>OY829902.1:2500-10002500 GCA_963691955.1 Chloroclystis v-ata | reverse complement strand
TAACTCCACAAAGCCACCAACGAGATATACTTGTGACATATCGTCCGCGCCGCGGCACAACCACGTAAATGCGAGATAAGCGTTTTATCTGTAATTGCCTAAATTAAGCGCGCGACGTGCGACCCGCGCTCGGAATTTAATTTAAATGGCGGCAAAAATTGGCGGGAACGTTACCTGTCGCGTTTGACGACGCGCGTGACGTGACAGCGAAAATGAATGCGGAATAGTTTTGTGTTGTTTTTGGAGGGTTATATAGCAATTTTGTGGACGTGTTTATTGTTACTAACGTTTTTGTAAAATTGTTTCTAGTTTGCGTGTGCAGTTCTATGAAATTTATGTGTTAGCCATTAGTTAGATATTATTATTAATATTTAACTGATATAACTAATGCCCCAAAATGTTTTTGGGCAAATGCCATGTTTTCTCAATTTAAGTTATAACTGATACTAAAATGTTATTGAAAACCAATTGACTCTTAGCAATTCCGAATGTAAAGCTGAAAAAATCAATTGAAAATCCAACAAATTTCAACGTTTCAAAAGAACCGAAGTCCGTTAAATAGAGACTAAATCAACAATAAAAAGAAATTTAAGAACCCCAACGATACAGCAGAGAAAAAATAAAGACAAAGGTAAAGAAACAAGATTAAATATTCTCAAAGAGCGTTGGAACGATTAAAAATTAAACATGTTTCCACCCTTCTTTTATCCGTTTACGTCGTAATTTTTATTTTTCACAATTCATCACGTCTGTTCTTGGGGAGTCGCCGTCGCGCCTGACAGGTGACGCCATCGCGTTTTTTGCAAATTAATAAATTGTGTTTTAGCGCTTAGGCCGTTTTGTTTGGGCGTGAGTAATGTACCGCCGGCTTGAGTCAATGTTTAAACTCTAAATGGGAAAGTGATTGTCGGCAGTTGAGGCGCCACTCGGAGCGTGAAATCTGCAACTTTGTAGCGGCTGTTTACCTTTCTTTGCTTATTAGGAGGATAATAAGCGAAACAAACAGGATTTGCTTCCAACATTTTGCAGAATTTGCTTCATAACAATTTAAGCACTTATTTTGATATTATTATCGGGGGTCCCTGATGATATCATGAAATAATGACATAAATGAATGACAGTTTTATTCTGGTGTTAGGTAAATGACTTCATATGAATTGTTTCAAAAATCCCATTACCCAGGATAAAGTAAATTCCCAGCAGTGAAATGTTGGATTAAAGCTTCTTTAAACTCGTGTTTCAGTAAAGGGTAACCTGCACATTTGGATTTAATCTTTAAGTCCATCTCGTTGGAAGCCTTATTAAGCTGCGTGTATCGTTCATCGGTACGCGGCCCATTTGAAAACTTTTATAGATTGATCATTCTATTTTACGTGCTAATTATAATATTACACAATCCAATCTACATACATGATTATATCAGAAAATATAATTCCCTCAGTAAAAGCCTCCATTTAATAGTCACATTCCAAAAACATCACCCTTTCCTCATTTCCACCAAACTGTCGGTCAAGTACATCGATTCATAAGCCCCCGACCCCACCGGCAGTAAAAGGTCCAATAGGTGACAAGTTCCTGCATAATAAAGGTGTTTGCGACTATATCACGATTTGCTCATTAATTAGAACTGAATAGAGAATAAAATTAATAAGAAAGACTAATTAGACTTTTTTTAAAAGGTAGGCCAAAAAGTCATACTCATACTTCAACCACTCAATTCTTTTATCTTTTCGGTGGACGTCCAGCGTTGTAGTGTTTTCATTCTCGAATTTAATTGAATATTTGAACCACAATGACCACGTCTCTTGCTAATGACTTTCTTATTGCCATTTTATCTAAATTCTAAATTGTCCAGCTAATCCCTAACCTTCTTCATAAATGTTCTACATATATCTCATTCCATAAACAAACACATGAACAGTTTTCGAAAACATAAACGTAAACCTGGTACACTTATCAGTCTATTCCAAAGCCCCCCAAGAAAGACGGTATAGGTAAGTACAGTGTCGGCGACAAGTGCCTGCATAATACAGGTGTTAGCAACTGCCTCACGTTTCGGGCCGCGATAATTAGATGGAGCTCATTAGGGCCCTCTTGCCTAACGTGGTTATTGGGGAGCACTTTTGCATTCGACTGTCGTCTGCTGTTTTTGTTTTGTATTGATTATGTGTGTCTGAAGAAAGGTGTGCTGGGAATCAGTAAGATTGTGGGGAACGAGTTATTTTTTTGTATTTGAATTGAAATTTTAATTATGTTAATCAATTAATTACTAAAGTTTTTAAACTAGTTAAGTGGTTAATTATCTACTGTTTATATGTATTTATTGTATAGCATTACATCGCATTTTATATAATTAATATATAAGTATTATTTACGTTCCTGCTGCTGGGACGCAGGAAATTGTTTCACGACGAGAGAAATTAGGTTTTTATTTTTATAAAATTTACGACTAGTTAATTTGACAATAAAAGTTGATTCACAATCAAACTACCCTCTTCCCTAAGCCTCATTAACAAGCTAACCCGCGAATCAATAGTTCAATATTTATGAGCGGGGGTCGCTATCAGCGGCCCACGGAGATTTATGCGTAAGGACAAGTGCCCTCGGTCAGGTGCACTGATTTACGACCACTGATGCTAGGGTCAAAAGTACCCGAAGATACGTGGAGTTAAGTCGCATCGACTTTTGCTGAGTTATTTATTACTATTTTTATTTCGGAGATTTGTTGGGGAACTATTTTATTGAGCTTAGTTTTGGAGTGGAAGGGTCTGAGAAAGTGATACATTTTTGTCAGTTAGAACTTGTTAAACTTTCGCTATTTGATTACATAATTAAGAATTTTTATCGGGATATTATGGATATGATAACACGACGTATTATAAATTATAACGTTATAGTTATTTTTAACGGGTATTTAACCCGTACTTCGTTATTTAGAGAGTTTATTTTTCGATGGTTTATTAACCGGAACAAATGTAAGTTCATGCTGTTCGTACTTATTAATGCAATCAATTTCAAGTTAAGTTTATTTAATGGAACGAAATAATTTTACTTAATAAATTGATAAAAAATAATTTTCTTTTAAATACACAATAACATTTCAAGAACCCATTAGTGTTTCCAACTGAAAACTTGGCTCTCAACGACCTGAAGTTATTAGTAAACATAGCGCAGGTACATTAACATGCAAGCGGAATGCGCACATTACGGCCGCTAAGTCTGGACTACTAAGTGGACGCTTTAATTCCAACTTTTCTTACTTATGCACTTTTGCCTGGAAGACGGCGATTTTTGAAAGGTGTATAATTTATTCTTGCTCTGGATTTTTTAATGAGATTCTAGCAATAAGTAGTACTAACTAATACTGTCCGTAAGAAACTGTTTGCTTCTTTGTTTTCCTGTTAAAATATATATTTCGCTAGTGAAAGCTTATTTAATGTTCACCTTTCTAGTCTACAATTAATCCAAATTTCACAATTTTATTCGCTGCGCCAATATCTTTCTATATATATCTATACCACGTCTACGTAGGTACGGAATAAGCACGGAAGTTCGGAGTACGGATCCACGGCAGCGAGCCAACTCCTGATAAAGTGACACCTCGCGCGTTACAGCGCTCACGATGTTTATCTTCAACGATTCAGTAGCAGGAATAGAGACATGAAAACATTTATATTTGTTTCTTTTATATGAGCGTTTTTGGAAAATATAGGACTATCCCCAAAAAAGTGGAACTCAACAAATTACCTACACTAACTTGAAACAGGTTTTAATATCGGGACACAAAATCATTTAAATCATAGTATGTTACCCTTATAGTATATTGAAAAGTCAAATGTACATAAATTTACTTTGTTTTTAATTAAACTAATTTATTATTTGACAAATTATAAACAATTTACTTAGTTATTTATTTTTCTGTCGTTTCCGTGTAAATCGTTATATTTCTATTTCTTGTTGATTTTGATCCCGCTCCAGTACTCCAGTCGTGACATGAGCACTCCCCATTGTATGCACGATATCTCAAAAATGATGACGCGTAAACAAACTGAGCATAGAGTTACAGTACAGCCTCCGCCGCAGACTTGGCAGTGGCCGCGTACCTGTTGTAGCACATTGAATCCGCCGCGGCTGCCAAATCGGCCCGCGCTGCCAAATCACCTCGTTAAGGTTAACTGGGGATAGGTATTGTGTGCGATGTGCAGACGAAGGGTTAAGAGGGTTTATTGCTGTTTTACAATTTTATTATAATAATCTGAATGTTATTCTGTTTATGGTCGCATGGCATCGTACCGAAACTGCGACGCAAGTGGTTGATGGTGCGATTCCGGCCTTCCGGCTATATTTAAGTATTTATTTATTTTATAACTGAAATGTAAATATAAATTTGAACATTGGACTCATAAAAACAATTCTTTTTCTGTACTAGTTTATAGAAGTAGATAAAATAAATGAATACAACTTTCAATATACAGAATGCGTATCCGGACGAAGGTAGCACACCCGGACACTATCGTATACGGACAGTCGATCCGGACTCGATTGGCTATTAACCGGCCGCCGTAAAGGACACCGGCCGCCGTGCGATTATACCCGGATGTAGGCTAGTGATGCACTGGGAGAAGAGAAACGTTACAAGTAAAGATATAAGAATACACACAGAATAGTATAATTATTGAAGATGCTTACTCGAAATGCAAACTTCAAACTTAAAATATTTTTAATGACTGTTCTAAGTACACAATATGTTTTCCTCTGAAATAATATTTTTATGTGATAATGTTGATGATGAATTTATTTGAAACATCGTGGCGATTGACACCACTTGAAACAAAACGTGTATAAACAAAAATATGAACTAAATACATCCAAGTTCCAATGATAACTACAGCCTGTATTACCAAGCGTCGGTGGTGTAATGGTCAGCATAGTTGCCTTCCAAGCAGTTGATCCGGGTTCGATTCCCGGCCGACGCACATTTTTTGAATTTTATTTAAACATATTATTAAACACATTAACACGTTTACCGATTAAAAAATAATTACTCGAACACAGAACGTATTGAATTGTTGTATTGTGAATTTGTCCGGCAATATTTATTTAATATTATTTATTTTTTATGTAATGTAGGTTTGTACTCATTTAAAAAAAATACTATATACAATAAAAATTATGCGTTGGCCGGGAATCGAACCCGGATCAACTGCTTGGAAGGCAACTATGCTGACCATTACACCACCAACGCTCATGTTAGATGATAGTTTTTTTCATATGAGACTTTACGATTAGTAGTTTTATTTGCACAAGTGTTTGATCAATTATTTTAACAGCAACATCATCATCATGAAAGGATGGGCTGGTTTAGCTGATATTGATCTTGATATAGTCTAGAAAAGTTTAAAGGTGAGAAAAACATGGGCGGGTCAACTAGTTTCAAAGATATTTTCGTCTCTCGGTGTGTCTAGTATCTTCCATCTTTATTTTACGAGGATTATACGATCAGCTACCTTGTCGACGTCTTACACATACCCAGGTTGACCTGGAAACACTCACAACTCAATGCTCTATATCTACACACTCAAAGTTCACTTTCCCGTAGCAGAAGTTTAGGGTTTGTCGAAAAGAATTGACTTACCCTAGATAAGGTAATAGGCAATTTTTTTTCTCTCCCAAATTACGTTAGAGCGTAACGGTTTTCTTGTTTACCTTTATTTTGTTTTTCTATTTTATGGAGGGGGATGGTGGTTTGCGGATTATTGGATTAAATAGTTGGATTTAGACAGGATTATTTTGAATGGGTGACTGAAGTGTATGATTTTGTTATTGGAATGCTGGACTGTATGATTATTTTGGGGTGATTTTCTACCAGATTGCTATGCAGTTATTTAGTGATGGTTATTATTGTGTTAAATCAGATATGAGTTGTGTTGTACTCTACTTTGCTCACATCGCTTTAGAAATTGAAACACATTTTAACATCAACTTATTTCCTTTTCTTTTGGTATTTATATAATGTAATCGATTGCTAACAATTAAATTTGAATAATATAAGTTAACATCGGTTGTAATAGAGTACAACCAAATCGGCTCCACCATTCTTAAGTTTTAAACAGTGAATACCTACTTGTAAGTGCCATTTAAACTAGAAGAACAAACTTTAAAAATTAAATGCATTGATCTTCGTGCTAGAAAGAAATTCAGGAAACCAATTGTGTAAACAAACATAGGTATTTACTCAAACACAAACTCAGTCACAGAATAACTACAATCAGTAACCATCAAGCGTCGGTGGTGTAATGGTCAGCATAGTTGCCTTCCAAGCAGTTGATCCGGGTTCGATTCCCGGCCGACGCATAATTTTGCATTTTTGGCCTTTCAGCGTGTTACTTTTTTGTTTCAACGCAAAACCACACGAAGCGGCGTATGACGCTCTGTTCGCCTATGCAAAGTTTGCTACTATGAAATGACAGATTGGATTAGATTTTTTCTAATTTCAAGCTTTGAGCTTACCACGGGGCTAGATGTCGTTGTGTAAAATTGTCCAGCAATATTTATTATTATTATTATTATTAGATGTCTACGGCTGAAATGATGATAATGAAGCCTACCAGACTAAGTAAGTGTAAGTATTGTCATAAGGGATGAAGGCGGGTGCATTGTGTAAAAGATTTGTGGACTCGAATTACGAGAGCAGTTGAACTTGACATTAGGGACGTAGGACCCTTCGGTCTGTTTGCTTACTCTTAACTAAATTTCTTATTTCTTTGTCTCGCCTAAGTCTTTGTCTACTGCAATTTTCTGCCTAGAAAATTAACCTAAGGAATATTGTTTCGTGGAAAATATGTTATTATTTTTTAAGTATCTAGTTAAAACATTATTTTAGATCAATTCGTTAAAATCGTTCAAACATCGTTAAAAGTTGACTCACAATAACACTAACTTATAAACCTCTGTGGTTTACTTGGTTGTTATTGTTATCGATCTTTTGAAATAACTTGTTATTCTGAGAAATAAATAATAAAATATCCTAGATTAACAGAATTTATTTGACCGCAGAAAAACAATATGCCGTGGAAAAACGTACAATAACCTGACAAAGCCGAGAAGCGGATAATCGTATTTTAAGATACAAGGATACATGAAAATTCGTGCTAGATACACTACTAACAACGCACATTAGGCTATCATCGAATACTGAATAAACCCACAGCCCAGCAGCCCACAGGTGGACATAAATCAGTCGTCTAGACGAGCTTTATAGCCCGCTGATGCACGCACTTTGTTCAGAACATCTATTGTGGAGACACCCTTCTCAAATACGTTCAATGGTAATGGAATTTTGAAGCCCTAATTCTACTCTTATATTTGTTTTAGAGATCGTATTTACTTTTAACGTAGGTTTTAACTGTTTAATGTGAATAGTGGTGAAATGTGTGTTTGACGACATTCGCGAAAACATGGGGTGGTACTATTCATAAGCTGCCACACGATTAGGGCAAACTTTTCCATTACAACGTGAAACTACATGGCGAAAAGTTAGTATGACCTAATACTTATTTGCACATGCACTACATATAGAACACCCAGACACCCGGAACAAATATTTGCATATGTTACAATTTTTTCTCCCAAGGCGGCAATCGAACCCGCAACCTCCTACGTCGCAGGCAGACCTTCGCCTGCTAACTCAGAGGTCATCAACTATTGACAAGCCATTATATTATCTTTTTCTTTTTCAGCTTTTATTATTCTAAAAGTATACTTGACCTGAGCAAACAAATTCCGTATATTACGATGATTTACAAACAGACATACATCAGTCGCGAGGACCTCATAAACATGGCCGCCACAAGGTGTTCCTTAAAAAATACTGCTATTTATTAAAGGGTTTGCAGCACAGAGTCTTATCACCAGGCTAAAGAATCTAGATAACATGGGAAACAAGATGTATCGCATAAGTATGAAAGAGTAAGTGGTAAAGTACAAACAACACACACGTATTAAGTTATAGACACAAAATTAAATATATTTTCATACAGCAAAACAAAAATAAGAGGTAACAGTGAGATAAGTTTTAATATGCTATTCTAATAAAAAGAAAATAGTACGAAGGAAATTCTAAGGATCGCTTGGCAAATGTAAATGTTCACAATCGGGTTTCTCATAAATATCTAGCACCCATAACATAATATTCGAACATATCACGTTGCTAGGTGTTACAGTGTAAATTGTCCAGCAAATAAATATTTATATTACGTTACAGCAAAATATTACGAAACATGCGAATCATAGCTAGCTCAACATCCCTCGTGTCAAACCCACGTAGTCAGATCACGTCCCGCCGGCCAGATTCAGAGGTGTAGTTCTTTGATATAAAGTTTTCGAGAAGGGCGCCATATTGAAATCGTGGGGAAACTGCGGACGTGATTTTTTTGTTTTTTGAGGGTAGGGTTTGGATGGAATGTGGAGCAGGGGAGGGCAGGTGATCGAGCGGGTCACTGATTCTCAATTTGTTTCTATTGATTTGAATTTGAATTTGGGAATGTTATTTGATATGTATTTGATTGTGGCTAGAGGTTACAGAAATCTGTTTCAACACTGTTTTTATACATCAACATTTATAACCATCATATCGTCCACTGTAAGGGACTCTACAAAACTTAGTAGTTGGCGCTCACAGTTCACGCTTCTGCAAGACTTCTGATTAATACAAATAATTTGAATCGAATTGAATAAATCCTTGAATAAGTCATCAAATTGTAATTTTATGGTGAAATATCATAACAAAGTAAACTCTGGGTTTTTTGTAACATAAAAACTGTTATCACAATGCATTGTTCATATGGAAATAACCCGTAATATTAGGTTCGATGTCAACCTAAAAACATACATCTCAATTTTACCTAGTTACGTCCTGTGCGTCATCGCCCATTATCATTTGTCACGGGTCACTGCGGCCCGTGAATCAGTCACCTGCCCGGTAATTTACACCCCGTTATTGTTGTTTTAGTGCCATTTTAGCCCGACGGGAATAGTTTTCGGCCTCTCGACCTGTGATCTATTAACTTTTGCGTTTGAATACCGCGGGATAAATTCTGGTCCTGACGCGCCGGGTTTATTGCCATCAGACGGGGTGCAGGCAGAATGGATGCTGCATTTGTTGGAGTTTTGGTGAATGCCATCCATTTCTCTCGCTCGTTGGTCAAATTGATCCTGTTTAAAGAGCAATTCAAATATTACTTTTCCTATACGCTGTAATACACGTCCCTACACGAAATAACTTAAACTGTGTAGTAGAATAGATGTTTTTCTACAATATTAAATTCAATTTTGACGACAAAATAAATAAATGAATATCCCCATGGTTAGCTCGAATCTTGTGTTACGGATGCTAGATAATCTGATATACTTAATAATAATACATACATAGATATAAATTTTTCTTATTGGATAGATGTATACTTATATTCAGTTTCTAAACTGTATCAACTCAAGAAAGTATTCAAACACAAAGAACTGATTGAGATAAAGCTCTTTTCACCTGTCAAGACACAGTCTTCCAAGTCTCGGATAAACCGCCCAGTTAACGGCGCTTATCTGAGCTTTACGTCTTAATTTATTCGTGTAACATCTCGTCGAGATTAAAAATGTTAATTCGGGAATTATTCGGGGGAATTTATTCAAGTGCCCGCGGGAGTACCTTCGAGGTAGGAGTGTACAGGGAGAGTTTACAGCCACGGTTTAGTTTTTATTATGTGTGTGGAATGAAAGATACATTCAAAATTAAAAGTTTATAAGCCTGAAAATTATGTTCTATAAAAATCACTATGTTTCATTTCTGCGATATTGCCATTCCAAATATTAGAACTTAAATCTATATTTTATTTAAATAAATATTTTATACATACTTACTATGCTGCTATAACCGCGTTATCGTGATTAATATCCTTTTTTTATACCATCTACATTTAATAACAAAATTTGTCACTTGCATAATACACCAAGTCAAAGTTTACACACTTATAAGAAAAAAATAGATCGTAGCGCCTTAGGCTTTTTGTTGAATATCACGTATGAATTGCTATCACTTTCCATGCTTTTCTGTTGTTGAAAGGTAGGTACTGCAATACGATTGTTTTATAACTTGTGGTCAGAAAATCGTAATGGTGGGTACACACGTATGTTCTTGCTCGATAAACTTGCTCGATCTCGAGCAAGTACGAACGTGTGTACCATACATTTTGGTTGGCTTCGAGCATTTGTCTTGAGACTTGCATGGTACACACGTTCGTACTTGCTCGAGATCGAGCAAGTTTATCGAGCAAGAACGTACGTGTGTACCCAGCATTAGGTTATTAAAACATATGTTTTAAGATGTTTCTATCTGTTACCACTTTATGGACTTTACTGTTATGTAGGAATAAGATACAATTTTATAAAATATCTTCCATTTGGGTTGACTTATTAAAAATAATATAAGAGTATGTAATACATTTATGTAGTAAAGCAATACATTGTTTGCAGTTAAGAAAACAACATTTTACGTACAATGAAACGTGTGTTAGGAGTTTTGCTAAATCCATTAATCCATAAGCGCAACCCATATTAATAATTTCGTCAAGGGGTACTTACGGTAGACTCGATCGAAACCTTACCTTACCTTGATTTTTCGGATTACGGAGAATTTCGTCAAATTTCACGCTAGCGAACCCAGGTTTTCATCTAGTAGTTACATAAAACAGAAAAAAACATCCAATTCCACCTTTTATAAAACCTATAAAATTGTCAACCCAGAAAATTGTCTTACAAAACTACCCTCAACCTCAACTCAGTTCCAATCTGTCAACAATATCAGTCGCTACCTGATGCGCCGTCACGTCTCGCTTTGAATGGCAAATCAGAAGGTAGACCTTCTGGGCCTCGGAGACCCTATGAAAATAAAATGATTGCGGAGGGTCCACTATATTAAAATACCCCCGGGATCCGCCACCTGATGTTTGTAGTTTGATTCCGTGATAAATGCCCTTTGATGTGGACGTGGAAAGGATGCTAAGGATGTGTTTTTTTGCGTCGTAAAAAGTTAGAGGATTAACTCATTTGTCTATGGTTTTGAGCCGGCTAGACTAACCGCTAGGTACTCGATCTGAGGTAGTAATAATTTACTTTGTCATTCTTGAAGTTTTAAGAACAACTTGATATATCATATTTTATCGTATTATAAAAATGGTTAAGGGGATTTCTAGACTTTTAGTCTAATAATCCCCTGCTTCAGCAAAATCCGATTGTAAAGTCTAATAATCCCCTGCGAAGGGGAATCTCTAAGGGGATTATTAGACCAAGCCATATTTTGTTCGTAATTATCTCAAATATTGCGAATTTAATTATGGTTTTTGTTAGGTGGACACGCTTGCCAAGTTGTGGGGCATACTTTAAGTTGTTTTGATTATTATGAAAGTAAATTTTTCAAGTACCTATTCCATTTTCCATTTCTATTTCACTTAATAGTTTTGAAATTTGACAAAATTTATGTAATTTGCAAGTGCAATTCGACTCGGGCTAATAAGATCTATTAGCCCGAGTCGAATTGCATTGCGTTCATTGTTACTGTTTCCTTACAAAATCAATTCAATCCGATCTTCGTAAGCTCCTTTTTCTGAATTGTCACAACCGAGTCTGAATATCCCATTCTAAAGTTTTACACTAGGCTTAACTCTTTAGCGGAATTCTGGAATTCTCCAAATACAGTAAAGCCAAGGTGAACTGGAGGTACTACAAATTCCTGGAGACTCGTGTTAACTTGCGAAAACGCGCCAACTGCCGTCAAGGTGGACTAACTTTGGAAATGGAATGATAATAATAGGTCTGGGATCTGAGGGATTATGTTTATCGATATCGATAGTTATATTCTCATTCTGTTTGGTGTTGGTTGTACTTTTTAAAGCTTTATTTTTATTTGTTGTATATTCGTTATATCCTAGGTATTAGAATACATCTTAACCAAAATAGCACCTCTTCACAACACATGCAAAACAGCAACAAATATGATTTAACAAAATGATGAATTCAAAACAATTTAAATGCTCCAGCATATTTTAAATTTTAGAATATAGCATAGCTGAATTGAAACCCCATACTTATCTGAATCTTCTTGGAATTTTTCCGGAAAGTCACATCTCAATATTTATAAAAAAAGTGTTTGTTTTGCATATTCAGCTGTTATTTATCCATTATACGGTTATTAACTGTAATTAAAATTGATTCTGAGCTAGTTAATTTTTATCAATAATACTCTTCATTGATAGTTATCGATGATACAATGTCCCATCCCTTCTTTAGCCGGGAAATGGGGAAAGTGAATTCCTTTCACCTGATAGAACGGTTATTAGCCGATTCGATGTCCATTCCGATCCTAATAGAGGTATAATAAAAGCGTCTACTTTTTCCTTTATTTGCAGGGGAAGTTCAAATAAAGTTTTCTTATTCAATTTTCGTTGTTTTTATTTTGGCACGGTTTCCGTGAGGTACGGAATGGAAGTTGGGTTTAGTTGCATTTTTGTTTTATTTGGATCCAATTCACTACACTAATATAAATCACATAGACTCAGTCATTATTTATTTCCATAGTTTGCATAATAAAAAGCTTAGAGATGTCAATGATAATAAATAAATAAAATAAAAGTCTGTCCGCCCCTAAGTACGATTCAATATTTAAAAGTACGCAAACGGATTTTGATGTTGTTTTTCTAAACAGGTAATTATTATGTAATACCATGTAATAAGTACCTGAGGCGGGTTGCTAATAAAAATAGCAAAATCCAGGCTCATAAGTCCTAAGTGAAACACCATAAAGAGACCACCATACAAGTTTTAATTGTTATACAGAGGCCCTTATCATTATTATCAATTGCCGTAATAGGTAATTAATTTAAATAAAAAAGTAAATAATTATTTTAGCTACCTATATGCTGAAATAATAATCATGTAAAGTCCGTCATTAGTATTTTAACTATTTTTGTACAAAAATTCACTATAACTGAAGAAAGTTAGGCGAAGAATAAACCAGTTCTTATCTGATTTTGAGTTCATCACTCTTATTTATAGACAAAAATAGGTGAAAGCATTCATTTTTTATTTCACATGGAGGTGCAAATATCCCAAGGAAAGTTCTCGATCAAACCTAACGCATGTTTTATTACGCTTCCATCTCTTTCTTACGCATAGTTCATCTTCTACCTTCTCCCTCTTAACGTTTTTCCCGCGTTAAGGGCTCTTTAATGACAGGAAAATTGAAAGTTTTTGATGTCGCCATAAAAAGTTCGGCTTTTGTGTGAGATACTAGTATATTGGCGGATGAATTATTTTTTGATACAAAAATATGAATGCTAACTCTCAATCTCTCAATAACTCTTCCTTTCTACGAGTAACCACGATATAATAATTATTAGAAAGCTAGATAAAAAATATATCTAGAAATATATACTTAGTCTGGTTGGATTTAGTTAGATACCCTAAACTCGAAAACCAACATGGTTTATTTTTAGATTATTCTTTGAACTTTAAAATATCTTTACCATCTTTTTTTAAAACCAATCACCAACTTTAAAATGGAGCTGTTAATAGGAAATTATGAAAGATATTTGCTTATTAATTAAGAACAATTAATTTCTGATCTTTCAATTTATCGTTCATCTGCCAAATGTTTTAAAGGTATTTTTATTTAGATTCTGTCAACTCTCTGACCAAAAAGCAATATAACATAAAACTCTAAAGGTAACTGGTGTGAATACATAAATATCCACGTTATCCAATAACGCACGGACCAACGACTTGTTTAACAAATATTTCGCGTGTTACTCGCACGTCTACTTTGGAAGAGTGGTCCAACACATAAGCAGAAGCGATTAATGTTTGTAAAATACGAGATCTTTTAAACAGATAAAAAAGCATTTATTTCAGGCAACACAAGTCAAACTAGTAGTAAAATGAATTGAATTGACTGTTTTGTAACTTATAACTTAACATATTTTATAAACAGTTAAAGTAAAGTTATTTTGACTTAAGCTAACTTATTATGTACAAAATCCTGAGTGATACGTATAAAATGTACTTTTATTTTCAAACAGATATTTTCTTTTACTACAAAAACTATCTGTGTTTTTAGGTGAAGTATACAAATAATAAGAGGTTTTTGCATCTTGCATTATTCTTATCAAATTCTGCCGCGATCACTTAATTTTCTGTTAAGCGAGGTGATATACTTACCTAATCTTCAAGGTTCTGTTGCGGAGACAAACTCCCAGTAGTGGGACGTAGTATAGATTATTTGTCTAAGTGCACATAATATGTTTGCCTCATGAATAAGTCATAATGATTTGTTATTATGATGAATTTTGGGAAACGTCAACGAAAATTTTGATTTATGTATTACTTTAATAATTATTTATAACCAAATAAGAGTAATTTTTTTCATTCGTATTTGACAAACATGATGATGATAGAAATATCCAGTCATTATTCAGATATCCTGTATGGAAATCTCTTGTCTTGCCCCACGCACGACACGAGCATGCAATAGATCAAATGCACCTGTAATATTAACGCGCACTATCACGCACAGATGGCGACACGGCGAAGGGAAACAAAAAGTATTTGTCAAAAAGGTTCCTTTCCCCTCATGTGAAATGATTCTTTCATACGATGCTACTGGAGTTTCACAATGTTTGCTTCATGTTAAGTAGCTTTAATCTTCCTGGATAAAGCTAGGTAGCTCAGTGTCTAAGTGAAGTTGTATTATTTTTTATGCGAGATAAATATAGGTACAGGTTAGGAATAATCTTTCCATTATATTTAATTTGGTCAGTGTTGTGGTTCTTTAGGAATATGAATGGTTATGGGAATAGCTATATTGAGAACTTCAATAATATACTAGGTTTATACACTTTACACGTAATCCCTTCTTATTTTCTTTTATGATATTCATTTTTTATATGTATTAATTATTATTATTATTGATTTAATAAATGCACGGTCGCTGGATACTAGTAGGGGGTTAGCATGATAAATATTATAACGTCGTGCTCTTTTTGGTTTAAAACAATTCTGGCAACGTCCAAATTGGACTTGACGCATATAACCAGCGTGCACTTAAAGCTTCATAAGCAGCGTTATGTAGAGCTAACAATCTAAAAGTCTACTAAAATTGTATATATCTCAAAGACTGAGCGGATGGTAGTCCGATGCATTAGCAGCACACCTCAAAGGACATTGACGAGATGTAATATCGCAGCTTAGTCCTGAGTACGCTCACATGCTGCTCTACTTAATTAACCATCATCACAACCATGCATCACATTCAGTAACAAAAGAAGGATTTTCCTCGTTCATGTGATCACACACCTACAATAACTGTTAACGAATTTAATATGATACTATATTTTAAACAAACAAACAAAGATTACAGCTAATGGTAGACGGGATAGATAACACTTTGTAGGTATGGTAAATATACCTTTAAAGTTATTGTAAAACTTTTGGTATATTAGTGTAGGTACTTAGGATATAACCGATGCATATGGTAGAAATGGTATAGAACTCTTCATGTCCAAGTTGATATCACGTGTAATTTTGTTTTGTTTTACTTGCAATCTAACATTTTATTTTTTAAGTTATGAAAGCAAAGTAGAGCAGCCATCCGAGCACATATGAAACAAGGACTATTTACCACAATGGAACTCCTTTTTCGATCCTTTGTGATTTCTCCTTTGATTAACTTTGATCTAGGTGAGTGCTAGCTGGCTCGCTGATACTGCTAATGGATTGTAAGAATTGTTCGCTGTTCTACCTGTCTTTGACTTTATTTTGCCTTTTTAGTTTCAGGACTTAGAACGAAGCAGTTAGGTACAATTAGCTCAAAAGAAGACGTTAAATACCGGATAGTAGCTCATATACTTGAAAGGTGAATTTAGAACTAATTTTTATATGAATAACACTAGACTGCAATTAAAAAGATTTCCTATTTTATAAGATGTCTTAATGGCTTATGCCACTTAACCCCAAAAAAACTTCCACTTCAACCCCAAAACGTTTTTGAAAATCAAATTTAAAATTTATATTTTGTTTCCACTTAAACCCATCAATTTGAAAAAAATACTTATCGAAAAATAAGACTCTGAAGTACAAATAAAAGCTCAAAGTAAAACCAAAACATTTATTCGCTATCCTATTCGTTTGGGTTCAGTCCGAGAGTTCAGGCTTAGACGCGGGGGGCGACGGGGAGGTGGGGGGCGGAGGGCTGGAAGCCGAGCTCGTTGGCGATGTAGGTGACGGTGTAGATCTGTCCGTCAGTGCCGGGGTAGGAGTAGGAGCCGCGGACCTCCAGGGCGGGGTTCTCAGAGCCGATGTTCTTCAAGGCTCCCTGTTCTTGGGATTTTATGCCGTTGCTGGTCTCATAGCTGGAAAAAAAAGGTAGGTATTGTGAATTTATTTAAAGTGTACTATCTACAAAGTTTTTTTATAAATAAATATGTATTGCTAGACCATTCACACAACAACATCTAGCTCCGTGGTAAGCTCGAAACTTGTATTACGGATGCTAGATTTCGGATATATATACTCGTACCTATCTTATATTTTTTCCCATACCATTTCCATGATTCAATAGTTCCTATCCATCCAAAGGTTGCCTGGCAGAGATCGCTGTTAGCGATAAGGCCGCCAATTGTACAATTAGTTCAGTTTGTTTTTTTTATATATGTATTGTTTTGTCTTTTTAAGTGTGCAATAAAGTTATTACCATACCATTTTTTCTAATAATCTAATTAAGTAAACATAGAAACTTGCAAAACTGATTGATTACAAATTTGTTTCGATCTATCTAAGAGGCTTTGCTTAGTAGCAAATAGCACAGTAAATGATATGTTAACACTGTTAACAGTTTAACAAGACATATTTATTCTTGTTTTTAGATAAAACTTGTCTAAAAGTACTTACCCAGTGTTGTATCCGTCGACGCCGATGTTGTCGGCATCAAACTTGAGGATTTGAGCGGTGGACTCGGGTCCAGCGACGTACTGCGGCGGGGCAGCAGCGGCGGCGGCGACCAGCAGGGCGAGGGCAATGAACTGTACAACAATTATCATTTGTTTATCAAGTCAAAACCTGATAATGCTCGGTTTCTATAAACAACAGACAGTCAACGGTAGAAGCTGCGACTTGTTTCCACCTAACCACTAACGAGTTGTTACATAGTGTTTCACAATGCTCAGAGCTCTCCTACCTGACGGACAGTCGTCCGTTGTCATTAAGACATTATTTTGCTAATAATTGCTATAGTGAAACGGAAAATTGAGTGGTTAATTAACTGTCCGTTGGTAAAACGAATCGTTTTTGTTTATAGGAACCGGCATAAGTCTACATCAAACAGTTACATAAATATATTTTGTGTAGGTACAGAATAAATCTAAAATATACAATTTCCATGTCGCAATGTTAGTTACCGTATTCCTCTGAAACGGCTTAACCGATATTTACCAAATTTTATATGAGTATTCAGTAGATCTGAGAATCGGGTACTATCTATCGTTCATACTCCATAGTCATAATGGTAGTAGAAAGCATGCGAACCCGCGGGCGGATCAACTAGTTTATTTGTAAAATTACTGAATTTACACAGCATTTATAAAAATCTTAAAATTCCTGTTAGTAAATAAATATTTTTATTACACATTGAAAACGCCCTATTAGCAGTTTATATTGGTCGGTTAAATTATGCTATTTGTATTCAAAATCAGTGAACTTCAAACCGGTCTGTTCCCACGAGTGACCTATGGGTTTTTTCCGAATTTATTAGATAGAAGATACGATATACATAATTATGTGTAGTTTAATGTCAAGGCTGGTGAGTGGTTAAATTCATCGCACGTTCTGATATTGTCTAAATTCAAATCAAAGTTTTTCTAGATTTTTCTAAGCTTTTGTAACATAAATGTTTACTTTAAGAATACAGTAGCCATTACAACATGTTAAACTTAACATTGCTGACGAAATTCGACAAAGTTATTCTACATGAATATTCCAAACAGAGACTTACACAAGGTGTTTTCACGGTCACCAATAAAACTATTAATTTAAAATACCATAGAAAACAGAGCATTAGTTTGCCATTTAGAGTTCAAAGCAAAAGGAACGCAATTACACGAACATTTAGAGATAATGTTACGAAATAATAGATCATTATAAAATTGAAAGATGATATTGAAATCAAGTATTACAATTATTGAAGTCTAAATAATTTGTAAATCACTTACGAATTTCATTTTGTTTTGGTTGGTGTGGGTGTGTGTGTCTCGAGATGAGATGTACTGAATGATCTCTACTGAAGATTCACACTTTTATATACCCACAGCTCGCTTTGCATATTTAAATGGACTAACCTGTAAACTTTAGACCTGTCTCAGTGACAATCGCCTTTATTAAATTCTAATCCGGTTTATTTTATGATTTTATGGAATTTGTAGATCTAGGAATATAATAATGGATTTTATCCATTTGGTTCTGAATTAATCGTGTTAATGTTGCGTAATTTAAGCACGTGTATGGTTTGGTACTTTTGTTAAATCGGCATACCAGTCTTTGCTTGTAATACGCACCCAAGTAATCTCAAGTTACAAGCAGTTTTGCTTAGTCTGAGTTTCAAGTTTAACAGTAAAAAAAAATTTATGTGTATTTTGGTAAATAAATAATTTTATGTTCTATGGTTCACAAATGCATGTGGGTTTTCTGTATCAATATACCGACTAAGTTATTTAAACACTAGAAGAGGTCGTTCAGTGTATTGTTCCAACTTACTGCAATTACCAACCCAATTGAGACCATAAATGAAGATAGTATGTAGTAGGTATTTTTTATGAAAATACTGTTTCCATCCATCCACGTCCATGTAAATCTTTATGTTACTATAGAAATATTGTTCTTGACTTTCGCCCGGTGTTGCTGAAAACTTGCTAAAAGATCATGTTTACCGTTGTAAAAGTGGCTCTCATAACTCAATGACAATTTGACTGTATTTTCTATACCGGATACTGAAATTATTTCAGCATCATCACCACTAATTTCAGATCTCCCCAACATAAACTTTTAGTTCACCACGCTTACCATATTATGCCACTACTATATAGTTGGTTTAATAATAGATACGGATATAGATGAGGTACTAATATAAGCCTGCACCATACAGCATAAAATTATCTGACAGACTATTAAAAGCACTTAGCGCAAGCCTTTCTTTCCCAAGAACTAGAGAGAATTTTCAAAGGTCGGATGATGTAAAAAAGATGAAGAATCAGCGAGGCTTCTGTACGACCTTGACATTCGCTCTCCGCGGATTCGCGGGGCTTTAGACGCTACGACACGACATCTACCTACCAGTTACCAACCAACTTACAGAGCTACGTTAGTTGGTATCCCCCTATTTAAGTCCAACTGGGACTTAAATACCAGATACCAGATAGATTAGGCCTTAATTCACCACGCTGGCCCAGTGCGAGTTCATGAATGACACAAGTCCTTCAAACCCTTCAAAATTTTTAGAATTTGCCGGTTTTCTCCCAAAGTCGCCGGTAAAGCACTTGATTTGTGTGTTTGTAGGCTGGTTTCAAAAAGGTATAATTTCAAGCTGTTTATGCTTTGAATGTTAAATACCTCTACAAAAATAAATATAATTATTGTGAGACAATTCACACAGCCGCATCTAGCCCGGTAATTATGCTTGGAGCGTGTGATACGGATATTTAAATATTAAATACAATACACTGCATGCATTATATCCCAGTTGGGAACCGAACCTACACCTTTTGCATCTAAGGCACGCCGCCGCCCGCTGCGCCGCAGACGGTGTCTACTATAGACAGCTTTATCGTGTCGGTGCGTTGTAAGTATTACAATTGCAATACGACATCTTAAATTGTTTGACGTGAATATTTTAGGAATCTGAATAATTTATATTATGTATTTCGATACTCGTCTTTATTTGATTAGATAGGAAATATTATTTTAGTTATTCCATAATTCCAATATATTGTGGTTTTACCTGTCAATTTGATGGAATTAGTTCCATTCATAGTTCATTAAAGGTCACCTCACGTAACATTTCAGAATATTAAATAAAACACGTGTCAGTTGTCTGTTTGTCACTATCCTAATAGCGGTTTGTTACTACCTTCTGATGTAACTCCGATTTCCGAGGTGTGGTCGCTCTGTAAGCGGTTTAAAAAAACGGTTTAATAGTGCAACTATCTACTGTTCTTATCTATAAGATTGAAATATTTGTTCTTTAATATAATATTTATTCTATAAATGTACGAATCAACATTAGATTAAAGAGATTCAAAGCTTAACGGACAAACCAATAATTGGTTTTTAGTTAGTTAGTAGTTAGTTTTAAATACATGACATGTCATTGTTGTATAATAATAAATAAATAAAAAAAACTATTATATAGGATTAAGGACATCCACATAAATAAATAAAAGAAAGACGTGTTAGTTGCACGAAACATAAAAGCTAATTAAATTTTAATTTTACAAACTATTTCTAAGACTAGTTTTCTTACAGCTAAAGTAAGTCAAATTGTGATTAAGCTTTTAAAATGTTGTTTTTGTTCATGATGAAATAATCAAAATTGGATTAATCGTGTAATCGCTTCCCGCGAGATAAGGCACCAGTCCCATACACCACAGCAGCACTTGTTTCGTAACAAGGTGAAGGCCAATGAACGTCTTCGAAAGGTCAAACCTCTTCACGCAGCGTCCACTTCTCCAACTGACATCGGCCCAGACACACGTATCCACATAATTTACATCTTATTATAAATACAAATTAATTGCGGTTGCAGTCTCGCTATAACTCGAAAACAACTAGGTAGATTTAGCTGATTTTTGTATTCAAATTATTATTGTAGTTTAAGGAAGGTTTTTATGGTAAGAAATTATAGAAAGCGGGTGAAGCCGTGGCCTGCTCAACTAGTTATAAATCAAATAAATATTTATAAAATCAATATAAATCAATTATAAAATCAAGTTAATTCATCGCTCCGTTTTGCCTTTTATAATGTTTATAATGTTTTTTTTATATATGGATTTTTTTTATAGTATGGATGTTCCTGCCAAACTATTAAGCATTGGCTTGTCACAATCGTTCATTTTCATACATATTTTTATTACCGTAAAACACTCCAACATTGCCACCGAGGGTAATTTTGCCCGAAGACCAATTTTTAAGCAAAACTTTTAATAGCAAAAATATCTGAATACTATGGTAACATTTATTGACTTTGGTAGAAAATAGGTTTTGTGTTTAGCACCACTGTCTATTGGATGTAACGCTAACGTCACTCAGTAACTTGTTGGAACTCTTCAAAGACAGAGTGTATTTTTGCGGGCAAATTTTGGTGAAAATTCAAAAGTGGATTGTGCGTGATGAAGAAAACACAGATGAGTTTAATTTATATTATGTTGTACAAAAAACTTAAGGTATTATTATACCGTTATTGTCACTGATGCAGCTCTTGTATAACTAAAGTTATAAAGGTGGGCAAAGTTATCTAGTATTTTTGCGATCTACTATTGACAACATTGCCCGCAGTCAAAATAAGCTTAGGGTTGACACATCCGAGTTTTTTTTTTTGCTAATTATTATTATCTTGATTATTTAGATAATTTATTTTTATTATTTCTTAAAAGCAAGAACAAATCTCGAATTCGTCAAAGAAAGTCAAGACGAAAGATTGGAACCAGAATGTATTAAAAATAACACGGAATAAATGTTAATACTTGCATGTGAATCTGTTGAATCAAACATGTTACTTGAAAGTTTTTTAAATAATTCAATAGAAGATAATCTTGTTTTTTTATTAACATAAAAAGAAATAAAAAGTCAAGAACAGTTTACTGAGATGTACCAACCCTATCACTTTACTAAAGGCGAAAAGCGAATTGTATGGAAAATGCTAACAAGGTCAGGGTAATTTTGCCCAACTAGCCTAACATGGATTTTGGTAGGAAACCTGTCATGGATTCGCTTTAGTTTTAAAGTAATGGCCAGTTTTGGTCATAATTCTTCTACAGGTTTTGCTGTCAGCTGATTAGAGGCCGGAGAGGAGATATTTGCGTCAAAAATCAACGTGGGCAATGTTGGCAATAAGTCGAGATAACATTGCCCGCCTTTAAAAATAATAAAATACTTGATTTAATATTGACGAATAACAAAATCTAATAAAATAATACATGCAAAATATCCTATAGTTGCAGATGCGAATAGAAAATACTTGTGTCCCCATACAAAAAAATAACAAAAATTGTAATTATTGGAAAAATGTGGGCAATGTTGGAGTGTTTTACGGTATTAGATACCTATCATACTAAAAATATGATATTAAATGTATGATATTTGATATTTCGAATATAACAATAATTACACATTTTTATGTAAAGTTTTATGTAATTGAAAATAAAATAATCCGCAAACGGATAATAACATTATTCCATATAATATTTTATTCTCAGATAAAATACTCGACAACAATATGTATTATTCAGTTGATTTCTAAAAAGCCATAAACCTATTGCATAAATCTATCATAGCGTCAAATTGATTTTAGTGAAATCTATATCAAGGATGAAGCTTTACATGTATAAAATATGAATCATAACTATATTTGTTAGTAACGTTATTGAGATTTTCGATCGTAAATACGGATGGTGGTTTTTATTATTTGTAGGTCATTACCATAGTAACCAATATCTCAAAAGTACATAAATAAAAAGTTTATTCCATCATTGTCTTCTACGTTTAACTGAACATAATTATCATCTATTTTTAGACTTTATATTAATATCTTGATCTATGTTTTTTAATATTTTATGGGAAAGACTGTTACTTTTTTAAATAACTTAAGCCAATTATACATTTTGCCCCTAAAATTTGGTAATATGACTAGGGGGTAATGTATAATCATTAATTTGTAGGTTACAGAGGCGCATTTCCAGTGATTTATGTGCCAATAATTTTCTTACGAAAACGTCTCATCACAAATAATTTACATTCAAATTATACAAAGTTATTCAATTCTTTGACCTATTATATTGGTTTACAAATGTATTGCAAGTTTAATCTTTGCTAATACGAGTTATCAAATTATGACACCATATAGTTATAGCAACCTTGTGAATAGAATCGACAGTTTTTTGTGTTTTGTAATAATGTGTTCTTATTGAAAAAATGTTTTTTTTTAGATGACAGGGTCTAAAAGCTTTCATATGTTACTAGCTGACACGCCCGCGGCTTCACTCGCATTATTTCCATGTTTATCACATTTAATTACAACGAAAAGTGACATTGATTTATATATATGTATAATTGTAATATTATAAATATATTTTTATTCAATGGCATTTTGTTAGATGTATACTACAAAGCTAGAGAGCGGATAGCGAATTAATGTATGTACTCGTATTTATAATTATAAATCCATACATAAATTCGCTATCCGTGTACATAAATTCAAAAATTCTCAATCAGTTGTTTGAGAACGCTTATTGACACGGTGTAACAATGTCTAATCCATAATGTGCCGTCCTCAAGCTATAATTCCGTTATGTAACGTTTGAACAATTCTACCTTAAGAAACAGCAACCTAGTTCTGATTGGGACAACACCAATAAATCACAAGTTAAACTAAATTTGTTTATTAACAAACCGGATCGTATCACAGATCGCTTAGATGGCAAACTAATGGATGAATGAGTATTTTTGGACTAGAGTTTAACGTAGAGAGTCAGGCTTAGGCGCTGGGGGCGACGGGGAGGTGGGGGGCGGAGGGCTGGAAGCCGAGCTCGTTGGCGATGTAGGTGACGGTGTAGATCTGTCCGTCGGGGCCGGGGTAGGAGTAGGAGCCGCGGACCTCCAGGGCGGGGTTCTCAGCGCCGATGTTCTTCAAAACACCCTGGGCTTGGGCTTGGAGACCGTTGGTGGTCTCATAGCTGGAAATAAAAAGGTATTGAGCATATATTCAATGTTTCATCCCTATCTACACAGTTACCAAATTCTAGCGAGTAGAAAACCCACGGAAAGATTTGCACGTCCTACGAATTAATTGGTGATGTAAGGAAAAGTTGATAAACATTGAAAATAATGAGTATCCAAGAATGTTCCAGTGAGGTCCAAGCGGTTGTTGTACACCATATCCTGATTGTTTCTGATTAAGCAAACATGAAAACTAGCAAATCTGCTAGATTACTAATTTGTTTCGATTTATCTATCAGCCCCCAAAGCTTTGATAGTAGCCCGATTTTACTATAAAAACTGTCGTGGTTTGATAAATTCATACTGAGATAAACGGGCAATACACGAACTAAAATCAAAAGTTGATCAAAAGTCAACGTAAATAATGTTTGTGTATTGCCTGTTTATCTCAGTATGAAGAAGCACGATTGTTATGTGAACAGTTTAACATTAATTACTCTTGTTTTTAGATAAAACTTGTCTGAAAGTACTTACGCATAGTTGAATCCGTCAGTGCCGATGTTATCGCTCTCATAACGGAGGACCTGTGCGTCAGCGTCGGGGCTCCGGACGTATTGGGGCGCAGCCGCGGCGGCAGCCACCAGGAAAGCCAGGACTACGAACTGAACAGAGGAAAAAAATATATTTCTCACACAAAAACAGTAGGTACCATATTCTAAAAAATCAAGCTTAAAATAACCGCAAAAAAATATAATTTCAGTGATGAAAAGTACATAATATAGAGGAAGGCATCTATATAAACTATACGAAGATAACTTTCAAACACAAGTTGGCGTAGGCTGATGGCGAGACGGTTAGTGTATAGTATTTCTAAAAAGAAAGAAAAATCATTTATTCAGACATACACGGCAAAATACAAAAAATAAAGTGAGACTTATTTAAAGCACTGTTCTTAAACTAAAACTAAAATTAAACATGCAAAATTATAAAGATATAGTATAGTACCGAATGAGGAAGATTAGTTTAGTGCTAGTGGAGAATATAATGTTTTCAAAAGTTCTTCGCGATCTGTTTGAAGGAAGTCGATATATAAAATAAATAATAATAAGATCAAAAGGAAGATTTGTAAAATGTTTCAGAACAAGTGGACTTTTGTTCAACTTTAGGACACTGCAAAAAATCTACAGTACACACACAAACCTACACAAACCTATGACGGAAATTAAAATGTTCAGTTGGGGTCGCGTCCCGTGTTTTCTAAGAAGGACGAACTTGGAATATCCTGGATGCACGAGTTTCCTCGCGATGTATTCGAAAAGCAAATCCAGAGAAAATATAAAATCTTAAGATCGATGATGTAACACTAGATCACCAACGTACCGATTTCATTTTGAGTTTGAGAGGTAGAAGCGAGCAAGCGACTGATGCCCGATGAGCCGGGAGCGGGTTTATATATGCGTACGCGCAAACAAGCGCTGGGCAAGGACGTGACGCGACATTTGAACTTAGAATCTTCTCGTAAAGGTTGTGTGTCCGGCTCTGGGCCCACATACAGAAGGTACATCAAACCTACTGGAACATTATCTGAAATGCCATCTTTGACTCAAGATGTTCTAAACCTTAAGATGTTCAAAACCTTAACCTTAAATTACCGAAGGTTTCACTTTTCTTTATCAAAACGAGTATAATTTGATAATTAAAAAATATATCATATTTATTTCTGTCACAAAACCAGTAGGTACTCAGTAATATTTGGTAATATAAGGTGGATGTAGGCCGCAACCGACTTAAAAAAACCTTAAAGGATGTCCAGTATTGCTCGTTGATGAGTGAAATAATATTTATTTATTTATAATTACAAGCTTATAAAGCAATACAGGTAAATGAAGAAATTACTCTTTGGCGATAAGGCCGCCCATTGTACTGTGTTTTTTGTATAATGTTCGTACTTTTTATTCTTATGTGGTGTAAATTAAAGTGGTATTTTTTTATTGATTTAAGTAATTATTATTTTAAGTAAAAAATTGCAGCTGAGAACAACTGTAAAAGTTTATTATCTATAAACCTAATTTCTTACATTGATACTTATTCGAGGTAAAACATACAATAATTATATTTATTATAAAATGAAATTAATTATATATTAAACTCCTTATTTAAGTATATAAATATAAATATATCCATTACCTAACTCTTTCAATCAATTATAAGAACATCAATATGTTCTAAAATTATGAAACTAGATCGAATAGACTAGAATTTCTAATAATAAATAAATAATGCAAATTAATTATGTAAAGAATCCTAATTTTGATTTTGATTTCTTTGCTGCATCATAAACTCCTGCGCAAGTTGGGCCAGTGATAAATGACGTGGATCGATAGTTACTTAATATTGGACCTGTGCGCTTCTGTCGAAGGTCGGAAGGTCAGGATAATGTGATAACCATTAATCATTCATTTATTATAGGTTAAGTTGTTATGGTCATTATGCAAAATTAAAAATAAAATCATAGCAGATAAATAGGGATTAAACTGTGTGCATTTTGTTCATCATCTTTAAGTTAAGGAAATTATTAAGCGAGGCTTAATAGGTTTTATTAAAGACACTACAGACATCATAACCGTACCCTTGTTTGCTTATAATAATTATTAAGTTATAGGTACAATTATTACTGAACTACACTTTAGACGAAAAAACATGTAACAATACAAAATGTAAAATAATAAGAAATTGAATCAAAAACAATACTTATTATAATATTTAAATTACAGTTATGAAAACTACTCTAAGCTTCCGCACCAACTTATTGCGATCACCAACCAACTAGGAAAAATATAATCATTCCAAATTCTCCAAGTCTTATATTGGGTTTGCTTGTAGTATCCATGTTTAGTTTCACATTTTTTTTTATTTAATTACAAGAACAAGGCTTTGTCGCCCAGCGACCACATCGCCTTATCGGATGTATTAGTTAATAATGATGAGAATTAAATTACCTTATCCCAACGTTCCAAAACCTCTTTGTTCCCAAAATCTAAGTATAATTTTCATGCAACGCACGAAGTCATAGTAAACACTAGTACTTACACCCAAAAGGTTAGTAATTTGTAGGTACAATATTTACGCACAAATCTATTTGTCACTCCCAAATATTGCTTATTAATAAGTTCAAGTTCTGTCGACGCTTTCAAGGTTCCAGAATATCTCTCATTATTTCTGTCCATTGACAGGTGCAGTTCTATTAGAGGTTAAATATTATTTATTTATATTTAACATAACATTACAGTCCATTTACATACATTTCGTCATATTATTATCTAAACAATATTTATTATTACTGCTAAATTATACGTAAAATTAAAAGAAACTATTATTACCTACTATTATTTATATTATTATATAGGTAGGTATACTTTTGTCTAAAAATATATAATTAATTATTATTATATTAGCTGACCGGCTTTGCCCGCTTGCTGCACTTTCCCGCGGAAATATTTCGCGGTAAAAAGTAGCGTCATCCCTTCAACTACCTCCACTTAAAAAATCACGTGAATCCGTCGCTCCGTTTTGCCGAGAAAGACGGACAAACAGACACACATACACACACACATTGATGACAGTTGCAATTATGTCGATAAGAGAATCGATGACGAGATAGTCAGATATTTTTACAATGCATTTCGCAACTGCAGATGGATGCGGTGCAGGCGCATCGAACCGGTCTCATGTAGAACACGTGGGCTGCAACTTTGGACACAGATAAATACTTTGTAATACTATAGATGGGCTCAAGGAGAGGATTCTCACGATAGTATACGATACGCGGCCATAACAATAAAATAAAAGTTCGCTGATGTTTTTATTGAAGTGCATTTTTGCAAGGTCACACTTTATATGATAATATACTAGTGTTTAAGCTATCTGCTCGTGAGCCCATGCTATAATGTATTCTCCAGGGGTAAAAAGAAGCCTTAAGCGTGTTAATTGATGTATGAGGAATTTTTATTATTGTATGTTGGTATTTTTATACTTTATATTATAACATTAAAACATACAACATAAATACTAAGAAACATTCATTCATATTATACATTATTAAATCACTTTCGCTGATTTCGTTTCATAGTAATTTTATGTAAATATTCTAATAATATTCAAGGTTAATTGACTGCAATTAATGATTACTGAATCATCATAATAAAATTCACATAGGTTTTGGTCTAAAAAAAAAATTATATAATAAACGAATACTAGGTATTTTAGTAACCATCATCATATTCTTCAAAATTTGATTCAATAGCCATTAAGTATTGATTATATTGGGCATAGTAATTAATATACAGTTCAAGTATTTCGCGCAATGAAATTTGATTGAGCGGTTGTAAAATTATAAATAGCCAATTAGTAAATAAACCTTGTTAGGAATCCTCTTCCTCATAGTTTCAATGTGCTAAGTAATTTTATTAGGTTTTTAATGTATGCTTTAAATTACAATGCCTATTTGGTGCCGGCTTAAGAATAGACCTAGAATATCACTGGGTCCCGTGGTTTATACCAGCGAGACGTCCGGTGGACTACCAATTTACTACGATCACCTAGCCGCCTTGGGAGCGTGGTGTTTAGAAATATCCCTAGACCAATACCTAGATGCCCTCTGTGGTACCATCTGTCCATCTTGTTGTTGGGCGTCCTACGCTACGTTTCCCGATCCGTGGTCTCCATTAGAGAATGTATCGTCCCAATCAGCCAAAAATATTTTTTTTTGGGAACATAAAATAAATAAATAAAATAAATAGGTATTTCTGGACAATTTTTACACAACGACATCTAGCCCCGTGGTAAGCTCAAAGCT
Organism: Chloroclystis v-ata; assembly: GCA_963691955.1. Taxonomy (NCBI): domain Eukaryota; kingdom Metazoa; phylum Arthropoda; class Insecta; order Lepidoptera; family Geometridae; genus Chloroclystis; species Chloroclystis v-ata. The sequence continues at coordinate 9,973,627 of OY829902.1, read as the reverse complement.
TGTGTTACGGGTGCTAGATTTCTATAATATACGTACATAGATAGATATTTTTTTATTATACATAATACAACACCCAGACACCCGGAACAAATATTTGCAGATCATACAAATAGTTGTTCCGAGGCGGGAATCGAACCCGCAACCTCTTGCGTCGCAGGCGGACCTTCGCCCGCTGCGCCACAGAGGTCGTCAAAAAAACAATGGTTAGGGTACATCATTTTGTGAGATAGATGACTCCGCAAAAGTTTAAAAACTGATATGGATCGCCCATTGCTAAACCCCTGAGCTATGTTGGTGACCCGCGTTCTTCGTTAGAAAGTAAGTTATTAATATTCCCACTTTTGCATCACAATGATTCACATTTCGCGGATGATTCAGGATTACTACATCTATGACATAGTGTTATGTAACTCTTGCGCCGCCGACCGCAGTGGGTGATCGCCTTTGACCGATTGCTTATACATTTCAATATTTGAAAAGGTCATTTTTGTTTGACAATAGGTCTAATTACTACCTAATTATTATTCCTAGCACGGTTCTTACTTATGCATACTTTTCTCGAGTTAGTGGTGAGTTTCGTTTAAAAATAAACCTGTTTCAATCCATTGTATTAATCTAAGCACACTACAGTTGATGATCTTTATTAAAAATATTAATGGTATCATGTTTTTTTTATAAATAGGTAGTATGCGTAGAGGTACCTATAAATATAAAGTACAAAATATTTTCTCTTTTGATTTTAGAACAATAGTTTCCTACTCAACCTGTATTACCTATATTTATAGATACAGTTATAGTTTTAGACCCCTCGCAAACTGCAGACTTTCTATCGGCCGATAGTTTGGTCGGGCTTATAATCAGTATGAAGATGTATGCAAGTCCGCATACTACAACGATTTGGTATCGGCCGATAAATAATGGACCAAGAGCCTGTGATGGCCAGACCTTCCTTTAATTCACAAGCGTGAAAATTCTTTCATGTGTATGTCTAACATAGGTAAGAATAACCTCCAAACATGAAACCTGGATCGTGGTTCCTTTGGGAGATAACAGGTAAAAGGTTGTTATCTCCCAAAGGAACCACGATCCAGGTTTCATGTTTGGGGGTTATTCTTACCTATGTTAGACATACACATGAAAGAATTTTCACGCTTGTGAATTAAAGGAAGGTCTGGCCAGACCGGGCTCTTAGTATAGACTAATAACCTGTGATGGCCAGACCTTCCTCTAATTCTGAAGCGTGAAAATTATTTTATGTGTATGTCTAACATAGGTAAGAATAACCTCCAAACATGAAACCTGGATCGTGGTTCCTTTGGGAGATAACAGGTAAAAGGTTGTTATCTCCCAAAGGAACCGCGATCCAGGTTTCATGTTTGGGGGTTATTCTTACCTATGTTAGACATACACATGAAATAATTTTCACGCTTGTGAATTAAAGGAAGGTCTGGCCATCACGGGCTCTTAGGTTATAAGTTTGATAGGCTTCTCAACTGCGTTCAAACTGAAAGATGATCAAACTATCGGCCGACTGCTATATTAGTATGGAGCTCCTTGCAAGCGCGCACACTGACCGATTGTTTAGTCGGCCGATGGTTCACTTCGCTCCGAGTTTTGGAGCCGGAAGGTCGTGCATTCTTTCATTATGTCCAATTCTACTCAATCGCTCGTTGTAGAAACGTAATCTTATTTTAATTTTCGGGTAATCTAGTAATTTTGAATGCATCGTGTAAAATTTTCCATTTAATAATCTAGTACTGTAGATGGAATGCACCCAATACTCTCGGACTCTCTTCTTGATTTTTCTCCTGCGTTGTATGAGAGCAATTATAATATTTCTGGACAATATTTTACTACGAGAAACTTCCATTATGCGACAGCTCTCTTCAACAGGTAGCTTAAAAACTGAATAACGTCGGCCGACTGTTGCCTAGTTTGCGCACTCACCACAAACCCAACTGTTTAGTTGGCGTAGTGTGCGCGCTAACAGCCCAACCCGACCAAAATATCGGCCGATAGAAAGTCTGTAGTTAGCGAGGGGTCTTAATATAATAAATAGGAGTAGATTCGAACGTCATTTCAACATAATTATAGCTATGTAATGTGGCAGATGATGCGTAGATAATCAATTTGACATTTATACGTTGTATATTAATTACCCACCAATTATATCAAACGTTTTCGTCACAAGATTGGGAGATAAGAACAGATCGTAGAGCTCTTGGTCAATGGCACCGGACTTGAACCTGTGACCTTTGGTTTATAGTAGGCGGGTGCTATAAAACCATAAAAAATAATTTATTTATAATAATTTTTAAATGTAACGACTAAGACGGATAACGACGAAGACATAAAATATTATGGGTAAACTAGCGACCCGTCCTCGCTTCACTTAATAATGATATTTTAACCAACGTTTCCTTATGGTACCGGCCTAAAAGTAGCACCACCCCATGTGTTAATGTCGTCAAACCGATTAAGGTATGCCTTTAAGGATAATCGGAAGCACACTTGACTTTCAATCCGAAGATCGTGGGTACAAACCACGCCGCGCACCTCTGGGTTATTCTTCTTAAAAATGTATGTGTTATGAAAAAACGTGCTCTTACGGTGAAGGCAAACATCGGAGGAAACCGGCATTTTATGAGAGATTTGAAAAGTTTGAAGGACATGTGTCATTCACCAACCCGCACTTGGCCAGCGTGTACCAACCAATTAAGGCCTCTCTCATCAAGAGAGAAGTCTCGGTATCCCAGCAGTGGGAACGAAATAGGGGTGATGATGATGATGACTGTTTTCGGTAACTCATGGCCGAGCTACATACCTGTACTGGCAACGTCCGCCTACATAAGTCACCCATCTTTTTATTTTAATCCGAATCCAATTACTTTTATTCTGTAGGTCAAGGCTAGATATTACCTGTTCGATGACAGTCGTTAAGAGAATTTCGTGGAAATGTTTCAAGTGTAAATGTTTCTATAATACCATCATAGTCACCCCCATTCACATTCTCGATGATAAGACACAGGTTGATGAGAGATATTAGAAGAAGTTAAATTTGAGTAATAAAAAAGTTAAGTTTGCTAAGTTCAACAAGGTTATAAAATGAATAGAAAAGATTACATTTAATAAGACGTCAGGTGATTTTTTTTATATATAAAAAAAAATTAGTACTTCTGGTATAACAAACTAATTCTATAATAGCTATTTTTATACTTGCGAGTTATAAAAAAATCTACCCTTTTTTATCTTCCCATTATTAGTACAAAGATCCCTTAGTCAGGTTCACGACACCCAGAAAGAGATCAATTTGTACTATTCTTACGCCATTACCATACAGCAAAATAATACTACATTTTAAAAATTCATCAATAATTAACATTTTATTGCCATAAAACTATCAATCAAAAAACAATAAAAGAAGATTATCCAGCGGCATTGTGCCGCGTGAGGCCGCGGCAGACTGGAATGCGCGGCATTTTGCTCACCTTGACACGGCGAATGTCGCTTGTAATTACGGAATCAAACATAAAAACTATAACTGCGAAGACATCCATTCAACCTCGTGACAGAAACGTGCCCATGCGCAGGGACGGTACGAGATTTATAAATAACTTATCGTAGTGAACATCATTTGGACAAATTAGTAAACTAACTAAGAATCTTAAAAAAAGGAAGAAATTATCTGAAAGGTGTTCAAATGACAAAAACAAAATCTAACACACAAAGTAACTCTTACTTTTGTTTTTATATGCTTACATAGGTACATAACAAATAAATTACTAACACATTTTAAATGCAACTTATACTTTGGGAAAATTGGTATTTATTATTATAATGACTACAATACATTTATTTATAATTGTCTACATTTTTATGTGTATTAGAAATCAGTTAACATGAGATGGGAAGTCGTTTAACAATGGAAACGGACATTTGTAATACCACGACATATATCACGAAATTGGGAGGAATATTTAATGAGTTGAGTTTATTTAATTAGAGGTTCAATGTTCTGTATTAGCTTCATATTTATGAGTTTATTTATGAGTAAATGTAGGTACTAAAATTACCTAGTATTTTTTAATTAATAAAACAATCATTATTACGTCTTACTTAATACGGGGCACGGATTTTTCTTACGACAGAAATAATTTTAACGAAGACAAATCTACAGATTTGTTGTTGATTTCCTTAGTGAAGTTAAAGATCAACAACACTAATCGCGGTTTCTCAACGCCGATTATTTTATAAAAAAATTGCGCAAATAATGGCGAGATTTGCATATATCTCTTTGTTGTAGTTTCGACACGCGCTCAGCCCACGTGGTTTTGTGGCGAAATCTTTATAAAGTTATTATTTATGGCCATGCGTTATCCATCTATAAATCCTGTCGTCATGCCTGGACATACTCGTAAGTATAAAGTTATCATTGTACCAACCTCATATTAAAAACATTAAATCAATATTATACATTATATGTATGTATATATGTAATACAAGCAGAAAGTCACGTGTTTTGTATCATTACGTAAAAACCAAGACCCCTTAGGAGAGAATACGAAACTACGCCTTTTGTGAGGACACGCGCCGACTTCAAAGACTCTTTGAAGTGAATACCTTAACATATATATGCTTATTTGCTTTAACTGTCTAAAGATCACGATATTCTTTTCCAGAAACTAAAATGAGCACGTGCTCAATGATATGTAGATTATTATATTATGATGAAGTAAGTATTATTTGTTCCGAGTGTCTTGGTGTTATATCATTTAAATTAAGTATATCAGAAATCTAGCACCCGTAACACCAGCTTCGAGCTTAACACGGGGCTAGATTTTGCTGTGTGAATTATCCAGTTCCTGTAAAAAAACAGAAATGATTAAATTGACAATAAAATAGCTTTTAAAATTAATAATACCTACAATAAGAATCTTAAACATTAAACATTTATCGATTTACATTAATCGATTATACATTACAAGTTTCATCGTTTCGACAAAAAAATTACAAAATATGGCTATAAAATGCTATTTTATACCATTGTCTTAACATTATAGCTGGTTTATACAGGGTCAGTGACTGACTTCGAAATAGAGACAAGTCAGTGCTGACCCGACAAAAACCCTGTGTAAACTGATTTGAAGTCAGTACAGTGGCTTGAAGTCAGCGCTGACTTGAATATTCGGACACGAATATTTTGAAGTCAGTTGGCGCCCCCCGCCACCCGCGCACCCCCGCGCCAGCCAAATAAACCCCGTGTAAACAGACAAGTCAGTGCGTGGTTAGTCACTGCCGCTGCGGTGTAGAGTGACCACGTTTTTTTCGCTGGCGATAAAAAAGACGTTTCGAAGACGAAACCTTAAAATTGGTGCAATTATATGGCGAAAACGAGTGCCTTTTTTTAGTACTCCGCAGGATCTTCAAATCGCAATTGCTTCAGGAACAAAGCAGAGCCACCAGTTTCGTTTCTATCGTCAATCCATTTTCTTACCCATTGTCGTTTATTTTTAGTTATCTCATTTTCTACCATTTCTATTAACTCATTCAACAGCAAAATTGATAAATTTTTCAACAAATAATTAAATCGTCGTTTCAGTTGTTTTCGCGAATTCATTTTTCCCACTGACTTCACACACGTGTGCTCACCGTGAGAAACGCATCACTACTACTTACTTCATGTAAACAGTTAAAGTCAGTCGCGGCGCCGACATTGGCGCTGCGACTGACTTGTCTACTGACCCTTTGTAAATCAGCCATTATTTAAAACATTTCCATCCTGAATCAAAGACTACTCGCTCGCTTTGCTTGTTCGCAATAAATGTTTTAAACTTGAAAAATATGTGATACCAAATTATTAATTAATGTTGAGGTATCACGTTAATTGCATATGCACAAAAGTCCTAAACGCTGGACGTGTCCCGCATGAGTTGGACATCGTTTTTGCGTGACCAGGTGCGGATTACAAACTTGTCCGGCAAAAACTATCCGGATATTGGACATACCCGGGTTTTTGCCGAGGTAGACAGGTCGTTGTGGACATCCGGATTGTTATGGCTTTTGTTTTGTTCAGTTTCTGTAAATTGGTTTCAGTGTTATAGATATAGAGATCCTTCGTCCTTTTTAAAAAGGTAAAAATATTTCTAGATAAAAATTTTGCTTTAACCTGAAAATATAAAGCGAATAAAAATTGGTTATACCTTAAATATAAACTAAATTAAAATGTTACCTCATTAGTATTTTTTGCAAATCCCCCAATACCTACCTATAATGTGTTCTAAAAGAAAAAACTCTGCCCAGCAGTCGGCAGTACCTACCATGGGTTGTTATGAAGGCCCATAGAATTATCAAAAGTTGTAAAACAATCGGTCAACAAACCACTTCAAAAATTAGAAAAGGATCATATCAATAAACTCCTGCACCTGCGATAAACACCCCATAACTGCCCTGCCATGATAGAGGGAGCCACCTCCGCATAAAACATAGAAATTTATGACGAAAAAACACCATTGTGTTCTTCAAGGTGATATGTGAAAGAGTATTTTCGCCACTTTCTTTACCCCTGTTTTTGGAGGAATTTTGAGATATGATTTATAAGTCGTGGACTAACTGAGGGATAACAAATGAATGATATAATGTTATTCAAGATGTATTACTTTGGTACTGTATTGAGACGAATTCTTTCATAGTAAACATTTAATTAAAATAAGCAATAAATAAAGTTAAATCAGGTAGTCGTCAATTAATAGATTCAATTAGATAGAGTCTTTTTTAATGATTTATCGAATGTCAAGGCTATTGTGATTACAATGAATTTCTGTGGGGACTGTTTGTGTATATGTTACGGCTAATACCCGAAGTGCGGCTACACCTAGTTCTAACCGGCTAAAACTAGGTGTAGCCACTGGCTGTTGGTTAAACCTAGTATTAGCCGATTGTTTTCGGGTAAAACTAGGTGTAGCCTTCATCATGCCGGCTACAACTAGGTCCAGCCATTCCCTGTTGGATAGAACTAGTTCTATCCGATATCACTCCGGCTAGAACTAGGTCCAGCCATTCCCTGTTGGATAAAACTAGGTCTATCCGATATCACTCCGGCTAGAACTAGGTCCAGACAATCCCTGTTGGATAAAACTTGTTATTATTCTAATAAATAGTTTATGTTACTTTATAAAAGTGTGATTTATAATTAAAATAACATTCTTTAAATTATAATATGTAACTACTTATTGTCTGTTGTTAAAAAATGTTCTTGATTGTTCCTATTATATTAAAAATTGCATGCTATCGGCAGAGCTTTTTTAGATATTAAAAAATATCCAATTAAAAGAAACGAAGAGAGTTTTTTTTATTATAAATCATATTGTAATAATTAACACAAATTATTAGGAGTGCAATTTTTAATATAATAGGAACAACCAGGAATATTTTTTTCACAACAGACAATAAGTAGTTGCATATTATAATTCAAAGAATGTTATTTTAATTATAAATCACACTATTATAAAGTAACATAAACTATTTATTAGAATAATAACAAGTTTTATACAACAGGGATTGTCTGGACCTAGTTCTAGCCGGAGTGATATCGGATAGACCTAGTTTTATCCAACAGGGAATGGCTGGACCTAGTTCTAGCCGGAGTGATATCGGATAGAACTAGTTCTATCCAACAGGGAATGGCTGGACCTAGTTGTAGCCGGCATGATGAAGGCTACACCTAGTTTTACCCGAAAACAATCGGCTAATACTAGGTTTAACCAACAGTCAGTGGCTACACCTAGTTTTAGCCGGTTAGAACTAGGTGTAGCCGCACTTCGGGTATTAGCCGTAACATATACACAAACATATTTTTATAATTACACAAAAATATATTTTGTGATGAAGAAACTGCATAATACTCTTAGTACAAAAGTGTTGGTATGTTAGTTACATGTTGATGTTAGATTAAATAATTAGTATAGAGGTAAAATGTCCACGAAATCTCCTGCCAAGTAATAGTTGTGTAATATGCGATTTGGCAGACACATTACTATATATTTTTTAATTGAATATAAAATTGCCTCTACCACACGGCTTTACGATTAGAGAGTTGTACCATAGTGGTAGCAAGTTATAGATTGGCAAACGAGTACAATCGTCGCATCTAAACGCACCGTAAAAGTCATTACAGCGCGTGATAAGTTGACCGCGGCTAAAATATTCGCAGACCTATTACAAAGGCAGTTATCGTCGCCCGGCGGGTAGCGGGTAAGGCTTGATATACACGACGATTAATTCAAACAGGAAATAAGTTACTTTACTTATTGGTTTCATCATTATTATTTATAAGAACCCACGACTGGCCACGGGTATCCTATAGAAACCATTATAATGTCACTTATACGATTTTATTTTGAAATAATTAGTGGATTATTTCTAACAAATTTAAAGAAAGTCGCAAAAATTATTATTTATAATTTCTAGGTTGATTGTTTAAAGTATAAACTAAACTTCAGAATTTTCCAAAAATAATTTTAACTTTATTTAGGCATTTCAATAAAAATTCTGTGGTATCGTATTTTACAGTATTTAAAGTTTTCTATGCCATAAATAAATCTAAATATTACAAAATTTACAAAAAGTTATTTTTAAACCAGTCTATTTTTCATTGACACCGAATATTAAATAAAATTAAGTAATTTATCAATTAATTTATCATATTTTTGTACCAGTTTGTCATAAACCTTTATGTTATCAGTTGCACGATAAATATTCTGGTCGCGCCTCATATCGCTGGGGTACTTACAGCCTAACACACGTTCAGATTGCATTATTTATTGAGCAGGTAGTTTGGCCGGCCGCCAGTAGATAGCTGGAAGATTTTTAAACCGTTATTTCAGAATACCATAATTTTACAACATGAATCACAAAAAATTTACAAAATAAAAAAGCCATTGTTTTTGACGAATGATTATTTTTGTTTACCCTTCGTATGGATGGATATCGTAGTTTTAGTATTATTTCTTTGAATAAATTAATTTGTTTCATTATTTGTAATCGTTTGCACTTTATATAGATAGTCTTGAGACTGAGAGATCAGATTGTTTTCTTTTAAACTAATGATAATTTTTTCATCGTCTAAGAATACATTCAGCACTCTACGCAAAAAAATGCCATATCTAATTTTAATAAAATAAATGGGAAATGTAATCTACTATATAAAAATAAGTTGGGTTTTCCTTCCTGACGCTACTATAACTACAGAACGCACTAACCTATTTCGACGGTTTTGTATTCGTTGGAAAAGTCTCGGGCTCCGTGAGGTTTATAGCAAAGAATATTTTGTAACTTTCAAACGCGAACAAAGCCGCGGGCAAAAGCTTGTGTCTTAATAATTTGGTACTCTGATTTTCTGATTAATTTTCAGTGTTGACTGTAGAACGTGCAAGTGCCTATAAAATATCTGTTTACAGTCCTCGCGCCGGCGGCACCTGAGATGTAAAAGTTAACTGAGCTCGCCCCATTACCTCGCTTACAATGTTATTTGTGGCGCTTTTGGATGGTGTTATGCAAGAAGGTTCACGAAACCCTTTAAAATTATTGAATTTAGAATACTTTACTTAAATATTGCTGGACAATTCACACAGGAAGCTCAAAACCATCGTACGTAGAGAAAAGTTGCAACATGACCATGACCTTTTTATTTTTACAACATTAAACGATAGTACGCTTAGTGTACATTTTCACTAAACTAATTAGTTAATGCAACTTTTATTAGGTTTTTTAAAAGATATTATGTATTGATAACACCCAGGACAAATATTATATGCATCGTACAATTTATTTTCCCGTTTCACGAATTGATCTCACATTCGTCTTGTCTTCATCTATCTACCTATCTAACAACTTTATACTAGATATTATACTAGAGCCAGTATGAGTTGTTCTACCAGACGACATTATTTTTCACTATTAAAAATTCTTGTTTCAGCATTGCATAACCTTATCCAGTTCAGACAACAAGCCTACAAGGGCCAATAAAGACACGGGAGGGCGCGTTAAGCCAGTCATCTTGTTTTTGTAAACATCCCGGCGCTACGCCGTAGTGGGGCTACGAGCTCGTAGACCCTCTACGTTGTACTGCGACCTATTAAATGTTTGCTACAAGTAAAACTTTTTATGATATTGGTGTAATATTCAATTTAATTGTATGCTTTCGAAAATAATAATAAAAAGTTATATTGTTCATTAGCGGATTAACTCTTTGCAGTGGGAATGGGCAGGTAATAGCGAACAGATTGTCGTTTGGGCCAAAAAGATCTATAATGAATACCATGGATCGGGCAACGCAGCGTCTGGCGCCCACCAACAAGATGGACGGACGATAGAGAAGGCTGTGGGTTCACTGTGGAAGCTGCGTCCGTCTGCAATAGGTGGAAGTTATTAACGGAGGCCTTTGAACCATCAGCCATCAGTGGACGTCTAAAAGCTGACAAACATGATGATGATATTGCTCATGCAACACTCGCATGGTGACAAAGTAAGTAAGCCCGCACCTCGCTATCATTATGAGAAATCAACAACTCGTACTAGACTGTACACTACGGCTTAAATACTGCTTCCAACCCAAATCAAAAAGTAACATGAAAAATTGGTCTATTAGAGAAAAGCTTTGAGTTTTCAATCCTCCCGCCATAGATCATAATCCTGCGGCGAGCGGTCAGTCCGTTATTTTTCCGTTAATTATTGCCGTTAACAAGGTGTTGTCTCTGGGCTTATTTATTGCTGTGCGGTGGGAAGGGTTCGACTCCACTGCTAGATACGATATTTACATCTTAGACCTCAATAAGTACGCACAAAAAAGCCATTTGCTTTCACTTAAGGTTAATTATGATTCCATCAACAATTTCTAATTTAATCAATCAGTTCATCTCTTATCTTGTGGCTGGTGGTGGTATGTTTTTAAACTATCATGTTTCGGAATCGTCATAAAGTAAGCTTAAAACTATATTGAAACACTTTACTGTATTAAATTTATAATTTTCAAAGGCAATTGACCTTCATCGTACTGAATGAAAAGTATTTTTTATTTTACTATTAATACTGCTCTTATATTTTTACTGAGTAAAAAGGCGATAGTTAACTTACAAATGTCAAAATTACATGAAATATTTAACAAAACTGTATTCAATCAAAGTATTTAAATGAATTAAGTCTTTGTGTTTTGTAATGAAATTAATAACATTTATAAAATTTAGTTTTGTAATAATAGGTAAGTGTGTTTCACTAATAGCAGTTAACATTATACAATTATTACATATTTGGCTGGCGTCAATGCAAGCGTGTATGTTAACACCCACTTCGCGGTTAAATGGCAACATTCGGAGAATTCTAGTAATCTACGTTCAGTAAGTGGGTTAAGGCCAAATACCAATGTGTGAATCCGTAATTTTTGTTAGTCACGGATTTATATAAATGCTTTTTTTTATAACAAGTTGTTGATTACGGTTTAGTCTGATACTATTGAAGTGTAAAAAAACAATAATAACGTAAATTTATATTGGAATAAGCGGGAACACAAACCATGTCAGTTTTTTTATTAAAGTAAAATAACGTAAACTCTGAAATTCCTTTACCTGAGAACATGTTCTCTGTGCTTTTGTAAGGTTTGTTAAGGCCTGAAACTCGAAAGTTATAATTAATATTCAAGATTACCTGATATGATAATAACTCATAATCAACAATCAAACGATAAAAATTAAATAATATCAAAACAAAACTAGGATCCATATCATGGTAAATTAAAATAAAACGTTTGTAAAGTAATCGCTTTACATATTACCGCATAGCATCGCGGCACTGCTCACAAGGCTTTATGCAATGTTTCACACAGAAGCTCGTTAGTCAGACTACCTCGCAAAAGAATTAACGGTGTATTTTGACACTTATTACTTACAGCATAAAGGCTTTTTATTTCAGCGAGATTTATGGCGCTCTGTGGCGTGTCTTCGCGCGGATAATTAATGTATTTTAACTGCATTCTGTAAAATGGGAAACAAATGACAAAATTAAATAGACTTCACTCTATAAAACCCAGTGCCATGTACCTTTGTGCATTTTTCAGTTTTAATATGTTTGTTATGAATATAAAAATAAAAACCAATGACACTTTAAGTTGTCATTGTATAACTTATGGCTGGGCCGATATAGGTGATTTTGGCTTAGAAGCACAGGTATTTAAAATATGAGAAAAATAGGAATGAAGCAGGCGAAGCCGCGGGTAGGTCAGCTAGTAGGTACATTATAATTTCTAGATGTAAATAATTGTATAAAAATTGTATACTTCTTGTAAGACAAGACCACTAAGATTAGATATTTTACATTTCGACACGAACTAAAGTTTTTTAATTGTGAATATTATTATAATGATTTGTGAAGTCTTCTGACAACAAATCTAATAATCCACCCTGCAAGTTGTTACGATCAAGAAAACCATCTGTATCCACAAAATAAAAGCCCGTATCAATAACTGCATAACAAACCTATTTCACGTTCCCCGACATCGATGTATACCGAAGATAATGTACAATGAATAAAATAAAAGTAAAGCCGAGTGGAGGGGCGTACCGGAAGCGGTCGACATATTGCGGCGATATATCGCGAGGTGAAGCAGGTAGCCGCCCCGCACTTAGCCATTAACCGATGTTTTAACGGTTTACTAAAAAACCACTGACTGGTTTAAAAATGAATATTTTATGGTCTGTTTATTTTGAATATTTTGTGGTAAAGTTTGGGATTTTTATCTCGTATGACGATTTTTATCTGTCTACGTCTCCTTCTAATTTACACCAAAAATTGAAGGGATAATCGAAATCCCTCTGCTAGGATCTTTTCATCGTTAATTTTTTTTTAAACTTTATAAAACTACTTAAAGAACTAGCCAGTTTTATCAAATTACATGTTATAACAATATTTTGTTAAATTATTTTCTCAATAGATACTTTTTTCTCAAGAAAAACTCCACATATTGTAAAACTCGTCCAAATGAACTACGATAGAAAAGATCACATGTATATCCAACATTCTCCTTCGAACACTAAAAAGCTTCCTGTCTCTGGCCATAGATCACAGTGACTACTTTTTTAAAATTCCATCCAAGGGTGAAAGTGTACCGAGAACATGACTCAGGTACTTTAGATTAAGCGTCTAGACGCCCGGTGTAGTGCTGTCTTTATTTATTGCCGCACAAACATGTGTTTTCAATTTAGATACAGGAATTTCAACTATTGTTTCGCTGCGTGCGACATAAATCTTGGAAATTAAATTGTTTATTGTTTTGTTTCGGATTGAAATGATAAGACGAAAAGAGAAATGAAATTGGAAGATTTTGTGTAGGTACATAGTTCTTATTTGTTTTGCCTGGGTTCAAGTTTGTGGAAGTAAGTTTACTGAATAAGTTAAATGCTAAACGCTTTCTTGCTATTTAAATCTATACTGTAAGGAATTTTAACAGCTAAAAGTCAAAGTACTATCACTTTATACAAAACTAGAAAATAAATAAATATAAATATTGCTGGACAAGAATCAATTCTGCCTGCAACAAAAATACAACTCAATGAAATCATTCCCTTTAACATCTAAATTGAGCTTGAATTCACTAAACTCCACACAAGTGTGAGAAGTCACAATAGCAAAGCGAAGAAAGGAAGAGGTTACTCGACACCTTTCAAGTTTCGAATGTAATAGCACTCTGGGCCGGAAGCGCGGCCATTTCCGCCCAGCACCTGTCGCCGCGACGACTTCCGGTGCTGACCGGGCGATGCTGGTGCCATCTAGTTTAGCTTCCGAGCATTGAACAACTTCATTTGTCGATTCTCATCTCTGTTCAACTTTACACCAAGACATAATAAAGTATAATTTTCCGCTTTATTGTTGTAGTTGTACATGTTCCATTTTATCTTAACGTAAAAATTTATAAAAATATTAAACGTTCAACTAATAACATTTCAATTAGTCATAAAAATTGATGATCATCTAATAAGGTCAACCAGCAGGTTTTTTTATCGAATCTTAATGAGTTATTTCTATTATGAAGAACCGTGCCCATTAGTGATACGTTGTTTGGACTGCCACGAAGATGATGATGATAATGATGAATACCAGTCTCCTATACCAGTTCGATTGAAAATATTGTGAAAATAATTACTAGGTTAATAAACATTATAAATTAGGCACGATTGGATCTCAATATCAATCAATAATATTTGTGTGTGATCATTAATATTAACGTTACCAAAAACTTCTATTGATTGAAAATTATTTTCATATTTCAGCGTTGAATAAATAAAATAAACATACATTCTAAGAAAAATAAAAGTCAAACGCAATATCAAAACCCCCCTCCGCTTAATTCGCGATAGAGCTTTGGCATGCGTCCAGTTTGCTCTACCTGGCATTGTTGCTAAATTTCACGACTTTTTTTAACAGTAAATCATTTCACAGACAGTTTATGGGTAAGGTAGGAATTGGTGTTGCCAAGATAAAACCACGTTTTTATAAATGCGATAAATATAAAATGTTTTTGCTTCCGCAGTTCCGCAGTAAGTATATCTTGCATTCTTTGAGACTTACGCCAATTGACTTACCTTCAAACAAAAGGTCAAAGACTACATACCTACCTCAATCTGAATCAAAGCTTTTAAACACGTTTGTTCGATTTTCCAACAAACGTGTTAAAAAATACGCTTCTTTATTTAAATTCAAAAAAGGCCTCATAAAGTTCATCCTCCTTACTATATAGCTTAATAAGCTTTGATAGTCTATGGTTTCATTCAATCGCTATGCCTTTTAAACGGTTGTTCACCCTCTTCTTTTCACCTTCTAATAACTTAAATGCCTTCAGTGGTCGCTTTGTGTGGAAAAATGCGATGTTTTCCGAGGCCATTGTGTCCCGGCTATTATGTTATCTGTGCGCCAGGTATGGGGATATTAACTTGGTCTAGACTTAGTCTGACCTTTTCTTTGATCTTAACTCCGCAGCACTTTTGTTAGTTAATTTTACTAAGACAAATAAGATTGAGATTAAGGTATCAAACGATTTATATGATTTTTTTTTCGATTTGACCTTGAAACTTTGTTGAAAGTTTGCCTTGAAAGTTTGTAGTAAGAATTAATGTAGAGAGAGCTGTAATGATGATAAAAACACTTGACACTTGAAAAGAAAGCTTACCTAATATGCACTTATTAGTGCAGAGTTTACAAAAAAAAAACAAATACAGTAACTGAACTGAAAATTTTGTCAACCTTAGTTTTTTACAATGGTTTATGAGACGGTTTTTTCCGTAACTTAATTCCAAAACAAGAATCGTTTTTAATATGAGTTAGACTTTTGATACTTTGATAACATGTCTATCTAAAGCAAAGCCATAACAAGAGACTACATAGACATAAACGCCGGTTAGTCAACTGCACACAGCAGCAAAGTGCAGGTCAGGTCAGACCCGTAAATCAGAGACCGGCCTCGCTATAAGTCATCGTGTCGTCGACTAGCTGGATGGATGGAGGCCCAGGTCCCAGGTGGAGAATGCAGATATTCTATGCATGGTTTGTTTTTGTGGGATTTTAATGTTGTTGGTATAGTAAATGTTAAATAAATATGTTGTCATTAAACTATAAAATGTAAATCCGTCGAAAAATCCTGTAGCACACACTAAGAGCTGTGGATTTTGTAATATTAATAATATCGATACGTAAGTCGTTAAGACTTATTTATTTATGATTTATGGAGTCGTATCCGTTAATAATCATCCTTTCAATCAAAACCATTTAGTTAAATAAAATTTAAATAAATTAGTACTTATACAATATTGTTTTAGAAGAATAAGCATTAATTAATGATCAACAATGAAGTAGCATTTGCGTGCAGTTTAGCCCGCAATTTTAAGGAGGTTGTTTTCGAAAGAATATAATATGTTGGTCATCAATAACTTACCTTTATAAATTATGAATATGTTTTCTGTTATGGATTTCCTATTCTGCAAGGGCACTCAGATTCTAATAATTATGAGATATTACAGTATCTGACAAACATTAAAAAGTTTTGCAAACTTTATCCTGAGAGAAAAGACTGAATTGAAAGGACATTGAGGCTCTATTAGCATTATCGGAGTCCGGGGCACCTTGGAGGTGGATTTAATTGTCTGCCTGTAATGGTGTCTTAACTTTCTCGTGCAGCCTGCTCTGTGATCTTTGGTGCGTTCGCATTGTTCATGATTGGACGAGATTGAGTTCATAGGTTTTGAATAAGTTGAGTATTTCTATGAGCCACTGCTTATTTCGTCATTATTGCATAAACTTATTTATCCGACGCGAAAACACTGTCTGTTAGTGTTAGCTGTTTACGTTTTACATTTAACATGTGTGTAGGTCTGAATATCTGTATTGATTTTCATTTTTATAATGCCTTATCACGTCAGAAGTGTAAATAAAATAATAATATTATTAATTAATAATATTTTTAATAATATATCTATTTATTGTAGATAACTTAATCTATTTGCATTGGAAAAATGAGCTAAACTATTTGTAATTTTCAAATATATTACGTTACAGGTGTGTAAATGGAGAAGCACCTGCGTTCGAGCGACGGCCAATAAAGTCGTCTCTACGTTACTTTGCACTAATCCACGCTCAGCCGCAATGTACCCGCACCTTAATGTCGCGGTCCAAGTAAGAGGAACTAGCGTGTGTTTGATCGATGCTATCATACTGTAACCTAAATATCTAAGAAAACAATGTGTTCAAGAACTTGGAAGGATAAAATAAATAAATCATATCAAATAAAAAAAATCATAAAAATAAATCAAGAGCTGAGATACGAAACAGATCGGTGAGTGAGAAAATTACAATGATATAATTTATCAAATTGTATCAGTGTTAAAACGAAAATGAAGTTCACCAGAAACTATGCAGTTCCGATTCCGATAGGCAGATTGTTGGATGGACATTAATCGAGGCTAGTTGCAATACCTTATATAAGTAAGCGACTTATATCGATCGATATCCGATGCAAAATTCTTGCCGTAATATAAACGCCCAACATCTTGAAGTTTTATAACTTAACCCACAGCCAAATCTAGCGTTCGGCCAGACGAATGGTTTAAACTAATCTCATCAGTTCAGTGTTATGGGATCCTGAGGGGCACTTAAGCAGCTATTGTGGAGCCCAGATCAGGTGAGGGTGGTGTCTATCACGACTTAACCTGGTTTAACTGAAGATCCGTCGGACAAAATTATCCGTACCACAGGTTGCGAAATTTAAAATGAAGTGCTTGCTTACGTGTGGTCAAAACCACATATAACTTCAAAGTTGAATTAGAAGTGCAATTGGGTCAAGAAAAGACAAACAAAGATGAACAAGGTTGTACATTGATAAATAAGGTGTCTCTTAATGTCTCAAGAACTGATTGTCATACTAATTTATTGGCAAACTTTAAATGTAGGACAGTAGTTTATTAATCTATTTTGTTGTGATTACCTTTCTGTAACATGAGCTTAAGTTAAAGAAATTGTATTTATATTACAAGTCAAATAAGCAAAACTTATTTAATTATTGCGATTTAATAAAAAAATAAATATTGTTTCACAACCTACTTATCAACTTCTATATCATAATAAAAGCAACCTTACACGAGACAGCACTTATTCAGATATGAATAGATCAGTAATCAATAGCACCAATCAATCACAATCCTGGGTCTTCACGGGCATTAGGAGGATCTCATTCGTCAGGATTCCTGAGGATCAGCGGCTTACGTCCACCTTTGTACCTTCCACGTGGAAGATGGAAGATTGATGGTACCAGGAGATGGCTTCGTTTAATGTGTTTTTTCCTATCTTGAAATTGATAATGTTTGGGATTGATTGGTTGTTCAATTTGACAGGTGCGTGTGTGTGAGTAAGTTATATGATTGATGAGCTTATAGCCACGTAGTTTTATTGGTTAATCCTTTCTTTATTGGAATGAAAATGTATTTATGTTGTATCTATTATTGTTTTATTATTTATTCTGGGCAGCTTGACTAATTAAAACACTAACTACAAGGGGTTCGTACATTGACTAAGTAATTTTTACTTTTATTAAATTACCAATATACAAAAGCCAGATGCTTATTCAAAAATATGTGAGCAGCGGTAAAATTCCCCGTAATATTATTCCAAATACGACTAGAACGGACCGAGGTTTGCACAAGATATTTCAATGCAAAGAGCAGACATATATCTATAGCTATATTATTATATCTATGCAGAGGAAGTATCTGACTGTAAAGGACATAATATCTGTATGTAAAGCAGAGAGCAATCCTCTTACCCGCCGCTTACCTGCACGCCGTTACTGCAGAGCGAAGATACTTCAGCGGGAACAGAGAATTTGTGGAGACGCCAACTATTTTAAATATAATTTTTAACTTGATATTAGAATCTATATTTACACTAGCTGCCCCCGCGAACTTCGTCTCGCCATATACTTTTATTTGCAACTATCTCCATACTAAATTTCATCCAAATCGAATTTTCCCGCGTAAGCATATAGTTTCCGCGTAAGCATTTAATTTTCCGCCGTAAAAAGTCTCTCGCCATATACTTTTATTTGCAACTACCTCCATACTAAATTTCTCAAAATCGAATTTTCCCGCGGCGGAAGCATTTAATTTTCCGCGGTAAAAAGTCTCTCGTTATATACTTTTACTATCATAAAAGTGAATCAATCTTAAACGAACCTACTTTCGTTTAAAGACTTTATGTTAGTAGGTACTGACTGAGTGCCCGTACCAAAGCATGATGCCTTACCGAAAGGGCTGGTTTATTTCGGTACTTACATTTTTAAACTCTGATATCTTTCGAATGGAATGTCCGAATTGAATAATTTAAAAAGTTTTATAGAGATATTGAAATATTCGTAATTAACATGTAATTTATTTTGATAATGTTTTATTTGAAAATACAAATATAGAGCTTTTCCTAGCGGCGGCATTAAAATTAATTATATTGAAAATTAAAACACTTATTGTGACATAACTATAATAGTTAGATATATGCTGTCGCGACATTTTTTGTAGATATTAATGTGTTCTACAAAATTGTAGTACATTGTAAATTTCTAAAATGAATACTTTTCGCAGCGCATGCGATATAAGGATTTTTTTTTACATCTTGGGTTACATATTTGGGTTTTCCGTACGGATCCCTAACTTTTTTTTAAATGTAATATAGCCTATAACCTTCCTCGATAAATGGACTGTCCAACACTGAAAGATTTTTTTAAATCGGACCAGCGGTTCCTGAGATTAGCGCGTTCAAACAAACAAACAAACAATCAAACTCTTCCGCTTTATAATATTAGTATAGATATAAATTGCGTTATAATAATTAAATGTACCTATTCGTATTAATTGTAGTTAAAATATAATAAAGATATTTTATTGTTACTACGAAATATACATACACGGACATAATGAAATGTTCTAGAATTCTAACAAGATTTAAAACTGCTACAACGCTGTGGTAGCAACTAGCAACAATGAAATAATTTATTTTGTATCAATGTTTTTATGAAAACATTTTAACTAATATCACCGTGTCGACTCCACCGCTCCCAGCCTGCAGACAATTTGCCGAGGACTTACCTCTTCATAAGGGGGTTGGAATTTTTCTTTACTGTCGGGATTATGGAGCCCTCTGCTTTACGCGATCTGGAGATGACGATCTTTACGATGTCACCTCGTATTCGATATTAAGTTATTGGGCTACTTTGTTCCGCTTTTAATGTGATTGAGGGATTTCGTGCTGCGGTGTTAGAGGTTGGTTGTATCAGATGAGTTTCATTTATCAATAATAGCATTTGGTCTACCTCTATGCATGATAACGACAATAGGTTTAACGCATAGGTACTAGCAATCATGAATTATAATCGTTTAATGATTTTCACTTAGGTACAACCTTTATGCGCGACATCACATCACCTCTATTTAATCTTTTAATGTATTAATGCTAATTCGTTGACCAATAAAGAAGCTTAAACTTAGTAAAAGTAGATTTACATAGATAATTCTAGTTAAAATCTGCATTCAAATTGCATCGCAAAGTTTAAATGCCATCAGTTTCGCACATCTAAATGTGAAATGAACATTAAAATAAACGTCACAATAAAACAAATCCGTAAGTATCCCAGCGCAGATATCTTCAACATCCCGACAGCCAAGACATCACATACAAGGACACAACTACACTAGGTACCAACATCGCGGGACAAATAAATCGTCATTAGGCCACGAAGATGCACTTTGGCTCGCAGATATGACCTGGCGATAAGGCAGTTTATTAAAACTATTAGTTGTTAAGGTCCAGGTAATAAATTGAAGGAGAACTTTGTAATCTGTTGGGACATTTAGATTGTAGGTAATAATTGTAATCTGAGTGTACGTAAGCTCTAAAATTGTATTCGAGAGCTGAACTACCTTACCGTACCTGCTTTGATATTATTCGAGTAAAGAATGGAATTCCAGTGTTGTAATTTGTAAATCAAGTCCAGCGTCCATCGTAGCAGTTCTAATGTCAAGTAACAAGATTAGCAAACAACCCATACATATTACGTCCCCCTGCCTACTGAGCAGATCATCATTTTGTGTACCTACTATGCTAGTTGGCTCAGTAATGACCAAGGTTTGACAACCAAGCCAAGATTATCTCATGTAAGATAGATAGATAAATAATAACTTTATTGCACACTTTAAAAGACAAAACAATACATTATATAAGAACACAAACTAGACTAAATGTACAATAGACATGTAAATAAAAGTAAAATGGCTTATCCACGTAAAGTGAATCCACGTGCACCGAATGCGACACATGCGCTTGCCGTGCGAACAGTACAAATTGAAAACGCAGCGGACGGTAAACGACGCTGATTTGTTGACGGTACTCTCCAAATTTACTTTCAGCTAAGAGCGCTCGCTAAATATCACAATACGTTTGAGTTTTGCGCTCACGATTTATTGTTTTATTTCCTCTAACGTGGATTGGAATTTACTGAAAGCTTTCTATTTGGGTTTTGGTGGCCATTGGTCAAGTCAGATCAGCTGTAAAATCTACAAAAAAAGTTTTAAAAAATAAAAATAAAATTATAGCAAGGAAAGGAAAAAGCATTTTTTTTTGTTTTATATAACCTTAGCAAACTAGCCCAAGTAAACATAATTATTTCATAAGTTATAAAAATGTGAATGCAGCTCAATTTCGTAGCATCAGATCAACATGAACATCTTCAACATATACTTCATAAAACTATGCCAGGAAAGGTAGAGTCCAACTCAAACAATATTTCACCAATTTTTTTACCAAAAGCTTTTAAAAGTTTCATCTCAACTGCCGTCACTCACCCATCACGCTCCGGCCTCCAGTAGGTACAAAGCCCCGACTCAGGTACAATTTTTTATCTCCACTCAAGTTAGCAGAAATCGAGGGTAAGTAATCGACAGTAGAATTAATGTGGCGTCACTAACTCTGCCGACGCCTGAGACTTTTAAAAATCCCTCTTTTCTTAATTTTTACATCGTTGCAAGGTGTTACAATTTTAGGGATGGGCTTGCCGGTTCACGATAGCGATACCTTATCGTTCTTGAAAACCTTGAAAATCATGAAATCATTTTCCTTGGCGTAACATTTATGCGCAAAAAAAGTGCAAGTATTATTTTGCGTAGTGCAGGACTTTTGTATTTATATTTTCGTATATTGTATTTTGGTATTCATATTTTGAAAATGTTAAGAAATAAGAAATTAGACCTTTTTCTAACTTTCCCTTTACACCTGGATAAATAATAAAATAAATAGATACTGCGAAAAAGGGACAAATTATTATATTGAATGGAAAAAGTAACAAAAAAAACTTTTTCCAATTTAACCGACAAAAATATAAAATATCAATATATAAACTATTAATTTAATATACTACTACGATCTTCTTGCAGAACTTTTGATTATATTCCTACTCTTAATTATCCTTATGTAATAAAATAAAACTTAAATATTTCGTAAAACAAATATGTAACACAAAATACAATCTAATAAGTTTACGTTTATAAATAACCCTGCACTTGTGGTATCACTTAGAAATGACTGAACAAAAGAAAGTATACATGTCCTGCTCGCACTCAGTTTAATGTAATATTGCTACCTCGCTTGTAACGAGCAGTGATTAGCTCGACTACATTATTAGCACCTGTTCTTATCTATTAGATTGAAATATTTGTTCTATAACATAATATTTATTCTATAAATAAATATTGCTGGACAATTTTTACACAGCGACATCTAGCCCCGTGGTAAGCTCGAAGCTTGTGTTACGGGTGCTAGATTTCTGATATACTTAATATACCTAATATACATACATAGATAGATATTTTTTATTATACATATATAACACCCAGACACCCGGAACAAATATTTGCAGATCATACAAATCGTTGTTCCGAGGCGGGAATCGAACCCGCAACCTCTTGCGTCGCAGGCGGGCCTTCGCCCGCTGCGCCACAGAGGTCGTCGAATAAGTCGAAAAATAAATGTACGAATCAACCTTAGATTTAAGAGACTCAAAGCTTAACGGACAAACCAATAATTGGTTTTTAGTTTAAGCCTTAGTTTTAAATACATGTCATTTTTGTAATAATAAATAAATAAATAAAAAAAAAAAACCTAACAATTAATTAAAATATGTGTACTACGGGAGATTTGAGCGAAATGTACCCAGAAGTAAATTAAACAATTTTTTTTTAAATAATAATTTTAAAATTATTATCACGTTGGTTCTGAAATAAATAGGATGCAAATTATCATTCATCGATACCTCGTGATATCCACGCTACCTCATCCCTAGCACGTCTTCGCAAACCTATTAATAATTTGCGGGTGGAAAACTTTATAAAAGTGTTTCGTACCTCCGAGAGGGCCATTAATTACATGACCTCTGCTGATGATAATGATGCATACTTCATGAGGGGGATGTTGCCCAAATTGTTATGTTAACTGCAGATTTACAGGTTTTCAACGTCATTGAATTTTAATGGAGTTCACGCGATTTCGTTTGGGGAGTTGAGAGTGTAATTTTGGCACGTGTTTTTGAATTGTTTTGAATTGCGGGAATAATATTAATAAAGGAATGTTGTGCTTGTAATTTCTTTAGAATAAGTATAACCTAAAGATATTACAATACAAAATTACAGATAAAGACTTAGAATAGAACCACCCCATCTCTTTTTGCGAGTGTCAAATGCCCCAGGGATCTATATACCAAAGAATTGGTTGCTAGCGTTGTTTTGAGTACGTATGTTTTGTACAAACCTTCTGCGATCGCCAATCGTTTCGATAAGTGTGGGAATACCAAATCTATTGGAGAGTCCTTTTGCCTAGTAACGAGACGTAGGTAATATTGGTTATAATAATAATAATACTGATCTTAAATTTAGATAAAACAGATCATAACAAACCTTATTCAATAAACAATGTCCGTGGATCAATTCAAACGGCACTCAATGCCGGTGTGTACACTAGTGTTGTATAAGTTATCGATAAGGTGCGCACCGTAAGACGCCGCACTCTTGCCGAGGCACGCACGGCATCGACGCCGCTATGTGCTTCATAGTGATGGGGTACATTGCATCTGCATCGATAAATTTAATATCAATAATAATTTCAACTTTTATCATCATCATTTCATTTTACTAGCTTTATTCCACGGCTTCGCGCGCGTTATAATATATTTTCCTATGGAACGATATATTTCCCTCAGTAAATAAATAGCCTACGTCCTTCTCCTGGTTCTTGGGAAATAGAGTACCTAACTATCACAACTTTATAATCTTTATTTGTTTTAAGCTAGGTACCTACCTTACAAAACAGCACTAAATATTATTTTAAATAGAATCTGTAACTGTTATTAATGAACATCGATTTAATAGAATAATACACAACCGCACAGCTCTACCCTGACACCTTGCGAATATATTACTCCGTGCCACTGAATCTAATCAGAATCTGACGGATTAATATCTGACGGTATCGCCGTGTGTACCGGCCTAAGCCCACCGGCCATTTTGGGCCAAATCACCCCAGCCTACCATCAACAACGACCTTATTACCACGCAGTTAGAACTATATTTGCCCGTGTTCGTTGTGTAATATGTTTGCCGGGAGTGGGTTAAAGCCGCCGGCAATTGAGAAGATTTATTGTAATACCTGAGTTGTTTAAATTGTTGTTTAATGTTCGAAGTAACGAGATTATGCCTTTAATGAGTAGATGATGGATGACGCGGATTATTTAGGCTTTCATCGTGAAATCGGCATATTGCTCAAGTAGTCACGGCTTGGTTCGTCTTCGGATCTAGGATCTAATGAATCTGATATTTGAAACTTTGAAAGGAACGTTGCATGTTTGACTAATCGCCAATAATTAAGCGTGAATATGATATTTGCGAATAATGTGGTGAAACATATACCTATCTACTAATGTGAGTATGAATGCCTTAGTTTAAGAACGTACTTGTGCTTTGATGTTAAATAGTTAATTTCGTAATATTACTTAGGTAGGTATAATAAGGTTAGTACAATTTACATTACACGTAAATAAAAACAAAAATTAGTTAGATACGTGACAAAATTATAACCCAGTAAACCATGAAGATTTTTCCTGTTCCTGATAAAAATCACCACGAAATCTGAAAGTAGGACCCTGTTACAAGCAGATTTATCAGGGGTTAAAAATGTAATCTGTTGAAACTTTCAGCAATTACAATCTAAACTCTTAAAACGGAGATTAGCCGAGTATCCCCCGAAACACTCCCGAACTTATCCTCATAAAAAGATTTAAGAACCGACAAAAGGTGGCGTTTTTTTCACCACCTGCTCTTCGAAACTTCTCGAAGTTTCTGGAACTTTCTTAAACTTTCAGACGGATGTTGTTATCGGCCGGAAGCGCTTTAGGCAACTTCCTGTTTTGACGGACGTGGAAAAAATTCAAGTTTTCACATTATGTCTTCAAAGAGTGATGATTCTAAGACAGGTGGGGTAAGTGGAAAAGTTGTGCGAAGGTTTTAGGGAGTTTCTTAAATTGTCTAGTAAGGCCATTCTCTTTCTTAAAGGGGATATCCGGTGATTAAAGCTCCGATCTTACCACAGGGCTAACAAAACTTATTATATTTATGTCTAGGTAGGTACATAACTATAATAAGTACCTACCTAAGTACCTAAGTATTTCTATATTTTTTTAAGGAATTTTCGTCTCTATCAGAAACACGTTTTATAAAATTATACCCAAATGTTGTGATATTATACAACATAATATCTTATACAAATATTTACAACTGTCTAATGAAAAAGTCCTGGCCCTCCGTGCAATTCCGCTACACCTTAAGCCATAACAATAAAACATTAAACGCACATCTGGGAAGAGAGTGCAAAACAAACAATATTACTTCAGAGTCCCTTAAAAGGGCCATGTTTACTGAAACGGCCCACAAGAGGCTCAGTAAGCAGGTGTCATTGTCAGGTGCCAGGAATGGCCTACAATCAGTTTTTATCACTGCCGATGCCCCTTGGGAAGGAAGGGTTAAGGCTTTTAATGTCTCGCTAGTTTTGTTCTGCTGAATGGGAAATGTTGTTGGATATGTCAGGGGTTTTCATGATGATTTACTAT
Source organism: Chloroclystis v-ata (assembly GCA_963691955.1). Taxonomy (NCBI): domain Eukaryota; kingdom Metazoa; phylum Arthropoda; class Insecta; order Lepidoptera; family Geometridae; genus Chloroclystis; species Chloroclystis v-ata. The sequence goes on along the minus strand of OY829902.1, from coordinate 9,947,901 downwards.
TGTCTTTTGTTTTTTGTCGGTGAATGAAATCGTACGTAGTCTCGCTGCCATTTCAACTAAAGATAGTCTTGGAGCTTCTGTAGATTTAAGGAAAGTCTAATGCAACTGAAAATACATACAAGGTATTCGGAATGATATTTAATGCCGAGATGTCTCAGGCACCTAGCATTTCGCATCGCTATAACTAGCCATAGGAATCTAGTAGAGGAGATAACTAGTCAATACGGCTGGAATTAAATTAGGTAAACGTTTTAGACTAGGCGTTCCTTAATTTACTAAATAACAAATAAATTAAGAGGGTTAAAATGTGAGCAAGCTCTACCAAAAACTGGTGTTCATTAGCCGCCAGAACTGCAAAGCCTACCAAATACCTATCAACGTAGAACGTCCAACTTCCGGTAATTATGAACTTTTCGCGCAATCCGCTTTAAAATCGGCGAATGGGTGAAATTAAAACAGGGCACCTGTCTACTTCTGAGCCGATTACGTCGACGAATTGCATTAAAGTTCTGAAATATGACGGGTAATTATAAGCTTTCTGGTCATGACTTTGGTCTTATTAGCGAATTATTAGCGGTGGAAAATTTAACCTACCTACAGTATTTTTATCTTATATATTTTTGTTGTCAGACCGTACCTACACTGCCGAACAACTTTAAGTTGATACGGACGCGTGTTGCCCTGAAAGTTTTAAATATTCATTGTGAATTACCCGTCCACCCACTGGTGGGAAAGTCCAGTGGGTGGACGGGTCGGGACTGGTTTTATCTTATGTAGTGGATACCTACGTTAAATTGTTGTTGAGTATCTACGTGTTCGATCTCGATTCACTCATGAGTCGTAGCCTAACCTAACCTAACTACCAAAGTTAGTATTTTCTAATGTGGGTATCTACTCTGTAAGTTCTAGTCCGTGTAAGCACTAAAGCTCTAACCACCTGCCAAGCACTGCGGCAGCCCAGTGACCCAGTAAACTGCACTAGCGTTGAAAGGGCGAGGGCCGACGCGTGCTCGATGGCCGTGTATCGACGTTTCAGGTCAACCGCCACTCGCAAGGTGCTAGTGGATGATGTGTTAGGGATGTTACATCAATCGCTGTCGATTTTGTTTAGTTCACTTGAATTAACAATGATAATAACAACAAAAGAATAAGTAACACAAGCTCCAAGCTTAGGTACCACGGGGTTGCTGTGTGAATTGTCCAGCGATAATTATTTATTTATTTTATTTTAATTAACTTAGTACAAGTATTTAACCCATTCCAACTTGAATAAATCACCACTTTCCATGTTTATAACCTTTGGTTCTAGTTAGGTACGTACGAAGGTATAGTAAAACCATTCTAAAAATGAACTCCCCTCCACAAAACCGTGATGATTTCAACGTGAGAGAGGAAATACAGAAAAACAGAATACACAGAAAAAAAAATTCAGAATTCGGTGGAGGGGCGTTCATTTTAGAAATGGTTTTACTATACCTAGGCAACGAGTAGAAAATGTATTTTCTTTTCAGTAGAAAGATCATTAAATACTTCTGTAACTATCGACTTACAACACGTGTCATCTTCTCGATCATTCCATAGACGCCAGCCCAACTCTACCGCTTACCCGTAAGAGGGCAGTCAGCGTTTTCTAACGGGGTGAGCACAGGTGCTTAGCGGCTTCGAGAGTGGAAATATATGTGGGGCAGCATTTTGTAGCCTTTGTTCTCTATTATATGTGGGATGGTGCCTGCTTGAACACTACGATAAAAGCTCCTAAGTACCTACGCTTTTGTTAACTTTGACACGAAAAGGCGTTGAGTAGGAGGTAGTAGGTTATAAGGATTTCTTTTAAGAAAATTAGGCAAAAAAAAATTTTAAACTTAACTTTTAAATTATTTTTCGAAATATTTTGGTTATTTTTTTTTTATTATTATTTGTGATAACTGTTTGCCTTCTCACCATTGTCTCTCCGGGAAGATGGCTCTTGTAATATCGGGAAACTCAAAAACATTTTTAAAAAATATTTTCCTTTTGATGTTAAAAAATCTGGCTAGAAACGAATGGTCAAATAAAATACTGTATTTATTCGTGGAAAATTTATTAGTGATAAGTAGTAAAATAAAAACTCTACTATCCAACACACTACGTGATTTTATCCTATGTGCCGCTATCGCTATGAAAATACGAGTAAGGCACGAAACCTTATAATATGACACCAAACACTTAAGAACGCTTCCAGAAAATCGACATATTCGAATAATAATCAGTATGCCTAAAGTACTTGGTATTAAGACTTGCAAGAGATACATAATTTGTCGATTTCTGTGAAAGTGTCTTTACATATAAAATTATGAAATAAAAGTCTACAATGACAATATAAATGGACATAAAACAGCTGCAAACATTTATCATCAGTGCACTCTGTAAATTCAATACAGATTTCAAAATATTCAAGTCCGTTTAGAAATGAAACAATTTTATTGAAAGCTTCTATTTGTTTTGTTGATATTGTACCAACTTATTGAGATCCTCAAGCTCCCATTAAGCGTTGTGATTATACAAAATCTCCTAAGATAATAAATGAATTCTATCTAATGGGCTTCTCTAATTTGATAGTATAGCTTAATTAAAATTGTTTCAAATCTTAATGGATCCTCCTTTGCACCTTAAAAAATTATAATATCAAAACACAAATAATACATAAAAAAAAAACCTTAGTTTATATTGTAAAAAATAAAAATGATTTCATCATGATTTGGACGGAAAACATAAAACCGAAAATAAACCCGATATGTATTTAAAATAATCAAATAATACTAATTCTTAAATAAATCGGCAGTCAAAATTAAATCATGTCATTATGTTTAAAATTATATAACTTAAACCTACTTATGTGCTAGTTTTTTATTTCAAGTCTTCTATTATCTAACTTCCAAATTCAGTATTGGGTGAGATTCATAAACATAACCTCATTTTGAGAGCTACAACCAAGAGCTACATACATAATATAATTATACATAGCTTTACTAAACTAAACATACAGTTATAGAATTAAACTAATACTATAACAAATAATTTTAAAGTACTTCCTCTATACGAAACAAATAAAGTTAAAACAACCATAATTAATCATGTAAACAAAGTGTAAACTCGAAGATTTGATTTCTTGATTTGGTATCAGAACATTGATAACAACTAAAAAGGAAAATTTAGCCAACTGGCACATCAAGGGAGAAACCATTGAGTTTATAGAATACTTAGAGTTTTAGATAGGTAGGTACATAGAGATTCATGTAAAATAGATATTTCTGACTGATTAATTGATGAAATGAAAAGTTCAAAGCAAGATAATTCTTCTTATATGCAATGGATATGATAAATGTATTCGCGATAAAGTCATTAGTATGCTATTTATAAATTTGTACATTTTATTTAGAATTTAAATTTATTCAAGCACTTATGGAGATGTTCAAGTAATTCTACCTGTTGTAGAACGATTCGATTGTAATATATATCAAGGCGATTGCATAATTCATTTTTAACGCGGAATCCAGTATAAAGTTTATTGGTGTTAAGAAATAGCAAAATTATACTTCCTTTGTTGTAGGAAAAAAATATTGTTACGATTTACTGGGAAGACAGTATTGGCGAAGCGAATTTAGCTTCAAAGCTGCTTATTTAATGACCAAAAGGTTGCTAGTATTAGACCTACAAAAATGTTGTTTGTTGGAATTCTTATATACACAGTAGGACCAATAAGGATTTGGACATACATGTTTAATCTCACTGAATATTTTGGTCCTACTTAAGTTGTATATGTATCTTTAAGATGATGCTATTTGTTACTGTTGTCATAGTTACACACTTTAAAATCTTCAAAATCATCATCTAACTGGTAAGCCAGTGCAGCCAGGCAGTAATTTATGTGCGTTAAAATTTTGCTCAAGAGGCCCGATTAGTCAAATTTTATGCATAATAATTGGTCGTGAACGTATAAAGGGGTGTTCCTTTTTATTTGGAAGACGTCCTTCTTACTGTCAAGTGGAAGCGTGGTAAGTATTGTTGCGCAACGAATTCAAATCCTCGCAACTGTCGAGGTCACTCCGTGAAACCTGCGATGACCCTAGCCCTAGGTTACAATAGCGGACCAACCACGCACTATAGACCAACTTTGAGTCTAATTGCGGAAAAAGGTGTCCCCAAACTAAACTAGCTCGTATTAGAAAATGGTATGGGAAAAAATTACAAGATCACTACGTAACCTTGGTTTCAGTCGAACCTACGCCACCCAGTTTAGCCCTGGTTGCGATAACCACTACGCTATCGAGGTGTACGTAAGAGCTTGAATTTATCCCATACCTATTGTTTAGTTGGTGCGTGGCTGGTTGGAGTTAGGCTAGTTACACTAATGGACCAACCACGCACGCAATTGCGGAAAGAGGACTCCCCAAACTAAACTAACTGGTTTTGTTGTGTTGGTACGTGGTAGATGTGGTACGTTTGGTGGTTATATGAAGAACTCCCGTCGCTTGGTGACCCGGGGCCCGGTGGCGGCGGCCAGCGCGGCTGCGTCGCCGTCGGCCGCGCCCTCCGCGCCGCGCTCCTCCTACACAACAAGCTTGGTTAGAATATACTTATCTATATAAAATTGTTTTTTTATTTAAAATTGGTAAAAAAGTTTCCTCGATACAGGCCTAGTGAGAAAACTATCAGATGTTTCCAATAAAAAAAAATTAATTGTCTATGGACCATTGATTGTACCTAGTCATGTAAGATATAATATATATAATAAGTAGTGACAGTACAAACCTGTGTGAGGTATTCGCCCTTATGTCTCGAGAGCGCGCGGACCAGCACGATGGCCACTATGATCAGCATCAGGAAGATGAACGCCAGAACAGCTGCAAACAAAACGATACATTATGTATATTTAATAATAAAAAGTAGGTACATTTATTTTTGCTTCTGCCAAACAGCAAAGCAGTTTGTCGGCAGTAGTACTCGCAGACGATACTCATATTAAACCATATTACTTAATCTCTAAATAGGTACTTAAATTTATATCTTAATCTGATCTACTTTAATAACTTACTGGCGCAGCGGGCGAAGGCCCGCCTACGACGCAGAAGGTTCGTTTTCCCACCTCGGATCGTATATCTACGTATATAATATTATATTAAGTACATCAGAAATCTAGCACCCGTATAACACAAGCTTCGAGCTTACCACGGAGCTAGATATTGCTGTGTGAATACTCTAGATATATTTATTTATGAATGAGCGGTGACGATACTTACTTCCCAGTATGGCCTCGTCGGTGCGGTTGAGGTCAATCTCCCGCTGCAGGTCCACGGCGGGCGGCGGGCGCGTCTCCACCACCTCGGGCGGGTGCGTGACGGGCTCGACCCCGCAGAAGTCCTCGTTCAAGTGCCCACCTGTTGATACACACAAATTACTAACTAGGAAATACGAATAATTTATTGATAGCTACAAAAAAATATTCATAATTCTTAGTGCTATAGCTTATAACAGTTGGTATACATAAAAATTTAATTCTTAAATAATACTAGTGCCTTAATTAGGTTTAAAACCTGTATTATAAACTGAACATTATCAATAAAATTCAGGCCTATGCTCGGAGTTTCTCTAAGTGATCGAATCAGTAATGAGGAGATACGTAGGAGAACGCGGGTCACCGACATAGCCCAGCGGATTAGCTCTTTGACGATGAGGTATGGGATAAATTCGAGCTCTTATGTAACTCCTCGATAGCGTAGTGGTTAGCGCAACCCTGGCTAAACTGGGTGACGTGGGTTCGACTCACACTCGAGGACAGGGGTTACGTTGTGATTTTGTATATCAGCCGTCGGGCGTCCACTGCTGGACATAGGCCTCTCTTAATGAATTCCAGTCGTTTCGGTCGGATGCGACTTGCATCCAACATGAACCAGCTAACTTTACCAACTCATCCGTCCACCTGGTAGGTGGGCTATGTCGGTGACCCGCGTTCTTCTACGTCCTTCTATCTCTTCATTTCTTGTGTTAAGTTTTCCTGAACCATTTTCTTATTACGTAGATAAATTATAAACTCACCCAGACTGCGCACATTAGGCGGCGGGTCCTGCTGGAACAGAAGCTTGAGGGGATAGATGTCGTCAAACTCGACGCGCGACACGCAGCCCACAAACCCTTCGTTCATGGACTCATTCCTTCCGATATACATGTACTGGATATTGTTGAACTGAGCGTCTGCGGACTCTTTCACGTTGAACTTGTATTCTTGCACTTCTGAGTTGTCCACCTGGGGAGAAACGGCTTTAAATTAGAAAGTTGAGACAACATTTCGACATTCCCTACGTATAATTGTGTATCTGCAAACCACAAAATTGACAGGAGAGTGTTTTAAAGATTTGAAAATGTTTGGAACATTATGAAGTTGGACAGATGACCGACCAAGGAAAACGTACTTAGAGTAGACTTTTTTTGTAACTTATAATGATAGACCAAAAATGCATCAAACTTATAAGTGTGTATCTGGCAGTTACACGTAGGGAGTATGTTTATTATGTTACACCAACAGAGTTAACATAACTTAGAAACAATTTATAACACAAGTTGAATGTTACTTTAAATAAAATGCATGCAAACAGTTTAATCTTACATATTTTCTGAATCTATTGGAGTAAAATCTATTTCAATTGTATTGTGATAGTGCATGAAAATGCAATGCAAAGCGGTCGACGACATCTGCACGACAACACAACATACTTTATATGTATAGATCTGAGACAAACAGTATTACTCTATGATTTTTCTATGGGCATGGTGCCGTATGGACACAGTAAGTGACCCGTCGCAGGATACGAACCTGCAACATCATGACGCTGCCGCCGTCCTTCCGGGAGAGGCGCACGTCGTGGTACTGTCCGAGCGCGAAGTGCTTCCCTTGGAACACGATTTCCTGACGCTCAAAGCCAAAGTCGAACACCACTCGTAAGTGACCTGTACACAAAACAACAAATAAATTACTGGACAAATTCTCTTAATAATAGAAAGAGTCACAAGAAGAGGAGGGGGGATTATGTGAGCTCTTCGGCCTAGCCGTTTGTTTACGCGTGATGGAATGACCAAGAGAAATTGGGAAGAGAGAGAGAAATAGATTCATTTTTAGGGTTTCGTAGCCAAATGGCAAAAACTGAACCCATATAGATTCGTCATGTCCGTCCATCCGTATGTCACAGCCATTATTCTCCGAAACTATTAGAGATACGTTGAAAGCAAGTATACGGTTCTGTAACCTAGCGCAATTTGATTCTCACCAGAGTTGGAGACCATGAGAGTGAGGTACTCCCCGGTGATGTTGGAGGTGAACCCCAGCAGGAAGCCCTTGGGGTTGGTGGTGGTGAAGCCGACGCGGATGTGTGCTCCGCGATGGTGGAGCGCCACGAACCGAAGAAGTCGTACTTTATGTGATTCTCACCAGAGTTGGAGACCATGAGAGTGAGGTACTCCCCGGTGATGTTGGAGGTGAACCCCAGCAGGAAGCCCTTGGGGTTGGTGGTGGTGAAGCCGACGCGGATGTGCTCCGCGATGGTGGAGCGCCACGAACCGAAGAAGTCGTACTTTATGTGATTCTCACCAGAGTTGGAGACCATGAGAGTGAGGTACTCCCCGGTGATGTTGGAGGTGAACCCCAGCAGGAAGCCCTTGGGGTTGGTGGTGGTGAAGCCGACGCGGATGTGCTCCGCGATGGTGGAGCGCCACGAACCGAAGAAGTCGTACTTTATGTGATTCTCACCAGAGTTGGAGACCATGAGAGTGAGGTACTCCCCGGTGATGTTGGAGGTGAACCCCAGCAGGAAGCCCTTGGGGTTGGTGGTGGTGAAGCCGACGCGGATGTGCTCCGCGATGGTGGAGCGCCACGAACCGAAGAAGTCGTACTTTATGTGATTCTCACCAGAGTTGGAGACCATGAGAGTGAGGTACTCCCCGGTGATGTTGGAGGTGAACCCCAGCAGGAAGCCCTTGGGGTTGGTGGTGGTGAAGCCGACGCGGATGTGCTCCGCGATGGTGGAGCGCCACGAACCGAAGAAGTCGTACTTTATGCTCGAATTGGGACGCAGGTTCACACCAATCTCTGTAACAACATACATACATCATTATAAATGATTGATTAATTCGGTCCGATCAGTGTATAGTTATAGTCTGTCTAACCAAAGATGGCCCTGAAAAACCCCGGCAAATTCAAAAAAATTTAGTATGGCAATACATTAAATAATGTGATAACTTGGAATAACATAATTTGATACTTTTCTATTATTCTAAATAAATATCCTTACATTTTTTTTTTACTCCGATATAAACAAGTAATATTCTTCAGATTACCTACACGCCTAGGGTGCATCTTAGAAATATCTTAGTGTAAGTAATAAATAAAAGTCTCAATTATTTAAGTTTTTTTTATTCATCGTAATCTAAATCAGAATTTTGCATCATAATTCATAAATTTACTTCAATAAAATGTTTCTTTTTCCAAATATGTAGTAATGCTATTTAGCTATCATAAAAGAAGGCAACAGTATTATAAAAAGAAAATAAAAGTCGAGAACCACAAAAATGGGATCAAAGTATCAAAATGTTTGTGCACTACAAACTTAGGAAATCAACCACATTATGTAAACAATCCTGTTTCTGCAGAAATTCAGCTTCTTTTTCCTGCTGCTTCTCCTGATACTTAGATATCATACAGAATAACAGCCTTCGCTCGCTACCGTTGATTGTTTGAGGCATTTTAACACGCAAAATTCTCAAAATGTATTTTTAATATCCACCAAAACATCAAGGAATAGTATTGCCACACACCGAGACCAATTTTCCCTAATCTTTTAAAGTCAAATTTTTATGGATGTACCACACGTAATTGTATATTTATCCGATTTATGATTTATAAAAAATTAAAGAATTACTTCTTAGTGAACTATAATTCGTTAGCAAGTATTATTATTTTTTATCACCCTGACTTTACCCCGTTATAGAGCATAATGTCCGTAGGTGGAAACACATAATGTATTGCCATGTGAAAAGTTTCGCAAAAATGCCCAGTGCCAGCTTTTGTTAGACAGACTCTAAATTAAAATCCTTTGGTCTGATATGTCTCCCGTCCTGTCATTCACAATCGGTAGCTCAAAATGTCAGCTGGTGAGAGATGACCAAGAAACATTCCAAAGAACATTAAAGAGCACCAGGTGAGTGGAAGTCTGCATGTCTAAGGTGCTAGATGCTGAAAATAGGGTCATCACTCCGCACATTGAGCCTCCTCAGCCAAAAAAAAATTCAGTAGAAGGCCTGAAGGGAAAAGTTATTTGATTGTGTATTTTTTACTTACCATCAGCACAGATGGGCCCCTTGAACGCGGTCCAGCGACAATCGCAGGAGTACGAGTCATATCCCTCCAAACAGGTGCCGTTGTTGAGGCACGGAGACGACGAACATTTGCCGACGCACCCTTCCGTTACGCCGTATAAACCTGGAAAGATAATTAGAACTTAAGAACAGCGCTGATGTCTAATTAAATGGCAAAGTATATGTCAAAGTTTGTGTCAATATGTCAAAGTATATGTCAAAATATATGTCAAAGTATACGTCAAAGTAGTCAAAGTATTTATGTTTATGATAAGAAGTATTTGCAAACTTTAAAGTTTAGCTACACCAAATTTGAACTGGTGGGAGACTGTAAGGGCAATGACCTCTGGCGGGCACGGCGCGCAGGCCGACGGCGCGTCCGTTGAGCAGCAGGGTGCGACAGAGAGATCTGGTGCGACAGAGAGATCTCCAGCTCTAGTCGCACCCGAGAAGGGGTCTGCATTGGGTTGCGGGCCGACGCTGTCGGGCCGCAGAAGAGTGCGTATGCGTACCCGTAGCCTCGACACAGGAGGAACACAAGTAGATGGTTTTAGTCGGTTGGAGTCTGACATAATCGTTCGCCGCCCCCGAGGCGGACGTTATCCGTTCCGGATTTCCTAGTACTAGTAGTGGGAGACTGTAACGCCACTGACCTCTGGCGGCCACGGCACGCAGGTCGACGGCGCGTCCGTTGAGCAGCAGGGCGCGCATGCAGCCCACGAAGCCGTCCTTGCGGTCCAGCGCCGCGCCCACGGCCAGCCCCGTGGTCAGGTGCAGCGCGCGCACGGGCTCCTTGCCGGTGCGGATCTCATTCTTTAGGGCCCCGTCGACCATTACACGGACTTCTTTCCTGAAAAATATTAAGCACAATTTACTTTCGTGTTTCACTTTCGTGGAAAACAATGTTCGTAAAACAGTCTTTTTAAATAGAAATAAATGCTGGAACTGAGCCGGCGACTCTCACCTGTTCCTCTCGATGGAGACCGAGTGCCAGTTATTGTCTGCGAGCCGGTTGCTGGTCTCCACGGAAACACCGAGCGGGGTGTCTCCAACTTGGAATTGGAATTGGAGCTGGTCTCCGCCTATTATAGATAGCTTTATGTAGTCTTGAGGACCCTGCAAAATCAGATTAAATTTATCAGAATTAATAATCGGAATAATCATAGGTATAATTTGTAAAAAGTGCACTCTTGAGACTCTCTTTATTATTCTATACTTAAGGATGTACCCCCCATCAGCGCAAACTCGACGATCGGCTAAGTTCGGCTAAATAAGTAGGAGAGGCGCGTGAGCCCGAGCTGAGTAGGTATGTATTTCGCGCAAAAATCTGACACATCAAATTACTTCTATAATTTGAAATTCATTTTGTAGACCCTACGATATTTAAGGTAATACTAGCGTTCCGCCCCGCGGCTTCGCCTGCGCTAAAATATATCTTTAAGCGGATATGTGTATTTTTAAAGTTTAAAGTATAAATTCCACACACGGCTTTTCCCGTGTTTTAAATAACTTTCATAAATGTGTATGTATATTATATTAAGTATATATATCAGAAATCTAGCACCCGTAACACAAGATTCTAGCTTACCACGGGGCTAGATGTTGCTTTGTGAATTGTCTAGGAACTAGCAATATTTATTGGTTCAATTTTATTTATTAGGTTTTTTGGTCGTAAGCTCAGTTATAAGAAAAATGAAAGTGCTGGGGATTTTATTAATAAATAGTAAATAAAGTTTTCTGAACTAAATTTCACATGAAATGTTAAAATTCATAGTCTGCCTTTTATTTCTGATTAATTTTATAAACGAAAAGTCAAACCGTATGATATACTTCAATATTAGATAAAAGTGAATTTATAAAAGAATAAGTTCCTAAACCTTAACCCTAAACAGCATGATTATTTTTCAGAAAAAATTGTAATGGTCATATTATATGTCTTTTAGATAAATAAAGTAAAATAAGATATAAATATTTAAAATTGATTTAAAAATTTCAAATGAATTGAGTTTAAGGGAAAAACTGTTTTTATATTTAGTTCGATATATGGCAAAACATGCAGTGACCTACCTATATTTTAAAATATCATTCGCAGGGCATGCGGAAAGTGGTCAATTTTTTTTAAATAATAAAAGACTTTATAAGATAGGTATAACCCGCGCAATTAAAAATGATATTTGACAATGGCGGCGGGTACGTATGGTACGGTTGGCAAAACAATTTCTCAAACAGGCCGGCGTCACGACGAATTTCCCATACAAACGTAATACCAAAATTATTTTTAATTCGAGCATATTTCCATGGTATTATTGTATTATTATTATTTAAATAGTATTATGTTCTATTTGAACGCTTTTTTAACGGACGTTAAAAAAGCTTTTTGTAGCGCGTACTTCACTGTGTGAGTATAGAGATAGCGATAGAGAGTGAACGAGAACGCATGCGAGCGGACGCCATTTATTATTAAAAAACTTTATATATTAAAAAAATCATAGTTATACACTGAAAGCAACGTAGGGTTAAGAAGCACAAAAACGTAGTGATTTGTTTGTTCTATGAAATATCTTAAATTTACTTTTTCATGAATTGACATGACATAATTTATGACAGTTATCATAAATAAATCAAAACTCTTTGAGATCTCAAAACTATAAAAAAGTTTTATTAATTCATAATCCATGTATTACTTATGAATTCATTGTTTGAAGTCTCCTCCTGTATTTTATTATAATATATAAGTGCCTACACTTTATTATTATATGTATACTAGCTGCCCCCGCGAACTTTGTCTCGTTATATACTTTATAAGCTCTGTTATGATGCTGTGTGGATTGTCCAATAAGCCACAGACAAAACAGAAATTTGAAATCCAAAGGGCCAAAATGTTTTGTTGTCAAAAGTGTCATGAAAGCTTTACTGTCTATACGTTTTGTTTACGTTTGAACGAATGTAGGTTAGGTACTCGGTACTTTATCTTTTTACGATTCCGTCGCTTCTTGCACTTATTATACAGATTTCGCATATTTGAAATAAAAACCAAACAAGTACAACAATTTTTCAATTCATTTTTTACGTAATTAGTGCGTTATATAGCGATCTGAATGCAAGAAGCGACGCGATACATGTTATCAGTCTCAAAGCCGCGGCTAGACTGAATTTGAGGCACGAAGATGCCCGAATGGTCAGTTTTCGCGTGAATTTTTTCGCAATTTTAGATTTTCTTATTTTACGGTTAAAATAATAGAAATTTTAACAATCTAACACTCTCTTCCCCTGCTCTATAACCTGTTTGTTTACTGTACAAAGTATCAAGGCTTATTTTAAAGTATTTATTGAATAGCGACGATTTATTGTAAAATTTAGAGCGAACTTTGGATTATTTTTCTATCGAGAAAATTTTATGTAATCGTGTTTTCGTAACTGTAATCCCCTAGCATATATCCTGAACTATAACATATATTAATCTCAAAGTAAATGCTTTATTATTGTGGAAGATATGTTTGTTAACAAAAAGCAATTTCAAGCGATTTGACGCCCTAAGGGGCCTTAAATATAAAATTTAATGTTTTTAAAAGTATTTAGAAATTTAAGCGTGAGATCTGGGATCATCTCTCAGATTTTCCACGCGAGCCAGTTATGCTGAAGTAGTTTAACTCTGGCTATTTTACCTTAGAATGTAACAGTACAGCGTTTTCCTTAGTAGTGCGAAACTCAAAGTAGATGTCGCCACTGTGTCCCAGATCGAACATCGGTAGTAAGATGAGACTGTCCGCTATACGGAATGTTACTGCATTGTTGAACAGATCTGTGAAAAAAACGCAATATAAATATAAGTTGCTGCTAAATCTATCTATACTACTAATAATTCTGCAAGGGTTGGTTATGGAGTCAGGTAGCTTGTTTCAGTTATTGTGTTTATAGGCTCAATATATGATACTGAAACTAATATTATATAATAGACGTGGCCCCCATACAAACATAATATAATGCGGACGGATTCGTAGCTAGGAACATCATGCCCCCTACGAATGAAAGGAAATAAACAAAGCATTACCATCTCCCTCGCACAGCAGCGGACCGAGCGTGTAGCGTCCCTCTTTCTCATCTAGATGCGAACCCGTGTCGCCGAAACGGACTTGTTTCACTGGAAGGAACTCTTTCTCTGTGATGTCACCGCCGTCCACTTGGTATTCTGCGGGTAAAATAGGTGATTTATTTAAAGATAAGATTCCAAAAACACAGTTAATCAGACACAGTAACGGACACAGTGACAGTGTAGTTTAACATTTTATAATTAAACAATTTCAATGAGCCAAACTAAGCAATTGGCAAACTTAGGGTTTGAGTTTGGTTAACTTCATTTTTAAACATTTTTAACAGGTAGGTACCTAGGCGTATTAAAAAATTACATCATGGTATGTTATCCGTTTCATGTTCTAATATGGAACATATTTTTATAGATAAGTAAGAATAGAATAGTGTCCAAGTAATTTTTTTTTATTGATGATAGACCCTTTCTCGACCACAATCTCACCTGATGGAAAGTGTCGATGTGGCCGATGAAGATGGATTCATCTTCGGCCACACTCTAGAAGGTACCTATTCACTCTTGTCTTAAAGAAACCCAGATTGTAAGTTTCAGGAAAAACAGCAGCAGGCAACGCATTCTAAACTTGTGCGAATAATGAAAGTGGAGGAGTACCGTTTTGTACGGGTGGATGGTATATCTATTTTTCTTTTCAAAATGGCGTCCTATAAACTCACCGTCCGGTCTCAGATGCGTGTACTCAGCGTCGCAGTTGCACCACTTGGTGGGGTCCACGCAGGTGCCGAGCACGCCGCACTGGCACATGCGCGAGCCCGCCGGCGCGCCCGCCCACATCGACATACGCTGCCCCGCGCGGGACACCCACCACGCGAACGGGTGGAACGTTGACTCGTCGCCTGTCAACGTATATTGGAATTACTACTTATATTTATTTTATAGTGATTGACTCTTAGTTTAATCTCACTCCCACTCGAGGACCAAGGTTACGTTGTAATCTTTTCATTTTTCCTATACCATTTTCTAATTGTATATTGGAATGTGATGTCTGTCATTTCTCATATTGCAGGTAAATTCAATAATTTCCAATATTATTTTAAAAGACGTTCCCGCCAACAAAGTACTTCGCTATCTTAATTGGTGGACTACAGCGAATTTTAAATGGCGACGCAAGAGATATAGCGCGTAAAAGACACGATCAATATGCCGAATAGTTTTCAAATGGAGACTACCAACAAAATGGACACTCAATCGAAGGCTGTTGGATCACGATGAATGCAAGTCGCGTCTGACAATCATTAAGAAAGGCCAATTGTCCAGCAATCGACCAACGGCTGTTGATGACATCAACGGGGCTAGTTGTTATGTGAATATTAATAATTCTGACTCACTGGGAGAGTTCAACAGCCTCGAGTGTCGACACCTGTACTCCAGGTGCTGGGTGCAGGAGTGCGAGCGGTTGAGCAGCGCCTCCAGCTGGTCGCGGCTCGCGTCGTAGATGATGTCCTGCCGAAACGAGCCCGGCTCCTGGTAGCCGTCCACCACCGTGCTCTGGGACGACGAGTGCTGGACGGCGGTGATTATGTTGCCGTCGGCTGGGGAAAATAAAGTTTTAAATTTATGTTTCAATTAAATTTGATTTTTTGAGTAATTTAATACAAATAAATTGTAAATTTTGATTAGTCAACTTTATTTTACATTCAAATGACTATTTCACTTTCAAAATTTTCGTGAGATTCTATTCATTTAAAAAAACGGGAATTACTCACGTGCAGGAGTTAAACAACTCTCGACGTTTCGACCACAACAAGAGCAGTCTTTATCAGGAGGAGTGAGCGTCCGGCCGTGCCCCCCCGTTTCCTCTTAGGTCACGTCGAGAGTTGTTTAACTCCTTTGTAAATACGTGAGTAATTCTCGTTTTATAAAATGAATTCAAATGACTGTTCAAGTTTTGAATTCCTTGCAGTAATCCTTAACCAAGTGAACTATAATTATTTCCTTACACAAGAACTCGCAGGTGACAGGGAAGCTTGGCAAGGGCCCAGAGCCATCCACGTCGATGTTAATGTTGGCGGAGCGCGACACGGCCTGCACGTTCTTGTAGGCCAGGCAGGACAGCGGGTGCACCGCTGAAATAACATTCAACAAAACATAAGTATTGCTGGACAATTCACAAAGCAACATCCAGCCCCGTGGTAAGCTCGAAGCTAGTGCCACGGGTGCTAGATTTTTTATATAGGTACTCAATATAACATACATACATAATATATAGATTAATTTGTCATTGATATAATAACACCCAGACACACGGAACAAATATTTGCAGATCATAAATTTACAGGAGGCGGGAATCGCACCCTCAAACCGCAACCTCTTGCGGTGCAGGTGGACCTTCGCCCGCTGCGCCACAGAAATTCCTTAGTCTATAAATAACTTTTTACAAGAGTATAGTATACATACAGGTGTGACAGACGGCGCCCGCGTAGCCGGTGTCGTGACAGTGACAGGAGAACTCCTCCGCCGTCTGGGAGCACGTGCCGCCGTGCTCGCACGGGTTCGGGTTACATCTGACAAATAACACTATATTTAGTATCTATACTAATATTATAAGGCTGGAAAGTTTGTTTGAACGCGGTAATCACAGGAACCGTCGTTCCGATTGGATTGTACATTTATCGACGAAGGCTATAGGCTAATATTTGTATGTGTGTGTGTCTGTTAGTCTATGTATTTATTTGTATGCAAAATAAATGTAAGAGCGAAAAGAAACTGTCGGCAGGGCGGCTAGTTCTTTGATATGTGCTGTGATATTATGTGTTTGATACAGCTGGCCGGAATGAGACAGCGATATGTGCGAGCGGTGCCACAAGTACTTATATTTGGGAGTCCCTAGCGCGAGACGCCAGTATGCTCAGAGCACTCACGTGCTGCGGTCGCTTTGTAGTTATAGATGCACTACAGTACCTGTCTATCATCTGGCACGCGTCGAACACCAGCTCGTTGGCGCAGCAGTACTCGTCCTTCTTCCAGTCGGTTGGCAGGCGGTAGTTGCCGTCTACTGCTATCTTGCGCATGCAGCCAATGAAGCCGCGAGGCGGTGCTTTGCCACCTGTAAAAATAGCGGAGAATGATATAGAAATAACAGGATAATAACGTTATTTTACTGTATTAATATATTGTACTTATTGACTTGTCCAAGTGATCTTTAGGATTTTATGGAAATAAATGACATAAATCTTTAAATCTTTACTATAAAAACTGTCGTGGTAAATTAATGTTTTGATTGACATGTTTATTCTATATCGAATAAGTTATATGAACACACACTCTACTACACCCTAATTACACTAACTGAAAGGATCAATCATGGATTATTCCATCATCCATTACTAACTTTAAAATCTTATAATATCACTCACCGGCAATATAGTAGGCACTGCCGGTCATAAACTTGAGCTTCTTCGTGGTCTTGACCGGGCGGTAGTCCACCGACAGCGTGAGACTGTCCGTGGCCATCGTTAACATGAGCGCGTGCCATCGCCCGTCGTTGAACCTCTCTGCGTAGTTGTCGAGCTTCACTCGCGGACCGGTAGTTTCTAGTTCCACCTTCACCTTGCCATCTTCTAGGTATACCTGTGGAGAATTGTTTGAGGTTCAGAAAATAAGGAGAGAATGCAATGCGATATACATTTAACATGTAGTTTTCCCCGCGACTCCGTCCGCGTTAAATTAAGTTTGTAAATAGTCTAAGAATCGTCAAATTAGTTACAGTATCGTAAACACAATATCCCTGAAAACAAACTAACTTACTCCATGACCGACCCTTACAGATAAATTATTAGTATAGATAATCAGAAGTCACTCAGCCAAACTCAGACCGAACAAAAGCTGATAAGATAGGAATAAATAAATAAATAAATAAATATTACTGGACAATTTTACACAGCGACATCTAGCCCCGTGGTAAGCTCGAAGCTTGTGTTACGGGTGCTAGATTTCTGATATAAACCCACAGGTTGCCTCTGTTATTAATTACTGAAGCTACATTACATAGATAAACTGAGCAAGGTTTGAGAAGTATGACAGTATATTAGATATTCAACCATATATACATATTACTATAATTTACCTTCACGTGTCCCTCAGTGTTGAACTTGTGATATATCAGCAGGCCGTATGTCTCGTAGGAGCGGAACTCTAGCGAGATATTGAGCGTGGTGCCGCCCGAGTAGCCCTTCAGGCGCGCGTAAGAACCTTCCTTCAGGAACGTTATGGGGACTACTGGTGGTTCCTGGGGATAGATTTACATATTGTATCAGATACTGAAAGATGCAATGCAAAAATTAAACTTAGAGCGGATTTTTAACCCACGACATGGGCCAACATGTTAATAGGGCGTTAATACTCGCGACACAGTTACTTAACTACTGCGTGTGTTATCGTTCTCTAATTTATCTGTACACCATGTTTTATCTCCAAATAAAATTTATATTATTTAATGTTGAAAGTTAGAGTTGATATAGATAGTAACTTCTTTTTTTATGTTAATAGAAAATACCAACTAAACTCAAGAGCTCAAAGGTGTGTGGCGTCACTTTTAAGTCCAATTTGCAAGTTCGAACACGCAAAGGGCCAAATTTATAGATTTGTTATTAATTTAACTTTAGAATCCTTTCATTAATCCGCTAAGAACAGACCACGTCCTCTAATTTAAAATTTAAATCTTAGAGCGCCTACAATAAATAACACTTTAGTTCGTGCTAATACTTACAGGACAAGCGTAGAGCGTGTTGACGCGACTGTACTTGAAGGGCTCGCCCGACTCGTACCCCCGGCGCAGTTCGCTGATCACGTTGCTGGCGTTCAGGTACATGTTCTCGACGCAGCCCGTGAAGTTCTGCGTCACCACCAGGCCTTCTTGGTAGTTGGGGACGCCGCCGATATAGAACTGGAAATGGAAGATGGTTTTTTGAAAAATAACGACAATAGACTTCAATAGAGGCATGTATTGTCTGATGTAGAGCCGTTAGCTAAATAGGAGCACACTGGACTATCATTCCAAAGGTCGAGGGTTCAAACCCCGCCACGCACCTCTGGATTTTACTTCTTTAAATATGTATGCGCGCTTTTAAAACACGTGCTCTAAGGATGAAGATGACGTTTCAAGCGTTTTGCAATCGTTCGTGGTTACGAAAAACCACCAGTTGTTATTAAAAAAACCGTTTAAAACTATTTCACTTCAAAATTTTCGTGAGTTACACTATTCATATAACTACAGTAATTATTCACTTAAGGAGTTACACACTCTCGACGTTTCGAACACAAACAAGAGCAGACTTCCTCAGGAGAAGTGAGCGTCCCGGCTTGCTCCGTCTCCTCTCTTCTCCCGCGCGCGGTTCGGATTTAAAACATCTTAATTAGAAGTGATTATGTTGTTACTCACGGCTCTGTTGAGATTGAGTCGTGAGAACTCTCCCTTGATCCGCTCGCGCACGATGACGCGGTCCACGGAGAACAGAACGTCGCGGCGGTTGCGGGAGATCACCACGTCGTGCCAGATGTTGTCGTCCAGCAGACTGCCCACGGACAGGGAGGTTAGCTGGCCTGAACCTGTTCAATTACACAGATTAGTGACTGATCAATCGCACGATAGCCGACTATTAAGATTTATTTCAAGCCTTTGAATAAATTCTTAGTTTGGGGACTCAATTAGACTCATATAATGGTCCTTTGCGCATGTAAATAATGTCTTATTTTTATTGTTTTATAAGTCTGTGTGTCGAAATAAATGTTTTTTCTATTCTAGTCTTTTGAATTTGCAGCTTACAATACGATATACGTGAACAAGGAGTTTTCTAGTACCATTTGCCTTAACGACCTCTGGATTTTTCTAATTGAAAAATTGATGAGCATTTTGTAAACACCCGCTCTAAAGTGAACGCAAACATCGTGATGAAGAAAGACCCAACCAACAACCAAACACATTACCTCAAACTTTTTAAAGTTCGCAGAACATGCCGGTTTCCCCACGATGTTTGCCTTCACCGTTAGAGCAGGTGCTATTGAGGCCTCATCTCTCCCTGTGTGCCAGCAGTAAGAACGTAACGTAACGCAGTAAAGCCGATGCATTGAAGTAAAGGCGGTAATAATCCCCAACTCACCCAGATCAATATTCAGCAGCAGCCTATTCTCCCTCAGCTGCAGCGCGATGTAGTCCCCCTGCGTCCCCCTGGAGTAGAGCAGAGCGCCCGAAGCCGTGCTCGTCTTGAACCTGAAGCGGATCACCTCGCGCGCCGCGGATATCGGGTCGCGCAGGAGATCCATCTTGACCAGGGCTGATCCGTTGAAGTATAGGGTGTCCGCGACTAGAATTGAAAATGACGGACCGTTTAAATACAAATACAAAATAGTTTATTTAGAAATAAGGTACTAAGATTATTACAAGGTACAAATGAACGATGAGGTCACAAAAGTTGTAAACTGTGGAGTGACCTCAACGCCCGCCTCTCAGCACAATATAAATTATAAGTTGGTACATACAGACATATTTTGGTAGTTATAGTTATAGAGGGGTTAGTAATTAATTAGCTTAATTACTAACCCCTCTATAACTATAACTGTTTGATTGCGTATTGTATATTTGTATATATTGCAAAGGATTGTCCAATAAAGTGGCATAAGAATTGTGGAAAAACATAATGATCCTAATCTTTCTGCTTTTCAGCCTAAGTCTAGTGAATACTACATTGATCTTTGTATTTTGAAGAAGTGGTACTTTTAAGATTACGTGCCACATAGGAAAAGACACATAAAAAACACAGCTATACATTCAACATAATACCACATTCTAATACATGTATCTGTGCATTGTCGACTTTAATCGCTAGAAATTAACTGAACCCTCAACTACTGTCTACTAGTAGTACTAGTGTTCTGAAATACTAGTAAACTATAGACTTACCATAATCACATCCATAGACCTCGACTCTGAGAGAGATCTTGTCCCTCCATCTCATGGGGTTGATTCTGAGGTACTGCGCTATAATAGGCACTTCGAATTCGTTCTTTTCAACTGTGTTTCCGTCGTGGTTTCCTTCGAACATCTGGAGAGCATAAGTTCGATTAAATTGTGTTATCATAATGTGTTTATGTTTTAGTGTCACTGGACAAAACAAAGAGTATAGGTGTGTATATGTACACGGAAAGTGGTATTATTAACTAGTGATGTTAAGAACTGGAAAAGTACTATTACAACATAATGTATTTCTAATTATTTACACAGATGTTTTTTTATTTACGATGACCAAAGTTAACCATTAACTTAAACCCATTTTAATACATCATCATCTTTCAAAACTGTTCAGTTAGAGACCTTTCTTTCATACCCCGAAAATTGCATTATTACATGCTGATCAAGCCAATGGGCTTAACAAGAGGTCTGATCAAAACGACCGGTAAAACCCAACTTCTGCTTAATCTTTGGTCAGACCTCTTGTTAAAATAAAAAATATAATATAAAATACCATTGGATGTCCTTCCGAGTCGGTGACAGACCTCCAGCTCTCGCCATCGTCGGAATACTGCAGCTTATACTCGGAGACATACTCGTCAGTCGCGTAGCGTCCTCTCGTGGCGAAACTCCGAAGCTCCCGCCGTGATTGGAGGTTCAGCGTCAAGTGCTGGTAGTATGAGCTCTCTTGGGGAGTCCAAGCGCTTGTTCCTTCACCGGTATTGTTAGTTAGGGTGGTATTGGTAGATTGAGAGAATTCAGCGGAAAGGATCGGATATTTGTTTGCTCAGAATTCCAGAATTATGTTGATCATCCATATATTATGTGCCAGAATATATAACAAAAAATACTGCTGAACAGATCATGGCCTATTAAAAAATTACTAAAGCGCTCTACACACCAAAGCCGGCTTTGGTTTGTAGACGCCATTAGAATTAGGATATTGGAACTGTCCTTGCGAGTACCGACTACTTGCCGCATGTGACTTCTATTATTGACGAAAAGATATCATAAATACCGTACCAAATTTTATTAACTGACATAATTAACTGGCCGTCTCTAACTAGATATGAACTACATAATGTTTTAACAAACTTTAGTCACTGGTTGCAACATGTTGTCATTAATCTCTTCTATCCTAACCTGGCATGTAATATTTGGAATATTTTTATGATCATAATTTTAAAAATGGCTGAATTCCCTCATTATTCAAATGTGCATTAGTAATTTTAATTATTTCAGTTAGTTATAAAACTTTTGACTAGTTATTATATACATATAAACCTAACAGTAGTTAAGAAAGTTAGAACGAGAAACTATGTCAAGGAAGATAAGGTCAAGATTTATCAAAGTAGGTCCAAGATCAAGTACGAATACCTACTACCCATGCATTAAGCAGCCACTACCTCTAATAACCAATTCTACAAGAACAAAGGTCCATGCAACCACCACCGGGATAGTTTACCTTGACTTCGCCACCAGCGGCCTTATACTGCACATAGTCAAGGCCGTTGGAGCCATAGCTAATGTGGTACTCTTGGACAAACTCTTGAGAGTGCGCCCGGCCCTGCGTGGCCACGCGGGTGATATTCTTAACACTGCCGAAGTCAATGACGAGTTGCTGGTCGAAATCGTTCTCTGAAGCCGTCCACGCATTCAAACCTTGTTTGTGCGAAAATGTTGATTTACTTCTCAGTTTGATTTGTGTTTTTTGTTAGTAAGACATAGTTGTGTGTGACCTGATGGGTTAGTGTGTCAAGGTTGCGCCCTAATAACTTTACCAATAAGAAATTAAATGTATAATTTGATCAGTTTATTTATAAATTTTACATAGTCTTAGCTAAACAATTTCCTTATCACTAAAAATGTTTTTCTTGCTTTTTCATAAAATCGCAACTAAAGCGCGTGCATGGTTCGTGAACAGGCTTTGCATCTTTTACCAACTCCTCAAATGTCAAGAATCGAAATGGAACAGTTGTGTGGTCTACTTCATCTTTTCCAAAGTTCACAGACACCGCCACTGCATATCTCTCATCCAGCAGAGTCTCTTCAAACAACCAGTTCTTTTTCAGCACTCTCTTTTCATACATGACTGTGTCAGTGTATGAAACTCCTACTTTCAACTTTGGTGTCTGAACATGAAAGTCAATTTCTTGCAAAGGCACTGTAAGTCCGAAGCCTGTGTTCTTAACATAACTTTCTTTCAAGCACCAGTGACGGTAGAAACAAGCTATTTGTTCCATCTCTGTGGGGAAGCTCTTGACATTCTCCCACTCATTTGATGTAAACTGACGAGTCATCAAACGGAAAAACTCAGGGATGTCTTTATTGACAGGAGGTTCTATCTTCATTACATCAATAGCTATGCTTCGAAATGGATGACCCGCTAGCACAACATAATCAGATTGATGCGACACATTGAAGCTTATTTTGTTGTCTCCAACCAAATACGGCTTTCCATGATCTCCTCGGTCAAACTTGACATCTTCATATGGTGTAGAAGTAGCAAGATGTGCATATTTCCTCATCATAAGACGTCCACAGAGTGAAGATTTAGCATCATCTTGAAACACATATTGTGAAATTCTATCTAATTCTTCCTTCTGTACATAGCTTGAAGCAGCAAGTATCTCATCATATGTTGGTTTCCATGCTTTGGCATTGAATGCCCATCGGATATTGAACTTGTCATCCATTTTGTTTATAACTCTAGAATGTAAGTTGCAACACTTTGAGGTCCACTTACTTATTGAGTTATATCTTCTGACCTGCAGATCAATTAATCCTGTTATCTATTTCCAAGATTATTTCCACTTTAAAGGTTTTATTGAGTTTGTTATAAAAGTCCTAGTCCAGACCATTAAATATTTTTAAGCTTTAAAACAACCAGCGAACCAGCACTCTTCACACAGTAACACATGCATTTAAATAAATTAATTTTAAATGAACACAGCACACCAAACTTTACTTCTAATCAAATCTACATCTACTTAATACAATACTATAGCATTATGACCTTCTTAACACATGAAGTGAATGTGTAAAATGCCTTGAATGTTTTATTAAATAATTACCTACTTATTGTTCTATAACATTGTTATGCAAGGGCTACACTGTGCATATTTAATTTAATTATTTGGGCTGGCAAGTTTTACGAAGTTAAATTTTAACTTTTGTACCAAAAGAAATTGTGATTGTAAAAACAATGTGGACAGTATGACACACTTTAAAATGCAGTTTTAACAAATATGTATAAACCTAATAGTAAATTAATTAATTATTTGTGGCATAAAATACAATACCTATATTATCTACTTTTGGTAGTTTTATCATTTTAATGGCAGAACACAATTTCTTTTGACACAGCACACTGATATTAATTCTGAAACTTACCATATAACTTAGCATTGTCTGGTCCTCTGTCTCTAAGACTTGAGGTTGCTGTCAACTTGGATGAAGCTACCAGCGGTATGTTACATTCATAGTCATAATAGTAACGACCAGTTTCTGAAACAAATCATCCAATTTATTTGATATTATTTCAATACATAATATTAGTGTGTTGATATTGTAACAAGTATTGATTAAACAAGCACACACACCATCTGTTTTAGCTAATATAGCTTCAACTTTTGCCAATTGGATAAGCAATGATCGACCGAAATTGTGAATATTTCTCACTTTGGATCACAGAACACAATAAAACAGATAGCTTTTTATTGTATTCTGTGATCCTGTCTATAAAATATACGTTAGAAACAAGAACATGATGTAAATAATAATATCGTAAAACTCACCTGCGAGTGATTTCGTGATGCTACAGCAAAGCAAAACAAATAAATAATATCCTAAGTCGTTCATCATAATTTCATGGTTTATGTGAGAATATTGGATACAAAAAATAATACGGCTTTAGTCAGAAAATCAAATAAAACTGTTTGATCATTACGGTAGCGTTGTCACAATCATCGAGCCGGGCGGACAACACCCTAAGTACGATCTTTGTTTGACAAAATTTGTTGTCACTCAAAAAACAGCCTTTTCTATTGGCTAGAAAAATATTGACAACATGGAAAAGTTTTGTTAGCCAATAAAATTGTTCCAATATTACACATGAAGTTTGGAATTCATACAAGCACACTGGAGAACAATGAAATAATTATTACACTCCGTTACTTACATACATCACCCTAAATTATATCATTTTCATAAAATTAAAAAATTATATGAATTCAACATTATTTTAACAAATATTAGTAAAAATATAATGATTTTTCATGAAGACTTGTTGAATTGAGATGCGATTGTTTGATTTTGATGTCATATCTAATGTTCAGTTAATTAACATCATAATGATTTTGCTAATGAACTAAGTTTTTGAACACTAACTTGTAGGTAGGGTTCAGTGCTTCTACCTGTATCTTAATTTTTGACCTGTAAAATATAATAAAATTTAATTTTAAACGTTTTGACAGATATGGTATAAAAGGTAAGAACTAGCCCTGTTACTCACAAATTGTAAATACATATTTACTTAAAAACTGTTGGTGTAAGTTTGTGGTAAAGAACTCCAAAATCGACACAATCGTTTTTGAGTTTATCCATTAAAAACATACACACAAAAATACAGATAGGTATTTTCTCATGTTAATAATAATTAAAGGTGGTATAATTAATTAAATAAATAAATAAATAAATATTGCTGGACAATTTTACACAACGACATCTAGCCCCGTGGTAAGCTCGAAGCTTGTGTTACGGGTGCTAGATTTTGTATATAATGTATATGGTGGTATATTCAACATAGTAGTAAGTATTAATCTTGAAACCACCCATGTGAAGCCGGGACGGGCTGGTAGTGAAAAATTATTTACATTAATTTGTTGAGTTTCCAATTAGTTATTTAATATACAAAATCTATATACAAAAATATTAAGTGAAAAAAAAAAACTTTATAAAGTGGAATAAAAGTTGGCAATTTTTAAACGTCAAAATAGCTAAGCAAAGTGCAGTGAATGCCAGTGAATGAATTACCTATTTTGAAGAAAAAATCAATCGATTTCTTTCAGAACAGCCAGATAGTTCAGCGAAAACTTTGAATAAACTCTATTTCAAATTATATCTACTCGTAGATATCATTATTCACGGAGAGGAAACGGTTCACTTAACTCTATTCGTACGTGAGCATAATAACATTCATTGCCACGACAGTGGGCATTTTCTCGAATATCTTTGAGAAAAATGTGTTGATTTAACATTAAAAACCTAAAACAACCGGTAAGTACGTTATCCAGTACAGATACTGCAGTGCAGGTGTGTTTTTGATGATTAACATGGACGACAAATCGGATGACATCAGACCCTTACGCTCCGGAATCGGTATTTTTTTCTACAACACTTTTTGGTTCGGATTTTGGATAATTTCCTATTGGGAATTATTTCAATAAACTTGTCAGCTTATACATATAATAAGTCCTAAAAGTACCCATGATAAATAAAAATAAAACATCATAAGCAAGTTAATTGGAATCTAGTTTGAGAAATGTATGGGAAAAGTTTATATTATGATGAAATGGAATGTATTGAATTAACAATGAGTGAGATGCAATTTTTAATTGGTTTCACATTTCTATTGTTAGTAGTTGTTGTCATTATAATTATTATAATGATTTAACTACCTATGTGCCATTTATTTGGATTTTGGGAGTGTTTTAAGAGAAACAAATAACAATGTAGATTAAATTTTAATATTTTATTTGACTTTCCTTTCAGGAAGAACCCTTGTTTTTTTTATTTCACATACAAATCAGAATCCAAAGAATGGAAACAAAAACTTCAGTCCAACAAAAAACAACTTTAGGGTACCTATAAACTAGTTCTTATTTTATATATAGATTACTTTGTTCTGTGTAACACCACCCGCTAATGATGGTTATCAAATCCCTCCAGACCTTTATTGGGGAGACCTGTGTCTAGTATTGAGCCATATTAAAAATGTTTGGTAAATAACAGATTTTTTTTTATACAGAGCAACCATGTCAAGCATGTCAGACCGTAAGGCGGAGCTGGAGCGCAAGAAGGCCAAGCTGCAAGCTCTCCGAGATGAAAAAGACCGGAGGAGACGAGAGAAAGAACAGAAGGATGCAGAGGAGGCACTGGTAGTTATAATATTTAGAAATAAATAGTTTCCTCTTTCTGTTTTTTATGCATGTTTTATATGCTTGTTTGCCCATCCTTTCTCACTTAGTAATTTAGTTTTGTAATTTTTAAAAATATATGTTTTCCCGCGACTGTGTCGAGATATATATGGCGTATGATTGACTTGACACTGGCGAAAATCTACAAAATCTATGATGCTCCAGCATTTAATAGTTCCTATTCATCCAGAGGTTGCCTGGAATAGATCGCTTTTAGCGATAAGGCCTCCAATTGTCCCATTATTACTTGTTGTATATTCCACTTTTTATGTTCTATCTACATATGTATAGTAAAACCATTTCTAAAATGAACGCCCCTCCACCAAATTCTGTATTTTTTTTTCTGTGTATTCTGTTTTTCTGTATTTCCTCTCACACATTGAAATCATCACGGTTTTGTGGAAGGGAGTTCATTTTTAGAATGGTTTTACTATACATATGTAGAAAGCTACATGTAGAATTAACTGTCTTTCAGGTCAGAGCATCAACAACCTCCAGCATCGACAACCGACGTGACCTGGACGAGATGCTGTCCTCCCTCGGAGTAGCACCGGTCAAGGATGTCTTGTCCTCTCTGTCGTCTATGACGTCACTGACGCCGCCGCAGACTGCCTCGCCTGACGCCAGCCTGCCACTCACTGATAAGGGCAGTGTGCCTTCTTATGGGTATGTGGATGAATAGATATGTCACTTACAATTTCTTTAATATGCCGCCACAAACTACTCAGTTATAAAGGCTATATTTATTCTACTAATTCGTTTATATTTACTTAGGTCAACCGGGGCAAATGCGTGGTATTTCTCGATCACTTCAAGTTAGAGCCACATTGTGATCAAATGTATGGCATTATCCACTTTTTAAAACTGTAGTCCAATATTATGGCTATTTCTGCACAAAGTTCAATCAGCGATATCTTCCCTGGAGCTTTACAGATGTTTCAAATTGACTATTTATTTAAAATGGGAATTTTAGATGCTTTTCCCCCGCTTTGGGAAAATGCGTCTTTATTGAATAAAAACTTTATTGGTAAGCTTTTCGTGATAATAACTAGATATAACTTTTTGGTTCAAATTTCTTTGCAATAGTATGATAGTTAAACTAGTCAAAAATAATAATTGACGCATTTAGAGACAATTTAGTAAAAAATGGGGAAATGCGTCTATATTTTGATAGACGCATTAGCCCTCTGTTGAATCCAGATGCTGTCAACATTTTATTTGGGTACGGACAAACTATCAAAACTCAACAAAAGTCTAAAAATAACAAATGTAAGTAATACGATGGGACGATAGTAGACAAATTTCTACGCGTGAGATTTTGATTGAACCGTAGAACAATACAGATTGTAACAAAACACAAATTTGAAGGCTACACCGCATTGTTTTAAAATTAAAGTTAAGTATATTCTGGCTTTTGTATATTTTCAAATAATAATTTGACAAAAACGATATAAAAACTTCCAATAGACCAGATTTTTTTTGCATTTAATTTTCATATTAAAATTTGCCGACATAAAAAGGTTGACGATATATGTTTTGGGGGTAAATGCGTCCCACAGTCGCAATTGCCCCATAATAGCAGACGCATTTACCCCAAGAAATTAACCCTAACCTTATGAATGGAAACATTATTATTTCTTTAAATAAAGCTATTTCACTAAAAATAATTGTCTGGGTAGGTAGCCCATAGTTTATTCCTTACAATGATTATTGAATAAAATCAGTTAATTGAAGAAAACTAATGACTAACATGGATTTAGTAACTCGCCTCACGCAGTCAAAAGTTGTTCAGAAACGTGCAATTTTTTAAATGGTCAATTACTCGAATATGTGAACAGCTACGCCATCCGCACGAACAACATGTTCTGTATTTAGTTCAAACAAATGCAACTAGATGACAGAAGTCAACGTATGTTGAACAGTTCTCGAATAAATTAAAAAAAACGCATTTTCCCCATAGACGCATTTAGACTGGTTGACCTTATGTTATTTTAGGCTAAGTAATTAATGGTGAACAATAAAGAATATCTATCTATCTATCTTCAGCCTTCTTATTTAACACTGCTTATGAAACATCTGACATCCACAGCGGCCCTAAAAAAGCCCCGGCCCTCCAAGTGGTCTCCGTGCAATCCACTGACATTCCCCCGAAGGAGCAGGTGACCTACGCCAAACAGACGCAGACGACCACGACCGGAGTCGCGGGCGACGTGCGCGATGGTATGTGCCTTTTCATTATACTAATACACATTCTTAGTAACTTTATAATTCGAATCGAACGTGAGTTACACTCTTTTTTTATTTTTTTAATTATTCATTTACAAAATAAAAACTTTAGTGTAAGTACTTATAAAATATAGATTTACTATTGAATTTTACTTCTCAAATCTTTTCAAGTTTTTATATAATACAGATGTAATATAAATCTGCCAGATATGTAAATCTCTTCAAGATTAAGGATGAATTATTAATAAATGTATCTGGTCTGGACGATGGAAAGATTAATTCTACGCCTGCCATCATTTGAATAAGTGAATTTGATTGATATACTGTTTTGTTAAGAGCTTCAAAAAAAACTAAAACTTAACAATATCATAGTATTCTATATATTGTATATTCTATTCATATTGGTTGTATGCCATATTCCTGCAGTCAGGGCTGATTATGATGAATATTATTGGTGTTTAATATTATTTATTAATTTCACTGTGAAAGTGTATCTATGTTTATGTTGGTACTGCAAATAATTATTTATGGGATTTTATATATTGCATTGATTATTTAACCTTTATTTTGTGAGTTTGCATTTAGCATTCCTGTCACAATGTTTCATTTATTAATTTTGTTAACTGTGATGTCTGGGTGTTGGTTTAACTGTCTAATCATTTGCAAATACTAATATTATATTAAATTAATAATTAGACTTAACAATAACTATTATCATATATAACATTTTTATTATTATTATGTATTTGCAAATGACCGTAAATCCCTATAACCAATGACATCTGTAGTAAATTTGCAACAGTATTTACTTTAAGAACCTTGCAAGCCAATTAAATTTTAATTATTTTCATTATACCATTGTTGTATTGAAATTTGCAATTTACCTTCCTGCATAGAGCATTATAATTACTTTACCTTTCAATATGCTCTTATTAAGAAATACCATAAAAAATTCCTGAAATTCCTAATTTTTTTCTATAATATTTTATACAGTTTGCATTCTCTCTTGAATTTACTATTTCAATCTCCTTTTGCCTTGTTTGCACAGCTTCTGTGTCTATCAAAACTCTCTAATATCTCTGATGTTTTAAAACGATTTTCTTCAAAAGTAAATACTGTATGAGAATTGGTGCATTGTTTGTGTTTGTGCTACCATAAACAAGGCTGCTCTTCCAATGCGTCACCGCTTGCAGGATACATGGAGGACTGGTGGCGGCCCCGGAAAGGTAATATAATTATTATTAACATTTACTAAAGTATGTATAATATAATAATATGTTGACCACAAATGTGACAGTTAAAATTATATATAAGTATATATTTCTTAATTCCCATGTGACTATACTATACAAGGTATTTGATATGTACAAATCACAAGAAATGGAAGTAATGTAGGACAATTAAATTTTTGTCATTTTAAAAACATGTCAATTTTGTAATTACTTTGAATATGCTTTGGAAATACAAATTATACCGGATTTAAATCTTGAAAGAAGCATGTTAATAGGAAAAGTAGATTCATTTATAAATTAACTGCTACATGGGTGGTTTTCAACAAATTAGAACATGATCCACTTAATATAATGCATGCTAACTATTCACACGAGTTTAATAAAAAATAACTACCTACATAATTGTTTGAAAATAAATTATTTAAATTTAGACTGGTTTAAATTTAGTCTTGAAAATGCATTGTTGTTTTTCATTATATTATTGATTTATATAATTATGGAAACAAACTGCATTTTCAGATAAATCTCTTGACAAACCTGTGTCTTAAAATAAAATAGACCTAAATACTAATCACGGGTCTTTGTGCAATATTTGCAAACACACAGTGTGCAAGCATGTTCTGTTTGCTACCACACACACCGATATAGCTTGGGCCCATTAACAAAACCATTGTGAATACCATTTATATCATTTATATATGTACTATGTTATCGGGTAAGTGGGTGTGGCAGGGTTGTATTGTATATCCACAGATAAAAAATACTGATTGAGTTTATTTTTTTGTCCGTTTCTAGCACACGCCACAGATTACTACGGTAAGTCATTATTCCTCCCGGAATCTCCTCGCAACTCAACTCTAACACTTCTCCTTTCATGTTGGTGATTAACTAGGTGTCGGTTGTATTCATAGTCCTCCGATAGTCTTGTATATAGAGTTGGTAGGTCCTTTGTATCACGCTTTTAGATATTTTCTACTAACAATGAATAGGTGTTAACAGATTACTTGATACACTTTAGAATTTGGATGTAACTAGACTGTAATATCAAGAAATCTGAATGTGCGGGAATTAACTGACAATATTAATCAACCGTCAGTTGTCATTGTGGCCTTCCAGAGTTCTCCACGAAAAGTACAAACTATGGGAATACAGAGGCCGCAAAAAATATATGAAAATATCATGTGTATATCGAATTATGGTGGTAGTTATGGGGTTGCCATATCATCTCACGCTCACTTACCCTTCCGACTCGACTAACCCACACTGCACAGTTTTAACTCACGGATTATTTCAATAAACTCACATGTTTTTACAATCTAAATTTAAATCATTGGTCATTTGTCTCTGGGTCCATAGTCCTAGTGTAAATAACAAGAGTTTGATGAAATATACTCCGGTATAGGCCATGCTGTTCAAATATATAAGCACTGTTAATATGCTAATCTATGTATAAAGTTTAAAATTATTTTATATTTTGGTCGAAAGATACTGACATTTTTTTTTGTTTTCCTCCCTTTTTCAAGACGAGTACAATCTAAACCCGGGTTTAGAGTGGGAGGACGAGTTCACAGGTAGGTTTCAAATCCGACTCATACAAACAATCATTTGGAACTAAAGCCCTTAGTAGCCTTGCCTCTTCACGCATGGTTTGTTTGTAACTGACTTTATACTCTTCTATATATAACGCTATTTATATATCGCTCTTTTTACATAACTGTAACCCCTCATCATTTCGTTTCTGTGTTGTGTATGTGAAGTATACGAGTATACAGTAATTTTTGACTATAAGTTAAATATAAATTCATATACATTTTTTAATATTTCCGTTTTACTTACAAGCAAAACAACATGCACTGCACACCTCAAAAACACTAATATACACGGAAATGAGGAATACTATATGAATTCTATACATATATTAATTTATGAATATAACAATATTTGTTAATGTATACTTAAAGATTTTTTTATTTAATTTATTATATACTCATGTTGCATGTGACAGAATTTATTTTTAATATTTTAATTCAATTGCTTGGATAAATTTCATCAATTTGCTTCGATAGTATATGTGTTATATACATAATATGTCTTAAATAAACATATTTACTCTCTAGTGGAGAGCTCGGGAAGTTTTTTTTTTGCATAATTATTTAAAGCTTTCTGTCACCTACGAATAACGCTTTTAATCGGTAAAATGTGTGTTCTTTGCACAGTAGGTAGGCTATTGATTTTAGATAGTTTTACATTCGTATAAATCAAGTTATCAATTGCTTTTATTTATTAAAGTAAACATCCATTTGCCTTTAGTTTCTCTGAAATGTGCAAGATTCAATCATATTATTTATTGCATAGATTTCCCTTGGTAGTTTTTTATTGACTTCTTCATTTTATAGAAACTAATCTATTACTACGAGAATATAGTTACAGTGATGTATTTTTCATGCTCACTGCTTCATAGATGAAGGTATAACCGAAAATGGGTATCGTATTATGTTTTTGCATGTTTTACAATGAAATTTTATGATGTAGTTTTTATAAAATTATTTTTATTGAAGTAATGATTCATTTTATTTGTTTTGTGAGTTTAAGGCTGTAACTGTCTTCTCTTATATTTGCTTTTATGAAGTAATATTTACTTCGAATCACAGATTTATGAAAGTCAATAGTTTACAGGTTCTCAACATTTTTGTATATTAATAAATTTGGGTACTGCGTATTAAGAGGTTCTATAATGAAGCGTTTTATACATTTTAAATTGTGTAAAAGCGTTTGCATAAAAGTGGGCAAATTGTAACGGGCAAATACCTTTTTTTTAAAGTTAACTTGCTTAACTATATAAATATATAATTTCTACAGTATAGACTACGAATCTGTGATTTGAAGTGTACCTATTGTGTTTGGTCTGAGTAACCTAACAGTAGCCACGCATCGCTTTAGTTACCTACGTTTCCATGACATTTGGTAGTTGTCAACAAAACATTTCTTAACTTTTAAAATAAAACACATTTATGCATTTGTATAAAATGCTCTACACTTCTTAAAAAAGAAAATGAAAATGCTAGACTTTATGCAGTGATTAAATAATTTTTAGTTTGTTCCTCTCTATAATTTTCATCTCATTGCATATCTAATTTTTCCTGATCACTTACTCCAACCTCATTTGCTGTAGTGAGTTAAAATTGTTTTTACACGTAGTTACACGTAGCGCAATGTAGACAAAACTATAAACATTACTCCTTACATCGAAAATTTCATGAAGTTACACCTATTTAAATTTTATCTGAAAGATATATACACTACAACTGTTTATATTAAATTTGTTAGAAGCAGTGTATTGTTTCCAAAAGAAATTGTGAAAGATTTGGTATCACGCGATGAAACCACTACAACAAACAATCCACACATTAATAGTAACCAAATACCGCAATCAGAACTTGCGTTATATGTGTAACTGATAAATTAAATCTCAATTTATATCCTATTACTATCCGCGAATTCTTCTATCAATTCCTGAATAAACGTAACTTCATGAAGTTTGACTCACATAAATACGGCTAACTTATGCATTTTGACTTATCAATAATCATTTTTAATTTCTTACTCTACTACGTTTAATTTTTAGTTAAATAAATTCTTAGACACAATTAAAAATAAACACTGCTCTGAATATAAGCTAGTTTGATAAGTGAGCCGTAACACACACATCGCATGACACCACACCATACCGGGAAAGGGGCATTCTTATTCACCGTCCAGTGCTTACATTCGACGGCGACGGCGCGCGGCAAGGTGACGACGAAGACACGTTCCACGGCAAACTGCCGCCCGGCATTCTGCCGCACGGCCTGCCCACGGTCAAGGAGGTGCAGCCGGCGGTCACTGAGGCCGTCGAGGAGAAGAAAGAGGAAGAGAAGGAGAAGAAGAGTGAGTACTTTTGAATTTACTGATACATTCTAAAATATAAAACAGTACAATCAGGAATTAAAAGAATGCTTCATAATTGATTGAAGACGCCGGACGTAACTCAATAGCAGCAAGATTGATGGATGATTTTGTGAAAAT
This sequence comes from Chloroclystis v-ata, assembly GCA_963691955.1. Taxonomy (NCBI): domain Eukaryota; kingdom Metazoa; phylum Arthropoda; class Insecta; order Lepidoptera; family Geometridae; genus Chloroclystis; species Chloroclystis v-ata. Next base: position 9,913,746 of record OY829902.1, on the reverse strand, counting down.
AAAAGAGCGCCACGCTTAGAAGTCTGTTTGTAGATTATCTAGGTATTTTGTATAGGCTATGGGCTATAATGGAGCCTTTAAGGCTATAAATAGAGTTTATTTAAAACCCGTTTCTAGTAGTGTATATTTTTCTATAGGTTGTTATCGTAATGACAAGACTATTCGTTGTGTCACGCAACACACACAGTTCATAGTTTTTGCTTTTTTACATTGTTTCAATAATTTAAAAAAAATTGTATTTCTCTCTTTCTATTTGTATGGTTGTGTTTATTGTAATTTGTGTGTGTGATTCAGTGAATAAATGTTTTATCTATCTATCTATCTATCTATCTAAGACTAAAAATTCAAATAATTCCCAGTCCGCGAGCTGAGCGCCGACGAGAAGCAAACCATCATGCTATCAGCTGAGTTCCAGCGGTTCATCGACCGCGCGGGGCGCGTCATCGAACGCGCGCTCGCCGAGTCCGTGGACATCTACACCGACTACACCGGCACTGGCGACTCGGAGAACGCACTGTGAGTCTTACCTTAACCAGACCAGCGTGCTATCAGCTGAGTTCCAGCGGTTCATCGACCGCGCGGGGCGCGTCATCGAACGCGCGCTCGCCGAGTCCGTGGACATCTACACCGACTACACCGGCACTGGCGACTCGGAGAACGCACTGTGAGTCTTACCTTAACCAGACCAGCGTGCTATCAGCTGAGTTCCAGCGGTTCATCGACCGCGCGGGGCGCGTCATCGAACGCGCGCTCGCCGAGTCCGTGGACATCTACACCGACTACACCGGCACTGGCGACTCGGAGAACGCACTGTGAGTCTTACCTTAACCAGACCAGCGTGCTATCAGCTGAGTTCCAGCGGTTCATCGACCGCGCGGGGCGCGTCATCGAACGCGCGCTCGCCGAGTCCGTGGACATCTACACCGACTACACCGGCACTGGCGACTCGGAGAACGCACTGTGAGTCTTACCTTAACCAGACCATCGTGCTATCAGCTGAGTTCCAGCGGTTCATCGACCGCTCCAAGTTCGTATCCGTGAAATTATATTTGCAAGACTAAGGGCCCGTTTCACGGGTTACAGATAAAGTGTCAGTTAGCCTATTCGTAACTTATGTGCCAGATAAACTATTAATTTTGGTAGCGATATCTTTCTTTTGACGATTCCTGAAATATATTTTTTATGAGTTATCATGATTCATAATTAGAGAATCTTGTATATGATACGTTTCTTATTCAGTAGCAAAAGAACCTCTTACTTTTTGTCCTAATCTAAAATATATTGTTGTAGGTGTTCCCATGGGTATGATAAGTTTTCAATCTGGTAAAAGTGATTTTGGATTGTTCAACTTTATTAATTGTTTTTTCTTTGATTTTTACCTTGTTGGTCATTAACAAAACCTACCTACCGAAATTATCATAATATCTTAAGGGGCCATATTACGTCAAATCGCTTGAAATTGCTTTTTGTTAACAAACATATCTTCCACAATAATAAAGCATTTACTTTGAGATTAATATATGTTATAGTTCAGGATATATGCTAGGGGATTACAGTTACAAAAACACGATTACGTAAAATTTTCTCGATAGAAAAATAATCCAAAGTTCGCTCTAAATTTTACAATAAATCGTCGCTATTCAATAAATACTTTAAAATAAGCCTTGATACTTTGTACCGTAAACAAACAGGTTATAGAGCAGGGGTAGAGCGTGTTAGATTGTTAAAATTTTTATTATTTTAACCGTAAAATAAGAATAACTAAACTTGCGGAAAAATTCACGCGAAAACTGACCATTCGGGCATCTTCGTGCCTCAAATTCAGTCTAGCCGCGGCTTTGAAACTGGTAACATGTATCGCGTCGCTTCTTGCATTCAGATCGCTATATAACGCACTAATTACGTAAAAAATGAATTGAAAAATTATTGTACTTGTTTGGTTTTTATTTCAAATATGCGAAATCTGTATAATAAGTGCAAGAAGCGACGGAATCGTAAAAAGATAAAGTAACCTACATTCGTTACAAACGTAAACAAAACGTATAGACAGTAAAGCTTTCATGACATTTTTGACACCAAAGCATTTTTCGCCCTTTGGATTTCAAATTTCTGTTTTGTCTGTGGCTTATTGGACAATCCACACAGCATCATAACAGAGCTTATAAAGTATATGGCGAGACGAAGTTCGCGGGGGCAGCTAGTATACATATAATAATAAAGTGTAGGTAGGTACTTATATATTATAATAAAATACAGGAGGAGACTTCAAACAATAAATTCATAAGTAATACATGGATTATGACTTAATAAAACTTTTTTATAGTTTTGAGATCTCAAAGAGTTTTGATTTATTTATGATAACTGTCATAAATTATGTCATGTCAATTCATGAAAAGTAAATTTAAGATATTTCATAGAACAAACAAATCACTACGTTTTTGTGCTTCTTAACCCTACGTTGCTATATCACACACAACCAATATAACTATGATTTTTTTAATATAACCTGCGCGTATAAAGAATTTATCTATAAATGGCGTCCGCTCGCATGCGTTCTCGCTCACTCTCTATCGCTATCTATACTCACACAGTGAAGTACGCGCTACAAAAAGCTTTTTTAACGTCCGTTAAAAAAGCGTTCAAATAGAACATTTGCATACCCAAGTACGTGTTCACACTTTGGCGCTTTTAGAACGTGACGCTTTTTAGGGTTCCGTAGTCAAATGGAAAAAACGGAACCCTTATAGATTCGTCATGTCCGTCCGTCCGTCCGTCTAACCACGCACAAAGGACCAAATTTGAGTCCAATTGCGGAAAAAGGAGTCCCCAAACTAAACCGTCCGTCCGTCCGTCCGTCCGTCCGTATGTCACAGCCGTTTTACTCCGAAACTATAATAGCTATAAAGCTGAAATTTTGTAAGTAGATGTATTCCGTGAACCGCACTAGGATTTCATAAAAAGTTTTAAAAAAATCATTTGCATTTGGGGGTCCCCATACATAGAACCGAAACTTTAAAAATTAAATTAAAATTATTTTTTGATTTAAAAGAAGACGTTATAAAAGCGCCGACGCCGGGTTTATAACGCAAAGCTGTTTAAACTCTTTAGGTACTTTACTTTTTATTTAAAATAAGTATTTTGTAAAAAATACTCTGTAGGGACCGAGATAAAAATACTATTTAAATAATAATAATACTACAATAATACCATGGAAATATGCTCGAATTAAAAATAATTTTGGTATTACGTTTATATGGGAAATTCGTCGTGATGCCTGTTTGAGAAATTGTTTTGCCAACCGTACCATACGTACCCGCCGCCATGGTCAAATATCATTTTTTATTGCGCGGGTTATACCTATCTTATAAAGTCTTTTATTACTTAAAAAAAGAATTGACCACTTTCCGCATGCCCTGCGAATGATATTTTAAAATATAGGTAGGTGACTGCATGTTTTGCCATATATTATATGGAACTAAATATAAAAACAGTTTTTCCCTTAAACTCAATTCATATGAAATTTTTAAATCAATTTTAAATATTTATAACTTACTTTACTTTATTTATCTAAAAGACATAATATGACCATCACAAATTTTAAGAAAAATAATCATGCAGTTAAGGGTTAAGGTTTAGGAACTTATTCTTTTATAAATTCACTTTTATCTAATATTGAAGTATATCATACGGTTTGACTTTTCGTTTATAAAATTAATCAGAAATAAAAGGCAGACTATGAATTTTAACATTTCATGTCAAATTTAGTTCAGAAAACTTTATTTATTTATTAATAAAATCCCCAGCCCTTTCATTTTTCTTAATAACTGAGCTTACGCTTACGACCAAAAAACCTAATAAATAAAATTGAACCAATAAATATTGCTAGTTCCTAGACAATTCACAAAGCAACATCTAGCCCCGTGGTAAGCTAGAATCTTGTGTTACGGGTGCTAGATTTCTGATATATATACTTAATATAATATACATACACATTTATGAAAGTTATTTAAAACACGGGAAAAGCCGTGTGTGGAATTTATACTTTAAACTTTAAAAATACACATATCCGCTTAAAGATATATTTTAGCGCAGGCGAAGCCGCAGGGCGGAACGCTAGTATTACCTTGTATATCGTAGGGTCTACAAAATGAATTTCAAATTATAGAAGTAATTTGATGTGTCAGATTTTTGCGCGAAATACATACTCAGCTCGGGCTCACGCGCCTCTCCTACTTATTTAGCCGAACTTAGCCGATCGTCGAGTTTGCGCTGATGGGGGGTGCATCCTTAATTGGCATGACAGTATTTTGTATGGAATATCATAAAAATTTCGTACCTAAATTGATTTAAACGTAAATAAAAATTGTTTATCATAATTTTGTTAAATTAATTATCTTATACCGTCGGATTTCTTATTTTGTTCATAATTATTGGTTTCTTAACTACTGCATCATTCCTGTTTTTGTGTCTGTCCTTTTGTCGGTTTTTTTCACCAACCCTATACTATCTTAATATTAAAGAACTGTTGAGTTGACTTGAATTAAGGATTTCTCACCTACATATTCAGCTACAATTCGTAGGCAGTGAAACGATAAATAACTCTTTTATTTTACCTACATATTCAGCTACAATTCGTAGGCTAATAACTCTTTTAAATCCCAAATCCTTTTAACATTTACTCACACCTAAATCACCTAATCCTTCAATCTAAACCCTCACTGAATAACTTATTCCATGTAACCCCACAGAGATGACAAGACCCTAGCGCGCCTGTCCCTAGTCCGCACGTTCAGCGACCCTCGATGGTCGCGAGGACGCTGCGTCACCTGCCTCGACTGGTCCACGGCGCACCCAGAACTGCTCCTCGCCTCCTACCACAGCAGCGACGACGCGCCGCACGATCCCGACGGCGTCTGCCTCGTCTGGAACACCAAGTTCAAGAAGGCCACGCCGGAGGATATCTTCCACTGTCAGTCGGCGGTTATGAGCGCTACTTTCGCGAGGTGAGTGCGTGTGATTGTGGCGCGGTTGGCGAAGCTGCGCCTGAGACGCGGGGGCTGCGGGTTCCGTTCTTGCTGGAGGCCGGTTTTTGTGTCGTTAGATGTTCATGACCAGATTTTACGGGGTCAAATGTTATTTCTGTACACAAGTGTATTGTAGGTACTGTTAGTGATACTGGTAATAATATCGGCCATCTTTTAAAGTCACTGTGTTTATTTGTCGGTGTACTACAAAAAGACACCACGACCTCTGGGGGGGAACCAGTCTTTGGAACCACTAAGATCAAAAAGAAAACTTCCGTAAGATATATTTCACTGTGTGTCTTCTAGTTTCAAGGATTTCATTACTCATATTTTTAGGTTCCACCCCAACTTGATCCTCGGAGGAACCTATTCGGGTCAGATCGTGCTGTGGGACAACCGCGTGGCCAAACGCACCCCAGTACAACGGACACCGCTGTCATCTGTTGCGCACACTGTAAGTACTGTTTAAAATCATTTTGGATTACTTTTGCATATAAATATGTTAAATATCTTAGTAGTTTCTAATAGTGGTGATAGGGATGACCAGCCTAAAACTTACTTTTATATGTCTTTAGTCGGATTTAGTAATAATATAGATTCATTTATACAATTTTATTTGGAAAACCAATAGCTAAAACAATACAAAATTGTACCTAACTAAAAACTTATATAACTTGCAACAATTGGTGTATTTTCCCCAGCACCCCGTGTACTGCCTCAGCGTGGTCGGCAGCCAGAACGCGCACAACCTGATCTCCGTGTCGACGGACGGGCGCCTGTGCTCCTGGTCGCTGGACATGCTGAGCCAGCCGCAGGACACGCTGGAGCTGCAGCACCGCCAGAGCAAGGCCGTGGCCGTCACCTGCATGGCCTTCCCGCACTCTGATGTCAACAACTTTGTGCTCGGCGCTGAAGACGGGAATGTGTACACAGGTGGGGGGAACAGCTTCCAACACAGGACACTGCAAACTTAACTTAACTACCATCATCTTAATCGGACCTACAGTCGGTTGGTTGCTTCAAAAGAGAAGATACGGTAGATCAAATTCCATATATCGGAAGAGAAAAACAAGAGTCGAGGTTGAGGCATCGAATTCCTGCGGCCGACAAAAATAAAAGAGTTTTAAAATTTCTAATAATAATTTTAGCTTCTTAACAGGGAGACGATCGAAATGTCTCGTAAGAGAGGGGGGGGGGGGGAATAATAAATTTGTAAATAAGAGGTTATGATGAAAATGATTTATGTCTCTCATGGGTTGATCAAGATCGGTAGATAGTTGCTCTCGCATTATGCTAGATGGCAAAATGTTATTTTTTATTTTTTAAATTATTCTTCGACTAAGTCTTTGTAAGTGGTGCCGCCAGATTGTTCCAACTGTTAGTTGCATCAAGTTCTCGTACATTGCAGGTTGTCTATACGGCAACCGCGCCGGCGTGGGAGAGTGCGTGGAGGCACACGCGGGACCAGTGACCGGCGTGTCCTGCCACGCCGCGCCCGGGGCCGTCGACCTGTCGCATCTCTACCTCTCCTGCTCTATGGACTGGAGCGTCAAACTGTGGAGTCTCAAGGTACTTTGACTAACTACTTTTATTGAACTTTTTAAACTATCATGGTTTTTAACTATATTTGAACATGGCGCTTGCAACAGTGTCGAAATATCGGGAAACTCAAAAACAATTAAATCATGGTATGTTACCCGTTTCATGTTCAAATATACATTTATTGACTTGCGGATCTGTTATACACAGAATAATTAATGATTCCAAATGAAAACAAATGAACAAACAAAATTACTTGACGGCTGTTGTAGTGGTATACTCTTTGTAAGGTTCAGTTTTACACCCTATTCTACTTCACATTTGCTACACTCCACAGCAAGATATCACACAATGGTTCTAGAAGTTCCCCACACAGAATAAGAATTCTCATTCGCTTAATAAATTGATATCTTACTTGTGCAATATTCTCTTTCCATCCCAAGGTTGCCTGGAAGAGATTGCTTTTAGTGATAAGGCCGCCCATTGTGTCACTGTTATGTATCTGTTTCTTCCATGTATTGTCCTGTATATTGTTTATAAGCTATTTGTATTGTATTGATATATTTCAGGAAAACAAGCCCCTGTACTCATTCGAAGAGAGCGGTTCGTACGTGACGGACGCGCGCTGGTCGCCCGCGCACCCCGCTCTGTTCGCGACCGGCGACGCGGGCGGCTCGCTGCAGCTGTGGAACCTCAACCGGGACACGGAGGTGCCGCTGGCTACCCTGCAGCACCAGGACGCCTTCACCAGGCTCTCCTGGTCGCAGAACGGACAGTTCCTCACCGCTGGAGACGATGCTGGGAACATATCTGTCTATGAGCTCTCTGAGGTGTGTGACAATGTTTATCCATAAGACCTAGTGGCGTTTTAAAATCCAGACGCCTTCACCAGGCGTTACTGGTTCTACTACAAGCTACTGTCATTATATTTATTTCTTTAACTTTTTCTCGCAAGAGTTCTCTTGGACCCATGTTATACTTTATTGGAAAATATATATACTATTAATAAGCGCATCAGCACTTAATGCTGGTGATAATAATGTTCGTAGTTGAAGGTTCCTGTAACACACCTATGGCTAGTCAGGCAGGAGCCTATGTATTAATTTATATTGTACACAAAATAGTGTAAATAAAGTATTTATTGATTGATAATATATCAAAGTATGAATCTTCTGAAAATTAAGTAACAAATGTTTTGTCCCTTGCAGCAAGTGGCCCAACCCCGTCACGACGAATGGAGCAAGTTCATGTACACACTGCAGGAGCTGCGCAACAACCAGGCCGACGAGGAGACGGACCGGCTGAGCCTGGCCTCGGGGCCCTCCTCTCTCACCAGCATGACGTCACTCGCCTCCAACCCGCTCAGGTGAGACATATACTCGGATACTACCAGGTTGGTACTTGCCATTGGTACAGTACACAAACATAATATACACTGATTCTACCAGGTTGGTACTTGCTGTTGGTACAGTACACAAGACGACGCTGCTACAAGTTTTCTAGTAAGACTTTTGTCAGTTGATAGGGTCGATAGGTATGGTACTCCTTTCATTTTCAGTTACCAGGCAACAAGCATTGATATATTACAATTCCATTTATAGCGCGAGGTTCTAAGACTACTTTACATCACTTGGAATTGGAACATCCTTCTCTCAAGCATAATTCCAAGTGGCGTTGAGTGTATATAAACTGTTTTTATATTTGATACATGATATAAATATCTTGGAATTATAAAGTTTTATAAATAACTAGCTTTCCGCCCGCGGCTTCGCCCGCATTATATTAGAGTAAAAAGTATCCTATGTCCTTCTCCCGGGTCTAAGCTACATCTCCACCAATTTTCAGCGCAATCGATTCAGCCGTTCTCGAGTTATAAGTAACTAACACGACTTTCTTATATATAATATAGATGTAGTTTTGTCTATCAATCTTAATTTATTTTCTTTTCAGATAACTGCTATACTGGGACATCCACAGTGGATGGAAGCTCTAGAAGTTTACTAGATGCAAAGACCATACAATAAAAGGGAATATGTATCGTAAACTTTGTCACTCAAGCAGCTTATAAATGTTGAAATTTTATTCTTAAACATTTTTAATTTAATCACAACTATTAATCAAATTAGGCCATAATTGTATTAACCATAACTAAAACCATCAAATAATTTGTGCATTCATAACTTAAAATATCTCATGTAATTAGTAAATTGCTAAAAGGAATAGGATGTGATGTTAATTATTATTGGACTGTTTAGCTTCTTAGGAAAATCAGCATTTTATTCCAATATTCAAGTTATAGATGTAAGTAAGTACTTATCATAGTTTTAGTATATTTTTATATGTAATTAACAAAGTATTTATTGTATTTAAAGACAGATTCAGTTAGCTTGTTCTGTAATTGCTTATTATAATTAGTGATTAAATTCTATGTTATACTAATTCGTTTTATTGTGGTGAGAAAGGTATCACAACCTTTCCTTTAGATAGGTTGACTTCTTCCCAGCAGGTGCATGTCAGTGTCTTACGGTCCATAGTGTCTACATATAGCTTGCCATCGAGGTGCTCAATTTCATGTTGTGCTATTCTTGCAGCCCAGCCTTTGAACACTTTTCTAGTTTCTTCCCCATTTTGATTGTAACCTGTAATGTATGAAAACATTAGTTAGGTACTTATGATCTTGATAATATGTTAAGTATTTAGTTTTTGAAAAATTATAATGGTTACCAACACAGCTATGTATATACATACAGATTTAAAATTACTTTTAAAGGGAACTGTTGACATAAGTAAACATAAAAGTCCATAGAACTATGAGCAGCACTTTAACATTGTGGCATAGTTACCTGTTATCTCAACTTGTTTATATCTGGGAACTTCTGCCTCATAGCCCTGCACACTTTCACAACCTTCGCTGTGTGACACTTTGTTGTAGTCTAAAACTTTCAGCTTTGGATTAACAAAGACCTGAAATCAATAAAATACTGATATTAGCTAATTGATAATTCTGATTATCAACTGGAATAAGGTAAACAATGGCACTATTGTCAAAATTGTATTCCAATTCACCGCGTTATTTTATTATTCATAAATAAATACTTACTCACAGTAAAAGGTACAACTTCTAGGCCTCGTAATCGGACTATGTTCTCCGGAATTTTCTTAACTTGTTCAGCTGTGAACTGCATAGCAAATATCCTTAAATTAACCCCTATTTGCGGAGCTGACATCCCCAAACTCTTGTACAGTCTTAATACATGTTCTAGCTTTTTTATCAGAGTCTGGATCTCGTCTGTTTTGATTTTTTCGACCGGGACGGGCTCGCAAACCCTTCGAAGTCTTGGGTCGCCGATTTGCACTACATGCTCGAATGGCGGTTTCCTAACGCCACGGCCGGGACTCAGTCGCGCATACCAGTTGAGAATCTTTCTTGTTATCGTCATTTTCACACTATAGAATAAATAAATTAAAACCTTCTATTTTTCAAACAATTTGGAGGTTAATTTTTGATTGACATTGACATGACATAATAAATATTACTCGCAAGTTGTCATTGTCTTTACCAGCTGACTGTCATTGTGCAAAAGTCAAATAAATAAACTAAAGTCAACAAACAAATATTTGAGAGAAACGTGCCGCCGCCGTGTTTAGTTGTTGATAGTCGTCCGGTTTTATAATTATTTTACACATAATTGTGTTGTTTTACTCAGTGTAATAGTCTCAATTAAAGGTAAGTCTTGTCTATACATTATTATTAACATAGGCTTACACATTTACGTACTATATTGGATCTTACATTCAACTTTGTAAGTTGGATCAAAGTTTACATACCTATCTTCAGCAGATAATTTATTATGCAATGAATACCTACTTATTTTTATCTCTTACGTTTTGAATGTTAGCTGAAACAAATAAAAGTCAAAAACATTATCATAAATGCAAATGTTTGGACATTAGAAGTGAATAATTATGTTCCCCTACAAAATGAGTTCCATTATATGCAAATTATACCTTTTAAAATTTGTTCAACACAACAAAGTTGACCATACTTAGGCACTTCACACCTTGGTAAGCTAACAATTGAATTAGAGCTTGTTATGCTTGGAATAATAAAAGTTTTGAATTTAGCACTTTTAGATAGCCATTATTTTATAAGTGCTAATGCCATTGATATGTAAATTGTTGATTAATTAATAGAAGTTAACCTTACTGAATCCTTGAAAATTCATAAAATTCTATAACCTATTTATATTTTTATTACTTAGTGTTAAGTGTTAATTGCAGCCTCACACTAACAATAAAATGCTGATAACTATTTCTAATTACAGATGCTTAGATTGACTTTAAAACTTCAGAGATTTGCATCTCAAAGTATAAAACGCACAATGTCCTCCCAAGAAGCAGACGTGTTATTTGAGACCCTAAACAACGCCGGCATCATCACTCTTAACAGGCCTAAAGCATTAAATTCTCTCAATACATCCATGGTTGCTAAGATATTACCTCAACTGCAAGACTGGGAATCGAAAAAAGCCTTGGTCATTATCAAGGGGGCAGGAGAGAAAGCATTCTGTGCTGGAGGGGATGTGAAATTAGCCATACACAAAGTGGAAGGCCCAAAATTCTTCCGCACAGAATACACTGTGAACCAACTGATTGGCCGATACAAGATACCATATGTGGCTATCATTGATGGTATCACTATGGGAGGTGGTATAGGTATTTCTGTTCATGGGAGGTATAGGGTAGCTACAGAGAAGACTGTTATTGCTATGCCAGAAACAAAGATTGGTCTATTCCCTGATGTTGGAGGGTCTTATTTCCTGCCTAGGCTGCCTGTTAATCTAGGATTGTATTTAGGATTGACTGGTGAGTCCAACTTATAGTTTTTTTAAATAAATAAATGCATTTAATCGTTAACTTGGTGGTTTTACATGAGTGCTAATTGTAGAGACCTTTTAGATTTATTTAAAAATCTGTGCCAGAAGGTCCCACGTTTACATAAGTTTTTTATAATGATATTCCACATTTAATTATTATTGCAGATACAGGTTTTAACCATAAATTCTCAATCATCTTCCAGGCGACAGATTAAAAGCAAAAGACGTAGTAAAAGCCGGCATTGCAACCCACTTCGTGTCCAGCAAACGTCTCTACGAGCTCGAGAAGCTTCTCTCCCGCTGCAGCAGCGATGCAGAAGTCAGCGCGCTCCTGAACAAGTTCAACGAAGAGCCGGCGGAGTTCTCTCTCGCGCCGCACATCCAGCACATCAACTACTGCTTCGCTGCTTCGTCTATCGAGGAGATTATCGAGCGGTTGGAGAAGGTTAAAAATGATTGGTCGGAGAAGACTCTAAAGGTAGGTTATTTGGATAAGTCCCTCATATTTTATTTATTTATTTACGTACAGAATATAACATAACAGTAAAAATACCAGAGCGCTAAATCCATGACATATTATAATTTTTCTAGAACAGACTGTTCTAAGTCCATGAATTTCGGAAAATAATAAATTCTTTTTTAGTTCTAATTTGTTGTGGGGGAACTAGGATCTCCACTGACGTCTCGCTATGGAGCGTATTGTGCATTGTTCCCTAGCCTAAGTTCTTAATGTAGCGGAGTAAGGACCTTGGTTTCTGACAGATCTGTTTCAGCATATTTGCAGGTCGTACAAATAGTTATTCCGAGGCGGGAATGGAACCCACCTCTTTCGAAAATAGAATAAAACAATGTCTTGTCCCTCCTCTTCAGACTCTCCACGCCATGTGCCCCGGCTCCCTGAAGATAACCCTGAAGGCCCTGCAGCGCGGCGCACAGCTGGACCTCTCGCAGTGTCTGCGCATGGAGTTCAGGCTGGCCGTGCGCGCTACGGAGAACCATGACTTCCCTGAAGGTAACACCGGGTGCCCGTCCTACTGACTACTTAGATAAATAAATATTGCTGGACAATTCACACAATAGGGGAGGCCTTTGCCCTACAATGGGACACCATAGGCTGATAAAAAAAAAATCACACAGAAAAATCGAGCCCGTGTTCGGAGCGGGTGTCACGGGTGCTATACATAGTAAAAAGTATATAAGAAATCTAGCATTATTATATTTTTTTTAATACTATATAGTAAACACCCAGACACTCGGATCAATTTTGCTGATCGTACAAATTTTTATCCCGAGGCGGGAATCGAACCTTATGCGTCGCAGGCGAATCTTTGCCCGCTGCGTTACAGAAGATATACTGAAGACTTGAATAACCAACCCACCTTGTGAACTTGGCGAATACAAGCAGACCTTCATGATGCTAAAGTATCGTCAGGTTATTTTAATTCTAGTGTAAAAGTCGGAAGAGAGTCCAATGTCAACTCAAAAAATCGCGTAAGCGTTTTCACAAACTTAGCCTACGTTCAAATAAGTCTTAAATTATAATCATTTTTTTATAGAGAACTAAATCATAATTTTTGTTTTGTAGGAGTACGAGCTCTCCTCATCGATAAGGACAACAAGCCTCAATGGAAGCCGAAGACCCTCGATGACGTCACAGAAGATTACGTCGAAAGCTACTTCAAGAAACTACCCGAGGACAAAGAGTTAGTCTTCCCCGATTCTAAACTTTAAACTAATAGTAATAGGATACATTATGACTAGGATTATGGACTGACTGTTGTCTTTGTTGTTCGTATGGTTTTATTAAAGTGCGAAAGAGACAGTTATATTGTAGGCGGGACCAACCCTTTCTGTCAAATATGACAGTAATGATGTACAGTTTGGAAAAAAACACAGTGCAAAATGTTTCTTTATACGTGATTTGTACCTGATAGATTCTGCTCTATTTTAGATTTGTAAAAGGATTTGTTGTTTAAAGAACTCTCATGATACTTGATACACAGGTTTGTTTATGTTAAAGGGGCTATATTTGATTGTAGATGCGTATTTAATTATGTGCCTACTTTCACAAAGTTAATTAAAATTTAAGAGAACTCTAAAAGTCAGCAAACTCAATTTCTGATTAAATATCATGAACATAACCTATTTTAGATCCCATTTCTGACGGGTATCCCAAATAGAGAGATCCTGGAGAATTTAATATATGGGATTATCACTATGGTTACCACGCGGGTTAGTGATCACAGTGTAATGTGATGGGAAAGTACAGAACCTCAGTGTTGCTAAAAACTCGATTTACATAAATAATTATTTTCAGCATGCATTATATTTCCAGACTCCTAAGGAATTTATGCTAAGATTTGATAGGTTTAGTATAGATTTTCGTCTCTAAAAACTAAGTTCTAAAAAGTGCCCTTTTTAGGTAAACTTGTATATGTTAAGAATTTATTATAATATGACTTGTATGTAATCAGGGTACTGAAAATATAATCAAATCCCTATTTTCCTTATTAGTTAGGCGTAAACTTTATATTCCATTTTTTGTAGGCCTTTATTTTTATATACTTACTCAATTAATAAAGATTTGGTTGGTGCTGTAACTGAAGCATTTAGTATATGTGTATAACTGTTTATACCTTGTATTGTTTTGTTGTATATTTTATATAACTATTAAACACATTAAAATTGTTGCCATTATACATTAACGGTTTTTTAATCATTAATTTTAACTATTGTACCTTAATAGTTCGTTAGCCAAAATGTTAGCTACGAGAATCAACCGGTGCGGTCAATGAAATTTGTTGGTAAATTCACACAGCAACATCTAGCCCCCCCCGTGGTAAGCTCGAAGCTTGTGTGCTAAATTTCTGATACACATATGGTCCATGACCGCATGTACCAATTATTGTAACCCAGAAAATACAGTACCAACCCCTTCACAACATTTCTACCCACTTATTATCCGTGAAATTGATTTCCGCGACAATTTAAATCAACGTAATTGTTTCCATAATTACTTCAAATTGGTCACTGTAGGATCAAGAATTACGTTATTAATTTGTCCAAGCAGGTAATTTGTGGTTCTGAGTAATTACTTGGACATAGTCTAATTTGAGTAATTATTTAATTTGCAAGAGCTGATTTATTATGAAGTCTGATTGTTACCCCTTTGATAAGTATTAACATGCGCTAAACTGCGCGTGTGTGAGTGATCCAGAGTGGTACAATGGAAAAACAGAAGCGTTTAGGTGTTTTAAAGTCTCCACCTCGAATACTGCGGCAACGAAGCGGAGTACCTATAGGATCGGCATTATATTAATGTGTGTTTTAATGTTGAAGAAAAGATCTATATTTGGTTCAGTCTATAAGACTCATTTTTGTTCAATTTACGCATGAAAATCGGGTAATCGTAGTTTAGGTTAATAATAATAATAATAAATATTGGACAATTTTACACAACGACATCTAGCCCCGTGGTAAGCTCAAAGCTTGTGATACGGGTGCTAGATTTCTAATATACTTAATATAATATACATACATAGATAGATATTTTTTAGGAGTTTTTTAGTTTAGGTTAGTATATAGGTAAAAAAAAAGTAATTGTATGTTATGTATCTGTACAAAGGCATAATTTTATTGTGTAGATAGATAGAATTACTTTATTGTACACCATTAACATAACATAAAAAGTGGAAAATACAATAAGTCATAATGGGACAATTGGCGCCCTTATCGCTAAAAGCGATCTCTTCTTTGTGTAGACGTAGAATGTTAGGAACAGAAGATTGTACAAAATTGAAGCTGCGACATAATTTTCTTATATACATATTTATTTAAAAAATATTCTTGCGATAATTTATGAATTATAAAAAAGAAGTAAGTAGGTATATTTAATGCGGTCTACACACCAAAGCCGGCGGCCCGGTGTGTAGAGCGCTTAAGGAATAATATTAGACTTAGTATATTAAAGTAAATAAAGAGTAGGTTGATTTAACGACCTGAAACAAGTATACAATCGTTAGTTTAACAAGAATCTTGAAGTAGGTAGGTACCAACTTATGAAGTGGACAATCTCTGCGACGCAGGATGTTGTTGGTTCGATTTCATCATTGCATAAATTTTTACGATAATAATGGTTATAATATAAACTTGAATTATTTCAGACATTATTTTTAGATTCTGGATTCAAAATATCTTACCGATACAAAGGACTGATACGATAACTCCATAATACCCAAGCCTTTAATTACCACGGGCCTCTGAAATAAAAAAGTCATTGAACACGGTGTTACTAAGTTAGAATAAAACAGACACATTGAAATATAACATTTCAATAATAATGTAACTTTTAAATGGACTAATCTGATTTAAAAATCGATTTTTTGGTTATAAATATCTTAATTTAGGTTTATAATATTATGTCATTGTTTATATTACCTGAGCGGCCATCATAGAAGATACCACTAGCTTTCTCACGTTGGTAGAGCTGCGACCCTGGCAGTTGTGCCAACCTGACGAATACATGGCTGCTGCGAGTTTCGAAGCCTGTGGGATGGGAAAATACATTCAAAGTATTAAATTGGAAAAGGGAACAACGTTTTGTCAGTGTTAAAAGTTTATTAATCCCAAAGTTCTTTTAAATAATAATTATATGTGGACTATCAAATATTTGACTGTTTTTATCTCACTCTATTGGTCTTTATTCAGAATTACAAAGCTAGGTATTATTGCAATTTCCAGTTAATTAGTTTGTTAAAGCATAGGACTACGTGAAATTCATTTTATAACAGAAATTAAATAAAGATAAATAAATATTGCTGTACAATTTACATAAAACATCTAGCTCCGTGGTAAGCTCGAAGTAACTACTTAATAACTCACTTATTAACGGTTTCTATGTAAAATTGATTTTACTCTTAAAAAGAACTTACTTCAACTGTAATATTCCCAGCGCTGCACATGAATAGTCCTGTGCCCATTAAGATCCCAGTTAGTGAGAAAGTCGCGGCCACTATCGTCACCAGAGAGCGGTCGGAAGCCTGAAAATAACGTAAACATATCCTCATGTCTGGAAGATATCGCTCTCAGTGATAAGGCCCCCTTAATACTTTTGTTCGTAGCTAGTATTAAATTGTGTGTTTTTATTAGCACCCGTAACACAAGCTTTGATCTCACCACGGGGCTAGATGTTGCTGTGTGGATTGTCCATCAATATTTATTTTTTTATTAATCAACAATAAAGTTTGAGATGTCTTATACAAGTAGTTATGATGGCGCGACAAAATTTTTTTAAGATGACTTTGCGCGTTGAACTTGTTTGCTTCTGACGGAAATGCCTCGTAGCTACGTCGTAGCCCTCTACGGCGTAGCATAGAGGGCATAGAGCAGAGGTTTAATCTTCTTAAATACACGACATTTTTGAAAAATATCTCTTTATGAAGAGGGCGTTTACGTCCATTTTGGGAATGGCTGGCGTAGATCGTATAGGGTTTGCTACGTAGCTTGATCAAAACGCTCTTTGTAAAAAAAAGTTAATTTTTTTGCATCAAAAAAAAATATTAATATAATTGTATAGTAATCTTCATTGATTATTTAGTGCTTGAACTTGATATTATCATGTTATACTAGCTGATCCGCCCGCGGCTTCGCCCGCTTAATTCCCATGTTTTTTTCAGTTTTTAATACGACCCAGCCGTTCTTGTGTTATAAAATAACAAGGAAATTTGCACCGATGTTTAAATGTAAGGATTTGTATGTAGTATTATTTATATACTTACCAACATTTGAGATAAGCCAAGAACGACTTGCAAAAGGTTAAATATAATTTGATTGCTCAAAATAGTTCCATAGATAGTTTTGCTTTGATGGACTAATCTGAAATAAATTTTTATTCATCTTTTATATAAAACACAAACATTGATTTACAGGAACACCTAAACCTAATGCAATAATATTATACTTACAAACAAGTGTTTTGATTTGATATGACCGCGGTTAGTGGTTTATAATAGTATAATTCCAAAGTTTTATTTCAATTAATTTTCAATATTATTATTTCAAGATAAAACAAATAATATACTCACTGCAAGATCCTATTAAAATAATCAATACCGTCCTTAAAACTTTGTTCGTAGTCAATTTCTTTTTGCATTTGAGTGAGACTCTCCATGTCGAATATCGCATTGAGATTAGTGAAATATTTCTGTAGGTGGATGAACTGATGACTTTGGTTGGTGATGAGACTGATGATGACAGCGTAGACAGCCATCGCGCGGGTGATGAGAGCCCACCACAGGTAGTTCCACAGGATCCTGGCCATATTTGCTGATACCGAATCGTTCTCCACCGCCGGCCAAGCAACGATAACTGTTGTGAATGTTGACCCTGTAAAAAGTAAACAGACTAGTTAGCTACTACTTTTGTAATTCGTTGATCAATTTATATTCACCTCTGTACTTCACCTGATCTCCTCCCGTGTGTTTTTCGTTAGGCGTTTCGCACCACAAGCGATTCGGACCGCGGTTCGAATCGCCCCAGTAGGTACTCCTTTTGAATGGGGTGCTTGATTTATTTATCAGAAGATTGAGAGAAGCGTCGTTCTGTGTGCTGTGCCAACTTACTGCGCGATCGCAGTGCTCAATATGAAATGATTGATACTCTTGTCGATACGCCCCGCCCGCTACCCGGTGCGGTGGTTATCTGCGTCTTGGGCCTTAATAAAGCATATTCATAAAAAATAAACACCATATCCCATCACTAGCAACTACTTCATTTTTGATGCGCAAAATGGGATTAGAATTGGTGCGCAAATTCTGATAAAACAAAATGGGAATACTCCGATCAGCTAAGTGCTCGATAGCTTGGTGATAACACAAATATTGTTAGGTAAAATTCCGAAGGTATGTTGCCTGTATTACCTTTTATAAACTGGATGATTCCGCCAACGGTAAACATGACCATAAACAGCATACAGCTGCTAATAAATGTAACAGAAAACATCTTGGACTTCCTCAGCATGTCCCTCTCCACCTCCTCGTCATTGTAGACCTTCGTCAGCTGCAGGATCTGCTCCAGCATCTTGTGGATCTTCCTCGTCTTCCTCGACAGGATTACAGAGTAGGACCACAGCATCGGGTGAGAGGTCCCGAACACAAACAGATCTGAATGTTGCTTGTCTGTCAGGTTCGGTTTGGTTACGAACGCAGATAGCTCTACGATTAGAAACACATAAACAAGGCAAGTAGTTATCTGGCTAAAGAAGCGGTAAGATTTCACAGATATTCGCGACATTCGAAGATCGTTGATCCATAAATTCGGCAGGCCGCATAGGAATGATATTTTGCAGAGTTTGTAGAAAAACTCGGCGGTTTTGTTTGTGTTTCCTTGGTTGTTTGCCATCGTCGACGCAGTACAAATACTTGAATACTGACAGGTTATCCAGCAAAATTGATTACGCGATACCTATAATTTGATGCCTAGGTAATTTATAGGTACGTCTATAATAATTTGACCAATTTTAGTTGTCACTAGCTAGTTGTAACTAACTAGCTAGTTAATACGCCTACTTTTTTAAAAGTTTATAACGGTCTTATGTTTATTTAGTATATTTTTAAAAATATTTTTGATTGAAATGATTTCTATAGGATTTTATTTCTTAGTTTGATTGGTCTTTTACTTTTATTTATTTTACTTTTATTACTTTTATTGGTAATGGTTTCATTGGGGAAATTTAAAATCATTTAACACTAAATATGGATCATTTAAGAACATTAGAGCTTAATTGTAAAAAAAACGATATTGATCGTTAATTTGTACTTATGTTCATACCTATTTACTGATGTTAGGTACTACCTAAACTCAGACGGAACTTAGACAGAGCCAAAGACTATTAGGAATAGCCCTACTGGCTACTGGTCAGTTCTTATATAAATTACGTAGTTTATTTACGTTCCCACTGCTGGGACACAGGGAATTCTCTCTTGATGAGAGAGATTAGGCCTTAATTCACCACGCTGGCCAAGTGCGGGTTAGTGAAGGTGTCTAAGCCTATATATATTGTATTTTGTTTTGTTTTAATTGTTTGTGTGTCGAAATAAATGTTTTTTCTATTCTATTCTATTCTATTCTAAATTATTAGTAACAAGAATAAAAATACATATCACTTTTTTTTACGAAGCATTTATTATATGGATAGTGTTATAAATAATACCTATAATTTTTCCTTATTCTTCAGCTGCGCTTCAGTAGATCAAAGTGAACAAGGAGTATGTTGATTTAACGAGCTAAAACATTAAAAACATTATTAATAACACTTATATTATCTTCTCTACAACACGTGCTTTATCGGTGAAGGAAAACGTAGTGAGGAAACTTTATTTCTAAAAACTTCGGAGAGTTCGAAGGACATGTGACATTCACCAACCCGCACTTGGCCAGCGTGGTGAACTCAGGCCTATTCTCGTCAATATAGAAGTACCTGTGTTCCTGCTCTGGGAACGTAAAGGGTGCTTTGTTTATGTAGGTATTATCTTCTTGAAATACATTTATTTTATTTGTTAGAAGTTTAGTTAAGTTTTCTTACCGATACGAATGACTGATACGACAACTGCATAATACCCAGACCTTTAATAACAACGGGTCTCTGAAAACAAAACAGTATATCCATATAAACAATGTGATTTTATAGTAGGTAATACTTGTTCGACTTATTATTATAAGCACTTGTAACTACCTACTATAAATTGTATGTGATAATGGTATTACTATTTCAAGCAAAAGTAAACAGATTTTATCAAAACTGTACGTTCAATTAGAATAGCACATTACGCTACTTTTTATCGCGAGATTATATCTCTTCCCGCCGCGGAAGATCGATGATATCTATTCTATTATATTTTTTCCGGATGTCTGGGTATTATTTATGTAAAATGCTAATTATACTCGTATTTATATACCATGTATTCTATTAAGAATATCAGAAATTTAGCACCCGTGACACAGGCTTAGAGCCTATCACGGGGCTAGATCAAGGGTAGATGATGCTGTGTGAATTGTCTTGAAAAGCCTTCTTCACACGGAGCAAAATAATTTACAAAAATTGACCGTACGTAAGCGTGGTCATTATACCAAACACTAAAGGGTTCTATGTCTCGAACAATGCGTCGTTGTTTGATTAAATTATTTAAATTAATAAACTCTACCTGTGCAGCCATCATAGAATTGACGACTAGTTTTCTCACGTTGGTAGAACTGTGTCCTTGACAGTTGTGCCAACCTGAACAATACATGGCGGTGGCGAGTTTGGAAGCCTGCAATACGATAGTAAAACAATTGTTTTAATTAATGTATCTCTTTATATTACATAATCTGCCTAGGTACTTAATATACTTTTTCGCGTTGTAGGTTGTAGAATCCTAGTTAGTCCACTAGTTTTATTCCTGCCGTCATGTGTATGAAGTAATTAACTTACACTACTTACGTTATTTACTACGTAAGTATTCAACAATGTTGGATATCAGAAATCTAGCACCCGTAACACAAGCTTCGAGCTTACAACGGAGCTAGATGTTGCTGCGTGAATAGTCCAGAAATATTTATATAGCTAACTCACTTCCACTGTAATATTGCCAGCATTGCACATGAACAGGCCCGTGCCCATGAGGATGCCCGCCACGGACAGCATGGTGGCAGCTATCGTCACCAGGGACCGGTCGGACACCTGTAAGAACATTAAGACGTTACCAAGCATTTTTCATTAACCCTTTCAGACCTGATTTTTTTATTACTCACGTATTTACACTGGAGTTAAAACAATCTCGACCGAGCGAGTAAGAACCGCGCGCGTTGAGAGGAGACGGAGCACGGCGGGACGCTCACTCCTCCTGAGCAAGACTGCTGTTGTGGTCGAAACGTCGAGAGTGTTTTAACTCCTGTGTAAATTACCCCTATTTACGTTCACATTGCTGGGAATCAAAGATTTAAAGATTTATGTCATAAGTAATTTATTTCCATAAAATCCTAAAGAACACTTGGACATTAATTAATTAGGTAACATTTTGTAAATAATTGGTTTTTCTAATCGTGTAGGTATGTTTACAAATAAATATACTGACCAACATTTGAACCATGCAAAGGACGACCAATAACAGGTTGAATATTATTTGGCTGCTCAAGATACTTCCAAAGATATCTTTGCTTTGAACGACTAGTCTAAAAAACAGATCATCTATAAGTAAATAGATAATTAAAAGACGGAAATAACTAACTGACTGGTGAAGTTACGCACAGTCATTGATCCTAAAATTTTGAAACTTGAAGGATGTGTGATCCTTGATCATTCTAATAAGAAAGTATTTTCCAAAATTTATAATAAAAAAATAAGTACTTATTAATATTTTCCCTTAGGAGAAGAAATCAATGGAAAAGGATTCAATAAATAACACACTTACTGCAAAACGTTGTTAAAATAATCTATGCCACCCTTAAAACCGTGTTTATAGTCAGCTTCCTTATTCCTCTGTGTTAAGTTATCATTGTTGAAAATGTCATTAAGAGAATAGAAGTACTCCTGCAGGTGAATGAATTGATGGCTAAGGTTCGTAGTCAGGCAGATGACAAACGCGTAGACGGCCATAGCGCGGGCTACTAGAGCCCACCAACAAATATTCCAGATAAATCGAAATATATTAGCAGGGATCGAATTGTCGTCTACAACTGGCCAAGCTACTATTATGGACGTATATGTCGAACCTAAAACAAACAAATTTCTTCATCAACTGTAACTCCATTTTGATTAACATTATCTTACTCATAACCCTACTTTTTACGCTTTCTAAAGTATATAATACTTAATGATATACTTATAAAATGTATTTATTATCTAGAATCTTGCCTGATTAACTTAATACTCTGTCACAATTTCACAAATTACCATTTATTAACTGCACGAATCCTTCCAGAGTATACATCACCATTGAGAGCATACAGCTGCTCAGAAAAAATGTAGAAAACATCTTGGACTTCCTCAGCATGTCCCTCTCCACCTCCTCGTCATTGTACACCTTCGTCAGCTGCAGGATCTGCTCCAGCATCTTGTGGATCTTCCTCGTCTTCCTCGACAGGATCACGGAGTAGGACCACAGCATCGGGTGAGATGTCCCGAACACAAACAGATCTGAATGTTGCTTGTCTGTAAGATTCTGTTTGGTTACGAAAGCAGATAGCTCTACGGTTAGAAACACGTAAACAAGGCAAGTAGTTATCTGGCTAAAGAAGCGGTAGGATTTCACAAATATTCGCGACATTCCAAGATCGTCGGTCCATAAATTCGGCAGGCCGCATAGAAAGGATATTTTGCAGAGTTTGTAGAAAAACTCGGCGGTTTTGCTTGTGGCTTGGTCGTTTGCCATCGTCGACGCTGTACAATTGACGAACAAATAGATTACGTACCCTTACCTATAATTTGATGCCAAGAGTAGTTAGTTATTATTTAATTCTATTCTAATTCTCCGACATAATTAAAGGCGTAATTGATTCATATTGTCATGGTTTAGCTATTTTCGTAATGATAAGGTAATTAATACATACTATTATGAACCCTGCTAGTATGCTTAACTCTTATGGACCTATAAAGTCACTAAGATGGTTAATACCTTCATAAGTCCTAGGACCCCAAGGACCTAATGTTTCTACCCCAAACGACTCAAAAATAAACCCCCCTGTCGAGATTAATATATTTTCGCCGTTTGAGGGACTCCGCTGATGTTGCTGCGGAATTAATATGTTTAATAATCTTTAAAATATATTATAGGGTACAACCCCGTGATGGCCTTCCAGTCTGGAAGTCAAACCTAACAAAGGGAACTAAGGGATTGATATACTAGGGGAGGGGCAGAAGATTCTATGAAGGTATCAACTGTACCAGCTTTCTGCGATTACCAACACGATAACCTGGTGATTAATATTATACCAAATCCCCCAAGACATATAATGGGTTCTATAGAAGACCCGTGCTGAGTAGTGGGACTTCACAAAGGTTGTTATGATGACGATTTATTAAAACAACAATTAGCCAAAACATTGTAATGTTAATTATGCATAATAATTTAAACAAATAAGTTAGAAACGAAATAGGTACATAAAGCAAACTTCGTGGGAATTAATACAACATTGAAAACACACTGTACGACGATTTTACAATCTGAAACAAAAAAAAACTATTTAGTCTTTACTTACTAATAATTATAAAACTGAGGTGTTTATGTGTTTGTTTATTTAAACGCTGATCCTAAACGTTTCAAGGAAAACTTCGTAGGACAACCCGCGACTAATTGATCTATTGACATATTAATAAAATAGATATTTTCTCTGGATTATGCTGAAATTAGAAAATCTTTATCCATCTAATTTATACCTTCCCAGGCATTACATAGTATTGTTTTACTGTTCCACGCACAAAGTACCAACTTTGAGTTTAATTGCGGAAAGAGGAATCCCGAAACTATTGGGTTTACTGTTGCTGACTTCTAATAATATTCTTACTAGTTTGATACATACCGCTAAATAAGTTTCGTACGATATTTCAACGCAGCCCAAAGCCAGGAATACTACTGGTTTCTGAAATAAAAAACATTTATAAAATAAAAATAATAGATTAGTCCTACTTGAATTCACATTTATAATAAGAATTTTGAAAATAAATGACACGTACTTGAATTCACCTATAGAACAAGAATATTGAAAATATATGAAAATCTCAGTTCTAGGAGTCCAGAAATCTTTCAAAGATCCTCAATACCTGCGCCTGCGTCATCGCCAACGCCAACAGTTTCCGGACGCGCGCGGAGGATGCGCCCGCGCAGCCCTGCCACCCGCACGCGTACATGGCCGCCGGAAGGTAGGATGCCTGGGAAAATATTGCTGATAAATAAATAAAATAAATAAATAAATATTGCTGGACAATTCACACAGCAACATCTAGCCCATAAATATTGACGATAAATAAATATTGCTGAAAAGTTTACATACACATCTAGCACCAATAGATATGTTGTTTTTTTTATAAACTTTTAAATGGATCCTATGAACGAATAGTTTTATTTGGATATCAAAAATGTAAATATTAATTAAAATGAATTTAATAAGCAGATAATGTATGTTTTGATGGATATTGATTTGTCAATTTGTCATACATGGCCAGGCACTGCCGAGCTGCCAGATAAATCTATATATAAATCTATATATAAAAGCACAAGTTCTCACTGACTGACTGACATATAGACGCGCGCACAGCCGTAACCGCTAACGGTAGAAACGTGAAATTTGGACCGTGGCTTTCTGTTGTGACCTAAGAAAGGGATTTGTGAAATTCACCCCTTAGGGGGAGAAACAACGATTTTGATAAAACTCGAGTTTCATCCGAGGCGAAGCGAGGGCGGGTTGCTAGTAAATAATAAAGGATGTATGATGAATAGATGATGGATAACCTCCACGGTGACGTCACCGGCGTTCCACATGAGGAAGCCTGTGCTGATCATGGTCCCACAAGTGGTGGACAGCACCGCCGCCATCGTCACCGGGTCTCGCTCGGACGTCTGTGGATTACGGAATAGCATAAGCGTACCGAACATAATAAAGATAAAAATTGAAATAGATATCTTATAAGGAATCAATTAAAGGCAAGCAAGATAATTTTAAGCGCAGCGTTGGGCGTCCACCAACAAGGTGGACTGATGATTTGGTGAAGGCGGTCGGCTCGCGGATACAGGCTGCGAGCGACCGCAATGACTGGAAATCATATAGGGAGGCCTATGTCCAGCAGTGGACGTCCAAAGGCTGAGATGATGGAGATAAATTTACTAAAGATGCTTTGATCAAATACGCGATAAAATAATGTTGTAGTATAATAAGAACTTATATCTTATCAGCTAAAATTTGTTACCATCATCTGAGACATGACGGATACCAGCTCCGCCACCGTCATGAGCAACTGAGCGCTGAAGATGATGCTGTAGATTATCTGGCATTCGTTCACGCACCTGAAATTGTTACGTCTTTTACAATATGTATATTATGTCATAGTACTTACAACCCATCTCTTATATATGTACTTATACTATGAAGCTGAAAAGTTTGTTTGTTAAGCCCTGATCGCAGGAACCGCTGGTCTGATTAGATTTTTTTGAGTATTGGATGGTACATTTATTGAATAAGTCTATTATTTATTGAATAAGGCTATTTTATATAAACCATAAGTCGGCTAGTAATTATATAGAAGACAGGCAACAGCATCAGCAAATCACACAACAGCATCGTTCAGTGTTATGTGCCACGAACTGCGATCACAATGGTGACTGAGAAGCGTGGTAAACATTGATGTGACCCGTGCATATTTCGTGTAATGTTATATATGCTGTTATGATGATGACGAAGAACTAATGATGCAAGTTTAGATTAGCGGTATCTAGTTTATCAACAGCCGTGAATAAATATGATATAGCAATTTCTGTTGCTTACCAGATAGTATCTACATGCTGTTTAATCCCAACCTTCAGCGCGAGTTCGAAGTCCCTTTCAAAATTCCTTTCCCTTCTCTCGCTCTCCTTGTCAAGGATCCTTTGAATCTTCACAAAATACGTCGCCAGGTTCTTGTACTAGATATAATAAAATTCTCAATTTATTGTTTGTCGTAGGTGTCAAAAAGTGAACATATTCTTGGACAATGTTATTCATATACATAAGGCAAGAGAAAGTTCTAAATAGCGCAACAAATTTGTCTTATCGAATATTGTTTATAAACAGAATGGCCAACATTATCATCATTTCCACCGTTAAACGCCCATTGTTGGCTAATGGCTACTCTACTGGCCTGGCCTCACTTAAAGATTTTAAGTGGTTACGGCCGAAACTAACTTGGTGCCTTGAACTTAACCTCTCATTATCTGTGCGTATATCGGTGGACGTTAGACGCTACGTTTTCCGAGAACTTCTTGGCTCATCGGTCATCTGTTCTACGATAATTCTGTTGGCCATAGAGTACTATGGCCTACCTACAACCCAACAACCCGTTAGGAGACAGGCTGGGCTAATCTCTCGCGCATAAAACTAGGTAGTATGTCATATAGCCATCGCTACAGAATCAATGTCCTACCTGAAAGCTAAGAGAGATGAACATGGACAGTATAAGCACATAGGACCCGGAGACGCGGCTGAAGTAGACCCACCACACGAAGTAGATCAGCACTCTGGTGGCGTGCGCTGCGGCCGAGGTGTCTGCCACGTCAGGCCAGGCCGTGATCACGGTCGTGAAGGGACTGCCTGCGGACATACAGGCTAGTAATTAAGTATATTAGATAGAAATAAAATTTATAATGCCATTACCAACGTGTGATACCTATTCTGTAGTCTCTGTCTGTTACATAACGAGCAAAAAATGAGAAACTAGCTTTCCGCCTTGCGGCTTCGCGCGTTATAACATTTCAGATGTAAAAATACCCTATGTCATTTTACTGGTTCTAAACTATCTTTCAACCGATTTTCAGCCAAAGCGATTCAGCCGTTCTTGAATTGTAACCAACACGACTTTCTTTTATATATAGATGTGGTACTGTAGAAACATAGAAGGTAAATTGGTCATATTATTTTTTTGGTGAAACTGATAGATCAGGTAATTATGTTGCCCCGGAGGTCTCTCAACGTTTTTGCTTCTATTGTCTCTTCATAGCAATTACAGAAGTGATGGTATTGTTTACTGGATCAAGTGAATTGAAATAACCTGTCTCAAGATACTGCATAAACGCACTAGCTCCATAGAACACGATACAAAGCCCGCAGCTCGTCACATACGCCACCAGATAGAACTTCAACTTGCTGATCATGTGCCTCTCCACCTCCTCATCATTGTGGATGCTCTTCAGCGTCACAGCCAGCTGGCGCAGCACCTCTCTCGCCCGCCGCTTGTGGTAAATCAACGTCATCACGAAAATGTACAAAACAGGATGCGAAATACCAAACACCATCTGATCTGCCTGTTGTTTAATCGACAAATTATTCTGCGTTATAAAAGATGCTACTTCCGATATCATAAATAAAAACATAATTGTTTCTATCACAATCGATAAAGGTTTGAAGATTCTTTTAAACGTGTCCGAAAGATCGATTTCTTCTGTCCAGAAGTCAGTCAATCCACAGAAGTATAGCACGGTGTTCAGTTTCCCGAATAGTTTCATGGTGTTATTCCGGTATGCCATGGCTCAAATTGAACCTTGACTAAAGTTGTACGTAGTCTACTCGATTAACCTTGTAATTACTGTTTGTATCATTTATAATTACTATGCATCGCTGTTGGAATAACGCCTCCTAAATACATACTGCGACATAAGTAACCAACGGCTAATTATTATCATTGGTGCTACTAGAGTTTGAGTGTAAACACACTATATCGAAGTTTTGGTACCGCATTTCATTAAAATATAACTGATAATTCGATAAAATATTTTTTCGTCTTCCGTAATTAACTCACCTTGTATCTCATACCCATATCTCTCAAGACCTGGAATAAGACCTATTGACACACCAAGTTCTACCTACTGCTAATTTTGTGGCGCACAAAAAGTTTATCTCTCCGATACACTTATGAAAGGAATTTTCGAGGCGTATCTCAATGCCAAAAATATCGTTTGCAAGCTACCGTTCATTTGCGTTATAATTTGACGTAATTTCACTAATTAGTTTACTAATTTCACTACAAGTGTTTATCATGCCGAGCTACGATAGCATATTTTCGGCAATTTTGGCATAGTGTTTAAATGTACCTACACTTTATACCTCTTCCCTCGTAATTGACCAATTATATAGGCATTTATGTTAATACATATTGAGCGTCTCAGTTTAGTAGATGTCGCGGCTGTTTTATAATTACACTATCAAAAAAACGTATCAAAAAAATACAAATTAATAAAAAAACCACACCAATATAAAATTTACAGATTTATTTAGATAAATGACTGATGGAAAAGCTTACAGTGAATGCTCCATCCGACCGAAATAACTGCACATGATAATTATTATTGTAGTGTAGTGTCTTTTCTGGGTTAATGCTGTACTTAATTATTTTTTTTTAATTATAATAACATTCGTAAAAATAATGACTTTTACGAATGATATTCTAGTTCTATTTTTTATATTGGTCCCTGCGTCTCATTTATGCCAATTTGGCAGTGTCAAGTGTTTTATTTTGCAAAATTATATAGTTGTAACTTGTGTGATAGCCATTTTTGCAATCAAAGTCTATAAATAATTTTCCTCCCGATCGTTGGCTGATGAAGTCACCTGACAATGACAAAACAAATTTATTATTTTCCACAAAAGATTACTTATTAGCTAATCGCATTAGATATACTCGTAATCTTTGTTAATTGGTAAAATGAAGAGATAATTTATGTTTGTGGTAAGTTCATTTGGATAAATAAATAAATATTGCTGGACAATTCACATAGCAACATCTAGCCCCGTGATAAGCTTTTAAGTTTGTGTTACGGGTGCTAGATTTCTAATATAGGTACTTATAGAATATACATACAAAGATAGATATTTTTTATGAAACATATATAACACCCAGACACCCGAAACAAATATTTGCAGATCATACAAATTGTTGTCCCGAGGCGGGAATCGAACCTGTTGACAGTAAACTAATACTTTTATTTAATTTTGGAGATAATAATTATTAAGCATTGTTATTAAAACGTTATCAAGATCATAAACAGTCTGTTGTTTTTAAATGTCACGAGGTACCTATAGGGTTGTCATTGTCAGTTTAAATGTGTAACATAAAAATAAATAATTAAGTTATTAGAACATGAATCTGGTAAAATACCAAAATCAAAAATGTTTTTCGAAGTTTTCCGATATTTTGGCACTGTTTCTAGGGCCATCTTCACAGAGAGAATAGATGGAGAGTTTTTTTCACGTGGCATTTGCAATTTTCTTTTTTGTATTCAAGTTTTTTCTTGTTTATCCTTTTTATTCTTCTTCTTCACCTTATACATTTCTTTTAAAGTTATTTAGGTATTTTGAAATGGAGAGTTTTTCCGTGAAGATTGCTGTTATGGACTGTTGGAAACCATGATAGATAGAAAACACATAAAAAATTTATATCATAAGTTATTGTCATGCATGAAAGATAGCGCTGATTCAAAATTAAGGAAAAAACTTACTACGATCATTATTAAAAGGTGTCGTGTCGTGAGGATTTACATAGTCGACAGCGCGCAGGTAATATATGTGAAGCTAAAAGCGATTTCTACGACGATTTTAGACGGGGTCCAGGCTTGCCACCATAATGGTATAAATAAAATCAACCCGCCTGTTAAGCATGGTGACCTAGAACTGAATAGGTTCTAAAAGAACAGAAAATCCAGCTAATTAGATAGATTTGATTATAATTTGGGGTTATATGATGCGTGTAAATTCCGCTTTTATTTATATATTTAGTATATCACTTTGTATAGGGTGGCGGACTCCATCTCCTTCAACATAATCACTAATTCAATGATTCTGGAAATTAAAAATATTACATATGGAGTCTTGGGTCATCAATAAAATTGTTGAGGCCTTTGCTTTATATGTAGGTATATAAATAGTTGAGGCCAATAGTACCCAGCAGTGGGTAATGTCGGGCTGCGGATGATGATGATGAATTGATGTGGTTTTTTTTTCTTTGAAGATCTTATTTTATTATTTCTGTTTCTTATTTAAAAAATGCTGTAACATGCCTGTGGACATATTTATAGTTTTTTATTATTCTTCAGTATAATTTGCAAATGTAAAATTTATGTTCACTGTTGTCTTTAAATTAATATATCTTATTCACTTATCTAATATTTAAAACAGGCGCTGCTGTTTCATAATCGGTGTTAATATTGTGCATTTAGCAGTAACTATCTCTACGACGCCTTGATTGATTGATAACCATTGATAACTGCGATTTTAGACACTGATTATTGCCCAGTTCAATCTATCGATTTTATTATCTTATGTATCTCCAAAATATCACCTTTTATCAATTACCTCTGATTTTATAATTATAATCTGTTTATAAATTTTTCAATACTTTATCAAAGTGCTTGTATTATATAAATAACTAGCGGACCCACCCGCGGTTTCGCCCGCTTTATTCCCATGTTTTTAAACCTTCCCTGGGCTACTATGACTATTTTAAAATCGGCCCAGCAGTTCTTGAGTTATAAAATTACAATGACTAATGGCACTGATTCTAACCCTGATTTTCATATAAGAGATAAGATAAACATAATAATAGTTATTGTAGACATAGCACATTCGTTTTCTGCTAATCCCGCGTTTAACCAAATACAGAACTTGTTGCAATAAGTAAATAGTGGACCTAATTCAAGTTGCAAGTTGTTAAATCTTGACTTACAGATTTCGAAGAAAAATATCATATTCATGTTATTTTCTTGCAATCTGAAATGGGCTGTACAATGTTTCCTTTTCTAAAACATACCTACAATATTTATTATGTCATTTATTTTATTAAGGGCTGATTTTTCAATCGTCAGATAAAAGCTAACTGTTGAATAAATTTGACATTTTCCATACAATATGTCAAATTTATTCAACAGTTAGCATTTATCTGACCATTGAAAAATCGGCCCTTAGGATGACTTTTCATATTTGCAAATGTAACATTTAACATAAAAAATTACAACATATAATTTAAATGTTTTTTTTGTACATCTTGGATCTTAAAATTTATTCGTAAGATCGAAGAGAAGTATTAACAAACAAAGGCTAATCAGTTATGTAAGTACCTACCTAATTATATGTGAATTAACTGTTTCTCAGGCTGGCTAAGTTCAAATTCAATGTATTGTGGGTTCTGCACAATTTTTGATTTTATTAGTAAGGTACTTAGATAAAAATAATTTCTAACACGTGTAAATTTTAAGTACTTTTACTACATGTATAGGTACCATAAATTCTACTAAAGGCTTACAATGCATCGCAAAATGTCATTATAAAAGTTGTTACACCCGATTAGTATACAGCATTATTAACAATACACCAACAACCAAATTAATGGGAGGAAAAGATTTGTCTAAGTGTTCTTTACGATTTTATAGAAATAAATGACATAAATAAATATTGCCGGACATTTCACACAGCAACATCTAGCCCCGTGTTAAGCTCGATATTGTGTTACGGGTGCTAGATTTCTGATAGGTACCTATACAATATAAATAGATAGATAGATATTTTTTATAATACATATAGAACACCGAGACAACAAATGTATTCAATTAATATCTGTAGATCGTTCAAATTATTGTTCCGATAAATCTTTAATATTTGAATAATTTTATGGGTTGCGTTGCGAACGGAACCCTAACCGAAAATTTAGATGACCTTTGGAGATATCACAAGAGATTGCTCTCAGAGGTCGCTGCCTCACATTCCCAAATCAGCGGCATAGGTTTTATCTCGATTATTCGCAAATGGAATACCTATAGCAATTAGCGAATCAAAATGTAATTTGCTATGTGTGCGAATATCTCGTGTATTATCTGTGGTAATTTAAAGTTATGCTGTAAAGTATTTGTGTCTTGATTGCCGGGTAAGTTCTAGCGTAGAAAATATATGAATAAGTAGTTTGTGTTTGTGGATGGATGTTAAATAAATAAATATTGCTGGACAATTCACGCAGCAACATCTAGCCCGGTGGTGAGCTCGAAGATTGTGTTACTGGTGCTAAATTTCTGATATACATAATAGGATATAAATACCTACATATATTTTTTCACTATACTTATATTACACCCATAACGCCCGGGACAAATATTCAGATCTTACACATGCAGATCGTACAACTTAATGTCCCGAGGTGGGAATCGAACCCGCAACCTCTTGCGTCGGAGGCGGACCTTCGCCTGCTACGCCACAGATGTTGTCAAAATGTGTTTTTCACACGAAAACACTGAACTGGGTTGTAATAAAACTGTAATAATAATAATTGCATAATTACTTAATAAAAAAATAAAGGACAGTCAGTTCTCATCGAAACTAGATCCACAAGACAAAGAGATTAAACTGGAAAGAATTTATTTAATTGATTTGTATAATTGACTTGTAATTTTTTTTTCGTTTTTTTTTCATCGTTTGTGTTTTAATATCTAATAATGGCTTTCCAATTAACACAATTTTATTCATCGGTCATGCAAATTATGTAATCTATGTAGAAATCGATTTTTACAAGAATGTACATGAAAAATAGACAAAATTATAGTTATTCGGTGGGGTGGGGTGGGGAATGGTCATTTTTGTGTAATACCCACAATTCTTCCTTAGGGATATTTTTTCAGGGGGGATTTTGGGAATAACCCAGTTAAGACTGTTTGACTTTCAAAGCAAGACAAAGCGTCCATTTGAGATATTAACGCACAACATTTAAATACAAATTAAAATTATTTAACCCTAAAAGTAAAATAAATAATATCGTTGTTCAAATCATCATCTACTACAATGTTTTCATTTTCATGACTACATTAACTAATTATGTATGTACTCTTTAAAAATTATAATTTATTCTATAGTTTAGGAGTCATATATAAGCACAGAACTTATTATACAATTAGCAATATTGTATGAGTCAACGCGGGCGAAGTTGCGGGGCGGAAAGCTAGTTAATAAATATATTTATAATATTCCTGGACAATTCACACACGCACAGCAACATCAAGCCCCGTGGTAAGTTGAAGCTTGTGTCACAGCTGCTAGATTGCTGATACTTTTACTTAATATAATATAATACATAGATAGATATTTTTTATTATACATGTACCCTTAACACCCTGACGCTCGGAACAAATATGTCATAATAAGTCAAAGAAACTTAAATGTACTTAATTAACAATTCCAATTTTAATTTCAAAGTATAGTTATACTTAATGTTTATTTAATAGTTATAGTTATACTTAATGTTATTATATATTTTTTACTTATGTGACCTGTAACTATGTTATCAATAAATAAACTGAAACTGAAACTGAAACTGAAACCACTAACGCAGGTTGTTCCTAAGTGGTTACTTATAACATTATGTGCTTCCTAATGAGTTCTTTGTTGTAACCCACGCTCTTTATCATTTCAAACTTATCTGTGACATGTTTGAAGGCACCGGAAACCTTAGCTATTTTACTTTGCTGTTCGTTTGTGAAACATGCTGTCATTATTTCACTTTCAAAATTTTCGTCAGTTACACTATTTATTTTATAACAACGGGAGACTGCTCTTGCTGTGGTTGAAACGTCGAGTGTTTTAACTCCTTTCTAAATACGTGAGTAATTCCTGTTGTTACAAAATGAATGCTGTTATTATGTGAAAATCTCTAGCTCTTCGTCACGCGATTTTACCCGTGCTATAATTATATTATCCCGCGAAAATATGTATTTTTCCCGTCTTAGAAAGAAGCCTATGTCGATCTCCATCCCCATCCATTCAACTGTCCCTATTTAAAAAATCACGTCCATTTATCGATCCGTTTTGCCGCTACTAACGGACAAACACATTCACATTTATAATATTATGGATGCGTATTTGCATCAATTAGTTAGTAATTCATTCCAGTGATTAGTCAGGCTCTAATCACTGGATCGAATTACATAACCCTCAAGTAATCTCATCGTAGCGATATTATATTACCTAGATTGTTACAAGAGGCGATTGAGATTACTAAATACAGTTCAATCGAGAAGATAATTTCCAATTATCTGGAAAGTGAAAACCTGTGGTGGAGTTATGTAAAAATCGTAAAAGTGCAGTGCTGGCCGGTCGGTCCGATACGGTCAGTGTGGTGTGTCTCAATCGATGAGTTAAAGAATGCAACAGGCGGTAGTAGCACTATTCGTAATAAAAGACTTAGAAAGAGGGTAGATCGGTTCGTTTGTAATTAATTGTGTGCCTACTCCCAAATGTCATCAGTCTCGCCGCGAAGATGGCGCTTGAACAGTGCCGAAATATCGGGAAACTCAAAAATATTTAAATCATGGTATGTTACCCGTTTCGTGTTCTAATATAGTCAAGAGTTACATTCGCATTCACATCTAATATTTGTACGAATTTCGTAAAATAATGGTTATAAATAAATATCTATTTGGGATATGCATGTCATGTCATATAGCATTTTTGGTGAATGATAATTCATTATCTTGATTTTCAGCATGTTAGATTATCATATTATTTTTTCTAAATAAATACGTTTTATGTTCATTTACAGACCGTTTGATGTTAGGAACATCTACAGAATAAACAAGAGCTTTTGCATACATTTACTATTATACAGTTTTATAAACACATGCTATTATATTAACAGATGAACACAGCATGCGTATAACTAATACATAAACACAATAAGAAAAATAAAGTCATAAGACCTCAGAATACGATCTCAGCTTCTGAATGACCTACTCCGAGGTCCGATAATGGCCTCTCTAATTATTTTCTTCACGACTTCACACGATACTAAACACAAATATACCGTAAATGATGATCAGCAAAAATCTTATCTATTATCGTAACGAATCAAGTACCTAATCAAATGAAGCGAGCTATATAAACGAAATTTTGTTATAATTTTATTTAATTCGCAGAGAGAAACTCTGTGGGTAAGTATTCTAGTAGCTAGCTAATTAAAACCTTTAAATGAATGAGCTAATTAAACACATTAAAATATGAAACGAGTAAAAACATGATTTAAAAATATTTTCAAGTTTTCCGAATTTTAATCATCATATTCAAATATTATTAAAAACCATGATTTTTTATAATAAAAAAAACTTCTATAATACGTAGCTCCCACTTTCGAAACGATAAAATTACAAATTTAATTTGGTGAAAAGATTGAGTAGGTCCCATTTATTATTTGATTATTGACTATTTGATATTGTCATCAACATAATCTCGGATAGCCTCCCAGTTTGTTTTGCGATTATATAGTGTCCCTCGAGGTTCTTTACACATAACTGTAGTACTAAGTGTAAATATTACGGGTGTGCGGTCTGAAGAACCATCTAGATATGATAGTAGTGTATGATAGTAGTGTATTGTTTTGACATTGCCCATTTACAGCAGCATAATGAAATAATTTATTTTCTATATTATTAGGACATACCTACCTGCCATTTACAGCAGCATAATTAATTAATTCATTGTTATGACATCTTTTGATATTGTCAACAGGACTTAGTTTTATTCTTGACAACGCCCATATACAGCAGCATCACTAGTACTTATTTATTATATTTAGTTTGTTTTAATTTAGTGACATGGAAATATATATTGACATTTTCACATTTTAGACTTATTCTGACAAAGCCCTTATACAGCAGCATTAATTAATTTTAAGTACTATTTTTTTTTTTAACATTTAATAATCTAATTCAAACTTGACATTATACTGTAAATGATAGTACCTATTGACATGTCATTAATTTACTTTACTTTTAATATAATTTGGTATTTTAATTATATTATAGACCTCCGTCTTGTCTGTTGTTTATGAATATTGTACCATATTTTATATCTAAGAAATTATTTTATAATATTGTGTGACGTGACTAAGTGTACCTGTGTTTCCAAAAGTTGAATTAAATATGAATATGAATATGAATATTCTATTTTGGTATATAGTCCTGACAATCCTTTTGTAACAAAGAAATCGATTAGATCTGGCGTTTTATTAGGGTCTGTTGGCCAGTAAGTCGGTTCTCTATCGGTAGGTAATGTGTATTTTTAATATGTACCTACCTAAGTTTATGTTAACACTACACATACATAACTAGACAGGGCACAAAAGAACAAAAAGTTAGTAGGTTAGAACACTTGTAGAAAAAAATTATCACTATGGTTGTATAACCAGAAATGCTAATTCTCATATCTAAGTCATTCGTCAAGTCGGTTATAAAAATAAATTGCTGTATGAGCTATATTTGGTTCGTAAACTCTCTATCGATTATTAAATTAAATGATTAAATATTCAGTATTTATTGTGACGTCGTAGGTGCAGCAGCCGAAAGTCCGCAAACCTGCAAAGGTTGCGGGTTCAATTCCTGAGGCCTGAGGACAAAAAAAATACGATCTGCAAATATTTGTTTCGGGTGTTCTAGCTGTTATATGTAAAAATATTTATCCATGTATTTAAATAAACTATGAAGTTTAACAGAAATCTAGCACCCGTAACACAAGCTTCGAGCTAACCTTTGAATATTCAAGTTATTAATTTATCATACAAATATTGGGACACAAATTTTAGGTGTAATCCCAGAGGTTAAAAGTGTGATCAAAACATGATAAACGACGTTTCATAATATAAAAATTGTGTTAATTTCACTGATTATAACGTTTATTTATAAAGTTTCAGAACACTGAGCTGAACAGACACGACCACAGAGACAAGACACAACAATGATAATAGCTGCAGAAGTAAGTACCTACAATATTGTATTATCATTATAATTTAAACTCTCAGGCGGATTTTTATTTGAAATATTTTATAGAATAAATACTTTTGTCTTAAATAATAAATTTATTTACCTAAAGGATTTATTTCACTTTCAAAATTTTCGTGAGATATGGCTGGTTTATACAGGTAGGGTCAGTGACTGACTTCGAAATAGAGACAAGTCAGTGCTGACCCGACAAAAACCCTGTGTAAACTGATTTGAAGTCAGTACAGTGGCTTGAAGTCAGCGCTGACTTGAATATTCGGACACGAATATTTTGAAGTCAGTTGGCGCCCCCCGCCACCCGCGCACCCCCGCGCCAGCCAAATAAACCCCGTGTAAACAGACAAGTCAGTACGTGGTTAGTCACTGCCGCTGCGTTGTAGAGTGACCACGTTTTTTTCGATAAAAATGACGCGTAAGCTTAGCGAAGACGAAACATTAAAATTGGTGCAATTATATGGCGAAAACGAGTGCCTTTGGGATATTAAATCCCTAAATTACCGCAATAAAGAAATGCGGTCAACAGCGTTATCTCATTTTTAGTTATCTCATTTTATACCATTTCTATTAACTCATTCAACAGCAAAATTGATAAATTTTTCAACAAATAATTAAATCGTCGTTTCATTTCTTTTCGCGAATTCATTTTTCCCACAGACTTCACACACGTGTGGTCACCGTGAGAAACACATCACTACTACTTACTTCATCTAAACAGTTAAAGTCAGTCGCGGCGCCGACATTGGCGCTGCGACTGAGTTGTCTACTGACCCTGTCTAAATCAGCCATTACACTATCTATACTAATATTATAAAGCTGAAGAGTTTGATTGTTTGTTTGTTTGTTTGTTTGAACGCGCTAATCTCAGGAACCGCTGGTCCGATCTAAAAAATTCTTTCAGTGTTGGATAGTCCATTTATCTAGGAAGGTTATAGGCTATATTACATTTTCAAAAAAGTTAGGGATCCGTACGGAAAACCCAAATATGTAACCCAAGATGTAAAAAAAATCCTTATATCGCATGCGCTGCGAAAAGTATTCATTTTAGAAATACACAATGTACTACAATTTTGTAGAACACATTAATACCTACAAAAAATGTCGCGACAGCATATATCTAACTATTATAGTTATGTCACAATAAGTGTTTTAATTTTCAATATAATTAATTTATATGCCGCCGCTAGGAAAAGCTCTATATTTGTATTTTCAAATAAAACATTATCAAAATAAATTACATTGTAATTACAAATATTTCAATATCTCTATAAAACTTTTTAAATTATTCAATTCGGACATTCCATTCGAAAGATATCAGAGTTTAAAAATGTAAGTACCGAAATAAACCAGCCCGTTCGGTAAGGCATCATGCTTTGGTTTGGTACGGGGACTCAGTCAGTACCTACTAAAATGAAGTCTTTAAACGAAAGTAGGTATATGGCTATCGTTTAAGATTGATTCACTTTTATGATAGTAAATTAAGTGGCCAAGTGCGAGTCGGACTCGCCCATGTAGGCTTCCGCAGCAATTGTTTATATGAAATAGTTTATGACTTCGTTCAAACCAATTTTCGTTGGTAGTTTTTATGGTAATGTACAATATATATATTTTTTAGATTTATCATCTTATTTTAGATGTTAGAGGGAGGGGGGGCACTCTGTTCCACTTTGGAAGAGTCGGGCAAACTACTATGATTTTTGAAGACCTATTCATAGATACCCCACACGTATAGGTTCGATTAAAAAAAGTTTTTAAGTTTCAGTCCTAAGTATGGGGACCCCACAATTAAGCAGGAAACACATTATTAACA
Organism: Chloroclystis v-ata; assembly: GCA_963691955.1. Lineage (NCBI taxonomy): Eukaryota > Metazoa > Arthropoda > Insecta > Lepidoptera > Geometridae > Chloroclystis > Chloroclystis v-ata. The sequence goes on along the minus strand of OY829902.1, from coordinate 9,874,979 downwards.
CCCGACGCGACGCGACGTGCACCGTGCATATTACCAACACGCGACGCCACGACATACTAGCATTTCATCATCGTTTCGCTAAATAAATGCAAAAATTTAAAATGAAATTGGCATAAAGTGACAGTTCTCGAACGAATGACGCATGGCGTCGAGTGTTGTCTAGAAACATACTGCGTGGCGTGCCCACGTCGGATGGCGTGTTTACCCCCACCATGGGCAACACGCAGATCTGGCACGTCTGGATCAGGTGGCGTGTGCGCGCGTGGCGTCGGGTCGCGTGTTCAAAGTGTGTTTCTGGTCTATAGAAAACCATACATTTGATTCGACTCAACACGCATCACGTTTCATCGGGTGGCGTCGGGTGTTAATAATGTGTTTCTGCCTTTATATTATTTTTTTCTGAAAACTTAGTGTGTGGTTCATAGAATACATCTACTTAACAAATTTCAACATTATAGCTTTTATAGTTTCGGAGGAAAACGGCTGTGACATACGGACGGACGGACGGACGGACATGACGAATCTATAAGGCCCTAAAAATCGCGCTTTGGGAAAAGTTTTACACGATGTAAGAATATGCCATGATCCATAGAGCTCATGTAGAGGATCTAGATAGGACTCTTAGAGATATTAGAAGCTGTGATAAAATCATGGGTGGGATTACTGATTTGTTTACTGGGGACTTACGTAGTAATAGTTAACTTTACCAGTAATAGTAAGGGGAACTAGAGCAGACATTGTAAATTCTTGCCTTAAAAGTTCCCCATTACGGAAGTTTGTGAACATCTTCCATAAAAAAGTATTAAAAAAATTATTATTCCACGCGGACGAAGTCGCGGGCACAGCTAGTTCATTTTATAAAAGCGGAGTGTAACAAAACAAAAGGATTTATTTTATTTATTTATTTATTACATTTGGAAAGCCACCAGCTACAGGTGTTATCTTCAAATCTATAATTGTAATAGTCATCTAATAACAGGCCTTCACTTATAGAAACTTAATAAAACACATAAGAGAGAACAATCGCCCTAATAAATTAGAAACTAAATATAACTAAATTACAGGAAATTATAAATATTATTGTTTTTTTTTGTTAATAATACTAGGTCTAAGAGAAATCAGATTTATCAAATAAAGAAGCTTTGAATCATGATGAACACCGATGTCACGCATACTATTAGACTTTAAATAAATAATAATAAAAATAAATAAATAAAATAATTTATTCAAATTCTTAGTGCTATAGATTATAGCTTATGGTATAATACATGATAATTTAATTCTTAAATAAAACGAGTGCCTAAACTAGGTTAAAACCTGTGTTATAGGCTAAATGTGCATACAAACATAAAATCACTTAAAAATCTAGGTATAAATAGTGAAAGAATTGCAACTTTGATAATATCTGACCGACCAAAGAATATTTTGTTGCGAAAGTATAGGTTTTTCGAGAAAATATAATTACTGTACAGTACACTTCGTGGGGTTTAGATCCAGTTTGTTATCCAGGCAATAGATCTCGAGACGAGACAAATTAGCTTGTAGTGCGATTCGGTAAATCTCAGATGAAATTGTTGTAAATATCTTCATGTCATCGGCAAAACACAATAGATTCGAAGACTGAAAATATATATTTTACGTAAAGGATAAACAGAAGTCCTAACAAAGATCCTTGAGATGCTCCGCTACGCTGGTACAGGAACCACGTAAACACATACCTAGTTGTTTAAAACTACAGCTTGCTATTCTCAATGTACGAAAAGAACCACCTTAGTAGATCTCGAATTCCTGATTGAGAAAGCTTCTCCAATAAATATTATGTTCTACTCATCAAAGGTAGCTTACTATAGTAGATATTTTACTGTATTTATTTTAAATAAAAATGTTTGTTTTTATTCAGAATTGCGGCTGTCCCACCGTGGTGGAGGGAACTTCGCTGGTGGACTCGCCCGTGTGCGGGGGAAATGCTACCTTCGTGTTTATGTCTCTGCTGCAAGGTATCTAATAGATATAAGAGAAAGCAGATTGTGTATATATGTATACATATATACTCCTCCATGTATAACAGTAGTTGAATTGGAGAGCTCTGTTTCTTACTTCTAGTCATCATCATAACAACCCCTTTTACGTTAAACTACTTAGTTTTCCCAATCGAACCCAAAAAGGTATATAATGACGTAAAATAAGACATACCTGGTGGGTTGCTGATCGCAGTAAGTAACACAGAACGACGCTGTCGTCTTCTGGTAAATCTCTTAATCGGTTCTCCGACACTCGCGAAAAAACTGCGGGTAGTTCTATTATTATTCCAGTTGTACCTACACAAGACTATTTCAAACAATCTTTACAGCGTTTTTATGGGGTCGCTGCAATATCGCGGAGCCGTGTAGGAGACTCGTGTCGGAGGAAACTTTGGACGATTCTTACGACTTCATCGTGGTTGGCGCAGGCTCGGCCGGCTCCATCGTCGCTGGACGACTGGCTGAGAACGACAACTTTAAGGTAAACCTTCTTGGTGAATTGAGGTCATATATCTCCCGTCATGAGAGATATCTCAGCAGTCATAACATAATTAATGATGATTCCATTGTAGGTATTGCTACTAGAAGCCGGGGGCCCCGAGCCAATAGGCACCAAGGTGCCCTCCATGTACAGAGCCTTCTGGTCGAACCAGTACGTGGACTGGAACTACTACACGCAGCCTGGAAACTACTGTCTGGAGACTAACGGCAAGGGGTGTAAATGGATCCGAGGCAAGGCTATCGGTAAGAGACAGAGCCAAGATACTCATTATTACTCATCCTATAGGTGAAACATTCTGAATTTCTATTATTGGTGCCTTCTCAAAACTAAAACAGTTACTTATGTCTTTAAGCAGTATGAAAAAGCCCATGTAAACAAAAGAAAGAAAGTCCTGTTTTTAACTTAAAGGCACAGCAAAGTTTAGCACACTGCACAGTAGGGTTAGGTCTATCTCTACTATCCAGTTGATTCCGTTGCCTTACCTTTAAAACCTACGATAAGTCCTTATCATAGGTGAAAAATAATGTGATCATGTCTTATACAGGCGGTTCCAGTATACAGAACGGCATGATGTACCACCGTGGGCACCCTGAGGACTACCGCACGTGGGAGACGCTCGGCGCTACTGGCTGGTCTTGGGAAGAGAACCGCCCCTTCTTCGACATGACGGAGGGCAATAAGCAGATCGGCTCCCTCGTCAGCTCAGAGTACCACTCGTCTACCGGACCTCTGCCTGTGCAGCAGGTAAGGCTTCTTTGTAAATCGAATGCTATATGCTTCCTTTTGTCCGTCAGCCAGCAACTGGTGTGCAGTTTGCTGAGGTGAGCGAGTGCGAGTGAACGGTAAGACGGTAGCTCGCGCTACCGTCTATTATTCTTCTTATTCTTATAACAGCAACATCTGCGAGTAGGACCGCAATAAGCTCGATAAAGTGCCCGTGTCACAAGCTTCGAGGGCTAGATGTTGCTGTGTGAATTGCGGTATTTATTAATTCTTGTTATCTTTTCGAACAGTTCCCCTACCAACCAAAGGGTTTATACGATCTAATGGACGCCATCAACGAGACGGGGCTTCCTATCATCCAAGACATGAATGACCTTGAGACGCCTGTTGGCTTCAATATTGCCCAGACTTTCAATGAGTAAGTACAATTATCTTAAATCGTATTTTAGGTAAGTTCTTTGCGAGTAAAGGCTATTCTTGCCTTATTGTTGCCGGTGTGTGTATAAGGCTATTGTCTAGAAACTCAAAAACCTACAAATCAAGAAAATACTGTGTAACCACAGTATGCACAACATTGAACAATATTTAGGTATACATCCAAAGTCTATGAAAAAGACGAAATAATCTTTATATCTATAATCAATCATCAATTTATTGATTAAATAATCTACACACGTCAAATAATTATACAACGATTGCTATACAACAATTGATAATGTTTCCAGCAAAGGTCAGCGCTACAGCACCGCGCGCGCCTACCTGCAGCCGAAGTCGGAGCGGCCCAACCTGAGCGTGCGAATGTACTCGCGCGTCTCCAGAGTACTGTTCACTGAGGCCAGAGTACCTCGCGCTGTAGGCGTGGAGCTCATTGATGAGAATACTGGGGAGAAGTTCATTGTGCGAGCTACGAAGGAGGTACTTAACATGTAACAGAATTGATCACCTGTGGAGCGGTTGACCATGATCCGTTTAAGGAGGTTGATTTGATTCCTGTCTCAGAATAAAAGTTTGTGTAAAATTTAAACCGGGTGTTTCCTATGTAATAAAACATATTACTATCTTACACAGAAATTGTCCCCCCATTGACTATTTTGGGAATATGAGGAAAAAAATAAAGAAGGACACTTTGATTTATATTTGCGCGGGAAAGTGTAGAAAGCGGGTGAAGTCGCGGGACCGAAAGCTAGTATCTATATATATAAAAGAAAGTCGTGTTAGTGCCTGAACTTATAACTCGAGAACGGCTGAACGGATTTGCCTGAAAGTTGGCAGGGGGGTAGTTTAGAGCCAGGAGAAGGACATAGGGTACTTTTTTTTTTTTTTTTTTTTCAAATCTAATATAATGCGGGCGAAGCCGCGGGCGGAAAGCTAGTTTGTTATAAATATAACATTGTAATATAATGCTGCCGCAGCGTCTGCTGCTGAGGCCAAGAAAGAAAAGAACAAGGAGCCTGGAGGAGTCTGATGACGATATGGGCTTTGGTCGCTTTGACTAAGAAGCTTCGTTAAAGCTGTGGTATTCCATAATATACCTATAATGTCTTCCATAAATGAAAACGCATATTTCCAGGTGATATTAAGCGCTGGAGCACTGAACACCCCCCAAATCCTGCTGCTGTCGGGAGTTGGCCCCGTGGATCAGCTCGCGAAGCTGGGCATCCCGCCCGTAGCCAACCTGCCTGTGGGCCAGAACCTGAGGAACCACATCGGAGTCACAATGAACTTCCTCCTCAAGAACGTACCCAACACGTATGCCCTGGATTGGGCTCAGGTTTCGCAGTATTTGCTCAAAGGAGATGGCGCTTTGAGCAGTACTGGACTTACGCAGGTAAATATTAATATGGTAAATCTGGTTCAAATGACTTTTATTCTATAATTGAAAATCAGGGGCCTTAGCTACGGGGGCGTCGGACACCAGGGGCCTAAGCCACTAACCCAAAACATCCACCAATTAATAAGAAACTTTATTTGACTAACTTGTAAATTTAAGACATTGCAAGCCCTGTTAGACAGAATAACATAACATAACACCCCTATTCACGTTCCCACTGCTGGGACACAGGGACTACTCTCTTGCCGAGAGAGATTAGGCCTTAATTCACCACGCTGGCCAAGTGCGGGTTGGTGAATGACACATGTCCTTCAAACTTTTTCAAAGTTCTCAGAACATGCCGGTTTCCTCACGATGTTTGCCTTCACCGTTAGAGCACGTGTTTTAAAAGCACACATAATTTTCCAAGAAGAAAAATCAGAGGTGCGCGGCGGGGTTTGAACCCACGACCTTCAGAATGAAAGACAGAATACTTTTTGATATACCATGTTGGCTTGTGTGATCGCCATTTTGTCAATCTGTTATACTGTAAATTAATTGTTGTGCGTCCAGTTGACAGGTCTTGAGTACTCGACGTTGGCCAACAAGGAGGCCAAGCAGCCGGACATGCAGTTCTTCTTCAACGGGTTCTACGCGGAGTGCACGCAGACCGGCGCGGTGGGCGAGCCTGTGGCCTCCTGCCACGGGACCTCCATGAACGTCACGTGAGTCTAGAAACTTCTACATCTTCTACATCTTTGACGACCTCTGTGGCGCAGCGGGTGAAGGTCCGCCTGAGACGCAAGACGTTGAGGGTTTGATTCCCGCCTCGGAATAACTATTTTATTTATGACGATAACGAATTTATAGAGTACTTGATTCTATTATTATTATTACATGTTTTAAACTCACTATTATTATTACTATTATGACTATGATGACCTGCAAATATTTGTTACGTGATTAAAGGTTAATGAAAACGTGAGGAGATTGGGATTATTTTTAAATTTTAAAATGTTAAAAGGACATGTGTGACATTTACCATCCAGCACAGCTAGCTTGATCATACGGCCTTACCTCGTCAGGACGTAAATTAGACAATACAATTACATACAATATCCTATAACTAAGTACAAACTGTGGAATAAGTTAAAACCTGCAAGCACGTGTACAAATATTAATTAAGTCATAAGTACTAAATACTATAATACAATTAGGTACACCATATAGATAGAGATATGAAAGGTGCCATAAAAGTTTAAAAAACCCTTTCGTTTGACGACGTATTCTCATATACCATATTATGCTACCAATATTATTCCTTATTACAGAGCCAATGGAGTATACCTCCTTCCGAAGAGCGTGGGTCAGATCACACTTAACAGCACGGATCCCTTCGATGCGCCGATCATGAACGCCAACTACTTCGACCATCCTGACGACATGGAAGTGGTTAAACAGTCCATGCGGATCTTGAAACAGATCTTCGACAGTGAAGTAAGTCCTGATTTATGAGGTTTGTGTGTATAGGCTTAGATTCTCTCTATTAGATGATATAAGATAAGGATCTATCTCATGAAGAGAGAGGCCCTTGTGTCCTAGCTATTATGGGAACATAAATGGGTTATAGGTTACGTAATAGGTGCTTAACCTATCTTATCGAGTAGGTAAATAAACAATCTACTAATCGCCAAATCTAAAATTGTTTCAGAAACTGCAAGAACAATACGGCATAGAGCTGGACCCCGCGTCCACGCCGCCATGCGACGCGGACAACGAGCAGTGGACGGACGGGTGGATGGAGTGCATGATCCGACTGCACACGGACCCACAGAACCACCAGCTCGGCACAGCTGCCATGGGCCTGGTCATTGACCCCCAGCTCAAGGTCTACAATATTACAGGTAGGTTTATTTTTAACTCTGCACTGATCTGACCTCAACTTTGAAGGGATTAGTTAGACCTAATTTTACCACTCTCTGTTTGTTAGTTTTACATCCCGTTATGTTTAATCACTGTCAGTTTACGTATATTTATGGACTGTTAATTTGGTACTTAAGGGGATGTTATACTAACAAACAGAGAGTGGTGAAATTAGGTCTTAATCTAGCAAATAAATATCTAATTAACAATAAAATATCCGTTTTACACAAGGGTTCAAACACTGGCAAACTTGAGTTGAGGCCAGAGAGGGCCGCACTCCTGTGCTCCTACTATAATTAATTCAAGAGTCAACTCATTTTTTAGGTCAACGAAATTCTTAAACGAATATGCAGTCTCTTCCTTCCTCTATAAAGAAAGAACTTCAAAGAGGTTCTGATTCTTTTTAAACTATCATGGTTTTTAACTATATTTGAAACTGAAACGGGTAACATACCATGATTGAAATGTTTTTGAGTTTTCCGATATTTCGGCACTGTTTCAGTTTCAAATGTAGTTCTGATTCTTTCCAACACCGACATAACAGCCTAATTTTCCGCTCGTTCCAGGTTTGAGAGTAATAGACGCGTCTTCAATGCCAGAGAGCATCACAGGCAACCCTCAGGGCGCCATCATGATGGTGGCGGAGCGAGGCGCCTACTTCATCAAACAAGATTACTGCGACTAAATAACTGAACCTAGCTAACACACCAAAGAGATGTATTTATCTGTTGTTTCAAATACATTCGTGAACTGTTTATTGCATTTTATTTTCTTACTTCTTTTGTTTGTTTCTCTTTTTGATAAATATTGCTGGACAATTCACACGGCAACATCTAGCATCGTGGTAAGCTCGAAGCTTGTGTTACGTAATTTCTGATTTATTTAATATAATAAACATACTTAGATTTATATTTTATACTCGTAATACACCCAGACACTCGGAATATTGAAGATCGTATTTTTTTCTATCCCGAGGCGGGAATCGAATCCGCATCCTCTTACATACATATTATGCTTTAAATAAAACACCAAGTGCGATTATTCGATCATTAGATGTTCCATATCTTATAGAACCCTATTAAGAATAAACGAGTCATACTAAATTGGTACATACACAAATGATTTCAACAATTTTGTGCAAGCGAAGCCCTCTCGAGGATTATCTATAGAATGACGCGCCATAAAATGTTTGAGGATTTAACCGATAAGGGGCTAGAATGAGCCTTTAAAACATCTTTGTCATCATGTTTATTCCGAATTACCTAAGTGACACAGAAATTGCTATCATAGAATATTTTGCTGTGCAATATTTATTTATTTATATGATATTTATAATTGATACATAATATATACCTTTATTTTTATGTGTTAAGTTATATTGCGCAGGTAGACAGAAACTGCTGACTAGAGTTGCTTAAATCATCACCGAAAAGACGCTGTACGATGACTTACAAATCTGAAATAGAAAGACTAATTAATCGACTTTTACGGTTACCGAATTATAAACTATTTCGGTAACTTATATTTTTCAAAATAATCAGTCAATATTTTTTTTAACACATAGGTACCTATCACATCACTTTTAAATAGGTCATATTGATTTTGCTGTACCTATGTACCTTTTTCTGTGTTGTTTATTTTTAAGAAATGTCCTACATCATTGTTTATTTGGGTTGCAGATTGAAAATGTTCCATGTTGTTTGTTTGTTACTCAATTTAATTGCACGGAAGGATTTAACTGAAAAATACTATGATTACATATCCACTCCTATCATAATTGTATCCACCTACATTGATAACCTATCGGCACTTAATGAATAAACGGTTTCCGGATTGTAAAACAAATTTCAGCCTGAAGTTACCTACTCGTCCACTACTTAAAATAACCAAGAAATAGTATAAACATAACTTACTGCCAGGTAAGTCTCATAAGACATAGTGACGCAACCCAGAGCCATAAAGTCCACGGGTCTCTGAAAAGAGTTTTATAACATCATGTTATAGCTGGCCATTAGTTATATAGTCATAGTATAAAGGTTGCCTCTATAATATAATCGACCATATTCGAAGGTTCCTCTCCACAGCGAAGTGGAGGTAAGCCACAAAAGCTTTTATATAGCCCATGAAAGAATGTTTTACTAGGTCCATAGTCATAGGATGTCAGGCCAAACTTTATTATTGTGTCTGAAATAAATATACTTTTATTTTAGACAAAATTTGATCCATATAAAATAATAAATAATAAGTCTCTCAGCATAGTGCAAAGCTTTCTGACATGTCACTTCTTTTTTGCTTCTGTTTTTTTCTTTGTTTCTTTTTTTTTTTCTTTTTTTTTGTGTAATTAGGTTCGGCTGAGAGCCTGTGCCTTACCTGCGCCTGCAGCATGGCCAGAGCCAGCAGCCTCCTGACGCGAGCTGACGATGGACCAGCACAGTTCTGCCAGCCGCTCCCGTACATCGCCGCTGATAAGTTGGAGGCCTAGAATATCATTACTTCAGCTGTAGAACACCTAAAAGTCTCTCCGTTAAAAATTATGAAAGAATTCGTTAGTTTTGATGTTATTCGTTCGAAATAAGTTGCAAAAAAAATGTGGGAGAGTACCTAGGTGTTTAATAATTAGTAGGATTAATTTGTTCTGGATCGATTTCCATAATTTAAAAAAGAAGCTAAACGTTCAAAATCTCCCTACTCACCACTCTATATTATCTATATTATTATCCATTTTTAGTATTTTGCTAACCTCGACGGTAACATCTCCCGCGTTCCAAAACACGAAGCCCGCCATGATCATGACGGAGAGCGCCATGGTCAGCGTGTTCACCACGTTCACGAGAGTGCGTTCCGATGTCTGCAATAATAGCAGTCATTTACAGCTATATTCTCACAAACCGCCCGAGAGGCAAATGTTAGTCAACCGTCTCAGACTATCGGTTCACATAGTGGTGCTCTATTCTCACAAACGGCCTGAGAGGCAAATGGTAGTCAACCGTCTCAGTTCATATCGTGCAAGATTGTGTCGCTCAACTCCGAAACAAATAATATGTGCACTTTAAAACAGGTTGAAGGCATGTTCTCAGAACTTTTAAAAGTTTGAAGAACATGTGACATTCACCAACCCGCACTTGATGAATTGAAGAAAGTCCCTGGAAGTACTGGGTTATACGGGAAGCCGGTGGTGCCAGCAATCCAGTTTAAGTCCCACAGTTTGCTTGGCACCAGAATATAATTATGTCCCTTAAATATTATAAAACTAATCATAGCAAGGAATGCAGCGAGATCGAAATTTAACTAAAACTTAGCTTTTTAGTTGCATAATTTGTTGGTATGTACTATAAAATCAACGGGTCGTTACCACCATCTGTGATATGATAGCCACCAGCTCCGCCAAGCTGTAAATCGTTTGAGCGCTGAAGACAAACCCGTTGATCTTGCGGCATTCTTCTACGCACCTGCGAAAGGAAGAATGAATGATGAATAATTTCAAATATAATAGACGCGAAAGTTCGTAAACAAAAAGTATTGATCGCATTCCATATGTAATGGCGTAGATTAAAATAATCTTTAAAATTACAAGTTCAAAAATTAATCACGATCGTAATCATATATTGTGTTGTGAAAGAGCCTTTTAACGAAGAAGGATTCTGGTAATAGGTACATTAGGAGAAATTTTATACCTAATTGATATTATTACCGAAGACTATCTCTGCGACAGTATTGATTGATATCTGATGATAACCGCGGTTTACGATTTTTGTTAATCTATTATAAGACTTTTATCAATAATCTTAGATTTTTTATACCTAATCTGATTATGTAATGTTAGTCCAATTAAAATATATCCACATGTAACGCTGAGTCGTAAAGAACACGGAAAGGGCATACGGCGCGACGCTTAGCTAGGTAGGTACATTTTGTAAGTACTCGACATTTTGCATTAAAATTATGTTCTGGCATTGCTCGGATTATATATTTTCTGCCCGTTAGAAAGAGTTCTCCATAGCTATTTTCTACAATTATTTTTTTCTTCTAAATACGGCTGTTAAGAAAGCCTTGAAGTTAGCTACCTATAGTTATTCTGTACAATGCATAGAGCAACAAATCAGGCACTATTACTTAGGTACGACACATACGACATACTTATATTAAACCTGTTAAACTAGACTACTAAAAAATAAACCTACTGCTTCGTTGAACGAACCCCAAAGTATCCTGATGCAGCTTCACTCCAACCTTCAGCGCACTCTCATACTCTCTCTCCAGCTCCGCTCTCCCTCTATCCTTCTCGAAGATTCCACTGATATGCCTGAAGTAGCTCTGCAGGTTCAGGTACTGGAACCGCAGGCAGATGAGCAGGCTGATGATGATGACGAATGAGCCGGAGACGCGGTAGAAGTAGACGATCCAGATGATGAGGCTGATGATGCGGAAGACCTGGGCCGGCCCGGAGTCGTCAGTCACGTCTGGCCAGGCGGTGATCACTGTGGTTAGTGGGGCTCCTGGAATTTACTTTATAATTAATTTATAGGTAGGTACATTGTTTATTCTTCATCATCATCATAATAACCCCTTGTCACACCGCACTAATTACTATTTTTTTACGGCCATGGGTTTCTTGCTAGAAGAGTCTTAGAAATTTAGTATTATCAACCCAGTTACAAGACAAGTTGTTTGTGGCATTAAGTTGGCTTCATAAACAGAACCCCCATATTTTTGAATTTAGAAATTGTATTATATTATCTTTAGTGCTGCAATAATAGTGACGTACTTGATTTAATATACTGAGTTATAGCATTAGTTGCATACAGCACGATGGCAACCCCGGTGCTGGCTACATACGCGAGGATGTAGAGCTTCAAGCGACGTGCCTGCGGTTCCTCCAACTCCTCATCGTTGTAAACCTTCTTCATATCCACTGCTAACATCTGCAGCACGAACCTCACCTTCTTCTTATAATACAACATATTAAATACATAAACGTATAGGAAACTGTGAGCTATCACAAACAAGCGCAGATCGTCAGTCTGCTTAATAGAGAGCTTATCCTGCGTGAAAAACGCTCCAATCTCCATAGCTAGGAAAGAAAACATGACAAACTCAATTAAATATTTAATCCTGTTATAGAATTTCAGGAATTTAGCTGGTAACTTCACTTCTTCTACCCAAAAATCTCGAAGACCACAGAAGTATAGGATTGTATTCAACGTGTCATACAATTCCATAGTCTTGTTTTTATAAGGCGGGTAAAAATTCGCCATCTTGTTTTGTTTTTAAATTTAGATTGTTTTGAATTGACACGAATTTGTGTCTATGGTCATACGTTGTTCGCTCAGTTTGAAGTGACCTACGTGCTCACCTTGTAGGCCAATTTATCTAAGTTCTGTGTAATTAATCCACTTCTTCTTGTGTGGTGTAGTTTAACCCGTGTACTGCGACAAAGCAGACATTTTTATTTAGAAGACCATAGAGAACCTAACGACTAATTCTTTATGTACCTACCTACACTATTTATAACTCAAGCTAGAAAATGTAGGTACTCGGACGAAGCCGAAGGCGGAAAGCTAGTAATTTGTAATTTTGGTTACTTTCCTGTAGGTTCATTTAAAAACCTACCAACCTCATAATTAGTTAAAATCTCTTTTTGTATACCTAAGTTATCAACACATCAGATAGATATCTATTTAGATATCTTATTTAATTAATTTAATTAGATTTGGATATTTATATTTAAACTAATTTATTTTGTATAAAGATAAGATACCTATTAACTCGGATAAGGTACGAGTAGGTAGGTACCTTTATAAGGTCCTCAAAGTCCTCTTCAATAGTTACAATCCATGAACAAAAAACAATGGGTAATAAAATTCTAAATTACAAAATAAGTGAACAAATTATCTAGGATTACAATTAAAATGTAAATAGTTACCTAACTTACCTTAAGTACCTACTTACTGAGAAAACAATTACCTACTTTATCATTCTTTATTAATTATTAAAAAAATATCTATCTATGTACGTATATTATATTAAGTATATCCGAAATCTAGCACCCGTAACACAAGCCTCGAGCTTACCACGGGGCTAGATGTCGCTGTGTAAAATTGTCCAGTAATATTTATTTTTTTTTTTTTTTTATTTTTTATTCTCATGAATCATGAAAACTATCGTGGTTTGATAAATTCATATTGAGATAAAAGGGCAATCCACCTTTTTATGTTGAGTTTTTGGTCAACAGTTTCGTCGTGATCCGTTTCCTTGCAGTGTTTGGTCCTGAAGAAGTCCCACGTTTTAAGGCAAAACTGTTTTCCAAAAAATTCAACTTAAAATGCTCGTGGATTTCCCGTTTATCTGAATATGAACAAAGATGGAGCTTCATTCCATCATTTATTTGTACACATACAAACATTAGTAGGTAACTTTAAAAAAATATAAGTAGGTACTTATCATTAATGCACCACTAAAGTAACTACGACATGAAAAGGGTTAAACTCAATTAATACCGTGTATTCTTAAATACCTACTATTGAACTATCCGTCAGTGTGGGTAGCTAATTAAGTAATTACGCACCTACAAAGTATGTAATTTAATAATTTTCAATCAAAGTTAGTCTTTTGTTAAAGTTCTAGTCTGTTATTATCTGGAAGCCAGGGATACCGGTAAGTAGTAATTCTTTAATTGACGACCTCTGTGGCGCAGTGGGGGAAAGTCTGCCTGCAATGCATGAGGTAGCGGGTTGCTGGTCCGATTACCGCCTCGGAACAAATTTGTACGATCTGCAGATATTTGTTCCAACCTACCTGTATTATATTAAAACAAAACATCTATGTACTTTTATTAAAAATTTAGCACTTGTAGCACAAGCTTTGAGCCTACCTACTAAGCGGCTAAATGTTGTAATTACTTATTTATTTACTAGCGAGTTTTCAATATAAAATATTTACCTGAATACGTTAATTACCTAAATGCTATTTAATTTAAAATTATTTACATATTCGGCATAATGTTATGATTATTATCTACAGTATTGATAAGATCTAGATTGAATCTTATCTGTATCTCCTACCTACCTATAAAAAAAAAACGAGCTTCTACTTGCTACAGTGTCGTAGCTCTCAAGCGATCCTTGCGTTGCAAACAATAGATCTCAACGAGCCTCTCTTGTGCTACGACGAACGTTGCTATTAGTTGGGTGTAGATACAATATTTTACTACGATGATTATAAACAATTTTATTTGTTACAAACGCATTTCAATTTATAGCTTAAGGAGTAGGTACTTATACAATAATGTTAGTTAGGTACCTATGATACAAAAAATATCTACTTAACGTATTAAATAGTATTTTACACTAGAATCTAGTAGCAACTGTAACACTTTTGTAAAACAAATTAAATTAATATTTTTTTTAATTATGTAATTACTTACTTATTATAATTAAATTAATAATACATAATATAAATTGAAATGCGTTTATACCGAACGAATTATCACGCACGTGCCCGAGCCTTTTATTGTATGTATGCCACATACAATAAAAGGCTCGGACACAAGGGCTCTTTCAATTTATGCGTTTCGTATCGGACCGCTGCAGTGCCGAAGCGGTGCGTTTGTCGTACGGCGCACGGCCGGTCGCTTTTTTTCATACAAAATCCACGGTGCGGCGTCCGTACCGCTCGTAACGCTCGACAGCAGGGGACGCCGCGCTGTTGCCGCACCGTGCATTTTGTTTTTAGTTTGTCACATGCATGTCAAGTTGGCCGTCAACGTCAAAATGTTGTAAAAACCTCAGAAGAAGTCTATAATAAAAACAGCTGTTGTTTTTTTTCTCGGTCTGGGTTTGAAGCAACAAACATCTAAGCGGAGTTTTTGAGTTTTAAAATATTCGTTTTATTATTATTTAAGCTATAAAATAAGTTGATTCTTTTTAGTTGTAGTGTGTCTTCGGTGTATGTGAGTATTAAGTAGATAGTGTAATTTCTTGTAAATTTTCATTTTTATTGTGCTGTCATTTTTTTCAAATTTTTGCGCCGTCAATCTTCATTAATGGAGATTGATCCGGCTTTGAAGTCGCCGAAGGCTATTCCTCCGGCACCGGATCCGCCTGACCCTCCTGATAAATTTTACCAATGTTCGGTTGATGTTGATTTGACCAAGAAAGGGTCAAAAAGAAGAATGCAAGTGACAGATGAGCCCAACTCATCGAAAAAAACTATACTTAATCACTTCGGATATGGCTTCGGCCTCTATACAGTCAATTTACCATCATCCAGTAATGGTACTTGGCTTTAAGGAATACTCTGAGGGAGACAAAGGTCCCTTCCTAATCCATGTTTGCAGATCCGAGCCAGACCCTTCGGCTGGTACTAGTATTCGTCCTATTAAATTTGGTCAGTTTTTAAAAATTAACAAAATTCAAAATATTTGCTGTGATGGGGTGAAGCCTGTCGGCCGTAATCGTATTTCGGTTGAATTTAAATCCGCTTCCGATGCAAACAGTTTTTTGACAAACAAAATTCTTGATATTTACAAATTTACTGCTACAATTCCAACATTCAACATCACTCGTATGGGTCTTGTGCGCAATGTTCCGGTTGACTTTTCTCTGGATGAATTCGCCGAATCGTTGGAGATTCCAGATGGTTGTGGATTTGTTTTAAAAGCTCGTAGGCTTAATAGAAAATCAACAGATAATGGTCTCACCTCATGGATTCCTACTCAAACCGTAGTTCTTACCTTTAGGGGGCAACGCCTTCCAAATCATGTTTATTCATTCCACACGTCTTTGCCAGTAGAGCAATACCAACTTCCGACTATTCAATGCTTAAACTGTTGCCGTTTTGGGCATGTTAAATCTCAATGTCGTTCGAAACCTAGATGTTTTAAATGCTCTAAAGATCACTCTGGTGACAGTTGTGATGTTGAAGTTCAAAATTCCACTTGTTTACATTGCTCGGGTAGCCATTTTGCTTCCAACAAATCCTGTCCTGAACAGGAGCGCCAAAAAAATATTAAAATATGTATGACTCAAAATGGTATTTCATATGAGCAGGCTTCTACAAATTACCCTAAATCCTTCAGATCTTATGCTGAAACTTCACAATTGTCTCAATTTTCTCATAATACTCATGCAGATACCTGAGACATTGACATATTATGTCAATGTCTCAGGTATCTGCATCCAGTTCTCCCTCTCAAAATTCATCTCCTTTCCCGACACGATCCTATGTGAAAAATGTTTATGCTTCTCCTCATCATAAAGCTCCCTTGGGCATATCTTTTGATAAAGTTGCTCATCAATCGATAATAGCCCAACCCTCGTCGTCCCTTCCAAATGGTCATGCGCTCTCCCAATCTCAATCTCTGCCCGCTGAGTCAGAAAAGCGTCAGAGCGTTCTTTTAGAAACTCTCTTGTCTCTCATCATTGAATTAATTTCTTCTTCCAATTCTTCTCTACCGTCCAACGTTGCCCAATTACTGTCCCAGATCATCTCCTCTTCTTCAATTGATAATGGATCCAGTATCCATCATCCAATGGAATACAAAAAGTCTTCGACCTCGTAAACACGAACTTTTACATTTATTCAACAAATTTCGCCCGTCAGTCATTGCTGTCTCGGAGACATGGCTTGTTCCTGGAAGCCACTTTAGGCTTCCTGGTTACTCCTGTCTCCGAGATGATAGGGCTGACGGGTATGCCGGTTGTGCCATACTTGTCAGGCACTCCCTGCCCTTCTCTCACATTTCTCTCCCCCCTCACTCTATTGATATTAATATAGTAGCTATAAGAGCCTTTAATATTAGCTTTATCTCTATATATATCCCTCATCCACAATCTTCCATCATTTCGGATATTATTCGTGTCATTTCATCAGTTCCGCCTCCTTTAATATTTTTAGGTGATTTTAATGCCCATCATACATCGTGGGGCTCTAGTCACTGTGATTTATTTGGTCGTATCTTGGTTGATATGCTTGATGAATCCAATCTCTGTGTTATAAATGATGGTTCAATCACGCGCCGAGCCTATCCTTCTCAAAACCCTAGGAGCGTTGTAGATTTAACGATTTGTTCTCCTTCTTTATCTTCACTTCTTACCTGGGAAACACTTTCTATGTGTTACGGAAGTGATCATTTCCCAATTATCATTAAAATACCCAACCAGCGCACTCAACAGGTTAACTTTAACCCTAATTTAAAATATAGAACTTCTGCAGCTAAATGGGATTCTTATACTTCTGACCTTGAAAATTTAGCTTTAAGTCTTCCTGATTTAGACTTACAATATGATGAATCAGATTCTATTTACCTTTATTTTTATTCTAAATTAATTGAGTGTATAATTACTAGTGCTGATAACAACATTCCGATCAAGAAACAATCCCTTGGTTGGTATAAAATCTCTCCTCCTTGGTGGGACTCCGACTGCACATTAGCCATTAATCAAAGAAAAGAGGCCGAACTTACATATAATCAATCTATGTCTTCTGATAATTTTACTGCTTATCAACATGCAGCTGCCAAGGCTAGAAGAATGGTTGTTAAAAAGATAAGATTAGGTTGGAAAAACTTTTGTGAGAACCTTTCTCCAAGATCTCCGCCCTCTTTTGTTTGGAGTCAAATTAAAAAATTCCGCGGATCTTATAGCTCTGACGATATTTCTTCTCATGATCCTTCATCTTGGGTCGATTCATTTATAAATAAACTAGCTCCTACATTTGTTCCATTTCATGATTTTCTTCCATCTTCTCCATGTAATTTACCATCTTTTTCTATTTTTGACGCTGATTTTCTTCTTGAAGAGTTAAATCAGGTTTTAAGCGGATTAAAAGACTCATCTCCAGGTCTGGATGGCATCCCATACTCGTTTATAGTAAAATCTCCAATTTCGATCAGAAAATATTTTCTCTCATTAATTAACTTATTTTTTTATCGTGGTATTGTACCTAATGAATGGAAAACTCAGATAATCATTCCTATTAAAAAACCAGGTAAGCCCGCTAATGATCACAACAGTTATAGACCTATTGCCCTTTCATCTGTTTTTTCTAAAATTATGGAACATTTGTTAAAATTACGTCTTGAATGGTTAGTGGAAAATAGTAACGTGCTTTCTAAATATCAGTTCGGCTTCCGTAAGGGTATGAGCTGTCTTGACGGGTTAAGCATAATTACTACTGATATAAGATCTGCTTTTCTGGATAAAAAGTCAGTGTTTGCAATTTTTTTAGACATAACGGCTGCGTATGATAATGTTGTTATTCCTCTCCTTAAAAATAAACTTACTAAAATGAACGTTCCTGAGAAAATTACTCGATATATTATTAATATGCTTTTAGATCGTAAAGTCATTATTAAAAACCAAGGCTTATTATTACCTCCTCGGAGTATATTCAAGGGACTTCCTCAAGGTTCTGTCCTTAGCCCTTTACTGTATAATATTTACACCTCTGACATTGACGTTAATTTATCATGTAATTGTTTACAATACGCGGATGATCTGGCGTTATATGTAACTTCTAATTCAGTTGTCGAAGCTCAGGATGCGTTAAATGCTGATCTAGCCATTCTGAATGAGTGGCTGAATGATCATGGTCTGTCTCTTTCTCCATCAAAGAGCAGATGTGTAGTTTTTTCTAAAAAAAAGATAATCCCGAGTATTAACCTGTTGGTGGGTAATGAACATATTGAACAGATAAACAGCGTAAAATTTTTAGGTGTATTTTTAGATAGCAGAATGAATGGGGTTTCTCATTTTACATATATTTCGGAAAAATGTGACAAAAATATGAACATTTTGAGATCTTTATCTGGGGTTTGGTGGGGATCACATCCGTACTGCCAAAAACTTTTGTATAACGCTATTGTTCGTAGTCATATGGATTATGGTTCTTTTCTTTTGGATCCATGTACAAAAATGGCGTTGGATAAGTTGGATAAAGTTCAGTCAAAGTGCCTAAGAATAATTATAGGTGCTATGAAATCTTCTCCTATAAATGCTATGCAGGTAGAATGCGTTGATCCCCCTCTCTCACTGAGAAGACAATATCTTTGTGATCGTTTTTTTTTTAAACTTGTACAAAATTCCCATCATCCTCTTTTAAATAAACTTTCTGTCTTGTACAATTTTTTTGAAACTAATAGCGATCTCAATCAGGATAAAATACCCTGCATAATACGTAGCTACAAAAAATATATTCACCTTCCTTTTCCTGTTGTTCAGTCTAGTACAAATTTTTTATTTACCACCCCCTACGAGGCCTTAGTGTTTGAACCGAATGTAATTTTAGACTTTGGTGTCATTAAAGGTTCATCATTTGCTCTTAACCAATTTAATGATAGACTTTTTAGTGATTATAATGGGTGGCTTTCTATTTTTACTGACGCATCGAAACTTAATGATTCCTGCCCTGTAGGTGCAGCCGTATGGATTCCATCTTCAAATATCATATTAAATTACAAGTGTCCATCTATTACTTCTGTTTTTTCTGCTGAATCTATTGCTTTGTTAGAAGCTATCTCTTTTGTAGAGGCTCATAATCTTGATAAAACTATAATTTTTTCAGACTGTAAAAGTTCTATAATGTCTATTATCTCTAGTCCATTCAATTCTAAATCTCGGTTTCCAATTATTCTAAAAATTCGTGAGACCCTTTTCAAAAGTAAAAATAAAAATTTAAATATTGTTTTAACCTGGATCCCTGGGCATTCTGGTATCCCGGGCAATGAAACAGCAGATTTTTGGGCTAAACAAGCTGCTCAGTCTGGCTCTGAAGGTCATTTAAAAATTTTTTCGCATGATCTATGTACGGCACCTCGTATCCATTTATTGACTTCTTGGAGTCGCATGTGGAATGTGTCTAAATTAACTAAAGGTAAGCACTATGGTGATATTCAACCAGATATCCCAAAAAAACCATGGTTCTTCAAATTTCGCCTAGCGAATAAAACAACTACCTACATCTACCATCTGTCGTCTCCGTCTGGGACATGTTTGTTCTCCGGTTTTCCTTGCAAAAATAAGGGTTAGAGATAATTCTCTATGCGAATGTGGATTAGATGAAGGGGACTTAAATCATATTTTTTTCTCCTGTTCATTATTAAATTCATCATTATACAATTTGGCTCCCTCAGAAATTCCCCGACCCCTTTCATATAAATCTTTCCTTCCATTAGTTTTTTCATCTTTCATTTCTAAATTTTTTAAATTTATATCTGTTAATAATATTAAGTTGTAAATACATTGTTCCATAAACTTATTTTGTAATTATTTGTCTTGTATTTTATTTTTATTTTTTTTCTCATTTTAGTTAGATTTATTAGTTTGTATTTCATTTTAGTTAGATTTATTAGTTGTTCAAAAATGTATCAACTTGTTAATTTGATTCGTTTTTTTTTGTCTGTTCTCAACTCCCATTGTCTTTTCGCGACAAATCTACTCAAAATTTGTAATGAAATTTACTCACTTGACATTGGCGGTTGACGGCATAATTACAATTGCCAGTCACGTTCGCCATATTAAAAGAAGAAGAAGAAGAAAAACAGCTGTTCTATTTTTGTCGGTCTGGAGGAAATCAGAAATCAGTTTTATTAACTTTTATTTATAATTTTGTGTGATTGTTTAATAATTATATCAGCGAGTGACCATAAATTTAAATATTTCATCTTAGGAGTTTTACACACGGGATAACTCTACTTTGATCAAGGTGCATCATAACCAAAATCTTTGCTACAAAGTTTGTAAACAAATTAGTAATTTTATGTGAAAACAATAGAATATTTTAAATTAAAATATTCATACTGGTCCTCCAAACCTATGCAGACACCGTACTCATAGTGTTTAATAGATCTCAGAATCTCAATTGTAAAAACGTAAGTGTACAGACTATTTTGATAACTTTGTAAACAATACGCGTCTGCGTAAATATAATCCGCAGTATGAAAGGCCTACAATGTTATAATAATTCCTAATTTTTATGTCGATTTTGTCTCTAGCTCTAAGTCTGAGTGATGACAGTAAGTTAGTACACAATAATCAATAGTTTATTGTATTTTAAGGCAATGGTGAAGACATACTCCCGAAAGCAGCAAGAGCCAACCATCATAGAGGATGTATTAGTTCGCTGTCGCCTGTGTCTGACGCGCGCCGACTGTCCCCTCGCCATCTTCCCGCGGGAAAGGGACGCCTGCGCTGTGCTGGCGCTCCGGATCATGTTCTGTACGGGGTATGAGGTAAGTCACTTAGCCCAGTGGTATTTTTCCTCGGTCCCTCACTGCTGAGGAATGCGACCACATACAATCAGCGTCCACTGTGTACTGTGTGTGTGTGTGTCATGCATGTGCAGAGTGTGAGCATGGTGCAAGCTGCCATCACCCACCTGTTTGGTGTCAGACCATCTCGTAGGTGCCCTGCCCCCAATGGTCTAAGATAAGAGGTTAAATTTATTATATTTAAGGTCTGGGTAGGTGATTTCAGTAATTTGGCACAATACTCAGAATGACACAGTTGCCCACCCTGTGATAATCAAATCTCTTAGTCGGTTTGACACCTATGGAAAGAGATGAGCTGAAAGTATTTTAAGGCTGGCACTACAAGGCAAAATAAAATCTTCATATTGTTAATATCATCAACGATCTTTCTTTTTTCAGGTTTTTCAAGATGACTCCTTACCCAACATCATCTGCACAGACTGTCACACTGAACTAGAGCGCTACTACAAATTCAGAAGGAAATGTGAAGACTCCTATCGCAAACTGAAATCACACATCGATGCCATTAAAGAAAAGGAAAAAATCTTACCAATAGAACATGATACTAGTGAAAATAATGTTGTTATACCTGAATGTGAAAGAGACAACATGAAATGTCTAGAGAATGAGAAAAGTTTAGAGAACATGAAATGTATAGAGAATGAGAAAAGTTTAGAGAACATGAAATGTATAGAGAATGTAGATATAGTAGACCCTGTGGATGAGTTTGCTCAGCTTGTGATAGCGGATGGTAGTAATCTTGAAGAGGCTAATGATACTAATGATAAGACAGATATGAGTATGGTTGCTTCTGTGACTAATGTAGAAACTGAGGAAGTTATTGAAGAGACTGAGGTAAGTTTTAATCAAATTAATTATTTAGTGATCATGCATACTCGGAGTAGGACAGTGAAGAGTAGAAAGAGAAACCTGGTAAGGCTTATCCAGCAGTTTATCTGTCTATACTTCTCTATACTAATACAGTGGACCCCTGTAGTCTGACAAACATTTTGCAGGGCAGTGTTGAACTACCGACTTTGTTGGATTATAGAGTACTGCCTAGGCCCCTTATAGTCCGATTTCTTTTTCAAAGATTTGAACCCTCCATTCTAAGTACAAGTGCAAACTTACTTATAATGAGGTGTTAAAATCATGGACCCTTAAGGTTTAACTATAAGCATGCACCTACTCTTAATCTTTAGTTTACTTAATCTATATTTTAGAATAATATAACATGCTTGTAAACCTTTACTGCAAATAAAAATATTTTCATTTTTATTTTTTATTAACTGTTTAATAATGAGGTAAACTTTGATTAATCTGATTCCTTTATTATCCCCAGATCCAACTTATAGAACAAAATAGTGAGCTGAACCCCGACATATCCACATTCCTGAACGCTATCCTGGTGGAGCTGGGCATCTTGTCGAAGGAGGCGGGCGGACTGCGCGTGCAGGACCGGGGGGTGGCCGGCTTCGCGCTGGAGACCGGGGACGGAGACCAGCTCGTGTTCCAGCTGGAGGAGGAGGAGGTAAGGATGTAGTGGATCCTGGAGGTGGTATTATGGAGACTTGGACGGGCCGTCAATAAAGGTCTATTTATTGCACAGATTAAATGAAAATACAATACAATATTTTTATAAAATAAAAATGTTACTAAATTATCTATAAGACGAGTACTTACGGTAGACTCGATCGAAATAATAACAAAACATAAAAAAAATATTGATTTTGAGTCGACAACATAATAACCGCATAATTCGGGATTATGAAGAATTTTGTAAAATTTCACATGAGTGAAGCCGGGTTTTTATCTAATACGTATCTAACACCCAGACAAATATCTACAGAGACGGAAATCGAACCCGCAACCTCCTGCGTCGCAGGCAGATCTTCGCGCGCTGCGCCACCGAGGTAGTCAAATATCTTATTATAACTGTTTATTTCAATGTTACAGGAAGAACCAACAGTAGAAACATCTTTGCCTGAGGAACCGGTTGATGTGAAAGCCGGCGAGAGCACCGCTGAGCCAATCACTGTCTCAGACGATAGTAAGACGGACGGTCAGAAACGTATACGGAAGAACAATACGTATGGGAAAAAGTTAGTTACAACTTTACTTACTAAGATTTAATAAACACCGCGCCTATAAGCGTTTAAATTAAAGTAGGTAAATCGCTGCTGGTATACTTGCCCGTAAGACACTTGCGCGTATAATTACATTTATAGACACTATAGGTTATTCGCATGCTGCTTATAGGTTTTTCTGAAAACCAGCGTTGGAGAAAAACCTGCACAGGAGTACAGGGCAGACATGCCATCCTTCATATGGTCCCCATACCTAAAGTAATGCCTACTTTTATCTTTGTTTTCTTTTATTGTGTATGTGTCTGTTAGCATGTGTGCAAAATGTTTGTATTTTCATTCTTGCTTTCGACAAGCTGTAATAAAGATGAAACCTTTTTTAAAATTTTTTAATGTAATTGAATTCTATGACTGTTCTAAGTGCACAAGTTAGCCTCTGGAATAAATAAACTGAATTGAATAGAAGCTAATTATAGGTATCGATGTATTTATATATGAGCACACACAAACATGTACCTATTTATTTCACTTTGAAAATATTTTCGTAACTATTGATTTTATAAAACAGGAATTACTCACGTATTTACACAGGAGTTAAACAACTCTCACTTTCTCGAAACGTCGAGAGTGGTTTAACTCCTGTGTAAATACGTAATTCCCGTTTTATAAAATGGGAAATTGGGAACATGTATTTGTTGTGTAGTGGTGCGTGGTGCGCACAATGCGGTCGGTCGCTCAGCAGCGCGTCGGCGCTCCGCCGTCACGCCGCGCGCCACGCCGCCGCCGCGCCGCGCCCGCACGCCTGTCCGCACGCCGGCTGCGGACGACGCTTCACGCAGAAGGCCGTCATGAAGCGGCACAGCATGCTGCATGAGGGTACGTAGTGGACTGGACAAGAGAGCGTTTTAGTGGCTTCTCTCGTGGTGAAAGAAGACTTATCGAATGATGTAAGCTAGTAAGCTTAACTAAATTAAATCTTCAATCCAATCAGCAGTTTTGATAAAAGCTCTGGGCTTACCATGCGGCTAGATGGCGTTGTGAGCTGTGCAACTACAGATTTATTTATTTGGTAAGCAAAAAGTAATTACAAAAAAATTGTTGGTAATTCGTGCTAAAGGCAGACCAGATGCGTATGCGTAGAGGTAAGCGCGCGCATGTACTACTGAGTTGTAATGTATGGAAATGTAAGAGACAGAACACACTGCTTGCGCACGCGTGCGTTATTACAACTCAGTGGTACGTGCGCGTCTACGCTTACGTATACAACTACGCATCCGTTCTGCTCTAGCCATAACACTAGCTGTAACAGTTTCTACAGGTAACAAGCATTGTTGTTCCTCAGAGCACCGTCCGTTCCAGTGCGGCTCGTGTCCGCGCAGCTTCACGCAGCGCGGCGCGTTGGCGGCGCACGCGCACACGCACGCGCCGACGCGCGGCCTCGCGCTGCACGCCTGCACGCTGTGCGATAGAGTGTTCCTCTACCAGTCAGGTATGTACACATACGCTTATTTTTATTTACTAAAAATTTGAGATAGACACGACAACCTCTGTGGTCCAGCGGCCGAAGCCGTGGGGAGATAACTAGTGTATAATAAAATATATCTTTTGTATGTCTAATACACTAATTATATCAGAAATCTAGCACCTACTAAAAGAGCAAGTTAGAAAAGCACTACCACATGATTCTCTCAGAACATATTTTTTTTATTTAATTTTACGTGTTTTAATACAAATGATGAATTTTACTATCAATTGATGACGAATAAAAAACAAGATTCAGTATTATGCTCAACGTACCCAGACGTAGGTAACCGCAAGACAATTTCATAACTGAACCTTCTAGGGCTTTCTTGTGAAACTAAATATTTTTGCTCATAGTGTGCTCATAGTATTTTTAATGTTATTATGTCTCCATTCCACTACCATATTGTAAAATAGAACAATCTAATAATAATAATAATGTATCCTTAGGTCTCAGTCGCCACATGGTGACGCACACTAACCGCACGTTCCCCTGTACAACGTGCTCCCGCCCCTTCAAGGACCGCTCGTCGCTGGCGAGGCACATCCGCACCGCACACCGCACCCTCGCTAACAAGGACGCTGCGGAACCTTCCAGAGATACTGCTTCTAGCGAACGTGTGGCTTGATGATTAGTCAGACACGTATAAAATGAAGTAATAAAGACTGAATTTATATTATATCAAATCTTAAGTTATCCATATAAGGTAAAAATATATATTTTATAGTGCAACAATAAAATCAAAATCAATGTGTATTGTTATATGAAGTAGTTAAGCTTTGTTGAAAATAAAACACAATTTTGTTATACTTAGACATTTTATTGGAAAATTCATACTAGAATTGAAGGCAACATGGTATTGTATATTTTTGACAACATTGACCAGATCGTACCGCGGTACGAGCACGTGCGACGGATGGCACTAACGTAATGAATCAACACTTTCACAACAATTATTCCAAATTATCAACTTTATAAATCAAACGCCACCGCTCTGCAATATATGGAATGCCTTTTACTCACTTATTAAATACAGTTTACGAGCATACACAACGTCGGAAACGGTAATATCAAACTAGGCTCCGGTTGTGATAACTTACACTTGAAGACACGACTCGCTACAACTATCATATAAATGATTATAAAAATAAATAAGGGGCCTCCCCCTCCCTATCCCCTCCGAGCGCTATACATTACATACAACCACGAATCGCTAAAATAATCAACAAACTTTAATAACGTTTCTACACAAACCGAGCGGCGCCGAAACTCGACTCAACGTCATAACATCATCGAATAAAATCCAATCGCTTAAAATAATCATACATAAATATATCTGCGGGCGCAGGCGGCCCGCGTTACATGTTACAATATAGCACATGGTCTAAAATACATTACTATTAAGTAATCGAACCTATTTACAACGAGTGGCGCTCGGGCGTCCGGACAGTCTGGCCGCATTTACACCGATATAGTTCGCAACAATGATGCATTGACAACACAAAAATTGGCAGCTTTTGGTCGGTGAAGACTCGCTCTTTTTCGTCGGGCCTATACAGTACAAAAATATGTGAAGTTCTGCGTTGGACGTCCGACGCGCCGCGGCACGTCGCGACGAACTATCGCGACGTCAGTTTTTAACTACATTCTCGTCGCTAGAGGGCGTCGCGACGCTTTACTCGCTCACACCCTTGTACTTTGCTTATTATGAACTCTTCATTCCAACCAAGCTTTTTATATGATTTATAAAAGATTGCGCTTATTATAGAGAGCGCTATTCGCCAATGTCAAGTGTAATAAAAATATAAAAATTAGGGTTATTCGTATAGACGCCATTTTGGACCTTGATTGTAAATTGCCTGGTTTTATACAACGAACCTAATAAACCGCGCTCATTTTCATTAGTAATGTCTGTTATAACATTGGTCAACATTGAATTCTTTCATGGTTGAAAAAATCACCAATGATAACAGTTAGCTTATTTTTGTTTGGTATTTGAGATGAAGAGTTCATAATAAGGAGCCTGGACGGATCGACGGGCAAGCGACTCGCCAATAGGGTTTCGGTTAGACGGGTAACACCTCTGTTATTGTAGCTTTGATGCTGTGACAGATACTTGGGCTTTGTAAAGTTTGATTCAATGAGGAATTCCTGATTTTGAATGTAAAGGTTTGATTGATTTACTAAACTGGTAGGTCTTGATTTTGATTATCAATAAAAGTTTCAATTTAAATCAAATTCTTTAATTCTCGAGTGTCAACAGGGAAAATATTAGTATTCCTGTATAAATTATCTATCAAAATTCCAATATGAAACGGGTAATATACATGATTCTATTTTAATCGCCATCTTTATGGCTATACTGACATTAAATGGACCTATTCTTCCGTTTCACGGACACTGTTTCAAGCGCTTCACCATTTTACTTTCGATTGATACTTTACTTATGCAGAAATATTGCTTAACCCTTTACATTCCTAATTCCAGCAGTATACAGAGATTAATACTTATACGGAAAGATAACGATACTTTACATTCCCCATTCCCTTAGCCAGTAGCCTGCCACAGCACAGGGCACAAGCACCTCGGTCGTGCACGTTACATGTTCTCGAACTGGTCGACGCGGCGCTTGGTGTTGCCCTTGCGGATCTCGCGCAGCGTCTTGTACTTGTCGCGTCCCTGGCGCACGTTCTCGCGGTGGATCTTGTCCATGGCCGTCTCCTTGGTCTCGTCGCGGGACTGCGCGAGGTCTTGTTTTAATGCCTGGAAAAGGAAAAAAAATGTTATGTTACATTCGACCGTATATTACGACGGACAACTGGTTACGGAACAGTAGCAAGAAACTCACAAAAGTCACACAAAACTACTCATAACTGTTTGTATCACTAATCAGCCTATGACTGCCTGTCTATAAATAAAATAAATAAGCCGCAGCCTATTAACTGCTGTAGCACACATTCTTCCTATACATTATTGTGTATGGGCGGGGCGTTCATCTCCACGAGGTGCACAGTATACAGTTACCTTGAGCTGGTTGTGCAGACGCTCGTTGCGCTCGGCGAGCGTGCGGCGGTCGGCCACCGGGTCCACGAGGTCGTCGGGCGCGCCGGCCAGCTCGCCGCCGCCGCGCTCGCCGTCGGAGCCGGCGTCGGAGCCCGCGTCACCGTCCGCGGCGCCGCCCTCCGCCACGTGGTGGTGGTTCGGCGTCGTGGCGGCCGCGAGGAGAGCTGATGCCTCGTCCTGGAATCACATACATAAATTAAATCAATTATTTTCATAAAATTCTAAAGATGTTTTGAGACGGTTCTTAATGTTGATTTTAAGGTGTGTCCAAACACAGCGCGCAAAGTGCGCAGCAGCTCCGCGCTGCATTCGCGGGACGCAAATTTACCGCGAACTACACATACTTTAAATTTGCGGCTGCTAACATGCGACTGCCGCGCGGCAGTCATCCAATCACAGCGCGAATGGCCGCGCGCGGCCGCCGCGGTCAATTGCCGCGCTATGATTGGACACACCTTTAGCCTCATCATAGAGACTGTAGCTTCTATAAGTTCATAATAGTTCATATATTTCAATTCAACCATCAGCGTGAAACTAAATCAGCAGGATATTATCTATACTAATATTATGAAAAACTAATAATTTGATTGCTTGTTAGTTGAGACGCATAGGCAACGTCATCCTATAGTATTGTATACGGACCTGTTTGCGTCTCGCCTCCTCGACCTCCTCCTGCAGGCGGCGCGTCTCCGTGTCCTTGGTCTCCACCTCCTGTTGGATGCGCGACACCTCCTCTTGCTTGGCGCGGATCTCGTCTTCAAGCTTTTGTCTTTCCGCGGCTTCCATGTTCTAATAACATAATAAAAGGATAAGAATATATAAGAAGCTATTGGCCAGTAATGTGATATTTAATACTTTAATAAATCGAAATTTGATGTTCTCTGAAGCTTTAGCTACAGTCTCAGAATGTTTACATAATCAAAGAACAACTGAAAATTGTGAACTACAACATGTATCATGAATATATAGTAAAATCAGAATGACTCATTTAGAACCAATAAGTGTATTAGGAATACAACATACCAAAAAATAAAATTCGCTATATCCCACAAAAAGGAGTACATCAAGGGTCATCACTGGGCCCCACATTGTTCCTACTGTACACTACGTACCTTGGTTTCCTCGAGACGCTGCATCATAGCTTGCAGCTCGTTCTGGCGTCTCTCCAGCTCCTCTTTAGCGGCTTGCAGCTGTTTCAACTGTTCCTCTAGCCGTCTGATCATGTCTTGCGCTTCTAACAGGTTAGCCTGTAAAGAAGGACGGATATGACTTAATAGTTATAAAATAATATAGAGTAAATAACTGATTGATTTATCATCATTAAAAAACCTAATGGCTAATAAGCTAATGATAATGGCTGGTGCAGTACCTGTGAACGTTCCATCTCCTCCTGCATATGCCTGAGGCGGTCCTCGTACTCCTGTTGCTTCTTCTCCGCGCGCTCGCGAGCTGCGATTTCTAACTGCAGTTTCTCTCTGAAAATAAATTAATGTTATAATTAAAAAATAAATAAATATTTCTGGACATTTAAGACGGCAACATCCCTGTGGTAAAGGTCGAAGCTTGTGTTACTAAAGGTGTTTTCTGTTTAATAAATAAAATTCATTTAATTCAGGCAACGCAAGTAAAACTACGCCACGAAAGTAACTATCGCTACTATAAGTTGTTTTTGTTTTACACTTATTATTAAGGTCGTGGTTCCCTAAGAAGAGCGCCAGTATGCGCTTGTTGACGCGCACGTGCAGTGCACGTCTCACACTCACCTCTGCGCCTGCTTGGCCAGCTTCTCCTCGCGCGCCTGCGCCTTCATCTGCTGCACGTCGATGGTGTCGGGCTTGCGGCGGCGCATGTACAGCTCGTGGTTGCCCATGCAGAGCGCCAGTATGCGCTTGTTGACGCGCACGTGCAGTGCACGTCTCACACTCACCTCTGCGCCTGCTTGGCCAGCTTCTCCTCGCGCGCCTGTGCCTTCATCTGCTGCACGTCGATGGTGTCGGGCTTGCGGCGGCGCATGTACAGCTCGTGGTTGCCCATGCAGAGCGCCAGTATGCGCTTGTTGACGCGCACGTGCAGTGCACGTCTCACACTCACCTCTGCGCCTGCTTGGCCAGCTTCTCCTCGCGCGCCTGCGCCTTCATCTGCTGCACGTCGATGGTGTCGGGCTTGCGGCGGCGCATGTACAGCTCGTGGTTGCCCATGCAGAGCGCCAGTATGCGCTTGTTGACGCGCACGTGCAGTGCACGTCTCACACTCACCTCTGCGCCTGCTTGGCCAGCTTCTCCTCGCGCGCCTGCGCCTTCATCTGCTGCACGTCGATGGTGTCGGGCTTGCGGCGGCGCATGTACAGCTCGTGGTTGCCCATGCAGAGCGCCAGTATGCGCTTGTTGACGCGCACGTGCAGTGCACGTCTCACACTCACCTCTGCGCCTGCTTGGCCAGCTTCTCCTCGCGCGCCTGTGCCTTCATCTGCTGCACGTCGATGGTGTCGGGCTTGCGGCGGCGCATGTACAGCTCGTGGTTGCCCATGCAGAGCGCCAGTATGCGCTTGTTGACGCGCACGTGCAGTGCACGTCTCACACTCACCTCTGCGCCTGCTTGGCCAGCTTCTCCTCGCGCGCCTGCGCCTTCATCTGCTGCACGTCGATGGTGTCGGGCTTGCGGCGGCGCATGTACAGCTCGTGGTTGCCCATGCAGAGCGCCAGTATGCGCTTGTTGACGCGCACGTGCAGTGCACGTCTCACACTCACCTCTGCGCCTGCTTGGCCAGCTTCTCCTCGCGCGCCTGCGCCTTCATCTGCTGCACGTCGATGGTGTCGGGCTTGCGGCGGCGCATGTATAGCTCGTGGTTGCCCATGCAGAGCGCCAGTATGCGCTTGTTGACGCGCACGCGCGGCGCGAAGAACACGAAGTCGGGCGCCTTCTTGTCGATCGGCTTGATGATGAACTTGCGGTCGTTGAAGGAGATGTTGCGGATCTCCGACCACGGGAAGCCGATCTTGGGGGTCAGTCTGGAAATTAGAATGGGATAAATTAAAATCATGCATGTATATACGAAACATTATAAAATACTAGATGGATAGCCGGCTTCGCTCGGGTGAAATTTGACGAAATTCTCAATATTTAATCTTGTCGTGGATATAATGTTGTCGACTCAAAATCAATATTTTTTTATGTTTTGTTATCATATAAGGATTCGATCGAGTCTACCGTACCCCTTAACGAAATTATTAATATAGATGAACATGTATTGGTCACAGAATGAACTCACTTGTCATCCTTCTCGTAGATATTAAGTCCCAGCGCATCGACGCCCAGCCACAGCTCTGTGTTCTTCTTGTTGCGGATCTCGAAGTAGTTGACGCCGTACATCTCCAGGTCCTGCGCGATCTTGAGGTACTCCATCATGGCGTCCTCGCGCAGCATGCCGCGGTGCTCCGACCACCAGTTCGTGATGGAGAGCTCCCACTCCTCGCGGGACATCTGGAGAAAGATGGGATTAATAAATATTGCCGGATAATTCACGCAGCCATTTTGGCTAGGAAGCATATTTTTTTTCCGCGGAAACACCGCAGCGCACATATTATGGTATTGTAGAAGAAATATTATCTTAGTCAAATCTTATCAAAGAAAACATAAAAATATACACACCCCAAGATCCATTAACTCAAATAAAGACATAATGACTGTTCCAACAATATACTATTTCACTTGTTGCACAACGTCACACAATTAAAGTTAATTATAAAATAGGCATGCATGAGATCTAAAACACGGAGATAGTGTGACAATGAGTACATAAAAAAATCTGAGAAGATAAGGTGTGTGCATTGTCAACAGTATTATAATATTATATAGAGTAATGAGTGAAAGTTTGTTCTTTAAAATTAGTCAACTGGTATTTCTAAGAATACCGCATGGACAAATACGTTAGAGATTCGATTACTGTAATTTATGTATTTTAATTTTAATAATTATCTTAAGGCAATTACTTTTTCAGTATTAGAATTTGAAAATGATATCAACGAAACCTTGATCTTGTGAAAAAATTACATCTGACACGAAATGTTTGTGACTCCTGGGACTATCTTACTGATTCTTACTACACAATTTCCACATACCTTGTGCTGGTCAGTGACTCGCTGCGGCAACAGTCGGTCATTAGCGAGGAAGCCCTGAGCGTGCAGCGCCGGGTTGTGGTCCCCGTGGCGCGCCTGCACCGCGTACGACGCCAGCAGCACTGATGTCTCCGGCGGGCAGTAGATCTCGTCGCTGAGGATGCCGTTCTTCACCTAAAGATGGTATAACATTGGTGATGAGCTGTAGTTTACTAGGAGTGCCTCAGGGCTCACCCCTGGGACCTGTTTTATTCATTTAGATATTTAGGATCTGAATATAAAAGGGATATCTCCAGAGAACAGTATTTCTCATAGCTTAGGATGTCGTTATTTACCTATAGATAGAATAGAATAGCATTGTTCTAAAATATGTCACGCGTTAACAAAAGGTGTACTTAAGAGTTCACTCTCCTAGGACCTGTCTTGTTAATATCAAGTTTTTTTTATTAAATGTCACATCTAATTTTAAATCCGTGATATAAAAGTATTTATTTTAAATAAATATAATTTAATAGCAAACAATAGCATACAGCAATATGTAATAATAATGTTAAAAGAATATACTAAAACTAAACAAGCTAAATCCGAATTATATTAGGAAAGTTTTTCTTCTAAAATCTTTGTGTATTTGGATCTGGGTGTTATTTTTCGATAAATGTATTTTTGGTCTGTAGTGTTTGAACAAATGGTGTATGGGTTGATTGTCAAACATACAAATTACCATGAATATACACAGCTGTAACTCTAAAGCCTCGAGCAGACCGGATGCGTATACGTACACGTAAGCGTAGACGTGCACGTACCACTGAGTTGTAATGTATGGGAATGTATTAGACAGGACACACCGCTTGCGTAACGTGACGTGCGCGTGCAGTGTGTCCTGTCACATATATTCCCATACATTACAACTCAGTGGTACGTGCACGTCTACGCTTACGTGTACGTATACGCATCCGGTCTGCTCGAGGCTTAATTGTGTGACCTTAAATTCATTCCATTATTTTCATCATTACCTCTCATCAAATATAATTGGATTAGCTAACGCTGTAACTATTGTTTGCTGGGTATCATTTTCAATTTACGTGTAAACTAAAATTTTTGCAACATATTTACAAAACAGCCAATAATAACATCCAAATACTAGGCACAGGTCTCCCCTATAATGGGTTATATTTGTAGGTCTTGGGAAATTTGGTTGAATCTGGCTGCTTAATAGGCAGGTTGATGGTCGGTACGTTGGTACCGTACACGAACGATACTCGCCTTCTTTTAAATAAAGTCGCTTCGACCACACACAAAAAAACCTACCCCACAATAGTTTACACTCACTTGAAGGTAGAACAGCTTGAGTGTGATCTCCTGGATGAGCTCGTCAGCCACATCCTCGGGGTAGAACTTTGCGCGGAACTTGAACTGCAGAGGATTCTCCTTCTTCACGTCTTGTTGCATCACCTGGAGACAACGACATCTGTTATTCACTAATCGCAACTTGTTATACAACATGTAACGTAGAGAGCTAAGGGCCTAACCTGCTAAGTTAGCAGTCGGAGCGTAATCATTTAAATTTTATAGGTATAGACGGGGAACTTATCTCTGGCCACTACAGCACTACAGAAGTTTTACTCATCTGCGCTGTTTAAGTTTTCTGATCAAATATCCCAGACTTAAAATGGGTTGATAGAGGAAAATCACAGTTTCCTTCTTTAATTTTTATTATATCAGCATTTCTTGTCGTGCATAATCACAATTTTACGTGTAAGCATTACTATCAATTTAAACTTATCAACCATAATCTTTGCGGATACGTAATGAAGCAGATAATTGGTATGTTTGGTTCGAATTCAGATTGTACAGTAAAAACATGCTAATTTTCCTACAACACGCAGGAAATAACCGATAAGCTTTATGGGCGTAGAGACAATTTAAAAAATATAATAAAAATTAAAAAAAATATAGCTTAAAGTATTGTCGGCTAGATATTACTCATTGGAGATCATTAAATGACTAAACAGTATTTAAATCTCTTTTCCTAATAACAAACTCAACTTTACTTTTTGACATAAATAGCAATTTATGGATATTATAAAATAAATTATTCAGTCTTGAAGTTCGTTATACTAAACCTACACCTTAAAGTTAAATCTAGCTCACAGGAACGACTTATTAATATTACAAGAAATACCCTAAGTTCTACATAACACACTGTATCAAGCAAACCGCTGGCCGTTTCAGTTCAATTGCACGACGTACTCATTAGGGATGCAATGACGCGGCGCACTTTGAGTCAGCGATCAATGATCTTGGACTCTTCAATTCAATCTGAGTGATTCATCGCTGTGAATTCAATGTGCAACAATAGTATACAGGTTCTATCATAAAACTAGTCTATCAAAGGAGCGTTCGGGACGACAACATTACGTCATTCAAGACTACAAAACTCATGCTCAGGGATTTGGTTTCTAGTTCACACACAACACACAGTTCTTACCCATCTGGAGAACGGTAGAGACCCTGACTTCGTGGAGTGCCGACGGGTCCAGGGATAGCGTTAAAAAGGCAACAATTAATTACAATTCATTGTCAGCTTGGTTGGATTCCTAATGAGGTTTTCCCCATATCATAGTTCATGTTTTTCAGAGGAGTTCAGGCTGTAGTAACAAAGTGGAATCTACTTATTAAATAAATAAATATTGCTGGACAATTCAAACAAACAACTTGCCCCGTGGACTTAATAGAATATACATACACAGATAGATTTTGTTATAAATATATAACACCCAGACGCACGGAACAAATATTGTTTCACTTATTTAGATAGTATTAACTTAATAAAATTTATCTATAGTCAAATTGTGTTAAAACTGGCAAAAATTAACGGTAGGTGCTACACAAATAGGTGATCAATCAAAACCAAATTAGCTTGTTCTCATAGTACGATAACAAAAGAGCAAAGTACAGATGAGGCTGATCAAACCGCTCGATTAGCATTACAAGATACAGAAACCAGATAAATGTAGAATGGTGTCAACGTCCGGTGGATCAGTGGATCCGTACAATAGTGGGCCACAACCTTCGGACGAGTTTGTACTCTACAGGGCTCGGAGTCCAATTACCTTATAATGGTTAAAGTATCGATTCAGTTTCAAGCTAAGATTCTGCTTGACAATAATTTACTTTAAAGAGCTATAAAAGTAGAACATAATTATGTGGTTCAATTTAAAAAGCCAAAATGTTGAGTTTTGAGTATTTTAACTGGTCGAAAGTTTTAACTACGACTAACATGTCTTATTTATCATTAGATCTACAATATATTTTTAAATTAAATAAACAGTTTGCAAGGCTGTTCAGATTCAATGTTGCACATAAATAATACTCGGTTCCATTAATTAATTTCAAAAAGAAATTACTGTGTGAACGTAGAACACGGAAATAAATAATCAAATACTTTAAAGATAAGTAATATTAATTCCTAAGTAGATAATATTCAGTGCTTTATAGTTTTCCTGTATTCAGAAACAAATCGGCTGCAATTTCCAATTACTGATAAGTGTTTGTTACAGGTTCAACAACTCCTTTATAAGACTTCTGTCATTAATAGCCCAAAGCACAGCTAATCATCACAATACGTAACCACAAGTAAAAGCTTACATCGCGCGGTTGGCACTGAAATGGAAGACTTTCTGTTTTTAATGTTCGCTTTGAAACATACTTTCATTTGGAATTCATCGTTGAGATGTGCAGTTTCGTTAACTTTGTAAGATATCGGGTATGGGTTATTGTATTGTTCCATTTCAATTCCGGTAGCAAATTGGCTGACAGACTACAATTTACAATATCGGGAATTTGCCTAACCTTAGATGTAGGTAGGTACTAGATAATTTAGCAAATTTGTATAATCAATTTATATACTATTACGATAGACTTATCAGTCTACTTATTTTATTGTGCAACATTGAAACATAACCAAATGAACTGATAATAATTCTCTAAATCTCTAGTCAACTTATAGGTTTTATCTTCAAGGGCGAGATAATTAACGTTGAACACTTTGGACTTGAGACAATAAAAATTCTACATATTTATTCTAAGATGACTTCATCATCAACATCATTGTTTACAGGTGACGTTGGAGCCGCAACTATTTGTGCAATGTCGGCCGACGCGGCACTAACTTTGCCGTAATCTTTGTGATTAGATAAAGAAAGTCAACATAGGAATATCTCCGTTAAGTACTTACATATAAGAAAAATGTATGACTAGTCATTTTTACTCCAGAAGTACACTGCTCAAAATCCAACGACTAATTTACATATGTTGTAGGTTGATATGATAAAAAACAGTTCCAAGAGTACACCGGATATTGCCACATAATTCTAGTGCGACAAACTAACAGATGTATGCTGTATTCACGAGCTAGTATGGTTTTAGAGAGTATTTACACAAGTGAATTGACAATACAAATCAGCATAAAGACAAAGACCTCACAAAACAAACTTCTAGCCAACTACACTCAGAATACAATAATTTGATCATTACCAGCAACAACTCCCTCCAAATATTTTTACCAGTTGTGTTGACTGGCATTTAAGGTATCTAGCTAAAACCATTCCTGGCCTTACCAGGTCGTCAGCTCTATCGTAAGCAGCTTCCTCGTCCCCCTCATCATCATCAGGGGACATCAGCTTCTTAACCGGAAGGTAAAGGAGCACCAGCGCCCGAGACGTCTTCTCCACGATAGAGTCCGGCTTTCAATCATACTACACGTCAATTTGTGTAATAGGTTCATTGACTTGGAGCTTAAAGGGTTAAGTAGATCCTAGTTGACGGTCTGAATTGAGTTTATTGCTCGGATTAAGTGTAGCATGTACTACATTAAATGTAAGGCGGAGGACAGGTGTTTACATCCGTACTCCGTTGCATATCCGGAGCGATAAAATGACAAGATCGCGTAAGCCTTGGGCTGTGATTGTGAACTAAATAAGTGCTTTAGTGTTGGCGACGTCTAAGGCGCCTCGTTCGTTGAGCAATGCCGTCGTGGGAGCGGCGAAAGTACGGTCGTTGAACCCGCACTGCACAATCAGCTGTTCTTGCGAATGCCGCACTCCGATTGATGCCAATGCTGTCAATCAATTTACATACCGCCATGGCATGGAGGCACTTTTTCCTCAACTTTTGTACTTAGTTGGAAGTTAATGAGATTTGCCATTTTGGGTTGTACGATTTTAATCTTACATGCGTAATTCTTTTGAATTATTAATTTTAACTTACGCACTTTGATCACAAGAATGATGTAAAAAATTGACGTCAAGATAAAATAAACTTAATTTAATTAAAAGTTTAAAACTAAAGTAAAACAGTAATTTATAAAAGGTCTAAAAAATTATTAAAAATTTTCTTTAATTACGAATCGAAGACGATTTCGATGCATCTGTAGATTTCCAGTAAATCTACATTTGCGCACATTCAGCCTCTAAGGGCGACTGAGACGAGCGTATATCGCCGGCACACTCCATCATAACCCAGATCGCAGACGCCATGCCACAGCACCTTGCTCGACCCTTCTCTAAATGTTTGCCACAATTACGTTTCATTAAGCCAAAATGTCAAAGCTGAATCAGTAACATACGGGTTTTCCGTATACAGCCACGTTCCACTCAAATAGTTTCCTCAAATTACGTATCAAGATTGCACAAGGTTTCCTCTGAACTTGTTGCATCGACCCCAGTGTAGTCGTGGACAACTTTCAAAGGCTGAATACGTAGAAATTTCGGGGTGTGGTCGTGATTTTCTG
Organism: Chloroclystis v-ata; assembly: GCA_963691955.1. Lineage (NCBI taxonomy): Eukaryota > Metazoa > Arthropoda > Insecta > Lepidoptera > Geometridae > Chloroclystis > Chloroclystis v-ata. The sequence goes on along the minus strand of OY829902.1, from coordinate 9,837,180 downwards.
GTTCTGGAACACGTTACAGGTTCAACTAACTCTAGGTGTACAATGTATCACTTGTTAGACGGAGATGGCTATCTGGTTCACGATTGCGGAGGATTTCCTCATTTTGTTATGCATTGAGGAGAGGATCAAGGTCGCTCGCGGCCGGCATTCGTCACGGCACTTTCACCGTCTACGATGTTCGCCACTCCTAACCGTTGCCGGCGAAGATACGATCTCAAGCACTTGCTATTTAAAAACCTGTGCCTGACAACAGTAAATGTTATTTTAAGGAAGTACTGTTTTTATGTTCAGACAATGAAATCATCACTTTATATTATTATGTTAATGTTTTGTTTTCTGGTTTGTTACAATTCTGATTCCACCTTCATCCGCAGTCAATGTGACTTTCGTTATCGAATCATACGCACTGATCGAAAAACCTCTTACGATCAATATTTAATGTTCTGTGAAACCAAGTTGAGAGCGATCCATTGGGTGACGTAACCATTACGTCAATGATAAGTAATTTATTCACTACAGTTCACTTTAGGTATACCTCTTCAATTTAATAAGCAAGTTTCTCGACTGTCCTTTATCTTTGAGAATATTCATAACTGCTTTAGGGTTTCGAGTATATTCAGTGTCCCTGTTTGATAGATTCGAATGATATAGAATGGAACAAGCACAGTTCCATGTTATAAGTCAGAGTGACGGCGCCCGTTATATCAACAAATGGAGCTGAATTGATTAGCCACCAATTAGTAGCCAGCGAGTTGACACGTACAAGCGATCTCAAGGCAGTTGATGGGCAGTTGATGGGCGGTTGGCGCTCGGCAGTTTGTACTGATACGAAACGCATTTAAGTTTATTATCATTTCAGTTTTGAGTATTATTATAGTTTTCTACAATAAAGATGTCAAACAGCTAAGAGATATACCAGAAGATAGGCAGCAGCGACCTTCTGTTTATGTTATAAACTTACCGCGATCACCAAGCCGCTTAGTAGTGTAAGTGTAACGTAATAGTAGTCATCACCATCGTTATGATGACGATTACTACATAAGTAGTTGGCAAAATAAACTTTGCCAACATTAAGCAACGAAACGGAATCGAATTTAAATTCTACATAATAATCATAATCTTTATTTTTTACATGTAAGATAACAGGATTTTAAATTAAAATAAGCCGTAAAAATAATATAATAAAAGTAAATGGTAGGTTCGTTTGGGATATCCTGGAATAATACTCAATGATAATATTTTCCTTAAACACCCCGATAACTATTTAAACCCCTTGATAAATATTTACTTATCGGGCTATTTAAGGAAAATATTATCATTCAGTATTATCCCAACCACGTATTTTCCATGAATGTATTTTAGAGAAAAATAAGTTCCGGAAACTTTGGTGAGTCATCCCTTTAAAGGTTTATGAAAGAACTTTCTACGCCGGTTTCTGAATCACAAGTTGTAGCTGAGACGCTGAGAGCTAATTTATATAAATTTATTCAATAAACAATGGTTTCATCGCATTTGTATATTATTATTTTTACTTCACAGAATTAAAAAAAACATATCTAATTATAACTAGGTCAGGCAAATAATTATGCATTATGTAAAAATAAAGATAATTAATATATGTTATACGGTAGAGGTGGACGCAAGAAGGTATTACTTTATTTCCACGTCAATACTGATTTATGATAATGGATTGGCAGGTGTTACAATCCATAACCCTCAATCGTTTTCCACGTGGATACTATTTTCATAATGCTATTATAATATATTACATAACTTGTAATAATTGTGTTCGCACATGGGGGTTTGAGACGATTTCTGATGCGAAACATCTATTACAGTTCCATATATATGGACATTGGATAACGTTTTCTAGTACGCTAAAAGTTTTCAGTAAGAGTTCTTAACGATTTCATAAAAAGTGCATCTGCTCATTAGTTCAGTCGGATAGAGCTACCTCGGATTTAAGAAAAAATGGTGAGTTCTTAACTCGAAAAATCTTGACATTTCTTAAACGATCGAAGTTATCCTGTGCCTAACTTTGAGCGGTCAAGTTGAGTGACTGAGACAACAGGTTAATTCGCCATCCCCTTCGCCCATGGCGTGCAGGCAGCGCACGCAATCGGAGTTGCAAGGAATGTAGCGTTTTTGCCGCGAGATTGTCGCGTAGCTGCAAACATGGCCTCGATCTGTTACATCACCTGATACTGTTCTAAATTTAAATTTAAAAAGTAGAATTCGAGAAGTATTGCGTTTATGTCACCAAGAATATTGATGGACTACAACCAGACAGCACAACCAAGCCCATCCTACATCACAATATGTACTACGACACATAATTAATTTCCTAAAACCGACGACTATGTCAAAACCTATTCACGTCTTCGCAGATTTAAAATGGACAGACTAACCTGCTGTTCGTCGAGATTTAAAAATGGTTAGCAAGCCTCGTTTGAGGCGAACGTGAGCACTAAGGAAATGCTAAATGCAGGAGAGTACTTTATTCCTGCCGAAAAAATATAATGCGGGCAAATTGGGATCGACTACCATTTAAAATTTTAATTACAGGATGCGTTTCTATCTTTAACTTACGATTTTTATTAATTATACCAAATATGGTCACGTTATGTCTAAACGTCTATTACTCATACGGTTAGCAACCGTCCAAATTGAATAACATGTCGCAGGATTTTCACACATATGTAATGTACGGGTTGCGTCACTAAAGAGGCCTCCTTATCTCATCGAAGATAGCGAATTCAGCGATTACTTAATCGTCTGATATAAAATTTGGCCTTCGAGGACTAGCTGACGATAGCGGTAGTGAATGTGCGCTCTTACGAGTCTTCGCTTTCACACAGTTGTAATAACTACATTAATAACATCTTCGCAGACACACAGTCACCTATCTGTGCGGTCAGTTTATTTCCGCCATCAATATCATTTTAGAATGTGATGTTTTCAAGGTCAGGTTATTTAAATATTGCTGGAAAAACACAGAATAATAGCCCCATGGTTAGCTCGAAGCTTTCCTAACGGGTTAGTAACTTCGCTCGATCATTCATCGTCATATTGATACCTTTTCAAAGAAGATTGTGATTTATGTTCACAACGAGCAGTGTGGATCCAGCGAATGAACCTTGTTCGACCTTTCAGTGTAAAATAGCTACTTAAGCTGGATCACGCAGTTAAATAAATTATCAGATTAAAGTTTTAGAAAAACCGTGACCATATTCATTCTTTGTTAGCTGTAAGTTTTCCTAAAATTTATAAAATAAAATAAAATAAAAAATAAAATATTTCAAACCTTTCATTCAATCTGTTTCTTAGACATGCATGGCCAAGGTCAATTAAGGATTTATGAGTACCCTTCTCTGTCTGAATGAGGTTACCGATAGTAGAGCCTTCCTAGCCATCAGGTGGGATAGTGCGGTCAGAAGTCGAACCGGCACATACGCATCGAAGCGCGACCACAGCCCCATGACCCCCTTCCCACGGTGCGACCTGCGCCGACCCGACCACGACCGCGCCGTCCTTGGCCAATGATGATGACATGATGATTCTACCACGGGTTTATAATAAGAAATATGTAACCGTGTCAAAACACGGAAAGGATTTTACATTGCTAAGAATTCCTGTCATAGAGAGATCTGGATAACGTGCTGCAGAATGGTCTATGATAAAAAGATAGCTAAATCCATACTAATATTAAATATTGCAAGGTTTGTGTTCGTTACTAACTCTTTGGCGGAAAACAAGTGAGCTGTGGAATTTAAATAAAAAAATATATTAACAAGCTTATTTTATATAAGCCCACCGGTATATCGGAATAACACATAGGCTTATAAATCAAACGAACCTACTAGCCCAACATAATATCCTATAAATGATTTACTGCGAATATTGTTAAGCTCTTAAATCATAACTTATTTACCGGTTACCACAAACATAACACAATAAATACCTTACAAGATAGGTAATCATAACATAAATGTAGCCATGACATGGTATCAACGCGCATTATCATTACATTACAATCTAACCTTTAATATCAACGGATTTGCATGGTAATAGAATTCCATATGTAGAGGTACTCAAGTATTGTTTAACCTAAGCCTTGACTCATAGATCCAAAGACTCTATAAAATAGACAGACAAGACATTGCTTGAGAAGATTAAAAAAAACAGAAGTGTCGAAGCATTAGACACGTATAGGTAATGTACGAGACACAGATAACATAGCAACAGAAGACAATGAACAGTTTACTTTAATAAAGTAATATTATGCACAAGTGTCGTGAGTGGAAAGTCCAGTGATAATATTGAAGAGAAACTAATGATGTAGATTGTAATGACAAAAAGGCATGCTTACGAAAATAACATAATAAGAAACTAGCGTTTTGAAATGGTGTTTTAAATGAACATATTTAGGGTATTCAATTGATGCATGCGTGAAATTTTGCGTGTAAATTTACATTGACAAGATTCAAGATTTTATTGGTAAAGAGAGTTACAGAGACATTATCTTGACACTTAAGTAAAATGACACTAATGTTATCTGCTACCACTCTGCAATGCCCAAATGATATATTTTTAACAAACTTACGAGAATTAGTAACCACCTGGCAGTTTCTAAGTCAAAGGATAGTGTGATTGAACTTGACTTAGTGGGGGGCATTTTTTACAGCGTGATCTCACCCACATGTGGGCATAAGATGTGATAGGAAACGAACATCGTAGATAAAGTAAACAAAGTAGCAATATGAGCTCATTATTTTAAAGCAAATGGCTTACTTTAAAGATCCCGAAGTCGTGAGTCAGTAAGATCACATTTTTCTTTAATACCTCATAGCAATATCAATTAAAATTAAACAGTTACATAATAATGGATGTTGCATGTGCAAAATTATCGTTGGTGATTTATGTAATTATAAATTAAAATTATATATGATTCACACATCAGAGTTCGGAATATGTTATATCAGGTGATCAGTTCGCATATATAAATTAAACCATTGCCATTCATCCAATAATATAATTATATATATTCTAGTGAAAACAACTGAACAATATAATTAAAACACTCCAATTAAGCTACTATTTAGATAAATGAGTAATTAAAGCATATACATGGAATAAGAAAACTATCAGCCATCAACTTCAGAAACAAACGATATAGAGAAAATAATACAACATCGGAATTGGCGCAAAATGATTGCTTCATCAAAATATAAAGCTGTCGTGGCATTTTACCTACGAATAGAACCGGATTTCATTCTATGAATGACTTCGGCAAACAAGACTGCCGATGATATAACTCACGACTCACCTGACAGCGAAGCAACTAAACCACTCAAATATTCATATGTAAATCTAGGACAGCGCTGTAATACGTGGACATATGTATACAAACCATATATGGTTTTAAATTTCTCGGTAATATGACTACAAAAGTAATAAAAATGTTGTTCACATCAACTTTATCAAGACGTCATCGGTTAGTCACCAGATGAATAAATTTTGATACATTGTTTTCTACTCCTACACGTTGATTACAGAGGGGCCAATAACTTTGTACAGAGGTCGACCTTTAAATTGAACTCGAAATAAATATGTATAAGAAGATATCAGAGTTGTTTTTATTGTGATTAGCGTAAAGTCGATAACAAACATTAACCGAGAATTGAACTTCAGGGGATTTCAAAACAAATTAAAGATGCATTAATTCATAATTATTTTATGAATATTGTTTAGAGTTCATCATCATTTCTATTTACGTTCCCACTGCTGAGACACAGTGAGTGCGGGTTGGTGAATGACACTGTCCATCAAACTGCCTCATGTAACAATGTATAGATCCACAATTATGTTGATGATAAGTTTCAAAATCAGCAGGCTATACCTTCGCCGTCGAGACTTTGCGTTCCTGACACATCGCGATTGAACTGACAACGTAACTTTGTAATGGCGTTGCAGTTACGATAAAAATATTTTTGCTGTTTGTTTACCGTTTTAACAATTGATTAGCATTAAATCTACATTATTATATCAATAATCAATGATTCTAATAATTTTGTGCCAAACTGAGTGTAAAATACCTTGGTAAGCAATATTTTTCTAAATCTATATTGCGCTAAAAATAACGCGGCGGTTCATTTTGGAGGAACGGTTACGAACTCATTATGTTGTGCCCATCACTAACGTGTCAAACTGACATGTGTCCTAAACGCATTTATAGAGCGGTCATACTATAATAGCATAACAGAGCTAGCTCATCACAAACAGGAAGTTAGCAAAGCGAATAATGTTAGAGTTTCACAGAATCTTTGAATTACTTTGTAAAATATGTAACCTCATAAAAGATTCCCCAACCACAAGGCAGGAAAATATAAGCCACAACATCTCATATTACCTTGTATTAATGACTTCATCAATCAATACTCGTAAAATTAGTTGTAGTTTAAAAATAAAATATAATAATAGGTTCTCGATTGCATACATTATTATTTATATTAGATACCTATTACAATAAGAAATATGATATGAACTAAATCTTATTCAATCAATCAAGGACAGATTTACTCGTTATCGTAACGGTTTAATCCTATGCGAACTTAATAAGAAAAGAAGATATTCAAGAAAACTGCCAAGACTTATTGAAATTCGTTCATTCAAATAAAAATAATTAAAAAAGATTACAATTGCAGAACATCCTAGAATAAGAACAATAATAATTGGACAGTAACTGTCGCCATGGCTGGAAAGCAAAGTGGCGAACAATTATCACGAGCGCGAGGTCACGCGCAGGTACCGAACGCATTACGTAAGTGACACCATCGTACGTGGCTCTATACTCACACTTACTATTACATCGGAAACCTTTATAGCAATCGCGACAACACGTGAATGTAATGACTGCGGTATTAAAATTACCAGGATCAATTATATTTCTTACTGTGATGTTTATATTAACGACAATGATGATGTAACTACAGCATTTTCAATGAAGGGTTTAAAAGGAAAAGAAATAGAAGTAGTAAGAGTAAAGCAAAAGTCAAGAACGATTTTAATATTAGCACCATTAAACATTTTGGAAACATAATGAGTATTATAACTTGTTTGAAACCTGTTTATTATTGGAATCTTGCACAGGTTGGTTTTAGGTTTGATAGTTGAATTGATTTGTAATATTCGTGGAAATAACTTCCACATTTTTTTCCTTAACAATTTATTAATTCAATTCATATTGATATGACGCATCATGAGAACAAAAACCAAACTATCGAGGACAATTGAGATTATTAAGACAAGTAGAGTATAAAGCAGTGACGATATTCGCAATTAAAATATGACCGTTAACGGCCGTCAAGCGATAAGAGCCCAGATGGGAGCTCCGACTTCCGACCTATGAGTCACTCCAACGATTCTGTGATACGACTCTTTGATACCGCAGAAAGATATTCAGGGACGTTACAAATAAATCAACAAATTTAGAGTAGATATGAAACAGTGAAACACTTTGAATACATAAATAACTCAAGGAATTTTCAAAGTTCAATCAACCTCGCAGATATACCAGTATGGTAATTATTACAATACTGATACGAAATTAACGTTCATGCTTGTATTAGGTGGGTGTTTATCACTTTAGAGATAGTACAGCGGACGTTGTCACAATCACTAGCAGCCACTGCAGGGATGTACCAAAGTTATTACTTCGAAACCAAATAAAAATCTGTTACCAATTAACGAGTCACTGAGTTGCCTTATTGTATTTTATCATTACAATTGGGCAAACGTCGAAATGTAGCAAATTACGCGTTTATAGAGTTCGCCACGTGCCAGAATGTAAACATGTTCATTTAGCTGTTTGATTCTGTTTGACGACCGGCCATTTGTTGATAAATATCGGTTTTAGACTAGTTAGAACAATTTCTCGATCAAGGCAATACCAGCGTTCAAATAAGCAAATCAGATTTGCCTCGGAATATTGTAAGGTTTCGTTGCAAAATAAAGATTACGGACAGTTTATTGTAGCATATCTTTTAATAACAAGACAAGTGACATGAAATCGACAAATATAATGGTTTACGGAGGATGCAAGTCTGACTGATGGCTAAGTAACGATATTGAATGATGACATGAAAATCTTACGGCTCCGACTATATAAAAATAAACTTTATTAATTCAGTACAGATCTTCTCTATATTCTGAGAAAGTTCGTTGCATCAGTTGAAAATGTTATGATACACACCAGCGTTCTGTTCGATGAATCTCTGTAGTATTCAGAATATTTAATGAGCACTCTAAATATTTAAATTGTGAAATCTATTTGGTAAACATTAGACTAGCTAGATTAAAGAATGAATCAGAAGCATTAAAAGATTTGTATAAAGTTTACTTTTTAAATGATTCTACTTTTATTAGTCTGGATTGTTTACGTAATTTACATAAGAACAATAAATAAATTAGCGTATTTTTAGAAAAAGAACTTACAAGAAGTATTTACATTAAAGATTCGCTCTAGTCTTAATATAATTGGAACTGTTTAGGAGTTAATATAAATAAGACGATTGCTGCTGAAATCCGGATGTTACATATTAAAACGAAAATTTCCAGTGAAAGTCACAAGACGTCGGGTCTTCCAATCGTGACAGTTATATTGAAAAGGAAACTATAGTGTATGTGCCACGCATAGTAGGCGAGTTTATTGCAAAACGCGGCATGTATATTTGACTAATATAAATGCATGATTATCAACCGAATGTTAATTTCGACCTTCCGATGGTTGCAATGCAACAGACAGGTCGCATGTACACCTACATTCGTCGGTCCATTGGCGATGGTTTTGCATCTCTATGAATCATTCTGCCTACCTATCAACACGAACTGATTCTGCGTCACTTTGAAGTTAAAAGATTAGAGAGTAGTTCGTTGTGAAACTATGAGAACTTGAGAACCTTCGAGAGCAAGTTTGCCCTATAATTTATTGGATATGAACTGTAAAATTTCACCATGGCAACACGCTTCGTACCCAGCCAGTAATCAGAAGCTGAAATCGAATAAAACCAATAAAGTACAATCGCTAATTACGGCAGTAAAATCAGCGTTTTACGGGAGCTTTTGTTATTGTCGATACTAATTTAGTTTTGTTTTGAATTATCTCGAGATTACTTCATTTAGCAGGTAACGTGATATATTAACTGTGCGTGAAGTTTGTTTATCTATATTCAATATTATTTTGTCAATATTCATTAGTTTCGTGTCGACGGTTACAAAATAATTGTAATAATCTTATCGCACATTTTTGTTGATAAAGACACTCCTGAATCCGGTAAAAGAACTACATATTCGGGCCACATGTGGAAACACAGAGCAATTTAGAATGGAGTGGTACACACGAGCTGTCGCCAACACGTCTAAAAAGAAAGTTGCCAATGCAACGACCTTTAAATATTATTCGTGAACCAGTCCAGACCATGGCGACCTCTGTGATTGTGGAATTTCGATAATCATATTTGTCGTTGACATTGTTTTCTAGGTCAATGTTGACTACAGGGAACAAGGAAAACTGTTTTACATACTTAATACTGGAATATAGGGTTTGTAATTTAATTAGTTGTTATTATTCACTTTTCAATGTAGATATCATTTATTAAAGGATATATTGGAACGGACTATATTTCGTACAAGTTGCTCAGAAAGCTATGAAAAATTAAAACGCGTTAAAAGAAAGGAATGATATCCGATATTGAACAGACAATATCTTATGTAAAAATCATCGTAGACAACCTATAAAACTAGATAGGAAGAACAAGAATCACAGTCAAATCCAAGATTCTTTATTTAAAAACATCTGGCAAACAATGAAATCAATAAAAAAGCGACTAACCTTCTTGTATAGTTTGATCCATGTAAGATCTCCCTTGGAGTCGGTGTACTGGAGGCCAAAGAACCAGACCTCACGGAGGCCAATGGTCTTGACCACCTGGTCGAACAGCTGCTTGCCGGTCGTGGTCTGCTGGATCGCGAACTCCAGCTCCGCGTCCATCGTCGTCACACGGACGTTCATCTACAAAAGGATAAGATGTTAGAAGAATAGCAAACAAATGTATCGAGACAGGATTCGTCTAAGGCATAGCTGTCATTTAAACCCAACTAATAAACGTAAATCAAGTCACTAGCCTCTTCAAGTTTAGATATGTATATTGGTGGAATGTTTTCAGGGACATAGGGGTATAAGGCTTATTTATCCCGTGATCTTAATTATCAGCTACAGAGTCATCCATGCAGTCGAACCACGTGGCCTGGACCGAATGAACTATCAAATTTTGCTACGACCCAATTATCAATATTCTGTTTCACTTTCGAAACTCTGAAATTATATCTGAAGATTGTGTAATATGATTAATATACAAAAATCTTTAAAAAGTAGGTAGAGTTAACCATAGCTTTTAACATGATTGACAACTACATCAGTGAATCAGCATCAAGCTATTTCAATAACGATATCAATTTGACTAATGATTCATGTCATACTTGTTTTAATCAAATTATTGCAATTCCTTTGAGTGCAGTACATGAAAAGCATATTATTGTGGGCTTTGATCGTCGCATACTTATAAATTCACTTGCGATGCCCTTGCGATCGACCGCAACCGTACGATACGACCTCAAACGAATGACGAACATACAGCAAAGAAAATTGTGCAAAAGGCGATTATACACGGCTATTGTATGAATTGTGACTGTATTATGCGGTTTTTAAAAATAACAATATCAACGAGTAATTTAAAAAAGCACTGTTTTGTTTATGGTAATGCATTTTATTAGAACAATTACTCGCGTATTTATAAGCTGTTGATAAGTTTCTACGTATTCGCTAAGCAATTTAAAAACAATTTAACTTAATCATTATGTTTATGGTAAACTCATAGAGAAACAATGTTTTGATGTTGATCTTAACCAAAGGATCGATAATATTGAAAGGAAATTTTAAGGAACCTGGTCAGGTGTAAAAAGAGTAAGATTATACTAATTAATTCCTACTATAACAACAGAAAACTGGTAAATGGTATTAAACTTGAGCTTTTGCCATATAAAAAGAATTAAGAACTGTTATAACTTATAATCAAAGTTCTTAATAAACATAACAGATCTTTTGAAGATATTAGCATAATTGCAATTAGTAACCCGACCCGATATTGCAAAATATTTACACCGATCCTAAGCCATGCTTCTATCTCATAAATGAGAGTATTAAATAACGTCATAAATAATTGAGAACAACCGTATATTAATATTCCACTATCGAGTTTAATCAGGTGACGTAGAGACTAGAACCTATAGCTCGAATAAAGCAATTAATTCAACGAGAGAATACTAAAATAGAAGATATTCATAAATAACCGAGTAAATATGTTTGATCGTATACAACTGAATGAAGCTGGAATAGCGCCAAACGGATGTGTTCTTCCGGGTGATATAATGTCACTGCTTCTATTTATTATTTCTATAATTCCAACTTATTTTCTCATATTTTCTCAGGACTGTGTGAATTCAAGAACAACTTTTCAAATTACTTTTATGCTTGCAATTTTTAATTCGATATGATAATTATAGCTGGGAGCTAACTGAAAACAATATCTACCAAAGCTAAGTATTATTTTGGTTTTGGTTTAACATAAAGCAATCTGTTCAGACTGATTCTGTGACGTCACACAATGGCGGGTGGCGGACCGCGATTTTATCTTCATGGTTTTCATGTTCTATAATGGAGGCAGTAGTTACGTTTCATTCAGATGCTTCGAGGTCACCCACCATCCAATGACGTTCCATGATTATTCATACAATACAGCCCGACCAGCATGTTTTTTTGTCATGTCAAGATGAATCTTCCAGTAGTAATGGTACTTAATACAATTTGTGCATACAAATCATTCCTATATTCTGCCAATTCGATGACTCGGTAAGTACAGACATCATTTATCTGTTTATGTTTATCAGTATCAAATATTGAGAGAAATGCGCCGGAGATAATGATATCGCTATCGAATTGATAAGATTTGACAACTGCAAGTATCGGGAACGTTGACCGCACGCGGAGATCACTGCCGGGAACAGTGATGAAAGAAGATTTAGAGTTAAATCGAACAGTGACGGATATCGCCAAGGAAAGCGCATTCCGAGGCAAGGGAGAATTACAATGAGACCCTGACGCAGACGGAGATGAAACGGACGTTGGATAAGAAATGCGCTTTTGGACAATCTGGCTTAGTATCGGAATATGTAACTAACTATTTGCTAATGGCATGGGACTTGGTAGAAAGTTGGCAACATAGCCATAAAAGAGAAGAGACATAGTCATAATACAGAGATCCTTAGACTCATTGATCGAACACATAATTAATATGTATATCTGTCTTTCTATAAACATCAATAGTCATCAGTTATTGATGTTTATACTGATGTATTGATTTTTAGTCAGGGCTCAATATGTCTGAGAACAAACTCACAGATATTTTGCAATCATGTTAATCAAGACATCGTTTGGTTAAGTGATTACGGCTACACCTTTCCCATGATAGTGCAGGAGTAAGCTGTGCGAGATAAAGGCGCGTTATCGTGGGTAAACGGCGGATGTTTGTGCAAGTCCGGCACAGTTGCCCGATTACATTCGCACGCTAAAATCTTTACTGAAGCGATAAAGTATACTTCTTCTCTTAATTATTTTAAATGATAAAAATAATTGCGGGGCAAGGCCCTGCAAGGAGATCAAGGAGGGCAAGAAGGTATAATTATAACACACTATAGCTGGAAGTAATTATGAAGGATGATAACTCAGTAAGTCAAGGCTGTTCAGAACAACCCTATCAGACAATATTCTGCCAGAGTAACAATAAAAGTGACAATGATTTGTGAATGTGATAAAGATGTATAAACACGACCGTTTTAACCACAATATGAACAAACAGTAGGTCATTTGTTGACGTGCATCACGTAATCAAAACGCAAACGGCGGATATATAGCGATGATATCACGGACTAGCTACTTATGGAGAGAACTACACAAGCTTTATGTAAATAGCGAAATTATCATCATGGGTATAGCCCATATGGCCATAAATTAGATTCTATTAATACTTCAGTAGTAAGGAACCAATAGCCTCGCGCCCGCATCCATTGTATTCATAGAATTTGCGTTTAAAGTAGCTGAGAATGTGAGATTGTAATAATTTAAAGCTTTGTCCTCGATGAGACGAGTAGGAAGTCCACGACGCTAGCCAAGGTAATACCTAATACACAGTAATTACACGAAGAACGTTGAATCTCTCGCAGCATAGGTAATCATACGATTATTACTTCTGCACTCTGACATTTAAGTCGCAATTACGAAATTGCCGTTTATATTTTTAATATGTGCTAACAAATATGTTGTCAAGCTAATTGTTCTAGTAATACGTATGACCAATTCCAGCGTGGTTAGTAACAACTGTATAATAATACTCGAAAAGATAACTAGTATAGAGACTGAATGTTTTCTTTAAGACTATAAGAGTATCGAATAACAACAAATCCAGTTTAAACTCCCGACACATGACATGACTTACTAACGGAAGTGGGGGATCAAGAAGCTATTGTGAACTTTAATGCTACCGAGTTATAATTTAAAATGATCAAACAGGTTAAAGGGATGGGGCGCATGGGTAGAGATAAGGGTAGCGCGGCAGGTGCAGGAACAGGTGAAGGACACACGTGGCCGATATATCAAGGGTAATCTCCACTGACGTCTCTAATATCCGATTCCACAATAATGTTGCAGCTTTTGTGTTTTTAATGAACATATGCGAGTGATAAACAAAGAGTGTACGTTAAGTTGTACTTGTAACGTGTAAGTTTATGCATGCGGAAATACTACAGTAAGTAAAAAAGTTTTAGCATTCATAAGTCTTAAAGCAGATGGTAATTAAATTGAAGTAAATAATCAATCAATCAATCAAAAAAACTGTATCGTAAATCGTACGTAGGTACAGAACAAATTTTACAATACATGAATTGTAAAATTTAAGTAATAATAATAATTATTTTGATTTAAAATGCTGAAGAATAATTGAAATGCGACATTATTTTGAGTTTCCATATAAAATATCCAATTTCCATATAAAATAATGCCATTAAACCTGAACATATTTTATAGCTTCTAAGAAAGATTATAAGTACATATTTGCACTATGCAATAAATGTATTATAAACCCTGCCATTAAATGCAGCTGCATCATTTCAAAACGATTCAATCTAGCAAGAGGCTCTATGAAGCTTGTAGAAAATGACAGAGAAATTATCAATTCGCCGAAAGATACGAATCGCACTCTCCCAGTCATAGAAACCGAGGCTCATTCAACAGCCGCCTGTGAAGGTAATAGAGAAAGAAATTCACTTGTAGAAATCGCAGCAAAGTGCGAGCGAAACGAAGTGAAACGGCACCAAATGGTCATGGAGCATATCGGTGGTCAAATTAAAACCAAGTACACCATTTAATGTGTGACGGAAGACGTGACAGAGCCTAGAATCGCCATCACGTGCATTAAAATGACCATTCAGAATCGTGATATAAGTATCATTTATTATAAGCAAGGCGTGAAGCTGGCCGGATATGCACAATTTACTTACACTAAAGAGACATTAACATAAGTGATTTTTTCTCTAACTGATATTGCTCTATAAAATGCGACTAGAATAAATTATATAAAATTACTTGTTTGGTAGTTTAATGTGAAACGCTACCTCATTGATACTGTTTATATTATGGTGAAATGGATTGTAAATTATTAGAGAATAATAGTAATTGAAAGGGAACTTAAGTGTTTACAATTATTTCATTATATTCATTATCTGATTGGCGTGAGTTGTGAATATGACGTGATGACACAGTAAGATAAACAATAGATAGGTATGTTAGAGGGCAAAGTTTAAGCAGAGGTAAGTTTTTATGCCATCAATCCTGATTTCAGACACGACTTTGAGGAAAAACCTTGAAGATTCTATATACGTATATATTTATTTATAATGATGATGGAACAAAATAATTTTAATTGAATTCTGCTTGTTTTTACAATTGTTTGATGAAATATAATTACTTACATAGTATTTTTTTATTATTTAAACGTGTTTCTATAATCATATTTTACATTTGAATAGAACTGAGGTCATAAATGTCGTATATTATAGGTAGGTTTTATCAAATATTTGTGACTAGCTAGTTCGATAGTTCGGTTTAATTATATTATTAAATAAATTGTGATAGGAACTTAGCATTGATAGAGACTAGACCACGAAAATGATATGGATAAGATAAGGTTAATTAAAATTCACAACTTTGATAAAAAAAAATCAATTGAACGTAAACGTGTAATAATAATTGCGACATTACTCTAGCTAGTTATGTGTTACATATTTAGTCCAGTTTATGAATTGTACATTGTACAACTCTAAATGGACAATACAGTTGCTTTTTGGAATTCGAACAAAGCCGAGGAAAGCGAAAGCCAAGGGCCCTTTCAAGACAGGATGGATTCTCCGTCTCCGTCAGGAGAACGTGGTAGAAAGAGACACAGCGCAAAAAGACGGTTACGACCGTTTGCGCGATGCAAAATAAATAATAAAGCTATAAGCGGCGACTCCATCTTGTATTTACTGGGTTTACGTTGCGATGACATCACCGTAACTTATGATTTGAGTCAACACCGAAGCGCTGAAACCTATACAGCTAATAGTTATCCGAAGCCTTGAAGATTGTTGTTGCTAAGTGCTCAAAACATTCAAATTACCGGATCCATTTATCAATCAGATTTCGCTCATTCGTTAAACTATTCGCAACATTACCTATGTTTAATATTCATTCATTTTCAGTGAATTTTCAGGCTGTTGATTATAATTCAACTATGGGGTTGGAGATAGGGGGGTTGGATAAGGGTCCACGAAATTTGAAATTCAGTATCGAAGTCGACAATGCAACGGTCAAGGTTCCCGCGACCGTTAAAGTCACGAGACGTCCTTTGACCTTGGTATATGTAACGTACCTGTTTGCCGCCCGCAACCATGGCGCTAGTTTATCGGGTCACAGGCACAAGAAATCACAAATGCAAGACACTGGGGGGTTTAGTTGTAAGGTAACATCCGTGCGTCAGGCGGACGCGGCGGCGCAGTGAGGACTGGCGGCCGGGGATGCGTCTGCGCTGCGCCCCGAACTCAAGGCCGACACCGGCGCCCGCGCCGACGGCTTGCTTACCTCACGCTCAAAGACGCTTACGGTTCGCTGCGTTTTGGGGTTCCGCACTCAGGGTGCATCGAGGTATTTAATGATGAAAAATATATTTTTTTTAAGTTATTTTTGTTTTGGTTTCAGTCGAATGAGGCTCACCGAGTATATATCTGGTTTTATTAACATTATTATGGATTTTGGATCTAATGTAGTAGTAATAGTAGAAGTCCATAAATACGTCTAATCTAAAGCATTTTCTATGAACATTTCTATGAATATCTTCGATATTGATTAAATTGGATAACTAGTTATGCATTATGCAATAGGACATTGATAAATCAATCTGTGATCTAAAGGCGATCTTATCAAGTCCTTTAATGTAAGTGTCGTGTTCTTGACCTTAGATATATATCTTCTCGTTATTAGCATCAGCATATTAAGCTATTTCGCAAACCAGTGTTTATCCTCGAACTGAGGTGAACTCGTTCTTGTCTGTTTTTGCGTGTATCTAATTCGAATGATGAGTCCGTTTGACATTGAAGTGACGTTGGTCTGTCGTACGTTACGCACTGGGTGAATGTAGTTGTTTACGTATGTGCTATTCGTGGATAATGGAGAGAGTTGTCGATTCACACGCTCGACGCTAAAGCAAATGCAGTTTGTGCCGTCGACTTGAGTTAGATCTTGCTGTGGCTTTCGATGAACACATCTCAGTATGCGTTTTTTGTCATCAAAATGATTTTAAGATTAATTTGTTAAACAAATAAATCAAACACTAAACATTAATTGAATGGTAATAAACTTGATGACTTGTTTGGCGGTTGATACAAGATCTGATTCATATTTATGGAAATTATACCATAGCTTGACCACCAAGCCCTTAAACTTTCAAGTCTTGCAAATTAATTAGGTATATACACATCGTTAAAAGCAATCAATATTTTTTATGAAAGGGTTTACTGAGGAATGTAAGGCCAAGCGACCTCATCGCGAATATTTCCTCAAATAGAATTCCTGGAAGGAGTCTAATGATACGGGCGCAAGCGCAGGTAGGCCTTCAATTCACGGACGCTTTTATCAGGCATTATGCTCTTCCATTTAAAGCCCAGATACAATCATTCATTGCCTTTTTATCCCCATTGCAACGTTGAAATGTTGGAATTAATCTTTAGAATTTAATTTATTGCGTTGGTCTCGGAATAATTCAAGCAAGTCGGATCATTCAGGTGTATCGATATCACGAGTCGAACGTGAAACATACGGCTGAGACATTAACCACTATTTCTGTTATTAACTTCATCCATATTTCAGCTGTTGGACTTCCATTACTTTATTGCTGGACATGGCTCTCATTCATTAAATTCCAGTTATTTAATCAGAAGTTGTTGTGTATTCAAAGATCGGAAGTAATTTTTGACATAACAACACTTTTTAAGACATTGTGATTTTACCATGGAATTATCAACACTTTGGGCCGTCGTAATAGCGCATGGAATGAGCAGTTTGCGTATTACTTTCTCCATAGAACAAGTACGAGCGTTGAGCAAACAAACCCATTTTCGGAATCGTTTAGAGTTTACGAGCGACGTCTCGTAGAATGGCGTAAAACTTTGACGGTGCTGTGTGTCATAGCGGACCGATTAGGGATTTATGGCCCAAACCTGTCTCCATAACTTTCTGACAACGGTGGATGCATAAAGTCAAATAGATCCCAGTAGATCTTTTGAAAGAAGCATTAGAGACGACGCATTTGACCCGCAAATGTACTCTCAGTGCCCTTCAACCTATGACAGGTGTTAGTTAAGCCTTAGTACGTGTGTTGGCAATAATTACGAGATTTGAACCTCGAATATAACTAACTATATCCTAGAGTAAGATAATTCATTCATTTTAGGATAAACTGGATATCCACAAACTTTTTTTATATGGCCAACCGTTTCATTCCCGGATGTAGGACATATTCATGACTACACTGCATGGACACGGGATAACAACCGCTCGTGGTTTGAAAATAAATTAAAAAAACCACGACAGCTTTTAGAGAATTCCTATTTATAATGGCGATTTTTGGGGTAGCCTTGGCCTTCAAAGTCCAATGAAAGGATTCCTAAAGTCTTTATATATGGGTATTTTTGGATAGTTGTTGGCGAAGAACGGCCTTAAGAGTCGGTATGTATTTAAGTCGGGCAGGTTTCTGCGTAAGCCGCGTACGTAGACGCATAGAATGCGAGTGCACTGGCCACTAACCAGATAAGTCGCGACACACTTTCCCGTTTCCTTCCTACGGCATACTTTACGTTTACGCCTTTCGACATATGCACAGTTTTATCAATGGGTATTTTTCAATAACGTTCTACGATCGTGGACAATCCTTATCCTAACAATGTTCCAGGGATTAGTGTCCTGAATTAGATAGCTGCAGTAATCATCATCATGAATATGCGTGAATTGGTGGCCCAATAACAACGGAAAGGACGTTAGACGCTCGCCGCCGGCGCCGGCTGTGTTATCTGTTTGCTGTGTGAGTGTTAACGACGCTGTAGACAATATACTGTTCTCACAGCGACAAAGTTGCCTATATGCTAATTATTGTGAATTACAACCGCACATGTTCAGAGGTATGTGTTATGACTGTTAATACACAGTTTCTAATTATCACTTATTATTTCAGCCATAGTTGTCCCACCAGGGAAAACTCCTTCCTATCCCCCTTCCATGAGTCACGCGATCTTGTACTGTTGTGGGCCAACCTTTATGAAATCAAAGTCATTCCGCCACCTAGTCCTAGGTCATCCGCGTAACCGTCACACCGCTGGGGACCCAATCTATTGTAGTTTCTGTGTTATTAGAAACAGTGACAGACATGTGACATAAAACCTGGTGTTTGGGGTTCAATAAACGTTAATAGGCAGGGGAATAAAACTAGTTAAAAGGACTACCTATATAAAAATCCACACAAGAAACCAGAACACTGACAGACATCACAAAACTAAACATAGACTAATAATAATAAATATGTGGGACTTTCCTCTTAGCACAAATGGATTACTAGCTAGAGCCACAGTTAGATAAATATAACTGATATTTCTATAGGTTAGTTATTAAGGATAACTTAGGGTCACACAGTGACTAACCAAAGGTTCGTCTCTCCCACTTAAATCAAGCGCGTTGGTAAGGTAACTGAGAATCTGTGGAAATATTGCATTAACTGTATAAAACAGATTATTATGATAAAACTAGAAACTAATTGAGATCTATAAAACTCCTATTATCATAATTATAATAAATACCTATTTTTTCATAAATAAGCAAAAACTGCTGCATTATTCATACTGCAACATGGTAAGCTTGTGTGGAGAACTAAATAACTGAATTCATACATAACTTCGCATATAAATTCAGTCAAATTTTTAAAATTGATCATTTATGAACAACATTGTATTTATATGACGTAAATTGAAAAGGAGTTAAAGTTGAATTCTTGTAAATATAGTCATTAATTAGTAAGGCACTACGTTAACTATATTTGTACTATGACTGTGTAGTGTGTAATAAGTTTCTATTTAAATGACACATATTATGTACTTTGTCATAGTCAATGATGTAATCATTTTCGCTACATGCTAAATATTGTAGCTTGCACCAGATAGTAAATATTCAAACAGTAAGTTGATAAAACTTCATTCATATGTATTTTTGGACCGGACATTGTTTTTTATCAGTTAGGTACTTTAAGTTCATATGTTTGATAACTACATTACACATTTGAATTTGTTAGTGGGAACTAACAGCAAGGAGCAACTCGTGAGTCCAATTGCAAATAAAGGAGTCTACAAACTAACTAAATATCCCACTATTGAGCAGAGGACTTCAATTCCCATTATAGGTCTAAGATTATTGGCATAATCACCACACTTACCAAGTGGGTTATCGCATTTAGTTGGTACAGTACATAGAATGATGCTGCTCGCCTTCTAGTATAGAAATATAATTCTCAATAAAATACAGTACCTGTTACAAAATATTTGGCTTAATTAGCATGAATAGACAGTATATAACAGAATTGTATAGTTTTTATGATAAGTATCTATTAAACTATGATTCCAATTTGATTCCTATTGACTTGAAACCGGTTTGTAAGAAATAGTTGGGTTTCACAACAGACTGAATTTGGTGTCTAGTATAACAGTGTTATCTCTTATCTTGCTTTAAGGTGATAACCCACTATGAGTTAAGTTACAACACTAAATAAACCAAGCAGATTATTTTCACTTTCTAATTCTTGTTAGATAATAATTCCAAATTGGAACTATAGAATTTTCTTATTGATTGAACAAGTGATAAGTGAAATAACAATTTAAATTGTGTGATCACAACATGTGTAAAACGTGCAGATTCGTTTTTTTACAGTGTAATGTGGCGTTTGATGACATTGCACAGGAGAAATCGGTAAAATCACGCACTTTGATTTAAACCACTTACAACTATCCAGTTAAAACATAATATTACAAAAAATAGTAAGTACTCACTGATTTCGGCATGTTGGCGGCTTAGGATACCAATCTGTAATGATAGAATAGTAAGAATGTAGATTTATCTAACTTGTAATGGAAATTCCATGCGACAATGAGGCTGTCGCGGACTGATACTCTTATAGCAATTGTGACTAAAAAACAATATTTATGCACACAGTACCCACATCAAACTTTGCTATTGTTATTGTTTTCTTTAATTATCACAGTATAGCTTTATTCAAACGATGCCAACGAAATAGCCAGCACCGGCCGTTCAACAGGACAGTGGCAGTGGTAAGTAAACGTAGGTTTTAGGTGTTTTTGCTAGTCTTACGACTGAATAAAGCAATGGAATTTTAGCCAGGACTTTTCCTTACCCAGTTAAAAAGAAGTTTATCACCTAATAATCCACATAAGTAGCACAACACTCATAGAGAACGCACACACCCTCCAGCCACAAAAATATCGAGATGTGACATGACAACTGCCTGCGTGACGTGGTAGCTGGGGCTGCTATTATAGTTGGAAAAACCTACCATTTCTTTGAAAAAAAGTGAAATTTGTTGTATTTTATATGATGAATATTAAATTTCATGGGTTTGAACCATGCCGTGCACTCCTGGATTTTTCTTATTGGTATTTAAGATAATAAAAAATTACACAATCTAATAATTATTGTGTAGGTACACTAAAAAACACTAATTATTAGATTGTGTACAACGGAACATACCTAATTTTATTTATAAATTATTGCATATTATGTATTTTCAAGAATAATTATTGGTAACCTGCCTTGGTGCCTGTTTTTAAAATGTCCCTAATTTTATATTCTAAGCCAAAGTATCAGTATTCATTTTAGATCAATTATTATAAAATATACAAAATATGTTCATTCACATTGTGTGATAAAATAAAGAATTTGAATTTGAGAGACTCTTCTTTAGGCTAGCTAGATAATAATATCCATGCTTTAATACTGCTAGAAACCGTTAGTTGTCCTTAGATAAAATGTTATTAAATATGTTCCGATTTTAACAATTAAATGTTTCATAACTCATGAAACATTTAATTGTTAAACTAAGATTACCAAAAAAAAAAAAACTACTACTATATTATATATATTTCTAACTACTATATTAAATATATTTCTAACTACTATATATTATATATATTTTTTAATCTAGTTATTATTTTATACTAAAATAGTTATTTTTGTTAAATGGTAGTTTATCGTTCGGGTTCACGCAGAAATGAAAAAAAAATATCACAAGTATTAGAATTATAAGATTTTATTTATTTATATTGTAAATACTAGTAATTTTATTTAAATTAACATCAAAAGTTAGACGATCATTTTGCCATCAATACATAATTTGTCATAGTTATCTGTCATGAACCCCAATATTCAAAATATTTTAGAACCCTAATAGCCAGTCACGTTCGCCATAAATAAAAGAAGAAGAAAATATTTTAGAGTTCCGCACGGCGAGAATTGAGTTGAATAAACCCAAGACGCAACTGTCTCCTACCCTACATTTATTTTCTTCATCAAACATGGACATTGGCAAAATTCTTATAACTAGACTAGATGACAAAACCACATAGTACGAAGAAAGAGTTTTTATATTTTAACCTATTTTAACCTACAAAAAAAAAAATTCCAACTGCCACGACAATATCATTTATTTATTACAGATTTAGAATTCTAAATAATTATTTTTATGCTTAATATTAACCGAATAACGAATGAGATTGTTTTAAAATAATTTTACGAATAGTAGGTAGATAGCATAGACGAGTACCTAATAAATAAACTCAGGAGTTGCGGAACTCAATGTGTGCAACCATACTCGGACTTGGTCAGTTCTACTTTGTTTTCATTGGGCAGGGCGGTTTGTTTTTGCGTCAGTTGTTCTGTCGTCTGTTCACTTCACTCACTTCATAGTTTACTGTGAATTTTATAGGACGTACCTACATAAAAGCCAATGATGGTTTTATATAGAAAACTAGTGCTTAATGTATATAAGTAGTCACCCCTTTGTGTAAATATATATGCTAATTGTATTTCAAATAAACACTACAACCTCAAAATGGCCTCATCACCATTTCGGCGGCTATTCCACTGGGGACCACTCACTGTTCTTGGTAAGCAGCAACCCTATTGTAAGAAAGAGGGAGGGACCTACTTTATAATAAAAGTCTCATGAGAGATGGTGAGACTGATTATGAACAAATATTAATTACCTAAATGAAATGTTATGTTAAGACTGTACAATAGATCATAATAGATAACAACAAACAACAGTTTTTTCTATTAATTATGGACACAATATATTAATTTTAAAACTATGCTAGTAAAATAAATATAACTGGACAATTTTACACAGCGACATCTAGCCCCGTGGTAAGCTCGAAGCTAATGAATTATACAATACATGTATTAAAATATTCCTTAATGTCATCATTTTTTTTTAATAGCCACTTAAGTACTAAATTTTCGTCTTAAATTTATTAGTTGGTAGTTCTCTAATATCCTTGGGAATTATTTAATCAATTAATATATGTATAGGTACTTATTTATTTACTTGTCCAAGTGATCTTTAGAATTTTATGAAAATAAATCTTTAAATCTTTATTATGTTATGTCAAGGCACAAGTCTATGTCCCAGCCATGGGAATATTAGTAGTGGTTATCTGTTAACATAATAATAATATATTTCAGGTATTATAAAGCTGATAACATGGGCGATGGTGCATGTCCATGGCATGTGGTGGCCGCCACACCAGTCAGTAACTGCTGCTCTGCATGCTGCATTGTTTCTGATCCTGGCGGCCTCTACTCTGTACTATTTCATGCAAGCACTGCTGGAGGGGCCGGGCCATGTGCCTCTGGGTTGGAGACCTGTAAGTTATCTTTATACATTCATGTGTTTAATATTATTATTATAAGCTATTTTAGTATACCACCATTCCATGATTCAATAGTACCTATCCATCCAAAGGTGGCCTGGAAGAGATTGCTTTTAGCGATAAGCCTGCCAATTCTACAATTACTTAAGTTTGTTATCCTGTTTATTGTTTTGTTTATTTAAGTGTACATTATCTATCTATATATCTATAAATAAATCTATCTTTTCTTATGAAATGTTTACTGTGTGCTGACAACTTAAGCAAAGTACACCATGAGTTTTGCAGGCGTCAACTTACTGCAATCACCAATCGATTTTTAATTAAACTTTTTTGTAACAAAATAAGGTTTCTTAATTCACTGTGTTTGTTTCATTTCAGGAAATCGAAGAAGACACTCAGCACCTACAGTTCTGTACTACTTGTAATGGGTACAAAGCACCTAGGTCTCATCATTGTAGGACTTGTAAGTATTAGTTTGTTGAAATTATATTCAGTTACTTGACCCACTCATAATGAATTATATTTGCTGGTAACAGAATCAATTGCTTCCAATTTTCAACTACATATTATGTCACACCATCTTACTGTGTGTCTCTAATATACATTGAATTACAAATAATAGATCATAATTATTATAATTACTTATTACATTTCAGGTGGGCACTGTGTCCTGAAGATGGATCACCATTGTCCGTGGATCAACTGCTGTGTAGGCCATGCGAACCACCGTCACTTCGTCATGTTTCTCATATCGGCGGTGCTAGGGTGTTTTCAAGCTACTGTGGTAACATACCCTTTTATATATTTTTTAACCCCCTTTAATTAAATATGAATGTAGTCATTCACTATGCAAATATGGTGTTCTAAGTGTTACCTATGTACAAAAAATATATATCTATGTACATATATTTTATTAATTATGCACACCAGTTTGGGGCTTACCACAGTATTAGATGTTGCTGTGTGTATGTGTTTAGTCAATATTAAAATCGTTTCAGTGGTTTTGGCGTGAAAGTGCGCTGACAGATTTGAAATAGTTCGCTTTATAATACTAGCAAAGAAGATTGATTGATTCCGAATTTGTCCATAAAATCATAAAGATTAACTTGGACATGTCATCACTATCAATAAAGAAGGATGAAGAAGGAAGAATGAAGGATAAGGAAAAAACTATTTATTCCGTCCACAGGTGCTCACAATCGGCGTGTATCACGCGATCTACCGCGTGTGGTACAGCTACTACGGCACGGGCCGCGAGCCCATTATATACTTCACGATTGTGACGCTCTCGCTGACGCTGCTGGCCATCGGCATGGCGCTGGGCGTCGTGCTGGCCGTGGGCGCGCTACTTTACTTCCAGGTATAGCAGTGTAGAAGGTCGAAACTTAAAATTGTCATATTGTGGTGGGAGGCGGTGGAGGAATGCTGTTCCAGCGTTTTGTAGCCAAATGTAAAAATCTACTCAAACTTCACAATGACGCTCTCAACTTGATTTTAGGTCACCCTGACCCGTTTCTAATAGCTACAGAACTAAAACTTCTGAGCTTTTTAGTTTCATTTACTTAAAGCTATTATAGTTAAACTAATAAATATACTTTGACATTACCAAGACATTTCTCTCCAGATAAAAGGCATACTCCGCAACCAAACAACGATAGAAGACTGGATAGTGGAGAAAGCAGTGAGCAGACGGGCAGAACAAGGACTGCCTCCTTTCATATTCCCGTACAACTACGGTCGTCGAGACAACCTGCGGTCGTTGGGCGCCGGCGACGGGCTAAAGTGGCCGGCTAGGGAGGGTTGTGGACCCTATGATCTTACGGTACCTAATAATCTATGTCAAGTAATTAAGTAATTAATTTTCACTTACTCAATTGTGAAATAGTTAAATATAATAGTAAATGTGGACATATGATTTGGTGAAGGCGGTTGGCTCGCGGTGGACGCTGGCCGCGAGCGACCGTAATGACTGGAATTCATATGTCCAGCAGTGGACGTTCAATGGCCGAGATGATGATGATGAATAGTAAACGCTTAAATTGGACTAGGAATTTAAACAAACAAAAGAAAATAAATTTAATTTAATCAATAAACCTAAAAATTCAATAAAAAATATGCTAAAAATTGTTGATCTCATGAAGGACAGTTCCATCGAATATTGGTTAATTTTTTTAAGTGTTTGTTTATATTACAGCGTGAACAAATAGAGCAGAAGATCGAGAAGCGTCAACGAGCTCGCCCCTGTCAATGCCGCGTCGGCTACAGCGGCCGCGCTTTGCCGCTGGCGGCATTCCCCCGCGCGGCATTGCAACCGCCGTGCTCCACCGAGCCGCGCCTGCCGCTCTCGCCGGGAGATGTCGTCACCGTCACTAGACACAGGAAGTATGTGCTATGTACACAGTAATATCTGCCGCTGCGGCATTGCAGCCGCGGTGCCCAACGAAACTGCTCTGGTAACCAGCAGCTTACTAGAGAGCTTACTATCTTCTTGGTGGTAAAACCTTTTAGTGCCACTGTCCGTCCTAGGTATACATACGCGTAAAATACTCAAAGCCGTATTCTCAAACCATAACAGGGGAAGACACTTCATTTATATTAGACATGAGTTTTGTTTGATCCAAATTCCAACCTTAACAGGAAAGTTCTACATGGATATTAGACATAACATTCGTCTTGTCCACGTTTATTCAAACACTACACCTTTGGAAGACTCAAATAAGGCTTGCGAATCATCAAATACTCTGTGCCCTAATTCTAATTTGTTGTGGGGGAACTAGAATCTGCACTGACGTCTCACTATGGAGCTTATTGTGCATTGCTCTGTGCCCTATACTCCCTATAGGTATAACATTCTTGTTGCAGACACTGGCTGTACGGTGAGAAGGCGGTGGGCGGGGGTGAAGCGCGGGGGCTGCGCGGCTGGTTCCCGCGCGCCTGCGTGGCGCCGCTGCATCACAAGCACGACTAGCGACTGTGCGCTGCCTTCCCCAGCCCGTACCATCGGCTGGTGTGAGGGCATTGCACCGATGTTACTGTGTGTGAACACGGATGTTACTGTGTTTGTGTGAACACGGATGTTACTGTGATGTGTATGATCAAGGATAATACTGTGATGTGTGTGGACCTGGATGTAACTGTAAAGAGTATAACATGGATATTAATGTGCTTTGTGTGTATATGGTTATTACTGTAGGTAATGTCAGATAACTTTATCCAATATGCGTGATAAGTGATGCTACTTAAACATATACCCAGCCTAAATCTGACCAAAAGCACAGAATCTTCCATGGTTGTCATAAACTTAATGGAGTTGTTGGTGAGACTTGTGAGTGTGTGAACAGAACCAGTGATCTTACCTGGTTAGCCTTCACAGACTGTGCTATCAGCTTGTAAGGACATAACACAAACTATAGGTACTGTGATGTTTGATTCAAATATAGTGATATAATAGTAAACTATGGAATGGTAGTGATTGCAGACTTATAGAGATGCAGTGATCTTTATTTTTATTTGTGTATAAATTGTTAACTTATATAAATGCAGTGTGCAAATAAGAAGCAAGCTTGTTGCTTATGGGGATATTTTAAAGAGAGATCTTTTTAATTCCTATCATCAAACTGTGAGAAGGAACATCATACAGACATTGCCTATTGTTAAGTATAATGGTAAAGTAGGTATTATGTAAAAGTCTTCTAATCTTTGAAAATGAAAATCTTCAGTAAGCACTATTGAGAACTTGTGATGAATTATCATCATTATTATATAATTAATTTTAATATTATGAGTCAATAATATATATAAATGAAATATTACTATTACTTTGTTTACTATTGCCTCTTTACCACACTGCCAAAGAAAAGTGCTATGAATATATACAATTGTATACATACACAATAGATGTAGGCCATTTACTCAAGTTATGTGGTTGTACAATTTCTATAGTCATGTTAATAGTGGTTTTGTTATCATTTTTTATCTAGGCACCTAGGTATTACTTAAATTATTTTTTGCATTTATAAATAACGATATTTATTTCATTTTGTGGTTACTGGTAATACTGGTACTTTACTTATTATATATATATTTAAATATGGATTATATGAATAATGGATATCACTAGATTATAGGTAAAATTATAAAGATTTAGAATGATATGGGAAAGTAACATAAGTGGCCATTAAATTTACAAAAAAAAAAACAATCAATTGACTAAACTAATAATATATACATTCTATTGATCTCTGATTGCATGTTTTATTTTATTTTTGGACTTACTATTTTTTATTCAATGTAAGTTAAGGTTAAGATGGTGTTCATAATTTGACTTATATTATTATACATATAAAACATCAATTTTGTAAATACATTGGCCAACAACATTAAACATGTTTGTGCAATTTGCTAAACTATGTACATACCTACCTACTAGGTAAATTATAACTATCAGAGCTGTATGTACATTACGGAATATTTATACATAAACATTAATCTAAGGCTTGTTATATTTCTAAGTAGGAATGAAATGAAATTTTAAACAATATACCTTATAAACAACTATGTATTTTTTTATTTATTACCTACCTGTGTTAGGTAAATAAAACAAATGAATATGGTAAAATTGTATTGTGCAATAATCAAAATACTCAGATACACACTTCTTAAGCTCAAAATAAAATTATTAGCATCATTGTTTATGACGCTGCTAAGTATCACTTTTAATACAATTAATAAATGCAAATTAAATACTTAACAAACTTCAAAAAGAAAATTTTGTTTTGTACCATACACTTAGACCTATATTAATGTTAATATATTAATTTCATTTAGTCAGAATGCATAGATTGTTTTCTTGGGCACCCATATTTAAATATCACTAAGATGGAATCATGGAATCTATTGAATTTCAGTTTACAGCCCATTAAATGCAGCCTTATGACCAAAGAAGGAGAAAAAACAAAACATGTCTAACATTCTTTGAGAGATCAGACAACTAGAAAAATGTCTATGAAAGTTTGAAATGAGCTGTTCGTTTTGGCGCCAAAACTTGGCCCAGCTAGATGGTCGAAAATTGAAAGGTGGCGCCAAACTAACGCTAAATGTGTACGGACTTTATGTTGATCAGTCATAGACACATTAAACTTTTATTGGCTGTTATTTTCCCGTCAAGTTACACCAACGTGTATTATTGATGGATGATTTCCTTCGAAGTATTTATCACCATAGACAATTTTGTTTTTAAACTTCTTCTTTTTGTCTGTGGCGAAAGTGACTGGCTATTTTTATTTATCCGTTATCAAACAAAAATAAAACCTCCGTGAAATCAACAAGGCAATCTTCCCTCCTAATACTCATTATCCTCATCAAGCTCGCCCTCCGTGGAGTCGACGCCGACCTCTTCGTAGTCCTTCTCCAGGGCTGCCAAATCCTCTCGGGCTTCAGAGAACTCGCCTTCCTCCATGCCTTCACCCACATACCAGTGGACGAAAGCGCGCTTGGCGTACATCAGGTCGAATTTATGGTCGAGTCTGGAATCGAAAATTGAATTTATTTCCGGGTTCCGTTAGCCATGTAACGGACCTCACCGTACTCGAATAGGTGAATTTACAATACCCCTGTACAGAACTGGGGTTTTGGTATAATAATAACATCTGTATTATGACAGCTGTGTAAATGATACAGTTAACTTCGGTTACATTTTTGGAACTTTTTTTATAATTTAGCTAATTATCTACTGCCCGGATAGCTCAGTCGGTAGAGCATTGGACTTTTAATCCAAGGGTCCAGGGTTCAAGTCCCTGTTCGGGCGATAGTTTTTGCTACTCCCAAATACCTATTCTAAATATTGATAACGGGTTATCTATAAAAAAATACTTCTGTAAATATACATTAAAAATACGTTATATCGTTTGGATTTGAGGTAGGTATATAGGTAAGTAATTATAATTAGGAATTTTATTTGAAAATTATTGTATGATAATTGAGATTTTTTCTGCAACCTAGGTAGGTAGGTATACCTAGTAGGTTGCAGAAAAACCTCAATTATCCATATAATGCTTGATTTTAATTCGAGGTAAGTTACATACTCGTATTTCTTAACTTGATAACATAAAATATAAGTAGGTACTAAAATCGGCGTGTATGACAGAAATTATTTATAATGTTGGTTTGGTATAATCACCTTATAGTTTGAATGTGAAAACGCTATTACATATACTATTATAGTCAACTGCGGCGAATAAGTATACTAATTTCACTTTCAAAATTTTCGTGAGTTATACTATTCATTTTGTACAACGGGAATTACTCACGTATTTACATAGGAGTTAAACAACTCTCGACGTTTCGACCACAACAAGAGCAGTCTTTATCAGGAGGAGTGAGCGTCCCGCCGTGCCCCGTCTCCTCTCAGGTCGCACGCGCGGTTCTCAACGTCGAGAGTTGTTTAACTCCTATGTAAATACGTGAGTAATTCCCGTTGTACAAAATGAAAAGTATACTAATACCTCTAGGTATAGTAAAACCATTTCTAAAATGAACGCCCCTCCACCGAATTCTGTATTTTTTTTTCTGTGTATTCTGTTTTTCTGTATTTCCTCTCACACGTTGAAATCATCACGGTTTTGTGGAGGGGAGTTCATTTTTAGAATGGTTTACTATACCTACATTATAAACATCATTAGCATGACACTTTCCATCAGGTGAGATTGTGGTCAAGCAAGGGTCTATCTCCAATAAAAAAAAAATCAGTGCCGTGTGGTGCCCGGCCTACGATTAGTACCTACCATCCGACCTCAAGTTCCTCGGTTTGGGTCTCGTCAAACCGAATATGATATGGGATTTAAGTAGATACAAGAAGCCTCATCAACAATCTTTATTTGCACTGTACCATTGCTATCAAAAATCTTAAACTAAAAGGACGAAAAATAATGTCTATAAAATAAATTCATGATAACTCAATAGTAACCTATTATGATCCAATGATGAAATGATCCAATAATATTTTGATTAGTCTAATACACTCGCTGGTAATTTTAAAATACTGAAGATGCTGAAAGGTCAGTTGATAACGCGTTACTTATCTGTTTTTATTTAGATTAAGCCAAAAATAGTCGCCCGAACAGGGACTTGAACCCTGGACCCTTGGATTAAAAGTCCAATGCTCTACCGACTGAGCTATCCGGGCAGTGAACGATTAGCCAAATTATAAAAACACACAAAGGTCACCAAACATTTATTGGTATATTCGACACATCTGTGTTTAAACAAAATGGTTTTCAATTAGTCGTATTTGATATGATAACTTAAATAATTTAAAAGTTAAGTGCCAACTTAATTAGGTACCGTATTTTACACGTGCTTTGATTATGTCGTTGGTACAAAACTCGTGGTATTGGAAACTTATTTTTGGAAATCAAAACTTAGTAGGTATAATATTTATTTTTACTTCTTACCTATATAATTATAATAAACGATAATCCTATGTTCACCTGCACTTGACCAGAGTGTGAAAAATTATAGCCCAATCTCTCTTATTCAGAGAAGTCCTCTATCCTAGCTATGGAAACGACGATTAGGGGTGCTTTTGCATCATTATAACTTACAAAAAAAGTCTACTCTGAGTACCTACGTATTTCTTCGTCGTATAACAGTAGTCCGATAATCGGACTACATCATCGGTCTACTGATACTAGCCCTAACTGTCCAACTTCATAATGTTCCTTTTTCAAATCTTTAAATCGCTCTCGCGGTATAGTTGTGTATCTGCAATTTGTGTATTGCAGATACACAACTATACGTAGGTCGATACTATAGTGTCGATATGTATTCTTCTGTAGATAGTGACGTCACACTCACCTAGC
Source organism: Chloroclystis v-ata (assembly GCA_963691955.1). NCBI lineage: Eukaryota > Metazoa > Arthropoda > Insecta > Lepidoptera > Geometridae > Chloroclystis > Chloroclystis v-ata. The sequence goes on along the minus strand of OY829902.1, from coordinate 9,805,639 downwards.
CCAGGCCTCGGCAATAGCAGTGGTGTTGGACAGCATGCAGACTGCACGTTGAACCTTAGCGAGGTCTCCGCCGGGGACCACTGTGGGCGGCTGATAGTTGATGCCCACCTGAAACGAGGAAATTATGGTAAGATTTATGCTAGCTAATGGTATCTCAGGTCAGACCCGCACTTGGCCAGTGTGGTGAAATAAGGCATAATCTCTCTCCTCATGAGAGAATGGAACGAGGAAATTATGTTAAGATTTATGCTAGCTAATATGTATCTCAGGTCGACTTCAGGTCAGACCCACACTTGGCCAGCTTGTTGAAATAAGGCCTAATCTCACTCCTCATGAGAGAAGCCCCCGTGTTTCAGCTGTGGAAACGTAAATGGTTGATGATGAATTTTTCAGGTACAAAATTTACTCATATAATAAGCTTTGAGTTTAGTACAATTGTGATTTCGTGTAGTGCTGGTCTAATGTTATATCTCTTCTCTTTTCACGGGTTTCCTCAAACCGCAACAAACCTCATAAGGTAGCTTAATTTCTCGTGTTTATATTGAATTCCCCTCGACCTATAATAATGGTTTCTATTGATGAGATATCCATGCCCCTTATGATGCCAGCTGCCAGCAGCATGTAGAAACGAGTGTCTATACATTTCACGCTGATTTGTTTCAGTGTAAAAAAAGATTCTAAAAAACTTAAGTAACTGAACATCGGAATGACTCATGAGAGATGGTTAAGCACCCGGGCTGTTATTCGGTGATTCATAATCTTAAGTACCAGCCTGCCTAATAATAATTTATGCTGATTCATATTTTACAGTTTCATGTTTTATTGTAGGTATACGAGTAGGTATGATCTGTTAATGAAAACAAGATGCGGTGCTAACCTAATTAATCATATTACATGAAAAAAAAACTCTTTCACATACACGCCTACGCAATGATTACTATATAAAATCATTGCGCCTACGCCAACGGTAAACATTTTGACCAAACTCCTTTTTCCATCCTTTTTTCGACTTCGTGTCTAAGAAGTTCCTAATGCTGTGATCCGAAAGTAGATGGTCTTCCTAACCTTGAATCCAGTGGGGCACCAGTCGACGAACTGGATGGTCCTCTTCGTCTTGATAGTAGCAATGGCGGCGTTCACATCCTTGGGCACGACATCTCCTCTGAAAGTATACAATTCAATCATATTTCTACTGACACTAACCTACACACTGTGGTCTTATACGATTGAGCAGAATCTTTTGTTACCTGTACAGCATACAGCAAGCCATATATTTGCCATGACGAGGATCGCATTTTACCATCTGAAACAATGTTTCATTATTATTTATAACAGCGCTATTTATGTTTCAAATTGCAAGCATTAGGTAAAGATCCCTATTTCTATTTTCCAATTCGCAGGCCCCCGAGGAAACTCGGACTGTATACACAATACTGTATACTGTAGACAAAGAAATAAGGATGGCATTGGCATGCTCTTGTCATGCTGCATGTGCAAGATCACACTCGTTAGGTATTCCAGAACTTTCAAGCAATCAAAAAATAAGAATATGTAGAGCCATTGTAAAGTCAGTAGCGGATATGTGACCAAATAAAACCCACGAGACCATTTCTCGCTTTTCTTCTTTAATAATTAAGTACCTACTGCGTAGCTGTTTCAACATCTGTTCCAGTTGATGGTGCGACCCACTGGCTGTATAGTTACTCTCCTGATTGGTTTATCTACTATGGCATCTAAAACTGATTGGTAATTCCTTACCTGGTTGGCAGGCTCAAAGCACGCATTGGTGATCTCAGCGACCGTCAACTGTTCGTGGTATGCCTTCTCGGCCGAGATGACGGGGGCGTATGTGGCCAGTGGGAAGTGGATACGAGGGTAGGGCACCAGGTTAGTCTGGAACTCTGTTAGGTCCACGTTGAGAGCGCCGTCGAAACGCAGAGACGCGGTTATTGAGGAGACGATCTGTGGAGGTAAAGTTTTGATTTTAACTGCATAATGTCATGAATCCTTTAGATTTAGAAGACGGATTTTAGGGCCGCAGGTTCTTCTTTTTGTTATTCATAATATGTGTGCAATTTTGAATAAAAACCGTTGACTCAAGGGGTTTGTTTACATATTCTTAAGCACCTGGACAATTAACTAAATTAATCCTTGATGCACTTTAACTTGCATCTCGTAACTTTGAAAACCTACCATATACCACCATATTAATCAGAGCATAATGCGTTTATAGAGTAACATAACAGCAGGCTACTTTGCGCTTATCTACCCTTTGCATTACCTGCATTATTAGAGTTAACAATTGCTAAAGTCATAAATGTAACAAACCTGTCCAATAAGCCTGTTGAGGTTGGTGTATGTGGGGCGCTCGATGTCGAGGTTGCGTCGGCAGATGTCGTAGATAGCTTCGTTGTCGACCATGAAGGCGCAGTCCGAGTGCTCCAGCGTCGTGTGGGTGGTCAGGATCGAGTTGTAGGGCTCCACTACTGCGGTGGAAACCTGCGGAAATTAAAAGTGCATTGAAAATTTTAAATTGATGAGACCCTTAAAATTTCTATACTTCGAATCGCATAACCACAGAGTCTTTTTGAAGACAATCCTTGTATGCTTTACCTGAGGTGCAGGATAGATAGAGAACTCCAGCTTAGACTTCTTGCCGTAGTCGACGGAGAGGCGCTCCATCAGCAGCGATGTGAAGCCGGAGCCGGTACCGCCTCCGAACGAGTGGAACACGAGGAAGCCCTGCAAAGAAGACTAGTTTTAATACGAATACCAGGTTGCTGCTGTTGTTTGCATACGTTATCTATAACAGAAATCCTCTTAAGTTACGATTTGTCATTTCTCTCCCACATTTCTTACTACAGAAACACAGAAGAAAGCACAGAAGAAACACAGAAGAGTTTTTGGTATTAATCTTATTATCTGTGCAGGTCAAATTCGTAAATTTGAGACGCTGATTCCAAGGGATTAAAGGTCTTCCGATTATAGTCTTCGGTTTGGACAAATACCTGGAGTGCATTATCGAACCCTTCTATCTCGCCACCTTACCGATGGTGTAAGTGCGTCCTCCTCGCTGAGAGTTCCCTAGCTAAAAGTTCCCCCACCTGTAGCCCAGTGCATTGGTCGGCCAGCTTGCGGATGCGGTCGAGCACAACATCTACGATCTTCTTGCTGATGGTGTAGTGCATTCTCCTTGCTGAGAGTTCCCTAGCTATAAGTTCCCCCACCTGCAGCCCAGTGCATTGGTCGGCTAGTTTTCGGATGCGGTCGAGCACCACGTCTACGACCTCCTTGTTGATAGTGTAGTGTGTCCCTGCTGAAAGTTAACCAGCTATAAGTTCCCTCACCTGCAGCCCGGTACATTGGTCGGCCAGCTTTCGGATGCGGTCGAGCACAACATCTACGATCTCTTTCCCGATGGTGTAGTGTCCGCGCGCGTAGTTGTTGGCCGCATCCTCCTTGCCAGTGATAAGCTGTTCTGGATGAAACAGCTGGCGGTAGGTGCCGGTTCGGACCTCGTCTGAGAATAAATGTTACAGGTTTATACTTCATCATTTTGTAACTTACTTGTCGTGTGAAACTCATTACGTCACGGGTTTCCCAAATAAAACACAATTAAGGATTTGTAGTTTGGTTTAAATAAACGACGTTGCACCAACTCTGGAAGATTATCTAGGATTAACGCACTCTGTTAGATTAGGTAGGTATAGGTACGTATTGCAAATATAGGCTTAGTTACCAATATTTAAATCTAGGATAATATAAATCCCATAGTCAGTCGATACCAGCAGCAGAGAACATATATAATTTACTACGAACCCACAGGAAGAGATGGGGTGGTACCATACCTACTTAAGCCGGCTCCACACGGACAGAATTAATTCAAGCATCGGATATCGTCTCAAAATAATAATAAATATGTCTGCCTCTCAAGATCTCTGTAAGGGAACGCAATGGCGCTTGAAGAAAGCAATTAGGTAGATTGTCTGGCATGCTTGACATGCTTCAATTACATTTCATAAGGGCCTGGACTAATATAACCAAGACTATTTCCTTTCATGCTAAACCACTATTTGTTTTTCGATATCTTCAGCTTATAATATATAATAAATGTATTAAAAGTTATGTAGTTTATTTTATCCAATCTCTTCACACCCTTGATTCTTAAATATTTATATTTTATGTCATTGATTTCCATAAAATCCTTTCTTGGATCCTCCTATTGCCCAGATATTGTCATGCTTGAGAAGGCGTTAACAATGGTCTAACAATATCTGGGCAATAGGACGCTTCCTTGATCAACTAGGAGAGGAGCACTCGATGGTCCATGACGGGCGAGACATCGTCATTGTGTACTGTAGTATTGGTCTAGCTAGTAGATATTATATATTTGGTACCTACGCACAATCGGTCGTTTTATAAAATAAATGAAATTGCCTTCAAATAAGAACGTTCAACGCCTGAGATGATGATGATGATTACCTTGAACTCAGGTTGCGTTGTGTTTAATTATATTACTAAGTCATGTCTTTCAATCAAGATTTCGCCGTAATAAGTCTAAGGCTAGACCTAAGCTAGACTTCAATTCGTCTGTAAGGTAACTGCGAAGACTGTAACGGGTCGCGGTGTCACTGACCCCGCTGTAAGTAGTACAGACAAACTATTAAAAAACTATCAGCAGAAGACGGGCGTTCATTTCATGGTTTATTTCGTTTTGAATTAAAGTTGTTTTTTTCGCTAAATGATGTCGTGAGATTGGATTGACGCCTCAATGTTCCGTTGCTTGCATTCAGTGGTTTTTGTTTGTATCATCTACAGTAATCTACACTCATTAAGTCATGTCCCTAGTATGTACTACTAAAAAAATATTGTTAACTGACATGTGTATGTGACTAACTTCAGCTGAAATAAGCTTCATTAATCTTGTCCTAGAATCTATTGCACTACAAAAGCCACCACAAAAATTGCGTTTTTTTTTTTATTCTTCCATTGCAAACTTTGTTTCATACTTCAACTTTCTTCTGTCTTCTCTAAAACTCTATTTGGCACAATCCATGATGTACATATAATTTGTCCAGAACACTCACCAACAACAGTAGGCTCGAGATCCACAAAAACAGCGCGAGGCACGTGCTTGCCAGCGCCGGTCTCACTAAAGAACGTGTTGAAGGAGTCGTCCCCGCCGCCAAGCGTCTTGTCCTCTTCTGTCTGCTCTAAAACTCTATTTGACACAATCCATGATGTCCAGAACACTCACCAACAACAGTAGGCTCGAGATCCACAAACACAGCGCGAGGCACGTGCTTGCCAGCGCCGGTCTCGCTAAAGAACGTGTTGAAGGAGTCGTCTCCGCCGCCCAGCGTCTTGTCCGAGGGCATCTGTCCGTCGGGCTGGATGCCGTGCTCCAGGCAGTACAGCTCCCAGCAGGCATTGCCGATCTGCACGCCGGCTTGCCCGATGTGGACTGAGATGCATTCCCTCTGGAAGATGAGGTTTGGTTAATTACCGAGCTTTAGTCAGGGACCATGGTTTATTACAGAGCTTTAGCCTAATTTTACCAGAAAAGTGGGTTAAAACGTGCACACCTTGGTGAGCAGACGGTGGTACTCCGCGTCGAGGCTTTGGCGAGACGAAATTGATGAGTAGGTACCTACGACCTGGGATGGATGGACCGCAAATGAACGGGACTTTACGGGACAAATGAACATGGGGGAGGCCTTTGCCGTACAATGGGGACATGAGGCGTAAAAAGTTATTCACAAACGAACCGATGTACCCTATATCTGATTATATTATTGCGAGTAACAATCGATACTCAAATTATTTGATTTATGGTGTGTTACCAGTTTATGTAATAAATATTGTTTCACTAAGTTACTGAATGTAATACACAATAGGTAAGCTAATGAAGTTCTTGTTAATAAAACCCTTTCCCAAAAGTGGCTAATGTCCTACAAAAGCCCTTTGTAAAATACTCAAAGGATTTACGAGTCATTGTCAGGCAATTTTCAGCAGAATGTGGCTTTTGTTAACAAAACGTTATAATGTTATGTTTACTACCGTGAGCTTTCAACATGGGGTCAATGAACGCTCACACATCATCGTCACCATCACAATTGTTCTTTTTCATTATTAGAACACGAAACGGGTAACATTTATTTATTTATTAAGGAAAACCAACAACTTTATATACATATACTTAATAACTAACACAAATAGGAAACATAAAAGTCAATTATAGGTTTTCGCGGATAGACATCAATTTAACAAAAAAGGAGCGCTTAGCTAGTTTAACCTACTCACACGGTAACAAAAACACATTATATTATATAACTCATTATGTACTAACATACAGTAACACACTCGTAACAGTAAAGGACACAAAACACTTCCTGATTAGTTTTTAAAAAGAAAGATGAAAAAAATATATATTATAATTCCTAAGAGTAATCAAAAAACCTACTGCTCAGCAACCGGCGAACTGAGCTTACGCTCGAACAAAACAAATCTATTGTCTCATGATCTTTGCAGGTGTTATTAAAGGAATTGCTAACTCTTATAATGAATGAATTCATACGATAGTTTGTGTTGACAATTGGTATGTAAAGGGGTGGATTAAATCTTAAAAATTTTCGGGGTACATTTAAATTAATTTTATTAAGTAGTTCTGGACAGTCGATTTTATTAGTTGACAATTTTAGTAGGAACAAAATGTCTGCTATCTCTCGCCTAGTACTTAATTAAAGGAAGAATATGAAACCTTCTGCAAAGTTGTAAGTATTGTTGCGAATTAAATGGAAAATGTAATTTAAAGCACAAGAATTTTAAAAACCTTTTTTGTATTCGTTCAAGACGAGTAATGTAAACATCATATCTAGGGTTCCACACCTGAGACGCGTATTCGAGTATTGAACGGACAAAAGTGCAATAGAGTAGTTTTAGGGTTTTACATTTCTTGAAATTAACTGAACTTCGCATTACAAAACCTAGCGCTTTTCTTCCTTTGGCGATAATATGTGAAATATGCTCGTCGAAAATTAATTTAGAATCATGTATTATACCTAGATCTTTAATAGAATGAGAGTGTTTGAGAGCTTGATGTTTAAGTGAATAACATGACGGAATGATTGCTGTTTTACGAGTAAAAGTGGTTACTGAGCATTTAGATGGGTTAAGGTCAAGTTTATTGAGGAGACAGTAGCTATCTAGACGCTCAAGGTCACTCTGCAAGCCAACAATGTCCGATGAAGAATTTATTTTTGCGAATATCTTCATATCGTCTGCGAAGCACAAAAGTTTTGAATTATGGAAACAATTATCAATATCATGGACAAAAATGGCAAAAAGAAGGGGTGCCAAAAGGGACCCCTGCGGGACTCCGCTGGGCATTTACCATTATTTAAATATTTTTGAGTTGCCTAATATTCAATTTCGTGTTATAATATTGTTAAAAACGATGATAGTTTCAAAAGTTCATATTCTCCAATAAGGGCGTTCCTAAATCCGATGAGACATGCAGCTTTGGGACAAAACCACTCTTATTGGCCTAAAATAGGTAAAGGCAGACGAAGTAACAGAATACACAAATAGGGCAAGCCAGAAATAAAAGAGCCTTATGCCCAATAGCGTTAGAAATAAAGTAAATTTTATTGTTACTCAAAGTTATTCAATAATAAAATATATTAAGTAATTATAAAAGAAAGCCCTAATACACAAAATTATATTTGTAAATATTCTAATATCATTATTTTACGAAAATGCCTAACCCCTACCTTTGACAATAAAATTATACTTAACATTTTCGAGCGCAGTTTTTCAGCTGAATAAATTAGGGTGTACGAAGGTCACTGAACCGATCGGTACAGCTGTGATTTACCTACTTTTCGTTAGGTACTAACCTACTTTCGCTTGTCCTGATGGCTTAAGACACGGAATTCTTATTAACTTTAGGTATCTTCAGGTAAAGGTACAGATAAGAGTGGACTATTAGTAACGTAAAATGGTTTAGGTGGCGATAATGGTGTAGTTAAATTTTAACAGGATAATTAATATCATTTTTAACTAATCTAACGCTAGAAAAATACTATTAATAGAGATAAGGACTCGTATTTTAAATTCATTCTTAATTAATGTTGCATAATTCTTCTAAAACTTAATTAGATGTTAGAGACTTTATTTGTTTTTCTACATTTATTGTTTTACTTTTTCATCGTTTGCAGTGATTCTAAAGATTTTATAAAATGTACATGAAATAAATTAGACATTTACCATACATTAACTAAAGATTTTATCTAAGCCTCAACCTTTAATAATAAAATACCCTTACATACATGCAAGTACCCTGCGTAAAGATCTAGCATATTTGTATGTTCTAATGTTAATGTTATACCCGGAAAGCACGCATAGAGAATATAGAGGGACTATGCATGTCTCATAAAGCCACGCAAGCTCATGACTAGACCATAGACATGTTTATTGCTTTTATAGTGAGGAAGAAATGTGCTTTCAATTTTAAATATTTTAGCTGTTAGATTGGATTGCTGTAAGTATAATTATTGCATACTAACTACAAAACATAAATAAAATCGGAAATCCTGTGTAGCCTTTGTTATTTATTTTGAACGGTACAAACTTAGGTATATTAAGAAAGCTAGACATTTATAAAATAATATTCGCAAATTGTAGGTACCTAATTTGTATGGTAGGTAAACAAATGGCTCCGTCACAATTCAGGCACCGTGTGGTACTCCGTGGTACCGTGGTACGAACCAGGCACAGAACTTTATGAACCATCATCAATCAACTTTAGCGAATAGAAAAGCCATTATAAACACCAAAGTTCATTTGTGGCCTATGTATTGACTATGTACCACGTTTTAATCAAGAATAGAAGAATCAAATAACGAGATGCCTTGTACTTACTAATTGAAAAAAAAATGTGTATTCATCTACTGCGGTAAGTGTTAAATAAATATCTTTCTTTATTGCTTAGCAATACTTGTTATTACCTACAGGAATAATACTGGCTATCTAGAAACCTAATTTAACAGTAGGAAGGTGCCTACATATAAGAACCTATATTTTACATTTGTACCTACTAAATATGTAAGTGTGTACTTCTTTATTTCCGTAGTCAGTTGATCTCCAATCGAATAGAACAGTTCAACTCCATTACACAAGACCTCGTTTCAAATTAATTCCCAATTGTTTTACGATCGCCCACGATGCTCATACATGGACAAGATGGGATCAGTACCAATTGGTTTACAATTAAATTGGAGTTTCTATCAAATTGGCGTAATAAATAACCGTATAAGGCCTAACCGCGCCGCGGTAGCAGATGCTTGACTGTGGGCGGGTAATTTTATCCTTATTCGTCTGGCGCCAACAATTGCCTGTCACATTTGAACTTGGAATTACGCTAATTGATTTGTCTATGACCAAAAAGAGCATTACCTATCTCCCAGCGAATTAGGTATACCTACTTAGATTAGAAAAGCTAGAATTAAGAATTAAAAAAATAGAAGGATTTACATATATACGAGTACATGGGATGTTTGAAATTTTGTTTCTTTCTACCGCAAGAAAATAAGCTAGTAAGTAACAGATTAAAATATTAACTTTTATTCTTTCATAAATGGAGAAATTAAATATTATCCACATGAATCTTTAAAAATGTATGACAGCTTTCAGGAAAATAAAGATTGAACAAGGAGCTTTTAAAGCTCCTTGTTTTAAGAGCTAGCGAATTCGCCTGGAGGAAACCTCACAAAGGTTGAAGCCTTTTAGTTTCCGTCTGACTATTGTTCCTGTGCCCTAAAAGCCCTCGCCTCTAATTACTGGCATTGCGGAAATACTTGGAATAGGTATCACGTGTTCGAATCGTATCCGTATGTATGGGGTAGGTCTGCGGTTTAATTAGCAAATTGTAGGTTTCCATACTTTTACTGGGAGTTCCCAGGTCTGCACGCAAATTTCATGTGATAGAAATAAATTATAGGGGGAGGGGGGGCACATTGATACACAAAAATTCAATCTCTTTTCTGAGGACCATAAAGCATTAAATTTGAATATTTTTTTTGATGTGTGCATTGGCTGATGTTTTAGCTTATACTTTGGCTACGCAAAAACCTCAAAAACTGGCGACGTATAGAGCTAAACTGATTTTTATAAAAAATCATTTTTGTATCATTCTGCCCCACCAGTGGGGCACTTTGATACATGGGGTGGGGCAGTTTGATACGTCTTTTAAATCTATATGAAATACAAATTTAAAGTGACTAAAAACCCAATATAAATTATAATTATTACTTAAAATTAAGAAACAAAACAATTTTATTGATTGAGTTCGCAAAATACTTTTAATCAAGAGTGCACATTAGCCATAATCAATCTCTTAACTTACTTAAGGAATATAATCACAAAAAATAATATTATCATCATAGAACAAGACTAATTCTCTGTTATTTTCTTAATTATATAATTAGTTATATACTTACTAAGTAATCAGACACAATTCATTGAATATTGTCAATAAAAATATAATATTGGAACCTCCTATTATATTATCTCTCCTATTGTACGTATCAATGTACCCCGCACATTACCGTATCAATGTGCCCCAAAGGACTTTTTCCACAAACAATTAATTTTATCAAATATAATAATAATCTTGCACTCTAAAACATTTTAAAATACAATAATAACTATATTTCCTTAACTATAGTAACAAATAATAACAAAAACAACAAAGATTTTATTAAGATATTTTTTGTAGGCAGCGGCGCACGCCATTTTTAACACATTAGTGACCGTTGAAGCCCAACGGCAAACTGGCGGCGTGTGGTGTCACAACTGTATTTCTTGTGAATGTCATTGAGCATTCTAGTGATGTGCCGGACTCTGTAGAGTTTATAGGTTTTGCGATATAGAAACTGTACCAATGTGCCCCGTGAATCAATGTGCCCCCCCTCCCCCTACTATTTAGGTAAATAATTCATTAATTTTTTTTTAAATTTAAGTAACAATAGATACTTACTATTAAGTTTTTTTCTACCATGTATTTGAATTAGGTAGTACCTATATGAAGGTGGGTAATACTGTATTACCCACCTTCATTATAGGTACCTACTACCTAATTCAGGTAGTTATTCTGCAGAGTGGTAGAGTTGCAATTTTTATAGTTTAGGTTTAGAAACATGCAAAGTTTTTTATAACTTTCAAACCTAAGTTCATTTAAAATTTTAAACTGTATAGAATAGACAGTCATGTACCTACAGATCTTGATAGCGTTAGGCAATATAAATTGAAAAAGTTAGGTTTTTAAGCTCTGCCGATTCGCTATGCATGCAATCGTATTTATTTAGCATCCTTTTCTTGTCTATGATAAAATCGACATGAAGTTCAATACACCTAATTTCCTCAATATAGGCACTTACAAAAACAAGACGGAGGTATCGAGCCTGCTTCGTCCGACCATCACGATGTTCTAATTTCAAATTTTTGAACAAGAGAATGGAGCGGCGGGTGGCCACAGGCAAAAAAGTGTGAGGCTACCGAATGATACAAGTTGATTGAAACTGATTCATTGCTACTGTAAGTTGAAAAAAAAACAAAAGACTACCGTTTTGTTTTGTAGAGTTGTTAATGATTGCTGTTTTTGCGACTTCGTAGGTTAGCAAGTATTTGCGACTGTCTAAGCATGTCTATGTCTATCAATATATCAATACATATATTTGTTTTCAACTGTTATCTTGCGTTAAGTTGCTGAAGTTTGTATTAGGTAGGTATGACTAAACTGATAATTATTCAACTTATTTTCTGTATATCTTCCTCTATTATATTCGTAATAAGATAAAGAAATATTTAGATAAAATTCGAATAACGTTTAGTTATTTCAATCACCATTTTGCGTCACCGTTAGTCAAGCGGAATGCTATTCATAATGTAAAAGCCTTAGTACATATCCAGGATGAGGTCACCGCCACTCCTGTCTGTCGGGAAAGCTCTTTAGGGTTAGGATTACGTTTTGTGTCTTGCCTAAATATTTGTTTAGCATTTTGTCAGCTTTGCCATATTTTCTGTTGCGTCTCTACTAACTACATAAGCTTTATATCTTACTATAAAAACTGTCGTGGTTTGATAAATTCATATTGAGATAAACGGGCAATACACGAACCTTATTTACGTAGACTATTGATCAACCGTTTCGTCCCAGAACGTGGGACTTCATCAGGATCAAGACACTGCAAGGACACGGATCACGCACGCTCGCCGGTCCGCAGTGCACATGTGCAGTGTTCGTGTATTGCCCGTTTATCTCATTATGAAGCTATAAATCTAGTGTATAAAACCATTTTATCTCCTAGATATAAAAGAAGTTTTACACAAACATAACAGAATATGAGGCTTTTTGCCACCTGTATTATGTGTATTATATTAGGGTGGTGCCATACAATTATGGTAATTAAGCAGTATGTTCGTGTATGAGCCCACAAGTTCAAACACCTCTGAAATTACCAAAAAACTTTTTGTAGGAATTGTAGGTCTGACGCGTATGGCCTAGACTTTATTATTAACGATTAGGCTTATCAGTTTATGTTTTGAGGTTATTTGTGTACCAATGACCTCTTGAAAATTATAGGCTAGTGTTACTTAAAAGTGTTTCCTTTATTTTCAACATGTCAAAAGACACCTAAATAATTTAGGTACCTATATGTGTTGTGAGTAGAGTTTTTACAGTCAACGCTTTGAAATTAATTTTTTTATAATATTTTCAAAAGTAAAATATTGTCCAGCTCTATATAAACATATATTTATAAAAGTACCTAACATAATTGTCGGTCGTTAATTAATTTATGTCCTTCATATATTTTTGAAAACAACTCACAGCAATAAAATAAATATACTAAAGCAGGTTAATATACCACAGAGGTTCATAGGTGAATCATGTAATTCACAAAACTATGGCTATTGATCGCCCACGCACCATATTGTTTAATTGTTACTTTTAATAAATCTTCCTCGGATTAATGGACAATTGTTTTAATTCAATGACTCATTATCGACCCACGATTCCAGAAAATCGTACACGTTTTTTACTTACATCCATTATCCATCCTGCAGAAATATTTAAATTAATTGATTAAGGAAAATGGAAATCATTATACTGAAAATGGTGATTTGGCGGTTGTTTTTGTGTATAATTGTGATATATGTATGTACCGTAGGATAGGAGGCGTTTATATTTTAATCACAAATATATGTAGACTTAAGTGGCTTCCTGGTTTTAAAATAATACACCTAAGTACATGTTTGTTCAAGTGCGTTCTGGTCGGTTAAATGGTTATTTTAATTGCATCTATGTATATACCGGACATTATGTAGAGTGGATAGGGAGTGTTATTATGAAAATATTTAATCAAATGTATCAACCTATTAAAATGAAAATGATGGATCCAAGCTCGTCGTTTTATATCCCATCCCAATCCTCTTCCAATCGAAGCCTTCAGTTTTTCAGTGTTAGACTCATTAGGTTTTTTATATTATTAATGTTAAAATAACTGATATGATACCTATTGTAATTTATTAAATATTTACCTAATGTAATTTTCGTCATCTCCAATATAAACAAAAGTATTTTACTGTTGGTATTTATTAATTTTATGGTAATATGCTCTTTAAATTAACAAGTAATGTTACTAGGTATGCCAAATCGCTTGAAATGTTGTATCAGTAAAGCCTGCGTGTATACAAATACACTAGTTTTTGTTTAGTTAAAAAGTACCTAGTAGTTTTGATTTTATAGGCATTCAAAGTTTCGAAAAATATCGAGTCGCGCTAACAGTCACATGAGCGCTTGTGACGTCATAGTGCAGCACGATCAGTCTGTTTCACTCAGTCCGCTTGCATTCGCTTGTTATTGTGACGTAACTATAATAGTTAGAAATATGCTGTCGCGACATTTTTTGTAGATATTAATGTGTTCTACAAAATTGTAGTACATTGTATATTTCTAAAATGAATACTTTTCGCAGCGCATGCGATATAAGATTTTTTTTTTACATCTTGGGTGACATATTTGGGTTTTCCGTGCGGATCCCTACTTTTTTTGAAAATATAATATAGCTTATAACCTTCCTCGATAAATGGACTATCCAACACTGAAAGAATTTTTGAAATCGGACCAGCGGTTTCTGAGATTAGCGCGTTCAAACAAAAAAAGAAACTCGTCAGCTTTATAATATTAGTATAGATAGTATAGATAGGTATAAGTATAGAAGCGCATAAACAAGTTTTAAATCAAAATAAACGGCCTCACGCATATTGTAAGTAAAATAAATGTTAAATAAAAAAAATGTCAAGTTCCCGATAAGACGATGTGGTCGCTCAGCGACAAAGCCTTTTTCTTTTAATTAAATAAAAAAAATAAAAAAAAATTGTCAAGGCCGGTCGTGCTCTAATATTGAATCACAAACAACGGAGGATTCGTTTCGTTCCGACAAAGTATCATGCGATACATCGCTATTGACGCAATTTAATAACTTTTTGAACATTTCATTTCATTTTGTAAACAATTTTTATAACTTTTTGAACCGTTATATCTCAGAAACGGTGGCTTGTAAGAAAAAAGTGTTGATACATTTTGATAGATAATTTCATGATCTACAATTTTGTCCTAGGTACTTTTATGATAAAACTTACCGTTTTGCTGAAAATCGCGAAAAACTAAATTTTTTGACATTTAACCTTGAATAAAACTTTTTCCTTAACGTGGAATGATGGGGATCTTTTAGACATTGTTTATAATTATGATTTGAACAATTTCACAGAAATCCAGCTTGTTGGGACTTTATGTAACTTGAAATGTTTAAATTGACTGGGCTATATCAATTATCATCATATCGTAATAACCAAAATATCACTTTTTGTTTGATAATATCTTACTTAGGGGATAGAGTAATTACCATATGATATCAAAAACTGACAGTTGATTACTGAAGTGGACATGGCAATACTTCTCTAATTAATAGGGTGCGAAGGGAGCGGCTTTGTTGAAAGAAATAATACCGATATGTGGCGCAGCGGGCGAATGTCTGCCTGCGAAGCAATAGATTGAGGGTTCAATTCCCGTCTCGGGACAAATTGTACGAACTACAAAATAGTTGTTCCAGGTGTTCTAGGGGTATTCAAGGTAGGTACCTATATCAGAAAGCTAGCACTAGTAACACAAGCTTCGAGGGCTAGATGTTGCAGTCTTGTCGTGTGAATAGTCCAGCAATTTTTTGGCGAAAGTCATTTAGAACATATTTTATGTTAGACAATGTGAATCAATAATAAAGCTTAATAAACAGTTACTCAAGTTTTTGCATGATATTTGAATATGATTTGTGAAGTAAACATTAACTTTTATTAGATTTTTTATCGTCTACGTGATAGTAATACATTGGTAAAGCATAACGAAATGGCATATAGTAGTCGGAAAGCGTAGAGTATTTTTATTTAGTAGGTAGGTACCTAGTAAATTGTTGTACGTCCTTAAATAATATTTTGTAATATTCTGCTATACATTCATTAATTTATCATGCTATAATTCATTTAGCTCGAAAATTTTACTTTTCCTAATGTGAACTTTGAGTTTGGACTCATGTAATTTTTCCTTAGTTTGGTTTGAAAAAACTATAAAGTTTTCAGTTTACGTGAAGAAGGGTGAGCAAATAGCTGAGAAGGCTGATACAGAATACAATCTGAATCCGTAAATGCATTTACGGATTCCATGGCTCCAGTAAAGCAGTAAGGAGGCCTAGGACAGGTGACACCTATCCGTATCAGAGCGCCTTGCGGTCAGAGCGCACTCAACCATGAAGGCTGCTAGGCAATCCTGGACTAGGTCTAGGTATAACATGAATGTGATTAAGTTTTTCAGTCATAAATTTGATCTTAGTTAATAGTACATTATGTTTCTTAATTGGGGTTGAGCTGGCCACACCAGAGAGGTGGCATTTTGCCACTACGAAAGCCCTGGCGAGACCTATTCGACTTCTGGGAAGACTGGTGACAAACTGCTCTGGACAAAGACTGCTGGACAGAGTTAGGTTAGGCCTTTGCCCAAAAGTTGGAAAGTACAGGCTAAGCAAAAAAAAATTACTACGCTTATCTATACTAATATTATAAAGAGGAAAGATTTGTTTGTATGTTTGTTTGTAACGAATAGGCTCCGAAACTACTGGACCGATTTCAAAAATTCTTTCACCTTTGGAAAGCTACATTATCCCCGAGTAACATAGGCTATATTATATTTAAAAAAAATTAGGGATCTTTACTTAAACTCCAATAATGTAACATAAGGTGTAAGAAAAATTCCTTACGTCGCGTGCGCTGCGAAAACTATTGATGATAGAACAAAATCATGTACTACGACTTTGCAGAGCTCATCATTATCTAAAAAAAATGTCGCGACAGCATATGTCTAAATATTATAGTTATGTCACAGTAAGCAGTTTTTTATTCTAAAATATTAATTTATATATGCCGCCTCTTGAAAGGGTCTTCATTTGTACCTTGGTATTAATCCTTATCAAAATAAATTACTTTAAATTCAAGACGGCTTTAATACCTTTTTATAACTTTTTGAATTATTCAATTCGGACATTTAATTCGGAAGATATCACGAGTTTAAAAATGCAAGTATTAGAAAAAAGTCTAGAGGTTGTCGCTCACCGCGCTCAGCATACGATGTAGACTCCATGAAAGCGTTACTGGGGTACGGGGTGGGGTAATATAATATAAATAAGTCAATGTAATATCCTTATCCTAACATAGGCTACTTTTTACCGAGGAAAAATACATACTTCGGCGGAAAAATATATGCTTACGCGGAAAAAATCGATTTAGATAAAATTCAGTATGCAGAAGATAGTTGCAAATAAAAGTATATGGCGAGAGACTTTTCACCGCGGAAAATACATGCTTCCACGGGAAAATATATGCTTACGTGGGAAAATTCGATTTGGATGAAATTTAGTATGGATATAGTTGCAAATAAAAGTATATGGCGAGACGAAGTTCGCGGGGGCTGCTAGTCAATAATAATTTCCTATGGATAAGATATGAATCTTCCTTACAGCATGAGTTCACAGATAAGTACTGATTTAAATCTAACACAGATAATGAACACCTTAATTAACATAAAAAGTTTAAAGCAAAAGTTTAAGTTATATTATGCTTTAGGTGTAGTTTCGGCGGAATCTTTTCGCTCCACGGTCAAAAAACCTTATTAATCCCGACCTTGAATAATTTGAACAAAAAATTGTGAGTTAACAACCATCCATTTAATTTAACTAACTTTGTCTACTACTCGTAAAGATCTTCTAAGTCGATGTAATAAGTTTCATACAAGTAATTTGATTACCAGTTTTGCTATTGGAAACAGAAAATGTTTTTTTTTATAGAGGTAGAGTATTATTCAATTACCTTTAGTTGTAATGTATAAAAAGTTACCAATAGGTCTAGTGTAATGGGGTCGTTTTCATTATTACTAAAATGATAAAGTAAATCTACAGGGAATCTTTTTCCTGTTTTTCCGACTGAATTATGTAGTAGGTACCTACCTTATTGACGCCTTAACAATTTTATTAAGATGACTAATTTTTTCATGGACGCGTATTTTTTTTTGGAAAAACTTTTCATGATAGAGACGTGAAAAAAAACCAGCAGAAACCAAAAATTGTGCAAATTCCTATCAAAATAATTTGTGTTTATTTAGTAACAAATTATTGTAGATCAGTTTTCAAAAGAACTGGTTTTTGAAAAATGTGAAATAATTTTTTTTAACCTATTTCTTATCAATAAATATTTTTTAAGTACCTAAGCTCAAATAATTATAACTTATAAATGTAACGTAACTCACCATGTTTGTATGTGGTTTGCGGTTGCGGGTGTCCTGAGAGAGATGGCGTGGCGAGCTCGCGAGGCAACGCACCGGGCCAGACTGTGCCAACGGCGGCGACTCCGCACTATTTATGTGTCGCGGGGCTTATTCCCGGTCACATAGAATTATCGCATACGTTATCCTAGTATTTATTTATTTTATTTGTAGAACAAACAGTCATAATATCTTAGAAACGAATATTCTTTAAGAACTACAAACCAATTAAATGCCCCAGTATATTTTGCACTAGCCGACCCGCTGACAGCTTCACTTGAGGTTTTTTACGTTCACCAGATACAGTTTATATAATATAATAAATCATAAATGTACCATCCAACACTAAAATATTTTTTTCCAATCGGACCAGCCTTTCCTGAGATAGCGCGTTCAAAGTAACAAAAGCTTTAGCTTTATATAATATTAGTATAGAGCTTGAAGTTTAAGTAAAACTAAAGACACACTTATAGTATTAATGTTTCTAATAATGGTCAAAGCGGGTTCTTCCTATAAGCAAAATAATAAACAGTAAGTATTGTAGGTACCTATTTGCAATTTAAATCCGTGGTTAGTATTAAAAAAAACTTTACTACCCCTTGCTCTAATAGTACAGTTTTTCATTGAAGTAAATATAATAATAGTCGCTGCGCTGGCACTTCAGAATACGCCCGCTTGATTCATACAAGTGTTTTGGAAAGATATTCGACTTTACCAAAAACTGTGACTAACTTGTGACAACTGCACTATATTTGGACCAAGTGGTTTCTGGGCTATAGGTAGTATAATCAAATATCTGAGCTCAAATTTCAGAATTCTAGCATTTATTCAGACTTAGCATTCGTTGTATTGTTAGTATACCACTGTATGCTTACTATTTGTAGTATTTGTACCGTTGGCTTATTTATGTTTTAGAAGAAAAATAAGTTCGAATGTCACATTAGAACTATAAATGTATAAATAATCTATGTCTATGTTATAGTCCTGTCATTTCATAACTCAGCTGACGCGTCGCGGGCTGGGCAGGGCAGGGCGTTAATAAACCGTGAAATTATAAACGCTCCTTTGTCTATATTTAAATAACTTGTCTACTATATGTATTAGGACTATCGTGGATCAGAACTAGTACATAAACTAAATCTAAATTTACAAATTATGCATGGTACCTAAGGCGTTTTATTATTATTTAATGTTTTACAAAATTACAACATAATGATACGTTCATATTGAAATAAACGGGCAATACACGAACCTTATTTACGTAGACTATTGATCAACCCACGTTATGGGACGAAACGGTTGATCAATAGTCTACGTAAATAAGGTTCGTGTATTGCCCGTTTATTTCAATATGAATTTATCAAACCACGACAGTTTTTATAGTAAAATAATGATACGTATAGGAAATCTGTAGTGTGACCTACTAGGTTATATGATAATTAAAACTGTACCTAATTATGAATTTATTTATTTAAAAGTAAACAATTGTGGGCTTAATCTTTCAATATAACTTACAATCTAATATTACAGCGCTTAGGTAACCTCAATTCCACTTATGAAGTAGATATTTGGTATTCAAATAGCGGCATGGCACTATCACAATTAAATATAAATTACTACAAGAAACATATGTACAGAGAACGTATCTTAAAAAACAAACGTAGATATCACTATTAAAAAAACTTAATTTAACGATGGAAAAGACTAAGCATAGTTGCTTAAATTATTTAAGCAAGTGAATCAAGAACAAAAAAGGTATGTAAGTATTAGATAATAGATTTAAAAATTAGATTTAATTGTGTAAAGATTGACTATAAATAGCACTAGGTACTTGAAAACTTCTTAATTTTTTATTAGTGAAAATAACGAAGAACTAAAACAGTATTCGCAGTTCACTTATTAATCAATATCGCAATCAAGGATCCAAACGGTAATGAGATAGAGATTGATCTCACAGTTTTTTGCCCTAGTCTCTGTAATTAGGTGGCGGGACATTATTCCAGCAGTTTCGGGTAATCCTGTACTATTTTAACATGAAGCTCACTCATGTCCATATTAAACTATTCTGCAGCTTATCCTGTACTATTTTAACATGAAGCTCACTCTAGAGACATATTCAAGGGTTCACTTATTTCACTCAGCACCGTCTTGTTTGCCCGTCTGCATGTAGGAAGCGGAGTTCTTCCTCGTGAAGAGGAAAGGGGCCGCGGCGGAGGGGCAGCGGAAGGAGCGGAGGAGAATGGGCGGGCTGTTGTCCGTCTTGTTGCCGACCGGCTCCAGGAGGTTGTTCCAGAGGAGATTGGCGGCTGAAATGGACAATTGTATTTTAATATTGCTGTACTTGTAGGCTTTATAGCGCGTTGATGGTTGAGGGATCGAAAAGTTCTTGAATGAAGGTTTTAACAGTCTAACGTCTCTCTAGTATTGCCATTGTTTATGTATACGCGTTGTGTTTGTCGATATTGCGAAGGGTATGCCGTGCTTATTCTGCCTTGCCTAGTTCATAATCGAAAATGAAGGAATGATCGGTAATAAACCTCTTCCTTTGAGCTGTAGCATACAGGTTTCGACTCGCTAGAACTATTAATTTTTTCGCGCCTGAATGTTTTTGCCGATATTGCGAAGAGTTTGCTCAGCTTATTCTGCCTTCCTAAGTTCATAATTCATAAGGAAGGAGTACGCTTTAGCAAATTCTACTTGCACAAAAATTAAAATCTTTGGTAAAGAGAGACATATTTAATTAATGAATCCAAACGTTTTTACTTTCTTGCAAAAGGGTTGATCAGTTTTATCTCATAGAATATCTCACCTAAAGCGTGACCCTTCTGTGAGAAGTGGAAGCAATCATGCGTGATGTAGGACTGGTGTATGACGAGCGGCAGCGCGGCGGGCGGCGGCGACGGCGCGTTGAACAGACGCATGAAGGGCTGCATCACCACCGTGAAGTCCAGACGACTGTCATAATGCCCGCTGTCCACCTGTAATATCTCACCTAGAGCATGACCCTTCTGTGAGAAGTGGAAGCAGTCATGTGTGATGTAGGACTGGTGTATGACGAGCGGCAGCGCGGCGGGCGGCGGCGACGGCGCGTTGAACAGACGCATGAAGGGCTGCATCACCACCGTGAAGTCCGGACGAGAGTCGTAGCGTCCGCTGTCCACCTGGAATACAAAGGTATTGCTTAGCTGAAGATCTACTATAAATAAAAACTTTCTTTTTTATTGTGTTAGTTACACCATTTATAAGTCGAGAACGGCTGATTTGGCTGAAAATTGGTGAAGTGATAGCTTTGAACCAGGAAAAGGATACTTTGTACAGCTGAAAAAAAAATTAAAACGCGGGCGAAGCCGCTGGTGGAAAGCTAGTTTATAATAAAATTTATAAAATAGTGGGTGAATGAGATAGTAGAGAGAGTACAGGAAAATGTTTTAAGGATCCATTTGTCTATACTAAATTATGCTAAAATGCAATCTCAGAGTTTGGAAATTATATGGTAGGTATATGTCAGGCACAGGTTAATTTTGCACAAAAACTGTTTTGATGCGAAAAATCCTGTTTATCAGCCGTTACAGAAGTTCTGATAGATACCAGCAGAGTCTCGGCTTGTTGGTAGAGGCGCGCCATGCGGATGATGTGCGCCAGTTCGTTGCCCCCGCGGTGGAAGCACGTGCAGAACAGCGAGTGCATGAGGCGACACATCATTGGACGTTGGACTCTCACAGATACTGACACGTCTGGAACATAAATAGTAAATATTACTGGACAGCTCAACCAGCTCTACAATCCACACAACAATGTCAAGCTCTATGGTAAGTGTGCGCCAGTTTCCTGATGATGACGTCACTCGACGAGCACCGCACCAGGTTCACCAGGGACCAATTACGTTGTGATCAGTTAATTTAAAGTACCTTTTGCTTTAATATCATTTACAAACTTAATTTGAAAATGTATTGAAGATAGCTCCATGGTAAGTTCGCGCCAGTTTCCTGCTGATGACATCACTCACCGAGCACCGGCACCAGGTTCACCAGGGTCCTCGGCAGGTGCATGTGGAGGTAGTCCAGGGTGCGCGCCAGTTTCCTGCTGATGACATCACTCACCGAGCACCGGCACCAGGTTCACCAGGGTCCTCGGCAGGTGCATGTGGAGGTAGTCCAGGGCGCGCGCCAGTTTCCTGCTGATGACATCACTCACCGAGCACCGTCACCAGGTTCACCAGGGTCCTCGGCAGGTGCATGTGGAGGTAGTCCAGGGCGCGCGCCAGTTTCCTGCTGATGACATCACTCACCGAGCACCGGCACCAGGTTCACCAGGGTCCTCGGCAGGTGCATGTGGAGGTAGTCCAGGGCGCGCGCCAGTTTCCTGCTGATGACATCACTCACCGAGCACCGGCACCAGGTTCACCAGGGTCCTCGGCAGGTGCATGTGGAGGTAGTCCAGGGCGCGCGCCAGTTTCCTGCTGATGACATCACTCACCGAGCACCGGCACCAGGTTCACCAGGGTCCTCGGCAGGTGCATGTGGAGGTAGTCCAGGGCGCGCGCCAGTTTCCTGCTGATGACATCACTCACCGAGCACCGGCACCAGGTTCACCAGGGTCCTCGGCAGGTGCATGTGGAGGTAGTCCAGGGCGCGCGCCAGTTTCCTGCTGATGACATCACTCACCGAGCACCGGCACCAGGTTCACCAGGGTCCTCGGCAGGTGCATGTGGAGGTAGTCCAGGGCGCGCGCCAGTTTCCTGCTGATGACATCACTCACCGAGCACCGGCACCAGGTTCACCAGGGTCCTCGGCAGGTGCATGTGGAGGTAGTCCAGGGCGCGCGCCAGTTTCCTGCTGATGACATCACTCACCGAGCACCGGCACCAGGTTCACCAGGGTCCTCGGCAGGTGCATGTGGAGGTAGTCCAGGGCGCGCGCCAGTTTCCTGCTGATGACATCACTCACCGAGCACCGGCACCAGGTTCACCAGGGTCCTCGGCAGGTGCATGTGGAGGTAGTCCAGGGCGCGCGCCAGTTTCCTGGCGTGTGCGGCCGGCGACCACGCGACGGGGCTGAGGCAGGCTGCGGAACAGATGTCGTTGGCTCCAATGAAGATGGTTAGCATCTTCCAATCTTTGGCGATGTCGATGTCGGGGGAGGCCCGCATTCTGGCTACTATTATCTGTAAGAGATACCTAATATTTAAATAATTGCGATTTTTGTCTTGTTCGCCAGAATCTCGCTCATGTTTTAGACACTTGTCTTGTTAATAATAACATCATAATCGTAATAAGACCCAGACTAGATCCTTTCTCTCAGCAGAGCGTTTCCAGAGAAGAGTATTCACTAATACACCCAGAAGCCAAAAGTTAAATAATTTCTGTTATTTCATTTATCATGGCGTTGATGCAATGCTTGTAAAGATTTAGATTTCTTCGATCGCTCAAGCTGGAAACTCCGTTAAACCAATCGCTATTTTAATGTCAAAGTAATGGGACAAAGGTTTTTACGTATAATACATATTACCGTGTCCCTTATACTACAGTAAAAAATCCAATATCTAACCGCAACTTGTGCTATTATGATGCTACATATCTTCACATAAATGACTACCTTAAAGAGATTACAAGACGGGAACATTGTTTCACCATTTAAAACACGGAAAAGTGAGGAGAAACCTGTCTTTTAACCCCTCTGACCCCATGTCATTCATAAGTCGCGGACGACACAGTTTTGTGTTACGAATGCAAACGGCACATTTATCTACGAAATGTAATAAGTAATTATATGGCATTTGACCTCAATTGGTTAGAGGCTTTTGAACGCATTCACGCTGGAGCGTTGCGAAAATTAATGGATAAATTATGTTGTGATCAGTTAATTTTAAGTACCTATTACTTATGGTGTTTTAATATCATTTACATATTTAACAACAAGATAGACAGATGATCTTGTTAAAGCTACCTACCAGTTCGATATGGATGCAAGCTGCATCAGACCGTAATACCTGGACATCATAAAGGGGGGGGGGGAGGCCTATGTCCAGCTGTGGACGTCCGATGGCAGATTCTGATATGATGATGATGATGAGGAGAAGATTTAATACCTATAAATTTCATAGGTTATGTTTGTGTGATTTATTAATATTCTAGGAAACCACAACCGACAATTATGTTTATTGGGTACCTATGGTTCATAAAAAAACAGTTTTAGGTTCTATAGCTTTTAACAAATCAGTCAAAATACAATCTCAAAAAGAATACCTGCGATACAAAGATGTTTTTTGTCCAAACACTTGAAGCTGTTTAGACATTTTCAAAGAACATTGGACACATTTTATTCCATTGTTAAAACTCCACTATTCAAGATAGTTTCAACACTTGAAGTCAGAATATTTAGTGACATAACTTCGACATAACTAAGTAGGTTTGTGGAATGAATGAAGAACGATTGGCGAGAAGAATTAATGGTATCATGGCTCGTAAATTCTGAATTTAAATAGAATTGAGTAACTAGTATGTTTGTTATGAAAAAACATAAGATGGAGCGAGATGACACTAAAGTTAAATCGTGAATAAATCAATTTCTAAAACTCTGTTATGTGTTATTGACATTTTAATTTTGTAAAAAAACAATAGTGTTATTTTATAAATCTGTACCTACTAGTTTTTTTTTATTATAATAAACCCTTGCTTGACCACAATAAATTTTCAATAAATAGATATTAGGTAGTCCTTAATTTACGCTGGCCAAGTGCGGGTTGCCGAATTACAGATGTCCTTTAAACTTTTCAAAGTTCCTCATGATGTTTGCCTTCACCGTTAGAGACGGGATTTTAAAGTGTACATTGATTTTTCAAGATGAAAAATCCAGAGGTTCTAGAGGCGGGGTTCGAACCCACGACCCACGGAATGAAAGTCGAGTATACTCCTACTTAGCTTATTAAAATATTATTTTCTCACGGGAAATCAGATTAAAGCTTGTTTTATTTATATTTAGGAGCTGCAATTTTATGAAATTACAAATATATTTCCCAAATCCTTTTTCAGCGAATATACTAGTAAAAAAGTGCAAGTTTCGAATAATCATACAGATATTGATGTGAGACACCTAACAAATTAGTAAACGCCTAAGTTTTTACCACCTAATATGTCGGTCAAACGTACGCCACCTAAATTAAACATTGATTCACCTGCTGCAAGTATATTCCAGACTCCTATACAACATTTTGCCTCGGATCCTAACTTATCCGTGACACCTCTCCAAGACTCAATGGTGCCTCTTAGCAACATTACAACGCGGAATACAAAACGTAAACGTGAAGAAGAGTTTTCAAAAAAAGAAATATTAGATCTCTTTGCGAATCTAAAAGAAGCACAAGATTGTAAGTTGAATGTCATTGTGAACACATTAAAAGGAGTCAAAGAATCACTAGACTCATTAACCCTTAAGCACGACGAGGTGTTACAAAAATTGGACCTAGTGGAAAAAGTGAACAAAGAACAAGAAGTAAAAATTAAAGCATTAGAGTCCAAAATAGAAAACTTAGAACAAAACACAAAGAAGACTTCTTTTGAAGTCAGAAATATCCCGCAGGAGCTGCAGGAATCAAAGTCACGCCTAAAAGATCTTCTTAAAAATACTGCCGATGTACTCAATGTTGCACTAGAGGACTTCGAAATCAAAGACATATATCGTTTTGGAGCTAAGTCTAAGAAAACGGGAGCTAAACCCATTGTTGTAGACCTTACTACAGTTATAAAAAGAAACGAAATCATAAGTGCATTCAAGAAATTTAACAGGGAGAACAAGTCAAGTAAATTTACAACAGATAATCTTCACTTAAAGGGACCGAGTGTACCTGTTTACATTTCAGAAAGCCTCACCCAGAATAACAAGAAGCTCTTCTTCCTTGCACGACAGGCGGCTAAAAATAAAGGTTATTCCTTTTGCTGGTCATCCCACGGAAGTATCTTCATACGTCAAACAGAGGGCTCTCCGCAAATAAGAGTAACATGTGAGGAGGACCTAGAAAGACTGGAAAGAGAGTGCACTCCCATCGACTAACTTGTGATGTTTTACTAAAGGTTTTTACTCTATAAATAAATAATAGAACTTTATAAATTAAGAATAGTACTTAGAATCTTTTTTAGAATTTGGTACAAATTCTGTAACACTTGGTAATTAATAAGATCTCAAAATATAAACACTTCTGTAACCTATGCACTGCACTACTTACCCAACTTTAAGTATTTTTTGTTTTCACACACTGGTACACATTTACATAAAACTATTACATACTATATTACATATCAGACACAAACTACTTAATTAGGAGGAATAATAATATACTTATTCATACCCAGGCACAATAACAAAATACAATTATACATTCTCAACAATAACACTCACAACTTATGTCACTCCAGTACAGTCATACTAGACAGTAGATAGAGTTATATTCTACTATAAAAAAAGGCTATTATAGCTTTTGTACTAATTATTAAACTATGAGTGATCCTCAACAAGTTCTCAAGGACATTGACACTGTCAATGTATCCGAGTCACGCTTTGTAGATGTACCAGAGCTTTGTAAACATTTTTTACCAGGTAAACCCAAACAGATTTCTATGATTAATATGAACATAAGAAGTACACATAAAAATTTTGTTGAATTTTCTATTTTACTGGACCGCATAAATATTAATTTTGATTTTATTATATTAACAGAATGTTGGCTAAACTCAGGTCCAGCTAGTACTCTGGTAAATTATACAACATTTCAAACAAATAAAAATTTAAATCAAAATGATGGAATAGTAATCTATGTAAAAAATAGCTTAACTAACTATGAAGTAACTGAACTAGAACTTATGGAAGCAACAGGTCTCTTGGTAAAGATTGGACAAAATACCTGCATCATTGCAATTTATAGATCCCCATCCTATCGCAACCTAGGCAAGTTTTTAGATTCGCTGGACACTCTCCTTGTCTCTGTTCGGCACATGCAACAAATTATTATTACAGGAGACTTAAACATTGACATCTCAGACAGCATTTCAGAAATCCAGATGAGAGATCGGTCTAGTGAGTATCAAACTTTACTAGCTAGCCATGGGCTACTACCAGGTCACACTCTTGCTACAAGAGACATAGCATGCTTAGACCATTACATGATTAAATCCAAAAGTATCGCAAAAATTATAGTGCTTCCTGCTATAATCACAGACCATTCCCCTGTTTTAATACAATTCGATGCCAATAATTTTATAAGTACTAAAAAACATAAAATAATAACCAAAGTTGATTATGAAGCCTTATGCAAAGATCTCTCACTCATATCTTGGAACGACAAGTTGAATTATGATAATGTAGAACAAGCAACTGAAATTTTTATTGAGACAATTAGGACACTTATTAATAAACACACTTCAGTAAGAAAAATCGTAAATAGGAAATGTAATCTAAAACCATGGGTAACACCAGGGCTTATTCGATCCTTAAAAAGAAGAGACAAATTGCATATAAAACTAAAAAAAGATCCCCAAAACAAAGAAACCCAAAAATATATACAAACTATAGAAATATATGTAATAAGTTAATAAAGAAACTAAAAAGAGAATATGAAAAGCAACAGTTAAATAGGCATAAAAACAATAGTAAAGAAACATGGAAAACAATTAAAAATATCTGTAACTTCCCTGTTAAAACAAATACATGTGAACCTCTACTCAAAACACATTCAACTGAAAAAGATTCCTTGAATCATGTTAACGAATATTTCACTAACGTCGGAGTTAATCTTGCACAAGATATTCTAGAATCCCAAAACGAAACAGAGAACAATTTAGCTGAAAATGCTCGGACAGGTATTAAACAACAAGTATCTTCTTTCGGTCTTCTACCTACTGATCATAAAGAAATATTCAATATAGTTCATTCACTTAAAAACACTAGCGCCCCAGGTTGGGATTTAATAACAACAAACTTAATTAAAACTGCCTTACCACACATACTGGATCCAATTACTAACATTTGCCAAGCAAGCCTTGATGCTGGAATATTTCCGAACTTCCTGAAAAAATCTATCATATGTCCGATACATAAAGGAGGCAATAATGATGAAGCGATAAATTATAGGCCAATTTCTTTATTAACTACGCTATCAAAAATACTTGAGAAACTAATGAACAAACGCTTAAAAAACTATCTAGACCAAAAAAATATACTCTCTCCCAATCAATATGGTTTTCGATCCGGACGGAGCACTGATGATGCAGTAATAGCAGTAACAGAATACGTGAAAACCAGCTTAGACGCTAATCAAAAGACTGTGGGAGTTTTCTTAGATTTAGCGAAAGCTTTCGATACGGTCTCGACTAAAATCTTACTGACTAAAATGGAATCATACGGAATTAGAGGTATAGCATATAAGTGGTTTGAAAGCTATCTATCTCATCGAACTCAGAAAACTCGTATCGGAGAAGTTGTTAGTGAGGAAACCTTTATAAAATTTGGAGTACCACAGGGCAGCATTCTCGGTCCTACCCTGTTTCTGCTCTATATCAATGACCTTTGCGACATTGTACTAAACAGTGGGAAGGTGGTAACCTACGCTGATGACACGGTAATCTTGTTTCAGGCAGAAACATGGAAGGGCGTGGAAGTGCTGACCAATAATGGCCTTGACATAATTTCAGAGTGGCTAAAGAGTAACTTATTAACAATCAACATAAATAAAACAAAATATATTAACTTTACAATTAACAAAAGAACAAGTCCAAAACAGCAATTAAAATTAAAAATACATTCCGGAAATTGTAAAAACACAAAAACTATCATCTGTCCCTGTCCGAATCTTGAACTTACAAACAAAATTAGATATCTAGGTGTAATCCTTGATGAACATTTAACTTGGTCAGAACAAATTCAGAGTTTATCTGGCCGACTACGAAAACTTATTTACATATTTAAGAAGCTTCGTCATGTACTTAGTCTCCAACACTTAATTAGAGTCTACTACTGTCTAGCTCAGTCAATTTTAACATACTGCATTAAAGCATGGGGATCGGCAGACAAAACACATCTCATAGAACTAGAACGTGCTCAAAGAGCCTTACTTAAAGTCATGTGTTTTAAGCCGCGGCGATTCTCTAC
Source organism: Chloroclystis v-ata (assembly GCA_963691955.1). NCBI lineage: Eukaryota > Metazoa > Arthropoda > Insecta > Lepidoptera > Geometridae > Chloroclystis > Chloroclystis v-ata. The sequence goes on along the minus strand of OY829902.1, from coordinate 9,776,578 downwards.
TACATCTCTACATCAGTTATGTCCTGTACTGACAGTTAGACAGCTTTTCATAAAAGAACTTATAATAAAACAACACTCACAAATGAATAACACACTACAATTAGCACATAGAAAACGTCGTATTGATATCATATTTAAATTAAATTCTGCCAGAACTAACTTCGGAATGAAAATACAAAAAGTTCTAGGCCCACGTATATACAACAATATTAACAAAACAAGTTCTATAGCTAAACTGAATTACAGAGAGTTAAACATAAAAATAACAAATTACCTAATTAATTTAAACTATCATGACACAGAGAATCTTATGTTAACAATAAAATAATGTAAATTTACATAATCCTTACAATGACACACACACACATATTTTGTAATATGTTATATAGTATTATATTTATTTTTACCTATCCAAACCATCCTATATATTTATACTATTTATTTATTTACACAAATAATCACACACATACCATAATGTAAATTTACATAATCCTTACAATGACACACACACACACACATATTTTGTAATATATTATATAGTATTCTATTTATTCTATTTATTTTAACCTATCCAAACCATCCTTTATATTTATACTATTTATTTATTTACACAAATAATCACACACATACCATACACACAGTCACTCATACTTATACAGGTGCTTATTTATTTCCATAAATACACTAATTTGTAGTAGTAGTGCAACAAAATGTATGTATGCTCTAAGCTATGTATAGTACCTATTTATACTATAATTAGTATATACAATGTAAACTGTTTGATATAAGCTAGTAATTAATTGGACTTAATTTAAAATAAATGAATCAGTTTAAGTCTTAAAATACAGTACATGTTGATCCCTATAACAATGATATAGCTTATAAAACTTTAAAATTTTGTTCTGTGTTAATCGAAAGCGAATCCACTGTAACCTCGCAACACAGGCTCTTTTGAGACCTAGTGCAAGGGACAGAGCTCGGCTTCGATACCATTACTAAATAACTTATAATTTATAATCTAAATCTAACAAATTAGCTATGTAGGTATCGAGCTATGTATTTATGTAAACTTAAAGTGAAAAATAAATTCTTTTATCTTTTATCTTTTTTTTTATACTAAATCTATTGTTTAACCGCGAATTAAGGTCACCACACAATGCACACACGTTCTTCATTTAGTTGCAAACTTGCTCGTCAACATTCTGATTCGGCAATGCGCTTCTTAAACCATATCTGTAACCTAGTAGAGCCAAATTATACAGTTATAAGCGTTCAAAGCGTATATTTTTTATAATTAAAAATCCTGACGTACGCGGTAGGTTTGAACCCACACTCATCGGAATAAGTTGAGTGTGCTACCACTTAGGCAACACGGCTTCCAAATCAAAGCAAATCAATGCAGTCAAGTAATGTTATTCCAGAGCTTAAGATTTACATCGCAAATTAAATTGGTTCCGCTGGTTTTATTCGTACAAATGTTTCAAACTATTTCTTCACGTCACAAGTTCGCAACATGACCATCATAATGAAACTATTTTACGACTCATAAATTACATGCCTCTTTGCTGTGCCGCAATAACTACCTCTTAAACATAATTTTCCAAGGATTTATACATTTTATACACTTGGATGAAAGGATTATTCATCATTATCAAACCATATTACGTTCTGGGTGGTTTCTATTGGGGAGAAACTTTTGTTCAGCACCACACGGCAACCTTGGGATTACCTTAAACTGAATTTTATAAGTAACTTGAATATGAGACGTGAGGCAACGTCCTTAACAATTTCATTGTTCATCCATTGAATATTTTTATTATTTTCATAAACTGTCTATTTTAAAAATGTAACCTACATAAGTTATTATCTTGACAAACATTAGATATATAGGTTTGAAGTACCTACTTACATTAAATATAATGTAAATTATGTTATACTTGTTTTGGTACTCGATAAAATTATTGAAGAATTTGAAAAAAAATTAAATTAAATTATCAAAATCTTGTCGAAAGTATTACATGGAAACTGTTTCGATATAACTTATATATTTATTCGATTTCCCTCATTTCATTTAAATAATGTTCCACTTAAGATGAGGACCCTAAAATCGTGCAACTAAATATCTAGAGATGTCGCAACACCTGATCTAACATTGTTTGCTCAAAACTAGTTCAGCAAGATGACACTCTAGCTCTTGACCGACAAATGGAGTGTGTAATGTAACCCAACGCTATTTGCTGTAAGAGTACGTGTTCGTTTTCCTGTGACCGAGTGTGGTGTGGCCTTAACCCGTATCTGTTGAGGTCGTAGGACATTTATGCATATCGCGCTCGTTAATCTGACGTAACGTAAATAGACACAATATACGTTGTTATATGCATAGAGCGTGCCTATTAATCAGTTACGTTTCTACAAAAAATAAATACATATTGCACAGTTTTAAACTAGCACGGGAGGTAGTCGTCAAAACTATATTATATAATCGATATTTCTTCGAATAGATATATGGATTTTATTATTCATTAGCCCGCCAGTTTTTCCTAAAAAAATATGTAAGTATAAAAAAATACCTTAGCCAGATACTATGTTCATATTGAGATAAACGGGCAATCCACCCTTTTACGTTAAATTTTTGGTCAACAGTTTCGTCCCAAAACGTGGGACTTCATCAGGGCCAAACACTGCAACGACACGGATGCAATCTCAAAACCTTTTAAAGTTGAATTTTTGTACAAAAGTTTCGTCCCAAAACGTGTCTTCATCAGGACCAAACACGACACGGATCACGACAGCTCGCCGTTCCGCAATACACTATGATACTGTTTGTATACCTTGGCCTGTCGATAGGCGTCTTCATCAGAGGCCACGGGGAAGGCCACGTTGAACTTGGCGTTCTTGGTCAGCCACTCGCCTGTGCCCGTGGAGTAGCCGCGCAGGTTGGGGTTGTACTCCTTCAGGATGTTGGGCAGTGTGAGGAACTCGCGCCATGATGCGTCACCGCCTGAAACCATAGACAATAAATTATAATCAGCGTTCCATTGTTGAACAACAATACAACAAATGCTGAGTTGGAGGCCTATTTGAGACACTCTTTAGTTATTTTTGTTAATTTTGTTAAGTTAATATGTAGTCTCAAATAAATTATTTTCTTTCTTCTTTAATGTTTTCCGTCACCGTTAGAGCACGTGCACGAGAAGAAATATCCAGAGGTGCGCGCCGGGGTTTGAAATCAAACCTTCGGAGTGAAAGTCTAGTGTGCTCCCACTTAGCCAACACGGCTCTTAATACTTACTGTCCCTAATATATTATTATGTATTATGAAATAACTATAAAAGCGTTTAACTAAACTTCTACCTAAGCTGAAACTTTAATTTTTAATTTCAACAGTAATCACCTTCTCATTACACCGTTGCGAAATCTCTACACCCGTTAAAATCGCCATTATGTCAGAAATTGAATTCTACTTGCTGAAACCTTTATGTTAATTTATTCCAACAGTGATCACCTTCTTATTACACCGTGCACCGTTGCGAAATCTCTACACCCGCTAAAATCGCCATTATGTCAGAAATTGAAATGACGGCTTGCAACTATTTTGCATTCAATGTGGTAACGTTCGACCCTTGAACATTTGAAATTCGAACACACTCGGAGAATATTTAAATTTTTGACACAGTGTTTCCGTAGCAGCTGGATCAGTGACATAGAAAGAATTGGCTTAGTAATAAATTTACGTAAATGTAACTTGGAAATGTTATTGAAATATTAATGAGACTCACTTATAATGTTTTTTTATAATATAAAAAAATATATACTTGTAATAACTTTAGAAATTCCATTACTTTTCCATTATTTTTTATTATCTAGTTTCTTAATGAAGTTTCTGTCAATGAAAATGAATTATCTACCTGGTAGTTACCCTAGTTGTGTAGGCGACTTAATGATTTATACCCTTAGGAATAGTCCTGTACATAATTTATCTACACCGACCCGAAAAGTAGGTATTATATAATATTTTGAATGGAAAATCTTATACATTATTTCACAATACATATAGTCAAAATATTTTTTTTTTCATATTTATTATTTATCATTTATTAATTATTGTGACCCAGCCAAGGGATTTTTTAGCTGACTGTAAAAACATGAATGTTTACTGTCACGATAAATGCAGATTTGCTTCACGTAGTTGAGGGCTCGTTGAAACTAGGTTCTTGACTAAACAAATACCTATATATATAAAGAAGATCATCATATTATTCTCGGTTCTCTAAATAAAACATATTATAACATATCGGGTTATGTTATAATCTACACGCTTACATTATTCCGTGGCTATAACACGTTATAAAATATAAAAACCATCGAATCTTTTATAAAGCACACAAACTTGCGAGTGAGGGGTAATTAGTAGATAATTATATCAAGTACATAACTCATACAATGAGTGCTTAGTGAAAATTGGAGTTTATTACCAGTCGTCTATACGATCGACGTTGCAGATATAAATTAGAATCAATTGTTTTTACTACTCAGAAGCACGCAATTACATTATACAATCATCATTATGAAAACTAGTTTTAAGTAATATTAGAGTAATGTGTTTATTTACGCATCGATAGAACCAGTACAAGTTACTGTAATTGGTCATAATTAATAATCTATACCTACATATACTATGTACTTAATATTTTATAATTATAAAGCTGAAAAAAGTTTGACTGTGCGCTAATCTCAGGAACTGCTGGTCCGATTTGAAAAATTATTTCAGTGTTGGATAGTACATTTATCGAGGAAGGCTATATAAAATAAATTCTAATATAAGTATGGAAGAAAATCGTGGTAATGCTATTTGTGGTAGTACCGAAATTCTTCAGTTCTTTCGTAACCACGAGCCACTGCAAAGCGCTTGAAACGCGGTGGAATGATACGTTGGAATAATTACGATATTGCAGGATTAGGAATGTTAAACTTTTTAATTTACTTAGGTTGTTATAAAACAAGATAGTAGAGAAAACAATCGATATTTCAAAGTAACTTTTTGGTATATTAAGCGGAGTCAATAAATCACTATACTAACTATATGATACTCTACGTACCTGCACACCACGACACGCCTCGATACTCCACAAACGCTCCAAGCGCGAACTCCTCCAAAGCGCCGCTTCCAGCGACCAGCGAGTCGCCGATAGCCGCGACCACCTCGATATCCCCGGGACGCAGTTTGTGCACAGACGTGGGTACTTCCTTACTGCGCCCCCATTGGAGGGACTCCTCGCAGGGGAACGGAGTGGAGGGGGGGATGGCGCGCTGGCGACGCACGTGCGACTTGCGTTGAGGGTAGCTGAGCTTCCACTGGAAAAGAGATGCAAACAGCTTAGAGTGAGCAAGAATGATTGGAGACCTCAGTTTTACTATTTTTAAAGTTCTTTATTCAAACGTGGAACCACGATTTTGTTTATTATTATGTATTGATACACACAGCAATGTATTGAACAAAACATTGCTGTGAGAATTGTCCAGAAATATTTATTTATTATAGTTTCACCATTGTTTGCTTGTCTCTGCGGTTTTCCGGTTACTTTTAGTCCGAGGTTGTAATTTTACTATATAAACATTTATTACGCAGAGAGAATGGTAAAATATCTTTAAGAGTAATATTCATAAAAAATATTTTAATTTTGGCTTCCGGCTAAGGTAGGATTGGTCTGATCAAGATCAGATTCTTATAAACGTAATGTAAATAATTTTTGTAAATACTTGTAATTTTATAAATAAACTAAAAAATCATAAGCAGAGTATCTACGAATTACTAAGTAAATTTATAAAATGGTCTGGGTAATGTCTGTTGGCTCATGTTTTGAAAACTGTTGAAACCGTAATAACAGAGGACAAAATACGACTTAACAAATAGAATCGTTTAACAAAGGGACAATTACCTGTTCCACAATAACATTAAACTTCTTAAACTGTGCGTGAAATTTGAGCAAGTTTACACTATTTACACAAATAGGATTGCATTGTTTAAAACATTATAATTGGGCTATTTAGTGTTCAACAATGCGCAAGATTAAGACCTCAGACGCTTTAAGTTTACCCCCAATTAAAATAATGAGGTGTAAGCGTTTGACGTATCTATCTATGACAAGACAATAAGATAATACCTCTAATGCCAGTAGTATTGCAAAAGTGGCCCATAATAAATACTAGAAATGTGTGGACAATCCAAATAGTAAAAAGTAAAAATAAGTATCATTTATAGTTTATTAGGGATTATCTATCTAATGTGTGTTGGAGGCAGGTATATGGGCAAGTAAAGTTTATTTTATTCAGCAATGATGAGCCAATATTTGTTACCCAAGATCCGCTAATGGTGATAATGATCATAATACAGGTATAGATCTACTGTGATAAGCACTAAGTGCTAGAGATGGCTCAATGACTTATGAAAAACGTCATTCAATATTTTCTTACACAACACAAACAATTAACAACACAGAAAATAAATAATATAATAAAATACAGAAAATATCTTAGACATAATATATTACGAGTATATTATAAATATACCTTGTATGGGTCTCTTGTACGCTTGTCTGTTGTCTTAAATAAATGTTTTTCTTTCTTTCGTATACCGTCTTACTGCGATCTCCAAACGTCCTGGTACATAAGTGTGGTGATTATACCAATTCCCCAAAACCTATATTTAATTCTATAGGGATGATCCGAGCAGAAACTGGGCTTATGAAGAAAGTCTTTTTATTAAGAAACAAAGAACACAGACATGTAATGAAATATTATTTAATTTAACGCAGTCTGATTCTTAATTTCATTTAATTTATCTTATTAAATAACATGCAATGCTGTGAAGTTTTTAATTCGGAAGAAATTTATGGGTCTGTCAGAAAATACAGTGGGTCAGATTATGCACTTATTTAAATCTTGTTTAATTTTAGCCAAATTTCGTTAGTTTAAGATATGGAAGTAGCACAGTGAGTTATATTAATTTATTGCTTTATTTACATTTAATCAAATGTGTATTATATAAAGATGGGTTACATGAAGGTTTATTAGCCTTTCACCTACTTAAAACGTCTGAGGCTAATTAGGCGAGGGTTTTCTCACGGTGTTTTCCTTCACATAACTCATCATAACAAAACGCTACGTCTCACAACTGGGGACCGTCTAGTTAATCATATTAATAGGTCTTGTGAGATTTGCTATAAAAACCAACTTGGTGTTTATAGCAAATCTATATCACCACACTGGCGGGTTGGTGATCGCAGTAAGTTGGTACAGTACATAGAACGACGGTACTGCCCGTCTTGGTGTATAAATCTATATGACGTCATCACCGGAAGTGACATAAAATGAGGTTGGTAACGCGACGTCCTTCAAACTCTTCATAGAAAAGCCGGTACCCTTACGATGTTTACCATCATCGTTACAACACGTACATTTTTAAAAAGCGCACATAATTCAAGGAGAAAATCCAAAGATGCTCAGCCTGGTTTGAACCTAAGACCTTCAGAAGTGTGGTCCCACTTAACCAACATCGCTATTACAATGTGTTAGATCACCTTAAGAAGGGTTCATTACTATTCACGTTCGCATTCATCCTCCGCATTGAACCAACTATTAATAATAGAATGCACGACGCGTGACGGAACTCTTTCATATTCACAGTGCGAATAGTTGCTTCGTACACTTGCGGCGCCGAAATCGGCATTGAAACGACCTTGTGGACTACTTAATGTAAGGATGCTGTCAATATCATTACTGGCCACTTATTGATTGTTTCCGACCGCGGCTTTCCCCGCGTTTTCATTAACTTTAACGCATTATTAAAGATTTTTCACGCGGTAAATATAGACAATATGTTTCAACTAATATTTAAATTTACATAGGTAAATACAGTAAACACTGTGAACAAAATTAACACAAGTCGCTCGCTAAAACTCATACGGGCCCAACTGTGAACTGTGATATTAACAGAGTCACAGTTAGAACATGGATTGATATAATGATAAATGATCTCCCACTTGTAATACATGACGTACCTTTATCTGCCGTTTAGCTCATGCCATCAATCTCCAATCACCAAATTACATTACGTTACAATCAGCATTGTCAAAGCCAATATCAATAGTTGGTAATCTCAACCATTGACATCTGTAACCAAAGCATTACAGAAGCCATTTGTATCGCATATGGATGTGGCATACCGCACGTCAATGATTCGAATTCCAATTACGTTGCATAACGTATTGTGTAGGATAAGATGACCTATTGGTATTTCCAGCTCTTGAGCATCTTTTTGATGAAGTGGTCATGCATTCACATTATTTGGTCATTTCTATTAGGAATCAAAACACGATAAAAAAATCGGCTGCGGTATTATTTATACGCGGTTAAGAGATTTAATGACTTTAAAGTTCTTTTAAGATTTATGTTATTTATTTCCATAAAATCCTAAAGATAATTTGGACAAGACGGTAACCTATTTACTATATTCGTCAAAACCTTCAATGTATTGACTCGCAATAACTTCCTTCTTCAGCGAGCGCGTTTAAATCTTTTCTACCGGAACATTGTTATATACAAAACCCAGCTAATTCTTGTAGATTTACGCAACATTTGTTAAATCATTTAATCTATGTGAGGGTCGAAGTCGATGCACAAAATTTATTTCTTATACTTATCATTGGAATATTGATGAAGTATTATCAAGTCTTGAGCTGTGTTGACTAAGTGGGAGCAAACTCAAAGTGGGTGTGAAAAAACGTCCACAACTTTATATTTTTCATGTTAGTTAAGTATTTTCTCTTGTAAGTGAATTATTATTGCTCTTAAGAGAAATAAAGATCTTAAACCCGAAACTCGATCTTTATTCCGAAGGTCGTGGGCCCCGCCAAGCAACACTAGATTTTTCTTTAAACTGCACTTTATAAACATCATGAATCAGAATTTTTAAAAAGTTTGAATGACATGTGTCATTCACCAACCTGCACAGCGCAGAAGTCAAAGAGAGAACGTAAATAGGGGTTATTATGACTGAGCACGGGTCTCTTCAAAAAACGTACTAAATAAAGCTTACCAGACGGGTTGTTGATTACAATAAAGCTAACACCACACTTACCAGACGGGTTGTTGATTGCAATATGTTGAGTATTTTTCATTGTAAGCCTGTTGACCAAAATTTAGTAAGTCTGCATAATAACTAGTTTTCTGTGTCAGTGGTCAGCACTGGTTTAATAGGACTACTTTACTTAAAAAGTAATGTAGCATGCAACTAAGTGTTGGTTATGCTTCACATATTAATAACTAGCTTTTCGCCCGCGGCTTTGCCCACGTTATAAAAAACATTAAAAGTTTTTCCTATGTCCTTCTCCTGGTTTTGAATGTCCCAACAATCGCCAAAAAATCGTCTTATAAAACGAAAACCGTTAGTTACACTATTTATAACTCAAGAACCGATTCTTGAGTTATAAATAGTGTAACTAACGGTTTTCGTTTTATAAGAAGATATGGATGGATAGACTATCCGACCCTTCGCTTGCATTTTTTACATTATCTACTTACCTACCTATAGTTTATATAATATAGCCTTCTTTGATGTACTATCCAACACTGAAATATTATTTCAAATCGAACCAGCAGTTCCTGAGATAAGCGAGTTTAAGCAAACAAACTATTCAGCTTACAATATTAGTGTAGAATAGATATGAAATTAGGTATTAATTGCACCTATTGTTATTTGGTAATTTGATGGTTACTCTAACAATGGCGTTAGAGTTTAAAGACGGACAATGCATATTTTGTAATATTCATAGTTTGTTTAGAGATGACTGAACATCCGTTCGTTGAAATATACGATAGATCTGTTGTAAGGTTTGTAAAAAAAAATAGGTTGCAAGATTCCACCAGAACAAACATAGTTTAACATTTTTAGTTGGCTAAGTGGTAGAGCACTTAAATTCGATTCTGAAGGTCGTGGTGTCAAACCCTGCCGCGCACCTCTGGATTTTTCCTTCTAGGAAAAATAGCCATCGTGGTGAATGAAGGCCTCTCTCGTCAAGAGAGAAGTCCCTGTGTCTCAGCAGTGGGAACGTAAATAGGGGTGATGATGCAAGGAAGATATAAAATGTATGTACCTACTATCCAACACTGAAATAATTTTTCAAATCGGGTTAGTTAGCGGTTCTTGAGATTAGCGCGTTCAAACAAAAAAAACTCTCCAGATTTATAATACATATTAGCATAGATTGGCTCATAATGGTTTGCATTTTATGCGATAAGATTTACTAATATTCTCATGGGACCTGCTTGATGTGTGAAATATCCTTTCGTATTGTTATCGGAAATACCGATGGAGTGGGAAGTAGGTTCTGGTTTGGTTCTGTGAACGTTTCTTTTGGACCTAAGCTGTTTCAATTGATTCCCACGATTACTGAGTTCGTATCTAATTTTCATAGCTCTTGCAAAATATTTTTGCTTGAATTTAAACTACGACATTTAATTATAACTAACGCAATTATATCTTGCTAAGCTCCTAATTAAGTCCATAGGAATGCTGGCTTCTATTTTGGTCAACCAATCCAAAACATGGCATACCTAGCCGCATTCTGGACACTTTGCCTTGTAGAATTTAAAATAAAAAAAAAATAATTACTTAATTATTTCTAAATCAGCGAGTAACGTCTCTAGACACGTTTATTCTCACTATAACTACCACCCGAACACAAGCTTTTAGCTTACCACGGGGGGCCTTTATATGTTTATTGAGATGGAAAATTATCTAAGCTGAGTTTTATCAGAAAAAAAAAACATTTTTTCAATAATATTTTTTTCAAATGATATCTTCTATTTTTATGATTCTAAATCAGGTATTTTAGACGATCTATACGGTTCTTGATGAAGTTACGTAAAGCTATTGGCTGACACACTTGTCCCATGTCATTTCCGATCCCAACGTGTTTGCTGTCGCTGACTATTAACGGTATAATTTAATAGCAGCATTGACTATTCAATGTTTGTTTCGATAACAAGAGACTTGAGATAACTTACTAGCTTGCTGTCCTTGTCAGTTTTTTCTATCTAAAAACTACGTTAATTATGTTTTACCTTATTTGGTTTTTATTAAAATGGTTAATTTCGATCAGCTTGTTTGCGGGTTTCCCGGCAACATTGCGTTTGACTGCATGAATGCTTGTCGTGTAACACGTTACATAGGTCTCAAAGTCAATCAGCCCCAAGCTTTAGATACAAGACACGTTGCAATCTGCAATTACAATGCAGTTCATCACGATATAGCGGTGAGGCAAGAACGACTGTAGCGTAGAAAGGCATTTGCATGGACCCGACTAACCCCGAATTTGAGATGCAGGGAAAACCGTTGCTTCATTAAAGTGAAGCACGAAAATATTGCAAAATGATTACATGAGCTCATTTTATTTATACTGATTCATCATCATTAAATCTACGCATATATTGACCTCAATACGGCACGGATCTCCAGCACAAAAGCTCTTGGGGGAACTGATATTAATCCATACTTACTAGTTTCTAGTTCTTATTTCTTAGACCGGCATCGCCATAAATTTTCATTCTTTCTTTTATTTTCTTTATACAGAACGACGCTGCTACCCATCTTAGTATTTTATTCGCTTTGATGGAAAGAAATAGTGGTAAAACTCTCAGCGCCACACTGACCAAATATTAAAAAAAGATTACAAGATTACACAAGTAAATTTTAAATTCATATCAAGCAATACCAAGGAATATATTCTAAGTATTTACAAGCTTGATTTTGAAAGTCCTTTAGAAGTTCTTTCAACACGATTTGCAACTACAAGCTCCCGGCCATTGAAAGTCAGAGACGAAATCGCCTTGAAGGACTTTATCATTATCATCAATTAACTTTATATTCAGGACTTACCCGTAAGTACATTGAGAAACATATTCCGAGATTTCAAATGTAATTAAAAACATAATCTGAATATGGTTATGCAGAAACGTTGGATCTTCCCGCGTATATTTTGTCATGCTTTGGCCTAGTCGAGAAAGGATGTTGCGAAAACAAAACCAAATCTTTTATCAGTCACGTTTTGAACATTGCGGATATTATGGACGGTTTGAGTCAACACCGCACCCTTTTCTAAGGAAATGCCGACTAAAGTGTGCTACAAAATCCCACACACAAAGCAAACAGTTGGGTATTGTTTTTGTAAAGAGTATAATCTACTTTTATCAAGAACGAAGTTATATGGTCGAAAATGGTCTGAACTGCTTCGAGAAAAGGGGTTATTCCCATCTGATCATATGATCAGATTGTAGTTGCATCTGATCACACAAAAAGTTCCCATCTGATCACGGATCCGATAAGTATGGTACGCCCGTGCGCTTCTTTCACGCTTATTTATTTATTTTATATTAGCGATCCGCCTTCACTTCGCCTCGGCTACTTAATTAAGTATACCTACTTATAAAACTTCCTCTTAAACCACTAGATATCTAACATACTTAATAGAATATACCTACTTAAATATATATTTTTTTTTCTATTTCATAATATTATACATATAGTACATATAAGACCCAGAAATCCACAACAAATATTTGCAGATCGTACAACTTTTTGTCGAGGCGGGAATCAAACCCTATTGCGTCGGCGGACGCCACAGAGGTCGTGGAAATAATAAAGATCTTTAGTATTAAGTTTACTGACCTCAGGGTCGATCAGCATAGATCAAGCTACATGTGCAACTTTGTCGGTCAAATCGTAAACAAATTTGCAATCAGCACCTTTCTCTAATAACTGCGACTTCGCAAGGTCGCCCAGATTTGTCTAGTTCTTACAAAATTAACTCAAAATTACTACTTTAAACTCTTTTTAAAGGTCAATTCAATTTCCATAGCATATAATCTCAGTCTGCCGTGCGGCACTGGCCTAAGAATTGTATATCCTGTTTCTTTTCGTGGCTGTTAAAACGACTAAGATATTTATATACCAGACTAGCTTTCCACTCGCGGCTTTGCCCGTATTTAATAGACTTTCCCGCATTTTTCCTCGGTCAAAAGTAGTCTATATGTATAAGCTAAAGCTATTAACTTTTAGTAAGAATCCCTTATCTTTTTGAGCAAGAGGAAAAATAGTTCATATAATCGGCACTGTAGTTTTTGAGTTTATTCATTACAAACATACCTACACAAAATAATTTTGTTTTTGTCCCGAGACGCAATCTCTTCGCCCTCTGCTCCACAGAAGTATAATCTTATGTATTACGATAATTTATAAAGCATTGGAACTGTCTTCTGAAGACATGGAATAGACAGTGTCTAGACTAGATCATTACAAATTTAAATGTCTGCACAAATTAGCTTAATTTTCTTGTCCAAGTCTGACTACCATATAAATTAACTAAGCAAATCATTAAAATAAAAGCACACAATAAATTTAATACAGGTGATTATAAATCAAATCTACACCGAAATATAAATTAAAAAACAAGATTGTGCTAAACTGACACAAAACAACGCCGGGTAGCTAGTTTATTATTATTATCGATAATTAATATTCAATAGATAGATTGTTAATTTACTTTTCGATCTATGTTTATATTAATTGAAAGTATTACAACATAATAGTCCGTATCTGTTTATCAATTAGGTATAGTCAATTAGAATACATAATATTACAATTAAATAGAGAGATTATGCGTATAAGTTAGTTTTAGGTTAGTTTAAATTGCTTCTCATGAGGTTGAGTTACGCAACATATAAGTAAATTGAAATTTATCAGATAGGTACTTTTATTTATAAGATACTCTAGAAATTATACCGGCTACCTGTTAGACGGGTCAATTTAGTAAACTAGGTCGGACTTTATGGGCCTAAGTGATAGGAACTTGGGTTTAGTATGCTACGAGTATAACTGTTTATAATTCTTACTCAATTTGACAACCTCTATGGACTTGCGGACGAAGGTCCACCTGTGACGCATGAGATGGCGGCTTCGATTCCCGGCTCGAAACAAAAATTTGTTTAGTCTGCAAATATTTGTACCGGGTGTTCTGGGTATTTTAAAAAATATTAATAAAAAATATTCATCTATATATTCAATAAAAAACTAGCTGACCCGCCCGCGGCTTCGCCCGCTTTATTCCCATGCTTTCTCACCTTTTAAACTAACCCTGGGCTACTACAGAAGCGGGAATCGAACCCGCATGTCTTGCGTCGCAGGCGGACCTACGCCCGCTGAGCTGCGCCACAGAGGTCGTCGAATAATCTAACAATCTTTCTACAATGCTATGTAATGTTTTACAGTGTACGAGTATACTACAAAAGATGTGATAAATTCAGTTTTCATAAATGCCTGATTATCATAAGCAGAAATGTTCTCTTTTACATAAGGCATGCCAGCGTATTCTGCCATCCATCACATTCCATAATATTCATAGAAGTAATTTATAGATAAGTGCGTCGTGGTTAGTGTTGGTAATAAGCATTTCAGTTAGGTCATAGGCTAAAGGGCTAAGTACCTATGATTGAATTGCTGAGTAGAAGATTTACAACTGACAGATAAAGTGTCTTGGACCTTTAAAAAAAAACTTCCGTGACAGATATACAGTTTAAAATGGTGAAAAAATTACATTTTTCAAACTTGGTACTGAGTATAAGAATCAGTTATTATGTAAAATCAAATTAACTACGAAGCAAAATGCATACAGGACATGAGAAAAATCCTCAGGAAAAAATATGAAGCGCATGAAGCAAAAATTATTTAAGTTTACTAAGCAAATCTACGTTTAAAATTTCAAATTAAAAGCAGAGACAAGTTTTATTATCCATGCAAAAGAGCTGCAGGAAGCTAATCTCTAGCCATAGTTACCCAGTTGCACAGATTAAACACTGTTTGTGGTCTAGCCTAGTTGAGTGGGCATTGTGCTCGACCACAGACAACCACAAACAGCGGATAGATGATGAAACGACGCTGCCTTATGGTACACTGTACAGGTTCTGTTACATATCCAGTCTCGTCGCCCTACATTTCATATCCGCGTTTTATCAAGCGTTCATAGCAATCAATTTTTTCCCTAATCTACTGTAAAGCCTTAGCTTTAGCCAATTTCATACGACGAAAGGTTAATTGAATATAAATTTTCACGGAACCGTGTCCTTGAAATTCAACGAATCTTGAATATTTTACGAATGAAATAATTGCGAAGTTTTTTTTAACTTGGATCACTGATTTACTGTTAAGAGGCTTGAGCGCGTTCAATGATGAAATTGGGTGTGAGACTGATATGGCGTCATAAAATGAGCTTGTAAAGAGTAACATGAAGCTTCACATAGTAGGTAATAGTTTACGCCCTAAGTTTAGAAAATAAACATGATTGATTTACGAATACTTATACACAAATACTTAAATATATAGCTTAACACCACCTACTTTTTCAGCGCAAAAGTTTATTAAAACGCGGCAAAGTCACGAGCAGAAAGCAAGTAAGGTATAATTGACGAAATGATGCATCTGACATGTGAGTAATAATTTGCGCTATAAATAAACAATCGTAAAGGCTTATAAACTATACAGCCAACATTCTACCGCGTCTTGCGTACGCGCACCGTAAGCTTGTAGTAAGGGCGTTCTCACACTGCAAACGCACTCCGCTGCATCTCATAGGTACAAACAAATACATAACGTGCGTTTTATTACGCGTGAATTGTTCAATTCCTTGAGGTGAACTAAGAAGCGTACTACTCGTAAATAGGCTATTATTATAGAGAAATATATGTTTCTGTGAAAAAAAATATATAATGCTAGTGTATATTAGAACTATCTATATATTTCGTGAAGTTGTAAAATATTCAGATAACCAGTACCCGTAGCACAAATTTCGGGCTAATCACGGAGCTAAATACTGCAGTGCGAGTGTGTTAGACTGTGCATGCTTTCTATAGTTTCTATATGAACATAGTTACTTACAAGCAACGGTAGAATCCGCACGCTAGAAAACGCATCACGCAGCGGAGCGCGTGCCAATGTGAAAATGACCTAAACTCGGCAGTAAACACTACCTACGTTAAGTCGTAAAACGCACATTGAAATGAAGCCTATGCTTTCTACAATCTTTTAGGCAATTCTTTATTGAGATAATAATTATTATTTATACATATAGTTATTCAGGAGTGTTGTCCGGTCTAAGAATAGTACCAACCCATCTTTACCCCACTAACCTATATGGCTCTATAGATTATTGTTAGTAATTATTAGATATTATAATAATGCTGGGACAACTTCTAAATCTAGGAGTGTCAAATCCGTCCACTAAAGGTACGTTTACCTACGTTTTATTAAATTTCCATTGAAAAAGTTATTGTATTTTTCTGTATTCATTATAATTTCTATGACGACTTTTAATAGACAGACGGACAACAAAGAGATCTCAAGTACGGAAACCTAAATAATATTGTATGCGGATTCACCGACCTGGCACACATAATTAAAATATTTCGTAAAACATTTAACGCGTCAGCGTATTATTCAAATTTAGAACTAGAAACCTGTTCTTACTTAGGAGATTTATAATCAATCGTTCCGATATTTCGACGCTCTGTTGCAATCGTGATTATAAGATATTTGGCAGATAAGTAGGAGATGACTCTCATAATGGTTACCAATTAAAAAGTGCAACGACTCAAATTAAGAACATTTGAAATTATTTTTTGTTCTCAAATCAAACTAAATGTATTTGATTATCAGGAATATAATCAATAAGCCATAAAATGTTGTTAAGAAAAACAATTGCCTATTTTATTCTAAAACTTAAAAAATCGGATAATATCCATAGATAATTATGACCAAAAATAATAAAAGCGAAAATGGGCCTTGAACTTGGTTCATGCGTTAACTTAGTTTACTGCGTGTGGATTTTTGTCTTTTGCCTGGGTCAGCCAAGTTTTATAGTAATTTGTTTGAATAGGTACGGTACTTACGAATAAGTACGAATTTTAATCAGGCCGTAGCCAATCTTCAACCAAATAGAATTAAATTTCAGAAAACTAACATCTGAAATAGAAATGAAATCCTGTAAAATATTTAGGCACTAACCACATTGCCTCCAGTTAGACTGACGTTGAGAGCCAGCACCTCGTTCAGCAGAAGCAGAAGACCGCCGGCCAGCCACATGCTACCACCATCACGACACAACACAACACAAATCCACCATCAATTCACTCAAAAACTAAAATACCTACTGACTCTAAAGTAAAAATATTCAAAACATTTCGCGCTCTGTTAATTCGATTTCAGAACCATAAATTCACAAGCCTTCTGGCCTAATGATTATTTGAATTTGGAATGCTTTCAAAACATTTTTTTTTGTGGACGCGTCCGGGCGCGGTGCGTTTCGCGGGAAAATGGTGGTAGTATAGAGAAGCACGCGTGCGTTGCCTAATGGCATAGACAAGGCGACCTCACGCCGGCAAATGGTGGTCGACGCTAGACCGGCCGTCGCGCGGCGAAGAGGTCGCTGGTAAACCGCCTCGGGCTGACTTGAGGTTCTCACGTGCTCAAAAATAATTAGAAAATTTGCTTCTTTGAGCTCTGCTGCAAAGATAAATATTAAATTGAGCTTTTAATACCTATGATATAAGGATAAGGGATGGACTTTAGACACACCTTCTATCAGTTTCATATTGGGGAATTCATATCTAGAATTTAATAACTAGTTATGTTTGTATTAATTCTGGACAAAAAGTAGGTACTTATATTCATAATTTTAATACTTTCACTTTAACTAAGTACCTAGGGGGTTCCTTCTATCTCCATACTCAAGTCAGTGCCTACCCATTTACCTAACAAATATGTTAAAAAATTCCTATATTTTTAAAATAGATTAAAATATTTAAGTAGTTACGAGACAATCTATTCTCTCGTTCAGTCAGAATCAATATCAGATTGAAAGCCATCTGTCTACCTTCCTCTTCTATAATTTGAATCTATCCTATACCTACTTCTAGGTTGACAATGGATTTACATTATATAAATTACCTTCTACCCTCTCTTATATTTCACAAACACACATAAGAAAGTACAAAATAAGTGATTATTTCTTGTCACACGCGGTCATTTAGAAACCATTTTACCCACAAGTGATTTGATTAGTCGCCCACACCGAGAGGAAGTTATTAAACTTTTATAACCTTACGTAACTCATCAAAGCTGAATACTGCCAAATTCATTGTTTATGTAATTTAAACACATGTAGAAATATGTGAGAAATAGAAATGACTGACAAATCCAACAATAGGTCGCGGAAGAATATTATTTTGATGCGTTAAATCGTTTTTTCCCAGACTCTTAGGCATGCTTCGGTTCATAAGAGCATCCTTTTTCCTGTCAATTTGTTTGCCATCAAATCAAAAAATCTTTAATACCTAGCTTTCTTTATTTAATAGCATATTTATTTTGTTCTGGTTTCTTCGCGGGAATCAAACCCCTCTATATCTATTATATATAAGTATTTTGTTTAGAAGATATAGTTTAAAAGATAAAATCAATGCTTTTAAAACTATAAATAGATTTTACCTATCTGTTATGTGTTTTTTATAGATTTAGTATGAACGTCACCAGATTATATCTAGGTTAATGATTAAATTCAAGATTTTCGTTATGAAATCTAGAGATTTTAGCAAACACCCTATGCTAATAATTTCCGGAACATTAGATAAAAACACGTTGACCAATTGATGTAAAATAGAGGTTTCTCGGCCAGACCCATTCTCTAATAAATTAATTAAACGACTTTGATTGGGTAAATAAAATAACATTAGGTCTTTGGTGAAATGTGAAACAGATTATGGCTGATTTATTTGTTTGTTCTTGTTTGATTATTGCGCAGTGTTACGTAGCTACCTGCTATATAATAGGTTAAAAAATATATAACAATAAAGAATAGATTTTTAAAAAGTTCATCTATAAGGAGTTCAAAACGATTGCAAGTTGTGGGTATGCCGAGGAATACAATGCGGGCGAAGACGCAAGAGTCAGCTAGTAGTACATAACATAGTATCTGTAGTTGATTGAATAAATAGGTAAAGTACTTAGTGTAATATATAGGTACCTACCTACTTATTAAATGCAAAGTCAGCAATGTTTCAGCCCTTGCTATAAAGTATATACATTATATAAGTAGGTAAAATTGTTTTGCTATTTTTTTAAAATCTAATTATTTTAATTGGACATTGTCTCTACGCTCAATCAAAAAAAAATATTAGATTTTATTTTAAACTTGCTTATTAAACTTTTAACCATAAGTTAATGGCAAAAAATTTATGTGAACCATGAGTAATTAATACAAGTGACATAAGTAGTTTCGTTTTGTAATAGTTACGGCATTAGAAAGCAGAAGGTGGACACGTAGTTCCTGGGCATGCCTTAAAAGACCTAAAGATGTGCGCAGGGGCGGACCTAGGACTGAAATCTGGTCGGCGGGCGAAAGCGCCACCACTAGTTTGTTCATTGTAAACTCTACTGGACACAGTCAGGATGCCTTATAATACGCTCAGGCCCTTGCGTAGTAGGAATCCTGCCAATTGTTCATCGCAAGCGTCTAATGGACGAATAAGGGTTGCGACATGCCTTTCTGCCCCTACCTAGCTCCAGCCCTGGTCCAACATGGTTGTTATTCGCCTCACGCCCTTGCGTGGTAGGAATCCTGCCGTTCGTTCATCGGAAGCCGCGACTTGACACATTAGGGTCGCGACGTGAACTGGCACGCTGAAGCCTTTGAATTTTAACTCTGACGTAAATAATCGTAGGTAATCAGTGTCGTCGCTTGCAAGGGTCGTTACTGTATAAGCAATCTAATGAGGTAGGTGCGTAGCAATAAAAAGAATAGGTACTAAATCACTTGGTAATGTATGATGCAAAAAATATTCTGTATTCTGAATAGATACTCTTTAAGGAGGTAGGTACCTACTCTGAATGAGTTAGGTATGTATAGTAAAACCATTTCTAAAATGAACGCCCCTCTACCGAATTCTGATTTTTTTTTCTGTGTATTCTGTTTTTCTGTATTTCCTCTCACACGTTGAAATCATCACGTTTTTGTGGAGGGGAGTTCATTTTTAGAATGGTTTTACTATACCTACTGAAGAGGACAGATTCATTTATGTTGAATTGTTTAAATTGAATATCAACGGAGATTAGATTTTTGATTAAGTAAATAAAAATACTATACACCTATTTTAATACAACTGAGGTCTACTAACCACTAATATTTAAACAATCAATGGGTTCTTACAGCGACGTGAATATACCAAGTCCCCCATGTTCTATAATGGGTTCTATAGAACCCGTGTCCCCCAAGTGTCCTGTATACAACTACATAAGTACTTAGTAAATTATTTATGAGATCTAAGGCATGTAATTTGGAGAAATAAATTCGGTAAAGTATACTTTTAGCATCACATCAAAGATGTCGATATCAATCCGTAACGTTTGTGTTTGATAAATAATGTTATGTCAATGTCATTTAGTCTAAATGTCAAAACTAGATCGAGTATCAATGTCAAAATCAGATGTTAGTCATCAGTTCTACGGCGTCGTCGCCTGTCCTTCGTTGTGGAATACTGCTGTTTGCTGTTATTTACCTATTTATTTCACTGTGATTTTACAATAAATATTTGAAAGAAAGAATGGCTTACCTAACCCAGCCTGATTATGTGAAGTATATATGCACATGCGGCCAGCTGAAACCTATAACTAGTCTTTATTTCTGCCGACATTGTCTGAAAATCCGCTGCAGTTTCTGTATATGTCATGAAGTAAGAAAACGAGATTTCTCTTCTTAACTACCATTCTAAATATAATTGAAGCTCTATCTATATCTTCTTTAACAAATCTTATATATCTATCTGTATATATTTTGAAAGGAAGGGTCATTTTGTACACAATTATTCATATAACAATCTACCCACTCAGATGTATTGTCAATACCCATAGAAACATCTCTCTACATATTTATTTATAAATTCTAGGTGGATTCTCACTACTGTGCGAATTGCCTGGAGAATATGCCTTCATCAGAAGCCCGGCTGAAGAAGAACCGGTGTAGTAGCTGCTTTGACTGCCCGAGTTGCTTCCACACGCTCTCCACTCGCGCGATGCTGGCGCAGCCGAGACAGTCCATCACGGAGGGAGGGGATGCTAAAGTGGAGAATAAACAGCCCAAGAAAATGTACTACCTTTCCTGTTTCAACTGTCGGTGGACTTCTAGAGATGTTGGCATTCCTGATCAACCTGTAGGTCAGTACCTTATTTTATGTTAAAATCAAATGAAATCAAAAACTAAATAATCGCTAATACACCACATAAGAATAAAATAGGTACAAATAAATATGTTCAATTATTCTATCATTTTACTCTTTTTAACAGTTGTTTTTTTTTCCAGCCTCTGGAGGATGGCCGGAACGAACCAACCCATTCAATGCCCGAATGAACCAGCTGCTGGAGTATTACAAGGCTATAGCACAGCAAGAAAAGCAGGAAAAGCTAGAGAAGGAACGGAAAAAGTTTTCTATAAGAGGAAAATACATCACACTCACAGTATGTTTATAATCTATCTATATAATTTAAAAAATTCATGTTAGTTCCATTATTTATAACTCAAGAATGGCTAAAAATTGGTGAAGAGGAAGCTTAGAACTATGTTGGACCAATGACTAATTACAACTTGGACAAATCCGGTTAAATGGGGATCAAAAATATAAATAAACCATAAATTGTACATGATCATTGTGTTACAATGAGTAACCTTTAGTGGTCTCTGCCTAAATTAAGGTGCAGTCGAACAATATAGGAGATCTCTTTTGATGTTTTGAGATGTCGATAATGTTGCAAGTTTTACAATGCCTATACAACATGTATTTTATTATGTTATTGATGCATTGTGTTCTTGTATGTATTGCATGAAAAAATATTTTTTACAGCTGAATATTTTTTTAGTAATGTTTTTTAATCTTTGATTGCTTTCATTTTCAATTCTGCAAGATACATAAAGATACGCTATTTAAACACGTGCTTTAACAGTGAAGGCAAACATCGTGAGGAAACCATGTGAAGAACATGACATGTGTCTTTCACCAACTCGCACTTGGCCAGCGTCGTGAATATTAAGGCCTAATCTCTCTCGTCAAGAGAGAAGTCCCTGTGTCCCAGCAGTGGGAACGTAATTTAGGGGTGATGATGATGACATAAAGAATAACCTTATTTAATCCCCTTCGCAGGATAAGACCGGTCTCACAGGCGCCATGGCCCGCAACATCGCAGGTCTACCTTCCGACACGTCATCCTCAGCTATCGCCAACTTCACGCCCAGCCAGGCCTCCGAGGAGGTGGAGGAACTGCCCGAAGACATCTTCACTAAGGAGGTCAACTTAAATCAGAGTAAGTATATTCACATACATGTACATTTCCTTACATAAGGTTTGTTTTACAGTGAACATGGGAAAAACAGTTAGAACACACATTTCCATTTAGCATCTGTGTTTGGCTTTGCATAGATTTTTCAAGTCTGAAAAGGAAACAGTTTCAGCGTTATTGGCTTCCAATGGAATAAAAGCGTTTCATTGTTGAATAACAATACAATAAACGCTGAATTGGAGGCCTTTTTGAGGCACTCTTTAGTTATTTTAGTTTAATTTTTAAGATAATAATGTGTGTCTCAAATAAATGTTCTTTTCTTTGATTCTTCCTTCTTTATTGATCTTAACTTTACATGAAACAGATGAATCTCACCTCTGGTCTGGCTCTACCTCTGGTAGGAATAGAGCCTTTGGCCATCTCTTGTGACTCAACCAGACAATTACTAACCTGACTGCAAATAATGAAATGTTCCACCTCCCTCCAGTCACCAGCATGTCTCAGCGGCTGGCGTGCCCGGAGCTGCAGCCGGTGTCCGTGGAGCGCCTTCACCCGCTGCCCAAGCTGCTGTCCGTGAAGCGTTCCCAACGCTGCCGCGCCTGCGACCACAACCTCACCAAGCCGGAGTACAACCCGGGCTCCATCAAGTTCAAGATTGAACTGCTGGCCTAGTGAGTATACCAACCTGCTCTTCAAGGCTAGACAGATGGCTTGAACCTAAAAAAAACTGATCTATAAGTCCTGTTAACAACTGTCACTGTATTTATCACCCTGAAAACACCTCAAGAACCAAAGGCCATACCGTATAGCCTGGGAAGACCCTAGATAGATTCTCTGCTCTTGGTCAGAGTTAGGGCTGGTTGTTCAAGCATCACTCATTTATCACGCATACAGGTCACAGGACCAATTTTGTGCCTAAATAAGGAAAACAGGACCCTCTTTACATAATTATGCCATCAACAAACAAAGCTAATGAGAATGTACCGTTTTAAAATTTAAGCATTACTAACTTAGACAATGATATTACCTTCATATTGAGATAAACGGGCAATACACGAACCTTATTTACGTAGACTATTGATCAACCGATTTCGTCCCAGAACGTGGGACATCTTCAGGATCAAATACACTGCCAAGGACACGGATCACGCCCGCTCGCCGGTCCGCAATGCACTATGATATTACCTATGATATTACCTATTTAATTAAATAATGTTTTTATCATATTTCAGTTACCATGTGCCAGAACTGAAAATAATATCATATGAGTCAGTGAAGCCGGGCCAGACGACAGCCTTGCTGGTCAAACTCACAAACCCCACGGGCCATGAGATGCAGGTATGTGTTTACACTATTCAGGTATTATTATGTCATAAGCTATAAACTTCAATTTTAAAAATATGTCTTGCATGAGTTTAAGGCTATTGGTTGAATAATTAAGTATTTAAAAGTTTTAAAATATTTGTAGGTGCAACTGCTGAAACCGTCTGAGATACCGCCAGCGGAGGACAAGGAAGAACCCAAATGCATAGAGAAATCACTTGAAAAATCACTGAACATCGAAAAGGTAATAATTATAAATACATATAAAGGGTGACTTTAGAAGCTGCATGTAGGTATAGTTTTTAAGTAAATAAATTGTGTTGTATGGATGGTCTGAATTAATTTATTTTTTATATTTGATTACAAATTATGTCGCTTTAAATAAAACGTAAGTAATTTCTGTTGCCATAAAACGTATCTTCCACCAGTTGTGATGACTGTTCGCAGGATGTATCATACAAGTCCCTAGAGCGAGTGCCTCAGTACAGCACCAGTTCCGAAGTGGGCGCGGTTCCCGGAACTCTCTCTCTCCCGCAGAGAGACGACGCGGCGGAGTACGACGAGGACGGCGCGCAGACTGCCAACGAGTAAGTATCAATCAATCAATCTATCAATCAAAAATACTTTATTGTACACCAAAAAGTAATATAAGTACGGAAATTAAATTAATAACACAATGGTAGGCCTTATCGCTGAAGAGAAATTTCTTCCAGGCAACCTTTGGATGGATAGAGTATCGTCTTTCGCAGCATTTATCGTACAAGTCATATGTAATTTGAAAAACTTTTTTTTATTTTTACTGGTGAATTGTATTATTAGGTACGCCAAGTAAAATTATTAGCGATCAAAGCCACGGTTGTAAAGCTAGTTATGTCTGCAATTAACATTTTAATTTTTATTTATTTCTCTTCACTAAATGACAAAATTCCAGTGTAATAATGTGGCGCAAGTCCAACAAGCTGGCGCTGCGTCTGTCAGTGAGCACGCCCCCCGACGCCACGCACGGCGCAGCGGCGTGCGTGGCGATCGCGCTGCAGTACTCGTACCGGAACGCCGTGCCGCCGCCGCTCAACGCCGCGCAGCCCAACGCGCACCACACGCTCTACACCACTGTGCTATTAGACCTGGGGACTGTGCAGGGTTAAATTAAGAGAACTCCATTTTCCGCATTAAGATACAGATCGGGCGCTTCTATTTGACTCGTGTCAAACCGCTTCTATTTGAATCTTGTGTCAAATAGAAGCGGTGGCTTGAAGTTGGACCACTATATAGTGGTCCAACTTCAAGTCAGTTCAGTTCAAGTGTATTTACATGCATTGGCATTCCACATTATTTGTTTTAAATTTGGTCTATTATGCATGCATAAATTGCATAATTAGACTAAAATGTTAGTTGGGCAACTGTCTGTTTCACTACTTGCTGATGAAGTGCCAGATTGCATATCCGTTATTTACACTAAACTACGATCTGAAGCTTTATCTGTAATTGTAAAACAGACCATTAGTCTAATAAGCAAAAGCAGTATTTACGTTCCCACTGCTGGGACACAGGATTTCTCACTTGATAATAAGAATAACTAAAGCACGGCTTTTTTGTACTGTTAATATAAATATAGTTATTCAATATTGTACCATGAAGTTTAATAAGGTATCTGTCATATGTGACAGGAGTCTTGATGATATTATGTATGAATCTTCATCAGCTCATCCCATATCCCACTTTTGGGCACGGGTCTTCCCAATTCATCATGTAATTTGGTGATCCTAGTTAAATCCGTTAGTTGGTATTGGTACAGTACATAGAACAACACTGCTGCCTTCTGGCATATGTATAAATAGCTTAGGTTTCATGTCACCTACTGGAGACAGGGTGTTGGTACTATTCTTAGGCCGGCACCACACGGCAAATTGTAATAATAGCTGGATTGTTTTTACAAGCCAGATCTCTAATTTCTTTGTGTGAGATTCTGTTGAGTTGTGATCGAATATAACGAGAATTTATTTATTTTATAGCATTAACACTTAGCTGTAAGATATGAAATTAAAATAGTTTAAGTGAAGCTTGTTTTGCACTTTTACATCTATGTATTTAACTGCTTAAATAAATTATTTAACTGTTCTAAGTTGTAGTTTCTTTAGTAAAATAAATATGTACCTTTTAGCTGCACCGATAGGTTTTAATTTTATATTCAACTAGCAAGATTTATTATCAACTTGTTGGCTTTGGCATCAATCAAAAGCTTGGCAGCAGATAAGATATTTATATTTATGCTTATCTATCAAAGGAGTTAATTTTAACTTAGGTATTAATAATAAAAAAAAAACTAAAAGTAAAATATGGAATATATTATCAACAATAAAAATATAATAATTATGTAAACATTTACACTAACCTTTGTCACACAAAAAACAATAATAATTATTCTAGTTACGTACAGTCTTCTTCAACCTGAGTTTTAGCCGACATTATAACATCATTAATGCCTACTCCATCATAACTGCAGCCTATAAGAGAGAGAGGCAGATTATTTTCATCAACATACTTTCTAATCTTATCTATATTCTCATAATGCCCTACAACATACTGGGGAATGCAATTGTCCAAAATATTAACATTACTAGCAGCAGGCTTCTGTTTTATCTGTAAAATTGTCTTTATTTCATCTAATGCTATATGGAGTAAGTCAGCCTTTGTGGTTTTGAAACCAAATCTTTCTCTATACCACTTCCCACCAAGCATGACTGTAAGAACAGTGCCATTCTGATCAGGTAGACAGCATGAGTCAAAGATAACCCCGAGTATAGGTGAGTTTTCTATTGGTGGGACGAGGAAACCAAATGCTGGTTCTAGGAGAAGTTCTGGTCCAGTAAAGTATAAGTTGACAATGCCAACAGTTACAAATGGAATGTCATTTAAGTCTTTGGCTAGAAGAGGATGCTGTTTTTCCACTAGCTTAGCAAGTGCATAGGATGGCAGTGTGGAATACACATGGCTAACATCTAGATTGACCCCAGTAGAAGTTTTTAACTTGACTGAACTGGAGTCTACAAATTCAATCTCTTCAACTTTTGTATTCATGTTGACTTTTACATTGTTATCCTTCAAGTATGTTTTCAGTTTCTTTGGGAATACATTTAGACCACCTTTCATGGCATAGACACTCCACTTCTCACTCTGGGCTTTGCTGGCTAAACTGCTCAACTCTATATTTAAGTTGTCCTTAGCCTTGAATATGTTTTTGAAGAGTCCCTTCACAACTCCTCCATGGTTTTGTTCATAATCAAACAGGGTCTTCATCAGAAACTTGACTGAAATCTCCTTGGCATCTCCTGCACAGATGCCACAGATCATCGGTGCTATTGCAAAGTCGGCGATTTCCTTCCCAAAGCGGCGCTCGGCGAAATTATAAATAGAATCGTCTTCCATTATTTTTTTCTGTGATTTTATATCGTTGAAGAGGGCGTAGATGAGTGGTTTGGAGAAGGGTTGGCTTTTCTGAAAGACGCCTTTGATGCTGGAGGGGAGTATGTGGAGGTTGTTCTTGACGTAGATCATGCGGTTCTTGGCGGCGGGGTGGTCGGGGCAGATGGGGTGCACGTGCTCGCTCAGGCCCAGGTCTTCTATCATGTTGAGCGTGTTGAGGCCTTGAGCGCCGCGCGGCCGAATAGTCCGCGGGCCCTGCTCGAACGTGTAGTCCTTCGTCCGAATGCTCTTGATCCAGCCGCCGCAGTGGTCTGTGGCTTCCAGGAGAAACAACTTCAGTTGAGTGTTCTTCTGCAGATTGTGTTTTACTAAGTAGTAGGCGGTGGAAAGCCCACCAAGACCACCTCCGAGAATTGCAGCCATTTTCTTACAATATTACTATTCGCTAACTAGGTAGGTAATACTTGTTAAGATAAAATATTGTACGATAAATAATAATTTTCCAGCCGGTTTTTTCAAGATTTTTTTGTTTTGTTTTGAGTTGACTAGTTGAGTAGTTTTGACTTTTGACCTTCTTTGTTGGCAGATGACAGTACATATCTTTGGTGGACATAAACATTCTTGGTGACAGTTGACGTTGACTTTTTATTTAATTGAAAACACGTAGATAAATAAATAATGCTGGACAATTCACACAGCGACATCTAGCCCAAGATTATTGCCAAGTCATGAATATCGTTTGGATAAAAGAAAATGGTTGAATCACCTACATTCGATAAATAGATACCGCCAGCATTAGCAATGAAAATTACCTACTGAATTAAAATTATTAAATACTTCTTAGGCGCGTCAATGTTCTGGCTATGTTTGTGGAGTATGTAGGTAACGGAAGCTCCACTACCCACTACCTCTCTACCTTCCATTAGAATTTAAGAACTCCTTTCAAGGTACTACTTTGATGTCCCATGAATGACACCGTAATTACATAATGAGGATATTTTAAAAAAAATTTATTTTTATAAACCTTTAACTTTAAATTTTATTATAGGAAACCTACGTAAACTTAACTTTTACGTAGATATTAGATTTAGGCAGGTACCTACTTACCTACTTACTAACCCCAAGCTCGCTAGTTCTAAACCAAATGGGTTTTAAATCAAATAAGCTCTATTGCGGGCCAGGGAGGCGAGAGGGCACAGTTGTGGCTGTGTCGCGCGATAATGGATTCCAATTTCATAGCGACTGCACAGCAACATGTTGCCGCTAAACCGAGCGGATTAAGAAAATTTAGAAGAGGCACCGTAAATTTGAATTAAATCGCTACCTATTTAACTGCAGCGCTCTTATTTCTTTAGGTTATTACAAAAATTGGTTCCTAAACACAGGGACTATTTACAGTAGGTACCTACCTACCTAAGTAACATGATAGTACCTACATACTCTATAGGTAGGTATAGTAAAACCATTTTTAAACTGAACGCCCCTCCACCGCGGTTACACGTACATGCAAAAAGGTGTATAGATACAACACACATAAATTGATCTTTGTCATTGGATGTTCAATGACGTATAAACAAACGGGCTTCTAGACATGTGGCATCGCTAACTTCTGACGTGCGTAATAGCTTAGACCAAAATGATAATAGGTTTATGTCAAATCCATACATTTTGTACTTAACGTTTAACTTGCCAAATGTCTAGCCTCCACGGTGTCACTATGAAAGAAAGACTGGATCTGTCGACCAACTAGTGCATTAATGAGCCGAACGCGCGACTGAACGGACGTGTCACTCAAACAAAGAGCGCGCTCCCCGCCATACAAATGCCTACACGGGATTGGTCGCACAACTTATTGACAACGCAGTGCGCGGATGAGTCCATGTTTACAGTAAAGTTGTAGCACGCACACAAGTATACTGATGCAATACGTATTTCCTCACACACGTTGAAATTATCACGGTTTTGTGGAGGGGAGTTCATTTTAAGATTAGATCATCTATACCTAGTTAACGAATCGAATGCATTGGTTGGTTTGGTACCTAGATGAAAGAAGCAAAAAAAATCAGAAAACTTCCTTTTAGTGTTAAACTACCTACGCTAAAATCGGTATCAACTTTAAATATAAAACGAATCTAGAGCTCTATTGAACCTGTTAAATTAATGCCCACTCTACGATTCCTATGTCTATGGGTTCATGGCCATAAAAACGATGTTCACAAGACACCCTGACTTGTTCCGGTTAAGCCACCGCTCAGCGAAGTCTTAAACATGGGCCAGGCAACGAAAACCTGCGAACGAAAGCTCAAACTAGCAGAAATAAAAGTTCAGAAAATCCTTTCCAAAATAGAACAGTTAAAGTTGAATAATTCTTTTACTTCTCAACTGGAGGTGAAGCGGGAAAGTTTGTTTCTTAAAAATAGAGTTAGGTCAAATTGCTTGTATGTTATTTTATCAGTGATTATAGTTTTGGGTGCCCGGTGGATTTATAAAGAGTGGCCATCATCTCCGGTAAGAATATCGATTTGATTTCAACTTGAGTTTTTCTTACGTTTTCTTCCTCCAGCTTTCAAGTGGCGGCCTAAATATTTCAAGAGGTTGACAATAGCAGATGGCTACATCGTACACACCAACCTACTTAAACCTAAATACTGTCTGTCTGTGGATGATTGTATATTATATGATATTATAGGTATGACTTGCCCAGTATAGCAACCTTTGTTATAAGAAGGCCAAATAAATGAATCTTTTGAATCTTCTGTTGACAATGGTCGAACCAGCGCTACACGTTAACTGCAGTAGGTATAAGTACTCTCAATGTTCTAGAATTGCATACTAAAACTACCATCAGCAAGCACCTCCCTCTTCCGCCCTCCCGAAGACTGCACGATGTGCGCCGGAGTGGATGACGTCACGCGCGTGGAAAACACGTCGGCGGCTGCGTTCGACGCGCGCGCCTATAGCGCCGGGCCTGTCATCGTCACGGACGCTACTCGCGACTGGCGCGCTATGGAGGTATACTGAGGCTTCTGTTTTCACATTCATAAACTATATCTACATGTCGATAGTGGTAGCGGTAGGTTTTTTAACAACATGGCAGCCTGCAAAACTTTATAGCGCAAAACGTAGGTATAACTTCTTAGACTAAGCTATAACTAAAATACTGACCTGAAAACAGCGTGACAAAAAATACTGACCTGCAAACTATTCCGTGTGACCCGGCCCGACCCTTGTGCCGGCCCAAAAATAGTCATCTCTACCTGTAGGTATTGTCAAAACGATTGGATTGATATACAAGGAGATGTAATCTTATACTCGTTACTCAATAAATCTTTAAGTTTGAACTTAGTACGCTCACTAACCCGCCTAAGACGACTTAAAATGGTTTATACAGGGGAACCTGTGCCCAGTAAGGGCATAATACGCTTTGTTGATGCTTGATGACATATATATTTTAGGAGTTCAACTTCAATTTCTTCGCATCGTTCTACAAATACGGCAAGATGGGCAAGCAGACCAACGACTGTTTCTTCTTTGCGTATAAATCCGGACTGTCTTCTTTACAAGAAGTGTTCGCGATGGACGAGGCGAGAGCTAACCTGTCTGGTGATCCTTGGTAAGGCATTTATTATATTGATTCTATATTCTTCTTAGTCGGTGCGGTGTCACTCTTGGCAGAGTGGTCGTGTTTGTTGGTGGCAAGCTTCACAACACGCCGCCACTCCTCTCTGATGGCTGCATTTCTCGAGCAAATGTGTACCTAATGATGATGAGTCATTTATTGCCGCTTTTATTTGATCTGTCCTATTTTATATATCGCGTATTATTTTACCAATTCGCTATTAAGATAAGACTGTGTAGGTACAAAGTAGGTCCTAAATTTAGGTGTAGTACCAATGTCTGTTATAGTTATAACTTTCTGTGTAGGTACACAAATCGCGAAAGTGTATGGTTTATTGTTCAGGTATGTAGGCTGGAGTTCCTGCTACGACGAGGAGACACGACGTCTGCGGCAGTACTACGAGCGGCCTTACTTCCTGCCGACCACCGCCGAGAGCGACATGGTGGACTGGGTCTTCATGGGCGGACCGGGACAAGGAGCGCATATGCATGTGAGCTAGATCTTAGCTTAGTTGACGACAGAATAGATCTTACTTACCTACCTAGCTATTTAGTCGACGGCAGGAACTAGCGAAAGTTCGTGAGAAACGTCGTGTCCTCTTAGATATCTTCACATTCACAGTCATTATGCAATCTAAATGGAAATGGCTGAAAATCGTCAAACAGCAACTTCATAAACAGTGATACAGCCATCAGTGCAAACAACTAAGACTCGTTTTATAAAGGGACTTCGTGATTTAATCTTTCTCTCCACCTGGAAGATTATGAAGAGTTTTTTATGTACCTATTGATACGTTAGTACTCGTATCATTGTATATTTCAATCAGATGGCCGCCGTCGGACGTCTACCAACAAGATGGACAGATGATCTTCTCAAGGCTGCTGCGGTGGATGCAGGCTGCATCCGACCGTAATACCGCGAGGTCATAAAGGGAGGCTTGTGTCCAGCAGTGGACGTGCGATGGTTGAAATGATGATGAATGATAAACGTATAAGCGCTATTCTGGATGAGAGTGGTCGGAGATCTCAAAAAATCGCGAAAACTGCCGAAATCAAGGGGAGACCTTTGCCAAGCAGTGGGGCCATAGAGGTTAATTAAAAAAATATTTAATAACATTTGTATCTGCCTGCAGGTGGATTCAGTAAAGCACATGTCCTGGCAAGCCCAGATCTCTGGCCGCAAGCAGTGGACGCTGGCGCCGCCGCCCGAGTGCCTCTACCGCTGCGGCTGGCTCACCTTCACGGTGCAGCCCGGGGAGATACGTGAGTGATTTATCCTCACAGATAGTGGTATATATCTGTGTTATCCTAGAGGCCAATAGACTCAGTGAGGCCAATGTTTATATAAAAAAAAAGAAAAAAAAATGAGACAAGGACATATAATACAATACAAAATTCTTTCTTGTAACACCACATCATAAGATACACAAAAAAAGTACTTATACATAATACAGTTAAACAATGGGCGGCCTTATCGCTAAGAGCGATTTCTTCCAGACAACCGTGGGATGGACGTAGTGCGAAGCGGCATATTTAGTTATATTTTAGTGCAATCGATACAATACATATTATCTGAATTCTAATTGAAGGCACGTATTTATTTGTTTCAGTGGTAGTGGACACAAACCGCTGGTATCACAAGACTACCGTCCTCCCGGGAGATATCAGCATCACCATTGGAGCAGAATATGATTAAATTAACAACAATTATTAAACAAACATTTTTACGGGGCGGTTTGGTGTTCACAGAAAGTTGTTACACAGCACTCCGCTGCTACCATCTTCTGGTATAATAAATAGCTAAGTCGGTTTCACCACAACCGTGGGAGATAGATAGTAGATACATGGGGTGGTACAATTCATATGCCAGCACCACACCGCTGATGTTGCGATAAGGTTTTACGCTTCTAATAAAACAACATTATAACATGCTATGAATCCTTTATTCAACACCAATCTACTTCTACACTGGAGAAACTTGGAATGATTCTACAGGCTACAGAATGTGTACTTTCGTAATACTTATAGAATTAATAATTAATTTATAATTCATATAGCGATACATTTATAGAACTTGGAAATTCAAGCCAAGAAACTTTGTAACAACGATTATTGAATGTAGCCTTAACAATTCTATATTTCATTTAATAACATTAAAGAGAGCCTTAACATAGTTGAATTTCAATAAATATTTGAATTAAATTAAGTACGCAATTAAAGGTTTTCAAGAATAAAGGGTTGTTTCACATATACTTATAAAAATTAACACATTTTAGGCTAAAAAAATACAAAATATGTTGTACCCTATCATTACTCAATCTATAGAATTAATAAGTCATAACATAAAATAATAATGTTAAAAATGTGTACAGGAAATAGATAAGAATATAATTCATCATTTAAGTTTTTATAAGTTAATTATCAGCGTTATTTATTATAATTGAATAACATCGAAAGCTACAACTACAATAGGGTACATGAATACGTTCCTTTTTAAAACCACGAATATACTACAACGAACCTACTTAGATAGTTTTATTCATTATTCTTTAGGATAATATTTTACTGTGACACACGATTATATCGACACGATCAACTTTATAAATAGGAAAGAAAATCAAGAAAAAAAATTAAATAAATATTTATTTATTTTTTAGTTGATTGAAATTTTACTGAACGTGATCTTATCAAAACTATCAACTTTCTAGATTATAATAGTATAACTTGAATGCGATTTCTTGTCAGATACCAAACCAGTTATTAGGCAGAATAGCATTCCGAAACAATGAAGCACATACGATATCTATCTTTATGTCGCTGTGTAAAAATTGTCCAGTAATATTTATTTATTTATTTATCTACTCGAAGCCCAAAGTATCTGCCTATTTTAGGGTTAGATGTAGTGTGTCCTGTATTTATATAAAATACATCAGACTCAGGTTCGTTGTAGTGTTTATAAGTGGTTTACTCTTCGCTTTGACCAGCCGCGTCCAGAATGACTTCGAACGAGAAAGGCTGGAAGAGATAACCTTCACCGGAGTAGAACTTGCTCTGGAACTCGACCCTGTAAAGAGAATAGATTAGGTATCATTGAATATAGACAAACACAAATTAATTGCCGAATAAGCTGTCTGTTTCATTGTAAATTATTTGATTCCACCCAAAAATGGGTTTAGTCTGAAAACCAGCGTTACCTTGTACTATTACAGGGTAACACACAGCTGAGACTAGACCCATTTTGGCACCTGCACACTAAAGTGCAAACAATAAATATGACTATACATGTATTTACTAGTGTGCTGTAATTAGTAGGTGGATAGGTCAGTTTTTTTTTAGCATAGACAATTGTCTATGGTTTAAGTAGGTACATACTTTGTCTTTATTTTTTATTTTATTTTTTATATGTAATAGTTTTGTAATGTATGTATAGTAAAACCATTTTTAAACTGAACGCCCCTCCACCGCGGTTACACGTACATGCAAAAAGGTGTATAGATACAACACACATAAATTGATCTTTGTCATTGGATGTTCAATGACGTATAAACAAACGGGCCCCTAGACATGTGGCATCGCTAACTTCTGACGTGCGTAATAGCTTAGACCATTATGATAATAGGTTTATGTCAAATCCATACATTTTGTACTTTTTTACTAACGATGTCGACGAACGTGTAACTTGCCAAATGTCTAGACTCCACGGTGTCACTATGAAAGAAAGACTGGATCTGTCGACCAACTAGTGCATTAATGAGCCGAACGCGCGACTGAACGGACGTGTCACTCAAACAAAGAGCGCGCTCCCCGCCATACAAATGCCTACACGGGATTGGTCGCACAACTTATTGACAACGCAGTGCGCGGATGAGTCCATGTTTACAGTAAAGTTGTAGCACGCACACAAGTATACTGATGCAATAAGTATTTCCTCACACACGTTGAAATTATCACGGTTTTGTGGAGGGGAGTTCATTTTAAGATTAGATCATCTATAACTGTGTTTGTACTTTTGTGTGTGATGTCAAAATAATTGTTTTTATTATTATTATTAATATAATAAATACATTATCACTATTAGCCTGTTATAAAACCGATATTCTGTCAAATGTTTCTTTACTTACTCGACCGTGAAATAGTAGACTTTTTTATTTGTACCTACTGGAAAAAAATTGTTTCCCTTCTTTGACCCTACATCTAGAATAGTTATATGTTCTTTTCACATGTCTATGTTAACCGTTATGTTTCTTGAAATTAAGAAGCCTTTTTTTTAATTTCTGTCAGGCTAAATATATCTAGACAGTGTGTCGATTTAATCGAATGATAAAGTAAATATTGATGAAAATTCTGTATAAGCCGCGCACTTAAAGAATTGATTTATAAATGGCGTCCGCTCGCATGCGTTCTCGCTCACTCTCTATCGC
Organism: Chloroclystis v-ata; assembly: GCA_963691955.1. NCBI lineage: Eukaryota > Metazoa > Arthropoda > Insecta > Lepidoptera > Geometridae > Chloroclystis > Chloroclystis v-ata. The sequence goes on along the minus strand of OY829902.1, from coordinate 9,741,364 downwards.
TGTCTATACTTTTATCCTTGTTTTGCCAATCGTACCATACGTACCCGCCGCCATTTTCAAATCAATTTTCTATCTGCGCGGGTTATAACTGTCAGTTAAAATCTACCACAATTTTCATCAAAGTCTGTCTAATGATGATAATGCAACGTACCAGTGCAGACGCAGCGTGTGCAGGAAGGCGGAGAGCCCCTCCATCAGCACCAGGATGGCCACGGAGATGGCGGCCCAGCCCGCGAACACGAAGTATACATACCAGTGCAGACGCAGCGTGTGCAGGAAGGCGGAGAGCCCCTCCATCAGCACCAGGATGGCCACGGAGATGGCGGCCCAGCCCGCGAACACGAAGTATACATACCAGTGCAGACGCAGCGTGTGCAGGAAGGCGGAGAGCCCCTCCATCAGCACCAGGATGGCCACGGAGATGGCGGCCCAGCCCGCGAACACGAAGTATACATACCAGTGCAGACGCAGCGTGTGCAGGAAGGCGGAGAGCCCCTCCATCAGCACCAGGATGGCCACGGAGATGGCGGCCCAGCCCGCGAACACGAAGTATACATACCAGTGCAGACGCAGCGTGTGCAGGAAGGCGGAGAGCCCCTCCATCAGCACCAGGATGGCCACGGAGATGGCGGCCCAGCCCGCGAACACGAAGTATACATACCAGTGCAGACGCAGCGTGTGCAGGAAGGCGGAGAGCCCCTCCATCAGCACCAGGATGGCCACGGAGATGGCGGCCCAGCCCGCGAACACGAAGTATACATACCAGTGCAGACGCAGCGTGTGCAGGAAGGCGGAGAGCCCCTCCATCAGCACCAGGATGGCCACGGAGATGGCGGCCCAGCCCGCGAACACGAAGTATACATACCAGTGCAGACGCAGCGTGTGCAGGAAGGCGGAGAGCCCCTCCATCAGCACCAGGATGGCCACGGAGATGGCGGCCCAGCCCGCGAACACGAAGTATACATACCAGTGCAGACGCAGCGTGTGCAGGAAGGCGGAGAGCCCCTCCATCAGCACCAGGATGGCCACGGAGATGGCGGCCCAGCCCGCGAACACGAAGTATACATACCAGTGCAGACGCAGCGTGTGCAGGAAGGCGGAGAGCCCCTCCATCAGCACCAGGATGGCCACGGAGATGGCGGCCCAGCCCGCGAACACGAAGTACAGGATTATACCGCCGCTGTAGTCCGCCGATTGCAGACCTGCGATATACAGACAGTATAACTAAATGTTCAGAAATAAACAGAATTTAATAAAACTGTCGTGGTAGAATCCTGCCGCCTGCTTCGCCGAATTCGAGGTAAATACCATAGTGTGTATTCATCGTTATCCCTATTTACGTTTCCATTGCTGGGACACGTGTCGTTCATAAACTCGCACTTGGCCAACGTGTTCAATTACGGCCTAATCTCACTCATAGTCTCTTCTCTTGACTCTGCTCTTGAGGAGTGTGATTAGGCTTTGATTAGGTTTATGAATGTCACTCCGTTTTAACACTCGTCAGAGTTCTTAGCTCATGCCGGTTTCCTCAAATATTTGCCTTCATCGTTAAAGCATGCGTTTTTAAAGCGCCCGTAAATTTTCAAGAGGAAAATCCCAGAGTTACACTTGCGAGGAACAATGTGTTGAACACACGAGCTTCGGAATGAAGTTGAGTGCGCTCCCACGGCTTCCTGTACATCATTAAGGTGCGCTCCCACGGCTTCCTCAAGGTGTATCATAAAGGTGCACGCCCACCTTTCCGCAGCAGCATGTTCCAGGCCACCTCGGCCAGCTGCGCGTGCGCCAAGGACAGCGCCCACAGCCGCAGGTAGGACGCCGTATGCGACACAGACCCCAGCACGTACTCGATGGTGTGGATGCCCTGCGAACAAACAAACACACAATAATAATACAATACAAATAGCTTCATTGTAACACCAATAATATACAGGGCTATACAAGAAAGAAACAGATACATAACAGTGGCACAATAGGCGACCTCACACTCACATTCATTCACTCATTTTAAATGTATCATGGAGAACCAACAGCTTTACTTTAGAGTAATAACTTAATATGAAATATACGTCCAATAAAAGGTTCACATCACACCTATAGCACTGGATAACAAATAATAAACTACATACAATAAATAATCTGTCCACGGGCCGATTTTATTGAGTAATACAGAACGATCATGTCTTTAATTTCAGGTAAATTGTAAAAACAAATCAATATTTTTATTCACTTGTGCAAGAACCTTACCTGGTGGATGAAGACTTCGGATATTTCCTCGTCGTGGTGTCCTCCAGCGACCACGGCGCCGGCAGCCGCGCCGTTCTCAGTGGCGCCCTCTACGGGCTGGTGATTCTGTTTCTGAAAACATTTTAATAATATACTAAATATCTATCTATGTATGTATATTCTATTAAGTATATCAGAAATCTAGCACCCGTAACACAAGCTTAGAGCTTATCACGGAGCTAGATGTTGGTGTGTGAATTATCCATCAATATTTATTTATACTAATTTATTTTCTCACATAGGTGATTCCATGTATAAGCTAAAATAAAACAATGGCTTAGCAATAATTCACAACATGTGTGCGAGACTGGTTCCAGGTTTAGGTTATTAAAAATATGTGAAATGGGACACCAGACTCTTACTTGGCAGCTCTTGATCAACCATGAGTATTTATTTTTTTAACTTTATTTGGAAAATTATGCAAACTATAAAAGGTGAATACTAAAGCAAAGCTTATAAAAATTACTACCTGAATAAAATACAAAACCAAGATCTTTTTAAAAGATTTTAAGGATCTTTTTAAGGATTTTTTTAAAAGTTATGTGTATGGTGAGTAACATGCAATACAAGACCATCTTTAATCATGTATCTATAAAAGCAATGAGATGTTAAAATGAAATGAAAATTAATAAAGGTTTACCTCCAACTGTCCAAAATGTTGGACAAAACAAATAAACAAAACAATTCATCCTTACTATTACATATTATAACTTTATATGTGTAAGGCTTTCATGCCTAAACTCATTTTTCTGGATTATTTCACCAAAATCTAGTCTCAAGAATATAATTTAATTGAGTTTTAATAAAAAATAATACATTTATTTCAGCCAATACAAGAATACATTACAGCCAAATACATAATTTATTAAGATCAGAATTAAACTAGTCTAATAACTTTTAATGTGTAAAATTTTACCTGTTGTTTTGCTTTGTAAACATATTTGGTGTATAAATATTGTTATTATTATTAAATAAATGCAAGAGACTTACCGCGCGAGCCTTCTGTTCCTTCATAACGAAGTAGGGCTTCCCGAACAACATGATGGGCACACACAGCAGAGCGATAATCACGAACATCTACAAAATAAATAAATTATTAATAAATACACAATATTCGCATATACACCCTTTTTACGCACCACTGCTGGGACATTTAAACTATTTCTTGACAAGAGATTATGCCTTAAATGTACTTTAATAATCTTAATGGAATAAATTCCGCACGCTGGCGCTGGCCAAGTGCTGGTTGGTGAAAGTCACCATGACTTCAAACTTTTCAAAATGTTTCAGTTCCTTCACAATGTTTGCCTTCACCGTTAGAGCACGTGTTTTTAAAGCGCAGATAAATTTTACTTCCCACAATCCGAACTTCGGAATGAAAGTCGAGTGTTCATACTTAGCCAGCATGGCGTCTCTTAAATAAGTTATAATAGTATAAGCATTTATTCAGACACATACAATGTTTCACTTAAAATTATCAATCACTTATGACTCGACATCGACATCTTGGTCTGTTTGCCAATGGTAGGCAGAGCCCTCCTTCATTTCACGCCGTTGCTTCCTATCTAAATGCTGTCCTAAAATAAGTTAATAATCTCTAAATGAAGTAATATGTTGAATGTACCTTCTGTATAGCCTTCTGTCCCGCGAACATGTTAACGTCGCACACCTCCCGTATGTTGTCGTCCGCCTTGAACAGCATCATGTTGATGAACGTGATCAGGATGGACGGCGCGCAGTACGCACTCGTCTTCACGATGTCTGTAATAGTACACATCATTATTACCAACGTAGATATAGGTCTCATCAGGATTTAACGTTCCCACAGCTGGGACATAGGTACTTCTCTCTTGACGAGAGCGATAAGGCCTTGATTTATCACGCTGGTCAAGAGTAAACAACAAGGTACATCACGATATGTACCTTGGATTTACCTTCACCGTTGGAGTAGTTGTTTTCAAAGCGCACATACATTCTTCAAGAAGAAAAGTCTAGAGGTGCGCGGCGGGGTTTAAGCCTACAAGCCTACTTCATAATTCTTTATACATCCTACTTACCACTAGGCTCGGGTTTCCCCAATAGAATACATATGTTATTTATTGTATTCTATCTTGTCTATTATCCTCAACCAACCTTATAAGCTTTTTAAGATGGTAAAACATTCGTACAGAACAAAGAACGACGGTGTTCCCCCCCCCCCCCCCTCTTTTGGCATACCAATCCCTTAGTCTATGACGGAAAGAAGATGGGGTATCACCGTACGACACTTGGCTTGTCCATAAGCACCCATACACATGCCCACTGCTACACAAGGACTCTCTCTCTGGCCGCGTGCGTGTCGGCAACATACGTACCCTTCTCCTGGCTGCCGAAGTGTCCGGGCGTGGGTCCGTACGAGGTCCACTTGATGAACATGAGCAGCACCATGTAGAAGAACAGCAGCGTCAGGAACACGATCTGCGGGATGAACTCCACGTAGATGCTGATGCGCCGCTTGAAGTAACTGACAATTTAAACACATAAATAATAAATAAAATAAATAAATAATACAGGACAGTTCACACAGCAACATCTAGCCCCGTGATAAGCTCTAAGCTTGTGTTACGGATGCTAGATTTCTGATATACTTAATAGAATAAACATAATTAATAGAATAAACACCCAGGCTCCCGGAACAAATATTTGCAGGTCATACAAATAATTATTCCGAGGCGGGAATCGAACTCGCAATATCTTGCGTGGCAAGCGGACCGACCGAACATCTAGTCCCGTGGTAAGCACTAAGATTGTATTACGGGTACTATTGTTAGCTCATGAATTGAGAGCTGTCAGACGTCTGACAACAATGACACAAGATTTACGTCTGCTATAAACCTATCACGTTCACGTTCGCCATAATAAAAGAAGAAGAAGAAACCTATCACGTGTTTCGTTTTCGTTATCAATGGCTTTTTGACATTTAAACTCTAGAGTTATTGTGGTATTTAACTCACACGTGGTTCCAGAGGGAGAGAGACACGCCGAACAACATGTGGAACACACCGATGATGATGGAAATCTTCATCTTGTATGCGTTCATGAAGATGATCTTGTTGGCTTCTGCGAGCTGCGGAATAAATAATACAATTACACTTGATTCACAATAAATACACACAAATACTTAATAAATTATTGATTTATATGTTTTTTTCCCAAATATTAAGAAATTTATTTTTTAACTAGGTCTTTCTAGTGTTTCGTTTCTGTAAATTTTTTGCGGTCAGGTTTTTTCATATATTGATAACGGTTTTGCGGTTTTGTCCATCCGCGGTTTTGCCCGCTTTTTATCTTTCTCGCATATTTTCTATATTTTCTCACCCTTTAAACCGACTTCAAACATTTCAAGACCAAAATCAGCGCAATCGTTTCCTAAGTTTAGGCGAGACTAACGAACAGCATTTTTTATCTATATGGATTTATGGTGATTGTAGTAGTGTAATGTATTTTCAGAGATTGTAGAGTCTTTGATACTACAGGCGTCCATGCGTAACCGCTCATCATCAGGTGGGCCGCATGCTTCTGCCATCTCATATTAAAAAAAAGATTTACAAATAAAACTCAAACTATTAAAAAGGTCACAAACCTGCCAAACAGGGTCAATTCCAAACGCGTACGGCTTCTGAATATAATCATCAGAATCAGGGTTCAGCTGCAGCAGCTTGTTGGACGCGAGCGTCGACTCGTTGTAGTTGCCGCGCCACGACGAACCGAATATGTTCAGCGATTTGGAGAATATGTCGTTGTAGATGAGCCCAGTATACATGGAGAACAGACCCATCAGGAATATTATGTAGCGACCGCCGAAGAATATCGTCCAGATCTGTGGAGTAAAAGGTTTACATGAAAAGAAAGAAAAAAAATCGGTTTTATAATGTTTAGGTTAGGGGTTTCGTGCCGCGTCAGAATGGGATAACTATAATTGCTCAGAATGTGTCAATAATCTGTTTTTTTAATTTATTCTAACGCTTATAAAATGTTGTTGTAGCATTTTTTTGAGCTTTATACTACAAAATACACATCCCGCTCTCATCTATTTTACTCTATTTTGATGATTCGTATAACTTTTACGAGCATAATTCTTAGTGTATTCGAATCAGGAAGGTTTCCTACGGAAGATCAGCGTTGTTTTGCTTAATGCAAGGCTACAAATGCTGAGTACCTTTTTGTGATACAATTATAAATTATTATTATTGTTTTTTTGTTTATCCTTTGAATATTTCTGTTTTGTAACTTAAATAAATGTTTTTTCTTTCTTTCTTTCAATCAATTAATGTAATGCTAGATAGTGACCTCGCTGTCGATCTTCTTGGCCTGCAGCGGTTTCTCCTTGTAGCACATCCAGAAGCCGAAGGCGGCCATCAGCGCGCCGTGGCCCAGGTCGCCGAACATCACCGCGAACAGGAACGGGAACGTGATTATTGTGTATGGCGCTGGAAATATAACATAACTATTAGTTAGTGCGTAAATGTATTGAAAACTTATTGGTCGGTGGTGGAAGGGTGTTCCAGCATTTCTATGCGATTAACCGGAGGCACGGAGCTACGATTGAACTGGTGATCAATCGTCGGACGTCGGCTATAGGCCATAAGACTTCTAGTTATTTCGTTATATTTTTTTAGGTCGGAGCAGCTTTTATCGTAAAGCAACTGATTTGACAAAATCGCCTGACTATCTACTAGTAAGATCCCAAGTCTGCATTTGAGAACTTTTTGGCTTTATCGACCACCTGTTTACAACGCTTCGTGTACTGCTCATTGTCATACCGCTTCTATAAATTACATCTATCTATGAGCTATCATTAGATATATTTAAACAGTGTATTGTATACCTGGGTTAACCTCGCGATAGGTGGCGACACCGTACGCGTAGATGAGGTGCTGGAAGGCGGACGTGAACTTGTTGGTGCGGTTGTAGGTGGGCGGGTCTTCCAGCGTCTCCATGCGGTTCAGGATGGGGGGCACCGAGCTTCCACTGCGCTCCTACAAAATTGTAAAACAATTTAATAACGATAAACATTACTTTTGTCGAGTATCAGCGAAATAATGGATATTTTATGACACATTTTACTCAAGCTGAGAGGAGACGGAGGAAGACCGGACGCTCAGTCCTCCTAAAAGGCTGCTCTTGTTGTGGTCGAATCTCTATGCAGCGCAGAGTCTATAAGATTTTGGGAGTTTCTGTAAATTTTAAAGGTTCCTTATACCCTCCTTTTCTCATCATAATGAGGAGTCTTCAGTAGAGGATGATGTATGATGAGTTATTTATCTCTCAAATTCAAGCTCTTACGTAACTCCTCGATAGCGTAGTGGTTAGCGCAACCAGGGCTAAACTGGGTGGCGTGGGTTCGACTCCCAATCGAGGACCAAGGTTACGTAGTGATCTTGTAATTTTTTCTATACCATTTTCTAATAATTCAGTAGAGGAGTCTAGAATATATTCTAGTTAAAATATTCTGAAGTAATTCTGAAAGGTTTTCGCCCTGATGTTCTTACTCACCGTTCCCCTCCGCAGCGCCAGTTGGATAGTCTCCAAGTCCAGCGCCGGCACCCAGCACTCGGCGATGAGACACTTCTGCGTCACGTCCAGGTTGAACAGGTTCAGCGTGTGGTAGATCGCCTTGATCTTGCGCACCTTCACGAACCAGTTCTTGATGTTCTTGGCGGCCGCGACCAGGACGCGGTGACGGTGGTCCTGGGTTTGACCTAGCACCTGGAGGAAGATAAGGAGTATGAGTTTGATGCCTCTAAACATGATGATTGAGAAAATTTTGAGGAAACTGCAAAGCATTTCTAATCTAGCAGGACTAGCAACCGCGTCTTTGTCACGCCGGGTCCATAATTTATCTTTTTTGATACCTCTAAACATGATTACTTAGTCAGAAAACTTAGAGGTAATTGAAAAACAGTTATTCACTGGCAGGACTAGCAACCGCGTCTTTGTCTCTGATGATTTCAAAATACTAATTCTAACTCCTTGTAAGGGAACCATAATTAGCAAAGGCAACTCACTGTGGAGCATATTGTGCATTATCAATATCGATTTGGGATTCTCGGTAGGCCGTTTTAGAATACCAATTACTCAATAGGACCTTGTTACTTCAAAGACCCTTTACATTAGCATCGTTATCCGCAAACAGATAAGAGCTGAACAGAATGTCATAATGCATTAGTCGCACTACACGAGCATGGTTATGAATTAATGTGAAGTCCTAGTATTTATGTACATTCTAATTTAGTTCTTTGATGCCCTAATAGGGCATTCTAATCACAACCGACTAATTATGATCAATAATCGATACGCTTTATGCATACTAATCGAAAATATTAAATACCAGCATTCCTATGGCGACTTTACAGCTTTTTACTTGATTCTCCTAAATTTTTAGTAATTAAGATTAATTGCATATAGACTATTATATTATCATACTTATATTATAAATGGCAGAGAGTATGTGTCTGTATGTTTATTCGTCCGTCTTTAGCGGCAAAACGGAACGATGACTTGACGTGATTTTTTATGAGGTTATAGTTGAAGCGATGGAGACATGGAGATTGATTTATTTGAAGATTTTTTGCTTTAAAAATGAAACTGATTACGAGTTTGAATTAAATCTCGAGTCAATAATAAACTTAGTTTTCAAAAGTACTATAGGTAATATAAACTTCCAAAGTCAAGTAGTTTGCAGTTATAAATACCGATTTTCGCTTATCTACATTATAATAGGACACCGCCTAGACATAATATTAAAATTTATCACACGCTTAATCAGTATAAAATTTTATATCTATGATATTATCAAGGTTTATTTTATGTCGTATATAAAATATTAATCAGGTCAACAAAATGATTTTAAAGATAAAAATAAAATACCTAACATAAAAGTGAGAATATGAATTTTGTTCATTGTTATGCTCATTTCCCCGCGGTAAAATCCATTAATATATACACCGTGTGGTTTTATGCTAACTGTAACTGTAAGACCTAACATACCTAGTTATTTTTTTAATTATTAATTTCGAATCAAAATTTATATAGATTAGTTTTTAATTATTTACTCTTCGTATACCCTATGTGCCACAAAATTATGGAATTGTCTCCCATTAGACATCATTAAAGCAAAATCTCTTCCTATATTTAATAAACTTGTTTTTAACTATTTCCTATCATAAACTGTTATGTATTTATTTTATTCTTTTAATATATTTATGTATTTTATATGTATGATATGAGTATGTGTATTTATTTTATTATCGAGTATTTATTATTATATAATTATGTATGTTATGTATAATAAGTAATTTTAATGTAATTTATCATTATTTTATGCTCCTCCGTCTTTTAGTACTTGTATTTCGTGTCCATCCAAAGGTTGCCTGGAAGAGATCGCTCTAAGTGATAAGGCCGCCCATTGTTGCACTTTTTTATGTACCTTTATTTTTTGTTATGTGTTTTTTTGTTTTTGTGTACAATAAAGAGTAATGTATTGTATTGTATGTATTGTATTATTTATTTGTACGTTCTTTGACGTGCCTCCTGTAATCGCATGTTTCTTTGGAAGTATTTCAGAGTTTGTATTTGCTTAATAATTGCTGTTAAATTTTAGTAAACTAGCGCCATACGCGAGTGACACACGCAAAGCAAATACAAATTAACTATTATCTCAGGTTTGATAACTTAGTGTTAGACTTAGACTTCAAACCTAAGATACTAGGTCATAGATAACCTCATCCTAGTATGACACTACGCTTTATTCTGTGTTCCTATTGTCTACACCTGTGATTACTGACTTTTGTGCCGTATGTAGGAGCCGTTACTAAGCAACATTTTAATTGACATCAAAGTAGCTATACTTTAAGCTTATCATGTTGTTTTCGTTTTCATGACTATTTCTCGTACTTGTATACCTACCATACACTTTATAAGATATTGGGGTTTAAATGTATAAATAGCTTGGCTTTTTTGTTTCTATATTATAGTATATAGACCCTTGTTTGACCACAATCTCAAGGATCGCAAGAGTCTAGACAAGTAGGTTTATTGAAATATTTAAAAACATTTTATAAACGCGAAAGTGTCTCTATCTTCTTGTATGTAGAACTTTCACGCCAAAACTACTGACATGCTCTAGATTAATTTTGGTATAAATTCGGGGTATAAGGTGGCGCGGGACAGCTGGTCAACTCACAGTGTTGAGGTCCTCGATGCGGGTCATGACGCCCATCGCCATCTCGCGGCGGTCGGCGGCGGACTCGGGGCAGGGGTACAGGGTGGCGCGGAATCCCTCGCAGATCTTCTTAACGCGCGTCTTCAGCTGGTCGCCTTGGAAGAAGATGATGAACACCGACTTGTATACTTGATCCGACTGGAAGGGATATTCAAATTATTATAAATTTAGCTTTGACATTTTACACAGTAATAAGCTCAAAGCAGTAACCCAAGCTTAGAGATACTGCATATCAAACACTTGAGAAAACTGACCTGTTTTGAGAACTTCAAAGGGTTGAGAGACATGTGACAATCAGGGGTCGACCTAATTGGCGATCGTACGATGGTTCGATGCTTTTTTCATCTTACCAAAGTATCAAATCAAAGTATCATATCAAAGTGGTTATGGTTATTTTATTTGCTCGCAAGAACGCATCGCACCATCGTACGATCCTATGGTTTAAGACAAAATTATTTAAGGCCAAACTCTCTCGTCAAGACAGAAGTGTCCCAGTAGTGGGAACGTAAATAGGTGTGATTTATGGTTATAGGTATAGGTATCGAATACTCACAGAAGAAGGATCTTCAAGCGGCGTATCGATCTCACTTTGGCGCAGGAACACATTGCCGCGACACGCGCGCCATAGCATGCGCTCGAACGCGGGGATGCGCTCGCGCAGGATCACGCCGGCGACGAAACTGCGGATTGGCTCGTTAGTGGAGGTAGAGGTGATAGGGAATATTATAGAAGGAACTTAGAGACAGAAGATATTTGAATATGGAACGGGCAACGGAGAAATGTAAATATTTTTAAATTTTCCGGATATCTCGACAGTTTCAAGTGCCATCTTTATGAGGAATCAAGAAGTGCCGAAATAATTGGAAAACTGGAAGAAATTGGAATAAATTAAACTACCATAGGTACATTAAACTACCATTGGCAACATGAACATGCATACAGTTCATAAATGGTCTGTCTCTAAACTCCTTCTATTCCGCTTAATAATATATATCGATAGATGAATTCTTGCAACTTAATTAATATATGGAAAAAGTAAAAAATTATCTCTTAATTATAGTATGACAAAAAGTCTATGTTCATAGAAGTAAACAACTATTTAGGTACTATTAGATTTGTGATGTTTTCAATAATATTATATATGTATAGGTATATGGTTACTGTCAATAGTTATTGTATAATTCTACGAACGTAAACTATGTATGATAAAATTGTGATTTTGTACAATGGAAAATATGTACCAACTGTCATAATACTCATTTGTAACGTACTTTTATAAACGTTTTTGTAACTTTCTTTTTATTTTGTTAAGAAAATTTAAGTATCCATTGGACATACCTTTTTGAAAGTAGACACAGTTGTTTTGATATTTTTTGGAGACATTGACATATAACGTTTACAATTTTATCTTTGTAATAAATTACGATCTAGCATCATACTTTCGGTATTCAAAAAGCATTATGTTTAATATATTTAACTGAAGCTAAAGAGATCTAATTTCTAAAGCAGGTAAAGCAGGCATAGACCGTTCACATCTTACAACGAAGAGACAATCAGCTGATTTTATTATCTTGTTATATTGAACAATACATGAACTGTTTAAAATATAAGTAGTACGCAAACATTGTAAAACTGTTTCACAGCTTGCCTTAATACGCCGAGACAAAGGCCACACTAGCATTGTCAGATCGGTAAATTCAAGGTTTTAAGCACCAAAGTCTAGATAATAAAAAGTTATGGACACATAGGTGTTTGTAGCTGAAGGTTTATGTGAAAGACCCTGAAAAACATTATATTAAATCATTTTAATATTCAGGTTAGTTTTAAAACTATAGCGCCCATGACACAGGCTCGTATCTACGGTACGGTGTGGCGGCGGCAACGGAGCTGGGCATTGAATGAGTAAAAAGAACTTTAAAGTTTACAATATTAAAACATCGACAACTACGAATACAACAAAGTTATAATAGATAATGCTCTGGGCAAAATTATTTAAGAATTCAAATCCGCAGAGTTTAAAATTAATTTCATTATTCGATATTTTTCATAATATTCTTATTAGTTCGAGAATCGACTTATTTTACTATCTCGTAAATAAACTATAGTGCTGGCTCGTCAATTAATAAATAGGTACGAAGTCTGAGTGGAGTGTATAATAATAATCAACATAATAGTAAGATCCTTCTAGTCAATCATAAAATAAATTATATTTTATTCATACTAACTTTAATGAGGAAAACGGTTGAAAATAAAATATTAGAGACCTATACCTACTGTCGAACGAGAAGGATGCACGTAAAGGTTATAAACCTATTTTTTTGCTTAGCAAAATAATTAAGGGAAATCTTCATAATTATCCTACAAGATAAAGTACTTGTATCTATAGCAACAGTGGTTTGGTTGGATTCAAATTCACAGGAAAAGCCAAGTCACCCTCGAAAGTTAATAGGAAATCAAACCGATAAGATTGCAAGTGTCATCACAAGATTCACAAGTACCTATTACACGAAAGTTGTAATAAATGTTGATACCAAAGAAAACATAGTAATTTGGAGTGTTTCCGCATTCGTCATTGATATAAATAAATACAAAACTTATGTAACTATTACAATGGTAAATTCCAGTCAAAAGATAAAGAATTTAGTTATTTTTTTATGTTTTAATTTAACACATTTAATTTGCACCCGTTTCATGCAAAAATAAGCCTTCAATCCATTTGACAGAACTGTGATTTCTGAATAGGTTTAAATACTTATTCCTCTAAAAAAGGAAAGAAAATTCACGAGGAGTTCCCCAAGTCCGCCTAAACTACAAATTAAAATAACAAATACCGCAATGCGGTCTTCACAATGTTAATATGATAGAATAAGGAAAAACATTTACAACGTAAACATTTGTTTTTACTATGGGAACATCACAAAGTTAAGCAATTGGTCCCTAACTCTTTTACAAATGTAATTTACCAACTTATTTTACCCGGAACTATTTTATTCGGGACTTGATATCGCCAAGGTGTAGATTTTCCAGATCAACAGACCAAGAATATCACAACCACTATATAATAATAAGCGCATCATACTATCAGATTTAAGATATAACATTGTGTAACTAATATGTATAAAATTAAGCGAAGGAAGTTGGTATTGCTGTCTTCTAGTCACCAAGGCATTTAAATTAGTACAGAGTTTTTTGTTAATGCTATCTGAGGTTGAGTGAGGCACCACTTAATTTTCGATTTGAAGACATCAAGGTTACGCCAAATTTGTCTAACACCCAATGACATTCGTCCGTTTCAGGAAGGCCTATTGGGCCAAATCCTAAAAACCAATGTGTCCTATATTTGGTTACGTCAATTAGAGCCGAATCGCAAAGTGATATTTGATATTTGGTTCCACCTATTATTGGCATTTAGCGTCGATTTCCAAATATTTAGGCTTGTGTATCCACTTAGCGACTGAATACAATGACTATCGATGGTTTCAAGGAATGCTGCATTTTCCAAAGACGTCATGGGATTGTAGCATGAATCAGATATGAGAAATTATTTATTTTAATGATGATAGGCACACGATTTCATGATCTCATGGTAGCTTCGTGCTTCTCGTAGTCGTAGTAGATAACATTATTAATTTCTAGATTGAACCATAATGTTTTATAAATAAATTTTACAAGAAACGTTCGTGTAGAGACTTTTTATGCAAAATATATTTACAATACGATATTAAGTCATTTTAACAGGCAACGTAGAGTAGAGCAGAAGTATTCGTGATTCTTTGACAGTCCTTCTAGAATTCGTATTTGTGATGAAAATGTAATAATTTAATTTTACTCATCAGAGTGTGACCATAAGTTATCATGCTTTGTTGTTGAAATTTAATTAAAATTAATAAAACACTTCTCGATGGCTTCGTCATTAATACTCGGTAAACATCTATGCCATAAAATTAATTTCAAGTCACATAAATTTATCTTTTGTAGCAGAACTCATACACTACTACTATACTATAAGTACTATTACACAACAAAACTAGTACCGCCCATCGCCTTTGTACCACCAACAATATGTTATGTATCACGTGAAATGTATGACTAATAGTACCGAGAACGAAACCAGAACCAGCCTGATATCCGCAATGTAAATTCAACGCAAAATAAAAACACTACTAATGAATGGCTATCAGATTTGGTTCTACAGATTTATCGCTGATCAAAAATGGATTCTATAGCTTTTAAATCAAGGTGTAGTTTATGATGGCGTTGATAGACGTAACCTTGGTGGGGAATTGGCAATAAACCAAGTCGAATCGCCACAAATTATGGAGACCGTCTGGACTTCTGGAGTGTAATTGAGAACGAACGCTTCTATCAAATCTATTTCAAAGTAGCGCCAGCTGTTTTTATATGTATGAAATGTAAACTTTGATCTCATCTTGTGAGACTCAATTGGTAGTGTATTTTGTCAATCATCTTAATTTAAATCTTGCGTAAAAATGTGTACTTATATCATTTGTTTCAAGAAGTTTATGATCAACAGTATCTCTCACTGGCTGCCTGTTGTCAGTTATGTTTGTACGTATTTTATAGGTATTTCATTTTAACTACATAGATAAAAGTTAAGAAAACATGTTTTGAAGAAACGTAAGAAATTTGACTTAAACGAAGCTAATTCTCACTCACTGTAAAAAGTTTTATATCAATGTCTCCAAAAAAAACGTATATAAAGCACAGAACATACTCCATATTTGTGGTATACAGTGAGATGACACGATAAGCCGGAATAGATTTGCTGACGTATTTGGCATTACGCCATGGCTAAGTTCCTCTCTCTCTACTAACTTCACGAGCGACTTTTATATGAATTAATAGTGTAATATAGACATTACGAACTGGTCTAATTGCTAGCAACTCGGTTCCTCGTGAACCATTGGGGACACAAAGCTTACACATCTATTTAACCTTCCGACATCAATTGGAAACTCATTTGTAAGTGTAATTCGCAGACACTGTGAAGTTTGTTTAAGTTCTGTATTGATTTAACAATAAACAAATAAAAGACAGATATACGAACAAAATATACACGATAAAATTATAATTAGAATAAAATGTGTAAGGTCTCAAAAGGCCTAAAAAGGCTTTAGCTCCGTCTCCCCAATTGCCAACAACCATTACACAGTGCGTAACAGCTCATATGTAATATGTTCTGCACTTTAGACTATCCACAATTCCACACATATCAGGACATTATTTAATCTTTAGGATTTTTTGAAATAGTTTACATAAATCCTTAAATCTTGTATAGATACGGTCCAGATATATGCGGTAGTTTTTTAATCTGTGAAGTCAATATAAGATATTTTTAATGGATATGTATTTATTATTAACTAAGATATTTCCGTTAATTTATGGACGTTTGTTAAACAGGAAGTTCTTTCTGAAGCCATTCCATATCCATAAAAGATAAATTATAATGACTTACTGTCACACTCAGGCATCACTTAGAGCTTGTCGATAGAGCCGGGCCGCCTGTATCTTTCCATCATTAAAACTATTAATGAGAGAAGTGAGAAAGACGTCCCTTAACAGACTTCACTAAGACACCTGTGGTAAGGATTATTCTAGAAACTTCGTGTCACTTTAGTACCATCGTAAAATAAAAATTAATGGCCAGACATGAGCCGGGTATAATAACGTTCGACATATTTACATAAATTATGTTCAATCTGGCTCCAAGCAGAACTCTGTCAAGGCGATAGATTATAACTATTTATGTCGTTATCACTGCAACTCAACATTATAATAACTGGAGGTCTACTGCGAGACGGCGACGAGCTAATTCCGATTTATTAAAGAAAACGATTTTCTGAGTAGAACGCCTCTTAGGTTTTATATTAAACCGATTTTCCATTACTTTTTACATTTAACTCGGGCAGAGATAGGGTGAGAATACTTGGTCGTACTCGTAGGAAATCATTTGACCATTGAACTTTGAACTAAAGTTATACATATTTCATCCTGAATATGCATGAGAGATGACAGACGAAACTTAGTACCTATAAGAGCACTTAATCACTCTCATTCAAGTCTCTGGAATCATATCACATAAAAAAGATAAAATATATAGATAGATTACTCCTTAGTCATATCATTTGATAGCACGACCGTGGATATCATTATCATGACATTAGTGAAACAGTAATTATTTATTGAGCGTGACTTCCAAACTAATTGCATAATAATTGTACGAATACCTAAGAATAACCTTTATTTCTATCGGAGTCTTGTATTTCTAATTCAGTAATAACAGGATGACCTCTGTAGCGAGGTGGGCGAAGGTACGCCTGCGACGCAAAAGGTTCTGAGTTAGATTCCCACTCCGGGACAAGTTTTATATTAAGTAAAATATTTCTGATCAGATTATATAAAAAAATCTGTCTATAGTTGTTCACATGGATTAACTTCAACTGTATGGACATTTCAATTCCATGTCTCTAATCGTAATTAAGCCATTAGATGTAACGTAAAATGGATAATGGAACGGAAATTACCCACTGATACTCTGTACACCAATGCCTACTGTAGGTATCTACGCTAACCCACCCACATCTGCCACATCATCATCATTGTCATAACAACCCATTATTGAGTCCCAATAGAAGCAAACATAGGTTTTTGGTATAATGGGATTTGGTATAATCACCACGCTGCTGCCCGTTATCCGGTATATACATCTCATAGTCTGATTGACACTCGCGAGTCGAGATGTGACACTAATTTTAGGTCGGCACCGAGTTTCATTAAAGGCTAAAGATAAATTTCATTATTATATTTAAATTAAATATAGGTGTCATCAGTCATATGCATGACAATAACATTAAGATACCCTGAACTTGATACGAAACTTTCGTAACTTGACAACGAGACAGTCACGACCCATCTGAAAGGTCAACGGACGTGTAACGGGATCGACAAATCAGATACTTATTGAATGGAACAAGTTGCGATTCAACTTGTATAAGCAGACATTCATATCAGAGTAATTCAAGATGCTTTAATCAATAAACATGTCTAATGAAACTCAATTGACTGTAAATCAC
Organism: Chloroclystis v-ata; assembly: GCA_963691955.1. Taxonomy (NCBI): domain Eukaryota; kingdom Metazoa; phylum Arthropoda; class Insecta; order Lepidoptera; family Geometridae; genus Chloroclystis; species Chloroclystis v-ata. The sequence goes on along the minus strand of OY829902.1, from coordinate 9,723,721 downwards.
ATGAAAGGATACTACTATAAGGAAATCATGAAAATAAGCATAAATTAAAGCATAAATAGGGAAACTAGTAATATTTGAGGAAACAAGACAATACTCAATTACTAATTACGAGATCATCCGATACTATAGGTATAATAAGTTTCAGTAATATATCAAATATCGATATGATTAATTTAACCATTGTTGTCTCGTGATGGTTTTGTTGAAACGTAGTTATAGTCTTTCATGGAGCATTTACTATAGATGAAGTTTTTTTTTTGTAGCTACAATCATAAAATCGTCAACAGATGCGGGTTTAACAAAAGATAAAAAGGTCATCGTTGTACAAGAACACACTAAACATAGACTCCGTACTAGTACGAATAAGTACTCATTTAAATACATTTTAAACAACATGCTATTTGGAAAGAAAATTATAGGATTGTCGACAACGCAACTAGACGTAAATTAAAGAACCTATTACTATGAAGGTCAACGGAGATTAAAGTGACCAGTCAAGGGCGTTACGCTTAAACTCTTATCAGTCATCTTAAAACAATCGATTGTTATGATTTTTATCATTTGTTTAGTCTCCGGAAAGTGAAGAGGAAAGATAAATATTTTGATTCGGTGAAAAGCGTGGAATCGTAACATTCAATAATATCATCAAGTTTCGCTTTCGATTTCCACGATGTGTCATGCATGTTATTTAAACAGTTTTACGTAAACTATTGTTTTTTAAAGAATGATATGAATGTTTCAAAGGTAATCGCCTATTGTAAATGATGTGAGGTAAGAACATATTATGTCATTTTCAAGGTCTTTGCTATGCATGTCTTGTTGTAGTGTAGTGTTGACCAAAGAACGTCTGATAAAGATTATACGAGATGAAGTAGGTACCTATAATGATTAACATTTAAGAAAGTTAAGATTAACAAGAGATTGAACATAATTCATTTTTGTTCTAGGGTAAGCTTTCGATGATACAAATAAATGACAAGAAGTCGTTAGCTGAAAAGGTAAAAAGGTAAATCAACTAAAAACTAAGCACTCGTACCAAGACGCTGTTAGGATCTACAACAATCATTTTGGAAAAAACAGAAAGTTTCCAATACTTCTTCTAATTCCTGATCATCTCAAGGTCCCATCTTAGGTCCATTACTTAACATAACATTGTATACAGATAAAATCGAAAAAAGAAAAAGCATTGGCCGTAAACCGGATCAAGTAAATTCAGCATTTACAGTTTTCGCCCCCCTAGTTCCATCTATTCTTGAAGTCCAAGTTAACTCACAAATTATAAATCAAAAATATTGAAACAAAATACAGTGTTCAAGTGATTTGTTAATAAGCTAGTGAAATGTGTTATTATATGTAGAGGTAAAATATAAACCAATTCCCAAAGCCCAAAATAGACGAACAAATTGGAGATATTGATGTACACTTTCCAACCAACCAATTTCATCATCCCAATAACCAAAACATACTCTGTACAGGTACAAGTAACATACACAAACCCGACACCAGCAACGCTACGACTAATCTACTTAATAATTACACTGTATTCTACTAACCATGGCATGAATTCCAAGGATTCTTGTTTATCCCGTAAACTAGGAAATAAATCAAGCAGTTTAGCATCTTACATTAGGTTTGTGTTACATCTACAAACAATCAATCATTATTGGCCAATTTGCAAATTATGTTTATGTACAATTTTCTGCACTCTTGCATTAAATTTATTAATAGAACTATTTATTATTTATCTGAAACTGTACATGTAAACAGGGACTAAGTTTATTACTCTAAAAGATTATTATTAAACTCTCATGTCGATTAGAAGGTTGTAGGACGATGACGTCCTACAACCTGCACTACAAGCTGCATATTTGACTTTGTATCATCAAAGCGGCAATTCGCCATTGTAAATATTTGCAGCGATGTGTGTCAAATAATAAAACTGTCAGTTTATATGAGCGACATGATCGATCGCTACGCCTCTCGTGGCGAAGGCTGAGGACATCTTCACGGGCAATACTAACATGTATTGTTTTACAACATTCCCTGATAAGAACATGTGCAAGGATTGTTAAGAACGTTGCGAGAAAACTAATTTTTAATAAAATTGATTGAACTGCTTCTGTATTAAGATAATTGAAGCTAAAGTAATTGAATTTTGGTCTTAGGTGCGTAAATTTACATATTGTTTGGGTAGTTTAGAGGCCTTGTGGAGAAGCAGTTCAAGAGTGAGGGCTGGGGAAGGTGGATCAGTCGTGAGACACGGCGGTGCGATACGTACCCTAACTGCACGTGGCCCATATGGCGGTTCGGGTCGTCGGAAATCAGCGCGCGCGTCATCGACTCAGTGGTACTGGCACCACCCTCGTGCTACATCAAACACAAACAAACATGTACACAAACACTGCCCAACGAACACTTCGACTGACAAACGCATCCAATGCCTGTTGTAGTAAAAAAGTAGCGCCAGAGTATCGCTGAAAAAGAAATACTGATTCTAGTTTCTGTGCCAACCTCGCTACGGTCTAAAGCGTTAGTTTGTGTCTACATCGTAGATTGTGATCAAATTACAGTGTCTTTTAAGCTAACAATATAGTAAATATGTATTGTATCGCTCGTGATTTAGATACTAGGCTACATAAATTAAATAAACATAAACATAAATGACATGCATAATGGGACAGGACAACAGAAGCATGACGGCATGAAAATAAACAAAATAAACAGAGAATAACCTCAAGTTTTGTGTTTGGATATCGTCAAGTATGGACTTCAAAAATAAATCTCCGGGAAACATTGTTAGTCTCAATTAGAGGGAATAAAACTCACTCAGGCAGCAATTGGTTAGCACGCTCAACAAAGGGCCGAGTCTAGTCTAGACCGCATCAAAACGTTCATCTGCAAGAAACTGCCTGCGGCGCTACGGAAGCTATCATGGCATCACACGGGAAGTGAAAGAGTTACGGAGTTTTACTTTAGACCGGCCGACTCCAATGCTTGCCTGAGTGGTGATCGGTTGCCTCCGGATTCAGCGTCCCAGTACAAGCACTGCAAAAATAACAGCGCTCTATGACATGCTTCGACTTCGAGGGGAAGTCGAAACGCGTCGCGAGCTGCAACTTGGAGACCAAAGCATACCCCAGTTTGAGCGCTTGCCCGCCGGCCATGAGTCCCTCTTCCCCCAGGAGCGTCACCTGTTCCTCCTCGCGCGACGGGTCCGCCATCTTGTTATCACACACATACGCCAAATGGCGTCACGGTCAGAGACGTTGCGCGTCGCCCGCAATGTCGCATTCCGCATTATGGAGTCTACTATATCGTTATAATTGTCTCTTTGATCGAGTACACAAATCAGTCTTCAAACAAGAGCTGACAGCCGGAACGGACAAATCGATCAGACGACGACAGGTGACGGAGTGCGACATTGATGGCGACGTCATTATTTCAAACAATAACGAACCTATATAATTTATAGCAAGTTTTTGAAGCCCACGGTTGTATAAAGTCTCAAAATATACATATACCCACGACCTTCAAGAAATGTTATCGTTTGTATTAATCAAGAGAGCAAGTGTTGGGATATAAATTAGTATTCAAATTGTATTCTGGTTATTGTGCTCAAAAATAAATAATAAGACATAAAATAAAAATAATCCATGAGACACTGACAAAAATAATACCTATAAAAGTGATGGTTTGATTTAAGGATACGATTTGATCGTGGAGCTATTTTTTTTCTACAACAGCTTGTAACCTCGGCATATGGCGTGATTGCTACGTCATGGTTGATTAATCTTGAGATACAATCAGCTATTAGCACTCAAATTGATTAAGACAAAGACGAATTTTATGAGTTTAAACAGTGACGTTTTATTTGCAGGCTGAAATCTTGTGTGACGTGGATCGTCAAACAATTAGAAGTCGATTACGCTCATTAGTTGCCATTACAAGTTAAGTGAAGGCAGTATCTAATCTGACAAATTACGGCTTGCTACTAAGGCGATTGTTTATCTTAAGCTGGTAGATTTGTAATCGTTAAAAAATCATGTGATTTGGTGTTTCAAAATGTAACTAAGTTGTTGATCACATGATCATATTCCCAATATGAGTGGCTTTCCGTTAGAACTAAGCAGCTTTGTAACATGATGGAAGAACTAAGTTCTATTAACTAAGCATATAGTTTTGACGGAAACCAACCCCGACATAATCTTCATAAAACAGTTCCCCATTACCCCCCAACAAGAGCAGTGAATGGAGTGAAAGACTCACCTCATCGAAGAACACTTGAGTCTTCCTCAAGATGTGTTTGAGCTCAGTGAGCTCGAGGAAGTTCCTCTTCAGTGCCTCTGCGTTCTGGTTCACTTCACGGAGCTCATTCTCAAGCTTTTCGAAGGTGGCCTGCAGGAAACGTTTTGTGTAAATTAATCAGGAAGCCGTGTTAGCTAAGTGGGAGCAAACTCGACATTCATTCCGATGGTCGTGGGTTTTTCTTCTTGAATGATTTATTTGCGCTTTAAATAAAAGCTCTAACGATAAAAGCAAATGTCGTGAGGAAACCGGCATGTTTTGAGATCTTTGAAAAGTTTGAAGGACATGTGATATTCACTAACCCGCACTTTGCCAGCGTGATGAATCCGCCTAATCTCTCATGGGAAGGGAGAAGTCCCTGTGACCCAGCAGTGGGAAGGTAAATGTCATCTATTACAATCATGAGCTATCAAGTTTCTGCTTCCATAGTGCTACCCTGCTCCATGGTAATATTATTAGGTGTTAACTTCAAGCTGATACAAGGCATACAAGACAACTTTGCGCAACATAAGCAAAGAAAAGGGTTTACAACAGTATCTGATGTGCCCTATCATCAATTGCCGAGCGGAGCGGAGCGGGAATTAAAATGGTTACATACATTAATGGAACTCAAATTTAAGGATCATTAATTGAACTAATAATTGTCTTAATTGGCTTAACTTTTGTGGGTAGGGTTTTATGAATACGCTGTTATAAACAGGAATGTTTAGTCACATTAATTGCCCTATTAACCATATAACCTAGTACATTTACTCGTTTCATAAACAAGACTTGACATTTCTCACTCCATTATCTACATCATTATTTCATTTGAATAGTAGACCCACACGTTCAATGCAGTGAGTAATAGTCATGTGGTTCATACTAATAGTGCCTCCAGGCCTATGTTTGTTATGGTATCGTCAGTCAAGTTCAAGACTACTCGAACAGGTTCTAATGGCATTGCTATGCACTGTTTCTGGTTCAACAAGAACTTGGTGAATTTGCTGTGACGTAACGAAGGTCGGAGTAGAAAGTTACGAGTCGCGGGTGCCGTGCGAATTTTAAACGTATTTTGAAATGTTTACTGTTCTTTGCATTTATGGATGAATTCCAACGTCAAAGGAGGATACGGGTCGAGAATGAAGTATTATCACCGTTACGTAAAACAAAAATATTAAAAACAATAGTACCTACCTCAAATCTATAATGTTTGCTCGTGAATATAGATATAATACACATCAGCGGACTTTAATGATAGTACTATTTGTACTCACCTCAAGGTCGATCATCTCCCTCGGCTGCGGCGCCTCGGGGCATTCCCCGGGTATCTCGAGCATGGGGATCCCGTCGCGGCGGATCTCTTTCTCCAAGTAGCGGAGCTTACGTTCCATTTCATCGCAGCGGCGGACTTCGTTGACGAACTTGCGTTGGAATGCGTTCACGTCTGGATTAAGCTGCGGAAATGAGGTTTTATTAATTATTTCATGCAGCAATTTGGATTAAATTACAGCACCGTGAGGCGTTGGAGCAGACCCGCCATGTTGCACCACTGAGCTTGGGCATTGAATGTGTTAAGGTCAGCAGAGCGGTAATTCGGTAAGCGGGGAGAAAATGATGACCTACGGAATTTTGTCCTTCAATAAATGGATTATGCATGACCATTAGTACCAAGACCTCAGAGGTTTCAAATGGATGATAGCCACATATCCAGATCTATGAAGAGTATAACTGTACTAATTAGTCTGCTGGTCTAGGGTTTCTGGGGTTTATTATACACCAGCACTTCATCAAGCAGCTTTTCCTGTGCAATATGGATTTTTTATGTCCAGCAATAGATTTTGGGTAAGTAGGTTACTATATTAAAGTCAACAAAAATGAACTTTTCTGTACCTATTTGATACTGTACAAGTTAGGTATAATATAACAACCTTTGTTTCATCTTTACCTAGATAAATAATTTATTTTGAAAAAATATATTGTTAGGTCTATCCATTTTAATTCCTTACTTATATTATTATTTCGTGACTACTATAATCATTGGTAATAATGTTACTTTTAGGTGAATGCTTGAAACATAGGTTTGGCTTTGATAAAAAAACAATTATCAATCTTATCAAATATTCCTAATCAGAAATGGTCAGAAACAACTAATTTTGTCATGTGATTTTAACATTTATATGTTGGCTATATTTAAAATAAATCATTTAAAAAAGTCACACATTTTGTTTTATAACTATTGCACTATTAATTTATTCTATATTGTCCCACTGTTGGAGAAAGGTCTCCCATTATTTCACAAATTTTACACAAAATCGCGAATTTTACATTATCTCAATAAAATATACCTTACACTATCTGCAATACTAAGATTTATTTCTCATGCTGTGAATGAAAATGACATTATCTTGATCATACAAACTCGAATGTGAAATCAAAGTAAATAAAACAAAGTAAACTATGAATAATGACGGATATTAGGTAATAATTTCATGCAGTTATGGAAGATTTCACACACTGCAGATAAAAAAAACCTATGGCGGTGGGCATAAATACCTAATTAATTATAGTAATTAGGTAGGTACCCTACTTCTTCGCTGGTTACACTAGCAGACCAACCACACACAAAGCACCAACTTTGTGTCCTACTGTGGTAACAGGAGTCCCCAAACTAACTAACTTCTACTACTTCTTCCACATCTATGCTATCAATTTCTAGGTAAATAGAGATATTGGTGGATTGAAGGTGTTAAAACAAACATTTCAATTACTTATCTGAGCTCCACTGCTGTAGGTACCAATATTTGTCTCTAAATAAGATAGACTTTAAATAGATTGATTTTAATGGACTGTCAATTAAAGTATTTTGGTTCGCATTATACACATAAGTATTTTGGTTCAGAAGAGATCTATTAAGTGGTTTCTGTCAACCTTCCTTATTAGAACATTGTGACTCAATTCCACTGTTAGGTACTCTGTGATTGTTTAAAAGAGGTAATACAGATCAATCATCCATGACAAAGAAACTATAATACACCGAAATTTCCGATTCAGCTTTAACTCAACCATTACCAAGAACTATCAATTGGAAAATTGATTGACATGAGAAATTTATCAGATCAATGCTGAATCTGGATTATCAGATAACCGGCGTTAAAATTGGGGCGAGATTTCCAGCAAACGGGGTCATCAAAGATTAGGCGAGTTGCAAGCTTGTGGCTTGCTTGTAGAAAGTCTATATTAGCCGAACTTTACATTAGCATTATACAATGCGTAAAGAAAAAGAAAATGCGTTAAGAAAAATACAGTCAATAAAGGGGCGTATTCTAAGTATCGGTACTTACGTCTCGGAATTGCACGAGGCCCAACTCTCCAAGCTCAGACACGCAGGCATAAGCAGCTTCACTTTGCAGAAAAAGCTGACATAATGTCATTTCTTCACTCCTAAATAACGACCCCATGGTGCACGGTTTATCACTTCACTTGGTAATTTAAAATCCTATTATTGAAAAGGTCCCGTCGCGAGTCTGCGAGCAGACTTTAACGGCAACGAAAACGAATTGCAGAAAGAAATCAATCGATGGAGCGAGCGAGCGGGCGGACATTCGTCATGCGCACGCACTCATCGTCGTCATCGATACCGAAGAACATATGTTTTGAGTTGCCAACTAAAACGAATCTACTGATAAAATTGGGCTTATATTGGCATCATAACACCCCTATTTACGTTCCCAAACGTTGGTGAATGACACATGTCCTTCAAACTTTTTTAAAGTTCTCAGAACATGTCGATTTCCTCACGATGTTTGCCTTCACCGTTAGAGCACGTGTTTTTAAAGCACACATATTTTTCCAAGAAGAAAAATCAGAGGTGCGCGGCGGGGTTCGAACCCACGACCTTCGGAATGAAAGTCGAGTGTGCTCCCACTTAGCCAACACGGCTCTCATAATCGGCTATATTGGCATAAAATAATAATAAAAAATTACAGTAAAGTCACATTATAGAGAAGGAGTACCTACCTCACTTATGACTAATTCTCGTAAGATAGCGTGTGATGTGAATTGTCCAGCAATATTTATTATTTTTATATATTTTACTTAACTTAAAATCAAAACTTTGAGATATAATTAATTCAACTGAAACGTATACCGAGATAGATTTATAAGTAAGTAATGTAGGATGAATGAGGAAACCATGCTAGATAACGTGATTATAAATCAACAACACAAACATATTTTTATTGTAAATGAGAAACAAGAAACATTTTCTGCGTAAAATTAATTCAACGAAAAATTAGCATGGGATATTTAATGTTTTAGTTGGTAGGTTTTATTACTTCTGTCATTCTAGTTCTTTCAGTTGAGAAGTAGAAGTTAGTTTGCTTTATAAAATTATGGAAGATTATTCGGGCGAACAAAATAAGTGTGATAAATCAATTAATTATTGATGAATTTATAAGTCAAGTGTTTATAGTTTTAACACAAAGTTTTTTTTCATTTTGTAACATGGGTTAAGCCTATAATAATTACAGTACAATTTTTAGAAACGAAACAGCTCTTCTAAACGAAAGACAAATTTCAACGTCAACGTCAAAGAAGATTAGGAATAGGAAATTTGGTTGAGGTTATGTATGTACATTTAGATTTCGCTAAAAATATAAATAAAATAATTGAGCGAGATTTCTTAGCCTATGAATTGAATAGATGACATAAACGTGAATGAAACCTGGTCCAAAATGGTATGAAAAATACTTCTATAACTCCATACAACTATAGGTTCCTTTATTTGATTTAATTATATTCGTTCCGGAAATTTATTTCAGGCACTTTTGGGAGCTCAAGCGGTTATTACCTTGGTCATGATATCTTTCATGCAAAAACTTAGGGGATATTCATTCGCGAGGTGGTTGCTGTGTTCCCAAGGGTTGTACCGGTATTTGTACCCTACAGATGCTGAATTAAAGGCCTTATGTGGGAAAGATAAGGCAAAGAGTAAAAAGGGAGGTAATAATTACACGAATGGGAAGAAAGAGACATTTAATGTTCCCCGCAGCCTGGAGATAACGCTAGAAAAGGCGCCAGTTAGCCCTTTGGATGTGATACACCTAAGGTTTTACACAGAGTATTATTGGATCGTTGATTTCTCAATATACACAGCTTTTGTTTATATTTTGTCAGAGGTAAGAGTGCCTTATATCTTCTTATATTTGCATCACTCAACTAAGGTACAGCTCCCATGCACAAAGGACTTTGAGTCTAATTGTGAAAAAATGAGCCCCTAAACTAAACTAAAAAGGTGCAGCTCATCTGTTCATTAAGTTTCTTACAGAATAAACATAAATGGCTAGAATATAATAGAATCTCTCTTCAAGAGTCAAGAGATACATCTCAAAGTATCAATAATTAACATATTTGTGATTTTAGGTCGCAATAGATGGTAGGTGTTACATGAAAATTAGTTGTGTCATTATTATCACAAGTATTCTGCCTCACTGACCTAAAACTGTTAATGTTTACTTCTGTCTAAAATATTGCTATAACATTATGATTTCAAATAATTTGTTGATCACACAATCATCAGAATATATTCATGTTAAAGACCTTATACTGAAAAGTAAAAGATTTTAAAAGTATTTATAATATTGTTTCAGATTTATACTGGATTTTTTCCATTGAAGGATGAATTCAATCTAAGTATGGTTTGGTGCTTCCTGGTTGTGCTGTTTGCGTTGTATCCTTTTATATTTTGGAAATCTATTTCTTTATTATTTATTTAAAGGTATATACATATAAGGTACCCTCATAATTTATTTCTCAAGAGGAGTTTTTCTTCGAAAATTATAAACCAGAAAAAATAACTAAGCTTATCTGCTTAAAACCTAAATAATGATTGCAAAATATGAACACAAAACAAAAATAAATGTAGAAGATACACTCACACAAATGAAATGCTAAATCTTATTCAATACCAACCTCATCATAAATTGCATTGTTATTAAAAAATCTGCTGCAAATAATCCTTTTAAGATCTAAGCACTTGTTTCAATTGGAAGTGACTTACATCCACCATGAACAGCCTTATTAAGTACACAACATAATAATAATAATATACAATTCAATATACAAGGTCCCATTATGGCTATATTAAGCAGAGGTTGTGTTGGCCACAGCAAATAGAAACAACACCAAAGTTAACTTTTTTCTGTGTCCCACATTTTAAAATTTAACCTTAACTTATCATCAGTAAAAACCTCCTAATCCTCACAAAGCAGTACTTCACATCTGAAGAGTCTATGGGTGAGAGATCTACCTGCATTGTAGCGTTCTTTGTCTTCCTGCTGGTGTCCATGATGGTGCTTATAGTGGACGAATCAAACCTTGAGGTTGGAGTGGATCCTGCTTATGACAGCTTCTATGAAAACGCTCAGAAATTCTTGGAGAATCAAGGGTTGTCATCTGTGTAAGTAAAGTTTTAAAGTTTCTTAATCTATACTAATATTATAAATATAAGCTTTGTTTGAACGCAAAAATATAATTTATATTATATGATATAAGCCTATAGCTTCCTCGCTAAATGTACTATCCAACATTGAAAGAATTGTTCAAGTCGGATTATCGATTTTTGAGATTAGCGCGCTCATACGATCAAACTGTTCAGTTTTATAATATTAATATAGATTTGTGAGACTGAATATAATGATAAGACATATTTTTACATTATCATGAGTCTTATGTCCCATGTCCTACCTAAATTTAACGCGCTTGTTACGTGAGTCTAATTGACATCCTGTTTCATCTTAACTCGTGAATTAGTCCGATTTATTTCAAACGGCTATTGGGATAACCATTTACATATGAATATTCATCATTAATAGTAGGTAGTGTATAACGTACCTAGATTTTGCATTTCAGGGGTCCGGCATCAAAGTTAATCTTAAAACTATGTTTCGCGGTGTGGGCGGCCATTATCGGCACACTGTTCACTTTTCCCGGGCTCAGAGTGGCTAGGATGCACTGGGATTCTTTGAGGTATGTCTTAAAAATAAATAATACATTTAAATAAATATTGCTGGACAATTCACACAGCAACATCTAGCCCTGTGGTAATCTTTATACTAAGCTGGTAAGTCTTATACTTCTAGATCCAAAATTAATATATACCACAGAGGACTTGTTTATACTATCCAACACTGAAATATTTTTTCAAATCGGTTTAGCAGTTCCTGAGATTAGCGCATTCAAACAAACAAACAAACTCTACAGCTTTTATTTATTACCTAAATATTGAATCTAACATTTCCAGGAACTCGGAAGAGAGTAAAATAAAAGGCATCCTCCTGAACGCTAACTTCGCGCTGCCGTTCATCCTGGCGGTGCTGTGGGTGCGGCCCATCGCGCGCCACTACCTCACCGTGCGCCTCTTCAGCGGGATGGAGAAACCGCTGTGAGCTTACTTATACTGTTTCATATTACATGTATTATCCTATTTACGTTGCCAGGACACAGGGCCAGGGACACAGGGACTTCCCTCTTGATGAGAGAGATTAGGCCTTAATTCACCACGTTGGCCAAGAGTGGGTTGGTGAATGACACAACATATGCTTCAAACCTTCTAAAATTCTCAGAACATGCTGGTTTTCTAACGATGTTTGCCTTCACCGTCGGAGCACTTGTTTTTAGAGCACACATATTTTTTAAGAAAAAAACCAGAGAACCCACAACCATTGGAATGAATGAAAGATCAAAGAAAGTAGCTGCAGTATTATTCTTGCCTGCTTTTGACTTTTAATTCTTGCTAAACTTGAGCACTATGGTATTAGGGGTGGTGCATCATCCCTAATTAGAAATTACCTTAGCAATTAGCCTTATTCTAGGAGTGATGATAATGATAGATGTAAATTGTTTGACAAATGAGGCGTTGCTCCAAACATATTATTGTTGTGCGTGGGTTCAAGTCCCGCAGGGGTAATTTCGTTTTATTTATTTATTTGCCGCACAAAACACAATGCACATTAAACAAAAGTTACTATCTAAAGTTTTGCATTTCCCTCCTAATATTCTAAATGTTTCATTTTAATTTCAGCATGACATCAGACACCTTCGACACAGTCCGGCTGTGCCTCGTGATCGTCACGGTGCTGCTGCGGGTGGCCATCATGCCTTCGCAGCTGCAGCACTACCTCGACATCGCCGCGACCCGGCTCGTCACGCAGCAGAGGGAGTCCGGACTCATCTCCAACGTGGAACTGCAGAAGAAGGTACCGTTAATACCATAAATAATAAATAAATAAAATACATAAATAAATAAATATTGCTGGACTATTCACACAGCAACTTCTAAGCTAAGTAGTCAAAGAAGCGATAACACCCCGACAGCCTGTACAACTTAAAACTCAAGTATTTGAACATGAAACGGGTAACATACCATGATTTAAATGTTTTTGAGTTTTCCGATATTTCGACACTGATAAAAGCGCCATGGTCACGGACAAACCGTCCGTGAACCGGTATGTTACCCGTTTCATGTTCAAATATAGTTAAAAACCATGATAGTTTAAAAAGTTATATTAAAACTCAAGGGCCAGTTTCACCGGCTTTATCTGTAAAGCTTATCTGTTACTTGCCTAGTACAATTTTGGTACAAATATCTGTCTAATAACTATCTGAAGTTTTACTATAACTGGTGAAACTAGCCCTAAAGTGAAATATGATAATTTCTATCCATAGTTTTAGTTTATAATCGTCATTGTCATACAAAACCTGGAACAATTATAGTAACATCTCCAAAATCCAAAGTGAGCTCTAAAATACAAGATCCTAAGAGTATGTCTGGCGCTTCGATAACCTTTGCATAGTGCATAAAAAATTATAATTATTAAATGATCAGATCCGACAAATCTGCATTCAAATTTTCGATTCGCATTAGTGATAATCGTTTTTTTAGTGTTTTAATCAACCTAAGCACAGACATGTTTAACGGACAACTTCTTTAACAACTTTCATTACCATATTCCAGATATCATCAGTATTCTACTACCTGTGCGTAGTGGCGCTCCAGTACATCTGCCCCCTCCTCATAATGCTGAACCTCACGCTCATGTACAAGACGCTCGGCGGGTACACGTGGACCGGCCTGCTGTATGACAGTGAAGCCGGTGACGTCATCGAGGGGGGGGAGCTCGCCGCGGAGGGGGGAGAGGAGTTTGTACTGGCCTGGGAGAATCTCAAGATGGTAAGGCTCAATTTATGTGCACAAAGTTCTTATTATCTATGCATGTATATTATAATATCACTAAAAAACTCTACGCGGTCATCATCTCAAGTTAGATCGGAGTCATACCCTCTCTCAACAGAGTCGTTCACAACTGGAACTTACTGACTGAATGTTGTCACTGCCACCTCTGTAAACTCTTTCAAAAACAAGCTCGACAACTGGTTACGGAACAATATAGCTAGAAACTCACAAAAGTCCCACAAAACTAGATACATAACTGTTTGACGTAGACGTAGACACATCAGCCTATTCATATTCATATTCATTTATTTACAACTATAGGAACATCACAGAACACTTAGTCACGTCAACAAGTTACAAAAAATATAATAGAAATAATTATGTTAGTATTATAAACAATAATCAAAATTTAATGACTATGACTGCCTGTCTATAAATAAATAATAATAATATCAAAAATGTAGCACCCATAACACAAGCTTTGAGATTACCACAGGGCCTGGATGTTGCTGTGATGAATTGTCTAGCAATATTTATTTTTTCATTTATAATTATTTATTTATTACAATAATCTTCATATATTCCAGGTGTTTACGACCGCGGTGTACCGCGGGGTGCTCGGCTTCTCTGCGTGGTGGAGCTGCTTCGCGTGGTTCGTCACCACGTCGCTGGGCGCCGCATACCAAACTTACTTCCGAATCTCGTGATCTATCCACTAGTAACCTATTAGCAATAAGTAAGATCATTGAGAATTTTGAAACAATGGGAATTACTCACGTATTTATAAATACAAATCAGACGACCGATCGTAAAACATAGATAAAATGCACATTTTTTTAAGCTTGCTGTCATACTTACCGCATTTACACAGTCATGTTTGCCCCTACATAAACGAAAAAATATTTACGTTTTACATGTACGACAAGTTTACAAATTAAAAGAAACTTGTATCAGTCAGTCAGTTGTATGGAAATATGTCTGGAAAGTGAAATGTCTTATATATTTGTGAACTTTGACATTCGTACACGAACGCGAACGCGAGGTACGACGCAAATAGCGTGTTTCTATTATATTATTAATGTGTAAATGTGGTATAGGAAAATGTACTTCTTTTTCTTTAGGCTTGTGGCGAACGAGACTGGATTTAGTTATTTTGTCCTCTACTATTCACGTCGAATGTATATTTTGTATAAAGTATTTAGCCAGTGACAAAGTTGTTTCAAATGCTTAAATTATTATGTTGAAGGAACGGTGGCAAATTCATTTATCTAGAGCTAGCGTCTCCATTGTAACAACAGCCTGATTCTCTTATACTTTTAATTTTACTACCCAAATAGAAAAATATCATTTTTAGAACTAACATCTATCTTTTGTCAAGTCTACAGTTCAATAAGTAAGTTCTAGTCAACAATACAATGACTAAAGAGGTCTGAAGTTACTGCCAGCTGTTTTAATATAGGCCAAAGTAATAATAATTTAAATTGTACAACATATGGTTAACTGAGGTGTTAAGTAGGTACAATGTACATAAATTCTGTGAATTGTCCAGCAATATTTATTAATTTATTATGGTTTTATAAGAAACTAAATTGATGACATTGTCATAGCATGACATTGATAGATAAGGTATGGTTTTCTTGTGTTTTATTACCTTGATATTCATTATTGCATTTTATTTGTATACCTATACCTTTTGCTATATTATTTCTCGCATTGTGAACGCCGAGTGAAATAACGAGACTTGTAAGAGTTGTTAGTAGAATAGGAACATTGTTTTTTATTTATTTGAATTGAATGGAGTGTTGTTAAATAAAGTTTTATAGTTTTATGAGTTTTTTCTATTGCATTCCTAAAAATATCTACCTTCCCAACGTTTAGTAAGCCTCTGGCTCGATCTTCATGCCATTTGCTATCTAATCCGTCAAAAAATAGTAAGACATTACCACTCCTTTGCGTCGCATAGCCGGGTAATAAAGGAAAGGAAAATTCAATGGGATACATTGTATCCCACTCATATAATAAACCTTTGAGTGGTACACAGATATCTGTGGTGTGGTACAACCACAATATATCTGTGGGTACAACCAAAACTGTTAATTTAGTTCTACTACTTTCTTGTAGATGGCGTTGCAACAAATTTTAAAGTCCAGGGGTCATTCGTCCATTCGAGAACTAGAGTTGAAGCAAACTTTTTATATTAGGTATTGTAGAGTAACATTAAGTAAAGTTAAGTAAAATAACTTCTACAATTATAATGCTTGTTAAAAACCATTACTTAAACATTGAAAATGGTAATAAATAATTTTATATTTCTTCGATGTATATTTAATGGTATCTATCGTTTATTAATCATGTTCTTCATTGAATTACCCATGATAGATATAGTAAAAACCTAATCATAAAGTTTGTTAAAATCGGATTCTTAAAGTTATCAAAGAAATGCACTACAAATGCAGTTTAAAATATTAAGGTATTTCATTAAGGGAGAATTATAAAAACTTAATTTGGGATATTCTTTACCTATTGGATAGTTACGGCTTATTACTTTTAACTTTCTTTGTGAATTTTTTTGGTTATTACGACCGTATTTGTTTAATATTTCTTATGTTTTAAATACTTATATCAGTAAATTTCATAACATTTTCGTAGGATGACGAATTACTATTTAGAACGTACTAGAAAACATTCAATTGATTTTACCACATCTCTATTTTGACAGGTGCGACTGCAGTGTTCTAGCAAGCTGTCATATTCCGCCAATAGGAACAATTCGCGGTTGGTGACCCTTCCTCTGATTCGTCGACGGCTGGAATATTCCAGAAACTTCCAATGACGTATGAACTCAGCGCGCGCATTTGATAAAACTTCAAGCGGCAACTGAATTTATTTCGTGAATAGAAGCCGTCAATCGCGCACGTTTGCTGAGACTTCGAGCAAGCTGATAATAATCGACTGAATTATAGTATTATCACACACAAGAAATTAAAGTAAGTCTTTATTTGCTTATTTTTATTGTTAAAGTCCTATGAATCTAGTTTTATGTCCTTAATTTCATGAAATTGCATACAATACACCCAAGACATTGCAAATTAGACATGCCTGCCTTTGTTATTTTCCTATAATTTGCGTTGAGAAACATTGATTTTTTTACATTTTGGTTCTATTATTGTGTAATTGTCTAGATAATTTCCTTGACTGATGTGTGGTGGCTACAACCGAATGTGGCATTTCTTTGTCCTCCCATGCATGTCCTCCCATACACGTGGTGATGAAACCATTTTTAAAGATACCACGTTTCATTGCTGTTGAAAGGCTTTATTTTATTCCAATTGTTTGCTGACATAATTCCATGTACCTAGTTTTCGCGTATTTCCTGCAAAGATTCGAGAATATTCGTGGATCGATTTACTGAGCCGCGTAATGGCCGCTGCGCTCCACGCTTAGGTGATGCGCGTGATAACGCAACTTGTTATTCCTCGTTGTTTTATGATTAGTATTTAAGTCTTGACTTTAATATAAATCCATACTCTAGATACTTACTGAATGGTAAACCTACGCTCATTACATGGCCCCGTGATCAAAGCGGCAAGATGGCCGACCTTCGACCTTCCTGTTCTAACCTTACTTTTTATATTTTTATTCATTTTCTTTAGTGCATTGTCTGTCTGACTCTGAACATAACATATACAAGTAAATATAGTTTAAATTTTATGATGATAACCAATATACTAGACTAGAGTCTCTGATCATATTGAATGATAACAGTATTCTGAGGAAATTCTTGCAATATCTAAGTGTGCTATTTCTAACCGACTCTATAGGTACTAATCCGATGGTTTGTTTGTTACAGATGGCAGCCAAGGCACCCGCAGTAGGTATTGATTTGGGGACCACCTATTCCTGTGTTGGAGTGTTCCAGCATGGAAAGGTGGAGATTATTGCCAACGACCAGGGCAACAGAACCACACCATCATACGTCGCCTTCACAGACACTGAGCGTCTCATCGGAGATGCTGCTAAGAACCAGGTGGCGATGAACCCCAACAACACTATCTTCGGTGAGTTTCTGAGTCCGAGTCTGAATATTATGAGTCAAATCTAACACAAGTAGTTGTTACCTACTTGTTAAGATATGCTTCATGTTATCTTGAATCATGTTAGGTTCCTGAACCTGATGCACAGATAAGTGGTGAAATTAACTAAGACTACATTTTGAGCATATTGATGGCATTCCTAAATAGAATAAATTCCAAAAGTAGATGCATTTTGGATTAGGTAGTTCCTTTCCTGATTCACTGTTAACCGCTCAACGTAAAGCGCGCCGCGCGCATGACGTCATATCAAGAAACGCTCAAAGCAACTGACACATGACTTTTTTTGCCGCGAACTCGACATCTGACACTCAAAAGCTATTCTACGAATCAACTCTGGAATTTGACCCTACTTGTGTTTACATTTTTTGTTCGGGTTGAATGGGCGCTTTGAATGACACCTAATTTGTTTGACAGTGAAATATGAAGAATGAATGAAGTAGTTCGGAACTCACAAATTTATAAAATATTTTGCCATTTTGTAAACAAATATTTCAAATTTAAAAATTTAGGATTAATCTATGTTTTAGATCTTTTAAATGAGTAAATAGATTCAAAAGGAAGCAGAAAAAAACAAAACACATTAGTCAACTGTACTAAAATATTTATTTACAAGCTTTTAAAACCAATACAATACAAATTTGTTTGCTTCGCGGCTTTTTCTCGCTGATACATAATTCTTATAAAAATACAAACCCATTATGGATAATTATAATATTAGTATTTCCTGAAAGCTTATTTCAGCCCTGAAGTAAAAATATAACTGTTTAATATCTTAGAACAAACGATTACATCAAAATATGGGAAAGTGAAAACCAAGGTACAATATGCTAAGAAGTTTACTTTACGGTTCTACTATTATCCAATTTGACGAAATAAATCAATGTCAAAACAAACTTATATCGTAAATGGGTACATAAATAGTTTATCTTCATAAAACAACACAACACCAACACCAAAATACTGTATTTTAATAATTATCACCATTGTTTACAATCACCATCTGCACAAACGGACCCCCAACTGAGCGGAACAAAAGACCGAGTTTATGATTTTTTTGCCGACTTGTCGATGCTCGTTGAATTATGTTGTCATACATTCATTTTGAGCTTAGAGAAGTGGGAAAAGGATGGCACTCATTCCTTACGACTACTCGACCGAGAAAAAGCAGGATAACACGATGTTTACACCAAGACCTTGAGTTTCAATATTGGGTACTACAGTACCCAGCGCGTTTTTGAGGCACTTTTAAAACTGGGTACTAGAGTACCCAGGCTGCCTCGAGCGGCTAATAATGGTGATGGAATTTTAAATATATTACATCATGCTCAAGATTTGGGTAATCTGATGGTGTTCCTCAACTATTGTTCTGATTTTCTCTGAGAATTATCTGCCATTGTTAGTTATTATAAAAATCCTTAGTCCTTTTTAACCTACACTAGGTATAAATATATTAAAAAATCAATGTTATAATTTAAATATCTCACCAGTTTTTCTGGTTTCATAAACAAATGCTTTTCACGCGTCGTGCGCATGACGCATCGCCGGTCGTGTCCTAGTTCTGAGATCAATGACTTCAATTGGGACAACCCTACCTATTTGTAGACTTTACTTGTTTGTAACATACATACCTAATTACCTACCTTTTACTAGTCTATTTAATATTCTATAATTCTTAAGTATAAAAATAGAACACTGAACATGTTTACTTGTTTGCTTTTGTATAAATCAACATCCTGGAATACCTGAGTACTTCAAATAATATGGAATATTTCTTTAGACCACAATAACAGGAAGAACTGGTCATGACTAAACATTTCAAGCCTTATTTCATCATTGGAATGACTAATTTGTACAATCTAGACAACAAAAGTCCAAACATAGATGAGTCACCATAAATTTTATCAAGGTGAACCAGGGGCGTTAGATTTTATCATGATGATAACCAATATACTAGACTAGAGTCTCTGAACATGTTGAATGATAACAGTATTCTGAGGAATTACAAAAAATAAAGTAAACAAATTATGCTTGAATGCCTCTCTGAACTCCGGTTTGTTTGTTACAGATGCTAAACGTCTTATTGGCCGCAAGTTCGAAGATGCCACAGTCCAAGCCGACATGAAACACTGGCCCTTCGAGGTTGTCAGTGATGGAGGCAAGCCAAAGATTCAGGTCGCCTACAAAGGAGAGAACAAGACTTTCTTCCCCGAGGAGGTCAGCTCCATGGTCCTAACCAAAATGAAGGAGACCGCTGAGGCTTACCTCGGTAAAACGGTGCAAAACGCGGTGATCACGGTTCCGGCGTACTTCAACGACTCTCAGAGACAGGCCACAAAAGATGCGGGTACCATCTCAGGCCTGAACGTACTCCGAATCATCAACGAACCGACCGCCGCGGCGATAGCTTACGGTTTAGATAAGAAGGGACAGGGAGAACGCAATGTCCTCATTTTCGATCTGGGCGGTGGTACCTTCGACGTGTCCATCCTGACCATCGAGGATGGTATCTTCGAGGTGAAGTCCACCGCCGGAGACACCCACTTGGGAGGAGAGGACTTCGACAACCGCATGGTTAACCACTTTGTGCAGGAGTTCAAGCGCAAGTACAAGAAAGAACTGACCTCCAACAAGCGCGCCCTGCGTCGTCTGCGCACCGCCTGCGAGCGCGCGAAGAGGACCCTTTCCTCCTCCACTCAGGCCAGCATCGAGATCGACTCACTCTTTGAGGGCATTGACTTCTACACATCCATCACCCGCGCGCGTTTCGAGGAGCTCAACGCCGACCTCTTCCGTTCCACCATGGAGCCCGTCGAGAAGTCTCTGCGCGACGCCAAGATGGACAAGTCCCAGGTTCACGACATCGTACTCGTCGGAGGTTCCACACGTATCCCCAAGGTGCAGAAGCTCCTCCAGGACTTCTTCAACGGAAAGGAGCTCAACAAGTCCATCAACCCCGACGAGGCCGTCGCCTACGGCGCGGCCGTGCAGGCTGCTATCCTGCACGGAGACAAGTCCGAGGAGGTGCAGGACCTGCTGCTGCTCGACGTGACCCCGCTGTCGCTCGGAATCGAGACCGCCGGCGGCGTCATGACCACCCTCATCAAGCGTAACACCACCATCCCCACTAAGCAGACTCAGACCTTCACCACCTACTCTGACAACCAGCCCGGAGTACTTATCCAGGTGTTCGAGGGCGAGCGCGCCATGACCAAGGACAACAACCTTCTCGGAAAGTTCGAACTGACCGGCATCCCCCCAGCGCCCCGTGGCGTGCCCCAGATCGAGGTCACCTTCGACATCGACGCCAACGGCATCCTCAACGTGTCCGCCATCGAGAAGACCACCAACAAGGAGAACAAAATCACCATCACCAACGACAAGGGCCGCCTCTCCAAGGAGGACATCGAGCGCATGGTCAATGAGGCCGAGAAGTACAAGAACGAGGATGAGAAGCAGAAGGACTGCATCCAGGCCAAGAACGCGCTGGAGTCTTACTGCTTCAACATGAAGTCGACCATGGAGGATGAGAAGCTGAAGGAAAAGATCAGCGACTCCGACAAGACCGTCATTATGGATAAGTGCAATGACACCATCAAGTGGCTGGATTCCAACCAGTTGGCTGACAAGGAGGAGTATGAGCACAAGCAGAAGGAGTTGGAGGGCGTGTGCAACCCCATCATCACCAAGCTGTACCAAGGAGCCGGCGGCGTGCCCGGAGGTATGCCCGGTGGCATGCCCGGGTTCCCCGGCGGCGCTCCCGGCGCTGGCGGCGCGGCGCCCGGCGCTGGCGGAGCCGGACCCACCATCGAGGAGGTCGACTAAACATTCCACCGAATACTACATCCGATAGGTCCCTATTGAAACACAATAAATGGTTTTAAACTAATTTCTGTTTTTTTTTCTACTATTAGTGCAGCACTATGGGCTCCCACAAAAATGCGATGCGATGCGATGTAAACTTCAACGTTTCTCATTTGTGTAAATAGCGAATGCCAAGGGATGCGGCATCGCATTGCAACGCAGTTTTATGTGGTAGCCCCATATACAAGGCCCGCCACACGGCAATCAAGTAGAACATAGGTACAGATTCGCTGTTAGTCTGTAAGTGCTTGTCCAGGAAGGGCGAAAACGCCGCGTATTCATACGCGCGTATTACGCGCGTATGCGCGTCCACAAGGCGCGTACCAACGCGCGTTTCCGTGTCAAAATGTTGGCGCTCCATTTCCCTCGATACGTGCACTCGCTCTAGAGTTCGCGCGTTAGCTAGACGCAACAAGGCGTCCCTAGTATCTCGACACGCGCGAGTCGAGAGTCTAGCGTAGTGCACGCGTTTTACGCGCGTATTTTGAATACGCGCGATGCTTGTGGACGCGATGTATTGATGTCTAGTACCTCGACGACGCGCGTATGAATACGCGGCGTTTTCGCCCTTCCTGGACAAGCACTAAGTAGATAAGATAAAAGTTATTATATCAGTATGTACACCTAAAGCGGTTTGCCCTAGATATCTAGTCGCCTAGATTCCTAGGCAGATGGGTACCTATTGCGCAAAACTTTATAATCTCAGGCACAGAAGCTGAAACAACCAGTCCCGACCTGTCCACCCCACCCGCCAGTGGGTGGACGGGTAATTCACGGCGACCCTTCCACCCACCACGCTAGTGTGAACAGAAATAAGAATCTAGTTATCGATTAAGTTAACTAACTAAATAAAATTACACTAGTGTTAACCAAAATAATATAAGAACCTAATTGCTATCGCCTAAAACCTAGATCCTAGTGCCTACCTTCCGACCAGGAAATAAAAGTCGATTAAGTTGATTTTTTTTTTATTTTGGCAATATGCAAACAGCAATACCAACGTAACAATATTTAACAAACCGATAACATTAAATATTACTCGTATTTCGTGCTATTACAAAACATGGGCATTTGATACACAGTAAATCAGGGAAATAAAATTGTCTTTCACGATCGCTAATATTAGGCCAGTTTACCTCCTTCGTTAACACCTATTATGCTTACTTAGGTATAGTAAAACCATTTCTAAAATGAACGCCCCTCTACCGAATTCTGATTTTTTTTTTCTGTGTATTCTGTTTTTCTGTATTTCCTCTTCTGTCGGAGTTCATTTTTAGAATGGTATTCTGGAAATGTATTTATTTATTTTATCATATTATTAAGGCTCTAATGATGAATTTGTAGGTTGCAGGAGATCTTTCTATAAAAACTGCGATAGTGAAAGACAATCAGCAAGCGGGTAGCTACTAATTACATTCGTACTATTTACACCACAAGTACAAAATGTTACGCCTATTCGTCTATCCATCTCGCTCCAAACCTGAACTATAAGGCTGGCATAAGCCACATTACACTCCTTACTCATACGTTTCATACATTACCATACATCAGAATATATCTTTATAAAGTGTTGCGTTTATGTAACGATACAAGTAGGTAGGTAATTTAAATCTTTTAGCTTTTCAAATCAGTACCTACTAATTATAATCAAAAGTTCAAAAATGATAATAGACTCCTCTAACATGACATTAAATAAATCACATTTAGCACTAACTTTACGATTAGCGCTAAATATTTTTTATAAGACTTGTTGTACAAGCGGGCCCTCAAAACTAGTAGTTAGTATTTAAAATAATTCCATCCCAAGTTTTTTATCGTACACTGATAGTTTAATAATAGTATTTTATGCTACGCCTACGCCACGTAGCATTAGGGATTCAAAGTCGTAGCCCTAATGCTACGTGAAATTTTTCGTAACCGTTTGCTACGCGCACAATAAATGTAGGCCTGGGAATTTCGTAGCGGTTGACAAGCGTAAGTTTTCACGAGACCTTTTGTATTTTATTTTATAATAATGTACAATGCGCGTAGTTATCAAGCTCTACAGTTACGTTGCACCACGTGTTCTTGTGTATTTTCTTGCATTTTCAATAATTTCTTTCACATAAAGAAGAGTTAATCTGTAGGTACTGTTTAAAACATTTCGATGAGAGTCGTACAACAATTTCAAGCTCAAAACGCATCGTATTAGTACTCATATCCGACCTAATCCTAATCCATACAGTCTTTGCATTAACTATTATAACATCCATAAACTACATGGGATCATAATGTCGAATAAATCGACTTTACAAAATTTTTGAACGTTTACATTTAACAATACACCTAACTTATACTAATTTTTTTTCAGAGCTTTAGAAGTCATCAGTGAAAAGAAACACCAATACTACAAAATCTAAATAATGTTTATATTTTTGAAAAATATAGGTTTTATTATAAAAAAATTTAATCAATATATTTTCGTCATTTTATATTTTTTATACTTATATATTTTCAAGGATAAATTGTTTGTTTTTAATAAATTATCAATATCGAAATTGTTCGATAGCATTGGTGTTTCTTTAATATAATTTAGATCTAAGAGTACGTACATTTAGCATATCGATAGAAAATCTTCAACTTAACTTTACTTATCTACACGAATATCAAGAAATAGCTTAACATTGTAAATTAATTCGGACGATAAACAACATAATAATCCATAATAATAATGGAACTGACATGATAAATCTAATATGATAAGACATAATGTTAACATAATTATTGTATAAATATACCTACCTAAATAAAAAATGTAAAGATACTTCTGATACTTGTTCGCATTAGCAATAAGATTTAGTATGTTAGGTACCTCAGTAGTATAGCCGGTAAGATAGTAAAGACATAAATGCTTTACTATAGAAAATAATTAGGCACAGGGTTCTTATTTTAAAAATGGGCAGTGTTAAATGATATAGAGATTTCTAGATATGTTTAACTCTGAAGATTTCTAAAGCTCACAAGCTCAAGCCTAGCTTTGGACTGGCGTTTTCAGGGGTCATCAGTTTGCGCTTGAATTATCTAATTTTATTTCCAAGGTTGAATCTGATGCTGGCAACATTTCAAAATATCTGTTGTATTTCCATGGATTTCTTAAAAATATCCCAATTATTTGTATCTTCTTTTAAAAGTAACTAATAATAGCTAATCAAACCGCTCGCTTTGCAACGTAAGAAAAAATCAAATGTTCCAAATTTTTAGGAGACAGATAAAAGAATGTTCTTCGCTCATCGATTCAACCTATCACAATATCAGACTAAGACTAGGTATCTATCTAGGTATCTCTAAAGGTATTTATTCTAAACTATATACAAAATATATGTATAAATTCGGAGATCCTTGCAGTTAGCTCAAAGGAATCCAGTTCTTCAAACAACTCGTACCTAAGTTTTATATATTCACAGTTCCTTTAATAAATCGAAAGCAAAGCAATCATGTAGATTATTGTTTTAGGTATTCTTCTTTATTGCCGAAAAAAAAGTCTTGTCGACGAAGCCTACAAGCCACGAGAAAGATCGCCTATGAGGTGGACCGATCAAATAAATGACTCATCATCATTACACGATGAATCAGAGAAGAGTGGCGGCTTGTGAAGCTGGTCACCAATAATGTTAAAACTGAGTAAAATGTTAATACTTTTTGTGTTGTGTTTATTTTTTTATGCAAAAGCTTTTGGTGAACGGAGAACAGTGAAAATACAAACTCATTGTCATAAATCATAAACCAGCAGTGATCCAATAATCCTGCACAATTTATATCTGGCAAGCAATTTTTTACTTTCACATTTTTATCACTATTTTAGTTTAGTCTTCATTTTTCACTTTTACACGAGGAGTTATCATTGTCATTGCCACTTTTTTATCAACACTCGCTTTTTGTAGATGATCTTTAGTTGTACACTTCATGCGTAGAATCCATTACATCTAATGTAAGTTAGTCTAGTTGGATCAGTCATCACGATTCAATGTCTGGTTAGAATATGTTTGGTACATTATATAAATTTAGACACCAGTCAAATTCTGTAAAACTTGTTTAGCTACCCTAATGATTACAATCAGCTGTTTCTTAGAACATATTCTAATCGCTACTCAATGAACTACCTGATCATCTATCTCTTCTAGTCTGGTCTTGCATCTAGCTTCCTGTGCTATTCGAGAGCTAACTCCATGCTAAGTCGTTGCTAAGTCTAGATCCAGGCGATGGTAGGACGTCCATCGGAAGACACGGAATCCAAGGAACTCTTGGGGTGCGCCGAAGGTCAGTACAGCGAGGAGCTGGTGCAAGGACCGTCCACACCTTGCAGTTGACAGTTGGCTCCTTCAGGATTTGCTAGTAACTGAAATAGAAAATGAATTAGTTACTTAGTTGATACATGATTTCATGCTTTGTGTGATCTTTGTTGCTCACAAAATTTTCGTACAGAATCATTTAGATAATCGTTTTTAGATGCGTCTATTGACTTATTTCTATTGCAGTTATGATAAAATTTTAAACAAAATCTTTTTCTATTTAATCTCACCAAATTACAATTTCTGGATATTGTTGTCGTAAAATTTGTTCAATTGATTGGCTACACTATATTCGTAAATTAGTTCACTATAGGTATGTATAGTTATCTATCGTAGGAAATACAAGTGATCAAGATACCTTCTAAGGAAGTCATTGGGAAATGTCTAAATTGGGATGTAAGAATGCAACATTCAATGCGTACATGGTCGCATGGATAATTAAGTCTCTTGCACCTTTTATGGATCATGCATGGTCTCAAGTTCAAATCGGGTTGACCTACAACTTAAACGTACATGAAAGGATTATCATGAATATCATTCTGTTTTTTGTTAAATAACTCCGAAATTTCAAAGTACCTAATCCTTATCCTTTGTTTGCTACACAATTGAATGTCCTTATTATTGGTAATGCAAATTTTCCAATTAAAGATTTTAATCTAATACAATAAAGGATTAATAGTAACTACCTACGTCAACATTGGGTATTTACGGGTGTTACAAAGGAAGGGAGTGATCTTACTTCTCTAATTTCACATACAGATGGCAGCAGCCCATCAGTAGAGTTGTTCGGCGAGCGCGGAGACGGCGTAGGTGCATGTTTGGGCATCTCTCTTCCAGCAGCCATTTTGTCGTGCAATTGAGCGAGACGGATGCTCATCTGTCGCCTCTCCTTCTGCTCTCTCTCTCGCTCCCACATCTTTGAACTATAGCTTCTGATCGAAGATGAGCTGCTTTGCACTGAAGTTAGACTTGGACGTCTTGAACCTGAGGGGTTTAGAAAAGGAATTTGTAGTTCTAGATGCTGTAAAGGGTAGGAAGCGTGCGAGACCAGCTAGTGATAAGCTATTTGATTTTCAACTTGCATTTTGGAAGTGCCTAAGTATCTAGGTCTGTGGTCGTGTTCTTTTTGTCTGATGTGCGTAATTGCAATAGTCAAATATTTAACAATGGGAGCACAGTTTTAAGTTGTAGTTCAAGTCTACAGCAGTTCTTAACCAAAGCTGAGAGGTTGCCTCCTAATCTGTTTGTAATGCTGAGATTAGTCTTCATTTTTCTCAATTCTATTCTGGGTGATGTAAGAAGTGATAAGATTATGGCGTGTTTCAATGATATATGCTAAATTACTCTAGATAGTGAACATGCTCAGCCCGAAAAGAAAGATACATGAAAGCGTGAATAAGTGCTACGCCGATGAAACTGAAGCGCTTCTAATTGTAGTGCTTGTGTAGTCTTTTGTTTATGTTTTGTTTAATATTACCAGTGATGTGTTCGTTAGTGTTACGTTCATGTTCATTTTGATATCAAGCTATCAAAGCATGCCTCAGATGCCTTGTCTATTGCTTCTGACTACAGGATATAGCTCAAAATCAAGTGATGCTTAGCAGAATTGCTTTAAAATTTTATAAATATACGTACAAGTCCCAAGTTTTAGTGTATTAAACCTTCAGTTTCGTCAACAGAATAGAGCAGTGAATAACAGAGGCCAAGCCATCTTGTCCGCGCCGCCTGGCACACATCGCGACTGACACCTGACGCGTTGCCAATATCACGAAAGCTTTGCACATCAAAGCTCTACTTACGGAATTTATATTGATGTCTCCCAAATATGCCTTGGAAGTAAGACAGTTCTTTTTATTGGATTATAGGCCATTGGTAAATGTAAAAAGTCGGTTCCGTTTATAAGATACGAGTATTATAGTTGTTTCTTTGTTAAAATTTCGAATTAAAACGAATTAACCTTTTGCTGTAAAACCTCTTGTTTTTTTATTAAATATCTCTCCCGCATCAATCACAACAAAATAAGTGGGATAAATAATGAGAATACTCATGAATGAAATCTATTTACTACCGTACGTGGTACAAAAATGTTTTTAACATTAAGAACATACGAGTACATTGATAGTTTTTTGGGGAACCTATTGACTACGTAAGTTATTAATACAGTGGAGGAAACAATGTTATCTACTGAAGTAATTTCAGCATGGAGGGAATCCTTAGATGAAGAAAGAAGGTTTCTACGGAAGGAAGGCATATTTGGTTGATCATCTGTCAGTCGGTTGAGCGTCCGTGGTCGCTAACACCGAGACGAACATCTAACGGACACGGGCACATGCGCTGGAACCACTCACGAATGCCATCCGCCACTCGATACTCCAACAATACGAATACCAATTAGAATATCTTTGGAAATATCTATTCTTGAGGCCAATGTTTTGGAACAAATGGTAAATTTTGGATTGGTTATGAAACGGGCGTCTGAGAGTTGAGATCCACAAATGAGTCTATGTGAAGACTCTTCGTAGCAGTTGGAGCAGGGGTTCTAATTAGATCGTGCCAAGTGCTTTCGGCGAATTGGAGGTTTTAAGTTGAAGAGGATTAATTCAAATTGCATTGCTGCTTGATAATCTCATAATCTCATATCAAACTGTTGCAATACTTGAATGGACCTGGAGGCATTATATACGAGAAGGTTTGCATATGGACCTATTCAAGACTATTCCTTCACGGAATCTAAACCCTGTAGGTATAGATAGATAGAATAACTTTACTGAACATTATTAGATGGATAGATTCAAGAGTTGTGTAATCGTTACAAGTTGGGGTGGAGCCCCAAGCGTCAATTAAGATTGAGAATTCAGATCTTCTCTGGAGATTGCCTTGTAAGTTCCACGTTCTTAATCGCTCGAATTTGGACTTGGCAAGTTCTATAGGATGACGGGGGCATTCGTGAGGGCCGGGCCCACACGGCGTGCAGATGACGTTCGGCGCGCATACATTATCCAGTTCACCTTTGGCGGCGCACTTGGGCGGGTGCGCGCCGCCGGGCGCCGAGGCGCGAGGCCTGAGGTGGCGCGAGATTAACAAGATGGCGGCCGCGCGCGCCGCACCTGCGCGCGACGCCGACACCGCCACGCCGCGCCGCGAGTCGCGCCGCGTGCCCACCGACTCCAGCGTGCCCGACGTCGCGCCGCTGCGGGACGACGCGCGGGACGAGGCTCGCGTTGCGCTAAGGGTGCCTCCTGGAACAAAGCTCTCCTCCAGATTGTGTCAAATACCTTGTAACAGTTCATAACGAAGTTATGCTCATGGATTTTGCTAAACAAAACACTAAAATCAATGCTCACAACGTGCGAGTGTGTATTGGTTGAATTCGTTCAAGAACGGAGACCTTAGATCATAAATCTCTTCGTCGGACGTCCAATCCGGTAGAATGTTCACCGATAGAATGATGATCTTAAAATAGCACAGTTAACATGAATATGCCACAGATCCGTCACCGAAGCTCAGTCTTAGAGCGATCTCTCACCGGTATCGTTGAGAGAGTAAAGCGCCGGCGGGGTCAGCCTGGCGTCCGCGAGGTGCGCGGGGTGGTAGCGCGCGCGCGTGTACAGATGCAGCACCATGCAGAGCAGACCGGCCAGCACGAAGATGCCCGACGCTACGCCGAGCAGCGTCGGCATGTCCGCTGTCAGCAGCACCAGATCTGGAACGCAAGATAGATTGGTAAATGGCATAATCTTGGACCAGAGGCGTGGAACAGAGACTGGCACGTGCTTTTGCATTAATTACATTTATCGAGTAATCGTGCTCGAATTATACATTTACTATATTTAAAAAGTTAAGTATCAAAATAAAAAGATATTGGAAGAGACTTGCAAAATTTATGTAAGGCGATTAATGTAAAAGTATGAACACTGTCACATACATAGAACGCCAAAAAGAGCAATCCTACAACGCTAAAGATTCTTTATTATTTGTCAAATGAACCACGAAGCGCCTTTAAAAATTTTATAAAACAAGGACACCTGACCTTACCTTCAGTACAGAAGATCCTTGGCGAGGGTCTAGAATGGCTGGTGATGTGGTACCCCTCCTCGCATTGGCAGAAAGCGTTATGGTTGACCTGGATGCAAGACGCGTGGGCGTCGAACGCCTCGCATGTTTGCCGATAGAAACATTGCTCGCCCAGTTTCTTAGCTGAAAGAAGTAATTATATTTATTAAATAAGGCAAGACTGTCTTTGGGGTTGAAGAGTTCCCGAATAGAAAACGTGAAATAGCAGATCGTAGAAAAATACAGGAATACCCACCCAAATCATTTATGTAATGAAGTAATTTTGATGTTTAGTAGGAATTATGATGTAAATGAGGCTCGCTCAGCTACATGATGCCAAAACCCTGCCTTTTCTGAGGCCTATTCCGTGACTGTCAGTATATTATATAATGTACGTTCTGTTTTAGTCCATATAATTTTATAATATATTTGTAAGCCTATAAAAACATTTTAAACATTCGTAAAGCATAGTCATCCATTACCATTAAAACGAAGGATTTACTAAGTAATGCTTACTCAAGCTTTAGGCAAAATAAAACCCTACATTTCCCTAATCCAATACAATTATCAAGTCCCATAAAGACTGCCCTTATAAACTTTTATGGGTTTTCTCGGTCGTCGATTCTTCAAGGTTTTCCTTCATTGTTCCGAGTGTTGAATACCATCAACGAACTTTATAAATTATTTCTGTAGGAATTCACGAAATTAAATACAAAGAACCATAGATTTTCCTTTCGGGTGAAATTTAAGCTAAACAATATTGCCCTTGAACTGTTTTTGCACGTGGCGCTTTTATGTCACCAGAAATGAAAGCTCTTTACTTCGTGATTTAGAAAATAATTGGTAAGTTGATGCAAAAGGGTAAAACCTCAGTTACTTATCATCATCAAGTGCGGGTTGGTGAATGACACCATGTCCTTCAAACTTTTCAAAGTTCTCAGAACATGCCGGTTTCCTCACGATGTTTGCCTTCACCGTTAGAGCACGTGTGTTAGCTTCGGGATGAAAGTGGAGTATGCTCACCCTTAGGCAACACTGCAGTTCGTTATTCCATTGCTATTATTATTTATTCGTATCCCATTGCTGAGTCGACTTACGTTTAGCACATCCCTTAGTGACCCCGAGGACGACGGAGTGTTTGGGCTCGCAGCGGCACGACGCCGTGACGGGATCGCACAGGACGTGCACCAGCTCCGGGCTACAAGACTCCTCGCACGGAGAGCCCAGGTACATGCCCTTTTCTGGAACAAAGAGACATAGTGTGTTATAACAAGAACTGTAGTTACAGTAGGTAGTTAGAGATATCAATAGGATTATTAGGACTTCCTGTTATGTCACGGCGAGTTTACGGATATAATATATTTTTTATTAATTATTTTAGACGAGCGTAGATGGTGAGGTGTCTATGCCAATAGAAGACTACAGTTACAGTAATTGTTAATTTCAGTTAAGTAGTTTATTTGTGCGTAACCAGTGGTAGTCTGTTCTCGAAGCAGCTTATTGGGCCAGCTGTTACTACTTCTTCAGGTAGTCTGTTCCAATTCTGAACAACTTTGGCATAATGGAAATGGTGTGCCGAGAGTGTTTGTATTTGCTCGGATTATTTAGAGAGTCCACGGGCCGAATTTATTGGGATATCTGATCATTCTAATTACTATGACAATGTACAAAATCCTTTACAAAATCTAATATATTTCGACGTAAGTAGGTATACAAAGATTTATCAAACCATCGAATCAATGTCAACCTCACTTTTTTGAGGAAGCTTTTTTGCACTTATAAAGCCTCTATATATTTCCTTTTACTCGAAGAATTAATTAAGAAGTGAAGAACGTGTAAAAGCAATAAATGTCAAAGGAGAACGACGTTGTTTCTTCGCGCGACAAGCGGAAGGTTTAGGGTGACAAGCTCTTGGACAAATTAAGACGGATAAGTTCTACAAACTGGCTGGAGTAATGCTGGTAACGATTTCTGGATGTTTCGGCACTTGGATATGAAAATTATTGATCAATCTCAGTCTATTCAGATTTTTTTAGAGAATAAGTTATCTTTTACTCTTGTTTTTACAAACTTTTAACATGGGTTCATCATTGAATAGATTCGAATCGTACAAAAGTTTTTTCTTTTCTTTTAGGTATTTAACAAATTTCGAAGAAATTCCAACAAGTTATTGAAAAAGAAAACAAAAATTGTTTCCATTTCAGAGAAATGAAGAAAGATAAGTAAATATTTTTAGCAATCATGGCCACCCCGACCGGAAGTAGGCTCGACGGAAACGAACTTCGATTGAGGACGCACAGCTGTCGTAACGATTTACTTTTTATTTTATCTCGATCAAATCATCTTGTATTTGTTACCAAGATGTTTGTTCTTTATTCGTTTTTTTACGAACAGTAAATGGGTTTATCATGGAAGTGATTCGTTTTAAAAATGTTAAAAGTTTTCATAAAAAATTTATACAGCTCCAGTCATTAAAACCTCTTCCTTTACATTTACACCGGGAAATAAAAGCAAAATCTTGTCAAGCACAGATACGAGTAATAAAATTTCTCTTTGCAAGGGTATAAGAGTAAGAGTTTTTTAGGGATCGCCGAGACAGTAAAACTCCTCAGTTTAAGTTCAAAATTTAAGCAGATAATTTAAAAATAGTGAGTAGTTTCAAGATTTCCTAGTACTTATAAAGTCACTTTAAACATTAGCTATACAAAGATAGATATTTTTTATTAAGTAAACATACATAATTTATATGTAACACCCAGACACTCGGAACAATTATTTGCAGATCGTAAAAATGTTTGTCCCGAGGAATGAATCGAACCCGCAACCTCTTGCGTCGCAGGTGGACCTTCGCCCGCTGCGCCACAGCATCCGCAACACAGGCTTCTAGCTTACCACGAGGTATTATAAACCTATCACTTTAATCATAGCAAACAGTTAACTTTGCCATTATTTTTCTTTACACCTATTATATTTTATATACTTTCACTACATCTTACACTCATCATACACTTATATTTTCACTACATCACTAAGTAAAACATAAGGATGAATATGTTCTTCTATGTGATTGTTGGATTATCGGTAAATGATGAAAAATTTGTTGTGCTTAAAATATTAAATACCTTGGTCAGGCTCCAATTGACGTCATGTGTTTATTAAATTATGCAAGCTTAGTTATTTATGCACACGAAATATGTTTAGTTATGAAACTAGGTGAACGGTAAAACTTTCATTAAGTCGGTCAATCGTGAATATAAATTTTAATGCTTGGAATCCCTTTTTATTTTATTTTACATAAATGTAGGTATATAATATGGATTTTGATGATTTATTTAAATATTTATTACAATAATTGTTGACTGTTTTTTACTTTAACTGGTTTTGAATAAAAAACCTTATAAAAAATAACATCGACTTTTTCTTCGCCCGATTCGGCTTCGAGGAGCAACATTTTCTCATGAACGAAGTATTGATTTATAAATAACTAAAACATGAATATAATAGTAATTCAATTATCCTAATTTGCCGTGTTTATACATATAGCTCACTAGCAGTACCCACGTCTTTGTCTGTATTTAGCCTGCCTCGATAAATGTACTATCCAACGCTGAAATAATTTTTCAGTCGTACAAGCGTTTTATGAGATGAGAGCGTTAAAAGTTTCAAACAAGCAAACGAACTCTTCAGCTTTTTAATATTAGTATCTCCGTTTAATCAGACTTCAACTGCTACGAAAAATGAAAAAATAAAGTGAGTGAGGGCTAAAGGTGAATCTAAAAATAAATATTTTCCTAACAAACGCAAATCTTTCAGGGAAAATTTGCTCATTACTCACCCGCGTCGTAAGACTAATTGACTTCTCAGAAATTACAGAAAATTCAACGCTGCTACGTTCGAATAGAGTCCAATTCTACAAACACCTTTACAGCACTTATCACGTATGTGACTTTGCTCACATTTTCTCCATCAAGCCTTCTGACTTATACCTGTATACACAAACGTCGGTGAAATTTCAACTATTTACTCAAAACATAAGGTGTGTTTTCCCCTGGCTTGCTGATTACATAGGCCGTTTGTTACTTTCGCGCTTACTTGGAGCAGGAATTTTGTAATAAGTCTGGGTTCGCGGGAGTTATTACAACTTTTAGAGTTTTCTAGACTTCAGAAATTATGCCTGCTGTCTAAATTAAAAAGTATGTTCAATATTTTCGGTAGAAAATGTGAGAATTTAAAAAATTCGGCAATATTAACTGTAGTTTTACACGATTCCAACTAAATTTAGAGAAAATCAAGTTTTTCCAAACCTAGGTCACAAAAATTAGTGCTCAAACCCATATCTGTGACAAGTCCTGTAATGGGGTCCACAGATACGGACAATTCGTCATTTAGATGCCTCACGGCTGAGAGGATAACATAATGTCTAATACTGGTATCAGACGA
Source organism: Chloroclystis v-ata (assembly GCA_963691955.1). Classification (NCBI taxonomy): domain Eukaryota; kingdom Metazoa; phylum Arthropoda; class Insecta; order Lepidoptera; family Geometridae; genus Chloroclystis; species Chloroclystis v-ata. Next base: position 9,689,426 of record OY829902.1, on the reverse strand, counting down.
CGGGCAGTAGCGTCGTTCTGTGTAATCTCCCAACCAAGTTCGATCCTTAACCCGCCTGGAAGGGTGGCGATTATACCAAATCTCCAAGGACCTATTTAAAGGATTATTATAATGATCCTGCCACATCTATCACACAAATCATTTATATAAAGGTAAAAAAAAGGTAAACTTGGAATGGAACTCGTTTCAATTATCTTAATCAGGTTGATCACATGTCACCGGATAAATTGCATTTCTGTACAACAAAGACTGTGAAAGGCGTTTTTATTCACAATAGGAGTCTCGGAAACCGAAATTTATTTACTGAACAATGAGAATCTTTGCCTATAAAAGAGTAAAACCTCACTGACTGACTTATTGAACAAAACCAAGTAATATAGGTTAGGAAATTGGATTGGTTTATAAATATCCGTTTTCTTTCTCTGTTTCGAAACTTCTAAATGGGAACAAACAGGATTTAACCTTTTAGCCTTTAAATATGTACATTCGTACGTGTACATTAAGTAAAATGTATCTGAAAAACACTGCGGATATATTTTAAGCACGAAACTCCAGCATTGTAAATAAGCCACTGCAGTTCTTGGCCAAATTATGCAATTTATTTTGAATTTTTATGTACCGCAAGCATTATTAAGTTATGACACAACATGTTGCCAGTAGGCAGGGATAGTCAACCTTTGGTACAACCTGGCCTGGTTGGCGAGCTGCCCAAGTTCGTTGCCAAATGTACCCTGAATATGGCACTTAGCGTTTAAATAATTCAATTTTGGCCGACGCAGCCTTCATAGTAATTGTGCGGAAAAGAGCAGCAAGAATTGATAAACGGGGGCAAAACTGAGAAATATGGTTATTGTCACTTGTTCTTGTCTCTGAATAGAAAACGCTTCTATCTCACATCAAAACGTTGCTGAAATTCATTTGTGAAAATATTCACAATAAACAAAGGTCTTGCTTGATATTGGAATACCTATTGCATTAAAGTCACTTTACAAAACGTCCTTCATTTTACACTGAAAGAGCAAGTTTCATAATGAGTTTCAGTCAAAGACTTATCTGAAACATGGCTCTTGTTTCAAATTGAATTTACAAGAATCTACAAGCTATTGTGAAACATGAACGAGAAAGGCGTGTGTAAGTGAACATAGAACCTATACTCGTATGTGTAAAAAAAGTAATATTTTTGAAATTCGAATTGTATTGGTTAGTTAATTGCATTATTAAATAATAATCACATTCATATATTTTACGGGAAAATTATTCCTTAAGGGCTATGGATTATACCATTAAAATATTCATAATCATAACAGTATCTTCCAAAAAACAAAGTCTCTTCGGGTTTCACATAATCAACTGCTGTTAACCCACTTGCATACATTTGACGGTATTGTTCGCCATAAAACAGAGGAATGGTCTACAAGCTATGGATTCATACACACAGGATATAGAATAATAATAAGGGCTTAATTTACAGTAAAAGACACCAACGTTCTACGATGTAACCAATTGAGGGCACAGTTCTCACTTGCCTTAATGCCATTGGTTGCAGAAAAATGCTTTTATTTAACCTCTGACAAAATATCGTCGGTGTCGAGCGAGAAGTCACTAATTGCCATTTTGGCCAAAATGACTTAATGATGCCAAAGTGTTTTTAAACCTATAATCTACCATGTGAGAAAATAAAAAAATGATATTTCTATATATTTTAGAAAATATAAAAATGTCAGAAATCATTAAGTGCCTGTAATAGCAAAAAACTGTATGATTAAAAGTAACTAACTTCACTTAAGTATTATTAGACTTGAATATTTTGGTGAAATGTAGAACAAACGTTTCTCACTAAGGTCACTTAGTTACTTTTTAATACATCACGATGCCACGAAGAGGAATAAGCATTTGCGTACAAGTCACTAACTGCACTTAGTTATTATGTGCATAACTAAATTCTCGAATTTTGTTACTATTTTATATGACTAATTGATCTTAATGACTTCATACTGAAATAACACGTGCATCCTGCGATTTTTGGATGATCAAAAATAACTAACGCACTTTATGTGAAATCAAGAATTACAAAATTTACAGTAATTATGTATTGTTATTTGATTATTTATTATTTCCATCACTGTACATTATAAATTCATTAAGATAAAGTTTTTTTATATCAATAAAATACCAATAACTCACGCAAATATTTAAGCAATATTATATATTTTTGGTAGTAGGACTTTGTAAAACACCTGGCACATTTATCCATGTAATGTGTACCTACTGTGATTTGAGCAAAAGTATAACCTTATGTTAATGTTTATCACTACTTAATACCACCATTATGTGTGTCAAGGTAAAAATACATTAAATTTATCTTCCAATACGGAATAGGTACCTATCAACAATGTTTTAACACTATTATTATTTATTTAGCATCAATAACAAATTATTCAAGATAATTATAATATCTAATAACACCCAGAAACCACAAAGGTTTATAAATATAATATAACTAACAACGAACATTATTACAAATAATAAGCTTTCATAAAAAATAACATTAAATCATCTTTACCCTACATACGTTAAAACACAATCAATATTATAAAAATACCTTGGAAAGGCAGCATTATTAATTTAGCTAGTAGACACTCTTAACGATATTTTTTTAGTAAATTAGAATTAATTGATCAATGAGTGAAATTCAACAGGAATAATAATATTAGATCAGTATAGGTTTATAAAATGTTTCTTGTCCTTTGCCCATCGTATTTTTAAGAAAGAATCATTCGTTTTTGGTCAGTTCTTATCACTTATTCCTTGTTTCTTTTGCTGTATTATGGACATTATTCACTATTATGGTTGTTATGGAATATTTTATCAACCTATACTGAACTGACATAATTTCTATTGAATTTTACTCATGGTTCGAAGTAATAAAATACAATGCAGAACCGCTTTCCGAACTAGACACTTGAGAAGAAATGCAGAAGAGGAATATTAGATCTTATCTAAAATAAACATTGACATACGAGTCTATAGCTAACTATATAATTTTTTTATGCTGTCTTTGCAAGATTAAGTTATATTTATTGTATTTTAACGTATGTGTGTGTGTTGATGGTTTAAATAATGATGATTGTTTTTAACAAATTTATTATTTGTAATGTTCGTTGTTAGTTTTATAATAGTGTTTAAACATACTTGTATTGAAAGTTAATTTTATTTAAATGATGATAATTGTTATTTGATAACAATTATCATCATTTAAATCTTATTCTTTTTAATCAAATTAATGTAATTAAATAATAATCTTCACTGCTAGTTTTCATAATAGTGTTAAAACACGCTTATGCTTTTATCGTCATCTACTATCATCATCATCATTTCAGCCATTGGACGTCCACTGCTGGACATAGGCCTCCCTATATGACTTCCAGGTATTACGGTCGGATGCAACTTGCATCCACCGTGAACCGGTAGCCTTTATAAGATCATCTGTCCACCTTGTTGGTGGACGTCCGACGCTGCGTTATCATCTTATATAAAAGAATTTAATTAATTTTTCATAATTAGTGAAAAACACTTATATTTGGTCATAATCACGCTCAAATCACAGTTAACATTATTAAATTAGTTGCATGAATAAATCACTAACTCAACAGAATGTTTACATTATATCTGTTTGCAGTGTTTGGCAAAAGTCATTAACTGCTCTTTTTTCAAAGATTTTGTTATAATTACTCACTTAATATGGTTATTTAAAATAGTATTGAAAATCTTATTATTGGGATAAATTTGCCATAATTTCCTCAAAGAAACATATTTGCTATCTATTTGCGTTACAGAGATATTACGGCTTAAAGACAAAAAAAATCTTAAAACGCGTTTATCTCGGAACACGGTTTTTGCAATTAGTGACTTCTCGCTCGACACCGACGATATGGATGTTAATTATTCGACCACTATATTTGTGTTATTATAAGTAGTATTAGAAATAAAAGTAATAAAATATAAAAATGTCAGGTTTTAATTATATTCTGACAACAAGTTTAAATACTGCACTTAAAATGTACCCACAACCACTTACAAATTAAGCACGAACAACGAACCTGCGACCTCCTACATCGCAGGCAGAACTTCGCAACGCTACAAAAGTCATCAGTTTGTGTTCATAATCTTCATACTATAGATTCTTAACATGACTCTTCGATTTTCAGAGCCGTTTAACGACTAGCTCTCGTTCCACAACCCCTCAGGCATACTAATGTCGCAATTTATTTGCACGGATAGGTTACGTGACTATTTTATGTCCACTTATCAAAAACATAGAAGAACGTGTCTGGTCACGTTCTGTTAGTTATTTCTGTTACATTGTCCTTTCTAATTGGGCATAGAAACAGTTAGATAGTGACAGATACCATAATGAAATAGGCAAATTGATCAAGCTTGTTTAGTAGCAGTGTGTCTGTGTAGGCCTTGTAATGTAAAGCTAGTTAGTTAATATGGCCGAATAGTTCTCGAATGGTGGCCACTGATTGCAAGGTCTGCATTCTGTGCAGCGTTGGAAAACCACTAAAGATGTTTCATAAGAAAGTTCAGGGTTGATGAAAGCAGCTTTTTACCGAATCAAATAGATTATTTAATCAAGGCCAACGTTGTCCCTGTATACTTGCTGAAATAGAATAATGATAATATAATAAATAAAAATATTATTTATCAAAAATACAAAATTTCACCGTACAAGTTGAAATGATGATGACGATAGAAAGCTCGCTTAGTATGCAGACGATAGATGATAGACCAAATAAAATAGGAAACAAGGTTTTATTGCATAAAGCCTATGCAGAATACTTTATTAAAATTTATTTTATTAGTACCGAAAACAGTTGACGGTTACACATTTCTTTATTTAGTTTTGTTGAGATTAAAACTTATTGTATTTTAAAAGTTTACCATGATTGTTAAGTAATTTTTAAGGTATCAAAACCAACAGGAAGTTTCCGTTATTTGAGACGGATGATTTTGTAAAAGCCGATCGTTTACGGTGGATGCTTTTATCCACCTTGAACCAGCAGCAACATTTTCTTATTAAGGATTATACGAGAACTGCTGGGTGTGTCCATTCAACGGGTAACAGTAATGAATGATAGACAACTCGCTTTTCTTTTTTTTTCGAGATCGAGACCCATAGTGCTAAGAATTGAAATGATTATAGGAGTATTCCTATAATCAGATCATATCCTGTGATACTATTTAAATTCTTGCTCCAGTTATGATAAGACGTGGCCCTCATACTCAACCGTGTCGCGGGGACAGCCAGTATAATCTATAAGTGTGATCAAATGCGAATCGTAGATGAGTCAATCAACATACATCACCATTAACTCCCAGTTACAGATACAAAGTGTCGCTTAGTTTACATAGGCATAAGCGCCATTATGGTGTGAACTTACCCTAAGGCATAATGAGACTGCAATGCGCCACGTTACAAACTGCAAATGAAATCTACTCACTGGGAAAATACAGTTGCAATGAAATTGCTGTTGTAAAAGAAAATTTGATGTAGGTCATATAGTAGGGGAGCTGAAAGGATTTGTTGATTTGGTGGGCTTATTTATTTATTACTAGCTGACCTGGGGATCAATGCCACTTTTCGTTGGAATTTTATAATCCAAGATTGACGGGGCTTATTTTGGTGTTTTTGGTTTGTAAACAGCCGCAGTAGACCAAAGAATATTTAAAGGTGAGAAAACATGAATATTTAAATTTAAGATTAGTTCGATTTATTCAGATTCAATTTTTAAACTTATATTAGATATCAAAGGAAACAGAATTTATGTTTATACAAATTTTCATTACCAATTCAAATGATTTTCAGTTTTAAATGATTTTCGGCGTTTAAAAATAATATTCTGCTTTCTTTTGATCAACGTGAAACAAGTAAAACATTTTACTGTCGATAAAATCCGCAAAATACAAATTAAACCTCGCCCTTAAGCCAGGTTAGCGGTGTGCCTTAAGAAGGGTCCTAGTAAATCTAGTCGACCTAGTTCCCAAATCCTTTGTTGGGTTGTTTGTGGCTGTTAGAGATCGGGGTCAGATACACTATCTCGGGACTCGACACTTCCTTTATCGGCACGATCGTGGGTCGTTGTCGTGTCGGATGAGTTTAATCACACCAAAACTTGAAGATAGTGTGTATAGGCATAAGGCATTTGATACGATGAATCCAATTCCATAATTGGCAAGTAACATTAATTTTAAAACTTGAATCAGTGTTACAATATCGGGAAACATGAAAAACATTTTGATCCTGGTTTGTTACCCGTTTCAAGTTCTACCTAATAATTGAAACGTCGAAGTTACAATTTAGTTTATTGATTTTGTTTTTTTTTATTTTTGTTTGAGTTTATACGAATTGCAATCGTTAACGATGATTTTGTGACTATATTTCGGGATTATCCTATTGACCAACAAAGTAAAGGATATAACAATAAAAAGTGGGTATTGTAACAGAGGATAGAAATCACAATAATTGGACCGAAATCCAACCTTTTTTGTACAAAAGGTTTCGACCTTTTCTTTGTCTGAATTTGATGTATAGATTTGGTAGATACGAGTATGTAGCGTTAGTTGGGCCTAAGGAACAATAATCGTAGGTTCCATATTGTAGATTATTCTGAAATCTAAGTTATGCACGGGCCTATAAAGGAATTTTGGACTTTTGACTTGTGTTTATTTATAGAAGCACCTCAGTTCCATTATCCTTATTAAAACTATGACCACGCGATGGCTTTTGTAAGAGAGAAATTGCTAATTTTCTTATACAAATGATGAGAATACAAGTTATCCCGTATTTATAAATGTTAGGATTTTAATAGGAAGCTGTTATATTTCCAGATAAATAATTTTCTGTTGTTATTTTTTATGCTTGTTACTTTCAGGATAAAGTTTTCTGTAGATTATATTATGTATGTATAGGACAGACGGGACACATATAATATAAACAAACACATAATAAAAGATACATTAAGTGTTGTGAATTGTGAAGAAAACGTGGTCACCCCAATAGCGTTACAGAAAGTCATTTGTAAGCTCTGGCCGAGTTTGGAATACGCAGCAATTTCACAGCTATCGCCAAGTCGGAATGTTGCAACTAATTTAAAAATATTCAGCGATTGCCTAGATTTCTTTATGTTTACATAAAAGCTTTATATGTACCTACATAAAACTTTTATGTAAGCTTTTAAGCGGTATGATCTCAAAAAGAATAAAAGGATATTTTTATAAAATCTCACGTGTGTCTGTTTCTGTGTGCAGTTACAATAGATAATAATAAAAAAAAATAGCAGTAAAAGATTCGCCATATATGCTCATTTCTTTTCATTCCAGAAATTTCTATAAATTCGATTACAGGCATTGCATAGTGTGAAGGCTAAAGCTAAAGTAACTATTTAGATATTTTGTAAATTTTCGGTTAGTAAAAATTTGTTTTTTTTCCTTTCTTCTTTTCTCCAATGCTTCCTCTTTCATAAACGCGAACATAACTTATAAAATGGAAGTTATACTCTCTTTTTCATGGCATGATCATGGTATTATAGACCTTTCGGTATCCGCCTGATTGGATTCTAAGAGCTTAGAGGACTAAGTAATAATCTGCAACCAGTTCCAAAACTTAAGCAGATGGTAGATTCGAACTTATTGAGCGGTGTTATTTCATTTGTGATGTTTGTCCTGGCCGCCAGCCAAGCTATTGCATAATTCTGATATCGACGCTGCATTTCGAGCAAATTGTCTTTTAAGCCTTCACTCAGGAAATGAGCTGCTATAACGGGAAACTGGCAGATTACATGTTTGTATCTATCTCAGAATTAAATATCAACCCAATTGTTTTGTGGTCAAAATAAACGTATTTTTATTATAAACTTTTTAATATAATTTAATTCAAGATGTGCAACCAACGGTTACATCGCACGGTAATCAAATAATAATAATTAAAAAGAAAAACTTTAACGGCCCAGCTGTCATCAAGTTGTAGAGCAAATAGGTTTGAAGGTTAAAAAGTAAGTAGATTGGTACTTATACTATATCTATAAAAAAAATTGGTGTCTGTAGTTTTAGGTAAGATATAAATTTAGTCTGACCAAAGGGAAAAGAAAGATAACAAACATAATTTTAGAATTTGCCTGGTAGACAAGACACTGTTATAGTTCTTCGCGTGCCCAAAAGGGTCAGCGTTTAGGTACCTATGTTACTTCGGCTACTTTGCCTTTGGGAATTGGGTTAGGGTACATCCTTAGCACTTTAACTTAAACCGTCAACTGGGAATAACCTAAAACACTATGCTTCGGTTGATAACATAATATTTCTTGTTACAAGATATATTTTTCTTGCTCTATCGAATAAATGTAGCACGCATTATGTAGGTACGAGTATACGAGTGATCTGCGCTGAACAAAGCCTACGAGTTTAATCTATAAAACACTTCATTGATTCTATAAATAATTTTCCCATCTTAAATCTATCGACACTGAATAGGCGACAGTAAAATTGCCTTCGTTAGCTTTGTGTCTAATTGATCCCTGAACTCTTCGCCATATTGGGTTTCGTGACAAAGCCAGCACAGCACCGATTACAATCGCCAATTTATCACGCCCTTCACGCTTCTACTTCGCAAAATAACCTTTAACAACCTTGAAATAGAGTTCTTGTTTATGAAGCAATTGTCTTTGATTGAATTCAAATTTCGAAGACATAAACTCCTCCGTTGAAAAAAGGTTTGACCTGGTTCTGAGTAAAAAGGTTTCATGTGCAAACGTAGGAAACTTTTCATTTGTTTCGTTCCATAATTGAATAAGGCTTTCGGGATGGGTGAACTTTGTGAGTATCAAATACAAAAGATTTCCTCTTTGATACATTGAAGCCTAAAGCGCTCTACACACCGCCCGCCGGCACAGCCCGGCGGCCCAACCCGCCGGCCTTATTTTGTAGGCCGCCGGCTTTATTTAGTATAAAATAAGGCCGGCGGGTTAGGCCGCCGGGCTGTGCCGGCGGGCCGCCGGCTTTGGTGTGTAGAGCGCTTTAAGCGCTCTACACACCGCCCGCCGGCACAGCCCGGCGGCCCAACCCGCCGGCCTTATTTTTTACAATCATGCCGGCGGGTTGGGCCGCCGGGCTGTGCCGGCGGGTAAGGCCGCCGGCATCCCTCTCCACTCACTCAGTCAGTTGCCCGCCGGCTTTCATAGAGTAGTGACGTATTTGGCAATAAAGAATGTTACCTAATTTTGATTATTAGCACTCCATATTCTATGTCTAATATAAAAAATACGCGTGAAAGAATTACTTCGATACATCAATTAGTTTCCGATTTAGAAGTAAAACAAGTTGTAACCGTACGACGACGATAACACATAGGCTACTTTTAATCCTATGAAAATGTACAGTTCTTGAGGAAAACGGGGCCGAAGACTGGAGGAAGCTAGTTTGCAATAAATCAATATATTGTTCATTTAAATTTACTGAGAAGCTAGTTTGCCATAAATCAATGTATTGTTTATTTAAATTTACTAAGAAGAGCGGTACCTACCTATATATAAATAAATACTTACGTACCTACCAATAGCAACAAAACTTTAATACATATTTAATGTCTTTAACGTCAAAGTTTAATGGTAGGTACTTCTACTATTTGAGTTATCTTCATCCATTTTATCAATCGAATAATATTTAAGTACTACTATTAAACTATTAATTTAATACGCGGACGAAAACACATCAAAATACTGCGCAAGCTGTTGCACTACTACTATAATCTGCTGGCGATACTAAGCGGGCCGTAGGCCGCGCGAAGTTGTGGTATTACGTCACAAGCGCTCACGTGACTGTTAGCGAGACTCGATATTTTTCGAAACTTTGAATGCCTATAAAATCAAAACTACTAGGTACTTTTTAACTAAACAAAAACTAGTATATTTGTATACATACAGGCTTTACTGATACAACATTTCAAGCGATTTGGCATACCTAGTAACATTCTTCATTACTAGAACACCACATGCCGGGGCTGTCGTGCCGCCGGCATTGCCGCCGGCAAAGTCGTGCGGCTTGGACATTCTGAAGCCGGCGGGCTAACCCGCCGGCATTAAGCCGGCGGGCTGTGCCGGCGGGCCGCCGGCTTTGGTGTGTAGAGGCCATAATGAAGAATATTAATAACCTTTGATCTTTATTTACTAACGGAAATTTTCGTGTTTAAAATGTGAGCTTAATGGATTGATGTTTGTAACCTCATAAACTACTGAACGGATTTTAAAGAAACTTATTACTTAATGTTTAAGTTTATAAATGACAAATAAAAGTTTAGAGCGATAGGTACAAGAACAATGATTAATACTATTATGAAATCGCAAAAAGTATCTTATAAGTCGGCCATGCTTTTATTATCTTGTTTTGTGTCCATGACATATACCGCAGCGATCGATGCTGAATCAAACTTTAACTGCACAGCACGAGTTATGACTGAGTTCGCTCTCGTTGTTACTTCGAGAAAGGTTTTATATATCTTCTAAGATTTATAAATCATCATCATCATCAATCATCAAACCCAAAATATCAGAATAAATTAAAATAGTATGAGAAGGTATTATAGTCCGGGATCCGTAGAACATGGAAATCAAGTGATTTCTATCAAGCTAATTTTTGGTGAGTAGCTTCGTTTCGATGAGACGCCCAAAGATATCCTATACCCAACTCTCGATTGTGGTAGCTAACAGAGATATCAATGATTAAAAAAATCAAGGATGTAAAACCGGGATAAAGGACCACGAAATTTGTTGGACAATATGTTATATCTCAAGATACACCAAAAATTAGCTTGATAGTAATCACTTGATTTCCATGTTCTACGGATCCCGGACTATTACAATTTAACAAGGTATTTTAAATGCAATATTTAGTTTATCTGCCGGAAATCCCGAAATAGTTAACACCTACTCGATTTTCTTATAAAAGCAATCTCAAGAAAACATTTATTTGATCAATCAATCACTATCTTATACAATTCTGCCTAGGCGCTATCCCAAACTTGACTATAACACACTCTTAATCCCTTCCATCCATCATACGAAGAGATTTTAATCACGATTACAAACTACTAGCTGTCCGCCACGGTTTCGCCCGCGTTATAATAGTGCATTAGGTAGACTGGACTTGCAGGGCATGTCCACTAAAAATTCAGCAATACGTTACATCCAGGATGTCCGCAAATTCTATACCAAATGTTATTTAAACAAATATAGTATAAATATTGCTGGACAATTTACACAGCAACAACTAGGCTCCGTGGTATGCCCGAAGCTTGTGTTACGGGTGTAACATTTCTGATGTACTTAATAAAATATAATAATAGTTACATAAATAGGTATTGATATATTTTTTTAACCATAGAAAACACCCGGAACAAATCTTTGCATAGTTTTTTAATTTTGATTTTTTTTATGATTTTCCATGTCTACAGTTCGCAATTTACATGATAAAAAAAAATTCTTAGTTCAAATTTAGTTTTTAAATCTTCACAAAATAAGTGAAAGCATTTAATCCCTAAACCGTATTACATTCGCTTCGGCGAAGTTTTTGAACGCAGCTCGTAGTTACAAGGTAATCTAAGCTTTGCGGTTAGATAATAAGGTGTGTATTAGTGTGGAGGGATTACTGGGTCTTCAATGATTGGCTTAAGGGATGAAATGGGTCATACCTGACGGCTTATTTTATCCTAAGATTACGCAAAATAGGTTTTGTGATATAGGTAATAATAGCAGTTTCACTATTACTTGTTTTTTTCCAAATAATTAACACAATTACATGATACCCAAATACAGTGTTTACATACCATAACACCCCTATTCACGTTCCCACTGCTGGGACACAGGGACTTCTCTCTTGGCGAGAGAGATTAGGCCTTAATTCACCACGCTGGCCAAGTGCGGGTTGGTGAATGACACATGTTCTTCAAACTTTGAGAAGTTCTCAGAACATGCCGGTTTCCTCACGATGTTTACATACAAATGTTTACATACAAATTACATACACAGTGTTTACATACAAATTAAAAAATACCAAAATACTACATAATTAATTATCAATAAAACTTATAATATAATCTATTGGGGAAACTCGTCTTCAGTAGTGGACTTATGAGTTGTAATGATAATGAAGTTAACTAGCTAAACCACGAAGCAACTGTAAAAATCTAAAACGTAAAAAGCTATATTGTAACATGTATTTACATAATTTTATGACAATAAGCAAAGAATAACAATAACCCTGTATACGCCACGTCATAAACCCGTATAGAGCGCTTACGTAAACCCATTCTGGGAGCATATTGGAACCGCAAGTCGGGTGTGAAAACGGTAAATGGGAACCTATTACCTTGCTATTTCCACTGGGTTATTGGATAACTATTACGTAACTGGCAGCTAGTTATCACATTACATCATCATTATCAGCCAATGGACGCCCGTTGCTGGATATATTTTCCCCTATATATTTTCCAGTTATTACGGTCGCTCGCGGCCTGCATCCACCGCGAGCCAACCGCCTTCACTATTATCATCTGTCCACCTTGTTGGACATATGATTATAGTGGTATGATAACTATCCAGCCTACTGTCTACTGCAGTTCTCAACTACATGTAGTTTACTCCAAATTCTTTGCTAAGTTATTTGAGGTAAGTTACAAGTTATATTAAGTTAGTTAAGTTGATAGATATTAGGTAAACTGTATCAAACAAACTGACTATAAATTAAAGCGTAGGATTCGAGTTTGAAACTAGTTCTACGAACAATTAAGGCTATCTAAATTAATAATATTATTTGTTGCTAACTAAGATTTCTGTTTCAAGTATTTTCTGAAATTCCTTATCATAATAATAGATAGCTGTTACTAAGACCATTGAAACAACTGGAAAGTATAGAGGAAAGGAACTGTCTATCAGTGTTGTTCTAAACTTACCTAAACGTCGAGAGAAAATAACATAATTGTTAATAATTATTTTAACTTAAAAAGTCGACTTTACTATTATTATTTTTTAATCACTTATTATTTATTTAAAAAATTAGCACGACTTATTAGACCCCTCGCAAACTGCAGACTTTCTATCGGCCGATAGTTTGGTCGGGCTTATAATCAGTATGAAGATGTATGCAAGTCCGCATACTACAACGATTTGGTATCGGCCGATAAATAAGTTTGATAGGCTTCTCAACTGCGTTCAAACTGAAAGATGATCAAACTATCGGCCGACTGCTATATTAGTATGGAGCTCCTTGCATGTGCAAGCGCGCACACTGACCGATTGTTTAGTCGGCCGATGGTTCACTTCGCTCCGAGTTTTGGAGCCGGAAGGTCGTGCATTCTTTCATTATGTCCAATTCTACTCAATCGCTCGTTGTAGAAACGTAATCTTATTTTAATTTTCGGGTAATCTAGTAATTTTGAATGCATCGTGTAAAATTTTCCATTTAATAATCTAGTACTGTAGATGGGATGCACACAATACTCTCAGACTCTCTTCTTGATTTTTCTCCTCCGTTGTATGAGAGCAATAATAATATTTCTGGACAATATTTTACTACGAGAAACTTCCATTATGAGACAGCTCTCTTCAACAGGTAGCTTAAAAACTGAATATCGTCGGCCGACTGTTGCCTAGTTTGCGCACTCACCACCAACCCAACTGTTTAGTTGGCGTAGTGTGCGCGCTAACAGCCCAACCCGACCAAAATATCGGCCGATAGAAAGTCTGTAGTTAGCGAGGGGTCTTAACAAAATCACTTAAACAAATTAATATAATCGACTTAAAACCGACTCTAAATTTAAAACTGATATGGTAGTCACATTGATAACATTCTCAGAACTGGACCAAATTAAAATGGGATCAAACGGAAATACCAGTTTTCAAATAAATAAAGAATTATTAAAATCTGTTTAATCAATCGTTCTGAAGTTCTGAGGTTACAAATGGACCAAGAGCCCGTGATGGCCAGACCTTCCTTTAATTCACAAGCGTGAAAATTCTGTCATGTGTATGTCTAACATAGGTAAGAATAACCCCCAAACATGAAACCTGGATCGCGGTTCCTTTGGGAGATAACAACCTTTTACCTGTTATCTCCCAAAGGAACCACGATCCAGGTTTCATGTTTGGGGGTTATTCTTACCTATGTTAGACATACACATGACAGAATTTTCACGCTTGTGAATTAAAGGAAGGTCTGGCCAGACCGGGCTCTTAGTATAGACTAATAACCTGTGATGTCTCGCGTTCTATCGTTCTTTAGACTACCTAAAAGCCGGGTTGCCTAAGTACTTAGACTTTCATTCCGAAGATCGTGGGTTTAAACCCCGCCGCGCACTAATTTAAAATTTAATCTCTGAATAAAATTTAATTGACGTTTACCAATCCGCATTAGGGTGGTGAATTAAGGCCTAATCTTTCTTGTCAAGAGAGAAGTCCCTGTGTCCCAACAGTAGAAACGTAATTATTGTTGCTAATCCGGATAAAAATAATAATATTATAGTTCCGCCGCTATAACAGTGCGTTCCTGACACATCGCGATTGAACTGACAATGTAACTTTGTAATGGCGTTGCAGTTACGATTAAAATATTTTTGCTGTTTGTTTAACGTTTTAACAATTGATGAGCATTAAATCTACATTATTATATCAATAATCAATGAATCTAATAATTTTGTGCCAAACTGAGTGTAAAATAACTTGGTAAACAATATTTTTCTAAATCTATATTGCGCTATTACAAGGTTAAGTCAGTGCTTTATATTTGTCGGTAGTGCTGTGCTAAAAATAACATGCAGCAACAGTATCGTTATCTGTTACGATTATTTTTTTAAAAATAATACGTTTAAGAATTTGAAAATAATGGACTATAAGATTTTATTAAATATAAAAATAAAACTACGACCAAACCGAACGCGCGAAAGAAAGAAGCATTTTTATATTTAGGTTTAAAATAATAACCCCAAATGGCGTTATGGGCCGCCATTTTGTGACGCTAAAACAGTCGGTTTCCACTTAAATTACTAAAATATAAATATTAAATGATTCCGCCAATTTAAAACGAAAATAATCTTAAAAATAACGCGGCGGTTAATTTTGGAAGAACGGTTACGAACTCATTATGTTGTGCCCATCACTAACGGGTCAAACTGACATGTGTCAGGAACGCACTGTTATAGCGGCGAAACTATAACTATTAAACTGTGCTTAATACGTGTATAAACTGTTTGATACATATAATGTTAGCGATCCTTTTAATTCATAAAAACCAACCATTCATTTTATCGTAGCTGTAGGTTCTAAATCTTGCCTATCACATACGATCTCATACATCAGGCTACATAGTCGCTACATCAAGCTTCACAAACAATAAGACGTGAGCGGCATGACAATCCATACAGAACGTGTTGAAGTATGTTACTATACACTTTCTACCGCCGAGACTTTCATCATCATCATCATCTTTTCAGCCCAGGATCACGTACTGCTGGGCATAACCCTCTGGTAATATTTTCCAATCTCTTCTCTCCGGTGCGAGTCTTATACAATACAATATTCTTTATTGTTACACCACATTACAAGAAAATACACAAAAAAATAAACATGATAATAAAGTGAAACAATCGGCGGCCATATCGCTAAGAGCGATTTCGTCCAGGCAACCGTGGGATGGAACAAATATTATCCATCATCAATAATACCGCGGAAAAAAACATTTGATCGTGGGCTTACAATCTATTAAATTGCTGGAGCCAGGTCTGATACTATTTTTTTAATATCGTTTGACAAATTTCTTATACATGTTTTTTTGTACATATGAAAAGATAACTAAATATATACAAATTGCCTTTTTAAACGTATGTTTTGAGTAGCAGAATACACCTTTCACAAGTCATATAACTTTATCCTTTGTAAAAACACCTGTAGTACTCTCATCCTGAAACCTGGTCCTGTTACGATATTCATGAGTCCGTTATGCGGTCATCAAATTCAAATTGGGGTTGAAATTGCGGTTCCCTGTATTAATTAGTATTGCACGTGTTAAGGGCCGAGTGTACACCTCTTAAGTGTGAATGTAGACCACAGATTAAAAGAAGGTAAACATTGTGTTCGGAAAATGGTGTTTTGATCGTTTATTTTGCAGGAAATAAATAATATTGCTTTCTAAGGAAATCATTTGGATATATTTGGGCCACACAAAGGAATACGTGGCCAATAAGGGCACACTGGAATTACGTTTAATGGAGTGAACCATACTGTTGACACGGTTAGAGGAGATAACTTTTATTAGGTACTTTAGCCAACTAAGCCGAAGGTTTATCACGATGTTCGCTTTCACCGCTATTGTAAATGTTTCAAAAAGATAAACTATACCTTAACTGGTAGGCCCTTTCCATAGTGAGTCCGCGCCCGTTTTGTTGCCAAGTTAAGGTGAGCTAGTTAGCGCAATTGGAATCAAACGAAAAAGATAGTAGTATTTGCAAATATCGTGGGAGAAAAAGAGATGACACTATTTTCTCAGTACGCTTGGTTGTGTATGTTATGTCAAAGACAATGACACAGTTTTTGGTGTAGGGGCGAATCTAACTATTTACATCTATGGATAAAACTAGTTCGGGAACCTATGGGATAATGTTTTTGTTTGTTTATAGATGTATGTAGTACTCACCGGAGATGTTGACCCGCTCGTCATCGTCGTAGAGGCGCGCGTCATCGCTGACGTCACTGGCGCCCGCGCACAGCGCTAGCACCAGCGCCAGCGCCGCCGCGCGCTCCATGCCGACATCACCGCACCACTCCGCCAGTGACTCCTGCGCAACCAACACCTCACATTACCACACGGTCATCCTAGCACAGACAATCTTCTTCTAATAATATATCTTCTTCTTATAAAAAAAGAAGATTGTCTATGCTAAAAAAAAGAACAGCATTTCTTCTGCTGTTCTTTTTTTTTATTTCACACACACAGAAAGGATTTTGTCGCTTAGCGACCACATCGCCATATACATAAACAGAAACAGAAACAATCAGAAAAATAATTAAACCAAGTACTTTAATGCTGTTCGTTAGTCTCGCTAAAGCTTGAAACGTCGATTTTGTTTATTTTGGTCTAGAAATGTTCCTAGTAGTCCAGGGAAGGTTTAAAAGGTTAGAGAACTATAGAAAGTAGGCGAAGCCGCTGGCAGAACAGCTAGTATTAAATAAATATTATATATTGCTGGACAATTCACACAGCAACATCAGCTCAAACCTTCTGCGTCACAGGCAGACCACTACGTACACATAATGACTACTGACAATAATAGTTACTGTATATAGTCATAATTAAAAATAAGATATTTCTTAAATCTTATTACTTTTAATGACCCATTAAATGTAACCGTAACCAGATTAAACTTAGCAGACTTAGACTAGGTTTACGCGAACGCTACACATTCTATGTAAACATTTAAGCGTTCCACATGTGATAGCGGATTCAATTCCCGCTGGAAAATGAATTTGGTTATCGTCCACAGATTCTATATTATTTAAGCTATAATTCATATTTAAGTTAAAGAAAACAGTGGTGCCGGCTTAATAATAGATTAATCTCTTAGTCGGGTTGACATTACCTTCAAGAAGAGTGGTACTATTCTTAGGACATTTTTACGAGTATTTGATAAACAATCAGCGGAAACATTAAGCCATGTTTAACATGTTGTTTAGTTAAACTAACTCATTCAGTTACATTTTTACATAACTGTTAATTAGCACGATATGAATTATAGCTGCTCGATTCACGCGATAGCAGACATTTCACTTCGTATTATAATATTGAGTGCCGTGTAGAAGAATAATACTATAATTTACTACTTTACTATAAAAACTTTCGTGGTTTGATAAATTCATATTGAGATAAACGGGCAATACACGAACTTTATTTACGTTGACTTTGATCAACCGTTTCGTCCCAGAACGTGGGACTTCTTCAGGATCAAGGACGCTGCAAGGACACGGATCGCGACCGCTCGCCGGTCCGCAGTGCACACTTCTCGTTCTGGGACGAAACGGTTGATCAAAAGTCAATGTAAATAAGGTTCGTGTATTGCCCGTTTATCTCAAGATGAATTAATATTTACCTACGTTCGATTTTTTACGTTTCCTATAATGCTAAAGAAATAGAAGATTATGTAAAAATATTTCGATAAGTCACTTATATATCTCGGGAATCACAAGCTTCGAGCTGGTTGCTGTGTTAATACACACTAAAGTGGCAATGGCTAGGCCTTGGCGTGGAGAACAGATGGTTGAATGGGGCCGAGTAGATCTAGAATCGAAACCGCAGATCGATGGATCGGATGAATCGGACGTCCACCAGCAAGCTGCATCCGACATTAATAATTGGTTATCTTCAAGGGAGGCTTATGCCCAGAAGTGGACGTCCGACGATGAAATATGATAAGACCTGTGACCGGCTGGATATTGCTACTAAAATTATAATCCATTTTTTTTCTATGTTTAAGTGAACCTCGTCCTATGAAAGTCTATGTGGTGATTGTTAGTTTTCCTGTTGTTTATTTTATTATCAGTAGTACAATTATTGTTTCACGGCAAGGTCAAGGCGATAACGCTTTACAAGTTGTAAATGCTTTGTTTAAATAATGTATTAATCGAATTAATATATTATCAGCGACCAGCGTGTTTTTCTGCTTAGTAGGTAATAGATTTTTTCCCTTTCTCGGTATTTCACACCGATTATTTTAGAACACAATTAATGCATTGAATAGACTCTACTGAATATCCGTAAATTCCAGTTTGAGTAAAATAAACGATGTCGTTAAAATTGTCTATAAATAGCTGTGAAAGAGATATTCTGTTGTTACATTTACTCAATATCATTCCATTAAGCCCTTTCCTAACAAAGCATTCTTATTGTTTCAGAGCTTATCTATTGTGTACTGGATTCTTGGTGTACAAGCTCTCAATGGTCAAGGTTCAATGCACCCAATATAAAATTTTACACGTGTTTCAAAAACATTAATTCTTTTATAAACTCCATACTGTCATTCATTATTGTATCCCCGATGCAAATACGGCAGGGTATTAAACGTTTGAGGTGTCTGTGTGTGTGTATGTGTTTGAATCTGTGTGTCTGTCTGTGACTTCGTTTATCGTTCGAACCGATGTTTTGTTTCATCCCTATCGGGCATATGTTCTTCTCATCCGCTGGGCTATCTAGGTGACTTTCGTTCTTCTACCGAACTTCTAATTTTTGATTAGATCGCACAGAGAAACCCCAAGCACTACATAGAATAGAAAAGAAAACATTTATTTATTTATTGCAAAGGTACACATTTATTTTTGACAAAATATACAATATTCATGTACCTTGTTTAAAAGGTATGGCAATATAAACCTTCAAACTAGGTTATTAACATAATAATATTTTTTTTACTATTAGGCGTTTATTTCGCGTATTAAATATTTTCCAATCTTGATCCGAGCCTATTCCTAAGCCACAGTAAAGCAACACTTTTCGGCTTATCTCGATCACTACAGCGTTTATAATTAATAACGCAAACAATATCGTCAAACACCATACACAATATAATACGCCAGATAATTAAATATGACGTAATAATGAGCGAAGAACTCATTAAGAAGGATCAAAGATTCAGTGGCGCGAAAACGTTGCTAAGCGTCGCGTTATAAATAATTTGGTAATAAACGATTCTACTTGAAACGGAATCTGGTTAAATAAACAAAATAGATGAATAAATATTGCTGGACAATTCACACAGCCACATCTAGCTCCGTTATATGCTCTAAGCTTAAAAAATCTCGATTATAAAATCGTTTTTTTTGATAATTATTAACCAATTATTGTCTCATAGGCGAGCAAGGGTCTCCCCTTTATTTTGCCAATTTTCGCGAGTTTTTTAGATCTCTGACCATTGTGGCTCAAATGTATCTAAAATTAAGTATTTACAATTAAGTATATCAGATTATCTAGTACCTGTTACTCAAGCTACCATTTTTTAGATATATTTCAAAATGAAAAACTCAATATCTCATTAATTAGTTTTTCTGAATCAATTCCATCTTATTTTCCATTTACCTAACTAAGCTATTTACATCATACATTTAACAAAAATAGCAAACACATCCGCACTAAAAATCAAATAAAAACTGCCTAAAGAATATTACATTAACCTGCATTCGACTATGCACTGTAACTCGAGGTTCCAAGGCTGCGAGTCGGTTGCAGCCGGCTCTGCGGTACTGAAGCTCAATAGATGTTAAATGCAAACGCTTGTGCACTTGGTTCAGCCTTTAAAGTTTTCTTAAACTCGGCTTAATTATTTTTTTAAGAATGGCTTAATTCTTTTGTTACCTTAATTCTTATTTGAAACTTAATTCTTTTCCTGGCATTACGAACTCAACTTTAAAAATGTGTGATCTTGGCACTTGGCCAGCGTGGTGAATTAAGGCCTAATCTCTCTCGTCAAGAGAGAAATTCCCGTGTCCCAGTGGTGGAAACGTAATAGGGGTGATGATGATTGAGGCAACTAGCACTCGTAACACAAGATTCGATCTTACCACGGGGTTGGATGTTGCTGTGTGAATTGTCCAGCAATATTTATTTTTATTTAACTAAAACTATCCTTGAAACAAGTTGGCTCATTGTGAAGGCCTAGAGCTCGAACTCCAGCCGCATTACTCATCATTAGCGGAAATTGTATTAGAACGTGCCACAATTTCACTTTACGGTGCCAGCACTCTGAAGATTTATTTTTATTATCTCGCTCCTAAAGTATTTGTGGTGTAGAAAGATATTAGACTTTAACTATTTACTATTTTTTTACTATTTCTTGTTTTGGACTTTCTGTCCGTATTATTGAACTTAATCAACGCCATTCCTATGCATTCTAGGGGCTAGATGTCGCTGTGTAAAATTGTCCAGTAATATTTATTTATTTATTCATAAACCGTTTGATGTAGACTAATCACCCTTTGGCTGCTTGTGTTTAAACAAATAATAAATATACATAATAATGGTGACCATATGATTAAAATATAATAAAAAAAGCCTTTGTCCTTCTTCTGGTTCGCAGCTATCTCTACACCAATTTTCAGCCTAACCAACTCAGCCGTTGTTGAGTTATTATATGGTATACAAAAATACTTTCTTTTATACATATGGATAGTACCTATAGGTAAGTAAAAAAAAAAATATAATCTTGTAGAACCTCTACGAAGGCTCTCGTAGCACCACTACGCAGGCTCTTGTAGCCCCTCTACGCATACTCTACGTCTGAGCACCACAAGCCCCTTAGCGTTAAATCAAGGCCGGAAATAGGTTACGAACATTCTCAAATGCCTACGTATCAAGGCTGGCTCCAATCAACACCTATTATCCCAGGTTAAATTAGTTATGTCATTTCCACGGCTCGTGAAGCCTTGTTATTAGTAAAACTGGTTAAGCTGGCTTAGGCTTATCAAAGTGTGCTAATATTGTTTGTGTGTGTTTGTACCAATTTTCCCAGGACTTATAAAATCTGTTCCGCTGGTAAACTTGTGCACAGTAGGTCGTAATATGGTTATTTAATAAGCATAAAGTTAAGCTTTGAGAGCCGTGTTGGCTAAGTACAGTACAGGCACACTCGATTTAAATTCCGAAGCTTGTGGGTTCAAATCCGCGCAACACTGGATTTTTCATGTTGATGTTTTTTGTGTGCTTTGATTAAAGAAAAGTATTATGAAAAAATCATAATGCTTTCCTTTAATCATAATACTGCTTTTATATTTCCTCGGTTTATTTAATGATTGTTCTGACCCAATATTTACAAATTTGCATTCTCATGAATAATAGAGGACCGCGTCGTTCATAAATCTATTGAAGTTTAGTGTTTTGTGTTGGGTTATTAAGTGTCTTGTGAGTCTTTTTCGCTATTGTAAGCAGGAATAGTAACATTATCCTGCTAAAAAGCCTCTAAAAATATCGATGAATAAAATAAAATTAATTAGTAAGTAGATTTAACGTTCTATGAAAATTTTCTTCACGAACATTTTAATTAGCGTTTGGCTTTAGTGCTGATAATTAATCCCTCCTATAAAATTGCATTGAAAACGAATATTAAAGTAATATTGGAGATTAATGGTAATAAGTGTACTTTATTATATTCATTACTTTTACGAATTAGTATTTAAGTTATATGTTTTTTTATTAGTTATTCATCAGAATTATTTGTTTCGTTATTAATTGTTTGTTTATTTTTAAAGTTATTGGTTTTCAGGGTATGATATAGTTTTGAAAAAGATAATGATCGAGTGGTTCATAAACTAAATTATAGGGGTGATGATTTTACCGAATCCTCCAAGTCATATAATGGATTCTCCTGAAAAGAACCGTGGAATGGTAAATAATATGGGTTGGTATGATGATAGAACTCTGAACAATACACTACCTTGAGAATCACGTTCGATATACACTGTAAGATACCCTCGACTAGAGATAGCCCTCAAAGATCCCCAGTAGAACGATCAGTAGCTAGAGATTGCGTGAATACTGTCAGCCTTTGATCAAGGACGAATAATGGACGAACTTTTCAGTTATCACTTTAACTATAAGATGCCCAAATGTTCAAAGCTAATGGATATGCCTACAAGATATATTGTTTTGCGATCAGAGGCTTTGATAACGCTGTCAACCTTCGGTTGTGGCTGTATAAGAACTTCTTATGATAAAGTCTATGATGTAAAAAATACTGAACTGATTAAGTGATAAATGTGCTTACCTCTGCTCTTCAAAGTTACGCAAGGATTCCACACATACCACGAACCATCACCACACTTACTCACACTCTTATCACGATTATCGTCGATAATCACAGCACTATGCAGTCATGATTATAAGTTATTAAATAGATTGGATGGTTGAGGAGTGTTTTTGTGTTATTTTCTCGGTTTTTATGTAAGAAGACGTGCATTCGGCTCGGGCTTGGGCGGGCGGCGGCGGTGGGCGGCGCATGCGCGATACTGCACCCCACACAGAGACCTGTCTAGGGAGTCACTGAGGTCATCTAAAGGGATCAATTCTAACAGTGGTTTAAGGTTCGCCCCCATTGCGTTACTAAAATCTATACTAATAACTAATACTATACTAATAATTTTAAGGCTTTAAGTTTGTTAATTTGTTTGAACGCGTTAAATTCAGAAACCGCTGCTCCGATTTGAAAAATATTCAGTGTTGGACAGTAAATTTATTTAAAAAATAAGTCTGTAAGGGTCGGTCAAGGAGTAATTTGTTTGTAAGTTTGTTTTCCGAGATACTGTGTTTATAGGCTAAATATATGAACTGAAACTAATTTGACGATTTTTTGTTTTTTTTCTGGTTGTATGTATGTTCTGCCTTAACTCTTAAACCAATGATCCGAATTTGATGAAATTTGGTAGGTAAACATTTAAAGGTCTGGGACACAGGATATGCTATTCAAACTATTGCTTTAATTATGATAAAAAGTGGCCACCACACAAACATAATTTAACGCGGCCGCTGGCAAGTCTTATAGTTTAATAATAGGTAGTAGTAATTCATTAATAATAATTACGCAAGGAAATAATTAATATATATCACAATCTTAAGAACATATTCGTATAGGTGCTAGATGGCTAATGAAATTTCAATAATTACTCGTAGTTACCTATATATAAATATAAACTTTTTTATAAGTTTTTAGCGCACCTTAAGTCCTTAAGTCCGGCCCTTGAATGGGGCTTCCTCCCGAACAAACCCGAGCGTGAACGAGCATTGCCGAACTCTAATAAGTCTGTCGCGGATTCCCCATAACAAGTTGTTTTCAAGTATTGCCCCAGATATTGGCCTGAAGGTACCAACTATGACAATTCTATTGAGAATACATTCAATAGGTTAATTAGTGATTCTCCGTTACGATTATTTGATCTTAAATAAATAATAAGTTTCTTTAAGGTTAATAATTTTATTATATAAATTACATTGTTTTTAAGTAATGTCCTAAAACTTCGTTCATTATGTTAAGGGTTATGGTGGAACATACCTGAATATTTTATACAGGAATAAATTCTAAAAATCATCAGTGGTTTTTATTTTCAATATTCTTAAAGTATATCTCATTATATTTTATGATAATATTATTATATATAATTGAGTCTTAATTTAGGGATAACTTTGTTAATGGCAACATTAATAACATAAATAATAAATTAAAATAGTCAAAATGTGTCATGTCAAGTAGTTGTTTAGTCTAGGAATAAAATATTATGTCATAATTTATCAACATTTACACAATTACTTACATAGTCAAGGATTGAAAAATACAAATTAATTTAATTACATGTCAACTTACTAATACATATTTACATTGAGTTGTCATATATATATAATTAATTTACTTACTTTTTTTTTTAAAGATTTTAATCTTGACCTAAAATCATTTAATTAATTGTCTAATTCTTAATTTATAATGTCATCAGGCAATTTATTATAAACAGTGACTAATCTACAATCTGGACTTTTACTCACTATTTTTAGAGTGCTGGGTGATCATACTAATTTATTTTTGTGGCGTCTATTATAATTATTTAGTTAGTACCTATCTATAATCTATATTATGTCGTTTTTAAGTAATGTTTAAAACTACGTTCAATATGTAACATCTTTCTCGCTTGGAGATTACGGATCGGCAAACGCAGTTTATGACATCTAACAACAACAAGAACACTTTATTTGATGAAAGCTGCTGATATACGTGGATCCGACCGAAATAACTAAAAAAAAATTAGGTTCGAAACGCCGACATTAGTGGACGTACAACTGCTGCAATGATGAATGCTTATGATGAATAGTTTTAACTATTTTCCATCGTTATTATATTGGATTTGGATCGTCAGGCAAATCTGAAATGCAAAAATATTTTATTTTTATTTTATGTCAAAAAAATCACGTTTTCTAATAGGCCCAAAATAAAACCCTCAAATAAAATTGTAATAAAAAGTAAATAGACAAAATAAAAGTTGCTTTTCAAAGAAAACAAGCGAGAAAATATTTTTTGTTAATAATTTTTAAGCAGCAATGTAGAAAAACAATTATGTACTAGAATAATACTACTAGTACTTACGATAATCTCCATATTGCAATGCGTGTTTTATCTTCACATACGCAAAATAAGCCAACGCTGAGAGTCCAGCGACCGCTAGAACTGTGGCCCCCACTATCAAGGGTACATTTGAATGGTCCTTCTCTGGTTCTGATGAAACGGTAGCCAACAACTTTTCATTATTACTAGTATCAGTCGCAGGAAATTCTGTAGTTGAATAATCGTCAGTTGTGGTTTCAGTTGCAGAGTTCGTTGTGATATCTTTGTCTCTAGTGTTGTGTGCTTTTTTCTTGTATTCCTTAGCGAGTTCTGTTAATAGAATTGAATTTGTCTTTGAATTTGTTGTTGTTTCTTTGATTTTTGAGGAAGTATCTGTAGTAGTTTTGGGTATTAATGTGGAATATTTGTAGTCATTTGTTGTCACTTCGCTGCTTGCAGTACTGTTATTTATTTCTGTCTTTGTGGTGAATTCGATTGTTGTTTCTTTTATTGTCGAAGTATGATCTGTAGTAATTTTAGGTAATAACGTAGAATATTTATTGTAGTCATTAGTTGTCACTTCGCTTCTAGGAGAACTGCTAATTATTTCTGTATTTAAAATCAATCCGTCCTTATTATTTTCTTCGTCCAGACTAATGACGGTTGGTAAGTTCTTTAGTAGTATTTTTTCAAATAGCGCTTGAATGTAGCTTTTATCTGAAGTACAAACATCAGCATGTTTGTATTTTTGAACACAATACTCATTATCAGGTAAAGTCTTTACGATCCCATCTTTGCTTATTGTTGAATATGCGCTTAGGGTTGTACTCCTGAAATTAAATAAGAATTTTTAGTATTTTATTTAAATAAATGAAATAACTATAATGTAAATATCTCAGTATATGTTATTTCTAGCTTTTTTATCATAAAAATATTATACGTACATTGGTACAGGTTTTATATCAATTTGAACTTCCCCTCGAACCATTTTTCGTGTTACTTCTAGCATAACGAAGTAGTTGCCGCATTCTATGTCCAAATCTTTATGATCTGTAGTTTTTTCAATGTTAGTCGTTATTTTTGTATCTGATGTCAAATCATATCTTTTTGTAGCCATTTCAAATGTATGTTCTTTGCTAGTCATTGTAATTTCTGGTTCTAAGCAACTCGTGTTAGTTAAACAACTGCCCGTGTCTGTTATTTCTAAAACACAATCATATTCATCGGCTAGTGTCTTGTAAACAGAAGTTAAGTTGAACCTTGAATAGTGCCTTAGTATATTGCTTCTGAAAATGATAAAAAAAATTACTTAATAGTTGCAATTTTAAATTATGTATGATTTCTAGTAATTCGTTATCTTAAGTTGCGTATTTTTGAGAGTTCTAACTAATAGCGATTGTTTTTGAACTTGCCGCGGATTTCAAAAAAAACTTAAATAGAAAACAAAATAATATTTCTACATGAAGATTGTAGATAATTCTGATCGTTAGACGTCACAAGCTGCGTTGTGGAAAGTCATTATAAGAAAAATAATACGAACATTGTAACAGGTTTGAAGTCCAGAATAGGTTTTCCTCCAATAAAAGTCTGTGTAACCTCCATCATCACGTAGTAGTTGGAACAAATTTTATCTTTCTTTGACTTAATTGGTTCAGGCTCTTTAGAAATTTCTGTTGTTAAGACTAAACTTCTGTCAGTTTCTGTGGTTACTGCTGTTGATGAGATCGATTCAGTAGTCGCTGCTGTCGATGTGACTGGTTCGGTAATTACTTCTGTCGATGTGATTGGTTCAGTAGTTACTTTTGTTGATGTAATTGGTTCAGTAGTCACTGCTGGTGATGTGATAGGTTCAGTAGTCGCTGCTGTTGATATGACTGATTCAGTAGTTACTTTTGTGGATGTGATTGATTCAGTAGTTACTTCTGTCGTTGTGATTGGTTCAGTAGTTAATTTTGTCGATGGGATCGGTTCAGTAGTTACTCCTGTTGATGTTATGGGTTCAGTAGTTACTTTTGTCGCTGTAATTGGTTCCGTAATTAATTTTGTTGATGTAATTGGTTCAGTAGTCGCTGCTGGTGACGTTATAGGTTCAGTAGTCGCTGCTGTTGATATGACTGGTTCAGTAGTTACTTTTGTGGATGTTATTGGTTCAGTAGTTACTTCTGTCGTTGTGATTGGTTCAATAGTTAATTTTGTCGATGTGATCGGTTCAGTAGTTACTCCTGTCGATGTGATGATGGGTTCAGTAGTTACTTCTATCGCTGTGATTGGTTCAGTAGTTAATTTTGTCGATGTGCTCGGTGCAGTAGTTACTCCTGTCGATGTGATGGGTTCAGTAGTTACTTCTGTCGCTGTTATTGGTTCCGTAGTTAATTTTGTTGATGTAATTGGTTCAGTAGTCGCTGCTGTTGATATGACCGGTTCAGTAGTCAGTTTTGTGGATGTGATTGTTTCAGTAGTTAATTTTATCGATGTGCTCGGTTCAGTAGTTACTCCTGTCGATGTGATGGGTTCAGTAGTTACTTCTGTCGCTGTTATTGGTTCCGTAGTTAATTTTGTTGATGTAATTGGTTCAGTAGTCGCTGCTGTTGATATGACCGGTTCAGTAGTTACTTTTGTTGATGTGATTGGCTCAGTAATTACTTCTGTTGATGTGATTGGCTCAGTAGTTACATCTGTCAATGTGATTGGTTCAGTAGTCGCTGCTGTTAATTTGGTTAGTTTTGTTGATGTGATTTCTTCGGTAGTGGAGATTAAACTTATACCAGTTTTAGTGGTTAGGTCAGTAGTTAATTCTCTACTAAGTGTGATCTTTTCTGTACTACTGTCAATTGTAGTAGTTTCCATTGTAACTTTTGTCGGTACAATTGCTGTACTTGAGGTCAAATGCATGACAACTTCTGTGGTTGCGTCTGTAGTAAGAAGGGTTGAGGAAGTATTTCTTATAGTATCTGGTGTTCCTGTGGTAAAGGTTGAGGCTGATCCACCAATTGTTTCTTCAAAAACATCATCACAAACCGAGACAGGTGCACAACTGTCAGAATTTAAAATTTCTATGACGCAATCTTTATCTATCGAAGTAATATCGTAAGATGAATAATCCATAAGTCTTTTGTGTCTGAAAATCAATGGAATGAAATTAGGGACAATTTATTATAGTTTTTAGTCAAGGAGGGAATCTTTATAACGTCGCCATATCTGTCTGTGAGTGGTTTTTGAAAAGAGTAAACGTCTAATGTTGCTAAACTGCTTACATGTTGGGGTCTGTCGCATGCTCCTAGTACCTATATAATATAGATACCACAAACATCACGAGGTTCCATAGATAATTCGATTAGGTGTTCAGTTTAAATATTAAACAGAAAATCTAAAAACATGTTATGTGATATGGATATTATGTATATCAGATACCTAGTCTAATATCAGTAACACAAGCTTCGGGATAAGTCCCGAAGCTTGGGTTACTGATATACCGAAGTAAGCTTTGGGCTAGATGTTGCTATGTAAAATGCCTTGCAATATTTTGAAATACATTGCTATTTATTTTATTCTTGTTAGGTCTCAATCGTAACTACCAAATCCATGTATTTATAGCGGACTTAATACTCTCTGCTTTATAATTTATTTTCATTCTGTTAGTTTACCTCCACACGAGGTAAACTAACCGTAGGTACTTTAATTTTTTTTTAGTATTGTAACAAATAAATAAATATTGTTGGACAATCTCGCCCAATGATAAAGTCGAAAATTGTTAAGGGTGTCAGATTTTTGATAAATTTAACAGAATACACATACCGTAGACATTTTTTATATTCATAGAAAACACCCGAAAGAAATATTTGTATATCTTCAAAAAAATGGTCCCTAGGCGGGAATCGAACCCTTACGTATATCAGATATAAGGAGAACCTTCATCCTCTGCGCCATAAAGGTCGTCAAATATTAACCACTAACGAGTGTTCGTCCAACACTATGATTTAATGACAGGGTGGATATATATGATTTAGTTGTTCACGGTGGAGTGTAAGTCTAGCAGTGGACGTCTACCGGCTGAAATGATAATATTAGATGTACTTACAGCGATATAGGTTTTGTAACTGTTCCATTTGTAGTTGTTGTCACTTCCAGAAGTAAGTGATAGTGAGAGCATTTTGATGCATTTGCGCATAGGAAGAATGCAATCTGGAATTAATTTATTAAACCACAATTAATTTTTCGAGAGAACATGATACGTACACAAGAAGAAGGTTATGTATGTATGGTTTCCTTTTAAAATAAATATTTTATTGGACATTAACCGGAAAAACAAATATAAATAATGGATAAAATAAATAAATATTTCCGGACAATTCACACAGCAACATCCGTGATCAGCCCGTGGTAAGCTCTAAGCTTGTGTTACGGGTGCTAGATAGATATTTTTATTATACATATAAAACACCCAGACATTCGTAACAAATATCTGCAGATCGTACAAATTTTTGTTTTGTTGTGAAAAAAAAAGTCAAGTAAAAGTTGTTTATTTGACTAAAAGTAGTGTACAGTATAATATGATCCATTGGCTCCTGAGCTAGTATACACTGTGTTACAGGAGCCAGTGGCTTCTCCAGTGTAAGACTTAAATTGTTACAATTTTGTCAAACTCATAACATTACTAAATTACAAGTAAATGTATTGTATTGATTGATTGAATTAAATGTTATCGCATAATAACAGCGCTAAGTAATTTAGTTTTAGTAGTCTCAGCCGACGGCCACGATGTGGCAAAAGGCCTAATAGGTTTAAAAAAAAACATACTGATAATTATAAAAAATGACGCTTCTGGTACATATGGTAGTTGATGCCCTTCGTAGGTTTGACATCAGGCACGGGACAAGTGGAGTTTTTAAATATGCGTAGCAACATAAACTATTTTTAAAAGCAAGACAACAAGATACCTACAATTTAATTTAAAAAAAAAAACACTGAGCATATTCTTACACATTCGTTTTGTCGCTTTATTCCCATGTTTTTTCACCTTTAAAGTTTTTAAACCACAAACACCTACATCGGCCCAGTCGTTCTTGAGTTATAAAATAACAACGCAAAGTGGCATGCTTTTTAAATTATTGATTAGAAACATTGAGGGAAGGACTTTCTTTGCCCAGCAGTGGGATGATCAAGGCTGATAATAAAATAATAATAATTCATGTAACTTACCACAGTGTAAAAAATTAGCACAAATCTTTTCATTATTCCATAATACATATTTTCATTAGACAACAGACCAACAGTTACACGACCGGTGATTTTAGGAATGATGTCCCGCACATATTGGCGATCACTTTTCCAAAATTATCCTCATTATTAAATCATTGCTAAACGAACATGATGTAAACTTTATTTTTAGGTTAAATTGTTTCTACTTATGGAAGTTTCTTAGATTTTGCATTGAAATAAATGAACACTACTAGTGACAATAAAATATTATAATACCTTTGTATTGTTAAGGAAAACGGGGTCTGGGCTATTTATATTTGAAGATACAATATTCTAACGTACAGAGAAGTACCTACCTAAAGCAGCCAGCAACTCAGGAAAATATCAATTTTATTTGAACTTGAAACGGGTTTTACCATGATTTATTT
Organism: Chloroclystis v-ata; assembly: GCA_963691955.1. Lineage (NCBI taxonomy): Eukaryota > Metazoa > Arthropoda > Insecta > Lepidoptera > Geometridae > Chloroclystis > Chloroclystis v-ata. The sequence goes on along the minus strand of OY829902.1, from coordinate 9,658,637 downwards.
AAATCATATGTTAAATTTTGTTAAAAACCATGTTAGTTCAAAAAGTTATATATCAATTGTTATATGTATAATAAAAAATATCTATCTATGTATGTATGTATATTATATTAAGTTTATCAGAAGTCTAGCACCCGTAACACTAGCTTCGAGCTCACCACGGGGCTAGATGTCGCTGTGTAAAATTGTCCCTTATTAAAAAAATATATATATATTTTAAATAACAAAAAGTCATCAATTATTTTTGTTTATTATTTGTGGCCTTTGACCTACTATGGGACACCTTAGCCATAGGCCATAAAAATATGTTTTAATTCTTTAGATTGACATTAGGTAACTTTTGGAATTACATAATTTTAGTATGATTTAATATATAATGTCACATGTGTATTACACTATTATGGCAGGTATATGTTAAGATAGTGTACTGTTAAATAAATAAATATATATATATATATAATATATATATATATATGTCGAATAGAGATGTGTTTAGGATGTCGAGGAATGTGTGTTTATCAGGAGGGCTTCTAATTGGTTATGACGTCACCAGGTCTAACGTCACAGTCGTCTTTATGTTGATAATAAAACCACGAAGACACGTCCATTATTTATTCCATTTTACAATGTTTCGGTCCAACGAATCAATTTATAACCAACAGATTATTATTATTAATTTATTACGGACAACAAATGAATTTACTGCATACAGAGAACTGTTCAAACCGACTACTCGAACAAGAATACATTTATTTATAACAAAGCACTGTTCCGTCCAACGGCTCAAACCAGAATGTCCACGCTAGCTCGGCCGACGGTCGTATTTAAAGGCACAAAGCACGACCGAACCAGTTTTACAAGTAATGTCGTCGGCGCGCCGCAACCCGTAGTTCGATGCGCGCGGTACAAACAGGTTCTGAGTCATATTTCAAACGATGTTCTTGTCTGCCCCGACACGGCCATGCTGATAGATGGTGCGCGCTCTGCACCAGTCGTTTTTCTGAAAAAGATGAAAAAGTTTCTCTGAGCTAGGTATCCATTCAAAGGTACACTAGCTGATAATTTGGTGCAAGGTTATTTGTTCTGATAATTGGATCTCAACCACCAAATTATCAGCGAAAGTTTAAAACATAGTACTTAGAATGTTTATTAGAAAAATGAATAAGGAAAACTGACAGTGAGCGAGTTATTATTATTGTTATCAATGTTCATGCTCCACGTATTTACATTGTTTTATAATTTTATGGCCAATGCTTGCACTTCACGTACTTGCATGGTTATTAAGGTACTCTTGGAATTTCTCATAAAGTAGAATTTTTCTTAGAGGTTAGTAGAAGGTAGGAAGTTGATCTCAAACACCAAATTCTCAGCGATAATTTAAAACATGATAGTTAAAATGTTTATTAGGATAATGGATAACGAAAGCGGACAGTGAGCGAGTTATGTTATTATTTTTATCAATGTTTATGCTCCACGCAATGACATTGTTTTTATTTTTTTAATTTTTAATTTTTATGTCCAATGCTTGCACTCCACGTACTTGCATGGTATATAGGTTGATGCTGTGGTCTGGGCGGCTATATTACACCGTGGTCCACAGGGGATAGAGGATAATTTGAAAGGCCGATGCTGTGGTCTGGGCGGCTATACTACACCGTGGTCCACAGGGGAAAATAAATAAAATAATGTTAGTTAGGTTGATGCTGTGGTCTGGGCGGCTATACTTCACCGTGGTCCACAGGGGATGTTAAAGGAAAATTTGAAAGGCCGATGCTGTGGTCTGGGCGGCTATACTACACCGTGGTCCACAGGGGAAAATAAATAAAATGTAAATTTGTGTTTTGTGTAGTTTTGTGTTTTTAAATTTGGTTATCTTCCGTAACGCCAGCTTTTATTTAGTTCTGTCGGATGATCAGCGTTGGACTCTTGCTAGAGTCCAACACATGCTGAGGCAGTACTAATTTTTCCAACATGTCCCTTCTCTTTAGTCTTTTTTTTTTGTAATGTTGTGTTTATTTATTATTATTATTATTTTTTTTGTGTGTTGGAAAAATAAAATTATTTGTTTGTTTGTTTTGTGTTTGTTAATAATCTCACGGGCAGGTCGATGCTGTGGTCTGGGCGGCTATACTACACCGTGGTCCACAGGGGATAAAGGATAATTTGAAAGGTCGATGCTGGGGTCCCCAGAGGCACTGAAAATGTTATACTAGGGCATACAGTTATTTAAATTGTTTTTGACTCAGTTACACAAACTGATTTCTTATTTGATGTTTAAGATCATAATCCGTATTTTATTACTTAGTTTGTTAGTCTAGTTTGTGTAAAATCTATAGTTCTCAAAATTTTTTTTTTTTTTTTTTTCTTTTCTTTCTTTTTCTTTCTTTTGTTTGTTTGTTTTGGTTGCATATTGCTTAAAGTTTACGGTACTTGCCTAGGTAGAAGTGTTGCATGGTAGCACTACAGGATCGTATTCATCCGCCTACTCGGCCATACTGACAGGCAGTGCGCGCTCTGCATCTGCCTCGTAGGGGTCCTCGTAGTGCGGGAATGACTGACAGGCGGTGCGCGCTTTGCACCTGCCTGGTCTGCAACTGTCTGTAACAAAGAGAGTTGCTTTTGAGTTTGGTATCTGTTTACAACTCCATCGAGTTGAACAAAGTTTTAATGAAGAATAGGTAAGGTCTCGGAGGGTAAGAGTTCTCGGAGGGTAAGAGTTCTGGGGAAAATTTATAAAGATGATAAACTTAACTTTTGTTTCAGTCGGAGTCTTGCTCAGGCAGTCTAGCATGGGAGGTGGATGGCACGGGCTCGCTTGCAGTAGTGTTTTGAGGGCCTAGTGCATCGTCTTCTTCCACCAACACAGCCCTACTGACAGGCAGTGCGTGCTATGCATCTGCCTCTCGGAGTATATCATCAAGTACTCGTAGTGCGGAAGTGAATCTGTAAAAGAAACTTAATTAGTTCTTGAAGAATATTTCATAGAAGGGGTTCGTAGGAATTCTCATTGGAATTTTGATCCAATTATTGATTTGCTCGGCTTTTTCCTGATGAATTTGCGTTCCATCATTTATTTGATCACTTTATAAAGATGCAGGTAGTTTCAAAACTATGATCGTCTATTGTTTATTTGCTCGGCTAAGTCCTGACCGATTTGCGTTTCATCAATTTTGTTTTCATCACTTTTTAAAGATGCAGGTAGTTTCAAAACTCTGACGTCAGTATGATCCTCAATTGTTTGTTTGCTCGGCATCTTGGTCTTGGGTCAGTTTTTGCATCATTTTATAAAGACGCAGGTAGTTCCAAAAATATGTCGTCAGTATAGTTTAACTAAGCCATCTTCTTGGTCTTGGGTCAGTTTTTGCATCATTTTATAAAGACGCAGGTAGTTCCAAAAATATGTCGTCAGTATGGTTTAACTAAGCCATCTTCTTGGTCTTAGGTCAGTTTTTGCATCATTTTATAAAGATGCAGGTAGTTCCAAAAATATGTCGTCAGTATGGTTTAACTAAGCCATCTTCTTGGTCAGTTTTTGCATCATTTTATAAAGGTGCAGGTAGTTCCAAAACTCTGACGTTAGTATGGTTTAACTAAGTCTTCTTCTTGTTCTTGGGTCAGTTTTTGCATCATTTTATAAAGATGCAGGTAGTTCCAAAATTTGACGTCAGTATGGTTTGCCTTCTTCTTTGTCTTGGTCTTGTGGCAGCGTACAGTCTCAAGGCTATCGAGGTTCAGATCTATCGAAGTTCGGATCTCACTTGTTCAGGTCTGTTATCCCACTTGTTCAGGTCTGTTATCCCACTTGTTCAGGTCTGTTATCCCACTTGTTCAGGTTTGTTATCCCACTTCTGATGTCGAATAGAGATGTGTTTAGGATGTCGAGGAATGTGTGTTTATCAGGAGGGCTTCTAATTGGTTATGACGTCACCAGGTCTAACGTCACAGTCGTCTTTATGTTGATAATAAAACCACGAAGACACGTCCATTATTTATTCCATTTTACAATGTTTCGGTCCAACGAATCAATTTATAACCAACAGATTATTATTATTAATTTATTACGGACAACAAATGAATTTACTGCAAACAGAGAACTGTTCAAACCGACTACTCGAACAAGAATACATTTATTTATAACAAAGCACTGTTCCGTCCAACGGCTCAAACCAGAATGTCCACGCTAGCTCGGCCGACGGTCGTATTTAAAGGCACAAAGCACGACCGAACCAGTTTTACAAGTAATGTCGTCGGCGCGCCGCAACCCGTAGTTCGATGCGCGCGGTACAAACAGGTTCTGAGTCATATTTCAAACGATGTTCTTGTCTGCCCCGACATATATATATGTCGTGGAGAGAGATGTGTAGGATGTCGAGGAGTGTGTGTTTATCAGGAGGGCTTCTAATTGGTTATGACGTCACCAGGTCTAACGTCACAGTCGTCTTCATGTTGATAATAAAACCACAGCGAAACGTCCATTATTTATTCCAATTTACAATGTTTAGGTCCAACGATTCGACAACTCAAACAACAAATGACTATTGCAAACAGAGGACTATTCCGACCGACTACAAGAATACATTTATTACTAATAAAGCACTGTTCCGTCCAACGGCTCTAACAAGAATGATGTGCTAGCTCGGCCGACGGTCGTATTTAAAGGAATTAAAGCGGTCTGAACCAGTTTTTCAAGTAACAGGCCCGGCGAGGCGCCTCAACCCGTAGCGCGATGCGGCCGGCACAAACCGGTTCTATATATATATATATATATATATGTCGGGGCAGGCAAGAACATCGGTTGAAATATGACTCAGAACCGGTTTTGTACCGGCCGCATCGCGCTACGGGTTGTGCGCCTCGCCGTGCTTGTTACTTGAAAAACTGGTTCGATCGCCAGGCCGCTGTGTGCTTGGTATAAATACGACCGTCGGCCGAGCAAAAATTACATTCTTGTTTGAGCCGTTGGACGGAATAGTGCTTTGTTAGTAATAAATGTATTCTTGTTTGAGTAGTCGGTTGGAACAGTACTCTGTTTGCAGTAAATTCATTTGTTGTTTGAAGTGTCGGTTGGAATAGTCCTCTGTTTGTAATAAATTAATAATAATAATCTGTTGGTAATAAATTGAGTTGTTGGAACGAAACATTGTAAAATGGAATAAATAATGGACGTTTCTTCGTGGTTTTATTATCAAAATAAAGACGACTGTGACGTAAGACCTGGTGACGTCATAACCAACTAGAAGCCCTCCTGATAAACACACACTTCTCGACATCCAACACATCTCTCCACGACATCAGAAGTGGGATAACAAACCTGAACAAGTGGGATAACAGACCTGAACAAGTGGGATAACAGACCTGAACAAGTGAGATCCGAACTTCGATAGATCTGAACCTCGATAGCCTTGAGACTGTACGCTGCCACAAGACCAAGACAAAGAAGAAGGCAAACCATACTGACGTCAAATTTTGGAACTACCTGCATCTTTATAAAATGATGCAAAAACTGACCCAAGAACAAGAAGAAGACTTAGTTAAACCATACTAACGTCAGAGTTTTGGAACTACCTGCACCTTTATAAAATGATGCAAAAACTGACCAAGAAGATGGCTTAGTTAAACCATACTGACGACATATTTTTGGAACTACCTGCATCTTTATAAAATGATGCAAAAACTGACCTAAGACCAAGAAGATGGCTTAGTTAAACCATACTGACGACATATTTTTGGAACTACCTGCGTCTTTATAAAATGATGCAAAAACTGACCCAAGACCAAGAAGATGGCTTAGTTAAACTATACTGACGACATATTTTTGGAACTACCTGCGTCTTTATAAAATGATGCAAAAACTGACCCAAGACCAAGATGCCGAGCAAACAAACAATTGAGGATCATACTGACGTCAGAGTTTTGAAACTACCTGCATCTTTAAAAAGTGATGAAAACAAAATTGATGAAACGCAAATCGGTCAGGACTTAGCCGAGCAAATAAACAATAGACGATCATAGTTTTGAAACTACCTGCATCTTTATAAAGTGATCAAATAAATGATGGAACGCAAATTGATCAGGAAAAAGCCGAGCAAATCAATAATTGGATCAAAATTCCAATGAGAATTCCTACGAACCCCTTCTATGAAATATTCTTCAAGAACTAATTAAGTTTCTTTTACAGATTCACTTCCGCACTACGAGTACTTGATGATATACTCCGAGAGGCAGATGCATAGCACGCACTGCCTGTCAGTAGGGCTGTGTTGGTGGAAGAAGACGATGCACTAGGCCCTCAAAACACTACTGCAAGCGAGCCCGTGCCATCCACCTCCCATGCTAGACTGCCTGAGCAAGACTCCGACTGAAACAAAGTTAAGTTGATCATTTTTATAAATTTTCCCCAGAACTCTTACCCTCCGAGACCTTACCTATTCTTCATTAAAACTTTGTTCAACTCGATGGAGTTGTAAACAGATACCAAACTCAAAAGCAACTCTCTTTGTTACAGACAGTTGCAGACCAGGCAGGTGCAAAGCGCGCACCGCCTGTCAGTCATTCCCGCACTACGAGGACCCCTTCGAGGCAGATGCAGAGCGCGCACTGCCTGTCAGTATGGCCGAGTAGGCGGATGAATACGATCCTGTAGTTCTACCATGCAACACTTCTACCTAGGCAAGTACCGTAAACTTTAAGCAATATGCAACCAAAACAAACAAACAAAAGAAAAAAAAAGAAAGAAAAGAAAAAAAAAAAAATTTTGGCGAACTATAGATTTTACACAAACTAGACTAACAAACTAAGTAATAAAATACGGATTATGATCTTAAACATCAAATAAGAAATCAGGTTGTGTAACTGAGTCAAAAACAATTTAAATAACTGTATGTCCTAGTATAACATTTTCAGTGCCTCTGGGGACCCCAGCATCGACCTTTCAAAATATCCTTTATCCCCTGTGGACCACGGTGTAGTATAGCCGCCCAGACCACAGCATCGACCTGCCCGTGAGACTTATTTTAAAAATTAAAAATTAAAAAACAATGTAAGTGCGTGGAGCATAAACATTGATAAAAATAATAACATAACTCGCTCACTGTCCGCTTTCGTTATCCATTATCCTAATAAACATTTTAACTATCATGTTTTAAATTATCGCTGATAATTTGGTGTTTGAGATCAACTTATCAGAACATTAAAAATTATTCCAAAAGAAAATGTAACCAACAACTACTTTCCGCGAGTTATTTTATGAGAAATTCCAAGAGTACCTTAATAACCATGCAACTACGTGGAGTGGCAAGCTTTGGGTATAAAATTATAAAACAATGTAAATACGTGGAGCATGAACATTGATAACAATAATAATAACTCACTCACTGTCAGTTTTCCTTATTCATTTTTCTAATAAACATTCTAAGCACTATGTTTTAAACTTTCGCTGATAATTTGGTGGTTGAGATCCAATTATCAGAACAAATAACCTTGCACCAAATTATCAGCTAGTGTACCTTTGAATGGATACCTAGCTCAGAGAAACTTTTTCATCTTTTCCAGAAAAACGACTGGTGCAGAGCGCGCACCATCTATCAGCATGGCCGTGTCGGGGCAGACAATAACATCGGTTGAAATATGACTCAGAACCTGTTTTGTACCGGCCGCATCGCGCTACGGGTTGTGCGCCTCGCCGTGCTTGTTACTTGAAAAACTGGTTCGATCGCCAGGCCGCTGTGTGCTTGGTATAAATACGACCGTCGGCCGAGCAAAAATTACATTCTTGTTTGAGCCGTTGGACGGAACAGTGCTTTGTTAGTAATAAATGTATTCTTGTTTGAGTAGTCGGTTGGAACAGTACTCTGTTTGCAGTAAATTCATTTGTTGTTTGAAGTGTCGGTTGGAATAGTCCTCTGTTTGTAATAAATTAATAATAATAATCTGTTGGTAATAAATTGAGTTGTTGGAACGAAACATTGTAAAATGGAATAAATAATGGACGTTTCTTCGTGGTTTTATTATCAACATAAAGACGACTGTGACGTAAGACCTGGTGACGTCATAACCAACTAGAAGCCCTCCTGATAAACACACACTTCTCGACATCCTACTTACATTTTTATTCGACATATATATATATATATATATATGTTACGGCTAATACCCGAAGTGCGGCTACACCTAGTTCTAACCGGCTAAAACTAGGTGTAGCCACTGGCTGTTGGTTAAACCTAGTATTAGCCGATTGTTTTCGGGTAAAACTAGGTCTAGCCTTCATCATGCCGGCTACAACTAGGTCCAGCCATTCCCTGTTGGATAAAACTAGGTCTATCCGATATCACTCCGGCTAGAAATAGGTCCAGACAATCCCTGTTGGATAAAACTTGTTGTTCTGATAAATAGTTTATGTTACTTTATAAAAGTGTGATTTATAATTAAAATAACATTCTTTAAATTATAATATGTAACTACTTATTGTCTGTTGTTAAAAAATGTTCTTGATTGTTCCTATTATATTAAAAATTGCATGCTATCGGCAGAGCTTTTTTAGATATTAAAAAATATCCAATAAAAAGAAACGAAGAGAGTTTTTTTATTCTTATAAATCACATTGTAATAATTAACACAAATAATTAGGAGTGCAATTTTTAATATAATAGGAACAACCAGGAATATTTTTTTAACAACAGACAATAAGTAGTTGCATATTATAATTCAAAGAATGTTATTTTAATTATAAATCACACTTTTATAAAGTAACATAAACTATTTATTAGAATAATAACAAGTTATATCCAACAGGGATTGTCTGGACCTAGTTCTAGCCGGAGTGATATCGGATAGACCTAGTTTTATCCAACAGGGAATGGCTGGACCTAGTTGTAGCCGGCATGATGAAGGCTAGACCTAGTTTTACCCGAAAACAATCGGCTAATACTAGGTTTAACCAACAGCCAGTGGCTACACCTAGTTTTAGCCGGTTAGAACTAGGTAGTAACATAAACTATTTATTAGAATAATAACAAGTTATATCCAACAGGGATTGTCTGGACCTAGTTCTAGCCGGAGTGATATCGGATAGACCTAGTTTTATCCAACAGGGAATGGCTGGACCTAGTTGTAGCCGGCATGATGAAGGCTAGACCTAGTTTTACCCGAAAACAATCGGCTAATACTAGGTTTAACCAACAGCCAGTGGCTACACCTAGTTTTAGCCGGTTAGAACTAGGTGTAGCCGCACTTCGGGTATTAGCCGTAACATATATATATATACATATATATATATATATATATATATATATTGGTACGAAAGTAAAGGGGCGACTAAACGGGCTATATTTTACGACAATTTGTCGCTGCAATTATTGGCAAACATTGCCCAGCCATCAAAAAAACATTTTAGTGCACTTTAAGGCTGAACAATCAATTGCAGGCAATATGTTGCAATATGGCTGCAATATTATGCAATAGTAGTATTAATATATAAAAACATTTTGACATACCAAAAAATATGTGGCTATAATGCCGGGCTATCCTTAAAATATTGCATATTATGGCTGGTATTGCCAGCAACGTTGCCGGCCACAGTATTGCAGCCACAAATTGTCGTAAAATATAGCCCGTTTAGACGCCCCATAAATAAAATATATAATGATTTCGTAAAAACCGACTTCAAACTGCCTCTTGCTTTTGATGCACACTGCAAAACTATCAGAAAAGCTAGTTTCCTCAGAATGCTTGACTTCAGCTTTAAAGCACGTGTTAAAATCGTACATACAAAAGGAAAACTCCAGAGGTGCGAGGCGTGGTTTGAACCCACGAACTATAAATGGCTCAACTAAAAAGTCGAGTGTGTTCCCACTTTGCCAACAGAGCTTTGATAATAAGCTGTTTGATAATAAACTGTTCACACCGGTAGATGTGTCATTATACTCAACTATATTTATAGAACTACAAATAAATACTTTTTTTTTTTTTTTGTTGGCGAAATAAATGGTACCTACTTAAATAATATAACTTAATTATATTATATAACATTAAAATTATTGTTCATTAAATAATATTTTGGAGGACTATCTAAGAACTATCTCAGGATCGAGGTTTTAGTAACATCTGGCCCTGTGGTAAGCTGTAGCTTGTGTTACGGGTGCTTGATTTCTGATATACTTACCTAATAATATGTACATAAATAAATATATTTTTATTAAAGGTTGGTACATTATATAACACCCAGACATTCGGAACAAATAGTTGTAGATAGTTTAATTTTTTGTACCGAGGCGGGAATCAAACCCCTTTTGCGTCGCAGGCGGACTTTCGCCCACTGCGCCACAGAGGTAGAAGTAGTTTGAAAAATCTGTCACCTGACGCTCTATCTATACTCGTACTCAGATTTAGAGTTCATTCTAAAATCAGAACTCATCGGAACTCTGAGTTACTCTCAGTTGTAATATCTATAACAATTATCATTGTCCTTTTGAGATAAATCACATTTTGTACGGGACATCACACCATATTGGTTGTGTAAAACTTTAAATATCCCGAAAAATACTTGAAAACATTAAAATAGCTGTGTTCCAAAATCAACAAAGTTTAAAATTATAAAACGAAATAAATAGATCAAAATCGAAATAGATAAACTTTCATCAAAGTTGTGCCACAATACATTGAACACAATTTTATATCCTGTTGATCGATCCTGAAAATGTTCTGATGTGGTCTCTGTGTCTTATTAAAAAAAAATATAATTTCTTTATGTTTGAAACATTAAAAAATAATAATGTTAATGAATAAAGTGATGTTATTATTATTTGTTCTTATTTCTGTGAATGAGACGGAATCTCTGAAAGTTGATGACGATGGCGCTTGCGTGGTTAAAATAAGGTAATTAGTAATTATAGTAATTATACTTACTAGGTACTTACTTACCCTACAACTTTTCCCGTGTTTCATAAGATTTAGCTTGATAAAAAGCTAAGCTATGTATCTTAAAGAATCATTTAATAATAAATTTACAAATAAGAAATACTATAATTGTTGACATCACTCTAAATCTAGCACCCGTAATACAAACTTTGAGTTTAAGACGGGGTTAGATGTTTCTTTATGTTTTCATCTGAATTTGAAATGTATGAATTTTTCAGCAATATGTAAGTATTTTTATTCGTTCTGCTCATTTCAATCAGGTTATGCCAGTGAAGCAGTGTTTTTGCTTTCATACTACAGCACAAATAGTTCAAATAGTTTAGTAAGGCTGTCTAAGCACTTAACGTCTTTTTGTTTCATCGCCAGGCTAATTTCACCAGTCTCTGTTTGTTAGTTTAACATCCCGTTATGTTTAATCACTGTCAGTTTACGTATAATTATGGACTGTTACTTACTGTTACTTGTTATTTGTTTGGGATGTGAAACTAACAATGACAACAATATAGACACTATAGCATATTTACTTTTTTGCTTCGCTAGCGTGTGTGAAGCTTCATCTATGTTGGATTCTGCAAAACTGAGATTATGTAATAAGTATATATTTTTCATGTTTACAGTTCCATTCAGATCAGGAGGACATCATACAGTGTTTTTGTGTGGACGCGTGGTAGAAGACGAGCATTGAGAAAGTACAGAAATGTGGTAAAGTTACCGTTTTAGCTTTTGATCCCTGTTGGCTGTTGTTGAAAGTGGGACTTTTATTTTCGAACCACGCACATCTAAATTTTTTTGAACACTTTACGTGCGCTTTGAAAACACGTGTTCTAATGGTGTAGGCAAAGATCGCGAGGAATTGTTCTGAGAAATTTGAAACACATTGTGTCATTTACCAACTTGTCCAGCGTAGTGAATGGCTTAACCTCTCTCGTTAAGAGAGAACTTCCTTGTCCCAGTAGAGGGAACGGCGATGCTGATGATGATAACCATTTACTGAGATGGTCAGTAGCGCATATTTGTGAACGTACTGTAGTACCAACTTATGCTGGGATTATCAACTCGCCTGGTAAGCGTGATTATACCATTTACCGAGAACTTTACTGCGTGAGATTTTGATTGTAATAGTTAAATTTTGATGAAATATTAAACGTAACCTATTAAAACGACTTGATGTTCGCATCCTTACTTCCTGTAGTACATTAATTCAAATATTGAATGTGTTATTATTTTTGCTTTAAATCATCTAGTAAAAGGTCGACGACTTGTAAATGGGTCGTTGACTGACATTGTTTGACTTTATCATGCGCAAAACGAGCGCCTAATAGTAAGTAATTGTTTCATAACATCCTGAATTACATTGAAAATACATATACATTTCATTAGAAAATGAACTGTTCGTTTGTTGAAGGTACTGAATGTAAATTATTGTTTTAAATTGTATTCTATATCAGCAAACTCAATAATCTACCTATATTTTCAAAAGGTTATAATTTCAAAATAAGCTAAATGAACATAAATATTGGTTATCAGGCAGGAATTTAATATATTCGATTGCAAAGTAAGACTATAAATCTACTATATTTCACTGTCTTTTTAAAATTATCCCAAAAACGAATAGGGAACATAACAAGAAATAATTGTGTATAGACGCTACTTTGCACTATACTGCAGCATCAGATACAAAATGAGACTAACAGACATTATAAAGTGACAAAACTGCGAACTAGTTAGTAAACATTATAAAAAATCTGTTCCAGTCATACCTAACTTGGAGCAACCACACCATCTGCTGCCAAGGTTACCAGCATGACAGCGAACTCGATGCTTGCATTCCAGTCTGCAGCACAGGCTGCCTCCACGGGGTCTGTACTGCCCCCGCGACCTGCCACTGCGAGCCCCCCCTCTACCTCGACCCCACACACCAAAACGCCTGCCTCACCCCAACCTGTGACCCCGTATGTTATAACAGCGTTTGCAACCCCAACAACATCCGTGACTGCGAGCCTGGAAACAGAAGATACAACAAGACACACTGCGCGAAATGCGATGACCAACATACTATCAATGCTGATCTAACATGTCAACCTATCTGCGAGAAACCATGCGATAATGGAGAATGCACAGCTCCGAACACCTGCACTTGCAACCCAGGCTTTACTCTCCAAGACGACCTTTGCCGACCAGTTTGCAACTGCGTTAACTCAACCTGTATAGCTCCAGATACGTGCAGCTGTTTAGAAGGGTATATACACGTTAATGAAACCGCATGCGCTCCAAAATGCGATTGCACTAACGGGGTCTGCGTATCTCCGGGGCAATGTGAATGTGATGAAGGTTTTGTGTTGGATGATGGGGTGTGTATTCCCGTGTGTGATGTGGGCTGTGTGAACGGGCATTGTTCAGCGCCTGGTGTGTGCACCTGTGACAAGGGGCTGGAGCAGAGGGTTCCTGGGGTCTGCTTGAAGCCATGTCGACCTGAATGCGCGGGAGTGTGCGATCTTGAAGGGAAATGTGATGGCGTCTGTGTGGAGATAGTCCGGTAAGTGATTTTAACACCTTCGCCAGTTTTATATACGTATATGCCAAAAAGGCAAAGTCGGTTGGCACGGTATGCGTACAGATTATACTTAATCATCAGGACCTGTAATGGGTTCTATGGAGGTAAGCTATGCCCAGTCGTAGGACGTAATATGGGTATTTACGATAAAACCATGTCGCTGTGTGAATTGTCCAGCAATATTTATGTTTATTTTTATTATGTAGATATATTATGGAGAGGTCATATAGTTTGGCCAGCACCACAAGGCATATTCTAAAAAAAACCTTTCAAGGTTGCCAATAAATTTAAAAGAATTCAAGTCATTTTAATAAATACAACTTATCCTTTTTCTTAGATATTTTTTTTTATTTTCTTAATTTTTTTTTGGGGCTAGTAAGATAATCATTGCAAAAAAAGTGCTCATGATATGTGGTCTCACTCTTCAAGCCTATGTTATAAGGTAACTTGAATTGTGAGACATCTAATATTATTGCAAAATATGATATCACCATCAACATCCTGTAACAAGTTCAGAGTTAACACTTGTTTATCAAAACCGCATAATGGTCCATTATCAAATAGGAAAATTCCTATAAAACCAAATTAACAATATGTGATGTTATAGGACTTATAACTAAGTAATTAAATTATTACTAGGTAAGTAATTAAAGTAGGCAATTTATTTATTATAATGCAGTTATAACGTCATTGAATTGCAGAATTGTTATATCCTTAATTATCCCTTTTCCTGTTTTTAAGGAAGTATTCTTTAGATGTATTATTAATAAGGAACGTATTTACACCACTTAACTACTACTTTAACTAAACCTATTTTGATAATTCTTAGATATAGGTACTCATAGAAAGTCACTTTTTTGTAAGTTATTATTATGAGTCTTAGAAAAAAACAGGTTTTTTTATTTTGTTCTATTTCACCACTGAAACCGCGATAAGTATAAAAAACTATAAAATAAAAAAGATATCTACTTATTTTATAATATTTTATAACTTGCACTTGTACACGCGACTTTCATTTCGTAGGTCGTGGGTTTAAACACGCCGCGCACCTCTGGAACTTTCTGTTTGAAAATGTATGTGCTATTTAAAAACACGTGCTCTAACGGCGAAGGCAAAATACCAGCTTGTCCTGAGAACTTTAAAAAGTTTGGAGGACATTGTGTCATTCACCAACCCACACTTGACCTGTGTGGTGAATTCCGGCCTTATCTATCTATCCCTGTGGAACAAAGAGGAACGTAAATAGGGCTGAAGATGATACTTCTCATTAATAGATTTGTGATCATTACCAAATTAGGCCTAAACCGTAGGAACACATTTCGCTAAAATAATAATTAGTACTTGTAAAATATTTACTAGATGATTAATTAAGATTTTACCTGGAGCTGAATGATGAGCATTGTACTAATTAGTGCCGGTAATTATAGATTTACTTATATGTACAGGGTGCTTTTTTTTAAAGTTTGAATTAGATTACGCGTTTAGTTTTTATTTCGTGAATTGTCAAATAGGTAACGTATGAGGGATCTACTACACAGACCGGTCAGGTGCTACCTAAAATTTTGTTTTTTTTTGTTCGTGCGTCGGCCTTTGAATAGTACCACTTCATAATACTAAAAATCGGCGGAAGCTTCATGCATTAATGACATTCATTTTTAAATGTTTCTCAGAAATACGAAATGGTAGAATACTGCTAAATTTATTATCAACACCAACATATTAAATTATCAGTTAAATATTTTGGTCACGTCGGCCATAACAATTTGATGTGGCCCGACCGAGGCAGCACATTGACTGATTTATAATGTAACAAAGTGTTTTAATTATGCATTCATTGTTTTACATACGTCACGACAGACTTCGAGGTACTAAGGCACCTGTAAGATAAAACCCGCCGCGTGGCGCCTTCCTAAGAGTTGTACCACCCCATTGAGTCGTCAAACCGACTAAGGAACTATACAAGAAGACGGACAGTAGCTTCGCTCTCTATGTTATTTTCTTAGGCCAGCGCCACACGGCATAATAAACGACAATTTATAATAGTAAAAAACAAGAAAGATAAATTAAACTAGATAATGGAATTGGACTTAATAAAACAGATAATAAATATAAATATACAGATGATAAATAAATACGATCTGCAGATATTTGTTCAGGGTGTTCTGGGCGTTCTATTAAAAAAACTATCTATGTTTGTACAGTACATTGTATTAAATGTTTGCACGTGATTTTAAATCAAATATAATTTCATTTTGTACAACGGGAATTACGTATTTACATAGGAGTTAAACAACTCTCGACGTTTCGACCACAACAAGAGCAGTCTTTATCAGAAGGAGTGAGCGTCCCGCCGTGCCCCGTCTCCTCTCAGGTCGCGCGCACGGTTCTCACTCTTTGAAAGTGAGACAAATATAATTTTTTCAAGAAAAAAATCCAGAGGTGTTTGGTAGGTCCAGAGGTAAGGTTTGAACCCACGACCTCGGAATGAAAGTCTAGCTAACTCAGCTCTATAAATCTTTATGGTATGCCAATGTCCGCTAAAGTACCTACATCCACCGGACGTCGATAAACATGGCACAAGTCATTGTTCCTGTGCAATACACGATTGCATACTCATTTCGCATCGCCAAAGTCAAAGTCAACTCATTTATTTCAATAGAAACAACGATTTACATGGACACGTCAGTAAAACTTAACTAAATATACCATTTATATCGTCTATGTAAAGTGCTACTTCTTCTTACCTAATTTGAATTTATAAATGAATTAAGTCATTTATAACTCGTTTCATAATTCAAGTTGGGAAGAAGCATCTAGTAATTTACAATTCAAGTATTTCAAGTCATACATTATTTATTTATTTATACGTTTTTTGACGTGTCAGTGTAAATCCTGATATTTAGTTAGGTCTTATTTAAAATTCAAGTAGATAATTTTATCTTAACAGTTCATTTCAGTGTTTTCGTGCTGATGATAATTTTCAAAAATATAATGATTAATATAATTATCATTAATTTACATTAAATCCAAAAGATTACTGGGATAAATGGATTGAGTAATTAAAACATCCTGTAGTTATCTAATTAGTTAAAATTATCAAAGCTCTATATAAATGGCTAATAAATACAGTGTTGCTTTGTGGATTGTGCTCAAATGAAGTTAGTTGATAACGAAGCGTTGTGATGGTCCGACCATAGTGTAAAGAATTGTGCAATATTTTAAATAAACATGCGTTTTCAATCTATTGTCGTGTTGGTGCTATTTAATTTGTGTAATGGGCTGAAGGAAGGCGATCCTGGAGTGTGTATGAAGGAGGTTTCGTAAGTGGTTTGTAATAATAAAAAAACTTTATTTAAATAAATAGATATTGCTGGACAACTCACACAGCAATATCTAGTAACTAATACTAATCCTGTCTGTGTGACCTCGAAGCTTTTGTGCGGGTGCTAGATTTCTAATATAATTAATCGAATATACTTATAGATAAAATGATCAAAAAATGTGCAAAACGACCTCACGTGATTAATGGACGGCCCCTTGGACTGGATTCTTTTTTTACGCTGACTTAAAGACAAAGAAACGACGATGATGACGTTAAATATTAGTCTAATTCGAGTACAATAATACTTTGACAATATAATAATATTACTTTTGCTTATACCGGAGTTCCAATTAAATTATCAATTTTGAATGAACATAATTAAATCTAAATCTTATAATAACCTGTGTCTTTTGCGTCGGAGGTTAAATATAAAATCAATATCTGGTGAAGGTGATTATTTTAAGAGCTGATAATGATGGTTCATGTTAGCCCGTTGCATGCTGGATAAAAGCATTTTCTTTATTGCGCCTACTACCTTCCTAAATGATAATAATATTAAATTAATTAGGTACCGTGTTAAGGTATATATTACAAAATGATTCCATTAATATAATAACCATTGCCATTGTTTTTCTTATCAGTGTTGGGTAGTTGGACGATTCATTACAATAATTAGGCTTTGTTTTCTATATGCAATAAGTTACAAAGTGTGAGGAAACAAATGTATAAAATAATAATAATAAAGCCTTTACTCCAATAACTTGATAAACATTCAAACAGATTACTTAAAAATAAATTATTATAAAATATAAATTTTATGTTATGTATATACATTATACTATGTATGAAATACAAATAGCTAATATTTGAATAATAACTATACTAGCTCTTTGAAAAGTTCACAGTTCTTTTTTTCAGAGAGTCACGTATAAAAACATATCGGTGCAAAAAAAACAACCATATAACAATTTGTTCAAAGGTGAGTGAGTACTTTAAGTTGTTCAAAGTATCATGATTAAGAAAATAATTTAAACTGTTTTAAAATCTTTTTAATTTTATTAAAAAATTTCAGCGTACATATGAAAACAAACTTAAGGAGTGGTGCTGTGAAAACTATAAGCTAAACACAGAAGATGGTATATGTTACCCTGTGTGCACTCCCACCTGCGTCGGCGCCGTGTGTCAAGCTCCTAACACGTGCGAATGCATGGACGGCTTTGAACGCGTCAACAAAACACACTGCGAACCGACTTGCATCAACTGCACCAACGGGAAATGTATCACTCCTGGAGACTGTGAATGCAATACTGGCTACAAAAAGAAAGATGGCGTCTGCTCTCCAATATGCGACTCGCACTGCGCTTTTGGAGATTGCACCGCACCTAACTTCTGCTCCTGCAAGCCTGGATATAAACTAAACGGCACTGACAAGTTCACCTGTCTTCCGATCTGTGAAACAGAGTGCGTCAACGGTTTCTGCTCCGCGCCAAAGTCTTGCGAGTGCCTTCCTGGATACAAACCCAAAGATGGTTTTACGAACTCCACGTGCGAACCTATCTGTGCCAGCTGCGAAAATGGCAAATGTATCGGGCCTGGTGACTGTAAATGCAATGAGGGATACGTGACTATACACGGCAAGTGTTCCCCTATATGCAAACATCCTTGTCAATATGGACTTTGCACCGCCCCAAATACATGCACATGCCATGAAGGCTACATGAATACGTCAGATCCCTTTGTTTGCGAAGCAATCTGTACCCCTGGCTGCGTTAATGCGGACTGCACATCACCTCAAAACTGCAGTTGCCACGAAGGGTACTCTAAAACATCGAATCCCTTCGTTTGTGACGCAATCTGTACCCCTGGCTGCGTAAACGCGGACTGTAAATCACCTCAAAAATGCAGTTGCCATGAAGGGTACTCTAAAACATCGAATCCCTTCGTTTGCGAAGCAATCTGTACCCCTGGCTGCGTAAACGCGAACTGCACATCACCTCAAATCTGCAGTTGCCATGAAGGGTACTCTAAAACATCGAATCCCTTCGTTTGCGAAGCAATTTGCACCCCTGGTTGCGTAAAAGCGGACTGTATATCACCTCAAAACTGCAGTTGCCATGAAGGGTACTCTAAAACATCGAATCCCTTCGTTTGCGAAGCAATTTGCACCCCTGGCTGCGTAAAAGCGGACTGTATATCACCTCAAAACTGCAGTTGCCATGAAGGGTACTCTAAAACATCGAATCCCTTCGTTTGCGAAGCAATCTGTACCCCTGGCTGCGTAAACGCGGACTGTGTATCACCTCAAAACTGCAGTTGCCATGAAGGGTACTCTAAAATCAATGGTAGTTGCATCCCCATCTGCCCTAAAGGATGCAAGAATGGGTACTGTTCCGCACCAGATCAATGCTCTTGTCTAGATGGCTTTCAATTCAAGGGACTCAGTAATTCTACTTGTGAGGCAGTTTGTTCTCAGCTGTGTCAAAACTCAACGTGTGTATTTCCGGGCATGTGCGAATGTTGGCCGGGCTACGAACGTATAGACGATATTTCTTGCAAACCCAAGTGCAAGGTCTGTGATAATGGAGACTGTATTGCTCCGGAGATCTGTCAGTGTCATGATGGCTACAGGCATTATGAGAATCAGACTCTGTGCTTGCCTCAAAAACCGTGAGTATTTTACTACTTATGCTGTATTAATGATGTATTCTTAGGAAATGGCAGTAGAAATACGAAGTTCACTATATTGATGTGAAAAACCCTTAGTTTTATAGTAATGGGGCTAAAACGACGCGAAGTTATAAGGCTGACGTACCCGTGACTACGTATAATCTGGGAATTTTAAATTTAATAATATAACAATCGGTTCATTCGTTAACGTGATGATTGTCACCAAATGTTTCCGATTAGACTTATGGGACGCAATCAATAAATGGAATTTTTGAGCCAAAATAATATTTGTGATCAGGGTTTTTATGTTATTTTCCCATTTAATTAAATAATGTTTTTGTATAAGGTACAAGGCGGCTTGTAAACAACATGTTATTATGGACATCATTAGCATAAACAGTTTTATCTGAGTATTATCGCTACCTACGTGCCCTGTAATTACAATAGAAAAGGCTTTACAATGAGCATTATCATTGCCAAGCTTTGATTTTTTATGTTTATTTATTTGTACATTACTGAAGTTAAGTTATTACATAAGCAAGAGTACTCGCAGATCTCAAAAAATCGAAAACCGAAAACTGGCGAATTTAAGGGGATACCTTTGCCCAGCAGTGGGACAATTTAGGTTTAGATATTAAAAAAAATCATTACTGAAGTACACTATACATCGTTGCCATGTTGGCTTAATTTGGAGGACACTGGGACTCATTCAAGTAGTTTATCGTTTTAGTCGATGACTGACTTTTTCATTGCTAAATCAATCCCGTAAACCCGTATACCCTGTGTATAGCCCTCTCTCACAGCGACTCTGAGCCTATATTTTATACAAAGCATTAATAGTTTTTTTTTAATTATTTTCAGTATTCCGTGCGTCGACTGCCGAGGCACATGTAATGGAACCGCTTGCTACTGTTCAAACGGAGTGCAAGAGTGCCATATGTCGAATCCTGAGCCAATCACGACACCGGGGTAAGTTTTAGAAACAAAATAATTTACATCTACTTAAAACGCGTAAAAATTATGGAAAGGAAACCATATTATTAAAAGAAAGCAAGTTCTTTAACAGCTTACCAGCCAGTATGAAGGAATGTGATAACTTAAATATCAATAAGTTTCATGTATTTTTGGTCCAAAATCAAAAGGGTTGACCTAAAAATAGTACGTAACTTTGCCACCACTGTGTTTCGTCGTATTTGAGTTATACTCGTAGATGACCGTTTTTTCATCCACTTTCAACGACGTTTCAATCATGCTTGGCTTGTGGATAGAGGAGTAGGAGAGGAGGAGAGTAATAAAGTTCAAATGATCAAATGTCTTTGTACATTTTCGAAAAATTTACTTACTGTCCTTTCAACCTTTAGGTATATTTATTTTTTCTGATTCAGTTAAAAGATTTAAGCGATAGACAGCGGAAGTATCTTTAGTTATACAATGTAAAGAGCATGTTGCCTTCTTCGTAGCATGTATTTGTTATTTCCTGTGGAATATCAACATGGTGGTCATGACCAGCAGCGACATCTGATTCATTTTTTAACGAAATCTAGTTTATAGGGGATTAGGTTCATGTGAACTGTAGCAGAGTAGACTAGAACTAGAAACTAATAGTTCTAGTTTGTAAAATGGTCTCTGTTCTTACTAAGCGCAATTCCCTAGTGTAAAGTGTTTTATAAAATTGCAAAATTATAATGTTAAATGGGCGGACGCCATTTTGGTGATCCGCGTTGCGTTTTAGTTAAGATCATACATCGTAGACATTTCCATGCAAATGTCAAATTTCAATTGCTAATAACTACCTAGCTTAACCTTTTTTCATAAGGCCGCCCGTTTACTTGTTTCTTTTGTTGTATTTGTTATTTTTGTTTGTTTGTTTTGGTGTACAATAAAGTGTTTTGTATTGTATATTTTATATTTTGGTTTGTTGGTTCCAGGTTGGCAGGTCTTGGTATGACGTGGATCTTCGGAGGGGCCTTTGGGTTCTTGATGCTGGTCTTGTTGCTTGTGGTCATGCAGAAATTGTGGAGCAATAACAAAGCGGCGAACAAAACTGTTGATGAAGGTAACACTTGTTTATCTACTTAGGGCATGTTAATGTAAAAAGTAGTGGCAACATTGCCATCCAACGTGGCAATGCCGCTAGCATCCTTGGCACTTTGTAGTGATGGACTAGAATTTTAATGTTTTTCATAAACCATAAAATCATAAATACTTTATTGTACCTATACACAATTACAGACATTTTCAACATTAGACATATAAAATATTAAATTCACATTGTGTGTGCTTAACCCTCAAAGAGTTTACTAAAAGCAAACCAGGACAAAGAAAAAAAATATAAGCTCTTATTAATACAAGGTAAATACTTTATAAGTAGATATTTGTTTCGGGTGTCTGGGTGTTATACATATAAATGTATAAACAAAATATATTTCTATGTATGTATAGGTATTATATTATCAGAAATCTAGAACCCGTAACAAAAGGCTGTGGCTGTGTGAATTGTCCAGCAATATGTATTTATTAATGATTATGAATGTAAATTATAATTAATGTAATTGGTATAATAATGCATGTACCTATTCATCAAAATGTTCTAAGATTCATTGAAGTATTTGTATGCCCACCTGGGCGCGACATGGCTGTGAAACTATTTTATAAGATCATAATGTAACCTATGTTTCTTGCAAATAAATATTCATGATTATGATCATGATGAATAAATAATGACACAAAATGGCATTGTTTTCCAGGGTACAATGGCAGTGTAGTCCAGTACACTATACCAGACACCCTGATCTCTAGGAACAGAGATAACGGCCCCAGGACTTCGGAGATTGAGGAGTATGATGAAGAGGAAGGCAGTTCCAGCGAGGACTTCCTTGATGATGGCACCAGGATCCCACAATAAGGATAAAATAATTTATTTATCCACAAAAAATACACTAAAGTATTTTTTTTTGGGAATCGAACCCGCAACCTCTTGCGTCGCTTGATCTTAGCTCGCTGCGTCACATAGGTCGTCTAACAAATTATTGTAATCAATTCAGATATGAGGTGGTTGTTCTTTATGTTTGAAAAAAAAACGGTAACGTACTTTTATGTTATTCTGTTTCCATTGAATATTTTAATTTAATGGTAATATGTATTGTATTTATTGACTTGTCCAAGTGATCTTTAGGATTTATGGAAATAAATGACATAAATCTTTAATGTTAATCATATAATCACGCAAAATTACGATAGATACACAACTAGCCTAAGCATAGAGATTGGTATTTAAGTTTTAATGTACTTAGTTATTTAATAGTTAGATAACTTATCTCCATTATAGTCATTGTAAAAGTACAATTTAGATTAAGCCTTATAACGTTTTTTTTTTGTTATTTATTGTATCTATTGGTTATTATTATTAAAGTTATGTATGATAAAAACTTTATGATAAAAAAAAACTTCATTCAGGTAGGTATTAAATTATTTTTTGTGCTAGTTATTTACATATTTTTGTAATTCCAAGTTCAAACTATTATCAGTACTTAATAATAAAATATATATTGTCACAGATCAAAAATATTGTATTATTTAAGCTGTGGTTTAATACAATTTGTTAGACAAACCACATCAATATGGCAAATACGACTAATAATTATGATGAACGCCAAATAAAAAACAATTTTTAGAATTTTATTTTTTATTTTATACATTACAATATTTATTAGGCCCGAATACTTAAACGTCTCTAAAATTCACTATTATATTTAATCTCTTACCGCCGAACAAACAAACAAAAATAATTTATTTACATAGGGACAATCAGATATTAACGTTGTTGCTAATGCGAGCACAATGTTATGGTAGGAAGATTCTTCCCGACGGTAAATTATAGATTTTGAAACTTTTAATACTCACATATATTGAGAAAAAAAGATTACTACAAAAATAAAAAAAAGGTAGCGTGAAACGTGTCGCGGTCCCGTAATGACAATGACAGTTCTTTAACTAAACTGTTCGTCCCGTATCGCAAGACCCCATCACTAGCAACTATTTCATTGTTGGTGCTCTTTATGGGAATAGAATGGTCCTCAAATTTTGGCGCTCTTAAAATCGGTGCGCAAAATGGGAATACTTCTGACACCTTTCACGCTTCCCGTATAAAATAACATTGACATAAATAACAAAATAGGTTACATAGTAGGTGCATCGCGTCGCTAACATGCCCCACCCCAGTGCAGCTAGCAGCACTCATCAGCCATCAGAATTCAAACGACGCGAACGGCATACCTTTATAGTTTATGTGAATATTTTTTTTATTATCTTCAAGCAAAGCACGAGTACTAATTTTTCCGTTAGGTCCATATATCTATTGGTACAACTTTCAATGACACTGAACAGTTCTCTTTTATCTTATAAACACTTTCGGGCGCGTTATTTTCAGTCTCTAAAACTGTCCTTTACATACTTTTGTATAAAGTTTACTATAACTATAGATTTACTAGAAAATGAACTGCAGTATTGTAAGCACCAGCAGGATTTTGTATGATGTTGTTAAAATTATGTTTAAATTTATGTTTTGTTCTGTGTCTAGTTTTAAGTTTCGGTTTCCACTTATTGTAACTTTATGTTTATCGTGTCGTTACAATTTCTATAGCTATCGTCCCAGTCATTGTTCATTAAATTAGCGCAACACAATGGTATTTTTATTGCTTCATCTTCTAAAAAGTCAGATAATATATATAAACGATGTTTAGTCCCTGCAGCTATACGCGGATAACTATAGTCCAGCCACTTAGACAATAGCACCGTAGGTAGCTTGGTTATCACTTTATTTACAACACTTAAACCATGTGTATATTCTTCATATTTGAGTTCATGCACTGCAGTTGCAAAGTTTTTTATTTTTATTGAAAAATACACTAAGTCTTTATGATATTCTTGGGATAGTGTTAAACTTTTGATATCTTGGAACATTTTTGAAATTATGATCTCTGGGTTTCCGAACATTAGATCCAGAGTCGACATCACCACATCGGGCGAAGTGGTTATTAGCAGCGCTGACACAGCTTCCTTTGCTGGGCCACGCAAACACCTACGCAGTCTCCACATATTTTCTATTTCACTGAATTGACATACATCAGTTGATTCCGTATAGGATGCTCTGAATGACAGCCATTCCATTGGATCTCCAAAGAACAACGGAAGGTCTTTGTATGTGCTTATACGACTGAGTAGATTTGTATTATGGTTGGTGGACGCTGTATGCTGGTGGTGGACCAGATCGCGGAGTGCGCTAGCCAGCTCCTGAACCTCCTGAAGAATCCTAATAGGTCCATCATAATCGCGGGCTCCCGGCGTCTTCAGTTCCTGCTGACTCTGCTCCAACCACTCTTCTATAATTTTGCCATCGCTTCGGTTACTGTTCTCCGAACCATGTGGAATGTATTCTTCTGCTTCAACCGCTGCTAAATCAGCAGCTAGTTTTTTGTCTATCAATTCTATTTGTATACGGGCCTTTTCCTTTGCTGCTTCCAACTCCAATGTCGTTTTAAGTGCCAGAACTGATGGTGCTGATGATTTTTTTGATTTCTGTGACGAGGCGGAAGGTTGTTGTGATTCCTTTTTTGTACTTCCCATACTCATTCCAGGTTTAATTTGATCGTTTACAATCAATTTTCCATCACTTGCACTGGTATCCATTTTGTGCGCCGGCAGTGGCTGATTCGAATTTTGTTCCGGGTGGTACTACGAGTACTATTCTGAATTTTGGTGGTGTATATAAGTGTAATACTTATATTGAGAAAAAAGGATTACTACAACAATTGGTAGTTAGCGTGGAACGTGTCGCGGTCCCGTATCGACAATGTCAGTTCTTCAAATGAAGTTCGGTGCGAGCACGGAGCAGATATAGAGGGTGCGAGTGACCAGTTCGACCCGTATCGACACCTCTCACGCTCTCCGTACAAATTGTCATGAACATAAATACAAGAGCTAAAAATAAATAATTATCGCTGGACAATTCACACAGCAACATCATATGATATACCTTATATAATATGCATACATAGATTGATATTATATATTATATATTTTTAGTACACCAAAAACAAACAAATAAAACCAAAATACAATAACTTATTTAGATATTTTTAATTTCTTTGCTCTCTTTCCATCCAAAGGTTGCCTGGAAGAGGTTGACTTTAGCGATAAGGATGCCCATTGTACGTGTCACATATCTCACGATCTCTTCCAGGCAACCTTTGGATGGAAAGAGAGCAAAGAATATAAAAATATCTAAATCATATCAAAGGTTTTATGGATTCACCGATGGTGCATGATAAAATCGTAGGATTCCATGTTGAAATGAACACGTGGAGTTTCATTTGTACCTAACCAAAGTGGTTATTTAAATGAGTGACCTTGGGTTATACCGTTTAGGCAGTTACAGCAGGTTTAATTATAAAACCAACGAGGAAACTGATAAAAGAACCAATATTGTGGGTATTTAACATCATGTTAGGTTAATTCCAAAACAAACTGAAAATTTAATTAGGTACTGGCGTTCCGCCCGCGGCTTGCCCTGCGATTATACGAGTATGTATTTGCTCGCGGTAAAAGTAAGATTTGTTATTCTGGTAGGTTGCATATTAAGGCGACGCCATGAGTGAATTTTCTTTTTTGTGAACTTTCATCGAAATCTATTGTACAGTTTTTGCGTAAAGGGGCAACAACAAATAAAAAAAGAACATACAATATATAGGTATAATACTAGTTTCCAACCGCGGTTTTACACGTGTTTTAATAAACTTTCCCACGTTATAATGGATTTTCCAGTAGCTTTCCATTTTACAGTAGGTTTAATTATAAAACCAACGAGGAAACTGATAAAATAACCAATATTGTGGGTGTTTAACATATATTTAGGTTAATTCCAAAACAAACTGAAAATATAATTACAGGCGTTCCGCCCGCGGCTTGCCCTGCGATTATATGTATTTTCTCGAGGTAAAAGTAAGATTTGTTATTTCAGTAGGTGGCATATTAATGTGAACTTTCATCGCAATCTATTGTACAGTTTTTGCGTAAAGGGGCAACAACAAATAAAGAACATACAATATATAGGTATAATAATAGTTTCCAACCGCGGTTTTACACAAGTTTTAATAAGCTTTCCCGCGTTATAATGGATTTTCCGTATGTTTCTTTAGTATACATTCAGTAGTTTTTGCGTAAAAGTATACATTCTAACAAACTTTAATTTCTTTACTAATATTAAATCTGTAAGGGTCGGGGTTTTTCTACGTGATCGAATCAGAAATGAGGAGATACGTAGAAGAACGCGGGTCACCGACATAGCTCAGCGGATTAGCTCTTTGAAGTGGCAATGGGCTGGCCATATAGCGAGGAGAACGGATGGCCGATGGGGCTGAAAAATTCTTGAGTGGAGACCACGGATCGGAAAACGCAGCGTCGGACGTCCACCAACAAGATGGACAGATGATCTTGTGAAGGCTGCTGGTTCACGGTGGATGCAGGCTGCATCCGACCGTAATACGTGGAGGTCATTAAGGGAGGCCTATGTCCAGCAGTGGACGTCCGATGGCTGAAATGATGATGATGATGATGAAGGGTCGGTCATGGAGTAATTAAGATTGTTTTCAGGGATATTGTGTTTATATAGGCTCAATATATGATACTCAAACTATATTGACGAATTTTATTTTTTTTTCTTTAAGTATGTATAAAATGTATGTTCCGCCGTAACTCTTAAATCAATAATCCGATTTTTTCTGGTTTGAAATTTGGTAGATATACATTTAGAGGTCTGGGACACAGGATAGGCTATTTAAATTATTGCTCCAGTTATAATATGACGTGGCCCCCATATTAACGGACGGAGTCGCGGACACCGCTTGTTTATAATATAAGTGGGATTTTGTACATGATGTTTTAATTAGGGTTATAAAGCTACGTACCTATGCGGTATTTTGCACAAACGTTAAATAGGTTCTCTCTCCCTATCCTTGCTTCCTTACTTATATTATAAATGCGAAAGTAACTCTGTCTGTCTGTCTGTCTGTTACGCTTTACCGATTTTGATGAAATTTGGCATACAATCTTTAGACCCTGAGAAAGAACATAGACTACCTTTTACCGCGGAAAAATACATGCTTCCGCGGGAAAATATATGCTTACGCTGGAAAATTCGATTTGGATGAAATTTAGTATGGAGATAGTTGCAAATAAAAGTATATGGCGAGAGACTTTTTACAGCGGAAAAATACATGCTTCCGCGGGAAAATATATGTTACGCGGGAAAATTCGATTTGGATGAAATTTAGTATGGAGATAGTTGCAAATAAAAGTATATGAAAATGAATGCCACTTTTTGTTGTAATTTTAAAACTCAAGAACGGATGGACCGATTTAGTTGCTTTCCATTTTCAAATAGTCGTAGTACCCCAGGGAAGGCTTCACTACTTATTATATAACAAAGTTGGGCGGAGTGTCGATTGTACCATTGATTAGTACCATCAATGGTACAAATGACACTACTTTGTGTCACCTGTACCATTGAAAAACATACAAGTTTATACCGTGTATTTACTCGTGAAAAAAAACAAAT
Organism: Chloroclystis v-ata; assembly: GCA_963691955.1. NCBI lineage: Eukaryota > Metazoa > Arthropoda > Insecta > Lepidoptera > Geometridae > Chloroclystis > Chloroclystis v-ata. The sequence goes on along the minus strand of OY829902.1, from coordinate 9,630,569 downwards.
TAAAAGTAATAATTTCGTCTCAATCTTATTTTATTATATTTATTTATTAGTTCACAAAACAGAATAAAATTACTTACAACTTGAGTAACTCAATTAATTATTACGATCTAGATTTTATACAAACATGTAAACTAACAACATTAAAGTCAAACATCAAAAGTGTTGCTATAATAACAAAAATTTTTGCTGAAAACTATTCCTGAAAAATATCAAAAATATTTAATATTATTATTATTAATATTATATTAATATTATGATATTTAAGTTTGACAGCTGTCATTGAAAATGTTGCTCTCTCTAACACCTGTCGATTGAACTGTGTACGGGATCTCTAGGCCAAGCCGTTTCAGAGTTATGGCAGTTTAAAGTTTGACAGCTGTCATCGAAAATGTTGCTCTCTCTAACACCTGTCGATTGAGCTTAGTAAGGTATCTCTAGGCCAAGCCGTTTCAGAGTTGTGGCAGTTTAAAGTTTGACAGCTGTCATTGAAAACGTTGCTCTCTCTAACACCTGTCGATTGAGCTTAGTAGGGCATCTCTAGGTCCAGCCGTTTCAGAGATAAGGCAGTTTAAAGTTTCACAGCTGTCAACGTAAATGTTGAAATAGTACGGCATCTCTAGGTCCAGCCGTTTCAGAGTTGTGGCAGTTTAAAGTTTGACAGCTGTCATTTTGACAAATGTCATCTAGACACCTATCAGTTTATAAGTTAAACTGTTTCAAGGATAATCATTTAATACCTTAGGACAAAATACATACTTCGTCATCATCATGTCAGCCGTTGGACGTCAACTGCTGGACATAGGCCTCCCTTCCCTTAACGACCTCCAGGTATTACGGTCGGATGCAGCCTGCGTCCACCGTGAACCAGCATTGATCATTTTCAAGAAAATTTTCAAAGTGGCCAAGATATTATAAGCAGAAACATCCAAGAAGGTTTTGTTCCTCAATGAATTATTGGAATTATTTATTACAACTAAACACCCTATTATATTTTTTTATGTATATATTCGATGCAATGGTACTAGCGACACGTGCTAGTGTCGGTTGTACCATTGATGGTACTAATCAATGGTACAATCGACACTACGCCCAAAGTTGATGTCGCTGTCTGTATGCTTCAATATTTAAATTGATTGATTCAAGAGGTAGCTTTATAAGTATAACAATTAGGTATAGATGATCCAGACTTAAAATGAACTCCCCTCCACAAAACCGTGATAATTTCAACGTGTGAGAGGAAATACGTATTGCATCAATATACTTGTGTGCGTGCTACAACTTTACTGTAACATTGGCTCATCTGTCTGTCAAAGTGATACCGTTTGCTTATACGTTATTGAACATCCAATGACAAAGATCAATTTATGTGTGTTGTATCTATACACCTTTTCGCATGTACGTGTAACCGCGGTGGAGGGGCGTTCAGTTTAAAAATGGTTTTACTATACACGTGTATATTTATGTTACGGCTAATACCCGAAGTGCGGCTACACCTAGTTTTAGCCGGTTAGAACTAGGTGTAGCCACTTAGTCTTGGTTAAACCTAGTAAGAGCCAATTGTTTTCGGGTAAAACTAGGTAGCCTATTATTGCCTTCCTTTATAAATGTACTATTATTATTAGTAAAAATGAACGGCTGGGTCGATTAAGGTGCTTTTTGGTTTTTAGTATTATAATTGATATATTATTATTAATCGTAGTAGCCCAGTGAAGGTTTGAGAAACATTGGAATAAAGCGGGCAAAGCCGCGAACGGGTCAGCTGGTATATTTCACAAACATATTATGTTATATTTAATTGGTTATTTATAGTGTATGAAATAATTAAGGTATTTTTGGTTTACCTTATCCTGTTTAGCGGGCTACCGACTCCTAAAATAATTATTTTTATGCTCACTTTTTCCTGGGTTTAGTTATTGCCTTATCAATTCGCTTGTTGAATGGTCCTATTAAGTGTTAAATAATTTTTTTAAGTAGTTCATTATGTTGGTTGATAAATATTGTATTTTTGTGATTTTGGTAAGTTTTTGATTCAAGTACTTTTACAAGGTCCCATAGAGATTAATCTAAGGCGAGTTAAACTAAAATAAATGAAAGTAAAAAGTAAAGTAAAAGTATATTTATTGAAAAATTTGATGTGAAATAGGTGGAAAATATAGAGGTGCAACAATGTAATTTACCCTTTATGGGCGTGAAATTATAGGTCTATTACATGCATACTAGAAATTCCGTGTTCCATGTAAAATGAGCAGTGTTGGCTAAGTGGTAGCACACTCGACTTTCATTCTGAAGGTCGTGGGTACAACCCCACCGAGCACATCTGGAATTTTCTTCCTAAAATAGTTATCTGTAATAACACGTGCTTTAAGGGTGAAGGCAAACATTGTGAGGAAAACGCCATGTTCTGAGTTGAACTTTGATTTTGTGTCTTTGTGTGAACGACATGCATCAAAATATTCTTAAGCTAACATAGTTCTCGTGTAAGTGACACAATGTACGTATATTTGAGAATAAATGATTTATAACTTAAAGTTATAAATACATGCGACATTTATCTAAGGCCTTATCTTTCCTATAAAGTTCCTATGTCCCAGCAGTGGGAATGTTAAAGGGTGCTTTTGCTAATAATACCTATCTACTTAGTATATGAGGAAGTTTCAATACTCACTTGTCTGTACGCTTCAATCTTTCAATTTACATAACGGATTTTTAATGCGGTTATTTTAAATACGTAGCCGAAGCGTAGCGAGGGCTACGCTAGTTCAAATATAAACCACTATCTGACTCGCACGCACCCGCTTTATTCCCAAGTTTTCTTACCATTTAAACCTTTCCTGGGCTACTACGACCATTTTAAAACCAATAGCACCATAATCGGCCCAGGCGACAAGTGATGGCGTGACCAAGGGAAATAGGGATTCATTTTTCTTAAACACATAATTTTTAATATTATCCTGCTCATTATGCGAACAAAATCCTTATCATTGAAACAAACTGGTAAACTGATAGAGTATGTTAATTATAATAAATTTAAAATATCGAGTTAGCACCTAAACTCGTATAGAATACTGCTTCCCTAAACGCAGTATTTTTAGTTATATAGTTTTCTATGCATAAATGCTTTACCCGTTATTATTTATTTATTTTCAGATGTGCTCTGCAAAATTGGTGTTTGCCGATAAAACAACAGCATTTAAACCGTCTCCAAAATGTATCAAAGGGTTTTCTGTAGATAAAGGGTAAGTTAAATAAACATTATTTGTACGATCTGCAGATCAGAGTGTCTGGGTGTTATATATGTGTTATAAAAAATATCTTTTTATCTATGTATATTATTTTAAGTAAATCAGACATCTAGCACCCGTAACACAAGCTACGAGCTTACCACGGGGCTAGATAGTGTGGGTTCTCACCAAAAAATAAGACAATTATAGTAACTAGCCATAAAAGTTTTGCTTTCTCGTAGGTAACAGAAAAGAGAATACTCTTTTCAACAATAAATATATTATAATTGTCTTTTGCGTTCATTTCAAAACTCTTTCTTGTAGTCGTGTGAGCTACATAGACCAGTGCAGTTAGCTTCAAAAATGGTCAAATAAGGAAAAAAATAGTAGTAGAATGAAACCCATTAGAAAAGGAGGGGAATATGATAAAAATGAAAGGAAAAATAAATTACGGTCGATCTGAGTTCGGGAAGTGGGAGGGGGTGGGCTTTTAAGGGGAGAAAATGGTTTATCTCGATTTGCGGTGAAACTACAAGTCCTATGAAAAAAAGTTATATGGCAAAGTTGTAGGTAATAAAACGATCTACAACTTTTAATTCACAAGTTTTTTACATAACCTCAAAACTTATGTGAAAAATTCAAATAACCAAGTTTTTGGTTTTTTTTATTTATCTTTTTCAAAAATTGTTATTTTTCTACGAAATTTGGTGGAAACTTACCTATTTATGTCCCAAATACACTGTGATTTATTTGATTGAAATTATTATTGTTTTCACCTTATTTTGACTTAATTTTCAAAAATATAGACTAATTTTCAATCGAAAATTCACGTGTCAAAATATTAGCTTTTTTATAAAAATTGGTGTGCTTTATGTTCATTGAAATCTCTATTTTCTGATAATTAAAAAATATATATACATTACGATAGTACATATTCTCAGAAAATGCACAAAACCGAAACAAAAATTTGTATCATTAGGTACAATTGCATCATAAAAATATGATTTTGTCTTTTCAGACTATATAATAATAATTATTATATAATAATCTGTTTGTATAATGTGCAATAAGTCGGATTATAAGCAATTATATGAAATAAAAATTGCAAAAATCACATTTTTATGATGCAATTGTACATAATGATACAAATTTTGTTTCGGTGTTTTGCATTTTCTGAGATAATTTATTATAGTAATGTATATATTTTTCTTAACCATTAGAAAATAGAGATTTCAATGAACAAACAGCATACCGATTTTTATAAAAAAGCTAATATTTTGACACGTGAATTTTCGATTGAAAATTGGTCTATTTTTTTAGTAATTAAGTCAAAATAAGGTGAAAACAATAATATTTTTAATCAAATAAATTATAGTGGATTTGGGACATAAATAGGTAAGTTTTCACCAAATTTCGTAGAAAATAAAATGTTTTTGAAAAAGATAGAAATAAAAAACCAAAAACTTAGTTATTTGAATTTTTCACATACATTTTGACGTTATGTAAAAAAGTTGTGAATTAAAAGTTGTAGATCGTTTTATTACCTACAACTTTGCCATATAACTTTTTTTCATAGGACTTGTAGTTTCACCGCAAATCGAGATAAACCATTTTCTCCCCTTAAAAGCCCACCCCCTCCCACTTCCCGAACTCAGATCGACCGTAATTTATTTTTCCTTTCATTTTTATCATATTCCCCTCCTTTTCTAATGGGTTTCATTCTACTACTATTTTTTTCCTTGTAAAAAATTAAAAACCCTGGTCTAACAGGGTCATTGTACTTCCACTTTTTCACTATGTACTAATGGTAGAAGATAGGGACTAGGGTCCAGGCATTATTACATTACATTGGTCAGCCACTGACAGCAGTCCACTGACGTAATTTAAATTGATTTTACAGTAGGAACTAACATTCAATAATTTAATTAAAAACAAAGAAAATATATCATAATAAGTGTCGCGTCAGTACTAAATTCAATATTATTAATATTTTTTGGCGATTTTCAGGATAATTTCCTTTCCCGAGAACTTCTGTAGCAAAGAATGTCTGTAAGTAACTACTAGGTACTTAATTTCATTTTACAACACAAAAAGCGGTAGTGTTTGACAGCCTATATTTGCTTGTTTTCTTATCAATGTATTTTTATAATTATATTAAATTATTATTATTATATTAAATTTTTTATTATTATAAACATATAATTTTTATTTAAAGATGAAAAGTATAATTTCTAAGTATAATTTGTAAATTGTTCTGACGTACAAATTTTTTTAAGTACGATTTCAATTAATTGTTGATTGAGAATTCAGTAATTTTGGCGTAAATGAGTAAAAAAGACCGGCCCATACTAAATTTTCGCAATTGTATGAACTTAACCACCCCTATTAATTCACATTTCTTCTGCTAGGACACAGGGATTTCTCTTTTGAGGCCCTGTTTCACCGCTATCAGTTCTAAGCGCATTATGGCCTGTCCACTGCCTCATCAAGCTTAACCGTATATACTAAGGACGAATGTTATTTATTTATTCGTTATTATTTTCAGCGGTCCAGATTATAACGAGGATTCAAAAGATACTGTAAGTTACATTTAAAAATCCTTTTAAGAGTATGACTACTAGTCAGTTTATTCTTCGATTCTTATTTCAAATTCATGTCACGTTATATCGATAGTAACGGTAATTAAAAACCTTATAGCTTATGTGGTAGGTTAAGGTCATTTTATACATCTCAAAATTTGCGCTTGAAACTTGAAATTACAAGACGTTCTTATTTTATTAATTTTTATTTTATTTTTATTTTATTTGGGAAACAAACAGTAAGTACTTACATAATACTTAAATAATATAACTTAAAATAAACATAAACCAACAAAGTTTCCACTATTACATTACACTATATAACTGCTATTTCGGTTAAGATCATTTAGACAAGTTGAGTTATTTGATTGGTATTTAATGTTAGTCAGTAGAATTGTCTAAGCGATTTTAAAGTTTAATGATATTATATAAAAATAATATTTCAATGATTATTTAAAGACAAGAAAAACTAAACAGTTTACTCAATATTTGAAATTTTTCGTTTAATTTTAGTCGTTTCTCAGAAACCATTAGAAAATGTCTGTTTTTTTGGTGTATTTGTAAATAAATACTTTTATAAAAAATATTATCAATACTAATACTTTATACTCATAATAACATGACTAGTTTATGACCCATAACAGAAAGTAATGTCGCTTTACTTCAGTGTTAAATTTTTGTAAAATAAATCAATTTTAATTTATAAAATATACATTTGACTACTTTTCAGGTGACTTTGGATGACCTAGACCTAGATGTTATTGGATCTGGGTAAGAGTAAATAAATAACACAAATTATATATATAATCAATACTTATTAATTATATATTATAATATTATAAATGGTGTTTATCTATATTTATTTATTTTAAATTATATAGGTATGTGTACTTAATTAAAAAGTTATTAAATTTATGTTACAGGTTTTACACAACATATATAATCAATACTAATATTAAATATTTTCTTATATCACGATCCTATGTTAAACTAGCAGTGCCCGCGACTCGGTTCGCGTTTGTATGGGGCCACGTCTTATCATAACTGGAGCAAGAATTTAAATAACCTATCCAGTGTCCAAGACCTCTAAATGTATATCTATCAAATTTTATCAAAATCGGTTTAAGAGTTATGGCGAAACATACATACCTATACATACAAACAGAAAAAAATCCAAAAATCGTCAAATTAGTTTCAGTATCATATGTTGAGCCTATAAACACAATATCTCTGAAAACAAACTAACTTACCCCAAGACCGACCCTTACAGATTTATTAGAAGTATAGATAATATGTAGAGATTTCTTTGACAGTACCTAGTCTATATAGGTATGTTAGTTAGATTAGTGGATATTATGAAGTGCCCACTTAGATTTGAGACTGTAGAACAGAAGCAGCAACGTACCTTTAATGACTAAAAAGATAAATTCTAGTATAATGTAACAAATGAATGCTTTCGGAAAAACAAACTAAAATGTTTTGTAAAGGCCAGTACTGCAAAACGGAAATTTCATAAGTGAAGTATATCAAGTATCTAGCATCCGTTGATTCCGTAGCTTCGAGCTTATTCGGGCCATTGCTGTATGAATTGTTCAGCAATATTCGTATTATATATTACGGAAAGATGGGTTGTTTTGAAAATGATTCGTTTGAAAATGATCCCATTTAAATAAAGACTACCGTAGGTTACATACCTTATTAATTAAAATAAAATAAAGTTTATTATGTTACTTATATATATGAGGCCTTCACCCTGAAATAACAGAATACGGGCTAACAAATTTTTTTTTTAAATTTAATATTATTTATAATATATTATTTATATCTTGAAGAAAATATTTTTATTTTGCACCTTTATTAAAAACTACCATTTATTTACAGACAGCTCCACATGAACGGGATAGCATCATGTAGACTTGCTAGGTATGTATTATACTTATTCTTAGCTGTAATCAGATATAATATTCCTCAAATATTTTTTGAATTGAAGTTAATGGATACGTAGTGTAAATGTAGTTAATCGTAACCAAAAATTGATGTTTGTTTTTATTTATTTATTTATTTGGGAAACAAACAGTACTTACAAGAGTTTATTTTCAGATCAAATGCAGCTATTAAACTTGCAAGCGCGACAACTGACTCAACCACAACTTCCAGATCCAAACCCGAGACAACTGACTCAACCACAACTACCAGATCCGAACCCGAGACAACTGACTCAACCACAACTACCAGATCCAAACCCGAGACAACTGACTCAACCACAACTACCAGATCCGAACCCGAGACAACTGACTCAACCACAACTACCAGATCCAAACCCGAGACAACTGACTCAACCACAACTACCAGATCCGAACCCGAGACAGCTGACTCAACCACAACTACCAGATCCGAACCCGAGACAACTGACTCAACCACAACTACCAGATCCCAACCCGAGACAACTGACTCAACCACAACTACCAGATCCGAACCCGAGACAACTGACTCAACCACAACTACCAGATCCGAACCCGAGACAACTGATTCAACCACAACTACCAGATCCAAACCCGAGACAACTGACTCAACCACAACTACCAGATCCGAACCCGAGACAACTGACTCAACCACAACTACCAGATCCCAACCCGAGACAACTGACTCAACCACAACTACCAGATCCGAACCCGAGACAACTGACTCAACCACAACTGCCAGATCCGAACCCGAGACAACTGATTCAACCACAACTACCAGATCCAAACCCGTGACAACTGACTCAACCACAACTACCAGATCCGAACCCGAGACAACTCACTCAACCACAACTACCAGATCCGAACCCGAGACAACTGACTCAACCACAACTACCAGATCCGAACCCGAGACAACTGACTCAACCACAACTACCAGATCCGAACCCGAGACAACTGACTCAACCACAACTACCAGATCCGAACCCGAGACAACTGACTCAACCACAACTACCAGATCCGAACCCGAGACAACTGACTCAACCACAACTACCAGATCCGAATCCGAGACAACTGACTCAACCACAACTACCAGATCCAAACCCGAGACAACTGACTCAACCACAACTACCAGATCCAAACCCGAGACAACTGACTCAACCACAACTACCAAATCCAAACCCGAGACAACTGACTCAACCACAACTACCAGATCCGAATCCGAGACAACTGACTCAACCACAACTACCAGATCCGAATCCGAGACAACTGACTCAACCACAACTACCAGATCCGAATCCGAGACAACTGACTCAACCACAACTACTGCACCTACCAGCTCCGAATCCACAACTACTGAACCTACATCCAATTCTGGGACAACTGAATCAGCCAGAACTACTGACCATACTTCAGATACAAAAGAAATAGCGGCACCAGCCACTTCAAAACAGACGTAAGTCTTTTTTTAAAATTTTAAACTGGCTTTTCGCCCCGCGGCTTCGTCCGCGTTATAAGACATTTTCCCGCGGAAAATATATTTTTCCCGATGTAAATAAAAAGAAATAATAAAGGAAATACATCAATTTTGAACACACACAAATACACAGATTACACACAAATACAAACACAAAAACAAAGTAAAACGACTTGCTTTAGCTAACTTTCCGCCCCGCGGCTTCGCCCGCGATATAAAGATAAAGAATTATTTTTTGTGAAACTGTGTACAAAGTAGGTCTTAAATTATACATAAAGAGTATCAACAGCCTGCCCACTTGGAGCGTACAACAATATTTGGTATCTTAATAGAAATAATAAGTTACATCTAAAAATTTTAATCTTATAAACTACCTAATTAATAATTGTAACGAAATAATCATGTTTTTCAATTAAATTCGTAAAATTCTTGTAGATTATAAAATACATTTAATGTTAACCATTTCTTTAGTTTTATTACAAATAGTGGTCCATCTAATGACTTAATTTCTGTTGGAAGCTCATTATATATTTTTATAGCAGATATATAGGCACTATTTTTATACATACTATTGTTTAACTGAGGTATAGTGATATTATATTTATATTTAGGTCTAAGAGATTCAACTCGAGTGGATTTGTTTTCTTTAAAGTATTGGTTATTATTTCTTATAAATTTGCAAACCTCTAAAATGTAAATGTTAGTAAGTGTTAAAATTTTTTCATTTTTAAATATAGTACGTAATGTGTCAGTGTTTTTTAAATGAAAGATTGACCTAATTGCTTTTTTTTGCATAATGAATGTGGATTGAACATTAACTGAATTACCCCAGAATATTATACCATAGAATATTATAATATTTTCTCTCTTTTAAAAGTATCCTATGTCCTTCTCAGACGGCTGATATGATGATGATGATGTCCTTCTCCTGGTTCTAAACTATTACAGCAACAAGCAATATTCCTCGAAGACGGACAGAAGTCTTGGCGTGAAAGTCGTACAGACATATAAATGGAGTTACTTTGTAAATGTATTTATTAAATACCAACAATCTTATATTATAAAAATAATTAATAATAAAACATTGTTATCTTACCAGCTCTTTCAAAAATTTGTGAAAACTTTAAGTATATTTTTTTTTAAAAATTGTCATTTATTTCCATAAAATCAATTGGACGAGTCAATAAATACAATAGATATATCAAACTAGAATTGATACATAAATTTTATCAAACACTAAACATTAGTTATCGATTTAGGTACCACTTAACAAAACATTAGTTTAAAATTAATCTATAGTATCATAAAGCTGAAGAGTTTGTTTGTTTGAATACGCTTAACTCATGAACCGCTGGTCCGATTTGAAAAACTTTTTTCAGTGTTGGATTATTATTATTAACATTTATCGAGGAAGTCTTTATTACTTTTAACTATAGGTAGATCTAATAATATTATACGTATTAGTTAAACTGCAATGTTATGTCCTGGATTCTATAACCTATAAATAAATAAACCTGTAACATAAGCGTCGAGCTTTCCACGGGGCAAGATGTTGCTGTGTGAATTATCCATTTTATTTTCATTTATTTTTTTGTCTTTTCACAGATCAACAAATCCAGTAACAATTGTTTTGGTTCTTTTCTTTGGTATCGTGACCGGCTGCATCTTATCACTAGTGGTTATGAAAGTACTAAAATGGCGTAAATCCGGTGCATACGGTGGGTCTAATTTATAAGCTTTTAACTGGCTAATTGTACTGGTTCATAGATTTATACAGGACTAGCTGACCCGCCCGTGACTTCGCCAGTTTATTCCCATGTTTTTCACCTTTAAACATTCCCTGGGCGACTACGACCATTTTAAAAGAAAAACACCTAAATAAGCCCAGCCGTTCTTGAGTTATAAAATTACAACCAAAATTGACATTGATGTTTATACGTATAGATTTAATACGTTCTAGAATTCGAGGATACTCTGGTAATGCTATTACGAAAAAAAAAACTACGAAAAACTGTAGCGGCAGAATTTTGACACGTATATTAATTGAATTATTCTGGTGACGTTAATCCGCTCTAATAACGCCATTTATGAAATTATATTTTTTGAATTGTAGTTTATTTGTTACACATTGAGGCTATTGCCTCAGAACTAGATTAAATTAAAATGCGACCCCCGGGTCCCATTACTATTAAAATGAAAAAAAATATACCACAAAAATACAGTCTCCATTTGAAATTTGCCCTATTAAGTTGGTTCAAAAGCGCCCGTAACGAACCCCATGAGAAGAATACAAAAATAAAAAGAAAATACTGGCTTCATAAAAATACGAGATTTTAAATACTAATTTTAACAACATTTCTGATTACCACAACGTAAAATATATTTTTTTTCTGGATATTATATACTTATATCTGATAAACTGGGATTTCAGCTGTACCAAGAGAACAGAACAATGTGGAGCTCGGAAGACGAGATAGCCCCGAAACCACCAGCTTGATGGGATAAACTAGCCACAATGACATTACGTAATTCCATTATAATGTACACATACCTAGTTAATATAAAGTTAAAACAAAATGAGGCCCAAACCATATTATACTCGTAGTTTAATCTTTGAAGCGGACCCTATTTTGTTTTAAGGTGTATATAATAGTTCGTATAAGATAAACAATTCTTAAATTGCAAGACCAATTTGTCTACTCATCGCGCAACTGATCGCACTACTAGTTGCTCTCCTAGAATGCGGATCTACCCACTAAATATCACAGAACATATACTGAACACTAATACAATAAGTATTTTTCTCTATAGAAATGTTGTGTTGTGCATTTTAAAAATGGCATATCTAACACTGATTTGTTATGTTAGGATTCAAATAAAATTTTGTTTTTTTATGAAAAATGTCATGTTTTATTTTAAGTGTGACTCAAAACCCACCTAGATTTAACTTCTCTAAAACTTATATACTAATGCCACATGTTTTATGTTGCAAAGAAAAACATTGTGAGGAAACCGGCGATAATATTCGACGTACCGAATCTTTAGACAACTTATTCATTTAATAATGAGTTCCAGTACTTATAGATCTGGCAATGTATAAATTATACAGGGTGATTGTTCAGCAATTTACGCTGAACATTTTCGTCAGTTTGAAATGTCTGTAAAAAATGGCTAATGACTCAGATACCTAAGAACATGTTTTGGTAGATTGCTTACACATAGCTTAACTTAAATTAAACAAAAAATAATTAACTGGCCTTTTAAACTGGCAGTTATTAGCAACTAGGTAACTGTAAAATTTTGGGTATTTTCCTTGTCTCTCGTAAAAAAAAATTAAAAAAAAATAGTCCAACTTCCCCTGAGACAAGCCATTGGGCTTAAACGGTTCCAAATAGTCCACACTACCATCCCCTAGAAGCTTTGCACCCACCTACCAATCGCCCTGTATATCTAACTAGCCGACCGCCAACAGCTTCACTTGCTTTTTTCCATAAAATATAGACTATAACCTTTCTCGATAAATGCACTATCCAACACTGAAAGCATTTTTTAAATCGGACCAGCGGTTCCTGAGATTAGCGCGTTCAAACAAACAAACTCTTCAGCTTTATAATATTAAAATAAAGATATAGGTACCATGATAGCCATTTTAAAAGTTATTTACTTAGGACTATTTTTGTATAGGAGTTGGCCGTGGCGCTACTCTTGATATTGTTTGCTTTAACGGTGAAGGAAAACATCGTTAGGACACCGGCATGTTATGAGAACTCTGAGTTGTCCCAGAAGTAGGAACGCCGTGTTCTACCACTTAGCCAACACGTCTCAGGACGTAGGCTTTCTATGTATTATAAATAATATATAACTATGTGTAGTAAATGTATTCTTAGTCTATTATATAAAGTACTTATATCAGAAATCTAGCTCCCGTTACACAAGCTTCAAGTTTACTACGGGGCTAAATGTTGTTAAGTTTGTGAATTACCCATCAATACTTAAAACTTTTGTTGAGAAAATTTTGGGTTTAACTGATTCATGGTTCCTCCTCTTTTCTTTTATACTGAACAGTAACCCCAGAATTTGCCTTATCTGAAATAAAATAAGCTTATTAAATCGGTTAACCCAGTCAGCCATGACAGACACCTAACGGAAGAGCATAGCTTAAGGAGCTTGTTAATTTTAAGAGCTGTGGATTTTGTTATAAATAAAATACAATAAATAATAGTATCACCCCAAGATACTATTCGTTAGCTGGCACCTCACGGCATAGTTACCTTTTGGTATACATTTTCTTGTCTTAAGACGCTCTGAAATATGTTTCCTCAGGATAATTGCCAGCAACAAAATAATGATCATAAATAGCAACAATGTGATGCATCCATAGATCCAGTGCTGCCTGAAACACACAACATATTGATAAATTAAGTAGAATTATAAGTATATTTTATTCTCCTAATTCATAATTTAAGAATTATTATTTTTTAAATGGTTTGAATTGCTAATTAAAGACTTACTTGGTTGTGGTAGTTTCTGATTGTGAACAAGACGTTCTTTCTCTAACAGAGTCTCGCACATTCACCGCAATGTCTTTGTTTTCAACCACCTGTCTTAGATCATTATTATCAACTGTGTTTTCTAATTCCTTTCCTACATTATCTTCCGTTCTTAATTCACAAGTAGCGTTGACACACTTCCTCAGAGGGTCATCACATTCAAAACAGTCACACTCGCTGCCATCTTCCGTCGTATACACAGCTTCAAAGTGAGGGTCACATTCGCAGACTCCAGAAAAAATGCAAGTGTAAGAGCAGTTTGTACAAATTGCCTTACAAATCGGCGCATCGAAGCCTCTAGCTTCAAACCCTAAGTGACAGTTGCAGATGTTCGGCTCAATGCACGTTCCGTTCCCACACGGCACATCACAGTGCGGTAGACAACGCCCCTTGCTCAAATACCAGCCTGGATCACAGGCGCATTGATCCGGAGCCAGGCACTTTCCCACACAGCCTTCGCAAAGAGGTTGACAACTGCCGTTCACAGCTCTGTACCCCTCATCGCATACGCAGTTCCCTGGTGACTTGCACCTTCCGTGTTCACAGCCAGAACAGAGCGGCATGCACGTGCCACATTCTTCTTTATAACCGTAGTAACACTCGCAAATGCCTGGTGATATGCATCGCCCGTTTTCGCAAGAACAGTTCGGCTGACAAGAGCCGGATATCAATACGTAGCCGGGATTACAGTGGCAAATGTCTGGCGCGACGCATTTGCCGTTCTGGCAGTCATTACACTCATCTGGTGCGTGATCGTAGTAGTCAAGACTGCAGGTAGGTAGACAGTGTGAAATGCCGCAGTTTTCAAGACAGAGTGGTACGCATTGGTTTAGGGGTTCATTAGGGTCGTGCCCATAGCCTGGATAGCATGTGCACTCGTTCGGGCTACTGCAGAAGCCATTTTGACAAGGTGGATCGCAGACTGGAAGACATTTAAGTCTGAAAATATTAATGATCTTATTTCGAGTAGTTTTTTGAGTTACAATTAAGTTACGTTTACATATGGTTGCGAATACTTGATTTGGACCATAAATAAATAGGAAAGAATGAGCTCAAATTTAAATAGTTCACTTGTATCTTGTGTTGCGAATATTTTAGGGTATTATTATTAAAAACAAACAAAATACATAATTATATTGTCAATAAATAAAAATTGCTAGGCAGTTCACATAGCAACGTAATAAGATGATCATTAACCTACCCATTGTCATGGTGTATATCTTCGACATACCCCTCGCAACAAACATTCACTGTCTCCTGTACAAGTTTCTGAAAAAAATACCAATGTGACAATAGACATGAAATGGTATTCATTAAAAAATTCCCTTGGCACTACTAGTAGTGCCAAACAGTAGTGCCAAAGGAAATAAACGTTAATCGGTATAGTAAAACCATTCTAAAAATGAACTCCCCTCCACAAAACCGTGATGATTTCAACGTGTGAGAGGAAATACAGAAAAACAGAATACACAGAAAAAAAATACTGAATACGGTGGAGGGGCGTTCATTTTAGAAATGGTTTTACTATACCTACTTGTCATTAGCGACATAACACGACATATAATCCTTTATGGAAAATTTGAATACCGAAAGTATCCAAAATAAGGTTATTTTTTCTCCATAAATTTAAGCTACTGTGCGTTATAAATACAATCCTGTGTCCCAGGACGTCTAAATGTTTATCTACCAAATTTCATCAAATTCGGATCATTGGTTCAAGAGTTACTTTGATGGCGGAACATTACAGGAGTATTATTTATATTACCTCTACCGTCCTTATTCCAATACTGACAGACAGCCTGGACTTTGTGCAAGGGCATAAGATACAGTCGTTTCCCTCAAACGCCTCGTAATACGACAACTTGTAGGTCTCCGGGACATCTCTCAAAACTCTGGAAATTGTAACATGTTGAAAAAATAATAATATACACCACTACATAAACTGGACGTCATTTTTAATAAAATATGGCAGGTTATCTTAAATGGCGGAACAGAACTTTTAAAGTAAGGGCTTGCCGAAAAATTTTGAAGAGCATTTTATTAAAAGTTTTAATTTTGGTTTTTCATCAGCAGTGGTTGAAATGATACGGTAGATGATGATGATGACGAAAAATAATATGAATAATAAAGTTTCCCGTACTATCAGGATGCTTTTATCAGTATCCGCTAAAATTAATCATACTATTACTCACGGAAGTTTCAATTTAATTTTTGATTTAATGATGTAGTATGTATATGTTTTGTTATTATTTCATAACCTTTTCTGTATCCAGACGTCTAAATGTTTAACTTCTTAAACTATCATGGTTTTAAACAATTTTAGAACACGAAACGGGTAACGTACCATGATTCAAATGTTGTTGAGTTTCCCGATCTTTCGGCGCTGTTTTCTCCGTGAAGATGGCGCTTGTAACAGTGTCGAAATATTGGGAAACTCAAAAACATTTGAATCATGGTATGTTACCCGTTTCGTGTTCTAAAATTGTTTAAATGTTTATCTAACAAATTCCATTAATTACGAATCATTGGTCTAAGAGTTATGGTGGAACTTAAATACATGGGTACAGAAAAAAAATCGTCAAAATAGTTTCACTATAAAAACTGTCGTGCTTTGATAAATTCATAATGAGATAAACGGGCAATACACGAACCTTATTTACGTAGACTATTGATCAACCGTTTCGTCCCAGAACGTGGGACTTCATCAGGATCAAGGACACTGCAAGGACACGGATTACGACCGCTCGCCGGTCCGCACTGCACGGCGTTCTGGGACGAAACGGTTGATCAATAGTCTACGTAAATAAGGTTCGTGTGTTGCCCGTTTATCTCAATATGAATTTGTTTCAGTTTCATATATTGAGCCTTTAAACACAATATCATTGAAAACAAACAAACTACTCCATGACCATTACAGATTTATTATTAGTACTATATATAGATAATGATTACGGATTTACGGCATATTCTGAATGTGAACTGTTTGAACCTACCTGGTAGTCCTATTACAAATCTGTGACGACACTTCAAAAACAAAAAAAAATATAAAAATTAAATAAAACATTTTCAAAACCTACTGAAACAGTACATAGAACGAAATAATCTTAATGGTTAACCAGATCGTCTTTTATAAGCAAAGACTACCAACGAAGCACGTTCTAAAGCCATTGAGGTAAGTTAATCTATTATGATTCACGGTTTTCATGACTTGACAACTGATTATTGGTAATACCTCTGTGGCATAGCGGGTGTAGATCCGCCTCCGGCTCAGTAGGCAGCGGCCTCTATACCCGTCCCGGGAACCAATTTATCAATCATACATCAACAAAACAATGATTCTATGTTTTTTTACGTATGTACAGTAAAAAAATATATATTTTATTTTAGCACTTGGCCAGACAGAGCGTGGTCGCCAAGAGATAATCTATGCTTCTGTGTCCCAGCAGTGGGAATATAAAGGAGGTTAATTATTGTTTTATTTTAATTATTTTAGAAACCTTATACAACCTTAATCCATAGTTTATGAATAAATAACGAAAACAAATACAAAAGTTTTAAGTACTAGGTAGGAGGCGAAGCGAGCGGGTCGCTAGTATATAATGTATAGGAGGATGTGTAATCAGGGGATTTACATACAAAGATAACACAGCATCCGTTTATCCAATTTTATTATTCAATAGACACTATACATAGACACTTCAACACCATGTCACATGTGATAAAACTGTATATTATATTAATTTGTTTAAGTTCATTTGTTATTTGTGAGTATTATCCTAGAAGCGGAATATGTTCGAGAACACTGTATAATAATACGTAAGTGACCAAAAGACATTTTTTTTGTTATTATTACGGTTGAGCCGTGTTGTCTAAGTAATCGCACGCGACTTTACCTACCTCCAAGGCTGAGGGTACAAAATCCGCCGCTTACCTCTGGATTTTTATGTTTGAAAAAATGTATGTGCACTTTAAAAACGGTCTTACGGTGAAGGCCAATATCGTGAGGAAACCGGCATGCCTTTGGCCAGCGTGGTGAATTAAGGCCTAATATCTCTCGTCAAGATATAAGTCTCTGTGCCCCAGCAGTGGAAATGTATATAGGGATTATTAAATTTATTACCTTTTTAATTCTTGTTTTTTGTTTTTAGGACTCGAGATTGGGTAAGTGCAGAGTAAATTATATATATTTTTATTAAAAACTAGCTTTCCGCCCTGCGGCTTCGCCGGCGTTTTACACTTTCCCGCAATTTTCTTTGCTATATTATAGCCTATGTTACTCGGGGATAATGTAGCTTTCCAAAGGTGAAAGAATTTTTGAAATCGGCCCAGTAGTTTCGGAGCCTATTCATTACAAACAAACAAACAAATCTCTCCTCTTTATAATATTAGTATAGATACACTGTATTTCTGTTTAGAAAAAAAAAGCAGCAGCCAGGCATATAGTGGAAGGTATGGGTTCGATTCCCACTCGAGGAAAAAGGTTACATTGTGATCTTGTAATTTCTTCTGTGGCATTTTCTTATATCGGGTGATTCATTTGGAAGGGATGTGATAAGAGTAAATTCCATGCTTTGGACCGGTGAGTTGGCTGCCTAGATCCTGTGATATCACACCCCTAGACTTTTCCTTTAGGGCTTTGTAAGTCCAAAGTCTATATGGATAAACCAGGTACGATTGATCAACTGGAAGCCAACATTACTCGTGTTATTCACCAAATACTAATAAAATGCTCGGACGCGTAATCGAAAATTGGAACGGTAGAATGGATATGTTATGACCATATATGAGTTACAGACAACTTTTGAATCAAATAATCTTTAAAATATAAATGTTAAGAATAGTTCTTTCGTATTATAACATATAACATTTAAACAATCTGCAGATTTTACTTTCGAGTATTCTGAGATTTCTTTTTAATTTTTATTTTGTGTTTGACAGGAGTTATCTAAAAGTTGCTGTTCAAACTACACAAGAGATACGACTACAAGATTGTAAGTACTTTTGACTAATATTATAAGCTTATAATATGAATTAGCGCGGAACATATTTTATAACAAGCTTTCCACACATTTTCCTGAGATAGAAAGTAGTCTATGTGTTCTTCATATTATCATTATCATCATCATATCACACGGACGTCCAATGCTTAACATAGGCCTCCCTTAATGATATCCAGTTGTTTCCGTATGCAACTTGCATTTACCGTGAACCAGCTAATTTTGACAATTTATCCGTTCACATGGTAGGCGGACACCCGACGCTACGTTTTGCAAACCGTGGACCACACGAGAAATTTGCGGCCCCATCTGTCATCTTGTTCACCGAGCTCGGAGAACAGAAAGCTGATGGGGCCGCATATAGCTATATGGCCTGCCCATTGCCACTTTATGCAGGGCAGGCCTAGTTATTAATCACTTATTGTTTCGTCAAAATGTCACACTGTATTCCTCTATAGCATTAAGCTGAAGCTAAGCAAACCTTATTTTAATTACTTTCTGAAGGTCCGAGTTCCCCGTCGCGTATAACTTGATTTTCTTCTTGATTTTTTTAGTGCTGTTTGAAAATCGTGCTCTGACGGTTAAGGCAAACATCGTGAGGAACCCGGCATAGAACTTTGAAAAGTTATAAGGAAATGTGACATTCACCCACGCTTGGCCAGCGTGTTGAATTAAGGTCTTATCTCTCTCGTCAAGAGAGAAGTAAGTCCCTGTGTCCGTATATTACTTATCGATACTCCCAACGTATCTTCGTGTAACTGCCAGATACACATTTATACGTTTGATGCATTTTTGGCATTTACACATGCCAGTCTATCATTATAACTTACAAAAAAAAAGTCTACTCTAAGTAAGTTTTTCTTGGTCGCATAACTGTCCAACTTCATAATGTTCCCTACATATTAAAATTTATCAAACGCGTCAAATTTGTGTTTTGTAGATACACAACTATACGTTGGGAGTGTTGGTATATAGGGGTGTTGTTAATACAGTCTCAGATATTCTTGTTTTAAAATATTTTTTTAACTGTTTCAGTCTAAAATGCGACCCTATATGTTCTGACTGCGTAAATGGGAAATGTATTGCACCCGGCAAATGCACGTGCCTGCTCGGTTACACGAAAGACAAACTGACTTCAAAATGCGAGCCCATTTGCAGCGATGCTTGTCACAATGGTGTTTGTTACTCGCCACAAACTTGTTTATGTAATAAAGGCTTCAGGTATGAAATAGACATAGACATACATTTATTTACTACTTAAACACATATAAAGAATACTAAACTTCAGTAAAAAGAAAATGTCCAAAATAAATCAATTTTATTTTTATTTATTTATATTAAAGCCGCTTTGTGTAACAGAGGCAGTCAAACTAAGATGAAATTTGTTCCCAGGAAATACAATATGACCCACTGCGTGTCCTCTTGTTCACCGTCTTGTTTCAACGGCGAGTGTGTGGGCTACAATAAGTGCGTCTGTTCAACTGGCTACGAACCTAGTGGCAATACTGGTAATAATTCTGTAAACGATTTAAATATAAGAATAAACGGGAAATCAATAATCACCAATCTTTCTTACACTTTAGATTTGGTCAACTGTTTCATACCAGTATGTGGGACATCTTCAGGACTACACGGATCACGACCGCTCGCCATCTCAGCACACTTCGTTGTACCATGTACTGGGATGAACACTTCGCCAAATCTTCTACTATATAAAAATAAGTCGGGTTTTCCTTCTTGACGCTATAACTCCAGAACGCACGAACCGATTTCCAGAATTTTGCATTCGTTGGAAAGGTCTCGGGCTCCGTGAGCTTTATGGCAAGAAAATTGCGGGAAAGTGTAAAATGCGGGCGAAGACGCAGGGCGGAAAGCTAGTATTGGTAAAAACTATGATACTCGTAGTTTAAAAAGTTAAATACATGTAATAGAAAAGGTTTTCGTTCAAAGTTGTTGATTTTTGATGATTTCATATGTTACCAGCCAAATGCACGTGACATACAAATAATATAATTTTACTTATTTTAGATGCAGGTTTTGATTACACGTGTCTTCCAAAATCAACATCAACGTCGACGACGCCAGCACCCACTGTACATGTAACAACAATCTTAAAACCAATATCGTCACTCTCTCCACCCCACGATGACTATAGTTATTATGATTACGATATTCCTACATTAGAAGAAGAATACTATAATTCTATTGATTCTGTAAATAAAGATAACTTTTTGCAAACAACAAAGCGAGCAAGGATAGATAAAAGTTTTGCAAGAACAAGTCATCCGGATGATATTATGTATACAACAACGTCGATAAGGATCGATAAAAGTTTACCAAATGACGATAAAACAGAAGAGACATCAAACACATCGTAAGTTTAAATAAATAAATGTTATAACTGTATGTTTTCCTAATAAAATAAATAAATAAAGTTTATCAGGATACAGGCGAAGGTCCGCTTGCGATGCAAGAAGATGCGTGTTCGATTCCCGCCTTAAAAAATATCCACAAATCTAGTACCTGGCACAAACTTTGAGCTTACCACGAAGCTAAATGTTGCTGTGTGAATTGCGCAACAATATTTATTTATATCTAAATATTGACTAATATTTCGTATAAAAATATTTCCGACCTAAATTTAAACTGTATTTATTTCATTATTTTCAGGATGAACATCATATGGATTGGAGTAGGAGTTTCAATAGTAATTATACTATTGGTGTTGGTGATCTTTATAATAAAAAAATTGTGTTGTATACAGAAGAAAAAATACAACGTTCAAGGTAAAGCAATATAATATTGTTTAACCTAATTAACATAATGCTCAAATAAAGGATAAAGAGGCTCGGGTGTTCCCCTGAAATCCCCGGGTTTGATTTCCGCCTCGGAACAAAAAACTGTACGATCTGTTAGCTTATAACTAAATAAATAATTAAGTATTTGTAAATTGCTAGTTTTTAACTATTTTGTACTTAAATTACTTCCTATGTTTAATTTTATCATGGAAATAATTTTGCCTTGACAGTTCGCTTCAGTGTTTTCATCAAAATTGTTAATTTTGTTAATAAATATATAGGTAAGTATTAATAGTTTTTTTCCAAGGAAAAAATCGCTTACAAAGCATAGTCAGCTCTTATTAATATATGTCGATATAAATATAACCTTTTATTTCAGGGGAAAATATAGATATATCGAAGTACTAAACAAAATAACTTCAAGCACATTCATTGATTCGGTATCAGATGCCACAATCAACATCATCCAATATTAAAGCTACCAATCCTGGGCCACAGGGACTTCTCTCTTGACGAGAGTTGGCCTTAATTTACCTCGCTGCCGCTGACCAATTGGGTGGTAAAATCGCATTCTATAATGAATATTGTAACTGGCTTAAGATTTAAGGAAATAAAAATTCTTCGTAGAATTCATTAGCGTTTATAATTGACGACACAAGACACATTGACGTAGAAACGTATTTTATTGCGTAGATCTCTTCATTCTCCTGACGCACCTAGCTGCCGCACCTTTCACCCCTTGCTCCTTGCGGTACCCCATATTGCAAATGCAGAAGTTGGGGGCAGAACAGACCCCATTCTCACAACCGCCGGCACAGCGGGGTCGGCACCTGCAAACAAGATAATATTAAATTTTTTATTAACCTATATTGTCCCACCGCTGGACAAAGGCCAGCTGGAGGTGGTTGGAGATCTCAAAAAGTAGTGAAAACTGGCGATATTGTTAAAAATAAATTTGAATATTGCAGGACAGTTCACACAGGAATATCTAGATATTGTGGTAAGCTCGAAGCTTGTGTTACAGGTACAAGATATCTGTTATACTATTAATCTTTAAAGATAATGTTTAATATTAGATGGAAATGAAAATAATATCTTTAGAATATTTGACTCGAGTCAGATTTAAGCTCTTTGAACGCGGACTCTTCAACACAGTTGTTCCCATATAGTAACATATACTAGGGCTTTATCAGAATGCAACACTTTGATAATTTGGCCGGCACTTTTTATTTTGGCCAAAAATGGAGGATAATACATTTTTGAAACTAGGTTACTTAATATTATTTACTCTGTGAGTTAGGTTTTAATGGAACAGTCGGATACAAATAAACTAAATAAATCTATTAATAAGATAGTAAAGAAGCGCTAACCAAAATCCTTGAGGCAGGCATCTATTATAAAAAAAAAAAATAAAAAAAAAATAAAAAAAAAATATCAGACAGAGAACGGTCACGTGATCAAGTATTTAAGTGGGTTCGTAAGCAGTTGCATGCTGAAAAGCAGAATGCTTCCCAAGATAAGTCCCTAATATTTCTTACCTAGTCCCCGAAGGATCAGCACTGTCCAGCTCATAGCCAGAATTGCAAGAGCAGCGATTCCCTTGAACACACACGCCGTTGATGCAAGGCTGCGAGCATTGCGGCTCCTGGCTCTCACCTCCATAACCTTGGATCATCTCCCAAGGGTTTGGGTTAGGATTCGGGTAATGAGTCTGGATTGTGGGGCTGTTCTGACCTGGTTGGACCTGGTTGTAAGGGTTTAATGACGGAGACGTGTAGTTTTGTTGATACGTGGGGTTAGATTGACCAGGGTATGGAGCAAGTCCTGGATATTGAGAAGGTTGATTATGCGGTGTTGTTGGTTCAGGATATTTGCTGGCAGGATAATGGACTGATTGACCTGGGTATTGAGAAGTTTGTCCCGGGAGCAGCGTCGTCGGGTATTGTGATTGACCGGGGTTATTGTGGTTGCCTGGTTGGCTTGAAAGTTGGTGAGAGTTGGTCTGACTCAATTGATTATAGGATGATTGGTTGCTGTAAGACGAATGTTGCGAAGCAGATTGATTATAGCTTTGGCTGTGGTATTGCTGTCCATTTTGATTGTAATTATTGGATCCTTGGTTTTGGTTGTAGGAATTGGGAGTTTGTCCTTGATTTAGGTTGTAAGAGTTGGGAAGTTGACCATGATTTTGGTTATAAGGATTACTTGTGATTTGACCTGCGTTGTGCAGATTTGGGTAGATGTTTGAATAATTTCCAGAATTGGGTTGTGGGTGTTGGTTATAAAGGTTGTTCTGGAGCGGGTTGTAATTTCCTTGATTCGGTTGTGGGTGTTGGTTATACAGGTTATTTTGAAGTGGGTTGTAATTTCCTTGATTTGATTGTGGGTTTTGGTTGAAAAGGTTGTTCTGGAGAGGGTTGTAGTTGCCTGGTCTGCAAGATTTTGTGGGTGTAGGTGCGTATCCTGGTTTACAACTACAAGTGTTGGGAGCTAGGCAGATTCCAAAACCTGAAAAAGTATAATAATAGTACAGTTTACGACCTAATGGATTTTTAGTAGGTAAATTAACCAATGACAAATTTAAATCAATATCAGTTTTGTCGTGAAAGAGTAACAAAGGCTTTCTAATCCGGATGGATTAGAGGGGAATTTTTGTGAGTAAACCTATGTGTGGATATACATACTCACATACTTTTGCATTTTTAATATAAAGACTTCTTAGTAATAAAAGCACTTACCAGATCCACCACAGTTGTCCGAACAGATGGGCATGCAATATTTTCTATTGATATCCAGGGTATATCCGTCATTGCATCTGCGTACAGATAATATTATAGATAAGATAATCTGAATAACAACAAAAGTCATAGCAGTCAGTAGGTCAGTAGAATTTATTTTTTATCAATAAATGTTGAATAACTAAGCGTCTTATTGAGTCCACAGGTCATAAGAATACTGCCTTCTATTTTGGCCAATGAATTAGCATTGCTATTTAACGTGGTAATGCCGCCAGCATTCTTGGCACTTTACCATCTGGTGACGGATTTAAACTCCAAGATTTTTATAAACGTATTGCAAATGCTTATAATTTTATGAATATACTTGTGAAGTTGGACAGTACGACCAAAAGTGATAAAATTTCCCGTTGGCCACCAGTGGTGGCCAACTATGTGGTGGCCAACGGGGAAAAAACTTACTCGGAGTAGACTTATTTTGTAAGTTATAATGATAGACTGCCATGTGTAGATGCCAAAAATGCATCAAACGTACGATACGTAGGGAGCATCGATATACATGATATACATACACACGCGATACAGTTTTTTAACTATTATAATATCTTTCCCTGTTACATCTGTACACCATGTTGTTTATTCTGAAGAGCTGTTTTTTTTATTTTTGAAGCTGAAGAGTTTATTTCGTGCACATATCTGAAGAACGGCTTGTCAGATTTCAAAATTAGAATTACATAAATCTCATCCGTACCTGCACATGTTCCCATAGCACTGTCCATTCCTACAGCCGATGGGACAGGTGGAGACGCAGACGCCGGTGGAGTTCATCACGTGGTCAGGGTAGCAGGAGCACGTCTCCGGAGCCACGCAGTTCCCGTTGAAGCAGGGCATAGTGCAGACGGGGTCGCAGAGCAGCGGGTTGTGGATGTTGCGGGTGAAGCCTCGGCAGCAGCTGCGAATCCGACTCATGTCTGGACTTGACTGAAGATACATATATTTAAATTAAAAATCATTTCTAACATCATTATGGCAACACATATTAGTCCTACTTATGAGCACAGATCTCGGCGGCTTGGTAAGTAAGTTGGGACCACGGAGAAAATACAAAGTTGGGACAGTATGCAGAATTAATATCATTAATAATTTTATATATATTTTTCTAAACCGTTTTCTAGTATTCAGAAAGTTTAAGTGAGTAACTATGAAAAGTAGTAATTATCATAATAGTTATTTATTGATTAAAATTATATGCTAACAAAAGACACTGTAGCCTCTTTTCTGGTGTATAATTATATAGACGATGCTCATGATATGATAGAGCGTGGTACTTTACTTGGGGCGGTACCGCACGGCTTAAGAATGATAGAAAATATGTATGAAGACTTTGACTTATCATTTCAATATCAGAATCTTCATGCTCAACAATAATAATTAGTAGATTTTAATATCTACAGCAGTAGAGTGTGCGCCACCGCTGAAGTCTTACGGTTATTGGGGGAACTACGGTATTAGAAACGTTTATATCTAGGCAAGCACCGCCACGTCTAACGGACTTGAGTGGCGGCGCGTAGTCTACATAATATTACAATAAAATTTATCTTACCCCATTTCCCTTCAGGTGTAGCGATGGGTCGCTCGACAATGATTTTGTTCTGAAATTTGTAACAAGTAATATTTTAATCGATGTACCGTAGATGATTATCATTCATATATAATGAAAACGCTAGAGTGGCTACTAATAAAACAAAAAAAAATGGGTTAATCCATCTATACAAATAATTAATCTATGTAAGCAATGTTTACTGATATGTGACGTCACGCGAGGTGTAGCCAATCACAGAGCGTTTTTGTGACAGAAGAAATATCAATAATTATTTGAAATAGTTTAGTTAACTTTAGTTTATTTTGCAATTTATAATTCAAATATTTTCGGATAAAATAGGGATAAATTAGTTTTTTCATTTAATTACCTCAAATTTGAATAGAGTCAACTAGCGTATTTGATAGTTTATTAGTTAATTATCTCACACGTTGAATCATAGCGATAACGATTCATTATCTGTGGAGCTTCACCTTTGCAGTTGACCACTGGCACTGTTATCAAAGTGGTTTGCCTTGCCTTTTCAAGAATTTGTTTGTTGTCCATACAAATTCGCAGAATTATTTGTTATAAGTATTGACTTATAGTATTATATTTATTTACAAAGAAATCGGTTGAAAATCGAAAATTTCACCCGAAAATTTATTATGGCCATTATGGTGAATTAAAGCCTAATATCTCTCTTCAACAGATAATTATATATGTCCCAGCTGTGGGAACGTAAAGGGTTGATAATGAGGTGTATTACTTACGGTACTTCTATGAAACAGACACCAGTTTGCCGCAGCCGTTCGACCTCTTCTATAGTGAGCGCACCAGAGGCGTGGTTCATGTTGTTGTATATGCTGAAAAATATAAATAAATAAATTGTTTATTTTGACTCAAAACCGAATTAATTTAAGAATTAAGGTCTAGTCTAGTCAAGAGAGTCTCTGTCTCAACAGTGGTAATAATTAATGTGATTTTTCATCTTTTTAATCGTTACACTCTTGGCTTACTACTCCTGACATGACGACCACGACCACTCTCGTGGTCGTCATGTCAGGAGTAGTGGTGGCACGCTTGACGATCCGGCGCCATTTCTGATACACTCATGAAAGGGCAATGACCTTCAATAGCATCTTTGATTTGGTCCGTATAGCGCAAAGATGATCTTCCTTGATTAATGCGATTATGTGTGTGATAAGTCCTAATACCGTAATACCTAGTAAAATGGTCTTATACCCTTTATTATGGTCCACCGCGGTATTGTGTCCACCCTTGGTCCCGTAGTACGCTTGTGACATGTCGAATGCGCCCACGCAGCTCACGGCTGCTATCATCAGTAGCAGCAACATCTTAGCTGAAATAATGTTTATAACATTATCGTTAATTATTACTGATATAAGATGAGAAAACATGAGAATAAAGCGGGCGAAGCCACAGGCAGGTCAGCTAGTTCTTTATAACTTTTATTTGTTACTTCCATTGAAAAATTTCACCTTATGTGCATGTATTGTCCTAATTAAGAGCCCTGTTAAATTTTTGAAGTTTTGCGAAATTGGATATTTTATGCACCACGTGACCGGCGCGTCACGCGAATTCTATGAAAAATACTAAATGATCTTGATACTTCGTCGATCTAAAACATACAAATATACTAATAATTATTTTAGATCTGTAGAAAATGGCATCGAATAAATTCCATTTTATTGAGTGGATTTTTTTCAGTTTCATTCTGAAATAATTATTATATTAATGTTTTTATTTAATTGATAGGTGTTTAATATATTTTCCTAAATTCAAAATGGCGGATATTTTTATTTCAATATTTGAATCAATTATGTTTTATCTTAATAATATCAATATTCATTTTAAATCTGATTGATTATTTGAAATCAATTAAGTACATAATTTTAAATTAAAACATTCATGATTAATAATTATCTATATAAGAATAAAACTGAAAATAGTCTTATTGAAGTTAAATGTCCTCATTCATCTCATCTTATGGGCTCATTATTAAACCGATTCTTCTGAAATTTGATGTGTAGGTTTGTAATTAAATGTTTTTTTTGTCGAATGTTGGGACTTTATGTAAGTTCGAAAGTCTAAATTGAACGGACTAAATACAAATTCTAATTATAACACAACAAATAAATTATATTACCTATATATATATTTAAGTTGCTTGTTTTGTTAGATGGTATATTTGTGTTTGAATAAATATACCATGTTATTATCATTATGTTTAGGTATTATCTTTGTAGTTTCGAACTTTATATTTATTTTTATTTTATTACGAACTTATTGAAAATATTTCATTTATATATTAAAAAAAGTGGCCAAGTGCGAGTCGGACTCGCCCATGTAGGCTTCCGCAGCAATTGTTTATATGAAATAGTTTATGACGTATTATAAAAAAACTACTTGATAGATTTCGTTCAAACCAATTTTCGTTGTTAGTTTTTATAGTTATGTATAATATATATTTTTTCTAGATTTATCATCCTCTTAGTTTAGAAATTAGAGGGGGGGGGACACTCTGTTTTCCACTTTGGAAGAGTCTCACGTCCAAACTATTAAGTTCAGAATTAAATGGTTTTAGAAACATTGTTATGATTTTAGAAGACCTATTCATAGATACCCCACACGTATGGGTTGGATTAAAAAAAAGTTTTTAAATTTCAGTCCTATGTATGGGGACCCCCGAATTTTATAATTTTTTTTTCAATTATTTTCTGAAATCTTAGTGCGGTTAACAGAATACATCTACTCACCAAATTTCAACGTTATAGCTCTTATAGTTTCCGAGAAAAACGGCTGTGACATACGGACGGACAGACGGACGGACGGACGGACGGACGGACGGACGGACGGACGGACGGACGGACGGACATGACGAATCTATAAGGGTTCCGTTTTTGCCATTTGGCTACGGAACCCTAAAAAACCAACCCGCACTTGGCCAGCGTGGTGAATTAAGGCCTAATCTATCTCGTCAAGAGAGAAGTCCCTATCCCAGCAGTGGGAACGTGAATAGGGGTGTTATTTTATATACAGGGCGTCCCAAAATTATGGGCCATGAAGGGGAAGTACCATATATATCGTTGATAGTGAATTTTGCTCAAAGAAGACTTCATTTTATTTTAAAAAGTAAGTAATTTAATTAATTAATTTACAAAAAAAAATGTTTCATGTTTTTTATTTGATTAAAATAATTAATTTCACGTTGTTCCTTTCTTTTAAAATACTATGTTACTTAAGCAGAGTTATTATTTTTTAGCTTTTCTTTCGATTGGTATCATAAAAATCGAGTATTTTTTTTCTACATGTAAGTCGGTTCGATTCCCAGACAAAGCAAGTAATTTTTAGAAAATCAATGAATGCAGAATTACTAACTTTTAAAAATAAAATGAAGTCTTGTTTGAGCAAAATTCACTATCTACGATATTTAAGGTACTTCCCCTCCATGGCCCATAACTTTGGGACGCCCTGTATTTATTAGAAAGGTACATATTTAATGTTTACAATAAATAATATATTTATTAGAAAGGTACATTATTTTTTGTTTACATATTGGATACTCGGTAAAAATAAGAACAAAAAATTACGGAATATTTTCTTTGTAATAAATATTATGGAAATCTATACTACAATTATCAAGCTGAGGAGATTGCTTGTTTATTTGTTTGAACGTGCTACTCAGGAACCGCGGGTCCGATTTAAAATATGATTTCAGTATTGGATAGTAAAATGATCGAAAAAGGCTATAAAACATAAACTAGTAAATAACGTAAAAACGCAAGCGCAGCTGTCGGCGGGTCGGCAAGTTAGTCATAATCTAAAAAAATCATAGGCATAATTACATTTAGTCGTTGTACGGTTTCACCAAAAAAAGTTGCCTTGTTGTTTTTTAATTAGGATAGATAACTTTAGATATGCAATCCACATCCTACAGCATAACCTCCAAATAAATAAGGTTAAACAAGATGACAATGATGTGGTACAATTCTGAGGCCAGCAACAAGTGGTACAATTCTTAGGCCAGCAACAACAATAATTGATCGTTATCAATAAAAATAACAATTGATCGTTATCAACGGATCAACTTATGTCGGTCGTAGTATCGCAATAACACATACACGCACACTAACAGCGTTTTTACAGCAATTGACAGTCCCACACACTGACATTTTACGAAATATTTCTATATTTTATTCAAGAACAACCGACATAGGTCCGACCTCGACAAGCGCTCGCGCGGTACTAAATGGAAAAAGCCGGCGGAATGAAAAAACTACTAAATTATGGTAGTTTTATTTTATTCATAAAAAATTACCAAAACCGTTCTACAAATTAAAATTAATATCATAGTTTAAGCAAATGTTGATAAATATTTTGATATAAATATGACGTCCCATTGATTTAGAACTTCGGAGTTATTGAGGTTTGTTTCGAAGCATTTTCGGTCGATATTAAATTCGGTATATCTTTAGAATAAAAGCATTTAACGAAAATGTACTCTACTCTAAATGAAGAATAGGATATACGTAACATAATAAAAATTAGTTTGATCGCCCATATTCGTTAGAATCTACACATTAGAGCTAAGAAAACAGGTCTTCAAGCGTTTTTTACGAAACATGTATCCGGAGAATGATTATTACTCAATATATAAACAAGTTATCTAAAATGTTTCTTACTACTTTTGTAGAGGAGAAAACGAACTATTATAAAGATGTAATTGTAATATCAAACAACTAACGGAAACCATAGAATTAGGACGAGAAAACCGAACAATTTCGCGATTTCCGGTAAAAGGCCTCATACAAATATTTAAAATATTTTTATCAAATCAAGGTTCTTTGTAAAGAATTGCCTTAAACTATGATAATTTGTTTGCCAATACATGTGTTTACAAAAAGCCACCGCTTGTCAACCAATATTATAATTTACTGTCCTGTTTCCAAGAAGACAAAATGATCTCATGAATACCAATGTCATACTTGACTCTATCTACGAACTGTGATAATAATAGAAGATATGACGTAAGCTTTACCTTAGCACTTGTAAAACCTAATGTAAGGTGTACAAAGAAAAGGCAAACGGCGTGTGTCGACTACTACATTTTATATTGAATCAAAATAAGGCAGACGGTGAAGGCAAGCGAGTGTGACTGATAAAAATCTAATAACACTAGTTCTGATTACATTGCCGTGACACCGATGTTTCGATCCGTTGTCCTATGACAACGGACATATTTTCCCAATGAAGATAATCCCTTTGGATCCCATGTTCTTTGTACGTATATTTTAATTGCCTTTAAAACTCCGTCTCTATCTCCCTCTTCAGCGATCCTAAGCTTATTCATTTGTAAAACTGTGAAGCTCAAAAAATGGAATGTTTATATGGCCATCGAAACATCGGTGTCACGGCAATGTAATCAGAACTAGTGTTATTAGATTTTTATCAGTCACACTCGCTTGCCTTCACCGTCTGCCTTATTTTGATTCAATATAAAATGTAGTAGTCGACACACGCCGTTTGCCTTTTCTTTGTACACCTTACATTAGGTTTTACAAGTGCTAAGGTAAAGCTTACGTCATATCTTCTATTATTATCACAGTTCGTAGATAGAGTCAAGTATGACATTGGTATTCATGAGATCATTTTGTCTTCTTGGAAACAGGACAGTAAATTATAATATTGGTTGACAAGCGGTGGCTTTTTGTAAACACATGTATTGGCAAACAAATTATCATAGTTTAAGGCAATTCTTTACAAAGAACCTTGATTTGATAAAAATATTTTAAATATTTGTATGTATAAAAGCACTTAATTCAGTTTGTTTTCTATAAAACAAACTGAATTAAGTGCTTTTATTGTCATCACAGTTTAGTTAGAAAAAACTCAGAGTTTTGGTAAAGAATCAAGGGGAAACTCAATTTTTCAGATATTGAAGTTATTGTTCTTACTATCGATTTCGTATAAAATAGACACCCGTTACTCAGGTTTTAAAATTCCCAATTGTTCTGAGCAGTGTCATAGCACTTAGTATGATGATTGCCGCGGTTTTTCGGTGCATGCAAGCTTTCTGATAAGATATCCGTCAAATGTATACTAGTGTAAAAACAAAATAATGTTTTATTAATAGTCAACAACAGTAACTAACCTTCACAGTAACACTCATAACTCAGACCCAGAAACAAAAAAGAGTTATTTAATTATTTATTTATAAAATAGTTATTAACTTATACAGCCACTATAAGCATATTATGTACTTTATTTAATGAAGAATGATTACTTACGTTTAATTTAACTTAGACACGAGTTATACAAACAACAAGCTGGTGGTCACTGGTCTGACCTCGCAGATACTTGGATCATATGTTTGAAGATTTTCCTTATCTTATTTTGTTTATACTTAAATGTAACCTATTGGTTACCAAACTGTTACTAGAATCGGTAATCGCTGTTTTAGATGATCTCATTGTTTCTAAGAAAGAGGGAGTTGAAAACATGTGTTTACGTTGAATTGGTAATGGTTTTAAGAGCACTAAAATTTGAGCACTAATTCTATTCTCTGGTTTAAATATAATATGTTATAAGTACCTACCTTAATAGTTAAACAATATAATACTTACTGTATTTTAACACTTTATCACCAACCACAGAAAGTACTGTTCGACCGCCGAATAAATACCCTAATTATTTATTTTATTTCTCCAAATTGTTAATAAATTACTTTTGTCATTATGTTTTAACAAATTCGAATGTAGCAATCAGTTAGTACCTAGTAGTCTAGTAGGAATAACATACTAGGTTAGTTTTTACTGACTTTTTGAATAGGGTTTTCCCTATTCATGTTTTATAAGATGTTGAAATAAATTATTCTTATTCCTAAAAGCTATATCTACTGGTCAACATAACGATTAATGAAATGAAGATTTCTAAAATATGAATATGTCGTGCTAATTAAATTAAATAAAAAAAGATGACAATACAAGTGCTACGTATAAACGGGAAATCCAATGACCTATTCTAAGTACATGTTATTAACAGTAAAGTATATTTAATTGTTTATGTATAGCTTTTTTGTTAAATTATATATTTTAAGTGAATTGGTTTCTAAACTGTTTTGTGAACGTAAATAAAAGTGCGACCCATCAGGAAAAAATCGTGATCATGATAAATAATTTATCTGTAAAGTTTGGTCTAGATATCGGTTAAATGCACTGTCTGTTAACCAATTCATTGTATGATGCTGCTTAGGTCTTATGATATTTGATATTCTAAGTTAATATAATTTACTTAAATGATTGCTCTCCCGAATTCAAAAGGCGTTCAATCGATTGAACGAGATTGAATTCTCAAGGTGATTGGGAATTCAATTGAGTTGCATTCCTACAGTTGTGGGTTTGCTCCTCCCTGTCAAGTATTATTAATGTAGACGTTATATAATATTTCATATATATTACAAACACATTTCTTTGCTGATGGTACATAGAACACATGTAGAAAATAACATGTCTAGTTCCAGCCTAGCATTCTGTTGCTATTTTTGAGGTTGTTGGTACAATTCCATAATCATAAATGGAAAATCAAATTAAATTAATCATTTTATTTAAAGCTTAAAAGATACACTGTTTTTAACATTAGATCACATTTGGCTCTCGTTCACCAGTCTCGGTCGCAGTCTCCGTGAGCGGTCGCTTTGTACCCGGAACCGCAGTCACAGGTGTTGTAGGCGGTGCAGTTTCCAATACCTGAGAACACGTTTCTATTTTAGTTCATAGCCTTTATTTTGCCTTTTCTTTACTTTCTTTTACTTTTTCTTTTACTTTCCTTTACTTTCTTAGAACTTATTAAACTTTCGCAAAATTTTACAAAAATAAGTCAATAAATGTTTCATGTTCTCGTCACGGGAAAACTCTTACGTGATCGAAATGGTAATTAAAATACGCATTTATAGCGTCATAACTATTTAATGTAATAAAAATGGGTGCTGACGGAAGACCATCAAGGCTAGGTGTGACTAGGATTTCGTAAATCTGGCTGCAAAAGATTTACCTGATAAAATACAAAACGGATCGGCAAATGATCTGGTCAAAGCTGCCAGTTCACGGTGGATACAAGCTGCATCCGACCGATACAACTGGAGATGTTTAATGGCCTATGTCCAGCAGTGGACGTCCGATGAATGAAATTATGATAAAAACAAAATCTCACCGAATCCTCCACACTTCCTCTCACAAGTTGGTATAGGTACAGTATTTTTTTAAGAACTCCAGAGTGTATCCGGAGTTACACTTGCAAGTGTTTCCATCGCAGTATCCGTTCTGACAGCTGGTGGGGCAGTAGGGGATGCAGAAGCCTCCAGCATTCTTCACGAAGTCAGGGTAGCAACCGCAGACATCAGGGGACATACAGATTCCATTCACGCAGGGCTTTGTGCAGACTGGCTCGCACTTAAGGGGATCGAAATGGCCCTGTTTGTAGCCTTGGCAGCATTGTCGAACGCGTGTCGTTCCGGGATTGGTCTGTGGGTTAACATAATGATGTGATGTTATTGAGCTTACTTATAATACAACACACAGCATCATCTAACTCCGTGGTAAGCTCAAATCTTGTGTTACTGGTGCTAGATTTCTGATAGACTTAATACAATTTACATACATAGATAGAAATGTTTAATAAAACATAGACACTCGGAACAAATATTTGTAGATCATAAAAAAAATTGTCACGAGGCGGGAATCGAACCCTCAACCGCTTACGTCGCAGGTGGACCTTCGCCCGCTGCGCCACAGAGGAGGATTGAATTTGCTATGACTATGACTAATTAATTGAATTAACTCTTTATTGTACTTAAAAATATATAGAAAAACATATAAGTAACAACTTAATATTAGCTATAAACAAAATTAATGTTGTAGGTGAAAGATAAAATATAACTTACGCCGTTTCCTTTGCTCAGCTGAGTAGGGTCATTGGTGATGCTGGACGTTCTGAAAAATGTTAAGATGTTGTTTTAGTTGTTTGAAAAAATTACTTATTTTTATGTTGCATCGAAAATAATCAACTTTCGTTAAATCAAGCGTCTAGTGTTAGGCTGTTGAACAAAAGATTGCAATTTCAAGTCTCATCTGAGTCGGATGTGAGAATTATTTATATAAATATTTCCCTAATAGTGTTAAGAAAACAACAGTCTGGTTTGCACTGTGTAGGATTCTTGGATCTTAATATAAAACATGAAACTTGAATAAAAATAAAAATAATACTCCAAACATCTGAATAATTAAAAAGTGAATTAGGTACTTCACGAGAAAAATCAGTAATAAAATCGCTGTTGTACAATCTGGACAATTCATACAGCAACATCTAGCCCCGTGGTAAGATATGATTATACTTGAAATACTAAGTTTAATATGACGACCTCTGTGGCGCAGCGGGCGAAGGTCCGCCTGCGACGCAAGAGGTTGCGGGTTCGATTCCCGCCTCGGAACAACAATTTGTACGATCTGCAAATATTTGTTCCGGGTGTCTGGGTGTTATATATGTATAATAAAAAAATATCTAACTATGTATGTATATTATATTAAGTATATCAGAAATCTAGCACCCGTAACACAAGCTTCGAGCTTACCACGGGGCTAGATGTCGCTGTGTAAAATTGTCCAGTAATATTATTATTATTATTATTATTAATATACGTACAAAGATATACATTTTTGTAATAAAACACCCGAAACAAATAAGTATCTACTTATCGTACAAATATACGAGATGGGAATCGAATCACAACTTGCTTAGCAGGTAGGCCTTCGCCCGCTGTGCCACAGAGGTCGTCAACTTAGTGAATACTTACGGTACATCAACAAAGCACACGCCTTCTCCTGGTTCATTGTAGGGGTCCTTGCTTCTACCAGATGCTCTGTTCAGTGTTCCCTCAACCTCTGCTAATCTTGAGTTCATACGTGCGTCGAAGTCGCTCCATCTGTCATTCATTCGATCATTATTTCGATAGTTTATATTATATAAATGTATTTATAATTATATTTAAACGTTTTTATATATGTATTTATATTTTTTGTAGCCTGAGACACAGGATAAACCTAGTTCAGGCTATGATTAAGCTTACTTAATTATAATATGAACTTTTTATGTTATTTTCGAAATAATTATGTTTTTAAATAAATAAATCTTTAAAATCTTTAAAAATCTTTAAAATCTTTAAATTCTTTTGTCGATATCGCTGAATCTGAATAAATAGACAAAATCAATACAAGCTTGAGAGTTTATTGCTTTGTTTGAGTTCAGAGTGCTTTGAGCTAACTCATAATTAGTTAATCCAAACAGGTTATACTAACGTATAATAACCGATTGCATACTGTTGTCGATCTAAGTGCAGGTATTTTAATATTATAAATGCGAAAGTTATCACACGCAGCCGCGTCTCATTCTAGGGTTGTCAACGATTATAAAAACTACCGATGATATTTTTTAAACTTTTTTCGGATAAACTTATACTGAGAACTTGTATTTGTATTATAAACATACAGAACACATACAGAACATACACCAGGAACAAATATCTGGAATTTTTTTGTTCCGAGGCGGGAATCGAACCCGCAACCTCTTGCGTCGGAGGACCTTCGTCCGTTGGGCCAGAGAGGTCGTCAAAGTACTTATGTTTTAAGTGCCTACTTGGGTATCAGAGCTATGTCCTGACTTACCTGGATGAGCCGAACGATGAGTCACCAAACGATGAGCCACCAAACGATGAGCCACCAAACGATGAGCCAAACGATGATTTACCAAACGATGGTTTACCGAAGTCACTGTACCACGGTAGCGCGTGCGTTCCGAGCACGACCGCCATCACCGCCAATAGAATCTTTGTCATCATCTTCACTGGAAGTTAATTATAATTCAAAAAACTCTATATATACAACACATGTATGCTAATTAAAAAAATTACATCAAATTCTATAAAATCAAATATAAAACTACACCTAAAAGAAAATAAATACAACTTCAGAAATAAAATAAAATTACAATTACCTGATACGCGTACAAATTATGGCATGAAAACAATATTATCAGAGGGAGGCAGGTTATTTAACAATTTGCCAAACAGTTTAAAGGAATGTGGTCATTTAAATTCTTTTAAAAATAAACTAAAAGAACATGTGCATACCCTGTAAACTACGAGTATCTTATATAAAGTTTTTGAATACCATACAAAAACAATAAAAACACAAATTTAAAGTTTTTATTAAGTACTTACCTTCTTTGTTTTAGGTACCAGAGGTTAAATAAGTAAAATAGTGTATCTAATAATATAATTATCTATGTATCTCATTTTAAGTAAACTATGTATGTTTGTATGAGAATAAAGTTCTTTAAACCTAATTCATCATCATCATTTCAGCCGTAGGACGTCCAATGCTGGGCATAGGCCTCCCATAATTATTTACAGTCAATACGGTCGAACGCTACCTGGGCAAACCGCTTTCCCCAAATAATTATAAACCCAAAACATAAATTATTTTTGTTATGGTCTGGTTTATTAAATAGGTACGAGTATATACCTATACTCATATAAAAAAATACAAATTGAGAAAATACATTGGTTTCTTAAATAATTTTTTTTTTAAATGTGTTTGTAAGGATATTCACGAAAGTCAGAAAATTTTTGCAGCTTCTCCGATGTCATTTGTAGATATTTTGAGCAAAAGACTACTTAAACTTTTTTTAATTGAAAATTCACATACCTTTTTTATCGTTCACCAAAACTGTATCCCTGTATGGTTCTGATGCAGATTTTATAGGCGCCTGAGTTTTGTTTTCTGAAATCTCTTATCATAAGGCAAAGGTTACCTAAATGTTTTGGCTATTTTTCGTAAATAAGTTACCTATATTTGTCTGGTTGATAGGCGCTGCTTTTCGCGACATTCTTTTGACTAATTATATCTCGTGACTTCAATTGTTGCATATGAACATTATGTATAAAAACTGATATATAATAATGTTAGTAATTTATTTAAAAAAAACGCCGCAACAACTTCATCGGTCTTCATCGGACTTCAAGGTCGTGGTATTAAACCCCGACGCGCACCTCTGGATTTTTCATGAACAATTCAGGAGTGCTTCAAAACACGTGCTTTAACGGTGAATAAAAACACCGTGAGGAGACTGGCATGTTTTGAGAACAATGAAGTGTTTGAAAGACATGCCATATGATATTCACTAATCCGCACTTAGTCAGCGGTCTAATCTCTGTAGCGGTGTTTATATTTCTGTGATTTTTATGTTTCTGTGAGTTTAAAATTTGACGATATTTCGACATCTGTTCCCTGGTTTGCAGAACTTCAAACCAGGGAACAGATTTAATCTGTTCACGATATAACCAAAAACACAAACATTCGCACTATTTAAATATATCTGACCAGATAAAAAGTGGTGTCAGTTATAAATCTGTAGGAGTTCTAAGGTTGTAGGAGATAATTCCATGATAATTTGTTTTCAAGCCAAATTGTTCTCAATGTTGATGAAAATAAAGTATCATTTTATAAAATCAATAACTTCGATGCACGTGAACTAGGCACGTTTAAAAATATCTTAAACGTTACTCACGTTTTAGATATCACGCGATTTTTTTAAACAAACGTCAGAATTATTAACCCCCCATAGATCCTTCCGGCTTATCCCGTCTGTCAAACTGTACAGAAAAGCGACTGGATAAAATAAAACCGTTGTAGCCACTAATTAAAAACAATCCCTACGGTCTTTCCTCTGACATTTTCACCACTCGCCACCGCATGCGGAAAAACAATCCTTTAGTGACCATACACACGTTTAGGTACATTCTTGTCAGTTTGCATCTTGTCAGTCATACCGAGAGATTGCGTGTCTGTGGATGGTTAAAATTCTGACATTTTATGTCGTTTGTTGACATTTAAAAGGAATGCGCGTCATTTTGAATAATCTTTATGGATTTAATCATTTCGCTCAATCACGCCGGAAAAATGAACAGCCACTAACTTGATCACAGAGCGCGTCGCGTCCTTCGCGACGGGAAGGACCGCGGGGTTATAATACCGTCATTCCTTCTCGCTATTGCACATACATTAGCGTTCATTCCGTAAGGATTGTACATTCCGGCAGGAATGAACGTTAGTCTATGGGTAGCTATTATCACTAGCTTTCCGCCTCGTTGCTTCGCGTTAAAATATTTTTTCGCTGTAAAACGTTCCTTATCCTTCTTCTGGTTCTAAGCTTTCTCCCCACCAATTTTCAGCCAAATCGTCAAACAGTCGTTCTCGAATAAAATAAAATAAAATAAATAAATAGTGTAATTACACCACTTTAGATGTAATAAT
Source organism: Chloroclystis v-ata (assembly GCA_963691955.1). NCBI lineage: Eukaryota > Metazoa > Arthropoda > Insecta > Lepidoptera > Geometridae > Chloroclystis > Chloroclystis v-ata. The sequence goes on along the minus strand of OY829902.1, from coordinate 9,591,287 downwards.
ACCCAGACACTCAATAAAACAAATATTCACAGATCGTAAATTTTTTTGTCCCAAAGCAGGAATCGAACCGCAATTCTTGCGTCGTAAGGTCCACCACCTTTACGATGCGCCACAGTAAAATGACAGTTATGTATGGAAATAGCATAGACGAATAATTCGTCTATGGTCTCAATATTTATATATTCGTATAAATAGTGAGAAATTTCCGTTCCTTCCACTCGACACCATCAAAACTACACCATCGATGGTGTCGTATGGAATCTTTAGTCAATACGACACCACCGACTATTAGTGAGGTTACCTTTCAAGCAAACAAAAGTTGCGGATCGAATCTGACTGGTTTATTCCACATGCCGCAGGTAGAACGGTGGTAAATGGGGATTTACTCTAGCATCAACATTCCCCAAATGATATAGATTTATATAACAGGTTACCGTTTTAGGTAGTATTTAAGGTGTGTTTTAATATGACAAAAGTGTTCAGGCTTGCAGTAGGTACTCCCAAAACAAAATATTTAGTACATTTTAATTATAAACACATTTTTTCCTGACGTCATTTTATTTACTATCATTATAAACATTCATTTTTTACCATTAAAATAGTTCACTCAAACAATAATAAATCTTTGGAACACACAAAATCATCAAGCACGCCATCTACTATCAACACAACAAACTAAGCTACATTGCATACGCAATCTTGGTTCTTGCTTCAAAAGCAGGTCATAACTCAGTGACCGCTTCTCCATTTAAATTAATGATTTCAACAGCGTGTTCTGAAGGCGGTCTCCAGCAAGGTATTTCGGCATATAGTGGTTCAGATGTTGTATTATCTATCACATCAAGTCTCGCCTCGCATTTCATGGCTTCTATCGTGGACTCCATGTTACTGCAAGGTCTTAGACGTGTTAGTTCACACGAGTCTTCAAGAGATGGCGCTACTGAGCAGTGTCTTGGGTCAAGGGTATGACATCGTCTTGGTAAATGATCGTAATGGCATTCCAATATACCTGTAGAAAGAAACACAAGTATTATTTATTATTATTATGTATATTTAATTATATGACCAATAAGTTAATAAAAAATAAATGAACTTACCTCTGAAATTCTCAAGCATTATGGGAGAAATTGATTGCACGACCACGGGTCTCATAAATTGTTTCAAGTTCCGATCCAAAGTAGAAATTGGCTGATAGTGGCATTTTTCTGAAGATGGGGGATCTGTAACAAAAAACTATTTTGTAACAAAAACGTATGTGGCCCATGAGGGGATCGAACCCGCGACCTTCGCGTTATTAGCACGACGCTCTAACCAACTGAGCTAATGGGCCATTGAACTACGTTGCGAAATTTACAGAAAGTTCGTCCATGAAAAGATTTTTTACGGAATTCCGGACAAAAAAATAAGAATAGTACCCAACTATCCCGTGGCAGTACTTAAACTGACTTTGTGAATTGATTTAATTATCGGATTATTAGGTATGTACAGCAGCGTTGTTCTGTGTACCTACTGTGCTACTGTGCTAATTTACTTTAAACACCAACCCACCTGAATATATGGCAATTATACCAAACACCTAGATAGGTTTGAGGGAGAAGACTTGTTCCTTCATTAATTAAGATAAAAAATTATTATTAATTATTCGTACCAACTTTTTTTTAACATTTATATAATACGCTAAATCTTAATATAATTTAAAAAAAAATGATAAGAAATATACAATTCAGACTCACCTGGCAAAGGCGTGTGGAAAATACTCCTCACATACGGCGGCGGCACATCATCATCATCAATGATCACTTGCATCCTTATATCGCTGATCTTCCTCCCGTGCTCGTACCTCGGCCGCTTCCACCGCTCCATCATCACGATCACCACCGCCACAGTGATCACTGCCATCATCACCCCTCCAGCTATACTAATCACCGATATCAGATCCACTGAACTCCTCTCCGTCCCTTTACCTTCCATCACCGCAGTTATATGCTCCGGTTCTGTCAAAATATGAAACTCTTCATCTCTCTCAGTTGTTACTTGATTAGTGTAAGTAGCGTTAGTTTTTTCTACGTCTTTGGTTATTGTTTTTGTTATTTTTAACGTTTCGTTTTTGTTTTTACCGGATACGGTTATGATTGTTACGTTGCGGGGTTTCATTGTTACTATTTTTATGGGTCTTGTAACTTTTTCTGTTTTTGGATGCTTTGTTGTCGATTCTTGTGATATGTTTCGTGTTGGTGCTGCGTTAGTTGAAGAAGTAGTTAGGGAGTTAGAAGAATTTAGGTTTCTTATAGTTGTCATGCTATTAGTTTCATTCGTAGGAACAGTTTTCATTGGAAGTTCTCTGGTAGTATAAGAAATTGCAGTTGTGGTTCTATCGAGATTAAGATTGGATGCGGATACATTTGTTTTGTTCACTTTGTAAGGTATAATCTTTTGTGTTACTTTTGGGTTGACTAGTGTTGATCTTGTTGCTTCTGTTGTCGAGGTAGTCATAGGCTTTGTTACTTCACGTTCACTTGTAATATTTGTTGGACCAGTCTTATTATTATTTTGGGATAGCGATGTGGTAGACAAAGATATCTTTTTGAATGTTGCGTACGACACTGAAGTTGGTATTATTGAGACTATAATTGTTTTTGGGGTTGTATTCGCTGGGGTTGGTTTAGGCTTAGAATGTGACTCGTGGTTAATTTCAGTTCTTAATTTGTGTTGTTCACCTTTTTGAGCTGGTCGAATCCATATTTCTTTGGGTTTGAATTTGATGGTTGTTGGGAAAAATCTGATTGTAGATTGCGGCCGCTTCGTTGTTTCTACTCTTGTTGTTCTTTCGGTGGTAAGGATGAACTTTGTAGTTTGTGAAGTTTCCGTTGCATTTTTTATTATTCTCGGTAATGTGGTTCTCGATATCTCAATTTTATCATGTGCAACTTTAACTGGAACTTTTAATTCATGCATACTTTTAGGCACATTTAAAGATTTTGTTATATTATTTTGTGGTATAATCGACGTTGTTGTCTCCTGTACTTGTAATTTGGGAAATGCTGTTGAAACTTTTGTGAAAATATTAGAATCTGTGGAGCTTGGCAGTGCAGTTATACTAGTAGGTATTTGATAACTTTTTGTTGTCTTATTGACTTCTTGAACTGCAGCTGTTGTTGATGTTGGTAACAAATAATCATTATTTAAGCTTGTACTTGTGGTTTTTCCAGTACTAGGTTCCTTAGTTGTACTCTTTACAATGGTTTCTACTGGTTCTTTTGGTTTAGATGTAACATCCTTTACAAATATATTCATAGGCGTTGTTACAGGAATTCTTATGGATTTGTCAGCTGCCAGAGGTTTTTTAGTTGGTAAAGTTCTTTCCGCTTCAAAAATGGTTACAAAACTTGTTGATATCGTGTTTCTTTCAGTAGGCGATTGTATTTTAATAAATACAGGTTTCTGAGAGGTTAAATCCGGTATCAATGAAGTTTCAGTAGATAAAGAAGGCGGTCGTACAATTACATCTGGGACAGAAACTGATCTATTTGACTCAGATTTTTCCGAGTGGGTCGTGAACTCTATCAGAGTGGTAGGTGTACTTCCCAGAGTAGTAACAACTGAAGCTGTCGTGGAAGATACAGTTGAAGATTTAGGCGGAGTGGGTTTAGTCGCAATTTTTGTTAGTAAATCTTCGGCTGTTGTTGTGCTCGTAGGCATGCGGATTTCACAACTGAAAAAGAAAGGAACGTAGTTAAAAATAATTTGAAATTATCGTAATCATAACAAAGCTTAATAGAAGTCAAGTAGGTATATAATCAAGTATTCGCCTTTGTTATTGTGCAGTTTTAATTTATGTTTTAAATGGCAAATCTTCGTTTGATGACAGTGTGATTGCTCGAGAAACTATACAGGTACTTTTTACTTCTTTCCATTAATACTTTACGGATTTACAGCTTTATCTTCATCCTAGACTTTCATCACTACACACAGTTCTCTACACTGGCGTATTCGCGCAATTTTCTCTTTGAATTTTTTTCTCCTATTGAACTCTACAATCGTCTTTGCCTTAGCAATGAGCAAATCATTTATGTCAGTGGTTCCCTGTTGGGTTTGAGTATTAGTACCCACCTCTCACCTTGCCATCCGTCCTGGCAGGAGCATTGGCCAGTGATGGGAGAACAAATGCCTCCCTTGCATGGATCACACACGTTAATGCAGTTTGGACCCCATTTGTTGTCGGGGCAGTCTGAAAACATGAGTACAAATGAATGTAGTATATAGATTTAGAATTAAAGGTAGGCAAGACATATAGTTCAAATGCAACGGGATCGTTGGGACAAGCTCGTCAGGTTTTTTTACTTTTTAATGCTGGAATTCTCAAACAGAAACATTTAGCCCCGTGGTACGCTAAACGAGTGACTCCCATCGGGCCCGGTGGCCTGGCCCGGTACCGGGGCAGATGAGAAGAAAAAGTTGCATCGGGCCCGGTGATGTGTTCACCGGGCCAGATGACACAAATTAAGTGCCATCGTCCCCGGTACGGTGCGCCTTGTAATTTATGATATACTAAATACATACATCTACCTATGAAAGGGACTGAACTTAAAATTCAAACTGCTTGGTAAACAATAATCAGTTTTGAATATTAAATTTTGTCATAAATCTCAACCTCAGTCAAACGTCAATTAGTCGGTGACGGTCAGTCAAGGTTTTAGGAATTTACGAACTGCAACATCTGCAACTTAGTAAGTGATGTTTGATTTGTTTAATATTTAATTTATCAAAATGATGAGTGGTTGAAAATATTCGTTGATGTGGTACTGGTGTGTGCTACTGATTAAATTATCACGTAACGATTTCAGGAGCTATGGTCGACGAAAATATAACGAGTTCAAATTTAAAATACATAAAAAGAGGTGGCGGCACTGTCCTTCTTAATGCTGGATACCAGTATACTCTGAAAGAAAAGTATAAGAATGGGACAGTGGCATGGGAATGCATTAACAGAAAAAAAACAAGATGTGGTGGGAAAATAACTTTGAAAGTAAGTACCAAAGTGCATTCATCTTATAATGTCCTGCTGACTTATCTGTGATCTAAGTAATAGAAGGTAATTAACACTCACTGCCAGCATTATACAAAGTGAGTTTTCGAAACTTGATCGAATGAAATGTGCTGGTACTAGACAAATTGTAATCGATAAAAAAATCTGCACTTCGCGTAGTACAGATACAGATACAGATACTGATGCTTTATTGATAACAAATAAGTTACATGTCAATTACTTTAGATACATTATAATAAGTACACTAATAGCATAGTGTTATAAGTACCTAAATTAGAGTAATAATAAATTTTATATTATATATATATTTTATATTTATTAGCAATTATCCCAATTCAGTGCTCAAAAAAATGAAACATATTTTTATGTCAACATTGTTTCCATTTTAAATTTTTATTTAATGTTACTTATTAAAGTATTGTACTCATTGACTAGTCCATGTGATCTTTAGGATTAAACATACCATGGTAAAGTATAGTACCTATTTCACAATAAAAACTGATTATTGAATTGTTTACCAAGCAGTTTGAATTTTTAGTTCAGTCCCTTTCATAGGTAGATGTATGTATTTAGTATATCATAAATTACAAGGCGCACCGTACCGGGGACGATGGCACTTAATTTGTGTCATCTGGCCCGGTGAACACATCACCGGGCCCGATGCAACTTTTTCTTCTCATCTGCCCCGGTACCGGGCCAGGCCACCGGGCCCGATGGGAGTCACTCCGCTAAACTACATAGACATTTTTTTATTATATCGATCATTTTTTTATTTGATCTATGTATAATAAAAAATGTCTATGTAGTGTTGTGTTGATTTCTACCAACCAGTATTAATTTGTATCAACATCTGCTGATCGTACAAATATTTGTCACAAAGGGAATCCCACCTGCAGGACCTTCGTCTATTAGAGATCGTTAAGGATGAATCATCATCATCATCATCTCAGCCATTGGACGTCCACTGTTGAACATAGGCCTTAACCAAGTCATCTGTCAACCTTGTTGGTGGACGTCCAACGCAGCGTTTGAATCTATAGAAATCTAATCACGTCTAAAGTACATGTATACCTTCGGAACAGCCATGCCCTGTTCTCCCGTTGGGGCAGATGGGCACGCAGGAGACATCCCTCATCTTGTACCCCGGACAGCAGACCGCCACCTCGGCGATGCGTTCATCTGTCTGGAAATGTTCAAAACTCTATGATTATTCTACTACACTAGCTTCCGCCCGCGACTTCGCCCGCGTGGAAATAAAAAAAATAAAAAATAGAAATAAAAATCTTTCTCAGGGTCTAAAGATTGTATGTGCCTCATCAAAATCTGTTGAGAGGTTTAAGCGGGAAAGCGTAACAGACAGACAGAGTTACTTTCGCATTTATAATATAAGTAAGAAAGTAAGGATTGAAGAAAGAAATGTTTTCCTGGAAAATGTGCTGTGTGAAATGTTTCCTAAAATTTTTAAATGGTGGATAAGGCCGCCCATTATACGTGTCTTTTTTTTGTGTTATAATCGTGTGTTTTGTTTTTGGTGTACAATAAAGTGTTTTTGTCCAATTGGAGGGTTTACAGCAAAGACATGGAAATATTAGTAAGAGCCTGTCAATGTCTTAATACACATAGCATAATGTTACGCAACAAAACGCTTAGGCTCGAATATAAAGCGATTGCAAATCAGTTGCATACAAGTGAACCACATTAGGCTTTAATAGGATCATCAGCGGCAGACTACAGCTTAACATAAAGCATTGATAAAATATACCATTTTATGATTGTATTTTCTGCATGATAATGTTTAATATCATTTCATAGATTACCTACAATGTATAAAGTAGTACAAACTCGGATAAAATTAAGACGTGGGTTATCAGATTACCGATAGTACGATGCAAACGTATTATGTTATTTTTTTCAAAACTAACTAAGGTTTAGAAGGCGCTTCCTTATTGAATAAAAAAAAGAATCCATTTAAAAAGAGTACCTAGTATCTACCTAAGTAGTCTTAATAACTGTTTTTCAAAAGAAATAAGTTTCTTAATCAACGACGTTAACTCAAAGGTTATTCAAATAGACACCATAGACAGAGATATTCCGAGAATGTGCAATTAAAAACAAGTGACTGTGATTTCGCTTGATCTAGTTTTTCTCAAGGATACTCTGATTGGTCGAAGATATCTTTGGAATGTGACAATCCAATGGAGGAACGGTTTCAACACTTCATAAAGATTCCATGCTTGGAATGGAGTTATGAGAAAGGAAATCAATTTGTAGAGAGAACATCCAATCCTTTAAATTCCAATGGAATCTAGTTCTCATTATAGTGCAATTTGCCAGTGTCAAGTGTGTGTTTTATATGTATGTATTTGCCATTTATTAGACGACCTCTATGGCGCAGCGGGCAAAGATCTTTCGATGAACGATGCCACGAAGGATGTTGCGGGTTTGATTTCCGCCAAATAAAAACAAAATAGTAAAACAAAAGTCTGTATGGTCTTCAAATATTTGTTCCAGGTGTCTAGATGTTCCATATGACTATAAAAAAAAAAATTATCTATATAAATATTTTCTATTAAGAATGAATCCATGAATATTTCACTTTCAAAATTTTCGTGAGTTATACTATTCATTTTGTACAACGGGAATTACTCACGTATTTACATAGGAGTTAAACAACGATTTTGTACAACGGGAATTACTCACGTATTTACATAGGAGTTAAACAACGAGTTGTAAAATGAATCCATGAATATTAGGTATCTTTAATTCTCCTTCTTTTAAATACTCCAAACAAGCCGGTTTCCTCAGGATGTTTGTCTTCACCGTTAAAGCACATGTATAAACGTGCCTGGATTACCTCGAGTTTCGTGAGTTCCCTTATCTCAGTTTTCCACCTGGAACAGCGAGGCGGCATGGAGAAGCACCACTCGTAGGTGCGGACCGACATCGGCGCTCGGTACTTGACGCGTTTGGTTATGTTGTACCTGGAATGAAACGTATGAAGCTTAGAGATCGTGGCGAAAATTAATACGCAATATGATGTTTCATAGTGCCACAATAATGGGTTCGTTGCATTTCATGCGTCGTCATTTTGGAGTAAACAACCAAATAAGTAGCATTTTGTGCGTTTTTTATTGCGGCAAAAAAATCACGGATCCGTTTGTCGCATTTCGTGCGTCGAATATGTATATGTTTAAATACAATGTAATACCATTGACAAAATTAAACAGGTAGAATTGGCAAAGGATAAAATAAAAGGTTTTAAATTGTATATTACCAAAATAAATCTGAGTATGCAGTTTTGGGCGGCATTATTTGCCTACTACAAGTTAACTAACACTACAAGTCGGAGACAAACTAGAGTGCACGCTACCACTGAAGTATTACGGTCAATGCGGGAACTACAGTATTAGAAACGTTAATATCTAGGCAAGCAGCGCCACGTCTAACGGACTTGAGTGGCGGCGCATAGTCTAGTAGAGATATCTCAAATATTATGAAACACATAGCTTCAGACGCTGACATCATACTCACTTCTGCTGCACCATACACACGTGGTCTCCGTTGAGGCAGTCGGCCGGCAGCGCCGTCAGCGCCGCCAGCGCCAACACACACCATAGCCTCAGAGACACTGACACGCGGCACATTGTCACCACTTTGTCACGCCATTGTCACCCTCGTGTCGTCTGCCCATGACTACCAGGGACACATAACAGCGCCTGGAATATTAATGATCTCCTGTTAATAAAGTAGAACTGAAGCAGAAAATTCCAAGTAATTTGGCATAAACAAACAACGTGGGCTTATTGTTAAAAAAACATATTTAAAAGTCAATACTTTTACAGTATATCTGAACGCGAATTTCCCTCATTATTTCCTTCTTAATTCCGAGAGAACACCATTACCATAACCATATTTTCTTCCAAAAGACTACTTAGCGAAAATAGCCGGCTAAGAGATACGGTTGAAGAGTTATCGACGAAGTTTGCGCCTAATGTTCTAACAGCGCCAACTTTCGTATTCAGGGCCTGGGGTATTTTGTACGTGGCTTTAACTTAATGCTGAAGGCGGGTTATGGTGATGTAGGTTTCCATTTGGTTCCTATTGTTGTTGGATGTTTGTCGGCTTTTAGGCTACTAATAGTTTTTTAAAGTAAAAATACTATTAGAAACCTAAAATCCTTAAAATATTTACGAATATTATCTTTAGGGGGAATCGAAATAAAGTTGTCGAACACAACAGCCGCTAAAAGCACCAAAACGGGACAATAGCTATTTCTAATCTATTTCCATGAAGTATTCAGCTTTCAATTCCATCGAATATTCAGCGCGGGTCAACTAACCAAGCAGGATGGGGGCCGAATGCAGGCCAACACTAATTGTCGTGCGATAAATGTGTCGTAATGGCCCGTAATAGGGGACTGGCTCGGTTCCGACGGAGCTAGTGGATGGGTATAGTAGCTTTAGTTTACTATTCTTGTTAAATAATTAATGTTATAGATATTGTTAAGGCTAAGCTGCGACAACGAAGAATTTTTTCCAACAATTTTGTACAGATCTCGATTTGTTCATATAAGGAAACAAACGTGGATCCGGGTTGGGTAATAAATATCATAAGATTTTTTTGTCGACATTCGTGCGGGTTCTAGGTAAAAATAAACAGCTAAACTAAACAGCCAACTAACTAAATAGCTGGTGCGTCACATAACTACTTATTTCGTTTCAAGAGATATTAGCCTTAATTCATTCACCAGATTACCCTTTATTCATTCACCATACTGGCCAAGTGCGGTTTGGTGAATGTGATATATCCTTAATATTATAACACGGAATTTTCAGCATTAGTACAGTGTATTTTGTGCCTAAATGCTCCCTACAGAGTTAATAAAGTCATGGTATGTCGAGTGAGATGGCTTCTTTTGATTAAAGGCGCCGATATAGCTACTTATAGGACTCTTCTATGGCTTTGTATGTCAAGCGACGTAAAAGATATGATAATTTTAGGCGTCACTATATAAGAATGCTTTTGTAACTTAACGTACCTACACTATTGTCATAGGTAAGTACTGTAACCTTTTCGCAATTATCACGGAATTTGAATAAAGATTTTATAAGAATTTTTTTATTCTTTTTACATTTCAGCAATCTTTTTTCTCGATCTTTTAGAGAACATCCGAAATTCCGAACTAAGCTTAGTCCAATAAGATACGAGCAATTATTATAGACCAGTAATAATTAGTCGTTCCTCGTCTCTGCAATACTAAAAATACAAAACTGGACTCGTTTCATCAAAGTAAAAAAATAACATTCGTCTAACTTAGATAAGAAAACTTTAACAAGTTGCAGACTTTCGTTATTCAGATTTTCCTGTAAATATCATCAAAGTTCTAATAATTGAGATAGACGGGAGTGTCTTCCCTCAGAGTAGTCTATTTGAGACATCAATCACGGCTAATTAAATTGAAACCGAGCGAACCTTTTAGGGTTTGTGGTTTTGGTGCGGGATAGGTGCTTTTAGAAACTATTCTCTATTTAGCTAGGTACTTAATTTACAGAATATAGTGCATAGTATCTTCATCATTGTGCCTATTGGCAAAAGTCCGCCTACGACGCAAGCGGTTGCGGGCTCGATTACCGTCTTGTGACAAAAATTTGAACGATTTGCAAATATTTGTCCCGAGTGTATGGGTGTTATTATGTATACGAAATAATATATTATATTAAGTAAGTATATCATAAATCTAGCACCCGTAACACAAGCTTCAAGCTTACCACGGGACTATATGTTGCTGTTTGAATTGTCCAATAATAACGGCTTATTAAACGAGTGCAGATGAAACCTCTTTCAAAACGAATCCTTTGAATCTAACAAGATCATGAACTTCAATAGCCCAGAAAGAGGTCGTCGGCTCCATTGATAAGACGACAATCGGCGTATCCTGTAGCAAACGACGCCTGCGCATGATTGGTCTGAGATTTCGCGAGCTTACTTCCGCAATCAACATTGAAGCCTACAGTACTGCTGTTAGATTCCTTGTGAAGCCTGCACTGAGAGATGTCTGTCTCTTTCAATCGTATATAGTTTTAATTATAAGAAAAGGGGATGGATGTCAACTCAGATGCAAGCTGCAAGGATGATGAGATACAGAGCTAACTCTGCAGCGATACTGAGATGTTCCAATAGATATGCCAACCGTAATGTTGATATCTCAGATATTATGCTTATACACGGTTTGTATTTTCGTAAAGATTGGAGAAAGAAGCTTTCAGATAAGGTATCGATCATGTTTAGTAAGATAGTTTGTATGTACGTAGAGCTCTGATATAATATTTGTATTGAAAAGTCAAATAAAACGTATCGCCTACCAAGCGACGGATAAATTTAATGATAAGAGGAACCTTTTGAAATATCCGATAATAAGGCGTCTAGAAATCGCATAAACTACTATATATTCTTGTTTCATAAAAAACAAGTTCTTTATTAAAAAAGTAGTTTTCGTAAAACTATAATATAATAAAATAAATAAAATAAAATAAATATTACTGGACAATTTACACAGCGACATCTAGCCCCGTGGTAAGCTCGAAGCTTGTGTTACGGGTGCTAGATTTCTGATATACTTAATATAATATACATACATAGATAGATATTTTTTATTATACATATTATAACACCCAGACACCCGGAACAAATATAATAATATAATATTTACATTGTCTATAATATGGAATCAAAATTTAGATTAAATATCTTAGTATATTATTATTGTATGATATAGGAAAAACAGCAGCAGACAATGCATTCCAAACTTTAGCAATGCGAACAATGAGGATTACATTGATTATTATGTCATTTTTAATTTAATTTTGTTGTCTGTCGTCTAAGTGTGTCTATAATTGTGTTGGCATTTATCTTTAGTCTAGTCCTTATAACCTAAGAGCCCGTGATGGCCAGACCTTCCTTTAATTCACAAGCGTGAAAATTATTTCATGTGTATGTCTAACATAGTAACAATTACATCACCTAATTCAGAAAAATGGAAGGCATCAATAGAAAGAGAACTTGAATCTCATAATCAAAATGGAACGTGGATATTGGTAGAAAAACCTCAGAATGCCAAACTAATTGGAAGTAAATGGGTTTTCCGAACAAAAGATGAGCCAACAGGTCTTCGATACAAAGCTCGACTATGTGCCAAAGGATATGCACAAAAAGAAGGGATTGATTATGATGAAACTTTCTCACCAACTGTTAGGTATGATTCTATTCGATTACTAATATCTATTGCAGCTCAAGAAAAATTAGAAATTGTCCAATTTGATGTCACAACTGCATTCCTGTATGGTCAACTGAATGAAAACATACTGATGACACCACCAGAGGGGCTGAACTGCAAACCAAACATGGTATGTAAACTTGTTAAATCTCTATATGGATTAAAGCAAGCACCTAGGTGTTGGAATCACAAATTTGACTCAGCTTTAAAGAAATTTGGTTTTGAGAAAAGTAATGCAGATCAATGTGTATACATTGGAGAAATAAAAGGGCTCAAATGTTACTTGTGTCTATATGTTGATGATGGACTTTTACTCTGTAGAGACAAATCAGTGATAATGGAAGTAATCAAGGATCTTCAATCTAATTTTGATCTAAAAGTATGTCCTTATTTAACAAACTTTATTGGTATGCAAATTGAAAAACATGAAAATGGTATTTTCATTCATCAAACTAAATATATTGAAATCTTACTAAAGAAATTTAATATGCAAAATGCTAACTCCAACAGTATCCCTGCTGATCCTCATGTAAGGCTCCAAAAGGCAGACGACAAGCCAAAGAAGGATCGTCCGTACCGAGAGGCAGTTGGTTCACTGATACATGCAGCCACTGTAAGCAGACCCGACATAATGTTTGCTGTGAGTCAGGTAAGCCGATACTTACACTCATATGATGACTCACACTGGAATGCTGTATTGAAGATATTCAAATATCTAAAAGAAACTAAGGATCATGGATTAAACTATATGTTTGAGTCTGAGAGCAAAGATTTAACTGGATATAGCGATGCTGATTTTGCAAATGACATAGAGACCAGGCGATCCATTACTGGATATGTCTTCATCAAAAATGGAGCTGCTGTCACTTGGTCTACACAACGACAACAAACTATGGCACTGTCGACCACTGAATCAGAATTCATGGCTGTGTGTGCAGCCACCAAAGAAGCTATATGGCTAAGACAGCTATTAACTGATATTTGTGAATATAAACAGGACTCTGTGTGTATAAACATTGATAATCAGAGTGCTATTAGTGTGATTAAGAATAGTGAATTTCATAAGAGATGTAAACACATAGATATTAGGTACAATTTTGTAAAAGAAAAATACCAAGATAAAATTATAAGCTTAAACTATGTTCACAGTGCTTATCAATTTGCTGATATTTTTACTAAAGCTTTACCTAAAGAGAAATTTAAATTTTTGAAATTCAGTATTGGTCTGTTTAAATTGTAATTCATGTTCACAATTAATGCTGTTTGTAATAGATAATCCTGTAATGTACTTTATAGAAGGCACGAATTTAGGAGGAGTGTTAAAATGTTGTTTCACTTTAAATTACCGCGCCTTATTGTACAACGTAGTTCCACTACTGTCCGCAGTCTTACTCTAGCGCTACTGACGCACTTTATACTCTATGGTGCTGACAAAGGCTAAGGGTTCTCAAGGCTAGATGTCTTTTTCGTTGTAGTAATTATTCTAAAGTCTAATAAATCTTCTATCAGTATTTCTCTGTGTTTTTGTCCACAAACCTCAACATGGTAGCAGAGCGTGGTTTACATATGTTGTACAACGTAGTTCCACTACTGTCCGCAGTCTTACTCTAGCGCTACTGACGCACTTTATACTCTATGGTGCTGACAAAGGCTAAGGGTTCTCAAGGCTAGATGTCTTTTTCGTTGTAGTAATTATTCTAAAGTCTAATAAATCTTCTATCAGTATTTCTCTGTGTTTTTGTCCACAAACCTCAACATGGTAGCAGAGCGTGGTTGCTAATGTGGACAAAACAAGTGTTACGTGAAAATAGCAAAGAAAAAAACACGTGGCGCAAATTTTGCAAGTGTGCAAGTGCAATTTGGAATGTAAAAATAAGACTCAGTTTATCAGATTACAGATTATCTAATCTACTAAAAATGTCTTCAGATAACGCACTAATTGAAAAGCTTACTGGCAGAGAAAACTACAATACAGAACACAAGATCCGTAATATTGGCTTTAGATTAGACGATGAGTGGCAAGGCACACTGCTTCTCTCTGGTCTACCGGAAATCTACAAACCTCTGATCATTGCCACAGAAAGTTCCGGCATGAAAATAAGTGCAAACTCTGTAAAAACCAATATCATACAAAATGTCAAAATAAATCATAAAAGCAAAGGTCACTGTAAAAGACCTCGGTGCTTCAACTGCATTAAATATGGCCATCAGTGCAAGTCAAAACCAAAAGAGAAGAATCCAAGCTCAAGCTATGCCGCTGCTTTCATGGCTTCAGAAAGCTCAGCAGATTCATGGTACATAGACTCCGGCGCTTCAATGCACATGACCAAATGCAATAATATGCTGAAAAATGAAAAAACACCAGTCATAAAGACAATAAAGGTTGCAAATGACAAGTTATTATCAGTTCACAGTTCAGGACAGTTGGTTTTAGAAGTATGCAATGATAAAGGTCAGTACAATGAAATTTTGTTCCAAGATGTATTATATGTGCCAGACCTGGCCACAAACCTACTATCAGTCAGTCAGATCATCAAGAATGGAGGTCATGTAAAATTCAACAGTAAAGGCTGTATTATAACAAATAAATACAATGTGATTGTTGCCACCGCCAGCTTAATCAACAATATGTACCGATTGGATGTAAAATGTGAACATGCATACATATCAGATGTTGATGAACAGGATGTATATATTTGGCATCAACGCATGGGCCACTTGAATTTCCAAGATTTGGCTAAAATAGTAGAAAACACAGACGGTGTGAAATTATCCAAGAATGTTAATAAATTAACCTGTATAACATGCTTAGAAGGGAAACAGAAACGCTTACCATTTAAGCATAGTGAATCTAAAACCACAGAATTATTAGAATTGGTTCACTCAGATATATGTGGTCCGATGGAGACAAGATCCTTAGGAGGTGCTAATTACTTCATGACATTAATTGATGACTATTCTAAAAAGACCTATGTTTACTTTTTACAGAAGAAGTCAGATGCCCTAGAAAAATTCAAGGAATTTAGAAATGAAGTACAAAATCAACTAAATAAACAAATAAAAATTCTGAGAACAGATAACGGGCTTGAGTATGTCAATAAGGATTTCTCCAACTACCTAAAGAGTGCTGGTATCATACACCAGACCACCACACCATACAGTCCTGAACAAAATGGGACAGCAGAACGAATGAACAGAACCCTCATTGAAAGAGCTAAATGTATGCTGAACAATGCAAAACTTACAAAACAATATTGGGCTGATGCAGTATACACAGCTGCCTATATTGTGAATCGTTCTCCGACCAAATCACTCTCATTCAAGACACCAGAAGAACTGTGGTCTGGACAGAAACCAATTATAAAACACATGCGGATATTTGGCTGTGAAGCTATGATTCATCTTCCCAAAGAAAAGAGGAGAAAATGGGACCCTAAAGCACAGAAAGCTATTTTTATTGGATACTGTGATCACACAAAAGGTTACAGATTTATATTACCAGGCTCTAAAACGGTAATAAAAACCAAAGATGCTGTGTTTCTGGAATCTACAGTTATGAGAAATTATGTTCCGGTGGATTTGTCAATAGAAAGTTCTATATTGTGTGATTCATCATCTGAAACAAATGACAGGCACACTTCTGAAACTTATGATGCAAATGAAACATTAAAATCCACAAACACAGATTATTTCTCTGAATCAAATACTTCTTGTAGTAGTGAATACTCACCAAACCAAGAATTCAAGACACCACCTACATCAAATATTACTTTGAGACCCAGAAACAAACAATTATCTCCAAAACTGAATTATGAACAAAGCTACTTGTGTCACAATGAAGATATTACTGTTCCATTTAATTATAGTGAAGCAATTACATCACCTAATTAAATGGAACAGTAATATCTTCATTGTGACACAAGTAGCTTTGTTCATAATTCAGTTTTGGAGATAATTGTTTGTTTCTGGGTCTCAAAGTAATATTTGATGTAGGTGGTGTCTTGAATTCTTGGTTTGGTGAGTATTCACTACTACAAGAAGTATTTGATTCAGAGAAATAATCTGTGTTTTTGTCCACAAACCTCAACAGTAAGAATAACCCCCAAACATGAAACCTGGATCGCGGTTCCTTTGGGAGATAACAACCTTTTACCTGTTATCTCCCAAAGGAACCACGATCCAGGTTTCATGTTTGGGGGTTATTCTTACCTATGTTAGACATACACATAAAATAATTTTCACGCTTCAGAATTAAAGGAAGGTCTGGCCATCACAGGTTATTAGTCTATACTAAGAGCCCGGTCTGGCCAAACCTTCCTTTAATTCACAAGCGTGAAAATTCTTTCATGTGTATGTCTAACATAGGTAAGAATAACCCCCAAACATGAAACCTGGATCGTGGTTCCTTTGGGAGATAACAGGTAAAAGGTTGTTATCTCCCAAAGGAACCGCGATCCAGGTTTCATGTTTGGGGGTTATTCTTACCTATGTTAGACATACACATGAAAGAATTTTCACGCTTGTGAATTAAAGGAAGGTCTGGCCATCACAGGCTCTTGGTCTATTATCTTATTTATTCATGTCATAGTGCGTAATGTGTTGATACATCTTAATAAATTGATATTGGTCCCAAAATAAAACAAAAGTAATCAATCAATCCTTAACCCGTGGAGTGTAATATTTTGTCAGTCGTTATCACAACTAGGTCTAACAGGCCCCTTCCGTTCAATAACCGAACGCATCAGGGGGATACATTTGACATCCTGTTCTCAAATAGCATTGCTTGTTTTTATAGACTAAATTAAAAGCATTAAAGCAACTAAAGTAAAAACATAACCACCCTGAATTACGTTCCCACTGCTGGGACACGGGGACTCTCTTGACATGAGATATAAGGAGATATTCACCACGCTGCGGATGGTAATGTTAGGCCTGAGTAAATTTTCAGATAGAAAAAGTTAAGTTATTTATAATACATAGTACAGAAAAAGGTTCTTTGTATTAGTTTCTTTTCTATTATCAGTCAATTCTATTATTCTCTTATTAAATATTTAATTATAAAATTTCCATCGAAATCCAGTCAGTATATGTTAAGTTTTCTGAATATTATTTTTATCATATCAGTTTTAAATTGATGCCAGATTCTATAACAAAGCTGCAAAATGCATAAATTCTACTAAACTTGATAATTTATATTGCATTGCTAAAAGGATGTGATATTAGATAGGAAGCTATTGCGCTGTAACACAATTTCTGTATCGGGATTGATTAGGTTAGTACTTAATTAGTTTAAATTTGAGCACAGGCTAAAAATGATAATAAATTATAATAAAGAGATTTTGCGAGAGAGCGCGGAGATTTTTCTTTCCTTTGAGATGGACACTTTATCTCCATAGAAACACAAAGATGGCAAATGCCCAGTGCTGATACGGTTTTTTTATATACCACAAACCACAAAGGTGGCAAGTTATATTTTATGAAAGCGGCCGGAGCCAATATCCGACCCCGTCAATGCTACAGAATACCTTTTATTTTTGACTAAACATTTTTTGTTGCTATGACGGGCACTTCGCCCTTCCTATATTAATATATATTATAATATGTATTATCATTGTCTTTTCAAATAAAATAAATAAATATTGCCGGACAATTCACACAGCAACAAGTAGCCCCGTTGTAAGAAAAAAAAAATAGAAGATAACTAAAGCAACACTTCTCAGAGTTCATTATTAAGCCTACTTTATCAATGGAGTGTTAAAAGCGTTCACAATGAGAGTAATGTTGCAGCTGCCTACATTTAGATATTAATTGAACTAATGAGTTTAACACGCAACGCAACGCGTCGGAACTGTGGAAGCTTTGATGCGTTTTACGATGCTTTTATGGCATAATGTGGAAATTACGGCGGTATTTGAAGGCGGAGTGAGATGAGTTGAGAGATGAGTACGGAAACGGTGCTAACGATATAAATAGATAATAAAAATAATTCTTTTTAAGTAGAAAAATAACAAAGTATAAAGAGAATATACTACTCAATTCTTTAAATATAGATTAGTATAGTTTATACAATACATGTGGTAATTCGTTTAAATTATGTAGTAAGTCCAAGTTTTGAGAGTCTCGTCGCACTTACTAAAACTTGATTCAAGATTGAACAACTAGCGAGATATAAAGAGTAACTCAACATTCCACCATGCAACCCCGTTTAGGCACAACTTGTTATAGTTTTTTTTATCTAAGTAATTTACTTTTGGTACCAGTTCAAAAGGTACATTTTAGGATAGACGAAGGTACGCTTGAGTGGTCGGACAGACAGGTAACGAAGCTTTAGTAATAGGGTCCCATTGGGCCCGTTTTGGATATGGAAACACCTTGTGGGTCCCAAAGTTCGTAGGGTACTGAGTGTAGTGAGCTAAATTATTGTAAATTAAAATATTCAAATAAATAGCTCTAATATTATAAAATGCGAAAATTTCTCAGTGTGTATATTGAACTTTTGAAATAAGGCTTAGTAGTAACTTACATTTATCTTATCAAAAAACGCTACAAGTTTAACTATGTCTTGATACAATGTTGGTAGGTACCAAAAAATTAAAAAAACAATTATGTTCATTTTTGTATTCAAACTTAATAGATACTTAAATGTAAATAATATCTCAATCATAATTTCAAAATAAATGACAAAAGTTACTTACTGGAAATCCAACAGCTTGCTAGAAGATAAAATTGCAGAAATAAATATCCAAAAATCACACGCACAAGATAAAAGTACCAGGAGAACAGAAACACGAGGAGACAGGCATGCGGGAACGACCGCGGTCGGGAGACGACTGGCCGGGATATTTGGGAGATCTACCCGAATTCGGGAGATTGCGTTGCAGAGATCGCGCAGATCCTAAAACTCCCAATCCTCTAATCGGCG
This sequence comes from Chloroclystis v-ata, assembly GCA_963691955.1. Taxonomy (NCBI): domain Eukaryota; kingdom Metazoa; phylum Arthropoda; class Insecta; order Lepidoptera; family Geometridae; genus Chloroclystis; species Chloroclystis v-ata. The sequence goes on along the minus strand of OY829902.1, from coordinate 9,572,045 downwards.
TTAGAATAAACAAAATGTCCCCTGCGGAGTAAGGTTGCGGTAAGTACTGCGGTATGTTTGCGGAATAAACAAGACTATTTTAAAAATACATTAAAAATCGTCTTAAAAGTTGGCAGTTCGAACATACTTATATATCTTTGAAAAATAAACATACATAGTAATGATAACAACCCATGCTTCATTCCACTTATGGATATGGATCTCCCCAATTATTAATTATTATTATTGAGTTAAGAGATTTGATACAATCACCACGCTTACCAGGCTGGTTGGTGAACGCACTAAGTTATACTCTGTTCATTTTCAATGGAGCATTTTAGTAAACATTCCAAATCAGCTGTTTTTTAGGGTTATCACAACGTAATGATGCAGACCTAATAGAATTTCAATGATTTCACCCGTAAATTCTATTTAATTTGTTACTTTTTAAATCGTTACGTCTATTTAATGCAAAATCCAATTATTTCAATTCAGAAAATCATCATTATGTGGTCAAACACGAAGATTAAAATCACCACAGATTTATGACTTTGTAGCAGTGCCAACCCTAACGATTCTCAGTTTTGACGTCATGGGTGGCAAACAATTGGTTTCTTTTTAATACGATTCCGAATTTAGGACAGCACTCTCACCATACATCATTCATATAATTTTTTCGGATTTTGATGCGGTTTTTTTAAATAGACAGAGTGATTCAAGAGGAAGGTTTATGTAGCATTGCACCCGCGTGAAGCCGGGGCGGATCGCAAGTCTATAATAAAATACTGTATATTTATAAAAGACGAGAAAAAATACAAAACATTACAACAAAGCAGCAAACACTTGACGGGAACCGTAAATAATTGTAATGAATGAATGAATGACTATATAATTTTATTTTCCCCGTTTTTCTGACAGAAGTGGTAACACTACCCACGAACGCCGCCATTTGCTTTTCACTTGACAATAATATAAGACATAAATTATGTATATCCACAATGCCGCAAACAAAGCCGCTGGCAAGAGCTAACCTAAATAATAAAATGTTTTTTACCCCTGCATCAGCTGATTGAACTGTCAAATGCTGTGTTTACTAAAATGCTCCATTGAAAATGAACAGAGTATAGCACAGTACCTACACAAAACGACGCTGCTGCTCGTCTAAAGTAAATTGATATTTAATCGGTTTGACGAGTCTCACAGATCAACGGGTGATTACACCAATTATTTTAAGGCCAGCACCATAAGGCACTCGGTTCGGTTAGGGTAAATAAATTGAGTGATATTGATATAACTTTTTAATCTATCATGGTTTTTAACTATATTTGAACATGAAACGGGTAACATACCATGATTTAAATGTTTTTGAGTTTTCCGATATTTCGACACTGTTGCAAGCCCCATGTTCACGGACAAACTGATGACACAATTATTTATTGACAAACGAAACGATCTACCCTCTTCCTGAGTCTTTTATTGCGAGTTAGATTGTCACTGTCACTGTTATCACCTGTTTCATTCATGAATGCAAGTCGATCGCGACATACTACACTCACCGTATCTGGTCGGGCGGCCGGCAATACACTTTTATGATTTTTGCATAACTCCACCACAGGTTTCCACGTTCCAGACAAGGCGCTTGCAACAGTGTCGAAATATCGGAAAACTCAAAAGCATTTAAATCATGGTATGTTACCCGTTTCATGTTCAAATATGATTGATATTGATTCTCAGAAATCTAGTTTTTATTAAGAGCAATCATGATGAACCCTATCATATTAGAATTGACTAGAACTTGAAGGGTTATTTGGGTCTCGTATGACATAATCCAATCAATGTGAATAGGGGTCTATTGACTGTTCACTTGAACCCTTCGGGTCTCGGCCCTTTCTTCAACTTTTTTACTGCTTCTTTTATTCCATTTTGCTTTGTACTGTACAAACTTACTTTAGAACAATAACTGTAAACAGCCATTTAGATTATAACATTACGACTCAGTAACTTTACTTCACAAAGTGTTGAACCTACTCAGCGATTTCTGTTGCGTTAATTTAACTGAACCTTTCTCTCGGCAACTGAACACAGCCAAGAACATGTTATGAATATGAAGCCTCCTTTGTCTACCAGGACAGAATCAGTGAGCGAGGAGGTAAATGAATCAGTGCCGGTTGAACGGATCACTAGGAGCGCATAAGTTCATAAGGATCGATACTCGGCGTCGAATTGGCGGGAGCTAGATGCAATCTTCTTTCAGCGAATAATTGGAAAACTTTCACTGTTATGATGCCATTTCAAAAGACACTTAGTTCAAGAAAGGATTAAGTATAAGTATTTACTTATTAGATGAAGAAAGTTTTTATTAAAACATAAAATGGATTTTCGCCCGTAGCAACTCTCGTGCGTTAATATATTGTGTGGTAAAAATATTTAAAGTGTTATTCTGATGTATGAGATTGTATTGCAAAGTTTTATTTAATTCCATTCAAAAGATTTTAAGTGAAATGGTAGCAAACTTGCTTGTATCCATTACTTCTAGCCATCCACACATAAACACAAGCTTTCTCGTTTGCCCGTATAGTAGATTTTTCCGCAACAAAACGTAGCCTTTGTTTATCCAGGGTATTTGTTATCTCCATACTAGTTTTATTAAAATTGCTTCAGCCATTTCGTCGTACAGAAGTAACAAATATACACAGACACTCACAAACTTTCGCCTTTAAAATATTAGCATAGAAAATATTTTTTTAAAGTACATATATTTTTAAATAAAGATAAAATTGTAAGACTGTTTTATGAGAATCTAATTAATATGTAATGTAAACGTACCTATGTGATATTATATTATATACCATAACGAAAATGTATAAAAACAAATAAGTACAGTCGTAAAAATATTGGATAACAATAGAAACTAACTACCAGGCACACATAAGCTCCAGAAGATAATGTGCGATCGATAGAAGGCGTCATATTGTCGGTTAGCCGAATGCAATCTTCCTGTTTTATATGGCGAGGGTTTTTGCTTTTGTTACCACTTTATATTGCTTCTGGTAAAGTTTTGTCTATTTTTGTCCAGGACAAATATTGTTTAACTTACGTAGCAGAAGTTAGTGTAACTTTAATTTAGTTTTCTGACACTAATCTCGTATCGAACCCAGAATGTAAAAGTTGGAAAACTTTTCATGAAGTCACTTTAGTCCAATATCGAATAAATTCGATATCGAATAAAGACTAATAAATAATATATAAAAATAATAATAAACGCTATAAAGAGTATTTAAAAAAGATTCTTTTTTAGAAATATAATTAATCTTAATGCTCTCCCAATTCAAAATCGTTAGATTAATTTTTTTGCCTCGAATTCATAGTTAAGTAAGGTTTCTTCTTATCCTCAGAATAAGGTCCATTCAAAAAGGCAAAAAAAAAGCCTATTGTTTTAATTCCAAACCAGAGCAAAGTACCAGGGCAACAGAAGCGAGCAGGAGATACAAAAGTGGCCCCATAAAGGTGGCGACATGCTGACGGCGGCTGGCGCCACTCTACCCAATATTCCCAAACCCGTAAATCACTTTCAAAGACACTTTAAACACTAATCCGAGGTAATAAAGCCGAGTTTGGTATGCATCAAGTTGTTTATCCCAGTAATGTTATCAGCGGGGGACGTTGACGAGGGATGCACTGTTTATTTGATAAAGGCCACGGAATAGGATTGTAAATTATTCAGAGGAAAAATGGATTGGATTTGTCGAGGGAATTTTTGATTTATTTGTTTACTTCCGGTAGATTGGTGCACTTAAAATAACCGTGTGTTATGTAAGCATTGATATAACAGAATAACACATACTTACCTATAAGCTTCTTTTTACCGAAAAAATCCATTATAATTCGGGAAAGTTAAAACACGATAAAAACCGCAGGTGGTATAAATCAGAATAACACAGGGAACTTTTTACCCCAGGAACATTCACTATAACACGGGAAAGTTAGTTAAACACGGGCAAAGCTGCGGGTGAAAACCAAGTATGATTTAATAATAAAATCAGTAACGTCATGGCGAGTTAAATTACTAAACCTAATGTAGAGTGAATGCGAAGGTCATTATAGGAATGTAAAATTCATTATAAGATTGAATTATATTTACTCAACTACAATTATATTAATGAAATCTGACTGCGTGTCTGTTTATATTGTAAACATGCGTCAGTAGAAACGTCTGAAATCTTCCTTTAATAAAATAACAAACATGTCTTGTGTTTGTAACTAATTATATCATGTTAACCAAATAGTTTTATTTTGTAGATTTAGAGATGTTTAGTTTGGCCATTGGAACAGAATTGTTGTTAATTTTTATACCAATTTTGTAAATTAACGAATTACTATTTTTACGAAAAATATCTCATTATTCGTAAAATTAAACATTTTGTAATATTATATAAGAGACAATGTTTTCTGATGATGTATGTACTTATGTATCTTTTATTCTCGATTACTATACATAATATTATATATACTTGTCAGAACATCGTGAGAAATCGGCATGTTCTTTAAACTTCAAAAAGTCACATTGTGACAATCACCAGCCAGCACTTTGCCAGCATAGTGAATTAAGGCCTAATTTATCTCGTCAGGAGAGAATGCCCTGTGTCCCAACAGTGGGAACGTATAAAGAGATGATTATGAAACCTTTTATCCTAACCGGAACATCGAAAGCCTTCTATCTTCAGGAATATTACCATAATTCTCTGAAAGTACCATTTATTATAACATTTTGAACCGTAAACCAAATTAGTTGGTCCATAAAATCGCCGTTACAAGATTTACCCGCATTGTCGTGAATATAATTATGAATAATGTCTTTATTGTCCAACAATGTCCCTACAATTTCAAATCTGATAAGTTTATTGGATTTTGTTACTTGAACAATATAAAGTGATTTATAATATTCCTGTTGAATTTACAATATGTTTTGTACTTTCTTCCGTGGTGCAGTGGGCTTCAGTCAGTTTGCATTGCAAAAGGTTCCACGTTCGATTCCCGCGTAGTGTTAGTATGAACTGCAAGCCCTTATAATTATTGTTGGACAAATTACACGGTAACATTTAGGACCTAACTTATTTCCTCTTAAAGGTACAATCTTTAAAAAACCACTCTAAACTTCATAAATATATTTTTATTTTCAGATGTTATCACAATTTTCTAAACATTCTATCCAACGTTGTTAATATGCTATTTACAAACAAAATACTTAATTCTAAAAACACAAAAGTATTAGTTGTTACGTAAAGATACATAGATTTACCCTGAGATTATGCAAGTTCGATGTAACACATGAAAGATTTTTTAAAATTATTATTAAGTACCGAAAAAATATATATACGGAATTCATAAATGTATAATAATTAATTCGAAAAAGATAACTAAATATTTTATATAAATAAATATTTTCATATTTTTATACGTGTATATCATCTGTTGGATATCACTAAAACAATAATTCCTAGAAAGCACTCTTGACAAAAGTTAAGAAAAGTTCAATCGATGTATATCTTAGCATAGGTCTTTAGAACCTATCGTCTTCGTAATGTTAAAACGGTGGTGAGAGTAGAAACCATCAGGATAGTGAGGAAGCTCGTGACGTCATAACTCCTCGCCGCTGCGTTGTAGAACCCTCCGTACACTTGCAGACCGGCAGTTTCAATACTGTAACAAAAATAATGGTTCTAATAGAGTACAGATTAAAATGTATAGGAGCAAATCCTAAGGTTATTTCTTTATGGATTGCTAGATACACAGCAACAAATTATATCAGATATGTTTTATTTAAAACATTTTTGTCTAAGCAAAGAGATGGGCGTATTTTTACCTTGTCATATCTGAAAGCACATGTAAGCTCAGAGGTGACTAACTTGTGTTAATTTGAGGATGATGTACAGTCAGCCAAATAATGAGGTCTACCGCCCTACGGTTGATATTCGTTTGTACGTCAGTTAAATTATGTTAGAAAATTCAATCTTAGCGATCATTATAATTATCTTGCAGAAAGTTTTGTCAATACTGGTAGACCACTTTCTTGGCTGACCGTACCTAGCAGTGAGAATTCTCCAACAATACATTTTGATACATGTATTTTGATGGAATCTTTTCAACTCTGTACTCCCAAGTCCTGAGGTTCTTGCTTCTTAGCCAGTGTTCTAGCGTCCAGAAGTAATCTGCCTTCATCGTTTCTTTCTGTACCTGAACTTGCAGTAATCCCCGTCATAGCTCCATCCGAGGTACTCCCCAGTCCTGAGGTTCTCACTCCTCAGCCAGTCTTCCAGCGGTCTGAAGTAGTCTCGGAGCGCCTCGCCGTTCAGTCTGCCTTCGCCGATGGAATCCTGCAGGATTTGTGACCAGGGTGCTGAGGAACCGCGCTCCATGAGCCGCCTGGAAAGGAGAGGGTCAAGTTGTATTGGTTTGTTTAGCTTAAGATTGGCTCTGTAAACTATAGTTATAACATCATATTTGCATTGGGCAACCATCGCCTATAGAGGGACGTCATTTAAGAAGAAATAATATAATATAATCTAACTTGTAAGATATTTAAAAACGTAGCAATCTATTTTCATCATAGCAAAAGCTGTAAAATTTATAAAAAAAAAATAAAAATAAACATTTTACCACAAACACTAACAAAATTTAAAACACAGAGGACTTGTAAAAGATTCGCTTACGGTAATAAATTCTTAATCTATTAGAAATGAATCAAGCCAATCTAAATACAATGTACTACGAGTTACATTTTCGCAAGATCTGACCCGCTTCGAGCTTCCTACAGTTACAGAAGTTGTTCGGACAAAGGAGTCACGATTTGTACACTTATTTACATTGAAGGGATATTGTGAAAATTGAACAAAATATTATTATAAAATTACTGATTATTTAAATGATAAGTGCATGGGATATCTCATTGTAAAATTCAGGAGAAGAAAAAAATGGGGGTGATTGTGATGACTATGTCCAAGTTAATCTTCATGATTTTAAGAAAAAAATTTAAAGCGATCAATTAATCAATCAATTAATAACGAATTAATTTATGTGTTTTCTCACACACATGAAAATTAACAAATCTTATCCGATTTCTACACAAAAAACACGAGACACCTTACAGTACTCGTATTTGAAGTTGGAGACTAGATGTCGCTACGCAAACCTCAATACGCAATAACTCAATACCCTATTGGTGGTATTGATTAATCAATACTTAGCCTGCCGGAAGAAATCTCTCTACGAAACCTGAGCCCAATCCAGGAAGGTTACATAACCAGTAGCCGATTGTCCTACTGCGTCGGTTATGTAAGAGGTTACTCTAGATCTGCATTAGGCTATCAATTTACCCACTAAACTTGGTGTTGCAAGGTTTTAATAGTCGGAGGCTTACGGTATTTTATTACTTATGCTTAGATTATTTTTAATAGTCGATTTCACAAATTAAAAGGAAATAATGTTTGAGAAATATAACATTTCAATTTTAAGTACATTTCCGACTTCTTTGCAATCTATCTTATAATTTTTTTTCATATTGTTTATTATTATGAACCTCAACAATGGTTCTTATTAATTTTAATAATATTTCTAACCTTTCTTCGCTTGCACAACAACATAGAGTTCACAGACCACCGAGCAATGCCCATATTAACCGATATCACAAATTAAGAGCATTATAACCCGCATGGACTCGTCAAGTGGCCATTTCCGGGACCCCAGACGGCGTCAATTGTGTGCTCTATGCTTTATTTTTAATTCACTATACCCTCAACTTTCACCCCTATAACCAACAGCCTAGAGAACAAAATAGAATGTACTTCTAGTCTATTAATTAGTGCCATGTCGAATGTATTTGAATTTGGAAGTAAATTCAAAATGGTATTGGCGGAAAGTTTTTTTGTTTTTCGAACGCCTTGTAAATTTGGAATGGCAAAGTGAAAATAAAGTTGAATGTTTGGGTAGGAAATTAATTAAGGAGTTCGGAAGTTAGGCCATCGACGAAAATAAAATTAACTTCGGATTAAAATTGGGAAATTTTTGTTTATTTTAAATTGTTTTGTAGAACCTTATAGAGTTGGACCACTACCCCGTTACGAATTTAGAGGGATGAATACTTATAATATTTGAAGGATTAATTGTGGATTAATTGATTTTAAGCAAAGCGAATTCTGGGTCAGACATATTAGAAGTTGAAAATGCTTTCCGGCCTATAATAGTCATTAGTAACTTATGATTTATAGCGTTTATACCAAACTTATTTATTAAATTACATTAATACCGGATCCACAAATCATTGGCTTAGTGCGCCATTGTTTTTTATATGAAACCTTGACCGAACAAGGGCATACTATTATAAGAGCTATAAATCTATAGTATATACTATATAAGCATTGTGTGCGATAATATCTATTATGCGATATTAGAATGGAATCAATTTTATCCGTTCTCCGTGATATAATTGAATTTTTAAGATAAATTCAAGGGTATATTGTTTATTGTTCCGAGTTGGATATACTTTTGCTTATGATAAGAATGGATAATTCTTTGATCAAGAGTAAGATTTATCTAACCTTCGTCTATGTGCCAATCGTATTACAGCAAAGGTAAATTAAACAACTCTCAAATAAATAGAGTTTTCATAAATTATCTTTCTTCTATTTCACACTTTGTGTAGGGTTGGCTGGCATAAAATATGTAGACTTTTCTTTCATTTTTATCTCACCATCATACAACACTCACTCCGACATAAAAAACTGAGCCAAATCAAGCGGCGCATTTTCTAGAAATAAACTGTGTTTTCGGGATTTTATAACTTGTGATTCAAGCATTCTAATTTCAAACTTATCAAAATTGAAGCTGCCTTTTCTTATTATTATGTGGTTTATTATATTTCATTTTGTTTATAACTGTCCATGTTTGACCTTTAAAACTACAGTAGAACACCAACAAGTTTTGAATGATTACAAAGCTTCCACGCAAGCTTTCGTTTCGCAAAAGTTCGGAAGCTTTCGCGCGTCAATTGTGACAGCTGTCAAACTCACGTCAACATCCTGCCTGCCTCCGGGTTGCGGTAGATGTCGCACTTGTGCAGCGGTCGCGTGGGGTCCCCGGGGATGAACTGGCCTGTCCTCTCGCACAGCGCGCGGTGGATTTGGAACTGTAGCACTGTGCTCACGAAGTATCTGGAACAAGGAGGTTTTATGTTAATGCTTGTAATATTTTAAAAGGGTTTGTCACAAACAAGTTATTTTTATCGTCTGTATTTTCTAGTACCTAGGTTTTATCTTATTTAGAACTCAAGATAAATCTAAAATGAATCTACTGGACATAGTACGAACATGGAGAACGATGTTTGCCTTCACCGTTAGAGCATGTGTTTTCAGACCACACATAATTTTCATGCAAAATAAATCCGAAGTGCGTGGCGGTATATGGAACGATCTTCGGAATGAAAGTCGATTGTACTCTTATTTATCCAACACGGCTTTACACATAGCTTTATATATTTATACTATCCAAAGTTCGATATTAAAACACAGGTAGCCTGGTACGTAATTACCCTATCAATAAACGAAGGCATTCAGTGTCAAAATTTCGCAACCGTTTCCCGTGTGAACTAAACCATAGACCACTATACTATCAACTCCTTTATACCTATAGCTAGTCTTTGAAAGGTTTATCCTGGCCTAGGCTGTTGTCGTGACTTTGCAAAAACATACAAGTTTGTCAAGTCTGTACCGCAAAAAAGATAACAAGCAAGTGACTGTACTACGAATACATACTCTTGATACTTATAGGTCCGATTTTACTAGATTTAATACCCTTTTGATAGCAATCATCATCATCAAGAGCCGTATTGGCAAAGTGGGAGCACACTCGACTTTCATTCCGAAAGTCGTGGGTTCAAACCCCGCCGCGCAAATCTGGATTTTTCTTTGTGAAAAACTAAAATGCGCTCGTGCAGAAGTTGTTTGTCATTCACGGCCTAATTTCTCTCGTCAAGACTTCATGAGGAAGTCCCTATGTCCCAACAGCGGATACGTAAATAGGGATGATTATGATATTATAAACAACGTGGTCATTAAAACTTTTCACAAGCCCGCATTTCCAAATAACCTTGCAACCATAATTCCACGCAGTTAAGTAACCTTCAAGTTAACTTGACCAGCTGACGAAAGTGAGTGACCCCTCGACCCTGCGATACATGGCGTCTGCGTATGCGCATGTTACATCAACATAGGAAAAGTCAACTTGTGTAACGAGACTGGGGTTGTCCTGTGACTTTGTTTCTTTTTGGAGATTATGTTTGGGCGAAACTCAATTTTTATTTTATCATCTTTATATTTTTGTTTGAGATTTATGTACCAACAAACGGTGTTATACATTCATTTATTGAATTACAAATATTTACATAAAGTAATAATATTATACTTATAAAATCTTATGTATTATTCCGATTTTTTATTAAACATTAATTTGTATTTTTCGCTATATATTCCTATCCGTTACCAGAAAAAAAGTGCCAGTCGGCATTGCAACGTTGAATGGCAAGACCAAAGTTTCCTTGAGGTTTAGTCCCATTAGTCCCAAATACCAATCCTTAAGAATTTGGGGATTTCATATAATCATGGTGGTTTATAACAACAAATTTCTATTACAAAAATAGTAAAGGTTGGTTACACTATAGTAAATCATTATATAGAAAATGTCAACCAAATGTCTTTAATTTTACTAACCCACAAACTGTTTTCATAATCTCGTTACTACATATTCAAGAAAGGGTCTAAAGATGGCATTATCGTTATCTCGCTTTTTATGTAAGTATGAGGGCTTGCAGGTTTGTTGAAATGTTTACATTGCCGACATAACGAAGAGATTTCTTACCCTACTTACTGTGTCATGATGGCTAAGTGGGATCACACTCAAATTTCATTCTGAAGGTCGTGGGTTCAAAAGACATCCCTTAACGATCAAATAAACTAAATGTGTTTTTGTTACTGTGTGAGCAGGTTAGCGCTTCTTTTTTTTATATTAATACTCGTATTTATCCGTGAAAACCTTTAATTGACTTTAATGTTATGTTTTTGTGTTAGTTATTAAGTATTTTTAAGAAGTTGTTGGTTTTACCTTTTATAATAAATAAATAAATCTGATTCTGATCTTACTCCCGCGGTTCAATTATTTATTTCGTTCTTGCACTTTAAATCACCATCATCAGCCAAGCCAGGGCCGAAAGCTAGTTATAATAACATGTTTTCAAATAGCATTAATGAACTCAATTATTGCCTATTGCCTACTGCCATAGTTTTCATAATCGTAATGTAATAAGCAGTTATTCAACAAGATTGACTGTTGTAGCTACCGCGCATATAAGCTGGCTTCACACTACGCTACAATATTGTATTATAGTATAGCAAAGAAGGGTCTAACTAATCGGTAGATAATTTTATTTAGATAACGCTATAGATAATATTGTAGTATATAGTATAGCAAAAGACCTAATGCTAATACAACTCGTACAGTGAAATTTTATATAATTATCAACATCCCTATTTACGTTCCCACTGCTGGGACACAGGGACTTCTATCTTGACGAGAGAGATTAGACCTACATTGGCCAAGTGCGGATTGGTGAATGTTAAAATATGTCCTTCGAACTCTCCAAAGTTTTCAGAACATGCCGGTTTCCTCACGATGTTTGTCTTCACCGTTAGAGTCGTGTTTTAAAAGCGTCGTACATTTTTCACGAAGAAATATTCAGAGGTTGGGTTTATTAAACCGACCTTCGGAATGAAAGTCGAGTGTGCTTCCACGTTGGCAACACGGCTTAGCTATAATGCTATTATATTATATTATAGCGTAGTCTGAAAGCCGCTTTATAGGTAGTCGGTTGTTATTATAATACCATTATAATGCTGCCCTTGTTGGGCCTTACGAGTGACCTTTGTGAACTTACAACCTTTTGAACACTGATTTTTAAACATTTCTAATGTATTATTTACAACAAGGGAATTAATAACTCACGAGTTTATAGATTATATCGAAGTTTATTAAACTATCTCCTTTTTAACTTTATATCTCTCGTTATGATTTTAGGTACCTTTATGGAGGGAGATTTAGCTCCTATTGTAGGGTTCTTCAAAGGTTCACATACAAATTTTATTGATAACAAATAAGTTACATGTCAATTATATTACATTAAATATTAAATATTATAAATTCTTGAAATTAATACTAATAAAATATTGTTCTCGAAGGACATAAGCGATGGTGATGTACGGAACCATTTCTGTGCGAGCTCAATTTGTGACCAACAGTAATTTATTAAAATGTTAATATAGATAAGTCAAGCGCAGTGCAGGTAACATAAATGAATTGCCAAATTAAATTACAATGTACAACTGAAATTTAAAAAAGTGATTATCGACTAAAAGTCAATAAATACGAGTATTTACATAAAACTTACAACATTCACCGTTCACCGAAAATGCTCAGAATTTCTGAGGATAATTTATTTTAATGCCATCGCAATTAATTAAATACTTTAATGAGAGTATCAACATTTTGTTAAACAATAAAAACAGCCCAAAAAGGTTACTCCAAATAGTTAAAACTGATTACTATGGTTTTGCAAAAGACCTACTTTTGCAAATGTCCTGCATATAAATAAATATGACATGTGTGTGTTAAATAAATATTGCAATGTGAATAGCCTAAATAAAATGCAGAAAGAATTTACTCAGCAATATCTAGCAATATCATCCGAGATAAGCTGGAAGCCTGTGTTTTAATAGATATACTTAATTAATATACATACTTACCTACTATTAATTTTTAAATTGTTAATGTTAGAGAAACATCTGGAACATTCATGCAGATCGATCAAACATTAATTTGTGCCGAGGCTGGAATTAAACCCAAACTCTAGAGGTCGTCTGAAATAAGAAACTACTATAATTATTATATAGGTACCATAATATACCCTGCAACCGCATAACTACAATCAAATGAGCCTTGGTGTAGTAAAAAAAAAAAGGCACACAATAATAAATCAAACTTTTTAATTATCAAAATTCTTGGAGTGCATCAAACGAATCGAACTCATTATATCAAAAAACCTGAATTTGAATCTTGACACTTATAAAAAATAGTCTTGTACACAAAAGACTGGTTGTTAGGCAATAGCAAATAGGTTGATTTATAAAAAAAGTGTACAGTAGTATGACTATAGTAGAAAATAAAAAAAACGCACGCAAAGTTACTTGGCGGTCTGGCTCAAAAAAAGACGACCTCTGTGGCGCAGCGGGCGAAGTCCGCCTAAGACGCAATAGGTTGCGGGTTCGATTCCCGCCTCAGGACAAAAATTGTACTATATGCAAATGATTGTTCCGAGTAGCTGGGTGTTATATATGTATATTCATAATACAAAATATATATTTATTTATGTATGTATATTATATTAGGTATATCAGAAATCTAGCACTCGTAACACAAGCTCCGAGCTTTCCACAGGGCAATATTTATATACCTACCTACCTCTAAAAATAAAGTTTTGTTTTTTACTTTTATTGAATCATAATCCAAAATCCCATTTATAACACCATTGGTTCATCACTACTGATTGATAGTTCAGGTAATTTGTGTCAATAGAATCACTAATTATAAAATAACCTCGTTAATAATGTTTAAATATTTCACGTTTCATTTGCATATGAGATATGGATATGCACCAGATTAATTTAAACTAGCGCCGCACGGGTATATTGTATAAAAATATGAGTAGATTGTTAGTTATTGGCACTTATCTTAAGTTTTCTGTGTAGGTTAGGTTAGGTTAGGTTAGTAGGTGAATGTTTTTTAACAAGTAGACGTGGTTATCAAAATTTCAACTGATTATTATATTTTTATTTTTGTTCATTCAAGCTTTTTCGTAATCGGTCGGAAGTTGCACCACATTTAATCACCTGAGCCTTAAAATCTAACCTCTATTTAATTGATATACTGATGTTTTCTAGGAAAATGCGTAGATAAATATATTTCCCAATAATATAATAATATTAATCGCATACGAAGGCTAAAAAAGGTCGATGAAATTCATGTGGCCTACATTCGTACAAGATGTGACCTTAAGACGATAACGGTGGAGTCTGTGGATTACAAAATGATACTAACTACACTATGACGCTTCATGGGTTGAGAAATTAAGTGTTTCGAGTACGCAGCTTTTCGTAACTATCAAATTGAGAGCAAAAGCTAAAAGTGATTACTTTAATGGGTGCATGATATTGAAATGCAACGATCATCTTTGGGCGTGGCGAACGAGATCATTTATGCAATCGATCGAGAATTTTACATCAAAATTATATCTACTGAGCATTTTATTGGTATGTTTTTATTATTTTTTAATCAGTATCTCGCAACTTGTACGCTGCAGATTTACGCAGTGGATCTCTTCAAGCTTTAACACATTCAATGCCCAAGCTCGGTAGCCCGACAGGCTGCATCACCACCACACCGTGCCGTAAATACGAGCGTCTGTCATGGACACAGATAGTGTTAACAAAACATAAAAAAGTAGGTTCCCCTATTAACTTTCCTACTGCTGGGACATAGGAACGTATTTCTTGACGTAATAGGCCTTAATTCATCATGATAACATAACATAAAAACAATCATGTTTTTGTAGATCTGTTTATCAAATCGAACTTGAAATTCCAGTTTCAATATTTATGCTAATGCCATAGTTTATAAGCCAATGTCAATTTCCCCACCGCCCTCAAGGGCAGCCCTTGAGGCAAGGACATGACGAAATGCTTGATTTGAAATTATCAAAATTAATGATGATAACATAAACAAAGGTACCTAATAATTAGGTAATTGTAGTCTACATGCGATCATTAACAAACATGATTGATTGAATCAGATTGCCAGAATAATCTTTGCGTAATTGATTTAAATGCATCTAGTTAATAACATTTTAATGGATTTTGTAAATATAATTGTTATGTTATTTAGTAAATGCATCGAAATCAACTTCGTAAAGTTAATTCGAAAAATTGCGTGTATGAGCTGTCTACTAGGTGTACTATTAGCCTGTGAATCTGGAACGGAATGTAGAGATATCAAGGGGATTATACTCAAGGTTTCTAGAATCGAATGAGAAATCAGAAGTTCTATTAAAAAATAAGGGCTACCCTGATAGGTAGAAAAAATGGCAAAATGAGCTATGTGGTGACTTTCTTAGGCACTGCACGGCTTATAAAACCATTCCTGTTTAAACTAGCGTGTACATAATCAATTGCAAAATTCCTTATAAATAACGTTTGAGCAGAAGTCTAATTAGACTTGCAGCGTATTGAATAGCTAATAAAACTATCGTAGAGCTCTCACTGTGAGGTAACGTAAAGTGGGTCCGACGTTTCGAAATACAATCAGCCATACTGCCTGTAAGGATAACTGTTGGGAAATGCGTCAGGCACTAAGATTTAAGTCAGTGGGATATTAAATAAGTCACAAAGCATCATATTGGAACAGACAAATAATCACGAATCTGACACTGCGTTGGCTTATGGTTGAAGAAATGTATTTATCACAAGAGAATAACAATAATATTCACTTACAGATATAACAATCACTTCAAAATTTTGTTCAATAATAAGCTACAAACATACTCTTGCTTGCATTTGGCAACAGTGGTATATTGCTAAGAATTTAGCATCATCATCAACATTATTCATGCTAGTCTAGACAACCAGTAGTTCGACCGATCCGTCAATTCTAACCGCACATTACGGTAACCACAATTAAACCGCGGATAATTTATAACTACCGAATTTGATACACCATTCATTTTGTTTCTAGTGTTGCGAAAAGGACTAGGTGTATATTTAACGTTTTTTAATTGCACATCGCCGATTGTAAACTTTAGTTTTTTCTTAGCCTGTACTTTCCCACTATTGGGCAGAGGCCTCCCCTAACTCTGTCCTGTATCTTTTACATTAAAGAATATTTTAATACATGTAATAATTTGTAGTTTAAAGAAAAATATTGTACGTCCATAATTAATGGACAAACTATTGTTCTTGATTTATAATATTAAGATCTTTTATACCTACACAGTAAACAAATTTCAAATAAACAAATTTCATTTCATTACATTTGTCTCTGTCTGGAACAGTTTGCTACCAGTCTACCCAGATGTCAATTAGGTCATCTCGTGGAATATTAGGGATGGATTTTCTTTCTTGGTTTGAATTTCTTTTTCAAACATACTTTTATATGTTGCCGGCAGCTTACAAAACAGATGGCACTAAATTGTGGCGTAATCGACAATAGTTATACAGATACAGAGCCTGTTTGGTTGAACGCTCTAATATTAGGAATATTTGCTTTTGACTTATTTTAAGAGCGAGTAGGCAGTGAAAATCGCGGCAGAAACGACTACGAGAGTTGACAACAGCAACCGCGTGCCCCACGTGGCGCTGGCGTATCGAAAATATTACGCGCAGCGCTAACCAGAATTAGTTGTGTAGCCTACAATCATAGATAAACCCCACTAGATACCGCATGACAAGCGACGACCGCGCGCCAAACATAATATATGGTTAAATCAACCATTATGAAAAGCCCCGCCTCGAAACACGGCTTTAGTTGCGACCAAGTGTCAGACCCGTGAACTTCATATACGTTTCTATAGTCTAACGCAAGTGAAGAGGTCAGCATATAATGGCTACTCGTACAAAGGATGTTCACTTGTCTCTTTTCCGCATTGCGCTTATTGCACTCGTTGTCCTTCTCGGCGAAAGCACGTGTAACGTTAGTGATGTTAATTCTAATCGATATTGTTAAAAATGATAGACAACGTATATAAGCGGGTCTCTCGGTATTATTGTATGTAAAAATAAATAAGTTATCCATAAACCGTTTAAATATGTTTATTACTTACTCACTCAGTCAAATGAATTATTTGTGATAAATTTTTCTAATATTATTTTTAAATTTTTAAGTTCTACAGGTTTTGTGTATACCAAAAATAAATACATATCTACCTACCTACATGATGCTATTTGCTACAACGCCTTTGTTCCAGTCCCCGCAATCCGCATCTTCCTCCAATTTAGGTACGTTTGAATCGGAACAAAAGTATTCTGTTTTTTAATGTAATCTAGTTTGGGAGATCTGTGCATACAATAGACACTATTATTGTAATCTGAAGCAATGCGTCAAATTTTTACACGTCAAATAATATATACAAAATTGAAATGCGAAAGTAACTCTGTCTGTCTGTCTGTTACGCTTTCCCGCACCTCTTAACCGATTTTGATGAAATTTTGCACATACAATCTTTAGACCCTGAGAAAGAACAGACTTTTTACCGCTGAAAAACATGTTTCCGCGGGAAAATATATGCTTACGCGGGAAAATTCGATTTGGATGAAATTTAGTATTGAGATAGTTGCAAATAAAAGTATATGGCGAGAGACTTTCTACCGCGGAAAAATACATGCTTCCGCGGGAAAAGATAATAATACTTACGCGGGAAAATTCGATTTGGATGAAATTTAGTATTGAGATAGTTGCAAATAAAAGTATATGGCGAGATACTTTCTATCGCGGAAAAATACATGCTTCCTCAGGAAAAGATAATAATGCTTACGCGGGAAAATTTGATTTTGATGAAATTTAGTATGGAGATACATAGTTGCAAATAAAAGTATACGGCGAGCAGAAGTCGCGCGGGGGCAGCTATAAATGACAAACTATAATAAAATTGGTTCCGCCACAGAATATTATTAGTTAGTACGGCGCACGGAGAAAATTGTCATAGGTCCGTTCAGCACAACGTCTCGCCCCGCACTGAATTGAAGGGCCCGCGGAGGGGAAGATCGCGCATTGCGTGTGTCGTTTTACGTAAAAAATTCGTTAAAAATCGCTGGGATTTTTTTCGAAAAAGTAAGCTCAGGAGATGATTGGTATTCTTTTATTCTATATGGTGATGAAAATTAAAAAATCTTATGATTAATAGATTAGGATTTAAACGGTTCTTGCTGAAAAAGTAGACGGTATTTTACACTATTATTTCAGGTACTTAAAATAAAAAAAATGAAATTTCGGCCTCAGGAGATAATGCCTTATATGGCATAGATTATTGTGTAATTTTTTCAAAGCAATTCCGTTAAAGAACAAGGAAATAAATGGTTTCTGCTGAACCCAAATTTACCAAATTCACATATATCTACGCCTTAATGTATGAGCTATTGATTTATTTTCTTTAAAATCTGTTCAGTAGTTTTCTCGTGGAATGTAACAAATTAATATCCATATACAATTACTAATTACACGAGCAATTACTAATAATAAAAGTAAGATTTTTTTTAAATGAGACATTTTTACTTTTACCACGGAAAAATTTGTAACAGAAAAATATGCATGCGGTGTTTATCTTAGGTAGAGTAAAATAAAATTTGTTATCCAGTGTTCATAAGTAACATGAACACTGGATTACAAATATTCCTAATTAAATAAATCGCGAGCAAACCCGCATGACGGGCTAGTTTGAAATAAGTGGATTTAACACGTAAATAAGGATTGATGTGGAGGAGTTGTTTTTATGGAACACGCAATACTTTACCCGCTTTAGCGTAATTTGTTAAAGTTGGGACATCGCATAATGTGTTACTTTTGTCTTTAACACTCAGAAATAATATCTTCTTATATTAAATTACTTTGAAGCTTCCTCCTAAAAAATGGATAATCATCATCAATCAGCCGTCAGACGTCCACTGCTGGACAAAAGCTTAATGATATCAAGTTGTTTTGGTCGGTTGCAAATTGCATCCATCGTGCTGAACCAACTAATTTTACCGACTCATCCGTCTACCTGGTAGACGGACGTCCGACGCTGCATTTTCTGATCCGAGGTATCCACTTGAGAACTTTTCGGTCCCATCGGACCCATACAATTTACACAACAACATCTAGTCACGGGGTAAGCTAGAAGCTTGTAATACGGGTGCATGCAAAAATGGATCGTTTATGTAGAATTGCATCATTCCGCGTAATTTCAACTAGCGTCTAACCATTTCAACTTGCTAAACGGCATACCAAAACCGGTCAGCGTGATTTATTCGCCTCAAACGAGAGAGATGCAGCTCTGAGGCAATGCTACGCTATATAGTCCACGTGTCTTCCTCGAGGTGTGGAATTCTCGGCAATTTACTAGTTTTTATCGAACAATTACTAGTTTTCATCTCACCGTAAATAGTTTCGAGAACTAGACTCATTCGGTACGTAATAGAGAACATCAGGCAGGCTCTTTAGTAACTAGATTACGTGGAGCGTTTTATTAATTCTAGATGACTAAATGCGCTATTCGTCAGTTAAATAATTAATTTGCAAGTAACGTTGTTGATGGATATGTTATGAATGGTTAGCTGTGTACTCGTAAGGATATTCTTTATGAATGACTTTACACCCCGCAGTTTCGACCACGTTTTAATATTTTCCTGCTATAAAAGGTATATAAAAGTACCCTATGTTTCTTTCCTGCTTTTAAGCTACCTCTCCACCAATTTTCAGCCAAATGAGTTTAGCCGTTCTTGTGCTATAAATAGTGTAACTAACACGACTTTCTTGCTGCGTTTGCCAATCGGTGGTCTCCACTCGAGAATTTTCAACAATGAGAATGTTATGAAGCATTTCAAGAGCACAACAATTAGGACATCAAAGTTACCTAATGTTAGTTTATGGAATTAAACTGAAATGTCAACTACCAAGCAAGTCAAGGATCAAAGCACGCGAAATGTCATAATGAACTAAACTTCAACAACAAAGGATAATATAAGGTTTAATTATGCCAATAGTTGAAATGTCTGTAAATTTTTAGTATTTAATAGACTGGAATTCAATTTATATCTTAAGTCCAACGTTAAAACGAATGCATAAAATCTCATATATTTAATATTTTGCCAATGTTGTATGGGTCACCTTAGTCAAATGTAATAAAGACTATGGTTTTTTGGACCGTAAACATAGGTAAATCTTTTTGTTTTATTGGTTTTGAATATGACCCGGACCTAAAATAATATAAAAAAATGTTACTGGTTTTGTGAGAAATAACTTTGTTTTCTAAAAACAAAGCGGGCGAATCAATCAGCTAGTTATTTATAAAATATATCTGTTATTTAGTAAGATGTCCCTAATGAATAAAAAATATCCTAGTGACTTCCTAGCCTGAGCTGTGCAATATAAAAATAATTTCAAAAGAATGGTAGCCTTATCACACTAGCCATCTGCGCGACTAGGGCTAACTTGCATCGTGTTCGTGTCGAGTTGAGAGCAAACATGGACTGCTAGATGTAATAGTTTACAAATTGGTTTGACTGTCTTATGTTCGCTTTGTAAGAAAAACTTTGCGAGATTTATTTAGTCATTATTTAGACTTTTAATTACCATCATTATAATGAGTATAGTGCTTATAAAACTAGGTAAACTAGCGAATTAACATAATACAATATTATAATTATTTAGCAACGATTGAAAAGATATCGCGCCAGATAAGGATGATTAGAGAAAATTGGGGTAAGCCATTGCCCAGCTGTGGGACACGGTTGGCTCATAAAAGAAGTTTTGATACGTCACAAGCCACCACTTTAGATCTGATGCAAAACGGACGATGATAATAAAATTGTACGATACAGTGATAAATATTTTAGAACATCCTTTTAAAAGGCCAAGGATAATGATGATGACTATATCATTAAAATGCATTAATTCCGGTTTATCAAAGAAACCAATCATACCTTGTAGTGCTCATACGAAAATTGTATTAGAGACTTTTAGAGACCATCTAGATAGTGGTAGATTAATTATCGTTTAGCAAGAAAAATTACAAAAGACAGGGGAAAAATCTGCCACATTTTTTATACACTTAATAATATGTAAGGTGTAATTATCGTAAAAATTTGACTTGTTTTAAAATTTATAAAATATAAATATAATTTCTCAATGAAACCAACGTTTATTTATTAATTATTAGCTGTAGGTCACTATATGTAGGTACTACAAGTAGGTACATTGTAAGTACCTAACCAGTGACTAAGAAAGGCTAAGGAAGTATTTATTTAATGTAGTATAGGTATAATGTAGCCTGTTTTTATAAAGTTTAGGTGCTCTTTTCCTACGAAAATAAACAGGAAACCAACGATTGTAATAAACTTCTTTAATAAACTTGCCTGATATATGAGCTAAAAAAATAATATTTCTTAATAAACCTACTACGACTTTGCAATTTCAATTGAATTTAGCTCATCATCATCATCATATCAGCTTTCGGACGTCTACCGCTGGACATTTATTTATTTATTTATTATTATTACATACAGAATATAACATTACAGTACAATACCAATGCGCTATATCCATAACAAATTATAAGTTTTCAAGAACTGATTGTGTTAAGTCCATGAATTTCGGCAAAGTGTGGTGGAATACATCTACCTCGTTCTCGGACAAAGTGTTGAGCAAGCGAATAGCGAGTGTTAAGGGGGCAAACTCAAGTAGTTTGGTCCTACAACTAGGGACAGCCAGCATAGCGGGGCGACGGCGCGCGGCCAGGTAGTCTCTCGGGGCGCGGAGCTGCAACGCGTCCAGCACCTCCGGGTGGTGCTGGAGGCCGCGGAGCACGCGCGCCACGTACTTCACCAGCGCCAGCTGGCGCCGGACGCCCAGCCGGCAGTATCCGCACATACCGATCACAAAGAGGCTCGGGTACATAAGAGGGTAAACATAGGCTTTCTTAAAAAAACCATCATCAACCATGCATCATGCATCCAGCTTGAACTGGCAGCTTTGACCAAATCTGGACATCTTGTTGGTGGACATCCGGCGCTGCGTTTTCCGATCCGTGGTCTCCCCTCTTTTTCGGCGCCATCGGCCATCTGTTCTCCTCGTTATATGGCCTGCATATTGCCACTTCAGACTACTTAGAACCGTAATATAGGTAATAGTTCATATTAATTCTACTACGACTTATCCTTTTCAACAAGATTTTAGCTCTCAACCTAATTTAAAGAAGAGGGCGAAGAAGAGGGCGCCACTGCTCTTGTAAACATAGTCTCTGTCGAAAATATATTAGTAAAAATAGAAAAAGTGCTCTACAGCTTTCACCAATATTACCATAGTGTGCACCAATAGCAGCATTTTGTGTACAAGTGAATTCACAGGAATTAAAGTGGAAATCACATAGAAAAACTCAAAGAAGTCATATCAGTGGTTCATAACAAAAATAACAGTGAAACATAGCAATATACATTGTTTCATCAGAATATACTGGACGCAAACACAACTGTGACACAACAGTGAGTCATTTACACTTATTAACCGAGAAACTATTCAAAGTTTGAGAAATAAAGATACAATTAAATAATTGATAAAGCAAAAATCGAATCTACCGCCACTTGTAGTTCAGAAAACAATAACCGCCTAACGGCAAGAAAGCTTCTGCTATTCGATCATAGATGGCGTTAGAAGTAGTTTAGACTGCTTATCACTACATTATATGGTACTTCTTCTGAACACTAGTCTTTGTACTAAATAAGTTGTGGCTCTTTTTTGGTTCCCTTTACATTAATTTTTTCCCTGGATAAAGACACAAAATGAGTTTAAACACTAATGTGACAGTACGGAAGCAACGACGAAGATCGCATCTTGACATATCGGAAATAAGCTCAGAAATTGCACAATTTAATTCTACAATTGCTGACGGGAGCTTAATAGACATGTCAGTAAGAAGTGTACCTGAAGAATCCACACAAAACTGCGATCTAAAACAACAGATACTCGAGATACAAAACGAATTATGTATAGCTCATGAGGAAATAGCCACTCTTAGTTCTCAATGCAGCAAGTTGAATAAGGAACTTGAGGATAAATGCCGTCAAATTACATTGTTAAGAAAAGTAACTACGGAACAGGTTTTTACTTCGCCACGTATGTCTCCCCGTCCAGGAACGAGCGGCACAAAAACCAAGAAAACGATTAATTTACGGGAAAAATCTCCGCGTTACTCACCAATTCATTTAAACAATGAAACAGAAATTGGAGAAACACCGGCCGTAAAAAAAGCTACAGTACAACGTGCTAACATAATACGATCACAACTAACATCGAGTCCGAAACATGAAATAAATACCGTACAAAACACTGTTAACGAAAACGTGAAACACTTGAAGAGTACCGCGACCGCGACTACTACAGAGGGCAGCAGTATCAAACCAAAGATTCACTTAATCGGAGATGATCAAGCTCGGAACTTAACGACTCAACTTATAATAGATCGAAAAAATAAATGGAACGATTTATATGACATATTTGGTACAATTAAACCGTCGGCTACGACAAGTGACATATTAAAAAATTATAACGTAACAAATTTACACGAAAATGACATTTTAGTTCTGTTTTTAGGAGCTAATGATAAAAATCCTTTCTCTATGTTTACAGGATTATGTAATTTTTTGTACTCACTCAAAGGACAGTCAGTATTTATTATGGAGGTGCAATATAATCGTTACCTTAATATACACAAATTAAACAATGAGTTAAGGCTTTTGATTAGAAATTATAATAACTGTAAGTTTGTACAGATGAGTAATGGATATGATGAGGATGTATTTAACAGTAAAAAATCTAAAGCGTTTTTACGTGATTAAGTTTAAAATTAAATATTGAAATCGATAGCATTAATTACAGGAAACAATTCCTCGACAAGAGCAGACCACTGAGTACATTACGGGCAAATTTCAGTACTAAAATACAGACCAAAGGGGTTGGAAATCGTGTTTATAAGGTCGGCACTATTCCGTACTATTTTCAACCTGTGGTTCATCATAGGAAAATTGCGACACAGGAAAATATCGATAATAGACAGTCAGAAAATGGGAAAAACTCTTTTTTTCCAAAAGTACCAATAGGAATGAAAAGACTTTGACAATTTTTCATCAAAATATCGCCGGCGCTGTATTCAAATCCGAAAACATACAAATAGCACTGTCTGAACTACGCCAAGACGGAACTGAGGTACATATTTTATGTTTAACCGAAACTTTTATATTAAAGGGCCATGAACATCTATTAAAAATAGCGGGTTACCGGTTGGCTGCGGCATACTCACGTTCGGACAGTAAGAGGGGGGGCGCATGTATTCTGTTGGAAAATAGTTTGCAATATAAAGTCATACAATTAGTAAGTAACATAGCTTGTAAATTTTGCTTTGAAAGTACTGGTATTGAAGTTTTAAATTACAATATAGCTTTGATATGTGTATATAGAACACCAAATAGCAGCGTTACAATATTTTTAGATAAACTCAATAACTTATTGCAAACATTATCTAAGAAGTACAAAAAGATAATACTTTGTGGCGATTGGAATATTGATATATTAAAAAAAAGTAGACAAAACAGTGAACTTAGAAGTATTCTTGCCAATCATAATTTCGAACTTCATATCACTTCTCCGACCCGGAACTTAGCATGTTTGGACCTTTTTGTCAGCAATATTAAAAAAGTCAAAGGTAAGGTACATTGTTTAACTTTGTCAGATCATGAGATGGGACAAACATTAGAAGTTCCGATAATGGCAAAAGCTCCAAAACAAGACTGGGTTGAATGTAGAAGAGACTTCAGCTTAGATAATGAGAGAAAGTTCTTTAATTCAATTTCATCTCTATCCTTTTCAGAAGTATACGTGAGTGACTCTACAAATAGCGCTTTTAATGCATTCCATGAACTTTTTACACTCTTTTTTTGACTTATGCTTTCCTCAATACTTCATCAAAAGAAGGTGTAAAGGTAAAGGTTGCGCATGGCTTACGAAAGGATTAAAAAAATCTAGTATAAAAAAAAGGTGTCTCTATATAAAATTAAAATTAAGTAAATCGAATAAAAAAATAGCGGTGAAGCGTTATAAAAATTACAGTAAAATTCTCAAGAAATGTACATATAAATCGCAGCAAATACAAAATTTAAAATTTATAAAAAAAAGCAGTAATACATGTAAGGCAGTATGGAAAATTATAAATGAAAATATTAATGACATATATACTAATAATGAAGTGGAAAAAATAATTGACATTAATAATATTATATATAACAAACCTCAGGACATAAGTGATAGATTTAATCAACATTTTATTGACATAACTAAAAACCCAAACCCTAACTTTATACCTGGAAATCCTTGTTCTAGCATTGCGTCAAACTCATCCTCAATTTTTTTATATCCAACTGATCCTGACGAAGTATGTAAAATTATAAAAAAGTTAAAAAATACAAACTCCGTTGGTTCAGATGGAATAAATACCAGAATGATAAAGTTTTGTGCCCGCGCTATTTCAAAGCCACTAAGTCATATAGTTAATATGTCTTTTGAAGAAGGTGTGTTTCCAACTAACCTAAAATTTTCGATTGTTAAGCCTCTCTTTAAAAAGGGTGAAAAATGTGACATGAATAATTATAGACCAGTGACATTAATTCCAATTTTATCAAAAATATTTGAAAAAATAATTTTAATAAGACTACAATCGTTTACAACTTCTAATGACATCTTAAAAGCAGAACAATTTGGTTTTAGAATAAATAGCACTACAACGTTAGCTTGTTTCAACTTAGTCAAGCTTATAACGGAGGCATTGAATGACAAAGTATCCGTGGTGGCTTTGCTATTAGACATGTCAAAGGCGTTTGATTTCGTTGACCACAGAACTCTACTTTTTAAACTAGAAAAGTATGGGATTAGAGGGAATGCTAATGCATGGCTACAAAGCTATCTAGAAAACCGTCTGCAATGCGTTGAATTATCAAGAACAGTTAAATCTACAAAATCAGCATTCAGATCTGAATTTAAATCTAATAATAATTATGGTGTTCCCCAAGGAAGTGTGCTTGGTCCATTTCTCTTCCTTATATACATTAATGATCTTCCTGACATTATTAAACATAGAACAATTTTATTTGCAGATGACACTACGATTATTATTAGGGGACATAATAAATTGACGTTCGAACGAGAAATCAATGACGCACTTTTTAAGACAATTGAATGGCTGAACCAGAATAATCTTAACATTAATCTAAGTAAGACTAATATAATACAATTTGGGACATATAAAACTATAAAGGAAAACATTAATATTAAATTTGATAAAACACTTATAGCAGAAGTTAAAACAGTAAAATTTTTAGGTATCGTAATTGACATGAACTTAAATTGGAAAGCACATATTGAGCAAATTTGTATTAAAATTGACAGGTTTGTATATGCGATAAAGTGTCTAAGACTTCGCGTTTCTAAAGAAGCAGCTCTCACGGCTTACCATGGATACGTCTCTGCAACACTAGGATACGGACTCTTAATGTGGGGGAACTCGGTAGATTTTTCTAAAGCCTTTAGAGCGCAAAAAAAATCAATTCGTGCTATATGCGGATATTGGAGTACAGATAGTTGTAAACCGCTATTCAAGAGTTTCAAAATCTTGCCGCTGCCGTGTATGTACATTAGAGATGCATGTGTCTTTGTTAAGCAGCATCCTCAGTATTTTAAAAGACATGCAGATGTTCTTAGTAGACATACAAGACATAAAGATAGATTATACGTCCCACCATGTCGGCTTGAACTGGTTAAACGCAACTCTTTCTATCATGCCATTACCATCTATAATCAACTACCAAACACTTTAAAAGAACTTCCTTTGACTAAATTTAAGTACAAACTAAAAGACTGGCTTCTTGAAAACTGTTTTTATGACATGAGTGAATATATGAATTTAAAAAAAAAGTGAATTGTAAATCCTGTAATTAATTATGTTATTGTTTTCTTTTCTTATAAGTATAGTTCATATGACATGTAGATTAATTATTTATTTATTCATGATTTGCACACCTCTATACAGGTAGTTTGTTTTTGGACATATTAGATTTAAGACCTTTTGTACAAACATTCTGGCAAAATAAATTTCATTTCATTTCATTTCATTTATCAACACATCCGTTCGCAGCAAGGACAACAACTAAACCCGTTTTATCTCAAATTACATCCTAAACGACTCGCTATCTGCAGATAATCTATGAATCTATATGTGAATGAAGTTGTTTGGGTATGTTGGTAGTGCAATGTGTCATGCAGAAGGAGCCACGAAACTGAAATACTTTTGGAGGCGGTAGTGTAACGAATAGGACAAAGTAATGGAGCATTTTAATGTTCTTATATAGTAGTCCAATCGAATAGTATGCTGATAAGCAATTGAGATTATTGGTTATTGTTTAGATATGAGAGCCAGAAGGAACCTAAGGACACAGACAAAATGTTTTAAGTTACCTTACTCCAAAATCGCTGAATATGATGTACAAAAAAGTAATTTGTAATGCCATTAGAAAGATTGCATTATGGGGAACAATTTTTCATCCAGACTTATTTTTAATTAATTTCTCAAAATACACTGTTTAATTATATTTGTATATTTTCATGATTTCCGTCTAGGGACTCCCGATATGTTAATAATGTTTTACCATATTGGGCAAGATTGAGCATAACACTAAGACATGTGACTAACTCTAAGATTATCGTCAATAGATACCACATCCAAGTACTCTCACGTCCGCGGTTACCGGAACTCACAGCCGGACCCGTTGAAGGGCGTCGCCTCTCTCCGCGAACATTCGCACCATACCTTGTTTTTATTCACGGTACCAACGTGCCTTGAATACCTATGTATGGATACTTGGAGTATTGAATATAACGTCTACTGTTCATAACAAACCTTTGTAACTAATGGGTAGATAATATTGTGGAGATAAATATCAGATGAGCGGACAAGTTGGTACTTTTGGGACTTCTCTCTTGACGAGATCGATTCGGCCCTTACTATATTTATTTATTTTTTTAACATCGCTGGCTAAAGGCGGTCTCTATATCATGTTTGTATCTAAATACGCATAAGGCACACAAAGAAAATGTAAGCCGTTCTATTACTTTGTTCTATTATTATTACTTGCACGTACAAAAACTTCAAATAGCCTTCTATACAATCCAACAGTATTAAAACGATCGATCAATAAGGTCGATAATTCAATACAGTAATACTTATAACTCATTTGTACAAAGTTATCGATTGCGAGTTAACGAGAAGACGAAAGATATTCTTCAGTATCTTTGTTTATGTTTACTTTTGATACTTTACGTTGTTTACTCTACATATAAAAACAAAGTCACTATAAGCTTCAATTTTTAGAACTAAACAACGGATTTTGATGCGGTTTTTTTAAAATAGGTAGAGTGATTAAATATGAAGGTTTATAAGAATAATAAATACCCGAAGCATAAGAAGAATATTATATTTAGTATATCAGAAATCTAGCACCCGTAACACAAGCTTCAAGCTTATCATGGGGCTAGATGTCGCTGTGTGAATTTTCCAGCAATATTTATCTAATATATAAAATTCTCGTGTCACAGTTTTCGTAGCCATACTCTTCCGAAACGGCTTGACCGATTTTGATGAAATTTATTGTGCTTATCCGGTATCTATAAGAATCGGCCAACATTTATTTTTCATCCCCCTAAATGTTAGGGGTAGTCCACCCCTAATTTTTTTTATTTATATGGCAAAACAACGTTTGCAGGGTCAGCTAGTTAAATATAGGAATAGCCTCTATGTTCTCGAATGGTCAACACAGGCGCCTTCTGTGACGCAGGCGCAGGTGAAGTAAAAGTTTGTATGAAGGACGCCGGACGTTGCGATACAGTGGCACTATGTGAACTGGGCTTATCTCAGCATCACTGACCGGAAGAAGTTAAACTAGGTTCGGCGGTCACGGGATCTCAACTAACATTCCTTACCTGGTTCCTTTACCTATATGCTCTTATTATATGTATTTATTTACGAGCCACAGAAAACCCATAACAACGCACATCAAACAAAATATACTACGGTTGCCGTTTTTGTGAACCTATTGGACTAGGTTAGACTAACAACTCACTATCCTACTTTAATAATTGTGATGATAATAAAAATTATTTTAAAAACTTTAGTTTTAAATCAAGTTTGTTGTAGGACATAAAAAAATGTACATTTCATAATTCATGCATTAGATAGCTATCACAATCATCATAGTGGTCACAAAGTGCGTGCGACGATGGTGACTAATCACTTGCATTTATACAATAAGCTGGTTTACAGATTACTATCTAAGTGTTATTTGCATGAATAAAATGAAAAAATCATTATAATAGAAAATAAAATTATTCTATTAAGTATTTATTTTATTATTAATTATTAACTGGCACAGGAGAGGGAGTCATGGAGGGATCTGGGGGAGGCCTTTGCCCAGCAGTGGGACACCACAGGCTAATCGTAAAATTATTCATACAATAATTATATCGATAACACATAACAAAACTTATGCAACTCCCTACGGCTTTTTGGGTTATAATACATTTCCTTGCAGTAAAAAAAAGGATATGATTTTTGGTTCTTAACCTATCTAAAAATCATATTTTACCCAAATCGGTTTACTCGTTCCATTCATTTTACGCCATCTAACTCCTTGACTAAGTTGACCCTCGTACGTAATACAAATACTCACCGATCTAACACAGTAGTTCTTCGAATAATTTAATACCTAAAAAGGTTAAATACAAATAAAGGTTAACCTGGTTTCTATGTAAATTAGCCATGTCGCAACGACGGAACCCACAACTATTAGGGTTCGGAAGCCGTCAGTCGAAACGCTTGCGACACTTACTCTGGTCCACTCCGGCTGAGGTTAGATTCATGCTTTTATGAGAAAGGAAGTCTCATGGCTTGAGTTGAGGGCGGATAGAATAAATAAAATCGCGAATCAAATAAATTCTAGTTAATTAGGAAATGATTAATTAGGGAAGGTTTTCCACCAAAAGTATGGAATTAGAAGATAATAAAGACTCTTGCGTCGCAGGCGGACCTTCGCCCGCTGCGCCACATAGGTCGTCATCTATACTAGTAGGTACTATAATTAATATTAGCTTTATTTATTTAGGAACATCAACAAAATCAACATGTACACAATTTTAACATTCACAACTATTTAAGAGTTTATCACAGCATGATTTAAAATACAAGGCAGAGCTTTTCGGAGTCAACAGTTTCAACGATCTTCTACGTTTAACATTTACCTTGCAACATTTAATATGAATTATACCTTAACCTATTTAGGTTCTTTGTCTCAACTAGGTGCTTGTCCTTTAAACAACTCAGGAAATGAAACCAGCCCTGTGTGCATATAGCCAGTTCGACTTATTTATAACGAGTTTTTTTACGTTTTACGACTACATTTAAAATATAGTGGACCTATATTTTACTGGATTATGAATAATGCGTTTAACCTTATACAATAAATATGGTAAAATTGCTTGACCGAGCTAAGTAATTGGGTAGCAAAAATTATCCGGATACGGAGTTTTATAGTTAACTAGCTGACCCGGCAAACGTTGTTTTGCCATATAAATAATCTGAAATTAAAAATTTTGTCTAAAAAAAAAAAATTTAGGGGTGGACTACCCCTAACATTTACGGGGATGAAAAATAGATGTTGGCCGATTCTCATAGATACCTGTTAAGCACAAAAAATTTCATCAAAATTGGTCAAGCCGTTTCGGAGGAGTATGGAAACGAAAACTGTGACACGAGAATTTTATATATTAGAAGATTAAAATTTTAATTATTCATGGGCATTTAAACCGCGAGCTGTATTGGCTAAGTGGGACCACACTCGACTTTCATTCCGAAGGTCGTGGGTTCAAACACCGCAGGGCAACCGTAATCTTTCTTCTTGATAAATTATGTGTGCTTTAAAAACACGTGCTCTAACGATGAAGGCAAACTTCGTGAAGAAACCAGCATGCTTTGAGAATTTTGACAAGTTTGAAGAACATGGCCATATACTAACATAACCTAATCCAGGGTGGATGGGTTTCATGCTGTTATCCGCAAAAAACACTGCATCACTTCTACGCAGAGTGCGTTGCAGCACCAACAGCATCTTGCAGGTCATAGCCGACAAGTATGACTTGCCGGTCATACGCTCCTTAATTTGCACCTCAATTGGTACGAGTATTAATGTCTAAATTGTATCTTGTACTCGTATATTTGTATGTATGTCATAAGGGCATATTATAATGTGTGGATCTAAGTTGTCTGAATAAAAATGATTTTATTATTTAACCGTAATACGGTAACAAATCATAAAAATCTAAAGTCGACTTGAGAACCTTGTTCCTTTTAAGGAGTCGGCTAAAACAAAGGAACCTTATTTATTTTTACACATAAAATGAAACAGATTGAATATTTTCCATGCATATTCTCACCTTTGTAACAATGGTTTTAGAACAATACTACTGAATACCGATGTCCAAAATTGTGATTGATTTGAGAATGTTATATTTGGGTCGATCTATCAAGGGTACTGAAGCTTGAAGGTTGTTTAATTTTATATTACGTCTCATATTGCTTTATTTATATCACACTAGCTGACCCGCCGACAGCTTCGCTTCCGTTTTATATATTTTTTACCTTCCTCGATAAATGTACTATGCAACACTGAATTTATTTTTCATTCCTTAACCTAAATCTGAAATTTAACCCTTTTAACTTGCATCCACTATGAACTGGCAGCTTTGACAAGATCATCTGTCCATCTTGTTGGCAGACATCCGACACTATAATAGCCGATTTATGGTCTCTGAAGAACTTTTCGGTTCCATTGTGAATCTGTTCTCCTTGCTACATGCCCTTTTATATATCAAGTTTTAAGTATAGAATAGTCAATTAACACATTTTATTTAAGGAGTCCAATATTTCTGAAAGGATCTCTTTGTTACAAGCCCCAAGGACTTTTGCAAGCGTGTGTGAAAATACGACCCAGTTACGTTTGCAAGAAAATTTATCTTTCCTTTGATAACATCGGAATAAATTTACTTCGTTTAAAGTTGAATGCATTTTTGTGAAGAAACAGAGTGAGGAAACTAGTGGTTGTTAGTAAAGACATGTTTTTTTTAATTATTTCAGTTGGACAGAAATCTAACATCCGTAACACAAGCTTCGAGCTTAACACGGGGCTACTGTGTGAATTGGCCAGCAATATTTATTGTATGTTATTTATTACATTTGTGATTATTATGAATATTTATGAGTAGTTTTTTGTGTTCTTTATGTACATAAACGATAACTAGGTCTGACCCCGGCAGTTATGCAAAGTGCATTACGGCTTTAGAAAGGCTGCAGTTATCAAGTTCAAGTTAAAAATGTACATTGACCTTGCATTTATCGCATTAACTGCTAAATGTTTACACTGTTTAAGGGTAGGTTTTACTAATGATAAATAAACGCAAGGATAAAATGTTAATTTCATAAAAATAACAAAATTATGTAATTATAGTATTTTTTTTAATTTTCTAGTCTAAAATCTAGTAAGAGAGTTATGTACATATCTAACTAGAGTTTATAAACTACTTCACAAATATATTGTTAAATATATTATATCACTAAATAACTCATAAGTAGTAGTTATTTAGTGATATAATATATTTAACAATATATTTGTGAAGTAGTTTATAAACTCTAGTTAGATATGTACATAACTCTCTTACTAGATTTTAGACTAGAAAATTAAAAAAAACTTGAAAAAAAAAATCTTTAAAAAAAAATTACTCTATAAGAATATTTGTTTAATTGATAACTTGTTCTGATTCTCCAAAAAAAAAAAGATGGTTTTAATTTTTTTTTAACCCGTTGAAAACCATAAACTTATAATAAAAAAACTAAGTTTAAAAGTAAATCGTGCGATCGCTAGACCTTAAAATAGGTTCCGAATTGAAGTTGCGCTTGACATTGAGTATTCGGTAATAATTACGATTACTTTTATAGTTAAAGTTCAAGCAACGATAAGCCATCTTTTTATTCAGATTCTGAACAATGTGATCATTAAAATACACGAATTGTTTTTGGTTACTTTTATAATAAAATGGAAGTAAATTTTGGAACGCGTATTCTTATATTATTCGGAAATCAAAATCGTGACAATTTATCTTTAGCTACACTAAACACATAACAATGCACATGAAACTACGTGAGGAAACCGGCATGTTCTGAGAACTTTGGTGTCATTCACCAGGCTTGGCCACTTGGCCAGCGTGGTGAATTAAGGCCTAATCTCTCTCGTCATGAGAGTCCCTGTGTCCCAGCAGTGGGAACGTGAATAGGGGTGTTATTTTGTTGTTTGTTTATACTAAACTTAGGTACTTTATATCAGATATTTAGCGATAATCCGTTTTTAACCCAGATATATTTCAAAGTTAAGGAGTAATTTTAATGTATATTCAGCATGTTTGTAATTCGTGTTTTAGCTATTTATTTAATTATAGAAATCAAACTATATTTCTACAATTTGTTCTTGTTCATTATTCCTTATTTTTAACTGTCTATCTACATAAAATATATATAAATTTTTACTAATGTGATGATCAATATACTAGCTGGCCTAGAACTCGTAGACAATATACAATTTAAAACATGTTCTATGATTTAAATGCAATATTACGAAAATCAAGCATAATAAATTGACAATTAGTTATGTTTATTTATTTTCATAATGTTTTAATAATTAATTGGACCTTGACTTAAAACTACATTCTTTAACTCTGATATGAATATTGTTTTGATAAACCAGAATTAAAAAAACTAGTAGTTCTGGTAACTGTAAATAATGTTTATGATTTATAAACAAACTAGCTGACCCCGCATTATATTGTTTTTCCTATATTTTTTTTCTGTTTATAAGATAACTAATGATGACTATTTAAAATAGGATATCCCCGTTGTATACCAAAATTAAGGTTATATTTTTAAATAAAACTTTATTGGTTTTCGCCAACAATATTAGTACCACCTATATCTTTCCGTGTCGTCAAAGCGACTAAGGGAACAGCCTAACACGGCAAATGTAGTTCTATTCTCAAAATATCATTATGATTGTCTTTTGTAAAGTTTAAGCGAGTTTAAAACGTATAGTATGCAGCCACTTGTAAACGTTAATACACTAGCTAGATCAAAACTCAGTCGAAATTCTAATTATAGAAATCGAGCTATCGTAACATTAACTGTATGTATATTTAGCTATCGAGTGTTGGTCCCATTCGGTATCGTCTTACCACGCTCCAACGCTTACCTTTCAAATAAGTTAGTGTACTTAGCATTCTAACTTTAAGTACTATATTTGAGAATAATAAATTCTTACTTGAGAGGAGGCAAAAATGTTTATACTATCTTTTATTTACTATCAGTTGTAAGCTTAGAGTTTACGGGGCTTGATGTTGCTGTGTAAATAGCCCAGATTTTTTTTTGGAAATTTCTCTGCTTTAGTGCCGGAATCGAACCCGCAACCTCTTCCTTCGCCCGCTGTTCCACAGAGGTCTTCAATAGTTATTAAAACTACAACTTTTATATCAACATAAATTAAATTTTATATGCTACGAGTAGATATATAATATGTTTTACTACTCTGTAACTAATACGTTTTAACATTTGATAGGTTTAGGTACCTATTTCTGGGTTAGTTCGTAATATTTGTAACGTAATATATGACACAATCCGAAATGCGGTAATTAATATTGGACGGCTTCAATGGCTTAGTGGGCGAAGGTCTGCCTGGGACTTAAAAGGTTACGTTTGATTCCCATGGGAAATAAAGTACTTATCTATACTTTTACAAGTCATATTCTATAGAAGTTATATGTATGTTTTGCTTATGCTTTAGGTTTTCTTTACTTTTGTACTCATGTTATACCTGGATATAAAGTTAGTTTTTATAGTTGTTAGTTAGTTGACTATATATGTATAAAAAAATATATCTAAAATTTATTATCAAAACGTTTTGGGGTTTGTTGTTTGTTTGTTGTTACGCGCTTATCTCTGGAACGGCTGATCCAATTAGAAAAATTATTTTAGTGTCGGATAGAACATTTATCGACGAAGGAGTTATATGCTTTATATGCATCTACCATAAAAAAAAAGCAAGCGAAGTTGTAGACGGGTCGGTTAGTGCCTTATATGTGTATTTTGCGGAGTATCCCTTTCCTAAGATATCAGCAATATATTATTATCATAAGTCCAGTCAAATTGCCTTTTTGCGATATTCAATCATTTTGCGCTCAACTTAATAACACGTAATGTTTGGTATTAAAGGTCAAATTAACATGTTTCCACAGAAGTTTTGAAAATGCGCCGTAATTTCCCGTTGGTACAGACGTAATTATTGATTCTGATAAGCAAATTGCAAACCTCTATTGCTTAGTCTATCGATAGGTACCGTAGGCATTCTACTCCAATCTATAGTTTAGATCTTTTATAAGTAAAATTTTAAATTTCTATGTATATAAAAATGATTTTTTGTGTAAAGTAAAGGTTCTACGTGAGGGACATGGGATTGCGAAGCGATCAGTGTCATATTTTTACGAACACGATCATTGAATATTCAAAGTAAATTTGTACTGGAAAATATATGTTTTTTCTAGTTTTTGGCACTGAAAGGGCCATACGCAAATTGTATTTAACTATTTCACTATCTAATCTGTAAATACTGATGCGAATTCACACCTAGTGTGCCCATAATTTTGTGCAAATTCGGCTCATATTTCTTATATTTTTTCGAAAAATAAACATCCATAGTTGCGTGGCAGGGTTTGAACCCACAACTTTCGGAATAAATGTCGGGTGTGCTCCCACAAAGCCAATACGGGTCACTGTTCGCTTTGGACTTAGCGGTCAAGTTATGCCCAAATAGTGTCGAATTTACTTCCGCATTCAATTCTACCGCAAGGACCGACCCTTTCAATGTTACTCTCACAATCACTCGTTTCCTGACTCATTGGTAAGAGATTTATGGTCCGTTCACACGTGTCCGGATTGAATCCGGGATAGATAGTTTCAACCGTTTTCGGTAATTGTAACTTAAAAACGACGTAAGGGTGTATTCCGATTGAAAAAGAATAATGATTGTGTATGTTGTTGTTGCTATGTTTGAAATGTTATGGACAAAGAGCCTGTGATGGCCAGACCTTCCTTTAATTCACAAGCGTGAAAATTATTTCATGTGTATGTCTAACATAGGTAAGAATAACCCCCAAACATGAAACCTGGATCGCGGTTGCTTTGGGAGATAACAACCTTTTACCTGTTATCTCCCAAAGGAACCACGATCCAGGTTTCATGTTTGGGGGTTATTCTTACCTATGTTAGACATACACATGAAAGAATTTTCACGCTTGTGAATTAAAGGAAGGTCTGGCCAGACCTGGCTCTTAGTATAGACTAATAACCTGTGATGGCCAGACCTTCCTTTAATTCACAAGCGTGAAAATTATTTCATGTGTATGTCTAACATAGGTAAGAATAACCCCCAAACATGAAACCTGGATCGTGGTTCCTTTGGGAGATAACAGGTAAAAGGTTGTTATCTCCCAAAGCAACCGCGATCCAGGTTTCATGTTTGGGGGTTATTCTTACCTATGTTAGACATACACATGAAATAATTTTCACGCTTGTGAATTAAAGGAAGGTCTGGCCATCACGGGCTCTTAGGTTATTACTTATTTGTAGAGAATGCTATGAACGGTAACATAATGTATGTATTAGAGTTGTCCAAGATTTCAAATAAAATGATTGTTTTAGTGTTTAAAAGATTATAATTCAAGAGCCTTAATTATCTATCGAAGATAAATATTAGCCAATACATAACAAATTGCATATCTCGACCCTCTGTGAATGATATTCGGTATAATGACCACTCTTACCAGGTGGGTAGGTGATCACCAATACCCAACCTTATTTGACACTAGCGATCCGCCCTCGCTTCGCTTCAGGTACTTAATTATACTTATAAACCTTCTTCACTCCAGCTATTTTAAAATACGGAACCCGTTGCGTAGTTTTAAAAATTGAAGCATACAGACAGTGAAAGAGATTTTCTTTTATACTATGTAAAGACGAAGAATAATCACCAATAAATATAAAAAAGTTCGTCAATAATACCTTTGTTTCATATTGTCATACAAAATGTCACAAGTATTTACAAAATTGCAAAATCGTCCCACACATTTTACTCAACTAACAGACGAGTTTTCACCATTTCAATGTTACATTTTAATGTTAACTAGTAACCTACTTCGACTTCACACCAGGTAGTTGTTAGTCCCACTTCTGGGCACATTTTATCCCAATAAAAATATTACATTAGTTTAACACATTAAATGCCATCGCGATAACGCCGTGCAGATACGAGATTGTGTCATGGGCACTGGTAGTGTTAACACTTGGTGGTCTTAGGTGAATTGGTATAGTCACCAAAGTTATACAATACACGGAATTCGTACACAGAATCCGATTTTCGGTATATAAATCCCTTAATCACTTAGATTATTCTTAGGCTATTCTTAGGCCGACTAAGCTAAATATAACTTTACAATTAACACAGCAACAATTGATATTAACCACGCGATAAACCATATCTTATAATAATGATAATAATGTTTGCCCAAAAAACACTGAAAACATCGTGAGGATCCTGCCGTTTTGTTGCCACAGAGTGTTTTCTGTTGTTAACAAACTGATCCTCTGAATCCCAAGACCTATACCAGAAGTGGTCCCTTATATGGGTTGTTATTATAATAAGGAATTATTTGGCAAATGTAAGGTCGTAGATTTAATTATTAGTTATATATTATTTATTATTTACATACAGAAAATAACATAACAGTAACAATACCAAAGCGCTATATCCATGACATACTATAACTTTTCTAGAACAGACTGTGCTAAGTCCATAAATATAAAAAATAGATAAATAAATAATCATTAACTTATAATAGTGACACAGCAATAACACGCAGGTGTTATTTAAAAGATAAATGTATGAGAAACACATATATATAATGTTCATTTTCACAATATACTTAACAGCCATTGCAAGGTGTTTGTAAACAAAAACCTAATTATGTAATTTTAGGTTCACGTTAATATTTTCTAAGTAAATATAATTAACACTTTAGATATACATAATATAATCGTAGAGTTGTACGAGTAGTTCTATAAAGTTCAATTTAAATATTGATTATTGCTTTTCGTAACTTAAATTTAATAAATAAATATTTTGTGCACAATTGAGGTATACCTACGATTAAAATTATGTAAATAAATGTTTTATCAGAATTAATTTAACAAGTTTAACAATAACTCAACAAATAAACCGTTGGTTTTTAAAGAGGAAAATGTTTTTTTTTCTTTTAAATAGGTTGTTTAAATTTTGGCACTACAAAATATTAAAATTAAAAAATAATACGTTTCATTATTGGATTGCGGACTGACTAAAATGTCACTGGTTTTGTTTTATTAAACAGTCACTACAAAATATTAAAATTAAAAAATAATACGTTAAATTATTGGATTGCGGACTGACTAAAATGTCACTGGTTTTGTATTATTAAACAGTGTTTGGTATTAAAAATAAAAAATAAAGACATGCCCGCGACGCGTCAGACAGAAGCAAAGAGCCGGTAATACGCCGCAAGGACTCTGCGCCGGCGCAGCCAAGGGGGGCGATGGCGAAAGTTCAACCAAATAACCACCTATAAAAACACACAACTCCGTACACACTGTATCCAGTTCGATTCCCGACTCCGCACTAAGTTGAGGAGCAATATGAAACCGGTGAGTGATCACCAAGTGTAGTGTGTGCAGTGATGAGGTGATGACTTCAAAAAAGTGATGAATTACGGAAAATAAGTGTTAATTTAATTAAACAATTAATAGTGTTTGTGTGTTGTGTCAGACGCACTTTTTTGAAGTCAACGCTTTGGATCATTGTGTTATTATATTATTACGATTAATGTAATGCAGACGAATTTCATAAAACAATTAGGTCAATAAGTATTTTCAAAATTAATGATAAATCAGTGACACTAAGAATTAAAACAGCTAATACAGAATAAATTAGTTTTAAGAAAAACCAAACTTTTCTGGGCATCTCAATAATTAAAATATAATATTTTTATTGATGGCATTTTCAAATAATAAATACGTGTGTATTTTTACAGTAAAGATAATTTAAATGCTATCAAAATTGAATTCCTGTGCTATTAATATATTCGTAACTGCACATAAAATTTAACGATTGCAATAGAACCAACCTAAGATAAATAAGTTGAACTATAATGAGGTAGATGTAAAATGAGGTCTGTTGTGTAACAAAAGGCAGGGCCGGGCTTCGAACCTGTACTACCAGGAAGACAGTACAGGAACTATGATACTTGCTCACCTATTCACCTTATCTCCTGTTACTCACTGCTTAAAAGTAAAATAAAATATTAGAACGATGACTTATTTAAAAATCAAAAATTTTGAATGATGTAATTCTGTGGTAAATTTCTGACTTTTATTTTTATTAACATAATCAAAAATGCGTTTTACGAAACCGACACGGTTTCAAAAAACTTTGGAAATATCAGAATTAAATATAAAGTAAAAAAATTACATAATAATTATTCTCTTAAATAACACAAAATCTGGTAATCCCTCAAAAGTGCCCAAACTGTATGTGTATGTACATTTTTAAATTTAATTTTAATGACTGTACCTTGGGGCTATTTTGCATAAATTACTCAATCGACATTTAGTAAAAACTAGCACAGCTAATTTCCTAGTTTACTTTATACAGATTAAGTCAAACCCAGGATTTTGTTTAAAACCTCCAACATCTTGGTACCTACGTGTTTTTTCGTATCAAGTAGCGACACTAAATGAAGTTATTTTGGTTATATCTTCCGATTCTAAAATCATCTAAATCAGTAATGAAATGAAAAGTTATATGGATAACATAATTAAGAATCAACGAAAAAAAAACCATATAATTCCATAGAAATTGTCGTCATCGAAATCCGAAAATAAATTAACAAAAACCATTAAATTTGAAAACAAAAGGATTTTGTTTATTTTTAACGTAAATCTAGCTCAAGTAAGGTTAGTGAACAGAAGATTAGCGATCCGTGAAAATTAATGCTACGTACAAGATTCACTGCAAAAATATGCATATTATTATACAAGTGAAATCAAAAAACACATAATTATAAATAAATAAATATTGCTGGCAATTTCATACAGCAACATTTAGCTCCGTGGTGAGCTCGAAGCTCGTGTTATAATATGTATAGCAAATACAAACGTTGATAGATTTTTTTAGTAGGTATACATATTTGACACTCAGAACACCTGGAAAAAATATTTGCAGTTCGTCTACATTTTTGTCCAGAGGCGGGAACTGAACCCGCAACCTCCGGTGTCGCATGTGGACCTGCGTCCCTTGCGCCACAGAGTTCGTTACACATAAAACAAGAAAGATCAAAAAGGAAAACGCATTAAATATGTAGTTATTTTCTCTGAATAGAACAGCTTTAACGTAACAAAAGAATAAATTAGTTGTCCATAAGCATACACAAACATTTACACGTGTTCTCCTATAGTTAGGTAACACGAAAAAATACTTGGTTAGTAATACGATGCTGGGCAATGTTAGACTCAATTATATGCTAGATGTTTATGTTCTTAGAATATCTAGAACTGCCTGTAAATCCAGAGATAGCAACGTTATACATTAAAATACTAATCACTAAAATCAGAACGATTTTATGACTTAAGTTATTCAATGACTGATATTTTCATTAAAAACAAATTATATTTTGCAGATGAATTCAAAATTGGACTTTTAATTTGGACGGGAACATAAATTAATTTGGTTTACTCCTTAAAATTTTGCAATTTTTAGAACAAGAAGTATTTAATAAATTAGTTCAGGATAATTTTGCCATAAAGTTACAACTTTTCCACACTAGTATACAACATGATCACGATTAAGCAATAATGGAAATGCAAGAAAACCCATGGGAACCACCGAACAAAGAATTCGTGATCCAACAGTGGTATTGTTACGACATTACTTTAAACCTGATAGCCTTATTATAGACATCAATTAAACTATCCTACCTAGGAGTTTTAATTGATGCACTTTCAAAAGCATTTTCTCAACGAATACATTAAAAAAAAAGTTACAAATCACTAAATCAAAAGTCAAACAAAAATAACAGTAAACCAAGGACTCAATCAAACCAAAGCATCAATGATTAAGTTGCCATCGTATATTCATTTCTCAAATATTGTAACACTATCTGGGGTAATTGAAAGGCTTATAATTTTATAGTCGAGTTGTTTATACTTATCGAAGATTGCAGAGATCATAATCGTTGCTAAACTGCGTGGGAGTCTCTTGACCGTAATAATCTCTTTGAATAACTTGTGAATGAAATGAAGCCAATTTTATACTTTATCGATACAGGTAATGTTTGATATGATACTGTTATCTACTCGTATGTAGATTCGGTTTAATTATTTTAGTATTTAGAATCCAGAACAACTTGATTTAGCTTTTTAAGGCTAGAAATAGATAAGCCCTTTTACATAAATAAACTAGTTGACCCGCCCGCGGTTTCGCCAGCTTTATTACCATGTTTTATCTCCTTTTAAACCTTCCCTGGGATAGAACGGCAATTTATAACCCTAATGCACCTAAATCGGCCCAGCCGCTCTTGAGTAATAAACATATAATTAAATGTGGCATTGATTTTTATATAAAAGGATATCAGAATTGCAACAATACAGTGCATGCTTTTTTTTAATTCTTGCGAACAATGAAACATTCTAGACAGTAAAAATATTTGAAAAACGTTAATTCGTCTCTATAAAATTCATGGTCATGATTCAAACTATTTTAATGAAACGACAGAGCGGCATCTCAAAGTTTCATAACAAAGATTAGGTAACACCCACCAAAGTAGGTTATTGTCACTGAGCAAGGTTAAGTAGTCAAAGTTCAACAGAAGATTCGGTTCATTCATCATTGCAATATGGTTTTGGTCTACTTAAAAACCAAACAGAAAATTAAAATACAGTAAACTAGATTTATTAGAATTTTCTTGATGACAATATCTATGAGATCTATGTGGGTATGTATCGTAATGTTTTTGGATTTAATATGGAGATTAAGTTTTGAGTATTTTCTTGATCTCAATAGTGATATAACAGTATAAGTACTACATTCGAGGATTAACATCTTTATTAAGAAAGTTCGACTTAAATAAGATTAACTTGAATCAAGATTTACGGAGTTTGTTGTCTCATCTCAAATTTTAGTATTCATTCACATTGACCTGTCAATTTTCACGTGTGAAATATTTGCTCAACGCTTTGACAGTTCGTAACAGTATAGCGAGTAAACGATAATATTTGTGCCTTTCATAAGCGAAAAACAAATGAAACAAGACCTGCATAAGTCACTCGTACTTTAACTTGTGATCTAAGGTGCCGTGGTATAATTATGACTTAAGTATTATACTCGTAATAGGAAAATAATATTTTTTATTTGAATTGATTACAAGTTAAATCAGCATATTAACTTCGATTATCCCTCTAAGATTAGGGTCTTTTAGTTCACGAATCAGTCATGTGGTCACAGTTCTATGTAAACAACATCCCATTAAACTTTTTCTTCGCCTCCTCATTACCCTAATGAGTTATTCTCACGGTAGATGGCGACACAGTGGCCTATGGGAGTTGCGTTGCGTTTGCGCAAGCTGATGAACTGTCATCATATTTGCAATGCATGCGTATTTACCGATTTGCAATCGTTTGAGGATATAATTATGCGGCTTTATCTATAATGAGCTGTTTGTCTATGGTTTAGTTAAGGATTTACAAAAACTTAATCCTCTTTTACTTTTTATCGATGGTAGTAAGTGGTTTCGACTGAGATAAACTAAATTGATAATGATTTTATATTAGTTGGTACACCTCACTCTTCAATATTGAAATTAAATTTAAGGCATACATAGGCATAATAAAATAAAGTTTTTAATGCAATTCCTAATATGTCTATGAATCTATGTTACTACTTCCGATGAAACCTGCTCATTAAAGGTTAAGTATTTATTACGTGTAAAGGTTTCTAAAAGGTTGTTTTAAACTTTACTAGTTTCTTGATCTTAAATTTTTCCTTCTACAAAGTATTTCTAATTAGTAACCGGACATCGAGTTACAGTCAGTCGACCTCTACGTAGGCTTTTTATGTAACTATGAATTATTCACGATAATCCGTGTTGTATCATATGCCGTTAATAACTTTGCATA
The DNA here is from genome assembly GCA_963691955.1 of Chloroclystis v-ata. Taxonomy (NCBI): domain Eukaryota; kingdom Metazoa; phylum Arthropoda; class Insecta; order Lepidoptera; family Geometridae; genus Chloroclystis; species Chloroclystis v-ata. The sequence goes on along the minus strand of OY829902.1, from coordinate 9,528,724 downwards.
GCAAATTACATTTGTTGGGTTATTAACAACTAGTTGACCTGTCGAAGTTACTTGTAAAGCCAGTTGCCATGTTGCAAGAATAACGAAATCATCATCATTATACAGTTTTCAGTCCTTGACCGTTTTATCTATGGTTTTCCTTTCAACTAGATCAACTTTAAATCAATCTTAAGTATCTATCATTGTTGCCTTTTTTTTTTTTTTTTTGGTTTCTGTACTCTATTCAGCTTATAAAAATTGCAAATAAAATTTATGAGAGCTAGTTAGATCATTAGTTTTGGTCTATAAACTCTATTCTAGAATTCCCGATTCTTAAACTAGTTACTAGTTAACACGTTAAACGACGCAGTCTCACATCAACGACTCCGTTGCCGTAAAATGGTCTAATATTTCCTTGGATTGAAACGCTCCAGTGACTTTATTGCCCAATACAGTCATAGGCCGTACATCAAATAACGTAACATGATCGCGAGTGTGTAATTTCATGATTTATCATATACCAATACATTTCATCAATATTACGCGTGTTTTATAACCTAATTAAGGTTCTCTAATTTATCACTTACGTTTCAATTAGTGAAGTAAGTTATGAACTTGGCAAAGAGATATACATTGGACTTGCACTGTGAATATTATGTGATAGGCTTTTAGTAGTTTACAAATAGCAAAGAGAAATAAAACTCTCTAAAATAAACTTAAGTTGTCAAAATCTAAAGTAGTATTTCTATTGTTGCAGATCTGCTTAGTTTTCCTGCTGGTAGCCGCGGCTGCTGCCAGCGAGAAGAAGACGACAGACAAGAAAGCAGAGCCGCTAGACAAAAAGTTAGACAAACGCGGTCTTCTGAACCTCGGCTATGGGTACGGTATAGACGGGCTGGACGTGGGCTACCTCGGCAGTGGACACGGCATCGGTGGAGCTTACAACGTCATCGACGACGGCCTCCACGGATACTCCTCAGCCTACAACCTGGGCCACCACACGGATGTCGTCAAGACCGTTACCCTCGTGAAGGGGGTCCCCGTCGCCGTCCCCGTCGACAGACCCGTCCCGTACCCCGTCGAGAAGCACGTTCCTTACCCAGTAAAGGTCGCCGTGCCTCAACCCTACGAAGTCATCAAGCACGTTCCCTACCCAGTCAAGGAGTACGTCAAAGTTCCCGTTCATGTTCCCGCACCTTACCCCGTTGAGAAGAGAGTGCCTTACCCCGTGCACGTTCCCGTCGACAGGCCCTACCCCGTCAAGGTCTTGGTGCCCCAGCCTTACCCCGTTGAGAAGCACATCCATGTTCCCGTGAAAGTGCCCGTCCCTCAGCCCTACCCCGTCGAGAAGCACGTTCCTTACCCAGTGGAAGTCAAGGTCCCCGTTCCCCAGCCCTACCCTGTGATCAAGCACGTCGGTGTTCCCGTTAAAGTGCCCGTCGACAGGCCTTACCCTGTGCACGTGCCTGCTCCCTACCCCGTTGAGAAACATGTCCCTGTTCCCTACGCTGTTGAGAAGCCCGTGGCTGTGCCCGTCCATGTGCCCGTAGACAGGCCTTACCCAGTCCCTGTTGAGAAGCCTTACGCTGTGCCCGTCAAGGTGCCAGTCCCAGAGCCCTACCCCGTGTACAAACACGTCCCGTACGCGGTCGACAGGCCCGTTGCGGTTCCCGTTAAGGTGCCCGTGGACAGACCCTACCCCGTGCACGTAGAGAGGCCTTACCCCGTGGCCGTAGAGAAGCCCTACCCCGTGCCCGTGAAGGTGCCCGTCATCGTGGGCCACGAGCACGAACACAGCCACCTAAGCCTCGGGCACGAGCAGAGCCACCTAAGCCTCGGGGGTTCCTACTACCACCACTAGATAATACTCAACATTTTTTTATATTTATAACATTCGCAATCTCCGATGGCCGGGACCAGCAAAGCGACCATTCCTGTAAATAATGTCTATGTATGAACGTACGAGTACGTAGTGATATTAAAAGGTTACCAATTTTTAGTTTGTAAGTTGTACGGAAAGTATGAAAATAAAGTATAAAATTAAGTTCCGTGTTTTATTTTAGGAAGCATTGAATGGAAATGAATGAGCTGTGAGACCAAACGCAACAATGGCTGACCTTCACGCCTATTGCGACTTGTTAAATAATGCTAATTCTTTTACAACGTTAACAAGAAAGCTAGTAAAAAGCAAAACTGACAAAATTATACCAAAAGTTCTTTATAAAAAAATATATAGAATAGATAAGAGGCAGGCAATAATCATTTTAATAAAAAAAATTAACACAGTCTAAAATTCAACTTAATTAAATATATTTCAGTATTTTTGTAAATAAAATACGAAATCACAATTCTTGTGTAGGTACTAATCGAACTCGATGAATATCGATACAATCAAGTCTGAAATTCCTAATTTATAATGCCTTCAGTCTTGTAACTAATTATCTCAACCTCTATTCGGTAGAGTTTACAATTACTTTAAAACAAATATCCGTATTTAATAAATATGTAAAGTTTGTGAATGGTGTAATTGTGCGGTTGTTGTTGTTATTGTTTGCAACAAGCTTATATGTAGCTTACAACGGGGCTAGATCTTGCGGTGGGAATTTTACAGCAATATTTTATTTACGTGTAAACAAGCGGGTAGTAGTACCTTGTAGCAAAATCAATAATAAGGGCGGACGTTAACACTAATACGGTGTAATATGCAAATAGGTTATTTTGTAATACTATCAGCACCCATGACGCCTGTACGTATTTATCTACCAGTTGCGCTGTGGGCTTAAGAAGGTAAATGTATTAAAGTAACAATAAAATAATTATTATTAATTGAAAATGTGCAATACACAAAACACACATTCATAATATACCTACCAACATCGACAAAATGTACTTTGTTTACTAGAATTTAGAACAGGTATTCATAATTAAAATTAAAATTTTAGTTCAATTATTTACAACACAAAATACGATTGCAAAACATAACTATTGGAACGTAACTTACACAAGTAGTTAATTTATTGGGGCAATATGCAATTGGTTTTGTCGGGTGATTCAGAGTTATATTTTCCATTTGAGGTTTTCCCTAATTTATGAGCCTCATTATAACAAGCTATTATAACTTCCCACTACAAGGCATGGTTTTCATAATCCTTCACTGTTAAAGTGATTAACAGTAAAGAAAAATATCATGAAGAAACCGAAATACTGAACCGCTTATTCTGAAAATTATAAGACGTACCTATGGGTACTTGACGAGAGAGATTAGGCCATAATTCACCACGCTGGCCAAGTGCGGGTTGGACATTCACATGTGTGATGTTCACCAACTCATACTTGGCCAGCATGGTGATTTTGCCCTGCTGGGATGCAGGGACTTATCTCTTGATGAGAGAGATGAGGCAAAATCATCATGCTGGCCAAGTAAGGGTTGGTGAACGACACAATGTCCTTCTCTTTTAAAAATCTTTTAAAAGTTTTCAAAACATTAGTTTTTAAGGAGAAATCCAGAGGTGCGTGGCCAGGTTTATACCCACGACTTTAGGAATGAAAGTCGAGTGTGCTTAGCCAACACGGCTCATGGAACCCTAATTATTCGAAACTACAAGTGGTAGATAGAGTATGTTCCATTTTAGAGTAAAACAGTCAATACGACTTTCACCAACTATCAATATATTGTTTGGGAAACATTAGGTTCTACGTTTCGCATAGATTCAATCTGAATATAAATAAGGTGAACATTACTTGTGTAAGATCTAGTTTTAGTTCACTAAATGCAAATGTTGTTAGCAAGAAAACTAAGTCGCTACATTTTATAAAGTTGCTCCATACATTTCGCAATAAATGATGTTTATGATATTTTTATGAATATCTGCCATACAAAAATAATTGAAGGATTATAAAGATTATTTTCCAAAGTAAGCTCGTTACCAACATAATGGCCTAGCAATGATAATTTTGTGCAGTTTCGGACTTCTCATTAATACAATGATGATCACAGTAAAAAAAAAAATCTCTGATATTGTCGTGACGATGAAATAGAAACTGAGCCCAAGCCACTGGTGATAACAAGGACTTGAAACTTTCATTATTAAGAATTATAGTAAGTGAGCTTCGTAAGTGAGCTTTGAAAAACGCGCCTGGGATCTAACTGGGAGGCGTGGGTTCGACTCCCACTCGAGGGCCAAAGGTTACGTTGTGATCTTGTAATTTTTCTCATACCAATTTCTAATAGCTTTGAAAAAGTTTGAAGGACATGTTGTGTCATTCATCAACCCGCACTTGGCCAGAGCGTGGTGAATTAAGGCTTATCTCTCTAGAAGTGCCTTTGTCCCAGCAGTGGGAACGTAAATAGGGTGATGACGAATTAAAACAATGAAACGAAACTCGTTCTCAAAATGTTCAAAGTATTTACCCAACAGACCTTTGACCCTATTCATACACCACTAAGTGAACGCAATCGCAACAAAACAAAGCACATTGTCCTATTGTTGGCATTCACGTAATACACTTGCTTGCAGAAAAACTGCATGTGTAATATTTTAATAACTTCATCTGTAATCCGTCTAGCATACGCATTGTTAAAATAAAATAATGCAATATAGGTTTTTTGCATTGTCTTAAATGTTTATACATAGAATCATCATCATCAGCCAATATTGTCCACTGCTGGACATAGGCCTCCCCTAGTGAGCGCCAAAGCGCTATATTTTCCGTTTGACGCATCCAGCATGTCCCAGCAGCAGTCTTGCGCAAGTCACCCCATCTAGCTGGTGGGCGTCTTGCACTACGCTTACCTGATCGGTTTCCACTCTATAACCGTTTTACCCCAATATATAATGCAAAGGTAAAAAACTAAGAATAAAGTAAGACTTTTGATATAGTTTGGTTGCAATGTTTAAAAAAATGATATAAAACCCGTGGACGGTAAAACGTAGCCTTTATCATTTCTTGGCAAACAAAATATTTTTTTTATTTAAGAAAACAGTTAAATATCAAACTGTAGATCAATACAGTTACTAATAACAATATAGATTTAAATAATTATTTGATGGTTATTTACCTTTATCAAAATCTGTAAGAATTGCGGAAAAAAATAATTTTAAGGCCGTATAAAATAAAATGAAATAGAAAAAGAAACCTTTTATTTGTATGGTAACAAACGCCATCTATATAAAAGCTTATAAAACTTATAAACAAACGCGCCCTTCGCGCCTATTCAGAAAGTTTCATTAGTTGATTATTGCGGTTCACGATGTATTCACTAGAGGGCGCTAGCGCCAGTAAGAGTACTAACAATCCTTAATTTTCTTTTTTTTATAGTTATTTATAATAATTCTAATTACTCCTAAAAAGAGAAATAGAAAATTTTGTAATGTAATTAAGGATTATTAATAAGACGTAATATTTTCTTCGTAGTTAATTGTACGAATGTGTGGTAATTTAAGTTTCTTAACACCTTTCTTATATTAAGTTAGGGACTTAATTTTTTTTTAAAACTGCCATCCATTCAAAAGTTACGAGTGAATTCACCAAGCTGGGTTGTTGAAATTTACATTAGACAATTTGATTAGTAGAAAATTTGAATGATCCGTGAACGAACATCAGAATAAGAGCTAATCTGTTTGTAAAAAAATCCATATAATGCCTACTAAAAAGTTTAATGTGAAACTTAACAAATGATAGTAAGTACATATTGAATGATCACTAATCTTAGTGCGAATCGAAGGACTCATTGGTTATTAGATGATCTGTCGATGACTGTAAGCGCCAGCTTCTTGCAAAACTCGCAATAAATCAACGAAGATCATTAAACAACGTTCTATAAATCGATTGACCTTCTAAAGTGATGATTTTAGTAAATGATTCAATATTGGATCATTGGGGTACCATTTTATAAATATATACATAAATTAAATAGAGTGAAAAATACGTCAGTTAAGTATTGCCAAAGATTAAATAAAATAAAAACTATATTCATCATCACTTTGCTTTATTAATCAGGGCAACAAAAATCTACTTGCAATTTTAATGATAAGTTTTGGTATATATTTGGATTATAAATAATCACGATAATTATTGTAAAGACCACCCAGATAGAGGTAATACAGATATGTTTTTTGGATATGTCTTCGAATAATGTCTGCATAATTTCGGCAATAAATATTCATCGTTGCATCGATTTCGTATAACGCTATAAAATTAAATCACGTGAGAGCACGTGATTTTATATTTCACCTATATAACTACTAGATACTAAGCAATCTATATAAAAATAAATGCCACTTTTTTGTTAAAATTTTATAACTCAAGAACGGCTGGGCTTATAGGTGTTTGTGAATATAAAAAAAATGGACTTTCCTTTCATATCTTGAAGGGATACATAATATACGAGTATAAGTTTTTTAATTTCATTTTGCTCTGTATAAAAAGCTTTTTTTCTGTATGTTCAATCTCATTGTTTACCAAAATAACTATACAGGCTCATAAACTCGTCAAGGACATTATTTCAAAAGCTAATCATCCGTAAGTGTGGCCAGGGTTGCTCAAGAGAAGTGATATAGAATGTCGACCTGACTGCATAAACGGAGTCCGCACTGGACATTGAAACGGTCTGTAATACGCTATTCTGTGATTGAGAAACGAGTAGGTATAAATAAACTGGTTAGTCATCACAACTTGCTATTTTGATTGTATGTCTAATACAGCTATTCCTATCAGATTCTGTCTATTATTTTCGGTTTAAGAGCGAGTATGCAGTGAAAATCGCGGCAGAAACGACTACGAGAGTTGACAACAGCGACCGCGTGCCCCGCGTGGCGCTGGCGTATCGAAAATATTACGCGCAGCGCTAACCAGAATTAGTTGTGTAGCCTACAATCATAGATAAACCCCACTAGATACCGCATGACAAGCGACGACCGCGCGCCAAACATATGGTTAAATCAACCATCATGAAAAGCCCCGCCTCGAAACACGGCTTTAGTTGCGACCAAGTGTCAGACCCGTGAACTTCATATACGTTTCTATAGTCTAACGCAAGTGAAGAGGTCAGCATATAATGGCTACTCGTACAAAGGATGTTCACTTGTCTCTTTTCCGCATTGCGCTTATTGCACTCGTTGTCCTTCTCGGCGAAAGCACGTGTAACGTTAGGGAAGTAAATTATAATCGATATCGTTAAAAATGATAGACGACGTATATAAGCGGGTCTCTCGGTATTATTGTATGTAAAAATAAATAAGTTATCCATAAACCGTTTAAATATGTTTATTACTTACTCACTCAGTCAAATGAATTATTTGTGATAAATTTTTCTAATATTATTTTTAAATTTTTAAGTTCTACAGGTTTTGTGTATACCAAAAATAAATACATATCTACCTACCTACATGATGCTATTTGCTACAACGCCTTTGTTCCAGTCCCCGCAATCCGCATCTTCCTCCAATTTAGGTACGTTTGAATCGGAACAAAAGTATTCTGTTTTTTAATGTAATCTAGTTTGGGTGATCTGTGCATACAATAGACACTATTATTGTAATCTGAAGCAATGCGTCAAATTTTTACACGTCAAATAATATATACAAAATTGAAATGCGAAAGTAACTCGGTCTGTCTGTCTGTTACGCTTTCCCGCACCGATTTTGATGAAATTTTGCACATACAATCTTTAGACCCTGAGAAAGAACAGACTTTTTACCGCTGAAAAATACATGTTTCCGCGGGAAAATATATGCTTACGCGGGAAAATTCGATTTGGATGAAATTTAGTATTGAGATAGTTGCAAATAAAAGCATATGGCGAGAGACTTTCTACCGCGGAAAAATACATGCTTCCGCGGGAAAAGATAATAATACTTACGCGGGAAAATTTGATTTGGATGAAATTTAGTATTGAGATAGTTGCAAATAAAAGTATATGGCGAGAGACTTTCTATCGCGGAAAAATACATGCTTCCTCAGGAAAAGATAATAATGCTTACGCGGGAAAATTTGATTTTGATGAAATTTAGTATGGAGATACATAGTTGCAAATAAAAGTATACGGCGAGCAGAAGTCGCGCGGGGGCAGCTAGTTATAAATGACAAACTATAATAAAATTGGTTCCGCCACAGAATATTATTAGTTAGTACGGCGCACGGAGAAAATTTTCATAGGTCCGTTCAGCACAACGTCTCGCCCCGCACTGAATTGAAGGGCCCGCGAAGGGGAAGATCGCGCATTGCGTGTGTCGTTTTACGTAAAAAATTCGTTAAAAATCGGTGGGATTTTTTTTCGAAAAAGTAAGCTCAGGAGATGATTGGTATTCTTTTATTCTATATGGTGATGAAAATTAAAAAATCTTATGATTAATAGATTAGGATTAAAACGGTTCTTCCTGAAAAAGTAGACGGTATTTTACACTATTATTTCAGGTACTTAAAATAAAAAAAATGAAATTTCGGCCTCAGGAGATAATGCCTTATATGGCATAGATTATTGTGTAATTTTTTCAAAGCAATTCCGTTAAAGAACAAGGAAATAAATGGTTTCTGCTGAACCCAAATTTACCAAATTCACATATATCTAAGCCTTAAGATTTCAAGATTTGTTTCATTTATCACCATAATATCGTTGAGATTATTTGGACAAGTCAATAATTACGATTAAGAATTATTATTGTAATCTTGACATAAATGTCAAACCGCACTCTGTAATAAAACGTTACATACAATTCTACGAAAGACCGGACTTGATCTGCGGTTCTCGTCTATTGTAGTATCTCTGGTAGTTTTTGGTGAATTAAATCATCATCCAATCGGTTCATCCAATCGTAAGTTCTAAGGTAACAAACATAAAATAACAGAATGTCTTTTTGTAAACCTATATGCCTATCAATCTATATTAGACCAAGAGCCTGTGATGGCCAGACCTTCCTTTAATTCACAAGCGTGAAAATTCTTTCATGTGTATGTCTAACATAGGTAAGAATAACCCCCAAACATGAAACCTGGATCGCGGTTCCTTTGGGAGATAACAACCTTTTACCTGTTATCTCCCAAAGGAACCACGATCCAGGTTTCATGTTTGGGGGTTATTCTTACCTATGTTAGACATACACATGAAAGAATTTTCACGCTTGTGAATTAAAGGAAGGTCTGGCCAGACCGGGCTCTTAGTATAGACTAATAACCTGTGATGGCCAGACCTTCCTTTAATTCTGAAGCGTGAAAATTATTTTATGTGTATGTCTAACATAGGTAAGAATAACCCCCAAACATGAAACCTGGATCGTGGTTCCTTTGGGAGATAACAGGTAAAAGGTTGTTATCTCCCAAAGGAACCGCGATCCAGGTTTCATGTTTGGGGGTTATTCTTACCTATGTTAGACATACACATGAAAGAATTTTCACGCTTGTGAATTAAAGGAAGGTCTGGCCATCACGGGCTCTTAGGTTATATCTTTACATAACATATATATGAAAGTCGTGTAACTTACACTATTTATAACAAAAGAACGGCTGAATCGAATAAACTGAAAATTGGATAAGATAAATTTAGAACCAGGAAAATTACATAGGATACTTTTTACAGCGGCTAAATATTAAAACGCGGTTGAAGCCGCAGGGTGGAAAAAATATATTATGGTAAATAAATAAAATAAAAAGTTTATTCAAACTAATGAGTCCATAACTTTTTTTAAGACGGTTAGATTTATTTTCATAATCAGGTTACATCTATCATGTGTGTTCTTTTATTTGGTGTGCAAAATGCGGTGGAGCGCCTTTCACGAAGCGCAGAAGCGGTTGCGCGACGTTGATTGATGGAATTAGCACCTCACATTTAGACTAGAAGCTATTTGGATTTATCTTAATGTAACAAGATTATTTATAAAATTATGTTCAAAAACCTAGGGAGATTTTATGATATTCTGGTTATAAAATTTTTTTGAAGAGGTTTTTTTAATAAGAAAAGGTTTTAGTTGTTGTGTCTTCTAAAACTTTTTTCCCTTGAAATCCATTAAAAAAGGTTTCAGAAGTTCCTCCGTTCCCAATAAACTTTAGTAGTAATATAGTACTTAGGTATAATACGTTAATTGGTTTTTCTTCGTCTTCTAACTTCGTCAGAAAATTTTCAGATTAATAAGCAATTACAATCACAAAGCAAATGTGTTTATTGCACATCCTCGTTACTATAATTACAGGCGGATGTGCTACACTTACGAAATATTTTAATTGCTTTTGAGATGTGTAATTGAGTAAATTCAAGCGACAGTGATCTTTAAAACTATTAGAATAATATTCATTATAGTTCGAGTGGATTTTCACTTAGTTGGCTTGTAAGTAATGTATATGCACTAAAAAGGGTCATCATTATTATCATCGGAGCCACGGGCTATGTACTGACTTCTATTAAAGACCACTTGTTGATTTGGGTGCAAACACCTTTTTCGCGATATCTCGGATCTTATAATATTTATTTCTCAAAAATGCAATATTACCTTAAATTATTATAACTATTAACTTCATAAGATATGTATGTATTATATTTGTCCGTAAAAGTTAAAAAAAAAACCTTTAAATCAGTAGTAGAACAACGTGAATTTGGAGTTGTCGAAATTGACATTGACATAAAGCATCATATCATTTCCGCAACCTTGACTGAGAATCGTTATAAATTGTGAAACAGCGGCCTTAGTGTAAGATAGAGTGATTACTTTCATCACACCATGCAATGGGCAAAAGAATAAAGCGTAGTAAAAAGTAAAACCGCTACAATTTATATATATATGTTTGATATAATTATTTATAAGCACCCCATTTTGCTAACCCGCACTTGGCCAGCGTGGTGAATTAAGTCCTAATCAATAATAATGGACAATTCACACAGCAACTTCTAGGCCCCGTGGTAAGCTCAAAGCTTGTGTTATGGGTGCTGGATTTCTAATATCTCCTTCTTATCTTCTCTCTTATATATAAAAATTAATTGTTGTTCGTTAGTCTGATTAAAACTCGAGAATGGCCAGGCTGATTTATTTGGTTTTGGTCTTGAAATGTTCGGGAATGTTTAAAAAAGTTGAGATTAGACCGGGCAAAGCCGCGGGCGGGTCAGCTAGTACTTAATATAATATACATACATAGATAGTAATGTATATTATATTAAGATATAATACCCAGACACCAGGAACAAATATCTGCAGATGGTACAAATTTTGTTCCGAGGTGGAAATCCAACCCGCTGTATGTTTTTAATAAGATTTTAGTATGCAAAATGGTTTTCCATGTGTTAATATTTAGACGAATAAATATCAGGCAAAAAGCCCTATGTCTAGCAACGTCCGGACCGCTCTACATACGAGGGTTGCCTCACTTCTGCACGCCGTGAAGGCGAATGTTAAGTAAGCGCAGGTGGACCTTGGGCCTACACTTGGGACTTCCTAATTGTCAGGTATATCTCATTTATTATTGCGTTAAAGAAATTAACTTAATAATGGGTCTCAAAATGGCATAAAAAAGGTAATAAGAACGAACAACTAAGGCTAGGTAAATGAAATGTTTTTAACAAACATAAAACTTGCTCAGCCACCTCATAACTCTGGGTTGTAACCCGTAACACAACTTTTCAAGTTCACATTGTACTAGAAGTTGCTATAAATTGTCAAATTAGGTAACTAACAGTTATTCTGTTTCCCTTATATTTAAGAGCTTCCCTCGCGACGTATAAAATCTAAAGGCGTTAATTAATTAGTTGTAAGTTGAAGTTCATAACTGCCTTATTTCCCACAATCAGGTGGGATTTTGAAAATAACGAACCTTAATTTATTGATTTTCCCAAGAAAACATAGCCTTAATAATATCTGACTATTTAATGCAAGGATATTTTAAAAATCAAATCACTGTTTCAAGGATTAGAGCTACCAAACAGGCAAACTTTTCAGCTTTACAATATTAGTCTAGTTTGCCGTTTTAGTTTGAATTCAGAAATATTTAGGCAGGCCCTTAACCCAAGGGCACCGAAAGCTTTCGACATAATAAGGTACCAAAGCAACATCGTGGGAGCATTTCGATTACGACAATGCAAATAGTCCGAATTCACAAGGATCAGAGAACGCAATCGTATGCAATTGGTGCAAGTACTGTAGCGGTCATTCATACAGACTTTATTGGTTTTTAGTTAAGTAAGTTTACAGCTGGAGAGAGAATATGATAATGATTTCAGACAAAATAAAGCATAAGTATATTATGTACTTACTATATAAGAGAGCCAATTACAAACTTCCAGATTCTTTTGTTAGTTGAAATTACAATACAATACTTACAAACAATTTAAAAAAGTGTACTTATCATTAAATTGTTATGTCGGAATTATACACCAGTACTGTACCTACATGAATTATACACCAGTACTGTACCTACATTGGATCCGGAATGCAGTTTAGTGATATGGACTCAAGATGAACAATCAGTGAGAGATTGGTACTCGTAGAATGTTCTAATTTGATGTCAATTTGTTGGACTATCGTGCACGGATATTCAACCTATCCTTTAATTATTGCGTAAAACATAGTTGTAACCTATATTAGTTTGGTTAGTAGTAACTTGGCATAAGTCTCTCCAATATAACCTATTATTAGGTCTTAGTATCATCTATAAGGCAGGTACGGAGAACAACGCTACCTGACTTCTGGAAAATAATTCCTTGACACTTTTTACTTTAGATAGGGATCTATTAGGTAGGCATTACACGGTAATTTTGCAGTCTACTTTTAATTTTTTTATTAGTATTGATTAATTAGATTGACCGCAAAGTCATGTAATCGAGTATGTAGGGAAATGGATCATACAACATGATTACGTTCTGTAATTATTATTGTATCAATAATTGAAATACACGCGTCCTACAAAAAGTTGGTCAACAATTACCATTAAATAAAAAGCAAGCCTACATTATTAGGTCTTTAAAATAAAAATAATAGTAAAATTAAAAGTACTTGACGCACTTTGCAGTTTTTTTATAATTAACACTTATCTTTCGCCTCAGGAATCGCATGTTAAGAAGCACGGAAAAGTCTCACAGTAATTTATGATTATTATGCATTTAATGTACCTATTGTATGTTATATCTTAAACCGGAAAATTCCGGTGATAAAGCGATTTCCGAAAAAGATAAAAATGTAAATTTACATGCTGTAAACAAAAAGATTATTATGATTGTCCAACATAACATTTTCTATGAGCCTTAAAAATAGATTAAGCAGTAGGTACAGAGGGTGTGTTTTTAATTGTGTAATAAGGTTTTGATAATTATTATTTTGGATTATTATTCTTAGGCTTCTGAGTGAATAAGTAGTATTCGTCTAGGTTCTGTGTCAAGTCGGCTAAGGCTAATTTACGAGAAAACGAGAGATATTTAGCTGATTTGGGTATTAAAATGCTCGTAGTAGTTCAGGAAGGTTTAAGAGGTGAGATAACTATAGAAAACCGGGGCGAAGTCACGAGCGGGTCAACTTAGTATACTAAAAAACATAATATACAGCATTGCAATCGAATAATGATGAATTAAATTTTTATCATTATTCGATTGCACTGTTCAAATTTTTGTAATTTACTTTTTAAGACTAACATAGGTTAAGATAACTAACCCGATATGAACCAAAATTTAATTGTCTTAATATGTTAAATTCCTATGTTGTCCGAAATAAATGAATTTTATTTTATTTTATTTTATTATTTTATATATCTAAAAGCGGTAAACAGTATCATTTATCTGATTGCTCTAACTGTTTCGCAAACGTGAACGTCCACTGCTGGAGACTGTCTCATTTGAAGGTCGTTTTTGTTGTTGTTTTTTGATTCGTTACAGACATAATCGCACGTTCACTTATCGATCGTTATACGTTGGTAAATATAGTGTGGGCTGCACACTGAAGCGGTGATTCGACACAATGGAAATTAGTTTGATAGTAGATAGTCTTTTCCAAATTTTGAAAAATTTGAGGTGAAATAGTTAAATTTTACATATATTTATTTCATAGTGATAGTATTTTCGAGTGGACCAAGGTTACGTTGTGATCTTGTAATTTGTCCTAAACCATTTTCTAGTTAGTTAAATTTTACATTAAAGATGGATGCAAGATAGTATTTATAATTATAAACCATTATTTCCAATATCATTAATAGCGTTTTACTATATTTTTAATATAAATAATTAAAATATTCATAAAATTATATTATGGATCCAGGAATATACAAGTTAAATCAATTGATTTCTTCCTTCTTTCTGTGTCCATTAATAAATAGAAACAAAAAGTAACTTAACCAAGAACGATCGACATTTCTTTTCAATGACAAGTCGCTAGACCAAAATCCAGACAGAACCAAAAATTATAGAAATAGAGGCAGTGATAAGATACTGTGTCTTAATACTAGTGTGCAAGTATCTTACCAATGATTTTAAGAGTAAGTAAGAGTAACTTCTACAACTAATTAATTATTGAGTAATGTTAAATAGTTATCAATTCTCTTAGAAATTTTGTTCTGCAACTTACATTGAATAAATTTAATAAGTTATTAATTGTTATGTATTGCCAATTGCTTACGATTGTATTTGTGTTATGCACCGTAGTAAAAGCAAGTTATTTATGACATACAGAAATACCAAAATTTATAATAGTTCCCTGTTCGACTACGGAATCCCAAATATTAAATTAAAAAAAAAATTGACTTCAAGGATTTAAAGTACAAACCATCCACTATGCCGACAGCGTCGACTGCAAGGAGAAATATGAAGTAATCAAATATAGAGCATTTCAACACAAAGGCTTATGAAAAAAATGACCGCACACCGATAAGTATTATGAAGCGTTCTACATAATTAGTTTATTATGTTTAACTTGACTTGAACACTCTGGACTTTCATTCCAAAGGTCGTGGGTTCAAACCCCACCGAGCTCCTCTTGGTTTTCTTCGAATATTTTTATAAAATATGCTTTATTTTTATGAAAAAACACCTGCTCTAACGGTGAAGGCAAACATCGTCAGGTACCCGGGATGTTCTTACTAAATGGACATGTGACATTCACCAACCCGTACTTGGCCCGCTTGGTGTAAATAATTTATGTATTTTGTTAATCTAGCCAGCCGCGCGGTTTTATAGACGCGATGTTATATTTTTTCCAGTGGTAAAAAGAAGGCCTTTGAATTCAATTCCACATTCACCGCCCGAGCTCTGCACGGCTGAGTCACAGCATTACGCCCTAAAAAGACATAGACGTCTCGGCACTGAAAGTGTTAATAAAAAATACAAATATCTACTAAACTTATTTATTTCCTTAACGATAGGGCTCAAAAGTTATAGGAGCTCTTCTTTTAAGTAACAAGTCCTGTGTCAGAAGAGTCCCCTTTAACGTACTTGGGCTCTAGATCGTTGTATAACCAATGTACAACAAAATATCATTTTGCACTATAAAGTTATAATTATAGCAACGCAATCCTAATATTTTTCAAACTGCGCAAATGTAAACCATTAAAAAAATTGACCGATTACCATCAATTACTATGAGTTACTTATGCTCAAAGAGAAACTCCAAATCTCCTTGAACGCAATAATATTATAACTACCAACGTTAATAATGTACAATCAATCCGATGATTCATTAAGATCTAACTAGAACTCAATTATATTTTTTTAGTTACAGAAAACTACAGTGTATTAGAATTATTTATAATATACACTCAGCACTTAGAAAATATTCGCCCGTTGTGGCTAGAATTTTGAAGCTAATGTAAATTGTATAGTATACCTAAAATATATTATCAAGTAGTAGTTAAGATTGTCAAAAGTTTATCGAGCAAGTACGTACGTGTGTACCCACCATATAACTACTCACATACGCAACCTTCACTATCGATGAAAAACAATAGAAACGTACGCCGGAAAACTCTCATGTCTTTCTACGAGAATTAGTAAAACAAACACGGTATCTTTAGTATAAGAAGTAATAATCCAAGCGATTAATGACGACCTCTGTGGCCCAGCGGGCGAAGGTCCACCTGCAAGACAAGAGGTGTAGAGATAGTTTCCCGCTTCGGGACATTAAAATTACTTTCTGCGAATATTTGTTAAAAGTGTCTGTATGTATGTATATTATATTAGGTATAACAGATATCTAGCATCCGTACGTAACACAAACTTGCGTTGCAGGCGCACCTTCGCCCGCTGCGCCACAGAGGTCGTGTTACGGGGAAACCAGACAGTATATAAAAAGCCGTTTCTTGCTCGTTTTGATCGTTCCCGTTACACCCTATGCACCTTTAAATTTTGTGGAGCATGTTCAGAAAAACAGGATAAAGAATATACTTACTTTTAACATTTATAATGTAAATCAATCTTTCTAAATTTCAAAAAATTAAATTGAAAAATCGGATTTGACGTAGCCCTCAATATCAATGGTTAAGTGCATCTCTAGGCATATACTCACAGGATGAAAGGCATGGGATTGATTTCCATTGAAAACTAAAGTAACGATGTAATTTTATTCAATTCTATTTCATTTTCTAATAAAGAATATGGTAATAAATTATAGCTTGAATCAAGCTTAAATATAGTTTCTAGCTCGCAATAAATCACATCTAAGCTTGACAGTGCATAATGCAACCTACAAGCTTTGTGCAAGAACAATATTTTAATGCCATCATGGCCAAAATGCATACTTGTCAAATTACAAAATACGTTGTGGAGATCGTAAAATGCATTTAGATATTGCGTAGGAGGTTGAAAAATATACAAAACATGACAGTTTTTATAAATTAACAAACTAATTAAGACTTAGTTTGTTTTTTTAAGCTGTAATTCTTAACCATTTTGATTTAAGTTTAACGCTACTTATAGTTAAGGTATGCTTCGTAACGCGTACGCGTAATATTTACTTTTATGTTGTATGTTTGATAAGTGCATGAGACTGTAAGTAACGTAAGAAAACGCAAGCGAATCTGTCGGTGTTTTGGATAGTACGCTCACATCGATATTTTTTTAATAAACATTGCTGGACAATTTACACAGCAATGATTAGCCCCGTGGTAAACTAGAAGCTTGTCTTACGGGTACTAGATAATCTGATATACTGACTAGAATAATTAGGTAGATATTTTTATTACATGTATAGAACAGTCTGACCCCCGGAACAAATATCTGCAGATAGTACAATTTGTTGTTCGAGTCCGGAATCGTACTCGCAACCTCCTGCGTCGCAGGCAGATCTTCGCCCGCCGCGCTACAGATGTCGTTACGGTTCCAGACAAAATACTGTATACGGTGAACAGTACAAATCTGCAGTCATAACAGATGAATAGTGTGTTTACAGTGTTATGCAACCGAATGACATTTCGTTTGAGTACACTACCATAGTAGGTGCCCTATTAGAATGCCCTACAGGCTTTTTTGTGAAAGCACTATTTTACTGCGGTTATTGTAGGACTAAGCAGATTGCTGAGTTTAGGTTTAAAGGGTATTTCTGTTACCAACCTGCACTTAGCCAGTGTGATGAATTAAGGCCTAATCTCTCGTCAAGAAAGAAATCCTTGTGTCCCAGCTATGTGATTCTTTGTAATTGTAACATTTCTTGTATAACATAATCAATGGAATATTTTTAAAGAAGTCCTGTTATAGAGACAGTGTGGTAGGTTATTGAATTGTTATTGAACCGAGGAATTTAGGATTTATAACGAGACAATTTTCTGTGATTCAAAAATCGCACGGATAACCTATTAAAGACATGGTATAGATTTTAAATATCTCTAGAATGTAGGCTCTACGTGCTAGAGCAGCGGATATACGACATTACATCAGCTAAACGCTCATTATTCTGAGCCTGCTTCATTTCAAAACAAGAGAAATAAACTGGTGTTTCTGTGAAATGTAGTTAAACATAGTTCTCGATTATGTCTACCAAAACAAAATAGATCCATAATTTTTATATTCGAAATCGGTAATAACAAGAAGGTACATAATTCATTTTTATTTAACATGGATATTGCACTGAAATGCGCTTTGTGTTTAATTATTCCCAATTTATCTGTACTCTACAAAAACATAGTCATAATCAGTTTTTACGGTTCTCCCGATTCGGTGTGACCTTTTAAATCCGGTAGTGCTGTGACGATATTTCGTTTCGACGATGATTTTGACATTTTACTTACCATCTTTTGATAGTTTAATTATTATCGGTACTGAAGATAACAGGTCTCATTTCCGGCGTATTTCGGTAAAGTGCCTGTCAGTATCCTTATCTGTTGAAGGATTCAGGAAAACCGTAAAATATTTCTGGTGATTTTCTTTATAGGAAGTTGTTATTAGTTTTGTAAGGTTGATTCGGATGATTCAATATTTTTTTTTTCTTTGAGGCAAAAAATAAGAACAATAATTGTTCATTTAAAGCTGGTAAATATTATTATCTTTCAAATAGCTACTAAGTCAAGAAAATCTGGGAGAGATAATTTAAGTTTAAGTTTTTTTTAAAGTGAAATATCCATTGCGCTATGTCTAGCGCATTGGTAACATTACTGTAATGTTATTCTGTATTAAATTAATAAAAAAACAGTATATAGTGATATAAATTCCGGTAAATCAAGTTACTATGCCACAACTTGCTTTACTAAATTTAGACTAAACAAAGAAATGAATTTATAAATTATGATAACTAAAACAATTATGCGTATAATATCAGTGTCAAACTACTATATAATGTCTAATTTGCATAACTCTCGCATTTATTATCTTGATTATAGTTTTCTAGTCGATTTTTGAGTATTATAAGTTGCTTCATAAGATTTGTTAAGGTTAAATTAACACAAATAATAAGTAAGTATTATAATCAAGATCCTATAATTTAGACGATGACCTATAGGCCTACTTCGTCTTAAAAAAAAATGGGCGAAGCGTGTTTAACTTCAATTTGTGTAAAGCTGTCTGTGTCCCAACATTAGGAACGTAAACAAAAATAATTATATAAAATAAATATTACTGGACAATTTACACAGCAATATCTAGTCCTGTAGTGAACTTGAAGCTTTTGTTAAGGAAGCTGGATATCTATGTAAGTTACTTTATAATTCAAGATTTGTGCTTTTGGTTGTAAAATAGCGGACGAAACCGCGGCGTCCCAGTTAGTAAGATGTATTATTGATGTGTGTGTTTTTTATTTATTTATAATATTTTATGGATTTTTATCTGAAATAAATGATTAACAATAGACAAAACGGGAAGTAGCGTCGTTAATTGTGTACTTTCTGCCAACTCACTGTGATTGCAAGTCATCTGGTAAGCGTGGTGGTTCCACCAATTCCCCCAAGACCTTATATGGTATTTAAGATAATTGTAGGTTAATTAAAATGATGAAGGATGGATCGATTGAATAACTCTAGCTTTTACAAATGTAGGTGTATTAGATAACTAATAAAAAGCCTAGATCCGTACTGCACCCAAGCTTGAAAGAATTTAATTAAATATTTGAATAATAAAATGAACAAAATATGAATTTTACAACTCAATAATTTAAATTGTTATGCCAAGGTGAACGGACGGTTTGTTTGATGAAAATCTGTATTTTGCAATTGGCGAAAACCAGGGACACAAAATGTATCTAAAAATTATTGAGTCATGTTTTACCCGATTTCTTATATTTATCCAAAATATCAATGTCATGGTTTTTATTTTAAAGTGAAATGAGGCCTTTTAATGTGTGTATTAGAAGGTTTATAATAAAATATCAAACTTTAAATACGGAAAGTTGAAGTTCAAGACAAGGGTTGCTAATGATCAAATTTATCCAGCTTTTTATAAAGTCTTAGCTTAGACAGCTGAATGAAATATATACTTTAATTATAAAATTACTATTAGATATATATCAGTATTTATATAACTACCGCAAATCCGAGAATTATTATACATATTTAAAAACCGAGGTATAAAAACATTTAGTATTTCAAATAACGTGTACGTTACATATAACTCTTTCCCTGGCTAAAACAGGTCATCAAAGTGGGTCAACGTCCATACTTTATAAGATGACCTTCTGAAAAGCTGCGGGAACAAGAAACTTTAACCAGCTTTAGCAAGAAGTTATACAATTGATACTTAAACCGGTATTGCAAATATCGAAGCGACAGATATTGTACATTTTGGCTTTACGCTCAAAACCGAACCCCTTTGAAAGCGAAAGTGTAACATAGTCCTACCGATCGGCGCCATTTTTTTATTCGCTCTGCCGCTCTTACCGCATATATATAGCGAAGACTGAACCAACACGCATCATTCGCATTCAGGACTTCGCTGACTCCAGTGCACCCACAAGAGCAGCATCATGAGGCATATGGTGTGTGTTTTATAAAAATTAAATATGATTGTGACAGTGACTTATAACTAGTGCAGTGATCGGGAATTCGGGAACACAGGATGTGCGGGATCCACACCCTGCCCCAAAAACCTTACGTAATAGGAAACATTGCGTGTACAATTGTGTGTCACGACTAGACCACTCATTAAACCAACAGTTATTTTCATACCAGTTAATTAGTCTGATAACTTTCAAGTTTTACCCACTCGCTTTAGTTGCGTAAAAGGTGAGCTAAAGTTGTTTTTTATTTTTGCAGCTTGTGGCCGCCAGTCTGGTGGCTCTTCTGGCCTTCGCTAACGCGGAGGAGGCCAAGAAAGCAGAAAAGGAAGTGGCAGTGACCGAGGACAAGGCGGCCGAAGGGGAGAAGAAAGTCGACAAACGAGGCATCTGGGACCTCGGCTCTGGGTACGGACACGGCGGGGAATGGAGCGGCAGTCTGGGAGGCTGGGACGGCGGCCACGAGCACGCCCACGTGGAACACCACAAGACCATCACAGTCGTCAAGAAGGTCCCCGTCCCCTACCCCGTTGAGAAACACGTCCCCTACCCCGTAGAAAAGAAGGTCCCCTACCCAGTCAAAGTACATGTGCCAGCCCCCTACCCCGTTGTCAAAACCGTGCCTTACCCAGTCAAGGAGATCATTAAGGTCCCCGTGCATGTACCCCAACCCTACCCTGTAGAAAAGAAGGTCCACTACCCCGTCCACGTTCACGTCGACAGACCCGTCCCCGTCAAGGTTTACGTACCTCAGCCCTACCCCGTGACGAAGGAAGTCCACGTTCCTGTCAAGGTTCCCGTCCCAGCTCCATACCCCGTAGAAAAGAAGGTCCCCTACCCAGTTAAGGTGCCCGTGCACGTTCCCGCCCCCTACCCCGTTATCAAGGAAGTCCACGTCCCCTACAAGGTTCACGTTGACAGGCCTTACCCCGTGCATGTACCTAAGCCCGTACCTTACCCAGTAGAGAAACCCGTGCCCTACCCAGTTGAGAAACAAGTGCCTTACCCCGTCAAGGTCCACGTTGACAGGCCTGTGCCCGTCCACGTCGAGAAACCCGTGCCCTACCCCGTCAAGGTCCCCTACCCAGCGCCTTACCCCGTTGAGAAGCACATCCCCTACCCAGTGGTGAAGGAAGTGCCCTACCCCGTCAAGGTGCCCGTCGACAGGCCTTACCCCGTGCACATCGAGAAGCACGTGCCCGTGCACGTAGAGAAGCACGTGCCCTACCCCGTCAAAGTCCCCGTGCCCGTTGTTCTCGGTCACGAACACGGCCACAGCTACGAACACGCCCATGAGAGCTACTAGGATGCAGGGAGCAGAAACGAATGTGATATAATGATAAGCTAGCACTAATACGAACGAGCGTGCAATACTAGGATAGTGGACACACCAGATCCGTATTCCACGCTTAAATAGCACTGAGAATCTGTTTTAGTCTAATTTTATTTTTTGTTGTGATTTTTTTATCGGTGACTGTTGTGAGTTTATGTACCTGTTATGTTTAGAGACAAAAAACTTTGCTGTCCGAATTGTATGCGAACTGTAAATAAAGTTTGGCGTTGCCGAAAACTGTGTAACTGGCATTTTTTGTAATTATGAGATAGTTTTATTTGGATCAAGAGTTGTAAGTGATTTGCAAGATGCGTAATACGACCTAGATAGGTATGTCGCCGTAAGTGGCCGCATCGCCGCCGCCGGTTACGCGTGTTGCAACTTGCTACATTTTCCCTCTTGACAATGAACATACGCGATCTTTGCTTTACGCAATGGAATTACCTACAATTATTATTTACCCAAAAATTACTTAGTAAAAATTCAATAATAACTAGTTGAATAAATCATTCATTGAAAAATCGTTCAATAGACTTACTGAATGAAAGGCTTAAGAAATACAACTACATACATACTACTAAATATTTGGCATTATACCGAACATTTTCGAGGTTTTACGCTAGTCGATATCATAGTAATTTACATAAAATCACCGTTTATAGCTCGTAATAACACATAAAGAATGCTTTGAGCAACAATTAATTGAACTCCATCTTTAATTTAAAACTATTTTACGCAATCATCTAATTTCCTTGAGAATTATGCATTCGCAAAAATACAATAATAGTTAAATATTAAATAAATGCAATCAGTTTAAACGTACTCAGTTAAGTATGTCAATGAAGCATTACAAAACACATGACATTCTAGTACGTTACATAATTATTATTTTCTACATCACTGCAAGTACATTAGGCTTGCACAAACATTATTATGAAGATGTAAGTTCTATTATACATCTTGCGATAAATTACTGTTGATAAAACACTGACCCGAACATTTCAAACTTGTATCACTTCACACATCATGGAATCCTTTTATGAAACTACAGGTTATTTAATTAGAACGATGATAATATGCTGTCATAAAAACATACTTTCATCATTTCATATTTGCATTAATATACCTACTTTTTTGGCACGTCAATAAATTGAATACAATTCAATTTACGGTACGGTTTTATGATTTGATGTCAATGACCTTAATAAAAATCACCACCAGCTTCTACAAAAATAATTAGGTTTCGTCCGTAAAATATAGGCGTAGGAGTAAAAATTTCAATTTCATACATTTAATATTCAAAAGTGGAACGACGGTTGTAAAAGGAAGACAAAGACCGAAATGGATACAGCTTACGAAATAAATGGCACATACACCGTTCTCGTTGTAATCCATAAATGGTTATTAGAGGTAATACAAAATTACAGGTGACACAAACACATGGGTTAAGAAATCCTGCCACAGATTAAATAAGCATTACTGTGTACCTTGTGTTTATAGTGGAATTTGCATAAAGCTTCCATTAACATGTAAAGGTTACAGAGGTCCACAGGAAGAATATGTTTTATGAGGTATTTGACTGCGCTGTGCCAAGGTAACAGGTTTTTACTCGCAGAATGAAATGTATGACCTAATACTATTATACAATACAAAGTTCTTTATTGTAACACCAACAAAAAATACAAGAAACATACAGATACATGAAACAATGAACGGCCTTATCACTAAAAGTAATCTTTCCCATGTAACCTTGGGATGAAGAGAGAATATAATAGTGTTATTTTTCTATTAAAACTCGTAGCTTTTGTGTTTAAAAGAACAAACACATCCATACAAACCTACAAACTTTAGTGTAGGTATATATACATACATATAATTAGTGAAAGGTTATCTCAATTAATTAATCATTGTAGCCTGAAATTCATGGTGTTAGTCGATCTACCAACCAGAACGCTGTTCTACAATACATAATCACCCCTATTTATGTTCCCACTGTTGGGACTCAGAGATTTATCTCTTGGCGAGATAGCAATATTAGCAATATTAGATTAGGGCTCAACTAACTGCACTGGTCCTAAAACGACTGTTATAATATTATAACCATTAGGTAAATGATGCCATAACAAAATCATTGATATTTTGACTGCACTTTGGTACCTATTAAATATTATGTAATATTATTAATAGTTAAATTTTGTTATTAATCGTCCAGTGCAATGTAGAGATTATGTCTAGTCTAGACTTGAATAAAATTACGAAAGAATATAAACTGGTTTCTTTCTAACAGTTGTTTATTTTTATCAGTCTTTATTTCGAAAGGTAATTTTAAAAAAAAATATTAATTATTCTTACCTAGCTAACCCGCACGCGGTTTTCCCCGCTTTAATTTTTCAAAACCAAAATCAGCTAAATCGGGTCAGGCGTTCCCTAAATTTAGCGAAACTAACGAACAGTAATTAATTTTTGTAATAAAATAAAGAAATTATTTCTGTTAATCTGATAACATTTTACCTATCTGGTTAATGGACGTCCTACCTTGTGATAGCTAATATAGTCAATTTGAAGTTTGAATAAAATTATTTATTTTATTTATTCGGAAAGCATACAGGGTTCTAATTCGCCAAGATTAACATAAAACACTTATATCCAAATAACTAACTTTTTGATATATAAGTTTATGGCCCCAACTACCATCTGAATGATCTAAAATTCTAAATCAAAAGATCCTAAGGTTTATGTAACGTACATACGTATTATATTTATCTATTTCTAATCTTACTTTCAATGCTTGGATTCATGTTACCAGTTCACTCTTACTGTCGAATACTCTTACTCTCGATCGTCTAGACTCTAAGTCTAGACTGTTGCATGCCATGGTCCAAGACTTAGATAATTATCATCATCAACAAAACAAACCTAATACGCTGTTCGCTTTTGGTTTGGTGATTAATTATTGAGGTCTTTAAACACAAACCTTTTTCATAAAATATTTTTATGTTATTGATTTTAAGCCTGGTATATAACTTATGTTGAGGAGAGATGTATGGAGTAAAATTAAAAAAAAATTATACTAGGCTATCTCAAGATAATCACAAATATCTGACAAGTATATAGTATCTTTTTGAAAAATAATTAGGTTATTAAGTATCCAGGCAGGACTTATCACTTGACTTTAAGTTTCGAAAGTATATCACTTAAAATTTATCGGATTTTCCTAATGCCATTAAATAACGAAAAAAAAAAAATTAACTTTGCACAAAAAACAGGTTAATAAACAAACAACAGGTACCAAACCACGGTACACACCCTTATGATACGGCGTTATTCTCGTAGCAATTTCGCTTTCGTTCGTCCGTGACCTTGTTAACGCGCGTTAATCGCAAGTTTACCGTTACGTAATAGGCCCATCGGAGATTTCGCGCGTTTTTGTTTCGTTACTACCATTTATATGTAGATGAGTGTATGTAGATGAGTTTAATCTACTTGTTTTACATTTATTCATACTAATCAAACACGCGGTTTTGTTTGCATGAAGTGGTATTTTGAGGAATTTCTTACTACGGTAATAATTAAATGATTTCTACTGATTATTAACTCTTCATAATATCAGACGTTGGACGTTCACTGCTGGACATATGCCTCCCTACATGATTTCCTGTCTTTATGGTCGGACGCGGCCAGCATCCACGGCGAGTCAACCGCTTTCACCAGTATGTTATCCTTGTTGGTGGACGTCCGACGCTGCTCTTTCCGACTTATCAGACTTGGATAGGAGTGAAAAAATTATACGTTTGCGGAGCATGACGGAACGTTATAAAGACTGCTTTACTGTGGTCGAGACGTCGAGAATGTTTTAACCCTTTTGTAAATACGTCAGTTATTCCCGTTGTTATAAAATGAATAGTGTAACTCACAAACATTTTGAAAGTGAAAAATAAAAGAATATTTATTCGTTTTACACAGAGCGAATGTCATAAATCACCTTTTGAATATGGATAAAATACATGAGTGTGAAGCATCTCTAAAGAAATGCTATAGAGATTAACACGTTCACAACAGACAAATAAACTGTATAGCTTTATTCAATGAGTATATATAGTCTTAGCTACTGTTTAATTATTATTTAATGTGGTCTAGGCCGACACAAGCAATAACTTAAATCTATAACTACCTACTTTATTCGGCTATTATTTCCGGTAATACGAATTTGTCAGCGTATACTCGTATTATATCTTTTTAATGTTTGATTACTGGTTTTAGTAGTTAAATAATTCATTGGTCAATTTCATTGGAAATTATCTTAATAAAATTAACATTGGATATTATGATTAGGTGATAAATTAGCGATTATAGTTCATTAAGAGAGATAAGAATTCTGATGACAAAATCGTATAAATTTGAATATGAATCATAAAAAACCCATTTTAGAATTGGGTCATTGTCATGGAAGTAAAATATACTTGACAAATTATATTTTAATTTAATTGAAGTAAAATCAAACCCAATGTTCATTAAAACATGGAGGCAACCATGTTGGTAAATAAATAAAGGACGATAAAAATTTTGAAATATTTTACTTCGTTCGTTTTTTTGCCAGAATAAACAAAACCATAATCATTATTGATAATGTCGAAAAATTTTATTGCTAATTAAAAAAACACAGTTCATTTGAATAACTCCTCGTTTTTTAAAGTTCCATGTTACAATGCCCCCAAATTGCAATACAATTTTAACAGTCACATACAAATTAAATTCAGCGCCATCTGCTTCCAAATCTCTGAACTACAAGCACACAACGGATGCATCCATCAGAAATTTAATAAAAAAATCATAAGTGAGAGGAAGTACTGCGCTAGTGAACAAAAAATGCAAGAACTTCGAGGAACGGCCGCGGTAATTTATGGCGCTAGTGGCGATGCACATAGATCATAGAGAGGTAACCTACGCTTATGTTTTGTTTTAGAAGGTAGAGTCCTTGTGTAATCTATACTAATATTATAAAGAGGAAAGATTTGTTTGTATGTTTGTTTGTTTGTTTGTTTGTAACGAATAGGCTCCGAAACTACTGGACCGATTTCAAAAATTCTTTCACCTTTGGAAAGCTA
This sequence comes from Chloroclystis v-ata, assembly GCA_963691955.1. Classification (NCBI taxonomy): domain Eukaryota; kingdom Metazoa; phylum Arthropoda; class Insecta; order Lepidoptera; family Geometridae; genus Chloroclystis; species Chloroclystis v-ata. The sequence goes on along the minus strand of OY829902.1, from coordinate 9,501,938 downwards.
CATTATCCCCGAGTAACATAGGCTATATTATATTTTAAAAAAAATTAGGGATCCTTACTAAAACTCCAATAATGTAACATAAGGTGTAAAAAAATGACCTGAAAAATGTCTTACGTCGCGTGCGCTGCGAAAACTATTGATGATAGAACAAAATCATGTACTACGACTTTGCAGAACTCATCATTATCTACAAAAAATGTCGCGACAGCATATGTCTAAATATTATAGTTATGTCACAGTAAGCAGTTTTTTATTCTAAAATATTAATTTATATATGCCGCGTCTTGAAAGGGTCTTCATTTGTACCTTGGTATTAATCCTTATCCAAATAAATTACTTTATATTCAAGACGGCTTTAATACCTTTTTATAACTTTTTGAATTATTCAATTCGGACATTTACTTCGGAAGATATCACGAGTTTAAAAATGCAAGTATTAGAAAAAAGTCTAGAGGTTGTCGCTCACCGCGCTCAGCTAGCCAGCATGCGATGTAGACTCCATGTAAGCGACACTGGGGTACGGGGGACGGGGGACGGGGTGGAGTCAATGTAGTGTAATATCCTAATCCTAACATAGGCTACTTTTTACCGCGGAAAAATATATGCTTACGTGGGAAAATTCGATTTCGATTAAATTTTGTATGTAGATAGTTGCAAATAAAAGTATATGGCGAGACAAAGTTCGCGGGGGCTGCTAGTAAATAATAATTAAATAAATAAGTACTCACCATGTGGCAGGTTGCACCTAAGCATAATGTAGAAGCGGCTTATTGAAAAAAATAACAAACTTACCTGTAACAAAACAATATGAATATTAATTACATAAATGTTTAACTTATTACAATAAAATTAAACTAAGTATCATGTTTATAGTAGGAAGAATTTATTCGGTGATATTTAGTATACGGACCCCTTTTTACGTTCCCACAGCTGGGACACTAGGAGATAACGCCTGCTGTTCGACTCCCTAAAGTTCGTAGAACATGCATTTTTCCTCACGATGTTTGCCTTCACCGTTAAAGCACGTGTTTATTAAAGAACACAAACTTTTTGAGAAAAAAACCAAAAGGCCCGTGACGGGGACTCACGACCTTCGGAATGAAAGTAGTGAGCTCCAAACTAAGGCAAAAAAAACTAACTAACTCCTAACTTAGGCAACACGGCTTTTTAGTTTTATTTACCTATTCCGATAAAATTGCATACAAGTTTTATTTACAAAGTCACTAATCACCTTTTATTCAGGCCGTTCCGAGTTTTGAATCTTGTAATAACTTGTAATTATTCGCCAAACAATGTTCTAGAACATTGAATAGGTATTCTAAATAATTGCGAACTGAACGAATTAGGATTGTTGTTTTTCTAAATTACTTTATAAAAAGCACGGCTGAAGCTAAGAATTATTGCAGAAGTAGCTTAGGACCAGTAGATAGATATAGGCTTAGGACCAGTAGATAGATATTTACTGCGGGAATATATTTATTTAAATCTACTAAATAATAAATAAATATTACTGACAATTTTACACAGCGATATCTAGCCCCGTGGTAAGGGGGGGGGGAGCTCTAAGCTTGTGTTACGAGTGCTGGATTTCTGATATACTTAATATAATATACATACATATATAAATATAAATATACTAAACTTTCGTATTTTATATTACTAGTAAGATAACGTTGACTGGACAATAATATGCTAAAAAGCTTCCGGAACAAAGTACATTGAAACATAAAACTTTCTATAAATGTATAAGTATGTAAAATAAGCATTATTTAAACGTAGGTAATGTTTATTTTCTTTCCTTATTTGTATGAGAGAAATGATTCCAATGATTCAGTAATGCTTAGTAGACACAAGTTACAAATGATGTTTTATGTTATACGTAAAGGCATTACATTTTTGTAGTTTTAAGTTTTTTATGTAAATATTTTTTATTGGTGTGTAATAAAGAGTTATCTTATCTTATCTTATCTTATCTTAAAGGCTATCCAATACGAATGGTAAATATGATATATGTATAAGTATAATACGGGCAGTCTTCTAGCATTAGTAAAAACCCTTTGTGTAACGAGACTCGTGGAAAGAAAAGGGGGTACCATTCTTAGGCTGACACCATACGGTTTGGCAAGTGGTAAGTGATAAATAATGCAAGAATGTGAAGTTTTAGGTACACATCGGAAAGCTTGTAATAATTGTAAATCCTTCGAAACTAAATAATTATGGTTGGAATATTAAATCTGTCATACTTCAAGCGGCGTATATTGTGCAACATACGGCCTAACTTCCTTGTTAAATAAATCAACAGGCAGTAAATGGCTTTGAATTTATAAATAAACTAGCTTTTGCCCCATTCATCTTTCTTATTTCTCATTCGATCCTGTTGAGAAACCTCGAGCAAAGCGCTCTCCTCCTTAAGCAACTCAGAGCTAAATTATTAGGCACTAAATATTTCGAATCCATAAGTCATCATAGATGTAGACTTTAAACTTGAGACACTGAGATATTTCGGACGAAAAGCTTCATCAAACGTTCATTTCATAAAATAATCATGTATCTTCTTACTTAACACAGAAACAAACATACAGGTAATTTGCTTCTTATTACACTATAATTAGGTTACACTATAAAGTATAGAAATCAGGAAATAGTGATGTGACCGCATCGCAAAAACCAGTATCGATAGTGGGAACTTGTGTCGCGGGATGACGTAAAAAACGGGAAAAAGTTACATCTGTCACCAACAAATATATTGTGCTCTAGCATAGGACTGTCGAGTTGACAATTGCTTTGTTTTCTTGGCTATTTTAAACTGTAATATACCTTATGCCTATGCCTTTGAACCACGAATAATTTTAATATAATTTAACTATTGTAATATATCGCTATTAAAGCAATGATTCAGTAATGCTCCCCCTTACCTGAAAAAGCGCTTTGACTTCCTCCATGCATCCCATTCTAATCATTCCCGAATCCTCCGATCGTCAGATAATCTTCTTTTAAATGTTCCCTCTCATCACACATCATTTTATGATAAATCCTTCTCTGTACAGGCTGTTCGCCTGTGGAACGCATTACCTGAGAATCTGAGAAAAACTAAATCGCTACCAGTTTTCAAAAGACTTATTAAGGAATTTTATCTATCAAAGCTATAATTATATTTTATCTGTCTATATATTTATTTACTATATTATTTAGTCTATATGGTATTATTAGGTATTTTATTATATGTATGTACCTATGTATATTACATAAGTATTATATATATTATTGTATAGTAATATATCGCTCATTGAATACAAAACAGCCACAAATAAGAAACCTCATTTTTTACAGGAGAGCCAAAACAAAATTTAAAAAATGATTTTTTGAAAAAAATACTGTTTTTATTTTTAAATGTTATGATGTTTATATATCATTATTTTCCTTGTTTTTTGCTCTATTTTTTTAAATAATGACCACTGTGATAGCATTCTTCCAACCTGAGAAAACCAACAAAAGCCCTTTTTGCATTCAAAATTTGAACCAATGTTAGGGTAATTTTCTCAAAAAATGAAACAAATAATAAAATGTAACATGCTATTTTGATGTTTTACTAAGGAAATAACTATAAAAAATAAATAACTCTCAGTATATCTAAAAAGATACAAACTATTCAAACGATTAACACAAAACTAGATATTGTTTTATCGTTTTTATGTTAAAAAACGCGATATCAATTTTGCCTTATCTAAAATATTCATAGGAACAACATTATACTTCAAAAACTATAAACACAAATCTAAAATTTAATTGCTGAAATATTAACATTAAAAAGTAGGCTTAATTAGTAAAATATTAATACATTTTACTATGTATCATTAAATCACAAACTGTATGGCTAAAATCACAAAAGTAATATTTTTTTATTTTTTTGTTGGCCGCTGCTTTTGCTGAAATATCACATTCTTGAATTTGTCCAAAGTTGATAACAGGCTGGTTTTGTATGCTTTCTTATTATTCATTAGAATGGCCAACTGCCATGCTCATAATTAATTTTGCTCTGCTATTCATTCTGAAAATAAACTATTTGACCGATTATTTATTGATTAAACCGATTGCAAAACAATCATAAATTGTTACTTTGGGTGCAGATTTATGTGGTGCAAAGATTCCGTGAAAACTAGCAATTTATTTATAAGTAATGAAGTTAAATTACTTTGAAAATATAAAAGCTATGAACCAACCTAACAATTATGAGTTGCTAAACGGTTACCGAAAACTGTATGAACGTAAACTCTATCAAGTAAATGTTATTTTAAAGTAAATAAACATTACAAATTTGAAAACATGCCGTTTAGCTGTACATAAATTATTTTTAGCTCTATAATAATTCAATACAAAAAGTACACATTTGTAAATATGGTATCACTTTATTTCATTATTGGAACGCAAAATGTACGTTTTCCAAAATATGGCTCTGTTAAATAAAAAATCAGAATGTACTTACTTGAAATTGGAATGCAAAACGGACGCATTTCAAAAAGTGTCCCTTTTGCACAGAACACTGAATTAAATTTTGGGTCTTTTTTCGAGTTGTGGCAGTTTTGCTCTGAAGTTTGTGCGTAAGTCAGCCCAATACAAAAAGGGCGGTTGATCAGTTTTACGTCAAAATGAGCGAAAATGACTGGTGTCTTCAGCAAAACGAAAAGTATTGCAGCTTTAGACCCTAATTTTAAAATAAAACCAATTTTGGAAAATTTTGATTTATGGCTGTTTTGTATTCAATGAGCGATATATTCTATATATTATTATATTTATTATTAATTAGTATTTTCTTGTAAGTGTATAAGTATTAGTACACCCCTGTCTTATTTATATATCATCTCTCTTTTCCATCCAAAGGTTGCCTGGAAGAGATCGCTTTTTAGCGATAAGGCCGCCCATTGTACTTGTCTTTTTTGTGTTTTTATTCATGTTTTATTTGTATTTTTTGTGTACAATAAAGTGTTTTTGTATTGTATTGTATTGATTACGTTTTTATTCATTCTTTAAATATAATGATAAAAATGAGATGAGATTGTCATTCATGATGGTTTGTATCAAATGTGTCCTAAACCATTAAGCTAGTAAATATTTCTAAAATTATTTTAATATTTAAAGCTTACAAATCAATATCATGATTTAAACCACACTTGAGTATTTATGGTTTGACTTAGGTATTTATATTAAATTTTAATAAAATTAGATTAGATTCCATCTAGAGCTCATAATAAGTTCGCGATAAATGTTTTACAAATAAATTAAAATATGTTATGTTATGAAATATGTTAATTTGCATACACTTTATTTATAATTAAATACACAAACGTGAATTATTTAATTGGGGCTATTACAAACCTACTCATCTAAGTTTGCAGATTGCATTATATAACATTTTTATGTGCGACTGTACATATCAGTCTAGCTATGTATCGTAATTAAATTTAACGGAAGAGTTGTGATCGAGAGTTACACAATCTGAAGCTAGTGTTGTTACTTCATCGATATTAAGTATCGAGATAAGAATATTGCATAGCTAAGTAATCGAGTTACCCAAGCATTAAGTTCCAGTGCGAGGGCAGTAACTGGACTGCAGTTAAAGTTGCAAAACAATGTTTCGTTACAAGATTATGGGATATGCACAGAATAAATTGAAAGCATGAGTTTGACATTTTAAAATAAGATTTATTAAAAAGTTGCTGATCTGTTGTATTGTATAAAGCGTTTTAATATGTTTTATCTGCAGTAAATAAAGCAAAACTTACTCAAACTATCTCCTTGCTCATTTTACCTGAGTTGGCTTAGTAGTTTTGCTTTTAAAAAGCAATAAACATCATCATCATCATCAGACAGGGAAGTGTCTAAACTTTATACTATGTGAAAAATCGATAAATACCTTAATCTTATAAAATATTTGTTTTTTTTTCTTATGGTAAACGTATTCCTCGATTTATCGATAAACAACGGGCAACACTAGAGTTACGTGTATGGAACCAGAGTCGTTTTTACACGCGTGTTCTCGTGTACATAAACATGGCGATCACCGGATCATTGTTGAGTGGGAACTTAATCAAGTAATTATTGGTTTATGGGTTAATGTGTTTATTTCTCGATGCATCTTAAAAAATCTCATGAGAGTTACTTAACTTCATTATCTTACTACACTTTGATCTAATAAGACTTTCATCAAGAATCATCAAGATATATGTATGTTTGTATGAAAAATATAAACATGAAAATAAATAAATTTTTGTTCTCCATACTGCGATCTATTCGTCTACTAGAGAGCCAAATTTCCAAGAATGTGTATTTCTCTTGCGGCTATAATAATGAATAATTAAAATAAAGTAAACAATACAAAAAATAATTATTATCAGAATTGAAATTGTTCGATAACAAGGTAGATAGAGGTCAACATAATTTTTGAATTTTTCAATTAATTTTCGTCGTTCCGTGATAATAGAAAAGTGAATAGAAATGTATTTTTGTTTATAAACAATTATTATACCTATTTTCATGGCACGACTATGATGCAAGGTTTACTGCATCCCGACACGTACTTTGCCGGGTTAAAATTCATATTGAAATGAAGTCTCCGCCGGTATTTGTGGGTGACACATTGAAGTGTCTTTAGACAAACGCGAAATATCACTAGTTATGCAAGCTTGCCTTATTACCGAGGCCTTTGGTCAGTAATTTAGCGGGAAGAAAAGCGAATTTGTCGGATTAAAGGAAAAAGATTGTAAATTTGTTTAGTTATTTATTTTAATTTTATAACCTACAAGCTTTCCGAACAAAGTTTTAAAATAACAATGTTCAGATTTTAATAAAAAAACGCTGCGACACAGCTTTTCACAGTTGATATAATTTTAAGTAAGTAGTTTGTTAATTGTTTTGTTTTATTTTTATGTTTGTGTTAGAAGAATAGTTTATTTTATATTAAGTTACATGTTACCTAACAGGACCGGCATACAAAATGTGTAAAGGTCCTAAAAATAAATAAAGCTGATTAAAAAAAAATAGAAAAAAATATCTTTTGTAGTTTTTCTAATCTTCGACAACCCTAGTATGAAATTCGACTTCGTGTGAGTGAGACAGTGATTAGCGTTAGACAGTTATTAATGAGTTGTTGATCAATGATAGGTAAGGCGGATTTAAAACCGCTCGCACTCAAACCAAACAGTCTAAGCTATAATCTTATACAGAAATCTATCAGATACAACTCTTAGGTAAATCGTTACAGAGGGTCCTATTATTTTATCCTCTCCTTTGAAAACAAACGATAACACTGATAGGATGGATTTAATCTTTTTTTATTTATTCAATATGCTCCTAGCATGGGAATATCATGGGTTTACAGTTAACAACGTTGTATAAATTATCTAATATAGATGATCGGGCTATATTTAAATAAAATTTCCATGTCACAATTTTAGTTACAGTAACCTCCGAAAGCGGTACCGATTTTTACCAAATTTTATATGCGTATTCAATAGGTCTGAGAATCGGCTACTATCTATTTTTCATACCCCTAAAGGATAAGTGAAAAGCGGGCAAAGCCGCGGACGGGTCAGTTAGTTTTAAAAATATTTTCTATATGATCTTATGATGATTATTGCAACATTATTTGAGCATAATTATTGATTTTTGTGTAAAACATGTTTGTTTCTTCAACCAAGTTTGCTGTCCAACTGATTATTATGTCATGTGTATAATTACTATTACATACGTATTAATAATGTAACAACGTAACTAGATTATATCATGTAAATTAATCAAATAAGTATGATCTTAACTAATCTAATAAGACCTTGAAAGTGCCATGTTATTAAGAACAATTCACACAGCAATAATTTATGCCCCGTGTTAGGCTCAAAGCTTGAGCTTTCTAGCTTCTTGTTCTAGATAAAATATGAGATATTATCTAGTTAGTAAAATGTTTTGTTTCATTCCTAATAAAATTCATCATTATTCAAAATGATTTATCATCTTGAAACTACACTGTTAATAGTACCCAGAATCTCTATCCGGGCATCTTCAAAGTGTAATGGAATTTATAAACTACTAGCTTCCGCCAGCGGCTTCGCCCGCGTAGAAATAAAAAGTAGCCTATGTTCTTTCTCAGGGTCTAAAGATTGTCTGTACCAAATTTCATCAAAATCGGTTCAGAGGTTTAGCCGTGAAAGCGTAACAGACAGACAGACAGACAGACAGACAGAGTTACTTTCACATTTATAATATTAGTAAGGACTAGCTTCCGCCAGCGGCTTCGCCCGCGTAGAAATAAAAAGTAGCCTATGTTCTTTCTCAGGGTCTAAAGATTGTCTGTACCAAATTTCATCAAAATCGGTTCAGAGGTTTAGCCGTGAAAGCGTAACAGACAGACAGACAGACAGACAGACAGACAGAGTTACTTTCACATTTATAATATTAGTAAGGACTAGCTTCCGCCAGCGGCTTCGCCCGCGTAGAAATAAAAAGTAGCCTATGTTCTTTCTCAGGGTCTAAAGATTGTCTGTACCAAATTTCATCAAAATCGGTTCAGAGGTTTAGCCGTGAAAGCGTAACAGACAGACAGACAGACAGACAGACAGACAGAGTTACTTTCACATTTATAATATTAGTAAGGATAATACAGCGTCCTTCTGTTGAGGTACTTTACCAACTTAATACCAAATCCCCCAACATTTTGGTTTTGGGGCCCAGTACCTATTAGTGAAACGTAAAAAACTAGCTAGGATATACTTTTTTTCTATTTTATTCGTGGAATTCTTGCTCTACTAATCTAATACACGTAGATAGGAAGCGTTTAAAAGCTGTTTGTATTTTTATTGAACTCTTTACGCCTCCGCGGAATCATAATTAGATGTTAGAACGTATTTTGTAATTGTAGCTTAAATATAGCACCGGTGTGTAACTTACATTACATAATGTGATTGTTTTTGAATGTTTATTTAGACCGATACGTGAAATAGGTTTTGGTTAATCTATAAGTTTTAAGCTGTATGCCATCTATTACCATATTATCCTAAAGATCACTTGGACAAGTCGAAAGTTTGATTAATTGTTGATAACAACCATCTTATGCGTTCTAGAAATGCATTCTAATATTGTTTAAGATTTTTTTTAACATTTATTTATTTTAACATAGTGAACATGTAATATTTTGTCACATCTTTCAATTATTCCTTAGGTTATTTATTAGAGTTCTGTCTAAGTTTCAATCTAGACAATTATAAAACCTCAATCATTTTAGCAGATTTTTTACCGTTACAATGATTGAAGTTTTACGTGTAAATTAGTTTAAATTCGTTCAATCTCATTGACATCAATTATCACGGTCAATGGTAAATTACGCAATGAAAACTGAAAAGCGTGGCTAAACTTGATAACATTCTTTCTTGTATATTTGTATCTCATGGACATACAAATTTGTATGAAACCTATAAATAAAAATAAAAAAGCTCAGAGCTCAAGCTCAGAGCTTACTCTAGTATCTGATACACTTCATACAAAACACCACATACTATTGGTATTTTGATTCTATCTAGAATAGTCCAATTATCATTATCATCATTTCAGCCATCGGACGATAAAAACAGATCTCCGTTAATGATTTCCGGATGCAGATTGCATCCACCGTGAACTGACAGCTTCGACAAGATTATTTCTGTCCATCTTGTTGGTGGACGTCCGATGCGTTTGCCGAATCGTGGTCTTGATAACTTTTTGGCTCCATTGCCACTAACTTTTCATTTTCCCGCTGTTAATAAGCCCTTCTCCTGGTTATAAGGTATTTCTCTTCCAGTTATCAGCTAAATCGATTAAGCTCTTTTTAAATTTAATTCAAAATACTATAAAAAGTGTAACTAACACGATTTTCTTTTATATAAATAGATAATATCTTTTATATAATAGATAGAATAAATTCAAAATTGTAGAAAGTTCACTTAACTCTAATGCTTAAGATTACTTGAAAACCAAATAAAAAAACTAAAAATTACTTAATAAATATGAATAATCTCCCGAACATTCTCTAGACATTTCTCGTTAGTTAATAAGTAGGTACTATCATCTCAATAATTGATATGATGTAAACGCAATTATCGAACGGACCTAGATAATAAGGTTAAAATGAATAACCGATATTATGAGTTTATTATCGTAATTTACAGAGCTATGTAATCCTAGCCTTAGAAGATAGGTACTTATTTCGTTAGAAGCTGCAACTTTGTATAAAGATATTATCATATTGTAAATTAAATTTATAGAACGTAAAGAATTAGTCAACATTATATGTTTTTTTTTAATTTAAAACAGTACAGACACTTGGTTCGTACCCTTACACATCATCACCACTACGTTCCCACTGAATGTTTTCTTAAGTCTGATTAAAATGTCTTAATTAGTTTGATTTTATGTAGGTAATTAAAACATTGTTCAAACTAAAGTTAAATCCATATTACCATAAACAGAAAATCAACGAAAATTTTTACGTTGGATTTGGTCAACTGTTTTGTTTATCGCAATACGAGTTTATAAAAAAGTTTATAGTGTAAAAAGTTTTGTGGTCGTAAACCACAAAACTTTTTATATACTGTTTAGAAAAATAACAAATTTTCTTATGTTCATACTTAGTAAATGACTACAAACGCTTATAGAACTAGAGTCCAAATTCATATTTATACTTAGTAAATGACACAACCGGTTATAGAACAAGAGATCATATCCTTTAGTAAACATACGACCTGTGATTCTCCATGCTGTAATCAAACAAATCTAGTATACTAACCAGTACTCCCAAAAACAAAAGCTCTAATGGAATACCAAACCTCACATTGACCTTGCACACACGCGCTGAAGCCTGAAAGATTCACCCACACATGAAAGCCAGCGAAAGTATACGCGTGCACACACACGTAGTATAAAACAGACGCTAGCGCCGGCACCACCACACTCCAAAGCGATTCGCTGACCGAGCAAAGCGAAATGAAGCTATTGGTTAGTATGATATGATAAGAATTAGTGATTAGTGTTTGATAAGTGATAACTTGATTAGTGGACGTGAATAGTGAAGGATTAGGACGTGGAATGTCGATTTTGAAGTGAACAAACAGTGTTTGAGTAGTATTTGATATCTTTAGAAGCTTTAAAGTGTACAAAGCTCGTTTAGATTATTTTTTATGTCACTGTGAAGATAGTCAAGTCGATCAATTCAAATCAATGTTAAATGAGATAAAATCAAATCAATGTTAAATGAGTGAAAGAAAAAAACAGCAAATTGCACTTTTAGCAAAGCTATGTCACAAGAATTAAGTGATTTGGTGTCATTAGAATAACAAATCCCTATTATTAATTTAATCTCTTTTGATCACATAACAAAGTATTCTCCTAAACTATTATATCACCTAAAGATGCTTCTGAAGCTGTTCCAGTTTATGACTAGTAGTTGTTTTTTATAGTTTGTGGTTTGCCTCTCACTTCATCTTACTCATGTTTTGTCTCTTTCCAGAGGGCATGCTTAGTCCTGGCCGTGACTACAAGCCTGGCCACGGCAGAGGAATCAGCAGATAGCACTAAGGCTGTTCAAGATAAGAAACAAGACAAACGAGGCCTCTCCGACTACTATGGTGACTATGGAAGCCAAAACGCGGGCCATGAAATAAGTCAAAATCAGGGCTACGGTGGCCAAGAAGGATATAGCCAAGAACAAGGCGGTTTTAGCCATGATCAAGGAGGCTATAGCCAAGAACAAGGAGGCTATGGCCACGAACAAGGAGGCTTAAGTCAAGGCGGTTTCGGTGGCCATGAACAAAGCTTCGGAGGACATGACCAAGGTGGTTACAGTGGCCAGGACCAAGGAGGTTACGGAGGCCAGGACCAAGGAGGTTACGGAGGCCAGAACCAAGGAGGTTACGGAGGCCATGATCAAGGTGGTTTTGGTGGTCATGATCAAGGAAACTTTGGTGGTCAAGATCAAGGAAGCTATGGTGGTCATGATCAAGGAAGCTTTGGTAGCCAGGAACAAGGTGGTTTCGGTGGCCATGATCAAGGAAGTTATGGAGGAAACCAAGGAGGCCAAGCCCAAGGAGACCACCACCACCATGAACACACCAAAACGATCACAACCATCAAAAAGGTCCACGTACCCTACCCGGTGGAAAAGCACGTACACTACCCAGTCGAGAAGAAAATTCCCTACCCAGTACATGTTCACGTTCCTAAACCCTACCCCGTGTACAAAACCGTTCACGTCCCAGTAAAGAAAACCATCAAAGTACCCGAATACATCAAGAAACCTTACCCAGTAGAGAAAGAGGTAGCCGTCCCAGTCAAAGTACATGTGGACAACCCAGTACCGGTAAAAGTGTACGAGAAAGTCCCCTACCCAGTAGAGAAGCACATTCCAGTACCAGTTGAGGTACATGTACCACACCCCGTACCAGTGGAGAAGAAAGTACCGTTCCCAGTCAAAGTTCCCGTCAAAGTCTACGTACCGTACCCAGTAGAGAAGACTGTTCACTACCCAGTCCACGTACATGTGCCCCACCCTGTCCCCGTTCATGTTGAGAAACCAGTTCCAGTACATGTAGAGAAGAAAGTCCCATACGAACAGATTAAAGAAGTCCCGTACCCTGTGAAGGTGTACGTAGACCACCCTGTACCAGTTCACGTGGATAAACCTGTACCTTACAAGGTGGAAGTTAAAGTACCAGCGCCGTACCCAGTGGAGAAGATTATTCCTTATCCAGTGGAGAAGAAGGTACCTATCCCTGTCAATGTTCCAGTTGAGAGACCAGTGCCGGTACATATTGACAAACATGTGCCCTACCATATACATAAGGATTTGAAGTATGTTGAAAAGGTTCCTGTACCAGTGGTTAAGGACCTGGAACATCATCATCATCATCACGACCACCATGAAGGCCATGGTTACCACTGACTGATCTCTGTTAATTAATCTGTTATGTTTTGTTAGTTATATGAATGACTGGTTATGTACGTGTTATTGTAAATAGTACCGAAAGTATTAAAGATCGTGATAAATTGTTATTTTTTGTATTTTGATTTATTGAATTCTTATTTAAAATTTGCATGAAACTCGTACAAGAAAAGTTAAAATTGGATAAACATTGAAAAAGAACTTAATAATACATATAAGAAAAGAGCATTTCGCTGTCTCAACTTTTAAATTCAGCTTAAACTAATCATTTTTAAAACGTTGGTTGTTAACAAAGCATTGTTTTGACACTTTTACGAAACATCTTTTGTTCTCAAAAATGTAGGCATAATTCTATTGTTTAACAAATGATTGTAGTGACAGCCTAGTTAGCACTAGTTAGAGCAATTTCACAAGTCATACTCGTACTCGTAATGTAAGATGCTGAATGATACAACGCAAATTGCAAGCTATTTTACTTGACATGGCGGGATATATTTATATAATAGATGAAGCTAGAACTATAAAATTTATTTTGCAAAACTTGGGTCATAAGTTGTTAGAATAACAATATTCTTAGTATACTCCTACATATGTAGGATCATGTGTTGGCAAATTAGGTAAAGTTTTAAATGTATACAATATCACGTTACTTCTCGCCTTCTATAGTATAGAATATTTTTGGTATATACAAACCTATTAGCGACAAAAATGCTTAAATTTAGCATGATCTTTGATTGAGCAGTTTGTGTTTTAGACATCTATGTATGTTTTTGTTGCAAATAAATGCATCACTCCGTTACCCAACCAAACCATCAGTTAAAATGTAAAATAAATATCGTTTATCAATGGTTCAATACATTGTATTACTCATATGAATTTACGATCGCAAATCCGTTATTTACAATCGTGAATTCTTTATTTACGACCTTAGTTTTAAAAAGTAAAATGTCTAGTTAAAGAGAACAATAAACTGTAACCAGGCCGCGCCGTAACCGTAATTAAATGTTTCTCAATGCGTAAGCGCATAAACACGCATGTAACCGAAACTAACAAAGGGGGTCATTGCTTTGATACAATTTGAATAAAACAAGTAAAAGTAAATGCCATATCAGGCTTTAATCTCATATTCTTCGGTTTCCTCCAATATGGGTGAGACCATCAGCTTAGCGATGAATTGCGTTGAGATCTTTTCTTAGACAGTTGCACTGTATCAACTGTATCAACATTAGTTAAAAAATTAAAAACCTATTATTAATGAATTGTGTTTCGGGTCGATTGTTAGAATCAATAAAATAAGATAAACCAATTTTGTAATAGAGTTGAGTACACTTAGTTCAATATTTATGATAGGTATTATTTAAATGAATTAAATTTATCCTTTATAAACATTCAAAACATCTTTTTAACAGCTCTAAAAATATCAATGCATTTCTTGCATAGAACGGCTTAATCACCTTTAGCTATATTTATAACAAGATTAAGCATTACCTTAAACCCATTACATAAGTCTTATTACTGAATAACTTGATGAAAATCTCACTTCACCAGTAACACAAATCTTTACTTCCTGTAGAAGGCGAAAGTGGGTAAGAGAAATACCGTAGGACCAGCTTATGCAAACAACTTTATAAGTTAGTAAGCAAAATTATCAGGAAAGGCTGTTATTCTACGAAACATTAATCATCATGACCCCTATTTACGATCCCACTGCTGGGACACAGGGACTTCTCTTTGGCGAGAGAGAAGCCTTAAATCACCATGCTGGCCACGTGCGGGTTGGTGAAAGACACACAATGTCCTTCAAACTTTTCAAAGTTCTCAGAACTTTCTTTTTTTTTCTTATTTGTTATTTTTTTCTCGAGAAACTTATTATAAGCGGACAAAACCGAGAGGCAGGCTTGTACTATAATTTATCTGTCATAAATCTTAAGTGAAGAAAAAACAATTTCCTATACGGCACTCATCAACCTCATTACGTTACGTAACGTTCACGTTTACGTAATTATCAGTGCGTATTCACGTTTAGATCAAGTTAGATCAACTTATTTATGTTATAACACAACTTGTTTAACTTGAGGAATAGAATGTATTAAAATAACTTTATGTATGCTTATGATGTAGATAAACCTGTAAAATCTCTTTGCATACTGAAACATTGGTTAAAACTATTTTTTATGAATGTGAAATTGTACGTGTTTTTTCCGTCACAGCACAGAGCGAAAAATTGACGTGATTTTTATTGGAGGTAATTGTAGGGATGTAGATTGACTCAGGCTTCTTATTACAGCAAGAAAATACATAATACCGGGGGTAAATCTATTATATCGAATGCGAATCTATATGCTAAACTAGCTTTCCGCCTTGCGGCTTCGCCCGCGTTTTACACCTACCGCAATTTTCTTTTCTATAAACCTCACACAGCCCGAGACCTTTCCAACGAATGCAAAATTGTGGAAATCGGTTGGCGAGTTCTGGAGTTATATCGTCAGGAAGGAAAACCCGACTTATTTTTTTATAGAAGAAGATAAGACAAAATATCAAATCATAAATATATGGATGATTATGATTATGAGCACTGACCTGATGTAGGGTATGTTGGCCGGCACGTGGTACTTGGAGCCGGGGTCAAAGTCCAGCTCAGAGCGGAGAACAGGAGGCTTGATGCCCTGGTACTGCTCCCTGTATAAATAACAATATCCTCATTATTAAAAATATCCATATATATCCATATAATTATGTTCTTTACATCTCTTTACACGGGGCTAGATGTTGCTGTTTGAATTGTCCAACAATATTTATTTATTTAGACAATTATTCCGAAGATCGTGAGTTCACAATTATTTAGAGACAGCACTGTTTTTGTACCTACTACACCAACTTGCTGCGATCACCATTCTGTTGTAATATACTAATATAATACCAACTACAAAGACCTATAATGAGTTTTATTAAAGAGAGCCGAGATTGAAAATAGGATTTGACGATAATCCAGATGGTGCTAAGTGTTTGTCATTATCGCAACTTTACATTTAAGCTTCATACGTTACAATTATGATTACAGTCAAGTTGCATACACTAATGATCATTTCAAAATGCGTTTAACCAATATTACAACAACATTACACATACATTTGCGAACAAACCGACCTGATTTTTAACATATACATATTGCGAGAACATCTTAGTTGAAACTTTGAAAGTAATTTCTCAGTGAGATTGCTATATCTTGCAATATATTGGTTAATGGGCATTGTGCGTTAGAATTATTGTTGGAAAATGCATTGTTTGAAGCCAAGCGTAAAGCTACGCTGTTGGACTGTTTAGATACATCCGGGACGTGTCCGGGACAAAGACAGGCCGTCCTGTCGAAAGCTAAGAATATTAAATCAAGCAATCGGTATAACGACACCCCGGAAGAATATCAGGTGAAACTGTTCTAAAACCATCGCTACAAGATACAAACAATTGTTTATAAATAAATACTTTGTGATGCTATGAGTTTCCAAAATCAGAAATTATGTTTGTAAAAGCCAGATAATCACAGCAACGGATTTTAACAAAACTGTATTGTAAAAAAGAACAAGACTACGTAACCCCAGTCTAGCATTATTTCAATAAAGTTGTACCATGCCAGTCTAACACTAATATAATCCCAACAAATCTACTGTATCTAAACTCGACCCTTCTAGAAGCCCGTGAAAGGTCAGTGCCCTGCACTCGCGACCTAGTAAAGCATTAACCTGCGCGCACCGCGTTATGTAACTCCGCATGTTACGTGTAAATAACAGGTGAGCCTCTGTCTTCCAAGGAAATTAAGTAATGTCTTCTATACGTTACAATGATTCTCTAATTATGAGAAAATTGGTCTTAAATATGTGAACTTTTCATGCTATTCATCGTGACGTAAAATTTAATGAAAAGTGGAAATACAAATCTTTCTGATGTTCATAATATTATGTAGGTACACAAAACACAGGATTGTTTTAGAGCTTTGCACAGTTAATAATAACTTATAACTGCTGCTGAAGATATTTGGTAAAATAACAAAGGATCGGGATTTCAACATTTCAGGAATTCAACCCTTTGTTCCTGGAGGGGATTTTGTTGTCTTGCTTTGATAAAGTCAAAAGCAACAAACTTTAAAACTATTTAATTCAGTACAAAGTACTTTGTACTTGCATAACATGCCGTAACATGCATAAAGACAACTCGCTAAGATCCTGTTGTTATCCCTCCAATACCGTTGACATAATACATACAAAAGAAGTCGTTAAACAGCAGGTATATCTTCAATACATATGATATACCAGGCCAACGTAAATATACGTTTGATGTTAAGATTAGTCGGGATCAAAATGCTTCTTTATAACAAACCAAAAAGTACCTTAATCTCCACCAGTGACAATTGTACTGCTCCTTCCTCACATCTCCCGTGAACACATCCCACCTCCACCGATCCATGACCAGAGCAAACGGTAGGAAGGCCAGCTTATCCATCGCCTGAGTGAACAGATAGTTGATGTCATGCGCTGTGTCGTCCACAGAACGCTGCACCAAGCCCAGGGTCTGAAGGTGCCGCGGCGACGAGACAGAGAGAGCGATAGTCTCGCCGATCGCTTCGTGGAAACCTGCGGAAGAGTTCATTCTTGAGTGTTTATGGTTGCCTGGTAGATTTGTTAGGAGTAATCGGGATGTTAGGGTTTAATGTATTTTGTTTCTAACAGAAAGTAGAGTTGTAGAGACTGCTTTGTGTATCTTATGTTTGTTTTGAATTCATTTTAAGAAATATAATTTCGGGTTTTTGCGCCGCAGCAGTATGTTTAATTTCCACAAGTTTCTTATCGAGGAATTTCCGGGAAACTATACAGGTTTCTACTTATTGTTAATTATCGAAGCGATAGTTTATCAAATAATACGCTGCGTAGAACATTACACTTTAAGGTTTCTGATTGTCTGGTACATTCTGAAAAAAATCCCTATTTTCTAACTCCTATACAATTCATGTCTAATTCCAAGCAAAAACTTGACCGGTATTACAGATAACTCAGAGCACTGCAATTTCCTGCTTCCACCTTAACAACTCTTGATAACTTAAAAATTGCAGTTTCCAGCCTAGTTACTGCAAAAACACCAAAAGGTGTCGCAGTATTGTTTCCTGCCAATTAGTGCGTATCTTCAACATCTTATCTGGAAGTGGTAGCCGCAATAGCTTTGTTTGGTATATCTGATCTAGGGCGGTGGCTTTAGGAATATTTAAAGGTAAGTATAAAATTGTTGTTTTTGAAAGTTGAAGAAAAAAAGTTTTAGAAAATTGATATTTATCAAAACGAAATTTGAAGATAGAATACGTAGTAGGACGTTTTATATACTTGCTTTTATTGGTTTTTTTTTTCTATATTATTAATGTTATTGCTGGACATAAGAAAAACTAAGCTATAGTATCTAGTATTATTAGAAATAATTATAATTGAGTATTATGATTATCTTATCAACGAAATAAATCAAGCTCGTGAATCTAAGCTCAAGCCGACATCAATCAAGATATAAGCTTAATACTTCAGCTCAAAAGCCCAAGTTTTTCTTACATCAATGGTATAAATTATTCGATCTTAGATGCAATGCGAGTGAAAGTCTGAGGTCCGGAAGCGAACCCACTCCTGTTCAGTGCTGTTACGTAGTCGGAAGTGTCCCGAGAGCCGTTTGTTTCAGATTGACTGCTAAGTATGGTGGAATTGTTTATTTTTTATAGCCATGAGTTAAGTGGTTTTAAAGGTGAGTACAGATCTGCATAATGTATGTATAGCATGCAATGTAATATGGAAGGAGTATATATAGAAGACGACCTCTGTGGTGCACCGAGTGATGGTCCCCCTGCGACGCAAAAGGTTGAGAGTTTGATTCCAGCCTCGGTACTAAAATTTATACGATCTGCAAGTATTGGCATTTTTGAGTGTATAATAAATGATATCCATCTATGTATGTATAATAAGTAATGTGTGTGTTAATAAGTAATGTAATAATATTTATTTTATAAATTATAGTAAATATTGCTGGAATTCTCATAGGCGCTTAATTAGCTCAGAGAATATGAAGAATTGAGTAACATTGCTTGATCAGCAGATCTTATGTTTATGAACTTGTGTATCATCTTTGGCTTATCGACTTTACTTGCATGTTAGTTTGTAAGTTCTCATTTGTAAGCGAATTGAATTTTTTTTAAATGAGAATAAAGTTTCTTAAACCTTATACGTGACATGCCATTGTCTTTTAGAAACATATCATCTTTACAGAGTATAAACTAAGTTATTTCCGCTGTCTGTTTATCATAAAGAGTCACATTACGTGTCACTACTGGCCACGAATTTTCCTAGTTATAGAACCCATTATTGGTCTTGGGGATTTATTTTTATTGATGATAGACCCTTGCTTGACCACAATCTCACCTGAAGGAAAGTGACGATTTGGGCGAAGGTACCTATTCACTCTTGCCTTATTTGGTATAATCACTACGTTAACCAGCGTATAAAATTGGTACCCAAGGTACTTACACTGAATACAAATTCCTTTCCTCTCTTATACAAACCCTCTAGTCACATTGACGCTCTCAAAAAGCTCAGATTGTGCTACTATGTTTTTAAATTCAAGAACAGAAAAGGTCAGCTTCACACAAAATTTAATTGCGATTCTCTGCGCGTGCGTCGATCTGTTTACCAACAGTTGCCTAATCGTTATTTAACAATAATCTGTTGCAGTTCTCTTATATAATACAAACAACGTATAATATGTGGGACGGACTAGATTGTTAGGGACTATACGTGACGAAAAAATTGCTTACGAGAATTGCGCCATGAACCCTAAATTTAATTATTTTAAGGTTGTTTTAGCAGAAAAAATATTATTTGTTTGAGCGTAGGAAAGATGCTCATAGGTCGCCCCGATTTAAGGAGACAATTTAACAAGTAATGCTATATACGTCTCTAATAGGGCATTTATAAATGTTAGCAATACGTATCATTGTAAAGAAGAGATATTGACCTTATGGTGCCCGCTTAAGAATAGTATTATATCTTTAATAATTTCTGTAATTTCCAGCAGTAGGTAGGTACCGCAGAAACCTGATTAAGTTCTATAAATGTGGTTAGAAATAAAAGTTAAGTTAAAGTAGAGTTAGTTTTCAAATCCAGGATAATTTACCGAAAATTATTTTGTATCTGTATCAACTAACCCAAGTATTTCCTTGAGAGAAGTTTTTGTCCAGTTTCAAATTACCTTTCTAACACAATATGGCCTCTAATTCAATTATACCTTCCCTTGACAGCAACATAATTCAGTGTTAGTAGGTTGTGGGGTGGTAACATTCGTTCAAATACTTCTGAAAGATTATTTAGTAAAAAAGGAAAATGGAATGTTATAATACTATGTTGGTGAAATTATTGTTGTTGTGCTTCTCTGTGAAACATGGTATGTAATAAAATATAAATAATGACGAGTAAATAATACTAGCAATGCGTAAATCAAGCACATAATTTGTTTGTGCTTATGTACAAAAATTTAACTATGTATAAATTTGGTCATAGGTCAATTTGTAAATTAGTTTATCGAACAATATTACGTCCTACTATTGGTTCAGACACACAGGTCTCCTAAATAGGAGCCATTTTCAATAAGAATAAATAAAAAATAAATAAATAATTTTAAAAACCTTCATGAAAACCAAATAAATTACAAAGAAAACATATATAAGTCAATAAAATAATTTCTATAAAGATGTGATGAGTAGGTACTTAATTAAAATTTAAGACTTAATACATATTTTTATGCAATTTCCACCCATTAGTATTTCTGTTTTTATTTTCACAACTATATGTCCTAGATTACCTAGATACAGATAAGTTGACCTAACTAAAGAACATCCAAGCCAAGTTCAGTGTGCCGAGCCCTAATCCTATAATAGGTACCTACTTATTGTAGGTTTTTAGAGTCTTCGCTTAAACAACTACACCTTAATTTTATTTGATTTTAGAATAATCGTTTTGAAAGTGGGATGAATCACATTAAATATCCAAAAGTAATAGGAAACTTTGCTAATTCACGTGGTTAGGTAATCTTAATTGTGATTAAAAACATGTTCAACGTGATAATTACAATTATCACTGGAATTGTAGATGCCATTATATGAATCAAAACACAAAAATTCGTTAAAGTTTACGTAATTCCTAATTTAAATTTTTTTATATAATAATATTCTTAATTCGCATTTTTTTTCAGTGACGTCAATATTTTGCTACGATTGCAATAGTGAGTTCGATCCCCGTTGTGGTGCAGAGTTTGATCCCTTCAGTCTGGGCACAGTCAACTGCTCACTAAAGGACCAGCCCGACCATATTGAACCTATGGAACCTACCTTTTGTAGGAGTATTCGTATGGATAGTAAGTATACTGAATTATTTCAATGCGGTGCACATTCGTAATTCAGTAGAGCCGCAAACTCAAAAAACCTACGTGACTAGTATAAATTACTATAAGCACCAGTAAGCACTAGAGCGTTTTGTAAGTGGTTAGCATAAGATTTTTTTTATCTTCCTTTTAGTTTTAAGTTACCAAGGTAAGGTTCATGTTATTTTTAAACCTTCGAAATCGTAAATTTTCGAAATACATAAATATAATAATATTTTTTATGGTACAAATTTATATGGCATGTTACCTCATTTTGATTGTTTCGTGTCTTTGTGATTATAAACTCTAAACAACTATAATTATTTGCAGTATTTGGAAAAATCCGTGTGGTCCGAACTTGCGGCTACCTTCGTGACAACGAAACTACCGCTCCCTGTCGGCGTGTGGTCGGAACCGGTGACGTTTTCACAACCTACTGTCAGTGCGATACTGACCTTTGCAATGCAGGAACTTCACACGGCGTGGCAGAGATGGCGCTGTTCGCAATTATTGTAACTGCTATGGTGTTTTAGGTAGTATTTTGAAACGTGTCGTGTAGGAATGTTTGTTTATTGTTATAAATTGTTTTCAAACGGTTCCAGTGTTTTTATTCTCTAGAAATGTTTATTACTTACGTAATTTTATGATAGCATAGTGGTATAAAAAATTCAAGCGTGTACTGGGAAGGCTTTGAGTTCGATTTCTACTCCTACTAAGGTTTCATTGTATATTTCTAATATAACGAATAAGCAAATAATATAATTTGATAAAAGAGTTTTACTAAATGTACGCTAATGTATAATCACTGCTACTAGAAATACGTCCGAGTACGTGTAGTGATATAGGTTCTTCATGCCTAAGTGGGATCTTGATTCTGGTTATCATCATCACTCACCAGGGTTGGCTCCGTCTCTGAAGACCTTCGGCTGGTTCCTGTAGGCGAGGAAGTACTGCACATGCGCCATCTCATGATGCGCAGTCACCAGGTCCTTCATGTCCACGTGGGTGCACATCTTGATGCTGGAATGTAAACGTTCTATCATCATAATATTCATATTACGTCCCACGGGAACTCTTCAAATAGAACTCATAGACGAATTCCCAACAAGCCATATTCAAGTACAGGCACGGGTCTCCTCATAAGAACCTATTTTAGGTCTTGGGGGTTTGTAAAGTCATCGTATACTTAAGTTAAGTGAACAGTCAGCACCACAAGTGATATGATTTAATTTTACTGGCAATTTGTCAGATATAAATCGAGTCAGATGACAGCTAACTCAACTCACTGAATTTAATGTATGACTTCGAGTATTGATCAAGCGCGTTGATGTCTTTTATACGTTAAAACATGAAAAATCTTATAATACGCATAAAGTTAGTATACGGTAATATATTCATATAGTGCGAGGTTATTAAGATTTTTTGTATCAAAAAATTGTAGGGAACCGTCCGAAAAAAGAGTTGAAAAACAGCTTTTCAAGCAGCACAATGTGACATTTTTCTATTCCTCCATGTATCAAATTTGTACTATACTTGAAAGGCACTTACCGATAGTCATGTTTATTACAGAAGTCCCAGGCGGAAGGTTGGCAGTGGACGTGTCTGTCGGCCGGCTGGTTGAGGACGCTCAGCTGCCAGAAGTCTTGCGGCATCGCTGACATGTTCATGGATATAAAGAACTCTTCTGCTAGTTGGAACATTGTCTGTGGGGTGAATCCCTGGAAAAGATTCAGTAATTCAATTTTGAGTTTACTGTGTCATGTCTTATTTATATGTTCTAATAATAAGCATTTGCCTAAGTGAAGTGCTTTGTGGACGAAATTTTGGCATCCTAAGTCCTAACCCATTATTTAAAGGTAGCTGAGGTTTGCAGAACAAAATACATAAAATAATAAAAATAATAAAAAAATAATAAAAATCTTTATTTATAACATTTTTACATGAATGAACAAATGGTACATTTAGAAACGATGACACTACCGAAGCTTTACAAACTGTGTGGTAGTGTCAACGCCCAACTCCTTGGTTACTGGATAATAAAGAATTACACTATAAATTTTCACTATCTACTAATATTGATGTTATATAAAAACAAAAAACATACATTATATACCATTTAACTGGCTATTACAAATCCAAAAGAAGCATAATAAGTTTTGTGTAAGAGTGAATGTCGTCTCCTGAGGCACCAGTCTCTTGAGAGTCTGGGCAACAGGAGACCTTGCTTATGCGTGGGAGTGTGTGAATGTGTGTATTTGTATGTGTGTGTGTGTGTGTGTGTGTTTATGTGTGTGTGCTTATGTGTGTGTATGAGTGTGTGTGTATGTGTGTGTGTTTGCATATGTATATGTGGTTGCGACAATGCTGGTAAGTGTTGCATTACTGAATTTTATTTCTCCTGAATCACCAGTCTCTTGAGAGACTGGGTTACAAGAGAAATGTCCCGGTTGGAGTGAGTGAAAAGAAAGAAAAGAAATTTTATTTTACGAAAACAAGGAGTTTTTCTGTCTCCTCATAGGACAAAGAAAGGAGCCAAGTAGAGCATTTTATTTTGCACTTAAACAGTGGAAGAGGGTATATGTCCAGCACTCGGTTTATTCGATTGTATAGAGTAGGGCTCAGGAAATGATACTGACGACCCGCTGCAGCAACTCTAGATGGTTCCCTACTGCAAACAATATCAGATCTTCGCTTTGACTCATGTAAGGTGGGATCATATTGAAGTTCAGTGTGTTTGCGCATAATGGTTGAATGAACAAACAGTTGCCGAATAGTAAGTACCTCACTTAGAGAGTAGAGTAAATCAGTAGGAAATCGTCTAGGCTTAGAATGCATCACCTTCAGTATTGCTCTTTGGGCTCTCTCCACCCTTAATACTTGTGTTTTTATTGCTCCACCCCAGACAGTAATACAATACGATAAAATTGATTGTGCTAGAGCAAAGTAAACCATCTTTAAACATTTTGAATCAGCAACATTTCTTAATCTTTTAAAGATAAATATTAGCTTCCGTACTCTAGATATTGTGGAATTGATATGATAGGTCCATGAAAGAGACTTGTCTAGGTAGACTCCGAGATATTTAAATGATGTTGTACGTTCCAAAGACTGACATTTACAAATGTTAGAGTCAGAGCAGTCATGCGCGCAAAGATTGAAAGACGTAGGCTGGGATCGAATGGAAGGAGAAAAGGTGATAAATTTTGTTTTGCTAACATTAAGAGTTAAAAAGTTCATTGATAGCCAATTAAGAACTATTTGTAGAGCCATTTCAGCAGATTGCTTAGTGTCCTGCCAATCTTTGCCACTTACGACAAGGGCGGTGTCATCAGCATAAGTGAATATGCTACAATTAGGGATTGAGAGTTGACATAGTCCGTTTATATAAACAAGAAATAGAGTTGGGCCAAGGACACTCCCCTGAGGAACGCCGAATGTTATGACCTTTTCATCACTAGTTACTCCATCAACAATAACAGTCTGCCTGCGGTCGGATAAGTAACTTTTGAATAATTGATTGACACTGCCTCTTATACCTATTCTTTCAAGCTTATTTAAAAGAATAGGGATAGCGACAGTGTCAAACGCCTTAGCGAGATCTAGAAAAATACTTACTAACTAATATTATTAATGCGAAAGTGTTTGTGTCTGTTGTGTCTGTTTGTCTTTCACGGCAAACCGGAGCGACGGATTGACGTGATTTTTAAGTGGAGATAGTTGAAGGGATGGAGAGTGACATAGGGTAGGTACTTTACAGCGGAAAAATGTTGAACGCGGGCAAACACGCGGGGCAAAAACCTACTATTAACATAAATAAGCAAACTACCACAAAAATTGCATTATAAAATATTGCATGGCATGCAATGTATTTTTGTGAAACATGTGAACCTATTATACTTAATAAGAAGAGAAGAATCATGTTTACCTGTTGCACCATTTCCGGAGTGACATCAACCAGTGTCTTGCCGGGATAGGGCAGAGTGACGGGGACAATCCCGGACCAGCTCTGTCCCCACATATCACCCAGGACGTGCGCCGGGATCGGAGCCGAGCGGGAGATTCGCTCGGGCCCGTATGACTCGCGCAGGCGCCGGCGGACGTAGGCGTGCAGCAGCTCGTATAGGGGCTTGATCTGGAAAACGTAGGCAGTTCGTTCAGATTTTTTTTTATTGATGATAGAATAGAATATGGTCCAAAGGTTGCCTGGAAGAGATCGCTTTTAGCGATAAGGCCGCCAATTGTCCCATTATTTCTTACTAGCTTCCGCCCGCGGCTTCGCCAGCGTGGAAATAAAAGTAGGCTTTGTTCTGATTGTCCTGAGAAAGCTCAGGGTCTAAATAAAAGGTTGTATGTGCCAAATTTTATTAATGGTGTGCAATAAAATAATTCCATCTATCTATCTATCTATAGACCCTTGCTTGACCACAATCTCACCTGATGGAAAGTGTCGATGTGGCCGAAGATGGATCGCAAGGGGTCTAGAAGGCATATTTACTCTTGTCTTGAAGAGACCCAGATTGTAGGATACAGGAAGAACAGCAGCAGGCAACGCATTCCAGAATTAAGCAGTGCGAATAATGAAGGATTGATAATGAGGATGGAAGATATATTTATGGAATAATTACATTTTATATGCTGTTATTTTTGCTTTTTATCCTCATCATAAAAATTAACATACCACTATGGACACGGATTCCAATAAAACCTAGTATAGGTTCAGAATAATAATCAGAATAGTTAATGTATAATAATTATCCCATTTTTGGACCATCTTTAACTACGTAAATAACCGGGAAACAGGCAACATGACAATCTTTTATATTAAAATAATTCTTACTTGTTCCCAAACTTCGTCAATTTCTTCTCTCATATTTCCAGATTCATAAGGGAACATCCAATACTGTGAGGCATCGGTGAAATCTGAAAAATAAAAATGTTATAAGAAAAGAAAAGGATAAATCCAAATATCCCGAACCCTAGTGAACATTATGAAATGCAGGTTGAAGCAATTATTATTGAAATAAATACCAAATCGGTCCAAAAATGGTAATAATATATTATGAACTTTTCTTGGCTTTACCGTTACAATACATATTTCAATTAGAAATATCCAGTGGAACGCGGCATGGTTTGAACCCACAACCCTCGAATGAAAGTAAACTTTCCCAGGGTTTATCAGGGTACTCAAACTCGTATGTGTTCTTGCTTAGTTAACACGGATCATATTCGATATTCAAAGAACTCACTGTTAAGTCTCGCCGCCTGATTGGTCAGATCCACCAGCTGTTCATACAGATCCCGTATCCTCCTGCCAGTGTTCCTCCTCCACTCTGTCCAGATATGCTGCAGCTCGTCCCAGTCCCGAGAGTGTGACATTATGAACTGCAGTTCTGGTTGTAAGTGCAGTCCGCACTTGAAAGGCTCGTTGTATGCGCAGATTTCGGCTGTGTTGTAGACTGCTAGCATGTCGTTTATGATGCGGTTGTACTGGAATTAAAGTTATATTATTATAATCATCATTATGTCAGATGTCGGTTGTTCAGTGCCGAAGATACGAAACATAAATACATAGACCAACGCGATTCATGTAAAATTCTATTTCTGTTTCTACATCCATGTGTACTCATTGCTATTTTATTAATCAATCCACTACGTAATCCAATTTCTTGCCTTCTTCTAAAATTTCCTTGTGACAAGATGGTTTTATCCGCCATACCGTTTTTAACTTTCTATAGTATTCTCTAGTAATTTACTCGGTCCAGCTGATCCGGCGGTAGTGCAGCAGGTCCAATGATGGAGAGCAACCGCAGCTGCCTGAAGGTGGCGAAGTCCCGGACTGCGCCCCTGGGGACCTGCTGAGCGGCTTCCCAGAGGCCTCGTTGGAACAGAGTGTAGCGCTGTTGGGCGTCCAGCTGGAAATATCAAGCATCTATATTAAGGTTTATAATAAGTAAATACATAATCAATAATAATACTTGGCAAAGGGTGACGACAGGTGGAGTAGGGCTATAGCAGATTGGGATCTCAGGGAGTCTAAGCCCAGAACTGGAAGACCACGGTGCAGGTCGACGATATTGTAAGGTTCGCCACTAAGACCTGGATGAGATTCGCCCAAGACCGCGAAGACTGGCGCAAATTGGAGGAGACCTATGCCCACATCCCGTATATACACATATGTTTACATCCCGTAAATGAGGATCATGATGATGAAATACATAATCATCATAATTCCAGCCATCGGAGATCCACTGCAGGACATACATATTAAAGAATTGAATTTATCCAAGTTATGTTTCAACTAAATTTCTATGCTTTATTATCATCTATCTATACTATAACTTCCCTTGAAACAAGCTAAGTCAGGGCCGAGCGCTTGTAAAATGAACTACCGTATTTGGATGTAACTTGAGCGACAATCTGTGGGAATTTTCTGTTGCAATTTGGATATTATGTATTCAAAGCACTAACATAACCTTCTTAAATTTATTGTTATGACAACAGGTTACTGTGCTCCTTATAATAATACTAGATTTCCGCCCCGCGGTTTTGTCCGCGTTATAATACATTTTCCCGCTGTAAAAAGTACCTTTGTCCCTTTGTCCCCTGTTGCCTTTTGTCCTTCTACTGGTTCTAAGCTATCTCTCCACCAGTTTTCAGCCAAATCCATTCAGTAGTTTTTCCGTGAAAGCGCTACATACATACATTCTCGCAAACATTCTGTCGAAAATTGAGAGAAAACCATTATTGATATTGGGGGATATAATTTCTCGCTTACCGGGCAAGTTGGTGATCGCTGTAATTTGGTACAGTACATAATAACGACGCTGCTTTCCGTTTAGTTTCTTCATTCCATTTTTTTAAACATACTAAACACCGGGTAGTGACTCGTGGTCCCACTAATTTGACCCACCAGTGGGTCATCGTGTCAATTTCATGGGCTCGTGGTCCCACTGCTTAGTGGGACCATCAGTCATAGTAATGCAGTCGCTCGGGTCGTGACTCGTGGTCCCACTGACTTGGCTTATGTCCAGCAGTGGACGTCCAACATCTGACATTATAATGATGAAGTATATATTTGGGTACTTAAGTCAACATAAGGAATTCAATGATTATCCTTGAAACAGTTTAACTTTTAAACCGATAGGTGTCTAGATGACATTTGTCAATATGACAGCTGTCAAACTTTAAACTGCCATAACTCCGATACTAAAAAAACTAAAACTTTAAACTTTTAGCAGTGGGACCACGAACCCATGATTTTAACTATGACTGGTAGTCCCACTAAGCAGTGGGACCACGAACCCATGATTTTAACTATGACTGGTAGTCCCACTAAGGAGTGGGACCACGAACCCATGATTTTAACTATGACTGGTAGTCCCACTAAGCAGTGGGACCACGAACCCATGATTTCAGGGATAGTGGGACCACGAGTCATAGTGGGTCAATCACAGTGGGACCACGAGTCACTACCCTAAACACCCCCTTAAACGGATTCCATTCATTGTTGTGGTAATTTTCCTAAGAAAACTTGACTCCATTAAGTTATCTTCAAGTACATAAGAATTATGAGATTTGATGACTAATCCAACAATTAAACCAATTAAGTCTTAGTAATCTTCATCACCATAACGAATTGTGCGCTAGAGACTAAAATTATATGATATCACCCTCATCAATTCAGAATACAATGGAAATTAGTTTGTTTTTATGTGAGTATAAACGATGAATCAGTGAATGACATTGACTGTGAATCACCAAAAAACTTTAGAAAATTTTCCTTCATAAGATGAGAATTTGGTATTAATTTTAATTATTTTATGGAAATGCGACCAATTGCTGCGCCCTTACAGGGTACATGTATTGACATTAAGCAACTACTTACCACCTAAGCTGACATAAACTGTACATGTATGCAATTAATAAATAAATAAATAAATAAATAAAGAATTGCATTATTTACAAGCTAAACTATCGGCCTCATGAACAAAAACTATCAAACAACCAAAGAAAAAGATCAAAAAGGGCTATGCTCGGGGTTTCTCTACCTACGGGTTCTATCTCTTCAATAGAACTCATTATTGGTTTTAGAAGATTTGATGTTTGATTACCAGACGTGTTGGTGCGCACTAAGTTGCAACTGAATGACGCTGATGCCTAAATCCCTGAATCAGTTTGACCACCCCTATGATAAGAAATGTTCTATTCTTAGGCGCTGTAGTAGGTATGTTATTTTTTTTTTATTTATGATAGAAATCTTCTCGAAATGGTTTGATAAATATTTAAAACTAAAATATTGACTTTCAGTCTGTTCTACTTGTTATATAGAAATACGAGTAAATAGGACAAAAAGGTATTTTAAACCATGAGAATTCAATAATAGGTACCCTATTTGTATCAATAAAAGCATGAAAATATTCTATTGAAACAAATTGACCATTCAAACAGCTGAACAAGCTGAAGTGACCTCTTCAAAGACTATTTAGTTAAAACACAAAAACCCGGATAAATTAACTATACTAAAATATACAATAATAAACAATGCTTTGGGTAAATTAACGACTTAAATACCGTGTATTTCGTTCACACTTTTTTTACTATGCAGCTTTATAAATACTATGATTCTTAGTTTTAGAGGGGCGTTGTATTTTTGATATCATCATCATCATTATCAGCCATTGGACGTCCACTGCTGGACATAGGCCTCCCTATATGACTTCCAGTCATTACGGTCGCTCGCAACACGTTTTTTATATCAATAACAAGAAATTAAAATTTATATAAATATATATGTTTATTATATTATATCACAGAATGTAATTTTATATATACCTATTTAAAAAATATATGGGAATCTTTCATCCACAAGCTTTTTTCTATATGTGTACTAAAATAAGAGATATTTGATATGAAGTAGTTAGATTTATCACATAATTTGTATTTTATCACACACAACCTTGGCAAATGAGATAATTTATTACCATAATCTCCACAGTTATTTTACTCGGTCAAGTGCGAACTACTCGTATTTGACCCGTGACATTACTACTTAGTTAATAAATAAGCGAATCAATTGGAATCTAAACGAGGCAGAGAAAACAATTTTAAAATAGTTCTTGACGGAAAACTTAACAAATTAAATAGTTTTAGAGTGCAAATTTATCTTGATATATTAAAGTTTCACTATATATCAAATAATCAATTTATTGCTAAGATATTTTACACGTCAAAAAATATAATGTATATAAAGTTCCTCAAATTAAATTAAAAACTTAACAACCCACGCATTTTTACCGCTAATTGATGACAAAATACGGTCATGACCTTAACCTCTATTCTAATCTCTATTCCTATACTACTAAAGCCTATTTTCCGAAGATATGAATGTGCAAAATGTTGTTTGTCTGTAACTGTAAATTGGTTGCAGTTTGTTTAGTTTCTGTTTAGAGCTCGTTGTAAACTTGAACTAGATTTGTTATGAATGAAGCTGTTTTGTTTGTGTGTCACGTCGCCGTCGGTGCTTTTTTGTTAGTTTTTTGCGTATTGTCGGTTTTGTAAAGAAAACTTTTTGCATGGTGCAGAGGAATAATAAAAAGTATAGGTACAGAGTCAATTTGGTGATGAAATTACAAATAAGTAGTGAATCAATAAGCGTTTGATGTTAAATTGTATTATGTATAGTACAGATCACATATATATTTTTTTACGACAAAACAGTTTTATCATATTTGTTCAGAAAGGTAGATGCTTAATTTTGTTCTTTTATTATCCGTATTTGAGCTTATAATTAGATTAAATTAAACTAGGATTAATGTACAATATATTAATTAGGATGTAAACTATTTATTGTGGATAATTATTTAAGATGGAAATATAAACTTTTAAAACTGAGTACAATACACGTATAAATATATACTTCTAGACTCAATACAGAACTATCATTAACTAACGGTCACAGTATAGTTTTCCTCATCATTAGCTCGTGACAAGGCGAGGCACAATATTTAAATAATTAACAAGTACCTACGTTCAAGTTCAGATACGTATCGTGAGAAAATGCGTTACTGTTGTTATAGTTACGCATTTTAGTAATTTGCCAAATCATGCTTGTTATAAGATCTTTGATTTCCTTGAAACAGTTACTAGAATATCGCAGACAATAAACCTTTTTAAAGATTGACCCGAGTCGCGCTTAGCTGTCTTAGTAAAACCAACACGGCAAACGGAAGAGCGTTTTGTTGTATTCATATGTTGAATAAATAAATATTTCGTTTGTTTGTAATTCTGTTATACATATAAACGGGCCTTTAAAAAAATCTTTAATATCTCACATACCTTCTTTTATTTGATCTCAACATCGACCCGCCCTTATTGAAAGACCCTTTACATCTCCTCAAATTTGAAACATGAACCATTTAGATACTTTTACCGAAATCACATCCCAAGTGTTCAACCAATAGTTTACCAGATATTAGTATTTCCTGAAACCCGTCACAGTGTGGTTGCGAAACAAAGCCGTTGTGGGAATGTCCTTTACATGCGTGAGAAATTAATAGAGCCTCATTATGTTGATTGTGTGTTGGCATTGAGGGAGGTAAATGGTTACGTTGGCTTCTCGGCCCGGCTTCTGGAAAATGACACAACAATGAGATTGTCGGCCATCCT
This sequence comes from Chloroclystis v-ata, assembly GCA_963691955.1. NCBI lineage: Eukaryota > Metazoa > Arthropoda > Insecta > Lepidoptera > Geometridae > Chloroclystis > Chloroclystis v-ata. The sequence continues at coordinate 9,469,879 of OY829902.1, read as the reverse complement.
CGTAGTCATGATTGAGGACTTGGAAGAGCCCTAGTTACTAGTAGTTATATCGGAGCTTTGCGAGAGTTTCGAGAGTTCGAAGGTCCCCTTGCTTGACCACAATCTCGGCTGATGGAAACTGTCGATGTGGCCAAAGATGGATCGCAAGGGTCTAGAAGGTACCTATTCAATCTTGTCTTAAAGAGACCCAGATTGTATGTTTCAGAAAAAACAGCAGCTGGCAACGCATTCCAAACTTTAGCAGTGCGAATAATGAAGGTGGAGGAGTATCGCTTCGTACGGGTGGACGGTCAAAAACTAACTCAATCGATCTCACTACGTACGTATGTACGTGATTCTATTCAACAACACGTCATTTTCAATAGGATTTTTTTATAAGTCCAAATTCAATGATTTTTTAGTAACCTTCAAAATAATTCAGTGTTGATTATTTTATTTCATTTTTATAAGTTTTTTCACTAAAAACGACCAGCAGTGCCTCTATTCCTATCACAATTTAGTTTTGATTTAGGCAAACAGAGAAGCGATAATAAGTAAATAATATGTAGGTAAAGCAAAATTCATTATTACATAGACCTATTGAAACTATTAACCTATGAAGATAAAATTATGTGGAAGATATTTGTTACATAAAGTAAGTACTTACCTAAAACATATGCCTACCGCGCCATAGAGATATGTCTCAATTCTAGACCTTAACGAGGATCTATGTAAGAAACCCGTGTTGAATATATAATTATAATAAAATATATAATAGTGAAATGTAATATGGGTAGATTATGATGACAGTAAAAATCACTACTTAGTATTTACCTAGTGCAAGCCATTACAATTTAAATGGTCACAGCCCTATTTATATGCGGTAACCATTGTACCTATTAGTTATGGACATAATGGCCCATAGACCACGTGACCTTGACGCGACAAATTATCTTATTGTCTATGGTTCTAGAAGCCTTTTAGGTCAAGAATCAGCTGCTTATAGGCTGTAGTAGTTCCGTAATATTGATTTGAATCTGATAAGATATTGCTGACCTACCTACTGATAATTGAAAATGTCTAATCTTACAAATTTTCCTTGAAGTTTTACATCGTTGAAATTTTCATATCCTAAATTTTATATTAAAAAATGTTTAAGCTCTTTGGGATGGTTTATAAAGTCAGAAAATACGAAAAACTAAAGCGGGCAAAGCCGCGGGCGGGTCAAATAGTTACATACAACAAAAATATAAACTATCGAACCTTTTTTAGTTTAGTGACTCCTTTTTCCACAGTTAGACTCAACGTTGGTCCTTTGTGTGTGGTTACTATCAGCTTGAATTCAACCAATCAGTCCTCTAGGTCACCTACCATGTTCTACTTACAAAACCATGACTAAAACATCGGTTCCTAATTGATTTCAGCGTCCGTCCGGACCATTGTGGTCATTGCGCAACAATGCCCCGAAGTGGGCTGCGGCGACATTTGACTAATCATGGACGCTAGTCATCATCATCATAATAAGCTTAAATGTCCCGCCATTATAGGTCTGGAAGAAGTTTCTACAATAAGACTTAGCAGTCTTGTTTGGGAACGCAGAGTTGACAAATAAAAAATAGATGTATTTTTAGAACCTAATAAAAATACATACCTATGGACTTTTAAAGAATCATTTTTGGGTATTTTTATTTGATTTTCCTATTGAAATAAGTTTGTAAATACGTAAGAGCTGATGAATGCCATAACGACTGCCGCCAGTCTCCTTAACTAGTGTAATCGTTAGCAAAAGCTTAACAAATTCTAAGACATAGAATTTTCATTTGGCTCTATTTGCGTTTTCACAGCAGACAGGGACAAAGGGTTTTTTTCTTGTCGAGAGAGATTAAACCTGACTTCATCACGCTTTGGTCAGGGACGAGTTGATGAACGTCCCTCGTCCTTTAATCTCTTCAAAGTTTACCATGCCGGTTTCCTTACGATGTTTGCCGCCGTGAAAACATGTGTAGCAGTGCGCAGTGGGATTGAACCCACGATCTACGTAATGAAATTCAGTAACTAACACGGCTATCTGTAATAAGTTGTGTGCTTCAAGATAATTTAAAATTAGAATTATTTCTAACGAGCCTATTATTATGATACCTACCATAAGTTTTATAATAATGCTGTTTTTGTTTGCATTCAATGGAGTTTAGTTTTTCGTGCGTTTTGAGATCTAATCTAGTAATTAATTAATTTGGCTAACGTCACGCTCGCCGTGAGAACGCTGTTTTTTATTGTAATGTGTTCAATCTTAGTCAACAACTCAGATTGAATAGTATATGCAGATAAAGTGTTAGAACTAATGTATTAGATTTGTATTTGATTTCTTAAACACTAACAAGATCGCAACAGATGAGTTACTTTTAGGTTTTTTTGAGGAATCTTTATGTTTACTCGGTGAAACCTGTTACGTTGCGGTCGGCTGTGGCGTCCGTCACTATGTATGCCTCACTCTTTAAAACTACGAAACGGGTAGTTATAATAGGTTGTTTAATTCGAGAATAGGTTTGTAATATATGTATACTTAGTAAATTATATAAGTATAAAATAGAAAAATATTAATAATTGATGAACCATTCCTGAGCCTGCTTCAAAAAGTTAATAAGTAATTGTACAATTAAATTATTCGTGTTATGAATCGGATTAAAATAATCTTAATTTTATATTGCCAAATAAAAAGAGATAAAATTTTAACAAATCCGCGACGAAGCTATCAGTGGCGTCAATCCTGTGTTTGTTTATTCTAATAATTATTTCACATGCTGGTTCGAATGGGACATGCAAACAATCTCAGTATTTCAAACTCAATATAGTCAAGCTTTCTTAAAGACACAACAATTAATAAGCAAGACAAAACAATTTGCGGTAGGTACCGTATCTCACACAATACACTCTCTAGCAAAAACAACGCATCGAGAAACGCAAGCGTAATCTATTGAAATCGTACATTGTTCTGTGGGATCCGGAACTTTCGGATTTTGAACGAGCTGGGAAATGTTTTGATTTGTCTAACGGGACTATTTGTCAACCTGTCAAAATTGGACTATATTTATACTTTTGACAGACGGAAAAGAATGATGGATGAGGCTGGGCTACGTCCGCGTGAATAAGACCTAATTTCACCACTCTCTGTTAGTTAGTTTAACATCCCTTTATGAATATTAACAGTCCATCAATATACATAAACTGTCCGTCATTAAACATTACGGGATGTTAAACTAACAAACAGAGAGTGGTGAAATTAGGCTTAAGGCTTTTATATAGATACTTGACATTATCATCAACATTTCATCATTTTCATCGCCGTCGGACGCCCACTGCTGGACAAACACCTCTTTTAACGATACTTTAATATAAAAAAACTCGCCTTCAACAAACAACAGATTTTCTAGAAGTTAAAAATCGTTAAATAGTTCCCAACTCTTCATTTAACATGTTTTCCCATACATAACACGACACGTCATTTCATTGCTCTTTACCTACTCACATTGTTTATTTGATAACGATCTCAAATTGTCCAGTCATTTGCGTTTAATGGCCATAATAAAATATGTATGCAGCTACCTATAGTGCGAGACAAATTAGACACTATACATGTATAAAAGATGGTTGCTCCTCTATAAAAATACCTACCTAACTAACCTAATGTTGAATTTTCTGTAGTGTCACTAAACTTTTCACAAACAATTTTCATTTATTCATTGGGACTTTCTGTCAATATGCACGTGTCTTAAAAGTAATAAAAAAATATTAATTTTTTAGACTTATAATGTAGATTAATGATTACTATTTGGCATAGACATGTGTATTTGGAATACACATTTTTTCCAGGTAACGGTTAGGACTTATGTTGGACTTATGTTGTACATTAAATTAATGATAATATTTCTATGGTATCGCTTTGATCGCTTCTGCTAAAAGCTTTCAATCCTTAGGAATTGAATTAATTGATGATCATGTATCTATCCTAATAATAAAACTTTGAGGTTCGGTCGTGGAGTAAGTTACTTTGTTTTCAGAGATATTGTTTTTAAGGCTCAATATATGAAACATAAACTAATATGACGATTTTTAGATTTTTTATTGTATGTGTAGATTTACCTCCATAACTCTCAGATTACGATGATCCGAATAAGATGAAATTTGGTACGTAAAGATTAAGACATCTAGGACACAGGACAGGCTATTTAAATTTGGCCTGGTCCCTATACAAATATAATATTACGCGGACGGAGTCGTGTGCACATTTAGTAAATTAATAAAAGATATCAATGAGTTATACAAAAAACCTAAAATATAACTTACCGCAGCATGTTGCGTTCCATCGTTGACATCCGTCTCAAAGTTCCACTGTGCCGCGACATTGTTCGTACACTCCTTCGAAGACTGTTCGTCTGCCCTGAACAAAAACTCCCTTATCTGCTGAACATCCACATGATTCAACCTATTATCGATATTATTATGATCGATCCCGGGATTATTGAAGTCGTAAGGATTAGAACCGACGAAATTGGGATCGTTTCGGGCGAAGTTAGGATCGTTCCGCCTGAAATTCGGATCGTTGTTGATATCGATACGATCGTCCCGATTTCTGTCGTCATATTGAGGTGTAGAACTTGGATTTCTCGCAAAATCGCCTCTAGGAAACCCGTTATTGTTTATATCTGGGTTGATACGACTGTAAGGGGTTGAAGAGGGGTAATCGAGCGTAGACGGTCTCGCGGAGCTGAACTGATTGTAATTCGGGCGTCCAGTGCTGAATTGGTTATAGTTTACATCGTATTGGTTTCCCGGCGAGTTGATAGGAGTTTGGGTACTGGACACGAAACCGAAACCGTTTCTTTGTGTGCTCGAGATTGGTGGTAGGTCCAATTGAGCGTAACTAGTCGCGAGGATGGAGAACAACGTTAGGGTGTTACGAAGGCCCATTTTGTCGGGCAGTGTGTCGTTATTCTTTTGTTTTTTTGTTGACCAATGGAGCGTGGTGCTGTGTCGGTCCCGCGGCGTTGACTGCTGCTGGCGTACCTCTGAACTCGGGCCGTGAGAAGCGGCTTTGTCTTGTGGTTGCTACCAGGGTCATCGGTTTCAAGTTCAGAGTTTCAGACTGAAGAATGTGGGGTTTCATTGCGTGGGACGTGGTTAGCATGTGAATGGCAATGAACTTTTGAAACTTTATAAATTTGTTGAATGGAAAATTTTGAGGGGAATGCTAAGTAAATTATGTAACGTTAAGATACCTTGATTTTTAAATGAAATTGTTGAATTTTCTTTTTATGTTACATTTTTAATCGTGACGCATATATCCCAACATAAATATTTATACCAAGAAATATTTCAGACTCATCATTATATTGTGTGATAATAACCCCGTAATCCTTAAATATCGTAAACCAAATAGGTTTCGTCAGTGATTATGAAACAGTCACTAAGTGCCTACTTAGTTATACTATCTGTCTCCTTAAAGTATGCACTTACACTGTTTCCCAATTACTCGTCCTCAACGCAATAGACAGCGTAACCAAAACTGCTAAACTGACTGAATATACAACAATAAGAGTTACTTATTATTATCTATAATCATTGGCTAAGGAACAAAGAAACTTATTTAGTCTATTATAGATCTTATTCTTAAGGATTTATTAAGGATAACATTCCGTCTGAGACTTTATCTGCGTAAAAATACCTACGGTAAAAAGTAATAAATCTCTGTGCTAATCTTAAAATTAATAAAAATTGTTTTGCGTGTGAAAGAGTTCGCGTTTATAAAATACGATATAATTAAGTTTACTCATTTCAATTATCAAGTTAGCGCTAAAAGCATTGCTTTTAAAATAATAGACTTTATAATCGTGTGAATAACAAAGTACCAGACACTTATAAATAATCAGGAGCTATTTAGATTCCACAAAAGGCGTAAAGAAAGCGATAACAAGCGAAAGCGGTGCGATAAGGTTACCGAAGCTGCTCAGGAAGTGGCGGCCTGCTATTGTGTTATGGTCCCCTGGTAGTTTTAGATAACAGGTGACAGATCTGTTACAATTCCGAATAATAAATTTACATTGTGTTTTCTGTTCTAAAACAGACACTCTTCCCACCTTCATTACTCGCACTGCTAAAGTTTGGTACGCGTTGCTTGCTGCGGTTTTTCCTGAAACTTACAATCTAGTTCTTATAAAAACAAGAGTGAATAGGTACAGACCCTTGCAATCCATCCACGGCCATATCGACACTTTCCATCAGGTAAGATTGTGGCTAAGCAAGGGTCTAACAACTTTAAAAAAATATAGTTGACAAATCACGTAGAATTGATTGCCGTTAAGATCTATAATTATGCAATATAAGACTTCTTGACTCGATATACGTAAGAATAGATGACTTATAAGCTTAGATGCTTAGATTTACGGAGAATGCAGGCCGAATAATTACCAAAATGTTCATTAGTAGCATTATCTAGTGATAAGAACAGTAAAATTAGAGAAGAATGCCCGCCTATTCATAGGAAAAACCCGCGTGGAGATAAAGAGTTGTTACAACATAAATTCGGCGCTGCGACTCAAAGCGGTGTGGTGTGTATGTTAGTGTTATAGACACCAATATACATTGATAATCAAAACTAGCAAGTAAACCCGAACTCTTACATCGAGAAAATATACACAATACCATAGACGAATTATACTTAATACTTTGCCTTTTTCATCCACATAAAATCTCAGACACTTTACTTGAGGGTTAAACATTTGTTGCTGGAGATAAAATCCGACCGCCACATACTTCCAACTATTACCCAATATTCTTAAATTATGATATGCTATCCTCAACCAAACCCTTGAAGGCGCGTGATGAACATACAAATACCTTTATTCCACAATCCACGGTATCCACACCTCTATAAGCGTAAGCATACGATACGCAATTTTCCTTTTGTCCCAGTTACCGTGGGAAAACTAACTTGTGGTACTTATTTAACATATTACTAAACTGCATAGCTATCTGCATCTTAAACAGGTATAACATAAGCAATGTTATGGAAAATTCTGTTATAATTCAGATTATGTATTCGATGAGAATTATAAATCCTTGTGAAGTTATAATTGTTTTAAGACTTATGAAGGATTTTATTACATAATTTATAGATAATACTTAAAAGTGGTATTTAGAATTGTAAAGCATTATTAATGTAAATATATTAACTATGTTTATTTTCTTTTGTGCTATGTATTGTATTATTATTTTTAATTTCATAAATATTGTAAAGTCATAACAATTTGGTTCCCGTTAATGTCTTATGTAAATAAATAAATAAATAAAATTATTATTTACAGAACAGTTTTGTATTCACATAATCAGTATTTTACATTAAAACATTATTAATGTAGAACAGCATGAAATGGTAATAACAATTTGGTTCCTGTTAACTGTTAAGTTATGTCTTATGTAAATAAATAAATAAATAAATAAATAAATAAATAAATAAATAAATAAATAAATAAATAAATAAATAAATAAATAAATAAATAAATAAATAAATAAATAAATAAATAAATAAATAAATAAATAAATAAATAAATAAATAAATAAATAAATAAATAAATAAATAAATAAATAAATAAATAAATAAATAAATAAATAAATAAATAAATAAATAAATAAATAAATAAATAAATAAATAAATAAATAAATAAATAAATAAATAAATAAATAAATAAATAAATAAATAAATAAATAAATAAATAAATTTTACAGAACAGTTTTGTATTCACATAATCAGTATTTTACATTAAAACATTAATGTAGAACAGCATGAAATGGTAAAGAAAAGATTAACACCCATATTCTTAGTCATTTTCTCAACTCAACTCTACCTCACTTGAGCAAATTCGTATCTAAAGCGCTCTACACACCAAAGCCGGCTGACCCGCCGGCACAGCCCGGCGGCCCAACCCGCCGGCCTTATTTTGTACAATCATGCCGCCGGCTTGTACAAAATAAGGCCGGCGGGTTGGGCCGCCGGGCTGTGCCGCCGGGCCGCCGGCTTTGGTGTGTAGACCGCTTTAGAATACGACAAAAACGACCTCCACTTGAGATTTTTTTTAGGTCACCTCAAGTTCTATATAAGGTGGGAACGTTTATTTTTGAGTGGAGGAATATTACGAGGAAACGACTAAGAATATGGTTGTTAGCTTGCGTGAACACCTTAAACTTTACCTAAGCAAATTTATACTGTTAATAAATACTAAAAAAATATTATTTATAATTCTTAGTGCTCATTACAGTTGTTTATTTCAGTATATTTCAGTTGGTTACGCAGTTATTACAGTTGGTTTACTACAAGATGTAGGTAACTGTCTAAAAAAATGATGATTGTGTATTTGACAGACACAATTTGTGTGAAAGAAATGAAAAGAAATGAAATTATTCATTCAAATTATTTTTCACACTTTTCATTTCTAGAAGCAGGATTTACTCACGTATTTCATACTATACTCACAGTTTACGTGAGTAAATCCTGATTTTAAAATGAACAAGATGTATTGTTAATCATCTCTAACCTTGTTCTTGGCCGCGGTTTGAGAGCGTTCGTGCGCGTAATGGACCGGCCAATTTCATTATTTACGTGTTATTTTGATCTTTGTCATTTTACGCTAATTTGTAGCTTGAAAGATGTTGAATTTACCGGATAATTTGTAAAGTATTTGATTAACTATTAAATTGTTAAACTGAAACTTCTTAATCTCAAAACAAACAACAGCACAAAAGATTTTCGTAAACCCTCTTTTTCGATTTTCATGATTAAGATCGCCTAATCTGAAACATGAACATGAAAACTTATGTAAATGAATTATTTATATTGTATTCGAGAATTACTTTATGACGATATTATTTGTAGTTTACGTAATTTCCGAATTAAAAATAATTAGTGTTACTCGCGTTAATTTCGGAAGCTTGAACTCTCTGACCTTCCATATTTGCACATGGTGAAGCCTTGGCTGAATCTAGGCTAGCCCTTAAGGCCATCTTGGCTACTTGGTCCTAACAAGCACTTCAAGGTTTATAAGCTATTGTATATAACAATAAAGACAGGTAGATTGTTTGACAGTATAAATAAATATTGCTAGACAATTTTTACACAGCAAAATCTAGCCCGTGGTAAGCTAAAAGCTTGTGTTACGAGAGCTATCTCTGATATAATAGGTACAACTCACTACATAGAAATACTTTTTTTATGTATAGAAAACCAGCCAAACACCCAAAACAAATACTTGCAGATCATAAAATTTTTCGTCCAGACACTGGAATCGCACCCGTAAAAATCTTGCGTCGCAGACAACAAATCTTCCCGCTGCATCACATATTATTTTACATTTGAAGTGGATAAAGGAGAACGTAGTACAATGGTAAGAAAAGGTCAAAAAAATATATTTTTAATTGATTATTTGAATATAAGCTACAAGACTGACCAAATGTTATTTTCCAAAGAGTAGTCTAAAAAAAAATTTAATCAATCGTCTACACTTCGTCCGTCTTTTTTTTGTGCTCTATATTTTCCGGTTGGACGGTCTAACATTTGTGTCATTCGTCTTGTGTGATGTATGGAAGGTAGAGTTAAGGGGCACTCTCATATAGGAATAAACGTTGCAAAGCTGTACTGCTGGATGCTTTCAAATATAAAGTCCTGCTCTACTTTATTTATTAATAATATAATTAAACGCTCATTGACGGACACTTCTACGTGTTATATACCTATGTATATTTATCTATGTATATAGAAAATTTTCCGTAACTTTACTCTCCACAGTGCTTATGTCATTCGTCTTTTGTGGCGGTTACGTGGTGGTCACTTTTTGACAAATACATAGTTTATACTATTGAAGGTTCCTCTAGAGGTCGACAGTTATTAGGGTAATGAGAAAGAAATCTCACGGTGTTTATTACAATTAGATTTTTAATCATTTACACGGTGGATTTTTAACCCTCTATTGCATGAATTATTAAAATTGTATGAAAAAAAATATTTGTTTGATATAATGTGTTTTATTAGGTCTTAAAAGACAAATTATAAAATAAAATAATTAAATAATCTTATTATTTAGAAAAAAAAATCAAAAGCCATTTTTGGCTTCCTATGCATTTACGGTAAATACGCTAAAGCCATATTTGGCTTCCTATGCACAACAAGTACTAACACTCATACAAGGTTAATTTCTCTAAAACAGTTTCTTTTCCCATTCAAGCAAAGAAAAACGTAACATTCCTCAAATTTTATATGAGAACACAAACAACAATAATTTTGGCATAACTGACGATTATTTGGTACCGATTTACCAATAAAACGTTCAATTATGCTTGATCTCAATTTATATGATCGCACTGAATTTAGAGGTTGCGCTTTTATCTTGATTTAATGTGCCCTTTGCCAAGGTGCATGAGATCGTACGCGTACCAATTTGTCTTGAGGTAGGTGTACCATCTCTTGACGAGGTATGTTCGGCATTATGTGTAGTTGTGTACCAAGACCCCCTCATTTTCTTGAGATACTCTTGCCAACCTTGCAATAATGTTCGGTATTGACAAGCTTGAAATCAAATAGTGGCATGTATACGTTGCCACAAAAATGTCTACTTCGGATTCGGATAATGATACCTATATCACAGAATACCTATATCGTTACTAAGGGATCTATCGCCAGGAATAGAATTAGTGCATTTAGCAGTGTCATAAAAGCCTGAAGAAAGCATTCTGGAAATATAGAAAAAAATAACCTCTAAATGCATACGAAGCCATATTTGGCGTAAGCGTATTCACCGTAAATGCATACGAAGCCAAAAATGGCTCCTATATAAAATGGTGAAAATAATAAACAAAAAACATGTATTTAAAGAAATCATCAACAGGGAATCAAAAAAGAAGCTCTGTAGAACATTATTAATATTTTTTAAAAGCAATTTTCTTACAATTTCTATTTTAATTTCAACAACAAAACTGCAGTAAAATTAACTTGACACAAGTTTGCGTACGCATCGGAGAAAAATGAAGGTATACTGACAGGTGACATTTGCTATAGACAATAAAAATTGCTTTCCGTTTCAGTTTGATGTACTTTACATTATTACATTAAAAGTTGAAAATATTTGTTTAAAATTAGGGTAGAAAAAAATTACTAAAGTTAAAAAGCCAAATATGGCTCTGTATGCAATAGAGGGTTAAGGACAGGATTACTCAATTATAAAAATTGCTGTGTTATATTAGTTTGGAAGCCTTAATAGAAATTGAGTTTAACTATTCATTTTGTAAAAAGAAGAATTATTCATGACAACTATGACGATATTATATACATCAGACGTTTCTGGTTTCTGTAAAGAGAAAACCATCTTCAATGAAGTTCTCTAACATTTCCTGCTTGAACGAACTCAGTGTCGCGGGCAGAAATACATATAACGTCATAGTTTACGAAATACCCAAATGAAAATTGAGCAAAGACAAGACAAAATAGACAAGCAAAATAAAATATGGATAAAGACAAATCAGGACAGGTCAAATTAATTTATCGTCAAACTAAGTCAGTAATAAGTTGTACATTTTCATTCAAAACAGATTAATTAGTATTACGTGTTTAAACTGATAAGATATTGGAGATACCCAATAACATTGATCCGAGTTGTTATGGTGATGATGATGATGTTAAAACTAATTGATTTTAATCTACTTTTTGTCAGTCTGCCTCTCAAGCAGTCACAACACAGATAATTTGACAATCATTACTACCAAGTACCCTAGAAGATATTATATTAGTTCTCGGAAATCATTAGCGAGGAAGTATAGTATGACTGGCTTTTTATTGTGTGTAAATAATTAGGTGTAACAAATCTCAAAATAGATTAGCTGGCTATTTGCTACATAAAACGTAATTAAAAGTCAACGACCTCTCATTTCTAAGCACCATTAGGTTTATATGCGAGTAAAAATATTTGTTTCATTGGGCAAAGTATATGTATAGGTTTTGCTTACAATGTAAAATATTTTAATCTACATTCATAATATATTTATTTATTTACATGTACTTCATAACGATGTAGTTATTCCTTAAATATTTACACAAATTAACGCGTCAAAGGAAATTTTTCAGGGTTGCCCGTTAACTTGCTGTATTTTCTTTTTAAATCCAGAAATTTCCATTGCGCTTCTTTGTTCAAATGAGCAGTATGCTGAAATAAATTAATTTATATTTTATCTCTCTCGTGAAGAGAAAGGTCTTAATCTAAATCTACCGAATCTATACCAATGTAATAAAGTTAAATTTATCTATGCCAATGTTTTTTTAGCGTTTAAACAAACAAACAAATGTTATAAAGTTTTGTTTGTTTGTTTAAACGCTAATCTCTGTTGTTGTTTAAACCGCCTGGTCCAATTTGTTGTTTTTTTTCTAATTCAGGGTTGGATAGTACATTTATCGAGAAAGAATATGGGCTATATTTAAATAACTTTGATTGTGTGGATAACGCAAGCCAAGCTATCGGCTATAGAAGACTAATAAAATAAATAATATAAAGTACTCACGGACAATACTCTCTTCCCAGCCAACAAACTCTCCAGTCCTCTCGTTCTCTGCCTTCAGCCACTCGTAGAGAGGCTCGAAGTACTCCAGAAGACCAGAAGCATCCATGTATCGCTGGCCGGTCAGGGCCTCCATCGCTTCTGGCCAGTCTTTCGAGGATCCTAGCTGCAGCATTTTACTGAAAGAAGAAAAGAAAATGACATGTAGACTTTCCGTTGTTAACAATAGATTATTTAATTAACTTATATTATTCTGTGGTGCAGCGGGCGACGGTCTGCCTGCGACGCAAGGGGTTGCGGGTTCGTTTCCCGCCTCGGAACAAACATTTGTACGATCTGCAGATGTTCCGAGTGTCTGGGTGTCCTATATAATATATACTAGCTTTTCGCTCTGCGGCTTCGCCCGCGTTTTACACTTCCCGCATTTTTTTATAAACCTCACACAGCCCGAGACCTTTCCAACGAATGCAAAATTGTGGAAATCGGTTCGTGCGTTCTGGAGTTATAGTGTCAGGAAGGAAAACCCGACATATTATTATATAGTAGATATCAGAAATCTAGCACCCGTAAGGGCTCTTTCAATTTATGCGTTTCGTATCGATACGGTGCGGCGTCCGTACCGCGAACGCCCGACAGCAGGTACGGACGCCGTGCTGTTGCCGCACCGTGCATTTTGTATGAAAACAAACGACCGGCCGTGCGCCGTACGATAAACGCACCGCTTCGGCACTGCAGCGGTCCGTTACGAAACGCATAAATTGAAAGAGCCCTTACAAAAGCTTCGAGCTTACCAAGGGGCTAGATATTTCTGTGTAAAAAAAACTACAAATTAAACTTTGATATACGTACGCCAAGGCACTCCCCGCAGCGGTGCTCCGGTAGATGTCACAGTTGGAGAGAGGCTTGCTCGGATCCCCTGGCACGTACTCGCCGGCGATCAGGCACAACGATCGGTGGAACTGGAACTGGATTATGTAGGAAATGTAGTATCTGAAACAGAGACGCAATACTTTAAAATAACCGTGTATCGTAAAATAATTGACCAATATCTTATCTCAGACTACTGGATTTTAGGTCAACTCTAATAAAATCGGAAAATTGACACGTGGTGTTGGGAATAAAATCTACAGTGATAATTTCTTTAAGAATTAAACTCAATGTACAGGGGTAACATTAAGTGTGTCAAGAAAATTTTGTGTAAAATTATACTAGAAAACAGACGGCTACTAGAAAGGCAGATTCAGCATACGGAATCTGACAACACAGACAAAACATATAACTTGCTTTTTCCTATTTAAAGCACTAAGCCACAATTATATTCATTTTATAACAACGGGAAATACTCACGTATTTACTAAAGAGTTTAAACACCACGACAAGAGTTATTCCCGTTGTTATAAAATGAATAGTGTACCTAACTCACGGAAAATTTTAAAAGTCAAAAAAGCCATATATTTCTCACCTCATATACTCCACATCAGAAGCGATATGGTATTTAGCGGCCGGGTCGAAGTCATCCTCACTGCGGGGCGCGGGGGGCTCCACGCCTTGCAAGGACTCTCTCAGCTGCCAGAAGTGGCAGTTGTAGTCCTGGGCTGTAGTGGTGCCGCGGAACACACCGTAACGGTAGAGGTCGAGGAGGTAGCCGAATGGCAGGAATACTATCTTGTCGAGACCCTGGAAGGTAATGGTTTAGATTCTTTATCATGCTACATAAAAAATTTAGAGACCTATTAGACGTTAGACGTTTTTGACTTGACGTCAAGCACTTATATGAAATGATAATATTAAAATTGAAATATGAGTAAACTGCATCCAGGATATTGAAGACAATAAACGAGATCAACGCTACTTATCTGATTCATTTTATAATTACTCACGTATTACCTAAGGAGTGGGTGGTTTCGACCACGACAAGAGCAGTCTTATGAATAGTGTAACTCACGAAAAATTTAAAGTGATATTTCACTTTCACTTGGTATCATTTAGATATTTTAAACAAAACTGTTGATTGCCTATGTTTGTAAGCAATAAACAGTGTTGAGTAAATTAATTTAATTATTTTATCAAATAAAAAAATGCTTTCGTTTTCTATTGCTACTGCATGTCAACAAGTAATAAAGAATATGATACACAAAAAACATCATCAGTATTCAAGCAAATGTAAGTTGGACACGCAACAATCTAACCTGCTGAACACTAAATACAAAGGAACCTAGGAGATCTAATTAACAATGAACACATACTAGGATTTCCTGGTCCGCCTATGAAGTGAATGTAGCGCATTCGTTTTCATTACATGGTACACTCGGTATGTAGTATATATTATGTATACATAAGCTTAGCCCCTATATATACGTTCAAACTGATGAGACACAGGGACTTCGCTCTTGAGAGCTATTAGGCCTTAATTCACCACGCTGTGCCAGTGCAAGTTAATGAATATCACATAATAATATGTCATTCAAACTCTTTGAAGTTCTCAGAACGTGCCGGTTTCCTCGCTATGTTTGTTTACCAATAAACAACTTATTAAAAAGGCACATACATTTAGCAAGAGCAAACTTCAGAGGTGCTCGGCGATGAACCCACGATATTCGGTATGAAAACAGAGTGTTAGACAATACATTATGTCTGAACAGAAGAAGTTACGCATGTTTTCGAACAAACTAATCCCTATACCTTATATCTTTATATTCGGTAACTCCGTTGGTTTGTTCATTATTCACAACACAAGCTTCGAGCTTACCACGGGGCTAGATGTCGCTGTGTAAAATTGTTCAGTAATATTTTATTTTGTTATTTATTTTTATTTATTATTGATGGCTTACCATTTTGTACAGCTGATTGATATTAGATTCCACGTCATCAGGTCCATCTTCTAAAAGACCCATGACTCGCAAATGTTTTGGAGTGGCGACTGACAAGGCAATAACGTCACCCACTGCTTCGTGGAAACCTGCAACATGATTAATTGTTAAATGGCATACATAAATGATTGATTGTCTCTTTATTATAGTTAAAATGGTAAAAATCGAAGTATAAAATAAGATAATGTATTAAGATTTTCAGTGTTTATGCAGGAGACTGAATAAGTTAGTTAAATCGTTAAGGCTTCTTTATATTCCTCCTTTCATCTTTAGAAGCAGCATGCACAAAGCGGCAAGACCTCAAACCGCATTCGTAATAATATTCTGCGAGCTGCCGCTAACTTTACAGATTATGGAACGAAAATGTCAAAGTTGACTGTAGGCACAATATAAGCATGTTGATCAGTTCCACGATTGGCGGTTGTAAGAATCGTAGATTTGTATATTCAACTACAACATGGATAAACGAAGTCCGTACAAAACTACTATAAACCTCTTTGGGCTTGATTAATGTTTGAGTATTTTCTTACCAGGATTAGCTCCTTCCCTGTATATCACGGGTTGTTCTTTGTACTGCATGTAGTACTGAATGTGGCCCATCTCATGATGACTGGTCTTGAAGAAAGCGTCTGTGATGGATGTGCATTGTCTTATTCTGTAATAAAAATATTCATGTTTTTTTTTATTATAACAGATCGTAGACGTCCACAGATGATATGAACTTTCTAAACGTTATAAAAATAGAATTAAAAAAACAAGATTTCATCGTAACCTTTGAGTGCCTTCCACCTAGCTGTATATGGCAAGCTGCGCCGAGTTTTAGTTTTGGTCAAGAGTAAATCAAAGTCCACTAACCAGATCAACAAAAGTTTTAGTTTTGGTCAAGAGTAAATCAAAGTCCACTAACCAGATCAACAAAATATATTGCTCAATATTGATTTATAAAACCTCGCATACCTAAAATCTTCAGCATCAAAGAAGTCCCAGGCAGAAGCATGGCAGACCATATCCCTGCCATCACTCGGCTTCTCAAAGATGGACCGCTCCCAGAATATGTCTGGCGTGGACTGCAAGCCCAGAGAGGAGAAGAATTCCTCCGCTGTTCTAAACAACTTTGTTGCCGTGTAGTTCTGGAACAAATATCAGATATACTTGTATTTGTATAGTCTTCAAATAAGGATAGACAACGCATATCCCAAATTCTGTTTTGGGTAAACGAGAGTCTTTCACTTTGGTAAATATTTTCTTTTCATTCAGAGAAAAGTCTAGTTCTTGTTATTTTCTTTCAGAGATGCGTTATAAGAATATTCTAAGTATGGACTTAGCAGTGGGCACGAGCTGTTTAGATTGATAGACGTAAATAAAATCAGAATTACTGAATTTGTAGCAAATGCCTTAGATAAATACCTGAGCAATCAGCGCCGCAGTAATATCTACATCAGGCTTCTCAGGAAAGGGTCTCGTGAACTTCTCAACGTTAGTCCAAGTTTGTGCCCAAATGTTGCCTGCAAAATCACCGTTTTTTATGAACTAAAAATAAAGAAATCAATGCCAGTTTTCATTGTTTTGTAATTTTATAACTCAAAAACGGCTGGGCCGATTTAAGTGCTTTTGGTTTTAAAATAGTCGCAATCGCAATTGCCCAGGGGCTTAAAAGGTGACAAAGCCGCGGGCGGGTCAGCTAGTTTAGGCCAACATACTGATATTTTGAGAACTTCGAAAAGTTTGTATGATATGTATCATTCACCAACCCGCACTTGGCCAGCGTGCAGCGTGTTGAATTAAAACCTAATCTCTCTCGTAATGTAAAAATAAGTCCTTGTGTGGCAGCAGTGGGATAATAGGGGTACTCATGCCAATCTCACCAAGCAAATGCGCCGGTATAGGCCCTCTAGCCGACACGACCCCCGCGCCGTATCGCTCGCGCAGACTCCTGCGCACATACGCGTGTATCTGCTGGTACAGCGGTCTAATCTGCTGCCACAGCGCCGCGAACTGTGCCTCGCTCTCTTCAGCCGAGTAGTAGCTCAGCCACCATTCTGCTACGGTGTCGTAACCTGTAAAAGGATGATTGGAACAGGCTTATATGTAGAAAATCTGTGTAAGCACTTAAAATTCAGTTAAAATCTAGGTTATAATGCAATAGAACTAGATCCTGTAAAAAGATTAGATCTGTATATTTCTGTATAGAGGTACTTTGTCACAGAAAGCGTTAATTGTAATTAAGTCGTCAAATAAAATCATTCCTAAACCTGAACTGACACATATTTGTGAAACACGAAAAATCATAACAGCAAGTGTAATGTGGAATTCTCGGGGTAGCATGCCCAACAAATATGAAATATTAAATAAAAATGCTAGAGAAACTAGTAAATATGATCACTCTTTCTGCACATAAATTATTTTCCATCAGAGTTGTTCAGAATTGGAACAGACTACCTGAAGAAGTTGTGACAGCTAGCTCTCGACCACCCAAACTAACAATGACTGTACCTTCCAACGCTGTGACATAGACACATCAGCATCTAAACTGCTCGTCTATAATATAAATAATAACAAAAATTAAATATGTTATTCTTACCATTGAGTTTAGCAGCCTCATTATCCATGACCACGTACTCCTGGAAGCTCTGCTTGGAAGGTTTCCCTGCAGCGTTGTGCCACTCCAGCCACGCGTATTTGAGCTCATCAGGGTCCGAGCTTTTGGCGAATATATCAGTAACCTCTGACAGAAGAACACTATTATTATATTATAAAAACTCACAAAGCACTTATCATGGCTCCTTAAACAATACATAAACGATTTTCAACACGGATTTATGATAGCCCGGTCTACTACAACCAACTTAAGCTTCTTCCGAACTCTCAATCTCTATTGATGTTGATACCAGTCTAATGCTTTCATCGCCTCATCTGGAGTTCCTCAAGGCTCACACCTAGGTCCCATCCTTTTTAATGCTTACATAAATGACATCGCAAATAACTTTAATAATAGCCAAATTCATTTATATGCCGACGATATGAAAATACTTAAACCTATCCATACCTCACAACACGTTTCCGAGCTACAAGAAGATTTAGACACACTATCAGCCTGGTCAGAGCATAATCGCATGCCCCTTAATGTCCAAAAATGTTATCACATGCCTTTTAGTCGCAATAAAACTCTTAGTCATCGCTACTTTTTAAACAACTATGAACTAAAAATCGTTGAACAAACACGCGATCTTGGCGTAATTTTCGAATCTCATCTAAAGTTTGATAAACAAATTATGACTATTGTTACGAAATCATTCAAAACATTAGGATTCGTAATCAGGAACACCAAGGAGTTTAAACATTCATCCATTAAAATTAAGTTATTTAAGAACCTTGTAAGACCCATTCTTGAATATTGCTGTCAAGTGTGGAACCCGTAATTAAGTTATTTAAGAACCTTGTAAGACCCATTCTTGAATATTGCTGTCAACTGTGGAACCCGTACTATGATGTGTATTCCAAAAGAATTGAAAGAGTTCAGAGGCGTTTTCTTTAACACTTGTCATACGCAGACAAAATGGCTAGGAAGCTTCCAAGTTACAAAGACAGACACACACTATAACATGCACGAACTCTCATTTCGCAGAACTTATTTAGACCTTGTGTTTCTGCACAAAATATTTATTGGTAGCATCGATGCAACAGAACTGTCAACAAACTTGAAATTCATGCTCCAACTACCTAGGAAAAAAAATCCTATAATATTTTTGCTTCAAAACATTGTAGGACTAATGTAGGTAAACATTATTCATTGCCAAGACTCTTCCGCCAGTACAACACTCTTTCTAAATGTGAAGACCTCGATATTTATGATCAGTTGCCTAAATTCAAAAGATCTTTATATCAGATACTAGCTTTCCGCCCGCGGCTTCGCCCGCATTATGTTAGATTTTCCCGCGGTAAAAAGTACCCTATGTCCTTCTCCTAGAAGAAGAAGAAAAAAGATAATAAGTACACAGCGTTGATTGTTTACAGCGTATGCAACCGTCATAAATGGAGGTCGATCTATAAACAGCGTTGTATTTACTACGACAGAAAAAAAGATTGCATATTTAAATTTAGAATCTCACCTGGCTCAACATGAAGGTCACATTTGCTCCTGTCATTGTAATCGCAAATGGTGGCTTTAGCGTACGTGGTCTGCATGTTACTGATGGCGGTGATCAGTCTCTCGTTCAGGTCATCGGGGAGGGCTGAAGTTCCTAGCTGTAAAATAAAAACCTTTATTTGAATGTTCTTATGTAATACTTTTGTCTCTTACTGAAAAAATAATCTATGCTAAAAAGTTTCAGGCGCGAGGATAGGCGTGTTCTGAGAATTTAGAAAAGTTTGAAGGAAATATGACGTTAAGAAACCAAACCAATTTATTATTTTACTATTATATTACTGGACAATTTTACACAGCGACATCTAGCCCCGTGGTAAGCTCGAAGCTTGTGTTACGGGTGCTAGATTTCTGATATACTTCTTTAATATAATATTCATACAGATATTTTTACTATGCATATATAACACCCAGACACCCGGAACGAATATTTGCAGATCATACAAATTGTTGTTCCGAGGCGGGAATCGAACCCTAGGTAATAACTAGGTCACTCTCGTTTTGTAGTAAATTTGATTTTATGGAAACATTATCTGGAATTAATAAACACTAGTAGGTACTCACCGTGGCATATTTCTGGAACATTCTCTTTAGATCTCCATCGTCATATTCGTGCCAAAAATAGCTCATCGTCTCTTTCCAGTATTCTTTCTCATCTTCCGCTACTTCTAAATATATTTGCAGCTGGAAAATAAACAAAAAATAACTATCTAAAAATTAATAAACATTTTCGAAGCTAAAGAAAGATTGGATGGATTGTAAGATTGTTACTGTTAGCCTTTGGCAGCTTTCGATATGTTGTTCCAAATATTGAATAGAGAGTTACAAGAGATATAAGGCCCAATTTTCTCTCATCTATAGGTACCTAATTACGTACATAGGAAGTTCAAACATTTAAATTAATTTCACAACCACAAATTTCACTTCCTCAGTTGGTTTGACGACACGGTATAATAACAATAAATTGGGCGGTACTATTACTAATAATGCCGCCACTACACACAACGATCAATGTTCAAATCCTCACCATCCGATCCTCATTAAACTTTGTAATATTAGTCTCATAATTCCATGTGGCCACAGTCTTCCTGTTTTTGACCCTGGACATGATGCCGTCCAGGCTCCTCATGTACTCCATGCCTGCTGCCTCCTCAGCCGCCTTCTCCGCAGCCCTGCCCTTCGCCGCCACGAAGAAGATGGAGGCCACGGCTCCCACGAGACATAGCTCGCCGAGGATCTTCATTATCATCTGGAAGGAAAAGAGGAAGGAGAGAGAGAGAGGAAAATATTATAAAGGTTGCCTGGTATAGATCGCTATTTAGCGATAAGGCCGTTCATTGTACGTGTCTCTTTTCGTGTTTAAATTCATGTTTTTGGTGTACAATAAAGTGTTTCGTATTGTATTATAAATCTAATTAATATTTTACGCGCTGATTTCGGGCACCGCTGTTCAAATTTAAAAAAAAAATTTAGTGTTGCATAGTACATTTATCGAAGAAGAGGGGGGTATACTATGATATAAACTATAGATACGTTTATAACGAAAAAAAAACGCAAGCGAAAACGTCGGTGGGTCGGCTAAAAGTTGGTCAAATTCATGGTTCATGATGACAGTTGACCGTGTTGTGACTACTTGTAAATTAATACGTAAATTAACTCACGTTAATTAGCTAGTAACCTAGCTTGTAAGAAATAAATTACATGAATAACAATGTTGTATATATTGTAAGGGCTGTGTCACTTTATTCTTTCACTAAAATAAAATATAATCATAATTTACTCACATAAAGAACCTGTTTAGTAGTTTTGCTGAAATAACCACACGGCATTTTGAAAAAAATAATTAAATTATATGACCAACAAAAATACTACAAAAACGATAGCAGGCTCATGGTCGACTGAAAAACATCAAAAACAATCTTAGTCAGAACATTATCATGTAAATGAATTAGCTGGTTGGTCTGTCAGTCATGGATGAAATTGACACCTTTTGTGCTAAACTTGTATCCGAAACAAATGACAAGAGAATAGTCTTATGCATAGTGTGTCCAGGAATTAAAATTAATTGTTAAAAAATAAGAATACGAAATGTGTAACGTACTGTGCTTTAAGGTTTTCCTCTACACCATTTCAAACGTCATTTTCAGTGAGAAAATAATGACATATGCAAGTATGCACTGCCAACAAACTACCCTCTTTCCGAGCTGTTTTTCTGACGTTTGACAACTTTACGTCAGTCTCAATAGCGCCACAACTTGTACTTCAAAGTCAAACGAACTATTAAAGATTAAAAACAAAATGAATAAATAATATTCAAAACGATAACTATAAGTATAATGTAGACTTACATAATAATATTTAAGTGAAATAAGTATTTTTACCCTATCGCATATTCACGTCCAAAACACCAAGCATCTTTTAAAACAAATGTTTTACATACTTACGGATATAGTTCAATTATTTAAGTTTCAACCTTGTCGAAACATTGTACGAGTAATGCCATAATGATACACCGTCATCTAACTTTGGATAATTAAGATAAGATAACTTAAAACTACAAAAACGTATGCGTAATGGGCGGTCTTATTGCTTAAAGCAATTTCATCCAGACAACCTAACCCTTAAGATCTAAGAACAGTTAAATAAAAAATTAAGAACAATGTTCTAACAAATAATTAAACCATAACTTTATGAATACAAAATTAGTGGTTAAACATTACTTACATAAACTCACGACCACTCGAGTTCAAAGACTAATTCAAATCGAGATGGGTTACGTTTATCAATAGATCATATCTAAAACGAGATAAAGTCATCAATATCTCTAAAAGATAAATTGAAAGTCATATGTTAAAATCTACAGATATGGTAGAACTGTTAGTCCAGTCAATTTATACATAAAAATGAGGGTGAAGTTACATAAAGTCCCAACAAGCTGGATTTCTGTGAAATTGTTCAAATCATAATTATAAACAATGTCTAAAAGATCCCCATCATTCCACGTTAAGGAAAAAGTTTTATTCAAGGTCAAATGTCAAAAAATTTAGTTTTTCGCGATTTTCAGCAAAACGGTAAGTTTTATCATAAAAGTACCTAGGACAAAATTGTAGATCATGAAATTATCTATCAAAATGTATCAACACTTTTTTCTTACAAGCCACCGTTTCTGAGATATAACGGTTCAAAAAGTTATAAAACTATGGCTTAAATGGTTCCAAATAGTCCACACTGTCATCCCCTAGCAGCTTTGTACCCACCTTCCAATCACCCTGTATAAACTTATTCTAACATCAGACATAATAAAATAAAAGCCACTTCTAGCTGTGAACTATCCGTGTAATCACCGCCAATTCGTCCAACATATTTCGGCCGTCGGAAATTTTTTGGTAGGTAGTCAAAAATTAATAATTTTAGTAATAAGTACCTACATAAGGCCAATTAGTTATTCCATTCATATAAAATACAAGGAATGTTTTTTGCGTAAAATTCTCTAGATTAATTGTAAGTATGTAGGTACTGTGTGTAAAACGTACCTACACAACTTTATATTTTTCATTTTAGTTAATCTTAAACGCGAACCCGATTAACGCAAAAACAATTCATTTTAAATAGCAACCTCAAATAAAATCCGAATACACTAAATAAAATATAAAATCGATCTTAACGTCAAAAACCGTTACAAGTTACGTAACCGCTCATACCCGACATCGAGAAGCGAAACGCACACTTTAAACTAATGGTACCTTATATTTGCGCGGTCGCAAATTTGTCTACAAAAATATAGGTTGGTAGGTACACTTTAAATTTTAATTTTATATAGACGATATTATAAGGAATTACAATAGAATCTCCATAATCTAACCTTAAACATGTTTAAGGTTGCTGTTATAAATCTTCTTATATATAAAAGAAAGTCTTGTTAGTTACTTCACTTATAAACTTCACTTATAACTCGAGAACGGCTGAATAGATTTGGCTGAAAATTGGTGGAGAGGTAGCTTAGGGCCAGGAGAAGGACATGGATACTTTTTTTTATCTAACATAATGCGGGCGAAGCCGCGGGCGGAAAGCTAG
Source organism: Chloroclystis v-ata (assembly GCA_963691955.1). Lineage (NCBI taxonomy): Eukaryota > Metazoa > Arthropoda > Insecta > Lepidoptera > Geometridae > Chloroclystis > Chloroclystis v-ata. The sequence goes on along the minus strand of OY829902.1, from coordinate 9,446,221 downwards.
TATTTAATAAAAATTATCACTTTTTCAAGAAAATATATAAATTTTATGGAGTAGGTAACGTCCGATAAATTCAGAAAAAACTTTTTGCGAACAAAGGTAATAAATAATAGGTTCGAAAATACTTACAGTTTTCGTTGTATATTACCACTTCACTTTAAAATATTATCATTGTTCGTGTAGGTATGCACAGTATGACGGTGCACTTGGTGAACTGTGCAATTGCGCCTAAGCCAGGGTTTCAGCGCACGTGTTGCTTCGACGGGAAACGAAACGCAAATGATACCCAAATGGCGGACAAGTTGTAACTTGAAATAAAACGCGCGCGCGGCCGCCAGATGTCGCCCCAAACCGGATATACTATGCAAGTCAAGAACTGAATTTAGACGGAAACGGATCTGCTATATCATTATAAAAGCTTCCAGATAGTAATTTAATCAGTCATTTCGGGAAAAGTTATTTTTGAAATACGTACTTTATGTAGATCAGTGTACATTTTGACATTGACCAAACCAACCGTAAGGGTTTCGTTATTTAAAAAGATTTTTGTGTCAAAAAAAGGTTTTTGTGTTTCCCGATATTTCGCAAAATATAAATGAATATTTATGAATAATTAGTTCTAAAATTAATTAAAAAGTTTTACTTATAACTTTTTAACTTTGCATTAAAAAAGTTTGCTTTAATTACAAATAATCCCCAATTTTAAAAGAATGGTTTACCTAATATTATAAGCGGAAATTGTGGTGATTGCAATAAATAAGGAGAAAGATTAAAAAATATTTAATTATGAATACTGTTCCTAAGGGGCCGTCCATTAATCACGTGAGGTCGTTTTTCACATTTTTTGACCCCTCCCTCCCCCCTGGTGATATTTGGTGAGGTTTGGGATAACCCCCCCTCCCCCCCCCCCTGGATCACGTGTATTTTTTTTGAAGTCTATGTAAAGGCTATTTTTGACTGAAAAAAATTTATTTAAAAATGGCGTTTTGATTCGAAAAACATTTATATGTCTTTGCAATAAAATTAATGAATAATTAATTAATGTTGTCTTCGTCCCACGGAGTTGCAAGACTTTCATTTAAGGTTACAATTGGTAAAGCTTCTTCTTCACTGGCAGTTGTTATTGGCAAAGTGGTTTATGACATATTAATTTCGGTTTCGTCAAGCCACTCGGCACCTTCATCCTCGCGCACTACGCAGAGAACCTTTCTCCCTCGTAGTCGTAGCGTTAGGATACGCGTGGGCCGAACAGTTTCAGTTTCGTGGGCAGTAAGGTGCCCATGGCACTCATTTGCACATTTTTTAGCTTCTGCACTAAAAAATGAGTCTACTGCCGACACTGCTGACATATTCTATCCACAAGCAGCTTACGATCCTTCTGCAGGCTAGGGCAATACAGGTCTAAGGTATTCTCAGAAATAGCGTTTTTTGACAAAAAAATAAATAAAATTAATACACGTGATGTCTAACGAGACCCCCCCTCCCCCCTCGTGATGTTTCGTGATGTTTTCCGTACCCCCTCCCCCCCCTTTGGAGCCTCACGTGATTAGTGGACGGCCCCTAAGTTCATTATGATAAAGTTCTTAATTATAAGGGGAAATTGATTGATTGAGTGATTGCAATAAATAACGAGAAATCTGTATAAAAAATATTTAATTATGAATACTGTTCCTAAGTTAATTATGCTAAGGTAAGTACACGTCACGCTTCCACCGCCGGCGCCGGATGCGCAGGAGTCGCCAACTTCGCGTTCATGGCTGCCTTTTGTTCTGCTGTGCAATAATCTGCAAAATAAAGAAATAAATATTTATATTTAGGTGCTTTTCAGCATTGTTTCAAAACAATTAAGATTATTTAGATTTCATCAATGCCCGTGGGTGTTGTTAAACTAAGGGATTTTAATTCAAAAAGTCAGGCAATAGTGTCGTACAGTTTACTTTACTTTACCAACTTATTGCGAATAACAACCGCCACACACAAAATATCCAAAACACCAGGAGCAAGGGGATAATTCTTAGTATGTATAAGTATTATAAATGTATTGTATTGATTGCATTGAATTAAATGTTATCGCATAATAATAGAGATAGATAATTTAGTTTTAGTAGGTAAAAAAAAACACTCGGAATTATCTGCAGTTCGTACAAATGTACGTTTTGAAGTAGGATTTGAACCTGCGTCGCAGGCAGCCCTCGCCCGCTGTGCCATAAAGGTCATTCAACGTTCATCAATCAATATAAAAAAAAAAGATTGCCTGGAAGAGATTGCTGTTAGTGATAAGGCCGCCCATTGTGCCAATTTTATGTACTTATATGTTTTCTTGTTTTGTCCTGTATTTTTGGTGTTACAATAAAGCTATTTTGTATTTGTTGTATTTGTAATAGTGTCAACGTACGTTTAGTAGTAGGTTCCCAGCCGACATACTCTCCGGTGCGCTGGTTCTCCGCCTTCAGCCAGTCGTGGAGCGGCCGGAAGTACTCCAGCAAGCCGTCAGCCTTCATCTGGCGCTGGCCCGTGAGCGCCTCCATCGCGTCCGGCCAGGGACGGGAGGAACCCATCTTTAGCATGTTACTGGAAAAGGAAATTAATTATTAGAAAATTATACGGGAAAAAATACAAGATCACAACGTAACCTTGGTCCTCGAGTAATAATTTAGAAAATTTAAGTGAGAGTCCATCACTAGGTATAAAACAAATATAAGGAGGAATTAAATGATTAGGCTTCAAATTGACCGACAGTAAGACTGTCTTCGGACATATGTGGCACAGACGAATCTGTGGAACATCTTTTTGTTTATGGGAAAGTTAACGGCTCAAGAGCTCGTAATAGAGGATGGATCGCATAAAAAATGTCTTTACAGTTTTGAAGAAGTCCAAGAATGTACTAGATACGAGATGATAAAAAGCAAGGAATAAAAAGTTTCACTTATCACTTAACTTTGAATTCTTAAAGTTTTTTTTATTTTTTTTAATATAGGCGTCTAGTTTGAGATAATTCACGCAATTAACCACACAAATAAATATGCACTGTCGCTGTGTGAGAAGGTTTTGTATAATTCGTGCTATAAAATACGTATACCATTCTAAAAATGAACTCCCCTCCACAAAACCGTGATGATTTCAACGTGTGAGAGGAAATACAGAAAAACAGAATACACAGAAAAAAAAATACAGAATTCGGTGGAGGGGCGTTCATTTTAGAAATGGTTTTACTATACCTAAGTGCATTCCCGGCTGCTACACTCTGATAGATGTCGCAGTCCACCAGTTTCTTGGTGACGTCACTGGGCGCGTACTCGCCGGCGAGCTGGCACAGCGCGCGGTGGAACTGGAACTGGATTATGAAGGAGACGTAGTATCTGAAACAAAAGAGGAAAAGCTAATTTACTAACCTGCTAAATGTTTTCAACCCATTTTACAGCACCTAATAATCATCAATAAGCAGAGCTAACAGCAGGTTATAGATGATCGATAACACAGAAAAAAAATGTGGCATATGTTTTAAGACACAAGTTTTTTAAAGATTTGTCATTTAAATCCATATTATCCTACAGATTACTTTGACTATGAGAACTACCGTTTTCGTAAATCAATTGATAAAATATGCATTCCCTTTGGACGTACACAGAACTGGATATAGACCTCCCTACGTAATTGACAGTTTTCATACAAGTAAAATTGGCTTATGAGCAGTACATCTTGTAGGTAGCTAGCTCACTTTTACTTCAATGTTAACCCACTGTACTACTGGATGCCCCGAGCTCTTCACATATATCTATATAAGTATGTTTAAGTTGTGCTATCTCACCTCAGATACTCCACATTAGCCGACACATGGTACTTCGCGGCCGCGTCAAAGTCCTTCTCGGAGCGGTCTACCGGAGGCTCGACCCCTTGGATCTCCTCTCTCAGCTTCCAGTAATGGCAGTTGTAGTCTTCAGGAGTGGTGTTGTTGCGGAAGACACCGTAGCGGAACAGGTCTAAGACGTACGCGAATGGAAGGAATACTATTTTGTCGACACCCTGGAATAAAGAGAGAAGAATAAACAATCATGTTTTTAACTGCCCACGGGTCTCCCCATTAGAAGGGAGACCCGTGCCCATCACTCGCATGAAGAAATAGGTGTTAGGGTGTAGTATAGCTTGTTTTGATAAATATAAAGTATTTGGAACCTTTTTCCGACAAGACCTTTTGAGTTGTTAAATCCAACCAATATTATGAGAAAGTTTGTAAGTATGGGTGGATGTTTGTTACTCTTTCACGTAAAACCAAATGGATGGATTTTGATGAAACTTTACAGTAATGATTATAACAAAAGTAACAGGCTACTTTTTACCGCGGAGATATTCCACCATAACTTGGGGAAGTCAATTAAAACGGGGGCAAAGCCGCAGGTGGCTTGTAAAATAAACGTTTTCTAGAACCTACCATTTTGTAAAGTTGGTTGATTTCAGTCTGTTCATCCTCAGCCTCTCCGACCACGAGGCCGACTCTCCGCAAGTGCTTCAGAGAAGATACCGAGAGGGCTATCGTATCGCCGACCGCTTCGTGGAAGCCTGCAATAGAATATCGTTAATGATAAAATGGTAGAAGTTAAAAGAAGTTAGTAAATAAGCGTCCCTATAATGTATCCCTGAATGTAATAGGACAGTTTAAATAAGTATTATGCTAACAAAACAAATAACTGCTTTCATTTAACTTAAAAGAATAAATACCAATGTCAATGTGCAAAATTCTGGTAAGATATAAGAGATACGATATACAATATGATATATCCGATACACAAGCTTTGAGTTTACCACGGGACAAAGTGTTAGTACATTCATTTAAGGGAATGTATACCTACATAAGGACATAATTATAAGGATAACCGCAGCCAGAAATGGGGCGTAATATGAGATGAAGATTATAAAATAGATGAACTCCAGAAATCAAAGTCACCTGGATTCGCGCCAGCGCGGAAAACCTGTGGCAGATGCGTGTATTGCAAATAGTACTGCACATGCCCCATCTCATGGTGAACCACCCTCAGGTGCTCACTGTTCACGACAGTACACATCTTGATCCTGCAACAAACTCACCTGAGTTAGCTCCGTCGCGGAACACAATGGGCTGGTCTTTGTACTGAAGGAAGTATTGGACGTGGCCCATTTCGTGGTGTGTCGTTTGAAAGTATTCGTAATCGACCGTCGTGCATTGTTTGATCCTAGATTAAGCCAAATGTTAATAATGGAATTTGGAATACGCTACCGCCACCGTGCACCGGTTGAAGCGACAACCGAAAAAAATCTGCCATGATTTTTGTATTTGACTCTAATAAACATTGTCATCTTTTGCATGATCTCATATTCTCTCACTCAGGTGTGGCTCATATTTAGGTTACTTATCAATACGTTTCCACCACCACGAGTACCTAAAGATATTTTGTTCATTAAATTATCTTTAGGTACCACCAGGACTGTTAAGCTCACGTATTATTTCATAATTTCATACATTATCAAGAAGAACAGTATAATACGAAAGTACTCGGTGGGTTTAGAGTCTAAACTTTAGACCTACACAATTAGGAATAAAACCCAAGAGTCCGTCTGAGCAAATTAAAGTAAAGAAACAACTCAAGCTATACCTGAAATCTTCCCCATCATAAAAGTCCCAAGCGGACGCATGGCACACAATATCCCTATCAGCAGGCTTCGTGATAATCGAGTTGTTCCAGAACTTCTCCGGCATCGCAGTCAGGTTCAACGACTTGAAGAACTCGTCAGACATCTCGAACATCTTCACCGGGGTGTAGCCCTGGTCGCGCATGGCCTGGGTTACATCCAGCTCCTTCTTATCCGGGTACGGGCGGGTGAAGGACTCGATGTTGCTCCAGGTTTGAGCCCACATGTTACCTGGAATGTTAGGCTTGGATTTAATTTAAATTTATTAATTAAGTGAGGTCTACAGAAATCATTAACCACTATGAAGATTTGTGTACAAATAAAAGCCATTAATGATAATAAAATGTTATTTGCATCTTATCAACATATGCATAGAGACGAATAAAACCTATTTATGTTGATAATTAGCATTTGTTTGTATCTATTTAATGTTATTATACATTTGTGTTAGTTAGAGAGTGACGTAATAGTTATAGTAAGAATGACCATCCAATTTTATTATGCAGATAAGAGTCAGATTACAAAAGGCAGATGGCTGGCACGCCTGCACAATAAAACCAAAGTAATCGAAATAACGTTGGTTATACGAGAATGTTGAATTATTTGGTCACCTGATATTTTGTATTTATTGTATTACTTGAATCATTAAATTACTTAAAGCTTATTGTTCTTCATAAGAACAGATCATTTTATCTGATCAGAATAAAAAATGATTCATTTACAATATTAAAATGAGGCAACACTTCGCCAAAGAACATAAAATTACTACGCCAGTGTGCAAAACACATGTCGAAATCGTCCAATAAATGCATTTAAAGGAAATAACAGACTGTATAACAGTCAGAATCCGTCGTTACAACACCGTGTCCTTGGAGACGTGTGAGGTTGTTGCAAAACACTATAGAAAGTGAATGTCACATTTAACCTGTTTCGCGACTGATATTATGATTTAAATTTTAGACGGTTCATGCGTATACATACTATGTGTAATGTTCTATTGATAATATTTATACATATATATCTTCTTATATAAAAACAAAGAATTGATGTCCGTTAGTCTCTGAGGTTAGTTTTTTTAAAACTCGGGAATCGAAGGAGAAGACAAGCAGTAGCGTCATTTTGTGAATTGTGCCAACTTACTGCATTGGCCAACACGCCTAGCTTCGTTCACCTATAGGTATAGGTTTTATTGAGAGGCCTGTGCCCAATAATGTAACGTTATATGGGATTTTAAAGTCATAATCATCATCAGCCCTGTTTTTCTTCATTCACCGCGCTGGCCAAGTGTGTGTTGGTGAATGACATGTCCTTCAAAGTTATTAAAGGTCTCAGAACATGCCGGTTTCCTCACGATGTTTGCCTTAACAGTTAGAGCACGTAAAGCACACATTAATTTTTCAAGGAGAAAAATCCAGAGGTGCGCGGCGGGGTTTGAACCCACGTCCTTCAGAATGAAAGTCCAGTGAGATACCACTTAGCCAACACGGTTGTTATGATAGGTAATGATAATTTATTTTAAACTTACCCAACAAATGAGCTGGTATTGGTCCCTTAGCAGACACAATTTGATCTCCATACTTGTCGCGGAGTCGCTTCCTCACATACGCGTGCACTTGCTGGTACAGTGGCTTCACGTTGTCCCACAGGTGGGCCAATTGCTGTTCAAAGTCTGGGACCTCGTAGTCTGATTTCCACCAATCTGCTACGTTGTTGTAACCTGGAAATAGACCATTGGCAATTAATTAAAAATACGGAGATACTTGTACGTAGAAAAAGGAAGCTAGGCCATATACCAAGTAAACAACGTTTGAAAGGTGAGAAAATATGGACATAAAGCGGGCGAAACCGCGGACAGGTTAACTAGTCATAAATATCTAGTCTTATAGCTTGCATATAGTCATAGTCAATGATTACAAATAATTAAAATAATATAAAAATCTACATGCTTAAAAAATCCACTTTCATTGTGTCCTAAGTGAAACATCATAAAGAAAAACGTTTATAAAAAATAAAGTCGTGTTACACTATTTATAACTGAAGAACGGCCGAATCGATTTGGGTGAAAGTTGGTACATCCAGTATAGTCCGGGATCCGTAGTACATGTAAATCAAGTGATTACTAACAAGCTAATTTTTCGTGAGTAGCTTAATTTTAATGAGACGCCCAAAAATATCCTATACTCAACTTTTGACTGTGGTAGCTAACAGAGATATCGAGGATTAAATTATGTCGATTTGATGATCCAAAAAAATTGATTACTAACCGGTTGTTTTTTAGTTATATCGTAAGATAATGATCTAAATAATATGAAAAAATATTTGTCCTACAAAACCTATGGTTTGATCAAAGAGTCCCCCATTTCCAAAATGTATCGAAAACGAGGTCAAAAAAAATGATTACTAACCAGCTGATTTTTTGTTGTATACTTAATTAATATTTATAAAATCTAACTGACATATTGTCCTACAAATTTCGTGGTACGTTATCCCGGTCCTACGGTCCAAAGTTGTAGTACACATCCTTGATGTAAAAATAATTACTATCAAGCTGAATTTTCGTGAATAGCTTCGTTTCGATGAGACGCCCAAAAATATCCTATACCCAACTCTCAATTGTGGTAGCTAACAGAGATATCAAGGATTAAATATGTCGATTTGATGATCCAAAAAAATTTATTACTAACCGGTTGTTTTTTGGTTTTATCGTAAGATAATGATCTAAATTATATGAAAAAATATTTGTCCTACAAAACCTATGGTTTGCTCAAAGAGTCCTCCCTTTCCAAAATGTATCATAAACAAGGTCACAATAGATTATTACCAACCAGTCATAATAACTTATTTTTAGGGTCCCATAGCCAAATGGCAAAAACGGAACCTTTATAGATTCATCATGTCTGTCCGTCCGTCCGTCTGTCCGTCCGTACCTTAGACCTTAGCGGTGCGAACTATAACGGTGGATGAGAATCGCATAGTGCGGGTGTATGAGATATATCCAGTTATCCACTAAATACGGGTTATAATTCGCCGTGCGTCTGCTTGTCCTGGAGTGGAAAGAAGATGGTGGAATCAGGTCATTAAGTATGTTCAAGTCATGTAGGTGGTTTATTTTTGAATATCGAACAACCTCCTTAGCTTTATAATTATTGCTGTTACCCACGACTTTGTCCGCGTAATTTTCTGATATTATTTTAGAAAATTTTTAATAATAATTATTTTAATACTTCTGCGTAGCGCGTTCAAACAAACTCTTCAGCTTTATAATATTCAAATAAGTATAGTATAAATACTTAATCTAATATTGTATAAATACTTAATTCCTACAATATTTTTTTACCTAGATAACTATAAAATAAAGTTATTTAAATTTTAAAAAAATCACTATCTTATCCATAATCACAAAAATAACTCTCTTTCGCGGGATCGAACTCGGTGACGCACAGTCACCGCGAGTTCGATCCTTGCCATTACGCCAACGAGTATATGCGAAAACCGACGAAATATGTCTTTGATATAATTACAAATTATATTTTATTGCGGGTGTGTTGTTACACTGACGCCGACTTAACTTTCTATGTTACAAATAGGCAAACTTAAAAATTACAATTCTTGTCGGACTAGCAATACATACCTGTTTTTTTGTAGGACATTGTTATATTTGGGCAAGGAACACACTAACCTATTCTGTAATATTTTTGTCCTACAGTTACTAATGAGATAAATGGTCTTGTGGTATAAACAATGTCTAGGCGTAGGACCGGAATAACGTACCACGAAATTTGTAGGACAATATGTCAGTTACATTTTATAAATATTAATTAAGTATACAACAAAAAATCAGCTGGTTAGTAATCATTTTTTTTGACCTCGTTTTCGATACATTTTGGAAATGGGGGACTCTTTGATCAAACCATAGGTTTTGTAGGACAAATATTCTTTCATATTATTTAGATCATTATCTTACGATATAACTAAAAAACAACCGGTTAGTAATCAATTTTTTTGGATCATCAAATCGACATATTTAATCCTCGATATCTCTGTTAGCTACCACAATCAAAAGTTGAGTATAGGATATTTTTGGGCGTCTCATTAAAATTAAGCTACTCACGAAAAATTAGCTTGTTAGTAATCACTTGATTTACATGTACTACGGATCCCGGACTAGTATATAAGATACTTTTTACACTGCTGGAGAAGCCACGGCCCAAAACGCTAGTTAGTAATAAGAGGGAAGTTGCTGATACTTTAGTTGCAAAGTCCTCACCGTTAAGTTGAGCGGCTTCGTTGTACATATTGACGTACTCGGTGAAGTTGTGCTTGGCCGGCGCGCCCGCCACCGCGTGCCACTCCACCCACAGCTGCTTCAGCTCCTCAGGGTCTTGGCTCTTCGCGAAGATCTCAGTTAGGTCTGGAAATTATTTAAATCATTAATAATATTTTATTCACGAAACTTTGTTTACAAATTACTAATGAGTAGCTACACAAATTTAATTATTCCCTAACAATGGCAGCTAGGTCATCATCATACCAGCCGCGGACATTCACTGCTGGACATGGGCCTTCCTAAAGGTACCGACCGAAACAAATGATATCCATTCATTTTATAAAAGCGGGAATTACTCACGTATTAATTATTAAGGAGTGTAACAAAACACCCGACGGCGGAGACGGAGCACGGCGGGACGCTCACTCCTCTTGAAAATGACCGAAACTTGTCTCGGTCGAAACGTCGGGTGTTTTGTTACACTCCTTAATTAATACGTGAGTAATTCCCGCTTTTATAAAATAGAATAGAATAGAATAGAAAAAACATTTATTTCGACACACAAACAATTAAAACAAAACAAAATACAATAAATATAGGCCTTAATTAATTATTTTAATTTATTATGTACATACTCAAGATGGCTTAGCCCATATGACTCTGCGTCGAAAAAGGCGTTGGCTCAGCATGTGCTCAGCGGTGGCCGCTCAGCGCTGTTTTTCAGCCAAAAACCTATCTTGTTGGCGTTAAAATGAATAGTGTAACTCACGAAAATTTTGAAAATATCCAGTTGTTTCGGTCTGATACAATTTGCATCCACCGTGAAACAGCTAATTTTACCAACTCATCCGTCCACCTGGTAGGCAGACATCCGACGCTAGCCGTTCGGCAGCTAGGGACTAAGTTTAAAACTAGTAATTAGACGCGAGGGCTCATGCAACTAATAGTATTTTGTCTGCCTATTAATATAGTAATAATTTGAATACTTACATTTAATCAGTTGCTCAAAGACAGGAATCGTTGAAAAATTATAAAACTAATGCATATAGATGTTTTATTGGAAACTTTGAAATTCTTACCGGGTTCTAAGGCCAGGTTGCACTGTGTCTTGTCCTTGTATGAGCAAACTTTTGCCGTCGCGTAGTTCGACTCCATTCCTGACACAGCTTGCATGAGGCTCTGAAAACGATACATTCGTCTAAGCAAAACCATAAATCTATTACATCAAAGATAACCGGAGATAAACAAAAATCTGCGGAAACCTATAAGATAACCAAAAGCGATATGAAAACCATATTACTAGTTACTGTGTACATTGTTCAACAATATTTTTTATATATTTTACTTTTGCGTTTCTCTAATAACGATTTCTCTTGATAAAACGGAAACGTTTTGTTTTACTTACTAAGATTGTCATATACTGTACCTTCGTTTTGAGTTGAAAATAATTAGGCAGATGCCGAAATGCAAGCTGAATATATAATAGTCTTGTCTTTGCCACTCATAGGTCTTGTGAAATAACACACAATATCCACCGTTAACTGGCAGATTTGACATGATCATCTGTCCATCTTGTTGGTAGACGTCCGACGCTGCGTTTGCCGATCCATGGTCTCCACTCGAAAACTTTTCGAAGAAGAACTTACTATCGTTGGCTTATAAATACTTCTACGTAGCAGAAGGTTACCTTATACTTGTTTTCGGGCAAGGCAGAGATCCCGAGCTCGCTGTACTTCTTGAACATCCTCCGCAGTGTGAAGTCCTGGTAGTCCTGCCAGCGGTACATCTTCGTCTCCTCCCAAGCTTTCTTCTCCTGCTGGGATAGCTCCAGGCGAATTTGCAGCTGAAAGCAGAGGGAACATGATTCAGTTTATTATCTACAATTTAATGTAGATGGCCACTTAGGGCTCCCGCACACGAGTCACCGGCCACAACCCCAAAACGCCGCCACTGGCATATTTCCTGTAATTTTCATACATTTTATATGGACTCGCCGCACACGGTTGGCGCCGGTGGCGGCCACACGCTTCACGCTTCTAGCTTCTCGTGGCGGCGTTTGTGGCTGTGGCGAGTGGCGAGTGTGCGGCGACGCTTAGATTAATATCGAGTATTAATTGAATAGGGAAAACAGGCGTAATAATTCATTTTTACGATAAGCTGTACATAAAGATTAAACAGCTTCCTTAACTTATTAATACGGCATTATTTTAATAGAACATTGGGCTTGCCGAATGTCACTTAGTTTTAACCTAAATGTGCTTAGGGAACATTGTGTACCTTAAGCGTAAATAAGTTTGATATTACGAAGAAATTACTCTCTTCTAGCAATAAGTCATAGGAGCACAGCATATACCTTATCTCTTCGACAATATATATAAATAAAATAAAGCAATATCTAGCCCCGTGGTAACTCAAAACTTGTGTTACGGGTGCTAGATTTCTGATATACATCTAATAATATTCATACATAGATGAATATTTTTTATTATACATATATAAAGCCCAGACACCCGGAACAAATATCTGCATTATGGTACAAATTTTGTTCCAAGGCGGGAATCGAACCCGAAACCTCCTTACTCAATAGATAAAAAGATAATAACTTTATTGTACACTTCAATAAACAAAACAATATACAGGATAACAAACATACCTAATTGTACAATTGGCTGCCTTATCGCTAAAAGCGGCACTAAATCTCTAAATAACTAAATAACCACTAAATACACTAAATAACTAAATAACCAGGCAACCTTTGGATGGAAAGGAATTATAGAAATGGCGGATCAATAAACGTACCAAAGCGTCCTCATTAGCCTTAGTGATGTTAGACGCGTGCGCCCACTCCGCGAGACTGGCTCGGTTCCTCCGCAGGCCGTTGGCGCTGTCCAGCTGCAGGATGTACTCCCGACCCTCCGCCTCGTGCGACTCCAGGTCCGGGTCGCGGCCCTGAGTGGCGACGACGAACACGGCGATGATAGCCGCCATTAGGACTCCTCAACCCAGAATCAATCGATCAACGTACCAAAGCATCCTCATTAGCCTTAGTGATGTTAGACGCGTGCGCCCACTCCGCGAGACTGGCGCGGTTCCTCCGCAGGCCGTTGGCGCTGTCCAGCTGCAGGATGTACTCCCGACCCTCCGCCTCGTGCGACTCCAGGTCCGGGTCGCGGCCCTGAGTGGCGACGACGAACACGGCGATGATAGCCGCCATTAGGACTCTTCAACCCAGAATCATTCAATCAACGTACCAAAGCATCCTCATTAGCCTTAGTGATGTTAGACGCGTGCGCCCACTCCGCGAGACTGGCTCGGTTCCTCCGCAGGCCGTTGGCGCTGTCCAGCTGCAGGATGTACTCCCGACCCTCCGCCTCGTGCGACTCCAGGTCCGGGTCGCGGCCCTGAGTGGCGACGACGAACACGGCGATGATAGCCGCCATTAGGACTCCGCAGCCGCCGATTTTTAACATTGTCTGTAACAAAAGAAAGATGGGTAAGTTTTTTTTATTTACAGCAAAAAGGGGTATATTAGTCATGTTAGAGCTTAACATACCAAGTCCCAACATACCAAGTCCCAACAGTCACAGTAGGCGAAACCGGCTTGGTAACCATGTAAGATGGGTAAGTTTTTTTAATATTTAATTGTGCTGTTTATTTATTCTTAGACAAAGTTTCGCCTGCACGAAAGACGTCGAGGAATAAGCGAGTAAAACAAATGTATGTAAGGGGTACCTATATGTAAGCTTGAGGCTATCTATATCCGCGAGTTTAATTACAGTATATTAGTCATGTTAGAGCTAAACATACCGAATAATAATTTTTCAAGTAATAGAGTATATATTATAGCCAGTCACAGTAGTCGAAAACGGCTAGGTGCGCTGGGAAAGACGTTGGCAGGATAAAGCAAAAATGTATGTAAGGGGTATATGTAAGCATGAGGCTATATCCGTTTGTATACGGACTAAATAGCATCTATGCTTAATAGTGTTATAGAAATCTGTGTAAAATTGGGAGTTTCTCATCTTGCAATAGGGCATGCCCATAAATGGTCGTTTTGACTTGTTCCCTGGGCTAATAGGAAAACCAACTGACTCCATTTATAACAAATAGCCATACCAATTATAACTGTTTTGTATGTTTTGGCCAATAAATTCACTCGGTAACCCTTGTATAAAACTAAATAGTCAAAAACTTGTATTTCTTTGAGTAAATATTATAAATATGCGAAGTTTGATAGAAAAGCGCCAAAGTACGACTTGACAAGTGATAAATAATTTACAGGTAAAAGAAGTTTTGGATAAAATAAATCAATTAAAAAGTATTTAAGCAAAACTAAACGATCTAGACTAAAGATAATAATATGAGTACCGAGCTGCAGTGTTAGACGTCCACCAACAATTTTATACAGATATATTTTTGCTTTGGTTTAAGGTGGATGTTTCTACCAGAAATCCCTGTAAATAGGTATACTAAGACTTATTCCATTAGTGGACGATTTTATACTACGAGCAATATTGCTGAAGTGTTTTTTTATTGATAGTTTGTTTGTTTGTTTGAACGCGGTAAACTCAAGAATCCCTGCTCCGATATGAAAAAATATTTCAGTATTGGACAGTAGGTACATTTATCAATGAGGGCTATATTATATAAAATAATATAGAAAACTCAAGCAAAGGTGTAGATTGGCTACTGATGAAAAAAATTAGTATAATAACGTCGATTTATATTCGCTCTATAAGTCTATGAACAAGTACCTATTGTATAAGGTTCATCCACGTTCTTCAAGGTCACAGTCACCTCGAACTATGGTTTGTGAGTCTCGACAGTGGACGTCCTTGTCTATGGTCTGATGCACATCTTTTAACAAAGCCTACATACCTACCTTCGCATAAATCACTATCATCATCATTAAGAATACTCTTAATGTACATTCACAAGGTGTCTTTCTTATACAAAAACACCACAAAAAGAGACAAGTACAATGGGCAGCCTTATCGCTAAAGAGCGATCTCTTCCAACCACGGCAACCAAGGCAACCTTTGAATGGAAAAGATAGATATTGAGATCATATTCATATAATTTTTTGTCGAAAAAGGGTGTTCGAAGTTTGAAGCTGAAAGCTTTTAGAAAGAAAATTAGTCCATGAATTTTGGTCATCAATCAAAAATTAGATACTTTTCAAATTCATAATTTAATTAATAAAACCCCGAGACGCAACTGAACGCAAAAAAACACATCAATTCCGGTTTGGGTGTAAATTTGGGGGTTACGTAAGGTCATAATTTATTTCATAATTTTTGCGTCAAATCCTTTTTCGGTAAAGTACCTTACATAATACAAATGCTGTCATGCACTATGAAAACGCTATTCGAAGTAGGTCGGTCAAAATAGATATGTATACTAATAATAAAATCTGTAAGGGTCGGTCATGGAGTAAGTTAGTCTGTTTTCAGAGATATTGTGTTTATAGGCTCAATATGATACTGAAACTATATTGACAATTTTTTTTTTCTTCTGTATGTATGTATATTCCGCCATGATCCGAATTTTATGAAATTTGGTATATAATATACATTTCGAGGTACACGGGATAGGTTATTGAAATTCTTGCTCCAGTTATGATATGACGTGTTCCCATTCCAACGCGGACGGAGTCGCGGGCAACCCTAGTAGATAATATAGTGGAAATAGATAGATACAAACAAACATTAGACATTTTTACCGTTAATAACAAGATTTATTCATGTATTATACTGGTTTTCGAGTTAAATTATTTAATTATTTACCTACATACCGTTCTAATCATAAATTTATAAACAAACACAAATATGTTTTATAGTTTATTGACCTTATTGGGGTCAATGTATCGTGCTTCGCCAAGAAACTGGTACTGATTCAGTCAATGTCCTAAAGATGGCAGCAGTTTCGCATTTATAGCTTGATCAATCTATATCTATATATAATATTTTACATAAGGCTACATAATATCCGAGAACTAGTAAATAGTATGAAATAGCACCAAACTATGAATAAATTTGGTGAGTATTTTTTGTCTTTAATAAGGTCTTGAGAAGTCATCGATACAGTTGCAAGGTTCTCTTTTAAACCGATCCGGTCAATTTTACGGTCTTTAAACAAACCTAAAGATTATCAAGGTCTTGTAAGCGAATAGGGAATTCAGTCTCTTAACAGACCGTGAAGTTATTGTAACCAAAAAAAATTAGATGTCAATTGGCCACTGATCTCAGCAAGTTCATGTGCCTAACTGATACCATACGGTTGAAATAAATTACCTCATAATGGACCCCCATGGACGTTTATTGTTAGATGAGTCAAAAATTACAAATCTTATTTAAAATTATGCTTATATAGGACATACGCTACTTTTACCTCGGAATTAACTATTATAACGCGGGCGAAGCCGCGGGGCAGAAAGTTAGTTATAATACAATATAATATACTATTATAATGACATGTCTAGGAATTTGTTTCTGTAAGTAATTCATTTAATTGATAATATTATCGATTGCATTAATTGACATACTAAAATAATCAAACGTATTATAAACTCATAAAACATAGTGATGAAGTTATGACCTATGCTTATCACTTTTCATTAAGAAGGTCTTCGCTCTTAGAATACACATAATTAACCGAAATACATAATGTATCAAAAAATTTACTTAACATATTTTTCTTTATTTACTTAATATATTGTTTAACCCACATAAAACACATTAAATATGAAGCAGTAGGTAAACTTTCTTAATTAAAATAATGATTCACAAATAGAATAATAAACGGGTAGATAATATTTAAAAATTTGAATAAAAACTCAATCTGTATAAAATGCTAAGAAAATAAAATGAAAGAAGAAAAAAAGTATTAAAATTAAGTTCGCCAAAACTGATTAGGTGTGACCGTGGTCATCACGAATAATGTGAAATATTTAATTGAAAATATAATTATTTGTATAGATCCAATTAAAATAGCATTGACTAGGTAGGTTAGTTCATTAGGTTAGTGGTTTGGCGCTCGTCCGTAAAATGAGGCGGGTTTGATTCCCGCCTAATTAATTAATAAATTTTAAATTGTAATTTTTCGCGTTTTAATATTCTCCCGCTGTAAATATCTAAATCTAATTTCCAGCTAAATCGATTCAGCCGTTCTTGAGCTATATAAGTAGTGTAACTAACACTAAAATAAAATAAAAATAAAAACACGACTTTCAGGCCTTTGCCCAGGTTTGGGAAAATAACAGCTTACTTAAAAAAATCTATAATAACTAAAATAAAATAAAAATAAAAACACGACTTTCAGGCCTTTGCCCAGGTTTGGGAAAATAACAGCTTACTTAAAAAAATCTATTTGCGTTAGAGAAAACCCCATTGCAACAAATAAAAACCATTACAATCAATTCGGATAAGTTTTCGAACATACCCAATTTTGTCATTGTACCTATATATAAATTTCATCATACTTATATTTTACCTATATGATTTAAATTGAAACAATACAGTCCATTGGAATCTGGTTCACACTGTTGTATGGCGATAATAACTAATGCGGTTGTTTTTCCTTATCTCAAATTAAGCGTATTTTAATATATTTTATAGCTTCAACGGTCATAACGTCTTAAATAACATAATAATTATAATTATACAACAATGCTATAAATGGATTTATTGAAATTTTTGATAATGATAATGATTGTATTATATGACTTGCCCAGTAGGTATAGTATAAACCTTTGATATAAGGCCAAATAAATGAATCTTTTTTTATAAGCAATAAGCTTAACACACTGTAGCTTTTCATAATTATTATGTACTTAGTTTAAAATTAAAATAAATAATAATTATAAAAAAATCACAATATTACACCACGGCTGATCACAAATATTTATTGTATTTATTGACTTGTCCAAGTGATGTTTAGGATTTTGTGGAAATAAATAACATAAATCTTAAGAATCTTAAATAATGAAAGACATACCTAGCCTTCTTCCACTCCAAATGGCAAGTGAAGCACATTAATATAATAATTATTATTGTTTATTTGTCCGCGTAAGACCAAGTGCTCGGCAGTTCTGTCGGTGACTGACTTTTCAACTCGCGCGCACCTCACGCACACCACTATAGGATGAATCGGTCATAGAATCACAAGATACGCAATTTTATTTATAAACATATGCTATAAATAAAATGGTATTTGCTGGATTTCTAATATTGTGTTATGCAGTATAGTTATTCTTTAAATCAAGCAACTCTTATAATAATCGAACTTCACGAAATATGTTACTTTCGGGGATAGCTTGTAAACGAATAATCAATCAATTATGGGTATATATTGTTATATTATGTTTGTATGGGGGCCACGTCTTTTATTAACAGGAGCAAGAATTTAAATAGCATATCCTGTGTCCCAGACGTCTAAATGTTTATCTATCAAATTTCATCAAATTCGGATCATTGGTGAGTTATGGCGGAACATACTCAATTATAATGAAACATATAAATAAAAATAACATAAAAATCGTCAAATTAGTCTCAGTAGCAATTGAGCCTACAAACTAAATATCTCTGAAAACAAACTAACTTACTAAATGACTAAATAATAATACTAAATGACCGACACCTACAGATTTATTATTAGTATATAGAAGATTATGTGAATTATTATACAGATTCGCTTATGTTTTACCATAACCAATTCAAAATCGATCATTCTTATTATAATTAAGGTAAGTACATATTTGTTTATATCTAAATTAAAAGTTACTGGTTGTTTTTTGAATTTTGCATATTTTGCATATATAAAGTATTTAATGTGACATAACATTATACTAGGTACACTAGCTGACCATTCCACGGTTACAATAGGTAATAGGTATATTGCCTAAATAGTATTATAATAGTATTGCATACTTTTTGTAGATATTTGGGTTTAATTATTAGTTCTATGAACTCAACTTATAAATATTCGATTGCGTATCAGAAGTAGGTAAATATTTAAGAAAAAGTCTTATTACTGTCGGAAAATGCATCAAAACACTGGCGAAATATTATATTACAAGCGTGATCTGTTGTAATAAATGTTAGCAACGCTATTTGCTTAGTGGTACAGGGAGGGAACAATATGCCAAGTTGTGCATTCTCAAAGCACGTCCAAGAGGTTGAGTCATTCGGTGGTACAACGGTATAACTGTAGGAGGCGTGATATCAGGCTATGAAAACTTTTCTATTACAATAACTAATTTATTTATTAACTATTTATTTGATAACTTTTTAATTGTACTTAAGGGAAGTTAAGGATTTTAGAGATGAGGATTAAAGAATAAAAGGAGAAACAGTCGATAATTTTGTGTCGGAGGAGGAATTAATTAATTA
This sequence comes from Chloroclystis v-ata, assembly GCA_963691955.1. Classification (NCBI taxonomy): domain Eukaryota; kingdom Metazoa; phylum Arthropoda; class Insecta; order Lepidoptera; family Geometridae; genus Chloroclystis; species Chloroclystis v-ata. Next base: position 9,426,904 of record OY829902.1, on the reverse strand, counting down.
TTTTTTATAAGTTTTAAGGCCTAATCTATCTCAAAAGAGAAAAGTTACTGTGTCCTAGCAGTGGGAACGTAAATGGGAGTGCTTATGAAAATGATTGTAATTAAAAGTTAAAAACTCGAAAAAATAAACTAAAACTTTGCAGAATTAATTCTAAAAACACTATTATGTTTTGTACCAACTGAATCAGTACATGGGTACCAGTATATGGGAGTTTTGTATGTGTTTTTCACTGTAGGTTTAGTAAATTATTAAAAACTAAAGAGAGTAAGTACTTCAAAAAGGCAAAAGGTAATCACAACATTTGTTACCTTACCATAAAACAACAAAATAAATGAAATAGAGCTGATCGTTGGATTTCTTCTGAGTCACAGATGCTCACAAACAATACCTATATGAATAACAATAAATTATAGTAACAATAATAATGAGGAAAACAAAAGAAACAAATGAACAATAAGACCTTACTAAGGTTAATGAAACAGTGATATATTAAACTAAAAACCTTATCCAACTAAAGTATCTTACAGGTTGTCAACCCCTTAAGTGTTTTTTACACAATTTCCATGTTAATTTTCAAAAACATAATTGTGTTAAATACCATTGTCTTTTGTAATTTAATGCACAATTCGAAAAGAACAAGACATATTAAACGGTTGGTTGGCAAAGCATGACCACTACATTTTCTTATACATGCAAAAACTGGGAACCTTTATAAATATTGGATAATCCCGGGACATTAGAAATTTTCCGTTTACACGAAAATAAGTACGATAAAACAGGTTAGTGCATACAGTGCAGCATGAACACTTAATCGATTTGCCACACGTTCATACACCTTCCTCTCAGCTTTGTCGTTTTCGTCTCTGAGAATGCATTACATTTACATAGAAACAACCTGATTAACCAGCTCGACTGCTCTTTTTACGCAAGTATCTTACCAAGGATCTACCGTCATATATGGTTTAGTTTGATGAGTGGACGCATAACATGCCTAATACAACATAATGTAATGTTCCAACTGTCCAATCGCGAAGGTAAAATATTCATACAGCAGTTATGTCAAGGTGTAAAACATCAATGATCTAGCAGGATAATTTTATTAATATAGGATTCTCATGTTTACTACATAATTTTACTATAACATATTAAATTAATTAATAATTCATCAAACGCATCGCGTAAAATACTATATAGAAGTAATTTCTTGTATACGGTTTCTAATATACTAAATTTTATAATGTTTATGTTAAAACGGATTTAAATATGGGTATGGACATGTTCATGAGGAAATGTTCTTGGGAAAATCTATATCTAATACGAAAAAAGCTAGTGAGTCTATAATATAATTATGTATTTTTTTTACCCAAAACCAGGTTTTTGGTTAAAAAAATAATTAACGATTAAAGACCTGAGTTCACCAGTAGGTACTTCACACTAATCTGTACTTAACTACATTAATGGTCAACGTCCTTTTTGGCACATCATTGGGATGTTAACTGTTGATGAAATCAGGCTTAGCCGTATCATCAATATCATTTTAAACTTACCTATTTTTAGTTACAGCTTGTTAACTTAACACTTCGATCACATTATTAAAATGTCCAGTTTTTGGACATATTTAATTCGTGTTAAGTATATTTTATTTTTAGTATTATTATAAACATCACACAAACACAGTGTTGATCAGAATAATGTAGGTCACATTTTATACTAATATTATAAATTTGAAGAGTTTGTTTGTTTGAACGTGCTAGTCTCAGGAACCGCTGATTCTATTTCCAAAATTCTTTCAGTTTTGGATAGTAGATACATTTATCGAGGAAGGCTATGAGCTATATTATATAAACTATTATGTAGATAAAGTTAAAATACGCAAGCGAAGCTGTCGGCGGTACGGCTAGTTAGTGATATTTTTTTATCTAGAGGCCATCATTATTTATTTCACTTACTTTCCTTTAGTTGTATCTGCTTAGATTTTTATTGTACGGTACTTATATTCTATATTTTGTAGGTCAAAGTAAATATAAAAATAAACACTTACATATCTTTTTCTTCCGTTAACCTTCACACAGTTCAACAATCATTTATCCAGCCCACCTCTCCTCACATACTCATCAACATCTATTGTAACATTCTTAACGACACCAAAAACAAAAATATCACCAAGAATTCACTATCATAATATACACTGTATCTTCAGCAACCATACTGTTATTATGAACTTATTCACTCACTTATTACCACATAAACTAGATTTATAACACTATATTGATTTTAGTGTCATTTTCACTGAATTACAAAAATAACTAGGTGTTATTGTTTTCAAACATTGAAAAGTTCGTTTATTTTGCGTATTAAACGAAAGTGATGATTCGTAACATTGTAATCTTCGATAATTTCTCCTTTAACACGAATGTGAAGATTTCAAACTTAAAGGTTAACCCGATTATGTGAGGAATGATTCAATTGTGGGCTGTTTACGTGGACGAGTCGGTGCGAGCGACTAATAGGCGGCACTGAGCTATAGAACATACACTGAGCTCTGATGGGATAAACTTGAGGAAGCGGACATCATCGCACGCTGGACCACGATGCAACTTCCTGTTTCTTATCTTGTGACAGATTTATTGGTAAACCTACCTAGGTATAACGAGTAGGTAGGTATTGATTGACCCGGAAAGTAATTTCTTTCTATCAATCAATAATGGACCAAGAGCCTGTGATGGCCAGACCTTCCTTTAATTCACAAGCGTGAAAATTCTTTCATGTGTATGTCTAACATAGGTAAGAATAACCCCCAAACATGAAACCTGGATCGCGGTTCCTTTGGGAGATAACAACCTTTTACCTGTTATCTCCCAAAGGAACCACGATCCAGGTTTCATGTTTGGGGGTTATTCTTACCTATGTTAGACATACACATGAAAGAATTTTCACGCTTCAGAATTAAAGGAAGGTCTGGCCATCACAGGCTATTAGTCTATACTAAGAGCCCTGTCTGGCTAGACCTTCCTTTAATTCACAAGCGTGAAAATTCTTTCATGTGTATGTCTAACATAGGTAAGAATAACCCCCAAACATGAAACCTGGATCGCGGTTCCTTTGGGAGATAACAGGTAAAAGGTTGTTATCTCCCAAAGGAACCGCGATCCAGGTTTCATGTTTGGGGGTTATTCTTACCTATGTTAGACATACACATGAAAGAATTTTCACGCTTGTGAATTAAAGGAAGGTCTGGCCATCACGGGCTCTTAGGTTATAACTGTTAGGCAATAAAACGTTTATGTACACATCTTTTATATGTATAATTGCTAATGATTGTTACGATGGATGGATGGATGATCATTTTAGACCTACCACGGTATCACTTAACTTAATGTATGAGTGTCTGATTATAAGTGTGCGCCTGATAATAGAAAACAATTACACTACTACTAAAAAAATACTTAAGATAATAAAATGTTTAACTTACATATTTCTTGCATTCCATATTTACTAAATTACGTAAGCACATGTTGTTAGCAGGAGGTTGTGTAGCACCAAACTTAATTTCCAATTTCCAGTAATTAGATTCACGATAAAATGTTAAGGAACACACTAATTTTTCCTGATTTTCTTGCGAGGACTCTTCGTGATAATGAGAGTTCCAAATTCCATGTTCAAATCACAACGCGTCACACTAATGCGCCGACACAGCACCAACTTTTAATACTTATTGCATTTTTGGAAGTGTCATGCAACGTTATATTAAATCACTATTGCACATGTTTCAAGCGTATTACATTCTCGAGATAATGTGTGGTTTCCCACGCGCGGCCGGTGGTGAGCAGCGTCGGTACCGTTTTATAAAAACAAAATTTTAATCTCTGACTACCCAGAGGTAAGGTAAGGTACGCAATACGTTTGAAAAGAAGTCCTACCCTCTTTATTATTATTTTCTTATTACAGATAAGTATGGGATATATAAAAACTAAGGGCTAAAATAATTGTATTATGTAGGTACTTGACGTTACCTACGTAATTAGTTAAAACCTACAATGGATATTAAGAATAACTCTAAACAAATTATTTTGTGGGACAAATAAACCTATGAGTTATATCTACAAATGAAAATAGAATAGGCAGTTATTTTTTTAAAGATTTTGTCAAATAAGGCTTCACAAAACACCAAAATATAATAAGTTTTATCATAAGTACCTACCAACTTAAATGAAAGACCTTGTTTGTGCATTGAAAATTCATGTAGGTACCTTAAAACGTTCAATAAGAGCAAAGTTTTTGTACTTTATATATAATATAATCGTGGACACAAATTACATTAATATTTTAAAAACATCTTTTTTTAGTTTTATCCTTAAAAATCTATAATTTTAACGTTACCCAAATAAATTTGTTTAAGTGACATCTCGTGGCGAGTAGCAACAACAATAAACTACATAACTAAGCAAGACGGCGCTGTAGTGAAAAAAATGTTCTTGCTACTTTACTACAGATAGCGCTACCAGACTCAGATGCAGATTAATGTTAACTTAATAAATATTTATAAGTACTTATCTGCTTTTATATTTTTTCCCTCAGATTTAGAAATTCGGAAAAAAATTAAAATATAGGAAATTAAATATAGACTTTTCTGCCCATCTTTATATTGAAAGAGACAAATATATAAATTATTGAATGTTTATCTATTATCTTAAATACAGCTTAGGTATTTAGCAAATCTTTTTCTGAAAACACGAAGCACTGAAGCACGATACAAAATTAAATTAGCAATTAATACGTAATGATGTAAGGTCAACTAGTCTACATGCGTCTATGGGGGAAAATGCGTCTTTTTGAATTTATTTGAGATGGCAGTTCGCCACGCCATCCGCACGAACTACATGTTCAGTATTTATTTCAAACAAATATAACTAGATGGCAGAAGTCAACGTATGTTGAACAGTTCTCGAATAAATTCAAAAAGACGCATTTTCCCCCATAGACGCATTTAGACTGGTTGACCCTATATTATTTATATTAAAAACAGTTATAAATTGACTCTTCGTTAGGATGATACAGTAAGTAATCTTTGGACGTACAGAATTATTTTTTTTCAAATAGCACCAAATAACAAACATTTTAGCTAAATTAAGATATAAAGATAGGCATCAATTGGCCACCAGGTGCTCCAACAATGCACCATATACTTTAGGTAAACCCTAGGTACAAAGCGTACCTATGTACCTAGGTAGCAGTAGCCATCAACCATTATGTGTAAGGCATTGTTGGCCTGTATCTGGATGTAATCACCGCTTTGTGGCCAGTAATAGAGATGCTGTAAATGGCCAACAAGCAAAGGATGTTGTCGACTAAAATAAATTTAATAAAAACGTTGAATGTCTATATTTGTGTGTACAATAAAGAATTTATGAATTATGAATTGAATAATTTAAAGATTTAGTAGCGAGATGCCTACTATCGCACTTAGCCGACTTTTAAAAATTTTCACACAATAGGTTGCATAACGACAACTTAATGAAACCTCAGTATAAGTAATCGCACCACGCCTACTTTTTTTATTTTTTTACTGAAGAATAGCAGCTTGCCATATTTTTCTCTCATCGTTTTGAAAATATCATGATGCCTATTTTTGTACAGTCTATTTCGTAAGTGCAAGGAGGTAAACAAAATATTTTGTCATTTAATTCCAGCGTTCGAGTAAATGGAACGAACAAAATGAGTAATAATTTTATAAAATATATTCATAACTGTGACGTTGTTCTAATTAAAATACTAAGGTAAATACGTACATGCAATATATGTACCTATAGCTTTCGTACTTGGTGTAAATTTAAGATAAGCCACACACCTAGTTAGTTATTTTTCTTATATTAATCGGTGGGCGTTGCGATCTGCGACAAGTTTTATACTTCTGCAGGTCGCATCACTGCCTTTTTTGTTATTTGCCTCAATTATATTCCTTAATAAAGACTTTTTATGTTTATGTAATCAGTATTAATAATTATGTTTGTAACAGGGTTCTTGGTCATTGTGGCATTGTTTTTATGTTTTGTTTATCATTTATTACATGTTAATTTATTTCTGTTAGAATTCAAATAAAAACGACATACCTTCGGTACAATTACAGTTTTGTGTTTGATTGTACATTCAGTAGGCAACACAAGTAAACAATATACCGATAGAAATGAAAGTAGGCATTATGCGACCATATGGTCTATTTAGAATAATGTTTGACGAAACGCAATTTTCGGCATAGTGCGATCACTTGTATGGAAATTTCAGAATGTTGTCCTTGCGCTACATACTGCAAGTAAAAATTAAAAAATGAACTTAGTGCGATAGTAGGCATCTCGCTACTAAATCAATTTAAATATGGCAAAAAATATGCTCTGCCTCCAGACCCTCATAAAAGCGTCTGAATGAAACTAATCTGAAGACTTATTTTAACCTTTACCCTTAAAACTGTAAATCCCGGAACAAAGTACCTGTTCGTTTACCCATAGATACTCCTGAACAAGCCAACAAGGTGATTATTTTTCTTTCTATCATAAGATTACTATTTTCTATTAAAGTTCGTTCATGGTTTCAAATCACTTCAGCAGTTATGAGCCTTAACGTCCAATGAATGTACTTTGACGTGCAACTTAATAGCTTGCATTATAGCTTGGTGAAATAGAAAACCAACAGAAAATGCTCTAGATTAATCAAAATAACCAATAGCTTTACGGGTGCTACATTTCTGATATCTAAATAACAAATCTGTAAGTGTCGGGACCATTACAGATGGTTTGTTTTTAGAGATTTTATGTTTATAGGCTTAATATTATAGGCTTATACTGAAACTATTTTTTTCTGTGTATCCTAGTAATAATGCCACTGCTTCACATTATGATTATGTTCATTATTATTGGTATTAGTCTTATGGTGCCCACGTAAAATGACAATTATGTTTATATATATCTTATTGTTTCAACTGTAAATAACCTTTAGGTTAAAAACATCTCAAGGCAAACTCGTGTTTACGATGCACAAACAGGCATCAAGAATAGTAAGACATTATTTTTCCTTCCTTAAGACGTGTTACGTACTCATATTTAGTATTCTTTAACAGTGTAATGATTTAATTAGTATGATAACGTATACGCCTATCACAGTGAACCTTATTGTCTCTATGTTGAAACACTTCTCGTAGAGTTTCAATGTAGACTATACTGAAACATTTATTAATAACAGAGACCTTATTTTGTGTCTTCTGTAAAACATAAGCACCCCATATTTACGTCCATACAGCTGGAACACAATATTCTCTACTAAGGCGTTAATTTACTTCACTGGCCGGTGCAGGTTGGTGAATATTGTAATATGTCCAAACTCTCCAAACTTTTCGGAAGATGCCGGTTTCTTCACGATGTTTGCCTTAACCGTTAAAGCACCTGTTATTAAAGCAAATATCAATTTTTCAAAATAAATCTAGATGTTCACAGCGGGGGTCGAAACTACCTTTGGAATGGAGGTCGAGTGAGCTCTCCTTTAGCCAACACGGCTTTAGTAGAGTCCTGCTATAACTATAATGGATTGTATGGAACTCTTGCATATCTGTAGCACGATATACTTACTTTTGTTATGATGATGCTAAAGATTACGCGTCTATAAAATTCTATTACAGACTTTTAGCACTACAACGAGGAAGTGTATTGATTCACGCAACATTTATGGATCTGATTGGATTCTATTGAATTACGAGGTTCTACGTCACTGTCTGCGAAACGTAATAATAATGTTTGTTAATGTTTCTGAACCAATGTGTAGACTTGAAGACTTCAGTTCAGACTCAGTACGAAATCATTTATTGCGCCAAAAAAAAAGTAGTATTTATACAGAAATATATACTTATAGTAATCCTTATGCTCCTGAGCTAGTATATACTAAATAGTACAAGCCTATTGAGGTTAGCAGGAAGAAAATGTTTAGGCATTAAGACCACTTTCGTACAGTTTATTTGTTGTGCGAGAAAGTATTACATACGTAATTATACAATACTAGCTTTCGCCCGTGGATTCGTTCTCGTTATAAAGATACAAAATTAGCCTATGCCACTTTCCATCCCTTGAACTCTTGATCACTTGACACTGAAAAACACTTTCATTCGTCGCTCTGTTTTGTAGAAAAAGACGGACAAAACAAACAGATTAGTATGGACCTACTATAACAATGTAAGTTTATTTTATTTTATGCGTCAACTAGACCTGTCTTTGAGACTTTGGACATATATTTTATCAACGAAATGCACTAGATATGATGAAATTAAAATTGCAGCACGTTGATTTGATTTCACTATTCCATTACAATCTCTATTGTAATTTCTCACGTGCTTGTCAACCTTCAATGATTGTTATTATTTTTTGTATTGTTGTGTTACTTTTACAATTATTTTTATTTGTACAGCTAATAAATAGCTCCCCATAGCTTTGCCATCCTGTTTCTATTAAGGATTAATAGATTAAATAACTCTACAAATGACAAGAATACAAAGAATAAAAAAAATAAAAATAAAAATAAAGATTTTTTTTTCATAGTATCTTTACCTATATTTTTTTTTTGTTCGGATTCTTTTTATTAATTCTGAGAATCGTTTAACAAACAAACAAAACTTACACTCAATCAAGTCTTCAGCTTTATAAAATTAGTTTAAATACAAATCTTATAAATTTAATAGAAAATTATAGTAGGTTATAATAATAAGTGTGTCAAAGGAACAAGGTCTTGTTTCCCACGGCACATGGCGAATAGACTGGCACTATTGATAGACTTATTTGAAATTCAAATTACGCTATCTGTCGCCATTACGCTTTTAGTGGAGAATAATAGACTTGTTTTTACTCTATTCGATTAGGTACTTGATTAGAAAACTGAATTACTTTCTATATGGGGAAATAAAGGTTTTGGTATCAATAATATAATGTTTTTTTATAAAATATATACAAATGTATGCTTAAGATACATAGACAAGACACCAAGAGGAAATTGATAATAATAAAAGTATCTTGATAGGAAACGAAACGAATTATCTTCATCTATTTTGTAAGCTTAGGCTGACAATTATCTTCAAGTCCTATTTATCTGGATGATAATCATCAAACAGACTTCTCTCTTGTCGAGAGACTGGCCAAAAGCGGATTGGTGAATTCATTTCAACTTTTCAAAGTTATCAGACAAAACATGCCAGTTTCATCACGATGTTTGACTTCACCGTTGTTTCAGGTGTTTTCAAAGCGCACATACATTTTCCAGAAGAAAAATCCAGGGGTGAGCGCAGAGTTTGAACGGATGACCTTCGGAATGAAAATCAAGTGTGCTCCCAAAAGTGCCTTAAATATTATCTATACATATAATTATTGAGAACATTTTTGTCTTTTTGTGTCTGATTTACAAATCACTTGAATGTAGTGCATTATGAATTGCTTATCGCAGAACCTGTTTTCACAGTCATTTGAAATATCGTCAAATCAGACACGTGTTTGATGCGCTATTTATAGATATAATCCTTCTGACAAGACGCCGTGGGATCGGGTATGTGGGACGATCATAGAACAATATGATTAGATACCTAGTCATATAGTGGGCGTATCAAGTGTTATCTATATTAGTATATCCAGCTGGAGACTGCATCTCGTCTTGACAAAATGCAGGCGAGATCCAGAGACAGGATATCTCTGGAGATATCCCATCTATTCGTCAAGATGAAAATACCTACGCCATTTCATGGAAATAACATAAGTAACAGAAATATTTAAATCCCTTGTTACATGCAGTAGAGAGTGTTATTTTCTCCAAGTGGGTCTGTAGACAAAATGTCAGATCGAATGCCCTAGGCCTAGCGAACAGTTGTATAAAAAATAAAAAAAGTAAGTACCTTCATTCTATTTATTGAGGCACTTGTAAGTTTTTAGAAAACGCCAACTCATTTGATTGCTTGTTTTTATTAACAAGTCACATATTATTATGTTTTTGCCTGAAAATAAATCACTCATTGTTGACATTATAACAAATTAACAAAATTCACTTTACCTACTGGCCAATTAAATGTCTTTGCTGGCATGATATTATTATTTCCTGCAATGTGAGATAAAAAAATGTACCTAATACATATGAAAACTAGCGTGCTATAAGTAATTGGAATTAATGAGATTTATGAAGGGAGAAGCTGCGTCATCGGATTTGTCGATTGTTTCGAGAAATAGACACGCGATCAGTATTCCTAGAAAACTACATAATTCATTCAATTATAGTATATCTAAAAGAGTAGATCTCTTATATATAGGTACATATTCTCAAATTAGTATTGTATTAACTAAAAGACATGTTATATTCTGGATTTAAATAAACAATCATTATTATTAGGTACCCTGAAAATCTAAATTCAAATCCATCACGAGATGGTTTTTTATTTGCAGTTATCAATTCAAATCATGGTAACCTGCCAGTTACATGTTCAAACTTCATGCTAGATTTCTCGTCTTTATTTTGAAATCTCTGTCACCCAGGAGGTTAAGTGAGGGCGACCTTTGACCATAGTTTAACAACTCGGTAATTTAATCATCTACCCGTACATTAACACTCATCTTATCAGCCAATAGACGTCCACTACTGGACATAAATATGATCATATACTTTCACCAGATCATCTGTCCACCTTGTTGGTGGATGTCCGACTCTGCGTTTTGCGATCCGTAGTCTTTACTCGAGAACTTCTCGGACCAATCGGCCATCCGTTCTCCTCGCAATATCCTCCTACGGATCTCCTCTTTTCTGATTCGATCCCGTAGAGAAACACCGAGCATAGCCCATTCCATTGCTTAGGTGATAAAAACTTGGAGCCTAGAGGAACGTATTCTGTTGTCGTAGTGGAACTACTCAATCTAGCAAATATATTATTTACATTTACATAAAATATTAACAAATCATAACATCGTAAAATGTTAACAAATTCTAATATCGTACGTAGTACCTAGTAAACATCCGATTGTGAATGGGTAAGGTTAAAAGATATTTGTTCTCATTCACATAGGTCACTGAGTACAAATAAAATAAATATTTACCCGTAAAGCCAACTACCAAAATAATGATGATATGGAAATTGTTGCGGTACTGTAATTTGGCTTATCATTGGACTTATATTGTCAACATACAACCTGTTTTGACAATGCTAATATTTTCACAAGTTCACAAAACTATCTTTACGTCCTCGACTTTACCCGAATTAGGTACTATTCTCGTATTCATTATCATATGCCGTAATATAAGCATCTAAGGTACATATGGTTAAGTTAAGGATCATTATAATAAGGCCTCATTTCAAAGCACTTTATCTGTATATATATGTGGTACAATAAATCTATAAATAACCATCAACTATGTTTTCCTCTTTCGATTTCTTGTAGCTGAATAACTATAATAGTTGTTGCAGTTTTACCTATTTTTTTGATGATAAGAAACTAGGTAGTTTTCCGCCCGTGGTTTCCTCGTGTTATAATGGATTTTCTTGCAGTAAAAAGTAGCCTATGTTTTATTCTGCTGCAAGAGCTTCATTAATATAATGTTTTGTTGATTTATGTTAAGAGTAACGAATGTTCATTCATACACACAATACTGTGACATACTTTCGTGTTTAAATATGTTTATTGGTTTCTATAAAATTAATGTTTATATTATGTGTTTTGTTATCTATTTCATCAATTTACATCAACATTAATATGACTTTTGTTAGTATTGTAATGAATCTTGCACACACAATCACAAATACTAGGTCTAGTTCCTCTCGAGTTCTGCAGTTATATGAAAAATATTGCACTAAAATTTAAAATAAATTTATCATTACCTATAAAATTATTTATCAGAGCGGTGGTCTCCCCAATATAACTTATCTCTTCTCTCTCTCGGTCTTGGGGAATTAGTTTAATCACCAAACTTACCAGACGGTTGACACAGTGATTACGAAGAAAAACCATGCTACTTATCTGGTACTTATTTAAAATCCAATAAAAATTACTTTACGCACTAAAATATATTTTATATTAACATCGTTTTAGTGGCAATCAAAATACAACATTCACAGAACCTTGACCAAAAAAAACTCACCTTTAATTTCGACATCTTGGATGCATAAAACCTAAAACTTATTCACGAAAAAATAAAATAAATTTCGAATTTAGAGCGTCGACGCGCGCTCCCTCTGACGATTGACCGAGAACTAACAATCTGATACCTACTGTATCGTAATTTGTAAAAGGAAGGTACAGGATGTTGTGATGTTGTCGCTTTGTGATATCTAGATCTAGAAAGTGATGCATTTGATTATGATTGAGTAGTTACAGACAATTGTAAACTGAAATATCTATAACTATCCTAATAGTGTGCCCCGATTTTGTAACAGATTTTCCCGCAAAAATTATATAAGTACTTAGTCCAAGTAGTCCAAAGTCCAAGTAGGTACCTCTATCATTCGGATTTTTTTGAAGTAAAAAATATTATAATAATTTTTTATGCCTTATCTAATTTATGATTACCATTTATGAGAATTGATAATTCATCTAAAACAGTTCCACCGTCTTTCATTCAGGATAAACTTACACAAACTTACATCGCTTTAGCTTTTATAATATTAAATTATAAACCTGACGCTTTAATGGCCGTTGGGGCTAAGAAGTTAAGTAGGATGTAGCTAGTAAATTTCAAATAAACCGCGGTTTAGCAAAATCAGCGTTGGACGTCTAGCAACAAGATGTCATGTACAAATCATTCATCATCATAATCATTTAATTAAATACCTATCTAATCTCGCAACATACTAAGTAAATTTTGTTTGGTTTTGTTTTTAATGTTGCATAGTTTTGAGTTCGGTTTTTAGTTGATTTTATACCGTAAACTTTAACTTTTTTCTCTTCACATAGACTAATCGCTCTAATAGTTCAAATATATGAATTAATCTTAATAAGTAATAAATTTATTTTTTAACGGGAATTACTCACGTATTTACAAAGGATTTAAAACACTCTCGGAACGAAGATTTTGAAAGTAAAAACGAATGTTTTTTCTAGTATTGCAAAATAACGAACTCTACATTATTTTATTGTACCCTAAATCGCGTCACCTATTCCATAACTCTACAACTACAACTACACTACTAAGCATTACGCCACAACGCAGTTCCATAAATCATCACAGAGGGCGCTTAATTCAAAATATTTTGTCTGCCCCTTCAAAACGAACACACGCCGACCGAGCGAGCGGGGCCGGGGAACGCCGACAGTTCGGTAATGGCCGCCGCCGAGGTGGCTGACTCACAACACGCGTTATAACCATTGTTTACTTTATTTACACCAAGTGCAGTGTATAGTGCAATAGTTCTACCGAGAATGCAGTGCAGTGTGTGACAATGTTGGGGTATCGAGGCAACATGTGTACGCGACAACATTCTCAGGCCTGTTTGAATACCTCTCTGTCGATACGACAGGAGATTCAGAGGTTTGAGAGCGTGCATCCCTCAATCTACGCGTTGTATGACCTGGTGGAAATGGTGCCGGATCCACTGTTGGCTCAGCAGATAAGGGACCACGTCGTCGCGATTGAAGGTTCGTACCACGCGCAGCTTGAGACGTGTTTACATTCACGTTTCTAGGGAGTTTGTTTATCGGGAGATCTCGATAACCTTTGCATTTTACCCACAAGCATTCGATTGTACAGTACCTAAGTACTAGTAAAAGTAGATTTTATAGAACGACAATACCACGAGGCTCTACCAACGATATTTATCAGCTATTTACAGCTATCGAGTACCTAAATATTACGGATTGTACATTGCTCTACCTTACATTCATCAGATTTGACGATAGTATTTGGTCATTGAAAGGTATTTGAAATGCCGTAATAAAGCGACAAACATCAAGGAATGTTTATAAACATCGCTGTTCGAATTCTGTAAACGAAAACAGCTAGAATTTCAATTATATTTCTGTGTAGGTAGGTACCTACAGCAAAGAAAATTCCTTCTTAGTGATTCTGACTTTTTACTAGGTAGTTAAGTACTTAATTAAATCGGTTATTTATAACGTGCTAAGATAGAGGTAAAGTTACCGCACATCAATGATAAATGGCGCATTAATTATAGAATAATAGGTAGTGCTCTACTATACTATAACTGTACCTAGGTACCTACGTACTTGCTAATTAATATTGCACACAATACGTACTCAACTAGTAATTAATGACAAACATTGAATAAATAATGTACAATGGAGTCTCAACAGAAAAACTTGATTCTACCTATTTTAAGCAAAGTACTTAACAATGCGTCTATCATACATAATATATTCACTCATCCTATTTAGGTTCCCACTGCTGGGATAATAGACTCCTCTCTCTCGTGAAGAGAGATTAGGCATTTAATCACCACGCTGGCCAACTGCGGGTTAGTGAATGGCACCATATCTTTCTACCATAATATTTAACCGGCAAGTTCTCAGAACATGCCGGATTCCTCACAATCACAGTTAGAGCACGTTTTTTAAAGCACACGTTTAAAAAAATCGGAGGTGGTGGGCTTTGAAACCACGACCTTCGGAATGAAAGTCAAGTGTGCTCCAACTTAGCCAATACGGCTCTAATGGCCTCTACACACCAAAGCCGGCGGCCCGCCGGCACAGCCCGCCGGCTTAATGCCGGCGGGTTAGCCCGCCGGCTTCAGAATGTCCAAGCCGCACGACTTTGCCGGCGGCAATGCCGGCGGCACGACAGCCCCGGCATGTGGTGTTCTAGTAATGAAGAATGTTACTAGGTATGCCAAATCGCTTGAAATGTTGTATCAGTAAAGCCTGTATGTATACAAATATACTAGTTTTTGTTTAGTTAAAAAGTACCTAGTAGTTTTGATTTTATAGGCATTCAAAGTTTCGAAAAATATCGAGTCTCGCTAACAGTCACGTGAGCGCTTGTGACGTCATACCACAACTTCGCGCGGCCCACGGCCCGCTTAGTATCGCCAGCAGATTATAGTAGTAGTGCAACAGCTTGCGCAGTATTTTGATGTGTTTTCGTCCGCGTATTAAATTAATAGTTTAATAGTAGTACTTAAATATTATTCGATTGATAAAATGGATGAAGATAACTCAAATAGTAGAAGTACCTACCATTAAACTTTGACGTTAAAGACATTAAATATATATTAAAGTTTTGTTGCTATTGGTAGGTACGTAAGTATTTATTTATATATAGGTAGGTACCGCTATTCTTAGTAAATTTAAATGAACAATACATTGATTTATGGCAAACTAGCTTCTTAGTAAATTTAAATGAACAATATATTGATTTATTGCAAACTAGCTTCCTCCAGTCTTCGGCCCCGTTTTCCTCAAGAACTGTACATTTTCATAGGATTAAAAGTAGCCTATGTGTTATCGTCGTCGTACGGTTACAACTTGTTTTACTTCTAAATCGGAAACTAATTGATGTATCGAAGTAATTCTTTCACGCGTATTTTTTATATTAGACATAGAATATGGAGTGCTAATAATCAAAATTAGGTAACATTCTTTATTGCCAAATACGTCACTACTCTATGAAAGCCGGCGGGCAACTGACTGAGTGAGTGGAGAGGGATGCCGGCGGCCTGACCCGCCGGCACAGCCCGGCGGCCCAACCCGCCGGCATGATTGTAAAAAATAAGGCCGGCGGGTTGGGCCGCCGGGCTGTGCCCGCGGGCGGTGTGTAGAGCGCTTAAGCAATGCGTCTATTACAATAAAACAATTGAAGTAAGTACCTAGGTATTGTAACAACAAAAAATATTGTGTAGAATAGGTACTGAGAAAAAGGTGCCTAACTACCTAGGTATGTGGCAATGGGTTGTATTGTAATTGTAACTTGCCGATTGTTATGAATCAAAGAACAGTTCCATGGAACTAGCTAATTGGGTATTACGTTCGTAGAGTCGAATGACCCGAGAACGATCATTTGTACCAACAATGTAAAGAATCTTTAGTTTATATCTTTAAAAAATAAATAAAAACAAGAAAACTAAGATTTCAAATTAGGTACATATATAAAATAAGTACATATGATGTATAATCAAAATATATGTAAAAAATTATAGTTTTATAATAATTTTTATAACTTTTAGTAATTACTAAACGCCCCTGGACAAATAAATAAACAAATATTTTTGGACAATTCAAATACAAAACAAGTTATTAATGCTTACTTATATTAAAGTATTCCTTCCGTGAAATATTACACTTGACTTCAGACACCAAAACCACTAGTGGTAGTATAGGTAGAGAAGAGACATAAAACTCAACTTTTTAGGTTCATGTAACTACGAGCAATTAATCACTTAGCATTTATAGAAAAATTTCAGGATCAGTTTAGAAACAGCGGAAAATACTTTATCGTACTTATTCTAGTTTAACAATGCCGCGAAAAAAATAAATTGCTATTTCTTAAACACGAAATTATAAAGGTACCTCCAATTCTGTGTGTGAAAACAAACATGGCTGCTAAGGCCATGAAGAAACCTGCACGCATACTAATCACGCGCATGCGATCAATAATACATCTGTTTGTTATGAACAATGCTTACCGAATTGCTGAACCGTACATAATGAGATTATGCTAGAAACAAACACAGCATACTGAATTAGTTTTGTGTCTGCCTCGACAATATTCTATACTCTTACTACAAAAGCCACTTACTAATAGGATAATTCATTATCCCTTTCGCAAGCTCTAGCCAGCCATCAAACCTTATAACTGATTCGTGACATATTTCAACAGCTCTAGGTGTTGACTGTTGACACGGGTGCGACTTAATGAGGCCTCAGCTCACCTGGGTTTAGTAAGGTTATTGAAATTCATAAGTAGGCGGGTCAATTTCCATTGAATAACCAAATAATTTGGGTTCATTCCTAACCGTGTGCGAGCTCCATCCCACAATGACCTGAGGTGACAGTTGAAAGAATATCCAACCATAGACAAGTGGTTATACAATTTTCAAAATTAACTTTTAGTGTTTGGAATAAAGCCTTTATTCAAAACACTTAAAGTTAATTACAAATCATCAAAAAAGGATTCGTTTAATGTAGGCTTTTCTTATTTTCCTCCTAGCCTTCTGTGATAGCTTAAACCCCTACCAGAGAATCCACTAACAGCATTTCAAGCTGCAAAAAGCGGTCGCAAAAACTCTGCTTAATAATTCATAGCGTTCGTTACACTGGCAACACTCTGTTTACCGGCTTCATAAATAAATTGACTTATCGGATAAGTTATGAGTTGGAAGCACTGTGGCTTTCAACTCGTTCGGAAAGCACCCATTTTGTGTAATTATTATAGAGCTCTGATATTGATGAAGGGTTTATCGATGTCTGAGTAATTGAGATTGCTTTTGTTTTAATTATTTGTTTATTCGGATAAAATTGATAGAGATATTAATGCTGTAATCAAAACAGTAATTTTGCAGGCTAAGAGTTTGGTTTATTTTTATGATTTTAATTTAAAGTAGGTACATAATTTAAATGTTTTTGATAGTCCATTGGTCTATCTATCTATACTATTTACTAGTATTTCTTAGCTACCTTTTTATCAAATGAGCCCCAACTTATTTTCTCGAATCGATCCTTTACAAAATTTCGGTTATTTGCTCTGGGTACCGAGTTACCGACCATTTAAGTTAAGCAATATTGTTGTGAGGAAACTGAACTAAATCGCCTGGTAAGCTTGGTCAAACACCATGCGATCTTCAAGACATATGCTGAGGATACACGTGCGTGCTATAATGCAAGTTTTTATGATAGTGATGATGCTCTACATATAATACTTAGCGACATATCTCACGCTCCATCTTCATGAGAACACATTTGACACTGTATCAAATATGCCTTTGAACTTGACACTAACCTTGACCATGGCGCTCATTGTTCAAACCGGTTGTAACCGGTACGTCTGTCAATATGGCTGTCATAAGTGGCACGCTGCTTTCTGTGCCAGACTACCAGTATTTATTTGTACTACAGATTAAATAATAGTACTTACTATGTTTGAACTAATAGTCAGGGATCCGTAGTACATGCAAATCAAGTGATTACTAACAAGCTAATTTTTGGTGAGTAGCTTCGTTTCGATGAGACGTCCAAAGATATCCTATACCCAACTCTCGATTGTGGTAGCTAACAGAGATATCAAGGATTAAAAAATTCAAGGATGTAAAACCGGGATAACGGACCACGAAATTTGTAGGACAATATGTTATATCTCAAGATAATTATCTAAATTATATAAAAACATGTTTGTCCTACAAAACCTATGGTTTGATCAAAGAGTCCGCCATTTCCAAAATGTGTCGAAAACGAGGTCAATTTAAATGATTACTATGATTACTAACCAGCTGATTTTTTGTTGTATACTTAATTCATATTTATAAAATCTAATGGACATATTGTCCGACAAATTTCGTGGTCCGTTATCCCGGTTTTACATCCTTGAATTTTTTAATCCTTGATATCTCTGTTAGCTACCACAATCGAGAGTTGGGTATAGGATATCTTTGGACGTCTCATCGAAACGAAGCTACTCACCAAAAATTAGCTTGTTAGTAATCACTTGATTTTCATGTACTACGGATCCCGGCCTATAAGTTACTCATACCACGTGTTGTAGTTTGGAGTCATACATAATCTTTTTTATAAGCAGTCTGAGGAATTCATATTGAAATAAACGGGCAATACACGAACCTTATTTACGTAGACTATTGAGATATTATTAAGTATAGATATTATTTAAGTCTACGTAAATAAGGTTCGTGTATTGCCCGTTTATTTCAATATGAATTTATCAAACCACGACAGTTTTTACAGTCTGAGGAAATTTATATAATATCTCGGGTTAGTAAGTAGGGATGTATGTTCGATTCTCGCCCTGGGGCTAAATGTTTGTAAGGTAAGATAAACATATCCGTTCAGCTCACGTAGTCGTCGACATCTTCTTGATCTTCTTGACTTCAAAATAACTATAATATGTCTGTATTCTTATAACAATAAGCTTATAACTTATTATATTCGACAATCAAAAATAAAATGGCTAAAATAACTAAACAACAAATTTGTAAGATTAGTTAAGAGTTATTTGAGCCTTTTGTTCTCATATTTTATCTTCATATTTTAAGCGTCAAGGGTTGGAATTGGAACCCTTAAAATATGAGTTGGTCAACTTAAGTTTCCAACTATTTATAATAACACATTCACTCCCCGCCAACCCGGCCGCCCTGAAGGCTGCACCGCCATCATACCGTTGTGTAGACACACTTATGTGCGTCATGGGACGGTTGGTGTTAACATTAAGTTCATATTTAAAAGTAAATTGTATTTGTAAATATTTATTATGAATCACTGAATCGTATCACCATCATTTCCTATGTTTATGTATGTAACATCCTGAATCCTGATGGACTTCTATTGTGACTCGATAACAATATCAATGTATCAGGCCAGGCATTGACGTTGTAAAGAACGATATAAACGAATTATATTGACGCTTTTGTTTCAATAAAGCCGCCATGTAAGGTATGTTTATTGTTGAATAAGTTTTAATCATTATCGTAAAGTTTCGACTAGCTTTAGTTTAGACCCGCTTTCCTTCTATTAAATGCATTATTTAAATGGGTTGATGATAATTTTGATTTCCCTCCCGAAAAACATGCATAGAGTAGGTTCCTAGCGTTCTTGACTCCATCGATCACGTTAACTGGTACCAAAGACGGGTAGGAACCTTGCATAATGACAGGATACCCACAGAACTGAAACTCAAAAACTACTTGTCAAGTCTGATAGAATATTACATCAGACGCCCGAAGGAACCAGAAACTCCAGAAGTCAGGCCTGATTTAATTGGACATGCCTTTGCATCATTTATCAGGAGCAATAGGTAATTAATGCGACTTCAAACGGATGGGGAACACAAATATTCCGTAACTAAATTGAATTGTCTAAAGGCGATGTTTGGCTTGTTTGACAGAGATGTGATAATTCGGTTTGGGTGGAACCTTCTGAAGAAAGTTTGCAGATTTTACCAAAGTTTGGAGAGGGGTAAAATATTTTTGCCGTGGAAAATCAACTTAACATCTTTACTAGGTTTCAGTCAGAGTAATAACAATATAATATAATAACTCTCAAAATCAAATTATTTTTACCAACGATAGGTAAAGAGCAACACATTTGAAGTGGCTATAATAACATTACCTTGTAAAATTAAATTAGACTTCCAGTCTACTACACTCATCAAAAAGTATTGATGTATTTTATTTTAGACTGCCGTAACGTGTTTGCGTAGATTTAACTTACTCGTACATTTTGTCGAAAACACGAAAAATATCACTTGAAACAAAATTACCAGGATCAAAGTAAAATTTTCGCCGCTCTCAAAAGCCGGCCTTGTTCAAGGAATACTCTCATAAACCGGTTCAAAGCAGAAATACCCGTTCAACAAAGGGATGCCATATCCTAAAACGTAACCTGCCCGTGTACCGAAATGCAGTTGCCTATATTTTCCAAAATAAATTACTTAAGTCGGTACCTATTAGGGCGTGCAAAACCGGAAGGTTTTCAAAACCGGTTTTTAATTTCGGTTTTGAGGGCCCAAAACCGGAAACCGGTTTTAAAACCGGTTTTGGAAAAAAAATTAAAAAGTAGATTTTAAATAAGAAAACAATATTCTTAGATTTTTTTATTTTATTTATTTATTATATTAGGTCTTTACCTATGAAATTGCCGTTTTATATGAAACATTTTTTTTTTCATGTATTATTATTTGTATGAATCGAAGCTATCACCCATGCAATCAATGCATCTTTGCCAAAGTAATGGCAGTATATTGATGCCCTTCTTAAAAGAATTCAGCTGGATAGGAGGTAACAAACTCTTTAAATGCATTTTGTACTGCTTCTCGGGTATCGACATTTTTTCACGCCAAGATGTTATCCAAATTCTGGAAAAAGTAGTAACCTGTAGCCGCATGGTCTGGTGAGTAAGACGAAAGACGGAAGGTTCCCCCAGTTCTTGCAACTTGGAGACCGTCTGCTGTGCAGTATGAGGTCGTGCGTTGACGCTCAGGAGCCACAGAGACGAGCCATTGGCCAATGCTGGTTGGTGATGTGCCAGTTTCCCCGTCATTGTGTTCAGTTATTCACAGTACAGTACAGTTATTCACAGTAGAGGCATTCGCGTCGGCTTGTGCGTGCACTGGTTCATCCATATATACATATACTAGCCGAAACATGGACAGTGAGATCCCGTGACAGTAGCAAGATAGCAGCATTTGAAATGTGGTGCTGGTGTAAACTGCTGCGTATATCATGGACGGCCATGAGAACCAATGATTCGATCCTAGAAGAGCTCAAAATCACCACACGGCTCTACAACATGCCGTCAAAGAGCTCTTAGCTTCTTCGGACACATTATGCGGTTCTGGGCATTGTCTGGAGAAGCAGATCATCATGGGAAAGATGGAAGGAAAACATGCACAGGGCAGGGCTCCTACGAGATGATCTGATACCATCAAACAGGCCGGTGAAGGCAGCTTTCACCGCGCTCTACTCTCTGCATATGACCGTACACAGTGGGGGCTGATTGTACGTGGTCACGATCCTCAGCAGTGAGGAACCGAGGAAGAAAGAGAATTCTCAGTACACATAATTGCAGTAATGCTCAACTCGTTTGATAAGAAGCTGTGATGAATCACACCGACGGTAGTAGTAGTAGTAGCTAGTAGCGGCCAAACAGTAATAATCAGTGATTTTTATGTATGTATATATGTTTACGTTTAGGGCATTGTTCAGGTGTTGAACCAGGATCCAACCAACTTGGTATTCAAAATTCCTTCATCTGTGTGTCTGTTGAGCAGTGCAAGGGACGTGTTGACGCCTATTTCACGCTGGCGATTATTCAGTTTGTTGGGCACATATTTGTCAACCTCTCTTACCTTGCTGATTTGATGCAAATTAACCACTATTGTTTCGAGGCTAACTTCAAGAGTTACAGCTAATTCAGCCGTAGATTGTAATCAGCTTCCATAATCGTCTTGAATTTATCATCGCAACAAAAGGTCTTCGGACGACCGCGAGGAGAACATTTTTGAGGTGGATATTTTCAGAACGGAAGCAAGCAAACCAATGGTAGGTGGTTTGTTGGTTTGTAATGTTAACTGCGTAAACGTTGTTGATGTTAGGTGCCGCTAGTGCCACGTTGCAGCCACGACAGTACTCAAATTCCGTAATTACTCGAATTTTTTACTTATCCATGATAACGAAAAAAATTGAAATTCGATGAAAATTTACCATTAATCAAAAAGCATCTGCTTTTCGAAAAAGAATGCCATTATTTATAGAATTATAAGCCAAAAAATAATTATTATGATTTAAAAAACCAGTACTGCAAAACGGCAATTTCATAGGTAAAAACCTATTTATTATCTGTTTTAATCAACCTATGCCTATTAAGTAGATCAAATTAATTGTTTAGTTAACATGAACTTATAATATAAACTTTAAATAACTCGATCAAATCAAAAATAATATTTGACCATCGTGTGCGTCATTCTAATTGCAATTTTATGTCTTTTCCGTGTTCCTTTAAAGACATAATAGCCACAACATAGTTCTGCGGAAGTATGTCTTTAAAGGAACACAGAAAAAACATAAAATTCATCAGCTTTTAGGGGAGATTTCCTTAAAGATTTTAAGACAACAAAGATTTCGAACTTTTGTGATTATCTCCATGTATAATTCGTATATTTCTTGAGTAAGTTCAAAAAATTGGATTTAAATCCAAATTTAATTCATTGACGGGAAAACCGAAGTCAACTTCGGTTTTGTCTCCCAAAACCGGTTTTGAAAAATGGTAAATTTTCGTCCGGTTTTCCGGTTTTCAGAAAAACCGGTTTCCGGTTTTGCACGCCCTAGTACCTATACTTATTTTATAATACTTACTTATTTTAAGGTTCGTTATTATTTTATAACAAAAGAACGCCTGGGCCGATATAGGTGATATTGCTCTTGGTTTTAAAATAGTCGTAGTAGCCCAGGGAAGGTTTAAAAGGTGAGAAATCATAGGAATAAAACGAGTGTATCCGCGGGTGGGTTAGGTTAGCTGTGAAATGTATTTATATTCTAGAAGAAAACACTAAAAATAAATCCTTATAAGTATAAATAAGTTACAAACAAGTACTTACATATTTTGAGTACGGTATGAATAATTTTCAACGTGGGGTCGAGTCAATTAACTATTCATGAAGTCTCCTAGAAACCCTAAATATATGATGAACTTTGGAACATGCGCTGCATTTCAATGTATTAAAGTTTTAGCAGCTAGATGAACTATCATAATTAGTACGACGAAGCCAGCACACAAACTAATGAACTGCATACACTTCAACCCTAAGATTTATAAATTTCATCGCATTCTAAACTTTGTCATTCCTTCCAGTGTTGCACTCTTAGTATTTATTTAGTATCTTAGTATTTTTCTACTTGTTGGTTATATACCTACGGGTTTTTTCAAGCGCACATAATATCTTTATGAAGAAAAATTCAGTGGTTCGTCATATATACCACTGTAGAAACAACACCTCCTGAGAAAGACTGCTCTCGTTGTGATAGAAACGTCGAGTGTTTTTACTTCTTTGTAAATACGTGAGTAGGTAATTTCCGTTATATTAGTAAATACTATCAGCACAGTTACTCCTTTAAGGGTTAACACGACTATTAAACGCATTCAGACGAAATCAATTAAAAACTTAATGTTACCATTAAACCTTGCATACTAATTACTAGAGAGCGAGTCGCATACAATATGTAATTTGTCCTTCGTTGTAAGATAACGTGTTAAGTGCTTTGAGTGACAAGTTCTCGTAAAAACTCGCTAACTTTAACTCTCATAGCTGAAAGTAGTTCAGAGCTTTTAACACTCCCTTGAACAAAAATAACGAAAAAATATTTTTGTCGTTAAAGTATCAACTTTTGTTTCTCTGTCCATCAAAAGTGTTTCCAGATGCTGATAACAACTTGAAACTTATCAGTTTTTATGAGAAATAAATGAAATATTCGGCAAGTATGTGAAATAATGTTTATTTTTATTATAAAAATAAAAGTTAGAAATATTTAGTTACCTACTTAAGTACTTACTAATTTTAGGAAATTCAAAGATAACATTGTTTAATTAAAACGTTTTGTGATCTATTATCGAATCTATATGTCTATCTAATACCACAGAACATTATAGATACCTAATTACTACGCAACAGAAGTATCATCTCATACATTGTTTTACCTTAGTGACATATCAATACTATACATAATACTAATACTAAATAATATTAAACATTTAGTACCTCGTAGGGCCTCCGCCCACTAGAACTAATTAGGTACTTCGCACACATAATGCCGCAGCCTTATTAGCTGATTCGATTAGCCGAGCGCGTTTGTGAATCAGAAGAATTGTCATTGACCAGGGTATGTCAGTGCTTTGTGGTGCCGGTGTAAGAATAGTCACACCCCTTCTTCCGTATGTGTTGTCAAACTTACTTAAAATACCAATGGATGGGAAGCTCTGTGACTTAAAACTCCTCATTATTTTGTTTTATATAGATGGATATTAAAACAGGTATAAATGTACAAATAATTCGGTGTCAATAGGGTTCCAAATGTATTTTACTCGTAAGAACGGAATAAATAACCCAATACATTGAACAAACACAACAACTAACTTTGATATTTATTTGCCCAAATTCAAATATACGATAAAGTATCCATTCGCACAAAATCGCATTAAATATATGGCATTAATTAGGTTTTACACAAAATTTCTTGAAGCAGTAGTCCAGTCAATTTATACAAAAAAATGAGGGTGAAGTTACATAAAGTCCCAACAAGCTGGATTTCTGTGAAATTGTTCAAATCATAATTATAAACAATGTCTAAAAGATCCCCATCATTCCACGTTAAGGAAAAAGTTTTATTCCAGGTTAAATGTCAAAAAATTTAGTTTTTCGCGATTTTCAGCAAAACGGTAAGTTTTATCATAAAAGTACCTAGGACAAAATTGTAGATCATGAAATTATCTATCAAAATGTATCAACACTTTTTTCTTACAAGCCACCGTTTCTGAGATATAACGGTTCAAAAAGTTATAAAAGTTGGCATGCACAAATTGTCAAGTTCCCGATAAGACGATGTGGTCGCTCAGCGACAAAGCCTTTTTCTTGTAATTAAATAAAAAAAATAAAAAAAAATTGTCAAGGCCGGTCGTGCTCTAATATTGAATCACAAACAACGGAGGATTCGTTTCGTTCCGACAAAGTATCATGCGATACATCGCTATTGACGCAATTTAATAACTTTTTGAACATTTCATTTCATTTTGTAAACAATTTTTATAACTTTTTGAACCGTTATATCTCAGAAACGGTGGCTTGTAAGAAAAAAGTGTTGATACATTTTGATAGATAATTTCATGATCTACAATTTTGTCCTAGGTACTTTTATGATAAAACTTACCGTTTTGCTGAAAATCGCGAAAAACTAAATTTTTTGGCATTTAACCTTGAATAAAACTTTTTCCTTAACGTGGAATGATGGGGATCTTTTAGACATTGTTTATAATTATGATTTGAACAATTTCACAGAAATCCAGCTTGTTGGGACTTTATGTAACTTGAAATGTTTAAATTGACTGGGCTACAGTAATTCTGGCGATTAAAATAAGAACGTTTTACACACACCACCGTTCCAAGATTTGAATGAATTCTATTTGTTGATTCGAAATGAGAATACGCACATTTATTACGAACAACACACACTAGTGTAGTAACGTAAAAGACGCAAATCCTTCGTCCCACGTGCTTCTTTATTTACACTACCACAGACCACACATATCGCTATCACCAAATATTGAACCCTATTTCAATGACAATAGAGTTTACCCTTGAAGTAATTGTAGAGACTACCTGGGAATAATGTTTGAGTCAGTGATGCAAATACAAAGGACTTTTGGTTTGTTGGGTTTGTAGTGAATAAAACCGGTCAAGTGCAAGTCAGGTGAAGTAACTCTGTTTGTGAATAGGGTTTGATGTTTAGTTGATTCTAAGCGCTTTGAATTAAATTACAGTGTCTTAGATGTTTGGTGAAATTTAGCTGCATTTCAGTCATTTTAAGAATTTTAAGTCTTTAAAAACTTATAATATGATGTTCCTATAGTTGTAAATAAATGAATATGAATGAATATAATATTCTGTGTTAATGTACCATGAGTGTTTTAATTAGGTGGATATAAGTAACTGATACCTATTTGTTTTATTTTATAGCTCATACAAAAGAATAACACATGACCTAGTTTTCTGTGGATAAAAAGCATAAAAACGTTGAAAATGTAATAAAAATAGGTTAATAAACAGGTATATAGTACCAGTATAAATTTCCTAAGCCAATACCTTACGAAAGAACCCAATTGCAAGTCTCGAATAGACTATCTCTATTCAAATGACTCCTGGTACAACTAGTACTTGCCCTAAATAAGGCTGAAACGCAATCGACATATGGTAATTGCCTTGCGTAGGATTATACCATACAAATGCTAAGCCACGTTTTACAGGACGGCCTTCAAGCTGTTTGGTATACTGGTCACTAGGTATTAAACTAGTGGTTCTATGAATAGTAGTGAGTAGTCCCTTATAATACAGGCCCCTTTATTCATGTTCAATTAACTTAGAAAATAATATATGTGACTTCAAACCAACCCGCACTTCGTCAGCGTGGCGAATTGTGGCCGAATCTTTCTCGTCAATAGAGATGTCCCTGTGTCTCAGTACCGACCGTAAAGAGGGGTGTTAACACTATTTTGACCAAACTGTAACCGGTTTTGTCCAAAGTTTAGATTAAGTACAAGTTCTACTGTTGTCTTATAACCTTCTAAGACAACGGTAGAACGTGTAGCCCATCTGATGGCAGCAGCCAGCCATGGAAACTCCTCAATGTCCGCCGACTGTGAAATGTAATACCGTACACATAACGGCGGATTTGATGATCTCGCTAGCAGATTATCTCCAAGTAAATAAATGGAGGGCAGCAGTGTCGTACTCGTACTGTAACTTACTGCGATTTTAAATCGGCATGGTAAGCGTGGTGGTTATACCTGATATTTTAAGACCTATAAAGGGTTCTATTGTAGTAATCCTTTCTTAGATGCTAGTTTGAGTCCCGCCCAGGGACAAATGTTTATATTATTATGTAGATTTTTGAACTTGGTCTTGTGGTCGATATGCATATTTGCTAAATACAATAATAAAGCAACTTAAGGCCGTATTTTTATACTAGGTGTATCAGAAATATACGTAGTATAAATAGACGGCTAAAGCCGAACCATTTTCTATTTCCAATAACGATTTCTTTCATTATTTTCCGTTTCTTGTAAGTACTTTTCTGGAGTAATTACGTCTCGAGGCTTTGACCTGTTTCAGTGATTATTCCAAAATATACTGGAATTGGCTTTTTCAGACTTACTGTCAAG
The DNA here is from genome assembly GCA_963691955.1 of Chloroclystis v-ata. Lineage (NCBI taxonomy): Eukaryota > Metazoa > Arthropoda > Insecta > Lepidoptera > Geometridae > Chloroclystis > Chloroclystis v-ata. Next base: position 9,399,308 of record OY829902.1, on the reverse strand, counting down.
ACAATATTGTTTCACCGATTTTGAGATGAAGATCTCATTTATTTGATTTTAAATTATTAGTTTGTTATTTAAACAGCATTTTTAAGTTATTAATAATAAAATATACTTACTCTAAGATTTTTAACTACCCAGTTTTCTCACATAACACTTTGAAAACATTGTGAAATCTGTAAGATAAACACAGCTCACGCCCCAAGAAAACTCACATAAAATCTCTCGCCTTATCCAATCAACAAAAATTATTGCTCCCAAATGAATAGGATCGAATATAATCGCTATTTCCCGAGAAAATATCCCCAAAAAGTAGCTAATCACTCCACTAATTGCCCTAACTTTCTGATTTAGTGGCGGTCTGGCCAAGTGTTGTAAGTTATTCACAAAGTCTTGTTTTCGTTGCGACTTTTATGGAGTTTTAAAAGGCGAAAGTCTACTGAAGTCTATTGATTTTGTTATCCTTAACGCTTTTCTCTTATTTTTTTCTATATCATCATAATAAGAACAACATGAATATAGGGAAATTACCTACTTGTTGTGAAAATTTTAAATGTATTTTGAATAACTTTGGTAGGGGTGGCATTATACTCGTATCATGAATATCCGAATCACATCGACAGAACACCGCGTCATTCTTACAAATTAACGTGGCTCTCTTTTGGTGAAATAATTTATAAAATCTAATTAGTGTACATTACATCTGTATGAGACCTTTATACTTCCCTTCCGCAACATTAATTAATACATAAAAATAGATAAACATAAACCCAGTGTACATTAACCTTTACAGTTCACTTTCGCGCACTTGTTTTGGGTAAACAACCAACAGGTTTTCTTTTCGTGTGAATCCTGATGCTATCTGTAATTGTTTAATTGTTGCCAATCTGGGTACACGAATCGTAGAGAGCGAATTTGAATTGATGAGAACATTGAGCGGTTTCACTTATTAACTGCATAGTTGTCCATCAACGAGACAATTACTGTCTCAAAGTCGTTACTAAGTGTTTCACTAAATTACGTCATGCAAGCCGTACCATAAAAGTACCAAAAATACCATCAATTTCCAAAGAACCATCAATCGCAACGTGTCGTCAAATTAACGAAGTGGGTAGTACGTTCTTTAGGCCCGCACCACCCGAAAAATTGATAACACTTACATTATGTGCCAAAAGACGGGTAGTAGCGTCATTTTGAGGTACTGAGGTCACAAATAGTTTTGAGGTGGTGGTACTGAATCTCTACTAAGTTAAATACCCAAAACACAAACTAAAAGGTCACTTATGGGATAGATATTGGTATGTGACATGTCCAGTTATATTGATTGATTTATTGTTATCGTCAGTTATCGAACTCTCGGACAAAAGCTCGTGTAGTATTTGTTGTTGTATTGTTATATCTACGATACAAAACCGTATCAGATAACCCACAAAACTATCTAATCGTCATTTATAATAGCTGTTAGTTTTTATCAGTTCAGTGACCTATTTAAGCCTCCAGCACACCGGATGCGTATACGTACACGTAAGCGTAGACGTGCACGTACCACTGAGTTGTAATGTATGGGAATGTATTAGACAGGACACACTGCACGCGCACGTCACGTTACGCAAGCGGTGTGTCCTGTCTAATACATTCCCATACATTACAACTCAGTGGTACGTGCACGTCTACGCTTACGTGTACGTATACGCATCCGGTCTGCTCGAGGCTTAACTATTGTTTACAACGCAGTCATTACATACAACTCATACAAATTGTTGAAATGCTGCCAAACATTGGTAGACAGGAGCTTTTGTTTTAATGCTTTTGTGAAACCGCTGGTATATTAATTAATTTTATTTGAATTGTTCCTCTTATATAAGTTCAAGTAGGCAGTGTGAGAGTTAAAAAAAATTTGTCTTATTCTATTATTGAGGGAATATATCAGCAAATCTTCTCCTTCTGTAGTTAGTGTCTTAACTATTTCAATTTCAACATGACTGTTTTCCAGAAATAGATCATCCACATGACATCATTAAATTAGACCGAATTCTCTGGATAAGACTTTGTTACGCATTGTTAGACAATGACTCAGTTACTAAATCGCAGGAAGTGGAAATATTCTGGATAAATAACTTTTTATCTAAGTACTTGATGTAGTATTTCTAATCGCTTTTATAAAAATCTGGTTTTCAAGTTGGCTAAATTTTTTTTCTTAATTCTTTATGTATTTTATTGCGTTTCTTACTTCAGTAAGTTAATAAATTATAAAAATCAGTGATAAAATTATACTATAGCATAAAATGTGTCCATCTTTATTTTTACTTGCAGTTAAAATTCATTTAGTTATTATCCAATTTATTTGTTAGGTACCGGAAACTAAGTATACTTTTTTGTATGTTATCTTTGTTTCAGTTATAGTAGAAAATCGTCAGCATTTTACACAAACAGAACCATCAATCTACTTCTGCATAATCCCTGCGCACACCATCCATTACCAAGCCTGTCACAACCTAGATATCCCCATTGTTTAAGAATACGTATCTACATCCATATTATGGGAATTCAACTTTATATAATCTGAGACATCTTCCGAGTAGGTACTTCGACTTTGTTCGTAATTTTGTCGATAATCTTTTTATAAGTCAATTCGGCTTTATCGAAGTATAATTATAAGCCTTTGCCCAGCTGTGGGATGGATCCAGATTGAAAAGAAATAAATAATAAATCACCTTCAGAGGTTTTAACAAAACGACATTGAACCAATAACGACATAATTTCTCTAGGTTGTCCACCTGATTTTGAGGTAAATATACTAATTACATCATTAAGGACACGCCATATTAAATTACTTAAGTAAAATCCATAAACTGTAAGCTGATAAAAGAACATGGAACGAATTAACAACTCAACGAGTTATTTTAAACTTGGATCTAAAGTTTAACCACTTCAAGTTGGGCAACTTGTTAAACTCAAGTTCCAGTAATAGCTCTAAAAAGTACAGTCGGCGATAAATGCTTTTAGTGCTAGTCCATGGCTGGTTATTAAGACTTCAGTGTCTAACCAAACTTTTAAATTAACTATAACTTTAAGGGTAAAAACGTGAATAGTGGCTGCTAGAATAGAGGTAGTCACCCTCAACTCTACACATCATCGTCATCAACATTACATGCCATAATACATCTCACTATTGGGCACTGGTACTCACCAATAGAATCTATGTCTTGGGGAATTGATCAACATGCTTACGTTCCGGCTTGGTGATCGCAGTATGTTTACAATGCACAGAACGACGCTTTGGCTCGTGTTCTGATTTGCGTCTAATCTTCTTATATGTAAAAAATCAATTACCTACTGTTGATTTAGCTGATTTTGATCTTGAAATATTCGTAGTAGTCCAGGGAAGGTTTCAAATATATATGGTTGAAAGCGGGCGCGTCAGCTAGTTACATAATAAAAATAAGACGAAATAACTTGAAAACTATAGTAGTTGCAATTTCAATAATTGAATTTCAAATCGGTTATGTGGTTGACTGTAAGCTAAATACGATGTCGAATGCCTCGATGGAAACGTGCACGAGTATCGATTACTTAATAGGTAGAGTTTCATTTCGGATAATCAGCCATAGAGATTACTGATAGTGCTAGCAATAACTTAATTGTCACGATTATAATATAGTATAAATAAGCTTTGCGGAATAATTTGCGACTTAATTTTCGCCTTCTCATCATTTTTATAAAATTTTGACACACACACACACACCTGACAACAAAACATCTCACACACAAAATCAAACACTCGCAAAAGTATATGCATAATGTGTTTAGTTTTAATTTAACTGCATTTAGTGTACGATTTTAGTTTAATTAAAACAAGAATAAAAGCTGTAATGGGAAGAGCAAGATTCCCCTAACACAATTATTAAAATTCATCTACTTAAGAGGCCTATTACGTGAAATCGCGAAATTGTTCGGTTTTCTCGTCCTAATTCTATGGTTTGCGTTAGTTGTTTGATATTACAATTACATCTTTATAATAGTTCGTTTTCTCCTCTACAAAAGTAGTAAGAAACATTTTAGATAACTTGTTTATATATTGAGTAATAATCATTCTCCGGATACATGTTTCGTAAAAAACGCTCGAAGACCTGTTTTCTCAGCTCTAATTTGTAGATTCTAATGAATATGGGCGATCAAACTATTTTTTATTATGTTACGTATATCCTATTCTTCATTTAGAGTAGAGTACATTTTCGTTAAATGCTTTTATTCTAAAGATATACCGAATTTAATATCGACCGAAAATGCTTCGAAACAAACCTCAATAACTCCGAAGTTCTAAATCAATGGGACGTCATATTTATATCAAAATATTTATCAACATTTGCTTAAACTATGATATTAATTTTAATTTGTAGAACGGTTTTGGTAATTTTTTATGAATAAAATAAAACTACCATAATTTAGTAGTTTTTTCATTCAGCCGGCTTTTTCCATTTAGTACCGCGCGAGCGCTTGTCGAGGTCGGACCTATGTCGGTTGTTCTTGAATAAAATATAGAAATATTTCGTAAAATGTCAGTGTGTGGGACTGTCAATTGCTGTAAAAACGCTGTTAGTGTGCGTGTATGTGTTATTGCGATACTACGACCGACATAAGTTGATCCGTTGATAACGATCAATTGTTATTTTTATTGATAACGGTCAATTGTTGTTGTTGCTGGCCTAAGAATTGTACCAAATGTTGCTGGCCTAAGAATTGTACCACATCATTGTCATCTTGTTTTACCTTATTTATTTGGAGGTTATGCTGTAGGATGTGGATTGCATATCTAAAGTTATCTATCCTAATTAAAAAACAACAAGGCAACTTTTTTTGGTGAAACCGTCCAACGACTAAATGTAATTATGCCTATGATTTTTTTAGATTATGACTAACTTGCCGACCCGCCGACAGCTGCGCTTGCGTTTTTACGTTATTTACTAGTTTATGTTTTATAGCCTTTTTCGATCATTTTACTATCCAATACTGAAATCATATTTTAAATCGGACCCGCGGTTCCTGAGTAGCACGTTCAAACAAATAAACAAGCAATCTCCTCAGCTTGATAATTGTAGTATAGATTTCCATAATATTTATTACAAAGAAAATATTCCGTAATTTTTTGTTCTTATTTTTACCGAGTATCCAATATGTAAACAATAAATAATGTACCTTTCTAATAAATATATTATTTATTGTAAACATTAAATAATTGTACCTTTCTAATAAATACAGGGCGTCCCAAAGTTATGGGCCATGGAGGGGAAGTACCTTAAATATCGTAGATAGTGAATTTTGCTCAAAGAAGACTTCATTTTATTTTTAAAAGTTAGTAATTCTGGATTCATAGATTTTCTAAAAATTACTTGCTTTGTCTGGGAATCGAACCGACTTACATGTAGAAAAAAAAACTCTATTTTTATGATACCAATCGAAAGAATAGCTAAAAAATAATAACTCTGCTTAAGTAACATAGTATTTTAAAAGAAAGGAACAACGTGAAATTAATTATTTTAATCAAATAAAAAACATGAAACATTTTTTTTGTAAATTAATTAATTAAATTACTTACTTTTTTTTAAATAAAATGAAGTCTTCTTTGAGCAAAATTCACTATCAACGATATATATGGTACTTCCCCTTCATGGCCCATAATTTTGGAACGCCCTGTATATAAAATAACACCCCTATTCACGTTCCCACTGCTGGGATAGGGACTTCTCTCTTGACGAGATAGATTAGGCCTTAATTCACCACGCTGGCCAAGTGCGGGTTGGTTTTTTTTTTAATATATAAATGAAATATTTTCAAATAAGTTCGTAATAAAATAAAAATAAATAGTTTATCAAAATAAAAATATAATGGGAATTATTCAAGATGACATATGTAGATAAATGGATATTCTACATCTGTGTATGACATATGTAGATAAATGGATACCAATAAATATAAAAATAAATATAAAGTTCGAAACTACAAAAATAATACCTAAACATAATTAAAACCTTCATTAACGAAACTTTTATTTATTCAAACACAAATATACCATCTAACAAAACAAGCAACTTAAATATAGGTAATATAATTTATTTGTTTTGTTATAATTAGAATTTGTATTTAGTCCGTTCAATTTAGACTTTCGAACTTACATAAAGTCCCAACATTCGACAAAAAAAAAACATTTAATTACAAACCTACACACCAAATTTCAGAAGAATCGGTTTAAAAATGAGCCCATAAGATGAGATGAATGAGGACATTTAACTTCAATAAGACTATTTTCAGTTTTATTCTTATATATATAATTATTAATCATGAATGTTTTAATTTAAAATTATGTACCTACTTAATTGATTTCAAATAATCAATCAGATTTAAAATAAATATTGATATTATTAAGATAAAACATAATTGATTCAAATATTGAAATAAAAATATCCACCATTTTGAATTTAGGAAAATATATAAACTCCTATCAATTAAATAAAAACATTAATATAATAATTATTTCGGAATGAAACTGAAAAAAAATCCACTCAATAAAATGGAATTTATTCGATGCCATTTTCTACAGATCTAAAATAATTATTAGTATATTTGTATGTTTTAGATCGACGAAGTATCAAGATCATTTAGTATTTTTCATAGAATTCGCGTGACGCGCCGGTCACGTGGTGCATAAAATATCCAATTTCGCAAAACTTCGTAACGTCACAAGGCTCGCAAAACGCAATCCTCATCACAAAACAATAAACACGACAGAAGCCAACTCTTCAAATCTCTGTTATTAAATACCTGGAGCTGTTGAAATAACTGAAGGGTCAGTAATTAATAACTATAGTTATATGAAGGGTCGTAAATATTAGATACAGTTTGACGAAGGTCTGTGGTCAACTTTACAGCTTGCGGGCGGCTGGTAACTTTATAAGCTTGGTAGTAGGTAAAATGAACTATGTACTACAGGAATAAATCAAATGAATTCATCATAACAACCAACGAGTTAGCTTTTAAAGTAAATTTGTTTATTTTTTGTATTAAACGTTATCTATCACACCCTTGCCTCTATTTAAATACTTAATATGTTTTCTATCCGTAGGTGTAACTAAAGTGTTGGAAAAATGTATGGGACAATGCTATTTAGCTGATAATCTACTTAATTGTATTTAATTTTGTTTTTTTTTTTAACCCTAATAATAATTGTATTATTTTATATTTTTTATGTAAATGTATTTCTATGACTATTCTAAGTGCACAATATGCATGCCTCTGGAATAAATAAACTGAATTGAAAATTAATTGTTTTTGATTAAATGATTGACCAATATTACCTATATATATTAAGTTAAATCCAACTACTAGCCACGTGTCTCCCTAATAGAACCTTGATAGGTTTTGGGGTACCCGTAACACAAATTCGAGCTTACCACGCCTACATGTTGGTGTGTAAATTGTCCAGCAATATTTATTTATTTATAGACTAAGCTTGCCGAATCCATCGCACTGAAAAAACAATCGTTGATTAAAGATCTATTTAGAACGCGAATCTTAACACACTAGATAAACTCATTAGATTATGTTCTAAAGATACTTAAGGGCTGTAACGTCTCGTCGGTCATTTGGCTCGCGTCCAATACTTTGGCCAATTCTGAAATATATTTATAGTAGCCCAGTCAATTTAAACATTTCAAGTTACATAAAGTCCCAACAAGCTGGATTTCTGTGAAATTGTTCAAATCATAATTATAAACAATGTCTAAAAGATCCCCATCATTCCACGTTAAGGAAAAAGTTTTATTCAAGGTTAAATGTCAAAAAATTTAGTTTTTCGCGATTTTCAGCAAAACGGTAAGTTTTATCATAAAAGTACCTAGGACAAAATTGTAGATCATGAAATTATCTATCAAAATGTATCAACACTTTTTTCTTACAAGCCACCGTTTCTGAGATATAACGGTTCAAAAAGTTATTAAATTGCGTCAATAGCGATGTATCGCATGATACTTTGTCGGAACGAAACGAATCCTCCGTTGTTTGTGATTCAATATTAGAGCACGACCGGCCTTGACAATTTTTTTTTATTTTTTTTATTTAATTACAAGAAAAAGGCTTTGTCGCTGAGCGACCACATCGTCTTATCGGGAACTTGACAATTTGTGCATGCCAACTTTTATAACTTTTTGAACCGTTATATCTCAGAAACGGTGGCTTGTAAGAAAAAAGTGTTGATACATTTTGATAGATAATTTCATGATCTACAATTTTGTCCTAGGTACTTTTATGATAAAAATTACCGTTTTGCTGAAAATCGCGAAAAACTAAATTTTTTGACATTTAACCTGGAATAAAACTTTTTCCTTAACGTGGAATGATGGGGATCTTTTAGACATTGTTTATAATTATGATTTGAACAATTTCACAGAAATCCAGCTTGTTGGGACTTTATGTAACTTCACCCTCATTTTTTTGTATAAATTGACTGGACTATAGTTAGTTCAACAACATTCGTATGATCTTTCGATGATACGATTATGATAGTTTCAGTGGCGATATAGATAACTACATTGTTTTAATCAACTGTTCGTTTGCCTTCCCTGTTAAAAGAGAGAACTCGAGAAATATTCAAATAAATAATTAACCACAATCATTGAAACATCTTAAACGAAAACTTTAATGTAAATGGAATCACTCTTAGAACCATTAAGCAATAATACCTATTGCTTTCGCTAAGCGCTGTACAAACTGCACATGCCTTCGCCGACAACGCGCTAAACGGGGTTAATTGGCGCTAAAGGTGAGACTGACATTTCGCTAACTCAAGGATTTATACTAAGGTAAGAATAGGGATAGACCGATGTCTGTTGTCTGGATTGGTATATACAACACAATTAACTTTATCGCAACGCGTTTTGATACGAGACACTCATCACACCCATATTCTTAGTTATTTCCTCCAGACTTGACTCAACCTCACTTGAGCAAATTCGTATTCAAAAACGTCCTCCATTTGATTTTTTCGGCTCACCTCAAGTTCGAGGCAAGGTGGGAACTGTCAAACGTAAGGTACCTCATAACCAACCTTGAAATTCCCTCAAGACCACTCAAGACGATCAATGCTTGTTTATTTTTGAGTGGAGGAATATTATGAGGAAACGACTAAAAATATGGGTGTTAGATTGCGAAGTGTAGTGACGGCTTGAGAATAGTAACACCTCATTTCGACTCGTGGATGTTTAAGATACTAAGGGTATTTATAGCAACAAGACCTCCTTGGTCGCAAAATAAATGGACGATTAAAGCAGCTAGTGCTCCTAAGCTGTACGCTTTAACAATTCTGACTAAACTTTTATTAGACATAAGCTCTAAAGCTTAGCTTAGTAGTAGCTTAATAAGATTTTCTATGTGTGGGTCTAAACGACTTGTGCTTACAGGATTGTGATTTTATCAACGTGTTTATAAGCGTCTGATGTTACAAGGTATTTCTAGTATTCTTTATAGGCGTTGTTTTGATTATAAAAAAATCTCAACAATAAGGTCTCTATAAAATACTAAGAAATACTTTTTCCTTTTATGTGTTACATTTCTTCGCATTACGTCCATTCTTATTTAAAGGAGAATAACCCCTCGAATGTGTCCTTTATTATCTTTTAACGAGGAAAATGACGTATTTGATGGTGATAACTTTCAAGCCTAAATTTATTTTGTGTTTACGTGTAATGGTGTTTACGGCTCTATTTGAAAAGCTTTTAAATTTTATGGCATGTTTATGTATGCGATTTTAATAGGTAAGTGTTAAACGGACATTGTTTATGTCATAATTAATGCTTAGTTATAACATTTTATTGAGAATTCTTACTTGCACTAACCTATAGGTACAAAAAACTTACTAAGTGGAATTTTAGCCAATAAATTTTCCAATTTCATAAAGCAACTTTTAATTTTACAATTAAGTTACTTAAATAATAAAGCACTATTAATAGTACTATGAGTGCGTCATACTTAAGTTACTTATTCAAAAAGGAGTTACTTCAAAAGGTTACAAGCAAGTTAGTGTCACCTGACAGAACAATGCAAAATTTAATTCAAAAGTTTTTCAATTTGCTGTGGCAACATGAAAAACCGGCTCCATTCATTAGGAAAATGCATTGTGCGAAGTTTGTATGAATTGCCATCGCGCAATTACGGCGGTTTGATAACGAGAAAATTAAAAATGCATTCGCGGCCCTATTCTGAAACCTTACGGGTTACGAACGGAATACGACGGTACGCCACAGGACCGTGCATGCCTATTCACAATAGCTTTGTTCGTGGCCCGGGCAGAATTATGTTAAAAAAATATATATTTTAATAACAAATTTATGTTTTAATTTAACATACCGATATTTTTAAGTGTTTAAAGTTTATTTTTTTTAATTTCATTTTTTAAGTATATTTTTATTGTAGTTATCGGGTTACGGGCATTCTTTGTCACAAGCATAACCAAATTTCAAAAACATCTTCATCGAAAGTTCATGTAGCAAATTTTTTTGTAGAATCTTTACATGTGTATTTTTTCAAAATTTATTTTGATGACGATGTAAAATTCAAATAAATAAATAAATAAATATTCCTGGACAATTTACACAGCGACATCTAAATGTAGATGCAAGTACCGGATAGTATTACACCGTTTGCCGCTCGCTTGCGCCTTCTGTTCCAGTTGAATGGTCGCGGTCACGTCTCGGCTCCGCGTTAATGAATTCATTCAATTTGATATTTTATTACGATAACTGATAGTTCTGTTTGCTTTGGCAGCTATAGAATGATCCTTATCGGATTTGGTATTGGTTATTGTGTTTGTACTGTTCTAAATCTACACCAGCAGAAAATAATCAGTTATAATGTACTGGTAAAATGGGGTGTCTTTGAGAAACGGGGTGACTTTGATGATTACTCAAAATTTATGCTATTTGTAATTTTCTCCGTAATACTAAACGCAATTAATATTGTTTTTTTTGTGTTGGGAAGACTGATATTCTGGCGACCATTACTCAAAGTGTTCGTGCTAGAAGGTGCGTGTGCATGAAAATAAAAATAATTTACTGATAGTGGTGAAATAAGCAAGAAAATTGGACCTGCAGAACTTCAAATGTACAACCGTATGTATTTAAATTTGATATATAGTAAATGCACAACGTAATTGTTTGTTTCTTTGTGAATGTAAATATTTTGATGTGATCTAGTTGCGGTCGCCATTTTGATTTTAATGAGTACTTTTGTTTACCGGGGCTACATTGATACGCCTACGGGGCTACATTGATAGCTATCATTCTCGCCCCAGTATTTTTAAAATGTTTTATTTATCTAAGTAGTAGTATTCAATCTCGCCCCTATAATTTTATTTGAATGTTTTTTGTTCAATTAATTGTGTGCGTGCATAATTAAACACATTTTTTTTAACAAAAATATTATTTGTTTCCAGTTTCATCAATTCATCATGGTTAGAAAATATAGGACTGCAGGGTCCCGAAATTAGAAAAATTATTCGGAAGAAACCTTGGAGGCGGCCATTGAGAAAATAACAAATGACGAATTGACCATAAATGCTGCTTCTATACAATTCGAAATGTCAGTGCAGATCCCCCCCTTTCTCCCACTTAAGAGGAGAAGTGATCTCTTGAAGCTAGTGTTTAATGTTAGTAAGCTTGTTCCTCTGTTACTGATTTATGGCTGATGTTGATTGGATTCATAAAAAAGAATTGAAGTGGTATATTTCTTTAATAAAAAAATTCATGATACCTATGCCTCTATTTATTTAAATATTATGATGTTTACTTACTATCAATTTCGCCCCTTAGATCAAAGTAGCCCCAAAAATATTTAAAAAATCCTACTTCGAAAACGATAAGTCTCATTATTTTTTTTTTAATTGGATTTTGTTCCTATTCGTTGTGTTTATCAATATTAGTTAAAAAAACAGGTGGTATCAAAGTAACCCCAAATGCATTATAACTTTGATTACGCGGTTTTTATTTTTTTATGTCTAAAATTGAAAGTTTTTTTTTTTTTCGTCTTTATTATAATAAAGTATTTAGTATGTCCATCATTCTACTATTTTTTATAAATTTTTACATTTGAAAATAAAGATGTAGCAGACATTTTAATTTCAAAATTAATCAAAGTCACCCCGTTTTACGGTATTTTATTTGTGTTTTTAGAAGTTGAACATTCAAATTACGAATTCAACTTTTTACCTGAAGTCAAAACGACAAAAAAGAAAGTAGTATCAAAAAGGAACCTTTTTTTTTAAAAGATTATATAGCTATTCTCACACATTTACATTTATTACTGTTTACTAAACCGTCAAAAAACTAATATCGCAACAATGCATCCCAGAATATGCCTGCGTGTGACCATGGCAAAGGGGCATAATGGCGTCAACTTTTTAATTTATGGTGTGACGTCACGTCGTGTCGAGCGCTCGCTTTAAAACTTTGACAACCCCCACTTTTTTAACGCCAGTCATAATCAAATACAGTAAAAATTTATATGCTTAATTATTTTTACACTTTAATACTGTAGATTATCTTATTATTGTAGAATTAATTAATAACAACGCAAAGGACGACGTTGTTAACGATATTGAAACTGTATAAATCTTCTGTTAAAACAATTCAATACAATACAATTCAAATAAGTGCCAGAAATCTTTTAAAAAGCGTAAGCATTAAAACAAAACAGCTTTTCGATGAATTATCTAATAAATTTTAATAGAACCGACTCACCCATTATTAAACGGAAGGAAGTAAAAAAAGCTTTGCGTTTTCAAAGAAGACATGAACAATGAAATCGTCTGTCCTCTAAAGACGGCTGTTTCTGAAGAATCTTTCTGTTGGCAGCTTTTGTCTTTGTTTAGTAATCTTCCTAAAAGATTTAGATAAGTGAACTAAATTTTATCTTTGATAAATTCGGTCTTTGAGACAAGAATTCCTTCATAACAATGAAGGGACATCGATTTACTAATAAGTGGAATAAGTATGTATTTCATGTCAAAATTTTAATATTACAAATAAGTTTTTACGTTCAATTTTTTGTAAGCAATCAATGTTGAGTGTTAAAATTATAGGTGAGATAAAATTACTTATGTCAAGAAATAAAATTATAGCCAAGTCAAAATAATTTGTGTAAAGATGATAATATAAATAAAACAAATATGGTAATGATAAACAAAAAAAAGAAAGCAGCAAAGCATTACGAGCTAAAATTCAACCCCATTATTAACCTATTCATTTTATCTAAAACAATTTCGTCTACCGCATATATTCCAATCAACAGAACTGCCATCAAATGCTCGAGATAAATTTAATTTAAAGTGAAACTGACAGACAAGGTATGTAATAAAATACCTGTGCCACAAAGTGACACGAAATGAAACTGACATTTGGGAGGCAGAGCCGTGAAACCGAGTTATGGAGCATGCGCGTCCACTGTATCCGAAGTATTGTTATGTTTTATAAGAAATCTAAAAAACTCTTGACGAATGACGAAGTATTCAACAAATGTGTCTTCTCTGCTATGGATCCAGAGCGTTATGTTGTACCTATATGCAAGTTTTGGCATTCACGAGTTGTATGAAATTGTCAATAAGTCTCATTAATATGTGAATAGTTACCAAATTCTAAAATGCAAAAAAAGTTACTGAAAGTTTCTTGCACTGCAAAGAGTGTGTTAAATTAAAATTTAAGGGCTGATTTTTCAATCATCAGATAAAGGCTAACTGTTGAATAAATTTGACATTTTCCATACAATACGTCAAATTTATTCAACAGTTAGCATTTATCTGATGATTGAAAAATCAGCCCTAAATGTGTTAATTATTGACCTACATCTACATATAAAAATATAGTTCTTCTTTTAAATATTTGATTAGTTTCCCAAGTACCTACTTATGCACCATGTTACGAAATTACGTCTAAATAACAAGTAAAAATGTACAATTTACGTGGTAAAATGGTGGATGAAAACTGATAAATAAATAAAATAACCGTTGCAATGCAAAGTCGCAGTCCGATGCAATTTTCGTCGGATTGGGGCAGATATTACCGGTTTTGCGGGACGTCAGGGAAGAGCTTGAAAATTACATTTTTCGAGTTGTCTATTTTCTGCTTTTCGCAGTCGACATAAAATTGAGTTTCATAAGAATTTGCGGAAAATTACATTAGGGTAAAACTTTTAGAACTAGTATTAGTATGTTTTCAGGATTTTTATGGTATGATTTGAATTAGGGCTATATGTTTAAATAATTATCAGTCATGGTACTAAAATTAATAAAATAAATAAGCCATAAATTACCTTTAAAAGTACATTATTAGTGTAATTCGCAAATTGCAATAGTTTTACAAGTTCTAAGATTGTTGTGGATCGTCCAGCAATATTTATTAATTGCTTTTTCCGTCGATAACGCTGCGATAAACTCAATTACGCCCAGTGCGAGCAAACAAGTTTATTTTTGTGATTTAGCGTATTCAGTTTACTGCGATCAGAAACCACTTGGGTAGGCCAAAAAGTTTCCAGTTTTATTTGATTGAAAGCGGCTTGAATCCACCCTGAACTAGTGTAGTATTTTTCACTAAATTATCCGCCCTTGTTAGTGGACGTCAGAATTCGCCATTCGTTATTATCTCTACCTTTTTAAATTTGTTTTTCCGTAATCTTTCATACATACAGTGTATAAGCGAGGACCTTATTTCACAAATCCTTCTCAGCTTTTTACTTATGTATTTCTATTATTTGACCCGGCAAACAACCTTTCGGAAAATTCTTATGAGCAGTTATTGATTTCCGCTTCCGCCGGAAGTCAATGTGCTTGGGAAATCCGTACTGAATACCGGCACATCTGCTCGCCTCGGTACAGCAACTTAGTACAACAATAAAGTAACGCAACTTTTAATAAAGCAGCAAACTTAAACAGCCTCCGACGGAGATACCGTACCAAATACAAGCTCAATCCGCCCAGTTGATGTAACATAATAAAGTAAATATCGATCTCAGTAATTGTAACACAGAATAACAGTTGTTTTGGGGACTGTGTTTAATTATGTAATATAACTAGCTAAAGTTTGGAATGCGTTGCCTGCTGCTGTTTTTCCTGAAACTTTAAATCTGGGTCGCTTCAAGTAAGAGTAAATAGCTACCATCTAGTCTAGACCCTTGCGATTCGTCTTCAGCCACATCGACACTTTCCATCAGGTGAGGTTGTGGTTACAACCACACGGCATATGACTTAACAATAATTTACATAATGGAGTAAAATGATTAAACCTGTCACACATTGCGCTTCTGTGCCTCTACACTCTGCCTCCGTCCGTTTTACGGCGGGCGCGAGCAGGGCGCACTACAGGTTTACGAGCCGCCTGCAGATTCCATTACTAGCAGAGATCACAACTAGTTTGATTGCTTTATCTTCTGGAGCTGAATCTTTACTTTGTATTATTTTAGAATCTGTTTCACGGTAAAGGAAAACATTGTGAATTTTACAGAAATGTAAGACCTTTTTTAATGGAATTTTTAATTATTTATAAGAAGTCGTTTACAAAGACGAGTTTTAATGATTTATTTAGTTATAAGATTTTTCTGACGAGTCCAAAAACTGCTTCAATCAAAAATTAAAAAATTAAAATGTAATAATGGATGATAGCTACTATAATTTGGCTTTTCTAAAAACAATTATTTTTTCAGGTAATATCTTAAATCCTGTCGTAAAAAATCAGGAACAAAGTGGTAAGTAAATATTTTATAAGTAATAGTTTTATACCACACGTAGCGGGCATAAGACGTAAAGAAATTTACCAGCTACATACAGATACTGACCGCAAACATTTGTTTAATGATCTCAATTTGTATAAAGATCCTATCTTGCTACTTTCACGAACTTTAATATCTACGAATAGCTTATATAAGCAAGACAGATCATCTGATTGGTGGTAAAATTTTGGTTCTTTTAAAATCGGTGCGCAAAATGGGAATACTTCATCTGCCAGTTTTGGTGGTTTTTACTTTTTAAGCCCTTGCTCTTAAAACCCAGCTACAAAATCTAAAACAGATTCAACAGCTCGAGATGGATATAAATAGCTCAACCGCAGCTGGAATTAGGTCAACATTACAACGGTCACTGAGCTCCTAGGGCTTGGGATTACCTCTTAGCTTGAAGAGCTGGGAAAGCTAGATTTGTACTGGTTTTCACTCACATGATTATGTACCCATCCATACTTTCACCAACATTGGTTGTAGTTGTAACTCATGGTTTGTTTTGAGAAAGTCCAGAGTGTCTATCATATAATAATAGTATACTTATTATGAAAAAATAACTACCATAAATAAGTGAAAGAATTCTGTATGATGTGAATAGGTTTGCGAGTAGATTCGTCTCTAAATTATGAGCTTTATTTCAAATTAACTGAAAATGTTGCATTTTGTTAATATTACAGTTATTAATCTCATGTTTAGACTTTATAAACCTTACCTAATCAAATTGTCTGGTTAACTTTATTCTCTTAAATAAAACATAGCCATTCTCTAGTCTCTACACACCTTTCAAGGCTTCCATAAAATCTTTCAAATAATGCCCTTTGTTACCGTACCTTTAAATTCCCTCCTGCATACGTTGTTAGACGAACCTCCTACATAAGTTAGTAATCTTGTTACTTTAGCACTCTGATATTCAATTCTATTTTCCGCAGGTTCTACTATTTCTAGTTTGTTGTCCATTACAGTATTTTTACGTTCTACCTTCGTGTTTTATTCTCTGGACAGTTACAAAAGGCGGTACTCAGTCTGTACTAAATCTTCGTTTTGCTCACAATTATACCGCTCTCTAGTGTCCAGCTTTATGTTTCATTGTCTGCTCTGAAGTTGTTCTCTCGTTTGTGTTCTCACTTTTTGAGAGATTTTATTTTTACTTTTACGAGACTTAAATGTAATGGGGAAAAGACCCGTAGACCCATAAATATTCAAATTGAATTCATAACTTACCTTGGCTATTAAATTTAGATAAGCTTCGAGTAATTTTCTTGAATCCAAATTAGATTTTATTTTGAAGTTCAAAAAGCAAAGCTGAAAACGACTATAAAGAAATCGCTTTCAACGTTCATTACAAATTGAATATTCTTTATCATTTTTCTTTCTTTTGAACGTTTACAAAGCGAATGGAGATTCTCTAATGGCGGAGCCATGGCTGAGAGGCGTACGAGCTGAATAATGCCTCGCTCTCTATAGCGGCAATGTAAGCATAAGCTTGTGTTAAACCCGCCTCGAGGCGAACATGTGCTGTTCATTTTGTACCGCCATTGTTAACGTGTAGCGAAGAGCAGTTATTAGATATTGCTGGATTACATGTTCGTTTTATGTCCCACAAATAACATACTCCATTCGTGCTAATTTTTCTGTATACGTGGATGGTTTTAATAAATATAAAACACCACCGAGCTCAATACTTGGTTAACTTAATTAACGTTTGAGTAAAATAAACAATATTCCGGTTCAATTTACAAAGTGGTCCGTCGAACCGGGTTACAATGAACATCGCTGAACAAAATTAATTAATATAAGCCCTAGCAACTGTAGCCACCGTAGTCCACGACCGCAAACTATTCATACAATTGATTCGTTCGCTGAAACTGGCCAGGATAAAGCCACAAACTGTTAATTTCCATTAGCAAATAGAACTAAAAGCTAGTATTAGCAATTGTAAGCGATTCGGATAGAGTTACTCATTCAAAAGCTATTTAGGAATCCGTTTGATTGCTTTTACTGAATTAACTCAGATTATGCAGTCAAATAGTAATTGAAGTTGTTGATGTTTTGACTAACATAGTTTCTCTTTGATTTTGCGTTCTGATTCAATATTCAATAATCCTCTTTGTATGTTATTATAATAGTTGTGTATTGCTTGTCAGCATGTAATAATCAAACAACGTACAAAGCTTATACCGGGGCGTAATTCGCATAATACACAGTGATAATATAATATGTATTATATCTATTTTAAGCCAACAGCATCCCTCGACACGTTGAGCCTAGCTAAGCCTCTTGTGAATATCACATAGAAAACCCTTTGACGTCACCATTAAACTTTACGAGAACGCAGTAAAAACAGTTTTTTATCCACCAACGGACACAAAGGTGAGCCGGGACCAAATTAAACAAGTTGAGCGTACGAAGCTCTCGCTAAATGAATATAAACTTTGAGTTAACATGATAACATGCAAAACTGCGCTTCTGGTCGAACGCTTTTGTTTTAAACTTTGTCAATATCCCTATATTGTGAAATTTGTGAACACTGAGCGTTGTGCTCGGTTTCAATAATGCGTATCTCTGTTATTTGCATTTTACAATGTAGCTGTAAAAAATACATCGGATAAATAACAGCCATGTTCAGATTGTTGTTATAAATACGAAATAACTCGGGCTGAATGTGTATTTGAAAACAGGCTTCGGATGAATTATAAATGAAATGAAGCATTGTTCGCGTGTAATGTTGGTTATCTGAGTCTTAACATGTTTTAAAATTATTAAGGATTTTTTGTAAGGTATTTTAATGTCTCTGAAATGAGATCAATGCATCGCTTGTTAAACTAAAATTAAGAAACAATGTAAAAAGCAAAGACTCTCCGAAATCCTAAAATATTCTTTTGTATGTAGGTAAACTATATGTATGCAGGTAACTGACAGGTATAGATACTTAACTAATATACATACTACCGATACAAAGTTCAGACATTTATCCAAAGCGTTCTCTGCAAGCAATAAGATTTCTCAGAACTTATATTCCACTTCTGAAAATGTATTTAATTTCTTCAACGTTTCCAAAGCTAATTAGAAAAACGCTAAGTACAAATCCTCGTCGCATTAACAATTCAGTAGACTGTAACTAATAATTATCGCTACAAACTTTGTTCCTTCTTTCTACTTGAATATTTTATAAGGGGAGAGTATTTCGGCTGTGGTCATTGGATATAAATTAAAAGTAGATTTTGTACATGTAGTACCTACTTAATTGGAATTAACCCGGTAGAATAAAATTTGTATTTTGGAATAAAACAATACGAGCAAACATTCAATGCATTAAAAAATCTCATGCGTAAAAAATTATACACTTTTATCATCATAACACAACAGAGCACGGATCTTCTCAATAGAGCCCAATATAAGTTTTATGAAATTTGTTAGAATAAATACAAATATTGCTGGACAATTCACACAGCGACATCTAGCCCCGCGATAAGCTCGTGTTGCGAGTGCTAGATGAAGAATCACTACGCTCCACACATAAAAGGCGCCTTATCTCAAGACTTCTGCCGGAAAATATCAAATGTAACTTACTAAAAAAGTGTACTTTATTTCCAACCAAGTATAAACGTTAAACATGCTTTTCTTTCATAGTTTCTAGGAAATGCTGTACATTTTCATAATACATTGAAGGTTTCTGCAAACTGTAAACCTGTATAATTAAACCGCATGAATCTCTATAGCGGAGGAACCGTTCAGCTTCTAACAAGATTGCTGGTTACCGAGAAATTCCTTTGGGTATTCTGAACGCAATCTTGTGTAGGTAAATCGGTTTTTTAAAAATTCTAAGAGAACAATTTTGTATGAAAGTGTAAATTATTTCGTCCATATAACCATTCGCCATCATGATCTAACCTCACACAAAGATTTTACAAATATCTTAAACATCCTCAACTTTTACTTAAATGAAAGCTACTTATTAATACCTAGAACTTTAGGGCTTCATCGGCCATCTGTTCTACCCATTATACCTATGTTCTGCCCATTGCCACTTCTCACGATCTAATCCGATTTGCGTTTTGCATCCGTATTATCATTACTGGCAACACATTGGTTAAAACCGTCTTAAAACCATCAAGGTACTTCATCACACCCGACCCACACTTAGCCAGCGAATTAAGTCCATTTGTCTATTTATCTCTCGTCAGAAAAGAAGTATCTGTATCTGAGCAATGAAACGTAGGTTTATGTTCTTAAACATTTTAACGAAACTACGCTATTGCTTATAGCGATGTTTCCAAAACTTATTCCTTTGCGTTAAAATACAAGAATATTCTGGAAAGCAATTTAATCCAAAAACTTTGTTGTTCTAAGCAATGTATCGGCAAATTAGATTTCACGGTCGATTTGCACGCAGATTTCATCCGAGTTTAACTTGCTCCGACCGTGCAGACGCTCTATTGACTGCGAAATGCTCCAGACACATCTTATATGTATTTAGAATACGTACCGATTATAAATAATTTTGGTGGAATGTAAATAATTTTATTTAAAAACGGATTTAACAAAAAAACAATACGGTATAAAAAAATTAAAATATCTTACCAGTTGAAGTTTTTTTACTATAGACAAGTTGAGCATACATTGCAAGAGTATTGTGTAGTACAGGTTTAAGTTACGCCTCCGTAATTGCCTTGAAAACAAAGATATTTCAACTTTAATCTATGTTGATGGACATTTTTCATAAAGACAGTGTCAGGAGGATTTGCATTTTCAACACTAGTAAACACGGGCTTGCATTCTTCGTAATTTATTCAAGCACACGCAGAGCACGACACTATAAAACGGCAAACAATTTTTGTAAAAAGCTCTGTGGAACGATGGAAAATAGGTACTGATAGCAGAAAAATTGTTTCACGAGAATATTTCTTATGAATGATCGTTTCATTTTCTCTAATATTTTATAAAAACGGTTGTACTGAAAGCTTACTTCTTCTTACTGGAAATTATTTTCAATTGCATACTTTGGGCATCTCCACTTACATTATTTAAATATCACCTGTTAAAATAAGCATGTCAATTCGCCGCTCCGCATGCCGTGAAAGACGGACAGACAACAGGCACACAATTTCCCATTTATCGTAATAAGTGAGTAGTATAGATTTGCTCGGAAGTACCTACACTTATTTTTCACTTTACACTAAACTACCTATAGTAGCATAGGTGTGCCTATAGAAGTTTTATTTAAAGTGAAAAACGCTAGCCCAACAAAAAGCTATCACACGCCATAAGGATTTCCGCTTCGATATCACATGAAAAAGTCGAGGTATGAAACGAACAGTGAGTTATGCGCGATCACGTGGTCCTGTGGAAAGGCAAATATTATGGACTTTACGGAGAGAGTTTCAGGTGTCAGCTTTTTCGAAGTGCCTGTCAAATTTATAACACCTCTATTTTCAGGATGCCTCCAGTTCTAGTATTTATGATGAACCCTGCGCTAAATTAAGCTCAATTTGCCAGTGTCAATATAAATTTACAAAATTTCAATGTGTTACTTGTGTGATCGCCATTTTGGAAATCAAGGGTCCCTTCATTCCTATCACAGTTTAGTATTGTTTCTGAGTTTTTGGTTGAGCTACTTGTCGTACTTGTACAGGAATGTCAATGTCTATATGTTATTAATTGTTAATCTATGGGTCGGACAAGACATATATTAATAAATCATAAATCTCGTAGAAATTCTCCACAAACATCAAGCATAATCTGGCTTTCATAGTAAACCAATGGGAAGAACTCACTTGTAATCCCTAACTTGTAATTTATTATTCACAAAGCCAATATTAATAAAACTGGAACTACGAAGTAGAGTTAAATTAAAGCTTTACAAGCTACAGGTTCACAAGCCATGATTAAATTAAATACGGTTTACGGTTTAAATTAGTTTATTACTTATGATAGAGATCAAAAGCTATCATCATATCAGCCCATTGACACCCACTGCTGGGTATTTGCAAAAATGTATTTGACTTCTAATTTTCTACATAATTCACAATCGACAATGGCATGTTTACTCTACCAACGGTTATTTACTACAACCCTACGCTAAAGCAAGGATTAGGGCATTGTCTTGTCCATTACCTGGCGCCCTTTGTTTCGGAGAATAATCAACGTTGTGCAGCTCGTAGGGCTTCCGATCAAATTATCTTGATAAGTCTTGTTTGTTCTGGGGTATGTGAGATTAGATAACCATATTTGTAAACTAACTAGGATGTCTACTCTTGAGAACGAATTCGATAATATCGCTAGGACTTGGTATTGTTAAAGCCTCGAGCAGACCGGATGCGTATACGTACACGTAAGCGTAGACGTGCACGTACCACTGAGTTGTAATGTATAGGAATGTATGAGACAGTCCTGTCTCATGTCCACACTGCACGCGCACGTCACGTTACGCAAGCGGTGTGTCCTGTCTAATACATTTCCATACATTACAACTCAATGGTACGTGCACGTCAACGCTCACGTGTACGTATACGCATCCGGTCTGCTCGAGGCTTAAATATGGGCGCTTTCACGTGTATTATAATTTGAATGTTGTCTGAATATTTGAATTGAATTTAATAAACGATGGCTTAATTATACAAAATTTATAATTCCTGGTTTCTTTAAGGTTTCAACAAGTAGCAGGTTGCAACCAACAGAAACCAACCGTTTCACTAAGTCTGTCCATAATGTTGATGGACACCCGACATAGGCTTGCCTCCGTATTCAAAGTTTCCTAAATAATTGAATAAAATACAAGAATAATCATGACAATACATAATCTAGTAAAGTACCGTAAAAAGGAGCTCCAAGTATTTCCCCCTAAAGACTCAACAAACTCAAATTACAAAGAAGCCGCAACAAAACAGAATAAAACAATTTTCAACAAAAACACCTGTAATTGTATGCTCGGGAGGGTGTGGGTACACTGGGGAAAAATGGCTCCTGTCGAAAAATACCATCAAGCCTCTTCAATGTAATTAAAATTAATATTACGTTGTCATTGATCCGTTCGTTCCACGAGTTAGCTAAAATAGTTTGTCTAATTCTTAAAAGTGCCGTGTGGTGGCTTAAGAATAGTACTACCTCCTCTTTATCCGCGTTAGTCGTCAAACCTACCAAGGGATCAACGTAGGTAGCTAACTAGAAGACAGGAAGCAGCATCTATGAACTATACCAACTTACTGAGATTATTATTGTTGTGATGTAAACATAATAATGAAACGCATCCGATGGCGACTTCTAACTGATAGATACTTCTTCGCCTCCCGTGTTCGCTCCGTATTTTGTCCGAATTCACAATATTATTTTATAATCCATAAAAAGGCTTTCATTGAAGTTAAATTTTGAAACAACACATCTTCGCCCTATTTCCGTCTTCTTACTGTCCTGTCATGGCGAACTATTATCAATATGTAAAATTTCGTCACTGTTTGTAAAATTTTGCTAATGTGCTTTCATTTCTAAAATTATAACATAAACACAAATGTACCCACAGTGTCCCAACCCTAAGGGTCTTATTGTAAGGGATGGTACATAAGGACGGAAGTAGCGCGGGACTTGGAGAAAATAACCTCGGCTTACTAATGCAGATTTACAGGATTTACGTTAAGAATATACTTTAGGCCTGTTTAAATTGCATGCAGGAGTAGCTCGTAGATATACTCTGTAAGGAGAAATATAGGCAAAAACTTGCGAAATATGCCCGCCATTTGATTTAAATTTGAAAATATAATACTAAATTGTAAAAAGAAATTATAAAAAAATATTCAACCTACTTTAAAATTATTTACAGTTCTTTTGTTACCTTAGAACTTTTGATGTAAAGTGAGTTTAATAATATTTTTTATTCAAAAAGGCTTTCACATTTTAATTTAGTCTAGGTTTTATTTTTTTAATCTTAGGTACCGCTGACTGGTCCGATTTGAAATAATATTTTA
The DNA here is from genome assembly GCA_963691955.1 of Chloroclystis v-ata. NCBI lineage: Eukaryota > Metazoa > Arthropoda > Insecta > Lepidoptera > Geometridae > Chloroclystis > Chloroclystis v-ata. The sequence goes on along the minus strand of OY829902.1, from coordinate 9,375,549 downwards.
GTGTTGGATAGTAAATTTATCGAGGAAGGCCATAAGCTATATGATTATATATATATAAACAAAAGTCACGTAAATAACCGTAAAAAGCTAGTGTTTGATATTTTTAATCCTTACACAAAATCTCTAGAGCTTACGGTTATAATTAAACTTCACCGTGAAAACGTTGATGTGAACACAGCCGCGTATAATGGCAGTTAGTTGTTTAACATCGTGACAGAAGGCTCCAGTTAAATATTTTATAATGCTCCCCTAATGTTCCCGACAGCTATTTGAGCTTCGCGAATTTTCATAATAAATTGACGACTACCTGGCTGTAGTCGAGTTCGTTTGAAATGTATAGAAGCTTTGATATCATGTGACCGCACTTTTGTTTATGGAACGTAAGTAGCTTAAGCACCTCTATTTATTTTACCACTGTTGGACACAGGGACTTCTTTCTTGACGAGAGTGATTAGGTCTCTGGCCAATTGTGGGTTGGTCAATGTCACATGTTAAAATTTTCCAGTTGTAAGTACAGGACGGTTTCATCCACCGTGAACCAGGAGCTTTCATGAACAGCTATCCAACTTGTTGGTGGACGTCCAATTCTGCGTTTACGGAAGCGCGTTCTCTGTTCTAGAACTTTTCTGTATCATCGGCTGACTGTTCTACGTGCTTTAACCTGGCTAACAAATAAAACGAACATATTCAATGCCCATTGTCATCCTGTTTAAGATATAATCTTTAAGTCTCCTTAAATCTCTAAGTTCTTTAGAATACTGAATGCAAAAGCTGACTGTTAATGATGATTTATACAAGGGTAATGCATTTGCTCGCCTAAGGCACGAAGGTAAGCCTTGTACCTCCAAATGACGTAATAGATCTCTATGCAAATACTCATTATACACATTGTCTAGTTAGACCGATAGCCCGCGGGCGTCATTGGAATGCTAATAGAGTTGCGGACAGACAGACATGCATTCAATCTATGTATTGATCGGTTTGTGTATGGCGATGCAGGTAAGCTTTGTGGCATGGCTGTTATTAACTTTGCCTTCTTGCTTTAAATTACATTAAATTGTATATTTTTTATTTGAATTACAGTAATTGCATTTTCTACCAATTCACCAGCGTATTTTCCTTTTTAAAATTAAATAAAACATTTTTTTTTTCTTTTGTGTCATTAACTGTTATCTACATTATGATAAATAGCTGCTAAAATCATCTTCTGTTAGACAAAAGGCATCTTAAATAAAAAAATATCTATCTATGTAAGTATATTATATTAAGTATATCAGAAATCTAGCACCCGTAACACAAGCTTTGAGCTTACCACGGGGCTAGATGTCGTTGTGTAAAAATTGTCCAGCAATATTTATTTATTTATTTATCTTGGATTCAGTGGTCTTCCTTCAAGAACTTTTAGGCCCCAATAGTCACTTAGCCTGTATGCCTTCTTCCACTTAACCTACCTAAATAAAATTTATGCGTCGGTAAATTTTTTTCTATATACATATATTATGTATTTAAAAGCTAAATAAATCCTTAGTAGGTTAGTACTCATTCTAACGTTTACGGTAATTATCGAAATAACCTATTAACGCGTATAATTATTTTCACAAATCCCTTACACGTTAATATTAAAATTACAATCCCAAACGAAGTAATTAAAAGGAAACCTTTACAGTTACTAAAAGTACAAATTTCGCCCTTTTCATTAGCCATTTGCTATCAAATTTTGGGCGGTAAAATGTTGTGTTTAATTATAGGACGCGGTTGCAAAATGGTGTTTTATCTTTTATGGTGTTTATCAAAATTACTGTACTTACAAAAGTAACTTATCCAAGTATCTAACGAATTTTCATAGTATACCTACCTACTCGTATACCATATAACAAACAAAACGCGTGATCGGATCAAATTAAATAAATAAATAAATATTACTGGACAATTTTACACAGCGACATCTAGCCCCGTGGTAAGCTCGAAGCTTGTCTTACGGGTGCTAGATTTCTGATATACTTAATATAATATACATACATAGATAGATATTTTTATTATAAATATATAACAACACCCAGACACCCGAAACAAATATTTGCAGATCATACAAATTGTTGTTCCGAGGCGGGAATCGAACCCGCAACCTCTTGCGTCGCAGGCGGACCTTCGCCCGCTGCGCCACAGAGGTCGTCAAAATTAATGGATGTCATTTATTTAAACATGTTTGTCATTTATTTCCATTAAATTTAAAAGATCAACATAAACGTCATTATTAGTTTATTGAATAATACTGGCCCTCCAGTCTCACTTCTGATAGATACGGATCCCCAGTGGATACCATTATGTCTTGAGGATCACCACTTTTGCAAGGTAGGTTCTATCCTTGTAAATTGGTACAGTCTTCTGGTATATAAATTCCTTATTCGGTTTTAGGTCTACCACGTGATGTACTATTTCGAGGTTGTACCTACTATTTTTTCGCCAGCACCACATGGTTGCCACCACGGTCTGTATGTAAGTAAAATTCAATACAAAACACATGTCTGTCTACAAATCCCTTCCCATAACGTACCTGCAACCAAATGAGGGACGAAATCCCTTACCGAGATATTTACGCTACGTGTGCTCCCCTAAGCAAGCCAATAGCCAAAGCCTTTTGATTTATTTTGTACCTTATTCTTTGGGTTATCAGACTTTAGCTACGAGATTTATGAATATCTTTATTTTGTAAATGCATTTGTCATAAAAGATGGCGCTTGTAAAACTGCCGAAATATCAGGAAACTCAAAAACATTTAAATCATTTTTTGTTACCCGTATTATGCGCTGCTGTTTGAATTGTCCAGCAACATTCACTAACTATTTTCCGGATAAATCCATGTATCAGCTTAAACCTCAGGGAACTAGAAGCACGTACTCATACGTGCAGCGTGCGACATTTATCCGCGAGCAAACTGAAATAATACCAGATGAGCTTACAGCAAGTTCGACAAACTAACAAACTGTTGGCTGAAACTTATGAGGAAACTTATCAATGAAAATATCATGGAACTTCGTGGTCTTTGTGGATTAATTGATTTCAATATTTTGCTCTTTGATAGTGAGTATGTACCTACAGGACATTTTATTGAGTAGCGAATGTTTACAACATACTACAAAAAAATTGTGTATGGACATTACAGTAGCCAAGTTTGCCTAATAAACATAAAACAATAATATATTTCACACCAGAAAAACATATATGTACATTACAGAAAAGAAACATACATAAAATAGTGTAACACTGAGCGGCCTTTTCAATTAATACAATTAAATGTGGTAGAGAGCCCTGAAAGATAGAATTAAGGACTATGAGTAAATGAAAAGTGATACTAGTATATCTATTGATCAACTATTTAAAGGCCAGTGAAGTGATGCTTGAGAATCGATGAGGGTGATTAATCGAGATCGGGTTACTCGGTCAATGATCGCTCACTCGATTGCGAAATCGATGACGTTATTGCGGTGTCTTCTGTGTGTCATTGAAGTGGTTGCATGTTACGTGTTTTTAACCCCTGAAGAGAAGATTTCCAAAATAGCGTCCACACAAAGAACATTTTTACACAAAACGCACAAGTAACTTTATTCTCGTAAGTATATCAGAAAACTCAAGCTTAACGCCATGGTAAGCTCTAAAGCTGGATGTTGCTGTCTGATTTGTCAAAAAAATAGCATAGCTTATGAATATAAATCATCTAACTGAGATGTATAGGCCACTTGAAGTAAGTAATACCTATGGACTGCTTCAATATACCCAATTCCAATCATACTGAATGGGCCATCCAGGAAATTGCAGTACTCTAAAATGATTGTTCGTTTGAAATTTCATCTGGTATTGTCACAAAGATAGGTAAGGGATGTTATAAAAAAAATGGATCGGGCTTTACGTAAAGTTTGCTTTGAACTTAAGTCTTATTTTAGCCATGTTGGCTAAGTTGTTCAGTAAGTCGGCACACTCGACTTTCATCCCAAAGGTCGTTGGTTCAAACCCCGCCGCGCGCCTCTGATTTTTCTTCTTGAACAATAATGTGTGCTTGAAAACATATGCTCTAACATTGATGTTCTGAGATCTTAAGAAAAGGCCAGCGTGGTGAATAAAACCCTACGGCTTAGATTAAAGGAAATACTAGATTGAAAAGAATGGCGTATGTTTTTACTTATAAACAAAAAGTACCATTGCTTGTCAGCTTAAACTTTTGCAGTTTCATCATTATACATGTAACCTATAACATAGTACTATATTCTAAATAAAACTTTTTGTATTTTTTTTTAATTGCACAATGTGGCCGGTGCTTAAGTTCTGCAATTACAATCAATTGGTTCAACTCGTACCGATTAGTTTATTACCTCGAGGATTGCGATCAACTGTAATTGGCATGGGATAGCTGAAGTTGCACTTTTAAACCAGGAAAAGTGTAGATTTCTTGTGGCTTTTCCTTGGCACTTTTGACATACCTACCTACTTAGCTATTTAATTTTCAATTAGACCAAACGATAAATAAAAATGTAGAGAGGAAGTCGTCTCCGAGTTAGAAAAAAAACCCATTGATTTTTCCGTGGATTTACAAACATAATTTCTACTATTCAATTTTATTTCAATGGTCGTTTTCAATTCTAAAATAAAAAAAGTTTATTTGTTTCACAAAAAATATTTTTTTTTATAACAAGCGAGGGCTTTATTATTTCTCTTGAGTAGGTGCCTACCTACCTCTATGCGCTCAATACTGGGTTCTGGTAATGATGAAACTTCGCTATGAAAGCGGCGGAAACTGCCTTCAGAACTAATATCGAGCATTCCTTCCTATTCTATTTTTAAACTTAAGCGTTATGGTTTTCCCGCGTATCTGAGTATTCATTATCTTTCTATATACAATCTATGGAGATACTGACGAAAAGTTATTGAATGGAGACCCCAAATCGGCAATCTGCCGAGGACATAATTTCAATGTTGATGCTTTTAGCTGATCACCCCTACGTTCCCACTGCTAGGACACAGAGATTTGAAAAGAGAGATTAGATTAGCCTTAATTCACCACGCTGGCTAAGTGCGAGTTGGTGAATGTCACATGTCATTTAAACTCTTTTAAGTACCAAGTTGATGCCTTAAACAATAATGGAATAATGAACGACCTGAACATGCTTTTCCTCACGATGATTGCATTCACTGTTAGAGGACATGTTTAAATCACACAATTTTTTCAAGCAGAAAAGAACATAAATCATTCGGTGCGCGGTGGGGTTTTAATCTTCAGCTTTGGAATAAAAGTCGAATATTTACCTCTATGTTGCCTTATTATATACAATACAGTATTTAAAAGCAAAACAACCTTTACGGTAAAATAACCCTTCAATCCCTAGAGAAGTAACAACTTTGCTTTCAAGTTTACATTTAAAACAATAAGAGTTCCTCCCGACTTGCTCCAAACTTCCCGCCTCTACCCGAAACTTTAATTCCGTCTACTTTTGAAGTTAAAAGTCAGATAGAACTATTATTATCTTTATAATAGTTTCAGGAACGAGTTATACTCGTATGTTTATTGGATGAAATGGGATTTTGAGGGCGAATAATTATGTTAAATATCCTATTTAATATCTAATGATACGTACGGAATAACTGCTAATATATTCCTACTACCTTAATATGTAAACGTCGTGTAGTCGACGTACGAGGTATTATGTATTGTTAATAAATAACAATGTAAATAAATAAAGTTGTAAATAAATAACAATTGTTATGACGTGTTAATTTTTCTTTACCAATAAATGTTTTATCTTTAAGTTTTATGCCCTTTTAATTATTAAATATAACCGTATCCTGCAAACGGCTGTATCTATTTTCAATAAACAGCTAAGAACACCTGAGTAATTCACCTTTCAAACGAAGAAAATCAAAATCGGTTCAAACGTTCGAGAGCTAATTCCAAAAAAGAAATGGAAATACACAGATACAATACGTAAAACATAATAACAACAAACGTAAAACAGATAACACCGTCGTTTTTGCGTCGATGGTTAAAAACAGACTCCCGAATAGCTTTGACATAGTAAATACACCCACAATATTCATCGTGCATTTCGCAATACCTTATCAGGAGATCCTTTATAGCGACACAAATATAGGTATACATATACAGGGTTCAATGACCGCGCAGGTGAATCAATTGCCAGGATATAGGGGCCTTACTGATATGACAGGGAAATGAAGGCGTAATATGCTATTGTCGCGAATGTGCTCTGAATTTTAAATTGAGCTGGGCAAACTTTTACGGTTATGTTTTGTTAGAACTTTTGAAGGTTTATAAACTTTTCAGCCTGTGCTTAACATCGTTAGGAAACCCGGAGTTTAGATAGGCCATTAAATCAGGTTATCGATTGAAGAAAATCGCTTTAGAATTAGGTAGTTATTTAGCCTTGTTTTAGTGATCTGGGCGTTAATAGCTGAAACATGCTTAAACACGTATAATTTTGCAATTGGAATGAAAACTTAGCTGTGCGGGTTGGGTTCAACTAGCAAGCTACTGAATAAAATATGTTTTTAAAATTGTTAACTTACTTACGTTAAAATGTAATTTATACCTAAGTACTTAATTATTTTTTTAGAAACGCTATTGTTGTTCTACACTTGATAAAAAGTCATCAAAATCGTTTTTTTTTAATAAACGACGAAGTGATCCGCGAACAAACAAAAACAAGCATATTATTCGGTCGAATTGAGAAGCTGCCACTTGTTTTGAAGTTGGTTAAAAAGCTCTTTTACCAAAACTAACCTCTTCTATTTTTACCAATAAGCGCCTCCCTCATTAAATCATTACTTAAAGCTTCTAGTCTAGTTTATTCATAAAGGCCAGTTGCTGAACATGATTTACAATGGAACTTTCTACGCGGACTTTAGTCTGATTTATCGATGTATATTAAGTTGTCCGAAAGTTAGTCGACAATATAATATATCGAGATTTATCGGTGTTTTCTTAATCTCCATTATAATGAGACATCAACATAAAAGCTTTCTGAAGAGCCTTGTTACTTTTTTGAAGTTTTGCGAAATTGGATATTTTATGCACCACGTGACCGGCGCGTCACGCGAATTCTATGAAAAATACTAAATGATCTTGATACTTCGTCGATCTAAAACATACAAATATACTAATAATTATTTTAGATCTGTAGAAAATGGCATCGAATAAATTCCATTTTATTGAGTGGATTTTTTTTCAGTTTCATTCTGAAATAATTATTATATTAATGTTTTTATTCAAATTCAAAAACAACTTTAACTTTTTCAACGTTAATGAAGGTATTTAATTGATAGGTGTTTAATATATTTTCCTAAATTCAAAATGGTGGATATTTTTATTTCAATATTTGAATCAATTATGTTTTATCTTAATAATATCAATATTTATTTTAAATCTGATTGATTATTTGAAATCAATTAAGTACATAATTTTAAATTAAAACATTCATGACTAATAATTATCTATATAAGAATAAAACTGAAAAAAGTCTTATTGAAGTTAAATGTCCTCATTCATCTCATCTTATGGGCTCATTTTTAAACCGATTCTTCTGAAATTTGGTGTGTAGGTTTGTAATTAAATGTTTTTTTTTGTCGAATGTTGGGACTTTATGTAAGTTCGAAAGTCTAAATTGAACGGACTAAATACAAATTCTAATTATAACAAAACAAATAAATTATATTATATATAAGTTGCTTGTTTTGTTAGATGGTATATTTGTGTTTGAATAAATAAAAGTTTCGTTAATGAAGGTTTTAAATATGTTTAGGTATTATTTTTGTAGTTTCGAACTTTATATTTATTTTTATATTTATTGGTATCCATTTATCTACATATGTCATACACAGATGTAGAATATCCATTTATCTACATATGTCATCTTGAATAATTCCCATTATATTTTTATTTTGATAAACTATTTATTTTTATTTTATTACGAACTTATTGAAAATATTTCATTTATATATTAAAAAAAAAACCAACCCGCACTTGGCCAGCGTGGTGAATTAAGGCCTAATCTATCTCGTCAAGAGAGAAGTCCCTATCCCAGCAGTGGGAACGTGAATAGGGGTGTTATTTTATATACAGGGCGTCCCAAAATTATGGGCCATGAAGGGGAAGTACCATATATATCGTTGATAGTGAATTTTGCTCAAAGAAGACTTCATTTATTAAATTTATGACATTTATGGAAGATTTCCATAATATTTATTACAAAGAAAATATTCCGTAATTTTTTGTTCTTATTTTTACCGAGTATCCAATATGTAAACAATAAATAATGTACCTTTCTACTATTATACTACAATTATCAAGCTGAGGAGATTGCTTGTTTATTTGTTTGAACGTGCTACTCAGGAACCGCGGGTCCGATTTAAAATATGATTTCAGTATTGGATAGTAAAATGATCGAAAAAGGCTATAAAACATAAACTAGTAAATAACGTAAAAACGCAAGCGCAGCTGTCGGCGGGTCGGCAAGTTAGTCATAATCTAAAAAAATCATAGGCATAATTACATTTAGTCGGACGGTTTCACCAAAAAAAGTTGCCTCGTTGTTTTTTAATTAGGATAGATAACTTTAGATATGCAATCCACATCCTACAGCATAACCTCCAAATAAATAAGGTTAAACAAGATGACAATGATGTGGTACAATTCTTAGGCCAGCAACATTTGGTACAATTCTTAGGCCAGCAACAACAACAATTGACCGTTATCAATATAAATAACAATTGATCGTTATCAACGGATCAACTTATGTCGGTCGTAGTATCGCAATAACACATACACGCACACTAACAGCGTTTTTACAGCAATTGACAGTACCACACACTGACATTTTACGAAATATTTCTATATTTTATTCAAGAACAACCGACATAGGTCCGACCTCGACAAGCGCTCGCGCGGTACTAAATGGAAAAAGCCGGCTGAATGAAAAAACTACTAAATTATGGTAGTTTTATTTTATTCATAAAAAATTACCAAAACCGTTCTACAAATTAAAATTAATATCATAGTTTAAGCAAATGTTGATAAATATTTTGATATAAATATGACGTCCCATTGATTTAGAACTTCAGAGTTATTGAGGTTTGTTTCGAAGCATTTTCGGTGGATATTAAATTCGGTATATCTTTAGAATAAAAGCATTTAACGAAAATGTACTCTACTCTAAATGAAGAATAGGATATACGTAACATAATAAAAAATAGTTTGATCGCCCATATTCATTAGAATCTACAAATTAGAGCTGAGAAAACAGGTCTTCGAGCGTTTTTTACGAAACATGTATCCGGAGAATGATTATTACTCAATATATAAACAAGATATCTAAAATGTTTCTTACTACTTTTGTAGAGGAGAAAACGAACTATTATAAAGATGTAATTGTAATATAAAACAACTAACGCAAACCATAGAATTAGGACGAGAAAACCGAACAATTTCGCGATTTCACGTAATAGGCCTCTTAAAGGCACTTCAAAGAAATTAAATATTATTTATTAATAATAATAACTTAAAACTGAATTAAGATAAAACACTGGCTTAAAAAACTATCAATTTAAACTCCCTACTTTCCGCATGCTAAATGAAAATTTAAACGACTAAGTCGTAAAAATTTCAATATATCTATTCGTTGTTTTTGATCTCTGCTTTAGGGTCCTCATAAGTCCTACGTTATTAGTCTAGCCTGTACTCTCCGTGGAGACTCAATTTCAACTTAAACCTCCCCTATGTTCCTAAGGCCTTGCGCCCACGAGGCGATTTTTTGCGCAATGTTTGCATCTGAAAATGAGCGACTATATAGAGATTCTATTTGTCTAGAATACTATGTAGAAATATTCAAAACCTATTCACGTTTCTAAATATGCTTGTTATTTATTTCGCCTATTTAATGATGTTAGATTATAGTTTTACTAAGAAAAAAAACACACAGTTTTACGCCTAACCAGCATCAAATAGTTACGTCTGAGCCTAACTTGATTGTCGCTCAGTTTGTAGTACTAAATTGAAGGTAAGTCTGTATATTTAAATAAATCTATTGATGATGAATCGCTACAGGATATGATACAAATCGTGTTGAGGTATTTTTAAGTTTAATTAAAATATATGGGTGTCTGATTTCTCATTGATAAAAAGATGCTCAGTGTAGAGAAGCCTTCAACCCCTATGTTACTCTAATACCCATTCAACCTTACCTTTGTATTGGTTTTACTTTTATTTCGTGTCTAGATAGGTTTAATTTTGCTCGAGAATAAGTTTCATTTGTTGTTCTTTTCTTGTTCTTTGTATTACAGTAAAATTTCAAGCGAAATACAGATTTCAGGAAAACAACTAACATAAGATGTAACATTTTGACGATGTTATTTTTACAGATTGTATGTGTTTTAACGTTTATTGACCTTAATCCTGTACATAGATATGTTTTCAGATTAAGCAAGATCTCAATATTATCTGAGTCAGAACAATTTACAATTCGTCATCTTCACGGAGAGACTGAGTATCGGGAAACTCAAAAACATTTCAATGATGGTCTGTTGCCAGTTTGAAGTTCATATATAACTTGATTTACTACTGTGATTTCTAGGTAAACTTTTAGTTAAATTATAAACGAAAATGTCTACGAGACGTCCGCCTCTGACGACGTCTGCCCGCAGAATGCAACATAACATTTAAATTAGGAATGCGGTCACTTCTCGGTCCGTTTTTACGGCCATTTTGGTTAACATCATTGCGAAATGGCGGACGGCGGAGTTTCCCAGGATTTTTCTATTTACTTTGGGAATGTTAAAAATGTCGCTTCATTTCGTTTGGACAGAATATTTTCATTTTGAAGTTAATTGAAATAAGTTTTAGTTTTGTTGATACTGGAATGAGGAATGTTTATTTCATTTAATACTCCTGCAGCTAATTTTATGCAAAATGTTTTCAAGGTAACATTATTATGTTACAAATAAAGTAAAGCTCCTATTTTAATCCTTAATCAAGTTTTTATTTGTTTGTTGTTTGTATGGTATTGACTATTGTGATAAAATGAAAACAAATAAAATAACCAAGTTTAAACTGATTGTGTTAGAAGTTCGTTAATTTGAATCTTTGTAACTAGTGTTTAATTCGTTTTTTTTTGTTTTCAGGTAAAAAATTGCTAATTTGGTTGTGCCGTTGGTGAGTAAAACCGTAATTTGACGCGTAGCGTAGTGCATGCAAATAGAAAGCAGTCTATTTTTTACTTAATATTTAACGATATTTCATTAATTACATCCATTTACAAGATATCTGGAAATTATAATTACCACCAAGAATTGGGCGTTTAAAGGAACAAGATAACAAAAACGGAATGATATGGTCCCGAGCTTTTACCTAATAATACAAAGTAGGTATGTACTGTTACTTCAGGACTGTTTGATCTCCGAATATACTAAAATAAAGTTAATTAATTAAATAATAATTAGTAAAAGACAGTGGACGTCCGACGGCTGAATCGTTGATGATGATGATAGCAAATTAAGCAACCTGCAATGACAATATAGCGGTCTAAATAACACGCATTAGCCCCGCGGTGGGCGCCATAAAATATTTCATCAGCGTGATGGAGGCTTTGACGATCACACATAAAGGGAACAAGTTTACTTTTTTATATTATTACAGTGTTTGTCGAAGATTGATGAGATTTCATTTTTTTTTTTTGAGAGAAAACATTTTTTTTTAAATTCCCTATTAACTATTTATTTATTTTTAGTTTTACTATCTTCCCGTCTTTTGGTATTATGTATTAAGTCCTTTCTTAGTGGGTCTATATGACGATACCCGTGGGTAGAAACGGGGTGTTGCTATTAATTTGCTGGCACAACTTAGTAATTTTTAAAATATAATTATCTAAAATATGCCGAATGCGTATTCTATCTTTCCAACTTCAGACAATACAAACAATAGAACTAAAATTCGTTCGCTCAAAGCAATCCAGCCTTAACGCTTCAACAGAAACATTTATCTTGAACTCAAAACAAATAAAGAATTTACACTTTACCAATAAAACTCTCTCAACGCGCTCCATCCTTCTTCAGTTTCTAAGAATGGCGGTGTTTAAACTGGAATACTTTTATTTCAACCTAACTTTTTTCACTTTCAAAGTTTTGTGAGTGAAACTATTCATTTTATACCGGAAATTGCTCATGTGAGATCCGCCCCCGCGAACAGCATGGAGATGGACCACGGCGCAACGCTCAAACTTCTATTGCTATGTCGAAACGTAGATAATGTGTTGACCCCGTATAGAAATACGTGAGTAATTCCCGTTGTTATAAACTAAATAGTCTTAAAAAAAAATTGAAAATTAAACACTGTATTATAATTAAGTCACAGGCAAAAGCAGATATCGAAAGCTCAGGATCTTTTATACCACGGTCAAATACCCATCGACATCTGTGTTTATGATAAAGCAGAAGCTAGAAACAAGATGGAAGGGTCTAAAATTGTTTCCCTGGAATTCAGAACCTTCAGGAGCCATTAGTTACGGCCGTCCCGGTATCATGTTGTAAGGGCTATAAGGACTATAATTCAAACCTTTGTTGTGAATAAATATCTCCTTACAATGTTTGAAGATGCTATTAAGGTGAGCGGGAGGAATTATTATAAAGTATAGGCTATTTGAAGGACGAAGTGCATGATTAATTTAAACATTTTTGTACGAACCAGCGTCATTCTGTTGACGTTACCAGTTGGCAGCTTCTTGATTCTAGTAAGTTCACTAGAATCAAGTGGCTGTCTGGTAAGTGTAGTGATTTTACCTAATCCCCCAATACCTATTTAATTTACGCAACAGAGTCATTTAATATTTAACCTGTGGTGCAGTTTGAAGGTTAAAAAAGCAACTTAAACGTTTTGTAACAGAGTTGAACCAAATTAAAATAGGACCACACTGAAAGCAGCAAATTTTAAATAAGATAAGAAAAAACTACAGACGATCTTCTCGTTTTTGAAGAGAATGTTTAAAAAAATCGAACACATACCTACATAACACTAGATCTGGATTTAAATAAAACATGTGGCGTACAAAACACACCCCTTAATACACTCCCGGTGAGAAATGTTTGTTCAAACAGGCCGAGGCTGTACATATAATAGATCAAATCGAACATTCTGGATGGCGGTCACGTCTGTTAAAAGTGTTGGTCGTTACCGTCGCGATAACATGGGGTGTGAGCCTACTCCATAGAAATAAATAAATAAATATTGCTAGACAATTTAGATAAAAATTGTGTTGGTTAAGTGAAAGCACATTCGACATTCATTCAGAAGGTGGGTTCAAACCCCGCTGCAAACCTAACAGAGGTTTTTCTTGTTGAAATATTTACCAGTGCCTTAAAACACTTGATTTGCACGGTGAATGCGAACATCGTGAGAAAACTGGCATTTTATGGGAACTTTAAAGAGTTTGTTGAGCATGTGACATGCACCAACCCATACATGGCCAGCGTGGTGAATTAATGCCTAATATCTCTCGTCAAGAAAGACGTCCTTGTGTCCCAGCTGGGAAATGTAAATGAGAGTGCTTTTGCTAGTGTAAAAGTTTCATTGAAGTTGCCTAGTTGTTTTCATGCACGCGTAAAAAAATATTACAGTATTTATATTAGCCAAATCTGTCTAAAACCAAATGTTGAAATTCGGAAATTCTATTTTCCACCTGTAGAGGCGACTATACAATCATATTCCTATCCCTATTCATGACTATTTGAATATGGAATATGGCGCGGATAGTCGTCAATGGGACTCAAACGAGCGAAAATCCCATAAAAGACTCCGAACCGACCTTTCGGCTTACGAGCCATTTTATACTCTAGCTACTTGAAAATAAAGAAAATTCTTATTATAATAAAGAAATAAGGTAATTAGCTTTCATTCATAGAAAACTCCGTGAGGAAACTAAATTATAATCTCTTCTTTGAATAAAGAATACTAGGTGATGGAATCTAATATTGTCTCAGATGCTTGTTGATACTCCCAGTTTATACTTACAATTTGTAAATTGTTCACATTTACTAACTTAATGACGCAATACGCAAGTACACTGTTGTAACACCAATCCAATTATAACAGTAAGGAAGGTACGACCATGGGGTACGACGCTTTGAAAATACAAAAAAAATGTTAGAAAACTACCGCCCTGAGAATACAGCATTTATCTCCACGGACTAATGAGAGAAACTTATTCGCGCATACATCATGCGGACATGCGGAGCCAGCAACGGAAATATATTGCTGAAAATATTGCGGGGTATATACAAGATCTCTAATTCTTAGCTACACGCATACTGACAAACTTATATTATTAGAATGAACTGTTAAAAATAACAAGCCATAGACGAGAATATACATAGAATATATTTTTTGGGTGGGGTTGTATTCATTTAATACTCGCACATTACCGAACTATGACTAGAGTTGAATATTCTTTAATATTCATCACTAGCTGAACGAAACAAGCATACAATTAAACGCTGTTACGTGATCATAGTCAATCAATGCTTGATTGAAGCGTCATCGAATTCATTACAAAGTTGCAAGCTGCTTGATTGGGCGTTGCTCGCTCGCTGCTTGACTGGGCGTGATTAATAAGCTTTGCCTAATGGCTTGTGATTAGTTTGATAGGCTATGCTTTTTGACTGCATTATAGCGCAACGCAGAAGCTCAATAAATTAGACCTTTACGTCTATGTGTACAGAAAAAACCGCGTTGTTTAAGTGAGATATACTAAGGTAGGTAAGGTCGCGAAAAATGAAAGTCTATCTATATCCTAGCTAGCAAAAAAATATCTCAAAAGTACTATTGAATAATTTGCTATGGGCAACATCCCAATAACTTAACTTGTTTAAGTTTTCATCGAATACGAGTATGTGTGAATTGTCTCATATTATAACAATGTGTGTAAATTGTCCAGCATGATAATTTAGTCTCATATTTCATTTATAAGCCATTTCAAAAATGCACACTCCTCAATTCGCCCTGATTGCAAAACTGGAATATATTTTACAATTCTCAGAACTCGGATCAAAGTTAACTATCTGATCCTTTAATTGGTTTATCTCTTCCTTGATATAAAGGCCTAACTAAGTATCAAAGCTGGACCAGGATAATTCAAACGGAACTAATGAAATTCAAAGCCCAAGTAACAAGTTGGTCCAAATTACCTCGGCGTAGTTTCACAATACATTTGGTCGCCGCTTGCCAACTGCTTCGCCAACTAGTGTTCTACGGATCGGTGTCAATTCTTAAAATGCAATTACAAAGCAGTATAACTAGAAAGATTAATAAGAGGTATGTCTATAACAAGCCTTGTTGGCAAAATTGCTAAAAGCTTGTAAGCTTGTAACCTCTGGATTTTATTTCTTGAAACATGTACATGTGCGCTTTTATCACGCGAGTTTTAACACTAAAGAAAATAATCATGATGAAAGCGTCATGTTCTGAGATTTTTTTTGTTTGAAAGACATGAGATATTTACCAACCCGCTCTTGGCCAGCGTGGTAAATTAATACCTAATATCTCGCGTCGAGAGCAAAGTCTCTTGTCCCAGCAGCCGTGTAAATAGAAGTGGTTATGCTAAATTTACTTGACGAACTTTACAAAAGTCATAAACAATAAAACAAATTCACAAAGGTAAATCTATCCCAAACTATATTTGACAAATGCTTTATGGAGTCCCGAAATGTCCCAAACAACGACGCGACATGCTATGTGCCATGACAAGACTCAATACATATCATTATTGAATGATAAACTGACTGTTTTTGTTGCCGTTTTAAATTTGATTTAAGTTATAAATATTATGATAGAGTAATAATAATGATTTCTGTATAAACATGAAGTAGCTCTTCCGTCACACAAACAAAAATCCAAAACTTTGTAGTAAGTTGTTTTTTTTTATGGGAAAAACCAACAAAGATCACTAGATAACTTAATCCATGACCGACCCTTACAGATTTATTATTAGTTATAGATACGAATTATCTATATGAATTGAAATTACGATTTGTTCCAGTTCGGAGATCCATTAAAAGTCGATCTAATGATTTGATGCCTTAAAATTTGATGGATTACCATTAATGGGAAAATAATTATGATTGTTAAAATGATGTCCGTTGAAGATTATATAGTACACAGTACAAAATAATTATATGTATGCCTTCTTAATTTTATAGGGGTACAATGATAAATCTATTACTTTTTCATTAGTGACCAATGTTTACCTGGTCTTCGTGCTAATACTTATGTAGCTATATTTTTACCCTCGTGCTCTAACGGACCCTTTTATGTATAACATATGCTTTACATTTTATGTGCAATGTTCTTAAATGTTGTAATGCGACCAACAATCGGCATGCGGGACGAAAATGATCATTTTAATTATTCATGAAAAACGTCCCGGACGAAGGTGGACTTAATCGAATAAGGTCTAAACTCCTGGGTCACAGCAGTAGCTTATGCTACCAACACTTTCATTTTGATTTAGAAATTCCAAATATGAAAAAGTTATGAATAGTGGCATTGGTAGAACTTTCCACGAGTCACATAGACACATTATTTTCCCGAAGTTCCCCCATTCCGCCACGAGATGGCGTTTCGCCGGAAATGACGACACACGTCACTACTAATGAGTGCATTTTCCAAGTTCGCGTCTGTCTGACTGTAATGGAGAGACTTGATATTCAAGTAAAACCTTTTTTAAACATGTTGTGTGTTTGTGTTTTTAAAAGTTGAATTAGATTTAGAGACATTGTGTTCGGAGCACGTTGAAGTTGTGATTGTCCTTTTAACTGGATTATTCCTATCAGATCATTCTGTTAGTAGGTACAAAAAATCGTATAGAATGATTATAAACGCCGATGTTTTGTGTACTGAACCAACTTACTGGAATCACCAACCCGCCTGGTGAGCGTGATAATACCAAATTTTCCAAGACCTATTATATCAATCAATCATCGTAAATATAAGTGAATACCTGACTAGGTGAAGCTCTGTGAAGTGAATACAGGAACCCAGGCTTCTTCAAACATGGTTACTAACTGAGGAAAGCCGGGACCATTAGTGGAGTGTAAATATGAGTTGTTGTGATAAATAATTAAGTAGGTATAATGCACAGTTAAGGTTTACAACAAATCTATGATTAGATCGGACTTTTAGATCAGATAAAAGGATAATATTATCCGTTGAGAATAACCCTCTAGCAACATGACGAGAAATAGTGTTGAATAATTTGCATCCGAATGGTTGGGAAACTTTTACTACGACTTTGAGTTTGCAAATATGTACATACAAGAAACAACCGATATGGAATGACATTCAAATATTAATCCAAATACATAAACACCCCTATTTACGTTCCCACTTCTGGGAGTTGAGACTTCTCTCTAATAAAAGAGATTAGGCCATTATTCAGCACGCGCTGGTCTAGGCGGGTTGGTGAATGTCACATGTCCTTCAAACTCTTTAAAATTCTAAGAACATGTGGTTTGCCTTCATCGATAAAGAAAGTGTTTAAAAGGTACATATTTAAAAAAAATCCAGAGTGTAACGGATTTGAGCCCACACCTGCAAAATGGAAGAAAGGTATACTTCCACTTAGCAAACACGGCTAGGAATGATCTAATCTTAAAATATTCATTAAACATTTTAAAACAAACCACAAATCCTACTTTTATCCCACAAACAAAGGAAAAATGTCGGGAGGTAAATAAAGTGAGCGAATCTAATTCAGCATACAACTAAATAAAAAATATCAATTTCAGATGGGGCCCTAAATAAATGTGCGTGAAACAAAGGGTTCCGTATACTATATTTATGGAGATATAAGATATCGTTGTATGTAGAGGGATGGCGACATTGGCAGGTGGGGTTTATTCTTTGTTGATTCGATATATGTTTAGGATATATATAACGATTTTATTATGTTTAGAGCACGGATTGTATTCAGGGATATAAAGTGATAATATATTTCAAAGGAGTTTTTTGTACGGGATTGAATAAAAATTGCTTGTAGAAGAATGAGGATTTGTATTTCAATTACGAATATTACGATAACATACATAATCTGAATTGAAAAATATAAAATTTGGTGTTAAAACTAGTTTTAAAACTAGTTTGGTGCAGCTATTGTCAAAAAATATAAATAATCCCCAATCAAATCACAATCTTGATTTATTCACACAATCAATCGTTCTTGGGGAACCCTAAAAACAATACTCGCGAACAAATCGCCCGAATGGAATAAGTAATGAGGGTTCCGCTGCAATATTTTTATTTCCCATCGCCCATTTAATAACAGTCTTTGTGCTTTATCAGTATTTATTCGATTGAGAAAGATACAGTGGGTTGGAAAATGGTGGAGAGATGATACTGCTTTTGTACTAAAAAACCGAAAATATAATAGCTTTTAAAAAAGGATATTGTTATTTTTTTAAGTGAATCATTAATGTAATGTTTGTCTATATTAAATTGTCCGTGTTGGCTAAGTGGGAGCACACTCGACGATCATTCTTAAAGTGGTAAGATCAAACCCTGCCGCACACATTTTCTTTATGTGCGGTTTAAAAACACGTACGGTGTAGGAAAACATAGTAAAAACTTTAAAGTTGGAAGGACGTGTGACATTCACAAACCCACACTTGGCCATTGTGGTAAATTAAGGTATTATCTCTCTCTCTTCAAGAGAGAAGTCCCTGTGTCCCAGTAGTGGAAACGTAAATAGTGGTGCGTATACGCCTGTAAAATATAGGTTACGAATGACAATCAAAACATGGTAAGAAAATAAATTTCGTTTTCGCATAGATATTCTCCTACAATCTAAAAATAACAGTTTCCGGTTGATTTAACAGTTTGTTATGCTTTGCAAGTTTATTGAATATTTTCTCAATTTATATTCCGCGAATCGGTTTGAAAACCTGCTATTCCATTTTGAGATTACGTCGAGGAAATTGAGGTATTTTTATAACAATGCGTAGGAGGAAATATTACGTAGATAAGAGATCTTTATTTTCAATATCAGGAGAAATAAATAACATTAACTTCGGAGTTCCAAAATTATTCAATGTATTTTGTAACATATAAAAGAATGGTTTAGTTAATCATCGTTTGTTTCGATTGTCCTGAGCTTAAATAAATTTTATCATCGGATCATAGCAAAGAGAAAATATCACGTCATTTAAGGTACATTCCTTCATTCTATTTACATTTTTATAGGTATTTTATAGGTACAATTTCATCATATGTAGGTACCTACATAAATGAACTATAAAACTATATATAAAAAAATCTACACTAGAAAATATTTTTTGTGACACAAAGCTACCAATAGCACCTACTAAAGTAAAAAGTACGACGGTACTAAAATTTATCGTTAATTAATGTATTTTTCGAAGTCAAACGTTGCCATAATAAAAAAATCATTTCCCATCCCCTATAGACCAAGAGCCTGTGATGGCCAGACCTTCCTTTAATTCACAAGCGTGAAAATTCTTTTATGTGTATGTCTAACATAGGTAAGAATAACCCCCAAACATGAAACCTGGATCGCGGTTCCTTTGGGAGATAACAACCTTTTACCTGTTATCTCCCAAAGGAACCACGATCCAGGTTTCATGTTTGGGGGTTATTCTTACCTATGTTAGACATACACATGAAAGAATTTTCACGCTTGTGAATTAAAGGAAGGTCTGGCCAGACCGGGCTCTTAGTATAGACTAATAACCTGTGATGGCCAGACCTTCCTTTAATTCTGAAGCGTAAAAATTATTTTATGTGTATGTCTAACATAGGTAAGAATAACCCCCAAACATGAAACCTGGATCGTGGTTCCTTTGGGAGATAACAGGTAAAAGGTTGTTATCTCCCAAAGGAACCGCGATCCAGGTTTCATGTTTGGGGGTTATTCTTACCTATGTTAGACATACACATGAAATAATTTTCACGCTTGTGAATTAAAGGAAGGTCTGGCCATCACGGGCTCTTAGGTTACTAATGTAATAATCAGTCAAACGCCACGTAAATACCATTGATTACGTCACGTAATTACCGCGTACGTGCTTATCCTGTTACGGCGTTACGGAGGATCGTTCCGGATGATCAGGTTACCTTTAATTGGATACTTACGTGTTGCTAAGTATAATATTATCCTACTAATCACACTAATGTTATAAAGGTGAAAGTTTGTCAATGTGTTCATAACTTTTTCGCCACTAAACGGGTGGAGCGATTTAATCAAATTTAGCATAAACTTAACTGACAGCTTGGATTAACGCAAATACTACGTTTTACTGCGAATAAGTATGTTCGATCTCCAGCTTCGGTTGTCTGGAAGATATTTGACGACCTCTGTGGCGCAGCGGGCGAAGGTCCGCCTGCGACGCAAGAGGTTGCGGGTTCGATTCCCGCCTCGGAACAACTATTTGTATGATCTGCAAATATTTGTTCCGGGTGTCTGGGTGTTATATATGTATAATAAAAAATATCTATATATGTATGTATATTATATTAAGTATATCAGAAATCTAGCACCCGTAACACAAGCTTCGAGCTTACCACGGGGCTAGATGTCGCTGTGTAAAATTGTCCAGTAATATTTATATCGCTCTCAGCGAAAAGGCCGCCTCTTAAGTACAATAAAAAAAGGCCGCCTCTTTAACTTTTATATAAAAATACAGAACAACATACAAACAACTAAATACTAGCTATAAACAAAAGTTAAAGAGGCGGCCTTTTCGCTTTTCATTTTCAAATGATTTCAATCTTTATTGTACTTATAAGTACAATAAAGATTTTTATTCATTCACCAACCAAAGAAATAACTGAAACAGAAAAATCATTTGAAAATGAATTGTGTTCTTCTATTTGCGTAAAACTTGAACAAGCTTTCATAATACAATCCTTAATCTTAACCCTTAATGACGCACTGACAAATAGTCGCTGACGCCAGGTAGCGTCGAAGTAATTAATAAAACGACGAAATTTGACGGACAATTAATAAGCTAAAGCGCAGGTGTTTCATAAACAAATGGACTGGAAGTAAGCTTTCGTGTTTTGACGGGACACACCGACGCTGCGACAGATTGAACTTAGATCAAGATTTATACCATAAACAATGCAGATTTTAGAACTTGAAGCGTGCTGTTGCCTTAATTTGTTAATAAGGTATGCAGTAGTTCTTAGCAATCAGGGTATTTGCGAAAGTTATTAAACAATAATAATTTTACTAAGATATTGTTAGTCAGCGTTATTATTGTTCAGTAAAAATACTTCGCTAAATAAATAACCACACAACTAACCAACATGTTGCCCTACTTGTTGCTCGATCTGTGTCAAGTAAATCGCGTCACGAGTGCGCCAATCCCGAGAGCTCAAAGATGTCTATTTGTCACCGTGGACGACATTTCGAGTGATATTTCAAGTAATGGCTTTTTGGAATAGCGCCCTTTATTGCTGTCTGATTCAGATTGATATTGCGTATTGATTGTGTACATTTATATTGATGTTTTTATTTTTGTAAAATATTTTAAATTTGATTTAATTTTCGGCAATTGCTCTCCTCCATATTGTGACTTCACATTATTAATGAGAAAGGGATATCAAATGTATTTACTTACATGTAACTTTGATATTTACCTACATTTATGTATTTTATATAAATTTACATTGCGTTTGCGTCGTATAATTAGTTACACAATGCAACCAAAGAAGTATTCCCACCTGAAGCATCGGTAGGTACTTTAGGTGCTTTCTAACATTTAGAAAACTAATGATATACCTAGGTAAATTATAGATAGTAATAGTACTTTTATTTTTTATTTAAGGAAAACCAACAACTACTTACATATACTTAATAACTAACACAGAAATATAAAACATAAAAGTCAATTAAAGGTTTTCACGGATAAATATCAAAATAACAAAAAGAAGCGCTTAGCAAGTTTAAACTAGGTACGTATTCTGCTTTTATTGCGCTAACAATAATTATTTGATACAGAACCCCACATCAAAACCCAAATCATGATATGTACTTCCCCGTTATTACATTGGTAAAAACTCAGAAAGCAATTCGATGAGCACTAAAATAGCATCTAAATTTAATCAAACCCCTATTTACCCTTAACCCATCCCAAATAGCCACCATTCACAATAATCATAAACCTGCACCCCTAATTAAGATTACATTCGTACTAAAAGGTTAATTCTTCTGAATCACCCCGAAAAACTCCAATTTGTGCCCCTTTCTCCCCTTTAACCCCCTTAATGGTCGGGGTGGGGCGTAAAAGTGCAGTTAAAGGAAGATACAGATTGGGTTAGCATCTATACACCCTTATATTGGAGTTGAGAGGACTATTGTCTGAATTGTTGACTATTTGTATTTACCCTATTTTAGAGTTCGACTACGTGATTAAATGGACTACAGTGTTGCTGTTTATTTTAAAGACTGAGACGGATAGATAAAATGCGTTATTAATCAGAAACTATTTATATGTATTTACAAAACATATATATTTAATAGTTTCAGTCTCCTTATCTCTACCCAGAAAATGTCCATCGAAAATTAATAAATTTCCAAAAAAAGCGTCCTTAACTTGGCAAATAATTTACAAGCGTAGAGCCGGGTTTAAACTTGTGCCCCAAAACGTTAATGCTGGTAAGCGAATACCAATTTCGCGGTAGACTTCACTCCGGCCTCCAGCCCGTGGGCCGTAAGAATGTATCGGCCTTTTTCCAAAACAAGATTTATGTGACCCAGTAACAGGATATTAACTTCGTCCTTACACTTTGATATGAGACCCTTTTGAGGTTAAGAAACTATACGTCTATTATTAACCCTTTATAGACGTTTAAGGGAACGGGTACACGGGCGCTTGAGAATAAAATCTTCAGAGGGAAATTTATGGCATCAGAGAAACACTCGCTAGGTTAGTTAAGAGACCCCCTTTTCCGCAATTGAACTTAAAGGCGCTCATTTGTCCGTGAACACACTCGGTAGTTTAAGCGCGAAATATTTATTCTGTCCCATGGATATGAAGATAAAATAATGTTAACTCTTGCCTACTCTTGGTAGACCAAAGGATACGTAAAAGGAACAGATTCAAAAAGTCCTTCGCTACCCAAGCCGTGAAATCGTATCGTCATACGATTATAAAATAGTCGATTCTTATTTGAAATTCAATAGAAAATAAAAATATTTTTTAATGATTAAAATCTATTTAACACAGTATTTTTCCTGCAAATTCATACTCGTACCACGTATCCGCCAAAATCCAATATGGCGACCGCCCGCCATCTTGCATTCCCGCACGTAGTTCTCACTCTCAGGTAAATCTGCAAGTAACCGTGGTATTGGCACAACAGTGGGCGGTCATTATTTACCCGTCGACACTCAAGGGTTGCGTGATTTGGGTAAGACGGATTGGGTATTGATGGGAAAGTAATTTGTTTACCTGTGTTTACTCTAGTTTGTGGTCCTTTTGAGAATTCCTTTATGTATAATTAGATTATTAAAACTAATATACGTCTGGCCTCAGTTTACACATTAACTTCAGGAAACTAAAACAAACTTTTAGTTACGAATTTCAAATTCAGCTGAAATTAAGTTGAGTAGCTTACACGCTATTCCTATTTCAAATTGCAGTCAACTAACGCTTATAAAGCAACATACAAAACCTTTCTCTATTTCGGCTATCCTTATTTAAAACGAATTCACATTGTTACCAAAATAGTAAAACCAATTTTCGACCACCGATAGGTTATTAGATGTCTGGTCCGTCCATTAAAGGATTAAGGGGCGAACACACGGCGGGTTTGTGAGGCCCGTCTGATCCGGATTTGTGCTCGGGCTTGCGAATGGCTTGATGGGATTGCCCGGTGATGGAATATTGATAGTGTACCTCTACCTGATGGTTGAATAGGTTGGTAGAGAATGTTTTGAATTTGGATGCATTTCTTGCTCTTGTGACGATTTTCTTTGGCCAAAGACAAACTCATGCAATCACATGCGCATTTACATTTATAACGGACGTATGTTGCCTTCTATAATGTACCAGATGCTTTGGAAAGAAAATAAACTAGGTGAAGCCTTAAAAATTAATTTTAAAATCAAAATAAAAATTCATATCTCATACAGTTTCTTACATAAATAGCCTCTCCATTACACTGAACACACATAATATTGGTATTAATTAGTTTTTCCATCCAATCACGTTGACGCGGGACCGCTAAAGCCTCCAAATCAGTCCCGGGAGGCCTAAACAGGTGTGACTCGCAATTGGCCATAAAGAACCGAGCCCATGCTCCCCTCTTGATAATTTTGCAGAAATTGTGCAATATTAGAGTTCCACAGAATATATTTGACATTCCAAATAATTTAGAACAGCATTTAATCTGTCGTGGAAGGTTAATAGGTATAAATAAATTGTAACATAGAGAGCTGCCATTTGCTGACTTTTTAATAAATATCGCAATTTATGATAAGGAAAAGCGCATACGGAATCCTAATTTAGAATTATCGCATTAGCTAAATTCTACATTAACGAGTCGAGTCGATATATTTAAATCTTTCTAAAGAGTTTCTACTGGATATAAACCTTAAAGAAAACTTATATTAACGTAGTACCTATTATAGTTTTAGTAAACACACAGTTGATTTTAGTTTCTGAGAAATAAAGATTTAATTACTCTTTTATTTAAATAAAATAACACCTTCAAACTAGCGACTGTGACATTTAGTAGAAACTAAATAATTCCGGAACCCTTGTTAATTTACTCTGCCTTATCCATATTTTTATCAAGGATTGTGCAAAATAAGAGCCACTGCCTACATTGTATATTTTCCCCAAATTAAGGTAATGCTCCTCGATTCAATTTGAATTATGACTCGTGGGAATTAGCCTTATGAAATATGGATCATTTTTTTGGATCCGGTGAGATTATAGAATATTCTGATCGATGGGTTTTTAAGATTAATTCTTATTTTTATTTAATTAAAGTGTTTTATAATTTAGGATCTTTGAGTAAAATTTTATCTTTCATCTCATTGATTAAATATTGTTATTAGTAATATATAATAATAATATTATAATTATTTAATAAGACACATAAGTACATAATACTTCTAAGTTTCTTCTTCTTTATCTATCCGACTAACCTAAAAGAAAGAATCTGGTATGGCGTTTGTAACCCTTAATCCACCACATTATAGAAAGACACTATATCGCCCCTTATAGTGTAGGTTTAGTAAAAGTGATGACCTAGTATAAATCATCCAAACCCCCTATTGTTGTGGTCTAAGTTTTTAAGAGTATTTCGAACAAATATAACACTTTCAGTGACCCACATGTGCTTTTAGCCTAGGGCGCGGTGAGGCTGCGAATTAATGTTTTAAGGTTAAGCTAAGCTTAAAAATAAGAAACTGTAAATAAACCCTTAATTTTCGATTACAGTATTACATTACATGGATCTTTATTAAACTTAGAACCGAAATACCAACCAAACTTGAAATTTTAACAGACAAAATCACAATTGAATTTCACAAACCCATTCTCTTCATTAATTGTATCTGTTTCTAAATAAAACGGATTCCAATTCGAATTATGAGTATCAAAAGCTTTTACGAAGTTCCCTTTTAATTTCCCATAAACATTAAATTACCCAAATCCATTTAGTTGAAATCAAATTGGAAATGATGTTGTAAATCATCGGAACTAGGTGGTACGTCTGACGCTCCCTTTAAAGCTTGTCACAACGTACGATACGATTTCATAACGACTGGGAAATGGACCGCGATAATGGTACGCCTTACACAGTAGGAAGTAGTTAGAACGACATGTCTACG
Source organism: Chloroclystis v-ata (assembly GCA_963691955.1). Classification (NCBI taxonomy): domain Eukaryota; kingdom Metazoa; phylum Arthropoda; class Insecta; order Lepidoptera; family Geometridae; genus Chloroclystis; species Chloroclystis v-ata. The sequence goes on along the minus strand of OY829902.1, from coordinate 9,349,648 downwards.
ACATAGCGTCATCGTATGTAATAAAATATTGAAGTTTATCGCATTCGAGTAAATATAACATAGTCGGCAGCTAATAGAACATATATTAATTTTATTTTGTAAGATGAATAACACAATTTTCGTGTCGTGTCTTGAAACATTAGAATCATATCGGATAGTGTAATAGTATTTCGTCGGTAGTGAACTGTGACACCCTTATGGCCCTTGGGCATCGATTTCTGTTTGTCTGCCCTAAATGGGTCTTGATGAAGGGTTCTAAACAAAGGTAAGTTACTAAATATACACGGTGTATATAATAATACAATATAATGTTAAGTATATTGTTGAACAAATATGCCAGGATTTTCGTGTAACAAAATTAATTACCTATTTAATAATAAAAAGTTTGCTTATTGCTGTAATTTAATTTAAAGTTCCCAGTGTCTTGAAATTTGAAGTAAATCCTTGCTTTACTTTTAAATTAGGTAAAAATATTAAAATCTTAACATGTGAAATATAAATACTCAACCGAACTATAAAATATGAAAAAAAAATGGAAATATTATCTAGTAAATATTAAATACTCATGGGAAGTGATACGATTGTACTATACACTGATATGGTATAGAATTACTCTATAAGAAATTTTATATTTTATATACGCTTTGTATCTATTTCTATGTTTAGGTTTTAGGACATATTTTTTTAACCTAAGAATACGTAACGTAATCTCAAAAAAGTTAGTTCAAACACAATTTTCATGTTTTAGAGCTAAAATCCTCGAACGGTTTACGGAACCCCCGAGGCAGCTGGCTGTGCACGCGTGTTATGGTTTTGACAGTTGATTACCGAACCCCAAATAAAAGTTGCTCTGCAGTTGCTGCACTAATTGGAATTGACTGACGTTTTGTGCATTTATGAAGTATTTTCAGAGTTTTGTGCAGTTTATTTTGTTTGGTAAGTGGGCAGTTGGTGGTCTTTGGGTAGGGATAGCTAGTTGTTTAGGAAACACTTATTTATGGTCTATATGTTTACATTTTTGTTGTGGAGCTAAACCTGCAACCCTCGAGTCATTTCGAAGATTTACGTTAGGATTAGGAACTATGATTCAGATACACATGATGTAACAGAAGTGTGTGTTTAGCAATAAAAAACAAATTAATTTGACAAATCAATAATGGAGAATGTCAAAATTAACGGGTAAAAATAATTTACAATAAATTAGAAAAAAATATATATTCAAAGGGAAGTCAGAAACAACAATAAAAGTTCTTCAACAGTTTAAAGAAATCAAGTGATGGTAAACAAAACCAGGAGAAAAGGGGTAAAGAGAGAGGGGGTAAATGGGGACCACGGGGAACAAAACAACTGGGCTCATTAGGCCGTGTTCCGCTGCTTCGAGATTAGCAGATTGCGTTTGATTTCTAAGAGCTTTGTTCAGTGAACTTGTTTAGAATAATGATCGCATGTTATCGTTATGTTCTTTATGCCAATACTTTATGGATTTATTAATACTTTAGTTATTTTTATACAGGGATAACGAATTATTGGATAGACACCATCCAGCAACGAATTTTGTATTCTATAGCAGCATAAAACTCATACATGATATACAAAACCTCGCTTGTTGTTAGAGTAAAATTCCACTGAAACTGTAAAAAAGAATATAATCCAGTGGTTGCGATAATATTTTTCATTCTTTCAAAGAACTTCGAAGACAAAGCTTACGTTGATCTTGTATTATTTTCTATAACATTTCCAAATAATAAATGAGCTTTATACATTTGATGAATAACCGCGTTTTAACAATCGCGCATTAACAAGCCCCAGAATCACAGCCGTGTTTTGCATTGATTTGAGAGTTTTTAATTAAATAGACGGTTTCATTCGTCTTCTTCAATATTCAACGGAAAAGGAATTCGCGAGTTTAGACTTGGACAGTTTAGATTATGGACAATTAAGAGTGTTTTGATGTAATTTTGGCCAAGTTGACTCTAGGCATGTTTTGATGATGTGTTTGGAACTTTATAAATGCTATATTTAAATGGGTTTGTGCTATAAACATTTAACCATTTTTTTTCTTTTCAGGTAAAATACAGACATAACGGTGGGGACTCGGTCTTCAAGTATAATTTTATTGATAGTTTCCGTAATTAGTTGCAATACGCATATGAAGAAAAACATGGTAAGGTAATATACAGCCTAGTTGTATAATCATATGGTGTAAGGCTTTACATTAAAAACACCTGTAGTTCTCTCAGCACAGTTGGCCCTCACGCAATCTAATCTCGTCTGTCGCCAAAAGCGTCAGTACAAAACCTTTGCACTTAGTCCAAGTTATAGGAGATAGAGTTTAGAGCTTTTTAAAATCAACGTTTCAACGCCTTTGAACGTCCTTTGCAGGACATAGACCTAACTTGAAAAAATCCAGTTGTTTCGGTGAACTGTCAGATATGACCAAATCATCTATGCATCTTTTTGGTGGATGTCCGACGCTGCGCTTTCCTATCCGTGGTCTTCACTTTAGAATCTTTTGGACACATCGGCAATATGTTCTCTACGGTATATGGCCTGCCCATTGCAACTTCAGAGGGCTATGTAAAATATCTATGGATCCTGGAGGTAAACAACCTGAAATCCATCTTAGGGTTAACCTACGTCTTAATATACACTCACATGCGCTAATTTATATACACTCACATGCGCTAATTTATAAGTTTAGGACAAAAATCGCAAACATTCTTTAGCCTATTTATTTAAACTCGCTTCAACCTACACCCGACTCCACTAAACATATTCCTCCGTCCTGCTATGACGGACAATAGACGCACGGCCATTGTGACCGGAACTCGGCTCGACGACCAACGCGGTTATATTTACGAGAATGAAGGTACCATGTAGGTAACGCGGTTATATTTACGTGTTATTCTCGTAGCCTAGGTATAGGTGTGTTTCTACGAGTATTTAGTTCATTGGGTTCTTACTTCTAAGGAGACAAACACATAATGAAAGAAAGAAAGAAAGAAAGAAAGAAAGAAAGAAAGAAAAATTTTATTTGTGTACAAATAACATCTTATAACACTAGGCTTTTAACATAAGGGACACAAAACGGTTGCCAGCTCAGCTTCAAAGCTGTGACAAAATGACACTTTCGAGTAGGAAAATTAAAACAATTTTTACAAAATAAAGTTTAAATATCGTCCTGGGTAAAATAGCAACTTAGCCAACGTATATATCTTGTTAACAAAAATGGTCATTTTGTTAGTTAAAATTTTCTTCATGATTTTTTAATTGTTGGGCATCTCTCCTTTTATTACCTGTCCAAATGATCTTTAGGTTTTTATGGAAATTACATACATTTTTAAATCTTAAATTCCCAATTTTCATAGTCTCGTGTTTTGTCTATCTTCTTTTAGAAATGTATTTAAAAACCTATCATTTTACAGATATCGATTCGTGTTTAACATTAAAATAGAACAAAAATAACTACTATCAAAGCTACTATTAAAACTTATAAAGAAAATGCAGTTAGTTCAGTGTTTTCCGATAGTCGCGTAGTTTCTAACGAGGCTGTAGACACTCGAGTGCGAGAGGGCTCGGCGTAAGGGCTCTTAAGGCAATGTGCTACAGATTCTAACAAGCGATATACCTACCTATCCCGGATTGTATACTTGTTTGAATAAATAAATATTGCTGGATTGCCCAGACACTCGGAACAAATATTTGCAGGTAAAAACCACAAAAGTACCATAAAGATGCTTATTTAGTAACGTAGTAGTTATCTGGTAACTAATTAACCAAGTAGCTATTTTATTATTATCTAATAATAATCTACGCGTAACATAACAAAACTATGAATCTTAGTTTATTGATATTTTCAGTACCTATTTAGTCTTGGTATGAAAAAATGAATGTACCTAACATAAGGAATACGATATTTTTTTTTAACCTTTCTTAGTATAATACGACCTAAGTGCTCCGTAAAATTGCATTTTAGAACGAGTGTGACGATTTATAAGTTCTAGGAAGTCATTTAGCGCGATGTATGGAGCGCTAAAGTGCTATTTATTCTCATTAATGGCCTACTTTCATTTAAGTTAGGGGAATTAGAAGATTTGAGGCTTTACTTTTGTAAAAGTTACATTGTTATGTAACTGATGAAATTTATAGTTTAATGACGGGGTAGAATTTACCAGTGCCCACTTAACATTCTTAAACTTTGAACGAGGGTCACCGACTAATGGCCTTTGCACGCTGAGCATATAATCGTTGAGGACGATATTTTCCCAAATCATTTCCCAATATAGCATTCACACATTTTGATCCTAAAATATAATAAATATTGTAAAGCTTGTTTGTTTGTGCTTATCTCAAGAACAGCTAATCCGATTTAAAAAATGATTTCAGTGTTAGATAGTACATTTATTGAGGAAAGCTATATTAAACAAGGCAGGCTATATTGTTAAAAACCATGATTGTTTAAACAGTTATATCAGATAAAAATCTGAAATCCCATATTATACAGGGCCAAAATATCTCGCTAGACCTAATAAATAATACCTAGATCAATACTCAGGCGAATCGGTCTTCTATAAATGCAGCCACAAAGCTGAGGCAATCAGACTCTCCAGGGAACCTGAAGTCTTGCTAACGAACCGCAGACCAGTCATAACTATCGTTGAGTTTCTCAGTTCACTGTTACCTGCACCATATAACATATAATTACTACGTAACTTATACGAATCACCATCATCATGAACAGCCGGATGACATTCCAATATAGAGAAGCGGTCGCTTCAACATAAACTATAGGTCTTTACTTTGGAAATGCATTATTTACAAACCGACCGATCGACAACTTCGTATATACATATTATATAATATTGCCTATGGCCTGTCCTTTTAACTCTTCAAAGTTCTCAGAACATGTTGCTCCTCACGATGTTAGGCTTCACCGTTAAGCACATGTTTTCGAAGCACACGTAAATCTTTCAAGAAGAAAAATCCTGTTTTGCGCGGCGGGGTTTAACCCACTATATTCGGAAGTCGAGTGTGCTCCCACTCAGACAACACGGCTTTTAATTGATCTATTAAGTATCAAGCAAAAACTACAGTGAGTACTTGAACGCCATGGTTTATGGTAAAAGCACGTGATTTCTCGTGTCTACCGGAGCGTGATTGTTGGTTGGCTCGGATAGTTTTGTTGCCATAGCCTTCACGCCTCGCAGACTGCGCTATCGGACTCAATGGGAGACAAGCATTAACATAAATAAATACAGACGTAATGTTTTGAACAAGCAAGGCTTTGTAATTTTATGTTGTACGTTATGTAAGTACTGTTAAGTTTTATGATTTAGTGATTCTGTGCACAGGATCTTGAACCAATATTAACATTACGTTATGGAACTATTTCTAGATCTTGAATTTTAAGTTGAAGGAGTTTACATTGAAATAAATACGAGATTACGGTTAATGAATTACCCTCGAGTTTTTTAGTTGATTTATTTTTATTCTATTTCAAGCATAATTTACACGGAGAGACTGAATGCCGATTCAATTTCTAATACTTCTAATATTATTAAAAACCACGATAGTTTAAAACGGTATACGTTATTCAATTTTCAATTTCAAACGCTTCTATCAGATAACCCTTCTGAAATAATAAATAAATAATTTCCGTCCTCGGATAGGTCCTTCCTCGGGGAAATCTGCGCGGAAATGCAGCGATACAATTTGCATGGCCAGCTTAAAGCGAATTAAGCTTCAGACCCTTCTAAAACCCGGCCGAATTAGGTCGGCATGAGTGGCCTTTCTTGGAGCTCACGTAATGAAAAGATTTAGGTCCTCAATAACTGACAATATAATTGATTATCACTATTTGAGATATGTGGTTAAAGTGTCTTTTTTTTCTTTGACCATAAATAAATATACACCGTGCCCGCTAATAACCCGAAAGATTTAAACCACGTATTTTTGACGACATTACGAGTAAATAATGTTATATCAACATGGTTCTTATTATGTGTTTTAATAAAATTACAATTTCGGTACAAATTAAATCTTATTAATTGCCCGCTTCTTTGTGAACAAGCCGTTAGGTAAGAAACTCAAGTTGAAGAACAGAGAGCGAGCATGACACTTCACGAATCGCTCCGAAATCACACGACGAACAAGAAGTGTCAAGTTATGTCTTTTTTTTTGTATTTATTTATTTAATCTTTAAAGTAGGTACATTTCTTAAATAATTTTCTGCCAAACTGCGCAGCAGTTTGTCGGCAGCCGTTCTCGCGGACATTTACTCGTTTTTGCACCTTTCTTATTATCTTATCTTAGTCTATCTTGGTACTTAACTTTATTTATAAATCTAATGTAATCTACTTACTAATTAATTAATTAATGGCGTGGCTTAGCAGGCAATGGTCCGCCCGCGACGCAGTAGGTTGCGGGTTCGATTCCCGCGACAGTAATCCTCAGGGCGACACTTTATCTGCACGATGTTTGCAGGATGTTTGTATTGAAATTATTTTTATATTTTTATTTATAGTAAAAACTTTTTGTAGATAGATACCAAACTTCTTTATGAAACTGGCTAACAACCATGCAGTTAGTAGTCTACGTTTAAAAGAAGTAAGTGGCTACGACATGCTCACGCCCTTAGGGTGCGTTAGACTGGAGATTTTTAAACTTTTGATTTGTTGTAAATAATTAATATCTCCTTAACTATGAGTTTTTGGACTATATGTTACATAACTTTATATACTCAAATAGGCTCTAGTATCGTTAGCTTAAATCTTTCGGGTTATTAGCGGGCACGGTGTATATTATCCGGACAATTTACACAGCAACATCCAGCTCCGTGGTAAGCTCAAAGCCTGTGTTACTTGTGCTAGATTTCTGATATAGGTACTTTATGTAATAGGTATACATATATAGATAGATTTTCTATACATAAATACTATAATACATACTTACTGGGATATGTCTTGTTGTTAAAAACGATTTTATAATTACCTAAGGCTGCAGCATGGCTCTCCCCGTATTTAATAATAATAATTGCCATAAGAAACCTTTTCAAATGGGCTTATCATATGGAAAATAATTAATGACCGGTTCAAAGCTAAGCTCGAGTTATTGGTGACTGGTGTTAGAAAGGATTTTACTGGTGTACAAACATGTATTATGCTATTACCAATGTAAAAATGTGCACCATTTGTTACTAATTATCAGTAAACTTCGCGGACCGGCAACTTCCAAAGCAATCCAATTTAACGCTAAAATTAATTTACTAATAATGCATAACAGAATGTCAACTAAAAATATGTTTTACACCCCAATTCCTGAAATTAATTAAATACCAGTCGTAGAGTGCGCCAAACAGCGTTAAGTTCGTTTACTCCCACTTGTCCTGTTGAGTAGTCCTGTTGACAGGACAACTGAGAAAAAAATTCCCAGTAGTTCGGTCCACAGGACAAATGACAATATAATTCTCACTTGTCCTGTTGAGTAATAATTAATATAGAAAAAGTGAGAAAAATTGTATGTTTGTCACAACAAAAATTTTTTATGATTCAAACTATTTCAATCAGTTGTCAAGTGATAATTGCATGCATTATTTGAATCACAAAAGAGTTTTAGTGACAAACACAACAAAACTCTTTTAATTTTTTTAATATTAGGTATTGTTTAATTTTTAAGTTCTACAGATTTGTGTAAGTATTCCAAAAATAAATACATAACTACATGATCCTATTTGCATTTTAATACTTACGAAATTCTCTCCTAATTTTTATTTTAAATCTATTGTAATGGTGTTATTTTTAAGTAACTTTAAGTTTGATTAAATTTAAGTTAGATTGTAGATATAAATAATTTTTTTTTTCATTCTTTCTTTAAAATTTACAAACCAATAAATGAAATTAATTATCGACAAATTCATTTTTTGGTTTTCAACTTTCCTAACCCTATTATTAGTGAAATAGCTTGAAATAGCCAGTCACAACGCCTTTGTTCCAGTCCCCGCAACCCGCGCATTCCGCCAATTTCGGTGCGCTTGCATCCGAACAAAAGTATTTTATAACAGTAATTATGATTGTTTTATGTTAATACGTTTTTTGTTCCTTTTATAATTATTGTAACATGATGTTATATTAAATTCAAGTACCTATATGTAACATAAACTACAAACTTGGAAACTTATAATTAGCCCTAAGCATCATAAATGTTCTTAGACATGTTATGTTAAACTTAATTTGATTATATATAAGCATAGCTGTTAGTTTTCCTAACATTGTAAAATAAAATAAAATAATCTTTGTACCTACCATTGAAAAAGTAGATTGTTTAGAACATAAGCTTATTTATGATCCTCTGTACACGACTTTCCACAAAGAATAAATGGATCAAATCAAAATCAAAACATACTTTACATAGTAAAGTTTTTTAAATTAGACAAAACTAATTCGAAAAAATTACCAACAGAATTACTCAACAAAACACGTGGAAATAAAAGTCAGGTGTAAAGCATAGTCCTAAACGTCACAGAACTACTGGGAATTTTTTTCTCAGTTGTCCTGTCAACAGGACTACTCAACAGGACAAGTGGGAGTAAACGGTTAAGTTCAGCTGCCTAGGCACAACCTAGGCAGCCTCGGATAAAGGTTGGTTTCCCAACATGGTCTTATTACATTCATAATTGAAGTTTCTGCTGCGAAGATTTTACGCTGATATTTTTATGATAAAATGCAGCATAAAGATAGACACACAGTTTAAGTTGCTTTCAATTTTGAATGTATTTGTAAAGATTTAAAGATTTATTTGCATAAAATCCTAAAAATCACTTGGACAAATATAATAACTTGCCATAAATAATAATCGTAATAACACGTATTCACGTTTCCACTGCTGGGATACGAGGATTGAGGATGGATGTTTGTAGCCTTACGGGCAGCCTTTTTACCGCGGGCTGAAGCAACTCAACAAAAACATAAAGCGAGTCCGAAATCAAAATTTAATAAAGCCAACATTTGTTTTGATTCCAAATATATTTCATTCCATTACGTAAACAAATAACATAATTCTACCATGCATAAAGTTTTATTCTTCCATTTCAATTCAGCAGTAAAATAAAGGGCAACCAAACGTGGAGTTATCAAAACCCAATAAGCGTGGGGTTCCCGATATTGAATAAATTCTGCAAAATCGTTGCGAGTCAGGTGTATGGTGTATGTATAAGATTGATTTGTCCTAGGGTGCTTTTCCACTAGAGCAACGAGTTAGCTTTCCTACGATCTCATGGGTAAGACACGGATCTTACAAAAATCGTTTAAATAAATTAGTTCAATTAAAAGAAGAAATATTATGTAAGTATTTTTTTCTTTTATAATGTAAGATTTTTCTAATTATTAAAGAAGTTGTAAGGTTTTTTTAACTTTTCTAAGTAAATCGTCGTTTTTCTCAGAAAATTCATGTCTTGGCTTTGGCATATCAGTTCATGAAATGGTTACCCACATAAAATGTGGCCAGATCGATGAACAATTAGCTTTTAACAATAAATAATACTTACTTAGCTATAAATACCAGTATGCTAATGGATAAAGAGATTTAATAAAATGCCCAGACATTGTAGATTGTGGTTACCTACTAATGTGGTAATAATTCGAATTGGACTAGCATAGGTACATCTAGTGGAACATCACCCTTATCTGTTATTTTTTATTGAATATTTTTTCTTCCCAAACAATGGATGTTATCAATCTATTTTCCTTTTCGTTGAATGATATGGTTTGGTGAATCAACGGGATTGTTTATTCTGTGCCAATATGTTCGATCAAATAGCGATAAAGTCAGAACGATTTTTAGTGCAAAAATAGCGCTGATCAAAGATATAAATATCATAGTAATATCATCTAAAATGTCAATTGCAATTTAGTATTTCCGCTCATTTCCCTGTGAATATAATATACTTACTTACTTAATAAAATATTTAAAATTTTATTTAGCACAAAATTAAAGTAATTAATAGATTAATTGATAATCGATAAGACGTTGAGTAATCCCGATGTCATTTGATACTATTGTTTGGTGTTATCATTACCCTATTATGATATTAAGTAGGTAGCCTTTGTTCTCTTCCTGCCTCCTGCACTTAAACTATCTCAATACCAAATACCTACATCCCCAAATCAGGAGTTTTAACGTAAAATAAAATCCTTAAACAAACTTAGAAAAAAAACTTATCGTCAACGTGAATAAAGAAACTAATAATATACAGAATATTTATTGCATACCAGTTGTTCACAGGGTCTTATTATAGGTAAAAATAGTATCAAAGAGGCACCCTGTTAGGGTATAGCAATATAAACAATTTTAGCTTATCTCTTATGCTTGTAGATACATAGGTTTATTTTAAACATTAAATATTGCAATTTCTTAAGAATATTAACTTAATAATTAGATATGATTTGATATTAGCACTATTTCATAAAAAAAAACTTATTTTACTTTTAACTTTTACTACCTACCACTTATTTCAATTATATATCCTTTATAGAAATTATACAAAGCGCATTGATTAGGAAATAATAAAACGATAAACTTTTTTGCACAATCAGTCCCTTAATATTACTAATATTTGCACAAAGTGCTCAAAATATCACCTTACGATAACAGTATCACTAACATAAACCCTTGAGGGCTGCCAACAACTAATAGACAAAAAGCCGGTAGATTTGTTGGCAAATCCTTCGATTCACCTGAGCCGGCCCTAAGCCTCAATGTCCATTATTTGCCAATATAGATCTCGGAGGGCCCGTTCGCGATAATACCTGAAATCTGAAATTATTTATTTACTGATACGGTCCTATAGTTTTCGTTTGTCACAACGGCTTAAGAATAGTACCATCTCTAAATCAAATATGAAATTTGGGCTGGTAGTATTCTTAGATCAGCACCACACGGCATTCCAACTTCAAATTAGCTATTAATGTGTAAACACGTAGAGCAGAGATTATATTTGTTGCACATTGGGTGGAAAATTACCTAATTTTCTGTTTAGGAAACAATTTTCCCCATTACCCATTCCCATCCACTCAAGTATTCCGATTGGTGTAAATGTAAGTACTTATCTTTTTTCCGGATGCTGAGATTGTTTTCTGAAAACGAAGCGTACGAGATTACAATTTTATTTGCCTACCATAGATACAAATAAATTAATACGCTACAAAATAATACACATGAAATCATTGTTTCAAAAGTTATATTATATTTTTAAATAAGAATTGAAAGTGTCCAAAATTATATGCATTAAGTAATACTTTATTGAAAGGACGATAATTATGCTCTTTTTACTTTTCCAGATATTTTTTATTATGATTTAATTGTTTTAGAGATTAATATATTAATTAAACACTCACGAAATAAATGATGTTAAGTACGTTTTTTTTTGCTATGAATTATTCTTTACAGTCATAAACCTTAAAAAATATAAACTGAATAAAAATTATAATTACGTACCTGTGATTTCTTATCTTCAAACAAGCAGAGCCATCTATCGCTCCCTATTTAAAACATTTTGTGCGCTATCTTGTGGCGAGTAGCCGAACTACATTATAATGCTGCTGCGTGTATAAAGCGTTTGTAGGTTATTTCGCTAGATGGCATTGCATTCCTACATTGAAATAATTGTGGCTGGTAAAAAAACTTGATTATGGTTTTACCATAAAAATAGATATCAATTAATTATTTTGCATAAAGGTAGGTTTATTTATAATATATATATTTTTTATTCTAGGATTATTCCTTTTAGTTACACTGAAAAATAAACTTACATTTAAACTTCAAAGAAACAATTAATAATGAACTGTTATGAATGAAAAAAAAAATTTGTTTGAAATAGTGTTGTATATTCCACCTAAAGAATAGACTGCAAAAAGTATGCCCCGCCGCGACAGTTTTCACTGCCGTGACCAGGATTCGAACCTGGGTTACTACGGCCACAACGTAGGGTCCTAACCACTAGACGATCACGGCTATCGGAGCGATGAACGTAGCGTCGAAATTAGCTGTTAAATTAAAAATAACAACTCAATCCCCTACCACATTATCATCATCATCATTATCGTCAACTGCTGGATATTATGCTAATATACTACAACAGAGCAATATACTACCTATTAGATTATTTAATTGTTAATTTACAACACACTTCACACGCTGTGAAACAAAAGAATCAGTACCCATACCAAAGTGAGACGTAATATGGGTTATAAAGATTGTGATAAATCTATTTACTTCAATTATTCACAAACCAAAGTTTAATTTTCCGGAATATAGAACATTAATATACCTCAATTATTTATTATGTAGATGTAGGTACTTACACATTTTAAAACCTTTTTGCAAGTCTATAAAAATAAACTAAACAAAATTACTTAACTAACAGTCAACCAAAAACCCACAGAACGTTCCCATAAATACCAAATTCGCAATGCAAATTATGGCCAATAATGTCCCACATGACCAGGGTCGCATATGACCCGGGACAAAGGAACCGGGCCGAGATCATGTATCTATTTAAACAAAGATAGAATGCTTATCGGATCGAGACGTGTCCCCTTATGTTGGCTTGTTAATAAGAATGGTGGGACATGATTCGCAAATGTATGGTAGATATGAGAAAGTTTAGAATTGACGCCTAGGTCCTACGCCTAACCTATCATTGTTTTGTTTCGTTTGTGTGGTTACGCAATTTATCGAAAACACGCAATCTTGAGGGTAGCTCATGACGATTCTTCTGTGAAATTGAAGGCAGAGTGTCATTTGACAAATTAGCGTACCTTATTGCGGTTTCCCTCGCGATAGCTTTTCTTACGTACCTCTATCTTTACGGTCCTTCGTTAGTGTTGTATGTGTTACGCCATTGGAAGATCATTTAAAGGCCAGCTCATGTGTACCTAATACTAGACGAAAGCTAGACGAAGGAGGAAGAATAACCTAAACCAGCCAGCGTGATATCGAGGTAGGTGAGATTGTGGTCAAATGGAAGCGGAAAATTAAATAAAGCGCTCTACACACCGCCCGCCGGCACAGCCCGGCGGCCCAACCCGCCGGCCTTATTTTGTAGGCCGCCGGCTTTATTTAGTACAAAATAAGGCCGGCGGGTTAGGCCGCCGGGCTGTGCCGGCGGGCCGCCGGCTTTGGTGTGTAGAGCGCTTTACATAACAGCTCGTAAGGTTCGTAGCTCTATAATAAACAAATATTACCTACGATGTCTCACATTTGCATTACCCCACAAGGTGCCGATCACCCCTCTTGTTGCTAACAAGCCGGATTGCTGCAAACCGGTTTCAAGACCACTACCTACTTGTCTTACGAGAATCATTTTAAAATCCAGTTAGTATGAATGACCATTTCAAATCTTACAAGATATTCGCGAGTTCTAATTAGGGTTATATTATCATACCGCACCCTTGTAAAGTAAGGGTGTAATTCAATTTTTGTTATTTTTAAATAAGGTTGATATTCTTCTGATCTAAAATGTACACGTACCTATTATTCATACAGTTTGAGGAACAGATCTCCGTCAACATAATTTGGAAACAGACATCATCAACGATGTGCGGAAATCTTGTTCAAAGTTTGGATATTATAGTGGTTGTAGGACATTAACAACCGACTTAACTGTATCTAGACCTAACTAACAGTACACATCTTATGGTCGCAACGATGACAATGATGATGAATATGTAGTAGATTTTAGCGATTTATCAATTGTTTTTTTTTTTCAGGTAAACAAAAACTCTCTGGCATGAATGCAGGTATAAAAACAGTAAGTGCTGATTACAACTAGAAGAATTAAGGGTAAGTTTTGTGTTATTACACAAACGTAAAATAGTGGAACTATTCTAACTAGAATAATAATAACGACATACCGAAATAGATAACCTTCAAACTCCGATCCATTGTAATGCCAAACCCAGTTTCTCATAAAAGGATCTCATGTCCTTGGCTACTTGGCCACACCTTGGCCCTTAGGCAAAATTAGACAATAACCTGGTAACAACATTATCAAATGTCCTTATTAAAAACTAAATAATCCTTTACATCCTTAAAATAAACAGTATTTGTTATGAGAAGTTGAAAAGTAGTTTGATAAACTTCCGGCTTTAGAATAAAATTCACCCTTCAAATACTCTTGAGAATTGATTAATATAAAAAAATCAGTTTAGGCTGGCACACGATACAAGCTACACACTTGAAATTATTGGAGACCTGACAATAAGTAGACTTATAAACCTATAACCTGTATAGTCAAAGCCATATAAAACCTATCTCTCTCTATTTTACTGAAACGAACTCTAAACTATGGGCAAAAATTGGTTTATTTCAAAAATGGTTAATTCCAGTATAGTGTGCGAATTTTGATAAAGTTTAATATTTTGAACTTTTTTCCAAGGTTTTACAACAATAACCAATTTTCACTAATCCGATAAAACTCATAGGTATAGTACAAATATTTGTAATCATGGCTATCGTTCTTCACGATATCTTTAATAGAACTACAACCCTCGTTTGTACAAGATTTACTAGATTGTAAGTAAACTATTTTCTAAACCTTTTCAAAATTGCGCCGAAACCTATTTTATACCCTTGAGATACGAGCTCTCGATTTTATCTTATTCCATCTTTGATCAAACTCAATATTTAATATGGGGCGTTTGAAAAAGTAATATTTCTGAAAACATTTAAAGCCCTTTGTTGTTTGATGAGATGACAGACATACGTAAAGATTCTATTCAGATAAAATTGTTCTATTGTGGGAAAGTTATTGTTTATTTTTGAAGTTTTTCTGAGCAACTTTAATAAATAAGGGAATTTGAAACTTTCTTTTATACAATGTCGTCGTATGTCTTCGGTTTTATTGGCAAAATTTTGCGGTTGACCTTTTACTCAATAAATATTTTCGATTTACAATAAAATCTTCACTTTGGATATTTCTTTTATTCTTCTAAGATTGACATTTATCGGTGCGTAATAAATGTATTTTCTCAATAATTTTCTCGTCATCGTTATCAAGACGTTGAACGCCTGCTCCAATTTATCAGTAAGCTTGTCAATAACAATAAACTAGACTTTAATTTAGCTGTCAATCAAGCAGTGATAGACATTCGATAGGTTATCTACCTGTGCAATGTGTTTCGTGTGAAATCACACTAACCCCTTACCTGTTCCACCCCATTCGTTCTTCATTAGAAAGCCATTCTTCAGTTTGATTGACATCTGACATTTCGTAAAAGTTTCGCCTTTTGTTCTACTTCAAAGGGTTGTGACTTGTGACATGTGACCCTCGGTCCAAATTGCCTATTTTAAGGTCAATGCGTTTAATCTAAGAAACTTATCTATTGTATAACATAATCTTGTTTGATCTTAGATGTAAGATTATAATTTTGTGTGCATTATTGATAATTCTATTGTAATATTGTTCGTAATCTCTTTATAATTGGGCTTTGATGTCTAATTTCGGTTTAATTGACTATAAAGGTTTATACTGGATAGGATTTTATAAAGTTAGTTTGAACATTGATAGTGTATCTATGGCAATGAAACCAAAAAACTTATGAACATTCGTATCGTAAATTTGCCGAGATAGATGTCTGTTTACTTACTACAGCTTTACGTAAAAATTACATACTGGTATTAATTAAACTTTACAATAATATATCTTATATCTACATTTTAATAACACATAGCTAGACTACAGTTTACAAAAAACACTTACAACAACTTTAAATTACGCTCCCCTGAATAAAATACCAAGTTTCACAAGAAACATATCTTACAAATACAAAAAATAATAAAATTGAATTTACTGGGACTTTGGGATCCCATCAAAAATGCGTACGGAACCCTCCATGTATATTTTATTGCGACTCGAGGGTTGCGAATAAAGATGCAAGTTTAAGGCGCTTCTATTGGGCGGTCTTGAGAGGAGTTTTAGGGGCGGACTCCTAGGAACCGGTATAAATTAAAATACATTTTGTAAATTAATTTCTAAATAACCCACTTAATAGGCAGGACATGGTTTGATGATGTTTTGACACGAGCGAGATATTTTTATTAGTTGAAATTGAAACCACTGTTTAATGACTTGAAACAGAGTAGGTTTTAAAAAAAAATGGTAATTTATTAATGAAGAACATAAGCGACTTCCAGCGGGAAAATCTTTTTAATCGGGCAAAAGTGTGTGTATAATAAGCTCTCAAATTTAAAGTTATTTGGTTAAAGTGGAGCAACTATAATTCGCATTCAAATCTTGTGGTCAGTAACCATATTTTGGCATTATAATTCGTAACTGTACATACGCGTAAGTTTTAAAAAATAGTGCAACAATGAAAAAAAACATATTTTTAAGACTTATTTATGGGTTACATATCAAAAGTATCTTGTTCATATCTTGATCTTTTCTATTGCTAACGAAAGCAAAGCATTGAATTTTTTGTTTCATTTACATGTACCTACATGAGACTAGTATGAGATATGTTAATTTTCAATTTGTGCCTACTTGAATTATGATAATCACGTGTCTACACTCAAATAATTAAATCAAATGCAAAAAAATACCATTACAATCTCTAAACAATACATCACCGACGATTAACATACTTTTTAGATCTAAAGCTGGCAATAAATCAGTGCGAATTCTGCGCAAGCGCTTCCACAATGGCGGCTAACATAACAGAAAGGTTAGAACTGGCGACCATAGTTGACATAACTGTATTTAAGTCAGGATTACAAAGGTTTGAACAAATTTATGAACCGTAACACCATGTTGGATATAAATCACAAGGTGTGTGAATAAATTTGTTTTGTCCATGCGCATAACCGCATGAAATAGTTAATATGGCATTTAATTATGGTAATTTTTATTGACATTAGAATTTATTATAGACTTGTAAAATTTTCCATCTTACGTGATCATCCTTATCATCTTAAAAACAACCCACACAACAAATATAACGGAATTTTTGAATGAACAGAAAATCCACACGAACCTTTTAAATGTTTATTCGCCCATTCTACCCGTCAGATCTATCTCATAGAGGTCTTCGGGATTTGCTATAGGGGTTAGTGATCGCAGTAGGTATTGTATTTCTGTATTTCCAAACTTTAATCCTATGCTTCTTTGATTGAACCAGAAGCTCTACCAAATTATAAAGGTGAAGATACACTGGTATCGTAATTTCGCGCATTATAGACTTATCCACGCATCGGTTAGCAGCAAAATAAAGAAAGAACACAATGGGTGAAAGTAATGCGAATTAGTGTAGAACTAATCTTTTCACCCAGTTTTGACTTATGTGTTCTCTTGTGACAGAAATGGTCTTGGATATATAATGAAGAAACAGATGTAAGTTAAAAAGTATAACAGAAATTGAGCATACGTAACACAAGCTTCGAGCTTACCACGTGCTGTGTGAATTGTCCAGCAATATAATAAAATTTTATAAACTGTATAAAAGTTTTATATTGTTTGTATTAAAAACATCAAAAGTTCAGATAGGCTCTACTACTGGATAGGCTCTACTATACTGCTATCAGGAGTAGAGCCTAGCCTAGAGCTAGAGATTTGTCGAAGTTTTAAATACAAACCTTCACATGAAACTATATTACATATTGTGTCTATATACAGCTGGTCAAAATAGACTATGACGTAATTTGATTTAAAGCAAAAAATATAATTGAATGGTAGCTACAATTTGAACGCAAAACAAGCCTCGTTAGAAGCATATTTTTTTCTGCTTGTACTGTCCGGTAAATTAGTAAATGATGTTTCTATTGTTTTAAACTAAGAATAGCTCTGTTCAAGCAATTTAGACCTATCTAAAGTGCTGCTGTCGTGTTTGGTTCGGGGGTCCACCAACTTGACATTTGCCCATAAGTGGGACGTAATAAGAGCTGAGATGATGATACCGTTACTATAAAATCAACAAACATTAACCAAAAATCTGCGGAAGTGTATGAATTTCCCAAGTAATCTTAAATTTTTATATAACAAAACCATAGATAAAAGATAACTAAGATCAGTAACCCCAAGTCATTGGATAAAGGAAGTTGCAAAAAAAAATGTTTGCTCCTGTCAAAGCAATAACACAAAAGATACCCTTATTGTATGAAAGTGAAGATCTTATAAAACTCGTCAGTCTGTCAGTTCAACAATGACCAACTGCACAGAGCTGTACAAAAAGATCAGAAAATGCAAGATCAAATGCAATGACCGAGAAATATTACGAATAATCTTTAAAGGTTCAGTGGCCCGATTACGTAAAATGTAAAATAGACCGACGTGTGTCAATTTCAATGATCGATGCAACGGTTTTCTGACGTTTCGGACATAATCTTTTCTGACGTTCGCAATACACAAACATACATAATCTTTACTGAAATTCGAAATACACAATATTATACTAGAACTATTATTATACTAGAAGACATAAAATCATATCGTATTTATAACATTGTCTTCCTACTAAAACAGTTACATATTACATACCTATAAAATTTTAATATTTATTATTAAATGTTAAAGTGCGATAATAGATAAAATTCATTTACAATTACGATATTTACCAAAAAATAGTTTTTAGAAAAGAGTTTTTGTTTCAATTGCAACAACTTTCGCTACCAGTTACTTTATCGGGTGCTGGTTAGTATCCAGCCAGACGCAGTTCAAGTTCACTCTCGTCAAGTCGTCAGTAATTTCGTCGGAAACAGGAATCGGTTGCTTCCGTGTTGCACAACCGGTTTACATGAATGAAACAAGTCGACAATGAGTGCATGGACTAAGTTCATGGGAACTTGGATTTCTTTATTTTCGGATTCCTTATTTTATTTCCTACTATAATACATAATACAGGCAAGGTGTTTGGAATTCGATAAAGTATTTTATTTTAAATCCATTGTAATTATTGTTAAACGGAATAAGTAGTAGGAACTTACTTTAATAAATACAGATATACAAACCTAGATATTTATATAAAGTAAATAATCCTTAAAACTTGCGTAAAACGTAATGAGTAGATATATCAGAAAATCCAAGGCCTACCATGTCCCACAATTTATCGTATTTATTGATTTGTCAAAGTGGTCTTTAGGATTTTACGGAATAAAAAAAAATAGAAGAAGAAAGAAAGAAAAGAAAATAAATTTATTTGCAACAAAAACATACATATTCTTATAACTAAACACACACTAATTTAACACAGATCCTACTTAATTACTTTATGTATGTTTGTCGCTGAAATAGGGTTGATTATGTATTTGATGATGACTCGTGTTCGAGTTATTTTAAAAATTAAGATTAAACTAAGCACAATATAAAAATGTGAGGTTACATAACAACTGGAATTTTAATAACACAATGGTTAATAGGTAACTCAAAAAAATTACATACGCACAAAATAAAAATGTGTTGTTTCATTGCTTTTTTTGTTCTCTCAACGTCGCTTGAGACTAAATAGTTAAAGCATACGATAAAAAACATTAAACTTCATTTAAATTACGAATCTCTTGACGCTACGCCATTGTGTTCTATTTTTGTTTATTTAAATTATTCATGGATGGTGTGAAGATTATACCCAAAAGTATAATAGAAACATCTTGCATTACCCATAGATTCTTTGAAAAAGTTAAAGATCGAACATTATTTTGTAAAACGATAATTAGTAAATTTCACAGACATTAATTGGTTGAGTAATTTTTTATGTGTATTAAGGAGTTTAAAACATTTGTCTATGGTTCCCAATTGAGGTCTTGCATGACAAGCTCCCCGCTGTGTCGGAATCCGTTTGTCATTTTCAATGTCAAGTTCGATGCATCATAATGAATAATGGCTTTGTGTTATTTTGTCAGCATAGACAGGGATTATCTTGGATTAACATCCTTGTGGTTAATAGTTTTGAATGGCTTAGTTAAAGTTAAAAATCTTTTAGATTTTGTTCAAAGTTTTTATCAGCGTAATAATTATTGCTGGACAATTCACACACCAATTTATAGCCCCGTATGTGAGTACTGAGCTTTACGGGTACTAGATACTATTATAGGTACACTTAATATAATATAACTACATATTATTTGATGTGCATTCTTACTGTATTTCTTGATAACAATTGGTTAAGCACTTAGCCTATAGAAATTCATAAATGAGTAGGTACCTCCCTACCTATTTTTATAACAAAATCACAAGTTTTGTTAAAAAAAAAATTTAAAACAGCATTTTTACACCAAATATATTTTGAAGACATCATCAATCAATTCAACCTAACATGGAACATTCAACGGTTCTTAGTCTTACACATTGAGTTTATCTAATTGTGTTGAAGTTCATCATTAATTTTGTTTTCGTACAATTTATCACTAAACTAGGCTATTTTGTGAACAATTTTTAAATAGGTCATTTTTACACAAAAGACCATAACGGTAGCAACACGGAGCACTCTTTCTATAACATTATTTTTTCTTATTCTGACATTTTAGTGACGTTTTATTGCTAAAAATATACTTTTTACCATGAACTATATGTATTTTAAAATGCGAATGAAGAGTACACCATTTCTATAATAATTTAGATTGGAAATACAATGTAAGATGAGGCAGCGAAAAGTTTGTGTATTCAAAATGACATCATAAGTCGACATTTGAACTCATATTATGAAGTCTGAGTGCTTTTAGAAATTACTTTATATATTTAAGTTACATTTACCAAAATGCTATTTAGTTTTATAGTCATGTTAGTTAGGACCATATTTTAAGTCGTCAGATAAAGCTTTACATCAATACAATTTTAAACATTAATTTTTCTTATTCTGACATTTTAGTGACGCTTTATTGCTAAAAATATACTTTTTACCATAAACTATATTTTAAAATGCGAATGAAGAGTACACTATTTCTATAATAATAAAGATCGGAAATACAATGTAAGATGAGGCAGCGAAAAGTTTGTGTATTCAAAATGACATCATAAGTCGACATTTGAACTCATATTATGAAGTCTGAGTGCTTTTAGAAATTACTTTATATAATTAAGTTACATTTACCAAAATGCTATTTAGTTTTATAGTCATGTTAGTTAGGACCATATTTTAAGTCGTCAGATAAAGCTTTACATCAATACCTTTAAAACCTTTAAAGAAAAAATATCTTTAGGTACTGTGATAGGCAAGGTGTTGGAGCGACTCATCTATCCAGAACTGAAGCAGAAATTTAAAATTGATGATTCTCAATTTGGTTTTCGTCCCGGTCTCTCAACAGATTCTGCCATAGTGAGTTTAAAAAGCACCGTGAACTATTATACATCGCAAAAAACATCTGTGTATGCATGCTTTTTAGACTTAAGCCGCGCTTTTGATCTAGTAAATTATGAGATTCTATGGTCAAAACTAAATAACGCAAAAGTTTCAAAACATGTGGTGAATCTGCTGAGATACTGGTACGGAAATCAAATTAATAATGTTAAGTGGGGCGACACGACCTCTAACGACTATATGTTAGAATGCGGAGTTCGTCAGGGGGGGTTGACGTCTCCAGACCTGTTCAACCTCTACGTAAACGACCTGATCGCGGAGCTGAGAGGCACCAGAATCGGCTGCCACATTGGCAACGTTTGTATCAACACATTGAGCTATGCAGACGATATGGTGCTTCTCAGTCCTTCGATCAAGGGTTTAAAAAAACTGATTTTAATCTGTGAGAAATATGCTATTTCTCATGGATTAAAATACAACGTTAGTAAAACCGAGTTCATGGTGTTCAGGTCTGGACGAGGTCCAGATAAGGTGTCCGAGGTGCGAATGGGCAACACCGTTATTAAAAGGGTGAACCAATTCAAGTACCTCGGACATCTTCTAACGGAGTCATCAAAAGATGACGCTGATATTGAGAGAGAGAGAAGAGCCCTCGCCGTCAGAGGAAACATGCTCGCACGCCGTTTCGCCAACTGCAGTTCCGAAGTGAAGAAGACTCTATTTAAGGCGTACTGCCTGGGTATGTACACCTGTCATCTGTGGTACAACTTCACGCGGAAAGCTTACAGTGCCATAAGAGTCCAGTACAATAATGCTTACCGGGCTCTTATGAAACTGCCAAGACACTGCAGTGCGTCGACCATGTTCGCTGAGGCGGGAGTTCCTGATTTCTTCTCTATCAGACGGACACGGATAGCAGGCTTCTGGCATAGACTGACTCACTCCAACAACACCATCTTGAAGGCTACATCTGAGTATCTGACCAATCCCATTTATAGCCATTGGATTTCTGTGCATGTGGATAGCAATAAAAAATAACGTTAGGTAATTTACCTACATATATTTTATACTTAATTTTAATTTTAGATAGTTATATTTTGTCTTTTAATAATATTGTGATATGGGTTTTTATATTGCCTGAAATAAATTGATTTTATTTATTTTTATTTAATACAATTTTAAACAGATATTATGATAAAATAATTAAATAAATAAATATTAATAAATATTACTGGACAATTTTACACAGCGACATCTAGCCCCGTGGTAAGCTCGAAGCTTGTGTTACGGGTGCTAGATTTCTGATAAACTTAATATAATATACATACATAGATAGATATTTTTTATTATACATATTATAATAACACCCAGACACCCGGAACAAATATTTGCAGATCATACAAATTGTTGTTCCGAGGCGGGAATCGAACCCGCAACCTCTTGCGTCGCAGGCGGACCTTCGCCCGCTGCGCCACAAAATGTCAAAATATCGACCCTTAGTCGGGTGGTCCAGTTGAATATATAACGGGTTTTTAATATATTTATAACAAATAGTTAAATGTTGATATGTCCTTGACATAGAGTCAGTAATTTGCATACCTGCTCTATTAGGGCACGGCTTGTCTAAAATACACGATAATGACAAGCACTCTATGTAAGAATTATGAAACAAGTTTTTAATATCACTTCAAAACAGAATACTTATGGAAATCCTATCAAATACTACGTAAGTTAATTGTACAATAATTGATGGAAGGACGACCTCATCTTCATGACAGTTACTATTAGAGCTCATCTGTTAAATGTTATTCTTTCTAGATGCCCATAATATTAGTACGTATTTTCTTTTTTGCCTAAGCCGTATTTTCATATTGCTGAGCAAATGCCTTTTAGTACTTATATTAGGTAAATTAATATTGAGATGATGACACGTTTCACACTGCTCTGCCCCCGATTACTCTTACACTCATATGAATAGATCCTGTTAAAAATAGTGCAACTCATATTTATTTGAAAAGTGGAAATCCATTAAACTAAGGTCAACGACACACCCGTGATATCTAAAAAAGTGCAGATCGATAAGGCTGCACACACCCTGCGCGTCAACTTGATTACCACGCATGGTTACCCTCTCTGGGTTTGAAGTTGTATGAATTTTTTGGTGTTTTTAATTTGTTTACATACCTGTTTAGAAGTTAAATGAATACTTTTAGCCATTTGTATTGACTAGAAATAGACGTGTCTTATATTATGTTCTCGCTGCGATTTACTGGCAATGCCTACTAACGGTCTTTTAGGTTTGTAAATTTTAAATAAAAAAATAAATGGTCGTATTGAGATTTTTTTTCTCTATCACAAAAACAAAGAAGTTTCCCTCCCTCCGAGTAACTCGATGCATTCAAACTTACTGCAGATCATGTTAGTGGAGGGTTTTCACCCTCTCCCTTAGAAAGTACAAGTGCATAAGGGAGATGAAATCTGACGACTTCATTGTCCTCACCCTTAACTAGTGATGGATTCCTGTTATTTATGGGATAGATTTCGCAAATATTTGAGGGTGATATATTAGACGGGGAAGGAAATAGTTTTTGACAAAACAATGTTAAATAAAGATATTCGGTAGAGCCAAAATAAACAATGCCTGATTCAAATTTTTCATTAAAATTTCTAACAAGAAATCATTAAAAACAGAGGTCTAAAATTAGGAAAAAAAGAAACAATTATTAATTCTTCAATCTTCGAAGTCAAAATAAAATAAACTGGTGAGATAAGAGTATGATTCAGTTAACGGATAAATTATTAGGTTTTTGAGTACTTAAATTGAGTTTTTCAATTCATTATATTGATGGTAATATACATATAATTCATAGAATTTTATAAAAACAAGAGTTTCTTTATTACTTACAAATAACTAAATAAACTAGTAATAAAATGGATTAAGTTAACTGATGGCAATCAGATACAAGGCAGGCCAAGGCCCCGAAAGCCTTGGCGAGACGACCTCAATGCGTACGACCAGAGATTGTGGGATACCTCAAAAGACCGAGACAAATAAAAGGACATGGGGGAAGCTTTTGCACTACAATAGGACCAAATGCTAATAAAAAAGTAATCTGTTAATATGAAACTAAAAACAAACCTTCGGTAGTGAAATTTTACATGAAACTATACAATAAATATCACAGCCAACTTAATCGCACTTACTCATACTTTAGTAAAGTTAAGATATACTTCGAGAGCACTTTAATGCTCTAAAGTTACTTAATTGCCACTCATAAGTAGATATTAAGTTGGAACTTTGTAAGTTATATGTGAAATTATGGTTTGCTGGCAAATTGGGAAATTTTCCACTATATTTAGGTACCTACTGATTTTCTTCTAGGAAAATTTGAGTGATTTAACGATGGAAAACATCGTGAGAAAGCCGGCATGTTCTGAGAACTTTGTACAATTTAAAGAACATGACATGTGACATTCACCAACCCGCACTTGGCCAGTGTGGTGAAGAATTAAGACCAAATTTTACTGTCTAAAGAGGGAAGTTCCTGTGTCCCAGCAGTGGAACGTAAATAGTACGAAAGTCGATTTAACTCCTACTTAGGCAACACTGCACTAACTAGTACCTATAGATTACACTACACTTGATGATAATGATATCTACAATAACAAGGCAAGGTGACGCGACATCGTAAAACGTTTATTTTGAAATAGCTAATGGACCACCCCGTGGTCGGCCACCGTGACAGTTTCCGCGCACCACTGACCACGGCTCGATGCAGTGTAGCCCGCCTAAGTTAGAAGCTGAAGAGAGATTACAGTTGATTATGACTGAAGAGGATGTTTTTATTGTCATTCGAACAGTTGGGTGTCCACAGCTGAACGTATGCCTAGTAGATTATCAAATTTTGTTACAAGTATCTGCAGCTTCAGGTAGTCAGATAACTATATGAAGCTTTATCTGTTACTGGTGAAACGGGCCTTCAGTCATGCATAAATAACCAAATAGCAGATCTAGTACCTACAGACAAGGTTAAAGCTATAATATCATATTTTCAATTTAAATGTTGAGTATTCAACACACAAACTGACAAACTCTCGCTTTGATAATATCAGTATGATGCATAATATTTTGAAACTTAGACCACTTCACAAGTTCGCCAGATGTCGCAACACAATTTTAAGTAATTCACCCTTAACTAAGAACTCCTAATTTGTATTAAATTGATTTTTATATTGTTTTATATTAGATGGTAATGATCAAAACACGATTTTTATTACTGTGTTTAAAAGTCGGTTAATTTCATGGTAAGTATCTGTTAGAAAAACACACCATCATATCGTAGAATCCAAATAAACTTATTACGAATTGAAATTTATTACAAGCTGGTAAGACTTCGTAAACCTTTTTAGGTATAATATTTTTTACCAAAAAGTTTAAATGTTGAAAAAACATCTAAACAACTGGATATCATTGGCCTTTGTTCAGCAGTGGACGTCCGACGGCTGATATGATGATGATGAATAATCAAAATAAAAGTTAACAATACAAAAAACGAATGCTGCAACAGTAGCAACGAAATCAATCTAATCGAATCCAACTATCCTTGACAAGATAACCGTCAAAATCGTGAGAAAAAAAACCTCAAAGATTTCAATCGACTCATACGCCTGACCGATTCAGGCCAATAAATAACTAATCGTTATTACCTCAAGTGACTCGTATCTAATTCGGGTAAAATCGGCCATCCTCGTAAATTGCATTCGTTTTGGCTCGTAAAGAAGTCGAGCCCTGGTGCACCCTGTACTTAGCATTGTGGTTTGATATTTATGGGGATAAAGTGCAGATCGGTGGTGCGTAAGCTTCCGTTCAGTAAGGGATGGTTTATTAGGTGTTGATATGAGAATTGGATGTTTAGCGAGTCGGGTTTGATTTCGAGCAATCAAAAATTTTAGACATAATCATTAATATTTATTTCTATACCTAGTTTGCATAATACATATCTTAGACATAGATTGTAAATAAAAAATGTCATACCTACTTACATGATAAAAAATGCTTATTTTATAACAATCTTAAAAAACACCGGACAATTTAAAAATAACTGTACTCCGAAAATGACCTAAATTATTATCCGAATTCCGTAATCTGCTAAATCTTGGCGTAAACATATTAGTTACTATGTTTACGCTAAAATTCTGCAAACCTATAATAAGTATGACGTCATAATACGCTCCAGATTCCTGTACGACGGATAGGAACCAGCCAGGAATGTAGTTTGTTTATTTTAGAGGAAATATATTTAATGAATCGTGTATATCGGTTATTGAATGAAGAGAAAAACCTGCTTGTCTCACATCATCGGATATATTATTATTATCGGTAGTTGGAAGGTCAAGTAAGCGACATTTAGGTCACAATTTGGCTGAATAAACTGTCCCAATTGTCGCCGAGCCAGAGAAGTCAGCAACGTGCGCGCGGTTTTGCAGAAAAAGCTTCTTTCCTGATGACAGGTTTTCTCTTAATCAAAACAAAATAGAGATATGAGACCGTGCGTTTTTTTTTAATTAACAAGTTTGATGAAATGTGATTGTCTCGTTGAAGTGTCATTCACCAACCCGCACTTGCCAGCGTGTGGAAGAGAATTAAGGCCTGATATTTCTCGTCAAGATAGAAGTCCCTGTGGCTCAGAAGTGGGAACGTAAATAGAGGTGCGACTTTGTGGTATTAAAATTATACTCTGTAATAGTGAAAGTCCTGTTTTTCCGACTTCCGTAAGTCGCAATTATATACTTTTCTTTATTGTTTCAAAAAGACAATGCGTAAAGATGCATCGTTTCTATGGTTGCGTTCTTGCGACGTTCAATTAGTCAAGTTTCAATTGTGGTATCAAATTAATTAATTAACAATCTTTTTTGCTTGATTTAGTGGGTGCCTTGAGAACCAAATAATTTGTCTATGCTATGCATTGAGATAGTTTTGTTTGGGTTTAGTTCGTGTTTGTGTACGAACAATGTTAAAATTAAACATTTAAATAACTGACTGATTTAGATTAATCCAATGGATGAATAAACTTCGATATTACCCGCAAACTCCGGGGAAATTACCCGAATGATTTAACAACATGAGTGGACGCTCGGACGACCTAGTTATCGATTCATTATGAAATTCATTGATATAACGCTACCTAGAGGATAATGTAGGTCTGCGTTAGTTTGTGGACTAGACGACCCCTATTGTTTAGCCATCAGCATCATCATAACAACCTATACTATGCCATGGAATGAACGTAGAATTATATAGAACTATGAAGTCATAATCACGTTTACCAAATTACCGAATTTACCGGAAAATTACGAATTTATTTTGTATTTTATGTTATTTTATAGGATTAGATAATATTCATATTGGATATTTAACTAAGTATTCAACACCTTATCTGTTATATTTGTTACCAATAAATGAGCCTTTTGTTTCGAATCTCTTGGTTGACTTGACGACAGTCGCAGAAATGATAGGTGGTACTGATCTTAGGCCGGCACCACAGGGCGACTTTGACTGTGGCTAGTGTGGCTTCCTTTAAAAATAAAGATTAGGAGAATATTCTCCTAATCTTTATTTTTAAAGGAAGACTTTAAAAATAAAGATTAGGAGAGAAATTTTATTCCACCTCACTTATTAACATTACAAACAAAAAGCAGTTTCCGCTAATTCATTTGCCGTCGCGAAAGAGAATAAACAAATATAAATAATTCAGACTATTTAGACACGTGAAATTAAACTCGACGATTCTCTCAATTATTAAAAAGCTTCGACCTTTTCAAAGTACAAATTCGTGTTCAATTAAACTCTGTGAAATGTTTGTGAATTGTAAAGTTGTTTTTAATTGTAAACCCGCAAAATGGTTGACGAGTGGTGTCGGTCTAAGAATAGTACCATTATATTTCTTCCTTCTTTATATATTAGTGTTATGTCAATTCCTTAGTCGGTTATAGTTAAAAAAAAACCGCCGTTCGGTATCCTGTATCCTCTATTACCACTTTTCGTTGTAATTTTATAACTCAACAAGCAACGGCTGGGTTGATTAAGTGGCTATTGGTTTTAAAATTTAATATAGTATTTTTAAATAGTATCTAGTTAAATAGTCGGGAAGGTTTAAAAAGTGAGAAAACAGGGGTATAAAGTGGGCGAAGCTACGGACGGGTCAGCTAGCAAAACATATTTATAACGTTACCCTTTCACAAAGTTCTATTGAGAGGTATTTGCTGTAGTAAGAGGAAATCGAAAAGTAGATTACATAAGAACAAAGATTACGGTGGTCGGTAGTTGGACAATAAAGATAAAATTGTCGGTTAGCTCACCTGAGATAATTCCTTATCTGATAACGCAATACTCGATAGTAAGATCTTAGTGACCCGACTTGGGACATCTCCTCCTCGACTCTCGTTATACAGACCAATGCCTTTATTCCTATACCTAGGTATAGGAATAAAGGCATACATACATACACTCGGAACTTTTTTTTACACGAGACGGAAATTTAACCCGCAACCTCTTGCGTAGCAGGCAGACCTTGGCCATTTATATAAGAAACGAGTTGGTACCGTTCTAAGGCTGGCATCACAGGCGTAGGGCTTCTCTAAAACAACCAACGGTTTCATTATAAAGTTAGTAGGTAGTATACATTTGCACAGAACATTAACACCTGATAGAATAAGAACATCAAACCGCCACTTTTACTTTAATAGTCATAGGATTTCTAATAGACCAGGGTTTTTAATTTTTTACAAGGAAAAAAATAGTAGTAGAATGAAACCCATTAGAAAAGGAGGGGAATATGATAAAAATGAAAGGAAAAATAAATTACGGTCGATCTGAGTTCGGGAAGTGGGAGGGGGTGGGCTTTTAAGGGGAGAAAATGGTTTATCTCGATTTGCGGTGAAACTACAAGTCCTATGAAAAAAAGTTATATGGCAAAGTTGTAGGTAATAAAACGATCTACAACTTTTAATTCACAACTTTTTTACATAACGTCAAAATGTATGTGAAAAATTCAAATAACTAAGTTTTTGGTTTTTTATTTCTATCTTTTTCAAAAACATTTTATTTTCTACGAAATTTGGTGAAAACTTACCTATTTATGTCCCAAATCCACTATAATTTATTTGATTAAAAATATTAATTTTTTCACCTTATTTTGACTTAATTACTAAAAAAATAGACCAATTTTCAATCGAAAATTCACGTGTCAAAATATTAGCTTTTTTATAAAAATCGGTATGCTGTTTGTTTATTGAAATCTCTATTTTCTGATGGTTAAGAAAAATATATACATTACTATAGTAAATTATCTCAGAAAATGCAAAACACCGAAACAAAATTTGTATCATTATGTACAATTGGATCATAAAAATGTGATTTTTGCAATTTTTATTTCATATAATTGCTTATAATCCGACTTATTGCACATTATACAAACAGATTATTATATAATAATAATTATTATATAGTCTGAAAAGACAAAATCATATTTTTATGATGCAATTGTACCTAATGATACAAATTTTTGTTTCGGTTTTGTGCATTTTCTGAGAATATTTACTATCGTAATGTATATATTTTTTTTAATTATCTGAAAATAGAGATTTCAATGAACATATGGCACACCGATTTTAATAAAAAAGATAATATTTTGACACGTGAATTTTCGATTGAAAATTAGTCTATATTTTTGAAAATTAAGTCAAAATAAGGTGAAAACAATAATATTTTCAATCAAATAAATCACAGTGTATTTGGGACATAAATAGGTAAGTTTTCACCAAATTTCGTAGAAAAATAACAATTTTTGAAAAAGATAAATAAAAAAAACCAAAAACTTGGTTATTTGAATTTTTCACATAAGTTTTGAGGTTATGTAAAAAACTTGTGAATTAAAAGTTGTAGATCTTTATATTACCTACAACTTTGCGATATAACTTTTTTTCATAAGACTTGTAGTTTCACCGCAAATCGAGATAAACCATTTTCTCCCCTTAAAAGCCCACCCCCTCCCACTTCCCGAACTCAGATCGACCGTAATTTATTTTTCCTTTCATTTTTATCATATTCCCCTCCTTTTCTAATGGGTTTCATTCTACTACTATTTTTTTCCTTATTTGACCATTTTTGAAGCTAACTGCACTGGTCTATAATGGCATTGTGATTTCCATCATTACTTCACTTGTTCCCCAAGACTCAGTTGAGTTTTAACTCAGATGCAATCAGTTGTCAACTTTCTCAATGCACTAAGTATGCTAACCTACTGCAAACTACGAGAATAAGGCGTAAAATATTACATGATTGATACAACTTCCAACAAATACTAAGCATATAAACCCCTATTTACGTTTTTACTGCTGGGACACAGGGGCTAAAAAACTGAAATATTTTTTGAAATCTGATCAACGGTTCCTGAGATAAGCGCGTTCAAACAAACAATCAATCAAACAAACTCCATCAGCTTTATAATATTAGTATGATATACTCAGTATACTTTCATATCATTCTGCAAGAGTTCTCAAAGCATTGATACGAGTAAGTTCCCATAGAATTCCTCATCGACATCAAACTCTTTATTCGTCACTATCTTGTCAGTTTTATCACCTTGTTCTATTTTTTTCTTTATTCTGACTGAGCTTTTTGTGATTTTTTATCTGTGCCTATACAATGAGTTTTACTAATGTGGTTATATGCCCAAGTCGTAAAACCTTACAATACTCAGCTTTGCAGTTTAGAACGTTTTAAAAAGTCGTTTGTGATCTCGATTTTACGAGGCTGTAAATTTTATGCCAGTTTATTAGAAAGAAATTCGTTTTTGATTTGACTGAATGTATCTAATTCGCGTTTTTTATTTTCAGGTAAATTGAAAACTTTTTGGGGAGATTTATCCGTTATTTTTCAACAAATTTTAAGTGGTAATGTACGAAAAAGACTTATCTAGTGTCATTTTATAACCAAGTTATCATTAAAATAAAGAACTAATTAATCTTTCCAGCCGTGCTTAATTAGTTATCAAAATTTAAATACCGAAACATAACATCTACATTAATACGGTTAAGTAACCTTTTTCATTTTCTTCATCTACAAATATAAAATTCCTATATAAGTAGGTAGGTACCAATATTCATACCAAGAACAGTTGCGCACTAATTACAACTATCTTATGATTAGATATCTTACTAGAGCTAATAAAATTATAATGCCTCCAGTAGCAAACTAGCAAGACCATCGATTAAACTCACTGTCATAAGCTACTCAAACTAGAACAAAACGACAAGTCTAGGCATCTTACAACCTACACGGCGTCCCGCAAGGTTCTATTCTAAGCCCCACTCTATTAGACATTGACAACTCTCCCTCCCACTCATATCCAACGCGATAGAAAGGGACAAAACACGTAGGCAGGTGCGTAGGATAAAAATATCCTTGGGCTACTAGAACTCGTTAGGATTGTTATTTACAATTTATTATAAGAAGGTCGTTCACGATATTTCGCGGATACCCAATTTGGAATTACATGTACAATATACCATACATAAATATTGAAAATAATACGTATGAAGCTGTAAGAAGTTTTCATTGTCTCCAAACATAATGCATGCTCCACTTCACATATTGCACAATTTGTACTGATCGCACGATTAGACGCTCGGCAGTGCACAGATAAGTCCAAGTTTACAGGAACAAGTCATAACTTTTTGTATTTGATTTTTTTTTGAGTAAAACCATTTATTTTATGCACGAGAAGCATTAATTCTTTATTTTATTAACTAAGTAAAGAATTAAGTTTTCAAGAATATAGTGAAAGATTTACTTGAATGTATTATTGCTATTATTAACGTATGGACGGATAGTCAAAAGAAACCACTATAATCGTTGAGTCTAAGCTCTCAGGGTTTGTCATACTTAATACAAATTGTTTGAAAAGCGAGAAAATACGCAGGCTAAATCTAGTTAATAAAAAGGTTAGGTTAGTTAATATTACATTTTGTAAAATAATAACGTAGAATAAAACAAAGGGTTTCATTTTAACAAAGATTTTCTAATTTTCATACCCTTTTGAAACTAAGGCAATATTTTTCCTTAGAACCAACTTGTAACTAGAATGTTCTGTCCTTTATTAAGGTTACTTCGCTTTAAGCTATTTGAGATCCTTTTAATTACTTTTGGTATATTTACCTACGGTTACCATCAAAAAGTGCTGAACTACTGAATTCTGAATAAACTGAGGTACAACGAATAAAAATAATGAATTTTGTAAGTGTAATTTGTTTCATATCAAACACAAAGATGATTTTTTCTTGAACAAACAACATTAAATAGTTCACCTTGCACCCAAAATACATATTATATATAAAATTTATTTTATATTTATTGAGCATTTGTTTGAACGCAGAGTTGATAACAAAAATATTCCATTAGGCTATACATATTATGTATATGTAATGTATATCGTAATTTTATATTTATAATTGACACTGGCATTGGCATAATATTATTCAACAATTTATAAACTACACAGACTTTTGAAGCACATTATGTTCATCAACTTTTGTAGATAAATCGTTTTGGTTCGTAGTTGCCTTTGACTACAGATTCCAGAAGAGTATCTATGTCCTTTCTCCAAAAAGCTCTAAGGAGTCATAAAATATGGATTCAGAATAGAAAATTTAATTAGATCCCGAAACCAAAGGCAAAGTTTTGAAGGAAAATTGTCGGTGTGAAAGCTCAATGTTGGTTTTGTGAATAATAATGTTTTTGGGTCTGGTGGGTTTAAATATTCAACTACAGTAGAAATTCTTGACATTGTCTCAAATTGATGGAAGGTCAACGACTGAGTTACCAAAACATCCTTACTCATCCCGATGACAAACGGTAACCGGTTCGATTCCCGGCTCGACCCACTTGGTCACGTGGGCGAGGCGACATTCCCCACTATCATTACACGATTAAACAGGGTTTAATAAACGCCTGCTACATTGTAGGATAAATTATTTTGAATTTCGAATATATTACAAAGTAAATTTTGATATAAATAAATAAATAAAATAAATAAATATTACCGGACGAATTTTACAGAGCGACATCATATAAAATTTTAATTTCGATTTCGTTTGTAACCATTGTGTTAAACGGCAAAAGAGTGTAGTTATAAAATACCTACCTATAGTAGTAGCATCTCGAATTTTTTTTTTTAATATATGATGGTAAGCACATTTGTAAAATTTTACAAACAAATCTAATTGAAATTCTATTTAAATTATTCAAGTAATTAAATTTATTTAAGCAATTAATTATTCTAGAATTAAAACCAAAATAATTCTCTAGTAATAACGAGCTATTATTAAACAAAATATTGCATTTCAACGATGGCTTGTTGTGGCATTTTACAAGAATAAAACACCTGGACGATATCTAACTTTCATGTACAGTTCAAGCTAGTAAGGTTATGACCAGCATCACGAGACCTGGATGACACATCAATTTCTTCCTAGAGCTGTGGTTAGGGTAGGTCTTGATAATGTGGTTGAATAGATCGTGCAGATCCGTGAGATAGTCTGGCACGATTCTTCGATGTTAAAGCCTCTAAGTCTCTAACGAATTTATCAAACGTTTGTTTGGTTGTTTGTAACTGTAGAATTAAGTTCATATTGGGCAGTTATTTGTGATTGTGTAAATAAGCGTATAAAAATTACATGTTGATATATCTCAAAGGAAGATTCTGCAGAAAAAACTAATATCGATAAACTTTTTATTAAAACAAAATTTTAAGAGAAATTCATAGGGAGCTTAATTAATGTACATTTTAATAACAATTTGCAAAATCTCGACTGGTTAAAAGCAAAACCGTCGTACTCGCGTTTTGCGCAAAACTACAATTCAAAATATTATGAGCCTGTATGAAATTATATGCCATATTCAACTATACCTACAAGATGAAAGAATATCTTATACTTCGTCAGTGTTTTGGGTAACCTACACCTACGCTACGTATGAAATGGAAATGTGTAGATAAGAATAGAATATTTAGTTAAAAGGTAATTTGAAGAAAGTCTCAGGAATAATAAAGAAAAACGTCACGTATTTACATAATTTATATTATTTAATGTTAAGAAAGTCTTATAGAAATAAAATTACAAAATAACTAATTAAAATACAACGGCACAATAAACAAAGGAAATTCGCACGTTAAAATGACATAACTCAAATTGCTAACGCTCTCGCACTTCCATTTTCTCTACCGTAAAAGAGTTACCTTGTACACGAAATAAATTTTCGTATTCACGGTTATCAATGAACCAAACGGCCTCCATAGGTAAAACGTGATAACAAATTGGCATACAATATACCGCCCCCCTACAGCCGAGTCGCACAATCGTCAGTCGTCGTTCACCCGTCGCGTAGGCCGCACGCCCGTCGCGACGTCTAAATATGCCATCAGTATACATACGCGCGGAATACTAAGTGATGAGCATTGTGAATTCGAAAAAGGAATAGTGACCGAATTACTCTATGGAATTGGGATTTGGAATGAGTGTTCGCAATTTGAAGTGATTCAACCATGACGATGTTGGCGGTTAAAAACTTTTTCATGCCGGAAAAGAGGGTGGACTCTCCGAGGTTCTCGAGAATGCCTGAAGCTCTGATGAGGTCCATCAGGAGGCGGTCGCTGAGAGTGAAGAGGACCAAGTCTCTGGTTCTCGTTAGTGAGAAAAGGAAGTCCGGTGAGTGGTAGAGTAGGTACCTGTCTTTTATGAATTATGTTATTTTTATTTTATTTACTTACCTATTTATACCTAAGTTATTTTATATAATAATATAATAAGTTTACATTTCATAATAGATAGGTATAGGTACATATATAATACATTTAAGTTCACATCATAAACGTTAAATAATCTTAGTGCTGTCCGCGTAAATAAAATGTTAATATGATACAAATTCTACAAAGGTGACTCCGTTATTCAAGATTATCTTATCAGAGCATCTTCTAATTAGCTAATTGCTTTAATATATCTTACGGAATAAACACTGCATTCTTGAGATAAAAGAATTGAAATAGTTTTGTCTAGTCGTCTTTCAGAATGCTACTAATTATCCGATAAGTATTTAATTCTAGTAAAAATAACTGTAAGTCTTAAAAGTATGCAAGAAACTTGATAATCACTATTGTACTTTAATTTTAACAAAATATATTTGTACCTAAGAAAATCTTTTGATTGAACAATCAGACCATTGTAATTACTTGAGCAGAAGGCCTTGATTATGATGAATCTTCCAAACTAACAATAACTGGTTGCTCAAAATAGAGTAAATGCCGCTTAAATAGTACAGCAAAAACGTCATCTACATACATATTTTGTTTTTAAATTTATCAACTCCCATGTAATTAAATATATTCGTGCCTACTTTTAGTACAATTTCTTTTTGCTTTTATAAAAAAACATAATTCATAGCTGATTTATATATAACCAAATAACGAGTATTGCCTCTATGTGCATAAACACTGCCGTAACAGACAAACAGACGGTTTTAATTAGAAAATCATAAATGAATATTAATATCACGCAGAAAACACTCTGTGTGTCGTGACCAGTCATCTTCCTTATGCCTTTAGTGATGTAATTTACAATACATTACACAATGTAACGGTAATTTGTATTATAAATATAAATAAATTAACGCTTGTATTATATCAGTTATCCCTAAGTAAATACGCATTTAATAGTAATATGACTACATCAATAATGTAAATAGGTAAGGAAAGTTTTTAAAAACAATACCTGAGGAATTTTTCCACAAATTTGCCATGGTTACGATTTATTTTAGCACCCAATTAGTAATATAAAGTATCAATAAAGTTTGAACAACGTATTAGATTAACACTCTTAAATTCTTAATTAATTAAACATTATTAGGTTTGTTAATTTGTTACCACAATTGACAATTGATTTAAGTTCCTAATTTAAAAAATGTTGATATTTAAAAAAAATAAAATGACTTGAAAAATAAAACAAAAAAGAAGAAACAAGTAGGTTTTATTATCATCCAAATCATCCATAAAAATACATTTCTTTCGTATACAATTTACAAGTTTTACAACTGACATAAATAATAATCATGATACCTACGTACTGCCATCAAATGCTGCGCAAATATTTTTCGAGAAAGATACACGTATTTACTTTTAGATGTCTGTTTTATCGCTAAAGTGCTATAAAATTACCATATCGACGGTGGAAAGCGGAAATGTCGTAACTTCATTTTGACCTTTTTGAATTTTGCCATTATCTGACGTAGAAAAAAAAGCCGCGTCGAATGGTCTATGTCACGTTTTCCTACGATGATTTTTCAATCAGATACGACCATAGATTTTTCCTTGTTTTGGTACAGATCGTAAGAAATATTGTCGTAACTTGAGCAAAATCGGCTGTTTTTTTAAATAAAACAGATACGCCCTCACGTCAAGAACACAAAATAGTTACTACTTTGTTTATGAATCACTAAAACTGCTTCGAATAAGATACGACATTTCTGCCGCTCAACAATTTGACGGTGACCGAGATACGACAATTCTGCCCCTACTAATGCAGGCATATGAAACAGTTAACACATTTTAAACAATCAATATTATGTCAATATCATACATATACACCAAAAAAATAGAGCTATGTTTTGTCTGAAGAGATAAGTAACGAGCCTTATACAACGTTTTGACCGCGATTCAGTACATGCGTGAGTGCGAATGTAAGAAAGCAGATTTGTCGCTGCTTGTGAAAAAGTTTTCAAATGCAAGAAAAAATATAAGAGGATAATTAATATATCTCCAAGAGTTCTGGTAAGTATTGGAATAATAAATTAAATTATTTTTTGCATGTTTCGAGTCAATATGATTTTATTATAAAATTGTCAGGACAGTAAGCCGTTGTTAGTTAGTTATTTGAATATTGTAGAAAAGTACCTTTTGTATGCGCTGTGGTTGGAAAATAGTAACATTTAAAAACGTTTAATTTAATAAAATTATTTGTTCAGGGAGATATTGGTAAACAAATAACACCTGCAAAACACAATTTGTTTGCCTCTTCGTGCGTAATCGCGCGGTTTTGTAACTTTTTTACTTAAAATGAACAATAAGAAGAATAAGATTGTAAAGATAGGTACTTACATTATTAACAAAAAGCTTACGATTGTCCTTTATAAGTTTTTAATAGGTAGTTTTTTTGTATAGTCAATTAAAAAGTACATATTG
Source organism: Chloroclystis v-ata (assembly GCA_963691955.1). Taxonomy (NCBI): domain Eukaryota; kingdom Metazoa; phylum Arthropoda; class Insecta; order Lepidoptera; family Geometridae; genus Chloroclystis; species Chloroclystis v-ata. The sequence continues at coordinate 9,312,081 of OY829902.1, read as the reverse complement.
GTACTTCTTAGCTAGTTAGTAACATACTTTTAATTTTCAAGTGGTGTTAGGGAGCAGCCCCAGCATCTAGAAGACCATAAGCGAACGCTCCCAGAGCTAGACATCTAGCTTTGAACGGTGAGTACTTACCAACATCTAGGTTTATGTAAATCATACATAACGTAAGGTAAATACATAGGTTTATTAACCTCCTTGGTAGACAACGTTGCCATCGTGCTAATGGTCCCGGTTTTGATTCCCGACTGGAGCCCATATTATAAGAATGATGAGTTAGGATTTTGTTTCGTCTGGATTTTGCATAAAGTAATTGTTGGTCTCTGGCACATTGTGTGGTGCCTGCAATCTTAATATAGTATCACCCCATCTCCTGCCATGGCCGTGGGTGTCGTAAAAGGTGCCTAAAAGAACATCAAAAGATGGGCAGCAGCGACCTTGTGGGAGGCAGTATGAGTAGGATATCATCACACTGCAGTCGCCTATATCGTGGTACACTTAGTGGAACTATTTTCATTCAATGAGTTATTTATTATTCAACGTTTCTTTACTGTATTTTGTTTTGTCTGCATATCGATTTTAATTCTAATATAATATACAACTTGAAATTTTACCAAGATATCTGTTCAGTAATAATAATTACGCTAGAAATCTTTTCAGTAATGATAATAACGTTAGTAACCTGTTCAGTAATAATAATAGCGCTAGTGTTGAGAATTTTGAACATCTACGCCATATTATCTACCAATAAGTTTTATTTTCTATTTTCGCTGTATTCGCTACTGAACAAATAATGTGGTCACACTTTACACCCACTTGTGTTGTAAAAGGCAACTAAAGGAAAGCCAGATTGATGGGCGGGGGCGTCCTTCTGTGTAGTACCTATATACCTAATTATCTGTACAAGTAGGTGTTGTAAATGTAAATACACCTAAATAACAGTTTGACACATATTGCTAATAGTTATGTATTTATTCACAAACTATAAATGGAGATCTGTTTTGTATTTAACCACTCGTGTTACTTGATTTCAGATGGCAAAACGTCAACGATGGAAGGAAGAGTTGAAGACAACATTTTTTTAATTTTGCTGACAAAACATTCTTTAAAACACAATATTTTTTTTAGATTCAACATAAAGCGTTTTATTTTGATTGATTCATCGCCTTTTCATAAGTTAAAACAAAATATAGATATAGTTTAATATAATGAACAAAGATACAACAAATTTGACACTCAAGAATATATGTAATTTCAGTTGGCCATACATTCATCTCAGAGATACGACATTTCTGCTGCTTGAAATTGAAACATCAATTGTCGTAACTTGTCACAAATCAATGTTGCACTAACTTTACGGTAATTTGAGCAAAATGATTAAGTAGCTTTTAAAAAAGTTTAGTTACATTCTAAGTTTCACCTTTCTATCTCTTATAATAAAAAAGTTATGAATTTTCAAAAAGGTTTTTTGGCTCTACTGAAAACCTGGGTTTTGAAGATACGACATTTCCGCTTTCTTCCGTCGATATATAATGTGTGTGTGTGTGTTGTATGTGTTTGTAGTCAGGTCACATCGCGTTATTGCTTTTATATTTACTTTATGGCAAGACGGTTATAAACTGACATAATTCCCATAAGGCCTACTTTACTGAAATAGGGCGTGGAGATATTCCTGACCCAATTTTGGAAAATTATATTAGGTTACTATTGTTTACTTAAAGGTGAGCGATTTATTTGCCTCTAAATGGTAATAAAATTGATTGAATTATATCACGGCAGCAGTAAATTTATTTGAATTTGATACTAGAATATAACAATTTTTTATACATCGCATGCAAGCAAACTCAAATTATAAGTCATAATATATCATTTATAGGATCTACGATAGAATTAGTAAAATTCATTTTACGAATTTACTGAATTTCAATAACAGTTATTCTGTTAATCAGATAATTGATCCACTATCTATGTATGATCATTGAAACTCAAACCAGCTTAGATTTAAGTTAAGATATTCATCGATTTGGCACGCGATGCTTGACTTCAGTAGAATAAGAAAATTATAATTGACCCTAAAGTATGAACACTATGAACAACATAGTATTATATTTGACGACCTTTATGTCTCATCTTATAATACAGAAATTTGCCTAGGCTTCTGTCTTCAAAGTCTTTGGTTAGGTACGATACGGGATAGCTAAAAATACTACTCTCAAGGGTGTCCAAGCAGTTTAATCAACTGTAGATCAATGCCCCGATATATTAAGTCTACCTTGGATAATTATAACGACATTAACACTAAGTTAATTGGACTAGGTGCAACGAACGATGTGATAAATAGGTTCTATACTAATATTATAAAGAGGAAAGATTTGGTTGTTTGTAATGAATAGGCTCCGAAACTACTGGACCGATTTCAAAAATTCTTTCACCTTTGGAAAGCTACATTATCCCCGAGTAACATAGGCTATAATATAGCAAAGAAAATTGCGGGAAAGTGTAAAGCGCGGGCGAAGCCGCAGGGCGGACAGCTAGTTTATTATAATTTAAGCAAATTTCTCAAATGGTCGTGTGTATCCTATCACCCCATGTCTTATCGTAAGTGGCGTCAAACTAAGGGATAATATACCAGAAGAGGGCAGCAGCGTTTACTGTGCTAACTTCGATCAATTAGCCGCTTGGTAATCGAGGTGATTATACCAATTCCCCAAGACTTGTATGGTTCTAAAAGGTTTTCATTTTATGAAGATCGGAACTCAGGTTTTCGTTATTATTACTATTTTTAACTTTGATTGGATGTAGGTAAAGTAAGTAATTGAAACTATAAAATAGAATCCTGTTTACTAGTTTTACAGGATAAAGCTAAATTTATCTATACAATGCACACATTATTAATATAACATACACTATAACTATAATTTAAGTTATCCTAATAATTATTCTTGTAGACGTAGACAAATCGTTTTTCTATTACAAACCATTAGCAGCATTAATTGAAAAAAAAAACTCATAATTTAAAACCTTTTCAACCGAATCGACCTAACATTGACACTAATTAGTAAATAATTGTACGTCCGACCGGATACACCTGGTTGGCGTGTGCCGGTAAATGTCACAATATACGTTAACTCAGCAGCTACCAATAAAACTAGAACTCCAATAACTACCAACAAACCTCTAATCAAAGTTCTGACTAGAGCGGTCAATTATAATTTTCTTCTAAATCGATATTTGACATTGACATGACATTCGGAATGCAAAACTCCCCTTTGAGTTAATTCCTTTCTCAAAATTCCTTTTCGAGCGAATACGGTTACCTACGTCAAAGGCTTGTGGAAAACAATAGACTCGAAGTTTGAATTACAAAGGCGTATTCGGAATCCCTACTCGTCACTGTGGCGTCACACGGTGACATAGCGGTGAAAAACGTCACGATTGATAAGTTTCGTCATCTGTGGCCGAAAATCTTTTTGATGTGTACTTATGGAATAGTTGCGAATTTTTGAAGAAATAACACGGAGAATGGCTTTTACCTAATTTGCTTCATCATCATCATTTAAACAACCATATATGTCCGTCTTCTGGGCACGAGTCTCTGCAATAGAATCCTTTATATAGATCTTGGGGGATTAGTAGCAGTGCGACATAAAGTGCTTTGTAATCATAACGATGAGAAAATAATTTTTTTGTAAGAATCAATAGACAAAACGTCATACATTCACTTACAACTTACAATGAAAAACACCGTAATACTGAAAGACGCTACCTACTATTGGTTAGTATATAAAAGTAGTACATCAAACTCCATCAACCCATATAGGTTACGTTATAGACCAAGAGCCTGTGATGGCCAGACCTTCCTTTAATTCTGAAGCGTGAAAATTATTTTATGTGTATGTCTAACATAGGTAAGAATAACCCCCAAACATGAAACCTGGATCGTGGTTCCTTTGGGAGATAACAGGTAAAAGGTTGTTATCTCCCAAAGGAACCGCGATCCAGGTTTCATGTTTGGGGGTTATTCTTACCTATGTTAGACATACACATGAAAGAATTTTCACGCTTGTGAATTAAAGGAAGGTCTGGCCATCACGGGCTCTTAGGTTATTAGTGCTAAACCCAATATGCCGGACGAACACGTATCAAATCACCTAATGCATCCGCAACATTCGATCGCCATTTCTCACTGGGATACATTTCATTGAGTAAGTGGATCAGTTATGGAACTGAAGTAAAATAAACCAATACTACTTTCTTCAATAAACTGAACATTTTGACGTTAATTATTGATTTGAAAGATCCTACCTCTGTATGGTTTATAGATTCTTATTTCCCGACAAAAAAGGTCTAATAATTACTTACCTTACCTCCTTTAATTCAACATGTTCATCTCCAATGTTCTACTTCCATATTTGAATTTTCAAATGTCACGCCACATTCTTTGTAATCCGCAGTCTAGCGTGGGTCTGGCGCGAAGCCCAATGTGTACTATTTGGATGAGTTCCAACTGTAGATAATCTTGATGGAAATGATTGTGATGACACTATCTATAACACCTATTGTCAATACATTACTTATATCGTGCCAGATATTCATTGTGTACTTAACATTTACTGTTGTGTCGTATAAAGAAAAATACAGCCTAAGAAATATAATATCAACCTATATGTCGACTCATTGCTAGGTTCTAGGGTTCTAACGCCATGAAAGGTTTTGGCAGTTTAATAGTAATGTAGTAAGTAGGTACCTAAGGGTACAGATGCCCGTTATCAGGTTCATAACCACTCTATCCACGGTAAAAATGGGTGGTATGTACTATTCTTAGTCTTGGACCACACAGGCAAAATTTAAATAAAATATTTTTGATAAAATGCGTCATTGCATTGATGAACTCTAGGAAAATCATTACAACAATACGTCCTTGTCATACTGCATTGTTATTCTGACAAATGTACTCACCACTGTAAATTATTACATGATATACTCCGCTAAAACTGACCTATAATAGTTGTAATAGTTGAAGGACAAGTTTGTATAATACAAAGCCATAAGAACCGGGGTTCAATGGAGTGTGTCCAATTGTCCGCCTGGATCCCATCCAACCTGACCTGATTTCTGCCGGGTCGGTGCAGTCTAGTTGTGCAGTGACCTACAATATGTAACTAATAACCTAATAGCATCTTCACTTGTGTGCACAACAAGATTGAAATTGAACATTAATTCACCCCGCCCAACAGTACCTAAACATTAGTAACAACAGTAACTACTTATATCAACTTTGGAACTCTATGTTCTTTCTTTAGAGGTATCTCTATAATATGTATCTATATAATTATATTTCATTTCATGCAAATAATGTTTATAAATAAATAATCAAAGTCGGGAATATTCGTTACAGAAAATAAAATGAATATCTTAAAAAAAATTGACTTATCCATTAATCTTTAAGATTTTATACAATGCGCCATGCCAGTTAGGGTATATCTTGACACTTAGATCAAAGACATAATATTTTTAGAGTGTATGTGCTCTAAAAATATTACCCTCTTTTTGGCGCAGTGAGATAAAAACACATTAAACTGAAGTCAAATCCAGACAAATCATTATTGAATTAAAACTTATCATTACCTAGTCATAAACACCGAACCATGATGGCCAATAAAAAGCCCTATTTATATCCACAATTTACACTAAATATGTAAGAACAGACTATAAACAAAACTCTTTAGCACCATCGAAACTGCAAAAGTTCCAGAAGTCATAATAAATTCATTTAACGTACATTCAATCTTTAGTCAGAAGTATTAGAGTGGTCTCGTTTAGAAGCGGTTGCGAAATATTTTTTACTAATAACGTCATTTTTGTGAAGGGAAAATATTTTGAACAATAAGATGATGAATGTGAGTAATTTAAATTTTGCTTTAATTATGAATACCTACATTTTTTAATAGGTATTCCGAATAGGTAAATTTAAAATCATCGCTGCTTTTATACAAACATGTGCTGTGCTTTGTGAAAAAGCATCCAAATTTGGCCGTTTAGAATGTCGTCAATAATTGTAAATAGTTAAATTTTCAAAGACAATACTTAAATATATTTTCTTAGTTTCTATTCAAAATGAAAATCATGCTATATTATACAAGTGTGTTGTACAATTTTCTTGAATCTACATAATTCGGTTCCATTTCTTGAGTCGCCATAATACAACAGCACAAGTTTATACATTAGTATTTTCATTAGTTGAAACAAATGAAAACTGCGGCGCACAGATACAAAATTAATTTTAATGTTCCAAGTTCAAACGACTGCAATTTAGCGCAAACACCAAAACGAAACTTTCCAAAACCGCAACAAACATCATTGCTGTAAACTCTAAACATTATTCTAGAATCCTCCATATTCTTCGATGGCTTGGGTCCAAAACCACAGATAACATCAAACTTGGCACGAAAGCTCCCCAGTTGAGGCTTTTTCCCAATTTATAGGGGTCCGAAAGGCCAAGGGTTGTTATTGAAAAGGTTCTAGGGCTGTTATTTCTGAACATCTCAGGGGATGAGGGTAAGCCGAATGAAGATGGAATAAATATAATTCTAATTAGATTTATTTGTTTTAGGTTGTTTACAAATGCTCATGCTTAGGCGGAAAAACGATTTATTTAATTCATTCCAACAGACTTATAATTTTTATTTGTAGTACCTAGACGTTTCATATCAATACACGATTTTGAGTGCGGATCAGCCGCACTCAAAATCTAAAGAAAAATAGAATGATATCATCAAAACCAATTACCTACAAGTCTGATGACTGCATCGCTAAATGTGAATGGTAATGCACTGGTGATTCAAGTCATCGAATAAACAGCATTTGCTAATCGTAATCAAATAGGATTAATCTACATCTAAAAAGCAAAACTTACAGATAAAAATGATAAATATTATCATTATTTATACCTTAATCAAATTCGAGTAAATGTGTTTTTATAAAATGAATATATCGTCGGTGTCGAGCGAGAAGTCACTAATTGCCATTTTGGCCAAAATGACTTAATGATGCCAAAGTGTTTTTAAACCTATAATCTACCATGTGAGAAAATAAAAAAATGATATTTCTATATATTTTAGAAAATATAAAAATGTCAGAAATCATTAAGTGCCTGTAATAGCAATAAACTGTATGATTAAAAGTAACTAACTTCACTTAAGTATTATTAGACTTGAATATTTTGGTGAAATGTAGAACAAACGTTTCTCACTAAGGTCACTTAGTTACTTTTTAATACATCACGATGCCACGAAGAGGAATAAGCATTTGCGTACAAGTCACTAACTGCACTTAGTTATTATGTGCATAACTAAATTCTCGAATTTTGTTACTATTTTATATGACTAATTGATCTTAATGACTTCATACTGAAATAACACGTGCATCCTGCGATTTTTGGATGATCAAAAATAACTAACGCACTTTATGTGAAATCAAGAATTACAAAATTTACAGTAATTATGTATTGTTATTTGATTATTTATTATTTCCATCACTGTACATTATAAATTCATTAAGATAAAGTTTTTTCATATCAATAAAATACCAATAACTCACGCAAATATTTAAGCAATATTATATATTTTTTATAGTAGGACTTTGTAAAACACCTGGCACATTTATCCATGTAATGTGTACCTACTGTGATTTGAGCAAAAGTATAACCTTATGTTAATGTTTTTCACTACTTAATACCACCATTATGTGTGTCAAGGTAAAAATACATTAAATTTATCTTCCAATACGGAATAGGTAACAACATTGTTTTAACACTATTATTATTTATTTAGCATAAATAACAAATTATTCAAGATAATTATAATATCTAATAACACCCAGAAACCACAAAGGTTTATAAATATATAACTAACAACGAACATTATTACAAATAATAAGCTTTCATAAAAAATAACATTAAATCATCTTTACCCTACATACGTTAAAACACAATCAATATTATAAAAATACCTTGGAAAGGCAGCATTATTAATTTAGCTAGTAGACACTCTTAACGATATTTTTTTAGTAAATTAGAATTAATTGATCAATGAGTGAAATTCAACAGGAATAATAATATTAGCTCAGTATAGGTTTATAAAATGTTTCTTGTCCTTTGCCCATCGTATTTTTAAGAAAGAATCATTCGTTTTTGGTCAGTTCCACTTATTCCTTGTTTCTTTTGCTGTATTATGGACATTATTCACTATTATGGTTGTTATGGAATATTTTATCAACCTATACTGAACTGACATAATTCCTATTGAATTTTACTCATGGTTCGAAGTAATAAAAGACAATGCAGAACCGCTTTCCGAACTAGACACTTGAGAAGAAATGCAGAAGAGGAATATTAGATCTTATCTGAATTAAACATTGACATACGAGTCTATAGCTAACTATATAATTTTTTTATGCTGTCTTTGCAAGATTAAGTTATATTTATTGTATTTTAACGTATGTGTGTGTTGATAGTTTAAATAATGATGATTGTTTTTAAAAAAAATATTATTTGTAATGTTCGTTGTTAGTTTTATAATAGTGTTTAAACATACTTGTATTGAAAGTTAATTTTATTTAAATGATGATGATTGTTATTTGATGAAATCTTATTCTTTTTAATCAAATTAATATAATTAAATAATAATCTTCACTGCTAGTTTTCATAATAGTGTTAAAACACGCTTATGCTTTTATCGTCATCTACTATCATCATCATCATTTCAGCCATTGGACGTCCACTGCTGGACATAGGCCTCCCTATATGACTTCCAGGTATTACGGTCGGATGCAACTTGCATCCACCGTGAACCGGTAGCCTTTATAAGATCGTCTGTCTACCTTGTTGGTGGACGTCCGACGCTGCGTTATCATCTATACTATCTATACTAATATTATAAAGAGGAAAGATTTGTTTGTTTGTTTGTAACGAATAGGCTCCGAAACTACTGGACCGATTTCAAAAATTCTTTCACCTTTGGAAAGCTACATTCTCCCCGAGTAACATAGGCTATATTATAGCCTATATATATAAATTGCGGGAATGTTTAAAACGCGGGCGAAGCCGCAGGGCGGAAAGCTAGTCTCCTATAAAAGAGTTTAATTAATTTTTCATAATTAGTGAAAAACACTTATATTTGGTCATAATCACGCTCAAATCACAGTTAACATTATTAAATTAGTTGCATGAATAAATCACTAACTCAACAGAATGTTTACATAAAATCTGTTTGCAGTGTTTGGCAAAAGTCATTAACTGCTCTTTTTTCAAAGATTTTGTTATTATTACTCACTTAATATGGTTATTTCAAATATTATTGAAAATCTTATTATTGGGATAAATTTGCCATAATTTCCTCAAAGAAACATATTTGCTATCTATTTGCGTTACAGAGATATTACGGCTTAAAGACAAAAAAAATCTTAAAACGCGTTTATCTCGGAACACGGTTTTTGCAATTAGTGACTTCTCGCTCGACACCGACGATATTTTCATAATCAAATAGGATTAATCTACATCTAAAAAGCAAAACTTACAGATAAAAATGATAAATACTATCATTATTTATACAGCCTAAAAAAATGAATATATTTTCATCAAAACAATCCTTAGTTATAGGGTACAGCTCTCCCCAATGGAAGGTTCCATTAGTTCTTCCTTAGGGATTTTAAACTGTTTACACCAGTTCAACTGTCCATCTTGTTGGTAGACGTCTGATGCAGCTTCTGCTTAACCGCAGCCAACTGAGTACCTACTTAATTCTTTTTTGCCACATTTTATAGGCAACCTGGTTATAAATTAACGTAGACATTTAATAACAGATGAGTGTCCTGATTTTGCAGGCGGATCTTAGACTTTTACACGTTTAAAACATAAAATGCGTTGAAATCTTTCATTGCCAGTTCTTGACCATTGTTAAACTATGTTGTCATCGCGAGACATTTCCTGACGCATTTGTCATTCGACATTGACTTTTACGGTCATGCGGTCGACAGCACGAATTGACCTTTTAGATTATACATTCACGTCTCGACCTTTTAGATTTAAATGTGTTGCTTTAATTATGCACTTGTTCTTACTTAAAATATAAAAGTAGCTTTTATGAATAAATGATGATTTTTATTCGTAAATGTGTTGTCCAAGTGATATTCAGAATTTTATGGAAATAAATGATTACGTATTAACAGAACGTTGGCATTATAAATAGGTACTAAATAAATTTGTGTTATCATTAAAATATCCAGAAAAATTGCTCCTTAGATATTTTAAGGAAACATAATTACTAAAGTTAAAAATAAAATTCCCTTTCTTTAAAAGTGGAACACAGCGTACAAAACTCGATAAAACTACTATAAGTGAATAAAACTACTGAAAAGCGATTGGACTTCTGCAGCGGAAGTGAGCAGATTAAAAACTTCAGGACAGATGCGCCGGATACGGACATGGAGCGGAATAGGAAGTCCGCTAAACGCCGCTTTAGTAGAATTAAAGTAGATATAAAAGCTATGATGTTCTTATCACCTCTCAACACAACAACGAACTGCCATACTTATTTTATATTGATGGAAATACATTTTAAATAGTCGAGTTACGATTCAATCTCCGCCAAATAGCAATTACTTAATAAGAAAATGATTATAATATATGAAAAATTCAATGCAAAAAGACGCAGGGAAGGTTCATACGAGCATAATAGGAACATTGCATTAAATCTTTAATGCCTCCGAGCCATTAGCCACCTAATTCTAAGTGAAAATTCTACAAAAAAGAAGCGGCTTTTCAAAACATCCGCTGCAAAAGCACCAATGCAAACCTTTTTAAAAGAAAATGCCTGAAATAGGTCGCGCGGTGCAATAGGAAAGCCATTTGCTCTTAGCCCAGCAGTCAGGGTTGACCCATTTTGAACCTTTATGTAACACAATACAATGCAAACTCGTTAGGTCGCGTCGACCAATTTATTTTCATAATAGGGTTGACAACTTGCGAAAATAAGGACCGAATGGCGTTAGCCATGATATTAATGATAGAATAAAAAATGGCGATTTGGTTAGATGTATGAAAATAAATGGATTTTTAAAATGATATAAAGCTTAGGGTAGGTTAGGGCTTTAAAGCACCATGAACAGATATGGTTATTGGGGTTGAAAACTCCAGAGTGAGAAAGTGCCTACGTCAACCAAGATTCGATGCTAACCGATAAGGTTAACATATCTTCTGGTTGAAATCTGTTGAAAGCCATACATATTGGCATAACATGATATGATAATAACTGGATTTTTTTCTATCTTCAGTAGAGGACGTATTTCGACAGATATCATAATTTATCTAAGTAGTTATCAAGCTTAACATCGTGCTTATATTATCGCATAGGTAATTTACCTTTTCTCTTGATAGATAATTGCACCCAAAACATTCTTTATAATTTATAACAAGATGATTTTATAATCTTGGCAACATTATTTAAATCCGATGCCAAAATACCATCAGAATTTTCCAAGTAGGTTAAATTTAGTGCGGTACGTCTTGTTGCTTTTATCGATAAAAAAACATCGACAGATCCGTTCCATTGATTGCGCAAAAGCTTTGAGTTCGAACTTCGAATTCAAAGTTGGAACGCACGTGGCGCTTTGACGGCTCGCGACAGGAAGCGGAAGCGATTGTTTAGTGACTTGAATCGTAAATCGCAGATCGAACGCGTGCTCTCGATAATGATACGTGATGTTTTCCAAGACCTATTTGAGTGTTGGGAAGAAAGTCGTTGCTTCCGTTTGAAATTATTTTGGCAATGTGGAACGTGAATCAGATTCAGAGTAATTGAATGAATCAGTATGCTGAAAATATTTCAGCATACTGATTATTTGGTACCTACAACGTTCTTTGACTATTTATAATTTTGTAGGATAATAAACTGATCAAATGTTGCGAAATAGGAAAATCAGTTTAATATGAAAAAACATTTAACTTATCTTGAATAATTACATCTTACTTATGTTTTCCTATTTAACCAATCCTTAATTTTTAATAAAATTTACTAAAACCTTAGTAATAATTATTAATTCACATTCATATGCAACTGTAGAATCAGTAGGTACAAGTAATATCGACTTCCTGTATTTATATACGAGAATCTAGAATTATGAGTAAAGGTATTCTGGTAAGGTGCAGGAAACCATTAGGTGCATAGCTTCATTATGGAGTCCACAATCTGTCGGTATGACAAGACAAGTGTGAATATTACAATCCAGACTGGATATGAGACACAGATGTCCTAACGCGTGTGGGAAGCGCTACGTACGAGCTGGTAACATTTGCAGGCGATTTATGGAGGGAATGTGTGAAGTGTTTGCAGCATACGGGCTTGAGAAACTTTATTCTCATTAAACAATTAACAATTCACTTATAATTGTAGTAAAGTCGTAAACGACAACCATGCAATTTTAAACCTACCATATTAAAATACATTACAACGCTGAAAACCAATAAAATCCTTTAATACATATTATTAACACGAAAGTTAGAAATTCTGGATTGGAAATAACTACTGCATTAATATATTATATTTTTTTTAATTTATGTGACTCTAGGTACTACTAGGTAGAAAAATATAGAACATAAACATGCTTCGAAATTACATAAACTGCGTTAGATTATGCAAAACTTATAAATGATCTTGACGTCGGAAACAAACTTATAATAAATATGTAGATAATCAATTATAAAAACAGTCGTCAAAAACGGGTTGTATATATCACCATATTGTCAATATGTCACAATTTAAAATTAATTAAGAACACATCCGCCATTACCATCACAAATGATTCCCAGAGTTTACAAAACAAAACTCAAAACATATCATTAAAGCGTGCGAAACGCACCCTGCTGTTTGAAAAAATGAATAAAAAAGATTAGTGGGTGTGTCCCTTAACCAAGGATAAATGGCTCAATAATGATCCGTCAAACCGAAATTCACGTATCGGAAAACATTTAATTATGGTTTTTAAACAGAGAATAGGTAGTGAGGGTCATACGCACTTTTATATTTTATTTTATCGATTTTATTTATTTTTATCTAAGAAATAAGGAAAAATAAGATACCGCCATCTATAAATAGAAACAACTTATTACAACCTTTCATTATTTATATTTTACAACACGCATCATACATAATGTCTATTGTGAATCATATAGGCAGTAGAAATGTAAGTATACATTCATTTATTGAATGTTTTGAATTTAATCACGTTTCTCACTATACCATTTCCAGACATGAGTAAACCTCGATAAGCATTTCCACCTAGTAACAATAACATGGTACTAATATAAAACCTATATTTATAACGAAAATTAGGAATGCTTGTAGGATTTTGTTACTATCTCAAATCTTGCGTTTGAGCGACATACACAGTGAGGACGAATTCGAGATTCATTATTTTAGTTTTGGGTCTCATTATCGTATCGACGTCGATGACCTAACTGTCGCATTAAGTCCCATCTCTAGCCAAGATTAGGGTTGCACCTCACAAAGATTCCTTAATCTATTCGCGAGGGTCTCACAGACCACAATGCGAGCAGATGTTCAGGTAAACTGGAGCAAGTTGGCAGATGCTGGAACTAAATAAAAAGACTGATGCCTCTATTGTTGGCACTTTTAATTTCATTATTCGTTTTTGCAAAGCTAAATTAAAATCTTAGACGATTTTGTGGAACCGATTGGGACATTTGAAAGTATAAAAGGTTGCTTGCGTGGGTGTTTGTATCATAAGTTTTAACAAAGGATTATACATATAGAAGTAAAGTAGGTACTGCTCAACAAATAAAACTGATGAAGGAAGTTGAAAACAAAATAAATTTTACTGTTTTTTTGTCTTAAGATTTCACTTAATTAACACGTTTTGTTAAAAATAATTAAACCTATGTACCTACCTGTAGTTATTGTTGAAAAATTGTACATAGAGATTACTAGGAACTGTATTAACCTACTACCCTACAGACTTTTCATCGAAATTTTTATCAATAAGTATTTTGTAGTTTAATAAACCCTTTTTGCTATAAAATTATATTTGTGATAAACACCTAAACTAAAATAAAATACAATGGTTAAAGTTTCCTTATCATTAGTAAATAAAGTAAAAATCATAACATAAAGTAAATTCAAGGCTAGCCTGACCTTCACAGTTGAGACAAAACTGAAAAATATACAACGCAAGGTTACACCCGCCTCGTGTCCAACGACCATTTCCATTTCAGGGTGAGGTCGTGATTTTGTAATTAAAACATTAATCTAGTACCATTATTAATGTTTGTACGCGCTCCTACATGAAAAGAGTAGGTTGAGTTACAAGGGAATAATAAATAGACTGGTCTGTACCCCACCTACTCATTATAGATTAGTTTATGTATTATATTGTTCTCACACGTTCGTTTTCTCGTTTTTTCGAAATTGATTATATTAAACAGGGTTGTACTACACTATTAGTATACATTTAGTCGGTTCAGCAACCGATGAAAATAAAAATGATTTGTTGCTCCTTAGTCTATCGAGAACGGCTGGGCCGATCAGACTGATTTTGATCTTGAAATAATTTAAGTAGGCTAGGAAAGACTTAAAAGTGAGAAACTAGTCTTTTATAAAATGATTCGGAATTCGATTTCAGTAATTAAACTATCGCTCGCATGTAACGTTAGTTGGAAAGTCTCTACAAAAATAGGTTTCTTAAATTATAAATTAGTTAGGCCCTGATTTCTCGCCCTAAGACGAGAATTGCCAAGTAAGGCGTAAGTAAACAAAGTTTTTAATTGTTACTCCAAGTTGAGATTACTTAAGATCACGTTGCAAGTTAATTACAAGACGCGACTCCGTCTGGCTAATTAACTCGTTTAAGTAATTAAGCGGGAAACATTTTTAATGTCTTATCTTATAGAAAAAAGGGTACATTTCAATCTTATGTAAAATTCCATAGCAAGCATTCTTCAGAGTACTTAGTTATTTTAGTTTATACACGTTTCGTTTGAAATCATGAGTTGTAAATAAGAACGTTTATTTCTCATAAGAATAAATAAAGAGTAGACAGTCTAATAAAACCACCAATAAATCAACTTAACAAACAACTAACTGTCTCTCTGTATACAATTTTATATTATCTTATTAAATGGCAATTATACAAGATATAAATCATTTATTTTGCAGTTATAAATAAGTTGGTAGAGCATCGCTAAAAGCTCTATCGGTTCCATCGATCTCTGTCAATGTCAATTTGACAGCTGACATGAGGCGCCGCAAGATTAGGCAATACAGTGCACCCCTTATTTTAAAATACTATCTGTGCCCGCGACTCCGTCCGTGTTAATCATTCGTTATTAGTTATAAATAATTCTTTACATATCATTATGATATGATTATTAAAATAAAAAGGTTTTTCTTTAGAGAAACAAACTTAATATAATAAACTTCTTCTTTCTAAAAGCAAAGTTCTACCTAGGGCAAACATAAATTCTTTGTGTAAGGCAAATACTTATACTATTTTAGCATAGTAACTTTATGTTAGTGCCTACGTAATTACGTAATGCTGGCTTTACCAAGAAACTGCATTCCCAGGCAGAATATTTTTAGAACGTGCACTGTTATGTAATTAACTTTAAAGTTGACGTAATTAGGTTTATTATTGTGTGACATTGCTGTCTATACTTGCATTGTAGGGCTGATACTTTAATATTTTTCGTACATTATGTTATTTTGTAAGTAACGGAGTGTTTATAAAAACGTTTACAAAAATAATCGTGACTCAGAAATTTATTAAGAAGATTGAGAAAATAGGTAGGTACCTACTTTACAATAAGAAATCAATCATTATTCCACTTAAGAAAGGACCACATTTTTTATATTTCTTTAATATAGCGCCACTTATAACACACATTGCCTGAAAATATCTTCAGTCTAACAGTATTCAGACACACCGACTTCTTAAAAAAGAACTCTCAGCATAGATTACGTGGATTGTTTATCAAAGACAGTTCTTAAAAAGAACATTAAATCTAAAGCCAGAAGATATGTTTGCTCGCCAGATTTGGGACAACCCTATATGTATAAGTACAGTAAGTAGGTTTACTTTATAGCAATTATGCAGAACAGTGGCGCCGACCGCCAACGCCGATGATGCAGTGATTGTCTTTGGGATAATTAATTACTTGATACAGATAAGGTTAAATATCTTGTTCAATACTTAACTGTACAATCTTACTTATCACTATATCATAAAATCACAACAAAATCTGCTCTACCTCATTTATCTGAATTTCAAATTATAAAAAGGTATACGGTTACAGTTAGGTAGGAAATTAATGTCACAACGTTAATTAGCTTTCATAATGTAGCCTAGTTCATTAAATATTATGTATACTCCACTTGTATCTCAAATTTGTACAGAAAGCTAAATAATATTTATATCGTACATGTCTTCATTCACACCCTGTATAGGTGATTAGATAGGAATTATGACCTTTTTCCCCTATTCTTTCGAACTTCGCAGAAACTAACAAAACTCCCACAAATCCTCCTTCACAAAGATCTAATAAATTCTTAGACTGACCTTTGGCATTGTAAACCTCTTTTCAAGTGATCCTTTTGTAAATGTAGCCATTGTTATTTGAAATATGTGGGACTAGTTTGAAAATCGAATGGAACATACTGTCAACCTAATTTTAGCTTCCTAGCAGCAATGAGGATTTATTTATTATAATTTAATTTAAGAATAATCGGTATTAAACCTCTTTGGAACTTTCGTCTTTTGCTTCCAAATGAAACATTAACCTCACTAACTTAATAGCTAATTTAACTACCAGCTTAAGCCTAAGCTTCGTTCAGGCATCAGTTCCCATCATTTTGTTCCATTTGAAAGAAACTATTACATAATGACTATCATTAGTTTTGTCATTGGATCGGCAAGGTTGAGTCAGTCAGCCGTATACATTGTTCGTCTCGAGGATAATCTATTGTTTATTTTTAGAAGATAGTTGTATACGTAGGTACTAACCTGTAGTAATAATACCTGTATTCTGATTCATAACTGACTATTTAAAAATTGAGCTAGGTAAAATTTACATCCACACTGATTCAAAAAGGTCTTAAGTATACCTTTTTAAGTATATTGAAGCTATTAAATTATCGAGTGTACCTACATGCTCATTGTTGAGTCATTCATCACCATCACAAATAGCCAAATCATTCTTATCAGCTAAGAACCTCAAAAAGTATAATTTAAGATCAATTTAACAAGATGTCCATCGCTCTTCAAAAATTCAATGGCCATTACTAGCCATTAACGTCCAACTGAGTTACAAATCTTTAAAAAAATCGCACGTGTTCGAATAAGAAAGACACAATGTACCAATTTATTTTTTCAGACCTAGCGGTCACTATTCTATTTAGAACATAGATATTTTTATCTGTGTAACTTTCGTAGCGAATTTCAAGCGAATATGACCTATAAGGGCTATCCACAGGAAAGGCAGCAATAGTATGTTATCCTCTATACATGGAATTCTTAAAAGAGCGAAGTTAGTTTCAAATTTGACCACCTGCATTTTAAAATTTGTAAAATAGAACACCTTTTCAGATGTTTGTCTATGGGCAGATGCCTCTTGCAAATAGAGGGCAATGCCCGATTGAGGTTCATATCTGTCAGTGACGTGAACGGGACGTGATTAAGATCAACGCAATTATCGGTCCATATTTCTAATCTGACGATAATTATTGATATTATCAATGCATGATCTAGAAAAACAACGTAGTGACTGATTGCCCATGTGATATTTTCTTTTGTGTTTTGTCTGTATTGGATGAACTAACAACAATTTAATACTAGCTATAAACAAAAGTACATGAGCGGTCTTATTGCTGAGTGCGAGATATCTTTTACATTTTATGAATTTAGAATTATTTTCCTGTTTACGCGTACTAAAAATCATTGAGCGCTTTACCTATTGTAAAATTAATTGAGTTACAAATTTCTGTGTCGTATCCGTCTCCGTTCTTATAAAAGCCATCAATTTACAATAAATTGTTTCTAACTGCAAATTCTTCACGGTATTATCTACTCCAATATACCCACTTAAGGTCCAAAATGGTTATTTTGCCGACAAACAATCAAAGACCCAAAAAAATTAGATCAGTTTTTGGGCAATCTGTAAACGTGTTTGAATGGTTTTTGAGAAGTTAGAAGTGTGACGAACAATCAAAGGTTTTTGCTGAAAATGTCGCCTTCGATTCAGAATCGTGTCATTGGAGTTTTTGCATTTTACAAAAAGCATTTCATTCTATTGTAACGGTAGCTTGAAAGTTTGCTTTGAGTTTAAATTGAAATTTTTGAATTGTTTTATTACCTATATTATAAAGGAACATTCGATACTATCTAAAACGAAATTATAACACGGTATCTAGAATTTTTTTCGGATTGATCCGGGAATATGAATTATTTCCGCGGGAATATCTTCTACAGCCATAACAAAAGGTACGTGCTGGTAGGCCAGTAAATGCTAAACATTATCTTTTACGATGTTGTACCGACACGGCATGTGGTGATCGCCGGAAGGAAGCCATTCTGTCGCTTCCCGAACGACACGCGGTCCCATCCCACAAACATCATTATCATCAAGATGTACCTTCTGACTACACTTATCAAAACCTAACCTAAGGATAAGCCTTACTGGTTTGATCAAAGACTATAGATCGAGCGGATTCTAAACAGTGTCTTTTATGCTCGTATGTTTTCTCCTCGATGTCTTTTCTGAATTCATGTTTGTTGAGACTTGAGAGAAATCATATTACCTAGCTATGTAATTGTTCCAATAATCCTTTAATATCTTATCTGTTGAATAATATTATTGACAAAACCACAGAATATATCTAACGACTGATAAGCCTGAAGTACATACCTACTTTGAAATCCTTGAATCAAAAAATTATCTAGTTTAATATTGATTTCCGTAGGTGAACGTCCAGTCTAGCATAACTATTCGTTCGCGATTTTGCCCACGTTATAGTAGTAGGTATAAGTATTTTCGGGTTAACTGTACTAAAATGCAGTTAATTTACGCATGTGGACTTAATCGAGTTACATCGACACATTTAATTAAACTTTCAATGGCTTCGTTTATCATTCAAGAGATAGAGTCATCGAGGCATGATAGTCAGTAGTTAGATGGTAATATAATGTGACTGAATATACATTCGAGTAAATGCCAGTAGTTAGAAATCGGCAATGACGTAACCTCGCAATTCGGCACTGATGTCCGTGTCATAGACTATTAGGGTCTATTGTGTGGTGCGGGTGCCTGATTTGCAATGGGTTAAAGAACTTGAAGATGGCACGTGTTGAGCTATGAAAACAGCGAGAACGCTTGCAACTACGTTAACAGTTCACTATTTTCATGGAGGTATAAGACCTTATTTGATACCATAATAGTTATTTAGCTTAGGTACCCTTGTTTCAAGTGGAAACCTTAACCCAGCAGTGGGACATGTGTGACAATATAGGTTAGTAAAATAAATCTAGGTGGCAAATTTTAAAATCAATTCGAGTGGTAGTGAAGTGACTAGTATTGTATTTCTGACACGGGTGTGATATGAACAAATATCGCTGGACAACATAGATTATTTTCTACATAATTTGTATAGGATGCCAATCCGCTAGTAGTATGGCGATTGGCGATGCCGTGTCTACTAGATGCCGTTCTTATTACTTCTTATGGCCCAACAATGGACTGTGACAAATAATGACTTGCGTAAGGCACGCGCTTAGTACCTACATGGTACTTTTCGAACTGATTGCTCCGCTGTGCTTCGTAATAAAGTTACATGACTGAGATCTTATCAGATCAGACTTGCTATACGGGAACTGCTGCTCTACTTTGGCTAAAGTGCAGATAAATGCTGTGCAAATATAGGAAATGTTTGTGTATTTAATGGTGTAGAGATTAAATTTAATTATACCTACCTACTTAAATTATTTAACACGTCATAGTTTTCTACTGCAACGTGGTTAATTTTATCATTGTTTGAAGAAGTAATGGGAAATTAATGCACAGATTCACAGAGCAGATATAGAGTATAAATTAAACTCTACTGAAAGTTACTAAATATCACTGCACGCCATCTAGGTCGCGTATAAAAAACTTGTTATCGTAGCGTAAGCTAGTTCTTCTACTTAAGCACAGATGGCTCTTATATAGAAACAAATTCGGAACTTTAGTTTTAATTTGTAACTTTTTAAAGGTATTTTTACTTTTCATGTGGATAATTAAATTGTTTGTAAATAAATAAAGTTTGTGTTATCTCTTTACATTTTTAAAACTAAACCTTGTAATTTGTTTGTTTCAGATTCATTTGTAAACAGTCAAGAATGGACGGCAGCCAGAGGAGTCACAGAACTTCGAGTGGGAGTCTTAGGCTCTCCGGACAGCGGCAAATCGGCCCTGGTGCATCGATACTTAACAGGAACTTATATGCAGGAAGAAAGTCCGGAAGGTAAGGTTCTTCTGTGCTTTAGAAGTATACATTTTCATACAGGACTTGTAACTGCCATCTAGTGGCAAAGTCGTACAACTGGTAGTACTTAGCTACAAAGCAATTTGCAAGATGGCGCTCTAAGCTTCACAGAGTTTACGATAGATGTCACTGCTTTGCATTCTATTTGGTTATTCTGTTTATTTTTCTTTAAGTTTAAAGAAAATATTGATAGCTGATTATAAAATTTGATTTTCAGGTGGACGTTTCAAGAAAGAAGTTATTATAGATGGCCATAGTTACTTATTACTAATACGAGACGAGGGTGGTTCACCGGAAATGCAAGTGAGTAGTACAAAGTTTACTTTTACCGTTCTTTTTTAATTTGAATTTTAGTTTCCAACTTTATTGATAGTGTATTTAGTAAAAATTTTAGTATAGTTTTGAAACAAGTTAGTTACGCACAATTATTAATTGAGTAAGTATCTATTATTTAACATCTGCAAAACATTTATGCTTATAGAGTTTGTAAATTGAACAAGAATTACGCGCGGAGTCATCAAGCCATCACTTCCGTTCTTCTTTTCGTTTTCCCTAGGGTTGTCACTTGATCCTTAAATTATGAAGCCCAAAATCAATAATGACAAAATATTCAAAACGATTTGATTGTTCTATCGCGTGTGGGCAGACAATGAGTATTAACCCGACATTTTGTATGGAAGATGGGTCGATAGAAGTTTTGTATTTCGAAATAACTCGAGTGACCTACTGGGCGGTTGTCTGTTTCCATTGTTGTAAAGTTAAAAAAAAAGTTAAAGATAATTAAGAATAATGTGGTTTATTTTGTTAATATTATATAATATTAATAATATTATAGGAACACAATATTATAAATACATATTATATTAGTTTTAGATTAGTCCAACTAACCATCAACTAATCTCAATTACAAAATAATAGAATTGTAAGCAAATAGTAATAAAATCCATTTTAAATCATTTTATAGCCATGAATTAACAAATACCAATGTAATATTAATTGATAAATAATATTAGACAGATACAAATATACAGAAACACGTACCGTATATAAAAAAATTGTACAAAACTCCTACGGTATTACATAAACCATTATACAATGTCCACGCGCGCAGTGGCAGGATGCTCTATCGATTGGTGCTATAAGGGGACCGTTTAATAGATCAGCTATTCACGCCGAAGCCTCCGCAGTTTTACGAGCGTGTCACCAATTCACAAACGACCTAGCGCTTTACGATGTTTACATGGCATTTTTATATCCTTCAATGGTAATTTGATGTTCTTAGTATAATGTATCCTTGTTTCTTACTGTTTCGTAGAATTTTAAATTCAACATAATTCGCTTAAGAAATACAAGTCAAGAACTGTGTTATCAGTTTACATTATTGACTTTATGTGTGCTTCAAGTATCTACTCACCTAAATAAATAAATGCATCGTAAAATTAATTTGTTGATTCTCCTTGAAAAGTTTATTAACCTTTGACTATAAAATTCTTAATAGACTATTTTGCCTAATATGAAAAACATTAATGTAACAGCTGCGTGCGCAATGTTTTATGCATCATCTAAAATGGAAAATCTTTTGTACTCATTCAGTCTGTAACGGTAACAAAATGGTCAAGTAGAGCCGCTAAAAACAATATGGCAATCTAAAAACGTACCTACCAAAGTTAAGAGCTAATTTTAGAAAAGGTATTGGTTAACTGTAAACTGTGTGTAGGTTTTAGTGAGTCACTGGTTAAATTTTCACCTAATTTCGAGTTGATGTGACTACATAGAAACGAGGAAGGATGTAATTGACGTAACTTGCTTGTCCTCATTTATAATGTGTAGGATAACATTACTGCGATTGTGTAACAATGTAATTTATAGAATCAGTAGGTACTTGGATACATTATTCAATTGTGTTGGATTTTAACAAGTACCTACTGAAGACAGTAAAATGTTCATAAACTCTTTGACTATAGATACCTACTATTAGACCGGGTAAATAATGAATAAGTATATAAGGTAGTTAAATATAATTATATTAGTAGAATACATTACGAAAATATCAATATATAAATCTGTTTCAAATCAAGATTAATACAATAGATAGGTACTTACTTAATTAGCATATGTGTTGTGAATAGAGTAAGCAAGTAACTCGCTAGGTAATAGAAACACATTAATACGGGTATTATCAAAGTAAAACGGGTTCTGAAACATTAAATTAACAGCAATGTTAACCATCTTTATCAACCCTTTCAAAGTTTCAATGAACTCGCCGTCGCGTCGTGGGTGTATCGCAACTCAACAAGCCTATTGAAATGGCTTGTATTTATTCTGTTCTGATTTTCTTTCTTGTTTAACTTTATTCTTAGCTCTCGCACTTCGATTTTAAATGAGAAATTTTCTGAGAACTCAATAGACAAAATAATGTTCACCTTTTTCAGATAGGTCAATAAAATCAACTTTGAATTCTTATATTACACTAGCCGGCCCGCCGTCAGCTTCACTTGCGTTATATTATAATACATAGCTAGTTTATGAAATATAGCCTGTAGCCTTTCAATGCCCAAGCCATACCATGCAGTAGATACGAGCGTGTGTCATGGGCACAGATAGTGTTAAACTCAACATAAAATTAAACCATTAACTAGCTCTTCCGTTCTATTCCGTTAATTTCCGTTCCAGCAGAACTTCGGGGCATGTCGAATCGTTCATTCCAAATCGCCTCTATTCCACTCAGTCGATATCGTAGCTCGCCGCAGATTAATTAAGCTAGTAATCGAACCCTGACAATAGTCGAGTAAACAAAGCTGAACAAGCCTGGCGTTCAGAATTCGAGTAGTTTTGAGGGTATATTTCTATTTTATATGTATGACGCTTCTAGATTGAGCGGGAATTATACTAGATTTGGTTGATAGCTTGATAGATCTTAGCTTAGTACATGCTAAGAAAATAATTTTAGAGTATCATTGAATCTGATCTGTTCAACGGTACCAACATGGTAGGTTAGGTACCAACAGTCATGTTTCATCTGAAAGATTCTGAACAAACTTATAAATAAGTACTCGTACTTAATAGCATTTATGGAAATTAGGAAAATTACTACACGTAGGTATACCTACTTTGTCTAAAGATATTTTATGCTTAGCCGCCGGGAGATTTACTGTAACGCAAATTATTCTGTTAAATTAACATAGAACCTGAATAGTCCAAATTAATAATAGATCAAGGAAAATGATCCCTCTCAAGATTTAAAAGCAAATTACCTGCTTGATCCCCTCAAATCCAGAATATGGAAAACGTGCTAAATCCGTACCGTGAACTAGTGACATAATCTCACCTAACCCTTCCCTTCGTATACGGGATTGGGGTATGACGTCATCGCATTAGTCGGGATTGACCCGCGACCCGCAAAGTGATTGTCCGATATCGCACGCTGGAAATAGCACGGTGACACATCAAGGGAAATGGCACAGGAGTCCCTAGCTGAATAGGACACACTGGGTCAGATTCCGCAAAATTATTAATGGCTACCGACCTGGTTAAAGGATTGACAGCCTGTAAAAATGTTACATAACAGTAAAATTAGTTACCTACTATTTGAATAAAGAACACTGTAATTAAACTGTATAAACTTTGCTGATTTTAACTTTGACTCAAAGCTTTGGAAGCTTTCCATTTCTGTGTTATTTCAAAACCAAAACCAGCAAAGCAATCACGAGTCCTAAGAAATTACGTAAATGCCAATTTCATGCGACCTTGGGGAAGCATAAAGAACCTTGTTTTCGTCGAGTTTTAAAACTGGACTTAAAAACTAGACGCTATTGGATCTCAATGGTAGCCTTGCCAGTGTTTCAAGGAAATTTATGTAGGAAATGTTAGAAAACTGCGGGTGAGGTAGGGAACTTTCTGGTTTGGCATTTCACTGAGCTTGTAGTTTGCCGTGGGCGGTGCTGGCTGGGGCTGACATTTTCATTAGAATGTTGTTACACGCGAATTACTCCGGAGAAATGTTGTTGTGAGATAATTATACCTACTCTCTTCGTTGAATGCGTAGGTTGTACTATAAAATAAATATCAGGGTTCTCCTCGTACTGAGTACATTGAACATAATCTTTGATCAGATGGTCTGTCTGACTGAATTCAATGGATATTAGAATGGATCCAACCAATATTGTATTTAGTACCTACTTAAGCCTGATAACTTGTTTCTGGATATAGGTCAGCAATCTTAAGTATATTTTTTATTATCACGGTAAAATTACCTCTCCTGGTCTTCAGAGACCCAGATAAAACTCAAGATAACAACACCTAGGCAGGAGTGACCGCGGACATATGGCAACATTGCCGGACGATAAAACAATAATGACCAGCAGCAAGACCATTTCAGGCTTCTATTGCCGACATAACCATTACTACGGAAACGGTCACGTCCACGCTGACAATCTATTGTAGAGCCTTTTGGGGAGACCAAGGTTAAGGAAACGACTTGTTTTGTGGGAAATTCAAGGTGGAATCAGAACAATTTACATAATTGCAAGTTGGATTAAACTTAAAAGACATAGTAGACAGATAAATATTTACTTTATAATTTCATAATGAGCTTGAAACAAAGCAGTTTGTTTGTGTCTTGGGGTTCGAGTGCAGTTAACATCCAGTTTTTTTAATATAAAATGGATATTGATTTTGGATTAACGATTGTACCCAGATTAGGCACCTAGGTATAACCATATTTAGTCTATGGTATAACATATATGTAGGTATGTATTTCGTATGTATAAATTTATTATAAGTACCTACTTATTCGAAAATGTTGTCGTATTGTTATAGCGACAAGATATTATATTATAATTTAAACATTAAAAAAAACATGTACGAGTACCTACATAATAGGAATCAAACAAACCTTTGAAGTTTCATGGAATTAATATTTCATAGGGGTGGTTGTACAGAAATTATACGGCGGCAGTTCGCAATAGCCGACGGCAGTTGCCAGGTAGTACTTACAGGTAAAAGTCCTGTAGAACTTTCAACAATATAACCTGAATAAATAAGTCGGTAAGTTTTCAGGACGAATCAGAATGGCAGTAAAGATGCTCTATGCCCGTGGTAAGCTCGAAGTTTGGGTCACGCACGGGTGCTAATTGAGGACATGATGATATAACATCCAGCCAGACATCAATATTTGCAGATTGTAAATTTTTTGTCCCGAGACGGGAATCGAACCCGCAGCCTCTTGCGTCGCAGGCGAACCTTTGTCCGTTTTGACCTTAGATTATAGAAGAGGTTTTGACGCCATTTTGATAGTCCCTCGTAAAAATTAAAATGAATGACCGAATGATTAAATTTTGCCAAAACCTGTCAAAATAAGAATAGTATGACTGACAACATTCGTAAGTCCCGCAATCTGGGGTAAAATTAATACAAAACCGTCGCCGGCGTCACTCTGTCGCCAAGCAGTCCGCAGTGGTTACCGGCGAGTAGGGTTAGTTAAGGGTACATCGTGTAGTTTTGTATTCTTTGCGAGGGTGATAGGGCGATTGCGTGCGGCGCCATCCTGCCCAGTAGGCACCTACTTCAAATTACAATAGCATAATGAAAGTCGACAACTGGTGATGGAAGAAGCGATTATTAGGTGACTGTGCAGTCAAATCTTGATTTAGGTATCATTTTAATAATAGGGGAGAAAACACAATCAAAGTTTTTTTTGTTTATGTTTAAATATTAAACCAAAAATTAAAATGAATCCTTAAAATATACTAATCTGAAATTGTAATAAAGGTAATTTGATATCAAACACGCACGTTACCATACTACATTGTACATAACAGAACACGATTAGAATGTGATGGTAATGATTGAGAATCGATTTCCTCACGTACGTCTAATAGTAGACCCAATAGCCCCAAACAAGAGCCCGTTATTTCACATTGAAAGTGCGTTGCTCTCGTAGGTCACTGAGCATTCTTCGGTTGACTTGCAAAGCTGCGTATCGAAGGTCAAATATTCGAACAACTGTGCGGGTAGCCCTCGGTTCGTGCTCTGAATTAGAAAGAAGGAGGTCCAAAATATTAAAACTTTTATAATAAGAAGTAGCTAATAACATTCTGTACAAGTAGGTACAACCATGAAGAAAATTTCGTTGTAATTTCGTTACACAACCAATCGATGATCAACAGTTTGGTTTTCTATCTACCTAATCCTAAATAGAGACATAAGTACATAGGTGGTAAACCAGTTATTAACGAATTCAACGGTTTTCGATGAATAATATCGCATCGAAGTCTTTGCATTATGGAAAACGCCATAATATTTAAATTCTTTTTATCCTGAACATTAATGAATTTATTTTCAATAATGTCAAGAATCTTAACACGAACACGTAAGAATCAATTATTGTAAAAAATAAGGAAATAAAATACATCAGTAGGTATTATTATTTCAAACATATTATTTCTTTTCATTTACATCATAATCAACTTACATCGTTTCTGCAATAATCATTAAATGGCAACGGATTTATTTTTATTATTTATTACCATAACCAACTATGTTTCACGAAATTAGCTCAAGCGCTCAGTCACGTTTTCTTTTGAATAATGTCTGTTGTAAGTTACCATACAGTCTACATTCAATTGTGCCGAGAATGCCGAGATGAATATGGCATGTAAATGATACTTAATGTGCCTCAAATGTTTTGTATTTCGTTGTTCTTTGTTAGAATAAAACCCAACACCTACATGTAAATCTTTGCATTTTTCATACCTAAGTCGGTTTATTGATTTTATTATATACTTACATATCATTGTGTTATTAACAATTATCATTATCACAGGATAGAGTCAACCATAAATAGAAATTCCATAAGTTGTTTAATATAATTATTACTCGATCCATAGTAACACCTGACCAAAAAGACAAAAAACTGTGTCGCTTTAGGATCATTTATATCTTATATTTTTTAGGTAGGTAAATATACATAGTAGTATTATGTGATTTACGATATCCATGGCTACCGCAAAAGTATCATGTCGCACGAACAATGTTGGCCGAGAAAGCCGCAAGGGTCACGTTTGTGGATCGGGTTACCTGCCTAACATTCTCTCTTATTCGAGCTTCGTAAAAAAGTACCTCACTACACGGACATCACGTAGATAAGTAGCCACACAGCGCATTGTTCGAGGTACCCCACGTTTTGTGGGGGCATGAGAACCTGTTTCTAGACGCGGGGCAACAAAAGGCGAAGTTGTGTAGTGGATGCACTGTCAGCGCTACATTTTATGAACCCAAATGAATGTTAGGGTGTGTTTTACCGTCGGAACCATATTATGTTACATACAACGGATATTTTCACCGGAACTATTAGGACATGAATGTTATCTTTGTCATTTACTGGTAAATAACTACTCATTTCTGGCGCATTGGCCTCATAAGATAAAACATGAGCAGAATTGTGATGAAATATAACACTTCTGAAATGCATGGTTCAAAGTTTTGCGCAAATTTTAGAGAGCTTAATCAATCTTATCGACTCTAAACTGCGCTCGTAGAGTGGCCAAATAGCGTATGTAGAAATTCTCAACTTATGAAAGGTTACATACTTGTATTTCTTTTATATCTCCAAATATGTATTGTTAGAGACACCCATTAAAATAAATAAATAAATAAATATTACTGGACAATTTTACACAGCGACATCTAGCCCCGTGGTAAGCTCGAAGCTTGTGTTACATTATTTTCTCCCTATTTCTGGGGTACCTAAGTGAAACTATTGTGACAATGCCAATGTTTTCAGCGGTCACCGCGGCGCACGCTTGAGTGCGACGCACGATTACTTCCTCGTAATTCCACTTCCCCATGTCTACGTTGATCGAAGATGAAAGTGCGTTCTAAACATAATTACTGATGCCGCCTTTCTATTAGCTCTTTAATTTATTGTTCTCTTCACTTATAAGAGCACTTATCTTTATTTTATTAACCTTGTTAGTATAAGTAGTTAAGTAGTATTATGTAGTTATCTAGAAGTGTTTTAAGTTTATAGTCATAGAACATAAGAACTTTATTTTTGTTTCCTATTAAGTTATTTATAAGTTAAATTTTAGTTAATAAGTTAAATTAGTCAACCGTCATGAACCATGTTGTTTAAAGGTTGTTAAATCTGAATAAAAAAAAAAAAAAAAAAAAACCTTGTTAGTACAATATAACCAGACTCAATAAAAAGAGTTATTCGTAAAATAAAAATTAAAATACATTATTACCATCACAGTATGCTCAAAATTATCCTCATCTCACAAACACAAATGAGTTTTAAAAGCCGTGTGACCTTTTTCAGGCTGTTCAACCATTAAGTTCGTAGGCCGTCTCCACTCAAGGTCTGTTAAAACTTTTAAAAGAGCATTACACTTGGGTACAGCCCCGGGAGATAGGCCAATGATCCATCTGAGATCTGGGATTATGTGGCAAAGAACTTTTTGTTGAGCTAATCAATCATGTCAACCAGTAATTCTATTTATTATTTTCCAATTTATCCTACTTAATTTATTATTTTTCGTATTCTATTAATAAACTGTACCATCTATTCTGGTATTTTGTAAATGAATTCATATTTTATGTGAATTTCACTCATCCGCACTTGACCAGCGTGGACAATTAGAGCTTTATCTCTCTCGACTAGAGAAAACCAGCTGTGGAAACATAAATAGCGGTCAATATATAACACATGAAGTTTCAAACGATTTCCTGAAATAATTTTATTTCATAAAATAAAAAGCCAAGAACTTCAAGAAAAGGGTACCATTAAATTTATTAAATAAATCAATACTAGCCGGGGTAAGATTAAAAATACACATTCTTTAGTAGCAGCTCTGATAAAAATAGTTGCAAAAGCACTTTACGCAAGAATTCAGATGATTGCAACTTGCAGGGTATTATTTAAGTACGTGCACTGAAAGCTATCCCTTTCAGTTCTGGGAAAATTGACATGTGTGAGGGAAAGAGATATAACTGAGGCTTCGCCGCCTAAGCAAAACCTCCCGCCCGCCCAGTCAACAGTAGTCCGCCGCCCTGGCTACACATTTGCGTTTTATGTTCTGATATCAGATTTTAATGTCTATTTTTATAATCAATGCGAAAATGTGTGCTCGCTTTTGGAAATGAAGGCGCAGTAATGAAAGGGTAAGGAAATATTGTATAATTGTACATTCCAATATTTACAAGGTTCTTAGTTGCATAATTTTATGTCAACTTTATAATTTAACCTGGATTAATTTATCGATTATTTTAATAATTACTGGTAAGTACTTAAAAATTAATTAAATACCATACTTTTTTTATTTATTTTAATTAAGAATATTAGTTAGTAAATAATTTTGGGTTTCAATAGAATTACAATGAAAAGTCTTATGTTGTTACTCAAAATATCTTTAACATCTCTTTACAATTTTAAAGTTTAAGTTAATGTTAGTATGTATCTATCAGTGCTGTTGTACAAATGATATTACGTTTTAATTTAATAAAATAGGTATCGATCTAGTAGTGAGACTCTCTGTATCGAATGCTTTTTTCTAACATAAACAATGAGAAATCAATTCCATATGGCTATACTCGTATACAACAATTTCGTTTATGTTTATTTTCTTTGAAAACAATGAAACAATTAGGTAAATACTTTTAAAAATTTTGTTTTAAAATATTCTAACGTGCTGGTATAGGTACATATGGTATGGTATGGGCTCTTACATTTCGGGTTTATGGTCTACGATTATCAAGAGTTCTCCCAAGGTTTTTCCCTCTACGTGCCGACCGTCTGACGGATGACGCTTCTCATGTCAACAATTGTTCAAAGGGAAAGGGTTGAGACCCTCCTACGCATCTTCGTTCAAGTGGAAGCTGAGTCAGACTTCGCTTTGTCCTCATAATAGACAGAAAAAAAACAATATGAAGTACCTACTTTTATTGACATTAAGGTTCAAGTTACATTATGTAGGTACTTGGTTAATATTGGTACTCGTATAGTAATATAACTTATGGAAAACGAAAGTTATGCATAACTACAAAAATTTATTCATGGAACTTAAGGAAAACTATGCCATAACTTTCATTATCAAACAAACCGGTTGCATTATAAAGATAATTCACCAAAATACCGTTTATGAAATTAGATAACATTTTAATCATTTTACGATTAATTAGAAACACGTTTTGTTATCTAATCATTTCACTGTGACTATTATTGCTCATTTTGTAACAGTGTGATGTCTTACATGTAACCCTTTCGTTTTGAACCCCTACGACTGCATAATATTACCCCACGTAATTACTAGAAAGGGCGCTGTTTTTTCTTCAGACTCAATTTTGCAACACTAGGGTTACTGCTGTTAGGGGGTTTTACGTAAGTACATTGGACAGTAAAACCATGACATTACATACATTAGAAGTGTACGATCCCAAGTTTTTGCGTACGCGGACAATCTTGCGTTACATTTAAATATTTTTATGGTTCTATAAAATGTTGCGCTGTAAGAAAAAATGTATTTGTTTTTCCATACTACCAAAATACATTGATCATTATCAGAAATAAATATATTATGTAGCATATTTAAACTGATTGTGTATTGTTTCAGTTTACGGCTTGGGTGGATGCAGTAATATTCGTCTTCAGTCTTGAAAACGAAATCAGCTATAACACCGTCGCCAATTACTTCAACAAAATGTCCCACTACCGGAATTCCGCGGAAATTCCTATCATTTTGGTCGGGACTCAAGGTGAGCATATTGCGCATTGAACTGTTGTTCGGTAGATTAGAAATTATGTTCCTAGAAAAGATTGTATTTCTCAGTTGGCTTTTATTGGCAGTTAACCTTTTCATGTTCGTACAGTTCATTATTACGGCTCTTATTCGAACAGCTCTGAATAGGAGTCACGACCTTTTGGTATCTAAGTTTTCAATTCAATATTATTTTAACGGCGATTTTTTTTACATACCTAGATATTATCAATAGATTATAAATATAAATATCATAAAACTTAATTTGTTTAGGTACAAATACCTATACGATTTCTTCAGTGAATTAGTTAATTTATAAGAAGAAAAATAATTTATAGGAATGAGTTTTCCCTAAGGAACAGTCTTTTTCCAGATGCCATAAGTGAAAGTAGTCCACGGGTTGTGGATGATAACCGAGCGCGCAAGCTATCTAATGAACTTCGAAGATGTTCCTACTATGAGACCTGTGCTACGTACGGGCTGAATGTGGATCGAGTCTTCCAAGATGGTAAGAAAATAAACAAATAAAACACGTTGGTAGAATTTCAAATGATGATGTCAGTTCTGGTACATTTTTTCCATGCGATGGTGCGCCTTAGGAATGTTGTTACCGTTTCTTATTTGCATTTCAGTATACTTACATCTAATGGATAGGTACCTACTTATTTAACACTATGAAAGCCCATGACACAAGTACCTACAACACGGCTTGTATCTACAACGAGCTTGGGCATTGAGCGTGCTATAGGTACTTAGTATTTTATATAGCTTCCTACCTAAAATAAATCAATAGCTACCTAACATCTTATTTCGAACCATCTTGCTAACTGCTATTTATTTAACAGAGTTTTATATTTATAATCGTGCTTTGATCTTCACATTGAATTCATTGATGTTTAGAGAGTTATAAAGTTGCGTAACCGATTTTTTTACGACTAGTATCTCGATCTCGCGTGATTTTACGGCCTGATGGATGAGCTAGCTAGATACGGACGAATCTCGTTTCGCCCGCGCAGGCAGTGGGGAGTCATACCGCGTGCAGTGGCAACACCGACCCCCTGCTGTACGGTCGTCGGGTCGTTTCGCATTTTCGTTCCCGTTCATTCGCTCGCTCGGCCTGTCGCGTTTTGTTTACATTTGTTCGACGCTACCAGACTCATTGTTTTGGCTGGTTTTTGTTGTAATTTATTCGCATTTTGAATGGAAGCATGGAAAGAACGCTCATATTTAAATCGAACATGTCGCCTATATCCAGTTTGAGGCGCCGAAGCTCGTGTTATAATATACAAAGAGCTGAAGAACGCGATCGGCGGAAATCTTCGAAGTTTGAATGTGCGTGGAAACTTGGATTAATTTCTTGTGAATGTGTCGTTTATTTAGTGAAAGTATAGCGTGGTGATTTATTTTTCAGCATGTCAGAAGATTGTGGGGACCAGGCTTTCTGCTTCGTCGCAGTGTTTGGCTGGAGGATCTAGGCCTGTGACGCCGCAGCCCATCGCAAACTCTCCTAGCCACAATCATTCCTCATTTCTTTACAAGGTAAGTTTTTTTATTACCTGCGATTATGGACTTACAATGGTCAGGTTTTGCATTACTCGACAAATAATGTTAAAGCTGACAGATAAAATACCTTCCTAAACTCACATATTCATCAACATTTCTTCCTACATTTTAAATCTGGGAATAAAAAACCTATTAAGAATGAAGCAGACAACATATTTTATAATAAATCTGTAGTTCTAACAGTGTTTTGCATAGTAAACTTGGTTATTTCAATTATAATTACAAATGACACCTGTTTCACAGGTCCTTATGTTTAGTATGCCACTATAATACACCTGTGTTACATATTCATAACTGTTCTGTTTATGTAACAAATCATGGTGTTTATGAAGTGGTTGCAGTGGCTTTAAACTTATATCTGTGAATTATATAGACAATGGTATTTTTACTGGCTTGTCAGCTTGTAGATTTTGTATGATGTTTTTAATTTCTGAATATCAATGCTCTTCTGAATATTATCCGTAACATTTTGTTTATGTACCTACTGGAATTTATTTCTTTGTTCTTAAAATATTTCTTCCTTTGTTCCAGAATGATGTAATTTTGCACAAAATAATATTAACATTTAAATACTAGAAATGTAAAATATCTACTAAATTCTTTCATGGAAAGGAGGAGGTAGATTTTATCAGCTATTTTCTTTTATTTTTTAGAGATTATGTATTCTGTTTATAACCAAAATACTGGTAAATTAATCTTTTACTTTAATCAATATAACACTGACGGCATACATTGATTAATTGTGACTGGCACCTTTTATCTACTCAGGTAAAATAAGCTGCAATGATTATGACTAAGACATTTTCATACCAAGTAGGTACATAATGTGAAATAAACCTACAAATGCCAATGACTGGATTACAACAAATCTTATCTTGTGTAGATAATCCCTATCACTATTTAGTTAAAGATATGAAAAGAAAACATGATCTCTGGTGTGAAAATAAATATTATCTGTTTGTGCTCTATTTCTCAATCAACCATATATATATATATATACTTATAAAAAAGATATTGTGACAGGCAAATAATGCACAGCCCAAACCGCTGTTTGTAGAGACTTGAAACTTTAAGTTTTTTAGACTACAAAATTAGTTTTGAATGTATCTAAATGAATTTGTAATTGGCCAAAGTATATTAATATTGTTATTTTCCAAATTAATCATGCTCACTTTAGTAGCACTTTAGTATCTACAAACCCTTATAGTTCCAAATCTCCTCAACCACAAATTTGGTACTTACATGCATTGTCTATCCATCAGCATATTTTTTTGATAGATGTAGAGTTGGTGTGGTACTATTCTGAGGCCTCACACTGCATCCACAAACCTATAATTACCATTACTCAAACAAAATATTCCACAATTAATTGATATCACACAAAATCATTTCATAATGTAACATAGCAATGCTATTACATTATCTAATGTGATTTTAATTCAGGAATGTGCGTATGTGATGTGCCCATTCTGCCAATTACCATTGTGGATTCAATTGAACCTTCGGGTGGCCATGGGTTACATAAATATTGAACATTAAGTACCTAAGTACTCATTTCATAAATGTTCATAACCTGAAACCTAAACTATGAATGAAAGACATAGATTAATTTGTGCCAAAAAATTCATGACACCAAGAACAGAGTTTATGATATGATCCAGATGTTTCTTCAAAATTATTTAAAATTGTGTAATTAACATAATAATGATATTGATGTTAGGCACTGTAAGAATAGTGTAATTTTAGTAATAAACAAAAGCTGATTCTAGGTATTACATTGTCATAAGGAACTTCCAAGTTGTTTTTACTTTAGTACTTTTGATACATAATCTATTATTAGATGTGTATTACTAATTCACACTCTAACTGTATAAATTTCAATTAATGTGAATAACGTGTTAGCCGAAAATAATTTCTGACTGAACGTGCTAACTTCAGTAAGTAGGTAACTAGGAACAGAAAACACAATTTTTTGGTTCTAGTCAATATTTATTATATTAGTCTATATAATATAAAATAACTCACGAACATTTTGAAAGTGAAATAGTCTATCTTGATTTGATCTAGAACTAGCGTCTTGTTCACGTTTTCCTCAGAAAAACACTTCATTCATGCAAGCAATGCCTTAAGGTTAATAAATATTATTGTATACATACTAGTATACATATATTTGTTTTGTATAATACGAACGATTATGTAAATGTAGGAAATCAATTTACATACCAATATTATGCAAACACGTCGGGCTATAAAGAAATTGACATAGTTTTGAACAATTAACTTGGTATACATTTCGCGATAAGTTTAATCATAAACGTAATGTATTGTATTGACACAGATATTTATGCAAATTATTTTCTCAGCTCGTTAAATTTAATTATGAAACATAAATTTGGCCAATTTCTTGATAAGATAAAGGAAATAAACAAGCACGATATAGGTAGGTACTCCAATGACTAAAGTACATATACTCTGTCTAACCAAAGATGGCCCTGATAAACCCCGGCAAATTCAAAAAATTTTGGTATGGCAATACATTAAATAATGTGATAACTTGGAATAACATAATTTGATACTTTTCTATTATTCTAAATAAATATCCTTACATATTTTTTTTACTCCGATATAAACAAGTAATATTCTTCAGATTACCTACACGCCTAGGGTGCATCTTAGAAATATCTTAGTGTAAGTAATAAATAAAAGTCTCAATTATTTAAGTTTTTTTTTATTCATCGTAATCAAAATCAGAATTTTGAATCATAATTCATAAATTTACTTCAATAAAATGTTTCTTTTTCCAAATATGTAGTAATGCTATTTAGATATCATAAAAGAAGGCAACAGTATCATAAAAAGAAAATAAAAGTCGAGAACCACAAAAATGGGATCAAAGTATCAAAATGTTTGTGCACTACAAACTTAGGAAATCAACCACATTATGTAAACAATCCTGTTTCTGCAGAAATTCAGCTTCTTTTTCCTGCTGCTTCTCCTGATACTTAGATATCATACAGAATAACAGCCTTCGCTCGCTACCGTTGATTGTTTGAGGCATTTTAACACGCAAAATTCTCAAAATGTATTTTTAATATCCACCAAAACATCAAGGAATAGTATTGCCACACACCGAGACCAATTTTCCCTAATTTTTTAAAGTCAAATTTTTATGGATGTACCACACGTAATTGTATATTTATCCGATTTATGATTTATAAAAAATTAAAGAATTACTTCTTGCGTTCATTAAAGTGAACTATAATTCGTTAGCAAGTATTATTATTTTTTATCACCCTGACTTTACCCCGTTATAGAGCATAATGTCCGTAGGTGGAAACACATGATGTATTGCCATGTGAAAAGTTTCGCAAAAATGCCCAGTGCCAGCTTTCGTTAGACAGACTCTACCTGCCTACCTATAAATAAATAAATATTACTGGACAATTTTACACAGCGACATCTAGCCCCGTGGTAAGCTCGAAGCTTGTGTTACGGGTGCTAGATTTCTGATATATTTAATATAATATACATAGATAGATAGATATTTTTTTATTATACATATAATAACACCCAGACACCCGGAACAAATATTTGCAGATCATACAAATTGTTGTTCCGAGGCGGGAATCGAACCCGCAACCTTTTGCGTCGCAGGCGGACCTTCGCCCGCTGCGCCACAGAGGTCGTCTATAGGTCTACCTTTAGTTATCCAATTTCCACAATACTTCAAAACAAGTACCCAATTACACAATCGGTCGAATGAATCACGTCGCATATCTGGTGAAAACCGCAGGAAAATCCGTTTAATAGGTGAACTTATATCATACTAGCAGCCCCCGCGAACTTCGTCTCGCCATATACTTTTATTTGCAACTATATCCATACTAAATTTCATCGAAATCGAATTTTCCCACGTAAGCATATATTTTCCCGTGGAAGCATGTATTTTCCGCGGTAAAAAGTAGCCTATGTTAGGATTAGGATATTACATATTATATTACATTACATTGACTTCCCCCCCCCTCCCGTACCCCAGTGATGCTTACATGGAGTCTACATCGCATGCTGGCTAGCTGAGAGCGGTGCGCGACAACCTCTAGACTTTTTTCTAATACTTGCATTTTTAAACTCGTGATATCTTCCGAATGAAATGTCCGAATTGAATAATTCAAAAAGTTATAAAAAGGTATTAAAGCCGTCTTGAATATAAAGTAATTTATTTTGATAAGAATTAATACCAAGGTACAAATGAAGACCCTTTCAAGAGGCGGCATATATAAATTAATATTTTAGAATAAAAAACTGCTTACTGTGACATAACTATAATATTTAGACATATGCTGTCGCGACATTTTTTGTAGATAATGATGAGTTCTGCAAAGTCGTAGTACTAGGCCGGGATCCGTAGTACATGAAAATCAAGTGATTACTAACAAGCTAATTTTTGGTGAGTAGCTTCGTTTCGATGAGACGTCCAAAGATATCCTATAGATCCTATATCTACCCAACTCTCGATTGTGGTAGCTAACAGAGATATCAAGGATTAAAAAATTCAAGGATGTAAAACCGGGATAACGGACCACGAAATTTGTCGGACAATATGTCCATTAGATTTTATAAATATTAATTAAGTATACAACAAAAAATCAGCTGGTTAGTAATCATAGTAATCATTTAAATTGACCTCGTTTTCGACACATTTTGGAAATGGCGGACTCTTTGATCAAACCATAGGTTTTGTAGGACAAACATGTTTTTATATAATTTAGATAATTATCTTGAGATATAACATATTGTCCTACAAATTTCGTGGTCCGTTATCCCGGTTTACATCCTTGAATTTTTTAATCCTTGATATCTCTGTTAGCTACCACAATCGAGAGTTGGGTATAGGATATCTTTGGACGTCTCATCGAAACGAAGCTACTCACCAAAAATTAGCTTGTTAGTAATCACTTGATTTTCATGTACTACGGATCCCTGACTATACATGATTTTGTTCTATCATCAATAGTTTTCGCAGCGCACGCGACGTAAGGAATTTTTCAGGTCATTTTTTTACACCTTATGTTACATTATTGGAGTTTTAGTAAGGATCCCTAATTTTTTTAAAATATAATATAGCCTATGTTACTCGGGGATAATGTAGCTTTCCAAAGGTGAAAGAATTTTTGAAATCGGTCCAGTAGTTTCGGAGCCTATTCGTTACAAACAAACAAACAAACATACAAACAAATCTTTCCTCTTTATAATATTAGTATGTTACTCGGGGATAATGTAGCTTTCCAAAGGTGAAAGAATTTTTGAAATCGGTCCAGTAGTTTCGGAGCCTATTCGTTACAAACAAACAAACAAACATACAAACAAATCTTTCCTCTTTATAATATTAGTATAGACTAGCCTTTCGCCCGTAACTTGCCCACGTTAATAACCACCCCCCAAAACATTGGTGCTTTTTCTTTTTCTTTAGATACTACTACTAAAGAAAGCTTAAAAAAAAGCTAAGCTTGCTTTATTATTCAGTATCAGGACTTTGTTTGTGTACCCTTAAAGGATAAGACCTCACAACTCGTGGCAGTTATGGTCCCGTGGCGGCTGAAAAATACACAAGGTCAGGCGCCCAAGTGTTCTAAACTAGGTACTTTTAACTAAACAGAGTTAGCGGTATTCCCCAGTTGTCCAATTTTAAAGTTTTATTTAGGTCCTTTAAGTATTTAAACACATTCTTGGTGGTACTTTATTATAACTACTTAAAGAAATTAGAGCCTATTTCACCAGTAACAGTTTAAGTGCCAGATAGCCTATCCTTAACATATCTCCATGATAAACTATCTGAGTCTTTATCTGTAACCGGTGAAACAGGCCCTTTGTAGGTATAATCATTACACAGTACAGTCATATTCTTTGGCCTACAACTTGAGAGGTTGGTGGTCCTATTACTGCCAGGGTTTAACGGACAGCCCACTCTGTAGAGGGTGTCTTAGCGAAGAAGAATCAGCTGCCCACGTAGTCCTGGAATGCGAGGGAGTAACAGAGGAACGAATTCAAATCCTCCAACTGCCGAGGTCACTCCGTGAAGCCTGCGATGATCCCAGGACGATTCTGTGCTTCTGGTCGGAGTTAGACTGGTTACACTAGCGGACCAACCACGCACAAAGGACCAAATTTGAGTCCAATTGCAGAAAAAGGAGTCCCCAAACTAACTAACTAACAGGGTCTAATTACCTTGTTTAATTTTTTATTGGATATTGTATTTAAATACTCGTTCCCAGGACTCTCTACCGCGAAGCCAGCACACGCTGTCGGCGTCGTCGCACCACCTGCACCGCGGCGCGCAGTCCTTCGACGCGTCGTCAAACAGCAGCGGCATCTCATCCACGCACGTCGTCGAGATACACAGCACCAACGGATCTGACACATCGTCGCGATGGGGCAACTCTCTAGGTAACACTTTGTCAGGAATATAAAGAAATTAAAAAAATAAAGAAAGAAAATTAGGTTATTCAAAAATGTTTGTAAGTATAATAAAATAACATAATCAGTGCTTGTTATACGAACATCATGAAAAGGACACTGACTCAGCATTGAGTTGGTTACCAGTAATCTAGCAACCAACACTGATCTAATATGTAAGACATTGAGTCCACAAAGAAGGCCAAGACTCGGCTAGACCCCCTAAAAGTGATGCGATGTCGCAGATACTTTGTTAACATCCTGCTCTGCGATATGGGTACTGATCCTTCCTCTGTCATGGTTGAGAATTTGTTTTAAAATTATTTACGCGTATGTGTACCTAAGGCAGATATTCCTGATAATACAGTTCCAACTACGAAAGAGACATCAATCGTCGCTTCTAGAATAGTTCTTTGATGAACACCTAAATGACAATTAATTACCAGAATCAGTTTTAATAATTACATCTCAATTCCTTTCCAGGAAGCCATGGCTCATCATCAGGCCTAGTCTCCATAGCAACAGAAAACAACAACGTGAAGTTCACAGCGCCCCACTGCCTCGATAATCTACAAAAAGAGAAGGATCTCCCCACCCCCCTCTCCACCCCCACAACCTCAAGAAAATCCAGGAGAAGATCTAATCTCTTCACTCCCTCAAAGAAAGATGACCGGCTGAAGAACGGAGAGTTAGGTTCTGGTCGAGCTATACCGCTGAAGCAAGGTTATCTGTATAAGAAGAGCAGTAAAGCACTAAATAAGGAGTGGAAGAAGAAATATGTGACGCTTTGCGATGATGGACGGTTGACTTATCACCCGAGTTTACATGTAAGTATTCATCAAGATACACGCACAAAGAATAGACTTTGAGTCAATTGAACAATGGAGTTCCCATTTTCCAACTAGCTAAATATCATCAATATCATCCATATTTATTACCATAGAAACACATTTAATTTCATTTGTCGAAATACTCATATCTAAATAAATCATTTATAACTAGTTTAAATGACTTGTTCTTAACTAACCTGACCTTTTTATTAAATTTGGTCTAAAATATAAGCATGCAAATAGTTTTGCCTTGATTGATATTGTACCTTATCTACATTTAACAACCCATGTTACGTCACACTACTAAGCAAGGGTCCCTTTAAAGGTCATTATGGAACCCTTTGGCTTTGGGAGATTAGGTATAATTAGCTGGTATATAATTACATTATCAGGGGTGATCGCAGTAAGCTGATACAGATGATCAAAAGTTTATTTAGTCTGTGTTAAATATTTAACTATGTTTTGAACTATTTTCATTCCTTACAAATATTCAAAAAACACAGAGTGTGCTTGAAAGTTTCTATAAAGTATTGAAGCTCGACACTGACCTAAATTCATATTTAACTTGAAGAGTCCAAGAAATCAATAAACTCGAGAATATTTAAATCATCCTTGAACAAGAATACATACATACAGTATGTCTTTGTACTTTTGTTCAATATTCACTTTAGGTAAACAATGTTATAATACTGTTCATTTCTTTTCAATTGAATATAAATTAGTATAATTATTTCGGCATTGTAAACTAATTTACCTGAATATTTAGTTAAGTTTTTCAGCAAGACTAACATTATCAAACAAATTTAATTAATTATGAGTGAGAAAGAAATAAGAAAGTTTAGTAGGTATCAATACTTCTAGTCTTAGAAGAATAATAAACAAATTTTACATCATTTATTTTCAGGATTATATGGAAGACGTTAACGGCAAAGAGATCTCACTGCAATACGTAACGGTGAAGGTGCCAGGGCAGAAGCCGCGAGGCTCTAAGTCCATCATCACGACCGTGCCAGGGTACAACGCGCACTCTGTAAGCCTGGACATACACGACAGTATTGGTGGATTATCTATAGGTAAGATTTTGCTATATTACAGACATAACTGACATTTTTTAATATAACTATAGATTTAAAGACTGCCACAGTAGAGAATGTCACTAAATTACAAAGTATACGTGCGTGTAGGAACCTGCATTTAAATAAATGAATATTGCTGGAAAATTCACACAGCATTAACCCCCCATAGACTAACGTTCATTCCTTCCGGCTTATCCCGTGTACAGATAAGCGACGGGATGAAATAAAACACGACTTGAAGGGTCGCGGTGTTATAATACCGTCATTCTTTCCGCTATTGCACATACACTGGCGTTCATTCCGTAAGGATTGTACATTCCGGCAGGAATTAACGTTAGTCTATGGGTAGCTATTATCTAGTAGCAAGTCCCAAATATTTGCAGAACATTAAAATGTTTGTCCTGAGGGAGGAATCTCACTAGCAATCCTTTGCGTCGCAGATACTTACTATTGCCATCTATAATCATAAATAGAAACTACAGCTTGCTATGTCTCTTAAAACTTACCTCCAAAACCCACCAACAGATGGCGCTATTACAAACATTGCAGGTTACAAGGAGAAGCCACAGCGAGTGACGGACAAGGCGCTGCTGTCCGCGTTCGAAACGATGAAGGAACCGGCTTCGAGTCGCCAGTCGCTCACTGCGGAGGAGTCTACGAACGGGGATAAGGACACGCCGCATGTCAAGAAACGACATCGCAGGATGAAGAGCAGTGGACTTAAGAATGGCGAGGAAGGTATGTAATTTAATTTTTTATCTATTGGAAAGGAAAACTATCTTTTGGACTTATGCCGTCGTTAACACTTCTATAAACATACCCAAATTCAGCCCACAACAGAGAGGTTCTGCTAAAATAGGTTGTGCTTGTGTGTTAGCATGTTATGTAATGAGTGCTGGTAGTGTTAACCACCCAGTGTTTGTGTTCTCTTCAGTTTTACTATAGTTAAGTTCTACAATCTGCCGTCCTCTGAAAACTTCTGCTCTTTCAATAGTTATCTTAATTAACTTAAGTTATTTAAGTAAGATATTTTAAATTGCTTATGTTGTGGTAGTGCCCCACCGGGGTCATACATATTTTGATACA
This sequence comes from Chloroclystis v-ata, assembly GCA_963691955.1. Lineage (NCBI taxonomy): Eukaryota > Metazoa > Arthropoda > Insecta > Lepidoptera > Geometridae > Chloroclystis > Chloroclystis v-ata. The sequence goes on along the minus strand of OY829902.1, from coordinate 9,269,743 downwards.
TAAAAGATATTTAAAAACCATGTACAGTCGGCTAAGGAAGTGGTCTACCAGTTTTGACAAAAGTTTCTGTGCGATGTAATGATCGATATGTTTTTTTTTTCCAACATTATTAAAATTTAACGTACAAACGAATCTCAACCGTAGGGTGGTAGACCTCATTTTTTGCTGACTGTACCTACTCAAATCAATAAATAAATGATTATGATTATGGACCAAGTAATATTGATATATTTGCTTTATAATTCCAGAGGGAGAATTCACATCGTGCGAGTTCACAATAGTCAGTCTGGACGGCAAGCGATGGCGCTGGGAGGTGTGCGGGGCGGGGGGCGCGGGCGGGGGGGCCGCCGCCGCCGAGAGGGACGCCTGGGTCTGCGCCGTCGAGGCACAGATACTGGCCTCGCTGCAAGGACGGGTCAGTACATATAAATAACCATACGGCTTTTTTTAACAACGGGAATTACTCACGTATTTACAAAGGAGTTAAAGTCTAAATCGACATTTCACCACAACAAGAGCAGTCTTTTTCTTTTTTGAAACCTCGAGGGTTTTAACTCCTTTGTACGTGAGTGATTTACCTTTGTTATAATATGAATAGCAACATATTATGAATAACTCAGGAAAATTTAGAAAGTGAAATACTCGCCTAACCTTCACGGGCATGCGAATTACAAAATTTATTTATTTTATTTTCACAATTTTAAGGAAACCTACTTAGACACAATATTAGTATGGTAATAATAGTATGACAAACATTGTCATTTAGGGAGGGCAATTATAAAGTTTCCATGTATGGGATTTACATTGGTTATTGTTTTACAGACGTCCCGTCAGCCCGCGCCGACGGGTGCTAACTCCACGGGCGACGTGCGAGCGACGTACTACATCAGGCGCGTGCACGGGAACAACGCGTGCTGCGACTGTGGGGCACAGGGTGAGTTTCATTATATGTCATGAGTTTACGGTGTTCCTTCATAGATGGCGCTCTACAGACATAACTACACCGCGTCATGTAATGAACAAGATGGCGGGGCGCGAGTTTTTAGATTAAATTATAGGTTTTGTTAGAGATAAAATAATAGAATAGACTAGAAAATACTTTATTGCACACCACAACACCAGAAACACATAATACACACTTAAAACTTTAACATTTGGAGTACAATAGGCGGCCTTATCGCTGTGAACGATTTCTTCCCGACAACCTATGTATGATTTAGCTGAGCCACCTGCGGTATTTTTAAAGTAATTTCTCAACAGTTACAGTGTTGACAATCAAAGAGATTATTATAAGTAAATAAAATGTTTAATCTGAAGGTTACGAAACCAGTCTAATTTTCTAACAAAAACATTGTTATTGTTCTAGATCCGGACTGGGCCAGTCTCAACTTAGGCGTCCTGATCTGTATCGAGTGTTCGGGCGTGCACAGGAACCTGGGCTCGCATATATCTCGAGTGCGCTCTCTGGATCTAGACGAATGGCCGTAAGTATATACAACTACATTGATTCAGTTATAATTGTAAGAAGCGAAGTGAGATTATTAAAAAAAACAATAACTCTTCTTCTTCTTTTTTGTCGGTATCTTGACAGAGAATTTGTGATCATCAGATGTTGATGGCAATCTCACCCCACTCTTTGATGCTCGCCATGTTTTCCTTACAGCTTAGGATTAATGCAATATCCATCCCAAAATGTGAATTATAATTTAAGCTTTTTTTTAATTATGTTTACAGGTTGGGCCACGTGAGCGTAATGGTGTCAGTTGGCAACTCACTCGCAAACTCTATTTGGGAAGCAGATCTGCGCGGACACATCAAACCCATCGCCACTTCTAGTCGGGAGGAGAAAGAAAGGTACCTATGGGAATAAAATAAATCATAATGACTCAAATTAGGTCAAATAAGGCACTGGTTTACCCAATTAAAAGTCGCGGAGACATTTTTCGAACAAAATTTCTCACCAACGAACGTCGACGTTGTCGAGTTGTCTAACCAACCAGTAGACCAACCACTGGAACTGCTCATAAAGTTAAAATCAATGGGGAAGCTACTCGACTGGTGAATGGTTGAGTGCAAGCCTCCTCCAAAGATATCTGTTTCGTGCTCAGTCCATTTGACCCGGTTATCCCTTAGTTAGTCTTAGTCTGCCCAACATGTCAGTAGTCTCCTCCGCTTCTGTTGCCATGTGGGCCGTTCCATGTATTAGTTTATATACCACTGTTATAATTGTAACTCTATCTATGTATATTCCAGATGGATCCGTCTGAAGTACGAGCGTCGCGCGTTCCTGTCGGCGACGGACGCGACGTCGGCGGAGGCGCTGCGCGGTGCCGGCGCGCGCGGACAGGTGCCGCTGCTGGCGCGCCTGCTCGCCGCGCCGCCCCCGCGCGCCCCCGCGCCCCGCGAGCGCGCGCTGGCGCTGCGGGCGGCCGCCGCGGCCGGACACCTTGCCGCCGCGCAACTACTCATATGGGTGAGGACCTTAAGATGCGCCTCTATATTATCTGTGGAATAAAATAAAAAATAATGATGAAATCTCTGTCTAATGTATGCCATTAAAAGAGACCTAACCAAATACTCAAGACGCCATATTATGTACTTGTAGGTATACACGTGTTTTTCGTAGTTAGGGCCGTTCCATTATATTCCTTCTTCTGAGGTGAGGACAATCTACTGATCATTATCCTTCATTCATCTTCTTCTCTCCCTGTCGGGTAGGTAAAGCGCTTTAGGGCTGTTGATCTGGCTCGTGTTCGTCGAAACATGAACGAGTGAGTCAATTTGGTTTTTAAGCTTTTGGACCGTGCCACCTTCGACTGGCCATCTGGCTTCGCCCATCTAAGCACCTGATTGGATTAATAATTAATGCACCGTAAGGGCGATCGGAAATACTACCTCTCCAGCAGCCGCCAATCGACTGATGAGCGCGCGGCGCCTTATAAGCAATGGTTTTGCACACGGCAAGTATGGTTTTGCGCACGTCACTCTCGTAGTGGAGTCCGGTAAGAGTGAATCCCGAACAGAAAGGCAACACCGTTCTGTGTGGTTTACCAGATGACTGCAATCACCAACCTGCGCCTGGTGATCCAAATCCCCCAATACCTATTCGTCACCCTACCAAGGTTTACATACCTGTGATCTGTAACCGTCTATTCTAGGTATTCAATTTATTTCTGTTGAAAATCTTATTTAGTGTATTATTTATCCCACAGCACAACGCGAACCCTAACTTCCCCGACAACGACGGTCACAGCTGCGTGTTCTACGCGCGCGCCGCGGCCGGCCACCTCGCCGGCATCCCGCCGCAGTACCCGCGCGCGCTGCAGCTCACCTGCGCGCTGCACCCCAACCCGCCTGTGTTGCCGCCTTCCTCAGGTAACACTACTACGCGCGCGCCGCGGCCGGCCACCTCGCCGGCATCCCGCCGCAGTACCCGCGCGCGCTGCAGCTCACCTGCGCGCTGCACCCCAACCCGCCTGTGTTGCCGCCTTCCTCAGGTAACACTACTACGCGCGCGCCGCGGCCGGCCACCTCGCCGGCATCCCGCCGCAGTACCCGCGCGCGCTGCAGCTCACCTGCGCGCTGCACCCCAACCCGCCTGTGTTGCCGCCTTCCTCAGGTAACACTACTACGCGCGCGCCGCGGCCGGCCACCTCGCCGGCATCCCGCCGCAGTACCCGCGCGCGCTGCAGCTCACCTGCGCGCTGCACCCCAACCCGCCTGTGTTGCCGCCTTCCTCAGGTAACACTACTACGCGCGCGCCGCGGCCGGCCACCTCGCCGGCATCCCGCCGCAGTACCCGCGCGCGCTGCAGCTCACCTGCGCGCTGCACCCCAACCCGCCTGTGTTGCCGCCTTCCTCAGGTAACACTACTACGCGCGCGCCGCGGCCGGCCACCTCGCCGGCATCCCGCCGCAGTACCCGCGCGCGCTGCAGCTCACCTGCGCGCTGCACCCCAACCCGCCTGTGTTGCCGCCTTCCTCAGGTAACACTACTACGCGCGCGCCGCGGCCGGCCACCTCGCCGGCATCCCGCCGCAGTACCCGCGCGCGCTGCAGCTCACCTGCGCGCTGCACCCCAACCCGCCTGTGTTGCCGCCTTCCTCAGGTAACACTACTACGCGCGCGCCGCGGCCGGCCACCTCGCCGGCATCCCGCCGCAGTACCCGCGCGCGCTGCAGCTCACCTGCGCGCTGCACCCCAACCCGCCTGTGTTGCCGCCTTCCTCAGGTAACACTACTACGCGCGCGCCGCGGCCGGCCACCTCGCCGGCATCCCGCCGCAGTACCCGCGCGCGCTGCAGCTCACCTGCGCGCTGCACCCCAACCCGCCTGTGTTGCCGCCTTCCTCAGGTAACACTACTACGCGCGCGCCGCGGCCGGCCACCTCGCCGGCATCCCGCCGCAGTACCCGCGCGCGCTGCAGCTCACCTGCGCGCTGCACCCCAACCCGCCTGTGTTGCCGCCTTCCTCAGGTAACACTACTACGCGCGCGCCGCGGCCGGCCACCTCGCCGGCATCCCGCCGCAGTACCCGCGCGCGCTGCAGCTCACCTGCGCGCTGCACCCCAACCCGCCTGTGTTGCCGCCTTCCTCAGGTAACACTACTACGCGCGCGCCGCGGCCGGCCACCTCGCCGGCATCCCGCCGCAGTACCCGCGCGCGCTGCAGCTCACCTGCGCGCTGCACCCCAACCCGCCTGTGTTGCCGCCTTCCTCAGGTAACACTACTACGCGCGCGCCGCGGCCGGCCACCTCGCCGGCATCCCGCCGCAGTACCCGCGCGCGCTGCAGCTCACCTGCGCGCTGCACCCCAACCCGCCTGTGTTGCCGCCTTCATCAAGTAACACTACTCTACAGAAATTTAATAAATTTCAGCCATGTTTTTCTGTGTTGCCGCCTTCATCAGGTATATATCTCTACTCAACAGAATTTGTTAAAATTTCGGCCATGTTATTAGTTGAAGCTGTAGCGGATTTAGCTCTTTGAAATGGCAATGGGCAGGCCATATAGTGCCATATAGTGGAGAACAAACGGGTAGTGGAATAGCTCTTTGAAGTGGCAATGGGCAGGCCATATAGTGCCATATAGTGGAGAACAGATGACCGATTGGGCCGGCAAGTTCTCGAGTGGATACTACCAGATAGATACCACGGAACGGCAAGTACAGCGTCGGACCTCCACCGACAAGGTGGATCAAGTGAAAGCGGTTGGCTCGCGGTGGATGCAGGCTGCGTCCGGCCGCAATAACTGGAATCATATAGGGGAAGCCTATGTATATTCATATATGAAATTGTGAACGTACAAAGGCTGATTTTTTTTAACCTTTTTTTTTTTATTTGAATTATGATGGTGATGATTAGTTAAAGTAGTTTTTAACTATCATCAATATTACACATTACCCACTGCAGTGAGACAGCATTGGGGAAAAAAGCTGTTTTTCATTAATTTCTCTGTAAAACTGTATTAAGTATTTAATTTATTTTCTCTCTCCACAGGCACAAACTCAACCAGCTCAACCTCAAGCGCGAAGTCCTCCATCAAGAACCCCGAGCCGGAGTGCAACTGCATCATATTCGAGTTACTGAACGCGCAGGCAGCCGCCAACGCGCTCGTAGAAATACTCATCGGACTACAAAACAACCAGTATATGAACGGATACGAGTCTAATGGAGTCAACTCGTTTAGCCACGCTACTTTAGGACGACCTAACTTATCTCTGACCAATGGCAAGTGCGGGAGTATAGTCTAGAATCTAGACTTTAGAGTACTTTAGACTCTTGATTCACCATATTCAAACTATGAGGCAAAAAAGGCGATTCTCACAATGTCACCCTGTTGCGTCGCATACTTTATGCGTGTGAGCAGTCTAAAATACAACCTGGAAAATTAATTATTATCTATCACAGCAAATCCATGATATTTTACTGCATTATAATGACATAGTAGAAAACAAACTAAGAACGAATTAAAACAAGTTTAACTATGAGAAAGGTTTTTCGCCATTTTACTCTACCCTATTCTGGGTGTTTCTATTCAAACGACACTTAAAGTGTAAGTAAAATACAGTGGGTTGCATTTTGTGAGAATTACCTTAATATTTTGAACATTATAATTCTTAAATCTCATTCAGAATACAGTTTCTATTATAATTTATTTATAGATATTTTGTTTGTAAATTGTGTTGTATTCAGATGAATTATTTATGGAAATTATTTAGTTGCTACTGGTTTAGCAAATGTAAGGGTTTCGACTGAAGTTATCAGATTCTTGTTGTAGTTACCACTTTGAATGATCTCAGATTTGTTTACACGGCAGATTGTAAATTATTTTGACATCACTGGATTGAAAAACATCACATCTTAAACCCTTCATCTTTTCTAAGATTTTCAACATTTGATTAACATAATTTTAAATCTGCCGTGTAGTAAATATTGAGTTATATACTTTACCTAGCGTATGTACGTACTTATACGTAAATGTTTGAGATAGTGACGGTATATAGATCCGTAATAATCCATATTTCAAAATTAGTTAAATTTTTGTCAATTTAACAGTTAATTAAACTAGAAAATTATACGAAATTAGTGGAAGCTCTGTCACATATCCGGCTAATAGTTCAAATGTAATTTATTTGGTAGTTTAGAGGAATTTATAGTAAAATTATTTGTTGTAGTGTCCCAAATTCAGATAATGCACATTAAATTTAAGGTGTTTTAAAACTACGACGTTTTTTGGTATTTACAACCCAATATTAGATTTGTATTGTTACAAGTTGGGTCGAATAGGTGTACGAAACATGAAAATTGAATACTATTAAATTGCAAAAATATAAATAAATATAATTTCTTAGGATTGCTCATAAAACTTAATAAATTCTAGGGAAATTACTACTTTCAATTTCATTTTCCGGATAAAATTATGCAATATTCATGTTTCGTAGTATAGGGTATAAAATATAGGGTAAACTTAAATTTTAGGGTGCAAGATCTCAGCTCAATGCTATTAGTAGGGTAAAATTTAGGATAAATGTATTTTTAGAGGAAAGTTGTCGCTTTACCCTAGACCCTTGGGTGGTTTTTGTCAAAAACATAAATTTATTTAAAATTTTCTTCTTTCACCTGGCAGCTTTTGATTATTAAATAATGTTTTTTTGTTAATTTTCATACATTCCATGTTAATAGTCAATCACCCAAGGATTATTTAACAGTTGATGTGATACCTAAGGTTTCCCATTTTAAGCCAAATGTACTGACCCCTTCGTGCCTATTCTCTAGTTAGATATGCTTCGGCTAGTTCTTATCTTAAATATTACTTTATCACAAAACATAATATAAATATGCCTAAAAGTTTGTAAATCTCAAAATGTGTTTGATCGCAAGGCCCTGACTTATTTTTAAACATAATTTACCTTTTAAATAAGACTTGCATATTGTACATATAAGTTATCTTTCAAGATAATTCGCATAATTATATTAATTCAAGTGACTTACTCAGAGACTTTTAGAAGACATAAAAAAATAACCATATTTATATAAGAAAAGTTAACCGGGATATTTATATTCTTAACATTTTCTAGTAAAATTTAGAAATTGGACATGAATTTTAATTATATTTGTTTGATCACATCATCGATTATTATTATTGAAAATCTTGAATGACAAAGAATATACTTGCAACCCAGTATTTTTTTTGAAAAATCAAATGTGTTCAGTAATATTTAGATGAGAATCTAGCCTTTACCTAATGCTAAGAATAAGTTAGTAAACTTGTTCACCTAGTTATTAGGTACTTCCAATTTGATATGGTAAAGTCGTATTTCTTATTTAGCGGTTATATTAGGAGAGATAATCTGTGTACTATAGAATTTAATGTGTTGGTAGGCCACAGAAAAGATTCTCTCAAAATCACTTAATATTGCAGGTAGGACATAGTTTGTGCATTTATTTATGAAATTCTCTAGTTTACGAGTGCTATCTATGGTTCTATTTTCTCTACTTATGTAGTTACATTTTCCGTATATTTGTGTTTACGTCGTTGATATTGTCGATTTCATTGTGAAGTGGTTATCTCTTATTGAATTGTCGAATTCTCACTATTTTGCGAACTGCACTTTAAATTTTCGAAATTATGTATAAATTAAGATTTTTGTACATTTTAGCAATAAATCGTTTTACCGTTCAGTATTCCGATTTATATTTGTATAAATGCACGTTAGATTTTCCTGCACTTTTTGATTTGTATAATTTTATTCCAAGCGCTGTTGAAAATTTATAGTTTTAAATTACGTTACCTTTGACTTTGGTTAGCTATTTTATTTTTTATGTTTTTTTTGTATATATTTTGTACAGGCCAAAGAGCTTTTTGTAAATAACTGTCGCAGCGTTAGGTAGCTGGTACACTAAGTTTCGTTATTGTAATTTCTAAGAGATTTGTTGATGTTCTTATCTTGTCGAAATAAAGTGTAATTGAACACGATGATGAGTTTTAACAGTATTTTAAATTGACTTATTACCTATATGTACCTATATAATGCGATTTTAACTCGGTGATCATCGCTTTATGTTGTGTGCTTTAATTTTTATGTAAGTACCTAATTAAAAAGATAGGTAGATGCTTTTCAAAATGGAGCTGGGCTTGTTTACGTCAATACCTACTTAGAGGAAACTGATAGGAAGACTATACAAAGAGTATGCATGTATGTTATGTAGGTACCTACAAATTCTGCAATGTTCCTGAAGTCTTCCGCTAAAACTTTCATAATGTCAGTGAACTTTGACTCTGCATAAGCACATTTCAAACCTGAAATCCGCTCATTTATAGTCAGCCCACGATCCCCTTATACCGTTTTTGATGTTTTGTTTTATGTACGGAAATGATGAACATGAGACTTTATGTAGGTACAGGTACAGTGATCACGTAATCTTTTTATTCGACGATCACCACTGGTGTGTCTAGGGATTTAATCTAGGAGCCATTCTGTTCACACTTCTCTCCGTAGTAACAGCAAACCACATTTATAAGTTCAGCAAATGAAACGACCAGAAAATATAACAGGTTAAGTATAATAGATGTTGGATGGATATCACCACCTAAACCTCGGTAGGTACCTACCTACATTGAACTTACCTCTGTATTCATTTATTGTTTACAGAATATGTACTTATATTATATGAGTCACAAATCAAGAAAAGTTCTGAATTAACCAGTAGAAGGTAAGTATTTAACTACTTAACCGTGAGGTAGGTACAGAATGGTTAATTAGACTCTGAATAGGTACCTAAGTGATGCTCGGGGGAAATCTAGGCTAATTTTGTACCTAGTATTCGTTTGCTGTTCATTTCACTGAAATGGCTTGACATTATATAAGGCTGGGTCAAGACAGGGTTTTTGTTGAGATGAGATGAACAGTGCCATATTTGAACCGTTGGTTGTACAAAATTTGGTACCTATGTCAACTTTAGTGCCCATTGAAGGGAAAATATATTACAAAAATCCTATGATCGGATATGATCTATGATCGGTGAGAAAGTAATCGAAACCTATAGGTATTAATTTAATGAAATTATCTGATAAAACTTTTGTATTGGAAGTTACTTCTTTTTGATAACTTTTATTTTTAGTTTTAACTAGTTATAGTTAGGTAGGTATATACCTACCTCTACTTTCCATGAGCTGACAAATAATTCGTTGGCCTATTTTGTTCCGGAAACGAAATAACACGTGAAACTTTTTCACTTCAGACCTTTTGTTTCTCTTCAAAACTATTTTATTGACATTGGGACAATATTCGAGCAAACCTCAGAACTTTGCGGATACTTTTATCGATAATGAAAATAGAGAGGAAAAGCTATAGGTTTGCCACAAGCCTATAGCTTTTGTAGGTACTTATAAGTTCTTTTCGTAGAAATTTTTACTTGTCTTATAGAAAAACTGAGATCTTATTTTCTTCTCCTACTTTGCGTTATTGATAGAATTTAACTAATAAAACAATAACAAACTTTAGATTTAGATACTTACTAAAAAGCCACAACAAACCAGCAAAGATTGATTTGTTTCAAGAAAAGCGCCGCTCTTGCATATTTTATGTTCACATCAACCTTCGAAGCAAGTCTCTTAGGAAATTACTTCGCGGTTCCAGTTTCTACGTAATACTGAGAAAATGCCTGTAACGTTACACCGTGAGGTTATTTGCCAATAGTACCTAAATTATATTACTACGATAGAAATATTTTTGTAGAATATGATCACATAACTAATAGGTATGTATAAGTACAAGGTTCTTGGAAATACACAAATCAACAGCGAGGTTTTGATTTGTGTAAGTAGGTAGGTATAGTAAAACCATTCTAAAAATGAACTTCCCTCCACAAAACCGTGATGATTTCAACGTGTGAGAGGAAACACAGAAAAACAGAATACGCAGAAAAAAAAATACAGAATTTGGTAGAGGGGCGTTCATTTTAGAAATGGTTTTAGTATACATATCTACTTATTTCCAATTTATTTGTATTAGGTATGTATGTAGCAGACTATAATGAAAAATAAGGAACTAATAATCTAAATATCAGGTAGGTAAGGACCTGCTTTGATATTTGCATACAAATATGAATAGAAATACAGATTTTTGGTTAAATTCAATTAAGAATGAATTCATTTTTACTTTTTCATTAGATAGCTACTACAAAAACAGAAAATTAATATTCCATTTGCTTTTTCAATCCCAATTAATCCCAAAATCCTCTCTGTCATCGTTTCCCGGTAATTAAGGACTCAGCAATAAAATGAGTCGAGTAATTAATAACCAAACGGAAGTTCCTGCTTAATTAGAGGGCCTTCTCTAGGGAACTCTAATAACAACGTGACAAAGTTGGCTCTATCTTAACTAAGGATTGTACTATAATAAGAAGGTTGGTATATAAAGTAAAGCATTTTTTACTATAAGTAATTAAATAAATAAATATTGCTGGACAATTTACACAGCGAATCGAACCCGTAGTTAGCTCGATGCTTATCTAATTATGTAAATATTAGATTCAAAGTAAACTGTAAAACCCACGCTATTCGCTATGCAGGTATAACTAGTTAATACATCTGGAGCCAATTACCCGCTTGTTACCAAATAATATTAGTGTGGTTTTAAGGCGTTTTTTTTCCAGTTAAAGTATATAAAGTATAACACATCCGAAATATTCCTGTCTCTATATTTTCTTAACACGTAAAGCGCGGCACTCTCGAGTGGCTCATTACGTTTGGCCTTGTGGCGGCGCACTCGGGATAACGACACGACATAGTACCTAATGCACGTCTTGAGTTACAACCACTCAGAGCCGGGAAGTCACAGGCTCAATGAAACTAATGTATTCACGTACATGTCTCTGTTTATAGTTAGTAAGATGGAAATGATTTGGATAGCAAAACTATTTAATAAATACTTCCATACCTATCCATATAATAGGTACTAGCATTCCGCCCGCTTTTACACTTTTCCGCAATTTTCTCGAGCCCGAGACCTCTCCAACGAATGCAAACCCGTGGAAATCGGTTCGTGCGTTCTGTAGTTATAGCGTCAGGAAGGATCACAAGGCCAACACATCAACTAATTAATTACAACATCATCATCATCGCCACTATTTACGTTTCCACTGCTGGAACACTTAGGGACTTCTCTCTTAACGATAGAGATTAGGTAAGTACTTAGTAAATTCAGATTACGTGATGATAATGAAACCAATGATGATTATAATGATGTTGCAATACAATTAGCTTTCAAAGACAATAAGTCCGGTCCAATTGCGTGGCGGACACCATTCCGCTCCCTAATGTAGTAAGTATTGGAATTAGTTGGCAATTTCTTAGCTACTTTGTGGGCATATTGGCGAGAAACAGCCATTACTCTAAGTTATTGTAGGAAAATTGTCTTGAATGTTTTTGTAAGAAAATCAGCTATTCTCTAACACCAACTCTACACTTTTTTATAAAGAGTCTCTATATATCGCCATTTAAAAAAATGTTAATTAAGTATAAGTTTCAATTGACATGACAACCTTTGCGGCGTAGCGGTCTAAGATTCGTCTGCGACGCAAGAGGTGCGGGTTTGATTCCCGCCACGGGACAAAAACTTGTACGATCTTTAAAGATAATAATGTTCTCAGTGTTTGGATGAAGCGCTCTACACACCACCCGCCGGCACAGCCCGGCGGCCCAACCCGCCGGCCTTATTTTTTACAATCATGCCGGCGGGTTGGGCCGCCGGGCTGTGCCGGCGGGTCAGGCCGCCGGCATCCCTCTCCACTCACTCAGTCAGCTGCCCGCCGGCTTTCATAGAGTAGTGACGTATTTGGCAATAAAGAATGTTACCTAATTTTGATTATTAGCACTCCATATTCTATGTCAAATATAAAAAATACGCGTGAAAGAATTACTTCGATACATCAATTAGTTTCCGATTTAGAAGTAAAACAAGTTGTAACCGTACGACGACGATAACACATAGGCTACTTTTAATCCTATGAAAATGTACAGTTCTTGAGGAAAACGGGGCCGAAGGCTGGAGGAAGCTAGTTTGCAATAAATCAATACCGTAAAACACTCCAACATTGCCACCGAGGGTAATTTTGCCCGAAGACCAATTTTTAAGCAAAACTTTTAATAGCAAAAATATCTGAATACTATGGTAACATTTATTGACTTTGGTAGAAAATAGGTTTTGTGTTTAGCACCACTGTCTATTGGATGTAACGCTAACGTCACTCAGTAACTTGTTGGAACTCGTCAAAGACAGAGTGTATTTTTGCGGGCAAATTTTGGTGAAAATTCAAAAGTGGATTGTGCGTGATGAAGAAAACACAGATAAGTTTAATTTATATTATGTTGTACAAAAAACTTAAGGTATTATTATACCGTTATTGTCACTGATGCAGCTCTTGTATAACTAAAGTTATAAAGGTGGGCAAAGTTATCTAGTATTTTTGCGATCTACTATTGACAACATTGCCCGCAGTCAAAATAAGCTTAGGGTTGACACATCCGAGTTTTTTTTTTTTTTGCTAATTATTATTATCTTGATTATTTAGATAATTTATGTTTATTATTTCTTAAAAGCAAGAACAAATCTCGAATTCGTCAAAGAAAGTCAAGACGAAAGATTGGAACCAGAATGTATTAAAAATAACACGGAATAAATGTTAATACTTGCATGTGAATCTGTTGAATCAAACATGTTACTTTAAAGTTTTTAAATAATTCAATAGAAGATAATCTTGTTTTTTTATTAACATAAAAAGAAATAAAAAGTCAAGAACAGTTTACTGAGATGTACCAACCCTATCACTTTACTAAAGGCGAAAAGCGAATTGTATGGAAAATGCTAACAAGGTCAGGGTAATTTTGCCCAACTAGCCTAACATGGATTTTGGTAGGAAACCTGTCATGGATTCGCTTTAGTTTTAAAGTAATGGCCAGTTTTGGTCATAATTCTTGTACAGGTTTTTCTGTCAGCTGATTAGAGGCCGGAGAGGAGATATTTGCGTCAAAAATCAACGTGGGCAATGTTGGCAATAAGTCGAGATAACATTGCCCGCCTTTAAAAATAATAAAATACTTGATTTAATATTGACGAATAACAAAATCTAATAAAATAATACATGCAAAATATCCTATAGTTGCAGATGCGAATAGAAAATACTTGTGTCCCCATACAAAAAAATAACAAAAATTGTAATTATTCGAAAAATGTGGGCAATGTTGGAGTGTTTTACGGTATATTGTTCATTTAAATTTACTAAGAAGCTAGTTTGCAATAAATCAATGTATTGTTCATTTAAATTTACTAAGAAGAGTGGTACCTACCTATATATATAAATAAATACTTACGTACCTACCAATAGCAACAAAACTTTAATACATATTTAATGTCTTTAACGTCAAAGTATGGTAGGTACTTCTACTATTTGAGTTATCTTCATCCATTTTATCAATCGAATAATATTTAAGTACTACTATTATACTATTAATTTAATACGCGGACGAAAACACATCAAAATACTGCGCAAGCTGTTGCACTACTACTATAATCTGCTGGCGATACTAAGCGGGCCGTAGGCCGCGCGAAGTTGTGGTATTACGTCACAAGCGCTCACGTGACTGTTAGCGAGACTCGATATTTTTCGAAACTTTGAATGCCTATAAAATCAAAACTACTAGGTACTTTTTAACTAAACAAAAACTAGTATATTTGTATACATACAGGCTTTATTGATACAACATTTCAAGCGATTTGGCATACCTAGTAATATTCTTCATTACTAGAACACCACATGCCGGGGCTGTCGTGCCGCCGGCATTGCCGCCGGCAAAGTCGTGCGGCTTGGACATTCTGAAGCCGGCGGGTTAACCCGCCGGCATTAAGCCGGCGGGCTGTGCCGGCGGGCCGCCGGCTTTGGTGTGTAGAGGCCATTACATAGTGGTTAATTGAATGTAAGTATATCTTTATTATGTAAAGTATATTATATGAAGTAGGTAACCTACCTATATCAGAAATGTAGCTACCAGCGAAGTAGAAAACTATGTATTACTACGGGGTTATAATGTTATGTTATATTTTGCCATCTACTTGCGTTTGTTTTCTTGGAGGAGAGCATAATATATGAATTCATTTCAATACAAATACACTGTTACACAATATATTTTATGATACACTTCCAACCGCGCCTGAAACCATTCTTCTAACTCTAGTCATATAAGTTTTAATCTAGTAAAACAAGACCCTGTGTACTGTGTGTTTTCTCATACATTAGGTTTCAGGTAATACTGGTTATTACCGCCACCTTATAAAGATATTTGTTTGGTAGAAAGAAAGCACAAACTAGAGGTCTTGGGAAATTGGTGGAGTGTATGCAACCAGTGAAAAATAAACTGCATTTCCGACTGAAGGTCAAGTGAAGAGAGGTCTTTTGTTTCTGGGATATCATACCCATTTGTCTTAAAAATAGTCCTCACCTCGTTTCACAGGTGCCTGCAACGTCATTTATCAAGTTTTATTTTTCATTGCACTGGCTTTGTTGATATAGTTTAGAGCTTATTACATGACTATAAAGATTTATTATTCTGAAATTGAAATGTATGTTAACTAGGTCCGTAAATTGGTGTTTTATATGCAAGCTAAGTTATAATGGATGCATTTATGCACCAAATAATTGCAATGCAAACATTACTTAAATACTTATAGAGTATAGGTAAGGTCAACCGGGGCAAATGCGTGGTATTTCTCGATCAATTCAAGTTAGAGCCACATTGTGATCAAATGTATGGCATTATCCACTTTTTGAAACTGTAGTCCAATATTATGGCTTTTTCTGCGCAAAGTTCAATCAGCGATATCTTCCCTGGAGCTTTACAGATGTTTCAAATTGACTTTTTATTTAAAATGGGAATTTTAGATGCATTTGCCCCGCTTTGGGAAAATGCGTCTTTATTGAATAAAAACTTTATTGGTAAGTTTTTCGTGATAATAACTAGATATAACATTTTGGTTCAAATTTCTTTGCAATAGTATGATAGTTAAACAAGTCAAAAATAATAATTGACGCATTTAGAGACAATTTAGTAAAAAATGGGGAAATGCGTCTATATTTTGATAGACGCATTAGCCCCCTGTTAAATCCAGATGTTGTCAACATTTTATTTGGGTACGGACAAACTATCAAAACTCAACAAAATACGATGGAACGATAGTATACAAATTTCGATTTTGATAGAACCGTAGAACAATACAGATTTTAACAAAACACAAATTTGAAGGCTACACCGCATCTTTTTAAAATTAAAGTTAAGTATATTCTGACTTTTGTATATTTTCAAATAATAATTTGACAAAAACGATATAAAAATTTCCATGAGACTAGATTTTATTTACATTTAATTTTCATATTAAAATTTGCCGACATAAAAAGGTTGACGATATATGTTTTGGGGGTAAATGCGTCCCACAGTCGCAATTGCCCCATAACTGCAGACGCATTTACCCCAATAAATTAATCCAAACCTTATAAATGGAAACATTATTATTTCTTTAAATAAAGCTTTTTCACTAAAAATAACTGTCTGTGTAGGTAGCCCATAGTTTATTCCTTACAATGATTATTGAATAAAATCAGTTAATTGAAGAAAACTAATGACTAACATGGATTTAGTAACTCGCCTCACGCAGTCAAAATTTGTTCAAAAACGTGCAATTTTCAAAATGGCCAATTACTCGAATATCTGAACTGCCACGCCATCCGCACGAACTGCATGTTCTGTATTTAGTTCAAACAAATGCAACTAGATGACAGAAGTCAACGTATGTTGAATAGTTCTCGAATAAAGTCAAAAAAACGCATTTGCCCCATAGACGCATTTAGACTGGTTGACCTTAATTAATATTTTTACTCTGGAAGTGGAGTGAAGTTTGGTAAATATCACATGTCCTTCAAACATTTCAGAACATGCCGCTTTCCTCACGATGTTTGCCTTCACCGTTAGAGCACGTGTTTTTATAGCAAATTGGTAGATGCTAAAGCCGTAGGTACCTAGGTAATCAAAAAGGAAATGTGTGAAAAAGTTCCTACATTTAAATTCCTATTTCAAACTTCCAATGGAACGCGTTTTCCATTAAAACTCCTGTGAATTAATGAATGGAATGAACGACTTGTGGAATGAACGATTGGTTGTTCTCAATTCTGAATAAATATAAAATGTTTATTCCATATTTGAATAAAAACATAGACAATACTGTAGGGAGCTTAGATTGTTCTCGATTCACAATGAGCTTATTTCAAACTTTAATTCCATATTTGAATGAAAAACAAATGCTATGGCAAGTTATTGTTGCTTTTTAAATTAGAGAAGGTTTGTTTAATCCAAGCTTAGAGCGCTAGCGGTTATAGTCGAACGGGTCGTATCGTACTGCGGTTGCAAGAGTTGCTGCGAGATAATCCTGGATCATTTATAAGCGAGCAGAGAGGAAGATAGAACAAGCACATTTTTATGTACGTATATTGATAAGTATTGCATAGTGATTATGGTCTTTGCATGTTTTTGTACTTACAGAAAGGAAAAAATACGATGTTATTTATTATTAGGCAGGTAACTTAAGGTTTTGTCTAAGGTCCCAAAACTATGAACTATAAGTATCAAGTTTCGGGTTAATTCGAACAAACTTGAAGAAGAATAACAAAACTTACTGAAATTTGTTTCAGGTTAATTGAAAAGATAACCAAATTTAATGTTAACTTAGAAACAAAACATTAAAATTCAACAGCGAACATTTACCCACTGAAAGTCCGTTTGTTACCTTTCTTGGTAATTTCAATATTAATGGATTTTATTTTCCTTCTTTATGTAATGTTATATAGGTATGTATAAAAGTGTATATAACAGTGGATATGTGTCCTAGCAGTGGGAACGTAAATAGTGGGTGCTTATGTAATGGGAAAAGTTTCGATCTATCGATAAGGCAAATCTCCTAACCTTCGCGTTAAGCCCCTGGTGCCACCTAATCCGAACTACGTAATCCGCGTTAATCTGATGTTAGATGTCCCTGGAAACTTTTGTACGATTCTTTGTATCCACTTTCAGTATAAGTAGGTACCTATGTTTAACCTACGTATATTATGTAGGTACTTATATTGCAGGTCGCCCGTCGTCGTTCGCCAAAAAATCAAAATCAAGAAACAAAGAGGTGTAAAAAAAGCAGGAAGAAAAGAATCAATGCTTTCCGCATAATTTTTATTACTGTTATTATAGGTACCTATTTTATTTTATAACTTTTCCACAGCTGGGCAAAGGCCTTCCTAACTCACAAAAATCTTTGACTGTTAGTTAGTCAACTAACATAATTATACTAGCGTTTTTTCCTTCAGAAATAAGTCCTGAAATAATAATTATATACAACATGTAGTATGCATTATTGTGCACCGTTAAATCACTATCGTTTAGAATATTAATAATCAAAATCTTTAGTCGCTGTCAGTGTCACTGCCTGCCGCCTCTCTCGCTGGTACGTCATTCGCATTTTAGTGCTCAACCGTTCGTCACGTAAAATTGCGAAAGTTTCGCACTAGTAAAATAAACAATTGTGAACCAATATAATTACGTTTTATCATGGCCAAAACAAGTTTAATTTGCCATTCTTACGTAAGTGATCAACTACAAATCATAAAATTTGTTATAAAAATCCAAGTTGAGTCCAAGTGACTCGGAACCAAATCATACCATTGAAAAAGGTAAGTCAAGTTATTATTACAAATATGCTTAGCTATTTTGTGTGCATAGACAACAAAAATACATTCGGGCTGATCGTCGGACAGTCTCATAATTATGATGTCATGCCGCACTACCCTCATCTTCAATGTAGGTTATTGAAAGCTTATGTAGCTCATATTGTACGCAAAGACAACAAAAATGCATTCGAGCTGATCATCGGACAGTCTCATCGCAACAATGATGTCATAACGCGCTAACCGCATTTGCAATGTGGTTTATTGAAAAGTCAATTTATTATTACAAACGTACCTACTTATGTAGCTCATATCGTGCGCAAAATCAACAAAAATGCATTCGGGCATCGGACAGCCTCATCGCAACAATGATGTCATAAAGCGCTACCCGCATTTACAATGTGGATTATTGAAAACAGATACTGTGCTAGTTCTGTGTACAACAATACGTATTTATACTAATAATGTAATATGACAGTCATACAATGCATTCGAGCAGTATTCAGGACTGTCTCATCGCATATTGACTATCAAATTAACAAGTTAATGCACTCGAGCTGATCTTTGGGCTGACTCATCGCATTTGTACAACATATTTAGAAGAGAATTATATCGAGCTGTTCTATGGGCTGTCTCACTTATTCTACTTCCCTCATTGCAACTGGACATGGAGTTGATGAATATAAACCCCATAGATTGGGGAGTTTGTGTATCCACCACACTAAAAGGTTTGTTAGCGGCAAATTTAATTTACCACAGTGAGTTGAGTAATCTATGGGAAGTAATCAGTTGAGTTTGATGTAATCTATGGGAAAATATTGGGTGGCACTATTCTTAGGCCATCGCCATACTGCACTTTTGGCAAAACAAAACACAAATACAGATTTGACATTATTACAGTGTAGTGTTACACAAGTAAAATTTATTTGACACATTCGGATATACTTTTGGGTTTATCCTACGTGTAATTATTAAATTGTTTTAAATATTATACTTAACGTCCATTTATTTGAAAAATAAATATGGAATAGAGTAGTTCCTACTTGGTGATTTATGCATAGTAATTATGCATAATACCTACCTACTTTTGCATTATAAATAATACAAACAATCACCATTAGATATTTATGTTAGATATAATATGGGAAGCTATTAATAATTTAGGTCTAAACAAAATTAAAAATAAAACTTCGCTACAAAAGTTAAAAATTAATACTGATAAAACAATAACAGATGGTACTCAAATTTGTAACCATTTGAATACCTTCTTTTCTGCTATTGGTACTAACCTTGCAAATGACATCCCTAAAAAGTACCATATTGGTAATGAAAATATATTTATGTACGATTCAAATTATGCGCATGATAAAATTTTAGACGTACTGTCTCCTTGTAGTATGGATGAAGTATCTAAAATCATTGATAATTTGGACATTAATACAAGCTCTGGAATAGATGAAGTTAACACAAAAGCAGTAAAATGTATAAAATCAGTTATTATAGAACCTCTTACCAAAGTTATTAATAAGTGCTTCACTGATGGCATATTCCCAGATACCTTAAAAATTGCAAAAGTCAGCCCTATACATAAATCAGGGTCTAAACTCGACCCCAATAATTATAGGCCAGTCTCAGTTTTACCTGTTATTTCGAAAATTTTTGAAAGGATATTATATAATAGATTAGATAACTTTCTCACTGATAAAAACTTCTTCATAGATGAACAATATGGGTTTAGGCCAAGATCAAGTACTTTGTCGGCTGCGATAGACCTAGTGACGAAAGTGAAATCAAATATAGATCAAAAGAATTACGCTTTAGGAATTTTTATCGACTTAAGAAAAGCATTCGACACAGTATGTCATCAGAAATTACTAAATAAACTGTACAACATAGGAGTAAGAGGTCGAGCTCTTGATATGTTTTCTTCATATCTTACGAACAGGAAACAAATTGTAAAAATTAACGACTTTTGTAGTGGCTATGAGAATATTACATATGGTATACCACAAGGATCTATACTAGGACCAATCATGTTTTTAATTTATATTAACAACATCAGTATGATTGGCTTAACAGGACATCTGACTTTATATGCAGATGACACATGTCTTTTTTACTTTGATAAAAACATAGATGATATCTTTTCGGACGCTCAAAATGATTTAAAAAAACTGAATGAATGGTTAAAGTACAATTTGCTGACCATTAACACATCAAAAACATCTTTTATGCTTTTTTCTGCAAAAAATAAAAAACTTCCAGAAATACCACGTTTGACCATAAACGATGACCCTATATCGCAGTCGCATGTAGAAAAATACTTGGGAATATGGATTGACGATAAATTAACCTGGAAACCACATATTGAACACGTTAAAACTAAATTAAGATCTTTCCTTGGTGCTTTGCGTAAAGCAGCTCATTGTATACCAACTAAGGTGCGTAATATTATATACAATTCTGTGGTAAAATCCCATCTAGAGTATATGATTGAAGTTTGGGGCACTGCAGGTATATCCAGTTTAAACTCACTACAGCGTATCCAAAATAAAATAATTAAAGTACTACATCATTATAATTACCTAACACCTACGAAAGAAATATATAAAAAAACTAATTATTTAAATTTAAAAAAACTGTATATTTATAAAACATGCTTATTGATAAAACGCATACTTTCAAACACACTACAATCAAATATTAAACTACTAATTAAAGACAACAAATATAGCTTCAGAAATAAAATTAAACTACAAGTTTCTAATAGTAGAACACAATTAGGAAAGAAAACAATAATAACAGAGGGAGCTCAGTTTTTTAATAAATTGCCGAATGATGTGAAAGAATGTGAAACCTTTAAAGCTTTTAAAAATAAACTATTAAAACATGTATGCAATCTAGAAGACTAAACACCTATACATAATATATTCATAAATACATTAACTAAATTATATATATAATATATATCGCTCATTGAATACAAAACAGCCACAAATCAGAAACCTCATTTTTTACAGGAGAGCCAAAACAAAATTTAAAAAATGATTTTTTGAAAAAAATACTGTTTTTATTTTTATATGTTATGATGTTTATATATCATTATTTTCCTTGTTTTTTGCTCTATTTTTTTAAATAATGACCACTGTGATAGCATTCTTCCAACCTGAGAAAACCTACAAAAGCCCTTTTTGCATTCAAAATTTGAACCAATGTTAGGGTAATTTTCCCAAAAAATTAAACAAATAATAAATGTAACATGCTTTTTTGATGTTTTACTAGGGAAATAACTATAAAAAATAAATAACTCTCAGTATATCTAAAAATATATAAACTATTCAAACGAGTAACACAAAACTAGATATTGTTTTATCGTTTTATGTTAAAAAACGCGATATGAATTTTAAAATATTCATAGGAACAACATTATACTTCAAAAACTATAAACACAAATCTAAAATTTAATTGCTGAAAGCTTAACATTAAAAGGTATGAAATAAGGCTTAATTAGTAAAATATTAATACATTTTACTATGTATTATTAAATCACAGCCTGTATGGCTAAAATCACAAAAGTAATATCTATTTATTTTTTTGTTGGCCGCTGCTTTTGCTGAAATATCACATTCTTGAATTTGTTCAGAGTTGATAACGGGCCGGTTTTGTATGCTTTCTTATTATTCATTAGAATTTGCCAACTGCTATGCTCATAATTATTTTTGCTCTGCTATTCATTCTGAAAATAATCTATTTAATGATTATGATTATGTACTTGCAAAACAATCATAAATTGTTACTTTGGGTGCAGATTTATGTGGTGCGAAGTGAAAACTAGCAATTTATTTTTAAGTTATGAAGTTAAATTACTTTGAAAATATAAAAGCTATGAACCAACCTAACATTTATGAGGTGCTAAACGGTTACCGATAACTGTATGAACGTAAACTCTATCAAGTAAGTATTATTTTAAAGTAAATAAACATTACAAATTTGAAAACATGCCGTTTAGCTGTACATAAATTATTATTACCTCTATAATAATTCAAAACAAAAAGTACACATTTGTAAATATGGTATCACTTTATTTCATTAATGGAACGCAAAATGTACGTTTTCCAAAATATGGCTCTGTTAAATAAAAAATCAGAATGTACTTACTTGAAATTGGAATGCAAAACGGACGCATTTCAAAAAGTGTCCCTTTTGCACAGAACACTGAATTAAAATTTGGGTGTTTTTTCGAGTTGTGGCAGTTTTGTTCTGAAGTTTGTGCGTAAGTCAGCCCAATACAAAAAGGGCGGTTGATCAGTTTTACGTCAAAATGAGCGAAAATGACGGGTGTCTTCAGCAAAACGTAAAGTATTGCAGCTTTAGACCCTAATTTTGAAATAAAACGATTTTCGAAAAATTTTGATATGTGGCTGTTTTGTATTCAATGAGCGATATATTTTCTAGTATAAAAATGCTACCTATATTTATATTATAAATACTTTATTATATTAATAAAATGAAATATAAATGTATATAAATATATTTATATATATATATATATCAAATAAATATTTATAATTAATCAAAAATGTAGTAGCAAAAATTTTCCATTTATACAAAACAAAAAAAAAAAATAATTAAATCGATGTATTCTTTTAACTTGGACCACACACCAAATTCTTTAAACTAGTTGTCACCATTCTTGTTCAGTTTACTTTAAATTTTCAACTACCTTCTTTTTATTTATTCACTTGTCGTTTCGATTTGTTTAAATTTTTTATCTACCTTATATTTATTTGATTGTGTTGTTTTGTGAAAAGAATTGTAAACTAATAACTAACGCCGTGAGGTATAACATAATTTAGACTAAGTTAAATTTAAAATTTCTTATTTTAAGTGACTTTGTAAAAAGTTTTATAAGAAATAAAGTTCTTTAACCTTATCAAGATATCATAATTATCTATAATGTATACCATGTATACCTACAATACCTATGTTTTATTTTTATTATTACTACATCCTGCAAGTTGTAGATTTTCCTGCATAAAATGTTTCCTTCCATACGTATCCGATTATTTTGGGATTGAAGCGAAATATATAAGCAAACTATAAAGTGGTTTACTTGTGACCAACATACGCAACTTTATAAATATATTAGACTTGTAAAACAATAAGAACGAGCTATGAAGAAGTTTACAAGGATGAATTATGAAATATTCAGCATTCTGAATCTGTTATTAGGTTTTTTCAGTACCTCTGATGCAAACTGGCTAATCTTACAAGGAAACAGCCGATCGCATCGAATAATACCGCACATCCAGAAGTCTACATCCGTAGTCCAGTTCATCCAGGACGCCAGTGCAGCAGTGGACACACCGCCGACACAGCCGCCGAGCATAGAGGAGACGAGGTACCCAAAAACCAGTGGCCGTATTTCCGACATCAATAACCCATAGTAACTACCATCTTGGTACAGATATCTGCTTATAAACAGATGTTTTGTTTAACATTCGGTCCGCCTCTTGGTGAGACCTAAGTACAAAACTAAAGGTTTGTGTACAATAATAATATAATCCAGCATTGAAGGATCGCAGCAATCAAGACATCGCAGCGTGCTCAACTATCTTATATTACTATAAGTTCATTCCTGGAATCTTTTTAAAATCCATACCGAATTGAAATGTGCATTTTAAAGATAATCTGCTATGGTGTGCGAAAGAAGATTCCGCCTCGCGGCACCAGCCGCATTATGACCGATGTACATATCGGATCAAGCAAGACCAAGCGTGTTTTACCAACATGAAATACCAGCGCCATCACTGGCGACTAAGAAATTATTGTCAGTTTTCATGTGTGCATGTCGGAGAGTTTTTTCTACGCTACCTACGTCCATTGAGTTACGGATAATACGTACAACTATTTCCAAATTCTCTCTCAATGTGATACACTAACGTGTTTACAATGTTTACATGATACAAAATATAATTATGAACATTCTGCTGTTAAGTGTATAGTAACTTCCTAAAGTTATGAACCATGAATCGCTTCAGATAATCCACTATTAGCGTTGCTACATTTTTAATATCATTTCATATTATAATAACTATCAATGTAACCGTTTCAAACTTACATAGTTACCTACCATGTAAACTAAATATTATTATAAATAGTTTTATAACTGATTTCTATAATAGTGTCTTGTCTATGATTGGGTTAGCGGGAGACCTATTATGAATTCAACTTCGTTTGAATATAAATCCAGGGTTTCACAAATACATGTTATTGAGTTAAACCCCATGATTTCTGTTTTGCATCCACGGGATGAACCAGCTGTCATGCAATGGAACACATCGCATTTTTAAAGAAATTAACATCTGGATAAAGTTATCAAAACATATAATATGAAATAAGTTGGTATTTTCAACCACTGCATAGTCGGTTTTCTAGTGTGCGCTTGCCCAGAAATTTATTGGCTTTGTTATAAGCCTTAAAATTGTATATTTTTATTTTCTCCATTCGACGAAAATAATGGTAGCTCCACGCTACCCTATAATCATTTTAAAGAATTTAAAATGACAATACTGTAGATAAGAGTTGTATTGTTAATTCTGGCGCCTCAACAACGGGGTATGGTTCGTGTGGTTGTAGAAAAGGTACCGGCTGTAGACCTTGGTCGAAATATAATATCAATTTCCATACAGATAAACCTGCAAGTTATCTACTATCATTATAGGTTATAAATATATTTCCTTTTTTGCATCCATACATCAATAGAATGAGAGAAAACCAGTCTCCCTTCTAAGTGAATTAAACTACTGTCACGACTGAGTCCTCGAAAAACGTTACTAAATAAGTACAATTAACCCAGATCTTTTTGTCTTTTGCAAATACAAAAAAAAAAAAAAAGTGACTTGTAAGGTTATCTACAGTACAAGTGTCTAGACACGCCTGACATCTTCCCTTTACGTTGTCATGGGCTAAAATATTTTTTTATACTACGTTTCTACGGTTTTTTTTTGACTCTCAGTTAAACAATTATTTACAAAACCGAAGAAGAGGCTTTATATATATAGGTTATATTTAGCCGTTGTATCTGTTATTTAGAAACTTTTTACATAATAATTAATCTTTGACCAGCAACAATAACGTGTTAAATTAATTTTTTGTCGCTAAGACAATTATATATTATCTTCACCATACGGGGACATCCACAATAATCATTTAGTATAATCTCTACCAAGTATGTAGCACAATAGTTGTCTGGGAAGGTCGTGTATATTTAAATATATACCATACATACATGTCGAATAGAGATGTCGAAGAATGTCGAGGAGTGTGTGTTTATCATGAGGGCTTCTAGTTGGTTATGACGTCACCAGGTCTAACGTCACAGTCGTCTTTATGTTGATAATCAAACCACGAAGAAACGTCCATTATTTATTACAATTTACAATGTTTCGGTCCATCGACACAATTTATTACCAACAGATTATTATTATTAATTTATTACGGACTGTTCCAACTGACACTTCAAACAACAAATGAATTTATTGCCAACAGAGGACTATTCCAACCGACTACTCGAACAAGAATACATTTATTACTAATAAAGCACTGTTCCGTCCAACGGCTCAAACAAGAATGTTCCGCTAGCTCGGCCGACGGTCGTATTTAAAGGCACAAAGCACGACCGAACCAGTTTTACAAGTAATGTCGTCGGCGCGCCGCAACCCGTAGTTCGATGCGCGCGGTACAAACAGGTTCTGAGTCATATTTCAACCGATGTTCTTGCCTGCCCCGACACGGCCATGCTGATAGATGGTGCGCGCTCTGCACCAGTCGTTTTTCTGGAAAAGATGAAAAAGTTTCTCTGAGCTAGGTATCCATTCAAAGGTACACTAGCTGATAATTTGGTGCAAGGTTATTTGTTCTGATAATTGGATCTCAACCACCAAATTATCAGCGAAAGTTTAAAACATAGTACTTAGAATGTTTATTAGAAAAATGAATAAGGAAAACTGACAGTGAGTGAGTTATTATTATTGTTATCAATGTTCATGCTCCACGTATTTACATTGTTTTATAATTTTATGGCCAATGCTTGCACTCCACGTACTTGCATGGTTATTAAGGTACTCTTGGAATTTCTCATAAAGTAGA
This sequence comes from Chloroclystis v-ata, assembly GCA_963691955.1. Taxonomy (NCBI): domain Eukaryota; kingdom Metazoa; phylum Arthropoda; class Insecta; order Lepidoptera; family Geometridae; genus Chloroclystis; species Chloroclystis v-ata. Next base: position 9,243,336 of record OY829902.1, on the reverse strand, counting down.
ATTTTTTTTAGAGGTTAGTAGAAGGTAGGAAGTTGATCTCAAACACCAAATTATCAGCGATAATTTAAAACATGATAGTTAAAATGTTTATTAGGATAATGGATAACGAAAGGTCGATGCTGGGGTCCCCAGAGGCACGGAAAATGTTATACTAGGACATACAGTTATTTAAATTGTTTTTGACTCAGTTACACAAACTGATTTCTTATTTGATGTTTAAGATCACAATCCGTATTTTATTACTTAGTTTGTTAGTCATTGTACTTAAAAATGTTTGATATGACGTAATGAGTATTACCAATAAATACTATTATGACTATTATTATTATTATTACTTGAACTTATTTTCTTTATCATCATAAGTATAATTTTTGTAACTGACTGTTACATTAAATTTGGCAATTAACCGTTGTCTTTAAATTTATATGGGTTAACCTTGTTTCATTAGTTTATTTATAGTAAACGAAGAGGCTGACCTTTAATTTTATGATTCCATCCGACGTGAAGCTTAAGATCGTCCTGGGGTCATCACAGGCTTCAAGAAATGACCTCCGCAATTAGAGAATTTGAATTCATTGCACTGTTACTCCCTCGCATTCCAGGACTACGTGGGCAGCTGATTCTTTTTCGCTAAGACATCCTCTACAGAGTGGACTGTCTGTTTAAAATCTACAGTTCGCCAAATTTTTTTTTTTTTTTTTTTCTTTTCTTTCTTTTTCTTTTCTTTCTTTTGTTTGTTTTGGTTGCACATTGCTTAAAGTTTACGTTACTTGCTTAGTAGAAGTGCTGCATGGTAGAATTACAGGATCGTAATCATCCGCCTACTCGGCCATACTGACAGGCAGTGCGCGCTCTGCATCTGCCTCTCAAAGAGGTCCTCTTAGTGCGGAAATAACTGACAGGCGGTGCACGCTCTGCACCTGCCTAGTCTGCAGCTGTCTGAAACAAAGAGATTTGCTTTTGAGTTTGGTATCTGTTTACAACTCCATCGAGTTGCAACAAAGTTTTAATGAAGAATAGGTAAGGTCTCGGAGGGTAAGAGTTCTGGGGAAAATTTATAAAAATGATCAACTTAACTTTGTTTCTGTCGGAGTCTTGCTCAGACTTGCACAGGCAGTCTAGCATGGGAGGTGGATGGCACGGGCTAGCTTGCAGTAGTGTTTTGAGGGCCTAGTGCATCGTCTTCTTCCACCGACACAGCCCTACTGACAGGCAGTGCGTGCTATGCATCTGCCTCTTGGAGTATATCATCAAGTACTCGTAGTGCGGAAGTGAATCTGTAAAAGAAACTTAATTAGTTCTTGAAGAATATTTCATAGAAGGGGTTCGTAGGAATTCTTATTGGAATTTTGATCCAATTATTGATTTGCTCGGCTTTTTCCTGATCAATTTGCGTTCCATCATTTATTTGATCACTTTATAAAGATGCAGGTAGTTTCAAACTATGATCATCTATTGTTTATTTGCTCGGCTAAGTCCTGACCGATTTGCGTTTCATCAATTTTGTTTTCATCACTTTTTAAAGATGCAGGTAGTTTCAAAACTCTGACGTCAGTATGATCGTCAATTGTTTGTTTGCTCGGCATCTTGTTCTTGGGTCAGTTTTTGCATCATTTTATAAAGGTGCAGGTAGTTCCAAAAATATGTCGTCAGTATGGTTTAACTAAGCCATCTTCTTGGTCTTAGGTCAGTTTTTTGCATCATTTTATAAAGACGCAGGTAGTTCCAAAAATATGTCGTCAGTATGGTTTAACTAAGCCATCTTCTTGGTCTTAGGTCAGTTTTTGCATCATTTTATAAAGATGCAGGTAGTTCCAAAAATATGTCGTCAGTATGGTTTAACTAAGCCATCTTCTTGGTCAGTTTTTGCATCATTTTATAAAGGTGCAGGTAGTTCCAAAACTCTGACGTTAGTATGGTTTAACTAAGTCTTCTTCTTGTTCTTGGGTCAGTTTTTGCATCATTTTATAAAGATGCAGGTAGTTCCAAAATTTGACGTCAGTATGGTTTGCCTTCTTCTTTGTCTTGGTCTTGTGGCAGCGTACAGTCTCGAGGCTATCGAGGTTCAGATCTATCGAAGTTCGGATCTCACTTGTTCAGGTCTGTTATCCCACTTGTTCAGGTTTGTTATCCCACTTGTTCAGGTTTGTTATCCCACTTGTTCAGGTTTGTTATCCCACTTCTGATGTCGAATAGAGATGTCGAAGAATGTCGAGGAGTGTGTGTTTATCATGAGGGCTTCTAGTTGGTTATGACGTCACCAGGTCTAACGTCACAGTCGTCTTTATGTTGATAATCAAACCACGAAGAAACGTCCATTATTTATTACAATTTACAATGTTTCGGTCCATCGACACAATTTATTACCAACAGATTATTATTATTAATTTATTACGGACTGTTCCAACTGACACTTCAAACAACAAATGAATTTATTGCCAACAGAGGACTATTCCAACCGACTACTCGAACAAGAATACATTTATTACTAATAAAGCACTGTTCCGTCCAACGGCTCAAACAAGAATGTTCCGCTAGCTCGGCCGACGGTCGTATTTAAAGGCACAAAGCACGACCGAACCAGTTTTACAAGTAATGTCGTCGGCGCGCCGCAACCCGTAGTTCGATGCGCGCGGTACAAACAGGTTCTGAGTCATATTTCAACCGATGTTCTTGCCTGCCCCGACATACACATTTGTGAATTTAATATTTCTTACAGTTTTGAGTGTCGTTTACAACAATTTTTATATCTTATATTATTCTTTTCACCACAGTTATTTAACTTTACATACAGAATTGTATGTATACTCAATAGCAACAAGATAGTGTTCCTATTGGTATCCTTTGAATAGTTCTAACATAATATATTCAGACGATCGGATACATGAATATTCGATCACAAGTTTAAATCCTCTATGGATGTTTTGGAGTTTGCTCCCCTGTAAATAAAACTATCGATTTCAGTAAAAAATAGTACAAAAATGTCCTACTGACTTTAGAAATGTTTTTGGTACTAGTAAACCGAATAGAATCTAAATAAATTTTGATATGAGTATGATCGTTTTATCACCAGTGTATCTTATTGGCGTTTGGGAAAGCCCTTTATCTATGAATAAAATCATTGTAAACCCACGCATTAACCATAGAGATTAACAGCTACAGTTAAACATTATGTAATTACTAATGTTTAAACATTATGTTTTTACTAATTACAACAAAAACGGTTCTTCCTTTGCAATGGAAAGGTTCTGCAAAAGAACAATCATACAAACCTGGAGAACATCTTCATTTATGATATTTGTTTTAACACACAAATAATAAGCCACAACATTTTATGTTGATAGTGTAATAAAAATACTGTTCAAAATAATATAATTATAACAGGGTACATAAAGAATCTTGGAATTTATTTAATAAACGAAACAGTGGTTTCCCACATCATGACATATAAAACATATATGATTTTGAGTAAAGTTACTCATAATAATTCTAAGTTCAACTTAATTTAGTATAATTTCTCTATTGAGTAATTCTAATATGATTTTATTTCCTCAATCAGCTCTAAAAGTCTACATGTTGTATATAATTATTATTTCAGGACTTATTTCTGAAGGAAAAAACGCTAGTATAATTGATGATTAAACGAACTTACCAAGTGAAGTTCTATCATAATTATACGTTGCGTTTTTTCCGAAGAAATAAGTACCAATTCCCTCCCAACCCAAGGACCCTGATGCTGATTTGATTTCGTCAACAAAATCAAGAAAAACTATTCAAGAATATCTGATGTAATATATCTCTAAACGAAATGACGTACCAGCGAGAGAGGCGGCAGGCAGTGACACTGACAGCGACTAAAGATTTTGATTATTAATATTCTAAACGATAGTGATTTAACGGTGCACAATAATGCATACTACATGTTGTATATAATTATTATTTCAGGACTTATTTCTTCGGAAAAAACGCAACGTATAATTATGATAGAACTTCACTTGGTAAGTTCGTTTAATCATCAATTATGTATTACTAACAAAATATCGAAATTGAATACTTCTATACTATTTGCCCGTTTTTTAAGGCCACATAATGTAAATTAACACTCAGCACTGGAAGATACCTACCTATAATAGAAGATATTAAATTTTTACCAAAAGATAAATTTTAAAAATAGAATACCTATCCTAGTTTTTTCCCGTTGATCAATCGCACTTCAGTTGATTAACACTCGGCACTGGCGTATACCTATAGATACCTATTGTAGCAGATATTGGGCGTATAGGAGTGGAATCGCCTCAATAACCATGCGGTTTTATGGACTGCTCCCTAGGACTGTCCGAAATGATATTGCGACACACTTTTCTGTACCTATAGCTGGGTTATCTCACGGGAATATACTCGTAGATTGTATGTTTATCAGCCGCGGTACTGGCATTGCTACCGCGAGCTAAATAAAAAAATAAAAATTGTAAGTCATGTTAATTAAATATTGATGTTGAAAAGGGTATCTTTAATGGCGGGTAAAACATCCATTAACAGTTTTTACCCCTAATTTCATGATTTATTACGTTTTTTATTTGCTAAATTGATTTCGCTGGATTAGCGTTGAGTTTTCAATACAATTTAAAGCTATATTAATCTTAACTAATAAGGAAAAGTTTAGAAGGTCTTAAGGTCTTCTTCTTCTTTCTTTCTTTAAGTTTGTAGCACTGCATACTGTGGTCATAAATGTCAAGGTGAATGGACATCACTCTTTGCAGACAATTTATGTTCATGTATAAATTGCTATTACAGTACAATTGTGCCGATATTGTATTAAAATATTATGTATGTTTATTGCACATAATAGAAACGTTGTGTGCTAGCCAATAGATGATTGCGGTTATTATTTATGCTGGCCTAAGAATAGTACCAACCCAACTCTACCCTGTCGTTAAACCGAATTTTGTATTTTTACCACACCACGGGCAGCAGCTTTGTTCTGTGCACTTTAGGGTTTTCCTGTAAATGATGAAATGATAACTAATTCAAGAAAATCATATAACACGGAAAACTGCATTGAAAAAGTACTATGGGATGTTTTCTATATTTATGCGCATACGATGTTTTCGTCTAGACGTATTCGATTATGCTTCCACTTAATTATGTAGATGCATCGTTGTCTATGCCCAAGTTTTGGAAACTCTCATGTTCTTACATATAAGGGACATAGACATAGTACTTATTTAAATAAATACCTATAATGTAAAGCCGCGTATGCAAATCTTTCTCATATAGTTTCTTTAACAGAATTAGCACACGTGCTACATTTTACCGCGGGAAAACCCATAAGCTACTCAAAATACTAATCCTGTCGTTTAATATCTCGTCAGCTAGTTAAATCTATAAGGTCAGGTGGGGTAAGAGAAACACCGGGGTAAGAGAAACGAGAGGCTATATTTCGTAAACTATAAGCTTTAAGTCTTAGAGTAGCTCTGTCGATAAAACAGTTACAGTTATGAGTTCCGCCGTTCATACATAGATGTCGCTACGATGTCCCAGTGTCGAGAAAAAACCAAAACAAATTTGACAGTTCATAACCCCGCGAAGACGAGTTGGATGCGTTGTCTTTGCCTCGGTATAACTTTGTGAAATAAAGCTGTTTTAGACTGTTTGTTTTCACCTCAATAACAAGTGAAAGGTAAGTTATACTCTTTACCAAGTATTTACGGTCTATTAATACAATTAATACGAGTTTTGTTGCTATCAAAATCATAACATATAAAATCTTTGTTGGGGCAAGAGGAACAGTCACATACGAGGTAAGAGAAACATATGTTTCTCTTGCCCCATGTCAGGAATAGTAAACCTTTTTCTAGTGCTGCTGCTGCTATTACCACTGTCTATTTTATTCTTACATGTCCAGTCCATCCCAAGGTTGCCTGGAAGAGATCGCTCATAGCGATAAGGCCGCTTTTATACTGTTAACTCTTAGCATCTATTTCTGTATTGTTTTCTGTCTTGTGTGGTACAATAAAATATTATCTATCTATCTATTTACACTGCTAGAATGGAGATGACAAAAGGGTCAAAATATTACTATCAAATACACCTAACATCGGAGCGTAGATCATGTACATTACATTAGTTTTTATTTCACTTCAATACATGCAGTATTTCCGAAGTTATAACGACGAGAAGTTTAAATTTCTGAGTTTTCGCGGGCTCATGCCGCGCACGGTTTTTAAGATTGTGACGTCACAGCGGCACAGACCGCGCGCAGCTCACACACTTATTTAATGTAAGGAAAAATAACAAAATGTTTAAGGTTGCTTTGCTTTTATGACTGATTATTTAAAGTAAAGTAAAGTAATCGTGATTACGGGTACCTATACAACGTGTAAAAAAATATGTGTACTATGCCGAAAGGGGGTGATTCTGGACATCGACAACGTTTGTTCAACGAAATTTATAAAATCTTAGAACAAAAGTTGACTCCCTCGATGTCCAGAATCACACCCTTTTTTCATAGTACATATATTTCGTCACACGTTGTATAAATGTTTATTCAAGGTAAAGAAGTAAAATGTTTCAGTTATTATTATTAAGTAGTTTGTACGAGTATTCGTAAATAAATTGTGCTGATTAAAAAATTTAAAACTGTTTTTTATCTCTGCTTTGGTGTATATGTTTCTCTTACCCCAAATTTAAATTTTTCTACTGTAACAGTAAATTAAGCTCTATTTGAATGGAATATGGCTCATACTCGATTGCCACCAGTTTTGCCAATCTCAGAGTCTCTTTATTATGCTTATATCTATTATATTTACATAGATATTAAAAGTGTTTCTCTTACCCCAAACCATGGGGTAAGAGGAACATTAGCACTACGAAAGTATTTTGCCATTTATTTTTGAAGATAGTGGTACCAGAAGATTATGTATCAAAGTCATAGACAGCTAATGAACCGAATATTTATTTGGATATAGCAATATTAACGTAGCTGGTTTAGGTAAGGTGCTGGGACTCGTTGATCTTGATATATAATAAAGTATGTTTCTCTTACCCCATCTGACCTTAATTAAATTTCTAATTAAATCTATAATTCAATTGATCTCAGTAACAAAATATTAATAAACTCCTGCTGTAGATGATAATTGAGATCTTTTTCTCTAATATCTAAATGAAAGAAATACTTTGTGAAACCTAGAAGTTCATTTTCACCATCTGGCTTTTCTTATAAGCATTCTGAATCGCCGTTCGCAATTCTGAATGAAGTTTGTAACTAAATAAATGGCTTGCGGTAAGCTTCTCTTTAGGAGCTCACAAACAGAAGTTTGTAGAACAAACATTAAACCATTTTTTGTGAGTTTATGAACGTGTCGATTGTAGACCAAGTCTTAGCTTTTAGTACGACAAATATTGTGAGTTGACCTTGTATAATTACCCCTTATTAGATTTTTAGGTCACAAAATCTACAAATCTTGAATCTAGAATCACACAATTACCAAATTGTAGGTACCTACCTACCTAATAAACCCAAATTCAAATAAAATTATAAAAATGAGAAATAGGAATAAACAAACATAATTTATGCATTGCCAGATGCCTCAACATTACAGCTTTCACAACACTCAGAATTACTCTGTGCTCGTCTATCCTAACTTATTCAGTGTCTGAGAATCAAATACCAGAGCATTTCAGAAGCGGGTTTCGAGTCTTAAGTAATTAGTAGCTCTGCTGTTTCTATACAATTGCTGTCTCGGAAGCTTTACAACCAAGCTTTAGGTTTCTTGAGCAATTTGAGATATATCTTTACAAGTTACAAATTAATAATATAATTTATATAAATTACTAATTTATTATTTATATGATAATTTTGCCTCCTGCAACTATAAACCCATTATTACAGTAGATTGTACATTACTACGTTTAGTTCCTGACTCACCTCTGACTGACCTCAACTTTATTACAGGTACACTCTATACACAAATTTTTCGACTAAACACCTAATACAAATAGATTTTCCTTTCCTACATATGAAATAGAAATTCTCTCCCGCTTGATGGATAGTGCCAATAAAGTAAATTGAAAGGTTAAACGTGAAAGCATCCGGATATTCAGGGCTCGTGTTACAAAACGTTTTTGTAAAGTTTTCACGACGGCATTAGGGATGCGAATTAGCGTTGAAATGGCAATAGAAAGCTGTTTAGTTCACAAACCTATGTCGAAAAGCTGTTAAATTACGACTTCTAATTGGCAATGATAAGATTGATAGCAGGGTAAGATTTAGATTTGGCAGTCTAGAATCTAAAAAAAGACCATTGTATATAGCCATTTTACAAAAGTTAATTCAAAAACAATAATAATTTCACGCGGAATAAACAGATAATCTTCTGATTTAACAATAAATTAATCTATACTTACCTAGATAGACAGCGTCTTATCAGTAATTTATCCCAAAGGAGGCGTCAGCTCTGATTTATTATTTAAGAGATTTGAGATAGCTGCGTCTGTTTCAACGCCACAGCTTTGTATGTTTATTTATTTAAATTGAGCTATCAATTAGAATAATCAGTTATACTCACTATTTGTATACCATAATCGTTGGAAAACTAACTATTTTTATAATACCTACTCGTACAATAATTAAAAGTTTTCACGCAATACACAATTAGTATTTTTTTCTCTTTTCGTCATATTATATGAAGTTAACAAAACTATACTAATATAACACTATATTTACAATATAATAATTTATTGATATTAAATGATAAAAATAATATTTTAAAAATAAATTTACCTAATCAGAAGTGAAACTTATAAGATACATCCGTATTCTGTGGCTAATGTAACGAGTAATTGCCGAAAAGAAAGTGGCGATAGTTAATTGTTACGTATTCCGTTCATCCACCGCCGCGGACGCAGAATGCCAAACAGTCCCCGAGCCTAGAACGTGCCTGAAATACTACGTTGTGATTCCACTGAGAAGTGACTCGCTGAAAGCTTTCACAAAACGATATCAATAAACGGATGCTGTAAACTTTTGTGCGCGGAAACCAGTATTTTAACAAATAAAAGTCGTATATTTGTGTGTGGTTGGTGGGTTTACAAAGTTTACATCTAAAACGCCCCGAACAAATATATCCCGAGGCGGGAATCGAACCCGCATCTCGTATGTTGCAGGCGGATTTACGCTGCTTCGCCACAGAAGTTCTTTTTCAAAAACGATACCATAAAATTTACAATATGATTTAGTATAAATCTATGTTTTAGCAAAGTACAAAATTAATATTCTAAATTCATTTCTATTTTATAAATAGCTTCGCCTGAATGGTTCCATTAATTAAAACTCTGAAGCTCATTAGACCAACCTGAATGCTAAGCGTTTGAGCTTGTTGTGAATGAGTAATTAGTGTAAGTAATTAAATAACGTTTAAATAATTAAATAAACATCTTTTATTATTGCTTATATATTTAAATATTACCAGCGGACCAGTAAGGTAAATTCGGTATATTAATCTAACATTATTTTTACATTTTCTTAAAAAAATCAGGCTTATCCATCGTTACATGATAATGAGTGTAGGGAGTTAGGGACCAAATTGTTTTATTCAAAGACTTTTTATCTTTTTGAATGTGAAAATACAGCACCAGTAAATTACCTACGGACCTAATTTACATACGCAAATAAAATCTGTTCTTATTTTGGATTTCTGACGGAAACTCAGATAAATGGAAATTTTGTACCTACTTACATAATTAGATTCAGAATCACAGTAGATACACTCATCATTGAAATAGGTAGAAACTTATTTCAATAATAATTTAAAGCTATGTCTATAAGCGTTGTGGTGCTGGCTTTAGAATAATTCCACCGCATCACTTCCAGTCAAGCCATTAAGGGAATTTGTATCAAGCAAGGCATTAGAGTCGTTCTGTGTAGGTCCTATAACAACTTTATTATTTATTTCTGCAATTACAAATTGATTTAAGAGATAAAATATATGACATAAAAGTACGTTTCAGACTATTAAGCACTGCGTTGAGGAACGTAAAGAACTATCAGCTCATACCTGAATTTATTTTAATAGTTTGTTTAAACCTTGTAATGGGTTCTATTGGTGAGACCAGTACCCAAAAGTGTGCAGTAATTTGGTCTGTCATGATGATGAAAATGTTTAGTACTGACAAAATGTCTAACCTATCACCGTTCTATCAAATCTATATTGATAGAGAGGATAAATATCGAGGAACCAAATATCTCGGCACTTGAACCCGGTGATTTGTAGTGATTGAGCGGTTGAAGGGACATCGTATCTCGTGATCGATGGGATACCTCACTTCAGATGAAACCCAAACACTCTTAGGCCGGGATCCGTAGTACATGGAAATCAAGTGATTACTAACAAGCTAATTTTTGGTGAGTAGCTTCGTTTCGATGAGACGTCCAAAGATATCCTATACCCAACTCTCGATTGTGGTAGCTAACAGAGATATCAAGGATTAAAAAATTCAAGGATGTAAAACCGGGACCACGAAATTTGTCGGACAATATGTCCGTTAGATTTTATAAATATTAATTAAGTATACAACAAAAAATCAGCTGGTTAGTAATCATAGTAATCATTTAAATTGACCTCGTTTTCGACACATTTTGGAAATGGCGGACTCTTTGATCAAACCATAGGTTTTGTAGGACAAACATGTTTTTATATAATTTAGATAATTATCTTGAGATATAACATATTGTCCTACAAATTTCGTGGTCCGTTATCCCGGTTTTACATCCTTGAATTTTTTAATCCTTGATATCTCTGTTAGCTACCACAATCGAGAGTTGGGTATAGGATATCTTTGGACGTCTCATCGAAACGAAGCTACTCACCAAAAATTAGCTTGTTAGTAATCACTTGATTTCCATGTACTACGGATCCCTGACTATCTGCTAAAATGTCAAAATATCGGTTATATCAAAAGTGCCTAATTTTTAACCCCAGTCGAAAAACGATGGGATTTGGGATGTAGGTTTGACGTCATTTTTAATTAGATAAATATACAGATAATGATTATTTATCTGAATAAAACATCAGAACAAACATGGTTATAGCATGAAGATATCTTACTGTAGGTAATTACTAGAGCTTCATGTTTTGCCAATACTGGCGTGAAAATAGAAATTACAATTGGGACTAGGTAATTTTGTATTTAGGACAATGTTTAAAGACCTATTTGTAGAACCTAATTTAAGCCTTGACCAATATTCCTTGCAATGACACTCATTTATTATATCTACGCTCTAAATCCACCCTATTTAGATTGTAACAAAGACGTTTTTTGCGTACAAAGAAAATAGCTACATCACCAAGATAGGTAAGTCTCGTTCTGGGACATAATGAAGAGCATTTTTCATCTGATTAAATTCGTTTCGTCCCGGTTTATCTCCTTTTGTGACTCTATTTGACCCTCATCATGGGACGAAAGGATCTTTATATGAGACAAAGTGTTGGAATATTGGACCAGTGACTGTGGGTATTTTTTATTATGTCATCATCATCTTACGCACCCATATTTATGTTCATATTGAGATAAGCGGGCAATACACGAACCTTATTTACGTAGACTATTGATCAACCGATTTCGTCCCAGAACGTGGGACATCTTCAGGATCAAATACACTGCCAAGGACACGGATCACGCCCGCTCGCCGGTCCGCAATGCACTCATATTTATGTTGTTCCTCTTAATTCCAGCTGTGGGAATGTAAATAGCGGTGATTATAATGAAGGCAAATTGAGACGTCAGTTTGTATATCTACGGACGGACGGACATGACGAATCTATAAGAGGTCCGTTTTTGCCATTTAGCTACGGAACCCTAAAAAAACAATGCTACTTTTCGTTGTAATTTTATATCTTAAGAACGGCTGGGCTGATTTAGGTGCTTTTGGGTTTAAAATAGTATAAATATTACATTATGATGATGATGGTGATGACGACACGTCTTTTCTAAGTAAAAAATCTACTAAAAGATTTTTTCCTTTATTAGTTCGGTAAATAACAGAAATGTATCTAATACTTTGTAAGTGGGTGGTATTACCAATTACGTGTGGGTGTGAATCAAAACACATTTCTGTTCTGTATATTTTATATAGATTATATTTAGCTAAAATATTTGGGATAATTGGTAATATTATATTGTTGGGTGTTTTCTATGTTTATCAAAAGTATTTATTTATAGTTAGATACGAATAATCTTTTAATTTAAAGCTGCAAACTTAATACGGGGCTAGATATTGCTGTTTGGTGGTGGTGTAAAATTTCACTGCGTAAAATATATTATATTACTGTTTTGATGTAATAAGTAATATTAAGAAAAAAACTAAATATTTAATTTGTCAAGAAAAAAATTGTTATTTAGTTATAGCAACAAAATCATTGAAAATAAGTTATATTTTTGCAGATATTTTATAATATTCGGTTCCCTGGACGTAGTAATTATATATTCTGTGACCCGGATCATATTCTTGGGTTCTATACAACGCTACTAAAACAGAAATATGACGTGATATTTTACCGGATGCGGAAGGGCTCACCTGGGGTTGAAATATGGCGGCCATGAATAATGAATAATAAACGGCTGGATATAAAAGGAGATTGACAAATTAACCAGATACCAGAATAAAAGCTTCATAATTATTCTCTCGTTGATTAGCCCATTGTTATATATTTTTGTCGAGCTTGCTGAGTTTCACTGAAGTGTTTGCTTAACCGCTAAAGTCTAGAACAATGAACTTTTGTTCGAGGATTCTAGAATCTATCGAGAATTGAGGTGAGATATTGATAAATAATCAGAAAATATAGATAAGTACTTACACAATACAAAAAGTGGTGATTTCTGCAATTTGTTTTCTTTCAAACTTTATCAAACAGTACCTACTGGTGGAAAAACACTGTAATATTTGCAACACCATTGTCTTTGAAATGGACAAACCTACGAAATGAAAGAAGAAAAAATTCAATTATCTCCTTATTTGAATTGAAGGAGGAAAACGTAGATAAATTAATACTGCGACGTCACGTTATGTTATTTTTGTATTCTCTGACCCATTTCTTGTGTTGAAAATAATGTACAAAAGGCCGGTCCAAAGGCCGTGGGTTCAAACCCCGCCACTTTTGATTTTTTTTATGTGAAAACACGTTTATTTTGACCTTGTTTGATATCTATACATACATACATTATATGACATTTATAACTGGCATCAATTTCACCAGTCTCTGTCGCTCTGACCACGAAAGGGGCGTAAAGTCCAGGCCATTATAAACTAATTTCCAACAGAAATGCTCAACTGCCCATATTTCATTCCATTATGGCCCTATAAAGTCGTTATAGTCTTTTTATAGATGACATTTCAGGCTGTAACACTATTTATAAGAGATGTCCTGTTTTATGAAGGTTTTTAACACAATCTGCGCCAATGTTACACGCTCGTATCTACGGCACGGTTGGCTTGGGCTTTGAATGTGTTAACTAAGTTGTAACTGAATCTTCTCTAAACGCTATTACTATTATTCATGTCATTTATTCTTTGACTTTATTTTCATTATTATGATAAAACTGAAAGCGTACTCAAACCCATAGATAAACTAAATAAACGCAAGCGAAGATGTCGGCGGGTCATCTAGAATTGGTATAATAGGTGGTCGACACCGTCTGGAAGAACAATGAAGGTAAGATTTTTACAGATAAAATAAAACAGTTTTATATATTATACGAATATTTTATTAAATTAAATTGAAAAATCCCCTATGTACCTCTACTACTACTTATATAACTATTTTACAATGATTCATTATTTACAGTGTTTATGTTTTACCTATTTAAAAATTTACATTTTTACATAACATCAACTATGATTTTTAATAATAATTTTAATAAATGAAGAAAATACGGTGCGTTTTATAATTAAGATTTTACGTAGGTACGTTGGATTAATTACATTCTTAATCAAATAACTTTCTTAACCGATTCCAAAACAAGCACAAAGGTTAAGATTTCAGGATCAAATCTGCTTTGTCAGTGTCAAAGCCAGAGGATTTAGGATTATCGTAGAATTAATTAGTCTAGTCTTGCAAGATATAAATTTGGTAACAATAATAGAGGTTGATACTGGAGGTTGCGCTAAAAAGCGGTAAAGGGGGGGGCGGGGTAGATTATGGGAATGGTTATTTTTGTCTTATTCCCACAATCCCTTTCCCACGATTTTCAAGGGGGATTTAAGGAATAAAATCATTTGTGTTAGGAACTTTCAGTACAAACAGAACAAAAATCTGAGTAAATATTTTTAAACCAATTTACCTGTACACACAAATCTTTTTCATAAATTAATTTACCTGTCTCAAAAACTCTAGTTTTATTTATTATTGCTTAAACTGTAAAAACAATTACTAAACAGATTATAACGAGAGAGATAAGAAAGTTTAATTTAATGTTTATCTACTAACATTTGTGTATGTCCGGATGTTCTCAATGTATAATATTAATTAAGTTATTTTTATTCTTGTACCCATAACAAAAACCTCTAACTTATCATGTGTGGCAAGATGTTATGCAATATATTATTTTACTGCTGACAAATGATAAAAGAAGATGAGTACCTATTTAAGACCAGAACATCACCATATTACAAAAATCTCGAAAAAAGACGCTCGAGAAAAGAAAAGAGTAGAAACTTTTACTTTAAGCTACTATTATGTAACGATAACGTGTTTCAAATCTACACAAATCGAGATCACAAAGTCACTAAACCACTGTTAACTTATAAAGTCCACTAAACTTTTATAAGCCGAAATACCAGCTGGGCTCGTATATCTTTCTTTGGCCCAAAAGTCGACTTCATACAAACTGTTAAAAAGTTATATCTACAATTGAGATCACAATGTCTACTAACTCAGGCAAGATCACTTATATGAGCCAAGCGACCCGGCCGCCTTTCTCGCGCGGCTCGCTGGGCTCGTCAGGCGCGCTGACGCGGCGGCGGGCGAGCGTGCGCGCCGCGGTCGGCTCGCGTCAGGACGCGCAGTCGATACGCACGCACACCGCAGCGCTGAGCAGCGTCGCGGCGGCGAGGGTTATCTGCACGGCGGCAATGACGACGAGGTCGCGGGATGAAGGGGATGAGTCTTCTTCGGATTGGTCGTCGCTGCAACAAAATATAATATAATTTGTATTAAAAACATATTCTTGACAAGAGATCAAATTAAGTGAAATCATGAGAAAATAAGTGTTGAAATTTCCTGTATTATTCTGGTATATGTGCATTGTTATAAAGCTATTCATTCGAAGTTATTTTAATCATTTAAACACGCAGTAATTAAAATTTGTTCTTGAATGTTTTTAAGGATTTTTACAAAGTCATGTAACGAAACATCTAAAAAAACCGACACCGACGTAAAAAAAATGAAAATGATAACATTCATCAATAAGCAAAACCACTTAGCTATATCACAGAACCATAAAAATACTCCAATTATAGAAAAACCTTCGTGAAAAAAATAAAAATGATGACATTCTGACCAGTGAGTAGACCACTTCGCTGTATTATATTATAATAAAATACTCAAATTATAAAAGAAACTGAATCCTGCAAGACTAAATTTTATTTAAAAATCGTAAAGTACATAGTCAGGGATCCGTAGTACATGGAAATCAAGTGATTACTAACAAGCTAATTTTTGGTGAGTAGCTTCGTTTCGATGAGACGTCCAAAGATATCCTATACCCAACTCTCGATTGTGGTAGCTAACAGAGATATCAAGGATTAAAAAATTCAAGGATGTAAAACCGGGATAACGGACCACGAAATTTGTAGGACAATATGTTATATCTCAAGATAATTATCTAAATTATATAAAAACATGTTTGTCCTACAAAACCTATGGTTTGATCAAAGAGTCCGCCATTTCGAAAATGTATCGAAAACGAGGTCAATTTAAATGATTACTATGATTACTAACCAGCTGATTTTTTGTTGTATACTTAATTAATATTTATAAAATCTAACGGACATATTGTCCGACAAATTTCGTGGTCCGTTATCCCGGTTTTACATCCTTGAATTTTTTAATCCTTGATATCTCTGTTAGCTACCACAATCGAGAGTTGGGTATAGGATATCTTTGGACGTCTCATCGAAACGAAGCTACTCACCAAAAATTAGCTTGTTAGTAATCACTTGATTTCCATGTACTACGGATCCCGGCCTAACACGTTTTGAAAGAAAAACCATCCGACCGTTGAACTCAGCTTCAAGACGCGAGCGACACCTGCCAAGAAAATCTCATAACCCGAGGTTATGTTTATTCTCCCAAAATATATTTTCTCGGGTAAAACATACCGAATCTCATTTTAAATGAAAGCCCTTGAGCAAGTTACCTTAATATTATATGAACCGTCTCTTTAATATTCAATGTTGATAGAGTTGGCGGCTGATTTGTTTTCAGCTTTCAAAAATTACATTATAATATTATATTTTTATTACATTTTTAAGCTGAGCAATATGAGTAGTTACCTAGGATACTAACCCTTGAAAATGTTTTCGTCTTATGCATAAGCAGAGACGAGATATTGTTATACTCGTAGTTCTGATAATAAACACTTTAGTTAACATGCAGTTTGGCATTTTGGTAACTATCTCATTGACGTTTGTTTATGTTATTTAGAAAGTGATAACAACACGTTAGCATGCATAAGATGGTGACTTTTAGATGGAAAAGATGAATGGATTTCTTTTTTGTTATATTTTATTATGAAAAAGTTATGACTATGTGTTGGCTAAGAGCCTTTTAATTTAAATTGAATTTGAATACTTAAAAAATCAGTACACAGAACATATTTTTAAATTGTTACCTATTGTCAAATCCAGGTGGGTCCACGATAGTTCTGCAGCATTGCACGACGAGTGCGACGAGCAGGCAGCCCGCGCCCGCCCATAGAACCGCCGCCACGCTCGCGCCCGCGCCCGCTCCGCTCGTGACTGTGCTCCAACCGCGCGATGTATGGATTGACACCGCTGTGGAGAAAACTTAATAAGTCGAAGATGTAAGCTACTAATTTTTTATTGACATAGGATAGATGATTTATACGTATGAGAAAATCAGTTGATCAAGTGGCATGAGATACTCTCAAAAACCCTACAGTTATAAAAAAAAATATTAATAGAAAATACAATCACCACAAGTAACCAACCGATTCGAATAACTAAACAAATATACATACTCAATAAGTCGGTAATTTTGCTTATTATATTATATTGGTACATCGATAGATGCCCTTACTAACTCGGTTATAATATAAAAATTATTGAAGGCATACATCATCATTTAAGCATTATTACAACACGTTAATTAATTGAATTATGGGCCGCAATTACTTACATTGTTTCTAAGCTTCATAAATAAAATTAATAATCTGTTGCTATAGGTTTAACAAACAATGATAAAATTGATATTTGTTACTCCTTTACGCAAAAACTAGGTACTTAATTGGATTTTGATGAAAGTTTTTTGTACCTTTTTTGTACACACAGGCTACTTTTTACCTCGGAAAAATACATATTTCCGAGCTACTATGTTATACCTGATTATAATTTAGGCTGTGGGGCGTCCCATAAAGGTAAACAAAACTCATACAACTAACGTCTTGGTAGTCCTTCTTGGCATAATTCGACCGAAACGTATCATTTATTAATCTTATTGTTATCCAAAGAGAAACAATACTAGTACAATATTGTCCTTAAATATATTCGGGTCGCTCTATTGTGTTAAGGGCATTATTGTCTTCTGATATTTTATTAATCTTAGGTATACTAGCCCAACACGCGAATTTGCTTGTTTTCAAGTCTTTTTTGAGGAAATATCCATTTTCTCGAGAATTGGCATATAATATTATATAACCTTTCCTGATAAATTATTTTTATTATGCAAATATTTTTGGATAATTAACCAGTAATTTCTGATATACCAGATTAACCAGTAGTTTCTGATGAAGATTTGTAACTCTCACACAAAGACTACTAGAATTTAATTATTTACAAAATATGTACATACTATAATATGTATATAGTAGGCAACTTGTAAAGTCTCCTCTGCAGGTTAACCAAAGTGATATTTTGGTGTGATTCTTGAATGACTATTAGCCTAATAAGCAGGCTATGTTATAAATTTATATACAAGACGAGTTATTGTAATAATTTTATTACCTACTCGTAAGCGTAACATAAACTTTTGGTACATTCACATCAAAGTCACTTCTGACCTTCAAAGAAACCTTTACAATGGGTCCCTCTGAAGGTTCTTTCTGGTTTCAAATATTTACCTTTCCTTGCTACGTTTGGAATATATTTACGTATAAACTGCTTTGAGATAATTCCTTTGATGTCGAGAATGAAAACTAACTACATACTATGTAAGTAACTAAGAACTACAAAGGTAAGAGGATACCAGTGAGGAATATAATATGGGTTCATTAAAAGCGGTCAAAAGGGGAACTACGTAGCAGAGAATTTAGAACTAAGGAGAAAGATTTATGCTCAGTTTTCTCGGACTTGTTATATGTGCTTGTTGCATGTGGGTTTATATTTCCATGAGTCAAGTTATGTTTTTACCGGTTATTTTCAAAACCATACTATTATCACTACAACTTTGCTTGCGTTGGTTTACGTAAAAAAAATTGATTATTATTATGTTTTAGTAATATTTTAACCAACTCCAAAAACAGTCTTCAAGTAGAGTTGTTCTTTTTGAGGAGGTTCTCAAGTAGTCAATTATACAATTACGAATAACATGTCACAAAAACAAATTACAGCGGTTTAAATCACCTTATTCTAGGAGGAAAATATAAAAACCGTATAGCGGAAAACAAGGAATTTATAAATGTAGAAAAGTCGTGTAATTACAGAGTCCGAAATAAAAACCCAATTAATTTTACCCGAGTGATAATAACAGTCGACTGGATACGAAACTCACTTCAATTTCATAATTGAAATCATTCAATTATCTTAATTAATAGCTGACGCTAAAAGCCTGCAATAAACGCTTCTACTGGAATAATAATTGGAGAGTTAAATGCAACAAGGAACAAATAGAAAAAAACGTTTATATTTATTATTAAATATTTTAATAATAACTTACCTGCGTCACATATTTAAAATGTTTTTTTGTCTATTTTTCTCGAACCTACATTATAATATGTATCTATGTAATGTAGGTTACATTGGCTGTATGTATAATTATATTACAGCTATCTCAGAAATGGCTCTAACAATAATGTTAAAATTTAATATAATGATTCTTGAAATTTTGAACTAATTTTACAAAAATTTTGGTGGTTAAAAATCACACTAGCATATAACAATAAAAATAAAAAAAAACCTTGCAGTGGAAACGTAAACGTGTGCTTTACAAAATAAAGATTGGCCTAGTTTCATTTCTAAATAAATTATTTGCTCTATAAAAAAATGTTTAATTCCGCCCAATTGCTCTTTGCTTAATGAAGTGGTTTGCAAGCAGCTGTGGCTACAGCTTAAATGTTAATTGCCGCGGTTCGTTTGAATGAGCTTCATGCTTTTAACGAGCTTGTTTTAGCTCGTAGCTTTAGAAGATGCAGATATTGGTTACAGCTTAGTTTTTATAAACCTGGAGTTATCAGCTATGCTCTTTTGTACATAAATAACCTAGTTGTATTATTTTTATAACAACGGGAATTACTGACAAAGGAATAAGTCACTCTCGACGTTTCGACCACAACAAGAGCAGTATTTTTTTAGGTGGAATGAGATGAGATCATCCCGCCGGGCCCAGTCTCATCTATGCTCGCGCGCGCGGTTCTTACTATTATAGGTTCTCTCAGCGGCGCGTTTATAATATAGGTACATCCAGTCTCAAAAATTCATGATGGTTTCTCACCTGCTGCAAGCACGCTGATCCCTCCAGCGGGAATTCCGAGCCCCATGTTGAACTTCTGCCGTTCTTCAATGAAGGCCACACTGCCCATTACCATAGCTGATATCCCACACACTATCTGCAACAACACAATATATTATAACGACCTCTGTAGCATGATGAAGGTTTGCTTACGAATCAGGAGATATGATTCTGGTTTTAAACTATTTATTTCCACGAAGCAGATTTTTTTAATATAAATAGTAGTTAGGGCCGAATGTAGACAATAATTCGGAAATATATTATTTATGAGAGCCGATTATCACGGGACGAATGTGAACTAAATCATCATATTTAATAAACCTCGGAACTTGTTCATTACATTACTTACATTATATGAATAACATTTTAATCACCTCATCATTGCGCAAAAATAATTATATGCTAACTTTTAACTAACTTTTAAATAAGCAACTGTTCAGAATTCTTATTTGCCAGTAAACCACTAATTCTTTAATTTTGTTTATTTTTAAACATCCTCTGCCAGTGCCACAAGAGAAATAATTAAATATTTAAACAAGAAATCCTGAGCATTTTCATCAAACCCTTAAAGAGCAAAAGGATGCCTCGGAAATAAACCAAGTTAAAGCACACCTTCCGAGAAATGTAATTATGGATGATTTTAATATTAGATTGGACCAAAGCGCTTATTTTGTGAAAACAAAATGATTAAATTTCCGCTTAAATTGATAAATTGTTGGCTAATTGTTTATTAAACTCTCTAAATTATAAATAGTTTAGTATTACTAAACTATTTACGTTTTGAAGAAAATTTGTTTGTTCCTAACGTCTCTCGTCACAGATTTTAACTGAATTACGGTGGGAAAACGTAATAAAAATGCGTTTTTTATGTAGGAAAAATATTAAAAGATTTTTACCAATTTTTTAAATTATGTTTTTAATACGCCGTAATATAATAGTTAACCTTTAGTAACTCATATAAAATAATTAAAAGAACAAGGTGGTCGCCTATAAAATAATACGTAATCTTCTAGCTAGATATGGTTCTTTTTCCACAAGATTTATTTTATGTTAATTTAATATCCATGGTAGATTCTTATTTAACCCATGTGAAATAATTGGAAAATAAACAAATTTTAATAATGATACCCAAATATAATCATGATATCTCTGAAAACACTCATCGAAATACGATTCCTAAAACGAGAATAGGTACCTATTTTAGATGTCTCGATGCGATAGCAGAGTTAGAGTGAATCAATTCTGGCTTCATTGTGTTCCACGTCCCCAATCGAGATATATAGCCGGTCGATATAGACTAACCAGACTATGCAGCTTCAAATCAGAGCTTGGTGCTATTTATAGCTTTGGGAAACCGTTTAGATCGAAGAAGAAGTTGTACTATATACTATAGGTATGTATCGTAGAAAGTAAGGCCGATGACAAAAAAAAATATTCTGAACTTTGGAGTTGCATACATTTTTTTCAATCCAAATGCGTCATAAAATATTAAATGTTTTTCCCAACAAATTTATAATGCTATGAATCTGTAGATGTAATAATAAAAACTTTTGGTGCCTTTCGGCTATTTAGACGGATTCTATATCAAAGGATAGTAACATTGGGTGTCTGGGTGTTCTTTATGTACAATTAAAAAAAATCTATGAACGTAGTTTTCATTAAGTGTATCAGATTATCTTGTACCAATAACACAAACCTCGAGCTTACCACAGGGCTAGATGTTACTGTGTGAATTGTCCAGCAATATTTATTTATATTTAATAAAACCAAGCCAGTTTGCCGAGGCCCTAACGATTAAAGACGCTTCAAAGCATCTGTATATCTCCGCTTAATGTACGAAACTCCAATTGTTATGAAATTAAACTCCTTGAATATTCATACGATTCTCTCGTTTTAAACAATAGTATTATGTTGTCTGCTCGTGTTGGGGATTACTTAGGAATTACGTGTAACTTCTACTAATTTGCGGCTTCTTTCTCACAAAAGGTACTTCAGGCAAATTTATGTATTAGGCTTCCCAGTATTAGGCCGGGATCCGTAGTACATGGAAATCAAGTGATTACTAACAAGCTAATTTTTGGTGAGTAGCTTCGTTTCGATGAGACGACTAAAAATATCCTATACCCAAATCTCGATTGTGGTAGCTAACAGAGATATCAAGGATTAAAAAAATCAAGGATGTAAAACCGGGATAACGGACCACGAAATTTGTCGGACAATATGTCCGTTAGATTTTATATATGTTTATTAATTAAGTATACAACAAAAAATCAGCTGGTTAGTAATCATAGTAATCATTTAAATTGACCTCGTTTTCGATACATTTTCGAAATGGCGGACTCTTTGATCAAACCATAGGTTTTGTAGGACAAACATGTTTTTATATAATTTAGATGATTATCTTGAGATATAACATATTGTCCTACAAATTTCGTGGTCCGTTATCCCAGTTTTACATCCTTGATTTTTTTAATCCTTGATATCTCTGTTAGCTACCACAATCGAGAGTTGGGTATAGGATATCTTTGGACGTCTCATCGAAACGATGCTACTCACCAAAAATTAGCTTGTTAGTAATCACTTGATTTCCATGTACTACGGATCCCTGACTATATTTATACATTGGAAACATCTAATCTATCCTTCTCCTGGTTTAAAGCTATAGCTATTATTCACTAATTCTCAGTCAAATCGATTCAGGCGTTAATTTGTGTAATACGACTTTCTTTTTTATATTATACTAGCTTTACGCCCCGCGGCTTCACCCGCGTTATGATATTTTCCCGCTTTAAAAAGTACCCTTTGTCCTTTTCCTGGTTCTAAGCTACGCCTCCACCAATTTTCAGCCAAATCGGTCAAGCCGTTTTCATGTTATGTCGTGACAACGGAAAACAGGTTTCATTTTTATATATATAGATATGTAGATATTTTATTTTCGATCGCTTTATAAAGCTATAGGATAATTACTTTTATCGTGTAACGGGTTCGATTACCAGTTCAACCACGTATTTATATAAATATCTATAAATGCAGTTAAATGCATTTTTTAAATTCAAATAATGTCATCTTTCAGTAAAATGTTCCACACTACATATTTAAAATACTTTTCCTCCATGTGGCATGGCCGTGTCTTGAATACTGTTGGCTTTCCTTATAATAATAGTATACTAGTATATTATAAGTATACTAGTATATATATATACATATATATAGTAGTATATAAGTATCCTAATATTACTTAGTCTTAGTTCCCATTAGAATCGCAATACCATCTTTATTACACCGTGTTAAAAGTTTACGATACCCATTACCATTCACCACCATTGTCATTGAGATATTATTTGTCCCTCATCCGATTATGAGTTATGAGATCGGTTCAGAACTAAGTGGATAAAAACGTTATCCGTTTCGGTTCAGAAATGACGGTTTTATTGGAAAACCTCGGATTATCTGTGGTTGGTATTTAGGATATTGCTTACGACGTGAGGACGAAGAAGGGTGATATAAGATTTATATAGTTCCAGAACTTTAAAGGTATCCAAAAAATAAGCATTTTTGGTAACTATTCTCAGGTAAACAAATAAAACATCAATAGTCTACATTCGTAACTAAAATTTTATTCATTTTTATTATTCAGATATTTTTGCAATGTCATTAATTATGAATTATTTTCAATTATATTTAAACCATTCAGTCGCGTATGATCCTGGTAGTTTTTGAATATTGTTTTTAAAATCCAGAACATAACATCAATTTGTTTATTTATTAGCCGCACAAAACATTAAATCTACAAAAACAACAATCTCATTTCATATGGGACTAAACCCCATAAGAAATGAGATTGTTGAGTTTTAAATCTCATTTCATGAGACTAAAACAAACTTAAAATAAGCTTTAAACAAAGCTACTTGTACCATAAAATAAAACAAAACCCTACAAATAAATCAACGATATCAAGGATTTTATTGGATATGAAACCCAATTTGTAACGGAAAGCTTCCATTGTATCTTGTGACGAACCTTCAAATTGTATTTCCATAGAAACAAAGTAATTGTACGGATATTGAACATACCTGGAGGACTCTCAGCCTCAACATCAGGGCCAGGGGGTAGTTTAGAGGGGGACGGAGCACTGATGTGTCTCTTTCCCCCGTCAGAGGGGCCGCTGACTCTTTCCGCCGTGACAATGACGTCTGAAACAAAGACACATAAATATTTCTCCTTATCCTTTATTGTGATTGTGATATGTGAAAGAAAATATAAATAATGATTTCTTCAAAGCACACATGTCATATTATATTTAAAATTATCATGTTACAATGTTCCTCCTCCGAAACGGCTTCACCTATTTTTATAAAATGTTGAGTGCATATCGGATCGGATGTTTTGCTTTTATAATTATGGCAAATAAAACTATTTTATTAAATAGATCGAATGTGGACTAAATCAAATTCAAATCCGTAATCAGAATGTCAATGGAAAGTCAAATGGGGAATAGTAGAAGTGTCATTGTTATCATTATTTGAGTTTTAACGTCCCGTAACTACCCTTTGGTTAAGGGCACAAATGGGTCTGCTTAATTCTGAGACAGTTGCCGTGACAAGGGTTAAAATTGACGATATTCGCCTTACTAAGATGCCTCGCCGTTTGAACTGTGATAATTGTAGTTTATAATTTAATTCTTCGCTTGACAGAAACATGGTTGAATGGTGGAGTAATTAAGTTTTCGGATTTTCAATATAAGGTTCGAGAAAATACCGTTTGTAAAATGCTTTCAGTCTAAGTCTAATGTAAGTGCGTAATTGAACATACTAAGGGATATGTTCAATTACGCACATACGAGTACATTAAACATTGACTGATCCAAGAAAAATAACTTAACGTTATCTACATACCTATAGTTAATATGATTTAACCTACAGCCTTCCTTGATATTTACTATCCTTTACTGAAATAATTTATCAAATCGGGCCAGTGTTCTTCAGCGTACACTTCAGCTTTATAATAGAAGTATCGATTAAATATTGAGTTATTTAAATGGGTCCTTCAAACTTTTCGAAGTTCTCAGAACATGCCATCAAATTTGCCTCCATCGTTAGAGCACGTGTTTAGAGGATAAATCCAATGGTGCGCGGCGTGATTAGAACCCACGACTTTTGGATTGAAAGCCGAGTGTGCTCACATTGTGCTGACATTCACCAACCCGCACTTGGACACCGTTGTGAATTAAGGTATAACCGCTCTCGTTAAGAGAGACGCCCCTGATTCCCAGCAGTGGGAATGTAAACAGGGGTGATCATGAACCGACTCTTAGAGTCATAGTTATCGTACCAGTACGTACCAGCCATTTCGCGCATGCGAACAACGCAATGCAACTGATGTTTACTGTTGTGTTTATCTTGCCTACGCTGTTTAGCTGCGTTATTTTGTGAGGATACACACACAAACTTTACATATTAGGTAAATGCAAACATTAGTTTTTAGGTAAGAAGTATTAGATGACTACCTACATCTATCACGTTTTCAATGTTTTTTTTATTATACACTATTTTAAAAATTAAGGATACGATACAATATAAAAGAAATGTAAAATTAATTATCATCAAAAATGGGCCATCTCGCAAGTTTTGTCATGTGGTAGCTGGTTGTAATTAACATTATTTATTTTATAAACGAACAATTTCGTTATAAGCTATGAAAGATGTAGTTATTAAGTGTAATGACACCCACTTTTCAGATTTCTGGCTATTAATGTATATCTTGGTTAAAATATTATACAAAATGTTATAGGCTATATTTTGCTGTGCGTATTGTCTAGTAATATTTATTTTTGTTATTTTTCAGGTTTAAATGTCGGAAGCCCTTAGTACAGACAGTGAAGATGATTCTCCTAAGCCGGTCGTTGAACTCAAGAAGAGAAACTCCAGCTCTGAATCCAGTTATGATGAAGAAGCGACTAATGATGGTAAGAATAGACAACTAATGCGTTTCGCAATATCGTTTGTTAAGACATATTGTCTTTATAGGCTCCGAATATGGTACTGAAACTAATTTGACTTTCAAATAATGGAATCATAATATTATAGTCCCTGATTCTAGTTTCTGAAACTCAACCCTATTAGTTCTTATAGTTATCAAATTTACTGGCGCTTTAATGATGTAGAAAATGTGCAAACCTCTAGATAAGCCCCAAACTCTCACTAACTTATCGATCAAATTGAGCGTAAAGAGTAAATTTATTTTCCGATTATCCTCTCGTATTTTTATGATCAGTGAATTATTCAAACTAGGTACAAACTTTTTATTCAATATATTCGCATCACCTTTACGTCACGTCAAATTATGCTGGCTTAGTGTCTAATGGTATCCAATCAGTGTCAAACAACCTGTTATAGTAAACTGTCAATAGGATCAAACTAAACAAATAATATTTTCTACGAAGGAAAAATCTCTTTTTTTGTGTTTCGCAGCAAATCAAGAAAAAATGGCGTATGCGTCGACTACGGCGCTTGACGAGCCTCCGAAGCCGCGCCGCAAGCGCTTCGTACCCAAATATGAAGTCGAAGGCGTTCACGTCTTGGAACTTGGTGAAGAAACACAATTAGCTGTAGACTGCGTAATTGGCCTGCACGTCAGCGCGCAGTTCCCATGGAAAACAATATTAAAAGCTAAAATCTTGGAACAAATAGATCTCGGCATGGAAAACTCAGAATTCTTCCCGATAAAAGAACTGATCGAAGAGTATAAATACGACGAAGTATTAATTGGCTATATAGTCGACGAATCGAAAGACACAGACGAATTCTACATCTGCGTTACCGAAGAAGCTAGAAACCATTGCAAACAACAATCTGACAGATTCATTAAGAGGCAGGAGAAAAAATTAGAGAAAGCCGTACAAAAGAAACCACGTCCTTGGATTAGTCTAGGAAGTGAAGTAGAGATAACTGAATTAATCCCGATAAACAGCAGAACATTAATTGAGCTGGAGATAACGACCAAGTTTCCCACAGTTTATCAACCATCTGTATTCAATGTCCGAGATACTGGTGCAAGTCGGGATGGTATTATTGAGCTAACGCCATACAGACAAAAATTCGCTAATGTTTTTCGACGCCGAGTGGACTGCGCTACCCAGGTAGCTCACCCGAAAGTCAGTAGAGAGGCGCAAACAGAGTTGAGATATCCACAGAACATGTGGACCCAGTCGATCGCCGACGCGCTGGGATCATTCCAAGGCGACTTGGAAGGAGGCGGAGATGCTGGTGCTGATATGGAGGATTATTTTGACGAAGGAAGCACAGACTCTGAAGCCGAAGGAAAGGTGAGAGACCCTCCCGATGAGATTGGCTTAGAAGCTTACAGAAAAGCACTCAGACGTATGAGACGGAAATCGTACATAAAACTCATAAATTCATTTACAACACAGAGGGAAAACGAAATGGATTCAATTATAGAGCTGAACACTGTAATGGATATTTATTGCAATGATTACCCTAACTTGGTTGTGAATCCGTCATCTGGATTGTACCATTCGATGACTTTTAATGACTATGTTTGTTTTACTGATGTTCGAGCTAAAAACAAATTTGTGTCGAGTGCGGTGTTTCACCCAATGTGGACTGGCATTGTTGCCATTTGCTATGCAGACGGTTCGCCGGCTGTCATGAAAACTTTAGGTACTCGCCCTGACCCAATACAAAGAGCAGTCTATGGCTTAAACCCTGTGATGATATGGAGCCATTTGGACAGTCTTAGACCTAAACTCTATCTTGAATCGCCGAGAGAAGTCAAAGTGTTGTCATTTTGCCCATTTAATGAAAATTTGTTGGTTGGAGGATGTGTGAATGGACAAGTGGTTGTATGGGACATAACAAACAAACTAGAGAACGTAGAAAATATCGAAGTTCTTAGTGAAACTAGAGAGAAGTATCGTATTGCCATGAATGCTCATATGGGATGGATGAAAAAAGTTCATGATAAGACTGTCGTCACAGCCACCGTGCTCACTAGCTTGTTAACTAGTCATTATGGCCCCGTTACCAGAATAAAATGGATTTCACCTAATTTCTTACTTTCGTCAACAGGGCAGTTATCTGTATTAAAGGATTCCAAATCGTGCATTTTCTTAAGTGGCTCCGAAGATGGGACAATATTAGCTTGGAATTTGTCAACTGAAAATGTAAACACTTTCACTGAAGGCAAAAAGGTTAAAAAGTCTAAAAGAATTCTAAGACGACCATCAGGCTTAATGGTCGATGTTTCACCTCTCAAAGTATTAGATCGAAACTTACAACCAAGTTTTAAAATTATACTAGGCATCGCTGGTCAACCAAAAAATTTTGCCCTTCAGGGTTTTGGAATAAATACACCAAAATTGAATTTTGTTTATACACCCAGAACTCCGAGCAATGGAAGAAAGTATTTTAAATGTGAAATCATTCCTCAAGACGAAACAGATATAAATAGAATTTTGTACGTTGCTTCTCAGCACGGCGAGTTCCGGAAAGTTACTTGGGAAGGACATAACTTCAACACCGGTGAACTTGTTAACTCAGAATATGTCGATATACAGTACACCTGCTGTATACACGATGGAATAATTACCTGGGTCGAAAAAAACCCATTTTTAAACCACATTACACTGTCGGTGGGTGGTAAGATATTTGCATTGTGGTCTGACAAATTACATGGACGGCCACTTATGTGGAAAAAGCGAAGTTCACGTTTGACATCTGCGAAATGGTCTATGTATAAAGCCAGCATGATATATATAGCTACCGCTGAAGGAGATCTCGAGACTTGGGACTTGTTGTTGAGGAGCGACAAGCCTATAGCCGTGCAGACCCTCTCTGGGTCAATGCTGACGGGCGTGAATCAGCATACCCTACCCTTAACTACAAATATTATCGGCGTAGGTGATATGTTTGGATCTTTTAGAATGTTCTTATGTCCCCCTATATTTATGATCCAAAATCCAAAATATACGAAACGCATGAACAACATGGTTAATAAAGATTTGCAAGTTATGTTATCTTTTACTAGTTGGCAAGATGAATGGATGAAAAATAACCCAGAAATAATGTTAGAAATTAAAAGAAAAGAAGGAGCATTGTTAGTGGAAAAAGAAATAGCTAAGAAAAGACTACGAGAAGAAGAGGAAAAGAGATTGGAAGATGAGGCTGAAGCAAGACGTTTAGAAAGGTTACGTGTAATAGGACCAGAAGAAAGGTGGCAAATGGTTTTACAAAAGCTAATTGAAAAGACAATTGCGGTAAAAAAGAGAATCAATCGTGTGGAATTAATTGAACACGAGAAACCTTTACGAGAGCTTGAGGCTCAACGTCTGGAAAAAGAAAGAAGAATGTTAGATATCATGAAGAATCAGAAAACAATATTCAACGATACTGTTGCAATCCTTTTTCCTGAAGCCATAAAAAAAGAAGAGACGGTAAAGAAAAGTTTTCTAGGCGATCGGTCGCACTCGCTAAAAAAGGAATACATAAGCGACTACGGGGAATTGAAACGGATTTCTTTTAAGACTGTTAAAGAGAATCCCTATAAGGTGTCATTTTCATGGGACGTGACTCTAGCTGAGGGCAAGGAGAGAAGAGAGGCTTTAAATGCTTACGAGCAGTACATAACTATGCATAAAACTCGAATTGCTTGCACATCAAAGCATTTTATTCATGCACCTCTTCCTGAAAAGGTTGAAGAGGAAGAACCTGAAGAAGATGATGGAGATTGAAGAAAAACTTATGTTAAGATACTTCGTCACGTCAAGTCTAGTTCATCATAGGTACTTATTTTTAAAACCATTGAAGTCGTGACTGGTTTATACTGAAATTAACTGTTATCGATTAGATCCATTTTATTTTATCATTACTCTATCATGTTCTATCTATGCTATTATTTTATTGACATGTCTATTAATAATTATGGATTCAATATTATCTACCTATTATAATAAAGGTATATTTAGGAAATTACGGTTTTTATAAACACTATCATCAATAACCATAATTATTTTTGTTCCGGGGTAATCACACTCCGTCAAGTTTGCGAGGAAAAGCTTAAGAAAACTCTTATGTTGAAATTAAGTTAAGCCATCTCCTTTAGAGGGCCCCAAAGGAGCTTAAACACTTTGTCCCTCATACATTCTCATGTGGATTTTTACCTTTGAAATCCTGCACAACAAATATTCACTTAGGTTTTAATCCCTCGTTGTACCAGAATTAAGTTGACAAAATGATGTAGGTACATGGGGATAATCATCATCATAGGTAGGTAGATAGCTTATAGTTCTCTTGTCCTAACTGATTTAATCATTAGTTAATGTTGTATCGACGCTCGTAGAAAATTGTACTTATATGCAGCTTGGCTATGTGATATATAAATAATAATATAAATAACAGCAAACAAGTTTAAACCAAAAAGTAGTTAAGTTTTAAAACCCAACACGGATTTTTAAACTTACAAGAGTGCTGCGTCAACTTTAATTCCTGATTTCACGATAGTTGCAAACATCGCGCGGAAACTGGTATGTTTTCAGAACTTTGAAGAGTAAGGACATCTTCATTCACATTCACATTTCATCACACATTCACCTACCCTCACTTGTTCAACGAACGTGGTGAAATATGGTCTAATCAAGTCAAGAGAGCAGCCCCTGTGTCCCAGCAGTGGGAACATAAATAGGGATATGGTAAAACACGTGTCGTATACTTATTATGAGTAAATATACTTGTTTGCACCCGATTTTAAATTTCTCGTGTTATAGTAGATTTTCCTTTGGTTTAAATGTAGCCTATGTATTGTTCTGATATAAAAGCTACATTATTGTGTTTTTTTAATCGAAATCCATGTAGTAGTTTTTGCGTGTAAGAGTAACGAACATCCATACATTCTTACAAACCTTTTCGTTAATATTATATAGGATGATTATTTAATTTTATAATTTTATTTTATACTTACAACATTTAGTTCCTCCATATCGTCACAGTTGAAGGGCGGCGCGCACAACTTGCGCTTCATATGTACCGGCGTCGGATGCTTTTGGCGCGAAATCTTGGATCCTTCTCGAAACTCTTCAACAATAAATCTGCAAATAAAAAATCATCATATATATTGCTATAATAGCAACAACTAGCCCCGTGGTACATAAGCTCTAAACTAGTGTCACGGATCCTAGTTATAAACTCCTAAATGGATTTCCATAAAACAATTCTCATAATATGCATCAGTATTTAATATAGGCTACTTTTTACCGCAAAAAAAATGACTCTGGAACGCGGGCAAAACCATGCTGGCGTTTTAATTGACTAAATAACACAGTACAAACAAGAATCGTAAAAAAGCTTATGTATGACAATAAAGAATTTTGTATTGTAATTGTATTGCATGTATTTATTTTAACTATATCAACCTATTGTATTTCTGCAATGTAACGGCTACTATTTTGACCAGAATTGACTTCCAGCAAACATGAATTATTTACACCTTGAGTAAATTGCAGCGAGACTTCCATTCGGACCTCACTCTTAGTTAGAAATGGACGTGTTTCAGAGAAATGAGAATTCAGCTTTCTAAATGCTATTTGTGCCTTTGGAATATGCAATAGTGAGACTATTGCATATTCCAAAGGTTAAGCTTTATTTCCTAGCTGGAAATAAAGCTTAACCTTTGGATTCTTCCTTCCACGATTTGATTCACCTAAGCCATTCGCAACATTAACTAAATAAACAAAAAAGACTGCCAAAGGATTTTCTGTTTTAAAGTCTTCAGATAACGTCGAGTTTCCGAATGGAATGAATTAAAGGAACGGTGCAAATTGCTTTATACCTGGCTAGGACAAACAATCAGATTCAATAAAAGGGGACCGTACTTGGGAATTGTAAATATACCGACGTTACTGGCCTTGGAGACTGCATTCTATGCCATTTACCAACATTCTTTGAATGAATGAATGCTTTAATTTACTTATATGACATAGAATAAAATAACAAAACTTAAAACTATTTAAAAGCTGAAAGTACAAGGGACGGCCTTACAGCTGAGAGCGATCTCTTCCAGGCAACCGTATTTGCTTTGATCTGAGATTTTTTTATCAAGCCATTTACGTTTCCCTACACATAAATTTACATACAGGTCTTTCAATAGATCTCTTACTGTTCTAAGTGCTCCGTATGTTTTCCTCTGGAATAAATTATGTTGAATTGGCTCATTAGGTCTAGATGGAATCGATCCACTATTCTAAGTGCCCCGTATGTTTTCCTCTGTAATAAATTATGTTGAATTGTATTGAATTACCTCATTAGGTCTAGATGGAATCTTAACTTGGCGATATTTGTTCAATCAATTATTATTATGAATCAGTATTACAGAACTAGTCGACCCGCCGATAGCTTAGCTTGCCTTATTTACTGCCGTAGTTTTTAAGTTTAGCTCAGTACACAGAAATGCAACTATTACTAATAACAGTTTCAATGATATAAAATAACCTTTTTTGTAAATAAATTATGGGCTTAATGGGCCTGAAAACTTTTGAACAAGTATCCCAAGTTTTTGTGAAGTTTTGATTTTCGTTCAGCGGATAAGAAAGGCCTAAGAGTTTGGACAATATAATTGGAACAAGTTGAAATAGCGGCCAGCACTTTATAACTGCCCTGAGGCTAACGCTTTTGAAGGTTTTGTTTAAAAGTTAAAATGTTCTTAAACACCAAGGGTCTTTCAAAATTTCTTCTTTATTTATGGTGCTACTAAAGCTATGTTAAGGCCTAGTTTTATTGTGGTATGCCCTGTGTTGGCTAAGTGGAATCATACTCGACTTTCATTCCGAACGTCGTTTAAACCCCGAAGCTCAACCCTTTATTTAAATAAAAGTGCTCCGGTGAAGGCAAATATCGTGAGGAAACTGACATGTTCTGAGAGCTTTTAAAGGTTTGAAGGACATGTGTCATTCACCGACCTGCACTTGGCCAGCCTGGTGAATTAAGGCATAAAGTAATTAGGGGTGATTATGATTCAATTATTATGTATACAATTTTTAATTATAGGTATTACTTTGTGTAAAATTAAACCATAACTTTATCCCTTTATGGCATCTATTTATAGTACCACTTTGACCTTAAAACGAAAGCTTTCTAAAGGCTTTCTTTCAGAGGACAATATAAAAGATCGTGTTTCATATTTCTCCGGAAGGGTGTGTTTAGTACCATTATCGGCTCATTCACAGCCTCGTTAGATAAAATTAGGGCGGCGACAGTAAATACAGATATATGAAACAGTACTAAAAGTTATAATTATTCGTATAATATTTTCACATAAAAAGCATTAAGCAAGCGCGCTGAATGATCTAATCTCTCTTGTCAACCGAGAAGTTTCTGTGACCCAGCAGTGGGAACGTCAATATGTTATAATATGGGTCGTTATCCAATCACCACCTACAGGAAAAGCACGAGTACAAACATTCCTGTATTTCTTCGACTTGTAAAACATCCAAGGATTAACCTTTGTGCTCAAAAGCCTTCCTAATCCAGTAATCCAGGTAAGTCGGTAAAACGTCCCCATTCCGACGAATGGAAGCTCGATTTCGTTGAGTGATGGCGCTCTAAGATTGATGGATGCTGCAATCTTGTTAGGTTTAACGAAGCGAATGAGAACTTGATTGAAGAGTAGGTCAACTGCACCAGAACTGTACGAATTCAAAATTCTACAAAGTTACGCTAGATTACTAGGAAATGGAAATTCGTTGACGAGTTTGTTTGTTTGTTTGAACGCGCTAATCTCAGGAACAACTGGTCTGCTTTGAAACGAATATATCAATGTATGTGACGTAAAAAAACGCAAGTAAAGCTGTCGTTAAAATGTAACAAAAATGTATTAACTATCTATCAGTGGAGCCCAAAAAGAATATAAACCTCGACAAATTATCTATTGAACTTGTTGATGAATTTTACGGCAATTTCACAAAATGAAACATCAAACTATAGTAATTTCAATCTTTATCCGCTTGAGGTTTCGCTGTATTTCCTCGCCTAGCGTCAAACTAACCTCTAATATTCAATATTTAGTGCTTAGTCAGTAACAGTTAACCCCTAACATGCTGGCACAGCGTCGAGCCAAAGTTTAACCATAAAACTGCTCGCCCTAAATAGGCAGCGAGACTAACAGGCTAATTGGGTCACTTTAGTTTACATTGTAACGTGATCCGGGTTAAAACGGTGGAACTAGATAAAAGTAGGGTTTTTCAGCTCGCCAGTTCTATTTTAGTTTTCGTGATTGTTGATTATGTTGTGTATTTTTGTGTTGAATTTTAATTGTATAATAAATTTGATGCTATATGAAATCTGTGAGTAAAAAAAAATTGCCAGACAATTCACAAAGGTTCAGCTTCATGATGGTTTTGAAATTTTATATAAAATGGATGTTTAAACTCCGTATAAGCCCTTATTCAGTATCATCTTACAAAAAATACGTTTTCATAATTTTATATGACAATTGAATTTATTCAATCGTGAAATCTAACAAAAGCTCGTTGATTATTAAAAATCTTCGTTAAGTCAAATGAAGATGGTAATGGGGCATCTAAAAAGTCTTCAACAACAGTAATCAGCGATCCGACGATGTAATTATTTTCAAGTCAACGACCTAAGTTCTAATAAAAGTTTTCTAAGAAAGAGTTCTGTCAATTACATTGCCAAGTTTAAATGGATTATTTAAATTGAAAAAGTCACACTATTAACTTTGCTTTGTTAGAAAAACCGTTCTTTTAACTTTTTTGATAGGTGCCTACGTAATATCATAAAATAAATTATAAAGTCAAATTAGTTTCAACAAAAGTTTTTCTTATGAAACATTTGTTTGCGAATCGTCTGGAAAAGTTATAATACTTAAAAGCTTAATTAAGGACGTGTGCGCAAAAATATTGCATAAAGTTTCGAAATTTTGCTCGAGGCAACAGCAAACCTAATTACTTATAAAAAAAGCCTGCCCTATTTCATGAAAAATCCTTGACGTACGTTTATGGACACAAAATTCATCATTAATTTTGGGGATTTGGTATAATCACCACGCTCGCCAGACGACGACGAAAACGATGAAAGAAAAAGGAGAAAAAGCAACATTGGAACACGCATGTACGCAACATGCAGCGTGATGCGTGGCAGTGTAATAAACTTATCAATCTTCAACATAAGTACCATTTCAAAACCATCATTCATCGTTAGCTTCTGGTAGTCAGTGATTCAGGAAGATGGATTGTAAAACTCATCAGTGGAACATTGTCTTGTTGACTTTATGGGTTATAAACGAAAAGGCTTGTCGGGGGATATAAAGGGTTGATTAGCTTGAAGGGTTAATCTCAAGTGTTGCTCATATTGGCAGGTTTGTTGCGTTATTTTGTTAAAGCCAAATAGAGGAAACCTGACTGTGATAAGGTGAGGGTCCTGACAACATGTGTATGGGT
Organism: Chloroclystis v-ata; assembly: GCA_963691955.1. Classification (NCBI taxonomy): domain Eukaryota; kingdom Metazoa; phylum Arthropoda; class Insecta; order Lepidoptera; family Geometridae; genus Chloroclystis; species Chloroclystis v-ata. The sequence goes on along the minus strand of OY829902.1, from coordinate 9,207,909 downwards.
GGTATGTAGCATTTGATTCAGAATGACCAATTATGCAGAAGAAAGGTGATCACTGACTTACTAAAGTGGATTAACCTGTTGTTTTTTTCAATTTCGTAGGTTATTATATTGATTTATTTAAAGTCTGTTGATGTGTCCATGGTTGTTATACCAATTTGTGTTTAAATATTATTTTAAGTTGGAGTTTCATAAATGTTCAAATAAACAAAAAAGGAACAATTAATACACCAATTTGTCAAAATGATACCACCATAGTAACATCTACCTATAAATACACATATATTTTTTGTATATGTTTGATAAAATACATTTATTTTTTCCGATCTCGTTCATCCTACCATTTTCGACATAATATATTACCCACATAATAACTTTTACCTTAGTATCATTACAGGAAAAATATATCTAGATTTATAACTCACTGCTTAAGACATTAACATCAGAGTTCCACATAAAAACAATACGTTGTATCGGCAAAGAAATAAGTATTTATTCTGCCCGCGCGTAGAGGCAGTAAAAAAGGAATAATGGGCAATATACTGCTTGCCGATTTCGACTCTACGAGGAAAGTTACGAAAGTTTGATCTTGATGTTTTATCCAATAAAGTTATTTAATTTTTCGTTCGTAAAGGTGGTATTCCGTTCTTAGGTACTGCTACCAGGCGAGGTATCATAATGCGAACAGAGTCGCGGGGAGCAGGTAGTAATCCATAAATATCATAGTCGAAAAATATAGTTATAGCAAGCTTTAGCTTAAAAATTCAAAATGCTTATTTTGTCCACCGTTGACAAAGAGTCAATATCAAAAGTACTTTTCAACTACACAAACGTACTTTAAAAAGTATTTTTGAGAGTTTTTTAGATAGTCCTTAGCTAGTTGTTTCTAAGACAATAATTTCAATGTAGAATAATATGTTTAAAAGAGATTGGAATGGCCCTATAAAAATAAGCCAATAATATCGTAAGCTCCGCTATATTTCAGCAACAAAGCCATATTACGAAAATTACAGAGACAGCATGAATTGTGTCCAAGAATATTACTATTGCACGACTCACTACGGAATAAAGGGCACCATATGGCGAACGGAGTATATAATAATATATTATTGTTAGGCTAGTAGAACCTCAAGTGAATAAACTTATTCAACCTAAGTAAGCAGGAAGTAAACTTTGAAGAATTTCCAAACTTACATTTAGCCCAAAGCAAAATTATTTTTAACATTACTCGTGCGCCAACAAGGACAAATGAAACAAGAAAATACAAATGACAACGTATTTTCCTCTGAATAAGAAAGTTGTTATGCTAAAAATATAATATCAAAACATTTCCAACAAGCTAACTAAAATGAAATAGGCCTAAGAAAACTGTTTAATCTGAGGCATAAACAAGAAAGGGGCCTTATCTAAAGACTACGCAGGGACGTAGTCAGAAATGATCAGATTTTGTTGTTAAAGTCTAATTATTTATAAATTTTTTCTCAACTATTTTCAATTAGACAATTTAATATTTTATCTACCTACTCAATTAGTTACTTGTAATTGTAAAGATAAGATTTAAATAAGTCGCCGTCCCCGGAGAATAGAATGGTAATCGCCACTACCTTAGTTTTAGTGTTTTGTCATTTTTGAGATCTGTGGGTGCTAATACATCTGCTCAATTTTTTTCGTAACTCTATTACCATTATTCGCGGAGTTACAAAAAATTACAATACTATTCGACGATTCTACCTATGCCTGAAATTACAAGAATAAAGTTGTACTGTAATATTATCATATTGTATTCACACATTTAAGTATGTTAAACAATAATACAATTATATTCTGGTGAAAATTATTCAACTAAATAATGATAAACGCAGTTATCATTATATTCTCGTTCAAACCCGTGCCTGCGGTTCTTGTAAAGTGTGTTAGTGAAACGACTGTTAAGGTACGGAACAGTAAAACATAACATTTTCATACATTTTGGTGTATAATGGTTTTGGTTGCGTGTTTGATCTAGATGTCTTTTATTTTTTCTAGCTTGGATACAGTAGAAATTTCTTGAGAATTTGTTTCATAGTCATAATATTCATCATTATCACCGGCTGTCTTATCATTATACATTTTATCTGGTTTTGTAGAACTTTTCTGAACAGGAATATGGTTTCTCAAGATATTATTATTATTAACAACTTCATCAGAGTTTATTAACGCAGCTGTTGTCATCACGTTTATGTAATTACTAATTTTAACAGCGAAGTCACTTTGGTTATTCGACGAAGCAAAAAGAGACTTTCTTAAATCAACATCTTCTTCATCATAACTATTTTCTCCCTGTATGTTAGCAAATAATGATTCTTCTTTTGTCATGGATTGTTTATTGCTTATACGTCCTGGAGGTCGAATATCTTCTGGTGTATCAATAATGAATATGCTATGATTTACTAGTGGATGGTCTAAAATATCCACAGCTTTGGTTGTAGAAAGCAAATGCTTTTGTTCCACATAATCTTCATGGACTTCTCCATAGAGAATGTAATCTATAACACTGCTGTTAGAAGCTAAGATCTCTTGAAATATTTCATTGAGAATCACCGTTTCGTCAGGGTATTATTTGGTGACAGGTCGATGTTTCATTTATTTGGTTTCCAGTTCGAAGAGGGTGTTTTTTGAATATTTTGGAACCACACTGTAACAATTTATCTATTAATGATCTTTTTCAATGGAGACTTTGGTGTTAGCTCCGGATGTGAATCCTTTATATGTTTGTTTATAGTTCTAGCTGGATGCGGACGTTCTTTAGATTTTACGAAGAATTCTCTTTCTAGATTATGAGTTTCTAGATCTTTTGCATGGCCATTATATTTTATTGTCACCTTATTTGGAAATGCTATCTTTTTGTGACGTGGACGAGTCCTTAACATTTTAGCGGGTGTTAGCTTAAGGAAATGATGCAACCGGAATTTTATAACATCAAAGAGTTGATTAGCAACAAAAACTGGGTCAAAGATGAGGAAAGTCAAAAAGTATTATGGACACAAATAATGGAAGTCCCATTCACAGCCATCATTTTTAAAATACAAATATGACTTCGATGCTGAATATTCCCAATTAAATACAGAACCTGTTAAAAAGACACGAAGCAAGCGGGGTACCAGACAGGTAACAAGCCCAAGTCCTCGCTATGTGCCCGAATTGCAAGTGTTATACACTGAGCCGCTTCCAATAAGCAAGGCTCTCTATGAAGATCTCATGAGCCTCTGTAAAGCAGGAGATATTCCAAGCTACTATCACGCTTTTTATGAGTCCCTGACGTATGCTAGTATTGGCTCTGAAAGAAATGATGTCGACACTGATGATGATTGAGATGTCGCTGTATTTTAAGTCCCTTACTAATTATTAAGTGATCATGTTCCTAATTTGACTGATTAAAATTACATTACATATAAGCCCGTTTTGTCTGTGTGTACCTAAGTAAGTAGGCCCCCTTGTCCCTTGCTATCGCTTTTCTCTCAATTAGAAGGTTCGCTAGCAGAAAACGATCTATAGGGTTAAGCTCGCCTGTGTTCATACCCTCTGCTATAAGTTGTTTGTGCACAATGCAGAATTATGTATAGATTTAAATGAATACCGAAATGTTAGTAAACCTATTAGGGTAACATAACAAAAAAATACTGTTGTTTTCACTTTTGATTTCTTTTTTTCGTTGTTTTATTTGAAAGAAGCATTATAATAATCAAGATACTGATGTTAACTGTGTTACTCGACAAACGTAGTGTAGGACGCCCTCCGACCAGCTGGGATGATGATCTGCAAAGACTGCAGGCAGATTCTAGATGCGGCAAGCAGAATATAGGGCGTTATGGTGCTCATTAGGCTATGTCCAGCAGTGGACTAGTGTACCCTGATGATGATAATGATCATGGCTGTGATATGTTAAGTATGAGGGCCTAGGTTTTATGATTTAAGAAGATTTTGAAGTAATTTCGTCAATTTAAAGCAATTATTAATCTAAAAACAAAGTTGTTTACCATTGGTATAGTTTTATTGGAAAACCAATTAAAGACATTAACAGAAAAAAGTTAGACTATATTGACGAGAAAAGGATGATATTCAAGCATTATCATTATCACTTTTACTGTAAAAAAACGTGGAATAAAATGGTAAGTCACTGGTGCAATAATCGATTTTGGCTAGGAAATACTATGAATAAAATGGTAATCGACATTATACATCTTAGATGTCGATTGATATTCAGTAACTTCTTAATCTTTAAATATCTCGTTTTTGGCATATCTTAGGCGTGTTCCATTGTTATATTCCAAACACATAAAAAATAAGCTTTTCGTAAAGCTGACAATCAACAGTCTACGTCCAGTATCTATCAAGTAATCAATAAAAACATGTTTTTTATTTTTCCTGAAAAGTTGTGTTTTTGCAATTACCATTCTATTCTCCGGGGACGGCGAAGTGTTATAATAAGTTTTGGTTTTCTGAACATTAAAACCACTAAAAGTTTGTGAGTTTTCCCCACTGGTATCTCACAAACTGAATTAGTAAACTGTTACTGAACCGCAATCTTCTTCGGACAGGACGGAGAATTTTGTTTTTCTAAAGTTTTTTTAAAGTTTTCGTCAGTAATCCGAACTAGGTACTGGTTCTATCGGAAAAAAAAACAAAATACCAATCTACTCGTAGGTTAATGATTAATGGATGAATTTATATTTGAATTATTATTATTCATTAGTTCGTTACTGTTGAAAAAAAAAAACAATTTTACTCCACGAATCCTTAGAACTGAGTACGTCCTTTATTACGTTGGTACAATAAAACTAAACGAGTCTTGTTACCCTCAGAAAATTGAGATCAGACGACTTCGTTTATTGTCTTTGAAACTGCTCAAATAAGTGAGAATTGGAGGTAATCATGAGTTAACACTAGAGCGGATAACATCGCAGCATTTTTATTAATTTTGCTTTGCCCAGGTCACAATTTCTATGATATTTTTCGTATATTATAATATACAGAGTAAACCATTTTACGTTCAGTCACAGCAATAAACCCATTACAGGTTTTATCAAAATTGGTATTATGTAAGGCTGGACGCTCGCAGTAAAGTTGGCACAGAATAATTTTCTGCCCGTTTTCTGGTACCTTGTAGGATAATATCCTTATTATCGCAATGGTGATACTAACAGGAAAATAATGGGTGTAAAAATAATTCTTAAGCTGGCACCATACCATAATTATAGGGTTTAATAACAGTACGTGAATTCAAATGGGTGCATACAATTCTTAAGCTGGCACCATACCATAATTATGGGGTTTAATAACAGTACGTGAATTCAAATGGGTGCATACTCGCTATCATATGTCTTATGTCCAACAGTGGACGTCCAAAAGTAGAAAAAATGAACATTTTTCTTGCTTGTATACACACAGACACAGATAAAATAGCATTTTATGCAAACCTCATGTATGTGTGCGCAGAAACTAACTGCTAAATCTCTTTTTCACCCGCTCGAACTTTTATCAATGATCGTATGCAATAAAATCGGCCGTAAAGTGAACCTTTTCTTATGAGGCCTTATTCTGAAAAAAAAATTCGTAAACTTGAACAACGCTTGAGGAGTTCGCGATATATTAATATTTTTTAATGCGTCTTATTAAAATTAGTTGAGGATAACAGATAACAGATACACATAAAGCTTACTTCCATCATAATATAATGTTTGAAAAATCTTCTGACAAGATTAAATAAACAATTTGTTTGTTATTTTATATTTAAGAAAATACAATATTTAAATTTTTACTGGATATTTTATTTTTTTCACGAAATAGGTACCTATTAATGTGCGCTTTGAATGCTGAAGGAAAACACCTTAAGAAAACTCGCGGAGAATTGGCTCCAGACGTACAAAGTTTTTCTTCTTTCTTTGAATACGGTTGATTATACTCTCAGCATATGGGACCGAATACAATATTAAATTAGGTTAGATAATAATATAGGTATATTAAGGTGTACTAAGGGTAAGTTTTCAGCAACGATTGAGAATACGAGCGTTACGTTAGTCAAACAGTGTAATAGCCGCTATAAATACTGATGTATAATCTCATTGCAATTTTCCGGCGCGTGATTACGACCCACGGCCATATCGCTTTTATAGCCTCTAAAAATTAAGCTGACTCCGCTGTTTCTGAGACTTTTTACTTCTATTCAACTTTTTTCACTATTCATAATGCTACTAGTTATTAATAAATAAATAGTAAATTAATAATAAATAGTGAATTAAATCAGGTAAAAAGAGAAGGATACAAGGGTATTTGAAAGAGAAACCAAAAGTCAAAGTAAAATTCAACGAATCAATATTTCCGCCATTAGAGGTCGTCATATCAATAAAAATTAATTAACTGGTGGTTTAGGTGCTAGAGAATCTCCTGGAGGTTCCATACCTACATATATATACCTACCTACATCAACAATGCCATACCTTTCCTTTAGTAGTCTAGTAGGCCATGCTAACAACGTTACCACAGACCACAAACGGAATGCCTGTAGTACAAATTATCTCTGATAAATCTGTAGCACGAGCAAATTGCCGTCTTTGGAATGTCAATTGAGGTTCCCAATAGCATCCACCCGCATTCCTTCTGACCTGACGACGGATTATGCAATAGAGGTACTTAAATAATGTACGTTAAGGTGTAAGTTTGAATGTCAGATGGTGATACGATTGAAGGTCGTGGAAATTTTATCTCGAATTGGGTTGGCAAAGGTAAAAAGAACAACACGATGTTCAGGCGCTAGAGAATCTCCTGGAGGTTCCATTTTTAAAACTTTGAAGGGAGTATTAGAAGATTATACATAGAATCTCTGTCTATTATATCTGTAGAGAATAAACGCGGTGCTTTTGGTTAAAACACATAAAATAAATAATTAATTCCATAAGAAGATTTTTTGTTCCATTGTTTGTCCAGTTTAGTTCTCGCTAGATATCCTGATCCGTGTTTATAACATTGGTATTAATATTGTATTTAAATGATAATTAATACTTAATTGTAATCTTAAAAAAAACATTTATACTTTTACTTAGGTACTTAATTTTTAGTAATTTATCTTGGTAGGTATTTTTTAATCTGTTTTACAGGATTCGAAATAAAATAAGATTTCTGTAATTAAGTGTTCATAATTTTCTAATTATCAATAGGCTTCTGCCTATTTTCAGTTTGATTCATGCTTCGTTCAATCGCGTGAAAAACATCTAAAGTAACTATAAATAAACTTACCTTTACATCCAATACACCTATGGCTTACAAAACATAACCTACACAAACTTTAACATCAACAACACAATTCCTATTTCAAACTCACTTCAAATTAAATAACCAACTTTCACGAAGTTTTTGAAATTAGAACGGACGGGCATAGACAACCGAGCGGAACCTTTTGGCGCGTGTGCTACGCTGCGGAGCTTTCAGGCAACTGAAAGTTGCGGGAAGGAAATCATAGACAACGAATTTTACCTTTTTTAGCGGCGTAAAGTATTTTATAAAGCGTTGCTAACCATAACTAAGACTTGAACCTTACCGCACCTACTTAAAGCACTCAATAATTATACCCTATTAAGGTATTAACATAATAAATTCATTTTAATGCGGTATATTGCGTTGGACAATGCGCTATATTCAATTTATTTACAGACTATAATTGTATATGTTAACATTATGAGATAACTAATAAGGTACCCAGATAGTCTACTCAATTAAATTCTTATTAATTAGAAAAGAAACAGAATAATCCGATCAGGTTAGGTCGTTCATATTTATTAATTTTAGAAGTCATTTTTGAATTCTAAGTAATTTTAGATGTTTATTTATTTATCCATTCCACCTACTTGAACCAACACAAAAAATGGAACGATCATTGGATTTTGTAATTTATCTGTTGAACACTTTTCCATTCAGTATTAAATTAAGGAAACTCTTAGAGATTGCTTCTTTAAAAGCTCTCGCTGGCTTCTTACATTCCGTCGTTGAAAGGGTGCAAACAAGAAAATTCAATTAAATTTCAAGAATAAGATACTGTACGTATCTACCTATTTTTGTGTTAGGAGTATGACGACCTCTATGGCGCAGTGGGTGAACGTCCGCCTGTGACGCTAATAGTTACGCACAATTTAAGCACTTTGTTTTAAATCACACATACCTACATTTTAAAAAAAAAAATCCAAAGGCGCACGGTGGGGTTTGAACCCTAGACCTTCGTAATGAAAGTCGAGGACTTTATCAGAATAAACAAGGCCATATTTTATTAAAATCATTTATTATATAAATAAAATATTACGACTACAATCTATTCAAATGCTGACATTTAAATTTAAAGTAATAATATAACATTTTACATAATTTTCTATTAAACTACAATAATCTAGATATTTGGTATGATGCTTGTCCATTCAATAATAATCCTTGCAATATAAAAAATTACATAGACGAGTTTTATCAACATACAGTCTAAGAAAAAGAAAGAAACCCTTTAAACAAAGTCCCAGTTTTTCTGGAATCTATTTTGCATTCAGCCTAATTTCATGCATAATTCAAATAAAAATAATGCGGCCAAACATCTCTACGTATTTATTTAAAAGATATGGTTTACTTCTGTAAAATCAAGTGCTTTTAACAAAAAAAGCAAGTTCTTTCTTTAATTAGTAAATAGTAAATAAACAAAAATAATATTAATAAACAGTTATTTTTAACAGTATACACATGTCATGTATTTAAGTTATCACAAAATATGGAAAAGGCACTAGTACGGCAATAGTGTTTAAACTGTAGCTAACGTAGTTTACACATCACAAATACATTTATTTATTTGAATAGTATTTACTACACTTTTGTATAATATGAATAATAACAGATTCATGTATAATCTGAATAATAACATTGCCTTAAATCGTAAATAGCCTCGCGTGTGAATTTCTCTAGACATTTAATTAGGACACTAAGTTTCAAATCAGTTCTACCTGGACTTAATTTGCAACCCATTACATAGAAAAAGTTTCTACTGTGTGTTCGACACTCAATTACATTATTATAATATTATAAAAAACTAACGTTAATGCTTTTACTTCCAAATCTAAGCTAAAACGTTGGAATAGATACGTTAGTTATTCATCATAACTAATAACTAAATAACTGCATTGCATATAAAATAACGTAAATTAGATTAGCTCTGGTGATAGATAGGTACTCTCTTTGATAATTTTACGGAAAGAATGTATATTGGTACCTATTTAAATTATTTCAATTTATTTTCATATTCATGATAATATCTAGTGACGTTATTTGGCCAGCCCAATAATGTAGCTGTATTCATTATGAACGCCAAAGTGACAAAACAGTGATCAAAAGTGAATACTTAAAGACTTAAGCAAGTTTTAAGCAGTGCGGTGTATCATTTGTATTACTCAAATGTAAATGAAATCGAAACTAAGTCAGAAGTCTGATAGGAATAGAATAGAGCTACTGAACTGAATTTTACTATGACAGTAAGGGATTTAATTACATCGAAATGATCAAGTTTTTAAATGGGAGAAGAGAGATCTCTTTCCATCCAAAGGTTGCCTGGAAGAGATCGCTCTTTAGCGATAAGGCCGCCCATTGTACTTGATTCTTTTTGTTTTCATTTTGTATTTTTTATTTATTTGGTGTACAATAAAGAGTTTTTTGATTTTGATTTGATTTTGAAGAGCTTTTAGAAACTTAATGGTGTGTGGTAGAGATATTCTTCTGGTATCCAAGTAAAGTCTCCTACTGTTAATGATATTTACTCCAATTTCTGTACTTTCTTTATCTCCAGAAGCTTCAGGGTATTCAATGCCCAGAACATGGCGCTGGCCACATAGAATGTTTGCAGAGCCGTTCCGAGGCCAGGGCTAGAACGAAATATGCTTATTAGATATACTATACGGATTTCTATACGGATTCTATATGTATATTCTATAATATGGATTCTATACGGAATATATTGAAATTACAATAATTGGTGCGGGATTGTAAAAATTGGCGGACATTTAAAATCATTTTATCAATTCAACACATAAAAACGCTACATTTGCATGATTTTTCAATTCTCCTATAGCTTGACCAATTGAAAAAATTGTTGTTTTTGCAATAGCATTATTATTACAAAAATTGATGATGGATCCTGGACTATTACTTCTAAAGGTTGAAAGAGTTTATTGAATTATATTTATTATCTGTGGTGATATTTACCTGGCAACAAGACTCCTAGTGAGGAAAGCCAGAGTTGAACAGCGCAGCACCTCAAACAGCGGAGCATACTTGGAGTTGTCAAACAGCATCCCAATGATGGTGAGAGACGCTATAATGTACACCACGAAGACCAGCACTGAGAGCGGAGTCATGCCCTGGAAAGAAGTAAACTCTTTAAGGGTTAAGCACACCCATTGTGAATGTTATATTATATGTTAAATGTTAAAAATGTCTATATCTGTGTACAATAAAGTATTTTTGATTTGATTTGATTTGAAGTAATTTTTAAATAAATTGCTGGACAATTCAAGAAACAGCAAGTTCACTGATAAGCTTAAAGGTTGCGTTAAAGATTTATGATATCTGATTATGTGATCTAAGTACTTCTTGAGTTGAATACAGACTTTTCCCGCTGCTCCACAAAGGCTGTCCTATCTTGAATATTATTTGTCACCTAATACCAAGCTCAAAGCTTGTGTTACGGGTATTAGATATCTGATAAAGTAATCCGTGGGGATCGATCCCTACTATAATAATTTATTGCCCTGTATAATAATTTATTTTAAAAATATTTGTTTAATTTTTACGTTAAATAATGATTCAATGCGGTTTTTCAATGGTTTAAAACCAATTGCATTTTGTTCTAAAGTATTTTGCATTCTGTTAAAACCTATAAACAAATTAAATCATTGCGTTTTGGTATCGTAATTTATATTATATTAGTTTTATACAATAAATTTTGAGTCACTTTACAATGGTGATATACCTAATTAAAACTTTAAGAACGTGATTTTTTTGTCTACCGTTCCGCTTGACAATTTTTTTCTCAAACCTTGCTTTCCATCATTTCTGACGTTTACGCGGATAAATTTCAAAAGCGCCTCAAGTAATGAAAAGTGGAACTTATGTTCTATGCATACGTCGATAAATGCTGAATGCAAAAATGACGCCAATTCATTATCAACCTATTTGCTTATAAACTTACCATGTATCTACCAGCCAGCTCGAAGTATCCATAGAGTACGATAATGTAGTGGGCTACAAGATAGACATTCCACCAGATAGGAAGGTGGACATCGTACTTAGTGGTAGGACGTTCTTCAACCTGGAACAAAAACAATGTATGTTGTAAGACATTATGCTATTTACTAAGTATGAGGCAAATTATAAAATATACTGAGTGCAAGTCAAGAGCAGTCATACTCTTACAGAGAAAAAATATTTTTTTAAAAGTATTTTTAGGTGCGTTATGGCAATCTTAATGTTGATTTTTGTTAGATTAGACTACAAATTTGTTTAATTATACTAAACCTAGACTATAGAAAAACCCAAGACTTTGAAATTTGGCAAATCTAATCTATCAAAAATAGTTTGCTAACTATGAAAAGATTAATAGAAATAGTAAACTGTTAATTAGATTTTCTGTTCGCAAAGTTTTCAAACTTTAGCCTACTTAAAAATCTAAAAAAGAAAAAAATTAATTTATTAATAAGAAATAATCAAGGAAAAATAAATGTAAAGGTTTCATGTCTTCGCGGAATAAGAAGGTTCGGAGAGGGACTTGTTTTGATTCCTCAGAATTACTTAATTTTATATGAACTTAATGTATTTTCTTTCTTTTTCAAATAAGATATGTTTTTCGTATAACATTTGAGGGCTTCAAGATGACTTCTCAAAGGCGTGATATCTGTAGCATAATTAGATATTTCTTAGAAATAACTCAAAGCTTTCTTACAAGCCTTAGGGAATACAACTTTATACAACATACGAAATACAGTTATTACTAGTTCGGGAGCCAATGATGATCTGCAGATATTTATTCGGGGTCTCTGGGTGTTCTATATATATTTTTTTTCTATACAAACTTATTCTAACACATTTTACTAGTTTTATAAAGAACTAGCCGACCGCCAAAAGCTTCGCTTGCTTTTTTTTTCATAAAATATAGCCTATAACCTTCCTCGATAAATGGACTATCCAACACTGGAAGAATTTTTTAAATCGGACCAGCGGTTCCTGAGATTAGCGCGTTCAAACAAACAAACAAACAATCAAACTCTTCAGCTTTATAATATTAAGTATAGATTAACACTGAGACCCAAACTAAGCTAAAAGCTTATAAATAGTATAATTGCTAATATATGCTATATGTATAATATACATTACTATCTATCTGTGTATGTTTTATTCTATTAATTGTATCAGATTAGATCAAGCTGCGAGCTCATCACGGGGCTTTTTCATTGCTGTGTAAATTGTCCAGTTATATTTATTTATTGTCATTAGGGATTCCAATTATGTTTTATCAAATATATCTATGAGTATGTGATATATAACAGAATAGGGTCAAAAGTCTAAGTATATTACGAGCACTTTTTATTCAGTTCATATAAAAAATTTAATATGGGAACTAACTGTTCTTTTTCACAGTCAGCAATTCAAACTATAAACCAATAGGTATTCATAAACATTCATTCCTATCGTAATAACTGTATTTATAATTTACCTAAGCACCCAGAAAAAAATATTTACTTAGGAGAGTTTCACTTTGAAGTAGGCTCACTTTTAAGAAAAGATTATGCACACAAAATACATAATTCATTCAATAACATACGTTCAAAAACTAAATTTATATTTTCCTAGGCGGAGTCAAACGATTCTGAAGTAAGGAAAATAAATAAACAAACAGAGCTGAGTGAAATGAAAGCGAACATGTTCTTGCAATTTAACTTTCAAACATTTCTTGTTTCTGGAACTTCGACAAGAACTCCGTATACGAAATTCATGTAAGGTTTTTACAAAGTTTTTGATGAGGAGATATACATTTGTTTCAAGCCTGGTACCTCTCTTCAGATTTGATTGCGAGGAAAAGTTCAAAGAGTGATTGATTGAGCTCTCACTTAATTCAATTCTAAAAGGGAGTAAAACATTTAACGTTTTCTCTTATCGCCTCCAGACAAAAAAAAATATGATCTGCAAATTTTTTATGGGGGTTTTAAGTATCTTATATAATTATGTATAAACAAGTATATCTATCTAAATCTATAATAAATTATCATTAACTGTAACACAAGGTTAGAGCTAGACCACAGGGCTAGAATTACGGTGTGATGTGAATTGTCAAGCAATATTTATTTATTTGATATTTTTTATTTATTTATACAACTCTTAGGGACATGTTAGAGTGGAGAGCAGTTAGATTGTACAATTTAGTTGGTTGCGCCGGTCACAAAACACTGCATAGCATTAATTAAACTAATAAGTTGGTATTTTTTTTTACTTTTTTTGATTTTTTTTATCTAGGCTTTGTACAGCATTGTTGTTTATCTATTATTCACCCAGTAACTATGAAAACGAGGTTTAGCACTTAACGGATTAAGAAACTTTCAGCTTAATTAGTTAAATATCTGCGCACTCTACGACTATAAAGTTACTGTTTCAAACTTCAACTTTCTGAGTGAAATACAGAAGTTTAACAATTCGAAGTGGTTTTGGTGGAAAGTATCTAGACTCTGGTATTATATCGTAAAAATATATTATTATGTGTAATGTGTAGTGCATTAAAGGGACGAAATTCATTTGGTCGATAATTGTAAAGGGAAAAAATGATAACTAAATTATAGGGAATATTATAATACCCGATCACGTATTTGATCAGGTATCGGATGCAATATCACTTAAGAAGTTAGGCTTAAACGGTTTTATAAACTTGTGGATAGGTCTGGAATTATTTAACAATAAATTTATAATTAAATAATTTAAATTTTACGTGTAAAAATATCTTACAAATAAATTGATTATTATTTCTGTGTTGGACTTGAGAAGTTTTTTACAAACGAACATACTTAAAAGCAATGCTCATGCACGAGGGATTACGTAAGAGCTTGAATTTATCCCATAGGTACCTAATAATAATAATATAGAAAAACTAAAGTTAGAATCAATCACTATAAAATAACAAATAGTAAGATAAAAGACCATTCTCAAACCGATCAACAATTCAACATGACACCGATGATGATGAATAGGGCCTGATACTCAACTAAAAGTGTTCTAACCTCCTTGTTTATAAGTATATTTACATCGACTTTGAGATCCTCCTGTCCCAGTCGTGCTGTGCCAGGTTCCCAGCTCGGCCCCCAGAACACGGCGCGGATCTTATCGCCCCAATTCTGGAAGGAGCGGTACTTCTCGACCACGTAGCCAGTGTAGAATGCCTGTAGATAAATGGTTGTATTAGAATTCAAAAAAGGAACAATCAAAATCATAATAAGAACCGAAAAAATGCGGAAAAGTGATATTGAATGTGACACAATAAAAAAACAATTATGGTTATATTTAAACCATTTTAAAACCGTTTAAAAAATCATTTATAAACCTTCATTAGGTCCTTTCTATCTATTCAGATTAGACCTGGTTTTAAGGGTTTGTAAGGGCTAAAAAAAAGTATGTAGCCAAAGTTTGGCTTTGGCGTGTATAAAAAAGTAGAAATGGTATCTGGTGATCATTTGATACCATTTTCTTCTTTTATATAAAATCCCATCCTTAATTACTTTACTGCTCTACCAACCAGGCGGGACTCAACACGAGGCAAGTCAATTAAGTCTAATGGTCAGTGTCCCATAAAAGAATGGATTAAAACGTTTTTCATTTCAGCTTTTATAAAAGTCTTTTAAAATCGAACGTAAGGGATGTATTTGAGTATTTAAACTATTCATTTATAATTTTCGTTTTGATAATAATAATTGATGACAATTAAAGACTAATAATTAAAAATAAAAAAAGATTAATCTAAAGTACTAAGAAATTATTCACGATAGAGAAGTTTTTCGTTCTTCATAGAACTATAATTTCAACAAACATAATATATTGGTATTGGGATTGGTTCATTTCCAGTTATTAATAAAAGTATTTATTATCTAGGAAAAGCTTAGGTAAAGTTGGGCGAATAACGAGAAGTTGTCTGAAATGAAGGCTTAAAGCTGAAATTCTAAATCATATTACGTTGTATGGAAAGTTCATGCGTGACGGCCCCATAACCGCCACTATTAACGCTCTGCGACGCGTATGATATCATCTCTACCAACGCGATGCTTTGGTACAGGATATAATCTAAATTATAAATATTTACACAAAACTTAACAACGTTATCTACATATATATTTATATATTATAGCCTATCGATAGATAGAATATATAGAATCAAATGGGATTAACGCTTGAGATTAGTGCGTTAAAACAAACATTTAAACAATCAAACTCTTCGGCTTTATAATATTAGTTTAGATGATAATGATACATCGCTGTATACAATTTTGTTCCACAAATAGAAAAAAGGCTTAGGGATCTAGGCTTGTAGTTTTTATAAAACAAAACAAAAACTGATTCCACAGCCAACAACGGAAGGGTAGATTAGTAAGCCCATTTGTCTCTGTCCGTCTGTCCGTAACACAGTTACATTAGAGAGTTAAGGAGGAAACAGACAATTCTGGTCTTGTTTATTATTGTATCTTATTGTGAACTTTCTTACGATCTTTCTTTCTTAGGGCCGTGTTGCCTAAGTGAGAGCATACTGCACTGAATCCGATGAACGTGGGTTCAAACCGCGCCGACCACCTCTAAAATTTTCTTCTTAAAAAGTGTATGTGTGCTTTGAAAACACATGCTGAAGGCAAACTTCGAGAAATAGTGTGGTTACCAAAGAATAATACTACCTGTTTTAACACTTACTTATCTTCTGCAGTGAGTGTCTAAATGGGGTTGAGTGGAAAAATTAGGACAGAAGCATTGTTTTGTGTATTGTACCAACATCGATCACTAATCTGGTAGGTGATAAAACCATTTTTTTTAATCCCAAAGATTATTTTGGGAAATCCCTGTCTAGTAGTGAGACTATTTTATGTCATGATAATAAGATGACAGAAACTGCGCATAAACCCCCTTGCAAATTGACTAAGTGTGTTCGGCCCTTAAGGACCATTAGTCAGAATTCAACAGACCTGTGTGGTTAACTTACAAGCCATTTTCCGCGTGTGCGGTTTGATTTGTGGTTGATCTTAAATGTTATCATGCGAGTACATAAATTAATTTCAGTTTGAATTAACTTACATTAATTATAATAAATTACGTTGTTATCTGGTTTATTCAAATTAATTAATTATATTTTAATTTACTCATTCAATTTAGTTAATTCTACAAACTGATTTGACCTGTTATTGGTTTTGGTTTTACTAATTACTCCTATCACGAGAGTTGTGAGTACATAAATGTTCTTACATTTGAGGTTTATAGAATTTATATTTACCTTTTCCCTGAATACTATTTCCTGTTCTATCATCATCATTGTAAAACCATTACATCACCACGCTTACCAAGCGGGTTGGTAATTTCAGAAAGTTGGCACAGTACACGATTGGACGACATGTGCTAATAATACCAAAAATGATATAGTGGGTCATGTAATGTTATCATCATGAGTGCTTTGGTGTTAAATGTATTATAAAAATATATATCTATATGTGTATATTATATCAAGTCAGAAATCTAGTACTCGTAACATAAAGCTTACGGAGCTAAATGTTGTTGTGTGAATTGTCCAGCAAAATTTACTTTTTTTTTATTACTTATGTGTAAGGGGTTGTTCAGTAGTGGGACGTATATGATATGGGTTGCTATGAATATGTACCTAGGTAGTCCCTTATGTAATTTTACCTGCAAATACACCGGGTTGAAAGAAGGCTGGTTGTAGATGAGTCCATAGACAATCTTCATTTCGTCGGTCTCTGCCCTGAAGGTACCAAAGAGTCTGTCCCAGATGATCAGAACTCCTCCGTAGTTCACATCTAAGCAATAAATGTTGCTGCCTGGGAAATAAATTAAATTATTAAAATAATGGTTTTCCGAGCTTACACATAATGGTAATAACAGCCATGCTGTATTTATACATCTGTACTTATATTAAAAAGCAATAAAAAAAAAACTTCCGCGATCAATTAACATAATAAAGGAGTTATAACGGGACTTTATCGCGTAATTTTGTTTATTTACCATTCTGACGATTCAAGCGCTTTGCAGTTGCTTGTGGGTTTTAGAGACCCACAGGATTCGGACAGGATTTCGTATAGTCCAAGCTCATTTAAGACTAAAGCTTTAGGAAACACCAATGAGGTCTATTAATATCGTACTCAGTTCCTCTACCCTTATTATATCATTATTTTTTATGTTAAAATATCAATATTTTGTAACTTTGACAACATCATTACGTCAGAATTAACCACAAGCGTTTCCAATAAAATAGCTCGAAGAATTTAATCAAAAACGGATCCATTTTAAACGAAGTTCAAGCAATTTATCAATTCCCAATCGTATTTACATCCTCTTTCATCCGAAAATTGTCCCATAACCTGACAAAATGATTTACTCTCGAATTATTTCTGATCGAACTTCGGATTTCAATTTCATTATTCATGAGATTACAGAATCATGACGGAGTACTAAATCACTGGGACGTTACTTCTTTTGTAAGAACCTTAGTAAAACCTTTTTTGAAAACTTCTTGTTTGAACCTCCTTTTCTTCATTTGAGGTTGATTGAAAGAAGACCCCATATTCTATTTTTAAAAGGATTTAAAACATTGCTCGAAGAACCTTCCATCCTACTTCGATTTTAAATATTATATTTATTGAAATCTATTTTTGTATTATTTATTCGATATCCGCTACGTATTGTGAAAATACTTAAACAGCTTATGGTTTATTAACCATTTTTAATGTATATTTTTATACACAGTAAACATTATTACGTTTTTTGTTGTTGATAACCTTTTTGTCAGATTATGTAATGTCTAGATAACCCCATAACATTACTCTTATGGTCAATACTTCTTTAATCTCCAATTGAAAAAGTTTTTTTCATGTCAACGATTTATTACAAGCAAGCTTTGACTAATTGAATGTATTTTCCCGGGATTGATGACTTGATCACTTAGGAAGTTACTAACATTTGCTTATTCATCGTTATTATGTACACAACACAAAAGCTTATCTACTAACCTGTATTGTTCGTGTCATTAACCACACCATTGTTTTAAATATGTAATTGTGAGTATGTAAAATATTTAATGATTCAAGTTACATTCAAAGTCGATAAAATGTATTCATCATAACATAGTGTGAAAAAAAGCCAGTCATGTTCGCCACAAAAACAAGAAAATTAAATAATCTACGTTCCCAATGCTGGATCACAGAGAGTTTCACGTTGCCGCTGGCCAAGCGCTGGTGAATCAATGTCCTCAAACTCTTCAATATTCTCAGAATAAGCCAGTTCTCTGACAAAGTTTACATATTCTATTAAATCAGATGTTTAAAGCGCACAAACATTTTTAGCAGAATAATTCACAAGCGCCCAGCGATGTGGTCCTAAAAACCAACACTATCATTATTTTACGGGTGATTTTTTAAAACGTAATACCGGTGACTTATATGTGCCTTGCTATATACTATATTTATTTATTTTATTCTATGAGATTCAATGTAAGATTTATATCGGTCTTCTAACAATATTGTATGTTTATTATCAAGAGTCAATGTGTCTTGTACAAATAAATCTCTGTTGATTGAAGATGATAACACTATCTCACATAAGCTGTTTGTTAATCTGGTCTATTACTGTATGTATGTCAATTGTCGGTTTTAAATGCAATTTTCATACCGTAACAATACTTAAATATTGCCTATTAATAAAATTATGATCATTACTCAAAAAGACATGCGATGCTTTTGGCTGAAATTTATTTCAGTATGTCTTCGGTGATTTCACTACTATATTTCTTTTTCTACAAAAAATATAACAATTTAACAGCAAAATACCAGGCTGAAAAAACGATTATTTTATAATCGATAATAATATATCTTTTGACATAATATGTATCTTTTTGTGGAAAAGGTATAGTTTCATTAACGACCTAAACCTACCAGTAAACCTGTAACTTTAATTAAATCATCTGTTTATAGAACTATTAACTTATGTTAACATAATAAAATAGAAAAAAATTACACGAGTTGTTGTGTAATTTTAATAATTAAATAGCTATTTAATTGATAAACTATTTAATTAAATAGTTATATGTATCTTATTTGAAAACGTCTGACAGTTTGCCGAATAAAATTGATGCAAAAGTAAAATCATACCATGATGAACTCTATGATGACTAGGCGTGTTGAGGACGTACTCCAGAGGCCCCAGCGTCTTGATAGCCTCCGTGTGGATCCAGAACATGTACAGGTAGCTGAACTGGTGGTGCATCACGAACTGAGACGGCGGGATCACCATGGCGAGAGGCAGGTAGAAGATCTGGAAGAGAGTGGAATAACCGGTTAAGAAAAACTGTAGGATGTCATCTGAGTTGAATGAACTTTGATGGGAACGCATTCTGCGTTGCAGTTTTAATAATAATAATAAATAAATAAAAATCATTTATTTCAGCCAATAGGAAGGCCATATACATCGTTACATGCTAAAATAAAAACAAAAATACAATCAAATTACAATAAATTTAGAAAAATAAAAACAAATAAAGCTGTAATGTCGGAATTAAATTTAAACAAAAGAATTAGTGAATTAGTCATAAAAATAAAAGAATTTAAAACATTATAAATTTAAGTTTAAAATTAGAAATTGTTAATGTGTGAGGCATATTGGAAAATATGTGTTTTGTTCCATAAAATCCTAAACATTCTTTTTCAATAATCAAATAAATGATATGGAAGAAATCACTCTTAGCGTTATCGGCCTTATGGCCGCCCATTGTTTCACTGTATTATTAAATATAATATTTTTTTGTGTATCTTCTTGTTATGTGGTGTAACAATAAAGAATTTTGTATTCTATTGTATTGCAGGACAAATCACTTAATACCTTCCCCATTTTAATAGTAAGTTTGAAGTATGTAAATAAAACGTAGGTACTAGATAACACGGGTTGAGATAAATGGTTATTTACCCCACGTTAAAGACGTGAGAAATTGAGAAGGGCGTGCAGATGTCTAAATTGTCAGGGAATTCCTAGAATATTGCCCATTCTCGATCACAATATGAGAGACTCTGTACATGGGTTTGGTTTTATAAACTATTGAATGATTTAACCACTTTGTTTGAGGATGTTCTAGAACATTAATTAACGTTATAAACTTAAGATTATTCTACAAAATCTTTATAACATTAAAACGATCTAAAATGATTTTGAATTTAGTGAAATTGTAGACTTATTTTATTAAATCAAAAAGGTACGATTGTTTTTGTAAAATTAATTGAATATCATTGAAAACAAATTGTCTCAAAGTGACAAACAACGCAACGTGACTGCGCATACGTGTTGAATATAAAACGGTGTTTGACATTCGGGACGTGTGCATTATAAATCGAGTTCTATAAGCCAACATTTTAATATGAATACACGCTATGCTTTTAAATATTTCAATACTTCAAACAGCAATTACGGACATCTACATCAATAAATTGAGGACTCTTTCTCAAGAGGTGTAATAAGAGTTATGGAGTCATCATCACCCCTATTTACATTCCCACTACTAGGACACAGGTACTTTCCTCTTCACCGCGCTGGCCAAGCGTGGGTTGGTGAGTGACTCATGCCTTCTTTTTTCATTTGCGGGTATAATAGAATATTGTTAGACTTACAAATCCACACCATCCTTGCATCACAGACTGCCGGATCCCGACGCCCATGTTGAAGTCCTCCGACGTGTGGTGGACCTGATGCTGCGCCCATAGAATGTGCACCTCTGAAACAAACGGACATAGTTTACATAACACTTTTAAACACAGTATCGCCCTTTTCTACGTTTCAGATCACACAGTAAGGTGTATATTTTCGTGTCCGTTGAAATTTTAGATTGTATTAGCCGCAATTGCTTTACAAGAACTCATCACTTAGTAAATTGCCTTCGTTAGGTTCGATTCTATTGGTTCGTAGCACGCGCGTATAAATCATGCGAAAAGCAAGTTATTTTTTGTTTTTACTATTCTTCACTGCAACATTTATACCGTCAAAGTATTGGAAAGAATCTTCAATTGAAATTCTTAGGCTTTCTTTTGTCTCAACTGTTCAAGTCAAGATATCTCGATAACGCTGAATAAATCAAATAATAAAAATCACAATCTCAAACGAAAATGTTCCGTAATTTGAGATTCATTAACATACTTTTTTCTGTTCCTTCTCACATTTTTCGTCACTCGCGGAAATTAAATTTGCCTTGAGGGTAGATCATTTATTTTAAATGAAACATAACACAACTTCTTGAATTTTCTTTTGATAGACTGTGATGTTTGAGCAAACTTTCGTCTTAACATTTATTAACTACCTAAGGCATACTGTTGGTTTCATAATTTTAAACATATTACGCATATATAATATTATATGTATATTTTATTATCAGATTATATTCCTGAAATTGAAACATTAATGTGTAATTTTGTTAAATTGCGCATCGTGGTTTCAAAATAAATTGTTTTTCCCGTTATATACTTATCGGAGGCGACTAGATGGACAGTGCTTTCCTTCAACTAACTCCATTTAAATGAATTACGCCAATTCATCTCTCCGTTATGCCAAGAAAGACAAACAAACAGACCCACATACACTATTGCATCTATAATATCAGTAAGGCTTCAAAGAAAGTTGCAAAACAGAACCGTTTGTACATAAGACGTTAACTGACCATGACAAGCTCGGTGCATCCAATAGTAGCAGAAATCGACGCCAATGGCCGCCGCGTACCACGTGAGGGTGCTGTCCCAAGGCAACTCCACTAGTCGGTAGTGTGTGTAGATCCATGTGTACAAGTACGACTCTCCTCCTCGCCATAGTATTCTGAAAACAACATATTAAAATAATTTATATATTCAGTATAAACGAGCTTGTGGCGACGGTCCGCCTGCGAAGCATGATGTTGCGATTTCGATGGGTGTTTTATATAATATTTAGATATACATAATGAAAAATATTTATGTTATAGTATTTATAAACATATCAGAAATCAAGCATCCGAGCTTTGAGCTTACTACAGCGCTATAATGTTGCTGTGTGAATTGTCTACCTATTCTATTCTGACCCTTTTCAAACCGTATTTTCATAGGTTCGCTAAAATACATTTAACTTTAAGGTGAACTAGCCTTTCGCTTTGAAAACTATCTCTAAGAAAAACATTTGTAGAAAGAAGAAATAACGATACTATTACCATCCAACGAGCTCATTTGCTTATCATGAGAACACAGTCAAACGGACTGCGAAAGAGATATTTGCATATGCAAGCGATTTTCCCTCTTATGTTTTACATAAAAGGGATATAATACCCTGGCTATTCGAAGAAAAGCCACTTATACTAGATACCGCACGCTTACAAGATTTTGGTTGTTTTGTGGAAATAATAATGTTAATAATAAAGATAAGGAGGGCAATAAACTAAGACAAGAAGGTAAGATTACTATTTGTTTTTCACAGATTTAATACGATATATTACGGGAGGGAGGATTTTGTCAGTACGTTCTTTTGAAAAATAAATAAATGAATACGAACAGAGACTTATTTATGAGACAGATCTCATAAATAAGTTTAACTTTCTTAGTATTTTACTTATAACCGCAGGAAAATATCTAATTATCTATCTAATTATCTAAAACACAGGCAAACTCACTGGGGCTGAACTCACATTTACGAAAAGCCTGTCTATGCCATCAGTGGAAAGCTTTGCCTACTAGTGTTGTCGAATACATTTATCTATGTGACCTTACCAACAGAGAGTAAACCTAATTTGTACGGTAAAATATAGCCTACTTCTAATTGAACTCCAATCAGCTAATGCTTTGATTATAGTGTTCATAGTGGTCGTACAAACTGACCTAGAGGTAGACTAATCGAATAAAATACTCTATATAGAAACACTTTTCACGGATCATAAGAGTAAAAAAAAGCATTATTTAACGGTGAAGGCAAATATCGTGAGTAAGCCGGCATGTTCTGAAAAGCTAGAAGGACAACCTGCACTTGGTTAGCGAGGGCGGGCTGCTAGTTTAGAATAAAGGGCTAGTCGCTCTCGACAAGAAAAAAGTTCCTGTGTCTTAGTAGTTATCGAAAGTTATAGAAAGATATGAATAAATTCTGTTTGTGTTTGCTTATGCTAGAACTTCTTAATAATTTGTATATAAGTACCTGCCACACTCCTGCAGAAGCCCATGAGATATGCTGGTGATGCCGTCATTGAGGCGGATCCCAGGCTTGCCTTCCAGCCGCAGGACAATGTGCTCCAACACCATAAATAGGAGGAAGTAAGGCCATGACTGTAAAAATAAAATTACCTTATATATTAGCGGTTCTTGTGTGCTACATTATGACGTTATTACTTTTTGGCTTTAAATTATCTATTCGTTAGGACAATGATATATTATTTCTAGATCAGGCGTACATAGGCTGGGGTAACCGCTCTCCACCA
This sequence comes from Chloroclystis v-ata, assembly GCA_963691955.1. Lineage (NCBI taxonomy): Eukaryota > Metazoa > Arthropoda > Insecta > Lepidoptera > Geometridae > Chloroclystis > Chloroclystis v-ata. Next base: position 9,184,148 of record OY829902.1, on the reverse strand, counting down.
GGGCCGCATGCTTGTCTGCCAACTTGGTAGTATAAAAAAATAGAAAATTTTATATTAGTTGTATACTTATTAACATTTTAACACCACCGTCCACCACATTCTACAGTTTTTCTCTTTATCCTGAGGTTGGTAGAAAATGCTTTTAAGCAAAAAGACCGTTCACTACGCATACGTTTATGTTTTAAGTTCTTTTGTAAAATGTTTATTATTGGTGTGTGTAAATAATTATCTTATCTTATCTGTACAAGTCTATTTAGAAATAGTTCATCCGTGTTCTCCTAGCAGAAATACTAGTATCCATTGAATGTGGCAACGTTTAACCGCTGACACACGATAGTGCAGTGAACGTTGAAACCTGATAATGATTGCGAATAACACCTATAATGGAAACAGCACACTATGTACTGCTAGTTAATGTGGCAAGACATTGTGCAAACTTTAATACAACCTTATAATAGTGATTTATGACGTATTTCTTCAGAAGTGTGATGCCAGTGATCCGAGGATGAGAATCGTACAAATTTCCAAAAATTTTGGGGATTGCTTTGAACACTCATTGATACTAAGTTTAAGTAAAGGTAGGCGAAGTCTACCAAAATAAGTAGTGCATTTACCAATATGCTCTTTAGAATGAGTTCCTATAATTGTATTGATTCTTTCGAATTTGTAAGTAAATACCATTTTGAATTTTAGATGTAATGCATTTATAAATATTTGCGCACAGTATAAGTAGGTTAAAAATAACATTGTCAGTTGATAGATAAAGCTATCGGTCAATTTGTCTGAGATACACTAGGTACCTACTTGATACTATAACGTATCTTTGCTGTGATAGATTTGTTTATACACATAAATACATATTATCAACAACTCTATGTACTATATCCGCTGTTGTATTTGTAAGCCTAAAGCGCTTTGTATTGACGTACGTGTTGGAGTTCCAACACACGTCCTTCAGAAAGAAAGTCAAACATCTTCCTAAATAAGCCCACGCAGTACTGTTACTTTAGATAATGAAAGAAGGAGAGAAATAAATTATGAATTTTCAAGCTAAGATGTAAAGGTGAGAGTTTCAACGGCTTTGTCCTATTTGGGTGTGAAATAATGATATTGATGATAATCGTCAACACGTGCTACTGCACGCTTAAACAACCTAATTAAAATACGCGATTGACAAATAGTAGTACCCTGACCTTCACACAACATTCTGTTTGTAAACTTACGACATTTGATATTGACTCCAAAACGTTTTGCAAGACGCTGTATTGACAAAACATGATTGACTTGATAAAGGAATGTTTGATCGAAATGTTGATATGAAAGGTAAATTGATTGGGACATTCTATTCGTGTTTGCGAGCAAAGTTTGACATATTGAAGTTTATCTCATTTCCTGGATCATCATTCATCATCACCATCATTATCAGTTACATTTGACGACCTCTGTGGCGCAGCGGGCGAAGGTCTGAATAAACAAAGAGTTCAGCGTAACAAACCTGCTTGAAGAAGTTAGGAACATCTTCCTTCCTCTCCCACATGGTGTCTTGTGGGGAGTGGAGATAGAACAGACGGCCGACGCCTTTCAGGTGATCGCCCATCATGTCTGACAGACCGCTGTCGGTGCCGTTAAAGAAATCTGTCGCCATGTTGAGGTAGCTTTGTTCTGAAAAAAGAAGAAAAAAGAATCTTCAAATCTATTCATCGAAAAATGACTTTTTTTTACTCTTGGGATAATTAATTAATTGATCTAAGACGGATAAGCTGTCCCCGAAAAGGCTTTAAAAGACAAGGTTAACTAAAAAATCTTTATTGTAAAACTTTCATGTGGTATGGATAGATTGTACGCGTCTACGCGAAAAGAAATGTTTAAATTTTTGTTATTGTATGAAATGTACGTATTTTATTAATTTAAGTGTATGTACAGACAAAAGCATCAATTGGTATCCCCCCAAATAGTTAAAATTTTCATTGCGAATCACTACAAAAAACACAAACACAAATTCTAAAGCAAAAATCGTATCACCAAGGCGCGAATCGAACCAGGCATCCAATCGCTCACACACCGATAACGACTGCACTGCACCAACCAACTTAACCAATGAATAGTTATAAAAGCATTGAAATTTTATGTTATTAGTGTTCGGCAGCAGATTTTATTTACGGTATCTCCTTACGCTGGATAAGAAAAAAAAGAAGTGTTTGAGGGTAGATCTGAATAAAATTTTGGTGAACAATGAAAAGGTTACTGGCCATTCTTGATAGATGGAGCTATTTCTAAGCAGGCTAATTTATCAAATGTAATGTCTTAAGAAGTGCCATATTATAATAATAGGTACTTCTACGGTAAACCCACGGAGTGAAATTCGGTTATAGAGTTTGTAACAGTTAGCTTGTAAAATCATACAGTTCCGCGTGTTGTTACTGTAGATTCGTATCGAAAGTATCATTTACATTGCTTTCTGGTCTACGATTTCACAAGTAATCAATACTTTGTAATCCCTTCCCACTTTCCTTATTGGATAAGTCAACCTTTAATGTTTAATGTTTAAATATCGAGCTACGTCTTCATTGAAAATACTTTTTTTAAGGGTTCCCTGTTCTAATAGGAAAACGGTCGTTCGTGACATAATATTTTACAAAGATATCTAATTAGAAAATGGTATGATTTTAATGTTTTTGAAAGTTAGTCACCATCGTCACGGATTAATAATTAAATCATTGCAAGTTTAGCCATAATTTTATCGCGGTAAATATGATATCGAGGATTATATTTATCCGGGAAAAAAATCTATAAAGCGCATATTATGTGCATGGCGGATTATTTATAAAATAAAATGATTTTACCTTATCCAAACGTCAATTGCGTGGGTCCATATCGGGACAGATTACACAATATTATGAGCATTTGCAAAATGACATTGTGTTAGAAAAGTTCAATAGGGTATCTTAACGTATACAATTTAGCGATATTATGACTTTGAATGGTATTATCATGTTTATGAGAATTTCAATTAAAATACCGCTAGGAATTATCTACTTGTGTTTATCTATTTTGTGCCACCAACCGCGCGACGTATGTTGTACAAAATATATTTCCCAAGAACCTTAAATATAGCAGTGATGAAGATAGAAAACGGGCGAAGCCGAGGGCGCTCAATACTTTTCATTTGTTTCACTTTTTAAACCTAAGTTTTATGATAATGAGGGTGAGGGTGGGACGCTAGTATTTTAACATATCTAACAGCATAGAAAAAACTACCTGTATTATTATGGCGAGTTTCTAAGACTACACAATCACATTAGTCCTAATGAACCTCTGAGGTCTAAATAAGTTCTAGATTACCTATAGGTATTATAGGTCGTTTCCTCAATTCACTAGATTTTCCTTCCTTACTTTGAATAGTCGAGAATAATGTTACTTATAAACCTATTTACGACCCATTCACAGGAAAACTATAACAAGCATACGGATATCCGGAAACTAGCTATTCTACTATTATTTACAGTTACGTTGTCAATCATTCACCTAGTAATGAAATAAAACCAACTAATTACGATAGACCTATTAGCAGAGCCACATACATTATATGAAATAATAAAAACGAGTAAAAACGGAATAAAAACGAGATAGCAACACTATCTCGTTTAAATTCGAGATCATTCAGGCCGATTTAGCTGATTTTAATGTTGAAATATTTGTAGTAATCATAGATTGTTAGTCTAACTAAAACTTGGGAACTGCTGGGCCGATTTAGCTTATATTGGTTTAGCAGTTCGTAGTAGTCCAGGAAACATATAACAGGTGAGATATTAAAATAGACGAAGCCACAGCCGGGTCGGGTCACCTAGTTTAAAGTAAAATAAAGATGTGACAAACAGTTAGTAATGTAGCAGACAGTTATATAGATATATATTGATGTAAATGATGTAGTGCTTGGTAACCGCTATCTGACTCAGCGACCTTAAGGTGATTGTTGTTTATTAAATATTGAATACATAGATGAGTGTCCGATAAAATGTAGTGAACATTTTATACTAACAGCGCCTATATTATTAATATAATGGGTTAATTATTATTAATATAATATATAACTGTTTACAGATCCTCTGATTTATAATGGTTTAAATTAATCAAAAAAGTAACCAATCATACCATGAAAATAATATGGATAGAAAAATAAAATAAAAATAGAATTATCAACTCAAAATAAAAGATAACTGCAAAAGGTACCATTATTACGTATTATAAATAAATAAATATTGCCGGACAATTCACACAGCAACATCTAGCATAGCATAAGCTCGAACATTACCACGGGGCAAAGATGATGATGATGATGCTTACTATTATCTGTGTATTAAATGTAGAGTACATAGTTGTATAAAGTAAACGAAAAAAAGGCGCTAAAATCTGCACAAAAAATATTTCATAATATTGAGCAAAATTTGTACAACTTATCTTATCATTCGATTAGGTGAAAGGTTATGTAAATTATTTTTTCCTGTATGCATAATTTAGTATTTAGTAGATATAATGTTGAATACCTATTGTATTCATATACCTACTGCTTTTCACCCCGCGACTTCGCCTGCCTTATAAAACCTACTACATGAGTTTGGGAGATGGCTTAGAACATTTCTGCACAATCGATTCAACCGTTTTTGAGTTAAAAATATAATATAGTGCGTGTACCTAACTAAAACGATTTTTTAACAATAATTTGTTTGTGTAGAGTGGTTATTTTATATAGGTACCATACATTTTGTGCTGATGTAAGTAGGTAGTAAGTAATACTTTTATAAGTGTACTGAAAGAAAATCATGTTGGTACCTTTATGAGATTTAAGATTATGTTACGGTTAGTCGGTGACGACCCCCGTGGGTTGGGTAGGGTGGTTCTATTTTTAGGCTGGCACCACGCTCGACACGTGATTTGCCTTTAATAATATTATCAGCAAATAAGCAAATTTAGATCTACAATGTAAGATGCACATAATTAGATTACGTGCAAATATAGTACTCTAATTAATTAAACAATTCCGAGGTCATTACGTACATAAATAAACAGATACTAATAAACATGTATTTCTTACTATCTTTGTTGAATAACTATTTAATAATACCCTCCTGTCAAATAAAAAAGAAAAACAAAAAACTATGTGTTATTATACAAGGTGTACCATAACTGGTATATGAAGCCAAGGCGTGCGTGTTGGTCGCAGCGAACAGAATACAACGCCGAAGAAAGTTTTCAAAAAACGCATTTTCAGATTTTCTTAGAAAAAAATGTTATTCGGGAATGAATATTAAACTCTTATTTTAGGCTGATAAATATAGCATATAACGTGCGCAATTAGAAATGAGTTCTGTAAATGGCGTCCGCTCGCATGCGTTCTCGCTCACTCTCTATCGCTGTCTATACTTTTATCCTTGTTTTGCCAATCGTACCATACCTACCCGCCGCCATTTACAGAATTCATTTTCAATTGCGCACGTTATACAAAAATATTTGTATTTCTACGCTCGCGAGGTCTGTGTAAGAACTTCACATAATCTTCTGATTTATAATGGTTAAAATTAATAAAAAAATTACACGTTAACTATTAAAAGTCCTAATATAAGCCAACACTTATTACACGGTTATTATTTATGATTAGAGACTTGGATGTTTATTTATTAACCGACTTCAAAATAGGAGGAAATGCTATATTATTTATCAAATTGGCTATATTATTTTAATGTTACCGGGTGTACCTACCTACTGATTTTGATGATTATTATTTTATTTTAAACAGAATCTTCCAAATTCAGCTGGTGCTTTTTACATGTGGTCCCATTTAACCGACTTCAAAAAGAAGGAGGTTCTCAATTCATCGATGATTTTAAATGTTTTTCATCGATTACTCTATGACGCCTGGAGCGATTTTCAAAATTATTTTTTTGTTTGATAGAGCACACTTCTCAGTTGTTCCTATAATTATATATTTTAAGCAATTTAATTGAATGTATTTTTTTATTATATATATAAAAAACTACCTTTCCGCCCTGCGGCTTCGCCCGCGTTTTACACTTTCCCGCAATTTTCTTTACTATAAACCTCACGGAGCCCGAGACCTTTCCAACGAATGCAAAACCGTGGAAATCGGTTTGTGCGTTCTGGAGTTATAGCGTCAGGAAGGAAAACCCGACTTATTTTTATATAATAGAAGATCAAAAAGTTATAATTTGGTCAAGTTCTGTCTTTTAGTCGCATTTTAGACCATGAAGTTAAGGGATAATTTGCTATAATGACCATCAATTAAACATCAATGACGCTGAATGATCCATCATGGTTGTCGGGTCAACGCCTTTTACAAACTGATTAATCTCACGCAAATCAATTGAGTTATTATTATCTCGGGTAAAAGTCCACTTAATCAGGTCATTTGTACGATCTGCAAATATTTTTCCGGGTGTTCTCAGTGTATTCTATGTAATTTAAAAAAAATCTATCTATAAATAAATAAATCAAACAAATAAATATTGCTGGACAATTCACATAGATAGATTTCTGATATACTTAATATAATATACATACATATATATGTAGATATGAATGTATATAATTATATCTAGTCATTAAGTATATCCGATATCTAGAACCCGTAACACGAGCTTCGAGCTTACCATGGGGCTAGTTGTTGCTGTGTGAATTGTCCAGCAATATTTTTTTATATAGAAGACTGTAATAACAATTTAAATTATTATTGTCATTCATATTAAGTGTTAAAGTTGGTTTAAGCTGGTTCTACCCAAAACAGTGCAAGAGTAGTCGTTGCAAGCATACGACCAAATTAATTAGAAATCTCTAAGAGAGGTACAAAGAGGAGTAGCGAGAAGAACATATGGCCGATGAGGCTGAAAAGTCCTCTAGTGGAGACCACGGATCGGCAAACGCAGCGTTGGACGTCCACCAAAAAGATGGACAGATGATCTGGTCAAAGCTGCCAGTTTACGGTGGATGTAAGCTGCATCCGACCGAAACAACTAGAAATTTCTAAGGGCGGCCTATTTCCATCATTGGACGTTCGATGGCTGAAATTATGATGAAGAGAGTTAGAGTAGTAGACGTTCTACAGCAGAAATGATAGATGGTGAGTGTTCTTATATTATAATCAGTAATCTGAAATGGTGAGTGTTCTTATATTATAATCAGTAATCCGAAAACGAGTTTATGGGTGAAAGAGTAACAAGCTCTTCAATGCTCAAAAACCTTTGGTATTCCGTATAATATAAGAAAATTTAAATGTACACAATCGTATTGATGTGAAAATGTAAATGAAAATGATATGTTACGTTTGTTTATCTTTACTGTATAAACTTTATTTATATTATTTTTTAATGAAATAAACAATATCAAAACGCTCCACGGTGCACGTTAAAAATCTTTACACAAAAATAATAATTTAAAATGAATATATAAATTTCAAATAAACAATAAAAAAATACTCACAGTAGAATATAAAAACAAAATTATAAAGTCCTTTTCATGTTAACCCGACACAAGCACACGATACCACATAACCCTTTGACTGCACGGTTCAAATAATATTAATATTATTTTTATTATGTGTATTTTAAACTAAATAGCGCGAGACAAGCGTGCACTGAGAGCAAGGTAAGGAGTTAAAACAGTCGGTTTGAGCCGCTCGCATTGTATAAATAGAGACATACGCTTAGGCTAAAATAACAAACACTTTAGCTTTCTGATTGTTCTGAATATAGAATAAACAAATCGTTTCGTATTTTTGGATTAGTATATTTTTGTTTTAAACTTATCTGCCCTAGTTCTTATCTTATAGTTTAAAAACTAGCACTAACAGTAGGTTTCATAAATATTATTATTTAATTTAATACACGTATAAATCATTATAAATCTCATTTTTAAACAACGCAGGTAATATTGTTTTTGGAAAGAAATAATTTTATTAAATTCAACAAACAAAATATTAAAATTAAATAATGAAACTAGCTTGTAACGTTAATCGAATGAAATTAGTACATTATATTTATAGTGCCCAAACCAGTTCTACCTAGGCATTAAAAACTAAGACTTTTTACATGTACGCTAAGTAGGTATACACACATTCGTAATCTAAAATGAATGTTTGTGGTTAAATTAAAAGACCACCATCCTAAAATAAAATAAATAAAAACAACGAAATTTGTGACAGTAAAAATCTGTGTTTTGTACAGAAAAACAAGCATCAAAATTCGTTATAGGTATAAAACACAAAACAATCGAATTGAGAAAATCCTCCTTTATTAAAGTTGGTAGAAAACAAACTACTTCACATAAACAAGATCCAAATTTCCTTCAATTCGTTTAGCTCGCACTTTACGTTTGTGTTACTACTTCATTGTAAGATAAAAGTTTTGATAATGATATGTTTTAATAAAAAATCTGAATATAAAAAATATACACAAAAAATACTTACACCATCTACGAGCGTGCAGTGTATTCGCTGGTACATAAAGGATATATATATTCTCTGGTACATAAAATATCAGTTATTTTCCTATTTCAGAGATATGAAACCATCGACCTCTTGACCTCGGCTGTAGTAGAGTAGTGGCGAAGTGGCTAATAATTAGATAAGTAATGTTTTTTTTATTCAATACATTTTGTTCTTTTGATACTAAATCATGTATTGTACAGACTAGATATTCTATCAATCTTTTGGCAGCGGGGTTTGAACCCACGACCTTCAGTATAAAAGTCGAGTGTGTTATTACTTAGCACACGAATATGGTATCTAATGATACTTAAAGATAAAACGCTAGAACAAGTGTGCCGTGCGTATTCTGTTCCATAATGAAAAATAATCCATCGATTGCTGAGGTTGCTACATTAACAATCATTTCTAAATACAAAACGTCTGGCTAACTACTAACTAAGAAAATATCCGTATTTTTTGCATGATACTGTCTTATCAGTCACTGTCTAGAACATTCATTTTTATTTCACAATAATTAAACAATTTTTTTAACCCACTTATCAACATGTCACGACTGGTGGTCTAAAATTTCACGATCAAATGTTAATCATGTTTTTTATTTATCGAATGTTTAAATTTTGATTGATTGAAGATTTTGTCCGTAAAAATCACAAAGATTAACTTGGACATGTCATCATTATCAATCCTATATGCCCCTATGTCTAATATAATGTATATTTATAAATATATCTATATCTTTTTACCCCCCCCCCCCCTTTTATTTTATTCTTCTTTTTCTCTTTTCTATATTGTTATTGCTATAAAATGAAAAAGACATTGGTGTACTTACTAACCACAGATAGAATCATTCAATATTATAGGGATAGGTATCTTATATGTACATCAAAATGACATCTATGGTGGAATGGACGAAGATCAGTCTGCGACTCAAGGGGTTACCGCCTCGAAACAATTATTTCTACGATCTGCGGATATTGGTCCCATTGCCTACTATAACATTGATAAGTGTTATCAATGTATAGTAGGTACTAAAATTATTAAGGTTTACTCATTTTAGTTATTTAGATATCTAGTACCCGTAACATAATAAAAAATAGTGTATCGAGACTGAATAAAAACTATAATTGCCTAGCAATATTAATTTTACCATAAAAACATAAATAACATATATAGTTTAGTAGATTTCAATCAATGAATTAAAACACTCGATTGTAAACCACTTATATAAGTAGTTCAAACATTATAAAATAATTCGGCACAATGAAGGCCCCACTTATACAAAAAAAACAATTACCAAATATATTTAATTAAAAAAAGTTTTCAAGAATTAATATCATGAATTTTATGTGATATTTTTTTATCTTTCTCCAAAGTAAAGAAGTATAAACCATTAAAACCATAAATCATCAATTCTGGAATTTGCATTTTCAACTTCGTACTAATTTGAGTTAGAATTATGCAAATAATTTAAGAAGAATTATAATTTTCCTTTTAAATTTACAAGGATGCGGAAAAATTATAACAATCATCACGATTATTACTAAAACAATTAGCATGTATATTAAAAATATTCATAGTAAAATTCTAAAGTAAATTTACTAGCTTCTTTATCATAGATTTTTTGCGGTCACGTTTACTGATGAATAGGTTATTATTATTGTAAATTTATGTTAATTTATTATATTTTGTTTACAATATAAGTATGGATTCGTATCCTTAGAAAAGAATGATTTTTGTGTAACACGTACTCAACTAAAGTAAAATATTTTATTATATTACTATTATCAATAGCTCTTACGGCTTCGCCTTTATTCATTACTAAACAATTATAAGAATCTTTGTCTTATCCCTAAAAATATAGATAAAATCGAAATAAGTAAGTATTCTTTGAATATAAATTTTGATAAGTACCTTTCTAACGCTGATCTTAATTTTTTCGCAGTTTTCCTTATTGACCCACAAAATTTAAAGGTCTAGCAAAACTTAAAGACATTGGCCTACTGTTGCCTACTTCCTTGTCAAACTAGTTTTTGTAATACAAAAAAAATTATACTAAAGAGATTTACGGTTAAAACAAAAAAAACACAACACATATTATTGACACCTTTATCGAATTGATTAACTAGATCAACGTGATCTAGATTTTTTGTTTAAAAAATAATTAAAATAATTATGGTATTTTTTTTGTATGACAATACAGTTGACGTCATAACCGACTCGACTATGCTATAGGTATAATACATAATTGAAACATTTTTTAAATTAAGAACAGGAAAACGATTTTTTAAATGACGTTCTAAAATATACATTTATAAATGTCATGTGTAGAGTAATAATTATCAGACGTCAATACAAAATTTATCAAAACTACTGACATTGGCAAAGCTAAGTAACATATGAACTTACTAATGTAAAATTACGTTCCACTTAAATTTAACTTTGATACCAAACTCGTTATAGATAATAATCACCCGTATTTACGTTCCCACTGCGGGGACACAGATCCAAGTGCGGGTTGGGAATGTCTCATATCCTTAAAACTTTCAAAGTTCTGAGAACATGCCGGTTTCTTCGCGATGTTTGCCTTCACCGTTTGATCACGTGTTTTTAAAGTACACAATACATAATTTCTCAAGAATAAATCAGACGGGGTTTAAACCCACGACCTTAGGAATGAAAGTCGAGTGTGCTCCCACTTAGACAACACGGCTCCTTAACTGGTGGTTAGATATAACAGGAAATAAAAAAAAGAAAGCAATAAATGTAGATTTAGCGAGTGTTTTTATTAGTAATTAATATTGCTTTAAAATTTATAATAGGTTCTATAGGTACTACTTGTTAATTCATAATTATGATTAATTCGATAAATAATTTATTGCATAGATTCCAGTGCCTTATAACGTTGAAATGTGTGATAATAATACTATCATAAGCAAAACTAGTGAATGAAACTAGTATAAGCAAATAAATTCTAAACAACATTGTAGTTATGGAAACATCAATGTTAATAAACTTGACAACATATGATGCAACACATCACTCTACTTTCCGAAGAAACCGGTTAAGGTTTGTCATTAGGACTGAATTTTATTATCATTAATAACAAATAACAATGTATTTTGTTATCTATTTCTTGTTTTTATTATTAGCTTTATAAACAACATAAACAGAGCCTTATAAATAAATAGCGATCCGCCCTTGCTTTGCCTTGGGAAACTAATTTTATTTATAAACCTTCCTATTGAATCACTTTACCTATTGAAAAAAACTGCATCAAAATCCGTTGTGTAGCTTTAGAATAGAATAGAATATACTTTATTGCACACCGCAAAAACAGAAAGATACAATACAAAATTAAGACTAAAAACATTTGGAGTACAATGGGCGGCCTTATCGCTGTGAGCGATTTATTCCAGGCAACCTATGTATGGACTGGACAGTTATACATATACAGACAGTGGTATTAAATAATGGATTACAATAAACTTACTTTAATGATTTTAATGATTAACTTTAATGATTGAAGGACAAAGGGATGGACTGACAGCTGAAGGGATGGAAGCCGCCGTATATTCCTAAGCTACCTATATGTTGGTCAAAAATGATTCATCATCATCATATATCATATCATTATTTTAAGTTCCCACTGCTGGGACATAGGGACTTCTCAATTGACGAAAGAGATCAGGACTTAAGTCAGCACGCTGGCCAAGTGCGGGTGGTGGAATGACTCTAAAAACTCTAAACTTGCCCGTTTCCTCACGATGTTTGCGTTCATCGTTAGAGCACCGGTTTTTAAAGCACATATAATTTTTCAAGGAGAAAAAACAGAGGTGCGCGGCGTTGTTTGAAGTAGTTTGAACCCACGACCTACTAAATGAAAGTCGAATGTGCTGCCACTTTTGCCACTTTGGCCACTCTGGCTCAAATAGAGGTTACTTAACAATATTATTAACTAGCAACCCGGTCTCACTTCGCCAATGCAGTTCGCATTGGCGAAGCGAGACCGGGTTTTTTTTATTCTATTTATAGCATATATAATATAGCCTATGTTACTCGGGGATAATGTAGCTTTCCAAAGGTGAAAGAATTTTTTAAATCGGTCCAGTAGTTTAGGAGCCTATTCATTACAAACAAACAAACAAACAAATCTTTCCTCTTTATAATATTAGTATAGATTAGATATTCTTTAAGAGTATCAATTTATTTATATACCTAATAATAAGATCCCAAATAATAATCGAAATTTAATGATACCGCAGGTTAATAAAACATGAAGAAATTAAATTAAATATTGAGTAACACTAATGTAAAAAGCGATAAAAGTATCTCATGATACATTATATGAAATTTCAGAACTTTAAAGTGAATCAACAAGGCAAATTTACTCCCAGGTATGCTCAAACTACATATTTTCTTTTTTCCTATTAAATTATATTATAAAAATTGTTATGAAAATACTCTTATAAAGCCGCGTTAATATTTATCTGACGTGTCGTGTTGTGATGCATCAGAACGGTATCGGTTTCATACATTTTATATGGTAGCGTTCATATTTATTCAGCGTGGTGTGTTGTGACGGTTTGTGACGTATGTAAGAAATTTATGAAACAAATACCGTCACAACACGACACGTCAGATAATACACATATAATAAACGCGGCTTTACACTACGTATGGCCACCCTTTTCAAGGTAACAACAAAGTAAACAAAACAGCAAAGAATCCTATGCAAATCACTTCATAATTTATCATCTATTAATCTTTTAATTTCCATAGAGCAATGACTGACATTATTGCGTCATTGCGATTGAATTAACTATCCGTTAATTAAATTAAGCTGGTTTCATACAATGCCTTTGGTGATTTTTTTATATATATATGACAAGTTTAGTTTTTAAGACAAGTTTAGATAAGCTTTTGTTCTTCTACCTTCTTACATTCATTATTATGTCTTTCCTTATTCCCTTGTTATGTGTAAAGTTAAAGTATAGAATGATGTCACGGAATAAAGTTCGATTTGAGTAGTCTCTGATATGATAGGCCTACTATGTTAAATAAAAAAATAAAAATAAAGGTAATGGATAACACCCATATCTGCAATTAAGATTATATAAAATAAAGGTAGGCACAAAATGAACAATATACGTCTAAGAAAAGTGATCTTAAACTTTGTCTTTATTAAATAATTATAGTGAATAGGTACCCATGTATTCACTTATTGTATACACTATTTTATGTTAAAATAAATGATTGATTGATTGATATTATATTAATAAATAGTAGAGATGAGTAGAGGGAGTAGATTATATATTTTACTCCCATTTATTATATAAGTACCTACTCCCATTTTTTTATGAAAAAAATATTGAGCTATTATTGAGGAATACTTTTACTTCGTTTGTATGCAAACGGTAATGATCCATTTTCTTCACTATTCCTCACCCAACATAATTGATTATTGCATTACTCTAGTTTGGTTGCAATAATATCCATTATTAAGTGATTAGTGTTTAATTAAGGCCAATAAGTTAGGTAACAATTGGTTTTATTCTTGTTGTGTTAAATAGATTACTCATGTTTTACTTTTACGAAATTTACCTTTTTCTATATTTTTTATAGATTGGTTATTCTTGCTCTAGTATTGTGGGTGACACAAAAAGACGAATTTACTATTTTAATTTATTAAAACAAAAACTTAAAGCAAATGCAGAACATGGAATAATAATTTTGGGTTCACCGAATTTGTGATGAATAACAATTTATATCTACTGTAATAATTATCTAGATTTTTATTATGAATAAATTAAATGAAATGATATTATCAATATATTATAACTAAAATTTTGATCAGCATTGGGTCCCATGTTTTCACCTTATTTACTTAAAGAACTAAAAAAAACGTTTTTACGTTTCCTCTCAAAACAAGGTTAACCTAAACAAACAAAACAAACTTAACATCAAAGGCTGCATATCATCTTAATAATTTAAATAATTATTTAATCTGCCTTGATCCTAACAGCTTTTATCTCATCACTTTTGCAGACGAATAGGAACCAAAACAGCCCGGACACTAGATACAATAACTCAATACTAGATGGCAGCACAATCAGCGGGGTCAACAACCGCACCAGCAGTGGCAGTGTTATGCAGCGAAGGGTTTCGTAGAGCGGAGCTTTGGAAGATGCATCCAGGATCATCCCGAAGGTCGTGAGGGAAGCGAAGATGTACAGGACTAAAGGTATGACAGTCAATTGGGGCAGGTACTGGAAAAAATATTGAATTTATATTTATTATGTCCAGCAGTGTCTCTTTATATTTGCTAAAGAATGAAATTTAAAAAGCACGGCACCTATGTAATATATACCTTATATTTATGATGCATTAAGCTCCATTTTGTAAATTTTTTGTTATTTTTAAGTAAGAAAAAAATCAGTGAGCTATCAAGGAAAATTGTAGTGATAGCATTTGCTCTTACTAGGCTTAACAGATCATAATAATCATAATGAATAATTTTACAATTGCAGCAAAAACGTATGTCCTTGGCCATTATCATTATAATTATACTTTTTTAATGTTGATAGATTCTTGCTTGACCACAATCTCACCTGATGAAAAGTGTCAATTTGGCCGAAGATGTATAGCATGGTTCTAGAACGTACCTATTCACTCTTGTCTTGAAGAGACCCAGATTATATGTTTTAGGAAAAACAGCTGCAGGCCACGTATTCTAAACGCTGGCAAAGTGTGGGTTTGTAACACACGTACTTAAAACTTTTCAAAGTTCTCAAAACATGCCCGTTTCCTCACGATGTTTGCCTTTACAGTTAGAACAAGTTTTAAAAGCGCACTGTATACATTTTTCAAAGAGAAAAATCCAGATTTGCTCAGCGAAGTTTGAACCCACGAACTTCGGAATGAAAGTCGAGTGTGCTCCTATTTAGCCAACACGGCTATTTAATCTAAATATCCATAATCAATACTTGCAGTAATAATATACTTACAGTGTGCATAAGATACAGCTGGTAAAACCCACAAAGGACACAGACATAGTGTATCAGAAGGTAGATCGTGCACCACGTCGGCAGAATTACGTTGTACTTAGGTCTAGTGTGGATCGAAGGCTGCAAAATAAATACAATATTATTCTGATTGTCCTAATGATGTTAGCTGATGTTGTGTCGACCCTACATAATGCGAGAAGGGCAATAGGGTGATGACAGAAAATATAAGGATTGACATAATTAGAAGTGCGTTTAAGGCCAAGAGAATGGTGACGATTCTTAATCATTATTATAGAGTCAGGATTGCTCGACATCGTATAGGATTCCCTCTCTAAGCATCGTCGTGCCTGGACTGATGTTTTAGCAAAATGAACAGTTGGTAAATATTCTCCAAGAGGGAAATACATAGATTACTTGAAATCTAACCATCATAATTATGCATAATAGTTACTTGCTAAATTATTAGAAAATTGTATGGGAAAAATTACAAGATCACTACGTGACTTCGGTCCTCGAGTGGGAATCGAACCTACGCCACCCAGTTTAGGCCTGGTTGCACTAACCACTACGCTATCGAGGAGTTACGTAAGAGCTTAAATTTATCCCATACCTCATATCTTCAGTTAAGCACTGATTGTGTTTTCCCATGCCATTTTCTAATAGTTTAAAAAACTTAAATGAGAGTCAATCACTGTAAAATAAATATAATAGTGACTTGCTAGCTTGCTTGCTAGGTTTATTAGCAGATTGCATCCACCGTGAACCGCTTAGAAATCTATTAATCTAGATTTGTATGATAATGATGTCGACTCACATCTTCTTCCATATCCTTGAAGCGGGTGAAGTCACCAGGCTTCCAGCTGGGCCGGTTGAAGACTGAGCAATACTTGTGGTACCAGGTGTCGTACTTTTTGAAACTCTGCACTACGTATCCAGTGTAATATGACTGAAATAAGAAAATAAGAGTATATACAGTTAGGTGATTTAGTCCACATTCGTCCGGGAAGTTTTATCATCCAGTGAATAAAAGTAGGTATTAAATAATGAATTTCAAATAATGAACTTTATATTTTTTAATGGTTAGTTAGAACTAGGTTTTTTGTCCAGCAGTTTTGCTCGCGTTTGCGGAAGATGTATATTTTCGCGGTAAGAATATCTTCTTTCGCCTATGTCCTTTTCTGGCACTCAAACTAATAAAATAACTATTCATAATAAATAAACTAAGCAAAGGTTTACCTTTCATTGCAAGATCTTTCCATAATAGACCACGATCCAGGTTTCATGTTTGGGGGTTATTCTTACCTATGTTAGACATACCTACACATGAAATAAGTTTCACGCTTGTGAATTAAAGGAAGGTCTGGCCAGACCGGGCTCTTAGTATAGACTAATAACCTGTGATGGCCAGACCTTCCTTTAATTCTGAAGCGTAAAAATTATTTTATGTGTATGTCTAACATAGGTAAGAATAACCCCCAAACATGAAACCTGGATCGTGGTTCCTTTGGGAGATAACAGGTAAAAGGTTGTTATCTCCCAAAGGAACCGCGATCCAGGTTTCAAGTTTGGGGGTTATTCTTACCTATGTTAGACATACACATGAAAGAATTTTCACGCTTGTGAATAAAAGGAAGGTCTGGCCATCACGGGCTCTTAGGTTATAAACATGCTAACGATCAACATTTGGGTAATTCATCAAACGCTTTATTACTTGAATTGCTAAACTGGATTGTGTTATTTTGAATAGTACCTAATAGCTTCTAATTAAGTTGTAAAGTCAATGACGAATAATTGTTTTGTTTATTCATTTCTTTGCGAAAAAAAATCAATCATTCAAAAATCGTAGTATCAAGAGTTTATATACCTATTTTTTATCATTTCAATTTGTTAAGCGGTTGTAGGTTTATTACTCAAATTTAGTATTTAATATTTAAAAAAAATCATTTGAATCTTTTGTAGAATCCACTTTCCTAAAATAATACTGCAATTAGTGAAAAAGTCACTTTTTAAATGAATACAGATTTATAAATCATAGTGCAAAAGCCACTTTTACGTTACTTTTAATACAAATGTTTCGATCATCTTGTGTGGCCAAACAAACAATTATAACTCTCAAAACTATAAAAACTTGCCTGTAAATGAAGAGGGTTGAAGGAAGGTTGCTGGTAGATGAGGCCATATACTATACGGTCCGTTTCCTTCTCAGCCCTGAAGGTCCCAAACAACTTGTCCCAGATAATCAGAACGCCTCCGTAATTCACATCGATGCAGTACGGATTGCTACCTGAAAATAAACAGGGTATCTCCATAGTCTCACAGTATAACTCATTATTTCTCACTCTATTCGATTTTTTGATTTTGGAATAATGGAATTTCGGGTTGCAGAGCAATCATATTTTTAACATTGTGATTCCAAATTTGATTTTCGTATATGAAAAATGGATATTTTTATAGCAGATCACTCATATTTTTAAATTGTTATACAGATACATTTATTTAATAGACTAGAGCGCCATCTCATAGGAACCTAATTTTAAATGAAAATTGGAATCTAATTTTAAATGAAATTAGACATTTTCCGAAGCACTTTTATCACTATGATTCATAAGATAATAATATGCACAAATTAATTATAAAATTAAACTTACCATGATGAATCCTATGGTGACTAGGGGTATTGAGGATGTACTCCAGAGGCCCCAAGGTCTTGATGGTGTCCGTGTGGATCCAGAACATGTACAGATAGCTGAACTGGTGGTGCATTATGAACTGGGACGGAGGGATCGCTAGTGCCAATGGTAGGTAGAAAATCTGAAACGTACACATAATTGGTAAGATTACTTTTTTCAACAACATAGTAAAACGTGTAAAAAATTATGTGCGTTTTAAAACACTTGCTTTAACGGTGAAGAAAATGATACATCGTGAGGAAACCTGCATGTTTTGGTAACTTAAACAGGTTGGTCATGTAACATTCACCGACCCGCACTTGGCCAGCGTGGCCTTACACCCTCGTCATAATAGAACTCCTTGTGACCCAGCTATTTTAACATAAATAGGGGTGCTTATACATAAAACGTATCTCACAGTAAACTTCAATTCAATTTTCCAGTAGCTTTGAAGATAAAACCTTTCTAAAATAACAAATAATAATAATAATACCTATCTATGTATTTTAAGTTGGAAAAAAAAAGTAAAATATTTTTGTTTGTTTGTTTGTTTGAAATCAAAATAATGACTATGACTAAGAATGATGTTTCTTGTTGTACTTACGAAGCCACACCACCCTTGCAGGACTGACTGGCGGATGCCCACAGCCATGTTGAAGTCTTCTGACGTGTGGTGCACCTGATGCTGAGCCCATAGGAGGTGGACCTCTGGAATTATGCATGAATCGGTTTAACACTAATAAATGCCCACGCACGTATCTACGACTTACATTCGCTTGCGTTTTTCGTTTTCTACATGTAGGTAGTCTCTATAATGGCCCATAGCTTTCTTTGATAAATGTTCTATCCAACACTGATAAGTCTTTTAAATCGGACTAGCGGTTCCTGATATAATATTCAACATACAAACAATTAAACACTGAATCTAAACTTATATGATTGTTAAAAGTGTTTGTTTTTCAATTTGAACAAAAACAGTTTTGTCTGATAAAAGTCATTTGACACCGTATTTATATCGACTTCAATTGGTTATGCAATATCTTCCTTATTTGTATTACTTTTGTTATTTTAAGACAAGTACTACACAAAAATATTACAAGTATTACTCGTACTAAAGATAATGTACCCTTGACTCATATTATGTCATAAAAAAATTGGTAGACAAGTTACAAAAAATACACGTGTATTTTTTTTATATACAAATTAAGGTCTTAGAAAAAATAACGAACAGCTTATCATGATTGTCCTCAAAACATAATAAAACTCGACACATATTTGTCAAATATAACTTGAACAAAAAAATAAAAAAAACATACATAAGGAAAAAACACGTGCAACGTTGCACTGAAAATTTATGAACCTTACAATTAAAGAGTTTATCAACAGTGTACTCATAACAAAAATAAAAGATTAAGGTCAAAACAATAAATATGATAGGTGCGTAATATTTATTCTTTTGGATTAAATGAAGTTGTTAAAAAAACATATTACTTCATACTACTAATCCCTATCATAAACCCATGTTTATGATTATATAGATCACTAAAAAAGGACCTTTAAATAGGTTTTACAAAAGTGTAAAAATTATAACATAATAATAACAATAAGCAGGAACTGTACTAACCATGACAAGCTCTGTGCATCCAGTAATAGAAGAAGTCAACTCCAAGAGCCGCCAAGACCCACGTGGACACGTCGTCCCAAGGAAGGTCCACCAGCTTCATGTTGGAGTAAATCCACGAGTAAGCGTAGTGCTCTGCTCCACGCCATATTAATCTATAGTCAAGAAAACATTAGACTTGTACAGACATAAATCTACATATTATGTTGCTCTAAACTTGTCAACATCATTAGGAAAACAGTAAAGCGAACCGTCAAGACCTTTTTTAATAGGATTTAAAAAATGTATAACTTTTTTCTGACGTGTACATGTAAATCTTTGTGTTTCTATGGAAATAAAGTTTATGACTTTGACTATAAAGTTTCGCGGTTTGTAAACATAAAATATAAACTATAACTGGTAATTTCAGTCAGTTCCAGTAGATACTGGTTTCGCAGTCGCTCGTGATAATGGAATAGTAAATAAGAATACGCGCTAAAGGTTTGTAATAACTCATAATGTAATGAAACAGGTGGTAACATCACAAGTGACTGTCAAACTCACAATAAAAGACTCAGAAAGAGGATAGATCTGTTAATTTGCCTACACGCCGGTGTCATCACTCTCTCCGTGAACATAGCGCTTGTAGCAGTGTCGAAATATCGGGAAACTCAACACATTCAAATCATGCTATGTTACCCGTTTCATGTTCAAATATTGTAATATTTTTCTGTAAAAACGTCTTTTTATGTATTTATTATTATTTTGTTATAACACATTTACTGCCCGGCTACTTTGTAAGTGTGGCATGGGCGCTGTTTAAAAACGCGCCGATAGTGTTAAAATTTTAAACTTCAAAGTCGATTTCCAATACGCAAAATATCCTTGTCTCGGTACGTTAGTACTCTGTAATCTTATCTATGGCTTGTTTTTATTCTGAAGCTATTTTTATAACTCGACTGAATCTTCATTTAAAAAAATAAAACCAGTAAAACATACTAAATAGCTACATTGTTTAGATTTAATCATATAATTATTCTGGAAGAAATATTTTGATTATTAAGGAACCCATATCATGCCTTTATTAATTAAGTTTTTTGTCCCAGAATACAATGAAAACCTCGTGCCCTTTTTATGAATAATACCTTCCATTTATCAAAATTGGGTTCCAGTAAAAGCTACATTAATTACTTCACAACCCACTATTTTCTGCGCCAACGAATCTCTGCTGATGCTTTCAGTTGAATCAAATCAAATCAAATCAAAATCAAAAATACTTTATTGTAAGTACACATATTTACATTTAAAACATTTGACAAATAAAAATAACATACACAATGGGTGTGCTTAACCCTTAAAGAGTTTTCTTACAGCAAACCTGGTCATAAAGAAAAAAACATTTACAAGGTGGGGAGATAGTGTACATAACAACTACATTAGAAAACTTAATACAGAAGAGATAACTAATAATAAATACTAATCATAGTAATAAATACCTACACACATATATACATATTATATATACATAAATATATATATTTACATATACTACTACTAATAATACATAACTAATATATAACATAAATACATAAACTACATCTGCAAGGAAAGATAGTGTTCTTTAAGTTTATTTTTAAAAATATTTAATGAAGGACTGGCCTGAATCGGGTGAGGAAGAGCATTCCATAGTCTTACTGCTTTTACGGCAAAGGAGCTACCATACCGATAATTTTGGAGATATCAGAATTAAGTTGGTCAATGCCACCTGATAAATCTTGAGACCCAAAGTGAGTATAAATTTGTAAATCATCTGCGTAGAGATGAAAGTTGGAAGAGAGATTATATGTGATAGCATTTATAAATATAGAGAAAAGAAGAGGTGACAAAACGCCACCTTGAGGTACTCCAGCCGAAATAGTGCACCAGTCTGAACAGTGTTCTTCAGTACGGACACATTGAGTTCGATCAGATAGGTATGAGGAAATCCAGTTAACAGCAGTTTGAGAAATATTGAGAGAAGAAATAATGGACAGGAGAATTTGATGATCAACAGAATTAAATGCATTGCTGAAATCTAAAAGAACCAGGGCAGTGAATTGCTTGCGATCCATGGCCAAATTGAAAATTCAATTAACGATCCTACGAAGTGAAATGCCAGGATTCTGTCGAATTACTGTTTACTACCGCAATCAATTCACAAGTAGAGGTAATTGGAAGATATACTTAGATGCTAATAGAAATATACATATTATTTCAAACAAATAGTAATATAATAGATACACTAGTGCAAATGTTTAGGACGCCATATTGTCTAATACATTTTTTAATTTATATTTTTTAAATATAATAATGAGATAACTTGGGATAGCTCTTTAAGTATATAACACTCAGACACCCGGAACATATATTTTCAGGTTAAACAAATAGTTATTCCGAGGCGGGAATCGAACACGCAACCTCTTGCGTCGCAGGCGGACCTTCGCTCGCTGCGCCACAGAGGTCGTATACATAGATTGATATAATTATTATAAAATTGATAGACATACCTGCCACTCTCCAGAAACAGCCCATTTGAAACACTTGTAATCTGGTCGTTCAGGCGAAGACCCTTCTTCCCTTTCAACTTCAGAACGATATGCTCCAGAACCATGAACATGAAGAAATATGGCCATGACTGAAAATAAAACACTATTTCACTATTTCATTTCATATGGAAATTCATGCAATCTGTACAACATCAAAATAAAGACATTTATTACGAGTACCATAAACACACGTAAAAAAACTACTACCAACTAATCTGTTCTGCTTTGTAAGTTTATTTGTGGGAGAAAATAAATATTTTATTAAAAATATTTATAGCTCAGCTCTTGAAGTTGTTGACGCGTATTATGTATACCTAGGACAGACAGTCCAATTAGGTAGGTCCAACATTGAGAGCGTTCCCGAACGAAACAGAAACGTTGCAGTTTCCCGAAACTGCGCAGCGTCTTTTCGTCCAGAATACCTCAGTGCCTCAAGACGAAAGTCTTCAACTAGTGTGTGTTGCCAGTGATGACATACGGATCCGAAACCGGATCGGCCTCATCAACAGCCTCAGAGTCGCTCAAAGAGCTATGAAGAAGGCTATGCTCGAGGTCTCCACCGGGGATCGAATCAGAAATGAGGAGATCCGTAGGAGAACGCGGGTCACCGACATTGCCCAACGGATTAGCTCTTGGAAGTGCCAATGGGCAGGCCATATAGCGAGGAGAATAGATGGCCGATGAGGCCGAAAAGTTCTGGAGTGAAGACCACGGATCGGAAAAGCGTTGTACGCGGCGCGGAAAAGCGTTGTATGCAGCGTTGGACGTCCACCAACAACACACGTGGACAGATGACTTGGTGAAGGCGGTTGGCTTGCAGTGGATGGAAGCCGCGAGCGACCGTAATGACTGGAAGTCATATAGGGGGGCCTATGTCCAGCAGTGGACGTCAAATGGCTAAGATGATGATGATGATGATGATGAAAAATTTATAGACAGACGGGTTTGAAGAGACTAACCTGGACGTAGAAATTTGGGACATCTTCTTCATGTTCAAACAGCGGATCTTTAGGGTTGATGACGTAGAATATTCTTCCCACACCCTTAAGGAACCCTATAGGAATCTCCTCATCAGCTACGACTGAAGAGTTGTAGCCAATCGACTCCATTTTTGGTTAAAATGGCCTTCGTTCCACCAGAAACGAGTACGTTCTGGGAACCAAGCAGATCTAGAAAACAAAAATAATTAAATTTAAAATAAGTTTAGAAAAATATTACAAATAATTATTATCAATAGATCGAACCACTTTACTCCAATCTCGCTGAAGTGCTCAAACTGAACTCGCTAACGAAAGCTAGCTCATATATACGAGAAATAGTTTAGTTAATTAACTAAGCATCTAGATATAATTAAACTATTAGTAGTGTCGCAATAATGTTCAAATATTTGTAATTATTAAAACTGTTGTGAAATCTTTATATAGGTACTAAAGGTCACTGGAATATTTGAGTTTACCTTTTTTTCAACTATAACGTGTCATTTTTTAACAATAAACTTTGAAGATAACGAATTGATAATATCTGTTATTGAAGCGCCCTAGTTTGTTATTTGTTGTAAGCTAGTTGTTGCGCGCAACTCCATACCTCAGATTAATAGTAACCGGTTTAATTAAATACTTTGTCAGAAATTTCTTACCTCCCATAACTCTTATCTTGTCAAAAGTTGAACATTTTTAATGTTATATGTACGTAAGTGTGTGATTACGAATGCGATCGACTTAATCCGTTTTGCATTAAAGCATTAAAAAAGATAATTGCAGTTTAAATATTTGTAGGTAAATATTTCGAAAGTTGTTTGTATCATCAGTTCACAACCTGATTTCAACCACAGTTGAATGTAGTGATTGAATACTGTATCCGATAGAAAAAAAGTCAATTAGATAAGACTTTTACGGACAATATTAACTAGTTCTGATGGGCGATTGTAAAAATTATACAATTAACATTGTACTGTTAAGATACACAGTAAAGTCAGAAATTTATTACACTTTTTTTTTATTTTTGCCTTAATTATTCAATAGTTCCCATTCTTTTTCTTAATCTCCGCTTAAAAGCAAGACTAATTATTTTACTTTAAATTCTTATTTTTACTATGTTATCTTATCTCAAAAAATCCCGAAACTGGCGAAATCAAAAGGAGGACTTTGCCCAGCTGTGGGACTATATAGGTTAAATATATATACTATGGACCTTGCGATAAATTAACATAATTTTCGAGTGACAAGTGTTAAGAAATAACAAAATTAACAATTTTGTAATTTAGCTTGACAATCAGACATTCCTAAGTTAATATTTTTTAATAGTGATTTTGTGCGGTGATAACATTATTATGTTGTTACCTCATTATTATAATTAGCAAATTAGTATTATAAAGTTTATGTTACCTACCCTTTTTTTCAAATGTAATCAGTGAAGTTATATAACTAAAAGTTTTTAACCTATTAAGGAAACTTGTCTTTGGTACAATTTAGGTAAATCTCCTGAAAGAAATGATTGTATGTGATACAAGATAAAACGCCTTTTGCTAAGATTTGAACTTACGAAGAACCTATACTGTACTATTGTGCAGAAGTCTTATAAAAGAATTTCAATAAATTACCTATGCAGATTTCATTTTATTTTAGGTGCAGTTACTGTTAAATATATATTCTTGAGCCGTATTTTTATTTTGTATTTATATACGAATTCGTCATAATTAGGTCCAATTAGTCTTACGGCGAAGGATAACATCGTGAGGTTCTTGTGTCCCAGCAGTGGAAACAAACCTAAATAGAGGCGATAATGATGAATAACTTAATTATACATTAAACATGTGTAATTAATTTCACTTTCAAAATTTTCGTGAGTTATACTATTCATTTTGTACAACGGGAATTACTCACGTATTTACATAGGAGTTGAACAACTCTCGACGTTTCGACCACATCAAGAGTAGTCTTCAACAGGAGGAGTGAGCGTCCCGCCGTGCCCCGTCTCCTCTCAGGTCGCGCGCACGGTTCTCACACTTGAGAACCGTGAGAAACGTCGAGAGTTGTTCAACTCCTATGTAAATACGTGAGTAATTCCCGTTGTACAAAATGAATGTGTAATTAAGTAATAGATAGACGGTATATACAAATATTCTAATACAATGCCTTCTTTTAAAATTGTAAGGCTTACTTACCTACTTATTAATCAAATTTCTGATACATACAAAAACATTTTTGCACACAACACTATGCAATCTGATTACTTCATCATAAACTGTGGCTTAATGGCAATGCCCCGTGTTAAACAAAAAAACTGTGGTGCTTTCAGAACGCTTGTACTCTCTCCCTACTCAAAATCATGACTGATAAGATATTATACAGAACCACCTTCAATACATAATAAGATATGTAAAAAAGTTTAAAAATGTTTGTGTGGCTATCAAACTTCAGAGGTTAAAATTGAACACTCACTAATTATCGTTATGACAAAAAAACAGCGCAAAAAACATGTCATTTTCACAGAACAACAAGAAACTCGAATAAGATATATACGGTTTGGTGAAACTTATTTGAAATTATTTTTAATAAGAAAATCTAAGAAGAATTTTATTTCGGTCCCAAATTATGTTTTACTAGCTGACCCACCAGCTTTATTCCCATGTTTGTCTACCTTTTAAACCATATCTGGGCTATAACCAAAAACACCTGAATCGGCCCAGCCTTTCTTGAGCTATAAACTAACAAAGAAAAGTGGCGTTGTAAAAGTAAATTGATAAAATTAATAGTTCTTGTATTTGTTTATTTTTTTTAGCAGCTTCACATTAGGAGTTCATTAATTTGATTAATAATTATTTTTAACATCGACTAAGTAAATATTTCGGGACAAAAATTATGTTCGACCTGCAAATATTTGTTCCGGGTGTTTTCTATATTTAGTGCCAGAACATATTATAATTAGATATAGTTAAAAATATATCAACCTTTTTAATAAATTATATTACGTATATCAGAAATCTGGCAACCGTAACACAAGCTTTGAGCTTATTACCAGGGGGTGAGATGTTGTTGTGTGAATTATCCAGCAATATTTATTATGTATTATTTATTTTTTTGGCTAAGTGGGAGCACACTCACCTTTCATTCCGAAGGTCATAAATTCAAACAAAACAGCTCACCATTGATTTTAACTTGAAAATTTATGTGTGCTTTTAAAACACGAGCTCTAACGGTGAAGGCAAACATCGTGAAGAAACCGGCATGTTCTGAGAACTTTTAAAAGCTTGAAGTACATGTGTCATTTACCAACATGCACTTAGTCAGCGTGGTGAATTAAGGCCTAATCTCTCTCGTCGAGAAAGAGAGATATCCCTGTGTCCCAGCAGTGGTAACGTAAATGGGGCTGATTATGATTTACTTTAAATAAAACACGAATTACTTTAAATAAGAGGTTTCATTTAGGTATCATAGCCCGGCAACAACTTTTATCAGAGGTGCTTTTGTCATTTTTTACAGTACATTTTTTCTCTCAAATGATGTCATGTTATCATTAACTTTCTACAAAAATTACCACAAAAAATTTTACCGATGCATGATATTCATGTATTCTCATATGTATGACTATGCTTAATGCATAATCCGTCTTCAGTTAGCTACAGTTATTGAAATGTTAATGATAGTATTAAAAAAAAAATAGGTTTTTACACAAATCAGCATAAAAAATATTAAGTGAACAATGACCTTTATTTTTTCTTCCTAGGTACTATACAATCTACATGGCATGCTCTAACAGATGTTTCAAGGAAATAGTTTTTGTGCAGAGTGGAATTGCGCGGGAAAATTCTTATAAATTTTAGTATAAACTAGCTTTCCGCCACGCGGCTTCGCCCTCGTTTTCCCCCGGTACATAGTAGGTACCCTATGTCCTTCTCCTGGTTCTAAGCTACCTCCCCACCAATATTCAGCCAAATCATTTCAGCCGTTTTTGAGTTATGAATAGTGTAACTAACACGACTTTCTTTTTTATATAAAAAAAGGTATATTCTTAAATAGTTTTCTAAGTTTTTTAGCAGCCATGGCTTCTAACACGTTATACCACCGTTTATAATGAATTATACACATTGACTGAGCTGCCATCTCTGATATTTCTCGTGAACTTTACAGTAACATAAAGTGTTACAACAAACCTACATAATAAAACTCGTTCATTTACTACTACCAACTATGATGAGATGGCGCTGAAATAAATATTTTTTATTTTTCTGAAATCGTGGTAAATAGATGTTCGTTTATGTCAATGACTTTCTTTAGTCAAGGAAAACATTTGCAATAGGTAGCAATCCTAAATATTATATAAGATGGCGTTGTAGTTTAAAAATTGTTAGTCATGACTATGCGATTTTTTTTTCAATTCAATTAATATTATATAGAATAATATAGATAATAATTTCCCTGGACTATTCAAGCAATATCTAATATTATTAGTTATTTTTAAACAGACTTCAAAAAGGAGGCTATTTTTTATGTAGGTATGTTCACCGATTAATCAAAGACACCTGGACCGATTTTCAAAAATCTTTTTTTGTTTGATTTGATATACTTCCCAGGTGGTCCAATAGTCATCAGATCATGATCTAATGATGGTATCCTTTAGAACAAATAAAAAATTAAATATATTTTGTTATCGATATAAAATGTTACCTATCAGTAAATATCAATATTATTTTGTGTTTGTTTGTATCGACCTATGCGTAGAATAGAGTTCTATGTGACCATAGAGCAAAAGTACTTTTATCAGCTAAACGTGTTATGGAGTTCAAACTCTACAGAGGTGCATTTTTAGAATTTTTATATCTAATGTAGTTACGGAGATATAGAGTCGAATAACGTTGCATCTGATATCAGTTCCGCAGAATAACGCACTGAGTGTCCATGCGACAGTAATCGGAAGCGGGGACGGCAAGATAGCGCGGTCCGTTTTTCAGTCCAGCCACTATACGATGGAAAGCGGTAGATCATTACGGGCGTTCGATATTTATTTGGGACTTTTTTTGACGGAAAGCTAGTGAAACTCATTATTAATACGAAAGAACGATTAACTTAATACATGTCTTCAGTATAATCATTTTATGTATAATAATAAACACGATAAAGAACAAGTCATATGAAAATATAGGACCATTTTTGACGGATACTGATGAGCTTTTATGGATTTTATGTGAATATAGGACTTTTTATGGTGGAATCTGTTTTACAATTTACGGAGTCGATGTTAAGATAGGACGTTTTTACTGGAATAACGAGTTTAAATAGGACATTGTTCGATTTAAAACTTCGTTAATTTCAAGTTTTATTTTATAATAATTTGTTCTCTAAATTTGTAGGTGTTCATATAATTCTGCCATACTCATAGATATAAACAAAAACAGTTATTTTTTGTCAGATGTTAATGACGATCGTCACAAATCAGCACAATCGTCACCTTAACATATTGTCCCTATCTCCTGGGTCAGTAGGAAAAAAAAATAGCCTAAAGCTCTATCTACAAATAAACTTAAGTATTTCCAAAATTTTCAAACAGTATTTTGAATTGTTTGATCTCCAGAACTAAACCTCTTACACTGAAGCTACAAAGTAACGCCATTATCGCGACATAGTCAACTCTAACTTTAATCTAGATTTCCATATCCCAAAAAAACTGTGCTACGAATGTCATGTTTTCCGGCTAAAGAAAAACCTGACGGACCCTGATTTAAAAATAAGGGATTTAAAAAGTCGAGATAAAAAAAAACACTGAACATTCAAATGAAAACACTGTTTTGCTGTGTTTGATTTTAAGAATGATTGCAGTGGCCTCATGACAATATAAACGTATTTTCTTTAAGAGAAAACTATAATATTTCAATTTTATAAGTTTTGAAATGGGTAATAGAATAAGGACATTTGCTGTAATGTGGGATGAATCAGTGGGAAAGCGTAGGGCAAATGATGTTACTACTACATACATAGTTGCCTTTTAAAATATATTCTTGCTAATGTTGACCAAGAAGTTTGGTTTTTAGTTGGACAATTATTGTAGGCCAAACTAGAAATCGCTTTGTGGTTTCAGAAAGAGGTAAAACGCAAAATAAAAACAATAATATTTACAAACTGAGATTATCACTTTATTTAATCGCTTTGTGTTTCCATTGCATGTTTACGCCACAAATAAGTTAATCATCTGCCTTAAACATCTACAGAAGGGGCATGTCCGGAAAGAAGATGATAGTGTTAATTCTGTTATTGAAAGAGCTTCTTAAACCAAAACTATCTATACCTACTCCTGTTGAATGGCGTTTATTAGTAATATGAGCCAAGAATAAAGGGAAAACCTATGTTTTTCGCAACGTTACCTCTTTGATTTTATGTCAATGACAAGTTAATGACAAGGTATGGATGAAAGATATTGAGGAGAAGAACTGGAATAGCATTAAAGAACTTCATGCAGAGAGCAGTAACACAAACAAATTATGTTTTTAAATATAACTTTACTTCATAATTTTACAACAAATTATGAAATGAATTAAACCTATGTTTTAAGGTTTCTGATGATAAATACAGAGATTTATTAGATAAGTGCCACTCAAAATATATATTCGTGGAGTATCATCCTTACCTCATCACACTGCGTAATTCTTTAGAAGAGTCGGATGATGAGTTACTGGACCAAAGGATATGGTATTTTTTCTGCTGCTTAATTTTAAAGCTGTATTCGTCATTTAGCGAAATAATAATAATGACATTCCACGTTGTAAAAGTTAGCTATTATTTAGTACTTACTTATAAAGGTTGATTTTTATTTGTTTAAGTAAGATTATGTAACTAATGCAAACCTGATGATCAACCCCCTGTCTGATGTTAAGTATTCTGATAATAAAAATACAACTTTTGGGTACTTAATTAAACTTTTTCCTGTTGTTCTAACGGAAGGACATGGTACTAAGTTACTAATAAGTAACGCGTGATTAATATTCAAAGTGAGTCTTGAGAACAAACTTTTTAATGAATAAAAGTTTGTTTCACTTATTTTGAGATTTAATCAGTTTTAAACGATTTTAAATTCACAAAATATCATAAATATTTTAAAATTACATAATATATTTATATATAGGTATAAATAATGGAAGCTAGACATAGTTTCACTAACATTATTATAAGGATATTATTCACATAGAACTCTTACGGAAAAGGTGATTCCGACGTAAAACGATCAATATTAATATAGAACATCATTTCATTATGATTTTTCCGTAGAACAAAGTTTAGTGTTGACAACGGACCCTCGCTGTTTTGCCGTACAACGTCCAATGTTTACATGGGACTTGCTATCTCCGGAAAAAAAAGAATAATAAATATACAACACAAAGCAATTAACTATGCTGCGGTGTTGTAACAACATACCAAAAAATCTCAATGATAAGTCTTACCGTTTAAAAGTTATAACTCTTAAACGAAGTCAAAACCTTCTCTGGCCTCTACTGAAAACCATCAACTTTGCAGATCAAACTCTGTTCTACGGATGAGTCGGTATGTATCCTAGCCGTTATATTTATTTAGACTAATAGCCTAAATGGAATAGGGGAAGCAAAGTTCCCCCATCGAGCTATATTTACAAGCTTATTACTTACAGTCGAATCGAGTTGTAGGTCACGCGTTTATTTCCCGGCTCACTAAGCACCATTTATAACCTATGAGACCTAGGATCTTGTAAACAGAAAGTCCATAATAAGCTTCAGTTCGCGATAGGCGCAAAAACTCCAACCAAAATAACGGATACTCTATGACTTATCTATCAATGCCTACTACCTATGTAAAGGCATCATCATAATTTTAGCCATCGGACGCCTACTTCTCTACATAAACCTCCTTTAATTATTTCCAGGTTCCACGGTCGGATGCAGTTTGTATCCACCGTGAACTGGCCGCTTTGACCAGATCTTCTGTCCAACTTGTTGGCAGTTTTTACTCAAGAGTATTCCACACTATAAGCTGATAAAGTGTGGAATACTCTTCAGCAGACACCGGCAGGCTGACTTCCCACGGGTAAACTAGCCTATATTATAATTATTTATTGGTGCCAGCGTGGCGGGCAGTCGCGTGCAATAGTTGCTTTGAAATAAAAGTACCATGAACATCATTTTGTACAATATGTACATTAAATGTTGTTATAATACTAAAAATGTTAAATTATGCGGGATTTAGGTATGTTTGGGTGTATATTCTGCAATAACGCGTTATAATCTATTTTTAAGACATTATTTATTATTACTAAACTAAGTACCTACATGTTTTGTTGAATATATTTTTTCAAGTCGATAAATTTAATCGTAGCACACCGCAGTAGAAATTTACACTAATAGTTTTATTTGCTAAAGTTGATTATCGTGTGCAGTTCTGTCTGTACTCGCTTCGTTAGTTAGTTAGTTTATTATAATGGTCCCTGCGCTAAATTAAGCACAATTTGCCAGTGTTAAGTGTTTTATAAATTTACAAAATTATATAGTTGTTACTTGTGTGATCGCCATTTTGGCAATCTTATATCGTACTTGCTTCTTTAGGTCAATTGTGCAAAATGATTAATTCGAAAATCATAGACTTTCTGCTCTTCAATTAAAAAAGATAATAAGACTTTTAGTTCTTTCTTGGAAATTGCATTGAAAGTGAATTGCACTAACATTATTGTGAATAGCTCGAATTATTTTAATAGGCATATTATTATGTTAATAACTTCTTAGCTCAAACGATCCAAGTCCAAGGAATAAGGAATGATAAACCTGACCAGAATTTGAGTGATCAAAACCACAACTTGGCATTGAAAATACTACTTTATCACTTTGAAAATAAGGCTTAAAGTAACAAAAATACTTTAAAGTAAGATTTTAAGAGGCTTTGATATGGACGAAACATGCTAAATTAGACTTAACAACTTTCAAATACGAATGATTTTCGTTAAAACTCTTGAAAAATACTGACTTTTAATCACTCTGATTGTTCTATGAAATCTTACGAATCGTTGAGGATTTTGTTCTTTTCTTTTGAGCGAGTAATTTGATATTTATTTCGCTTAAAGGGGCAGGGGCAATCATCAATCAGATTGAGCGAATTGAATTTTAGTTAAATCGAGCAAAAATAAGAAATGGTTTCATGTTTCTTACACAGTCCTCCTAATATAAACAATCAAAGGTTTTAGGAAAAAGTACGTGTATCTATTTTTTTGTCCATCTTTTACGTCGAAACGAAGTGAAGGGTTGACGTGTTTTTTAAGTGAAGATAGTTGAAAGACTATCACCTTGATAGAAAGGTAGGCTACTTTTTACCGCGGGAAAACACATATTTCCGCTGTTAACCTCTATATATATAACTAGCAGCCCCCGCGAACTTTGTCTCGCCATATACTTTTATTTGCAACTGCTATCTACATACAAAATTTCATCGAAATCGAATTTTCCCACGTAAGCATATATTTTTCCGCGGTAAAAAGTAGCCTATGTTAGGATTAGGATATTACACTACATTGACTCCACCCCGTCCCCCGTCCCCCGTACCCCAGTGACGCTTACATGGAGTCTACATCGCATGCTGGCTAGCTGAGCGCGGTGAGCGACAACCTCTAGACTTTTTTTCTAATACTTGCATTTTTAAACTCGTGATATCTTCCGAAGTAAATGTCCGAATTGAATAATTCAAAAAGTTATAAAAAGGTATTAAAGCCGTCTTGAATATAAAGTAATTTATTTGGATAAGGATTAATACCAAGGTACAAATGAAGACCCTTTCAAGACGCGGTATACATATATAAATTAATATTTTAGAATAAAAAACTGCTTACTGTGACATAACTATAATATTTAGACATATGCTGTCGCGACATTTTTTGTAGATAATGATGAGTTCTGCAAAGTCGTAGTACATGATTTTGTTCTATCATCAATAGTTTTCGCAGCGCACGCGACGTAAGACATTTATCAGGTCATTTTTTTACACCTTATGTTACATTATTGGAGTTTTAGTAAGGATCCCTAATTTTTTTTAAAATATAATATAGCCTATGTTACTCGGGGATAATGTAGCTTTCCAAAGGTGAAAGAATTTTTGAAATCGGTCCAGTAGTTTCGGAGCCTATTCGTTACAAACAAACAAACAAACAAACATACAAACAAATCTTTCCTCTTTATAATATTAGTATAGATAGTATAGATAGGGGAAATTCCGTTAGGCGGTAAACAGTTCCTTAAAATTTAATTCAAAGCGGATCGAATTCTGGATCTTCAAGGTGAGACTTCTCACTCGAACCGTCCAATACAATACAAATACAAATAATTTATACCTACTCTGTCGCAATTCCATAAATGCCGAAGTGTTTTGTGCGAGAGTATAAAAATTCCCGGATATAAATTCGTGTCAGGTTCTCCCTGAATATTCCAGATATTACCCGGGTGTGCCCGGGATGAGAATGACCGGGTGTTTAAATTATATTGAAAGAGAAACCGGGTGAGTGCGTATATTCGATCCTTAGGCATTGGTGTGTTAAAAAAACTACGTTTTATTTATACTTGTTTAAAAAAAAGATCTTTAACTTTATTATTAAATAGATTATGGTTTTCACAAAATGTGAGCAATCTACATTCATAGAAGTTTTAATGCATAAACTTTTACTTTTAAAATTATGTTATTCTGAGAAAGAGTGGCTTGAAATAATTTCTTAGGTAATTTAATTGTTTCCTTACCTTGCCCTTGAAATCTAGTACAATTTCTATACAAGGTGTCGCGTAGTATGTGTATAAAATATGAAAATACAAAGTACACCCTAAAGTTGATGACCCTGTGTAAGCGAACGTCTGCCTGCGATGCAGGAGGTTACAAGTTCGATTCCCGCCTCAGGGCACTAAATTGTAAGATCCGCAGATTAAGTATAATAAACCTGGCATTCGTAACACAAGCTTTGAGCTTACCACAGGCCTAGGTGTTTCTCTGTGAATTGTCCAGAAATATTTATTATTTTGCAATGTGCCGGCCTAAGAATAGAACCGCCACATCTCGTGAGGGTTGAACCAACATAAGGTTAATGTACCAAAGGACGGTTATCGTCATTTTGCGTATTGTACCAACTTACAACTCTCAAGCTCGGTAATGGTAAAAAATGGTGTATGTAAATGTCCTGGACCTTACATATCCCAATCATCCTTCCGACTACATAAATATATTCAAGAACTGGATACTTTGGCACCTTGTACACCCTGTAGTTGTGTTATAATAATAAATAATAAATAATAATAATAAATAAATAATTCTCATAAATAAAACTCAAATTCATGGTTATATGAAATAGTCACGCATTTTAATGGAAAAACCAGAAATGTTGCTCTAATTGGCATTGAAGGTTTTAGTTATATTTATCCGATTGATAAGCCAAGAACAAACGCTGGCAAACGCAGCGTGGGACGTCCACCAACGAGATATACAGATGATCTGGTCAATGCTGCCAGTACTCGGTGGATGCAAGCTGCATCATACCGAAAAACTGTATAATCATTTTATTTATCACGTATGTGGTACATTGAAGTACTTTACATTTATTTAGTGACGATACTCAAGGGAAGTGAAATGCCACTTGTATATATAATGTAGATAGAGAAAATTAAAACTGGACACATAAAATAGCAGATCACTTAAAATAGCACTACACAAAGTTTGGTCCAATAAATTGTGTTTCGTCCTTCACAAATTCACACAAAACTTTGTATTTGAACTACTTTTATTTGCTCCTTTAAACCGCGACCTTCCATCGATTCTTCCATTTGGCAGGATCTCAAGAATATTTTTTTATTTTAAACTGAACCTTGACCTGAGAAATTAAAGTCCCATTCAGCTTAACACTCCTCTTAGCTTTGAAGAAGATTGAATTGTAATCTCTGAAAGCCTGTAAGCAATTTGCCTTCGTAATGCTGCAATAACATTTTGGAGAAACCCAACATATAATATAGGTTGTGAATTAAGGCTTAATCTTTCTGGTTAAGAGAGAAGCCCCTGTATCCCAGCAGTGGGAACGTAAACAGGTGATGATGATGTTGGTGATGAATTAAAGTGTGTTCCTAAGTGTTGGTAAGGCCACTGGTTTTCTTTCATTATGATAATGATCTCTTCGTTACTCAGATATGTTTTTATAAAAAATATAAAAATAAATCTAGGTTTATTTATCTAAAAGGACTAAATCATTGAATTGAAATGTAAAAGGTTGCCCTTATTTGAGAACAAAGTCAACCCTTTTCCACTTCGATCCCGTTTCCGTCAGTGCCAGGCCTTTAGAACCTTTCATTATTGTCCAAAAAGATACCCTGATAAAAAATGTATTCAAAAGAAAGTTATTCAATACAATTCTAATTTATTGTAAAAAGAAAGTTTACGAAGTCAACCGATGTTTTATTAGGAATTCGAAATCTCTTCGGAAAAGTGCTTAATGAAAAACTGAGATATTACGACACCATTTTGTTTCAATTCAATTGGTTCAATTACTTTAATGAGATTTATTTTGTGTTTCTTACATTTGATTTTATAGAAATTTCAGTTTGAATCTCAGTTTGATCTAAGTTTTAATGGGACAATTCAATACCTACACACGTTGTGTTAGTACGTGGCGTCTTTGCCGCGATGTTAGGAATATCGCTTAACCCAGGATAGATAGTCCAATTAGGCAGGTCCAACTTGAGAAAGAGGTCAATTGTCGAATTCGAATGCTTATGATTTGAGTAACTATAGCAGCGTTCGACAAACTACGGAATATGAATTCTCCGAAATATCTTATAACTGTGTTGTGATGTAGGTACATAATAATATTGCTATATATAAATATAATAAAATATAATTATGTGACCTAAATGCGGGTGATGAGGCTCTGACTTTGGAGTATCAGTTTAAACATATTTTTTAACTTTTAGAAGTAATATGTTAAATAAGTTAATATATTTGGTAAACAAACCCTTTAGCTATTTGATGAAACCCACAGGAAAAGATTATTATTGATTTGTTAGATTAATTCCAGGATCTCTCCAAATTTTCATATTTATTTGGCAATCTCCCGTTATCCCTATCGGATTAAGCGTCGTAGAATATTTCTGTGTAGAATCATGGTGCAATATTATGCAATATTAATGAAAAATAGCTTATCTATTTTATGACATAAGGCATTTTTTTTAGTAATATTCTATTATGTGTACCTACAATTACCATTATCGTATTTTTACTTCTGTCTAGTAACAAATCTAAATCTCACCAAATAACTTTTCTAAAAGTTTGCAGACAAAGTATGTTATTTCTAATTATAAAAGCTATCCGAAACTTTCTCGTTACAAGTTTGATAAGAAAAGCCTACGATACATTTGGCGTTTGTATCTGATGTATTATTTACTGAACTACCGCAAGCTTACAGCGGCTTCTGCGCACGCGTAAAACATTTAATAGTGATGTGATAAAGTAGGGTTGTCTATCGATAGAATGTCGAGAGACAAAAGTTAGCTTCAAAAGTGGGGTGAATTGCTGGTAATAGTTTGTCAATTGTTGGGGTGAACTGCTGGTAATAGTTTGTCAATTGTACTAAAATGGCATATTGTAGAAATTCACCGGGATTAATTATGATTAAAAAACCTAGTTGAATTAAAAGAAAAATATGAAAGATGAAAAACTTTACTGAATTACCTGCAATTTGATTGGTTTTTACACTTTACAAATACACGAACAAAAAAAAGATATTCCAAATTTCGATCATTAAATAACTACTTACTCATATTAAAGGTAATTCGATGACCTCAAATTATCATTAATTTATACATACCTACTTACTATAAAGCAGCCCGTACACGAAGTGGATTTTAGACATTACAATAAATAATAACGTATTTCCTAAATAGTTTGAATATATACGGCTACGGCTGTTGGAATAATTGATTTTTTTTGTAGGTTGGTGCCGTTTTGAATGTATACGGCCGTTGGAATAATTTTAAAGATTTTTTTTGTAGGTTGATGCCGTTTCGATATTCGAACTCAACTCATCCCTACTGCCTAGCCCAGTCAGTCCGCGGGCTAGCGTCAAAGCCGCGCCCGTCTCGCCCTATGCATTAGTGCAGTGTTGCAGCACCGGATTCTAACACATGTGGCCAACGGGCGTAAGATCCAATATCGCGTGGCACAAGCCGGGGTAGTTTGTTATTGCAGCTTTTCGTCCGCCAGAATGATACGGTGAGTTCTTTGTTTTGAATTTAGAATTATCTCATTTAGAAAGTAGAAAGGAAACTTTGAAAATCGAGTGTACCTAACTAAGTAAGATTATTATAATATCCGGTCCGCTGGGACGAAATAGTATGTTCTTTGTTTTAAAGTTGCAATATACTACAGCGTGGTGAATTAAGGCCTAATCTCTCTCGTCAAGAGAGAAGTTCCTGTGTCCCAGTGGGAACGTGAATAGGGGTGTTATGTTATATACTACCGTATCCTTTAATTTGTACAATAGAGATGAAGAAAACGAAATGTTATTGTATTAAATTAAAATTAAGAACTTATTTAATGTAGGGTAACAAAACTGTAGGTAACTCTTTATATTGAATAAAAATTGTATTATAATCATTGTTCAGACTTATCGGTCATTCACTGAAAATTGCGCTGAGACTTAAAAATATTATCATCTATTTTCCTTATTAAGTGATTATTTATTACCTAGGACTGTGAAATTTCGTTTACCCATTGTTTGGGATACAACCTTTACCTTTCCTGAAATTTAACATAGGAACTCAAAGCATTCAGGATTTTCACTTTTTTAAATCAACATTTACCTACGTTTATTTTTCTCCCCGAAGTTCTTAAATTCACCACAAATTAGTGTCTAAGAAAAAGTAATTTAAAGTTGTGTTTTATATAATTACCTAATGTAGCAATACACGATGTAGAAACATTGTTGAGTTTCTTTCGGTCTTTTTGCACAGGTATAACATTATATTCTTCTATTAGCCTATTTAGTTTTCAATTCCCTCCGTAAGACGCCATTTCTTCAATAACTCTGTGTCCGTAACAAACCAGAAAAATGTGACAGGAAGATATCTGGAAAGGGTAATAAAATACATGCTTTAAATAAAATTTGCGTTTTTCAGCGCATTAAAGTATCGCATGCCAACATGCCTCCAGCTCCATGCCAATTCCATCATGCTTCGTGCATTGTAGGCCAATAATTTCCCATGCCACACTTCGTGACGCCCCGCGGTCTAGTCTGGAAACATACGAGAAGTTTTTTTACCATGTCAGCATTTATTGTTACTTAAAAGTCACACTTAAATGAACAATTTTAAAATGAAAACAATAAAAATATATTGTTGAGATATTGTTTCATTTATTATTCCATTATTTAAGTAACACAAGGTATTTTTACGTTATATGTTATATTAAATGGAATAATATTATTTTAACTAAAAAAATCCGAATTCAAATAGTCTAG
Source organism: Chloroclystis v-ata (assembly GCA_963691955.1). Taxonomy (NCBI): domain Eukaryota; kingdom Metazoa; phylum Arthropoda; class Insecta; order Lepidoptera; family Geometridae; genus Chloroclystis; species Chloroclystis v-ata. The sequence continues at coordinate 9,145,311 of OY829902.1, read as the reverse complement.
TGACAAACTTATTTTTATTCTTTAATAGGAAACTCTTGATCTCGCTAAAACTCAAGAACACCAAGGTCAATTTAGCTGGTATTCGTCTTGAAATGTTTGTATAAGTCCAGGAAAGGAAAGCGAGTGAAGCTGCGCGCAGAATCAAGTATTCATTTTAGATTAAGTATGTTATTGTTTATACCCTGAAAAAACCAATTTTTTATACTTTTTTAACAACTATAAAATGTATTACACGTTTTAGGTCAGAGTTCCTTGCTGTATGTTGCTGTACTTAATGCGTTCGCCTTGGCTGCCTGCCAAGCCATGGATGCACGAATTAACAGGATAATTAGGTCAACTGCACCCTTGCTAGGCCTTACTAGGCTAAGAACCCTATGTAATCAGATCACGCTTTACAAATAAATGAATAGAAAACAAACAACGCAAGCTTATACCTAAACATCGCATTGAATGTGTTAAAATGTCTCATGGATGCTGAGTGTTAACATGTCGTAGGTAGTGTGCAGAGAGGAAAATTATGACCATGCCATTATCGTCATTGTCGTCTGAGATAGTTCCCGTCAATTTCAGCAACTCCCTGAAAACGAGGCAACTGATTTTGAAGCGGTTTTTTAAATAGGTGGAGTGATTCAAGAGATTTCGAATAACATGAAGGTTCCTACCCGAAGCTAAGCGAGGGCGGGTCGCTAGTAAAAATAAATCATAAACGTAATGTTTGTAAGGATCATCATCATCTTAATAAAACAAAAATTAAATTAAATTAGTCTTGTTCAATCGCGGTTCTAGATTATTTGAATAAAGCTTAATTTTTAGAGTTTTAACAAGAGCTTTTATGAAACTCTGTTGCAAAGTTTCTTTCTAGATGGTTGGTTAGCAAACTCATATTTTTACTTTCTTGGCCAGCTGAGTTGTGAGTTAATAGAGATTGAAGTTTTATACAATATTTTTTTATGCAAAATTATTTGATTCGTTCGATTCAAAGTAGATAGTGGAAAGATATGAAATATGAATCACAATTATTAGTTCAAGAGTTTAGATTATTGTCACATAATTAATAATTGTAAATAATTAGTTAATTATTAACGACTGTGACTTGTTATAATATTTTTGTTCTAACCTACATTCATCAACATCACCACAAATACGTTCCCACAGCTGGGACACAGGGCTAAGTACGGGTTGGTGAATGACACATGTCCTTCAAGCGTTTTCCAAGTTCTCAGAGCATGCCAGTTTTCTCACGATGTTTGCCTTCACTATAAGAAACTTCTAGAAGAAACGAATTTTTAAAGCACAAAATTTTTCGAGAATAAATATCTAGATATCTATGCGCGGCAAAGTTTGAATCTACGACCTCCGGAAGGAAAGTCGAGTGAGCTCCCACATATCCAACACAGCTCCTTAACTCAATAACAAATCAATTCTTTTTTTCGGCTGGTTCCACGTTGAGTGTATAAATCACGAGAACATTTTGTGAGAACGTGACTGCGGCGGTGACTTGGTAAGGTTAAAGCCTTGAGCAGACCGGATGCGTATACGTACACGTAAGCGTAGACGTGCATGTACCACTGAGTTGTAATGTATGGGAATGTATTAGACAGGACACACCGCTTGCGTAACGTGACGTGCGCGTGCAGTGTGTCCTGTCACATACATTCCCATACATTACAACTCAGTGGTACGTGCACGTCTACGCTTACATGTACGTATACGCATCCGGTCTGCTCGAGGCTTTAGCGTGCGAAGCGTCACGTTTACGTTATTCTAGTTGTAAAAACTTTTGCTGTATATGCCTAACGTGATGCTCCGAAATATGTTATTTATAGTAATTGTGCGTAAATATTTTTTTACTATTTACTATTTTTTACGTTTTCCGTTTAGTTTTTTTAATTCTGGTTTCAAGATTTTTCAAATCTGATAGACTTGTCAACCCGCCACAGCTTTGCATGCGTTGTTTTCGTTTACTTATTCAAGAATGATCACTCATTTTCGGTTGTACTGATTTCCTGTACTGTATAATACAAATAAACACGAATTACGAAAGCGTATACATATTTATATACCAAACATTTTCCTTTATATCCACAGCTCAGCTCATTAATTATACAGTCTCGACTAATTAAAAACAAGTTAATTAGATTACTAAATTAAACACTTGTTTCCAGAGTTTATCAAGCATCAACTTCGTTAGTCAAGTTCTTGTCTCGTTGTCAAATGTTTCTGATGAGTCGTGGGGAATACGCTCGCAAAGTTTCAAACTTGAGTTTAATTTTCTTGAGCTATGTAAGCAGATTTTGATAGTGATGTGAGGGGGGGGGAGGCTAGTATGTATTTATGAAGATAAAACAATATAAAGACTAACCACTGGTCTGGTCTGGACTGTCCAGTGGTCTCTGCCTAGAGCAGTTTTCCACCAGTCTTCCTAACTTACATTATGTAATGTAAATTATATGGACGCTAAGACAATCAAATTATTTTAGATACATAGACAAGTAATATTTAATATATTTATTTGCAATATTTTTTTTGACAAGTCCTTGTAAATCTTCTTCTAATATAAATCTCTTAATCGTAAACTTAATGTTCAAAAACAATGTAAGTTCAATAGGACCATTTATATGAACCAAGCGTATATTCAAATGACAAGCTATTCTGCAAAACCTTCGTAGACGCCATTGGTTCCTTTGACAGCTTAGCAAAAGTGAACTTTATCTCGATGAAAGGAAGGGTCAAAGTTCAAGTATTCATGACCTGAATGAGAGATATCTTACATTGAGGGTCTGAAAATATCTTTGGAGTTCATGTATGACGTAGGAAAACTCGTGGTGAAATGTTTTAGAATAACTAAAATACTTTAAATATTCTCTATAGATTAATAAATAAATATGTAAAGGAGAATCCTAGACATCATACCCGTATTTACGTTCCAACTGTTAGGATGCAGGGACTTCTGTCTTAACGAGAGAGATTAGGCCGTAACTCACGCTGGAAAAGTGCGGGTTGGTGAATCCTATATTTATTACCCATATTTTAGGCAATTTAAACGCATAACACAATAACCCAACTATACTAGCGATGATTAAAACTTATGTCATATCTGTCTTTTTGTAACCTAACATAAACATAGACATAGTAGTCCGGGATAGTACATGGAAATCAAGTGATTACTAACAAGCTAATTTTTGGTGAGTAGCTTCGTTTTGATGAGACGTCCAAAAACATCCTATACCCAACCCTCGATTGTGGTAGCTAACAGAGATATCAAGGATTAAAAAAATCAAGGATGTAGGACCGGGATAACGGACCACGAAATTTGTAGGACAATTTCATATTACTTCTCAATATATATATCCCTATTCAAGAAAAAAAATGTATTGGAACTTATCTTTTAGCTATTTCTATTTCTCAAACTCATTACAGCAAATCACAACACTACACACGGTATGATGAAAATGGACACTGACATTATGCGTCTACTGTAATGATATTACATACTTTGTGAAAACTTCTTGATCAAAATATTTCCGCCTTTTCAAATCAACAGGTCAAATAGGCACTTTCCGAAATTGCCACTTCCCTTAATAGTTACTTAGATAACATTCTTGCTTCCATTTATTTCGCCTACCATTTGTCATGGTCTGTTACAAGTCGCGAAGTAGGTTCAGGTATATTTACCGCGACCACAGATAGAAGACGCTTTAAAGACCATTTCAATGAAAAAAATTTGTTAATAACAATACAGTGTTTGTTTCACTGGGCGGCCTTATCGCTAAGAGCGATTCCCCCAGGCATACGTGGGATGGAACAAATATTAGAAGATAAGTAAAGCAGGGACATTATAATTAAAATTACATATAGATGATGTGATAGAACTTTTGTAATATATATTATCTATTTGATTATTAATTTCTTTACTTTATATATTATTGTTTAGACTAAATTAGGCAACCTGATAGATATTATTTCTCCTAATAATAAATTAACGTAGAAAATTAGCAGTAAGCAAAAACTCGATGAGTGCTTTAATCCTGCGGCCGGATCTCGTACTATTTATATTCATTTCCATTCAAAGGTTCTTCAGATTATAAATCATTTACGTTTCAATGTTCATGAGATAATACAACAAAGACGGGGCTTTTCATTATGCTAACTAATGTCGATGACTGATCGATGATGAATCGATGACATCTATAGCATTGACATCTAACTATCGCTGATAAGATGAAGTTCGATTTAGCTCAGCAATGGTAATTCTTCGTATTTAAGTATTAGAACCAAGTCGATTTTGTGCAGAAAACGTAGAAATTTAAGATTTTCGGACTCTTGCTTTTGAGTATAAGAATAAACGTCAGTAATAGAGCCAAGAGGAGAACTATTAAGATGATCATTTTGACTCGAATTTGTTCAGAACTCATTCCTCGCGCCCGCATTTCCTTTGAGTACCTATGCATTATGAGAATGTGGACTATTGCTAAAATAAAAAAGCCAACAAATGGAGTATTACATTTCATAGGCCAGCACAACACCATTCTATATGTAAGTTTGTCAATTCTATTTATGCACACAGTATCACTTACAAATTTCAACAAAACTATTTTAACATTAATTGGTGTCATGTGATGCCGGCCTAGAAATAGTGCCACCTCATCTCTAACTATGTGTCGTTTAACCCACAAAAGGATTCCACAGAGCGGTTTATTCATTACATTACACACAAATATTACAAACGGTCACATTTAACTATTCTCTCTACACAGCTGTGTATCAGTAGTAGCTGAGTAATCATGTAGTTTGTTGTGGTTTTGTGTAAAATAAATCTCGTTTTAAAGCGGATTAAGAACCTCAATCTTTCATCAAAAAACAAGCTTTTGAATTGTACTCGAGAGCTCTTAGACCACAAAGACACTTAGGTGAAACAATATTTAAACGACTTCTGTGGCACGGTGGCCGAAAGTTCGCCTGCGACGAGAATTTATACTACGATTTGCAGATATTGTTGGAGTTTTCTTATGATTATTTTGATATTTAGGAGCTATAAATCATATTACGTCCCACTATGAGACACAAATCTTAAAAACTCATTATAGATCTTAATGACTTTTGTAAAGTTACTATTATTGCCAATCAAGAAGGCTTTGCCTTCGATTCCGTGTTTTCGTTCTGATGTTGAGAAGCGATTTTCTATGTGTAGGTTTTACAATGTTAACAAATCGTTATTTAAACCATTGTCAAATTTATTTCAAAGCTTCTATAAACAAATCATGACACAAAGCAGTTCGTGTGAAAAGGAATAGAATTCGCAAGTTGATGTGTGTGATACGATTCAAATAACAACCAATCTTTATTTTATCGCTTTAAGGTACAAAATAGGTTAGCGACCCCAACCTTATTTGAACTTGTAACTATGATTTACAGTTGTTTAAAACTGTAGTATGAGACGGTACGAAGTGGTACGACTTAATGGAGAATACTAATGAGTAATTACTTATAATCAGTTTTAAGTTTATCTCATAATTTAACGTTTATTATTTTTAGCATGAAACTGGCTAAACGAAAAAAACTATATTTTGGTCTATGAATTTTTGAATACAGGTGTTTTATTCTGAATAAGTTATAATCTATTATTCTCGACCAGAGAATAAAAAATAATTATTCTATCAAATTCCATTAGACCGTACGGGCTTGATTCAAATTTCCATGCCCAGCCATTTATTTATTTATTTAATTAAACCGTATTTATTCAACAAAATCCACAGCCCTTAAAATATATACAATATTGTTTCATATAACAGAACTTACGGCATAGAAGTTAAATAATGTTTTCTCTAATAATATCATAATACTAAGGATATTATTCTGGAATCCTGAATTTTGATAAAACATCGTAAGGAATAATCATACGCGTCGTTCTTAATATTCAGTTTCATCCAGTTTTATTACTATAAAATAATATCTTTCCGAAAATTCTTATGTTAATGACTATCAACAAGCTATGAGTTAGCGATAACCGGAAGCGATGGATAGCCACCGGATATTAAGTTATCTGAGACCGGAAATCACGCCATCGAGCCATGTAGATTACGAAATTAAGGCTATTAGTGATACGTAACCACCTCAATTTACGTTCCCACTGCTGGGATACAGGGATTTCTCTCTTGACTAGACAGATTAGGATCATTCAAATTTAAAATTATTATTTGGTATCTACTTAAGAACAGCCCGTTGTATTAAAACATCAACTAAAAATGCTCGTATTCTGTGAAATCAGAAGGATAACTTGGATGTCCCGAAATAAATAAAATTTTGCATTAAATACATTTTATATTTTTCGGTGGACCGTGTTGCCTTAATGGCGCGTTCAATATGGTTTTAGTAGATAAGACCTAGTTTGATAGATGAAAAAGTCCTATTTAGTCTACAGAAAAGCACTAAATATTTTCTAAGTAATAAATGACATTTTATGATATAGGTAGTTATTTTGTATAAGAGCTTTTTACCGAATGATTCAATTGCTCATGAATTTTAAATTTAAAATCATTTTAAATTTTATAACGGGCAGTATTTACAGTTCAATCAGAGATTTATTAGGGTTATATTTTTTTAATTATTGTTAGTCTACGGCTAATAAGCATTCACTAGACTACACACGGGACAGTTTACCTTAAACCTCCATCTTTTTTTAAGTCAGTTAAAAAGAAGTATGGCTTATGGTAACCTATTGGCCTCAATCTCTTGGCGTTCTCCAAAATAAAATGAATTTGTTAAATAGAATAGTTTTTACTTCTATAATTACTATGTTTGTTGACGAGGCGAAAAGCTATCTGCCTACACCCGCTGAATTCCTTTAAGTAGCCGATTCCTAGACAAGATTATCGTTGGCCACTCGTTAGCTGAACGGTCAAGGTCTGTGTCTCGACTAGTTCATTATTCCTGATTCGATGGAACCGTGGCCTTGGTAGAGAAAATGTCGATATTTGACTATGTTTCGATAGACTATCGATTTTCCGGTAGTTAATGTTATAGGGAGCAATGACACGCGACAATTCTGTTTTAACTGTTGTTTAAGTCTGTAAGGAAATTTGTGAATTTGCATTGAAAACAGTGAAAATGTTTAAATATATTTGTCGACCCCCTATTATATATAATATTTTTTTCCAATATGTATATTTTTTTTGGCATTTAGATTTTTTGGTTTGCATTTAGATAAATGTACTAACGAACATTGAAATATTTTTTTTAAAAGGCCCAGTGGTTCCAGAGATTAGCGCATTCAAACAATCAAACAAGCAACTAAACAAACTCTTCAGCTTTATATTATGAGAATAGATAGACAAAAGCTCATAATTATACATTTTAATAACCCAACTCCTGCCATTACGTATTATTGTGAACTTAATTAGCCATTTGCAGAAAAACTCTTCCTCGATAGACCTGCATAGCCCAATAATACCACAATCGTGTTTGAAAATTTCAACAGTTTAACTGTTTGCCACAGTTTTTAATCTCATACCATTTTCATTCTTATTTATATACCCATTGAGTTTTATTTGTGCCAGCCCAACAGCCCCCAGTATAAATCAAGAGCAGTACAATTCTAGCTCGTATATATATGTGAATAAGGTTTTATTTGTTTTGCTGATAAAAGCAGTTTGTGGCGATTGTAGCGTGTTTTCGGGAACATTTCACACAATCGCGTTTCATACAAGTACCTATGTATTTGTGCTAAATGGTTGTCTCTGATACAGCTCTTCCACATTTGTTTTTCTGACCTATTTCATATTATAACTGTTTGTTCTCCAAATAAAATAATATAAATAAAAATAAAATAATTTGCATGCGATGGAATCCGCTCCAATCAAACTAACAAATTATGAACTCTATTCAAATGAGCTGGTTTTACTTTACGTTTCTCAACAAAGTGCTTAAAAAACTGAATTGTATATTTTAATTAAATGATAATATGTACGAGTATATTATGTATTGACTTTTCCTGATCTTTAGAACTTTATGGAAAAAAATGCCATAAATCACAAAATCTTTAAGTAAGTAAATAAAATAATCACTTATTAATTTTAATCTCTCCACAACACCAAACTAAACTCAATTTTCTTAGTTTTGCATACAAATTAAGCTTCCAATGAGTACTGTTTGTAAATCTTAACTAATTACCTTCTAACAAATTCTGTTTAACTAGTCTTTGTTCTAAGATAATGTTAGCAGGTGAATAGCTGATTAGCTCGAAGAATGGTTAAATTAACTTGTAAGTATAATTGATGATTCTCTTTAGTATCTTCAGCGAATAATTTAGCAGAACTATGTAAGCTATACCTACCAAACAGATTTTGTGAGAAAAATTTGTACTTGTTAGTAAAATATTACATTAAGATTTTGGTTCCTTCCCGCTGTCCCCGGTGACCGTATCCCCGGTCACCGGGGACAACGGGAATTATATTAAATAAATTAAAATAGTTCCCGCTGTCCCCGGTCTCTGTCCCCGGTGTTTTAATGAAATAAAATCTTTTAAAATAGTTCCCGCTGTCCCCGGTGTTCTAATTAAATAAAATCATTTAAAAATTTTCTCCATGTTACCGTTATTATTATAAATAAAACAGTTTCAAAGGTCTAAAGACAACATTACTTTATTTGTAGTGCTTTTGCTATGTGTTTATCTTATATTCAAAAACTGCTAAAGATGCGCTTGCGACGCGATACAGTACAATGGCACGGACTTGCAGTAAGAAACAAAACCACTGATAACATTGTTTTGTTTGCGAAGCTGTTATGGCTATTCCAAATCCCACTCCAGAATACCGATTTGAAAAAAAGGGCTGGTTACTGGAGCTACCTGTCATTAATTAAGTGAACAATATTGTGAGATGAGGTGTTAGTGAAAGTGTAAAGGGAACTCATGTAAGTACCACTATTATAATAACTTTTTAAACTATCATTGTTTTTAACTATATTTGAACATGAAACATGTAAATCATGGTATGTTACCCGTTTCATGTTCAAATACACTATTATAATAATAAAATACAGTGTAAACTCTATATAACGACACTAAAGGACTGTCCGTTTTATGGCATTATAGATTATAGTTGTTAAATGGAGATAAAAAAATCAACAACTAACACTATTTTGAACTAACCTTTGTTCAAAATAGTGTTAGTTGTGCATAAAAAGATAATCTTATTTGAACTCTAATGCGTATTTATTATGTTTGCTGCACCAGTAATTATTATGAACTTTTTTTTTATTAATATCTTGCGATATTGAGCCATCTTGGCGATAAAGGAAGTTCTTTCAGAGCTTTTTTAGAGCTCGGTGGAGCCTTAAGATCAGTAAAACTTTTTCGTTCATACAAAGTGATTTTCTTTTAGTAGCCATGTTTACAGATTAAAAGTTTGTAAGGACCTAATAATATGATAACGTAAAGATAACTCCTACCTATTAGTTATGGTCAATAACTATCTACATAATGCAAACAATCCCAATTTGTAAACAAAAGAACGAATTTCTTAGAAAATTCGGTATTCATGAAGAAAAAGACAAGGTTGTCACTTTTTTTTGAAAACTTATCTGTGAATGCGATTTTGTAGGTAATTTCCGGTACTATGTGATAGTAAACCGAACAGGGTAAAATACGAATTAGTCTTAGAGTTCTTAGAGAATTATTTTGTGCTGGCAATTTTGTTAGGTTTACCAATTAAAATCTGAAGAACATCCAAGGTGGGTATCACATAGAAGCCATTACAATGGTGCCTGGGAAACCACGATTATAAGAGATGCCAGAAGAGCCTTTAACGAGATGCCTTTGAATCCTTATATTGAATCCTTATAATATTTTTTTATAGTATTTAAATTCGTTTTAAGGTATAATACTCTAATAATAAGATTGATTCTGTGTTTATGTTGTTTATGTTTAAGTTGATTCTGTGATATTAATTAATGAATACTTACCGGACACCGCAAACTGATACTTTTTGTTGATTTATTTATATTATTATAATTTAAATGATGATGTTTTTAAATAATGATGGTTTTATTTTCTTTTCAAACGTCAATTAATTCCAATTCCAGCTTCACCGGGGACAACGGGAATGAATATTTTTTTCCGGTGCCGTTGTCCCCGGCCCGGGGATACGGTCACCGGGGACACCGGGAAAGAACCAAGATTTTCAGGTTATTATAAAAAAGATGCACCTCATACTTCTTGTGTGTTTTTTTTAATTATTAACAGATTTACAGAAGCAGATTTTGTAAAATAGAAGTAGGTATAAGGCGAGCTGACTAAACTATTCAGAACTTATTATTCTTAATTTTGTAATATCTCATATTGTTGTTATTATAAATGACATGACTAAGTGTTCTTTGTGATCTAAAACTATAAATAAATAAATTGAATAAAAAAAAATCAATTCAAATTCCATTAATCTATATGTTCAAACTTTCGCATCTATAATAGTAGGATTCTGTTGATGCTTGTTATAATCCTTCATTTAAAATTCCTTAAGCTATGTACACAAAAGCACTCTCACATGGATAATGAACATTACATTCGAAGCATCCAGAATTCCGTCACGTATCCCATTTAGACCAGTGCAGTTAGCTTCAAAAATGGTCAAATAAGGAAAAAAATAGTAGTAGAATGAAACCCATTAGAAAAGGAGGGGAATATGATAAAAATGAAAGGAAAAATAAATTACGGTCGATCTGAGTTCGGGAAGTGGGAGGGGGTGGGCTTTTAAGGGGAGAAAATGGTTTATCTCGATTTGCGGTGAAACTACTAGTCCTATGAAAAAAAGTTATATGGCAAAGTTGTAGGTAATAAAACGATCTACAACTTTTAATTCATAACTTTTATACATAGCCTCAAAACTTATGTGAAAAATTCAAATAACCAAGTTTTTTGTTTTTTTTATTTATCTTTTTCAAAAATTGTTATTTTTCTACGAAATTTGGTCAAAACTTGCCTAATTATGTCCCAAATACACTGTGATTTATTTGATTGAAAATATTATTGTTTTCAACTTATTTTGACTTAATTTTCAAAAATATAGACTAATTTTCAATCGAAAATTCACGTGTCAAAATATTAGCTTTTTTATAAAAATCGGTATGTTGTTTGTTCATTGAAATCTCTATTTTTTGATGGTTAAGAAAAATATATACATTACGATAGTAAATTTTCTCAGAAAATGCAAAACACCGAAACAAAATTTGTATCATTATGTACAATTGCATCATAAAAATGTGATTTTTGCAATTTTTATTTCATATAATTGCTTATAATCCGACTTATTGCACATTATACAAACAGATTATTATATTATTATTATATAGTCTGAAAAGACAAAATCACATTTTTATGATGCAATTGTACCTAATGATACAAATTTTTGTTTCGGTTTTGTGCATTTTCTGAGAATATTTACTATCGTAATGTATATATTTTTTTTAACTATCAGAAAATAGAGATTTCAATGAACATAAAGCACACCGATTTTTATAAAAAAGCTAATATTTTGACACGTGAATTTTCGATTGAAAATTAGTCTATATTTTTGAAAATTAAGTCAAAATAAGGTGAAAACAATAATATTTTCAATCAAATAAATCACAGTGTATTTGGGACATAAATAGGCAAGTTTTCACCAAATTTTGTAGAAAAATAACAATTTTTGAAAAAGATAAATAAAAAAAACAAAAAACTTGGTTATTTGAATTTTTCACATAAGTTTTGAGGCTATGTATAAAAGTTGTGAATTAAAAGTTGTAGATCGTTTTATTACCTACAACTTTGCCATATAACTTTTTTTCATAGGACTAGTAGTTTCACCGCAAATCGAGATAAACCATTTTCTCCCCTTAAAAGCCCACCCCCTCCCACTTCCCGAACTCAGATCGACCGTAATTTATTTTTCCTTTCATTTTTACCATATTCCCCTCCTTTTCTAATGGGTTTCATTCTACTACTATTTTTTTCCTTGTAAAAAATTAAAAACCCTGGTCTAATTTGCAGGTTTATGCATACGAATACTACGAGTACGACTCTCATTTCTCGCTTTACGCGCTCGCTCCGCGCTCTTGAATAATTGCTCGTCCTCAGTGAGGCTTGTATGCATTCTATGATTGTGGGTCGTTTACTCTATCTTTTGTAAGTTGAACTGACAAAACGGTGTGGATCGTTTTAAAAATTCGTTCTAAAATAAGCTAAGCATTTTTATATATAATTGTATTTTGAAAACCAACTACTAAAACATCAATGATATAAACTAAAATTAAAAACATGATGCCAATAATAGTCTAATAGTAACATAATATTAACCATAACATATGCATTTACTCAAATTCAAAGCTACTGAAAGTACATTTTGTTATTCGATAATTATAAAAATTATAAATTTTTAAACCTATATATATAGGAAGTGATATAAAAATGCGATTTTAACTTACAACCACGCATTAAATGATGTACCTACTAAATTAAAACTGCACCCTAAATTCCACTTCCCATAGATAAATCCGCGAAACACATCATCATCATTTCTTGGCCGCGTTCCAATACCTCCCAGTAAATTGTTGCTATTATTTGAACGCTCACGTCAAGTCGGCGCCGCGCATTGCGGTGGACGCAGCACGCATGCGTCGAACACACAAGGAATTTGCAGCCTTGTGCTGTGGACTTAAAGTGCAGTTTGCCTTCAAAAGTGTGAACTGGAAACAGAAAAGCTGGATTCCATGGAAAATGCTTTGATGGTTGTAGATTATGGATAAGAAACAGGTACTTTTTGATACTTTTATCGTTTTTTGTCGCTGTCATTAAAAACGCGATAATTTTTTCTATCAACAACATGTAATACCTTGACACAAAATATAGCTTGTTTTAAAGCAGCGCTTTATTTTAAAGTAGATAATTTTTTGTCATCCCAGTTTCCATTGTATAAATAATTTAATTTAGAGATTATTTTGTATTTATTAAATTTTCCGAAAACATTAAGATCTTATTACTTGAATATACATAAATCTTATAAAATATTTAATATCTTCTCGTTTACTGAACTTATAATATTACTGTATAAGTGATTCGGTAACTGATAGCAGACCTCGAGCTCGCTAAGTAGTGGTTCCATTACGGGTGACAAGGATACTCCATCAAATTTTCTGGGCATTTCTGTTTCGTAGACTTTTAGCAAACAAGTATGTTTAGATTATTTTCTTAAATAAATATTTATTATTCCTTATTTTATTTTAAGCGTAATTTGCATCATTAGCTAGTTTGTGGTGGTGGTGATTAATAATCTGACTAAAATGATATTATAATGTTTCTTTGTGTGTTACGTTCATTACAATACAGTACAGGAAAGCCTTAAATTACCTAATGAATGACAGAATAATTAGGGGGCTGATAAATAATTGTATAAGTACACCCGATAAAGAGTTCTTCATTGTACCTCACACCCTACCAGCTTAAAAACCTTTCTTAAGTATTAAGTATGGTATTTTATTAATGCCAAACAACTTCCTTCTAATCGTAATCACACTTGAACGAGCTGCACATTGCATTGATTTCTTACCCTCGAATAACTTTTGGCGACAACGTTCGTGTGACACGCACCTTAAATTACTTCCACTGAAAACCTTCATATTCAGAACCTTATTTCCATTGCAATAGAAATCCTTCTCTGTTGTCGATTGGAAGAATTTTGACATATTCGAAATTCAAAGAATTGTAACCTTTTACTTATTGTAATAGAGATGGAATTTCAATGGCGTGAGAGTAATTTTTGATCTACTTAGCTGTTATTATTTTACGAACAATTTTCGGCCTTTTGTGGATAAGAGTAAAGATCAAATTTGATTGTTATGAAAGGAATTTTTAATGTAGTCGTTACAGGATTGTTTATCGGTATTTATGGAAGGGTCAAGTAACATGTTTCTTTCCGTAAAGCGGAAGTCAATTCCATTACTTTTAAAATTCTTGTTTGTATTTCGAAATGTTATGACATTTCAAATATTAATATTTCAGTTGATGTCAACCTGTGGTTATGGATTCGTTATTAAAATTCTTAAAGAATTAATTTATAAGCTTGTAATATTTTTTTAATTATGGTCCAAGTTGTTCTGTTTACCTATTGTGCCAAATAAATATCAATACCTATTGGGTTCTATTTGGGAGACCCGTGTCAAGTAGTGGGACGTATTATTGATAGATAATATTATGGCCCAAACACTTGCGCCTATAAAGTAGTAATTAACAGTTCATATCGTAAAATATCTATAAAATCCTAGACTAATCATACACTATATTTGGTATCTCTGTTACACTTATCCATAAACTGAAAGCCATACTGCCAACAAACAGGCGAAGAAAATAAATGAAATTACTACTCGTATCAGATGAATTCAAGATAAAACCAACCGTAAGGAAATAAATCTGTACCTTTAATTTTCTTTTTAACTGATTTAAAAAAAGATAGAGGTTCTAAAGTCGAATGTCTTTTTACCTCGAAAGTTACAAACGGGTGAATTGATTTGGAAGATTAAGTTTTTTCTTTAAAGCTGGTGCTAATATCGTTTTAATTTGGTCAAATTCTAACAAAAGCATAAAGTGAAAACCATTAAAAGTCTCACTGCAGTTTGAAGTCGGTTTTATTATTTATATAATTTTAATTATACGTTTATTTATTTTCGTTTTACATTATTTATAATATTTTCGCCTATTTGAAGTGCGGCTTATACCTAAAGCAGTTAAATAAATAATAATACTTCAAGCCATATTTCGGCAAATAAACCTAGTTGATGTGATTGATGGTGCCTGAGCCGAAATGGCGCGGAGGGGTTCATTAAGAATCAATTTAAGGCGTATTCTTGTTAACTGATTTACTTCAGTTTGACTTTTCTAAAGATTTTTTTAATATTTTTTACTTTATCACAAGGATTCTTGCCATATGGCTGCAGACTGCTATTACGTGCGCAATTAGAAATGAGTTCTGTAAATGGCGTCCGCTCGCATGCGTTCTCGCTCACTCTCTATCGCTGTCTATACTTTTATCCTTGTTTTGCCAATCGTACCCATACATACCGCCGCCATTTACAGAATTCATTTTCAATTGCGGAGGTTATAAGAGTGGAGATTATTTCTGGCAATTAAAAAAACTGTCTATGTTACGATGTATTAATTCACAAAACTAACTTATAACACGATTTCATCAGCAATTAATTGGTATAAAACTTAAAATGTACCTAAGCTTGATTTAGTGAGCTTAGTAAAAGTTCAACTCTCATTCAAAGGTCAAGCGTTTGGTGGCAGTTTAACAAAGAAAAGGAAATATTATTCGCTTTTTTCGTTATCAAGATCGTTTGTAATTGCCTTAAGTGGTGAGCAGTATTAGGGTTATTATAACCGAACTAGTTAGCCACCCGACTTCTCCCGCATTTGATTTATGAATTGATCTATTAGTACTTAAACTGTTATTATGATAAGTCTGAATTCACCAAGTTGACTGAGTGCGGGTTGGTGAATTTCATTTTAACTCTTCAAAGATCTAAGAAACATGTTTTCCTCATGACGATCACGTTTAAAACGCACATAGCAGTTCAAAGAGTTGTGAGTTCCCTAGTCATCAGTCAGATCCACATTCGGAATTTAAATATCTATAAACTATACAGGGTGTAAGCAAACGCTTACCTTGTATACATATTTAATGTAATGGAATACGTAGCGAAACCATCAGCTGGAAATATTGGCAAGTTACATCGATTAGATTTTACGATCGCTCCGTCGGTACCGAAATAGCTTTATCATTGCGTTCGACCCTCCATCTAAATTTAATAGTATGTCATAAATCGTATTTTACATAATTGATAATGTTGGTAAGTTACATTATGCATTTTACAACAAGACCAGCCTGCGGCTACGCCCACTATATTCTCATGTTTTCCCTTTAAAACCTTCTCTGGGCTACTACGACTTCATCATATCAGCCATTGGACGTCCACTGCTGGACATAGGCCTCCCTATATGACTTCCAGTCATTACGGTCGCTCGCAGCCTACGACTTAAGAAGACTTAATTAAGGGTTGAAATGATATAGATACTTATATAATAAGTCTATCATGTATGTCCTCGATTACAACACAAATTAACACCGATACCAACTGCCAAAGCAATATATCCCTTAGCTTAGAATAGGCACTAAATCTGTCCATTATAATAACGGTCATAATAACTGCTCCCTATAGTGTTGGCATCTGCATTTATCAGTCTAAAGAGATTAGTTAGACAACAAGATTGTTTGGCAAGACCTAGACAAGCTTTATGACTTATTTATGAACTGACTGATTGAACATCATCATAACAATATCTTGGTGCTCCAATATAATACACCATAGTATATATAATACACATAGTCCGGGTGTCCCTTTTTTTCAAGTGTACTTTACCCAAGATTCGAGTTTACCATGGGGCTAGATGTTGCTGTGTGAATTGTCTATACATATTTATAAATCGTTTGGATATGGTGAGTTTGTGATCCCCGTATGTTGGTTCAGTATTATACAGAACGATGCTGCTGTCCGTGTTATATTATTTAAAACCCTTAATCAATTTAATTAAACCCGGAAAAAGATTTAAATTTACACAGCATTCAATTCTCTGGAATTGTTTGTTATAAACGTATATTAGAACTTATTTATTTATATAATATTTCTTCTGAGCAAAACTCGCGCTGATGCCAGACATGATATCGCTAAAATTGTTTCGACAAAACTTAAGTGCTATCAAGGGAGAGTTTTGCTTTCTATTCATTATTTTTTATTATACATACAAAACATGTAGACCGTCATATACAACTGTGTGTCCCTAGACGAAAACTGAACCCGTCACCTACTGCGTCGCAGGCGGATTTTTGCCCTCCGCACTACAGCAGATGTTATAGCAGTTGTCATGAAAATATAAATATTTTAGACAACAAAGTCTATATAGGCCGGGATCCGTAGTACATGGAAATCAAGTGATTACTAACAAGCTAATTTTTGGTGAGTAGCTTCGTTTCGATGAGACGTCCAAAGATATCCTATACCCAACTCTCGATTGTGGTAGCTAACAGAGATATCAAGGATTAAAAAATTCAAGGATGTAAAACCGGGATAACGGACCACGAAATTTGTCGGACAATATGTCCGTTAGATTTTATAAATATTAATTAAGTATACAACAAAAAATCAGCTGGTTAGTAATCATAGTAATCATTTAAATTGACCTCGTTTTCGACACATTTTGGAAATGGCGGACTCTTTGATCAAACCATAGGTTTTGTAGGACAAACATGTTTTTATATAATTTAGATAATTATCTTGAGATATAACATATTGTCCTACAAATTTCGTGGTCCGTTATCCCGGTTTTACATCCTTGAATTTTTTAATCCTTGATATCTCTGTTAGCTACCACAATCGAGAGTTGGGTATAGGATATCTTTGGACGTCTCATCGAAACGAAGCTACTCACCAAAAATTAGCTTGTTAGTAATCACTTGATTTCCATGTACTACGGATCCCTGACTAATACACATATATCTTAGACAATAATTAGTTAAATCATGAAAATGTATAATACCTTAGGCACACCATATATTATGATCCTAGCATGATGGGGTCATTCTCTAGCCAGACGACCTCTGTGGCGCATGGTGCGAAGGTCCGCCTGCGACGCAAGAGATTGCGGGTTCGATTCCCGCCTCGGGACAACAATTTGTATGATCTGCAAATATTTGTTCCGGGTGTCTGGGTGTTATATATGTATACTAAAAAATATCTATCTATGTATATTAAGTATATCAGAAATCTAGCACCCGTAACACAAGCATAAAGCTTACCACGGGGCTAAATGTTGCTGTATGATTTGTCCAGCAATATTTATTTATATTTTATTTATTTATTTATAATCCTTTAGTTTAGAATAGGTATAAATTGTTGAAATTATAATGATGAAAGGCTAAATCCCAGCAGCCTACCGTCATAATTAGAAAGGCAATTCTCTCGAGAAGGTAATGAATACCTTATGGAGTAATTTATCGCTACCCTCTCCCGTTACGTACCTATCGGAGGTAATATTGACCTGAATTCGTTAACCTAATCCATACCCAACTCTCTAATGAAGTTAGCAACTATCCCTTACAAGATAAAGCCGATATTCCTATAGCAAGGTCTATTTCGGAAGTCGGGATTCTGGGTTTATTTCTCACCAGAGTCTGAATCGATTGAGATTACTTTTAGCTTTTTCGGTCTCTCACGTTTAGAGAATTGGATTCTTGAATCAAGATTATAATATCACGATAGCTTCATTTGTTATTTTGCACTGGACCAAAGAAATTGGCGTAAAGAATATAGCTATTTTTAGTTGGTAGGTGTGATAATGATTATGTCGATAATTATTGATCGAAAATTGCCCAAGTGCTACGTTTTTTGACTATTTAAATTAGTATCTAGATAATAACATACCCGAAAATAGTCGATACCATTTTCCGCTCTGTTGCCAACTTTTTCAACCAACGATAAAAATAAAAAAATAATTCTAACAAAGTTTAGGAAGCATTGATAGTTCAAGGCATTTCAAAGTGTTTTGAAGAGTTTTCTAGTGTTGTATTACTGTAATTCAAGTGAAAATAATTTATAAAATTAATATATTTAAAAAGTGCTAGAAACAGACACAGCGGCAACATTAAACACAAAATAGAGCGATTAAATTAAGAAATAACTTTTCTACTATAAAACTATTTCAATTACGAGTAATTACAAATGTCCAACACATATTTTTATTCCATGTAGGTATTACGGGTGACGAATCTTTCTGAGCTGGTTTTAGCTTACATTTAGTCTTAGATAAGAGAAAAGTATTTTCTGAGAATATCATCATTACTCGCACGGGTTTAGGCGCCCTCCAGCTTAAGATAAAAGGTTTTTGCCATTCACCATTTTTGTAGCACGTAGAATATAGGTACTTGTGTTTGTTACTTACTAAACTCGTGCTACGCGAATGTCATTTATTTACTTACGAGTAATAATAAAACAAGGGTGTGTTATAATTGTTGAATTTAAAATATTTACTTTCAATAACGAGACCAATAATTATTTTGGTCTGTAAAGGGTTCTCTAAAATCCAGGCATAATAACAAAATTATCAGCCTGGATAATCCGACTAAAATAAACATAATAAATGGGTTTGTTTATTTAAAAACATAATTTATAAGCGTTTCCTGTATATGATAAAGAAATGTTATCATTATATACAGGAAACTCTATTCCGTTGCGCAATAAATAAAATTGCTGTGCAATATGCAGAAAGATAACAGACAGTGGACAAGAATTATACATGGAAATGGACATTATGCAGATATGTTTGGATTTTATCATCATTATCATTATGTGTGTAGTATATGTATAAAAATATCTATCTATCTATGTATGTATATAATAGTATTATTAGAAATCTAGCACCCTCAACACAAGCTTAGAGCTTACCACGGGGCTAGATGTCGCGGTGTAAATAGTCCAGCAATATTTATTTATTTATTTTTTATCATTTATTTATTACCTCCATAAATATTACGTCGCACCACTAGGCACGAACACAAGTCTCTTGAATAGAACTATAATTATATGAATAATTAATATTATATTAAGCTATAATAAAACTATAATAAGTTTTAAATTAGAGAGGTGTTATTAGGCCTTAACGACTTTGACCTAGCGCGGGTTAGTGATTGACACAGTCATGTCCTATGAAACTTTTCAAAGTTCTCTGAACATGCCGGTTTCCTCACAATGTTTGCCTTCACCGTTAGAGCACGCCTTTACCAAACGCACATAGGTAATTTTTTTAAGAAGAAAAATCCAGAAGTGCCTGGCGGGGTTTGTCCTACGACACTTTGCCAATACGGCTATTTAGCCGTGTTGTTCTTAACGAAATACTTAAAAACGCGTAGTAAATACTACTAACATTCTAAACACTGGATCTAGTATAAGCCAAAGTTCAGTAATTCTAACTTCAGTTGATTCAGTGATTCAAAACCAGAAGCTCACAGCAAATTGGTTGCATACAATAAGCCGTGCCAAAGTTAGCCACAACAAAGGTTGTTGGCACATGTCGGCTTGTTAACCTGGCTGTGAACGTGTTAACATTTGCTTTGTTATGAATATGAGGGCATGTTTGAATTTGAAACATTTGACTACACTTTCCATTTTTTTAACAATTCAAGTTTTAACAATGACTCAACGTTTATTAAGCTCAAGCCAGTTTCAAATTTAATTAAAAATAAATATAAATTGTATGTAAAAAATACAAACAGAATACAAAATATAGCTGAACTTTGTAGTAGGGAAACCTCATAACTTTTGAAGTAAAAAAGTTTAAATTAATAATTGAAATAGAGTTAATATTAAAAAAAATCTAGTGTTGAAAACAAAAGATTTTTGTTCTGAAGGCCGCAGAATTTTCGTTTTATCATACTTTTTTCTGTAGATATAAATCAATTTAGATTTTATTTGTATCTTTACAGGCATTATTTTGGCATGTGACGTCACGCACCGGGCGGCATGCGAGGCGAGCGCTCCTACCAAGCGGCCTCGCTCGCCGCGCTCGCGACGCTGCTCGTCGCGGTGCCGGCGCTCGGGGCCAGCGAACATGACGCCTCAGGTACTCACACCGACAGCACGCTGTGACGTCACGCACCAAGCGGCCTCGCTCGCCGCGCTCGCGACGCTGCTCGTCGCGGTGCCGGCGCTCGGGGCCAGCGAACATGACGCCTCAGGTACTCACACCGACAGCACGCTGTGACGTCACGCACCAAGCGGCCTCGCTCGCCGCGTTCGCGACGCTGCTCGTCGCGGTGCCGGCGCTCGGGGCCAGCGAACATGACGCCTCAGGTACTCACACCGACAGCACGCTGTGACGTCACGCACAAAGCGGTCTCGCTCGCCGCGCTCGCGACGCTGCTCGTCGCGGTGCCGGCGCTCGGGGCCAGCGAACATGACGCCTCAGGTACTCACACCGACAGCACGCTGTGACGTCACGCACCAAGCGGCCTCGCTCGCCGCGCTCGCGACGCTGCTCGTCGCGGTGCCGGCGCTCGGGGCCAGCGAACATGACGCCTCAGGTACTCACACCGACAGCACGCTGTGACGTCACGCACCAAGCGGCCTCGCTCGCCGCGCTCGCGACGCTGCTCGTCGCGGTGCCGGCGCTCGGGGCCAGCGAACATGACGCCTCAGGTACTCACACCGACAGCACGCTGTGACGTCACGCACCAAGCGGCCTCGCTCGCCGCGCTCGCGACGCTGCTCGTCGCGGTGCCGGCGCTCGGGGCCAGCGAACATGACGCCTCAGGTACTCACACCGACAGCAAGCTGAACTGAAGTTCAGCATGACGTCACAACAAGTTCGTTCAACAAGGTTGTTCCAAGAAAGATTTTTAAAATGATTCCATTTATGTAAAGCCAACGCAAAAATCTAATATGAACAACGGTTTGCTACTTCCAAAATTTAATCCCATTTGGAAACAGGTGGCTGTTATAAAATGCTTTTGGGAACTGTATTAAATAAGTTTGTTCCCAGAGTTTTGAGTTACGTTTTGTACAAAGAATTAAGTTTAATTTGATGCAGGTTTTATTCAAAGTTTTAAGAATTAAGGCTTAATTGAGATTGGTCACAGTAGTGGGAATATAAAGAGGGACGCCTATGTTTATGCAAAAACAACTGCTTTTTATTAAGGTGCAGATTAGTATATTTTTTAAGCTTTGTTACACAAAAAGAAAGAATTCACTATTTTTCAGGAAACCGTTACATAGTCTGGAAACAGTTGACCTAGAAAGGTTACTATTGCGGAACAGGCGACACCCGCAGACAAATTTTACAGTGGGTGAATTTCTCTGAAGCTATTTGCAATTGAGATAACCTAGATAAGTTTTGTTGGATTTTAGGTTTCAATTCTCTGAACCATAACCTCGTTTATATCTTTGTTTAACTTACGACGGCGTTTGTTTTAGAAGCTTAGGCATTAGAGTATACTCGTATATTGTTTTCTCTTTAACCTAGAGGTTATAGAGAAAACAATACATACTGGGGTGAAAGTTTTTTTCACCTCTTATCGATTCCTAATAATACATTACTAATGCTTTCCCCAGCAAGAAGGTAATAAAGCTTAAATAGAACCATAATTACAGTGCGGTTCTATGCGACAGGCTGCAGTACATTGCACTCTATTGATTAAACATTCACTAGGATCGAGTATATGTCAAGGAATAATTTACTGTTGAATGTTAAAGCTTTACGATAACGTTGGAAGAAGATGCTGGAGAGCTGTGCTGATTGGTTTTATTTACTAGTTTTTTACTGTAGTCGTCGGATGAATTATATTAGACCGGGCCGTGTCCGGGGCGTGCCGTGTCCGTGGCCCGGACGGGGCCCGGACGGGGCACGTTACATACATTTTATATGAACCAGTTTATATTACACCGTGTATGATCCGTGTCCCGCCCGGGCCGGTGTAATAGAAACTGGCCACGGACACGGCACGCCCCGGACACGGCCCGGTCTAATATAATTCATCCCTTACAGCTATATCTATGTTATTATGTCCCAGGTACAGCATTCTGTATAGCATCGGCTTATCAAAAAAATTGGCTTACAATTATATTAATTTATTTTTTCTTTTTCCAGAACATCCACCCGGCCGCTACGGTGACCCCTGCTCAGTGACGTCAGAATGCAAGTTCCCAGACTCCGTGTGCCACGACGTGCAGAAGACCTGCCAGTGCCAGCCGGAGGTGCCCGCCACCAACTATCTCGACAAGTGCGGCAAACGTGAGTATACTGACACGTGTGTATACTGTGACACGTATGACGTCACATGGACTTCGTGCAGAAGAACTGCCAGTGCCAGCCGAAGGTGCCTGCCACCAACTATCTCGACAAGTGCGGCAAACGTGAGTATACTGACACGTGTGTATACTGTGACTAATGCATTCTTAAGATCACGGGCAGCAGTGTCGCACTTTGCCAACAAACTGAAAATACCAAGCCGCTTGGTAACCGTAGATTGTACGCATTCTACAAAGACCATTATTACATTCTATTTGAGAGACACGTGTCCAGAAAAGTGACATATTAATAGTTGTTAATTATAATGATGATGCAAAGTTAAAAAAAAAAAACACTCAGTAGTCGTAATCGTTAACAGAGCAAGACTTAAAAAAATAACTCCGCTCAAATGGGAGCATTTTCAACAATTAACTCTCAGTAATGAACTTACCATTCTATGTAATGAATCTTTCATTACACTACGTTTTGTCGCTTAGAGCTTCGCGGAACTATTTGCATAAAGCTAATTTTCAAGAAGACAACGGAATATTATGCATGGATAATAAAATTTGCATATTCTGATATCATTAGATTGTATGCCACTTATAATTAAACGTCCGTTAAAATTCATGGTCTTCGTTTTATTTCTGACACTCTGTTATTTAGCAAATAGTGATCCATATAATGTAGCTTTTCGATCGCTAAGCTTATACATTATGTAGCTACAGGAAAATTCTTTTTCTCTTGTAACGGGTTTGAATGGAGTTAAAGGGAATGGCAGTTCAAATGTTTTTTTTTAATTAAAATACTTAATGTTTTCTTACAGTTAATGTTCCATCTACAATATTTAAGATAGATTCCATCCATGTTTTTCATGAAAAAAAAAGTATTAAGTACTTTTGTACTCTCCATTTTTAATTTTACAGCGTCCATGTTTGTGTCTATAATTAATTATTATTTTAAAATCGATCTTTACATTTATTCATAAAATCCCAAGTATTAACAGAAAGTAGGTACTTACATTACATTTATAAAAATCTTAAATTTCTGATCCGTCTCCAGAAAAGTGCCCAGGATGCAAACCTAATTGGAAATGCTTTAATTCATTTAAGATTATTTATTTTTTTATTAAATTTAATTCTTATGAACTCATGTTCAATATGGTGACAAATTAACTTTATGATTTACAAATCCTTTAAAAAGTTTTTCAGGAAAGCCCCGGTCGATAACAAAGCATGCAGGTCGCGTGTTTTACAACAATGCTAGCTCCTCTAATGGTGACGGGTTATGCAGTTATTAAATGAATCATTCTGTCCTTGGTGACACGGTTTGGTGGCAATCGTGTCATTTCCAAGGATGAATGATTCATTTGTCATGATATCTTTTATCTTCTGATATTGATCACTGCAAGACCTTGTTATGAAAGGACCTTATGTTTTTATAACGCTTATTCCCACGTAGGTAAATTGAAATTTTCTAGCATTTCTTATTTTAATTCGCATTTAGAGTTTTAATTAAATGTTTATCATCAGAAGCGTTCGTTATAAACTCTAATTTTCTTATTATAATAATAAGCTAAAAATACTTTATTATATTTTGTTACTATTTTATATTTTGTTTTGACGATACTACTAATATTGTCATTAAAATATAAAGTGACAATAAACTCAAGTTGTCAACAGAGAGACTTATAACTATTATGATTAAGCTTAAAATATTGTTGAAATATTACGTAAATTGTGTGATTACCAAACCCACTAAGCCGCCAGTCAGATTTAAGGGTGTGTGTGTTTGTTTTGATTGCTATTCTTTCAGCTGCTATTATAATCATTTTACTCAACAAACAAACACACCTTTTCTCCCTACTTAAAGTAAACGCCAGTGATTTTCATAAAATACTACAGGTTTTAAAAACAATGATTGCCGAAAAGATTGATGAATAAAGACATGATTGATGTACAAATAATGTTCTTCATGTTAAGCTATATTGTTTCCATGGATATATTCTGACACAATGAGTTTGAGGAATCAATGTTTCGCTATTGCTATATCATAATTTGTCTTTAATACACAGCACCATGCTTTACCTACTTTCATTTCATTTCATGCAATTTTGGATCATGAGAACAATATTATCAACCCATGCTAGTTTTATGACATTTTAAAAAGTTCTCAGTCATATTTACATAGAATAAAACAAAGTTGGTGCCGCTTTTTGTTTGTAAAACTTAAATCTTACTTTTGAAAGTAGGATTAAGTTTAAATTTTATACTCAAACCTACCCAATTCTTGTCTTACGTTAAATAGTTTGTTTTTCTTTATATTACGAGTACACCTTTATTCTAAATTGTTCAATTGTTTCAACATTCTCGTTATAAGTGACTCATAATAACACTGACTTATAAACCTCAGAGTATAAGTCAGTGTTATAGTTTTGTAATATTTTTTTATTTTAGTGAAATAAATAATAATAATTATGGTATTTTTCCTGTTCCAGTCGCTGGCATCAACGAGTCATGTTCGTTCAACGAGCAGTGCGAGGACATGGTGTACATGACGGAGTGCCGGAACGAGCGCTGCGCCTGCAAGTTCGAGATGGTGCCGGAGACCAGCCAGGATGGAACTGTCAACTGCAAAGGTACACACACAATAACTTAAATTAGTTTTTGTGATTAGCGCGTTCAAACAAATAATCAATCAAAAGAACTCTGCAGCTTTATACTGCCGTCTTCTTTCTAAAAGACTGTTAAGTGACATTTTGCCAAAATTGACTTTTTTACACAGCTCGAAAATAAATAATCAATCAAAAGAACTCTGCAGGTGTATACTGCCGTCCTCTTTCTAAAAGACCGTTTAGTGACATTTTGCCAAAATTGAATTTTTTACACAGCTCGAAAGCGTAAATTTTTGTCTATTTTCTAGCCTGGGTCCCATATACCTAATCTCTATCGTTTATAAACTTATAATGCCTGAGATATCAACCCCATGTAAACCGCTAAATTACAGTTTTCCGACTTTTCCATTTTCTAAACACAGTTTTGTTAGATTACAATAGTAAACTAAGAACATGCTCAACATGCACAAACAATACTAAATGACCGCTATGTATTAGTATAGATTATTTTGCAAATTATTGAAGTGAAGCACCAAAAAGCTGATCTTATCTTAATATTCATAGTAAAATGTGTTAGAATTAAGATTTATTTAAAGGTACCTACCTTTTGTTATCTTATGTAAGTATATATCTTGTTTTCAGCGGAGAAACGCGTGGAGGAATCCCTCCGCACGCTGGACCCGGCGATGATCGGAGTGCTGGTCGGCATGGCGCTCATGTTCGTCATCATCTGTGTCGTTCTGCGGCTGTTCAGCAAGTAAGTTATTTTAAAGTGATTTATAAATTGATCAATATTTTATCTGATAATATTATTACCTTTACACCCGTTGTTTTGGCTGCAGTAGGGACCGCAATGAATCTTTTATCGTATTTTACTAGATTTGCGTCTGTGTTTTCGGCAGCAGTACCATACCTTTACATTTTATGTGCAAATATTTTTCCAATACAATTGTAGCCTATGGTATCTTTCTTTCATACTAACTTTCAGACACAAATTGACACAGATGCTTTAGTAACAATACTGAAGCTAGCGAAACATTAATATTTTTAATTAAAGGAGTGAAAATTAAAAGTATAAAACTAAATTTTTAATGAATATTTTTCCAGGGCAAGATGGCGTGAAAACCGAACAATATTTAATACACCAAATCCACGACTGATGAATGTTTCTCTGCTGAGAGACTCCAAGCTGTTACACTCACAGGTAATAGTTACGAATTTAAAGATATATAATAAAATCTAAAAGAGTATGTTTAAAAGTTTCTTTGTGAGCACTATCCTAAATTTCAACAAAAACAGGAGTTGTTTCAATAATTTAACATTGTAAGCAGTTTAGAATGTAATCCTTCTCAAAGACACAAAAGGCACAATCACAAAAATATGTGTTCAATCACTTATCTACTCATTTAACCAAATCTATACACGACAGTGTCCCCGTCAAGTCGAGTCGGGAAAAAACAGCGTATAGCCGTGCCATACATTTATCCAAGCAGTTAAGGCAATTTCCAACTTATTATTACATTAGCTATTCCTTAGCTAGTTATGAATAAATGATTTCAATAAAGTAGTCACTTCAGATATAAATATATTTTCAGGATCGTCGTGGATCGCGCGTCAGCATGAGACCTCCCTCCCGACAGGCCAGTCAACAGGAGCTGAGACCACATTCACCCATTCCAGGTAAAACATTATTATTATATTATATGTATATTGTAATTTACTAAATTATCAGTATCTTTATTATTTTATTGCAAACTGCCAATGTTAAGCTTCGTTACCATGAAGATAATTAAATTGTGGTCATGATAAAATAATTTTTGTGATTTATATCTACGTAAAAACAGAGCCTTTTGGGTGGTTTTCTTCAAGCAATAGATAAAGAGCGAATAAACAAGCAAATCAAGAAAACATTTATGATGGTTTACTTAATAAATACTTCTAATTACAGTTATGCTGTTGGTAGTTTTATTGTTAAAATTAAGTAATTTCGCGTTTTCGCGCAAAAGAAAAATATGATTGTGTTAACAAAAAAGTCTAAGTCGATTTTAAAGAATTTTTAGAAATAAATAGCATACTCACCTTTTTCTTACCGTTAACTTGATTTTTTCTACTATAAAGCTTGTGCTCTCGCTCTATACAACAATAAAATATTTGTGATATTATTGTTAATTTTGGTGTTTTAGCGGTGTTGTATTTACTTTTAATTTACTAAAATACAGTCACTTCCATTATCACATACATGATCATAAATGGCTTTATTATTTGATCATAATGTTCATAGTATTGAATACAGCAAGAGAGTATAACATAAAATATGAGTTTTAACTATTGATATAGCTTTTTCAACATTTTTAACATTTGCCTGACGTTTATATATCTTAATAATTATCAAAAAAAATGTTTTTGTCTCAATAAATTACACTAAGTGGTTCATACATAAGTAAAAAGTAAACCGCAACCAAATCAAAGATATACCTAAAGCCTATATTTGTTTCAACACACCAAGCTAACAGTCATGATGATTTCACCAGCAGCACGTCAAAACCATCAGATACACCGAAAACCCTCAGGTTACAGTGGATTTATTTGCCAGCTTCGTAGTTCAGCACTTTACCGTTAGATGGCGCATGATGCTATAGAAACAATAGGAATAGATATAGTGTTTGAATTGATGCAAATTATTAAAGAGATGTTAAAGGAGACATAATTTAAATGTTATTTCTATTGATTTTATTATTTTTAAATATAATTACATTTACTACATCTTTTTTCTTAATTTAAAGGTATGCATAAGGTGGTATAACATAGACATAAATTGAATTGAATTGGTGACAGTGGTCGAATACCGACCACTAATATTCTGGTAACCTTCATTCATTGTTGATTCAGACACCTTGAATCAGACTGATTCATCTAATAATATACCAGACACTAAAGCTTAAGTAACTTCCATCAATTAAAGGGATATATTTCAACAAAGTCAACATTTTTTTTTGAAATTAAAACTATTATTTTATCCAATTTATAACGTATTTAAAAGTGTTGTCTCCTTTTACAAATCTACTGACCTGGTGTGTGTCTTAGACAAACCTAGTATTTAAACATAGACACTATGGTGTGTTAGTTTATTTATAGTATTAACCCTATTAATTCTACCATAGATTGACTTACAGTAATAGAAATATTTTAAAGTACTTACTAACTTTCTGTTTTATAGTATGATAGCATATACTTTTCACTATACAACTTCACAAAGACTACATACTTCTTTCATATCAATTAAAAATAACTTTGATAATCAAAGCATGCGACCCTTATAATATACTAATTATCAAACTTATATCATACTTAGGCCTAAATTTATTAATACCTAGTTTTTCAATTTTATATTTTATGTTATCGGTCGCACTTCTTTCTAGATTTTTCTAGCTCCCTATTAGATTAAACCGAAATTTGAATTCGTAGGCTTTCCATTCTTAAATCGAGAAATCTATTATTTAAATATAAACTCACTACAATATTTACGTAATCACTATAATAATTACGTTCTCACTTGCTGGACACTAGGACTTCTCTCCTACGAGATTAATATTTACTATTCCAATACTTTAATTTATTTTTATTTTATTGTAATTGCAGGGTCTCGACGCGGTTCTAGGGCCAGCAGTGGTCACTCCGCCACGTCCCTGCGGTCCGCAACGCTGAGGTCGCCAACAGCACCCGGGCCCACCTCAGTGACCGTGGAAATACGGGCCCCTGAAGCTTAACCCTATAATGACAATGCCGTCTTTTTACACTTCAACACGTATTATCGTGTATTTTACACACAATTGCCTCAAGATTTACACAAAAATTCGTAATCAAGGGTTGATTGAACACAGGGTTTCATTGAGAATTTGGGTGTAAATAAATCTTCACCATAAATAAACAAGAAATTAAATAATATACTGTTATAGTATGTTTGAGAAACAAAAAATTCCATTTATTCTATCAAGTCAACTATGTTAATTTCAAATCTATTGTTTACGAAAGTGTTTGAAGTGTAAAAAAACGTTAAATTACAACTACATGGTGAATAGAAACACGTATATCCAGTCCAACATTTACAGAATTTGTGATAATATATTTACCATTGTCGAACTCTAGAAGTATATTCATAATTATAGCAATAATCTCGCACTTACGTAATCTGTCATAAATTCAGCCACTTAAAAAGTGCCTATAAATAGACACATAAATCTTAAATCTCATATTTTCAGCTATAGGCTATAATAATTTTAGGATAAAGCAGTTACATTAATAATAGTAATTAATAATAAACCACTATCACAAATCGATAAATATAAACACTAAGTAGTTGTAGAGCACCGTTCAACAATATTCATAGTACTAGGATAGTGATTAGCTTTTATAGCGTTAGAAAGGATCGCTTTTTGGCATTTTTGTAGTTTCATAGTTTCAGAGTCGATTACCTAGATAAGTCTTATTTCTTCACGTTTTTTTGTCCTAAGTAATGAATGCTAGGTTTCGTGATTTCCTGCCTTAGACTAATGCTTTACAATAAGCGACTTAGGTTTAGAATTTAGTTACGGGGACCATCTCCTCTGAGGGAGCGAGCTGAGTCGGACGAGACGGGTCTGAGAAGGCAGCTTCTATCCGCTTTCTATCCTATAAGACTTTTAAAATTGACTATAATTTTAAGAGGCTTTTCTTCGTGAAGTTTTACGAGAGAAAACGTTGTGAATCAATGTCATAGAGAATATTTCCTTAGAATAATATAGTTTGTACTTCTTTATTGTTGTGTAAATCGGGGAAATTTACACTGACTTGTCTTCAATGCACACTGCTTGACCAATGTTACAGCAACGCACAAGGGTTAAGTAACATTTATCTACTTGAGTGTACTATGGTTGAATATGGATTAGTGTTAAATAACGTTATCATCGATACCTAAGTATGGAATGTACTTCAATAAAGGGGAAGATTGAGGTACAGTCGATACGACAACCCATTTATTATATTTAAAGCAAATAAACTTAGCTATATAATACTTTTTTTGGAATAATGCTCACGTCGAGAATGTACTTCGAACACTGCTAGTTATACATGTACCAAAAATTTATGCTGTAATTAAATTATATAAACTTTTATTATAACTTATACTTCCGAAATTGGTGTTTTATTTACATAATTCCCATTTGTTAATCAGAATGGAATACCCTTTCCTCTTTCTTTATAATCAACGCCATCTCTGAATATTTAGTTAAACTGAATTGAGAGTAGAGAGTTACCATCTACGCTATAGCACTAGTACTACGGTGGTACGGTGCTACGGCGTAGCCTATCTACGAAGATTCAAAAGCTACGAAAATTCATAACAATAAATTTTAATTAAAAATTAATTTTACCCTATCCTATGTCTCAGACGTCTTAATCAAATGTTTATCTACCAAATTTCATAAAATTGGTATAACAATTATAATGGAGGAACAGACATTATTTATGTACAAAAAAAAAAATCGTCAAATAAGTTTCAGTATCATATTATTGATCATATAAACGCAAAAATATCTATCTGTAAACGATAAAACAGGCCCTAAAAATAAATAATTTATTAATAGCCCCAAAAATATTTTAATTACTGATAAAAAACGGTTCTTTTTGGCTGTTATAAATATTTGAACATAAATAAATAAAACGAAAGATTTACATTTATGTTTTCAATGAACACACAATTACAGTTTCAATAAAGTTGTCAAATCCAGCATTCAGCTTTTACCTGAATCAACATTATTCATTCGAATGGTTGTTGATACGCCTTCTTACGGTTAAGAAATTAGGATGAAATACTTCGTAACATTTACATTGAGATGAATTATACCATTTTGTTTGAAACACAGTAAAGTCTTATTTTATAGTTTTATAGAGAGAAAGCCCTGTGTTGCGCCAGTGATTTTAGGCCTTAATTCACCACGAAAAAACTAGATGTGCGCGACTGGATTTGAACCCAAGACCTTAGGAATGAAAGTCGAATGTGATCTTACTTAGCCAACTCAGCTCTAACTTATTTGAGTATAAATTAACTTAAATACATAATCTTTCTTTATTATTTTTCAATAATGTTCTAGGAACTAAAGCCTCTCGAGTTGTGTGATATGTTGATTATGCACCCGTAACACAAACTTAGAGCTTACCAGGGGGCTAGATGTTGCTGTGTGAATTGTCTAGCAAATTTTATTAATATTTATATCTATGTAAACTTTTATCATTATAAGCAACTTCTATTCTATTAACATAGCTAGAAAATAGAATATATTATGAACGGATAACAAAAAATGAGGAAACATTATTGATTCCATAAACCCGGGAGCTTCGCCATAAAAAGGATAGTCACGCCTCAGGCTAGACAAGGCATATGAAAATATTGATATATCTGTGGATTCGTCAACAATATGGCTTTGCGGCAGATTTGCGCGTTCTATTGGAAATTATCGAGGTGTGTGTGATACGGCGTCGTGTACAGATAAAGGCACCGGTGATTCTTCATACATAGATTGTATTAGTTATGGGGAGATATTTTTAGTGGGTAACCAATTTACAACAGAGGATGCCCGACGTCGATTGATAAATATACATGTTAATTGGAAATACAAAAAAAAACTAAACTAGTAAATATAATAAGACTACTGTTATTGGATAATTATGTCTGCACTAGTGTTAAATAAATAAATATAAATAATCCCAAATTAAAAGGAAATAAGACATTGTAATAAGGTCACCACTCTGTACTAGAATGCGGTAAAACGATAGCGCAATGAAGCAGTAACATTATTATAGGCAATTTGCTTCACGACAGACGTGTCTGATCCCTCCGACCCCGAGCCCTGACGATTTGAGACTAAAGATAATGATGTGTTGCCTTTATCTAGTAAACGAGATATATTGTGGAGTTGCTTGTGTTATAAAAACTACAAGACTAATTCAAGATACAAGAGCTATAATCTAAATAATATCTATCTTTGTATGTATATTCTATTGTGTATTATATAGTACCCGTAACACAAGTTTCTAGCTTACTATGGAGCTAGATATTAATGTGTAAATTGTTTAGCAATATTTATTAAAATAATTTATTCAAACTCATAGTGCTATAGATTTAAATATAATATTGCGATAACACTGAAGAATATCATATTAGTATTGGAAAAAATATTGATGGACAATAATTGAAAGACCAAAATGGTCCTCTGTTAAACTAGATATTTCATATTCCTATAGAATAAAAGTATTTAGATATATATATATACACTCAGATTAGAAACAAGTTATAATTGCAAAATAAAGAAACACAAATTCGCATAGGCCAGCCATGCACGGGAATCGAACCCGTCAAGAATTCCTCTAAAAAGTGGTAAAAGGTTCTTCGGTTCATAAGGTTATCAATAATTTACAGATTTCATTAAAAACCAAAAAAATAGTGACAGAACTCACAATCAACAACATTACCCGATGTTCCTTAAAAGGTAAACACCCACCAATAATTGGTATTGCCTTACATTTCCACCGCGAACTATAATTTACAAGGATTTATGAGCACAAAAGGGTTATCTACTACCCAGAGAGCGAAATTTATATATTCACTTCCTTCCGACCGACCGTAGGGCTCAATATTCAGGTACGGTACCTCCAACACTAGTGTATTGTATTGTTTTATCTCGGATAGAAAATTAGGTTTACTCCCTGAGGGAAAAGTGACTTGTGCGTTGCCCAAATCGACAAATTTGGTGAAGGGATAATTTGTGTCTATTTTGATTACACATGCTATCTAGAATTTCGTTATGTATATGCTATACAGACTGAAATATACATTGCATTGCAATATTCATCATCATTTTCAACCCCCAGTACTTACGTCGATCAGGGTTTTGGGCGACTTTGTTATCACGCAACGTTTACCAAGATTTGGTATTCGCAGTAAATTGGTAAGTATTATAACATCTAGGGAACTCTTTCCGTGAATGTTCTGAAACAAACCGTAGTGTGAAACTATTTTAAGGCCTATTATAAATTCTGTAGTCGATTTGACCCACGAAAAGATGTCAAATGTAATCACTAAATAGCTATATAAAACATGTATTCCAAACAAACGCCTTGTTAATGATATAACGCCTATGAAAGCCCGCATAAGGCAAAGACATAAAACTATTTATCATCATCATCATCATTTCAGCCATCGGATGTCCTCTGTTGGATATAGGCTATAAGGCTACCCTTAATGATTTCCAGGTATAACAGTCGGATGCAGCTAACTCCATCGTAAACTGGCTGCTTTGCTAAGATCATTATGTCCATATTGTTGGTGGACGTCCAACGCGCGCGACGCTGCGTTTGCCGATCGTGGACTCGAGTGCATTTAAAATTGTTATTGAAATGAAATTCTCAATCGTATACTATTGGTGGGGCCGTACAGAGCTCAGCAGAGAAACAACGAAAGTCCTGTATTCAGCAGCAAGAGCAAAAGGCAAGGGTCCATTAGCAACGCGCAAAAGGGCTCTCAAGACAGTAAAGGTACAACAGTGCACTCTGCTCCTTGGAAATGTGTGAAAATGGATGTCAAGTGTCACCTCTTTCGCTAAATTTAGTCTAAAAAGTTGGTAAACAGACGACGTTTTTATAGGATGGGAGTAGAGCGTGCTCTAAGTAAATGTGAAAAGTCAATGGCGTGGCGTGGTAACCTAACCTAACATACAAAGAGCCGTGGCTAATTGGGAGCACACGCAAATAATTAGATAAAAGAGGAAAAACATATAATGTGTTACTTCAATAGATACCTATTATTACACCATATCAAAAAAAATATTCAGAAAACAATATTTATTTAAAGTTCGCCGAAGCAAAGTTAATTATTTATCTCAGGTTTTGTGTAAACTTCCATTAAAAATCATTGAATATTTTGATCGTATTTCAACGTCCTTTTCAATTTAAATTGAAAGAGGGAAAATAAGGTAACTTTATTTGCTTTCATTTCCTAATTGAATTCCCTTTGTTATGTGACCAATTACGCTATAATTGTACCTTTCGGAGATATTTACAATGAAAACTTGCAATTGCAATATCTACTGCCAGGTGCCTTAATAATAGTATTCTAATTCAACTCCCCCCATAGGTGTCGTGAGACCGATTATAAGAATAAGAGATTTATATATCAGAAAATGGGTACTACAAGTTTACCGAAGACATTTTGGCGTAGTGTCGATTGTACCATTGATTAGTACCATTGACATACTATTCAGATTTCCATACAACTGTCACTAATTTGAAGTACCTAAATAAGTGTCAGTTATATAGAAATTTGTTAGTCAAGTTAAATGTAATGTAATTTTTAAACTTGTGATAGAGATGCTGTACCAATTAATATTGGGATAAACGGGAAATACACGAACCTTTTTACGTTGGATTAGGTCAACACCGTTTATCCCAAAATTAATTTATGAAACCACGACAGTTTTTATGCTACACTTACTGTAATCCCTCATGTAGTAAAAGTACTGTTGTTAAAACACGGACGTATGTCACGGACGGGGTAAGTCTAGGACGTAAGACGTCCTAGTCTTCTTCTGTGCGCTGTGGACCAACAAGCGGTTGTAAACTGTGTCTTGCAGTCTTGATGATGTCCCACGTACCGGGATAAAATAGTTGGCCTTATCCAACATATACAAAATAAGATTAAAGGATTTTAACCCAGAGATTCGTTCAGAAATTAACATTCAGGAATGTTTAAAAACAGGCAAATACACGAGTTTATTTCGCCGGTATACATTGTAAATGTCACCAGCCTTCCCCTACCATTACATGTTACAAACAAATTATGTCAACATAACTTTGCATCCCCTTTTTCTAACTAGATCTGTTATAATTGGTTTTGTAGCAATTTGGGCTGATACTCGTTTACAAGGCAAACAACCATGCATTTTGGAGTAGGCTTATCTGTTAGTAGATACTGTTATAGCATACTGTTAGACCAATTATGATTGATTATGAGGATATAAATTGGAGCTGTAACATTATAATTGTTGCTTTTTGGCAGGTATTAATTACATAAAAATTAATAGTAATTAATAGTTGTAAATCTGTAAATTAATCATTATTTTGTAAACCTGTGTTCAGTCTCTAAAAAAACCCTAAAATCTAAAAAATATATAGTTTCACAACATCGTTTTTTGTTTGATATTTTTTACGTTTAGTTTTTATTTACTGATCTGAAAACTGTTTTTATTATTTTATTTTATTATTCTGAAACGTGGGCAAAGATAACATTTTTGCATTCAAAACAAATGACGTCACCTTTAATCCCTCAAAATAACAGCACTGTACATCGCAGTGCAACGCACTGGTTGGCTCCCATTTCAGAGCTCACAGAGTAATTGGGTTCCCGGCGGTATCAGCTTTATAAAAACGCGTAGAGGATTTTAGAGTACGGTAACTAACTGATTTTTAGGGTACGGTACGGGTTATGTAATCGAAAAATCATTTGTGATAACGAGAATGTAATAGTATATTTCTTTATAAGCTTTATATCCTGCCTGATAGGCATGTTTGTGACTTTTTGTTTGAATACATAATTCCTAGTTTTAATTTTTATAATGTTAACTTACTTAGCTTACTTACTTAGATGGAATATGTATTTATAGTTTGGATGAGGACCGACACTGCGACACACTTTTATAACTACGAGTATTGCAGCTGTTCAACGTTCCACAATTTCGAGAATTGAATATTTATATCAATAATCAATCATTATAATTATTATATTCTCGCACAATAGATTTGTCACTTAATTCAATATAATCTGTCACCAGTATTGGATACGAAACCATTGACTGAAGTTCGACTTACTCTTACGATTTATATTTTTGTAGAGCCGGTTATTTTTAAAACACTTTACCATGCATGTTTCAATTTGCGTCGCATATCGTTAGTTTCAACTTGTTAGTTCGAATTGTTTATTTGTATTTGGGTATTGTATTTTGAGTGACTACATAACATATTTTTAGCTATTTTTAATTGTACTTGGACGCAGTCAATGATTGATGTTTTTGTATAAGAAATATTCACACAGTAATTTTATATGCAATACAAGAACACACTCACTTCTTATTAGTAAAACACATTTAGCCTCGGCGGTGCACCCTGCAGGTCTGCGCCGTTGCTACACAATGTTGTACTTGTGCCATGGGCACTGATAGTGTTAACACATTCAATGCCACAGGATACGCTATTTAAATTCTTGCTCCAGTTTTGATAAGATGTGGCCCCCATACAAACGCAGACGGAGCTTCGAGCACCGCTAGTAAATAATAAATCGTGTTAGTTACACTATTTAATATATCTGAAGAGCGGCCGCATTGGTTATCTTGAAAAGTGTTGGGAAAATAGCTTAAGACCTAATTTCACCACTCTCTGTTTAAATTCCCGTTATGTTTATGACTGACAGTAAACGTATATTTTTGGACTGTTAATTAATTAATGGTATGTTAAACTAACAAACAGAGAGTGGTGAAATTAGGTCTATTACTAGGAACCTTAATACCTAAGCAAATCCTCAGCCGGCATATGACAGCTAACGTTACAATTAATTATGCTAACCCTTTGACTAGTAAATGACGTGCGTTATGTGACAGTGCGCTGTTTGATTGCAAATTCCATTATACGGAGCCACTACTACGGCACAAGTAAGTATCCACTCACTTCTACTGTGGTAACGGTGAGGGTTTATCTCACCAATCCAGATGAGATTAAACTTCAAACTCTCCGTTTACAACTCGCTCCAATTACAATTAGCATTGTGCCATTAGTCTTAAACTATATTTAAATAAATTTTCAATATTCTAAAATTATAATAATGCTTAAGGTGTAATTTTTCCATAAAATTGTAAATTTTATAGTATCTTATCCAAATTTATCTGAGTCATAATCTGAATATATTAACATGAGTGAGGATAAAAAAATAAATACACAAAAACAGTGACTTACGATCAATAATAACCTGATAATGCAGGTTATTATCAATATTAAACTTACGATCAATTGTAAGTCACTGTTTTTGTTAAGATACATCTAGACACATCGCCAAGAGTCCTTAATAGCTATTTTGCCACAGACTAACAGACATACAAAACGTTGTCAGTTGTCAAACGTAGAACTTACTAATTGAGTAAGCAAGTGAGTTTCAATAGTAAGTGCATGGTGATATGATTTGCATTGACAAAATACAATTCCGATTGTGGAGTGGCGTGATAGAGTAATCTGCAGAGGATTGGACGTTTCGCTGTCAGGATAGATTAAATTTCTGATAGGATTATATTATACATGCTTATTAATATGTGAAGCCGTATATATAAATCTTGATATATCTCTACCTATACTGGAAGACGTGAGTTCGATTCCTCCTTGAGAGCGTCGCGATTGTTCGTTGGAATCTTGGATCTTTTCTACAACAATTTTTGATGTTTTTTCAAATAAACAAACAAATCATTTATTTTACGAACACATTGAAACATAAAAGTACAAACCAAATAGATAGATATAAGGTACATAACAAAGTAGCACTGTCTCAGCATGATGTTAGGTTAGGTTAGCACTTGCACTAGTACTAGTAGGTATTCAAGTGTACTAGTAGGTATGCAAGTGTCTAACATAGCTTGCTATAGCAAGCTAGTAGGTATGCAACGCTGATCTTCCTTCTTCTTGATTCTTAATATGTATAACTACAATTTAATCTTTAAGCTCACTTTCAAAACGCATCATTTAATCCTCGAAACGCACCAAGAACTCATAAACAAGAGGAGGTCACATGAAATATTTACAGCGGCATTATATCGGCGATATTCGCATCTCGTAGTCAACCCGCGTAACTCGAATACGCGGGAAAAACGATACAAATGTCGATTTTCTTGCGATTCGGAGACTGGACGAAAATCCTTGTCGATAAAGATAGAGTAGATATTATTAAAGGACTGATAAAAATTTGCCAATGTGGTGCGAGACTAAGAATGGTACAACCGCGTCTCATACCGTAAGAGTCAGCAGAACCTAAGTGGTTTATATTTATATTTAACTAAGACTCGGACAGAATCATGAATTAACTCTGAAAAGGAATATAGGCGCTTCTTGGTGGAATTATTAGCTTAGCTTTGGTGAAAAAACTTACGCCCAGATTATCTTAGTCCAGATCATTCATCGCTCAAGTCTTGATACTTTCAACATAAAACGCCACAGCCATTCAAGTATCAATTTTCTAAATGTATGTTTGTGTCATCTTTTATTTTATTGCCATTAGTTCTTAGTATTGCATTCTAAGAATATTCTGTTTCTTGAAATTGCGTGGTAGTAAATTGTATAGGAAAAACCCACGTAATTGATGTACGTTGACCTTTATAGGAAAAAGGCATATTACGTACTTAGAAGGTATCAGAATAACAAGATAACATAATTTTTATGGCTAATATTTTTGACCTTTACAGACGAAAACATACACAGGCTATTACATGATATAAAGATATATTATACAAAATTTCAGAAATTGGTTGAAATTATATGAAATTAAAAGAGTATTGTTAATTTTTATTGACATGATTTAACCTCTTTATTGATTTGATTTAAATCATATTAATCTTATGATTCATATTGTGATAAATGGGGAATCCACGAATTTGGTCGAATATGGTCAACAGTTTCGTCCCAAAACGTGGCACTTCTTCAGGACCAAACACTGCAAGGACAGGGATCACGACAACTCGCTGGTCCGGAGTTCACTGACCGTAAAATTTATCTCAATATGAATTTATCAATTCACGACAGTTTTTATAATAATGTCATGATGTTGGTGGTGGTGGCCAAAAATTTCACCACACCTTCATACAAATGAATCAAGAGTTACGTTAATCAAGAGTGGGATAGTTAACCTCAGAATGCCCTATCTCTTTAATGTTTATTATATTTATTTATCCTTATCTACATACGAGTATATTAAGAGTTCACGAACTCTTCACTATTCAGTTGAAATTCGTAAGAATCACTTAAGAGCGAGTATGCAGTGAAAATCGCGGCAGAAACGACTACGAGAGTTGACAACAGCGACCGCGTGCCCCGCGTGGCGCTGGCGTATCGAAAATATTACGCCCAGCGCTAACCAGAATTAGTTGTGTAGCCTACAATCATAGATAAACCCCACTAGATACCGCATGACAAGCGACGACCGCGCGCCAAACATATGGTTAAATCAACCATTATGAAAAGCCCCGCCTCGAAACACGGCTTTAGTTGCGACCAAGTAAGTGTCAGACCCGTGAACTTCATATACGTTTCTATAGTCTAACGCAAGTGAAGAGGTCAGCATATAATGGCTACTCGTACAAAGGATGTTCACTTGTCTCTTTTCCGCATTGCGCTTATTGCACTCGTTGTCCTTCTCGGCGAAAGCACGTGTAACGTAAGTGATGTAAACTCTAATCGATATCGTTAAAAATGATAGACGACGTATATAAGCGGGTCTCTCGGTATTATTGTATGTAAAAATAAATAAGTTATCCATAAACCGTTTAAATATGTTTATTACTTACTCACTCAGTCAAATGAATTATTTGTGATAAATTTTTCTAATATTATTTTTAAATTTTTAAGTTCTACAGGTTTTGTGTATACCAAAAATAAATACATATCTACCTACCTACATGATGCTATTTGCTACAACGCCTTTGTTCCAGTCCCCGCAACCCGCATCTTCCTCCAATTTAGGTGCGTTTGAATCGGAAAAAAAGTATTCTAATGAGGTAATCTAGTTTCGGTGATCTGTGCATACAATAGACACTATTATTGTAATCTGAAGCAATGCGTCAAATTTTTACACGCCAAACAATATATACAAAATTGAAATGCGAAAGTAACTCTGTCTGTCTGTCTGTTACGCTTTCCCGCACCTCTCAACCGATTTTGATGAAATTTGGCACATACACTCTTTAGAGATCTTTCTCAGGGGAGAAAGAGCAGACTTTTTACCGCGGAAAAATACATGTTTCCGCGGGAAAATTTGATTTAGATTAAATTTAGTATGGAGATAGTTGCAAATAAAAGTATATGGCGAGAGACTATTTACCGCGGATAAATACATGCTTCCGCGGGAAAATATATGCTTACGCGGGAAAATTTGATTTGGATGAAATTTAGTATGGAGATACATAGTTGCAAATAAAAGTATACGGCGAGCAGAAGTCGCGCGGGGGCAGCTAGTTATAAATGACAAACTACTTATAAAATTGGTTCCGGCACAGAATATTATTAGTTAGTACGGCGCACGGAGAAAATTGTCATAGGTCCGTCCAGCACAACGTCTCGCCCCGCACTGAATTGAAGGGCCCGCGAAGGGGAAGATCGCGCATTGCGTGTGTCGTTTTACGTAAAAAATTCGTTAAAAATCGCTGGGATTTTTTTTCGAAAAAGTAAGCTCAGGAGATGATTGGTATTCTTTTATTCTATATGGTGATGAAAATTAAAAAAATCTTATGATTAATAGATTAGGATTTAAACGGTTCTTGCTGAAAAAGTAGACGGTATTTTACACTATTATTTCAGGTACTTAAAATAAAAAAAATGAAATTTCGGCCTCAGGAGATAATGCCTTATATGGCATAGATTATTGTGTAATTTTTTCAAAGCAATTCTGTTAAAGAACAAGGAAATAAATGGTTTCTGCTGAACCCAAATTTACCAAATTCACGCATATCTACGCCTTAAGTTGACGAATGGTGCCGAAGATAGATCGGTGTTCGGCAGCTTTGACAAACGACGAATTGCCGGCCCCAGAGCTCATGTAAACGTGCTGCTCCTAATGTATTTCTACAGTTAAGCTGACTGTTCACTGCGGTGATATTTCAACTGAAAAGTTATGCATAAAACTGCGATTTAGTCATTTGAAATACAAATTTCAGAATTTGCTTTACTTGACGAGATGAGCTTTAGTTCACCACGCTGACCAAGTGCGGGTTGATGATTGTATTATTTAATTTAATAATAATATTTATTATATTGAATTCCAAGTGATCTTTCGGATTTTATGGAAATAAACCCATGCTCAAAGCAAAGCAAAGCAAAGCATGGGTTTATTTGGGTTTTAGCCGGCAAAAACAGAACGCACTCTCTTTTATGCTTTATTAGCATATATCCAGTGTACAATGACCCTTATTGTCCCTACGTTCTTACATTCCCCGGAAAATGAGGGCAAAATTGTTTTTCTACTACGTTTTGTGGCAATTAGTTTTGTAGTTTGCCCGTTAGAAAACATTGTTTTTGTGTAGATAGTTTTATGGCTATTTGGAAATATTATTGGTCATTATAACTTAACTTTCATAGATTTTTATGGCATAAGAGTGTTTGTATGGGAAAACTTTATATATTTTCATTTAGATGGGCATAATAGATTTTCAGTTGATTTAGATAGATGACAACATTACGAGTAATGAAACTTTTACTTTACACCTGTATTTTGTTATAACATAAATATTTATTTATCCTATTTATTTATCCATGCACTCACAATGTTACACAATAAATAGATACTTTTTAATTGCCCTTTACACTAACTACTTTTGAATAATGTTAAAGAACTTTACTTTGTATAAATAATATGTTTCGACATCTCTTTGGCCCTACGTCTATTTCTACTAATTGCAGATGAAACGGTTTCAATAAGCTGTCAATAATATTTAACCACTTGTTGAAGAGACAATGGGCTAGAAAAACGCATAGAATAGACGTCCGATGGGGGTAAAAAGCTTTCGAATGGGGAATGTGGATCGGCAAACGCAGTCAGATATAGTATACGGAGGCTGAAATGATAATGATTATGCTTTTTACCGCAGTAAGTCGCACACGCCACGTTTTTTATACCGCCTATCAATAAGGAGTTATCCGTTATCAAAATCACATAATAATGCGGAAAGTCTTGAATTAACGGTTCTATATGGCAACATTAGAATCTGAGTAACGTTAAGGTAACAGTTATTACCTAATAAATTACTCGTTGACTGTCACAGTGTTATATTAAACAGCTGAATTTGATTATACTCGTAATTCTTGACAGGATTTAACTTCACTGTTTGTTATTTTTAATATTTTTATAACAATTTAATAATTTAATTAAATACTTATAAAATTATTCTTATTAATTTTAAAGAAGTCCATATAACAAATTCTATCTTGGACTTCTTTAAAACTACATTAATTTAAAACAACCCAAAAATTCTCAGGCCGGCACTACACCTGTGCCTAACAGGCATATTAACATATTTTACGACCCGTCTCATCTTTTGGTTATTGTAAGACCAACTAAGGGATTTTAAATATGAAATGTATAATACCTATATTAGAATATGGCAGCAATATCATTTTGTGTATTACGCCAACTTATTGCTACTTTTACTAATTGGTATTTAATTCATTATTTTTGCTACTTACTACCAAGTAGTACATTTTGAATGAATCGGATATTTACGATTAAGCTGTGTCATAAAACTACGTACAGATAAAATAAATTTATAGATGGTGCAGACTCAGTTTTCATGTAATATGAACGCATTGAAGTTCAATTTCGATTTTATTGCTGTCACATTTCATGGATATTTTCAGATCGTTTAATTTATCTGATGGCAACTTAACTGGGAGTTAAATTCACAATTTTCAAGTACTTTAAGGATAGATAAGAACCATTTGTTATATATTTATTATATCATCGTCTTCATACTAATTCCCACTTCTGTGCATGAGTCTGCCCAATGTAACCCGTTTATAGGTTTTGGTATTATGACTATGCTTGAAGTCGTTGTAGTAACCTTTTAGTCAGTTTGACACCCGCTGGTAGATAACAGGGTGATAAAATTTAACAAATTCATTCATTAAAAGAAGGTATTCGTTGAAATTACAAAACCTGGCTAAAAGCTTCACGCAAAGCTTTCCAATCAATAGTTAATTTATCCAGCGACCTGGTTCTAAGTAACAACCATGACTGAACTAATACAAAAATCATCTACACGTAATCCACGTCAAGTAATCAACCGATCAGGCCCCCTAGCAGTAAAACAGTCATCGAAACGTTTATTTTAACAATACCTAAGTCTAGAAATTAATTTTGATTTTGTTTTGTATTAAGCAATGATTTTATAATGAAAACTTAGAAATTACACAAAATATAAACAAAAAAAATAAACAAACAGAAAATATTCCTGGCTTTACAGGTAACAATATTGAAAACAGAGTTAAATTAATTGATAAAAAAATTAATGAAACAATGGTGAATGATAATTCAACTTCGAATGATATGTGTAAGGTAAACTTTAATGAACATTTAGAAATTACAAACTTCAACATATTAGTAAATCATTTAGACACTCAGCAACAACTAAGAATAGATGAATTAATTAACAAATATAGGTCGCTATTTGCAAAAGATAAGTATGATGTAGGTACAGTGAAAGGCTATGAAGCACATATAGATTTAATAGTAGATACATATTGTAGCAAAAGACCATACAGATGCAATTTTGAAGACAAAAAAGAAATTGAACACCAAGTTTCAAAATTATTACAAAAGAAATTAATTGAGGAATCTTATAGCCCTTTTGCAGCTCCTGTAACATTAGCCTATAAAAAAGAAGAAGGAAGAAAATCTAGATTATGCATAGATTTTCGCGATTTAAATAAAATAGTGGTTCCTCAGTCGCAACCATTTCCTCTGATAGAGGATTTAATGTTAAAAACAAGAAATTGTAG
Source organism: Chloroclystis v-ata (assembly GCA_963691955.1). Classification (NCBI taxonomy): domain Eukaryota; kingdom Metazoa; phylum Arthropoda; class Insecta; order Lepidoptera; family Geometridae; genus Chloroclystis; species Chloroclystis v-ata. Next base: position 9,101,014 of record OY829902.1, on the reverse strand, counting down.
ATTTTTCACAACATTGGATATAAATTCTGCTTTCTGGTCCATACCTTTGAAAGTGGAAGATAGAAAGAAAACCGCATTTGTTACTCAAGATAATCATTTTCAGTGGACTTGCCTCCCGTTTGGCTTAAAAACCTCACCGGCAATTTTTCAGAGAATTCTCACTAGCATTATTAGAAAACACAAATTATCAAACTTCACAGTAAGTTTCATTGATGATATTTTGATATTTTCCCAGACATTCACTGAACATATTGAACACTTATCATTGTTATTGGAAGCAATTTCAAAGGAGGGTTTTAGATTAAAATTCTCTAAATGCAATTTTGCACAGGAATCTGTAAAATACTTGGGTCATATAATAAAAAATAACACAATAACGCCACTGAAGGATAATTTAATAGCTATAAAAGACTTTCCTGTCCCAAAAACAAAGAAAAATATAAGACAGTTCTTGGGTAAAATCAATTTCTATGGAAAATATATACCAAATATATCAATTATATTAGACCCTCTACACAATTTGTTAAAAAAAGACCAAAAATTTATTTGGACTGAAAAATGTCAAGACTGTTTTGATACAATAAAGAAACTACTTTGTTTAAAACCAATTTTAGTAATTTTTGATCCTAATTTACCAATACATATTTATACAGATGCCAGTATACAGGGTGTAGGGGCAATTTTGAAACAGCCACAAGAAAATGGAGAAGAAAAGCCATGTGCATATTTTTCAAGAAAATTAAATGACAGTCAAAAACGTAAAAAAGCTATTTATTTAGAATGTTTAGCTATAAAAGAGGCGTTAAAATATTGGCAACATTGGCTAATAGGAAACAAATTTAAAGTGTTTTCAGATCATAAACCTCTAGAAAAGTTAAATATTAAAGCAAGAACAGATGAAGAACTAGGAGATCTTACATATTTCTTATCACAATTTAATTTTGAAGTGATATATTCACCAGGTAAATACAATTTAGAAGCGGACAGTTTGAGTAGAAACCCAGTATTGGAATCTCATGTAAACCAAGACGATGTGTTAAAAATTGTTAATTTTATTAAACTAATAGATATACAAAATGATCAAGAGAAAAATGAAGATATAAAACTCTATAAAAATAAACTAATATTAAGAGATAAAATATACTTCAAAAAGGTAGGAAAAAAAGAAAAAATTTTACTTACCGAGGAATTTAGTAAAAAACTAATTAAGAATGTCCACTATACATACTGCCATATAGGTGTGAAACAAACAGAAAATAAAATCAAACCATTCTATGCAGCTAAAAATTTAATACATAATATTAAGGAAATTTGTGATAATTGTGAAGTATGTATAAAAAATAAATCTAGAACTAAATTTAAATTTGGATTAATGTCTCATCTAGGACCTGCTACTTATCCCTTTGAGATTGTATCAATAGATACCATTGGTGGATTTGGTGGCTCTCGCTCTACAAAAACATATCTACATCTTTTGGTAGACCATTTCACCAGATATGCCTACATAACTACATCAAAAACACAAAATGCAGAAGACTTTATAAAACTCATTAAAAAAGTAATTCCAGAAAATAAAATTGGAATGATCCTATGTGATCAATACCCCGGTATTAATTCAAAAGAATTTAAAATTTTTTTAGAAAAACAGAATATACCACTTATTTTCACTGCAGTAAATGCCCCTTTTTCAAATGGTTTAAATGAACGTTTAAATCAAACGTTAGTTAACAAAATAAGATGTACAATAAATGAAGAGAATACTAAAACAGCTTGGACAAATATTGCTCATAAGTGTACCCAAAGATATAATGAAACTGAGCACACTGTGACAGGATATTCCCCAAGATATTTAATAGATGGAAAAGTTATTGATATCTTACCAGACGAGTTAAAGGAACATAAAACCCAACAAAATTTATTACTAGATAGGAAAATAGCCTTGGAAAGAACTATAAATTCACACAATTATAATAAACAACAATTTGATAAAAATAGAAAAGAATGCCAACTGAAAGTAGGAGACTCTGTATATGTGGAAAATGGTAACCGTTTAAATAGGAAAAAACTAGATGAATTAAAAATTGGACCGTACAAAATTTTAGAAAAAATTACAAACTCAATATATAAAGTTAATACAGGACATAGAAAATTAGAATCAAACTGGTTTCATATTACAAAACTTATACCAGTACCTGAATAATTTTGAACACCTAAGGGGGGGAGATGTAAATGAAGCTTATATTACATTTAGTTTAAGTTTCCCGCCAACCCATCTTAGCATTATCTGTGGTGCCAGTACCTTGTGCTATGTTTATTCTACAGAGGATTATCTATGGTCAAATTGTCTCTGCTCATATCGGCTCGGCTTTATTCCTTAGAACATTGTAAAGAATCTTTTAATTAACAAAATCGGATATTATATTGAAGAATATTGAAGCAATAGCTTTTAATGTTGTTTCTCTTTACAGGTGAGTTACAACTATACAAGTAGTAATAAGCAGTGTTTGTATTTATAAGATTTGTATGTTTAACCTTAAAATAAAATTTCTCTTTACAGAGCAACAACCAATTCATTGTTTCAATAAACAACTTATTACATATAGTATTAAGTATAAGGTTTAGTTATAATTAGGCTATGTAGTCGCTTAACGACATAGCCTTGTTAGTGTTAAATAAGAAATAATAATAATTTGTGAATGCAGATAATAAATATCGTAATGCGGATAAATAATTTGAGCCATCAATAATTCAATTCAAGCATAATGCGGATTTTACTTAATATAGGTACTTGGAGTGATATTGAGTATCTTTAAAAAGTATGAATAAATTTAAATAGAAAAAGTATTTTGATAATAAAATTTACTCACTAAATTCCTTAAAATGTCTGTTTTTAAAGTTTTATTATAATGATAACATACAACACTTGTGCTTCGGGCCCTGGTCGCGTGCTTGCGTGCCCGATTACATTGCGTGTACTGTTTTCACTTCAACTCAGCGTTTCTTGAGTGCTCAATAAGAAAGGGCACGAAATTCTGGACTTAGGGCAGCAGCAGACTAGCCACTTTTACATAAGTAAACTAGCAACCATCGGTGAATTTTATAGACAGACTTAAAATTTTACATTATTATCATATACTTATGTAAAAATTGGAGAAATCACAAGCACCATTTACACATTTGATTTATACAAAAATGTGTGTAAAAATTGTCCTGCAATATTTAATTTAATTTAATTTTATACAGGCGGCATTAATAAGTATGTATAAGTATCAGCTTTTTGACAAAATGAGTTAAAAAGAAACTTTTTGTCAACTGACTATTTTCTTGGCCTGTAAATGTAATTTACAACGCTGGATTGCGACAGTTAGTCTTTCAGGGAAATAAATAAATCACATCGTTGACTGTTTTAGACTGTTTCAAAGATAAAACATTTTTGTTTTAATGTTATTTCCATAAAATCCTAAAGATAACTAGGCAACTTACCCATCATCATTTTGATCCTTGAATATTATTTCCTATACAGTATAAAAGCGTTGCTTATAGATTTCCAGTTCAAACTGTCATTATGTTCTAAATACTCAATTTCACAATATTATGTTTCTTATTGTAGCTGGTTTGCGGTTTCCCAGAGAATTGTTGACTGGTAGGGATGATCGATTGTGTTTTTTCGATAAGTACAAAAGTAATTTGTAATTTTGTCCTAAAGCAGTTTAGCTGACAAAAGGTAGTATAAACTACGAAATACTTTCAATAATATAGCGGGTATTTTTGTAGTTTGAATCCTCCTGTTAGAATATTTAGTAGAATTAAATTGATTTTTTTCAAAAACTTTAGATTAAGTATCCTTGTATTTGTATTTTAGTTTTTTTTAAATTTAATATTATTTATATATTCCTTAATTAATATTAGTGTTAATTTTAGATTGCACACAATGCAACAACGCTCAAAAAAGCTTACAGCCACTAGTTTAAACTTGGCCCGTCGATGTGTCTTACGTCTTATTCCACTTCTACACACGTTGCTACAAACAATGCCACAATTGTTTGTGAAGTTTCGGCCCATCTAAATATTTATTCTGTCGCCACAAAGGGCAGGACAAAGACTCACACAGTTGGTTTAAGACGAGATTGGGTGACTGTTTGTGATTCTGGATCCACTCAGTTTCTCAGTTTATTTATCATCACAACAACCCACATTTCTACCCGATAGTGGGCAACAGTCTTTCGAATATAATCCATTAATGGGTCTTATGAAATTTAATATAACAATATTTTGTGTGATTTTTTTGTGATACCTAATACACAATGTATTTTCTTCTACTTAGAAATTTATTCTAAAAAGTAAGTTACAAAATATTGTTCATTATTTTCGAGAAATAAATTTATATTGCTGTTTATCAACTAGCTAGACAAATCTTCAGCCTGAAGAGCAAAACCATAACTCTAAAACCTATTCAGCTTGTTGTTTTCTGTTCATTCACTTTATTCAAACAGTTCATCAACATCATTTTCAGCCATTGGACGACCACTGATGGTCATAGGCCTCAGTAAAAGATTTCCAGTTGTTACGGTCAGACGCGGCCTGCATCCACCACGAGCCAACCGCTTTCACCAGATCATCTGCTACCTTGTTAGTGGACGTACGACGCTGCGTTTTCCGATCCGTGGTCTACACTCAAGAACTTTTCGGTCCCATTCAAACAGATAAAATATTTATCGAATAAAATATCTTCTTATAATACTAACTTTAGCATTGAATGAATGATGGAGGAATGAATGAATTAAGCAAGACAGTGGTTATACGGTACCGATGAACTGAATTATTTATTTTTAAAGGTATTTCGGGATGAGTATTTGGTTTAAGAATGCTCCTTCAACTAAATTCTAGTTATTTGAGAATGATACATTTTCTTAAGGTACTCATGGAATTTCTAGATACATGCAAACCTAGAGCTGAAATCTAGTTTATATAGTACTTGTAAGTCAGCCCAGAGATATTATGTCTTCAATTTCCATCTAAAACCTGTTTGCCGTCTCAAGACAAACATCCCGTATAAGATCAATGTTTGTTGAACCGGGTCACTCCGTGTTTCTGTGGGCTGCCCCTAACTTGGTATTCCTGTTTTCTTTGACATGCTTCATCATCATCATAACAACACTTTATCCTACCACTGAGCAATAGGTCTTTCGAGTATACAGACTATGGAAGATTGGTTAGTGATCACAGTAGGTAAGTCAGTTTATAAATTCTATATAGTAAGTAATTAATTTGTTTAACTATTCTAAAGTTATTATAACCAGTTTAAGTGCCTTGAGCTTCATAATAGTAGTTGTAAATAATTTATTAGGTTAAAATAAAATTGACGTGTCCATGCAAATCGTTGTGTTTGAAGAAATAAAGTTATTGACTTTACTCTGATTCTGGATTTAATACACCAGACGTGCATAAATTATCTGTACCAACTTTCTGATTACAAAGCTGTTATGTTAATTTAAAGTAGGTAATACTCCTTATAAAGTGACAAATCTCTGTGTTCCTACTACAATTCTCCCTGTGGCGCTACTCAACCATTGTTACAACATGAATACTCTCTTGCAGACCCTAGAGTTAAGTTGAGCAAATATCAAATTGGCTCTCGTGTTGTTTTGTGTACGGTTAGCATGAAGTCTACTTATTCTGAAACGCATTTAGAAATTTTAATGTTTAATTTTATTTGGATTAAACTCTATGGATTGACGACCTCTGTGGCACAGGGGGCAAAGGTCAGCCGGCGATGCGAGGTCGCGGGTTTGATTCCCGCCTCTGGACAAAAAACAAGTACTATTTCCGAGTGTACCAGGTTGATTCTCTACTAAGTCGTAACCAGAGGAAACAATAAATCTTTAATACATACTGGAGTCAACCCTTACGTAATGTATTTACACATAAAACAACACTCAAAGAAATTAGAGAAGCTGAAATTTTCTCGCATATTAATACTATAATCAAACTCCCTTTATTATAGTCTAAGGCTAAGATTTATAGCAGAATCATTCGTTCGCAGCGTGGACTAACCCTAAGCAATGGAGCTAAACGTTTGCAAGATGAACTTGAGTTTCGCCTTTTCATTCAGTTGGAAGGTAATTAACTTTTTGAAAGCCTTTTTTACCATGTTTTAACTGTGTTTAAGAACGAGTAGGCAGTGAAAATCGCGGCAGAAATGACTACGAGAGTTGACAACAGCGACCGCGAGCGGCGCTGGCGTATCGAAAATATTAAGAAAGAAGAATAAGGAATGTTACTAGGTATGCCAAATCGCTTGAAATTTTGTATCAGTAAAGCCTGCGTGTATACAAATACACTTGTTTAGTTAAAAAGTACCTAGTAGTTTTGATTTTATAGGCATTCAAAGTTTCGAAACATATCGAGTCTCGCTAACAGTCACATGAGCGCTTGTGACGTCAACGACGTCACGCGGGCCACGGCCCGCTTAGTATCAAGTCGCCAGCAGATTATAGTAGTAGTGCAATAGCTTGCGCAGTATTTTGTTGTGTTTTCGTCCGCGTATTAAGTTAATAGTTTAATAGTAGTACTTAAATATTATTCGATTTATAAAATGGATGAAGATAACTCAAGTAGTAGAAGTACCTACCTACCATTAAACTTTGACGTTAAAGACAATATTACCTATATGTATTAAAGTTTTGTTGCTATTGGTATTTATCTATATACTATAGGTAGGTACCGCTGTTCTTAGTAAATTTAAATAAACAATACATTGATTTATTGCAAACTAGCTTCTTAGTAAATTTAAATGAACAATACATTGATTTATTGCAAATGAGTACACTTCGTATCAATCAACATCTAGAACTATACATTTTCTTAGGATTAAAAGTAGCCTATGTGTTATTCTAGACTTCGTCCAGATCTGTCAGTAGTTTTTTCGTGAAAGATATCAAACACACCCACTCACTTTCGCATTTATACTATTAGTAGGAAGTAGGATAGATACTTAGGATGTAAATGTAGTAGCTTGAACGTTACAGATGTACTAAACCTATTTTTTTAGGGTTCCGTAGCCAAATGGCAAAAACGGAACCCTTATAGATTCGTCATGTCCGTCCGTCCGTCCGTCCATCTGTCCGTCCGTCTGTATGTCACAGCCGTTTTTCTCCGAAACTATAAGAGCTATAAAGCTGAAATTTAGTAAGTAGATGTATTCAGTGCACTAAGATTTCATAAAAAAATTGAAAAAAAAAATTAAATTTGGGGATCCCCATACATAGGACTGAAACTTAAAAACTTTTTTTTAATCGGACCCATACGTGTGGGTTATTTATGAATAGGTCTTTAAAAATCATAACAATATTTCTAAAACCATTTAATTTTAAACTCAATAGTTTGGACGTGAGACTCTTCCAAAGTGCAAAACAGAGTGTCCCCCCCCCCCGCTCTAGTTTCTAAAATAAATAAACTGTAAATTAATAAACTGTAGTCTTAAATTAATTAGTCCTGGTTCCTATTGCAACCCAGTTGATTCAAGTATACATTTTAAGAAAGCTACTTGTGACAATATTCAGAAAATTATTAATAAATTAAAAGTAAAAAAGGCACTGGGTCAAGATTGCATTAGTATAGCTGATTTTAAATCAATAGGTGTCGACATAAGCACTGCTTTAGCTAACCTAATAAACGCTAGTATTCAATCAGGAATATACCCAGACGAACTTAAAATTGGCTGCCGTCAGACCCGTTTATAAGAAAAGGAAGCGAGACGAATACAGTAATTATCGCCCCATAACTCTGCTCTCAACAATTGATAAAATTGTCAAAAAATATGTCAGTGGACAAATTTTCGAGTTTTTCAACAAACACGATGTCCTATACCAAAATCAATTTGGGTTTCAACCGGGAAAGGGCACTAATGATCTCCTAACAGTATTTACAGATCAAGTTAATATTAACCTTAATGATAAAAAACATGTACTGATACTGCTGATCGACTTTTCCCGGGCATTTGATACATTGAATCATTTACAACTAATTGAGAAACTAGATAATTGCGGAATAAGAGGTCCCCTGCTAAAATGGTGTGGAAATTACCTTCATAATCGAAAATACTCTGTCAAAGTTGAAAATCAAAATAGTGATTATATAACAGTGACTGAGGGTACTGCCCAGGGATCGGTACTAGGTCCGCTTCATTTTCTGTCGTACGTCAATGAGATGAGCAACTGTATCAACCATACCATTTGCTACCAGTTCGCAGACGATACGTGTCTCGTTGCAGTTGATGATGACCCTAATAAAGCCCGTGACCTGCTGCAAATAGATTTTGACAATTTATGTAAATGGTGTCATGATGCTGGATTAGTAATGAATGCCAGTAAAACTAAAATGTTAGTAATCAAGTCTCCTTATATTCAAAAAGACCCCCCCGCCAACTTAGTTGCACACGACCACAGCTGCTTACACACAAGTAGTAAGAACTGTAGATGCCCTACTATAGACATAGTAGATAGCCATATGTACCTAGGTCTTATAATAGATAACACATTTACTTGGTCCAACCATATAGAAAGAGTATGTAATAAGCTACGACACTTCCTTGCAAATAGAATAGAATAGAAAATACTTTATTGCACACCACGAAACAAAAACACACAATACACACTTAAAACTAAAACATTTGGAGTACAATGGGCGGCCTTATCGCTGTGAGCGATTTCTTCCATTTCTTATGTACCTACCCGATTCCAAACTTAGGTTAAAATAGTTTCAACCATCTCGTTATAAGTGACTCATAATAACACTAACTTATAAACCTCTGTGGTTTTCTATGTGTTATTGTTATTTTTATTTTGTAATAATGTTTTATGTTGTGAAATAAATAAATAAAAAAAAATTTATCGAAGTAATTCTTTCACTAGTATTTTTTATATTTGACATAGATTATGGAGTGCTATTAATCAAAATTAGGTAACATTCTTTATTAGTTGTGTTATAAGCAATGCGTCAAATTTTTACGCGTCAAATAATATATACAAAATTGAAATGCGAAAGTAACTCTGTCTGTCTGTCTGTTACGCTTTCCCGCACCTCTCAACCGATTTTGATGAAATTTGGCAATCTTTAGACCCTGAGAAAGAACAGACTTTTTGCCGCGGAAAAATACATGTTTCCGCGGGAAAATTTGATTTAGATGAAATTTAGTATTGAGATAGTTGCAAATAAAAGTATATGGCGAGAGACTTTCTACCGCGGAAAAATACATGCTTCCGCAGGAAAAGATAATAATGCTTACGCAAGAAAATTTGATTTGGATGAAATTTAGTATGGAGATACATAGTTGCAAATAAAAGTATATGGCAAGCAGAAGTCGCGCGGGAGCAGCTAGTTATAAATGACAAACTACTTATAAAATTGGTTCCGGCACAGAATATTATTAGTTAGTACGGCGCACGGAGAAAACTGTCATAGGTCCGTCCAGCACAACGTCTCGCCCCGCACTGAATTGAAGGGCCCGCGAAGGGGAAGATCGCGCATTGCGTGTGTCGTTTTACGTAAAAAATTCGTTAAAAATCGCTGGGATTTTTTTTCGAAAAAGTAAGCTCAGGAGATGATTGGTATTCTTTTATTCTATATGGTGATGTAAATTAAAAAATCTTATGATTAATAGATTAGGATTTAAACGGTTCTTGCTGAAAAAGTAGACGGTATTTTACACTATTATTTCAGGTACTTAAAATAAAAAAAATGAAATTTCGGCCTCAGGAGATAATGCCTTATATGGCATAGATTATTGTGTAATTTTTTCAAAGCAATTCCGTTAAAGAACACGGAAATAAATGGTTTCTGCTGAACCCAAATTTACCAAATTCACATATATCTACGCCTTAATACGAAAAAATATTCTATAACAAGCACATTTTGGGGAATAAAACAAAACATTACGAGAGTTCTGGGGGTCGAAAATTCTATTATACTATGTTTTATTTCATTTTATGGGCTTTTTATGAAGGAAAAGAAAAAACGGAGAAGTCTATTGTTCAAAAATGAAATAAACGGATAAAATAATGGTTGGCCGAGCAAAAAAATGTCCACGTCATGAAAACAATCTAAAAATCAAGATTTTTACTAAGCTTATGTAGTTTAGAACCCAATGGAATGGAATGGAAATTGAAAAATAAATCAGCCTATTATTAAAATGTATAATTATAATTCTAGCATAGCATAAATTTTATATTTATGCTATTGTATATATATATGTCTCAATTTTTGGAAAAAATTTGCACCCTTAGTGCAGTGAACAGTTTGTATTTTACTCACAATATCTATATTCGTACATTGTTATTGTACTGGCAACAGTACTGATAAAGAGCTTTGTCGCTTTTCGTCCATTTCTATCAAAGGCCCAATAGAGTTTAACAAAACATTTTCCAAATATTTCTATACCTTTTGTGTTCGTAATATCGTAGTAAAAAATAGCACACAAAATCAGTGCTAGTTGTGTCTGGAAAAAAGTATTTTGTGTCACAAATTTAAAATATATGTACAAATAAGAATAACTATGTAGAAGAACGAGTATGTTTGTTTGTTTTAAGTTGATTAACTTTCATATTCATCTCTGCGCTATATTAAGTGTCTCTGTATCTACCTTCTGCCAAATGGCTAGTATAATGTTTATAGATATGGTACAATATCCAATAACCGTTGGTCGAATTCAAATGGACCGCGTCCCAAAGTTGGCGTCCAGGGAGGTATATTTCATGTTGCAGTTTAAGCCTTTGTGTTACTAATTACCTACTTCAGCTGGATTTAACGTTGACCGTCATTTACCGAAAACTTTGATAATTTGTATATTGAAAAACAGTACTTAATTAGTAGGTTTTCCAAATTCAGTAGGTTAGAATAAATTGTAGGTATTCCTTAATATTTCAAAACGCCTAGTTGCAAATTTTCTTAGGCCTTCTTGAGGGCTTATGTGCAGAAGATCTTGATGGATAAAATATTAATGATGACCGTAATTCAGCGGTGCCCGTTTCTCTGGAAAACTAAGCGTCTCTTCTTGTACCGGAACTCCCGATATTAATAGCTGTGCATGTCCGTGATTTGAATAGTTCCACCGAGACGTTCTTTACCGATCGTTTAATGTGGACATTTCTCATAACTGAAATCTTATCATAATAAATGTTTCACTTTCAAAATTTTCGTGAGTTATACTATTCATTTTGTACAACGGGAATTACTCACGTATTTACATAGAAGTTAAACAACTCTCGACGTTTCGACCACAACAAGAGCAGTCTTTATCAGGAGGAGTGAGCGTCCCGCCGTGCCCCGTCTCCTCTCAGGTCGCGCGCACGGTTCTCACTAACCTGATGATGAGTTTGTTTGTTTGTTTGAACTAATCTCAGGAACCGCGCGTCCAATTCAAAAAATCATTTCAGTATTGGATAGTACAATTATTGTGAAAAGCTACAGGCTTATTAAACTATAAATAAGTTATTCTATTTGTCTTTTGCACTCTAGAAATATTTTGACGTTATTCACATAGATCGCCACGTGGTATAGGTGGACTAAATTAGGTTATCCATACTAATCCAACACCACCTGCGTGCAATATATTAGCGGTTATCTCTATTTATGTTCGATGCACGTGCTAGTTTACAGACGAATGGACGCGGCTCCATTTCACTATATCGCTACCAATAATTTGCAACTAGGAATAAAAACGCAGCCACATAGACTATTATTGACAACGCTGAAACAACAACCCAACAGTTTTGTCTATAGCTTTTTGAGTTGCTTTGAAATGTCTTTTCATGGTATAGATTCTATAGTATAATGTTCTATACAAAAATGCATACATTAAATGTATAGGCCATGTATTAAGTTAAGTTACATTAAATTGTACCTACTAATATTCAAAGTGAATAATTATACGTGCTGTTAAGTTTGTTATAATGCTTTATGCAACAATTAATCCCTTTAATCAATACATGGCTTTCAATATACATCGTCTTGTCATTATTGTGTTTCGACTTGATCCTTAAAGCCTAGACTGAGCTATCAGCTGATTAGATCCCTTTCACCTGAGAGCACTGATTCCTGATGCATCATAATAACCTATTGTTATCAAATTTAACGGCTAATAACAGATTATTGAGGTATAATTATGTATCTGCTTACAAATTAGTCGGTTAGGGTATTAGCATGTGTTGTGTCGATACCAAATGATTGATGTATTACATAGCTTCCCCAAGGACGTTCCTACTTCTGGGACACAGAGATTTCTCTCTTGACGAGAGAGATTAGCCCCACAATTTACCAAGCTGATCAAGTTCGCTTGTAAATGTCACCATGTGGTGATATTTTTCTTCAATCTTTTCAAATTCTCGGAATATGACGATTGCCTCATGATGTTTGTTTGCACCATTAAGCATGTATTTCTAGCGCACATATTATTTCTATGAGAAAAGTCCTAAGGTACGGCCGGGTTTGAACCCACGACTTTCGGAATGAAAGTCGAGTGTACTCCCACTTAGCCAATACGGCTTAGCCGTTATAAAAATATACTTAATTCGATCAAGATATAGAAGATTTCCAAGATTCTTCTTGTTCTAGTCACAGTACCTTTCAGACAGAATGAAAGAAAAATAAAGCCTTAAAAATAACTAAGGGTTACACGAATTGAAAAACCTAGTCCTAAGTCCACCAAAGTGGACGAAAACAAACATGGATAATCTCGAGATATGAAAGCAATGTATGAAAGTGACCACTGCTTGAATACGATGAATAAAACTTTGTTGGGAGATGTGGATAATCTGAAATATTCATAGACTTGGACTTTAATCTCAATGTGATGGATGCGTTCTTAAAGGGTATTATCATAATATTAATTTAAGAACAATGGGAATTACTTACGTATAAAGGAGGTAATAAACTCTCAACACACGTTTCGACGTTTAACAAAATCTCTTATTAAAAAATGATAACATTTTATTTAACTTAGAATTAAAAAAATACAAGCATTAACACAAATACACAAAACCTAATTTGCAAGATGTAGGTGTTATTACACATGAATATTACGTACTGAACAATTTGAATATTAACAGAATAATTGTAATGAATTTAATACAGGAATGTCAACAGATTTAACACTTCAACACATTTTGCTAAGTAATAATAGTCTAAGGCCAGCCATACACAGTTTGAAGCAAACAAAATTAACAACGTTGACTATAAAACTGTTTTTATTTTCTAAAAACAGTCTTATACATATTGTTCGAGCAATTCGATACAGTATTTCGATGTTTGTTTAATGTGAATAATATTTTCCTTATTTGTTTAATGTGAATAATATTTTTTATATATTTTTGCTACCTATGTGCCCTGACGTGTAAAAGTAAATATTTATGAAACGTGCTTATTTATGAAGTTCACTGCGCCCATTTCCATATATTTTACGCTACAAATTCACTTACCTGGCTAATATATGTGTCTCATAATATAAATAAATAAATAAAATAAATATTGCTGGACAATTTACACAGCGACATCTAGCCCCATGGTAAGCTCGAAGCTTGTGTTACGGGTGCTAGATTTCTGATATACTTAAATAATATACATACATATATAGATATATTTTTTATACATATATAGCACCCAGACACCCGGAACTAATATTTGCAGATCATACAAATTGTTGTTCCGAGGCGGGAATCGAACCCGCAACCCCATGCGTCGCAGGCGGACCTTCGCCCGCTGCGCCACAGAGGTCGTCTCTCAATAATATGTGTCTCAAGTGTTAGTTTTTACGAACTCGTAATCTAATAAATAAGTAAGGTATCAAAACAGTGCCTTTGTGTCCTTTAAGGGGAAACAAAATTATCCTTGATAAATTTACGTCTGCGTTCTCATGATTGAGTACATTGGTACTTGCGGATGCAATCGGAAATATGCTAAAGAGTTCTTAAGAAGTCAGTAAAAAAATCACGACATCCCAATTCTAAGCAGGATATAATATCTTTATCAGTAGTTCATACTTAATTTATGATTACTTCAAGCAGTTAAAAGACGGAAAAGGCTGACCGTGTATAGCTCCCCTTTTGCTTACGAGTCGCTACTCACCTAATGAGTGATGAGCAGACATTGGAATCCAATATGGATATTGCTTGAGTCAACGACGTGGAATGTAGTTAGTGGCTTGAGAACGCGTGGTTACCAATTACTTGGAAATTGCGAAGGGTGAGGAATGAAAACCTTTTAGCTAGATGCCATTTTTGAAAGAAGTAATAAAGAAGTAATAATTTTGGCGCCCAACGTGGGCTGTACCATGTTTGGGCGCCAATTTTTTAGTAGTCTCACGAGGAAAGAAAATTAAATTTCTATTATTTTTAAATATTTTTTTACATTTTTTAAGTAAGTTAGTAAATAAGGTCATATAAATATAAAATTATAGTCAATTCTAGTAAAACTAAAATTGAAGTGAACAGACGAGAATGTTTGTCTCTATTCTCGTGATTTATATGTTGATTTTAAATTTTGATCATTTATTATATTTTTGTTTAGATAATTAAATGGAGATGAAATTAAGGTTAAGGTATTTATTTAAGAATTATCATGTATATCCCTTTCTAACTAATACATAACTTATCTGATCAAATTTTTAGTAACGATTTATGCATAAACTATGATGCACAATTCCAACTTAACAAATAACAATGATATTCCTCATATCTAATCTGAAGTTTGAGTGCATTACGGTTTCCCTCGACGGTACAGAAGCATTGAAGCGAGCACTTAGAATACCTTTGCGTGTGTACCGCTATTTAATCACTATCACGGGAAGCGATACTCGTAATATCGAAGATTGCCGATAAATATTGAGACACACGGATAAAAAATACACAATTAAAACGAAAAATATGGATAATCACTTGGAGTTGCCCAGCTGTGGGACGTACATAATTGAGTTATTATGAAAATGGTTATAAAAAGTTCAAAAGTTTTTTATAAACATATAAAATTACAGTTTTTATAACTAATGCGTCCTATGCTAAATAATAATATACTAAAAAGAAAATTAGTTTAACAAAATTATGTATAAAATGTATCCGCCATATAACTTTTTAAACTGTCGTGGTTTTTAACAATATCTCTTTCCGTGAACATGGCGCTTGAAACAGTGTCGAAATAGGGAAACTCAAAAATATTTTAATCATGTTATGTTACCCGATTCATTTTCAAAAAATGTATCCGCTTCTTGAAATAGATTTCCTCTAACTAATTTATGGATGATATGATATTCGCCTATAAGGCGCTATTTTTTCAATGAATTCATATTGTGTCTATGGACATTAGTTAAGAATGTGTGGGTGCAGGAACTGAAACCTCTCAAAAATAATGAATGAAAGAAAAAAAGAAAGAAAAAATCTTTATTCATAGTTAATACAAACTTAAATACAAATATAATATTTAATCATATAATTGTGAATAGGCGTCCAACTCAGCTGTGTTTTAATAGCTGTGTGTTTTAATAATGGTAGAAAAACTTGATTTTGCTGCAATAGCTTGCATTCACCGTGACCAACATCATTTGCTAATACCATCGGGAAACTCAATTTCAAAAATATTTTAGTATAAAAATAAAAAAAAAACGACGTATTAAAATCAAGTTTCATAGCTGTGTGTGTTATTTCGAAACCTTTGCAATACGTGGTAGAGAAAAACCTCTTTTGTATTCATGTTAATGAATAGGAGTACATCAAGGGAAACTTTTTAGTTGATTGGTGAGAGGTTATATTTCTGATGGTTATAAAGTTTTTATTTATAAAACGCTGATATAAATTATTGCCTTGATAGTTATTTGAAATTGTAGAACAGAAGACCTCTCCAAAGACAAGATAATTTCAGATAAAATTAGGGAGATCCTTTGTTGGCGTTTTAATAGATTACCGCGTTAAAAGGGTGGTGTTATTCGCGGTAAAAAGTACAAATGTGTAATTCTTATAAATAGTAAGATACTATTATTGTGTAGTTTACTCATAATTCATTAAAAAAATTGTCGATAGTTTTGTGTCAAATAGAAACAAACATAGGTACATTCATACAATATAGTAAGATGTTAACCGATGGTGAATACATTATAATTAGTCTGTAGTAATATCAATTTGTCATTTAAATCCCCAGCCAACTTCGACTGAGAAATGTCTTACCAATTACGTGAACAAGCGGAATTATGGAAGTCACGCTTACAAATTATAGTTCGCTTTACATAGAAGAGTGACATCGACAAATCCTCAAGAGAAAATAAAGTACTATCTTATTCTAGCATCCCTCAAATTATTCTGGTATCAGCACACACCTCTAGAATAATCTGAATGCAATTATTCCTCTAAGTCAAGCCTTATTATATAGCAATTCACCGACAAGGGATGGACGATGGGGCTGAAAAGTTCTCGAGTAGAGGCCACGGATGGGCAAATGCAGCGTCATACGTCCAACAACAAGATGTAACTTCCCAAAGCTGTCAGTTCACAATGCGTGCAATCTGCATCCGACCGTAATACCAGGAAATTATTATGACACAGAAGCTAATATAACAAAATGTAAAACCTTTTTTTTATCACTGATTAAAAAGCAAACAAATTATACGCCATTGCCCAAAACCCAATTTTCAAAGTATTTTATTATATAAATTAGAAGCCTTAAAAACTTCGCTACAAAGTGACCTGTAATTTACTTTGTCTTTATTCCACGACGGTCTATTGATCAGAGGTCCTTGAAGATGATTAAGTATTTACAACGAACCTACCCCTTCAGATTTGACCTAAACGACTTGATGAAATAACATTGACCTATCGGGTGTTCAATTGGTTCGTTAATAACTGATGAGGCTTCGAAGGTATTAGATGGTTGTAGCTTGAAGTCCTTTCTGTACCTTATGTCTGTGACATAATTTATATATATATAATCAGATAATCAGACTTTCGTTCAAGACAGGGATCTTCACTTACCCTATAAATAAGTTTATATTCAAAATATTATGTGGTTTTAGTTTAAATTCGGAGAATTGGATTGATATTTTTGTAATAGCTTTCTGTCGTGGTTTTTCATAATTTAATGGATAAAAGTGGAATCCATACTTAATATTATGAATGGGAAAGTGTGTCTGTGTGTCTGTTTGTCCGTCTTTAACGCTAAAACGAAGCGACGAATTGACGTGATTTTCTAAACGGAGATAGTTGAAGGGATGGAGATGACATAGGCTAATTTTACCGCGAGAAAAAAAAATCAAAATAAAATTAATTGATATCCATTTTGTAGTGACCTTATTTGAACTCGATCCTTCCTTAAAATCCTCTTAAAATATTATCTTAGAATGACGATGATATTTTTATTATAATACAAAACAGCAGACTACGTTTGAGACAAAGGATTTTACCTTAACAGTAATGAGTTTATTTACAGAATATAAAAGCTTTTAGCATGAAATTCTGAGATCTTGAATTTGTTAGCAAATGAGAAATTCAAGAGCATCGAACAGGTTGGATGGAGTTGAGAGCATTTCTTAGTAATTCTTATTTCATTTGTGATGTAAAATAAGTTTACTATTTATTTAATCTTTCGATAAATTATTAACTTCTTTTTATTTTAAAACTAGTAGACCCGCCACAGCGTCTCTTGCGCTTTTTGAGGATGCTAGTCCAAAATCAATAATTTGTCGCCCCTTTAGAGATATCATTTCGGAAAATCCTTTCTTAGTTTATTCCTACACCACACAAAGAACACAATCTCGAAGTTTCAAGCCTCTACAATCAGCAGTTAAGGCTGCAAGTTGATCCGTAAGTCAGGACCAATGATTTCAAAATATAATGATCTCACATATTTAACCTTGTCAAAGTGACAGAAAGATATAGAACTACATACCTTTTAAGCACATATTCAAATTTAAAATGCATGACAAGGAATGTGGCTTTATAATACAAGAATTAAAATTTAAAAGCAAGTCTCGTAAAAAAGAAAAGTTGGATGGATTGTGTGAAAGATGATATGTGTAAGAAAAGAGTGGGCGTAGATATGACGGCTGACAGAGGAAAATGGAAAGAAAGGACATGTTGTGCCGACCCCTCATAATGTGGGAAAAGGACAGGAAGATGATGAACGTACCAAATACTGTTGTGAAAATTGTGATCTTGATGATGTAAATAAACTTTTTGTATTGATAATGATGATGACTTCCAGTTCTAACATAACCATCAAGGTACACGTTCTCTTTATTGCGTTATCGCCAGGTTACCACAAATCTTTGCCCTCAGCCTAAATCGCACAAGAATTTAATCAAATCAGAAATGGTATTGTCCGTTACGTGGTCGGTCACGCCTACAGCCATAAGTCAGGTCTGTCGGCCGCAGAAAAACGAGCGGTGTAATGGTTTTATTAATTTCATGGTAGCACGCCCTTTTCGGAATGATTCAATGATTTTTATTTGAATACTGTAAAAGGGTATTTTAGGTGGGATTTGAGGATTTATAACGTGTTTAAATTTTGAGGTGGTTAATTTTAGTTATTACTTAAACTTATCATCCAATTTTTTTATTCTTTATATATGTTTTATAGTGATTGACTCTCGTAAGTTTACTAAATACTACATAGATCACAACGTAACATTGGTAATCGAGTGGGAGTCGAACCCACGCCACCCAGTTTACCCCTGGTTGCACTAACCAACCACTACGGTATCGAGGAATTACGTAAGAGCTCGAATATATCCCATACCTAATATATATTTAATTATTCCTTTAAATTTAGGTTATTACCCTTTCGAGGTCGGTTGGTGCATCGCAATAAATTGGTATAATACGCAAAATGACGTTGGTGCCTGCCTCTTGGTATATTAATCCCTTGATTAAAGACAAAAAAACTCGGTTCAACGAGATCTACGGGATCAGATAGAGACGTACTAAGGGTGTGCACCGCAAGTCTATTAATATCTATTTAATAGCTATTAATAAATGCTTTTAATTTCCAATAACGTATCTATATAATATCCCGACTAAGATCGTCCAAAGCAAACCTTATTCCCCATCATAATGCATAGAATATTGCAAAGGAAATTCAATTTAACCCAACCAGTGGAATGCAAGAACAGATTGAAAATTTAATCGAATGCCAATTATTATGAAGCGTCTAGAGCGTATCGTTATCAGATTACTGGATTGGCTGTGTAAGATGGAGATTGAAGATTATCTAATAGGGTCCAGGAATTTAAACTGTTATTTCAGTTACAGACTTCATATAACAACTTGTAGGAATCCCACTAATGGGCAGGGATCTCTCCAATATAACTTTATATAAGTTTGGGATTTTTGCATAATAATTTAAATATATAAATAAATATTTCTGGACAATTCACACAGCAACATCTAGCTCCGTGGTAAGCTCGAAGCTTGTGTTACGGGTCCTATATTTCTGATATACTTGATAGAATAAACATTCATTATATAGATATTTTTTATGAAACATAAATTACAACCCAGAACATCAGGAACAAATATTTGCAGATCGTAAAAATGTTTGTCCCGAGGCGGGAATCGAACCCGCAACCTTATGCGACGCACGCGGACCTTCGCCCGCTGAAGAAATCGTTTTTTAAGGGAGAATATGCTTTCCTTGTGCATTTCTTAATCCCTTTATCGGTATAATGGCGTCTGCGTAAAGGGGTGGAATGGTACTATTCTTAAGTCGCACGGCAAAAGTATATCCGTTCTAAATTATACAAGTAAATTATATTGTAGGTATGACTGGTTAGAGTTACGACTTAAAAATTCATTCTTTCACCGGTTTCAGAGGTTTTTGTTGGCTGAACAAAAAGCACTTATAAAAAACTTCTCATCCGTTTTCCTTTTCCTGTTTATTATTCAAATACTTTCTGCAAACCTGTTGCAGCATAATCCAAAATAAGGAGTCTAAGCATTATTTAAGGCAATTTACCTCACAATTTGCTTAAACTGCCTATTTGACAATAATCGCCCTTAATACCTGTTGATAAGCAGAAATTTGGCATACATGCAAGGTTTTTTTACCGCTAACGCCCTAACGATCGTTATAAAAAACGATTTAACGCCGCTTTCGAAGCTAAATGTTGTAATAATTGAACATGTGTGTTTTCCTTTCATCACAAAGTGTTTTTAAAAGACCAATGACGCTAATTTTATGGGATATTTTCTGTCAATTAGTATATTTTATTTCACTCCCTTTTTACACATGACACGAAAAACTTTCAAAGAGGCAAATTATTTTATTGCATTTTTTTTATTTAACCGGAACACCATAATAATGGGGTTACATATATAAAAACTATGAAGGTTTTATTCGAAATAGTTAAAATAACTCTTTTATACTGCAAATATAATAAAAAATCTAATTATTCAGACTAAAATTTATGTAATTATTTAGTCGAAAATAAAATTAGCTGTAGTATTCACAGAAAAGCGATAATAGTATCAAAAGATCTAAATTCTTTCAAAATGAAATTTGTACAATGGCGAAAATTTCTTCCTAGAAGAAAAATATAGTAGGTACAGAAACAATTTGTCAAGTTTATCTACGCCTTTTGCAAAGCTATTTCTCACGAAATATTTGTAAAGAGATTACTATGAAAATTTCAATAAGAATTACATTTTACGTCCCGGGAATTGTTTGACCCAAAAGGTGTCCATGGGTATGAAGCACTATTTTATTTATATAAAAATAAATATTACAGTGAGTAGAAATATGTGTACCAAGTGATATTTATTAGGGTCATATTACATACGTACACACGTGTCTCGGGCTGCGAACGACAGGGGTGCATTAAGAATAATTTCCATAAGACGTAAGAGTTTCTTAACGATATTTTTCATAACACCAACCCGCACTTGGCCAGCGTGGTGAATTAAGGCCTAATCTCTCTCGTCAAGAGAGAAGTCCCTGTGTCCCAGCAGTGGGAACGTCAATAGGGGTGTTATGTTATGTATGTTACCAAATAAATATAGGCTTAGAAGCAGCATTTTAAGACATGATACTAATTGTTGCACTTTTTAAACAAGAACTAGGGTCTCAAAAAATACGTTCAAAACTTCACAGGGAATAGAAACAGCTTACCAATAGAAACTTCTTACTTAATAAGACGCTGTAATTCTACGACAAAATATTTTAATTATTTAAACTGCATGAGGAAAATCTTTTATACAACATTTACATACAATAATATGTGTGGTAGAAATTATATACAATTATTTCAGCTAAGATTTAGTAAGTAATTTGATTTTATTTGATAAAGCTAGGCTGCAGATGAAGATGACTATGAATATTTTGGATTTTGTCTTTTTTTAATTATAAATTATTTAAAAACAATCGGTATATGCGCAATAGCCCGCTCCTCTGATAAAAGAATATGATCTTATTTTGGAGTCAAAAAGCATTGTATGTAACTTCTATGATGAGGCATCGATAATAATTCTCGTTATAATAAGTTTTTTAAGTTAAATAAGTGTTTGTATTTTGATTAAGTGTCCATGGACAGTCAAGAGACAAAGATAAAATAAATGTTGCCGTGATTCAGTAAAACATTCACAAAATTACAATACGAAGCGTCATACTATAAAGCTCATTCCATATTCATTCGGGCAAATTGTATCGTATTGACCTAGAGCCGACCCTGGTTACCCGCCATTTGTATTCCGTCCGCGCGCCTCGCGGGCCGAATACGCGTTATACCCTTACCTTAACTTGTGACCCTATCTCAATAATGCTCACTCAAAATATTAGAACAACAACCGTATGCCATAATAATTGAATCCTAGTAAAAGAAGATACGTGAGTAACAACAGCTGACAGCTTCGCTTGCGTTTTTTTTACGTTATTTACATAATTTTATATAATAATGGCCCATAGCCTAACCTAACCAAACACTGAAATAACCGACCGTATCCAGAATATACAGGGTGTAATCGTTAAGTGTGCACAGGCGATTATTCCGTAACTATTGCAGATATCAAAAAACTTTAAACTGATATCGTAAGTACTTTACCTAATGAGTAAAATGACATTAATAACTTTTTTAAAATAAAACGAGAAATATCCAAAAAAATTACATTAATCACTCCCATACATTTTATTTCTTAGTAAGTACAAAATTTTGTGTTCAAAGCATATGTTCGAAGTGACGTCCTCCTTGTGCAATACAATGACGAGCTCTATTTACAGTTTCTAAATGAACTTTCCTTAACATTTGCGGAGTAATTAAAGCAATTGCACGACGTACACGATTCTGTAACTCTTCTAGGCTGTGTACTCTCTCAGCGTACACGTGGTCTTTGACAAATCCCCATAGGAAGAAATCACAAGGCGTGAGATCCGGGGATCTGGCAGGCCAAGGGGTTGCACTATTATTGGCTATTAAGCCATTATAATTGTTTCGTAAGAAATTCATTACAACATTTGTATTATGTGCAAGTGCTCCATCTTGTTGAAAAATTATCGACCTTCTTTCATCGTCTGGAATTGGTTCTAAGAGACTTGGCATATCGTTTTGTACAAAGGAGAAATATCTCTGTCCATTTAAGGTTCCACTGTAAAAATATGGCCCAATGATCCGATCTCCAAGAATACCACACCACACATTAATTGAGAATCGCACCTGAGCTCTAACTTCAGTAGTTAAGCGAGGATTGTCAATTGTATGGGAGTGATTAATGTATTTTTTTTGGATATTTCTCGTTTTATTTTTAAAAAGTTATTAATGTCATTTTACTCATTAGGTAAAGTACTTTCGATATCAGTTTAAAGTTTTTTGATATCTGCAATAGTTACGGAATAATCGCCTGTGCACACTTAACGATTACACCCTGTATAACTTATAAATACGCGTGAGACCTATTTCTCCTGGGTGATATTTTCTATCATCGTTTTCACACGTGCCTTATATTATAGTTCACATAAAATATTCGAGAAGAAATGCCAGTGGTGCGGGTAGGCACAAATCAAAACATTTTGAATGTAAAGTCAAGCATCTTCGTAATTAAACAAACATGGCTTCTACACACGCACACAACTACAATAACTAAGTACCAACTTGACCATTTCATTTAAAATTCACAAAATATTGAAACAACCATAAATAAAAGCTTTAAAATAACGTTAGAGTTTTACCTTTTCATCCACTCGCTAAGGGAATCGACCCCGGCGTAATACCTTGATTAATACCTAGTTATTAATCATCGGTAATTTGTGTCTCTGATGCTGAACTATCCAGGCCGCGGGGAATTGCTTTCCATATTCCAAATTTGAATTTGTTACGCGTCAAAATGGCGGATATTATTGAAACTAATATGGTTGTCATTTGGCATAATAATATCATTATTTGAGACTTTCGAAATTCATCCATGGAGAATATAAATTCTAAAATACTAACATAGTATGTTTTTTCTAATCATCGTATAGTACCGACGAAACGATTAGATAAGAGTTACGTTAATCTCTTTCTGATATTTCTACAGACATTCTGATTTTTCTTCCTTCTGTTTTATTTATTTCTTTCTTTACTTACTTCTTTTATCAAATGCTCTACAAGATTCTATGATCAGGGCAAAAAACAGGACATAAGGTATTTATCTGTCTCTTTTACACAGTAGTAGTGTTAGAGTAGGTATATGCATAATGCAAGCAGAGTTTAAAAATACTAAACTGACATTATTAGCTTCCATTTAAAAAAAAACCGCGGACTACAAATTCAAATTAGGAATAGGCGAGCGCGGGAAACAGGCATGATTGCATAAGTTTTGCTCGGACGGTTCGCGGCTAGTCGGTGAATGAGAAAAGTTCGACCTTGGATTAGTAGGTGCATGGATTAA
Organism: Chloroclystis v-ata; assembly: GCA_963691955.1. Lineage (NCBI taxonomy): Eukaryota > Metazoa > Arthropoda > Insecta > Lepidoptera > Geometridae > Chloroclystis > Chloroclystis v-ata. The sequence continues at coordinate 9,077,129 of OY829902.1, read as the reverse complement.
AAGCCTTTTGTATTAAAAGCTTTGCCACGAATTTATCACTTCACCGTGAATCAGCAGCGTATGCCTATTAGCTGTCTCGATTTACCATCATTTTGGCCCCACAGTCATCTGTATAACATGTTATCATACCCTGCATAATGGCATTCCTTTAAACCTTAACCAAAAAAAAACTCCGTATCTGTTTTTTTTCCAATCCGAGTTCTTTATAATTTCTTAAATAAGCATATCAGACTCAACTCCTACCTTTTAAATGCATTATCATTTCCTGCTCTCAAGCCATCTGATAATTTCAAAATAAAAAGACTGTAAATGCTTCATAAAAGATCCCCATTTTAAAGCAGATTTGAGGAGATAAATAATTCCGTCCAATCAATAAACTCGCGATCAACCTGACTGAAAGCTATTTTTCTTAAGACAGAAGCATCTAATCTTTATAACCCCACCGTACGTAAGCGCGTTAAATTTCAATCGATCTTGAAAAGCTTAAGAGCTTACTCGTCTTCTAAATCCCGCGACAAATTGCGAGTCACTGTAGCTTTTCGATTAAGATCGGGAAGGTGACGCGTTTACCACGAACTCTAAGGTGTGTGTTTATGACATTTAAAGTACACGGTAACTAGCGTAATAAAATTACTGAGATACATACGATGTACGATGCCTCTATTCCTATCACAGTTTAGTTTAGGTTCCGTCTGAGCTTAATAGTTCAGTGACTTGTAAGTTGTATACAAATGAGTTGCTCAAATGTTAGTTATAAATACTTTTTAAACAAATGAGAAGACGCTCGACCAAAACTCAGACGAAACTAAATATATAAACTATTAATAATTAGTATTTATTTAATACTATTTTATTACATTGCTAATATTAAATATCATCCCGGCGGCGCGTTCACTCCTCCTGAACACTTCTTCTTGTTATAATCGAAACGTCGAGAGTTTATTAACTCCTTTTTAAATACGTGAGTAAATCCGTTGTTCCAAAATGAATAGCGTACCTAACTACGTACCTAGTGGTGAAATATACCCATTTTTTGCACCACTAGGTACGGGTTTTCCAATACGTAACGAAAGTCTTTTTCACTGCAGAAAGTTGGTATTATTTTCACAACCCTATGAAAATGATCATAGATTAATCTTTTATCATAACAGATTCGTCCGTCTGCCAATAAATCCTACTTTCAGGCGTCAGAACTGCAACAATAACTTTTCTCATTTCGGCACTGAGTTCAAGATACAGCCCCAACTGTCTCTAGGCGGACAGATAATCTCAATAGTTTGACGGACTGAGACTCGAAGATTGTTATTTTGGAACACAGTTTCGTAGCCGTAATAAAATAAAATAAAAGAGAGTTAGGGTGCAAGTTTTTTAAACTTTTACATTCATCAGTTTGACATGCCTGTAATATTATTTTATGGTAAACAAATAAATTGAAATTGAATATTTACACCAACTGTTGGTAAGTTAGGCCATCCATTGATCTACTTTAAACGGTTCAAATTACATTTCAATTTTAGATGTAAATTCCATATTCTACGATCGATTTGTCTAGCCCTCAATCGTTCATACAACATACATTGTCTTACAAAAGATACAGTACGCTTTGTTACCAGACGTATAATTACGCAGGTACCGTCAGCATACTCATTATGTTTCGTTTAAAATTCAGAGGATTAATTTGGAAGTAACATTGGCGAAGTAATGAAAACTGTGATGGTTATTACACATTTATTTTAATATACGAGTGGGTATATAGTTTATTTCTGCCTATGTTAAAGGTACACTAAAATCTGAGCAATTAAACGAAATGTTATTTTGTATGTTTATAATTGTTTGTTGTAATGTAGTTGTTCTGTGTTCTGTACCATCTTAATTTGAAATTTGAGGAAACCGGCATGTTCTGAGAACTCAGAAGAGTTTGAAGGTGACATTCACCTACCCGTACTTAGCCAGCAAGATAGAAGTCTCTGTGTCACAGCAGTGGGAACGTAAGCAGAAAACATTTCAACCAAATTGATTCAGCCATTATTGAGTCATAAAAAATGTTAAAAAACTAACAAGACTTTACTTTATTTATATATATTTTTTAATTATATAGGTGAATATTTTTAATACTGAACTTATACAACAACCGTCCTGTATATAGCCAGTTTGCTTTTTGACACGTTATGTTGCAATAATCAAATTGTAATCTTATTTCAACGAGCTGCGAGCCAGTAATGATTCGGCAGTGATTAATGTTCTTTGGTGCAATTTGTCACTGTAATGGCCACCCCATTACAGTCAAATATGCATTTACGGTTTTGGAAAATAACTATGTATTTACTGAAAATAAAAAAACGAAAGTTTGTGTGCGTAAAGAGATGGTGTATGTATATTTTTTTAATACAATAACATTAGATTTCAACGGAACTTTACAATAATAAAGTAAATAAGAATATATTGAGGCAATAAAATCTGGATAGCCACGCCGAGCAAACACGCACCGAAAAAGGTGCGTTGCGGGGTTTGAACCGAAGTACTTCGGAATTAAAGTCGAGTGTGCTCCTCCCTAGCTAACGGCTTTCTAAATAATAAATCAAATCCATGTGATTTGATAAATCACCTATAAAAATCTAGATTTATTACAAAAACATTTCATGAATGTTAGTGTCCAAATTCCGCGGGTACATCTCAAATTTATTGCCAAAAAAAGAGAATGACTTATGGGCTATAAAACTTAAAACTTACTCTAAAACGTCAAAGCACTCATTCAAACAGTTTTTACAGCGCAATATTTTAATTAAGTCCGGCTGATCTATGTGGTGCAGTATTTCAGTTTGAGAGGTCGTAGTCATGATTGAAATGTACACTTTTGTTGTATTAACTAGATATCAATCAATCATATATCTTGTTTCCATTGTATATTTAATTAAATGATAAATTATGTTTTGTAAGGCTCAGAAAAGGACCACTTGGAGGAAACGACGAGTCTTCTTTCAGGCTTCGAGGCTAGACCTCTTTACCTCGGCTTCAACTCTAGGGGTAACGACCCCTAGGTCACGTGGATAAGCCCATTTTGATGGACAGGCTTCAGACGCTATGTTGTTCTGTTCCCGGAGCGAGGGCTATCAGGTCCCGCGGCAGGGGCCTCAGCGGGCCGGCGTGGTCGGGGGGGCGCGCGTGCAACGGCGCGAGGCCGTTCAGGTGGGCGTGGCGGCTGTTGTCGGCGAAGGCGAACATTCGGCGCGCCGTCAGCGCCACGTGCTCCTCGATGGACGGCATCCGCAGGTCGCGGGCGATCACGTCGTTCCTCACGTAGAAGCCCGCTCCCGTACAGAGCCGTAACGCCGTGTTCTGCAGCGTCTGCAGGTGGTTTTGGTTGGTTGTGGACGCCAGCGCGTACCAGGCCGGCGCGGCGTAGGTGAGCCGAGACCTCACGTAGGTGGTGTAGATTCGCAGCTTGGTCCTCAGCGGCAGTCGAGAGTCTAGGACGGGTCGGAGGAGCGCCTGGGCGGCGCGCGCTTGCTGGAGCGCGCGGTCTACCTGGGGCTGCATCCTCAACGACCTGTCGATCTCGATGCCGAGGTACCGCGCCTTTGGAGGAAAGTGAAGGAGGCCATTGTTTTGGAGTGGGACTCCAATGGCTAATAAAAAAAAATTTAATATTGACAAGTAATCATTAGGATTTTACACTATCTAAATAACTTTAACGACATCAATAGTAAGAGTTAGGGTGATACTTTTCTTAGGCCATCAACACAAATCCAATTCTATCTTTCACTGCAACATAAATATCGCTATGAAAAATTAATCTTGACGCGACATTTTAAGCGTTTAAATATTTATGAAATGAAACCACGGGATCTCGTTTACTCAATCCGTGACAGCTGTTGACCTGTGACGTTTGACATTTTTCATTTTGTTTTAGGGTTATGAATGCAATCAAGGGTTAAGAAGATTTATACGTACCGCCTTATTTGACGAGCTTTTTGGTGTAGCGTCTAAAGGTCTGCCTACAACAGGAGGACCTAGAAAAAAATATTATACATATATTATCACATATAAACACCCGGAACATATATCTGCAGACGTCAAAATTTTTGTTCTAAGGCGAGAATCGAACCCGCGACTTCTTGCGTCACAGGCGCACCTTCGCCCGCTGTGCCACAAAAGTCTTATTTTAATTATTAAATCAAACACAAATTATTATCTGCAAACTGTACACATTTATAATTGCCGACATTTACGTTTCAAATTCCGTTCTCAGAACCGATTGTTTGAATATAATGAATGTCAGAGTATAGTTAATTTTGACAGTGACATCTCGAAATACCTAGCGCCATTGTTGCAATCTCATTTATGTTCCCTTTTGGGACTTGAGACTTTGTATGGATTGTGAGAAGTAAATTATATTTCAAATATATGTGCAACATTACATTTGAATTCAAAGTAATAAAGGGCAGATTCTTTTAACTCATTAAAATTTCATGATCAATAATAAATACAGAACTGACAGAGATTAAGAGATGTTATTTTAGCGTTTGACTAATCATCTAAGTGACTAACACTGAAATAAATGAATAGGTAACCTAAGTGCAGTACAAATCGCGCTGTCCATGCCTAGGTACCCTGGCTCCAATAAAGTCAAAGTCAAAATCTCTTTATAAAAAGATTTACACGTCAGAAAAAACTTAGAATAAATCGTTTAGCATGATACATGCGCAGTTTGCGTATGTATCGTATCATAGCTCGTCTATGTAAGTTATTCTACATTGAATACATCCATTTAATAAAAACGGTTGTAATATATCACAAACAGACACTCCAACTTTACTTATACCGTTGTTTTAGATCATACCATAATACGTTATGTTCTACTACCGTTTAACCTTATTCATTCATGTCTCATGTCATACATATTTCCGATTCATTTGTATAAATGACATAAATACGGTGTTTTAAAACCATTTAATATAATAATCCATTTATAATAATAACCTGCTTTTTGGTGGACTTGTGAAAGACTTTATTATAGAATTAAGCTAGTTTTCACCCATGACTAAGTTTGAGATATTAATATTTATTGTGCGTGTACGTCCTAACTAGGGGCACTGGTCTCAGTCATAGAACCCATTATCGGTCTTTTGCGATTAGGAGTATTGGCATACTAACCATGCTTAAACAGGGTTAATGATCGCAGTATTTATTTACTAGTTTTATCAAAATACTTTACTTGTACAGAGTTTTACAGAAAGCCTTCTAGTTTATAAATCATACTAATAAATTATTACGTGGATTACAAACGACAATAAAGACATTTACCTAGTCTTTATTTTTGTTGAACATGGCATACCGATAAAAAATTATCTTATGCTAAAAACTAATATAAAAATATATAAAAAACAAATTGTGGGGTTTGCTAGCATAACAGTGTATTCTTTGAACATTAAAGCTTACCTACTTATTATCAGAGACCAGTTATATAGCTGGTCTCTGCTATCATCTACTACTATCCCTTAGTATTTGATGTCTTGTTTTTATAAGTAGGTATTTATGTATATCATGTATGTTTATATTATATTCTACTATCTTATTCACAGACAGTCAGACAGTACAATTATATGCATCGATAATTATAACATAGCAGGAGCCTGACAGTTGTGAGTCGGGGCAATTACGGGCGCTATTAATCACTGTTCCTAATCACTGCCTTCATGACTGTCCGTTTAAAAAATCAAACGGATTATGGGTTGAGAATAATGGCTTTACTAGAGCTTTCTTGATGTAAACTGGTAATTTTTGATAGAACTATATTGCAATTATTTATAATATTACTAATTATTAATAATAATTTGTTTATTTACAGATAATAGTAACGATACCCCACAAGAAGAGTGGTTCTATTCTTAGACCAGCCCCACAATGGCTTCCTAGCACCATCAATTAAATTCAGTTAGTTTTCATATTCTTTTGAATTACACAGAACACTTAGTCCCGTCAAATACAAAAAATAATATGAGTCAAAAATAACTTTAGAGTAGAAAGTAGTAAAATATATACAGACGAATATCATAAAGCATTCATTCCATTACGAAAGTTAATCTTAAAGTTCTCATATTTTATAAGCTGTAAAATACACTTTGAAAGTGTTTTGTGTAACATGTAATATCAATTTAGGCAAAATTCCAAGCCGATTATCCGTAAAGTTTAAACGAAAACCTCTAATATAAACTTTTAAACCGCCGAAATGATTAAGTAACGAAACTGTTTTGATAGCAACTAGGTCCTCGAAAATAAAGTTGATTTTAAAAATAAAATAAAACTAGGTGTTGCGATATAAAAGGAATGTAATTAGCTAACAGGGTTGTCATTTAGTTTAATGATAATTATTTCATCGATTTTTTTGTCTTTTTTATTGATATTTTAACCTGGACAATTTGTACAGCAACATGGAGCCCCGTGGTAAGCTTGATGCTTGTGTTATGGGTCCTAGATTTCTGATGTACTTGATAGATACATATATCTGTAGATATTTTATGTTATACATAGAAAACATCCAGACACCTTTGCCCCTTTTTAATGAAATGTTTTGTCCCGATGATAGGGAATCGTATCCTATTGCGTCGCAGTCGAAGTTTTATCCGCTGCGCCATAGAGGTAGGTAGGTAGTCTATACATAAAAATAGGTCGATATTACAAATCTCATCGTCAGTTTGAGAGATTATTTATCTATAGAAATAATAGTCTTAGTTTCTTTCACAATACGTAATGAGGTAGCATTTTCAGAGGTCCCGTGCGAAACACTTAGGCGAACCAATCGGAACGGTTACAAATCCGATTACTGCGTCTACTTTTACAGGATTACGTACAAGGTATGTGTATTTATTGCTTTGCTGAGCGATTCTGAGCCTTATTGCTAAATGAGTTTTATGGTTGATTGTATTCTTTTCGGGTAATGGTAGATTTATTCGCTGAGTCGTTTGGGACCCTATTTGTTTTAGTATAAGGTGGTCCGGGTGAAAATGAAAGGGCTTTTTGGTGAATTTGGAGATGTTTGTCCTTTCTCGCGTTATGTATTGGAGGAACGATCAGTAATTTTTGTTTTTAAGTATTTATAACTAAATCTACTAATACTTCCTTAATATTAATTCTAGAGGCTATTGTGTTATATCGTATTTACTATATTTACAAGGTATTATGTGAGCCTATTTATTATATAAGGTCTAGCCCTCGCGTCTAAATCACAAATCTCGAACTTAGAGCAAGGAGTCAAATCTAAAATGTGAAATTAGTCTGATAAATACAACTTTATAAAACTCTACAATTTATTATTTCGTAGAATAGTAAAATATAATGAAAAACGTAAGATGGTATTCTATATTAAAATATAGTCCTGAAAATATCTAGGCTAGTATCAAATTATTAGGTATTTACTAGCACGTACTAAGGGCAAACCTTATTAGCCCGAAAAGATTACAAACCCTTACTTTGAAAATGAACTCTAAACACACAGAGCTAAAAGTTAAATTGGACTATTTCCAAAACAATGTCTTCGACGTACCATTATTATCTCGTACAAAAGAGGATCCGAAAGTAATTTTACGTAAGCTGATTATAAAAGGGTTTCTATCTTAAACGATTTTCTGTCAACCGTATCAACCATCAGTACCTTGAGAGTATCAGGGACTACGTCATCATTAAATCATCATCATAATCACCCCTATTTACGATCTTATTGCTGGGACACAGGGATTCTTGACGAGAAAGATTAGGCCTTAAAGACTCAAAGACACAGACTCATTATTAGTAACAAATATAACAGGCCAGGTTCTAAAGAGTTAAATTTCCAATATGAATTAATTCACCAAGCTGGCCAAGTGAGGTTGGTGAATGACACCGTCCTTAAAACTTTTCAATGTTCTCATAAACTACATACGTAATTTAATGAATTAGTTCTTACAAAAGAAAGCGTCTACATTCGTTTTTTGTGTACGTGTTCTATTTCAGGCTTTTAAGACTCATAAACCTTATTATTCAGATCACTCCATAAATAAAATGGTTTCGCCGAATGATTAATTAATTACTATTACACTAATAATTTCTGTGTAACACATCCAACTTTATGCATAATATTATCAGTAACTTTTCATGTAGGTGGGATACAAACCTACACACGAAAATATTTATTTGGAACGCCAATAATAGAACAGATAAAATAATTCTTTTAAGTATAAGAGTAAAATAATGTAGATACAAAACTCATATTGAAATAAACGGGCAATACACGAACCTTATTTACGTGGACCGGCGAGCGTTCGTGATCCGTGTCCTTGCAGTGTCCTTGATCCTGAAGATGTCCCACGTTATGGGACGAAACGGTTGATCAATAGTCTACGTAAATAAGGTTCGTGTATTGCCCGTTTATTTCAATATGAATTTATCAAACCACGACAGTTTTTATAGATACAAAACTATTATAATTATAATAAAACTTAAAATAAGTATTAGATATTTATGTGTCAGCATAATCACCATCTTTTCATCATCCTATCATCTTTCCGGGTCACTAATCTTGAATTTTTATTTAATTATGTCCTAAATGAATAAAACTTTTGATTCGTTAAACATTTACGATTCAAACCTGTGCCTATCACAATTTTACAAATAAGTCTTCTTTATTATAAGAATAACACAATGTGTAGCATAGCGAAGCGCGAAACTATAAATAATACCTAATGATAGTAATTCTATGAAGGTGTATAATAATTTTGATATCTGTAAATGTCACAAGGAGTCGTAGATTACGTCAGGCCCACGTCAAATCATGACTGGGAGATAGAGTAGTCTGGATGTAACGGAATAAAATGTAGAAAACTATGAAATTTAATAATACTAAGTTGTGATAATGTCACTTTAATTTAGGAAAGATAGGGACAGTGGATGGGGTTTAGAAAATGTTTTAGAATACTTTCGATAAGTTTTCGAGGTGATTTTCGAAGGTTTGACTTGCGGGTGAGATAAGTAAAAATAAATATTGATACCAAATGTAAAAAAAACGCGTAATTAAATTAGCAACTGTATTATTAATAGAAAGTCAGAATATATTTAGATAGTACATATTTAGATACATTCTACAGAAATGTAAAGGCATAATGTATTTGAAACCCTAAAAATGAACCTTCAAACGAATTAGCCCCGCAAAAGCCGTTCCTTAAACCTTCATATTCATATTGGTGATTTCGCAAAAAACATGCAAAGCGGGTCACATACAATTTACATTTTATTGCAAACGCTACTTTAGGGAGTGTAGCAAGGATAATTTAAAGGGGTGAATATTTGAGCCAGATAAAATATCTAACTAACTTATTATAATAGAGAACTTTAATTTTGTAAATACCTACTTCTAAAATAGTCCTTATGAATATACCTAAATAATTAATTCTCATAACATTCTTGTCTACGACGCAGGAAGATGCAAATTTGTTTCCCGCCTGGGTATTTTTCACAGGATTGTAAGATGTTAATGCAAATCTTCTTTCCGGGTGATACAGGTGCAGTGTATGTTTACCTGTAATGAAATATGTAGTGTATTGTATTTTAATAAGTAGAAATCTAGTACCTATACAACGAGGTTTAATTTAACCGCGGGGCTAGATGTTGCTATGTGAATTGATTAACAATATGCAGAGTGTACAGTTAAATACTCAAGCTTACTAGAACTTAACCTCTAAATGGTTAATTATAAACTCTGCCCTTATTCCCTGAATACTGCCCTGCGACCCCGCGCCGAGCATTTCAAACTCATTACATTTGAATTCTTTGAAAACGGTTCACCGGAACTTCGATTTTTTGTCCCGTTTTATTCGACCACTATTTACCTCACGACTTTTGTTTCGCAATTTACCAATGGAGGAGTATTTTAGAAATTTTTTTAGTCTGTAGATTTGCTGCGGGCTTGTTCGCATTTTGTTCGATAGAACGCTGAAATATAAAAGTAAATTGGTGCCCATTTTGTTTCGAAGCGACGTTTTTCATCGAATATTTCTAGTGAAATAACTTGTCAGTATTTTGTAACTAGCTTACTCGGGGCTTTTCTGGATTAGCTTAGGGGATAGTTTTGATTGAAAATAGTACAAATATGCCCTATTTCTTTATATAATTTTAATTTTCGTGTTGGTAGCATAATAAATAAAATGCCTAGGCCTCAACTTTATCCTTTGCACTCTAATATATTTACAAATGATTGAAAAAAAATTTTGTACGCAGTAAAATGTATCAAATTATTTGATGAATAATCTAAAGTGTTATTGTTAAGTTATTACATTTCGTTCAGTTATTTCGGCGTGCAAATATCCATCTATCAAAACTCAATCTTTGAGTTAGTAATACTAGTAAGGTTTATGTCCAATAACATTCTGTGATCTGATTTCATAAAATGCATCGAATTACCACCATTCCCCATAAACCTTGATATTACATTGTTTGCGGAACGCATAGTGACAAGTCGGATATTTACGTTCATGTTTCGAATACGTCAGATAAAATACGTGCCTGAAATGCATGCAATACACAAATACCTTAAAGTTCAAAGCACAAAAAGTTTAAAAGTTTATTATAATGAATAATAAAATAAATATAAAACATAATCACACTTTTAAATTTTATCCGGACAAGGTATAAATATGCATGCCGCTTCGTATAAATTGACCCAATCGTCGGAACTGTCGAAAAAGGGAAATGGATATCAGTAAACTTCATCAACCTTCTAAATCGGCTGAAACAATTCTTGCATTGTGTATTGTATAGTGCCTGGCTGTTATTCGATGTGCGTTCCGTTCGCCACAGTTGCGGGAAACGGTAGAATGGCAAAATTCTCGTTGCAATCGTTTTGTGTTATCGGAGTGGGAAACCCTGGATCATGTTATTTTCATGTATCTTTGTGATGAACATTATATCGCTTATTTTAATAACATAAATAATTTCTTTCTGATTAATCCGAAATAATGGTAGGTAACAATTATGAACTTGAACTTTTAGTGAGTACAAAATAGTTTATCACTTTGCTACACTGTTTCAGCTTACCAAACGTTTTGAACCAGTGTGTGTTATCTATGTAGATGAAGTGAAAGAATTACATAGTGCGTGGAGTTTTCGAATAAAGACAGCGGAACGGAAACGCAGTGTCCAGTTAATTCCACCTACCTCCTATTATCTTAAATAAGGTACATATTAAGCTACCTATACAAAATGTGAATGGCACGAGAAAATCACTAAATCCATAAGTAATATCTCCATTATACCGCGCTGTTGTGAGCGATTTCGAAGCGTGTCGCGGTGATTGCGTTTTTTGACCGGAAAAAGTCTACTTTTTACTCAAAAAAGTAGTCAGCAATTTTGACAGATGGAGACGAGCTGCTCCGAGCGCCTTTGGCAAAAAATGGCTCGGTTACTAGTTCGGCTTTACGCTTTTTGCAGAATTGTATCGCGGATTGGGCCTTCATCAACGCTTTCTTTCAACGGTTTTGTTGATTTCAATTTTACAGACGTTCTTTTTGTTGAATGACTTCATTGATTACATAAGGAGATTTCCGACATAGCCCAACAGATTAGCTCTTTGAAGTCTAAATGGGTTGGCCATATAGAGATGAGAACGGATGGCCGATGGGGCGGAAAATTGTTTCCTTGTAACCATTGCTGATCACCCATATTCTTATATTTCAAAGTACCTAGTTCATAGTGCTAGATAGTATACAATTTTTGTTTCATGTATTTTGTTATGTGTTTTGTGTAGCTAATAAATAAATAAATACGAATGAAGCACGCCTGATTAGCCTAGTGATTTTACTGCATCCCTAAAGACCGAGAATGGGTTTTCTTGGGGAGACTCTTTTCTGTAATGTGACATCATAATCGATCATAATTGTTTAAACACTCAACGTTTTTGAACGTTAAATAAAGTTTATTCCTTACAAAAACACTCGGACTGCTCTAATTATTTTATTAAGACCAGTATTAATAATTTAGCAACAATGGGTTGCCATGTATACGCGGTACATTTATGATTACACATGGTAATTCTGTGTACGCCTTGTTAATTGAATTTTCGTGTTTGATGTTGTTTTGTTCATAATTTCCTTGTCTTTATCACAAAGTAGGTTTACGACACCTCATTATCTTAATTAAGATTTTAATTTTAATCCTTTTGCTAAAATTTAGTATAGCATTTGGTTTATTTACGAGGATAAGCTGTTGGGTACGCATGGTACGTGTGGTGATTATACCAAATCTCCCAAGACCAATGCGTTGCGGACATTTGTGCCCAGAAGTGAAACGTTATAAAGAAGTAAAATTTATAATATATTTTTTGTTTTGATGAATTGTAGGAATCATTTTATACATATGTCATGTAGCTTTTTATGACGACCTCTATGGTGCGTCAGGCGAAGGTCTGCCTGCGACGCAGGAGGTTGCGGTTTCGATTCCCGGGTTGGAACAAAATTTTGTACGACATGCAAATACTTGTTCCAGGTGTCTGGGTATATACATATTTATAACAAATATATCTATCTATTTATGTAATATTATATTAAGTTTCTCCAAAATCTAGCACCTAAAACACAAACTTTGAGCTTACTACGAAGCTAGATGTTGCAGCGTGAATTGTCCAGCAATATTTATTTATATAAAAAAAATACTCTTACATAGTTTTCAATTATCTAATACAGCTTCATAAAACATGTTCCTGCTTTCCGTATAAAAACAAATCTATAAAATATTAATAACATAAAACTCGGCAAACAGTAACCTAATTTGAAATAAATTTCAATAAAACATTCCGTAAGTTTATATCTTACATCAAATAATATACCCTACTAATGTTTTCTACGTTATTTCCGACTCCCAAGAAATTGTTGGAATTTTTTTTATCCGTTCAGTTTGGAATATGCACCTATTTTCTTTTTCTAATTTTCTCTCTAAAACTAGAATAGAATAGAATATACTTTATTACACAACACATAAACATAAACATACAATACAAACTTAAGACTAAAACATTTGTAGTACAATGGGCGGCCTTATCGCTGTGAGCGATTTCTTTAAGGCAACCTATGTATATGGACTGGACAGTTATAAATATACAGAAAATGGTGTGAAATAATAGATTATAATATAACATAGAAGAACTAGATCACATTTCACAATCGAAAAACAACCGAGTTGTCATAGTAAAGCATCAAATAAAGAAAGAAACAAGATCATAAAAAAATACATTTTTATGGCCTCCGATAATCTGCTATATAATTCACGACACCGCGCGTTATCCGCGTTTCATGAGCCAATGGATGAAATAAATGTATCGAAAAGGTTTTGTGGGAAACCGCTGAGTGAAACGATATAACTTTATTTAATTTCACTGTGTGGCACCGGTCTTAGATTAGTTCAACTTCATAAACTTTCGCAAGTGACGTTAAACTGTCTAAAATATAGACCAAAAGTTACCTAATGGGTTCGATTAGAGAGACCCAGGCCTGTAGTAATCGTATGATAAAAATGTTGTATAGCACAATCGAGTTTTATTCTGAAGGTCGTGGATTCAAACCACGACGCGTAATTCTGGATTTTTCTTCTAGAAAAATTATGAAGATGATGATGATAAAAAAGAACATTAAAATACAATAAATACAGCTAGAACATTACTAAACAATGTGACAATGTTATTACATTAATAGAATAACAGAATAAGCCCATTCAAAGGTATAAATGAAAAAGACAAAAGCTCATTCAGCATTATGCTTCATATTTCGCCAATAAAGAACCATAAACAACGTACAAATCTACCACCCACATCTATGTTCGTTATTACCACGCGTATAAAATTGGCTCGTCACCTTCAGGGAAGCTTCCCGGAAATTCAAAAACCATAGAGTAAATATCACTGGAGGTCTATAGAATATGTATTTAATTTTTGTATTTTTGTTTATACCAAGGAGGTTACTATTATAAACACCTTTACGAAAGCTACTCAAAGATTAGGTAGATTATTGAAAGATTAATTTTGGTGATATTCGCAGTTATTTCGAATCAATCCATCAATATTGTTAATTTGTGTTTAAAGTAAAGTAATATAAAAGATCATTCAGATTTAAGTTTAGATTTAATCTTTTTTCTAATAAATATCAGAACGTTTGTTGCTTTTTTTTCAAATAATATTATGTTTTTAGTCCGTTGTATTTTTCAGGACTCAATCCTTAATATAAAACCGGTTTTATAAAAGTTCATAGCTAAGCCTTCAATTCCTGCCTTTTTCTGTTACCACTTTATTTCTTTTTAAATATTAAATAAGCTTGCCCTCTTTATAACAATTACAACAAAGAAAGTATATCAGTTAATTTATTTTTTAGTCCGATGACTACTCCCTCCTTAGCAAAGGATTAGAACCCAAATCCCTCTGCAGATAAATTTAAAATTTTGTAATATATTGTGTTCATTTTGCGCCGGGTCGAATCGCGATAGTAAAACAAAGCCTTGCTGTTTATTAAAAATTTAATTAAAACACCATGTTTCTCTTTTACTTTCGTCTTCATTTGCTTTTCAAGCTTTTTATCAACAGCTGCAAAGTATTAAATATCAATAAGTATTATCTTTATTAGTACAAGTAAAATTATTCGATCTATCTATAACCGACCGATTCCTATCAAAATAGATAAGTTTGCCTCTTTTCCTATAACAGTTTAGTTTTATATACAATATACTTTATTGCACAACAGACAAAACAAAAATACGTTACAATAAATACATACATAAAAAGTTGTAAAATACTGCCCTATCACTAAAAGCTATTTCTGCCAGGCAACCTTTGGATGGTCAATGTACCTAGGAATCTAACAATTGGTCCTCTAAGTATTAATAACGTAGTAAAATATTATCATGTTAACTCTGACACTACGTTAAGGCCACGTGACGGCCAAAAAAACATAAAATTCAGCAAAGATGAATATAGGTACCTTTATAACTTCACATAGATTTCGTTTTTATGAAAAGCCAGTAGAGCGCGCTCCGTAATTAGGAAATCCGTCCTATAATGACGTGGCTCGATACTTGAGGGTGTATCTGGATCGCAATAATGCTGTGTGAAAGCAAATAGGCTTTTTACTTCGATTTTAAATTAATCTACACTAACGAAAAACCATCAATGCAGAAGAAAAATTGGGTTTTATATCTTTTGTGATCATAATCATTAATTACACCGGATTTTAATTTCTGATATGAACCTCAATATTTAGGTAGTTACTAGCATACTTTGATAGATTATGTATTAAGTAGATAAAAGGAACTACTTTGTAAACCATTTTTAGGGTTCCGTAGCCAAATGGCAAAAACGGAACCCTTATAGATTCGTCATGTCCGTCCGTCCGTCCGTATGTCACAGCCGTTTTTCTCCGAAACTATAAGAGCTATAAAGCTAAAATTTGGTAAGTAGATGTATTCCGTAAACCGCACTAAGATTTCATAAAAAAATTGGAAAAAAATTAATTACATTTGGGGGTCCCCATACAAAGGACTGAAACTTAAAAACTTTTTTTTAATCGAACCCATACGTGTGGGGTATTTATGAATAGGTCTTCAAAAATCATAACAATGTTTCTAACACCATTTAATTCTAAACTTAATAGTTTGGACGTTAGACTGTTCCAAAGTGGAAAACAGAGTGTCCCCCCCCTCTAATTTCTAAAATACGAGGATGATAAATCTAGAAAAAATATATATTGTACATCACCATAAAAACTAACAACGAAAATTGGTTTGAACAAAATCTATCTAGTAGCTTTTTTATAATACGTCATAAGCTATTTCATATAAACAATTGCTGCGGAAGCCTACATGGGCGAGTCCGACTCGCACTTGGCCACTTTTATTATAAATAAATACTTTTAAAATTATTATTTTTACCTCAAATTTTCCAGTAATATATAACATATAGCGGCTTACATCTAACGTGAATTTTAATCAAAGGTTTTAAATTAGATACGTCGGTTTTCTTGGTGGTGGACGCTGCACTTTATGTTTGGCATTTTGACCTCATCGGTTATCTGTTTTGTGTGCAAAATTTTCAAATAGTTTCTTGAATGTTCTAAATATTAAATGCAACTATAACCATTAAATATTATATTCCTGAATGTCTGACTAATCATAATTTGTAACAGCAAATTAAACAAAAATTATTATTTTGCATAATTTGAAACAAAAGAAAATTACTGAATGGATGTTTTTGATGCTATTACGAACTGAATTGCTTAGTAAGTACCCGCTGAGTAGAAGGTCAGTCGGCTCGTGGAAATAGATTTTAATTAAGTCCGATGTTTTCCCTTATTCCTTAATTTTTGATGCCCATTTATAACGGTTCCGTATTTGTGTTTACATGGCCCAAATAAATGAAATATTGCCTCAAAATTGTGTTTTGAAGAATGTTTTACGCTGTTAGTTATGATTCGATAAATGATTTCGGTGCCTGGAAATTTGTATAAGGACTATCCCTGGAAATGAATGAAATGATGATAACGATTTCCATGAACAAAGTATTAAAATGAGTATGCCCATAGGTCCATTTTATTATGTTTCAGTTGTAGACATTTAGGCGACAAAGCCATTCACTGCCATAAACTATCACAAATACAACCAAACGAAAACGAAATCAGCTACTCACTTTCAAACACAGCCGAAACATAAATGCTTTTCTCTCTCGATCATCTAACATCAAATTACGACAAGGTTCTCCAAAAATCCAGAAATGAAATGACATTAAAATGCGCAAGCTAATACAGCAAGCCATTGAGCCATAAACAGTTTACGATAGGAACAAGCTGTAGCCAATTAGAGCGAGAATTTACGAGGCAAGACCCGTAAATTGTAGCATTTTAATTTTCACAAGTTTAAGTAGGAACTTTTGTGTTTGTTCGGGTTTGTGTTTTCTGCGATTCTGTCGCATTATTCATCATCATCGCCATCAGTGTTACCATTTTCAACTTTTGATTGTCTACATGATATTTATAGGTCTCCATTTCCATCAAAATTTCCAACTATTTTGGTTGGATATCTTTACCGATCACTGTTTATCGTATTTATTGTAGAAGTTTCACTTCGCGATTAAAACTGTTTTTTAATAAATATTTTTAAAACTTTCTCTTTATATAAGCAAACATATAGAAACATTAAATAGGCACCAACTGTAAATCAAGTTTTATTTATATCATGTTTACTTACTTAACATCTGGTTCTGGTACTTTCTTATGGAAATTAAATACCCTTATAATGAGTTCTATCACAAAAACCCATGCCCTGGACGTAATTTTTAACGGAGTTAATTCCAATAGTTACACATTTATGAAAGAAAAAAATTACCCTCCTTTCACAGTCGGGTAATAAACCTATTTAAAGTAGTTATCCTTATTACCCCATTGTATTAGTTATGTGCCCCTTACAAAAATTTATTGCAATGCCTTTTAAACACGCACACGTCGTAAAAAAGTAATAGTATTTCACACATTTACACTCAAAAAGTACATAATTACTAAAAATAAAAATGATTGAGATTTTACTATCATTTTTGCCGTTGGACGTCAACTGATGGCCATAGGCATCGACCGTAAATCAACATCTATCACAAGGTCGTTTTCCCATCTTGTTGGTAGACGTCTGACATAGCGTTGCCCGATCCGTGGTCTTTATTCAAAAACTTATCGGATTCATAGAGATTGTATTAAAACACATATGAAAGAACATAAAAATTTTGCTTAGCGGTGCCAGAAAAGAATTCTACACTTACAATAGAAAAAAGTGTCTACTTTAGAAAATTCATTCAATACAATCGTAAATAATGATAATTATGAGTTTACTAAATTAATTCATTCAATTCAAAGATTTATATACGAATTCATTTAAAAAAATAAAGTTCAAATAAATGTAAAATAGCTTGTTAGTATAAACTAAAAAAGGTTTTTTTGTTAGACTTGTTGGGGGCACTGCCGTGATCCCAGATATTTAAGACGAGCACTAAACTCTTCAGTCCATCAATGCGCAACAAAACTCGGTGCAGCGTGATAATCCCATTGGAACTTAAGGGGTAAAGTAAGCAATAAAATGATCTAGCTAAATTACAACGAAGGTAGACATGGGCTTAATTTCACGGGTTATAGACAGTCCTTTCGGATATTTGATGTTGATGTCGGATATTAAGGGGAGACGGTCAACAAATTAAGGGGGCACCTTTAGATGTGTTTGAGGGAAAGATTAGTGGGGATAATACCTTGTTTTTGTAAGCATTTAAATGGACATTTACCATTTAGAATAGTGAATTGTCAACTCATACTTATTATTTCCCATACATACAATGTATGCCAACTTGTTAAGATGACACAGTAAACAACATATTTTAAGCTTTTACTTATAAAAATGCAATGCAATAATGCGATTTGTTGAAATCGTTATAGTTCCCACGGCGTTCCTGGTATATTGGCTAAGCTACCATCTGCGACATCGCCCTTAAAATCAATTTATTTATTTATATTTATTGGTGAGAAAACTATTTAACTTTATCTAGATACCCAGTTATATTTCCGATCGCTTGTTTTAATGGAAGTTAGTATAATAAAATTAAAAGTGATACTATTGAAAGGAAATGTTAATGAGTAAGTCTGTAGTTTTAAGATTTTATTTTTAAGTAAAGTGAACTAAGTGGTTGCAAGGTTCAGTCTTATCCACGCAATTCTTTCCCTTATTGCCAACGAACGGTGTAGTTTAACACTACCCGTTTATTGTTCGGCATTCTGCTCTGACGCTAAGGATTAATTTATACTGACGCCGAATAATATTTGTAACAGTGTTTACAGCGTAGCTAGTTTTATCTATACTAATATTATAAAGAGGAAAGATTTGTTTGTTTGTAATGAATAGACTCCGAAACTACTGGACCGATTTCAAAAATTCTTTCACCTTTGGAAAGCTACAATATCCCCGAGTAACATGGGCTATATTATAGCAAAGAAAATTGCGGGAAAGTGTAAAACGCGGGCGAAGCCGCAGGGCGGAAAGCTAGTATATTATATTTTTCTTAAAATCGTATCACAGAATAGTTTTCAAACAAATAACAAAACACAAACAAGAGTGTTATACTTTTCTTTTCCAAAAAAACAAACTAAACCAAAACTCGTATACACCATATGGTTCAATAGTTCTAATCCATCCAGAGGTTGCCTGGAAGAGATCGCTTTTAGAGATTAGTCCGTCAATTGTACAATTAGTTAGGTTTGTTATTTTCCTGTATATTGTTTTGTGTACAATAAAATTATTGGTCTTTTCTAGACTGTGATAGACATAGCTATTTTTGTTTCTATAGATCCCTCAGAATAATAAATGAACTTCCTAACAAAGCTCGAAGCTAAACTGTTCTATGTCTTATTGTACCAAATTTTGTTTCATTTGAATAGTCATTTAGAAAGACAAAAGGCTTACTCTATTATTTCTTAAAAAAAGAATTTTGTATACTTAATACAATAGAATAAAAATAAAATACGACAGTTATTTATATAACTGTTTGCGTTTTCATGGTATCGATGTGTTTTAGCTGATACTTAGCTCAGCTACAGTATTAATACAGAAATTCCCTCGGTGTGTTCTGTCTGTATTTATTTCTCGAGAGCTAATACTGATGGGTATCAACAGAGAAAATTGTTTTGTTGATGGTTTCTTAACACGAGATAATAAATGAAGAGCGTGTTGAGTTATTTAATAACCTAACAGATAATTGTGACCGAATATTTCAGTAACATGACCTTATGAGAACGCCTTTATAAGGTCATGAAAGCTTAATACGAGTACTCCTACTTAAGTCCCCACTATTGGGATTTCCTTCTTGACAAGAGCTATTTGGCCTCAATTTATCGTGCTGGTCAAGTACGGGATTTTAAGTAGTAAGCAAGAGGGTATCCGTGGAGCGAAGAGATAAGGAATGAGAAAGGTGAAGAAACTGAAAACGATTTTTAAGATAGGAAGGTGAAGAAGGTAGGAATAGGATGTTGTAAAGTTGATATAGCATATGCGCATTACGACTTTGACGAAAAGTAGTAGGATGTCCTCGGAAAAATCAATTGTGACAAGGTCAAAACCGCGGGGCGGGAAAATAGTCTAATATTACCAGGGACCCATACACCTTACATTATCACTGATAAAAGCTGACATGAGCCCCATTACGGGGTTTTGCTGAAAAGCGAAAAACCTGTATAAATCATTTACTTCTGAATAATTGAATAAATCTGTGTAATGGAAGAGATTTTTAGCAAATGGATTCGTTTTTGAAAAGGCTTTTTGTTGTCAAATATACATGCGCCCTTTGAGTACTTTTGATTGGAATTCTTATGTTTCAGATAAAAGCCAATTTCGGAAGTTTACATACAACATTTAAGTAGGTAATATAGACAGAAAACTTAAATCACCTTTTTTTTATTTAAAATAAGTTTTAAGAGCAACAAATATCAATGTAATCAGGAACTTTAGAAATACTGTAAATATACTTAAAATAATCTAGTTTCAAACAGGTTTCTCGTATAAGTGGCAGTTTATAGGTTTCTATGTAAATTCTTTGAGTTTTTTTTTTTAATGAATTATACAATTTTTTTTAGTGGCTTGACGACACGCATCATGACTATTGATGGGGTAATACTATTCTAAGACAGGCATCACACGGCAACGTATAAGCTCTGTTCAACCAAAACTTTAATTCAAGTTCATAGGTGAAATTGGAGTTAGCTCATTAGATTTATTTATGCTCAATCTAAGCCCGTCCAATTGACGCGGTAATAGTTAACAATGAGTGACGGGTGGCGTGGCGCTATGTCGTGCTAAGCTTGATTAAACTCAGCCGTATTAAATAACCATGCTAGGCCTGAATCGATCATTTTATACTCGTGTTAAAAATAGCACAGTTAAAGTATTAAAAAAGTGATCTTGTAGAGGTAAATAAATCCCAAGTTATTTGCGAAAGTAGATTGTCGCAAAACTATTGTGTAAAAATATAAGTATTTGTACATTTATCAAAGTAAATAGATGATGTCAAAATATGAATTACTTAAAAATATTAATATTACGTGGCGAAGGTACGTTTCTGAATCGCGATTTTGCGGTTTTTTTATTGATACATTTATACAGTTAAAATCCATCGCTGATATACTAGGTACTTATTACAATAATAGTACTATTTGCAATTTAAGTTTGGTGGAATGGTCGAGAATCTTAAATTAAAGTATAAATACATTTCAATACTTTATTAATTTCAAAAAATATTTTTCTTGTGCAAATTATCGACCAACTCTACCAAGAATTCTTACTATAATTTCATTTTTATCACCAAACTAAATCAAATAAGCAATCAACGCCCGAAAATAACTTTTTTATTCAATTTCAAGCTAATCACTAAAGTTTCTACGTGTTTCCAACAGTTAATTCTATTGAAACACTTTGCCTATTGAAACAGAAGGTAAAGTCTAGCAGCGTGATTGACGTAATACTGATACTGTTAGGGCACACCCTGTATATGTACAATGGCAGTCATAAGTCGTTACGATAATATTGTTATGTAACTTTTTCAATTAATTTATAATATTTTATTGTAATAAATACTAATTTTAACGCATAGATATTTTTGCAAAAAGAAAAATTAGAGTGTTAACCCAGGACCTTCGGAATGAAAGTCGAGTGTGCTCCCACTAAGCCAACACGGCTCTTATAAAAAGAAAAAGAAAGCAATAATACTAAACCCTAATACTATCAAAAAGCTTTTATAATAAGATACGCTGCTGTACAACGATTAAACTAAGTAAGTCACACTTTTAATTGACACTTTTGACCACAACAATACCCTTACTTGTTTAAACATTATAGGGTTACACTTATGTAAGTGGGGTGATTGACCTGACATGATTTAAATAAGTAGCTTTTCTATGGCTAGTTAATGTATGGATTCCTTATAAATTATACTGTTGAATTTAGGTTACTGGAGCCTCCTATGTAATAGTATACAAATGAACTGTCAGTGAATCAAATTGAGGGTTAAATAATAGTGCTTAAATTTTGGAGTTTTTCATGTATATAAAAAATTAAGGAAGACTTAGGTACTTTTTTTCCTGGTGCATTGACGAGCACTTACTTCAGACAACTTCACTTACAAAGTTAAAAATACGAGTAGCGGTGCCTTTCTGAGTACTGTACCAATATATTGCGATCATCAATTCTCCTGACTATGTTGAATATTGACCATGTTGATGATGACAAAGCAAAATTGTATTGTAGAACGGTCAGACACACATTTACTGTCTTATTTAGAATATTTGCGGGAATCGTACAGCTTAAAGTTTCGGTCAATATTAATAATTAAATTTCGGAATACCAGTATAATGAGCAAACTTTAAGCAAACATTCGTGTAGATACGTTAAAATTATTTAAACTTATGAGTAAAAGGTAAAGTTTGTTCAAAGTTTGTAGACAAAGGGAGGAGTGGGTTTCTATCGGATCATTATTAATGAAAGCTTTCCACAAGTATTGTCTTGAACTAAGGTCAGGTTATATCTAATTTGTTTAGATATTGTACACTAACTTTTTGCAATGGCTTTCATCATCACCGCTATTTACGTTTCCACTGCTGGGACAAAGATACTTCTCTGTTGTCGAGAGAGGTTAGGCCTTAATTCGCTACGCTGGCCAAGTGCAGAGTGGTTACTCAAGTCCTTCAATAACTCAAAGTTTTCAGAGAATCCCAGTTTCCTCACGATGTTTGCCTCATCCATTTGAGTACGTGTTTTTAAAGGGCACGTAAATTTTTCATGTATATAAATTAGAGGTTTGACTTGAAAATTTATGTTCCTCTAGAATTATCTACCTTTTTAAAAACGGCATGAAAATCCTTTGCGTGGCTTTAATGATTTCAGCATAACATCAGAGCTGGAACCGCTTTGTTGAATATATATTCATTGCACAAAAGAAAAATCCAATAGAACAGGTGAACTTAATGTCATGGCATTTTCTATAATATTTATAAATATATTTTTTTTTATAATTTCAAACTAAAAACATTTCGCAGAATTAGCTCAAACACAATAATTTTAACAAGAAATCACACATCAAACGCAGGTTTCAGCAGTAACAAGGCAGGTCATGTTGGAGCGGCTAGACGGCTCGCAGCGAGGCTATTAATAATAGAACAATAACGGCCCATCATCACCGCGCCCGTGTCAATCATGTATGAACTGAAGTTACTCTACGGCTATTGCCTTTAAGAAGACAAGAAGAATTCAGTGGAAGTAAATGTGAAATACCTTTTTACTAATATTTTTAACTTTTCTCAACACAATTATGATTTACCATGGGGCTAGATGTTGTTGTGTGAATTGTTCGGCAATATTTATTTATTTATCATGTAAAACTTCCATGTGGTTCATGGAAATTATTAAAGGATACCTTTGTCCAGCAGTGGACGTCCAACGTTCATCAAAAATTTGATCATCATTAATCATTTATTAAAAAAAAGAAAGTAAGTATTTCATTATCAGCATAGGTTAACCTTATGGTAATCTAGGACTAGTTAGACTATTATTAGACTTAAAGTTGAAATTATGTTTTTAACTCTGAGGTTCAATTAGAACGTAGTACTAGAAGATTATAGAACTTGTAATGGTAAGGCATTTAAAGTTAAACAGTTTAACCAATAGGCCAAAAGCCATAGCTAAGAGTCATAATGTCAATCCATTAGTTTGGTAGCCTCATTGTACGAACAAAGCTTCGACACACAATTGTTACATATTGGGTTTCATCGGTAATGCTGTCTGTTTTAAGCAGAAATCTGGAGGTAACTCAAAGTCAACTATTTCAAATAACATGCTTTTATGCCTTTGACTTGCTTTAATATTATATTGTATTTGTTATACTCGTGATTTGTTTATGTTTGTTCAAATTCGAAATTGAAATAATAAATGCAATTTTGATTTTGGTGGAATCCCTCGTGTTAGGTTAGGTTAGGTTAGTGACCCTATCACAGAACATTTCATAATTACTACGGTAGGGTAAACCTTTTTACTTGGTAAAGTTTTTTTCGATAACGTTATGATGTCTTTAAAATAGTTATTTCCGTAATGTATTATGTGGTATTTCTTATCTCTTAGATCTTGAATAAATGGCAATATTATTATTCTTATAAATAAAATAATATAGCATATTATTCAAGATCATTTTACAACTTTTTTTTAACTTAAAAGCTAACACGACTTAAATTATCTTTATTTACACTAATATAATGTTGTTTTGTAATTTTTCTTCGATCGGTTTTCCAATCGGCAAAGGCCTCCTCCAACTCCAAAAATTAAAAAGTATTTTTCAATACAAGTCACAATAATTCAAAGTTAATTATTAGAAAGAATGAATTACATAACTCAAGCTATCTTTCTATAACATTGTTTTAAGAGAGCGAAGCCTATAAATCATTCTACCAGACTTCTAGTACCATAGTCTTTTAATTGTATGTACAGTCCTACGACAATCTATTGTATTATTGTCTAACTTAGACTTTCCCAAAGTCAACTGAAGACCTCAAAATGTCAAACTTTGCATACCTCCACACACAATAATGTTTAAATGTTCGGTTGCTAAACTATTTACAAAGTGCTTTAGGGATCAAAGTCGTATATCAAATTCTATTTAAGTTAAATTACAATGAAAAACTTTATAGGCAAGCAATTTCGTAGCAAAACATGACTTGCTTACGTAATCAAATAATCTTTATTGATTAATAGCTTTCTGCCCGCGGCTTCACCCGCGTTATAATAGGTACATTTACCCGCGGAAAGATGAAATATTTTCCCTCTGTAAAAAGATAATGTTCATCCATCATGGATCCATCTTTTGGTTTTAAGCTACATCGTTCGATGTCGCTGTGTAAATTGTCCAGCAATATATTATATTATTATGATAAATAGACTCCATTTTATCAATCCCTAATAATAGTATACTAGCCGACCATATAAACAAACTAACTTACTATATTACCGACCCTCACAGATGTATTATTAGTATAGTTATTAAATTCAAAGTTTTGTATTATGTGGGACTTGAACTCTCCTTATCTCGACGATTTAAAAAAAAAGTCCTTTTTACGAGGCCACATATAATGACACTAATAAAAAAGACAGAAATAACTTGAACCGTAATACATTACATATGAGAAAGATTCTTAATTTAAATGTTATCTAATTGGTCAAAGTTCTTTGCTAAAATGCATACTAACTTTATTATTAACTTACATGGTGTAATGAAACAAGGTTGTTTTGTTCAAACAACAGAACGAATGTTAATGAAGGTGTTGCTGTAAAGACAATTAAAAGTTTCGAATAATTCAGTTCTGTCTCAAACCAGGGGGGTGGCTCACAGGGCAGAACTCAGGAAAAAAGGACCATTAGGGAATGTAAATAAAACTACTTTTATTTTTAAACACGTATTAGTTATTTTGTCAACCGTGAAAGCTATTTGTTGAGTTTGCCGTATTTATTGTTTTAAAAATTACTGAACTACTGTAATAAATTACAATTCAACGCTTTAGCTTATTTGTTAGTTTATGCGCAATGGATATTTAAAAAAACTTCATAAAAAACAAATACAAACAATTTCATAAAAACGTAGGTGAATAGTTGTTTATCTTTTCGTCATTTATAAGTTACTAGCTTTCCGCCCGCGGCTTCGCCCGCATTATATTAGAGTAAAAAGTATCCTATGTCCTTCTCCTGGCTCTAAACAACTTCCCTGCCAATTTTATTTATTTATTTTGTTCGTGTAATCTTCGATAGGTAGTGGACTGTATTATGTGGACATTTAGTTGCTAGGTAGGGAGCCGAAGCTGTACCTTGACAAACCGTGTTAAGTGTGTAGGTATTTAGGCGCTCTGAAGGATCGTACCTAAATACAATTTGCTGCAAAGACCGTTGTGAAGGAACGATTTCTACGGATCTATACATTTTTTCGATATCTGCTGTAACCACATACCTATGCTGGCGGAATCTGAGGAGGATCGATAAGAGATCATCTTGGACTATACCACGTTTAGAACTATCAGCTAGCTTACTAGGTGCAAGATTATGTACTAAGGTACAAAACTCAATAACACACAAAATAGATTCATGTTATTTTTGGTGCGATTCAACTATCGTATTAGGGTGGTTGTCCACCCCGTCTAATCAACTCAAACAGTTTGTACGTAATCGTGTCAATGAGATCCAGGAAAGTACCGCCGGTCACATGTGGAGCTACGTACCGTCTAAGGAGAACCCGGCAGATCTTGTTTCCCGCGGGGTGAAGGCTGATTCCATCAGCGGGGCCTCTTTATGGTGGTGCGGGCCGCCCTTCTTACGTGACTCAGTAGAACACTGGCCTAAAATGCCTAACGATTCGCAGAAACACGACCTACCGGATCTCAATTCATGTTTACTTATAAATGATGATGACTCGCGTAATAAAGATGACAATCTATTTACAAACATTTTATCTAAATATTCGAAATTTACACATTTACAAAGAATAATAGCGTACATACACAGATTCATTAATAATTGTAAAAACAAATCAAATAAAATTACTGGTCATCTTTCTTACGATGAGTTAAATAAATCGTATAATTTTATTATTCATTCTGCTCAATTAGAAATGTTTCCAAAGGAATATCATATTTTAAAATCAGGAAACTCTTTGTCTAAGAAAAATAGATTAATATCATTGACCCCATTTCTAGATAACAATGATATCTTGAGAGTAGGTGGCAGACTGGATAACTCAGCATATAGCTACGATATAAAACATCCTATCTTACTTTGTAGCAAACATCACATTACAAAAATCTTATTTCACATGTTTCACTTCAAACTTTTACATGCAGGACCGCAGTTATTGCTGTCCAATATTCGTCAAACTTATTGGCCTTTAGGAGGTAGGAACTTAGCTAAGTCTACTGTTAAAGGTTGCATAAAATGTTTCAGGTTCAAAGCCAGTAACATACAGCCCATTATGGGTCAATTATTATAACAATTAATAGAATCACGAACCAATCTAGAATTCCCCTTTTTACATTGTTGTGTAGACTATTCAGGCAGTATTTTGATAGCCAACCGCAAAGGTCGAGGTTGCCAGCTAATTAAATCTTACTTGTGTATTTTTGTCTGCTTGTCTATAAAAGCTGTACACTTAGAACTCGTTACAGATCTCACCACGGATGGTTTTATGGCTGCCTTAAACCGGTTTGTTGCTCGTCGCGGTAAGCCCCAAAGTATCACTTCAGATAACGGCACGAATTTTGTAGGCGCTTGCAACGAGCTGCATCACTTTTTGCAATCATCACATGATCAAATCAGTTCTGAAGCTGCTCAACAGGGAATCAAATTTAAATTTGTTCCTAGCTATACACCACACTTCAACGGTATGGCTGAAGCAGCTGTCCGTTCCACTAAATTTCATCTTCATAGGCTCCTACAACTTACTCACTTCACATATGAAGAACTCCATACATGCTTGACTCAAGTTGAAGCCGTACTCAACTCCCGTCCTATCACTGCCTTAAATTCTGACCCTTTAGATTTCACACCCCTCACGCCCGCACATTTCCTCATAGGACGACCTCTTTTGTCCGTTCCGCAACCGCAGGTGTCAGAGTCGAAAATCACTTCATTAGAAAGATACAAGAGAATAGAATACATCAAACAACATTACTGGGTCCGATTCTCCACAGAGTATATATCCACTTTACAACAAAAAACGAAATGGCAATTTTCCACTAGTGAGCTCAAATTGGGTTCTCTAGTACTAATCAAAGACAAAGCATCACCACCACTTCGCTGGTTAATGGGACGCGTGGAAAAGGTTTACCCAGGACACAAGGACCAGGTCGCCAGGGTCGCCGACCTACGAATAAAGGGAGGCGCCATCATTCGAAGGGCATATAACAACATTTGTCCCCTTCCAGAACTCAATTGAACCTGCAGAACCTGCTTCAACCCGGGGAGTATGTCGGAGACAAGGAGCCTCCCCCCGCGCGCCCCCGCACCGCAGCCGCCGGGCCCCCGCACCGCAGCCGCCGCGCCGCCTGCCCCGCCGCCGCCGCCGTCAAGCATATATAAGACGGACACGCGCCCCGCGCCGCTCTCCTTTCACCTATTACAATTTGCTCTGTATACTCCTATGAACACGTCGCGTGTTCTCTTATCCACAGCGCTGGTGTCAGTAACCGACTGCCGCGGCCGGCGGCATACTGCGCGGGCGGTATTGGATAACGGGAGCGGCATTAACATCGTGTCGGACAACTTCTGTCGTAAGCTGGGTTTGCCGAGGAGGAACGTCAGCTCCACAGTGGCAGGTTTCAATGATCACTTTTCCAATAGTACACAATCTTGCACACTACAAATTCAATCGCTTAATAGTAATTATAGTTCAAGTTTAGATTGTCACATATTATTATTATATTATTTATTTAAAATTAAACTCTTTGCATTGTCATGAAACTCATGTTTATATTTGTTATTTTTGAGTTTTTGTTCTTCAATTGTTTCTAGTAAGTCAGCTTGATTGTTCAAAAATGTTAAAAATTGTTTAAGGGTTGGTGAGGATTCAAAATTATTCCTATGTTCCTCCCACTGACGACCCGTAACACTGTCTAACTTTGAGGACATGAAATAAATTATAATTGTGTCCCAGTGCTCGGTAGGTTCATTCAAAGACTTAAGAGCGCGTAAGTTTTTGTTTGTTGCATCAATAATAAAGCGAATTGACTTACATGATTCCGTGCGAATAGGATCCACGCTAAATAATGCCTGTAGGTGGTTATTAACTAATAAACGACTATTATCGTACCTATCACACAATAAATTCCAAGCAAGTGAATAATTAATACCATTAAAATCGATGTTTTTTATAATCTGTGCTGCACTTCCTTGGAGTGAAGCTCGCAAGTAGTGAAATTTATTTATATCATCAATGTCATCACTGTTATGAATAAGGGACAAGAAAGTATCCTTAAATTCTAGCCAGTTTTGATAGCCACCGCTGAAATGAGGAAGGTCAATTTTAGGTAACCGGACTAAATTTCTTACTTGCCTATTAGATTTGCTGTCACTGAAACTCGCCACAGATCCCTCACGGACAGTATTTATCGCCTGCTCAGCAAGTAGACTCTTGGCTGTAGACACCATTGAAAAGAAGTCATTCTCGAACTGCTGTCGTTCCGCGGAAATTGTCGTTTCATCGGTTTGTGACTCGTCGGAAAGAATTTCAATGTCGATCTGCAAAGTATCAAATTCATCGTATAAGGGCTCAAATTTTTGTAAGCGGTATTCCAAGTCAGTAACTTGAATTGCTGCTAAAGGCTTAGAACCTAGATTTTTTAAATAATTATTAAAGATTGTAAGCTTGCATTTAATGGCAGAACGTTTTTTAATTAATGTTCTAAGTTCTGACATTTTTTCGTAACTGCGTAGTATTAATAAACGAAAACAATAAAAATGTTGTAATTAAATCTATTCACTAAAATGCAAAAGCAAATAAAATAGCATAAAGAAAAAGATAAGAAAGTAATTGCGTAAGCGCAGTGCAGCGCAAGCGTGGCAATATGGATGCCTAGCTAACTGCGTAGATGCGTATGACTAATAGCGTTAGAATTTTATTATAATATATACAATAGGCTCTTTGGAACTGATAACGAAAGATTTAAGCATACAATTAAGACTCAAGTTGTAGCTAGAAAAAATAGGGGGATAAATGAAATAAATATTTGACTGTCTCAAGAGACGGGGGGAAGGAATAAATTGGAATGGACTCACAAGATTGCCGATCCTTTAAACCACAGGTTCAGGTGACGTGGTCCGTCCTTCACTTGACCTCGTCCGGTCACTGCGTCAAATATTGCGACGCCATTAGGCCATTGTACGTCTTCGTCCTTTTCTTGAGGTTGAAGGACCATATCGCTCATTGAATACAAAACAGCCATAAATCAAAATTTTTCAAAAATGGTTTTATTTCAAAATTAGGGTCTAAAGCTGCAATACTTTACGTTTTGCTGAAGACACCCGTCATTTTCGCTCATTTTGACGTAAAACTGATCAACCGCCCTTTTTGTATTGGGCTGACTTACGCACAAAATTCAGAACAAAACTGCCACAACTCGAAAAAAGACCCAAACTTTAATTCAGTGTTCTGTGCAAAAGGGACACTTTTTGAAATGCGTCCGTTTTGCATTCAAATTTCAAGTAAGTACATTCTGATTTTTTATTTAACAGAGCCATATTTTGGTAAACGTACATTTTGCGTTCCAATAATGAAATAAAGTGATACCATATTTACAAATGTGTACTTTTTGTATTGAATTATTATAGAGGTAATAATAATTTATGTACAGCTAAACAGCATGTTTTCAAATTTGTAATGTTTATTTACTTTAAAATAACATTTACTTGATAGAGTTTACGTTCATACAGTTATCGGTAACCGTTTAGCAACTCATAATTGTTAGGTTGGTTCATAGCTTTTATATTTTCAAAGTAATTTAACTTCATTACTTATAAATAAATTGCTAGTTTTCACGGAATCTTCGCACCACATAAATCTGCACCCAAAGTAACAATTTATGATTGTTTTGCAATCGGTTTAATCAATAAATAATCGGTCAAATAGTTTATTTTCAGAATGAATAGCAGAGCAAAATTAATTATGAGCATGGCAGTTGGCCATTCTAATGAATAATAAGAAAGCATACAAAACCAGCCTGTTATAAACTTTGGACAAATTCAAGAATGTGATATTTCAATCAATGTGAATAAAATCACAAAAGTAATATTTAAAAAAATATTACTTTTGTGATTTTAGCAGTTTGTGATTTAATAATACATAGTAAAATGTATTAATATTTTACTAATTAAGCCTTATTTCATACCTTTTAATGTTAAGCTTTCAGCAATTAAATTTTAGATTTGTGTTTATAGTTTTTGAAGTAAATATAATGTTGTTCCTATGAATCTTATATATAAAAGAAAGTCGTGTTAGTTACTTCACTTATAACTCAAGAACGGCTAAACCGATTTAGCTGAAACTTGGCAGGGAGGTAGTTTAGAGCCGGGAAAAGGACATAGGATACTTTTTACTCTAATATAATGCGGGCGAAGCCGCGGGCGGAAAGCGAGTATCTTATATATAAAAGAAAGTCGTGTTAGTTACTTCACTTATAACTCGAGAACGTCTGAACAGATTTGGCTGAAAATTGGTGGAGAGGTAGCTTGGAGCCAGGAGAAGGACATGAGATACTTTTTACTTTAATATAATGCGGGTGAAGCCGTGGGCGGAAAGCTTGTTTTAGATAAAATTGATATCGCATTTTTTAACATAAAACGATAAAACAATATCTAGTTTTGTGTTACTCGTTTGAATAGTTTGTATCTTTTTAGATATACTGAGAGTTATTTATTTTTTATAGTTATTTCCTTAGTAAAACATCAAAATAGCATGTTACATTTTATTATTTGTTTAATTTTTTGAGAAAATTACCCTAACATTGGTTCAAATTTTGAATGCAAAAAGGGCTTTTGTTGGTTTTCTCAGGTTGGAAGAATGCTATCACAGTGGTCATTATTTATAAAAATAGAGCAAAAAACAAGGAAAACAATGATATATAAACATCATAACATTTAAAAATAAAAACAGTATTTTTTTCAAAAAATCATTTTTTAAATTTTGTTTTGGCTCTCCTGTAAAAAATGAGGTTTCTGATTTGTGGCTGTTTTGTATTCAATGAGCGATATGTTCGTGTAATCTTCGATAGGTAGTGGACTGTATTATAAGTAAAAGACGTTAGACTTGTAAGGTGCTGTATTCGTGCTGACAAAGTAGTACAATGGCTTCGCGACGTGTTCATAGGAGTATACAGAGCAAATTGTAATAGGTGAAAGGAGAGCGGCGCGGGGCGCGTGTCCGTCTTATATATGCTTGACGGCGGCGGCGGCGGGGCAGGCGGCGCGGCGGCTGCGGTGCGGGGGCCCGGCGGCTGCGGTGCGGGGGCGCGCGGGGGGAGGCTCCTTGTCTCCGACAATTTATTTATTATGATGTGTCAACAGGTTATGCATTATGACATGTATAAAATTTCTTAAAAACTAGACTAAATATAAATGCTAACATAATTATAGACACATACAACATGCACTAAGACGATTGACAACAATATTAATTTAAAATTACAACAAAATTATGGAAAAATGAAGAAAAATTAGAATTAAAAATTACAAAATAAAATAAGATTAATTAATAAATTATTCAGTCAAAATTGCAGTTATATTAGATTTAAAGTAAAACAAACGATTCGAGAATATGTCAATAACGTTGCGAATGTCAGAGTTTTGTTTAACAATTACTTTATTGGTGTTTTTTGGCACAGTAGCATTATGTATCGAATTATAAAATTTAAATATCCTATTTAATGGAGTAAAATGTCCTAAGTTGGTGCGTGAAGTACATCTTGCGAAAGGTTTATATTTATTATTTCTAGGCAAAGTCCTAGGAACTGCTATATTAATTTTAGACAGAAGATAAGAAGACTCCGTTAGGCCGTTAATTAATTTGTAGAGAAACATGCTGTCCAGTAGTGTCCTGCGATTACAGAGTGATGTCATGTGAAAGTGACACAGCCTGTCTGAATAGGATGGCAACTTTCTGGCTAAGTGAAACCCATATGACAAGTGCCACAGGAAACGTTTCTGGACGCTTTCTAAGCGCTCATTAATTAATTTCATTAATTTTCAGCCAAATCGATTCGGCCGTTCTTGAGTTATAAGTGAAGTAACTAACACGACTTTCTTTTATATATAAGATAAGAAAGAAGAAGATTTAATTGAAAGTTGAAGGATGATAGAAAAATAATACATTTCATTTCCATAACTTTTATTCTATGCAATATTTTCATTGTTTTTATGTTTTAGTTCACTTCGTTTTTTAAGGATTAACACGTATTTTTTGTTACTTACTTATACTACTTACTTCGTTATTTCTTTGCCCCCATAATGTCCCTTGCAACCTCCCTGCGTACCCCCATATCCACATCTGGATCTGAGTTGATTACGAACGCAGACTTTTTGAAAATTAAATTTGTAAATTCTGGAAAGTTGCTCGCTGATTGTATTATTCGGAAATGGTTTTGGAATATTTCTGTTTACATTAGGTACTTGGATTAACGATGAAAAAGGTTGTAAAGTTTATTGTTCCCAAAAAAATAAGGCGAGGAGAAAATTATAAGCCACTGCGTACATAATTTGTTATATCTTTACACAGAGTTTAGCTACTGTTTTGCCCAAATTAGATGGATTTATTATTGGCTAGTCGACCCGCCGACCTTAGCCGACATTATTAGAGATAAGCGCGTTCTTATAAACTCAAGCTAGCAATCAAACTAATTCTTCAGCTTTATAATTATTAGTATAGATTATGTTATCTTTTTTTGGGATTTACGCTACGATACTGTGCTACGATATTGGTTATTTTGATAAAACTGATAATTATTTAGAATTGTGTTGGGTCTATAGAACATCTATTTGGAGCAATATTTAACAATTCTACCAGATTGTGAATTATTACCCGAAATAGAATCTCGTTGACAATCAGGCATACAAAATTAAACTACGGAAAGTCGCAATGAAAACCTTTACGGGTAATAAAAGCTGAATGGCTTTGTTGATTGCCTGATAGGTGGCGATTTATTGTTCACAAATCTTGAAGAAAGGGAGAATGGAGATGTTTTTTTTTTTTTTTTTGACACGCAGTACGCTGCTTTGCTCACGTGACTTGAAGGACATGTGACATTCTTAAGGACAACATGATAAATAAAGTCAGAGCTACTTAGGAAAAATCAAATCAAGCGATTTTCACCCGTGATTGGTAATAAATTACATGAAATGATGTGAAAAATTGTACCTACACATACATTAGAGGTACAACTTTCATTCCACGAAATTTACATGAACATGTACTCAAATGCAAAGTTGCATTTCCATTGCCTCACCTATGGACTATGTAATGTAGCTTGCGCCTTAGAAAAGTCACGTTCTCTTACAATACAAAGAAACTCAATTCAAAAAGAGATTTCATTCGCGAAACTTACAAAGGTTTACTTGTAAGCCGATTTCCGGGCAGATTAAGAAAAATAAGAGAAAATATAAAATGGGCATACTCCAAGCTGGATTATTTATGATTGAATATTTCTATAGGATAAGTAAAGATCACTTCTGCGACGGATCGGGGATTTTCATGGAAATATATTTCAGTTGCCAAATAGAAACGATGAGCAATGTTTGATGAAATGGAAGGATTTTGTGCGATTTGTGTTCTATAGATTATTCATACCTTTATCGTTCGAGTTACGATAGATTTGAGATTGCGGTAGATAATCCTAGGTAAGTATTGTACGGATATTGAAAATGATTAAATTATTATTTTGTCAGGGAATTCTGAGTTGGCTGACCTTTTCTTTCTGGTTTAGAAAATATAATTGACTAATTTAACTAACATTATGAGCGCCCTTGACACGCGCTAGTATCTACGGCACTAATATGGCTTATTATTTTTTCATTTTATTCGCGATCCCGGACTAATTTAAAATCAGTGTAATTTTCACATAATGTAATGTGTAGGAATAATAATCATTTAATGTATGTAACTTTACCCTACAACTTGTAACAGTTGTAAGTAGTTTAGGTAGGTTACAGTCTGGATATCTGAAATCTCAGTGACCTTCAAGAGATACATAAAACTAGGACATTTCCCGTACATCAAATTACAGGTAGCGAGAATTGCACGCGTCCCGGCCATAAAGCCAGTTATTTATTGTTTGATATTTTGTAGGCTCAGAGGTGAGGGATATAAAAGTGATAACGCTAGTTTTGTGTATCTATGTGTCTGAGAAAAAAAAACATTTATTTCAAACCACATAACATAACGCATTTTTTTACAATATAACAAAGAAACAAAGGGTACAATTTAAATGCGTTTAACCATAACACCCCTATTCACGTTCCCACTGCTGGGACACAGGGACTTCTCTCTTGGCGAGAGAGATTAGGCCTTAATTCACCACGCTGGCCAAGTGCGGGTTGGTGAATGACACATATTCTTCAAACTTTGAGAAGTTCTCAGAACATGCCGGTTTCCTCACGATGTTTGCCTTCACCGTTAGAGCACGTATTTTTATAGCACACATAATTTTCCAAGAAGAAAAATCAGAGGTGCGCGGCGGGGTTTGAACCCACGACCTTCGGAATGAAAGTCGGGTGTGCTCCCACTTAGCCAACACGGCTCTTTAAATGCGTTTACAGCTAAATTAAATACAAATAAATAAAACGTGAAATAATGTCTTCCTTAAAAGTAAACATCAGCATTTTATAATTATTATTACTTGTAACAGTTATGTAACGCTGTGCCAGGCATCTAAACATACCAAATGGAATGGGTTTATAGTTGTTTAAATCTACTAAGGTTTAAAATTGTTTCTACCTATCACTCGAGTACAGTACAAGTTACCAGTTTTTGGTAATTGTGTTTTATTTACTAAATGTGAGCAACTTCACAGCAAATTAAACTAAACTACTTCTATTGGATTAACCGAAATCAGTGCCTAGCGTATTATCTTGATAAGCAACGGATGATACACAAAAGTTTTCGCATTTGAGGCCGAAAAGATTTTATCTAAAGAGAGAAACAAAAATTCAAAAGTCCGCGGCGAGCATATAAATGTTAAACCTACCTATATGGGTACGTGAAAATTATAATAAAACTCGTGTTTTGCGTAATAGCACTCACGATGTTATTCACTTCGACCGAACCCTTTAGCAATTTGCGAAGGGATCATCAAATTATTCATGCCCATCAAAATAGGACACGTCGTCGGAATGATGTTGAATTTTATTAGTTTTTGTCGTTTCAGGGTTTTTACCTGGACGAAAATTGGTCAATTTTCTAACATGGCATAACATATTATATTTAATTTTGTCGTTCGACGCTGCTCTACCTACTGCCAGCAGTTTAGGTACTCTGCTTTTGTTTGTAATTGATAATAATTACATATAACGATGGGAATTTCCGAGGTGTTTGTAACAAAGTAATTTAACCATTCTCGACGTTTCAACTTCAACAAGAACAGTCTATTAGGAGGAGTGAGACTTCCGCCGTGCTTTGCCACCTCGCCGCTCACGCGCGGTTCTCACAGCTGTTTATAGTCAAAAAATATAAGTACTGTTTTATTTGATTTATTTATTTATGTTTTGGTTAAAATATTAAACGCCTCGTTGCGTTTACATAAATATCAATAACATCTCAGATTTTGAAAACTAAGCTTTATTTTCTGAAGCTTAAAAGTTCATTCTATAATAACATTCCAAGAAAAATCCACAGATTTAGTTTTTCAGACATTCGAGACGCATAATCTTCAGATTCGTGGGATCGTGCGCGATGACACGAAAAATTCAATTATACAAACTGAGCATTCGCGCGCTCTAATGTACGAGTGAGGGAGTGTTTATACGCAGAGTTTGACGACCTCTGTGGCGCAGCGCAGAGGTAACGGGTTCGATTCCCGCCTCCGAACAAAAAATTGAACGATCTTTTGTTCCGGGTGTCCTAGGTGTTTTATATATCTCTATATCTATATATATAAAAGAAAGTCGTGTTAGTGCCTGAACTTATAACTCGAGAACGGCTGAACGGATTTGCCTGAATGTTGGCAGGGGGGTAGTTTAGAGCCAGGAGAAGGACATAGGGTACTTTTTACTTTTTTTTTTTCAAATCTAATATAATGCGGGCGAAGCCGCGGGCGGAAAGCTAGTTTGTAATAAAAAATAATCTATTCATGTCTGACTTTTTTATATTAGTATATTACGAGTATATCAGATAGCTTCCTTAACACAAGCGTTGAGTTAAGCACGGGCTAGATGATTCTGTGTAAATTGTACAGCAATATTTATGAAAATAAAAAGAAGTTTTTTTAAGTACTTACGAATTTTTGATTTGACACTGTGTGTCAACGTTAGTATTCATTAAAGCATTAATTTTCTTTTACCAGAAGCACACTTTGAACACCGATGCGCTGCGCGTTGCTATTCTTAAAATTTGCATCTTAATCTTACATTTTAGTTGTAAATGCAATTAATGTAAATACAGCAAATTGACCAAACCATTTTCAGTAGAGTAACTCGTTCCAGTGACTGGCTAGCACAAACGCTCGGTGCCGCCGCGGTTGAATCTAATCAAAGTTTACGGTCGCGCCTGCGGTTTTTGCCAAGTTACCTTGATTTGAGGCGGGCTACGGAACCTGATTTATCTTTTTATGGGTTTTGCTAAATAATTTATAGTAGCTGACTGAGATAAAAAGCGTTCCTTCACGGGCCTTTCATAATTTGCCGGAATTTGAAGTTTATTGTTACGGCATTCTATTACGTAATAATGGAATTTTAAGTGGTTCGATATCGCTAAAGACAAGGCTTTAAATAAGGATATATTTCTATAACAGTTAAGTTTTAGTTAATCTTGTCTTTTTTATACAAATTTACCCGCCATCAAGCAAAGTATTTCTAACGTCTATGCTATAAATGTGACAGATTTAGTCAGAATCGGTCAAAAAGAAAAATACGACATAGGTACGTATTAAAATTCAATATTATATTTACAGCAACATACAGTACAGAACACTTTTAAGCTAATAGAGGAGGCCTTTACCCTCAGATGGGTATTCAAATTGTATAAACACGAGATAAATTTCTGTATCCCAGCAGTGGGAACGTAAATAGGGGCGATGATGTTCCAAACATTCATGAATACGTCATGAATATTCGTGCATAATCTCACCCACTCCATGCACATCGCTCAACGATATTTTTATTCCACAACCTATTCAAGTGTTCTCAGTTTGGAGACTCATTATACATATCCCAATGCACACGAATATAAAATGTGCATTCTCTGCCTCAAAATATAAAATATTAAAGTTAAATTGAGAATTTTTACAATCGCTGGAGGCAATGATTAAAAAGCTGTTATCAAAATGCGGTTTAAATTAAAAAAAAATTGTGATGAATTTTTTATACATTTTTGATAGTAAATGTGGAGAATTTTACTATTTACTCGTTATATTTTCAGCGACACCAAATACGTAGTATTTTATTACACATTATCACTAGCTTAGCATTATGTTTTAACCTCAGTATTTGGTGTTTTTAGTCGTTAGTTTAAAAAAAATCTGAACACACCACAGCATCATCCAGCCCCACAGTAAACACGAAGCTTGTACGGGTGCTAGAGTTTTGATATTCCTAATATAATATAATATTCGTTGATATGATTATATTTTGTATTATAATATAACCCAGGCACTTAAAACAAATGTTTGGAGATCGTACAAATTTTTGTCCGAATCAAACCCTGCTGCATTATAAAGGATATAGTTAGGTTAGGTTTATTTAATTAGGACTCTAGGTTCTCAACGAATGCAAGGTTCTTTAACCATAACAATTACTCAATCAATCCCGTACCAAGTGAACGTCCTAAAGTTGAAAATGATGTTAAAATACCTATTTATGTTATCAGCTTTCAAAAATGCGGTCTCATACCGACACACCGGAAGTAAGTAAGGCACCGGATGTACTGTACGTGGGACACAATGTTACCCCTGGGCATTTCCGGTCAACGGAACATCATGCACTATTGTTGTAAAAAGATAAAAGATTTAAAAAGCAAAGAATAATTATTTCTATGTTAGTTACGTAAAGTAAAAACATATTATACATAATATTTTATACTTAGTAAGAGCGAGCAGACATTTTCTTTGAATAACAAAGGTTTAATCTCAAGTTATAGGTATAATATAATAATGTAAAAGTTAAGAAATTACTGGAAATATCATATCAAACCCTGTAATAAGGTACTTAAATTTCTTCTTTTTAAGTTAGTTAAGTAATTTGTAAAACCTTTTTTGGAAATAAAAACATTTTGTATTTGTATTTATAAAGGCTTGTTGATACAAGAAGAGGACAGAACGATGGTACTACCACCTAATAATTAATTTATTTTTTAATATCGGGGACTAAGTCGCGAGACTCTAAGCTAGTATAGCTAGTTTTCAATGTGTACTTCATCGGCTGATTTCTAACCATAGTAGGTACCTAGTGAACTCGCACGAACTAAATTGAAAACGTGATGTTTCGCCATTGAAAATTATACATGCAGTGTTGGTTTAAGACCTCATTTCCTCTTATCAAAGATAATGTACTTGCTTAGTTTACATATGTGGGTATGTGATATGTACTCTGTTAAATACATCAGTAATCTAGCACCCGTAACACAAACTTCCAGCTTACCACGGAGCTTGATGTTGCTGTGTAAATTGATCGGTACTTTTTTAATGCGTTTCTTTTACCCGATTATCGGTTTAATGATATTTATTTTCTCTGGAATTAACAAGTTCACTTACAAAGAAAACTTAAAACTAAAGTATGTATCTAATTTATGTTTAAGTTAGGGCTAGCATACAGACCATGATCTCTCATGGCGAAAAAAAATATTACGAAAAAGTAAAGCGGAAATATCGCTGAAGTATTACTCGTAATACCGGAAAGTCTTGCAAGATATGATTTTAAAAAATATAACCGATAGAAAAACGAATTAGTAATATCGGTGCTGTAAAGCGCGATATTGTGGAGTAGTTGGAGCCATTGCGTGTCTGAACTGATTATCACCACATGAACGATAAGCCTACTACGAAAAACATACAGCGATTCTCAAAATATTATTAAAAGCCAATAGAACGTCTATTTTTTTCCACGGTTTATGCCCGTGGCATTTTTGCAATTTTGTAAAAAATTTTCAAAGATAATAAACAAAGTGGATTTATACGTAGTTATTTACCATGGACGAGTTATAAATGATTTATTTAGTTGCAAGTGTCTGACGTGTCCATGTAAAACTTTGTGTTTCTATGAAAACTTACATCCATATTCTTAGTCGTTTCCTCCAGACTCGACTCAACCTCTCAGTTTATTCTCAGTTGACAAAAACGTCCTCCACTTGATTTTTTCGGCTCACCTCAAGTTCGAGGCAAGGTAGAAACTGTCAAACGTAAGGTACCTCATAACCAACCTTGAAACTCCCTCAAGACCACTCAAGACGATCAACGCTTTTTTTTGAGTGGAGGAATATTATGAGGAAACGACTAAGAATATGGGTGTTAGACTGATTCAAATTTGTCCATAAAATCACAAAGAATAACTTGGGCACGTCATCACTATCTGTTTTTCTTCGCTGAATTTAACAATGAGAGTTAACATAAAAATTATCATAAATCTACTTAGGTAAAGTGTGGTAATTTTGTATGTAATTTCAGAGTAGGCCCCGCTCCAATTTAACCGATCGATGTACTACTTTATAATTTATTTTTAATGGGTCTTCTAATTTCCTATTTCTTAAAAGGTTGTTGTTAAGTAAATCGCACGAAAAAGTTTATAGACACCAAAAGTTATTGAATACTTTAGGTTGCATGTAAATATTTTCACATTATAGTTTTTTTTGTTACACTTTATAAAACAAAGCTTCCGTTCATTTTATTTCGAATTTTGTAAAAGTTGACTTATCATAAATCATTCTTAGGACATTTACTGCTTGGCATAAGCCACCTTTAAAAATGTCCAGTTGTTTTGTTCAAATGTAGCTTGCAATATGCTTGCGAATGTTCTTAACTTTTTAATATTTCCCTGAAAAAACAAACTGTTAACCTAGGCAGATCCGCGGGTGGAAAGTTTGTTAAAATAAAACTATTCAAAATTACTTTCTTTAGCATTTTTATGATAGTTAAGTCAATTTGTTAGCTTAGCGTCATCAACGGCTTCGGGCTGTCATTGTTGATCAACATAATTATTATAATGAGGGATAACATTTTGTTAAGGTTTACGTACAGATTATAAGGTTTCCAAGGCTTAAATGTACCAACATCATAACAACACGTCGCTGACATGAGCATGGGTTTCTCTAAATGAAGCCTGTATTAATAAATAAATATTGTTGGACAATTCACGCAGCAACTAGCCCCGTGGTAAGCTCGATGCTTGTGATACGTGTGCTAGATTTACGATAAACTAAACAGAATATTCACACATCATATTATATTATAATACACAGATAACACTCAAAATACACGGAACAACATTTGCAGCTAGTCAATTATTTAATAAGCATCGCAATGGTTCAGAATAAAAACCGACGCTGCTGCCCATAGTCAAGAATATTTGAGATATAGGTACCTCAGTCTTGGAATGAGAGATAGGCCGGCATCACACGGTAGTGAAATAGTATGACATCTAAGGTACTGTGAGGCCGCTGCATAAATAACAATTTATTATATTTATTTTATAAATAATGTATATAAAAAATGTATTATAATAACTAGCTATTGTTTTGGCTTGCGGTCGCTTCTTATAAAACTTTGAACTTAATCATACTTTTCTTTCCCGAGAGAAAACTTTGCCAGAAACTTAATATAAAAAAACATAGTTGAGTTACTGCGAAGGCTTGTCCCTTTAGAGTTTCTTGTTCTTATACTGACACCAAATAGAATTTCAGATTAGTTTAAGAGTTACATTTTGTGATCTATGAAGTTCTTTTTGTTTCATAATAATCCGAATTTGAACATTTTAGAAATGTCTTTAGTTTGTAGTGATAGTAATCCGCAGAATGAAAAGGTTACTATTCTTAGACCAGCTCTACACAGCAATAATTTTCGATTTTTCTTTTGATTGATTTTTCCGCACCATAAGCTTACAAATTGGATAATCATTTCTCGTAATTCGTAGCAAATCAAATTATCTTCGCTGTTGAAATAATAAATCTATAGCACAAGATGAAGGCACTTACCTAAAATTAGATAAAACAATCACAAAATATAGGACTAGATTTAGTTAGATAATATTAGTTTACTAGATTTATTGGAGATACCTGTGACCGGTTTTTAGACTTTATACTCTTAAGATGATGATGATAAACTCCGATTACCCATGGATTATCCCGCAAGAATCAGGTATACTTCAATACCACTTGCACCCCAAGCAATATTAGTAGGCAGCACCCTACTAATAATACTGACTGTCACACAACAATAATATCGCTATATAGATTTAAATACAATGGCTTTATGGCTTTTACTGTGTTAAACAGACCCCTAATTAGATAAACAAGTCGAGAATAATTTTATTGCGAAAATACGTGAGACAGTGTAATCAATTTCCACGCTTTAACTGCATGTAAGAATGTTAACCCCAAGTCCTATGCAGTGTACATCCCGATTTAGTAATGATATCTATAAAGTTTGTTCTATTTATCCTATACTTTACTATTATAATGTCAAAAGCATGTGATAAATCGAAATGCTGTGGAAAAAGTTTTGAAAGATTTCTTTCAACAGATGCAAGTCAGTTACATATATATGAGATAAAAAAAGATACACATGGATTTCACAACAAACCATATTACCCTCCAAATAAGGCACCAGATCTATACATCATGTATATGAAAGATTACAAAAAAACATACTCCAATATAAGAGAAGTTTTGATTCATTATGAAGTATTTCGAAATGAATTGAAAGTTATAAATGAATTGAATGAAAAATCGGATAACATAATGTACGACTATAATAATTTCACTGATTTTACGAACGAAGAATTGAGAAAACATGGAAAAAATTATGATGATAGACACACAAACATTAAAAATATGTATAGAACCAAAAAAAGACTTGGAGAAAACAATTCTCCTAAACGAATACTCCACTATTTTTGAATAAACTGGGTAGAAATACATATTTTTTGTTTTGTCAGCATGAAAAATGTTTACAGTGTTTTGTTCCGTGTTGAATTTTTTGTCCATAATCACCTTGTTCAAAATTATAAATCATTTTTGAGTCAGAGGTTGTTGTGATGTAAAAAGGCTTCTTAAAAATTATGAAT
Source organism: Chloroclystis v-ata (assembly GCA_963691955.1). Classification (NCBI taxonomy): domain Eukaryota; kingdom Metazoa; phylum Arthropoda; class Insecta; order Lepidoptera; family Geometridae; genus Chloroclystis; species Chloroclystis v-ata. Next base: position 9,034,061 of record OY829902.1, on the reverse strand, counting down.
TCTAAAATTAATTGCTTAGGGTAAAAACAGATTGCATTCATTGTGAAACAACCTATTTGTAGTTGGTGGACGTCCGACGCTGCACTTGCTGATTCTGTCTTATTTCAAGAACATTCGCCCCCATAGATATTTTATGTTCCGCGGTAAATCGGGTTAGCTAAATTCGTTTGGTTATGCCGGGCTTCCGTTCTTCTTAGTTACTTCTTATTTCCGATGTCCTTGGCGTATACATAGATTTGGGTAAAAATTTGAATTAACATAGCATAATTTATATATAACAACGTGAATTCCTCAGGTATTAAAAAAATTAGTGCCGCATAAAAATTGTTTTGTAATAAAAAAGTCGCCAATAACTCCGAAAATAACTTTATAATAAGTAAAAGCGGAAGCTATATTTATTATGTTTTTAAATCATAATTCAAAAATAAATCAACATTGAAAATAAAATACGACAGCGTTCAACGAATCTAATAATACACTTAACATTTCTAATTAACTTTGATTGAAAAGATTAATTAAGCAAATCTTAGGGTGACCAAGCTAAGCTCTTTAAATATAATTATCAAAATTTAATAAACTTAGCCAATGTAATAAAAGGTTTAGACGATCATGACATCAGCATTTTATTTTATATAATACATAGAAATTGAAGAATCGTAGTCATCATCAAATGAGCCGTGTTGACTAAGTGGGAACACACTCGACTTTTATACCGAAGGTCGTCGGTTCAAACACGGCCGCGCACTAATGGAGTTTTCTTCTAGAAAAATGTAAGTGTGCTAAAGCATACTTACATTTTTCAAAATAACAGTGAAGGCAAACATTGTGAGGAAACATTCACCAACCCACACTTGGCCAGCGTGGTGAATTAAGGCCTAGTCTCATCATTCGACATACATATATATAATTATCAACCGAACTATGAAAATATCCATTGTTTTTATTATAAGTGGTCACAATAAATTCAATACTATTCAAAACATTCACAAATTGTGTTTACAACGTTTACTAAAATCATAAGGACCGTTTGAAAGCCGTTTCATGATATTAACCGCTGTTTTCTCGTGGTCCCAGGATTTTGTCCCATTAATGGGACCACGAGGGAGAACTGTTTCTCGTAGTCCCATTCCTATGCTCAGTAACGTATTTATCCTCCTGTATATAGGTATTCTTCTTGCATAGATAAACTTTATGGAGTGTGTAGTGAAGTGTTAGATGATGAATAAATGTCACTTGACTGAACACTTGCCATCCGAAATCTTTATTAAGACTATTATTAAAGAAATCATTAAGGGAGGCCTATGTCCAACAGTGGACGTCTAACGGCTGACATAATAATGATGATAAAGTATGTATTTTGTCCTTAAGTTAACATATATAATTCAATAATTATCCTTGAAACAGTTTAACTTTTAAACTGATAAAGGTGTCTAGATGACATTTGTCAAAATGAAAGCTGTCAAGCTTTAAACTGCGTTAACTCCGAAACGGCTGGGCCAAGAGATGCCGTACAAAATTCAATCGACAGGTGTCAGAGAAAGCAACATTTTCGATGACAGCTGTCAAACTTTAAACTGCCACGACTCCGAAACGGCTTGGCCTAGAGATGCCGTACTAGGCGCAAATGATTGGTCTTAGAGAGAGCAACATTTTCGATGACAGCTGTCAAACTTTAAACTGCCACAACACTGAAACGGCTGGACCTAGAGATGCCGTACTAAGCTCAATCGACAGGTGTTGGAGAAAGCAACATCATAATTAAACACGGTTCTTCAGTTTTTTTGCAGTGCAGCTACACTATTTGTAACAAAATACAATTTTATCATATTTTTTTATGAATTGCTTAACTTAACCCATATTATCTCAAACGGCATCTCTAGGTCTAGCCGTTTCAGAGTTGTGGCAGTTTAAATTTTGACAGCTGTCATTGAAAATGTTGCTCTAACTAAGACCCATCATTTGCGCCTAGTACGGCATCTCTAGGCCAAGCCGTTTCATAGTTGTGGCAGTTTAAAGTTTGACAGCTGTCATCGAAAATGTTGCTCTCTCTAAGACTAATCATTTGCGTCTAGTACGGCATCTCTAGGTCCAGCCGTTTCAGAGTTGTGGCAGTTTAAAGTTTGACAGCTGTCATCGAAAATGTTGCTCTCTCTAAGACTAATCATTTGCGTCTAGTACGGCATCTCTAGGTCCAGCCGTTTCGGAGTCGTGGCAGTTTAAAGTTTGACAGCTGTCATCGAAAATGTTGCTCTCTCTAAGACTAATCATTTGCATCTAGTACGGCATCTCTAGGTCCAGCCGTTTCGGAGTCGTGGCAGTTTAAAGCTTGACAGCTGTCATTTTGACAAATGTCATCTAGACACCAATCGGTTTAAAAGTTAAACTGTTTCAAGAATAATCATTGAATTCCTTATGTTGACTTAAGGACCCAAATAATATACTTCATCATTATAATGTCAGACGTTGGACGTCCACTGCTGGACATAGGCCTCCCTTTATGACCTCCAGGTATAACGGTCGGATGCAGCCTGCATCCACCGTGAACCAGCAGCCTTGAAAAGATCATCTGTCCCCATTGTTGGTGGACGTCCGACGCAGCGCTTGCCGATCCGTTGTCTCCTTTTTTACATTTTTGACATTTTTTGGAAAAATTGAGATAAAATATTATTCTTACCTAAGTAATATGAAATTGCTACATTTATTATCAATGTTTCTTTTGGTAACCACAAACTTTTATATACAGGATGTAATTACACAACAATGGGACTACGAGAAACAGTTCTCCCTCGTGGTCCCATTAATGGGACAAAATCCTGGGACCACGAGAAAACAGCGATATTAACCGCTTAACCCGCTCTCTCTAACTTGTTCAATTTTCAACTGAATATTGAATATTTTGTTAAGCTTCAAAGAGAAGATTTTTATGTAAACTATTGCTTTAATTGTTCTTGTTCCTATATTATATATTGATCATAATGCTAATAAGTAGATAACTACAAATTTTACATTTGTGACTATGCTATCAAAGTAAAAGTTTAAAAGAGCAAAAACAAAATATCATAACTATTATTTTATCTTAACTGCGAAAGCTTGTACTGATTATTATTTTACAGCTTACAATCTTTTTTATTACCTAATTTTGTTTATCTACGCAGAAACTCTGTAAATATGTGCCCTCTAGAAGTGAATTAGCAATCCACTGTTAACGCGAAAAGCACTAACACGTCTGTCAATACCAAAACACGGCACAAATTCAGATTACGCCACTTCGATCTAAATAGCCAAATGTTACCAGCCCTGCCTTCCACCTGCGAGCGCTCCAGTCAGTCATTCGGGTCCCAACCGCAGGACAGAGCGCACGTCCCTTACGAACTCTACTCGCGAGTGCTGTTGTGAAGTTCTATCGTGATGTATTAGACTCAATCGTGTGTCGTTTTCCCCCGGTTATCAGAACGTCGATGGAATACGCAATACGTAAGAACCTTTTTTCTATTATGCTAATATGATTGTTGTTTTTTTGAAAAGGGTACGGTTTCGATAATGGTAGGTTTCATTGCGACTTGAATGCGGAATGCGCGTGTAAACGGTTTTTGTGTTTTTATTTATTCGCGGTCAGTTTTGTTACGGGTGATTTGATTTTCGTGTTCGGCTGGGATTTTATTTTATTGAATGCGATTTCATCGGAAATGTTGCGGATTTCTGGTTTGATGTTGTTTCACTACAAAATACTTTTTGGTTTTATGCTGCGCTTACACCAATATTAGCATTTATCAACATTTGAAAACCGAATATTCCTGAACAAAAATGAAAAATACGTTATTTGTGAAAATCAGGTTGTAGAAATCTTTATCGCTATCTTATTTAAAGTGTTGGGCGCTTAGGAATATTATTTTGTAAGTCATTTAACAAATTTTTATTATCTAAAGCTAGAAGGACGATATTCGGGAATAACTCACAATCGTAAACTAATATCCTCAGTTATCTAACAATTATTTATTTATGATATGAAATATTTATTTATTTGTGAGCTAAGATAAATGCGTTTACAAGCAGGAACAATTTTATTAAAATAAAAGGGACCAATTTTACCTAAACGAAGATTTACCTATATATTTTACGGTATTTTCTCTAGTTAACAATATGTATCTCTGTTATGTTCATTTGTACCCTTACTTTATTTTCCTCAATAAAACACACGCGTAAAATATAAATTGTGAATTGATGTTGCAATAAAACAAAATTCCGCAAATATGAGATACGAATGTATCTCAAAGTGACATTTCGGTGAAAAACAAATTATTTTGTGCGTTAATTATTCAAACTTCAACGAAGTACATATTATTTTACTGAAACCGAACAAAATAATAATTGATTGTTTGCTGTTTCGTAACTGATTCTTAGTAATAGTTTGAATTGAATTATATCATACAATGATTTCGACAGTTTTAAAAGCCTCTTGATTTTTCATGACTGTTTTAAACGAATTAAGTGGTCGTCGTAGTTTATAAAAAACTCTTTGAACATTAATTCAAATATTTTTTATCAACTAGTATAGTGGTAGACCCTTCTTTAACCACAGTTTCCTGATGGGAACGATGTGGCCAAGAATGAAACACCCCAAAGTCTAGCTTATTTTTCACTTTAGACTTGGACAGACCCAGATTAAAGGATAGTGTAATAATCGGACAGCATTATAATATTTGCAGATTATATAATATTCCATGTAGGTTATTATTTTTTAATATAGTAAAGCAATATTACTGACAATAACGAAATGTGACAGGAATCATCATCATCATATCAGCTCCTAGCCACACTGCTGGGTAAGGGCCTCCTTTTTATCACGTAGAAATCCTTCAGAGTATTATCCTACCTCATATTAATATTTTGTTTATTTAGCTTACTTATTAGCAATAAATTTGTCTATAATTACAAAAAAAATCAATACCTAGTGAATAAAACTACTATGAAGTCAACTTTTAAATGTTTTAATACGTAGTATATAAACATGTATTAGAATAGAATAGAATAGAATAGAATATACTTTATTGTACACCACATAAATATAAAAATACAATACAAACTTAAGACTAAAACATTTGGAGTACAATGGGCGGCCTTATCGCTGTAAGCGATTTCTTCCAGGCAACCTATGTATGGACTGGACAGTTATAAATATACAGACAGTGGTGTTAAATAATAGATTACATAATATAACATAGAAAGATGTATAAGAATACATAATTAAATATACTAAATACATAAATTACGAAGAATACAATATGAATATATTATAATATACATATACTAAACACTAATAAGTTTATAATTGTAGTTAATATTTACTTACATAAAATATTTATAAAGATTTATAATAATTATTATAAAGTTTGTTTTTGAAAATAGGAAGAGTTTCAGCTTTGCGAATTTCCAGTGGGAGAGCATTCCAGAGGCGGATAGCTTGAACAGTATATGAATGTTCATAAAAGGTTTTAGTGTGATGGGGAGTTTTTAAGAGAAGGGTATTGGAAGAGCGAAGTGATAGAGCGTGAGAGTCGGAGAGGAACTCAAAGTTATCTTTGAGATAAGGAGGGGAAGAAGGATGGAACAAGATATTGTACAAGAGGGATAGAATATGAGTATTCCTGCGAAGGCGGATAGGTAACCACTTGAGCTTACTGCGGTACTCAGAAACATGATCAAATTTGCGTAGGCCAAAAATGAACCTAATGCAAAAGTTTTGGAGCCGCTCAAGTTTATTTAATTGATTTTCTGTGAGATCCGGATAGCACACATCAGCATAATCAAGGATAGGCAGTAAAAGCGATTGGGCAAGAGAAACCTTGGTGGCTGTGGGAAGAAAATTACGCAAACGCCGCAGAGAGGCCGCGGATGCATGCATCTTTCGGCATAGCTCGGATAGTTGTGGCTCCCAAGACATCTCTTCATCCAAGATCAATCCCAAATTTTTAACTTTCTTGCATAGAGGTATAGGAATACTGTCAAATAGAATTGGTGGTAGTGTTGCCTTATCTATACGAGCAGTCATCCTTGAGCTACCCAAAATAATGACCTGAGTTTTGTTTGGGTTGACTACAAGGCCATAAGACTTACTCCATGCCAAAATTCGTGAAAGATCAGCGTTAATTATTGAGATAGCTGTTTGTAAATTATCTACTGACGCCTGTGTGTAAATTTGCAGATCATCAGCGTAAAGATGGAAAGAACTAGATAGAGATTTAGAGATAGAATTAATAAAAAGGGCAAAAAGAAGAGGAGAAAGTACCCCGCCCTGTGGGACACCAGCAGTAACATCACACCATGATGAGAATTTATCATCAACGCGGATGCGTTGCCGACGACCAATTAGGTAACTTCGAAACCAGTCAGTAACTATTGGAGATATGTTAAGAGAGCGAAGCACTGCTAAAAGGACGTCGTAATCAACATTATTAAATGCATTACTAAAATCCAGTAAGCACAATACAGTTACTAGCCCACTATCCATACCTTGACGCACATCATCGGAGATTTTCGTGAGAGCAGTGACGGTGCTATGGCCACGTCTAAAGCCAGACTGGAAAGGATTTAAAAGTAGGTTAGAAGAAAGGAAAAAGTTAAGTTGGTTGTGAACCAGACGTTCCAGAACTTTTGACAAGAATGGAAGGATAGAAATAGGGCGAAAATCAGTAGGAAGACAAGGCTTAGATTTTTTAGGGAGAGGTATAATTTGAGCACATTTCCAAGTGTCTGGAAAAGTGCTACTTGAAATAGAAAAATTAAGGATGAAAACAATAATGATGTATTATGAGAAATAGAGAACTCTCAATCCAAATCACTAGTCAGAGAGACTTTAAACTTTCAGGGTTACTTAATTTGAACAAAGTCATTCAAACCTATTCCTGTGGAAATTCCATTAAATACGAGCAACGCTGCTTACAATAGCTAGTAAATATTTTGAGTATTATTAGCATTGTATATTTTATTTAATGTTACTTAATAATGTATTGTATTTATTGACTTGTCCAAGTGATCTTTAGGATTTTATGGAAATAAATGACATAAATCTAAATCTTTAAATCTAAAATCTTAAATCATAAGCATAATCACACCCTATTTACGATCCCACTGCTGGGACACAGGGACTTGACGAAAAAGATAAGGTCTTTAATCACCTCGCTGGCCAAGTGTGATTTGGTGAATATCATGTCTTTTACATGGTTCTCAGAACAGGTCGGTCTCTTCACAATTTTTTGTCTTCACTAACTAAAGAGAGTGATTTTTAAGCCTACATAATATTTTTCAAGAAAAATGGAGAAATGCGTGTTGGGGTTTGAACCGAAGACCTTCGAAATGAAAGTCCAGTGTGCTGCCAATTTGCCAATACGGCTTTTTCTTTAGTTAATTATTAGTTGCAAAATTATTTTAGAAAAATATGAGTGATAAAATGCAATCGTCCATCATTTTTATGCCCGCTGCCCGACCTTTTTATACTTATAACGAAAACCGTTTGATCCTAAACGCTTTAAACAAAAAGCGTATTACTATAACGATCATCCGATGAGATAACGTAAAGAGGCTGCCCTTAAGGACTTTTTAAGCTTTCAAGAGAAGCCACAATGTCCTGAGTGTGAATTTCATAAGGCACCATATCGGCACGTGCTTTCGCTATAATATAGTATTATGTATTCTGTATTTTCTTTACAAAAAACAATATAAACAATTTAATAAAAAAGTAATACCTCAACAAATTTTTATTTCAACGCCTATAGCTCATAAAACATAACTTTCTCAAAGCATCTGCAGCAGTAATACCAACGTAACAAACTTATCAAACAAAACGTGCCAACATGAAGAAAACAACCTCACAAATTCAATATTGAACTTCGGTTAGGAATCAAATTATGCTAACAATAACAAAGTTTTGTTCGTCAAAAACTTTTAAATTACATGGCACAGGATTTTCAATGTTTCAAATATGATGAGCGTTGAATTTGTTTCAGTCGATGAGAAAATACTCGCCTACTCACTACTAGTTGATAGAGGTGACTATTTTATAATCAAATCTAGGCATTTATAATCTCAGTCAGTGTTTTGTTTTTCTTTGAATGATTCTTGAAAAAGCATTGCCACATTTTGGGAGTCAAGACGGAACTGATACAAAAAAAAGGTCATAATGCGTCATAACACGTCAGATAAATATAAACGCGGCTTTAGTAATCACTATTAACCACTTTTTGCGGGATTTTTTGTTTTTGTTTCACTTTTGACGTTGACAATGTGTGATTAACTCGATGAAATATATCGATATTGACAGGCGTGGAAGTCGAATCGTTCATTTTTTTCTTGGATATTTTCCTCGTTTATGTAATTTTAATCGATATAACTGCTAAAATAATATGTTCATTAGACGTATGACTGCTAGACTTATCATTATGTCTAATTAACGTTATGTCTACCAACCTAATTCGTGGGTAGAAGGGTATCAAGTAACAAAGACTCTATGACGTGTCCTTTGTATTTGCTATATATACTCGGACTGTTTAAGTGAAACCTATAGCTTGTATTCAAACTATTTGTATACACAGTTCGTTCTACTATTCTAGCTCTTTAGAAACTCTATTTCTATCAGAGTTCCGTCTCAGTTTCGATTAAGAGAATTGACGTTCCCATATAAATGACGCACCGAACTCACTCAAAACATTATGAAACATTTGACAGTTGATGGCAGATTGTCGTTTTTGATAATAGTTTGGGATTTTGAATATGAGGATTCTTAAGATAGTGATATACACATAATATTCATTAATATTATTTTAAATAATATTTCACGTTTGAATATTCTTGACATAAAAGGTTAGAAACTTTAAGTACAGAAATAACGAGACACTGAACATCAGACCCCTAAGGAGTGATTTTTACTTCAACAAAACTTACAAAACTTCTCACATATCTAAAATTCAAAGCTACCCTCAACTTTAACTCAATTTAAAAGTTGCTCAAGACGTCCCTCATATTCTGTCCATTACAATAAAACAATCCAACATCTTTTTGACTTTTAAACTTGAGTTCGTAACTTTTTTTGCGAAACTGTTTTCAAAAGCGTAAGTCAACAACGCCTGTATGATGAAACGGACTCTGCTTTTGCTAGCAAAAGTTATAATATTTCTCATTACTGACTATTTGTTTAAGGTTCAAGGCGATTTTTGAATAAAATACTGGTTTAATTATAAGATAAACAGTTTCGTGTACCTACAGGGCAATATGTTCAGGCCATGAATAATTTTTTAAAATAAATTATTAAACAAAAAGACAAAATGTGGAGTTAAATTATCGAACTTTTTTAATAAAGTTAATATTCTGTAATCAGTTGTTATTCTATCAAATTTATTATTACCCGCAGATCAAAGTAAAAATTAGTTTATTCATTTACGAATATTTCTGAACCTTTTCCATTTCAAAATCGGAACGTAATTATTAATGTGTAAACATTAAGGAAACAGATTTAATTAACAATACTAAATACGAAATTAATTAACCTGAGAGGAAACAAAAGATACACTTTTCAATACGGACGTAGAACTGAATTTGGTTGTCTGATTGAAAGATATACCAAAAGCCTTCAATTTGAGTTTTGAGGGGCAAGTAATATTGTTTCGAAGCCGTAGGAACAATTTCAATTATAGGCCGAGCTTGAAGCCTCCAATCGTTTTTCGGATTGAATATTATTGTTTTTTTCAATTCCAGAAAAATATGTTTTTTTTCTAATTTTTGTCTACGTGACATTAGTAGATAGTGTTACAGATAAATTACAGAAGCTGTTGAATACAAGACGTCAGTTTGTTTCTCGAATGCGAAATGACGTAAACTTACCTATCCTTAATTAAGTAAAAATTTAAAAAAATAAATGCCCAGGTACATTTTGTACACTGTGAGCCGTTTGTATGAAACAATATATGAAGTATTTGACGTTATTATACTAATCAATGCGATATAATCAGTTTCTCTTTGGCTTGGTCATTAGAAGGAAAATTAACCTTTTTTGACACTCACGATAGATTTGAATCTTGTTTTGATTGTTGTTCTACAATGTTGGAAAAAGTCAGTACATTATTAGGGCAATTTTGTAGTTCTTAACTTGCAAGTCTCTAAACAAAGATACAAACAATATCTAGGATTGGATGATGCCTAAATAAACGTGTATCACCCCTGTTAACGTTCCCACTGATAGGACACAGAGACTTCTCTCTTTACGAGAGAGTACCTAAATGCTTTAAATTAACTTTACTTAAATATCCTTTGCAATATCTAATTTTAAAATACCTTAATTTGATTACATTTCAGTATCTATAAAATACGCATAACATGTTTAACTGTTAAAAAACTTATAATAATTCGGAATATTTCAGAATTTCAGAGACAAAAACGAATATGTTTAAAAACCAAGAGACAAAAATTATTAAGTCACGGGTACCACTGAACCTTCAAGTGTTCTTAGAATTTAATCGCTCGAAGCTTAATAGCTTTTTCAATCTTCTTACAAATTCATTGCAATAGGTACTATTTAGTTTCTTTAAGTGCACTATGAGTAGGTCTTTGTTGGTTTCAATTAATGTTCTGTCTAGACTCAAATGTTTTCAGAAAATTGTTACAGTTTAACTGAAGAACCATTATGTATTGTTTTATTAAAACCTTACTCATAGAAACACGGTTAACTTTAAATGTAAGACCTATTTTATTGTAATTGACAATTAAGTTTATAAGTAGTTAGTTATTTATTTAAGATATCCAAGAAAATTATTTCGATTATCATTGCTCATGCAATTATAGTCATATATATTTATTTTCAAAGTTTACATAATACACATTTTAGACATGTCAATGATTAAAAATTAATCAATAATTAATGTCATACTTACATGCTTAAAAAAAGGAAAAATATAGTCGTGATTATGTTATCGAAATGGGTAACAATGAAAAATAAGAATTATGCATAAAATAATAATTACTAACAGTTACTATTGTAAAATAATGTGAAATTCTTTACGAAAACTTTACATTATTAAAACATTTTGAGTTGGTAAAGTGATAGAATGATACTTTCGTCAAATACTGGAAATTCAGTAAAACCAGAAACTCTAGACAAATATTTCATAGAACTACCACATTAGCATTAGTTTCAGAACTGACCGCTTTTAATAAAACTTTGTTGATGTAATATTGAACAAAACCGGACTTTCAATTTGTTTATAGTTTCATAGCGGTTTTTCATTTTGTACTGTTTCAGAATATTTGAGTTTCTTTGGTAAGAGCGTTAGAAATAAGGCAGTGACTGCTGTAAAAAGGAACTTTACATAAGGTATAAGTAAAGTTTCTTATCATGGGAAACTTTTACTGGAACTGTTTATAAATATTTTAAATTATCTGAAAAACTAATAATTACACATAAACTTAAATATTAGTAATGATAAACAATCTTTTGAAATATTTTACATTAATTCATATTTATATAATTTATTGTCACACATGGAACACATATAAAATGTTAATATAATTGAAATTATTTTCAATTTTATTTTATGTAATAGAAGTCCGATTATTTAATAGAAATCTATAGTGATTTTGGAAACATTTCTCGACTTTTTATGTATGAAAAACTAGATGACCCGCCGACAGGCTCTCTTGTTTTTATACGTTATCTATATTATAGAATATTATGTATATAATAACTTTCCTTAAAAAATGTACTATACAATACTGAGAAAATTTTTCAATTCGGGCTAGTGGTTTCTGAGATTCAAACAAACAAACTCATCAGCTTTATAATATAAGTATTGATAAGTAGAAAAAGCTATTTCTTTTTATTGGATTTTATGGAACTTTTAAACGCTTTTACTCATACGTTAAAAATATCGCTAAGCTTATCGCCCCTCCCATGAACACACCCAGCTCTTGAATTCTAGTGGCAAGCATTACAAAGTTACCAAGTACACTCGAGCCATCTCGTAGCAGTGCTACAGCGTAGACCTCTACATCGTAGCAGCTACGGCGTAGCGCTTTTAGTTCTACATGCTTTTGTTACTTTAATTTTAAAAGTTTGTATAAAATGTTAACTTTTATGTAAGTTTTCTTGTTAACAGCCTCCGTTCTTATGTTAAGATGTATTTGATTCGGTTAAAGTTCTTAGCATTAGTATTTAACTTAGGAATTGGGAATGCACTGGCTGATTCGTAAGAACATTTTCGAATACAAAAAAATATTAAAAAATATCAAAAAATAACCATTTGTACATTTTAATATAATGTGCAAATAAAATGTTTTTGGTAAAAAGACACATTTTAATGCATTGTAATAAATATTTTCAAAAAGAAATCTTCAATCTTCAAATTATAAGGTTAATAAAAGAACAAATAAAAACATATTATGCACATGGATACTCCATACAAATAGCCTAATTTCTGGAATATAAGACATGCTCATTTACAGGCTCATAATATAATTATACTAAAGCCAACGCTCGGCTTTGCTCCATTGAGTCGTAACATCATAAACGACAGTGCGGCTTTGCATATAAGTTATTAATATAACCTCCAATTTAGATAACTGTCACGCTTAACTTAATTAAATACAACGACATGATTAGCACAGCAATTTAAGCTAAATACATGCTCGTAGAGGTAAAACATAATCTAGTTTGTCTGATTTTGTCTGAATAAAATATTTTTTTCCACTAAAACGTATCGAGTGTGTTATAAATAAATATATGAAATTAATTTGTTTGTGCCCTATTTTGAAATTATTTTAAGAATATTTTGGTTTATAATAAACATATTTTCTTTCTAGCTATCGGTTTAATTATTATAAGGGCCTCTAATCCCTAACTATTAGGGTAAATCAATTTAATTTGAGTACAAAGAGTCCGTATCACTTAGGTGCGTCTTCAAAGGGACCTATTAGGCCCTTTCTAAATGAGCGGCTCTCATTATATTACATTATCTTGCTGAGCCGACGTACACTCAGCTCAAAATATGTTAAACCACCTATGGGAATAAGATGTGATTACGTAATTTTAAATGCGTAGGTTGGACAGTGTGTGTTGTGTTTTTGAGATTGTACCTTTAATTTTTTTAAGGTAGGTACTTTTTTGAAAAAGCCTAATAGAATACAGATTTTTTAGAGGATAGATGTTTTCTTTTTAACTATGAAATCTTATAATATATAAAAAAAACAATCATAAAACTGAATGTTAAATTTGTTAACCTATAATTTTATTTTCGTTGTCAATTACCACGAAAATATTCAGACAAAAATATTCTGATTTGTAAACCGATTAATATTTAAAATTGCTTTCATCGCCAGTTACAAAATAAAATACATAAACAGACATGATTGTCATACGAACTGACAAAAGAGAACATAAACTTATTCTGCTGACTATACTAGCTGAGAAGATTATGCTAAAACTCGCCAGATGTCATTCCGGGAGATAACGCAGCGTCTGTCGTTATTTTTGCATACCTAATTGTGCGTTCAGGCTAGCGTGGAGACGGACAAAATAATGCGCAGAATATAGCCTGAGAATTGTGCCTAGTTTTCAAGCTATGAGGAAGACTTCAATGATAGTAATTGTTATTGTATTTCTGGTGATGGTAAGACTTTCTTTAATATTAAGATCGTTAGTTATTTTTCGTTGATAGATTTAAAAAGTCTCATTTGTATATAAAAACTGTAAAAAACATACAATTACTTATAGTCCGGGATCCGTAGTACATGGAAATCAAGTGATTACTAACAAGCTAATTTTTGGTGAGTAGCTTCGTTTCGATGAGACGTCCAAAGATATCCTATACCCAACTCTCGATTGTGGTAGCTAACAGAGATATCAAGGATTAAAAAATTCAAGGATGTAAAACCGGGATAAAGGACCACGAAATTTGTAGGACAATATGTTATATCTCAAGATAATTATCTAAATTATATAAAAACATGTTTGTCCTACAAAACCTATGGTTTGATCAAAGAGTCCGCCATTTCCAAAATGTGTCGAAAACGAGGTCAATTTAAATGATTACTATGATTACTAACCAGCTGATTTTTTGTTGTATACTTAATTAATATTTATAAAATCTAACGGACATATTGTCCGACAAATTTCGTGGTCCGTTATCCCGGTTTTACATCCTTGAATTTTTTAATCCTTGATATCTCTGTTAGCTACCACAATCGAGAGTTGGGTATAGGATATCTTTGGACGTCTCATCGAAACGAAGCTACTCACCAAAAATTAGCTTGTTAGTAATCACTTGATTTCCATGTACCTACTACGGATCCCGGCCTATTACTTGACTTGCCGGATTATTTTTAGGATTTTTTGAAAACAACTGACTTAAATCTTTTCAGTAAATTTACATCTTTAGATGTAAACAAGCATAGTTTGTGCGAAACAATGAGCGTGTCAGTATATCAGACACAGCGACTAGCCATTTAACTTCACTGCCAGAATAGAAACTTCCGACAAGTCTTTAAATATTAAAACCAGGGCTTGAAACAACTTTTGTAACCCGACACAATTTCTATCTAGTTTGTTGTTCCGAGCAGAGAACTTCTAGATCGTAATATACGTGAAGGGTTTTTCTATTTAGCTTTGCCTGCGGTTGAATTGAATTAAATCAAAATTACAGACCTTTCGTCCGCATCTTTGCCTGCGTTATTATATCGCGGTAAAATGTAGGAATTAATTCTTCCAGCCCTAATGAAAATTTGAAAAGTGATTTAATCAGTTTCATTTTACTGTGGCTCAGCGGGCAAATGCCACAGGTCCTGAGGGATAAAGTATAAAATTATTATTAAATTAAATTACTAAAATAAATAATATATAAATATAAGGTGTTCTGTAATTCTGGCCCGTTGGCTTCCGAAGTGTAGCCGTAAAGCCAAAAGGCCAACAAACACTAAACACCAACTACTCATTAACCGTGTTTAACTGTAATTTTAGGGCGGCCATTATTCTGTCGTGTAGTTTAAGCTGTGACAGGTTGAGTTTACAATGTAGTATTTTTTAGTTCACCATCACCATTACAAACATAACTCGCATTAATAAATATAAAAAAACAACACACTCTTGATGATTGGTGATTGCAGCAACTTGATACGGTGAAGTTACCTATTTATACCGTTGTTTTGTTCAAAGTTACAATAAAAAGTATTTTAAGTTTAGGTTTTAAAAACAAAATTAAATAGTAAACAATGAAATGCTCTGTGTAATAAAAATAAAAAGACCCTTGTTGGCTAAGTAGGAGGAAACTCGACACTTATTGCGAAAGTCATGGGTTCAAACCCCACCGCGCGCCACTGGAATTTTGGTGTTGAAAATTGTATGTGCGCTTTAAAAACACGTGTTCTGACGGTGAAGGCAAACATCGTGAGGAAACCGGTAAGTTTGAAGGACATCTCACATTCACGAACCCGACGAGAGAACAAAAATCAACACTAAAACCGATCAAAACCCCAATAAGCACACACCTTAACTCTGCATGAGCCAAATACTCGAAATTGGAATAAGGTCCATGTAGGTTAATCATTATTACAGGTAATTATTAGGGCGTTAACTCGGCCCAACTTGTTAAGGCTCTGGCAACGCGCTTGTAAGTTTAGGGCACGTTATAAAGCAGGTCCATAAGGACCTATGGTTATAGGTGGGCCAATTTCTGACGTAAGTGCTCATGGGTTAATGTTGGTACTGGGGAAGTTCCAGTTGTATTCGATAGAGCTTGAATAGTTTATGTAAGGAATTTATAAATGGATGTGTACCGGTGGAAAACAATAGGTACGCCAATACACGGATTTTTACCTAGCTTTAATTAGCCTATTATAAAACACTAATTGTACTTTACTTAACCCTAGCTCACTAACCTTAATTTCTGCGTGATATATAACGTTTGTAAACGGTAAAAAAACCTTATTTTTATACTATTTACCTTTGAACAATATTCAAGCCTGTTTCTGGAAAACCATAAATATTTTTGGATAATTTAGAATAACCGCTACTTAATAGCACCTAATAAGCCATCAATTTTAAAGAAATTCAAATAAGTATAGTGCAACCTTGATATTCCCAACTAATAAATTATGATTAGACTCATTATATATATATCTTGATATCTCTGTTAGCTACCACAATCGAGATTTGGGTATAGGATATTTTTAGTCGTCTCATCGAAACGAAGCTACTCACCAAAAATTAGCTTGTTAGTAATCACTTGATTTCCATGTACTACGGATCCCGGCCTATTATGTCTTAAGCGTATAAAAACTTTTCAAACCCTTATAAATTCTCTCAATATCAGAAATAAAGTCCTGTACTATTTTCCAGAAAAATAATGTTTACTAGTACGAAATGTGTGTATTATACTAGCGTTTTTTCCTTCAGAAATAAGTCCTGAAATAATAATTATATACAACATGTAGTATGCATTATTGTGCACCGTTATAATCACTATCGTTTAGAATATTAATAATCAAAATCTTTAGTCGCTGTCAGTGTCACTGCCTGCCGCCTCTCTCGCTGGTACGTCATTCGCATTTTAGTGCTCAACCGTTCGTCACGTAAAATTGCGAAAGTTTCGCACTAGTAAAATAAACAATTGTGAACCAATATAATTACGTTTTATCATGGCCAAAACAAGTTTAATTTGCCATTCTTACGTAAGTGATCAACTACAAATCATAAAATTTGTTATAAAAATCCAAGTTGAGTCCAAGTGACTCGGAACCAAATCATACCATTGAAAAAGGTAAGTCAAGTTATTATTACAAATATGCTTAGCTATTTTGTGTGCATAGACAACAAAAATACATTCGGGCTGATCGTCGGACAGTCTCATAATTATGATGTCATGCCGCACTACCCTCATCTTCAATGTAGGTTATTGAAAGCTTATGTAGCTCATATTGTACGCAAAGACAACAAAAATGCATTCGAGCTGATCATCGGACAGTCTCATCGCAACAATGATGTCATAACGCGCTACCCGCATTTGCAATGTGGTTTATTGAAAAGTCAATTTATTATTACAAGCGTACCTACTTATGTAGCTCATATCGTGCGCAAAAACAACAAAAATGCATTCGGGCATCGGACAGCCTCATCGCAACAATGATGTCATAAAGCGCTACCCGCATTTACAATGTGGATTATTGAAAACAGATACTGTGCTAGTTCTGTGTACAACAATACGTATTTATACTAATAATGTACTATGACAGTCATACAATGCATTCGAGCAGTATTCAGGACTGTCTCATCGCATATTGACTATCAAATTAACAAGTTAATGCACTCGAGCTGATCTTTGGGCTGACTCATCGCATTTGTACAACATATTTAGAAGAGAATTATATCGAGCTGTTCTATGGGCTGTCTCACTTATTCTACTTCCCTCATTGCAACTGGACATGGAGTTGATGAATATAAACCCCATAGATTGGGGAGTTTGTGTATCCACCACACTAAAAGGTTTGTTAGCGGCAAATTTAATTTACCACAGTGAGTTGATAGGTTAAGTACCTACCTACACAAATGACGCTGCAGCCTATCTTCTGATAAACATATCCCTACGTCGGTTTGATGAAATCTATGGGAAAATATTGGGTGGCACTATTCTTAGGCCATCGCCATACGGCACTTTTGGCAAAACAAAACACAAATACAGATTTGACATTATTACAGTGTAGTGTTACACAAGTAAAATTTATTTGACACATTCAGATATACTTTTGGGTTTATCCTACGTGTAATTATTAAATTGTTTTAAATATTATACTTAACGTCCATTTATTTGAAAAATAAATATGGAATAGAGTAGTTCCTACTTGGTGATTTATGCATAGTAATTATGCATAATACCTACCTACTTTTGCATTATAAATAATACAAACAATCACCATTAGATATTTATCAAGATATCATAATTATCTATAATGTATACCATGTATACCTACAATACCTATGTTTTATTTTTATTATTACTACATCCTGCAAGTTGTAGATTTTCCTGCATAAAATGTTTTCTTCCATACGTATCCGATTATTTTGGGATTGAAGCGAAATATATAAGCAAACTATAAAGTGGTTTACTTGTGACCAACATACGCAACTTTATAAATATTAGACTTGTAAAACAATAAGAACGAGCTATGAAGAAGTTTACAAGGATGAATTATGAAATATTCAGCATTCTGAATCTGTTATTAGGTTTTTTCAGTACCTCTGATGCAAACTGGCTAATCTTACAAGGAAACAGCCGATCGCATCGAATAATACCGCACATCCAGAAGTCTACATCCGTAGTCCAGTTCATCCAGGACGCCAGTGCAGCAGTGGACACACCGCCGACACAGCCGCCGAGCATAGAGGAGACGAGGTACCCAAAAACCAGTGGCCGTATTTCCGACATCAATAACCCATAGTAACTACCATCTTGGTACAGATATCTGCTTATAAACAGATGTTTTGTTTAACATTCGGTCCGCCTCTTGGTGAGACCTAAGTACAAAACTAAAGGTTTGTGTACAATAATAATATAATCCAGCATTGAAGGATCGCAGCAATCAAGACATCGCAGCGTGCTCAACTATCTTATATTACTATAAGTTCATTCCTGAAATCTTTTTAAAATCCATACCGAATTGAAATGTGCATTTTAAAGATAATCTGCTATGGTGTGCGAAAAAAGATTCCGCCTCACGGCACCAGCCGCATTATGACCGATGTACATATCGGGTCAAGCAAGACCAAGCGTGTTTTACCAACATGAAATATACAAACCTACTTGACTGTATGCTGTAGGGTGCGCCATCACTGGCGACTAAGAAATTATTGTCAGTTTTCATGTGTGCATGTCGGAGAGATTTTTCTACGCTACCTACGTCCATTGAGTTACGGATAATACGTACAACTATTTCCAAATTCTCTCTCAATGTGATACACTAACGTGTTTACAATGTTTACATGATACAAAATATAATTATGAACATTCTGCTGTTAAGTGTATAGTAACTTCCTAAAGTTATGAACCATGAATCGCTTCAGATAATCCACTATTAGCGTTGCTACATTTTTAATATCATTTCATATTATAATAACTATTAATGTAAACGTTTCAAACTTACATAGTTACCTACTATGTAAACTAAATATTATTATAAATAGTTTTATAACTGATTTCTATAATAGTGTCTTGTCTATGATTGGGTTAGCTGGAGACCTATTATGAATTCAACTTCGTTTGAATATAAATCCAGGGTTTCACAAATACATGTTATTGAGTTAAACCCCATGATTTCTGTTTTGCATCCACGGGATGAACCAGCTGTCATGCAATGGAACACATCGCATTTTTAAAGAAATTAACATCTGGATAAAGTTATCAAAACATATAATATGAAATAAGTTGGTATTTTCAACCACTGCATAGTCGGTTTTCTAGTGTGCGCTTGCCCAGAAATTTATTGGCTTTGTTATAAGCCTTAAAATTGTATATTTTTATTTTCTCCATTCGACGAAAATAATGGTAGCTCCACGCTACCCTATAATCATTTTAAAGAATTTAAAATGACAATACTGTAGATAAGAGTTGTATTGTTAATACTGGCGCCTCAACAACGGGGTATGGTTCGTGTGGTTGTAGAAAAGGTACCGGCTGTAGACCTTGGTCGAAATATAATATCAATTTCCATACAGATAAAGCTGCAAGTTATCTACTATCATTATAGGTTATAAATATATTTCCTTTTTTGCATCCATACATCAATAGAATGAGAGAAAACCAGTCTCCCTTCTAAGTGAATTAAACTACTGTCACGACTGAGTCCTCGAAAAACGTTACTAAATAAGTACAATTAACCCAGATTTTTTTGTCTTTTGCAAATACAAAAAAAAAAAAAAAAAAAGTGACTTGTAAGGTTATCTACAGTACAAGTGTCTAGACACGCCTGACATCTTCCCTTTACGTTGTCATGGGCTAAAATATTTTTTTTTATACTACGTTTCTACGGTTTTTTTTTTTTTTTTTTTTTTTTTTTTTTTTTTTTTTTTTTTTTGACTCTCAGTTAAACAATTATTTACAAAACCGAAGAAGAGGCTTTATATAGGTTATATTTAGCCGTTGTATCTGTTATTTAGAAACTTTTTACATAATATTTAATCTTTGACCAGCACAATAGTTGTCTGGGAAGGTCGTGTATATTTAAATATATACCATACATACACATTTGTGAATTTAATATTTCTTACAGTTTTGAGTGTCGTTTACAACAATTTTTATATCTTATATTATTCTTTTCACCACAGTTATTTAACTTTACATACAGAATTGTATGTATACTCAATAGCAACAAGATAGTGTTCCTATTGGTACTCCTTTGAATAGTTCTAACATAATATATTCAGACGATCGGATACATGAATATTCGATCACAAGTTTAAATCCTCTATGGATGTTTTGGAGTTTGCTCCCCTGTAAATAAAACTATCGATTTCAGTAAAAAATAGTACAAAAAATGTCCTACTGACTTTAGAAATGTTTTTGGTACTAGTAAACCGAATAGAATCTAAATAAATTTTGATATGAGTATGATCGTTTTATCACCAGTGTATCTTATTGGCGTTTGGGAAAGCCCTAATGAATAAAATCATTGTAAACCCACGCATTAACCATAGAGATTAACAGCTACAGTTAAACATTATGTAATTACTAATGTTTAAACATTATGTTTTTACTAATTATAACAAAAACGGTTCTTCCTTTGCAATGGAAAGGTTCTGCAAAAGAACAATCATACAAACCTGGAGAACATCTTCATTTATGATATTTGTTTTAACACACAAATAATAAGCCACAACATTTTATGTTGATAGTGTAATAAAAATACTGTTCAAAATAATATAATTATAACAGGGTACATAAAGAATCTTGGAATTTATTTAATAAACGAAACAGTGGTTTCCCACATCATGACATATAAAACATATATGATTTTGAGTAAAGTTACTCATAATAATTCTAAGTTCAACTTAATTTAGAATAATTTCTCTATTGAGTAATTCTAATATGATTTTATTTCCTCAATCAGCTCTAAAAGTCTACATGTTGTATATAATTATTATTTCAGGACTTATTTCTGAAGGAAAAAACGCTAGTATAATTGATGATTAAACGAACTTACCAAGTGAAGTTCTATCATAATTATACGTTGCGTTTTTTCCGAAGAAATAAGTACCAATTCCCTCCCAACCCAAGGACCCTGATGCTGATTTGATTTCGTCAACAAAATCAAGAAAAACTATTCAAGAATATCTGATGTAATATATCTCTAAACGAAATGACGTACCAGCGAGAGAGGCGGCAGGCAGTGACACTGACAGCGACTAAAGATTTTGATTATTAATATTCTAAACGATAGTGATTATAACGGTGCACAATAATGCATACTACATGTTGTATATAATTATTATTTCAGGACTTATTTCTTCGGAAAAAACGCAACGTATAATTATGATAGAACTTCACTTGGTAAGTTCGTTTAATCATCAATTATGCGGATAATTCTGTTACGATAAAAATTAAACAAAAATATGTCATGTAGACTATTTTCAATAATATTATTATTATCTCTTTTACAAAAGTATTTTTACCGTTCCCAATGAAAAGTAAAGTTACACAAGGCCTACAAAATCTAAATTAAAAAAACAGTGCCATTTCCAACATTCGTCTTTGCAAATTTACTGTAATACCCAAAGGAGAATAATTTAGCCCGTAGCTCATACACAAAATAAATGTTCTAAATAGCGGTACTTATTACATTTCGCAGCATTTGCAACATCTCCAAATAACGAGATTAATTTTAATTCGTCCTTGTTGAGTATTTTGGATTAGGTTTATTAAATGTTGCCAGGGTTGTATAAATAAGAAAATAGGGAAGCGACCGGAAACAAAAATTTTGCGGAAATTTATCAGTTTTCCTTAGCTTTTTTTAAGTACAATTTTACTCCTCCTTAACGTAAAGATTAAAAGAGTATTAATAAAAATAAGCGAAGATAATCTCTATTCGTTACATAATTTGTACCTAAAAAAATACATATCTACGGTAAAAATAATTGCATGGTTTTTTTTTAGGTACGGTACTCTAAAAGCTGCCGGTTCAAAATATTATAAAGCCTAAAATGAAATATTGCCAGTAGGTAATAAGTAATAACAAATTCTGTAGCGAGCTGTGACTACCTTCACTGCTTTTGTCGTTTTCGCAACATTTCGTACAACTTATATAAAATTGTAATTTTTATACGTGACTGCTGTACTGAAATGGGAAGTCAGAAAAAGTTAATAATTTCAAGAGAGGAAAGTTTGGGATTGTTCTGTCGTTTAAAAAGTTCTTTAAACTGTCAAATACCAAATAGGTTTGTTATAATGTTATGTAAATACATTACTTAGTTTGGGCAGAAAAGTTGTCAAATTAATTAATGCGTGGGTTGTCAACGCAGCGTCAACCCAAACGGGTTTATCAAATGATTTGACGTAAAAGAAGATGGCTGATGGCAGAAATTATGATAATTGGTGATTGACTATGGATACATTAACCTCTTGACATCGCGCGGTAGTTCGCCTAAAAACCGTTAATATCGCCGCGTTTTTTGCGCGCGACTCGTTTTTGCTCCTTAAGTGTTATTTTAAGTGTAGCGATGGAATGCTTTTGAGTAGGGTAACTCCACTTACGTTATCTGAAAGCTATTGAAATAAGCTATAATATTGCATATAAATGTTTTGCATTGTTTTTTTAGTTTATTTTACAAATACCTTGCATTTGAGAAAAAGTTGCAAAATAAGCATATTTTTGGAAAAAATAGTTTGTTCAACGAAAATTAATTGTTTTTTTTAATTTTTTTTTTAAATTTCTAGAATAAACATCATATTTACTGTCTAAAATAACACTAAAATTACACAAAAAGGAGAAATCCGAGAAATTTGCAAATTTTGCAATTTCGGAAATTGGCGATACCGGAAGTTGAAATTTGATCGCTGACATGACGCAATTTTTGTTTTAAAGTAGTGGCTGTTATTGTTTTATTCAAACGGTTGGTTCATCTGGCGTAAGTTTAACATAAATCTTTATAGACATAGACCTTATTTTAATCAGGATAAGGCTCAAAATCAACACACGTCGGAGTAAGTCATAGGGCTTACTGCGATGTTAACGTAAAAACCGGGTTAATAAATCCATACATTCTTAAAAACTATTCCATTTATAATATTAATAATAATAAATAATCAATTTATTGGTCAACTATATCTAAAATTAAATGTCAACTACTCATAAATGTCAAACTTACAAAGCTGCAGGTAGGTACTTCATAAAATGATGGATGGTAATATTTTTTACAAGAACATTTCAATGTTTGTTTCCTTAATTGGATCGGCCTAAAATTGTCGATTTGTTTACCTCCGTGGGACAAATATTTATAATTGCCAAAAAAAGTCCCATATTTTTTTTTATTGATCCTTATATCTCAAACTCAACTCAAAAATAAAAAGAATTACTCTTTCTGGTAATATCCATCCTATAATAATTATGATGTGTTCATGAACTATAGAATGAGAGATTTTCTAAACTAACCCGCGTGCAGGCGTTATTATTTAAAGATAATATTGAATTTCTGTAATTTACTTTTAATACTAGATTTGGAATTATATATAAACTATTCAATCAAATATCACAACTCACTATAGACTCAATTAGACGCATCCATCCGCAAGATGAAATAATTGCTTTAAAAATAAATAGATGAATTTATTTGTTGGAGAAGGAATGAAATTGTTACAAAAATAAAAACACAAAAAGGTATTATAGCACTCGTTTTCGACGTAAAAGCCAAGTGTTTTCTAAGCATCTTCTTACATCAATTTTCACATCATTTTTTGTACTTATAGACAAGAAGACAAACAAATGGCCTCTTCAACTTTTAATTGAGAGATCTTTACGAGCGTGAACAAAAATTGGGCCAACATGATAAAAGGAACTTGAATTGCTCAAGAAAAGTGCGTATTTTGACTACATTTTGTCTCGAAACTATAATTTAATAATTGACGACCTCTTTGGCGCAGCGGGCGAAGGTCCGCCAGTTAACTGAGCGAGTTAAAACTAACTAAGAGTTTAAACTAAGACAATTTATGTTTATAATATAACAAAGTTAGCACAATATTAAAATACAATTTGTTATTCACAGTAAATCTAAAATTGCTAGACCATAAACATAAGGCAAAGTTAATAGATCACCTAATAATTACTTTAAATGAACAACAACCCTCACAAAATGTATTTTATTTCTTTCGTCGTACGATTTAATTTTTAATGGCAAAGTACTGCTTTTATACGAGTCAATTGAACAAGAATCAAGTGAAAATTGGACGTATCGATTATTTATTTTCGTTCACCTTTCGGTAATGAATTGAGAAGCTTGAGTGTTCGTTTATTTAATTGAGCGCATTTTTACCCAGGCAAGCCTTTTTGATTTTTATTCGGGAGTTGTTTTATTTTTGGCTGTTGGTATCGTTGAAAAAGTAGGGTTGAATAATTTGATACGTTTACGTGTTTAACTAAACGAGCATTTTTTTTAACTGGATATGGTATATACGATCGTCTTTATTAATAATCTATAATAAATGAGCTTATGATGACTAACTTAATAATTGTTGAATCAAATATATAACTTCAATTAAAAGTATTATTTTTAATTTGTAGAAATTAATTTAATCGTAATTCATGCTTTTCATGAAACATTTATGTGCGCCTTGAAAACGCTCGTGGAAACGGTGAAGGCAAACGTCGTGTTCTGAGAACTATGAAAAGTTAGAAGGATATTTGTCATTCATCAACCCGCACTTGGCCAGGGTGGTGAACTAAGGCTTAATCTCTCTCGTCAAGAAAAAATCCCAGTGTCCCACCAATGGGAACGAAATAGGGATGATTATGTTATCGAATATCTATTCAATACCTACAACCAACGTTGATAAAATTAAACGCAAATCTAATAGACTGATCTGGATCTGATGTGTATTGTTCCAATATAGATCCCACGTGATCCATGCAATCAGCCAATTGGACCCGTTCTATTGAACCGTTACGAATGACTAATTGAAGTATCATAAAAACACGAAAAACGAGGGTTCTTCAAACCTATTCATCGAGATACCACGTTTTCATTATATTCAAAGGATGTTTTCGAGAATATAGAAATTTTGAGTCGAGTACACGGGATATGGAGAGAAATATTCTTGTTTTGTATTCCCAAACAATGGTCCGCGTCTTTTGAGCCGTGGCAATACGGCTTTAGGTAAGAGTGAGGTAATTTCATATTGAAAAAAATCTATTGTTATACCTTTCTGTTTTCTAGAGGATTATTATTTTTATTTAGATTATTTCCGCATTAGTACCTATACCATCTAAAAGTAAGTACCTGATCATCTTTACCTGTGGGTAAAAAACCTTCATTTCTTGTGCTGAGGAAGATAGATAGAAGAAGATAGGAAGAGATCGGTACTACTGTAGCGGATGTTGTGCCCTACAGTATAAATGAACCGATTAGTGACTGACCATTTTTGACGTCATTAATTTAGTCTAAGATTCAGATTTTGTCCGTAAAATCACAAAGATTAACTTGGACATGTCATCACTATCCATCATCCACCCTTTTTTTTCTTCTCCGAATTTAACATTGAAAGTTCCCATGCATTATTATCATTTGAATAATCTGAAATTTTATAATAACCCTTCCTACATATTTTACAAACCTATACAATTTTCTTTAATTTAATAATTGACAGTTGGTGAAATTCTTTGGGAACTTTATTATAAACCCAATTAGGCTTTTTCTAGGATCTGAGACCTTTATATGGCTGAATAACAATTATTAGTATTAAATATTTAAGAATACATTATGCAAACATTGAATTGGGCTGGCAGCCAAGCACTTATCCATCTACATATACCTTAAGTAACGACATTTTTATGTTGATCGTAAAAGATTTAACCCCAGGATCGTTTTGAAAGCTTCTCATTATCACATGAAATATTACAGTCTTTATGCTGTAGGAAATAGGGTCCGGAATTGATTGGTCGTAACTCAAAATCGTTTGTATTAACTTAATGCGGATTTCTTGCTATATAATACTGTGGCTTTACATTAGATTGTCATCCTTCGGTAAAGTTTTGTAAAGCATCCTATTTTACTGACTGACTTGACTGTCTAAGATTACATGAATTATACAATTTTATTAGAGTTGTCTCTTTCCTCTTTTATAAATAAACTTGAGGAAAATAAGATTGTTTTGTTTGCGATGATAGAAAACATTTTCGGGTCCAAATAACAACGAATAGAATATTTTGGATACCGACCCCACTCGCATTGTAACGTTAAATAATCTCAACGGGTTTTCTTTATATATTTTTGAAAAAAAAAAAAAATTGTAACAGTGTTAAAGAAATCTGATTTAAAAGAGTATAAATAACGTCGCTTTCACTCAAAGCTGTTTCATAATTCATCTTTTCACCAACCAGTCACACTATAAACTTCAAGTTTCCTTAAAAGCCAAACTAATGTTTCCAAGCGGTTTACATTCCAAGTTCCGAGAACTTCATTACGGAAGGGAAGTAAATAGAACACTGCTGTAAGTAGCTTTCTTCGGGACTCCGCATTTTTACGATTATTTTGAGAGTGCTCGGTGCTCGTGGGCACATCTCTAGGCGCTGTGGTGCAAGTGACATACTAACAGACTTATTATGAGTTATTGTCGCGACATAGATAAAGTAAGACGACCTCTGTGGCGCAAGATGTTGGGGGTTCGATTCCCGAGTCACCCGAGCTTGTTCCGATGATATT
Source organism: Chloroclystis v-ata (assembly GCA_963691955.1). Lineage (NCBI taxonomy): Eukaryota > Metazoa > Arthropoda > Insecta > Lepidoptera > Geometridae > Chloroclystis > Chloroclystis v-ata. The sequence goes on along the minus strand of OY829902.1, from coordinate 9,007,129 downwards.
TACGTTTATATATTGAAATCAAGCACCCGTAACACAAGCTTCGAGCTTACTACGGGGTTCACAAAGCAATACTAAATGTTGCTGTGTGCATTGTTCAGCAATATTTATAATTTAATAACATAAAAAAGTTTTGGACTTATGTTTATGGTATAAGTTGTAAGGGGTAATCTCTGGATCAATACAACTTATTTTGAAAATTTAAGTAACCAATTTAAAAGAAAGATTTTGTCTCGTTATTGTTGAGTTTCTATAGATTCACGATATCGCCTTCATTATAACGCGACATCGTGAATAATCTAATGAACCTAATATCTCTTAGAAATAAAGTCCTTAAAAAGTTCAAAGTGAACCTTCTAATGAAGGCATATCGGGAACCATGGACGCTGTAGTCGATAGAAACAACTTTAATTATTTTTTCATGTATACAACGAACCTCAAAAACGTTCTAATTTTAAATTGTTGACCGATAAAAGCCTTATGTCTTGTACCACACTCAGTCCGAGCTTAAATTATAAATCAAGCGGACACTCGCACCTGGGACAGTATTCTTAATGCTAATGTTTTTGTAACATCACTCAAGGCTCGTCCCGTGGAAATATGGCGACAACTTTAAATGGACTTTTTGTTATGAAAGTTGACAAAGTTTCGTGCAGAAATCCACTTGGTATTTTATCAAAATATTGACCACAAGCGTAGTTAGGTATGTGTAGCTTAGCTTACGTTTTAAGGATTTATATTTTGTGAAATCTGTAGTGAAACTAACTATATTAAGATGTTTTTGCATAACGGCTATGAGTTCGACCATTGTATTTAACGTTTGTGGATCTACTATTTGTGTATTATAGTATATAAGTCTTATAGTTTATGCTTTGAATAATCTTAAATCTGATACATTACCTAAAATATTTTTACACAATTTCAAAATTTCCGTAAAATCATAATAAATTATTTTTTACTTAAAACTAGGGTTATATCGTATTATTTAGATTGAAAATACCCGAACCAAGCTCTAATGCATCTAGACAATCATACTAAACGCGGAATTCTTGTGGAAATCAAACAAGGTTCCTGTTCCGAAAGTGGAGCTGTCAATAACTCAACTTAATTAACAAGTCAAAGTAAGAATTATGCCGTCGTACGACAGAACGAGCTAAATAACAAGACACTCACTTCCATCTGTATACGTTGCAACTTTTTTAATACTCTCACTAACTTGAAGGAAATAACAAAACAGACACCTTACAAAATGTAGCTTCAGTCATGATCGTGATCCATCAAAGGGAAGTTAGAAGTTTTAACTGTACTTTGTAATAACGGAATATGGAATGAGTTTGAGTAAAGAGCTGTTACAGATACTTATTGTGAATGAAGTTTAAAATGTTCTGTCTTTTTTGTTTTTATTTGAACAGTTGGATGGCTATCTTGGTCTGAGCTCAAAAGGTATCTCAGATAACAGTTAGGTATTTATTTTGTGCAGTGTATCTTTATTTATGTAATTGAATAGAATTGATTAGACATTAAGTTGGTTTTTGAGATATTTTCCAGGTTAGGTAAAATATTTTACAAATATTTATATTAGCTTTAGCACTCACAGTTAAAGTAATAAATAATCTTGAAACATGTTAGAATAAACTTAATATTAACATTACATTCTATCGAATAAACTTCATTGTCGCTAAAAAATTGAATAAGATTCTTATCACCGCCAGCACGAATACAAGCTATTTTCTTAATTAACAAAACGAAATTGACAAAATTGTTCGTATTACCTACCTCTAGATGCCATTGCATGACAAAAGCCTCTACAATCAAATCGAAGGTAAACCACTTAGTCAAATTATGCTAAGTGCTTTAACTTACCCAACTTAGACTTAAGTGCCGGCCACCGTTTGTAAGAACGAAATAATTGAATTAAGTTGTTTTTAGCAAAATGTTTTCGATTAGATATAACCGCGTTAGATATCACTATAATAAACGAATACCGATAGTTTACTTACTGCCATATTTATGTAGTGTATTGTATTTATTTTAACAGATATATAGCTCCCTTTATGACAAGCTTTGAGCTTACCACAACCAAGATGCTGCTGTATGAATTATCCAGCAATATTTTTTCATTCTCTGAGTACTATTAAATAAGATTAATTCAGTTATTTTCTCCTCCTAGTTTTATAAGTGTATGAGAGACATTTCTATTCAATTATTATATCTCATCTTATAAAAAGTTTATTTTCGTACATGAATATTCTTTTATTCTTCAGGCTACAGCATAATCCAATTTCCTAGGTTTCATACGTGAACAAAACATACAACGCTTTTGTTAGTGAAATAACTCAACCCAGTTCAAAGATACAAAATGAAGTTCTATCACAATTGAGTAGAGTACATGTACAAACGAAAAACTCATTTACACTCAAATGCTGACAACAGGCAGCTGTACAAAGGTTTGTAGTGTGTCAATCTCGTTGAACGATGTGTGTGTTCTAAGTTACAGGCTTTAGGGATTATAGCAATAATAAAGGAAAGAGAGCCGTGTTGGCTAGTGGGAACACACTCGACTTTCAATCCAAAGGTTAATGACCCCAAATCAATTTGCGCTTTAAAAAAAAGTGATCTAACGGTGACGGCTAACATCGGAGAAATCCGGCATGTGTCATTCACCAAACTGCACTTGGCCAGCGTGATGAATTAAGGTATATATTTCTCTCGTCGAAAGAAAATTCCCTGTGACCCAGCAGTAGGATCGTAAATACGGTGATGATGATGATGATAAAGCAATTTTGGTGTTTTTGAATTTGATGTCTTAATAGAATAGAATAGAATAGAAAATGCTTTATTGCACACCACAAAAACAGAAACACACAATACACACTTAAAACTAAACATTTGGAGTACAATGGGCGGCCTTATCGCTGTGAGCGATTTCTTCCAAATTCTTCTTATTATTGCATCTTCAAGTTCAAATATTGTTAAAAAACCATGATAATTAAAAAGTTAGATTACATAGCGCGTTTTTAAGTCTCGTTCAAATGAGCCCTTAACGAATTTACCCGTTTAATAAGGTCAGTGATCCGAACTGTCCTGTATTCGGGCTTTATTCCAATGCAATCGCTGTCACTCCTCGCTGTCACCACACAAGTGGTCGAGAGTTCGTCGAGGACCCATTTGTCTGTCGCACTGACCGGAGAGTCGTTGGAGCATCGTTTATTTGTTCTGTCGAGCTGATGAGTGTGCGAGCAGACTTAGGAAATAACTTTAGGAGGACTTATCAACTTGTGACTTTATTTACTGATCGGGTTAGGTTCTCTTTAAAGTTTGGTTTGTTGATAGTGTTACCGGAAAATTATTACTTTCAATCTAGCATTTGTTGTAGGAAGGAGCGCTTACTATTCTAGCTAATAAAAGCTAAGTGATTTTGACTTTTCAGGTGCATAAATATCTTAGTCACCGACGACACATACGTACCAGTTTAAATTTATTTAAATAAACAAATAAATAAATAAATAAATTTAAACTGGTACGTATTTAAATAAACAAATAAATAAATAAATAAATTTAAACTGGTACGTATGTGTCGTCGGTGACTAAGATATTTATGCACCTGAAAAGTCAAAATCACTTAGCTTTTATTAGCTAGAATAGTAAGCGCTCCTTCCTACAACAAACGCTAGATTGAAAGTAATAATTTTCCGGTAACACTATCAACAAACCAAACTTTAAAGAGAACCTAACCCGATCAGTAAATAAAGTCACAAGTTGATAAGTCCTCCTAAAAAAGTAAATATAAGTACACTTAAGCTGGCACCAATTGACTATTCCAAAATTCAACAACCAATGAGTCATTAAGATTTAACTATGGTCTAAGTAAAACTTTTCATTATAACGATACGACTAGGTATATTTAAAACCGTAGGTACCTACTCTCGAAAAATTTAATAAATTTTTTTCTTAACGCACTAAATCATAAAAAGTACAAATACGCATTTATCTGTTAAAATTACCTATTTGAAAAAGACTATGATTATAAAACGAGCCTAAAATCTCTAAAACGATAGATATAAAACCCAAAATCCTGTTATTTAATCCGTGAAGCCACATGCAGCTTATTCCTGCCCGCACAAAGAGTATCAACCACTAGTACCTTGACTTTGTGACATCCGCAACGAAAATGAAAAATGGAAATTTCTCGTTCAAAGCTGGCAGGTTTAATCCAGAACAGGGCAAAGTGAACCTGGCAACTGTATTTTGCGTTTCATAGTCTCTGTTATTTTATAATGCTTCAGAACTTTACGTTGGTAATTGAGGAGTGGATCTGGAGCAGAGAAAGTCGAGTGATTGTTAATTGTATCACCGAGTATCACGGGTTATGCTTATTTCGTAGTAAGAATAATAAAATAATAATTAACATTACGATTAAATTCATAAATTGTGTTTCAAAATTTCCTTATAGAACATAATTCTGTGAATATCAAGAATATTCTTTCACCCTACACTTTAAACCTTGAACTAAGTCATTTCTCTGTGGGTCGAAACTAAAACACAATAAAACACAGTTCCGACCCGACCGCTCGTAAAAGCAACACCTTTCTAAGAGCCCTTAACCCAACCTTTCGTCGCTGTTTGGGTTTTTTAAGACTTTGCAAGAAATAACTATATTTTTGTACACCTCAGTCATTTGTGTCCGGAATTCTTAAAAATACATTTTCACTTCACTGTTGTTGCTATGGTTCGAAAAGTTATTCTGCGCGAAATAAAAGGAAGGTATATGCTCTTATAGAAAAGAAACAACATTATAAAACTTTCGACCTTTGTGGCGCAGCGGGCCAAGCTGCGACTCATGAGGAATGCGGATTTGATTTCCGAATCCAAACAAAAATATGTACGATCAGCTGATATTTGCGCCCGATACCTGGGTGTGCTATATTTTATGTATAATAAAAACATATCTTTACTATGTATGTATGTTCTAAAAAGTGTATCGGATGGCCAAGTACCCGTAACACAAGCCTACCTTACCACGTGGCTAGATATTACTGTGTAAATTGACAAGAAATATGTATTTATTTATATGTACCTACTCGCATACGGTATTACTTGATAATACCTACTATAGTTTAGAAACTTAAAACTTACAATAGAAGCTGATGGTAAAGCACCACGTTTCTGATCCATACGTCATAACTGGCAGCGTGGCAGCATACCCTGTAACAAGATATTTAACAAAGAAAATATATTTAAAATGATATTTTCACAAAAACATTTCATATTTTATCATGCAAATGCGACCACCTTGGTTTTCATCCGCTACAGCTCTCACACACCTGGCTGCGGTCATGGCAGTGTTTTATTTTGTTTGTTGGATGCACTAATTAGAATGGACACTTACACATTTAAAAATAATGCATTTTTATATGGAGCTGTTCTTGTATATGAGAGTTTCAGTAATTTCTAGAAAGCTCTTGCATTTAGTTTAAAACTTTGTCTGTGCGATATTGTCAACCTTTTTTGTTATTTCTGGCGGTTTAATCCGCGGGTTGAATGAGATCGCAATTACAGAGAGGAGAAATGTGAACTGAGGTCTTTAGATTCTACCAACGCCGAAATATAAAAATATACGTAATAAAGTCAAAATACATAAATAATGTCAGTGAAATATGCAAGTGTCCGTTAATTATCGAATATCTTGGTTATTAGTCTACCAACGTTTGTCCTAACATTCAAATCGAAGCAATATCTAATAGAGTCAGTTAACTGCTTAAGATATATTATTCCTATATCAGTTTGTTCACCATCCACTTATAATAAAAAATAAAAATAAAGTTTACTTAAAAATATAATATTAAAATTAGGTAGAAAGTTCCTTTTAATCTTCCGCCTCTAGCAGTTCAAATTTAATAAACAATATAAAATCCACAACTCCACCAAACCTACTAAGAAAACGCCAGTACCAAAGAATCTAATAACACAGGTTCTCACAGGAAACGCTTCTCAGAATATACGCATGCACGAACAAAGTTTCCCAACAAAAAACTCCACCAAGTTTATGTTATGAGAGTCTTATCACCGCATCTCTTTGAGTCTTTTCAATGTTTCGCGAACTTCGGAGTTATGTAGAAGCCCTATTCTGACTTGACCCGTATTTTCTCAGCTGCCTCCGTTTAAATAAAAGAAGCTACGCCTGAAGATGTTGACTTTGCCACTATTCACTGTGTGTCTGTTTGTAAGGAGATTCAACTTTATATGCTTTGTAATAAGATCTAAGCCATCAATTTTTTTTCTAAGAGCATAGTAAGGTGCAGTTATAATTATGTTTGATAAGAAAAAAAAATATATTTGCATGATTAATTTATACCTAGCTTGTTATTTTACTACAACGAGAATATTTATATTTAAAATTATCTAAGTTTGCGAAATTATCTACCTATTTTAGAACCTAAAACTAAAAACGCAATATTTTAAGACAAAAACCACAAAATCTCAAATACCTCTTTTGAGCAGGCACAACACAAAACAGAACTCAAACTCTGTAACGGAAACGTTACAGTTACGCATAGTTCTTCTATTACCATTTTACACGAGAAATGTCGAGTATTTTTATTTTCTTTACCGCATCGAAGATGGTGGTTTATTTTTGACGTCTTGCTAAAATATTCCAGTGGTTTTTTTACAACTGGCGGAAAGAGAGAAGAATGAAACTATTTAGTTTTCTGTGGAAGAACTCTAATGAAAAATTCAACAGTCGGATGATAAATGTTTTCAACAAAGCAACACGATTTCCTTGCAATGTTTTTTCGAGATGGGTTTTGTAGCACAATGGAAAGCTCATCCTCTCTTTGTGCGATAAAGGGTTATGACAAAGCTGGAAATTTTATTGAAAACCTTTTTATGATACAATTGTTGTTTTTGAATTTAGGATTATTATTTGACCTTTAACGTGAAAAAAATACCTACAAAAATCTTTGTAATAGATTTTAATATTATTTTATAGAATATACAATATTTAATTGATCCATGATGGATTCTGTAGGCAAGGTCAATGTCCAGAAAAGGCACAAAATTTTGATATTATTTGAATATTTAATTCTTAATTGATTCTCAATTATTATTGCTTCTGTTATTATGAGTTATGTAAATCTCGTAAAAGTACATTGCCGGCCCACTCGCAAAATCATCAGTCTCTCAGTGAAGATGGCGTTTGAAAATTATGGCATACTATCCGGTTCATGGTCAAATATTGTTACAAACAATAGGTATTAGTTTAACAAGAAAATACTAAAATCAGTTATATACAAAACTCGCGTAGCAAAACCTAGAATGTGACTCAATCGAATACCCAAAGTGTGTTCAGTCGCACAGCAAAGAGGATTCGCAAAGACTCCCGTCCTTCAATATTGACTTGTTTGTCTCCAGGTAATGGGATCGGCAGAGTGCGGGCGGGATCGCAGCGCGATGTAACGCCTTAACATGAGGCCAAGCAACTTCGTCGTGTACATCACAGGCCTACTGTGGCTTAACCTCACTGATGCTAAAATTGGTATGTACCTTTTATATCGAGGATATTTTGACGACGAAATAAGATTTAGGCCTTTGCCTAGCAGTGACATTGTGTTGTCTGATTATTATAGTTAGAAATAAATATCTATGTGGTGAACTTAGTGACGCAGCGGGAGAAAGCCTTCATTCACCTTTGATGCAGGAAGTTACAGGTTCGATTTCGGTGGTTTTTTCTGAGTACTATTTATGTATATCAATAAATAATATGTATATCCTTTAGCAGTATTACTTTTGTTTTTTGAATTATTTTTTGATGTTGAAATTTTCAACAAATGCACAAGGAACCGCCTAGCTTGAACTTGTTATACAATACCATAATAACAATGGGTAGTCCTTTAAGGAAAGGTTTCAATTTGAAGAACCGTCCTTTCTTCACCGAATGATCTTACTTGAACTTGTTTACAACTAAACTTAGTTCACCCTTTTTGAGTCAAAGTTTTTATTTTCCAGCCAAAAACCCAATCTTACCCTAAGCCTGATTTAACCTCGAATTAGCGTTAAATTGGACCTATTAATTTCATTGAATGGAGGGTAATTGAAATCTGTCAAGGGAGCGAGCCCTCGCTTAGTCGAAAAGAAAATTTTGCTTTTGACTTAGAAAAACAAGTTATACGAAGTAATTTTCGAAATGTTTAATTAAAAAGAAACAATAAAATTCAGTTATAATGCACTGCTAGGATTTTTTTTAATTTTTGTATCATTTCAAATCACTACCTCTTGTGGCGCAGCGGGCGATGCTTGGGAACTTTGTTCAACCATCTGCTGTTTAAACATATTAGTTAATTAAGTTTGCTAGGAACCAAAATTAGATCCATTTCGGGAACTACAAACATTCAAATGAACAGATATTAATTAACTTTAGTCCAAATAACGGTAGTGCCCTAGGCGAATCTAGCAGAACCAAAATATTAAAGAGGGCAAACAAAACTAAGTATGAACTTATAGTAAATGTACTCAATATATTGCTAATAGGCCGGGATCCGTAGTACATGAAAATCAAGTGATTACTAACAAGCTAATTTTTGGTGAGTAGCTTCGTTTCGATGAGACGATTAAAAATATCCTATACCCAAATCTCGATTGTGGTAGCTAACAGAGATATCAAGGATTAAAAAAATCAAGGATGTAAAACCGGGATAACGGACCACGAAATTTGTCGGACAATATGTCCGTTAGATTTTATATATATTAATTAAGTATACAACAAAAAATCAGCTGGTTAGTAATCATAGTAATCATTTAAATTGACCTCGTTTTCGATACATTTTCGAAATGGCGGACTCTTTGATCAAACCATAGGTTTTGTAGGACAAACATGTTTTTATATAATTTAGATGATTATCTTGAGATATAACATATTGTCCTACAAATTTCGTGGTCCGTTATCCCAGTTTTACATCCTTGATTTTTTTAATCCTTGATATCTCTGTTAGCTACCACAATCGAGAGTTGGGTATAGGATATCTTTGGACGTCTCATCGAAACGATGCTACTCACCAAAAATTAGCTTGTTAGTAATCACTTGATTTCCATGTACTACGGATCCCTGACTATAAAGAATGTACATAGTTTTACTTTTGACGAGCCGTGCTGGCTAAGTGGGAGCACACTCGACTTTCATTCCGAAGGTCGTGGGTTTAAAGACCGCCGACGCACCTCTGACTTCTCTTCTTGATTACGTGCTCTAACTGTGAAGGCAAACATCGTGAGGAAATGTTCTGAGCTTGGAAAAGTTTGAAGGAAACTTATCATTCACCAATCCGTACTTGGCCAGCATGTTGAATTAAGACCTAAGTCAACGTTGTCTTTTAGCGTTGTTTGGTATATTGCAGATGAAATTGACTGGACTTTCTTCTGACAAAATATAATTCCTCTATCTTACTCGTCTGTTGCTATTTTACGACAAATAGAAACAATTTGAATGATATTTGGTATGATCTGAACATGCCGGTTTCCTCACGATGTTTGCCTTCACCGTTAGAGCACGTGTTTTCAAAACGCAAATAATTTTGCAAGAAGATTTTTTTATGAAATGCAGTAATGCTAATTTATTGTCTCTAAGAGCAAGAAGCCCTTCATTCCTAACTGTTCTGTTTCATTGCAGGGTATTTCTGGCACATCACAGATCTTCATTATGACCCGTTCCACAACTCCCCGGAGTTTCATAAAGGTAAAGTTATATCTACCGCAGATTGTTAATTATGTTTAGGAACCTTTGTTTTGTTTTAATATGGAAAACTGTTGCTTGTGGCTCGCTATCTTATTGGGTCACAAGGGGCGGGTAAAATATGTTTAAATTGTAATTGTATGAAATGGTCGCGAAGACATAACAGACTTAGACAAATACTCGTTGTACAATTCCTGGGCCAGGTCTATCCAATATAACCCATTTTATGTCTTGGGAATTTGGTTACCAAGAGGATTGGTAATCGCAGTAGGTTGGTACAGTACCAATATCGGATATATAATTCTTTAAAAGTTTAATCTTACAAAAAGATTAATTACTACAGATGACAAACACCACTTGAACAAAAAACTTTACCTAGCTACCTGATTAGATAATATTAAATTTAACCTTTCCTATTTATCAAAATCAATTCAGCTTATTGTTTAAGATATACTTATTGAATAATACATAACTCATTGATTCAATTCACTCAGTAAGCAAGTGAAGTAGAAGCTTCAGAAGCTCATTTACACCCGAATGGCCGTAGATTGGTTGAAGAAGAGACGAAGTTTGGTTGCATCGGCAATCGCTATAGAGCACGCGAACTTCTCAATTTGAAATACTGATGTATATTGTAAACACTAAGAACACGCTATAGTGTTTCTGAAGACGTAAAGATTTTATAAGGGATTATTTGATTTGCAGTTCAATTTAAACAAAAAACATAATAATTCAATACATTAGGTTAAACTAAACTAAACTTAGTTTTAGGATTAGGTACTACAAAGCCTCTACTCTCGGTATTTTTAGGCTTTTATTTACATTGTAAGTAAACTTTCACAACTCCTTATCAATTAAGGGCATGGTTCTTGTAAATGGCAGTCACGCTATGTTTGCTCAAGTAATCAGGGCGCCCTTGACTTATTCCTGTATTGATCCTGTATTAAATTTGTATCCTTATGACGAAGAGTCACGGAAGTTGATTGGTAAATATTATTTTACCAGTTCATTTAACATTTTATTGGGAAAATAGATTTTTCCATTCGTAATACAAGCGTATTGATGATTCGATTTGGCTTTCGTTAATTGTAGATTCTATAATAATATCTTAAAAAAATATTTTAACCTGTATCCTACCATAATTTGACTGTTTTTCGAGTTTCCAGATATTTTATCCCGAATCAAATAACCAAAACACCTATTTTATGATGAATTATTGTAGGAATCAAAATGATAAGAACCTGCAACAGTAAAATTTTGCAAGATAACTCTAAGCAAACGTTTAGTAAATTGTTTAATTCAGGCTGCAAACACAATCGAGGCAACAACGAGCACAGTCACCGGAATGAACACACGCACCGGAATGGAAGGCACAGGGACCACACTTGTGATACATCGTGGCCTCTAATACAGAGCGCGGCGGCCTTCATGGCAGAACGACACCCTGACACATTGGAGTTTGTGCTCTGGACTGGGTAAGAAAGGTTCAACACGTACAGCATCACAACTGAAAACATTCGTGTAGATTATGCAATAAATGTAAAATAAGTTTTGAATTCCTACTTCATTATATTCAATTGTATAATTTAAAATTGAAAATCATTTTTTTCCTACAGTAAATATTAAAGAAATTGTAGGGCGGAAAGCTTATTTTCTATAAATAGTTTGTTTCACGGCACCACAGAAAATTTCTGCAGCATATGCTGAGTGGTGACCGACTTGTGTATTTTAGTTTTATTTATTAAGTTCAACGATTGTACATGTATTGAGACACAAATAAAAATATTTTATTCTATATATTGTTATATAAAGTATTTTTCTATATCGTGATTAATCTCTTGCCAGAGACATCCTCTCATCATCCATGGAGCACCTGCCTGAAGACTTCAAGCTAGAAGCTGTACGAAACGTCACCGACGTCCTCAGCCGAACTTTCAGCAGTCAGTTCGTATTCCCAGCGCTGGGACACAATGACCCAGCTCCGTCGAGGAGGCTGGTGGATATGTGGATGCAATGGCTTCCAACGGAGGCATTGCAGACTTTTGAAACAGGTATGAACTTTACCACTCGCCATCTTTACTTAGATACTATTATTATTCTCAATTAAAGTTAACCCGTTTGAAAGTAATATTATATCACTTCTTGATGTTTCATTTTTCTAGACACATTTGACATTATTATTTTACTTTTTATATTATTGCTTAGACGCTTGAACATCATTTATCTGGTTTCCTCATATAAAAATGGTTTTTAATAAAATGGTATTAGAAACCGTCTTTTAAAAAGGTTTAAATAATTTATTTATCAACAAAGACAAACAATTGTCACCTAAGTGAAAATATAACTAACTAATAAAAATCATTAAGACATTAAAACTAATTAAGTACTTACAGTTATTTAACCTAACATTAACATTATTATTTAATTCACTCAAAATACAAAATGTCTAAATTTTCTACGTAAACTTGTGTTAATCTTTTCCTTATAATATATAGTACAAATAAAAAAAAAAATAACCTCTAAAACAAATCACATTAATTATTTATTCAGGTGGATACTACACAATAGAGCAGTCTCACAGCAAGCTACGTATCGTGGTGCTGAACAGCGTGCTGTGGGCCGGCGGCGCCGCGCGCACGGACGGGCCGCACCAGGGCCGCGCGCAATGGGAGTGGCTCGACCAAGTGCTCAGCAAGGCTAGGAGAAAAAACGAGATGGTATGAACCGAAATATAGGTATTTAGAAATGCAATGGAGATAGCATTAGTTTCTAGCCCAACATATTTCACAATCACTAAGTTATATCTAACAGAATTAAACCATAAAATAAACTAAGGCTATATATTTATTTCTCAATCTTAGCCAAAATATCAGACTCTCTGAAGAGGTAGTATTCCTTAAAGCCGCTTTTCAAAGCCACCTTGGTGCAGCCGTACTCGGGGACGAAATCACCGTTTTCTTTCCTACAACTTCTCCTCGTAGAACTTTTTTTTTGAGAGTAACTTCGGAACCTTTTTGACCGGAAAAATTGTAGTATTTTATCTGATGACTAAGCATTTCTTATTTACATGGAAATAATCTTAGCAAGAGAGGTTTTTACTCAAACTTGCCTAATCTGAGGATGCATCACATATAAAACAATGGCAAAACGGCCGACTAATTATTAAACTAATTTGTTTGTTGCATCAACTATCTATCACTGAAATCATTTTTCAAATGAGACCAGCGGTACCAGAAATTAGCGCGTTCCAATAAGGTAAAGGTTCAAGTATATGTATCTAATAATCCTTCTTATCCCTAGGTATACCTCGTAGCCCACGCCGGCCCTGGGATGGAGGAACGTCAGAACGCAGGCAGTGCGTCGTCTGCGGGCGGAGGGGAGCTTACACCTTCAGCCAACGCGCGACTTCTGCACGTGGTCCGCGCCTTCAGTGACGTCATCGCCGGGCAGTTCTACGGACATAGACATGCGGATACCTTCAGACTTGTTTATAGTGAAGGTATTATTGATGGATTTTTCAGAGATGTTCGTCAGCGTGCTGTGGGAGGTATATTTACTGGATTTTTCAGAGATGTTCGTCAGCCTTGAACTATATTGATTTAATTTTTTTTTCTCAGGTAGGCCAGTTTCCTGGGCTCTCTTGGCTCCATCACTGACGCCCAGAGGAGCTGGTACAACATCGAATCCGGGATTAAGACTTTATAAATTTGACTCTAATACTGGAAAGGTAAACTAAAATTGTATATTCTTGCTGATAACACAATGGATAGATTTTTAAGTAAAGGTTACTTTTATCCCTCTAATGGATCTTTGTTAAATCTGAGATTATATTCCAACTAACACTTAAAATCTCCAAGACCTATTATGGATACTATTAGGAAGACCCATTCCCAGTCGTGACGTAAAACAGGTTGTATAAGATAAAGATGAAGATCTGAAAGATTGAAATAAGAGTATGGCTGAAAGACACAATACACTTCAATATAAAGTAAGAAAATTATTCATACATAGAGAGAAGTTCTTGTGTCCCAGCATAGCAGTAGGAACACCAATAAGGGTGCTAATAATTTAAATCATACTCTTTGTTGCAGGTGTTAGACTACACACAGTATTACTTAGACGTAACTAGTTCTAGAGGCGAACTGCACTGGGCGGTGGAATACAATCTGACGCAGTACTATGGGCTTCGAGACGTGAGCGCCGTGTCATTAGACGCTTTAGCTGAAAGGATGAGGAGTCACTATGATCGAGGGACGTTTAATAAGTAAGTTACCATATGTTGCCGTGTGGCTTCAAAATATTACCAACACGTCTATTCAGCTGGTCGTCAAAACAGCTTATGGATTTATTGGCTATAGATATGTGGCAGCATCGTTCTGTGCCAATTTACTGGGATCACTATCCTACCTGGTATGTAATTATGTAATTGTGGTGATATAAAATCCCTAAATAAAAGGCATATATTATGGGTTGTATTGGAAATACCCGTGCTCAGTAGTGGAACATAAAATACATACTTAATTATAATCACGGATGCTTATAGGTAGCTTAATATTTAAATTTATTTTACCCTCGAAAACTCTAAAACCATTTCCATATTACCCAGGTATCTATCAGCGCTCCGAGTCCGACACAACCACGACACATCAGAATGCGACACAGCGTGTGTGCACGTCCACTACTGTGCGATCACGAGAGCGGACTATCACGAGTTTCGCGCTTGTGTCCGCAACCCGGCGTCGGCGTTAGCGTCGCGCGCACCGAGTCACTCCGCAGCCATCTTGGTTTACGCCATCTTGATTTTACTGAAGTCATAAAATTATCATAAATCATAAAATAAAATACATTTTATTTTGGTGATTTTTATAGACTTTTAATATTAGATCTCAATGTGTAATCAATGTGTAAATTAACATAAAAATGCTGTACACATTGGCGATTTGGTCGAATGTCAATCTCTATCTATAAACCACTTTGTAACAACGCCCCAAGTCAGTCGGTCAAGCCTTGACACTAACCTCTCGCCAATATTAGGTACTTGTACAAATACCGTTTTTTTTTGCAAATTATATCTAAAGATTTGTTTAATCAACAATGTGTTAATTTTCTTAGTGAGAGTATTTTCCGTTTAAATAAGTTTGTTAAATAAATCTTTGTAGGTTTGTAAAAACTTTTTTTTAGAGTAATAGTTATTTGATTGTAAATCACAATACCCACAATATAATATTGAAATTAGGAAATAGTTTGAATGTTGATTCGCTAATTTGATTGTGATATGATAGAAATTTTGTAAATACATAGTTATTTGAACTGAAATATCGGTGTAAATAAATTTGGACATTATAACAAACCAGCTTTTTTCTTATATTTTCAACAAAAACCAATGCGCATTAGAACATAATGTAAATAATAAAACTGCGAAAACGCATGTTTTGATTATGTAGTAATTAAAATAATAGAAATATTTTCAGACAATTCACACAGCAACATCAGCGTGGTAAGCTTGAAGCTTGTGTTTATAGGTGCTAGATTTCGAAAACATATATTGCTAACAAAAACGTGGGCAAAAACATTTCCAAAATAGGCAAACTAAATACTAGGGCGTATTTAAGACTAAATAGTATAGCGTAGGTAAGACAGCGAAGTTTACCTTAAAATTAGTTTAGAGTAGTTTAACATGTTTTAAGTGAAAATAAGGCAAAGGCAAACGCGTAAAAATCAAATTCCTAGCATTTTAATTTTGTTTAAATTAGCTATAAAAAAATGAGGTAAAAGTCAACCCGTATTGTATGTATGGTTATAACATTATGTAAAAAACTTATCACTTCCAATCATAGAACCACCATTAACCCTTCAACTGACTAACATTAGATCATTCGAACGAATACTAAGGGTCCTAGAACTAATCTTTCGTGCCCCAAAACGTTCTGAGAAATGGGTCAGACTGTACCTTCGTGAAAGCTTGTTTGTTGCACCAGTTTATGCTGAGCTACGAGCATCTCCCGCCTTAGTAGGTAAAGACGCGTATGATGAAGGTTGAAGCATATTTATAGATATGGATTTCCCCACGTTCATTTTTTTATAGTTAGCTAAGAAATTATTATCTCGTGTAGAAAGAAGTCCCTCTTTCCCAGCTGCTGGAACTTAAATAATGATGATGATAATGAATTATAAATTAAGTGTGATTTTAAATTTTCCGCGCTTCCCTGTTCACGTATCGAAAATAATTCCTCAATTACTTTGAATTTAAAGCCTTGAATTAAATTAGTAAATATACATACCCTTATCTTATGCTTTCATGGGTTCCTTGAACAGCTATTTTTTTAGTTGGTAATGTATCAAAGAATTCTTATTAACTAATATACAAACTCCTATTTCTTATAAAGTTCACCCTTGGCCAGTGGCATAAACCCAAAGTATAATTCCATGGTTCCATTTGACTTTCATTGAATAAGGATTAAGCATAAGTGCGGCATTCACACCAAACTATCTCAACCCTTTTCGCGGTTGCGACTAACTGGTCGTGAATAAGTTTACGCCATACGAATACCTCTCAGCAAGAAAGGGTTAAGTTCACGCGGAGAAAAGTGCTAAAATGCTAGTAAGCATTTATGGGATGGAAAAAGGCATGAAAGAGGGTTCGTCACTTTCGCCGCTATTGTTGAGGGGCGACGGGGAAATATGGAGCCCTCAGGATATGAAGGCAATTTTTAAAAATACATCTGTGAGAGTAAAGTGAGTTCTGTTTATTTTGGCGTGTCATAATATTTTGCAGTTTAAGGTTAGGTCAAAAGCTTTTCGAGGTTTGTAAGTGATGATTTTAAATGTATGTCTGTGTTTTTTTTTATGTACCTATAACAGCATACATAAAATTTTGGATTGATTTAGATGTAATTTAGATTTCCTTTGCATATAAATTCTTATAAAATTAGTTCGACTACTAATCATGGTAGGTACTGTTGTTGATTATTGATGAAGCTAGCGACAATAGTTTTTAAGTTATTATTAATATAATACTAATCAAGCTAGAATTTACACATAAAACAACTAATCTTATTACGCCAACGGTGATTTTATTCAGATTCCTTTACCACAAGAGGTCAGTTCGTGTCCTGTAAGTAATTTGATTCCAGAACAAATGAGATTCAGGCCACGATTCTTTGTGGCGCAGATTTGTGGGCGATTAAATTAGTTGCCTAATGATCTGAGAAGAGGGTCAGTTTCTTGTTTTGCGTAAAACGAAGGTTTGTTTTAGGGAACAAATGTTCTGGTGCTTGGGTACAATAAAGGTTCAAAATATATTCAAATTCTCGGTGTTTTTAGTTTGGTCGGTGGTTCTGACTTATTTAAATAAATTGTTTTACACATTGTGTACATTCTTAGTTATATATAATTAATATATTTATATGATAGTATATATTATTTTACTATCTTTATAACATCAGCCACGACTGCACTTCACCCAAAAACTACGATTTTTATTAAACTTCACAATATTGAAGTTTACGTATCAAAATACACAAGGGCCGCGGGAAAACGCATATTTTTGCTGAAAAATCTATTCTAACGCGGGGCGGAAAGCTGGTAATGAAAGAATAAGGACTAAGAAAAGTCTGCTAGTCTAGTTTTAGATTACAAAATTCAAATAGTAATAAAGTAACATTTCTTCATACATGGTTGGACACGGTCACGAAAGCGACATTCGTTTTATCCCAGGAAATGACCAAAAGAGGGAGCTGACTATAATTCACTCATACGACAATTTTATTGACTCGGACTTCGTACCTTTTGAAATTCGAGCGAAATTATTCACAAGGTAAAGGTTTGTGAGTCCTTGGCCTTTTTGTTCAAAAGGATTCTTGATTAAAGATTTTGTTTCGAACGATTTCATTATTCTTTAACATTTTATTTCAAAATGAACTGTTAACTTTTTTTGTGAATATCCTGCGAACATGGGTTTTGTCGAGAGTTTAATATATTTTTCTTGATAAGATGTATCTTGATACTCTCAAAAATAAAATATAATAGTAGCAAGTTTTATTGTATACCAACATAAATCAATAAACATATTCCTCAAGTTCCAAGGGGATTTTTCTTTAAAAATCATAATTATAATAATTTCAATCAAATTCTTAGTCACGTGCCATGCAGACTCAACTCTGACTCACCACAAATACTTGAGCAAATAAAACCACAAACCCGAAAGCAGTCTAAACGAACAATCACATGCACATAAATCGTAAAACGTACGTTGATTTCACTCCCCTAAGATTACATCCGGAATAAGGTCTAAAATAGCCTGGCACGTAGTTCATTTGTTTACCTTTCGAGTCACGACCACCGGTGGCCGGACATAAAATCAAATTAACCCACTAATAAACCAAAGCAATTCGCTCTTGCAAGCCAATTTAATATGGCGGTTTAATTCCCGATACTGTCAGATTTTTTCGTTCAGTGGGATTTTCTGCTTTAGCGAGTTAAATGCGGGATATTTTACACGCTACACGCGGGGCGCTAGATAATACAATTTTGTTGTGAGCGTTAATTCGGATCCGGGTTATTCATCATCATTTCAGACATAGGCCTTTCTTAATGTCTTCCAGTTATGGCAATAGGACGCAGCTTGTATCCACCGCGAACCAAAAGCCTTCACAAGGTCGTCCATCTTGTTGGTGGAAACCCGACGCTGCGTTTTCTGATCCGTGGTCTCTATTCGAGAACAACTTCATAGGCCATAAGTTAATACAGGCTGTGTGAAACTTCAGCAATTTAAAAAAAAAGTCGAATTTACTAAACTATACATTTGGGTTTTTAATAAATATAATTATATCGACTTATATAATATGGTACAGTCAGTTTCTATTAATCAAGACAATTTTTATCTCTTTAAATAAACTCTTTGACGATGTGTTTGCTTAGGTGGAAGAAAGTTCGACTACTGTTCTATTTTATTTACTATTGTTTCTTGGAAAATGATCTTCTATCGTCCCCGTTTTGTAGTTCGCTGCTATCGCTAAACTAGCTAATGTATTTTAAAGAATAGAACACGGGCAGTAACATAGTTATATGTTGTGTTGTGCTGAACCGACATACTGAGATTACCAACCTTGGAAAACTTGATTGACATTGAAACAAGTACCCCGCCACTTATACATCACTAAGTTTTGAAGAAACATTAACGAGAATGTTTGAAGAAATTGTTTTATGCAAAACATCCCACAAAAAAAATAACCATCCATGTTCTACAAAACGAAAAAGATGCTAGTCCAGAGTCCAGCCTTTTTAGGGTTCCGTAGCCAAATGGCAAAAACGGAACCCTTATAGATTCGTCATGTCCGTCCGTCCGTCCGTCCGTCCGTCCGTCTGTCCGTCCGTATGTCACAGCCGTTTTTCTCGGAAACTATAAGAGCTATAACGTTGAAATTTAGTGAGTAGATGTATTCTGTTAACCGCACTAAGATTTCAGAAAATAATTGAAAAAAAAATCATAAAATTTGGGGGTCCCCATACATAGGACTGAAATTTAAAAACTTTTTTTTAATCCAACCCATACGTGTGGGGTATCTATGAATAGGTCTTCTAAAATCATAATAATGTTTCTAAAACCATTTAATTCTAAACTTAATAGTTTGGACGTGAGACTCTTCCAAAGTGGAAAACAGAGTGTCCCCCCCCCTCTAATTTCTAAACTAAGAGGATGATAAATCTAGAAAAAATATATATTGTACATAACCATAAAAACTAACAACGAAAATTGGTTTGAACGAAATCTATCAAGTAGTTTTTTTATAATACGTCATAAACTATTTCATATAAACAATTGCTGCGGAAGCCTACATGGGCGAGTCCGACTCGCACTTGGCCACTTTTTTTTATGAAATAAAAGTCTTTGACGTCCGAAAGTTAACAAGGTTTTGGTTTACGAGGTAAACGCATGACTGGTTGCCGCGAGACTGAACAGTAACGTGGAATTGCAGTGAGGATTACCTACGTTGAATTCAAATAGGTACATTGCATTCGACTTAGAATTGGCTTTGTTATTCCTGAGGTCTTTTTGAGGTTATTTTTCATGAACATCACTTAAAATAATTATATTATTAGAAGATTTAAACCGCTAGAACATAATTTTGTCATAAAGATCACCAGTTTTGTCAATCAAAGCGTCTCCATACAACGAGATCCAAACCCAGTATCTTTTCGCTCTATGAGTGTTATTTATTTACGATATGTATTCCCTAAATGTACTCGTATATTCGCAATATGACAAATGACTATTCCACGCTCAAGTTCAATTGAAAAATAACCATTCTAGAAATTTTATTAGATTTTTTGAAACTTTTATGAACAGCAAATAAATCGAGGCCACACAAAAAATGCCGATCGGGCATTTGAAACATAACATTTTTGCTGACTGCGGTCACAGCCAAATTTTAATTTATAGCAATATTCGGAACCGGAAAATAGAGTAACATTTTTTAAGTTTGGAATGCATTTTTCTCAATATTATTTGATGATAAATTTTAATGGGTTTCCATTAAAATTTATCATCCTTTTTGAAATAATATCTGCTAAGTATAAGTAATTCGGAACACAGAAATTACTATGATTTTAGAAAATATGGTAATAAAAAGCTCGAATTTCATAACAGAAAATGTATACTTTATCTCAATATGGAAACGATTAGGTATTAATTATACGAGTAAGTATTTTATAGTACATTTCAGTTAATATTTATTTTAAGTGATATGTGCAGTAATTAGTGAGATTATGCTGCGCCCGTGTCAAGTGGTTAGGCGCATGTCAGACTGATAGATATTATGTCGACGACTGCCAATGACTAGTGGTTGGCTAATTAATGTGGCATCTCCCTTTCCACGTCTCACTACGAACGGCTTAGATTATAAATGATCGTCTTGACGAGATTGATAAAGACCGACTCCTGAAGATTTTTCTAATTCTGAAATATGTATATTTACCACGCTAACAGGACTGGCAATTATTTTACCAATTTACGATCACTAACCCGCCTGGTAAACGGATATAGTACCAAATCTCCCAAGACCTATTCATTTGATATAGAGACGCCTGTAACCATTTTTTTTAATTTATTTAAATAACAAAGCACAAAAAACACTAAAGTTTGTGTATGTGCTAAAGAGTAGGTACGTAAGTACTAAAAATATACAGGTTAGAATTATGGGATGTTATGATGATGATGATGCTAAAATTTAATGCATTAGCCAACCGAAATAATATCAGCAGAAACTGTGAGTGCACGTGAAGCCAACCCGAAGCCGGTTCGTCCTTACGTTACATAAGTCCACAAAGGGTAACACACAGCGAGCGTACAATTAAAACTTGTCTCATTAATAACGGTAGATTTAGGTCGTCTCTGCCGGGACCGAGTGATGATATATTTGTATTTTGGACAAGTTATTGTAATATTCAAGGGATAAGTTTGTTAGATTTGGATTTGGTAAGCATAAAGTTTTAGGGTAAATGCAATTGAATTTATACTCAACCGTGAATACTATTTAGTGCATATCAAACTTTATGTACTAGCAGTCAAACATAGAACCTCCGTTTTATTTCATCGGTTTTAACAACGATTCGACTCCGGCAAGACAAGAACGCGTAGTATTTCATTTAACAGCAGCGCCATAGCCAATTAGACTGTCACTGCCCAAGGCAAGAGTCACTATTCGAAATTCTGCTATGCAACTGTAACAGTGTGCATTTTTGAAATATTTGAGATATTTTACTGAAAATGATGATACCTAAATACAGGATAAGAATTAGGTTTCTTTAATACAGTCAAAAGTACGAAGCCAATGGATTCTAATTTTATTGTGTAAAACTTTTTTGTCTCAATAAAGAATTTTGTATTTGTATTAAGCTGTGGAACAACTGCATTCTAAACATATTTAGGGGGAGGGGGGGCACATTGATACACAAAAATTCAATCTCTTTTCTGAGGACCATAAAGCATTAAATTTGAATATTTTTTTTATGTGTGCATTGGCTGATATTTTAGCTTATACTTTGGCTACGCAAAAACCTCAAAAACTGGCGACGTATAGAGCTAAACTGATTTTTATAAAAAATCATTTTTGTATCATTCTGCCCCACCAGTGGGGCACTTTGATACATGGGGTGGGGCAGTTTGATACGTATTTTAAATCTATATGAAATGCAAATTCAAAGTGACTAAAAACCCAATATAAACTATAATTATTACTTAAAATTAAGAAACAAAACAATTTTATTTATTGAGTTCGCAAAATACTTTTAATCAAGAGTGCACATTAGCCATAATCAATCTCTTAACTTACTTAAGGAATATAATCGCAAAAAACAATATTATCATCATAGAACAAGACTAATTCTCTGTTATTTTCTTAATTATATAATTAGTTATATACTTACTAAGTAATCAGACACAATTCATTGAATATTGTCAATAAAAATATAATATTGGAACCTCTATTATATTATCTCTCCTATTATACGTATCAATGTACCCCGCACATTACCGTATCAATGTGCCCCAAAGGACTTTTTCCACAAACAATTAATTTTATCAAATATAATAATAATCTTACACTCTAAAACATTTTAAAATACAATAATAACTATATTTCCTAACTATAGTAACAAAAAATAACAAAAACAACAAAGAGTATCCTCCTGAGACACAATTACATTTCACGTATATTTTTTGTAGGCAGCGGCGCACGCCACTTTTAACACATTAGTGACCGTTGAAGCCCAACGGCAAACTGGCGGCGAGTGGTGTCACAACTGTATTTCTTGTGAATGTCATTGAGCATTCTAGTGATGTGCCGGACTCTGTAGAGTTTATAGGTTTTGCGATATAGATACTGTACCAATGTGCCCCGTGAATCAATGTGCCCCCCCTCCCCCTATGTGGTTCTAAAAATTACTAACATCTACTGAAATCAATAACAAAATACAAAATATTCAGTATCATCAATCGCCTAGTGGCCTCCACAAACGACCTAGATTTCAAACCGCTCGCAGGTGCAATGAAATCTGTGGAAACAGTTTTAAAGCAAAATAATTATCGAACCCACAATCTCGGTGGGAAAAAGAAAAACCGGATCAAAGTCACAGCTCATAATTGTAAAGCTCGATTACTTTTGGCAAGTTAAGTTTTAAAATAACAAATAGTAAGTTAAGTTTTGGTTTTAATTTGGAATTATCTTGACGATAATTATTTTTCAATGTTGATATAACAATAATACAAGATATATGTCAAAAGTTAGGAAGGATAAGCGATAAAGATAAATATTGTTTGTTAATCTAGATCATAACAATATAGAATTCCGATACGTAAAGCCTATTATTGTCTAGGTTTATATCAATCTTACTTGGCAAACATTAAAGCAATTCAGACAATTATTGAGCTTATCTCCTTGTTAATCTCTAAGCTTAGCTAGAGCTAATTATCTAACTATACGGGCGTGAAAGCAATCATAAACGGTATTCTGATAGATTTGCAAGAAATTATCAAGGTAAAATTAAATGTGTTTCTGTTAACAATAGGAAAAAAATGTGGAATGTTCTTAGTCTGACACAGAAAACCCTAACATATATTACTTTTTGGTCAATCTTTCTATGAATATGGACATTATAATAACCTAGCCGTATCACTTATGCGCTGTGTTGTAGAATATTATCCGCCACTGTGCCTTTTTGCTGTTCTGTGGATGAGAGTAATTTATATAATGAGCTCGGACCATCAGCAGGTCGGTCGGGTTAGCAGCTGGGCTAGAGACGGATTACTACACAACTTGTTAGGTTTTCTTAGCAGCTGCTTACATTTATAAACCTTTTTTAAATTAAAAATTATTTATTAATTAAAAAGATCTGTTGGGATGTTTAATTGGTGGTTATTTATAGGATTATTGTGTGATGATCTAAAAATTGCGAGTTCTGATTCAAAGCAACGTTTTACTCCTGATTCAATGTTTGATATGATTTTCTGATAATAAATTAGCATCAATAGTGTTTGTTTCTATGTATAATAAAAAAATATATCTATTTATATTTTATTAAGTAGGTAAATTAAAAATCTAGCACCCGTAACATAAGCTTCGTGTTTACCACGGGGCTGTGTGTCGCTGTGTAAATTTTAAGGTTTATTTTTGAGCAAACATAACAAATATTTAAGTTTTATAATCTATCTGTTAAAATTAACTCAATGACGAGATCTTATAGTAAATCCGCCTACAAGGTTCTATATTTGTCCTCATTATCGGTATCGGATATACAATAATAAAGACAAATATCAATCGAGACGTAATCTTTAGGTATACAATACTACAAATACAATACAGAACCAGTTCATTGAATTATTATCTGAATAGGATCGCTCGTAGCACCCGTTACGCAGCCAGCGCAAACACTCGAGTAGCAGATTTGAGCGAAAGCCTCAACATGAACAGAAATGCCGTGTAAATCTTGTGTCGTGGGCTACGAAACTAGATATTTTCAAGAAGTTTATATAAAGTTTCAATAAGTGAAGTAATTTTTTTGTAGAAATATCTTAGCGGTTTTGACAATAAAAAAAAACAAATTAGTAATATGTTAACCTCATATCGTAAAGGTTCTATGGAATTACTTTAGGGGTTATTGTGTAGAAGACACTTACACATTATTATTTTATGGCCCTCTTATACTGGCTGGAAAAAAATATTTTATTTATTTATAAGTGTTAGTGTATCAAGTGTTAAGATTCCATGATTTTACAAAAATTAAAATAGAAATTACGGTTACCCATTTCATGTTTGATAATATTGTTTAAAATCATAACAAATTCATAGTTTTACTATGAAATAATAAACAATAATAAAATTGACATAATTTTATTAATTGCGATAAAATTGACATAATTTTATTATTGTTTATTAATTTTTGTCATTAATAATTGTCGGTCTTATCAAACCTTTTGAGTTTACTAGACTTTTATTAGCCGTAGAAAAAATCCGTAACAAATTAAATTAAACGCTGTTTTCCTTGTCTATGGAAAACAGCGTTTCTTGGAAATCTTCATAGCAACAATAAATAGTAGAATTCTATCGAGCGCCGTCGTGCCGTGGCAAACTAATGGTCTATTACGGGTCTATGCACATGCGGTGCAGTGAAACATGGCGTCGCATTTAAAGATCGAATCGATTGACTATTACCATGATCCATATAAAGATTACATAAGCAAATGGTTTGAAGGTATGAAATTTAGCTTAGAAATATATTGAAATAAACGGGATATCCTCGAACCATTTTAACTTAGGATTTGTGTATTATCATAGCAACAAATAAACCTTAATTTATTTTCTGTCAACTAAGTTGATATTGAGAACAATATTAAGCTTAAGTCGCTTACCTACAAACGCAAATTCAATTCAAGAACGCGAACACAATAAAATTCTACACCCAAAGACATTTGTAAAGAATCATCTTCAAAGGGAAATAATTTTCCTGGATAGAAAACTTTATTCATTATATTCAGAGGAATGTAATCTATTTGAGCCACCTGTCGTCTAAATGCTATGGAATGCGCCCGTAGCACAAGAATTACATCTTACTGATATTTCTTATTTGTGCTTTAGTTTCCTTCCCAAACAGCTTATATTGTTTTAAAAATGGAATGATAATAAAACGGTTACCCAAAAAGCTATACCTACTTAAAATCAATAAATACAAATTTAAGCGTCAACCTTACCACGGGGATATTATATTGCTGTGTAGATTGTAAAGCAATATTATTTACAACAATTTATTAGTCATATTAATCATCTGATGTAAGTGCGCTTCAAAAAGCCCTGTATTTTATAATTATATTTGGAAAACTTAAATTTAATTTTGCATCCAACATAATTATTAAAAGAATAACAAAAATATTGAGGATTTTTTTTAAATATTATTTTGATAAATATCATCCAAGAAAATTTATATTCTCAAAGTACCCAAAAGATTAATTGCCCCTTTTCTAAAACCTACTAAAGACATCAAGATCTTTATCACCGACATAAAAAATTAAGAGTTATGCTAATGGCACCGATATTAATTGCGAAATGAATAATTTATGAGTGGTATCGCCGATCTACGCCGATTATTTGTCGTTATTCAACCATTAGGCCGTCGTTAAGGAAAAAGGGAGTTTATTCGCGTTACAGACAACGACATGGTCACTGTTTTAATTATTTAAATATCATACCATATAATTGATTGATACTTCATAAACCGTGCACATTATTTTTTTACACCCGTGTTTCTATGTATAAAAGTAGATAAAAAGTAGTCATATTCCTTTAGGTTAATTTCTATTCCTATTCATTGGTTAAATAACATGCTAAATTATAGTTTAAAACTTAAAAATTATACCGAACTATAGTTAAAATCTGCCTTTCTTAATGATGTTAACTTAGAAAGAGTATTTTTATTTTATTTAATATATTTTAAATTAAAACTTTACAAAATATTAATTTGGCATCAAACGCACTAAACAGTAACGCGACTCCATTCTTGGAAGCTTCACGGTAAATTTCCCAATGAGATATCGTATCCGATCCATAGCTTGTAAAACGATGAAAAGCCTTGCGTTGCGGTTCTTTTGAAAAATGA
This sequence comes from Chloroclystis v-ata, assembly GCA_963691955.1. Classification (NCBI taxonomy): domain Eukaryota; kingdom Metazoa; phylum Arthropoda; class Insecta; order Lepidoptera; family Geometridae; genus Chloroclystis; species Chloroclystis v-ata. The sequence continues at coordinate 8,980,761 of OY829902.1, read as the reverse complement.
TATCGGAACGTAGAACGAATATTTTGTTGCACTAGACTTGGCTCAGGGAATTAACTGTCGAGATGAAAAATTGTTGGCTGGTAATTTTTAAGATTTATGATTTTGGCTATCCACAATAAAATACTATATATATACCATTATATTTTGTAGAATTGAAATTGTTTCCAAATAAAGGTTCGTTTTAAAGGGTGAAATTACATTCACTTTTGAAGCATTTTTTTGGATACGAAATATGGAAAAGAAAGTCGTCCTCTTTTCAAATTTTCCGTAAATTTTATAATCACACTATCACACTAGTATTCTAAAAAAGTTTGTGAGTGTATAAATGTTTTTGCTTCTCCACTACTAAACCGGCTGGAGAGATTTCAATAAAATTTGGTATGAAGTAAGCTAACTCTGGATTAACAAAGAGACTACGTTTTACCGCGGGCGAAGCCGCAGGGTGGGCAGCTAGTTCGTAAATAAATAATACCTTTTCATTCAAACAAATAATTATAACATGTATTTATTTAGGCGTTATTAAGCGCTAATTATTATTAAGTAAACACCACTTATATCAATAATTGATGGAAACTACTAATTGAGTAGCATCTATTTAAATTAAATTCCACGCAGTTCTGAGTACACTTTCAGCTAATCCTCTAATCGACCTAAAATTACGTAAATTTAGTCAGCAAATCCATTTGAATTTATTTCTATACATACAATTAGCAATAAGCCGAATTGAATGGTGCTTGAATACAACATGTCGCGGCCACGCGCCGTAATGAAATGTTGGCTACTTCATTAATATTCTGGATTATAGAAGAGCGCGATTTAATTGTTCCGATGGTTATGGCCTGAGTTATGAGAGACTTGTTTAAAGACATACCAAAAAAGAACAGAAATATTGATTTCAATTAGTAAGGTAACAAAGATGATTGTAACATAATCTAACTAATGTGTAATTAAACGAACGGACCACGTATCTGTAGAGTTTAAAAAAAATATATGAGTTAAATAACTACGCCATTCAGTGAAATCTTTAGTAGCTGAGATACTTCAGCGATAAGTGTTGTTTCAATTTAGCCGTAATGTATAGGTTCATAATAGACCAAAGACCTTTGAAAAGGGCGATGCTCGGGTATACTCCACGAGATTAAATCAGAAATGTTTAGATACGTAATAAGAATATGAAGCAAGGATCAGCTCTTTGAAGTGGCAGTGGCCATGTAGTGATTGGAATAATTCTAAGCCTTTTACAGGTAGATGGGACTGAAATTAAGTTAAATAAACAGAAGAGAGAGAGTTTCTTTGCCTAGACCGGCACTGCATACTCACATCTTTATTCTTATAATAATGATGTATTAGTTATATTAATTATAAGTCAATTTTTCCAATCTTTAAGTAAGCTGAAGCTTAGTAAAACAAGGTTTAAAAAAGAACTAGATTTAGTAACGATACCGACACTTTTCTATCACAGTTTAAATAGAAACCGACACGTAATCCACAAAAGTTTTTACTTTCACGTCTTTATACTTACAGCAAGCTTTCAAGCGGATTAACGGTTCATAAATAACTGAGCGCTTTTTCTCAATGGGGTTTAACCGCAGGCTACTGGAACCCTAGTGCATACAGGTCGCTACAATGTATTAACTAATTAATATGTTAAAGGTCTGACAATATTATTACAAAATGTTTTTTTTTAATTATTTAAATTCATTGTAAATATCACACTTGGATAGCGTGGTGAATTAAGACCTGTGTCCTAGAAGTGGAAACGTAAATAGAAATGTAAAAAGCTTTATTTTCGTTCTTAATTCTTACAATAACTATTGAATTTTTTTTTAAATAACCAAGTGACATACTGTAAATATTCCTTTCGAATGTTTTGTTGTTATGTATATATTATGTAAATATATCGAGCTTACTACGAGGCTGGATGTTGCTGAGTGAATCGTCCAGGAATATTTATTTATTTATTCTCAAGCCGGCATTACACGGCTGATCAATGTTATCAATATTAGTTAATTAACCACTATCGTTCACTGGTTAAACCAGCAAAGAATATCGGTTTACTGTAACTCAGGTTCGATAAATATTAAAATGCTATAGATTATATTACAGTACCCGAGTCGCATATTGCAGATTGCAGCCGCTTATAATGTTCATCGTGTCAAGTTAATACAAGAGCTGGCATCAAATTTTGGTATGGTATTTAATAGAAGGATACAAGGACATCATTTTTAAATCTTTCTCATTGTAACTGTATTTGAAGCAACTAAAAATGTTATAAGCGATATTATTTATACCTAGAATAAGATCCTATAAATAATATATTCTTATATTGGTGAAGAAGTTTTCAGCTTATCAATAAAAATCATCATTATTACCCCTATTTACGTTCCTACTGGGACACAGAGTCTTCTCTCATGAGAGAGATTAGGCCTTAATTCAACATGATGGCCAAGTGCTGTCCAAGAGTGGGTACTTAAGCATTTTCAAAGTTCTCATAACATGCCGGTTTCCCCACGATGTTTGCCTTCACTGTTAGAGCACGTGTTTTCAACGCGCACATACATTTTTCAAGAAGAAAAATCCAGAGGTGCGTGGTTTAGACCCACGACCTTCGGAATGAAAGTCGAGTGTGCTCCCACTTAGCCAACACGGCTTAAGAGATCTACTACCTAACTAAAATTAGTGCCAGCTTTCGGACTAAGTATTACGTAACAGCATACAGCGTACGGAAGCCACAATTCCCTTGGCGTTATCAGTTTACTCGCAACGTTTTGAGTATCAAGTATTAACATTGAAGACATTAATCCGGAATGAACGGAAACGTGGAATGTAAGCTACAAATCAGCCATAAAATCGCAACAAAGGTTTTACTGCACTGATACGTGAAGGTAACAAAACCTCTTTGTTAACTTTGGGTTGGATCACACTGATTGTGATGACAAGATTTTAACGAATATTTGAGCTAATAAAACTATAAATTTCTTAGTCAAGCTGTATTGTAAGTTCAACCTTCATCTCATAGTTTTATTTCCATAAAAAAAAAACATTTAAATAATTAATTTTTAATTTAATTGTAAATTCAATACACTCAATCATAGAAACAGATAGGCTATAATATACACGAAAAGCCTAGTAGAGACCAATTTATTTCAAATTTTATTCAGTGAAACTTTTTTGTGTCAGTAAATAATTTTTGTATTTTATTTGAATTTGTTTAACTATCCACCGTTATACGTTAAATGATGATGTGATTTCAATACGTTTGAACCTCGCATTGGAAACAGTAAACAGAGCCCAGCCTCTAACAAATAGCCCACTAGACATTGCGTACATTCCGCCTGCACTCGAATTGCCATAAACCGACAATTGCGCGAACAATCGGACAAATACATTGTTTTAGAGCAATAATAACGCGATTAGCGCCCGCAATGTTGCTCATTGCTGTTTATGGGGAAACTTGCCGTTGTTTTTACTTTGTTGCGTGATAGTAATCTAGTTACAAAGGAAGCGAAGGTTTTAATAGTCATTTTACTGATAAAAAAGTAGTAGGTTTTTATTTTAGTATATAAAAAAATAGATTTACATGTATACAAAATGAATATAATGACACAGTCTTTCTTAGATTGTTTGGGCAAAATAGGCCATGTTAACAAAAAAAACATTAGGTATTTGAGAAACTGAGTGGTTTTGGATTTTTTTCATAATGATATCGTAAATATTATTTTACGATTTTAATTTGATTTAGTTTATTTATCAAGATAAAAAAATTTCAGGGTGTAGGCGTAGTGCATCCGTTAAAACTAATATTTATTTTATTATTTTTATATAAAATTTACTAAATTTAATAACATAAAGTTAATTTATCCAACAACTTTAAATTTTAATACTCTTAAAGTAGTAGTAATCATAAAAAAATTTAAGGCTTTAAATTTTTTTAACAACATTTTTTTAAGATTATATAAGGTCAGCATTAGCCTATTCGTTGTAGTGCCTGGGACATTATTATTCAGAGTTAATGTCCTCACAAATAACGTTGTTTATTATCATTGGTAACCTAAAGTAATTTTGTAATAATTTCACATTACAAAATTAGTTGAGCATTGTAACTGATCGGTGTGGTTAGCATCGAGCACAATTTATGGCGACATACATTCAATAGTTCGAGAGTTATTGCTGTGCTGTTTGTTAAATCACTAAATTACAGAATTTTCAACACTACTCGTAGACATTTTTTAAAATAGATATCTAACATTTAAAATCATTAATTTAGCCGTGGGGCATCCACTATTGAATAAGAATAAGAATAAAATATTTTATTTGTATCTTAATTAAATTACAAACATTGAGCTTAAAAACTAAAAGAATAAAACAAATAGACACAAATCGGACACCACTCAGCATAATGCTGCAGAAGCCACATGAGCAACTACAGCGCTGGTATTCTGTGGTGCCGTGAAACAGAGCGCGAAGTGGCGCCACAACGTGCATATACGTAGCACGTAAGTAATAGCTTAATAACTAATTATAATTATGTAAGATGTAAATGTGTAGACAGTGAAATATAAGGTTACCATAAGACACCAGTCTCTTAAGAGTCTGCACATATAAAATATTTTTAATATTATGCATAGTTCTCTCTATAAGTTTCCAGTTATTTTGTTGAAATTTCCTTGAGTTCACCGTTAATTAGCTTAGTAATTTAGACTTATTAATTCATACGTGGGTACTCGTACTAAACAAAATTTCCAATAATGCCAAGATTACGTTCGACTTCGTCATACAGTTTTATAGCTATTATATATATTATATATATAATAGTATATATATATAAATAAAGTAATACATTATGAATTTTTTTAACAGGAGGTCTTCTTTCATGTAACAAGGTTTGATTCATATTGCAATACTTACACGAACCTTATTTACGTAGAAAAAAATCAATAGTAAAATAACAAGGTTTGAGTTAAAAGAGGCCCCTCTAAACATTATATTCACACACTATTACAAAATAAATGAAAGAGTAACGCTAGATAAAAATTTACGCTTTTGTACTATTATGTTAGCAGTGCCCTAGTTTTTACTGTTCTAAAGTTGTAAATTCCTTAGTCAATGCAGCCGTTAGTTTGTTAACTTGTCCCCATTTCAGTCGCAAAATAAAAAAATATTCGAGAAGGGAGTAAAAAATACGTGGAATTTCGTAACATTCGTACGCTTTATAACTTTTGGGCTAGAATTTGCAATGCTTTTTGAGAGCTGTAGAAACTGATTTATTCCTGGATTCTATGTAGGTCTTGTATATAACTTTTATAACTTTCAGCTTCAAGTATAAATTAATTTAAAAATTACAAGTTATACTACATGTTACTTTAATTTTGGGCTTTCCTTCTAGAGGCTAGTTTAAAAAAAAATTAAGTATTATTATGTAGTTTATTTATAATCAGGCGATGTGGTCGCTCAGTGACAAAACCTTGTGTGAGTTAAATATAAAAATAAAGCCGTTAATTTTTGTTATTAACGTATTTGTAATATTTCCACATTATTCTTCTGTCCAAAGTCTTTTAAATAGTATTTCTTTTATTAGTAAGTAAGAACACAAGTAACATAACTTTTTTTACCATAACAGAATTTGATACAGAACAGGAAAAATGTGCGCACTCAATCTTTATCATATAAAATGCGGTTTCGTTATTCGGAGAGAAATGGGGTATCTTATAGCCATAAGATGCTGTTAGTCATTTTTCCATTAACGAGAAAGACAAAAAGTTTGAGTTATAGCGAAGGATAGAGTGGTAGCACTATATTGCTGGGACATGGCGGATTATTTTTTAAACCAAAAATAGATGTAAAATAAATCACACGCCCTTACATTATAAAATAAGTGACATGCCATATTTATAAGGTTTTAAAACGTATGTTTCAAAATAAATTAAAAAATTATAATTGTGTGTTAAACTATCAGACTTTAAAAAAAGTTTCATAAAACTTCAATAGTTATCTTCCTGAAGTTGCTTTTTGTGTTTTTAATTCTTATAAAGATATTTTTTTTAAATAAAAAGTTATAAAAAAGGTTAAATTATATTGGCCTTGGGATAATAATGTTAGACCGTTATAATTTTGTTCGATGCGTGTATATGGTACAAATATGTCCCATAACAAATTGAGACAAAAAGAGTGAATAACAGCAGAGATAGCTGCGAGGACGCAATCATTTCGATGGGATCACGGACGGAATAACGCACCAGGCACATTACTAGCTGACACACTGCTGCTATCTTTTGAAAAAAACGCGAATTAAAATTCATTACCTATTAAAATTGACGTTATAGTGTAATTATATCCAACGTTCCTGTTTTCCATCAAGGGAAAACCATCATCAGGAAAGCACGAAGGCCTCTCCTGTCAGACCGCGCGCGCGTTTTGAGCGGTGCTCTATGTAGAGAACATAAGTTCTTAAAACTAAGAAATAAAAGGCAAATCCTTCTAGAACTTTCCTGCAATTTGTTCTGGAAACTTCCAAGCCGAATGTCCCACAATCGTCACAGTGCCGGGATGTTAATGGCCGCTATTTGACACAAGACATTGACAAACGCAGAGACTTCCACGCAAACGCTAAACTGGTTAACCCTCAGTTATCTCGCAGCTACGTGGAATACAGGGTGCTTCTTAAAAATAACTTAACAAATTAGTTAACAGATTTGTTATCTGTTCACCTCGCGGGTTTAGTTACCGCTACAACGTTTGACAAGACAAGAGATCTCCATTACATATAATCAAAGTCGTAATATTATAATGAAAACTTCGTTGAAAGTAACTTAAATAAAGTTTCTTTTTAATGTTAATTTTCTGTAAGTGTTTTGTTATAGTTATGGAGTTAATTTATACGGAAATATGTGAAATTAATAAATAAATAATTACGGGGTAATTGGACCTGCTGATAAAATCCAACATATCTGGTAATTAAGTTTTAGTTTTAATTAGCGTTTTTGTGAAGAGAAATAAATAATTTTAATTTCATTTATTTATTTATATTATTATCGCAAGCCGCGAGGGCAATAAGGATTGTAGTAAGTTGACACATAACAGGATGTCGCTGCTCTGCTAACGAGAGAAACAAGATCAAATATAGTAAGGAATTGAATATGTGAAATTTAATACATATATTATTATTATTATTATGATTAGTTTTGATGGAACAATCAAAAAACATTAAAAACAAGATTACCAACATTTCCGAGAATGAACAAATAAAGTTAGTTAAAAACAGTATCTTAGAAGTCCATTCTCAGCACAGATTCATAAGTTCAGCTCCACCTGTATACAAACCTATTACTTGTCACAAGGGTGTACTTGCACGTGTTTATGCTCAGGGTGAAGTACTTAGGGCATGATGAATGAGGCAGCTTACCTTGAGTCGTGTCAGGTTAATCCTATTAAAATAATTGAGGCTGTGTAATGAGGTTTGTTGCAATGTTGCTACTGGGCGGGTTTCTTTGTTGTTTGTGATTTGGGTAGTGTAGTTCGACCTTTTTAGGCTTCGTTTCAAAAAAGGAACTGTGTAGTCTGTGACTTATTAACATATTGAAGACTTTGCAGGTTAAATAAAGCCTTGTTATATTATTTCGTGCTGTTGTGTGAATTGTCCAGAAATAAATAATAATAACTTAAATATTTATTTATTTTACTCAATCTAGGTGAAATGATTGTGGTTTGAAACCAGCAAACATATTTACGTATATTAATGAAACAGTTTGCCCTCAGATTACTTATAATTTATTGTTTTAATGATGATAATTGAAAACTGACGATAAATTATTCAATTAATAAATAAACGTATTCTGCATATGAAACACCGATATTATTCTTACTACAGTTATCAGTACTTATATTTATCTCTGAAACTTGTCATCCGAAATTCAACGTATTAAAGATGTACTTACTGATAGATTGAATTAGGAGGTCATGCGAAGTCTAGCCAGCTAATTAGGCATGCAAATGTGTTAAATAAAGTCAATTTGCTTCAGACCTCAATTAAGGTTCATTAATCTTATAAATGTGGCTAAATTAGTTTACATTATCATTTTAGGTTCTTACGAATTACTAAAACACTATCGTTTAATCTGCAAAGCATTCAGATAAAATAATAAAATAAATAAATATATCCGGACGATTCACACAGCAAACTCTAGCCCCGTGGTAAGCTCGTAGCTTGTGTTACGGGTGCTAGATTTCTGATATACTTAATATAATATACATACATAGATAGATATATATTTTTTTACTATACATATATAACACCCAGACACCCGGAACAAATATTTGCCGATCATACAAATAGTTGTCCCGAGGCGGGAATCGAACCCGCAACCTCCTGCGTCGGAAGCAGACCTTCGCCCGCTGCGCCACAGAGGTCGTCAAACAAGTACAAACAAGTCCAGATAGTACGATAATATTATGAGACCTTAAATAAGCTGTTTTTTATAATAGTTAAAATGAGAATCTTTATTTTAATTTATTTTTTCTTGTAAAACTGGGCTTTCCCGCAAATTAAAAACTCCAATTATTAGAATTTTTAAGCTCAAAGCCAAATTTCTCTGTCTCTGAGTTCTAGAAGGTAAACCTAAACAATTACTTTATTGTTCTCATGACATAAATTTTTATATATAAATATTCTCATATTGTGAGATCTCTCAAGCATCTTACAAGAAGTCTTTGATAACCACGAATGCCGCGCGAGAACAGACAAGGCAGTAAATTACATTATTTGATTGATGGTTTCCGATACGACATGCGGATTTGTAGATTAATGTTGTGCGAGTGTTTCTGAAGGGCTGTGCTCGTATTGTGCCTGTCAAGCTTTGTACGAAATACGATATGGGCCTGAATGAGTTTATTTCGATTGTCAGTGTTATTGTTAATGCAATTACGATGAGGGCTTCATAATTGCCAGTTTCATAATATTTATATCGTTTATTGTCACACATGAAACACATAAACTTAAATACAAAATTTCTTAATATAGTGTCAGAATCAGATATCTATGTATATTTAGTTCACGATCACAATTTTAATATTAAAAGTACAAAATACAGTTTTTGCTGTTAATTGTTTGTTAATAATTATTTAATAATTTATTGGTGTATAGCAAACGCATAACAAACCCCCTAATAAGTTATTAGGTGAAAAACTTTCCTACCAGTACTCTATCGAGATTTAATCCTATTCTTATAGAAATAAAATTCCGTTTTATCTAAACGGAGTATCGCCAAGACATATTCAAGCGATTTCCTTGATTCCACGGCATATAGTGATCTATTTATAACATCTTTGATCCGCTGATAAGCAAGCTTTGATCTTGAAGCGTTAAATTCTATCAAATGTCTAGGTTTATTTATTCTATTAAAGTATATAATTGATTTAACTGATTAAGAGATTTTGTTTCAATGATTATATAATATTGACCTACTCTGGGAACAAAATGATTTTGACCTTGAAGAACAGGATTAGTTAGAGGTATCTTGGCAAAGATTTGGTTTCTGGCATAATATAAAAATGTAAAATAAGAATAAGAGGTCACTCCGAAGCATGAGATGACTCCAGGACGATTCTAAACTTAATGGTCGGAGTTAGGCTGGTTACATCAGCGGAAATGACAATTTCAGTCTAAAATGTAAAAAAATCGAAATAAACATCTGAAGCTACAAGTCCTATAAAACAAGACCTTGACTTGCGGTCCTATAAAAACTAAATTCGCGTCTTTTAGTAAATATTATGATTCATGCCACAAACAGGGGCTGTCAGCACGTTCCCACTATATCTTCATAAAGCTGTCGCTAGGTTATGCCCGAAGACTATTCCATAAGTCTGCGTAGTGAGACTAGGTATGATCCAGGCTTAAGTTTGAATCTCTTTGTGGTATTCGATACGATATCTTAAAGAGTATCTACTCACCAGAGTTGCTAGGTTATGCCCTAAGACTATTCCATCCAAAGGTTGCCTTAAAGAAATCGCTTTTAGTGATAAGGCCGCCCATTGTTGCACTTTTTTATGTACCTAGGTATATTTTTTTGCAATACGTTTTTTTTTGGTGTTCAATAAAGCATTCAATATTGCATTGTACTCCATAAGCCTGCGTGGTAGGTATAATCCATTCGAGATATATTTGAGATATTCGATACGATAACTTTAAGAGTTTACTGACATAGTTTCTTTGATAAAGTTTGTAGCTTAGTGGCTAAAAGAGTAGATATAACCATATTTCCTTAACCGAATAGACTGAATTAAAGATACGACGCTAAGCTTCTTTATTTTTTATATGAAACTAGCTTCCGCCAGCGGCTTCGCCCGCGTGGAAATAAAAAGTAGCCTATGTTCTTTCTCAGGGTCTAAAGATTGTCTGTACCAAATTTCATCAAAATCGGTGGAGAGGTTTAGCCGTGAAAGCGTAACAGATAGACAGACAGAGTTACTTTCGCATTTATAATATTATAGTATAATAGTATATAGTAAGGATGATTGTAATAGGTAATCTTTAAAAAGCACAATGTAACACAAGCTTAGAGCTTATCACGGGGCTAGATGTTGCTGTGTGAATTTCCCAGCAATATTTCTATTTATATCTTCAATACTATTAATCTCGGTCCTTGGAGAATAGACGGTATTTCAAATTTGACGAATAATATCGTGTCGTATGTATAAAAGTAATATTACTAAGTCTAGCTCTGGAGTCTGTTCTATGCTATATTACGGAGCTGTGCTTAGAGTTGACGTGTTCTCTAATGTTTCTTTCGTGATTTATGAAGTTAGCACATTTAATAATGGGTTGGGTATTTTTACAGAAAAACAAATAACTGGTTTATTTAATAAAATGAGATACGTTTTGGTAAATAATTAAGGTTTATTTTATATAAATATATCATGTCACAATGTTTATCACCATACACCTCCGAAACGGATTGACCGATTTTTATGATATTGTGTGTGTTTATTGAGTAGGACTGATAATCGGCCAAAATCTATTTTTATACCTTTAAGTAAAGGGTGCTTGAACGGAAGCGAAGCCGCGGGCGGGTCATCTAGTAATATATAAATATTAAATAAGGTACACGAATCGAATCGAGGGCGCTTCCCCTTACCTAATACACGTACCTAATTAAAATAAAATACTGGCAATTAAGAGCGTGTATGCAGTGAAAATCGCGGCAGAAACGACTACGAGAGTTGACAACAGCGACCGCGTGCCCCGCGTGGCGCTGGCGTATCGAAAATATTACGCCCAGCGCTAACCAGAATTAGTTGTGTAGCCTACAATCATAGATAAACCCCACTAGATACCGCATGACAAGCGACGACCGCGCGCCAAACATATGGTTAAATCAACCATTATGAAAAGCCCCGCCTCGAAACACGGCTTTAGTTGCGACCAAGTAAGTGTCAGACCCGTGAACTTCATATACGTTTCTATAGTCTAACGCAAGTGAAGAGGTCAGCATATAATGGCTACTCGTACAAAGGATGTTCACTTGTCTCTTTTCCGCATTGCGCTTATTGCACTCGTTGTCCTTCTCGGCGAAAGCACGTGTAACGTTAGTGATGTAAACTCTAATCGATATCGTTAAAAATGATAGACGACGTATATAAGCGGGTCTCTTGGTATTATTGTATGTAAAAATAAATAAGTTATCCATAAACCGTTTAAATATGTTTATTACTTACTCACTCAGTCAAATGAATTATTTGTGATAAATTTTTCTAATATTATTTTTAAATTTTTAAGTTCTACAGGTTTTGTGTATACCAAAAATAAATACATATCTACCTACCTACATGATGCTATTTGCTACAACGTCTTTGTTCCAGTCCCCGCAACCCGCATCTTCCTCCAATTTAGGTGCGTTTGAATCGGAACAAAAGTATTCTAATGAGGTAATCTAGTTTCGGTGATCTGTGCATACAATAGACACTATTATTGTAATCTGAAGCAATGCGTCAAATTTTTACACGCCAAACAATATATACAAAATTGAAATGCGAAAGTAACTCTGTCTGTCTGTCTGTTACGCTTTCCCGCACCTCTCAACCGATTTTGATGAAATTTGGCACATACACTCTTTAGAGATCTTTCTCAGGGGAGAAAGAGCAGACTTTTTACCGCGGAAAAATACATGTTTCCGCGGGAAAATTTGATATAGATGAAATTTAGTAGTAGTTGCAAATAAAAGTATATGGCGAGAGACTATTTACCGCGGATAAATACATGCTTCCGCGGGAAAATATATGCTTACGCGGGAAAATTTGATTTGGATGAAATTTAGTATGGAGATACATAGTTGCAAATAAAAGTATACGGCGAGCAGAAGTCGCGCGGGGGCAGCTAGTTATAAATGACAAACTACTTATAAAATTGGTTCCGGCACAGAATATTATTAGTTAGTACGGCGCACGGAGAAAATTGTCATACGTCCGTCCAGCACAACGTCTCGCCCCGCACTGAATTGAAGGGCCCGCGAAGGGGAAGATCGCGCATTGCGTGTGTCGTTTTACGTAAAAAATTCGTTAAAAATCGCTGGGATTTTTTTTCGAAAAAGTAAGCTCAGGAGTTGATTGGTATTCTTTTATTCTATATGGTGATGAAAATTAAAAAATCTTATGATTAATAGATTAGGATTTAAACGGTTCTTGCTGAAAAAGTAGACGGTATTTTACACTATTATTTCAGGTACTTAAAATAAAAAAAATGAAATTTCGGCCTCAGGAGATAATGCCTTATATGGCATAGATTATTGTGTAATTTTTTCAAAGCAATTCTGTTAAAGAACAAGGAAATAAATGGTTTCTGCTGAACCCAAATTTACCAAATTCACGCATATCTACGCCTTAAAACACATTTAGCTTGTAAATTAAATCGGATTAAAACTACTAAAACTAAACTAAAACGATTATTCGATCTGGGTCTTAAAGGATTTTAATAACATGAGTAAATCAGTGAAAATATTTTAAATTCTAAAATAGCAGATTCATTTTCAAATTCTAAAATAGCACATTCATTTTCAACATGTAGGTGCGGTATAAAACTTTGCAACCATAAATATAAATTGTAAATATAATTTTTTGGGACAAAAATAATTATATAGAATTATGAGTTAAGATGTTTATTATCCGTTTCACATTAATCTTTTAAATGTCGCCAAGACTATTAAATTGTCTTGACAAAAAACCTCACATACACAACAAAAATATCCACTGTTCCGCCGAATAATTATTGAACATAAAATATTCCTTGGATTAACCCGTTGATTGTCTGTCGTCAAGGATAATAAAATAAATAACATTTCAACGGAGCTTACAATAAAATACTGACTATAATTTTATTTGCTTTTGGTACAATGATACAAGGGATTTTAAATGTCATTTTGTACGATAACTTCTCATGGCAAACTGCTGATAATATATTTTGTTGAGTTTTTATATTTAATGAAGGACACCAACAATGCAATAAGGCCGCCAGTTGTACTTTTAGCTTTTAGATAGTATTAAGTTTGTATTTTATTTTATTTATAAATACAATAAGTACAATAAGTGTGTTAATAAAGTGTTAAATAATAAATAACCTTACTTTAAAATATCTACCTAATGTTTTGTAATTTAAATTATTCTTATTCGTAATAAGGAGTTCATTCATTCAATCATTCAATGCTATACAAGTTTCGTAAAGAATTTGGTACGTATAATAAGACAATGATAACAATCTCAACAAATTATTACATTTCCAGATCATAAAAATTGTCGTCGAACCCACAACCTCTTGCGTCGTAGGTGGATCTTCACCCGCTGCGCCACAGAGGTCGTCTATAATGATGAAAATAATGGAATATGAAAAGCACCCTTATTCTTAATAACTGAAAGATTAACCTTTCGACGCCGGGTAGTCGAGTTCACAACAGTGTAGCAGGAGTAAACAATAAACACGCTGCGCTAATAAGTCAGAACTTCATGGAAAGGGGTTAAATGTATCTTTAAAAATAGGCGACCGCTATATTCTGTTAGTAAAATTGGTAATTTTCAATATTTTTGAACTGTTTATTGTTTTTAGTAGTATTAGTCAGATAAAACATCATTTTTTACATTTTTTATTTTAGAAGGACTTATCAATAGTTAAGTAGTAATAACTTATGTAGGTATGTTCTTACAACAACAAACAGTTGACTGTATTAAAAGTCCTATATAAAACCTGTCCTAAGTATTAAAAGAATAAATTTTGGCCGTTGGGCCGAAAACCTAGGCAAGAGCAGCATCGAATGTCCACGCGAGAAGAAAAAACATTTTTTTTATATTAGCTGGTTGCAACTGCTACAAATTGCAAGAATTGAATATAGGTTTAGCTCATGTCTAAAAGTTGAACATGAAAACACTCATTCTATCTAACTAATGTGTAAAAACCCCAGACTGAACGTCACTAACAAATGTATAATGTTGATAAAATTTCTACGTTTCGACTTTACAGCAAAAGTCTTCATCGGGATGAGTGAGTGGTGCGCCAAGCTCTTGTCATTTCTGTTCGCACGCGCGGTATCACAAACTGTTCCACAGTATACGGCGACGGAGTTTCAGATACACACATCACCGCAAGCACCTATCCTAAGTAAACCTTAGCTTCCACACTGTATTTATATTTGCGTAGTGGTGCAAGAGTTCATTCGCTGGGTTAATTCACTAAATTGATGAACTATTTGAATTATTGAGTAATTGAGTGCAGCTGTGCAAAACACTCAGTGCTTTCTCATTAGAACTTTGTAATGTTAATCCTTTTAATTGTTCTACCTGTATGGAAATAACTTGACGTATGGATTTAAAATTTAAATGCATTTGTTGCAGTGTGAGAATGGCCGAGGCGGGAAATAAGGAGACTGTAAATACTATCAGTCTTAAGATAGCAAAATTTTCTTTAAAAAACTTCAGACACATTCTCCAAATTAACCCCAGGAATAATGAAGTGGTCACATTCGTCTTCATTTACAAACAAAACTAGTTTATTAGTTACGAATTAACTCGTGTCCAAGTTTCGGGTCACCGCTCAGTATTTCGGGAAGATTGTTTGACAGTCTCGGCTCCATTGGTAACGCTTTATTAAGTT
The DNA here is from genome assembly GCA_963691955.1 of Chloroclystis v-ata. Classification (NCBI taxonomy): domain Eukaryota; kingdom Metazoa; phylum Arthropoda; class Insecta; order Lepidoptera; family Geometridae; genus Chloroclystis; species Chloroclystis v-ata. The sequence goes on along the minus strand of OY829902.1, from coordinate 8,965,634 downwards.
TTGTATTTACCGTTGTCGTGCGGGGCATATTATACATTATTATCTTTGCTATAAGGGTTATAATCCGTAAAATTATGAAGGGTAAACGCTGCTCTAAAATTATACTGTGTAGGTTGTTGGGAAACTGTATTTTAGAATAGTAACTGTATGTTGGATGGGTTTGTTGATGATTTTAAGTGGTATGGGAATGGATACATAAAAATTATTTATATTGGTTATAATAAGCATATTGTTTATAAAGTAATAGCTTTCCGCCCCACGGCTTCGCCGATTCCTATGTTCATTTTGGTTCTAAGCTACTTCCCAACAATTTTAGGCTCAATCGATTCAGTCCTGTTATTTATTTACAATGTAATAATTCGGTATAAATTTACACCTATTTTAGGAGCTTACATTTTTGAATAGCTGACATCTATTAATTGATACTAGAATTGCAGGAACATAATTGAATCATATGAAATAACAATCACTGTCCGTAGTTTTTTAAAACAACATTGCCTTTAATTTGCACGATTGTTTGTGAAATCGCAGACATGAAAACAAAAACACCAGCAGTGTAGTGTTGCGCTACAAATTGTAGTTATTTTGGTATGAGAAAAAAAATACGACCGAAAAAAAGACCCACGACCTTCGGAATGAAAGTCGAGTGTGCACCCACTTAGCCAACACTGCTCGGATTAGCCAAGACGGCATGGAATGGACATATTAGTTGTATTTAATTTTACTGCTTCCCTTGAGCAACTGATATGTGTAGATATTCCCTAAGTTGCTCCGCGCGGCCCCAATATTTGTAGTCCGTAAATTCTTTGCGCCAATAAAACGGGTTGGAGAATTCAGTCTATTTCATTTTCACGCCAGCTGTTTGGGTGTTCGCTTGTTTGTTTTTGGTTCTACTACATCTTTAGAAATTGCTATTGTTAATGATGTTATGAGTATTATTTATTTAATTCTTTACTTTATTCGAAAAACCTACAATTTAAATATCACAAATTAACAAAAAAAAATTAAGACAACAATAGGTTCTCATGGTTATGATAATATACTAGATTAGGTAATCTAATGATGTTTTTGACTAAGCCCTTCGAACTTTTTAAAGTTCTCAGAACATGCTAGTTCTTGCCTTCACCGTAAGCATGTTTAACGATTGCCTATAAAGTCAAACTAACATTCTCAGAAAAACAAATGAATGTAATTATAATTAGACCTACAGTACTGAAGCATCATACGAGTATAAGGATTTACTACGCTAGTAAAACAAGTGACAATGAAGGAACGAGTCTGCGCTAAGCATGCGTAATGCAATGAACATGTCCGCAGGTAATGCATCGCGGCGATCTATCATTTATTTCAACGTCAGAAATCCATTACGTCCTGGGCTTGCCAGCATCACAGTATAGAAGGACACAGAAATAACAGTTTATTTAAATATACAGATATTAATTTATTTTTGTGTTTATCTATGTATTGTTTATGTTCGTCTTATAAGAAGGCGTCCTTACTGGAGGTCCCACTTCACATGCCAATATGCACGCAAAAAATCTGCTAAAACTGAAACTGATTGCAGATAGAAGAAGGAGCTAAAAAAATCTATGTTTATAATTTTAATTTATCATCGTCACCATAATAACTCACATATTTAATAAGTCACACTAAATCGACACAGGTCTCCGTTTTAAAAACCGATTAAAACTATTTACACTTTCATAAATTTTCGTGAGTTACACTTTTCATTTTATAACAGAGAGAATCGCGCGCACGAGCAGAGAGGAGACGGAGCACGGCAAAGCGCTCACTCCTCCTGAAAAAGACTGCTCTTGTTGTGGTCGATACATCGAGAGTGTTTTAACTCCTTTGTAAATACGTGAATATGATGAATTTATTTAAATAATTTCTGGTTAACTACCAAGTTACTCTTCTGTTTAAAACGTCCCGTGATTCCTCGCGCCGTCAACTCGCACTATCTAAGCAAATACAGTAATGGAGTCGACGCCGGCGATACAGTTGACGTTAATAAATATTTCGAGGTGAAAGAGCAAAATAGCTTTTTCACGTTTGCGGAGAGGTTTGTTCGAAGAATGCTTGGCGTCAATTCTGAGGCGTGACTCAGCGGTATTGACATTGCTTATGTGTTTATTTAGACGGTTTAGAATAAGCGTCGTTGACACTGCATACGAAATAAGTTGGCACAATTTAGATAAAGGGTTTTGAGTTTTCGTTTCAATATGTTCAGTACCTATCTGTTTAAGAGTTTTGCTCTAACATTTATATTGTTAAGCGCAGTTTAACTATCAAAGATGGAAAATCATTTTTTATCAATCGGTGATCAAACGTCAATATTTTCTTAGAGATTCGGAAAAGCCGAAATATAATTTTCGAAGATTAAAAGAAACTGAGATGAAACTGTTATAGAAATCTAATTGATATCAAACCAATTTCAAACAACAAGTTTGTTGTACCAGTCTTTGGCTTTAGGTATGCATAAAGCCCTCTCGTTATCCCTTATTAGCCCTCTTGTTATTATTCGAAGTACTTCACTTTAGATATTAAATATTTTTTCATTTATCAATTTACTGCCTATTTCTGTCTATTTTAAGTGAAGCAATTTTATAAGAATCATTTCAAACAAAAGACTTAATTGAAAATTTTGTTTAATTGAATAGCTTCTCCGAAATTCAAGACAATAACATTTTAAAGAAAAAGGTTGGAGGATAGTTATTTCCAAAATCCTTTCCATCAAGCCTGAATGGAGCGTTTTATCGCCAGTTCAAGTGTCATTTTGAACAAACAACACATAAAGCAAGCCCTACTATAAAGATACATTTACAATTGAATAAGAAATAATAGCGAAATAATTTAGAACGTAGAAGAAAGGTTACATTCACTGAAGAGTCGCGTGGTATCTAATTCGTTTTAGTTGCTTTGGCCATAACTTGAAATAGAAACCTAGTAATGTGTTGGGAGGCCTATGTCCAGCAGTGGACGTCCAATGGCTGATATGATGATGATGATGAATGTGTTGCAGGAAGACCATGGAACGATCTATTATAGACTTTCCGTTTGTGACTCTCCGTCTTATCAACTATCTCCACTCAATTACGTCAATTAGTTGCTACGTTTTAACGTAAAAGACAGACAAACAGATATACGGCACATATTCCCATGTATAATATTATTAATATAGTAGGTATGGAAAAATTAAACAATACTGCCAAAGAGCGAGTATTTCGATCGTCTGTGAATCTAATTAGAAGATATTTATTTTAAAAATATTATTTACTTTATCTACCTAGCCCATTTTTTGCAAATATACAAACATCTGACGATCTAAGTAGCGTGCTTTACTATTGAACTACGATGTGAACACAGCTCTACGATTGCCATTTTTATCTTTTTTATCTGCCGACGCGATAAAACTAGAAACAAACGAAGGTCGAACCATAAAGTTAGAACATGTTATTTATAAAAGTCTTGGAACGAGGCTTTTCAATTATTGTCTAATGTTCTGGGTATATTTTACTCATAATCATCATCATTATCATAATTACATATACCTCCACTGCTGGACATAGGCCTCCCTTAACGATTTACAGGTATCCACTCCACTGCGTATAGTATAACCCGCAAAATAAGCTTCGATAACTTTTTATTACTGAAATAAAATGAATCTGTCTATTATATAATACATATGTACATATTTAAATACAAACCCATACATTTATCATTTGTTAATGTTATTTCTCTGTGATAAATATTATTTTTGGTTAACTTCGTATTATCAATTGATGTCAACAAAATCTAAGGTCAATTCAACGTGAATAGTTAACAAATATACACAAAGACACTAACAAACTTTTTTTTAATGTATGATGTTACTATTCATAAATTTAAGTAATAAATAGTAAATATTAGTTAAATAAAATAAATACTTTATTTATAACAGTCAATACAGTACAAGAGAAGTAACATAAACCTTCTTCGGTACTCAATAAATAAAAACTTCAGTGGAACAGAGACTTCGAAACAAAAGTTTAAGTAAAACAATTACGTCGACAACTTGTAAGATTTAAAGGGGTGCCTTTTGACTTCGCTTGGCTCGGAATCATTTTGTTTTGTACATGTCTTAAGGTTTTAGTTCGCCATCATCAGTCCTATTTACGTTCCCACTGCTGGGACATAGGAATTCTCTTAACGAGAGAGACCTTAATTCACCACGCTGCATAAATTAAAAAAAAAAACTTTTCAAGTTCTCAGAACATGCCGGTTTCCTCACGATGTTTGCCTTTACCCTTAGAGATTTAAAAAGCGCAAGTACGTTTCTCAAGAAGTATAAACCTGTGGTGCGCGGCGGAGTTTGAAACCACGACCTTCGGAATTAAAGACGAGTGTGTTCCCACTTACTTTTAGTAACACAAGTTTCGAGCTTACCACGGGGCTAGATGTCGTTGTGTAAATTGTCCAGCAATATTAATATTATTATTATACGTGAGGTAAAATGGAAAACTCAAAATAATATAATAATCATATTGTCATTTATCAAGCCATATGAGAAGCCTTATTACGTCAAAGTACTGGCATAGGGTCTCCCCAATAGAACTCATAATAAAGACCTCGAATTCTGATATAAATCACACATTTAAATTTTAATGAATGACGCTACTCAACAGTACTAGAATAAAACTTGGTATGGCTAGAAAAGCAAAAGTCAATAAAACAACTCAAATAGTTATTGTTATTTCTGAATATATTTTTATACTTGCAGATTTAGTGATTCTTACTCTTAGAGAGTTTCACCACTGGCAGCTTAGCAACCACAGCCGTTGGCAGCCAGCCAGGTGGTTTTAGCAACCAACGCTCAATTCATCTCCATCACTAGGATTAAACTAACTTGAAAGCTTTGTTTGCTGATTTTAAATAATAAAGTCCAATGTTTTCACTATTCACTGAAGATTTCACGAACTTTGTGGTAAAGTTCAAACTGAGAAGTAATCTCCTACAGATTATTCCCCTAATAGGTATAAGAAATCCTAAAAGGTGTTACCAAAAAGGAGCTTAACAAAACCCATACCTAATGTCCAGTTAAATAAACCACACACGAAAGAAGCCAGCTCAGCGTTTCCCATAGAAACCCGCATAAAAGAGCCTCGCTAGCGAATCAGCCAACAAAAGCCTGGAGGTATAAAAATTACATTGTAAACCATACAAAACGCTAGGCTGCGGTTGTAAATCGACGCGGATACAAGGCAGAAATCCTTTTTACGAGATTTACTGACGGGATTCGGCGGGTCGTAGCGCACGCCTGCTTGAATTTCTGGTCGGGTACAGGGCAGAAACTGAGGAGATATAGGGACCTTACACCAAACCTTACCTTACACATTAATATTAGATAAAGGCAAAACATTGTGTTATAACAAATGACCTGTGTATTAACCAGTTATTGGGATCTTATTTAGTTACCAGTCTATATTTTAATGCTAACTTAATTTTATAACTTTAACATTTTTTTTCGCTCTTTAGCGATAAGGCCGCCCATTACGTGTCTCTTTTTGTGTTTTATTTGTGTGTTTTGTTATTGGTGTACAATAAAGTGTTTTTGTATTGTATTGTATTTCTACGTTAGAAAACATTATTGTTTTTTAAGTAATTTTTTTGGTGTATAATTAACGACGCTGTTGTCTGATAAATAAATGTTGAGATCTCTGAGACGACACCTAAAGGAAGAAATAAAATACAATTAATACTAAGTACAATGAAGGCTGGCACGATACGCCACAAATTAAGCTGAAACCTATTCATACTTATATAATTACTAATTGATAAAAAATATAAATTTTAGCTCGGCTTTAATGTATCTTATGACTTAGACCACACACTAAGTCAAAGGTCTCAAAGACCAAAGGCTCCGAAGGAACAAAGGTACATAATATCTTGTTCTGCTGGAGATATCTGATTTCAGGCTAATAACGGCACCGGATGAGTTTTATCATGCAGATCTTACGAAGAACTCTTTGTGTCGTAGGTTATAAATATCGTTTACTCCCACTTGTCCTGTTGAGTAGTCCTGTTGACAGGACAACTGAGAAAAAAAATACCAGTAGTTCGGTCAACAGGACAAATGACAATATAATTCTCACTTGTCCTGTGAGTAATAATTAATATAGAAAAAGTGAGAATTGTATGTTTGTCACAACAACATTTTTTTATGATTCAAACTATTTCAATCAGTTGTCAAGTGATAATTGCATGCATTATTTGAATCACAAAAGAGTTTTAGTGACAAACACAACAAAACTCTTTTTATTTTTTTAATATTAGGTATTGTTTAATTTTTATGTTCTACAGATTTGTGTAAGTATTCCAAAAATAAATACACAACTACATGATCCTATTTGCATTTGATTGGCACGGCTGTGTCGTTTCCTTGATTACTTACTTTGTATGATTTTATTTTTGTATTTTATACGTGGTTTTCTTGAATTGTATATTCTTATTATATGTCTCTAATGTTTTTGTATTTGAAAATTGTGTACATAAATATTTTGAAGTTATAGCGCTAGATGATTAGATACTACGGAATGTATAATGGCATGCGTAGGACGTCTTCTAACGAGAATAATAACCGCCACTACACACTCTATATCTTTGCTCGTATAATAGTCAAACAAAAATATTTTAAAAAAGTAAAAATACACTAAAAATATCTACATTCTTAGTAATAAACTGAGTCAGTGCAGTGAGACACGTAGTTTAGTTCAATCACCCGGCTTGCTCGGGGCTCGCTGCAGTTCGAATCGCCTCTTAGCTCAAGACGCATGGGATTACCTCGCTTACACAACTCCTACCATGATAAAGAAATTCCTTTAGAACTATAAATAATAATAATAAATAAATATTCCTGGACAATTTACACAGCAATCTAGCCCCGTGGTAAGCTCGACACTTGTGTTACGGGCACTAGATAATCTGATATACTTAATGAATATACATAGGTATATAAATATATATTTATTATACATATAGAATACCCAGATGCCGGAATAAATCTGCAGATTATACAAATTTTGTTTTGAGGCGGGAATCAAACCAGTAATATGAACCATGATTAAGAAAATGTCTGTCTTAGACAGTCTGTGGACAGCAGACCATGTGCACGCCTACACAACCGGTTTGACGCTAGTTGTTAACTACAGTGGTAGTCAACCGTTTCGAAACCTCGACCGCGCATATAATTAATTTACATATCAATATGTTTTAAACGTGTGGTGGTGTTGAATGACTAGCATGCTAGTGTTCAACGCTGACCTAACCGACAGAAGTAGCTATACAATGTTGGCATTACGGAAGAAAACTTATTTTAACTCATTACCTAATAATATTTTACTTAAATTAACTTCAATGGAAACCAAGAAGGTAAAACTCTTAACAAAAAATGTTTCCGATTCTAATGAAAGTTCTTTAATCTAAAACTTTTCGAGTTTTCATAGTAACGCAAATACGTACTTCCAGTTAAATAACTTTTGTAACCGGTGAGAATTTTAACTCTCCGGTGATCGTAAACCATTTCTACAGAACCAACGGGTCGCAGAACAAATATTACGAGTAGAAATATTACGAGTATTATAGTCAAAAAGTTGCTTTAAGGTATTCACACTGGTAGTATCTTATTTAAAATTTAACGTTCTGTTACTATGAAGGCAAACCTCTTTTATATTATTATATAGTTCACCACGAAAATACCTATATAATAAAAGTTCACCTGTAATTAGGATATACATTATAATATTAGAATTGTCTTACCTTATAAAATTCGCTTAAAATATTTGATATATACTCGTGTATATTGTTGGCGTTCCTTTTAATAAATAAATAACTTAAGACTCTAAAATCTAGCTTTAAACTAGAATCCCAGCTAGAATATAGTATCCTTCATATTTTAGTAAGCTTAGAGATAACCTCCTTTCACCTCAGTCGGTTAATAATCCTGAAATCTATATCGGAAGAGCTTCACATTTCTCCTGAGCTGTACGCTGCTTTAATCTCTCCTTTCCTTGTTAAGACATACAGGTTCAGTAAAATCTTGTTAAGTGAGATACGTTTTTTATATATATAAAATTATAATCATGTGATAAGGTGACCTTTTTATACTGATGCCTTTTTTATCTCAAACAAGCTTTCCATCTTCATGTGTTTTTACATGTTTATATATGTATCATAAAACTTATGATATATTTAGGCTAATTAAAGCCCTTGTCCATTTCCTAGTTATAACCTCACCACTAATTTTCTGCCAAATCAATTTAGCCGTTCTTGAGTTATAAATTCTTATATGAACTTATATTTAACCTTGTAATACTATTGTATACAATACAATACAATAGTATTACAAGGTTAAATATAAGTTCATATAATTAATTTACATATCAATATGTTTAATTAAACGTGTGGTCCCATTTAAATTTGGTTTGTCACGCATTGAATACAATGCGTGTCATTCAATATGATTTTTTTTACATTCAACAATGGGTGGCATTATCGTTAAAATTTTAATATTAGTGATGAATACTTAGAAAAATACCATATTTTATTAACAATGTTAAAGATCGGAATGAACTTGGATATCGCTAAACCCGGTGCAGTTTCATCAATGTCTGAACTAAGGGGTCCTATTAACAACAGGGCACTTTACCGTCACTTATTAAAGAGCCTTCGACTTTATTCTGCGGTTTATCGGTAGTCGATAGTGATGTATCGAACGCTGGAATAGAAAGTCAATTTATGGCGATTACTTTTTTAGTGTTAAATCACTTGGTTGGTTTACGAGCCGGGTTCGGATAGGTAAACATTATTTTTGCTCAAAATGTTGGTTCTAGATTTTATTTTTTCATGAATATGTTACATTGTGTTTGAGTCAAAATATACGATTAATTTATTATTAAAAGTAATTACAATTAGTTGTAACTATTCATAGTCATAACGTGCGTTGTTATTCATTGACGTCACCCATCTATCATGCAACATCAGCCTAACTAACCGAGACGGATAAATTAGTATAGAGCAGGAGACAAAGCAACGAAATGTGAATTATGAAAGTGTGCTCTAGATTTAAACCTTAATATTTAAAAGATGTATGTATACAAATCATAAATTGCAAACAAATTTATTTTATTATTGGTGAAATCTCAGTAGTAAAGTAGGTACTTAGTAGTGCGATGTACCATGTATTTTTTTTATGATGTTATGATGATGATTAATAATGTAATATACTAGTCGTTGCCTCCCGTTCTAGGACAAGTGTACAACAATAGCGTAGCGTCGCTGTCGCGTCACCAACAATAGCGAGGAATGTTAATTGCGATCGTTTGTCGCGCGACACTGATAAATGTTGTCGCTTGTCACAAGATTTCGGTGTACGCACTGCAGATTTAACAGCTGCGGTAAGATCTTATTTAGTAATAAATAATGCTAGATAATCCACACAGCAACATATAGCCCATACTCATAGCCGTGTTAAGCTCGAAACTTGTATTACGAGTACTAAATATCTGTAAAACTCCATAATACTGTTATAACCTTTATTTTTAATGCAACCAATTTAGTGCCTGAGCAGCAGGTAAATAATTTTCTTAACAAAACTATCATGAAATGTATATTATTGTAAACTAAAGGTTAAGATGCTTTGGCAGTTACGAAAGCTCTTATCACAATAATGTGATTTTATTCTAAGAATATTTAAAAGAATATCAAAGGAAAAATAAAAAATGTAAGTATAAATGTAAATTAACCAAAGAATGTTTAATATAATAAGTTTCGCACATGCTTATCAACAAAAATATTTTTTTTGTTGGAAATTATCCTCTTGTTCAAACTACTATCAAAAAAAGCGACAAAAAAAACACAGTGCGTAGTAATCCAAATATCATGCTTTGAATTTAATCGAGATGAAAGAACATCGCCGCAAGCATCTAAGTAATTTGATTAAAGGCCGAGTTATATTTCAACTGGGACTATTATCACAGTTTAAGTACCTGAAACTTTCTTCCAATTAATAACTAGCTCTAGTCGGTTATCTAAAATGGAATGTTAGAAATGTGATGTTACATTCTGTTACTATGTTTGTATTAAGAATACTTTTTTCAGTTAAAATAAATATGTTTTACCTCAAAAAAATTGTTACCTACTTTTCAATTATTATAGTACCAAATTTAAAAAAGATAATAATAAAAAATAAATACCGCACACAATTAATTATCTACTATTTGGGTAAGTTTTTTTGGCCCAGCCATTAAGCTATTATTTTTGTCTTCTGTTGTGGTAGTAGGTACTCTGATATAAATGGTTTAAAATTTTTCTTTAACAACAAGAAAACTATTTCAAAACTTCAAACACAAGCCGAGAAAATCTATTCCCTTGAGGTAGTATTTCAAAACAAACCCGAGCACAATCGAACTTTCGAGAGCGCAATCAAACTCGAAATTTCATCTAAATAGCAACATTGTCCCACATGCGTCCGTTGGTAAACTTATCTAAGTGCATTTTGCAATACCAAGTTGATCTTGTAACCGTATCGGCTTGATAGCGGATATGAGACGTATGGTCATACTTAGAGCGGAAAAGGCTTAAAAGGATAGAGTTCTCAGTATGTTCCTAGCAAAGTACCTACCGCCATCTGCTACAGATTGAGTTGCATGTAAAGAGACAGGACCAAACTAAGTTCAAACATTGAGATTAATCATATTCGTAAGTATAATATGTGTAAGTGTATCTGGATTTAAATCATAAAAATAAAACTTACTTTTTTTTTTTCAGTGATTTAAAGTATATAGTCAAAAGAAATAGTTATACTTTTTCGATTTGTAAACATAATTAAGAAATTATAATGAATAAGGAGCCATAATATTTTATCTATTTACCTTTGACATTCTTTTTGAATTCTTCGCAATAAAGACCCATTAAACTTTTAATTAAATAAGCACAAATAACATTCTAAATTGTTAAATTGTTTCAACCTTCTCGTTATAAGTGACTCATAATAACACTGACATATAAACCTCTGTGGTTTCCTTTGTGTTATTGTTATGTATCTTTTGTAATATTTTTTTTGTGAAAAAAATGATAATAATAAAAACAACTCTTTCTTTTAGATGTTAGTGTAATTGTTATATTTATTTAAATCAATCGCTTACAGTCAAACCATCCCATGAGGTCAACTTAGAGCTTATTGAGAATTTGCACAGAGGATATTGCAAAGAGCTTTTGCATACTGTAATGTAAATTTATCTTACGCTTATGGGTAGCCTAATAAAGCGAAATCTATAATTTATATCTAATGTTATAGGCCTTGGGTGCAATTTGAATATGAATATGGTGATGCTGGCTAATCGCTGCAAGATTGCGGATAATTACATTCAGGTTGGTATTGCGTTTAGGCGCATTCTCGTAGAGCACTAGTAACCAGCCGCGTGTAGGTTCAGTGGGAGCACATTTGAGTTTCAATCTGAAGGTCGTGGGTTCAAACCCCACGACGCACCTCTGGATTTAGTTAGTCGTGAAAAAATTATATTATGTGCGCTTTGAAAACTCGTGCTCTAACGGGAAGGAAACAGTATAATAATTTCTAAAAATATAGTTGCACCTTCCATAAAATTATAATAAGAGTAGATTGTAGCTTGGCACCGAAGCTTAGAATTTCATTACGTAAGAAGCATTTTCTAAGTTCTCTTTAGCTCTTATTAAATAAGGCAGAGTGTGAAATTTGTTCTCAAATAATTTCTGTCAGTTTTTGACGTATATTTTTAATGATACAAACACCAACAATTTTTCTGGTCTGCTAATTTAAGTATATATAATCAAAAGTGTATAGACATTATTTTAAATAATAAGCTACTTTCAGTGATTTTATTACGCTTTTATGATTCACCAGATAATTACAAATAAAAAAATCTTTAAACCCATTTATTTACAGACACAACCACAAATCCATAATCCAGAGAGTACTCGTAAACTGATTGCTACAATTTAAACAAACGTCGTAGCACTTCGTAGCGATGCTTAGTACTTCGTAGACAAGCGTAGCACTTCGTAGCTAAGCGTAGCTCTTTGTGCTAGTTAGTAGTTTAGCGTAGCTAACAATTCAATCTGATATCTAGTAAACATCCCTAAAACTAAACATCACCTTACATCCTTGATTATTTCTGAAAAGAGGTTTTGACTCAAATCCCTTCGAATTAAAGTTCAATAAGATCGATCGTAGAAGTAGAAATCAGAACGAAATTCTACCATCAAAACTTTTACACCCAATCAATCATAACTCATATAAACATCCATATTCATATTCCACAAATATGAGCATTAATCTCTAGAGTAAAAAGGCCACAAAGGTGACTGCGAGTAATGGAGTTCCGTTGTAGCAGCCTGAAAGTGCGCCCTAAAGTGCCGTGCGAGGTCCTAAGTGAAGGGTTAAGGGTGTTTACAACTAAAGATTATGGATTACGCGTAATTTCAAGGTTATCGTGTCGTATTGTAATTATCTATTTCGATACGACACGATTCTTGAAGGGCTTGGGGCTAGATCAATAAATATCTATTTTTGTTTTTTGACAAATATCCTCGATATGTGGTATAACTTTTATAATGCATTTGCACTTAATTTTGAGTTGAAGTATCCTTTTCTTTCTTCTTCTGGTCCTAAGCAAATCTCGCCTATCAATTTCAATGGACTATGAATATTATAATGTTAAAAGCCCTACCAAACCTTTCCAGATTTATGTTTAGTTTAGCTCTAGTTATGTAAGCTTAGGTTCGTAATATTATCTCCAAGGTCTGTATAATATAAACGGGTTTTTAGTCAACTTCTCAACAGCTTGCGTAGCCTGAATAATTTTATGCTTAGCCGAGACCCATAATGTCTAAAGAGTGTCTTTAAGGGGTTTAATGTGAGTACTTTGCGGTGTGTAAAAATCTTGGGTTATGCAACATTCTCGCTTGGACAATGTCACTTGATATCATACTTGAGAAGAATGGATAGAGCGTCGTTATTTACATTGTTATGTTTGGAATCTAAATAAAAGTATATTAGCTTGGATTTAATAATAATTTTAATTGCTCGAGTGGTGCTGGTTTAAGAATAACGTTACAATTGATTTTATTTTATTATAATCAAAGAGATAAATAATTAACAAAATCCCCCATATAAAGATCTGTATATCATTGTGACAACGTTTTAAATTTTCAAAGTTTTAAGAATATGTTTTCTTTTATTTTTTAATAAAAGTACATCATTTTAAGCTCTTAGGAATTCAAAATGAAGTGAAAAATTATTTTTATAGACACTGAATGTGCTAACGGCAATTTTATAACAACGTTAGTTATAAAAGTGTAGAGGTTAATTGAAACGGTCGGTTAAAATGAAGCTAATTTAAGCAGCACCTCACTTGTTTATTTTTAACGGGAGTTGGGAACTTTTTACCGCTTTTTAACACGTCGGTAAAATGTTTACATACCAGTTACTTTCTTGATATAAAAATGTAATAACTTTTGCATTTCAATTACCTTCAAACTACGTCACGTTTTCTTTATCATGCTAAGAGTAGGTTTGTGAAATTTACGAGGTCTCCAAATTCTTAAAAGTTCTCAGAACATGCCGGTGTCCTCACGTTATGTGCCTTCACCAAATTAAACACGTGTTTTTAAAGCCCACATAATAATTATTTCTTATTCTTCATTACTAGCCTCAGCCCTTATAAAAATTGTATCAGCAAAGAATTCCTTACAACATTTTCTGTATATTCAAAGATTAAATTAGCAAGGCGGATTATTGCTCGGGCCCTATGATAAATTCTTTCATTTGCTTTCATTTGTTACATTTGCTGCTTTCATTTAATTTATACAAATATCCCCCACGTGGCTATAAGCCGCGTCTATGTAGCAATACAATTCTCGGGTTGAAGACAAAAATTGTTTTGCAAAGTGGAATGCGTTTCGACCTAATTTTGTTTTCAGAATTAAGCCGACCTTTCCCTACTGTTATGCGCTTGTGAAATTAATTCTCTAAGGATTTTAGTTGTATTCATGTTTGTGTTGGTTTATTTAGTTAGTAAAATGATAACATTAGCTATCTGATGACATATTTGTTGACTTCAGCCAAACAGAATTCAACATAATTCGCACTAGATATCAAAATAATGAAAATATCTAACAGCCAGACGGTTAAGTTAGAAATATAATGACTACGGCATCATCTCTCTCGTCATGAGAAAAGAGATCCTGTGTCACAGCAGTGGTATTTATAATTCATTTATTGATTACCCGTGAGAACCTCTCATTGGCTCTATGTAACTATTAAAAATACTACTTATGTATATTTAAGCCGTTGGTTTTCCAAATAAATAAATTAGAGTATTTTATTGTATGTATCTTATATATACTCAGAAAATTTTATTATGCTTTGCTCTTTTCATCCAAAGGTACCCGAAAGAGATCACCTTTAGCTTATCGCCGCCCCTTGTACTTGTTTCTTTTCTTGTATGTTGTATTGTTATTGTCATTTGTCTAAATAAGGTAAAGCGCGCAATGGGCAGAATATTTCCGGTATGTCAATTTTATACATTTATGTCCCGGCACACCTGCTTCCGGAAACGTGACTTATGGGCCCGTCATGGAAGTAACCTTATTGATCTAATATATTCTAATAAAGTTCTATAAAAGATGATATCGACGGTGGAAAGGAAAAACCCTTGAAGCGACAATTTTCAAACTTTACAGGAGAGCCGATCAAAGTTTTTATTTTCCGAAAATAAATCATAAAAAATTTGTGTTTGAAGTTAGAGCGACAGGAAAAAAAATAGTTTCTTTATTTTTTATTTACTACCTTACTATTAAACATCGAAAAATATACAACCATGATAAATTGATTTAGGCGTCGCTTAATTATTTAACGGTAAATACAGCGGACGGAAAAACGCATTAAATGCAACTTGAGTATTCTGACAAACGCAAGGAAAAACACATTAAGCGACAAGCTATGTATGATTTAACTAGGAGGTAAAATAACTGAAGCGTATCGAGCATAACATACAGGGTTCCGGAAAAACCAGTTTAGTTAGAAAATCATAGTATGCTAAGTACAAGAAAAACACGTTATGCGCTAGCTATGTAATAATTTAAAGCTATGTTTTTAACTGAAGTCCCTACTTTGTTTCCCAAAGATACCAAAAAAACAAGACTATTGAGATACAACAGTCTTTTATTTATTAAAAACTTCTGGTATTTTAACATTTTGCCTTTAAAAAACCGGGTTATTGTACATTTGCCACAAAGTTAGTTCGTCACGTTTTTAAAAACTCCATACATTGAAAGTAAATTCGTCATAGGTAGGTAAAGTACATCATAAAGTAGGGTTTGCATGTAAGAAGGCGAATGGTGTTTAGCGCTCGCAATGATTATTTATTTATTTAATCGCTATTTTATTCGTACTTGTTGATGGGTTTACGAAGTACATAAGCATTTTTCGTGTGGCATCAGTTTTAGGTTTCAAACTTTAGAAATTTTACATTTAATTTTAAACCAATGCAATGTAGCGCTATAGATTGATAATTAATTATTATTTATTAATTGCGTTGATTCCGTGGCACTTATTATTTATAGAATTTTACTTTTTAAAGATGTTTGTCAAAAAGGTAAAATTTTCATAATCCTGATCATTAAAAATGAATATCAAATTATATGAAATTTTATTTAAAACTATCTATGAGTGTGAAAACATCAATTTTGTTATATCCTACTTATTAAATGATTTTCCTGCTGTCTCTACGGAAAGACATGTATAACGAATTTACACATCCTTTTTTTCATGACGAATTAACTTTGTGGCAAATGTACAATAACTCAAAAAATTCAAGCGAAGTATAGATACCTAAATCACTATTTTGAGTGATCTTTTTTTTTTATTGGAGATAGACCCTTGCTTGACCACAATCTCACCTGATGGAAAGTGTCGATGTGGCCGAAGATGGATCGCAAGGGTCTAGAAGGTACCTATTTACTCGTGACTTGAAGAGACCCAGATTGTATGTTTCAGGAAAAACAGCAGCAGGCAACGCATTCCAAACTTTAGCAGTGCGAATAATGATCTGATCAAATCATACAAAAGCGTCATTAAGTCATAAGAATAGGAAATGATTCGTAATAATTGTGATACAGAATTTATAGTTCTTAAAGTCTTCATAAAATTTAATAGGTTTATAAGTTTAATGTACAAACGTACATTCAACTTATAAACATTGCAAACGCAATACAAAACCGCTACGTTGTGTTGTAAACGACCAGCTTAATCAACATTGTTAACAACATCACTATCTTTATGAGTCATCATCATCATCATCATCTCAGCCATTGGACGTCCACTGCTGGACATAGGCCTCCCTATATGACTTCCAGCTATTGCGGTCGCTCGCAGCCTGCATCCACCGCGAGCCGACCGCCTTCACCAAATCATCAGTCCACCTTGTTGGTGGACGCCCAACGCTGCGTTTTCCGATCCGTGGTCTCCACTCGAGAACCTTTCGGCCCCATCGGACATCTGTTCTCCTCGCTATATGGCCTGCCCATTGCCACTTCAAAGAGCTAATCCGTTGGGCTATGTCGGTGACCCGCGTTCTCCTACGGATCTCCTCATTTCTGATTCGTTCTCGTAGAGAAATAGCATAGCCCTCTCCATAGCCCTTTGAGCGACTCTGAGTCTGTTGATGAGGCCGATAGTGAAGCACCACGTTTCGGATCCGTATTGTCATCACTGGCAACACACAAAATCTTTATGAGTGATCTGATCAGATCATAATATTAAAAAAGTGCTACGTTGTGTTGGTCGTTTATAACACAACATAGCTCTTTTGTATAGCAAACCTACGTAAAACTTATAAACCTACTAACTTTTACTAAGACTTTTCAAAAACTTTAAATTCTGTATTACACGTATTATTAGTATTCTGTATTGACGTGCCTCAACGGCGGTTCACCGATGACTGAAGCGCCACGTCACGTGCAATACCCTTATATAGGTGACGCCATTTACACAAAAGAGACCGAATTTCATTGCATGTAGCGACAAGACTTGTTTTGAATGGTTAATTTAAATACACAGTATCGTAAATAATACTTACTTTAACCGACTATCGTTTTCATTTATGAAGTCAGCGTAATTAAACTAACCGACGATTCGGGAATAAAAGACGATGTCGGTTAATTTAAATATTTATGTGGTATTTTTGTCTATGTTTACTTTAACCGACACCACTGCTTTTTACAGCGATTGTCGAAATAACTGAAATCCATAATATTTTATAACAATCATGCTGGAAAAACGCATGAACTCCATGATACAGATATAAGGTAAGCAAGGAAAAACAAATGTAGCGACCGGGCACCAACGCAATAGGAGTAAGCAAAAACAACTTAAATGTTTAAAATAGGATTTTATATGGCGAAGAAAAACGATTTAAGTAACCTATAAGATTCGAAACAGAAAAGGAAAAATACATCAAATAACAATCTAACTATATAGTCGGTACTTCAAGCGGTAAATGAACCAAAAATGCCAAAATTCTTTGTCACTTCATTTAGCGTCTGAAAAAATTGAGCCTAAAAGTGCCATTACTTGAAGCGACACCAAAGTGGTCAGATCGCCACGAAACCAAGACCAATCGACGCAGAAAAATTCACTGATTTCAAATATGTAAAAAAGTCATTTTCGACCAAAGTGTCGCTTCAAGTGTTTTTCCTTTCCACCGTCGATATTATTTACTTTCACCTGTTCTTTGGACGGACCGTTGCAGTTTTAACTCAAGAGGGACTCCACTTTAAAGTGTTTTGAGTTGATAATAAATTTATGAACGTATGATATGAACGAATGTAAATATACAATCAGGTGAAAATCTTTATATATAAAATAGTCGAGTCGTGTTAGTTACACTATTTGTAACTCAAGAACTGCTGAACTGATTTGGCTTAAAATTGGTGAAGATGGTAGCTTAGAACCAGTAGAAGAACTTAAGCTACTTTTTAATGCGGGAACACATTGTAACGCGGGCAAAGCTGTCGGGCGGAAAGCTAGTAATATTGTAAAAGAGGAGAGATTTTATAAATTCACACCTATGTTATATGTTCCCACTACTGGGCCACAGGGTCTCCACGCTGTCTAAGTATGGGTTGGTTGTTTATTTAATACTAATAATTGTATTCTTTACGGTTCACCTTCTACAGATCAAACCATCATGTCTATACACCCCTAAAATATCAATGCCCCATAAAATTAGGAAGAGGCGAAAATGTCACAGAAAATTGTCATCCAAATTCCCCCAAATTGATATAAAGTTACAAAACAAAGTAGAATATTTGCATACGTCTTTGTGCCTTTCATAGAATCGTGAAAATAATTCGAAGTGGCGCAGACTGTAATAGGCCCAAGTCTTGGTAAAAAGGCGATGGGGTATTTACAACGTACGATTCAATTCAGAAAGCCCTAAGATCTAAAAGAAAGAAGGAAAATAAAAGAACTAGAATATAAATTAATTTGAAATCATTGGTAGGTTAAATTGTTACAGTGATTTCTTGAGTTATACGAAGGATCTTTTGTTATCCTTCTAAGAAATTAGAATGCCTGTAATTGGTCAAAATATTTATAGTTTTATTTAGTTTTTTTTTTTTTTACTTTGGAAGCGTTAAATTTATGTTTACTGTTGGCTTGTCTTTAATAAAATAAAGAAGTATTATATTTTACTCCACTCCTACAAAAAAAACGGTCATAATTTATAAAATTAAATGATTAAGACATATTTTATAGAAATCGGACAGATGTAAAACTCCTTAAAGGCCGATGGGCCCCAAATGTCTTGAAACAAACGGGGAAATAGAATTTTGTCTCGTTCGAAATAAATTGTCAATTTATCTGATGGGTTTATTGCAGTGCGAACTTTGTCATTGGAATTACGGATAAATGGCTTCCGTGGCCTGAGGTTCTACAAAAACTTTAGAAGACTAACTCTCGCATTTGGGTTTTCTTGTGAAATTTAAAAAAATAACCATTTCGAAAGGGGTTGTTCGTCATCTCGCGGGAAAACAAAAGATGGATTCCCGCGAGTTGGCACATTGCAATTTTTCATAGTATTGTGTTCGTCATCTCGCGGGAATTGAAAAGTACAGTTGGATAAATTAGTATACCTACTCACATATAAAAACTATCGTGGTTTGATAAATTCTTATTGAGATATTTCGTGTATTGCCCGTTTATCTCGATATGAATTAGTATACCTAATTAATTTTTCAATTGAGTCGCTCAAGGAGCTATGAAGAGGTCTACGCTAGGAGTTTCTCTACGGGATCGAATCAGAAATGAGGAGATACGTAGTAAAACGCAGGTCACATAGCCCAGCAGATTAGCTCTTGGAAGTGGCATTGGGCAGCAGGCAATATAGCTCGAAGATCGAATGGCCAATGGGGCTAAAAAGTTCTCGAGGAGACAACGGATCGGCAAGCGCAGCGTCGGACGTCCACCAACAATGGGGACAGATAATATTTTCAAGGCTGCTGGTTCACGGTGGATGCAGGCTGCATCCGACCGTAATATCTGGAGGTCATAAAGGCAGGCCTATGTCCAGCAGTGGACGTCCAACATCTGACATTATAATGATGAAGTACATATATATATTTGGGTCCTTAGGTCAACATAATAAACCGATAGGTGTCTAGATGACATTTGTCAAAATGACAGCTGTCAAACTATAAACTGCCACAACTCCGAAACGGCTTGGCCTAGAGATGCCGTACTAGGCGCAAATGATTGGTGATAAAGAGAGCAACATTTTCGATGACAGCTGTCAAACTTTAAACTGCCACAACTCTGAAACGGCTTAGCCTAGAGATGCCGTACTAGGCGCAAATGGTTGGTGATAGAGAGAGCAACATTTTCGATGACAGCTGTCAAACTTTAAACTGCCACAACTCTGAAACGGCTTAGCCTAGAGATGCCGTACTAGGCGCAAATGATTGGTGATAGAGAGAGCAACATTTTCGATGACAGCTGTCAAACTTTAAACTGCCACAACTCTATCATAATTAAAACACGGTTCTTCAGTTTTTGTTTTTAATATTAATATATTTATTATTGTACAGTACAGCCACACTATTTGTAACAAAATACAATTTTATCATATTTTTTTATGAATTGCTTTACTTAACCAATATTATAAATTATCTCAAACGGCATCTCTAGGTCTAGCCGTTTCAGAGTTGTGGCAGTTTAAAGTTTGACAGCTGTCATCGAAAATGTTGCTCTCTCTATCACCAATCATTTGCGCCTAGTACGGCATCTCTAGGCTAAGCCGTTTCAGAGTTGTGGCAGTTTAAAGTTTGACAGCTGTCATCGAAAATGTTGCTCTTTATATCACCAACCATTTGCGCCTAGTACGGCATCTCTAGGCTAAGCCGTTCCAGAGTTGTGGCAGTTTAAAGTTTGACAGCTGTCATCGAAAATGTTGCTCTCTCTATCACCAACCATTTGCGCCTAGTACGGCATCTCTAGGCTAAGCCGTTTCAGAGTTGTGGCAGTTTAAAGTTTGACAGCTGTCATCGAAAATGTTGCTCTCCCTGACACCTGTCGATTGAGCTATGTACGGCATCTCTAGGCCCAGCCGTTTCGGAGTTAACGCAGTTTAAAGCTTGACAGCTGTCATTTTGACAAATGTCATCAAGACACCTATATCAGTTTAAAAGTTAAACTGTTTCAAGGATAATCATTGAATTATATAAGTTAACTTAAGGACAAAATACATACTTTATCATCATCATTATGCCGGCCTTTAGACGTCCACTGCTAGACATAGGCCTCCCTTAATGATTTCCAGTTATTGCGGTCGGACGCGGCCTGCATCCACCGCGAGCCAAAACTTTTCGGCCCCCCCGGCCATCCGTTCTACTAGCTAGCCTGCCCATTGCCACTTCAAAGAGCTAATCCGCTGGGCTATCACGGTGACCTGTGTTCTTCTACGTATCTCCTCATTTCTGATTCGATCCCGTAGAGAAACCCCGAGCATAGATAGACCTCTACTACTACGACCTATCTCTTTGAGCGACTCTGAGCCTGTTTATAAGGCCGAAAGTGAAGCACCACGTTTCGGATCCAAAAGTCATCACTGGCAACACACTGATTGGAGACTTTCGTCTTGATATTATAAAAAATTAAAATAAATGTATAAGTATGTTTTTATCAAATTATAAATACATACATATATAATTTAATAAACACAGCTAAATAATTTCGTCCTGTCACAACTGTGCAAACTATGTATATATCTATAGCAAAATATCTATAGCTATTAAGTTTTCACAGTTTTATAGCTTGAGTTAGTACCTACTTATAGATAGATATATACATTTCCTTTACTACAACAATTTTATTGAGTTGCCTGTACATAAATTCATTTGTTTTGAAATTCCCGCGAGATGACGAACACAATACTATGGAAAATTGCAATGTGCCAACTCGCGGGAATCCATCTTTTGTTTTCCCGCGAGATGACGAACAACCCTTCGAAAGTGATTCGCAATGTTTGTTTGACAACAATTGCCATGTGGTGTTTCCCTAAGAATAGTAAAACTCCATTCCTTAGAGTGTGTGTGTCTTCTAAGTAAATAAGGGATTAATCATCCAAAGGTTGCCTGGAAGAGATCGCTATTAGCGATAAGGCCGCCTATTGTCCCATTTTCATATTTATATATATTTTCTAGCTAGTTATTATTTATGTAATTTTAATATGGTGTACAATAAAGAAATTCTTTCTTTCTTAATGATGATACCAATTAAATTAAGCTGATGATGAAATTAGGTACAAAATTGTAGAACTTCGAAATATATAATGACAAAAGTGTCTGAGTCATTATTTATCATAAACTGTAAAATACTCTGATGATAATAATTTATTTTAATTTAATGTCTTGCTTAATGAATATTTGTTATTCAAAAGGGGACCATTGAATTACGACTTTTTGTTATTAAAACATGGCAGTATCTTGCGCAAAACGACTGGAGTAAATTACTTTACTTTATAACTTAACTTATAACCGAAGTAAGCGTACCTTTATGCCGTTCCTATTATGTTCACCTTATGTCACAAATTTATAGTCCAGGAGACCTATTTGTATATATTTATAGTAATTGGCTCAATTAATGATTTCAACTATTAAAATTTACATACAATAAATGTCTTGCTAAATAAGGCCTACCATTTATACCGTCAGCAACTTCAGCAAGAACTTTTTCACTATAGTGTATGATGACGAACTAACCAACAACAGTACAATGTAAATAGTGTTTTCTGTTCCTCGGCTTTCGAAACAAGATGATAAATTGCTCGGAAAATACAATGTTGGTCAAGCTACCCGCACAATTGAACTAGTGCATGACGTCACAGTCCGCCCGGCTAATTGACCAAGACTAAGTGAACTGTGCCAGTAAGTGGCCGTTTACTGCAGCTTCTCAGAACCAGAGAATTATGTAGCCAGATTTTCAGTAAATAAATAATCATGTGTGAAAACCGAGATTCCTTACGAAACTA
Organism: Chloroclystis v-ata; assembly: GCA_963691955.1. Taxonomy (NCBI): domain Eukaryota; kingdom Metazoa; phylum Arthropoda; class Insecta; order Lepidoptera; family Geometridae; genus Chloroclystis; species Chloroclystis v-ata. The sequence goes on along the minus strand of OY829902.1, from coordinate 8,943,033 downwards.
GATAAATAAATAAATAAATAAATATTACTGGACAATTTTTACACAGCGACATCTAGCCCCGTGGTAAGCTCGAAGCTTGTGTTACGGGTGCTAGATTTCTGATATACTTAGGGCTGATTTTTCAATCATCAGATAAAGGCTAACTGTTGAATAAATTTGTCATTTTCCATACAATATGTCAAATTTATTCAACAGTTAGCATTTATCTGATGATTGAAAAATCAGCCCTTAATATAATATACATACATAGATAGATATTTTTTATTATACATATATAACACCCAGACACCCGGAACAAATATTTGCAGATCATACAAATTGTTGTTCCGAGGCGGGAATCGAACCCGCAACCTCTTGCATCGCAGGCGGACCTTCGTCCGCTGCGCCACAGAGGTCGAGATGATATCAAATGTTTACGACAAGTTTTTACATTGTGTTCAATAATTACTATAGACATGTTTAGAACCCGCACCATTGTATTTAATTTTGTTGAATTTGTCTTAAGTAAAGTAAGATCAGGTTGCACCTATTTTATTTGTTCTTAAGACTATTTTACAACGTGTTTAAATAAGAAAGATATTATTGCGACTTCAAATCTTGAAATATACATACATATCGCCCTAAATGAACGATTGCAAAACTTTACAACTTAAAAGACCCAAATTTAATTTCTTCTTTATATTTATTAAAATTATATTCTTTACCCTTCGCAGAACCGCTTTGAGACATCTCTACTAATATACATTACGATTGCAGATATCCCATATGTTCATTTCATTTAAAACTTCTGGCACAGACACGCAAGTACGACGTAAAAGGGTTCTTTCTCATTACGAGATAAGAAACCATGACATATCATGACGTGACCCAGTTTCAACAATACATTCATATTAGCATTATGGAATTCTGTTTTAGGATTTTGATAATCATGACTTTAGGACGTCTTTGTGTATTTTTATTTAGATTTCTATTAATTTTCGTTGTCTGTGTTTTATTTTAATAACAAAAACTAAAAAAAAAGAAAACTTTACATACTATTTCAAGATTCCGTAAACACCACACACACGGTTACTCCACAGATACACAGATAACATAGGACATCAATTTACATCATCCCGCTCGTTACTCGAATCCGATACCTAAGTAACTGATATGTGATCCATAAAAAATGAGAGGAATAACTAAAAAAATCCCCTAATAAAACCTGTGACATTCTAACTTTGAGGCAGGAGTGATAAATCAAAGTGATGCCGGTTTCGCGTAAATCACACACGCATTTGCCACAGCGCTGTTATACACAGAAGATAAAGTTTTATAACCCGCCTGGGTTTTATTTAGAGGAAATGTAGCGCAGTAAACTGGCCGATGTGAAGGCTTATGGGTGGTACCTGATGCTTAGCACTGTGTTTGTACTTTATACGTTAAACTAGTTTTGAGGAATTTTTCTAAATTCATTAGGTATATTGTGCATTTTTTCTCATAATCGTAAGCGTGATTTTGTTTATCTCGCCATCACCATGAGAACTGACCTACTCATTTCAATTGAGGATTTCAGGTTATGCCTTTTATTTTTGTGGAGTTGTTTAACCTTATTTAACCGATACTGTGACTACAGAAAGCAATGCTCAATAAACATCATACCGTAACAGTGCGAGATTTATTGGTTCCCGGACGAAAGTTTTGAGGCCCAGAGGACCATACTAGGGCTTTTATAAAATGACGTGAAAAACGGCAGATTTTCTACAACTTTTTCTTTGGGCGGAAATATGAATTTTGCCATAATATTTCTCCAATCATGTACGGTCAGAGAGGAAAAATGATACAACACAACTCTATACGCATGAAACTCTAACATAGGTACTAGAAAAACAAAATATCAAACAGTCCCTACATAAGTAAAAATTAAGTGGTCTTCTCTCTAAATTGTAATAACCTCCAAGATATTTTAATAAATAGTTTACGTATACCATCTTTACTCCTAATATTCGTCGCGCACAATGTTTGCAGAGGTATAATCGAATTTTGCTTTGCTTCTATAATGCTGATGTCTGAAAATTAAACAATTTATCTAAAATATCCAATGTGTTTTTATTTCTTTTATTCTAAAAAGTCATATTTTGGAATACTATATATCTGATTTATTGAAACAAAGACTGTAAGTAGGTACATGTTTATTCAATATTCAAAATGGATACGATCCAACCAAGACCCTTATTTTGAGACACGTAATCTCTACGCGTAATAATGGAAGACTCAATCTGGGCATCGTAAAGACGAATTAAATTATAAATCTAAGCAAGAACTCAAAATTTCCACTAGCAACACTGAAACTATAATGCATGAGCGGCCCTTAACGCTAGTGATGCTGCCTTACGACAAATTAACATCATCATAATAGTTTAAGCCGGTAGACGTCCATTGCTAAACAATTTCTCTAGACATTAAGTCATTTCTGTGGCAAACCACTATTTTTAAAGTAACGCCAGAAAAGTAAAAGTAAAGTATTAATAAATAATTTATTTGGCATAAATAAATGTTACGAAACAATTTATTCCATATGATGCTTGCTGAACTAGTATAAATTGTAACCTAAAATATTACATAAATGTCAAAGTCCCGGAGAGACTCATCATCATCATCATTTCAGCCATTCACGTCCACTGCTGGACATAGGCCTCCTTTTTATGATTTCCAGGTACTACAGACTTACAGAATAATTACAAAGTGTAAATTTAAGGATTACAAGTAAAATAGTAACCACATAAATCGTACCGGTTATCAAAACATCCGGCCTTAGAACGCTCAAATCCTTATCACTACAGACCCTAAGGGCACGAAGTCCTTGGCGTTAGTCATAAACGTTACCCATTCAGAAGTTATGGTGGTTCAACAAGATGGGATAGTTAATTACTCTACCTTTAGTTATGAAGATAGACTGAGGAGCTCGTAAAAATCATTTTAGGTTACTTGTGAAGGACGTAGATTGAGACAGAGTGTAAGTTTTATGATGTTTAATGCTGTGAAAGTTTTGGAATTAATTTTAAATGGTTTAATATAGGGAGTTAATAGTGCTGTTACAACGCGTGTTCATATGATATGGTAATGTTTGAACATTAGAAACACGGTAAGGTTTGAAGTAAGTTAGTCTAAGTTTTTTTAAGCATCTTAGTTTGTAAGTCGTGTTGGCTAAGTGAGAGCATAGTCAACTTTTGTCCAGAGGACTTGGGCTTAAGCCTCAAGGGCCACTCTGATTTTTCTTCTTGAAAAAATTGTGTTCGCTTTGAAAAAACTCAAACGGTGAAGGCACGAGAGCAACTCGAGAACTAAAAAGATAGAATTTATTAAGATTTTTCTGATCGTACACATAAAATAATATTATTTTAAAACTGGGAACAGAAAACAAATTGTAGAATCGCTTTACTACTAGGTACTTCAATCATTATTCCTTCTTTAAACCAATCTTTTAAGTATTAACCATTCTACAACTACTACACCATCTCAAAGTCACCGGAACGCGCCAAGCAGCATTTATATTCCACAGAAATTCCAGCTCTTGAAAACCTAACCTAATAGTCGGACAATGGACCCACCGGAATACTAATATTATATCAGAGCAAATAAAACTTAAGCACATCCAAATCAGCATATTCAAGTTGAAGCAGAAGTGCAAACAGGAGAGTAAAGTTGGTCGCACTTACACCCACCTATGCAGAGAAACTAAGTGGCCCCATAAATTTCGCTGGTGTAAGTTTAAACGGGGACCAGGGATGTATGATTGTATTGGGGACTGGATAGGCTCTGAAGATAAATAATTGCTGGACAATTCACACAGCGACATCTAGCCCCGTGGTAAGCTCGAAACTTGTGTTACGAGAGCTAGATTTCTGATATACAATAGGTATAATATTTTATACAAAAATAATACAACCTTTTTCCTTCCAGTGTGTGATTAAACTGACTAATATAAGGTATTTATATTACCTGTAGACAGACAGCGTTGTCCTGTGGAGGAACTGTTCTAATTTACTACGGTTTATGAATTCCTCAAAAATATTTAATAGGTTCTATTGAGGAGACAAATGTCCAAAATGGAATGAATGCAAATACCTTTTGACGCTGAATATTGCTGGTCTTCAGGACTGGTCGACTCGTTCCAGCTTCCTTATGTATTAGCACAGAATTTATTAGCATCAGAAATTTAAACCTGGTGTTGCCATTTCTAGTAACTTTACACCCCGGAAACTTTTCCCCGAGGCATATATTTCTCCATACAGTGTTGTCAGTGTGTCTAATAAAGTGGTCACAGTCGAAGCAAGATTAACAGCCGCTCTTTATTATTGTTTGTGTTGGGAATGCAGCCTCCCGGGAAGTCGGGAAATTTGAGGGGGAATTATGATACGTGGGAAATAAGCTTGACATTGTTTGATGTAGTCGTGTTGGTTTAGTTGGGACGCTTTTAGCTTTCATTCTGTCGTGGGTTCGTTCCCTGCCCAAATGATCTTCAGGATTTTAAAGAAATAAATGACAAAAATCTTTTAATCCATTATACATTTCTCCTCACGTTTTGATCCCTTTATAGGAACCGAGGTTTCAGGAAGGCTTCTACATAGCCATGTTCAGGATGCTGAACCATAATATTCCTAAATCTATTTCAGAAATAAAAAGCCGAGGTATTTTTAGGTACAACACGATCAAATTGGACGGAAGTTAGTCCATTAAAGTTATACAATTAGTTACGATGGTAAAAGAACTCCTGACAAATCGATATAAATCGTACAATTGCCTCGTGACACTGAAGACGTTGATTGTTCCGAAAATGGAAAAGTTATTTTGTTATCTGAGGAACTGTGTTCTCATCACTCCTTTTATTGGGGTGAAACTCGATTTTTGTTAAATTGTGTTGGTCTTTGTCTTTCACACTTCGAGTTGTTGGAAAGCAACTAAGATGAGGTTTGTAATAAACTAGCTTCCGTATTGTGCTTCTACTTAATGCTACTTATTACAGCGGGAAAATTTAATATTTCCGGGGGAAAATGCAGTACGCGGGCGACACCGCAGAGAGGAAACCTGTGTAAAAGCTACAGCTACGTAAGTAAGTGTAAAGATTAATGAGTATTTATCAGACCGTCATTAATTATTGGTTTCCATCCAAATAATTTATAAAAGCCACTCAAATTATACGGTTATGGGCTCAGATTTAGCAATTAACATATTTGCCTGCCACTAAACCGCAAAAACCATTATTTTCAGTCCAACCATGAAACTATTGGGTAATTCCAAATTCTGATGCAAATAACAAAAACAAAGCAAACATAAATCTATTATATAACAATTGACGTGTCTAAGATTTGTGTGATGCAAACTATAGAAATAAATACTTATGACTATGACTATTCGTGGAACAAATTACATAATTACGTCTGCATCTTACTTTATAACATATACTACCTATCCACCCGTGGCTTTGATGCTGCTGTGTGTGGTGATGCTTTTTGTAAATTGTTGGTTTTAGATAAAGCTCTAGGCAATAATAAGGTTAAAGTTTGTGATTTATTATTTTGTAATAAATAAAATTATGGAACCATATTCCTTGCAAAACAGAAAAGCTCTTCCCATAAAAACGTATTACCTAATTTTTTCGATCAACTAAATTGCAACTGATTTACACCTTACAGCGGTAGATAATATTGGGTCCGCGTGACAATGGTTCATAATTTTGGGGCCGCAGCCTCAAGTGGTAACGCGTGAATAAGTGACAAACGAGCCTCGGACGGGAATTAGCCGGCGCGACACAAACCACCGGCATTTGCAATGCACTGAACACTGCGGTTTTGTATTTACCAACTGATTTGGTTGATGAAGGTTAGTTTTGGACATTCGCTTGATTATTTGCTGTCAATTTCATGGATCAATACGGGCTCCTAATCGACCAATTACTACTGTATAAAATAAATTAGAATTCTGTTCCGCGAATATATTAAGTTTCTATTTCTGATACCATTAGGTCTTCCATCTAATATGAGCACTTAACGTTTCAAATTTAAACGACCACTGTAACGTATTTTACCCTGAAGTGCAAAAAATCTACGTTAAAAATCCATTTAACAATTTGAATTGAGGTCGTAAAATTAATATCTTAATTTATTTTTAAAATTGGGTCATTACGCGAACATTTTAATTGGAGTGACAGTCCAGTTGATGAATATTTAAAAATAACGTTGCTGTCGAATCTATGGATACTTACATTTGTGGTTGAAGCCATAATCACTAGCAAATATTGTATAAATTTTAATACATATTATAATAAAAATATTGGCTATAGATCGTGCCAATATTTTTACCTTTTTCAAGCTTTTCAATTAAAATAAATAAATTAAGTGCCGGACAATCCACACAGCAACATCTAGTAGCCCCGTGGTTAGCTCGAAGCTTGTGTTAGGGGTGTGATTAATTATTGAGTAAGTAAATCCCGATTAACAAATTAAAAGTGTAACTTTCGCTATATCCGATAATATGATAAGGCTGTTTGAGTGTTTTGTGTTATATATTCAAGAAAATAAGAATTGTTTTTCACTCAAATCCGTGACGAACTAATAAAGTGAACGAACCACGGGAACGAACGTAACAACATCCGAGGCTCCCCTTACTCCTCGCACCTGTAATCTCACGCTGCAGTAGAAGTAAACAACGCCAACTTTCTCCAACTATACTAACGAGGGCGCTTTGTGAATAACTGAGCAGTTTGCTGCAACTCCTACTGACTTTGCGTTGCGAATATGTTACAATAATAATAATAAATAAATATTTTTCATCATTTTCACTCAATCAATAAATCATTTATTTCAGCCATATACACAGTTACATTATAATACGAAACTCTTAAAAATAACTCTTATTTACTTAAATTTAGAAAAATAAATAAAATAAAAAACCAAACAATATTAAATGTTGGAATTAAATTGAAATTAAAAGAATTAGTACCTAAATTAGTCAAACAAAATAAAAGAATCTAAAAATTTTAAATTTAAGCTAAAAATTAGAATTAAATGTTTTTATTGCTCATTACGTGGTCATCTATTGGACAAAGCCAAAATGTTCTTTATTTAACATAGCCCGACCCCAAAAAAGCCAGTATTGCTTTACCTTAGTGAAATAAGGCTCTTAAAGCACCCGAATTGAATGGACACTGTATCATTTTTCAAAATTAACCCTCGAATTTCAACATACAATCTAAGAAAAACACACTGTCAACCCACATCGAGAAAGTCATTTTTCTCCTCCAATTAGGCAGTGTCAGAGTTTTTCTGAGTTTGTCCAGTACTGGAATTTGTCAAGGTAATGTACAATCTGAAGTTAAGCTATTTATCACGTCCTTTTGATTATGTTTTTTGTTGGAGGGCGGAGCAAGGGTTGACAGAATAGGTAAGACGGAGTGCTGAAAGAAAATTGTGTCCCTTGATTTGAAATTTGAAGTGAGGGTTCACTTTTTGTTGCAAGCCTTTCCATTTGTTACCCAGTTAGGTTTTGTTTGGATATGGTTTTGGGAACTAGAAATGTTTAAAATCCATAACGGGAGCCTATAACACTGATGTATTATGTCACATAAATATAACAACAACGTAAAATAATTTGTTTTGATGATGATAATGATAACAATGGATATATGTATACCAAAACAAAACGTAAGTGTTAGTAAAATAAAGAGGATGTTTCTTTGAAATTCTAGACAAAGCTATTTTACAAATCACAAAGCTCTGAATTTGATTTAAAAGCTAGACACCAGTCGTCTAAAAGAGGTGTGCTATCAGACAAAATATTCCTTATCGTGTTAAACTCTAAACCTTTAAATCTTTCAGTGCGCTGTGGTCCGGGGAGTGGTCGCTGATGCAGCCCTGATGATGTCACACGTACTGGCGTGAAACTATTAGCTATTCCCAAATTAAGGTTTCTGGGATTCCCAATTTGTTAAATCTTTTTAATAAAATAAACCATTTGTTTTTTAGTTAATGTTTCAAGAGCGATAAGATTAATTCTCGTGCTATGCTTCGGACAGAGAACCTATCTAAATTCCAGGCACGCCTTGAAAGTTTAAACATCGTAAGTGAAAGAAGCCCCTGTTTGTTCAAACTTGATTTTTATCCTTTGTAAAAGCTTTCATCTAACCTCTAAGGATTTTGCATATGATGGTTATTTCAGTATGGATGCTTTTAGCTGGATATGGTTTATGATTTTATAATGTAAGACATCTTAATTTTTTTTTTATTTTCAAAATTTAATGGAATAAACTAAAGTAATTTACTTTAGTTAATTCCATTAAATTTTTGTAATTCTCTATATAATGATTATAATTGTGGCATAAAGTTTGTTGTCCATATTTTGCGCTGTCTCAACATCATAAACATATTTTACATCACAGGTCCTCAATAGAATCTAGGTATTTATTACCTATGAAAAATCACCATGCTTACCAGGCTAGTGATCTACAACAATTTACTCAATGTACAAAAGTGTAGCAAGTCTACCAAGTTTACAAATTAAATGACATATCAATTTATTTTCCAAAATAAATAAATAAATATTGCCGGCCAATTTCACACAGCAACATCTAGCTCGAAGCTTGTGTTATTTCACCTAAACTTAACATAATATATATAGATAGATATTTTTTATTATACTGGGTGGCGCAAAAGTACTGGCACTAAAGAAAATACTTTTTTTTTTTTTATATGACATTTTCTGTCATTTTGTTGTTGAACATTGTGTAGTGAACAAATGTAAAATACACTGAAAATAAACATGGACCGTTTTACTCCCCAAGAACGTGGAATAATTGTGTCAATGTTCTTACGGAATAATTTATCAGTGATAAGAACACAACGTGAATTTCGCGACACTATGGACTTAGTGAGGGACGCTTTTCCAGGCCGAGTTATCTCTCGTTTTGGCGAATTGCCTTGGCCTGCAAGATCACCCGATCTGACCAGTCCAGACTTCTTTCTTTGGGGTTTTTTGAAAGCTCGGGTGTATGTGAACAAGCCACAGACTCTCGCAGCTCTAAAAGAAAACATTCGTCAAGAAATAACGAACATATCGCAGGAAGTGTTACGGCAAGTTATGCAAAATGTCATAAATAGGGCTCAAATGTGTATCAACTCTGGAGGTCACCATTAAAAAGACATCATCTTTAAATCCTAATGGTACGAAATTTAATGGCACAAATAAACATTTAAAAAAATCTAAATCTAGTTTTCTAATTTAGAAAAAATGTTATAGCTGAACCAAATAGGGTCTTTACTTTTGCGCCACCCAGTACATAAACAACGTTCAATTATTTTTTCTTTGATTTTCCCCAGGAAACTTTACTTCACTAATTAGGTAGACATTTTCTTACAGCATGCGAAATCCGAGCACCTGTTTTTGCGTTCACTTACTTGAGCTTACATCCAACAACTTTAGATTTTCAGCTAACATACTCCTTATGGAGAAGAGATAGAGTTTATTTTTGGGTATATTAACAGTGTTAGTTGAGAATAGCGATAAGTAAGTTTGTGGAATAAGTTCTAGGAAACTAATCTGCTAATGGCGCAGAAACTTAGTGTTATGAGACAAACAGTGAGCGTTTTGTTGCTGAAGTTGATACCAGATGTGTGGAAGTTTTTCAAAATTCGAACTACAAACACGCCACCGGTAAATCCTTACTAATATTATAAATGCGAAAGTAACTCTGTCTGTCTGTCTGTCTGTTACGCTTTCGCGGTTAAACCTCTAAACCGATTTTGATGAAATTTGGTACAGACAATCATTAGACCCTGAGAAAGAACATAGGCTACTTTTTATTTCTACGCGGGCGAAGCCGCTGGCAGAAGCTAGTACTGTATAAGTTTTGTTCATACAAGCAAGTGTATTGTGGCGAGTGTTTTATTTTTAAGTACTACTCTGTTTATGTGTGTTTTATTTTTAAGTACTCTACTGCACCTAAATAATAAAGATTGTGTTCGAAAAAATATATTTTTTTGAGTTTGAATAAGGTGTTTCATTTTAATAAATAGTTAATTTTCACATTTTTTTATTTTGCTTATTGTGTTGTAACAGAAACCTTTGAAAGCTAGTTTATTGAAATCTAATATCAGCAAACGACTTCATAAATGAATTTCAAAATAACAAAAGTCATTTTCTAGTGAAATGTCAAAACAATAATATATTTTGCTTTTGCTTTTCCGTATAAAGAAATAATATTTATCCTCTGACCGCTTCGCTATTGTTTTAACATCACATCCAGTCCCGGGTCACCTTATACATATATAACATAAAAGTACACAGTGACCGTGTGTTCGTCAGGCGTGAATAATTAATTTGTTGTGTTGCGCTAAAAATTTCACAAATGGCGTCAACATTTGGGAAATTTTTAGCTCTTTTAACTTGGATGAAATTTATTCCCTCACTAATTTGTGGGCTTTTATTTCGCCTCTATGTTAATTAACCTTTTTTTAACAAATAAAATCAATTATTGTTGTCATTAATGGAAAATTAATGGAAGTCATAATTTGGAAACCCTATAATTACGTATAATTTAAATACATAACGCCAAAATACATTCCATTTTAATTATCACATTAATTAATTACAAAATGAAAACTGTCAAGAAAATACTATGCGTTTTCATTTGTAACGTAATTTTATATATTACTATATGAAAAGAAAACCCGGCTTCGCTCGGGTGAAATTTTACGAAATTCTCCATAATCCGAATTTGGCGGATATTATGTTGTCGACTAAAAATTAATATTTTTTTATGTTTTATTATTCTACTGTTTCGATGAAATTATTAATATAGAAGATATATATCTACCTATTTTCGTGTCAAATCGTATATTTCCTAAAGTTATGGTTATTATTCGACTTCGTCGATTTCACACATCTAAGAGTCGAAGCGCGCGAATAAATCGGGCTATTCAGCCGGATACTAACAGTATACAGTCCAATGCGACTCGTAAAACTGTATTGCTGTGGCTGCAGTTTGCAGTCCGCAGTCGTATGACTTTGCAGTCCAGTAGAAATCTCGCTGCATACCGCTGGTCGTTAGGACCTTAGTTTTAACGTTCTTAAGAGCTTCATTTCCGAATGATTCGGTATTGAGACTGAAAATAGTTTTTTATAACTAAAATTACAAACGTAGGTGTATTTAGATTACTACACTCTTACTCTTCTTCTACAATAAATGATCTCTACCTATTTTTGTACTTTATATAAGGATGCAAGTGGCTTAATAGTATTGTTAGATATGAGGTACGTGCATTGAACAATGGCTGCAGATCGGGTCAAAATTTTGCCTCGCATTTTTTCTGTATATTTCTGACATCCTATTTGCCATGTATTCAAGCCAGCTGTTATCAAAGCAGAAAGGACTTTAAAGGAGATATAAAAAAAAGATGTCATTTTCCAGTCTCTAACTTAATTATGCATAAGGTTTGGTTTCAACGATAAGCAGGAAGGCATGGTGGAAACCAAACCTTATAATGCTCTTTCCAGTCTTCAACGGGAAATTATATGGGTTAATATGATGATGCCTGTGAAAGTGTCCGGCTGAATAAAATTTGATTTTCAACCCCCAGCGCAGATACAAACCTATAACAATAACAATTATGTTTATCGTCCTAGAATAAAACGCATAACTGTACTGTTAATTTCAGTTAATAGTACTGGAATATTTGCGATAATTCTGTTAATTAGGTACCTATTCCGAATGAGCGGATTTGGCGCATTCCGGGGCAGATTGTGACCGCGTGATTTCTATGTTTATTCAGCTGTGTTTGTCAATTTTGAACATTAGGTAATTTTAATTATGCCTATAACGCGATAAATGCATCGTTATTGGATAGCAATAAATGTACTTCGCTAAATCTATTTGCGAGAAAATTATTGGCTGTTATTTATACTTTAGACTGTTCAACTTTTGAGAGGCGACTTTTTTCTTGACAACTCTATTTGCTACGCTGGCTAAGTGTGGGTTGGTGAATGTCACGACTTTAAGGCAGAAACACATTATTAACACCCGACGCCACCCGATGAAAGGCGATGCGTGTTGAGTCGAATCAAATGTATGGTTTTCTATAGACCAGAAACACACTTTGAACACGCGACCCGACGCCACGCGCGCACACGCCACCTGATCCAGACGTGCCAGATCTGTGTGTGCGTGTTTACCCCCAAAACACGCCATCCGACGCGGGCGCGCAGTATGTTTCTAGACAACACTCGACGCCACGCGTCATTCGTTCGAGAACTGTCACTTTATGCCAATTTCATATTAAATATTTGCATTTATTTAGTGAAATGATGATGAAATGCTAGTATGTCGTGGCGTCGCGTGTTGGTAATATGCACGGTGCACGTCGGGTGTCGACACGTCGCGTCGCGTCGGGTGTTAATAATGTGTTTCCTGCTTTATAGTCTTAGCAACATCACAACACACATTACAAAAAAAAACAGTTTGTCTGCCATAAGTCATAACATAATTTTATTATTGAATTACCAACTTCTAGCATACCTACTTTCTCGCTACGTGCAACGCCATGAATACTTCTCAGATATAAAATGCAACAGGATTTTACGAGAAGAAATTATAAATTCATTAGACTGGATTCGTCGGAAGAAGTTCCTTGAATATTTCATTTCTATTGTTAATTTTTACTATAGTTGGTTTTATGCTTCCGTTATTTAAATTTTATTTTTCTTTCAAACTTGTAATATAATTTGGTGTAAAGTGAAGAGACGAGGAAAAACTAAAAACTTTCTTTATAAGTAATAAAAATTTGTTTGTAAACTTCACGGTCTTGAGTTGTAGTTGCCTGCCAACCAGGACAACGGCTGAATCGATTGTTCTGAAAATTTTTGGTTTAGCTACTATTAACAGCGGGTAAATTAATCTCAAATTAATATAACGCAGGCGAAGCCGCGGGGCAGAAATCTAGTCCACAATAAAATCATGTAAATCAAAATAATGTAATATATTTATTGCTTTTTAGAGGTTTAAATAAGGAACCCTTATTATATCTTTTAACACTATCTCTGCCCATGACACATGCTCGTATATCGGCACGGTGTGGGTGTAGAGCATGGGTATTGAATGTGTTAAGTCGGTATTCGATAGTCGATATTCACGTTGAAAGCTAGGTCCCATTAGAACCGGCAGACACTTTACGATCGAGTTCGCTGCGACAGGTCCCATACTCCCCTACCTCATTCTATATCTTGACTTTAAACTGAGCGGAAGTGAATGAACTATAACAAATAACTCATAGGTTAATGCCTAATTTCACCACTCTCTGTTAGTTTCACATACCGTTATGTTTAACGACGGACAGTTTATGGGATAATAAACTAACAAACAGAGAGTAGTGAAATTAGGTCTAAAAAAAACTTTAAAACAATCTTTAAAACTCATAGCAATACAAAGTAAAATCTAGAAGCTTTTTAAAATGAAGTTTAAGGCAAGTGTCTAAGGGGCCGTCCATTAATCACGTGAGGTCGTTTTTCTCATTTTTTGACCCCCCCCTCCCCCATGGTGATGTTTGGTGAGGTTTGGGACCAACACCCCCCCTCCCCCCCTGGATCACGTGTATTTTTTTGGAAGTCTAAATAAAGGATATTTTTGACTGGAAAAAAATATTTAAAAAATTGAGTTTTGATTCGAAAAACATTTAACATAAAACATTTTTTAAATAATGTATTTGCAATAAAATTAATGATTAATTAATTAATGTTGTCTTCGTCCCACGGAGTTTGCAAGACTTTCATTTAAGGTTACAACTGGTAAAGCTTCTTCTTCACTAGCAGTTGTTATTGGCAAAGAGGTTTGTGACATATTAACTTCGGTTTCGTCAAGCCACTCGGTACCATCATCCTCGCGCACTACGCAGAGAACCTCCCTCGTAGCGTGAGGATACGCGTGGGCCGAACAGTTTCAGTTTCGTGGGCAGTTTGGTGCCCATGGCACTCTTTTGCTCTTTTTTTTAGTGCAGAAGTACTGCCCACACTGCTGACATATTCTTTCCATAAGAAACTTACGATCCTTCTGCAGGCTAGGGCAATACAGGTCATAAGGCATTCTCAGCAGAAATAGCGCTTTTTGGCAAAAAATAAATAAAATTAATACACGTGATGTCTAACGAGACCCCCCCTCCCCCCTCGTGATGTTTCGTGATGTTTTCCGTACCCCCTACCCCCCCTTTTGAGCCTCACGTGATTAATGGACGGCCCCTAAGCTGTTCAGCCATGAAAGGTAAACTTGCCTTGATTTTCTCGGCGATGCTTTATTCATGAAGCTGATGCATCAAGCAGGAGCGGCTCTATCACAAGTTCCTTAAAACTATCGCGATTTGATTCTCATTAAATTACAATTATAATAAATAAATATTGCTATGTACCTACATTATAAATTCATTATTAAATTCTATAACCCCGTGAAGCTTGTGTAACGGGTACTAAAATAATCTGATACCAGTTAATAGAATATAATACAGTCCAGCAATATTAATTTATTTACTAGCTTACCGCCCCGCGGCTTTGCATGCGTATTTAGGTTTTCTATGCGGAAAAATATATTTCCTCGCGTCAAAAAGTGTGCAGTGTAGTTATGTGTTATTCTGTTATATAGGCTACATTATTGTGAAGTTTCATCAAAATATATATTCAGTAGTTTCTGCGTCAAAGCATAACATACATCCCAATATTCATTCTTACAAACATTAATTCTACATTCTTACAAACATTCATTCTACATTATTACAAACATTCATTCTACATTCTTACAAATCGCATTAATAATTTAGTAGGATTGACGGTATGTTAAAAAGTCTTGATAGGGCTCCCACAGTTGGCGAGATAAACGAACTTACCTGTACGGAAGAGTGCTTCGGATAAATCGTGTTAGGAGAAATACACAAGGGAATCTAGAACTGAATCTGTAAATAAACCTGCGTATCGCCCGCGACTTTACTTCATCATCAGTGGGAACATACATATAAAGGGGTGATATGATTATAGAATTAGCCGGTAAAAGCCCTTATTTCGCCCAGTTCATCATACATATTTATGCTTTCTATACCATCATGAACTATTCAATCGTAGGATAATAAGACGCACTGCAAAGTGCCGTCTCAATCAGCAAATAGAATGGAACTATACAATTGCAATTACCATAAAATCTCCATACAATAGTACAACAATAGAGTTCAAAATCGTTTGCTCGAAATCAATTTAACTGTTTCAGTGAGGGTGTTTTCACTAACCACGACGTCGGTACTATGAAATTAAAAGTAAAGAAATGAATTACCTACACTAGCTTTTCATACATCGCGTTGTTGACGTAAAGAGTGAAGTCACAGTTTCAACAGTTATATATAAGTATAAAAATTAATGACAATTTTCGTTTTAATTTTGTAACTCGAGAACGACTGGGCTGATTTAGGTGCTTTTGTTATTAAAATAGTCCCAGAGAGCCTTAGAAGGTGAGAAAACTTTTTTTTTCTCGTGAAAAATCCAATAACTTTCACAGTAGCGCCCCATAGTGATTATTAATTTAAACTATCACCAATTACATGATTACATTCATGACTCACGTTGTGAGTAAGCGTCCTGATTGGAGAATTTAAAACAGCACAGCTCTGGTGTTACAAATAAAGACAAACAATACTTCCTTCATAACTGGGTTCCAAGCGATAAAAAATATTCCCATTACGTAGCTGGTTACAAAACTCAGTTACGTAGCCGGACGGAACGGGAAAAACACCCTCAGAGTCGTGTCGTAATTCTGTCGTGTCGGTACATGTAACAACACTGCACAAAATAGAAGCGATAATTCATGCATTGTTAATTGAACGCGACAATGCGAAAATACAAACGAATTTCGGAATGTAGCGTGGCAGTCGGGTGTTATTCTGTAGCATAACTTGCAGTTGGAGCTGTAACGAGTTTACAAAGAAAACTTTTGAATTCTGGTTTTGTAAAAGTGTGCTGTACAGAATACAATTCGTTGTTGTTTAATCTCATGTTATAACGTGCGCAATTGAAAATGAATTCTGTAAATGGCGGCGGGTAGGTATGGTACGATTGGCAAAACAAGGATAAAAGTATAGACAGCGATAGAGAGTGAGTGAGAAGTTATACATAACAAAATTAAAGAATAAGAGAGCGATTGACACAAAATGATACAGAACTCCACAATTTCCCAAAAGGCCTAAGAATAGTACCACCCATCCCTAACTGTAGTCAATTGACTGTGTGATTTATACATTTATTTAGGAAACAACAAATGATATATTGCGATACTACGATACGATATGAAGATGCTATAGGCAATAGGTAATATAGCCTATACTATAGCATTCCTCGATAAATTTAGGTACTATCCAGTATCCAACAGTTAAAAATATTCAAATCGAACCAGCAGCGGTTTCTAAGATTAGCGCATTCAAACAAACAAAGTTTTAACCAATCAAACTCTTTACCTTTAAAATAAAAGAAAAAATAATATAAGCTGAGTTAAAAAAGTAGGATAAGTAAGTATAATGCTAGAACATTATTATATGATCCACCGAAAATTAATAACATTGGTACAGAATAGTGACCCGAAATGTTTTATCAATGGATAGGTCCAGTTGTTAATTGAGGCTGCATTAATGCATTTCAATTGGAACTGGAACTCACAGCCTTTGAACATTTCGCAACTACCGTCATCTGTTGCTTGTTGCAAATTGTATCAAAAGAGGTCTTACAGATAAATTTATAATTGTTATGAAAATATCAAATTCGCGTTTGGCCGTAACAGCGGACAGTTCGCTAATGTCTAACCATAGTAACCAAATAACATACAAAAAACCTTAAAAACTTATCATTATCATTGTCGTAAAAATGCGTCTTTAACTGAAAAAAGGTGTATCATGTAAAATTATTGTAAACCTAATGCTGCGGTGAAAAAACAACAACGTTCTATTTTCGAAAAAAATCCCTCGTTATCTTTAATTACCAAGAAATATGTCCATTACCTTATCTCCTTAATTTCTCCCGAACAAAAAGTAAGAACAAAATAGGCTTTATTTATTTCCCGTTTGAACACAAATAGCTGTAGTCATTAATACGGCCTCCGAAGATAAGGGCACAGAATAGGCCGAAGTTGAGCCCACTCAGAGGCCAATAGAGACCAGATAAAGGCAGCCATTATTTTTCCCATTAGGCTTCGATATCGGGTTGCGTATTTGCAGGTCTTGGTGTGGACTCTTGGTTTTAAACGCTAACGGTAACAGAACAGCATTCTCTTCAGGACTTATATGTCAATCCTGTCTCCATTATATACAATAGAATAATAACTATAAAATACACCTATATCAAGAACAATATACAGGACAACATTTTTAACTTATTATATAAGTGGCGGCCTTATCGCTAAAAGCGCTTCCAGGCAACCTTTATATGGATAGGAACTATTGAATCATTGAGCGGCAGTGCGACACAATTCACAAAGTCACAATTAGAGAAACTTAAAACTAGACACAGAAGAAAAAAATATAGAAATTTAGACACTATAATATTAAGTTAGTTCAGTTTCTAACCAGTACCCATGATACTGCCATGTGCCGCGCCAAACAAGAGTCAATGAGCATGTTGCGAGGTAGGTAAATGATTTTACCTACTCTAAGAAGAAGCTCTACATATACATTTGCAAACCCGCCTCCTTACAGATTAAATAAACGCGTTCGTAGAGCAAGGTGCGATCGGCTAATCCCCGCTGATTGCTTCAGATTACGGCGATATCACTCCAAGTGACGCCTAATTGAAAGCTGTAGGTGTTATGCTATTGTTTTAGGGATGACTATTGTGTTACGTGTGGGAACGTGAGGTGTGCAAAAGTAAAATATTATAAATGCGAAAGTAACTCACTGTAAAGCAGGGAACACATTTGTAACACCCGACGCGACGCGACGTGTCGACACCCGACGTGCACCGTGCATATTACCAACACGCGACGCCACGACATACTAGCATTTCATCATAATTTCACTAAATAAATGCAAAAATTTAATATGAAATTGTCATAAAGTGACAGTTCTCGAACGAATGACGCGTGGCGTCGAGTGTTGTCTAGAAACATACTGCGCTCCCGCGTCGGATGGCGTGTTTACCCCCACCATGGGAACGCATGGTGGGGGTAAACACGCACACGCAGATCTGGCACGTCTGGATCAGGTGGCGTGTGCGCGCGTGGCGTCGGGTCGCGTGTTCAAAGTGTGTTTCTGGTCTATAGAAAACCATACATTTGATTCGACTCAACACGCATCACGTTTCATCGGGTGGCGTCGGGTGTTACAAATGTGTTTCTGCCTTAACACTGTCTGTGTGCCTGTATATTACTTTTTACTTTGTTTTGAAAGCTTACAAAGATTTACAATAAACGTAGTAAAAATTATTCAAAATTTCTGATCTTACTTTTATCACTTAAACAATGAAATCACCATTATATAAAAATATTTTCTCATATTTTACACTTGATTGAACAAATTTTTGTTAGCTTCAACTTTTAAAATATTTCTAGTCAAATCAAACCTATTTTTGTGATTAGTCTGCCAACTTCAAAATTGCGCAATAATAATTTTCATAGCCAATAAAATTGCTATTAAACGTAATTTACGTCTGAAAGGCGAGGTTTTCATGCCTTCTCACGATTACACTGCTGTTTATCAATAAACACTTAAACCTAAATTAGTACTGAAATAACTAATATTACTTTCTATACTGCACACTGATCTTATCAATACCTATAGTTCTGCCCTGTAGATCTTGTTGCATTCAAGTGGATTCCTTCTGGTAATAATTCCTTGACCTCAGTTTGTCCGTGTTTAGGCGGAAGGAGATAGGGTGTACTATTCTTAGGTCGGGACGACACGGCAAAGAATAACTAATCTACGAGTAACCAATAAGAAGTAAGGCCTTAGTTTATAAAAGACTAGCATTCCGCTCCGTGGCTTTACACGCGTTTAAACATTTTCCCTCTGTCATTCTGTACCTCGACTCCTGGTTCTATGCTATTTTTCCACCAATTTTCAGCCAACTCGATTCAGCTAATCGTGAGTCATAAATAGTGTTTGTAACACGACATTATTTTTTATATTAAGATGTAGAACATTGTATGTACGCCTTAAACATGTGTTTTAGCAGACAAACAATGTGAGGAGACAATAAAGAACGATTTTAAAAAATCCGCCCTAAAGCCAGCGTGGAAATTAAGGCTTAAAATTTATATCACTATAAAACCAGATTAATATTTTTTTATCATAACCAGACAATAGCTGTCTTTTTGATTTAGCGAAATGTATTAAAACGGCTGATTAACTAAGTGCTAGTGGATTTAGGCTCGGTTTAATAGTCATTAATTTTGATTGTGAATCGTAAAACTCTGGGGTAAATCTGAAAATCGATATAATTTCAGAGATAAAATGATTATGAGGTTCCTTGAAGATACTGCTCGTGAATTTCTCTAGCGGTAAAACTGCTGTTGTTTCGGTCGGATGCAGCTTGCATCCACCGTGAACTGGCAGCTTTGACCAAATCTTATGTCCATCTTGTTGGTGGACGACCAACGCTGCGTTTGACAATCACGGATCGGCGCTCGTTAACTTTTCAGCCCATCGGTCATTTGTTCTCCTCGCTAAGACACATCAAGTTAAGATTTGCTCGTAACCATAAGCAAACCGTCCTACAAATCAGGTATGTACGAAGCTCAACCATTAAAGTTGTGAACTAGCCAATTGAGGTTCGCTTTTGGCCGTGTGCCACCGGCCAGCCATCCCACGTGCCTATCGAATACGTTACCAAACATAAAAATTCACTGCTGTATCTAGAATGGAGATTGTCACTCACTATAATGATTTAGCACTCAATTGGCTCCGATACGTATCGCCGTTTGAAAACTCGTCATTTTCAGTGAACAAGAATTGTATAAACACCGTATACCTATATAAAATTTCAACTAATCACTAAAGAATTTTAAAGACTCTTTTGAATCTAATTTTGTCACTCACTTACTAACTGATTGACTTTATAGATCACCAAATTTATATGCCACTTCTAGCAGATATAGAAGCTGTAACGTTTGAAAACATAGGTACAATCAATGTCGAACTGAAAAGTATGATATGTGATGATGTATGTAAGTACGCAATTATGACGCTAATCGCCAATTAAAATAGAATCATCATGTATATGCCTCAAGACTGAAAGGATTAGAGTTTCCACTTCTTTGTCAAAACGTAGCCGGTCGGTTACAGAAACGATTAGATGAGTGACAACCTTAAGCTGACTTAGCTGCTTTCACGGACTTTAAGCTTATCTCAGTTTTGGTTTGTTTGTAACACGACATTGTGATTTTATGTTTATTTTTCTTTTACGGGAATGTATTTTGTTTCTGTGCCTAGGATAACTAACAGTTCGTACTGCCGCATCTAATATTTTTTCCTTTACTACAGAGGGAAAGATTTTTGTACAAAGTGTCATTTTTAACATCCATATCATTATTATATCTCCTTTTAAATTTTTATTATTAGTGCTGGGCAATTTACAAGGCTGTTACTTAGGCAAGGGTGACAAGAGCGTTCTTAACCCTAAATGGATATCTTATATCTTAAAATGAACAACGAAGATAATATTTTTAGTACATACACGAAACAAAGTTTTGCAGATCGTACAGACAATTCGTCCCGAGGCGAATCGAACCTAGTACCTCCTACGCTTGTGCATTGCTTCGCCAGCCACGGAGGTCCATAGTCAAATATTACCTATAAACGAATTTTATATTATAAGGGTATTAATAAAGTTCAACGATATCATACCATTTGGTATTTAGATGCAAGTTTATGTAAATAAAGCCTCGTTTGAGCAGAGGAAATGGCGGGCACGACGGAAAATTCAATTTCCTGACTTCACTTATCCGTAGAGGTTGTACGAAAGAGGCACAAGCCTATTCTGATCGGATGTTTAGGAGAATGATCTAGTTTTGAAACCTATTTATTTGTAAACTAAATGTAAGTTTGAGTGGTGAACCACGCTTAGGTTGTGACCTGTTATTTTTCTATACCATTTTCTAATATTTATCATTGGGTATTTTTTCACACATTCTTCAAACAACAATTTTCTAAGTTCCAAGGTAAAATTTACTACACATACTTGTGAATAAAGTATTATTTAGCTATGGTAGGGGTGAACCACTCCGGTTTGCTGAAATATCTTCTCAAATGCTTGCAAGCAAAGCCACAAGTTCATGCCAGAAGTTTAATAATATATCCCTTTAAGAAATGCCGTGCATTCACGGTCCTTGTGCATAGTGGCTTTGTAAGCTATTCAAACGCTTTGTGAGAATTTAGATGTTGCCAATTTTTATTTACATAGAGTATCTAATTCTTAGCACATTCGACTTTCATTCCGAAGGTTCAAACCCCGCCGCGCACTTCTGATTTTTCACCTTGAAAAATTGTGTGCTTCAAAAAAACGTGCTAAAACGGTGAAGGCAAACATCGTAAAGAAACCGGCTGTTTCTGAACTTTAAATTAGTGTTATTCACCAACCCGCACTTGGCCAGCTTGGTAACTTAAGGCTTAATCTCTCTCGTCAAGAGAGAAGTCAGTTTAACGACATTTTTGTAATATTTATGTTTAAGGGTAGATAAAGTACCTATTTACAATTTCGTAACTCTCATCAATGATTATAATAGTTTTAATATTTTGATTATTGCAAGCAAGTGGTTTTTAACATTTAAGTTTTATTCATTAAACCATTTGAAAATGTATTAAAATTATCTTAGGTCTTATTCAAAGGAGTTCAGAGTCTAGTTTTGCGTGGCTTTACAGTCGTTACGGCGATAATTACTTAATTATCAAACTAGCGTTCATTTGCAGTAAGCCGGCTTGAAAAGACTATAATTATGTGATTGAATTACTCAGACAATTACTGTACGAGGGAAGACAAAAGCTTAGCAGCTTATCGTCTCTCTAGCTTAATGGTAATTTAAATCCTCTGAAGAGATTTTATTATGACTATACTCTATAATATATGTCGTGGAGAGAGATGTGTAGGATGTCGAATAGTGTGTGTTTATCAGGAGGGCTTCTAGCTGGTTATGACGTCACCAGGTCTAACGTCACAGTCGTCTTTATGTTGATAATAAAACCACGAAGAAACGTCCATTATTTATTCCATTTTACAATGTTTCGGTCCAACGAATCAATTTATAACCAACAGATTATTATTATTAATTTATTACGGACAACAAATGAATTTACTGCAAACAGAGAACTGTTCAAACCGACTACTCGAACAAGAATACATTTATTTATAACAAAGCACTGTTCCGTCCAACGGCTCAAACAAGAATGTAATGTTAGCTCGGCCGACGGTCGTATTTAAAGGCACAAAGCACGACCGAACCAGTTTTACAAGTAATGTCGTCGGCGCGCCGCAACCCGTAGTTCGATGCGCGCGGTACAAACAGGTTCTGAGTCATATTTCAAACGATGTTCTTGTCTGCCCCGACACGGCCATGCTGATAGATGGTGCGCGCTCTGCACCAGTCGTTTTTCTGAAAAAGATGAAAAAGTTTCTCTGAGCTAGGTATCCATTCAAAGGTACACTAGCTGATAATTTGGTGCAAGGTTATTTGTTCTGATAATTGGATCTCAACCACCAAATTATCAGCGAAAGTTTAAAACATAGCACTTAGAATGTTTATTAAAAAAATGAATAAGGAAAACTGACAAGTGAGTGAGTTATTATTATTGTTATCAATGTTCATGCTCCACGTATTTACATTGTTTTATAATTTTATGGCCAATGCTTGCACTCCACGTACTTGCATGGTTATTAAGGTACTCTTGGAATTTCTCATAAAGTAACTCGTGGAAAGTCTCGCCTTAGTACTCGCGGAATTTCTTACCACTCAGTACTCGTGAATTTTTTTCAACGTTATACTCGGGGGATCTTCCTAACGATACACTCGCGGAATTTCTTACCACTCAGTACTCGTGAATTTTTTCATCGTTATACTCGGGGGATCTTCAACGATATACTAAGGG
Organism: Chloroclystis v-ata; assembly: GCA_963691955.1. Classification (NCBI taxonomy): domain Eukaryota; kingdom Metazoa; phylum Arthropoda; class Insecta; order Lepidoptera; family Geometridae; genus Chloroclystis; species Chloroclystis v-ata. Next base: position 8,919,916 of record OY829902.1, on the reverse strand, counting down.
ATCCTCTCAACGAGATACTCGTGGATTTTCTCATCGTGATATTTGTGGAATTTTTCGTAGAGGTTAGTAAAAGGTAGTTGTGTGTTTATGTAAAATCTACAGTTCGCCAAAATTTTTTTTTTTCTTTTTTTTTCTTTTTCTTTCTTTTGTTTGTTTGTTTTGGTTGCATATTGCTTAAAGTTTACGGTACTTGCCTAGGTAGAAGTGTTGCATGGTAGAACTACAGGATCGTATTCATCCGCCTACTCGGCCATACTGACAGGCAGTGCGCGCTCTGCATCTGCCTCGAAGGGGTCCTCGTAGTGCGGGAATGACTGACAGGCGGTGGGCGCTCTGCACCTGCCTGGTCTGCAACTGTCTTTTGTTTCAGTCGAAGTCTTGCTCAGGCAGTCTAGCATGGGAGGTGGATGGCACGGGCTCGCTTGGAGTAGTGTTTTGAGGGCCTAGTGCATCGTCTTCTTCCACCAACACAGCCCTACTGACAGGCAGTGCGTGCTATGCATCTGCCTCTCGGAGTATATCATCAAGTACTCGTAGTGCGGAAGTGAATCTGTAAAAGAAACTTAGTTAGTTCTTGAAGAATATTTCATAGAAGGGGTTCGTAGGAATTCTCATTGGAATTTTGATCCAATTATTGATTTGCTCGGCTTTTTCCTGATCAATTTGCGTTCCATCATTTATTTGATCAATTTATAAAGATGCAGGTAGTTTCAAAACTATGATCGTCTATTGTTTATTTGCTCGGCTAAGTCCTGACTCCTGACCGATTTGCGTTTCATCAATTTTGTTTTCATCACTTTTTAAAGATGCAGGTAGTTTCAAAACTCTGACGTCAGTATGATCGTCAATTGTTTGTTTGCTCGGCATCTTGGTCTTGGGTCAGTTTTTGCATCATTTTATAAAGACGCAGGTAGTTCCAAAAATATGTCGTCAGTATAGTTTAACTAAGCCATCTTCTTGGTCTTGGGTCAGTTTTTGCATCATTTTATAAAGACGCAGGTAGTTCCAAATCTCTGACGTTAGTATGGTTTAACTAAGTCTTCTTCTTGTTCTTGGGTCAGTTTTTGCATCATTTTATAAAGATGCAGGTAGTTCCAAAAATATGTCGTCAGTATAGTTTAACTAAGCCATCTTCTTGGTCTTGGGTCAGTTTTTGCATCATTTTATAAAGATGCAGGTAGTTCCAAAGTTCAGATCTGTGATCGCATTTGTTCAAGTCTGTGACCCCACTTGTTCAGGTCTGTTATCCCACTTGTTCAGGTCTGTTATCCCACTTGTTCAGGTTTGTTATCCCACTTCTGATGTCGTGGAGAGAGATGTGTAGGATGTCGAATAGTGTGTGTTTATCAGGAGGGCTTCTAGCTGGTTATGACGTCACCAGGTCTAACGTCACAGTCGTCTTTATGTTGATAATAAAACCACGAAGAAACGTCCATTATTTATTCCATTTTACAATGTTTCGGTCCAACGAATCAATTTATAACCAACAGATTATTATTATTAATTTATTACGGACAACAAATGAATTTACTGCAAACAGAGAACTGTTCAAACCGACTACTCGAACAAGAATACATTTATTTATAACAAAGCACTGTTCCGTCCAACGGCTCAAACAAGAATGTAATGTTAGCTCGGCCGACGGTCGTATTTAAAGGCACAAAGCACGACCGAACCAGTTTTACAAGTAATGTCGTCGGCGCGCCGCAACCCGTAGTTCGATGCGCGCGGTACAAACAGGTTCTGAGTCATATTTCAAACGATGTTCTTGTCTGCCCCGACATATATTATTTCATTAACACATCTTACGTTCAACAGAACTATTATACTGGGCATCGGCCTATCTAGTTGGACCATACAAAGATCTTGAGGGAATGAGTAATATCACCACCCCTATCATTTGACGCCTTGGTGATTGCAGTAAATTGACCTCATTTTATTTAAATTTTCTTCATTCTATAAAAATCACGGCTCGCAGATGATAATACTAAAGAAAACAATGCAGTTTATTAAAATTATTAATTAAATAAAACATATTTATAATAAAGAAACCAAATTATCGAATGTAGCATATATAAAAGTAACAACTTAATGAAAGTAGGGCGAAGTGTCAATTAAAATTATCGAAACCCTTATTTATTTTTACATTGTATGTATAAGTGTGTATGGGAATGCAAATGCATCCCGCATTTCGTTCCCATACACACATTCAACGTAAAACGTCCGTAGGTAAACCGACGCCAGAATTAGGGGCACAAATAAGCTTATTACTTAATAATATGCGTCCAAAATTATGTCTATTGTGTCTTTAATATAGTAATTAAAAAAAACTTTATTTGTGTCAATTAAAAAAACTATATCAGGAAAATTCGCGAGCAGGTCAGCAAGATGATTATTATGATACAGTAGCATTGACCACGTTGAACATTTGGTAGATCATTTTATAGATCTGAAAATAAACACAAATATATTTATAGTAGCCATATTAAAAAATGTTACATTCAATTTATAGAAAAGCAACGTAAACTCATGAAAAACTTGACTTATGAGTAGGAATATAATTAAACGTCATTTTTTAGCAAAACTATATTTTTTACCGTAGACGAACGGAGTCGAACAGTACGATGGAACAAACTTATAAAGATCTATATTCAGCAGTGGGTAAAATCGTATTATGTATCTGTCTATTCTATGTAAGCCAACGCAGAACGGAAAGTAGGATAAGTAAATAATCTTTTTACCGTACTGAGAGTGAGAAGAGATAAATCGCCTCCTATTGCTGTCATTACACCCACTTTCTTGTTCAAGTAACATGTTATAATGTAATACTTCTTTTGGTCTTTAAGCTTCATGCTGACCCAGTCGAAGTTTTTGAAAGCCATGTTGATCTTTTCACCCTAAAAGGTTTAATATTTTTAGGTTTTATTGTTTTATTATTCATATTAATAAATCTAATCGGATTTTCATACCCTCGAGCTGATTAATTCACCGAAGAAATTCCATAAAAATATTTGCGTATTTACTATAACAATCACCACAGCAACTTGATAATTGATTTCCTAAAACATCAATTTTATGAATGTCACAGGTTAGTACAAAATATAAAGTTAATAGTAACGTACCTCTTGTAGCATCATTAAAAACAGGCTGATCTGAACCAGTAACGCAGCCAACGGTAACAAACAGACCCACTTGAAAGTTCCATTGAGGCGATTCAAATATTCCATAGTTTCCACATGAATTATATAAAAACTTCTCAGCGCATCATCAAGCTCCTCGGAATATGTATCGAGGTGTTTGTTCCTTTCTACGTTTAAAGTTTCCACAACTACATCACTTGCTTCTAAAAAAACTAAGCAACAGAATATATACCAAAGTTGTGTAAAAATTAAAGCCCAAGAACTTTCCATTAGAAAAAAAAATTGTAAAAGTAATCCAAGCTCAAAATATGGTGAAGAGTTTGGTAAGAAGGTATATGTAGAACGAGATAATGGCTGTCTTATCCCATGGGCGAAGTACCATAGATCACTTAAAACATAAACGAAAGCAACAGAACAAATCTGTATTGAGAATATTCTGGTCATCAGTTTAAGCCTTGATAACAACCTGTGGCGATTCGGTGTGGTTTTCAAGAGATTAAATATGTAGCTTTTTGCAGTGAAATAGTTCATCCTCATTCTGCCATTCTGAGTCAAAAATAAGTTAACTTTGAACACCATTTGTATGTTCACCATCAAGGTGAATACTCCTTCTATCATAATGTTCCTGTCGTTTGTGTTAACTATTTCATGAATTGTTCCTGCTGCTATGTATATATTGAGTATGAGACTTAAGACTCTGTGAACGCCATATTTTTTCCAAGTCCACTCCGGATCGATGACTTGTAATCCGTAAAATCTTAAAACCAGTAGATAAGGTTCGAAGATCTCATCTATCTCATTTCTGTGACCCGGTGTTCGCACGAATCTTTCTATAGCTTTCTTTAGTATGCCCATAATTATTTCTGGACGTGTTTTAATGCGTAACGTTGGAAAGTTATTAACTAGGTTTTATTAGAAACCGACAGGTGTAATCTTATCGATAAAGGGTTTTTAATCACTAAGTAAGGGGTGCTACTTTTACCCCACTGCAATTTTGTTTTTGGCTTGTATCTTGTATATTTCTTTATTCCCACACGTCTTCAAACAACTAACGAGATGGATTTTGAAAACAATTTTAATCGTTAATTTATTCAACTATAATAACTCTCCAACCTGCATTCTATTTAAGGGTTACCATCACTAGGTACATAGTATAAAGTTATAAACAATGTCGCTGTGTTGAAGAAGCATACATATAGGGACGGACGGCGTCCCTATATGTATGCTTCTTCAATCTATAAAACTCACAGATTATGATTCATTCAAGAGGAATGTTTATAAGTATAGTTAGCTACACGAGCAAGGGCGTGTCGCTTATTAAATATAGTTAATTGGTCTATTCAGTGTTTTTCTAATCTGATCCTCCAAACTTTGTCATGAAGAGATACACCAATTAGACAATTCGTGCCTATATAATTATTTGAAGGTCCTGTTTGAAGTCTTGCAGCGAGAAGACTGAAGGGCAGACAATATCCGCAATGTCGCAAAGGAAGACCATATGCTATTGGTGCAACCACGTAGAAGAAGGAACAGCCTGTACCCAGCAAAGGTTGGATCCGGCTTTCTAACTATTATTATCCTTGATTGGTTCGTTAGTAATTGCGTTACGTGTTATTTGAAGGAGAATAATTATATTGATTATACCTTGATATTATATCGTAAATGGACGCTAGTTTCGTGCGAAAAAGCAAATGCTTAGATATAGATATCCTTCATGGTGAAGGTTGAATCGATTCTAATTTTATGTGGATTTATGTTTTACATTATGGTTACTTACTCTTTCGCTCAACCTAGTAGTGAAAGGGTTTCAATAAATCTTTACTTAAAGCTCATATACCAGAATAACATAGGTTCGTACTACTTTTTCCTACGGCCAAAACCATCTCTATGGTCGAAGCCGCGGACGGAACGCTACGAATCAGAGCTCATCTCCATACATAGATATTTTAAAATAAATCACCTATTGACGTTAAACTATACGAGAATAAGGAAATAATAATAAGGTGATTATCCATTGATTACATTACCTGCGGTAAAATTTGTAAAACGCGGACTAAGTTCCGAGGCACATTTGTTTATCTAAAATTCTACATATTGATCAACTTAAATAAATCAAGATAAAAATACTCGTATACTTAATTCAAAACGGAATAGAGAGGTTCTCTGTTGTTTTTTTTATCTTTATTATCCCAGTAGATTATCCGCTTAAGCCTAAAATCCTCAAAGAAAAATAGCCATTTTTAATATTCCTGCAGAAGGTGCTAAAAAGGGAAGCAAAATTTTTAATTAAGTTATTAGTCTTCATTAGAGAAATATTTTGAACTTAATAAAGAAGTAGCCTAGTAGGTACTAACGATGTATGTTATATGGGATGCACTTTTGGGAGCTATACGGATCCATTAGCGATTTATTGTAGTGTTCTACTGTTTATACTCTGTTCCGCGGGGAGTTGAAAACATAGAATAGGTAGATGTACATTATATCTCATTGATGTGAGTTTGCTTAATTTATAGCATACCTACCTTATTCCCGCGAGTTTGCTTATGCTGAATGATCACAATTATACGTATAATGATCACGTATAGCTCGGATATATTAGGTCATCACTGGCAATACACATTAATTGTAGCAGTGATATTTATATATAGTACTAGATTTCCGCCCGCGGCTTCGCCCGCATTATATTAGAGTAAAAAGTATTTATAAGTAACTAAGTAACTATAAGTACTATGTCTTTCTTCTCCCGGTTCTAAGCTACCTCTCCACCAATTTTGAGCCAAATCCGTTCAGCCGTTCTTGAGTTATAAGTGAAGTAACTAACACGACTTTCTTTTATATAAAAAGATATGTAGAATGTAGATGCAATATTAGATCCTAAATCTATAATGTTATGTACGTTTTTTCTTCTTTTATAAAAATGTTATATCCGTAATTAATAAAAATCTTATAGCCGTGTTGGCTAAGTGGAGCCGTGTTGGCTAAGTGGGAGCACACACGACTTTCATTCCGAAGGTCGTGGGTTCAAACCCCGCCGCACACCTCTGATTTTTCTTCTTGGAAAATTATGTGTGCTTTAAAAACACGTGCTCTAACGGTGAAGGCAAAACATCGTGAGGAAACCGGCATGTTCTGAGAGCTTTGAAAAAAGTTTGAAGGACATGTGTCATTCACCAACCCGCACTTTGCCAGCGTGGTGAATTAAGACCTAATCTCTCTCGTCATGAGAGAAGTCCCTGTGTCCCAGCAGTGGGAACGTGAATAGGGGTGTTATGAATGAATGAATGAATTATATCCTTAAAAAATATGTGCGCTTTCAACACTATAAAACATCGTTTGGAAACCGGCATGTTCTGAAAACTTTGAAGGATTGGTATGTGACATATTCTATTCTAACACGCACTTGACCAGCTCAGCTCTGTGAATAAAGGCCAAATCTCTATCGTCGAGTGAGAATTGCCTGTGTCCCAGCAGTGAAAACTTAAATAGGGGTGCTTGCAAGTTACCTATATCCTACAGTGTTTTAAAATTAAGTTAATGAGTGTACTAAGGTTCTTTTTTCTGTATCACGTGGCCATTATGATTGTAGGGAAGTGAAACGACGCCTCGGGGACCGAAGTTGCCAGCTATTAATTACTATTTACCGCGCCGCAACTTTATTAAATATTTGTGGAGTCCCAAACTGCATGTGAGTTTGCTTAATTTATAGCATACCTTATGCCCGCGTGTTTGCTTAGGTTGAAAACTAAAACTATTTAGTGAGGGCATGAGATTAAAATATAATTTTGATTAAAATAATATTAATCTTAATTATCCGGGGTATCAATTGAAATAGGATATAACAAGAGTGGGTACGTAAGTAGCTCTATTCTATCAATGATGTTATTCGGTAAGTTAATTTACTTCATTTAATTGATTACTTTTCAACTTGGAAATATAATGCTTATATTAGAGTACCTAGTTATAATTAACTTACTCGTTTATTTTATAACACAATTTGAACAACTAAGCGGAAATCTGATTTGAATTAAATTTTTATGTTCGTAGAAGTTATGAACTATCAACGTTCAACCACCCTAAATAAAGATTTATTTGCATAAAAACTTGGAGTGTTTATTCTCTGGATATTTTCTACATCCGCAATGTAAATAAAAAATTATAAAATTTAAATTTACTTATTTTAGTTAATTACAATGCATTCATATTGAGATAAACGGGCAATACACGAACCTTATTTACGTAGACTATTGATCAACCGATTTCGTCCCAGAACGTGGGACTTCTTCAGGATCAAGGACACTGCAAGGACACGGATCACGCCCGCTCGCCGGTCCGCAGAGCACTGCGGCGCGCGGCGCGTTGCGCGCGCGCTGACAGCTCCTGGCGGGGCGGGGCATTCATATTTATCTCAATATGAATGCATCAAACCACGACAGTTTTTATAGTAAAATTACAATGCAGTTTGCATTGGTTTGCCTTGCTCGTTAACAATTGCGTTAGTTTGAATTATTTTGAATTGCATCTATCTGATATAGGTAACAATTGAGGGGAAAGTTATTTCAATATGCAAAAGGATTAGATTTCCAAAAAAAGGGCTAGAAAAGATAGTCTAAGTCTGCTTTCCAATTTAAATAAATAAAATAAATAAATATTACTGGACAATTTACACAGCGACATCTAGCCCCGTGGTAAGCTCGAAGCTTGTGTTACGGGTGCTAGATTACTGATATACTTAATATAATATACATACATACATAGATAATTTAAACATAATGCATAAACCATAGGCCAGGAAAATGGGTATAATTAAAAAAACCTTAATCATTTTCGAGTCCATTACATTGACATTCCTTGACATTGTTCATTTAGCGCAGGCTTTAAACCTAGACGGTCAGTTCAAGTCGTTTATAGCCCGTATATAGGGCGTAATCCCCTGTTTTAATCAAAGGGTTGGTTAACTATAGTGCCTGTAAAGACCGTAACCGATGACTATTCGTTTTATGGTAGAAGAACACAGGGTAAGAATTTGATGAAGCTATAAAGCGCAACCGTGGTCATTATACTTTTAACAGGATATTTTCCGGAGATTATGAAATGCTGCCAGCATTGTGGGTTATTTGCTGTCTGGTGACGGAGCAGGAGTTCAAGATTTATATGAATTTTTTCCACAATATTTGTAATTTTATTTTTAACCTGTTTTAACCCTTAACGTGTAATAAATAGGCCAGGTAGTGTAAAAAACTCTATAAAAGCACAAAAAACTTCATCGAAGGCTGCAGGTGTTGATTGCGACCGCCATCATTATTTTTCTCATTAGTACTGACAGGGATGCCGATTAATTGTCTCTCTGAATCATCCTTACCCTGAACCTACTTTGAATTCAGTTCATCTGCAGAGAAAAAGTTCACCTTGTATTTAGCATAACCACTTCTTTTCATGATTATGAAACTTTCCATGTGGCTGACTTGACAATTTTTTATATATAGTCTTTAATGTAGTAGGTACTACAAATTGAAATATTCAGTCCAATCGTTGTAATTTACAATTAAATAACTATTGAGATTTTTAATAAAACATGGTGTTAAAACATAAGGTTTTAAACTTAACTTCTAAGGTCTTCAGAGAGTCAAGAGAGTGTACAGAAAAGAAATTTTTTAACTGTTAATAAGACTTTAGACGTTAAATAACAAATAAACATCGACAAAGGCAGTTCCAAAAAAATATGATAAATGAGACATTCCCTGAAAGGTTCAAGGCAGTTCTATTCAAAGACATAAAAGGTCCCAAGAACTCAACGTTTTTAAAACATGACGGCTCATTCAGCCTTCACATTGAGTATGTTTCGTAGCTCATTTTCAAGTTTTCTAAAGAAAATACCTACTCAATGCCTTCCTAGTTAGGTAGGTAGGTACCTACATTTAATACAAAATATTAATCGCATAGGTACCAATTACAGAAGTTTACAGGGTCTTAATCTAGATAAAATAGTTAAATAATTAAATTAAGCATTAAGGCTCTAAGATTAGCATCGCTGCGTAGTGGCGACTTAAGAATAGTGAGAACCCATCTCTAACAGCGGACGTTGTCAAACTAACTCAGAAATTTATAAAACAGAATACCTACATGTAGCGTCGTTTTGATAATGATAAAATTGTATTCATTGCTTAACTAGATAGGTACCTAATATGTATAGTGTATATGTGTGACTAATCTTAACTAAAACTAAGATTAACAATTAAATCAATCCGTAGCTCCTAGACAGAAGATGAACGACACGAGAGCATTCTCGCTCGAACAACCATAGACAAGCATAAACTTTAGTCAGGGCATAGACAATGGCAATGAAACAGATACCGCCTGGTACTGAATTTATTGTTCACGTCCCTATTGTTTCGGTAAGTGTTGTCTATGGCAGATAATTGAATAGCATTTCCAGTGTTCCATGTAGGTAGGTTATTATTAACCATATTTTTTTATTTTCAATTTGTTAATTATTTTGAAAAAGAAAACGTAACGACATAAATAAATAACCGCACAGATTAGATAATACTATGGTGTAGTAGGTATACCGTTTTCAAGAGCTCGTGCCACACACGTTTCCTCTTTTAAACCTTCCCTGGGCTACTACGACTATTTTAATACCTAAAGAACCTAAAACGTCCCAGTTGTTCTTGAGTTATAAAATTACAACGAAAGTGGCATTGATTTTGTAAATATTTATGAGTCATACAGCTTATTTGAGATTGGTCAACAAATTGGTATAACCCCCGCAATTGAAAATGAATTCTGTAAATGGCGGCGGTATGTATGGGTACGATTGGCAAAACAAGGATAAAAGTATAGACAGCGATAGAGAGTGAGCGAGAACGCATGCGAGCGGACGCCATTTACAGAACTCATTTCTAATTGCGCACGTAATATGGTTCTGGTAGAAAATAGCCATAAATTTAAAGAAACTATGTCTGCAATTTGCTCAACACTTTTAACTCGTTAAATTATGAACCACGGCTGCAACAAACTAAAAATCCTGTTAATTTTATTAATTCAAAATAGAAAAGGTAATTATCAAATCATCCAGGATCTTACTATCCAAGTACCTACCTACATTTGCAAGGAGATACAGTTTCAGGCAGAAGCTGTACCGGAAATCCCGGGATTTATCGCACATCACTATTGTGTAGGTACTTGTGTAGTGCTGCCTAATTCGACGTTATGTATGGCCGGAATCAGATTGTGGCTGTCCTATGGATAGCTGTATTCTGGTTCAGTGTTCAATGATTTCAGTCAAGTCAAGTGTGGTAAGCCTAAGTTGCATTGTCCTTTCGAATCAATGGATATCTAGAACCTAACTATATATTGATTTATCATCATCATTATTTCAGCCTTTGTACGTCCAACAAGATCGTCCATCTTCTTTTTGGACGTCCGACGCTGCGTTTTCCGATCCGTGGTCTCCACTTGAGAACCTTTCGGCCCTATCGGCCAGGTAGATATTATTTCTAAACATTCTTAACAAAAAAACCGTTATGTCAGATCATAAAATGTCATGAATTGTGTATTTTCTTATTTAAATATTAGAATATTATTATTATTAATATTATTTATTGTTAATACATAGAACCATAGAAGGAAGTCCCATTTATCGTCAAAATAATATTCGAACCATAGGTACACACAATGGATACCTACTGCCATAACATTAAATGAACTTTCATTGTTCCGATAAATACAAAAAATAACAAAAGAATAATCAAACAAAAAAGAATTCAATCAGCTTTCAGTAACTTCGCCAATATATCAGATCAGATCAGTCCTTCAATATGATTTTAAAAATGGCCATTTTTGATTTACATCCAAACGGGTCTTTGTTCCCTTATCTCTCCAATAAACGTGAATTATTGCGAACCACTGTTCAGGTGAGCAGTGACAATATTTCAAAGAGATTGTCTAATTTAAAACAGTTCCTAGTCTGTTAATTTCAAGTTGCAATCCACCTAGTACCCACTCGACGAAATGAGTTCCACAAATAAGATTAAAATAGGTAGGTACCTATCTAGAGCAAAAAGATTTCCTTGTAAAATCCCTAGAGCGCCGGACTTCTAACGTGGCTGTGACAGACCCAATAACTTTTAAAAACTTCCCTGAGCCGTGTCCCCAGTGGCTGAATTAAAAAAAGTTTTTAATAATGAACGCAGAGAATAATTCATATTTTACTAGAAGTAGAAACAAAGCTTTAAATAAAGCAGACCCTGCAAAGTTCAGAACTTTACGAAAACATTGGACATTTTAATTAAGTTGGTTTTCCTACGAAGTTTCGCTTCATAAATGGAGTCAACTTTCAGTGTTTATGATCTAGAACCCAGCTGCACTGCCGTTACTGCGAGGGTCAAAAGCCCCTTCGATCATCCCACTCGGATGCCTCACAAGCGCTCCAGCATGGCCCATTATTTCGTCATAATCTGTCACCATTAATATATCATGCCCTCTGTTTTTCAGGTAGTTTATAGTATCCTGATCAAATCGACCTTCAAGCTTAAGTAAATCATTGGGATCGTATGTAGTTCTCCCGTATAGCCATCTTGGGTCAGATATGGCTGATTGTAAATCTTTACCCTGGACAATGTATCTATGGAATACAGCCGCTTGAGTTTGTGGTTGGCCATCACCTCCCCTTGTTCCATATATCATCACTCTTCCATCGTGAAGCTTAGCTGCAGCAGTGTTTAGTGTATGAAGAGGTTTTTTACCAGGTTTTACTGTAAGAATATGGTTTCTTTCCAAAGTAAATGCTGCCCCTCTATTGTGCCACAGAATTCCAGTACTTGGAAGTATAACTCCACTACCGAAAGCTTGATAAGTACTTTGTATCAACGAAACGGAGAAACCTTTATTGTCCATTACGCCCATCCACACAGTATCACCGGAATCTTTTGCTTTACCGTAAGAAGCAGATTTACTAAAGTCGATGTTATTCACCATGTTAAAAAGAGTTTCACTAGCTAAGAGGGATTGTGGATTAATCTTCATCTCACTGGGATCTGTGATATATTGATCTCGTAACTCAAACGCTAATTTCGTAGCTTCTACCGTTGCGTGTATAAACTCCCCTACGTCCTCGCCTTTAATATCAAGTTTATCTAAAGCTCCAATAATTCCAAGAGAAGTTACTCCTTGAGACGGAGGAGGAATATTAAACACTTCTCCATACTTATGCAACAGTCTTATTGGGACTTTTCTTACAGATAAATGGTCTGCCAAATCTTTTTCAGTTATGGGTAATCCTAGAGATGCTGCATCGGCAGCAATATCTTTAGCCAACTTACCTCTATAAAAATCGTTAAGGCCATTTTCAGATAGAATTCTTAGTGTTTTTGCTAGAGTTTTCTGATAATAAATATCTCCTACTTCCGGTATTTTTCCTTCAGCGAGGAAGATTTTACTAAAATCAACAGATCTGATCTTTCCTTTCACTTCATTTAACGCAATACGTTGAGACTCAGTTACAGCAACTCCTTCTTCGGCGTATCTTATAGCATCAGCAAGGAGCTTATGTACAGATTTCCTCTTATATCCATTTTCTGCTGAATACCGAAGTGCTTCTTCCCATCCTGCAACAGTGCCAGCAACTGTGATGGCAGATTTTGAACCTTTCGATGGAACCTTAGATAGGCCGGTGAAGAATTCCGGCGTAGCTAAAGAGCCTGCTGCACCACAAGCTTCGATAACAACTGGTTCTCCGTCTGGTGGAATGATTAACCAGAATCCATCACCACCGATGCTGTTCATGTGGGGGTAGACGACTGCTATCGTTGCTGCTGCTGCTACCATTGCTTCGATGGCGTTGCCACCTTCACGGAGTATGGAGACAGCGCTCTGGGTTGCCAGGTGGTGCGGTGTCACCACCATGGCTTGGGGCGCTATATTGCTCTGCATGGTTTTGAAATATTACCTGGAACAAATAATAGTATTACGTGTCTGATTATTATTGGAAAATATAAAAGATTAACTCGCTTTGACTAATGAATTTAAAAACACAGTTTGCTAACTAAATGATTAGGTATCTTATGTGATTAATAGAAATCATAAATTCTAGTCTTTGACATCCTCATACCTATATGTTTCAACTTTCATGATCACTTGTAGGTCCTTTGAGAGAAAAGGCAGATCCCTACTTGAACCTTAAAGTAGATAAGGTCGGAACGTAATTTACCTGAAGATTCGTGTAGGTATCTAGTGATTATCCTCTGTTTAAGTGGGCAGTACAATTCTATCTTACCCAATAAAACAAGACAATGCTTAATAAATTTTATGATATGAGATCTTCGAAAGTACCAGCGCAAATGACTATAAAATCTAACGCATGCCCATAATATAAATTCAGCTGATAGCTTATAGGCCCTCGTAAATAGGTACAGGGTTTATATCTAAAATTACTCCTCGGGGAACGGAATCCCTTAAAATAATGTCGATGGCACGTACCTACACGTTGTAATAAAGATTAGGACCCGTATCAGGAAGAACAAGGAATGTGTCGTGCAAAAGTTTACTCGCATTTTTGTTAGTTCTCTAGATTCTGTTCTACGTAGTGCTACTCTTCGCAAGAACTAAAAAAACTAGAACTAATAAGACTGGGTATCTACTCGTGAAACATTATAGCCACAAATAAAAAATTGCGAGGTAACTGACGATAAGGAAGACAGAGTTTTTGTAATAATAATAATTAATTTTAATAATAAATTTAATATAAGTAAGTAGGTACTTAATAATTTTCAAAATCATCTATGTACCTACCATAACCATAACACCCCTATTCACGTTCCCACTGCTGGGACACAGGGACTTCTCTCTTGGCGAGAGAGATTAGGCCTTAATTCACCACGCTGGCCAAGTGCGGGTTGGTTGGATAACATTATATTATGTAATTTAGTTAAGGCAGCTAAATCCCGCTATCCGCATCAGTAATAAACTGTTCTCTATCGATGTTTGTACATTCAATAGTCTTCAGGGCGTAATATTTTTCGCTCAGGCTTAGTCCTGTAGAAACTGTCGGTTATCTGTGGCTTTGCTGGTTTATATCGTCTGTGGTTGAGGGTAAAATTGGACATGGTTTTAATTTAGGCGCTTCTGGCCTGTGGTGTGGTGTGCCTACCCAAGTGGTTTACCAATGTTTTTTCTTAGTTCTCGCCTTTTTTAGCTAATATGTTCGTTATGCCATAGTTAAGCCGCATTGGTTGTAAAAACGGTAATATTCGATGGGCACTAAAACTTTTGAACATAAACTGCGTACGGTAGTTACGCTTGCCAAAGTATAGGTTCAACTTCTTATCTTTTGAAATTAATTTTTCATTAATTATTAATTTATTCATTGCTTCATATTGGTACATTATAGAGTTCTTAAAAATAGTCTTATTAATTCGTACCTATTATAAAACGACCCCACAGGGCCACTACAACAATGTATAACTACTTTAGAAAAACTGCCTTTAGAGTTATTTGTGTAGGTATCTATGATAAATACATAAACTACAAAATATTACGTAAGAGAAGGTACGCGTCAGCACTCTGCTCTAACAATCTAGTAAACCGCAGGGAATTAGGTACATACCTATCTAGTTTAATTTCAGAAAATGATAAGATAAAGTAATCCATAGCACAAGCATAGCACTAATAACAGAAATCAAACAACTTCCGGCCCGTGTCGAATCCGGAGCACTTAAAAACAGACATCAAACTACTTCCGGCCCGTGTCAAATCCGGTCTTGTGTTCTACTGACATTAGCCAGACAGTTAACTTAACAGTCAATGTCATTGTTTTCCAAGTTCAAAAACCCGTGATATTAACCAACCAAAAAGAAAAGGCGCCCTCTAGTAGAACTTCCGCAATATTTAGGTAGTATTTATAATTAGTAGTATTTCCTAATGCCGGATTTCTTGAAGACGATCAGACCATGAGCACTGTGCGTGTCTCGTAAAAATAGATTTTGCTACAATTTTACGTATTGTGACGTGTTATCAGAACGAAGCGTACTCAGCGCAGTAGCCGGAGAGTTAAAAAACAAAAAAGTCGCACAGAAAACATTGTTTTGTGAATAACAAAAAACTCTGTAATGTTCAAATCTCTGTTCAGCTCTTTGGTAACTGAGGCCTACTGTCAAGAGGTGGGTAAGTTTTTTTAAAAAGATTACCAAATTTTTACGGAGGTCACGTTAAAAATATGCATTGTTTTATTGTATGCGGATAATTTTACAGCTGGAGTGACCTTGAGTCGTCCGTCCTTGAACTAGGAACGTCAGTTCTACGGTTACCTCTCGTAGCATGACGACACCCTTGACTACATACTACATCCTTGCTGTGTAGCATACGTTATACATTATCCCGCTATTTACACTTGTCTTGTTACACGACATTAGATAACCAACCTAACCTATTTGACCTTATCAACGAAACTTAGATGGATATAAACAATGAATGTTTCAAAGAAGTCTGAGCCACTAATTTTTCGCGAATTCAAATTGATATGTAGTTCCACTATTTGAAATAGGAAAACAAAAAAACAGAGATCATTCACCTACTCTAAACATCTCTAGTCAACTTTTTGATTTTAGAACATAATAACTCAATTGTTTACGTTATAAATACCTGGCCATTCAGAAGACACCAAGTACAAAACAGTGGCACTCAAATGAAACTTGAATAGCTACTAGGCATACTAAATAATGTTGTCTTTAATAATATCTATTGGGTGCACATGATAAGCACTTATCAATTACTTACGTCAAGGTCTGCTCCTAATCATTTCAGTATGAAATATAACTCCTCAACAAAATGACATCCCGTCGGGTAATATTTTCATTTCACTTTTTTAGTTAAATAGAATTTTATTTAGTGTTCTCAATTTTATGTGAATCTGTGCATGTGACCAGTGAGTGACAGTGTGCTAAAAGTATAATGGTTTGAATTCATGAATATATTGTTGCTCTCAATGAAATAATGAAGTGCAAGGTCTTCACAACAATCAAATAGATCTGTAGGTAGAATCTTATTTACATTTGTTATTATTTTCATTTTACTTGATCTAAGTAAATATAACATTTTCTTATATCAAAGATCCTAGTTAAAAATTCTGTCATGGTATCAAATCACACAGGTTTTGCAATAATTACTTTTTTAGTGAGTACATAATATTTGCATTGTTGCAATTACAAATTCATTCGATTAATTATACAATATATTTATTCCAAGCCATTTAATGATTATACCATGTAGGTTCCTAACATAATTTTTTTCAGCATGTTACAAAACTGTCATGTGATACTGATGTTTGTCTATGATATTGTAAATTTTGTAAAATAATGTAGTATGCAGATAGAGACAGAAAGTTAGTAAACTAGATACCTACATTAAGTTGCATAAATGTTGAATGGGTGTGAAATGATAAATGAATAATATTAATCTCTCATAAATATATTCTAGATTAGGTCTGAAGAATGGATCCAATTGTATCAATGCTCTATTGCTATTTACCAAGATTATCAATAGCAAGGCACTCATTATTTTATTAACTCAATGGTTGAATAGGATTATTATGAATGGTTGATTAATAACAGTATCATACCTTATTCACAACATGAATTCTATTTACTTAACATGCTATTATGCTGCATTTAGTGTCATGATCGAGTTCAAATAGGGTTATTGAATCTATAAACTAGCAGTGTATATCATCCTTATTCTTAATTATTTTATAATAATAATCGTAATTAAGTAAGTACCCATTTAAACAAGTCAAGTTGATGCTAATATGATCAGTTATGATGATAATAAAGCAGATGCAATAAAATTGGTAAGTTTTATGGTCAAGTGCTTATAATTTATCAATGAAGTATTGATAAATCATAGACATTTAAATCTAAAATACACCAAAGATTAAACTTAGTTGTAACCATACTTTTTTATTGATTCTAATATTATGTTGTTAATAAATATGTATTGTAATGTACATATAATGCTATAGAATTTTAATCTGTAAGTTATGCAACAAAATTAATAATAATTATAAATCAAGAATTATTCACGGACACAAGTCAATACAATCAAAAACAAAATTAAGGCCTTTCTCAAATCAACAAATTAAATATACATTTACTATCCTATAACTCAGTAGTGTGTTAATTTTTAACCCTTCAATCATGAGAAATTTCATCATGTAGTTGCCAAGTAAACAATACCTACAAGTAAACAGTACCTACAAGTAAACAAATAAGAATACGATTATAAGCGTCGACATAACATATCAAAGATAACTTATCTATATACAGGGATATATTTTATTTGAAACTCTATTTTAATTTCGGTGCATAAAATACAGATCACTTAAAAACTCATGGTTTTTAATTTGTTTCAGGGGGCCGGTTATTTAAAAAGGGCTGATACAGATAAACTTCATGACATATTCCTGAAATTCGCCACCGTCGAGAAAAACGGTGAAAAGTGCATAACAAGTGAAGATTTTGTCAGAAAGTACCTAGGATTATTCACTGAAGGTAAGTTATATTGTGCCTAAATCATCATCATAACAACCCATATTAATGAATAATAATAATGCATACTCTCTATTGAACACAAAGTAAATTAATAAAAAAATTCAAGACTAATTTTAAACTTATAACATTATGGGGTTCAATTATAAATAAATAAATATTACCAATTGGACAATTCACACAGCAACATCCCCGTGGTAAGCTCAAAGCTTGTTTTACGGGTGCTAGATTTCTGATACGAGTATACTTCATATAATATACTTACATCATACTTAATATAATATTATTGGCAATGGCAACCTATTGTAGGTATTCCGGGATTTATTATAATTACCAGGCAGGTGATCACAGTATGTTGGTACAGTAAGTAGACACAGACAAACCCAAATAAAATGAATTAAAATTATCATCAGCATAAAAACTTTTTACGTCATCAATGCGCAAATAACCCCTCACCATTGTAAACCTTTTCTGCATCACCCTGTATAAACAAACCTCTAAACTATTTTCCAGATGACTACAACAAGGAATCAGTCAAGCTCATTGCGGGCATCGTCGATATGGACAAGGATGGGTTCATATCCTTCTCGGAGTTTCAAGCGTTCGAGGGACTGTTGTGTGTACCGGACGCGCTCTACAAGACTGCCTTCCAACTGTTCGACACCAACGGGAATGGACTTGTGGCTTTCGGTAAGAATTCAAGATAATCCTACACCCATATTCTTAGTCGTTTCCTCATAATATTCCTCCACTCAAAAATAAACAAGCGTTGATCGTCATCGGTTGGTTATGAGGTACCTTACGTTTGACAGTTCCCACCTTATTTCGAACTTGAGGTGAGCTGAAAAAAAATCTCAAGTGGAGGACCTTTTTGTCGTATTCTCAGATACGAATTTGCTCAAGTGAGGTTGAGTTGAGTGGAGAAAACGACTAAGAATATGGGTGCTAGTGTTCCATACACACAGCTAAATCGCTTTAAAACTTTTCGTGAGTTACACAATTCATTTTATAACAACGGGAATTACTCACGTATTTACAAAGGAGCTAAAACACTCTCCACGTTTCAACCGCAATAAGAGCAGTCTTTCTCAGGAGCAGTGAGAGTCCTGCTGTGCTGAGGGTGTATGAGAGTGTCTTAACTCCCTTGTAAATACGTGAGTAATTCCCGGAGTTATAAAATGAATACAAATGTACACTTAACTTTGACGCACCGATTAGCGTCAACATTTAAATAACCGTTTGCTTAGCTGTAAAACAAAAGACTTTCCGTCGCAAAACTAGCAGAATTTGCAGCAAAATTCATTCATCTTTCAATGTATGAAATCCCATTAGCATGGATTGCTTCTTCAAGTATCGAATCCATTGATGGTTCAAATTCGAATAAATAAAATTGATATTTAAATTATTCGTTAACGCCTAATTTACTATGTAGACGATTAATTAAAAGTCAGAAACAGATAAGAGAATTCTAAATTAGCAATATTCAAGGTTAAAGTAACTTTGTATTCTGTAATTTTGCGATGCGCAGACATTTTTTCATAGTATGTACTTGCACACGCGACATTGTCAATGACTTCTGATCTTAAAGCCTCGAGCAGACCGGATGCGTATACGTACACGTAAGCGTAGACGTGCACGTACCACTGAGTTGTAATGTATGGGAATGTATGTGACAGGACACACTGCACGCGCACGTCACGTTACGCAAGCGGTGTGTCCTGTCACATACATTCCCATACATTACAACTCAGTGGTACGTGCACGTCTACGCTTACGTGTACGTATACGCATCCGGTCTGCTCGAGGCTTTATTCATAGATCAAGGCTAAAATCTTTTTTTAAATAGGAAATGATTACAAAAGCTTTAGTGCTTAAAGCTAAAATACATGATTTGGGCTAGTCTCAGATATTGATGACTGAGCACAGAAATTTAATACTTTGTTCAAACTTCAATATAATCAAAATTCAATATAAAAAAGTATAAAATCATTATTTGTAATTCTAATTCAAGATATTTATTACCATAATTCTTATTAAAACCAATTAGTTATAACTTCCTAAATTAAAAAAGAAAGTAAAATTAAATTTAAACGATTCAATATATCTTGGGCTTTGAGACAATATAGGTAATGTGAAATTTCTTTACCGCTTTCTTTCACATATTTTTACATTTTGCACCTAATTATAGATCAGTACAAAATATTCGGGATTCTGTGACGCTTATCGGTGTAGATGTTATCGTTAGCTAAAAACAATGCATCAATCATTCGATGATATCATAGACAAATTAAAATAAATTATCATCACGATGCACTTTTACGGATGCAAGATTCATGTCGGAGATAAGTAGCGTTAAATGTCTTTGAAATAATATTGGAATGATTTTGGAATCAATATCACCGTACATAATAAACTATTCTCTGTTTCTGAAATATTATCTAAGTATCCTATGAATTGAGCCGTGTTGGCTTAGCGAGAACACTAGACTTTAATTCCGAAATTCCATTTGTGGCTTCAAACCCCGACGCGCACCTCTGGATTTTATATCTTGAACAATTTACCAATACGAACTACTAGTCGAAAAGCAATATTATAATACCTTTTGGATACCTTGGAATGAACTGTAATTCAATTCTTACTTACGTGGGTTTTATTTTACTCTGGGGCAATTTTATTGGATCACCTCTGAAACATTTTTCAAATATTACTATTTGTTATTAGTTATCGGTGTTGCAAAGTGATCGTATATTCAGATGAAAGTATTCTTTAGATATTATATATAATGGGCAGACAAACATAGATCTTGACTACCTTGTAATTAAATTTTTTATGTTTTCTAAGAGATTATTGTCCAGCAATATTTATTTATTTTATTTATTACTATAACATATCTACCTATTTATTTTCCAGACGAATTCACGGACGTCATGCAGAAGACGGTTCTCAACCAGAAAGTACCTTTCAACCTGCAGAGCAGTTTCTTCAGCCTCTACTTTGGCAAGGTAACACATTATATCATAATATAATAATAATAATCCTTATTCTTTAAAAGCTTTACATTTTGTTCACAGTGCAGAAAGCACCTTTTTAGTAATAGTGAAATACTTGTGCTAGTATAATACGTCATGCATCCGATCGTAATACCTGGAAATCATTAAGGGAGCCCTATGTCCAGCTGTGGACGTCCAATGACTGAAATGATGATGATAAAATTGAATCAAATTTTCACTTATTTTTATTCAAACCCAATTTGATATCAGTATATCTACTCCTATATCACTTTCAAAATATTCGTGACTATTCATTTTATAACAACGAGAATCACTCACGTATTTACTAGGGAGCTTAAACACTCGACGTTTCGACCACGACAAGAGCAGTCTTTTTCACGAGTGAGCGTCCCGCCGTACTCCGTCACCTCTGCTCGTGCGTGAGAATACGATCACGATATTTTTCTATTCAAACCTTTATTTAGATCTGAATATTTTCCCAGGATAAGAAGAGACTAGTGACGTACCAGGAGTTCAGTCAGTTCCTGCACGACTTCCACGAGGAGTGCGCGGTGGAGGCCTTCAAGAAGCACGACGCGCACGGCAAGGGCTTCATCAGCGCCGGGGACTTCAAGGACATCATGTACACCGTCAAGAACCACCTGCTCACTAAAGACATGAAGACGAAGGTTATTGATGTGAGTACATCTATACTTATATTAGAAAGCTGAAGAGTTTGTTTGTTTGGACGCGCTAATCTTGGGAAAAGCTAGTCCGATTTTAAATTCTTCTCAGTGTTGGCTAAGTAGAAGCATACTCGTCTTTCATTCCGAGATTTAAAAACATCGCCCGATAAATGGAATTTTCTTAATATAAAAAATTGTGCGCATTGAAAATACGTGTTCTAACGGTAAAGGCAAATATCGTGAGGAAACCTACATGTTCTGAGACCAACCAACCCGTGCTTGGCCAGCGTGGTGAATTAAGGCCTAATTGTCGTCATGAGAGAGAAGTCCCTGTGTCCCAGCTGTGGAAATGTAAATAGGGGGTTTTTTTTATTATAATAAAAAAATATCGCCACTATTAATTTTGTAAATAGGGGTGATGAAGATGATAATGTAAATTATCTTGCCTATGACCATCAGGGATAATATAGCATTCGAATGATGAAATAATTACATAAAGTATTTTTTTTTATTTATATTACAGGCATCCGGTTTCCCCCAAGGCGAGAGAAAAATCAGCTTCCCCTACTTCATAGCGTTCAATAGCGTTCTCAACAACATGGAGTTGTTGAAACGAGTGTATCTGAACGCGTCACAGGGCAGCCGCACTCAAGAGGTCACCAAGGAAGAGTTCCTCAACTCTGCTCAGATGATGAGTCAGGTCACTCCGCTAGAAGTCGACATACTGTACTCACTGTGTGATGCTATTGGACACTGCAATGGGTAAGTTAGCGTTCTATAGCGTTCTCAACAACATGGAGTTGTTGAAACGAGTGTATCTCAACGCGTCACAGGGCAGCCGCACTCAAGAGGTCACCAAGGAAGAGTTCCTCAACTCTGCTCAGATGATGAGTCAGGTGACTCCGCTAGAAGTCGACATACTGTACTCACTCTGTGATGCGATTGGACACTGCAATGGGTAAGTTAGTTGAAACGAGTGTATCTGAACGCGTCACAGGGCAGCCGCACTCAAGAGGTCACCAAGGAAGAGTTCCTCAACTCTGCTCAGATGATGAGTCAGGTCACCCCGCTAGAAGTCGACATACTGTACTCACTCTGTGATGCTATTGGACACTGCAATGGGTAAGTTAGTTGAAACGAGTGTAACTCAACGCGTCACAGGGCAGCCGCACTCAGGAGGTCACCAAGGAAGAGTTCCTCAACTCTGCTCAGATGATGAGTCAGGTCACTCCGCTGGAAGTCGACATACTGTCCTCACTCTGTGATGCTATTGGACACTGCAATGGGTAAGTTAGTAATATATTGTATATGCCTAGGTAGAAGAGTTCCTCAACTCTGATGATGAGTCAGGTCACTTTGCTAGAAGTCAGGGACTCTCTTGATCTGAGAGTAGGCCCTTATTCACCACGCTGGCCAAGTGCGGTTTGGTCTTAAGAGGCCGGCGACACGACGGATTGCCCATACAAACGTAATACGAAAATTATTTGTAATTCGAGCATATTTCCACGATATCATTGTATTATTATTATTTAAATAGTATTTATCTAGGTTCCTATATAGTTTTTTTTACAAAATACTCATTTAAAATTAAGTTAATTTTTTTTAGTTAGTATTTTGTAAAAAAAAACTACATAGGTACCTAGATAAATACTATTTAAATAATAATACAATAATATCGTGGAAATATGCTCGAATTACAAATAATTTTGGTATTACGTTTGTATGGGCAATACGTCGTGTCGCCGGCCTCTTAAGGAGATCTGAGAATATTACCCAATACCAAGATTTATTATTGCAATTTAAATCTATAATCTACTTAAAAATACATATAAATTAAAGAGTTGGGTTTTTACTATTAGATAACATTGCACAATTAATCCCAATCACGCTTACTACACGCGTTAAGAGTGTTACGATATCGATAAGATAGTTAATTTAGTCTCTTGTACCTACGATAGCCAAATTTATCGATGCATTGTATTCTGATTATGATTCATGCCACTGTACTCTGTAATATATTCGATGTCATTCACCGTATCTATAAGCGTATTCACTTGTTGCTTTGCAAATTATATACATATTTATATATTCTGAAGACTAGATTACCATAATACATAATTATTGAAATTAGCTTATCAGAATATGAAGCTATTTCTGTTTCAGTTGTATTAACATTAATCTATAATTCTATACTAATATTACGAAGCAAAATTTTTATCCCTAGGCGGGAATCGAACCCGCAACCTCCTGCGTCGCAGGAAGACCCTTCACCCGCTACGCCACAGAGGTCGTCAATTCCTTTTATACTCAAAAAATTATTTCTTTTTCAGCCGTATCGTATATCGTGATCTCCACGTGATAACTCCCGAACAATACTACAAGACAGTGAATAGAAGGATCGCAGAAATCAAAGCGGTCTCTGTAAGTATAAAACAGATAACCATAACAGGAGCGGATATGTGAAATGTATGTGTAGGCAGTAACGAAATGTTAAGCTTATTTGTAGTTGTTTAAGTAGGGAATGGAACAAATTTATTCCTTTAACTAACTTTTAGCGTAGACAAAATACGTAAATAATAAAAGCGTACTGCCAAAATAGAAAATGCGTGAATCTAATGGTACAATGAAATGCTAAGCTGCATGATGCAAGCTTCAAATATTTTGACATGCTAAAAATATCTACTCCATTTGTTTCAATTTCGTAGATTTCCTAAACATAAGAGTTATTTTGGAAACATCACTAACTTATGGTCTAATCTCTTTCAATGCGCAAAAGGAGGAGGTAAATATAGTAAGGCCCAGTTACCGGGTGGTATATTGTCATATGGTGAGTAAGGTCTGAGTTTTTGATGTTTCTACATTTTAATTCTACGTTTAAAGGTTAGACTTAGGAATATCGATCTAACCACAATAAACCATCGCAATCCATTAAAGCTAAAAATTAAACTCAAATCAGTTTTTAAACCTTATACTTACATAATATGTATAAATGATACTTCACTTTTATTATATTTGTGCGAATGGCGAGGCATACACGATAACACGCAGTATTTTGTTCGTAAACGAATGTCAAAATCATTTAGTCCAATAATAGTGAATAGTATTTTGTCGCAGGATTCGTCAATAGTATAGCTCTAGGCAAATTGTGAATTCGTATGTACAGCAGCAAAAAATCACCAATTGAAGAGATGTACAGTAAACATAAAACTTACAAATTATTTCGCTTCCTAAACTGAGCTTTCTTAGGTATATTTTATATTATATCATGCAAAACCATGAAACACAGCATTTTAATTCTTACATAGAGCACTTGCAAGCACTTTGTTAAGTGTTAATGCTATACATTCGTTTAGCGATACTATTGTTAAAGAGTTATATGGTTTATTCTCGTCTGCATTGTTTCAGAGTCCGGAAGACAGAGGTGTCGTAATCCAGATTTTGGAGAGCGTTTACAGATTCACCCTCGGGTCTTTGGCTGGTGGTTAGTATTTATTATAACCCCTATTTCCGTTCCCACTGCTGGGACACAGGGACTATCTTGACGAGAGAGATTAGGCCTTTATTCACCACGCTGACCCAGTGCGGGTTGGTGAATGACACATGTCCTTTAAACTGTATCAAGTCTATCAGTTCTCAGAACATGCCTGGTTTCCTCACGATGTTACTTGTGTTGATGTTACGATGTGATTTCCCCGTTAGAGCACGTGTTTTCATGGCGCATATACATTTGTCATGAAGAAAAATCAAGAGGAGCTCGTTATATGCATTTTTCATGAAGAAAAATCAAGAGTTGCGCGGGGCCTATAACTACATATTTATACTTTATCAATAGCAGTGTTAATTTAATAATTTATTATTTTTTTAAAACTTTAGTGTAAACCGTCGCAAAGTTAATAGTGGCGATATTTTTTACTATAATAAAAAAAAACCCCACGACCTTCGGAATGAAAGTCGACTACGCTCCCACTAAGCTAACACGGCTCTGACGCATATGTTTAATTAATTTGTGTATTCAGCCGTGGGTGCGTCGGCCGTATACCCCATCGACCTTGTAAAGACACGTATGCAGAACCAGCGCTCCGGCTCCTTCATCGGCGAGGTGGCCTACAAGAACTCCTTCGACTGCTTCCGCAAGGTGGTGCGGCACGAGGGCTTCCTCGGCCTCTACCGCGGACTGGTGCCGCAGCTTATAGGCGTCGCGCCGGAGAAGGCCATCAAACTCACGGTAACGTCCTTTACATAACACCACCTCATTGACTTGGTGAAGACGCATGCAGAACCAGCGCTCCGGCTCCTTCATCGGCGAGGTGGCCTACAAGAACTCCTTCGACTGCTTCCGCAAGGTGGTGCGGCACGAGGGCTTCCTCGGCCTCTACCGCGGACTGGTGCCGCAGCTTATAGGCGTCGCGCCGGAGAAGGCCATCAAACTCACGGTAACGTCCTTTACATAACACCACCTCATTGACTTGGTGAAGACGCATGCAGAACCAGCGCTCCGGCTCCTTCATCGGCGAGGTGGCCTACAAGAACTCCTTCGACTGCTTCCGCAAGGTGGTGCGGCACGAGGGCTTCCTCGGCCTCTACCGCGGACTGGTGCCGCAGCTGATAGGCGTCGCGCCGGAGAAGGCCATCAAACTCACGGTAGCATCCTATCTATGAATATCTAGCTAGGCAAGACTTTCAAGCCGTCAAAAGAACAAAAGAAGTCATTAAAAAAGAGTAAGCGCAAATTGACTGTCGGAGAAGGCCATTAAACTCACGGTAACTTTAAACTATCAAGCCGTCAAATGAACATAACTAGTCATTAAAAAAAGTTTGATGCGCTCATACTTGGCGCAAATTGACTCTCGAAGAAGGCCATCAAACTCACGGTTACGTCCTTTAGACTATCAAGCCGTCAAACAAACTAAGTCATTAAAAAAAGTTTGATGCGCTTTTACAAAATAAACGCAATACTAGTATTGCGCTTAGTCTATGACAAAATACAAACAGACAAAATAGTAACTAAATCTTCGGCTCTGTTCATTCTTGAATAGAGCCGGTGATCAGTTTTAATAAATAGGTAGTACCTAATAATTATGTAATATTTATTTCAGGTCAACGATTTAGTTCGTGACAAGTTTATGGACAAAAATGGCAATATCAAACTGTATGCTGAAGTCTTAGCCGGAAGTTGTGTAAGTATTACTCAATTATAAAAGTAAATTTGATTACTTACACATAACCTTAATTATATTATTTTCCTGTTGATCAGGAACCCATGTATTAAATTGAACTGTATATTAATGATTTATCCGGATATATTCATTTATTTATTTTATTTATTTATTACGTCAATAAATAAATGGTCGATTGACATCATTAAATCAATTTCCACTCTAGTAAATCAAATCAAAAAATAATGTTTTTTTTTTATCACCAATACATAAACTTATTGAACTTCAAACATCTTCCAGGCCGGTGGGTGCCAAGTAATCTTCACGAATCCCCTCGAAATCGTGAAGATCCGTCTGCAAGTGGCGGGCGAGATCGCGGGCGGGAAGAAACTCAGCGCCTGGTCCGTAGTCAAGGAGCTCGGGCTCTTCGGCCTCTACAAGGGCACCCGCGCCTGTCTGCTGCGGGACGTGCCCTTCAGCGCCATCTACTTCCCTGCGTATGCGCATGTTAAGGTAAAGTGACCACCTCTATTATTATCGGGTGTCTACGATACATGAGGTTGCGGGTACGACGCGCCGACAATAGCGGCCGCGGCCACCTGAACTGCCACGCCCCCCGACCACGCCGGACCGCTGAGGCCCCCATACGTATACGCATCGTATACGTACACAAGTTGCATACGTATACAAGCAGTGTGCCCTGTCTCATACATTCCCATACATTACAACTCAGTGGTACGTCCACGTCTACGCTTACGTGTACGTATAGGTACGCATCTGGTCTGCTCGAGGCTTTATATTGCTGGGAAATTTACAATCTAGCGCCGCGAAAATATAAATATCAACGTGTGTAAATTATAATTTGCAAATAAAGGCACGGACCAAGTATCTGTAGTGTTTTAAATTTAAAAAAAGTATAAGTACCAGGCATGATTAGAACGACAAGCTCACAATCCAACTGTTCCCCAGGCTAAGTTCGCGGACGAGAACGGCTACAACCACCCGCTGACGCTGCTGTCGGCGGGCGCCATCGCCGGCATCCCCGCCGCCTCGCTCGTCACGCCCGCTGACGTCATCAAGACCAGGCTACAGGTACTATAGAATACAAATAAATATAAAACACCTTATTTTGACGCAGACTTATAACAAAATAAAAACAAGACTTATGTAGGTACTTAAGTTTTAGAGGTTGCCTGGAAGAGATCGCTCTTTAGCGATAAGGCTGTCCATTGTACGTGTCTCTTTTTGTGTTTCAATCATGTTTTTTGTTTATGGTGTACAATGTTTTAAGTAGTACGTCCACTGATGATATTTGTTTCAAACTAGATCTAAGTTTTTATTGTACATTATTTTATTTTTATTTAATGTGAATTGATTTGTGATCTTAAATAAATATAAAAAAACTAGTTGACGATGAATTTTATGAAGATATATCAAAACCAAATTTTTATTATTTCCTTTTTCAGGTTGTAGCGAGGTCAGGACAAACTACGTATAACGGAGTTTTCGACGCGGCTCGCAAAATCTACGTAGAAGAAGGCTTTAGGGCTTTCTGGAAGGGCGCAGTCGGTAAGACATTAGTTACTACAAAGCCCAATGCATTTCTGTATTACATAATTAACACATAACTTTTTATAGTCCCTATAGGGCCGATTTTTAACGATTTTTCAATGGTCAGATAATAAATAAATATAAATTTGAATAAATTTGACATATTGTATGGAAAATGTCAAATTTATTCAACAGTTAGCATTTATCTGACCATTGAAAAATCAGCCCATAATATTGCAAGTGTTCTATTCCATCTAAGACTACAATATAGATATATTATGTTACATGTACATAATGTACAGAGAGACCTAATTTGCCTAAAAAATAAAAATACGTACCTATGTACCTATTATTATAAAAGTAGTTATTTAAAACGTGTTGTTATTCTTCCAGCCCGCGTGTTCCGTTCGTCTCCCCAGTTCGGTGTGACGCTCGTCACATACGAAATATTGCAGCGACTCTTCTACGTAGATTTTGGAGGATCGTGAGTATTATTTATATTAAAATTATGTACTTAGGTTAGTACCTAAGTTCCTAATGGAATTTGACTGTCCCTGTGTCCGATTTATTTTACATATCGTACGTACGTTTTAGTGCTAATATCTCTACAAACACTAACGGCCCGTTCACACGAAGTCGTATTTTAATGTCGAATCTGATTTTTTCTAGGATCCGAGTCAGTGGAACAGTATTTTAATGCTAGAGTTTAAAGAGCGTTCGGTTTTGAGAACCGACGTGAGACCCTAATATTGTTCCACAAGCAGTACAAGCATTCGCTTATTTGTCTTGTAATATCCTTGTACGAGTATAATTTAAATTAAACCTTTTAAATTGTGTATTTTTTATTCTATATTTAAACTTTATTTTCCAGCCGTCCGACCGGTTCAGAGCTGCACGTGGCGACCTCCGTGGACGAGTCGCTCGTGAAGAAGCCGCACCACATCGGCGGGTACCAGGTGGCGCTGCCCGTGCTCACCGGGCTCGAAACCAAGTTCGGCATCTCTCTCCCACGCTTCTCCTTCGCCAAACCGCAATAACAGACAGACATACAAACCTTATAGATATCTAATTCCGAGCTGGCACCGAACACCGCCTGCCGTGCTTTGCCAAATCGCAATAAGACATACTATTCTAGATAGACTTATAATCAAAGAGCTGGCACTAATTTTAGGGTAACTTACACTGTCGCGTGTCTCCTACAAACCGCAATAAGACATACAGACCGATTAATACTAAAAACTATTTATGGATTGTCAAAATAACACAACACACACGTCACAAGATTTAAAATTCTTACAAATGCTATTCCACTGCCTTGAGACACAGTTAATTTGCAGCATTTTTCAAGATCTTTCTCTGCTATTATTAAACTCAAGTACGAGTATAGCTGACGATGAAAGAACCTAGAATAATACTAACTTACTTTAACTGTATTTGGCATTATAAGATACTAATATGCGAGTCTTAACTTTTAATGTCAAACAAGCATTGCCAGGGCACATCAAAGCTAGAAACTTTGCATATCAAATTAATTGAAAAGAGACCTCTCGATTTTAGTAGCTACAATTCCCTATTTTATAGCGCGGGGTTTCAAATCTTGACATATTGAGAATAGTCACGTTTGTAATGTTATTATGAACTCTTTCCGAGTGTCTGAGTGTTATCTATGTATAATAAAAAATATCTATGTATGTATATCAGAAATCTAGCACCCGTAACACAAGCGTCGAGCTTACCGCGGGGCTAGA
The DNA here is from genome assembly GCA_963691955.1 of Chloroclystis v-ata. NCBI lineage: Eukaryota > Metazoa > Arthropoda > Insecta > Lepidoptera > Geometridae > Chloroclystis > Chloroclystis v-ata. Next base: position 8,890,108 of record OY829902.1, on the reverse strand, counting down.
TGTTGCTGTGTGAATTGTCCAGCTATATTTATTTATTTATACTCCAGTCCATTACTGGGCACATAAGGTTCTTAACAGAGTAAAACTTAGCAGTTCGTGTGATACCGTGTTCTAACCCCGCAGCATTTGATACCCTTCGAGGAAGGGTTGTTTTAGAATTTGTTTTTATTAGTTGTAAGCGGAAGTAAATCAATGTCGAACATTATTATTTTTCTAGTTGTTATATTTTTGGAGTTATACACTTCCTATGGATATTAAAATTTAAATCAAAATGATTAAGACAAGATCTTTTCAGAGATTATTAAATAAGAATGTTTGCTTAGCACATTATTTTTTTATTATTTACTTCAGTCATGTTCCAAATAGATACCTTTTAAATTTAGTAAGCACTAGGTATACGGATTGTGTACAAGATTTCTGGACCTACATGTCCTACAATTATACGAACTTATAATTCGTATTCACGACTTGATGTATAAGTAATACACTATCAATTTTGTTTAACACAAACTAATGTTCTGTATCACTTTCAAAATTTTCGTGAGTTACACTATTCATTTTAGAACAACGGGAATTACGTTTTTAAATGGCGGAATCTTCTTGAGAAAGACTTTTCTTGTTGTAGACGAAACGTCGAGTGTTTTAACTCCTTTGTTAATACATAAGTAATTCCCGTTGTTATAAAATGAATAATGTTCTGTTGTTCAACGCTTCCAGTTATTGTGTGCCAAAAAGGCCTGCACGTATTTCTGTTAAAAGCTTGAAACTCATCCTTTCCAGTAAAATAGTACTTTTATCTTCTAAACTGCACAATTTTATTCTGAACTTATTTATAAGTCGTTGTAAAACAACATTGTAAAAAGTTAATATTAGTATAAAAGGAGTGATAGATAACCGATGTGACTATATTTATTGATATTGTACATTTGTGTTAAAATAAATCGATTAAAACTTACACTGATTTTAATTACAACCTCCCATTAATTAAGTTGATGATGTAAGTAAAAAGGAAAGTAGTAAAGTTAGTAATTTAGACCACTTAAAATATGGCAAATTCGGTCTATTTTAGCAAGCTGTTTTAGCTAACAAGGAATGTTATAACCAGTTTTAAATACAAATAATACGATTTTTCCATAGCCAATTATTTATTCAACAAACTATTATTCTAGTTTATACATAATGCATGCACCATTCTGTAGGTATTATTATTTGTATAAGGCTAACGACGATATAGCTCTATTTCAATATTCTATGTGCGCGATTAATTTAAGGCAATTTAGTGAGTATTTTTAAAGTTATTGACTTGCCTGTTTTGTATACAGGGTGTCCCAAAGTTATGGGCCATGGAGGGGAAGTACCTTAATTATCGTAGATAGTGAATTTTGCTCAAAGAAGACTTCATTTTATTTTTAAGAGTAAGTAATTCTGCATTCATAGATTATCTAAAAATTACTTGCTTTGTCTGGGAATCGAACCGACTTACTTGTGGAAAAAAAATTACTCTACTTTTATGATACCAATCGAAAGAATAGCTAAAAAATAATAACTCTGCTTAAGTAACATAGTATTTTAAAAGAAAGGAACAACGTGAAATTAATTATTTTAATCAAATAAAAAACATGAAACATTTTTTTTTTTGTAAATTAGTTAATTAAATGCTCAAAATGTGATCCCTCTTAGGCCGGGATCCGTAGTACATGGAAATCAAGTGATTACTAACAAGCTAATTTTTGGTGAGTAGCTTCGTTTCGATGAGACGACCAAAAATATCCTATACCCAAATCTCGAATGTGGTAGCTAACAGAGATATCAAGGATTAAAAAAATCAAGGATGTAAAACCGGGATAACGGACCACGAAATTTGTCGGACAATATGTCCGTTAGATTTTATATATATTAATTAAGTATACAACAAAAAATCAGCTAGTTAGTAATCATAGTAATCATTTAAATTGACCTCGTTTTCGATACATTTTCGAAATGGCGGACTCTTTGATCAAACCATAGGTTTTGTAGGACAAACATGTTTTTATATAATTTAGATAATTATCTTGAGATATAACATATTGTTCTACAAATTTCGTGGTCCGTTATCCCGGTTTTACATCCTTGATTTTTTAAATCCTTGATATCTCTGTTAGCTACCACAATCGAGAGTTGGGTATAGGATATCTTTGGACGTCTTATCGAAACGAAGCTACTCACCAAAAATTAGCTTGTTAGTAATCACTTGATTTCCATGTACTACGGATCCCTGACTATCTTGTCTTAAGCATCTTCGCCAATCTTCTTGAGACCCGGCTGCCTGTTGATTTTTCAATCATTTTATGGTGAACACTCGATGTGATATGGCACAATTCTGTTCGCAACTCGATCATTTGACCTTGACTCAATTATTTTATGTTGTTCCTTTCTTTTAAAATACTATGTTACTTAAGCAGAGTTATTATTTTTTAGCTATTCTTTCGATTGGTATCATAAAAATAGAGTAATTTTTTTTTCCACATGTAAGTCGGTTCGATTCCCAGACAAAGCAAGTAATTTTTAGAAAATCTATGAATGCAGAATTACTTACTTTTAAAAATAAAATGAAGTCTTCTTTGAGCAAAATTCACTATCTACGATATTTAAGGTACTTCCCCTCCATGGCCCATAACTTTGGGACACCCTGTATATATTATAGCAACTATAATTATGTTGGTATCAATCATCCAGCTGCAAGATATGGTTAATACGGTTTTGAATAATTCCAAATCTAATGAATTAAGGCCAACCATCTTTTTTATTATTATTTTTACCAAGAAAAAGAATAAAAGCCTCTGAAACAGGTAACATACCATGATTTCAATGTTTCAAGCACTATTTCAAGCGCTTTTCTCGGAAAAGTGCCGAAATATCGGAACACTTGAAATATTTAAATCATGGTTACCCAATTAATATTCTGAAATTGTTAAAAACATGATTGTTTAAAATGTATTAAAAAAATTAATGCATATTGTATTCATACATATAATCCAGTTGAATTATGCACAGAAATAAAAATACAATTGAAACTAGTAGTTAGGAGCTTGGTCACGCTTTGTAATGTTGAACTCTTAATACATACACACAAACAGTTTCTATTATATAAAATATTTGATGATTGGTACACATACATCAACATTTAAACATAATAATAATATTTAAAATAAAAACAAAATTATACATTGTATTATCTACTTAGATTAGGGAAATGTAAAAACTTGAGTAGTAAAATTGAAGCTATGAGTATATGAAACCGTTAATAATTTAAATCATCATCATAATTTCAACCCACGGACATAGGTCTTCCTTAATGATTTCCAGGTAAAAATTTAAATAGTAATTGTTAAAATTTGATATTTACTAAAAATGGATAACTACTAAGTTACCTAGAACAAAATTATACTAAATTGGCGTGTGCCCACTAATATTGTTTAGTCTAAAGTACACTAAGTAATTCCTACCTTCTAACCCTCTTATGCATAATAAAAATAGCATACACATTCAAGCAAAAATGTATTCTAATGCTTTCTACTAAAACAAATGTGAAAGATAAGGACAAAAGAATGCAATGCATGTTCAAATAGTTTACACGAGTACAATTTTATAACTATGTAGTTCTATATAAACACTTGGCATTGGCAAATTGCGCTTTATTAAGTGGAGGGTCCATTGTAAAAACTTGATCTAGTTTGGTTGACTTATGCATAAGAAGGTTTGTGGATCAAGGCAAGACTGTAGTTAATTAAGCTTATCAGACCTGTGGTCTTGCACAATTATTATCTCTCCAATTGCTATCAAAACTTTAATAATAAATTAGCAAATAAATTGCATCCTTTGGACAAGCTATGAACATTGAGCAAATGTAAATATAATTAACTATTAGTAATTGAGTATAATAATCTGGAAGATAAACTGCTTTAACTCATAGTTGTTACTGTGAAGTATATTACTAAAGGTCAGTTCACACTGAGACGAGACACAACAAACTTGTATAGAAAGAATAGAACTAGATGATAAAATTAGATAGACTTGGTAAGCATAGTGAATATTCTAAATCCCAAAGACCTATAATAGGTTATGATTATTCAGAGAATGTTTTCTAGTGGTATTTAGTACATACTAAAAATTAGTGTGTTTAAAACATTTAAAAATAAGCTGTTAAACCTCCCCAAAGTTTGTGTGAAATGTTTCTTTTGCATGTTTCTGGGCTTCTACTTGTCCAGTCAGAAGTTTGTCACAGATCATGCACTTGAGTGTGAACTTGTTGAGGTCAGTGAACTGTCTCGAGGACTTGGCCTCATGTGCTAGCTGTTCCGCTTCTCTGTAAACATCCATGTCTTCCGTAGGGAATATGGTTTGTACGCCACCCTGGAAAAGAGAAATAATATTCATATTATCTATATTTATCAATTATTTTCCTGGTAAATCTGCAATCAGCTATTTTGCCATTTTTTTTTATAATCATAATCAGATAAGTTGTTTTTGTTGCTATTTTCTGGTTTGATTTCCTTATATCATATAGTTTTGTTTAGTGGTCAATATGCCAAAAAAAATGACCATTAGGTATTATTCTTGATTGGGTTGTACTATTGGTGGTATTTTTCAAATCAAAAGGATAGATATACATTTTAAAGGTAACTATTTACTTACATCAGCTTGCTCTAAATACAAAGGGTCATAATGGACTCCATCAAATAATAGGAAAACTCTCTGGCCATAGTTCTTATCCTCTCCAAATCTGTTTATGATTGCATTTAATGTGTCTACTACATCCATTTCCACTCCATAAAATCGGGATAATATCGCTACCTGAAATACAGAAAAGAAGTAGAAGACAAAGCATAGTATTATTTAGAAGGTATTTAAGTTTGGGTGTTTAGATGATTGTAACTCTTTCACAACAAACTGGATTAACTAATTTGGATAAAATTTGGATAATTCACACAGTCATATCTAGCTCTATTATGGGTTTAAGTTATCTTCATGTCTCTGAACTTCCACTTGTCAGGTTAGAAGTTCAAATTACAACACAGATGTATATTTTTCATATTAGGTACACATAAAATACCTAGGATACCCTGGACAAAAATATCAGCATTCCTTACAAACATTTGATCTGGCATAGGAATCACACCCCTAAAATCTTTTTCATGGTCATCATATACATATAGTGAGACAGAATTTCTGCAAAGTCACACTTGAATGTATACAATATGGATTGTTATTAATTAAAGGTACCTCAATAGCACCTCCCCACGAACTCGGCTGCATTATCCAAGCACAGTACTCGGAGTTGGGTCTGCCTAGAAAAGCTTCTGTGTATGTATCTAAGTCATTGCCAACTTCCATAGCAATAATCTGTCTCATTAGCGTGTGTGCTGATGTGTCTACATTACCATTAAGTGTAAATCCTGGAAATATAAGAAAACAAGTTAATAAAGATAAGTTTGCAAAAAAACATTCTAAATCTATACTAATATTATAAAGCTGAAGAGTTTGATTGTTTGTTTGTTTGTTTGAATGCGCTAATCTCAGGAACCGCTGGTCCGATTAAAAAAATTATTTCAGTGTTGGATAGTCCATTTATCAAGGAAGGTTATAGGCTATATTTTATGAAAAAAAAGCAAGCGAAGCTGTTGGCGGTCGGCTAGTACTAATAATATAATGATGTTATTACACTGGGTTACATTAGAATGATTTCAAAGATTAAGTAATTTTAGCAGCAGGTTTCTCAACTTATCATTTAAATAATGTAATTTCTTGCACAATGCTCTTGATAATAAACATGAACAATACTAACAAAATAGGACATGCACAATACTCCCCTGATTAGGTTGTCAGTGCAGATCATAGGTCAGCCTACTCACTCACACAGCCAAGGACAACATTAATTTTAATTTTAGACAAACTAAGGCACTTACCTATACTAGTAAAAAGACATGAGTTATCCGAAGGGACTACTCTCTTCATTAGTATTCCGGGTCTACTAATATCAGTATGGGCTGAACCATTCTCCAGTGGCAGTAACGTCTCTGTAGGAGGTGGTGCTTCCGTTTTAGACAATGCATCTGGTTTCTCTTCCACAATCAAAGTTTCTCCAGTTTTCAGACCAATTTGGTTCAAAGTCTTGTTGTCATCACTAATGTCTAAAGGTTTAGGTGGAAATCCACACAGAACACAAACTCTTTCTACACTCACATCTGAGATACTGCACAGAAACAGTTTTAATTCACCAACAGTACTCTCAGAGGTCAAATCTTTCAGTATTTGCTGACCATTTTTACTTTTAACTTTGAACGCCAACGCTGCCATAACTTAATCTTGCTGAAACTACGCGTTACGTTAATGAATTATGCAGCAATGAAGGAGATGCAGATAGTAAATAATACTTTATGAGAAACTTTAGAAATAAAGTAACTTTTCGTAAAATGAAAATATTTTTTTGACAAAACAATGAAATGAAAGCTTGACTGAAAGTATGTAATCAGACGGAATATTTAATTTTCATGCAAGCAAATGAAGCAAACCAAGTTTGACGATGCAAACAGTCGCTTGGATTTTAGACGTAAAAAACAATGTCTTAAAATGACATTGACATAACAATAACAATACATCTCAAAATGTTTCGTGCAGGAGTGCAGGATGGGATACATCGGGTTCCGTATCTTTTTATGTACTTGATAATAATAATATATCGAAATATACCTATCTATCTACAGTCCTATGTACCTTCTTAATTGTTATTTATAAGTTTAGCTTCAACATAATTAGAAAGTTCGGTTTGGTTGTCACTTCTAAATGTGTTAATTACTAGAATTCACTGAGAAAATTACCAACTATTACTTGTCATACCGCATCTTCTATCACAGCATTCGCCTCTTCTTGACATCGACCATTTCATATAAACTGCTCTTTAAAATTTATGACTATCGTACCTACTTACTATAGGTAGGTACCTACATTATTAAGGTGTAGGTACCTATTTACACCATCGTACCGATAATTATTAGGGTTTTTGTAATTATAGTAATCATAGAGGCCTTTAAAAAAAAACTCTTTTTCAAAATGTTTATTCAAAATAACATTCCTACATTTATAAATATTCTATTGACATTATAAGTAAGTTATAAAACACCTATTACTAATATGGCAATACGAACAACAACACGTTGATGCTTCTAAGTTTGGCACAAATTATTTTGGTACTGATTTCATAGTAAAACAACTATTTTCTACAATATATACTTCATAACAGTGCTAAGTCATTAGAAGTTGACCTTGTTAACATACTGGCTATTATAACTTAATTATTAAGTACAGTAAATTGGAATGATGCACGGTAACATCGGAAGAAATAGTAAATGCAAGGAAAGATTGCCGTTTACATCAATACATACTTATGTTAGTTACCTATATTATGTACCTGCGTTCTTTAAATATGTAATATTATTATCTTTTAGGTAAAGTTTTGAGTGTATGACGTTTTGAGTTGATATTATTAAAAAAAAAGATGAAAGTTAAATAGAAATAGTTACTTACCTACATAGTAAGTTGTTTAAATGTAGGAATAAAAGATATCTATCGTCTGAAAATCTATCTTAGAGTATAGGTAGGTACGTAATTATCTACTTTCATACCTATCTTAATTTTACAATATTGTCACAGTAGTCTTTACTAACCTACTACTACCTACATTATTGATGAGTTTTATTAAGTAAAATAGGTAAGTATTAATAATGACTGTAGGTAGGTACTTTCTGACAACCTCGGAAAATTAATATAAAAACGATTTATTGTGAAGGTAGGTACTAGGTACATAGGTTCCTACTCGTCTATGTAAGTAAAGACTAAAACAAACCGAGAACATGTTTTTTTTTCGAAATGGCTAAGCCGTTAATACAAACTTGTATATAACCATTTCTGAAACACATAATGTAGGTACTTATAGTTGAAAACCACACAATCCATCTTAGTAAGTTATGGTAGGTACATTTCCAATGGTAAGGTATCCCTTAGTTACCTACTTAATTATTAACATCCCAAGATTTTTAGCGTCTATGTCTTAAGTTACTAAAAAAAATTTACTTACAAATAATCATGATAATAATTATTTTTACGAAAGGACATAATAGGTACGGTTTATTTGATAATTTTAATTTCATACAGAATTTTACTCTCTGAAATTATTGGTACATCCGGTATCTTTCTCTGATTTATTTACATACACTTAGAAAATGAAAAATAAAAAAATAATTACCTAAGTAGGTTCGTCGTCTATGAAGAAAAACAGCGTTAACGATAATATTGTTACCTACATAATAATTATTTTCCGTAACTTCAGTTTCAACGGACGATAAGCATGGAGACTAATAATAGATTACAGATTATTTGCGCAAACGTTTACGGAATCCTAAAAAAACGACTGATACAATCTCATTGAACTATTCCACAGATATAATAATCTGCAAGTAAACAGGTCCATAAAATGTATGATGATGATGAGTAAAAGTTTTTTGTATTTATGTCAAAGTTAAAAAACATTTACAGTTGTCAACGTCAACCCAAAAATTTGGCGGCAACAAAACACATTGTCCGAAAACGAAAACCACTGCTTTGAATTTGAAATCTTTTGGAATTTTGTCCGATTATCTGGTAACTGACAGGTCTGTCATTTAGATGCGATTGTGCGAGATACGATCCCTGTGCCGCTGGTGTCGTGGCGTGGACCAGCGTCACGTCGGCCGCCGCACGAACCGCAGTGGCGGCGCGGGGAGACCTCTCGGCGTCACCACTAATGGTGGCATTTGTTCATCTTCTTCCTCATCCTCGTCCTCACCTCCTTCCAGACTGTCCTCTTCGCTCCAAATAGGTTTTACTAACTGGTATGAGGCTGAGAATCCTTTGAAGACCAGTGAATCGTCGGTACGGAAACGAACTAGCAGGGCTTCGGACGTTGACACGATTTCTGGAGGCATCTGTAAAATATTTGTTAAGTTTATTGAAAATAATCTCGTAAGTTACCTATACCTTACCTACATACCTACCTACTTCGGTCAATTTATTTTATTTGCTATAGATTTGGCTTGTATTTATTTGCTATAGATTAACTTGTGTAGGTAAGTAAAACAGTTATTTTGGAAACTATTGTTAGACGATTTCTACGTTATTTCATTAAAGAAGTACAAAAGGTAAGTACAAATAGGTACTGCCTAAACAATGTTTAACCCTAGTAATACCTACATAATTACCTAGGTACATTATTAAGAATGTATGGATGTTTGTTACTCTCTCACGCAAAAACTTTTTAGCGCGGGAAAATAAATTATAACACAGGAAAGTTAATTGAATCGCGCGCAAAGTCGCAGGTAGAAAGCTTGTTATTAATCTAAGTACCTTGGTCCCACAGAATTTCCCATAATTCCCTCCACTGCCGTCCAACCCTCCGAAGACCTGCACGAAGTCGTATTGACAGTTGGTCTCCGGCTCCAGATCAAACGTCAAGAAGGTGAGCCGCACGAAGTGGTCCGGTGGTGCCTCAATGTTCCAGTCGCAGTCTGCGCGGGACTCGTAGGAGTTGTCTCCGTAACGGGCGTGGGAGTAGAGATGCTTCACGGTTTCCGTGGCTGCTAGGTAGCCGCCGCATGCTGGAAAAATAGTCTATTGTGACAGTCGAAATAAATATTTTCAGTAGGTAGGTATCCTTTACATAGGTAGGTACATGGAGGACGGAACAGAATAAAATTTATACAATACAAAAACAATCGTTTACGAAATTATCAAGATTAATATGATGAATAATTAATAATGATTAGAATAATCGAGAATTTCCTGTGTGAATACCTTAATAAATAAATATTACTGGACAATTAATTAATGTTATCTTGTTGGTGTCAAATGCTTGAGACTAACTAGCCACATGGTCATCACTATACTTATCTACTAACCTACCTCGTATAGAGGTATTTTCTAACTAGGTATAGTAAAACCATTCTAAAAATGAACTCCCCTCCACAAAACCGTGATGATTTCAACGTGTGAGAGGAAATACAGAAAAACAGAATACACAGAAAAAAAAATACAGAATTCGGTAGAGGGGCGTTCATTTTAGAAATGGTTTTACTATACCTACGTATTTTTCTAATATAAACGAGCAAACATATTCGTAACTTGTCACTTAGGTAGGTACTGTAGTTGTCACTTTTTGTTGTTTTTAAGTTCTTATGTAAGTAAATGTTGATTATTGGTGTGTGTAATAAAGAATAATCTTATCTTATATTACCTGTAGAATGAGTTGCCAAGAATCCCTTCCTCTGTACAGAAGCATCGCTCTTGAAGACCACATACATTTGGTTCTGCGACGCGACTACTGGGTGTGGCAACTTACTGCCACAGAACAGACCCAGAGTTTTGACATCGGCTGATGCACCGTCATAGATCGTTACATGGTCATAGGCGCATTCCTAGAAGAATTAAAATAATGTTTTTCTAAATAATAGACACAAAAGGTGTTCATCATCAACACTCATCATTTTAGCTTAAACATTTTAAAAGAACCTAATCAAGAATATGAAAAAAAAATTTCAGTATCAAAGTTATTTTACAACTATGTAGTTGACTTGCCCGCGGCTTCACCCGCTTTATTCCCATGTTTTCTCCTTTTAGACCTTTTAAACCTGCCCTGAGTTAAAATGACAGTGGGACCACGGTTCCGTAGTGTTATAATAGTACCTACCCAAATCGGCCCAGCCGTTCACGCGTTATGATGTCACCAAATGAAAATGATTTACTTAAGGACGAATTTATTGCTAACAACTTGCTAGACAGTAAAAATTACCTGATGAGGCTCCAATTCGAATACGTTGAAGATCAGTTTGATCCTGTGTCCAGGAGTAGTCGAGAACTGCCACACACAGTCTTTCCGCGAAGGATAGGTAGCTGGGTAGTTCGGGCTGTAACAAATAAAATAGGTACCTAGGTAAAATGTAAAATGCGCCGGAAAAGAGTTATTTATTATTTAAAAACTGCTTTTGGGCTATATTTTCCAATATGGCCGTGCGAGCGGGAAACATACGAGATGGGAAAGTTGAAATTTGGAAAGAGCTACCTACTTATCTATAAAATTGCCAATTTTCAAAACTCCCGGAAAACTTTTCAAGTAACCACTATTTTTTCGACATATTGACTGTACCTAAAAAGGTGAAGGACAAAATTACATAATTATTAAAAGTCTTAGTGATAACTGTGTAGGTAGTTACTGATTATGAGATGATATACCTTTTATGCAACCTTGTTACAGTTCATCACTATTCACGTTCCCACTGTTTGGGCCTGACAATACAATACAATACAAAACACAAAAAAACACTTTATTGCACACCAACAAAAAAAAAACCTACAACAAAAGAAACGAAGTACAATGGGCGGCCTTATCGCTAAAGAGCGATCTCTTCCAGGCAACCTTTGGATGGAAAGAGAGCAAAGAAATAAAATGATAATCTGTGAATACACAATTCCTTTACCTGAAAATAGTCCCATGCGGCAATGTAACGTCATGCTTGCAGCCGCCCTCCTTGCAATCATGCTTGTTGGGATGCAGCGTGAACCCGTTGTGGCAGGCGCACTCGTACCCGCCCAGCGTGTTGTGGCACTCGTGCTGGCAGCCGCCGTTGTTCTCCGCGCACTCGTCCACGTCGATGTAGTATGCCGCTGCGAAACCGGACCGGTGCACGGACGAGTCCGATGTGAACTGGGAAACGAAAACACACAAATTAATAAGTCTTTAACAATTTTCGTGACTTTTCCTTTTATAACAGCAGAGACACGCGCGCGCGAGCAGAGAGGAGACGGAGCACGGCGGGACGCTCACTCCTCCTGAAAATGACTGCCCTTGTTGTGGTCGAAACGTCGAGTGTTTTCACTCCTTAGTAAATACGTGAGTAATTCTCGTTGTTATTAAATGAAATTATAAGTGACCAAATATTCGAATTATTAATAACCGTGGTACGTTACCCATTCGTTCTAATTAAAAACTACGATTGTTTAAAAAGTTTTAATAGAGAATTTAGATATTTTATTTAGGTAGGTACTTACCTATTATTTTATAATATTATTAAGTGTCTATGTATTCATAAACCATAAATAACTGTGTAATAAATTAATCTTTGAATCTTGTTTATGGTTCAAAGATTCAATAACACCACTTACCTGAACTCTCAGCACGTTGCCGTCGGAAGTGACCGGAGGAGGCAGAGCTGAACCACAGAAGGCCCCGTGTCTTCTCAACACGTCCGCGAGCTTCGAATGTACCGTCACACTGTCGTATTCACACTCCTGCAAGAATAACAATAAGGAAGCTGTGTAACATTTACATTATTGAATAAGGTTTTATGGTTTCAACAACTTTATCCGTTTCGGGCAAAATAACATGCAGAACAAAATAATTAAAAGTTCATTAAAGTAGGTCCATTAAGTATAAAATTTGCTTTTTATTTAATGAAACATACATAATGAAGATAATAAACGGTAACATAGAAGAGTTTTAATTGTCTGGTCGTGGTCGAAATGTCGAGAGTTACTCACGTATTAACTCATGAGTTTAAACAAAGTCATTAGTTAATACGTGAGTAATTCCCGTTAACTTACGAAAATTTTGAAAATGAATAAGTGTTTTTAGTTATTTTTTTGTTGTTTCTATCGCTATTTCTATAAAGGAAATAAATGGTTTTACATGTTTTGATTTTAAATGGTTATTACGCTCATGGAATCTTATTCAGATTTAATTTAGATTGAATATGTAGGTAGTTGTACTGTTACAATAAAAGTAACAAACTAACCTGTTGATACATATTGTTCCCTTCCAAGTCAAAGTGTGTAAAGTTCAGTGTGATCCGGTGCTGAGGCTGCGCGACGATCTCCCACAGACAGTTCTTCGACGGCGGGTACAGGTCCGGGAATGAAGGGGACGTTATTGTCCCGTTGGGGCCGTACAGTGACCCTCCGCATGCATCTGTAAAGATAGATAGATTAACACTTTATTGTACTTATATAATAAAATAAAAACAGATTTACAAAAACTTAATACTATATTAAACTTAAAAGTACAAGGGGCGGCCTTATCGCTGAGAGCGATCTCTTCCAGGCAACCGTAAAGCGTTGACATGAAGGCTACTAAAGAACTTCCCTACTTTGTTTAGTATATAGAAGCCAACTGCCAAAAGCGCTGGGTGTTTTCTAGAGATTCCGCTAAGTTTATGAGAGCCGACTTACAGTTTTGACTAGGTATAGACGATGTTTAATTAAGAGTTGAAGATCGGCTTAGTGCTTAATACGAGTAGGTTTAAGAGTTTTTTTTCCAGAATCCACAAAGAATTAAATAACGAAAAAAATGTGCTGAATAGCAATTTTTACAAGGATTTATCAGTTGAACCGTTAATATTTGATTGTCTATTTACTAGCTTCGGTAGTCATACAAAATAATAAAATCCAACTTGAGTGAAATATAAAAGCACTAAATCTTTATCCAATACATACTCACTTTCCGATTTCCTTTCTAATTTGCACCAAAAATACTCACTCTCGCATTTCTTCCCATCCGAGTGCAGTTCATAACCAATTTTGCAGGCACATTCGTATCCTCCCAGAGTGTTGACGCAGGAGTGGCTGCAGCCGTGCTCTATCGACGCACACTCGTCGAACTCCTTCATGAACGTGGCGGAGAAACCAGCTTTCTGGACTGTGCTGTCAGACTCGAAGATAACCAGGAGCTTGTTAGAGGTGGACCTGGAAACAACCAGAAGGATCTTTATGAAAAAAAGATCTACTTAGATTTATTTTGTAGTGATTGACTATCACTTATTTTTTCTAAATAATTAGAAAAGGGTATAGTAAAAATTACAAGATCACAACGTAACCTTGGTCCACTCGTGGACTATAATGTATATTATGTATGTATGTATGTGTGTATTAGTAGTAGTACCGGCCATAACTACAGACCATAACTTGAGGAGGATTAGGACTGTAATCTACAACAGTTTAAAGCTTTTTAGTTTTTTGCGAGGTGCACCGTGTAAAAGTTGCTTTAGAGCAAGAAATATGCAACTTAGGCTCATTATAAGAAGTAAATCCTTGACCTGATATCCGGAGGTATCTTGTGTCCGCAGAACATGCCCAGCAGTGGACTGTCCATGGAGTCTCCATCCCGAACCTTCACTTTGTCGTAGGAGCAAGTGTCGTGGTTCTCTACCTCGAACGAGTGGAACTTCAGAGCCACTTGGTAATCCTGAAACAGAAGAATAAATATTAAGCCATTACAAAGAAAAAATCGTTTATTTCATTTGACACTACTATTTTTATTGGCTAACTAAACGCATATTATAAAATCTCCTACTATCGCGATATCTTCTTAAGCAGGCAGCGCGGAGTAAGTTTCATCAAGTCGATCGTTTCCCATTTTTCACCGTTATAACAAGAGTTTTTAAACGCACACAAATTTTTCATGAAGAAAAATCTAGAGGTGCGTGTGGGTTTTAACCCACGACCTTCAGAATGAACGTCGAGTGTGCTCACACTTACCCAACACGGGTCTCGGTTCACAGGTAGGCTGTCAGATGGGAGATAATACTAGGCTAGGCTGGCATCACACGACTTGGCTAAATTTAAGTTCATGTTGAAACTACCTGTGGAACAGAGAGTCTCCAAACGCAAAGCTTGTTCGGCTGATAGTCGTCAGGGTAGTTGGGAGACTCGAGGTGACCACTGCTGTCTACTTGGATGTCTCCTCCGCAAACCGCTGTAAAATATTGTCATAAATATAACTTTATGATATAACTATCATTCTTTATAACAGTATTTGGACATGAACTAGCGATGAAAACATGAAAACATGACTAGCGATTATCAAACTCGCAATAAAAGACAAATCGAACAGGAGACTCAAATAAAAGACTCGTACATCATAAATATTATATGCTGAGGTGTACATTAGGATCTTTAACAAAGATTGTTTTCAGCCTATTTTAATTTTTATATCTTATTCATTTTAATTACGAGTATTAAGTACAGCTGCACAACCCATTCGCGATTTTAAATCCAATGTTTCGAGCGACATTCGCAATGAAAGTCGAGTTTGCTCCCACTTAGTCAATATTGCGTAAAGTGCTTAGTACCCATTAAAGTACTTAGTACCTAAACAAAGTTTTTACTCCATCGCAAATAATAAGGGCTCAAAGTTTAGCTTACCTTCATAAAACGCCTTAAACCCACGGTGCGGTTTGGGTCTATTCCCCGGCTGGTACACTATGGTGAGTCTGGACCCCGTGGACCTCATCAAAGGCCCCTTGCCCGAGCCGCAAATCCGGCCCAAGACAGGCGCGTCGGGCATGTATCCATCTCGCACCTCTATCCACTCCGAACGGCATTCCTCCGACTTGTGGATATCGATTTCTGAAAAAATTGTAGTTTTGTTGAAATTGTAGGTACACGTTTATCGATACCATGTAAAATGCTAGCTAAATTAATAATGCGCTGTCTGTCTTGGCTTTTTTTGCTTTGTTCAAAAAACGCAAATCCAGAGATGCGCGGTTCACTCGCGATTCGCTGAGTTGCAATAAAATAATCTGAATGATTAAAAAAGTTTAATAAAATTAACTGACATAATTTAAGCTTTCAGGTAAACAAAATGATCAGAATAAACAAAAGAATTTGATTATCCTGTTACGTAGTTTTGAACCTCAAACTAAACAAAGGCAAACCTTTTAACAAAAACAAGCTAGTTAGTTAAAATAAGTTCTAAGTTGATTATAGATTCGTAGCACGCTCTACGAAAGTGTAGCACATTGCTACGAAAGTTCTACGATATAGAGCGGTTCAAACTTTGGCGAAACAAAACAAACATAAATAAATCTAACACGTATTTTTCTATTTCTAATTAAATATAATTAACACTTTGGGGGACCCGAGCCCTTGATTTTAAGTACAAGTGCAAACTTAGATAGAACAAGGTGTCATAGTCATGGCCTTAGTCAATACCGAATAAATATTTTGCTTTATCTCGCTTAAAAAAACAACTAAAAGAAACCGTCTCTAAAATATCAAGTCAACAGTAACGCTACACTCGCTAGGTATGTTTATGTTATTAAAAACTACGTTAGAGCTTCTTCAAACAGAAAATTAAATTGTAAACTAATTGAATAAAACCGCAGAGAGAGTGCAAAGCTGATAACCGAATGCAAACCGGATGTAGATAAAATAAACGTTCCGTATAATAATTATTATTTTTACCGACTTCTTATTTTTATTTATTAGTGCAATTTTTGCAATACCTAGTGAAATACTGGGTAAATAAAATTAATGTTTTTATGTAATTACCAAAAGACTTAAAATGTTTTTGACAAAGCTATTCATATCAAGCTTCTAGGAATTTCTGATTACTATATAAGCAGTTTTAGAAGTCCTCTTTGTATTAAACCAATCGTATGATAGTCATGCAACCAAGACTAAAAAAAAAGTTGTCCATCGTGGACAGAAACTGCACCAAAATAATCTTCGCGAGGAACACAAAGGCAGTTTGAAGGACCCTTTATACTCCTTACGGTGAAATTGGCGGTAGCCCTTTGCAAACACTCCTGACAACGCCTTTTGTGAAAGCACCTTATGGACGGTACTTACGGATCTACTGAGGGATTTTGCTGTGTTGTGATGTCACAGATGAGTACAGAGTAATTTAGTTTTTTTTTAAAGTTATCGAGTGATTTATAGTGATGACGCAAATAAGCACGACCTAAAAATGGTATTGTTTGTTTTCTCTTATTTATTTTTAATTAAAACATTATAAAAAAAACCTTTTTCGAAATAATTTTTAAATTAGTTAATTAAGTTATTTTTCAGTTTTGTACTGTTAATTGTTGACCGAAAGGTCGCTAGTCGGTAGGTACCTTTTTGTTTTGTGTAGGACACATAAGGTAAAATACGTAGGTACTTAATTTTTTATATTATTGTATTTTTTAGTTTAACCAACTTTCTTAAACTAACTAGATAACAGTTAGTTATCAAGTTAGTTTAAGAAAGTTGTTGGTTTTCCCCTAAAAATAAAAAAAGCCGGTTGAATTTCACGAAAATGTTGCTTATGGAACGTAATGTGTTATTATAATGATGATAAGCTACAGGATGTTAAACTAGTACCTACTGTATAATCCCTATGTTGACTGGTCACGACCGGGTTGGCAGATCGTTACGGAGACAAATAGTTGTTTGTTGGCGTGCATGATACGTTTACAATTTGCCGAGGCTTATTGTAGGGTCTACGCTACATAGGAAGGGATAGGAAGGATGAATTGGCATTTTAATGGGTATTACCCCATGACTGTTTAAAATAAGTTTTCAAAAAGGTAAAGGGTTAGAATAGTGAAGTCCTATTTATGTCCATCAGTGGATATTTGACGGCTAAAATGATGAGATAACAAAGCGCGGAAGGTTGAAAGAGTGTTCGCGTGTTCGATTTCCGCATGAGACAGAAATTATGCATTTATTTTTTTACGATTCGACATCAATAAAATTGTTAGCAGATAAATCAATAACATGGGTTGGTTTGGTTTGGTCGGATTTTCATAATGTACTAATCTACATAAAGTACTTATTTCAAAAAGAACTTTTCCCGAAATGACGGATTTTCTATAGGTCTTCATTGTTTAATGTCGGAAAAGAAACTGTCAAATATATGTACAGTCAACAAATTAAAAATAATTAGTTTACTATAACAAAGGATTAACAATTTCTTTTATCTGTAAATAAGAACAAAATATTAGTATTGTTTTTAATTTTAAGAATTCAGGAAAGAAAATATATATAAATAATAAATAACTTATATGACGAATACGGACTAAATAGCTCTTTTTAATATATTTCTAAAACATTAAAATAAAAAAATCACTTTCTTTAATACACTAAACAAAAAACACTTATCCTATAAACACGCTATTTTAGTCTAAACGCCTTTTTAAAGTAGCAATATTTTTTTAAAATTGAAATTCAGTTATAAAACCGAATCGTAGCTCATTTAATTGTTTTTATAATTCTTATTAAATGAAATATCACGACGTCGTCTGGTTTCACCACTAAACAACGAATTTTTTATTCTCGTGTCTTGATACAACGCCTCTTTTCTTAATTTATATAAAAATCTAATCAGGGTGGGTTTGTGCGGCATACGTGCATTTAATCGTCTATGCCAGCCCTCGACAGCATTATTGGTACGGTGTTTATCGTTGTCGCATCCCAGATAAGACGCACACAAACTTATCCACTGTTTCGCAAAGTAATTTTTAAAATTTATCATTTCTGGAGATTGGGAGAACAACGCTTCTAAATTAACCCATGTACTATAAATTTTATCTTTTGGTAATAACGGCAAATTAGCACACATTCTGACCAATGCTATATTATCCGTAGTGGCGGTTACCTTTAATTTTACCACCTTTACGGATTTTTCACACTTAAAGATAATGTAGCTGAATGTACCTTTTATGTCAGGCTTTATGAATTTCCGACATTAAACAATGAAGACCTATAGAAAATCCGTCATTTCGGGAAAAGTTCTTTTTGAAATAAGTACTTTATGTAGATTAGTACATTATGAAAATCCGACCAAACCAAACCAACCGAATAACATTATATTAGGGGAGAGTAGGGAAACGAAGATTTTTATTTAGTTTATGATAAGGCTTTATAATATAAATAAAAATATATTACAAGCATCCAAATATAAATTGAGTTAATTATGAATATTTATACCAATTAGTATTGGAATCGACGCAAGTGATGTTGGGAACAAAAGTTAGTCAATTAATAACAATATTGTGACTAGCAATATAGTTAAAGATGGAACATAAAGCCAGGTAAGTTGTTAATTAGTTTGTACATTTAGTTGCGTACTAAATGTCGACGTGAAACCTATTGGGCGCACTACAACTAAAGTAGTTAGAACTAAAAGGAACTTTTACTGTTTCAACTCCCTTTGAATCGGAGGTATTTACTAGTAAATTGCGTCCTATTTCAATTAAATGTTCGATTATAATTTATTCTCCTATGAGATTGATGCGAGATCGTTTAAAGGTGCGTGCTAGAACAGGGTTTGCTGTGAATAATGATAAAAATGATGTAAACCTTACACATTCCTTATAATAATACGAATAGGTACTTATCAATGAAATATATAATATGAATATACGTATCTATATTTTGATATATTTATCTTTAACTAACAACAGAAATATTAAGTAAAATAATAACAACCTTTATTTATACGTTATTGAATCCACGCATTGCAAAATGGATTCTAATTCCAACAGTGCCCTAAAGCACTTTCCTAGCCGACTGCACTGAATACGAAGCGAGATATCAAATGAATTTCTTGTTCATTGACTCGCGTACAACAGTATACTATCAGGCGAATATCTATGAAGCTATAAATCTAATATCTGCTCTAAAGAGGATTATTGTTCACTTTCAGTACGTCTTTGAAGGGGAAAACTTTGATATTTCGTCTGTATGAGTAATAGTAGGGGAGCCGAAGAGGGGATTTCGGGATTTACTCGAGCGCGTCAGATTAAGATACTGGAGATAGCTAGTACCCAGACAAGTACCTCCACCAAATATAAAAAATCTATCTATGTTCGAACGTGAATTATAGAGGAACAAAATTTACTTTTGTCAGATTAGGCGAATCACTTTATATAATCGTCAGATTAAGATATGGTAGAATCAGAACATAAAGATGAACCATATACATCTAAATCTGACGCTCTAACACCTTTGGAAATGCCGATTTTTTTGTTCATATTTTTGAAAATGAGTCAAAAAAAATGAGTCGCGATTTTTATTTTTTTAACGTTTACGTACACTCACCCCAATCGTGTAAACAATCAGATTTACAAACGTATATTATCAATCATATTTCCTAAATTATTTTTAAGTATGTGAGTATGTTAAGCTGATTTTCAATTTATTGAATCTGATTTATAGAATCTATCACTAACTCAAACTAAAAGAAAGTATACATGTCCTGCTCGCACTCAATTTAATGTAATATTGCTACCTCGCTTGTAACGAGCAGTGATTAGCTCGACTACATTATTAGCACCTGTTCTTATCTATTAGATTGAAATATTTGTTCTATAACATAATATTTATTCTACAAATGTACGAATCAACCTTAGATTTAAGAGACTCAAAGCTTAACGGACAAACCAATAATTGGTTTTTAGTTTAAGCCTTAGTTTTAAATACATGTCATTTTTGTAATAATAAATAAATAAAATAAAAAAAAAAAAAAAAAACTGACGCGCTTAAGTACGTCCATACAACAGTATTTTTTTAAATAAGTTTTTAATTATCTATGGTCGCTTCCCCCACTGATGAAACACATCGGTCTCATACAATTTTTTTCTTCTTATCATCTACCAAATTCAACCCAATAGGTCTCTTTGACGCTCGAGTAAATCCCCATTTAGCATCGTCGCCTCCCGTACTATAAATATCTTTCCTGCTATAAAAGTAGTCCTTTTATAGCAGGAAAACATTATATCGCGGGCAAAGCCCTGGGACGCAAAGACCCTCGAAACCACGAAAGTTAACAATAAATGATTTTCCGTGAACACACATTCCCCTCATCTACAAAAAGAGAGACAATCTAAGGGTGATGCAAAACAACGTAAGAATACAAATGGTCCTTCTGAATTAATGAATTTACCGCCTGCTTTTATTTCAAGTGACCATCGTCGGACACAGTAATAAATCTACAGAAGGTAAATATACTCTAGGGTTTCCTTGAAAAAAAGGGAGCTTAATGCTTTAATGTAAGCGCCTTTGGGTCTTTTTGGAAGCTTCCGTTGAGTCAAGGGTACTTGGTGCAGCTTAGCGACCATTGTATTAGACTATGTTAGGTAGAGACGTAAATTATGACTTAGTCCTTGGACAGCTTAAGAATATCCTGTTAACCAACTGAAAACCTGTTTATTCAACAGCAACATACATTCAGGAGACATTAATAAAATATTTTTTCTTCCTTCTTAATCCTCACTAATAAATGCGAGAATAACTCTGTCCGTTAGTCTTTCCCGATTCGAAAACCGAATGGTTTTCATTTTGGTTGGTGATATTTAAAATGCTGTCAAAGGACTCAAATACTAATGTATCTCTGTTCGCAATAAATAAATAATGAACACTTTTACCGTAGGATGATTCATAAAAATTCCATAAGTTGCTGGTTCACGGTAATAGCACGAAAACTCTACGACCAAAATAATTAAATAAAAATAAAAGTCTTATAGACAGGCCTATGTCCAGCAGTGGACGTCCGACGGCTGAAATAATAATTAAGATGAACGAATATACAGTCTGCATACATTTTTGTGATACTTAAATAAACGTTTAAAAAGAGCATGAAGATTCAAAACAGCGCAAACCGCTTTGTCTGCCAATAACTGTCACTCAACTGTTAACTGAATTCCTCCATAATGATGGCGTATGAAACTGCGCCGAAATATCGGGTAACTCACTATTCAGAAAATCATTGTCAATAATCACAATTTCTTGTGAAATCGATAACTAGGTTTGTGACTTTAGTTATAAAGTAGCTTTTATGATAGCTTTATCTGTAATGTAAATTTCAGTTTTTAAATAAATAAATATTGATGGACATTTCATACAGCCCCGTGGTAAGCTCAAAGATTGTGTTACGGGTGCTAGATTTTTTATATCAATCAAATTAATTTTCAAATCAAATTGTTCCAAATATGGAGAACCAATAAATAGATGAAATACTTTTAAAATGATTAAGGAACTATACTTAATAATGGCTGGCAATTAACTGAAGGACAAGAAAACAGCTTTGGTCGATTAACGTGTACCTAAAATCCTGTTATTAGTCCTTACCAGTGATGTTGAGCACCACTCGCTCCCCGTGCGTGGCGACGATCCTCCACTCGCAGCGCTCCAGGGAGCCCGCGGGCTCCGCGGCCGCCCAGCCAGGAGACTCGAACCAACCGGAGTTCCCGAGGAGGGTCCTTCCGCATTCTACAAAAGAAACATTTAATTATACATACTCAACGTTTTATATATACAATAAGCGCCTATTACGCACGTTCGTTTTTTCAACCCGCTGTGAAACGGATAAATTACAAGGATTGTTAAAACGTGCTACGATATGAGCTACGAATAGGTTCTACTTTACTGCAATCCAATTTTACTATTTATGTTACTCTCTTCAAAATCAAAATTTAATCGCTATTTTCATACATACCGGGTACTTTCAGGCTTCAGAAGAGGCATTTATCAAAAGTTTGATTTTATGTTCCACGTCTAGCACACTATTTATTTGTATGTTTGCTCACTTACTCTCTAACTATATACAATTATAAGCTCTAAAAATGTAGTAAATAAATAAATGTAAGCATAGCGTCCGAATGCAGTTGTAGTATATCAAAAATACTTACTAGCACATTGGTAGAGCAGGTTCGTCTGCGCGATGTCGCTAGCACTGAGACGTATTCTCTGTCCTATCTCCGGCCGCTTCTTGCCTGGCTCTTCAAGCGGCAGGATAGTGTCCAGATATGTTCCTTTACTGAACGTGTTCCGTGCGTAGTGCATTATAGAGTCGTAGTCGTATGTTTGACCGAGCGAGTTGACTTCTTCTTTGGTCAGCTTGTTGAAGTTGTATTCTTGGCCTGGGAAGGAATATTGATATTAATTTTGTGAAAATGTGAGTGGTTTTATATAGTAACTAATCAGGACCCCATGATAAATTCCGCATGGCACAGCATAAGTCAAAGCAATTTTAAACTTGTCCTACCTTAAATTAGTTTTACAAATATTTATTCAATTTAATTAATTAACCTACATATATCGTTACAAAAAAATATATATTTTTAATCATTTCTTGACAAACTGTTTATAAAGACAGCTTGCATATAAAGATTCCAGATCCAGTGATTGAGTTTAACTAAAAAACTGTTACACCCTCCCATCTGCCAAAAAGTAGGATTGTATCCAAATAATGTGTTGCGAAGGCGTAGGTAAAATTTTGTTAGATAACTTTATCCAAAGTAAAGAGACGAGCAGTTTTATCGGAACTTGACGAAAGCCTCCGAACGAAAAGAGCTATCCGAACGCATGAGTGACACCCTAAAGGTCACCCGTTAAAAAAGGGCAGAGGCAAATCTGTCGCACAATCAAAATAATCCAATTATCCGCTCTACCCACACTGCTCTTCGACTGGCATCAAAGGATTCAACGGAAGCCCGCACCAAACAATCAGGCAAATACGAATTATTCAGCATACATGGAAATTACGGCATACATCGATTTACAGCCCTTTATTTGTTTTATAGACATCAGAATCTACAGAACTACGGGTTGAGTTTACTTTTCCTTTAGACGTTATAATGTTTTGGATCTGTATAGTAATGTTTTACTGGTTTTTTTCTAGTGTGATGATTTTTTGTAATATATGCCTGTTTTGAGGAGTTGATGTGCTTGACGTTAGTGAGTAGATCTGTTTATTAATTTACGTACTTATTATTTATTTTTAATTTAATTCTTGACTCGATGCAGTACCTAAGTAAATAGACTTGGGCATTGAATTGAAATAAACTTATAGGAGAATATAGAATTCTAAATTTACTTTCTACGCAGATTATTCCTGAAATAAATGCTAACCAAATTTCAGAAACCCAGTAAGGAACTAAATACCAAATTGTTGAATAACACTCCACAAACAGGGAATGGGTTGAAGCTAATTAAAGGGTATAATTTAGAGGTTGAATCGCAGTCGGTTTGTTTAGCCTTGGTTTGTTCGAGTATTTCTATTCGACTGGGAACATTGCCTCGGTAAATGTTTCATTTGCGCTTGTTCAGTTTGTTTAAACTCGAGGGTCAGACAATCAGAAAGATATCCATTAATTGTTAAATGTCTATTAATTTTTGTTCAATAATTTTAAAGGTAATTTTATATTGGAATTTGGTCAGCACTCTGCTTTATTTCTATTGGCCGAAGTAACTTTCAATATTCAGACATTCTGTTATAATAGTATCCAATTTACTGATTTTATTTTAAAGAGTAGGACAGACAAACATGCCATCTTTTAGGGTCCTAAAACTGTCACAACTAGACAAACATTCAGATAAAACCCTTACTTTAAGTACACATAGTATCTGGCATTTAAATACATTTGTACCTCCATCAAAAACGAACATAGGCCTATACGCACAATATCGGTTTTAGGGCACAAATATTTGTCCCTCGCAAAAATAGATTTACAGAGCTTTGAATGGAACGCACACACTCACGTTACGAGTACAATTTGTGTGTTTTGTAGAGGGTGCGCAAAAATGGAAAATTTTAACTGTATGTGTAGATAGTGTATATTTGTGTAGGATAAAGACTAGTGTCTCACTTTTCTTCGACAAGAAAATCAGAACTTTTGCCAAAAATAAAATCGCAGGACAGTCAGACAGTTTCCATTGTAAAACAATTTTGTCCCTCAAATTAGAAAGAATAGAGTAAGATATGGAAGCCTAATCAAATTATTAAGATTACATACGAGCTAGTTATTTAGCTACAGTAACAATAATTGTTATGGGATGGTACTTTTTCAATGGGAATTTTATGATTTTTTTTCTTTAATTGCACACCGAACCCCTCATTGATTCTTTAAATTTACTACTTTAATAAAACATAATGTTTATTGGATATTACTGCTTCAGGTGTGTTTTGAGGTAGATCTCTTAGGCCGACATTATACGTCATTGGGCTATAAGTTAGGTTATTGTAATTTTTAAATATCAACAAGGATCCTTGAGCACCCTGTCTAGAAGCAAACTGAATGGGGACATCCCAGGATCAGAGTCGGAGTAATGTGGATCACGCACGCACAGTATACTTGACCCTATTACATGATAATGCGTCTTCCCTTCAAATCTTTGCAACTTGGGACACATTCACATAGAATTAAGAATAATTCAGTACTTTTGCTGTTCATAAAATGCATCCAAATAAATTTAAGCCTTTAGTAAAGATTGTCAAATGGTAAGATGTTGTCCTCAATTTAAATTTACCATCATTATTTAAATTCTGTTCTTGTCTCAGTATTAGAGGATTTTGTCTATTATTAATTAAATTTTAGAAATAACTTTTATTGATGATTTAGGTAGGTACCTACTTTCGCATTTTGTTAATATAATTTGAGGAGTTTGTGATAACGAGCAACTGACTCAGAACAAAGCGCTTGAAACATGGCATTTGTTAATAAAAATACGCTATAAAGACCCGTTGTATTATATATATATATATATATATATTATATTGTGTTATAGTAAACTTAGTCACTAATATTATGAAGTGACTAAATTTAAGATTTTTTCTTAGCATTTTTGTATGTTCACCAAAAATCGTTTGAATGCTCGCACCGGTGTAAATGCATCCAGCCACGTGTCCCAAAAGCACTCCGGAAGAGGCACGTACAGCAGAGATGATTCAGAAGATCGCGTGCTCTCTGATTGAATATAAAACAGCTGCATTATGTGCCAGTATGTTTTGATCCTTGAAGATATAAGAATGATACTTATTCTTCAGTGATTTTTTTGGCGAGGGTTTTCGAAGCCTGACGTTTTGTGCAAAGTATGAACTTTTCTATAATTAATTTAAAAAAAAACTACTTTAACCTGCTTCTAACATTTTTAGAATTAGGACACCATCACCAGATTATGACCTGATCACTAAGGGGTGTTATACAACTTTAGTTTCTTAATAAATTGACTGGTACCTGCTTTAATAAGTAAATAACTATGTAACTTACGTCAGTTACCTAATTAAAGCAATTCTACATTCCTAAATCCGCATTATTATTATCTACTTATCTGAACAGTTAATGCCGAAGTTTCAATGTTCAAGTAGACACATAAAAACTCCATTATAGTCTTTCAAGTCTTTGGAAATTGGAAAAAGTCAAGGAGCTCATGAAGCGTGCCACAACCCTTGGCGGTGAAGATAGAAAGAGGATAATTAGGTCAATGTTATGCTGACAAAGCCCTTATAAGTATTTGGTGAAAAACCTGCAACCTGATCGAGATAATAATTTGGTTAATCTTTTATAAGTCTTTCTTTTCAACCAATGCTACACGGGTAATTTCCTGGACTAATTGACTCGTCTTTGCTGCTAACTTTTATTTTCTTATAAGATCTAGGACACAGATTATATCTTTAGCATTCAAATATTATCCCATCTTTTAATGCTCAAGAAGTGAACGAAACTGTACCTATTGCTGATAGGTACACATATTGTACATATTGTTCTTACTACCTTAGTCTGCACTGATCAAGTTGTAAGCAATCTTTAAACTAGGACATCGTGCAGCTAATTCTCCCAACAAACTGCATTATCCGAGGTAAAACCCATTAATCTAACTGTTATTACCCAATTACTTAATCTGCTCTCATTCGCTCATTCGCGTGCCTCGTCATTATCGCCACAACTGCGATCCAAATGGATTGAATTACTAATGG
The DNA here is from genome assembly GCA_963691955.1 of Chloroclystis v-ata. Taxonomy (NCBI): domain Eukaryota; kingdom Metazoa; phylum Arthropoda; class Insecta; order Lepidoptera; family Geometridae; genus Chloroclystis; species Chloroclystis v-ata. Next base: position 8,863,530 of record OY829902.1, on the reverse strand, counting down.
GCTGAGTTCGCTAACTTTGAAATTTGTATAATACAAATGTGATTGGAATGGAAACAGTGATTTATTCTAATCATTCACACACTAATTTTAATTCAGCATTTAATTATTCCGTCACCGACATAGCCCAGCGGATTAGCTCTTTGAAGTGGCTATGGGATGGCCATATAGCGAGGACAACAGATGGCCGATGGGACGGACGTAAGTGTATTAGTTATAAACAAAACATAAAATCTGCGGTAAATTCCTTAAGATTAGAAAAAGTATTGGTTCCAAGGTCCAATATTATTTACGAGATTTTTACGTTATCATAAAATACTCCCTAGTCCTCAAGTTATCTTATGATCTAGCGGCCTAGATCTTCCAACCTATCGTCCAACGGAGATATATTATACCTACGCGTGACCGGATTTTTCTTTATTATTTAGTACATCGCAATATACACAACGTGGTACAGTCATTTCTAAATCTATTGAGAATTGAGATTGGCTTCTTGAGAACTGGAAGCCTAAACTTATTACGATGAAGCTTCAGAAAAGTATTATTATGTTGAGTGGTAGACCAGGCACATGATAGACCATTTCTTATGAAAGGTTATTTTTAAAGAATTTACTAAAATTAGTGCTGTTAGTTTGAAAAAATAAATCATGGTGTCTGTCATTATCTTTATACAGACCTCTAATGTTAAATATAGCTTATGCGGAACGCCGTAAATCAATAATTTATAGATTATATTTTCCTTATTATCGTGACTTGACAAAACATATTTACTTTCGAACCTGCTCCCATATTTGACAGCAGTTGGTTCATACACACGGTGTGCAGTTGACTCTAATTTACAATCTTAAGCAATTACGACAGGCGTCACGATGAGTCAGGAATTTTAACGGCAAACATCCTAAGCGATGACAAAGATATCCCAACGAGACCCTGAAACCTAGATAATGTAGGTCACTTATATTCCAAAGAACAAAGTCGCAAAGCTGAACGGAAGCAAAACTTGGAGACATATTTCAGTCCATTGTTCAGCAGAAGCAGGATAACTAAAATACCGAATGAACGCCAAAATCCCTCGGCATTCAAACTATCCTCCAGCTTGTGAAACAACCAGCGAAATTAAACCGTAACTACTATGTCTTTAGTTTCAATTTACAGGCAGACTGCCAGAGTTTCAACGAGCAAACGATTTTGTATTTTATGTTACGAGGGTAGAGCTGAAATTGTGTCGTGGGTGTATTTAAAACTCGGATATCGGAATTGTTAAGGTTCCTCAGATGGCCTAACTTAGTTTCGAGGTGAGCTGCGATAAAATTATGAATGGGCGACTGTTATGCATATTGCCTTCTGTTCTGAGAATTATCCATATTGAATGCAGATCTTTGAAAGGATTTCTCGAGGAATTGCCCCTTTAGTGGGATCTCCTTATCTTTAACTTGCGCAATGCTTTGCGTTATAGGGGTTTACCAGTTTGCTTAGCAATATTTATGCCTATTATTTAATTTTATTTATTATGCATAAATGTTACCATTGCTTTTTTTGCAGGAGGTACCTGTTATTGTAGCATAAGTTTAATTCCCTTAGATTAATGAATCATCACAGGACTTTTGGATCCAACTTTTCAGCACCAATAGCCATCAGTTCTCCGTGCCAAATTCACTTACCATTCATAATGTTGTCCCGGATGATCTGCACGTGGTTGTCCCTGTCGGGGCGCGTGTGCTCGTGCCAGAAGCCGACCACGTGACCCAGCTCATGCACCACTATGCCGAACTTGTCGCAGTTCTTGCCGATGGAGATTGCTTGAGCTCCGCCTCCTCGCTTGCCCACGAATGAACAGCACCTGGTTTTAAAATAGAAAATTATACAGTTTCCTCTTCTTAAAAAAAATTCTGCTTTACTTCTTTTAAAAACGCTAAACCTACCAATCGAATTAGCGGATCCAGAGGCGATTACCAAAAGGCGTGAGTTCGACTCTCACTCTAGGCCTTTAAAGTTACATGAGTGGGAATTGATGTACGCCTTTCAACTTTTCGACTTTCCTTATTTATAAAGTTTGTTTCAAAAAGCTCTCTACTATAACATAATTCCGTTAGCTTTCCTCATGAAATTAGTCGTTTAAGTTGTCGAAATCCTTCACTCTTTCAATCAAACCTAGCCGGGATTAACCTAAATCTTGTACGAGGTCCACAGAAAACCCCCACTAGAATCCCCATTATAATACTTTTGTTCCGATTCAAACGCACCGAAATTGGAGGAAGGCGCGGGTTGCGGGGACTGGAACAAAGGCGTTGTGATTGGCTATTTCAAGGTCGCACTTAGGTCGCGTGTTGGGAACATTGAACGAATTTGTCGATAATTAATTTCGATGATTCGTTTTAAAATTTCATATTAAAATGAAAATAGCATCATGTAGGTAGGTAGATATGACATGTATTTATTTTTGGAATACACAAATCTGTAGAACTTAAAAATTAAAAAATGATATTAGAAAAATTTATCATTAATAATTCATTTTACTGAGTAAGTACTCTATAAACATATTTAAACGGTTTATGGATAACTTATTTATTTTTACATACAATAATACCGAGAGACCCGCTTATGTACGTCGTCTATCATTTTTAACGATATCGATTAGAATGTACAACACTAACGTTACACGTGCTTTCGCCGAGAAGGACAACGAATGCAATAAGCGCAATGCGGAAAAGAGACAAGTGAACGTCCTTTGTACGAGTAGCCATTATAAGCTGACCTCTTCACTTGCGTTAGACTATTGAAACGTATATGAAGTTCACGGGTCTGACATTTGGTCGCTACTAAAGCCGTGTTTCGAGGCGGGGCTTTAGATATGGTTGGTTTAACCATATGTTTGCCGCGCGGTCCTCGCCTGTTATGAGGTATCTGGTTGGTAATCTGTGACGAGGTCTTATAACTACTTATAAGTTAGAATCCGCTCTTTAGTAGATGTGGTAAAAGGCACAGAGGTCAGAACAATAACTGTTTCCTCGAATATTTTTTATTTATTACCTTATGACTTTTTTGATAATCCTTTTTTTGTATTTTCATGATTTTTTATGAGTTGTATTTTACGGACGGATTTGCCGCGTTAGAATTTTTCTTCGTAGGCATAAACTATTTGCGTTGGGTTAAATTAAAATGTAACCTTCAATACTCACTGGTTCTTTTGACAACAACAGTCTTCGTATTTTAATTTTTATAGAAGTTTTAGCCATGATAAAGTAATATTTTTATGCGTAGGTACTTTAGACTTGTATTAAAAACAATAGGTGAAAACATTTATATTCTAGAATTATGTCAAATGTTGCGTAGATTTAACATAATTCTAGAAAAGTGCAAATCGGCAACTAATACTTGTAGATCCTCGAACAAGATGACAGATAAAACTTTCGTGATTTATATTCATTGTGTGTTTATGAGCTGCAAAGCGCTTGAAACGATATAACGGTAAATGTATTTATTTACCATTATGACGATTCAAGCGCTTTACGCGATGAGTTGTTTTGTCTGTAATTACCTACACGGTTGATGTAAGCCACTTCTAACCGAAACAACTGAGAATCTCAATGAAATCTTACCCACAAGGCCGCTCAGTAAACACGATATAGTCGTTGTGCACCTCCGCGTCTCTCTCCACAAACTTGACGCACGTGAAGTTCTCCCAATGCCGCATGGCCTGCTTGAACAGCGACTTGTGCGCTCCGCTGAAGTTGCCGTCGATCTCATACGGAATCACTCCATGCTCCCAGATACGTTCCTTGCGGTTTGTGGCGGCACGAATTGAGCGATGCCTTTTAATCTGTGGATGTAGATTTTGACATGTGAAATGGAACGCACGATACAGAATTTAAGAATGAAGCTTTTCTTTGGAAGTCAAAACCATCTTTGTCTTTGAAAAATAAAGTTCTTTAACCTTAAAATAACTATTTATATCTGTCATCGTTTATAGGAACCTAGTTTATTTAAAACATAAGTTCTAAACGTTTTCAGCTGAGTGCTAAATGAACCGTTTAAAAAAAGATTTAAAAAACATGGTTAATTGAGCATTCCCATAGCAAGATATGTCTGCAAAATATGAAAATGCAAAGAATTATTGAGTAAAATGCAGCTATAAAATACTCGAATGCAGCCGTTGTTGGCACTCGCCCAAATTGATATGACCGTTTTGATATTTTAATTTGGCGAATTTGAGTGGCTATAATGAAAAATGCGGTCTAAAATAGGAATTTTCGATAAGTTAAAGTTCTTCATTAGGTATATTATTCATATTCAGCATTTAACGTAATAAAGTTTCGAAATTTGAATTTATTTAAGATATTTTTATAATAGAACACCTAGAACTCCGGAATAAATCTGCAATCTCGTGATAATTATTGTGTCATAAGGGGCCGTCCATTAATCACGTGAGGTCGTTTTTCTCATTTTTTGACCCCCCCCCTCCCCCATGGTGATATTTGGTGAGGTTTAGGATAAATTTTTCAATTTTTTATGAAATCTTAGTGCGGTTAACGGAATACATCTACCTACTAAATTTCAGCTTTATAGCTATTATAGAACGGCTGTGACATACGGACGGACGGACGGACGGACATGACGAATCTATATCCGTAGCCAAATGGCAAAAACGGAACCCTAAAAATGGCTTTTTGATTCGAAAAACAAATTTCAAAATTTTGGTTCAGAAATATCGCTTTTTGACAAAAAATAAACAAAATTAATACACGTGATGTCTAACGAGACCCCCCCTCCCCCCTCGTGATGTTTCGTGATGTTTTCCGTACAGGCTTATGAGCCTCACGTGATTAATGGACGGCCCCTAATTAGACCTGTATATTAATTTACTTACCCCAGAATCAGTATTGTTGTAAAACTCACTCTCCATTGCATCTAAATCCTGGTCATCATCACGAAAAAACCAGTTACTGAATTGTTCAGTCACGTTGGGCTTAAGACCAGCTCTTTTAACATTCGTATCAATCACATCTTTCTGTGAAGAATATATTGTTTTAGTTTCTAGAGATCTACTTTCTTCAGACAAGCCATTGTTTATTCTATCTTCTAGTATCTTATCTTTGGTTTCTATGCTGTCTCTGTTATATTTTTTCTTTGGTGGTGGTTTTGGCTCAAATCTCTCCTCAAATTCGTGTTCTGGAATTTTAAATTTTTCTCTGGATTCGCGTTCTGGAATGCTGTGTTTGTGTCGACGAAATAACTTCTTCCGCACAAATTGAGAGTTAGTTTCAGTTAACCTGTTTTGGCCTTGCTCGTTTGAGTGTAGGTTTCGTAATCTGAAAGTAGGTTTAATTAAATAGATAAATATTTAGTGTTGTAGAATTCAGTGAAAATGGATTAACCTACACGTAGGCAGTGAAATCATATCCATAACTTTATTTGCAGTAATTTTATTTGTATTATTTCAAGCTGTATGGTCCAGGGGAACTTGGTATAATCACAATTAATCGGTACAGTGCACAAAAGAATGCTGGTCACAGTGCTCTGATATAAAGATTTGTATACTGCTTAGATAAGACCCACGGATAGTAATTAAGGTTTTAATAATGTCCCAGGCAGAGTGTACCATATAGCACCCTATAGGCTTGTATAAAACATCTAATAAACATGTATAACGCCTAAATATTCCTTGGAATCGAAAGAAAAATATTTCTTGGTCGTCCTAAAGCGTAATTAAATAAATGCTTATTATTTTTAAGCTCTCTTAACATGGTCCTAATTGATCAGAAATAAGGGAAATTGTGCCATACGAATTGACAACTTATAATTGCCAATTTACTTTCAAAAGGAACATTAATTTAAATGGCAGCTAGAAAGTTTTTAAGGTTTCTCGATGATATATTTTTTATAAAAACTAATCCTCTTACATCCAAGGGCTTCATTACCTTTGAACATCTAATATTAAGGTGTAGATATATGTGAATTTGGTAAATTTGGGTTCAGCAGAAACCATTTATTTCCGTGTTCTTTAACGGAATTGCTTTGAAAAAATTACACAATAATCTATGCCATATAAGGCATTATCTCCTGAGGCCGAAATTTCATTTTTTTTATTTTAAGTACCTGAAATAATAGTGTAAAATACCGTCTACTTTTTCAGCAAGAACCGTTTAAATCCTAATCTATTAATCATAAGATTTTTTAATTTCCATCACCATATAGAATAAAAGAATACCAATCATCTCCTGAGCTTACTTTTTCGAAAAAAAATCCCAGCGATTTTTAACGAATTTTTTACGTAAAACTACACACGCAATGCGCGATCTTCCCCTTCGCGGGCCCTTCAATTCAGTGCGGGGCGAGACGTTGTGCTGAACGGACCTATGACAATTTTCTCCGTGCGCCGTACTAACTAATAATATTCTGTGCCGGAACCAATTTTATAAGTAGTTTGTCATTTATAACTAGCTGCTCCCGCGCGACTTCTGCTTGCCGTATACTTTTATTTGCAACTATGTATCTCCATACTAAATTTCATCCAAATCAAATTTTCTTGCGTAAGCATTATTATCTTTTCCTGCGGAAGCATGTATTTTTCCGCGGTAGAAAGTCTCTCGCCATATACTTTTATTTGCAACTATCTCAATACTAAATTTCATCTAAATCAAATTTTCCCGCGGAAACATGTATTTTTCCGCGGCAAAAAGTCTGTTCTTTCTCAGGGTCTAAAGATTGCCAAATTTCATCAAAATCGGTTGAGAGGTGCGGGAAAGCGTAACAGACAGACAGACAGAGTTACTTTCGCATTTCAATTTTGTATATATTATTTGACGCGTAAAAATTTGACGCATTGCTTATAACACAACTAATAAAGAATGTTACCTAATTTTGATTAATAGCACTCCATATTCTATGTCAAATATAAAAAATAAATAAAAATAAAATAATAGAATAGAAAGATAAATATAAAAATAGAAAGAATTACTTCGATACATTTATATTTTTTTTTATTTATTTATTTCACAACATAAAACATTATTACAAAATAAAAATAACAATAACACATAGAAAACCACAGAGGTTTATAAGTTAGTGTTATTATGAGTCACTTATAATGAGATGGTTGAAACTATTTTAACCTAAGTTTGGAATCGGGTAGGTACATAAGAAATGGAAGAAATCGCTCACAGCGATAAGGCCGCCCATTGTACTCCAAATGTTTTAGTTTTAAGTGTGTATTGTGTGTTTTTGTTTCGTGGTGTGCAATAAAGTATTTTCTATTCTATTCTATTTGCAAGGAAGTGTCGTAGCTTATTACATACTCTTTCTATATGGTTGGACCAAGTAAATGTGTTATCTATACTAATATTATAAAGAGGAAAGATTTGTTTGTTTGTTTGTTTGTAACGAATAGGCTCCGAAACTACTGGACCGATTTCAAAAATTCTTTCACCTTTGGAAAGCTACATTATCCCCGAGTAACATAGGCTATATTATATTTTTTAAAAAATTAGGGATCCTTACTAAAACTCCAATAATGTAACATAAGGTGTAAAAAAATGACCTGAAAAATTCTTTACGTCGCGTGCGCTGCGAAAACTATTGATGATAGAACAAAATCATGTACTACGACTTTGCAGAACTCATCATTATCTACAAAAAGTGTCGCGACAGCATATGTCTAAATATTATAGTTATGTCACAATAAGCAGTTTTTTATTCTAAAATATTAATTTATATATGCCGCCTCTTGAAAGGGTCTTCATTTGTACCTTGGTATTAATCCTTATCAAAATAAATTACTTTATATTCAAGACGGCTTTAATACCTTTTTATAACTTTTTGAATTATTCAATTCGGACATTTCATTCGGAAGATATCACGAGTTTAAAAATGCAAGTATTAGAAAAATATCGCGAGGTTGTCGCTCACCGCGCTCAGCTAGCCAGCATGCGATGTAGGCTCCATGTAAGCGTCACTACATGGGGGTACGGGGGGGAGTCAATGTAATGTAATGTAGGTAATCCTAACTAATATTATAAATGCGAAAGTAACTCTGTCTGTCTGTCTGGCTGTCTGGCTCTCTGTCTGTCTGTTACACTTTCCCGCTAAAACCTCTCAACCGATTTTGATGAAATTTGGCACATACAATCTTTAGACCCTGAGACAGAACATAGGCTACTTTTTACCGCGGAAAAATACAAGCTTCGGCGGGAATATGCTTACGCGGGAAAATTCGATTTAGATAAAATTTAGTATGCAGAAGATAGTTGCAAATAAAAGTATATGGCGAGAGACTTTTTACCGCGGAAAATACATGCTTACGCGGGAAAATATATGCTTACGCGGGAAAATTTTATTTGGATGAAATTTAGTATGGAGATAGTTGCAAATAAAATTATATGGCGAGACGAAGTTCGCGGGGGCTGCTAGTCTATTATAAGACCTAGGTACATATGGCTATCTACTATGTCTATAGTAGGGCATCTACAGTTCTTACTACTTGTGTGTAAGCAGCTGTGGTCGTGTGCAACTAAGTTGGCGGGGGGGTCTTTTTGAATATAAGGAGACTTGATTACTAACATTTTAGTTTTACTGGCATTCATTACTAATCCAGCATCATGACACCATTTACATAAATTGTCAAAATCTATTTGCAGCAGGTCACGGGCTTTATTAGGGTCATCATCAACTGCAACGAGACACGTATCGTCTGCGAACTGGTAGCAAATGGTATGGTTGATACAGTTGCTCATCTCATTGACGTACGACAGAAAATGAAGCGGACCTAGTACCGATCCCTGGGCAGTACCCTCAGTCACTGTTATATAATCACTATTTTGATTTTCAACTTTGACAGAGTATTTTCGATTATGAAGGTAATTTCCACACCATTTTAGCAGGGGACCTCTTATTCCGCAATTATCTAGTTTCTCAATTAGTTGTAAATGATTCAATGTATCAAATGCCCGGGAAAAGTCGATCAGCAGTATCAGTACATGTTTTTTATCATTAAGGTTAATATTAACTTGATCTGTAAATACTATTAGGAGATCATTAGTGCCCTTTCCCGGTTGAAACCCAAATTGATTTTGGTATAGGACATCGTGTTTGTTGGCCAAGTGCGAGTCGGACTCGCCCATGTAGGCTTCCGCAGCAATTGTTTATATGAAATAGTTTATGACGTACTATAAAAAAACTACTTCATAGATTTCGTTCAAACCAATTTTCGTTGTTAGTTTTTATGGTTATGTACAATATATATTTTTTCTAGATTTATCATCTTCTTATTTTAGAAACTAGAGGGGGGGGGGGGGACACTCTGTTTTGCACTTTGGAAGAGTCTCACGTCCAAACTATTGAGTTTAAAATTAAATGGTTTTAGAAATATTGTTATGATTTTTAAAGACCTATTCATAAATAACCCACACGTATGGGTCCGATTAAAAAAAAGTTTTTAAGTTTCAGTCCTATGTATGGGGATCCCCAAATTTAATTTTTTTTTTCAATTTTTTTATGAAATCTTAGTGCGGTTCACTGAATACATCTACTTACTAAATTTCAGCTTTATAGCTCTTATAGTTTCGGAGAAAAACGGCTGTGACATACGGACGGACGGACAGATGGACGGACGGACGGACGGACATGAAGAATCTATAAGGGTTCCGTTTTTGCCATTTGGCTACGGAACCCTAAAAAAATAGGTTTAGTACATCTGTAACGTTCAAGCTACTATATTTACATACTAAGTATCTATCCTACTTCCTACTAATAGTATAAATGCGAAAGTGAGTGGGTGTGTTTGATATCTTTCACGAAAAAACTACTGACAGATCTGGACGAAGTCTAGAATAACACATAGGCTACTTTTAATCCTAAGAAAATGTATAGTTCTAGATGTTGATTGATACGAAGTGTACTCATTTGCAATAAATCAATGTATTGTTCATTTAAATTTACTAAGAACAGCGGTACCTACCTATAGTATATAGATAAATACCAATAGCAACAAAACTTTAATACATATAGGTAATTAATTGTCTTTAACGTCAAAGTTTAATGGTAGGTAGGTACTTCTACTACTTGAGTTATCTTCATCCATTTTATAAATCGAATAATATTTAAGTACTACTATTAAACTATTAACTTAATACGCAGACGAAAACACAACAAAATACTGCGCAAGCTATTGCACTACTACTATAATCTGCTGGCGACTTGATACAAAGCGGGCCGTGGCCCGCGCGACGTTGTTGTATGACGTCACAAGCGCTCATGTGACTGTTAGCGAGACTCGATATTTTTCGAAACTTTGAATGCCTATAAAATCAAAACTACTAGGTACTTTTTAACTAAACAAGTGTATTTGTATACACGCAGGCTTTACTGATACAAAATTTCAAGCGATTTGGCATACCTAGTAACATTCCTTATTATCTGGTTAGCGCTGCGAGTAATATTTTCGATACGCCAGCGCCGCTCGCGGTCGCTGTTGTCAACTCTCGTAGTCGTTTCTGCCGCGATTTTCACTGCCTACTCGCTCTTAATATAGCTAAGTAATAGGCTTTTATATTCAGGAAATTTTTAGAATTTGCGACTTAGCGACCGATTGAAAAAAAATATTTTTTATATCCTTTCTAATATAAAATATAATATTAATTAATAAATATTTTTTATTATAACTATTAGTGAATGTATATTATGGATGTTTGTTACTTTTACAAAAGCTTTGGTCAAGTATCTCGTACATTGATCCAAAGCAATCGGATGGTTTATTGTAAAAATCTGTAAAGCTGTATTATTTCGCGCTAAGGCTAGCCTATGTTTCTTCTGATAAGACACATTTAAGAGCTGTTGATTTATGAAAAAAGAACACAAGCCTATTTATAGTTCAATATGCCAACCAGAAACAAATTTCAAAAGTAGGTAATGTGGTAAAATATTTTAAACGCACTGTGGGTAATTTATACCCAAATTGTTTTACTAGTCGGGCTACGGAATAACAACGGTTAAGTTTGGCAACTTGGGAGCTTGCCAGTATCCGAAATAGGAAGATGAATTGATCTTGTCGAGTCATTTGGTTACGTCTTGATTATTTGTAACTAGATTTCCGCTCCGCGGCTTTACCCGCGTTCTACTTTTTCCAATTATTTTTTTCCGTGTTAAAAGTAGTCTATGTCATTCTCTATCCCTTCAACTATCCTTTTTGCCGTGAAAAACAGACACACAGACAGACTTTCCCATATATAATATTACTCTTAGTCTATTATGGATTTCTCACAGACTTTTAACCACCCCACGCTATAGATAGCGTATATTAAAATGAAAGATGTTAAAATCTTAAACTTAGGTATACCTAAGTGTAAGATTTTAACAATATTTAAGTAACATTAATATTACTTAAGTTTAGTAAAATGACAGTGGCTATTGTATTTACTTGCGATAAGAAACAGCCTGTGTACTATTTTCACTTTAGAGGTATACAAATAATGTTAAATCCATTTACACATACAATACTTATGTAAAATAAACGCGTCATGAATTCAAGTTTACAAAAACAGATCCACAAACTAGGACGATTAAATCCCACATTTAATCCCTATCCCGGCTAAACTAATACCAGCACTTAGCTGGCAGGGCCTTTGAGGCACTGCAATTACGAGCCACATACATCCAAGAGGAAAAATAGTGAGGAAATACGCGAGGTAATGAGGAATCTTTCGTTTGAAATGGAATGAAAAGGCGGGCAAATGAAGATAGTGCTGTATAAATGATGCACTTTTGACTATGCATCTTTTGATTCTAGCCTCTTTTATATAAGCCTTAGCTTAGATTCTGCCAAGTTAATAAAACTGCTTGGTCGTTACGAATATGATCTACGAGTATGTATATCTTTAAACAGCTATTAAAATATATTTTTTTTAACTATCGTGGTTTTATTTATTTTAAAGCACAGCCAACAGCACATACTACTAAGTATTATAAAGTATATTTTAATGAAGGCTATATTATTAACAATATTTGAACATAAAACGGGTAACATACCCAAAACAAGTTAAATCATGGTATGTTAGCCATTTCATGTTCAAATATAGCTAATAAAATACTGAAATGAGAATGAGGGAAGGTAATGTGTTTTTTGCGATGCAAGAGGAACGTCAAAATATTGTTGCTATGCGATAACAATTTCTATGAATGTCTACTAAACATCTCTGCGCTATATGGCTTGTTCACTGTGACTTCAACAAGCTATTTCACTTGACAAAGCCTGACCAACTATTTTCCGTTCCTCTATCCATATAGCAAATATACATGTTTATTTAAGAAGTCTACAATAACTCACCGTCTTCTGTTTCCATGTCTTCTTCTCCTATGTTTCTTCCCTGTTTCTTTGTTCTCTTCCAAATTCTGCAAACTTTCTGTCGGCTTGAATAAATCATTCTTCAGTGGCTTAAGTAAATCATCAGTCTTTACTAGTACTTCGTCCTGCTCACTCGAAGGCAAGACTCCGTTTGTTGGAGCAGGACCAACAGTTACGTTCTCTGGTAGATCTTTGGGTTTTCGGTTATTGTTTATATCACCTGTAATTTCTCTACTGTTGCTTTGGATTTTATTTGTTATCTCGTCAACTTTGCTGGAAATGTTGAGGATTTTTATGTGAGGATAGAATTCCTCCAGATTCAGTATGTTGTTTGTTGAAATGTTAACTACTAGCACACCCTCTTGTTCAAGGCTGTCAGAATCTGTGAGATTGTCTAAAGTGTTATTGGAAGTTTCTAGTTTTGTTTTGTTGACTATGTTTGTGTTATCTACGTTTGAGTAATTCTCTATTTCTTCTGGAGGAAGTTTACCGTTTTTTAAAAGAATTGACTTATCAAGTCCGGCTGGCAGTGCCTGCGAAAATAAAATACATAATCACACATTTAATTTAAATATAATACGGCTTGATTACGTGCGGCGTTTTTGTATTTACTGTACCTTTGTATTAAGTACAGCTTCATTATATTGTTTTGGCTTCTCTGGGCTTACAACTAGAGGTTGCTTTGTTCTCTTTCTCAAAATATCTGGCATACCCTCTTCTTCTACTTGAAGACCTTCAAGTAAAACCTCTTTCTTCAGTCTTTCTACCTCTTCTTGGAGAGATTTATTAATTTTTGTCTCTGGTTTCACAGCATACCTTTGGAGATCTGCTTCTGGGATTGCTATGTCTCCTTGAAAGTTTTCTGTAACAAAATACAGTGAATTATTATTCGGTTTCGCCAACAGATTTCTGGGAAAATTCTATTGAATCGGCATCACTTGCAAGGCAACATTTTTCTCGCAAAAACCGACGGAAACTTTCTCAAAGTTTTGGTTACAAAAACTTTCACAGTCATTTTCAATTTGAAATTCTGAATTCTCCCATTTAAATCTCGAATGCGACCAAGCGCTTAAATAAACCAACTGGAATAGGAGCATCTGATTCCAAATTCAAATTCAACAAAACATGGCGATTGCATACGGTCATTAAGGTTCTGTGCAAACAAGCAACACGAAACATTATTTGGTTAAAAACTGTAGGTATTAAAAATACATCATAGGTATAATTATAATTTTAGTCGTAGACTGCTGAACATTAGATTTTCATTTAATTTTACCAATTCTACACATTTATTTGTGTGTAGGAACGTCCTCTAACACTGAAAAATAATCAAACTTAATGCAACTTAATTTGTGTTGAGTACCTATTTTCCCTTACTTACATATTTATAAATTAACACTTTAAATTAGGCCTGTAATGTTACATAGTGAGTGTAATAAAATAATAGGTTTCTTATTAAATATACTTACTATAATTAATAATATGTTTCGTGGCGTCGAAGAATAAAATTGTAATTACAAAAAAATCGTACTTGTCTGCAACACCCCGAAAACGCGGGTCCATCTGCCGCGATCATAAAATTTAATGGCCAAGAGCCGTGTCTATGCGCCAGATGGTATACAACGCTAGTTGGCAACTAATTAATAGCCTATGTGTGCTAACAAGCGCGCAATGGATACCGCAGTTTACGATAGGTGCGAATGAATATTCAACGTGAGGTTCTGAGGTTATGTTCTGAATTTGATAATGGCTGGAATTGAAATTAATTGCTTTTTAAACTATCAGCGTGAAAGTTTTGGAATTGGAATGTAAAGATTTAATGAGGGATGATAAATTGGGTTTCCTTTGTTTGGCACGTAGGTAAAATGTTTTCATTAAGGGTTTGCGAGAAATAATATAACTTTGAACTATTCATGGGTGATGTATTATCATCATCACCCCTGTTTAAGTTCCCTTCAGCTTGTATATTTGCTTGTATACTATATTGACGAGAGATTAGGCCTTAATTCACCACGCTAGCCAAGTGGGGTTGGGTAAATGACACAAATGGACCTACTTCAAACTTTTCAAAGATTTATTTCTCACGATGTTTGTCTTCACTGTGTTCTTAAAGCGCACACATTTATTTCTAGAAGAAAAATCTAGAGGTGCTTGGCGGGGTTTGAACCTACGACCTTTAGAATGAAACACGAACACGGCTATGGGTGATGGATAATTCTTGATTACTATTTAACCTATAAATTAAGTTCCAAAGCAGTATCTGAGGAAGGAACTTGGATAATTGCAATATTGAGTGCATCTGCAATTCAGAACTGGGAAGTAACTGGTTGAAACTTAACTAGTTCTCTAGTTACATTAAATTACATTTGGATTTACGTGGATCTTATTGCTATTATCAATTTGATTAGAACAGTGTTTCACTCAGCAGATGGTACTGACGAATCCAATATGCTATAGATAGACTTAAAAATAAATGAGAGGATTTTATTTTTAGAGGAAAATTTATCATTTTGATAGAAAATACAACAAAATAATTTTATGAACGTTTTAATTTTTTTATAAAAAAACGAGTTATCAAAATAATAATTTGTATTAATTCATTAAAAAAATCCTCGCGTCTCTTAATATACTTCTTATTTATTTACATATATAAAAAAATCCTTTGTCTATGTAAAACGCTGACACACTTTTATGCCCGTATTTTCCACGTCGGGAAACGGAAAAGCGAGCCGAAGACAATGCGCATACAAACACGCCTCCATTCATTGCAGGCTTTGAATCATTTCACCTCAGAAAACCTCTGGATGTGCAACTATGCAGTTTCAGTTTTCTAGGCGAAAAATGCACTGTCATCAAATCACCGACAACGTTAAAAAGAGCATAGCTTGGTGTATAAAATGTGTGACATCAATTATATTGACGACCACTGTGGCGCAGCGGAAATGGTCAGCATGCGACACAAGAGGTTGCGGGTTCGATTCCTGTCTCGGGACAAAAAAAATTACGATCCGCAAATATTTGTTCCGGTAGGTAATACTGAAATACATATTTATCATATTATTTTAAAACTTAATGCTCTTCTTGAGCAGAAACAAGATGTACTTAATTACGCTTCGAATCTGAAAGTTCATGTGCACTAAAGAAATATATATTTTAGTCGTAACCAAAATGCTTGCAAAATGGGCATCAGGTACAGTCATGAAGAAAATGTCGCAAACGCACATGTTCGTTAATACTGCAATGCATCACAGGTCCACCCACGGCGTGTCGAGTTGAATGGAGCCGCACTTTCTATTGATTACTGGGTACAGTCGTGCTCAGAATTGTGATTTTATTTTCCATATTAAAATTATTTCTTGCTTCTCGTATTAGGTACGAAGGAGTAGAATGTCTCAATAGTTTTTCATCTGACTGGGACTCAAGAATCATCCTTCATCATTCGCAGTCGTGTTAAAGCTACTGAGACACTTTACTCTTTGTGTTGCCCACGGAATTTTAATTAGTTATCACTACAAAGCTACAAAGTCGCAAATTAAATAAATTTAAGCGCATGCATAAACTCAAAAGTTGAGCAACATTTATACACTAGGTACATTCATACAAATGTAATAAAATAATAATAAACAGCACGAAAGGTTTGCATATTGCTTTAGAACTTAATTTATGGGTGACATGACAATAAATATGCTCCATAATCAATGGTGACAGGAACAGGGAACTGACAGACAAAAATGTGTTTTGGCCCTCCCGTAAGTAACTTATGAGAAACAAATACAGAATGTATCGGTTCATTTTTAAATAAAAATAATAAATATTGAAAATTGTACGAATGGTCCCAACCCAATCTCCCCCTAATCCCGACATTTTTGACAACCTTGACGTGAAAAAGTAATAAATTTCACATTATGATCAAGAGAATGCTCACGAGTGAAAAGAATTATGATTCATCGCTCTTCAGTTCAACTGTCATTGTTGTTACAAAAACATTTACGCAAATTCGTTGATGCGCTAAAACAAAAGCTTATTGTGATAAAACGTTGCTGCTTTTTATAATTTCACGAGCAATATAGAAATATTCAATGTTGTTTGTTATTTATATTTTAAGATGAGCTTACTATTGGACAGATAAAAATAGGAATACAATTTATTTGCTAACAATGAGTAAGAAATATATGAATGTAGTACATAATTTACTAACTTCTAATATTGAATTAACTTAACTGATAATATTAAATTAACGTCGTATCTTTTAAAGTTTGGGTTTGTTTGAAGTTAAACGGTTGTGTGAATTCTTGTATGTCCGGGGTAAGTTATATCATGTTGTATGATGTCCCTATATAACTCCATAAGGTGGGAATAAAAATGTAATATTACAAAAATAAACTAGCTAGGTAGTTAATTCGCTTCTGCTCTCGAAAGTACTCTCAATACTGTTATCGAGTAGGATGTATTCACAGCGCGGCTATTATTGCGAGCAGGTACTGTCGAGTACATTACCGACCAGCTGGACATGGACAGTTGTGAACGTAAATGTGCCGCGCGCTTCCGGTTACTAGTGATGTTGTAGATGTCGATGATTTCCGGATATTCTTATATGTAAGTAGATCACAACGTAGTTATTTATTTATCATTTTAAATGTAACCGACCAAAGAATAAATCTTAATGTATTTATATATTATTTTTTATAAACGAGTAAATATACCTACGTTAAATTAACGTGCACCGTTAAAAGCTGTTTTATTAAATACTCGTTCTAAATGGAAGCTTTTAAAAGTTTGTATATCAACGATTTTGATTTATGTCTATCGAAATAACCTAGTTTAAACGGACGTAATTTTAATACAAATAAAATCAAAACTGTGTATAGTCTTATCGATAAAGTAACATCACTATGCATTCAGAACTATCGATTTACGGCTAGCTATCAATTGTCGTACAATGTCGATAAATGAGGTCCTTGCCCAGCTTTACATAGTTGTTTCAATACGAGATAGGAGGCAGGTATAACGTGCGCAATTAGAAATGAGTTCTGTAAATGGCGTCCGCTCGCATGCGTTCTCGCTCACTCTCTATCGCTGTCTATACTTTTATCCTTGTTTTGCCAATCGTACCATACCTACCCGCCGCCATTTACAGAATTCATTTTCAATTGCACACGTTATACATCACTATGAAATCTGTACAGTGTACAGTAACAAAGATAATAAAATGTTTGTGAACCTAGCATCATAAGAACTTTCAGTTATCATAAAAGGTTTTTTAAATTCGAATGGTCGTTTTAATGATAAATAAAATAACATATTTTTGGTAATTGGTGCGGGTTATTCGTCGTACTACGAATACAGTGTGAGTAATGTATTAACGTTATGCGCTTGTAGTTTTGTTTTTACAATATAAGATTTTGTTATATTATTTAAATTAATTATTAAGTATATGACGAAACAAATACAATAGGTATACAAAACTTACTATAGGTATAAGCGAAATGTGAAGTATCATTTACTGTATTATCGTATCGTGAATACCTATCTCAGATTCGTGATACATTCTTATGTATTTTAAAATAGCAACTTCGTTTTGATTTTATTGCAAGTACAATGCTTTACACAAGAGCTTAGGCGCCGCCGGATGTGCTAGAAGGAGAAATACGGTTGGTAGAAAAAAAATAAAGTAGGTAATAGCTTCAGTTTTAAAATGGCACTGAATGAATAAGCCCGTAATATCACCTTCCATGAAATAAAAAAAGTTCGTAGTTACTAGTCACCTAGTTAAAGAAATTAAATCTTAAAAAAATCTAATACCACCACCACAACGCGATAGCTAATAAACCGTTCTTGCTAATAGTTGATTGGTTCGATCGTGTAAAATACAAAAAAAATGTCACACTTTTTTTAGATAAGAGAATACCTACGTCAGTTATAAAGTAACATTTTCCATTCCTACATCAATACATCACGACGATATCTTGCTCCAATTTCTACCTTAATTTTGGCGTTTTCGTTATTTTTTTGCTGTCCATACATACAAACATTGGTCCGTCCGTCGGTCCTATTGAATTCGTTCCAGCTTTGTTGGCCAGCCCAATATTCGAAGCTGGACAACGTTTTTCATTTCACTAATGATATTGGTTTCACTTTTTGTTGGGATAATTGTATACCGTATAATAGGATTGGGTATGGGCGTAATTTGTTGCCTTACAAATCTTTTATAATGATGTTATGGAGCTTGTTAAAAGGAGCTCGGGATATTTTGTTTGTTGTGGTCCGTATGAAATGTATATATTTGATCAAAAATATAATTTGCAACAACACAGTTATTTAGTAAGATAATAGATACTTGTAACATTACGACTAGAATCAAAATCAAGATTATGTAAGTAAAGTATGTTTATAGGGACAGGGCTTACTTAGCAGTGAATCATCCGAAATCCACTCAAAACCCTTGAAACCCACCAAAAATACTGTTACCGCTTTTGACCAATTAGCGCAAAGTAAAATTTATTGCGACGCCAATCCGCGTTTTTCATTTAAAAGTAGAAGCCCTTTTTGGCGCCAACCGCAACATTTGTCATTGTTTAGTAGGTACGAGGGAATTTTAAAATTATAGCCCCAAAAATTGGCGCAATTTACCTTTCCAAATGAATTTATGATATTTCAAGCCAAGAATGTTTTTTTGCCTTTGAGTTAATTAGCTAGAGGTATTGAGTTTTGTTCTTATGGAGATAAATAGACCCTTTTTTAAATATTTTTGAGGCAGTTTTTTATTATTTTTATATTACTCGTAGAGTTAGACACAGCGAGATGACTGTACGATAAGATAACAAAAAGATCTAACATTTATTGTTCTACGACATATAAAACAGTCCTTATTTCTATTTACCACAATGTCTTAATCTTTAATGTTGCTAATGAGTTTAATCTAGAAACGTTATTGAACCACCATACGACCTTCACCGAATTTTAAAATAATACCTTCCTACTAATAGAGAATATACAGAAATGTCGTACCAGCTTTACGTATAAAAACATCCAAGCAAAAAATATTCTTTCAAAACCATTTTCTCCATTCAAGCGTAAACATTGAAAAGCGAGACGCACCTACAACCATCTTCTTAATCTGAATGTCCATTACTGCGTACAAATATTTACACTGGGAGCTTTAATTACTGGGGACCACATGGCTTGGGATCGTGGTCTGTGGCGATCAAAAAGAAAGCGTTACTGTATTCTGCTAAACGAAGCTCTTAAACATGACCGCCGCTCGTATAGTATGCGTAGACACTTGAAACTTTTAGGGTTAAAATGTTTTGATACGAGTCTTAGATGTATAATTGTTTCTAGGAGAATATATTTTAATGCTGCGACCTAGTTTGAATATGCGGTAGTATGTCACTAAAGTCCTTTGTCGCTAATGCTAAGGAGAGTTTATTGTAAATCAAGACGCGGAACGGATCTGAATAAAATTATACGTAGCGCTTTACACCGTTCCTTTTTACAGAGGGTATAATATTTATTTTTTTATTACTTTGCTCTCTTTCCATCCAAAGGTTGTCTGGAAGAGATCGCTCTTTAGCGATAAGGCCGCCCATTGTACTTGTTTCTTTTTATTGTTTTTTGTATTTTTTATTTATTTTGTGTACAATAAAGAGTATTTGATTTGAATATTATTTGTTTGAGTAGAAAGCTAGTTGATAAATAAATCGCTTAGTGATTGTTAAGCTCGCCATTTGTCTAGGCGCGAGGGGTTGGGTATCAAAACAAGTCGTCTGCTTGTCCAGTCAGCTATTTACGGATCAGAGCCGTGTCGAATCCTATTTCGTCCAAATTGCGTTCATTCGGTATTTACAAAGAGATTAGAATGTTTTTATTTACGTTTAGGGTGGATAGTTACTACGAAGTTTATACACGAATTATTTATTAGACTAAGGATTACGAACACATACTAACTATTGTTCACTTTAACTATCAAGAGAAGGAAGAAACTAGTTTAATTAATGGACAAAAAAACAAAACAGCAAAAATTTAAAATAAATAAATCTAGTTAATGTTTTCAAGATTAAGGATTAGCGCAGGAAATGTTCATAACGTGATTAGCTTAGTAAAATCTATAAATATTTTAATGATATTTATAAGAGAATGATAGTATAGTAAAACCATTCTAAAAATGAACTCCCCTCCACAAAACCGTGATGATTTCAACGTGTGAGAGGAAATACAGAAAAACAGAATACACAGAAAAAAAAATTCAGAATTCGGTGGAGGGGCGTTCATTTTAGAAATGGTTTTACTATACTTATGTTACTTCTTCACGTCTTATCCCGCTTCGTTAAAATCCGTTACAAAGCGGACAAAACCGCGGGACATACATAATAGAACATAAATAAAACCCAACTAAATTTTCACTCCAAACAACTCTCCCATATTTCACAGCAAGTGCTCCGAAACTATCGCTAAACCACAGCTTAATAATATCTACTATACAGCTAAACTAAGAAAACCAAAGCCAAAATGTCGTGTCATTTATCAAGAATCTGGTTGCAGAGGTCAAGGCGAGGCCCACCCGAGGGTTACAAATGAGTCCACTAATCAAGCGAACGGAATCTTTGTAGTTCTGCTTGTGGCCTGCCTTGTGGGCTATGGGAGGGAAAATCTAGTTACTGGTCTGTTTTATGGTTTAGTTGATGTGATCTGGTAATGCCTAGTATTGGTCTGTTCAGAAAGAAAGATAAATAATACATTTATTGTAAATAAACAAAACAATATATAAGAAAACAAACTTTACTAATTCAATTAAACATGAACACGCCTTCACTATAGATCGTGCACAATATCCAACAGTCTAATTTTATAGGAAATTTACAAGCATTAAAGTACAAAAAACCAGAAATCCAATTCATTTTCACCCTGCCGTTTTACGATCACAAAAACACCACGTTTGATAAGTCCTAAAATTGTTCAGCGGCTATAAAGTTCAAAAATTACATTTGAGTACACAAAGGGGGTAGTCGTAAAGGGCCGGAGGTTTATCACGTCCCTTATCGAGGTTTCATTCCGTCGGCTGTCGGCGGTGCGTCGCGGGGTATTGAGCTTCTTTCACATGTCACGTGGACACAGAGATCAGAAGAATAGAGAACTTTACCTAAAGAATATAAGTTATAACCGAGTGAGAATTTCTAAACTAGGAGAATGATAAAACTAAAAAATATGATGTACATTATCATGCAAAATACCAACGATAATTGGTTTGAACGAGATCTAGCCAGTAGTTATTTTATAATACTTACGTCATAAACTATGTCATAAAAATAACTGCTGCGGCTTCATGGGCGAGTCCGACTCGCACTTGGCCGCTTTTATCTTAGAAGAGATAGATCACTAGAGGTGATGTTGTGTGAAATTTCAGAGCAATGTGTCCCCGCATAGCACTCCGCATTTCAGGGGAAAAAATGCTAAACAGTCATCTCGACATGTAAAAGAAGGGTCGCCATGTTTGTACGCGTTCTTTTTCAGTGGCCGTATATATTCTGTGTGTATATCCTGTATGTATTCTGATTCTGTATTTAGAGAAATTTAAATATTTACACATATATTAAAGCGGTCATATAGAGCTAAAACAGATGGCCGATGGGCCTAAAAATTCTAGAATACCACAGATCGGGAAACGCAGCGCCCCGGTTGTTTCGCCTCGGCTATCTAACCTAATATTATCAGTGCCACTTATCGCTGTAATTTTAAAACTCAAAAACGATCGGACCGATTTTGGTTCTTATGGTTTTAAATAGTCGTAGTAGCTTGGAAAAGGTTAAAAAACATGGGAAAAAAGAATAAAGTATATATAAACTTAGGTACCTCTAAAACACTCTGCCTATTAACATCGCATTTAATGATTTAAGTATTACGGACAGACAGAGAGCGGGATCGCTTTGTTTTAAAGGTAGGTACTAATAATATTTCTAGCAGAATATAACATTACCTACCTAGCAACTAGAACTCATTATAATGAATATGAAAACAGTCCATTAAGGGTACTCGTAATCCTGGTATCACCTACGCGTCCCTTATTAATAAGGGCAGATTGCAGATACGACATGAACTGGTTAAGCGACAACCTTTATGGCTAGGTATGATGGTACCTTTATACCTTTATGCTGTTTATGAGTTGGCACGACGAAGGAGTATATAAGAGACTAACTGTGCCCGCGACTCTGTTTGCGTTAAATTATGTTTGTAGGGGGCCACGTCTTATCATAACTGGAGCAAGAATTTAAATTTTCTCAGATGTCTTAATGTTATTATACCAAATTTCATCAAATTCGGTGCACTACGAGTTATGGCGGAACATGTATTATTATAGATACAGAAAAAAAAACTAAAATTGTCAAATTAGTTCTGTTATGCTATATATTGAGCAAATAAACACAATTTAATCCATGACCGACCCTTACAGATATTTATTATTAGTACCTTAAGGTATGAGAAAAGATGGGTATATGAGAAGAGTTAGGCCAAAGAAAAAATGTACCTAAACCTTGGGCTTAATCAATTATGGTAAATTAATATTTTGTAATAAAACATTCCAGTTAAAATATGGACCAGAAATAGCAGACTCTTACTTAAAACTTCTGAATTGGCCGCGATCGATTTCTAGTTAATTCAATTTGATTTGGGAGCTCAGTTCAATTACAGAAGGTCTTTATTTAGGAGGAAAGTGATTTATAATCAAGCTGAGTAAAAAGTTGGAATATGGATGATGTAATATTTAACAGACTGCAAATAAAAGAAGAGGTTCTAAAAGACTAGCCTTCCAAATACTCTCTCTCTTACTTCTTTCTTTCGTCAAGAGAGTAGTCAGAGAGAGTTCCAGTGTCCCAGCAGTGGGAACGTAAATAGGGGTGATGATGTAAAATGATTTTTATCGTTGGCTACAATATTAAAGCCTTCCAAGTGGTACATAAAGGTTTTATTAATAACTGACGTATCGGCATATTTTTTTATGTAATAGGAGTCAAATGTAATGCTTTAGGTACCTACAGTAAAATAGGTAAAATATATAAGCGTGTATTTGTTTACTTAAAATGTTGGAAAAAACGCCAATGCTCTTACTTGTGCAATATTCTCTTTCCATCCCAAGGTTGCCTGGAAGAGATTGCTGTTAGTGATAAGGCCGCCCATTGTGTCACTGTTATGTATCTGTTTCTCTTATGTATTGTCCTGTATATTGTTGGTGTTACAATAAAGTTATTTGTATTTGTATTTGTAAGCGTCTATGAACCCTTTATTTTGATAGTAAGTTTCGTTCCGTAGCTGAAAATCTGGTTAATTCTGCAAATAGGGATAGGTTTCTACGAATTCGTTTCTAAGGGCCCCTAGGGTTTTCGGAATTTCGTAGATGTAAGAAAACATAATTAGATATTGAAGGTTGGTAAGTACCTAGTACCTACCACCTAATCAAATTTGATGAAGCTTGATAAATTCTATTTAAGCTATATTAATTATTATCTATGATATTAAAGAGATGTCTTACGTAATTATTTCAGTTACACAAATGTTTTATTCAAAATTGTACATTTTTAAGAAATGCAAATGATATTCAAGAGTTAAAAACACGGTTCCAATCTTTCATCAGCATATCTAACAAAACAGCAAAGCAGTATATGAAACGCACACAAAATAAATTGTAAAAATACCAGCAAGTGCGGATTTAACCGGTTACAGCCAGTATTGTCCGATTTTATGATAGGATGGGGTAGAATTTATTGGCTTTAAACCTTTATGGAGTGCCTGATTTCAATTACTCTCTCGGGGCTCGTGGAACAATAGCTTTGTTTATTTTCTATGAGGAAATTACCAATGGTCAGTCAGTAGGACATCATTACCAGCTGCTGGAGGGATTTAAGTACTATCCATGTTTTGAACTACTCGAAGACTTTCTCTTAGTCCATAAACGTTAAACAGAGCGGCAAGATATACTCTTCGGACCTCTGTATAAAGTGCCGCAGTGTATGTGATATACGCCTTTTTAGAACCCGGCTTGTTCGTGCGGCTGGAATCATCAAAGCTACGTCCGAGTCGGTTAGAAATGACCATTGTCTGTAGTTCTATAAGAAAATCATGATGGAGTAGGGCATATATTATTTTAAGTCTTTATACATACTTTAAACACATACATAGATATAAGAACCTGTGTCAGAAAATAAATAAGATTTTATTTTATTTATTCATTTGTTCACAAAGTTTCTAGGCTTAAATTTTACTAAGTAAATTATAGTCTTGACGTATTGAAATTAACCTAATCGTTTATAAGTTTAGTTCTGAGAAACCACCGAGAAACCAACTCAGAGAGTAAAGGAAATTTGTGCACTGCTTTAACAAACCGTAATAATATACGCTAGTTAGATTCGCTCATCGTATTCAATATAACAAGGATGTATGTAAATTTCAAATTTGTGTCTTCTTTATTGAATTTTGTTTCTATTTCCATAGCTCCTTTGTTCTCAATATAACAAAATGAATAATGTTATTTTGTAAAACATAGAGCAAAATAGAATATAGTCGTAATAGGTATTTCTTTATAGATTATGGCTATAAATTAACGTTAAAAATTTGACGTCATTATTATGTACGTAAAAAAATATCATCCTCATTTTTTTTTTGCTTAACCAAAAACAATACAACCTTATTTTAAACGCGGAACGCCATAAAATCCCTAATGGCCGCAATCAACGGCCATCATAAGGTGTCCAAATCCCTTCCGCCGGTCGCCATATTGCCCTTTTACGGTTGCGTAGATTTTCACAGAACAATGAAACTGCCTTGAAAATAGCCCTTATTGCTGGAGAAATTCAACTTGGACAATAACGTTTTGGTTTGAAAGATTATGCGACCCGACCTAAGTCAATTTGGTTTCACGGAAAATAGATTTTCAGTTGATAACGAAGCTATTAAAACGGTTCCCTAACTTAATAGGATTCAAGAATTTCAAGGGCAAATAGAATGTTCAAACTAAAACTTACTTGCTTTACAAGGATCCATTCCGAGATCTCCAGAATCTTTCGGCTCTACATACATAGACAAGAGATCCTCTATAGTGAACTTGAGTGACTCCCCCTTCCCTTCAGCCGAGGTTACTTCGAGGATTGCACTCAAAAACAACATCAGTAATACGCCGACCATCGTCGACGATGCACGCTCACACCGGCACATCTTCATTACAATCACTTCACAGACACTTTTACATAGTTTCTGTAGTTGGATTTGTATCTGAAACAAATTAAAATATTATTAATATAAAAACTATCTAATAACAGGGGTTTTTAATTTATTTACACACTAATTTGAACACTCTAATTTGCCGTTAACAGACAAAATTAACGGTAACACCAATCTTTATTCCACAATAAGAGATAAAAATCCGCTTTTCAAGAAGCTTGAAAGGCGAAAATTGCATCATTTTATTGCATCCGAAGTTTACAACCCTGATTTCGTGTATTCAGCTGCGGCGAGTTGTCCGCCATATTTAATTTGGATTCCTTTGAAATCGAAATATGGCTTTCTGAAGCAAAGTTGAGGGGCGAAAATATTGAAGTCCTTACACGGTTGACGTATTCTGAAT
Source organism: Chloroclystis v-ata (assembly GCA_963691955.1). Classification (NCBI taxonomy): domain Eukaryota; kingdom Metazoa; phylum Arthropoda; class Insecta; order Lepidoptera; family Geometridae; genus Chloroclystis; species Chloroclystis v-ata. Next base: position 8,837,587 of record OY829902.1, on the reverse strand, counting down.
TTTTGACGATGGGAAGTATAAATGAAACAGAATATAATTCTTTACTAGACCAAAGTATTTTGAAATTCAACCTGGGTGTAGAGTAGAGCGCTTAGATTATTATCAACAACTAATATATATTTCACTTTCAAAATTTTCGTGGGTTATACTATTCATTTTATAAAACGGGAATTACTCACGTATTTACACAGAGAACCGCGCGCGCGACCTGAGAGGAGACGGAGCACGGCGGGACGCTCACTCCTCCTGATAAAGACTACTCTTGTTGTGGTTGAAACGTCGAGAGTTGTTTAACTCCTGTGTAACGTGAGCAATTCCCGTTCTATAAAATGAACTAATATATACACTTATATTTTAAAGGAAAAAGGTGCCCTGTAAATACTATGTGACTTTTATAGTTGGCTGGGTGATGACAGCCTTAGTATATTATAGAAGCATTAACTAGTATAGCAGCGTTGTTCTGTGTACTGTAAGACCGGCGATTCAAAGACCTATAATAGATTCTGTTGAAATAGTTTTGCCCATAATTGGGTCGTAATGTAATATGGGTAGTTGTTATGACGATGACCTTCAGTTAAATATATTTATTTTTACCCAAGTCTACCAAAGATAGAGCAATGTACAATAAAAACTTGACCTCCGCTGATAAGGGCGGGATCATAGACACGATAAAGATGTCCTTTTCAACATTTTTGTTATTTTCCCGTTACATTTTGCGGATTGGATAAGTATTCAGGTTGTCTAGAAGAAATTGCTTTAAGCAATAAGACCGCCCATTACGCATACGTTTTTGTAGTTTTAAGTTTTTAAGCAAATATTTTTTATTGGTGTGTGTAATAAAGAGTTGTCTTATCTTATCTTATTCTAGCCAACTGACTTAAAATTCGTTGGTCCAAAAACAAGTCAAGAGTCGTCAGTTTAATAACTATGTTTTTTAAATTATTGTTATGGGGCTGATATGGTGCCATAAGTTAATAGCTGCGACCCATACGCCTTACCCACTTACAATTAGCTATTCTAATGGCAATCAATTAAACAGAACTAGTACAAAACACCCGTTAAGTACGGCAATCGTCATGTCTAATCAGACAATGATCTTTGACCTTTTCATCTTATTTTTGCTTGCACATCTCCCGTTTGAATGCATGCCAATATAGGTCCACAGACGATGTTAGTAGAGGTTAGTTTTCTGCGCTGTTGTAATGAATTATGATGTTTCGGTTGGCGGTAGGATGCAGTCATCGTTATCAGTAGTGATAAGTGGGAAACATTCCAATAATATTCTCGCTTTCTTTGTATCTCGTGTTTGTGGAACTCCGGAGTAATGGCTGCTCGTTTACATTCTGCTGTTTTGTTAAAGTCAAAATAATTGCTTCTTATGAGAAAACTTACTATTAGATTAAAAATCTTTTACTGTGATGATGATAGTTGACTGATTTCACCATAACAATACCTATTTTAAGTGGAATGAAAATAATAATCATTATTATAAATAAATTACTTAATTATACAACCTATACATACTGATTTAAAAATCAGCAATAGAGCTACTTACATAGTTTGTTTAAGATAATAGAAAATACAGTTAAAATTATAAAAGTTCTCATATACTGAATAGTTAAAAAGAACTTAATCAGCCAAGTATTAGTTAAATTTGTCAACAAAGGCTTCCGTAGCGTAAAATTTGGAAATTATGTTATCACCTGATTCTCATTTGATTATAAATTTCCTTGTACAGTCGGGTACAAAACGGCATTCTAGCATTGTTGACGTGACAGTTCAATTTACTTACCGACGTAACCTATTTTATTCTACATTGTACCGTGGTTTTACAGACGAGTATGTACGGTCTATATCGAAACTCGGTAGGTATTCATATTTAGAAAAAAAAGAAAGAAAAATAAAAAATATTTTATTTGAGACACAGCACAGCAGATGCAAGAGACCCAAAATGTATGTATTAATGTATATTATGTATGTATATTATGTATTATTGTGTGTAATTATATTGATTTTCTGTAGGAAACCTTCCTTTGTAAAATATTAGGCTTCAACATACAAATTATGTCGTTATAAATACCCAAGAATTCTATGTAGGTACATGAGATATATATTCATGTTTTCGAAAACTTTTCGGTTATAATACAAAGTCGCGGGCACAGATAGTATAAAATTATTTAGACGTACTATGACCAGAATGTCGACGTAATCATCGCGCGTCAGTCATTCTGTCACCTCGTAAATTATACGGGAGTCGGATTACTTACACATACATACATACATCCTAACGCTTACCTGTGATGAATGGCTGTGTGAAAATGGAAAGATTCACAAATTGTATAGGACTTATATTTTTTGGAGTTTTAGTTATTGCAATGTAATTTTTTGAGTAGCTTTTTGAGTAGCCATAGCCATGCTTATATCATTTAAACTAGCGCTGCCCGCGATTCCGCTCGCGTTAAATAATTCTAAAAATCGTTATGTAGGTATAAAAACGAGTTTTTAAAGAGCACGTAAAACTTTTACAAGAAAAATTCAGAGGTTCAAAACCCCTCCGGTTTTGAACCCACAACCTTCGTAATGCAAGTCGAGTGTGCTCCAACTAGCCAACACGGCTCTCTATTGATTATTATTTTACCTTAAAATAAAGGTTCATTTAATAAGTAAAGGAGCAATTATTTTACGTAGCTATCGCTATGTGAAAAGCTTATGCGTACAATCACATACACAAATGTTGACAAGTCTCTAATTAGTTATGAACAAACAAAGTTTGCAGGCAATAATGTTAGCAGTAATTTCAATTTCACTACCAAAATAGTTGTATTACAAATTACTATGATAATTAAGTTATGCGGTTTCGTTTGTTAAATGGGAGATAATTTGTAGCGCAAACAATCGAATCAGTTCTAACGAGGCTTCATGTAAATTTAATTAGTTTACGAATTTCAACTAAAGTTTTAAATCTGATTGTTTGTTATGAAGATTTAAGAAAAAATGGATTATGGTTTAAGAAGTGAAAAAAATTAATTGAGTATTATTTACCTATTTGTTTTATTTAAAACATTTTTTTTAAAAGGCACCACACATGTACCTACATATACTATACTATATTGTGTCCATTTATTTTGAATTTGTATTTGTGATTTTATTGAACTTGTATTTGTTTTAGTAAGTGTTTGTGTGTGTATGTGTTTTGCTACTTTTTTAGATTTTTTTTTTATTTTTGTTATCAGCGTATTCTATTTCTAATCATGTATCCTATAATTAGGTTATATTGGGGAGACGTATACTAATAAGATATATACAATATAGATGTAAGTATACCTAATGTAGGTTGTTATGATGATTTGCGCAGGCAAAACTGCGGGCAGAAAGTTGGTTAATTATTATTTCAAAGTTACCGTAGGTAGATGTTTTAGTAAAACTGAGAGAAGTAGAACATTGTTGAATAGAAACGGGATAGAACGCTTCAACCGTGACCGTGGGGTTCTACTCCGGAATTTTATGCATAAGTATAACGTATTAATTACTCACAAAGGGATTAAAACATTCTCGACGTTTCAACCACAACAAGAGCAGTCTTTTTGAGGAGGAGTGAGCGTCCCGCCGTGCTCCGTCTCCTCTCTGCTCGCGCGCAATATAATTTTTTTTTTAATATAAAATGTAAATACTTGTGTAATTCCCATTGTTATGTAACAGTACCGATAACTCACGAAAATTATGAAATTAAAAGTGAAATCATTTTATTTGTTCGTAGGTGTAGGTGTCGTTTAAAGATGTCGTTGCTAATTGCTAAATTTAATTGCAAAGATGTAAGTAACTAAAACTAAGCTTGAATAGACACATAAAACGGCACTTTATTATGATGCTATGATACATGGAGTACCATTTTGCGAATACCATAGTATCCGACGATGTTACAAGAGTAGGCCCCTAATCCTTGAAACCGTGTTTAACCTCTAAACTAGCATAATCAGGATGCGCTGGCCCTAAATGGAATGCGTTTAGATCTCATTTCACGGTAGTAATCTAGAGCAGGATATTTATTTATTTATTTTTATTTTGTTTACATTCATGAAGTTTCTCTATTTAGAACCATGGGTACAAGAACTCTTAGTTTCGTAAAAAAATACAATAGCTAAATTTGTTGAAATCATTGAAATATATCAATATTAGCTCTATGGTTTATAAGGGTAAAATTTTTAACCACAAACTTCATTAAAATTATGTTAGGCTTTTTATATTTTGTTGATCGTCACAAAATAATGATATTAAAAAAAACCTATTGTGGAACTGGTAATAAGAAAATAATAACTGGTTACTTGTACTAAATTTACACAATTTGAATGATGACCTCGTAAAGATTTCTTTAGAAATAGATAAATACCTGGTTGTAAGTTAATTATGTTATTTTCTTCGTAATTTTGATAAGCAAGTAATATTTTGTTTTTAGATATTTTAACCTTATGGACCTTTTGTTAAGATAATCTGAACATACTGTACGCAATTATAGATGTCATTGGACTATCTGTAGTAGTTATAGGTAGGTATCTACGCATTTTACTATCTCGCTACAAGTAAATAATATATAAGTAAAGAATTTATTCTTAAAGTTTATTTTAACACAGAATCACTTTTCGTAGAAGACAAGAATCTCTAGGCCGATTTAGGTGTTTTTGGTTTATAAAATAGTCGTATTATCCCAGGGAAGGTTTAAGGGTGAAAAAACATGGAAATAAAGCGGGCGAAGCCTCTGGTGGATATGCTAGTTAGTTTATAATTATCATATTGGTCGTGTAATTATTATCGGAAGTGATAATTGTTTAAGACGCACTGTATCTTATGAAAAACTTAATTAATACTATATATTAGTATATTAAGTAACTTAAGGGTAAAGTAATTAAGACAGATATATTATTCCCTATAATAACACCTTTTGAATTAATTTATAGATAATAAATAACAAATCATTAAATTCTTAAAACAAACATACGTACCTGATTACACAACGGTTTTATTCCAAAAAAACGCGTACAGTCACGGCGAAAAACACATCATACCCCTACCACAAAGATATTACTTATAACGAAAACTCGATAAGTATTCACAAACTCGAAAACACGCAAGCGGTCGTGCCGCGTCCAATCCTGGAGCCAACTGAGATAACTACCAGTATACACTTACTACCTACAAGCGAGAACACACTGGCACGATCGGGATTTGGGAACTATTGTTTTTGTACAAAAAGTGACACTGTTCTCAAGGTTGGGGTTTTTTTTTAACTAAGAACATTAATTGGGGTTCGAAATTTAAAACATGTGACCGCAGTCGTCAATTGAACTAATAATGTGCTAATCTTTTTGGTTTTAAGGTTTTATGTTTAATTGCTGTATTCTCAGAGACGGAATTTATAAAAGTTAAATTTCATTGAAATTGAAAACGATTGATTTTTCATTGATTGATTGTCTGTCAACTTAAGGAGTTGACAGACAGATAAGGTCTTTAATTTAATATTTATAAATATAGCAGACTCGCTGATAGCTTCATTTACGTTATTTTACGATATCTAGGTATACCTATATAAAAAAGCTTGAAATAAAAGCCAATAATAAAAAAAAATATAGCCATAATCCATAACCGCACACTAAAAGCATTTTTCGAATCGGACTCGGAAATCGGACCAGCAGCAGGCCCTTAGAAAAAGCGTTCAAAACATATTATTATGTTAGTTTTTGGTAAGCTTCAAACTGACTTAGGTTTATAACATTTCTGATATACATAATAAATTATAGACAGATTCGTAATTTATATTATATTTTCCATAATGGCCTAAGTTTAACTAGTTTTCTCGTATGTTAACCTGACCACAGCACGTCGCTGTCGATCCTCCCCATCCATCATTGTTAACTTTTGGTTTAGCTAAACATCTCAATTATACCGACTGGTGCCAGCCTTTGTGTAGGGCTATCCCATCTCTTCCCAATTTTATAGTCATATAATATTTCTCACACATAATTGATTTCTTAGCAGAGTTCGCACGAGTGACTCTTACAAAATGGTAAAATGTTGCTGGTAAATAAATAATAGACTTTGATAAATAATTTCATGATAATCATTTTTCCTAGCCTGAAACGTAGAGCCTTCTCTCGCTTCGCTCGCTCAGTCAATAATCTACTTGTGATTTGCGAACAAAATACGAGTGTTGGAATCCCGATGGAAAAGCAAAAAGGAATCGACTGTCAATAGCTTTTATATTCTCGAGCTTGGATTGATTTCGTGACAAGTAGCAGAATAGGCCTCGTATAGCATTGAAATACTTTGACTCAATGTAATCTTGAGAAACACTTGAGAAAGAAATTGTGCTTTTATAGTGGATACCTAAATAAATTTTAGAAAAAGTTACACAAAATAAAACTGTCACAACGTATCCTTGACGTATCTATGTATAGTTATAAAGATTATATCCTCACGTATCCTCGAGTGGGAGTCGAACCAACGCCTTCCAGTTAAGCTATCGAGGATTACGTTATGAACTCGAATTTATTCTTTACCTGATAATCACACTGACACCTAATACTTACTCATTAAGCTCTGAAATATTGCGTTACAAAGTCAACAACACCTCGATTAAGTTTAAATCATAAACAATTTAGGAGCTAGTGTTGCCAGCTCGCCGCCGATAATGCTGAATAATGGGGAACCCTCGTCAAGTTAAATCGGACATGAAACTCCCGAGGTGTATTCTGTATCGTGCGACTTTTAAGGGTGCTAATTGACGCTGACACAGTCCTTCGATATTTGATTTAAGATTGTTATTTGTTTTGGAATAAAGAAGAATAAAAATATTGTTTGATAACAAGCAGGTATAAAAAAATCCTTCCATATTAGGTACGATTTTGTTAAAACGTCATGTCTGTCCGTCCGCCCGTTTGTATGTTATAATAGAAAATAACAGTTTTACTGTAAAATTTTGATGTAGCTATTTTGTAAAATAAATAATAAAATATTATGTAAAATTTGGGGTCCAAATTTTTAATCGAACCTATACTTGTGTATTTATGGATTGGTATTTAAGTTTTTGGTTTCTCAAATCATTTCTTCTCTCTTCCACAGTGGTAAAATGTTCCACTGAATGATAAAGCTAAAAAATTTTGCTATGTTGTTTATTATCATGGAAACTACTAACAAAATTGGTTTCAACGAGATCTAGCAAGTAGTTTTTTTTTATAATACGTCATAAACTATTTAATAAAAAATAACTGCTGCGGAAGCCTTCATGGGCGAGTCAACTCGCACTTGTCCGGCTTTTATTAGAAGTACATCGAAGTAAATCCTTCGAGATGTGGACAATTACATACTATGCCTAGACTTAGGCGCAGCCGTACTTTTTACAAGCAAGAACAAACTTTAGCAATAAAACCATAAAGTACAGTTTGCCGGTCAACTGAGCAAGGGTGGGCCGGAGCCGGAGCAATAAAATATCAACTGTCAGACGCAGCGTACTACCCTAAAGCGGTCGCATTCGATATATCGATACAAATAATATGCTAGTAAGTATATGTTATGGCCGTGTTGGAAAAGTGGAAGAACACTTGACTTTGACGATGTCAAATCGCGCCCTAGAAATCTAATTTTTTTTGTCCATAATCTTCAAAAAAATCATGTGCGCTGAAACGTGCGTATTAACTTACGTAATTTTCGTGTACATAGATAGGGTACATTGTAAGAAAAAAGTATATTTTGTTAAAATTTTACCTTTAACAGCGTTGTAATTAATAAGAGAAAGAGGAAACTTTCTTGTCAAGAGTTAGAATTTTGCATGGACTTTAAAAATATCATGACAATCAATTTTTAATCTAATAATGTATAAGTATAATTAAATACCCGAGACGAAGCTAGAGCGGGTCACTAGTACTAAAAAAAGCCTTTTCTAACGAACAAAGATCAGGTCGGAAACAAAAAGGTCTACACGGGATACATTGCTCAATATCGCACACTCTATTCGATATATCGATACAAAATCGTTTTAAATTAATGGTCTGTCGGTTACAGGCATCGGGCTCATTGTTGCTAATGCTGAGCACTCAAACCTTTCACGGAACAGATTATGATTTGGGTTTAAAAGGGCTGTTTTTAGAGAACTCTGTTCCTATTCTCGCAGGAATGTAGGTGATACAGAAAACATACAAGGTTATTTCATATAGGTATAAGTTACGCCGGCGCCGTTCAAAAAACTAACGCTTTACAACCACATGACTTAATGCTAGATCTGGCATCATACAATACAATACGAGATCCTTTATTGTTACACCACATTACAAAGAGATACCTACACATAAAAATACAGTGAAACAATCGGCGGTCTTATTTCTAAAAGAGATTTCTTCTAGGCAACCGTAGTTTAGTTAGGTATTTAGGGAAGCTAAAAATTTGTCCTGTCTGGGATGCAAGCAAGTAAAGACTTGATTGCGTGCTCTATCTAGGTCCTCTCTTTCTCTCTTTCGCTCTCTTAGTGGTACTTAGAAGTCTCGTTTAAAATAAATCCTGTAAAGAAGACTTCATTTGGACTAAATCATTAAATATTTAATGGCAAAAGATGAAAATTTATTTAGTGAAAACGTTTTACTTGTGAATGGTTCAATACCGTGGTCAGATCTCTGACCACAGTTTTAACTTACTTGCGTAACAGTACGTTTTTCTAAATTATATTCTCATGTACCTACTATATAGTATTCGTTTCGTAGTTTACCTAGAAAAAATATTTTTGTATTATTTTAAAAACCAACATTTTTCAATATAAGTCAATAAATCTGTAATTACTAAACAAAACACTATTCGCATACAAATATTACGTTTCTTATTAAAAATAAACACGAAAGGCGTATTACTCAAAGGCAAGTTGGAATTATATTATTTTTTTAATTAGAGAGATATTTCATTTTCACAATTGAAGACCTTTATAAAAACAAATCAAACACTCAACGACTCCGTAACACGGCCGTGTGCAATATAAATCCAGTAGAACTTATCTCTATGGTCGATTTATTCGCTCCATTTGATTTTGTAGTCGGAGGAATGACTAAGCGACCTCTCGGATGAATAAAGCATTTTGTGTGGCGATTCTTTAAATAATAAAACTGCTAAGGGTGCAGAAAGTAAGGTAACTGGTAAGTGCGAGTCGGGGGACACTTGTCCCACCAACGGCGAGTAAACGCCTAACTATCGGCTATTTTCTCGCTCAAGAAACGTACAATAGATAATACCTTACATTTACATCGTTTACGGTGGGACAAGTGCCTATAGAAGTCTTGCGAGCTCATTTTAGCCGCGGGCGAGTAAGCTAAATTTTTTCGTTGTAATTGTATAATTCAAGAACGGGTGATTCAATTTAGGTGTTTTTGGTTTTAAAATAGTCGTAGTAGCCCTGAGAAGGTTAAAAAAGTTGAGATTGTAATAAAGCGGGCGAAGCCGCGAGCAAGTTAGCTAGTTTAAATAGTCTTATTATTTTATTTTTCTATGTTATATTATGTACAACACATAATATAACATATGTCCTTTCTTTACAACACAGTTTTTACTTTAATCACAGTCCAGTCAATACTACGCTCATAGCGATTTCTATCATTCAACTTTTGAAGTTTTTATTATTTGTTACTTACTGTTTTGTGGTTTCCTATAAGCCGTTATTATAAGAGGTAAAGTTACTAAAAATTATAATGTATCTTCGCAGATGTTCCTCTATATACCTATATATGCTATTATTAGAACCCCTGCACCATGTACGGAACCGTAAATTGATGTCCCGACCTAAAGTGAAAAGTTGCATCTTACAAGACTTGTCCACTTGTCTAGCCAACTTTGCACTTTGCTGAAAAATAATGGTTTTATAGAGGCAGTGGTTTGACTTGCTTTGTAGCCCTTGTAGTTAATTTTATTTTCATTATTTTAAGAAACCTTCTTAAACACAATAATGTTATTAAATTAATAGAATGACAATCATTGCCATGAATTACTGTGTGAATTGTCCAGCAATGAATGGTCAATTATAAATTTGCTTATTATAAAATAGTTTGTTCAAACAAATTAGTTAAACTTATTTGAACTAATATGCAATTAGCAAAGATTTGTAACTTTGATTTGGATTTTTGCGTCGAGTTAAAAGTGTCAAAAATTATGGTAGATTGTGCGTAGCGTAGCGTACACAAAAGTTGGGTTCTAAAAGTAAAATTACATACCTAGTTTAGTTTGCATACCCGGACATTGAACTTAACAAACTCCCATGCGGTCAAAAACATGAACACACGTGAAACATAAAACGTAACGTAAAACCTTACGGCGCAAAAAATAACAGTAAATTTCACAGTGCAAAATCTGTAAAATACAAAATGTTTTCGAGCGTTACAATGGGGGCGTAAATTGAATTTTCTGTTAAATGTTTCGCAGGAAACCAGGGTTTGGCAGGCTGACAGCCATCAAGCCATCACTTGCACCTGATTGGGAAATTAATGAAGTCCACTGCTACAGCAGTCACATCCCTCAAAAATTACATTTTATGGAGAGTATTAAAATTATTTGCCATAAAATTATGTCTATGACATACTCCTAGCACCAAAAGTTTAGGATAGAATAGATGGTGCTGGTCTAATAGTAGTACCAGTCTCCTTCACTTTCCGTGCGTTTTGTCACACCGAATATGATATTTATACACCAAAAGCCGGGCAGCAGCTACACTGCTTCGTGAGTACTTACTGTATTAACTTATTACCAAAACCCCCAAGATTTACAATGGATTACGTGTAAGAAAACCGTGCCCGGTGTAAATGATGATAAATTATCTACTTCTATAATCATAGAGTCCGTAAATATAAAGAGAGAAAATTCAGATTAAAACTAAAATAACTAAATTAAACAATTCAGTGCGAATGGGGAAGAAGATCCCAAACTTGGCTTTGTCTCGTAAAAATGACAAGCAAACAAAGTCATAATGAGAACGAAAACCTTACAAAACAAAATTAGAATATTAGAATCCAGGAATATCCGAACCTATTAAAAAGTCCCTTGCAGAATCAGGCGATACGTGATTTATCCGTAGACGCGACAGATAAGAGAGAAGATACAATATGTTATATCTCAAGATAATTATCTAAATTATATAAAAACATGTTTGTCCTACAAAGGTTTTATCAAAGAGTCCGCCATTTCCAAAATGTGTCGAAAACGAGGTCAATTTAAATGATTACTATGATTACTAACTAGCTGATTTTTTGTTGTATACTTAATTCATATTTATAAAATCTAACGGACATATTGTCCGACAAATTTCGTGGTCCGTTATCCCGGTTTTACATCCTTGAATTTTTTAATCCTTGATATCTCTGTTAGCTACCACAATCGAGAGTTGGGTACAGGATATCTTTGGACGTCTCATCAAAACGAAGCTACTCACCAAAAATTAGCTTGTTAGTAATCACTTGATTTCCATGTACTACGGATCCCGGCCTATATGTCTTATCAAATGGAACTCAGCTTGTCATGTGCTACCGACGGCTCGGCTAATTAAATTGAAACTGTTATGTTGACAAATTGAACTTGCGACTCTTGTAACTGATATTCAACGCGAGAATTATCATATTAGTCTGCTTCAAGTATCTTTAGAAGTAGCTGTTATTTGTAAGAGCTTTTATGTCTCTGGTTCTTGACAAGCTTTCTGTTGCACAGTTTTGCCATAATACGTTTATTTATTTGTATATATTTTTAATTGCCGTTTATAAATTAAGGGATTAATTATCAACCGTTTCATATCTAAATAGCAGACAGCATTATTCATTACAAGCTTAACATATTGTAATATTACACCTACCTTAATTGTATCTTTATTGAAAACCGTTTTCGTTTAATAATCAGCCAGCATCTATTTATATTTAATAATCTTGAGCATATCTCAAATTCATCTTAGGATGTTCAAAATTGCTTCTTTGTTGAGTGATGACATTCCCCGACTATTTGCAAAAACGTCCAATTTGGACGCAGGTGCCAAAAACACCCCTATTAGTCAAGCGTTAAGGTTGACGACAAATAAGTATCTAAATATAGAATCTTATTTATTGAATTTCAGATGTTCTGAAAGTTCCCCGTTGTTGTCTCGTTTTATAATTTCTAGCGGAAATAGCACCATGAAAAACAACAAATACAGCTTATCTAGGGTCTAGAACTTAGTTCGGCAATATTTCATTATACAGTAAGTATATACAATGCCTACTGTCTCAAGCTACCCGTCTTTCGAATATGATCACCATTAAGTCTCAATAAAGAGGCAGTTTCAAGTCATGGAAAACATCTACAACTTATAGGGGTCTGAAATTATCTAAACTGCTTCAAATGGATAATACGCTCGCGACAAGCTTAGGCCATAACTTTATTACTAATTGATCAACCACCATCTAATTTAGAAACTTAGCTCTTTAAAACTTGTGACTGTCAAGAATGAAACGTGGATTTTCAATTAGTTTGGTAATAAATCAGGGGTTTGCAATAACATAACTGGGGACCCTCGTCTGTGCACCGCAACCACAGTTTGATCAACCAACGGGGCCACAGATAATAAAATAAAGTTTATGAAAGTGCCACAAAACTGAAATTATTATGTCGGTTTATTAAATACATATTACATTTCTTTACAATATACCACAATTTTTGTTATTAAAATGATAATTTTATTACTTATATTTATTATTATAATGATTGACACTCACATCAGTTTTCTAATAATGACAATATTGCTAAATAATTAATAATTCTATGGCTTAGTTATTTTTATAAATATAACATAATAATAAGTATAATTCAGCAATAGAAATGACCATTCTAAAATATATTAGATATATAATAATAAAAAAACATTACTGAAATAGTTTTCTATTCTTTTTCTTTGTGGCTATCCACAAATAAAGAACACAACTGTTTCCAGCGTAGCTGCAAAAACGATTTCAAAGTAGAAAATTTTAATGAATCCTGGATTAGTAGTAGAACTCCCACTAGTAAGATAGATTGTTTTCTATTTCCGCTCTGTAATTTGCAACGAGATCGTTATACTTCTCTGGGCGTTCTTCATTTTCAAATCTATCACAACTTTTAAAACTGTCTTAGTTCTGAGTTATTGGCAATTTATGACAAACTTAAAATTAGATTAGCTATAGATTAGCTCGGGCTTATTCTCAAAGTACTCAATGATATTCTACCTACAGTTATTATCTATATAATATATATTGTTCTAAAATAGTAGGCAGGTAGGTATAACAGTTAGATCAAATGGACAAACGGTCCAAGAAATTCTTAAATGGAGAAAGGAGATAAAGAAAGAAGTCACAAAAGTTATTTTTTTTACAAATTTACATCATAATTTAATTATGTAAATTTGGTAAACATAAGCAGCATGAAAAACTATTAGATTTGACTCATTGACTGTCACCATTACCACACGTAATAGGGCATAAGGCATAGGGATATCAACGTAATTGAATTACGACATCAGAAACTAGACTTAGTTTCCAGTGAACAGAAACTTTATTAATACAGCTTGTTAAATAGGATACGTATAATTTGATTAAAACAAAGTTATGGGAAACCTATTTTCCCATGCTTTCAACGTGGTTATGAAACTTCCTGTACGGGAAATGAAAAGCCTTCAGGGGCCGAGGTAGCTTTGAACTAATGATGTGTAACTTTTAGTATAACGTGCGCAATTGAAAATGAATTCTGTAAATGGCGGCGAGTAGGTATGGTACGATTGGCAAAACAAGGATAAAAGTATAGACAGCGATAGAGAGTGAGCGAGAACGCATGCGAGCGGACGCCATTTACAGAACTCATTTCTAATTGCGCACGTTATATAGATTAACATTCTGCCCGCTTTGACAGCGTTTTAATTGAAACATAGTCGATGTGTTATTTGTTATGTTTAATTATTTAATCTTAATCGTATAGCTTACATAAAAATAATATTATCGTATAGTTTAATTATAATCCTTTTACTACTTAGTTTTTACGTGGCTGAGTAACAATAAACATCCACATACTTATTAAATATTTACTAAATTTCGTATTTATAATATTAGTAAGATGGGTCACCACAGGCTACATTTTGGAATAGCTTTGTAATTAATTGGTTAATTTGGTTTTTGCTTTATAATGTTATTAATCAACAATAAAGTTTTAAGTATTTAGGCACTTCGCCTAAAAATTTTGCCCGAGTAGCCTTGTTTCAGCATTTCAGCATAATTTTACTGAAGAATCTTCTATCCTGTTTACATAATAGCCTGGAGCATTCTAGTGGTCTACTTTGTCGTTTATTTACAACCATTTTAGAAATCCTTGCTCTATATGTGTACCTAAGGTATCTGAGTTCTTAGTGATATTCAGAGTAAGTACTTAGCCAGAAAATATTTTTTAAGTACCTATGAAGATAGCAATATCTTTACAAAATAGTATGTAACCCGTCCCGTTTCCAGTATAAGTACGGTTACCTAAACGTTACGTACTAAAGTACCTACCTACCTATAGAAATTTCCCTATAAATTCCAGACACATAACTTATAGCAGTAACTGACCTACATTGTAGTCTAGTGCTGTAAACAGCCTAGACAACAACCAATATGTTGGTATTCAAATTATGTTTGTCTAAGTGCCATCACAAGATACGGGTATAACCAACCTAGTTCTATACTCTATGGTTTTAGTCCAATCTACAATAATAAATATTACTGTACCGTGTGATAATTGACAAGAGGTTTAAGATGCAAGTTGTGCATCTATTAAAATAGTCTGCGTAGATCTTAGTAAACTAATTCGGATTTCTAAATAAATTAAGTTTTAGATTTATAACTCATTTAACTTATGATACTTATAATTTTTTTCTTAATTATTGCACTATGACACTATTATTCTGAAGTAAGAGACGTCATGGTGACAATTCTAAATTATAGATACCAAATAATATAGGTTCAATCACAAGTTAGAACTCAACTTCTGTTATGACATACTCCTATTTCTTAATTATTTCCCTTTAAATTCAACTGAAATCAATAGGTACGTAAACATCACACTGACTGGATTAGCGATTATCGCTTACATTCAATGGTTTAAAGTCCACCATAAAGTCCACAGTTCACTTAAATTGAATTACCCAGCCAGCCAGCTGAACAAAACACTCGATTTGACTGAGATCAAGCGCTTTATACTGCCAGTAAGCGCTTTACAGCCAGAGCGAGTTTCATATCAAATGAAAACTTTTAATGTCTTGCGAAGTCCTGCCATCTCATTTGCGTTTAACTCTGTCTCGTGTTAAAATGTTGTTGTTACGACGGACGTTTTTAAGCGATTTGTGAATTTGCATTTTCTCATTATTTTTTATATTTGGATGGGTAAATGAACTGAGCCCTAGAGTACCTAAGTAAGAGATATTACGCATTGTTGACTGGTCGCTATCATTTGGTGGACGGAGGCAGACTTTTTGTAGACTTGATTAGTAAGCGTGTTGGTGATTTCAGTAGGTATGTTAAAAAAAAACTTGACAAAAACCCTGAAAATCTGTTCTATTTAGGTAAATGGTAGAGCGCTAAAGTAAAAAATCCATAATTAAAACTTCCCGGAAGTCCGGTCGATACCTATCAGGTAACATCGACAGCCTTTAAAACCTGGATAACATAATCTTGAAAACTCCGAGACTTGAGTAACTTATTGACAAGATCTCAGAACTTTATCACAATCAAACAAGCAAACTAATTTACTCCGAAATTCGTAAAAATCCCGTTAAAGCGCCCGAGAGGGATTATCGCAGATAATTCAGACTGAAAATTGAATCTCAGATAAGATCAGTTTTTTTGATTACAAAGTTGTGATGACAGTGACCCGAGGATTAAAAATGGATGACTACATCGCTTTTTACGGTCTCGATTTATTTTATTTATTTTTAAAAGTGACTTGGAAATTAGCTGACGTTTTATGTGATTAATTTTTGTGTTTTTCTTTCTACGTTTAGTGGATTCAAGTTTTTCCTATAAGCTTTTTCATAAAAAAGTTTCTATGCACTATTTGTGATAATACTATTATACTAATATTATAAAGAGAAAAGATTTGTTTGTTTGTTTGTTTGTAACGAATAGGCTCCGAAACTACGGGACCGATTTCAAAAATTCTTTCACCTTTGGAAAGCTACATTATCCCCGAGTAACATAGGCTATATTATATTTAAAAAAAAATTAGGGATCCTTACTAAAACTCCAATAATGTAACATAAGGTGTAAAAAAATGACCTGAAAAATTCCTTACGTCGCGTGCGCTGCGAAAACTATTGATGATAGAACAAAATCATGTACTACGACTTTGCAGAACTCATCATTATCTACAAAAAATGTCGCGACAGCATATGTCTAAATATTATAGTTATGTCACAGTAAGCAGTTTTTTATTCTACAATATTAATTTATATATGCCGCCTCTTGAAAGGGTCTTCATTTGTACCTTGGTATTAATCCTTATCAAAATAAATTACTTTATATTCAAGACGGCTTTAAGACCCCTCGCAAACTGCAGACTTTCGATCGGCCGATAGTTTGGTCGGGCTTATAATCAGTATGAAGATGTATGCAAGTCCGCATACTACAACGATTTGGTATCGGCCGATAAATAAGTTTGATAGGCTTCTCAACTGCGTTCAAACTGAAAGATGATCAAACTATCGGCCGACTGCTATATTAGTATGGAGCTCCTTGCAAGCGCGCACACTGACCGATTGTTTAGTCGGCCGATGGTTCACTTTGCTCCGAGTTTTGGAGCCGGAAGATCGTGCATTCTTTCATTATGTCCAATTCTACTCAATCGCTCGTTGTAGAAACGTAATCTTATTTTAATTTTCGGGTAATCTAGTAATTTTGAATGCATCGTGTAAAATTTTCCATTTAATAATCTAGTACTGTAGATGGGATGCACACAATACTCTCAGATTCTTGATTTTTCTCCTCCGTTGTATGAGAGCAATTATAATATTTCTGGACAATATTTTACTACGAGAAACTTCCATTATGAGACAGCTCTCTTCAACAGGTAGTTTAAAAACTGAATATTAGGGCGTGCAAAACCGGAAGGTTGTCAAAACCGGTTTTTAATTTCGGTTTTGAGGTCCCAAGATGTTATCCAAATTCTGGAAAAAGTAGTAACCTGTAGCCGCATGGTCTGGTGAGTAAGACGAAAGACGGAAGGTTACCCCAGTTCTTGCAACTTGGAGACCGTCTGCTGTGCAGTATGAGGTCGTGCGTTGACGTTCAGGAGCCACAGAGACGAGCGATTGGCCAATGCTGGTTGGTGATGTGCCAGTTTCCCCGTCATTGTGTTCAGTTATTCACAGTACAGTACAGTTATTCACACTAGAGGCGTTCGGCGGAAAATGAAGGTACACCTTGTGCGTGCACTGGTTCATTCCATGTATATATACGAAGCTGAAACATGGACAGTTAGATCCCGTGACAGCAGCAAGATAGCCTTTGAAATGTGATCCTAGAAGAGCTCATAACCACCACACGGCTCTACAACATGCTGAAAAAGAGCTCTTAGCTTCTTCGGGCACATTATGCGGTTCTGGGCATTGTCTGGAGAAGCAGATCATCATGGGAAAGATAGAAGGAAAACATGCACAGGGCAGGGCTCCTACGAGATGGTCTGATACCATCAAACAGGCCGGTGAAGGCAGCTTGCACCGCGCTCTACACTCTGCATATGACCGTACACAGTGGGGGCTGATTGTACGTGGTCACGATCCTCAGCAGTGAGGAACCGAGGAAGAAGAAGAATTCTCAGTACACATAATTGCAGTAATACTCAACTCGTTTGATAAGAAGCTGTGATGAATCACACCGGCGCTACTAGTTAGTAGTAGTAGTAGGTAGTAGCGGCCAAACAGTAATAATCAGTGATTTTTATAGGGGTATATGGTTACGTTTAGGGCATTGTTTAGGTGTTGAACCAGGATCCAGCCAACTTGGTATTCAAATTTCCTTCATTTGTGTGTCTGTTGAGCAGTGCAAGGCACGTGTCGACGCCTATTTCACGCTGGCAATTATTCAATTTGTTGGGCACATATTTGTCAACCTCTCTTACCTTGCTGATTTGACGCAAATTAACCACTATTGTTTCGAGGCTAACGTCAAGAGTTGCAGCTAATTCAGCCGTAGATTGTGATCAGCTTCCATAATCGTCTTGAATTTATCATCGCAAACAAAGGTCTTCGGACGACCGCGAGGAGACCATTTTTGAGGTGGAAATTTTCAGAACGGAAGCAAGCAAACCAATGGGAGGTGGTTTGTTGGTTTGTAATGTTAACTGCGTAAACGTTGTTGATGTTATGTGCCGCTTGTGCCACGTTGCAGTCACGACAGTACTCAAATTCCGTAATTACTCGAATTTTTTACGTATCCATGATGACGAAAAAGATTGAAATTCGATGAAAATTTACCATTAATCAAAAAGCAAATGACTGCTTTTGGAAAAAGAATGCCATTATTTATAGAATTATAAGCCAAAAAATAATTATTATGATTTAAAAAACCAGTACTGCAAAACAGCAATTTTATAGGTAAAAACCTATTTATTATCTGTTTTAATCAACCTATGCCTATTAAGTAGATCAAATTAATTGTTGAGTTAACATGAACTTATAATATAAACTTTAAATTACTCGATCAAATCAAAAATAATATTTTTGATCATCGTGTGCGTCATTCTAATTGCAATTTTATGTCTTTTCCTTGTTCCTTTAAAGACATAATAGCCACAACATAGTCCTGCGGAAGTATGTCTTTAAAGGAACACAGAAAAAACATAAAATTCATCAGCTTTTAGGGGAGATTTCCTTGAAGATTTTACCAATTTCGAACTTTTGTGATTATCTCCATGTATAATTCGTTACATAATATTTCTTAAGTTCGAAAAATTGGATGTAAATCCAAATTTAATTCATTGACGGGAAAACCGAAATCAACTTCGGTTTTGTCTCCCAAAACCGGTTTTGAAAAATGGTAAATTTTCGTCCGGTTTTCGGTTCGGTTAGTTGGAGTAGTGTGCGCGCTAACAGCCCAACCCGACCAAAATATCGGCCGATCGAAAGTCTGCAGTTTGCGAGGGGTCTAATACCTTTTTATAACTTTTTGAATTATTCAATTCGGACATTTCATTCGGAAGATATCACGACTAATCACGAAATTAAAAATGCAAGTATTAGAAAAAAGTCTAGAGGTTGTCGCTCACCGCGCTCAGCTAGCCAGCATGCGATGTAGGCTCCATGTAAGCGTCACTGGGGTACGGGGGGGGAGTCAATGTAATGTAATATCCTTATCCTAACATAGGCTACTTTTTACCGCGGAAAAATAAATACTTCGACGGAAAAATATATGCTTACGCGGAAAAAATCGATTTAGATAAAATTTAGTATGCAGAAGATAGTTGCAAATAAAAGTATATGGCGAGAGACTTTTCACCGCGGAAAATACATGCTTCCACGGGAAAATATATGCTTACGTGGGAAAATTCGATTTCGATGAAATTTAATATGTAGATAGTTGCAAATAAAAGTATATGGCGAGAGACTTTTTACCGCGTAAAAATTAAATGCTTCCGCGGGAAAATATATGCTTACGCAGGATAATTCGATTTGGATGAAATTTAGTATGGATATAGTTGCAAATAAAAGTATATGGCGAGACGAAGTTCGCGGGGGCTGCTAGTCATTTATAATATAAGAGAGCTTTCTTTCGTTTCTAATAAAAATTAAAGGAAACAATATTGACAAAATATTCGTTTTAACAGATTACGTCTCGTCAAAGTAATAAAATAGTCAATCACCAATCAATCAACAAACATAATCTTAAGGATTTTATAAAGGTATGTTGTTAAAGTAGGTTCAACAAAATGTTTTATCCAGACGAGTTCCAAATTGATATTAGGCATTTATTATCGGCACCCTCTTTTTGCTGGCGGCTCCATTTCTACTACGCTTCCAAATAAACAAAACGGTTTTCAATAACGATATAAGATTTTAGAATTTTCGCACGATAAATGCAAAAGAACCTTATTTAAACCTACACATTTCATAGATCAATAAACAGATGCATATGTAGTGTAAATCATTATAAAAATATTTATGTAAATTATAAAGTTTTTTTTTCTTAGTCTTAGTCAAATAATCAGCAGATATTATAAACCCGAAATAATAAACTTTAACCTGTATAGAGTGGAAAGTTTGAAGGTAACCGAATAAGTGCCATTTGAACGATGTACTCATTCAGATTTTATGGTTCATTTAGATTTTATTGCCATTTCGAATATAATTTTACCTAGATTTATAATATTCAATCACACAAGAAAAAAGTAAATCATAAAATTTTAAGCGTTTAAAAATATAAATAAAATATAACACTTACCGAATCGGAAGCGCCGCTCGTGAACTTAGATCGCGTAGGTAAGGCGGGCGGGAATCGACACGGGCGCCCGCTCGGCCGCCCAACACGATGTGACTCCCACCCGCCCTCAGCTGGGTACAGCGATCAGCAACGTATCTATAAATCAAGAGTACAAACTGTATTCTATGGTCAGGTATAGAAAATAAAAGGAATTAAATACATTTACCTTATTTAACTGCGTTTTTCGTCCGCATGCTACATATTATGAATTGTAACCCATGTTATATGTAAGCTATTACGAAGTTTAATTAAAATCCATTCTGTAGTTTTTGTGCGACGAAGTATTCTCTAGAGTATTGTTAATAAAATTTTACCTGGATTTAATTATCATATTCAATCACAAAGTTTTGGCATAGTGAAACATTGAGCCTCTGGATTTATATTCCTGAAAAAAATAACGCTGGATTAAAACATCGCAACGAAACCGTAATCTTCTAAGAACTTTGAAAACTTCGAAGGACACTAACTCCCTCCTAGATAAAAAAAATAAACTCTATGCATTTTAGATTTAACTCAGTAATCATATACTTAGAATAATCAACCACGGCCTATGTAGTTTAAATCATTAGAAAAATATTATGTAAACACTTTACATTATATCTATGTCAAATAAACAGCAGATATATAAACGCGGAATAATAAACTTTAACCTGGTATAGAGTGGAAAATTTGAAGGTAACCGAATAAGTGCTATTTGAAGTACAAAAAAGTCAAAATAAACCTTAAAATACAAACATTAAATATTATGATTTTTTTGCCATCTCGAATATAATTTTACCTGGATTTAATTATCATATTCAATCACAAAGTTTTGGCATAGTGAAACTTTGAGCCATTACCCACACTAAAGTTGGCTAAATCAATCTCTCATCGAAAAAATAGAAGTCCCTGTGACTCAGCAACGTGAAAATAGTTTCAATGGACTCATAGCTTATAAAATACTATAGGTATGTACCTACAGGAATAGTCTATACCGAAGGAGACTATTAACTCCCTCCTAGATAAAAAAATAAACTATGCATTTTAGATTTAACTCAGTAATCATAAAGAATAATCAACCACGGCCTATGTAGTTTAAATCATTAGAAAAATATTATGTAAACACTTTACATTATATCTATGTCAAATAAACAGCAGATATATAAACGCGGAATAATAAACTTAACCTGATATAGAGTGGAAAATTTGAAGGTAACCGAATAAGTGCTATATGAAGTACAAAAAAATCAACATCTTGAATGTAATTTTACCTGGATTTAATTATCACATTCAATCACAAAGTTTTGGCATAGTGAAACTTTGAGCCTCTAGATTCATATTCCTGAAAAATATAACGGTGAATTAAAACATCGCGATCGCGACGAAACCGTAATCTTCTAAGAACTTTGAAAACTTCGAAGGACATGTAAAATAGGTAGGCACACCAACCCACACTAAAGTTGGCTAAATCAATCTCTCATCGAAAAAATAGAAGTCCCTGTGACACAGCAACGTGATAGGTACAGGGTTAAGTCTATACCGAAGGACACTATTAACTCCCTCCTAAATAAAAAAATAAACTATGCATTTTAGATTTAACTCAGTAATCATATAGAATAATCGACCACGGCCTATGTAGTTTAAATCATTAGAAAAATATTATGTAAACACTTTACATTATATCTAGGTCAAATAAACAGCAGATATATAAACGCAGAATAATAAACTTTAACCTGGTATAGAGTGGAAAATTTGAAGGTAACCGAATACCTAAGTGCTATATGAAGTACAAAAAAATCAAAATAAACCTTAAAATACAAACATTATATTATGATTTTTTTGCCATCTTGAATATAATTTTACCTGGATTTAATTATCATATTCAATCACAAAGTTTTGGCATAGTGAAACTTTGAGCCTCTAGATTTATATTCCTGAAAAATATAACGGTGGATTAAAACATCGCGATCGCGACGAAACCGTTATCTTCTAAGAACTTTGAAAACTTCGAAGGACATGTTAAAATAGGTATGCACAGCACACCAACCCACACTAAAGTTGGCTAAATCAATCTCTCATCGAAAGAATAAAAGTCCCTGTGACACAGCAACGTGATAGGTACAGGGTTAAGTCTTTACCGAAGGACACTAACTCCTTCCTAGATAAAAAAATAAACTCTATGCATTTTAGATTAAACTCAGTAATCATATATAGAATAATCAACCACGGCCTATGTAGTTTAAATCATTAGAAAAATATTATGTAAACACTTTACATTATATATATGTCAAATAAACAGCAGATATAGAAACGCGGAATAATAAACTTTAACCTGGTATAGAGTGGAAAATTTAAAGGTAACCGAATAAGTGCTACATGAAGTACAAAAAAATCAAAATAAGCCTTAAAATCTTAACATTATATTATGATTTTTTTGCCATCTTGAATATAATTTTACCTGGATTTAATTATCATATTCAATCACAAAGTTTTGGCATAGTGAAACTTTGAGCCTCTAAATTTATATTCCTGAAAAATATAACGGTGGATTAAAACATCGCGATCGCGACGAACTCGTTATCTTCTAAGAACTTTGAAAACTTCGAAGGACATGTAAAATAGGTAGGCACACCAACCCACACTAAAGTTGGCTAAATCAATCTCTCATCGAAAAAATAGAAGTCCCTGTGACACAGCAACGTGAAAATAGTTGCAATTAATAGCTTATAAAAATATTAAAGGAACTTCTATAGGTAAGTACAGGGTTAGTCTATACCGAAGGACACTATTAACTCCCTCCTAGATAATAAAATAAACTAAAAACTCAATGCATTTTAGGATAAACTCAGTAATCATTAGGTCCCCCGCTAAAAAAACCTAGGTATATTTTTTATAGAATAATCAACCAAGGCCTATGTAGTTTAAATCATTAGAAAAATATTACGTAAACACATTATAAAGTCAAATAAACAGCAGATACAAATACGCGGAATAAACTTTAACCTGGTATAGAGTGGAAAATTTGAAGGTATACTTATACCTTTACCCAGCAGTGGGACACAATAGGCTCAGAAAAAAAAATGAAATATAAAACTTACCAAATCGGAAGCGCGGATTTACCTTCCATAATTTCTCTCGTTTTCTGTGCGTCTATTCTCTATTTCTGCTCGTGCCTGGAAAGAGACAACATGTTTATTTATTAATTTTAAGATTATGAACAAAATTGATTTGAGCTTAAAAACGGACGTGCACGTGCTATAACGGTGGAGGTACCTAACATTATAAATAAACCGGAATGTACTAACTAAGAATTTGAAGAATTGAAGTAGGTACTTGTGGTACGTGTGGTAGGTATAAAAAAATTACCTTCTCATGAAATAAATCAGTAATCTTTAGTTAGATGTTGATCGTCCATTTTCCTTTCTCTAAGCGTTCTCCTATCGTTGAGAGTCTTGAATAAAAATAAACAACTGTCGCCTATGTCGGGGAAAGGCTCTTCTATTGAAATGGCAGTCATTATGGCGGGCTCAGTCCACACTGATCCCTATTTAGGTACTAAATGCAAGAAATTAGATGGAAATAAAATTTTAAAGTGTTGGCTTAGTGAAACTTGACTTTTTCAATTTGTGGGGTAAAAACCCGACAAGCATTTTTGGTATTTTAATTGAAAAAACTCACCAGTTAATGGTGAAGGCAAACATCTTGATAACCCAGCTTGTTCTGAAAACATAATATGAATAAGTACATGGGAAATTCAGTCAGCCGTAGTGAATTAAGTTCTATAATAGAAGGATAGATAACTTTCCCAAAACACAAAGGGGCTTCCTGTTTTCCCCCCCAGAGGGGACGTAATTAACCCCTTTTTGCGTTTATGTTTATCCTTTTAACGTTTAGTTACATAAAAGTAAGTCTATTAAAACAAAAAGTAGGTACCCAGGTACCTAAAGAAATTACTAAGTTGCAGTAGCTTTATATACCTAATTTTGGATAATTTTCGCTCTAAAGCGACGTAGGTATCGCAGTCCCAATTAGAATAAACTCAAGGTAAGTGCGAGTCCTCCTTTACAGCGATGGCCTTTAGAAATTGTTTTCAGAGCTCCGCTATTGTGATCGGTTTGTTACGGTGATGGAAAAATCTTTACAACATCGTTTTTTGCGTTGTAGATAAGGATAATAGCAAGTTATTGGACTGCGTTTATCGGTGTCTTCTTGTAACTTACAAACCTTTTTTAGCTAGCCTACTTAATAAAATAATATTAAAAAAAAGCTATCAAGCTCAAAAAACTTACCTACGCATAATATGGCAGAATGGTGTTGGCTAACACTAAAAAGTTGGAGCACACATGACTTTGATTCCGTCGGTCGTGGATTCAAGACAGCAAGCCACTGGATTTAAATTCCTGAAAAAATAACGGTGGATTAAAACATCGCGACGAAACCGTAATCTTCTAGGAATTTTGAAAACTTCGAAGGACATGTAACATAGGCAGGCACACCAACCCACACTTGGCTAAATCAATCTCTCATCAAAAGATAAAAGGCCCTGTGCAACGTGAAAATGATTGCAATGGATTAATAGCATAAAATAATATTAAACTACTATAGAGGGTGTTAGTCTATACTATACCGAAGGACACTACCTATTAACTCCCTTCTAGATAAAAAAAAAATAAACTAAAAAACTCAATGTATTTAAAGATTAACTCAGTAATCATTAGGTCCCCCGCTAAAAATCCCTGCGTGCGAAATTGTAGGGCTTAGCAAATAAGAAAGTGGACAATAAATAATGCTAAGCCGAGGATTAAAGACTTTTTGCGTTAAACCTTCAGCCTGGATTAAGTTGGTGCATAATAGCGATTTCCCGCTAAGTCTTATTTTATTGCAATTTTGAGTAGGTACCTATTATAAATGCACAAGGCCTAAATTAATCTGTCATTGGTAGGTATGTAGGTACCAAAAAAGCTAATTCCTAGGTAGGTACCTACCTTGTGTCATCCGTGGTATGTTCTATATAATTTACCTACTTATACCTACTTAAATTATTTTCGTACCTATTACGTTCTTCCTGCTTCTTCTGTATTTTATCATCTAGGTAGGTACCTAGCCACGCTATGTAGGTACGCTAGTAGATAGATACTTACTATTTTCATAACTCCAGCTAGTGTTGTTTATAACTCCTGGAAGCAATGAAAAATTATTATTCCTGTTCAAAATAGAACTCGCTTCGGAAACTAGTAAATGAATAATAATCAAGGACAGCGTGAGCGCGCTGTATGTAGGTAAACTATGTAACCAATAATATAGACGCACGCGTGATTAAAACCTTTTTTGACTACCTACCTACCGAGCGGTTTCTTGTGAGTTTGACATTAAAAACCTCAAAATAAAGTCATTGTGTTACTTAGTTGTTTAGTCCGTTATAATTTTAGTCTAAATGTTATTGTGAAATTTGTGATTTTTGTTATTAGGAACAAACCTATTTATTTTTATGTGAGTGCCATGGACTTTGATGATTGTGTTTCTTCGTTTAATTATCTATATATTCAATGTCGCAACGCTTTTGTTCGATCTCTAGATCAACCGGAGGGTTGGCTGTACGGCATTCGAAAAACGTACCGTAAGTTCTCAATATCATACACTCCCTGACAACAATAATTGTAATGTTACAGAATTGTACAAAAACACAGACAAGATGGTTGAAATAGATGTGCCATTACTACGGGATCTATGTAGTCATAACTTATTTGGTGCGTACTTATTTTTGTTTTAGGTATTTTACGAATTTGCACCCCAACACAATGTTAAAAATTTGGACTATAGTTCATTAATTACCTAGTAGGCATTTGATTTTCAGTTTAGTTTTAAAATAGTACCTAACATAAAATATTGTCATTTTTACCATTTCGATGTTCTAAAAAAATTATTGTCAATTAAGTTGACGTTGACAAACTTAATGTCATCAAGTTTCTAAACTAAAAAAAAATGTTTCTCAATTGTCAGTCAAACAAAAATGGCGGCGATTGGAATTGGAATGTGTGAAACTCCCGATTGCAAATCAATTGCTCAATTACAATGTCCGACGTGTATAAAACTCGGTGTCCAAGGCTCTTATTTTTGCACACAAGAGTGTTTCAAAAAATCGTGGAAAACTCACAAAATTATCCACTCGTTAGCGAGTAAGTTCCAAGGGTTTGAGGTTATGTGTTATTGGTGTTGGGTTACGGAGTGTTAATGCGATATTTGTTGTAGAGGGTGAGAGTACTGATGGCACGAACGCGGAGTACAATCCGTGGCCTTCCTATGGATTTACTGGTAAGCTGAGGCCGTACCGCGCTGGTCCTAAGCGGACGGTTCCAGCGGAAATTGAGCGGCCTGATTATGCTGACCATCCTACCGGTTTCCCGGCATCCGAGCATGCCGCTAAAGGATCCGGACACATCAAAGTGCTAGACGACGAGGAGATCGAAGGAATGCGCGTGGCCTGCCGCCTCGGAAGAGAAGTCTTGAATGAAGCTGCCAAGTGAGTTTGTTTTTGAGACTTACCTAATAGGGTAGAAATGTTTTTCTTACTTTTTCACTAAAAACAACCTAATCAAAGCATAGAAATCTTATCAAGTCAAATAAATAAATAATAATAATTATTGCTGGACAATTCACACAGTGACATCTAGCCCTGTGGTAAAGCTCTAAGCTTCTGTTACGGGTGCTAGATTTCTGATATACTTAATATAATATACATACATAGATATTTTTTATTATACATATATTACACCCAGACACCCAGAACAAATATTTGCAAATCAATCTGTATTGATTTTGCCCTTACAGTACAATAATTGTAACCTTTATTACTAATTCCAGGGTTTGCGGCGTAGGAGTGACAACAGATGAGATTGACCGTGTTGTGCATGAAGCCTGCCTTGAGAGGGATTGCTACCCGAGCCCTCTGAACTACCACAACTTCCCAAACAGCTGTTGTACATCAGTCAATGAGGTCATCTGCCACGGTATACCAGATACCCGTCCGTTAGAGGCAAGTTCAGTATTCAGTCACATAATATTAATATCTGTAATTACTCTATGGAGTTCTATAGACTAAGCTAATTATCATTTCACATGCCAAGATACACACAGAAAATGTGGTAAAAGCAAAACTGGCTGCCAAGATTTATCACTGATCACTGATCTGAAAACAAGAAATAATTGCATTTACAAGCTTGTGTATTTATTAATTATGTAGTGTGCAAGTTGTAGTGTAATACTAAAAAGTTTATTTTCATTTTCTAGGATGGTGACCTTTGCAATGTGGATGTGACAGTCTTCCACCGTGGCTTCCATGGTGATCTCAATGAAACATTCTTTGTAGGCAATGTGCCAGAAAGCTCTCGTAAATTAGTGCAGGTAAGTGACTAAATTTTAAATTTTTCATACACTTGAGGCCAAACATGAAGGACTGACTATTCCCTATGGAAATTTACAAAAAACATGAATCGCCCAAACATCATGAAACCTCTGAAAACTGACACTTGGGCAAAAACATCACATCATGACATCAAAGCTGGAGTCCCGCAAGACTGTTCTAAGACCAGTGCTGTATACCATATTCACAGCAGACCTGCCATTAATTGATGATGGTACCACTGCCACATTCACAGATGACACAGCTATTCTGGCCAACAGTTCTGACCCCAATCAGGCCTCATTAACCCTACAAGCTTTAGACAACATTACCGATTGGAGAATAAAGGCAAGTGTAACCAAGTCCATCTAAGTCACTTTTACTCTGCAGAAAGGAAAATGCCCACCGGTGAAACTTGAACGAGTACCTTAACCACACCAAGACAAGGTTAAATACCTAACAGACTCACCTGGAGAGATCACATTAAAACGAGAAGAACTAAAAATTAAATACCACACTTACTCATGGATGCTTGGACGGAACAGCAAACTGTCAATAGATGGGGAACTGCCTCAAAAACAAACATCACGATCATACAAAGAATGCAAAACTGCATACTCAACTGTCAGTGGAGTGTCATAGTTCACTACTAACTCTAAAATACACGAAAATCTCGAAATGAACACTGTCACAGAAGAAATCAAAACAACGAGCGACGCCTATAACACCCGCCTCGCACGACACCCCAACGCTCTGGCTGCAAACCTGCAAACCCGGCAATATCAGCCAAGACCCAAAAGGAAAATGTTGATGCTCGGTGACTGAACCTGGAGCATCGATACGTCATATAGGAAGGAGTCCTTACTGAAGGTCCCACTTCACATGCCAAGATACATGCAAAAAATCTGCTAAAAGTGAAACTTATCGCAGATCTCAAAAAAAAAATTCATATCATTACTAAATACGTACAACAGCAAACTTAAATAAGTACAAAACAGCAATTCTGATCTATTTTTGTTTCATATTACAGGTCACACATGAATGTTTGATGAAAGCCATTGAAATAGTGAAGCCGGGTGAAAAATACAGGGAGATTGGAAATGTGATTCAGAAGCATGCTCAAGCGAACGGCCTCAGTGTAGTGAGGTCCTACTGTGGACACGGCATCCATAGGCTTTTCCATACTGCGCCTAATGTGCCACATTATGCTAGTAAGTTGCTCTCATTATTAGTTTAGAATGGATCTATGCTATAAAAGCCTGAGTAGGAATGTTGATGAAGGTCTTTTCATGCATAGTCCATAACTGATTTATTTACAGGTTTTGACATATAAGTAGTTAATACTTATCTTCTTAATTCTATGTCAAAACCTGTAAATAAATAAATATTACTGGACAACAATTTACACAGCGACATCTAGCCCCGTGGTATTTCTATATTTCTTTAATAAATTATTCTACTAATGAATACCATCTAATAGAAATATAATGTCTATCTAGACAGTTTACTTCGATTTTTTATATCGCTATCCTGAGAAGTAACTAGAACAGGAAGAAGCATCATCAATTTAAATTATTAGTTAAAATGGACTAAGTATATTTATTTTACAGTAGTCAATATTCGTCATGATAACTATAATTATAATTTTTACAAGTCACACAACAATTGCACACAATAAACTTACCTAGTTCCGTAGTCTATTGGAGCTCCGTACCGGAGGACTGTCGCAAACAGACTAAATCGTACGGCAACGAGTTCCGCCTTTTATAGGCGGCCCGACAATACTTGATCGAACAACTAACATTTTGCAATATTTCGTGGAGCTCCGTACCGGAGGACTGTCGCAAACAGACTAAATCGTACGGCAACGAGTCCCCGCCTTTTATAGGCGGCCCGACAATACTTGATCGAACAACTAACATTTTGCAATATTTCGTTCTACCGTACATTTTGTTAATATTTAGTTAATACCGTTTTTAATTGATTTTATCAAGACAAACAGATAACAGATATTCTAACTTTAGTTTAAACGAATAATTAGTTAGTTCTTGCTATCAAAACAAAAACATAACCTCACTTAATTTGTAAAATACAGTAAATTGTAATATTTGTTAAAAAATCTTAACATAAACATAATTTTAAGGTATTTTGTATGTTCCACAACCAAAATACATGTTTATTACATGACTTATTTAGCAATATTTAATACAATTCTATCACACGAAAAGACCTTCTATTAGTTAGTTAGAGCATATTGTCAATGTAGATCATAGTTCCCCCACAGGAAATAAGAATTAGAAGATCCAATTGCATTGTTCAGTTCTTTAATCATTTTTTGGCTTGGATTATCTAACAAATGTGGCACACGATGGGAAGGAGCTGACTCTGGCACACAGGTCACCCCTAGTTTGGGAGTCAGAGCCGCACTGTATTGTAACACTAACCTTCAATAAACGTTATTTGTTTGTTTGGGTGTCTGGGTGTTATATATGTATGATAAAAATATCTATCTATGTATGTATATTACGAGTATATTAAGTATATCAGAAATCTAGCACCCGTAACACAAGCTGCTTGCTTACCACGGGGCTAGATGTTGCTGTGTGAATTGTCCAGTAATATTTATTTACTTATATTTTATTATTAATATAGTAATAGGTTCAGTTCTCGTCTGGGGTGTGAATTAATCTTGGAAAATGATTTTCTATGACTTTCTTATTTTTATTCTATTATTAGTACTTCATAAAGCTTCATGTTATATATCTCTACTACATCGAAATAACTACAACTAACAGAGTTGTTCAGAATTGGAACGGACTACCTGAAGAAGTTGTGACAGCTAGCTCTACAAACTGCTTTAAAAACAGACTCTCGACCACTGGTTACG
Source organism: Chloroclystis v-ata (assembly GCA_963691955.1). Taxonomy (NCBI): domain Eukaryota; kingdom Metazoa; phylum Arthropoda; class Insecta; order Lepidoptera; family Geometridae; genus Chloroclystis; species Chloroclystis v-ata. The sequence goes on along the minus strand of OY829902.1, from coordinate 8,806,815 downwards.
CACAAATAAACTACAGATGACAAGAAATAAACAATGACTGTACCTTCCAACACTGTGACATAGACACATCAGCATCTAAGCTGCTCGTCTATAATAAAATAATAATAACTTTCAGAGAACAAAGCGGTGGGTGTGATGAAGCCGGGGCACTGCTTCACCATCGAGCCCATGATCAATGAGGGCGGCTGGCGCGACGAGCAGTGGCCGGACCACTGGACCGCGGTCACGGCCGACGGATCCAGATCTGCGCAGGTATGTCACATTTGGATATCACTAGCTGAACCGCCCGTGGCTTTGCCCGTTTAATTCGCATGTTTTCTCACCCTTTAATGGTTTAACTTTATCATGGCTCCCTAGGCTACTACTTTAAAACCACAAGGAATCGGCCCAGCCGTTTTTGAGTTATAAAATTACAACGAAAAGTGAAAATGACTTAAGTACAAAGATAAGCGACCTCTGTGGCAGTTTGATAGTTATGTGACATTAGTAAATTGAGAATTATTCATTTTTAGCTATTTTTAACACCTATTTACGTTCTCATTACGAACTCAATTCAGTTCGCTACCGCTCAAGTGTGGGTTGTTAATGGCACAAGACCTCCAAACTCTTAAAACTTCTCAAATTAAGCCGAAATCCCCTGACACAGACACAAAGTTGACTACGACCAAAATAAAAGTCTATTATTTTCTTCACCACTTTTTCCTCTCAAACCTAATCAGTAATATTCATTTCCAGTTTGAACAAACCCTGCTGGTGACGGAGACGGGGTGCGAGATCCTGACGCAGCGCGACACCGGCCGGCCCTGGTTCCTCGACCAGCTGGACCAGCTCAACGCCAACCGAACTTAGATGACGGGATCCTGTATGTACTGTCAAACTTTACCTATGTGAGATTAACGTTACAACTCGAAGATAAAGTAATTAGTTATGGAATTTGAAATTTAATTTGGAAAGCATATCTTTCTACGGGAAATACCAGGTATGAGAAATAGCAGTAAACGCGTTATCATAACGTGGGCTTGTCGAACCTTGTGTATCCTATTTGAATGAAGTGAAATAAATCTTATATGCAAGTTAAAATGTATATAATAAATCATCGAGTGTGAGTTTTGTCTCGCGAGGTTGCTGTATTCAATTACATATTTATGTTGTATTTGTGTATGAGTTTGAATCCAAAATTAGTTACAAAGAAAGAGTCTTATAATTAGAGATATTTTTGTTGATAATGTCTCGACTATATTTATATTTATTAACTAAATACCAAGGCTAATAAAACTCAATTCTTATAAATGAATACTAGCAATATTGTGAATTCCATGACAACTAAAATCTTGTATCCTTTACAATATGCACAAATGTTTACTTAAAAATAATTTGGATACGAGATTTGAATCCAAAGAAAAATTAATTCAGTGACATGGTAAAGTTTGATAGTATAAAAGATGAGTAAATTATTAGTGTTAGCTAGATTTATAAATTAAACAACTTGTATGTATGTACTACACTAGACACTAGTTGCATAGATTTAGATATTATGGTCGTAATAATCAATTAATCTACTTATTATTAAAATTGTCCATTTAATGAGGTCGTACTACTTCTAGACGTCACTTATTAGTGTTCCGAGAGCGATCTGAAACGAATGCGAAGCGATGCGGAGCGGAAATAAAATCTTTAAGTAAGTGAAGTGCAGCAGATGAGTTGAATTCACATCGAATCGCATTCGCGTTGAGGTCGCTCGTGTATAACACTGCCTTTGTGTATAAAAAAATAGCGCTTCTTTGTACTTTCATATTAATCTAAAGTTTATGAAGAGATGGGTTCTTATGATGCATTTTAATAACTCTAGAGTATGGCTTTTAGTGTGAGTTCTTTTTGATTCTGAACATTATATTCCTAAATGTGATTAATCGCGTCTTTAGTAGGTTCTAATTTCACTCGGCTTAACTTAGTAGGGTCTCTTAAATTGTGCTATAACTGTCACCTAAAAGGTAATGTTTTATAGCTTTTATTATAAGTAATGTTGCATATTTCGGTTCCTGTATCTATTGCTTAAATTGTTTTAAGTTAATTTTCTTTGAAAATAACATTTTTTTTAGTATTTCATGTAAACTAACTCACAAGATATTACTATATATTATTTACTATTGGAATGTTATTTATAAATACACCGGTAATAGGATAAAGTTGTTCAAAATATGAGATGTGGTAACAATTTTCTTACAACAGGTATTTATTTTATATTAAATATACCTATGCCTGATGCTCATAAAATACCAAAACTTATAAAAAAATGCTACATTAATCACAATACAAAAGTAAGTTTTGTAAATTGTGTTTTTGAGTGGAGAAATAATAAATGGATTTAAATACGAATTATACTTTTATTTGTTATCATTTTACGTATCATTAGGGATAACAATTATTAAATGCACTAACAAAACATTGTTACAAATTAAACTGACACTAAAATAATTTAAGATATTTACAAAATAAACAATATTAAAACTTACAAATAAATATTAACCTTAATTTATTTTATAATTAAACTATACACACCGGCAAATTTAGCGGAATATAAAAAAGTCCATAATCAAAAAAATATGGTTTTAATTTAAAATCTGCTTTTAAACTTCTTTTTGTTATTCAAAGTTTCATTTGTTTTTATTAAAATAAGATCACAATAAGAACACATTTGCGAGTAAAGGCTATTTTGTGAAATTAATAAGACTCTAAGACTAAGAATAGACTATTTGTGGTCTGCTAAATTTGCCGGTATGTGTATTTGGACATTACTAAATATTTTAAGATAACATGGTATTTTCACGCGCCGCCATTCTTTTAATAACAAAAACATAAGATGAACGTTATAAAGAGATTAAGGCTTATTTATTTTGTAACAAAATCACTCTTCATATTCATCAAACAGGGGTATGTAATCGTCCATTCGCGAGCGCAGTTTAAGCCCAAAGCCCGTGACTTGGTTTCCGTCGAAGCCTTGTGTTTTGTCGGCCGCTGCTTTCGTGTTGCCTTTGAAGTCTTCAACAGTGTACTTTTGTGTTACTGCCTGCCTTGCTTGCTTAGTCGACGGTTTTGTTGCATCTTTCTGAAAGCAGAGAAATATAAATATTGTAGAAAATAAATATTGTAAAAAAAGTATTATATTTTATGCTGCTCTTAATAGGTGCGTGCTTAAGTTTTTTTGCATTATCATTATCATACTTTCTTAACTCACCTGCGTTGGCGTGTTTATGTAGCTTGCATATATCCTTAAAACGGGTTCGCCTGTTTGTTCATCGAATGTTAGCTTACTTTTTGGCGGATTTTTAGCCTTTACCACTGTTACTTTTGTGGTGGGACTTGAAACAGTACTCGGTGTTTCTTTTTTCTCAGTCACAGCAAACAGTCTAAGAGGCGGGCGTTTCAGAAGATTAGCCTTTTCCTTGTTAAAGTCTTGGTCTTCAGTAATGCTTGCTTCGACTATTTGTCCAGCGTAGATGGCACCTTTCTTGTCAGACTTATCTTTTTCTTCGATTCTCTGTATTGTGTACCCTAGTTTAAAACCATCAGGAGGCTTTGAGAATGGAACACCTATCAGTGGATGTAGTTGAGTTACATTTATTATATCTTCCTTGTCGTTCTTTTGAAAGAATATCGGCTGTATACTGGGAGGTACCGTGGTCAGGTTAAATTCTGCTGTTGTGGTTTCGTTCGGTTTCTCCACTTGCTGTGGGGCAGACGCGGCCCTGACGTCATTTATGGCAGAATAGAATCCATTCGCTATTATGTTTCCTACGCTTTGACCAATCTGCGCGTAATAAAGTGGTGTAGTGTTATGTTTTTCACTGCTTTCTTTCTCTGTAGTCTCTATAACGTACTTTATCGTGGTTGACACTGGTCTAGACTCTGCTGCTACGAGTTCTAAAGTAATGTTGTGCGGTTGTACTGTTTGAGAAGTAGTTGTTGGTTCTGATATCTCACTAGAGTTTATGATTTGTGGTATCAGTGTTAGAACAGAATTTTCTAATGTTTCTCTTTGTACCACATTCTTCGTTTCGGTGGCCGCGAATGTTTCTTGCTTCAGTTCTTCGTTTTCCAACAGATGCAATTGCTGGTTATGTTGATTATGTTCGTTTATTGGGTTTTGTATTTCTGCTGTGTATGGTATGAACTCGACTGATGGGAATCTTTGTAGGAGCTGTGATTGTAGCTTCTGTAAGAAGGCTGGGTCTTGCTGAAGCAGAGCACTTGGGGATATCATGATGCCGTCAGCTCCTGTACTCAGAAGTTCGTGCTGTGTAGGCATGTTAAAGCCCTGCGGCGGGTTTATTGAGGTGAAACCTTGAGAAGTTTGAATGGGGTTAAATGACTGTTGATTTTGTATCGCTGTAAACCCCTGCGGTGTTTGATAACCATTGAAGCCTTGAGGATTTGGTATACCGTTGAAGCCCTGCAAATGAATCGTCATTATTAAAGTGCTTCAAAGTTAAGAATAAAATAAAACACGAACTGTGAAATAACCTGAATTGTGTAATGTGCTTGAGGTATCAACTGAGGTTGCGGTATCCCTATTGGTCCCAATCCGAAGTCGTTTGACATCTGTTGGAAGGCTTGCGCTGGTCTTATTATCACCTCAGGTGATTGAATGGACTGAAATCATAAATGGGGTTAAACTGTGATGAAATAATCCCTAGAAGCATTTAGTGGGTCCATTTAAAAATTCGGTGTTAACTAACCGCGCTTACTTGTTTTGAGAATCCAATAGGTGTTTCAAGTTTCGCGACCTGGAACATGCTCTCTGGAAACTTTTCTGTTACTTCGTATTCTGGTTTGGCGTTCAACTGTATCTACAACATCAAATACCTTATAAACGATTGATGTTAGTGGTGTGTATAGAATAATATAAACATAAAACCTTTTATTACTCGAAACTTCCATTAATTAAATGTACAATATACTTACGTTGTCCATTCCCGAATTGGTCGGTATCTGCACGTGTTGGTGCTCCGCGGCCTCTATGACAACTATCGGCTTCTCTGATAAGCTGAGGTTGGGCGCTGGGATTGTGTGGATCGCACCTGTCAGTCAGATCTTATGATTTCTTGCGTTCGACCACAGCAGGGTCACAATAAAATGGTACGCCACTGTAAAGGTTAAAGCTCCTTGCAACTTCAAATTTTTGTTTACTGGTGAATTGCGTCTCATTAGGCGTAGAGATTTTTCTCAACGCTGTATAATTATCAATTGCAAGGAATCTAAGAGGAACCTAGGAAATAAACGCAAAGTTTAAGGCTAGGCGCGCACTAGGCAGCCTGGCTGCTCAGCCAGGCTGCGGCAGCCAGAATATTTGCGCAGCCAGTTAAAACAGCCAATTTCAATTTCCCGAATAAATTTCTCTGTATCGAACGTCATCTTGTCAAAGTTCGAACGCGAAATACATCTGGCTGCTACAACTAGTGCGCGGAGACTGACAGCAGCCACATACATTTGCCTACACACGTTCTGGCTGCGCGCAGCCAGCTGGCTGCCGTGCAAACAGGCGCGTTTTGTTGGCTGCCGCAGCCGAGATTTCGTGGCTGCCAAGTGCGCGGTCTCCTATACAACGTCATATGTTTTACTGGCTGCCGCAGCCTGGCTGCCTAGTGCGCGCCTAGCCTTAGAAGACACCATTTTATTTGTGACAATCTGCCATGGACGAACTTGTGCCATTCAGTGCTTTAGTGCACGAAAGTAAATTAGCTACAAGTAACTACGAGGTAGGTAATCTAATATATTTCTACCAAAGGTCTATAAAAGGTTAATTAGAGTATTCAGTAAGAAGTTAGTTGTTCAGTAAGATAACTAAAAGAAAAATAGGCAAATCACACATGACCGGCAGTATCTTACCTAAGCACCCCTATTTACGTCCCCACTGTTGGGACACAAGGACTCCTTTCTTGACGAGAGAAATTAGGACTATCACCGCGCGGGGCAAGTGCAGGTTTGACCATAGTTGATCGTAGTTAAATCGTAAATGAAAATAAATGTTTGGGCATTAAGAATCCTTTTCTAGAATTGTGTTTTCAGGCAATAAGAACTACTCTACTCTAAAACTATAGTATAGTAAAAAGATGTGCCAGTGCATGAGATAGGCAAACTGTACCACCATCGTTATGCACCAAAGGAGGCGCGGAGGCGGCTCGCATAAATTCGTACTCTGGACTGGTGGACATGCCCGGCGCTCGTGTGGTCTTCCACGGCCCGCTGGCGTACAGCCGAGTGCTTGGGCTGAAGTGCTTTACTCTGCAGACATGGAATTGTTGGGTTAACGTACCTTGACAGTTTATACTGCTGATTGACAGAAGCCGTTCAGCTCAAATAGTTGATGTAACTAGTTAAACCGCGCGCTGTGTCGCGGCATCTCTCACTACCACACACTTCCCGTGACTGTCATAAAAACAACTAGGGATTAAATAAATAACACTGGGTGATCGAGACAAGATAGTCCATGAAAAGTTAGGCAGGTTCTGGTGATTCGATTTTACTCTTGATCTAGATTTTGGTAGTTTCGGAACTGAATCAGAGCAAGCATTAGCGTTGTTCTGTGTACTGTACCAACTCACTGCGCTTACTGTCTCAAATCCCCTATACCTATTCCAAATCGCCTTAGCCTAGCTAGATGTTACTTGTTGAATGTATTAAGTGTTTCTATTATAGAGATATTTGGACATAGGTACCTATGGGTAGGATTCCTGTAAAGCACATAAGATGGCACTCGCATCGACGCCGCCGGCACCAGTCGATGCATCCAGGGTCTGTGCAGGTTCACTCCAGGTCTGAACACTGACGGAGCCCGGATCTTGTTGACGCTCATCCGACTGATGTATGCCGCTTGTGCGAGGGAGAGCAGTGATAGGATTAGCGGGCACTAGAAAGAGAACGGTGATTTGAGAAGTCTTTAAATAATCTGGAGTTATATAAAATTAAATTATTTTGATGCAGTTCCTGATTTAGTAAATTTATGACTACCTACAGATTTGGGTACTTATCTTATCAACGTAAGACGTAAAAATTACAGTATTTTTACAAATCCTGGAACGCCATTTAAAAGCCCTATGATTTAGTTAGTGATTTATGCTCGTAATTACCTACATAAATTATTAATTATAAAACCTACATAAATTATTAGTTATATTCGCCACGAATGAAACATCCAAGTAAAATATTACTTAGTTTAAAGTTTTTCGTAAAAAGAATAAAGGTATTTTAAATCCAGTCGCATGTATCATTCAACGTATCAATTGTTACAATTATTAATAGCGTAGGAAGCTTACTCGTCCACCAACATTCCTTGTAAGTAGGCGGGGAGAGACGGACACTAACCTGTTAGTTAGAAAATGGTTCTCAGAACGCGGCGATGTTTGCTTTTTTTGTCACTTGATCGCGAACAAGGGAAACCAGCGTGCTACGGATATAGATTTCATATCGTCTTCACATTGTTGTAATATATAATCTATCATCTTCATCTATCTTTATGTAGGTAAGTATATAAAAGGACAAATTCCCTCTGACTAACTGACATAATACGCACGCACATACATTAACTGCTCACGGTAGAAACGTGAAATTTGGACCGTGGCTTTTTGTGACGTATAGGTAGGTCCAATAAGAAGGGGTTTTGCGAAATTTACCATGCAGTCCACCAGAATCCCCAATCCTTATCCCCCAGGGGATTCTGATGAACTTCAAAGTTCATTAGAATCCCCAAATGTCAGATTCATATTTTTAAGCCTCGTTTACATTAAAGTAGTTAGGATTGTATTTTTTTAGAGTATACTTTAAATTAGCAACGATTTTGATAAAACTAGAGCTTCAACCGAGGCGAAGCGAGGGCTGGTCGCTAGTTATAAGAAATATGAAGACGTTCTGTATTTCCTTCGTAAATAAAGCAGCACATAGCGGTGTTCCACAGTCCAATTACTGGTGGTCCGTTATGAAACACGTAATGTATGTATGCATGATTTGTATGACGGTTCTAGCATGTACCTTAACATGACTGATGCCGCTTACCACTTGACTGGGGCGATTCTTTCATATGAATGAGATATATTCGATATCATAAATGGTATCTCGTTTTGTGTAGGTACCTATATAATAAATTGAAAATCTATACATAGGTACGCGCGAAAACAAAATCGTTTGTAAATGACGACAATTTATAGAATGAAAGATGACCTCCTATGGCGTAGCGGGTGAAGGTCCACCTGCGAAGCAAGAGGTTGCTGGTTCGATTCTCTTCAAATATTTGTTCCGGCTGTTCTGGGTGTGTCCTATGTACCTATTGTAAAAAGTATCAGGTAATGTATGTATATTATGTATATCAGAAATCGTAACACAAGCTTCGAGCTTATCTATGATCTGTATTAAGATGTTGCTGTGTGAGTTTTTCAGCAATATTTTATTTATTTAATGATGTTTTTAATATCCAAAGATTAGTTAACACGGTCAATGACGGACATTACGGTGTGAAACCTAGACCAACTGGTCTTGGAACTCTCATGCCTGTTAAAGGACGGGAGCATATGACGTCACTATCGACGACGACAGTGCAACATGTTTATAGCCACCACTAGCCGACCTGCCGACAGCTTTGCTTGCATTTTTTTACATTATTTACATAAAAATAGCCTATAGCTTCCCTCGATAAATGTACCTACTACCAAACACTGAAATATTTTTCTTTTATTTATGAAAACTTTAATATTATTTTAATACGCTCTATTAAAATAATATTAAAGAATCAAAATATCTTTTGAAACTCAGTCAGTAAACCATTATTTTGATTGGTTATTAAAATATTCAGTAAACTATTTTTATGATACTTAAAAATAACAAATCATGGCAAATATCCGTTGGTATGTAAACGATTAGAAATTAGTTAGATATAAAATACCCAGGCATGTAATATTGTGTTAGTTACGCGAACAAGTGCAACGCTCGGACTTGGCTGCTCCCATCTTGAAACGCGACTCTATGCTAATGGGATTTCTCTAGACATCGAACGCGTTATTTCACGTAATTACCTTCTAGTTTCATCGTAAATCGAAGTTTCGATCGCTTGAAGCGGTTTGAAGGGTTGAACTGTACTTAAGAAAGTGATTTTATCGAACGATTTTATCTACCTACCTTGTGACTGATAATGGGTTGTGTATTAGCTATTAAGCTAGTTTTGCTTTTTGACATTAATATTAGACTGTTTAATTATTACTTGGTTAATGGTAGTAAATATATCATTCAATTTACTACTTATTCATGTAAATTGACTTTTTGCATCCTTAAAAAAACTTTAAATAAATTATATTATTAAGTATGTGGCGAAAGTATAGCTAATTTGTATTTGTTTCGTTTCTATTGTTGTGATGTTTTTGTTGGTTAGTAGGTATGTTATTAATGTAATGTTTTGACGTTATATACCGGTCTATTAATTTTTTTATACAACTAGTGTCTTCAATATCCAAACTTATAAATCTGTAAAGGTCAGTCATGGAGTTAGTTAGTTTGTTTTCAGGATATTGTGTTTATAGGCTCACTAATATGATATTAAAACTATACGGACGATTTGTAGATTTTGTATAATGTATGTTCCGCCATAACTCTGAAACCAATGATCTGATTTTGATGAAATTTGGTAGATATACAAGTAGAGTATACCCACTTTGGACTTTTTGCATTGGTAAGTAGTTTTAGAATTGTAGCTTTTCATGAATTGGATATAATTATATTTAAATAGGTACATAATTATACTTATAAACAATTATATATAGGTAAGTACTAATTATATCTGTCAAGTAATCAATGCGTAATATCTTATTGCTTTTCTCAATTGTTTCTGTTTTAAGCTAAAATTACCTTCATCATCGTAGCAGCAATCAGTTATCACACCAATAATATCCAATAGTTCACACACAATCACATCATCAATACACCAACATCAAAACAGTAGCATTAAATAAATGTCGTTTTAAAATAATCCGAGCGAGGTTTTCCAATGAAATGTTCGAAGCGATATGAAATTGTGAGGAGTATGGTCAGTGGTCAAGGCGGTACGAAGCGCGAAATAGGTCATTCACACACTTTTATAGTAGCCCCCACTTGCGAAGCAGTGGTGTGCGAAAAGCCGAGGAAAATGACTGATTCATGATCTGTGTGATTTCATAGAATAAAGTAGATATTATTTGTTTATGAAAACTATATAAAATAAATAGGTACGATTTTTTGTTTATAGCAGCGTGGATGAGAGTGAGATGCTGCTATAGCTATTAATATTTTTTTTGTATACTAAAACCAAGACATGACGACCTCTGTGGCGCAGAAGGCGAAGGTCCGCTAGCACCCGTAACACGAGCTTAACATAAATACTTAAATGTGCATGTTTAATTGATATTTATTTTTATTCTTTGCGTATTCACAGAAAATATCATTAAGTTCAATGTTATACAAAAAAACAAGAGGCTCCTAGCCTCTTAAATAAATAAGTGACTGATTAAAGAGTTCCAAATACATAAATAAATTAAATTGTATACATTTTTGATAGATATTTTTAAAACATAGATTAAGATATAGATAAAAACGAATAGTGCCTTGACTGCAAATAAAAAACATACAATCAAAATTTTCGTCACCGTTCAATTGAGAAAAATATCCATAATTGGAGGTACCTAATGCTTATACTTAGCCAATGTTTATCGGTAAAGCCACAAATCATGCAGTGAGAGTGTGTTTTTCTTAAGAGTCGGTGACTCTTGCGCACGCGAAGCGATGTCAATGAGCGTTGACGTTCATTGCAATATTGATTGGTCACGGAATGATTATGAAATTAATTAAGTGATAATTCACTATTCTGCTGATAAACATAGTAAAATCAAAAAATCATAGTGCGAACAACAAACATCACGGCTACATGGCTTCCGTACTACACTGTCGTTACTTTACATTACTCTGTGGGTAAACAGGTCGTTTAATTCAGCCTAGGTATACCTAAATAAGTGTTATCGAAGAGTATTTAATGAGAGTAGATTTTGGAATTCCGCGTTTTAACAGGAGCTTAAGGAAATTATGTACAGCGTATCTGTAATGGGATAAAGTTACACAACGATTGGTTCTGTTTCATTAGGAGCATTTCCGTACGCGTAAGGTTAAACACTATAATAAAGTCCAAGCAGATAGTGCTTAATTGTATCCGGCTGAGAGATAGGTAACTTATTAGACTATGCTAAGCTCTTAGTTCTTACGTAGGTACTCAAATACTTTGTTAATAAATCAATCTTGCTGGACAGTTCACACAGTAACACTTAGTTCCGTGGTAAGCTCGAAGCTTGTGTTACGGGTGCTAGAGACTAGAGGTGCTAGCGTGACGTGACACCCTTTCTCACGAAAATAACCCCGTGGCCCTAATACAAAAGCGTAAGGAGGACACACGTGGTTGGTTTTTAGTCTGATAGAGTCCAACATCACCCCTGTTTCCCTCGCTATTCCGAATTTTCGTGGGGAACCACATAAAAAAAAGGCGACACGACTAAGCGTAATAAGTTGTAATAATTTTCTCATTTCCCTTGTCCACGGAAGCGGAAAGAGATATAACAAAATGGCGCACCATGGTTACGAAATAGCCATAGCTGCACCTTCCTGGTTTCAAGCCTCATTGCTCTCACTTTCTGTATGATTGAGGGTCGGGGTGGGCAATTAGGTTTGATGAACTTATTGGGTGCGATACGTTACTACAGAGCTCGGTGGTTCCCATAAAGAAAATATTGCTGGACAACTCACAAATAGCAAGGCCCGTATTAAGCTCAAAGCCTGTGTTATGGGTGCTAGATTTTGTATATCTTTACTAGCTGACCCGCCTGCGGCCTCGCCTTCTTTATTCCCATGTTTTCTCACCTTTATTTTAAACCTTCCCTGGACTACTACGGGCGTAGTACTCTAGTACTTAATATAAGGTACCTATAATCGCAACAAATATTGTATAAAATGATGTCCCGAGGCCGGAATCGAACCTGCAACCTCTTAAGTCGCAGGCGGACTGTCGCAGTAGTAGGATAGGTATGGGTTTAATACATTCATTTGTGGGATTTAGCTACACAACACGATTTTTGTTGGTTGCATTGAATGTTTCCAATAATCTCATACAAAAGACATCAACGCGTTGCTTTAACATTATTAATCAGTTACGTTTTTTTAGCCATTAGTATCCCACTTCTGGGCAAGGCTTCTCCTAATTTCCTTCAAGTTTAATTAAGAAAGTAATATAATAACATTTACATAACTTGAAAACGGTGTGACCTATTTCATTTTAACTAATTAAAATATAGTTTTGTACAGATTACACGCCACGTCATCTTATAACTCATAGAGTCAGAGGCTTAAAATAGCTATACGTTGCTATTGCTTGTACATAGACGTGAAATTGCAGTATCATCAAACATTAATGAATGTACGCCTGGCAATTTTGTTCGAGCAATCCTCAATATCGATTGCTGATTGATTGCGATACCTATCATGAAGTAATTAATTATCGAAGCTTGGTGATCGTACTAGTTTCTCTGTAGTTTAATTTAATTTAGATTTTCTGTATTTTAATTAAATATAATACCTATTTGGTGACCTACCATCCATGGTACTCACCAACTCATTTCCAGGTCTTGAGAATTTGGTATACTTAAGAGGCCTTTTACCGGAAATCGCGAAATTGTTCGGTTTTCTCGTCCTAATTCTATGGTTTGCGTTAGTTGTTTGATATTACAATTACATTTTTATAATAGTTCGTTTTCTCCTCTACAAAAGTATCAAGAAACATTTTAGAGAACTTGTTAATATATTGAGTAATAATCATTCTCCGGATACATGTTTCGTAAAAAACGCTCGAAGACCTGTTTTCTCAGCTCTAATTTGTAGATTCTAATGAATATGGGCGATCAAACTATTTTTTATTATGTTACGTATATCCTATTCTTCATTTAGAGTAGAGTACATTTTCGTTAAATGCTTTTATTCTAAAGATATACCGAATTTAATATCGACCGAAAATGCTTCGAAACAAACCTCAATAACTCCGAAGTTCTAAATCAATGGGACGTCATATTTATATCAAAATATTTATCAACATTTGCTTAAACTATGATATTAATTTTAATTTGTAGAACGGTTTTGGTAATTTTTTATGAATAAAATAAAACTACCATAATTTAGTAGTTTTTTCATTGCGCCGGCTTTTTCCATTTAGTACCGCGCGAGCGCTTGTCGAGGTCGGACCTATGTCGGTTGTTCTTGAATAAAATATAGAAATATTTCGTAAAATGTCAGTATGTGGGACTGTCAATTGCTGTAAAAACGCTGTTAGTGTGCGTGTATGTGTTATTGCGATACTACGACCGACATAAGTTGATCCGTTGATAACGATCAATTGTTATTTTTATTGATAACTATCAATTGTTGTTGTTGCTGGCCTAAGAATTGTACCACTTGTTGCTGGCCTAAGAATTGTACCACATCATTGTCATGTTGTTTAACCTTATTTATTTGGAGGTTATGCTGTAGGATGTGGATTGCATATCTAAAGTTATCTATCCTAATTAAAAAACAACAAGGCAACTTTTTTTGGTGAAACCGTCCAACGACTAAATGTAATTATGCCTATGATTTTTTTAGATTATGACTAACTTGCCGACCCGCCGACAGCTGCGCTTGCGTTTTTACGTTATTTACTAGTTTATGTTTTATAGCCTTTTTCGATCATTTTACTATCCAATACTGAAATCATATTTTAAATCGGACCCGCGGTTCCTGAGTAGCACGTTCAAACAAATAAACAAGCAATCTCCTCAGCTTGATAATTGTAGTATAGATTTCCATAATATTTATTACAAAGAAAATATTCCGTAATTTTTTGTTCTTATTTTTACCGAGTATCCAATATGTTAACAAAAAATAATGTACCTTTCTAATAAATATATTATTTATTGTAAACATTAAATAATGTACCTTTCTAATAAATACAGGGCGTCCCAAAGTTATGGGCCATGATAAGTACCTTAAATATCGTAGATAGTGAATTTTGCTCAAACAAGACTTCATTTTATTTTTAAGTTAGTAATTCTGCATTCATTGATTTTCTAAAAATTACTTGCTTTGTCTGGGAATCGAACCGACTTACATGTAGAAAAAAAAAATACTCGATTTTTATGATACCAATCGAAAGAATAGCTAAAAAATAATAACTCTGCTTAAGTAACATAGTATTTTAAAAGAAAGGAACAACGTGAAATTAATTATTTTAATCAAATAAAAAACATGAAACATTTTTTTTTGTAAATTAATTAATTAAATTACTTACTTTTTAAAATAAAATGAAGTCTTCTTTGAGCAAAATTCACTATCAACGATATATATGGTACTTCCCCTTCATGGCCCATAATTTTGGGACGCCCTGTATATAAAATAACACCCCTATTCACGTTCCCACTGCTGGGATAGGAACTTCTCTCTTGACGAGATAGATTAGGCCTTAATTCACCACGCTGGCCAAGTGCGGGTTGGTTTTTTTTTAAATATATAAATGAAATATTTTCAATAAGTTCAAAATAAAAATAAATAGTTTATCAAAATAAAAATATAATGGGAATTATTCAAGATGACATATGTAGATAAATGGATATTCTACATTCTGTCTATGACATAATGTAGATAAATGGATACCAATAAATATAAAAATAAATATAAAGTTCGAAACTACAAAAATAATACCTAAACATAATTAAAACCTTCATTAACGAAACTTTTATTTATTCAAACACAAATATACCATCTAACAAAACAAGCAACTTAAATATAGGTAATATAATTTATTTGTTTTGTTATAATTAGAATTTGTATTTAGTCCGTTCAATTTAGACTTTCGAACTTACATAAAGTCCCAACATTCGACAAAAAAAAACATTTAATTACAAACCTACACACCAAATTTCAGAAGAATCGGTTTAAAAATGAGCCCATAAGATGAGATGAATGAGGACATTTAACTTCAATAAGACTATTTTCAGTTTTATTCTTATATAGATAATTATTAATCATGAATGTTTTAATTTAAAATTATGTACTTAATTGATTTCAAATAATCAATCAGATTTAAAATAAATATTGATATTATTAAGATAAAACATAATTGATTCAAATATTGAAATAAAAATATCCGCCATTTTGAATTTAGGAAAATATATTAAACACCTATCAATTAAATAAAAACATTAATATAATAATTCTTTCAGAATGAAACTGAAAAAAATCCACTCAATAAAATGGAATTTATTCGATGCCATTTTCTACAGATCTAAAATAATTATTAGTATATTTGTATGTTTTAGATCGACGAAGTATCAAGATCATTTAGTATTTTTCATAGAATTCGCGTGACGCGCCGGTCACGTGGTGCATAAAATATCCAATTTCGCAAAACTTCAAAAAAGTAACAGGGCTCTTTATCATTATAGGCCGGGATCCGTAGTACATGAAAATCAAGTGATTACTAACAAGCTAATTTTTGATGAGTAGCTTCGTTTCGATGAGACGTCCAAAGATATCCTATACCCAACTCTCGATTGTGGTAGCTAACAGAGATATCAAGGTTTAAAAAATTCAAGGATGTAAAACCGGGATAACGGACCACGAAATTTGTCGGACAATAATGTCCCTTAGATTTTATAAATATGAATTAAGTATACAACAAAAAATCAGCTGGTTAGTAATCATAGTAATCATTTAAATTGACCTCGTTTTCGACACATTTTGGAAATGGCGGACTCTTTGATCAAACCATAGGTTTTGTAGGACAAACATGTTTTTATATAATTTAGATAATTATCGTGAGATATAACATATTGTCCTACAAATTTCGTGGTCCGTTATCCCGGTTTTACATCCTTGAATTTTTTAATCCTTGATATCTCTGTTAGCTACCACAATCGAGAGTTGGGTATAGGATATCTTTGGACGTCTCATCGAAACGAAGCTACTCACCAAAAATTAGCTTGTTAGTAATCACTTGATTTCCATGTACTACGGATCCCTGACTATTAGGGTGTGTTAAGTTACTAAACTAAGACCTAATTTCACCACTCTCTGTTTGTTAGTTTAACATCCCATTAAGTAATTAACAGTCCATCAATATACGTAAACTGACAGTGATTAAACATAGCGGGATATTAAACTAACAAACAGAGAGTGGTGAAATTAGGTCTTAATATACAAAAAAATGTAATGTTGCACTATCTTCTGATATACCTATGTAAATCCGTTCGCGGGTTCGACGACGACGACGACACCCGTGGGAAGAGATGGTAAAATCTAAGGTCCACACGGAAGGGATAAAATCTTATAATATTAAAACCCAACACAAATATTTAAAATTCTTTATTTACAAAAACTTTCAAATTATAAAAATATAAATTATTTATTTACAAATATGTCTATTTTACACAACACCGGTCTTTATAAGACAACTAGGCATTTGAGCATTGGTATCTTTATAAATTATTTTCCAACAGAATCCTTAGAATTTGAAAAAATACAGTAGTAGTACCTAATCTATAACTCTAATGTTCATAACGAGTTTTACAGTTGGCTTGATATTGTCTGTGGATTTTGAGTCCTGTAGAAGAAGGTACGGAATAATCTGATGGGATTATTATGTACTATTTTGTAAATTGGGTATTTACTAACTTATAACATAAGGATGCAGAATGATGGTACAATTTAACAATATTAATGATCCATTTCTTGGTATCTAATATGAAATAATTGAAGAAAAAAATATTAATTTATTGGGCTGTAAGAAATAAATTAATTCCTAACATAAGTTTAAAACTAATCTAGGTGTATCACTGAAAGTACAGCTAGAGACAAAAGTGACATTAAGTTTTAAATGATCATTAAGATGGACTGTTAACACAAATTCGAGTTTTCGCTCACTATTGTATAATGATTCAACTGCCTTCCAAAACACTTAGCTTCGACGTCTTTGTTTGTATTTTATATACTTACTGTAAAAAAATATTAAAATAGAAACATCGTTAAGAAAAAATGGTAATGGAAATTGCATTATCAGAGAGTTATTTGAGAGTTGTTTTAAGTAACGACTTAGATCATTAATCTATTCTTAATAGTTGGTTCTTTTGTCACTGACTGTACAGGAATTGCAACACTTACAACAATATTTTGTCATTTCAATATTATTTTATGGTAACTTCAATTTCGATTATTGGCATTCGACTTTAGGAAACATTTTCAAATTTACTTATTTACAAATTAATACTTTTATTATGATTTCTTGGTAGCTTTCAAGCATGTTGGTAGTAGTGTTGCAAAACTTCAGGTCCTAGCTCTGCAGTCTCAAAGGGAATCTCTGAAAATAAAAATAATATAATATTAGATTACATAATCTTCTCAGATAAATCGGATACATTCAATTTCTATTCTATAGATCGAAAAGTTCAAAGGCGATTTCTTCAAACCGAAAAAGGTATTACGAAAAAGGTCTACAACCAGTAAAGTGCCAGCTTATTAAACCTAATAACCTACATATATACCAAATTTTCAGTGCGCTTGTTTTTATTTTGAAATTAGTTTCATGTTGTATTTACAGTTTTAACGATTAGTACTAAAACGTAAATGCATAAATTTTGACTTGAATTGGTAACAAAATTTTAACGGTTTGGTATAAAGGTAAAGAAGTGCCCATAAAGCTTAAATTAACAAGCAATCGACAACTATAGGTACACTGTACAGCGATGATTACGTACTGAGAATCTATGCGAATTAATTTGAATTGAAATACTATCGTTTTAAAGCACTTATTGAGAAGTTTTGTTACTTATATAGGTGGTCCTATCACTTTTATATTATGTAACAAATACTTTCATGTTAATAAATATAAATATATTATTGTATGTCCGTGATGGATAAATATTTCATACAGAGTACTAATTTTAAGACTTTCATTGTATTAGGGAGATAGATTGCAAGTATTTCGCAAATAGACAAGGCTTCTTTTTTTAATAAGTTCATAATTTCGTAATAAAAAAGTAATATCACAGGCAAAGCTACGAGCGGGAAGATAGTGTTCTATAATCGTTGTAATTTAGATTTTAATGGTAGGTAGGTATGTAATGTTGTAAAACATAAGGAAGTAAGATGTTTGCGTAATAGTTACATCTAGCATCAGGTTAATGATTAAAGAACAAGCGAGAAGTTAAATAACTGTACAAACAATAGTCTTAGACTTGGCTTATCATTTTAAAGTCAGAGGTCAAAGCAGCTTTTTACATAAATACCTATATCTAATGTCTTTACAAATGTGATCAAAACATACTAGCGAGAAATTAAAAATAAATATAGCCTGGCATATTAGTAAATTTGTATCATTTGAAGAGTTTTTTTCCCTCATCATAATCATCATGCAATGGCCTAGCATTGCTATCCTTAAAGATTGCTTTGCCCAATTTTACATATCAACTACACACGTAAGTTTATTATGATTTTATCTACAAAATTAACAGTTAGGTATTGATGAGTTAGCTGCGATGAATCATGCGATCAGTTTAGTCATTTAGTCATTAGTCAGTCTTCGTCACGTACCTCCGTCAGTCATCGTCACAGTCAGACTTGTACTATGGTGTTCCCTCTAAGGTAGAACTTGACGTCCTTCTTCCTCCGCTCTACGGTCGTCTTTGGTGACTCTGTGGTCGTCGTGGTCGTGGTCGTAGTCGTGGTGGAAGTGGTCGTGGAAATGGTCGTTTCAGGGTCGGGAAGGAGTTCCCCAGGAAGCACACCGATCTCATTATCGGTAACTACAGGAGTGGGATTGAGAAAACCTTTTTTGAGCATCTCTAACCCGTTGAATTGAGGGAGGTCCTCAGAAGAACGCTGTTGCTGGTTCATGTAGTTGTTCAGCTTTTTGAGATTGAAGCTTATTTTCTGTATTTTATCTGCTGTTAGGCCAGACTTGTGAGATGAGTATATGGTTGGAACGGAGCTTTTAGCTGATGCGTAGTTTGCGTAGTGTGGATTTCTTGGGTCTAGGTTAGAGAAGGATTCCGTGGTGGCGGGTTGCCCGTAAGAGTCAACTGCCCATGACATAGGCTTGAATTGGGGGACGGGTTGGGGAGATGGGAGAGGTTGGTACGAGTAAGGTGCTGACGGGCCGGAGGGGCCTGTTGGAGCAGCGGCGGCGATGTAGCCGGAATATGATCCCGGTGCTGTTGGATAGTGTGATGGGGCTGTAGGATAGGAGCTGTGCGCTGGCGCGGTATTGCTGTAGCTTGTAAAAGCTGGAGCAGTATGGCTATAGCCGGACGAAGGGGGGGCAACGTGAACTGGTGGTTCGTGTACTGGGATTTCGTGTACTGGGATTTCGTGTTCTGGCGCGTGGCCGATATGTCCAGTGAACACGTTTTTGATGGCGCTGTACACATTACGGAGGATGGAGGGTGGGGGTTCTAGGGGCGTGTGTGAGTGGGCAGTCTCCAGGGTCTCGTGGGCTTCGGGCAGCGGCGCGAGGAACACCAGGCCCGCGTGCACGCCGTTCAACTTGCCGCGTCCTGTCTCAGAAAGTCAACGTTATCAGTCAGGAGGTGCGGGTTTCTGAAATAGATGGCATTGCAGTTTTGTATTTCGAAAAGTTCCATGCAAATCTTGGGAAACACTAGATAAATAGCCAAAAATGACGTCCTTGCGAGAATTTTTTAATTTTAAATTTTATTACACTTGCATTGGCAAAATTTGCTGAAACCTTTAAAAATTTACAAATTAAGAAGAAATTTTGTGCTATTTTGTGAGTAAACTTGACTTTAGACGAATTTGAATATTCTACTTTTTACAAAGATATATTGTACAAAGATAAAAGGCGAGTGTATTTTGGCATTTCTTGAATAAACAAGGGCTTTTCCTGGGTACAAAGCTGCCATTTCTCAATGATTAAGACTCTGGAGTCTATATATTTAATTGGTTTATTACTTTTGCTGTAGATACGTTTATCTATTTTATATATTGTATATAACTTGTGTTTTGGTGTCATCGATAAAACTTATGGTATTTGGCGCTTTCTTATTGGCGTTAATATCAACTTTCAACTAAACTAGTTTCGACTCCATATATACTGAATTGAATATTTATAGAGCCTAACAATGACACGCTTGTAGCGCATCTAGCTTGATATACTTAAGTAAAGAAACATGTTTTTTTAAAGAAAAAGTTTATGTCGAAATGTGCTACATTTTACATTTAAAATAAACTTTGATTTATGTTAATACAAGGTCGAGTGAACAACTAGGAAAACGGACCAGTGATAGAATGAATTTAGAATTAAATTGTTTTACAAACTTGTAACAAGTATGTATTCAAGTAATTGTAATCGCTATTAAACATGCTTGAAGTTTTTAAAACAGGATTGTTGTGAAAAATAATGTGAAACTAAATTTTAAAAACCTAATGTAAATAAATATTTTGCAAATCTATATGAAATCTCGCTCAAACTATGCCTAGATTCAAACAAAGTTTAATTAAACAAAATATTCACCAAAAATCAAAATCAATTAACATAGATATAACGATATTATTAGGCAATTTTAGTCTTTTTATGGCAAAATTGCAACACCAAAAACACGAGAAAATGTAGGTCAAAATTAAATGGCAACTGACATTTCGTCGAATTTTCAGAAATTTATAAATAAGCACAGATTACAAAAAACTTAAGAATCTCTCCTCTCATGTTAATTTGTATGACTTACGTACCAGATCAAATGTAACTTAAACCTGTTGTTGTAAGGTCAAGTTATGCAATTAAGATGACCCTTAGCATATGACCACTTTTACTTAGTTGTGCAATTCATGCTTCTTAACATCTGAGAGATCAGATAAATGCGAATGTATAAGGGGCATTAAACTGTAATAGGATAAATACAGAAATTTGTATGTATATTTAGTTTAAACTCAATAGAAAACTAGACCGTATAACGAATGTAAATTTAATTTAAACGCATCCGGATTTGGTCAATGTCATCTGCTTTCTCTCTTACTAAATCCATTGTGATTTAAATAGCAGGTTTAAAAATGAAATTATATTTATCATTTATATATAACAATAAGTACTTTATTAGTAGTGAGCTTTATTTAATGAACTTAATAAGATAATTCTTCGGAATCAAAATTCAGATCTTTAGATAAGGACTCAAAAACATAAGATAATGTAGTGACTGTAGAATATACGATAGAATCAGATCTTCAGAATTTTGTTAACGTCATTTGACGTGCTAGCTCTATACGCAACGGGTTTTGATGCACTTTTTTTCTAATAGGTTTTTCTTCGAGTACTCGAGGCAAAGTGAGGGTGGATCGCTAGTTTTATAATAAACGATAGCATCTTAATTAACTGTAATAGTATAAATTATGAACTGATTCTAGAAAGCTATCAGTGCAAACGTAAATATTTTTCGCAAACCTTACGAGGCATGAAAGTTGTCTACCGCTCAGTAATTATTGAGTCAGAATGTGGCAATTCTAGATCTGCGGTCAAGAGACGCGATCGGTATGTTAGGGCTGGCAGAGTGGAATCTGTAGTAGTACAGTCAGCCAAGAAAGTGGTCTACCAGTTTTGACAAAAGTTTATGTGCGATGTAATAATGATCGATATGGTTGACTTTTCTAACATAATTTAACTGACGTACAAACGAATCACAACCTGGTGGTTGGTAGACCACATTTTTGGCTGACTGTACCGTCAGTAAAAGGCGACAGGAAGATTTTTATCTTTGAAACATGCTTTTCTAGATATTTATGAACGTACTCGTATTAATAATGGGTACCTAACTACACAACTAATAAACGAGTTTTAACCTACAATGCAAAATATGAACAACGAAAAATAATAAATTTAATCACAAATCAAATCTTAATTTAAATATTAATATTATGTATTTATTAAAAAAATATCTATGTAATTTTGTATATTATATTAAGTATATCTGAAATATAGCACCCGTAACACAGGCTTTTCAAGCTTACCACGGGGCATGTTGCTGTATAAATTGTTCAGCAATATTCAAATGTAAAGTTATTGAATTTATTACCATCAAAATCAGTTCAGCGCCTTTTGGATAAAAGGTTTTTGTTTTTAAGTATTAATTTATCTTATTTCTTATTTTATGTTGATTAAACGTAGCTCAGTAATTATTCTTACGCGTATTAACAATACATTATGTATAGCACGCTAGTTTTAATAACCAATACGTTAAGTAATGTATCATTTTATTTATTTATTGCATAGCTTTATAAAAAAATAGCTTCCAGTTCCGGCCATGTTCTTTCTTGATGAATACGTAATATTTGGAAGTCTTTACCGATGTTATATTGCATTGTTGAAGTATGAAAATTAGATAAAGGTGTTATAAAATTATAATATCAGTCTCTTGGTTTTTTTTTATATTTTCCATAAGATTATCAAACGATTGACGGGTGATCGACTAACGTTCTCATAAAGTAAAAAAATGTATGGGTATTTACAAGCTTTAAAATTGGTATAAAATAAGCTGTTTGAGTGCTTATAGCTTAACGTTTTTACGGATAAGATAAGAACTAGAAATTCTTCTACGTCTATATCGCTCGAAGAAAATATCTTAATAAATATAATTATAGAGATAACAAAGAATATCCAGAATTAACTAGAACGGAGCCTTCTGATTTGAGAACTTAGCACGTTTATCAGGTATCAAACAAGTTCCATGACATAACACTTTCACCGGAGGGCAATGCATTTGGGGTCTCTTGCATCACTTAATTTATACATTTCCTGAAAACATAAACTGCACTGCCTTGTTTAACTGACACGGAAAAATTATAACAGCCTTAAAAAGCAAAAGTCAAGAGAAGTGATGATGATTAAAACACTTAAGTTTGATGTTCTAAATTACAGCATTATAAATTGCATTTTATTTTATGTTTTAGTACAAAATGGAGTAGGTCAATTTTAACTACATAATAAACTATGCTTTGTTTTAAGATTAATGTCATTTATTTCCACAAAATCCTAAAGATTACTTGGACAAAAATATGAAATATGTGTAGGCTGATTTGAGCTATGCTTAGGCAATCTGTGAGATGTAGTCATAAAATGATTCGAAAAATAGTTCGACCACTTATTACATCATTTGGTTATGTCTACTTTTAATTAGGGCATGCATTTATTGGTGAGAGGTTGCCAAACCTCTTCTTGCAAATACTTAATCCATTTATGGTGTATATGTCATAAGCTTAGGTGTTATTTGCGAATGCATTTCCATTGGAATAAATTTAAAATCTTGGTACGGTTACGATTATTGTGATCAAGAGAAAGATGGATTTTCTCTTCCAACTATTAGGCAACAGTAGAAGGGTAGTGGTTTGTTGGTAAAAGGTGAACTTTGTGCTACTTTAACGTTTCAAAACTGCATTGTGATGTAAGATCATTTTTGAAAGTCTTCTCATACTACTAAGATTAGACGGATGCATTTTTAATTAGCACCACAAAGAATTTGCATTACGTTTAACAATATTTGCTCTCAATTTACAATTACGCAAAACAGGACATGATGACAATTTCAACGTTTTCCCACTTCATTGAGTGTTATTTGGTTACAAAATAATAAATTGATGGGTCTAACGAAATTACATGCATAGTTGCTTCTCAGTTTTGGGCTATTTCATAACAGAACAAACGGCTGTTTCCGTTAGAGGGGAAAGTACTATGCAAATGACGCGAGGAGCATTTTGGACATGCTTCAAAGACCAACCAAAAGTAGGACGAGTTCAAAAACACCTACATGCAAAATTTGGTAATACATGACAATAGTGAATAACATTTTATACAGGTCAAGAATACACATATACAGATACAAATAATACTTGCAGTGGTAGATCAGAAGAATACAAATTCGCAAAGAGAATTTATAGAGGCAAGATATATTGCAAAGCTGTAATTAAAGTACAACAGACACAACTGTAGCCAGTCACACTCACGTCAATGTTTAATCGACGATTTTCACGTTTACCATCAGAAGAATCAACGGTAAACAAAGAGTGAAAGTGCTAGAGAGAACGAAGCATAAATATGCAATAAACGATGCAAATATACACGCCAAACAATAGTTTGACTCCGATTAACTCGTGCTCACAGATGTCATGCAAACAGCTTTTATATTTCAATAACAATTTGAAATAATAACAAGATCTATTTCAGATAATTCTGTAACAGAAACGGAAGACATTCTCAAGAAAATACTGTACAGGATTGTACAAATATGAACTTTCTTACCAGATCATATTTCATTTATAAGATCATAATATCTTTCCAATAGTTCCGGAGAAGGTATTGGAAATTCTTGTTTTTCTACTTCTGTGTCAGCTGCAACCGACATAACTATATACTCTGGAAAATAAGAGACATTTTAATATTATGTGAAGATATCTGTTTCAGAAATCATGCGTGGCTCGCTTTGTAATTAATTTTCTGAAAGATGAGTTTTAGGCTACTACTAATTTTTGAGCTCGTGAACTTTGTATTTTATGTATCCTACTCTGTACTTAGGTACTTAATATGAAATTTATTAGTTGGTGATTAAACGTTACCCAATATATTAATTAAATCAACGAATAAGTTATATTGGCTCATAATAAAATAAATGCAATAGGATCTCTCCAAATGTATAACATGTTCTGGTAACATCATTTCCCAATCAGTTACCTCACAATAATGTATTTCTGGTTTCTGGGTTACTTCCGAAGATGTATCGAATTATACTTTCAAACCTTTTAGTATTGCGTAATTCATGTAGATATAGAATGTTGATATCATAACAATGTTTTATATTTTATTGTTTACTTTATGGACATGTTTACTGCTGTTAGCACCAATTCCGCTTGAAAACTTTCTTCAAATAGTAGCCCTGTCAATTTTAGATATTGCCGTCAGTGGCATTCACACCTTACTGTATGATGCATCACTTTATGTTGCAGTGTGAATTTTACAGCAATATTTATTCTTATTATTCTCATTTGTGAGGGACTTACTGTTTTTTGATATATTTATTGAGTACAAAGTGTGTTAGTGTGATCGACGGTTCCTGAGATTAGCGCGTTCAAACAAACAAGCAATCAAACGAATTCTTCAGCTTTATAATATGAAATATAGATAATTAGTCACATTTTTAACTTTCTTATGTTACACTACTAATACTTGTTTAAATCTATAGTTTTTTTATTATTTTGTTCTTATAAAATATAAACACGTTGATAACGAAATAAATTCGCATAAACATTGCGGAAAGTTTCACTTTGAACAAGACAGATTCATATTCTTTATGTCCTTACTTGCGTTTAAGACTTCACACGCCATAAAATATAAACCACAATATCCTAATGCTGTAACCTGCTTGTAACACTTCTGACCAAGTCTCGAGTGTTATAACTTTGAGATGTTTACTGCTTTAGTTATTATTTGTTAAATGACTAATTGTCATTTTCACTACAATTTCCATCATCATTGACTAGCCTGTTAATTATCTTATGAGAATTATGTTGGATCTTTCAAAGATCTGCGAATAATATTTTTGCTGTAAGTATGAAATAAATACCGACATAGCCTAGCGGATTAGCTCTTTGAAATGGCAATGGGTTGGCCATTAAGCGAGGAGAACGGATGGCCGATGGGGCCGAATAGTACGCAAGTGGAGACCACAGATCGGCCAACGTAGCGTCGGACCATTAAGATAGACAGATGATCTTGTCAAAGCTGACAGTTAACGGTGGATACAAGCTGCATGCGACGGTAATACCTGGGAATCATTAAGGGAGGCCTATGTCCAGCAGTGGATGTCCGATGGCTGAAATAATGTTTCATCACGTTTTATGTCGGTATGTTTTGAAACATCACAACTTATATCTTGCTTGATGCCTAGTCCAAGTAATGTCTAAGTATAATAATTTGATCGGTATTAGAATGTAGCCTACTCATTGAGCGTAACGAAGTTATTTCATAGTAGCGAATTGAATTTATATTTTATTCTGGAATATTATTATTTTAATAAGATTAATATAGATAATAAAGTACCAGCGGCCTGGTAGTAACTGTACTATCAGATTATTTGATTTAGTCTACATTCGTCCCGTGATATTCGGCCTCATTCACGCTGAGTTGTAACTTATTTGTGTTAGTTTAAAATGTTTTATTTATAAATAGGATACAATTCTATTTTTGAACTAATTGGTATCCAATTAAACACAAAAAAGGTTTTCTATTCTATTCATTTCTCTTCTTAAAAAATATTTCTTCTTGAAAATGTGTTTTTGAAAAACGATGTTTATATTTTCTTACTAATAATATTCTTCTCTCCCAATTGCTTCAGTGAGAAAGAAAGTATTTCTCAATCAATTTCAACAATTAATAAACAATATTTTATTACGATTTATACCATTATCTTCATAAACAAGTTCTGGTTGTTTCGTCTCATCACCATCATTATGACCAATTTCTTCTATCGTAAAGTAATTTGATGTATTGTCAAACTGAGTTGCGCAACGGCATTCGCTAGGTCTTTCCAGTTTGTTAGCCTTGTTACATAACCCGTTACACTTGGGCCTGTAAGTGGCACGATGTTTTTGTGATGTACACCTTTTTCTTTTATCTATCGTATTAGTATTGAACTTTGTAGAAATATTTATATTAAATTTTTATGATTTTTAAGTAGACGATCCGTTTTTCCAACATTCTGGAGACCAGGCCATTTTTTTTTGGCTATTTTAAGTCTTTGTCAGTCTTAGAAAATAAGAAAATACAGAGCATTGAACTCTAGATAATTGATATTTATTCTGTTGGTGATCAGTTCTGTTTTTTTAAGTTGACCTGCAATGCTTATAAATCATTATATGAATACTTGATGAAAACGGATGAAATTTCACGAGATTCTCCATAATCCGAATTTGTTGATAAATGTTGTCGACAAAATCAATATTTTTTTATAATTTGTTATTCATATAAGATATCGATCGAGTCTACCGTACCCCTTGACAAAATTATTAATATAGAAATGAACTCACCGTCCAAAGTAGAGGGATACTTGTGCGCAGCGTAGCCGGTGGGTATGGACGGAGCGACGTAGTGCGCCGGCGCAGTGGGCGCGCCGTACGCGGTCGGCGGAGCGCCGTACTCCACGTGCGCCGGCGGCCCGTATACAGGGGCTGGAAATGCAGATAAATGAATAAATAAATCATCATAACAATAAACTACAGATGATAAGAAATAAACAATGACTGTGCCTTCCAATACTGTGACATAGACACATCAGCATCTAAGCACCTCGTCTATAGTATAATAATAACAACACATTTCGGAAAACGCAATGTCGGACCTCCACCAACAAGGTGAACAGATGATCTTGTAAAAGCTGCCGGTTCACGGAGGATGCAGGTTGCATCCGACCGTAATAACTGGAAGTCATATAGGGAGGCCTATGTCCAACAGTGGACGTCCGATGGCCGAAATGATGATGATGAACAACACATTTTACGTCTCTCTATTATGAATTTTACTGGGTCTCGCCAATAGAGGATAACTCAGGTGTTGGGGTGGTATACTTGCTCGAAGGATAAGTTACGGGTGGCTTTTTACAAATTTTATGTACTTACAATATATGCAATAGACATACCTACATACACAGGTAGACATTTTTTATTTTGGAGAGTTTTCATATCAAAGAGTAATGTAAAAGTAAAATTTGTTTATTTGACATTATAAATATACAGAAAAATATAGTGATCCATAGGCTCCTGAGCTAGTATAAACTGTGTTTCAGGAGCCATGAGTATGACGATGATTATAATAATGAAGATGCAACACGCGTTCTTCTTTCACTTATGAAGGTGTCTTTTTTAAGATTTCTACTTGTTTCAGTTGGAAGCGGCTAGCATCAGATATTACATAAACGGACTTGATCTGTAGTGGGTATTAAAGATAGAGCGCAGGTTACGGTAAATACAAGTATGTAACTCTACTATAGAAGTCAAAGAGCAATAGCGAACAGGAAACGAAAATGACATTCAACAAAGTTGTTAGATTATACCCTTAACGATAGGCATTTAAAAGAATTAATTTTACTTTACTTAGTACGAGTACTTTCAACAAAACTATTTGCGCTTTGTGCTAAAAGACAGAAGTTCATTCTTATTGTGCATAACTAGTTTTCCACACATGGTTTTCCCCGTATTTTAATTAACTTTCCCGCGTTATCGGCATGCGGCAAACCAATTTGCCGCAGTAAAAAGTATGTGTTATTTTGATATACAAGCTACAATATTGTGAAGCTTCATCAAAATCCATTCAGTGGTTATTGCGTGAATGATTTAGGTTATGTATTTATAGGTTATGTATTTAAAATTACATAACCAACCACAAGGCACAAAAACCACAATTCAAGTCGCTTTTCGTTGTAAATCTTAAAATTTCCATGTCATATCATACGGTCGTTCTTGTTCATAAGCAGGTTAACATTGTAACATACGACAATATTACCCAATTTATGTAAATAACTGACACACAAACAACTTAGGTAATCCGGACGTGGCCGAAAGTGGCACAATAGGAACTATGCCAGATTTTGGAGTCACCGGCATAACCTGGTTAAAGGTCGTCTTTCCATACTTACATCCTGATATTCCACTAATATTAAGATTGTTTCAATAGATGATAGTCTGGAAAACACCTCTTTCTATGGGCAATCTATATAATTAATAAATATTGCTGGACACTTCACACATGCTTCACTAGCGCCGTGGTGTGCTCGAAGCTTATGTTAAGGGTGTGCTTGTAAATAGTAAATAAAGTACTTAGTTTAGTTTCGTTTTTTTTAATTAAAAAAAAGTGTTGGATGATACATACACTTAAGTGCCCTGCAAGTGAAATTAACAGGTGGCCGTACTAAATACCTACTTCTTCAACCGTGAAGAATATTTAATTAATTAACTAAACAAGTACAGTACCTGATTAGAATTGTTATAATGTTCTCATTAAAAAGGTTTAGTGAATTAACTGGAAAAGTATTTTTTTACTAAAACCTGCTAAATTCTAGCATATGTTTTTGATATTTTATATGTATATGAACCACTCCTTTAAAACATATTTTTCCTATTTATAGCTAAAACATAACCATTTTTTTTGCGATTCGTATAGAGAAAATAACTCTTTCTTTTGTTGTTTTTAAACATGTTTTACTGTAGCGGTTTAAATCTGCAGATTTTATTGAAAAGCGTCTATAGCCGTGTTCCACTTTCAGTCCGATTTTAGTACCTATTGTTTAGTTCCATTGAATAAAACGTCTTCACTTTTATTATCTAGCAAGAGTTTCTAGCTTTACTAAGCTTGCGTCCATAAAAGTAACAACATAGACCCATCGTCAGATAATTTAGTTCCACTATGACAGGCTCTAACTAAAATAATTAAGCCACTGGTACGCTCGATTACCCTATCTTACTTGTATCAACCCATATTTTGACCCACAGCTGGGCAGATATGTCTCCAATAGAACCCATTCGGTATATGTTTTGGGAATTTAATAACTTGGTGAAGGTACTGGGTTCGATTCCCGCCCCGGAACAAATGTTTGTACGATCTACAAATGTTTATTGGTTCTAAATAGGTAGTTGTGTTTTCTTGAAACGAACTTACTTTTCTTGGATAGTGTGTAAAGAATGAATTTGTTAGCAGACAGCTAGCAATATTTGATAAGACTCCATAAGTCGAGTATACAAGTCACCATGATTATCACCCATTTTTACGTTTCCACTGCTGGAACACAGGGACTTCTGTCTTGCCGAGAGAAAAGTCCTTAATTCAAGCTGGCCAAGTGCAAGTTAGTATTGGTTTCTAAAACTCACCATGTTGCTTCTTATGGCTCAAAGCCGCGGAGCTCACAATCTTCTTGCCAAGATTGCTGACGACATCTCCCTTGCTCGCGATAACCTTTCCAAGAGTGGAAGCGAGAGCTCCGCCTCCCTTGATCAGCTGGCCTTTCAGGATTGTCACTCCTCCAGTGATCGCTTTCACGGCTTGAAATAGTGTGTAGAGAATGGACTTCTTTAAGCCCCAGTAGTCGTATTTTTCACCGTGCTGTGGAATTAATGGTGTTTGCTAATTTTAAAAACATCTAGCCCCGTGGTAGGCTCGAAGTTTGTAATGAATAGATTAGTTTTACAAATATATAATCACTGTTGTCAAATGTAATTTAGAGGACAATCAGCAATCAAATTGTTCCGGTAAGTCCGAATCTCATAAAGTTAGTTGCAGTTTATAAAAAATATCAGAATGGCATTGATATCCTGTTGTAAGATAGTTTTGTTATTTTAAAGTAATGCACACCTCGTAGTATTCTACGAGTATTTCTTGATTTACGTGTTGCTTTTCATATTTTTCTTTCAATTACCTGGTTTACTCGTAGTAGCTAAACAACAGAACTGTATTGTGAAAGTTAAAGTTAAACTAAATTAGATGCCAAATGGTTATGTGTTATAGCTATTTTCTTCAACACTCTAGAATTGAATAAATACTTGTTTGATAGTACTCACGGGTTCATAGCTGTACCCGGTATGTTCGTGGTCATCTCCACCTGTCTTGCTGGACGCTGAGGCTATGAATGCTGACGCCTGCCCCAACAACCCTACTTTATTCTGCAGTCCTGACGACGCCTTGGACACCACCGACGTCAGAGCTTGAACTGACGAGCGCTTTGTCCTGAGGGTAGAAATTTAAATTAGTAAGTTCCTATTTTTCTTTTGGGGTAACTAGGATTTGACGTCTCGCTGTGGAGCGCATTGTGGATTGTCATTCCCTTCCTTTTTTCGATGGGTAAATGCTCCTTATGTAATTCTTTCATCATGAGAAGTGTTAAAGGAAATGCGTGTTCCGCCTTCCTGCCTTTAAGGGCCTTTGATTTTTTAGAGGTCCTATTTAAAAACAGTGTTGGATAGGTGGGAGCAAATTTGTCTTTCATTCCGACGGTCGTGGGTTCAAAACCTGCCCCTCACCTCTCGAACAATCGACAGGTGAGGGGCAGGGTTTGAAAAAAGGGGAAGGGTTTTCTTATAAAATTAATTTGCGCTTTGAAAACTAAGCTGTAACGGCGAAGGCAAACATCGTGGAAAACCGGCATGTTCTGGAAACATTGACAAGTTTGAAGGACAGGTGACACTCACCAACTTGCACTTGGCCAGCGTGGTGAATTGAGGCCTAATGTCTCAAGAGAAAAGTCCCTGTGTCTCAGCAGTGGAAACCTACATAGACTGCTCCGATAAAATGTGATTATGATTCTCCTTACCTCATGATCTCTTCTGCAGCGAGTCCTTCCGCTAGTTTCTCTAGCTGCTGTGGTGACATGCGGCTGATGGCTGCCATGTCTATGATGTCTAGGTATAGCTGTGGACTGGGCTGTGGGGCGGGTAGGGCCATGGTCGACGCTAGGCACGCTACGCATAACCATACCTGAGGAACGGTAGTTAATTAATCATCGTTTTCAGAATTATCACCTTTTAAATATGTATTTATATATACACCTACTTTATTATGCCTACAAGTTACGCAGCGGCACGAAAACCACGACCACATGTTCCAGTCATAAATAAACTCAATAAAACACTAGGAACCCATTCAAAAAGCATGTTTTATCTTTCAATTGTTTCCAATTGCGAGATAAAGCAACGCCTTTTTAGGATGGGAATCTTCAAAATATATCTAGAGATACAATATGCATTCTTGGTTAGTTTCTGAAGCAACACATAACTTTGGAAATGTAATAGGTAGATTTCATCCGAAACTCCGCTCATTTTATTGATGCACGAGCTGACAGCCTTGCTTACGTTAACCTAACTTATAACTACCTTTTTGTTTAGTCTATAACCTTTAGGTATGTTACTCTAAAATTATTTTTCATTCGATCCAGTAGTTTTGGAGCCTATTTGTCTCATCAAACAAATAATCTTATAATATATCTTTTATAAGTAGTATTATAATGAATTACAGTCAAAAAACAGATAAATTATGTAGCATTAGACAAAACGACAGACACCAGCGAGCCTTGGCAGTGAAATGAAAGCGAAAGTTTCGCTGCGCTCGCGCACTGACGACATCGGCCTTCCGCTTGGGGCTATGATAATGGCGATTTCGGCGATTTGCATTTGGCTCTGAATATTGGAGTTACGAGGCCACTGTACCAAATGTAAGTAGCTCAATTAAATTTTTATAAAATTTGTTCTTAAATTGTATGTATTTTTTTTATACTTACCAATAAACTATAACAAAGTTTATTGGTGTCCAGTGCCTGGGCCTCCCCCTTGTATGCATTTATGTTTATTATTCTTGCTTTAAATAAGACTTAAATTTGTTATTATTTGGGTAAAAAAAAACTTTAATAAAGATATTCCTAACATAACAGAATAACGTTAATAAGGGTAATGATAATGATGATTATCTTTATAGGTGATACTCGCTGTTTTCGTTGCCGATTTTGTAGACAAACACATTTTTTGTGCGTGAGCGTTTTATAAACGGTTGGTTGTATATTATCTTGATAACCTTTACTTTAAACGCTCGTTTTAAATAATTGTAACATGCACAAACTAATTGAGCATGAAGTATGTGGTTTTGTCTATAAATATAAAGCCAATATAAAACTTAAATTGAATTTTTCATAATGCCAAATCTGATTGGGTACCGTAAACACCCTTATAAAACTAACTTTAGTTATTTATACAAGTTTTTTACAACAAGTTTTGCTTATTCAAATTATGCAGATGTTATAAATGATATTGATAAGATGTTCATTATTGGTCAGATATTAATTAACTTAATTTTTATGTTTATCTAGGTATAGTAAAACCATTTCTAAAATGAACGCCCCTCTACCGAATACTGTATTTTTTTTTCTGTGTATTCTGTTTTTCTGTATTTCCTCTCACACGTTGAAATCATCACGGTTTTGTGGAGGGAAGTTCATTTTTAGAATGGTTTTACTATACCACTGTTTCTGCTACGTAGTAATTTACTAGCCGACCCGCCGACAGCTTCGCTTGCGTTTTTTACTTTCTCAACCTCTGTATAGTTTAAATAATATGGACTATAGTCCTTCCACGATAAATGTACTATTCAACACTGAAATAATCATTAATTTCAATGAATGTAAATAGATTCCTATAGTTAGAGTTCCTAAGTAAACAGTCGTAAGCTCTCTACGGAAGCAAGGTTTAACGGTCTATAAAGATGGTGTTTATGTGACCAACAGTGCGTATATACAAATAAGTACTATGATGTCTTAGGAAGGTAATATTGGACATAGCTGATTTGTATGGTAATCATTGAACGGGGTAATTTATGAGGTATGGATTCAACATCATCACAATATACTTAACTCTTTCAAGTTTTAAACTATCATGGGTACACATGGGATCACAATATAGACAATTATATTAAAAGTAACGCCATAACCTAAAATTTACCCGCTGTAAAATGTATCCTATGTCGCTCTTCTAATTCTATGCTATCTCTCCACCAAATCCATTCAGCCGTTCTTTTGTTATAAATAGTTTAACTAACACCCCTTTTTATATACATATAAATTTATACATATCTTTATATACCTACTTTTTTCTTTTGTAGAGTACCTACCTTACATTTAAATCCTAAGTGTAGGTATTATTACAATAAGACCCCGTGTTTGTTTATTTAACTGTGCTGTCATTTCTGTTAGGTATGCACTATAATAAATATTTCTTTATCTTATTTCAATATAAAGAATATAATCTATTTACGTTGCGTACCAAAACAGAAGCAAAGTCATTATTAAGGAGCATCGAAGCGTTTACCTAATGGTATAGACTAGCGCTAACCATACCTAATGATATAGGCTAGCGTTAGGTATTTCCTTTTGAAACATTTTTCATTTCAAACAAACGATGGTCCGTTACAGCTTGCGTAATCGCCTTTGACAAATTGATGAAGGACTTCAAACGGAATTGACGAAAGATGGCTTCCTTGACGGGTAAAATTAGTTACAGATATTATTTGTATTATTCACATCTGACACACTTATTGCGCAATATACACAATTTAATTATTTAATTATAATTTAATTATTTTTTTCAGAATGTTTGTATTCGTTTTATATTTGGACTACGAAAATTTGACCATTTTCCGAATTTCGTAAGCAGTTGAAATGGCTTCCTATACGTCTTCGCCGAAATACTCACATACTCTGCCTTCTTTATAACATCCTCTTCAATCCTCTCACACCTCCTTATCTTAAAGAGCGTTTTGTTTTTCTTCAGCACTCCCACTCTAATCCATTCCGTATTCTCCGCTCTTCAGATAACCTGACGCTAAGTGTTCCAATTCATCATACCTCCTTCTTTGACAAATCCTTTTCTGTTCAAGCCGTGCGGCTGTGGAATGCTCTACCGGAGAGTATAAGGAAGGCTCAATCGTTATGTGTCTTTAAAACACGTGTAAAGGAATTTTATTTGTCTGAGAACAGCTAAATTTTACTTTATTGTTATTAGTATGTACTTATTTATTTATTTACTATATTATTTAGTCTATAGTAGGTATTATTATCTATTTAATTATATGTATTTTATGTATTATATATACATATATATATATATATTATTATATAAGTATTATATACCTATATTAGTATATTATTGTAAGTATTAGTACACCCCTGTCTTACTTAAATACCATCTCTCTTTTCCATCCAAAGGTTGCCTGGAAGAGATCGCTCTTTAGCGATAAGGCCGCCCATTGTACGTGTCTCTTTTTGTGTTTTATTTGTGTGTTGTGTTATTGGTGTACAATAAAGTGTTTTGATTTGATTTGATTTGATTTGATTTGATTTAGTAGACTTACATAGTTTGATACTTTTTATTTATTTATTATTACTATTTCTTAGTTTGAACTATTGTGGCATTTTCAAAAGATCTTATTTTTTCAGTTAAACTTATAAAACGTTTACACTTACCATCTTATGCATAATAGTCACTTTAGTTTACGTGCACTGAGAATTGTTTTGTCTTTATCTTTCACGTTGGCATTTATGTTGGTTTGTAAGTGACAACAATATTAATGGCCTGTTATTTTCATATAAGACGGTTAGTGGTCGATGGACCCTTCGCAATTCTCTCACTTGACAATTACTTTCTGTCCATTGTTTGTTAAAATACGGTAGATAGGTTAACAAGGATTGTACGATTTTGTGTAGAGGTG
Source organism: Chloroclystis v-ata (assembly GCA_963691955.1). NCBI lineage: Eukaryota > Metazoa > Arthropoda > Insecta > Lepidoptera > Geometridae > Chloroclystis > Chloroclystis v-ata. Next base: position 8,771,456 of record OY829902.1, on the reverse strand, counting down.
GTGCTGTACTTTTTTAAGCCGGCACTGGTAATTATTTTTTTGAATCGACATGTGAACACTAATTCGTTACAAAACCGGATGTTGGGAGGAAAGAAAGTAGAATTCGCTCGAGGATACCGGTTTCCAAGAATTACTGCTAATGATTTAACCAGTATTACGACATCCTTCGAACTTAACTACTCAAAAAGATTATAATTTATAAGTAATTATAAGGAGCTTGGCTTCCCACAAACATAATTATTGAACCAATTAATATTAAAACCGAAAGGTCTGTAGTAATGTATGGATGTAAGTTTTTTAATCTTTTACCAGGAAATAATATTGACTTAATCTACATAATGTTCAGAATGTTACCTACATAGGCTCCTGGTTCTAAGTTTCAGCCGCTTGCATGTTAAAAATAGAGTAAATAACAAGACTTTCATTAAAACTCTAGTATGCATTATATGCAGATCAGTGAAATATATGTTGGCTCTATGGTCTAGTGAGAGTGTCAATGTAGATTTTGGGAACAATTTAAAACCAGGTAATGACTTTAAACTTGTGCAATATAATTATTATGCCTAACCAAACATGTTCAAAACTGAAATTTAAGTATTTACGAAATTATATATAAATTTTAATCTAAAGAAATATAAGGTTTACTGGCAAAGTCGTTAAAAGAAATTCTTATTTTGAAGGTTAATAAAATTAAATATAATCATGGAGATAGTGGTGGGTCACTTTCTATCGATAACATTAACATAGATATTAGTAAATATTACATGGCCATGTGACAAAATGGTAATAACGCTGGTGCGTGCTATTCAGAAAGCAAAACGGATTTACTTACAATGTTGACAAGTTCACTTTCGATTGCTCGGTAATTTAATGCGATCGATCTAGTCTGTACAAAATCAATTCGTAGACTGTACTTTTGGTGAAATATTAGTTTTTACACTAATTACCATTGTCATATTGCACTATAGGCCATTCAAATAATTAACACAACCAATTTTCTGTGGTCATTTAACCTATTGGATGTCTAGCCTGGGCACTTTCCTGTTTTGTTATTAGGTTTTTACACTAATTACCATTGTCCTATTGGACTATAGACCATTCAAATAATTAAGACAACAATTTTTCTGTGGTCACTTAACCTATTGGATGTCTAGCCTGGGCATTTTCCTGTTCTGTTGATTTAAGTACCTACGACAAAATATCTAAATTATTCTCTTACTAACTTAGCACACCAGCGCAGAGTTTAACAAAGTACTGTATCGCATCAAAGAAAGTTTTAGTTTGGCCCTAGGTTAGCAAAAGGTTTTCAGTGAGTATTTTCAGGTGAGTATTTTCAAAGCTATTGATTTTTACCGATGACTTTCTGTTTTGTCGTACTTATAGTCTTTAGTATGAGATACTGCTAGGTACATACTATCCAAACAATCAAGTCTTTTTGTCTAGGCATTGTTTATGTAGAAACTAGTGTTTTGTTATTTTTCTTCAATTGTTTTTACTTTCAATACCTAATACCTACTTATTAGTCAATGCAGTATAGCATAAGTAGGTATATTTTGTGTTGTTTCATAAAGTACATGATTTTATCTTAACATCGTTAATTAACTATAAAATAGACAAAGAAAACAGGAGGTTGCAAGTAACAGATACCAAGTAAAGCCCTATTTTTCTGTTGCTACTCTAGGTAGGTACTAATTACTTTTGAGTCATCGTGACGGAATATAAATAATATATTCAATCCTTACTTTTATGTTACGTGAATCCATCATCCTCAGTGTCATCGGCGAAAGTCACTTAACACTTCCACGCACCGACTAGTGCGAAAGGGACACAAAGTTTCACTTTATTTATCGATATCGATTGTAAAAAATCTACTGCAACCCTTCCCTATGTTTCCCTCCTTCTAATTTTGAAAAAGTAAAGATGGCGCGAAGGGACAGTTTCGATTGGCGCCAACTTTGTATTTCGAATGAAACTTTCGCGCGCGATACGTGCGTCGACAGCAAAGACGCTCTCACTCTCACCTGAGAACACTAAAGAGGTTTTATTTAAACTATCCCCGCCTCTTGTTTTGCGGTTGTGTTATACCATAGATCGCAAATATATCTAGAATTATTTTAATTACGATATCCTGGCAGTAGATAAGAGGGATTTGATAATGAAAAGAAAATCCATCAGCTTACTAAGAAAACAAAAAAGTTTATGGCAACTTGTCCGGCACATTTACACTTAAAATAAAAACACCAACAAATTAACAAACTCATCTTTGAAGTTTGTTTTCTTTTGTTTATTTAAACGCGCTATTCATATATATATTTTGCGTCATATAGTCAAAACTTGAAGAGGTTGCTCAAAAATATATTTTCCTCGGGAAAATCAATAAAAGTTGACTAACTATCATTAAATTCTGCCGTGTGGTGCCGGCCTTAGTATAGTAACACTCGTCTCCAACTGCATATTAAAATTGGTAAAAAAGGGTATTTTGGGTGTTTTTATGCATGGTAAAATTAACTACCTATATAAATATATAAATCTAGCACCCGTAAGGCAAGTTTTAAGATTACCGTTGAGCTAGAAGTTGCTGTGTAAATTCTCCAGTAATATTTATGTAATTATGTATAATAAACTAAAAAACAGAGACCAGCTTCGATCTGTGTATTGAACAAAATTACTGCGACCACCAACCCTTCTGGTAAGCCCAGGGATTATACCAAATCTTCCAAGGCCTATAATGGGTTCAACTGGGGTAACTCGGACCACGTGCTCGTGTAGTTGGACTTAATCTGAGTTGTTTTAAAGATGATAATGATTTAGTTTTTTGCGGTAGAGCCAATTTAAAATTAGATATTATATCTCTTTATCGCTAAGATGAACGCTGAAGCAACGTTTTGATCAATATCCACTTCCTTTCTACATAAAAAGGATAAGAAACAGGCAATCAACTATTTGCAATAATAATTAAATTAACCTTATCTCTAATAAAATCTTTGATATCTAGTTTAAAAACCACTGTTAGTAAAATTATGAAATCCCTTTTTTCAAATGAACATTAAATTCAGTTTTGGTACAAATTCGTATAGATTATGATATTTTTCGGAAAGTTACGATATTTTGCTTTCCATTGAGAAAATATCCAGCGGTTATTTCTGGGTCACTATTAAATGGATTTACCAATATCCCTTCACTGGACAGTTTTGTGTTATATGTTTTACTAGCTTTCTGCGGAATTTTCTTGGATTTTCCCGAGGTAAAAAGTACCCTGTGTGTTTTTTTAACGTAGCTATTTATTTTATTAAATCTTTGCAATAATATAATAAGGGGCCGTCCATTAATCACGTGAGGTCGTTTTTCTCATTTTTTGACCCCCCCCTCCCCCTTGGTGATATTTGGTGAGGTTTGGGACCAACCCCCCCTCCCCCCCCTGGATCACGTGTATTTTTTGGAAGTCTATGTAAAGGCCATTTTTGACTGAAAAAAAAGATTTATAAAATGGCGTTTTGTGTATTTGCAATAAGTCGGGCGGGCGAGTCACTCGCGCCAATTTTCGCGCCGTTCAAAATTTCGATTCAGAAATAGTGCTTTTTGACAAAAAATAAATAAAATTAATACACGTGATGTCTAACGAGACCCCCCCCTCCCCCTCGTGATGTTTCGTGATGTTTTCCGTACCCCCTCCCCCCCCCTTTTGAGCCTCACGTGATTAATGGACGGCCCCTAAGTTCTGTAGTCTCGTTGAAAGGTGTATGTCTTCCATCCATATTATATACCTTATATTCACAAAAAAATTCTTTGGCTTGGTTGTACGTAGCTATTCACAAACTTTCAAGTAACTAACGTAGCTATTCAAGCAAGGAGCATATTCCCAATGTAAAAAAAGTAAGACGGTGACAATGCACAATACGCTTCATAGGGAGTCGTCAGTACATATTATAGTTCCCCCACACCGAATTAGAATTAGATGTCCTCAAACTCATCAAACTTCCTAGAACATAACGGTTTCCTCACGACGATGTTTGAACTTAAAACCATTTACTCATAGTTTTTTAATACAGAATATCACAGCGAGTGTAAAACCCCGCTTTATTTCACAGCAGCAATCACTTCCATTAGTGAGTGGCGATTGCAGTTGCTCCACATTCACTGTGATATAAGCATCGAAATATCCTAGTGGCGTGAATGTAACTTGATCCTGTGAACCTAGTTCTGCAATCTTGCGAATTGGGTTTTTACATATTTTTAACTAGGTATTTCTTCGTATTTCTGGAAATGTTTATTAATAAATCAGGGATTACATAAAAGGCTGATGATATTTTTGACTAAATAGAATTAACAGGTGATAGTTGGGATGCCTTGGTTCTATTTATGTATTTACTAGCCACACAAAACAAATAGTAATGCAAAAATTACTGTTTTCAATTACTAATCTAACACTATGAACTACATTGAAATATAAAAATATGTGAACAGTTAAAAAAAGGTAACAAGGAAACAACTCAAAAAAAAAAAAAAACGATTGTTAAGACCCTACTGGGACTACTGTACCTCATCATCATCGTCCATATTTACGTTCCCACTGCTAGGACACAGGGAATCACCACCCTGGCAAAATATGGTTTGGTCGAGTGTGCAAACTTAGCAAAAAAACAGCTCTTACCTATGCCGTCCAATAAATATTGGATATGGGTTGGTAAGATAATGATAATCTAACCTAAATAAGGATAATTAAGCAATTAAATTAACCTAGTAATTCGTAATTCAAATGTCAACAGTTTATGGCAGTCTAAATTGGTCACTGATGTCCACACGGTTTATCCACAACTTTTGGAGTTCCTTACTAGTTTACTAAAGATTTATATAAAATCCATAAAATCCTATAGTGTGGAAATACACTTCTTTCTGTTCTACGCTATTGGCAATGGGAGTAATCAAAATAGCTCACCTTGCAATGTGTCTCATTAAACAAACACAAAGTAAACCGTGGCTCAGACAGATCTTTATCTGCATTACAAATAACCAAATTGAAAACAATACATTGCTGTTTTCAATTTAGTTTCATATTCAGAACCCTCAACTAGTTAATTACATCCTTAGATTTACGCCATTGCGGTGGCCGCACGACATATGTCGACAAAGTGTTGTCAACGCTAAGAATGTGCTAAACATTACATTTCTGTTGTTATAATGCACACAATTTTTAGACTAAACAGGCCGCGACGGAAACATGACCTTTATTGCAAAATACAGTCTATTGTTCAGCCTTTATGGTTTAATTTTGATGGAACTGAAGCTTTCGTGCTTTGGCATGCGTTAAGTCTTTTTGTTGCTAATCGCTGTTGTAAGAAGATATATTAAGCTTAGTTTTTTAAAGATTAAATCACACTATAAGTTCCGTGTTGTACTGGCCTAAGAACAGTAACACCCCATCAACTATATGATAGGTGTTGTCAAACTGATTAAGGAACTGATGAAAACGGGTAGATAGAACGAAGTTTTCTATATTGGACAATTTTTTTGCGATTACCAACCTGGCTGATACCTAAAGTCAGGCCATTTTATAAGGTAACATTTGACGTCTATCAGTTATCATAATAAGAAATTGTTTACCTAATTATTATGATTAGAATGATTTATTAGTGAAAGCAAAAGACTTAGAAGAGGGTAGATCGGTTCGCTTGTGAATAACCGTCTGCCTACCCGCCCGGTGTCATCAGTCTCTCTGTGAAGATAACGCTTGAAACAGTGTCGAATGATGACCGTAATGATGATGACTAGAACATTATTTAATAGTTAATTTATACGAAATAACCGAGCATTACGTCAACTGGACCAGTACAGGAAAAATACCAAAGAAATAAATTGATTAAACATTGTTTTGTGGGACATAGGTGCGGAATCACGTTATTAAGTAATTGTTGTTTTATAAATCGCCAACAAGAAATGACTATGTACGAGTATTTAATGTTTCTACTGGTGAGTCATGTTCTTCTTTGTTTTTTTAATAATGCTTAAAAACTTTTTGATAGAAACTTCATTCAATAACAGGCAAGTTAACTTACATTATTTGAATTTGTGTTTTGGCTCTTAATATGGCTATTTGGATTTATTATGACGTCACATTAATCATACTTCTAGTATATTATAAGAATATGTTTATATTGTACATTTTCCCTTATTAAATGTTATTCTAAATCTTATTTGTTACTTATTAAATAAACAAACAGATATTTTTCGAGTTACTCTCAACAAACTAAAGTAGAAATACAATATAAGTAATAACTATGCCGCCATCTTGGACAGCGGAATTGTTTATTTACAAGCATACATTGCAAGTTAAATAAAAGCTTTAAAATAAAAATAACACTCACACCGCGTGCACATTTTGAATAAGCCAATATTAAAGCAAACATTAAGCCAATATGTTAAAACTGTTTAAATTATAATTTATGTTTCAGATGGTGCTGGCTGTCTCTGGAAATGGTAAGAAACTTGAGCTGATGACATTCCAATTACAAAAAAAAACTGGGTAAATTTAGCAAAAAGTCCCAATTGAATAACAATAAGTTTGGCCCTGATAATGTTTTGTGAAGAGTAGAACCTGACAGACTCACTAAACATTTAAACATCCCATCTTTATGAACATGCCATCTATGCATTCATTGAATACAATTTTATTTATCAATTTTAGACATTGAGGTAGCTCCGGGCTGTGAAGGCAAAGATTATTGCGACGAAAAACCAGTAAACTACGACGCATTCATAGGATATGATTTAGATCGACGGATGGAAAAAAGCAAGGTATACCATCTCATATAAATATTTTTATATAAGTATAGAGATTTCTATACTTATGCTGAAAATCAAGTCAAATTTTCACGGTGGCTAAAATATTAGGCATAGGTAATTAATAACTTCTTTGTCTTGGACTAAGTACGATGTAAGGACTTGTGTTTTCAACATTGTAAAAAGTAGCATTATACCTACATACCTCCAACTATCTATGTTTTGCCGTGAAAGACGGACAACGACACATATACTATACTTTCACATTTCGCCGTCCCCGGAGAATAGAATGGTAATCGCCACTACCTTAGTTTTAGTGTTTTGTCATTTTTGAGATCTGTGGGTGCTAACACATCTGCTCAATTTTTTTCGTAACTCTATTACCATTATTCGCGGAGTTACAAAAAATTACAATACTATTCGACGATTCTACCTATGCCTGAAATTACAAGAATAAAGTTGTACTGTAATATTATCATATTGTATTCACACATTTAAGTATGTTAAACAATAATACAATTATATTCTGGTGAAAATTATTCAACTAAATAATGATAAACGCAGTTATCATTATATTCTCGTTCAAACCCGTGCCTGCGGTTCTTGTAAAGTGTGTTAGTGAAACGACTGTTAAGGTACGGAACAGTAAAACACAACATTTTCATACATTTTGGTGTATAATGGTTTTGGTTGCGTGTTTGATCTAGATGTGTCTTTTATTTTTTTTAGCTTGGATACAGTAGAAATTTCTTGAGAATTTGTTTCATAGTCATAATATTCATCATTATCACCGGCTGTCTTATCATTATACATTTTATCTGGTTTTATGGAACTTTGCTGAACAGGAATATGGTTTCTCAAGATATTATTATTATTAACAACTTCATCAGAGTTTATTAACGCAGCTGTTGTCATCACGTTTATGTAATTACTAATTTTAACAGCGAAGTCACTTTGGTTATTCGACGAAGCAAAAAGAGACTTTCTTAAATCAACATCTTCTTCATCATAACTATTTTCTCCCTGTGTGTTAGCAAATAATGATTCTTCTTTTGACATGGATTGTTTATTGCTTATACGTCCTGGAGGTCGAATATCTTCTGGTGTATCAATAATGAATATGCTATGATTTACTAATGGATGGTCTAAAATATCCACAGCTTTGTTATTTGAAAGCAAATGCTTTTGTTCCACATAATCTTCATGGACCTCTCCATAGAGAATGTAATCTATAACACTGCTGTTAGAAGCTAAGATCTCTTGAAATATTTCATTGAGAATCACCGTTTCGTCAGGGTATTATTTGGTGACAGGTCCATTAAAGTCGATGTTTCATTTATTTGGTTTCCAGTTCGAAGAGGGTGTCTTTTGAATATTTTGGAACCACGCTGTAACAATTTATCTGTAATGATCTTTTTCAATGGAGACTTTGGTGTTAGCTCCGGATGTGAATCCTTTATATGTTTGTATATAGTTCTAGCTGGATGCGGTCGTTCTTTAGATTTTACGAAGAATTCTCTTCCTAGATTATGAGTTTCTAGATCTTTTGCATGGCCATTATATTTTATTGTCACCTTATTTGGAAATGCTATCTTTTTGTGACGTGGACGAGTCCTTAACATTTTAGCGGGTGTTAGCTTAAGGAATTTTATAACATCAAAGAGTTGATTAGCAACAAAAACTGGGTCAAAGATGAGGAAAGTCAAAAAGTATTATGGACACAAATAATGGAAGTCCCATTCACAGCCATCAGTTTTAAAATACAAATATGACTTCGATGCTGAATATTCCCAATTAAATACAGAACCTGTTAAAAAGACACGAAGCAAGCGGGGTACCAGACAGGTAACAAGCCCAAGTCCTCGCTATGTGCCCGAATTGCAAGTGTTATACACTGAGCCGCTTCCAATAAGCAAGGCTCTATATGAAGATCTCATGAGCCTCTGTAAAGCAGGAGATATTCCAAGCTACAATCATGCTTTTTATGAGTCCCTGACGTATGCTAGTATTGGCTCTGAAAGAAATGATGTCGACACTGATGATGATTGAGATTTCGCTGTATTTTAAGTACCTTACTAATTATTAAGTGATCATGTTCCTAATTTGACTGATTAAAATTACATTACATATAAGCCCGTTTTGTCTGTGTGTACCTAAGTAAGTAGGCCCCCTTGTCCCTTGCTATCGCTTTTCTCTCATTTAGAAGGTTTGCTAGCAGAAAACGATCTATAGGGTTAAGCTCGCCTGTGTTCATACCCTCTGCTATAAGTTGTTTGTGCACAATGCAGAATTATGTATAGATTTAAATGAATACCGAAATGTTAGTAAACCTATTAGGGTAGGTACATAACAAAAAAATACTGTTGTTTTCACTTTTGATTTCTTTTTTTCGTTGTTTTATTTGAAAGAAGCATTATAATAATCAAGATACTGATGTTAACTGTGTTACTCGACAAACGTAGTGTAGGACGCCCTCCGACCAGCTGGGATGATGATCTGCAAAGACTGCAGGCAGATTCTAGATGCGGCAAGCAGAATATAGGGCGTTATGGTGCTCATTAGGCTATGTCCAGCAGTGGACTAGTGTACCCTGATGATGATAATGATCATGGCTGTGATATGTTAAGTATGAGGGCCTAGCTTTTATGATTTAAGAAGATTTTGAAGTAATTTCGTCAATTTAAAGCAATTATTAATCTAAAAACAAAGTTGATTACCATTGGTATAGTTTTATTGGAAAACCAATTAAAGACATTAACAGAAAAAAGTTAGACTATATTGACGAGAAAAGGATGATATTCAAGCATTATCATTATCACTTTTACTGTAAAAAAACGTGGAATAAAATGGTAAGTCACTGGTGCAATAATCGATTTTGGCTAGGAAATACTATGAATAAAATGGTAATCGACATTATACATCTTAGATGGCGATTGATATTCAGTAACTTCTTAATCTTTAAATATCTCGTTTTTGGCATATCTTAGGCGTGTTCCATTGTTATATTCCAAACACATAAAAAATAAGCTTTTCGTAAAGCTGACAATCAACAGTCTACGTCCAGTATCTATCAAGTAATCAATAAAAACATGTTTTTTATTTTTCCTGAAAAGTTGTGTTTTTGCAATTACCATTCTATTCTCCGGGGACGGCGATTTATAGTATGGATAAATTCTGTATCGATCCCTATAAGTATAGAGTATGTTTGCTAATAATGATTTATATATTTAACTATCTGATTTCAGTACTGGGCCGGTGCGGGCTTTGCTGGGAATATGCGTCTCCTAGACTTAGAACCCACCACTGTAATTGACCCTGATAACTGCGACTACGTGGAAGAGGTCAGTTTCATCATTCTAGAAACACAAATCACGTCCTACATACGGCACGGAGCCGTGTTGGCTAAGTGGGAGCACAGTTTCATTCCGAAAGTCGTGGGTTTAAATCCCGCCGTCCTGATTTTATTTATTGAAAAATATTATGTGCGGTTTATACGCACTTGCTCTAACGATGAAGGAAACATCGTGAGGAAACCGGCATGTTCGGATAACTTTGAAGGACATGTGACATTAATCAATCCGCACTTTACCATCGTGGTAAAAAAGGACCTAACTTCTCTTGTTAAGGGAGATAGGAGAAAAGAAGGAGATACTGCTACATCCTGGTATATTTACTCCTTATTAGTCAGTTTGGTTTAAGTCTTAATGCAGACGTTTTTCGCCTGCTCAGTATACCCTTTTATAGAAACTATACTTTCAGGTACACAAGCCATATACCATACAAGTGAACGGAACCAAACTGGTTGTCCAGTCCAAATATCTAGACCAAAGAATCAAAATAACGAAGTGCCTGTAAGTTTACTCATAGTTAAAATACTTATTGCTATGAAATTATAACTAGGCCCTTGCCTTATATTTATGTGAACTTTAAATTAAGTAAGCTCAAACTAAAGGAAAACATCATGTCTAGGTATATATCCTTAGAACAAATATTATAAATGCGAAAGATTGTAATAATAGTTGGATGTATGGATATTTGTTACTTTTTCACGAAAACTATAGAATTGATTTAGATGAAACTTCGCAATAGCTTGTATATCAGAACTACTTTTTACCGCTGTAAATATCCACTATAACACGAACTAGTAAATTAAATATATAAAATATCTAATTGGTACAGTACGCGGAACGACTTTGCTGGCCGCCTTTTGGTAAATAAATCCGTATATTAACAAAAAAAGATGAATTTTAATAATACTTTTAAAACGGACCGGTAGTTTCTATGATTTAACGTTTAACAAGTACTAGTATTTTATGTATTATATTTTTATTATCCATCTTCCAGAAATAAAAAGCAATCCTGCTTCGACCAGCTAAAGCAGCAAGAGGACAGAATAGCCACAGAGTGCGCGGAGAAGTACACTACGGTGACGCTGTACATCATAGAGAACGGAGACATTAAACCCCAAGAATTCCCGATCTCCGTTAGCTGTTACTGCAGAATCAAGTTTAAGGATGCTATTGATTTTAACTAGATTATGTTTGTTCCGGGTAGCTGGGTCTTAAATATATGTATAATAAAAAAGTATCTATCTATGCATGTATATTATATCAAGTACATCAGTAATCACCCGTAACACAAGCTACGAGCTTACCACGGGGATAACATCTAGATGTTGCTGTGTGAATTGTCAAGCAATATTTATATTTATTTAATAACGATACTCCCGTTATATTCGTGTAACTGCCAGAGACACACTTATACTTTTGATGCATTTTTGGCATCTACACATGCCAGTCTATCATTATAACTAACATAAAAAGAAAAGTACGTTTTATTAGTCGTATAACTTCATGACCGTCCAACTTCATAAATCGCAAAACAAACGTACCTTTTATATTAGCAAACCAATCTTAAAGTTCTAGGAACATGACAATTCCTCCCGATGTTTGCCATTACTGCTAACACTATAGCTGCCCATGTCGTACGCCCGGTGTGAAACCGGCACGGCTTTGCGAGCTGCACGATGTTGGGCAGTGAATGGGTTACAATACAACCCGTGTTAAAAGTGTACGTAAATACATTTTAAAATTTTTACACATTCGGAATGAAAGTCGAATGAGCTTCCACTTAGGCAACACGGCTTTTTTGGATGTATCATATAAGGTCATGTAGATCACAAGTACTTATTTTATGCGTGGTTTATATTCAGTATCCACTTATCTCTTGCCGATACCGAGAGTATTGCTGCCCTTATTACCTGTTGAGCTTTTAAGCTATGCTATTCATAAGATTTACAAAATTCTTTTTTTTTTTATTTCAAAATATAATTAAAATGATTGCACTTCTTAGGATCATTGGAACCAAGTCAGGATTCTATTTTGGTTACTTTTAAGAGCATATTTTGAAGTAAGTAATTGTTTTTTTATTGATAATATATGTCCTTTGTGAGCGAATTCATAAAAAGTTGTTTTATTTCTTGTATACTTACATATTTCGTAATGGCAGGTGTAAGTATGCACCTCTTGTAGTGAATAAAGTCCCTTATATGAATAAAAAATAAGTTAATATTTATATCCTTTGTTGGCAAATACAGTAAGTTGGCACAGTGCATAAAACGACCCCTGGAAGAAAGCGCTCTTTAGCGATAAGGCCGCGCAATTGTACTTCTTTTTAATTAATTTAATTGTAATTCTTGAAACGAAAGGTCGGTTTGCTCACACTCACACCCACAGCATGAGAGGGGGTGGTACTAGTCTTAGGTCACCAACCAATACACTGCCACATAGGTAGGTATGTTCAAGTATAAAACACATTTGCTTGATTGAGTCATATTGTGTTGCCAGTTTTCCTTTTATTAGGTTATTATGCTCATTCATCCAACAAATATTTTATTATATAGGTAGTTACTTACTGAATATAGGTCGTCTGCATAGGAAAAACAATAAATTTTAATATTTTAATAACTGTTAGCGAAGTTTTACTCTGTTATGATGGGGAAAAAATCTAAATTTATTAATATCATGTTCTTGGTAAGTACCTACGTACCTATAAATAATTAAACCATTTTTCGCCATATATTTTTACATTATGCCGTGTGGTACCTACAGGAAGAAGTTTACCTATTAGGTTATATAACAATATATTGTTTTAATAGAATACTTTATTATTTGATACAAAGAATATTTGATACATACATATAATAGTAAATACTTTATGGATCAACTTTGGGCCTGCGGCTTTACTTGAGTTATTATGAATTTAATTGTTAAAAAAGTATGTGATAATCTTATGTACATAGGTATTTTAGGTATTTTACTTGTAACTGTAATTTTTCTAACTATCTAACACTGGCCAGCCCGCAGACAGCTTCGCTTGCGTTATTTTACGGTATTTGCATACCTATTATGTTTTCTTATATTGCCTTCCTCGATAAATGTGCTATCTAACACTGAAATAATTTTTGAAATCGGTCCTGGCGGTTTATAAAATTTGCGCTTTCAATCAAAGAACAATTTTAACAAACTTTTAATCTTTATAATATTAGTATTGATTAGTAGATTGGGTATGTTTATGTATGACTAACCTATGACTAACATATAATTAATCTTTAAATTAATGATATTTTCAAAACATCAATAAATCATTAAAACTTGTTTTCTGTTTACAGCTTATTTTTATTTTTTACGGAGTTAATTCTGTAAAAGGTTCGTATTTTTATGTATTGTATAAATAGTACCAGATACTTAATTAATCAGATAAATAATACCTCATTTTCATGCAATTACAGGGCCAAATCTTAGACTGTCAGCACAATGTACAGCAAAAAAGTATTGCTTTGAAAAACACAAGCTTTATCCAAAAAACATAATTGAAAATATCCTAAAGAAAGAGGTATGATAAAACAGAGATTTATTTTCCCATTGCCATCCGTAACATTTGTCAGTTTCTAAAACAAGAAACGTAATTAGTAAATGGTTTCATAATGAAAACAATTATTATTAATATTGGACCAATGTGTATGACGAAGGCGCGGTATAGAAAAGTCTGGGAGAAATTAGGGGAGGCCTACGCCGTTAAGGCGACTGGTGCAGAAACTAGTGATAGCAAATTTTATAGTAATAATAAAAGTTAGGTGTTAAACTAATTTAACATTAACAAAATTATCACATGTAGGTAACTGCATTAGAAGAAAGGCTATTTAATTTTAAATTAAATTTTAATCAAAAAATTAATGAAACAAATTGATTGATTTTTATTGAGGCAAATTAGATCCACAAGTACATTACATAAAAATTTAGACGTTAATTAAATTCGCGCTTATTATATAAATATGGAGGTATAGTAAAACCATTCTAAAAATGAACTTCCCTCCACAAAACCGTGATGATTTCAACGTGTGAGAGGAAATACAGAAAAACAGAATACACAGAAAAAAAAAATCACAATTTGGTAGAGGGGCGTTCATTTTAGAAATGGTTTTACTATACATAAGTTTGACAAAATTAAATATGCTAACAATTAAAATGGTCTGACTTCAGTATGCCCTTTTGAGACTTTTCACAAAGATTTAAATCACAAACCTTTTGTGTTTAGAGTATTACAATTCTTAAAACGGAAATGCCAGTGACATTGAAGACGATGGCGCTGAGACAAGATATGGACGACAACGACTGTGATAAAGTAACTTGGGTAAGTTTTACTTTACTTTAAGCCCCTTAATTGTCAAAGTAATCTTGGTTTACGGAATACTAGCGGCCCGCGCTCGCTTTGCCTCGGTTAACTAATTGTTTCGGGTGTCTGGGTGTTATGTATGTATAATAAAAAATATCTATCTATGTATGTATATTATATTACGTATATCAGAAATCTAGCACCCGTAACACAAGCTTTGAGCTTACCACGGGGCTAGATGTCGTTGTGTAAAATTGTCCAGCAATATTTATTATTATTATTATTAATTATACTCATAAACCTTCCTCATAAATCGCTCTACCTATTCATATCCGTCGCGTACTTTTATAGATTGAAACATACAGAACAGACAGTAGATCTTGAAAAGATTGATCAAAATCGTAACTTTGTCAAGATTTTTCGATAGGAACTGCAAAGAAATCGAGGTGCTTTGGCGTTATTTGGATTGTTAATATTTTAGTAATAATATTTTTAGGATCCTAATTCTCGCAGCTGTTCTAATGTAAACTATCAACCAACTAAAGATTGCGAAAATGTTTTGCTTCTCGTAAAAAAAAATTTGATATAACTTTATTTTTAATTAAACCTCATCATAAATGGCACATAATCGCCCTTATTGTTAATTGCACTTATCTTGTTTGTGCAATTTATTTTAATGTCTATATATTGCAGTAATTTATGATGTTTTCCTCCTCTGTTACCAAGGTCTATTCACAGAACCACTACATTTAAATATACAATAATTTACGTCTTAAAATAATCGACGACCTCTTTGGTGCAGCGGGCGAAGGTCCGCCAGCTACGTAAGAGTTGGGGGTTCGTTAACCGTCTCGGGACAAAAATTATGATCATCTACAAATATTTGTTCTGAGTGTCTTCCAGCTTATAGATATTGCTGTGTAAATTATCCAGCAGTATAATTGTCTGATAGAATTAATATCAGGTTTTGTCAATAATTGAATGATTGTTATTTTTTTTACATTTTGTTTCAGGCTGATAAAATTTACGAAGTCGTCGATAAAAATAACAATACTCGAATAGTCGTGCAATCTGATAAATTCACACAAGTGTTTAGAGTCGAAGAATGTGTGTAAGTATACTAGGTATTATCTAATACTAGTTGACCATCAAAATTACTCAATGATTTTTGAACATATTAAGATAGTCCAAAAATAAAATAAAGGCCTCTAACGATTCATCGGTATTTTCCAGAAACCCAGGAAGAATTGTCCATCAAACCCGTCATTTTGCAAAGGACTTAGTACAGCAGCACAACTTACACTGCGTAGAACGTACACTAGCAGTGAACTTGCTGGTGTTGAATGAGGAATGGACTGACATCGAGCTGGTGGAAGCAGTACTGCCTGTCGCTTGCTCTTGCGTTTGGATGGGGCTGTCAGTATAGGACGTACATAGCACACCACATCGAGAAGAATACATCATTAACATTGGCTAACATCACTTTAATACAAGTGTTACTTTATGGAACAACTAGCGATGCCCACGACTCTGTCCACGTTTGTATGGGGGCCACGTCTTATCATATCTGGAGCAAGAATTTAAGAAGGTCTGGGACACATAAGTATTCATTTATTTACAACTATAGGAACATAGAACACTTAGTCACGTCAGCAAAAAATATTCATTAAATTACTACATATTAAATTACTTATTAAATGACACAGGATAGGCTTCTTTTTCTTTTAAATTCTTGCTCCTGTTATGATAAGACGTGGCCTCCATACAAACATAACAAAACGCGGATGGAGTAGCGGGCTAAGCTAGTAACCAAATAAAATTCAAACAGCAACACCAAGCCCCACAGCCAACTCGTAGCTTGTGCAACTCATTTGACGTCAGCCTAAGTCACAGGAATTCCCTCTAGTATATCTTATTACTCTACTCAAATTACCTACACGTCATTAATTTAAATTACAACAGTTAATGGATTGTTAGAACTCGTAGATTTGTATAAAAATATTATGATAAAAACAACTTTAATGAGCTAGATTAATTTCTAGTAGATAGGAACCTACATTATATAAGTTTAATTGACGTTGTGCTGGCTTACGATCTGGACTATAGGTTAAAAAAAACATATATTTCAGCCAATAAGAAAGCCATATAAAATTACATAATATTAATGACACTGTAAAGATCACCAGCAAGACATGAATTCAAACAATTTGTATTGGCGATTTTTTAACATTAATAAAAAAAAGTAATGAAACAATACGTGTTTGACTGAGAATTTCTCGTAATTTAGCAATACACCGTGCCGTGCATACTGAGTCAGAAAATACGTAGTAAATTCATATAGAGTCACATTATTTTGCCCAAAACAAATACATTATGTAAATACAAATTCACGCTCAGATTTGAATAAAATTATTTTCAGTAACCTGTTTTTCTTTTTGTTTCGATTACTAGATCTATATCTCGACTTATTCTCAACCTTTTTATCTTCTACGATTTTTTCTAAAGGACCACCGCTGTCGCTATATTTTCACACATTCGTGCGAAGAGAGGTGAATGGCAAAGCAAATAACAACGCTTGTGTAAGTAATCAATTCACTTGGTATTTAATTAGCGCACGAATAAGAATGAGTTACTTTAAAAAACAAATTAATGTAGTATAGAGTAAGAAGCGGTATAAAATAACCTAAGCGGGTTCAATATAAGGCTTCCTTTATTTCTTCCAAAATTCTTTCTCATATTGGTTCGCTTAGTAGAATAATTTTCCAAAAAAACGCACAAAAGAACCTTGGTTTCTTTTCACTCCCAAGTAATTCACGTAGAATAACAAAATCTTAAACGTGTCAGGTTTAACGCAAACAATAAAACCAAGACGCTGACTGCATACAAAGTCGCATAATTTCAGAGCAAAATTCTCAAGACAAGACAACGCTGGACGCTCAGTATCGAACCGCGACGAAAGACGCTCACTTGTGTAGTTTAGATTGTGTGACATTGAAAATGGTGTTTCTTGGAATATCTATTATAATTGTAAGTTATTATATATCTTAGATACATCGCGTCGATATAACGTCGATAATTTTAGTTGTGGTCCTACAATTGAAAGATCACTGATTTTAAATGGCAAACACAGGCGAGTTATGTTTCTGATAATCCTTTAAAAGTTATAATTAACCTTACCTAGTAATTAAGTCCCTAAGGTTAGGGTTCTTACTTCAATATAAAAAAAATATATATACTTATTATAAAAACTTGAAAAAAGCTAGATATTTTGTCATCCGTTTAATAGGTTGGACCTACAGGATAAAACCATAAAAAACACCAATAAAACCATTTTTCTGAAGACTTTTTAAGCGTATCGTAACAACACAATATCGTCTTTTGGTGTTGTAGTAAGTTTAACTAATTTAATAGGTTATTAAAATGTAACAGTTACATAGACACTTTCAATTCATAGTTATTTGAATGTGAAATTCTGAGTAGGTAGTAGGTTGGAACAGCACACGCTTCTGGTACAAATCTTCCAAATAAATCCGTTGTTCCACAATACCTGTGACACCTATAGGTACAGCGGAATGTTTAGACAAATATACAACATCATATACGTATAAACGTATATAGTCAGGGATCCGTAGTACATGGAAATCAAGTGATTACTAACAAGCTAATTTTTGGTGAGTAGCTTCGTTTCGATGAGACGTCCAAAGATATCCTATACCCAACTCTCGATTGTGGTAGCTAACAGAGATATCAAGGATTAAAAAATTCAAGGATGTAAAACCGGGATAACGGACCACGAAATTTGTAGGACAATATGTTATATCTCAAGATAATTATCTAAATTATATAAAAACATGTTTGTCCTACAAAACCTATGGTTTGATCAAAGAGTCCGCCATTTCCAAAATGTGTCGAAAACGAGGTCAATTTAAATGATTACTATGATTACTAACCAGCTGATTTTTTGTTGTATACTTAATTCATATTTATAAAATCTAACGGACATATTGTCCGACAAATTTCGTGGTCCGTTATCCCGGTTTTACATCCTTGAATTTTTTAATCCTTGATATCTCTGTTAGCTACCACAATCGAGAGTTGGGTATAGGATATCTTTGGACGTCTCATCGAAACGAAGCTACTCACCAAAAATTAGCTTGTTAGTAATCACTTGATTTCCATGTACTACGGATCCCGGCCTAATAATCCTCTATAATATTAAACAAAACAAATATTGCTGGACCATTCACACGGCTACATCCAACAACCCGAGATACGCTCGATTCTTATGTTACGGGTGCTAGATTGCTGATATACATAATAAAATATGCATTAATAGATAGATTTTTTCTATTATCGAAGTACACACACACACAAGTACACACCTAGAAAACCCGAACAAATATTTGCAGATCGTAATAATAAAACACATTTTGCTATAAGTGTACGGTTCATATCAGTGAGCAAAATAATCCGTAAACCGGTAGAAGGTTAAGAATGAGGAAGCGACAAGTCGGTTAACTTGTTTCTCCGTTTTGCTATTAAAATAACATCATTATAATCCCTGCTAAGGCAATGACCTGCATAATATACTTTACTAGCATCGCTTCCTTAATAAGGGTTAACGTAGTCCAAAGGTCAATAAGATTAGCATTAGTATAGCTCCCTAAGATTTAAATAGAACCAGCAAATATTCTTTTTTTATAAAATCCCGTAGCGAAACAGATTTAAAATAAAAATTAATACCTACTCAATTTAAAATATATAAAATAGGCCAAGGTCTGCTTGTATTTTGTTTATTTTCAAAACAACGCAACGAATTTTGATGTGGTTTTGATAGGTAGAGTGATTCTAGTGGATGGTTTATAAGTATATTAAGGTACCTGAGGGCGAGGCAATGGCTGGGCGCTAGTTAAGTATATCATCATGATATAAATGCTCAAGTTGTCAAACTAGTTTATCTACTGGTAAAGTACTCTAGGTCTACCTTGTGCAGTTAAATACAAAACGTAGGCGGTAGATTTCTTAAGATTTTCCTGAAGTGCATTTTGTACAAGAACCAGTTATAGATAAAAAAAAACCTTTCTAATTATTTGTTTTTTTAATTTAATGTGGAAAACCAACGGCTAAAACATCACTATAACTTAACTAAAACATAAAGCCAATAATAGTATAATTAATATTTTTTATGCTATGTAATTATAATTATTGTTGTTATGTATAACGATTGATAAGTTCGTATTCAAAGTACCTAATTAGTATAATTGGTGTAATGTAACCGTTCTAATCTATATCAATAATAAATCTGTAAAAGTCGGTCATGGTACTTCATGACCGACCTTTACAGATTTTTTTAGTAAGTTAGTGTGTGTTTACAGGTATGTGTTTACAGGCTCAATTTAAGATATTGGAACTATATTGACGATTTTTATATATACCTATAGGTACATTAAAATATGTAAGTGTATATGTTCCGCCAAAACTCTTAAATCAATTATCCGATTTTGATAAAATTTGGTCGATATACATATATTTAGAGATTTGGGACACAGCATAGGCTATTAAATTCTTGCTCCAGTTATGATAAGACGTAACCCCCATACAAACGCGGACGGAGTCGTGGGCATCGCTAGTTATAAATAAATGAAATATCTACTTGCAGTTTATGATGTAAACCTGTAAAAACCAATTTAGAAACTGCAGAAAACCTAAACAAACACATCATTTGTTTGCTTATCAAATTATACAAGGAAAATGTGTTCTAATACTTATAATGTTATTGCTACGCAAATATAAATAATAACCTGTCACAAACACTGCTTAAGTAATGTGAATAAAGGATTATGACTTATTAAACAAATTAATTATCATTAAACAAAATAAATAATTTTGTTTTGTCCTTATGGAGAGGATTCGTGGAAATAAGAACCTATAGGTATAAGTACCTTAAGAACTTAAACTTCTTTAGTATCAGAGTGTGTGTCTGGCGGACTTTTAAACTGGTTCTTTTGGAACCCAGGCACTATTTTCTCACGATGATTGAGTATATAAAAGTTATCTTTAATATTATATATTTTACACCCCGCCCTATCTCCGCCTCGGGTACCTAATTATAATGATACCTATAAACTTTATTAGACAACCATATCAAAATCCGTTGGTTCTATTGTAAGGCCGGCAAAACGCACAAAGTTTATAATTTCATCATCATCATTTCCATCTTCGCACGTCCACTGCTGGACATAGGCCTCCCTAAAAAATCGAGTTGTTTCGGTCGAATACAGCTTGCATCCACCGTGTACTGGCTTTGACCAATTCATATTTCCATCTTATTGGTAGATGTTGGACGCTGCGCTTAACCATCCGTTTACTCCACTCGAGAACTCCTACACCCATATTCTTAGTCGTTTCCTCATAATATTCCTCCACTCAAAAATAAACACGTGTGATCGTCGTGGTCTTGTAGGAGTTTTAAGGTTGATTATGAGGTACCTTTCATTTTACAGTTCCCACCTTATCTCGAAATTGAGGTGAGCTTAAAAAATCTCAAGTGGAGGACGTTTTTGTTTTTATTTTTTCGGCTCACTTCAAGTTCGAGGCAAGGTGGGAACTATCAAACGTAAGAAACCTCATAACCAACCTTAAAATTCCGTCAAGACCACTCAAGACGATCAACGCTTGTTTATTTTTGAGTGGAGGAATATTATGAGGAAACGACTAAGAATATGGGTGTTAGGCTCCATTAGCTTGCTGTTATCTGAGCTATATGATGGCCTGCTCATTGCCACTTTAAACAACTATTCCGCTGGGTTATATAGTGACCCGCGTTCTTCTACGTATCTCCTCATCAATTCATATTTTACTAGCTTGTAAAACAATCAATAAAATAAAAACTTTGAATGCCTTTGATTCCAGGTAACTGTGTTAGGAAATCAAGAAACGCAGGGAGCAACTCCTAAAAGTGGGCTTGGTAAGTAAAGTTAAAAAAAAAGTGAGGTAAGTACCTAAAGTTTTAATTATTCTACAAGTGCTTATTGCAAATGAGACGACCTATCTGGCGCAGCGGGCAAAGGTTCATCTGTGACGTAAGAAGTAGCAGCGGGTTGGATTCCATACTAAACTTACCTACGCTCTATCATTTGCCACATAAAATAAATAAATGTAAAATACACATTTATTACGCTGTAAAGCCCGGGACCTTATTCAATAGTTCAAGATTGATAAAGACCAATTCCAACAAAAGATAGCTTATACACCTCTATGTTACATTACCACAGCTGGGACACAGGGATTTCTCTCTTGACGAGAGGGATTAGGCCTTTATTCACGCTAGCCAAACTCGGGATGGTTAGCCTAAGATTACGCTATAAAATCAAATGAGTATTCCTTTTTCCAGATCCATCGCCTATAAGTTTTCCTGGCCCAGTGAAGGAGGTTCTATCCAATAAGTATGGAGAAGTCCCTGACGACTGCAAGAGCCTTACCTACTGTACTGTCAAACCGCCTGACTACCCGCAGGAAAAGTTTAACAAAATGTTCAAAGGAACGGTAAGCAAAATGTTGATATACTCTGAGCGGGTTAAGATGGTATAAAACAAAAATATTATTCTATTCGGTTATTAGAGTGGCGCAGCGGGCGAAGGCCTGCGTTGCAAGAGGTTGGGTTCGATTCCCGCCTCGGGATAATATGTGAAATAAAAATGTCTATATACGTATGTAAATTATAATGTAAATTGTTTAGGAAAATTTATTTATTATATGACTAAACGGTCTGAGATCTGAAATCATAAAATTTACTGTTTATGCTCCTAGGTAGATGCACCTATTATAGGACCAGATGCAGTTAAATTTAAATAGGAATTGAGGGAACGCGTTCATGACCTTCACTTTTTCCTACCATATTTAGTTACAAACATGTTCAACTAGTTATATTAACAGGTTTATTGATTATTATTTTCAATACTTTCTGTCAAGCAACTTTTATTATTTATTTATTGCAAACTAGTACAGATTTCTCCAATAACACTAGCCATAAGTTTAATAAAAATTATATATTTAGTTATAGTATTTTAGTTTTTGTAAATTTTTGTGCTAAATGTTTTGTATTGTGTGTGAGTAGCAAATAAATGTATGTCTATGTCTATATTTAAATAGGTCACTTAGTTTAGTCAATGCTTACAGGGTCACATGTTCATTGTCAATAATAATAACAGTAGTTAAGAAAATGGCCATTAAAATATTCTGAGATAACAGATATAATAACGGTATTTATTATGGATTTATGTTTTCAGAAAGTAATATCCCAGCCATCTCCTGTGGAAGACGGGATACCAAATCGCCACCAAGGTGACCCTGATGAAATGGACAACTGTGACGTAGAAATTTCGGTAACGGTTTGACATAATTATAGTAATATTATTATATTCATCATATATTATGTAATTGTACTATTATTCTCATTATATTATTTCGGCACAACATTTTCCTGTTGCCATTTTCCTCACCCAGTCTACTGGAGTCAAATAGTTAGTCACATAGTATAATCATACTCGTAGTTTATTACAATAATTGAACACGAAATAAATGAATAATAATAATATCTAGCATAAGATCAACCCAACATACATGGTATTTATGCAATAAAGATACTTTTACTTTATGAAACGGGTAACATGCCATGATATAAATGTTTTTGAGTTTCCTGATATTAGGTACGACATTTAAGCGCTGTCTATGCCAAAAATATTTATCATGGTATGTATGTTGATATGTTTTTATATTTATTATATCGTTTATTCAGCATTCCTAAATATAGGCTTATGATAATGGAATACGATGGGAATTCCATATTCCCTATATGGACAAAGGACCGATATAAAAGACGTAGGTAATATAGTAGAAGTAATAATTATATACCTACATTACTAGTTGACCCGCCCGCGGCTTCGCCCGCTTTCTATAGTTTTCTCACCTTTTAAACCTTCCCTGGGCTACTACAAACATTTCAAGACCAAAACCAGCTCAATCGGCCCGGCCGTTCTCGAGTTTTAGCGAGACTAACGAACGGCGATTCATTTTTATTTATATAGATAATATAAATTTATCAGTATAAATGATAAATGTTAATTAATCCATTGCCTCCGATAAACGTTAATTGCGTAACGGGAATTACAGGAATATAAATAAACCCATAATATCACTTCGAACTTCGACTTTATATGAGTTTTTTTGAGTTTGCCCCCTTAACACTCGCTATTCGCTTGCTCAACACTTTGTCCGAGAATGAGGTAGATGTATTTCACCACACACTTTGCCGAAATTCATGGACTTAGCACAATCAGTTCTTGAAAACTTATAGTTTGTTATGGATATAGCGCTACCAATGCGCTTACCGCCGGTTTTACTGTAATGTTATATTCTGTATGTTAAAATAAATAAATAAATATAAATAGGTATTCGAAGTTTCGTAAGAATGTTGTTACTCTTTCACACAAAAACGACTTATTGGATTATGACAGAGAGAGAAAAAGTTTATTATCATGAAACTTCGCAACAATTGATTTTAGTAAAATAAATTAAATTCCATATAAATAACTTCTATTTACCTGTTGATGAAAATAATACATAGCCACCTTATTAATTATGACGTGATCAACTGCAATCTTGTTACATTGTTATTGTTGTTATTTGTTAGCGATGTTTTCCTCTAGTTAATTGCAATAAATAATTATATTTTATTTACTACTGACGGTGTCCGCGACTCCGTTCGGGCTAAATTATGCTTGTATTGGAGCCTCGTCTTACTTATCACAACTGGAGCAAGAATTTTAATAGCCTATCTTATGTCCCAGACAGACCTCTAAATTATTTTTATCGGATCATTGGTTATAGAGTTCTAGTATGTCGAAACATACCTACATACAGAATAAATTTGAAAATCGTCAAATCAGTTTCAGTTTAATTTAATGAGCCTATAAACACAATAACAAACTAACTTACTCCATGACCAACCTTACAGACTAATTATCAGCATAGATTTCATATAAATACATAGATAAGGAAATAATTATTTACCTACTATAATACTATAGGTAGATAGGTTTAGTATTCTATTCATAGGTACAAAGCCTTTCGTTATTTATTTAGGAAAATCTTCTACATAAAATTCTATTCTATTCTATTCTAAGTGGAAACACAGTCGGACACTACAGTGAAATATTGAACGTTTGGTTTCGATCAGACAGAAATAAGGCCATAAAAAACTTGCCTGAACTCACCGTAAAAAGTAAAGGTAAACTGATTTGAGTGACATGTTTCGTTTCAGTATGAGCCCCTGTACAAGGTGAAGAGCAAAAGGGGCTGGCACACGGTGGTACAAGCCCCTGAGGAGAACTATGTGCAACGAGTTCGCATCGAAACTTGCACGTGAGTCCGATTATTATTTCTACATAGTTTTACCAGGGCAGGGCATTCATTGATAGTTCAGATTTTGTCCCTAAAACAACAAATATTAACTTGGACACTTCAACACTATCAAACATCTATTTGATTTAAAAAAAGTGTTTTTAACTCGTACTATACTATACCTAATTAATCAAATTGCTTAGAAACTAAAAACAAAATAGTCACCACTCAACGTGAATGGCCTGGTAGTACCAGATAGTACCTGTACCAGATGGTACCAGAACCATCAGGCCTCTGTATTTATTGACTTCTCCCTCTTCTCCTTTCCTTCTCCTATCTTTAGGATTTTATGGAAATAAATGACATAAATCTTTAAATCAAATCTTTAAAATCTGGTGATCTGAGGCGCCTGGTGCACAACACGACAACGTCATTGCTAGAATTACACAATAAAATAATAGTATTAAACTTGCTTACAGCTTATTTTTTATTTTCAGAAATCCCGGGGGAAATTGCTTCACTGCCTTTCCACCACTGCCGGAATTCAAGACATTCTGCAAACAAAAGTATAACATTTGGGAATTTTTAGTGGAATCCTCAAACGGAGGCACGGAGAAAGTGGAGACGGAACTGCCTATTTGCTGCTCGTGCCATTATAAAACATTAGGAATCTAGACTAAGTACTTTACTTATGCTTTTATGTTTATTTTCCGTTTGAGACACAAATAGGTACCTACTTAAACTTTTATTTTTACGAACACCAATTTCAACGATTCTTATTCATCAAAAGTCAAAATGTCTCTCTTTGATTTGAGTTTTCTAGAAGTAGTCCAGTCAATTTATACATAAAAATGAGGGTGAAGTTACATAAAGTCCCAACAAGCTGGATTTCTGTGAAATTGTTCAAATCATAATTATAAACAATGTCTAAAAGATCCCCATCATTCCACGGTTTTATTCAAGGTTAAATGTCAAAAAATTTAGTTTTTCGCGATTTTCAGCAAAACGGTAAGTTTTATCATAAAAGTACCTAGGACAAAATTGTAGATCATGAAATTATCTATCAAAATGTATCAACACTTTTTTCTTACAAGCCACCGTTTCTGAGATATAACGGTTCAAAAAGTTATAAAAGTTGGCATGCACAAATTGTCAAGTTCCCGATAAGACGATGTGGTCGCTCAGCGACAAAGCCTTTTTCTTGTAATTAAAAAAAAAAATAAAAAAAAATTGTCAAGGCCGGTCGTGCTCTAATATTGAATCACAAACAACGGAGGATTCGTTTCGTTCCGACAAAGTATCATGCGATACATCGCTATTGACGCAATTTAATAACTTTTTGAACATTTCATTTCATTTTGTAAACAATTTTTATAACTTTTTGAACCGTTATATCTCAGAAACGGTGGCTTGTAAGAAAAAAGTGTTGATACATTTTGATAGATAATTTCATGATCTACAATTTTGTCCTAGGTACTTTTATGATAAAACTTACCGTTTTGCTGAAAATCGCGAAAAACTAAATTTTTTGACATTTAACCTTGAATAAAACTTTTTCCTTAACGTGGAATGATGGGGATCTTTTAGACATTGTTTATAATTATGATTTGAACAATTTCACAGAAATCCAGCTTGTTGGGACTTTATGTAACTTGAAATGTTTAAATTGACTGGGCTAAAGTCTATTAAAATTTTCTGTTATATCTTTTTACGTGTGAAAGGATTATAATGTTTCCTATCAATAAGTTTTTTTTTAAATAAAATTATTTAGGTAGGATTTTTATATGGCTATCGACAAAAGTGCGAATAAAAATATTGTGTAAACAATAAAATTGTTGTAAATCAGACTGTGTTTTTATCACAAAGGTTCTACAAAGTTTAAGATTTAGGTTGAAGATATGTGTGTGTGTGAAGTTTACTACTTCTGTGGCGCAGCGGGCGAAGGTCTGCCTGCGACGAAGGAGGTTGCAGGTTCGATTTGGAAACAAACATTAATTTACTTCATAAGGATAATGATAACGGATTGTCGGCTGTATAAATGGGAGCTGGTGACCTTTCGAGGCATACATCAAACACAGTTCTACGGTAAAGATGTGGCGGCTTAGTCGTATTATTCTGATCACTGCGGCTGTAGCATCCTGTATATGCTACATACCCGTAAGTCCATTATTACAAATTTACAACTATTCATAACAATGTATTCACATAAACTGCCCTCACAACGAAGAAGGTCACAACTAACAAATTGTAAAAGTCGAGATAAAATAAACTACACTCTATATAATTATATAAATTATGTCGACTTTTACAATTTGAGAGTTGTGCCCTTCTTTGTTGTGAAGGCAGTATATCTGAAATAAAACAGTACATTCAAAAGTCACATTTGGCAAGTTGTGACTTTGATTAGATTTTGTGTATGAAGTTAAAAAGAAAAATCATAATTTTAAAAATAATGGGATTAGATAAATATATAATAAAAATGTGTTTAGGTAGATCTTATGTATATTCATTAAAATATTTTATAAATTCATTCATAAAAGAATGTTATTTCAGAATAAAATCATAAAACTTTAAACCAATTTATCTCGACTTTTACAATATGTTAGTTAAGCCCTTTTTCGGTTCCAGGGCAGTGAGACGCGGGTGGGTCAGCTAGTACATTAAAAAAAAAAAAAAAAAAAAAAGAATTTATTTTTCACTTTAAGTTTACATAAATACATTCGATACCTACATAGCTAATTTGTTAGATTTAGATTATAAATTATAAGTTATTTAGTAATGGTATCGAAGCCGAGCTCTGTCCCTTGCACTAGGTCTCAAAAGAGCCTGTGTTGCGAGGTTACAGTGGATTCGCTTTCGATTAACACAGACCAAAATTTTAAAGTTTTATAAGCTATATCATTGTTATAGGGATCAAAATGTACTGTATTTTAAGACTTAAACTGATTCATTTATTTTAAATTAAGTCTAATTAATTACTAGCTTATATCATACAGTTTACATTGTATATACTAATAATATAATATAATTATGACAGATTGTGCATTGTAATAATAGTATATAAAAGATAAACAAAATCATCAAGTTTTCGTTTTACGTTACGTTATATATGTATACAAGTTATTACTCAAATGTGTGTTTAGCAATAGAACATTTTTAACAATCACTTTAATGTTTACATAATTTTTATATTATTTTTAGCCATCAATCCCAGAGAAACCTCTTAAAATACCGGTCGATTTCATGATGAAGCTGATTGGCACGGTAAGTAATAAATATAAGAATCTACGTTAGTAAAAACAGTCCAAGTTTTTCAATAAGAAAATATTGTAAAGCCGTTTCCTTCGGAGCCATATTGGAGTGGCAACTTTAGGTTACTATTAAATAAATATTGCTGGAAAATTCACACAGGTTGCTGTGATGTTGATCTTGGCTCGTGGTAAGCTCGAAGCTTGTGTTACGGGTGCTAGATTTCTGATATGTTTAATACAACAACAACATAAATTGACGACCTCTGTAACGCAGCGGGCGAAGGTTCGCCTGCGATGCAAGATGTACGCTGCAACCAAGTGCAACGATGTACGCTGCAACCAAGTGCTGGAATAACATTCCACCACCTATTCGAGAGCTTCGGTGTTTTCATCTTTTTAAGACTAAGCTCAAGCAGTGTTTATTGGAACACCAAAAAAAGACCGAAGATCTTCGTATTGACATTTCGTTTCTTTAAATGTACCAGGTTAGCTTTTGTTTGATATTATTAATTTATTATTATTTAAATATATGATTTATTTACACCATGTAACTTATAATATGTTATAATGTGTTATGTTTGTAATGATTATATACTTATGATTTGTAATAATGTGTTATGTATATGTGTTTATATATATATATGTAAGTACTTATAATACATTATGTTTATGTATTTTATTAAAGAATTTTTATTTGAATTTACTGTTATTTATTGTTATATATACCTACTACTATAATAGATATCTTTATTTTATCTGTTTAATTTTTTTCAATTTTGTACCTATTCCATTTATGTATTTGGTGTGTTCTGTGTGTGACGTTTTTTATAAATGGTTCCAACGGAAGATCAGCGTTCTAATAGCCCACAGCTATTAGAACACAAAGCTGAGTTGGACGCCAATTCATAGTGTTTAAGTAAATATTTGTAAAACAATGTACCTACCTACCTAGTAACTATGAATAAAGAATTTTTCTTTCTTCTTTCTTTCTTTCTTTCAAGAGGTTATGGGTTCGATTCCCGCCTCGGGACAACTATTTGTATGATCTGCAAATATTTTTTACATAATGTGTCTGGGTGATATATATAATAAAATGTTTGTATTCGTTTTATTTTTGGACGACGAAATTTTTACCAGATTTCCGAATTTCGTTAGTAGTTGAAATGGCTTCCTATACGTCTTCGCCAGAATACTCATACACATTGGTTTTAAAGAAAAACAAGAAGAGTGGAGGATACGAAATGAGTTTAATATTTGTACCTACTAATATTACTTAGTAGTGTACAATAAATTGTTTTTGGTTAATTGTTTGATAGATAATTTAATACTACATAATATTTTTTACAGCTCAGTCCCAAGGTAATAAAAAAGTTGAGTTCTATGGAAGAAGTTATTACGGATGTTGACGTACTATGCAAATCAAAACTTTACGTAAGTTCTATTTATATTATACAGATTTAAATTTTTATTAAGAAGTAGGTTACAGCAGTTTAAATCTTCTTATACTATAAAAGAAAGTCGTGTTAGTTACTTCACTTATAACTCGAGAACGGCTGAAACGATTTAGCTGAAATTTGGTGGGGAGGCAGCTTAGAACCGGGAGAAGGACATAGGGTAGTTTTTAGCTAACATAATGCGGGCGAAACCGCGGG
Source organism: Chloroclystis v-ata (assembly GCA_963691955.1). Taxonomy (NCBI): domain Eukaryota; kingdom Metazoa; phylum Arthropoda; class Insecta; order Lepidoptera; family Geometridae; genus Chloroclystis; species Chloroclystis v-ata. Next base: position 8,741,701 of record OY829902.1, on the reverse strand, counting down.
CGGAAAGCTAGTCTATATCTTTATATATAAAAAAAAGTCGTATTAGTTACTTCACTTATAACTAAAGAACGGCTGAATAGATTTGGCTGAAACTTGGCAGGGAGGTAGTTTAGAGCCGGGAGAAGGACATAGGATACTTTTTACTCTAATATAATGCGGGCGAAGCCGCGGGCGGAAAGCTAGTCTATATCTTCTTAATATATAAAAAAAAGTCGTGTTAGTGACTTCACTTATAACTCGAGAACGGCTGAATCGATTGCGCTGAAAATTGGTGGAGATGTAGCTTAGAACCGGGAGAAGGACATAGGATACTTTTTACTCTAATATAATGCGGGCGAAGCCGCGGGCGAAAAGCTAGTCTATATATAAAAGAAAGTCGTTTAAAGTCGACCGGGAGATGGACATAGGGTACCTTTTTTTTAATCTAACATAATGCGGGCGAAGCCGCGGGCGGAAAGCTAGTTTATGATATAATTATGTAGATAGAATTGCAAATACTCACCTTACTTTCCATCGTGATATTTCAGTGTACTTCATGTCAGATTAAACGATTAGAACCTTTGTCATTGTTACAGTACACAAATAAATAAATATTGCTATCCTTCGTCCGCTACGCCACAGAGGTCGTCAACATAAATATATTACAAGATCAAGGTTCAAATCCCGCCGCGCACCTCTGATTATTCTTCTTATAAAAGTTATGTGAACTTTAAACCGTTAAAGCACGTGCTCACGTGCTTTAACGGTGAAGGCAAATATCGTGAGGAAACCGGCATGTTCTAAACACTTGGAGGTGAAGGATATTCGAGATTCATCAACTTGCACTTAGCTAGCGTGGTAATCTTTTCCGCCAAGAGAGAGAGAGAAGTTCCTACTGTAGGAATTTAAATAAGGATGCTAATTATAGTGTTTTTTTTCAGTTAAACAAAAATAATACCGAATTACATTAAGATGTTCTATTTTCAGGGACCATATTATGCAGTAGAAGTGAAGAATGTAGAGAATAATGAAACGTACGCAGTTATCACTTCCCCAACAGCAGGATATCCCCTACAGCCACATCAATACTATAAATGCGAGTAAGTTATTATTTTTGTATTTGTATTAATATTCTAATGGGTACTTAAATAATAGAGTAAATTTTTTTTATAATTGATGTTGCGTATCCCGTAATTCTTTAACATTTTTCTTTTATCTAAAAGAATTACGGGAATAATTATTTATTGTGATTATTTTTTCTAGTGAGGGGACGGAGTAATTTATAGATTTTTAGAAATTGGCGTTCATGCAAATTAAAAATCATCATAGAATAGTTTGGGGTTACCCAATATTTGTTGTTCATGCAAGAACTTAATATGTAATTTTATTGTTTTTAGCTCTTCTGAAAATTCAGGAATTAAATGTCATCCAGAAGGTAATAATGGTAATCATGAACATTGCTGCCAACAAACCACTGACATTGTAAATTTCCTAGTTATGTCTGAACCTCTCAGTTCCTTGGACATATTACCAATCCCGGGAACTAATGAAACAGGATTTTTTTTTAAGAATGGGACACAATGCCCATGCAATACTACGATTTACGTAAAAGCTCAAATGCCAGGAAATTGCAAGTGCATAGAGAATTTACAAAGTTTTCCCAATGAAACATGTCCTAAAGATCCTATGTCCTTTCGCCGTCTGTCTCCTTTTGCAGTATGCCATTCTTATACACTAGAATATTACGAGTATTAACAACGATGATGCAAAATATCGCCTCGTTGATAAATAAAAAGTTTATAATTTTCATTAAAAATATGATTCATTTTTTTATTATTATGGACTAATTAGATTTATACCATTAACCTTATCACTTCACGTTGATAAACCCATCGAGAATATTTCCATACATGTATTTATGCAATAAAGATACTTTTACTTTAACTTTACTTTTACTTTACCTATTAAGTAGTACCTTATTATTGTTAACTTAGATTAGGTTACGATGGGACTGTCATGCTTACTATATAGATAAAAGTCCTCGAAAATAAAGATGATTGAAAAAAAAAAAGTAGTACCTCTTAGCACAAGGCAAACGTGCAATGGGCAGGGCTCATACGAGATGATCACACACTATGGAACAGGCGGGTGAAGGCAGTTTGCACCGTGCTCTACACTCTGCATATGACTGTACACAGTGGGGGCTGATTGTACGTGGTCACGATCCTCAGCAGTGAGGAACCGAGGAAGAAGAACTCTACATAACCTACAATATATATTTTATCACTTTACATTTTGTGCTACTTTTAGTGATATAATTTTATTACAACGGGAATTACGAACGAATTCCAATAAAGTTGATTATCTCTCTACATTGACCTCATAAATAGCTACTGGTACATATTTTATTTTTATATCATCACTTATTATCAGTAATTTAATTAACCACTTCTCGGGCGATGTTAATTAAGTACATAAAAGGTTCCACATAATCATAGATGTATGTTATATTGATAGTAATTAAATGGATTGCAAATAAATTATTTTTTCGTTTTTTTACTTTAACATTAACGTTAACCTAACCTATACAAAGACTACGAAAGTCTACACGTCAATAAACTTGAAAATCGTACTCTACATCGGTCCTCTGGAACGCCAGCAAAATCAGAACCACATCGTAGAATATCTATTATTATCTATTGTTCGTAATCGAAATATTTAATTGAATTTCTAACTTATGATTATTCTTACTTAATTATAACTATGTTATTAAATAACTCAGTAATGTAGGTATGTAAAGAAATTGACATGTACCTAACTTATTTGTTCAAATTCAATTATTTTTTTAAACCTGCTCGGTATCCGCAGTTCTACATTATGCTGGTCATTTGCAATCGCGATATCTGTGGCCAGTGTAATTCGTCTGCATCAGGGATTGTCAGTAAAAATAAACACCTGGTATATCAATACCCCATCCCCAGCAACAACTTCATTGTTGGTGCGCAAAATGGGAATAGAATTGGTGGGCAAATTTAGGTGCTCTAAAAATTGGTGTGCAAAATGGAAATAATTCTTGTCGACCCGACCGTCTTCACCGACCTCTGGTCATGTATCGATACTTTCGTGAAAATGTCCCAGTCCTACGGTCTATTGGTTCTTCAGTATGGTTATTCCGATATTGACAAATTCGATTTTTAGTCGGTAATTCCATTATTGCATTGGCGATTGCCTTTACGGCGGTATTACATAAAGTTTTTTCCGATTTCAAAATTGGATTACGTAATTACCTACCTTACCTACTACTTATATTTTAAGTTTTAAAAAATTTTTTAGAACTCAAAACCACTAGTAAATAATTGGGGTCTAACTTTCGACAGCTCTATATTTTTTTAAATTTTGATTTTATTTATACTTTTAGCCAACACGACACTTCTATACTATATAAAAAAAACATTGCCACTTTTCGTAACTTTATAACTCAATAATGGCTCGGCCGATTTAGGTTCTTATGGTTTTCGATAGTCGTAGTAGCCCATAACTCGAAAACTTAGGTAGGTTAAAAAGGTGCGAAAACATGGGAATAAAATATATCAAGCGGACGAAGCCGCGGGCGGGTCAGTTAGTCTTAATATTAGCGTCAAATATCTGATGATATCAGATATTTGTTCCAAGTATATCAAAATATCTTGAACCCGTAAAGCTCGAAGTCGAGTAAAACTATCAAGTAATACCGTATGTGAGTACTGAGCTTTACACAAGCTTCGAGCCTACCATGAGGCTCCGTTGCTTTATGAATTTGATGTTAATTCGCTAGTTCTGTGCCTGCAGCTCCTTTCACGATAAATTATATTTATATAAGGGCCACGTCTTATAATAGGTACTTGAAGGAAGTATGTAAAGTAAACTATCCTAAGTCCCAGTCGTGTTAATATTTATGAACCAAATTTCATCAAATTCTGATCATTTTTTTTCTTTTATTAATAGACAATTCACAGCGACATCTAGCTCCGTGGTAAGCTCTAAGCTTGGTTTAGGAGTTAAGGAGGAACATAAATACGTACAGAAAAAAATCGGCGTAGTGTCGATTGTACCATAAATCCTAAAATCTTCAAATTAGTTCCAGTATCATGTTATATTGAGTCTTCAAACACAATATCTCTGAAAACAAACTAACTTACTCCATGACCGACCTTTTGGCCACTGTCTGTATTCAGGCGCCTCGGGGTTAATTAATTTCAGCAGTGCCTGATCACAGTATTATTCATGCTACTAAAGCAGGTACACCATACAATAGCAGGAAGATAAAACAGAATCATATACCTAAGTAGGTAGGTACTTATTTATAGGTCATCCATATTATCTTTTCAGAGAAACACTTATTAAAATAATTATAAACGCAACTGTTGTCATAATAACAATTAATAGGGGGATAAAAGGGAAATCCACAAATATGAATATACCTGTTGCCATATAAATTGTTAGTAAAATTATCATTATCACCCCTATTTAGAATAGAATAGAATAGAATAGAAAAAAACATTTATTTCGACACACAGACAACACAATTAAAAGAAAACAAAATACAATTTTAGGCCTTAAATTAATAAATTTTTAAGAACACAAGATATTTAGGTCACAGCTTAGCCCATATGACTCTGCGTCGAAAAATTTACGTTCCCACTGCTGGGACACATGGCATTATTATTATATGAGAGAGATTATGCCTTGATTCACCACGCTAAACAAACTTTTCAAAGTTCTCAGAACATGCCAGTTTCCTCACAATAATCGTTTCTTTACTCGATCGATATTTTTATGTCGAATTAACCAAATTTTACCTTTTTATATATTTTCCCATGAGTCATGGCGTTATGAGACTGGAGCTCATAATTTAAATGTCGCCATTAAAGTTTACATTAAGTTAGCAGTAAACAAAACGACCCTATTGCCATTTTTCTGGTCTTCTGGTATACAAACAAATCCATTAGTACTTGTGACGATACCCAGTGGAAGACATGAAGAAATAGTTTATTTAACCAACTGTTTAATATTTGAACATGAAATGGTCAGTTTCATTTTATTTGGACACTGTTTCAAGCTCCATTTTTACGCAAAAAATGAACATTTAATCATGTAAAAAGATATATTTGAAAGGTAGGTTAAGGAAAAGTATTTTGAACATGAAAATGGAGACCATGTAGATCATTCGTTTTATGTCAAAACTAAAAGTATACCTTCCTTTTAATATTATTTGTTTCAAATATTGTTTTGTATTTTGAACATTACCCAATAGTTTTTTTTACTAATATGCATATAGGCAGGGATCCGTAGTACTTGAAAATCAAGTGATTACTAACAAGCTAATTTTTGGTGAGTAGCTTCGTTTCGATGAGACGTCCAAAGATATCCTATACCCAACTCTCGATTGTGGTAGCTAACAGAGATATCAAGGATTAAAAAAATCAAGGATGTAAAACCGGGATAACGGACCACGAAATTTGTCGGACAATACTACAAATTTCGTGGTCCGTTATCCCGGTTTTACATCCTTGATTTTTTTAATCCTTGATATCTCTGTTAGCTACCACAATCGAGAGTTGGGTATAGGATATCTTTGGACGTCTCATCGAAACGAAGCTATTAGTCCGGATAACCGGGATAACGGACCACGAAATTTGTCGGACAATACTACAAAGTTCGTGGTCCGTTATCCCGGTTTTACATCCTTGATTTTTTTAATCCTTGATATCTCTGTTAGCTACCACAATCGAGAGTTGGGTATAGGATATCTTTGGACGTCTCATCGAAACGAAGCTACTCACCAAAAATTAGCTTGTTAGTAATCACTTGATTTTCATGTACTACGGATCCCGGACTAATATTTTGTGATAATAAATCAAGTGAATGTTTCACTTTCAAAATTTTCGTGAGTTATACTATTCATTTTATAACAACGGCAATTACTCACGTATTAACACAGAAGTTAAACAACTCTTGACGTTCGACCACAACAAGAGCAGTCAAGTCAATGTTATTGGGAAATCATCATTTCAGCCTTTGGACGTCCACTGCTGGAGATAGGTCTCCCAGAGGATTTCCAGTTTTTACGGTCGGATGCAGCCAGCATCCACCGCGAGCCAAACGTCGTCCGACGCAGCGGTTGCCAATCCGTGGTCTCCACTCGAGAACCTTCGAACCGGGGTCGGTCTGTTGAAATAGGTACGAGTAAATTTATATTAATTTATAATTTAGGTAAAGATTGACAATTTGTAATATATACATCAGCTATTATTCATATTATTTTATATTACATCTATAATGATTTAAAATAGGTCTCTAATTAGATTTAATTCTGACAATGCCCATTTACAGTAGCAACTATTATTTAATTTACCTTAACTGATAATACGAATGATTAGGGACTGTATTATAATTAAAACTTTGCCTCTTATGGTGTTTCTGAACCGGGTTTATTTTTAGCATGACTTAAGTATAACTTTTTTATTATTTTTTTATTTATTATCATTGACATGTCTTGTCTAAGATTTGGGTTATGCATCTTCTATAAAACGCCTGAAACAACCAACTTTTTTGTTTGAAAAGGTATACTTCCCAGTCGTCAGCTCTTATTGATCAGATTATTGAGAAATTGGTGGTATTCTTAAAATTTTAAAGAGAGATTTTAGGTTCGGATTTTTTTGAAAAAAAATAATGATTATTATGTTGAGATAGCGAAGGGTAACGAACTATGGATGATTATATATTATATTAGATTATATTATATTAGATTATATTATATTAGTCTCACCCTAATGCTCGCACCGCCAGCATAGATGGATTGGATATTCAGCATTGTTAGTATGCAGTACCGAGGATAAAATTTATATTGCTATAATAATAAGAATACCCCATTTGTTTGGCGTGTTGATAAGGGTTAATTAACAGGATAATGATAACGGATTGTCGGCTGTATAAATGGGAGCCGGTGACCTGTCGAGGCATACAGTAAAGCACAGTTCTACGGTAAAGATGTGGCGGCTTAGTCAGATTATTCTGATCACTGCGGCTGTAGCACCCTGTATCTGCTACATACTCGTAAGTACATTATTATTCTTACATTTCGTACCTTCGCTAGAACTAGGGCCGAACTACCAAATTATCGAACTTTAAAACGTATTAAAAGCACGTAAGCATACCTCCAGTTTTCGAAAATTTGGTATTTCGGAGTGGAGTTTATTTCGTTGTGTTAATAATTCCAATAATAGCAACAACATGTTTGATGGAAATAATCAATTTATTGAAGACAAGCCGACCGCCAACAGCTTCGCTTGCTTTTTTTTCATAAAAGATAGCCTATAACCTTCCTCGATAAACCGGCTATCCAACACTGAAAGAAATTTTTAAATCGGACCAGCGGTTCCTGAGATTAGCGCGTTCAAACAAACAAACAAACAATCAAACTCTTCAGCTTTATATATTAGTATAGATTTTTTATACTTGTCAAACAATTGTTCATATTGTGTTGCAATAAGAACATTTTTCCGCTTGCGGAGTCGTAGTTTTCCTGGAAATATAGATGCATGTCTACAAACTTCTACTACTGAATGAGTTACAAAGATCCATCCATACATCTCACACATAGAATCATGCTTTGTTTAAGTAGGTAAGGAAAAAAGGAGGAAATATATTTTTGTGATAAAAAAGTTTCAGTACAACTTCTGTTGCAATGTAATACACAATAATATTTACTAATTAGAGATATGTAATATGTAGTTACTAAGCTCATTCTAAGAGAACTATGTTCTTTATGAGTAGTAATTAAAATTTCTTTAACCTGAAAAAGTTATAAAAAAACAATGATGTTAGTATATATAGGTAACTATCCAATAATTGTTCTTTTATGGGGAAAAATAAACATTGGCCTAATCTCTCTCGTCAATAGAGAAGTCCCTGTGTACGTAAATGTGGTGATGATGAAAATATTACATTGACACGTACGTGCTCTTTAGATGTTTATTAAAAAACCGCAAAAATACCTGAGCACTCATTCTGACGTTCAATACCTACCTAATAAATCGTCGCTTGAAGGTTTGATTCTTTAGGTTTGACAAACAAACAAACAGATGGCCCCATTGAAAAGTATTGGGTTATTATATATTTGTTTATATCACCCTTATTAACGATCCCACAGCTGGGACACAAAGACGTCTCTCTTGACGAGAGAGTGCCGGTTTCCTCACGATGTTTGAAAAACAAAATCATTAAGTAATCGTTATACAACGTCACGTTATATTGTTATGCAGGCACACTAGCAAATTCTTAACAATCACTTTAATATTTTGTTTACGTAATTTTTATATATTTTCAGCCATCAATCGAACAACATGACAAGGAACCCCCAATCCCAATGAAACCCTTTAAAATACCGGTCGATTTCATGAAGAAGCTGATTCGCACGGTAAGTAATAAATATAAGAATCTGCGTAAGTAAAAACATTTAAAGTTTTTCAATAAGAAATATTGTCAAGCCGTTTCCTTCGGAGCCATATTGGAGTGGAAACTATAATGTTACTATTAAATAAATAAATATTGCTGGATAATTCACACAACAACATCTACTAATTTACGCCCCGTGGTAAGCTCGAACCTTGTGTTACGAGTGCTAGATTTATGCTTTATACAAATATAACAACAAGAATAGTAATTTTTTTGCACATATAATAATATAACCGAGTGTCTGGGACACTCGGTACAAATATTTGCAGATTATGTTCTGTTTTTCTCCCGAGGCGGAAATCGAATCCACAACCTCTTTATATTTATTTGTTCGTTAGCATTATAATAAAAATTTAATTTTCTTACAGCTTAGTCCCGAGGAAATAGATAAGTTGAGATATTTAGAAACAAATACGACAGATAGAGACGGAAATACTGACGAACTATGCAAATCAACAACTTACGTGAGTACTAGATAAAATTACACAAAGTTAAATATTTCAACTTCAACTATTCATTTATTTAAAAGCTGGTTTGACCTTTTTTATTTTATGATAAACATTTACGCATAATGAAGGTACGTTGCTATCCATCGTGATATTTCAAAGTGTACTTCATGCCAGATAAACCTGGAAAAAGAGCGCAGCGATGATCACCTTTTTCAATTATGTTATAGTATACATATATCTGGACAATCCACACAGCAACATTTAGCCCCGCGGTATACTCGAAGCTTGTGTTTAGGGTGCTAGATTTCTGATATAAGTACTTAATTTAGATAGATATTTTTTATTATTCTACATTATATAACACCCGGAATACCCGGAACAAACATTTTCAGATCGTACAAATGTTTGCCCGGAGGCGTGAATCGAACCCGCATTCTCGTGCGTCGCAGGCGAACTTCACCCGCTGCGCCACAGAGGTCGTCAAAATAAATATATTCATTTGTATTGTAGTCGTATTTACCTGCGGAAGTGTGACACCCTAGGAACGAGCTAGCTCGCGACAGCCCTCTTATACCGAAGGTCAGGGTTCAAATCCCGCCGCGCACCTATGGTTTTTCTCATTGGAAAAGTTATGAAAGCTTTAAACACGAGCTCCCGTGCGTTAACGTTCAAGGCAACCATCGTGAGGAAACCGGCATGTTCGACATGAAGTTTTAAGGACAAAGTAACATTCACCGACCTGCACTTGGCCAGCGTGCTGAATCTCTCTCGTTAAGAGAGAAGTCCCTGCGTCCCAGCCGTGGGAATTTAAATAAGGATTATTATAGTGTTTGTTTTCAGTTAAACATAAATAATACCGAATTAAATTAAGATGTTATTTTTTCAGGGACCATATTATGAAGGAGAAGTGGTGAATGTAGAGAACAATGAAAAGTACGCAGTTATCAGTCTCCCAGCAGCAGGATATCTCCTACAGCCACAACAATACGATAAATGCGAGTAAGTTATTATTTTTGTATTTGTATTAATATTCTAATACTAAAATAATATGGTCAATTTTTATAATTGATATTGTGTAATCCTGTAAGTACGGGAATAAATATTTATTGTGATTGTTTTTTGATGTAGTGAGGAGACGGAGTAATTTATAGATTTTTAGAAATTGACATTCATTTTTTGGCATTGATTTTTAAAAATCACACATCATCATAGAATAGTTTGGGGTACCCCCAATATTTGTTGTTCATGCAAGAACTTAATATGTAATTTTATTGTTTTTAGCTCTTCTGAAAATTCAGGAATTAAATGTCATCCAGAAGGTAATAATGGTAATCATGAACATTGCTGCCAACAAACCACTGACATTGTAAATTTCCTAGTTATGTCTGAACCTCTCAGTTCCGTGGACATATTACCAATCCCGGGAACTAATGAAACAGGATTTTTTTTTAAGAATGGGACACAATGCCCATGCAATACTACGATTTACGTAAAAGCTCAAATGCCAGGAAATTGCAAGTGCATAGAGAATTTACAAAGTTTTCCCAATGAAACATGTCCTAAAGATCCTATGTCCTTTCGCCGTCTGTCTCCTTTTGCAGTATGCCATTCTTATAGGGGAGAGCGGGGTTCGAAGTTCCGATTTTCAAATAACACGCAAAAAGACCGTCAGTAAATAGACTGAAATTAAATATATAGGAGCTCATAGACGCAGAATATATTCTAGTTTTACTTGATGTTGTCGTATTTACTAAATGATTAAACGTGTTAGCGTCAGGTCATTTTTTCTGTGTAAAATTGACAAGGAACAACTGACCCCGTCATGGGGCTGGTTGTTCCATCGTTGAGGCAAGTTGTTCCGACAGCAACTTCAATTGCTAAAGTTGCAGTTGTAATGTATATAATATGTATAAATGAAACACAAAAGTACTGTGCCAAAAATTAAAAAGTCATTTATTCAAAATAAGGATTAAAATTACTATATTTGGCAAATAATCATCAAAACTAAGTACCTACTAATAATTTATTATTTTTTAACTCAAGAACTTTGTTTTAGGACATTGAGATCAATCAACTAGCACTAACATTATAGTAACAAGTAATTCTAAGTCTTTAATCAGTCTAATATCTATTCTTCTATCAGAATAATGTCATTATGGCATATTTTTAGTTCCCGTGCTACGGTTTTGATTTTCCGACCGTCTTCCATTACAGTATCAACTCCCCGCCGCAATAGTTATTCCGAAGTCTTGCCCCGTTCCGTTTTTCTTTTGATCCTAAAACAATTTTTTAAAATTAATTTAAGTACTACTACGCGGAACAACTAGCCCCGGTCAAGCGGAACTTAGAACCCCAAATTTCATAAAAAAGCAAACCAAAATTATTTTAAAAATAAGTATTATTACATCAATAATGACAATAATAAAACATCCCCAATAGATTTTCCAACAATTAAATGCAAGTCAGATATTAATTGCTATAAAACTGTTCAAAATAGACCAAAAAGTTTCAACACAAAAATATTTACTCACGTTACAATTATGAGCCTCCATTCGATGACCACACTTGCCGGTTGCCGAGGCGTCACTAAAATAGCTGACGCGATAGCGCCATGGTATGACGTCTTGCACCGTACTTCACACGTATTGATATCTCTTTTCTTTCGAAAGTTATTTGCATCGGAACAACGTGCCCCGGGAACTTTGAACCCCGCTCTCCCCTACACTAGAATATTACGAGTATTAACAACGATGATGCAAAATATCGCCTCGTTGATAAATAAAAAGTTTATAATTTTCATTAAAAATATGATTCATTTTTTTATTATTATGGACTAATTAGATTTATACCATTAACCTCATCACTTCACGTTGATAAACCCATCGAGAATATTTCCATACATGTATTTATGCAATAAAGATACTTTTACTTTAACTTTACTTTTACTTTACCTATTAAGTAGTACCTTATTATTGTTAACTTAGATTAGGTTACGATGGGACTGTCATGCTTACTATATAGATAAAAGTCCTCGAAAATAAAGATGATTGAAAAAAAAAAAGTAGTACCTCTTAGCACAAGGCAAACGTGCAATGGGCAGGGCTCATACGAGATGATCACACACTATGGAACAGGCGGGTGAAGGCAGTTTGCACCGTGCTCTACACTCTGCATATGACTGTACACAGTGGGGGCTGATTGTACGTGGTCACGATCCTCAGCAGTGAGGAACCGAGGAAGAAGAACTCTACATAACCTACAATATATATTTTATCACTTTACATTTTGTGCTACTTTTAGTGATATAATTTTACATGTAATTTTATTGTTTATAGCTCTTCTGTAAATTCAGGAATTAATTGTCATCCAGAAGGAAATAATGGAGTTCGTGTACATTGCTGCCAACAATCCATTAACATTCAAGATTTCCTAGTTATGGCTGAACCTCTCAGTTCCTTCGCGAGAAGCGATACAATCCCGGGAGCTGATCCAGCAAAAATGTATTATAAGAATGGGACAGAATACACAAGCGAAGCTAAGATTACCATAAAAGTTCGAATGCCAGGAAATTGCATGTGCAAGTGGAATTCTCATTTATTTCTCAATGATACATGTCCTCCACTGCCGACGGAAATCAATTGACTGCGCTAGCCTATCGCCATCTGCCTCCTGTGTTTTAATGCAAAAGAACGAGAATGTATATCGTTCTTTTACTGTATGATATTCTTATACACTATAATTTTATTAAAACGATAGGGCGAAATATCGCCTCGTTGATAAATAAAAAGTTTATAAGTAAAGACTGTCTTTAACTAAACACATCTGTCTCTTTACCATTTTCGCACTTTCCAGCACCACCAAACTATCTATATATAGAAACATTCGCGTTAATAATATTAGTAGGTAATATTATAAACGCTGTGCCTGATATAAAAAAATAAATAAGTAGGTGTGTAAGGATGTCTAGCCCAGGTAAAGCATGGTGAATCTAGATATAAGTTATAAGAAATAAGCAAATGGTTTTTTTTTACAAAAGTTTGTTAGCTAGGCCCCAATACACAATAAAAAACAATTTATGTATGTACAACTGGATGGTACAAAAAATATGTTTTGGTTTTTGGTTAAGTACATATTTTCATAAAAAATATGATTTTTAATTATTATTTTGGACTAATTAGGGTAAAACCATTAACCTCATTACACATCACGTTGATAAACCCAACGCGAAAACTTCCAAACATTATAATTTTTTATCCTATTAAGTAACTCTACACAACCTACAAAATATTTTTTATCACTTCGATAGCAATATGTGTTACTGATTTAATTTTATTACATCAGCAGGAATTACGAACGAACTCCAATAAATTTGATTATCTTTCAACATTTACGTCATAAATAGCTACTCGTACATATTATATTTTTATACCATCGCTTATTATTTAGTAATTAAATTAACTAGTTCTCCAGAGATGTTAATTAAGTACATAAACGTTATAATTTGAATACAAAGACTACAAAAGTCTACGCGTCAATAAACTTGAAAATCGTACTCTATGTCGGCCCTCGGAAACGCCAGCAAAATCAGAACCACATCGTAGATTATCGTGGTGAAATTATGCAAAACCTGCTCGGTATCCGCAGTTCTACATATATTGGTCATTTGCAAATTGCGATGTCTCTGGCCAGTATGATTCGTCTGCGTCGGCGATTGTCAGTTGTCGACCGTCTTCACCGACCGCTGGTCGTGTATCGATACTTTCGTGAATCTTGTCCCAATCCTACGGTCTATGGTTCTCTACGAATAGTGACATCCTAGTCTCGATATGTAAATACCTTAAATTTTACTCTGGTTATGTTCACGGATATAAAAAGGTGTAGAGTTGTGTTTAAAGAGTGTTGTTTTGGACATTTTTGTGCACAATGACGTGGATGCAGTGCCTAGTTTGGATTTCTGTCGTAAGTGTTTTATGTTTATATATTCCGCTAATGTAATAAATACGAATGGCCCCAGTCTAGTTTTAATTATGTTGTTCTTGAAATTTTTTGGGTAAAGGTCTATAGACGTTAGGTTAAGGAATATTTTGGGTGTTTTATTATCTTCACGTTGATAAACTAATTAAGAAGTTGCCAAGGAGTGTTTATTGCCCATTGGCGAAGTAACCATATAATTTGCAGGCTACTTATCTAAATAGGTAATAATTACATAATAAACTTAGGTCATTTGCATTGGAATGTTTTTGTCAAGATAAAAGACATTCCGTGAACCATTTTGTCTTTTGTGGTAAACAAAATGTTCCGGTAATATTACTTATTTTGCTTTTCTATAGCTATTACTACTGGCGGAATACATAAACTCTATCGCTACCTTGCGGATACTAAGAAACAATTTACCAACTAGCATAACAACGGATTTTTGAAGAAAAACTCCTCTTTCCGCGGAAATTGATTGTTTCTTATCTATATTATATTAAATCATTTATAAAAAACCAGCCATTAGCTTATGATTTAGGACGATAAAGTTAGATTTTAACCCACGACTAGCGGAATGAAATCGCGCTCCCTCGAAAAACTGACCTACCTCTATTTTTATAATTTGCATCCAGGAAAGACTCTACCTGCCTACTCTACTACTCTATTTGTATTATCTGCAAATATTTGTACTGATTGTCTGGGTGTTATTAATGTATAATAATCTATTTATGTATGTTTATTATATTAAGTTCATCAGAAATCTAGTCCCCCGTAACACAAGCTCCGAGCTTACCATGGGGCTAGATGTTGCTGTGTGAATTGAATATTAATTTATATTTATTGTTCAACAAAAAAAAAATTTTTAACTTTTGAGAGACAATTCTTATTTGGTTTCAATATTAACTAGCTGTCGTACGAGACTCCAATCATTTCCCTGGACTGGTTGATACTATATAATTTCCGTATAATAAAGAAGTTATTTACAGACAGTTAAAATTTGGAGAACGACGCTCCAGTCTGTTTTCTTGTATATATACATTCTTTAGTCAGTAACTCACAAAAAGAACCTGTATGGTATTCTTAAGCCTCCGCGACCAATATAGGTAGGTACCTAATGTCCACTTGATAAAAATTGTTAGGTACCTATTGAATATTTAAATTTTTTCGCGAGTTATTCATTTTATAACAACGGGAACTACTCACGTATTTACAAAGGAGTTAAAACACTCTCGACGTTCCGACTACTGTTCTCAGGATGAGTGAATGCGTTGTTTTGTTATAGAATGCTAACGAATAGTCGATGAAATATTGTATTGCGCTTCAATATCTATCTACCCCTAGATTAAGTCCTTATTCACCAAGCTGCAGCTGGCCAAGTTGGTGGTTGGTTGGCCAGGTTGGCGAATGACACAGTTCAAACTTTTTTTTTTAACATAACGGTTTCCTCACGATGTTTGCCTTGTCCGTGTTTTCAAAGCGCACATAAATCAAGACGAAAAATCCACAGGTGCGTAGCGGGGTTTGCATCCACGACCTTCGGGATGAAAGTCGAGTGAGCACTCACGGCATACTATATGTATATATATAATATTTTTCCTTATCCTCTCATAAATGTTACGTACAGGCTAGCAGTTTGTTGATCAACACTTAATTATGACATTCACTATCACGCGTGTGCAATCGAAAGTGGACAGTCACTTTCTTTATGCGCAAGCGACGAATCGCGGACGAAGAACTAATAGTTAATGCATAACTGCAAAAATTAACACGGTATTGATTTCTAGTGATCGAAGGACTTAACGCTTAAGACTGTTTAAATTAAATCCTAAGTTAAATAGAATTATAAAAATATATTTTACATATTTTGTGTTCTAAATGATCCTAGGCGTAAACTTAACTGCCTTATTTGGAAATTGTACCAAATAAGAGTCAGAAAATACATATTACGTTTGTGAATAATCATACGAGTAAGTACTACAATTAATAACGTCATTAATGCCACTGAAGCATATTTTGTATGACGAATTCAAGGAAATTAATCCCAACTTTATCGCGAGTGACGAGTGGAAGCCATAGTTATGGTCATCGCCATTATAATAATCAATATCATTTACCTATAAATAAATATATGCACCGGTCACCTTTATTAAAACCCATATAGGTCTCCCCATGCATGGGGCTTTCCAGATAGAAACACCTATATTTATTTTATAGGTCATGTGAATTTGGTATAATAACCACCTTATAGCGATCCACATTGCACGTCACTGATTCTGGTTTATAAACAATTAGTTCTAAAAAAATTAAGCTGGACAACACCTAGCCCCGTGGTAAGCTCGAAGCTTGTGCTAGATTTCTGATATACTTAAATTAAATATACTTACCTACATACATAGATTTAAATAAACCTACATACCTAGTTTTTACTTATTTCCATTTTGTCAAAATAAATATAAAATAATATTTCTTCAGCAATAGATAATGTGTTAATTTTACGGTCCATGAGTCATAGTAAAAATAAATGTATCCTCATGGTATCCTCCATAAACCGTATAGGTATAACAACATATTTTTACATAGTAAACAATCCATTGTTATAAATTATTCCCACAGATATTACCTACCCAAGTAGGTACTCATTATAGTTTCTTGCTATTTAACCAGTTTTTCTATAAACTTGTAAGTAGGTTAGGAACTTGTTAGTAATCCTACAGGATAAAGTAGGGTAGGTATTATACATATTATGCATGTATACGAACGAGAATGATCATAATATCCATATATGGTATTAATGATCATATACAATACCCGTCATGAATAGAAGGGACATACTTTCCTTTATCATGTCTAATTATGGTCATGAAAGTCAGGAATAAGTAATTTATTAGATACATGAAATAAATTAGGGTTATGATTTTATCATGGACTAGCTAACCGGTCGACAGCTGCACTTGCAATTTTTACATTATCTACATTTATTCGATTCAAAATAGCCCAGAACATTATATTTACGTAACCTCCTCGATAAATACTATTATGTACATACAGACATATACCTTTCTTACTATCTATCGTAAGATGAGGACTATGAGGACCCACTATTTACACGGGTCTCCCCAATAAAAACCATCTTGGGAATAATACCTTTTCCACTACTATAACATAACATAACACCCCTATTCATGTTCCCACTGCTGGGACACAGGGACTTCTCTCTTGACGAGAGAAATTAGACCTTAATTCACCACGCTGGCCAAGTGCGGGTTGGTGAATGACACTTGTCCTTCAAACTTTTCAAAGTTCTCAGAACATGCCGGTTTCCTCACGATGTTTTGCCTTCACCTGTGGCCTTCACCGTTAGAGCACGTATTTTTTTACTACTTTATTATAACTTAAGCTACCTTATATTTTATTCTAAAAATAATCCCCATGGGTTTACCGTGATCGTGATGAAACGTTCAATTATTATATTATTATTTGTGCCATATTTCTTGTGTAGATACCTACTTTACCTGTTTATGCAATATATAGTTGTTATATGCTACAGGTCAGTAAAATACATGTTTACCTTTTAGACTACTTATGGTAACTTGCCGGAATAAATTACTATAAATCTGTCGCAAAATGTTATTTTACTTGCCATGTGACGCTGAGGCGCCGACCTAAGCATAGTTCAATCTCTTAATTAATGGTAAGTATACCTTAAACTTAAAGTAATTAAGTACTTATATCTATTTATATATCTCTTTCTGTATAGGTACCTGACGGGCAGTAGTGCAACTCAATTGCTTAAGCGTGGTGATTATACCAAAACCCCCAAGATCTTGGTATGTTTGAAGACACTGATCGTACCCAGTAGTAAGACTTACTAAAGATTGTCATGCAGTTTATAATAGGTTATCATGAATATTTTATTGGCTGTTAAATTAGGTCTAGTTCTTGATTTTATAACAGGTTTTGCGCTTACTAGGCGCAATTTTCCGGTGTCAAATATTCTATAAACTAACAAAACTATAAAAGGCGACCACACAAATTATTGCGTTGACGACTAGTCGGGCCCTCGACAGTTTTTTAACGATATATACCTACATAAAGTATATTTAATATAACCTAAATAATTATAGTCCTTGAAAAATATACTCCAACACTAAAAAAAATTCAAATCGGACGAGCGGCTCCTGAGATTAGCGCGTTCAAACAAATACTTCATAATATTAGTTTAGATTACAATAAATACACCGAATTATTCATGGTCTCTGTTTACATGAACGTGCTTAGAACTAACAAAAGTGGTATATGATATGTGATCGTTGTTTACATAGGTAAGTAAATATTGCATGTATTTACAAAATGAAGGCCATACGCAATCTCTTTCACAGTTCTCAGTACTGTGACCAAATGTATAGAAATTTCCGTATTTCTTTATAATAAGTTTTTTCCTTACACATGTGTGCTTAATTTAATGTTTAATAATTATTTGTTTTATTTTTAAAAGTGTTTTTTTTTATTTTAGAGACTAGTTACCTACTCCTGAATTAATATAAGTAGGACTCTAAATAATCTAATAAATGTACCTAAGAATAATTATTCATAGTATAAAAAGTTAGTTAACAAAGTTATTTTTTTCCTATCGAACAAGACGCATAACAACCGCACATATTTTTTTAAGCTACGAAAATAATTATTTTCGTAGCTTAAAAAAATATAACGTATTCAAAATAAGACGGAGCTATTATAATAGCTCCGTCTTATTTTGAATGATAATGACTAGTTTCCGCATAATTTTCTGCCACATTTGAATGGTATCTGAGTATTATCATCCTAATTGCCTCTTATGTAGTTGAAACTATTAAATAACAACATCAAAATAAAATGCTGTGATTGGTGCTAAATCCATTTTTAATGGCAGTGATACAAAAAACATAACAAAAACCTACAGCTAGAGAACTTATTTGCTTTTTATCACGCTTTAAACTTAAAGGATTCGAAATACAAAAGAAAACGGTTGGTACCTACTCATAAACCATACCAAAAATATACACACCTCAAAAATGTTTTGTATTCCGTATCTAATAAATAGGAACTACTTTATTTTGTGAAAGCAATTGCATCAAATACAGGATAATAATGGTTGAATTTTGATATCTTCTGTGGCTTTGAAAAATCACAAACTTCCTAAACCAATCCTTCGGCCATGTAAGCCTTAAAATACCGGAAATGCGGATCGAGCAACGCCCTCGTACAGACTTTTGAGTCGTGTAATTTCGGTTTGAATTCGGAAAAATAAAGATACAATAATTTGGTCATTGTATTATATATATTATACTATATATTCATTCTGTGGAAGGCTCGAATACAAAACCATGAACTCTTCTTCATTACAGATAACAGCATCGCGATCACAAAGCTACAGCTACTCCTACCGTCAGAACCAGCGGAGCATCAGCTTTCCAGGCACGAGAACACATGAGAATTACTACCACAACCATCAAACATTAAACACAAACCCCAGTAGACAAAAGATAGACCACAGGTTAACAGAAAGAAGACCGGAGAGTGGATTTAGAATACAGGTCAACAAAAGAGGTGGGCAAAGACCGCATTTCGTTAGCTTAACCAGGCTTTTGTTGGAGCTGTTCGATGTTTTAGGTAACTACTTGTCCATGTTCAATGCTGTACAAAATGCTTCTGGGATATGGATTTAGTTACCTAGATTTATGTTAAATGATAAAGTAATATTAGTATGAGAGTGGATGGGCATGTATGAAAAGGTAAGCCGAAGAAAAAATGGACATGTATAAAATAAATAAATATTGCTGGACAATTCACACAGCTCAGCTACATCTAGCCCCGTGGTAAGCTCGAAGCTTGTGTTACGGGAGTGCTAGACTAAGTATATAGTGTCCTCCTCATTTCTGATTCGATCCCGTAGAGAAACTCCTAGCCCTCTCCATAGCTCTTTGAGCGACTCTGAGCCTGTTAATGTGGCCGAAGAATAGCCTATTCCCCACGTATTGAAGTGTTCCATGTGGCTTTCCAGGAGCTCTACCAGACTCGAGTGAGGTGGTATTCCCCGGGCCGTCTACAAAGTCCAGATATCAGCCGCAGATATCGGACGAATGTCAACGACGGGGCTACTGCGAGGTCGTCCCTAACTACCCTAAGGAACAAGTCAGAAATCTAATTGATAAGGTGGGAAACATCTATAATTCTACATGAATACTTAGGTATATGTATATCGGAAACATTTTGAAACTGACTATACCTACAGGACACATTCCCTTAATTTAAATAATCCCTATATTAACCCTTAATTAGAAGATTTTGCTGCGTTTAATAAATCCCTTAAAATAAAAGCATACATTTTAATTTCCGGGCAATCGACTGTACAGAAAAGTCAACCATCGAAAAAAAATCATAACCTCTAGTTTTGGGTTTTTCATGATTATTATCGTAGGGGTGTCATGCCTAACGGATCTCATGATACGATCGATAATTATGACAGCGTATATAAATAAAATTTATATCATCAATACATTCTGTTAATGCTTCTATTTATAAGCAATAAACTAGAGTGTCTACGAATAATAAAATGGTCTTTTTTCAGCTGAGCTATGATCAGAAACTAAGAATCCAATCAGATGAGCTGGACACGGAAGTACTGGTGGCTCAGCGTTTTGGGTCAGATGGGGTCTCATTTGGGCTTTGCGACGCCGATCCAGAAAGGGTAAGCTATTATATTTTTTTCATTTTCACAGCCTCTTTAGATCGTTCCATTATATCTTGTGTAAAGCACCTATTTACGTTCTTGCTACTTAAACAGGGTTTTCTGTCTTGACAGCACCTATCTACGTTCTATCTACTAAGACATAAGTTTTTCTATCTAGACGATAGAGATTAGGCCTTTATTTAAATTTCCAGATGCTAGGCTAGGTTTGACCTAACATGAGAACCATTGTGCTTCCACTTAGTCAACTCATGCAGGGTGCTACTGATCTTAATTAATTTTGTAAAATACTTTGTATGTTCCAGCTGTTAATCCCGGATTCCTTACCGGACAGAAACAACGTGTGGTGGACGGTTCTACAAGACAAGGAGAACAACATGACGCAGGCTTTCAGAGCTGAAACTTGCAGAGATGCGTAAGTAATAAATCTACTAACCCTTTTCCTTGGGTTTCTACATAGTTATCATAATGTATAATAAAAATATAAGGTTTAAGGTTTTAAGATATTTATTCTCAAAAAAAACATGCATAGTCACTTACATGAGAACAATTAATTAACTTATGTGCTAATGCTAAACAATTATAAAGTAATAAATAGATAGATAGTCGCTTATGGTTACAAGTTGTAAAAAATATCTATCTATGTATATTCTATTAAGTAGGTAGGTAAGTATATCAGAAATCTAGCACATGTTGCTGTGTGAATTGTCTTGCAATATTTATTTAGAAGAATCCCCATCACAACCAATTCAATAGGGTACCTAGAGTACCTACGGTTCAAATCAGGCTTAGGCAAAGGAATTGAAACAAGAAAAGTTATGAGAGCGATGAACTTATTCTAGTATTCCGATAAAAAAATACCAAGTACTTACCTAGGTTATGATGTAGGTATGTACGAATGAGAAAGAAGATTGTTGATTTAAGAATCCGGCGGAGGACGAATTTCTCATACAAACGTAATACCAAAATTATTTGTAATTCGGGCATATTTCCATGATATTATTGCATTATTATTATTTAAATAGTATTTATCTAGGTTCCTATGGAGTTATTTTTACAAAATACCTACTTTAAATGAAATTAAAGCCAATCGCTTTTTGCAAATTTTTTACGTTAAAAATGCATGTTTTCTTCTTATTGGTTTTGTATGAAAAACAACAATATCTTAAAAATTAGTTGCATAGAAACATAGCTTATATTGTTAAGTCACCGAATAAAAATACTTTGTGAGGAATACAAAATGTTTTCAGTCATCATTTTTGGTATTACGGAACACATCCAAATTCATACCAAATTTTCAACAGCTAGTATTGCTTATCGCTCGCACTAACTCACACTAGTGCAACGCGTATTTACAAGAACGCTCGGAACTCTTTCGTCGTGAGGGAAGGAGTCTATCAATAACCAATAAATACTCTAACGTAGTGATTATATTCTCTTTGGAGTCTAAAATAATTTTTTTTTTTCTAAATCGGTGTCTAAAAAGTTACTGTGACGTTACTGTGACTTTGGCTTTGTTTACAAATTTTGATATTTTTCTATTTTATAAATTGTAAGTCCCATGTAATGCTTTAGTGTAAACTGTTATGTTACATTGTGTGTTAAAATAAAGAATTTGTATTTGAATTACGGTTTGGTAGCTGATAATGGTCTCGGAACGTTGGGTTGTATCTCACAGTAAGTGCCTAACTTATATTATTGTTGCTTGTTTTATTTTAAAGTACAACAAGTAAAATCAACCTACCATCGTTGGTACATGTACGAAACATTGGATGTTTCATTTAGAATCATTTAGTCTTAGATTCCCGCCGCGGGACAACTATTTGTATGATCAAGCTTACAAGGATTTTTTTCATGTTAGTAACTAGGTATAGGTTTTCTTATTGAATTGAATTCACTAGAAAATGATATAAATGATATATAAGATCTGCAAATATTTGTTCCGGGTGTCTGGGTGTTATATAATGTATAATAAAATAATATCCATCTATGTATGTATATTATATTAAGTACTTATATCAGAAATCTAGCATCCGTAACACAAGCTACGAGCTTACCACGGGGCTAGAAGTTGCTGAGTGAATTGTCCGGCAATTTTTATTTATTCTGTTGTTTCAATGTATAAGTAGGTCTTATAGCCATAGTAAATTGATTAGATTATAATTTGTATAAATATTTACAGAGCCACGACGATCAAGCAAAAAACGCCTGTGGTTATCAGTTCCCAGGAAAAAGAGGTCCCTTCCCGTAAAGAAAAGAAATACACGAAATAAATAAAAATATGATTTTTGATATGATCGAACAAAGTGATGACATGTGATGAAACACTAGAGTTATTATTATGTTGTATGTTTTAGTATAACATTATAGTAGGTACCTATGGTAATTGTGTAAATTTAGGTTATAAAGCACTTTGGTTGCTTGGAAGAAATCGCTTTGAGTGATAAGGCCACCAGTTCTATGAATAAATAAGTTCTATTGCTATTCTTTATAATAATGTTTAAATTAAGTTTTTAGGGTGATGAATAAAAGTATTATCTGTCTAGCGAAATAAATGTTTACCGCTAAATCCTTTCTTTTGTTCTCTAATCATAATTTTATAATGCTCGTAATTTTGTAATCCTAAATTTAGTAGAAGCAGAATATACATAGTAGAAGCAGAACCGTATGACGAACCTACCTACACTCCAGCCAAATTCGGAAATTAAAAAAAAACCTAGTTTTACTTAGATACTAAGTAGGTATTTCTTGATAGATTTCTTATGTAGACTTTGTTGAGAAACTTGAAAGAAAAAAACGCATTGGCAAACTAAACATTCACTGAGATTTTTTTAACATACCGGCTTGATAACTAACATATCTCAACACGTATTGTTTGTGCAGCAAGTGTTTCAAAAGCGAAGCCGGTGCCGTCAAACGATTATTAAAACATTAGATATCTTTTTCTATGGTCATGACATGAAACATCAGGTGAGCTATCCTAAATTCCTAATATAACCTAACTACTCACGCACACAGTCAAACACTGTGGTTGTCGTCATCGGCAAATAGAGATAGCGATATGCGAGCCGATTTTCGCACGCGCCTCGAATTGAAATTCCCTGCAAGCGTCACCGGCCCCTTAAACTCAGTAAGTAGGTACCTATGTAGGTACTTACACATACAATGGAAAAATCAATAGGAAGTAGGTTGATCAAGGTTGCAAGACAATTTGTTTTAACAAGTCATTAATCCGACGTCGCCTGCG
This sequence comes from Chloroclystis v-ata, assembly GCA_963691955.1. NCBI lineage: Eukaryota > Metazoa > Arthropoda > Insecta > Lepidoptera > Geometridae > Chloroclystis > Chloroclystis v-ata. Next base: position 8,717,829 of record OY829902.1, on the reverse strand, counting down.
AGTTGCTATGTCAACAGTTGCATAACTGACAAGTTAATTTGGATTTTTCGAAGTCGTTATTATTACAAAATCAACCAGATTTCACTTTCATAATTCTTGTGAGTTATACTATTTATACTTATATCAAAGGTGATTACTCACGTTTTTACAAAGGAGTTAAAACACTCTCGACGTTTCGACTACAACGTGACAAGCGATACAATTAAGTATACCAAACCCAACAACAATACCCATTTCATACAGCAGGCTCCTCAAACCGACCAAGGGATAATAAAAGATACCTTACGTTACGTACTTATTATGTTATAAATTATTAAGTACCTACTTATATGTTTTCCCTGTAAATTATGTATTTTTAACAGTAAACAACTCTCTAACTATGTATGTTAAGCCTACTGCTCCTCTATTCCAGGGCAAGAGACCAAAGCTGTTCCAGATATGCCACCTTTCCCCCCGGATACACGAACAAATGCGTGCAGAAGTTCGTGTATCGGAGCGTGTTAGTGATCGACAACAACAAGGCGGTCGCCCAGAAAATGTTACGGCTACCCAGCTGTTGCTCTTGTGTTATCACCACATTCACCTCGTCATAATGAACAACTTTATACATTTCAGTATTTATAGTGGCTCTACAAGGAACAGGATTATACCTCGCCAATCAGTGTCTAGTGTCAGTTTTATGCGAACTCGATCGAGAAAATTTAAGTCAATTTGTACTGGAGAATTGTTTTACCCTTTTTTGACACTCGCGGCACTGTTTTGATACTATAGAAATTAAAGTCAGGGCATTTTAATTGGTAACATTTGTTAATTCATCAAAATTCAACATTATGTGACATTTATCACCCTCTCTTGCCTGGGAGCGTAGTGAATTAAGGCCTAATCTCTCGTCAAGAGACAGACAAGTCCCTGTGGGAATAGGTTAACAAAATAGGTATACAAAACATGTTTTTATTTCTAAGCCATAAAGAGGCTTTCTTATTTTGATTTTTTTTTAAACTCAACTTAAATAACTTCCTACCATTAAGTAATCTAATTTTGCCATTGATAACTGTAATAAGTTTGTTTAGCAGTTAGCTAGGTAGGTAGAACCTACTAGGTTTATTACTGCCACTTTCGTGTCTTAGGATATAATATATATACCTATATATGTATATGTTTACTTATCTTAGTATAGGTATATGAAAACTTGAAGGTACCTACTATATTTAATTTAACAGATATATCTACATATCTGGTTAAAAGCGCAAAGTAGTTTTTTGCAATCGTGTTGTTAAAATAGACGTCCTTAAAACTAGAAGAAAATAGCGGAAATTCAAATAAAATATAAGTTTCTAAAAAACGTAAATTGTTAGTTAAGTAGGTACCTAAGTAGGTACATTATCATGTCTTCATTAAAAGTAATAGGTAGTTGAATGTTGTTAATGAAATAAATATTACAATCTTGTTTAGAAAAATCAATTGCTATTCGTTAAATAATAGGCAACGGCTGGGCCGGTTTTGGTCTTGAAATGTTCGTTGTAGTCCAGAAAAGGTTCAAATGTAAGAAAAAGGGCGAAGGTGCGGCCCCGTCGTGAAATTATAAACACGGAAAATCTTGCCTGATTTTGCATTTTCAATGTTTTCGCAAAACACGATTAACAAGAACTTACTTACCTTATTCAATAAGAAACTGTACCATTTTAAGAAAATTTTCAATACCTACCTATACCTACTTTAAACTGATTATTATTCGATTCTTAATCTTATTATACCCCGCTAGGCCACAGAAAACTGTTACAATATTATTATAGAAAGGTAGGTAGGTACATATAAGATGCAGTAATTGTATCTGATAAGTTATATAAACTTTGTGTTGTGTACCTACCTGTGTGTATTAAAATTACTCAACTGTGGCTAAACTAAAATCCTTACGTTCTGATTAAGATTTTATACTCTAGTCTTTATTGAAATAAACTTGTTAAATTACGAAACAATGTTTTCTTTTTGTCCTAAGTATGCTTTAAGTTTAGAGAGTTGAATTAGATACCCCAGCACAAATAGATAGTTATTCAATTTCACGTGACGTAAGAGCAAACGCCTGTTTGATGCGACTCACATCAAAAGTGTTCGTGGGCCTAATTTATCGGGTCCATGTCGATTGTGTGTGTGTGTGTGTCCCATATCCTCCATTTTTAATTTATATTTTATAATTTATAAATCAATTCTTTTAGTGCGCGGCTTATACCTATAAATCCTATAGTTTAGTTTTTAATAATGGGGTCGCTCTAAATTAAACGCAATTTTTTTTTATAATTTGCAAGTGTCAAGTGTTTTGTTTTTTAAATTTACAAAGCTTAGATTACAAAGTTTTAAGGTTCTTCTTTTTCTTTTATTTTCGGCGAACGTGACTGGCCCTTGGGGTTTTGCCGACAACCGCCAATGTCAAGTTAGTATTACTTCTTTGATCGCCATTTTGGTGATTTTGGCAATCCCTTTGTCATTTGTATTCTGCTATGTTTTCTGTTCTGTCAATGTTATTCATCTAAAACTCGGAAGAAAGAGTATAAAGATCTAAAATTCTAAAAGTATGTCATAAATTCAGCATCAAATTTAGGAGGTATTCTTTCTTCTGAGAGTTGAAAGACGATTCAGCGATCCATAACTTTATAAGAAAAAGAAGTAGTCATGACAACAACTTGACATTGGCTAACGACAAAATCCCAAAAGTCACGTTCGCCAAAAATAAAAAAGTAGATTACCTCAAGTAAACATTAAGAAAGAAGAAGTAAGTAATGTAATGTAAACAAAGTTTCAATAATCCAATAATCTAAGAAACAAAACAAGATACCGGTCCATACCTTTACGTACGTACGTATTATACAGAAAAAATAACAGATAGGACAGTTACCTACAGGAAATGCTTTTTCCGCTGAACGGAAAACATTTGTTTGCATTATATTTTACATTTTTGAGGCCGTCTTTAGCAGTAGCACACGCAAATATGTCTTCTGGGAGTACAGACGCTGGTAAGAAACGAAAGCCTACCTTCTACATTTTACTAATATTAAAATTAGGTCACAATATCTACAATTAAAAAGATTTATGTCATTTATTTCCTTTTAAATACTTACTAATTTTACGATCTGCAGATAATTGTTCCGGGCTTCTGGGTGTACTATAATGTATAAGTAATAAAAAAACTTCTATGTATGTGTATTATATCAGAAATTTAGCACCGGTAACACAAGCTTTGAGCTTACCTTCCATGGGGCTAGATGTTGCTGTGTGAAATTTCCAGCAATATTTATTTATTTATATAAACATGAGGTAATGTGAGCATTTATAAAATAAAATAAAAATAAATTTAATGTTTTATTCAGTCATCTTACAAAACATAACATACTTAACTACAAGTATCTTACTAATCTCTCGTAGGTATACTCTACCTATTTGTAGCTAAGCTATATTATTTTCAGATATATACTCAGTGGCCTATGTTACAGTGCCCAGTACTGATGTGGGTAAAACAATTGCTCGTGGTCTCGTAACACAGAAACTAGCTGCTTGTGTCAACATAATTCCACAAGTTACTTCAATCTATGAATGGAAGAATGAAATCAATGAGGATAATGAGGTACCTACATTTTTTTTTAAATTAAGGCAATGCTGGCACCTTATAAAGCACTATAAATATAGGACTAGTAGTAGATTTAGCTTAGGTATTAGTCTAGATAGACACTAGACTAATAAGCTTAATCTTCTGTACTTATATTATTTACCAGCTCTTGTTAAAGCTACTTGACATCATAAGTGATGACCATTTGAATATAATCATATGCATATCAGAAAGGTGAATTAAAGACTAATCTCTATTGTACAGAGTGAAGTCCCTGTAGGTATCCCAACAGTGGGAACATAAATAGGGGTGCTTCTGCTTATAATAATTATTCTACATGTACATTACCTACACAAAATAATATATTTTTGGTTTTTCAGGCTCTATTAATGATAAAGACACGAACATCACAAGTTGACAAACTTACACAGTATGTCCGATCAAATCATCCCTATGAAGTATGCGAAGTCATCTCATTGCCTATAAAAAATGGGAACCCGCCTTACTTAAAGTGGATTGGAGAAAATGTTGCAGATTCTCCATGATTGTGTAGGCTACTAGGCTAAGATTTCCAAAGTAAATGGATTGGTTAGTTCTCACAATTTAACTAACTTTAGCAATAATGCAAATAAATTATATTAGTACCTATATTAAATAATGTATGATAATAAGTACCTTCTTCCTAATTAAAACATAAATAATATAAATATTCAATGTAATTATTTAGGTATTTTTGTTCATTATAATACCAATGTTCTAATTATATGTTCTTAGTTAGATAAGTAATAATAAATGTCATTAATTTATGTTCTGTTAATTATTATTTCTGAAATGACCATCTCACAATCATAACTTATTCATTTCATATACGACTCCATCTATGAGTTCAACTTGAAACTAAAATAGCACGTGTTTCATGAACGAAATCAGTGTTTCATGCTACAAATAGATGGAGCTTCGGGACTGAAAAAAAAGTTTAAATGTAAATTTCATGGCTTTTCTTCATACATGCTTTATGTATGTCTTGAATATACCTACTTATTCAATATTTTGAGTTTATGGCTCAATGGTCAAGTACAATAAAGTCTTTGGCCCGTAAAAGGTAATCATTTAATTATATTTTTTTATAACGTTACCTATATATTTCACGTCCACTTTTGTGTGTTGACCTTCAGATATACCTACTTAAAGTTCTCAAATCACACATATTGTAAAAATCCGCGGGAACCATGACCATTAAAGTGTAGTCGAAACGTAGAGATTTTAGGAACTCCACTATAAATACGTAAGTAATTTCCGTTGCTATAAAAAGTAAATAACCAGTGATATTTCTCGGATTTTCTACGTCAAATCAGGATCTTTTTCCGGAATAGTCGCCATCATATAATGCCTAACTACTTCCTTCCCAAACATGCTATTTTTATTATGCATAATGAGGGAAGAATAGAGGAATCAGATGACCTTTCGGGGTGTATTTAGAGATCTGTTTTAAACTAGGGCACAATAGGAACCAAAGTGAATCAAGGATGGTCTAGAAATAAATACATATCTCTAGATTTGAATTGAGGTGACCTCGTTCACCTAAGTCAAGTTATCTATCTTCCCCAAATATAGAATGTTTTATTGATAGATAGAGTAGGTAGTTAAGTTTTCGGCTAAACCTGAGCACAGCAAAACTAACCTAATCTATATTACCTACGTCCGGAATGGACAGGGGTATATATATATCATCCTAATAAAGCCCATAGGTATCCTATATGTTTTGGAGTAATCGATTATAACCACCAAGCTTAGCAAGCAAGGTTTTCGCTGATAGATGGTAGGTAGGTAGGTTCATTCGTATTATTTCCTGAAGGTTCAGTTAGACACTTTCTTTTGGATAAAAAGCTATATTGGCCCATCGTTAAATAATTCACAGCCACCTGCAAGATTAATTATCCAGAAGATCTGAAACATGTATGAGATAAATCATTCATGATGTTTCTGAGGTGGCTGCCCAAACCGCCTAGTAGGTGCCTCTAGTTTAGTTGTAGGTACCTACCTACATAGGTAGGTACTTGGCCAAATTTTTTATATTTTTATATAACGTATATTTTATTTTATATAGGTATAGTGTCGTGTATAGTGTAGGTACTTGTGTTAAGTGCCATTAATTATCTGCTTAGTTAATTAACGTTTAAAGTTTAACAAAAAAAAAATATAAGTACCTAGCTACCTTTTAAATATAATAACCTACCTAGATATAAAATAGCTAAAGTACCTAGGTACCTGTATCATAAGAATAATCAAATAAAGTTACGAAGAGGTTGCAAGTTCGCGATAGAAACGGAACCTAAGAACAATACCTACCTACCTACCCGATTTTATATTACTCAAGAAGTACCTAGTAGGTACCGCATTCATAAAGTTTAAACGAATTTCTACTGTAGTAAAATTTCGCTCGTTCCGTGCCAAAACTTTCAAATAACAATACCATTCCACAGTAATTGTTACAAAAAACTACCATTACCCGCTAATTGGCTCATTTGTACACCGAAAACTACCTACCCAACAAAGAATAAGACAAATAGGCTTTCGCGGGCGGAGTGAAGTTGGTCGCGTTTGAAGTTAGCCGTAGCGATCGTAGACGTCTACGAGATCGTAGATGACGCAGTGGTGGTTTTTGGCGTGGTTTTAAGGATATGTAGCTGGTGCTACGTGCTGGTGAGAGACAGAGAGAGATAGAGGGTTGGAAGAGAGAATGGAGTGAGAGGAGAGAGACAGCGGGCTGCAGGAGCAGGGTCGGGCGCGGCGCGGGCGGGCTGGCTGGCTGGCTGGCCGGTGGGCTGCGGCGCGGCGCGGATCGATCGCGCGGCATCGAGCGACGCGGGGCGGGCCCTCGCAGTCGCGCGCGGATCGCCGAGCGGCGCGCGTCCCACGACTGCATGGCACGCCCGACTGGATGCCTCGCGCTGGGGAATGGCTTCGTCCGAGGAAGAGACGACTACGTCGCTCCCTGACGATGTCGAATGCCTCAATGTGCGAAAATGGTGGTGCTTTCTACTGTCGTCGATCTTCACGTTCCTCGCGGGGTTGTGCGTGGTGCTGGTATGGCGCGCGTGCGCTTACGTCTGCTGCCGCAAGGAGCCGGAGCTGGCCCCGAACGACCCCAAGCAGAAGGAGCAGAAGGCGGCGCGTCAAGGGAAGCAGGAGTTCGAGGGCACCTTCATGACCGAAGCCAAAGACTGGGCCGGCGAGCTCATCTCTGGTCAGACCACCACAGGCCGGATTCTGGTGAGTGCCCTATCATTCTTATCCTGTGTGAGGGAGTAAACCTGTGTGATCGTCTGCACTGATAACTCAAAAGTGTATCGTGCATTATCGTCCCTCATAGGTACTAACGATCCTCACAATTAATCTCTCAAAAGTCTACTTTAATGTAAAACTATAATAATGTATTAGGTACATACCTCTTGATACTTATATTTATTTACACTGCATCAGGTAATTACTGACTAAACAAGGTCTGTCAGATGACTATGGCTGCTTGATGCCTAAATCAGATATCTAGGCACTATTGAGACCTACTTACGTTTTTATTGTCCATTTAGTTTATTTTTCGTTTAAATTATTATGATAAAGACTAATACGGTAGGTAGATAACTGATCTTTTTAAGGCTAGTAGGTAGTTAAATAACGATTTCGAACTCTTAAATTGATAGGTAGATATCTTTGTTATCATCAAAGTAATTAAAGTAAGTGTTTTCTGTCTAAATGGCTTTTTCATGATGTGTTCTTTGTGACGTCAATTGTTCTCAAAGGTTACCAATACATTTTAACTCAATAGTTTAAAACATAACTAAGGATGTAGGTATATTCTAAACTAGTGCATACAAAAGTTAATTTTTTTTCCACGACCATTGGTTTGGTTGGGTGTGTGTGTGTTGTCTATCCGTCAGGATAAAGACTTTTTACCGCCTGTATATGAAACCTACAGTGAATTTAAATTGAAGTAGGTGAACAATTGAAGAATCTGTGTCCCATTACTGGATACTGATCGCCCAAATAAAGCCTATTATAGATCTAGGGGATAGGGTATAATCACCACGCTTACCAACGAGATAGGTACAGTATAGAAAACGACGTTGTCTGGAATATACCAAGAACCATAATTTTTTTATAAAATATAATGTCCTTGAAACGAATGAAAGGGCTACTAGTTCGTGGAATGAGCAAAACATTTTGAACACGTGGCAGCACATTACTGAATAATAAATCCTGGTAGTCAGAGAGCTGGTATTAATTTTGAGTAAGTATTTCAGGCAAGCTCAAAACTTCTCCTGAACCTCTCATATTATACCATGGTACCTATTGGGTCACCGACATAGCCCAGCGGATTAGCTCTTTGAAGTGGCAATAGGCTGGCCATATAGCGAGGAGAACGGATGACCGATGGGGCCGAAAAGTTCTCGAGTTCAACAACAAGGTTATATGGTGAATGTGGTTAGCTCGCGGTGGATGCAAGTCGAGCGACCGTATGTAATGACTTGCATAAAAAGGCCTATGTCCAGCAGTGGACGTCCAATGCTGAGATGATGGTGATAGAACACCCAGCTGCCGGAACAAATATTAGCAGATCGTGCAAATTTTTGTTCCGAGGCGCGAATCGAACCCGCTACCTCATGCGTCGCAGGCAGACCTTCGCCATCTGCGCTACAGACGTCGTCAATTATGATAGAAAATATTTCCAGGTCGCTTCATACCTTCCCAAAATTTAGTGCCAGCTTTCGGAATATTAACCCGGCAGGTGACATTTCACACGTGAACTATCATTCTCTTTTACGATGTTTCTTTGAATGTGGGAACCCACACACATAGGTTCATGAAATCGATACATATTGATTAATTGATTATTGGTGAAATTATTTAATTCAATAGTACAATTGAAACTCATTGAATATACTTACACAATTTTTTAAAACCGACTTTAAAAAGCCAGAAAGAAGTTCTCAATTCGGCTGGTTTTTTCCTTGGAGTAAAGTAAACCAATGTTGATGATTATTTTTTAAATAAAAATATCATCAAAATCTGGTGCTAGTTTGGGTCCATCCCAATATGGTCCAGTTTTAAAAATGGCGTCCACGACAAAACCGTAAAAAGCCTTTTATGAGACAGATTGAAGTCGGTGTTTTTGTTCAAAACAATGTACCTAAGTGAAAACTAGCAGCCAACGGGTTAAAATTATCTAACGGTAAGGTTCATAATATACAATCTATAGCCAATTAAGTAATAATTTGCGGCCGCCCCGTAAAGAGTTTCGCTCTGATGGATCCTTAATCGGTTTTCGGTGAGTGCCAAATGTCAGTGCACAGGGAAAAGGTCTCCCATAATGAGGGTAGGCAGGGAAATCAGAACATACCCATCTTTTAGATGAAAATCTTGGCTTTAAAGAATGTTTAATGTTTGGTTGCTATTAATAGACGCGTTAAATAAATGATAGATAAGATATTGGACTTTCACAGTTTTCACACATAAATATACTCGTGGTAAGCTCGAAATCTGTGTTAGGTACCCTTACATAAATTGATACCTATACTAAATATACCTGATATAAATATGTACTTATATTAAAAGTTATAAATATTCAACCAATTTCAATATCAGGGGATAAACTTCTATATCAGAAACAATAAATAATTATTACTTACATAACCAGATTCAGTTAAAATTTTTTTTTTTACGAAGCGAGGGCGGTTCACTACAAACTAAGACTAAATAAATAATCTAAACTAGGAGGTAATGGACGTGACTTGTCTAATCTGATCTATTACTCACCTGACTAGATTTGAGTTGAATCACATCTTGACCTTGCCAATAGAATTGATTGTAATTTTTTGTCAGTTTAATGATTCACGCACTACACTCTTCACATCGAAAATGAAAACTTAATTTATAGTGTTTTAAAATGGCTTGTCTTGTAAATTGAACAGGTTGCTATGCAAATTGTCCAGCAATATTTATTTATGTATTGTATGTAGATTTTAGTAAAATATATTCATACTTGCCTATTCTTAAAGCAATATCCCATAGGTCCTTGTTTATGGGGTCAGCGTTATAATTTGCATGTTATTACATGCTCGTTGAAAACGCCATGAAAATGCCATTTCATCTCGTCTACGTACTAAGTGATTGTGCCTTTCTAGCACAATGACGTCATACAACTTGTGTATCACTTGCACAAATCTGAAACTCTTGTATAAATAAATAAATATTGCTTTACAATTCACTCGGTAACACAAGCTTCGAGCTTGAAGCTTGTGTTACGGGTGCTAATTTCTGATATACTTAATATAATATACATACATACAAAGATAGATATTTTTATTATACATATAGGTACATATAACACCCATACACTCGGAACAAATATCTACATACAATATACTTACAGTATTAAAGCTTCTGGAAAATTCTTCAACTAACAGTAGGTACATTGTATTAGTTATCTGCCTACAAAGTTTTAGATGAACGCGTTCAAAACAATATAAATAGGTACGTCAGACACAGATTCGATTGAATAATTGGCTCTTAATGAGAATTAGGAGTTTCACTTCTTATCCTGTATGTGTACCACACCATGAATCCACAGGAATCCAATATCTTTATGATATCATCCCTTATAGGGCAGACTTGTTTACGACAGTCTCGTCCTTGAGAGCCTTAGTAATCCAATGTTAGCCTTAGATCTTAGGGAAAACTATCGAAAACATTTTTATTACTGGGTAACATAATGTTTTTTGCTATATCATACATTTGGAATAAGTTAATGTGTTGTTTGTCACTTTTTCGAAGGACTTCTCAATTTCGTATTAAGATCTATTTTTGGTTGGATTTAATAGTAGAAAATATAATTTTGCTATGAGTAATCTGATACTAATAGAAAGAAATGACTGAACATTCCTGATCATCATTAAATGTGATACGTCGAGATGATATAATGATATAACGCTACCGCGTATCATGAATCCATGATAGGCTATTTTGTTCCTATTATGCAAATAAAGACCAGTATTTTAAACCTAACCTTATTACACAATGGTATCTTCCATTTCTTTTGATAGGTACCTACATTAGCTAAGAATAATTCATAGACTATTTTAACCACGGATATTAAATTCAATAATATTTATTCAAAAAGCAAACATTATGCACTTAGTATAGTCATATTCAATGAATATTAAAAAAAAACTGAATACAAAGCAATATGTGTGTTATCCATCAAAATCCAAATCAAATCTAAAAGGCTCTTATTTAAATTATAATTAAAACAAGACTTATCTATACTTACTCCTTTTAAATATAGCTAGCCTAAATGGATACACCTGAAGGAGTTGTGGTACAAATTAAGAATCCCTTTATTTATTGAACCGCTCCAACCGAGTCCCAACTCCCATAGGCAATTACTTCGCGACAAACTTTAGATTAGAAGAAAACTCAATTTGAATCTTGGAGATAATATATCAACGTCCATTATATTGGCAATCTGGAATTATGAACTGATTTGAGTTTGAATATTTTTCAACTCAGATTTATGATGAAAAATATTGGATAACGTAATGAGTATCAAGTTTGATTAATGGAATTCTTAGCATACCTATATTAAAATGCGATAAACCTAAAATAGTATTAAACCTGATGTATATTTTAATTAATTACCTAATCATTTTTGCCCTATATATATGGTATCATAATAAATATTATTCGTACCAAGGCGTGTTCCAACTGATAAAACGGTACTGGCACTAATAACTATCCTAAATCCATTATTTTCGTTTTACAAGAACACTTAAAATACTTACGTTTTTTTTCTATACTTCGTAGATACATTATTCCAACCTGACGATACGTCCGTTAGAATATCACAATTCTAATTTCAAATTATCAATTTGAGTGCAGTCGTTTCACTAAGAATTGGCAAATTATAGCACAAGGAAGCCAAAATTCATAAGTATGTTCATTATGTAAGTACATTTTTGTTATCTACATTCAAAAGCAGAACTTACTAAAGTTACGTAAGTTCCAGAACATTCAGATTCAGGTGCAGACTAATGTTCCTGAGCTAATGCTCACAGTAATTGATCCTGTCGCTCATAATAAGTGTTGCTGAGTCAAATCTTCAACTTCGTCATCTATTTTTGGCTCATAGTTGTCAGTCAGTTTTGTCGTCTCCTTTTACACCTTTTTATAGAAAACAAATCCAACAACGATTAATAAGAGCAAGAATTTTGTTTAATAAAATATTAGTAGGTTTTTTGTATTTTTTAAATGTCTCTATTTGAATACCAGTCTTTTATAAAAGTGAATTCCGTTGTTGGCATATTTATTGAATGTCAAATCAAATCCGGTTAGATACTGTGCAAGGTGCAAGGCCTGGCTTACGCTATGTAATGTATGAACAAATTTGTAAAAAATATGACACCGTTTTTATAAAACTATTCTTCTTCTTCTTCTTCTTTTATTATGGCGAACGTATAAAACTATTCTTAAAAAGATAAGTACCTACCTACCTAACAATATTTTCTTACGTCATCGTGAAAGGTCAACCATTGGACCATTTCATTACCTATCCAGTATTTGATAATCACGGATAAATCATTTCTTCTCAGGCTGCAGCACCCCCACACCCGGATCGAATACGAGCGTGTGTCATGGGCACAGATAGTGTTAAAACACTCCCAACCTTTACGACGTTTAGTCATAATTCCTCGTCAAACATTACGTATAAAAAAGAATATAATATACCAGGAGATTTACGTCATGCTTATTTAATTTTATCGATTATTCTAGCCAGATGAATCCTTAGGTATCGTCTATCGTAAAAACTGTCTCTTTTACGACCCTCAAAATCATTTTTCAGAGTAGCCGCCCAGCATCGTGAACCAGTTTACATAACTCAGCAAACATTGAACTTTATCACAGTTAACATAGCAGTTAGTTTCGTTTGAAGCATCAATGGGGTAGGTAGGTCCTACTGTGTAACGAAAGGGAGTTTCGTATCGATACTGCTAACTAGGTCAGGGTTCCGCCGTGCTTGGGGCAATCTCATTACCTTGTACTTCCTTTACTTCCTTACAGTTTATCATGAAACCGTAACGTTTCGGTGTAACGTTATTTCAACCGTTTCAGCTATTTAACGAAAACCATACCATGAAGGTATGTAACACCTCTTTCGAGTTAATTATTTAAATGTATTCAATTACATTTAAAACTTATTTAATATGCTTTTAAAAACCTTGGCATGCTTTTTATTGGATGGGTATTTGGATGGATAGTTTTGTTTATAGATCTCAACATTTACAAATCTATTAGGTATTATCTGTATCATCATTATTATTTAATTTTATTATCAACAATAAAACCGCAAAAAAAATCAATTCTATTTAACTAGTCTACGAGTATAAACTATGTTTTTATTGCATTATTAAACCATTAAAAAGGTAAATGTCAGTCGGCAATTGTCTCGCCATCTAGGTATAATATGACTTGGAATTCGATTTTTATTAAAAGTATCGATGACTGAATGTCATGCCCGTAGGTCAAATAAGTCGCAGACTACTTCAAAAATTTAACGAATGTTTTGTCCTCTGTTATCCTTCGTAAAGTTTTTCACGTTATGCATTCATTACCTACAACTGTATAGGTCATTTAACCAAATCTAGATGAAAGATTTAAAGATTTATGTCATTTATTTCCATAAAATCCTAAAGATCACTTGGACAAGTCAATAAATACAATACATTATTAAAACTTAACATTAAATAAAAATATACAATGGAATGGATGATGAAACATTACGAGTATAATAATTTGTATATAATCGCTGGTCCGCTAAATCGTCCTCTATCGACCTCGTTTATTTAATTCAGAACTTAATATATACATAGAGTATGTGTTTATTTCACTTGGATATGTCTATAAAAGTAAATAAATCTAATATGATTAATATAGGTATTTTAACAAGCTGTTTCGGTCTCACGTTGCGTGTGATATCGTCCTTGCCTATATTATTTAGTTACATACTAGTACTAAATAATACTTCTTAAACACTTTATATTATAGATTATTTTTATTTAAGTCCTATATTACACACATTGTACAGTTAAATTAAAAAAATGTATTATGTGTCATGTCTATAAATTGAGTCTTTTATCCGTGTTGCTATTAATAATATATTTTTATTCCGTTTCGTTATAAAAATATTATAGGGCACAAGTCTCCCCAAGTAAACCTTTTATCTTGATATAATCACCGCGCCTATCATTCGGGTTGGCTATCGTATTTGCAAAAAAAAACGCCTGATTACCTTAATGACTACAAACCTAAAACTTTCCGCTTTTCCGCCAAATGAGCCAAAAGCTTTCCTCTTTAAAAAGCGTTTAAAGTCGTCAAATTCAATTCTTTACGGTTCCAAAATTCTTTTCTTCTTTTAACATGAAAAATGCATTGGGACTTCGCCCACAGACGGCTGACCTATATAACTTCGAAGCTACAAATGGACTATACGGTAAAGTTTGACACAGTAACGCTTTCATAGTTCGACAAACGATTTGAATTTATAGCCCTAGATCACGGAAACATACGTAGGGCGCGCGCGTACACTAGTGTGTGACAAAACAAACCAATCAAATCAAATAACTAGGTAGTCTAATATAAGTAGATATTATTTCCCATCAATGCATGTATAATTATTATTCAATACTAGTTGCCGCCCGCGGCTTTGCCTGGTCTAATCTCATTTTTTAAACCTTCCCTGGACTACTACGAACATTTCAAGACCGAAATCAGCCCAGCCATTCCCGATTTTAGCGAGAGTAACGAACAGCAATTGTTTTTTATATATAAGAAGATAAGTAGAAAATTACTTTTTTTTCTACTCTTATTTTAGTAATACTAATATTTAAGTTTAGATTAAAACATTGTTACATTGTCATTATTTGAAAGTACTGCAATATTTACGAAATAGAACTGCCGAACAAGTACTGAGGTATTGTAACCACCATTCATCTACTGTATTATTTGTCTGTTTCTAAACGCTCACGCATGCGTAGAAAGCACATAAAAACATCAAAAGAATAAAACATGATAGTGCTTTAGGGGGAAAATCTTTCGTTCTCTTCTTCCGTAGTTGAAATTTATGTTATTACTCGGATGAAAAGAAAGGAACGAACGAAGAACTTGTGATTGTGAACATTTTACTATATGCTTCAATTATCCTAGATTGAGGTCAGATAGGGTAGCGAAGGAGGTTAATCTCTTATTTTACTCGATTTCTGAATTGTAGAATAACGATAAATAAATTTAACTTATCCTTACAAAACTTAATTCTTCAAGCTTCAACAGTTATTCTGCTTCATCCACAAGGACACTAAAATACAGTTTGTGGATATTATATTCTTTAAGCAATCTCCAGATATTGCGTCTATTTCCACCCTCCTGATAAATGCATCTCAGCCAGTGTGACCTATAAAAGTTGCAGTCAGAACGGAATAGGTCGGAAAACTAAAAAGCCATATCTAGACTGGGGCGTCTGGCGTTGTGACCTTTTGGTATTTCAGAGCCGAGAATACTGCTATCGGTATTAGCTATTGCTTTTGAATGCCTTTAAGTCGGTCATCGTTTATACACTTAGGAAAATTTTAAGGCAAAATAATAAATACTTCAGATGTTTAATTTTCGACTGTTATATTCATTTGGCTGGTGATTTCTTGTCAATAAAATAACAATAATAAATAGACTTTATAAGCTAACTAGCTAGCGCTGCTCCGAATCTTGTAAACCACAACGCTTATAAGTAGGGTTAAGAACCTAGATTTATATCAGGATGGATGGATATCCTTGAGCTCGAGGCAGATAGCATCAGTTCGTTCCATCAGGATTTCAGATAAGTAAGAAATCGTGTAATGTACAAACGAAACATCTCATCTTAGTCTTATCGCTGCCTCGCTGGCCTATAATAGTTAATTTTGTTATGTCTATGTAATATTTGAACTTTTTAAATAATAAGATTTTATTTATACTTAATGATGTTTTAAATTAATAAATCTTCTTTAAATCTTTAAATTATTTTGTAATAATTATTTGTGATAGAATTATTAAACTCGTTTTTGATAGTTCACAACAATAGATAGATAGGTATTTTGTAAAAGACAATTTCGAATCCCTTGTTGGATAACTGTTGTAAGTTAGGTTAGATTGGGCTTATGTCCTTCCTATTTTGGGATTTTTCCCAATAAAAGCTAATGAAGCTAATTACATACCTCTAACCTTTAATATAAATTATAAATTAGAATTTAGACTATTAGACCTTCATATTTTTGACACTTTCATAAATGATATATATCATAATAAAAATATACTTGGTACCTACTTCCTAATCAATTCACAAATTTATATTGTAGGTACTTGTTGCAACTCAAAAAATATTGATAGTAGGTTTCCACCTACTATCAATATTTGCGATCATGTGACCCATTTAATCACTTACAGCTTTCCAGTCCAATTAGCCAGCATGACAGCTTTGACGAGTTATATCTTTCTAACAGATGGGGGAAAACTGATATAGGTGATATCGAAGTAATTGCACTGGCACTTATAGTAGCTATATGATTTTATCAATAAAGACCACGTATCTTATTATAAAATAGACAGAGATAGCCTAGTAGATAAGCTGGACAAGCCATAGAACAAATTCAAACGCTAATCTGGAATGAAATCGTGAATTAAGTAATTGGCAAGTGCGTACCTAATTGGAAATCCACTAATAAGATGGAGACTAGAATTGGTCAAGGCCGTAGGTGATTTTATTTTAGTGGCCGCTTTTCATTATTTTTGAGAAAAACAACGAAAGCGCCAACATTCGGAACTATGCGGATAATCATTACCCCTATTTACGTTCCCACTGCTGGGACATAGGGACTTCTCTCATGATGTCTTAATCACCACGCTGGTCAAGTGCAATTTTGCATAAATAAACTATGGGTATATTTAGGTACCTAACATATATGACTGATTACGTAGCAGATGTGCTACGAATATAAAGCTATGTTACCATATAACGCTGACACATACCTACCGTCGTAAAGGCGAGATTTTCATCACACACCTACATTACATGTTAGTTTTACAACTAGGGTTTACTACTGCCGCCGTAAGGACATCCCGATTTTATTTTATTAAGGCATTGGGTATAAAGAACGTCTCTTAGGTCGTTGTTTATTGATTTTTTATTTTGTAGGTTAAGTACGTACATAGTCAAATAAATAGACTGAAGATCATTAGAGCTGATAGATGTTGTGTTCTAATAACCGAAACCGCATCAAACCTAACAACTAAAAACTTTACCTAGATACTAAAATTATCTAAAGGAGATAAGAAAAATATTAACATTTAATACATTTCACTTTGTTTAATTTGATGAACTTATTGACTAGCACTTTAGGACTTTCTTGTGAATGAATAAATCGATTGTATTGGCCTGGAGATTATAACTCTTAAACGAATTCTTCTAACTTATCGTTTCATTAGGGCAATTCTATCGAGTCTAGATCACCGCCTTGCGACACTTTCTGATTTCTATTAATATTTCTTTCCATAATAAACTGGAAGTTTTCTCAATATTATTCATAGAAATGCCTAGTGTCTACTGTTATATCCCTACTTCACCTACAGAATAGTAAAACCTAATGTAACTGAATGAAGAATATAAATCAACGCACGCCCAGTGATATCGAAGTCTCCCGGCTGCGATAAAGCGGTGATAAAAAGAGTTCGCCGAGAATAGGGCCCGCCCAAGTGGGCTCTTTGTCCCGCTCGTAAATACTTTTTGTTTGGCTAGTTAAGGATTGTTTATCAGGTTGTGGACTCTAGTAGGAATCCGTTTTGTAAGCGATACTTTAGTTTTAACCTACTACTCAAGTCTCCCCGATCTAATGCAATTCATTTTCCTTCCAAACAAAATGGATCCTATTAGTTTCGTGTATAAGACGCTATAAATAAAATAATCATTGTTACTAATGGAAAGAAAAAATTATCAAATACCAATAATATATTATTCACACGCCAACATTTTGCCACGTGGTAAGCACGAAGTGCACGAACCTTGTGCGGGTTACGGAAAGTTACGGGTGCTAGATTTCTAATAAACTACTGGTAGCATACGATAGATATTATTTCAAACTTTTTAAAACGCGATTTAAGTTTTATTAATGAGTTTTTTGATTATTAAAACGTTAAGGTTACATAAGTCTATTTAAAATCTCAAGTTCACCACTGGTCAAATCTGGAAAAAAAAACTCTAAACTCGTCCCCGTTTGTAACTATATACTGATACATCCGCAACAGTGCCCGTTTGTTGGGCCAATTGTTTGTGTAATATCAGTTTTCTTTGTACAACCTTAGCCACCTTAGTTTGTTCTATAATGTTATTATTGCTATGACATCAGATCCTGGAGATTTATTAGTTCTTGCTGAGCTTGCACGCTTTCGGGGAAAAAAAATACATTCTCAACGTAGCATGACATGTCTACTTATACTGCTGTCTTCATTAAAGTTATTTGGTTAATTTAATTGGAAGCGAAATGCTTCAATCATAATATCCTAAGATCCCGCTATACAACGACCTTCACCGAGATGTATAATTAATGAGACATATTTTTTATGTTATTAAATATGCCAATAAATATATCCTATATGGGTTGCCTAACAAATTTCAGTCCAGAGTTTTTTTTTATTAATAATTAAAAAAATAGCTGCAGTCTGTGGCTTGTGGGAAGCGTTTACGTTGGACCTGTCACGCGGCTCACGGATGACCCCCATGGCTCGAATGGTCCGGTATAATAAGGCTCACCGATGAGCCTTGTGGCCTGAGTGGAAATACTTGATTTTTCTTAAAGAGTTTAACGTGATAATAGGGCAACCTAACGTTTGCATATTCTATGGGCTTCAAACTTTCGGTTGGTATCAAATTTATTTAATAATCACACCGGTGCAATGTTTAAAACAAAAACAAAATTTTTAATTATTAATTAAAAATACTCTGGACTGAAATTTGTTAGGCAACCCATATAGGATATATTTATTGGCATATTTAATAACATAAAAAATATGTCTCATTAATTATACATCTCGGTGAAGGTCGTTGTATAGCGGGATCTTAGACTATAAACTAGCTTTCACTTATTTATCCGTTTTTCTTTTGTTACTCTAAGCTTCTTTCTACGTCTAGTCCGAGCGTTTTTCAACAAAACTTATAACATATCGCTACTCAGTCATACAACACGTCATCTTCGTAGCGTATCTCTACTCTAATGGAAATCACCCTTAAGGTCTGCACTGCTACGTCGTAGCATCTTCCGTAGCATGTCTACGAAAAGGATGATACATTCCATTGTGTTCGGTATTAATTTTCCATCGATTTCCATCAGCCCTATTGAACTAGTTTGTGAAGTACAAAAAGGGATCTTCGTAAAACCGCTGAGTGTGCTGAATGAGCCACGGTATCTCCTAATCCTGGGAAATAGGTCAATGGGCGGAGTCGTATCGATTGTCGCTTGCAGCCAGGACACATGTACCGGAGTGGAGGATGCTGGTCGCTTCAGCTTCCACGTGGCTGAAGTCTTCTTACTACATTCTTACTGACATTCTATTAAAATACAATTTATTAAATTAAATTAATTTTGTTCAAACACATCCTTTACAACTTAACTTTACAAAACTGTTCTAATCATCTAAAGCGCTGCTGTAAAAGCTAATGTAATCTTACAAGCGCTACTGTATTGTACAATAAATAAACATTGCTGGATAATTCACACAGCGACCAATAGTACTGTTTCTGTATATGTGCAATTGTAAGTATTCTAATGATATAAAGTAGCAAGAAAAATTAACGAGTCGACCTCTAAGTTATTTTTATTATGATAGACCCTTGCTTGACCAGAATCTCACCTGATGGAAAGTGTCAATGTGGCCGAAGATAGATCGCAAGGGTCTAGAACGTACCTATTCACTCATGTCTTGAAGAGACTCTGATTATTTATTTTTATATATCTGATTATATATATTATTGTTATTTTTCATCTCCCTCGCACCCCGCAATGCTTGATAATGATCTCTTTCGTTTTTCTAGCATTACGTGTCCGTGGTGAAAATGTCTGATGTTTAGTATTGTCACGTTTTCTTTAAGTACTGCGCTATGAGTATGGCAGTGACCTCCTGGTACTTTGCAGTCGTCCTTCCTAGCTTTTGAATTATTTATACATTGACTTATATTATTCATGCAACGCAAGACGGTAGCGCCTTCATGGTTAAAGCTTTTACTGAAAGAATATGTCAGGGCGCGTGCTTTTACGACAATATGTAGCGACAGCAACGCATTCGATTTTTTATATCGGTTGGTCCTTTTCTTGAATTACAAGTTTTGTAATTCAAGAAAAGAACCAACCGACT
The DNA here is from genome assembly GCA_963691955.1 of Chloroclystis v-ata. Classification (NCBI taxonomy): domain Eukaryota; kingdom Metazoa; phylum Arthropoda; class Insecta; order Lepidoptera; family Geometridae; genus Chloroclystis; species Chloroclystis v-ata. The sequence continues at coordinate 8,697,749 of OY829902.1, read as the reverse complement.
CTTAAAATATTATATATAAAATAGATTTTATATAAATCAAATATATTCTTAAATATATCTCTGTAAGGAATACATTTGTAAATTAGCTATCGGGTCGATTCGATATGAAATAGTAAAACTTTTATGTTCACGTGTTCATTGCCCAAACTGGTGAAATAAAATTGTAGAAGTCGTGATTATTTAACACGATATCTATTGATATTTATGTTATTTACATGGAGCCCCAAAAATGAAAAAGAAACTCAAAAATTTAAGACAGATTACGAACAATAATCAAAAATAATCTTTTTATTGAGAGATCTAACAGATAAGGTTACTCGATAGGTCAAGTCCTCAGTCACATAACGCAATCGGCGCCTGCCCATGACGTATCTATCGTACTCGAATGACGTCATCAGTCGCAAGTCTCAGTAGTTGGCAGAACGCCACGCCAACTGTCCCGTCCCCGAATATTAGATCTTATTTATAAAGTTGTATTTGTTTTGAATCATATCTGAAAACACGTGATTTGATGTGGAAATAAATGGGGATTGAGTGGTTTTCGCGTCAGGTCACCGTTATCTATACTTATATTATAAAGAGGAAAGATTTGTTTGTTTGTTTGTTTGTAACGAATAGGCTCCGAAACTACTGGACCGATTTCAAAAATTCTTTCACCTTTGGAAAGCTACATTATCCCCGAGTAACATAGGCTATATTATATATTAAAAAAAATTAGGGATCCTTACAAAAACTCCAATAATGTAACATAAGGTGTAAAAAAATGACCTGAAAAATTCCTTACGTCGCGTGCGCTGCGAAAACTATTGATGATAGAACAAAACCATGTACTACGACTTTGTAGAACTCATCATTATCTACAAAAAATGTCGCGACAGCATATGTCTAAATATTATAGTTATGTCACAGTAAGCAGTTTTTTATTCTAAAATATTAATTTATATATGCCGCCACTTGAAAGGGTCTTCATTTGTACCTTGGTATTAATCCTTATCAAAATAAATTACTTTATAATCAAGAAGGCTTTAATACCTTTTTATAACTTTTTGAATTATTCAATTCGGACATTTCATTCGGAAGATATCACGAGTTTAAAAATTCAAGTATTAGAAAAAAGTCTAGAGGTTGTCGCTCATCGCGCTCAGCTAGCCAGCATGCGATGTAGACTCCATGTAAGCGTCACTTTGGGGGAGTCAATGTAATGTAATATCCTAATCCAAAGTCAAAGTCAAAGTAATTTATTGTTTTCATGTGTGTACAAAGGTCTTACAAAATATATTATAGTACTTAACAACATGAGCCCAGGAAGGGCATTACAATATAAAGTTATACATATGCATAACAATGTTTCTTTTTATAAAATTTTACAAAATAGGTAGGTACTTATATCTAAGTAAAATAGAAAAATTTACCATCCTACAGTTTAAGTTACAATATTATATAAGAGTTTAATTTACAATATTTACATCAAAAGAAATAGAAACTTAGTTACTATCAAAAAAATCTTGAAGGGAATAGAAGCTATTTGTGGTAAGATATATTTTTAACATTTTTTAAAATTTAAATATGTTTGTTATGTTCTTAATACTTTGAGGGATATGGTTATAAATTTTGGTTGACATGGCGTGAGTTCCTGAGTGAAAAAGCTTAAGTTTAGAAAATGGGATATCGAGTTTACTATGGGGGCGAAGATTTTGAGGACGGGAGTAGACCTGGAAGAATTCTTTGTCCTAACATAGGCTACTTTTTACCGCGGAAAAATACATACTTCGGCGGAAAAATATATGCTTACGCGGAAAAAATCGATTTAGATAAAATTTAGTATGCTGAAGATAGTTGCAAATAAAAGTATATGGCGAGAGACTTTTCACCGCGGAAAATACATGCTTCCACGGGAAAATATATGCTTACGTGGGAAAATTTAGTATGTAGATAGTTGCAAATAAAAGTATATGGCGAGACGAAGTTCGCGGGGGCTGCTAGTTAGTAATAAAATAAATAAATAAAAATAAATATTGCTGGAAAATTCACACAGCAACATCTAGCCCCGTGGTAAGCTCGAAACTTGTCTAGTCTAGACTCAATTGCTCAAGTATGAAATTAACCTAGATTATATAGCATAATTTTCATATAAACTATTAATAGGTCTAATCATTTTAATATTCTGTAATCAAGTGGTGCGAATATGAGTAGAATATGGTAGACATCATAATTTTTAACTCGACTAGCGTTAAATTAAAATTTCTAAAATAGGTGGGTATCCACAACTACTCATTGTTCGGTATTTTTAAAACTTGTCTATTTATGCACAGAGTCATTGCCCTGAGTTTGGCATCATTTTCTCGGCATGTCCGCATCAGATGACAAAGATGACGAATGTTGAAAAATTCTACGATGCCTATGTCTACCGTTGTTGATACGTGATTGGTTAAAAGTTTGCGTACGATTAGTAGATTACGTAGATTAAATTAATTAACAAAAGACCAGTTTCAGCAGTAACAGATAAAGCCTATCCGTAACTTATCTTATTACCAGATTAACTACAAATGTTTGTACGAATCAGGGTTGTTGCTGATGCAGGTTTTTGACACATCAGCGGATGCAGATGCTGATGCTGATTTTTGATCTTGACATCAGCGGATGCTGATGCTGATGCTGATTTTGGCCAAGTGCGTGTCTGATCAAGTTTTCCTCCTTTCATCATCGAAACGGAGTCTTGATAAATTATGCCGTGTAGAGTTCCGTCCGCAAAGAGTGCCAACGGGGCCCTATTATTAAGCATCCGCTGTCTGTCTGTCTGTCTTTCTTTAGTTGATTGTAATTTTTTTTTCAATTTAAAGTTTGTATTCAATAAAAAAAAGTGTCCAAGTGCGAGTCTGACTCGCCCATGTAGGCTTTCACAGCAATTGTACCTGTATGAAGTAGTAGTTTATGACGTTTTATAAAAAAAAATTCGACATTATTTTAGCTTAATCATCCTCTTATTTTAAAAGTTAGAGGGGGGGGGGGGACACTCATTCCACTTTGGAAGAGTCTCTCGGCCGAATGATTTAGTTTAGAAATAAATGCTGTTAGAAACCTTAATATTATTTTGAAGACCTAGAAGATTCATAAATATCCCACACGTATGGGTTCGATGAAATTTTATTTTTAAAGTTTCGGTTCTAAGTCGTATGGGGTCCCCATACGACTTAGAACCGAAACTGAATGTAATTTTTTATCAATTGTTTTATGAAATCTTAGCGCGGTTCACGGAATACGTCTGATTATTAAATTTCAGATTTATAGCTCTTATAGTTTCGGAAAAAACGGCTGATATGGACGCACGAACGGACGGACGTACGGACGGACGGACGGACGGGTGGACGGACATGACGAATCTATAAGGGTTCCGTTTTTACCATTTGGCTACGGAACCCTAAAAAATTAACATTGAATCAATCTAATCTATTGAACCTACATGAAAAATGTGGTTTCACTAGTGGGTTGGAATTTAATGAAATAAAACATTGTTTATAATATTGCACTACAATAAACTACTGACGCAACTTATTTTAAATACACGGACGAGCACAAAAACCTGTATTTTATTTCTACGCAATGTGTAGTGCAACGAATAAACAGGTTTGTGCTTGTTTACCTAATTTGTACAAAAATGCGCGTTAAGCCCAGACCGTTTCGGACAAGTTGTGACTCGAACATCAGCATCGTAAATCAGCATCGATCGATGCGGATGCGGATGCTGATGCTGATGTCTAATTTAATGCTGATCATCAGCGGATGCTGATGCTGATGCTGATATCAGCAACAACCCTGGTACGAATATCTGTCAGATAACTATCTGAAGCTTTATCTATAACCGGTGAAACTGTAAAAATATATATGTATGTAATGATAATCTATTCTCTCGTCAAGAGAGTCCCTGCGTCGCAGCAGTAGAAACGTAAATAGGGATACTTATGCTGAAAACATAGTCTTTACTATCTCCGTGAATGTAAAACGATTCCATTGTAGATGGCAATGCTCGAGCGGTATCCATTGATTATCGGATTCCAATCAGGACGCAAACTCATTCGGATGTCAACACCCCGGGGCTATTCAGTTGTCGAGTAATTTGATGCAGTTAGCTATCGTATCGGCAGCCGGATTTTTAAAGGCTTTTCGTTTCGACGTTCCTTTTGCTTTCGGATTCCTGGGGAGTTTCAGTGTAATTTGATAACTTATTGATTCAAAACTAATAAGTATACTGGTAACCAACTCAATGCTGAGTCAGTGTCCTTTTCACTATGTTCGGTTTACAAGCTGTATAAGTATGTATGATTGTACAATTTATGTTAGTAAACTTAACATTTTTAATAAAGATATTTTGTTAGAATAGTGTTTATTAGGATGATTTATGTTTTTTACATTTTTATATAATTCACTCAGCAACATCCTCGTGTTAAGTTCGAAGCATGTCGTCGTTAGGTTAGTAAATTAATAAATGTCAGTAGGTTAATAAATGTCCGAGTTAATTAATACTAATAGACTACATACCTAGGTGACATTTTTTTATATACATAGAAAACAATATTGAAATTTGCTAGCTGTGTTTAGTTAGCACTAGAACTGTTTATCACTCTGAAATGCGAGCCAGACACATAACGCAAGGTTTACGCGATCAATTCCGTTGTTGCTATATAATGTTCACGGGCACTCACGGGTCATTGTTATGTAAATTGCTCACATGAATCGGCTTTCCCAAATGTTCGGATAACTGTCGAAAATAGTCAATAACTGGAACAATGACGATGTTTGTTAGAATATAGTACTACCCAGTGCAACATTTTTGCAATACAACAGGGGTAGAAAGTAAAAACGTTGGAAAATGCTTTGACATTTTCCAACGTTTTTACGGTCTATGACATCGTAGTGTAATGAATATGCCGGATAAATAAAAAACTTGAACCCGGATATTCAAAGTGATGCTAAATCAGTAACTCAAATCATTTCTATAATACCATGCTACGTAATTCCATGTTAACTATCAGTGTTAAGACTGAAACTTGAGCTTGGCATTGCTGAGCTATCAAGCTGGTTCCTGCATATAACTGTTATCACACCTGTTAAGTTGCATTCTCAAATTTCAACCCTTGAGTGGCGTATATAAGTCTTATTAGCTATTCATATGATTCATAGTTAACGTTAATTAAGTATATATTTAGTTTTTGAAAATAATGAGACTTAAACTATGTTTTAACGATCTTTATCGTCATAAAATAGCGTGCAATTTTAATTTAGAATGCCCTTCGTATACTCGATGTATTATTAGCCACTTACCTACTCGAATCTTGTCTAGGTACAAGATTCAAGGCAAATGTGACAATGTTTTACGCTTGGACAGAACGCAACGCGCCAACTTTGGCTACAAATTATTAAAATAAAACAAACCTGTTTATTTCTTTAGGTAAAATAATAACGTAAGGATTGCCCAAGACCAAATCTACCAGATGTAGGTACCATTATTTTAAAACAATAAATGAATATGAATACCCTCGTCGTGTCCCGAATACTCAGTTCCTGGTGTTAAAAAACTTTTTGCATTAATTTATTATTTTTGATAGACAATTTTTAAGGAAGATCTTTTAACCGTGGGTTAATCTCGCAGATAAGAAAATAACATTTTTAATGTTTCAGTGCCAATTATAAACTTTATATAGCGTGTTATAGCGTAAGTTATCCAATGGTTTGAAATGTTCCGTAAGCACGTAGCCATTACTGAGTAAATCGTGTAAATAAATATACGTTTACTGCAGTTCCCCCCAGCCTTCAGGACATTTAATATCTACATTCCTTCCAAGTCCCAAGCGTTCCGTTATGGAATAATATAATCAAGTGTATTATAGGACGGCATAGCGAAAGCTTAGAGGCGTATAGCAATCGTGACCTTGGTAGGCTGACGTGACCTGACGCAATAACTTATAGAGATATGAAGATTGGCGATCTATATACATCTATATAGTTCCAAATTATAAGGTTTCGATCGACTCGTTGGCAATGTAGCGAAGGTTCTAGGTAAATGGTTAGATTTGTGGTAAAAAAAAAATATCAATACAGATAAATAGGTCAATCATAGGTCTAATATCTATCTAATAATAATCTTCATATAATTTTAAGATACATAATGAAGAAAATTCATCAACATAAAATCTTTTAATTTATCAATATTTGCAATCCAGTTTGTAAGGCATGTCTAAATCCAACAGTTTCTAAAACACTACCTATTAAAGTTTCAGATGAGAATGGCCCCAGTCCATACAATACGGACTAACGGCCCATATTTGCGTCGCGTTAACCGCTTTACAGGCACTGTCGATTGTTTATTGAGCAACTGTACCCGACTCCCGGTAACAAATCATTTAGAATTAACTTTGCGCCTCGTGGTTTGGCTCGTGGTAAAGTAGTTTTCCCGCTATGATAAAAAATCTTCCTGCGGTAAAAAGAATCCCATGTATGAACCCTATGCCCATATAAAGTAAAGCAATATTGCTGCAGCGTCGGACGTCCATCTTCCATAGGGACGGATGAGTTGGTAAAATTAGCTAGTTCACGGTGAATGCAAGGTGCATCCGACCAAAATAACTGGATATCATTAAGGGATGTCTACGACCAGCAGTGGACCACCGACGGTATATATAATGATGATGATTGCTGGACAATTTACTCATCAACATCTAGCCCCGTAGTAAACTTGAAAGTTTGAGTTACAGGTAATAATTTGTCATCCTGTTCTCAGAGCCAACATCGGTCTAAATACAAAGACGAGCGTCAATCTAGACTCGCAGTCAAAAACGTGATCATTTTCGTTTTATCTCCATCCAAAACACCGTCTAAGTCCAGCATTTGCAGTCATTAAACAGACACATTAACATTTAATATTAGGGATCGTGACCATCCGCCGCGAGCCACTCCGTCTATTCTTACCCGGCTAAAAATACCCGGCCATGTCACATAGCCACAGATTGTACAGAAAGACACGCACTGCGGGTACCTGTCATCCGTAATCACTGGATTGTAGCTCATGGGTCGATGTAGGATTTACATGTGTGTTATTGTGTGTATACAACAGCTGTAAATAAATACTTTTGTTTTCTATATAATAACGCCTTTTTTGTTAAGTTTTGTGTAAAAAACAGGCCGCTTTGAATTATTGTCGGCGTTCGTAATATTTTTAACGTATTGTACATCTATGCAATATATAGGTCGTAGATTTATGGCATTATGTTTTAAAGACATGGACTGTGGATTTTGTGAAATAAATAAAATAAAATAAAGACCTAAGTCAATAAGTTTATTTAGAATGAATTGTTTCAAATATCCAGTTTTTTTTTCAGATGTAAGTTGTAACCTACAGTTTTTATCAGTACAATATCAAATTATTTTAGGTTTTTTTTTCTGAAATTCATGAAATAATTTATCATAGAGAAGATTACGAAATAGTCTGGAAATAAGATTTTACTCACACTACAAATTACAGAAACCCATTACTATATTTTCAATGTATAGAAAAGAACGCGAAATCTCTTTGAAGTGTTCTGGGCGTGACATACAGCGACATTTCAACCCATCTGCCGCATCAATTTGAATCGTATCACCGCGTAATAAAAGCCACATGACCTATCAACACGCAATATTAGAAATTACATGTCTCAAGTCAATTTCAACCTTAGTCCGACCAGGTAAATATCAAGTTTGAGGAACTAATGCATGTGATTCAGTTGATAACGTATTCTGATGGTATTCTGTATCTTATCCCGCTGAGCTTAAAGGTCAAGACAAAAAACTTCTTCCAGTTGCTCGTTTCCGATGACCAATTTGGTCCTTATTTTGCTAAGTATACATATACATACCTTGTGTATATTATCTACTACCTCCACCAGGTGTATCTTTTAATTCTTAAACAGTCAAAAAACAATTAAACCTGTAATTCCGTTAGAACAACGAATCTGTAATGGCGATGAAACAATCTTCAGGGATATTGGCACAAAGCCTAATTTGTTTAATGGGTGCTTTGACTTCGTAACAATGTGAGGATTATGATAATTCCTTAAGTGAGTTTGCTACGTGATGATTGATTCTTTGGCATTTATACGGAATATTTAATCAAAAAAGTAGTTGCATCGGATCCGTGATCAGATGGGAACTTTTTGTGTGATCAGATGCAACTACAATCTGATCATATGATCAGATGGGAAATACCCCACGGACACGTCAAATACTTCTATCTAACTAAATAATTTTAACTGGTAGGATTATTTTATTCCATTCAATAAAACCCATTAGAGATCTTGGGGCACGTGCTCGTCTTCTGGTTCATAAATTAATCGTCTACGACACACACGGCAGTCTTTTCATCATCATCATCATTATCAGCCATTGGACGTCCACTGCTGAATGTAGGCGTCCCAATATGATTTCCAGTTAATAGTAACTGCCGACAGCGTCCGACCACGAGTCCATCTATGCTTCTATGCTAGAGCATAGAACTGGACAGCATAGATAGCATAGATGCTATCTATGCTGTCCAGTTTCCATCTATGCTCCTCGCTATATGGAATGCCCACTGCCACTTCAAAGAGCTAATCCGTTGATCAGTCTGCTTTTACCTACTTTAAATCATGTCAATAGCTGAGGGCCACCAACACCAAGTGTTAGGGAGGTAGGTCACTGGTGTACGAAGTGGTAATGTGAAAAAGACTTTTTAGTTGGAATAGATGCTCAAAAATCCCGATTTCTCCGGAGTAACTTTAGGCGTGCGCAGTAGCCATTACCGGGAGACCGACTCTGAAGTTTGCGCGTACGCGCCATTTGCAAAAGACGCCATTCGTAGCTACGTTCCGGTGAGATCGTCATTTCTGCATTCAGTTTTATTGAAATAGGTCACTCATCATCATCAACAATGGTTGTTTACACAAATTTTACAAATAAACAAAAATCTTATAAATATGAATCTAAATTATCGAAGGAGCAGCGCGTGCGTCGGCAACACTTTCCCCCCTAGTGTCGTCATAGCGACACTCAAACGTTGAGAAGGGCTACACGCGCGGCGGGACGCTTTATCACTGACGTCCCAGTCCGTATGTCCAAGACTCTCACCCTACCGTCCTGCCCTGGATATACCTTAACCACAATCCCTTTTGGCCAGCAATTTCGATGTGAGGAAGGATCAACCACGATCACTAGGTCACCTACCTTTAGCTGCTGCCCTTCGCGATTCCATTTTGTTCGAGGGATGAGAACAGGTAAGATCTCCTTTACCCACCGGCTCCAGAATAGGTCAGCCAAGCGCTGAGCGGTGCGCCACTGGCGCCGCAGGTACAGGTCGTCGTCGTCGAAGACACCGGGAACAGGTAAGTTAGAAGAACTTCCTATTAAAAAATGGTTAGGGGTCAATGACTCCTGACTCCTAGGGTCTACTGATACGTGAGTAAGTGGTCGACTATTCACAATATTTTCTACTTCTGCGAGAAGAGTGGTCAGTACCTCTTCTCGTGGAGCTCTTTCTTTCAAAACAACCCTAAGTGCTGTTTTGACAGTTCGTATCAAACGTTCCCACGCGCCCCCCATATGTGGGCTCGCAGGCGATATAAACTTCCAGGTCACGCCTTTGTTCAATGCATCAGACACAACTTGCTGCTGATCCAGATCAAGAAAAGACTTTCTCAGGTCAACGTCCGCTTTCCTAAGATTCGTCCCGTTGTCGCTCATTATTGTATCTGGCCATCCACGGCGCGCGGCCATCCGTCTGAGTGACATAATTAAGGAATCAGCTGTTAGATTGTGAACTAATTCTATATGTATCGCGCGCACAGTTAAACATGTAAATAGAACCCCGTACCGCTTAGGCCTTTGTCTACCTACTGTTACTTCTATAGGTCCGAATAAATCTACACCGCACATAGTGAACGGGCGCTGATGATGAGCGAGCCGCTCAGGAGGCAGGTCGCCTAGTCGCGGCGGTCTAGGGTTAGCTTTTCTAATGCGACACAATAAGCACTGAGATGCTACCGTCCTAACGGTAGGTCTTAAATTGACTATCCAATATTTTTGCCTAAGTTCGTTTACAACTAATTCGTTAAACGAGTGAGCAACACGTTCGTGATAGTGTTTAACTATAAGTCTAGCTACGCGGTCGTGACCGTCAAGAATGATTGGATTTTTCATTTGATCATTTACTTGACTCGCGGCGTTAATACGCCCGCCAACTCGTAAAACATTATCGCTATCTAAGAACGGTGTTAAAGTACGTAAACGACTATCAAAATTAATTTCACTATTATTTTTCAACAAAATTATTTCGCGTGGAAATGATTGTGATTGTGAATGTTTTATCAATAAAACTTCCGCCTTATTAATAAATTCTGAATCAATGAAGCGAGTTTTATTTTTTTCTACATTTTGAAATAAACAAAAGTACAGTTGCAGCACAACGAAGCAGCCTCATCCAGGAAGAAAACCTATTTGGATCCGGGACGGGTAAAACATAAGTATCGCTGTGAGTATGAAAAACCGATTGTATTTCTTCTAAATCATCATTTGTGTTTATTTTTAATGTTTCAGGTTGCTGCGGCCAGCTTTCCGGTCGATCGTACAAGAACGAGGGTCCCGTGAACCAAGAACAATCACTACGTAAGTTGTAATCAGTAATTTTAGTAGCTAAGTCCGCCATATTCAATTCTGAGGGAACGTAATTCCATTCATTAATTTTTGTATATTCATCAATTTCTCCTAATCGGTTGGCTATAAATGTTTTATAATTACGGTGTTCATTTCTAATCCAGTGTAAAACAACGGTAGAATCAATCCAATAAAATGTCCTAACAGGTTTAATTCTATGTTCTTTTTTTATTGTTTCAGCTAGACGGCAAGCTAGAAGAGCGCCCTGTAGCTCCAGCCGTGGGATCGTGATGGACTTCAACGGCGCGACGCGATTTTTACAAGCTATAAATGAAACGGAAACATTTCCATTACATTCTAACTTACGCCAATATGCAACCGAAGCATAAATGCGCGGGCTAGCGTCTCCGAAGACGTGTAACTCCATCTCGCTCTCACCTGTCACACTTGTTGCTACGAGTATCTCCTTCTCGCTCACACTAGTAAATTTAAAATACCACCTAGGAATGCGAATGTCAATAATTGTTTGTAATTGCAATAACCAGTCTTGAAATTGAATGAATAAATTATTTGGAATTTCATCGTCCCACTTTATACCTATTTTCCAAACTTCCTGCATTATTATCTTAGATTTTACAGTAAAAGGGCTTAAAAATCCATGCAAATCAAAAATAGACATAATAATGCTTAATAGTTCACGTTTTGACGGTTTTCTAGTATTATTTAATATATCAGGAGCAATGCGTTTTAACGACAAGTCAAATGCAAAAGTATCGCTTTCAGGAAACCATAATAAACCTAAGGTTCGTTCCGGTTGGTTTTCAATATTAAACCTTACGGCCTTGTCACTAAGGATATCTTTTGGTGTGTCGTTCAAAACTTCTAAGTTGTTACTTAACCAATCGCGCATTGTAAAACCGCCCTGTTGATTAATAAAAGAAATTTCCTTAATTAACTTCGTAGCGAGGCAAATCTCGCTTACACTATCAATATAATCATCCATATATTGATTCTTTCTAATAGCACTTACAGCGTCCGGCATAGTTAGTTCGAAGCGCTGTGTGTTTTTTATTTGATTTATATACTGTGCGATGAACGGAGAACAGTTTGCACCAAAGATAAGTGACGTCATTGCGTACTCCTTAACAGGGGTCACTTTCGATGATGATGATGATACACGTTCGGGTATATTGTTGTTACAGACATCATCCTGCCATAAAAAACGCAACGCGTGAGTATCTTGCTCACGTATTTTTATACGTAGAAACATATCTTGTATGTCTCCTATTATTCCTATACAATTTTCCCTAAATCTAAACATAATTCCCAATAAAGATTGCAACAGATCGGGACCTTGTAAGAGAAAATCATTCAAAGAGCGATTATTCGATTTAGCAGCTGCATCAAAAACTAATCGTAGTTTTCTTTTGTTCGGGTTATCAACCCCGAAGTGAGGTAGGTACCATACACGTCCATCGCTATAGCTACCTATACCTACTAGCTCCTTAGCATAGCCGTTAGAAAATAGATGCGATATTCGTTCTTGATAACGTTGTGAATAATCGTTATTACATAACATTTTCTTTTGAATAGATTTTAAGCGTCTAAAAGCATTAGAGTAGGAGTCAGGTAAATAATGATTTTCCGTTTTCCACGGTAGACCAACGTACCATTGTCCATCGCGAAGCTCAGCAGTCCGATCTAATATGGAGATCGCGCGTTCATCATCAGGGTTGACGCGGGGCTTCGTACCTACTCCAATGGAATCTAACAAAAAAGATTTTCGTACTTCCTCGTGCAGCAGTGCGCACCGTTTCTCACAGTCCTCGGGGTGAATCGGGACGCAGGGGGAGGCGACCTCAGAGATCGTCTCCGCTGGTTGAAACTCACACAAATGAAAAATATTTTCTTGTGGGCCGGTATTACCAGGACAGTCGTAGGCAAGAGAGACATACGGACTAGAATTATGTAACAGGTCACTTACCGAGGTCCCGTGTACACACCAACCTAGCGGGGTCTGTGAGACGTAAGGCCCACGCTGCTCACTTCGATAACACTGTACAGGCGTTATCAAATCATGGTTATCCTGGCCTATCAATAACATTGGTTGCGCGTCACATTTACACAAATTATTTATAACAAAATCACTACCTAAACCGTATTTACTAAAGTCAATGTTAGGTAACGATTGCACTGGTAAATTTAATGATTTTATTTTTCGCGCACTTATGTAATAATTTTTATTATTATTATTTGCGATTTTAAACTTAACGATTTGCGTTTCACACACTAATTCACCGTTATCCCATGCACTACGCGCTCTCATCTTCTGGGTGGTCCCGTGAAGACCTAGCTTGTCAGCCAGCTCCGCCGCGATCAGGGTCACCGTGGCTCCGTCGTCCAGCAACGCGTGGGTGTGCATAGAACCTGCCGGCCCGTGCACTGTCAGCGGTACCGTTTTGAGAAGTACTTTAGGGTTTAATGACGCCACGGTATGGTTCACTGTCTCGTGGGTAATCTCCGTTTCCTCCTCGGTCCCTTCAGTACTCTTATTCTCACACGGCCTGGTCCAGTGAAGAAGACGATGGTGCGGCTGGTTACAGCCCTCGATGTCGCAGTTATTTGCAGCGCAGGTGCCAAAGTCGTGACGAAGTAAACATTTGTAGCAAAGTTTATTTACTTTTGCAAATCTCCATCGATCCTTACGCATCGCGCGTTTGAAGCGCGGGCAGTCTTGCAGGTTATGTCCGGTTTTGTGACAAAACTTGCATTTGTCAGCTTCGCCGTCGCTGTTGTTGTGCGTAGCGTGCATGATAGTAGCTGCGCTGTGTTTGTGTTCGCGCTGGTCCGGTTTTTTCATAGATTGTAAATGAATATGACTTACGCCGGAATTTGCAATTTTATTCGCTTCTTGGTACAAAAAATTGCTCAATAATTCCAACCTTGGAATATCTAAATTACTAGCGGTGATCTGTTTTTCATAGTAGTAATCACACCATTTATTTATAAGAATGGTAGGTAATTTAGACAAAATAATCGAAACTAGTTCGGGACTGCGTAGGTAATCATTTTGTTTTAACACTATTGCAGCCGTCACATAGTTTTTAATTTTTACAGCAAAACAAATAAGCTCGTTGTGGAATGTCATAGGCAACGGGTGTATTTTCTTGAGCTGTATCACAATTTTACACATTATAGTCTCAGGTTTTCCAAAGCGTAGCTCTAATGTGTCCATGATCACATCAGGGGTGACGCCGCCAATTAGCAACGAAGTAACTGCTTCCTTAGCTTCGCCGCGAAGACACTTTCGAAGGCGCCATACATTTTCTGAGTCACTGTACTTACAGAGCTTGGTAGATTCATGATATGATTCTTTGAATTGTAGCCAGTCCATGGGGTCTCCGGAATAAGCAGGTAAGTCCTTAGATGTAGACATTCTAGTAAGCAACTGCTGCTGATGCTGAGAAGAAGAAGAAGCGGCGACTGCGTCTCTCAAGGCAAAGGCAAGCATTTGGATATCAGTCTGGCCAGCGGGCATGCGTGGAGGTTCAGCCTCAGGCGCAGGCTTTTGCTCGGCAGATTTATCAAGCCAATTCTTTACTTTACTTGTTACAGATGGTGCAGGCGAGCTCTTCGAGTGGCGGGACTCCAGGTCAGCGACGTCCGCGGCGAGCCGTTTCTTCAATAATTCGACTCGTATTTCGGATTTAATTCTGGCAGCTTTAGCTTCTGCCTGTGCTTCTGCTTCTATCGCCTCGATTCGTAGTTGAGCCTTAGCTGTCTCGGCTTCTATTTCAAGTTGCCGGCGACGCGAAGAGGTTATACTCGTAGAAGACTTTTCTGACTTTTTGCTTACACTACATAAACTTGCAAAAACTTCTGTGTGTTCTTGTTTCGGAGTCGAGGGAGGAACACTCGGATCAATTCCATTCCCATCACTGCAATCCGTTTTAGCGCCACGTGATTTCTTTCCTTTGCGCGGCGTGCGCGGTGTGTGGAACATTTTTCACAAACAAAATGCTTCGGTACAGGTGACGATCCGGTTCGAATGACCACTTTGTTAGGGAGGTAGGTCACTGGTGTACGAAGTGGTAATGTGAAAAAGACTTTTTAGTTGGAATAGATGCTCAAAAATCCCGATTTCTCCGGAGTAACTTTAGGCGTGCGCAGTAGCCATTACCGGGAGACCGACTCTGAAGTTTGCGCGTACGCGCCATTTGCAAAAGACGCCATTCGTAGCTACGTTCCGGTGAGATCGTCATTTCTGCATTCAGTTTTATTGAAATAGGTCACTCATCATCATCAACAATGGTTGTTTACACAAATTTTACAAATAAACAAAAATCTTATAAATATGAATCTAAATTATCGAAGGAGCAGCGCGTGCGTCGGCAACACCAAGGTTGTCCAAAAATATCTACCTCACACCAAAAACATGGCCTTGCATTTAAATTTTGATATACCTACTTACTTTGCAATCAACCGCATATATAAATTCCAATGTCAACGCCCTAATGTTTAAAAATATGCGTGACGCTCTTACATTAATAACACCGATTCGGGTAATATTAGAGCTTTCTTTTAGAAATATTGTTGTTAGGGCAATAATTACTTTTCTAATATTCAGTTCGTAAGTAATTACTTACTAATTGTATGGATTTTAAACACGATTCAAAAATTAATGCCGCCGTGTGTTGCAATATTTAAAAAATATTAATTAGGTTCATTTCTTTTAAAATAAGGTAAATTTAAGAACTTACAAATAATATTTTTTCAATAACTTTATTAAAATTTACGACTAGATCTTCAAGCTAAAATTATTATTCAATAAAGCTATCAATATCAATATTAAAGTAATTTAAAGTTTTTCCCAGTTTTAAGCTTTATTTATATTTATAAGGTTCAAATTTAAAACATAAAATCTTATAAACCGCAATACCCTACTGGCGGGAGCGAATTATAAACACAGGATGAGAACTTTAAAACGGCTATAAACTATAAACCCGTGCTTTAGTTTAGTAGCAGTAAATCAGGGAAAAGTGGGGGATAATCGGCGAGAGATACGATACGAGAGTGTAAAGCTGAGTTAGTAGACATGATCCATATTGCTCATTAGTATTACAAATTCAAAAAAAGAGCCGTGTTGGCTAAGTGGCAACACAGCCAACTTTCATTCCGAAGGTCGTGGGTTCCAACACCGGCGCACATGTCTGATTTTTCTTCTAAAAAATTATGTGTTCTTTAAAAACACGTGCTCTAGCGGTGAAGGCAGACATTGCGAGGAAACCGGCACGATCCGAGAAGTTTGAAAGTTTTAAGGACATATGTTATTTACCAACCCGCACTTCGCCAGCGTGCTGAATTAAGGCCTAATCTCTCTCGTCAAGAAAGAAGTCCCAGTAGGTGATTATGATGATTACAAAAATCATTAATGGCGTCCAATCTAAATGAATTATAATTTAATTTTGATATCTGAACAAGTTTAAAAGATAACAGCAATGTAAAAAGTTGTTTAATAAAAAATATGTTAGAATCCTTGTTTCATAATTATCCAAATCGTTTCATCAGGTCTAGAGATACACACCCACAAACACTCACATATACTTATACTATAAATCCAAAAATAAAGATAAAACCAAATAGAATAAATACTATTCCGAAAGTCTCCGACTAAAGTAAAAACTTATAGAATTGGAAACTGTCGGTCTCGTTAAAACGGGCAAGGAATCCGTTTTATTTATACTGTAACATTTGTCATTCGCCGTAGAACGCCGGATTTCTGTGTCACTATTAAAATAGATCTTACACCCGCGTATACGCGCTCTAGAGTGAATGTAATCTAAGTCTTTGGTAAACATGCCTATTACTATTTTATATATACCTCTATAGGTTTTAGGTTTTTCGATAGGTTTTTCGTACTTAGTTGATTTTTAAAGTCCTCTAAGTAGTTTTTTTTATAAACCAACAAAAGTTTTACTTTGTAGTTGTGCAAATTCTTATTGTGTCCAAAGTAATCAACGAGTTATCAAGTTATAACTATTTAAACTATCATAGTATCATGGGAACACACCAGGTTTTTGAGTTATCAGAGACTCAAAAATATTTTAATCATGTTACCTGTTTCAGGCTCTAGTTTAAATGAAGTTATCAAAAATCATTGTAACTTTATGCTACAACTATCTAACCATCTTTATCAGTCGGTTTAGGTAAGCCACAGAATTCGGTTCTCTTGTGCTATTTTTTTTCATTATATTCTAGTTCCCTCGGCTCTACAAAAACCCATTGTCTGGCATTCAGTGCATTTTTATTTAGGTGCATAACTATAAAGATCTGCATAATGTTCTTGCTTAGTGTCTAAACTGTATTCTCTAGGCAGTGGTATACACTATTGTCTGTTCCACAATGCCACTGAGTACAGCTGAGTTTAATTTGCATCTAGGCTAAACTGTAATTTGTTATTTTCATAATTACACTGTTACATGTTCATTTTATGATTATTTCCATACCGCATTTATGTTATCTAAATTTAAGTATAAGTAATCAGTTATCAATGTTTCGTTCGATCCTTATTAAATCAGATGTTGGTTGGTTGGTTTGGTCTTTTCAGTTTTCGCGCATATTTTTCTCATTGGAGATAATGCGTCTTATGTTATTCAAACAGTAAGTTCATAATTACGTGAGAAATTTCCTATGTTTATTGTTTCAGGATAATAGTGGTTATAATGAATCATAGTGTTATGAAAGGGAACCCTCTGTCTGCCCAAACACCCTGTCACCTTTCTCTGATTTATGTCTGGTTACTTTAACCAAGGCGCGGCGTTTCACTTTAATTTGAAATTCTTGAAGATTCTTAAGATTGTAAGCGATTGTGATGAAATTCCTTTCGGCTTGCGTTGGAATCTACAGTTCCGTATTCTATTTATGTAGTTTCTTCCTCATATCGTTTTATTCCTAATGAGTTCTGAGCGCTATTCTACAGTCATCAAGATATTAGAGACGGGATGTTAATGCTTGTATGTAACATTGAAACAATTCACAAATATTATAATTTAGTGTAAAACCTATAAAGCTCAAAATATGTGTATCAAAAGGTACTTTTAAATATTAGCAATAGCCGGAACCATCAAGTAATAAAATCAAAATAAGGGTAAGAATAAGATAATCATCTAATTATTATCTTATCTCCAAAGCCCAAATTGGATCGGCCTTGAGGAACACTTCGTTATTAAGAATTTGGGTGACCCAATTTGTAATCCCTCCCCGATCACGTATCTTTTAAAACATAACATCTAGAAAGGCTTATTTTCAGTAGAATTTTGTAAGGCATTCGATTTCCGGCCAGTTAGTCCTAACCTTTTATAAGCTTCAGTGAGTCGGAAATAGGTCCGCATTTTTGCAGCTCTTTTGGCTCAAAGTTGAATGTGCTCCTATCAGAAGGATCTTTTAACGAGACTTCGATCACGGACTTGACCTTTGAAAGGTTTCTTTTGTATTCTTTTTATAATAGTTTATTGTAGATTTTTATTAAGACTGCCTTTCGGATAGATTTTAAGATATAAGACAACTTTGTTTCTCGGTAAAAGCTTATAAACACGTTAGTATGTATCCTCATCTGGAGATATCAGAATTTATCGCTTTGTGAAAACAAACAAACTATTATTAAGGTGTTATTTTTACAATTCTCATTTAGAATCAACTTACAAAGTTGCCTTAGTATTTTTGTCGGTTACGTAACTAAGCTAGGCAGACAGTTGGCACTCGAAAAATAAGGGTAAACGAACTATGACGAGCCTGAAATTCTCGTAAAGTTACGCAATAGCTCTAAAACAAAGCTCACATTAGGCAGGCTATTAAATTTATTGTTTATTTACTGTTCTACTCTAAGCTTTAGTACGATATTGATATCTGTAATCTGTATAATAAAATAAATAAATGTGACTTAGTTACAGGCGGCGTTAAGTTTAATTTGATTTCCTTTTATGACATTTTGTGAAGATGTCTGGTACCTACTTATTCTACGTTATCGAATTATTTAGAACTTTTTAATAAGCCATCATTTTCTTCAGGACAGCCTACCTTATATCTTTCTCTTTGCGATTTTCTTTGTCAAAATTATGTTAAAAGTAATACTTTCTTTCCCATCTGACTCAATAGCACAAATACCATATTTAATCTAATTGAAGCCTCCGTAGGTGCAGAAACTATTACAATGTCTAGAAATCTTTCCTTGCGTGAATTCAAGGCGTTACCTTCGGGAAGTCAGCTGCATTCATTATAATTGGATCCAGTAAATGGATTAGCCTTGTTGCGTGCAGTTATTTTACAATCCAATAATGGAACATGAGGATCTTTGCATTCCTAGAACATCCACCTAGATACCGTTACCTATGCATCTAACAAGTGATTCATTTATCATCATATCAGCCGTTGGACGTCCACTGCTGGAAATAGTCCTTCCTTAAAGATATCCAGATGTTCCAGTCCGATGCAAGTTGCATCCACCGTGAACCAGCAAAGAACAATGGCAGATTATTAGTTGGCATAACGCTTTTGCGTCTAGAAATATCTGATATGCAAAATAGTTTTATTTGTTTGTTGACGATTTTTCCCATAAACAAATATTTTATTTAAGGCCACCGAAAAAAACATAAATAATTAAGAATATCAAATGACTATAACATAGATGAGGTACCTCATTTGTACCGCTCATTCGCTCAATAATGTCTCACTACTATTTTTGTCACAGTCTGACTAGAGAGAACGCCTCACGTTGTCCCGCTCGAACAATTCGTGTCATGCGTCTCGTTCTGCGAGTGAGTGAGGTAGTGTCCTGTTGAATACAAGCTCGCATGACGTTGACATGACATTACAGTGACTTTGACGTTTGAGGTTAGTAGTTCGCGCTCTGGAACGCGGTGTCAGTGTGACTTTTCTTGTCTTTTTAATGAAATGCCAACTAATTTCTTCTTCTTTAGTAAAGGGTCTTAGGATGTTTTTCGTTTTATAGGTAGAGTAGGTACCTAAAATAATTATATAAATATGCAATAAAGAAGCATTAATCTAAAAATACCTAATTCAGGGACTTCTTATAAGAAAGAATTTACTAGTAACAAAAACAATCACACTTTCGAACTTTCTCAGAGTGTCGTAAGACATAACCTAAAAAAGTTCAAATGTAAATATATTTTTTCTGAAGCCTTCTTATCACAAAATTCTTAGACAAGGTCATTCTAAGACTCACGCTTAACATTTTAAGATATTTTAGATCTATAGACGCTACCTTTTATTATCAACTAATTTTATGTATGAATATCTGCCATTGTTCTTTAACATCTCATCCGTCCATCTAGTAGGCGAACGTCCGCCTACTGTTTCTTTACTAGTAATTATTACTTGATTCCTAAAGCTGCGTCTGCGTCTGAGACAATTCGATTATTATGAACTAACAATGTCTATGCACTGTGCCAACTTATGGCTATGACCAAGCCCATAAGGAGATCCGTGCCCAGTATATCTGCCATGAAATGTTCTCGAGTTACATTGACTCCTAACATTTTCACTGACAAAAGCGTAAGATAAAGTTCGCAGTAATATACTTAAGACCATAGTTTCACTGGTCCATTTCGTATCTAAACTTATACTGCAGCAAATTGTTAGAAGTTGGAGTAAGATGAATTTAGTTAGGTTGCTATCCTGAAGTTTGAATGCGGAATCCAGGTGTTAAGAACTTGTAATTTGGAACTCATTGTTACTGACTCACTTGAACTTCTTCGCAGATATTCATTCCCTAGTGACATTAAGAACTTGGAAAGATTAGTATGGAATATTTGGAACGAATCTTTCTATCGCTAGCCAAGTATTCTCGAAATCGTCGAAAGTCTGCGAGCTTATGGAGTCAACAAACAATATAAATCTAATTCGGAAGGATCCCAACCCAACATTCCCAACCCCTTAACTTAAGCTGTGGCTGGTTGCCAACTCCCGTTGTACAAGTAGATGCGATCCATTTCTCGCCCATTCGTAGCAACGAACCGTGTAATAATTTTACAGTGCTTGCCATTCAACAGAGTATAGGAGATGCTCAGATTAACGTGCTGTGCTGTTCCTTTTGCCAACTTAAAGGTCAACGTTTTAGCAATACCAACATAATAGTACAATTTTCTTTGAAAATTGTAGTGGGCAATGCTGCCAAAATGTAAATTACTCCACCCTACTATGCTCGTAAGAGTTTTTGGCAATAGGTTGTATACTTTTGTCCTTATTACGAAGGTTTCTGCCTCTAGTTTCGGGTTTATACCCTCTCGGGCCATTACGTTATTTTGATTATTTTACAGTAGGTATTTTCTTTCACAGTTGGAAGTTTGTTGGCATTTGGAGTATTGAATTAATTGAAGGCTCATAAACTGAATCTTTATATATAGGACTCGTAAATTTACTATATTCTCTATTTTCTTAATTTCCATTCGGGCCGAAGCAATCAATGAGTTATTAAATATTTTTCATGTTTAACATACAAAGATAAAATAAACTAATGAGAGCATCTTAGCGTACTCTTAATTGAACACCTAAACATGATTTATTTGGACTTGATATATTTTAAGCGATGCATGACACAAGATATATAAATTGCACTGTTCCTTCACTGCACAATCCCTCTTATTAATCATTAACAAAATCATTTCTTCCGACCATAATATATCAAAGGGTGACAACGTAATTCCTTAAGCAATTTCTATAATGTCTAGCTAGACTATGCACAGTTAACCTTATGTAGGCAACGGAACTTTAATATAAGCTTAGCTCAAATACTAGGAGTAGGACCCATGTCTAAATTTAGGGTCAAGATTTACATAATGTATGATGGATGACATCAGGAGCGAGCACTTGGTGTTAGACTAACGTGAACTGAATATACAGGGTGTCCCAAAGTTAAGGGCCATGGAGGGGAAGTACCTTAAATATCGTAGATAGTGAATTTTGCTCAAAAAAGACTTCATTTTATTTTTAAAAGTAAGTAATTCTGCATTCATAGATTTTCTAAAAATTACTTGCTTTGTCTGGGAATCGAACCGACTCACATGTGGAAAAAAAAATTACTCTACTTTTATGATACCAATCGAAAGAATAACTAAAAAATAATAACTCTGCTTAAGTAACATAGTATTTTAAAAGAAAGGAACAGTGCGGCTTCGGCAAGCGTAAAGAGCAGACGTGTAGCAAATTTCTTTCGTAAATTTAAATTAACGACCTTTCAAAAATAGACCCTAACTTCACCACTTCAGTGACTCAAATTGAATAACACCCAGTGATTACTGTTTCACCACCCGAGCTCCTGTCAGAAAGGTGTTCTCAGGTGAATATTGTTGGCTTGTCGTGTTTGCCGATTATGCATATTTAATTTTCTTGTAAATGTAATTTGTGAATGTATACTTTTTGTTATTATTTTCCTTATGTGAATTATTGTGTTATATTTATATATTTGTGTTAAATTAAAGAGTTTGGTTTTTTTGTAGACATCAGTTGTAGGCTCTAAGTAGGGAAGTTGAAAAAGTGTCTTAACTAGTCGGTTTTGTGTTGTTTGTAGTGTTTTTAAGTTACTTTTAGCCGCTGTACCCCAGACTTCAATGAGATAATCTAAGTGCGATTTTATCAGTGTGTTGTAGATTGTGTATTTCACTTTTCTCGGCAGGTAGTGAACAATTCCACGTAATGCGCCTCTAAGTGATATTAGTTTCGAACGTACTGTCTCGATGTGTGGTTTCCAGTTTAGCCGACTATCCAGTGTTAGGCCTAGATATTTCTCTTCTGTCACTCTATTTATTGTTTCGCCGTTTATTGTAAGTTGAGTATAATTTCCTATTTTTTTATTTTTTGCATGGAATATGATATAATTTGTTTTTTTAGTATTTATAGTTAGTAAGTTTGTATTCAGCCAGTTATTAAGTGTATTAAGGTCACTTTGTGCTTGTTTTGTAATAGCGTCCATAGAGTGGCCAGAGTAAAAAAGACTGGTATCGTCTGCATAAAGGGTAAGGTCACCTGTTAGACCCACTTGGTGTATATCATTTATATACACCAAAAATAATAGGGGGCCCAAAATCGATCCTTGAGGCACTCCGAACGTAATTTGTTGTGGTGCACTCTGGTTTTTATTTGTTTTAACAATCTGATGTCTGTCTGTCAGGTAAGATTTAAACATATCGTATGCTATCCCTACAATACCAATTTGTTTTAATTTCTGTAGTAAGATTTTATGGCAGACGGTATCGAAAGCCTTTCTAAGGTCGACAAATATGCCTAGAACAGTTTTCTTTTTATCGATGTTATTACGGATCATCGTTACTAGGTCTACAGATGCTGTTACGGTGTTTGATTTAGGACGGAATCCGTATTGTTTTTTGAACAAGAACTGGGTGGATTCTAAGTATTCACTGAGTCTATTGTGTATAATTTTTTCAAAAATTTTAGATATTAACGGAAGAACTGATATTGGGCGATAGTTTTCTGGGTCTAATTTGCTACCAGATTTGAAAATAGGAGTAACCTTAGCAGTTTTTAAAGAATCAGGGAAAACACCTTTAGCTAGACAGCTATTAATACATTTAGTTAAACTAACTACAATAAGATCTTTAACACACTTAACAACTTTGGCACTGACTCCATCTAAACCAGAACTTGTGTTTGATCTGAGATTAGAGATTATCTTACTTACTTCATCATTGGTTGCAGGTTCAAATTGTTCAAGGAGCTTTTGAGTTTGGTCTTTACCGGAAGCAGCACCAGCTACATCGACATGTCTTTGTTTTGGTATTCTGTTTGCAAGATCTGAGCCTATATTTGAAAAAAATGTATTAAAATATTCACAAATTTCCTGACTGTCTGTTGTAATGCCTAATGGGGTGTTAAGTTTTGTTGGACTATCACTAATAACTGTCTTATTATTGGCTAAGCTGTTGATCAGTTTCCACATTTTAGAAGGGTTGTTGTCACAATTCTTAAATTCATTGGTAAAAAAGTTATATTTTGCTCTTTGTATTGCTGTCCGGGTAGTAGTATTGAGTTTATTAAACTCCTGTTGTAGGAGCTTATCTTTAGGGTTTTGTTTAATATTATTCCATAAAACGTTTCTTTCTTCTATTGATGCTATTATATTTCTATTTATCCAGTCTGTCTTAGGTGTATTTATATGTTTCGTCTTCGTTATTCTATTCTCTTCAATTGCTTTATGTAGGAATTTTTCAAATTCATCATAGTCGCCGTGTTGAGGTATTGTATGGTCATTTATATGTTTGTATAGTTTACTGTAGTTTATAGCTTCATATTTTATCCGCTGTGGCTTGTTAGGTACACTTCTGTGAACTTCTAAATAAATTTGCTTGTGATCTGATAACGAGCTTTCAATGATGGCCATATGAAAATTTGTCTCTCGTAGACTAGTGCAAACATGATCAATGATAGTCTTAGATGTGCTTGTTACACGGGTGGCATGTTCTTTTTTAATCCTGTTTAGTAGTTTTAGACCATTCTCTTGCAATATGTTTTTGTATTCTCTTGTAGTCTTCTTACATAGTAGGTTTAGGTTTAGGTCTCCAAATATCAACATTCTTTTTCTCTTAGATAAATTTACTGAGTACGTTTCTAGAAATTTTTCGTTGTTTGCTGAAGGCTGTTTGTATATAGCTCCAATGTCGAGAGAGAGTTTATTTATGTGGATCCAGAGAAAGTGGTTTCCATTTTCACTTAGTTCGTCTAGTAGTTCATGGTTTAGACTATTGTGTACGAAAATGGACACTCCTCCTCCTCTTGATCCTGTTCTAAAGTTAAAATAATGTGCGTAATTGGGAAGTTTCATCCGCATGGCTTCTTTCTCATCCTTTATCCAGGTCTCAGGTCTCTGGATAAAGGATGAGAAAGAAGCCATGCGGATGAAACTTCCCAATTACGCACATTATTTTAACTTTAGAACAGGATCAAGAGGAGGAGGAGTGTCCATTTTCGTACACAATAGTCTAAACCATGAACTACTAGACGAACTAAGTGAAAATGGAAACCACTTTCTCTGGATCCACATAAATAAACTCTCTCTCGACATTGGAGCTATATACAAACAGCCTTCAGCAAACAACGAAAAATTTCTAGAAACGTACTCAGTAAATTTATCTAAGAGAAAAAGAATGTTGATATTTGGAGACCTAAACCTAAACCTACTATGTAAGAAGACTACAAGAGAATACAAAAACATATTGCAAGAGAATGGTCTAAAACTACTAAACAGGATTAAAAAAGAACATGCCACCCGTGTAACAAGCACATCTAAGACTATCATTGATCATGTTTGCACTAGTCTACGAGAGACAAATTTTCATATGGCCATCATTGAAAGCTCGTTATCAGATCACAAGCAAATTTATTTAGAAGTTCACAGAAGTGTACCTAACAAGCCACAGCGGATAAAATATGAAGCTATAAACTACAGTAAACTATACAAACATATAAATGACCATACAATACCTCAACACGGCGACTATGATGAATTTGAAAAATTCCTACATAAAGCAATTGAAGAGAATAGAATAACGAAGACGAAACATATAAATACACCTAAGACAGACTGGATAAATAGAAATATAATAGCATCAATAGAAGAAAGAAACGTTTTATGGAATAATATTAAACAAAACCCTAAAGATAAGCTCCTACAACAGGAGTTTAATAAACTCAATACTACTACCCGGACAGCAATACAAAGAGCAAAATATAACTTTTTTACCAATGAATTTAAGAATTGTGACAACAACCCTTCTAAAATGTGGAAACTGATCAACAGCTTAGCCAATAATAAGACAGTTATTAGTGATAGTCCAACAAAACTTAACACCCCATTAGGCATTACAACAGACAGTCAGGAAATTTGTGAATATTTTAATACATTTTTTTCAAATATAGGCTCAGATCTTGCAAACAGAATACCAAAACAAAGACATGTCGATGTAGCTGGTGCTGCTTCCGGTAAAGACCAAACTCAAAAGCTCCTTGAACAATTTGAACCTGCAACCAATGATGAAGTAAGTAAGATAATCTCTAATCTCAGATCAAACACAAGTTCTGGTTTAGATGGAGTCAGTGCCAAAGTTGTTAAGTGTGTTAAAGATCTTATTGTAGTTAGTTTAACTAAATGTATTAATAGCTGTCTAGCTAAAGGTGTTTTCCCTGATTCTTTAAAAACTGCTAAGGTTACTCCTATTTTCAAATCTGGTAGCAAATTAGACCCAGAAAACTATCGCCCAATATCAGTTCTTCCGTTAATATCTAAAATTTTTGAAAAAATTATACACAATAGACTCAGTGAATACTTAGAATCCACCCAGTTCTTGTTCAAAAAACAATACGGATTCCGTCCTAAATCAAACACCGTAACAGCATCTGTAGACCTAGTAACGATGATCCGTAATAACATCGATAAAAAGAAAACTGTTCTAGGCATATTTGTCGACCTTAGAAAGGCTTTCGATACCGTCTGCCATAAAATCTTACTACAGAAATTAAAACAAATTGGTATTGTAGGGATAGCATACGATATGTTTAAATCTTACCTGACAGACAGACATCAGATTGTTAAAACAAATAAAAACCAGAGTGCACCACAACAAATTACGTTCGGAGTGCCTCAAGGATCGATTTTGGGCCCCCTATTATTTTTGGTGTATATAAATGATATACACCAAGTGGGTCTAACAGGTGACCTTACCCTTTATGCAGACGATACCAGTCTTTTTTACTCTGGCCACTCTATGGACGCTATTACAAAACAAGCACAAAGTGACCTTAATACACTTAATAACTGGCTGAATACAAACTTACTAACTATAAATACTAAAAAAACAAATTATATCATATTCCATGCAAAAAATAAAAAAATAGGAAATTATACTCAACTTACAATAAACGGCGAAACAATAAATAGAGTGACAGAAGAGAAATATCTAGGCCTAACACTGGATAGTCGGCTAAACTGGAAACCACACATCGAGACAGTACGTTCGAAACTAATATCACTTAGAGGCGCATTACGTGGAATTGTTCACTACCTGCCGAGAAAAGTGAAATACACAATCTACAACACACTGATAAAATCGCACTTAGATTATCTCATTGAAGTCTGGGGTACAGCGGCTAAAAGTAACTTAAAAACACTACAAACAACACAAAACCGACTAGTTAAGACACTTTTTCAACTTCCCTACTTAGAGCCTACAACTGATGTCTACAAAAAAACCAAACTCTTTAATTTAACACAAATATATAAATATAACACAATAATTCACATAAGGAAAATAATAACAAAAAGTATACATTCACAAATTACATTTACAAGAAAATTAAATATGCATAATCGGCAAACACGACAAGCCAACAATATTCACCTGAGAACACCTAGAACTAATTACGGAACAAAAAACATACTGTATGAGGGAGCCCAAATTTATAATAAGTTACCTAAAAACATTAAAGAGACTAAATCAATTATAAAATTCAAAAATTTTGTAAAAAATTACATAAGTGACGAATTTGAATAATTATTTAAAATTTCTTATTAAAATTTTCACATAAAAAAAATATATATATATATATATATAAAATAATATAAAATATTATAATAATAAATATAAAATAATAATTAATAATAACTAACACCAAATAACACCATACTTTTAAAATAAAATTTCGAAAATAGCTGTATATAAATTTCAAAATAAAAAATCATAATCAAAGTTCAAACTTTATCTGGAAACTAGTCTACGTTGTCATACTGGATCACCTTTACTATGTCCCATTCCTCTGTTAGCGATCGCCTTCTACTGTATCTCGTACTACCCACTAATCCACTATAAAACAAAAAAAAAAAGTCTTTGTTTTGGTTAATTCTGTTTCATGATTTTTGGCAATATTGTTCTGTTGTGTATAAAATATTAGACAATAATAAAATATTAGATTTTAGAACTAGTTATTATAAGTTATACTTATATTAGATATAAGTATGCTGTACTCGTACGTAAGTTCAATTTGTCTTCTTTGTGTCTCTTTACGCTTTCCGTAAATTGAATTATTACTTACTTTTATTCTTAAGTTTCTCTGTAAGCGAATTTGTATAATTCTTAAGAGAAATAAATATCTTTAAACCGAAAAGTAGAGTAATTTTTTTTCCACATGTAAGTCGGTTCGATTCCCAGATAAAGCAAGTAATTTTTAGAAAATCTATGAATGCAGAATTACTTACTTTTAAAAATAAAATGAAGTCTTCTTTGAGCAAAATTCACTATTTACGATATTTAAGGTACTTCCCCTCCATGGCCCATAACTTTGGGACACCCTGTATAATCTTCCATTAAACATTGCACAGGAACTTTAAAAATATACAGTTTTTTACATGATATCAAGATATTTGTACATTGTGAGGGTGCTTGCCTCATTGGTAGTCATTTAGGTAACTGAATTCTTTGATTTTTATCCTTAAATATCTGTTTCTTTCTATTTCAGGTCGTGCTGGTGTTCATTCTCAGCATAGCATCGCTCATCATTTACTTCATTGACGCATCCAGGTAATTCACATCCACGATTTTCCATCATGATCAACTTTAATTCATCTACTCATTTATTAATTTCAAATATCTTATAATGCTGAATTCATAAGGAATACGTGAGTCAATGTCGATAAATAAATGTGGTCCAACTGTTTGCTGCAACTAGTGTCTAAATGTTAGCTTCTGTTACCTTTATCAGCTGAACCGTGTTGATTAGCAGTTGCTTATCCGTGAAATGTTCTGTTTGTTTGTCGTATGTTCTAATATGTGTTTAGTTAGTGTTATCTATGTTAACCATTTCGATTTCAGTGAAGAAGTGGAGAGGTGCCAGAAATGGAGTGACAATATCACTCAGCAAATCGACCTTGCCTTTAACATATTTTTTATGGTCTACTTTTTTATACGAGTAAGTTGATTTTAGTTGTCCTATTTGTTTAGTTCTAAATTCAGTTATCTAATATTTGTATTTCTTCTGTTTCAGTTTATAGCAGCTAGTGACAAACTATGGTTCATGCTCGAAATGTATTCATTTGTAGATTATTTCACGATACCCCCATCCTTTGTATCAATATACCTGGATAGAACATGGATAGGTAAGTATGATTTTGGTCTCTTACACGGTTGCTATCATCGGATGGTATTTTATTGAATTCATATTCAGAATGCAAATAAAATAACATCTCTTTCTCATTTTCAGGACTGAGGTTTCTTAGAGCTCTACGCTTAATGACCGTGCCTGATATTTTGCAATACCTCAATATTTTAAAGACATCGAGCTCAATTCGGTTGGCGCAGTTAGTTTCAATATTTATATCAGTGTGGCTTACTGCTGCCGGAATTATTCATTTGGTAAGCTCTTTTTTTGGTACAATACATTTGTACAGCTTTTCATATTTTTGTACTTCTTCTGCGATCTTAGATTTTTTATGCTTTTGAGGCATTAACTCCTTCTGTCTGTTTCAGCTGGAAAACTCCGGTGATCCATTAGAGTTTGAGAACTCGCAGAAGCTATCATATTGGACCTGTGTGTACTTTCTGATAGTCACCATGTCCACAGTAGGTTACGGAGATGTATTCTGCCATACTGTCCTCGGCAGAACATTTTTGGTATTTTTTCTCCTCGTTGGCTTGGTAAGTTTCATTTCCACTTACTTCTTGTCTTATTGACTGAATTGAAATTTATAAATTAATAATTTGAAGAAATTGATTCTTAACTTTCGCAAGGGGAGGCAAGTTTATGACCAATGTAAAATAATGAGTTGAGTAAATAAATTTTACACCATAATTATGTAATAGTGCCGAGCTTGCTATTCCTTGCATTCTTTCTATAACAAAGCAAAAGGAATTAACCGTGACTTGTCGTTTGGAGAATACGCAGTAGATGACACGGGTCTTAAACAAGCGTAATGGTTTACCGCACAGCTCGTTGAATGATTGTAAGCCTGTCTAGTGCACCATATACTATAGAGCATGTCGATGTCCCGGTAACCGCCGCGGGAGGGCACCGAGCCCGGCAGCGCAGAGCCCGCAAGCGTGGCCACCGGCCGTGGGCTATCTTTGCTCGACTATATCTTTCTACTATCGCCAAACACTAAATTATCTGCTTCTAATTTCGAGCGACCGCATGGTTGTATTCTGTTTTTTTCTTTTGCTTTGTTACGTAACGTGTTAGTGAGCATTCGTGCGACGGGTCTCCCAGCGCTAGAGCCTCTGTGACGGTACTGTACTGTAGTGAGCGGAGTGGTACTGTACTGTACTGACGACAGAGCGGTACGCAGTGCCCGTCCGGCCCGGACCGGCCGCGCCCTGTCCCACCTCGCGATCTCTGCATGCCGCACCTGTGCCTGGCTGTGTTCAGTTGCTCACATCACCGGTAGACACACACTCTCGTTCCTTTTTATTTTTTTATTTCGCTCCGCTACCGGCTACACTTATGACTGTTGCGTCAGTAGAATGTAAACCGAGACTCAGGGTGGACATTGTCGTGCATCACGCGATGGTGTCCGCGCGCGCAAGCCTCGTCTCGACCGGCACCGTGGTCTGTTGCAGGCAATGTTCGCTAGTAGCATTCCCGAAATTATAGAGCTGGTAGGAAGTAGGTCCAAGTACAGTGGCGAGCTGAAGCGTGAACATGGAAAAAGGTATCAGTTGATATAATGAACCGATCCTCGGAAGTGAAGGCGACTCATTCCTCGGCGAGGTCGATGATTCGCCCGATCTCTCGGAGAACTGTGAGACCATCACCTAAAGAAAGCTTGCTCAGTGCCGTCAGATGTATTGTGTCATCTACTCGCGGTCAGTCGGCGGCTGCGCGGGCCGGCGGGGCGCGCGTCTCCCCGCGCTCTACCAGCCTCTCGTAGCGCTGCGGGGACCGCGCGCCGCAGTCGGCTTGCGCGCCCGCCTTCTTTCCGCGTCTACCAGACGTCTATATCGAATGCCCACCGCTCCACAGTAGTTCCAAGATCCGGTCGTACCGATTTCTTTTAAGTTCCGTTCATCGATTAGTTAGCGTATGTATCCTTAGGCTTTGCATGGTCCCGGCATGCGGGCGCCGGTGGTAGACTGGCGCGTGCAGTCCCGCGTAGCTAGCTCGGCACGGCACCCTGTCCCACGCCGCACTGCGCACAGCGCACAGCGCACAGCCACACAGCCACAGACAGTCGACACGCAGGCTCAGGCGACGGTCCGGGCGGGCGCGGGCTAGGGGGGCGGGTCGGGGGCGCGTGCTCACGTGTTGCGTGTATCGTAGGCTGTGTTCGCCAGCTGGATCCCTGAGATCACGGAACTGGCGGCGCAGCGCAACAAATACGGCGGCCGGTACAACAAGGACGTCCGCCGCAGGTACCCTGCCCACTCACGCCCCCGCTCCACGCGGCTTCCTGCCTTCCTACCTCTCACGGTTTCGATCTTGGTTGATTGAATGCGGAGTTTGCTAATGAAATTTATTAATCCTTCACTAGAATCGGTCTCTCGGTGCCGCGGCGCATGCTCGGAGTTAGCTCCCCCGGCGGCCGCGCCCCTCTGTCCGACGCGAGAGAAAGGCGCGACCGACCGACGCACTACTACATGCCTTTTTTCGTAAATTTTACTCGAGTTAACTTGAGCTTTTTAATCCTTCTAACGAGACTAGATCTGGAGAGAGCCGATGTAAAGTTTTGTAATGCTGTCGATGAGTAGTGTTTGGTTTGTTCGCTTGCACACGATGCCTGTCGCCACGCTGTAGCGCTAGCCGGCACTGCCAGGTCCTCACAGCCCGCGCCCGCCCGCCCGCCGCGCGGCCCGTCCCTCGAAGCGAGTCGCCCGCGCCGTCCCGCGCCGCCACTCCCTTCCCAGCGTCGGGCCCACGCTCACCACTCGATTCAATGTCAATATCTGTTTTGTCTGTCGGCGTCTAGGCGATATTTGCCAGTTGTATCCCAGAGATTATTGACTTAATCGGCACT
This sequence comes from Chloroclystis v-ata, assembly GCA_963691955.1. Taxonomy (NCBI): domain Eukaryota; kingdom Metazoa; phylum Arthropoda; class Insecta; order Lepidoptera; family Geometridae; genus Chloroclystis; species Chloroclystis v-ata. The sequence continues at coordinate 8,666,068 of OY829902.1, read as the reverse complement.
AGACCCAAGTATGGCGGCACCCTCAAGAATGAGCGGGGACGCAGGTGAGCCGCTGTCTTCACTCCGTTCCGTTGAATGTGTTCCGTGTTGTGAATCTATATTCTTCCTTTTCCTCTCTTAGCACGCTTCTGTGTTCTCACTTATCTAAGCGGGGCTCGCAGTCCCGCGCATTGTCTTTGTTTTATCAGTCGATATTGATTGTAAATTTACCTTTGAATTTGAGTTCAGTTAAACTAGCGAACAGCAGATAGTGGCTAGTATTATCGCTCGTCTAAATATTTAGGTTTAATGTTTATGTTTTGTTAGTATCTGTACGTAAAGGAATGTTAATGGTAAACCTTAGTTACGGAGAGTTAAATGTTGAGTGGTACCGTATCGTAGTGGACCGTATTGGAGTTGTGGTGTCCGTTGCTCGGCCGCGACAGCCCGCGCCGCCGGCTGTTGCGGCGCCCGACCCCCCGCGCGCCCCGCTCCCCCCTCCCACCCCCCTCCCGTCCCTGCCTGCACGACTCTGTTCTGTAACTGTATCTGTATCTCTTAATGTTGACCCTCTTTAATGTTTTCATCTGTTTATGTACTTTGGATCGACCCCCCTCGGTTATATTAGTGTAATGTATTACGTAAATTCATAGAGCGTGGCAAGGCTGTGTGCATTGAGGACATTTTTAACGCAAAACTAGCTTAGTTCGACTTTCATATAACACTTTGAATCACCTTAGAAGTGAACACGATCCATCAATGATGTTAAATTTGTTAAATTGAAAATAATTTGCAATGTTTATGCGGTCTTAAAAGTCAAGGTAGAGTTTTGATAACATTTCAAGAAAATGTTCAGTTCTTTGCCACACCTTAGATGAATATAGAGTGCATGATTGTTTGTAGTTTTGCGGTTCCAGAGCTCCTTTTCTCTCTCCACTTTTATCTTTCTTGAATGACTTAGTGCGTGCATTTCCCTTCTTTGAATTTTTATGAGCTTCGAACCTCCATCATTGTACCAACACTTTTCACTTCAGACTACCCTCATTTAACCCTCTCTGAATTAAAAATAACTAAAAATCGCTTAATAACTAATCTGAGAACACTGAACTTACTAGAAAACACCGGATAATTAAATAAAACAAGTCTTGTATTAAAGTTATTCTGTCTAAACACAGAGTCAAAAAAATTTAAATTGATATTTTTTGTAAAATTTATTACATTAGGTGCTAAATTATGATCTGTGTTTGGATATAAATTAAAATGTATCTATTATGATATGTACTTTTTCACGTTGTAATCCATAGTTTTTAAATGTTGTTTTTTTATATTTCCCTCCCCTCATTACCCCTTGCAAGTTACCCATCCCAGTCCGTTGGTTTAGTGTGGTAGATAGTTACACAAGTCCTGACTGAAACTGAGCTTCCTAGATAAGTGAGTCATTTCTTTGTGGATATACACAAACACATACTTTCACTGACTAACCATTTGTCATTTCAAATTAAAACAATGTTGTTCAATAAACCACAAATTGATGACCAGATAAATGTTAGTTGTAAATTATGGAGGTTATGGTACAGCAACGTCTTCCTTTATAATAAAAGTAACAAGATCAATATTTGATAAATCGGTGTTTAAAATAATGAAATTCTTTAAAGCTAAATTTTAATTGATTTTTTCTTTAATTGAAAGATTAATGAATGAAGACGTTGCATTTGTTTTATGATTTGTAGTATTTTCATGCTTATTCACGAATCTGTTTTGTTTAACCCTGTTGCGACCCTTTTAAATAATTTTCTCGATTTATGATTTCCAAATAACTCATTGTGGTCCCAGGTGTTAAACAAAACTTCAAATTGCTGTTTTCTGACTTTCCTATTTTAAGATTTATACAAAGCTTCCTGAAAATTTGCTTACTGAATTGAAAGAGCTATCAGCAAAAATTTTTGCAATTCTCTTTAAAAGCTTTCTTCAAGAGCTTTTGGTGCTTAAAATTTCGATTCCGCTTGTAGTTGCACTTTAACGATTGTTTTATTGTTGTATTATAATATTGTGAATGTTTCCAGGCACATAGTCGTATGTGGTCACATTACGTATGAGTCAGTTAGCCATTTTTTAAAAGACTTCCTACATGAGGACCGAGAAGATGTTGACGTTGAGGTTGTTTTTTTACACAGGTCAGTAACCTTTATATTTTTTTATATTTATCTTGTAACTAGTGTCTAATGTTAGTAATGTGAAGGTCTTGCTGTTTCTTTTATAAATATATATTACCGGGCAATACACAGCTACATCTAGCTCCGTGGTAAGCTCGAAGCTTCTGTTACGGGTTCTATCTGATATGTTTAATATAATAACTATTACATCAAAATTAAAAAGGCTATTACTGTAAGTAATCTTAAGTGCATCATCAAACAAAACATTTACATATTTATTTGTAAAACTTTTATGTAAACGAAATGCGGTGTAAGTGAAGTTACGCTATGGACATGTGAACAATGTGTTGATCCCGTTCGCTCGCACGACGCTTTCAGAAAAGAGCCTGATCTAGAGCTGGAAGGGCTGCTGAAGCGTCACTACACCACCGTCGAGTTTTTTCAGGGTACAATGATGAATGCCGTCGACCTTGAACGAGTCAAGGTTAGAGTAAAACAAATAGACCAGGCATTAGAAACCGCACGGCCGTTCTCATTAAAACGCGTCTTCGTGATTTTTTGTATATGCATAAGTTTAAATTTTCTTCTGTATAAGTGCTCATAGTCACAGTAGGATTTGATCACTTTGGTAATTTTGATCTTGTGATTATTTTGATGCAATCATCGCTTTTCACGGGCGGCGCGGTGGTACAGTGCGCGGCGCGCGCCACCGCGCAGCCCCGCGGTATAGCGTGCATGGGCGGGTCGGCTGGCGGCGGACTGTAGTCGGGCTGCCAGTAGTGATAACCTAGCGTTGATGACAGGAAACCGCCCGACCTGGAGCTCGAGGGCCTGTTCAAGAGACACTTTACCACTGTGGAATTCTTTCAAGGCACCATTATGAATCCAATAGATCTACAGAGGGTGAAAGTAAGTAGCACTGCACTGAATGTTTGGGCGTGGTGTCGGTTTAAATGTACAGATTGTTCCTAGCTGTAGAGCGAAGCTCGTTCAGTTTGGGGTTGGTGTTTCCTACTGTGCCAGCTGTCTGTGCGTGCTGTGTGTTGGCCGGGCTGCGTCCGGCCGCGCTGTGTGTCTATACCTCCCTCTGGTCCCGCCGCGCCCCGGGGGTCACTCCAACCCCGGTGTCCTTCCGACCCGACCTACAAGATCGATTTAGGCAAACCCACCTGAGGACACCACTGCAGACCATTTTAACCTTACCACAGTAATTTTAAAATCATTTGCTCTGTTGCCCCCCGGTGGGCATTGGCCCGTAATAACTGTACCTACTGAGATATTGGCATTAATGGCTGCTGACGAAAGGATTCTTTTCAAAAATTAGTTGTAGTACAGTTGTCGATGGTCGAGTTTGTGGTAAGTGGTGGCATGGCTTCCCGGAATGCAGTCTTCGCATGTTTCCACTCTTCACACTTTCCTTTGCTTCTCCCTAAATGGACACTACGAAACCTCAACGTTGTTAATCTCTTCGCATAACATTTAAATCCCTTTCAATTTTGTTACCTTTCCTATAGGTATGATAATAAGCCCGGGTACACTCGTAGTGGACATTTATTTGGTCGCAAATCTGGCTATCGTTTGCATGCATCTTCATGCTTATAGTTTGGATATTTAGTTCGTTTTCGTAGATTCATGTGTGTTCCTGAACTTTTAAGTGTGTAATAATTATTTCTTATAAAAGTTTATTATGGCAATTCCATAGAATTAGTCCATTTTCTATCAATTTTATATTTTTTATAGTAAACCTTTCATTATATTTCCCTATTTAATGGATTTAACTCTCGTACATTAAGGAGTACTTAATATCCATCCGCTACTACTAAAACTCAAAAACGTGATGTAGAATATCTATTTTTTCATAACACTAATTTAAATGAACTTTCTATTGTTGGAATTTACTCAGACCTTTCTCCAATTTTATTCCTTAACAGATGTTTTATATAATACATTTCTTTAGGTACACGAAGCGGATGCTTGTTTGGTACTGGCCAATAAATACTGCCAAGACCCGGATGCCGAAGATGCTGCGAATATCATGAGGGTCATTTCCATTAAGAACTACTCCGATGACATTAGAGTTATCATCCAACTTATGCAGTACCATAATAAGGTAAGATTATTGTGACGATCTTCTTTCATTGATTTTTAAGAACATTGTAAGATTGTAACTAAACAAATTAGACACTGTGGGACCTTTTATAGTTCTTCGCTCCCCTTTAAGTTTAACTACGCATAGTATTGCCACCTTTAGTTCTACGCTTTATTACATCTGATTAAGGTGAGAACTCCTTTAACTCCTGATATGTATATCTTCCAGGCTTATCTTCTCAACATTCCGTCGTGGGACTGGAAGCAAGGCGACGACGTAATCTGCCTAGCGGAACTGAAGCTGGGTTTCATCGCACAGAGCTGCCTCGCTCCCGGCTTCTCCACTATGATGGCCAATCTCTTCGCTATGAGGAGTTTTAAGACGGTCAGCTTCTGTTTTGCGTGTTACTGCTATTTAATTAACTAATCATACAACGTAGTTGCAGCCAGAACTTGGGATTTTAAACAACAACAATTGGGAATAACAGTGCCTGTATTATTAGAAATTGGTATGAGAAAAATTACAAGATCACAACGTAACCTTGGCCCTCGACAACTTAAGTGAGAGTCAATCACTATAATATAACAAATAGTGCCTGTATTGGTAATTATATTAGAAACAATGCTGAGGCATCGTAACCACATCTGAGCGGAAAGGATTCGAACCCGTATCTTTCGGAGTGGTCTCTATGCGTATTTAAAGTTTCAATGTAAAATTTTACCCTAAATTAAAAAAACCTTTGAGATTTGGTCATAGACTCAAATGTACTCAAACCTCAATCACTTGCTCATTAATCGTGCTCAGGTCCAATCGTCAAACGGGGCTTATCCACCAGAAGTGGCAAGGTGGACTCAAGACTACCTGAAAGGTACCGGGATGGAAATGTATACCGAGAAGCTAAGTAGCACCTTTATCGGGATGGCCTTCGGCGTGGCCGCTGAGTAAGTGGTTACCACACGAACCACAGACTTTACTGTCAAGTGTTCAGCATATCCATGAAAATCGTCTAACCGATGGCGCATAGCTTGATCATGTTTGTACTTGTTTGCCATTGTCTCGATGTTTAGGAACTGCACTGAATAACAGATATGGATTAGGTTACTAACGTTATAGGTTTCCCCGCTGTTTATTAACAAGGTTAACAAGGCACGAGCTTAGCGTCTCCTGTTGATTGCAGTCCCCTGACACGCAAGCTTGGCAGAACGATTACCTGCAGGGTACGGGTTGCGAGATGTACACAGAGACCCTGTCGACTTCCTTCACGGGGATGAGTTTCCCTCAAGCGAGCGAGTAAGGTTCCTCCTGGCCTGCACTGCACTGTAGACACTGTGTGACGTCGCTGATCTTAGATAGATGCACGTTGTACCTCTAGACTTATGGGATTGTTGGCGAACGGTGATCTTTAATATTGACCTGCTTCCATCCTCTGATACCTATCATGGATTTTCTATTAATCTTTGTGAGCATTTACACCGTAATTTCTTTCCGATCTATAAAAAGACCGTTATGTATTTAAATGATACTATCACATTTGTACAATAACGATATGCTTATTTTTAAATACATCTCTTTTTCAAAGTGTGGGTTAGTGAATGTTTTTACTTTCTGATAATAAATTAGATTTTCTTGTCCGCATCTAATATAAACTTATAGTATCCGTTACCTATGTTTATTATTACTGCTAAAATAATTACCTAGGTTTTAATCGTTTTAAATGGACCTATCAGGTTACCTTGTGTTTTTCATCTTCGCCAACGCCCTAAACTGTGTTAAGAGGATACACAATTAGATCACATAGATAGAACTAACTGGTGCTCTGGTTTTCAGCAATAGATGCATGTGAATGGGTAATTTAGTGACTAGTGGTATGTACCTCCTGTTATAGACCCTGCGTGTGTTTAGGTTCAGTAATCACAGGTTAACACATAGTTAGTTAGTTATGTTTGGTATGATCACTTATCAAATAATCTACTTCAGTGCAGTATGATACATTATTTATAATTTTTACACTCTCATCGCATGATTCTCTACTAACATTTACATAAACTTTTTTACTTTATTATGTAAATTATCAATGCTTATGTTATGTTACGTTTAACGCCTTGTAGATTACTAAAATGTACTGTGCATTTTATTTATTGTTCTGTTTTAATTATCTACAATTGTTGTCATAGCATGTATTAAATGTTGGGTTTATTTTGTTGTTCGTACGTGGGTAAATATTGATGTTTTACTGTACGTTATTTTAGAACTGCTATTATTTATCCTTTCTTGATACGAGTAGACTAAGGTAGTAAAAAGTTTTGATAAATCTCATTTAAAACATACAGTAACTTTCAAAATCTGTAGTGCATAATCTTTCTGTCCAGGTTGTGCTTTACGAAACTAAAGCTACTCCTCTTGGCCATCGAGATCAAAGGTGAGGAAGGAGCCGACAGTAAGATCTCCATCAATCCCAGGAACGTAAAGATTCACGCCAATACACAAGGATTCTTCATCGCACAATCTGCAGACGAAGTCAAAAGGTAATCACAACACGTAGAAGGCTGAATAGCTAATGACAGTAAATTAAAAGCAATATAATTAGCCCAAGTGGTGCTGTATGTTATGATTATGATACTTCATGTTCCAAATGCTATTGCTTCTATACAGAATGTTTTGAGAAGGGACTCTCTACTTCTTGTCTCTATGCGGTAACGCTGCTGACTGATAAAGTCGGTACTATCCTTCTACTCTTTGCTCATAACTGTTGTTTTCGTTATACTTTGCTGGCATTATATCATAGTTGACGTATAATTAAAATACGGAATATTCTCGAACTTCCAGAGCTTGGTACTACTGCAAAGCCTGCCACGAGGACATCAAAGACGAAACACTTATCAAGAAATGCAAATGCAAAAACTGTAAGATCATTGAATTGCTTTCACCCCACCCCCATAGAATAACAATAATATAATAACAATAACGTTTTTAACGATTACTAAATTTAAACTAAAATTCTGTGACATTCTTTCTGGAGATACTATAATACTTTGTTGTCTGTTCACACGCGCTGTGTCTGTATTATGTCTAAAACTCACGGTATGAACACGATGTTTCGTTGAGTACCTACTTACGTTCATAATGTCACATGTGTAATATAACACTAATATGGCCGTTCTTATTACGGGCTTATCGACACAGCCAACTGTCGTTTTCGACCTCACACTGTTTACTATATATACAAGAGAGATTAATAAAAAATTGTTCGGCTAAACTTTTAGTGACCGCACACCAGCGGAAGGTTGGAGCCGACATAGGTAACTTGCACCACACCTAACCTCACATTGACGTTTTCCGATATTTATTTTTCGTGTCTATAATTTTTGAGTTGCTTTAGTGGTGTTGCGTCCGTACCTCACAGACTGGATCGGCTGCAAGGCATTTCTTGACCCGTGCTCGTTCACACCCTACTTAGCGATCATTGTGTATGTCCGCTCGCTCTTGAATGAAACTGCCACGGATGAAGCACTCGACGTAGCCATTTATCTGCCTTTAAGATCGCTCTGATTTGTATCAGCACAAACCGATTAACTTCACACGGTCAAACACAATCAGGAACAAAACACGGCAAATTCACATAACAAACTCCCTAGAACACAACGATGCAAATCAGTAGACAACACGATGCACAGTCCAGCACAGGCATGCATGTCGACTTGAGTAGAACTAAACGCAAAGCAATCGCACCGTCATTACCCCGAAACACTTAGTAAAGACCCATGAAAGCATGTCTCAGAAATAATGAGAACCGAAAATGTGCTAAAACCTGAGTGAGCTTCCCGAGACAAAAACTTATACAGTTGCTTGTCCGCGCTAAACGTGATTAACGATAAACGCTAAATGTCATCTTGTCACATCACCCGCGCTTGTGATAGAGTCAGAAAGAGATAGTACCTATAGATACGCCTCACACGAACGAGCTTGGTCCTCCGTGGACCGGATAGGTTAGGCTCTAGAATGCATACGTGTTTGTCAGATTTTGGATTTTTACAGATGTTGGAATGATGATGATGCAGTCTGGAATGGTGAAACAAACTGTTAATACGTACCATGTTTACGATGGTACGACACGATAGTCCCAAAACAGTATTATTATACCTACACTTAGTTTGTTTGCAGCAACTAACAAAGCTCATGAACAATTTAAATGAGCAATGCAGTATTACGCTAATACACGTTATACGTTACACGCAGCTAGATTATGGCAGCTGGGCTATATCACAAAATAACTGATAATTGCTTATATGTAATATTTAGGTATAATAACGGTGGAGTTGGAGTTAGGCTAGATCCGGTATATGGTTGCATTGCATCTCACTTCCTACACTCACTACAAAATCCACGATTAGATCATGTTCCATTTTGACTTCGATTACCTTTAGCAAAACTATCCTTTGATCTTTTAAAGCATCCTTTATTTCCTTTGGATGAGGTAATCCGTCATGTAAAATTGTATTACTAACGGTGACAATGTTGCGGAAACTATCCTCAGCTTTGCATTTGTGTCTGCATAAGTATTTAGGTATATGTTTATTTGCGTATTGTGCCCCATAATGAACAGGTTAAATGTATAAATTCTGGAATTAAAAGGTATTATTTCTGGTTTAGTGGCTACATTCAGGAAAGGCGTCCGAGCCGTCCAGATGGTTGGCAGGGCAAGTACGTAACCTAAATGTAACGTCAGTGTACTGTATGTCTATGTGATGTTCCCGCGGGCAACACCGGCACGGGCCCGCGCACACATAGCAATCTCGTGTCCTGTTATCATTGTCTTGTCTGTCTGTATACGTTACTATATGTGCATTTATACAGCAGTTAGATGTTTGCCTCTCTTTAGCCGATATAATCGTCGGGAGAACTAATGTGATGTCGTTTTTTATTTTGATGTTGTTGTTATTTGTTATTATATCGAAATATTTTCTCTAGGAGTATTTTGATCCCTGATTTCTGCATCGATTATAGTCCCTCTGAATATTGATGTTGTGAAGTTAATAGATTTACATTGAAATTTTATTATGCTTATAAAATCCGTGAAAGTTCTTTAACCCCGCTTAGGAAGTTTAATTTAGATGAAACCGCCTCGATAGAACCGTCGGACTCGCAGTCTTGTCCACTGCGCCTGGTCCAGTCCAGAAATGGTATATTGCTGCATTTCGATTCATTTCAGTAAACTTTGCCTTCACCAGAGCCATTCTAACTAGTAGGCTATAACAGTCACCCATATGACCATAGAACATCCCTCTGACATTAGACAACTCATGTAAATGTATTAATTAATCCCATTAAATTTGTCCTAACCATAAATAGTCTATAGATAGCACATAGAGCTTGTCTTTAGTTAGAATTTTATTTTGTATGTTTGCTTTTTTGTATGTTTGGTGCATGGGGTTTGGTAGAGGTTTTGGTAGTTTAGAATGAGTAGCTAGTTTTATTAAAATTACTATTGATTGATTGTTTTAACTGTATTTTGAATTGTTCGGTTTCACCTTTCATTTGATTTCTTCAACGCTTTTCCAAACTCCGTGTGAAGCTTATAATGTTCAGCTTACAACCACAAAACGCTTTCAATTGTAACTTGTTTGGGATTTGCGAAAGCTTTTGCAAAAGGTGAAACCGAAATGAATCCGTAACTATGTCATTGTTGAGAAGTCACACGCTGTATGATATTGCGATGTGCCAGTAAAGTAGGTCTCGTAACTGAGTGGTGTATCGGAATGCGAAGATGTGCTGATGTTTTGCAGATGATCACCACCCTCCCCCCACCTTCACGCCGCCAGAGTTGCCCAAGAAGGTCCATGTTCGAGGTACATCTCAGACACTCACAGACTCAGGACTGAGTGAAATTTTTCGTTTATTTTTTTGTCTTTTTCTATCATCGGCCCACACTAACCCATTGAACTGGCAATGTGCTTCGTCCCAAGTTACCGAGAGGTATAGTGCACTTAGATGCTTTGTCACGCATTCTCATAGTGAGCACAATGCGACGGTGGAACCCCGTCGGTGATCAGTTCCGTTTCGAAAGCATGAGCCGGACCCAGATGTAGTCTAACACCACTAACTAGCGCGTCCTAAGCGAGAAAACCTAACTACCCTCCAACAAAAGTACCGCAAAATTTTAAAGTAATACTTAATCCTACCCCTCATTAATTTCCTCTTGCGATCACTGCTATAGAATGGGATGAAATCAAAATTATGTTTTCCATCGATACGTGCTTCTTGGTAAACTCTAAAGCGGATGTAATATCATTTGTGGTTTGTACCCCTGCGCCGAGCATTGAAAATAATCATGCATTGCATCTATTTACCCGCCATTTTGTACTTTGAAGTAGAGTTGCCAGTTTTATGCTCATTTATTTTTATATTAATTGAAGTTTTGTCGGAATGGGATGGCAACACTATTTTAAATTTTATATTGTTCGGCTTTTGTTGTAGTATTCGAATTTTATTTCATCTAAGAATTAACTATTACTTTAAAAATAATTATTTTAAATTAGTTTGCTTAAATTAAAACCTTAAAACTTGCTTGAATCAAATATCGTAACGTCAAAAATGTTAAAAAATCACTAAAAAAGTATTTACCAAATTTCAGGCGAGATTGCGAGAGAAAGGGGAGAGGATATTAGTTGTAAGTATAAGCTTTAGCAATTAACGTCGAGGCAATAACCCTTGCACTTTGGACTTCTTGAGAAATGGCGTTGGTTATAAAAAATAACATCAAAGTAAATTAGTCTTTATTCCCACAGTAATAAATCGAAATCACCGTAACGCAACGCCGACCGCATTGTTATCTCCGATGGCCAACCAACTGATGAATACGACCACGACGAGACAGGTCAACAAAGTAAAGCCTAACGTGAACAGAGCACCGCCTGATACGTAAGTCAGAAAATTATTTTTAGCGTTAAATTGTGTGGGAGTTGGCAACATCATTAATTTTAATGGCCGCACATCTTTGGCACAGACCTGTCTATACTCAACTTAATAAATTAAACTAATGGAATATTTAAATTGGTCAAGATTATTAAAAATACTCGTTTAAAATATTTCAGAAATCATAATACTGAATCTTTATTTATGCTTCATAACTAAAACTATTGTTAAATCTATAAATTGAGATTGCTTGATGTTGCCATAAACCACGCACAAAATCAAAACAACCCCTAGCACATCAAGTAAATAAAAAAGTTAAATATTAAGATAAATACATATACTATCCCGTTTGAAGCTACCTAACTTCCAATGTGCACTGCACTGAACTGTCCTGCACTTATATGTGAATAAAATTAGTTTATATTTAACGACATATAACATTTATATATGAGATAATATGACATACAAACGTAGACACATATGGCCTGTGTTACAGGAATCCTCAGGAACAAGATACGAATTACCAGGCGTATCACCTCGCATACGAAGTGAAAAAACTCATGTAATTTCAAATTATATATCAGCTAGACGATTTGTATCTGTAGTTTGAAAACGTGCAACAGCATTAATATTTTTGTAGACGCAAGTGGAGTCTGCCGACATTATTTTTAAATATTTCTTTCATGTGTATTAAACTAAATTGATTAATTATATATTGAAACTTAATTTATGAGTTAAATTGTTTGTGAGTTTTAGCCTACATAAAATAACGTTTAAAACTAGGGACATAAATTGAAAACCTCCGTTTATTATTATTTTAGAAGTAAAACAATCTTTCAAATAATAAATCAACTGAAAGATTTATTAAAGAAGGAAATACTTATATTTTTTTTTTAAATATCCATAAACATATTTTAAGGCAGGCTTCTCTTGTGTACAATTTTTCAGAAGTAGTCCGTAGTGCTTGCATCACGACTTTAAAAACAGTTTGATCTATCAAACTATATTTTCTGAATAGTGTCTATTGTGTATTTTATTTTGCACCTAAATCAGCACGTCTCACTTAGCATGACTATATTCTATAATTACTATTTCATTTTAAAAATTTGTAGTTAATTAGTCTCGAACTATCATACAGATGGAATTGAAATAGAATTAATGCTTTACTTTAAGTAATTCACAAGCACTTTAGATTAAAATGAAATTAAAAAGAGCTTTTAAAACTGTCAACACACCACGGAGCACAAGGGAGCTTCAATTCTGACTGTTCTTATGTCTCTCCTTGCCTTTATCTTGTAATCTCCAAACAAATTAGACGGATATTTTGCTGCAGGTACCTAAGCTATCTCTCCGTGTGGCCATATTTTAGTTAAAATGTACTTGATATCAGTCGATTCACCACTAATCACTACTTCGTCAATCTATTTATCCTATCTTACACTCTTGTATTCAATCGCAAACATTTCTTGCTTTCCCAACAATTCAAAATCTTGAAATGTCACAATTTAAACTTTGATTTCTATCAGCTTTTAAATTAGATGGAACAAAACCTATCCGGATCAGAATATTACGCCTAAAAATAAGTGCCTTCATAATCAATTAATTCAAGATGGATTGGTCTATGGACTCTATGGCAAATAATTATGGCAATGGATAGACATAGGAATGTTCAGAATAGTAGCTCAGGACACAACCGCTGGAAAGTGTATAGCATTTATTGACGTTCCTTATGATTCCTTCTGCTTAGGCCTACGAGTAGGAGTAGCGGCACGAACCAGAACAGCAATGGCGGTGTGAGTCTGCCCGCGGGGATGGCGGACGACCAATCGAAGGACTTCGATTTTGAAAAGACTGAAATGAAATACGACTCCACTGGGATGTTCCATTGGAGCCCGGCTAGGAATTTGGAGGATTGTATATTAGTAAGTTTTATGTTATAGTTTTAAATATTCCTAAGATTTGTAAGTAATATCATAGACAAATATTTGTCTATGGTAATATTCAGATAGTTCCTATCGAGCTTTAGCTTTTTATAGCATCTTTGGCCCAGATGTTGTAATTAACCGTATAGCCACGGTTTCAAATCAGCTGAAGGCATATTTTTCACTGCCTTTATATTTGAACTCCATTGTTAAATTGAATCCAATTGATCGTAAACGGTTGACAATGTAGCCCAGTCAATTTAAACATTTCAAGTTACATAAAGTCCCAACAAGCTGGATTTCTGTGAAATTGTTCAAATCATAATTATAAACAATGTCTAAAAGATCCCCATCATTCCACGTTAAGGAAAAAGTTTTATTCAAGGTTAAATGTCAAAAAAATTAGTTTTTCGCGATTTTCAGCAAAACGGTAAGTTTTATCATAAAAGTACCTAGGACAAAATTGTAGATCATGAAATTATCTATCAAAATGTATCAACACTTTTTTCTTACAAGCCACCGTTTCTGAGATATAACGGTTCAAAAAGTTATAAAAATTGTTTACAAAATGAAATGAAATGTTCAAAAAGTTATTAAATTGCGTCAATAGCGATGTATCGCATGATACTTTGTCGGAACGAAACGAATCCTCCGTTGTTTGTGATTCAATATTAGAGCACGACCGGCCTTGACAATTTTTTTTTATTTTTTTTATTTAATTACAAGAAAAAGGCTTTGTCGCTGAGCGACCACATCGTCTTATCGGGAACTTGACAATTTGTGCATGCCAACTTTTATATAACTTTTTGAACCGTTATATCTCAGAAACGGTGGCTTGTAAGAAAAAAGTGTTGATACATTTTGATAGATAATTTCATGATCTACAATTTTGTCCTAGGTACTTTTATGATAAAACTTACCGTTTTGCTGAAAATCGCGAAAAACTAAATTTTTTGACATTTAACCTTGAATAAAACTTTTTCCTTAACGTGGAATGATGGGGATCTTTTAGACATTGTTTATAATTATGATTTGAACAATTTCACAGAAATCCAGCTTGTTGGGACTTTATGTAACTTCACCCTCATTTTTATGTATAAATTGACTGGACTAATGGTATATTATACAAGAATCAATTTCGCAAAAGCAGCTGTGTAATGTGAGTGAAGTCCATCTAGAAAGACAATCTTTCTAATATGCGATATAAAACTAAAGGATGGCAGCTACCATAATAGGTACCTGACTAGAAGGAAACAGACCTCAATTTTAGACGTCGAATTAGTTACATCAACAAGAAAATCTCCAGTAGGTAATCTCTATCTTTCCTTCACAGGACAGAAACCAGGCGGCAATGACAGTCCTGAACGGGCACGTCGTGGTCTGTTTGTTCGCGGACCCCGACTCGCCGCTCATAGGGCTTCGGAACCTGGTGATGCCGCTGCGAGCCTCCAACTTCCACTACCACGAGCTGAAGCATGTTGTTATAGTGGGCAGCGTCGAATATATACGGAGGGAGTGGAAGATGTTGCAGAATCTGCCCAAGATTTCTGTTTTGAATGTAAGGAGTTTTCTATCTCGAACTAGCAAGCTAGTGTCCAACGCTGATCTTCGTGTCTATTCGAAATATGCATGAACGTTCCAGCTTTGGTGCACATAGTGTCATAGTCATTGTTTAGGATAGTGTTATGGTCTCAGCATGTGTTGGACACTAGCTTGCTTGTCTGTTTAATGCTGAGACAGTAGTTTTTCCAACATGTCCCTTATGTCTTTAGTGTATTTCATAATATATTGTTTGAAAATTAAAAACTGTTTGTTCTGTTCCAGGGTTCACCGCTAAGCCGGGCCGACTTGCGTGCAGTGAACGTGAATTTGTGCGACATGTGCTGTATACTGTCAGCGAAGGTGCCGTCCAATGACGACCCTACGCTGGCCGATAAGGAAGCTATATTGGCTTCGCTGAACATCAAGGCTATGACGTTCGACGACACTATAGGCGAGTCTTTAGTTCGTTTGCTAAGGTTCTTTGTTCTCTTCATAAAATTAAATGAAATAAAGAGCTTTATTTACCATTACGTGCCTATGAACGTCTTTACGTTTGGAACATCTCTTTGTTTCAAGCATCTAGCTCATTTCCTCGTCATACACCATGCCATTACTTACACGGGCATCTGTCATTCTTTGGTGCACATAGTCAGTCGCTCCAAAGTACTCCAAACATTATTGTCTCTCTTGAGGTACAAAATTTGGTAATAAATTGCAGCGCCCTTAAAGGGTTGACCCCAAAAGCAAACAATAAATAAATAATTTACGCTAGAAAAATCATATGAATATTGTTTATTCGTAGGTGTGCTCAGCGGTGGAGTAGGAACGAACGGGACGAGTAACGCGGTGCCGGCGGCGGGACAGCCCGTGGCGCCCGTGCTGCTGCAGCGGAGGGGCAGCGTGTATGGCTCCAATGTGCCTATGATCACTGGTAAGACATACATCTACAGGACACAGTGTCTTCGGATGACTCTCTGTAGATCTAGTGATCAAGATCCAATTGGTTCCACTGAGAAAACTTTTTCTCTTTAGATCCATTTCTGATGTTTTGCGGCAGCCTGTGGCGCCCGCGTCAATGTTACAGTCGTCAAGAGACATTAACTGCAGGCGAATAAACATGTGTTTATTCGTGTGTACGTTAAACACATGTTTGTTTGTGGTTAGTAAGAAGATGTATATTCTCTCAAAATGAGTCTAACACCTGCATCCTCCAGTTACAGATGATTTATACAACGTTAACAACGCCAATGCTATTGAGAAGAGATGTAGTGTCTGAGACAATATAATAAGGTCTGCCAAAAACTCAATCAACCAATCCATCCAGCATAATCGACCTTACCCAGAAGAAAGAACTCGTCAATACTTCTGTTACCAATTTTACCGCCGATTTTACGATTGTATTCTTTGCCTTCCGACACAGAACGATCAGCTTATAAATGTTGGAGACGCTCAAATGCCGATGCAAAATCAAAACAACAAATATATTCAAGCCTTACTTGTTCCTTACAGAACTGGTGAACGACAGTAACGTACAGTTCTTGGATCAAGACGACGACGACGACCCGGATACGGAACTGTACCTGACGCAGCCATTCGCCTGCGGTACCGCCTTCGCCGTCAGCGTGCTCGACTCTCTTATGTCCACCGTATGTATAACATTGTGTCCGCGTTAACATTGTGCTAATTCGCTTAGACACTCCACGATCAGTCGATTGCTACTGCTCACTACGCCCAGAGCCGTGTTGGCAAAGTGGGACCACCTTCGACTTACTTAATTCAGAAGGTCGTGGAATTGTGGTTGGTGGCTTGTCCAAAACACGTGCTCAAAAAATCGTGAAGAAATCGGCATGTTGTGGGAACTTTGAAAAGTTTGAAGGACATGTGTCATTCACCAACCCGAACTTGGCCAGCGTGGCGAATGAAGGCCTAATGTCTCTCGTCATGAGAGTAGTAGGTACCTGTGCCCCAGCAGTGGGAACTTAAATAGGGCTGATGATGATGATGACTGCTCACACATTCATGGTAATTTTAACATTCGAGTTTGACAGATGACTACCTGTGTGTTCTCAACAGTTCGCTAATATCATTTCATTGCTGATGTTCTGCATCAGAGTCTATTGCAAATACGATATTGCTGTCATTTTTGTTTGTTTCCAGACGTATTTCAACCAGAATGCCTTAACGCTGATCCGGTCGTTGATCACCGGCGGCGCCACTCCGGAGCTGGAGCTCATCCTCGCCGAAGGAGCTGGACTCCGCGGGGGGTACTCCACGCCGGAGAGCTTAGCAAACAGGTACTTTGTTGTCTTGTTATAAGGTTCAGTATTGTATGCTATTACCGCTGTATACCGCTGTATGTAGTATTAAGTATGTAGCAGTCAGCCTCATTCCTCGCCGGAGAGTTTAGGAAACGGATTCCTTATTGTATTTTTACAAGGCTTAGTATAGCTTGTACCATATCTCTGGTCAATTGTCTAAAAAAGAAACATAGAGAATGCACACGAATCGCCGCCGAAGATGATGCTATGCTATACTTAGCATCTAAAGCCTTTACTTACCAGGTCTTTGCTGCCAATTCTTTGTATAGCTTGTTCTAATCTGGTCCTTACTCACTAGCCATATGATTCTGGAGTCAATGAAAGACGATACCTTGTACCCATATTCTAAAGCCGTACTGGAAGCATAACTTATCTCTATCAAATTGGTAATATTCCATCAGGCATTAGTCAAAAAGCATCGCGTTTAAGAAGGTCTACAATTAAGAACCATCAAACTGCAGACATAACTTGTCTATCAAATTGGTAATTTCATCAGGCATTACTCAAAAAATCATCGCGTTTCAGAAGTTCCACAATTGTCAATCATTATGTCGGTTTAAAATATAATTTAACTCAGTTTAATTGTTTTCCCCCAGGGACCGATGTAGAGTCGGACAGATATCGCTATACGACGGACCGCTAGCGCAGTTCGGCGAGGCTGGCAAATACGGGGATCTGTTCGTGGCTGCGCTCGGCACGTACGGCATGCTGTGCATCGGCCTGTACCGCTTCCGAGACACGTCCTCCTCGTGCGACGCCAGCAGCAAGCGCTACGTCATCACCAACCCGCCTGATGACTTCTGTCTGCTGCCTACTGATCAGGTAATACGCGTTTTTGACTAAACATTGCACAGGACTTTTGCAATGTTTAGGCAAGTTCTTCGGGTAGATGATTGGTTCCAGAACGAAAGTATCCCAGTAAATGTATATTAATTCCTTAAATACCTAGTGTGTTCATCTAGTTTCATAAGATTCAACAACGACCTACATACTTAAATGTAGGTGCATTGATCTGTACCTTTCTTAGACAGACAGAAAATTATTATGTTTATCCGTTGTTCATGTTGTATACAATGGAGTCATGAGCTTTTTGGTCCGTATAATTATAAGTAATGTAAATCAGAAAAAAATATACTTATGTAATTTCAACTTGTTTGGCTAATTAATTACTTTATTTCTTGTTGATCTCAAATCTCAATACAATAACCATTACTCTTTGTTTTAACACTTTTATCACAGATCCGATGAGATATCTACTAGCCAGTTGACGCAGGCGAGAAAACTTTCATAATAAACACACCGGCAAATTTAGCGGAACACAAAAAAGTCAATAGTTAAAAACGTATGGTTTTAATTACAAATATACTTAATACACTTCTTTTGTTATTTAAAGCTTCATTTGTTTTAATTAAAATTAGATCAGATTAAGAACAGATTATAAAGGCTAAATGTGAAAAATGGAACATTTTTGAACTTTTCATGTAACCGGGAAAAGTAAAAATTAAGATTTAAATAATAATTAATTAAATTAGATAAATGATGACTGATATTGCGTATTTCCTCCACGTGCTCTTATTAAAGTTTCTACTCGTCTAGGCATACTGAGAATGACGGTCAAAATGTACCATTTTTTACAAATAGCCTTTACTCGCAAAATGTGGTCTTAATGTGATATAATTTTAATTAAAACGAATGAAACATGAAATAATAAATGAAATGTAGTAAGTAGATTTTAAATTAAAAGCATATTTTTCAAATTATGGTCATTTTTTGTGTTCCTCTAAATATGCCGGTGAGTGTAGTTGGTCCTAACACATTTGTTATTGCAGGTGTTCGTCCTAATGCAGTTCGACCCGGGCGTGGAGTACCGGGCGCAGCGGCGCGCCGGCTCCGCCACCGGCAGCAAGGACGACGCATCCTGACTATTGCTGTGCAGCGCGCTTACTGACGGCCCCTA
The DNA here is from genome assembly GCA_963691955.1 of Chloroclystis v-ata. NCBI lineage: Eukaryota > Metazoa > Arthropoda > Insecta > Lepidoptera > Geometridae > Chloroclystis > Chloroclystis v-ata. Next base: position 8,647,196 of record OY829902.1, on the reverse strand, counting down.
CTCCTACATCTAGGCAGTAGGGTCTCCCACGACAATCCACCAATCCCTCGACTGATTTAACAGTTCCTTTGCCCGATTCGAACATCCTAACTATTCTGAAATTTCGACTTTCGCGATTGGATAGTTAAAAGCCAACGATCTTATTTGGGTTTTCAACTTTCTTTTCCTGAAAAACCTCTGCTATTTAAAACGTTTTCTTTGATCTAAATTTCGCTACGCTTATTTCCTCAGGGTTCATCATGTTATTAATGAGTTCAGAGCCGAGACAATCGTCTAGAAAATCTTACAGATACGCTAAAGTTGGGACTCCAAGGTCTAACTTGCATATTTTTAATCTACATTTAAATCGAATGTATGGAAGTTAGGTATTTCTTGGAGTTGATACTCCTATACTTCTTCGTCTTATAACTCTAGTTGTTCTTCCTAAGACTATTCTGCCTTTTTTAAAAAGATTAACGGTAACGTTAAAGAAAAATATAAACATTTCGGATGTTCGAATCAGACAATAGAACACACACTTTCATTTCGGTCGTGATATACACGACAGAAGTGAACGCCCAAGATTTTAGCACAGCACTATTCCGATCCCTCTTAACTATCTAATTTATCATTCTGCAAAGTCTTCCACCTAGACTTGACTATCATTTTTTAAATATACGTTCATTTTTCTATGATATATAAAAGTGCAGAACTTGATAGATAAAAGGGATTAGCCTTACACTGATTTTTGGCAACACTGAATGCAATACTCTTCAAATGCACACAATCGAGCAAGAATTAGATTTAGTTTTGTTTACGCAATATATGTATAAAGCTGCTATACTCGTATATATTGGCATCGCGGGATATCTTAAGGTATTTAAATCTATAAGTAAAATATATTTGATCACGTTAACTAATTATAATTAAACAATAATTGATCTATGCAAAAAGACAATGCACTTACGCACGTAAAGTAAGATATTGCTTTTAATGTCGAAGTATAACTCGTAAATAAAATAATCTTCCATTATAAATATGAACGATAAGAACAGATTAATTAAGCGATCAAATCATTATATTTACTTCAGCATAATTAATATAATTACAGGAAAAATAAATTGGGTAAGATTGATAAATATATCTCAGCGTTTATGTTTCAAAATCGCGGTTTGCTTAATTCTGACACACCTCTTTCGCTTATTACGATGAGGCATCTTGAATAGTTTTAAATTCTTCATCTTACCATATTTTAGTACTCAGTCATTCATCTATTTATGAAATATCTCTTGTATTTCATTTCAACCAGCGCTATGAACGCTCTTTCGATTTAGCCGCGTATTTTCAAAATCAAACCGCAATGACTAACGCTCGCAACTAGGAAACACTATTGCATGGTATATAAAGTTTTTTGTATATCTGGACAATAATTTTAAGATATTTTATCCTTTACTATCCTTCTTTGTAGAACCATTCCTATTTACTCATTAGACTTTTTCTTTCATTTTCTAATGCTATTTCTATTAAAGCTTTTGATTGATATTAGAAATTATTTTAAGCATTTATCTATTGACTGATGGCGTTTTATACACATCATAAGTAAAACATTTGATGTGAATATTATGCATAGTCTTTAATATTTATTTTTATTTGAGTTCACATTGAATTCTGTATGTAGTAAGTTATAAGTTTTATTTTTAGTTATTAATGCAATATTATTTCATTTAGTTAATGTAATTTACAGTTCCATTGCTCATTTTAGAATATTTTTATGTTTTCTCGTAGATTTTATTATTAGTTGATATTATTGTTTGAACTTTTGTGCAAAATTTTATAATTAAAATTATAATGTTAATGTCTAGTAGATATAAAATTATATTCTGCACAGAATTTCAAACGGGAATTTGACTCGAGCACGTTTATCTTCAGTTATTAATAGCACATTTATGTTTATTTAAATAAATTTTATATAAAGCTTTATCTTTTTTTTTTACCCCAAATTGGGCGGGGGATTGTCAAAGTGGACGTGGTATAAGGCGCTGCACACAAAAGTGAGAATTTGAACTCTGAGCGAACAATCAACGTGAGGTTGACATGTAACTTGGTTTTATGTTGCAAGACACAGTGCAAGTGAATCTGCTGTAAATATTATGTGATATTATTTTGACAACGTTGTTAATGGCTTTAAGCCTACCATGTACTTAGTGTTAACTCGGGTGCTTTGATTGTGGACTCTGATAGAAGACGTTGATTGTATTAGATAAGTCGCTTTGACCGACTGCACGAGTCGGACAACTTATTCTTGCAGTCGGTTGAAGAACATTTTAGAATTTACTAGTTCATAGTAACATACGCATCAGAATTAGAACCATTACATGTATTGGTTGGTAAAAATGCAATAATTTACGACTTTACAAGATGTTTGATGACAGAACCCAAGTCTGCAAGCGACACGCACCAAAGGTCACCAAAATATTTTTTTAAATATAAAATTAACCTTATAATTAAATACCTCAATATAACTGATAGTGAGATATGTAGTTCGATTATTATAAAGTTTGTCAAACATCCTGTATATAGATTTTTTCATGTCATTATAATTATTCATGTCATTCGTCTAGTTAATGTAAAACCGGCCTTAATTACAACTAGGTTTTAGTGAGTGTCTTGAATATTGTGTGAACGATACCTGAGTCGTTCTAAGTGCCGAGCGATCGGTGTCTCGCCTAGAGATATCCTTGTTTTATTTAACACTAAAAGGACAGCACAGAACCTTAACTCGTAAAGGAATTGAATGCAATACTGCCATATTTTGTAAAATCACATAATCAATAACCGAAAAACGGAAAAGTACAAAAAAAGCCAATGAAATATATAAAAGCAAAATTATATTATGACAATTTTAAAAGCACACTTGTATTGCCTCCAATTATGGAAACAAAAGGCTTTTAGATTCAATGTTATAGGAAGCGAATGTTATGAGGATTTTAAAAATTATCAAAAATTATATTAAATCACCGGGCGTTAATGTAAAGTTTTGAGATGGTTGTGCACGATAGGTAAAATTATATAAATTAAATTGGTCTGTCCAAATATCGGCTTATTCGGCCAAGCATACGAATGGGTTTCGCCAAATATTTGCCAAGTGTGTGTAGGGCGTGCGTGTAGGGCTACCACGATCCAAGTTTTCACCAGGCACCAACAGATCTGTGAATCTCAGTGGTAACCCTAAAGCCTGGCGCATATTATAGCAACATAAGAGCTTTCCACCAAGCTCTATAGGCCTATAAGCCTTTGCGTGCTTCGAAAAAAGATCGAAAATTCCTTCCGTAGTCGCTTCGATGCTAGAGATTATAACCTTCTTTTTATCCAATTTCGATCTTATTTCGATACAAAGCTTACGACAGTGTAAATGCTACGTTTCGTTTTACGCGCCGGGCTAATGCGACCTCCGTACATGTGACATGTCGTTAGTTGTAATTTGAGCTTGGTACGTAAGTAGCCCTTGCATGGAGCCCTAGGTACCTAATATTTAGCGTACCGTTGTGCTATTCGACACTTTCAATTTTAGCTAGATCGTTGTACATAGTCAGATGTAATTTTGTATGGTACGTAAGATTTTTTGAATGTCTCCTTGCATACTAGAGAGCAACGGTTGAAGAAAGCCGATCGTGAGTAGTACGTTGTGATTAGGCTTCGATGTCACTGTACGCTATAGGAAATAGTTTGGACGTCTCATTGTAAAAATGTAAAATACACGCTTGGTATATCTGGATGTTAATTAAGTATTTAATATAAATGATTTTTCCTTTAATATTTTTATACAGCATTACAAAGTATTTAACGCGATTAAAGTTTTATAGAGGTGGGTCAGTGAGGTATGTTAGAGTTTATATCGCCTTATCGAGAGAGATTTATAGCCGGGCCTTCGGGCCGCTTGAGTTCATTCGTTGTATGATTGTTGACTTGTTGCGTGAGTACCTGAGACAAGAGCCTAATGAAGCCTATATTCTAGATCACAACACCATTCCACGGTTGTAGCCTGACCAAAGTTCGCAATTATTAATCTAACTATATAATTTTTACAACACCTTCGCTTTACTTATACTTAACAGTCACATAATTTTGACTATTCAAAAAACCTGCTTCTAAATTTAACATAATTTAGAACAAAACTTAGAACGTTTTGGTCAGGTTACAGATAAAAGGAATGTATAAAGAGCTTTAGTATCTACAGTGAGCAGAATAAAATATAGCCGATATCTCACAGATTTAAATAAAAGGTGTTAAAGAACACATCGGGCACACGATCACTGTACACGGTTATTTATAAAAGACGTTTCAAATTTACGCAAACAGTCACATGTTTTAAATAGGTAGATCAAACTAAGAAGAAGTTTTATTTATTTTCGGCGGGAGATAAATATTTTAGAGATTTATCTTATATTTACGTATCGTTAATAAGCAGAATGTATTTTAATTGTTAATCTGACACATACAGACAAAACGTTTAGAATCGTTTGCTTTAAACACTTTTTGTTAGGCATTCTAGCGTTCTTTATAATTTAATGGAAATAAATCTTAACTCTAAATGTCTTTATCTCCTGCCTAAAACAAATACGATTATCCAAATTTCTCTCATCATATACACTCAAAAACGCCTTTACGCAACCTAGTACCTACTATTCAATGTTCTGTGTGCATTAAATCTTAGAATTATCAACATTGTTGACTATTGCTAATAGCTTGACGTTATGACGGTTGTTAACGTTTTTAGAACGGAAAATGGTGAATTTTTCAATGTATTATATAATTATATACGTATTTACGCTCTAATGTTCGCTAGACCCTTTTATAAGCAGATTGCCATCTTATCGTGTTGTTACACACTAGTCCTGTCTAAATAAAGTAGTATCAATATATAATGATGGCTGTGAGATAATTGTAAACAATTTAAATTATATTTGTGTAAATGAAAGTTATATAAATATCAACGTATCTGATCGCTCTATCGCAACGACTGGTCTCAGTCCGAGTTTGTCTCTTCATCAGAAATTATATTCAGGTTCAGATAGATGCAACTATAAACTGTATAGATTTATCAATATATACTAAAATTACCAGATTATATGAACGTTAATTGAACAAGGTATAAAAGTACAAATTATAATTTCTGATGGATGTGGTGAATGCAAGTTTTGGCTCTAATGCTTCAAGTGAAGGGTTGCCATAACAAAGGCAGCAACATCTCATCAGAGAATCGTTTACGACTCATGTCTGTCCTGTTACCATTATATCTCTTAGGTAGTTAAATTAATGTAAAGAGTTTTAGCATTGTTATCTGTAAGATTTGTTTTGTTTAGCATCAAGTTATGGTGGCAACCCACAATATTCAGCTCACAGCTTTCTCTGCATTTGCTCAAATTTTTCAGCATTAACTATAAACCATATTCACTGCTTCTAGTAAACCATTTAATCTATACCACCATTTATATCTCAATCGATGTTACATTGCCTTGGAGTTCCCGAGCGGCCATCTTGTGGACCTAACTAAACAAAATGGCGGCTCGGCAAGCTAATGTAACATCACCAGACTGTTCATTATCACACCACAAACAAATTATTTAATATTGTTGATGTTGATTGTTAATAAATGCAAATAATGTAAATATCAAAATAAATTCTGTATTTGTATTTGAAAAACTTTTTTACTTCTCCAGTTAGGGATCCTTTACGGTCCGGCGACACGCAATTCTTTCGCATAACTTTCCGTTTAACGTTAAATTTTCTACATTATAAGTATTCCTATTTATATATGTGTATAATAAGTGTGTATCTTTTAATTATAAATCTTAAGTGATTATGGTAAATCGCGCGTCGCCGGGCGCTTAGGCGTGAGATGGCGTCACTTTGAATAAAATATTTATTAGGTATTTTAGAAAATATATTTAATTTTAACACGATATTCACTTTTTGATATTATGACTAGTAGAAATGAAAAATAGTGCTATGTCATAACTTACCTATAACACATGTTTTACAAGACGTTATATTTGAATAGTTATCAGGAGAAGTATAACCTTTACAATACCTACGTTATAAAGTTAATCGAAACATAATATTTGTACTATGTGTATCTTGTTGTACAGTTTTAATCATCACAGCAAAGAGAGATCTATGTCCGTAGAAAACAATTATCCAGACAAAGTTCTTAATACAAATATTTGAGAGCTAGAAAATAGAAAATATTTGCAAAAAATAATTAATTTGATTGCTTTCTTTCTTTATAAACACTGGCAAAACTGAATTTATTTTATTGCTTCAATCAGATGGAATTCACAGGTATCCAACTAATTAAACAACACAGTTACGAAACACGGGTTTCAAATTTTTATAGATATTCGTTATCTATTTTAAAATGATTTCTGACTAGAAAACTTTAGTAAATAAATAAATAATAATGGTCTAAATAAAAACCCACCATTGCACACTTTAATGAGGCACTATCGAAGAGATACGTAAATATAGTTTGTCAACTCAATTTATACCAATTCCATTAGTTTTGTCACTAATGGGTTTTCTTAAACTAAGACAGCATACCATAGGTTGATTTCTCACGACAAAAGTTCTCAAAGACAATACGCACTAGGCGTTTGGAATAGCGCGCTTATTTAGCGTCCATTTTAATACTAAGATCTTGACGTAAACAATTTCACAATTTATAATCTATCTATCTACTTCGTGATATAAGTGCAACTCACCAAATCTCGTACACAATCACTCGGTGCATTCAATCAGGACACAAATTCACTGTCTCTTATCCAACTGATAGAACGGTTGACTTCGTTTTCGCGGCTTTTTATTATGTTTCTTCGCCGACGCGACTTTTCGTTTCTCCTCCAGCTTTAACGGTGGGAGTGAAACCTTTCTGATATGTAATTGCGGTGAGTTCAGCGTTTTGCTTTGGTTCGGTATATCTGGTGAGCATAGAGGTTCTAATCTCGTGAGGTCTCTATGCCTCGCTGTGGCTATTCTGTTGCTGAGTATTGAGTTGCGTTCGGAGGCACTGAGCGCCATGTAGTTTCTATCTAGAAGTGACTTAGCGCTATTTCTATCACAGTTGGAGTCTGGTCGGGAGTTTCGCATCCATCGGGAAGAAGCTAGTTCTGATCGGAGTATGGAGCTATTTAGTTTCTTCCTGTGTGTCGGACTGCGGATGTGGATGGGGGTGATGTGGAGGAACGAGCTGAATGTGTCTGGAAGGTCTTCGTCTTCGTAGTTTGGTATGGATACTCTTTCCCTGGATAGCCTGGAAAAGAAACACGCGAGGTTATTATACTATCACAGATGAACAAATATGTTAAGTTTTCGTCGTAAAATGAAAAGGGGGGAATCTAAGATTTTTGGAATAACGTCGACATTTCAGTTGTCTTATGACTGATGGACTTAGAGATATTAAGTTATTTTGATCGAAAGCGGCCTGCATCAACCAGGAATCAGCACTAAATGATACGTCACTGTTGTTGGTGAATGTTTAACGCTGATTTAACTTATTATTATTTTGATACCATCATCATCACCTCGGTTCATAGCTGAGTTCGATGGAGGCGGTGGAAGGGCGCGGCGAGTTCTGCGGCGTGACGTCAGTGCTGCTCTGAGACAGTCGCTCCTCGCTCTCGCTGAACTGTGCGTAGTCGCTGTAGTGCATCGTCATCACTTGCAGTGTATGTTACAAGTTCCACTCACCTCGGTTCATAGCTGAGTTCGATGGAGGCGGTGGAAGGGCGCGGCGAGTTCTGCGGCGTGACGTCAGTGCTGCTCTGAGACAGTCGCTCCTCGCTCTCGCTGAACTGTGCGTAGTCGCTGTAGTGCATCGTCATCACTTGCAGTGTATGTTACAAGTTCCACTCACCTCGGTTCATAGCTGAGTTCGATGGAGGCGGTGGAAGGGCGCGGCGAGTTCTGCGGCGTGACGTCAGTGCTGCTCTGAGACAGTCGCTCCTCGCTCTCGCTGAACTGTGCGTAGTCGCTGTAGTGCATCGTCATCACTTGCAGTGTATGTTACAAGTTCCACTCACCTCGGTTCATAGCTGAGTTCGATGGAGGCGGTGGAAGGGCGCGGCGAGTTCTGCGGCGTGACGTCAGTGCTGCTCTGAGACAGTCGCTCCTCGCTCTCGCTGAACTGTGCGTAGTCGCTGTAGTGCATCGTCATCACTTGCAGTGTATGTTACAAGTTCCACTCACCTCGGTTCATAGCTGAGTTCGATGGAGGCGGTGGAAGGGCGCGGCGAGTTCTGCGGCGTGACGTCAGTGCTGCTCTGAGACAGTCGCTCCTCGCTCTCGCTGAACTGTGCGTAGTCGCTGTAGTGCATCGTCATCACTTGCAGTGTATGTTACAAGTTCCACTCACCTCGGTTCATAGCTGAGTTCGATGGAGGCGGTGGAAGGGCGCGGCGAGTTCTGCGGCGTGACGTCAGTGCTGCTCTGAGACAGTCGCTCCTCGCTCTCGCTGAACTGTGCGTAGTCGCTGTAGTGCATCGTCATCACTTGCAGTGTATGTTACAAGTTCCACTCACCTCGGTTCATAGCTGAGTTCTATGGAGGCGGTGGAAGGGCGCGGCGAGTTCTGCGGCGTGACGTCAGTGCTGCTCTGAGACAGTCGCTCCTCGCTCTCGCTGAACTGTGCGTAGTCGCTGTAGTGCATCGTCATCACTTGCAGTGTATGTTACAAGTTCCACTCACCTCGGTTCATAGCTGAGTTCGATGGAGGCGGTGGAAGGGCGCGGCGAGTTCTGCGGCGTGACGTCAGTGCTGCTCTGAGACAGTCGCTCCTCGCTCTCGCTGAACTGTGCGTAGTCGCTGTAGTGCATCGTCATCACTTGCAGTGTATGTTACAAGTTCCACTCACCTCGGTTCATAGCTGAGTTCGATGGAGGCGGTGGAAGGGCGCGGCGAGTTCTGCGGCGTGACGTCAGTGCTGCTCTGAGACAGTCGCTCCTCGCTCTCGCTGAACTGTGCGTAGTCGCTGTAGTGCATCGTCATCACTTGCAGTGTATGTTACAAGTTCCACTCACCTCGGTTCATAGCTGAGTTCGATGGAGGCGGTGGAAGGGCGCGGCGAGTTCTGCGGCGTGACGTCAGTGCTGCTCTGAGACAGTCGCTCCTCGCTCTCGCTGAACTGTGCGTAGTCGCTGTAGTGCATCGTCATCACTTGCAGTGTATGTTACAAGTTCCACTCACCTCGGTTCATAGCTGAGTTCGATGGAGGCGGTGGAAGGGCGCGGCGAGTTCTGCGGCGTGACGTCAGTGCTGCTCTGAGACAGTCGCTCCTCGCTCTCGCTGAACTGTGCGTAGTCGCTGTAGTGCATCGTCATCACTTGCAGTGTATGTTACAAGTTCCACTCACCTCGGTTCATAGCTGAGTTCGATGGAGGCGGTGGAAGGGCGCGGCGAGTTCTGCGGCGTGACGTCAGTGCTGCTCTGAGACAGTCGCTCCTCGCTCTCGCTGAACTGTGCGTAGTCGCTGTAGTGCATCGTCATCACTTGCAGTGTATGTTACAAGTTCCACTCACCTCGGTTCATAGCTGAGTTCGATGGAGGCGGTGGAAGGGCGCGGCGAGTTCTGCGGCGTGACGTCAGTGCTGCTCTGAGACAGTCGCTCCTCGCTCTCGCTGAACTGTGCGTAGTCGCTGTAGTGCATCGTCATCACTTGCAGTGTATGTTACAAGTTCCACTCACCTCGGTTCATAGCTGAGTTCGATGGAGGCGGTGGAAGGGCGCGGCGAGTTCTGCGGCGTGACGTCAGTGCTGCTCTGAGACAGTCGCTCCTCGCTCTCGCTGAACTGTGCGTAGTCGCTGTAGTGCATCGTCATCACTTGCAGTGTATGTTACAAGTTCCACTCACCTCGGTTCATAGCTGAGTTCGATGGAGGCGGTGGAAGGGCGCGGCGAGTTCTGCGGCGTGACGTCAGTGCTGCTCTGAGACAGTCGCTCCTCGCTCTCGCTGAACTGTGCGTAGTCGCTGTAGTGCATCGTCATCACTTGCAGTGTATGTTACAAGTTCCACTCACCTCGGTTCATAGCTGAGTTCGATGGAGGCGGTGGAAGGGCGCGGCGAGTTCTGCGGCGTGACGTCAGTGCTGCTCTGAGACAGTCGCTCCTCGCTCTCGCTGAACTGTGCGTAGTCGCTGTAGTGCATCGTCATCACTTGCAGTGTATGTTACAAGTTCCACTCACCTCGGTTCATAGCTGAGTTCGATGGAGGCGGTGGAAGGGCGCGGCGAGTTCTGCGGCGTGACGTCAGTGCTGCTCTGAGACAGTCGCTCCTCGCTCTCGCTGAACTGTGCGTAGTCGCTGTAGTGCATCGTCATCACTTGCAGTGTATGTTACAAGTTCCACTCACCTCGGTTCATAGCTGAGTTCGATGGAGGCGGTGGAAGGGCGCGGCGAGTTCTGCGGCGTGACGTCAGTGCTGCTCTGAGACAGTCGCTCCTCGCTCTCGCTGAACTGTGCGTAGTCGCTGTAGTGCATCGTCATCACTTGCAGTGTATGTTACAAGTTCCACTCACCTCGGTTCATAGCTGAGTTCGATGGAGGCGGTGGAAGGGCGCGGCGAGTTCTGCGGCGTGACGTCAGTGCTGCTCTGAGACAGTCGCTCCTCGCTCTCGCTGAACTGTGCGTAGTCGCTGTAGTGCATCGTCATCACTTGCAGTGTATGTTACAAGTTCCACTCACCTCGGTTCATAGCTGAGTTCGATGGAGGCGGTGGAAGGGCGCGGCGAGTTCTGCGGCGTGACGTCAGTGCTGCTCTGAGACAGTCGCTCCTCGCTCTCGCTGAACTGTGCGTAGTCGCTGTAGTGCATCGTCATCACTTGCAGTGTATGTTACAAGTTCCACTCACCTCGGTTCATAGCTGAGTTCGATGGAGGCGGTGGAAGGGCGCGGCGAGTTCTGCGGCGTGACGTCAGTGCTGCTCTGAGACAGTCGCTCCTCGCTCTCGCTGAACTGTGCGTAGTCGCTGTAGTGCATCGTTATGACTTCGTCGTGTTCTATCAGCCGGCAGCCAGATCGCTTCTCGGGTAGCTGTATCGCTTTGCCGACCACGCTGCAAGGAAATAAATTGATCTCGTTATTATAAATCATTGAGTATTTTACTTTAATTCTATTCCTTCATTTAATTGTATTTCGATGAAAGCTTTCAACTATTGAGCAATTTATTTCAATTTAGTTCAATAGGCAAACATAATAGTGCACTTAGAAAAGGGATAAGTACAATATTTAAAATAATGAACACAAAAGTTTTTTTCAGAGTACACCTACTTACAGAAATAACTGAATTAAGTACAACTATAACAGAAATCGCGGCCAAGGTCGTTGTAAATACGTAATGAATGTATTCCCAAATCAATAAAACATTTAGTAAATTGAAACATGAGTAACCTTGCCTCCATTTTAAACGCTACAATCTCCACTGTGGATTTTGGAGATAAAGATCAAGGGATTGTGTTCGACAAATAGGGGACATTTTCGTAGCTTGACCTACTGTACTAAATAATATTAAATAATTGATATTTATGGTTTGGAGCCGTATTGGCTAAGTGATAATACACTCGACTATCATTCTGAAGGTCGTGGGTTCAAAACCCTGCCAAGCACCATGGGTCTGCCGAGAGCCACTGGATTTTTCTTTTAGAAAAAAGTATGACACGTTAAAAACTGCTCTAACAGTGAAGGCAAACATCGTTAGAAAACCGGACATGTTCTGAGAACTTTTAAAAGTTGAAAGGACATGACATGTCTCTTTAAACTATCATGGTTTTTAACTATATTTGAACATGAAACATGTTCAATTCATGTCTCATTCACCAACCTGCACTTGACAACTGGTCATGGTGGAATTAGGTGGTGGCCTAATCTCTCTCGCCAAGAGAGAAGTCTTTAGAATAGATTATAATAAATAGATGATGATAATGGTTTGATTATTAAATCTAGTAGTTGCACATAAATGGTCAATTAATCAATAATTGACAGTATAGAATCTATCTATAATAATCCTCACAAAACAACCCATATCAAGTCTTAATTCCGACCATGGTTTCATCTGTTTCCACAATAGAAAGTCTAGGTTAGATTTTTAGGATTTACATTTTGGGTGAACCAATTGCTGCTTACCAAGAAACCTTTTTTTAGTAACTGCAAACCAGCATATTTTACATCTAGTTGGCTAGAGCACTTAAATTAATTTATTCACAATCCTTGCCAACACAAAAGTGTTTGCCAAATACAATGTGGTGCATTAAAATAATATAATGCAGATAATTATGTAGAAATTAGCATCATAACAACCCATATTACATATACATTCCAATATGGTGCATATAACTCCCCAGAACATAAGGAACAACAAATTATCTTATAAAAAATTATATAATTAAATGTGGGCAAAGCTGCAGATGGAAAGCCAGTACTTTACTACTTATTATTTAACAAAATATGCTTAAATTTTTAAAAGTATGCAACAGACTTTAATGCGGTTTTATTAAATTGGGATTCAAGAAGAAGATTTTTAAGTATCATAATAAGGTACCAGAGACAAAAGGTGGGTTGCTAGTAATTAATAAATATAAAATAATATTGATCTCATTTACCGAAGCTGTGGATGCAACTGCCTCCATTGTCTACACTCCTCAAGAATGCTTGGCCTGGTAGATTTCTCTCCATCCTCATTATACAAAGTCCTTTCAATCCTGTTCCACTCCTCGGATAATGTCTTAGTTGCTTCAGCTGTGGTTCGCCGGAGAATAGACCCTGAGCTGCTGTCACTCTCTTCACTATGAAAATCTGGGGTTTCTGGTAAATAAAGTAAAACAGATATGTATAGTTCAGAAAGTTATGTTGTTGAACTTGGTTTGAAATGCTACTGAACATTCAGTCTACTAGTAGGTACTTATGATTTATTATAAATAACCACACTTAATGTACTGAGAATAAAATACTTGTTTCTGCTACATACCTATACCTACTATAGCTACTAGCATTTTAATCGGGGGTAAAATAAAAATTAAAGATTATTTTCTCCAAATAATACCTATAATAATCAATTATTGTCATTCCTGTAAACAATAAAATTGATGCCATGTTTGCCAAGACGCAACTAAAATTTGCTTTTATTCTCTGCATTGTTAGGTATTTATAATTAAATTAACAAGAAAAATTGGTACTGTGGATCTCACCTGCCTCGCTATCGGAGAAAAAGTCGGACAATGGTGTTCCAGCACGATTCACACTGTTCAGCAGATAGGGATTTATGTCGTAGGTAAAGTTCAGGTTTCTATTAAGCACTTTGCTCGTATTAGCTGATAGCGGCGGCAGCTCTTGACCTGGCCGATAACCAAACTTTTGCTGGGTGATACTGGGTAAACAATCATGCAATTTTCCGTAATTTTTATCGCGTGCCGACAAAAAGTTCCGTGCAGACATAATCGATTGTTATTCAATTAGAATTAACACTTTTCTCGCATATTGATAGTTTGCATTGAAATTAAATTTCAAGCTAAATACCTAACGTAGGAATTTATGTTTCAAATGGTTGGTAAATTTATTTTATTTCAAAACAAAAATTTCATAGCAATCACTCACAGTTTCTGCTTCTGTCTGTCAGTCTGTTTTTTTTTTGTTTCTGTTTTGGCGTTCAGCACTTACACATGTTTTCAGACGGTAATGTCCAGCCAATTATTTTACGAGTCGTACTATTTTCTTGGTCGTAAATTACGACCAAGAAAATAGTAGGTACTAAGCAAATTCATGGGTATTGTACCAAGTAAGTAGATTCCAGCCAGGGAATCCATGTACGTGTCGTATTTATTGTAACGACTCGGTTGTTATTGTTATCGTAACGAAGCATGAAATACAGCTATGTTTGAACATGAATTACCTGGCTATACTTTACGGTTTGCTGTATTAAGGTAGACAGTTAAGCAGGTTATTTATGTGTTATTATACCGAGAAACATGAATAAATACATAAAAATAAAATTTTAATAATATCTTAATGTCCATACAAATTATTTACAACCTTAGGTACTTACTTAATTACTTAGGTAATGAATTTAGTTTTACTTTAAAAAATATTTAGTTAATGAAATCTTTTATACAACATTGACGAGGCTTTATCTAATGAATTTGGATGTAAAACAAGAAAATTATATAAGATATTTGGTTTTTATTGTAACATGTTACTATTAAACGTAGGATAATTAATATTTATCATGCATCTTCAACCTTTTTTGGTGCAAGGGCCAATTTGATATGGCCTCCGAGGGCCGCAAGAAAAGACCCGGCGGGCCGCAGGTTGAAGACATAATCATGTGATTTACATTCATTTAGGTATCTCTTCGAGAGAAAAAATATTTATTCGTATCAAGGCTGCCGACCGCCACACCGGTCGTCAAGGAGAGTGAGTCATAATTTATGTAGTCATGTCAGTGTCATTGTCATTTTGGTTTTAAGCAGGCTTTGGCTGTGTGTCTGTCTGACTGATGTGATTGTTGTGTGGTGGTGTTGTGGGTGTTGTGCTGGCTGATCGATTTGTTAAAACTTCGATTTCGGAAAACTGAATTAGATAAATTTTGTTTTTGCAATTGGTTTTGTGAATACATTATTATGTCGAAAATTACTACTAAAAGTGGCGAGAAGACACAAGACGAGGTATTTTACTGTAATACATATATTCCGAATAAGAATTCACTCTTATTTCAGCAATGTCATGTAAAACCGCTTATTATTGTGATATCATACTTTGAATTGGCTATAAATTATTTTATTGATCCTATGCATAATATACCAAATAGAATAAAATTTTATATCAGTAACATTTACAAAGTGCCGCAATGCGCCGCTAAAGTTTTGCAGTGAATATTATGACAGAAAGATTAAGCTTCTGTTGGTTCTGTTATTTTATCATATCTTATGATAGTATATAATATATTATACGATATAGTTATTAATAATATTAGTTGAATTAATTTAATGTCCTGGACTTGTTATGTCCACAATACTTAACACTTTTTGTAAAATAACCTTATATAGCACAATATCCTAATGGGATAGTATTTTTTTTTGCATTTGATCTATAAACAAAATTTTAAATTCATAATGTTGAATAGTAAAATTATTACTTTTTGTATGTAAGGTCATCAAAATTATATAGATATTTGTTTTTCTTTAATTCCTTTTCTGTTTTTTATTTCAATTATTCAAAACAGATCTGTATAAAACCAAAGCTCTTACAAAAAAACCAAAGATATAGTAGAGGATATCAAGGAGTTAGGCTGGTTAGGGCCGAGTTTGCCAAGGGGATGCACAATATGCTCCTCAGCAAGATGTCAGTGCATTTATTAGTGTCCCCACAACAAATTAGAATTATTATTTTGTATTTTTCTGCAGAAAATCCTAATGCCGTACACATACATCCAACAAGTTCCTGGCAAACAGATCAGGACGAAGCTGGCATCTGCGCTAAACTACTGGCTAAAGATATCCAATGAGAAACTCACAGCAGTCGGGGAAATTGTACAGATTTTACACAATTCCAGCCTCTTGTAAGTATTTAATGAATCTTATATTATTATATTATATTTTTTTATTTCTGTGTTGTGGAGATGATATTGTAAGTAAAAATACTCATCATCACTTACATTAAAGTATTCCCTAAAAGTGTTTATGTAAGAATATAGTCACAGACACACAGGTGTTAAAGGCTATATTTTTACAAAAGTCAAATCATAAATTTATACACCCATAGAAACTCAAGGACAAATTATAAAAAAAATATAACTAATAAAAAATATTTATAAATTTTCTATGTAAATAACTACTTACTGGTTAATTCATAAGTAGTTATTTACATTAATAAGTTATCATTTTCAGATTTTGACTTGAGATTTTAGCTTTACTGCATGCATAAACTCTATGGTGCAGGCCCTAGTCATTTTTTTTATGGCTTGTACATCTGTGCATGTGTTTTTTTTGTCTTCATATAATGTTTAAATCAATATGATAAAATATAGTTTTAAAGCAACTAATGCATAATAATAATAAAGTCAAGGTCACATTAGCTTTTTGTTAAAGATTTATTAAATATTCATATAATTATCAATAGGTCTAAATTTTTCCTATGAAACCAATTCAGATTCAGAGATATGCTAGGTATTATTTTTACTAAATAATTTATTATAGTAAGATGTAGGTTTCTTCGTTATCCCTTAAAATATATTAAAATATTATTACTTATTTCACCAAATCACGTTAGTTAGTCTAATATGTTATTGTTCAGCTATGTGCGTCACATTATGAGATACTATCATGATATCTGTTCAATCATTCTGAGTCGAATACCAAAATAGATTTGAGTTGTAATTGTATTACTACTTGTTTGCCGTTCCTAGAAAAACCATTTTGTATTCCAAGGACGCCCTTGTTTATAACACATAACAATGATCTAACCGGGATCCATACCAATCAGTCAGTTATTCTCAATTAGTTCTACATTCCATACACCGTCATAATTCATTATCGTCATTCCAGCTGTTAAACATTTACTGGAAATAAACTCATAGATTTGTAGCCATGGAAATTCCAGCCCAATATACG
Source organism: Chloroclystis v-ata (assembly GCA_963691955.1). NCBI lineage: Eukaryota > Metazoa > Arthropoda > Insecta > Lepidoptera > Geometridae > Chloroclystis > Chloroclystis v-ata. The sequence continues at coordinate 8,630,568 of OY829902.1, read as the reverse complement.
TCTAAAAATAGTCTCTTTCCATGGGTGTGGAAAAACCAACTAAAGCATCTATACTATACACTAAAAGACGAGCGTCTTCTATCCTTAATCCCTAATGTCTTGAATAGGTATTTGAAAATATTTGAATCACTTTAAGCATACATAGGTAATACCCATGAAGTGTATAAAATACATTTATGTAATCTTTTATTGCGACAAAATCATTTAACATCCAACAAATCTACATTTTAATGCAAACTATCGCACATTGTATTGGTCAGGAAATTGCGGTTTTTATTATATTCTAGTCAAACTTAACAGAAACCTCTATCATTGCCGATCTATTTTTCTAATTTATTCATAACCATAGTAATTGTGCACTTTTAATTCGTTATCGAGCTTTTCTTTGCTTAAACTAGTTTAGGAATATCACTGTTACCTTCTTCTACTTCAATAGTCTAAAACTCTAAAATGCGGTGAATGTTTTTGATGGAGATATTAAAGTTACCCTATTTTTGTAGTATAACGGTGAGCGCCACTAGTTACGGGCAGAATCCTGACAACTTTCAAGAAACCATAGACGATTTGATAACTGAACACGTGGAATTACCTCCCGCATTTATACACGACAGGTTGTTTGATGGCACATTTACTATGGACTGTTGAATACTAATCTTAGACCTGGGTTTATAGGACACATGCATTGCACTATTTAATACAGCTCAGCGTTAATAGGTCACTAGTGATCGCATAACAAGGAGAATTCGGATTGGCTTTTATACTTTAACATTAAACGTATTATCTATTTAACATGCTTTTTCGTCGCTTAAGTTTGGGACTCTATCTTTATTGCGTCTTTATTTTTTAGCTCACGTTTAAAAAAGTAGAATCTTTGTTATCTTCAAGCTCAATCAAATAACTGCACAGACAGTGCCAGTAAAATTCAGTTGAAATACTTTCATGAGTAAATAATATTATTGGTAATGTCTTGAAATTTACATACACATACTTCTATTGTTGATTATTTAATTTTTGTCAACCTATGTCGCGGTGGGTCTGCCTACGATGCAGATTGCAGATTCGCGCCTCGGAACAAACGTTAGCCAGCAATAATTTATTTATTATTTGCTCCAAATTATTTCTAAAATAGAGTTTGTCATCCATTAGAATCGACGACATCCAAGACAACTCGATCCTCCGGCGCGGCATCCCCGTGGCCCACTCCATCTACGGAGTTGCGAGCACCATCAACGCCGCCAACTACGCCATGATCGTCGCCCTAGAGAAGACTTTGGAGCTTGGACATCCTCTGGTAAGTTAACAGATAACAAATTATAAATATTGCTGGGGGTTATCTGTGTTGACAATTCACACAGCAACATCTAGCCCCGTAACACAGATAACCCCCACTAGATGGTCCATTATAATACTTTTGTTCCGATTCAAACGCACCGAAATTGGAGGAAGGCGCGGGTTGCGGGGACTGGAACAAAGGCGTTGTGATTGGCTATTTCAAGGTCGCACTTAGGTCGCGGGTTGGGAACATTGAACGAATTTGTCGATAATTAATTTCGATGATTCGTTTTAAAATTTCATATTAAAATGAAAATAGCATCATGTAGGTAGGTAGATATGTATTTATTTTTGGAATACACAAATCTGTAGAACTTAAAAATTAAAAAATGATATTAGAAAAATTTATCACTAATAATTCATTTTACTGAGTAAGTACTCTATAAACATATTTAAACGGTTTATGGATTACTTATTTATTTTTACATACAATAATACCGAGAGACCCGCTAATATACGTCGTCTATTATTTTTAACGATATCGATTAGAATTTACAACACTAACGTTACACGTGCTTTCGCCGAGAAGGACAACGAATGCAATAAGCGCAATGCGTAAAAGAGACAAGTGAACGTCCTTCGTACGAGTAGCCATTGTAAGCTGACCTCTTCACTTGCGTTAGACTATAGAAACGTATATGAAGTTCACGGGTCTGACACTTGGTCGCAACTAAAGCCGTGTTTCGAGGCGGGGCTTTACATATGGTTGGTTTAACCATATGTTTGGCGCGCGGTCCTCGCCTGTTATGAGGTATCTGTTGGTTATTAATCTGTGCCCCGTAATAAGCTTTAAGCTGTGTCTCTGGTAGTTACACGAATATACGTAGGGAGTATCGTTATTAAATATAAATATTGCCGGACAATTCACACATCAACATCTAGCCCCGTAATAAGCTCTAAGCTTGTGTTACGGATGCTAGATTTCTGATATACCTAATAGAATATACATACATAGATATATTTTTATTATACATCTATAACACCCAGACACCCGGAACAAATATTTGCAGGTCATACAAATAGTTATATCGAGGCGGGAATCGAACCCGCTACCTCTTGCGTCGCAGGCGTACCTTTGCCTACTGAACCGTATATTTTTTTAAAGAAAAGATCGAAAGAAATTTATTGGTTACAACCATAGATTTTTTTTTTAGCCTGTATTTTCCACTATTGGGCATAGGACTCTCCTATGTCCAGTATTATCGACAATTTATGATGTTACAATTTATTAAACTTACATTATAATAAATGGAAAAGGCTCTGACTCAGCATTATGTTACACCATAATGAGGAGCAACGCTGGTTTTCAATCATTTATTCTCCTGAATCAAAAACACGATTTAAAATAAATACAATGAAAATAAATGTTTTATTGAAAGAGAGATTGAGCCACTTTCAAATCAAACAAAAATAAACGATCCCTTTTGATAGCTTCTTAACACATGTTATATTTTTAGAGTGGATATATTTAGACTGTTTGTGATCGCTAAACTTGTATTCGGAACCAGTTATAATTCAAATCACACCGTGGAAGCATCTTAATATTGACCTGAACCAAAAATAGCTTTAGGACACACCTTAAATGTTTGATACCATGTATAACTTTTATGTCTTTTATGTCTTATATTTGTGTTAGCTATTAAGTGTATGTATATAAAGTTGTTGGTTTTCCTTAATAAATAATTAAAAAAAAAAAAATTATCGTGTCCTCTAAACATTTAAAAGTTATTGTATCAAGAGTTGTCTGTAGGTACTAAATGTGTTCAGATTTTTTTACATAATAAATAATTATTGCTGGACAATTCACACAACAACATCCGTTGTAAGCTCGATGCTTATGTTACAGGTGCTAGATTTCTGATATATACATACCTATCTAATAGACACCCAGACACCGGAACAAATATTTGCAGATCGTACTAATGTTTGTTCCGAGGCGGGATTTGAATCCGCTACCTCTTGCGTAGCAGGCAGACGCGATGCGCCAAAGAGGTGATCAAAAAATATCTTAACCATAGTTTATCTTATCTATAGAAGAAATATTTTGCTAAGAGATTACAACGTCATTAGCATATCAACATGGGGAACGCTATCTAATCTCTTTGTACTAAGAATAAAACCTGCCCTTTTTTGTATGTTGCCATTGTAGTTAAAGAAATTTTTTGTTATATAGATAAAATTCTGTAGATATGCTTCTTTTTAAGAATATAATTCTTTAAACCGGTAAAATATCAATGACTCATATCGGCGACTGATTAGTTCCAAGAGCAAAACGAACGATACGATGATTTGCTTATTCTCTTTGAAGGCAATCCCTTAGGCTCATATATGTTTTCTCTCTATTTTTACTACAATGGTATATGTAATGTAATCGGTTTTCATGATAAAACTCACACCATGTCGTTTTATAGGAAAGTTAGTTTTTAATTTAATAAAATATATTACAATATACCTAAATATATTTCTATTATATCAATTTATTTTATAGAAGCAACATAATATTTCTGCGGGATATTCGTGAAACTTTTGCAATCCATTATTTTAAACTGGCTGCTTCCAATTCATATGGCTCGCAAAATCCCACTTAATGTTATTTGTAAACTTTTCTCGAAAAAAACCAATGGTTGTATTTAGAAACTTCACAATAATATCGCACCTTCGGTAGAGCAAAGGCCGAATTGCCAAATTTTCGAAAAAATACTTTATAACGTATTAAAAAGTCACTAAGTCATTTTTCGAAAATTTGGTAGTTCGGCCTTTGTTCTACCTAAGGTGGGATATAGCTTGGAGAGTTTGTTAAGTTATAAAGGTTTTTGCAGGCGACCCAAGTTTACACGGAACAGCTGTTGGAGCTGCACCGAGGTCAGGGCATGGAGATCTACTGGAGAGACAACTTCACCTGCCCTTCAGAGGAGGAGTACAAGGAGATGACAGTCAAGAGTAAGTTCTATTTATTTAGATATATCTAATCTATACTAATTATAAATCGGTAAGGGTCGTTCATGGAGTTAATTAGTTTGTTTGAGATTTGTTGTTTTTATAGGCTTATTATATGAAACTGAAACTATATTGACGATTTTTCGATTTTTTTCTGTACAGAAAAAATAACTCCATAACATTACAGGTCAAAAACTAATTGATTAAGGATATCAGATATGTCCCGTAACACAAGCTTCGAGTTTTTTTTTTCTGTGTGAATAATAGGTATAGCAATATTTATATTTCTCTAATTGATAATAGGTAGTCTGCACTCTGATAGGTGGGAATCCTGCTTCTAAAGTGGCTGTGACATATTCCTTCTATGGAGTTTCCTAATTGAACTCATAATCAAGATGAGACTTGGGAATTCTCACATTATCCCTATGGTCATTTAATCAATTTGCCTTAATTTTTCTCAGTAGTGATAAATGGGTCGACTCATTCGAACTACATGTCAACATAGATTAAAGTGTTGCGAATGAGTAGATTTATTGGCAGTCAAGTCATTACAATTATATCACTTTGTCGCGCATTTCATAAGAAATCTGTGAGGTCATATTATTTTGGGAACGAAGGTTCGTTAAACACAACTTTTTATTCCTTAAATTCAATTTGTTATTAAGGTTACTTAAGGGATTTTTTTAGAGAATTAGGACATAATCTCTCACGTCAATGAATAAGTCCTTGTGTCTCAGCAGTAGGAACGTAAAAATGGTTGCTTTGCTTATGCATAACTTATTTCAGAAAACGGCATTTCACACTTACCCTGATTCGCAGAATATTTAAATGTTCATGTACACATAAGTTAATAAACCATATTTAATGTAACGACCAAGGAACTGGTATCAAACTAGATCACCTTCTGCTCGATATGCATATTACGATGCTTTCCTTCGCATTTAACCCTTGTAAAGTTTCTAGTCTATAAAGGTACTTTACACACAATATATATTATATGTGTATGTTTACCAATGTTAAATCAAATAACCTATATTAACCAATGTTCTGAGAATTTTGAAAAGTTTGAAGAACATGTGACATTCACCAACCCGCAATCGGCCAGCGTGGTGGGTACTCTTTAAGAGAGAATTATACTAGCGTTTTTTCCTTCAGAAATAAGTCCTGAAATAATAATTATATGCAACTAAGTAGTACACATCAGCCTTCACCGTTCATTACACTACTGTTTAGAAAAGAAAAAGATTAATAATCTGTCGCCCGAACGCCGCTGTCTGTCGTCCGTCGCTCTGGTAGATACGTCATTCGCATTTTAGTGCTCAACCGTTCGTCACGTAAAATTGCGAAAGTTTCGCACTAGTAAAATAAACAATTGTGAACCAATATAATTACGTTTTATCATGGCCAAAACAGGTTTAATTTGCCATTCTTACGTAAGTGATCAACTACAAATCATAAAATTTGTTATAAAAATCCAAGTTGAGTCCAAGTGACTCGGAACCAAATCATACGATTGAAAAAGGTAAGTCAATTTATTATTACAAATATGCTTAGCTATTTTGTGGGCATAGACAACAAAAATACATTCGGGCTGATCGTCGGACAGTCTCATAATTATGATGTCATGCCGCACTACCCTCATCTACAATGTAGGTTATTGAAAGCTTATGTACCTAGCTCATATTGTGCGCAAAGACAATAAAAATGCATTCGAGCTGATCATCGGACAGTCTCATCGCAACAATGATGTCGTAACGCGCTACCCGCATTTGCAATGTGGTTTATTGAAAAGTCAATTTATTATTACATGCGTACCTACTTATGTAGTTCATATCGTGCGCAAAAACAACAAAAATGCATTCGAGCTGATCATCGGACAGTCTCATCGCAACAATGATGTCATAAAGCGCTACCCGCATTTAAAATGTGGGTTATTGAAAACAGATACTGTGTTAGTTTCTGTGTACAACAATACGTATTTATACTAATAATGTACTATGATAGTCATACAATGCATTCAAGCAGTATTCAGGACTGTCTCATCGCATATTGACTATCAAATTAACAAGTTAATGCACTCGAGCTGATCTTTGGGCTGACTCATCGCATTTGTACAACATATTTAGAAGATAAATTATATCGAGCTGTTCTATGGGCTGTCTCACTTATTCTACTTCCCTCATTGCATCTGGACATGGAGTTGATGAATATAAACCCCATAGATTGGGGAGTTTGTGTATCCACCACACTAAAAGGTTTGTTAGCGGCAAATTTAATATACCACAGTGAGTTGAAAGGTTAAGTACCTACCTACACAAATGACGCTGCAGCCTATCTTCTGATAAACATATCCCTACGTCGGTTTGACGAAATCTATGGGAAAATATTGGGTGGCACTATTCTTAGGCCATCGCCATACGGCACTTTGGGCAAAACAAAACACAAAGATAGATTTGACATTATTACAGTGTAGTGTTACACAAGTAAAATTTATTTGATACATTCGGATATACTTTTGGGTTTATCCTCTGTTTAATTATTAAATTGTTTTAAATTTTATACTTAACGTCCACTTATTTGAAAAATAATATGGAATAGAGTAGTTCTACTTGGTGATTTATGCATAGTAGGTAACTTAACTATGCATAATACCTACCTACTTTTGCATTATAAATAATACAAACAATCACCATTAGATATTTATCAAGATATCATAATTATCTATTATGTATACCATGTATACCTATAATACCTATGTTTTATTATTATTATTACTACATCCTGCAAGTTGTAGATTTTCCTGCAAAAAATGTTTCCTTCCATACGTATCCGATTATTTTGGGATTGAAGCGAACTTTATAAGCAAACTATAAAGTGGTTTACTTGTGACCAACATACGCAACTTTATAAATATTAGTCTTGTGGAACAATAAGAACGAGCTATGAAGAAGTTTACAAGGGTGAATTATGAAATATTCAGCATTCTGAATCTGTTATTAGGTTTTTTTAGTACCTCTGATGCAAACTGGCTAATCTTACAAAGAAACAGCCAATCGCATCGAATAATACCGCACGTCTACATCCGTATTCCAGTTCATCCAGGACGCCAGTGCAGCAGTGGACACACCGCCGACACAGCCGCCGAGCATAGAGGAGACGAGGTACCCAAAAACCATCGATCGTATTTCCGACATAATTAATAACCCATAGTAACTACCATCTTGGTACAGATATCTGCTAATATTCAGATGTTTTTATTTTTTAAACAGTCGTTTTAACATTCGGTCCGCCTCTTGGTGAGACCTAAGTACAAAACTAAAGGTTTGTGTACAATAATAATATAATCCAGCATTGAAGGATCGCAGCAATCAAGACATCGCAGCGTGCTCAACTATCTTATATTACTATAAGTTCATTCCTGGAATCTTTTTAAAATCCATACCGAATTAAAATGTGCATCTTAAATATAAGCTGCTATGGTGTGCGAAAGAAGATTCCGCCCCGCGGCACCAGCCGCATTATGACCGATGTACATATCGGGTCAAGACCAAGCGTGTTTTACCAACATGAAATATACAAACCTACTTGGCTGTATGCTGTAGGGTGCGCCATCACTGGCAACTAAGAAATTATTGTCAGTTTTCATGTGTGCATGTCGGAGAGTTTTTTCTACGCTACCTACGTCCATTGAGTTACGGATAATACGTACAACTATTTCCAAATTCTCTCTCAATGTGATACACTAACGTGTTTACATGACACAAAATATAATTATGAATATTCTGCTGTTAAGTGTATAGTAACTTCCTAAAGTTATGAACCATGAATCGCTTCAGATAATCTACTATTAGCGTTGCTATATATTTTTAATATCAATTTATATAATAATAACTATGTATCAATGTAACCGTTTCAAACTTACATAGTTATTATGTAAACTATATATATTATTATATATAGTTTTATAACTGATTTCTATAATAATGTCTAAGACTGGGTTAGCTAGAGACCTATTATGAATTCAACTTCGTTTGAATATAAATCCAGGGTTTCACAAATACATGTTATTGAGTTAAATCCCATGATTTCTGTTTTGCACCCACGGGATGCACCAGCTGTCATGCAATGGAACACATCGCATTTTTAAAGAAATTAACATCTGGATAAAGTTTTCAAAATGTAGAATATGAAATAAGTTGGTATTTTCAACCACTGCATAGTCGGTTTTCTATTGTGCACTTGCCCAGAAATTTATTGCCTTTGTTATAAGCCTTAAAATTGCATATTTTTATTTTCTTCATTCGACAAAAATAATGGTAGCTCCACGCTACCCTATAATCATTTTAAAGAATTTAAAATGACAATACTATAGATAAGAGTTGTATAGTTAATTCTGGCGCCTCAACAACGGGGTATGGGTCGTGTAATTGTAGAGAAGGTAGACCTTGGTCGAAATATGATATAAATTTCCATACAGATAAAGCTGCAAGTTATCTACTACCATTATAGGTTAAATATATATATATATATATATATATAATTCCTTTTTTGCATCCATACATCAATAGAATGAGAGAAAACCAGTCTCCCATCTAAGTGAATTGAACTATCGACAGTTCGTCGACAGAAAAGGAAACAGTCACGACTGAGTCCTCGAAAAACGTTACTCTAAATAAGTACCTAAACAATCAATTACCCCAGATCTTTTTGACTTTTGCAAATACAAAAAAAAAAAAAAAAATTTGACTTGTAAGGTCTAGAATAAGTGTCTAGGACACGCCTGACATCTTCCTTTTACGTTGTCTTGGGCTAAAATCGTTTTATACTACGTTTCTACGGTTTCTTTTTGACTCTCAGTTAAACAATTATTTACAAAACCGAAGAAGAGGCTTTATTCCCCGTTGGTATATTCAGCCGTTATATCTGTTATTTAGAAACTTTTTACATAATAATAAATCTTAATGGACCAGCAACAATAACGTGTTAATTTAATTTGTTGTCGTAAGACAATTATACATAATATTATCTCCACCATACGGGGACATCAAAAATAATCTCTACCAAGTACCTATGTAGCACAATAGTTGTCTGGGAAGATCGTGTATATTTAAATATATATACATACAAACACATTTGTGAAGTTAATATTTCTTACAGTTTTGAGAGTTGTTTACAACAATCTATATTATATAATTCTTTTCACCACAGTTATTTAACTTTACATACAAAACTGTATGTATACTCAATAGCAACAAGAAAGCGTTCCTATTGGTACTCCTTTGAATAGTTCAATCAAACATATTTTCAGACGATCGGATACATGAATATTCGATCACAAGTTTAAATCCTCTATGGATGTTTTGGAGTTTGCTCCCTTGTAAATAAAACTATCGATTTCAGTAAAAAATAGTACAAAAAATGTCTTACTGACTTTAGAAATGTTTTTGGTACTAGTAAACCGAATAGAATCTAAATAAATTTTGATATGAGTATGATCGTTTATCACCAGTGTATCTTATTGGCGTTTGAGAAAACCCTTTATCTATGAATAAAATCATAGTAAAGCCACGCATTAACCATAGAGATTAACAGCTATATTTAAACATTATGTAATTACTAATGTTTAAACATTATGTTATTACTAATTATTACTAATTACAACAAAAACGGTTCTTCCTTTGCAATGGAAAGGTTCTGCAAAAGAACAATCATACAAACCTGGAGAACATTTTCAATTATGACATTTGTTTTAACACACAAATTATAAGCCACAACATTTTTATGTTGATGGTGTAATAAAAATACTGTTCAAAATAATATAATTATAACAGGGTAAATAACCTAGGAATTTATTTAATAAACGAAATAGTGGTTACCCACATCATGACATATAAAACATATATTTTCGATAGATTTCGAGTGAAGTCACTCATAATTATTCTAAGTTCAACTTAATTTAGTATAATTTCTCTATTGAGTAATTTTAGTGTGATTTTATTTCCTCAATCAGCTCTAAAAGTCTACTTAGTTGCATATAATTATTATTTCAGGACTTATTTCTGAAGGAAAAAACGCTAGTATAATTGATGATTAAACGAACTTACCAAGTGAAGTTCTATCATAATTATACGTGGCGTTTTTTCCGAAGAAATAAGTACCAATTCCCTCCCAACCCAAGGACCCTGATGCTGAAATCAGCAAATCAAATGATTTCGTCAACAAAATCAAGAAAGAGTACTTATTCAAGAATCTCTGATGTAATATATCTCTTAACGAAATGACGTATCTACCAGAGCGACGGACGACAGACAGCGGCGTTCGGGCGACAGATTATTAATCTTTTTCTTTTCTAAACAGTAGTGTAATGAACGGTGAAGGCTGATGTGTACTACTTAGTTGCATATAATTATTATTTCAGGACTTATTTCTTCGGAAAAAACGCCACGTATAATTATGATAGAACTTCACTTGGTAAGTTCGTTTAATCATCAAGTCTCTGTCCTAGCAGTAAGAACTATGACAAAAGTGACTTTCACAAATTTTTAAATAGGTTAAAAAAATTCAAATTTTTAACTAGACACCTCCACATCTGTAATCTACTGTTTGGTCTTTCAATGAAAGTCCTTTGTTTGCATTTGACTGTGCGAATATTTATTCAAATTTGCATTATACGCTTGTTAGTCTTGAGTCTATTTCCTTAAACCTGCGCTAATGAAGGCCGTCTGAACTCACCTTGAAAATGTTATCCATTTTTATTGTTGTATCGATCTTGATGTGAAAAATCCACGTGCTCTAACGGTGAAGGCAAACATAGTGAAATAACAGGCATATTCTGAGAACTTTTAAAAGTTTGAGGACATGCGTCATTTACAAACCAGCACTTGGCCTGCGTGGTGAATTAAGGTTTAATCTCTTTCGTAAAGCGAGAAGTCCCTGTGTCCGAGCTGTGGGATCCTAAACAGGGATGTTGATGATGATGATCTGGATGTGCTTCTGAGTGCTAAGCCTTATAAGATCAACGACAGTAACATCATTTATCGGAAGCTACTAACATTCTACTACCCTGTAGCCTTGAATCTCGGCGCTAACTGGCCACTAACAAGTTTTAAGTAGTTCACACGTTTTTAGATATGTATATAACAGCTGTAGCTTATGGCTGCCACCGGCCACATGTGCCAAGGGTTTATATAAATATTAGCACTATTCGCGCGACACAAATCAGCTCTGGGATCAGTCCCAGAGCTAATCAGGTTGGCTATGACAATGGCCGTTGTATGCGTTGTATTATTATCTCTTCGTTTAGACCCCGAGCATAGACCTCTCCTTAGCTCGCTAAGCTACTCTGAACCTAGATATAAAGACGGCTTTATTACTGCTAACTGGGTATTAACTGACGAGGTGTAATGAATGACTAGATTTACACATTATATGATATATAAACAGTTAATTATTTCATTCATTAAATAGATCACATCATGTGTATTGCAAACAGTGCGTACACTATTCTCCCTTCCATTTATACTTCCATACTAATAACATAGACGACTATGCTAATAAATAATGCAAGATTGTGTGTGTTATTTCTTAGTGTGTGAAAATCTGCCCCCCAACCTTTAAAAGAGGTGGAACAATTTATATGGGACTTCGTAGTTTTCAAGATCGGATACATACTCTTTGTTGCCAACAAAAACCAAAAACTTCGGTGCTCTGAATCAGGAAAGGGAAACCTCGTTACCCCGAATTTTACAAGACCAAAGCCGCGGCTAAAGCTAGTTTCTTAATTGAACTCGTTTCAGTTGAACTTGTATTCCAAGTTCGATGATTAAATTTACTTTACTGCTTACTTTTATCACTATCATTGTTATAGAACAATAAACTATTACTTCATTTTACAACTTATACCCACCACTCAGATTGCAGGCAAGGTTCTTTGTTTAGTTATTTGAATTATAATCATATTTTTTTTATATTTAAATATTATGCCTTAACCATTCACGTAAGAAAACGAGTTAAAAGGTGGTCAACCTTGCAAACGTTAATTTATTTACATAGAATTATATAATTTGCATTGAGTTCAGAATATCTGTGTGTATGTGAAAGAATTAAAGATTTAATTTGTTACAGAAACGGGAGGTCTGTTTATGCTGGCCATTAGACTGATGCAGTTGTTTAGTGAGAACAAATCCGACTTTAGCAAATTATCTGCGATCCTCGGCCTCTACTTCCAGATTCGGGATGACTATTGCAATCTCAACTTACAAGAGGTAATCAATTGTCAAATAATAATGGTCTATAGCTGTGGACGTCCAATGGTTTAAATTTAAATGATAATGATGAAAAATAATTATTCATTGTATATGTTACGGCTAATACCCGAAGTGCGGCTACACCTAGTTCTAACCGGCTAAAACTAGGTGTAGCCACTGACTGTTGGTTAAACCTAGTATTAGCCGATTGTTTTCGGGTAAAACTAGGTCTAGCCTTCATCATGCCGGCTACAACTAGGTCCAGCCATTCCCTGTTGGATAAAACTAGGTCTATCCGATATCACTCCGGCTAGAACTAGGTCCAGACAATCCCTGTTGGATAAAACTTGTTGTTCTGATAAATAGTTCATGTTACTTTATAAAAGTGTGATTTATAATTAAAATAACATTCTTTAAATTATAATATGTAACTACTTATTGTCTGTTGTTAAAAAATGTTCTTGATTGTTCCTATTATATTAAAAATTGCATGCTATCATCGGCAGAGCTTTTTTAGATACTTACCTATTAAAAAATATCCAATAAAAAGAAACGAAGAGAGTTTTTTTATTCTTATAAATCACATTGTAATAATTAACACAAATTATTAGGAGTGCAATTTTTTATATAATAGGAACAACCAGGAATATTTTTTTAACAACAGACAATAAGTAGTTGCATATTATAATTCAAAGAATGTTATTTTAATTATAAATCACACTTTTATAAAGTAACATGAACTATTTATCAGAACAACAAGTTTTATCCAACAGGGATTGTCTGGACCTAGTTCTAGCCGGAGTGATATCGGATAGACCTAGTTTTATCCAACAGGGAATGGCTGGACCTAGTTGTAGCCGGCATGATGAAGGCTAGACCTAGTTTTACCCGAAAACAATCGGCTAATACTAGGTTTAACCAACAGCCAGTGGCTACACCTAGTTTTAGCCGGTTAGAACTAGGTGTAGCCGCACTTCGGGTATTAGCCGTAACATATATATGTAGTAGTACCACTACTGGGATTGGTCTTCCCAACTTGTTTGGGGGTCCTGGGGGATTTGGTACAATCACCGCGCTTACCAGACAGGTTGGTGATCTCAGTAAGTTGGTAAACATTATAGAAGGATACTACTGTTTTTCTATGCTACACAAAGGTTGCCTGGATGAGATCGCTCTTTAGGCGATAAGTCCACCCATTGTACGTGTCTCTTGTTTGTGTTTTATTTTATGGTGTACAATAAAGTGTGCCAGCATCTGAATAAATAAATATTTTTTGTCAATTTTTCAATACATTATTACATTATTTTGTTATTAATTTTTTTGTTATTGTTATAGTACACAGAGAACAAGAGTTTCTGCGAGGACCTGACGGAAGGCAAGTTCAGCTTTCCGATCTTACACGCCATTCGGCAGCACGGCGACAATCAAGTGCTTCGTATCCTTTTAACATACAATATACACAAAACATACATGATTTAAATGTTTTTGAGATTCCCGATATTTCGACATTGTAACAAGCGCCATTTGTCACAAACGAACCGATCTACCCTCTTTCGAATACCCGTCTGTCTACTCGCCGGCGTCATCAGTCTTTCCGTGAAAATGGCGCTTGTAACAGTGTCAAAATATCAGGAAACACAAAAATAATCCAGTGGCCCAGACCTCTAAATGTTTACCTACCAAATTTCATCAAATTCGGATCATTGGTTTAAGACTTATGGCGGAAGATACATAAATAATAAATAAAGATAAATAAGAAAAAAAGTGAAAAAAATCTCAAATTAGTTTCAGTATTATAAATTGAACGGTTAGTTTGATATTTTCCTGTACGAATGCAAGCTTTGTTAAATTGACGGGTAGTTTGATATTCTCCTGAGCGACCTCAGACATCCTTCGTCAGCGCACGCGCGACGTGGAAGTGAAGCGGTACTGCATCTCGCTGCTGGAGAAGCTGGGCAGCTTCCAGTACACGCGGGACATACTGGGACACCTCGACCAGCAGGCCAGGGACGAGGTAGGGTATACATGACGACGTGGAAGTGAAGCGGTACTGCATCTCGCTGCTGGAGAAGCTGGGCAGCTTCCAGTACACGCGGGACATACTGGGACACCTCGACCAGCAGGCCAGGGACGAGGTAGGGTATACATGACGACGTGGAAGTGAAGCGGTACTGCATCTCGCTGCTGGAGAAGCTGGGCAGCTTCCAGTACACGCGGGACATACTGGGACACCTCGACCAGCAGGCCAGGGACGAGGTAGGGTATACATGACGACGTGGAAGTGAAGCGGTACTGCATCTCGCTGCTGGAGAAGCTGGGCAGCTTCCAGTACACGCGGGACATACTGGGACACCTCGACCAGCAGGCCAGGGACGAGGTAGGGTATACATGACGACGTGGAAGTGAAGCGGTACTGCATCTCGCTGCTGGAGAAGCTGGGCAGCTTCCAGTACACGCGGGACATACTGGGACACCTCGACCAGCAGGCCAGGGACGAGGTAGGGTATACATGACGACGTGGAAGTGAAGCGGTACTGCATCTCGCTGCTGGAGAAGCTGGGCAGCTTCCAGTACACGCGGGACATACTGGGACACCTCGACCAGCAGGCCAGGGACGAGGTAGGGTATACATGACGACGTGGAAGTGAAGCGGTACTGCATCTCGCTGCTGGAGAAGCTGGGCAGCTTCCAGTACACGCGGGACATACTGGGACACCTCGACCAGCAGGCCAGGGACGAGGTAGGGTATACATGACGACGTGGAAGTGAAGCGGTACTGCATCTCGCTGCTGGAGAAGCTGGGCAGCTTCCAGTACACGCGGGACATACTGGGACACCTCGACCAGCAGGCCAGGGACGAGGTAGGGTATACATGACGACGTGGAAGTGAAGCGGTACTGCATCTCGCTGCTGGAGAAGCTGGGCAGCTTCCAGTACACGCGGGACATACTGGGACACCTCGACCAGCAGGCCAGGGACGAGGTAGGGTATACATGACGACGTGGAAGTGAAGCGGTACTGCATCTCGCTGCTGGAGAAGCTGGGCAGCTTCCAGTACACGCGGGACATACTGGGACACCTCGACCAGCAGGCCAGGGACGAGGTAGGGTATACATGACGACGTGGAAGTGAAGCGGTACTGCATCTCGCTGCTGGAGAAGCTGGGCAGCTTCCAGTACACGCGGGACATACTGGGACACCTCGACCAGCAGGCCAGGGACGAGGTAGGGTATACATGACGACGTGGAAGTGAAGCGGTACTGCATCTCGCTGCTGGAGAAGCTGGGCAGCTTCCAGTACACGCGGGACATACTGGGACACCTCGACCAGCAGGCCAGGGACGAGGTAGGGTATACATGACGACGTGGAAGTGAAGCGGTACTGCATCTCGCTGCTGGAGAAGCTGGGCAGCTTCCAGTACACGCGGGACATACTGGGACACCTCGACCAGCAGGCCAGGGACGAGGTGAGGCACATGCTCCAACACTCACACTCGTTCTTCGAGCTTACCACGGGACTAGATATTGCTGTGTGAATTGTCCAGCAATATTTATTTATTAAGATGTGTCAACGTTACGCACTAAGACATGAATAAATCACATACAGACTAGACCAAATATAAATGCTAACATACATTATAGAAACATACAGCACGCACGACGATAGACAACAAAATAAAATAAATTAATTATTCAGTTTAAATTAAAATTACATTAGATTAATTGGTAACAAATATTACAGGCGATCCGTATGGGCTAAGTGGTAGCACGCTCGACTTTCATTCAGTAGGTGGTCGTGGGTTCAAACACCGACGCGCACCTCTGGATTTTTCATGTAGAAAAAATCTTTGTACTTCAAAAACACACCCTCTTACAGCGAAGGCAAACATCGTGAGGAAACCATCATGTTCTGAAAACTTGGAAAATTTTAAAGGGAATGTGACACACCGGCCCGCACTTGGCCAGCGTGGTGAAATAAGATCTCAACTCTCTCCTAAAGAGAGAAGTATTTTTGTTTAAATTTCTCGAAAACTAGATCATTGAACACCTAGTTTGTAATAATTTAGAAAAAAAATGTTTCATCACAGGCTGCGGACATACGTTTTTTTTTAAATGGCGGATGGAGGTATGCCAGTGATGTTCGATGATCCTTTTATAGTTAAAAGTTCGTATTTCTCCGTACAGGTGGCGCGGCTGGGCGGTAACCCGTACCTCGAAGCCCTTCTAGATGAGCTGCTTAGTTGGAGACGAGAGAACAAATTGAACGCTGACAATGTTTAAATAACAACGCCTTACAGCCCTGAATATACTTAACTACCCTCATTTTAATAATCTTTGTGCATTTTACTTAAACAAGACTTGAATTATTTTAGACATTTCACATCTATGATTGTGGTTCTCTGTACCTCTATGGTTAGCTTTTTATATTACTTCATATTTCAGGGCAGTAGGTTATGCTTGTGGTAACTGGTCATTAGTTTTACGTTTGAATACCTCCAAGTATTTAAAAGTGTCGCCATAATTTAATAGCTTAAAGCTGTATTGGAAAACAGCTTAAACTTTATGCAATTATGTTATATGTTGATAGTTAATTCAATGTTTGTGTTATAGAGCATTTAAAATCATCCTATAATACTAGAAAATGGTATGGAAAAATTACAAGATCACGACGTAATCGTGGTCCCCGAGTGGGAGACGAACCCACGATCTTCCAGTCTAGCCCTGGCTGCACTAACCACTAGGCTATCGAGGATCATGTTATGAGCTCGATATTTTTACATACTAGATAATCTCAGTTAAGCACTGATGATCCTATAGTTTCTGAAGCTAGGTACTTATTGGCTAACTGGTCAGTAAATCGTAAAGTGTTATGAGGTTTAATGTAACTTGTTATGCTTAAAACTTGTTTGTTCGTTATCCTACAAGTTTCACAAGCTGGGTACTAAATAGGTGAACCAGCTTTATGCATGTTTTCCAATGTCAACTTTGAAATATCCGGATGAGCAACCAGTGTATGTACTACAACCGCAGTGTACGTGCACCCTTATCTCATCCGGTGTTATAATGTTACTTTGTGTTAATTGTATAGAATGTTTTGTACTTATGTTTTAGATCAATTTTATTTGTATAAAATAACTAAACTTAAGTTTTTGGTTATCATATTTTTTATAAATGATGTTATTTCCTAGGTGTATTTTGAGTCCAATTATGTTGTATGTTTTATGGTTTTATATAGTAACATATTAATAAATCGACCAAAAATCTAATTAGTGCTTGTTGGAGCTTAGCTAATTAGACAAATGCATTGTTGTTCGCTCATTAAAATTAAGGATAGTTTTAAATTATGCTTTTAAATTAACTCCCTATCTTGCACTGTTACCTAAACACATTCAATGCCCAAGCTTGTGCTGTATTTACGAGCGTGTGTCATGGGCACAGATAGTGTTAATAGATTAAAGTAAGTATATGATCCTTTATATCAAATTACTTACATTGCTTAGTTTTATCAATTTTTCAAATATAAATTATCTTATGAATCATTTCAGTTTGACTGTAGTATGATATCAGATCTAATCTAGATTAATTCCTAGATTTTGTTGTAGAGTTTTATTATCAACTTGAGTACAACATTTTATTATATGATTTATACATACATTTTCAATATATTCTTGATAATAGCATTCACTCCCACCTGTTGTGTAGTTTGTCGGCAGAACTACGGCATATTTTTATCATTACAAATTGGCGCTCGCTATGCTCGCTCTATCTTTATTTATTTAGGTTCATAACCCATATTTATAGGGAATAAAAAAACATAAAAATCCCAGTGATTCTGGCCGACAGAACAGAAGGTGGGTGTGAAATAATACCTAATAGTTCATTTCCTCATGATTCATGCAAACCATCTTGTAGTAAAGTACTTATTCTTTTCATTTAATTGTCATAAATAAGGTGTTAACGTTTTTTGGTGTGTTATAAAAGTTAAATGTAGCTAGCTAGCTAGTTGAAATTTCTAGGTCTAGATAATTCACTTTATTAGTTGAAATCATTCACTTAGTATTTTTGCATTCCCTAGGCCTAAATGTACTTACTGCGCTTAAAAAAACAAGCCAAATTTGACAATAACTGCTTGTAGTACCTATTGTTATGAATATATTTGAATTTATCCATTTGAAATTTCTGTTTTTATTTAATATTTACTGGTAGTTTTAGCTCTAACATATCTACTGTACGTCTTCCAAAACCTGACAATAAATAGATTATAGATTAACATGTTTGTCTCTTTGAACCTTACGATTGAAAACCCATTTAAAAGTAAATATGGGGCTCTAATGAGCAAACATCTCGAGGAAACCAACATGGTCTAAAACCTTAAAAAGTTTGAAGGACATGTGTCACACAACCAGCACTTGGCTAGCGTGAAGGCCTAATCTATATCGTCAAGAGATAAGTCCTGTATCCCAGCTGAGGGAACTTAAATAGGTGTGGTGACTAAGCTGGGAACTGGGTATGTAAGTCTTGGTACTGGTGTAATCAAAAGGCTCGTGATAGCACTCATTAATTTCCTTAATAATTTTTATTAAATGCAGCACACTATTTATTTATTATTATAATGCTTTGAGTATTTGCTGCCATATGAATACCTACCTAACTCGAGCAGGTTGGTTTTGAAATAAAATGCAGGGCACTATGTTTATGTACTTTATTTCTTCATTTGTCACAAACTACAGCACTGCGACTCGAATAAATTTTCGTTGGACAAAATGCTTCCGAACCATCAAATATAAACAAACATAAATTAATTTATCGTAATATAAAATAATTTTTGTCGCGTATAATTAAAATTTAACATTCTAAATTCATATACAAATAATCTCTTATTGAAACTAAAATACGAAAATCGAAGCGGTTTTAAATGGAAAAAACATAATGTTTTATCACAACGTTATGGACACTTAAGAATAGCTCCTTCGGTAGATTCTATCAAATATACATAAAGTTACATTTTAACATAAGCATTTTTGTTTCAAGAAAGCAAAAGGTTACGAAAATTTGAAAGCCTGTCCACTACATTGTAAGCCTTTCGATGGTTTTACAAGACAATACTAAATACAACATTTCTAAGTATTACAATTGATAAAAACGTCTACAGCTGAATATTAAAGTGTTCAAACCTAGTGCTTTATTGAAAAAGAGTTAAAATTACATTCTCCATTGACGCAGAACATGACTTCCCTTATTTTTAAATAATCATCTTAATTTACAATAATGATTATGATTTCATATAATATTATAAATAATATTTCATTTAATGTTTGGTAAGCGAGACAACATCATTACAAAGAGGTTTAAATCAGGATTTTATAAGTTATCGTCAAATAAATTAATTAGTAATTTGGTCAAATAAACAGAGAAGCATGTTTCGCATTAATGGAATGTTGACATTATAAAATATATTACAATTTATTATAATAGAATTAATACATTATTAGCACACTAAAGTAAGAATTAAATATTAAAACGCTCAGCTCTTACCATTTACGATCAAGGGTTGTCATTACACGCTTTTATAATTTTAGCGATGGTCCTGCCATCTGGCTAGAATTAGATTTGACATAATTTATAAAATTTTCGTCAAGTATGAATCAATCATTAATTAAATGTGAAAATCTAACGTTAAACATAAGTTTTTACCAATATTTCGGATATCTGAATTATTATCACGTTCTTTTACAAAAATGGTTGGTTAACCACAGCGCAAACGACAATAATTGTATCCGCTGAATAATAACCACCAATGTATGTATCTTTTGTGAATGTAAGATTGAACTTTTGCTACCAAAAAGACAAATTTTTATTCATCAAACGTGAATTGTTAAAAGTTACATTCTTCTACTTTCGAGCTTTTATCGAAGTGCATGAAAGCGAGCGGCTTACAAGCAATTTCTTACAAATTGGTATGTATCAGGATTATGTTGTATAATGACAACCTTTGGTTTTGCGCACAACACTCAAGCGTACATTTTATATCTGTCAAAATCTGATCTTGTGTGGTTGTACAACTCTATTACTATATTTAACGCTATAAGGCACGAAGCGATTTAAAAACCATTTAACGTTTAAAAAGTTTGCTTTGAGACAAAATCTCTAATTAAGTTTGAGTTCAATAGTTTTTAACATTGTCAAGTGTCAGTTTATAACGAACTATAACGTAGCTTTCTAAAATGCTGATCACCCGAGTAAAATCTTTATAACTTTTTAATCATGACACTGGCAAATTGCAAGTCCATAAGCACTTGAACCTGAAAGCAAACGTATATTTGTTTTGAATCAAAACAGCGCCTCTAGTGGTCACAAAACGGAAACACAAGTTCCCACTAGCAATGATCGACAGAAACGGAAACACCAGTTCCCAGTACAGACTGTAGATAGTTTCGGTAACCTAAGAGAACATAGATAGGTAATGTACAACACACAAGAGCAGACACAGACGGGGTCGCGGCGCGGCGGTCACGGGATCCAACCGACCACGTAGCTGCGGCTGCGGGTGAAGTTGGACACGCGGCGAATGCGACCACCTACAGAAACAGATTATTAACATCACTTTAAATAGGCATCACCTTTTCACTGCACCGCAGAGATCGTATGCAGACTGTTTTAATGAGTTATAAAAAATAATAAATTGTTTTAACATTTATATTCATACCAATAACTGTCCCCATGTCCAACAATGGAATGATCAAATTTTGCCCATTTGTCTTTAAATGTCCTTGTGTTTTGAAGATTTTCTTAAAATTGTGTAATTTTTAAAGACAATAAAATATATACTTTCTTTCTTTTTCTGAGTGAAGCTAAGATGCATACATTTTTGCTTTACCAAGTACAAGAGGCAAACTCCAATCTCATCACTATTATTCATAGCCAGTATAGAACCATCTTATGTAGAGCTTGTAAATAAGCTGAACTAAAATTGGTTCGCGTTTTATCATCTTCCCAGGATTCTATAGGTTGAGCTTATTCTTGATTACAAATATGCTAATAACTCATTTTCACAAAAAATGTCTTAGCCCTCTTGTTGATTCTATAATCAATACAATCGTCGGTCGTACGCACCTGTATCTCTAGTAAAAAAACGACTTAGAAAATTCGATACAATTTCAACAATTATACCTACTTATAAACAACATCAGAAAATAAGCAGTGTAGGTATTGTGTACCTAAGTTTTATTTTTATAGTTTTATAAAATGTATATTCTTCGTTCTATTATAGACATAGGAGTAAAACAACATAAATGGATAGGGATTGAATGCACAATGTAGCACAGGATTCAAGTGACAATAACGAGTGTAACATTTACAAATATTCTGGACATATGTGTAAAAACACAGACATGCAGACAATGGGAGCTTCGTGCTTACTTACGAATGCGGCGAATGTAAGGTGATCTCTATAGCAATATTCTAAAATCATATGACGAAATAAATCAATTTAACGATAATGGTTCGTCATAGCACTCATAAACAAATTATTATGTTAAAGTAATCAAATCTTTAAAATCTTATGAGCATTAATTCCTTACTAACTAACTAACGATAGTAAATTTGTACCATGGAAACTAAATTTAAATGATCAAGATATATTCGTTGAATCTTTAAAATGAAAATTGTAAATGATTATGCATAAACAATGTTTGTGCCTAATGCCACAACGTTATCCCATGGTAAGACCATATAATACCAGACCACACTAAGTGATACATTAATTGATATAAATCATACCTAAGGCATAGTAATTATAACTAAGTTTAATTATTAATTAATCTAAGACTTACCACTGCGTAGACTATGGATCTAAGCGCTGTTCTGGCTCCTGCGTTGCTGGCGTACTGTAATGCACACGGGATACGTTGACACACTTTATATACATACAGACGGACACTGCTGATGTTCACTATGTATATTATATTTACAGTTAGGTTTTTGTTATAAAAAGTACCAGAGCGGTTTTCATATCTTTCAAAGTGCTTTCAAATTGTGGGTTTTGAGAAGACAATTTTGAAGAAAGGTTTATTACTGGGTTATACAGTTTTAAAAAATCGAGTGGAAACAAAATTATATTCTTTAGGAAAAAAACTGATTAAGTAGTAAAAAATTGGTTTTCAATATTTTTATTTACTTTTTAGCTTTTATAGATGCTTTTTAGATAATAATAAAAAAAGAGAATTATAGTGAACAACAGCAGATATCAATATGTAAACATCATAAACGCACAAACATATTCACAAGTAAATCAGTTAGTTGTCAGACCATGCTAACACGTTAATGTGCTCTGTGCACAAAATACTCATCACATTCGATTAGATACATGCCTACATAGTTAGTCTCAAGTATAAATCTCGGTTAAAACGTAGTTTAGATTTACTTCAGATCTTAGTTCTTTTAGCAAGAACGCCCATAAGAATCAGTAATTGGTTTATTGTAAGTGCCAAAATTATTCTTACACAAAACCAATTTTGCCATGAATAATGAAATTAATGTCAATTCTAATAAAAGTCTCTGTAAACGTAAAAGGACGTTCTCAATAAAAGGTTCCGGAAAAATTGGCTATAAAATACACATGAAGTTCTTATTTCAAAGTTCGACAAAGTCCCAGGTAGAGGTAAAACAATAGAGAGGGTGAAACTTAGTAAGACACTCAGTGAGTTAAAGCAAACTGCGGCCGTTTGAACCCACAGTTTGTAGCCCAAAGCCACTCGTCGTTAGCTGAAGCCTCTGAGCCGCGAATAACACGTTATCACCGCACCAAAATATCGGCTAAAAGACTGAAATTTTACCGATAACCGCGATTTCTCAACTAAATATTTGTTACGCTCCCCTCTCGGCTAAAAATTAAATGTTGGTTAAAATCACGAAAAAATAATATGGTCAATTTTGTATTAGTGTACTGTTATCTGATTGTCTTTGAGGTTTGTAAGAAGAAATAAGGTAGAGTATCTTGTTTAGTCTTAATGTACCACTCCATGCGACTAAAGTAAAGGCTATTAGTGGCATAAACTTAAGAGATAGATTTATCATCAGAATCGATGAGGATTTAAACATATAAGGCCAATTCACGGGCCTACAAACACAGTTAAATTGAATAGCAATTATAGCAATTTTTTTTATTTTGTTGGTTCATGAATCGACCTCTATGCGATATTTTAAGAAATCTGTTGTCATTTATTTATAGAAGATAAGCTTTAAAGTATTCTGCAAATGAGAACTGAATTTAGAAAAGGTTTGAAATGTTATCAAGCAATATAGAAGATTTGCGATACATATAAAATCTGCACCAGAATTAAGTCTGCAAGAGAAACAATAAGCTAAGCGAAGAGCTGTTATTAGCCGTGCTAATGTTCCACAGCCGTGGGTAATAGGATACCTCAAACTTATTGGCTACGCGGCCCCTTTGGTAGGTTGTTAAAGAATCTGAATTGGAGTCGCAGAGTTAGGTCTTTCCGTACTGTAATGGAATAACATACTCTCAAATACATCGCACTCGATCTATGTTTCTGGGGGGTCCACATATAGTCGGGTATGGGTCGGAACTTCGGCTATGCAAAGCAAATATAACACTTTCTAAGAGTTTTCTAAGACGCCATTTTGTAATAGTGCAAAACAAAATGGCGGTCATTGTAATGGTATATGACATGTTTTTGGTAATGTCATTTTGGAAGCCAAAAATACATATCAGAAGAGATGGTTCGTTCAATCTCAAATTATATTTGCTTCGCACGGCCAAGTTCCAAATCTAAGTGTAAAACCTCATTCAACATATACAAAGGTGTCCACGTGAGTGTGTGTGTCATAGCGACTACTCACGAATGGGGGTTGGGATTTACGTCTGGCCGCTCGGCTTTTACGAACAATTCATCCGAATCTTTGGTTTCACTTGTTTTTGTGTCTTCATTTGTTTTTTCTTCTGGTTTATCTTTGTTTCCCGGTAGTTTGAGATTTATAGAGACGGTTGTTTCTGCTTGTTCTGTTGTTGGGGTAATTGCCTCGGCGCTGGGCGGCGTGAGGTTGAAGAGAGAGGGGTCTACGCCGACGGCGGGCGGGCGGCCGCGCGGGAAGCGGAGACTGAGGGATGCGCTTGCCCGCTTTTGGACACGGCAATCTGATATGGTAGATATTGTTATTGCAGATTTGGTTGTTATTCAACTAAGGAGGGGGTGGTTATTAACGCAGGAATTGAATTTAAGATTATATTAACTAAAATCTACAGGGTTTAAGTCTTTTACAATCATTGTGTGGAATCTCTGGTATGTTTTGAAGATGTCTATCAATATAATCTGACACTGATCAGTTTAGTATCGTTATGATATATTAACAAAATTAGTCACCACGGTTTTAAACATTACCGCTCTGATGTGATTTCCTTCGTTTCCATTGGTTGGTATGCGCATGACGTGATATCTGTTCGTTTTGATTGGTTTCTGTTTATGTATGCCGAAGCGGCGTGACGTAGTTAATTGGTGGTTGTGATCAAACGCCTTCGAATGTATGTGATTGAAGGTGAGTGTGTTTGTGTTAATGAGGGTATAACTGAGCTTGGTAACAAAACTAATTTTATATACGAGTCTATTGTAATAGTTAAAATTTAGTTTATTTATGTGAGTGTTACATGAATTAAATTAAATTAAGTAAATTTCTTAACAGTGTTTGAAACAGCATTGTGGAATAACATATATGTATAATTATGTTTACTGTAAGTATTGTTATGAAATCAACAATTTACGTACCTAGTTTTGAGATATGGATAAAGTTTTGTGTATATTATAAGTTACCAAGCTTAGTTCAAATAGGATACATAAATAGATAAAGATTTTGATTACTGTAATAAGTGGGCGAAGTGCGATGACGCGCTGCGTAAGCCATCTGTATATGGAATATAGAAATGAGATGTATATTCGAACTTATAAAACACCTAAAAAGGTTAGTATATGATAAAAAGAAAATGTAAGGCCTTAACCAAGTTGTTGTTGAATGAAGATTTCAAGCATAGCTTAACCCAGACAGCTAAATGTTGAAAATATATGGTAGAATAAATTACTTAATTAACTAGATAAGATTCCTTTATACCTGAAAGAAAGTTGGTTATACCCGTAGCCACCCACAGCTTAAAATTAAGTAAAAGAAAATATATATCAACTTATTATGTAGGTATCTTACAGCGTTATTCATAAACACTGTTTAATTTTAAGTAAGCCTTTAAGTAATGCTTAACGTAATTTTGTATTCATAAATGTTGTTTAAACCAAATCAACTGTTTAAACTGGTACTTAAATAGTTGTCAAATTAAACAACCTATATAGGTAGTTTAACTTGACAGCTATTGAAGGTAAGGAGGTGTTACACCTCTCCTAACTCCTTATACAAGAAAATGGATGCTAATAAACAGCTGATTTGCTTGTTTGTTTACAATATTTTATAATGGAACTGGATTATTTTGATTACCTACGGTGACTATTCAAATAATTTTGAGCAAGATATGGCAGATATAAACGAATTTTGGCAATCTAGTACTAAAGTTTATCAAACCAGGTTAGATCCGATGGTGGAAAATGATGAAGTGGAATCTAGAAAAAAGTGCAGGTTTTCTAAGGAGAACATGAACAAAATAATAAATATTGTTAAAGAAGACGACTCGGTTGATACAAAAGGTGGCGGCATACCTGTTCACATTCAAGTAATGGCTGTGATCAGGCACTGGGGTCGACATGAGGTTAGTGTTCATTGTATACAAAGGTTTTCTACTTTACTATATTGCAGGAAGTAAGTCTTGCAATATAGCCCTTTGTGGGTCTTGGTCTCCTTGATGGTTTCTCTCCATTAGGTACCTACGTCAGGAGCTAGATATTAGGAAACTACTTGCCTAGCATTGATATTATGTCTTCAATCTGAAAATCTATGAAATTACCAATTTACCTATCCATATTTATTACCTATCCATAGTTATTTGTTTAATTTCCTTTTGCAGGTTGTGTGTGGCCCTAATATATCTATTTGTGATGTGGTATGGCGTTGGAGGTGAAGCACTCATGATGTTCACATCTTTCGTGAGAGTCAGCTTAAAAGAAGGTTTGAAGAAAGTGAATTTAGAGGAAGAAAACTTTTAGGAGACAGTGGATATCCTTCCACACCATATTTGCGTACTGCAGTGCAGTAACTAGAGTCTGACAGTGAAGATGATGATGAAGGGAAAACAAACACAATTCACCAATGAATTAACTCGCAACATATTTATTAGTACCTAACCATTTTCAATAAATTACAATTATTATTATTTTTTCTAGTTTTTCTCCCAATATTCCAACTCTTCTTCCAATATTTGAAGTATTTTTTATGTTCCTCTTTTATCATTTGCATAAGTACGTAACTTATGTTCTTTTTCTGGATATTGTGAAGTAATAAGTAGTTGTAGTCTAAAACTGAACTAAAACACGAGCTAACCAAACTTCGTCACAACACCATGAATATTTTGGTTGTTGTTCTGTCAAATTTCGTTTTTTTTTTGAGCATACGGCCCACAGATTATCCCTAATATCTATGATAAGGCTAGATTCTACTATTTCTACCAAAAAGTTACCAGTTCTAAAAAAAATAAGTATTGTTTAGATAAGTAATTTTTAAGTTAGGTTTATGAATACAAAACTTTTAAACACTACTTAGGGCTTAATTCGTTGATTAGTTAAGTCGTGCTTAAGACGTGGATTAAGAGCTTTTTATGAATAAGGCTGTTAATGTTAAGAGTCTGTCTTAGTTGTCATAAGGAAATAAAATCCAGGACGTAACTTCTAGAACGCTTATACCAAATGTAAGATTCTTATTATCTATTGTTCTGTATTCAAAAGACTATTATATTCCATTATCCAATAATGTCCAACAAACTATCAAGGCGTTTATAAATTTTAAATTCAACTAAAAGTAGCCAGCTTAATAACTCGGAGATAACATCACTTTTAAAATACTTTAAAATATGGGATATGCATAAATTTTGGATTTATAAGGGAAAGGTATTGATTTTTGTCTATGATATTGGCACCACCACTGATAAGAAATAGTGGGTCCTAGTGGTGAACATCGATATGTTGCGCTACAGATGTCTCGCAACGCACCGCCACGCGTCGTTACCCCAGGTGGAGGCCCGACCTAGGCATTGAACGTGTTGCCGCCGGGTCAGTGAACGTGTTAACTCACTTCTGTCGATGTTCCGCTGCAGATGGCTGGCGACGCGGTGCCGCGCGTCGCTGTACTCCAGGTGCAGGCCCAGCCTCAGGAGGGTCGGGTTCTGCTCCACCAGGGAGGTTATCTCCATCTCTATCTTGTTGCCGAGGACTTGCGACCGCTGGAAAGAGACGGATGTATTTCAGTTAGTTTCATTTAGATTAGCCACTGGTTTATTTTTGGATTCAGTTTGCCAACTATCAGGTTAAATAAAATAATAAATAAATAAATAAATTTTCTTTATTGCAGACACAAGGATCCATATTTTTAGTTATAATCACATTCAGGAATGAAGACATTTTTTGTAAACAAATAAATGTCATGAGATGTCACTGTCATAATGACAAGTCAGGGGTGGACACCACCTTTTTTCCATGGATCATTATAAGTAGTAATGGCGCGCGGTTTTGCTTGTGCGTTCGATACTTAGGTTACCTAAATATTTCCGAACAAACTTACTACTTACTGCAGAACAGTGGAAAATAGGTTCATTCTAAGATGATTTAGCTATGAGATATAAGATCTACCGTGGATGTGGCATCGTCGGGACCTTGTTTCCCTGCTTCCATAAGGAAAACAACGTACAATTGCATGAGTAGCGAAAAAGTAACACATTTGACTTCGACTTATGAGAGATAAATGAAAAACACGAAATAAAATAGCGTAATGTTCAAATGTATAAACTGTTTCCATCTCCTGTGATTTATGGCAATTCTACTACGATGATACCAGTGTCGTAAAATATTTTCTGCTACTATTTCTTCACCAATTTATAACTTTGTTCACAAAATTAAATTAAATATTATAAATAGTGCAAAACCATATCAATTTTCTATTCTATGGATATTGATTAGAAAATAAACCCTACCATAAGTATTTATAGATATGATGTAACCTTTTATAAACTTACATTTCGAAACTATTTTTTTGATATGGTAACACCTTTGTTTACAAAATTTCTCCTCAATTCTAATTTCGACCATAGTGTTGTGTTAGGTTTGTTGTGTTTAGGTTAGTGTTTTCGAACTATTGGTTGGCATGATAACGAAATTTCTCACTAGATGGCATTACTGTCCAAATATCCAGTAAAATATATATTTGATTCCGTCAAGAAACTTTAGACAGGATCAAAGAGTTATTGGACGGGAGCCCAGTAACTATTCAATCCTGTCAAGAAACTTGCTCGCCTAGATACTGTCGATCCCGTAGAGAAGTCGTTTGATTCCGTCCGTATGTGGTATAGTTACCTGGTTAGAAAGCGGCCAGCTTGCAGGCGGCGCGGTCCGTGAGGCCGACGTTCACGAGAGAGAGCACTTCCAGGTGGGTGTGTATAGTTACCTGGTTAGAAGCGCGGAACTCCTCCACACTGTTGGTGGTGAGCAGCGACTTGACGAGCTGCACCACGCCCGGGGGGGAGATGAAGTTGGTCTCCACGTTGACGACCCGCAGCGTGGAGTTGGTCGCGAGCGCCGCGGCCAGCTTGCAGGCGGCGCGGTCCGTGAGGCCGACGTTCACGAGAGAGAGCACTTCCAGGTGGGTGTGTATAGTTACCTGGTTAGAAGCGCGGAACTCCTCCACACTGTTGGTGGTGAGCAGCGACTTGACGAGCTGCACCACGCCCGGGGGGGAGATGAAGTTGGTCTCCACGTTGACGACCCGCAGCGTGGAGTTGGTCGCGAGCGCCGCGGCCAGCTTGCAGGCGGCGCGGTCCGTGAGGCCGACGTTCACGAGAGAGAGCACTTCCAGGTGGGTGTGTATAGTTACCTGGTTAGAAGCGCGGAACTCCTCCACACTGTTGGTGGTGAGCAGCGACTTGACGAGCTGCACCACGCCCGGGGGGGAGATGAAGTTGGTCTCCACGTTGACGACCCGCAGCGTGGAGTTGGTCGCGAGCGCCGCGGCCAGCTTGCAGGCGGCGCGGTCCGTGAGGCCGACGTTCACGAGAGAGAGCACTTCCAGGTGGGTGTGTATAGTTACCTGGTTAGAAGCGCGGAACTCCTCCACACTGTTGGTGGTGAGCAGCGACTTGACGAGCTGCACCACGCCCGGGGGGGAGATGAAGTTGGTCTCCACGTTGACGACCCGCAGCGTGGAGTTGGTCGCGAGCGCCGCGGCCAGCTTGCAGGCGGCGCGGTCCGTGAGGCCGACGTTCACGAGAGAGAGCACTTCCAGGTGGGTGTGTATAGTTACCTGGTTAGAAGCGCGGAACTCCTCCACACTGTTGGTGGTGAGCAGCGACTTGACGAGCTGCACCACGCCCGGGGGGGAGATGAAGTTGGTCTCCACGTTGACGACCCGCAGCGTGGAGTTGGTCGCGAGCGCCGCGGCCAGCTTGCAGGCGGCGCGGTCCGTGAGGCCGACGTTCACGAGAGAGAGCACTTCCAGGTGGGTGTGTATAGTTACCTGGTTAGAAGCGCGGAACTCCTCCACACTGTTGGTGGTGAGCAGCGACTTGACGAGCTGCACCACGCCCGGGGGGGAGATGAAGTTGGTCTCCACGTTGACGACCCGCAGCGTGGAGTTGGTCGCGAGCGCCGCGGCCAGCTTGCAGGCGGCGCGGTCCGTGAGGCCGACGTTCACGAGAGAGAGCACTTCCAGGTGGGTGTGTATAGTTACCTGGTTAGAAGCGCGGAACTCCTCCACACTGTTGGTGGTGAGCAGCGACTTGACGAGCTGCACCACGCCCGGGGGGGAGATGAAGTTGGTCTCCACGTTGACGACCCGCAGCGTGGAGTTGGTCGCGAGCGCCGCGGCCAGCTTGCAGGCGGCGCGGTCCGTGAGGCCGACGTTCACGAGAGAGAGCACTTCCAGGTGGGTGTGTATAGTTACCTGGTTAGAAGCGCGGAACTCCTCCACACTGTTGGTGGTGAGCAGCGACTTGACGAGCTGCACCACGCCCGGGGGGGAGATGAAGTTGGTCTCCACGTTGACGACCCGCAGCGTGGAGTTGGTCGCGAGCGCCGCGGCCAGCTTGCAGGCGGCGCGGTCCGTGAGGCCGACGTTCACGAGAGAGAGCACTTCCAGGTGGGTGTTTTTCGCGAGACCTTCGAATAGCTTGTCGAACTTCTCGTCGCTTATGTTCTGGAAGAAGAGGATTTTATTACAACAGTCTTCTTTAGTATAAACCTTTAAGGGGTCTAGCTGAACTCCCATCCCACGCACAGAGGGTAGAAAGAAGGCGTCGGCATTTCCTTTTAATAGAGACCAGCTAAGCGGTGGTGCGTTGAGAAATCCCCTCATGAACATGAGGAATTCATTCGACTAAAAAGGGGCGGTAAATAGGATCTTTCAAAGACCGAAAAATCCGACCTTCATAACGTTATAGCTCGAGAAAGGCTTAAAGCGAGCACCTAAACAAATTGTTACCTTAATATTATTCCAATTGAGATCGGTGAGTTTCTGGTCGTCGCTCTTCACCCGTGTGATAGTTTCTTCGGGGTCTGTGTCATTGGGCGGGTCCATGGGGAAAACCTACAACACAAATAAACCAAAATAATTGATAGTAATGACAAAATCTGAATCAATCAATTACAACAATCTGAAACCTGGCTTATTGGGGACAAAATAAATACCACCATTTTTGTGACTGACGATTGTAGCAAACGTTTGTATAGATATAAAAATTTCTTAGCTACCGCCACGCTTAGTTTGAATTAATATGAGTAGGTACTCAATACGTACAAATAATACAAATCAACGACGATAATACAAATGCGCAACGAGACGCGCGACCGGTGGGCGTGGCCAGAGAACCGCGTGTCAAAACAACGGTCGCGTGGTCGTCTGGTCGCGGTCGGTGCTATACAGAAACAAAATAAGTTACAGTTACATCATAGATGAAACCTGTATTATTTAGGATAAATATATTAGCTACCGTTATATTAGCGACCGTAAGTATGAATTTATATGTAGTACTCAATACAAATGTACAAATGGCGCGACCGGTGGGCGTGGCCAGAAAACCGCGTGTCACTAGAACGGTCGCGTGGTCGACTGGTCGCGGTCTGTGCTTAAAGAAAATACTATCAAGAGCCCTGAAAGAATTGTTAAATTAAATATATAAGTGAAATAAATAAATGTTTACTTTAGGTTTAGATGCTTTGGTGATGCCGTCCCAGCCGAGGCCGACGGGCTGGCCCTTGTTCAGCAGCGACGCGTGGTACTGGTCCTGGTTCATCATCGAGTGGAAGCCGAGGATAGCTGGAATAGAACGGACACTCATTACTTCATTCTTTATTGCAGAGAAGGATACTTCAGTCGTGTTTCGAGGAGTTTGTGAATATGTGTAAGTCGTGACATCTCTTTTACTTTTATACATGTGATCAGGCCAAGGTAGGGGAGGGGGAGGTTGTAAGTTCTACGATTATTTTAGTTTTGAACTTTTCTGATTTTGTAAATAATAAAAGATATTTGGAAAAATCGAGCCGTGTTTTTCCTTACTTACGCTCAAATCTATTTAATCTCTATGAAAGTAAACGTTTCGTCATACATACTAAAAATAATACATAAATCTTAAAAGTTATATGGACAATTTTATTTGCGAAAGCCGACACGGAATAGAGATCGCTCTACTAGAATCGATTAACTCAGACTCATAAAGGCACCATAAAGTTGTTATTTGCGGCTGGCATTTCCGTCATAAACACCTGGATTTTTTTTACGATTTTGTGGAAACTCATCAAATAGAGTCGGTTAGCATATTTTACTTATAAGCTCTAGAGATCTAAAAGATTAATTCAGTTTATTTAATAAGGTGACCTACGTAAAAAACTTAATTCATAGTATACATACTATCAAAACATGCCTGAAACACGATGTTTGTGCTTTGGTTATTATTTTGATTCACTTCACGCAGGCCAGAATAGTGTTGCCATTATTCTAAACAACGTTTTCAGTTCGATAAACCGTCACCACTTTGTCTTTACGATGCGTTGTGTGTACAAAGAGTTGTTTCTATTCCGGAGTAGTCTCGTATTCTATCCGATTGTTGACATTGGCCTTGTGAAGTACTGTCGATGTCAGTTAAAATAGAATACTTGGCGTATCTGCCCGCATACCGGCACTGTAAAGGCACGTGTGTTCATAATACGTAGTTTGCATCTAAACCGGTGTTTATTTGTATGATATACCTATGTTCAAATGACCATGCATCACATGAAACTTATTTACTGTTATATGGCTAGTCCCGTGGCTGTGTTGGTATTTTTAGATAGTGTACAGGATGATTTTATGCTAGGATATAACAGGAGAATGTAAATCTGTTGTTACCATCTTTAAGATAAAGGAGATATTATAGTACATAGAAAGACGCTGCTGTATGTCTTCGTAATTTTCAATGGATGACCAAGGCTTATGTAAGACAAATATATTTCTACACATCACTAACCTAATCTACATCGAATAAATCAACACAATGATATAAATCAGTTCCATTCTAGATAGCCAGTGTAGAAATCATGAAAATTTTTCCTGTCTCACCTATTATAAGTTCGCAAACAAGTGACACTGGGTGTTTGCCAAAACATCACTGCTATCCACTTGTTATTATTACAAAAGACACGTACATCAGTTATAAAGATTATGACACATAAAACAATTTCTTTATTTAGCTACTTTTATGTGACTTTCTGCAAGATTTCGGGGCAGTCGGTCAGTTGGAGATGTGCTAGAAGTTTCTGTGTTCTAATTGTTCTTGTTAAGATCAGTATTATTGTTCGTCAGTAGGTAGGTATCATCATCATTAATTCAATATCATCATTCATTCTTTTGACCACTGCTAGACATTGAGAATAGTCGTAGGCGACTTGCGTTTACCATAAACAAGCAACGTTCACTAAATGGAGATCGATTGAGATTATGTAGTGTCGGTGTTAAGAGTAGCGAATATAAATTCAGAATGTCGGTCGTATCCTAACTATTAGGTAGGCATATGTAAGGTTCAATCACCTAGAAGAGAATGATAAAAATAACTACTATTGTTTGTTCAGAATAATGAAACAGGAACACACGAATGACTGGTGAACTTTTTTATATCTATGAATAAACAGAGAGAGGGAAAATAACATCGCCAAATATTATGGTTAGTATTTCAAATAATCCAAATGTTTACTATTTATCCGGATCCAACCACTAACAAATCTCTACGCCAAATCTTTCTAGTCAAGAGAGGTCTGTGTGTCCCATAAATGGGTACGTAAATAAGGGTGTTTATGCTTAATTTAAATCAGTGAGGTTATTTAGTTAATAAACGCTAAAATGGTGATTTAATTAGAAGTATTACTAGGCTAGATAGTCTAGTAATAGCCTAGATTTTTCTGGAACATGCGAAACGCGAGCCGTTTTCCATCAGCCTGTCAAACCATTCAGACGGAATGCAAACACGCGCGTCAAATCCATTTCTTGGAGATCACGAGGAAAACATGAGTTTTGTTTGAACACATGAAGCCAATGTTTTCTATAAAAATAGAGTATAATCTAACATTGAATATTAAAATGAATTCTAATATGGCAGAGAGAAGGTAAATTTTGTTAGGTTTTATCGGATGTACTGAACTGTTTGGTAACGTTCATTAGAAGTCAGGATTTTAAATAGAAGATGATCAAGAGACTCACCAGCGAGGTCAATAACCTCCTATCCAGAGTACCTATGGTCAAAGAGGATGTTCAAGTAACTCACCAGCGAGGTCAATAACCTCCTAGCCAGAGTATTATCAAAGAGAGGATGATCAAGTAACTCACCAGCGAGGTCAATAACCTCCTAGCCAGAGTATTGTCAAAGAGAGGATGATCAAGTAACTCACCAGCGAGGTCAATAACCTCCTAGCCAGAGTATTATCAAAGAGAGGATGATCAAGTAACTCACCAGCGAGGTCAATAACCTCCTAGCCAGAGTACCTATGGTCAAAGAGGATGTTCAAGTAACTCACCAGCGAGGTCAATAACCTCCTAGCCAGAGTATTATCAAAGAGAGGATGATCAAGTAACTCACCAGCGAGGTCAATAACCTCCTATCTAGAGTATTGTCAGAGAGAGGATGATCAAGTAACTCACCAGCGAGGTCAATAACCTCATATCTATAGTATTGTCAGAGAGAGGATGATCAAGTAACTCACCAGCGAGGTCAATAACCTCCTATCTAGAGTATTGTCAGAGAGAGGATGATCAACTAACTCACCAGCGAGGTCAATAACCTCCTATCTAGAGTATTGTCAGAGAGAGGATGATCAAGTAACTCACCAGCGAGGTCAATAACCTATCTAGAGTATTGTCAGAGAGAGGATGATCAAGTAACTCACCGGCGAGGTCAATGATCTCCTCCTGGCTGGCGTCCGTGAGGGCCTGCTCGTACTCATCGCCGAGGTCGATGGAGATCTGTTCCTCTGCATCCCGCTGCTTGTCCGGCATGGCCGGGGGGATCCACTGGAAAATACAACAACCTTCCTCAACATCATAACCTTAACACAAGTTCCACATCATTTTAACAGTCTTATTACTTATAAGAAAAGCTTTAACCAAAAGTTATTACAGGACCTATTGTTAAAGAAATATGTTTATTTTGTATTTGTATAACAACCCATTATTACGATACTACTGGGCACAGTTCTAACAGAACATTACAGGTCTTGGTGATTTGGTATGACCACGCTTACCAAGCAAGTAAGTCGCAGTAGGTAAGTTGGTACAGTCAGTGCACAGAATGACTCTGCTACCTTTTTGGTATAAAAAAAAGCAATTCCGTCATCATTTTCCACCAGCTTCGTACAATGCAATGATTTTGGGCCGGACAACATGGTAACAGTAGCGTGATTGGTTATCTATGAGCAACATAATTTGGATTTATAGGCTCATAATCAAATTCATCTCTCTTAGTCCTCGATCAATCTACAGTAAAACCAGAATTATTTTCTAGAGTAGAAAACCAGATCAATGTACACATGACGTCACGAGCACAGTGCAAAGCATTCAGCTAATCGTGACCAACTCTGTTGCAATTGAAACTCGTGAACTGGGGATTATCTGTAGCGTAAATATCTTCTATTCAGTTCAAGCAAAACCGTCTCGTAAATCATTTCTGAATTGTAGAAGAGAAAACATGTTCGCACGGTTGAAATTGATTTAGTTTTATATTAAGCTACTGGAATAAAATGTCAATATGATGGATGCAACTTTTGACTTTCTGACTGTAGGCTCTTACGGAACAAAACTGCCAGAAATTTCTCAATTTCTCACGATTTTTAAAAACCCATTACAAAAGTTACTTATTTATAAATTCTATATTTAGTCCGGGATCCGTAGTACATTGGAATCAAGTGATTACTAACAAGCTAATTTTTCGTGAGTAGCTTAATTTTAATGAGACGCCCAAAAATATCCTATACTCAACTTTTGATTGTGGTAGCTAACAGAGATATCGAGGATTAAATATGTCGATTTGATGATCCAAAAAAATTGATTACTAACCGGTTGTTTTCTAGTTATATCGTAAGAAAATGATCTAAATTATATGAAAAAATATTTGTCCTACAAAACCTATGGTTTGATCAAAGAGTCCCCCATTTCCAAAATGTATCGAAAACGAGGTCAAAATAAATGATTACTAACCAGCTGATTTTTTGTTGTATACTTAATTAATATTTATAAAATCTAACTGACATATTGTCCTACAAATTTCGTGGTACGTTATCCCGGTCCTACTGTCCAAAGTTGTAGTACACATCCTTGATGTAAAAATAATTACTATCAAGCTGAATTTTCGTGAATAGCTTGGTTTCGATGAGACGCCCAAAAATATCCTATACCCAACTCTCAATTTTGGTAGCTAACAGAGATATCAAGGATTAAATATGTCGATTTAATGATCAAAAAAAATTGATTACTAACCGGTTGTTTTTTGGTTTTATCGTAAGATAATGATCTAAATCATATGAAAAAATATTTGTCCTACAAAACCTATGGTTTGATCAAAGAGTCCTCCCTTTCCAAAATGTATCTAAAACAAGGTCACAATAGATTATTACCAACCAATCATAATAACTTATTTTTAGGGTCCCATAGCCAAATGGCAAAAACGGAACCTTTATAGATTCGTCATGTCGTCCGTCCGTCCGTCTGTCCGTCCGTACCTTAACCCTTAGCGGTGCGAACTATAAAGGTGGATGAGAATCGCATAGTGCGGGTGTATGAGATATATCCACTAAGGGTTATAATTCGCCGTGCGTCTGTTTGTCCTGGAGTGGAAAGGAGATGGTGGAATCAGGTCATTAAGTATGTCCAAGTCATGTAGGTGGTTTATTTTTGAATTTCGAACAACCTCCTTAGCTTTATAATTATTGCTGTTACCCACAACTTTGTCCGCGTCATTTTCTGATATTATTTTAGACAATTTCGTTTTTAATAATAATTATTTTAATACTTCTGCGTAGCGCGTTCAAACAAACTCTTCAGCTTTATAATATTCAAATAAGTATAGTTGTATAAATACTTAATACCTACAATATTTTTTTACCTAGATAACTATAAAATAAAGTTATTTCAATTAAAAAAAAAATCACTACCTTATCCATAATCACAAAAAGAACTCTCTTTCGGGGGATCGAACTCGGTGACGCACAGTCACCGAGTTTGATCCTTGCCATTACGCCAACTGAGTAGATGCGAAAACAGACGAAATATGTCTTCGATATAATTACAAATTATATTTTATTGCGGGTGTGTTGTTACACTGACGCCGACTTAACTTTCTATGTTACAAATAGGCAAACTTAAAAATCACAATTCTTGTCGGACTAGCGATATATACCTGTTTTTTTGTAGGACATTGTTACATTTGGGCAAGGAACACACTAACCTATTCTGTAATATTTTTGTCCTACAGTTACTAATGAGATAAATGGTCTTGTGGTATTAACAATGTCTAGGCGTAGGACCGGGATAACGTACCACGAAATTTGTAGGACAATATGTCAGTTAGATTATATAAATATTAATTAAGTATACAACAAAAAATCAGCTGGTTAGTAATCATTTATTTTGACCTCGTTTTCGATACATTTTGGAAATGGGGGACTCTTTGATCAAACCATAGGTTTTGTAGGACAAATATTTTTTCATATAATTTAGATCATTATCTTACGATATAACTAAAAAACAACCGGTTAGTAATCAATTTTTTTGGATCATCAAATCGACATATTTAATCCTCGATATCTCTGTTAGCTACCACAATCAAAAGTTGAGTATAGGATATTTTTGGGCGTCTCATTAAAATTAAGCTACTCACGAAAAATTAGCTTGTTAGTAATCACTTGATTCCAATGTACTACGGATCCCGGACTAATTACTCCATTGTAAAAAAAAATCTAACCGAGCAACTCAGGCGGCCGGCACATCTGTGTAGACATAGACAGTACGTCCTATCACTGAAATAACAATTTTGCAATCGCTATAAATACCCCGAATAACCCCTGTGCTATAAATAGAATATTGAAAATCGTGGATGAATTTCAAAACAACAATAGGCCGTTAGATTTGGCCAACTTTCAAATAAATGTTACGTCACCATGAACCGTGGCTGAAGGTTAAGGTCGAAGGGATACGTAATGTCGAAATTGAAACGACCACGGTATGTGACCTTTGTAGTGGCACTTCTAGTCAACCGAGAGATATTTTTTGTTCTCCGAGTAGATATTTACTGCCGGCGTAACGATATTATTCGGCATGACAGATTGAAATATTATTTTACTGAAATGTTATTTTATTTACAGTGTTCAGCAGATGTGATTTAAAAATGCACGAAGTTCTTATTGATTTATAATCTACATAACGCGCATAACATGACATTTACCATCGATTATACGCTAAAGAATCGAAATTCCCACTAATATTTTAATGTTTGTGAGATAATTTAATTGGGTATGGAGCTGACACCCCGAGTTAACACATGATACGATTTACAGCGGGAAAAACTATTAAAACGCGAGTGAAGCCACAGGGCGGACAGCTAGTATCCTATAAATAATAACAAAGTTGCCTCCCTATCAGAAACGCTAGATCGATAATTTGATTTGACCTCATTCCGAATCCATTAGCTTAATTGGTTGTTCTTAGATATCATGACGATAGTTGTACTCTGCATTTTATTATAGTAATGTAATATCGCCCGGGTGTGGTTGAACCTCCGATATCCGTATCGGCTTTTTGTGGTTTCGGATTATAGCATTATTGTGGATTCCAGGATTGGTTTCATTTACGGAATCAAAACAACTGATGATGGACGATTCTTTTGGTTGTACGAATAGTAGTCTATCATAATTTAGAAATGTCAAATATTTCGTTGAGGAATTGAAGACTGTAACTTCCAATGAGAAAAAAAGTAACACGTAAAAACGTAACGTAAAAGTTATAGAGCAAAAAAGTTACGGCTACTATGAGTCATGAAATAAGTTAGCTTTTTATGCTAAGTAAAAACTATTTGCGATTAAAGACCCCAGATAGCTATGTAATTGCTGTAAATTATAACCGTGTAGTGTAGGTACAAATATAGGTCAAGACATTAAGCGGAAATAAAAACGATGCCAATACAATCATTGAACTCTTAAGGTTGCAGTGCTTAGCCAAATGTACATCAGCAATCAATCGATATTTCGTACAAGGGTGTCCCCAATATAACTATCTATAGGTCTTAGATTTACTTTAATCACCACGCTTCCTAGTCACAGAATGACACAGTTGCGCGTCTTCTGGTATATAAAATTACGGTTTGACGACCCCCTTGGTAAAATTCTACAGCCTTACCGCCCAAGCAAACTGGTAATGGATATCGGTTTTATTTTAGATAGAAGCCTAGCTTTCAACTGTCATTTTAGTAGATTTTAATAGCTGTCGTGTAGTGTCGTATACTATGCATATCATCTATTCTAAATGTATATTATAAAGCTGTTAAATACACATAAATCTCGACTCAGTCGTTTCGATACTACACTATACATATGCTGCTGTTGGCATTATTATTTACTAAACATATTTATTTGTCATACCTTCTTGCCTCTGACGACCCCGGCCACGTAGGGCTTCACCTCCGGCCGGTCGGGCGTCTCCAGCGCCTGCTTGTTGATGTGCTCGATCAGCTTCTTGCGGTTCAACGGGCCCGTGGGGTCCTTCTCGCAGTCGTAGTTGTTCCTCTGGTCTGGGGGTAGGAAGTTGTCCTGGAAAAAATAAATAAATATAAAATAACTACAAATTATTTTTTTATTTCTTTGCTTTCTTTCCATCCAAAGGTTGCCTGGAAGAGATCACTCTTTAGCGATAGGGCCATTGTACTTGTTTCTTTTGTTGTATTTGTTATTTTTGTTTGTTTGTTCTGGTGTACAATAAAGTGTTTTTGTATTTGGTATTTACTGATTTACGTTTCCGCTGTTAGGATAAGGGGATTTATTATTTGGCGAGAGAATGCAAATTGCAATAATAAAATTAAAAATGAATAGGATTTTGAAAAACGAAATGGTGTACGTATAAAACACGCAACGATTACAAGCTGTAAGTACATAGTTAAAATTGTGTTGCGAGTCTTAGAATGTGTGACTATGACTATGACTACCTACTGTTCTTCTACCATAAGAATGGCACACCATAGTGCGGTTCTGACACTTTTTATTTTAGCTACCAAAAGATATACCCTAAACTAAAGATTGATGAATATTTTGTACCAACTAACTGCGATCCCCAACACTCTTGATAAGCGTTATAATTACACTATATCTCCCAAGAACTTTACTGAGTTCCATAACCAGTGAGAGACCCGTGCTCAATTTTAGTACGTAAATAAAGTTGTCATGATGACGATTGTCATTGCTAAAAAATACTTTGGCCCCACAACAGGCCAAAGTTTAAAG
The DNA here is from genome assembly GCA_963691955.1 of Chloroclystis v-ata. Classification (NCBI taxonomy): domain Eukaryota; kingdom Metazoa; phylum Arthropoda; class Insecta; order Lepidoptera; family Geometridae; genus Chloroclystis; species Chloroclystis v-ata. Next base: position 8,589,897 of record OY829902.1, on the reverse strand, counting down.
TGCTTTGCGAAATTTAGTGAAATTGCAAACACGAGCCTGCAATCAAGTCTGCAATGATTGCATCCAAATTCTCTATCGCAATAAACTGCCGCCTTAAATAACAAACATACATACATTCTCCGTAATTGGTACGTAGTTGACGCAATTGGACCATATCGAGACTAGGAAATCTTGTCATTAGGCCATTCCAAACTATTTTATAAAACTAGTTTTTGTCGAGACATACTTTATTATAAAACAAGTTTAATTTACCTATAATTTAAGATATTTATCACGAAATAACGTGATTGTTTGAACCCATTATTTAGTTAGATTATTTTGTTTTTTCTTCTTGAAAAAATTATGAGCGCTTAAAAGACATGCTCTCACAGTGAAGGGAGATATCATGAAGAGGAAGGAACCAGCATGTCAACTAACTGCAATCGCCAGATAACCATAGTGAATACATATTCCCCTAACACTCAAAAGAACTTAGGAAATTGTACAAAGCGTCAAGTCATTGAAAATACAAACCTTATATTAGTATGGTTATAAAAATTTAACCCTTAGTTGAAATAAAAGAGCCTGGAAATGAAGAAAGATTAAATATGACCTCCTTAGTATTCTCATCAGTTTTCCTTTAGGTCAATGTACCCGTTTACCTTAAGTGCGATTGCTTATAACTAGTAAGTAATGTTGTTATGAGGTAATAAACGTTACGCATGACAAAGCCTAGAGTAATGTCTTTGCTTAGAGTAGTGCCGTTATTTTTATATAAGAAAAAACTAAATGAACTGTTACATGTTCTTAGAGATAAACTTATCACTTTTCTAATGTTTCTAAATTATTTTTTTAAAGTATTGGAACTTTAAACTGTTTTGTTATGATTAGTTAATATTGCTAGACAGTTCACACTTCACTTCACACAATAACATTTAGCTCCGTGGTAAGTTATAAGCTTATGTTACGGTTACCTACTAGATATCTGATATATTTTATGGAATATACCTACATAACATACATAGAATGATATATTTTTATACAACATACGTTAATAATAAACAAACAAATCATCATCAGAGATCGTCCCAGAGAGAGATATGATGTTATTGGACTTCACTATATAGCATTAAATACAATGAATGAGAACAATTAATGAACTGAAACGAAGTTACTTAATATCATATTAGTTGCGTCGGTAAGTACGTAAGTTACAACAAGCACTTAATTGAATTTATAATTACTTATCGGGTTACATAGGTGATCTATCCTTACGTATAAACACGACAGTTTATGAGGATAAATGGATGAATCGATATTTGTTACTGTTCACGCAAAAAGTACAGAGAATTTTCCATGTTCGTATTAAATAACTGAAATAAGTAATCGAAATATAAAAGTTTATGCCAATTTTCGTTATTGTATAACTCAAGAACGGTTGGGCCGATTTAGGTGATTTTAGTTTTAAAATACGTTGTAGCTATGCCAATTTTTAAAAGGTGAGAAAACATTGGAACTATTTGGAACAAATCGGGCGAAGCCCGCTAGTTTTCAGTTAGTTTTGTATAGATTTATTTATAAAAGCATTTGACGCGTAAACTTCTTGGTGTGTTAATTTTTCTTTTACATAACTTTTAAACTTGGAATAACTACCTTACATTTGTTTACAAGTTTGAATTAATGTTTTTGTTAACATTACTGTAATGACCGTAGACAATAGAATTGATAACGTAAGTGGGGTGCGCCAAGTGCTTTATCACAGTGATAATTAGTGAATTAAGTACAGATTAGCCACTTATCAACCGACATGTTGAGAATGTTGCAATATATATTGTAGTTGATATTTTTTTCCCATATTACTCCTAGGACTGGGCAATGGTCTCTCCAGTTAGAACCCATTATACATAGGTATTAGGGAAATCGGTATAGTCTTAACAGGTGGTGATCATAATAAGTTGGCATAGTAGTTACCTTCACTCGACGCTAACCTTGATTGGGAAAATTTAGGGCCCTTACACATATAACTCTACAATAAAATGATATGTCGTTAATAATGAGATTAGGCATCAACAAACATGCAACCAAAATTAATTTGCGTAGGTAATCGGTTTACTCGTTATCACGTGATATTCATGCCAAAAGAAATGATTAGGGAGTACCTAATTGATTTTTCCTATTTTTCATGTGTGTCGATAAAATAAATCGAAAGTTTTACAATACGAGAATAAAATTGGTATTACTTAACTCTGTTAGGTATGCGTAAGTCTGTGTTTGTTTGTACAGCAGAAGTTGAAAAAGAATATTTGTAGGTACAGCTGTTCCTTAGTAACAAGTATGATTGCCAAGATAGATAAGATTGATACTATTTCACTTAAGGTTATAGTCTAGTCTAGAGTCTAGTCTATAAAATCAGATGTGACTCCTGAAATATTTGAATGCTGAGTTTTATTAAATACCTTTCACAATGAGATTGTATGTGCCTCTGTTAACATTTTAGACAAATAATACAACAACTGGAAGTTAGTTCGTTTTTGTTTGAAATATCTATATCTATACTAATATTATAAAGAGGAAAGATTTGTTTGTTTGTAATTAATAGGCTCCGAAACTACTGGACCGATTTCAAAAATTCTTTCACCTTTGGAAAGCTACATTAGCCCCGAGTAACATAGGCTATAATATAGCAAAGGACGCGGGCGAAGCCGCAGGGCGGAAAGCTAGTTCATAAATAAACTAGGTTCCATAATTTACTAAAACTATTCATATAGTTTATTGTGGCAGACAGAGCTTATTATATGGCACAGCATATAGGTGTTTTGACACAAAATGCTTTTTATTAATGTTTATTTCATGCTTTTCCTTAATGTCTTTTCTAGAATTGTCATTTGAACTCAATACATGAATAACAATAAATTAACAATACCCTACGCCCTATTTGCTTAATCTTCAAAAAGTCCACTTATAAAGAAGGTTAAGTGCCATTTTGTGCTAATATGATTAAATAACAATATTTTCTAAAAGGCACTAATATTGAAAGACCTACTAGCATGTATAAACTTTAGTTTCATACAAAAAAATAACTTATTTAGGTAAATATTATTTAAATTTATGCATTTTATTTATTATCAAGTTTATTAGCATAGTCACTCTACTGCTTGGAGTAGGTAATTATGTAACGAAAGGACCAGTTTGGTGTTCAACAGAGCATCACATTTTGATATTACATAGTGTATTGTTAAATCAGGTATTTCACAGGGGTCTTAACCTGAATTCTAATAATATTTGACTACATTATTATTCCACTTAATATTGTGCAAATAAATTGTTGTTGCATTCTTGTCTACATAACAATATTATGAAACAACTTTAGTGGAAGAAAAGAAATTACAGTTGAATTTAACTTTCTTTATTTTTTGAATATAAATTCATAAATAGGAAATTGAACAAAAATAGATTAAGCAGATGAGAAACTTAAATAAAAATTTGAATTTGTTGCAGTATTAAGGTAGACCAAAGATTCAAAATGTATTGTTTATTTATACTATTTAGTTTATGGTGCATGAATGAAAATTGTTGCACTTTACAAATGTATGATTAACTACACTGAATTATTCAATGAAAGGCTCTATAAAGAAAATTATAAACTCTCAATGATAATTGCCATTGAGACAAGTGAAAACAGCGATCAATAAACAAATACATGCTACCTGCCTCTGATTCTCCCAGTGTGTACATTCCACAAGCATTGGCTTCTCGCCAACAATTTCCATTCATTAGAATTTCACTACCTCACAGGTAGAAACCACAGTCCACACCTCCAATGTTTGGGAAATGTACTCATTCTTAACATCTGTACTGCCATCTTGTATATCAGTGGTATTGCCGGACAATTCACACAGCAACATCTAGCCCAGTGGAAGGCTTGAAAGCTTATGTTACAGGTGCTACATTTCTGATATACTTAATATAATATACAACATAGATAGATATTTTTATTGTACATATAAATAACACCCAGATAACCAGAACAAATATCTGCAGATCATACAAATTTTGTTCCGAGGCGGGAATTGAAACCCGCAACCTGCTGCATCACAAGCTCAGGTATAAAAGTCAATGATCACAATCCCAATAGCTTTTTTAGTATGGTTCTTAGAGCAAAACCATAGAAAATTTAGTAGAATACTCTAAACTGTAATTACCCTACTAAATTTAAAAAAGAAAATAGTTTTTACAACATAATTATTATTCACTAGCTAAACTGTCACATAGCTTATGCTTTTTACATTATCCTCATACCTATATTTTAATTATAATAAAGCATATAGCCTTACTTGATAAATATATTATTGACAATATTTTACACGCAAAAACATGGGTCCTTAGTATTAAACATCAACAAAACTGTCTATAAATAAAACTATGACATAAACACAGTCTGCCTAGCTACTCTCAATTGACTCCGAGTTCATCCATTACTGTGAATCAGCAATGAAGGCCGACACATACATGTGATAATTTCAACAAAGACTGCCATTCCCACTGTCTACCTTGAGTTTTTATCACAAAGCCTATTGAAGCACATTATCATACAAGTTTACTTTTTTCAAACTGTTATTGGGTTTTAAATACAAAACAACCTTGTATCTTTTACTCTTAATGAGACTTCTGTTCTTCGGTTACAACTTCTTGAGGAAAATAAAATTAACAACTGTAGTTATGTATAATAATAAAAATCTATTAATGTATGTATATTTTAGGTATATCAGAAATCTAGCACCTGTAACACAAGCTTAGAGCTTATCACAGGGCTAGATGTCTTTAAGTGAAAGCCCAGCAATATTTATTTATTTAGGTACACTGTAGGTCTGGGAATACAGTGATAAATTGTACTTACAAGTTATTAGTACCACAGGCAGATTGATGGGTTAGGGTTTGTTTATTGGCTGAATTTTGAATGTCATGTAAGTGCTATAGTGTATCTGTGGTACTCACATCAGGATCCACCTCCTTGGCGAGCATGTTCAGCTCCTCGGCCGTCAGCTTGGACAGCAGCTCGTCCACATCCACCTCGTCATACGAGGACAGCTCCCGTCCAAACAACTTGGCCGGTGTCGTCATCGTTGTGGTCTTCGTCGATGACGATTTCTACAAACAAAACACGACCGTCAGCAAACCACGACACTTTTTAGGTTACGCTAAACACAATCAATAAAGGATTTCTGTATAATAGTGGTGATTGCATTACGTAATTATTTTATAACGTTTAGTGTTTTTGGTAAAGGACTTTTTATCAATTGACGACACTTGCGGCGTTCACCACACCCACAAATTTTAATTGTTTCGTGATTTCTCAGACGCGTATGGAACTTATTATTATACAAAACGTTGTTTTTAAGATTATCTTACATTTAGGAATTGAATAAAGACACTGTTTTCTTTAAAAAATACAGCAGACACAAAACAACACGAACGAATTGTTGACAACTCAAGAAGCGCCCTCTTGAAAAGCCAACCAAATACGGACTAACTAAACTCCGTCCGTGTCCAGCACAAAAGAGTGAGTGAGCTACAGTACTGCAATTTCCATAAGTGCGAAAGAGGCAGGTAAATAATAGAGAAGGGATCAAAGATCGTATTGGACCTTGTTTGGACCCTATTCTATTTAACTTAATTCGCCCGTGTGATGTGGGGGTATGGAATGGAATTGGCTACGGGGAGTATAATAATTATTTTGATATGGAATATAATATGTGATAATATTATGTACTTACCTACCTAATCAAGTATTTATTTTACACATTTGGAAGCACAGCAAAAGTATTTATTTTAAAATAGCATAATATAGTAGGTACGTTTCAGACAACTTGTTATTTATAAGTAGGTACAAGAATAGATAGGTAGGTTTTAAGAAGGTATTTGATGTAGGTTTTTAATAAGGAATACCTATTGAAAATACACTATGAACAGCGCAAAAGTAATGCTTTTGCACTAATAAAACCCCTTTATTTCTATGTTTTTACAAATAACAAGCTGATTGTTGGTGTAACTATCTTCAATCACCGAATACACTGGGAGGTAGAAAATAATTCATTTCAATGTAGGTCATAGCCAAGTTAACCACAACGTTATGCGGAAATAAAAACACGCCAATACAATCATTGAACTCTTAAAGGTTGCAGAGCTTAGCCAAACTATTATAATGACAATTCGATGGTTAAAATAACTCAAATGATAAGACGTTGATTGACGGTTATCATCGATTGTATTTGTTCCTATTGACTACGCGGCGATAATGCAAGCTGGCTTTTCGCCAGTCTGCTAAATTGGTGTCCGCCACAACGCCAAGTGGTAGGTAGGTATTCTTAGCCATGTATTGTATTTTTGTTGGTCACTTGCCTTCATAAATGCATATTTTTTAGGGACTTTTTAAATGCCAAGATGAGCCATTTAAGAAAGTAGAGAAGTATGATTTTAAAATAATATCTTTGTTAGTATTCCTAGATTAATAAAAAATAATGGATATCTTAGTAATCAAATATTTTAATGATGTACAACGTGTTTATGTGTAAGACTGTTGGTACATATTCCATAACTTAAATAATAAAATAAATAATGTCCGTTCCGCGTTGTTACCTCAACTCTAGTACCAACAAATAGTGCCCAACTTTTTTGTTGTTCTAAGCTTAAAGCTAAAGTACATGTCAATGTCAAAATTATATGACAGTTTGATCCTGAAGGCAGACATTTAGCGTAGTGATTCTCTTTGGCAGACATGGCAATTTGAGGCTGAAGGCGCGATTTTTAATTCTATTAAGTATATAAAATCTACTAATATTTGTATGTATCATGTCGAAGGAACAATATGGGCCTCCCTATCCAGTTTCCCCCCTTCTGAGAGGTGCTAGATGGGCCATGTTTATTACTGGTTTTTTTTACGCCATTGGTAAGCAGAAGTTGTACAACGCCATGGAAAGGTCTTTTCAAATAGAGGAGCATGAAAGAAAAATTATTCGCGATAAACATATGCTTATTGTGAAGAAAAAGCTTCAAAAAGAGGAAGCAGAAAATGTGAAGAAGTTGGAGTCTGGACAATTATTTGATGAATTGTGATAATTAAAAAAAATAAAAGTTGCTTAAAAAGCCAAATTTTACCACGGCATATAATATGTTTAGATATTCGTTAGTGTGTTTAGTTTGATGTGGTACATTTGTGCTTAAATATTTATTATGGTGCTGCAATCATCTAGGTACTGAAGATTGATAGGTAGGTAGGATTGATAGATTGGTAGGTCGGTATTTTCTTATTAGTACATACCTACTTTAAGGAATTTTCACACATCACCCAAACACATGAGAACTCGCTAACAATAGTAGGTAACTTTCTCATGTGATGCGAAAGTTAAGAAAAGCTAATAGGTAACAACACTTTCCATCGACTTACGAGTATGGCTTGTTGTGCATAACCACACCTTAAACTGCTCATAAAATAAATCGCGTGGAAAACTCAGCACAAGAAAGATCACCTGTGTAGGTGATCTTTCATTGGGGTATTCGTACAGCATGGCTTAATAAAGAGGTTCTTATAATAAAAAATGCATTTATCAAAATCACAACCAACCCATACGCAGCAACATAACAGGTAGGTACCTACCTATAGACCAAATTAATATCCCCGTGGTAAGGTCCAAGCTTGAGTATTTGGTTATTAGGTACCTAGTTCGATTTCAAAGGGGTAAATAAACAGAAAGGTACTTTGGTAGTCTTAGGTTAAGTAGGTACAGATGCACCGGTCTTGTTTAGGTGCCGAATCCGGTTTTCAAAGCCGGTTTCGATTTTAAATAGATCCATTGGGCGCGGGTTTCAATCAAAAGGGCGGCGAAAGTTTTATTGTTTAGGTACGTTCGATAATGCCTTCTTATTGCACCGTGTTATGTAATTGTGTTAAAGCATCATTGTGTGATTTGATTTTGGGTAATTTTTCATTTTAACCGACCGCATGAAAGAAGACTTGTATTTTTCGCTTAAAGTAACTATTCTCTAAACTCTAAGCACTCAAGTGTCCTTAGAAATAAATATGAATAAACAGACTTTGGTATACTTACTGCTAAATTATAAAAGATTTATGGAGATTTAAAATAACTAAGTAATTGTTCTGTATTGTTTAAAAAAATTGCAAATATGATATTCTTATACTTAAATAAATTAAGTAAGTATGTATTGGCTCAGATCATTCAAGGATAGAGGCGGTTGGAAAAATTTGCCAAAAAAGACATTTGCCCTGCAATAGACTATAATTACTGCCCCTTAACCGTGACCACCCGTCCGGATCGAAATAATCGGAACGGAAGACAAGCAAACCGTTACACCGCGAATACGTAAACGTAAAAAGTCTTTCCCCATGATGCGAAACCAATGTATGGAAGAGTTATGTGCGTGTATTGAAGCGTTGCACATACCTACTATACCCTATTGAATAACTAAAAGTAGCTTTACTGTATAAGTAACCGTTCTTTGCATATGCAATACCTTAATACAGATTTTTAATACTGTAACTATTTATTAAATAAATAAATAATAAATAAATTGTGTTACGGTCGCTAGATTTCGGATCGGATCAAATATTTGCAGATAAAACAAATTTTGTCCCTAGGCGGGAATCGAACCCTGGATCTCTTACATCGCAGCATAGTTTCTAAAGTAGTAGATCGTAAAGATCTCCAACCTTTATCTTTCGTTCGTTTTCTTATTGTTTTTAATGCACGCTAAAAGATAAACTAACCTCTAATCTTTTCAATGACTGATAGCATCTCTATGCATGGAGCAAGCAACTAAAACGCCCCATATGTTCATAAGCGTTACTAATAAACGGGGCCGCATTGTCTGTTTGTATGTCATACTCATCCATAATGTGACATGTTGTATATAGCCCAGTTAGCAGAGAGTATGTAATTTTATGGACTATAAAGACAATAGAAGATCATTCACATAGCAACAGTTCCTATCTATAACTTATTAGCTTGTCGTATGTTATGATAATATGCAGTAGGTATGTATTTATATATTTAAATAATGGATTCATATAGCTTTGTATAGTTCACCATGTTTAGAATGTTATTTTAATGATAATAGCGTAAAACACAATGATCGCGGCGCATAGGTAAGTAGGTATGTGGGAATAAATACAAAATAATTTTATTGTTATTGTAATTATTAATTCAATGGCTCGATTTTACAATGATTGTGAGAACCAAACATGATAGAAAATGTAAACTCCCACGATTTGACAAAATGATACCACCTCCTTAAAATTTTATTGTAAATGATGATGATTTCCCTAAGATGATTTTCTTTACGTTTAGATAATTATATTCCACATCGTATATACGAGCTCTGTCTGAACACACGGTATAGGGAAAGAGACGAGTAAAATAAAATATTATGTACTTATAAGTTAAATTATAATTAAATTCATAACATCATTGTCAACTCTACCACCGAACTACAACAAAGTGCCTAATGTTCCAAGGCACCGTATCAAAGTTGTGTCAAAGAAAGTTAAAACATCACACAATTAACAAACATTGAATAAATTTTACATAAATCTAGTACAGAATTGCAAACTAGTTTTCGTGACAAGTGTTGAATAAAATAAATAAAACATTATGCAACACGCAATCTCCCTATGAATAATTTAAGATGGAATAGATACACATCTTTAATAGATTAGTAGGCTAGTCTTGAATATCAATAGGTAAGATAGGTAGGTAATAATAACAGTAAGCTACCAGTATTTGCCGTACAAATTTTTTACCCGAGGCGGGAATCGAACCCGCAACCTCTTGCGTTGCAGGACTTTCGCCTGCTGCGCCACAGTGGTCGTCGAATATAGCTCTACATAAATTCTACTCTGAATAAGCTTGAGCTATAGATTCTCGGGGTTTCCCTAAAGGATTATCTATCCGATGGGATTAAAACCTTTTAGAAGAAGCTTATTAATTACTACTAACTTTGAAATACTATATGAGATATAAGTACTTTTTCCTTTGTTTTTGCAAGTTAATGCATGATCAGAAATCTTTGCGTGCACTTTCCTGGGCCGGATATCCCGTTAGGAAACCAGTCTTCGCCGCAAAACCTCAGAGCCGCCGCACTACTAATGAGATAACTCGAGTCGTTTTATGTTACTAAATACTTAACACGACACTTACCTCAAAGACGACTACTTTTATACTGACAGTTGGCGATTAAGCTGCTGTAACTGCTGCGATTGAATATGAGATCCGGCTGCAAGGTCAGTCAGTGCACTCTAATAGAAAGGTAAGGATAACTTTGTCAAATTGTGTACAAACAGTTGTTTGTTACATTTTGGTAGGTATTATAATACCTGTTGCCACATCATAATAAATAAATAGTAGGTACTTATCAAAATTTTTCAGAATATCCTAAGTTGTACAAACCCATCTAGTTCCAGCGTTATGATTGTCAACAAGAATGACACACGCTGGAACTAGCGCCACGCTGCGATGGCGCCGCTACAATCGGCAGTGCCGCTAGTGCCGATTCTCACGCAACGCGGTTATGTGTTTCGGCCCTTTATGTACCTTTGTGTAGATGCATCAACATATTATATAATGAAACATACAGAAAGTATTCAGAATTACCATAATAATAAAAATTGCTGCACAAAACACACAGCAACATCTAGTCCCCTGGTAAGATTGAATCTTATGTTAAAAGATAATTGTCATTGATACTAGGGTATAGTATCAATAATGTCTTTATGTTTGCCCTAGATCAGAAAATAGCGTAGTCAGACATCATTACTGTAGTCGGGCGCGATGAGTTTCGATTTTAAAAAATTGAACGTAAATCGAATTGTTAAATTGATCGGAAAGAATCGATTATCCGCAACTTGACGGGACACAGCTGATTGCTTTACGAGTAAATAGCGTGAAAGAGTGAAAGCGATATCTGAGTCTTTTATTTAAAAAAAAGTCCAATTTACTGTTCGTTAGGCTTTTTAAACCTGTAGAACAGCTGGACCGACTGTAATAATGATTGATTGATTGTTGTATTCGTACCGAAAGTCCAAAAGAAAGAAGGAAAATATTTTATTTGAGATGCATACACATTATCATCGTCATTTTATCCATCGGAAGTCCAGTCCACTGATGGACATAGGCCTCCCGTAGTTTCGATCGGATGCAGCTTGCACCGTGAACTGGCAGCTTAGACCAGATCATCGTACCATACGACATGTTAATGATAGAACGAGACATTTTCCCAGCATTTCTTTCGTGTTCTTTTATAATTAAGTATAGGCATTTTAATAAAACTGTTACTTTCCTTCCTTTAACACAAACAGGAACCGGAATTACTGAGCGTTTACTTTTTATTAATATAATTCTTACCTACTATGATCTTCATTATATTGATCTAAAGATATTAATTTCACTTTCATAACCATCATGAGTTCATGAGTTATATTGTGTATTTTATTAGAAATATAACACCTAGACGAATTATATTCATTTATCATTGAGTTCAAAAATTTGTCGGTGTCTTTAATCTTTGTCGCTTTAACCTCAGAAAAGATTTCAACGCGCATAGAATTGCTGCAAATTCTTAAAATTTTCCGTTTGTTTAAAATATTACGGAGAAATTGTAATTGTTAATGTTTTAATGTAACAATAATTGTCCAAATAAAAAAGAAGCCAGTGTAACGGTTAACGATAAGTACATTATCTTCTTTATATGTTTTCTGGCCGTAAAGTGACCGTAACGTAATTTGTACACTGAAACATTAAAATACATTGTATATTATGTATTTATTTGTAGCATATAATTTAAGCGTGGTTATTTATTTTAATTTGTGAATTATCTAATCAAACTCTGGCAAATAATTGTTTTCATAAAACGTTTGAAAACAAATTCGACTCAAACACGAAAACAAGCTAGCATGCTCTATCTAGTTTTAGTACGAATATTTTTGTACACAAATCTTCTATATTTATGCACAATATGTCACAGCAAAGCAAAATAAATATATCTAATAACGTCTGGACATTCCTCACAAGACTCAGCCCAAGGTTGATACACCTACACTATTGTAAATATAACAACCACTTCCCAATTATAAGGTCTAGGTCTCTAAAATTCGGACATCTATTTTTCACCTACGATATTTGCGTTGTGCGCGATATTACAGAAAAAAATACTAAATAAATTATTTCATTAATAACCAAAAAGTAGATAAAACTGTTGTTAGATAAAAAAATCCTTAACTCGTGTTCCTTTACAATTTGTAAGACAAGCATGTTAAGTAAATGTATCTAACTTGCATCAGAAAAAATATATTTACCATAGGTAATAAAAAAAAGTAAGTACCTACCTTAGTTAAGTACTTATGTCCTCTTCCGAAACTTATGTGTTTCGTAACTCTACACACGTTACTAAGTTAGGTAAAATCAAATTCAAATTCGAAAATTATTTGCAACAAGTATGGTAAAGTAAAGTTTAAAAGGTTATTTTAGAAATAGTATCACACACTTGACCGAGTCATTCGGCAAAAACTAAGTTTTTTATATTAGGAATATACAGAACCTAATAGTTGCCGCATAAAAATAAGAAATAATAATAAATGTCGGTAATTGCATCGACGTCTATTTACGTCACTTTACGATTTTGTTACAACATGGCCCGAATTCCCGACGTAACGCCCTTGAGGCCACATCATGAGTTATCTCTGGAGCACAACACAAACTACATCATTTGTTTTGTTTATTTGAAGACAACTAGTAAACGTCACGTCTTCACTAAGGTTTACAAACACAAATATTTATTTTTCTAAAATTTCATTTTTTTACTGTTATTACCGCCATGACAAAGCAAAAATTCACTTATATAGTACCTAATAAACCTAATTATATATGTTCTGTGGTTTTCACCCTGTGTTTAATCACAATCAGTTACTTGAAACATTTTGGGCTCGTGCCCAGAAGTGCTCGTGCTCAATAAGCAGAAGAACTGGATATTTCCACTGCAACTAATTACTCGCAATCAATATAATCTGCAGAATTGTAAGATCCTAACATTTACTGCATAAACTTCTGGTATATATTCGGGTATAGATACATAAGGAAGAGATGGGATGGTTTTTTTAGCTGGCACCACAGACCATCACCATCATTTCAACTGTTAGACGCCTTCCGTTGTTTCCGGATTGCAACACAGCAATGCCAAATATAAATCCATTTAATCTTTCGAGGATACAAAGGCGGTGACGATATTCGCATATATAAAAGTCAAGTAGGAAATTATTCCTATCCGCAGTGTCATGCACATCCGTGTAGGAAGCCAATTTCCATCCAGCCATCTAAATCACCCCAGTTGGCACTCCTGCGCATCTCACGTAATCACACTCATTAGTTTAAATATCTATCTATGTATCTATATTCTATTAAGTATATCAGAAATCTAGCACCTGTAACACAAGCTTAGAGCTCATCACAGGGCTAGATGTTGCTGTGTGAATTGTCCAGCAATTACTTTTGGTTTGATCTTTGTGCTGGTGTGTCTGATTCAATCATTTATGGAATGGGATTTTGGGAATCGTTGTTCGGCCTTGAGTATGTGTCATGGTAAGTTTGTACCTAGGCCTACCTCGTGTTCTCTCATTGTGGCCGTCTGCTGAGACTACTTAAATCGAACTTAACTATCGCTATTATTTTGCGACATTGTGTAATTGTGTTGATAAAGTGTAATTAGTAAATATTGTGTTGGACAATTTACACAGCAACATCTTGCCTTGTGGTAAGCTCGAAGCTTACTATTAACCTCACTCAACGGCCCTCTTGAAGGCACGGTCTACCTACAGGAATGACTGGAAATACCACTGAAAGTAATAAACTTTTCGCCAAAGACGACTTGAAGGTATTTCAGGAGCCACTGGATTAAATAACGACAGCAAGGATAAAGATATTAGGTAGTATCTTATTTACAGTCCACTCATAATCCAGGGTTTATTCTCTCTTACACGATATCGAAAGATCTTGTTTACGTAGTTTCTATAAGTAGGTAAGTATAATATAAACCATGTTGAGGTATCTACATTTTACTGTTTCTCAAATGCAGATTTAGATTAAATTAGTAGCATGACGTCAGTTGCATTCAAAACACTCTGTTTCAATTCTCGTTTTGTGTGTTCTGCCTTGAACCTGGTTTTTATGAAATGTCAGAATTAGTGTGATGATTAGGATTCATTATTTCATCTTCAAATGTGAGGATTTTTCATCTGATGTTCTCATGGAAAAGTAGGAAACATAAACAACTAGAACAATGTATCCTCAAAGTTACATCGTTTTATATTATACAACCGAATCCAGAAAAATGTTCATACTGAAATATCTGAAATATTTTTTTCACTGGTTTCTGCCATTACGAAGCAGTTTTGTGAATACTCTATATTCACTCTGTTTTTAATCAGTTGCTCGTGATAACTCTGAATTTCCGAGAAGTAAAGCTTTCTATTTACAGAAAACTCAACCTTGTTTCATTATAAATAGAAATTTATTTGATTTCCAAAAATGTACGTATCTTGCTTCGGTAGAGCGGTTGAATCTATTTTTGATCAACTACTACTCAATTCAAAAACGGCGTATTTTAAATCCGCTCTTGTTAGACGAAAATGCACGCTACTGTATAAAGTTGAAGGTCGTTTTTTGCTAACTATCGTAAAGAGTAATTTTTTGTAAAAGTTTCAGTGCTCTACAATTTTATTTATGAGACATTCTTGAAAAATTTTCGTATTATCTCGTAATAAATTTTATAATGCAATCTATTGCATCTTTGAAGTTTGTAATATTTTTCTATCTTTGTTTTATAAGAGCTCGCGTTGTCTACTCGATACGTAATATACGAATCCTCTCCCTTGGGTAGTACATACCTAAGTTTATCAATTAACACAAATGGTGGTATACAATCTACAAAATGGTGGTAAACCTATGAACTCTACAATTATTTGTCTACAGTTATCTAATAAATAGACTTCTTTTATGTTTTCTTCACATTATTAGAATAGATATTGTATTATTGTTTTAAATCATATATGCACATACTAACAAATATAACTTTAATTCTGTGTGAAATCATTAAAGTAAAAATTTCCTAGTGCGTAACAGGATTTGGCTCACGGCACAACATTTTGTTGTGTGTCAGTAATTAGCACTTTTTGCCACCTGTCATCGCTTTTTGTCGCATCTTTTCTTTGAACATCTAAATATTTTAATCTAGACTAGGCTATTTAATATATGTAACTATTTAATACGGTTTGTTATAGGCCCATTCAAACCTTCTGTTAAGTAAATATGAGTGGAAATTGAAACAATCACATTTCCTACTAAAATAATCATTAATGTCAACCTAGAGATAATCAGTAACCTTTATTGTTATTAAAAAATACTAAAAACTAAAATAAAAAATATTATAGTCTAACCTAGTTTATGTAAAGTTATTTTTATTTGTCAATAAAATATTTTATTTGATGTTACGATTGATTTTCATATATTTGAGAACGGGATGGCTATAATGATATACATAATATGTATCCAAAAATTTCTAGTAGAGTAATGGATAATTAGACTGATAAATATGCAATCGTCTTATCAAATTATCGTATTTTAGGGACACCAAAGCCAAACGAGGCATTGATGTGACGGACGACTAAGATACAATGCCGATACTTGCGTTGTAATTATAGATGTTCTGTGCCGATACGTTCAGTTTTCATCGTCGTAAGCGCAAAAACAATGGAGCGAACAGTCAAGATAGTATTGTTTTCACTGCTTCAATTTTAAGACTGATTAATTCATAAAATATAAAAATTCATATTTAATTATAATAATGATTTATAATATTTAATATTTAATTATAAATTTAATTATATTTAATGAATTAATAGAATAAGTTTATTATTTGTAATCTCCACGCTTACCAGTAAAGTTTGTGATCGCAGTTAGTACCTACACAGAACAAGGCTGTCTTTTGGTATCACAGATTACCCCTGTGTTTGGTTTGGTATAATCATAATAATACTCAACCCTAGCTACACATAAAAAAATCTTATATGTTACTATGGGTGCAATGATCTAAGATTTAAGAATAGAAGCTCAAAGTTAAAAGCGTCTGACTGCAATCTAAACTAATATGTATAAACACTAAGATGAGGTCAATGACCTGCAGTCTGGAGGCAGACGTTCCATTTACAAACTAACACTTTCTACGGTATTTGTGGATACGTAATACGTGTTATAATGATATTCTAAGAACATTATCTAGAAAGAAGACAAAACATAAAGGTTTTAAGTACAGATATGTACTTTTCTTTTATTATTTGTTTACGTGCCCAACTGTAGGACATAGTGTGGGGTGGTTATATTGTTATAGGTATAACCTACACGACACAGTACCCTAATACCTATGAACCCTACCTATGAACCCTAAATACCTATGAATTTCGGAAACTTTTTTATCAATTGATTTTGTATATTAATAGTTTCAGATAAACATCATATAAAAATATTGAATTGAATTGAAATCTTGTGTTTGATTTGAGACATTAATGTCCTTGCAGTGCAGTCCTGATGATGTCCTACGTCGATAATGGAATGAAACTGTTGGCCTAATCCAACGTATAGGTATACGTATATAAATAAAAAAAACATTTAACATAGGCCAGTGGAATATTTGAAACTTTGTTTAAAAATTATGTTATAACCTCTTCTAGGAAACTGCAGCATAACATTTAACCTAATTTGATCCACTTTTAGTTTCCACAACATTGTAACTGCAATCTACAAACAATTTCGTAATCCTACTCATAAATGATTGTTGCTCATTGTTAACTGGTTACTAACGGGATAAAGTTAAAGTTTTCATTAACTACGTTAAACTAACTAGAACACCTACCTACCTACCTTTATCAGTTACAAATACTTTTATTTTATTAATTTTTAATTTAGCCAAAAACATTAGTTGTTTTTGAAAATTATATCGGTAAAGAAAACAATATTGCTCATGATTCCAGGTATATTTTTAGCAGAACTTTCCGCAGGTAAGTAAATAATAAAATAATACACCGACTTTGCGATGTGATGTGGTACAAGCTGTGCTATTGCACTATGTTCTGTTTTCAGAATATAAGAAAATGAAAATAATAAGATAACCTCGTTTGACTCTACCACAACCTTAGAATTTTCATTTAATACAAACGACACAGGAACACAGAAAATATTTAAAATAAATAGAAGAAGATTTAAATATTATAGTAAACTATATAGGTATATATATATATATGTACCTAAATATTAAAATAAAATGACTAACTTCAATCATTGCTAATGAAGTTATAGAGGCCATGTTTCATATTAGGCCGGGATCCGTAGTACATGAAAATCAAGTGATTACTAACAAGCTAATTTTTGGTGAGTAGCTTCGTTTCGATGAGACGTCCAAAGATATCCTATACCCCAACTCTCAATTGTGGTAGCTAACAGAGATATCAAGGATAAAAAAATTCAAGGATGTAAAAACGGGATAAAAGACCACGAAATTTGTCGGACAATATGTCCGTTAGATTTTATAAATATTAATTAAGTATACAACAAAAAATCAGCTGGTTAGTAATCATAGTAATCATTTACATTGACCTCTTTTTCGACACATTTTGGAAATGGCGGACTCTTTGATCAAACCATAGGTTTTGTAGGACAAACATGTTTTTATATAATTTAGATAATTATCTTGAGATATAACATATTGTCCTACAAATTTCGTGGTCCGTTATCCCGGTTTTACATCCTTGAATTTTTTAATCCTTGATATCTCTGTTAGCTACCACAATCGAGAGTTGGGTATAGGATATCTTTGGACGTCTCATCGAAACGAAGCTACTCACCAAAAATTAGCTTGTTAGTAATCACTTGATTTCCATGTACTACGGATCCCTGACTATATGGAGACATATTTCATTCGTATAAAACAATGGTTTCATGGCTGCGAAAGCGAAAACATTTTGTTCGTTTGATGCCTTCTAACTGATACCTTTACTAACTAAATGTCATTGTCTACCTGACTCTTAAAGTGCATACAAATCACGACTTTGAGGTCGTGTATCACGAACAAATCGTCGTGACATAAGACAATAGAATTACACAACACACAACCGCCGCACTGAATGCAAAACTGACAGAATCTTTTAATAAAAACACTAAAGCTCCCATTTTGTCGATAAACTCTGACAGTTTATCGACGTCGATGACATACAAATATTCACGACACAAAGTCCGTTTTGAATGTCACAAATGAAAAATAATGACTAGGTTTTACGGAGGTCATTTTGTAGCAATTATTTTTTTACGAGACACTTGTGTTTATTATGAAACTATAAACATGACTGTACGAAAACAACAAAATTGTATTCTAGAGTTTCTTTTAGTTAATAAAGTTTGATTTGGAATGCAATAAGTATAATTTTTTTATCGTTTCGCAATATTTTCTTGTAAAGTTTAGTTAAAGTAGGTATCTGCCTAGCCTAATATAATTGAGTGCCAGGCTCAACAGCAGGGCTTATGTTTTGCAATATAGTATGGCTACAATCAAAGTTGTTGAACTAGTAGGTACCGCTTATAAAATCTTTTATTTCATGATGAGGAGGCTGGAGGAAAATTATTTGTTAATTTTTGTTTGATAATAAAAAGTGAAAAATTCCGAGAAGCAAAATTGTAAAACTGTGTTTCTTTTTCACATTGCTTAGAAATTGTGTATTTTTAGTGAATGTGAGTTAATGCGTCTGTTGATTTATACAGAGATGTGACAGTTGACGGTTGAGAGTGGGCCGGTGTCGCCTTCACCTTGGCTTCACCAGCGCTGGTTCGTATCACGGGGAGGCAGCATTGACACGCCCGTGACACCAGCTTCAATCCAAAATAAACACCTTCAACAATGATACAGGACGCAATAAAAATAAATGCATGATTGCCTCTTCCTTTCATGTTACTTTTTAGCTACCAAATAAATAAATGCTGGACAATTCACACAGCAACATATAGCCCCGTGATAAGCTCTAAGCCTGTGTTAGGGGTGCTAGATTTCTGATTTATTTAATGGAATATATGTACCTACATAAATTTAGCTTGAATATAGTTTTAATTTTGATAAAATAATTTCTCCGTTAAACAGTTTCTACGTTTGAATTCCTGGTGCAAAAATAAGCTATAGGTGCGAGTCACGATCAAGGACGACTCGGTCGAGAGATATGAGTCACGTTGTACAACTTACTGATTCTGATGGAATACGTCTCCGAGTGGTGGTTGTGGAGATGGTTTCCACAGTTTCCACCGTCTCCACCGTTTCTCCATCTTTGCTGGGCTTGTTCCATGATCCGTAAAATTCCGTCATACTTTATAATAAACTAAACCCACTTCACTGAACACCAAACTGCATCCGAAACACATTCACTGCACTTTTAAAGCACGACATCCAAACACGTTATCACAGGAACTTTCTAGAATGATGGTTCTCGATTGTCGTTGATTAGTATCGTTGTATGCTGTGCGGTGCATCCATTGCATCCATGCAGCCTTAGAAAACACTACGATTTACTACCGGCTGAAGCTACGAGTTTGCACTGCACCGCAGAGACGGCCAGTGCTGGTGTTGTATAAAATACCACTGGAAAACTGAAATAACCTCGGCGAACAAAAAGCACCAGCCAAAACATTTCACGTGCGAGAATATTATTAGTTGGACGATCTAGCCGAAAGAGTTAAGTGTCGCTACGACCTTTTACATGAATAAATCCTGGAGTTATTCCTGTTTTCCGCATTTAGTATTTACGTTGCAAATTACTGACTTGTCATTTTCAGTTGTTTAGCTTTGTGCGCTTTGTTGTTTTGTTCACAATGGAATGACATGGCTTTTTACTTTACACTTGATTTAAAATAAATAGAACAAAGGAGTAGATTTTTTAAATTTCGCGATCAAACTGACACGGCTGTGTGTTAAGCACCAACTACTTGGTGACTGCGATAAATTCATTTGTTCTGAACGAATTCATCATGCTATTAAACTGACTATTCTAAGAATTGGCAGAATTTCAGAGTTTTTTTGTTTTTCAAGCAAAAACCTGTATTCCACGTCATTATAATTTAATTCGATCTTTCTGGAAATTATGAAACCACCAGGTGCTCAAAGCGTAACAGATTTATCATGTCATGTGATGAACCATTCAAGTCCTTTTGTATATTATTGAAAATTTCATACCTACAATACATACTAGGTATAGTTCCACAAATATGTTTTGGCCGAGACCTTATATCCAGGTAAAACATGAACAATACAATAAAGTGTAAGAAAATGTTGCTGGAGTCTGTTGTATGTAGCCATCCAGCAGCAGCGTCGGGCGTAGGCGCTGACAGCTC
Organism: Chloroclystis v-ata; assembly: GCA_963691955.1. Taxonomy (NCBI): domain Eukaryota; kingdom Metazoa; phylum Arthropoda; class Insecta; order Lepidoptera; family Geometridae; genus Chloroclystis; species Chloroclystis v-ata. The sequence continues at coordinate 8,569,438 of OY829902.1, read as the reverse complement.
CTCCACTTAATATAAATACGTGGTTCTCCAAAGCCCCGCGTTAAATCCGTACCACAGGGATTACAGCACGACTTGCTATTTTATTAGTCTATCGATAGAGTCTCCAATCGAGCGCGGGCACATCACTAGCATACACGAAAGCGTCTAGATTTACAACTTTATAGTCCAACAATAAAGCTCAGATTTGCATATTCAAATGTATTATGGATTTCAGAAATATTTTATCGCCAGTTAGATCGGAATCATTGCGTTAAATTGAACGATCATTTTTAATTTGCCAGCAAGTGTCAGGTGTTAATTATGATGTTTATTCACAGGCGGACTTGACTATCATTTATTTTGTCTTATGAAAGTACTTATATTTTCAAATTCTACTCTGTAATTTTTCAAAATTCTATTAGATTTGGTTTTGGTTTTCTCTACAGTATGGTGCCGGCCTTAGAATAATAATTGCTCATCTCTTACCGTGGGTGTCATCAACAACACATTGCATTGCATCCCACAACTGTTACATAGGTAGACTGAATAGAACCTGCCTTAAGTCTTTGGGATTTGGTAAAACCTAACCTACGCTAACGGGTTACTTTAGAGCTCTACCTCACCAGCCCGGCTACGTCCAAGCAGTCCTATGCTTGGAGACGTAGCCGAGCAGTACGTCGCCATGGCGTCCTATTGAGGCAGAGCTCTTACTCAAGTCGAAAACTTGAATTCTTAAGCCGGCAACAACGACAGATTACTTAGTGCTTCATACTTTCATATAATAATACCTGTGTGTGAAATACTCACGAGTCATTGTATTTGTGGCACCCTTCATTGTCCTGTTTGGCTTCTCATCACGTATGCCAAGGTAACTTACCTGTAATCAGAAGTTCACAAATAAATTTACTTATACATAAAGTGTAGGTACCTACACAAAATAACAGCCCTAATAAATAAAATAAAAGCTTTATTACTATATACATTATCATCATTCTTAGGCGTTGGTATTCGCATACGTTATCCTGGGTTAATTTATATTTTCTTAAAGCAATTTTCATTATATTTTGCTATTTTGACAATCTCTGTGGCGCAGCTAGTGAAGGTCGCAGGTTCGATTCCCGCCTCGGGACAAAAATTTGTTTGTTTTTCTGTTGCTTCCGGATTTAAGGAACATCTACCTCGTCTTATTAGGTAGGTAGTAATTTCTTGATCCAAAGCACTAACCTACATCTACGTAAAAAAGCTTTGATCTTAAAAATAGACACTAATTTAGCATTTAAATCCTTTATAATTAAGCGCCTGTTTACAGACCAGAAACATTAAACATTGCAAAGCTTTCGTTTCGCTACGGTTCGTCATAATGACTCGAAACTTTTTATTTTTAATAGCCATTTACAAGATTTATATCTATAAATGTGTAAACATTGCACACGTGGTCGAACATAAGAATTTACAACGGAGTTTATTATTTTAATGAGACTAATGGCTCTATCTCAGGACGTATTCTAAAAAAATCATAATGTTATACATAATAGAACTTATTGGTAGACGACCTCAAAAACAAGAAAATTCTAATTAAAATAGGTTCAAAAAGCAATGATTTGGTTCATAACGGATGTTCTTTAATGATTTTTAGCAAATCGTTATATTAATCTAACACATGTAGTTACGAAAACCACAGTGTTAGACGATTAATATCTCTGTAAAGCTTTTCAGTTCAACTGGATTAATCTAAAGCTTTCCGCCCGTGGCTTCGCCCGCGTTATAACATTTTCCTGTAGGTGCCCTGTCGTGAACTATTTATTTTAAAAATATATTAAAAATAAATAGTTTGTCAATTTTCGTCTCTTCATTCACTGTTCACTAAGATATTAATCGCTCACAAGGTTGGATAAAAATATGCACCAATTATTCAGATATACTTAGAAAGTAATAATTCAAAGCTAAAGTTTTGGCCAATGTGCTGCAGTGTGCATTGACCGGTAAATTATATACCGACAGCTGCGCAAGCGTTGTTTATGTGGCGATCTAGGTTAATGCATGTAGCGACATCTAGCCGAGAGATTATGAACTAACTAACGTTTCCGTTCGGGAAATTGACGTTTTGCTGAAAGCTGGAAAATCAGTTGAAAATATGTGAACTCATTTATATCTATTTATGAACAAGCTTTTAAATATAGCGCTTACAGAAATAAGTACTTAAATGAAAAATGGAATTATTGGATTTAAAGGAAAAATGCTGGTGACTTTTCAGTTTTTGCTGTGTGAATTGTCCAGCAGTACCTATTTATAATCTTTTATTTATATAAATAATAGGTATATAGGTAAAACATACAAAACGCAAGCGAAGCTGTCGGCGGCGGCTCGGCTAGTCAAACATGAATCAAGTGTCTCACAATTAATCTGACAGGTGCTTATTCTGATCGACAAGCATGGCCAGTTCAATTTATTTGTTAGTGATGCCAAAGTGGGCAAATAGAACTATTCATCACATTTGACTTAGTACACAGGTTTGAAATTCTAGACTGGTATTACCTATTTGTCCTTAACCATTAATATTTCTTATGTGACATACACAAATACCTTTGCACTCATGTGCTCTCTGAAATATATTTATTCCTTTGCTGCGCTCTCTTTAGGACAACACCTGAAAATATTATGTCATAATTTTAAATAATAATAATTAAAAGCTTAATCTCTTTCGTCAAGAACAAAGTCTCTGTGTGCCACCCAGCTGTGATAATGTAGGTTCAATACAATATGTATTATGTAAGTACCTACTGTACAACCAGTAACACACACATGTTACAATATGTTATGTTTTGCTCATACAAAGGTTGATTTATCAACACAGTTAAAAATCACTAGACTTCTCACTGGTTAAGTAAATAAATTGAATATCTAGTTTACCAATACACTATCGAAAGTAGAAAGTGATGAACTGTCGCCAGAAAACGTCAAAAAACTCGATTGTATACTCGTCACGTTCTCATAAGTTTTCTACTCAATCCTCCATCTCCCTTTTCACTTTCAACGCTGAATGCTGAGGTATTGAATACTTACTAGCGCATTAGATCTCGAATTATTTTATGAGTTTAGTTAAATTCGCTTAATTTCAATTGTCATTTAATGAATAACATCTCATCAAACAACAACGTCATAACGTGATCATTAAGTTCGTTTAGCTTAGCGACAAAGCCTTGTACCTAAGTAAATAAAATTAATATTTGAATATAAATAAAATTATGTTTTAATCTTTAAAAATTATCACACGTTTTTGTTCTTGTTCGTTTTTGTTGTTGTTAGTGGGTTTTTTTAATTTTCACCTACACAATTACTAAATACCTACCTAATTAAACTCTCATATCCACTTCCAGATCCAAATGACCTGGTATTAAAACATAATGAAAACTATTATAAACCGGAACACTTCTACAAAGATTTTATATGTTTATATGTGATTTTATCTAGATTTGAGAATAAAACGACAGTGAACAGAATGCCAAGGTTTTATGAGAAACAGCAGCCAAGGAAAAGCGTAGGAAGCAACAAAGATTGTTCTTTGATAACGCTAAATTATGCGATATTGTGTTTGAAAAATTAATCAAAACACATTTTACTTTTGATAACTTAACTGAAACAAAAAACACGTGCTCTAAAGGTTGTTAATGATGAATCCCTTTCCCTATACAATTTTTATCTTTGTTTTTTTAATTTCAAATGAACGCTATTATTTTTAAACGACTTAAAAAAGAGCTGGTTCTTAAGGGTTCGTTTCTGTCCCCTTTCCACATCTGATTTGTGAGACAGACAGACAGACGATAATACCCCGTGGGCGGGTGTCATCTCGCTAATCGTTAATTGGACTATGTCGGCATGTTATGCAATTAATACAACAGAAATAAAACATGTCTGCTTTTATAAATAGGCTATGCAACTATCTTAGCACAGTATTCTTAGAACATGATGTATTAATATATTAAGTAACAACATAACCATTCCAATAATTTATAAGGAACCTACCCGAACTCTAGCAGGGCAGAGTATATAATCAGCCCTATTTACGTTCCCACTGCTGGGACACAGGGAGTTTTCTTGAGATAGAGTGCTGGTTGTACCTACATGTACTAATAACTTTAATAGTTTTCAGAACATGCAGGATTCTTCACCGTTTGCTTTCACCGTTAGAGCACGTGTTTTCGTGGTAATTAGTAAATGCATTTATGCATAAGGTACCGAATATCATGCTCTCTTTAAAGAGTTCCTTCATCCCACACAGCCGAATTTTAGTTAATTTTAACCGAAGCAGTTATCATCAGCTATCATTAATCATCGAAGACAAGTGACACGGTAAACACGGCTATAACGATGTGGCGACAAACCGCGACTCGTAAAGAATACTTTGTATGGGCTCATTAATGATGTTATCACACTAAGATACATAAATAATAACGCTTCTGGGAAATGTGCTTTGGCAGTTTCTATTCAAAGAATTAAAGATGGCAATGACTTGAATCCGTATGATAGAATGAATAAATATTGCTGGACAACATCTAGCCCCGTCGGTAAATAAGCCTAATAACTATGAAACAGTTACCTACCCTACTACTAATCAACAAAGATTATCTCTCGAGCTAGATTTTTTAAGTCCAGTAAACATTATTGAAAGTGTTGGTTTTCCTACTCGCAAACTTATGATAATATTGCCATGCCCTTTGTGACATTGTGATTTGCAATAAATGATCGGACTGAACTGAAATGAGGTTAAATTAAACTTTACATACCTACCTACGTCTATGTCTATAAAACATAGACATAAACATATGCCATAAAACTAAGCTTCATCCAAACATAAATATAAAATTAAAGTTGACGAAAGTGACGAAAACGTGAGTCGTCAAACATAATTTGTGTTTTAGATCTTCTCCTAAACGGTCCTAAAGTCAACGAACTCTGACTCATTAATCTTGTAAGCTACAAATCAGTTTTTGCATGTAGGTCGCGCGTAAAACTGCTGGCGTTCTGGAGCAACCGCCATTTTGTTTCTGTCGTCTGTAGCTTTTACGAAACAATAGGCTTTTCGTTATAGGCAATTTGTAATAATTTATTGAGCTTGTTAGCTCTATTTTGTTTTGAAAGTTGCAGCAAGAGACTCTTGTTATTCTCTCTGGGTAATATTTTATACATTTTATCACCTTTATAGAATATTTTCGAGCTTAATATTGACATTATAAAATTGTAGCTTTGCAAGAAAACAAAAATTTTATCCTCTAGTAGGTAAATAAATTAGATGGACCGTGAACCAAAAATAACTTTAAATTAATTATTGAGTAATAACTTGCAAGTGAATTTAGCTGTGTATGTATTGGCCAAATTCGTAAAAGCACCCGCGACCGAAATATTGTGACCCGTTACAATTTTTGGACATTAGGTAGGCCTCGTGTGAGAACTATTCACATCATGTTTTTACAAATTCTTGAAGATCTATTAATAATCCTGTGACGTTTGTTGTTTCAGTCACGGTAATTAATAGCATACACTAATTATACAAAAGCTACCCAAATAAATGATGTTTACCTATCAATTTTCTTATATATTATCACTTCCATTTAAAAACTGTTCAGTAGGCTACCCTTATAAATGAGAAATTAAAGCTAAATACTAACCGCAGTTAAATTTGTTACATTACTGTAACTGCATAATATGAAAATGAAGAAACTACAGTTATTTTAACTAAGTATATTACCACAGTAATAAATTTTAAACGGTGTGAGCTGGAATGGTTTAAACAACCGCCTCTTTAACGTAAAATATGAATTTAGTTGAACGAGTGACAGTTATACAAGGAAGAGGCAGGGGATAATACGATTCTGAGGATAATAATAATGATAGATAGACGAGCGTCCAGAACAGACTAGCTAGGAATAGCCACCGTCAATGTCGAGGTAAACCTAGTCTGAGCTTTTATTCGTCTTATTTAGATAACTGGACAAAATGTTTTGTTTAACAATATTTGAACATGAAATTATAAACCTTCCTCTTACTCTACATATGAAAAAAAACCGCATTAATGCGGTTGCGAGACCTTTTTAAATCTTTAAAAATCTGTGCTAGAAGGTGCCGCTCAACCAACAATTTGTTTATTCCATCGTAAATTAGTAAATCGTGTTTTGGCCGTAGGCTCACCTACATAATATGAAACAGTGTTATATATATATTTTAAGGGCTATGGATTTTGTTAAATAAATAGAGAAGTGACCTAATTATGTTATATATTTACCCGACACGCCTGAAACTTTTCCAGCTTTTAAAAGTTGTTTATGCTAACACAGATGACTGGATAGATGTACTATATAGGTCGATCGCGTCAATCTGCGTAAATCGAACCGATAGCGCCAAGGTCCCAGACATGTGGTGTCGAAATAGCAAAGATCTAGTAAGAAATTAATGATAGTATCTTCTTTTCTTACTTTTAGAACTTTGACTTCTTATAACGAAAAGCTTAAAGGCTCAGATGGGTCATACATAGGGAACGTGACTTTATTTTGTTTTTGACGGTATAAACAAAACAAAGAAACTCTTCAGCTTTATAATATTAGTATAGTTGTATAGATATTTTGGTTTATTTCTAGCTTAATTACTTTTTCGTTTATATCGGTGGCTGAGTTTGACATTGTTGTGACATTGAAATAAGCTTTATAGGTGGCAAAGAACCTATTAACATTTTAGTGAAAGTAAAATTTTGTTTACACATTATTTTTGTGTAACATAATGGGTCACGTTAGGATAAAATTGTACATTTATAATATTTAAATTTGACACAAGTATTAGTATTTGTTGCTATAACTGATTTTCCTATACTTAACATCTTAATATGATTTGTGTAATTTTAAAAAGTCGATGTCTTATTTTAAGCACTTTTTATAACCTACCTAGGTAGGCACTACCTGATTCGATTTGAAGTTGGTTTTGTTTAATAGCGTGGGCTCTATATTTGAATATTAACTTTGTGTTGAGTTTTGATGATGAAAATCTGGCAGTCACTGGCTCTCCCTCTACAATAAATTTACATGATTTTATGGAATTATGAATTTGTCGAAAAGCTCTGCGACCACCAAGATGTTTTGACAACCAAATCTGTTTTTCAATGGCGCATTTAAATGTTTGTTTTGTTTATAAATACGGCGAACTAAATCTATGACGGAAATTATTACTTGGATTTTCCGTTCCAAATTACTCGTCATCTTTCGTCTACGAGTACTAGGAAGGTTCTCATCATTCTCCTGACATTTCGGTAATTTTAGGTCTTGCTAAGAAAAATACATTTGTATCAGAAAATCAAATGTCATGCTGGTTAGTAAGCTGTTTGAAAATTAAGTAGGTAGGTAAAATATTACATTTTTATTATAATTATACCCAAAATTGAGAATGCTTAGTCTTAATGTGGGGTATGTTATGGAAAGGATCTTATCACAAAAAAAACCCTTGGTTTAGCTTCTCCCACTATTTGTCTATGTTAATTATACCCGCTGCCCCATTTAGCATCTTCCGTCTACGCGTCCATCGGCTGTCGATCGGCGCACAGGCAAGCACTGGCTGCATTCTAAATTTAAAACCGCCGCCACGCCAATTTGCGTTCAACAACCCTAAACATTAACTTTTGGAAACCAATGTCAAGCACATTTTATCTTTATGCAGGAATCAAAGTAGCTTCTCCTCAATTAGGGTGAACACACGTCTTGGCAGTGTTCCCGTACAGTTGTTCAGCTGTTAATAATCCCGCGTTCTGATTCGCGGAACAGGGTGCATGTTGTGATGTCCATATTTGGCCTGCCTTTGGAAACTTGCTTGCACAAAGAGCTTTTGTTTGGAATTTTCTGTTGTTTGTGTACGGTATGCGGTGCCAAATGACCGAGGATAAAGTAATTGCAGTAATCAATAAGACAACTTTTTTAATTTCCTCAATTTTATTACAGCCTTTTTACAGTTTAAATGTGTTTTACGAGATTCTTCAAATCAATATGTGCATCAGATAGGCCCATTATAAAACCCAGTACTTTGATACCAATGTAATAGCATAGAATAGACGAATAACCTATGTTTAATTCGTCTATGGTAATAGATACAGATCTTACAAACACAAATTTGCTCTCATAATTGTACCATTGTTTCATTTTAATAACAAATCCGATTCTTAATTTTTAACTCTATCAATTCCGTTTTTTTTTTGGTTTTTGATCACTAAAGAAATCTGAGAACGTTTAATTATCGCGCGTTATTTAAAAGAGTGTTTAAAAGAAGTGTTCTATTGGGGACACCCATGCCATAGATTCCATAGAACATCATAATGTACTTAATTCACACAGCAACATCTAGCTCAGTGATAGTAGGTAATTATTCAGAAATTAACTCACTATACTTATAAGCCTCTGCCATCTTGTATTTCTTTGCTAGATGTCGCTGTGTAAATTATTGTCCAGCAATTTTTATTTATTATTTATTTATTTTCTTAGTTTTTATACAACATTTTGTATTATTTTTGTGTTAATTTTACTTTTAACTATTTAATCCTAGTCTGTATTTTTTTTTATTTATAAAAATAAGTTTTAAGCATTATTTTCACAGCAAATAATGCTTCGTGGTAAGCTCGAAGCTTGTCACGTTATGTGTTACGGGTGCTCAATAATTATATAAAATATCAAATTATATAAAATAGAATATACTTACATAATACAAATATAGGTATTATTTTCTATGTACATAAAAACACCCTGATAAATTATTTGCAGATCAGATCATACTTATTCTCGCCCCGAGCACTTATTCAAACCCGCAATAAAATTATGTAGGTAAACTTAAGTTAGTTTACCTATGTACCTAACTTTTATGAGGACCACTGTGTTGCAGTCGCAGTGTTGACAATTCATATGGCTGGCTGAATAAAATATTATGTATGAGCTAGTTTACTCACGATTCACGATGTCTTTTGTGTTGTATATTAAAATGATGTATGAAACCCGTCAAAGCTTTCATATTCCCAGCAATTACTCCAATCCCGCCCACAGCTTCTCTGAACTCTTAATTAAATCTCTCCTAATTAAATATCTTCTAATTAAACTATATAAACCGAGGCTGCACTTAATGCATGTTTAGAATTAGATATTTTACTTTTGATAAGCAAATTCAAAATGGATTCTGTTATGATCACTGGTTTGATTTAGGAAAGAAGGCCTATAGAAGGTAATTATTTTTTCTACATTGTATCGGTCGTATGTACCTACTGATTTAGGTTTATTTCATATAGTATTGTATTTATTCTCAGTTACGTTTTTTGAAATAAGGTTTTATACCTATATATTGCAGTATTTCACTCTGTACAGTACCTACCTACAATCAACTTTTATATTTTATTTGAAATATCATTATTCTTTTGTAATAATAATTTGTCGAATATTCGTCGAGTACCTATTAAAATCTTTAAAAAATGTAAATTTTCAATTTACCTAATTATGAAATCAATATGGTTAGATACTGTTGTTATTGTTATACAAAAATATCTAAATTATGGTAGGTACTTAAATAATAATAACTTGATAATGCTTATATGCGGTGGACGTTCGACGGCTGACAACGAAAATATAATGATGACTAATTTAATCAATAATAAACGTTCCTCTTCCTCGGTTGGTTAGAGAAAAGAGTGAGAAATTAAAATAACTTTATCGCCATGTTCATAGATGGCGCTAGTAAAAACGAACGAGCTCTAGAACGCGCTATCGAAGTGTTTTGGGTTCAGCAACCAACCTGAACACTAATTTATTTACACACAATTGTTATTCCTATTTCGTAAACTATAATTCAATTTTTGTAAAAGTACTTTTATAATTGAAAGTGCTTTAGAAAAATGTTATTATGATATTAGCCCGGTCAATTTAGACATAATAAAAGTGGCCAAGTGCGTGTCGGACTCGCCCATGTAGGCTTCCGCAGCAATTGTTTATATGAAATAGTTTATGACGTATTATAAAAAAACTACTTGATAGATTTCGTTCAATTCAAACCAATTTTCATTGGTAGTTTTTGTGCTAATGTACCTACATTATATATTTTTTCCAGATTTATCATTTTCTTGTTTTAGAAGTTAGTGGAGAGTTTTCCACTTTTGAAGAGTCTCTCGTGCAAACTATTTAGTTTAGAAATAAATGATGTTAGAAACCTTTATATGATTTTAGAAGACCTATTCATAGATACATATAGGTTTTTTATGAAATCTTAGTGCGGTTAACGGAATACATCTACTTATTAAATTTCAGATTTATAGCTCTTATAGTTTCGGAGAAAAACGGCTGTGACATACGGACGGACGGGCGGACATGACGAATCTATAAGGGTTCCGTTTTTAGGGTTCCGTAGCCAAATGGCAAAAACGGAACCCTAATAGATTCGTCATGTCCGTCCGGCCGTCCGTCCGTCCGTCCGTATGTCACAGCCGTTTTTCTCCGAAACTATAAGAGCTATAAAGCTGAAATTTGGTAATAGAATAGAATAGTATTTATTGTTAAACAGATGACATAGTTTGGTTAGTAGTGTCTTAAATCCTAAGTTAGGTTTATCTAGACACTAGAGTTCTCTAATATAATTTACAATTAAAAGCACACATTAATGTGGTAAGAATTAGCTTAAAACAAATACAGTTACACAAACACGGCAAGGCGTTGTGTATAGCAAAGTGTTACAAAACAAATTAAATATGAATTTATAAATATAAAATAAAAATGTAAGTATATAAATAAAATTATGATTTTGTAAAAAGAATTTGATATCTTTTGTTAGCTGTGATTTTTTATAAAGTAAAGTATGCAGTGAATAATTTTATATAAGTACCGTGAAACACTCCAACATTGCCCACATTTTTCGAATAATCGTAGGTTGGTATGAACATAGACTAAATACCTAATGTATGAATTAGTTAAGGTTACTCAAAAGGTTTTGAATATCAGGTTTGGATCGTCGTACTCTGAATACCTTTGCGGTATCAGTTCTACGTACAAGTACCTTTCCTTCTTTTATCCAAATGAATTTATAAATACCCTTAAGTTCTTGTTTAGCATGCCAGAGAAGGGCTTTTTAGGTATGGCGTTAGCGCTCCCCTTACGTAGATCTTCTCAGCAGCTGGTGCTCCAGACAGGTTCGGGACGAGTTCCTTGGCGGTTATGATGACATTCCTGGCGGCAGACATCAGCTGTTGACGAGTGGATTCCTGGCGAACACGTACATGGGCGGCTCCAACACCAGCTCGGCGAGATGGCAGCCGCTTTACGGATAAGATGTCCCCTATCGGCGCTCCAAGTTTGTCCACTATTTTCTCCACTATCTTGGGCAGGTCCATATCTATGGAGTCTATCGGAGTGGTATCCCAGAGATTTCAATATGGTCTCCCAGTAGCTGCTGTTCGAGTTCTACATTGCGCTGCTCCAGAACATCTATTTTCAGCAAGCATGATTTGTTCTGATTGTCGAGGTGGGTTATTTTTTTCTCCATATCTTTCACTTTGTTAGTTAAGGCATCAATACACTCTGAGAATTCATCCACTTTTTCACTACAGTATTGTAAGGAATTGGTGATGGATCGAATCTCTTGCGTTATGATATTTCGAACTTCCTTCTTCAGGTCTTCCATTTCTTGCTTCATGTCAAATGGAGCTTCTGCCTCAATGACATCGTCTTCGTTGTCGCTTTCTTGATCAGCGAGGGTGATAACAGACTTTCTCCATGATGAGTTGAGGCTGCATTCGTTGCATATCCAGTCTATATTTTCTGCAGATTTTAGGGCTGTTAGCTGTTTGAAACTTAGTCCTGAGCAGATGGTAGTAACATGAACTACTTTTTGACAACGGCAACATTCCAAAACGGTGGATTTTTTATTTATCACTTTGCTACAGCTGTGACACTTTGCCATAATGAGGGTAGTTGTAAAAAAAATTTGTACGAGCCGACGCGTGTTTACTGTACGACGCCTGAGCGAGAACTGAAGTAAGTAGATGTATTCGATGGGACTCGCCCTTGCAGGCTTCCGCAGCAATTGTTTATATGAAATAGTTTATGACGTATTATAAAAAAACTACCTACACGTACCTATAGGTTTGATAAAAAATATATTTTATGTTTCAGTTCTAAGTATGGGGACTACTAAATTTTTTTTTTAATCAAAGTGCGTTCACAGAATAGGTACATCTACTTACCAAATTTAAACAGCTTAAACAGACATGACGATCTATAAGGGTTCCGTTTTTGCCACTTGGCTACGGAACCTTAAAATAAAATGCCACTTTACGCTAAAATTTCATAACTCAAGTACCTAACCTACGGCTGGGCCGATTTAAGTGCTTTTGGTTTTAAAATACTAGGGGGAGGCGAGCGGGTCAGCTATTAAGTTTATTAGTATATAGATGATAAGATAGAATTAATAATATACTTGTTATTTATTGTTATATTCGGTGTTGCTGTGTGAATTGTCCAGCAATATATTTTTTATACCAATCGAAAGGTTGCTTGGCTGGCACAAAAATCTGTCTTACAGTGAATATTTTTTTATATATCAACATAATCTTCTTAGACAAGTGTTTATATACAACCTTTATTTTGACACTAAAGAGAATATTGAAATTAATAAGTGAGCGTAGAACCATTAAATTAGACCTTTGTATGAGGGACAGGGAACCTGTTAACAAGTATGTTTCGAGACATTCATGCACCCATAACTCTCTCATTACCTACGCTGGACTCTTTCATTTAACTAGAAATTGATTGACCTATCTATTTGTGCCATACATCACATGTGTGGCAAATAATAGTTTCAACTTCAATTGAAACACTTGTTAAGTAAGTACAGACTTCAATAAAGAGATTTATAGGTTTGAAATTAGGTTATGACTTCATAAGCATTTAGCTACCTATTCCGTATTAACCAGTGTTGTTAAAATAGGATTTGCAGTTTAAAACCGATCGCAAACAAATAATGTTTTGGAACGGAAGCAGCAATGTTTACGAAGCAGCTCGTTTGTACAGAATTACCTTTATTGCAGCTGTTTTCATTCGTCATTCCGTACATTATAACGTCCCTTTGATGCGCTAACATTATCGCTCAGGAAAAAACACAGGCAATTGCCAAAAAGATTTAAACAAATATTTCGGGTAGAGACAAGACATGCATGCAAGGACAGTCATGTCGAATAAACAATGCCAGTCTTTTCACTTCGAGATTTTAAACTAATACAGATCTGAGTTTGCGGTTTCTGTTGCAGATTCTCTGACCAGCTGTGGGAACGACAAGTGGCTAAAACGCACACATTAATGCTCACATTCGTATTGTGAATAAACATCGTAATGTAGCAGATAAACTAGGATGGGAGCCAAGACGAAAATATGCCACGCCGCGTTTTTCCATTGGATTTTGCGCTTTGGAAACGGGCAGTAGTCGCGATGGTAGACTCATTGTTGATTAAGGAACGTAATAACAGAACTTGTTCACATTAACCCTTTCCGCACAGCTAACAGTCTGAACAACAGAAACCGTTTAGTCCTGAAAATTCGGAATCACGTAACATCACGTTGGTAACAATAAAGTACAGAGCACACTGAACAATAACGGCCGAATCCTAGCGTGATGTAATGTAGTGTAGTGTATGTGTACCTAAGTGTGTTGTCATGGAATGTGTAGTGTCCTGTGTTTATGTCGCAAGGCCGCACGAGGTTCCTTCAACAGGTCGATGCACAAGTCAAGGTGGGCTCGGAATTCATTCAGGCGGTTATATTTAAATCTGTGATTTGTCGCGCGCTTCCGCCATTGCAGAGCTAGTTCGAGGTGAAACGCCGTGTTGGATAGTTCCGGGGATTCGGGACATGATATGACGTGGTGTTTACGTCGCGGGCTGGTGGGCTGGTGGGTGGGGGGTAATGTCTCCTCACCTCCTCTATCTTGAGGCTGGTGCGGACCACCTTGCGGGTGACCGCGGTCTCGTAGGACTCTTCGATTGTCTCCGCCATGGTGCGCGGCGCGGACGCGCGTACGACGCGATAGTTGCGGAATTACTGACGAGCGCGAGGTTATTTTTAGTCACACACTGCGGGCGGACTGGGATCGACTGGGCGATGGAACAAGGGGGTGACTAAACAGAGTGCAATGACAGCCCGACTTTACCCCTCTCTACCCCCTGTAATGACACGTTTGTCCTCAAACCCTTTGATGACTCACTTTGTTTATCAAATATTATTTTGTCGTCAGAACTTATTTTTTTATTTCAGTTCTTTCTCTACGTTGAATCATCAATAATCCTTATTTATGTCAAAATAAACATACACAGAAAACAAACTAAACTATAAAATACTACAAAAAAGATCTATAATTTACTGTGTGGAAAATAATTAAGCTGAAGAATATTCCGCAGAACCTATAAAACGTGCGAAAGGCGTAGCTGAGTAGATGTAAATGTATTTTATCTCACTTCAGATTCTATTATAAATGTGGAGTGTTTTGAGCCGGGTGATGTATGCGCACGCGCTTGTGACGGCATCTCACAGCGAAGGGATTTGGGGATAAAGGACGGTGCTGACTAAACTCACCTACACTTTACCAAACAACAATACCTTTCGGCAATTTCTGAACATGTTTACCTAGGTATGTAGAAGTGTAGACATAGTAGGCAAATTTCAGTTTATTTTTTAAAAGGTAGAGAAGAAGACTAGAACGGCTCTGCTATTCTTCCGTCTACCTATTGGTATAATAACCTCCTTTGTCAGTTTGACGACACATGCATTTTAACACTTAGGCTAGCAACACACTGTATATTCCAACTATTATAATACCTATACCTTTTTTAACTATCATGGTTTCTATTAGAACATGTACCTAACGGGTAACCTTAACATCGAACATCATTACAATAAGCATTTTCAATGCAATTATTTATAACCTAAGAGCCCGGTCTGGCCAGACCTTCCTTTAATTCTGAAGCGTGAAAATTCTTTCATGTATATGTCTAACACTGGTAAGAATAACCCCCAAACATGAAACCTGGATCGTGGTTCCTTTGGGAGATAACATGTAAAAGGTTGTTATCTGCCAAAGGAACCGCGATCCAGGTTTCATGTTTGGGGGTTATTCTTACCTATGTTAGACATACACATGAAAGAATTTTCACGCTTGCGAATTAAAGGAAGGTCTGGCCATCACAGGCTCTTAGTCTATTACCTTGCTATAATCTGTTTATTTCAAAAATAACTAAGAAGACAAATAAATTGCACCAAGACGTACAATATATACATAATTATCTATGTTAGATATAACAGGCGCCATCTATCAACAATCTTACGACTATACCGGTGCCAACTCCTGAGTCATCATCATGTGATCGATCTATTTTAGTACCGCACTTGTTAACTAGATGACGCTACTGTTTTATAACTTTTCTAGACCTGTGACTTTTGGAAAACTGAAAATTAAAGAATGAAGATTGAAGACTAATATTTGATTACATAAAACTTCATACATTAAAATTATATATATTGCATATTATTGTAGAACTAAATCGGTAACTTTCTAGCCAACATAATATAATATTTACTCATATAGGGACATAAAATTATGCCTATCCATATAACGTATGCTCATTCTAGTCAGAATTAAATCTATAATTTTACTCGCTAACAAATGTCAATGCGGTAACAGGTATAATTTCCGTTCCGCTATATTGATAGCAGGTAAGTAGGAATAATAACTAGCTTTAGTGACGTAAAATACAATAAAATACACAATACATTGATAACATTTATTATCTCATTCGGCAACAATTACATACAATACCATAAATAAGTTATAGATATAAATAAATATGTACGCCTACATCTAATGTAAGATTGAGATACTTTCCTTTTATACATATCACTGGATTGGAACTACCATGTACGATTTGAACCTTATTGGTGGTAGTTAAGAGTTAATTTAGTAGTTCCACGTAGTCCTTGCTAATACTTAATATTACTCGTTCGTGCGAAGACTTGTGCTTAGTCCACTTTGCTGTAAAGAAAATAATAATAGATTAGAAACAAAATACTAGAAAAAATTAAAATATACCTAGTATTATTTATTTTATACAACTACACACACTTTAACAGAACAAAAAGTCCATAATAAAAAACATTGGTTTTAATTTCCATCCTACTTATTACACTTCTTTTGTTATTTAGAGTTCCATTTGTTCTAATTAAAATGAGATAGGGAAAGTTCATATTTAATTATGGACTTTTTTGTGTTCCGCTAAATTTTGCCGATGTGTATAATTATTAAAAATATAAATTATAAAAATGACAAACAGCCGGAGGTCTACCAACTAGATGACACTATGTGTTCACTGTGGATGCAAGCTGAATTCAACCGAAACAACTGTATTTTTAGATATCTATCTCCAGTAGTGGACGTCCCACGCCTGATACGATAATACTAACATGACGCGCAGTGTGTTGGTGAACCCGGAGCCTTGCTTCCAGCCGGTGACGACGACCACGTAGTCCCCGCTCTTGATGAAGCCGCGGGATTGACCGAACTTGAGGCCGTTCTGTACGCGGTTGTCCACGTCCTTCAGCCAGTCGCTGGCGACGGATTCTGCAAGGGATTAATGATCGGTTAATTAATATACCTACATATGTTGTGTCTGTTGGTGGGATGACGGTATATGGACTGAGGTGACCACTTGGTAGTGGTAGCCGATATGATTCATTCATGACACCGTCGGCTTGTTAGAAAGCTTCATTTCTGAAAGCAATCTTAAAGCCTCCAGCACACCGGATGCGTATACGTACACGTAAGCGTAGACGTGCACGTGCCACTGAGTTGTAATCTATGGGAATGTATGTGACAGGACACACTGCACGCGCACGTCACGTTACGCAAGCGGTGTGTCCTGTCTAATACATTCCCATACATTACAACTCAGTGGTACGTGCACGTCTACACTTACGTGTACGTATACGCATCCGGTGTGCTGGAGGCTATCGAGTCGAATGCGAACGACGCATATTCTTCAACAACGCAGATTTAAATTTGAAATTCGAATTCAAATAGCATTTATGTGAATGACGTCACAGACGAAGAACGGCAACGCCGCATCTTCCTCAGCAACGCAGTTTCAAATTTGAAATTCAATTCCAAATCGTATCAAATTACAGACAGAAATAGAGGTTTTTTGAGACGAAGCTCAAAAGTTTGAAACAGCTCAAGGTTTTGAAATTTGGAATACCTTCGAAATTTTAAAATTCTAGATCTCAAAGTTATTTTTTCATAGCGAAATTCGAACGCAAATGGTTCGAATTCCAAAATTTCCTTGGTTCCTTCCTTACCTTGGTAGAGTATGGGCAGGACACCGCGGAACAGATGCGCCTGTCTGGCCGTCTGCGGGTGCCTCGTGACGGCGATGATGGGGCATCGTGGCCGGTACTTGGAGAGCAGATGGGCGGACTTGCCGCTGGTGGTGATCACTACGATAGCAGAGGCGAGGCACTTGGTCGCGGCTTCCACGGCGGCGATGGCGACTGAGTCGGCGGGGTCGGTCACTTTCACCTGAAATAATAAAGGGATTGATCGGCAAATTATCGAAAGTGCGTGCGGTAAACGCTAATTTGCATCCCATGGCAAGCAAGAAACATTTTTCAAAGACAATTTTCACACTTATTTTTAGACACTGTCACTCTCACTCACTCACTCACTCACTTATTGGTTCATTCACTCTAAGTAACATGACGTCAGCTGCGTCCAAAATGGCGGTCGCACTTACTAACAGCGACATCGATCTTCGAAATCATAACATCTAGCGACATCTCACCTCAGTAGCCAGGTCGTTGAACAGCTGCTTGTGCCAGATAGCGGCCTCAGCCTCCTTGCAGATGTTAGCCATGGTTAGGACGCACTCAAGCGGGTAGTCTCCCTTGGCCGTCTCTCCGGACAACATGACGCAGTCGGCGCCGTCCAAGATGGCGTTCGCCACGTCGGACGTTTCGGCGCGAGTTGGACGCGGCTTCTTCACCATGGATTCCAGCATTTGGGTCGCGCAGATTACTGGCTTGCCGACCTGGAAAGGAATTATAGTATTAGAGAACTGTTTAGGTTTGATTTATACCTAAAGATTTGGGTGTTATATATGTATAATAAAAATATCCATCTACTTATGTCTATTATATTAAGTTTATCAGAAATCTAGCACCCATAACACAAGTTTCGAGCTTGCCACGGGGCTAGATGTTGCAGTGTGAATTGCCCATCAATATTTATTTTAATATTTATTTATATCAAATTGATACTTCATTGCGGGCATAACAGTGGAAAGATTGGTTCAATGCATCATACAAAATCTAGACTAAAAATATTAGAATTCGAAAGAAACTGAATCCTTAATGTTTTTAATAATGTTCTTTCTTACCCTGTTGCAGCGAGCGATCATGGTCTTCTGTGCGAGGAACACCTTCTCCGGGGGGATCTCAATACCAAGGTCACCACGGGCCACCATGATACCGTCAGATTCCTGCAATATTGTAAAATATTTGTATAAATAATAAGACAATACTGGAAAAGCTAATAACAAATTCAGGATCACTCATCCGATTTATGATCATCAATCATCCTACCATTGAAGATTAGTAGCAATAGTAAAATCTATATACAAATTTTCTGGTAACTAAAAAAAATAAAAGTGTCATAGGTACTATATTAAAGGTGTTTTTCGAAGTGCATACATTTTCTGTTTTACAATCAACTTAATTTGCAAATATTATATTGTGCACATAAAAGCAGTCATTACTTTTTCATAAAGGATTTAAATCAAATCATAGGAGTGTATAATTGAATTTAAACAATTTTCATTCAACTTTTGTAAATATAGATCAGTAAATTGTGTCAGTTTCGTCATATTTTCCGCCTACAATTCCCCGAAACCGCCGTCCTATACGACCTTTAGGAACTGCATAAATCTAGATCAGGTCAGGTCTGCGATCAATAGTTTAATGGGCGGACGACGCCAATTGCATGCCTGCAAATTCCAGCCTATTTTACAAGTTATGTAGGCAGCGGCAATTTTATGTAAAACATGTATATTTGACGTGAATCATAATTCAAATATTTTGAAACATTTACAATGTTTTAATATCATATTTATTGCTTTAATAGTCCCCAAAGCTATTTATTGGTGAAATAGTCCGTAAGGCTTTTTGGAGAGACTTATTGGCTAAGTAAGAGCACACTCGACTTTCATTCCGAAGGTCGAGGATTTAAAACCCGCCGCGCACGTATAGAATTTCTTCATAAAAATTTATGTGCGCTTTGTAAACACGTGCTCTAACGGTCCAGGCAAACATCGCGAGGAAACCGGCATATTCTGAGAACTTAGAAAAGTTTGAAGGACATGTCTTATTCACCAACCCGCACTTCAGCGTGGTGAATTAAGGCCTAAATCTCTCTCTTCATAAGAGATGTCCCCGTCTCCCAGCAGTGGAAGCTCACGTAAGTTTTATAAATTAAGAATAAGTGTATAATACGTTATACATATACACTTATTCTTAAATTTTTGTTACATAGAGCACTAAGTACCTAAATATAAAGAATATATAATAATCACATAGGGGTGATGATGATGATAGATCAGAGTTCAGTATGACGTAGTGAGTGTGACTTACCGCGATGATCTCGTCCAGGTTCACCATGCCCTGGTGGTTCTCAATCTTGGAGATGATCTGTATGTTCTTCCCCTTGTCCCCCAGTATCGCGCGGATCTCCTGCAGCGCCGCGCCGTTGCGGATGAAGCTGGCGAAGATCATGTCCACCTGGAAATTACCAATAACTTGTAAAGACAGATTTAAAAGATACAATAGGGAGAGGCAGACTGCCTTAGTTGGTCTAATGATATGAAAATGTGGTTGGGGGTACACTTTAGTTCAGAGGAGTATACGATAATATAGATTTTAAACCTAAAAGATTTTAAGTAGGTAAGTTTTACTTGTTTAAATGTTATGTATACCTTTGTAATTAATAAACTTTTTTTTTCAATTGATCAAGCAAGACTCGGAAGGGACCGAAAATATTGCCATACAATTACCATTGTAGGCTACAGGGGCTGAAGTGGTTTTATTTAAGTAGATGTGCCCCAAGAATACCCCAAGATGCTGGAATGATCTTACACCGTGAAATTATCCACTCTTAAGTTAATTGAATACTTATTTACTACTATAGATACCTAAATACTACAGATCATACAATTACTAACAGGTGAATGTACAAATTACAACAGATGATGCATCTACTAATTTTATCCTATTCCAAACCCACTAATGTCTCATTTTAACTGTTACTTACCCAATTTATGACAAGAGTAATTGAATTGACCTTTCAAGGTCATTATCAAGGTTGAACTTATATCTAGAGCTTTCTTCTAGTAAATACGACATGTTATCAAAACAAGGTCAACGATAGGTAGATAATATTGATATTTCCGTAACTACTTGATGATAACTTATCGTTTTCTGCTCTGAAGGTTCACCAATTACATAATATAACTATTGGAACATAAGTAACACATCAACCATTCAACTATAATTACAAGTTTAAATTACATAACATAAGCAAAGCTCTATCTTCAAAATCAAAATAGACAATTGGGTCAAAATAATGTAACTTCTGGAACTGATTAATTAATACATTTTAACTGAATATCTCTCATTAATATCATAATTTCTCACTAACAGCTGGGTAAAATCCTCCACAGATATCCCCCCATTAAGTTGTCCTTACGATATCATAAATTAAATCAACTATTGACAGTTATTAAATAAATAAATAAATAAATATAAATATTACTGGACAATTTTACACAGCGACATCTAGCCCCGTGGTAAGCTCGAAGCTTGTGTTACGGGTGCTTAGTGCTTATTGATTGATGGTTGATTGAATAATAAATACTTATATCGAAAAATCAAATCAAACCATTTCGCCCATTTCTCATACAAGAACTACATAAATCATAAGTCATAGACACTATCTTTCGTAGTCAAAATTATCTAGTCGCGTGATCTGGGGATTATAATTTGATAGGACGTTGACATTAACTCAACCAAATAGGTGATAATATAAAGTGATGACGTCATTCAACTAGACACGTTTTAGACTAGCTTTCCAAACCATTCTTTCGATAAAAGGTCTCGATAAGGGCTAGGTGCGAAATATTACAGCTAAGCGAAATTCCAAGTATTTGATAAGATAATAAAGGTTTCAATGAAAATAATTCCACTCATTAAGTTGGAATGTTTTAAACATTCCGACAATACAGTATGGTCGATTTATTTTTTGTACCTAGTCAAATCTTAGTCTAGTAGATTTTTAATTCACATAAGAATTTTAATCTTGAATCTAAACTCAGGCTGTTTAAATATCATAAAGATTTATGGATAGTCTTCTTAAAACCAATTCCTGTAATTATAACAATAGATAACCAACAGTCCTGTCTCAAAAATTAATTCTGTTTATAAAATTATTCAATTAATTATTTAATAAGAATTTAATTTTTAGTAAAAAAATCACAATTAAACTAATAGAAGTAATAATATACTTACGCCCTGTTCAACACCGAAGAGGAGATCAGACTTGTCCTTCTCAGAGACGGCGGGCAGATCCACGGGGAGGCCGGGGAGATTCACGCCCTTTCTGGACCCGAGCATACCTGGGTACATAATTTGTTACAAATATGGTTTAAAAAAACTCGTCTCGTCTGGTTAACAAGATTATACCTATCAGGTTTATAATAAATATGTTTCCTTGTGTTTAGAACCAGTTACAAAATTGATTACGTTTGGTTTTTATACGTTGATTAAGTTTACTTTAATATTTAGCTGCCCAACCAAAACAGTTGGGCAGCAGCATGTCGCTTCAATATAGAACATGATAATTATGGGAATTTATAATTAAGATAATTAATCAAGATCTAGAGTTTCAAAGCAACCAAAACCATTAATCTAGGAAACAGGTTCGATACCATGCCACAGTCTTCTTCTTTTATTTTTGGCGAACGTGACTGGCCATTGGGGTTAAGTCAAATGTCAAAAGTCATGTCACAGTCAAAGCCGCTTCATAAGCTAGTGATGGAAATGTAAAGAACTAACTTTGCGAATAATCTATTCAAAATTTGTCATGAAATTCACTAACTTGACATTGGCGGTTGACGGCAAAACCCCAATGGCCAGTCACGTTCGCCAAAAATAAAAGAAGAAGAAGAAGAAGAAGTAAATAACTAACCTCCGTTCTCGATAACGCAGTCCAAAGCCCCAGCAGCGGAAGCCTGGCAGATGACAGAGATGAGTCCATCATCAATGAAGATCCTGTTGCCCGGCTTCACCACGTTGGTGATGTTCTTGTAGTCGAGCCACACGACGGACGCGTTCCCCTTCTCGGCGTACGAGTCGTCCGTGGTTAGTCTGATGGTAGCGCCCTTCTTGAGTTCCACTTCCGCTGAGCCGCCCTGTTAGTGAAAGAACGAAATTAGACACACAATTTTAATAATAGAAGTGTAATGCCTGACGTTTGTCTAAGAATAGTACCACTATGTTTATTTTCGTGGGCGCGTCAAACACACTAAAAAGTCGTCGTTCTGTTATGTTGGTACAGTAACTGTACCAACATAACTACGACTCCTGCCCATCTTCTGTTAAATACACAGTACAATGTACCAACATACTGCCATCAACATCACTAACCGCTTCACAAGCGTAGTGATTATACCAATCCTACAAGAACTATCATGGGTTCTATTGGGTTGTTTCGTGCCCAGCTGTAGGACGTAATATGAAGAAGAGTAATCATTAAGATAACGCTAACTAAACGTATGATTCCAGAGGTTAGGATAATATTATCACTTCATTATGGAGTGCCAGCACATTGATTACATCAGAGGTGCCAGTTAAATTATAGTAGGTAAATAATACCTAATTTATCGTCCCGCATTTACGTAGCTACGTAACTCGATCTACGTAAGGGGAAGCCATGTTTTGGCAGTCCAATAACGCGGCAATTGGCTCATGATCCATGAATGTAATGCTAAACTTTTGCGATATTATTAGGACACGTTACTTCGTAGAATATAATAATATTTACTCATTTAATTTACAGTCTGAATAAAAGAATCTACTTTAAACTGCATCTATATAACTATATTCTACGATTTTTTAAATTTCTCCTCGATTTCTCTGGTCTGCCATTGTTTGATAATGGCAGACCTGACTTCCTAATCGTGGGAACACCTTTGAAATGCCTTCTTTCCAACGAAGAGCTATAATAAGTTTATAAAATCAAAATAAATAAGTTAAAAAAATAACATAATTATATGGCCGAATTGAGAAATCTCATTTAACTTACACCCTCCAAAAGTCCAGTTCTGATCTCAGGTCCCTTGGTATCCAGAGCGATGGCCAGAGAGAAGGGGAATCCAATCTTGGCGCTGTAGTTCTTCTCAGCGATGCGGCAGTTGGCGATGGTCTCCGCATGGTATTCATGCGAGCCGTGCGAGAAGTTCATGCGGGCTACGTTCATGCCGGTTTCCATCATCTTCTCCAGCATGGCTACATCGCGGGATGCGGGTCCTAGAGAAATGGTTGACGATTAGATTATGCATAGATTATGAGAACTCTTTTCGCATTCGAGACTTCGTTTGTCCATCATGCCTCATGAGTGTTGTTATTTATTATTCGGTAACCATTTGAAATTTATTATGATTATGATTTGTATTATTTGGACGTGAATTTTTACCAATAATTTGATTATTAATAATCTGATTATTTATAAAATAATAGCCTTTCTCGCCTAAAAGGAGTTTCCAATATTCTTTTCCTGGTTTTAAGATTAGTCTAGTCTTAAAGAAATTTTATTCATGCCATAATGAACCTGTAGATACATCATAAAAAATAAATAAATGTGGATAACGTTAAAAACGCAAGCGAAGCTGTCGCCGAGTGGGCTAGTAAAAATACACAATGGAAGTAAGGTTGATAGTAAATATACAATGGAAACAAGTTGCTAACCGATAGTGCAAATAATTCCAGACAGGCGCACGTAGGAAGCCTTGGAGTCGATGTCCAGGGTGCAGATGTGCTGCAGTTGGGAGCCGACGTGCGCGGCCGCCATCTGACTCGCGGGCTTCTCAGCTGATCCAGCCTGGAAGGAATACACTGATTAATACAATACAATACGAAATTCTTTATTGTTACACCACATTAATATTGTATGTCCTAAATAGATAAAAATTGTTGAGTCATATAACATTCTCCATTACCACTTGAATGTAACACAATTTTACAATAAAGTTTTATACTGTTACACATTACATATAATGTATCTATTATATAATATTAAGTAGTACACCCGCCAATTACTTATTTCTTTGCTCTCTTTCCATCCAAAGGTTGCCTGGAAGAGGTCGCTTTTTAGCGATAAGGTCGCCCATTGTACTTGTTTCTTTTTGTTGTATTTTGTATTTTATTGTTGGTTTTGGTGTACAATAAAGTGTTTTTGTATTGCATTGTACATTACAAAAAGATACACATATTAACAATACAGTGAAACAATGAACGGCGGCGCTAAGAGCGATTTCTTCCAGGCAATAGTGGGATGGAACAATTATTAGAAGAAAAGTAAAGCAGTGGCGTAGTTTATATAAACATTAGAATAATAATAATACTATTTATTTAAAAAGGTAACAATTGACAATGTTACTAGGTACCGAAATTGATTACAGTAAGAACAAAGATACAGAGCACTGGGAATTAAATGCTGGATACATTATTTAAACGTGATGTCGTTGAACTAGCGTGTAAAGAATTACGTGTTAATGTTTAATACAGAACAGCCGGATATTGGACACTGTTATTTAAATGCTGCATTGTTTAAAGACGAGAACAACCACAGTAGATACTGGACACTGGAAAGGGGCATGAGATGCGATAGGATCAATTTAAATTTGTTCCGTTATGGCAGATAGTGAGCAACCATTAGTGGTATCAAGGTACTTTTTTTATTTAATATCTATGGAAAGTATAGATTTGTATTGATAGATAGGTAGGTACTGACAGTAAACAAAATACGTCTCAAGGCTGCAGAATATAAAATCTTTATGACACTCATATTAGTTTAAAACTAACCAAACCGATTCAATGTATTTTAAACCATGTTTAACAATTGATATAAATGTAGTCCTTGTCAGTTGTCACCAACTTACTTGATTTTAGTGTTAGCAATAGGTATTAGCGTTTTGAATCAGTTGAAATGTGTTAATCACGATTTTCGTGTCATAAATAACTAGTGTCTCAGTCTGTCTTTGTCCGGGTTTCTGCAACTTGATAATAAAATTTTACTCTCATAAAATACCAGTATTTTATTATTGAGTTTGTAGTTTTCTGACAGACAAACATGTCAAGGATTTAATATCAATTTAGCTTTTAATGATTACCACAGTGTGAAATGTCAATAATTTACCTTGGTACCGACATTTGGTACACAATAAAAAATAATTAATCAAGTAATAATACCTTGATAAATGAGCATAAATAATAGTGCTGGACAATTCACACAGCAACATCTAGCCCCTAGCCCATTGATTAACTAACTCATCACAGGATAATGTTACAATTGGTCGATGGTGGATCATGCAGTGGAGAAAATAAGGTTACTATTTGAGTTAATACTAATACCCACCTAACAAGTAGATGTTAGACATTATTATGCTTCAACAAGACTCACATTATGAATACCTTACTTATTTAAAACATATAAATTAAACAACTAATAAATTATTATAATTAAGGTATTCGGTTTAAGGAATTAATGTATTTATGAGGCAAAAGATAACAATTAAAGCAAGCTACTTGTTGTCAGCACATAAGATGAACTCATGCATAAGGAAGTATGTATTATTATTATTAATAATTATGTGCAGAAGCTACTCTTTTGAAGGATTTGAACTAATTATTGCCTGAGTTTCACAGCTTTGTGTTAATGACATCTGTTTGTTTTATTAAAAGAGTATTAAAAACTAAAATTGTTGATAATTTAAAGTATTATTATGCAGTTAATAAATAAATAAATAATATACAAAAGTACAAAAGTGTGGGGGGGGGGGGCAGTTGAGTGGATAATGGAACCTTTAATTAGCCATTAAGTGTGTATTGTTTATATTTATGTATGTACTAGCTGTAAGTTTCCCTAAGATTGTAAAATAAATAAATAAATAATACCTATTTTAATAAGAACTAACAAAAATATTCTTACTGAATTCAGTCTAATTTGATATAAGTAACAATCTAATGTATAATATGCTCAGATTAAATCTGATAAACTATAATTGCAACAAATAGGTGGGTAATGTTAGATAAGATATGGGATTAATGGGATGGAATTTTCTGCAGTGTTTCAGTAGATATTAGCCGAGCTTTTGTAAGTTGTTTTAAAACTAACAGCAATGTAATTTTATAAGCCGATGCATGCCTACAAACATGTTATAACAAATTTGGTAATACACACCACATTCTCAGCAGTGACATTTTTATGTTTCGTTTAGTTATTAAAGATTTTTTTGGTAGGTATGTAATAAGTTTATGTTTACTTAGGCAGGTACCAACTTATAGATGAAGTGCATGGTCTATTGTTTATTCTTATCATCTAAAATCTAGTTCAATCAGCTGAAAACCGGCGACATTGAAAATTACCGTAACGCGGAAAACTATAACGATCTAGCTCACGTAACGCAATCTAAATCAAGTTCGAAAATAGATTTAGTAGTCTACAATGTATCATACCTCGGATTTCCCATCGTAGATCGTAGGGAACACCATCTTTATCGCACTGAAATGTAAATTCTCACTGAACTGAGTTTCCCCGCGAGGTCGGTATCGCGGCTTATGTGATCTTGAACTGCCCTTCCGAGTGAAAAACTGAAGCGCGCCGCGGGGTGCGGTGGAGCGCGAGTATTCGACGCAGAAACGTAAGCGGCGCGCGCAGTACCGCGTAGCGATGGCCACCGTAGGGTGAGTAGAACCACCGAAATTAAACGGCTAACATTTAACTTAAAATTCTCACGAATACAACCGGTGGTTATCCACGTAACAGCTGCTGATTTCAACCCTCATAGACCTAGATCACTACCAGAATTCTAATTTTAAATCATTGATAACATGCCAACTGTTGTATTGACCAACTCTATTCTCTCTCAGATCACACATGTATTACTATACAAAAGCATCGTCAAAATTTAACTTCGATCAGCAAGAATTAATCTTTAATTTATATTTTCCCAATGAAGTAAGTAAGTATGCAATGGATGGAGGTAAGGTAAGAAAGATGTAATCGCTCGACCGGCAAAACCAACGTCATTGTTAGTCAGCTGTTTCGGGTTCAGCTGTTCTCTTGTTCGGAAGTAAATTTATCTCTAGTCTTAACCGGAAACGGAAATAAAGTCTTTCTATTTTTACTACCATCTATTTCAGAGATCGTAAACATTGGGAAGTCGTAAGCGAAATAGTCAAAAAAATGGCCATGCATGCCAAAGAAGATCGAGCGTAAGAGATCACCTGTTATATAAAAATTGAAAAATAAAATTATTGATGTTTTCATTTTGTTGTCATGCATGATTCAACAATGCAATTAGGTTTATTGCAATGAATTGGCTCAAAAAGGTTATTTTTAAAACATATCTTTCGTCATCTTTTTATTTTTATATTAATTAAACAGTCTTTGATAAGTATTGTTTTTCTTATTAATTGAAAATTAAAAGGTTATATTCTAGTGACTTCTTCACTAAGCTACCTTGTAAGGAAATATCTTCAAGTTCTATCTTACTACATTTAGATGTAAGTATAAGTACATAATAATCTTCTAAATAATTTTTGTAGGTACTTATTTTCTATAAAAACTATGGATATTATAAAACAAAAACGAGTGGCAAGAGAACAATCAAAAAAATATTAAACCTGACTGCAGTTATGGTAACAGTATTATAGATCTTTTATTAAACAGGATTAATTTAGTATAATTAATACAAAACTGAGCTAATTTAACAAAAAACCAGATAAAAGAATATTTTTTCAAAGATTTTTCTCAAAATCAATTAAACTATTAATATTTTTAAAGTTTCTGAGAAATATAATTTTTATTAAGTAGGTACCTAAGTATAAATTATTATATAAAAAATACTAAATAATTTAACGAAATTATTGAAACCTATCTAGTTAACTAACCTGTTCTATACATTGTACTAAATCCATACCTCTATTGGAACTTTTCGTTTGCTTTCTGAGCACTATTTTTTTACTATGATGTCAATAATAGTCGGTATATTCATAAATAGAAAAGACATTTAAATTTTGTTCAGATAATAGCTATACAATTTACTAAGTTTATACTTAAGTTTAATGTCATGATTAGATTTAAGTAGGTTGTAAATTAACACTTCTAACCTAATTCACTGTTCAAAATTATGTTTTGTTGACTTGTGCTTACTTTTATAAGGTAAAGTTTATCGTTCTCTAATGTAAATTACGTAGGCATTAACATAAGAACATGGACGTCACGACAAATCATGGTAAACAATAATAATATTAATAATTTAGTTTATTGTCGCCGGTATGTAATACCTACCTAAATTATAAAGTTAGCATTGTTAGAGTCAAAGATAATATCACAAATAAACAAGAAGTTTAAAACTTATTATTTTAGTAAGTATATAATTTTTTTGGTAGTCTTAATATAATTATGTAGATATATAGTAATAAGTACTTACAAATGCCATGATTATGTGTAAAATTTATAGCAAAATAAAATTTTTGGTCACAGCCAGACAGTTTTGTTTGACACTTAGCGTGCAATCAAGGACAACAGAGGTCAAAAGAATGTCAAGTCATAGACAAACTCAGACCATGCATATCGTGGCGCCTTATTTTTTACATTTTGTATGCGCAGGAGTTTATTTAATATCATAAAACTAACATCTTGGTGTTGGTAATATTTGATGAATTAAAATAAATATTATGCAAATCTACTTTTACTACTTTCGAATGCTAACTTAAAAAAATCTTGTATGTTGTTGGTAACAGTGACATTCGTGAAAAATGTTTATGGCATCTGAAATACATTTTTGTTTAAAAAAAATAGACTTCAAATTTAGAATATAATGTATGCACAACTTATTTATTTTTACTCCATAAAATACCTTAAAAATCATTGCTTAAAATCTATTAAAGACTTACCCAAGCTCTATTTCTGGTTTCCATAGCCTTCATTGTGAATTAAAAAAATATCAAAATCACAACGTCTTTGGCGCGTTACTTCAATTCGGTTTCCCGGCGCGAAGTTTAATCGGAAACTGATAAAATAAAATACTGACATAAACGTAGTCTGCCTTTATCGCTGTATCTATCGGCAGTCAATAAGTCATCAAACTATTTGATATTATTGAGGGCGTTATCTACCAGCTGGACTAGTTTACGCCTTGCTGTTTGCTTGTAATGGTCGTTAAATGAATTAGCTTAAAGCAGTTCATCTGTTTTACTTGCCCATTCCACTTGGATCAGCTGTTACGATAGCCAAAACTATCTACTGATAAAAAAAATCAAGGGATCTAAAAGAAATATAATTACCTAATCTAAGATTTATTTAAGTACCCCTAGGTATGACCTCTAGGTATGAAGGATCTATCCTTAGAGATCCTTAATGAAGTAGGTACATTATGGATCTCTAAGGATAGATCCTTCATACCTAGAGGTATGACCTACTTATCAAATTGGTAAGTATTATAGAAATATCAAATCTAAAATTATCAAGAATACAACACGACAGACTGTTTATGCTGGAATGATTATGTGTAGACAACTTAATTGGACAACGACCTCAATATGTCCCCGATATACCTATACAGACATGTCATGTCTCTCACCTTCCTCTCATGATCCAACAGCGTGATAAACCAGATCTTGTCGTCACCCTAATAATTATTTCAATAATATTTATAAATAAACAGATACAAAATGTAAAATTGCAACTACTAGGTCCGTACTCAGGCTAAAATGCCATTAAATAAATAGTTGACACAAACACATCTTTGAGGGTTTAAATTTGAGTTTCTGTTCCATTTTATCCTATCCAATTTAGTTTAGTAATTACAAAAAAAATAGAATTATACGTAACATAATGATTTTTAGGGTAAAATCTTAGAATTTAACAATTAAAGGTAAAATAAAAGAAATAAATAATCATCGAACTTATTTTATTATCCAAATCCAATTTACAATGAAAATGAATGATAATAACAATTTGTCAGATTAACAAAACATAACTCATAGGCTACTGACAAGAATTATATACCTTTTTCAAAGGTTTGGAATGGCAACCGCAACAAATACATAAATTGAGTAATTAAGGTCATTTCTCATACCTTAATTATTATCTCTTAGGTCTATTTCACCACTTTTAAAAGTTATCTTTTGGTGAATTCATAAGAACCTTTCATACATCTACAGCTAAGAAACTAGCCATTTGAAAACAATACACAAACTCGGAAAATGCAAAGCACTTAAATTACATAATTATTGCTTTAGTTAGTTAAAAAAATCTATCAAAATCGGTCCAGCAAGATAAGCTCTAAACAATTGATATATAATATAAAAACACAGCTGCATAGAAAAATACACAATAAGTTGCCAACTGAATTCTTCAGTAAGTAGTTACACTAAGTAACAAACGTCATAATGTAATGCAAGCATGTATCATTTGTAGTCTCTTTGTAATGTTTTTCTACGAGAAAGCCCACAGAAAAAAATGTAGCTAAATTTAGTGAGCCTTCTTTACTAGCTATAGCTACTGAAACTATGTGCGTTCATAGTAGTTAAAATAATAGTACTTTTTTAGATACAATTATCAATTTCTAAAATCACAATAACAAACAACTCCTTTAATAATAATTAAAATCAATTTATCGAAAAAGAAAATACATAGGAATTAAAACAACAAACACATCTTTCATATTTCAAATTGGGAAGATATGGGATCAATATTATATCACTTTAGGTTCTATATCACTATTATTATCTACATGCTAATACTTTGTGGAGATTAAAGAAACATTTGTAATTGACGGAGAAAAGTTGGACCATGGATTACAATTTGACTATCTATCTGAACAACTTTAGGCCAATATTTATCAACATGAACAATGAAACATTGTGATATCATCTAAATTTAATATAGGAAACAATCTGTCAAGAATTATTTACTTACAGAAGTTAAAATCTTTATACATGTTTCTAATTTTATATTGTCAGAGAATTAATGATACACTTTAAAATAGCTTTGTATACATTTCTCTAGATATCACTTTATGGCGAGACAGAATAACTGTAAAACGACCAATTTAACTTCTATATTGCTAAAAATTTCTTTCTAATCATGCTGTCTAACAAAAAAAATGAAGAAATATATAATTCTCTTTTTGTACTCATTTGACGTACTGAACTAATTTTCGTTGTTATCTAATGTGAAGTCATCTGTTAGCACTGTACAATGTCTTTTGAAGCAACTACAAACAAATTGTTTTAAACCACCCATTAAGAGGAAACTACATTACTTTTAGCACTCTGCACAATGATGCCTGGTTATGCTTGCTGTTTGATTTGCAGTCGTAATTAAACAATTTGAACACAGCAACATAGCATAGCTCTGACGAAACTAACATAAGAAATATGATGTCACACTTTTCTGTTTCTAGCTGTTATTAAGAGAGTAGATTAACTTAAACCTCAATTTGTCTGATAAGCACAACAACTTGGTACAACTAACTATGGTCATCCATACCAGTCAGTCAGTTGTACCGAGTTGTACAATATGATTGGTATTATGGCAGCCGGTGAGAGTCCAACACAACACAGTCAGAGATGCTATATCCTTTCAACGGATCAAACAGCAAGCACAACACATCACTCAACACACTATCCCACATCCGTCTTCACATAGAACAGTAGGTAGGGTGTGGCAGCGGATCGCACTTTGGGTTCAGCGGAGAGCAGGTCCTCGAATTCCTCGTTGGAGATTGGTTTGACGAGGTCGTCGTCGCAGGCCATCCAGCAGGCGTCGGGGCGCGCGCGCGGCACGCAGCACTCGCTGGCGGCGCAGCCGGCGGGCGGCGGCCGCGGGCGGTTGAACAGCGTCCGCATGAAGCTGGAGCCCGAGGAGGTGGTGGTCGCGTCGCCGGCTCCTGGAGAACAGAATTGACAGATTTAAGATCCATATTGAGATAAACGGGCAATACACGAACCTTATTTACGTAGACTATTGATCAACCGTTTCGTCCCAGAACGTGGGACTTCATCAGGATCAAGGACACTGCAAGGACACGGATCACGACCGCTCGCCGGTCCGCAGTCCACGTTCTGGGACGAAACGGTTGATCAATAGTCTACGTAAATAAGGTTCATGTATTTCCCGTTTATCTCAATATGAATTTATCAAACCACGACAGTTTTTATAGATTTAAGATCATTCAGCTAATTATAAATATATATTGCAGGACAATTCACACAGTTACATCCTTACAATTAATTTAGTATTCAAATCAAAATCAGCAATCAGCTCATATCACAGGTGGATTAGATAGAACCCATTACACTGAAAGAACAGCCCCTTGAATGAGGGAACAGGCTAGATAGTTTACCTTCTCTATCGCACTTGAAGTCACAAGTGGTATCTCTGGCGTAGGCCACGTAGTGTCCGCCCGTAAGGTTCTGTCCCAAGTGCATGATCACCGCCCATAGGATGTATCTGGAATAATTATTATTGTCCCGTTAATGTTATTTACTTCATCATATTTGTCTTCACTTCATTTTATCATTCAACAGGGATTTTCAAAACAAGTGTGGGTAAAGTTACATATGTAATTCAAATTCTTCAAAGTTACAAAGTTACAGAACATCACGGTACCCTCACAAAGTTTTCACTCATTGTTGAAGCATGTATTTATGTGCGCTATGAAACACGTGTTCTAACGGTGAATGCAAACATCATGACGCATATTCCCATCTATTATAATATTTTTAAGTAGTTGTTTACCTGTGCTTGGGCGGGTGCTTGGGGCGCGTGACGCAGGGCTCGCAGAAGCAGGGCACCAGCAGCGGCGTGGGCGCGTGGCGCGTGATCTTCTCCATGCCGCCGCTGAAGCGCTTCAGCTGCAGCACGAGCAGGCGCGGCAGTTATAGTTGTTTACCTGTGCTTGGGCGGGTGCTTGGGGCGCGTGACGCAGGGCTCGCAGAAGCAGGGCACCAGCAGCGGCGTGGGCGCGTGGCGCGTGATCTTCTCCATGCCGCCGCTGAAGCGCTTCAGCTGCAGCACGAGCAGGCGCGGCAGTTATAGTTGTTTACCTGTGCTTGGGCGGGTGCTTGGGGCGCGTGACGCAGGGCTCGCAGAAGCAGGGCACCAGCAGCGGCGTGGGCGCGTGGCGCGTGATCTTCTCCATGCCGCCGCTGAAGCGCTTCAGCTGCAGCACGAGCAGGCGCGGCAGTTATAGTTGTTTACCTGTGCTTGGGCGGGTGCTTGGGGCGCGTGACGCAGGGCTCGCAGAAGCAGGGCACCAGCAGCGGCGTGGGCGCGTGGCGCGTGATCTTCTCCATGCCGCCGCTGAAGCGCTTCAGCTGCAGCACGAGCAGGCGCGGCAGTTATAGTTGTTTACCTGTGCTTGGGCGGGTGCTTGGGGCGCGTGACGCAGGGCTCGCAGAAGCAGGGCACCAGCAGCGGCGTGGGCGCGTGGCGCGTGATCTTCTCCATGCCGCCGCTGAAGCGCTTCAGCTGCAGCACGAGCAGGCGCGGCAGTTATAGTTGTTTACCTGTGCTTGGGCGGGTGCTTGGGGCGCGTGACGCAGGGCTCGCAGAAGCAGGGCACCAGCAGCGGCGTGGGCGCGTGGCGCGTGATCTTCTCCATGCCGCCGCTGAAGCGCTTCAGCTGCAGCACGAGCAGGCGCGGCAGTTATAGTTGTTTACCTGTGCTTGGGCGGGTGCTTGGGGCGCGTGACGCAGGGCTCGCAGAAGCAGGGCACCAGCAGCGGCGTGGGCGCGTGGCGCGTGATCTTCTCCATGCCGCCGCTGAAGCGCTTCAGCTGCAGCACGAGCAGGCGCGGCAGTTATAGTTGTTTACCTGTGCTTGGGCGGGTGCTTGGGGCGCGTGACGCAGGGCTCGCAGAAGCAGGGCACCAGCAGCGGCGTGGGCGCGTGGCGCGTGATCTTCTCCATGCCGCCGCTGAAGCGCTTCAGCTGCAGCACGAGCAGGCGCGGCAGTTATAGTTGTTTACCTGTGCTTGGGCGGGTGCTTGGGGCGCGTGACGCAGGGCTCGCAGAAGCAGGGCACCAGCAGCGGCGTGGGCGCGTGGCGCGTGATCTTCTCCATGCCGCCGCTGAAGCGCTTCAGCTGCAGCACGAGCAGGCGCGGCAGTTATAGTTGTTTACCTGTGCTTGGGCGGGTGCTTGGGGCGCGTGACGCAGGGCTCGCAGAAGCAGGGCACCAGCAGCGGCGTGGGCGCGTGGCGCGTGATCTTCTCCATGCCGCCGCTGAAGCGCTTCAGCTGCAGCACGAGCAGGCGCGGCAGTTATAGTTGTTTACCTGTGCTTGGGCGGGTGCTTGGGGCGCGTGACGCAGGGCTCGCAGAAGCAGGGCACCAGCAGCGGCGTGGGCGCGTGGCGCGTGATCTTCTCCATGCCGCCGCTGAAGCGCTTCAGCTGCAGCACGAGCAGGCGCGGCAGTTATAGTTGTTTACCTGTGCTTGGGCGGGTGCTTGGGGCGCGTGACGCAGGGCTCGCAGAAGCAGGGCACCAGCAGCGGCGTGGGCGCGTGGCGCGTGATCTTCTCCATGCCGCCGCTGAAGCGCTTCAGCTGCAGCACGAGCAGGCGCGGCAGTTATAGTTGTTTACCTGTGCTTGGGCGGGTGCTTGGGGCGCGTGACGCAGGGCTCGCAGAAGCAGGGCACCAGCAGCGGCGTGGGCGCGTGGCGCGTGATCTTCTCCATGCCGCCGCTGAAGCGCTTCAGCTGCAGCACGAGCAGGCGCGGCAGTTATAGTTGTTTACCTGTGCTTGGGCGGGTGCTTGGGGCGCGTGACGCAGGGCTCGCAGAAGCAGGGCACCAGCAGCGGCGTGGGCGCGTGGCGCGTGATCTTCTCCATGCCGCCGCTGAAGCGCTTCAGCTGCAGCACGAGCAGGCGCGGCAGTTATAGTTGTTTACCTGTGCTTGGGCGGGTGCTTGGGGCGCGTGACGCAGGGCTCGCAGAAGCAGGGCACCAGCAGCGGCGTGGGCGCGTGGCGCGTGATCTTCTCCATGCCGCCGCTGAAGCGCTTCAGCTGCAGCACGAGCAGGCGCGGCAGTTATAGTTGTTTACCTGTGCTTGGGCGGGTGCTTGGGGCGCGTGACGCAGGGCTCGCAGAAGCAGGGCACCAGCAGCGGCGTGGGCGCGTGGCGCGTGATCTTCTCCATGCCGCCGCTGAAGCGCTTCAGCTGCAGCACGAGCAGGCGCGGCAGTTATAGTTGTTTACCTGTGCTTGGGCGGGTGCTTGGGGCGCGTGACGCAGGGCTCGCAGAAGCAGGGCACCAGCAGCGGCGTGGGCGCGTGGCGCGTGATCTTCTCCATGCCGCCGCTGAAGCGCTTCAGCTGCAGCACGAGCAGGCGCGGCAGTTATAGTTGTTTACCTGTGCTTGGGCGGGTGCTTGGGGCGCGTGACGCAGGGCTCGCAGAAGCAGGGCACCAGCAGCGGCGTGGGCGCGTGGCGCGTGATCTTCTCCATGCCGCCGCTGAAGCGCTTCAGCTGCAGCACGAGCAGGCGCGGCAGTTATAGTTGTTTACCTGTGCTTGGGCGGGTGCTTGGGGCGCGTGACGCAGGGCTCGCAGAAGCAGGGCACCAGCAGCGGCGTGGGCGCGTGGCGCGTGATCTTCTCCATGCCGCCGCTGAAGCGCTTCAGCTGCAGCACGAGCAGGCGCGGCAGTTATAGTTGTTTACCTGTGCTTGGGCGGGTGCTTGGGGCGCGTGACGCAGGGCTCGCAGAAGCAGGGCACCAGCAGCGGCGTGGGCGCGTGGCGCGTGATCTTCTCCATGCCGCCGCTGAAGCGCTTCAGCTGCAGCACGAGCAGGCGCGGCAGTTATAGTTGTTTACCTGTGCTTGGGCGGGTGCTTGGGGCGCGTGACGCAGGGCTCGCAGAAGCAGGGCACCAGCAGCGGCGTGGGCGCGTGGCGCGTGATCTTCTCCATGCCGCCGCTGAAGCGCTTCAGCTGCAGCACGAGCAGGCGCGGCAGTTATAGTTGTTTACCTGTGCTTGGGCGGGTGCTTGGGGCGCGTGACGCAGGGCTCGCAGAAGCAGGGCACCAGCAGCGGCGTGGGCGCGTGGCGCGTGATCTTCTCCATGCCGCCGCTGAAGCGCTTCAGCTGCAGCACGAGCAGGCGCGGCAGTTATAGTTGTTTACCTGTGCTTGGGCGGGTGCTTGGGGCGCGTGACGCAGGGCTCGCAGAAGCAGGGCACCAGCAGCGGCGTGGGCGCGTGGCGCGTGATCTTCTCCATGCCGCCGCTGAAGCGCTTCAGCTGCAGCACGAGCAGGCGCGGCAGTTATAGTTGTTTACCTGTGCTTGGGCGGGTGCTTGGGGCGCGTGACGCAGGGCTCGCAGAAGCAGGGCACCAGCAGCGGCGTGGGCGCGTGGCGCGTGATCTTCTCCATGCCGCCGCTGAAGCGCTTCAGCTGCAGCACGAGCAGGCGCGGCAGCCGCGAGTACGCCACCGAGCGCCGCGCCTCGTTCAGCCGCAGGCAGCGCTCGCACCAGTACTGCAAGTTACAATAACAAATCAATATATATTATTTTATATTAGGCTAAGGTGTACCATTTGACGACTTCTGTGGCGCAGCGTAACACAAGCTTCGAGATTACCACGGGGCTAGATGTTGCTGTGTGAAATGTCCGGCAATATTTTTTTTTTAAATTTCTTTATGCCTCCTAGCAAAGGTATCTTACTTATTTAAGAGGAGTCCTATACCACTCTAATGATTTAGTATTAAGTTACAAGGGCAAAGGCCCCCCGTGTCCTTCTATTTGTCAAATAAAAAATATAATATTGATTTATTCAGTAACTTGGTGGTTCGTTTTGTAGTTACCAATATTGCACTTTAAATACAGATCGCACAGTGCACCTTGTTCGCATTACTTGGTGGTTTATTCAGTAACTTTTTGTTATTTTTTGTAGTTATCAATACTGCACTTTAAATAACAAAACGTCCATAGATGTCACATCGCACCTTGTTAGCGTCCCTCAGGTACTCCGTGGAGAGGCAGGCGGCGCGGAAGGGCTCTAGCTCGTCGTCATCAGCGACGGGCACGCACAGCTCGCACACGGCCTGGGATTTCTCCGTCACCGTCTCACACTCCATACACATGGTGCGGACTATCATTGTACCTGGGGAATATATTATTGATTAAAGACTGGACGCATAAAATCATCTGTCTGAATCCTCTCCTTGGACATTTAGATCAGGTTAAGGCCTTATTCTAAGGAAAAAACACATTATGAAGTCAGTTACCACATACATATGTGTTAACTAGGATATGACTGGCGCTGTGTTTAATTAAACTGTTTGTCACAACTAAACACCAATCCCTAACGCGTTCATTTAAAACTACTTATGG
The DNA here is from genome assembly GCA_963691955.1 of Chloroclystis v-ata. Taxonomy (NCBI): domain Eukaryota; kingdom Metazoa; phylum Arthropoda; class Insecta; order Lepidoptera; family Geometridae; genus Chloroclystis; species Chloroclystis v-ata. The sequence goes on along the minus strand of OY829902.1, from coordinate 8,531,693 downwards.
TAGGTGCCACCAGCACACAGTGCTGAAAAATTTCCTACCTTGACATGGACATGGACAAGTAGCTCCCTAAAGGAATAATGATGACCTAGCGACCTCCAAAAGATACTCGAATAGAGACAGCAGCTATGAATATATTGATAATAGGAATGATCAACAGAAAGAGCGGATGATTCGGTGAAAGCTGTCATCATCATCATTTCAGCCATCGGACGTCCACTGCTGGACATACATAGGCCTCCCTTAATGAATTCCAGTCGTTTCGGTCGGGTGCGACTTGCATCCACCGTGAACCAGCTAACTTTACCAACTCATCTCATCCGTCCACCTGGTAAAATGAACAAAAAATGTGTCCAAAATGTTGCCGTACCCTCAAAGTCCTCCGCCACGAAGTCCCAGCCGGGCGTGGCTCGCTCGTCTTGGTGCGGCGGCGGCGGCGGGTCGGGCGCGCGCTCTTCCTTCACCTCGCGCCGCTTCTTCCACGACTTGCGGATGTTCGACAGCGTGGCTTTACTGCTGTCGCCGTCGAGGCTCGGCTGGCGGGCGATGCCGTTACTGCAATACGAGATATAACATTGAATCATCATCCAAAATAAACCAATCCATGTTAACATCTATATTAATAATGACGACCTCTGTGGCGCAGCGGGCGAAGGTCCGCCTGCGACGCAAGAGGTTGCGGGTTTGATTCCCGCCTCGGAACAACAATTTGTATGATCTGCAAATATTATTTGTTCCGGGTGTCTGGGTGTTATATATGTAGATATAATAAAAAATATCGATCTATGTATGTATATTATAATAAGTATATCAGAAATCTAGCACCCGTAACACAAGCTTCGAGCTTACCACGGGGCTAGATGTCGTTGTGTAAATTGTCCAGCAATATTTATTTACTTATTTATTTATTTATTTATTAATTTCGTCAAGAGGTAAATTCTTGAAATGAGAATAAAGTTTCTTGAACCTTATCATCACCCCTATTTACGTTCCCACAGCTAGGACACAGGGACATCTCACAGGCACAGGCTTTAATTCACTACAGCCAAGTGGTTGATGAATGACACCATGTCTTAAAACATGTCGGTTACCTCATGATGTTTGCCTTCACTGTTAGAGCACGTGTTCTCAGCGTGCACATAATTTTTCAAGGTTGGCGTGGATTCGACTCCCACTCGAGGACAAAGGTCACATAATAATCTTGTAATTTTTCCTATACAATTTTCTAATCGACTATTTAATATATATTATACTTTGCTACAGTAGACATGATCAAAACTCTTACTGCGTACTCAATAATTATGAGATGCGTCTATTGAAAATTACACTATCTTCTATTAATTTGTCCTTGAAGCGCATCGAACACGCAAGTTGCCCGAGGTCAAATACGACTGATCAATAATGCAGTGATTCAATAATTGGCGCAATTCCAATACCATGAACCCCAGAGCAGTTCATAACAATTGAGAGGTTTTCTATACGTTTATGCATAAAAATTGTTAAACCTGCATACCTATATACTGCAACCGTTGTAATATCCTATTTTCATCATCATAATACATCACAACTCAAATTTGTAATATTCTGTTGTTTATTTTACAGCCAAATTTATGTATGCCGTATGTAATTAATAATGTACTTATATTAAATAAATTAGTAAATTCGTGATTTATTCATTTTATAACTGAAGAGTTTGTTTGATTATTTGTTTGAATGCGCTAATCTCAGAAACCACTTGTTAAGATTAGATTAGAAAAATTCTTCTAAGATTAGAAAAATTATTCTAGTGTTATACAGTACAATTATTATCCCTTTATATTTCATTATACAACGATTTTTATACATAAGAAGTTATAATTAGTTACCTCTCTCCGTTCTCGTGCAGCTGTAGCCGACTGGCGCGCTGGCTGAGCGTCTTGCAAGTCTCGCGGATGTTGTCCAGTATGCACACCAACAACTCGTGCGCATCCTGTTGTCTATTACCTGCAATTAAACATATATAACGTTATATAGGTGGTCTGAAAACACGGAAAAAATGTACGTAGGTATATCTTTTCTAAGACGGAGATTGGTTTAATGAGAGACTTTACATCAGTATTTTGTTTCTACGAGTGAATTCTCACATAAAAGAACAATCACATTGTTAATATATTTTTTTAAAATCTCGGTTGTTGAATGTTAAGTTAGGTCAGTAATCTTATATATTTATGATGAATTTCAGCAGCTATTATAAAAGCCTTGAGGTCTTTTGAGGTCTCTCTCAAACAAATGAATACTATGACCAATTCTTTTTCTGAGTAATATGAACAGACAAATTACTAATTATATCTCTCGTGCAATACACGATATTCAGCAGTAGATTCTACCAGCAGTAGAATATATCAGCATTATTATAGCTTCTATGTCATGAATGTTACCTTCAAAAGTAGAGTTGACATCTCTCAGAGCAGCTAGGAAGGCGTCGGCCGCATAAGGCTCCGGACTGGCATCGGCCACATTACTGCTTATGCATTTAGACTCCGCAGCGCGAAGGTTCAGGTAAGTCTCGTGTAGTTTCTCCGTAGCGATCTGTGAATATTACATAACTAGGGTACAAAAAAGTCAAGAAATTTATTTACATAGAAACACAATTACATGGACAAGTTAGAAAAAACTATTTATAAATCGTCTATGTAAACTACAACTTCTAAACGAATTTCTCAATTCTATTAGAATCAAACTATTAATATTATCAAATTATAATTATATTGTAATCAGAACAAATATTACAAATATTTGTCCCAAGGCGGATATCGAACCAGCAACCTTATACGTCGCAGGTTTACCTGCGTCGGTCGATCTACATAAATATGTAAGTCGTCAAAATATGAGTTTGTTTAATATGATGATAAAAATGCAATAATCAAATGGCCATGAACATAATCTAATATTGTGCGTACATTATCACAAAAATATCTTGGAACAGGCGATATCAACAGAAAACTATTTTATCAATACAATATTTTCCTTTTGATTCATATAAGTTGCACAGAAACTAGATAAAAAAATATAACGTGTTGATAACTGAGATAAACTTTATGTAGTATTTGTTTAAGGATCTTTCATGTTACGGTAACCCAGTAGAACATTTCCTTATCATTATCACATTAATTAATTGGTAAATCATTGATAAATAAAATAAGTAGCACACAGATAAAATAAATTATGAATTGTATTTAACTTTTTTCTAGGATATTAGAGGAGCTATAAAAGGGCTTTACCCATATATTTCCAATACCACACTAAAACGAATTTTGCCCTTATCCTTACTATATATAATATTATAAATGCGAAAGTAACTCTGTCTGTCTGTCTGTCTGTTACGCTTTCCCGCCTAAACCTCTCAACCGATTTTGATGAAATTTGGTACAGACAATCTTTAGACCCTGAGACAGAACATAGGCTACTTTTTATTTCCACGCGGGCGAAGCCGCGGGCGGAAGCTAGTATCATATAAACTTTGATTTTTTTATACTATCTGTTGTCATCCATAATGCGGAAAAAGAAGTCACCTAACTTGTTCGTCACCTAAGTCTTACCTGTATTTTACTCTTCCCACTGGTATCGGATTGTCCGAGTGACAACAGATCCTTACTGCTCCAAGATCGCGCGCCGGTGGAGGCCAGCCCGGCCGCGCTGCGCCCGAGCGAGGAACTCTTCAACCTGATGCTGCCCAGCTTCTGTTCCACGCTGGCCAGGTCCGACACCAGGTGGTGCAGGTTGTGGAGGAATCGGGGAGCAAACCTGGATTGATGAAGAGATTATTAATAAATATGGGATTACTTTACCGAAATCAAAACTAAACATTATAACACTATCTATATATTTACATAAATACTTTTTTTTTCCAAATTTTCACATAATGATAACATTTAAAAACTCCTTGTTAGTGTAATACTTGTGTCAGGAGGAAGGAATATTTAGTAGGTACAGTCAACTTCCTATGTTCATGCTTGACTTAAAACTAGTTACAAGATCTTATGTAACTCATGAATACAATAAACATTTTGATTTGATTTGAAAACGCTTTCACAAAATACATGCTCATTGATTGGCATTATAAACATCTGATGAAACTAAACATGCATAATAATTTTATAATAAATATTACAGACTCCAGATCATACATAAATTCAGTAATATAGCAGCTTACCTTAATGTATATAACACACTATTGAGAAAGCATGTGTTTCCCAAGTTGGATAATGTAGCGATAGGAGTTTTCCGAGACACAACTGATGACAAAGACCCATACTGACTGTCAGATGGTGTTGAGTGGTGGCCATTCAACATTGCCGGGGGAGGCTTGGGATCCAGAACTGTCAATTCTCTTTCCACTTGCCTATCTGAAATGGTATAAGTGTTACTTTATCTTTGACTATCTTTGATATAAACTGATACACCATTTAAACATGGACTGTTTTCATGTAAATCATAGTAAATTTAGTCATTAAATTTACTTATTACGCACACAACATACTTTGTTTGTACCTGCAACTTAGTTACAATAAAGGAAAATTAGTTGTTACTAATTGTTAGTTAAACAATAGATGACTTATTGCCCCTTGCCAGCTTTAAAGATATAATTATAATAGTGGGTACTTTATGAAATATAAATAATTACCTAACAGATATAATCACAACAATTAAGTCTATAAGTATTGGTGTATGATAATTTCTTATGTGACATGACCTTAGTTTTGTACAGAGTAATTTCAAGTCTTGGGTCAAGTGCTTGGGACATAAATATCATATGATTGTTTGAAAGACAGAAAATGCCAAGTATTTCGAAATCAACAATGTTACACAATCTCACCTGAAAGTGTACCTGCCTCTGTGAGAGGCTTCAACCTTTTTGAAGCGCTGACAGTGTTCCCATAAACACCGTTTAGAGTACGCTTAGCTGGCCTGTTCTCCTTGTTGTTATTATTCGGCCTAGTACCAGTATTCTCTTTAGGATTTTGGGAAGGTAAGTTTTCGTCATTCACAATATTTGCATTCTTTCTGTTTAAGGACAGAGAATATTTTGGTTTATCGAGAACTTTTTTATTATCCGACACAGAGTTAACTGGCATCTTCAGTAAACCTGCAATGAATGCATCAAAAAGCCATTAGTCGTAAAATACTGAGGCCACTTCTCAACTTTCTCGTAACATTTTCAAGGATGTCCCAGAGACATGTACAGTTATATACTTACAGTTAAACCTTCATCGACACATGGATTTACATTATCATGTAAGGGTGTTTGTAATGAGTGGTATCATTTATTTTTCCTGCAAAACTAATATAAATTCTTATGAACAGCCCCATCGGAAGCTCTCGGCCATGTTGGTTGGTGGAATGAAAAATTGTTGATGATGGAAGAAGACGTCAAGTCTAGTGTCAAGCTCAAGTCAAGCCAAACAGCTACTTTTTTTCTTAAAATTTGTCTTCGTTTGTTGTCCAGCGCGGGGGATTTGCCATTTTCTTCTTTTTTTGAAATTCTTCTTGCTTATTTTAAGTATGTTTTAATTTTACTTGCTAAAAAGCAATATTAGGAAGGCAATTATTTACGTTCTAAAACGAATTAAATGGTAAAACATTTCTCAAAGCAAAACCAAGGTCCAAGAAAATAATATATTTTCTTCTTCTTATTTTATGGCTTGCTGATAGATTTGACGTCGATCAAGAAAAGAGTGACTTTGACGTAAAGTTACCGATTGTCTATGAATTGTTGAGTTGCCAGTCTTAAAAAATAGTACCTACTGCTTGATGTTTTCATGTGATGTGAAATTGTGAATAGTTAACTATAAAGTATCAAAGGACTTGGCGCGACTCGAGTAGAGCGCAACTTCGAATGACCGGAGTAATAAGCATAACATAACACAAACAAGCACAAGGATGATTAAATACATTAAATCAAGCACGGACTCATAATTTAATTTACTTGAGTTCGGCCTCTCAGTAAATAAATGAAAAACCATGAAAGAAAACCCTAGATAACTGATTAATAATTATGGCCGCCTTGAACTGAAGTAATAGTTGAATTGGCTTAACTTACTTAATACCTGAAAGAGACGGAGTACCTGGTTCTGTTCTTAGACGTTGGTACACCTAGATAGTTTATAAAAAGTTCTTAAACGCTAGAACTTTCGTTAGGTCATTTATTAAAATTATTAGATATTGCATTTATAGGAGACATTCCTTTAGCATTATTTTAATAGAATCCTAAATCATTTTATCATTACGTTTTATGAAACGTTTTCACATAGCCGTCCCCTTAACTAAAACCAAAGATTCAATCAGAATATTTTCTGAATAACTCCGATGTCCATGCAAAGCAAGCCGCCAGTAGGTAGAGTCTGTCTAACAAAAGCTGGCACTGGGCATTTTTGCGAAACTTTTCACATGGCAATACATTATGTGTTTCCACCTACGGACATTATGCTCTATAACGGGGTAAAGTCAGGGTGATAAAAAATAATAATACTTGCTAACGAATTATAGTTCACTAAGAAGTAATTCTTTAATTTTTTATAAATCATAAATCGGATAAATATACAATTACGTGTGGTACATCCATAAAAATTTGACTTTAAAAGATTAGGGAAAATTGGTCTCGGTGTGTGGCAATACTATTCCTTGATGTTTTGGTGGATATTAAAAATACATTTTGAGAATTTTGCGTGTTAAAATGCCTCAAACAATCAACGGTAGCGAGCGAAGGCTGTTATTCTGTATGATATCTAAGTATCAGGAGAAGCAGCAGGAAAAAGAAGCTGAATTTCTGCAGAAACAGGATTGTTTACATAATGTGGTTGATTTCCTAAGTTTGTAGTGCACAAACATTTTGATACTTTGATCCCATTTTTGTGGTTCTCGACTTTTATTTTCTTTTTATAATACTGTTGCCTTATTTTATGATAGCTAAATAGCATTACTACATATTTGGAAAAAGAAACATTTTATTGAAGTAAATTTATGAATTATGATGCAAAATTCTGATTTAGATTACGATGAATAAAAAAAACTTAAATAATTGAGACTTTTATTTATTACTTACACTAAGATATTTCTAAGATGCACCCTAGGCGTGTAGGTAATCTGAAGAATATTACTTGTTTATATCGGAGTAAAAAAAAAATGTAAGGATATTTATTTAGAATAATAGAAAAGTATCAAATTATGTTATTCCAAGTTATCACATTATTTAATGTATTGCCATACTAAATTTTTTTGAATTTGCCGGGGTTTTTCAGGGCCATCTTTGGTTAGACAGACTATAAAAGCTTGTCGCAAAGACAACAAAGGTTTGGCCCTGACACAATGTAAAACCATTTGACTAATTATTGCTCGCAAAACACGATATACAAACAAATGGTCAACGATACTGTGCACACAGTTATAGCAAATAGCTTCGATGAAAACGATTAATGGCTTTCACTGGCTTTTGTTGATTTTGACAATGTTTTTGTAAACAAGCAATTTGACAGCTTTCTTCTTATCACCAAGTTTGTCTGGTAATTGAACCCATTCCACCTTTTGGACTGGTCATAATGTTACCAGGTAGCTCTGAAAATGCAGCTTTGGACATGCTCCAATTTTAAAAGCACCAATCCTATTCCCACATCGAGAACAAATGTTATGAGTTAATTTGGAGCACCGGATTTTATTCTTGTTTGAGTGGGAATAAAATCGTGGTGCGCAATTTTAATATAAGTTCCCTATGATATTATCTCCTTCTTAAATTAATCTCATCATTTGATATTTTATTAGAAAGTGAAGAATTGTGATTAACGAAAACAAAATTCTTCGGTTAAAATTATTTTTTGTTGTTTATTTTTTCCTTAAACCTCGTTGTAGTAAGGAAACATTTACCGAAGAGCAACAAAGCAACATTCTACGACATAAAATCGCGGACAAAGCTATAGGTAATAACCAACAATCGTTACATTAAATGAAGTTGCTTCCACTGTTTGTTTGCCCCTACAACTTGGACACGAAATAGTCATTATGGAATGGCAATTTTGTATACTTATTTTTACGAGATATTTCAGTAAAACGCTGACGGTATCTGAACCTTTCTACTTAACATCTTACTCCGTTTTACTTCTGTGCGATTATCATGCTACCAGGCATCGCATGTATTAAATTATATGAGATGCACTCATACAATTTAACTCTATCTGTGCCCATGAGACACGCTCTCTACTTGTCTACGACACAGGGTGCAGCACCGAGCTTGGGCATTAAACATGTTAATACTCGTGTAAATTAATTTCAGTGTAATGGAATATGAGTGTTTAGTGAAATGTACCAAAGAAAAAATTGTACCTAAGTAAGTTTTGTTTTTGTAACTATTGTAAGTTGGAAATAAATATTTGTTTTATTGTTTGTCTGTACATATCCCTTAGCAAAACCACCTCCCGATCGTGCGTGTACATCATTGAGCGAATAATTTGTCTTTATGCAATGCGGTTTCCACGGTCGGAATGGGTCTATTACGCGGAATAATGTTTATTGATGTGGCATACCGCTAATCGTGTTAGCATGGACACCGTTATCATTATAAACATGACTGAATTTGTGGGTAATTATAAAATTGGTGTTAAGAGGTGTTACAATTTGCAATGTCTGTGTACTGTAATACTAACCGTTGGACAAGGATCTATTTACTACAAAAAAAGATAAGTAGATATCATAATCCTTAAATATTTTTTTTAATTATGATCAATGACGTGTAATAGTGGTATTACAAATATATCTGTATTTCTGTATTTCCGTAGAAGCCATCGATTCCATTTGTTTCATCATTATTTCAGCCGCAGAAAGATTTTGCTTTGAGATTAAGTAATTTGTCCATTTCGTGGTCGGACGTCCTGTGAATATTAACTATTTCATTGATTTATAGCTTAAGAAGCCGTTACATCGCCCGCGACTAAAGTGGTTTCGAAGAAAACATCGCAGTCTGATTAGCTTTACGTTATCTACATAAATAAATAAATATTGCTGGACAATTCACACAGCGACATTTAGCCCCGTGGTAAGCTCGAACCTTGTGTTACGGTTATATACATAAAGCCTATGTTATTTAGCGTATATGTAAATGTGTTGAAATAATCTTTGAAATCGGCACTGTTTTTGAGTTTAATCATTACAAATAAACACACAAAAATACAAAATATACTCTTTATAATCTTACTTACTCGTAGGTATCTTATACGTTATGGACTAGGCAACATTGTAAATGGAACTAGCAAGGGGTGTTATAGGTCAGACAAGTTGCGTTATGTCGCAAAGGATTCATTTATCTTCGTTCTGAAGTTTTGCTTTTCAACTTCTAGTAGTTTATGATGTTTTAAGGGTATTTCGAAAGTTACGAGTAAACTAGTTCAACATTATGCTTTGAAACTTTGTACTTAACTTGTAAGGTCTTTTGTTAAAAACCTTCATCATCATATTAACCTATATTATGTCCCACTACTGAGCACAGTTCCTCCCCAATAGAAACCATCATACATCTTGTGGGACTTCGTATAACCACCGCGCCTACCAGGTGGCAATCGCAGTTAGGTCACAGACGCTACTGCCTGTCTTATAAATAATTAATAAATATTTCTGGACAATTCACACAGCAACATCTCTTGTGTTACGGATGCTAGATATACTTTTGATATACTTAATGTAATATGCATAGGGGAGGGGGGGGCAAGACGGGGTGGCGGGCAAGAAGGGGTACCGGGACTTACCAGCGAACCAATTGACTAATCAGGATTGTTTTAGCGCGTGGCGGTGCGCCGCCATGTTGCTTATCAGTCGGTGCAACAAGTAAACAGAATACGGGCTCCCGTCATTTTTTATTAAAAAAATAAGAATTTTGGCACTTTCCTTGTCATTTTGGCAGCTTAGTTCGGTGGTGAAATTCACGTGGCTATCAGGAGTTGAGATTTGGCATAAACTTAACGAAGTGTGCTCGTGACTACAATGTCAGGTAAGAAATTGTTTTTCTCACTAGCATGCATGGAATTTTTAGTATGATTTTTTATGTTTCATTTGGCTTGAGTGGGCAAGATGGGGTATAGCTTTGAGGGGGTACCCCATCTTACCCACACTAAAATCTACGTGCTGATTGTTCATGGCGTTTTTAAATGTAGTTATTATTTGTATTTTAGAATGATGAAAACTTACCAAAGGAAAACAAATAGAGGGGAATGGTTGGATGACAATATGAAAAGGCGGTGGATGCTGTTTTGGAAGGAAAAAAGAAACTGATTGAAGAGGATAAACAAAAAAGAAAAGAAATACGAGAATTGAAAAAAACTAAGAAAAAAGCTAGCGTAAAGAAAAAGACAACAACAATGAAGAAAAAACTAAGTCTCCTGTATCATCAGAAAGCGACAATGACAACGAAAATACCCCATGTTTGTATTGTGAAGGTCGTTATTTGGACTCAAATGAAGGATGGGCTGCGTGTTCTTTATGTGGCAAATGGGCTCACTGCGGCTGTGCTGGTGTAGACGATGAAGACGAAGAGGCTACGTTTATATGCGAGTTTTGTCAACAATAAGATGCTTCTACTAAAGCATACCCCATCTTGCCCGCAGGGGTACCCCATGTTACCCGCACCTGAGGGCAAGATGGGGTGATGGGACTTTTTTCACTTTTTGATGTATATTTAGCTTATAAGTAACAAGTGTTCCTAGAATTACTAAAATTATGACAGACTGATTGCCAAAGATGGTTATTATAATAAAAAGTATTCAGAAAGTATAACAGTAACAATTTTATTACACTTTAAACGTTAGGTACCCCGTCATGCCCCCCCCTCCCCTACATAGATATTCATTTTATAAAAACGGAAATTACTCATGTATTTACAAAAGATATCGAGTCGAGGTCGTTTTGGGCCATTAACCTACAAAGTAAAGTAAGTAAAAAGTAGATAATTAAAATGTTTCGTTTTATATATTTCATCAATTTATTGTTATTTCTCCACATAAATTCTTTATTTTACATCATAGGTTTGATATACAAACATGACTTAATATTTACACTTAGTTAATACAGTAATATACATATTTTACATTAATTTCCATAATGATAAGGGTAAAACTATGCTATGTCATAAATATTTATTTGTTAGCTCATTTTTACACAAAATCTTATAAATGTATTGTTTTTGTAGGACAGAAATATAGTTGGTACATCCGCACTAACTAAAAGAGATATTCAACTTAGTATTTTTATAACGTATTCATTGTTAACGTTAGTTTATCGCCGAGATGTTAAAGCAAGTTAAACAAAATACCTCTGTTAAAAAAAACTTTAGCAGAGCCGTGTTGGCTTTGTGGAGCACTCTCGACTTTTAAACATTATATTAGAATATAATGTGCGCTTTGAAAACATGTTCTAACAGTATAGAGTCTAACGTGAGAAAACCGCCATGATCTGAGAACTTAGAGAGTTTGAAGGAAATTTGACATTCACCAACCCGCAAGCGTGGTGAATAAAGGCCAAATCCCTCCTGTCAAGAGAGAGACTCCCAGCAGTGGGAACGTAAATAGGGGTGATGATAATGAGTAAAAAAACTACTATTATTTAGACAATGCAATACAATACATACAGTTTTACCTAGAGTCGATATAAAAGTACCATCAAGTTAATTTTACATAGTGTACCCACTACGGCGTAGACCTTGCTACGACGTAGCTTCGAACAGTACTACGCCGTAGCTATTACGACGGAGACAATGTTCAATTCGATATGCTCAAGTTTAAGTTTCAGTGATGAGAACTTATTTAAGCTGTTTAATGAAGCCTCTTTTTTAATCTTTAAAATGTGAAGCAAGAATTTAATGAGATTTACAAAATATTAAAACTTACAAATATTTCTGACAAATTTAATATTTTTATATACATTTAATTTTACTGCTGTATGTTGCCCGCTATACTTTTCCCTGTACATAAAATGATTACGAATTTATCCTTACATTAACTTAACAATTATTTAAACTAACTAATGGTCAATACTTTATGCACAAAACTTTTTAGCATATTTTCAGCAAGAAACACATAATTTATTATAAAGATTTTACATTTGTTTTCAGCTTTACAGTCTTACACTGCGCTTTTAATAACGTGTACCTATGTAGATATAGATACCTAAATGCCTAAACCAGGGTTTATATTTTTTATTTTATAAAGTTCATACTCTAACACTAATTTTCGAAAAATAGCAGACCTTATATTCAAGCAAGACAGTCGAGTTACTAGAAGTTACCAGTTTTTAAAGTCATAAACAAAAATATTTATCCAGAATTGCCCACAATATGATGCAGAATATTTTTACATGTGAGTGTAAAGCGTCGCATGTGCCATAGACATTTTTATTATCAAGCCTTTTGAAATTAGAATCCCCTTTTTGCGTTCAAGCTATTCAAAATAAGAACTAGTAATTTTCCATAGATCCACGATCTTTTACAATATGCTCAGGCTCACGCGTACAGATCTTGGGGTGTACGCGGGACGCGCGGGGGCCGGGTCTCGCGTCATATCCACGTGCGTTCCACGCCAGGCGCGTCATTCGTCCCGCACTCGCCGAGCGGGGCGGACGCGCCTCGCCGCTGTCAGGCGGTGCTCACCATCGTATTGTTGTACGTGCTATTCATCGAAATGCGAATCGTGCCTGAAAATTTTGCACGTTTTAATATACGTTTGGCTATGAGGGTGGAACACAGCAGATGCGATTGTTAGACGTATAGACCAAAATAAGACTCCGCAATGATATTCTGACACAATAATATCTAAATGAGCTTACATTGCTTTTTTTTAAAACGCAATATAGCTTATAATTTATACGTCTAAACAAGCGCGTTCGATATGTTCAGCCCTTGTTGAAACGAATGGCTATACTAAAAGCACGCAATGAGAAGCAGACTCGTCGCCTAACTACTGGATAGAAAGCCAAGTTGTGCCACATCTCTCACAACATTCAGTATGGCATCTCTTACTTGTTTATTTTATTTGCATGAAGCAAGATGGGGGAGCCATGTGAGGTTTTGATGAATTTTGTCGTCCTGAACAAACCTATGAAGAAGAATATCATGTCTGTCAACTAGTCTATATTTAGCAATTCTTTCAGCACTAGTTATTTTATCCAAAAGTTATACGGAATAGGCTTTTACTATTTAGTTTTAAATCGTAATTATTAAAGCTTCTATCTCTTTATGTACGCGGGTTGTTGTTGCCACTACATTATTTGAATTCAGTTTGAAACTATAAAGCCAAAAATCAAAAGTATTCTGGACATAAACTATTCATAGGCTTCTAGTAATTCAATACATATCAATCTGCAATATGATAACACGTCTAAATACTAAATGTTGACTGTCTATAAGCCTATTGATAATTAAAGCCCTAAGATCAGACGACTTCACCAAACAGAATACCCGAATACACAGTGGCACTACAAGCCCTAAGCATCAGCGAAAACAAGACAGATTGCTTACTTGTACCATTCTTTCTGCTTGGTGAGATGGATCGGACCGAGCGATCCATACGTTCCGTCCCGAAGGGTCGGTGCCTCGTCAGCCCGCCGTGCCCAAACGCTCCACAGCACCAGAAAAACTGCTTGAACCCTCGACGAAATCTAAAACAAACGAAGATTTGAATCAAACTGTTACAGCAATAATAACTAGAACATCATCAGCATACATCATATTAGTATTTAAATTGAAAGATACTTTTCATTAAATTGAATTGGGTATAAATCAATTATATTAGAGCTAAACATCCCTGAAATTAGTGAAAATTTACAATCAAAAAGCAGTCGATCAGTCATTATGATTGTAGGAATATTATACCTAAACGTAAAAGTAAATGTTTGGATAAATTAGCACTACTAAACTGATTCTTAAATAACATTTCTTAAGATTTATAGTGCATAACACATAATATTACTTTTTATTGCTAATAAATACTCTAAAACGTGGGCAAAGACGCAGGCGGAAAGTCAGTCATGTATGTAGGTAATTATAAATGGAAAAGATGTATGATGTGTATATTTTTATCTAAATAGTTCCCACTGAGTATTCTGACCTACTTAGCTTGAAAATTAGGTGTGGGTCGTTGGCGTGTAAAGCGTGAACCTAGTTAAACTAATGGCATAATGTAGAGTTGAAGTAGACCCAAGTTTGCTGAGCTTTGGCTGTAACTTATATGTTTTATTAGCTCTAAAGACAGACTGGATCCTGTATAACAAGATTGTCGCCCGATGCGCTATATTTTTGACAACCTCTGTCGCGTAGAGGGCGAGATCTATCTGCAGGTTCGATTCCCGCCTCGAGGCAAAAAAAATATGATGTGTAAGTATTTGTTCCACATATTTTTATAATTATCTTTGTATGTAAGTATATAATAATTAAGTATATCATAAATCTAGCACCCGTAACACAAGCTTAGAGCTTACCATGGGGCTAGATGTTACTGTGTACAAACCAGGGTTGTTGCTGATGCAGGTTTTGGACACATTGCAGATGCTGATGCTGATTTTTGATCTTGACATCCGCGGATGCTGATGCTGATGCTGATTTTGGCCAAGTGCGTGTCTGATCGAGTTTTCCTCCTTTCATCATCGAAACGTACACCCATATTCTTAGTCGTTTCCTCATAATATTTCTCCACTCAAAAAAAAGCGTTGATCGTCGTGGTTGTAGGAGTTTTAAGGTTGGTTATGAGATACTTTACGTTTGACAGTTCCCACCTTATCTCGAACTTGAGGTGAGCTGAAAAAAAATCTCAAGTGGAGGACGTTTTTGTCGTATTCTCAGATACGAATTTGCTCAAGTGAGGTTGAGTTGAGTGGAGAAAACGACTAAGAATATGGGTGTGAGTCTTGATAAATTATGCCGTGTAGAGTTCCGGTCCCAAAGAGTGTCAACGGGGCCCTATTATTAAGCTTCCGCTGTCTGTCTGTCTGTTCATCAGTTGAGCTACCTGTAGATTGTTTGCAACAGTCTGCAGTTAGCTCAATTGTTACTACTAGTTATAATTTATTTCTAATTTTCTTTTTCAATTTAAAGTTTGTATTCAATAAATTAAAAAAGTTAACATTGATCAATGTAATCTATTGAACCTACATAAAAATTGTGGTTTCACTAGTGAGTTACTAATTTTAGAAAAGCTTCGAACTCGGCAGGGTTTAGGCTCTTCTGATGATTTTCACGTATTCGTTCGCCCTTTACGGGAATAATCTTTTTACAGAATTCACACTTGGCAGTTTCGGCATTAATTAATTTAAAATAAGTCTTAAGTCTTGATCTCACTTTTTAAAGGTGGTGACATTATTATAACCGTGCATACAAACAACACAACACTACTGACGCGACTTACTTCAAATACGGTACGAGTACTAAAATCTGTATTATTATTTCCACGCAATGTGTAGTCCAACGAATAAACAGGTTTGTGCTTGTTAACCTGAATATACAAAAATGCGCGCTAAGCCCCGCCCGCTTCGGACAAGTTGCGACTCAAACATCAGCATCGAAAATCAGCATTGATCGATGCGGATGCGGATGCTGATGTTGATGTGTAATTTAATGCTGATCATCAGCGGATGCTGATGCTGATGCTGATATCCGCAACAACCCTGGTACAAACCAGCAATATTTATTAATTTATTCAGGTAAGCAAGAATATGCCTAATAAAGGATAAAAATATACCTACTTGACCTGACAAGTACCAACTCAAAGACCTCTCATAATACTTCAATATGAAAGGTTCGTTCTATCTGATTGAAATTCAGCGCCTTTGGGTCCCTTCCACTCAACAATGATTAATCAATCACATTGTATCAGAAATTTCAATTATTCACACAGAATTGTCAATAGGCGTAATAAATAATTTAGATAGGGCGCGACAAATGTACGCTTAGGTTCGAACGAATATTTGCTCTCTTGGTGCGTGTTCTCTACTGTGAAACTTAACCCTTTTTGCTTCAAATATTGGTGCCACCTAAATCCATTAATATAACCAGCAATGTGCGTGTGTGCCACGTTTAACATTAGTATTATAAACACGTTAGTTGAACTTTTTAAGGGTTTAATAGGAGTGCTATTTGTGTAAAACAGGACGAATGCGGTCAACAAATGGACGAAAAGTGACTTTATAATTATTCGGGAAAAACTTCCAGGGCGAATAAGGACTAAATCATAAGAAATTATACTCACTTAGAATTCATCCAGCAGTATATAATGGGGTTATACATAGAGTTGCTCATCGCGAGCCAGTAGATGCCCAGGTATATCTCCTGGATAGCCTCGTAGTTCACGACATCCGGGTAGTATGACGTCACGAGGAAGTACACGTGGAACGGCAGCCAACACACCGCGAAGATCACGACGACCACTATCATCATTTTCACGACCTGTGGAGGGCAAGATTACTCTTTATGTTGTATGCCGTAAAATGTTTATGATCCCTGGAATTTTTATCGGGTACTAATTCGGGATTTTGTTATCAAGTGGATTTTGTGTGAAGTCTGGTGCAATTTTGTTTAGCGGGGATGCATCATCATCATTAGTATAGTTGGTATATTGTCCAATACTATATTTGTTAGAATTATTAGTGAGAAGTAAGAATTGATTACATTTACTAAATTACACAGTTTCCAAAAGATCAATGTTTGGTATAAAAGCCTCTAGAAGCTTATATCCGGGATCCACAATATTTATGTCCAAATGTCCGTTGCCAATTCCCTGCGCACTCTCCTCTAACCTCCATTTATCCCAACAGAGAATTTGCTGCCTGTTTTTCTATCACAATAAAAATGAGTTATAGAGAATTTATATGGCTGATGGAATCCGAACAATGCAGTGGATTGTAGACACATAATGCCGCTGCTTATATATATTGGCTTTAAAAGTAATTTACTAAGTACGTCTAAACTTGGCTCAGTTAGATAAAGACAGATACGAGTAACTTGGTTTTATTAAATTTTTGTAAAATATTTTAAGAAGAAGAAACTTAATCCGTTTAATATTCATGGCAAGCTCTGGAATGTTCGGTACAGTAGGTACTTATTTGCATGATTTTTCCATTGTCAATACCTAGGCGACCACTAAATGTTTTATTTTAAGAAATCTTACTAACATGGTTAAAATATTGCCAAAAAACTGTATTTTTTTAACAAGATAATAATAAGATATAATGAGTTATAATTTAACTTATAATTTACTTGTTAACTTATGTTCACAGTAAATCTCTTAAGTGTAGGCTATGAAAATATTATAGAAAAATATAAGGATTTTGATGCGATTTTAGTGATTCAGAATGAAGGTTTATAAATAGGTATAATTATTAGGTAGGTACCTAATCTACCTATAAGCGAAGCGGGGGCGGGTCACTATTTTTATAGATAAGTTTAACAAAGTTGGATCCTACAAACTGAAAGCACTCGTGCTTACAAATGTGTATTCTTAAGAGGGGTAACCACAAGTCTAGACGGAAAGAGAATTTTAATACTAAAACATGGTTTTTCCATTACCTACTCTTGCTAGTTCGAGAAATACTTTCGTTGATGTTGGATGAAAAAAAAGTAAACTCCCCATTTGATTTTATATGAGAATGATGTTGAAGGTGCTTCTGAGTTGGTTATTTTTAATGTTTTAGTTTTATGTTTTCGTATTTTATGTACTTTCTTAAAAGTTTATTTCAGAGAGAATTTCAATCAACTGTATAATTATATTAACCCATATATTTAATATTTTTGTTAGTAAATAAACGTGGGTGTGGTCGGTCAAAATGGCAAACTAATTAAATAATGACTGTAATAAGACAGAGTATTCTGAAAATTAGTTAGCTAATGGGCAGAATGTTAAGCTAACTTTCCAGGTATTACAGTCTATCTAGTTTCCGCTTGATTAGACGTTAGTTTCTTGTTCATCTAACTTACAGTTGTGGAATAGTTTCTGAGTATGCTGTTATCTGTCGGAATAGGGGTGTTATGATAATATTAAAATCATCCTGGACAATTCACACATCAACATATAGCCAAGTGATAAGCTCGAAACTCTTGTTACGGGTACACGTTTAAGGTACAAGAAAACAATTAAAAGAACCGGAACAAATTTAGATCCTCCAAATACTTTTACCAGAACGGAAATCGAACTAGCAACCTTTTGCGTCTGCTTTGTGCCCGCCGCATTGGGGTCGTCAATTAAATGAAACTTTACCATTAAACTGGCTACTTCTAACTAGGCAACACAAACTACATTAAGTATATCTACGGGGTAATCCGCATAACACGGTAACGCTTTTCCGCGTTACGTATCTAAATAAATATATAAACTAATATAATCCTATTCTAGATACGTGATCGTACACGACGCCCCAGTGGAAATAAACATCAAAGAACGTTCAGTAGTAGAGAGATTCAACATATCAATAATTACTATTCAAAGGTTTTCTAAGGAAAGTAGTTATTTGCCACTTCAGTGCGTTCAATATCCTTCCCTATCCCTTGGGTGTAAGGTTTGTTTGGGTAGATATGACAAGTGACATGATTTTTGTCCAATTTCCGCATTAGGTACTTACATTTACGTACTTTCTAGTAGTCACCTCCCAATTTCTTCCCACTGTTATTGTCAAACCGACTAAACGGTGCATACAAAAGAAAAAAGTTAACTAGAATATAAAATTATTTATAAAATAATCCAAAACTTTATATTGCTAAACAATTTACACAACAGCAACAAGCTTGTGTTACATTAATTTATAATAACGCGGGCGAAGCCGTGGGGCGTAAAGGTAGTTAAATATACATTCAAAATGTGTCCTGTAGTTAGATTCTCAATTCAAACCAACTAATGTGATTGCGGCCTTACACGAAATCAATTTCAGTCCAACTCACTTCAATTAACGTAAATCAATAAATCCACTCCTGAGATAATAGACTGATAGTATCTTCCTATTAAACAATGGAAGCAAAGTACCTAACGCTTTAAGTATGAAAGTTTCATTGCAAGAACTTTTAATGGGGATGATTTTATCTGTTTGTCAAGTATTTTATCAAACTAGGCTTTGAAAGTTCGTAACTAAAATTAATTTAATGATTAGGTGTTTATCTTGTTTAGCTGCTGAAGAAAATTGGCATATTTTCTATGTAAAAACTATAGAGAAAATATTTTAATTATCTCGTTTATTCTATTACTTATTACTTTTGATTAAATCAAAGTTTTCTTAGAATAAACTAAAGCGGATACTATTATTGGGTGGGCTCTTTGATAATTAATTTTCAGTTTTTAGGCACCAACGCCATTTTACAAAGTATTAGGACATTATGTCTTATCCTTAGTTTAAATCGATCTATTATATTAAATAATGATTTGTTTTCGTTTCGCGGTTCTCTTCACTTTAAACATAAAAGGGTAACGAATGAATTTAATTTCCATTCGCAGAAAAACAGCTCCCTCTCAAATAAATTCGCAGGCACGACACAGAGCCTCACATTCATCCATTTCTTTCATGAAGTACTTTCTTCCCCTATAGATTATGTAGATTACTGGCTCAAATTCCAATTCACACATTGCTATAAAACTGGAAACTTTTTCAACAAATAAATTCAGGACTCCGCAAATTCTGTTTTACGGATTTCAATCCACGCTTCGCAATTTAGTTGCGAGCATTTTAACTACATCTAGGTACTATTACCGCCACGTACTTGATGGCGAAATAGCGGACTGAGTTTCAAATCGTCACATTTGCATGGAAATTAGAATTTGATTTGGGAAAGTTTAATTAAATGCCACGTCAAGGTTGTGATTTTCGGAAAATTCCGTTGAGAGAAGAACGGTTGAATGAGGGGTCATGGCAGTTTATCTGTCACTCTCGTGATGTTAAAGATAACTATAAAAAATTGCGTTGGTATTTTAGTCCCAGCAGTAGGAATGTATAATGATATTGATGCATTTAAGATGATACAAACCCTCAAGAAATGATACAAATCACACCGTGAAGCTTTTGCAGACTCTATGAGGATTCTGTGCTTTTGATCGCTTGAAGGGAGTGTATGTATCTGTGATTTTGTATGATGGTTCTAGGAGACTCATCCACCTTTAAGTCTAAAACAGAGCAATCTTAACTAACTAACCCTTCGTTTACTCTTGACGTTGTCGAGCTGCCGCTGCGTGCACTCGCCTATGGACTGCGAGCCCCACAGCTCCACGCCCACGCGCGTGTACGCGAACGTCATCGCGATGATCGGCAGGAAGTACGTCAGCACCATGTATACTAGGTTGTATCTGTTGACAAATATTAATTAATCATAATCTATTATATCGACCCCTACGTATAGTTGTGTATCTGCAAAACACAAAAAACATGGAGAGCGTTTAAAGATTTGAAAATGTTAGGAACATTATTATGAAGTTGGACAGGTTATAGGAACAAAAAAAAACGTACTAAGAGTACACTTTTTTATAAGTGTGTATCTGGCAGTTACCTACACGAAGATAATAGATCATATTATAAGATATTATCGCGAAAAATATCGGAAACCAGGAAAGGAGCTGATCCGATTTCGCTAGTTATATTTTTAGAATACCTTGAAGCACGAGGATGGTTCTATTATAACGCGGGAGAAGCCACAAAAGATCCTCAGAGATAATTGAGATATAATATTATTTTGAGTTTCAGCTATTATTTAAAGACAAAATTAAAACATTTTGAATAAGCAGAACATTTTCTGAAACGAAACAAATGTAATCATTGATAGCGTGGGGTGATGATTAACTTTTGATTACCTTATTTTTAGCTAACTTTTTCTAAAAATATATCTGAGTTTTATTACCATGATTGCTCTTTTGTTTCACAAACAAATTTCAATTATGGTGAATTGCTCTTAATCTCTCCTTTATAACGTTAAAATAGATTTATATGAATTGGGCAGTTTTCATTTGGTGGATCGCGAATAATTTGCTAGACAAAGTTTGGAAAACTAATAACCATTTTTTGTATTAACAAGGTATCAAGCGATGTCTAAGATTTTTGAACATGAATTCAAATCCAGTATTCATGTAGCGCAATAAAAATATGATTGTCTAAGAATCCAAATCAAATATAGCTTGGCAATTTATAAAAATCTTTATTTTATTCTGAACTATTTTAACTTGAAAACAACCAGCTGTGGTCTATTGTTTTGAATTATAAATTAAAAGTAGCTGGTTTTCATTTTATTATGAAAATGCACAAGAAGCCACAAATATTTTTGTTGAAGTTAAAGAAAAGAACGTCTGGCATTGCAGTGTTGAAAGTTTCTCATTCCGAGAGATTTTAACCTAGTAATTATTCCATCTCCTTTCTCGAAAGAATCCATTACCATAAAAGCACTGCTTTAATTCCGATTTTACTATTTACTGGCAAAGTAGTAAATGTCTAGTAAATTGTTTGTTGATTAGCGACAGCGGAAATTACGCACGTAAAATCGCGATCCTAAAAAAGCAAGATGGCGAGACGACCATATTCATTTTTAATTATAATGTTTTCCACTTTATATAAAGTATCTTAATCAGCCCGGCCGTTCTTGAGTTCTAGCTTTACATTTATGTACGTTTAACCTTGTTATTTATCGTTGTAATTTATCGAACAATAACTTACATATACTCCAATCTTGAATGTGTGGTCATCCCATCAGGCCATTCAGAGAAACAGATCCGTCTGAAAAAAAAACATGCGGTTCAACAAAGCGAGGGTTCCTCTAAATAAATACCTTTTTACAAGGCTTGTAATTAAATTTCGGGTCGTCGCTTGATGATCTTAATACGGACATTCGTTTGTGTTTCGAGAATTGGGATTGTTGGTGTAATTCGGAAAAGGTTTTTTGTTACCGAGTTATATTCATTAGTAAAATGTCGAATTTAAAGTCTGACGTTGATGTGTAATGTGGTTATGTGGATCGTTTCCTGGATATCTGTTGCTTTGGATGCCAAGCTTATAAAAATCACCATCATCATCATCATCAAATGGAAATGGGCTACACCTTTAAAGAATGAATTCAAACAGAACTTTGAAGAGTTTGAAGGACGCGTACCATTCACGATGACAGACACGCTGGTAAGCTGATTTAGTTAGCGTGGTGATTCCCTGTGTCCCAGCAGATAATTAACATAGACCAGTTTTAATTTTTTATTTAGTTATAAGTTTTTTCTGACGTGTCCATGTAAAGCCCTGTGTTTCTATGGAAATAATAGTTTGACTTTGAATTTGACTTGTTTTTATACCTGACAGTGCCGTCCGGCAGTGGGTCGGTCTCCGTCGTGAAGTACATGAAGTTAGGACTGCTGATGAGGCCGCTCCAGATCCAAATGGCGGCCGTGATGCCCAGCGTCGCGCGCTTGCCGAGCCGTGGTCGGAGCGGGCTCATTATAGCTACGTATCTATAAATAAATAAAATAAAAAAATAAAAAGCTTTATCACACAAAGTATTTCGAATAATTGGCTACGTTTCTATTGACAAAAATATGTTATTTTTTATAAAAAAAATTGTCGTATCGACCTTACAGTATTACTAGATACTTATTCATTTTGGTAAGATATTATTTAAGAGCCGTGTTGGCTAAGTGAGAAGACACTCAACTATCATTCGGAAGGTTGAAACCACTGAATTTTACTTCTTGAAAAAATTATGGGCGCTTTAAAAACACCTGCCCTTACTGTAAAGGCAAACAGCGTGAGAAAACCGGCATATTCTGAAAAGTTTGAAGGACATTGTCATTCACCAAACCACACATGGCCAGCGTAGTGTTCCAGCAGTAGGAACATAAAAAGGGCTGATGATGATTATTGTTTGAGTTATTGCATTAGTGAGTGTGTCTTACCTATCTACACTTATAGCGAGCAGCGTGAACACCGACGTAGATATACTGAGCACGGCGACAAACTGAGAGAACTTGCAATAGAAGTGCCCGAACGGCCAATCAGAGTTCAGCATGTATGTGAAGTTGAACGTCACATTTAGAGCCGACATCATGGCGTCCGCTACTGACAGGTTTACTGTTGACAAAATAAATAATAATTAAATACATATCTATAATAATAAATAATAATAATAATACACGACGAATAATATTTTGACGGCCTCTGTGGCGCAGCGGGCGAAGGTCCGCCTGCGACACAAGAGGTTGCGGGTTCGATTCCCGCCTCGGAACAACTATTTGTATGATCTGCAAATATTTGTTCCGGGTGTCTGGGTGTTATATATGTATAATAAAAAAAAAATATCTATCTATGTACGTATATTATATTAAGTATATCAGAAATCTAGCACCCGTAACACAAGCTTTGAGCTTACCACGGGGCTAGATGTCGTTGTGTAAAAATTGTCCAGAAATATTTAATATTATTTATATTTTTAATACAATAATAAATGTTTGAGTTGCAAATGTACGCATAATTTTCCGTGTGGTAACGGCCAATTCCTTGTTGTCAAACTGATAATTAATATTAGATAATTTTTACATAATAATCAGTATCATAATACATTTGTCACGCGATAAAAAAAGCGTGAAATTTCCTCATCCTTAGGCTAACCGGTTTATTTTATTACATTATGTTATGTGTACCTTATTTATATACTCTGAAAATAGCTTCCTTGATATAAAGAGTGTCAGATACAGACCATGTTAATGGTAACAATATCTTCACAGAAAATAAGCGAAATCAATGTTTACTGTACCATTTAGTCAATGTTGCCTTTCTGTATCCAGTGCTACGGATACAGCCGGATACCATTCTATCTTATTTTACTAAAGATTTATAAAAACATTCAAGCGCCATCTTCACGGAGACTAACGATTGAAACAATGCTGAAATATCAGGAAACTCAAAATTACAATATTTTGAGTTAATGATTTAATACCCGATTTTGTTGTAATCTTGTTAAACAACATGATACATAGTTTAAAGAATTAATATCAATATATTTCGCTCAGTTTATCCGTTCCTGTACGTCCTTCCACCTACGCCTATTAAACGTAGCCGTAAGCATATTAACGCGTCAAATATGGGATGTTTGCTTCAGGCCAATATTCCCAGCTCGTATCAGTTAGAATTAAACCGCAAGGTGCGAAGTACCTACCGACTGTTGATAAAGGAGCACTAACAAGGTATTCCGCTCCATGTCTATTTTAGGCCGAGGTAAGTGTTTTATAAAACAAGCTGATGAATTGGATTACGATTAAATTGAATTGGTATTTTACCTATTTCTGTTTTCTATGTAATTCTAATCGTGTTTAAAGTCGGTGGCTTGTTTATCAAAGTCTGGCATGATAGTCATCTAGTTGTAGGGGTATATTTTGATATAATGTGGTTATAAATATCACACTTTTTTTTCTGTTTTGTGCCACACTTCAACGCAAAATTAATGCGTATTAAAGTTCCTTCTAAGTTTCGATCATAAGTATCTGATTAAAATATCATACAAATGACAAACGGTACTCGCTTAGGCCTAATTTCACCACTCTCTGTTTGTTTGATCGTCGATTGTCTATTTGGCAATCCTGGCAATACAGCACTACATCAATTCAGAATCTCAGAAAAAAAAAACTTACCTAGAAAATAATTGGTGACGCTCCTCATACGCTTATTAGCGAGTACTATCCAAATGACGACGAGGTTGCCGACGGTGGCCACCACCACCATGCCGGCGAACAGCAGCGTCCACACCACCTGCCGCCACCACGGCAGGATGAACGACACGTAGGGCTGGGGAAGACGAAGATTTTATATTACTATCAACATGTTTATGTTAGTCTGTTAGGTACTTATTTATTTATTTTTGTGCCTATGTAAAGTATGGTGGCATGTGGTTTGAGCAGGACTACACAATTTCTTACGAGCATGGAATGTCCTGTGATACTTTGATTTTCAATAAAATGATTGATTGATTGAATTAAATAAAATCTAATTATTTACACAATTTACACAGCGACATCTAGCCCCGTGGTGAGCTCGAAGCTTGTGTTACGGGAGCTAGATTTCTGATATACTTCATATAATATACATACATAGATACATATTTTATTACTATAAATTAATATACATTGAAATGCATCGTGTAACTTATGATGGATTGAAAGTTTTGTGTATGATTTCTTATACATAAAGCTGAAGATATCGCGCATTAAATTTAAAAGGGTTTCTTTGAGTCTTTAACATTTTTCGCGATAAATCTTCTCAGCAGTTTTATAAATTCCTCTTTAACGTTCTGCAATCATCTTGTTAAAATAATGTAATTTGTAATGGGCTCTTATAACAGCAATAACCAGTGCTCTGACTCCATTCTCTAACCGCCAAGCTTAGTGCCAGCCATTAAATAAATCTCGTAGAGCCTGGAATTCAGATAAATGTATATTCCAGCTAAAAGAAAAGCTTTTTGTATCTGAATAATTATCTGAAAATTTCTTAAACATGCTACTAAATTGATGGGGCAGTTAAATTTCAAGCAAGTTTTGTGAATGTTAAAGAAATATATCGAGATAGGACTCAAGCGCTTATCTTTCATGATTGTTCTTTCGCTTTGTTCGGTTCTTATGTTATTTTATTTATGTAAATGATCAGTTATTCTCAGAAGATATCTCCCAAATTCAAAGGAATTTATATTTATTCTCACTAAATTAATGTTTACATCAAAGAAGTGAATTTAGTTTACCTGTGCCTGAATATACTAACTTTTTTACGTTTTATTTATTTCATAGGATTATAAAAATTTTTTTTTATTGTGTCTGGGTATGTATAGATTTAAAAAATAAAGTATATCTCATCATTATCACCCCTATTTACGTTACACTGCTGGGACACTGGGACACAGGAACTAGGCGAGAGATTAGGCCTTAGTTCACCACGTTGGCCTAGTGTGGGTTGTTGGATATAGTGAACTAGCGACTTATTAAATAATGATGATGATAACCAACTCTTCACTCTATATTTCACACGGTGTATTGCTTTATTAGGATCCTTGCGTCGGCTACTCAGCTCGTTTATAAAATGATGGACGATCCATATTGCATTTTGGCAGTTACCGCTCGCAGCAACTCGTTTCAGCAGAATTACGACCAATTCGGCTCCCAAAGGCACTGTAATCTTAATGAAGTACAGTCAGACTCAACATCTCTTAAGGGGAAGTGAACAGATAATAAATTATTAATAATAATTTACATTAAATCTCTTGTCACATTTTTTTCTAATGCTATCATGATGATTTAATATTCTTTGAATACCTTTACAATACAAATTTATTTTAAAAATCTGTTCAATGTATTTTTTTTATTTAATTGGACAAACAAGTTATTTGTTTGTTCTTGTATTAGTTTGTTGTTATATATTTTATGTAATTAAAATTGTTTATATAATTTATGTACCTACACTACCTTTTTAAATATTTTGTACTATTTTTTATTAATTATCTCCACTAAGGTTGCCTGGAAGAGATCGCTTTCAGCGATTAGGCCGACCCTTGTACGTTTAAGTTAGTATTAAGTTTTCTCGAAACTCTGTTTTTATTTTAATTAAGAAGGTACAATAAATTGTTATTCATTCATTCATGCATTCTTCCTTTTTTACACATTATAACTTATTCATCTGACTGTACCTGTTCGTTTCGGCTATTAATTGAGTTGTTTACAATGTAGCGGTAAACATAATGTTTTAATTTTTCAAGTTGTATCGTAAATTAGACACTCAATAATATTTTCAACCTCGCCAGCTGTTTTCAACAGAAAATACTTGTTTGTATGGGTATTTCCCATCTGATCATATGATCAGATTGTAGTATAACTGTCGGGAGTTAAACATAATTTATTGAGTAGGTAAGTGATTGCTAAAATATATAAGACCCGAACTTTAGGTAAGTGTAAATACCTGTGTCTCAGCAGTTGAAACGTAAATAGGGATGTATGCTAATGTATTCCGTTATCAACACACCTCATGCTCCTAATAAATAAATATTGCCGGACAATTTATACAGGAATATCTAGCAAGTAAGCTCGAACCTTATGTTACGGGTACTCATATAATCATCGTCATGTTTTCAGCTATTGGATGTCCACTGCTGGACATAGGCTTCGGCCCCGGCTTTTACCAGATCATTTGCCCATCTTGATGGTGGACGTCGGATGCTACGGTCTTCCGAATGTTTATACTCCTGAGGCATTTCGCGTGTTATTTTTATACACTTCTAGGTAAAATCTACATCATCTTGCTCTAGAACGTTCATACTTACTCCTGATGCATTTCTTGTGTTATTGATATATTTGTTACTGGCCTCGTCGACGAAGGTGACGAAGAAGTGAAGGTCGCTGGAGGTGGACTCGTTGGTGAATGTGGTCGGCGCTGGTTCGTCCAGCATCCTCTTGAACACCTGTAACAAAATAACAGTCAAAAAGAGAGTCAAGATTATGTAACAATATAAGTACCAGTGTAAGTGAAAAAAAATAAGAAGAAAGAAAATTCACTTTGAAAGTTAAGACATTATATTTCCATAGAAACAATAATTTACATGGCCACGTCATAAAAACATATATCTAAATAAATCTTTTCTGACTCATCTATGCAAAATTAAATAGGTTTGACAATTCTATTAAAGTTAGATCTAGTTTCTGGTAATGGACAAAAATGTGGGAGCCCATTTACCTGAAATACATTCGTCCCTAAAATATTACTCTTATCTTAACAATGATAAAGAAAATGAATCAGAATTTAATAGTCTAGCCACAAATATGACTTTAGTGTGATTTTGATTCATTCAGTGAACGGTTATTTTATTTGAATGTGATTTTATGAGTTTCGTGCCAAGAATTGATTGCTCTATCAATATAAAATCGTTCATAAAATTGAGTTCAAAAGAGAAGTAAAATACTTAATAACTTCTACTGACTTATTGACGTCTCTCTAGATTCTTGAGTGAAATGTATTATTTGATTAATTCATTTTTAGGGTTCCGTAGCCAAATGGCAAAAACGGAACCCTTATAGATTCGTCATGTCCGTCCGTCCGTCCGTATGTCACAGCCGTTTTTCTCCGAAACTATAAGAGCTATAAAGCTAAAATTTAGTAGGCAGATGTATTCTGTGAACCGCACTAAGATTTCATAAAAAAATTGAAAAAAATAAATTACATTTGGGGGTGTCATACATAGGACTGAAACTTAAAAACTTTTTTTTAATCGAACCCATACGTGTGGGGTATCTATGAATAGGTCTTTAAAAATCATAACAATGTTTCTAACACCATTTAATTCTAAACTTAATAGTTTGGACGTGAGACTCTTCCAAAGTGGAAAACAGAGTGTCCCCCCCCCCTTCTAATTTCTAAAATAAGAGGATGATAAATCTAGAAAAAATATATATTGTACATAACCATAAAAACTAACAACAAAAATTGGTTTGAACGAAATCTATAAAGTAGTTTTTTTTCAATACGTCATAAACTATTTCATATAATATAAACAATTGCTGCGGAAGCCTACATGGGCGAGTCCGACTCGCACTTGGCCACTTTTTAAATACTTAAATGAAATTGACGCTGCTGAAATATGGGTTTTAAAAACGTAAATGTCTTGTTTGTTTTATTAACCGTTACACCATTTAATCCCACCCGTAGTTACCTAGGCGGCGAGAAACCATTATATGTACTAGGTGGGTTCACTTATATTCCAAATTATTCGGGTTCTATAAACATAACAGAACAGATACTGGCATAGTTATTTTACTACATATATTCATCTAAATGTTACAATGAAACACGACCTGTAAGAAACAAGGTAGCAGGTGTTTTACAAGTGACAAGACAAGCATACTAAAACAGAATGGTAAAGAGAACTATTCAATTGTCTAGACTCTCTTGGGTATAACCTCACCAGAATGTCGGCTGGTATATACGTACAGATTTTTTAGTAGACGAGTGTAATATACTGTTTGTTATCAGAATGAATCAGTCAGTTACTATAAAAAAAAAAAAAAAAAAAACTGTTCAATCGCTCCTACATAGTATGGGGTGTACTACAAGCCTATCTTGTGACGTCTTTTTCTCATATTTTTCTATTATACACGAAATTAAATTTGAATAACCAAGATTAAAACTTTGAATTCCGAATGTATAATCCTTTTGTAGAAATCTTGTCCATCTCTGCATCCGTACCGTGTTGTGATGGAGCGGCCGTTCAACCCTAATATGTTGTGAAGTGTTCAGCGCGATAGTAGTAATCTGGCAAGTTGCTATGACAATGGAGGGGCAGAGGCTTATCGCGTGATGGAGGTAGACGGAAGGGTGGAACGTTTGTCGGAATGTTGTGGTGTGCGGTAGAACTTGATTACATACTGTTTATGAATTCCTAGTACTTTATGTTATTCGCAGTGAGTTGCCAGTTGCTATGAAGTCTGATTGCTAGTATATCTACCTAGTTTATTTATGTTAAAATAATTTAAATTAAAAAAACCTCTACAAGGTACAAACTCAAAATCTATTCTGAGTTACCTCGATGTACCGTTTTAACAAATTACCATGAACTGTCACCTGTTACACTAATTAGATAAATGATTAGCAGAGTGGTAATTAGTTTCAAATTACATATTTCGTAGAACGATAACATAAACTGAGACGCCCACGAACGTTTCAGAATTGGAAAATAATTAGTTCAGAAACTAGAGTAAGTGATAATTGGTAAAGTTGGTTTACTATTTCTAGTCTTGATAATACAATATCGTCATCATTTAAGCCTGCTATGTATACCATCTGCTGCCGTTGGTAAAGCCTTGCGAATTTCATAATGCATATAATAATAAAATATAGTTTATTTTGGGTCATAAACATTTCAAAGTCTTTAACTAAAATTGACGCTATGACGGCAAAAATGATAATTACTCGTTTTAGTTCAACAGTAGGGCATAATATCCGCTACAATAGTACCGGTCTTCCGTAGTGTCAGATATGAGTGTGGTGAATTATGACCTAATCTCTCTCGTAAAGAGAGAAGACCCTGAGTCCCAGCAGTGGGTACCTACTTAAATAGGGGTTCTTATTTAGACATTTACAGGGAATTTTAACACAAGTTCCTTGTAAATTAATTATTAAGAGGAATAAGTGGGTAACTTATCCATTTCAATTCGTTCTTCATAATAAAATGGTTTCAGCGAAACTTTACAGTTGGTGCTAAATAATTCTCAAGGATTTGATAAATGTGCTCTCTTTAGTCCAAGGTCAACCATTTCTCTTTGCTACAAAGAAGGATTTACGGTGACATAAAAACAATTTTCTTGAGACGCTTCAATAATTCATAGAACGAACGGAGATCTTCGAACAAAACCTAAGATTAACTGTTCAAAGACGTGGAGGTACAAAACGTTTTTAGTTATAGATAAAGCGTTATAACCAACCTTTTTAGGGTTCCGTAGCCAAATGGCAAAAACGGAACCCTTATTCCTCATGTCTGTACGTCCGTTGGTGAATAACACATGTCCTTCAAACTTCTCAAAGTTCTCAGAACATGCCGGTTTCCTCACGATGTTTGCCTTCACCGTTAACGGTGAAAATTATTGTGTATTTTTAAACACACTTAACTGATAGTCAACTTTGGACAAACGCTGCAACACAGATATTACAATAGTTTTGTTTGTTTATGATACTCAGCAGATAATTATTTTACTGATAAATTGGATATTTCGATGTGATGATTCGAAATGGCAAATATTTGAAATAGATTCAAGTTCTGACTTGTAATAACTTGTAATTTCCGGTATTCCGATAAATAGACTTTGTTTCTATAATATTTAGTAGGTACTTAACTGTTATACAATATTTATTTTTCTTAGATAGTAAGATTATTATAAAAGTTTTTATCAAATTCTTGATTAACTTTAATGCCAGTTTTTGAGCGCAACAATTATATTGTTAATTTAATAAGATATTTTACTTATGATTTCATTCCACGAAGCTGCGGTGAACCAATAAGCTTTTTAACGAGAATAGATGCGCATCTAAACCGTCCCATCAAGCTAAGTACCGAACAGGATATTATTCCCAATTACTCTGATGAGCTTCATTATTCCTTGTTCTTGTTTAACGACGTCAGTCTGGATATTAAGACTCGGGGAAATATCAGACTTATATATAGGATAGACTAACCTACAGGTTATGGAGACTCACCTAGGTTATTATTTGTTAAAAGATTAATTACCTATTATTCTTCATAATATTCGTAGCAATTTTACGCCATAAGCGCTTGCAGATTGCTACATCTTTGCCGGTGTCTGTCAGTAACTAGGACTAGAAAACTAACAAATAATTTGTCAGTGTCGCGGCCACACACAGCAGAAACATGCAACGGAACGCAATCTCGCGACTTTTTCAAAATGGCGTATATACGCACACACACACCTCTGTAACCGGTCAGCGCCAAGTCACGATTATCATTTTTATTAATACAAGTAATTCAAATTATCAAGATTTTCATTTCGAAACCCAAGCAAGACATCAGCGTCGCCATTTGGACCTTCAGAGCCGAACACAATCGGACCTACGCACGCACAACCGCCGATGTCAACGGTCGTTTCACCAAGACAAAGGAACAAAGGAAGTCTGGATAACCGCCGAATCCTCAGAATAACCGATCATATCGAAGACGGTACGGCCAGCCCTCTATCCTATCCAGAAACGCCTGTCCCTACTTGTTCTAATTTCCTGGAAAACTGTTTCAGTGTTAGAGCCGCAGCGAGTTTCCGTGTTTGCAAGTGTCTAGCAGTGTGTGCCGTTGCCAGCATCAGCTGCCGCTTAGACAAACGTGAGTACTCCACCTTTCACTAAACCTCCAGAATGTCAGTAACAAATAGGGCCCTTTCTCCTACTTGTAAAATATCCGTTACAAGTGATGATGCTACCAACGTACTTATTAGCAATCTTGTCAAAAAGCGCTCTATTATTAAAAGTAGATTAACTCGTTTTACCAATTACTTAAACTTAATAAATACCAACGAAATTCTTAGCGATAAAACCCGCGCAGAGTTGACAATACGTGTCAAAGGCATCGAGTCTTTGTTCACCGAATTTAACGATATTCAATCACAGTTAGAAGACTCAGTTATAGTTGACGATCTCGAAGAACAATTAAATCAGCGCGAGTTCTTCGAGAATACATATTATGAAACTTTAGCTAGGACAGAATGTATGCTTTGCAGTGGAAAGATTAACGCAAGTTCCAAATCGACACCAAACGAATTTTGTAATGTAAAATTGCCAACAATTACAATACCTTCATTTGACGGTTCATATGACCGTTGGTTAGAGTTCCGGGACACCTTTCAGTCACTTATACACAATTCTCCTCATATCACTGCAATCCAGAAATTTCACTACCTAAAGTCGTCACTAAAAGGCAGCGCAGCCTTAGTAATCGAGTCAGTTGAGTTTTCGGCACTTAATTACGATGTAGCTTGGGAGTTACTGCTAGCTAGGTACGACAATAGCAGGTTGCTAGTTCATAACCACGTCAAATCATTATTCAACGTTCAATCATTGACAAAAGAGGCACCAGATTCATTACGATCACTCATCGACACAGTTTTAAAAAATCTACGCGCATTAAAACTGTTAGGCGAGCCTGTGGATCATTGGGACACTTTAATTATTTACATTATTGTCACAAAGTTGGACAAAATCACTGAACGCGAGTGGGAACAGCATAGATCACTATTTTTAAAACAATCTGGTGACTCCAAGTCTATTATGAAAGTTGAAGTGTTGTTAGACTTCTTGAGAGACAGAGCGGATATGTTAGAAACGTTATTAGTATCACACACAAGCACTAGTCACTATAAGCTAAACGCGCACAACAGTAATAAAGTAAGATGTAACGTTTCTACTTCAATTAGCGATCCGCCCGGTAAATCAAAGAAGTCACAATCACAATGTTCACTTTGCACGAAAACTCATCAACTTTACGCATGTCAAACATTTCTTAACTTAGGTATTAGAGATAGGCTAAAACACATTAATAATAAACATCTTTGCAAGAACTGTCTGCGCGCAGGGCACGCGTTATCAGACTGTCGATTCGGCCCATGCAGGAAGTGCACCAATAAACACAACTCACTAATTTGCGACAGTGAAGTTAGTGCAATTGGCATTCCTGCGGCGGCGATCGGAACTGATAACGTGAAGTCGGGATCTATGCGTACCCCTCACCCCGCGCAGCCGGTATCTCCCTCCACAGAGCCTGCGCTTACGCACATCGACGCGCTCTGTGCTAATTATCAATGTGTGCAGCCGATACTCTTATCTACTGCTATAATAGGTGTCAAAGATTATTACGGAAATTATCATAAGGCGCGCGCGCTTCTAGATTCAGGTTCAGAGCGTTGTATCATTTCACAATCATGTTGCGATAAATTAGGCATTCAATTAATACAGTCCACTCAAGAAATAAGGGGTGTAGGTAACTCGATTTCTCAATCAACAAAAATATGCGAAGTTGATATTAGATCGTGTACTAGCACTTATAACACACAAATACATTGTTTTGTACTAAACAATATTGCTTCTTTGTTGCCAGCGGTGCCCGAACAATATGCGAAGTTCGGTATTCCTGGTAATATTCAATTAGCAGATCCCGATTTTCATAAATCTCGAACAATCGATATCCTAATAGGCGCGGATATATTTTGGGATTTATTATGCGAAGGGAATATACGTTTACCTAACGGCCCGTACCTACATAACACACAATTAGGTTGGGTCGTATCAGGTCCTTTAAATATTAATCAAAAAAAAGATTATACAATATGTAATTTTACACAATTAATCAATGAAGATTTCTATGTAGATGACTTGATTACGTGTTCGGATGATAGAACCGAACTTTTTAATTTATGCGAACAAACTTATAATTTCTGTTTGTTTATTTGTTTTGTCACTCGCGCGGTGCATTTGGAACTTGTCAGCGATTTATCCAGTGAAGCGTATATTCTGGCGCTTAAGAGATTCATTTCACGACGCGATAAACCGCACACAATTCATTCAGATAACGGTAAAAATTTCGTTGGTACTAGTAATGAATTAAAACATTTTTTACAAATATGCTCAGCTGACTTAACTGAGTACGCAGTAAGTCATTTTATTAATTTTAAATTTATACCACCTTATTCACCACATTTTGGAGGTTTATGGGAAAGTGGAGTAAAGTCATGCAAACTTCACCTTACGCGCGTTGTAGGAAATGCACATTTGACTTTTGAGGAGTTTTCCACGGTCTTAGCTCAAGTCGAAGCCGTCCTCAACTCCCGTCCTTTATCCCCTCTCTCGTCTGATCCTGCCGACTTCCTCCCTCTCACTCCAGGACGTTTCCTAGTTGGCCGACCACTCACTTCACCGGTGTACCAGGACATGCGAGGCGATCCTGGGAGACTTCTAAACCGGTTCCAGCGGGTGGAGCACATCCGACACAACTTCTGGACGAGATGGGCCAAGGAGTACATATCAGAAATGCAAACACGATGCAAATGGAGAGAAAACGTCGACAGCCTTGAACCTAACACTCTCGTGGTAATAAAGGACGACAATCTTCCTCCGCTGAAGTGGTCTCTTGGCAGAATTATCAATACCATCACAGGAAAGGACGGGGTATCGCGCGTGGCAGACATCCAGACGGCGTCGGGTGTCGTGAGACGCAGCTACCCAAAGATATGCCCACTTTTCAATGAAGGCGAGGATTCATCGATGCTGCGACGAGCTACATGAACCTACCTATCTATCTTCTTGGAACGGGAGCTTCCAAGGCCGGGGGCATGTCGCGGCCACACACAGCAGAAACATGCAACGGAACGCAATCTCGCGACTTTTTCAAAATGGCGTATATACGCACACACACACCTCTGTAACCGGTCAGCGCCAAGTCACGATTATCATTTTTATTAATACAAGTAATTCAAATTATCAAGATTTTCATTTCGAAACCCAAGCAAGACATCAGCGTCGCCAGTCAGGTACTATGAATTAATCAGAAAGCTTTTCCGCCACATGTGAGCCATAAAGCTAATAGGTGATTGGTCACACGCAAATACTTCATAGCTCTAGTAAAGCATTTTGTGCCATGCGATTGCAAAATCTGTTTAAACACTAGCAAGCGGAATCGTATGCAAATACTTCGAAGGATACAGTCCGACTTATCTAGGTTAAACGTGTAAAGGTTTTGCGGCTAGGTTATCTTACACAGTTATCTATTGCTCGTGAATATACCATAAGCATATTCAGCATATAAGAATATAAGGTAATGATTATTCAGAAATTTTACCATTTTAATTTTTGTGTTTTGCTAAATTTTCAGGCACACTTTAATACCTACGACTCGAATCTAGTAAATCCAACCTTAGACTTCATAAATAAAACCTACAATTCAGGCAAATTCACTCTCAATCTTCAGTCTATGGGCAGTTACGCTGTATTTTACAGGCAGCGCTTAATTTTACAACTTACCACATTCTTAGAGTTTGCTTTGAGTGAAAACCTTCAACTAATGAAGAAAGTTTTGGAATTTCAGGTTCTTTTATGAAGGCGCCAAGACGAAGAATTTTATCGCTCATGCTCTTGTCCGTGCTATTGTTACGAGATTAAAAATATGGAAATATTTTACGTAGAAAAATTCAAGGGAACAGCTTATATGGACGTGGCGTAGCAGTAACAACACAACCCACACATTGGACTGAATTTAACAACATACTCTTGACGATTTAATTTATCATTTTTAATCCATAGAATGAAAAGTACAAAAAATAGTAATAGCAGGACGGATTTTTTGTTTGAATTATGTTTTATTTATTGATCTCTCTCATTCGACAATCCACAAAAAATTGATAGTTTGTTTTATAATATTACTTCAAACGACCCTATTACCTAAACGACTACGTGTGGATCGAGTCCTTTCTCTTTACTGCTTATTCACATCCAACTATCTCTCAAAGAATGTAAGAAATGTCGTTTATATTCATAGGTAAAGTTGGATAGTTTCGAAGGAAATTGGAATTAAATATTCATAATGATACATCGTGCAGTGTAGTGTCGGCCTTAGAATAGTAGCAGCTTTCTCTAAGCATCTTCATAGAACAGCAACCAAACAGATATGGTAAAACTATGAGGGTTCCTTGTTTGACTACGGAACCTAAAAAGGCAGTCTGGATAGAAGATTATAAAAATAAAAATAGGAGAAATAACATTAATTTGTTAACATAGTAATAAAGTGGTCAGGAAAATACGTTTCCATTGCTAGATGTAATTTGATTTTGTAAATGTATCAAGAACTCAGAGAAATGTGGAGAATGATACCGAATTAAGGTTAATAGCGAAAAAATAACAATGGTGTAATGTTGTTACAACAAACAACTTTAGTTTAGCAATAAATATAAATTATGTGCATGATCGTCTGGTATTAAGCTTCTTTGTACACTCAACGATGTGAGTGGTGTTGGAGACATTTCACCAAAACAACACATTTTTCGTCCGACTGAACACAGGCGCATGAAATGTATAAAACATAAAATTATAATATTATTTATTTTACTTTTTATAAGGCTCTATACAGGAGCATTTGAAAATGTTATTATTATTTATACGTAATTGGAATTGGAATTATACCGTGAATTGATTATTGGTTATACCTTAATTTGATTAAAAATCTTCTATTTGACAATGACAATAAACGACCTATCTTCATTCGTTTTATTTTGTATTATTTCTCTCTTTCCGCAGTATAAGTACCCTTTTTATATGACAACTTAGAATTATATTGCTAGTAAACAAAATAAAAAAAAGAATAATAATATCTAAAATTTAAAAAGAGAATTCCTAAAACTATAATAAAATTTAATTAAAACCAAAGGATCTTTTTAAGGAAATAAGGTACGTAGCCCTTATTTCCCTAGGATAGTATAATAGTTACTTTAGTCGAGTGTCCCTTTCATGATTATTACAGTTTTTACGGCCCTTACTTGGCATAAGGGATGATATTGTGCCGTTTACAAAAGGACATTGTTATAACCTCTAGCGATAAAGGACCGCTAGAGTCGATTTCACTTGTGTAATTAAATTCCTTGTTCTTGCTGACGTGTCTGAAGATGATTATAATTAATTGAAGTATCGTCAATGCTAGATAATACGAAAGATATCACGTGACGTAACTGAAATATAAACCACTTTTTAAGGGCTGTTCTATCAGTATTTATTATTCCAACTAAGGGGCACGGGCCACACATGATGTGATAAACATCCCAAGTTTGCCTGGAAGAGGTTGCTTTTAGTGATAAGGTCACTGTTATGTATCTTTTTTATTCTTATATTGTCCTGTATATTGTTGGCAATAAAGCAATTGTATTGTTTTGGTCTTGGTCTTATAAGTGACGGATTGGTAAGTAAATAGCTACAGTAAACATACATACATTTTCTGGTTTAAAATTGCTTATAGGAAGAGTTATGGTAGTATTCTTAGGTTATCTTTAAAGATGGATTCTATTGGGGAGACTCGTGCCCAGTAGTGGAACATAGTATGGGATGTTATGAATATTATTTTAAAATTGTTGATACTTTGACGTCGTCTAGCGGTCTTTAATCAGAGGCGGAGTAAACTGCGGATCTCCACTGTTTACCTTGTAACAAGTTTAATTGTTTGTTATTATATGTATTTGCATATAAAATGTAATTAGTTTTTAATGAAAAAAAAAACTTTATTAAAGGTAAATAGAGATACCATATTAATAATATACCATATAAAATATATACAAGATGTTTGTGTCGGCTGTACTTCTAGCCATGGGGTTGAAGAGGGAATAAATAATTATTTTAAAATTTATTTTCAAAAAGGTTTTCTCCATGTCTATGTATACTTCAAATCTTCAAAACGTAGCAACGGATTTTGATGAGGTTTTATAAATAGGTATGGTGATTTAAGAGGAAGGTTTACATATAAGAATAATTAAGTAGGTACCTGAAGCGAAGAAAGGGCAGATCGCTAGTTTACTATATAAATAAATTATTGTATCTAGAATACCTTCAATCGTATGGTCTATCATGTTGGATCTTGATAAGGGTGTTCACAAGAGACCAATTTGCCCTCTTGTGTAATTTATAGGTTTGTTGGATTAATCTCCGGCCTAGTCTTAACCCAAGCAGATCAACTGAAGTGATACGTTTAATTTGGGATATACTTGTATAAGTAAGGAACGATAGTATTAACAATCTTTTAGCAGGGTGGACGGAAGAGAACAGTTTAGTTTTGCCAAGTTTGTTTACTTTGGTTTGGTTTGTCGTTTCTGATTGAGCGTTGCTTAATCACCCCTATTTGTGTTGCCACAGCTGGGACACAGGGACTTCTCTCTTGACGAGAGATATTAGGCTTTAAATCACCACGCTGGCTAGTGCGGGTTGATGAGTGAATTCTGAATAAAATAAATGCCTGGCAGAGATCGCTGTCAGCGATAAGGCCGCCCATTGACATTGTTTTAGTTATAATTATTTTTATTAAGCTTGGTGTTCATAAAGTGTAATTGAATGATTGATTGAATTGATTGATTTCTGAATTTATGATTCCAATGCTTTTTCATCCACATATAACCGAACAAAAGCTTGATTTCACAAGGCGCAAATTGCTTTCAAGATTGGCTCAATATTACTTTGAGTCTATTTATTACATGCCTTACGATTTCCATTTTCTCTTGTGTTCAGCTCATTTGACGCAAATTGATTCTATACCACCATGGGTGGAAAATGTAGGGGTAGGTTTCCGAGGAATTTACGTTCCTTAACGAGGTTACGCGTGAGGTCACGCTTGACACGTATGATGAAAAGTTACTTGTTGTTTGGTTACTCTGTTAATATTAATACCAGATATTCGCGAATATTTTAAGGGTTTTGTTGTCAAACAAGAAACCGTTATAGTTTTTCCATATCTGTCTTAGGGTTTGCTTTGAGACTGTTATTTCGAGATCTATGAACATTCTTTTTGAGCTTCTTAATTTCTATAATTTTCACATTATATCACACTACAAAAATTATAACGATTTTCAATAGATGAGAAATCTGAAACGTGAAGGCTATATATAAAAGTTTTGTTGTTAATTTATGTGTCCAACTTCTTTTATAAGCAATAACAAGTTATTACAAAATAATTTTATACTGGCACTAAGTTTAAACTTTGACGGCTTCAAAGAACTCATTCCCTTGACTCAATTAATTTCCATTTCATAATTCAAAAACTGTTCTTTAAACTTCGTTTAAATTTTCCATAGTACCTAAACTTATCGATTTGTAATTAATTTCCATCATAATAATAATGCTTGTCTATTTTCATTAGCATTTTCACGATTGGTTTGAAGCGTTAATTGCAGTGCCAATTTCTTACTGATCATCCATACGGCTTGTAGTAAACACTAATGGCCACCCTTTAATATTAGTTTATTTAGTTACTTTTTTTATTTATTACAATTTGAATTAAGACTTCAGTCGGAAGCGGCTTTCGTCTACCTAAAACAAGCAGCTGTTAGAAGGTCATTATGTCCATCTTGTTGTTACAACCGTACGTTAGACAGCTGGACCTATTTGGCTCCATCGGACATCTGTTCTACATCTATGTGTCCTACCCATTTTCCCATATGTTTATCTTAATAGAAATCTGTTCTCACGAGCGATACTATGTTTCCTTATTTTTAATGTACTAAAATATGATACCTTATTTTATTTGTACTGAAAATTTTAATACGCATTAATTAAATAAAATGGTTGTTAGCCTCTACCACACGCGGTTGAGTAAAACCTTAATCTACTGTCATCTTGAAAATTAATTATGGATTTTCGATTATCGAAAATTATTTAAAATGCGCGAAGAAATTAATTTGTGGACTTTATTTAATTTATAGATTCATACAACTAAAATCGAATCAGGTAGTTACTAACTAATCGACCTTTGTGGCACAGCAGGCGAAGGTCCGCCTGCGACGCAAGAGGTTGCGGGTTCGATTAAAAAAAAAATTTTTACAATCTGAAAATATTGGTTTGAGTGTCTGGGTGTAATAATATGTATAATAAAAATATATATCTATGTATGTATATTAAATAAACTATTTCAGAAATCTAGCACCCTTAACACAAGCTTAGAGCTTAACACGGGGCTAGATGTTTCTGTGAGAATTGTCCAGTAATATTTATTCATAAAGCTAATGCATTGATGCTGAAGTTATCTAGCATTTCCGCTTCCGTTTCAGTTTCAGTTTCAGTGCATGGTTTTCAGATAAATTGGATTCAACTTGTTTCCGTAAATTCCGTAATAGTTACACGAGAGTTTTGTTTCGAAACTCATCACAAACTATTTCACACTCTCTCTTTACTAATTTACAAACTTTTCCTTTTTCATAATTACACGGTCTCCAACAAAATCCTTCAAAGGTTTTGCCATCTAAATAAAATTTACAAATATAATTTCAATGTCATTATCAACATATATGTTTTTCTTTTAATGAAAAAATCATGCTTTAACGGTTAAGGCAAACTTCGAGAATAAACCGGCATGGTCTAGGAACTTTTGGGCAAGTGAATTCACCTAGACGCAATTAGGCAGCATGGTGAACTAATGCCTAATCTCTTTCGTCAAGAGAGAATTCCTGTGTTCGAGCATTCATATCGTAAATAGGGTTGCTAATAATTTTTTTTTTACGTCAATATTTTTTAATAGCTTAGAAACGCAGTAACGTACAGGTAGCATATCATAGCTTCGGGTGAAAACGACCTAATGTTTTTTATTTCCGAAACACACAAGGTCAAGAATAATCTTTGAAATTAATATATCGTCGGTGTCGAGCGAGAAGTCACTAATTGCCATTTTGGCCAAAATGACTTAATGATGCCAAAGTGTTTTTAAACCTATAATCTACCATGTGAGAAAATAAAAAAATGATATTTCTATATATTTTAGAAAATATAAAAATGTCAGAAATCATTAAGTGCCCGTAATAGCAATAAACTGTATGATTAAAAGTAACTAACTTCACTTAAGTATTATTAGACTTGAATATTTTGGTGAAATGTAGAACAAACGTTTCTCACTAAGGTCACTTAGTTACTTTTTAATACATCACGATGCCACGAAAAGGAATAAGCATTTGCGTACAAGTCACTAACTGCACTTAGTTATTATGTGCATAGCTAAATTCTCGAATTTTGTTACTATTTTAAATGACTAATGGATCTTAATGACTTCATACTAAAAGAACACGTGCATCCTACGATTTTCGGATGATAAAAATAACCAACGCACTTATGTGAAATCAAGAATTACGAAATTTATAGTAGGTACAATTCATTTTTAATTATGTACTGTCATTTGATTATTTATTATTTCCATCACTGTACATTATAATTTTTTTTTTTTTATATAATGCCTATAACTCACGCAAATATTTAAGCAATAATTATTAGGACTTTGTAAAACATCTGGCACATTTATCCATGTAATGTGTACCTACTGTGATTTGAGCAAAAGTATAACCTTATGTTAATGTTTTTCACTACTTAATACCACCATTATGTATGTCAAGGTAAAAATACATAAAAATTTTCTTCCAATACGGAATAGGTAACAACAATGTTTTAACACTATTATTATTTATTTAGCATCAATAACAAATTATTCAAGATAATTATAATATCTAATAACACCCAGAAACCACAAAGGTTTATAAATATATAACTAACAACGAACATTATTACAAATAATAAGCTTTCATAAAAACTTTAAATTATGAATAAATAACATTAAATTATCTTTACCCTACATTCGTTAAAACATAATCAATATTATAAAAATACCTTGGATAGGCAGCATTTTTAATTTAGCTAGACACTCTTGATGATATTTTTTTAGTAAATGAGAATTGATTGATCAATCAGTGAAATTCAACAGGGATAATAATATTAGATCAGTATAGGTTTATAAAATGTTTCTTTTCCTTTGCCCATCGTATTTTTAAAAAAGAATCATTCGTTTTTGGTCATTTCTATTCACTTATTTCTTGTTTCTTTTGCTGTGTCAAGGACATTATTCGCTATTATGGTTGTTATGGAATATTTTATCAACCTATACTGAACTGACATAATTCCTATTGAATTTTACTCATGGTTCGAAGTAATAAAAGACAACGCAGAACCGCTTTCCGAACTAGACACTTGAGAAGAAATGTAGAAGAGGAATATTAGATCTTATCTAAAATAAACATTGACATACGAGTCTATAGCTAACTATTTAATTTTTTTATGCTGTCTTTGCAAGATTTAGTTATATTTATTGTATATTAACGTATGTGTGTGTTGATGGTTTAAATAATGATGATAGTTTTTAACAAACTTATTATTTGTAATGTTCGTTGTTAGTTTTATAATAGTGTTAAACATACTTGTACATATTGAAAGTTAATTTTATTTAAATGATGATGATTGTTAGTTGATGAAATCTTATTCTTTTTAATCAAATTAATATAATTAAATAATAATATTCACTGCTTGTTTTCATAATAGTGTTAAAACACGCTTATGCTT
Source organism: Chloroclystis v-ata (assembly GCA_963691955.1). Classification (NCBI taxonomy): domain Eukaryota; kingdom Metazoa; phylum Arthropoda; class Insecta; order Lepidoptera; family Geometridae; genus Chloroclystis; species Chloroclystis v-ata. The sequence goes on along the minus strand of OY829902.1, from coordinate 8,489,066 downwards.
TTATCATCATCTACTATCATCATCATAATTTCAGCCATTGGACGTCCACTGCTGGACATAAGCCTCCCTATATGACTTCCAGGTATTACGGTCGGATGCAACTTGCATTCACCGTGAACCGGTAGCCTTTATAAGATCATCTGTCCACCTTGTTAGTGGACGTCCGACGCTGCGTTATCATCTCATATAAAAGAGTTTAATTAATTTTTCATAATTAGTGAAAAACACTTATATTAGGTCATAATCGCGCTTAAATCACAGTTAACATTATTAAATTAGTTGCATGAATAAATCACTAACTCAACAGAATGTTTACACAATATCTGTTTGCAGTGTATGGCAAAAGTCATTAACTGCTCTTTTTTCAAAGATTTTGTTATAATTACTCACTAAATATGGTTATTTCAAATATTATTGAAAATCTTATTATTGGGATAAATTTGCCATAATTTCCTCAAAGAAACATATTTGCTATCTATTTGCGTTACAGAGATATTACGACTTAAAGACAAAAAAAATCTTAAAACGCGTTTATCTCGGAACACGGTTTTTGCAATTAGTGACTTCTCGCTCGACACCGACGATATGCAAATGGCTTTCTAAGTGGTTTATCATTTTTTGAAGTTGTTTCTTTCAGTTTTGTTGAAAGTTAGGTACTAAGAAATGTAAATGTACCTATTAGATAGTACTTAGCATAACAGTGTTTCTGTAGAAATCGTGTTTGTATTGTATGATTTTGCAAAGTTTTACCTTTTATTTACTTACTAGCTGTCCGTTCTGTGGCATTGCCCGAGTGAAAATAGATTTTCCCGCAGCAATAGCTTTTATCTTAATCCAGGATGTCAGATAATTCAATACCAAAATTTATAAAAACGTTTATTCGTGATGAAGTAACAAAAATACAAAGTGATACACTTACAATCTGAAATACTAGAGTTCGTCTATAGTTTCCTCTAGAAAAACCGATCGCTTCCTCATTAAATCGGTTCGCGTACTTTTTATTTAACAAAGCAATCTTCTGAATGTCATTACCAGTTGGTTATTTGAGAGGGCTCAATGTAAGGTCGTTTATCTAAGTCAAGAAAACTCAAGGAATGGATTGCACACTCTACAGTTCTAGCTGAAACAATTTATTTCTTTGTTAACCGAGTTAAATAAACCACTTGAGGGGGGAATAGTGAAGCTGGCTTTTTTATGTTTACTTTCCAATTTTTAAATGTTATTTTAGCTTGATACCTACTGTTTTAGTCATCCATTATTTTTCCACTACTGGGCATGAGTCTCCTTATCCGCTCATTACAGGCCATTGGGTCTAGAAGAAACTGTTGGAAACTTCTGGAAGAGGCCCTGTGTCGTGAAAAGGACACGCCAATAAATATGGAGATTCACAATCTAAAAAAGATACCGATAAAATAATACATAAACCTTCTAATTTATACGACCTATGGAAAGTTAGCAGGAAGTTAACATTCTTAATTATGCAGGAGGAAAAAGTTAGTTCCATAAATTAGATTAATCTTAAACTTTGATTTTTATTCTACTACGTCAGAAAAAGAGCTATATTTTTTGTAGAAAAGTCTTAATATACTAAATTTTAAGTAATGCATCTTGAGCACAAGTTTACTTTAAAAATAAATGATAATCGTCCACTTTGTTGGTGTACGTCGCACACCTGACTTTTCTCCATTTTCATACTAACGGTAAGCTCGAGCTAATTTATTTATAGTATTAACAAACATTCATAGATATATTTTATTAGGCATAGAAAACACTCAGAAGACAGGTAACAGAGATTTGCAGATCGTCCAAAATTTTGGCCTGAGGTGGGAATCAATCCCGCAACCACTTCTGTTGCAGGCGGACCTTCGCCCACTACGCCACAGAATTCGTCCAATTCTAAAAAAAATATCATTAAATTTTAAGGATATTAGAAAACTTACCTGAATTCGAGATAAAATTACACATTATTTTCGCCCCGAATTCATCAAAGCATAAACAACCTAATATTTCACATCTAAGTAAGCTGGAAGCAAGTATTGGGGGTAATATAAAAGCGATGACACTCTAATCTGGAGCGGGTGTCCAAGAGGGCCCTTAAGGTCCTTGTAAAAATTTGGGGCTGTGATAAATCGCTGAACTGACTTAGATACTACTAGTGCCATTATTGTGGAACTAGACGCTTTTAAAAGTAGGTGAATATTTCCATTATTATTGTCATAAGTCTGAAAATCCGCCTTTGTTTGGGTATTTTTTATGTTACTAGCTTTCCGCCCCGCGGCTTCACCCGCGTCATAATATTTCCTCGTTGTAAAAAGTATCCTATATCCCAGCTCTGTACCAATTATTAGCCAAATCGATTCAGCCGTTATTGGGTTATAAATAGTGTACTTAATTAAAAAGACTTTATAAGCGTTTACCTATTTTAACCGAACCGATATCAACTTCGTCAATCAGATTAGTTCATTAACTTCTCTGATGAGCTCACTCATTTTCTCGCTCCAGGATATTCGGATATCATGCCTACGATATGAGGTTAACTAGAGAAGGCTACAGGTTGTGCAGCGAATAATTTATTAATAAGTACTAAACTGGCTTTCAAATAAAAACAATCTAAAGTTTTTTTTTGTGCAGTTGTGTTTGCGAAACATATTTACATTTATATAGACTAGCGCAATACTGAACTTTAGACAAAAGGTAACCATATTTTCACCTGCGGGATCCGAATTTACAATCTAGTAATCAATCTAATTAGCCTTAGATGTAGATACCAACCAAACTTAGGTGGTCTAAATGAAAGACTGAGATTATAAATGAGCGACAAAACGTGACTATATTCTCATATGTAAGACCCAAATGTAAAATCTACTAATTAGTCTACTTAACCCGAAATGTGATAGCAAACAAACTTAGGTAGTCTAATTGAAAGACCTAGATTATAAATGAGCGGAGTTGTGGATCTAGGCATACCTAAAAGCACTTAAACTTTATTTCAGTAGCCGCGTACAGAGTTCGGCTCTCAGCTTGAGTATTGTTCACAATAAAAAAAGCTTTATTGTTCCGCTAAGTATTTCTGGTTCTGCTATTGTACTGAAATTTTGGGAATCTGGATGAAATACAAGTGATATAGATAAGTAAGATATAGGGTACCTATATCTTACAAGGGCTTGTTTCAGAAAAACCGAAATAATTCGTTATACATTGCCTGAATTCACACCATAGTAAATGTAGATATTTATGACGGCTGACAGAGGAAAATGGAAGGAAAGAATATGTTTTGCCGACCCTACATAATGTAGGAAAGGCAGGAGGATGATGATGATGACTGTACCGGAATACCATACAATATCTGTATTCCCCACACAATCTGATATTCTCGGATTACGTATTTCATAGCAATCCGTCAATCTGCAAGAAATAATCACGAGTGTTCTTACATCCAGTAGATATTCGTATACGAGTAAATGGAGGAATTTTCCCAAGTTCCAAATAAGCATTATCCCAGTTTAGATCCATCAACGTTTGAAACTCAAGTATGAGTTGTTAAGTATTTACAAAATAGGGATAACACGGATATTTCTGTTTCAGATAATTAAAGGGTAGGCTACTCTCCATTAGCATAGGCTTTTTAGCGCAGGAAAAATAAATATGTCAGAAAAATGTAATGTCACATGAATGAATGATAACCTAAGAGCCCGTGATGGCCAGACCTTCCTTTAATTCACAAGCGTGAAAATTATTTCATGTGTATGTCTAACATAGGTAAGAATAACCCCCAAACATGAAACCTGGATCGCGGTTCCTTTGGGAGATAACAACCTTTTACCTGTTATCTCCCAAAGGAACCACGATCCAGGTTTCATGTTTGGGGGTTATTCTTACCTATGTTAGACATACACATAAAATAATTTTCACGCTTCAGAATTAAAGGAAGGTCTGGCCATCACAGGTTATTAGTCTATACTAAGAGCCCGGTCTGGCCAGACCTTCCTTTAATTCACAAGCGTGAAAATTCTTTCATGTGTATGTCTAACATAGGTAAGAATAACCCCCAAACATGAAACCTGGATCGTGGTTCCTTTGGGAGATAACAGGTAAAAGGTTGTTATCTCCCAAAGGAACCGCGATCCAGGTTTCATGTTTGGGGGTTATTCTTACCTATGTTAGACATACACATGAAAGAATTTTCACGCTTGTGAATTAAAGGAAGGTCTGGCCATCACAGGCTCTTGGTCCATGAATGCTCGCACGTAAAATACAACTTGTAACATTGATCAGTACCTAGCTACCTTATTAAATCCTTTCCGCCCTAGCTTCCGAGCCGGCCGCTAGCCGTAAATAATTAGTTAAACCCAAAGTCACGTTTCAATGGGCAAAGATTTCTCACAATGATAACTTAAACATCTTTCTGAGTACACTTGAATTACTTAGATGTATTTATCAGATTGAAAACCATTGTCGCTGCCTTGTGATTTATTTTATTGAAGTTTTAATAGTCAAAGTTGTGAAAGGGGAGGTAATAGCTGACAGATTTTCTCTGTAATTAGCTGGAACGAACGATATCTGAAATAACTTATTTCTATTATAGACTAAGTCGTGCCATCGACTTTGCCAAATTTTTTTTTGATAACAATTGTAATCACATATAGGAATATGATGCACCTATCGGATGAATCCAATACCATAGAGATAAACTAGTTAAATAACAGATAGATCGAAAGTCTATCATGTATCATGGGTATGGTATGGATTTAGGATTAAATTAAATTCATCCAATCATGCTGCTGACAAGTTATTTCATACTTTTTATCAAAAAGATTATTTTCTTATCTAACTTAACCCCCCACACTAAAATTTTAAGCTCATATATACAAATATTTCTTGTAGTAACGTAATTTTTGACCACTCGATTTAACAGACCTCTATTAATATTAGATTTCTGGCAAATTCTTGAAACAGATTTGAGGAACTGTTTAACTTAAAGTGTGTTTTGTTTCGATTAACGTCGAAATTTCAACAAAGTGGATTAACTCGTGGAAGAATAGAATATTTAAACTCATTGTAAATATTTAATTTATGAGGCGATTTGATTAAATTCTTGAAATTCTCTACAACTTTGGTAATAAAAGCGTGATGAATAAAGGCCTAATAGTCACGAGAGAAGTCCCTATGTTTCAGCAATGGGAACGTAAATAGTGCTGCAAATGCTATACATATATTATTAAGTCAATATTCGTATTAACACAGTTCATTACGCGTAGTCTCACATATCCGTTTGCGATGCCGACATAAAACACAGGCTTATTTTGCTCGTTTTCTCAGTTACGACTTAGTTAGGCTCATCCGGACAATCGAAAGAGCGTTATTGCTTATCGGAATCCGCGACAGAGACCTATTCAGGGTGGGGTTTTTCACGAAATCTATGATACAAATCAAATATAGAAAAATCAAAGAAAAACATAGAAAAATTATTATTAGTAATAAACTGTTAAGTACAAACTCCTAACTCTATTTATAATCTATACTAATATTATAAAGAGGAAAGATTTGTTTGTTTGTTTGTTTGTTTGTTTGTTTGTTTGTAACGAATAGGCTCCGAAACTACTGGACCGATTTCAAAAATTCTTTCACCTTTGGAAAGCTACATTATCCCCGAGTAACATAAGCTATATTATATTTAAAAAAAAATTAGGGATCCTTACTAAAACTCCAATAATGTAACATAAGGTGTAAAAAAATGACCTGAAAAATTCCTTACGTCGCGTGCGCTGCGAAAACTATTGATGATAGAACAAAATCATGTACTACGACTTTGCAGAACTCATCATTATCTACAAAAAATGTCGCGACAGCATATGTCTAAATGTTATAGTTATGTCACAGTAAGCAGTTTTTTATTCTAAAATATTAATTTATATATGCCGCCTCTTGAAAGGGTCTTCATTTGTACCTTGGTATTAATCCTTATCAAAATAAATTACTTTATATTCAAGACGGCTTTAATACCTTTTTATAACTTTTTGAATTATTCAATTCGGACATTCCATTCGGAAGATATCACGAGTTTAAAAATGCAAGTATTAGAAAAAAGTCTAGAGGTTGTCGCTCACCGCGCTCAGCTAGCCAGCATGCGATGTAGACTCCATGTAAGCGTCACTGGTACGGGTACGGGAACGGGGGGGGGAGTCAATGTAATGTAATATCCTAATCCTAACATAGGCTACTTTTTACCGCGGAAAAATACATACTTCGGCGGAAAAATATATGCTTACGCGGAAAAAATCGATTTAGATAAAATTTAGTATGCAGAAGATAGTTGCAAATAAGAGTATATGGTGAGAGACTTTTCACCGAGGAAAATACATGCTTCCACGGGAAAATATATGATTACGTGGGAAAATTCGATTCGATTTCGATGAAATTTAGTAGGTATGTCGATAGTTGCAAATAAAAGTATATGGCGAGAGACTTTTTACCGCGTAAAAATTAAATGCTTCCGCGGGAAAATATATGCTTACGCAGGACAATTCGATTTGGATGAAATTTAGTATGGATATAGTTGCAAATAAAAGTATATGGCGAGACGAAGTTCGCGGGGGCTGCTAGTTTAGGAATATAGCTGGAAATTATTTACCTAATTATATCTTTAAAAATAGTGCTAATGAATTTGTATCATATAATCCGTTTTAGATTTAAATTGAATAAGTGATATTATTTCAGACTTCTTACGGATTTAATTATCACATTCAATGCCTGTAAACTACGATACACACGCCTGGTGCGTCTTGGTCGCTGATAGTGTTAACGTATTAAGGTTACCTTTACAATATTATTCTTTAAATTCCTTTAATTCTGTGAAATTATGTCAGGGTTTGATACAGGTAAATCCTAAATCCGCCCCTGCTTGGATATATTTACGAGAATTGATCAGGATATTGAATTCCATATAATAAGAGCGTATCGCATGCGCCTAGGAATCCGGCTAACGATCCTTTGTGGGTTTCGCCTCTTTTCGTGTGTTATTGTATTTTCGCCAATAGTTCTTATGGTACGGTAGACAATCCACTATTTTTTTCCCTGTGTGAACTTGATGAGGCATTTCAGATAACGACCGCAAATCAACTAAAAAAACTGTTTTCATATAAATCATCAATAAAAAAAATATTTTTTAGCCCATTTTATTAAACCTTATGTTATTGGTTGTATATTTGTTTTTATTCCATATAATAAAGATATTTGTTTCCAAAAACACTATCTAAATACATATGTTTTCATAAACATAAAACATAGCTACTATGAAATATTTCTGAGTGTATTATTGACTGAATTAATACATACGTATTCGAGAGAAACCAGTATGAGATCTAAATATTCTACAGATTTGCTGCAGCTGTAGCTCTTTTAATACAAGGGCGAGTATAAATGCACTTCATGCTTCGTTCGAACGATATAGTTAACCAGAAGTGTAAGTATTGACCAATACTATGAAGAGATCTATTATTAGCTTGTTTCGGTAAGTTGTTATCCTATGGATAGCGGTATTTTACGTATTTACTTTACTAGATAATCAAAATAAAGAATGCAAAGGAAATTAGAAAGTATAAGCTATAATAATATCTACAAATATTATGATATATTTCATAGATATTAAAAGTAGAACCTACTGCCGAATTTTCATACAAGACATAGGCATATTATGGGTATTGACATAGGCTAGTTTTTAACGCGGGAAAAAAATATTTTTCTGCGGGAAGGTGTAGAACATGGGTGAAGCTGCGTGGCGGAAAGCTAGGTCTATAGTTTTGTGTTGGTAAATAATATGAGCTTTATAAACTTTTCAGCTTGCCTCAAATACCTTTACAAAAAGAATACACAATAATACTTTCCACAGAGAATAAATGGTTTCAATGGTAATAGTGCCAGCTCCCGGATGGCACTGAATGGTTTACGAGACAAGTCCTTGTTCTTATCTCGGATAGTGACACAGTCCAGTGGATTTCATTTAATTTTAAATCGTTTTCGGTTGAGAACAGTTTTATGCGTCTTGGAAACTGAGGTTGTAAAGAGGTTTATAATGTTTTCGGGGCTGACGGTCTTGTTTGTATCTTAACTAAGGCATTCAAATATTATGTAAGTTACATAAATCACATTTAGTGCTGCGTCATCATAACCCCTATTTACGTTCCCACTGCTGGGCAACAGGGACGGCTCTCCTGATTCACCACGCTGGTCAAGTGCGGGTTGGTGAATCTTGTATGGGTTTAATTTAAGGGAAACAAATAATTCTCATCTCTCTGGTTTAAATCGCTGTATCCTCGACACACTTAGGCAAGTCCATCTTAAAATTGGCTTTGAATTTTGTGTTCTATTTTTCTTAAAACTAAAAGAACCGAGCTAAGTTCGTAATAATTCAAGCATAATATGATTTTATTTATCAGTAAGCCAATTCCTAATAAGTTTTATCAAACGAATGTCTGGTTGAATAATTTCTAAACAATGTAACTTTTCAAGGAGAACTTCAAAGAACCAAACACAATATAACAATCAGCGCTATTAACAAATGAAATGAGAATTCATTACTTCCGTCCGAGTGAGGTTTCCGATTAATTATGTGGTGATTGGTGATACCCGTACCAACCAACCGTATTATTTCAAGAATACAGTTTTGTAAATTATTAGAAAATGGTACGAGTACCTAAATTTACAAGATCACAACGTAACCGTCTTAACTGATGATATGAGGCATGGGATAAATTCAAGCTCTTACGTAATCCCTCGATAGCATAGTTGGTTTAGTGCAACCAGGGCTAAACTGGGTGGCGTGGGTTCGACTCCCACTCGAGGGCCAAGGTTACGTTGTGATCTTGTAATTTTACTCATACCATTTTTTAATAATCAAGAAAACTTAAGTGAGTATCACTATAAAATAACAAATAATACAGTTTTGATTTGGTTCCTTATATTTAGAATTCCACTTGTTTAGCATATTAACTTATTGAACACTTTCCCATTGTTTGTCCAGATTTTTATCCATCCTTAGGTATTAGTATTGTGTATCTTTTTTTTGTAGTTTTTGTTTCCTTCAATTAAAGAGATAACAGCTCATATATATGTTACGGCTAATACCCGAAGTGCGGCTACACCTAGTTCTAACCGGCTAAAACTAGGTGTAGCCACTGACTGTTGGTTAAACCTAGTATTAGCCGATTGTTTTCGGGTAAAACTAGGTGTAGCCATTCCCTGTTGGATAAAACTAGGCATCATCATCATGCCGGCTACAACTAGGTCCAGCCATTCCCTGTTGGATAAAACTAGGTCTATCCGATATCACTTCGGCTAGAACTAGGTCCAGACAATCCCTGTTGGATAAAACTTGTTATTATTCTAATAAATAGTTTATGTTACTTTATAAAAGTGTGATTTATAATTAAAATAACATTCTTTAAATTATAATATGTAACTACTTATTGTCTGTTGTTAAAAAATGTTCTTGATTGTTCCTATTAAGGTAAACCGAGGCAAGTGTGACACAAATTCATTGGTTCAAAAGTTTGTAATTAAATATTTCTACGCTGAGATGATTTAACACAAAAAGAAAAGTTCTAACACATTAATTATTGTTTTATTGTACGTTTGATCAAGTATTTTAACATCTCCTAGTAGTTTTTATAGACTTTATGCAAGTAAAACGAATCAAAGTTGGAGACTGTCACAGTTCCCCCACAACTGGGGTAAGTGTAACAGAACACGTTTATTTCCTGTTGTCTATAGTATTGTCTGTTGTATCTGTGAATTTCGATGAGCCGTTACTAATATTAACGTATTTTATGATCTAGGTCTATGTAGTGATCGTTCTTTTTTGCATAGCAAAAGATTTATATCCGCACGGGGCAAGTGCAACAGATTTTAAGAGAAATAGTGATGTGACACTAATAAATTATATGTCACACTTGCCTCAGGTATTTTTATCCATTAAATCATGTTATGCTAGTTGGAAAATAAATTGAAAAAGTATCTCAGAAGTAGTAAAAACATTTTAATTTTTTACTCAATCATAGTACATGGTGTCTTCTATCCAAATATATTATAACAATCACAGTTCGCGGCGATATGGAAAAAAAATGTTAGGGACTCTATACAAAAATCATCAAACATCTTTCTCAAAATTCATAAACTCACTGCCTCAATTTTCACCTTCGTTCATCAATTTTAAATAAAGAAAAATAAATAAAATATATTCATTTAAAATACGATGTCCATCACTAGTATGTTATTCTCATACAAGAGTATCGAGGTAAGTGTGACACTGTCACACTTACCTCATGTTAGATTTTAGGCGAGGTAAGTGTAACAGAGTTCGTAATTTACAGAATATTGAGCTTTAGGTCCTAGAAACATATTACATTCCAATTACCGATATTAGTTTTGGTCCCTCACCTTTGAACTAGTCGAAAACAACTCCGCAACTTATAGTAGGGGAGCCGAAGAGGGGATTTCGGGATTTACTCGAGCGCGTCAGATTAAGATACTGGAGATAGCTAGTACCCAGACAAGTACCTCCACCAAATATAAAAAATCTATCTATGTTCGAACGTGAATTATAAAGGAACAAAATTTACTTTTGTCAGATTAGGCGAATCACTTTAGATAATCGTCAGATTAAGATATGGTAGAATCAGAACATAAAGATGAACCATATACATCTAAATCTGACGCTCTAACACCCTTGGAAATGCCGATTTTTTTATTCATATTTTTGAAAATGAGTCAAAAAAAATGAGTCGCGATTTTTATTTTTTTAACGTTTACGTACACTCACCCCAATCGTGTAAACAATCAGATTTACAAACGTATATTATCAATCATATTTCCTAAATTATTTTTAAGTATGTAAGTATGTTAAGCTGATATTCAATTTATTGAATCTGATTTATAGAATCTATCACTAACTGACGCGCTTAAGTACGTCCATACAACAGTATTTTTTTAAATAAGTTTTTAATTATCTATGGTCGCTTCCCCCACTGATGAAACACATCGGTCTCATACAATTTTTTTCTTCTTATCATCTACCAAATGCAACCCAATAGGTCTCTTTGACGCTCGAGTAAATCCCCATTTAGCATCGTCGCCTCCCGTACTATTACAAAAAAATACAAATGAACATCCCCCGAAATTTGAGTGTCCTGACATTAATCCACTTGTTTTGGAAAATGGCGTGTAGCGCGAAAACAGCTGACGCTATATTACCTGTCGTCGCACCAATTAATAGCAAAAACGTTTATTTATTGTTTCATAGATGGCGCTTAGGCGTAAAACGTGTTTAAGCCGAGTAATTTGAAAATGTTACACTTGCCCCAATGTCACACTTGCCCCGGTCTATGATATATTAAAAATTGCATGCTATCGGCAGAGCTTTTTTAGATATTAAAAAACAGGGATTGTCTGGACCTAGTTCTAGCCGGAGTGATATCGGATAGACCTAGTTTTATCCAACAGGGAATGGCTGGACCTAGTTGTAGCCGGCATGATGAAGGCTACACCTAGTTTTACCCGAAAACAATCGGCTAATACTAGGTTTAACCAACAGTCAGTGGCTACACCTAGTTTTAGCCGGTTAGAACTAGGTGTAGCCGCACTTCGGGTATTAGCCGTAACATATATATAAATTAACTGGCTCTATGTGGGGTCTAATTTACAGGATAAATCCTTAAAAATACACGAGTATACAGAAACCCTTGTTAAATTCATCCGGGCTTTACCCGGATTGAGGAAGGATCTCAGTGGCATCCGGTTCTAAAGGACAAGTTTTCTCATGAATTTCAAGAGTTTTGTTTTAATTTGGGGAACTTCAATACAGAAAGTCTTGATTCTTTGACAAAGGCCTTTTTCGATTTAAGGTTTTTTTCATTAAAGGGTATCATCATCATCACCCCCATTTTATGTTTCTATTGCTAGGACACAGGGACATCTCTCTTGACGAGAGATATTAGGCCTTAATTGACCACACTGTACATGTGTTATTCAAAGTTCTTAAAACACGCAGGTTTCCTTATGTTTCCATCATTATTATTGGAATTTATGTATGTAAACTTAAAGTGAAATAAATTCTTTTTTATTTTATCTTTCTTATTTATCACCGTTAAAACATTTTTTCAATGAAAAATCTAAGGGTGCATAGTAGGGTTTGAACCCACAAACTTTGGGATTAAATCGAGTGTGCCCCTACTTAGCCAACACGGTTTCAAGTAGAAACAAAAGCGAGACAAAACGCGGCTGAGTAAATACAGAATTAGTAGATTTAACCCGGCTTCTGAGCTTATCCCACAACACCATGATACGGGAAGCAAGAGCCTCCATTTGAATGCGTTGATCCCGACCCCCACTAATTAGACCTTCGAGGCACAATTAACGTACAGCTCGATGTCTCATTACGTACAAATGGATATGTTCAATGATTCCAATTAGGAAATATAATGGGGATATTAAGATACGGTAGTAAGGCCTACTACACTAGCTACTACTAGATTTACCTTAGAGAAATCGATACTAATATTATACTCATATAAAAGGGAAGGATCGAAGTCGCAAAGTTGCGGAGACTCATTAGTGCGCCACAAAGTCATAAAATATCTTTTAATAATACATTCATTTTTCTTTAGTTCAATTTTAAATTTACTGCGAATAATGTCATGTTATATTTGTGTGGACAATAGTTTTACAGGCTCCCGAACTCTGTATTTCAGGACCCAGTGATAGCCGTGAGCCTATATTAAAAAGAAAATGCGTAATTCTGAACCTGAATATACAAGACTCCAACGAAATTCACTTAAATAAATTTGAGACCTCAAATATTTGATTCCTTTGCAATTTCGGAGATTGGACTTTGACATGAATCCTCAAACAATTCTAGGAAATAGATTGTATAAGAGTATTTTATTGTTTTGAGAAGTATTATATTACTAACTGAATTTTGTTGCAGATTACGGAAATAAAGAAGGTATTGTTTACATCAAAAGGTAAAGCATTGTTTCTCGATCTACCTTTTGTCCAGTTTATCAGATTTTGTATTTACATTTTTAATTTAATTTAAACTCTACCTTTTCCTACTTAAACCTTTATAAATTTACAATCACTCCTTCTGATCTCGACTAGGATAAATGTTGCTTGATGAATTGAATCGTCTAGCAGAAATCCGAAAATGATTCTCAAAGTCACGGAAAACAAATAAAAAATGAACGTAGCTAGACATACAGTGCCCTGACAATGAGTGTGCAAATAACTGAGACATATTTACGTGGATAAAGTGTAAGCTCTCTAGAAGTCTAGAAATTCAGATGAACATACGGTTTGATGAAAACCGTAGGTCAGTTATGTTATTGCATGATGTTGGGAATCACGAGGGAGCCCTTTATCTTACGTCTAATATTGTGATGAATAATTTGTACGCATGTGATGAGGTACATAGTACGTTTGGGCAATAATCGGGGGAATTGTGGATGTTGTTATCGTGACCTGTCTGTCCGCTAAATGCCGAAACCCTCTTAAAATACTAACTTCACCACACGGCCTCAATCGAGTTGAATAGGAATGGTTGCGATCAAATCCGATCGCGTCCAACAACCAGGTCACCAATCCACTTCATAAAAAACCTTCGTAAAAAATTCAAAAAAAACCGTCGGAACATAGCGTTCTACCATAGATAGGCAATCATAGATGGCGGACAGAGAGTTTAGTAAAGAAAAATTGTAAAGTTGTGTTCCGGTAATGCAAAATAATTCAAAAACATTTTGGGGTTAAAGTGGAAGATTTTTTGGAGTTGCCAAATGCCAAATAATTGTTACAAAGTCCTAAAATATGATGTTTCTATTATCTGACCTGTATCCTTTCAAAATAGGTTCCAAGTTATATCAATAGCTTTGAACAAATTCGAAGATTTACCAGAATGAGCAGTTTAACTAATACGATGAACTTACCTTTATTACTAAAGCAATAGTAGCACAGGATCAATAAACACTGAGTATCTAGTTCTAAGCACCTAAGCACGCTGCGATATTGCTAGCTTTGATACAATCGTTGAAGCAGTAGGTATCAGTTTGACGTTAAATCCACATCATACGCATTAGGCCCCGATATTGCGATGCAATCTATTACGTGGATTCAAACCCCGCCGCGTACCCCTAGAAGAAAAATTATGTTGCCGTTAAAAACCTTACTAACGGTGAAGGTAAATATCGTGAAGAGATCGGCATGTTCTAAGAACTTTGAAAAGTTTGCAGAACATGTGTGTCATCACTAACCCGTTCTTGGCATATAAAGTTGCTAGTCTAAACCTCTAGCTCAGGTGGATCCAGAATAATTCATCGCTAGTGGTATTTAGGTAATATTCCAACAAACAACTAGGTACCACTGATTCAACTTTGTTCATATTGCAGTAAAGTTTAGCTTCGATTGCAATCTATGATGCAGACTATTTGAAAATACCTTTAGATGATGAATACGACTGTCATGCCATTCATAGCATAGAGATTGCAGAAAGCTTTGAAGTACTTACTGAAAATTATCTAGGAAAATTCTTATGTTTTTAAAACATTTTTGTAAAGGAAGCTTTTATGGTTTTAGAAGCTACGACTGCTACAAGACTTATTGCTTATTTCTAATATCTACTAGGTTTCCCTCATTGAACGTGTAATTATGTATAATTTATCAGACTCGGTATTTACCCATCGGTTATAATGATTGGATCATGAAATTTCAGCCTAAGCTAACATTAATCAAATGGAAATATTGCTTTTCAATTAATACGTGTCTCATCTATGGCTGCTTTCAAATACGCATGTGACAATTGCTTTCAACAACCCGCCTGCAAAGCGCAGTGATTATACCAAATCCCTCATATAATGGGTTTTATTCTAGTGGTGTGGGTATAGAGATCCGTGTCCAGTTGGACATAATTGTGAATGATATATGACTCTTATCCTGACATGCCTTTTCCCTGCGCCATTCAAACTGTCAACAGTTATCGCTCGTCTCGCTTCCAGATTGTTTTACTATGCAGAAGTTTTATATTCATGGGAAATCCACGAGCATATTAACGTTGGATTTAGTTGGATTTCCCGTTTACCTCAATATGAATTTATCAAACGACAGTTTTTACAGAAGTAACATAAATAAATTGGACAAACTATTAGATAATATTTTATTGATTTATTTTTAGGGAAATTTTAGGAGGTAATAAATTCATTAAAATGAACAACTCATTGGAACTATAATCAACTGGAAATCATATAGGGAGGCCTATGTCCAGCAGTGGACATCCAATGGCTGAAAATGATGAAAATGATGATGATGACAATACAAAGCACGTTTGAGTTTTCACGGCTCATTATGCATTACCTTTACCACAGAACGCATAATTACTACGTAACCTAAATGCTATGCAAAAGGCTTATTATATTAGTTCGGTGTTTCTAAAGTCACAACACAAAGCGTAATTTACACATTGATATCAATTGGTGTTTGGAAATTTGAACCTCATTAATGGAAATCATTAGTGATAAACTAACACTAATGGTACACACTAAATATTTCTATGAAATGGTATGTTACATTATACTGTGTATGTAAGTAATGAATTTCTTTTTTTATTTTCCAAATACTTTTTGTTTTATCCTTTTTGGCTTTATGCTTTTTGTGATATACTTACTATATCCGTATGCCTTTTATCATTTTATTTAAAGATTTTTTAAAGATTTATGTCATTTATTTCCATTAAATCTTAAAGAACACTTCGACAACGCGGGAAGAGCTGCAGGGCTAGTTCCTCAAAAATAGTTAACTAATATTCGAATTTTCGTCACATTAAGGTCGCAAGTCATTTTACCGATGAACATGGAGTGATAACTAAAAAAGTGCGGCATCCATCTCTGTGGTTTCCTACCTTGATCCAGAGTAAATTCCAAACGGAATATTAAAATTCTTGTAGCAAGAATTTTACTTGCTGCAAATAATTTTCTGGAAACCTGGGATATTTTTTATGGAATAATCAGCTAATATTAAAAAAAACTTATTGAGCCAAATAAATTGATCTAATTATCTTAAAATAACATGTCAGAAAAGTTTTACCACTAAAAAAAATTTATTAAAGAGGTTCGCTTACACACCCTCTTGATTTGTTTTCTTGTTTCGTCCACTGTGCAGGTTTTTGACCTCAAAGCTTTGTCTTACGTTTCTTCTTTTCTTTTACTAGGTACATATATTAGGCCGGGATCCGTAGTACATGGAAATCAAGTGATTACTAACAAGCTAATTTTTGGTGAGTAGCTTCGTTTCGATGAGACGACTAAAAATATCCTATACCCAAATCTCGATTGTGGTAGCTAACAGAGATATCAAGGATTAAAAAAATCAAGGATGTAAAACCGGGATAACGGACCACGAAATTTGTCGGACAATATGTCCGTTAGATTTTATATATATTAATTAAGTATACAACAAAAAATCAGCTGGTTAGTAATCATAGTAATCATTTAAATTGACCTCGTTTTCGATACATTTTCGAAATGGCGGACTCTTTGATCAAACCATAGGTTTTGTAGGACAAACATGTTTTTATATAATTTAGAAAATTATCTTGAGATATAACATATTGTCCTACAAATTTCGTGGTCCGTTATCCCAGTTTTACATCCTTGATTTTTTTAATCCTTGATATCTCTGTTAGCTACCACAATCGAGAGTTGGGTATAGGATATCTTTGGACGTCTCATCGAAACGAAGCTACTCACCAAAAATTAGCTTGTTAGTAATCACTTGATTTCCATGTACTACGGATCCCTGACTATATAGTTCTTCTTCTTGAAACACTCTTAAATAAGTAAAGAATAAAAAAATACTGAGCTTTTATCATATTTTACTTCTTAGGTACATGTCAATATCAATTATATTACGTCTTCCTCAATCGTTAGTATTCAGAACGTTTAGTTCGAACATTCTGGGCAATAGCAGCCGTCAATCATACTTCTGGGCTAATAAAGTTTCAGGCGAGAGGGATTGGAAAATTGGTTGGGTATTATGCCGTCTTATGGGCAAGGTTCAAACCGCTGGTTTAGTTTTAATACATTTTACACCAGTTAAACTCAAACAGCATAAAAATAACCTGCTGTTATATTAGTCGTTTAACACTATCAGTACTCATGACGTACGCTCGTATGTATGGGGCGGTGTGGCGGAGCGTGGATATGAATGTGTTAATTGGTGGCCTTTTTGCCTAAGCCATCTCTTCTTGGCAATCCTCGTATGGATCGGAACTATCGGAGAGTATAAGTACCTGATATAATAAAGAAATAAAAATGCACCATAAGTTTTTAATAAAGTGGATGACCAACAGATCGACACTCATACCTTGAGTAAGTCAGTTTTAAACCTAGTTATTTGTTTGTTTTTGCAATTCAAATATGATAGGGTTTAGTTAAAGTAATAAAACACATGTAGAAAGTCACGTCAAAGGAATCCTGACGGGTAGAAATAAAAGATTATACTTACATTTTCGAATAAGCGTCATATGCCAGCGCTGTGAAATATTATTCTAATAATGCAGCCTTTTCTTGTTCATGGACTAAACATAGAGCTAAAACGTAGTGATTATATTCTCTTTGCATAGAGCGACAGAACTGTACAGAAATAATAGCACAAATCCATTGTACCTACTACAAAATGGCTTTACACGAGCACACATATTTATAGATGTGTAGATGTGAAACTCTCAACGTTTTGAGTTTCACCTTCTAATAACAATGTGATCATCGTCTTGTATTGACTTTGAGTACCTAAAATGGGAAGTTGCATTTAAAAAATGAAATCATCCTCAAAACTAACACCTATTTAGTTTATCAACCGTTAAATTTTAACGGACTAAAAATACATATTTTAGAACAATTAACAAAATCAAAGTTCTCTATGAAAAACGCACTGTTTTAAGGGCTATGAATTACCCAGCTGGTTCATCATAAGCTATGGTAAGACAAACATCGTCATTCAATTTACATGATGACTGGCTGAATGTAGGCCAAGACATCACTTCTGGTGGCGCGGTTCATAACGCCCATCTTGTAATAGCGTATTCTACACTTTAGTTGTAAAAAAATATTCTTCTTCTTAGTTTATGGCTTGCTATTTTTGGTTAAAATAATTTAGCCAGTGTCCAAGTGCGACTTGTCGCAGTTTACATGCGAGCTGGTAAAATATTATACTGTCTATTAAAATGACTTGACACTTATAATGTCTATTCAGTAAAATCATTTTTTTAACATAAATAAATAACTAACAAAGCTATATCCACACTATGATATCAAATGTGTAAATATTAACAGGACCAACTGGACCACACAACAAATGTCTGCGGTTCTTGAAACATTTGTCTCACGCCGAGAATCGAAGCGGCGACCTTTTATCGTCTGGAGGGCATCTAATGGTCCGACATTATTAATGCGAAAAATAAATATATTGAGATCAAAGGCAGTAAATATGTTCCATTTATTTACGCGTTTCATGTAATAACTTTTTTAATAGGCGTGTTAATAACCTTTCGGTTATACAAAAATAAATCTATAATAAGTAAAATAAATAGGTCATTATTTAAACAGACTCAAACTGACTCTAAATTCACTTACATCTGCAACTTATAAATCGGTTCATAAACGACGATTATCCGCGAATACAAAATAAAAACGAATTGAGAAATACCTACCGTAAAACACTCCAACATTGCCACTGAGGGTAATTTTGCCCGAAGACCAATTTTTAAGCAAAACTTTTAATAGCAAAAATATCTGAATACTATGGTAACATTTATTGACTTTGGTAGAAAATAGGTTTTGTGTTTAGCACCACTGTCTATTGGATGTAACGCTAACGTCACTCAGTAACTTGTTGGAACTCGTCAAAGACATAGTGTATTTTTGCGGGCAAATTTTGGTGAAAATTCAAAAGTGGATTGTGCGTGATGAAGAAAACACAGATGAGTTTAATTTATATTATGTTGTACAAAAAACTTAAGGTATTATTATACCGTTATTGTCACTGATGCAGCTCTTGTATAACTAAAGTTATAAAGGTGGGCAAAGTTATCTAGTATTTTTGCGATCTACTATTGACAACATTGCCCGCAGTCAAAATAAGCTTAGGGTTGACACATCCGAGTTTTTTTTTTTTTTTGCTAATTATTATTATCTTGATTATTTAGATAATTTATTTTTATTATTTCTTAAAAGCAAGAACAAATCTCGAATTCGTCAAAGAAAGTCTAGACGAAAGATTGGAACCAGAATGTATTAAAAATAACACGGAATAAATGTTAATACTTGCATGTGAATCTGTTGAATCAAACATGTTACTTGAAAGTTTTTTAAATAATTCAATAGAAGATAATCTTGTTTTTTTATTAACATAAAAAGAAATAAAAAGTCAAGAACAGTTTACTGAGATGTACCAACCCTATCACTTTACTAAAGGCGAAAAGCGAATTGTATGGAAAATGCTAACAAGGTCAGGGTAATTTTGCCCAACTAGCCTAACATGGATTTTGGTAGGAAACCTGTCATGGATTCGCTTTAGTTTTAAAGTAATGGCCAGTTTTGGTCCTAATTCTTCTACAGGTTTTGCTGTCAGCTGATTAGAGGCCGGAGAGGAGATATTTGCGTCAAAAATCAACGTGGGCAATGTTGGCAATAAGTCGAGATAACATTGCCCGCCTTTAAAAATAATAAAATACTTGATTTAATATTGACGAATAACAAAATCTAATAAAATAATACATGCAAAATATCCTATAGTTGCAGATGCGAATAGAAAATACTTGTGTCCCCATACAAAAAAATAACAAAAATTGTAATTATTCGAAAAATGTGGGCAATGTTGGAGTGTTTTACGGTACTCCTTTTTTGAAGTCGGTTAAAAAGCGTCCTGATCGGAATAAATCACAACAAGGAAGCGTAACGCTAGGGGTAAAATCAGCCTCTATTTACCAAAAATCCTCATCATCTTGTATCAAATTACAGGGAAGTGTCGCAACTCGGGATCGTTGTATAACACCATGACTTATAATCTTGATGAGTTGTAAATCTTTATGCTGCTCGTGTTGCGTTTGCTTGCAAATTGGCGTAGAAACGTTTACGAGTTATTTGGTAGGAGTTCTCTGGGGTTTTTTATGGACATGACTTAGTTAAGTAGCCTGTGAAAGTGGGAAGTACCTACTTATTTACCAACCTAGTTACTTTTCATTAATTTTTATATCTTTTTCTATATTTGAGCTTTTATTTATTTTATTTTATTTTTATTTTACAATGTTGGGAAAACTAACAGCTATGCTTATATAATATAAATTATGATTAACATAACATGTCTTGGAACATGTTATGATGCTTAGGGCTAATTATAAGTTTCCACTTATAGGAAAAATCTGCAAACAAACGTTTTTAATTATGCTTATAAATCAATCCAAAATAGTAATTTTAATCTAGGAAATTACACTGTGCCCATTTATGTTGTAAAATATTTATTTTGGAAAAAAGGAACTAATCTAAATGTGAAAATCATATCATCATACATTTTTCAAAGCTTTTATCGCGATATTTTTTCAGGAAAATAACAATCCTATGGGTCAGTTTCAATCAGCAATATTTATCTATATCCATTCATAGATAAACAGGGACACGATACAATACAATTTGTCTTCGGAGAAACAAATGTTTGTGCGTGCAGAGATTGACAGCTTCGGTACAGCTCTGTGACTTGATCAATGAATCCGAACTATTCATTTAATTCTGTTGGGTTTTATTTAGCTACTAACTGTGCCTGGTGGCTTTGCTCGTGGTTATTAAAGAGTTTTCTGTAGTACAAAATCTTTCTTACGTTTAACTAAAAATAATATTTCCCGTAGAACACAATCTTACTTCATTCAATATTTTCACATACAATTTCTAACAAAAACTATTTTTTAGATCAATGTACAGCTGATAGATATGTCACCGAAAGTACAATAAATAAATATAAATGTTAACATTGAAGCTCCGTGTGTTTCTTTTTTCGTTTAGTAAAAATATTTTCGGCATAGGATTACATTATAATAAGAATGAGATATTACCCAAAAGATAAAGTACTTCTGAAAAATTACACTGAAGAAGAAAAAAAGCCTTATTTTACGAAAATTAAAATTAATCTCTCCCTTGATGGCCGTGAATCTAATCTACTTCTACTAACTCGTCTCATACTTGACAACATTTCCGTAAAGTGGATTTGAGGGAGTTTACAAAGATTCAGAAGTTCAGAGCCCTAACTCAGAAGTTCTAAACATATAAATAAATATTGTTGACTATTCACACAGTTTCCCCGTGGTAAGCTTTAGGTTAGCTTTAGGTACATTTACTTTCGAGTACATTAAAAAAAAATACTATTGTTAATTATGGGTAACGGCATAATATGTGCCGATTCGATTTAACTATAGTACTTGGGTATTGTACAGTCCTTATGCATCGTAAGTAATAATGGGTTTATGTTTATCTTATATCGTTGCCTGGGAAATGTGCCTTAAATGTACATTTATCAAATATTGACATATTTGCTATAATTTACTTCTGCTCAATTACCTTACCTTATCTAATGGGCTTAGGGGTTTGGGAGCTTTTGAAAAAAGCGTCACGGAAATTTTAAATTTATTGGTATTCATTTAGATATCAGATTCATAATAAATCTCTAGTGAGTAACTGATCTTGGAAAGCTGACACGGGTTTTGTATCAGAATTATGATCTTTCCGAGTTTATTTTTTAATAATTAACTTGAAGTTAAGAATGACTAAATATTTTGCTTTTTGTAAAACCGTCGTTTCATATATTGATATTATCTCGTTTCTGATTTAATTTGTATTGGATTCAGAAAGTACAGGCGCGATAGACATAGACATAGACATACATTTATTTGCTACTCACACACAATAGGTACAAACATTTGGCACAAATTAACACAAACTGGAATTTAAGGAAATAAAGTAGAATAATAACAAACATAATGAAATAAAATTCAAGTTAAAAATACACAAACAGCAGGTAGGCGCAGAATACCATCTGTCGAAACCGATTGAGGCGGTTATAAGACCCTATGAGGCTATAATATTGTTGCATGTTTTATCTTAGTATAAAAATTATAATAATAGTAAGCTATGACAGACGAAGCGGAAACAGAACATAGATTATAGAATGTATCATAGACAACACAGACAAAAACAAAACTAAACAATGTTTAAAATTGGTGTGGATTTCTATAAATTTTAAGTAAACATTTATGGTATTATAAGATATCGACGGCCTCTAAGCAAAACATTACAACTCAAGGAATGCAAATAAATGAGGACAATAATTTCTGAGCCTTGGCTCTTCCACGGCACAGATAATACAAATGACTGCCGTAAGTTAAAGTATTTCATTATGGAGGACAAATAACAAATTATATTTGCTTATGAAATATTGGCTTGTTCCTTATTTGTGCTTTCTTAGTAATGTATGTTTTGTAAAAAAGTCATAATTGTCATAGTTTAGTAACCCAGAACAACAAAACGTAGTGATTATATTCTCTTTGACCCAGAATACCAGCGCTCAACAGTTCTGTTACTCGGCTGAACCTACATATTTTGTCACCATTATTTTAGAAATATATTATGTTAATCCGTAAGTATAAATATCAATGCCATTTTCTTGAAATTTTAAAACTGTTAGGGCTTAAAATGTATCTACATAATATTTTAGAGGGTAAAAGTTCGAACCCAAACCTAGTTCTGGAATAAAAATAATATACTCTCAACTTATACTTATTAGCCAGGGTTTATTCAATAGGCGTATAGTAAGTAAAACCAACAAACATTATCCAAACAACGTTCTGCAAACCCAAACACCCTTTGATAAATGATGATTACGATATCAACCCGCCAATAAACTTTATTTACATAAACATTCATCGGAATTACGTTAAATGTCGGATGACGATATAATCTAAGCGTCATATGTCTTCAATCAATGGGTTACAGTGCAGATAAACATCTCGAGGTAAACAAGTAATGGTAAACATATAAAGCCGCCAGATGTAGCTGGAAATTTTGCTACCGGAAAGTTTGAGTTACATAGTATACATCTTTCAGGAAGTTGATATTCGAAGTATCGTAGGCATTTCATTTATATTATTGTTTATGTGCTCTTTGAAGTGACAATGGGCTGTATAGTGAGGAGAACGGTTGGCCGACGGGGCCGTAAAGTTCTCGAGTGTATAACGAATCGACAAACGCAGCGTCTGACGTCCGAAAACAAGATCTACAGAACAAAACACGTTGACCGTGGAAAAAAACATAGTGAGGAAACTAGCATGTTCTGAGAACTTTGATAAGTTTAAAGAACATGAGCCATTCCCCAGCCCGCACTTGGCCAGCGTAGTGAGTAAAGACCCAATTAATCTCTCTCATCTTGGTAGAAATTATAGTAACTAGATATCGATTTTTTTAAACTAACGCTATTCATCACTCACCACAAGACTTTCTAACTTTGCACCATGTTTACTTTTGCATTATTTCGCGATAAAACACAGAAGCGCTTTTTATTAATAAACCCATAAATCTATCGGCAACGTATTAGTTTGGACCACGGTTTGGACACTGAAACAATACCTAGATTATTTTAATATGTACCTAATTTGTAAGATACGTTGTTTCATTGTATTCTTCTGTAATTTTATTCTGTAGTCCTACTTAGGACTTGTTAAACTTTCGAGAATTGTTAACATAGGTACTTATAAACCTAGACTAGTTACAATGAATTAAAATCATGACTAATGTTAGTAATGTAAAGTGTGTATTTCTCTTTTTTTTCCAATAAAATCGAGGATTTTTCGCATTAAATATAAAGTTATGTAATGTTTATCTTTTTCCGTATAATATATTCTACTACAAGTTACTCCTGACCCATTTTCATCAGCATCATTTCAGTCGTAGAAATATTCGATAGGTATATGAATACCAAAGTCTGTTGGAAGGTATGAAATAAAATATAAGCATATCAAACCGAATTCCTCTATATTCTTATATATATTCTTGGAAAATGATTGCTTTTACGGGATTATGTATGTAATAATCCACAAATTGTATCTTTCACGCTCCGGTAAGTGTTAAGGTATGACAGAGGAAGGAATATTTATTTGGTTGGTATGTATTTGTCTAGGTTGTCTTTGGATGCTGATCACTGGATGTTTTATAAATGTACCTATAGTAAAAATATCTATCTATGTCTACATATATAATCTAGCACACGTAACACAAGCTTCGAGCTTACCAGTACGGGTCAAGATTTTGCTGTGTGAATTGTCCATACAAAATTCATTTTTATTTATTTAATGTAGTCTCGATATTTCGGCACTGATTCACGCGCAATCCGGTATGTTCTGACGATAATAATTAATCTCGTCATAGTAGGTACCTTCTCATAGACCAACTTTATATCTTTCTAATTAGTATTGATAATGTGTGGTCTCATAAATAATTCCGAAGAGCTCTCATTCATAAAATGAGCTTAATTACGCAGTAATAACGATCAGCAATAAACTCAACCTTTTTGGAATTGCGATTTTACGTGTCACTTTTACGATGGCAACCTTTATTTGTTACTGAGAGAAAATTACTTTGGGAGACCTAGAAATGAGCGGCGGCTGTCGGTAATGATTATTGGGAGCGTTTGGTTTTTTATAATCTATGGTGTGATATATTTTTAAATTGCGTTTATTCGTAATTTAAAAACACATACGTGACCAACTAGCCGTCTTAGCTGAGGGGGAGTAAACTAGACTTTTATACCGAAGGTCGTTGTTTCAGGCCCCACTGCGCACCTTTGGATTTATCTTTAAAACGTATGTAGGCTTTGAAAACACTTGTTTTTATAGTGTAAGCAAACATAGAGAGGAAACCGGCATGTTACTTTTTAAAATTTTAAGGACATTTGTGACTTTCACCTAACTACACTATAGCCACAACACTAGTGACCCAATCGCTGACAGATCTCATATAACGACATTTACGTGCTTATTGAAAAATAAATAAAAATAAAATAAATAATTACGTAGTAAGCGTGGTAATCTATACTAATATTATAAAGCGGAAGAGTTTGATTGTTTGTTTGTTTGTTTGTTTGAACGCGCTAATCTCAGGAACCGCTGGTCCGATTTAAAAAATTCTTTCAGTGTTGGATAGTCCATTTATCGAGGAAGGTTATAGGCTATATTACATTTTCAAAAAAATTAGCGATCCGTACGGAAAACCCAAATATGTAACCCAAGATGTAAAAAAAAATCCTTATATCGCATGCGCTGCGAAAAGTATTCATTTTAGAAATATACAATGTAATACAATTTTGTAGAAAACATTAATACCTACAAAAAATGTCGCGACAGCATATATCTAACTATTATAGTTATATCACAATAAGTGTTTTAATTTTCAATATAATTAATTTAATTTCTGCCGCTAGGAAAAGCTCTATATTTGTATTTTCAAATCAAACATTATCAAAATAAACTACATTGTAATTACGAATATTTCAATATCTCTATAAAACTTTTTAAATGATTCAATTCGGACATTCCATTCGAAAGATATCAGAGTTTAAAAATGTAAGTACCGAAATAAACCAGCCCGTTCGGTAAGGTATCATGCTTTGTACGGGGACTCCGTCAGTACCTACTAAAATAAAGTCTTTAAACGAAAGTAGGTATATGGCTATCGTAAAAAAAGTAAAAAAAGTGGCCAAGTGCGAGTCGAACTCGCCCATGTAGGCTTCCGCAGCAATTATTTATGTATATGTATGAGTTTATGACTTCGTTCAAACCAATTTTCGTTGGTAGTAATCTATACTAATATTATAAAGCTGAAGAAATTGATTGTTTGTTTGTTTGAACGCGCTAATCTCAGGAACCGGATTTAAAAAATTCTTTCAGTGTTGGATAGTCCATTTATCGAGGAAGGTTATAGGCTGTTTTTTATAAAAACTATACGAGATAACTTAAAGAAACGCAAGCGAAGCTGTCGGCAGGTCAGCTAGTTTTGCTATATGTCGAACCAATAATGGGTACTATTGAAAAGCAATATCTACCTACTTATATCACGTGATAAAATATCTGTACAAATAAGCACGAACATCCAAGTACTTTTATCATTATTATTCAGTGATTCAGAAATAATCTTTAAAAATAAGAAAAAAGTATAGGTCAATGACTTGAAAATATTTTAAACAATCTTATTTTTCTGAAAAATAAGACCGTTAAAAGTTTAGCAATTTGTGAAACTTCCGAATTGTAATAAAATGAAACTTAACCCTCTATTGCATGAATTATTAAAAATGTGATAAAAAAAATATTTGTTGAATATAATGTGTTTTATTAGGGCTTAATAGACAAAATATAAAATAAAATAATTAAATAATCTTCTTATTTAGAAAATAAAATCAATAGCCATTTTTGGCTTCCTATGCATTTACGGTGAATACGCTTACGCCATATTTGGCTTCCTATGCACAACAAGTACCAACACTCATACAAGGTTAAATTCTCTAAAACAGTTTATTTTCCCATTCAAGCAAAGAAAAACGTCACATTCCTCAAATTTTATATGAGAACGCAAACAACAATAATTTTGGCATGATTGACGATTATTTGTTACCGATTTACCAAAAAAATTTTTAATTATGCCTGATGTCAATTATACATGACCGCACTGAATTTAGAGGTTGCGCTTTTATCGTGATCTTATGTGCCCCTTGCCGACGTGTATGAGATCGTACGCGTACCAATTTATCTTGAGGTAGGTGTACCATCTCTTGACGAGGTATGTTCGGCACTATGTGTACCAAGACTCTTGCCAGCTTTGCAATAATGTTTGGTAATGACAAGCTTGAAATCAAATAGTGACATGTATACGTCGCCACAAAAACGTCTTCATCGGATTCGGATAATGAAATATCGTTACTAAAGGGTCTAACGCCAGGAAAAGAACCTAGTGCATTTAGCAGTGTCATAAAAGCCTGAAGAAAGCATTATGAAGATATAGAAAAAAAGAACTCTAATTGCATACTAAGCCATATTTGGCGTAAGCGTATTTACCGTAAATGCATAAGAAGCCAAAAATGGCTCCTATATAAAATGGTGAAAATAATAAACAAAAAACATATATTTAAAAAAATCTTCAACAGGGAATTATTAAAGAAGCTCTATGGAACATTATTAATATTTTTTAAAAGCAATTTTCTTACAATTTCCATTTTAATTTCAACAACAAAACTGCAGTAAAATTAACTTGACACAAGTTTGCGTACGCGTCGGAGAAAAATGAAGGTATGCTGACAGGTTACATTTGCTATAGACAATAAAAATTGCTTTCCGTTTCAGTTTGATGTACTTAACATTATTACAATAAAAGTTGAAAATTTTTGTTTTTAATTAGGGTAGAAAAAAATTACTAAAGTTAAAAAGCCAAATATGGCTCTGTATGCAATAGAGGGTTAAGTCGATGACCAAAGAAAAGTATTTTTAACAAGCAAAAATCAACCGATTTGAACTTACCAATTAGGGTCATCCAAATAATGCCTGATCTACCTGAAATTAGATAAAAATAGATAAAAATAAGTAAAATACATTTTTGTTTGTCTACTTTGTTATATTATTCAACTTAAACTATTGAAGATTCAATATACGTTTCGATTTTTTTTGTTATTTTTAGTTTCTCTATTCGGAAACTTGTAACTGGCGTTAGATTTGACCCGTTTTATGGATATTCCTGTGAAATATACATAAGCTGTTTGTTTCTCGAAAACCTTTAAAAAATATAGACATGTCTACATCTTTTCTCACCTTTTAAATCTATCTCTAAGCTACTACGACAGTAACGTTCATGTTCATTTAAAACTTTTTATCTTAGTTAACGATGTTCAATATTCATTTAATTCTGATCCTACTAGTTTCTAACTGAAATATCCCTATAACTTTTTATCTTCGGTACAGTTTCAATCAATGGTGAGATTGGTAGATAAAAACTCCTTTTATTGGGAACTTTCATCAAACTGCCGTCTTCTGAAATGAGTTCTAGTCTTCTAAACTGGCACGCGGAGAAGTCTTTAATTGCTAATTTATAGTTTTATAACAATATAATTATCCTTCTGACAGAATCCGATTTGAGTATAGAATATAATATATGTATAATAGAATAATTGAGAGCAATCGTGCATTCTACTCTCTATTACAGGCGAAACTTCCATCTTACATTGTCTGTAAACACGAGCCATCATAAATAAGAAAACGAGTGCACTGAAAAATTTAATTATCCTGTAAAGTAAGTAGTTCCAGTACGGTAGTGTGCCATTAGTAGCAAATGGATACTTTACACGGTTCCTAATAGAGTACATTTAGAAAACACTATAAATTTCATAAACGGTTTGTTCATGGTGCATTGTTCAGGTGCATGAAATTATACCTAGCGCTTTAGAATCAATCTGTTATGTCATTCAACAAATAATAATGGCCGAACAGACGCAAACTTCATGAACCCAGACGCAAATAAATACCATTACAAATATGGATAGTACCGGGAAATTCGAAAGCAATAGCTCATTTTAGCGAAAAAATATTCATCACGCAATAAAAATGTAAACGAATCAGGAATAGCCCAAAGCTTTGACGTCACTGACGGACAAGCGCGTAGAAGGGTTAGTGGCTATGAATACGAATCTCTGCATTACGATATTACTTCTAAATTACACGATATTTTTATAAACAGAATGGATTCATGTTTTATACTACGAATGTTGATCTTGATACTTCGATGTGCGCGCGTTTTACTGGCGCCACTTCGCGCTCCGTTTCACGGCACCAGAAAACGAGCGCTCTAGTTGCTCATCTAGTTTCTGCAGCATAAGCTGAGTGATGACTGATTTGTCTTTTAGATTTTTCAATGATTAAACATTTATTAAGACACAAATAAACATATTTTATTCTTATTATTCATATTCTTTTAGATCGTATGATACAATGCGTTTGATTACCACAGAAATTATTATACCCCAACACGAAACTTCTGATCAGGCTCATGAATAGCGGACATAATTTTAAAGACTTAATACTCATGACTAAGTCATCTCTCCATGAAGATGGCGCTTAAAACAGTGCCGAAATATAGTGAAACTCATAAACATAAATTAAACAGTGTTACTATTTCATGTTCTAATATCACAAATGTCGTCAATAATGATGTTATTACGTAAATTTCCGTAATGTCTCCGAGTTATGAAAGCATTTTATACACCTATATAGGTAACATATGCCATGTGTATGATAGTATCGTTTGTCTTGTTAATTAGCATGACGACTGTAAACACGGGTAACTTTACAAAGGTAACCAACTCTCTGCTCTTATGAAGTTTCGTCGTATGAGCACAGTTATGGTTTTGCTCAAGGGCTTTATCTCGTGTGAACAACCATGTTAGTGTAGGCGTTGGTGTAACATTTATCTTACGTGATTATCTTATAAGCTTCTCTAAATCTCCAGTTTCTCTTTATCTTTCCAGCTATGCCAGATATTTCCCAGAAATAATCGAAAAATTATGCAAGTAGAGGTATGTTAGAGACGTTAGAGTGTAAAGATCTCTTTCTTTCTCGTCTGTGAAAACATAGAATGACACAATGATCGCCAATTTTATTTTTGTATCTGTCTACAAGTACATACATACATACCTAAGTACTGTTGGCACTGTGCGTGAAATTAGTGCGACATTCTCCTCAACCATATAAATAATCTAGTCGTTTCTATTTCTTGGCAGTGATCACTTTCTTTACTTTTTAAAAAGTAGTGTGATAATAGTACCATACCTGTTCAACCTGCGGCTGTTACCAAACTTACTATGGACACAGAATATATAATTACTATGGAGTTTATATACCAGAAGACTAAAAGATTAATAGTGTTTTGAATTAATAGTGTTTTGAATTATATTTAATAAAAATTTCTTCCTGAAAGACAATTTTGCTCAATGCCTCAAAACAGTAAACTGACGAGTCTAATTAAAGTGCCAGCCTTTTTTATTATCTCTTCAAAGTGGATGAAATAATGAGGGGTTATTTATTATACCGAATTATTAACAGAACCCCACATATATTTATACTAAAAGATTCTAACTATAGAGCATATTCGTGTCCTCTGTGGCCCTAATTAATTGTGTAGCCGACGGAAATTAATATCGTTTTTACGAGTTTTGATGTTAGGACAAATTATTACGTTAGCCTATATCACTTGTGAATTATTAGACTTGGACGCTTATAGCGCTGAATATCGTACTTAATTATTTTTTAATATTATACTTTAATAAATATTCTCGTCACAATTTTTATCTTTTTACTGTACAGTCGCGATCAATTTTGAATTTTATGAACGCGTCTGTACTAGTTTCCTGCGACCGCTAACCGGGAAGCGTGGTGATAATAAAAAAATTCTCCAGATATATAATGGGTTCAATATTGTGTTGATGGGTACGTAATTATTATGCTGATTATTATGCTATTGTATAACGGTATTGTAAGCCAGATTTTAAATTAAACTGTGCGAGAAACATTTTTCAATTTTTTTTAATTTAATATAACAACCAGTATAACAACCTCTGTTATAAATAGGGCCAAATAAACGAAACTTTTTTTTTTTTTAATCCTCATGTTGACTGATGTGTTTGCTGTAGTTGCGGTCTAGAAAATGACCAAAACATTCGAGCAATATATTTATTTCACTGTGACACTAACTGTGGCAACCAGTCACGGGAAAACACAGGTAAAGCACTTTACACTCGAGATAACATTTTGGATTTAATACGCATGTAGGTTTGTCGCCTCAAAGTTTTACAAAAATAATGATATATTAATTACCTGTATTGTATAAAACCTGTTTTGTATAAAACTTCACTGAAAAACTATCCACTGTATAGCAATATGAAGTTATTTTATGGAAATACGAAAGTACTCTTCATTCCTGTAAGGTAAGATAACCTATAAATTTAACTTTATAAATCGCAACAAAATATTATTATTCATGATGTTAAACATGCACTTTTCATGTTTTCTATCCTATGTAGCTCACGTAGCAGACTTCCATTCCCTTTGTTCAAGAAAGTAAATAGCTGTATATACATTATTATCTAGCTCGAGAAAATTGTTGTCGATTATTGGTTATTATAGTAATAACTTATAAATAAATGTATATTGTTGGAAAATAAAAAAACAAAACAGGAACAAAAGCTTTTAAGATTATTTTATATAACGAAAGATAAATTTGCACGTGTCAGACCACATTAATTAGCTGAGTTCTAGCAAAATGCTACCTTTCGACTTAGCACGTCATGAGTATGTAAATTTAATTTAGGAAGGTAGTCATTACTCATTTTAAGCTATTTTTACGTGACCCTTCTAATGATGTCAGGCACGTGATACCAGCTGGTTTAAAGTGGCTCTGTCAATGTGTCGATTCGTTAATGTGGGTCGTGGGTTCGCAGGTGCTCTCCCTGGAAATGACTGGTTTAATTGTCTCCAGACTCTTGACTACTTGGTTCGATTTACCGTTTTCAAATTAACCACTTTCGTTCGTACCTATATCATTATTTTTTATACAATACAATACAAAAACTCTTTATTGTACACCAAATAAACAAAAAAAATCAAAATACAACGAAAAGAAACAAGTACAATGGGCGGCCTTATCGCTAAAGAGCGAGATCTCTCCCAGGCAACCTTTGGATGGAAAGAGAACAAAGAAATTTTTATTTTACTTACTTGAAGGTTTCCCAAGGTTTGCTACAAAAAATCAATGTGAGTTGAGTTGATAAAAAACTATTTGGGTGGTATTCTGGTAGTTCTTACTTTGTAAGACTGATAGATGGCGCAATCAGTGCCTAACTGAGAATCTCGTATAGTGTTAATTCGAGCTCTTATCGTAATCCCCGATAGCAGATTGGTGGTGCAGCAGGAATGTCGTGGGTTATACTCCCATTCGAGGACAAAGGTTACGTTGTGATCTTGTATTTTTTCTTTTACGTACAAGTATTTTAAAAGTTTAAGTAAGTCAATATAATAATAAACACAAAAAAGTATTTATTTGGTTGGCTTTTAATCCCTGTTTTCCCCTTACATTACATAAATTATAATGCGAAAAAGATGACAATCGTTTTCAAGCGATGACAAGTGAAAATAGGTATACTATGACCGCGATAACAATGCGTTTAGGACACATGTCAGTTTGACACGTTAGTGATGGGCACAACATAATGAGTTCGTAACCGTTCTTCCAAAATGAACCGCCGCGTTATTTTTAAGATTATTTTCGTTTTAAATTGGCGGAATCATTTAATATTTATATTTTAGTAATTTAAGTGGAAACCGACTGTTTTAGTGTCACAAAATGGCGGCCCATAACGCCATTTGGGGTTATTATTTTAAACCTAAATATAAAAATGCTTCTTTCTTTCGCGCGTTCGGTTTGGTCGTAGTTTTATTTTTAAATTTAATAAAATCTTATAGTCCATTATTTTCAAATTCTTAAACATATTATTTTTTAAAAATAACTGTAACAGATAACGATACTGCTGCTGTATGTTATTTTTAGCACAGCACTACCTACAAATATAAAGCACTGACATAACCTTGTAATAGCGCAATATAGATTTAGAAAAATATTGTTTACAGAGTTATTTTACACTCAGTTTGGCACAAAATTATTAGATTCATTGATTATTGATATAATATCTAATATATAATATTGATATAATGTATATTTAATCCTCATCAACTGTTAAAACGGTAAACAAACAGTAAAAATATTTTTATCGTAACTGCAACGCCATTACAAAGTTACGTTATCAGTTCAATCGCGATGTGTCAGGAACGCAAAGTCTCGGTGATCAGACCATAGGTACTTGTGTCCAATATCTCAGTAACAGCAAATTTCCGATACAACATTAGCCACCGGATATAGCCATTCTGATGCAACGTCGAGGGCTTGTCGACTCAATTAGGGTGGTTCATTCCCTTTATGTCAATTCCTGTTATGTCGAGTCTGGAATTCAATTGTTTTCCATGTTTATGTCTACACAAGCTTACTCAAACTGAACGTGGCTAAGCAAAAACGAATCAACCCATTTGTCCAAGATTGATTTAATTGTAACATCGTAAATATCACATACATACATACACATATATGAAATAAGTGTTTGATATTTATTTGTTAAGTTTAGTTTTCGGATAAAAGCGTATAAGGCCAAATGGTTCTGGCATAATACATCCAATTTATGTGCGTAAAACTAAATTCAAATATACATGCGTAACATTACCAATCTCTTTGAAGTTTGTTTACTAAATATTGGCCCTGGCGTGGCTTAGTATTCACAGCGCAATTTGGAGATTAAGGGCGTCCCTAAGGGCACTTATCCATTCAATATTTAGAGTAGAAAATTGATCATTTCACATATTTTGGCCAAAGACATCTCTGGAGACCAGTTCCGATGGAAAGTACCGCCAGAGCTTAAATTATTCTTTTTACTTTTAAATCTCCAATATTTTTTGGTTTTATGTTGATTAGAACCTTTTATTGGTTAAAGCCGCATCGCCACAACCTATTAATTACGTCTAGAAATGTATTCATGATAATTCTGTTGATGTTCCTAAATAAATACACAAATTATTCAGCAATACTATTAGTATCTAATGTGCGAAATAATTGACTGTGGCTTGCATGACGAAGAGTAGGTAATGATAGCTGTGAAGCTTCAGGCCGAAGCGCGCGCTAAATGAAGCGGACCTGATGGATAGAGCGAGTCGCCATTGTCAACACTTTATCTAACTAACAGATACTCATAACCAGCGTTTCCATTATAAGTATTGAAAAGACTTAAATAAAACACTATTCATATACAAAATACTCTGTTGCTCTAACGGTGAATGCAAACATCATGAAACTTGGCATGTTCTGATAAATTTGAAAAGTTTGAAGGACATGTGTCATTTAACCCGGACTTGGCCAGCGTGGTGAGTGTGTCCCAGCAGTGGCAACGTAAGTATGAGTGATAATTTCGAATATAACTCGAGTATAAGTCGCTTTCACGTCACACTGAGGTAAAGATAACGAGGTAGAGATAAAGTACTAATCGTATGCCGGCACTACACTTCGTGGGAAGTCCAACAGCCATCCATCAGTCCCGGCTCATTGCGTCCGCGCAGTCAAGTGCGTCAAAAGCATCATTAGTCTTAGTCATCGTCTATCATCCTTGTACGGGA
Organism: Chloroclystis v-ata; assembly: GCA_963691955.1. NCBI lineage: Eukaryota > Metazoa > Arthropoda > Insecta > Lepidoptera > Geometridae > Chloroclystis > Chloroclystis v-ata. The sequence continues at coordinate 8,454,691 of OY829902.1, read as the reverse complement.
TTATGCACAGATCGGTGATTTTAGGTTAACTGTAGATATTGAAGATCAAGCTGAAAATTTTATTTGATTTACGGCAAAGCATATAAATGTAAATTGAATAAAAGTACAGGGAGAGTTCGTAAAAGTATGTATAAGCTCTCCTTTTTACTTTTCCACTGCTGACACAGAGACTAAGAGCCCCATGAGAGCTTGACGAGAGAGATTAGGCCTTAATTAACCGAGATGGCCAAATACGGGTTGGTGAATGTCACAAAAAAGTTATTTAAAAAGGTACGCAGAATTGAATCCACGTCCTTTGAAAGTCAAGTGTGTAACCTACCCAATACGGTTTTTTTAAAGAATGAATATCAATAAAACCAGCAAACATGGTGCAAAACATTATGCATACTCAGACAGAGCCTTTTGATCCATATAAAGAAGACATAAGTTTGTTCAAATTGTAACTTTTTCGAGGGTAAGGAGTAGGTAGTAGTAATCAACATTTTTTCAAATAATAAGTCTGGTTGGGTGTTGAATCGATACATTCATATTCCGATTTCCGATAGGTAATTAATTAGTTTTGACTTCTCACAGACGTTTTGCCACTTGAACCGCTAATCGGGCCGAGATTAATTTCCATGCAAATACTGACTGCTTCAGAACGTTTCGATTGAGTTGAACTTGCCTAGGGATTATTAGTCGTGGCCTTAAGTGATCTATCAAACAAAGATGTTATGCGCTCATGCAACCTGCATTCACGTTTTTCGTTTAAGCGAGCAATTGAATAAAAGTGATCATAATAGTCAATTTATTGTGTATATAATCTCTTCACACATCAATTTGTACATTCTAAAATTTGAGGAACATTGACAATCGCCAACCCGTACTTGGAGCGTGGTGAATCAAGGCCTAATCTCTCACGTCAAGAGAGAAGTCCCTGCATCCCAGTAAATCAAAATCAAATCAAAAATACTTTATTGTACACAAAGTTACATTTAAAACATTTTACAAATAAAATAACATACACAATGGGTGTGCTTAACCCTTAAAGAGTTTTCTTACAGCAAACCTGGACATAAAGAAAAAAAACATTTACAAGGTGGGGAGATAGTGTACATAACAACCTACATTAGAAATAAGTTTTCTGCAGAAAATATAACTAAAAATAAATACTAATAATAGTAATAAATACCTACACACATATATACTTACATATTATATATATATATAAATATAAGTAATGTATGATAAAGAGTGATTAAGAAATTAAGAGTAAACTGACAGTTTGAATGCTCTGCGTTTGATATTACCTTCTTATTCTTCCTTGCCCCTTGTCATTGCTAACACGTAGCGTATTCGAGACAATGAGGCACAAATGAACTGCAGGCAGTCATTTGCAATTAATGAATCATACGCTATAATTATTACGTTAATTTCTATTGAACCGACTCAACTGCACGAGGAAACGTACAGTACGGTTCATTAAAGCTCGTCTCTAAAGCTTTTTAAATGAATAGCTAATTTTCTAACATTTATTCAATGAAATAAATGTTTCTGGGCACCGCAATATTTACTGTGTTACGGGTATTATATACTAGATATCATACACATACTGTCGGTTTTCTGGTATATAAATTCCTTGGATGCTCTGAGGTCACACATAGTTAACCCATAATTACCTACTATGTATATGTATAGTAATTATATTTTCTGTGATATGGTGTTCAGTAATATTTATTTATTTATTTATTCTTATAAATATTATCCATAACTATCTAAAATATAAAAATCAATGCCACTTTTCGTTGTAATTTTATAATATACCAGGGAAGGTGTAAAGGTGATTTAACATGGGAATAATGCGCGCAAAGCCGTGGGCGAATTATTGTGAAGTTGTTTTTGTTCAAAATTAAATTTTTTGTTTATCATCCGCAAAACATCGAATGGGAGCTAAGTTCAAAAGTTCGTAAAAACTGTGACAGAATAAACAGTCGGGACATGATTAATGATGACAAGATCAATCTTACTATGACGATAATGCGTCTTAGGCGCTTCTCACACTACACGCACCAGCATCACCATAAGCTCCCCCATATTTACGTTCCCACTGTTCTCGACAGGACACGCGGATTTTGGGGAGAGAAATTAGGTCTTAATTCATTACATTGACCAAGTGCGGGTTGATGAATGTCAGATGTCCTTCAAACTCTTTCAAACATATTCAAAACATGCCGATTTATTCAAGTTCATCGTGTAGTACCTAAATTCAAGAAAATAATATATATATTTTACTCGTGTCCTTTTGAAATGAGGTATATGCGTTTACCTCATAGACACGAAAAAAGATCAAGAATGCGATCTATACAAAAATCTTAGTTCCAAGTATAGGTACATTGATACTTTTATAGCTAGGGCTCAAATTATAATGGCACTTTATTTATCAGTATATTCGTACCTGTATTCTGATGGAACAATATTATTTTAACTTAGTTTATGTTATAACCACATTTGTTTTATGAATAGGTTTTCTTTGTAACCAAATTGCATTTTCCCGTTAATGTTGTCAAAGAGCCTACTCGAACATGGCTTGAACTGTTTTGAGAAAAGTATGGGTACGGTTTTGCCGATGTTTTGAAAGATATTTTACGGTAGTCGATATTACCTTCATTAAAGAGTTATAAAAGTTTAACTCAGTAATTTCCAAGGAAACTTGACGAACTTTATCAACCAATATAATCTAATAGCATGATGATCTCATGAACAAAGTTCTGGCGGAGAAGAGGAAATTTCGATAGATAAGACCCACATGACATACTTCTTAATATGGAATACTTAGCTCAGCTACTTGTTTTATTATGAAATCATCATCATCATCGTTTTAACAAACAAAGATTTTTTAGATACGACCTCTGCGGACGAAGGTCCGCACGAAGGGTGCGACGCAAAGGCTTCGATTCCCGCCTCGGGACAAAAAACTGTAACTGTAACGATCTGCAAATATAAGTTCCGAGTGTCTAGGTGTAATATACTCGTATAAATAAATATTACTGGACAATTTTACACAGCGACATCTAGCCCCGTGGTAAGCTCGAAGCTTGTGTTACGGGTGCTAGATTTCTGATATACTTAACATAATATAAATACATAGATAGATATTTTTTTTTATATTATAACAATTAATTATTTTTACATTGTCTGGCAAGTTCAACGCCTGTAAATATTATGATATAAGAGCCCCATAAAACGCTGCGCAATTGGCATATACAGGAGGAAATAATATGCTTCAATAGTCACTTTCATTCAGCGGAAACTCCGAGAGAAGCGAGTGTTTATGTGGAATACTTCCGAATATAATAACATTCTTTTGATATTGATAATTCGAGTGTGTTGTGTAGTAAGATTTCGGAGTTTTCTTGTGTTGGCACTTTGGAAAACAGAGTAAGAGGTGTAGGTTGTTTGTGGGAAATTGTGTGGATATTGTCGTAAGTAACGGATGAGTGGACAATTTTATTGAACAATTCTTTTTATAACTTTTTAAAGTATCATGGTTTTTATTTATTTAGTAGGTTGTTTCAACAAAGTTTACATCAGCTTTACTAATGAATGAAAATTATAATTTTTTTTGTCTAATTTACAAACTGAGTTTTATTATAGGTACCAAATGATGTGGCTGTCCACCTTTTTGTTTTTGAGATAAAATAGATGATTTACCTACTATGTACTACACTACATAGGTTTAGTCTGGTACCACTCGGCATTAATAATTTACTATTACTGTATGTAAACGTAATAACTCATTAAAATTCTTTGCAAAATTTCTCATTGCGAATGTTTGTCGAAAACAACCTATTTAAATCTCTCTTGTGGAACTAATTAGAGCGCCGACGACGGAAGAGTTACAGAAACGAATTGTTTGCAGTTGACACATTGTTTCCCGGCGTATTATTCCTATTAAAATCTGGCAAAGCTAGTAGTCAAAACAATGCAGTTAGATTGTAATCTTGTTTTGTTAATAGCTGACTTCAAAATACGCGGTCAACCTAATTGTGGCGCAGATTATACAGAAAAGTCTTGCTTTTGTCGTAGGTACATATGGCTTTTATTTTATATATTTTATCATTATATATAAAAATCAATGACACTTAGTCAAGAACGGCTAGTAAACAAAAATGTTGATAACGTAAAAACTGTCGGTGGGTCAGCTATCAGTATCTTCTAAAACCTTAAGTGTATAATTTTATTTAATTCTGTATAATAATTTTGTACAGTAGTTCATACTAATGGCCAGTTTAAGATAAAAAATTAACCGTGTTATATAACAACATCTGGCGCAAAATTGACCAAAATTTCATCAATCTGAGACAGTTTTTTGATCAAACTAATCGTGTCATACGATGTAACGTTGGCTCTAAATACGTAATTTAAGATCCTCGGAGATACTCTTACATTGAATATTAATAAAACGTGACTTGTCAGTCAAAAAGAAATAGGTAAGTACTGTTTAACATGTATCGCATTTTTCTATTCAATTTATTAAGTAGCTTTGTGAGGTAAATTTAGCACTTGTCGGTAAAGACCACGTGAACCTAAAATTTCGTTACACTATAGATCGTACAATCGAGAATTTAAAAATTTTTGGCGCGCTGCCAAAAGGAGTAAAGTTACAGTGCAGTGAAAATTGGTTTTCGAACGTGCTTCGATACAGTGTATATTAGCTCGATTAGATACAGGAGGATTTATGCGATTCGATAAACAATTTTCGTATGCGTCGTGGGACATAAAGTGTTTTAAACTTAGATTGGATTCATTACTCACAGCCGCAGATGGCCCGGTGCAATTTGTTTCAAAAAATTATAAAAGTAATTTATTGATTTCGTCCAAGAAATGTTAATAATTCTATTTGTCAATATTGTTTTTAAACCGACTCCGACCGAAGGAGGTTCTCAAGTTGACTTTATTTTTTTTAATGTTTGTATGCTCATGAGTTTGAAATACACTCCGTGGGCTCCAGAAAACGACAATACACAAGCCACAAGCATTGAATTCCAACTATTTCAATGTAAATAAATAGTCTGGCTTAAACCCATAGATTTCTATCAAAAAGAAATAAAATAACCATAGAACACACACAAAACTAGCCAACAGAAAATATTGACATACCCGTATTACCCGTTTTTACGAGTAGTAGGTACTCTTTCGATTTATAGCCAAAGAGACGCAACCCAGTAGCGGGTTTTCCTTCGAACGTGATCAAAAACAACATTATTTTAGTTAGCTGAAGTTCGTCCGAAACTGGGAGTTACGAAGAAATGTCGTGAAAAGATAGTTTGTGCGAAGTTCGCTTGAACTTGTCCAACTCTTATTTTTCTGAATTTCAGAAGTACTCGGGGTCAAATGGCGAAAATTTTACAATGTAATAGATGCTATAACTTATAAACAAACAACATTGCAACGATTTTATTTTATATATTATCTTATCTTATATCCTTGATCTTATATCTTGATGGATTGGAGAACGCAAAGTCTACATTTAATGATTATGGACGGATGTGATGTCTGTCGGTCTCTGTCCGTCCGTACGTCACATCCACTTATAACCAAAACTTACTTGCTGGAACTCTGCATGGGCGAATCCGACTCGCAATTGGCCTGTTTATTTATTACTTCATGATGTTATTGTTCGTATTAAGAACTTGCCTCAAACTTGAACGTTGTAGTATTGAATCTAGTTACCTGTTATCTTATGTTCATAGCGAAACTTGGTCGAAGTTTAATACTATTATAATCAATACACCAATAACTTGAACATTAAGTATTTATTTGATAGGCAAATACTTAATTAATTATTATTGCATTGGTGAAGTACCACTTCAAACTGTTCCCATTAAGCGACTAGCATTCTGTGATCTCAGTATGTTTTCAATAAACATAATTAGGTAGGACGTAGACATTTTAGAAGTGTCTACTGTTGGACGTCTACTGCTAAATATATCCTATATATAATCCTTTAAAATTGTAATGATACATCCACCGTAAACCACCAAAATATAAACTGTATTTATTCCAAAGCATGGCTGTTAGTTTTCCCAACATTGTACAATGAAATCAAAATAAAATAACATAATCATACACATCGTTGGTGGACATCCAATGCTGCACTTGTCAATCGATGGTCAAAAAGTACTTAACCGAAGACCAAGGTTTAAGCAATTTAGACCCCATTCGCCATCTGTTCTACGCGCTATTTGTGTTGCCTTTTTAACAAACTATTCAGCTTGGATATGTTGTTGTCCTGGTTAAATACTGAATTAAAATGTTAACGTAATTTGGATTCGATCAGTTGTTGGAGTAGCCCTTCTGTTAATTGGAATGCCTCGGAAAGTGAAAAGTATTTTATTTCGTAACAATCAAAGCTTTCTGAGTAGGTACCTGAGAACGAAATCCGTAACAGAACTATTTGTACAGTTAACGAGAAAAGTATTGGCTTACGGTATAAATAATTGATGGGTTAATGGTTGGTTAAAAGTTGTGTTAACTAAGTGGGTGCACATTCAACTTTCAGTCAAAAAGTCTTGGGTTCAGACCGCGCCGCGCATCTCTGGTTTGCTTCTTTTTGAAAAGTTTAAGTGCTTTAACGGTGAAGCCGAAAAATATAAGGATACCAGAATATTCTGAGAAGTTTGAAGAGTTTAAAGGACATGTGAAATTTACAAGCCCGTACTTGGCCAGCTTGGTGAATAAGGCCCTTATCTGTCTCGTCAAGCGAATCTGGGTTTCAGCAGTGGGTAATGATAATAAGGGAGCTTAAGTGCATGATGAAATTATTTATACTTACGTTTGTTTGTTTTCATTGTCATGAATATCATAACCTGAGGATTATCTAAATCAAATAAATACTTAAAGATATCTAGTAACATTTCAGTGATTTTATACTGCAACCTACTTACGACCATAACAGTACAAACAACAGTTAGGTACTCTTGAAACTCGGCAAGTAATAAAGTTCGCTAGTCGAGTGCTAGTCGAAGTATTCTCGATAGTGAAGTCCGACCTGCGAAATTACTCTACCGAAATAAAAATACAACAGAATGTTACTGGACTTAAAGATTTATTTGACGTTTGAACTGTTCAAGGTAAACCGCTTATTTTGATTGGCTCAGTATGCTCGACTAAGCGTCAATACTTTTATGAAGTTTTCATATATTGTTTGCATGTTTAGCAGCTTTTGTATTCATAAAAAGTTGTTCCTACTTTTATTCCAATGCGATTTAATCATACTATGTTAATATTCATGAAACTTCACAATAATCTACATATATTGGTATGTTTTATAAAAAAAATAATGACACTTTTGTTGTAATTTTATAACTTAGGACCGTTGGACCGTTCATGAGTTATATTTTAGACTCATAATAAAAACGAAAAAAAAATGTGTACCGACAGAAAAAGGAGTGCTACTACTTTTACCCGACAACAGAAATGTAAACTGTCACAAAAACCTCCAACATTGCTAGATTTATCTCCCGAATCAACTACATTCCATTAACTCTGAATCCTCTGACAAATGCAGGTATCAGTAATGCGATAGAAATGGTAGAAATCTGGCGTGTGGATATATGGGCAGCGTATTTGTAAGGCCCTGGATGAGTCCGGTTACAAATGGCCGGATCGGACATTGGAGAATTTCGTACGGATCGGGTTGCGGTGACCTACTGGTTTAGATTCTCTTATTTTTTGTATCAAGTTTTATTTCCTGGGAACTATCTAATTTCGATGATATGGACTTTCAAATTTCGCTTATTGCACTTAAATAACTTTATATGAGAAGTATTAGATAATCTGCTAAAACTAGACTAGACTGATAGATTTTCAAACATAATTTAACTAATATACTAATCCAAAGCCTAAGACATCTTTACCAAACTGAAAGTAGTAAAGAGCTTACTAATCTGATATTAATTTTGTTTCCCCTATATCCTATATTTAATTAATGTCTTATCTCTGTAAAAGAAAATAGGTAAATTAATTTACGGTCTCGTTCAACCGAAAAGCGGCCTTTGGGAAATATGGCATTTAATCTAATTTCCAACGACATTTTCTCCTAGATTAGTAAAGCCACTGTTTAATTTGTTCCCCGAATAGCGTTTCTGTCGCCTCTTAGCGTAATACGTGTTTCCTTTGCGAATCAAAACAATTAAATCAAGACAACGTTATTCCTGTCTTTAATGGCATACGAGGTTTTATTTGGGGCGCGTCCTAAGTTGAGCGATTAGCGGAAATGTGACACTACGAGATATTAAATCGTAGAAAAAGATAAATAACTTTATTTTTATTTTATAGTGATTCACTTAAGCAATTCAACATACCTACCAGAAAATTGTATGGAAAATGTACAAGGTTATCGGATGGTTACGTAGTTATCTTTAATTTTTTTCCTAACCATTTTCTATTAAATCAAACCAACCTTCAACACACTTACAGTGTATCACACTCTTATATTTTAGTTCTTAGGTATATTTAATTTGGTGTGACATAACCAAAAAGCTCAGCTTATCGCTAAGCTGATCAAACATCCGCAGGTTGCGTTTAAGGGCACGGCTCTGGCACAAATAGCTTTCTGTGGTTTTGTGACCTTACAGGAATTAAGGGATACGGCTGCGACGGTGTTGATTCACTCTGTGGCTGTGTTTCAATTATGTACCTAAAGCACGCACTAAAACTACACCAATCCTATTATGATTGTAATTATTTCATTAATTAAATTATTGTAGACATATTTATGTATTCTTTCATTTTATATTTGATTTTGAGTGTGTATTTTTAATTTCAATGCATAACTTAATAATTATTTAGAGTACGGATAATCTGTAGTGTTTTAACATTTTAATAAAATTTTACAATTATTGCTGTACAACTCATCGTTAAGCTGAAAAACGCGAGAAACCTATTGTAACAAACTTTCACCATCAATTGTTCATCATCAATCTTACGGTCTTACCTCTATTGAAAAGATTAATTTGACTGGACTAATAGTAGGTATACTACAGTCAAAAGTCCGCATCAATAATTATATAAAATTTAAGGATAATTATCATAATTGTTTTCCGTTTGCTGTAATTTCGTTGAAACCGATGTCATATTGACACGACCCAAAAGTTTCCAGCCCTTTTGAAGCCTTTATTTGAAGAGACCTTGCCTCAGGTTGTTCTACATATATTCACGACCCATAATTACACAAAAAAAATATTAGGTACACGTCTACACCCTAATTATCGTTACATCTAACTTTTTATCTCACACAAAGAGGCGTTGAATTTAATAATGAAAATTGAAATTAAAATCTGTACCTAATATCTTAATAAGAAGTAATATTCGTTTTAATATTTGATGGTAATAAATTGCTGTGAATGTTTAATGAAGAGAAATTTAAATTGAGTAAATATGAAGAGGTTCTTAAACAATCTTTATTAGATTACAATCTCACAAACCGTTTAATAAGACTATATGATTATAACAATATAAGGTTATCGTCAAATACCGTTAAAAGATGCTAAAGTCAAGGAATATTTTATTTAAACAATGCAAAGCTAGTATCTACTTACATTCAACCAGATGACGATAATCTAGTAAGAAAAATATAGTTTGCATAACACTAATCTTTGACATGACAATGATTACAAAAAACAAAACAAAATATGACATCTTTACAAGCTCATAATGTCCTAAGTAAAACACCATAAGGAACAAAGTATTAATTATAATAGTCTAAAATCTTTATCCCAACATTCCAGCTTAATTCATTACACGATTCTTAATAAAAATAAAAGGATCAGAAACATTGGACGTGTTTTAAGGAATTCCTATATTGGATTTAAACAATTCGGACCCAAAAATTCAATAGGATCTCCATTTAATGGGAAAAGAAACGTGTTTGGAACATTTCTGTATTTTGTGAAGCGACCCCGCGTCAACCGTGCACGTTTGGGATCTGAATCATTGTGGATATTACAATAAAAACCTGTAGATGACAGATTTACAACAGCTGTGCTGGTCGTCGAAAGGTGTAGAAGAAAACATATTTGGAAATCATTATCTATATTTTTTAACTAAATATACAAATGAATAGGACGACTTCTGCGGCGCAGATGTCGTTAATAAAATAGTTAAATACTTTCACAGCTAGCGAAGGTCCGTCTGCGACGCGAGAGGTTGCAGGTTCGATTCACCTCGGGATACATTATTAACATTTAAATAAATGGATACTGTTATGAAAAGTTCGTTAGATCGTTCCCTAAGCGTACGCTTTATATTCCAAAACTTCAAACTGATCAAAATCTTTGAATTTCAAAGCCAATCATAAAATGTACAAGTTTCAGCATATTTACTTAATTTAACTTCGAATTCTCTTTGTTTTGGATTAAAATGCAGGATTAAAGTGTTTTAACAGACAGCTTAACAGTTATCAAGTTAATCCGCATGAAATAGTAAATTTCATGCGGATCTGAATTTAATCTGCTAACCTTGTGTTGGGTTCACGTTTGAGTTACCTGCTTGTGGAGTCTCACCTATTTTACTATAACATCGTGAACACTGAAAATATTTATTCATTTTGATCAGAATAAGATACTGTTTAGAGCCATCGTGTCCTAGTTTTGCGAGCTTTATTGCGGAGTGCTCTTGCAATATGGGTTCGTATTGTGGTATTGAAACTTTAGACTGCTCGAAGACTTAAAGTCTGTTAGAAATACTACATGCGGTATTTCTAACAGAGAGTAATAAAACATGCGGTATTCATAAATATTTTTTTTTACCATTTCATATTTTTACCTAGATGATAGACATAATATCAAGTCTAGCTAATTTTTGAATTACCATTATAGATTTGAACATGAAACGGGTAACATACCATGATTTAAATGTTCCGTTTCATGTTAAAATATAGTTAAAAACCACGATAGTTTAAAAAGTTATACCATTATAGAAGTATTAGAAAAATAAAAATAATTTTTAATAAATAAGTAACTGTTTATGACCAGCCTGTAGCATCCGAGACATACAATTATGTGCGCTGCGCAGCCGAACCTTTTAACTCGTCAACGTACCCTTTTTCAATTTAACATATTAAATATTATTCTATTACAGAAAAACTTCCGTGGCGATAACTAACTGGTTATACGTGTTTTAAATTGAATGGTCTGATTGTATATTTCTATATATTCATATTGCTGAGATAAACTTCTCGTAAACTGTTTATTAGAAAACGCTCTGTTTTCATTTCCGACTATGAAGCTGGCGAACCTTATACCAGTCTATAGATAGATCCTCGGTGGCAAAGAACATTTCGATTTGTAGCAATTCCTGTTTTTTGTTTCGTTAAACCGTGACAGGTTGAGGTCAGAGGTGATCAAAGCACATACAAATGTTTACGTTAGAGGAATAATAAAAATAACAATATATAAATAACATGCCTTGTGGTGCCTAATGGTACCAGCAAATTTCTCCCCGGGTCTCGACAAACTGACTTAAGGATTTTAAGTACTTTTTTATTACTTTCGACTAGTATCCCTGTAATTATAAAAATCCTAAGTTATTGTGTTTTTATTAGATATTTTATTCAAATATATAGATTTTGAGTTAAGTGACAGAACAAAACCTTTTATAAATATCTTTCCCCAAATATAGGCCTTTATCGTTGTGCTAATGGTCTATTCATGTCATGCCAACGTCAAGAACAAATTACAAATTGTTTGGTTCAGTAAATTGGAAACCAATTTCAAATCATAACACAATTTCCCTAAAAGAGTTCATTTCATAAGGAGATTGAGTGAATTTCTATAATAATTGGCCTATGCGGCTTATTCTGTTGTTTTTGACTTCAAAAGATTTTAATAATAAGTTAATAATTGGAGAAGAAGGTTTTAATAATAGGTTCCAATCGTCCTTAAATAATAATACAGGATCCGGTTCACCCAGTGGGTTCACCCAACCCTTGAGGACTTCTTCAAAAATAGTACCTATTTAGTTTATCAGTTTCACAATTGGAGTATTTCACAAACACTTAGTAATTCTACAAATCTGAAACTGGAACTGTAAACATTGTCCCAGAATTTATGATTTCCGTAACCCCACATTCGTACGGTTCAATGGTCACGCCCATAACTTGTGTTTGATTTACAAAGTTTATATTACCCTTTACCCTTTCCTGAATTTGGAACAGAGATCAAATGACTCAGATTCCAATCGAATTCAGAATAACATCAAATCCAAATAACATTAGAAACGAATAAATAAATCAATCAATTCCACGGATAAATCATGTGCAGGTGAAGGTAGACATCGTGAGGAACCGTAAGAAACTTGAAAAGTTTGAAGGACAAGTGACAATTATCGCAAATTATTGGGAGGAGACTGAAATAGGCTTTCGTCTCTTTTCCACGCGAGCAAAGCCACGCAAATAAAACAAAAATTGACAATTTTTAAATGAAATTGCGTTGAAAGAATAAATTAATTCATTTCAATCATTTAAATATCCTATACAATTATAAATGATATATGATATGATGCATGATTCTTGGACAACGTCGAACGGAACTGTCATCTAACTTAAACCAACTCTTTTAAAGCTTCCTTGAAACTTCCAAGTTTAAAAACATTTTCATTAGTTATCGTTGACATCTGTAGAGATTGCAGTTTGTAAAGATACTTTTATATCATACTAGCTGACCCGGCAAACGTTGTTTTGCCATATAAATAAAAAAAATTAGGGGTGGACTACCCCTAACATTTAGGGGGCTGAAAAATAGATGTTGGCCGATTCTCATAGATACCGGATAAGCACAAAAAAATTCATCAAAATCGGTCAAGCCGTTTCGGAGGAGTATGGCAACGAAAACTGTGACACGAGAATTTTATATATTAGATAGATGATATAAAACTTTGGTGGGTTAAAAATGTTATAATAATTATGAAAAATCCAGAGGTGCGCGGTGGGGTTTGTACCAGGGGTGTTGCTGATATCAGCATCAGCATCAGCATCCGCTGATGATCAGCATTAAATTAGACATCAGCATCAGCATCCGCATCCGCATCGATCGATGCTGATTTACGATGCTGATGTTCGAGTCGCAACTTGCCCGAAACGGTCGGGCTTAACGCGCATTTTTATACAAATTAGGTAAGCACAAACCTGTTTATTCGTTGCACTACACATTGCGTAGAGATAAAATACAGGTTTTTGTGCTCGTCCGTGTATTTAAAATAAGTCGCTTCAGTAGTATTGTAGTACAATATTATAAACAATGTTTTATTTCATTAAATACCAACCCACTAGTGAAACCACATTTTTCATGTAGGTTCAATGGATTATTAGATTGATTAAATGTTAACTTTTTAGGGTTCCGTAGCCAAATGGCAATAAAAAGTGGCCAAGTGCGAGTCGGACTCGCCCATGTAGGTTTCCGCAGCAATTGTTTATAAAAAAACTACTTGATAGATTTCTTTCAAACCAATTTTCGTTGTTAGTTTTTATGGTTATGTACAATATATATTTTTTTAGATTTATCATCCTCTTATTTTAGAAATTAGAGGGGGACACTCTGTTTTCCACTTTGGAAGAGTCTCACGTCTAAACTATTAAGTTTAGAATTAAATGATGTAAGAAACCTTCACATGATTTTTGAAGACCTATTCATAGATACCCCACACGTATGGGTTTTATTAAAAAAAGTTTTTAAGTTTCAGTCCTATGTATGGGGACAATGTAATTTATTTTTTTTTCAATTTTTTTATGAAATCTTAGTGCGGTTTACGGAAGTCTAATTATTAATATTCAGATTTATAGCTCTTATAGTTTCAGTTTCAGTAAAACAATTGATTAAAAAATTAATTACATTTAGGGGTCCCCATACTTCATCGAACCCATACGTGTGGGATATCTATGAATCTTCTAGGTCATCAATATAATAATCAATATATGATAATATTAAGGTTTCTAACAGCATTTATTTCGAAACTAAATAATTTGGCCGAGAGACTCTTCCAAAGTGGAATGAGTGTCCCCCCCCCCCCCCTCTAACTTTTAAAATATGAGGATGATTACGCTAAAAATAAAGTCGACTTTTTTATTGTCATAAACTACTTTATATAAACAATTGCTGCGGAAGCCTACATGGGTACTTGGACACTGTTTTCTTTATGAATACAAACTTTAAATTGAAAAAGAAAATTACAATCAACTAAAGAAAGACAGACAGACAGACAAACAGCGGATGCTTAATAATAGGGCCCCGTTGGCACTCTTTGGGGACGGAACTCTTCACGAATTTCGATAATGAAAGGAGGAAAACTTGATCAGACACGCACTTGGCCAAAATCAGCATCAGCATCAGCATCCGCTGATGTCAAGATCAAAAATCAGCATCAGCATCTGCATCCGCTGATGTGTCAAAAACCTGCATCAGCAACAACCCTGGTTTGTACCCACAACCGTTAAATTTTAAAGGAATTAAAGGAAAAAATAGGTATATTCATAGATATTGATTTATATGATAGGTAAGTATTAACATTACACTTATAAAAAAAATATCTAATCATGATGGATAAGTATAAACATGTTTCGCCGATTTCGATGTACAACTACTTGTTGTTGCAAACTGCAAAAATAATACTTATATGCCAATGGACTTGAATGGTTCCTGATATTCAATGCATAAAATGCAAAAGGGTTCTTATTGAGCGTGTTTTCTTCAGTAAAAGATGGCAGTGAAACGATATCAATATTTGAATGCACATTGAATTTCCTTCTGAAGTCGAATATCCTGGAGAATAGAGCTCTCAAGTAGGGTAAGAATATTTTATATGGGGACCTCATTAGCGCAGCGGCGAAGTTCTGCCTGTGACGCAGGAGCTTGCGTTTCGATTCCCGTCTCGGTACAAACATTTGTACGATCTTCAGATATTATGTTCCGGATGTCTGGGTATTCTATACGTTTTATGAAAAATTTCAATGTATCAGGTTATCTAATGCCCGTAACACAAGTTTCGAGCTTACCACGGGGCTAAATATTGCATAGTAAGTTGTGCAGAAATATTTATATATTTCAAAGGTTAAAAATCACACCTTTTTAATTTCAATTAAATTTTTATAGAATGTCAATTATCTGAGAAATTGTTTTTGTTTATAACTATTGACACCTTTAATGACCGTTATATTGCCTATTGACTACTATTTACATACATTAAGGCTAAGTATTATATTTTTACTGAAGGTTAAAGTATTTTTAAGGTAAGTAAGGTTCGTGAATTAATCATCATCATCATCATCATTATCAGCCATTGGACGTCCACTGCTGGACATAGGCCTCCCTATATGACTTCCAGTCATTACGGTCGCTCGCAGCCTGCATCCACCGTGAGCCGACCGTCTTCACCAAGTCATCAGTCCACCTTGTTGGTGGACGCCCAACGCTGCGTTTCCCGATCCGTGGTCTCCACTCGAGGACTTTTCGGCCCCATCGGCCATCTATTCTCCTCGCTATATGGCCTGCCCATTGCCACTTCAAAGAGCTAATCCGTTGGGCTATGTCGGTGACCCGCGTTCTCCTACGGATCTCCTCGTTTCTGATTCGATCCCGTAGGGAAACCCCGAGCATAGCCCTCTCCATTGAATTAATATGTCAGCGGAATCCGGAATCCCTTCCGGAAATGCGCTAAAACTTTTAACAAGTCTAACATTAAATATTATAAAATTTTATCCGTTTTTGCTTCAGCTTTGAGGATCTTAAAAACTTTTAATGACTTAATAAATCTAAGCCGTGTATCCAAACGTAAGCCCATTCATCAATTTATTAAAAAAGTTTGGCATAGCTCATCAACAGGTGAGCTCCAAGCCTTTGTCAAACTTTGCTTTTGTTAAAGTAAGTTTAGTTGAGAGTCACGCTTCTAATCAATTTGAATCTACAAAGATGACGCTTCAAACACGAGTCTACTTTAATGAAATTATCTCATTAAACTGCAGTTATATCAAGAGAAAGTTTAGAGATGTACTTACTATCACTACTTATTATAAAAGATGATAATTATTGCTGTCTAAATGCGATATTTTAAAGACGCAACGGATTTTGATGGGGTTTTGTTTAACAGGTACCTACAGTGATTCAAGAGTACGGTTTATAAGTAAATTAAGGTACCCGAGGCGAAGCGAGGGCGGTTCGCTAGTAATTAATAAAATATATATTTAATTTATAAGTGACAAATGGGCTTACGTTCATTATAAATAAAAATATCAAATTTCGACTTAAGAAATTTTAAATTTATTTTGGAACTCAAAGTGATTATACAGTATGAGAAACTCATACAGTAATTTAGACTTACAAACTTCCGCTATTAACATTCTGAGACTGATTTGATTTACGTAATCCGAACAAAAATAATTAAAAACCACATTTTTGAAAACTTTTTTTCCAAGTCCATACCGAGATACATTTTTCAATGAAATATAATATTTCTTGAAGTGTCTATGTTTTTTTTTCTTTAAATTATATATTTTATCAATTCAAATATTTTACAATTTATAATAATGGCTAGATGTTGTTGGGTGAATTTTCTAGTATTATTTATTTATAGTTTTTATAATCCTATTTTTATGTCTATTATTATAATACCCAGAAGTCTTCAATTACCCTAACAATACGTGACACACCATAACATATTTTACGCCCATCTTTATTTATGTGCTCAGTAAATATGTTTATAGCCCGTGGGTGTAAATGAATTATCAGCGTTTCTGTCTGTAATGCGGTGAAGGAAATTACATTATTTATGCTATAGGCATGTTTAAGGTCAAACTCGATTTGGCCCTGTAAAATGATAAGAAATGAAGGAGAAAAAATTTTATATCAGGTAGGAAAGGCAGCCTATTATGGTAGGTTTTAGGAGATCAACTACATAATAAGCTGTATTCTAACACAACATCTAAATACTAATTAGGAATCTAACTAAAACCGCGTAGGTGTGTAATAATACATTTAGAGGTACTATCAGCAAACTATCCGCTCTACCACTGTAAGGGTGATTTTTCTGTGAAACAACTAGTGAAGTACAGTGAGCCTCCCCCGGCTTGCTCGATTTCTTTTGTTTTTAAGGACCAATAGTAGCTACGTATTTCGTGGGTCTGGTCAAGTACTAAAAATTATAACTAGTTATTTTTAGACAAAGGTTTGTTATTTGGCTAACTGACAAATTCGAATTCAGTTTATTAAACATACTGATAAGATTACAGATTTGCTAATCTAGTGCGTTATTTATGGCACATTCAATAGGTTTTAAATTTAACACAGTTTATTATAAAAATTTAAGATTGAATAAAATATATAAAAGTAATCTTATTTACAGTAAACTATTATAACATAAATCTAATCATAACAACAACAACATTATCATAACATAACAACTACCATCGACGATGGTAGTTGTTATGATTAGATTTATGTTTATGTTATTTTAATTGTGTTAATTGTTAATACAATTAACACAATTAAAATTTCGTCATAGCACCATCTGCACTTATAACGGCATCGCATCGGCTCCGCATAGAATTTACAAGGTTCTCGCAAAGATCCGAACCGCGCAATGAGTCCCACATCTGGTCAACATGTGCGACTAGGGCTTTTATTGGTCAAACTAAACAACAAAAAAAAGAAGGCGTGACCGGTGACCCAAAACCATCGCAAAGCAAAATAGTTTCAAACTGGAACAGCAGATCTTTTGCCGATAGTACGTTAGATAGGCAAATAACTGCTCAACGCACAGCTCAACTTAACCGCCCCTCTACACAAATACCTTAAGGAAAAACCAATAAAGTGAGAGCTCTAGGCTATCGCTGTACGTTGGCACTTACAGTTAATTTGACCCTGAGTAGGCCACGTAAATAAAGGACACTATTTTATTAAGCCTTCGGCTAGGGTTGGCAGGCCGCCAAGAGTTTGGATGTTTACATTGCTAATAGTTATCAATTAGTTGATCGTTGTTGGGTTAGTTACTTTTTGTCGAACTTTTTATGTTAATATCAGATGATGACGTTGAAGAATTTATGGAAGCAGTATTGAATGTTCACACCAGTAAAATAAACTGTATTAAAACAAAAAAAAAACTGTATGATATTATTATTATTACTAAATAATATTATTTCCGTCTTTAAACTGTGGTTAGTGTGAACAGTTTAACGTTTTTTTAAGATTTGCTTTTACATAGATACTATTGTCAGTTCCTTGCCAAATTCTAATGGGGCCTCACGAGAAAACCACCATTAAATTAAAAAATAAAAATTCAGCCATTCCGTAAAAACAACCGATTCGAGAATTTCCTTTTTTTTTGAAGTCGGTTAAAAAGTCGTTGTGGATAAACAAAATTATGTAATTAACCCTATTAGACTTAAAACTCGCGAAGCACCCAGCATCGTTTTATACTTTCTGTACCAACTAACAACAGAAACCATCTCCAAATTCAAATAATGTTAATTAAACATTAAAGCCACGTCTGTCTACTCGTAGTAGTTTTAAGAAGCAACCCTACAAAGCTAAGTGTGATGTGACTTATTTGAGCAGTAGGTACCGAATAGTCGCGCGGTCGGAGGCACATCACGGCGTCAGAGCTGTCTCATTACGACGCAGCGTGGCGGTGAAACAAAAATACCTTATCATAAGCAACCCTATTTAAATTCCCATAGCTGAAACACTGGAACTTTTCTCTTGACAAGAGGTGTTGGTGAATGTCATATATCTTTCGGACTGTTCTGTTGTCAAAACATGCCGGTTTTGTCACGATATTTGTCTTCACCGTTATAGAAAATGTTTTGGTTAATTTTACATGTCACTTATACATTCAATACTCGGATTTACAACTACCCACAATATTTATCAAATCAAAATTTTCTCCAAATCATTTAAAGCGCACATCGTTACTCTGGAAGGTTTGCATTTGGAATGAAACCCACAACCTTCGGAATGAAAATAAAGTGGGCTTGGTACTTGGTCGCTAAATAAAAATGGCTTGCATTTTGATAAAGTACATATTCTATTATTATATTATATGCTATAAGTATATAATATGGGGGCTATTGCCCCTGTCAGAAAGCTCGTAATTATTTTTTTGTTTATTTGAGATTTGTGATGTCACGTAGTAATTAAAAATTATTACAACGTGTCATCACGTCACGTTGTCGTGTCGTGGAGATTGTGATGAGACCTTAGTGCAAGTTTTACAACTCGGGCTCGGCGCTATTTGACTTAAGTATCAGTTTGCTTTTTATTCGCTGGCTTTTAGGGCTCGGTGTTTTTGAAGGCTTTGTGAGCTCAAAAAACGAAGAGCGTGGGATGAAAAATGACCGTGATTTCGTGAAACGTGGGGAAATGTTTTTATTTTAAAGTTTAATCCTTTTGATGCCTTTATTGTAGAACTGAATATCGTGATGTGCAATACATTCTGTTAGAGGAGGTGAATATTTAGTTATGGTACCTACTGATAGGTTTTTGAAGTTTGTTCAAAACTAATTAATTTTTGATATTATACTAATATTTTGTTATCTAGCTAGAATCTAAAGATGAAGTAATAAGTAAAACAATTATTAATTATCAACATATTTAAATATTTCACAGAGCTTAAACCCAACCGCGTCAATAGAAAGGGTATTCATATCTACGATTATGGAGATTTTCATTGATTCGTTTAACGTTTATCCATCAAAATTCTAGAATTAAATTAATATAAAATGTGACTATGGATCTAGAAAAAGTAAAAATCACTGTCTTAGCCCAATATTTAACGTAGCTTGTGACTGTCCAGTTATCGCGAGCTACCTTCCTTCAGGGAGCCACTGTCCCACTTCTGTAGGTTATGGTTCGGAGTCAGCATTCACAGCTGCCCAATTGCCCCGGTCATTTAGATGGAGTCTTTGTGACAGGTTTTATCTGATCTTTGTAGTCCCAAGACTAAAATACAGGAAGGACGAACTATAATAAGAAATGTTGCCCTTTGTGTTTTGGGAGACGTGAAATGATTTTCGGAGGTTAAAATTTATCCATAGAACTTTCTTTGATATAATTATTGTATCAAATCTTCTAACGATAATATTACGATTATGAGTCATAGGTATTACGAAAAAAAAATGGTATGACAATGACCTGTAATAAGTACATCAAAACTGACATCAAAAACAGAATCAGTCTAATAAAAGCTATTTTAAACAACTGCCTATCATAATCCAATACAAAGTACCCTTCAGACAGCATTTCAAGCTTACATAGCTGTGCACTTTGAAGTCCAGAAAAGTGCTGCACTTATTGCGAGATAGATTCCACTACGCGGGCTGATTGTACAGAACTCACTGTCATTTATTCGGAGCAATTTGTCGGAATTGTCGATGTTCGATACTGGGAAAAATGCCTTTCTATGTCTTCTGGCAGTTGAGAATAGCTAGGTCGGAATAAGAATTCTACACTAGCTTTCTGCGTGTGTTTAGCCTGCGTTAGATATATTATATTCTCCAGTGGAAAGCATGAATACATAAATCCTGGTTTAAGCTGTTTATTTAATGCGAAGGTACCTACCTATTTTTAGCCGGTTTGATAAAAATGTGTAACATTTGTACCTACGCAGTTTATCATAGCTATAGCGGAAGAGCACACTAATATCAGCCATTGGCTAGATTATCCTGAATAAGGTCAAGATTTACTTCTATCTTCCATTCAGGACGTCAAAACATACACAGATATAAAGGCTAATTTGTTCACATCGCTTCTCAACATTAGCATGAAAACATTGAAGCGAACAGTCAAGATTAAATAAAAAAAAATTTAAATGTAAATAATAATTAACATAGACGAGTTATAAATGATATATTTAGTTAAGTATAAGATTTTTTCTGACGTCCATGTAAATCATTATGTTTCTATGAAAATAAAGTTCTTAACTTTGACTTTGTTAGTAGGCATATAACTAGATACAGCGACCCGACTTTAAGTAATACTTTAAAATATATATTTAATAGTCACAAATAGGTAAACAATTATTATTTATTTTCTGGTTTATGGGTTGTCCCCATCATTTAATTTTGTCGTTTGATAAAACGAGCAATTTGCCAGTAAGTGAACCAGCTAAATTCAGTGGCTAACTCAATATGTGTGAATTGACATGCTCAACAGGGTTGAAATTAATCCGATTGTCTGAAAATGTTTAACGAACTTCGGAACATACCAACGGTTTTTGGAAAAATTTACTCATTTACGCTTTTGTGCTCGATATTTTCGTATCTTTTATTTTATTCTGCGGGTTTTTTATTTAATGGTCCAATATAATAATAAATACAAATAAAACAAAAAAACATAGGTCAATTACAAAGGGCATAATACAAAAATCTTAGACAATTAGTAGATAGGTCATGCAAAAAATATTAAGCCTACAACATAATATTTGCATCATAGCATCAATATTATACTCGTAGAAGGTGTTTCATAACTGGTATACTAACTAACCTATCCATTTATAAAATTTTGCCACTAATTTGTTTCAATTATAATGATTAAATAAATTCTTTCTCAGGTCAAACAGTAGAACTAGTGGTCGTTAACTACTTACTATGAGTATTAACACAGATTTCATTACAGGCGAGAATCGAACCTACTATCTAACGAGACAATTAATCTGCCTGATGCAAAGATGAAGGATGCTAAAAGCTTTATGATGCTTTTCTTCTGCTCATGACGTAATGTTTTTACAATATAGGTATCTATTAATCTTGACCTTTGCGTGGTATGCTCAAGTATTTTTGTACATTAAATAAGACTTCAGGCATGTTAAGCGCTGATGTTTATCGCTTTTTGATGTCTCTACGGTTTTAAAATTGTGTTTGGATATAGTTTATTTATTATAACAAGACTTCGAAGATCGATCAATGAAAATATTCGGCAAAATATAAAAGCAAGTTATTTTCATGTTTTGGCAACTCAGATTTATATTTGCAGTTAGGTAAATAGGTTATAAATCGCATATCCGCTTTAATATCGAATATTTCTAATAGGCTAGTAGTGGGCTAGTATAAGATTTAAGATTAATTCAATATTATTAAAATAATTTAAGATGAAGATAAAGTACAACAAATGAATAAAAACTATTGAATGGCAAGTATTACATTTATCTTTTTGTCTTTTATTATTTCTTGCAGTCTTTGTGTCGACTCTCATTATAACACTGCAATATGTTGATATAGATATTTTTAACACTTCATCATTGAAAGTTAAAAATATCTTAGGTGGTAGATTTTTCAAAGGTAGTTTTTATTTTTAGTACAATCTAGATAGTATAATAGATTTATTATATTGATACATATTATATCTTGCTTTTACTGTTTATAATTTAATCTTTTTCTATTTCTTTTCATATGTATGTTATGTAATGTAGTTCTTTATTATTGTTATGTATATATTTTGTGTAATTGAAACATTGGCTTTGTAGTTTACCTCTGCATTGGCTTTTATGTCCACAAACTTGAAGTTTTAAATATTTTCAGTTTCTATATGCGGAAACTTGTAATTAGCTTTCACAATGCATGAATATCATGCATCATATATCTTGTTGACCGAGCGAGCGAAGCGAGCGAAGCGTCTCCGTTTCAGCGTCGAAGAAAAAGTTTTCGTATGTATGTGTGTATGTATGTTCTCCTCTAGAGGGTTCATTTCTCAACCGATTCTTCTGAAATTTGGTGTGTAGGTTCGTAATTAGTGTAGAATTTTTTTGTCGAGCCATTTTTTTAATTTTTTTTTAAATGGCGGAGAAAAACACCAAAAACTCATGTGGGGTGTCGTTGAATAGGTCTTTAAAAAACAATTATAGTCTGCGAACATAATTTTTCGATATAATGTTCCGTTAGCGAAATATTTGACTATTAAATGTTTTTAAAATAACATTTTGTACGCATTTCGGGTTATTCCCATCCGATCATTATAATCAGATTGTAGTTGCATCTGATCACACAAAAAGTTCCCAACGGACAACGGATCCGTTGTAACTACATACTTTATTGAATTAAATTTTGTGCTAACGGACCATAATAGATATTTTTTCGTGTAATATAACTTTTTGTGTTCTCAGATGCAACTAAAATGTGATCATTATGATCAGATGGGAATAACCCCTCATTTCTATCAAACTGAAAGAAAACACGCTTTGTATTTTCATAACTAGATGTCGCTAGAGGAAAAATTAAAACGCGCTATAAATAGGTTTCATGGTTAAAATAAGTAATTTTTGGGTTCTAAGACGGATGACGATTTGGTTAGGTGTTCCTTGGTATATTCGTTGGTTGAGTAGTTCGTTGTCTCCTTAGTGAATTCGCAGTAAAAATTAATTTATATTCATTGCATCTAAATTGATTATAGAAGAAGACGATTAGTCTTCTTCATCATAAAATGAGTGCAAGAAGAGGTCTACCTACTGAGTCAGTTTTCCAACATTTTTTCTCAGCCAACAACAATGTTTCGGCTGTCTGTGGCCTATGATAAGAACTTCATAAATTTTGATCGTGATGCAGTTCTTATTGCTATTTGATATTGAAGCAGTTCTTACTCAAGGTAGGTACACCTTTACCACTCAGGGCATGACTGTGGGGGTCTGGAAATGCCACAAAGAGTATATTATTATTTTCGATTTTCATTAATAAACAAGGATTAGAGAAAACTTTTTATCTTTGCGTTGGTTAAAGAGTAATTTTGAAAATAAATTTGGGGGTTTAAAAAGGTTTTGCTAACGGTTCTGTTGTTACCAGCTGCTGTTACCAATTTGGTGTATGTACCTAATACCTGATTTGTCATTTATAATGGCCCAACTTTAATGGGATCTGTGCTTATTGCCGCAGTAACGAGATCTTGGCTTACTTTAAACAAATATCTGCAGATCGTACAAACTTTTTGTTCCCAGGCGGGCATCGAACCCGCAACTTCATGCGTCGCAGGCAGACCTTCGCCTGCTGCGTCATTAAGGTTGTCGAATTGGGTTGTTTCATTAATATTGGTGGACATTTGTGGTTGATTACAATATAAATGATAACTTGCGAGTCTATTCAATCGTAATTATTATTCGATCCGCAGAAGAAGGATGTACTTAGATTTTGGGGAAGCAATCAAAGTTGAAATAGTTCTATGACATCCGATAGTTTTTGAGCCCTTTGAATGTACATATGAGCAACCTACGGCATGTTCTCGAATACTACTTTTAGGCAAAGTCAATCCCTGTGACTTATGAGTTCTCAAATCTGAAACAATATGCACAGCACAGATTCCATCACTGTTGGGCCATTTTACATATAGATAAGCGATGGATCTTCGTTTCTACTTGGAAGCCTTTGTTTGGTTGGATGTACATAATGTTAGTTTCATTTATTTATGGAAGATGCATCGCATTCTTTTGAATCACTTACTTATACTACCTAATTATAATAATTTTGTCTATAACTTTTTGAGGAGACCTCGCGAGGTCTACAGCTCACAGAGCCACTAGTATTATAATTATTATTAGCTGTAAGTTTCTCTAAAATGTTTAAATAAATAAATAAATAAATAAATAAATATTTTCTTGAGTTTCGAGACTACAGTTAAATTGACAATCAGTGCCAGGAGCTACAGACTGAGACGAAGATTTCTATTATTCTGAAGCCACTAGGGACTACAGAAAATATGGATGTTGTCTTTAAAAATCATACTCCGTCTAGTCTTTTATACTGAATGAAGTTCACTCAGTATAAAAGACTAGACGGAGTATGCCTCAGGAAAATAATGATATGTTTGTAAAATCTACTTGTTTACTTTTATATGAGACCTTGAAAAGGAACAATCTGTATCATATACGACCAGAGGATAGAATCACTTCTAAAATTAAAACTAGCCATACATTGTTTAGCGCCAGACAACCTTGGCAAATAATCCAAATTAGGTAAAGCACACAGACTTAATTTCACTGTTATTTTTGCAAGTTTTTAGATAAAGATACAATTAACTCGGCAATATCTAGCTCCGTTAGCTCGAAACTTTGTGTTAATATTAATACGATACACTAAACTAACAGATATTTTTTATTAATTAATATCTGCAGATCGTAAAAACATTTGTCCCGTGGTTGGAATCCGCAGTCCAATTCTTCCTTATTCGAGGTCGTCATTATTATTATATTATGTTTAAAACCAGGTTAGAATTTTCGTATCTTTGCTCGCACCAAGGCTAATAGTTTATTTGTGTTATATGAACAGCGAGTTTAAAAACACGTGGTTCATTTGAGTTTGTTAAATATTTGTTTAACCAGTCAGGGATATTCTGCCCCGCGGTGGGGCAGTAACATTTTTATACCGTCAGGGATCTTATGCCCCGCTGCGGGGCAGACGCCTCAGGCCAATTTAAACCTTATTTCTGAACATTATGGGTCACTATGGCTTGAAATCTATGTCTCATTCGATTCTGAATGAACAAACACTCTTTACTAAAGTTTGTCTATGGAATCGATGGCTTGAAATTTGAATCGTTCCGAGAAATCTAGTTGTTGGGTCATCTTGCTTTCAACAGTAAGTAAGTGAAGTTTTTGTGAAGTGGTGAAAAGGTGGTTTTTTCAACGGTAAATGGTGCTTTTATTACTTTGTTTTTGTTTTATGTGTTTTCTCAACATTTTTGCAATAAGAGCTTGTGTACAATCCATGGAATTAGAGAAAAAACTAAATAAAACTGAGGCGTCTACATCCATTGTTTACATTATTTTCAACCAAGAAATAGTAGTTGAATACAAAATGCATGTAACTACAAATAATAAATAGACTGAAGAATAATTATTCAAGATTCTATATCTTCTTACAGAATAAATAAATTCCTAGTATTTTATGAGATACAAGCATTTTAGTGCATAAATCGGGAAAAACGCACGACGCGCCACCACCCGGCATCCTTGAGGGATAAAAGCTACTTTTTTGTCGCATCTCTGAGAGGTTAAGAATACTCACATTAATGTCGAATTCTGATCTTGGATTAACGCATGGTTATCTCATAATTTGTGTGTTACCTCATTTGTATGCTTCACGTGGCTGGTATTTTTCTCATTTGTTGGTCGGTATTGCCGTATTAAGAGAAAGCACGTAGTAGGTTTCATATATACGTAAAATTTTCCAAAAAATTTGTTACCATTTCCAACTTCAGCTTTTGAGACACATACCTTTTTAATTTCCACTGGGACACAGGGACTTTTCTTTTGACGAGAGAGAAAATTATTCATTTTAATCAGAGTCACTATCCATTAAAGTAAGTAAGAAAATGCATATAATTTAACCAAATATACATTTTCGATATGCCTATTATCCTGGTATAAGTTTTTCCTAAAATATTTAAAATAAAAATAAAATAAACGTAACCTATTAAAATCTTCCCATGGATCCAATGGAATATGTCAGTCGACTTTATTTCTCATATATCCGTCCATGATGCGGAAAGGGTTGACGACATTCCATTAAAGCATATTCAACATACGACGTCTGATTTATCAGATTTCCCCTTATTTTTGTAGTAAAATGCCTCAGCGAAGGAGAATGATGAAGCTAATAGATGTCTAGCTTGAATTTTGAATCTATTGAATTTTGGAGATATATTTTCAGGCTTGAGCTGTTGTATTTTTTCGTGATTTAGTTGAATATTAATAATTTAGTCACATTTAGGCATCATAGCTCCGTGAACTCGATGTGATGACATATGTCGATAAAATGGGACGATCGCGCAATTCAATTAACTTTTAATCTTTTATGAAGGCTACATATAAGGGCTTATTGGCACAACATAATGTTCTGAAAGGGTTGTATTTATGTTTATTGAGTGAGGTATTGAATGGATTGGATGAAGATGTTGAGTTCTAGAGGGATGATATGATGTACCAGGGATGTGGGTATTTGTTGAAGCGAATAAATTCAAGAAGTACTCAAATTAATTAACAATTATTAATTTCTGTATGTTTCTTCTTGAAAAAAAGTTCGTTTTAAACACGGGCTTTAGCAGTGCTAAGAGTAAGATGGACATGTGTCCTTTGTGACATGTGACTTTAGTGACATGTGACCTATGTCACTAAAGTCACATGTCACAAAGGTCACATGTCATGTCACAATAGTATTCCTATTTTTCCACCAGTCAACTCCAATTGTGTTTCTATATTTTTGTGTATAATACCTATATTTTTGTATAAAATAGCTTTATATTTTGCATGTTCAAAAAATAAAATGATTTAATTAAGTTAGGAATATTTTATTTTCTTTGGTAAAGTCGAAATAAACAATAAAATATATAAACTAAAAGGCTCAGTAGTAGTTGTTCTGCTATACGATAATTTAATCGGATAATCGAACTGTTGAGACTTTTTAAGTATCAGTAGTCCGAGGATTCTGAAAAATTGAAATCATCGAACTACTGATACAAAAAAGTATCAGTAGTCCGATAATCGGACTACTGATACTAGCCCAAATAAACATGTACAAATCGGTCTCTTGGCGTTTGTATATTATTTATATTTTACATTTTCTGGACCACGTTACAGCGGCATTGTGGTTGTTGTAGGTACAATACGTTTCGAGGCCAAAGTTATAAATTAAGTTCATCAACGTTCAATAAAAACCCACAACAAATTAAAAATCAAACAAAAATAATTATCCCTGCCTGGATTAGAAATACAACCCATTTGATCCTCAAACAGACAGTCTCCCGCGGTGCCACCAAGCTCGTAGCTCATTGGTTGAAAGTTAGATTCTTCTCTCAAAATGATAATGGAAAACTTATTCAATGTCGTTCGTTTAAATGAGACTGAGCCAGCTTTACTTTCATCCCCAGATTTGAAACATACCTACGTGTTTGAATCGTCTCTCAGGCCTCTTATGCTCCAGTAGCTTTAAATTAGCTTTAGTTGTATGCCCTCCAGTTGAATTTAGAACAGTTGAAAAACTTCAAGAAAAACATCAAGTAGATGTCAGATAAGTTCTTCAACTAAGAGTTAATGAGAAATCTAAGTTATTAATAAAACATAACAACCCACACGATTCACCAGATTGTTTCCCCAAAGACCTTATTATAAGCTTATAGAAAGAATATCACTAGACCAATTTACCAACCCGCACTTGCCAAGCGTGGTGAATTAAGGCCTAATCTCTCGCGTCGAGAGAGAACTCCCTGTGTTCCAGCAGTGGGAACGTAATAATATATTGATGATCACTACTAGAATGTTAATATAATTATGTTTGTATATAAACTACAACGAGCTATTGTCGAGTTAATTCGAACGAAACCATAAATATTATATATCAATAAAAAAAATGAAATGCTGATTATATGTAATGACGTCAATCATTTTTATCAGTAAGCAATTCATATTATTTTGTTTGGGACAATGCAATTATATTAAGTTATAACATGTAGTTATTTGTAAATATTCGTGTTTTCTACAGAAGGAATTGTCTTCAAACTAACCATAAAACTGCTTTAGTAAAATATAAGTTGACAGTTTTATTCGGTGAAAATTCAGAGAGGCCTATTACGTGAAATCGCGAAATTGTTCGGTTTTCTCGTCCTAATTCTATGGTTTGCGTTAGTTGTTTGATATTACAATTACATCTTTATAATAGTTCGTTTTCTCCTCTACAAAAGTAGTAAGAAACATTTTAGATAACTTGTTTATATATTGAGTAATAATCATTCTCCGGATACATGTTTCGTAAAAAACGCTCGAAGACCTGTTTTCTCAGCTCTAATTTGTAGATTCTAATGAATATGGGCGATCAAACTATTTTTTATTATGTTACGTATATCCTATTCTTCATTTAGAGTAGAGTACATTTTCGTTAAATGCTTTTATTCTAAAGATATACCGAATTTAATATCGACCGAAAATGCTTCGAAACAAACCTCAATAACTCCGAAGTTCTAAATCAATGGGACGTCATATTTATATCAAAATATTTATCAACATTTGCTTAAACTATGATATTAATTTTAATTTGTAGAACGGTTTTGGTAATTTTTTATGAATAAAATAAAACTACCATAATTTAGTAGTTTTTTCATTCAGCCGGCTTTTTCCATTTAGTACCGCGCGAGCGCTTGTCGAGGTCGGACCTATGTCGGTTGTTCTTGAATAAAATATAGAAATATTTCGTAAAATGTCAGTGTGTGGGACTGTCAATTGCTGTAAAAACGCTGTTAGTGTGCGTGTATGTGTTATTGCGATACTACGACCGACATAAGTTGATCCGTTGATAACGATCAATTGTTATTTTTATTGATAACGGTCAATTGTTGTTGTTGCTGGCCTAAGAATTGTACCAAATGTTGCTGGCCTAAGAATTGTACCACATCATTGTCATCTTGTTTTACCTTATTTATTTGGAGGTTATGCTGTAGGATGTGGATTGCATATCTAAAGTTATCTATCCTAATTAAAAAACAACAAGGCAACTTTTTTTGGTGAAACCGTCCAACGACTAAATGTAATTATGCCTATGATTTTTTTAGATTATGACTAACTTGCCGACCCGCCGACAGCTGCGCTTGCGTTTTTACGTTATTTACTAGTTTATGTTTTATAGCCTTTTTCGATCATTTTACTATCCAATACTGAAATCATATTTTAAATCGGACCCGCGGTTCCTGAGTAGCACGTTCAAACAAATAAACAAGCAATCTCCTCAGCTTGATAATTGTAGTATAGATTTCCATAATATTTATTACAAAGAAAATATTCCGTAATTTTTTGTTCTTATTTTTACCGAGTATCCAATATGTAAACAATAAATAATGTACCTTTCTAATAAATATATTATTTATTGTAAACATTAAATAATTGTACCTTTCTAATAAATACAGGGCGTCCCAAAGTTATGGGCCATGGAGGGGAAGTACCTTAAATATCGTAGATAGTGAATTTTGCTCAAAGAAGACTTCATTTTATTTTTAAAAGTTAGTAATTCTGGATTCATAGATTTTCTAAAAATTACTTGCTTTGTCTGGGAATCGAACCGACTTACATGTAGAAAAAAAAACTCTATTTTTATGATACCAATCGAAAGAATAGCTAAAAAATAATAACTCTGCTTAAGTAACATAGTATTTTAAAAGAAAGGAACAACGTGAAATTAATTATTTTAATCAAATAAAAAACATGAAACATTTTTTTTGTAAATTAATTAATTAAATTACTTACTTTTTTTTAAATAAAATGAAGTCTTCTTTGAGCAAAATTCACTATCAACGATATATATGGTACTTCCCCTTCATGGCCCATAATTTTGGAACGCCCTGTATATAAAATAACACCCCTATTCACGTTCCCACTGCTGGGATAGGGACTTCTCTCTTGACGAGATAGATTAGGCCTTAATTCACCACGCTGGCCAAGTGCGGGTTGGTTTTTTTTTTAATATATAAATGAAATATTTTCAAATAAGTTCGTAATAAAATAAAAATAAATAGTTTATCAAAATAAAAATATAATGGGAATTATTCAAGATGACATATGTAGATAAATGGATATTCTACATCTGTGTATGACATATGTAGATAAATGGATACCAATAAATATAAAAATAAATATAAAGTTCGAAACTACAAAAATAATACCTAAACATAATTAAAACCTTCATTAACGAAACTTTTATTTATTCAAACACAAATATACCATCTAACAAAACAAGCAACTTAAATATAGGTAATATAATTTATTTGTTTTGTTATAATTAGAATTTGTATTTAGTCCGTTCAATTTAGACTTTCGAACTTACATAAAGTCCCAACATTCGACAAAAAAAAAAACATTTAATTACAAACCTACACACCAAATTTCAGAAGAATCGGTTTAAAAATGAGCCCATAAGATGAGATGAATGAGGACATTTAACTTCAATAAGACTATTTTCAGTTTTATTCTTATATATAATTATTAATCATGAATGTTTTAATTTAAAATTATGTACCTACTTAATTGATTTCAAATAATCAATCAGATTTAAAATAAATATTGATATTATTAAGATAAAACATAATTGATTCAAATATTGAAATAAAAATATCCACCATTTTGAATTTAGGAAAATATATAAACTCCTATCAATTAAATAAAAACATTAATATAATAATTATTTCGGAATGAAACTGAAAAAAAATCCACTCAATAAAATGGAATTTATTCGATGCCATTTTCTACAGATCTAAAATAATTATTAGTATATTTGTATGTTTTAGATCGACGAAGTATCAAGATCATTTAGTATTTTTCATAGAATTCGCGTGACGCGCCGGTCACGTGGTGCATAAAATATCCAATTTCGCAAAACTTCGTAACGTCACAAGGCTCTTAAGGACATTTATAAAATGTCAGATTTATCTGAAACCCGCATGCCTCATTACACAGAGCTTAGACGTCGATTTCTTAAAAACGAATAATTTAGAGCTTGGTTAAAATTTTATTTTATTCTAGCGGTTTTCGATGGATCCAAAATTATTTTATGGGATTTTGGTACATCCATTGGTGAGTTATAAACAGTAAGATCACCTAAAATTTTACGTAAAATTTAATATGTATTTATTGTATTCCTATTTTTAGAGTTTCAAAAGTGCCTTGCAATATATGTAATCAAAACATTTTTCCGGCCATCTGTTCAAGGTGCGTGACCACTGAGCTTATCTATTGGATGACGTAAATAACTTTTAGTTAAATCTAACTGGAATATGTAGTTTGAAGAAACAATCACTGAATAATAACCACTTTACCAAACTACTTCTTAAGAAAAATTTACTTATTTTTTGGTAAATAATGAAACGAAAGTCCTCAGCACGCAAGGCCAAGTGGCTTTAGCGGTTTCTTTTGAAACTCCCCTTACGAATTCTTAGAAATTATGTAGTTGGAGTACCTTTGAGTTGAACTTTATCTGTTGACGATCGAATCAGTTTCATCAAAGTAAGTAAACTTTTGTGAAACAAATGCCACGTACAACCAAGCGTGTTTTGTAAAGTTAAGATAATAATAGTACATTAAAATTAATCCACTTCCTTTTGGTACGTTATAACAGGCCAGTGCCAAGGACATACAAAAAACCTTTTAGCATCATAATGTTTTTACTAGGTAATAATTAAGTTCAGTTAACAATATCAGGCTCGGATACCGTAGGGGTTGTGAGTAAAGTAATTAGTAATGCTTCTGGCTTCGAATATACCAGCTCAAACTCAGGATGAAAATTGATACCAAACGGAATTAAATTTCAGGTGACAATTTGCCGTCTAACTTTAGAAGTGTAAACACGGAATTCAGCCAGCTGCAAAATATAAAAAAATCTTGTAGGCAACCTGCAACATTGAATACTTTTTTAGCAGCGCCATGTTTAAGTTCTGGATGCGTTTGACCAATCACCGAATAGCTGTGTGAATTGTGGAAAAGTGCTCTGATTGGACACAAACGTACCGAGCACCGTGTTCTAAGTTCAATTTCACTAATTTTGTGTTTAGAAAAGTATATAAATATAAAATATAGTTGTGCAAAGCGCCATTTACATCATCAGTCATCATAATCATTTCAGCCAACGGACAACTGTTTTTAGAATTGAATGATTGAAAAAGACACAAAACCTATAACTAAAACTATATATAAGACAATTGTTCCAACCCTAACACTCTCTGTGTTCACTTTATTATCACTTTGAATTTCACTTTTTTCTAACGCATATGATAAAACTTTTGAATTTGTTAACTCAATTCCACTGAATTTCACTGGTTTCACTGTTTTCGGCGTTAACAGCTTCCGATTTTCAGGATATGATGTAAATAGCAGGTTCTAATAAGTGAGGTTTTCTCCAATAAATCCTTACAAATCTTATTCCTTTCAAATGCGGTGATATGCAAATGATGATGATGATACCAAATCAGTAAATGCCAATAAGGGTGTTATGTATAGTTTCATTAGCACATATTCTGTAACTCTGCACTGTAATGTCGGCGACTGATTTAGAGTAAGATATCCAACGGCTTCTCTGGACTGCTTCTATCTCTACATCCTCGAGTTTTAGGGAAATCTGTTTACCTTTCGTTATTCGATTACCTCATCAGGGCAAGGATGCAGGTGTCTTTAGCTGGTACAAAGATCTGCGCTTCAACATACTCGTAAAGGTAAGTTTTATCATCAATGGGCCGACAAGGAGAATTCAGCGAGATGGCTCTCAACTCTTTCACTATAAGGTGTAAGGTATTTAGGTAATAATAATAAGGGTAAGGTTGGTTTAAGGTTAGGTGATGGGCAAAGGAACAATTTTATAATTAAAGTAAGTTATTTTCTAAAACAAAAAATTATCTTAACATTCTTAAAATACGATTTTAATGTCACAGTTTCTTGAATTTTGATAACAATTTCAATGTCATAAGTAGACAATTTTAAAATTTGGACAGGTTCATTAGAATTAATAACATATTGGTGCAATATTCCTAATTTACTAAAATATTCTATAGACCAGTGCAGTTAGCTTCAAAAATGGTCAAAAAAGGAAAAAAATAGTAGTAGAATGAAACCCAATAGAAAAGGAGGGGAATATGATAAAAATGAAAGGAAAAATAAATTACGGTCGATCTGAGTTCGGGAAGTGGGAGGGGGTGGGCTTTTAAGGGGAGAAAATGGTTTATCTCGATTTGCGGTGAAACTACAAGTCCTATGAAAAAAAGTTATATGGCAAAGTTGTAGGTAATAAATAGATCTACAACTTTTAATTCACAAGTTTTTTACATAACCTCAAAACTTATGTGAAAAATTCAAATAACCAAGTTTTTCGTTTTTTTTATTTATCTTTTTCAAAAATAATTATTTTTCTACGAAATTTGGTGAAAACTTGCCTATTTATGTCCTTAATACACTGTGATTTACTTGATTGAAAATATTATTGTTTTCACCTTATTTTGACTTAATTACTAAAAAAATAGACCAATTTTCAATCGAAAATTCACGTGTCAAAATATTAGCTTTTTTATATAAATCGGTATGCTGTTTGTTCATTGAAATCTCTATTTTCCGATGGTTAAGAAAAATATATACATTACTATAGTAAATTTTCTCAGAAAATGCAAAACACCGAAACAAAATTTTGTATCATTAGGTACAATTGCATCATAAAAATGTGATTTTGTCTTTTCAGACTATATAATAATAATAATAATATAATAATCTGTTTGTAAAATGTGCAATAAGTCGGATTATAAGCAATTATATGAAATAAAAATTGCAAAAATCACATTTTTATGATGCAATTGTACATAATGATACAAATTTTGTTTCGGTGTTTTGCATTTTCTGAGAAAATTTACTATGGTAATGTATATATTTTTCTTAACCATCAAAAAATAGAGATTTCAATAAACAAACAGCATACCGATTTATATAAAAAAGCTAATATTTTGACACGTGAATTTTCGATTGAAAATTGGTCTATTTTTTTAGTAATTAAGTCAAAATAAGGTGAAAACAATAATATTTTCAATCAAGTAAATCACAGTGTATTAAGGACATAAATAGGCAAGTTTTCACCAAATTTCGTAGAAAAATAATTATTTTTGAAAAAGATAAATAAAAAAAACGAAAAACTTGGTTATTTGAATTTTTCACATAAGTTTTGAGGTTATGTAAAAAAGTTGTGAATTAAAAGTTGTAGATCTTTTTATTACCTACAACTTTGCCATATAACTTTTTTTCATAGGACTTGTAGTTTCACCGCAAATCGAGATAAACCATTTTCTCCCCTTAAAAGCCCACCCCCTCCCACTTCCCGAACTCAGATCGACCGTAATTTATTTTTCCTTTCATTTTTATCATATTCCCCTCCTTTTCTAATGGGTTTCATTCTACTACTATTTTTTTCCTTGTAAAAAGTTAAAAACCCTGGTCTACTAGCTTTTCAATCTCGTTCAATTTGGCGCAAATAATTTGAATTTTTTTTATTAAATAATTTGTAAATAATTGCGATTTTATAAATTTGTGTTTCTTAATTAACTTTATTAATTGAATTGCTCAATTGTGCGAGATTGTTGCTTTTACAGTAGACCTTGTTCAAATTTAAGCATTTCGGTAATAAGAGTTGTTTAAATTTCCATAGAATGGTGGCGAGAATTCAAAACTTTTAATAATTGTCATATTTAATTGCATCATTGTTATCCAAACTGTTATATATAATAATGTAAATATAATATAATGTTACATGCAAGAGTAAATTAAAGAACTTAATTAAAGAACCTATTGGTTGACGAACCCACTTTAACTGAAGATTAAATGGATTTTTGTGAAAATGTATCAAATATAATATGATTTATTTTGTTATAATTAGTTTGGTTTTAATAAGTTTTTTTTTTTTTAAATTTTATATTATTATTCTAAACTTATTTAATTTTATTATACATATATGTATATTGGTTTTATTTTGAAGGATAAATGTAATAAAGGAGTAAGTCAAAAACTTTGAAGCTCTACTAGGAAATACTAATAAACTAAAGCAGCAGAATCACGAAGAATATTCGCTCTACAATCTATAGCAGGTTTAATTACGAGTGATACTGCTTGTAGAGAAGGTTTTAGAGTTAAATTTTATGAGTATGACATGTGAACAAGTATTAACCAATTTTATAAGAGAAAATTATATAAAAGCTACGAGATACGTATAATGAAAATTCCATATGATAAAACTAGACATAACAAAAATGTTATAAGTAGCTCATTTAACAAGACTATCTAAAATAAGAAAAAGCTTTATGTGTATATCTATAACATTTTAAATAAAATACTTTTAGAAATGAGAAATAAAACTGAAATGGGATTTTATATAAATATAAAAAAATCTAATAAAAAAATTAAGAGTATAAAAACTGATTTAGTAATAAAATAGAAAGTACTAATTTAGTAAGTAATAAGATAGTCCAATTTATATTGTATGGCTGTTTAACTTAATTGAGTACATGTGTTAATGTCAAGAAACTCATGATTGAATAGAATAATTTTAGGTAAAATAACGCAGATGTACTTATGATGAATCAAAAAATCTAAATTAATAAAAAAATAAAACTTAAGAAATTAAGCATAAAAATATAAAAGGAATATAATTCTATCTCACTTCCTGAGGATACCAAACTCTTAAGAGCTTGGACAACAGGAAATAAGTAAAGTAAGTTTCTAGAACTATTCAAGTTTAAATCTAAATCTCCCTAAAAGTTTAATATTTTAATAACCAGCAAATTGTCATAAGACATAAGGGCGGTTATTTCACTAATCGGGATTAAGCCGCTGGAGCTGAAGAGCCAGGGTCAATACTGCTTGGGTCAGCAGCAGGACGAATCTTTGGAGGACGACGCACATCTTTAAAGTTCTTATCTATCTTTCCTTTAACATTCGCTTTTTCAAACCTAGGCTTATCTTTACCACTACGCTCTCTACCTTCGATAAAGATGTTTTCATCATCCCGTAAGTCAAATTTAGTCTCTCCTCTATCATTTTGAATGTTTCCCTTCCTGTTCCCCATTTTATTAGTGAAATATTTGTATGGGTACTTAGGTCTTTCTGCTCTACGGGTTGTTTCAGATGCGTGGGACAAAGTTTCAGAATGACGAACGTCACCAATTGAGTGCACAATTTCTTCAGGACCTTTTTGTGGTAGTAAAACATTTGTAAGATCCTGAATGTGTCTGTCAAGGTCGTCATTAACAGAGTCACCTACATTGACCACCGACGATTGGTTTTCAATGATATCACCTTTACCTAGAGCGGTGATCATTATTCGCGAAAGCACGTTTGCGTTTGAATTTAACTTCTCATTTTTAGTCTTTTGTTTAGTCATATCAAAGGGTTTGTTAATTTTAGCCTCAACGGAGTCATTTTGAATAACAGTCGGAGCGTAACCTGTCTCACAATTAACGGTTGCAGCTAGAGCTCTATCAACTTTACCAAGATCAATTTGGTCGGTTATAGCTGCACTATTACAAAGATCAACAGGAATTTTCACTTTTGACTGTGGTTTAACGTGCACTGTGTGTAGTGGTTTATTAACGAGGTCTTTATCTGTGTCATAATAATAATTTTCCGCATCTTCCGGGTAATCTGTCAGCACATTAGGATAGAATAAGTTATTTGTGCGCGGAGCTACAAAACCGTTTTTGGGCGGGGCAGTACGCATAGATACGTCGTTGTCGTAGACGTGTGTATTCCGCTGGTTTTGGTTTGGCGAAATATCAAATCGGAATTGGTCGTTGGTTGGTACTACTGGATTTATACCGAATTTAAATTCTGACTTATTTGGCACGGAAGGTCTAAATTCTTGAGCTTGGGGAATCCCAAATTTAAAACTTTGATTTTGTGGTGTAAAACCTTGGGTTTGGTTACCAAATCTAAACTCTTGATTTTGAGTTGTAAACTTGGGGTCAATTTTATTTGTCAGGATGGCCGTGTTAAAATTAGGGTCAAATTTATTTTTCAGGATGGCCGTATTTAAATTGGGGTCAAAATTATTTGGCAGGAAAGCCGACTTAAATTTTGTTACCAATGGATTGGATTGCGTTGGCTTTAGTTGTGTAGAATACTGTTGAGATAAGAACTGACGGTTCTTGTTATAATACTTCAAGAAGCTAACTTCTTGCATAACTTTATTTAACGCATCCTCCAATACATTACATCTGTTATGTCTCACCACGCGGAGCATATCCTCTGGTAAATTATAGAGAAACACATGTAACGCCATATTATTGTAAATGGTCATTTTCGCTTCTTTAAGCGCCTCATCTTCGATTAAATTTATTTTGGCTAACAATGCGGATTTAACAGTTTGAATTCTGTGACAAAAGAATACATATTATACATTCGCCATGTGAAATTTTGAGATTTTCCAACTCTATAGCAATACACTCTTCTGACCTCGGGTCACCGAAATGTTTACTTAACAACAATTTTAATTCATTCCAGGTCGTAATATCCTGGCGCTCACTAATAAGGTGGGCGGCTTTACCTCTCAGGCGGCTAGTGACAATATGAAATAAATATATATCTTGAGCCGTGTCTACACACTCTGATCTAAAAGTTTTAATTACAGATTCACTCTTTCTAATGAATAAGTTAAGCAATCTTTCATCCCCATCGAATTCAGGAATTAAATCAATGAACTCAAGTGGGATGGTGCAAGTTGGCTCCATATTTCAAAACAAAATTTTATCTTAATTACATAAAAAAATTAAATTGATTACGGCACAATTACATATTTTATATATATTTATTATATTTATTTCATAAAAATGAATTTATGTACTTATTTTATACTTTTAATTTCAAAAAAAAAAATAATTTTATTCACTTACTTAATCTAAGTCACTCATATAATTTCCCTAGAGTTTGTAAGGAAATTATAATACCTATCGATGCTTGTATAGCAGTGACTAACTAATCTAAATACTTATTCTAAGTCACTCATACAATTTCCATAGAGGTTGTAAGGAAATTGTATTACCTATCGATGCTTGTATAGCAGTGACTAACTTAACTAATCTTAACTAATTACTTATTCTAAGTCACTCATACAATTTCCATAGAGGTTGTAAGGAAATTGTATTACCTATCGATGCTTGTATAGCAGTGACTAACTTATCTAAAAACTTAATCTAAGCCACTCATATAATTTCCATAGTGGTTGTAAGGAAATTATATTACCTATCGATGCTTGTATAGCAGTGGCTAACTTAACTAAATTAAATAATAATTAATAATTAACTTAATTACATAGCTAAAGGAGTAGAACAGGGATAGGCAGGATAGTGAAGAGGTTTACTCACGGTTCGCTTTTCCCCATTTTCCTCCAATATTGAATATCGCCGTCTTTATCCTTCACAGATTTCCACTAAGTCGCGCGACAAATTTATTTAGGTTTTCTTGATATCGGTTAACGTTAAAACGCTCGCGAATCCTTGTACTCAGACCGATACGAGGTCTTCACAGGCACAGGATATATCGCGCCGATATCCTACCGGCTGCGCCAGTCAAATCGCGACGAAGGGGGATTATGTTTTTAAAAACTAAATCCAAAATAAAAGACGGACAATTAATTCAAGAGTCGATGTTAGACTGAATTTTATTACAAGAAATCTTTAGACGAAACAACATCTTATGCCTCGGAATGTTACACCTACGCAGTCTGCGATGCAGGTGCATAAGTGTAATGTAGGTAAGCAATTCTCATAGTGGCTGGGATACATAACTAGGTCGAAAGGACATTATTTGTTTTATGAATATGTTAGGTAAATATACTTAAAATTTAGATGGAAACTAAATTAGCTCTTAATTATCTTTAATTCTTACTAGTGGGTCTTATTGTTTGCTTAGATGTACGATTACTTACCAACTGATTTCTTTAGAAATAAATTTATCCTATTACAACAATACAATTTAAAACTACGTTACATATTTAACAAACTCGGTCCAGAGTTTTGGCGTGCCCAGGATAATGACGTTATTTTTTTAGTATTTTTTTTAGTTTATCACGCAACAGTTTATAACAAACTCATATACAAAAAGTTTTAATGCTCACATAAATGAAATACAACAATATGGACAATTACAAAAGTTAAAAGCAAATTACGTGTTTTCGTCCGTCTTTTGTCCCTAAGGCGTTATGGGACGAAACTTTTATATTTCACTCATTTCACACGGTGTTAAAATGACAAAACGTTGTTACAAAGAGCATCGTTATAAAAATAGGGGTCATTTCAGGACAGCAAAAGGTTTATGGGAACAGTCACTCACGGAAGTTAAGCTGACATCCTACTATAACCAACGCACATGTTGCTACAGAAAATACAATAATTTTCTTTACTATATTTAAACAATTATCTCAAGAAACTCTCGCTAGAAAACAAGAACAATGGTCTGATTCAAAAGGCGGGAACCAGGTACGTATTGTCAGGAAGTTTATTTAATTATTTCCTTACTCTGCAGCCCTAGCTAGTCACTGATATATTTATTCATTTGGTAGTTACTATTGAAATTATTTTAAGATTTATTTGTTTGAATAAGAAAGTAATTAAACGTATATTAATTACATCCATTCCATAAAAAGTTTTAGGGTTAGTTTATCCACCTAAAGAATGTTTAATAACAAAACAAAACTCTCCATTAAAACAATATCAACGTAATTAATCGTAACAAAGATGACGTGTGAAATAAATAAAGGTAAGCATGTCACGTACTGAAACTATTAACGTGCCCACAAATGTGTGGGAGTTGAATGATGTGACGCTTAACTCATTAAGTAAATCCACAAGAAACTATAAAAGCTTGTATGCGTTGAGAACGTAATGACAAAATGGGTTATTGTCTTAACTGTTTTTTAACTTTGCATCAGATATTTAGAGCTAAGTTTCTGTTTTGTTGCTTTTCCTGCTTTCCGTTTAATGGATTTTCAATTCAATTCATACTGCAATATCTAGCCTAGTAATAAGCTCTTAGCTTGAGTAACGGGAGCTAGATTTCTGATAATCTTAATTGAATATACATAGATAAGTATTTTTTTATACATAATTATATAACACCCAGGCACTCGTAATAAATATTTGGTGATCATACAAATGGTTGTCCCGAGGCGAGTGTCGAACTCGCAACCCCTTGCGTCACAAGCGGACCTAAAAAATATACATTAGGTTTGCGTGTTCAAGTTGGTTGTGATTTTAAGGCAAGATCCTGAGGGCCTTAAATTACACACTTTTAGAGTTCAACATTTAGGGTGTCCCAGGACAGTTAAACACAATTTAAGACGGAATAAAAAGGCGTTTGTGTTACAACCCAATTGCTTGCTACCTGTGCAAACTCGTAAAAAATCTCTCAGTGTTTTAATGGGTTACTATAAAGGTTTTGAAAAGTTTTCTTGCCATGGATTAACTCGTTATAGTAGGTACGAGTATATATAAATTATCGTATTGGTTGTTATGATAATGATGATGATGTATAAGAACTAAGAAAATAAATATATAGCTTTGAACATGCAATATACAATAAAAAAGTGAATCGTGTTAATAGTTTATAACTCAAGACCGACTGAATCGTTATGGCTGAAAATTGGTGGAAAGATAAAGATAAAAGTTATCTAAGAACAACTTTTATTCTTCTATTTCTCTAAAGAGCGTAAATACTTCCTCTTATGTGCAAGAACGTGTTCTTATTTGAACGCTCTTTGTAGCTAGTGTGAAGAAATTCTCTTTGTAAGATGCACTGAACTATCTTGTGAGATCATATACTAGCTAGAGGCAAGAGTCGGGAGGGCATATATATTAACACTACCAGTGCCCGAGACGCACATGTGTTTCTCGGACGCGGCAGTGTTGCACCGAGGGCAGTGAATGTGTTAATAACCATATGAGCGACAGATCTTTTTCTCTTAAAAAAATAACATCAGAACTCATTCCACTAAACTTTTTTTTAATTAAATATTTATTTACAGAAATAAAAATTAACAGAAAAAGTTTAAAGATTTACTAACTGTAGCTTAGTAAGATTTACTAACCAACTTTTTATATGTATCTCTCGAGTATAAATAGCAATATCTACTACTGGGAGTTTTTACATAAGTTTGTATATAATACTCGTATAGAATATATAACGACTATATGATAGATTAATGGCCTGTGCTTTAATTCTGTGTTCTTCTGATATATCTGGGTAAAATGTACTATGCTTATTCTAATATTTTAAAATCGAATGATTTTAATAATAGCTCAAATATCCACAAAAGTCGACTTAACTTATTTAAGATAACAGGAATTGGTTTCTTTATCATTTTTCACTTTGACTTTTGTATGAGTCGAAAATTACGAACCAACATCCATGTTATCTTTTTTCCAAAGAAAAACAAAGCCTCGCGAAATAAGAAACAAAATCGCGACATTCAGCTTCACGTGTGCAAACAAACATGAACATAAAAGGCACATTCCCATTAGAATGCAAGACGATGAGAGCGTGATTTTTCGCCCTAGAAAGTGTCGAGTGTCATAAGAGCGGTCTCATCAAGACGATTCGCATTCTACCTCGCACTTCTGATTAGGAGATGCTTTGACTTAAATCCAGCCGTATCTGATGTGAAATGTTTGTTATAAAACACAAAATGATTGTTATTTATACACATAATATATTCCATTTAACCTTATTATTGTAAGCGGGTAAGCTTTTGAGCATAGATGGACAGTTATTACGAATTCGTGCGAGTATAGATCGACAGGTACTGTACCTACTTATTAATTTTTTTCACATTCGATATGAATAGCTTTTTGAAGGTCTCGAATAAAATGGTTAGTAGTGTACAATAACCACAGAATTATACATGGAACAAATCTAAGTTCTATAGTCAATAAAAGATCTTGCACTATATGTAACAAATGCTACATTTTCAGAAACAAACGCAAATCCATTAGTGTACGTTTTTTATTCCGAGTAACTGAAAGGCGCTCGGGTTTTCTCTACGGGATTGAATCAGAAATGAGG
The DNA here is from genome assembly GCA_963691955.1 of Chloroclystis v-ata. Classification (NCBI taxonomy): domain Eukaryota; kingdom Metazoa; phylum Arthropoda; class Insecta; order Lepidoptera; family Geometridae; genus Chloroclystis; species Chloroclystis v-ata. The sequence goes on along the minus strand of OY829902.1, from coordinate 8,412,139 downwards.
AGATACGTAGGAGAACGCAGGTAACCAACACAGCACAGCGGATTAGATCTTTGTGTCCACTTTCTACCACCAAAGCGGTTACTACGCCAATCCAATGTACCAAGGTATATGGTGACTATACCAAACCCCGTGAAAAAGTTTTGTCACTTGATGAATTTAAGTTAAAAACTGTGACAAAGATAATGTACCTATTTGATCCACTTAAATACATAAAGGAAACAATGGAAAAAGGATTCAGTTACTTTGGAAACAAACAATATAAAAGCAACAACACTTCTCTACCACGTTACCTACCTCTAATCTCTGAGCAATAAAATAGTTGTCTAACCGCTCTCAGAGGGACTCTAAATGTGACCCAAAAAGTTCAGCACAATGAAAAACTAGGGCGTGTTCGTCTGATTATGCAGACTGGCGTATTTGAGATGAATGTCAGCAAACGTCCCTTTGATATTTTTTCTCAAATGAAACAGCACCCGTACGCGGAGTTTGGTGAGCCGTGTTCTTGTTTTCGAAGGTCGTGGGTTCAAACCCCGCCGCGCACATATGATTTTTCTTGATTATTTTTAACTATGTTTAAGTTATTCTTACTTTATTGTTTTTAAAGGAAGCGAGAGAGGGCCGCTAGTTGTTAATAGAGTGTATTTTTATAAATCTTAATAATTTTAAGCTGTAAGTGTAACTTTTTCAAGAGAATAAATTTATAAAGTAAAATAAAGACACGATATAAAAGTTGCAATGCAATGGAAAATTCTTTCAGCACAAAGATTCTTTTATTAAGCATTCACAGCGGAATCATATAAAAAATCCCATAGAATTATGAACCTCTTAGGAAGGGACCAATAAATTGAAATGGGCGATAATTCACAGATGGGCAGTGTTCTAGACAAATTACTACAGAGGTCGAGAGCAAGAAGGCGAAACGCAATTAAATCAGCCCAATCCCTTTTGAAATGTTGTTAAAGTTCTATTGAATGGAACAGTTTGCTGACCAAACTTATTATTGTGAGGATTAAATTTTCCTAGATGGTATTGAGATTTTTTTAAAGTTTTAAATACTTATCAGTTTTATTAGTTAACAGGTTTTTATATTCTTATTATTCTAATTAATAGAAAAAACTTACCTTCAAGTTGTTCTAAACTCTGAAAACTTAATCAGACTGCATACGTAGGTAAATAAATTCAGCCACAAATTACGCACTCACACAAAATTCAAAATATTCTATTTTTAAACTGATTAAAAACTTTAAAAATTGCATTCCACCTTATTTCATCACTTTATATTTTCCAGCTATGTTCATTTTATTCGTAATTCGAAACGGGGCTCGAGTTTGAACATAGAACGTAGCGCGCGCGAGCCCGGCGTGACACCGCTACTCGCCTCGGCATCTGATCGCAATTTGAAGTTAGAGCGCGGACATTGCCGCGAAATATTGCTAAAACTATTATTTTTTCTACACATTTACAATAATGTCTGTCTACATATCAAATGAGTTCAAATACCGCTGGTTAAGTCTAGTAAAAACTCTTTGATTATTGTTTTCTTCTTGTATTGCATTTACTTATTACTTTCGTGCATTTTTAACCACATCTTTATATTCACAGTCGTATTTTTTTGTTCTTCCACGATACTATACGATATAACACTGGGTAAAGATTGTTAGGTATGTACTCTGTATTTATTAAATGGTAAAATGTAGGCAGGTAATTAACATAAACATGTGGGATTTGCGTGATAAAATTTTAATAGGTTATTGAAGAGTTATTTTATCAATGTCTTATCACTTTATAAGTGTTTTGATTATTAATGTTTTTAATTAAATAGATTGTACTACTCGTGTAAATCCGTTTAAAGCACCTACGTCGTGTAGTTAATAAAGTTTATTAATAAAACTATATAACATAAATCAGCTTAGTTCAGCAAAAGTCTCAGATTTTTAGAGTTTAATTTTTAAATATTTATTTTGATGTCCGTGTCTGGGCCGGCGACAATCTAGATAGTAATTTGACTAATTCAGCTCAGTGTATGCTTTGGGCACCTAACAATAACCTAAATGACCTCCCAATTATGGACCTATTGTGTCTTTTATTCCAATTTGTGTGACAATGACATCATTTGCTTGTTTATTATGCATAAGTACGATTTCTAGTCCGGTCAATTTAGACCAAAAAATTAAAAATTCATAAAAACTTAACAAACTGAAGATCAGTAAAACTGTTCAAAACATAATTATAAATACTTAATATTTAAGATAGGTAATGTTATAATATTTATAAAGTAGACGAGGTTCTCATGTCGATTGTACCTACACATAAATATATTAGTTTAGCGTTTGTTTAAAAAGATTTTGATTGTTTTTCCACAGAGGTGCTTGAACTTAAACACCTTCTGTAATAAATTGACGAACTTTTTCCATTTATTGTCAATACCACGCTGCTAAGGGCGGTTTTACACGAATGCTATTATTTGCAGCCGATTAGAAGATCAGTCCTTTTTATCATGAAACAGAACAAATATTTTCGACGAGTTTTTAGTAGCAAAAAACGAATAGAGATTTTTATTTCACTTGGACAAATTTAGCTAAGTCGAGCCGTCAGTACCTATTGTAAAAAAATTAGGTAGGTAATTGAATAACTAAATTATAAAAAAATTACAAAATCATAATTGCGGTATTTTGCTGAATACTAAAAATAGTGTTTAAATAAGAGATGTCGCTGTGTAAAAATTGTCCAGCAATATTTATTTATTTATTTATTTATTTATTTATTTAAATACAGGGTTTTAATTCGATTATGTAACTAGATAATTTTATTGTATGTTTAGGTTTTTTTTTACTATAATATGTTTTTTTTTTTAATATTTATTAAAAACGAGCCTTACATTAGTTGAAATTGAATCCAGGAAGCTTTTCTCAGAAATTTCAAATTTACCGGTTCTGTCATAAAGTTTCTTGGGACACATTTACAAAGTTTGGACTTGCCAACTCATAATTCGAAATTGTCTTTCAGCCTGATTTATTATCGTGGAGTTGACTTATTATCCTAAACGTTTTAAAATGGAATTTGTATGGCTTTAGTTTTTTATCACTGGTTGCCTATTGTTTGTTCAGCAGTACTGTCATCATGAATCTATATTTCAAATCCTATATCCTAATATTCCAAAGCTGAAGAGTTTGTTTTCTTGAATGCGCTAATAACGAGACACTCTAATGACCAACCGATTTGCACAATATACATGACCAAATAACGCTGCCACTGAAAAGTTTTTTTTCAGCAACAACAAGCCCCGTGGTAAACCCGAAGATAGTGTTACGGGTACTGGATTTCAGATATACTTGTCATATAGGTGTCAGACATTTAACTGTTCACAGTAGGGTAAATAGTATTGACCCATTTATTTACTCAATACTAAGTTTTCTTAGTTTGTAGAGTTACGTGGACAAAAATAGTTTTTTTTTCACTCATAACATATCTCGGTATATTTACATAAAAAAATTGAAATAATATGTTTCGGACCCCTAGTGAGTAATAAATTTCAAAGCATATCTAATGTGCACAGTTTGTGTAAGCTGAACAAGCTTTTGCAATAAATTTGCATAATAACGTGCCATTATTACATAGCCTTGGGCTATTATAAATCGAACTTATAGCCGAGGCCTAGGTAATCATTATCATACATACATAATCATCAAACAAAAAAACAATACTAGGTTATATTCTTAGGCCGTACCACACGTCACGACAATGAAGATTATTATTAGACTTGAACTATTGATATTCATTCGAAGCTTTAATTCTGTTTTAGCCAGAGACAAAGATGAAACTGGTTACTTACCTAGGTTTATTTTAAGTCTTTGTACAATTGTGAATCATCTTCTCACGCCTAGTGTACCGCCGGTTATTTTAAAATTTATTTTTAAACACATATCCGCTTTGCCGATAATATTACAATGTGCAAACACTTATTGAATAACTACATTGTAAAATATTTTAAACGCGAAAATACTCGTATAAAAGTTAAATGCGATGGCGAGACATAATTTATGAAGTACTAGCTTTCCGCCCCGCAGCTTTGCCTAGTTTTAATATTTTCCCACTGTAAATAGTCCTTCTCCTGGTTTTACCTCTTCACTAATTTTTAGCCAATTGATTCAGCCGTACAATCATATTACAACTACATACATATAAAAGAAAGTCTTGTTAGTAACACTATTTTAAACTCAATATAAATAGTGTAATTATGAGTCCGGTGACGCTTACAGGGAATTTCAATTCGAGGCGCGTGCGAAAATCGGCCCGCATATCGCTATCTCTATTTAGCCGATGACGACAACCACAGTGTTTGACTGTGTGCGTGAGTAGTTAGGATAGCTCACCTGATGTTTCATGTCATGACCATAGAAAAAGATATCTAATGTTTTAATAATCGTTTGACGGCACCGGCTTCGCTTTTGAAACATTTGCTGCACAAACAATACGTGTTGAGATTATGTTAGTTATCAAACCGGTATGTTAAAAAAATCTCAGTGAATGTTTAGTTTGCCAATGCGTTTTTTTCTTTCAAAATTTGGCTGGAGTGTAGGTAGGTTCGTCATACGGTTCTGCTTCAACATGTATATTCTGCTTCTACTAAATTTAGGATTACAAAATTACGAGTATTATAAAATTATGATTAGAGAACAAAAGAAAGGATTTAGCGGTAAACATTTATTTTGCTAGACAGATAATACTTTTATTCATCACCTTAAAAACTTAATTTAAACATTATTATAAAGAATAGCAATAGAACTTATTTATTCATAGAACTGGTGGCCTTATCGCTCAAAGCGATTTCTTCCAGGCAACCAAAGTGCTTTATAACCTAAATTTACACAATTACCATAGGTACCTACTAAAATGTTATACTAAAACGTACAACATAATAATAACTCTAGTGTTTCATCACATGTCATCACTTTGTTCGATCATATCAAAAATCATATTTTTATTTTTTTTCGTGTGTTTCTTTTCTTTACGGGAAGGGACCTCTTTTTCCTGGGAACTGATAACCACAGGCGTTTTTTGCTTGATTGTCGTGGCTCTGTAAATATTTATACAAATTATAATCTAATCAATTTACTATAGCTATAAGACCTACTTATACATTGAAACAACAGAATAAATAAAAATTGCCGGACAATTCACTCAGCAACTTCTAGCCCCGTGGTAAGCTCGTAGCTTGTGCTAGATGCTAGATTTCTGATATAAGTACTTACTATAATATACATACATAGATGGATATTATTTTATTATACATTATATAACACCCAGACACCCGGAACAAATATTTGCAGATCATACAAATAGTTGTCCCGCGGCGGGAATCTAAGACTAAATGATTCTAAATGAAACATCCAATGTTTCGTACATGTACCTACCTGGGTACCTAGTACTTCCCTTCTTCACTTATCCTTAGATATAAGTAAGTAATTACCTAAACAACATGTTAGATAAGTACTTACCTACGTAGGTAGGTAGGGACAATTACTGAGTGGGTAAGTTTTTTATAGGTAAGTAGGTACGATGGTAGATTGATTTTACTTGTTGTACTTTAAAATATAACAAGCAACAATAATATAAGTTAGGCACTTACTGTGAGATACACCCCGACGTTCCGAGTCCATTATCAGCTACCAAACCGTAATTCAAATACAAATTCTTTATTTTAACACACAATGTAACATAACAGTTTACACTAAAGCATTACATGGGACTTACAATTTATAAAATAGAAAAATATCAAAATTTGTAAACAAAGCCAAAGTCACAGTAACGTCACAGTAACTTTTTAGACACCGATTTAGAAAAAAATAAATATAATAGACTCCAAAGAGAATATAATCACTACGTTAGAGTATTTATTGGTTATTGATAGACTCCTTCCCTCACGACGAAAGAGTTCCGAGCGTTCTTGTAAATACGCGTTGCACTAGTGTGAGTTAGTGCGAGCGATAAGCAATACTAGCTGTTGAAAATTTGGTATGAATTTGGATGTGTTCCGTAATACCAAAAATGATGACTGAAAACATTTTGTATTCCTCACAAAGTATTTTTATTCGGTGACTTAACAATATAAGCTATGTTTCTATGCAAATAATTTTTAAGATATTGTTGTTTTTCATACCAAACCAATAAGAAGAAAACATGCATTTTTAACGTAAAAAATTTGCAAAAAGCGATTGGCTTTAAATTCATTTAAAGTAGGTATTTTGTAAAAATAACTCCATAGGAACCTAGATAAATACTATTTAAATAATAATAATGCAATAATATCATGGAAATATGCCCGAATTACAAATAATTTTGGTATTACGTTTGTATGGGAAATTCGTCTTCCGCTGGCCCCTTAATACGACTTTCTTTTATATTATATCCGTTATATATTTGTGTAGATAAAAAATTTGCGATTTGATAAATAGCCATCCCAAACTAAAACTGCAAAGTAACTGCATAGCGGTTGATATAAACAGATTACAATACAAATTACCAAAATGGCCCATTCTTATAAGTAATTAGTTGAATTGAAACCTAAAGTTTTCTCATTTCGTTAACAACAAACGGTTCACGTTTGGTACGATGCACTGTAATGTTTAATTCATTGTTGTAATTGAATTTAAAATCGTTTATTTGTTTAATGACAAATAAATCTACATTTTCAAAAATGTATTGCATCATTGATATCTAAGAAAAAGAATGAAGAAATTAGGTTGGAGCGAGATGATAATGTGTCTGAAGTCTTGGAATCTATTCAAGTACGATACTTGAATTCTTTCAATCGTGAAAGGACACAGTGATCCTAAAACTGAGGCGCTTGTGAATGTTTATGACCTACACAATAATTATGAAGGTAATTGGTTAAACCCAAACTATAGCTCAGGTGCAACATAGACAATTTTCCCGCAAGTATAAAAATTGTTTTTTTAGTTTATCCTGGCGTTAAATTTCGCATATTTCAATGTTTGCATAAACAGTTCAGTTTCAGCCGAAGTTGAAATGCAACAAATATTCGAATTTACAGTTTTGGCGTATCAGACTTATTCATGCGATATTCTCGGTCATTCCTATGCCTGCGGCCAAACTATGCTCGAGGCAAGACAACAACAAAATTACAATAATTTATGGAGTCAAAATGGAGCTTAACTTTACAAAGTTTGTTATATTTCGTGCTGTTTTCTACTAAATTGTAATCATTAGTTTTGGGGTAAACGCATTATTTTACGCAGGCTTTTGTGAAACAAATTGTGTCACGGTGGCGGGTCACGCTTTATATAAACTACTTTAACACGTGACGGTCAGTTTTTGTAACGAATTTAAGTACAAAGAACTTATATTACAAGGTGAAGGCGAAAAACTTGTAATATTCACCACATAGATAAATATATTTTTATTGTAATACACAGATAACACCTAGCACAAACGGAACAAGTAATAAGTTTTATGAAACACATTTCCTGTTGACGTATCATCCTCAGCTTTGATGTAAAACTGTAAATTAGACCTGAAATCGTTGGACATGAATTGTCAAAGGAATACCGAGAGAATTACGCGATAAAATAAACGGGTTAACTAAAATAATACAGCTACACAATATAAACTTATCTAGTTCTCATTCGCGAGTTGCCTGTCGAACAATTTTTATGAATTCTATGTAAAAATAGTCTGAAAGATGGTGATGCAATAAGACAATTGGCGGATTTTTAAATGCCGTGGCATTGCCGATGATGAAAAACGCCGATAAAGAAGCTCCATACAGATAACGCAATTTCTACAGTTAGAACTTAAAGCAATTTTTATGACTAAGCTTTAAACCGCTGACACAGCCAATTTACGATCTACGAGCTAAATTCGACTCTATCTTACTATAAAGATAGCTTACTTTGGAACGTGTCCCATCATAGTTTATGCGACAGTGAGGAAATGAAGTCGAGGCAAATCTAAATGGACTTGGAAAACGCAGTGCACTAATGTCGGGAAGGGTGAGGCATGAACGACGGTTTGTTCCAAGATATTTAGTGGATCTTGGATGTTTTGACATAATGTTATCGTGAAGTTTATAATGAGAGTTTTATACTTGAGCTTGTTGTTGATCCTGAGTATGAGTAAAATAATTATTTAAAGAGTTATCTGTGTTTGCTAGTTAATAGTAATAAAATGTACTGGTGCGAAAATCGTATCATCGTGTAAAGTATGCAACTGGTTCAGATACCACTTAAAAAAAAACATTGAAATTTCAAAGATCTAATACAGGCATGTTTTAGAGTATCACTTGAAAACTTGTTCGTCAGAGAGCGTTCACAAACTAAGTTGTAGGAAGTTGGTTATTGCAGGTTGGCGTTCTGCCATCTCAGTACAATATACCCGGTTGGTACAGGTACATTATAGTATAAATAAATGTAATGAAATTGACCACAGTATATTTCAACAATGAAGTTTTAGAATTTGTAGAATAGATTTTTCTGTCGTAAAAATAATTTGAATCATTAGGCTGTTGTAAAGTTTCATCAAAATCCATACAGTGTTTTTTGCGAGAGATCTAAATCAAATTAACAAAGAAATTAAACTTATCGTCATAAACGTTCGCTTAATATAAATAGGACTTTAACATGTCATGGATCGTATATAAAATATACATATAACATTCTTCACGGACAAAATCATTTTGTCTGAAGTCTGTACATTGCAGAGAAAATAATTCGTAGCCTAGCAATTTCTAGTTTAATAAAGCCTCCAGCACACCGAATGCGTATACGTACACGTAAGCGTAGACGTGCACGTACTGTTATACGGGGATCTTAAAAATGCTTTTTAAAAAATGGAAAAACTTTTATTTTATTTAATTAAAAGTAAAGCACAAAGATTTAGTAGATTTTTCGCGAACAAATATTTTTTATAATGTATGTGCGTGCCGGTTGGGATCTATGACCGAACTGAGCTGAGAAAGTGGGAGTATCGTATAGGACAGATATACATATGATATTACATAGAATGATAGAATACTTAGATATGCAATTATAATATAAAGTAAGAAATACATAGGCATATTTGAGGACATATCTTGGGATATAACATCTCCCGGGTTAAGAGGAAAGTTACTTTGAAAAGTAAGTTTACGGAAAAGATAATTTTATAATATTTATTTTATGTATTTATTTAATATAAATATATATTTTTATATATAATTTATTTATGTATTATAAAATAAGTTTACTGGTAAATAGAAGGGAGAAGAAAGGATAACAAACCGAACACACACACGTTTACAATAAGTTTTAAAAAAAAATAACATTATATAATTACATAATTGCCTTAAGCTAGAGATAAACTAAGTACATAAGTATTTCAAAATTACATTAAAATATTTCATTCAAATAATTTTCAAAGTTACGAAAGTTTTAATTATTTAGTATTTTATTTTAAAGTGTTACAATAATAATAGACGATTACAATTAAACTTTATAAACTTATTCATAGACATAAACTTTATATTTGATTTTATAAATTTAATGAATAGTGTAGGTATATATACCTATTTTACTTATACTTAAAATTTTAATCAATTCTTAATCTAGGTAGCGGTATATCTTCTATTATATTCTCCGTTACATTTTCAAGAGTTATCTCTCGTTTCTGTTTGTTACGAGATATAAAATAAAGACATTTAAATTTCTTACAAAAATAGAACATAATAAAAATAACAAAAGAAATTACTAAAATTATAGTTAGAATAGGGAAACTGATATGATTCAAAAATAGGTTATCATTTTTGTTAATAAACTCATCAACATTTTTCAATTGTAAGTTAGCTTCATTTTTAAGGATTTTTAAATCATCTAAATTTATATTTTTTATAATTTTGTTTGGCATGTTGATGATTTTATCTTTAAAATCATTAAATTGACAACAACTATCATTTATAAGGTTAAAGTCCGAGTTAATAGAGGGTATGTTTAATTTAGGTTTATACATAGTTAATAATTTTATACTGTTACAAGTGGCTATACATTTTTGTTCGAGAGTTAAAATTCCGGTACCAACTATAGTCATATCAGTAGTGCCATTCTTACATTCTATTGATAACTTAGTCGGGTCTGATTGTACAAACAGCCATCTATTTTGGCCGAGGTCATGCCAAATATCAATTGAGTCACCATAAATTGATTTTACAACGCATTGGGGAGGAAGTGTTTTTATGACTTTTGTAATGAATTCAATTTCGCAAATAGGATTGTTGTTTACAGGAATTATATTAGTGGCGTCACATAGGAAAGTTTTGGAAATCGTTTTACAATAATGGATGTCATCTAATGTACAGTATGTGGATTTATCTTTGCTTATAGCAACATAATTTTTTGTTGGTAAAATCATAGAATAAAATTTACTTGTTTTGTTTTTATGTGACACCGGGACTGGTATTACTTTGTAAAGATCATAATCAGTAAAATAGACCAAAGGGATTCTTAGAACATAAACAATATTATTCGGGATGTGATAAGCGGATATTTCGGAAATCTTTAGTAACAAATTAATATTATCATTTAATTCGATATTTACAGGGTATTCTTTGTATTTGGGTAAAAATTTGAGATTACGATTTAATTCTTCATACAATTTTCTTGGGGACAAGATAGAGGGATGAAGCGTATTGGAATTAGCAAATAAAATAGAGTTTACAATGTCTTCAATTTTGAAACTAAGGGTAAGTAAGTTAGAATGTAACGTGTTTAACACTTCATTGATCCTTAATTTAATCTTGACCTCATTTGTAACTAAACTTATATTACTCATACTAATACTTAATTTAATTATAGCATCATTCAAACGTATTTCGTTTTCAGAAATTGTTTTCAGAGTGTTATTCATATTTTCAATGGAAGATTTAGAAAGGTAGATATTTTGTTTTAGAAGATAGGCAAGTTTCTTATTGTCAGAATTAAGCGTTTGAATGGCGCTATGGTACATATTTGAATCGTTTTCGTCCATAGTACCAATCACAGTTTTTAACATTGAACCAATACCAGCGAACCAAGATCTTCTAGATTTTGAAGATATTAAGTGGGATATTGAATCATAGTCCCTAATTATGTCGTCAAACAAGGTATATAGAGGTGGGATCATGTTAAGGCATTCATAGTTTTGATTATTATTTTGTTCACATAGAATTTTTACGTCTTTAAGTCCTCCTTCAATATTTTGTAAATGTGGTAGTATATACTTTAAATCAGTAGGGATTAGTATAAAAATATAATCGTTTATTATTTTCAGGTTGCCGACGGCGTTGAAGAAAATACCTGCACTTTCATCCAGAGACTGAACGTGTTGCTGGCCCAAGGACGTCGTGAAAATTAGTGATGGAAATATTCTGAAATTTTCAAATTGTTTCAGTGCTTTGATAGAAAATTGGCTAGATCTTAAGACCTAGGAGATTCTATCTCAGCTAGTTTCACTTCGTCATAATGGTGTTTGATCAACCGTCGATTTATGAAAACAGAGAGAGTATTATTACCATGAATCTTAGCAACTTTATAGGGACCTTTCCACAATGGGGATAAAGCTTTTCGAAGTCTTAGGTGGTTTTTAATGTAAACGAAATCACCTACTTTGTATTGTATAGGTCGGGTATGTTTGTCATAATAAGATTTAGATTTTTCTTTAGATGATTGAATATTTTGGATTGCTTTTTCACGAGAAATTTTGAGACGATGATGTAACATCTTAATATAATCTGGATAGGTCACATCAGATCGTAATTCAAAGACTGAGTCAGGAATATGAGGTTTGTGACCGAAAACTAATTCATATGGTGTAAATTGGGTTGTAGTATGAACGGTACTATTGTAGGTAAGCATGGCTGTATAAACAAATTTATGCCAATTGTTTTGATTGTCGTTGACATATGATTTTAAGTATTCCTTTAAAGTCGAGTGGCTTCTTTCTAGGGCGCCTTGAGTTTGAGGGTGGTAAGGAGTTGACCAAATTTGTTTTATTTTTAGGAATTCGCATGTTCTTTTAAATAATTCAGCAGTAAAATTAGGACCTTGGTCGGTAAGTATAGTTTTGGGGATTCCGAATAAAGATATAAAATGGACTAGACATTCACATGAATCTTCTGCGGTAGCTTTGGCAACGGGGTAAGCAATAGAGAACTTTGTTAGATCATCTTGAAGTGTAACTATGAATCTTAGATTCTGTAATCCTGCTTCAGGTAAGGGACCCACGATATCAAGGCCGATTCTTTCGAAGGGTCGAGTAGATGTAGTAGTTATCTGCATAGGAGCTTTATTCGTTTTACGCAATGGTTTATTGGTTTGGCACAATTTACATGCTTTCACGTAGTTTTCTATGTCAGAACGCATATTTTTCCAATAGTATCTTTCCTTAATTCTATCGTACATTCTATTGGATCCGAGATGACCAGCGATAGGGATATCATGATTTTCTTTTAATATTTTATCAATTTCAGAGGGAACAGGGTAAATTATATTGTTTTTATAAATATTAACAAATATATTAGTATTATTGAATAGATACAATAGCATACTATAGATTTTAGCAAAATAAATCTGTTGAAAGGGGTTTTTGAAATCGGAGATGGAAATATCATTAATAATTCCGGTAAGTACAATATCGTCTCTTACGGATTTTAAAGTTTTAAATATATCAGGATAAGTGCAATTATCAAAATAGTAAACTTTAGTAAAAAGTAAATAATATGTTTTTTGTTTCAGGTGAATCTTTTGAAAGGAATGAAGTTGGCGTTCTTCGCTAAGGATATTCGTCGCGTTATCTCCTAACTCGGAGAGGATGTCTTGTAAATAAGGATTGGAATCATCGAAATCTATGGACACTGGTAACAAAATTGTGTTGGAATTACTTTTTAATAGACTTGAATTGAATTCTTTGATCTGAACATTAAATGTTTCATTTTTATTTAACATTGATTTGTGATATTCGGAATATTCTCTGTTTATATTCATGGATGTGTCTATAATTGCTTCTTCAACGGGTTCACGCGAAGGTGAAGCAGGGTTTGAAATAGAAGATGTTGGAGTGGAAGGGTTTGGTGCGATTATAATCTTAGGACTCAGAGGGGCTGGAAAAGGATTTGGCATAAATGGACGATTACGAGGATTCGGAGGATTCAGAGGATTTGGAGGATTCAGAGGATTCAGAGGATTCAGAGGATTCAGAGGATTTGGAGGATTCAGAGGATTCAGAGGATTTGGAGGATTCAGAGGATTCAGAGGATTCAGAGGATTCAGAGGATTCGGAGGATTCAGAGGATTCAGAGGATTCAGAGGATTCAGAGGATTCAGAGGATTTGGAGGATTCAGAGGATTCAGAGGATTCAGAGGATTCAGAGGAGTTGGAGGATTCAGTGGAATGAAGTCCAAATCAGATTCTTGAGGATTATCAAATCCGTAGTCTTCCGGGCCTAAAAGCTCGTCTAAATCGCGCTGAGAAATTTCAGTTGGCATTTCGTCGGATTCTTTAACTATAGGGTTAATTGGGAATCGCGAGAGCGCATCAGCATTGCTGTTTAATTTTCCTTTTTTATGGACAAAGTCGTAATCAAATTCTTCTAGTTTCAATCTCCATCTCACAAGTTTTGAACCAGGGTCTTTACAGTTAAATAACCACTTAAGTGGTTGATGGTCTGACACAATCGTGAAATGTCGGCCGTATATATATGGTCTAAATGTTTTAGTGCCGAAAATAATGGCTAAACACTCCTTTTCCGTCACGCTATAATTGTTTTCAGCTTTGTTGAGAGTTCGCGATGCAAAAGCAATAGGTTTGTCTTGGCCTATTGGACCCTGTGATAGGATAGCTGCAATGGCAAAGTTCGAAGCATCGCATGTTAGATTGAAAGGTTTTGAAAAATCTGGATATGCTAATACTGGCGCGGAGATTAATGAGTTTTTTAGAGTTTCGAAGGCCAACTGTTGTTCATGGTGCCAATTAAAAGGAACATCTTTCTTGAGTAAGTTAGTCAAAGGTTTCGCTACGCGGGATAATTCAGGAATAAAGCGGCGATAATAAGATACTAATCCTAAAAAGGATTTTATGTCTTTAGGGGATTTAGGAGTTGGGTAATTTGCCACGGCGCTTGTCTTTTCTGGATTTGGCTTAACACCTTCTTTAGTAATGATGTGGCCTAGGTATGAAACTTCCTTTCTTAAGAATTCACACTTGTCAGGTTGGAGTTTAAGGTTAAAATGCCGGAGTCTATCAAAGACATTAGATAAATTTTTAATATGGGCATCGAGATCATAGGAGTAAATGACGATGTCATCGAGATAGACAAAACATTGGATACCTTGGAGGCCTGAAAGAGCCGTGTTCATAAGCCTCTGGAAGGTGGAAGGCGCGTTCTTAAGGCCGAAAGGCATGCGTGTAAATTCGTAATGACCTTGTGGGACTGAAAAAGCAGTTTTAGGGCCGTCATTAGCTTTCATTTTGATTTGGTGAAAACCCGAAGTTAGGTCAAGAGTACTGAAATATTTACATTTTCCTAGTTGATCTAAAATTTCTGTGATATTTGGGATTGGATAGGAGTCTCCTATAGTAATATCATTGAGTTTACGGTAGTCGATAACGACTCTCCATTTACGTTGGCCAGAAGCGTCTAATTTCTTGGGTACTATCCAAATAGGGGATGACCATGGCGAAATGGAAGGTTTAATTATACCTTCTGATAACATTTTGTTAATTTGAGACTGTACTTCCTCTTTGTGAACTTCAGGAAATCTATATGATTTAGTATTGATAGGAATATCTGAAGATGTGATGATTTCGTGTTCAAGGACGTCAGTGGTTGTTAAATGATCTCCAGGAAGATAGAAAATGTCAGAAAAAGTAGTACAGAGCTCGAGGAGAGCGTTAGATTCTTCACAATTCAAATGGTTCATTCTCAGGGAATCTATGACTTGAGTAGTGCGATCAATAGCATTTTCTAGATTATTATTGAATTTAATAGCGCAGTGATTTACAGGTTCAAGTTTAATATTTAGATTTGAATTGAAGTTGATAGGCTTTTCAGAAGTATTGACCACGGTCAAATTGATCCGTTTGTTTTTCTTTACTTTTACTATACAATTGGATATCAATAAGTCATTTGACAAATGTTGGTCTAGGACGACACCTTCACCTATATCTGGATTAGCTACTGAGCATTCGACAACAGCTTCAGTGCGAGGTGGAATAGAATAAACAGGTTTTGTGAATTTAAGATATAATTTATCTTTTTCTACCGAAAGTATGCCTTTGGCGTAGTCGATTTGGCAGTGATGCATGGCAAAGAAATCATTACCTATTATACCATCATAGGGGAATTGTAGATTTGGCATTACGTGAAAATAATGTTTAAGGACGTCGAACTTGATGTTTACGATGCCAAGAGATTTTATGGGGTTATTACCCGACCCAAGGCCACTGAAATTTATAAATAATTTTGTAATTTCAGGCATTTTCTCAATGGCGTTGATTTTCAAGAGGCTAACAGATGCACCACTATCAACAAGGAGTTTCAGCGGCCTAGAAGAGACTGAAGATATAACTTCAATGAATGGTAAGTGTTTTTTCAATGGATTTGTAGTTATATTATATGTTTTAATTATTTCTTTTTCTGTTTCAGGCGCTGATGTGCACGTATTATGAAACGAAGCAGAAGTTGTGTCGATTTTGGTTGAAACTCGTCCCGTACGACACGGCGACGAGACGCTTATTCGTTTAAAGGCTCGGCGGGGTCGCTAGAGACGTCGTTGTATTCGGATTCCTCGACAGCGTGTATGGGCTGGTTGCGGCCAGCAGAGTTATTGAATCTATTTGCATACTGTCGTTTACGGCATGATTCTATTGTGTGTCCATAGAACTTACAATACCGGCATACCAGTGGAGCAGATTGACTATCATAGTTAGCTCTAGACTGGTTCACTTCCGGTTTAGGCTGCGAAGATCCTTGAGTGTTATGAATTTGATGATTGTGGGGCCCCGCGTTAGAATGACCTTGATTTTGGGGAAAACGTCCCTGATTTTGAGGAAATCGTCCTTGCTGATGGGAGAATCGTCCCTGATTTTGGGGAAAACGTCCCTGATTTTGGGGAAAACGTCCCTGGTTTTGGGGATAATGATTTTGATTTTGGGGAAAACGTCCCTGATTATTATTGTTATAATTATTATTACGCGCTTGATGGTTAGGGGTAAAATTGGTTTTACGCATAGTTGCGTGGTGAATTTTTTCTTCTGACACTGCGTAATTTATCGCCTCGTTCAATGTTTCAGGGTCGCGACACCTAACAACTTGCGACAAACGAGGATTAAGCCCTGTGATAAATGTATGTGTTGCGAGGTCTTGCATCGCAGCGAGTCGGCCGGCCAGTTCTCCCTTCTTTTTGGTAGGGATTGATATATTTATCTCCTTGAGAAGTTTTGAAAGGCATGACTCTATGCGTAGAGAGAACTGGGTGACCGTCTCGTTATTAGATTGCCGGCAGTCTTGAAGGTCTGAGAGGAGTGCAGCGTAGTGTTTTTTCTCACCAAATTGCGATTTTAGGTAATCTTCCAATTGTTTGAAAGACTCAAATTCCCTCACTACACATGCACTCTCTGCGGGACCTTCAAGCTGGCTTAGCACATATTTCAAAAGGACCCCTTGTTGCGCGGGAGACGCTAGACTAACTGCATTTTGGCAGTTCGTAATAAATGCATTCAGCTTCTCTCTGCTTCCATCGAATCGGTTGATAAATTTAAGCAAGATGTTTAAGTCAACTGATGTAGTCATGGCTTGTGATAATTCGGCCTTTCCGATATTCTCACTCGTCATAATAATCTACAATTAATATTTGAGCCAGGAACGAGCACAGTCTTATGTGGGCGTATAGTCTTAACAAATTCCCAATGCAAATTCTTAGAAGATAGCGATAACGGGGACCTACCGGGTATTGGTAATGTTAACAGAATGTGAATGGTCAAGCAACATATATACGACAATTTTTTTTTTGAATGATGAAATAAAGTTTATGTTAAAAATAAAGATAAAAAATATAAATTTGTAGAATGTTTTTTGTAATTAATTGTTACTTCACGGTATTAATTTTGCACTTCACTAACACTTTGTAAAAAAAAATTAATTGACTTACAGGAACTGGAGAAACATTTTCACACACAATAGACTTTCCAGGATTCTGCGACGTGGAGGCTCGCAGGTGAGCGGAGCGGGATACAGCGAGATACAGCGAGATACAGCGGGATACAGCGGGATACAGCGAGATACTCTTGGAATTTCAGGGCGTCAAAGACGCTGCGGCTCGCAGGTGACCAGGGCACGGCTCGCAGGTGACCAGACACGGCGTAGTAAGTAGGCGTATGAAGGACTTGGTATGATTGCGGCGGTGAGGATTCAGCGAACTTCACTTTAGAAGGCGATCCCGGGATTGCTTTTTATACAATCCCACCGCTGCCACCAATGTTATACGGGGATCTTAAAAATGCTTTTTAAAAAATGGAAAAACTTTTATTTTATTTAATTAAAAGTAAAGCACAAAGATTTAGTAGATTTTTCGCGAACAAATATTTTTTATAATGTATGTGCGTGCCGGTTGGGATCTATG
This sequence comes from Chloroclystis v-ata, assembly GCA_963691955.1. Lineage (NCBI taxonomy): Eukaryota > Metazoa > Arthropoda > Insecta > Lepidoptera > Geometridae > Chloroclystis > Chloroclystis v-ata. The sequence goes on along the minus strand of OY829902.1, from coordinate 8,394,494 downwards.
ACCGAACTGAGCTGAGAAAGTGGGAGTATCGTATAGGACAGATATACATATGATATTACATAGAATGATAGAATACTTAGATATGCAATTATAATATAAAGTAAGAAATACATAGGCATATTTGAGGACATATCTTGGGATATAACAGTACCACTGAGTTGTAATGTATGGGAATGTATGAGACAGGACACACTGCTTGCGTAACGTGACGTGCGCGTGCAGTGTGTCCTGTCTAATACATTCCCATACATTACAACTCAGTGGTACGTGCACGTCTACGCTTACGTGTACGTATACGCATCCGGTGTGCTGAAGGCTTAAGGACGGGTGGTATTCGCATTCATTAGTCTACAAGATTCCTTGGATGGCCGTGTGGCGGCATCCATTGCAAGAACCACAAGGTTGAGATCTCCATTCTAATAGAACTCTGGTTTAAGAGTTTGACGTTGTTATATGGGCCGATCAACTTTTAGAACAATTTGAGTATGCTGGAAAATATTTAAGTATTTTAAGCAAGTAAATAGTTTACAGTAATTTTATATTGATATGAACGGAAAATTCACGAACCTTTCTTGCATTGAATTTGTCAATAGTTTCGTCCCAAAACGTGAAAAAATGGCACGGATCACGACAGCTCGCCAGTCGCAGTATGAATTTATCAAACCACGACAGTTTTTGTAGTAAAATTGTATATGGTACTTAACTTTGGCTGTAGCAACGAACAGAAATAAAATAATAATGATTTTGATAAAGTTTTTGTTTGTAAGAAGATTATTTTTAGAGGGTTTATTTGTTTATCTGTTAATCGAGTGTTTAAGAGTTGTTTGGAGTTTCAAGGGTTTTAACCGATTTTAGAAAATCAGCAACTCTTTCCAAAGATACTTTGTACGGGTTTCAGTTTGAGGTGAAATTGGAGTTCACATGGTCTTCAAAACTTTAAAGTTTAACATTTCAATTTCAATATTAACTTTATTTATTCCTTTCCATGGAATGAATTGTGATATTTTCGAGATATACATACGTGGAAAGGTTACAATGAAAATAATGTCGAAAAGATTTAAAGGAGACCTATATTTCATCTACCAATGTGATGAGATGGACTAAATAAAATAATAGTGGTAATTTATATACTTAACTTTAAATTAAATCCGTACGTAGGTTGTATAAAACAATGATGTCAACATGTACAGGCGTAGCACAAAACTATTAGCTAAATACAATAACGATACATAATACATGCATTTTTATTATTACAAACCGTTTAAATCACACAATTTCTCTTAAAAAAACTTAATTCAACTTGTCGTGTCCACAATCCATTATAACTTCATCCTAAAGTCTTCTCTCCCTCAAACAAGCTATCACATAACCATCTAAGCCCGTTTAAACATTTATGGTTCTAGACATTTCTCTGTAATGAGCCACAGTATTACAACAGAGCCTGTAATAGTAGGTACTTGAGTGGTTCCGGACTTAACTTTAATGGCCAACCTTATCTTATTACAAACTAATGAAATTAGTCCGAAGCTTTGACCTAACTTACAGCTTGACCAATTTCTAAAGCACCCTTATATCTGAACTGATTTGTAAAGGAAACCTCAATATGCATGCATTAATATCAGAGTGTTAGTGTAAGCTTTATTCAAACTAGATCTTGAGAATGATATCAAAACAGTGCGCCATATTTAGTTTAATGCCTTACAACTAACTAAAAGTGTGAGTTAAAAGAATCCCTATTCGGCATTTAAAAACTAGTTCTAAAAATATTATTTGCTTTTTTTTCACTATACATGTATTTCTCAATGACTTAACGACATATGTAGTATAAAACAAAGTAGCTGACGCTGTCTATCCTATGAAAGCTTCAATATTTAAAACTACGCAACAGATTTCAATGCGGGTTTAAGTACCTATCCGAGGCGAAGCAAGGGCGGTTTGCTAGTTGTTTATATATTGAAGCAACAGCTTTATGTCTAGTCTCAGGGCTCATAATGTAAACAGGGCCACGGGCAATCGCTCGGCAAACGTATTGAACATTTGCCAAGCGGTTTTCATTAAACTTCGTCGATCCATTGTCCAGGAAATGTTCACAGTTTTATATCGTCCGCTTCCTCCGCGTTTATGGGACGTTAAAATATTCCGGTCACTGCGACAATTTCGTCGTTGATATAACTTTTGCACTCCATGATTTGGCCTTGTGGGAAAGTTTCGTAAATCTTGAAGTGGTATGAAACTAAGTATTAAAATATTGAACGTTATTACTCGTATGACAAACTATAGTCGACGCATTGTAAACTACATTGTAAAAATGGCGAACACATGGCGATCACACTAGCGGATTTTAGGTTCCATTAAAATAAGTACTTATAACTAGAATAAAGTTGTCGTGTCATATTGACATTTACACTATCTGTGTCCATGGCACACGCTCGTATCTACGGCACGGTGTGGCGGTGCTGCAATCTGTCGAGCTGCAGCACCGAGCATGGGCATTGTGTACCTATAACATTTTTGACTTTATTACATAATAATAGTTGTTAAAAACTAATTCGTTGCCAATCGGGATGAAAATAAAACTCCATTGCGGAAAAGTATACTTTCTACAATTTGAAGCGATGATAAAAATCCCTTTTCAAAACTTTTTTTGAGCTAATACATTTCTTTAAACCGAAACTTGCATTGTAAAATAATACCTAAATGCCAGACACCTTTAACCCTCTTAATAAAATTACACCCGAAAAACTTTTCAGTATAATAAGATTAGAATTTATGTTGGTACAACTGTCTAAGGCTGAAAGTAAATACCTTGGTGTCGAAGAAAAAAGACTAGGCTTATCTTAAAAGCGTCTCGAATTGTATCGAACCCTTATAAATACAACTCATTCTTTACACTCATAAATCTAGTAGCCATTATGGTTTGTATCAGCATTTTTGTAGGAATTGAATTTTAAACAAAAAATAGATTAAAAAGATAAATAATACAATTTTGTGAACTTGTGTTTAAGTTTGTGTTACCGGTACTAAAACTATAAAATAAAAATACAACATTTTCTTTGACTTTTTATTATATATAGAAAATACACAAAACTCCCGTAACAAACAATAACATATAAAATAAACATTCGTCCTGTGGTGGGAATCGAACCCGCTGTCTCCTGCGTCGCACATAGGCTTTAGAATTGTAATATATTGTATCAGTTGGTAGTGTTACCTCAAAGTACCCACATAAATTATATATTGACTCCTTTTCGAGCACGTGTCGCGCTGTTAATACAATTCAAGGCAGGTCTGAAACCCATAACAGAACGTGAATCGAAGCACCCGCTCTCCGCTCCTAATGTTTACGGGATTGTTTCGTTCCAAGTTGGAAAATCCGTGTTCACGAAATAACGAACTCGGTTGCTTAGTTGAAATGAACTTATCACATTGAACACGTTAGTAATCTTTGAATGTTCGATATTTCGTTAACAATATTTGATCTTGGAAATTGGTTTTGGTTCATTTTATAAAATACAAAATTTGGATTCATCAAAGTAAATAAAATAAAAAAAATAAAATAGTAAATAAAATAAAATAAAGTTTAAAATATTTGTACTACTTTATTAAATAAATTATACATAATTTTATATTATGTAAAGTTATACTAAATAAATATTTTATTAAGAAGAAATCAATCCTGAGAAGAAGAGAGCAAAGAGCAACCTAGTAAGACTCAGCTGACAAACTATCCAGAACCTTCTTTACCAACTAAACCAATCTAATACCTGATTCAGTTACCAAACTTAGGTATATGTGGGTGAAATGAACTAAAAACGGCATCCTGTTACTAAAACCTGCTTTTAAGAGACCTCGGCTTAAGATAGACTTTATTTTTTCAACCAATAAGTACCACTCTACAGGGTACCTATAAGAGGGTTTTCGCCAAATTGAGACAAATTGTATTGAATTCGGATTTGAACTGAGTAGGCTAGAGCACCAACTAGTTTAGGGAATGTTATTGTTAATACTTACTTCCTTGGGGAAAGGGATTTTTTCTTTTAAATTAATAATAAATACATATTTCTGGACAATTCACACAGCCCCGTGGTAAGCTCAAATCTTGTTCGGAATTGTCGAACTCGCAACCATCTTTCGCCCGCTTCTTCAATATTTTCTGATGAAAAATCCAAAGTTACTACAGTTAGTATGCGCCTTTGAAATGAAACGGTCTAGTGTACCAAATAACGAATAGCCATTGTAGATAATACGGCGAACTTGGATACTTGATATAAATAATAGGGTTGGCAGAACGTTTGATGTTGCAAAGGAGGTCTAACGACTGTCATTTTACAAGTTTGGTCGCGAGGGACCGAATTGAGGGCAAAGTTACTACTATACCCTCGAATTTGTACAAGATGACAATTACGGTTCGTTTAGCTATATACTACTAACTGAACGTTTGTAGTTTGTAATTATTAGTAAAAAAAATCTCAATATTGAAATTTCGATCAATATATGTAGATACCTTCTTAGAGATACAATTTAGTTACCTATTACTAACTAAAATATAGATCATGTTTATCTTAATATAATTTATCTTATGTTTTTACCTAAGTGAGGTATATCTAGTTTAAACTCCGTGGGTATTATCACTTAAAACATTAAATGTCTAATGTTAAACACTCAGCAAGTAGTAAATGCGAAATTCGCTACGACTACTTTGTAAGCTCTACAAAAAAGCGTAATAAACTTTAACGGGTTTCTGACATGCTTTTAAATTACGCTGGTAGTAAACAAACCATAAAGTACACATAGATTTTTTTACGGCAAACACTTTTAGGGTTAAATAAAATAGATATTTGGCACAATGGACCTTAACCTTGAGAGGGAATAAAAGCCTCTTTGGTATTTTACTATAACGTTTAATATGAGCTGAGAGGTTGGGGTTTTTATCATTGTTCGCAGTCTAGAGCTAATTTACCTCTGGCCAGTTTGTAGAGCCTTTTTTTGTTATATTGGATGAAACCGGAAAATTGTACGCGGATGGAAAATAAGGTCAACGTCTAAATATTGTATTAATAAATCTTTACTTATACTCGTATTAAAATTCGAAAGACTATCGATGCAGTCAGGCGTATTCGGCTTCTACGCCAAGACCACTTAGGCGATTTTAATGAAATTTTGTTTGGAAATTCTTGAATTTTATGTATGCTTCGCACACGATATAACCCATTTTCCTATTGTAAAAACTATTTAGCATTGAAGTTCATGTCTAGAAGTGTTTCCTAAATGATTAAATGGATAAAAGTCTGCAACAAACTCAAATATTACACGAAATTTATAAAATTTTTGAAGTCTTTGAAACCTCTGGAATTTTAGCAGTTGAATTTAAATACAAGAATGCATCCAATGTCGATTCGATTATACAAAATATTTAAAATATGTTGGTAATTCAGACTTTTCAGACTTTCGCGATTTGGACAATAATTTGTTAATCTTTAGATTCAACCATTAAAGATATTGTGGCGATCAATTAATATTTTGGTTTAAATAAAATGCATGCATACATAAAGATATAACGACGACTTTCTGTAATAAAATGTATTGAAATAAAAATAGAGAGAGCCTTAACATATACAAATAGATTAAAATAGATGTTGTCTGATCTGCAAACTAACTAGAAATATATAATATTCACACGAACTATACATATGTATATATATATTTATTCATTAAATAAGTATTCGTCTAAGACACATGTCTGTTAATTTTTTTACGAATTACCATTAGACCAAGCGTCAAGGCAAAACGTAGTGTTAAACAATATCATACAGTATAAACTAAATTAATTTAAGTTTAGTTGCTACCAAATGTGATTTGTTTAAGCAAGACAAATTCCGTCAAGGACTCGTCAGGAAGAGGATTTAAAACCAATTAGTAACTTTGAAGAGAAACGTTTGTAAACCGCTCGTGTGTGAGACAGATACTGACTCAGCTTTCTTTGGCGTAAGGGTGCTTTTCCACCGGCTTTGTTGTTACAAATATTTTTTTATTTTTTAGATAATTTTTATAATTTTTTTACGACTTTTCTCTTAGCCTATGCTTTTTCAGTGTTCCCAGACAATACATGAGCCGTGTTGGCTACGCGGGAGCACATTCGACTTTTATTCCGAAGTTAGTGGGTTCAAATCCCGCCGCGCACCTTTTTTTCGGATCCGCGCTTTTCGTCTTGAAAATGCAAATGTTTAATACCACATAATTATTGTATACTTTAATGATGATGATATTGCCTGTTGTAATCTTGATTCTGATTCAATTTCTACTATGCGATGAAGGTTTATTGGCCCCAAAAACGCCTGACGAAGAAGCGGAGGTGGTCGGTAGACTATGATCTACTATAGGTATGTTGTTAAATATGAACTAGAGGTATTCAGTTCGAGTTGTGATTAGGCCGAAGTTGAACATTTTTACGTAAAGCTTGAGAATTTTATCTACGTAGGAATATCGAATGTTTCAACAATAATATTAAGCGATTAAATCGTAATCCTATTCGTATGCTGAGTCTCTTATCTTCAAGTCGACATTTCCCGAAACGTAATTTGAATTAGTTAAATCCAAGTTCCGTAGTATTTTTATGTATGTGTCTTTTGTCATCTTCTGCCTGTTTATTTTTTTGTGAATCATCTTATCCACCAAAGCGGTAACGCAAAACAGAGAGTTATAGCAACAACTTATAACAGTTATAACTAGTAAGTATTAGGTTAATGTGTTTTTATGTTTCATCATATCAGCCGTCGGACGTCCACTGCTCGACATAATTAATGAATTCCAGTCGTTTCGGTCGGATGCAACTTGCTTCCACCGTGAACCAGCTAACTTCACCATCTCATCGGTCCATCTGGTAGGTGGGCGTCCGACGCTGCGTTTTCCGATCCGTGGTCTCCACTCGAGAACTTTTCGGCCCCATCGGCCATCCGTTCTCCTCGCTATATGGCCTGCCCATTGCCACTTCAAAGAGCTAATCCGCTGGGCTATGTCGGTGACCTACGTATCTCCTCATTTGATCCCGTAGAGAAACCCCGATCATAGCCCTTTCCTTCATGAGGCCGATGGTGAAGCACCACTTTTCGGATCCGTATGTCATCACTGGCAACACACACTGGTTGAAGACTTCGTCTTGAGGCACCGAGTTATTTTTGACGAAAAGACGTTGACGTTTTTATGTTTGGAGGTTTATTATTATGAGTACTGACAATATATTTAGGTATATCAATTGTTATTATTATATTTTTGGTATTCCATTTGATATGTCCATTTAAATTCCCACCATTATCTATAATTTAAATATAAGCACTAGACATGGTTTTATCTCAGTTTTGAGTGACTTTCAAAATAATTTAATTTGGATACTTAAGTTGCAAATTTCAGCAGATATAAATAACTATTTCTGTAGAGCTACATGAAAGAAAATTGTTTTCAACATACATACTCGAAGATCGACGATAAATACCTAGTAATGTATATTAGAATATTTCTTGTTATCGATCATAAATACAAATATCGTCATTGGATCATTCTACGATATTCACACTTTTTTCATTCAGAAGAGTGAGTTTTCTATTATTATTTACATATGTAGAAATATGCTTAAGGCTTATCTTATTTCTGGAATTATACGGAAATACATATAAAGCAGGATTGGATTTCGGTGTAAATCGCGCGTACAAAGTGCACACATGGTAACATTCCCACAGATCTTCGATCTCACAAAGTATCAGATTAGATTTTTACTTTATGTGAGTTTTTTTAGCTATAAATATAACAATTATTATATATTGCAACATATCAACACTTTGTCCGAGAACGAGGTAGATGTCCACCACACTTTGCCAAAATTCATGGATAAATTCAGTTCAAGAAAACTTAAAATATGTCATGGATCTAGCGCATTAGTAATTTTATTGTAGTTATATTCTGTGTGTAAATAATAAATAAATAAATGTATTTAATTTAACCATATGGGTTAACTCTTTGAAATGGCAATGGGCTGGCCATATAGCGAGGAGAACGCATGGCCGATGGGGCCGAAATGTTCTCGAGTGGAGGTCACGGATCGGCAAACGCAGCGCGTCGTACAAGATAGACAAATTATCTTGTCATAGCTGCCGATTCACGGTGGATGCAAACTGCATCCGACCCTAATAACTGGAATTAATATAGGAAGGCCTTTGTACAGCTGTGGACATAGTCCGATAGCTGAAATTATAATGAAATACCATAGATACTACTTAGGCCTACTTTATACATTTTAATTCTTTTGAGAAATAAATATAATAACTCATGATTTTGATGTTATTGGTCTACACTACAGAATCCGTAAACATTTACGCAATCAGAAATAATATGCCGTATTGACCCTCATGTTTAATTACAAAAGTTTTTGATTAAATATTTGCTTGGAAAATGAGCTTTACGCCTTAATAAACATCATCAACATTTTAATATACCGTAAAACACTCCAACATTGCCACCGAGGGTAATTTTGCCCGAAGACCAATTTTTAAGCAAAACTTTTAATAGCAAAAATATCTGAATACTATGGTGACATTTATTGACTTTGGTAGAAAATAGGTTTTGTGTTTAGCACCACTGTCTATTGGATGTAACGCTAAAGTCACTCAGTAACTTGTTGGAACTCGTCAAAGACAGAGTGTATTTTTGCGGGCAAATTTTGGTGAAAATTCAAAAGTGGATTGTGCGTGATGGAGAAAACACAGATGAGTTTAATTTATATTATGTTGTACAAAAAACTTAAGGTATTATTATAACTTTATTGTCATTGATGCAGCTCTTGTATAACTAAAGTTATTATGGTGGGCAAAGTTATCTGGTATTTTTGCGATCTACTATTGACAACATTGCCCGCAGTCAAAATAAGCTTAGGGTTGACACATCAGAGTTTTTTTTTTTTGCTAATTATTATTATCTTGATTATTTAGATAATTTATTTTTATTATTTCTTAAAAGCAAGAACAAAATCTCGAATTCGTCAAAGAAAGTCCAGACGAAAGATTGGAACCAGAATGTATTAAAAATAACACGGAATAAATGTTAATACTTGCATGTGAATCTGTTGAATCAAACATGTTACTCAAAAGTTTTTTAAATAATTCAATAGAAGATAATCTTGTTTTTTTATTAACATAAAAAGAAATAAAAAGTCAAGAACAGTTTACTGAGATGTACCAACCCTATCACTTTACTAAAGGCGAAAAGCGAATTGTATGGAAAATGCTAACAAGGTCAGGGTAATTTTGCCCAACTAGCCTAACATGGATTTTGGTAGGAAACCTGTCATGGATTCGCTTTAGTTTTAAAGTAAAGGCCAGTTTTGGTCAGAATTCTTGTACAGGTTTTGCTGTCAGCTGATTAGAGGCCGGAGAGGAAATATTTGCGTCAAAAATCAACGCGGGCAATGTTGGCAATAAGTCGAGATAACATTGCCCGCCTTTAAAAATAATAAAATACTTGATTTAATATTGACGAATAACAAAATCTTATAAAATAATACATGCAAAATATCCTATAGTTGCAGATGCTAATAGAAAATACTTGTGTCCCCATACAAAAAAATAACAAAAATTGTAATTATTCGAAAAATGTGGGCAATGTTGGAGTGTTTTACGGTAGCATTTCTCTTCAAGGCACTGGATTCCACAAAAAACTACGGGTAAAATAATAATGATAATATTACAAAAAAATTGCCTCTAATTTTGTTCGTGACGTTTATATAATTTTAAGTGGAAAAATAAAATCTGTGTTCTGGACAATTTACACACCAATATCTAGCCCGTGGTAAGCTCGAAGCTTCTGTTACATTGAAACGTTATAACATAGAAACCTAGATAATAAGTTAGGTCACAATTAATTTATACTTAAATTTAAAACAAACGTGTATTTTATAATAAGTACAATTTATTTGCATGTCTTTGCAAATAGGTTTTTGTTAAGTTTTTTCTGTCACGCAAATTAGGCAAAAAGTAAAATCCGTCGGTAAATTTACTTTTGTGCCATCTGTTGTTCGGCTATCACTTTCAGACGACTTTTCAATGAAATTACTTTATTCAAGCCTTTGCCCTTTATTTTCTATTCAAAAAAGTTAATTGATTTTTAATACCTTACTAGCAGCCCCCGCGAACTTCGTCTCGCCATATAATTTTATTTGCAACTATCTCCATACTAAATTTTGATCCAAATAAAATGTTCCCGCGTAAGCATGTATTTTCCACGGTAAAAAGTCTCTCGCCATATACTTTTATTTGCAACTATCTTCTGCATACTAAATTTTATCTAAATCGAATTTTCCCGCGTAAGCATATATTTTCCCGCCGAAGTATTTTCCGCGGTAAAAAGTAGCCTATGTTCTGTCTCAGGGTCTAAAGATTGTATGTGCCAAATTTCAACAAAATCGGTTGAGAGGTTTAAGCGGGAAAGCGTAACAGACAGACAGACAGACAGAGTTACTTTCGCATTTATAATATTAGTTAGGATTACCTACATTACATTACATTGACTAACCCCCCCACCCCGTACCCCAGTGACGCTTACATGGAGCCTACATCGCATGCTGGCTAGCTGAGCGCGGTGAGCGACAACCTCGCGACTTTTTCTAATACTTGCATTTTTAAACTCGTGATATCTTCTGAATGAAATGTCCGAATTGAATAATTCAAAAAGTTATAAAAAGGTATTAAAGCCGTCTTAAATATAAAGTTATTTATTTTGATAAGGATTAATACCAAGGTACAAATGAAGACCCTTTCAAGAGGCGGCATTTAAAAATTAATATTTTAGAATAAAAAACTGCTTACTGTGACAAAACTATAATATTTAGACATATGCTGTCGCGACACTTTTTGTAGATAATGATGAGTTCTGCAAAGTCGTAGTACCGTAAAACACTCCAACATTGCCACCGAGGGTAATTTTGCCCGAAGACCAATTTTTAAGCAAAACTTTTAATAGCAAAAATATCTGAATACTATGGTAACATTTATTGACTTTGGTAGAAAATAGGTTTTGTGTTTAGCACCACTGTCTATTGGATGTAACGCTAACGTCACTCAGTAACTTGTTGGAACTCGTCAAAGACAGAGTGTATTTTTGCGGGCAAATTTTGGTGAAAATTCAAAAGTGGATTGTGCGTGATGAAGAAAACACAGATGAGTTTAATTTATATTATGTTATACAAAAAACTTAAGGTATTATTATACCGTTATTGTCACTGATGCAGCTCTTGTATAACTAAAGTTATAAAGGTGGGCAAAGTTATCTAGTATTTTTGCGATCTACTATTGACAACATTGCCCGCAGTCAAAATAAGCTTAGGGTTGACACATGCGAGTTTTTTTTTTTTTTGCTAATTATTATTATCTTGATTATTTAGATAATTTATTTTTATTATTTCTTAAAAGCAAGAACAAATCTCGAATTCGTCAAAGAAAGTCTAGACAAAAGATTGGAACCAGAATGTATTAAAAATAACACGGAATAAATGTTAATACTTGCATGTGAATCTGTTGAATCAAACATGTTACTTGAAAGTTTTTTAAATAATTCAATAGAAGATAATCTTGTTTTTTTATTAACATAAAAAGAAATAAAAAGTCAAGAACAGTTTACTGAGATGTACCAACCCTATCACTTTACTAAAGGCGAAAAGCGAATTGTATGGAAAATGCTAACAAGGTCAGGGTAATTTTGCCCAACTAGCCTAACATGGATTTTGGTAGGAAACCTGTCATGGATTCGCTTTAGTTTTAAAGTAATGGCCAGTTTTGGTCATAATTCTTCTACAGGTTTTGCTGTCAGCTGATTAGAGGCCGGAGAGGAGATATTTGCGTCAAAAATCAACGTGGGCAATGTTGGCAATAAGTCGAGATAACATTGCCCGCCTTTAAAAATAATAAAATACTTGATTTAATATTGACGAATAACAAAATCTAATAAAATAATACATGCAAAATATCCTATAGTTGCAGATGCGAATAGAAAATACTTGTGTCCCCATACAAAAAAATAACAAAAATTGTAATTATTCGAAAAATGTGGGCAATGTTGGAGTGTTTTACGGTACATAATTTTGTTCTATCATCAATAGTTTTTGCAGCGCACGCGACGTAAGGAATTTTTCAGGTCATTTTTTTACACCTTGTGTTACATTACTGGAGTTTTAGTAAGGATCCCTAATTTTTTTTTGAATAAAATATAGCCTATGTTACTCGGGGATAATGTAGCTTTCCAATGGTGAAAGAATTTTTGAAATCGGTCCAGTGGTTTCGGAGCCTATTCGTTACAAACAAACAAACAAACAAATCTTTCCTCTTTATAATATTAGTATAGATATGATATTATTTAATTTCAATTTTACACACTACGAAAACATTACGTTAAGCATGAAAATTAATTAGAGTGATGGTAATATATATAAATTAACGTAATCTTTTTAACCTTTAGACATCGCTTATATTTTTTAAATTTAATGTCTACATAGTAATTGTAATTTTCCAAGAATACACACGGAGTTAAAGCGGGCGAAACCACGGACGGGTCAGCTAGTTATTATATAAAATTTAACCATAATTTCCACATTCCATTAAAATAATTAGTGAAATGCAATTTACTCTCGTTAAATTATTGCCCTGTTGAGTTGAGACTTATCTCGCTAGGATATAAAATATTTTATTTAAAACGGCATTCAAATAATTCCATTTAAATTAATTTAATTTGTCGGTTAGTTATTAAGATATCTTGTTGCTTGGGTTGTATTAATTACTGGCACTATATTGCTGGAGTTTTTAAAATGAAAATGAAATACATTTCAATATTTTCTTGAATTTGTAATTGAAAGAGAAATAAAACTTTTTAGATTTCAAAACTTGTGGTAAAATCAAGATAAAAAATGAAAAAGATCAAATATGGTTGTTTAGGATTTGGGTTCTTGTTAGAAAATTTCAGGGGTTGAGGGGTGTGTATTCAAGAACTCCACATGGGTCAATTTCCTGATTGACCCTTTTTTATTAATTTTTACACCTGAATTTCTGATTTTCACTCAGTGGGCTTAAAACTTTCTCATTGCTTCTTGCATATGGTTTGGAAGAATACACAAGTTACATAGAAAACTTTATTATTTTTCTTACGAAACATAATTATTTGCGGTAATTTTTTTTACTAATAGCAAAATAAAATTACTTAATAGAAAATTCATTTTATAAAACGGGAATTACTCACGTATTTACACAGGAGTTAGGGATGAATTATATTAGGCCGGGACGGGGCCGGGCCGGGGCGTGACCGTGGCCCGACCGGGCCCCGGTCGGGCCACGTTACATACATTTTATATGAAGCAGTTTATATTACACCGTGTATGATCCGTGTCCCGTCCGGGCCGGTGTAATAGAAACTGGCCACGGTCCCGCCCCGGCCCGGCCCCGCCCCGGTCTAATATAATTCATCCCTTAAACAACTCTCGACGTTTTCGTTCGTAATTGAAAATTAACAATATTGTTATATTCTATGAAATAAAACTTTATTTTTATTATACCTACATTTTTTATTATTTTTCGTTTCTATCGCTGGGTCAGAGACTCCACTATGACAAGTCTTTTTTCACATTGCTAGTAAAGTGCGGGTTGGATTCAATCTGAAAAATTCGGAATGCGTTTTCTAAATTCCAAGCCTTGTACGTAAACGTGTTTAATATTAAGTACGCTTTTTAAATAATGTTTAAAACTCACAGATCTTTCAAAACTAATTCTTGGGTACGATTGACTAAATTATAGTTTTAGTTTTTCATTATGAAAGTGGCGCTAACCGCATTAAGCTGTAGTCTAGACAGCTTATCTTTTCTTATCGTTCAGCTCGATTTAGTCACCTTGTTATTAATAAATATTTTAATATAAAAATAAAAATTAATACGGCAAAATTAACCAATTATTACTAACTAATTTCATAAAATACCTACAGGCCTGAAGGGAAAAGTAATTTCAAAAGCTTTTAATCCACTATTAAAGATACTACTAGACTACCTACAATTTGAAAGCTTCATTATACAAAATAGATATGAAAAAGAGTAGGCACTATCCAAATAATTTAACATTGAACTCCAATCTTTTTTATTTATAACAGTGGGAAAAGTTTTCCATTTCACTTGCATTTGCATTTATAAGGTATTGTTCAGATATTGAAAAACGAAAGTTTCGAAACTTTTCTAATATTTTAGTTTTTGACTTTCATCAACGTGTTTTCTAGCTTTGACTAGATGTTTCCAGTAACTTTCCCTCATGAACTTGATGTGCACAAAATTATTCGAAGCCTCTATGACCAGCAGTTCGAGTTAGGTATTCTTTGCGTTATCTTCTTCAATTTATCACATGACAAACTTGTTGCCTCCTACACTATCGTTCAGTCACACGTACAAAGCTACAGGTAGAAATTACCTCGCTCAGACGGAACCTACGATACACATACATTATTCAGCAGTTCGATGCGAACAGAGAGCAATATGGCGCAGGCAAATAGCAATAGGTCCCTCTGTAGCTGATGGCTTTGAATGTAAATCCTTCATGTCTTCTAGATTTTGGGAACGGACAGGGTTGAAACGGCGCTTGAGCCTTTTCATATCCTAACTACTTTTCATATAATCTAGTACCCGTAACACAAGCTTACCACGGGGCCAGATGTCGCTGTGTGTATTGTCCAGCAATATTTATTTATTCATATAATGACTCGCTACAACTTATTTATTGATATTATTTTAAAACGCCTAAAAGACGTGTGTATGACATGTGCACGCTGTGGCCCCCTGTAATTGAAAGAACATAAGTTTCGAAGACCTTGTGAATAATGTTTAGAATATATATCAATGTATCTTTTGTTGGGAGTCCTTAAAATAAATAAATAAATAAATAAATAAAGACTTACGAATAGGCTTAAAACCATAATATTAAAATACACCTACACTAGAAACAAGTACTAAAACGACACTTGATACACAAGACAAAGTCGACACGTTACTATGATACTTATTCTACTTATATCTATTATTTAATTAGTTAATTTAATTTCAAATATTTTAATAATAATAATTAAAATATTTGAATAATAAATGCGAAGGTGTGAATGTAGGATGTTTGTTACTCTTTCACGCAAACAATACTCATATGAATTTCATGATACTTTACAATAATGTAGCTTAGATATCAGTATAACACATAGGCTAACTATTTTCCGCGGGAAAACTCATATGGCGAAGCCGCGGGTGGAAACTAGTAACTAAGTACGAGTAGTAAGGTTAGAATATTTTTTTAAACTAACGTTTATTTGTCGTAAACTAGAGGAATGCGTAAATAAATGTTTTTAACTTTCTCTGAGAGTTCGAGGCTTGGGAAAGGAAGTCTTTGGGGAAAAGGTTCTTTACTCAGAATGATACATCAAGCTGAAAGTAAACATAAACCTTTTCTTAAACATTTTGAGAAAAACTTCACCCATATTTTCGTAGAAGTTCTTAGAAAAAAATAAAAGGACTAACATTTTTGAGCAAATATCTTAATATGAGAATGTTTTATTTTTAGTTTTAACTTCCTCTGCTAAATTACATAAAATCATAGTGCTTTTACTGAAAATATATAAACTGAAGTCACATAAAAATAAAGATACTATAAGCCCTATCGAATAAAAATATTCAATTTTTTTAATCCTTTTCCAAGATTCACACAACAAAAACTTGTAAGATCAACCTACGCATAATTTACCATTATTTTGCGCATATAAAAAATAGCAAATGAGCTAGAAAGTAATAAAACCTGCCGGGCGACTATTGTGAGCGCGCATCCCTTATTCATAGCGGGCTTTGTTTAGGCTCGCAGTAGTTTGAATACGCCGTGCTTTGTCGTATAATGAACGCGGTTGCACCCTTAACCTCTCTTTGAACCTGGCTGATTATAAACTTGAAGCTATTTGAATTTAGAAAACAAAAAGTTGACCGTTTTCCTTTTAGCGTTTACCAATTAGTTAGACTATCTGGTTAAGGCAGCTGGCTTGTGTTGAAAGCAAGACGCTTAAAGCGTAATAGGGAATATGAGAAGCCTTTATCCTGCTAAATAGATGTTTTACGGCAGCAATGAAGTGCAGAATCGATCCTCTGACTATATCGCCCGATGATTTGATTGTATCTGTAGATTTAAAAATCGATTCCAAAATTAACAAGGAAGAGATATTTCCGTGATTAAACCCAGCCTTTAACCTTATTCAAAGTAGCTTATAACAAAAATTGTAATTAAAATATATCTAGCATTAGTTTTAGATGAAAACTATCGTATTCAACCAAATAAACAAACAAACGCAATCTATTTTATAACAAAAATAAAGATCGGTGACACAAGAAATAACAGGGTTGTGAAACGCTGTCGCAGAAATGAAACCGGAGGTTTGAATCAACATTGTACAAAAATAACCTGGCATAGTTTATCGGGAATATAAAATTGCCATAAAAACGGTATCTTTTCCCAGCACAGTTTGGTATACAAGGTGTACCATGGAGAGGGATAGAATATATACAACGTGTAGCGCTGTCCTGGAACGAGATATCGGCTGACAAAGACAAAGGTGGTGATAAAAATTCATGAATGAAACTTTATAGTGGACTGCCTAAGTAATTACTTACCTAAGCTGTTGGATATTCAAACCTTATTCAGTAGTCTTATACTCATACGTGTGCCATGGGCGCTGATTAGTTTAAATTGATGTTTCATAATCATAAGGAAGGTATAGACCCTAAACTTGGTTAATCGCTTTCCAAGCAATCAACTGTCAATGGGTGTCTTCGACCAATGATAAGTTATTTTATAAACTCGTTCTGAAGAGATGTTTCTTATAAAAGAACTTTCTAGTCTAGCCCAATTCTTCACACTTTCAAACTAATTATCTTTGTGCTGCTTCTAATTTATTCTTAATCCCTCAAAAATAACTTAAAACCTTTGTGAAGGTTATAATCATAACATCCATCACTTTCCAAGTAATTATTCCGAGACTTTCAAATTCGCGTAAAATATTCAGTGTAATGACAGCTTTATGCAAAACAAAAGATGGCTTAATGGGTTGCAGTGACGTCACTACCGCTCGGAGTGATGCGTAGGTGTTAGGTAGGTAGTCACAAGTTTGTCGATTAGATATTACGATTATATCTACTTAAAAACCATGTTGGCCAAAGTAGAAACACACTCAATTTTCATTGCGTCGTGAGTCAGATTTTTCTTTCTTTAAATGTATTTGCGTATTAACACGTGCTTTTACGGTGTATGAAAACTTCGTTTTATTAATGAGAGAAGCACAAAAGTTTAATACCAGAGGTAAGTTAGTAAGATAGCAGTAAAAGTCGTGGACGGAAAGCTAGTTTATAAATGATGTAGGTGGTATAATAACTAAATTTGAGTCATATTGAAGAAACAAGGCTGGTCACCGGGTCCCCACTAATGAGTGTTTCCACAAAGGTGGGTAAGCTTCCAGTGATTGGCAGAAATAGGAAAAAGCCTGGACATTTTCCAGATAACTGACGTAAGAAGCTTTTAAATTAATGGCACTTTTCAGGACTTCATTGTTATTTTTCAACAAAAATACCTGTTTTAAGAAAACTGGATATAAACAAGGTTCTGAGAAAACCATGAAATAATTATTTTGGATTAATTTCGGTCACTTTTAGTCTATTTGCGTAATGATTTGTGAGGCATCTAATAACGATGAAAGATGTTACGAGTTTACCTAAATGTCAGGCGAATTATAAATTTATATATGTATACAGGGTGTCCCAAAGTTATGGGCCATGGAGGGGAAGTACCTTAAATATCGTAGATAGTGAATTTTGCTCAAAGAAGACTTCATTTTATTTTTAAAAGTAAGTAATTCTGCATCATCATTTGACCTTGACTCAATTATTTTATGTTGTTCCTTTCTTTTAAAATACTATGTTACTTAAGCAGAGTTATTATTTTTTAGTTATTCTTTCGATTGGTATCATAAAGTAGAGTAATTTTTTTTTCCACATGTGAGTCGGTTCGATTCCCAGACAAAGCAAGTAATTTTTAGAAAATCTATGAATGAAGAAATACTTATTTTTAAAAATAAAATGAAGTCTTCTTTGAGCAAAATTCACTATCTACGATATTTAAGGTACTTCCCCTCCATGGCCCATAACTTTGGGACACCCTGTATATAAAGTAGTAGATCGTAGTATTATATTATAATAATCGTCAGAAAATTAAATGATGAATATTTTAGAAAATTCACTAAAACAAATTTAGGAACGTTGATATTTAATATTCATGATTCTTATATGGTTATATATTCTATATAACAGAAAGCTCGGTAGGTTCACCCTAAATAAGTATCTGCAGATCGCTCAAAATTCTGACCGGAATAAAACCTGCAACCGCCTGTGTGGTGTGCCCACTGCGCCACAATACCTATAAAACTTTCCATTACAAGTGTTGACATTTTGATTCAGACTTGTTTGTGAATAACAAATTAAACGGTGAGTTATAAATTGCGAACTTTTAATAAACTTAAAACGATGACTCATTACAATTTAATTTTATTTATGTTCAGATTACTTTGATTCATGGATGGACTTTGTTTTGGGCGATAACCTTTTTATGATATTAAATTTTATTCACGAACATTTGTTTTAAGTAATGTGTTACAACATTGTAAATATTAACCACATTTATGCGAGTTTTAAAAATAAATAACATCTCGACAATTCACACAAGAACATCTAGATGTTTCTCCGTAACACAAGCTTAGAGCTAACCGCGAGGCTAGCCCCTAAGCTAGTGTTACGGTTGCTAGATTTCTGATATACAGAATAGAATATGCATAGATAGATAGATATACTATTATTACATATACAAATGAAATATATATGAAATGTGTGTGTTTTTTTTTGTAATGACTCAATCAGGTAATGGTATCGTGTAGTTTGTGGTAGTTATTGTAATCATCCTAATAGGCTTTGTAAATAAATAAATAACTGTCACGATGCACTACGAGTTTATTTACGAGCAGTAAGAGCCTTGCTGAGTACATTCGCAGTCAGTAACTTGTTACAGTGAGAATCGCAAAGATGTGTCCATTTTCAAGTGCACATGGAATGTACGGTCAGCATAAAAAGCGATAGCTTATTTATACCTATGTAGGGGCTGTGTAAATTGTATTATTTATTCTTATTATAAAAGGACGTTCTTCAGTATATTATGTTAATGGTACACCATAATTGAACATTAAGAAGATAATGAATAAAACAATTTAATAGTTAATTATTACATATAACATGAAGCTCTGATCAGTTCAGAGATGTGTATGTGGATTTTTTTAAAAGTTTTTTCTGGCTTTTGTGCTTTAAACATACGGATGCTATAAACAATTGCGAATCAGTTATTGTTAATCAAATAGTTAAAATTAAATGCAAAACATATTTTTATTTCTTATTAAATCCTTTTGATTTCATAGGAACCTAAGTCGTAAAGACTGTCTGTCTAATGGTTACTTACAGAAACATTATACATAGTTATAAATGCCATTTTAAGATCGTAAAATGCCTTATTTCCTGACTGTACAGTGACTGGTCGCCGAATAAGTGAACACAAACACTTTAAATAAGCCTTTACAGACTTAGAATTTTCGTTTCGTTCCAAATTCAAATAGCTTTTATAGGGACAGCAAACATTTTAACGTGACTGGTAAAGCTTTACTGCCAACGACCCTTGTCATGTATTATTGCATTACTTAAATAGCAAATAAACTATTTTACGCTTCCGATCCGTGGTTTCCTCTCGTTCCAAAAATATGTGATTAACTAATTAGTACCATTAAGAATCGCCCCTCAGATAAAACTCCCGGTATCAAACCACTTCCGGACCATTAGTATAAAACACCCGTAGAGGGTCAAAATCCGATTTACTTACAAACACTTACCCGCCGGGTACAGAAGTGGGATAAGAGGGTAATTATGTCGCTTGACCCCACTCTGAACTTGGGCACATCTCAAACACTACTTCATGGGAATTTAACTTTTCTAGACGATTTCCTTATCGGCTTAGGTTAAAATGACTCAGACTTATCTTGTAAGTAAATAAATAAAAATCAGTCGAGCAAATCCGACTTCCGTTCCGGTCGTGGGTTCTAGCCTCGTGTGCATTAAGAACACGTGCTCTAACGTTGAAGGAAACTTCGAGAGGAAACCGGCTTGTTCTGAGAACTTTGGAAATGTTAAAGGGCATTAATGTCATTCACCAACCCGCACTTGGCCGGCGTGGTGAATTTAGGCCTTATCTCTTTCGAAAAGAGAAGTCCCTTTGTCCCAGCAGTGGGGACGTAAATAGGGGTCATAATGTTGTGATGAATTTTCTCCTTCGGTTAATAATTTACATAAATTAATATCTTCAGATGTTTCTCATGAACATTATAATAATGATATTATTACAAGAAGATAATTGGATATAGTTGGCAAGTTGATGAAAATTAATTTTAGCTAAAGCACAACCACAAAAATGTGTAAAGAATTTCAGAGGAGCAATTTAATAATTTAGGTGTGGTAAGGCCGACTTTTAACATTATTTCAGCACCCTGAAGAATTTTATTAATTTAAAACAACTTTTCAGAAATGTAGTAGCTTATTCGACTGGTTACAAGTTTTCCCGTCCAACCTACGTAAAGAGTTTTGCTATAATTTCCATTGATTTTTTCATTAACTAGTTTTCCGCATCGCGGCTTCGCCCGCGTTATATTGGCTTTAACGCGGTAAAATGTATGTCCTTCTCCTGGTTCTAAGCTACTTCCCCACCAATATACAGCTCAATCTATTCAGCCGTTCTTGAGTTATAAATAGTGTAACTAACTTAACGACTTTCTTTTATATTTATATGATAGATAGACAAGCTTTCCGCCCGCAGCTTCGCCCACATTAAAAGACATTTCCGCTGTAAAAAAAAAAGTAAGTAAGTAAAAAGAATCCTTTGTTTTTACGGAAAGGTAGTCTAGAACCAGGAGACTTCTCCTGGTAAATTTTCAGCCAAATCGTTTTAGCCACGCCAAAGGCATTTTTCATAATTTGGAACAGAATTTTCGGTGGTGGCGAATATTTACGTTGGCAACACCTGACGGCTATTGAGACCACAAACGGTTATTTGGGTTTACGGGACGAGAGTCTATGGTCTCTAAATTATAAAGTATTGGCTCTCTGGTTTTGGAGAGTACATGTGTTATCTCTTATAATGCTCTATTTTGACCCAACTCGTGGATACGGATATCGTACAGGTAAAATTTCTTGGTTGGTGAGAAAAGGCAAACTTTTTTACGAGATTTAACATTTCTACCAAATAAAGATGCAGGAGGTTGCGGGTTCGATTTCCGCCCCGTGTCAAAAAATTGTACGATCTAAAAAAAATCAGCAACATTTATTTGAATTTTCTGACTCGCATACCGTTATTTTTAAGTTCCGTTAGTTTCAAGTTCAAAGCGCCTATTGAGGCAAGAACCATTAACACTAAGGTCAGAGCTATTACATTTTATAGAGGGAAGAATGGAACCCGTGTCCGTAACAGATGGGTGAGATCAAACTTTTATCCCCAAAATATATTAAAAGTTTTAATGTCACAATAAAAGTTGTAGTTATATGCACATGTCCATTCATTTTAGTGCTCGCTAAAACCTGCCGATAAAGTAAGATTAGTGTCGTTTTAGATTTGTAGCGACGTAGTATTGTATCCACTCTTTTATTTTTTAAAATAGAGATATATTAGTCGTATTCGTAGCATTGATTTTTTTTAAACTAGCGACACGCCCTCGCTTTTCTTTGGGTACATAATTGTACTAAAAACCTTCTTCTTAAATCACTCTTCCTATTAAAAGAACCGCATCAAAATACGTTGAGTTGTGCGACTTTGTTTTATAATATGTAGTGAAGATGATTTACATAATCAAAACACATTTGATAAATAAGTATAGGTATATTATATTCTTAAGTACCGTACTGGTTTTCTTGTTAATCGATTACTTAACCTGCATTAACAAAAGTTGATTTAAAAACAAATATTATTGCTAATTTGAATGAATAGAATATTAAGCTGAAATCGGACTTAGTATTTTCTAATATGTGTTTTATTAGAGTTTCGAGCTTACCACTGAAGCTTGAAGAATTGACTTATACAGCAAATGTGAATTTCTAGCAATTTTTATTTCATTTTATTGTGAAAACGTAAGTACCTACAACTCTTTCTGGGTTTACGAGACAGGCCGACAGGTAAAGTAGATTGTAAAACTGTTTTCGAAGAATTATTTTCAAAACAAGCCTTATTTTTAAGAAATACCGAAACAGAGGTAAACATTTCTTTGCTTGTTATTTGTTTCACATTTAGAATTTACTTTAATTAAGGTAAATGAGTCAATTTGCTGATTAATGTTTATTTTCAATATTTGTCAACTAAGTAGGTATAAGATTGCAAAAAAATAACATCAAAGGTCTCTTTAATTATCTTAAATTAGGTAATTGTTATTTTTTGTTTTTTTTATCAATGCCAACAGTAGATACATTATATAACAGATGCGCGTGCGGCTTCGTCCGCTTTATTCATAAAATCAAAAGCACCTAAATCGGCCCGGCCGTTCTTGAGTCTAAAGCGCTCTACACACCGCCCGCCGGCACAGCCCGGCGGCCCAACCCGCCGGCCTTATTTTTTACAATCATGCCGGCGGGTTGGGCCGCCGGGCTGTGCCGGCGGGTCAGGCCGCCGGCATCCCTCTCCACTCACTCAGTCAGTTGCCCGCCGGCTTTCATAGAGTAGTGACGTATTTGGCAATAAAGAATGTTACCTAATTTTGATTATTAGCACTCCATATTCTATGTCTAATATAAAAAATACGCGTGAAAGAATTACTTCGATACATCAATTAGTTTCCGATTTAGAAGTAAAACAAGTTGTAACCGTACGACGACGATAACACATAGGCTACTTTTAATCCTATGAAAATGTACAGTTCTTGAGGAAAACGGGGCCGAAGACTGGAGGAAGCTAGTTTGCAATAAATCAATATATTGTTCATTTAAATTTACTAAGAAGCTAGTTTGCCATAAATCAATGTATTGTTCATTTAAATTTACTAAGAAGAGCGGTACCTACCTATATATAAATAAATACTTACGTACCTACCAATAGCAACAAAACTTTAATACATATTTAATGTCTTTAACGTCAAAGTTTAATGGTAGGTACTTCTACTATTTGAGTTATCTTCATCCATTTTATCAATCGAATAATATTTAAGTACTACTATTAAACTATTAATTTAATACGCGGACGAAAACACATCAAAATACTGCGCAAGCTGTTGCACTACTACTATAATCTGCTGGCGATACTAAGCGGGCCGTAGGCCGCGCGAAGTTGTGGTATTACGTCACAAGCGCTCACGTGACTGTTAGCGAGACTCGATATTTTTCGAAACTTTGAATGCCTATAAAATCAAAACTACTAGGTACTTTTTAACTAAACAAAAACTAGTATATTTGTATACATACAGGCTTTACTGATACAACATTTCAAGCGATTTGGCATACCTAGTAACATTCTTCATTACTAGAACACCACATGCCGGGGCTGTCGTGCCGCCGGCATTGCCGCCGGCAAAGTCGTGCGGCTTGGACATTCTGAAGCCGGCGGGCTAACCCGCCGGCATTAAGCCGGCGGGCTGTGCCGGCGGGCCGCCGGCTTTGGTGTGTAGAGGCCATAAGGAGGACACATACACACAAACAGTTGCCTTGTAGATTGTAGAATCGTGTAAAGTGACAAGTTCGTTTGTCCAAAAATTATAAGCCAAATATACTCGTAAAAGGTTTATTTAATATTTGATTTTAATGTCTAAAAACATTAACGAAATACAATGGTTTAGTAGATACTAATTCCACGATAAAGCACACTTTTGGAAACCGGATGAACGTCACTGCAAAACTCAGCGAGACAGGTGTTTAATACAATTTAAAATTAAATAACCGACACAACGAACAAATTTCATACGTGAAAGCGTACTTCCAAATTAAATTAAACAATTTCAACCAAGTTTTTGCACTTTTGGTAATATTATTAAATTTTCGTGCAAGCTCGTCACCCTCATTAGTGTTGGCACGCGTGTCCGCTTGACAAATTACATTGCGCCGGCATAATGAGGCTAAGATGTGCCTAAGAGCTTTTCAGGTCTAGATTTTAGAGCCATCTATCGAGTTGATGTTTTATTTTCCGACTTTTTATTGAGCTACTTTCAATATTGAGGCAGATAGCAGATCCGTTGGAATTTATATTGTATGACGTTATGTCTTTGCTTCGAACTACATATACTTATTGAGGTGAAATCTATATTTAATCTAATTGTGTTTGCCTAACAGTAGGTAGTTGGTTGGATAGGTTGAATTGAGCTATCTATATCTTATCATTACATCTAATAAAACTTATTCTTATATTTTCACATATATCACTAAGTAAAACACTACTTATAAGGACGAATAAATCAATGTTGCTGGACAATTCACACAGCAACTTATAGCC
Source organism: Chloroclystis v-ata (assembly GCA_963691955.1). Classification (NCBI taxonomy): domain Eukaryota; kingdom Metazoa; phylum Arthropoda; class Insecta; order Lepidoptera; family Geometridae; genus Chloroclystis; species Chloroclystis v-ata. The sequence continues at coordinate 8,369,865 of OY829902.1, read as the reverse complement.
GAATATGGCACCAGTCTGTAAACACCATGGCTTTATACCATCTCATTAACAAAGCCTTTTTTTTATTAAACGAAAAAGTTTTGTCCAATGAATAATTGCTTAATTTAAACGAGTTGGAGTGACGGACACGGGTGCGGCGTTGATAGCTGACGTCCGACAAATGTAATAAATGTCAAATATCGCCAGTGGTCGCGGTTGAGCATCGAGCCGAAATGGATTGACAAAATGGCGTCCTCACATGTTACAACTTTATAAAACTAGCTGTAAAATAATGTTTGTATCGGTACGTCTTATCATAACTAGAGCAATATAAATGATATTTGAACATGAAACGGGTAACATAAATAAATATAAATAAAAAAGCCATTTATTTCCTCAGAATGATAAATAGTTAACAAACTTAGTAATTAATGTTAGTAGAAAAAATAGTTAAGTGGTTATAATGTAGGTACATTTATTATATAAGTTTATTGAGTTTTCCTATTGTTTGAAAATAATTGTGGTTATTCTGTAGGAACCCCTAAATACAGGTAAAGGCCTCCTCCAAATTAAACCAGTTTTCTCTGGGTTTTGTTATTCGTCCATCGTTATCTAAGACCCGCTATGCGATGAATTTCATATTCCATCTTTTGTATGGCTTTAACTATAAATTCTTAGACATGCCTGTGAAGCAAAAAATGAAGTCTTCATGTACTTATAATTGTGTTTCCGATATTTATATCTCTTTCAGAGCTTTGTTTAGTAGTTCAATCAGACGTTTTTATGCCAAAAGCGTTTTAACGTAGGTAGGTTAGGTACTTGTGTCAAGATGTAGGTATAACAATTTTGTGGGGTTGTTTCCATAGATGTAAAATCTATGGTTGTTTCTCTTTATCTGGAGGAACGGGTAACATACCATGATTTAAATGTTTTTGAGTTTTCCGATATTTCAACACTGTTGCAAGCGCCATGTTCACGGACAAACCCGTTACCCGTTTCATGTTCAAATATAGTTAAAAACCATGATAGTTTAAAAAAAAAAATTCACATAATAATTATCTGTGTTAATTTATTATACCTACGTAATTTTTATTGCATCGATTTACGTAGTAAATGTTGTATATCAAAAATGATATAGTTGATGATTATGGATCATGGAATATGATATCTTCGTTGAATTTTATTTTAGTTTACAAAAGTTCTAGGGTTCTAAGGTATTTATTTGAACAATTTATTTTAATAATAAAATCTACATACTTCTTGGGTAGTAAAAAAGATTTATTCAAAATTCGAGTACGTCAAGTGTCCAGACGCTTAGCGACTTCTAAACAATTTGGAGAACTTTGAAATTCAATTTTGCGAAGGTGTCGGCCATGAATAAAATATTTATTCGGTCAACTTGAGGCTTATCTTGTTAAACAGATATTAATACTGAATGCGAGGCGCAAATGGAATTAGATGAGACGTGAGCATGGCACTTTGTTTTGCTTCAAATTAGAATGAATGCCTTTTCATACTAACAAAAACTTGCAATATTATATTTTAATTAATTCGAAGACCTCTGTAGCGCAGCGGGTGAAGGTCCACCTGCGATGCTAGTTGTTGCGGTTCGATTACCACCTCGGGACAAAAAATTGTAACGATCTGCACAATATTTGTTTCGTGTGTTATTATAATTATGTAGGTATAATAAAATATTTACTTATCTAGCACCCGTAACACAAGCTTCGAGCTTACCACGGAGCTAGATGTTGCTGTGTGAATTGTCCTGAAATATTTTTTATTTAGGTATTTATTTTGTATTGGGCTTTTCTAATAGAAAAAATATGGTGGTTATTAAAATAATTTACTGTTCAAGTACCTAATTGTAAAATAAATTGTTTGTGTGAGAGTGCAAGGGGTGGCGGGGGGAAGATCTCATGTGTTTGTGCGTATTTCGTGAACAGCAGGTGCAGAGAGTAAGAATCAGCTCTTAATATATCATTTCTTTCTTTTGAGGTGCACCAAAGCCTACGGACTTATTGAAAAGTTATTAATCCTTGTCTCTGTGAGCACCATCTGCTTCGAGAACAGAATATCAACGAAAAATTTAATAACTGGATGGTTCAATATATGTTTTTACCCCTAAAGTTTTTATAAGGATACGCTTTTCTTAATAACTTAAGATATTATTAATTTTAAGGTTAATGTAGTCTATGGAGCCCTTTTGAACTCCTTTTGTGCCTTTTAAGTCGTAATGATTGTATTCAGATTCTCCATGTACCTATGTAGATTTTGTAGATGTAACGCGTCACTATTTAATAGAAAAAAATAAATCTTAAAATTACAGCTATTAGGTACCTACCCATCATTGGTACGAATGATTTCATGATTATATAAGACATGAATGGCACATAAATCAGACAAAAAGATCACCACTCAGACAATGCGACGGAGTGAATCGTATTTACCGTGATGTTGTACTCAATACAATATTCATTCTAATATATAAATTATTACTAATTAGGTTTAATAAACACTTTCTAAAGTAATATGTACCTACTCATTAAATTTGAAATTCTCGGTAGTGTAACTAAGTTTTCATTGAGCCCTTACAAATTACCATTTGTTTCTAGAAATCATAATTAAACTTGCCTTTTGTTTGTTAGCTATTGTTTGGTCCAATGACTTTTTAATTTCTTTAATTGCTCTCAATTAGTTCATCTAAAGGACTTAAAATTACTTATTTAACAAAAATCAAAACAATGGCTTTCTTTATTTATTACCTACTAACTTACACGCCCGTGACTTTTCCCGGCTTTAACGAAAATGGTGTTATCCTAAAGATAACACCATTTTCGTTAAGGCCGTTATAATATACTTGTATAGAATCATTCTCGATTTAAATATTTGTCAAAGACAATTTAATATTATTCATGTATTTAGGAAAACCTACAGCTAATAACATAGAACAAGAAAAAATAATAATTAGTCAAAGAGAAAATTCAATTTTTATTAAGTATATTGAAAAATGAGTTTAAATTATATACTTACCCCAGTATAACAAAACTTTAACAAATATGGTTAAAATATAATATAATGGTTTTAAGGTTTACAGCAAACCACATAAGTTTTAAAATCCATTTGCTTATTCCAAAAAGCAATTAAATCCTCGAGGAGTTCTAATCTAGTTTGACTCAGCACAATGTGTAATAGAAAAACAATTGTTTTAACTTCTCTTGCTATTAACCCCTGTTTTGTATAGGTAAGTCCAACTTGTCTAAAGTTTCATTTTATTTTCTATGGCAAAAGTATAATCATCATCACAGTAAAATTCCTCGATCGACGACTTCTATGGCTCAGCGGGCGTAGGTCTGCCTGCGACACTGGATGTTACGGGATCGAATCCCGAGCCTCGGACCCAATGGTGGGATATAAAAAAAACTTGTTTGTTAATAAAAAACGTATGATGATAAGATTCTTTTACATTATTTTTCTTATACTTTTCACAATCAACCTTTCCATTCATCACGAAATGGGTTAAATAAGTATTTGAAAGCATTTTTGACACGCCATAAACAGTAACCTTTAACAAAAGTAACAGTAACCTTTTGGACAATAGCGAGTGCTAAATCATCTTGTATTGGAGGCCGGGACATGATAATAGCCTCGTGATTTAGGGGAAACCCGTTCTCTATAAATAGCATATATTTATTCTGCTGAAAGTATTTGGTTTTGGAAACCAAAAACATCGAGTATAATGCATGTCATTATAATAGAAATATACAGAGAGAATGTGTTGTATGTTTGAAATATGTTTTATGGCAGAACAAGAATTTAATGTGACCCCTGAAGAGCTTAAGTACAGTATGGATTTAAAATTGTTTATTAAGTGAATTATAATTTCTGAAATTGGTCGTGCAAAACAATACAGGTAAGAAAAATATTGAAAATAAATTCATAAATTAAAATATTTGTTGCGAAGTAAACCGGGAAATTTTGAAAACTTTGAAAAGTTTCAAAGACACATTCACCAACCTACACTTGGCCACTATTTTGACTATTATGACCAGCTGTGTACTTTTTCTATTTTACTTGTAAATATTGTGAGTTCAAAGGGTCAAAAAACCATTCTCCATCATACTCTGCAGAATAAAATCAGCTTAAAATCGACTTCATTACGAAGGCATTATGATTTAAAGCCTATTATTTATTTAGTGCAGAGCATTATTCGCTTTGTACTGCAGTAAGCCGCGAGACGAGACCGATTTAATTTAACATTAGACTGGGCTATATAAAACCACTAAAAGTAATTTGCGAGCTTACAAACCATGTGGTTTTTTTGTAAAGTAGCCATGCATAAATCTGCATCCTCGAAACAAAACACACTCGCTGCGTTAACCGGGTTTTGGGCAGTCTATTTAGAACAAAGGTATTTATTATTTACTAGCTTTCTGCCCCGCGGCTTCGCCAGCGTTATAATAAATATATTTCCCTTCCTTAAAAAGTATCCTATGTCCTTTAAGCTATGTTTACTCTGATTTTTAGCTCAATCGATTCAGCCGTTTTTGAGTTATAAATAGTGTAACGAACACGACTTTCTTTTTTAGATACAGATATAAATATAGATTAAAGTCTTAAATTTGATGCCAGTGCCGTCTTAGGAATTGCACCTAAGATGTCCTAAGAATTTGGATAAAACGGCGTTTGTAAATAAATAAAAGAAATTCCTTTATATTATATAAACCACAACAGATTTCTACATTAAATTAACTAACCAATTAAGTACCAACTAACTCGTTAATAGCGGCAGTTGGTAGTTAATTGGTTTAAAGCAATTTCTAGCTTTGCGTAATTGGTAAAGGTATTCCGTAGCCTTTTCAATTTCGAATGTAGTGGAATTAATTCTGTGCACGAGACAGAGAACCTCAAAGGTGAACCATTAGTTACTAGCATTGCAAATCGAACCCGCAACCTCCTGCGTCGCAGGTAGACCTTTGCGTCGCCATAGAGGTTTGTTTGAGAAGCCTTGCGGGAGGAAATGGGGTGGTACTATTCTTAGGCATCTGTATAACAATAGGCAGTTTATTTTATAACAACAAAGGACTTAAAGCACTCTCGACGTTTCGACCACAACTAGAGCAGTCTTTTTCAGGAGGAGTGAGCGTCCCGCCTTGCTCCGTCTCGTGATATCTGCGCGCGCGAGCAGCGAAAAGACGGAGTCGAGAGTATTTTAACTCCTTTGTAAATACGTGGGTAATTCCCGTTGTTATAAAATGAATAGTGTATGTAACTCACGAAAACTTTGAAAGTGAAATAGGCAGTTGTTGAAGCTTAGAACAGAATAGTAAAATCAGCGCAGAATAATATTCGAGTTAGTCACGGTTGAGTTTCCACCCACCGCACCGGCTCGCCGCTAAGCGACGGCAACTGTGAGGTGCAAAGTACTGGAGATAACCGTATCATGGTGAGGTGGAAAATAACAGTTAATTTAATGAATTAATTAACATTTTACTTGAAAAAATACAGGAAAACTTAATACTGGCTATAAACAACAGTACAAGGGGCTGTTAATTATTATCATTAACGTTTTTGATGTCCTCAGTGTCATTTGGTATAATTACCACGACTGCCTGGCTGATCAACGATTTTACTTTTGTAAAACTTTGTAGACATTATAATTATGAATTTTGTAATTTTTAATTTTTTCTAAAATATTTTCTCTTTTTAACAGTTTTGTTCCACCATGTATTTATGTAGCCTAAGTTAAGTAGCTAGCCAGAGTTATCAAAGTTAGAAACCATTTCAATGAACTATCCTTTGGTCGGTCCTGAAGCAAAACAAACAGAACTAATCGAGAACACGTTTAAGTAATTACTGAGGTTACCTATCCGATAAGCTTTTGATTCTTTTTGTTAATTAGATTTTTAAATTAGAAAACATTATTCGGAATAGCTAATCAATAGCTTTCGAAAATTATTTTACTTTCATAAAAATTATAGATCTCAAATTATTGTATAGTGTTTTTCTGTATAATTATATAAACAGACTGCTTCTGATTTGCCCTATTTGTGGATAACAACGGATTTGGCTCGGAGTTAAAACTAAGGTCACATCTAACAAATCTATTTTAAATAAACTCCACGAGAACTTACTTGGTACTAAATATTTATTACAATAAATCCCGAAAGGCAATAAAATTTGATTGAAACATAAAACCTATAATTTCATATCGATTGTTTGAGGATAATCGGGAGGACGCCAGTAAAATGATTTACTGAGCTTACTTGAAAATATAAGAAAACTAGATTTCCACCTTACAGCTTCGACATTATTAATACTTTATCTTTGTTATAAGTATCCCATGTCCTTCTCCTGGAGCTAAGCAAATTCAGCAAAATCTATTCAGCCGTTCTTGAGTTATAAATAGTGTAATCAATACGACTTTCTTAGATTATGACTTGAAGACTTAGGCGACGAAACCTGTTTTAGACCATGCGTTTTATAAAACATATATAAAAGTAAATATTAATGCTACCTATTTCTGGAACTCAGCTTGAAGATAAATTGCTAGTGTCTGTCCTAGAGTAGCTGACGCAAGACTGCGAAGGTAAGGGATCTTAGAGAGCGTTTTCGGCGGAAATAAATATGATCATTTCAGTTACACAGCATAAATCCCCTTCTGCACATTTTACCTAAGAATAACCTAGGACCATTATTATATTTTTAAAACTGGCTGATGTACTCAGCATAGCTAGCATTTTTTTATAAGTAAGCAGCATAAATTAAATTATACTAGTGCTACTAGAAAATAAAGAAATGTTAAGCACTTTACAGAAACTCCGAAACATTCCTGCGACGCAAAAGGTTGCGGGTTCAATTCCCGCCTCGGAACACTTTGTACGTTCTGCAAACATTTGTTATTAAATGTAATTATAAAAATAAAATTTAAGATGTTTGTTGAACCCGAAAAAGAATAAGTATTAAAAAATTATATTTTTGGTCAATTTTTGGTCAATTTAATATATCTTAATAGTCTTGGTCCCTTGCGAGAGTGAAGATTTATTATATTTTGTATATGAACTTTGAAAATATTTACGTATTCTGTATTTTGTGGCAGCCCTAATAAGAAGATAAAGTAGCGGCGACACCGAGTCATATCAATCAGCCGGTGAAACCTCACCGGTCTCTTGAGAAAGCCTCCAGACATTCCAAAGATCTAGATTAATTCTATTCTAAGTTAGTAAACAGGTTTTATTTTGTTACTAAATAAATAGAAGATTTAATAATCAATTTAAGTTCATCAAATTTTTAACGTTGTGGATAAACATATACGAAAAACATAAATATTTTTGACATTTGATGGTATATTTATGACATTTGAAGGTAATTGTAGTGTTGAGTGTCTAATGTGTTTCGAATTCAGTACATACTCATTTAACCATAAATACATAGCAAACACCATTATAGGCTCAAACCATTCATTATAAAGTCTATCACACCTTCATTAGAAACACATAAACTTTTATGGTGCTTGTTTACAACATATTTTCATGAAAATAAAGAAATTAGTGTAATAACACTCAAAGCTTTCGTCCATTGAGTAAAATTAATACGTATTATAAAAATTTAAGTAAATATCTTGAAAAAAACTTGTTTGCATTGTAAGCATGTATCGTAGCTTTTTCGAATATTTTAAGCCAACAAAGTCGCAAATGTCAAGTGTGTACATATTAAAAAGTTAATAAAATAAATAAACATAATAATAAAATAATAAAAGTTAATCCGATAGATTTTTAAATGTGAAAGTTCACAAAAAGTTTTAAACTGCAAAGATAATGTCAAAATAACATGTTAATGCGCCGAGATTTATTCGAAAACTTTCTCATTCCAATTCCCTCGTGCCAACCACAAGAGAGTGCTGGCAAATCACTTTAACAAACGACATTATGTTCGTAAAATATATGGCTTACATCACTTACAACTTTGTTATTAAAGAGCCCGCTGATTTAAACTGAGGCATATGAGAGCCATTTTTAAAAATCGATAAATTATTAAACACCTAAAGTTTTCACAAGACTTATAATAACTTTTATTCCGTATGTTTACAATTTTATAGCTATTCGAATTCATATTTATTTTATTCAAACTTTAGGAACACTAGGTACACTTAGTTTCTTGCTATGTATGTACATACATACATAGAGCCGTGTTGGCTAAGTGGGAACACACTCGACTTTCATTCCGAAGGTCGTGGGTTCAAACCCCGCCGCGCACCTCTGATTTTTCTACTTGGTTATGTGTGCTTTATAAACACGTGCTCTAACGGTGAAGGCAAACATCGTGAGGAAACCGGCATGTTCTGAGAACTTTAAAAAAAGTTTGAAGGACATGTGTCATTCACTAACCCGCACTTGGCCAGCGTGGTGAATTAAGGCCTAATCTGTCTCGTCAAGAGAGAAGTCCCTGTGTCCCAGCAGTGGGAACGTGAATAGGGGTGTTATGATGTACATTACGAGTTTAGAAGACGAATTCACAAAAATCATTACCAATTCTAGTTACTAAAAAATCAATGTTATTTGGTTAAAAATTCCAAAACAAACTGACATTTACCTAAATATATTTTTGTCAAATGCATACTTAGGTAATATGTCATGAGAAAATTAGAGCCCTAATTTCTAAACCGATAACAAAACACCAAAGTTCCCTTCAACTCTAAAGACGCCGGCAAACTAATAAAATAAGAGACATGAGTTTAATGGTTAGATCGTATCACGATTTATGATCTAAACCCGAAAGCACGTCCACGATGGCTGATAATTGTGCAAACAGCTTGAGACGTGATTTATGCATGTTAGGGTTAAATGTGTCGAACTTGTCAGGGTTAATAGCATTTTCAAACGTGGATATTGATCAAGTACCCATGCTGCAATGTTGACGTTTTCGATTACAGTACCCTAAAAGTTACATTCTGTTCTTAGAAAATGCGACCAGACGACCGCGCAACCAAATTCGTGAAACTCTTGCCATGCCCACAAATCCCACATATAAATGCTCCAAATAGCACATAAACATAGTGAATAGGAGTACCCCTTCTTTACTGCAAGTTCTGTACAGCAAAATGCATTTCTAATTTCATAAAATTTTGATAGACTTTATAACCCTAAACTTGGGTGAAATGGTACAAATAATCTCCGCAATAGTGTCATCTTGTATTCAATATATCATTAAATTCCATTGAATGTTGCTATTTTTCATTCTCTCATTTCTAATGTATCGAAACTTGACAATATTGCCAACTAGAAAAACTTCAAAGAGCCAATAAATCACTATTTCTATGCGACATTGACATCAATAATGTGATCTCGTCGCGACATTGACGCACTGTTTTTGTGGGCGTGTGATGACGTACATCACTTAAACTTTGGGTTATACGAGTATGTTATACTTTCATTACCACGGGGTTAGCTAGATGTTGTTGTGTAAATTATCTAGCAATATATGATTAGGTAGGAACCTATAAGCTATGTTAAATTAGGTGGAAGAACGCTCGACTTTTTTCCGGAGATGGGTTCTAGATTTGCTCTAGATTTTTCTTGTCTTAAAAATTTTTAAAAACCTTCGGCTATTGTATGGAATAAATACAAGTTTTTTCAGGATACGGCTGATCATGCTGAAAGGATAAAGGTCGACTCACGCTACACCGTGTCGGGTCCGAGCCGAGTGTCGGTCTAAGCACGGTCACCGAGCCGGTTCCGTGTCTAAAATTACAAAGACGGCCCGCGACGTGTCGGGTCCGAGCCGAGTGTCGGCCACCGAGCCGGTTCCGTGTATAAACTGCATGAGCACTATATAGCATCACTACCGACTGCTCGGGCGCAGCTCGGCGGCGCTGTATTCATGCAACGGGCCGTGGCCGAGCCGAAGCGGGACCGAGTTGTTTCCGAGCGATGTCCGTTGCTCGGGCGTCACTCGGCTGCCGCTCGGTATAGCGTGAGTGGGTTCATACAAAATGTATGAAACATTAGTTGACCGTGCTACGGCCGACACTCGGCTCGGACCCGACACGGTGTAGCGTGAGTCGACCTTAAATCGAGTGTTTCTAAACTAGTATCTGTCAATTTATGTCCGAAATTGTTTTTCGGAGTAATTCATTAATAGGCCATATCTAATGCCCTCCACAGTAGTTTCATTAAGAGAGATTGATTATCGTGTTAAACGCAGACCGACTAAATATTAACACTATATTAGAAAAAGTCATTCTCGCATTATGAGTTTTTCTCCTAAGTTTCGACAGGATTAATCTAAGTGTCACTGGCCCGAGGACGTGCCTGTACTCGTACTTTTACGAACTTGTACTCGTTTATACGCGCACAGATATTTTACGTGACGAAAGCCTGGACAGATGGGCCATTTGCTTGATGACTGTTTTAAGGACCGCATTTTAAAGTGTAGATCGAGTTTTTCGTAATTTCAGAAAGGCAAATGGAATTTTAAATAGTTTAATTAATGGTGATATTTTAAGTGTAGACTTTAATAATCTAGAATAAATTCAATTATTTCATAAAATGTTATCATTTTAAGAATCTAATATAATAAATAATTACATATACATATAATATACACAAATAATATTCGAGCAGTGATATTAGAAAACAATGATAAATGATTTGTTATGTTAAGCTGATATTTCGTAGCAAGTGCTACGCCGTAGCAGTTACGGATTACAGTGAAGTGAGAGAGCGCTGCTGGCTACCTTGCTTTTTTATATCATTTTTTTTGTTTCATGCTAAATAATCAAAACAGAGCCGAGTTAGCTAAGTGGGAGCACACTCCTCTTTCATTCTGAAGGTCGTGGGTTCAATCTCCGCCGAATTCAAAAAATTACATGAACTTTGAAAAACTGTCATGCTATCAACAACCTAGTCTTTTAGGTGAATTTTAGGTTCTATTGCTAAGACCCATGCCCAGTAGAATGGCGTATATAGGTTGTTAAAAACATGATGATAAAAAAATACCTTACACCATTAGTATGACTTTATTATTTTACGCTTTGTATATTGGACTCAGACTCAATATTCATCATCATCATCACTCTTATTTAAAGGTGTTCGGTGAGATTTGAACCCACGAACTTAGGATTTAAAGTGGACTCAATATTATCTTTAAAAAAGACCAATATCTTCCGATTCTTGTCAATAAGCCGCCGAATTCAAAAAATTACATGAACTTTGAAAAACGTGCTCTAACTCGATTTATAGAAATACATGGTTAAATCCTTAGTTAAGGTAATAATAGAGGAGTTGTGCACGCAACATAAAAAAACAATGTGGCGTGACAGGTTTAACTCTGCGTTATATTTGTAAACTCGAAATGGTTGTACTTTAATTTACATTCCTCATATGATATAATTATTTCCGTTGATATTTCAATATTTTAACTCACATTCACATGAATTCACCGAGGCTATCCTGATTAGTTCTTTAATGTTTATTTTTGAGAGTTAACTAATTTGAAGTTAATGTTTAGTTTTTTTATTGTATGAAAGTTCTTTAAAAGTATTACAAACACGATCTAAAGGTGAAGGCAAATGTCGGAGCACATATTTTTAAAGCACACATAAATTTTTGTTGAAGAAAAATCCAGAAGTTGAACCCACGAACGACCCTCGGAATGAAAGTCGAGTGTGCTCCCACATGGCTTGAGACACGTTTTCACCAAAAAAACCTTTTAGGTGGTTCGACTATTTAAAGAATTGTATTGTTAAGTCGAGGCACGTCTCCTCTAGGCGACGTGTAATGCGATTAAAGAGGTAAATGTAATGGAAAAACCTTATTTAAGAAGTAATTTTCATAAATTCTTGGGAAATTCGGACGAGTAAACAATTACTCTGCAAGAAGTTATGAATATTATTTTGCTTTTATTTTCTATTAAATGTTTAATCCTTTTGGATTAAGTATAGATTTTTAAGCATAGAATATATTATATAGCACAAGATTTTGTTTGAAAAGTCATATAATTTTATAAAAATACCCCTAAATAAATAAAAATTATATTGAATTAGTTTATCTAAAAGTCCTGTCTACTTCATGGTAATTCAACGTGTCATGTCTATACATAAACTCTATACTACTATAGTTTTTTTTCCATAAAACAAAAGCATAGACATATTTCTAGATAGAGCAAACTAACCTTTTATCGGACTCGTAAAAATATTACATAAAAATACGCACCTACGCACCCTGTATGTTTTCGTTCAACACGCAAACAAATAATTAAGGCTCTTGAGCGATACGGAAACTGGTTTATGGCTAATTCTAAGGTAAATAATCCTGTTGTGGTTTAGAATTATTTTAAGTACGACTAATATCAACTATCTATGTTTAAAAAACCAATGCCACTAGTGCATACAATAAATATATATATGTAACACTATGACGCGAATAGTGCCTTAAAAATTCCCAGATAATACTTAAACCTTGACATAAGTAAAGTGTAAAGAAAATCCGCAATGCACATTCGTTTAAAGCAACTAGCACCTCGCGCTTATCTAAGCAGCTACTTCCAGGAGTGGTGACTTAAAAAGGGACGGATGTCGGTCATAAAACGACAAGATAACGAAAAGAAACTGCTTCAAGTCCCTATTTACACTACCCACTAACCTTGAAACAAACATTTGAATGTAAATGTACGATGACCGTGTTGGCTAAGTGGGACACTGGACTTTTATTCCGAAGGTCGTAGGCAAAAACCCCGCCTCTTTTTTCTTCTATATAAAAAACTAGCTTTCCGCCCGCGGCTTCGCCCGCATTATATTAGAGTAAAAAGTATTCTATGTCCTTCTCCTGGTTCTAAGCTGCCTCCCCACCAAGTTTCAGCCAAATCGGTTCGGCCGTTCTCGAGCTATAAGTGAAGTAACTAACACGACTTTTTATATATATAAATGTGCGCTTTGAAAAACAAGTGCTCTGACGGTAGTTTAGACTTAAACTTGCACAGTGAATAAATTTTAGTTTAAAAGAAATAAGCAAACATACGTATTGGTTTGCAATAGTGATACAGTTACATTTGTGATGTTCCTCTGAACAAATGGATGGCTGTTCACATGGTTCTAGTTGACTGGAGAGTGAATGGTGAGCTAGAGCTAGTTAAAATTAAAAGCTTTAAACTTGGCATCAGTCTCTTTTCGTAAGTGAATTTACTTTAGTTATTTATTACCATCTGTTATTTATCCAGTAGTTATAAGTGAGAATCTTTTATTGGCCATATATTTTATATGAAGTAATTAATTTATTGTAAGGTTATAATAAAATAGGTTATTACAATATAGTTTGATATAAAATAATATATAAATAAGCACTTAATGAAGACTGTTGACAAACTGCTCTGGACAGAGTCAGGGGAGGCCTTTTCCCAGCTATGATAAAATACAGGCTAAGCAAAAAAAAAATTAGCAATGACTGGGAGCTGGACTGTCTCAGTGTGAACGGTACTTTTGCCCAGCGCAGTCAATTTCCTTGATTCAGCCCGCGGATTCCATCCCCCTAACCTTGTTTATCTACTTGCGCATTGATACCGGATCACGATTTGTTGATGTATTTTTATGCTCTATCAGATGTATTTTTAATTGTATCTTCCTCAAAACAAAGCGTAAAGTAAAACGTAATCCTACTGAACACAGGTGTAAATATATAACTTGACACCAACGGGAAGGGATGGTGGGACTATTCTTGAGCCAGCACTTAACGGCTTAACTTGTAATGAAAATATCATGAAGCGAAAGGTCTAAAACTCAAACCATGCTTACATTAAAAGGACAAACGAATGCTATCTCCGTTTGAACTAATACAGATTACTTTTATATGTAACAGAAAATATAGTTTACACATTGTCCTCCAATGCTTTGCTTTTATTTTTGATTATATACTTAAATTTTCATAAAAGTTGATAATTCTATTCAAGTTCAAAATGCGGACAGCTGTTTCTCCGAACAATTTTCTACAGGCACTATAAAATACGATTCAGAACAACTTAAACTGTATTCCCAGTACATAAGGATGAAAATGACATAGCAGTTAGTCCTTAGGTTAGCCATAATATGAATTGGCCATAACTGTTTCAGGCAGTTTCAGCTGTTTCAGATGTGATATTTTTCAGGAACCGTGTTGGCTATGTGGGAGCACACTCGCTCTGAAGGTCTTGGGTTCAATCCCCGCCGCGCACCTATGAATTTTTCTTTTTGGGAAATTATGTGCGCTTTGAGAAAACACGAGCGCTGATTGTGTGGGCAAACAGCGTGAGGAAACCGGCATGTTCTGAAAGTTTAAAAAGTTTGAAAGATGTGTCTTAGCATCATCACCCACATTAACGTTCGCACTGGTGGATACACAGGGACTTCTCTATTCTCACTATGTTTGTCTTCAACGGTCACGTGTTTTCAAAGCGCACATCAATTTGTAGAAGAATATTTGAGTGGTTCACTGCGGGGTATGAACCAGCGACCTTCGGAATGAAAGTCACGTGTGTTCCTACTTAGCCAACACGGCTCAGCCAGCACTATACGGCATTATAAATCTGTCGTTTATCAGTTAATCAAGATAAATTACTTTTATATTACTTGACCTTGTTACATGGAGCGGACTATCGATGCTTTCACTTAATTAACGCCATTTATAACAATAAAATTGTGCGGCTCATTTAAGTGCCCAATTACAATCATTATTGATATTTATTATATCCTACCAAACCGTTTATGACACTAATTAAGTTTGGAAGACCTATGGTGCCAAGACGTGGACACTTACTGTGTAACTAGTCCACAAATAAAATTTAACGCGGACGAAGTCGATGGCACTGCTAGTCATTATATAAACTCATAGGTGTAAGATTACGAAGGTTTTGCTATTTGACAACATTCGTAACTTTGCAAACAATCACTGTTTCTCTATTGACTTCATTCATACGAATTTAACAGATTTATTTAACCTATACTGCAACCTGAAACCCATAATGATCGCATAACTGACGGGATTCGAATACATTTCCATCATAATTGATAGACACAAAATTATGCATAACATTTATTTCCATTTCTATACTTTTGCCATATAATATAAAATATGGTTTATACGACGGCAAATAAAAATTGGCTGGATTAGGGTTATTAAACTTTTGTTCGATCTTCCATTTCACCCCAATGTCAAAGAATAATATATTGGCCTTAGTTTTTCACTTTATCACGGCTTTTTAAGCTCCGATTATCATCTAGTTTATTGGTAATTTAAAAGAAAAAGAACCCATATCTGCTTTTTTGTAACTCAGGATTAATAAAAATTAAGATCTGGAGCATTATAGATAGAAATAAAAACTTGATAAGACTAGAATTCGAGAAAACCCAAAATTATCATGCTATCAACAACCTATAATAGGTTCTATTGCTAAGACCCATGTCCAGTAGAATGGCGTACATACATAGGTTGTTAAAAACATGATGATAAAAAAATACCTTACACCAGTAGTATGACTTTATTATTTTACGCTTTTTATATTGGACTCAGACTCAATATTCATCATCATCATAACTCTTATTTAAAGGTGTTCGGTGAGGTTTGAACCCAGGAACTTAGGATTGAAAGTGGACTCAATATTATCTTTAAAAAAGACCAATATCTTCCGATTCTTGTCAATAAGCCAGTGCTAAGAATGCTAGCCGGCATTGCCGCGATGAATGGCAATGATGATAACTCGTTGGCCTAAATAAGTAGCTAGCAATTCCGACCACCCGCTGACTCAATGAATGATGTTTATCTTAATCTGGTATCAACTCAAGTATGTTTATAAACACCATAGCTCATATTGTCTTTGACTAGCTTCACAGATTATATAAGTGACAGCGTGATAACAAAAGAGACCGAACAACAATTCTGATATTCTGATTACAATTGTATAATAAACCTAACCTTGGTATGATTTTAAATAAACAAAACACGACAGCTCAACACCAAATCACAATTATTTATCTGTTACTTTAAAATGTACAATTCAAAAAGAGCGCAAGGAATCAAGAATAAACCAAATTAGCGTCCATCAAACACGAGAGAGGCACCCCAAGTCAAGTCCCCAAGATGGCGTCGAAGAATTGTCTATGCACCCGGGAAGATTGACAAAATGACGTTATCATAGAGCCACAGATAACGAAACTGCCTCGGTAGCTTATTTATTTATAATACGGCCTCTTCTGACGTCTGGCGGCGTCCTCGACCGCTTGATCTACACTGTTGTCTCGACCAGGGTTATCATCATCAGATAGGTAAAGTTCTGAAAGACAAACACTCATTATAAAACCCAAAAATCAAATGTGAGCTTCAACAGTTTTGCAAACGATTACAAGCGTACACGTGATTACTAGCAATCGTTAGCGAAACTACTTCGTCTCAAGAAACATTCGCCTATTCTCCTACTGCCTAGACACCTAGTGTTAAGGTATTGAGTTCAGTTTCCTAACATAGGTAGTGTTTGTTTCCTAATCTGAATTTTTCAAAGAACCACAAACGACAAACTCCGGATCTTCGTCGTTGTGCCGCATAACAAAAGCATTAGGTTTTTAAATGCAATTGCTGTGCCCCGTGATTAAGCTCCAAGTTCGCTAATCACGACTCCTTCGACTATAAACATAGGCACCAAGTTCGCATAATTATAGCCGTCCCTACTCGCATAATGTCTGCATTAGGTCTGTAAATGCAATCACTATGCCCCGTGGTACAAGCACCAAGTTCGCTTACCACGACCGATGACAGATGGTAAAAACGTAGGCACCCAGTTCGCCACGTTTAGACCATTTACAACATAGTGCACTGCGTGCATGTATGTATCAGTGGAACGAGCTCGTTATAACAAAACATGACCAGAAATAAGTCATGCGTCGACGTCGACTTCCCAGCAGCATCGAAAATGCCGTTCTTAACTCGGACGATCATTGACCAAGCCAGCAACGTGTTATTTAGCTGCCCATAAATGAGTCAGTTACAGGCTGAAGCTTATAGCAGTGATACGGAAACGCTCGCACTACTTTAAATTTACCATACCCGTGTTTAGTTTTTCAGAGGTCTAAGAGCTTTTGCCCACGAACATAATAGGACACCGGCATTATAGGACACTTCACGTTAAGTTTTAACAGGAGTTATTACAGGCAAACCAATTTCAGACGATTATAATACTCAATGGTAGTAATTCAAACTTCGTAATGCTTCGCAAAAGCATGTGTTCACTACAACCTTCATTATAATTCGCAAATGCATGTGCTACACATATAACACGATGGTTATGGTAAACTCAGTAAACTCATTTATTTCACCATAAAGTTACACAATAACATTGGCATGTCTGTAAGTGTTACATATTTCTTAATCTAAGCACTACTAATATTAATCTTAAATTATATGTGATACATGTCAAATAAGATATTAAGTAGTCCACATGGTCCGTTATGATGTACTGTATTCAGTATTCATACTGCATAAAAACCTGCTTACATTCAAGAAATGTAGCGCGCACATCGGAGTCCATTTCCTGTGAATCATCATGTACTCAGCTGTTGCATGAGTAGTATTGCCAAAAAAATACCCGCAACCGACTGTAAATCGCATCTTTTGTGTTAAATATTCAATCCAGAGATTACAAAGGAAATTATACCTTAATGGGTACACAATGTGTCGCACATTTAATATAACTCAGAACACGGTCACGAAAGCCCGAAAGTTATTTTCGCTCGGTCTTACCTGACCATCACCTTTAAAGAAATAAATAAGAACATCACATTTAAATATAAGCCACTACGCTTGATGTTCGTTTCGAATCTGCATAGGTACGGTGATTTCCAAAATGAGAGTGAAAATGAACCTGCTAGCTATAAAAACACCTAAGTAGGTCTTGTATAACAAGCTCTCTTAAAGTTATGCCTGAACAAATAGTGGCAGCAATTCAATTTTTCTTACGTCATGAATCTCTGCATTGTCTTCTGAAGCACCTTTCAGCTGTAGGTATGACCCTGTTATAAAAGTATGAACATGGCTCAAAAGATTCAAAACATTCATTTATTTAGCCTTAAAACAAAACCTGTTAAGAAGTCCCGATTTTCTGTAGAATTATCACTTTCCAAGTTAAGGTGACCTCTTGTTAAAATCACATAAATCATAAATATTTATTAGCATGAAACATAAATAAATATTACAGGACAATTTTTACACAGCGACATCTAGCCCCGTGGTAAGCTCGAAGCTTACCATACATAGGTTACATATGATCTTATAAAATACTTTTGCACCGCTATGTCGCGCCCAGGTGGGCACTATAAAAAAAAACTCTTAATAGTCCAACATTCCATATTCGCAGCAATAATCCTCCAACATAACCAGCACACTTATCATAAGAATTATTATTATTATTATTTTTTATTTTTTTTTTTTTACCTTAATCGAAAAATATTATTCCAAACCATGGCGCAGAAAATGTAAAAATAACTGAAATAGCGTTCAAATTTGACCAATAACAATAATTAGATACTTAGTTAGCTAGGACCTAGAAATAAGCCTATAGGTGAGTAACTCTACACACCAATTATCAAAATCATAAAAGAACGCATCAATACATGGCTCGATCTTACCAGTATAGTAGGTACTGGAAACGCTAACTAGCTTTTTAGCTATCTCGTTCATAGCCGCGTCGTTTGAACAAGGCACGGTCAAGTCTCGCGTCTGAAAGAAGTGGATCAGTTTGTCCTGCCAAGGTCTCAGCCACAGTTGAATGATACACCATATCACACTGGGTGAAAAAGTCAGCAGCTTTGGTGTGTGGCACTCTCGTGATGGACGCATAGATAGAGATTGAGGGGGTATATACCTTTCCTAGGTCTTCCAACTTATTCTTATAACAAAATACTAGGACTGTTGTGGCGATTTATTCAACGTGTAAGTTTAAAATAACTCTGCCAATTTCATGTTTGACATCATAAACAAATCAAGAGGAACTTAACAATTTTAATGTTATCCTATTACACGATATCGGCGGTCTACGGCAAAATACTATTCACTGTCGCTACTAAATAAAAGAAGAAGAAGAAAACCGAATTCATCTAAAAATATCCGAACGGTTTCCGAACAAATAAAAATCTGTCAGCTGCTGCTGTCAAAGTGACATTTCCTTTATTGCGTAACTCAACCTTAACCACAAAAATAAAAGAAGAAGAAGAACCATTAATAAATCTCATTTTGTTTGTTTTTTAAAATTTGTGACATAAACAAAACATCTCCACAGCTCTGGTCCAGAGTGAACAGTATTAAAGAATACGAATATGTGACATAAAATGGATGTACGTAGATCTAAATGTTATTCGATATAAAAAAAACAATTCTAGACGGCCATGACTATGAAATTTAAAAACAATTCTAGACGGTCATGACGAAGACTATGTACAATGAAAACTAGCTAGAAGGCCATGATGCCTTCTACATCAAATCTACTACGATGTCGAGATTTAATTTTATCGCAGCTCTTTTCCTTTTTCGGAAACTATGAAATCAAAACTCAGGATACCTAGGTACTTACGATTTATTAAATCACCAAACACTAATCACCAAACACTAATCACCAAACACTAATCACCAAACCACAAGGAAAACTATCAGAAACAAACAACCATCAGCGATCAAGGCGAAGTAAGTATATCAGTATCCCACTTCTGATATAATAAACCTAACCTTGGTATGATTTTAAATAAACAAAACACGACAGCTCAACACCAAATCACAATTATTTATCTGTTACTTTAAAATGTACAATTCAAAAAGAGCGCAAGGAATCAAGAATAAACCAAATTAGCGTCCATCAAACACGAGAGAGGCACCCCAAGTCAAGTCCCCAAGATGGCGTCGAAGAATTGTCTATGCACCCGGGAAGATTGACAAAATGACGTTATCATAGAGCCACAGATAACGAAACTGCCTCGGTAGCTTATTTATTTATAATAATTGTTTTTCCCCTGAAATAAATTATTCAGGACATTACCCATTATGTGAACGGTGCTTAGTTCTGAGCAAGTAGGCACCTAATTACCTAACTTTATCTCGGAATTACTGCGGCACATTTACTGGGTCCGAATTGACATCTATATTACAGTAACATCGAAGATTTTAGTGTGATTTAAAATAAATATGATTGTCTCAAAAGAAAATGCATGCTATTTTTAAGCTCACGACCCTTGGAATGAGAGTTGAGTGTGCTCCCAACACAGTATCTCATAAACAGTAAAAGTTTTATAATAATGATGATGATGAACTCAATTTCTATACTATTTATTGACGACAATTATGAATTAACACTAGCAGATAAGTGAAATCTTTGTAAAACGCTGCGGGAATTAGGATGGAAATGAATAGGTTGCCGGGATTAAGAAATCCATTAAAACGGCTCGGTTTCCGGGATTTTATTCCCGGGCCATTTGTGATCCCTTACTGCTCGTTCATCAAACAGAGATCAAATGAATAACGGAGCTATTGTTTTCGTGTTTTCTGTAAGGTTTTGTTCCTTTACATATTAGGTTAGTGGTTCAGTTAGTGAGCCTAATAAGTTTGGGTCCTTATGTTTTGTCTTTATGTTGATCGTCATCATATCAGCCTCTGCTGGACTTTGGCCTCTTTTATTGATTTCCAGGTATTATGGTCAAATGATAATGATGGCTACTAGGCACGGTTCTTCTCAATAGAACCCATTAATGAACTTGGGAAAAATTGATATAATAGGTCTACTTAATAGTAAAGAATATCTATCTATTCTTTTCTTCAATTCAAGTGCCTAAAGAGATTGACTTTTAATCCCAAAATAGGAAAATATTATATTGCTTTACTTTTCTACAATTTATAAAGTCTCCCTTAATAATAAGCTTTGTACAGCTTGTTTGACCAAATTTTATGTTACAAAAATAATGTAATTTAAAAAAGTAATTTATTTTTTAATAACCATCCAAAGCCAACAATATTGCAGGTAGGAATAAAATTTCGTACAAGAACGAATTTTCACTACCTGCCTTAATTTATGAAAATGGGGCCCTAACTTTAGGTAGACATAATTAATTTATTTAGATAATTCTGCTAGAGAACCGGTAGAATACTGACATAAAAAGGTATAATGATTTCAGCTAATTTTATGACTTGGTTTTATTTTATGAAAATTCCGTGGCTCACATCACATTATTATGACCTAACCAAATGTTAAGTGACTACCGCAACAAATTTAATTTCCTAAGTTAAGCTTAATTTTTTGCTTGTCCATTTGTCACCTACGTCACGGGCCTTGAGCCTAGTGTAGGGTGGCTGTAAAACTAACATTTAGTCATACCAGTCTAAATATAAGTTTAGTTACCAAGTCTAGCATGTTTAAGTATGACTAAAATGTAATTCTCATTGGTTATATAAATAAATTGAATCGAAATCGTTTAAAACAAAAACTAATTGTATTCCAACACAACAGGGCTTACCAACCTTTTGAGGTTCCCACATTACGCTACAAATATCACCGGTGCCTTTACTTTTATTATTTACACCGTATCAGGGATGCGCAGGCTTGTAAAAAATACACTTTGCTTCCACGGATTAGCTATATTACAAAAACAGATAAAAACCTCACCTTCATAAAAAATGCGGGCATGTAGCAGTATTTTTATGCGGATTTTTCATTCAATATACGTAGTTGCGAATTCAATTGCCAGGATAAAAAATGGCCGAATAATGGTCACACAGCATCACAGTATGGTAATAAATATCCAGATCCATATTTATGTTATCTGTTTTATGAATTTATAATTTGGAAATATGAGCGTTTTTATTTATTTATCCCTTAAAATCTATTAATGTTTTCGTTCTAATAAAATAAGCATATAATTTATTTTCTTGAACATAACTTTCAAATGAGAGGATATTGATTTATTAAAGACGTTTTGGATTTATTTTCACGAGTATAAAATCAGTTTATAATCTTACTGGTTACTCTTTTAATTAATGTAATTGGTCTTTCGTGTGTTATTTAAATAAATAAATAAAAATGTATACTTACCTCCTATAAGACCCATACAAAGTATTTTTTTCATCAAATCAAAAAAAAATAAAAAAAAACTGATGTTATCTTACACGTAACTCTCGTTTAGTACCCCATCAACGTCAGTTGTCTTGCAGATAAGCAGAATATTCTAATGTTGCCTGACTCCAAGAAATACATGGACAAGTCATGAAATGTAGTGTTTATTGGCTAGTTCCGTGGGTATATTTTTGGCGGGAATTATTTTTGTTATACGTATCGCTAATTCAATCATAATGAGAACTCTATTTTGTACATACATTTAATATCGTAACATATGAGTAACGGAACTAAGTCCGTTAGAAGTTTATATTCAGTTTAAACATCTGTGATGTAAAATTCATAAATATAAATATCTTAGAAGCAGAAGCGTTCAAATACATAGCATTCAATCATTCCTTATTTTTTTTTTGGTTAATAGGTATCCCTTTATTACGCTGATGGAAAATATCCTACTTTTAAAATTCCAAAATTAAGAAAGAAAAAATCCTTCTCTTCAGCTTGATCATTCAACTACAAAAACTCTTCTGTAGAAAATTACCCAAATCATACTTTTGATGAGAACGATTGTAACTTATACAAACCTTTTCCTTAACCATTAAGCCTCTTTTCATTTTCAGGCACATCTTTTTAACTCACGACACGATGAGGTTCTAAAATTAGGCATAAGATATTAAGAAACATTATTTGAAGTAGAGTTAAAAAATATGTGAACTTTAAAAACACATGCTCATATGAAGGCAAACGTGAGAAAACCGGCCTGTTCGAAGAAACATTCACCAACCCGTACTTAACCAGTTTGGTAAATAAGGGTCTAATCTCTCACGTCAAAAGAGAAGTCCCTTTGTCCCAGCAGTGGGAACTTAAATAGGGGTGTCTACATCTACGTTATTTTTGCCATCTATAATTGTTTCCAAGGCCACGTTAGCGCGAAGGTTTTCCTTTGTTATACACTACTCCTTTAACAGTAACTATAAATGGAGCAGAAAATTATGTCATAATACAATGACATATGTAATACAAAGAGGAGATGGCCTAAGCAACTGTGCACAGGGATTTTCAACCTGGTCCTGACGTCATCATAGTAGGCGTGGCCTAGCTCAGTCTACTGTTGGCGTTCGTCCTATGCACACCCGGTGTCAACAGTGGAAATTGTAAGGTTAAGACAGGGCCGTAATAAGAATCCAATTTCATAAATGAGAAGTTAGAATTTTAAGAAAGAAAGAAAAATTTTATTTGTGTACAAATAACATCATAAAACAATTTGCGTTAAACATAAGGGACACAAAACGGTTGCCAGCTCAGCTTCAAAGCTGTGGCAAAATTATATTGTCACAGCGCTGATTTTTACATAATTCATAAAGATAAATATTTCTTTATTCGTCATTCACATCCATACATCACCTGAAAATAATTTACCTTCATAAACATTTCTTCATTAATAAATTAGTACCTATCACTATTTCAATAAAAATATGCATCAAGATGGGTCACTAAATAAATAAATAAACAAAATACTTTCTATAGCACAATGCAACGGATAATAAACTTATAACATTTATTATAGAAAAATAAAATAACTAATCTCTAGGGGGGGCAGCTGCCCCTCCCTGCCCCCCCCCCCCCCCCCCCTTGGCGACGCCCTTGAGTACGTCCCTGTTACCTACACCTGTGACATCTATTATCAAGTAGTTAAACTACGTAGCAAGCAGTTTTGCTTTTGACCGGTAGATGGAAAAGACAAAAGTGGGTGGGATCCTACACCTGTGACATCTATTATGAAGTAGTTAAACTGCGTAGCAAGCAGTTTTGCTTTTGACCGGTAGATGGAAAAGACAAAAGTGGGTGGGATCTAACACCCCCTCACCCCGCAAATTGTCACGTCAAATCAATCGTTGTTTCATAAGGAAATTTGAATACAACATCTCCTCTCTATATCTGCTCTGTGGGTTAAACAGACAAGCCCATTTGACTAATACTACACACCATTAGCCTACCTGAAATAACACGACATGATTTATAACCTCACAGGTAAGTTATTATAGCCTAGATGTTGGTTTTATGTAGTTTATATAATAATAAGTATATTATTTTTCTTTAACGCATTTCTGTCAAAGCAAGTTTTTGCGTAGACTTTTTGTTACTTTATCAAAGCGATTACAAAATTTAGCCATTCAAAATTTAGTGAAAATATTTTGGAAAAAAAAAATGATATAAGTACCTACTTGTAGGTATGTGGAATTGTACAAATTGGCATTGAAATTCAATGTGACAATACAATGCCGCCTAGACTGGACACTTTACCATCTCTGCCGTCCTATGGTTAAAAAACCGTAAAGTGACAAACCCAAATTGTTGGCTACGAGCAAAAACGTGAAAAATGTTTAATTCTAGACTTTGTGAAGACTTACAGTCTTCTTTCATATACCATTTTTTAAATAATTTCTGGGGCTTCTATTTGACTATGAAACGGGAACATCAAATTAAACACATGAGTTTTTATTGACAAATTTGTGTTTTAGACAATGGTCATCTACTTCATAAAGTGGGGGTGTGCAACACTAAAAAGCAGTCAGCTGAAGCGTAGCGGCTTTTAAATGTTGTATCTTAGTGAAACTGTATGATGATTTTATGCTCACATACAGTTTTTGCACAAATGCTTAACTAAAACACAGTTAAGTCACTTAGTCGTCTTTTTGCATTGCATTGTATGGAAAATTAGACCAGCTCTAATTCTTAAAACACCGTTAAAAACCTTTAACGGTTTATTTGTTGTTTTGTGGTATAAGTAAGAGATATGGATCTAGACTTAAACACAGTATTGGAAGAAACATTTTATCTAACTGTGTTTTAGCGTTGAAAAATGTACTTGTAGATTCATAACATAAATATAATTTTACGGCTAAGTCTATACTTCCTACATTTTATCTCACCTCCAAAATGGTAAATCATGATTAAATTATAAAAAATTTAACGATTATCTTTTATTCAAAGCAATAAAAACAATATTGAATCATATTAATATTGTTTATAGATATTGTATGTAACATAAAGTTGCAAATGCTTATATATAGGAACATTTTAAAACTTAGTTTGATAAAATCTCACTGTTAAACAAATGAACTGTGATCGCCTAGCGATTTACCATGTTTAATTTGCCATGCAAAATCAGTCTTGAAGTTGCGACGGTAAAATTATTCTCATACTTAATTACAGATTAGAATCAGTTTTAAAAAAATACTTGCTTCATAATATTTCCGCGTAATTTGATTCTGAGCGTTGTCCTGTTTATTTATGATACAAAAATTTAACGCCTCGACGTGTTGCGCGAATTGTAATTGTATTATTTGTGAGAGACTTCGGTTTTAACAGCTCAGATTAAAGATACAACTCATGTAAGTAGTATTTAAAAAGTTGACAGTCAATTTAATCTAGATCATTAATTAATACCCATTAATTTTGTTTATTACAGTACAATGTCTCAAGTCAAAACTCGACAATCGACGTCCTGTCCCGTGTTTGGTTTGCCAGAGAAGTTACCAGTGTCCCAGTTGCCTACTTATAATGATGTTATGAATTATTATTATAATTATTAAATATCAATTAAAGACAGACAAAACAACAAAAGAGCCGACTGTCCATAACATATCCGAAATATTGGCTGAAGAAATATTAACTATATATGTAAGCCGTAGGAGAGTATTAAAGTTAATTCGCACCTTTCATGATAAATACAGAAGTTTAATGAAACCTTATTATGGTCGTCAAACCAACATAAACTTTCAACAGAACATTAATACATTTACAGCTGAGTCTCATAGATTTATTTGATATTTGCAGTTGCTAATGAAAACTTATCTCAAACTCTCAACGTGTTTGAAAGACACTCGTGTTCCCAAAGAATAAACTCTCTTTCTAGTCGATCAAAGAACAACAAGAGAGATGATGATAGTTGGTGTAGATCTAGCTGCAACTACAAAAAATAAGAAAAAACAAGTTTATTGCGTAGCAAAGAGACAATTGATCGGGAATCGGGAACAGCACGGTTTTTCGGAAACCAAGCTGTTCCCGATTCTTAACAGCTAATGTGAGATTAATTCTAGCAATAGCGAGGCATCTAGTCCAATAAAAAACCCCTTTGCCACGTCATCAGCAAAAAAGAAGAGGTTAAGTTTACCATCGCTAGCTCTCGCGGAGTTTCTGACAGAGCCGCGGTTTTGATAGCTTCCTTGGTGTTGAATGATGTGGAAATTGTTTCTTCAAACGATACCGGTAGCGTCATTGATCGATCCAAGTTCTGGAGAACTAAGACTGGATATCTAGTTCAGTCGACATCATGCTGAGTCGAACCCTCTTCGCTGTGTCACGCAACACACACAGTTTATAGATTAAGTTTTTTGCAAGTTATTTTACATGGTCTAAAAATTGTGTTTCTCTTTCTATGTATGGTTGTGTTTTATTGTAATTTGTGTGCGTGATCCAGTGAATAAATGTTATATCTATCTAGGTTGCGCCATGTGAGAACTACTGTACAGTCAGAACAGCTTTACAGAATGCAGATTGCGATGTATGTGGTATTTATTTTGATGGTAGAAAGGACAAAACATTTGTTAGTATTCAAAAGGAAGAAATGTTACAGAAAAAGAGTTACAGAATCCCACTTAGTTATTTTATCGGAGCCAGGAAGTGAATACTTCGGACATATCACGTCATAAATTGTTCGAAATAAGTTACGGCTCTGTTAATTATCGTATTTCCAGGTATATACAAATATATTTATTAATTGATAGCAGAAAAAAACAATAACTGAACAATTTGACAGCGTGATAACCAGAATGTAAAAAGTAGTTATATATTTCAACGGTTTGTCTAGATGCTCACATTCGTCCTTTACACAATTACCAATATTTCAGACGATCTAATTGTTAAGTACCTAAGATATTATACCTATTTTCAATCGAGCACCTCGAAATATTATAATAGATTAACGAGATTTCGTATGTTTGATTCTCTCTTTCAAAGACTATTTTATATCGCTATGCCGTTCAAAAATTCAGGAACCTACAACAAAACATGCGCCAAATATTTAATAAACTTGATATAAATCTATATTTAGTGCTTTTCTTTCTTCAGAAATCATTTTCGCTGATTTTTATCCTAACGCACCGAACGTCAGACCTCCACAAGGTCCACGACACGACCGAGAAAGGGAGCGAAACGCATAAAAAGGTAGTGCAGGTAGACGTGTTTTAGTGTTGCATTGTCAGTTAACTGTTTTATTACGTTTTAATTACTTAGACAATAACGTCATATTTCATTTCTTAAAACCAGTGACTGTCTTTTAGGCTTGTAATTGTTTAAAATATATGTAAGTTTACCTACGATTTTACGTCTAAGGGCGTTTAGCGGCTCTTTAGTGTTGTACGAGTACAAAAACTGTGTTTTAGACATTGTAAGTCCTAATCATATCATGAGGGTGGAAATAGTTATAAAAAAGTTAAAGTCAGATAGCGGTTATTTAGTATTGTTTATGCATGTAACTGTTTTCTAAGTTTTTAGGACCAAGCGAATGAAAGCCTTAAATTCACGATTAGAGGCTTTTAGCGGTATTTTAGTATAGAAATGCTAGATAACCGTGTTTAAGAATTGAAAATGTCTCAAAATGATGTAGTTAACGGTATACGAGGGGTCCAGATCTCAGGCATTATAAACGATAGAGCCATGAGACCCAGACTAGAAGATAGATAAAAGTTTAAGCTTTCGTGCTGTGTATAAAAGTCAATTTTGGCAAAATGTCACTTTACGGTTTTTTAGCAATATGACGGCAGATCTGGTGACGGATTATAATTTAAAAAAATCTTAAAATTCTAATCCGTCACTGTAATTCTAATAAGAATAATTTAGGTAATAATTACTCTCTGTAAATACTCTCTGTAAATAGTATTTTTAAATAGTACTTATTTGTGTAAAATATTATTTCAATGGGTTAGTTAGATTAGATATTACTCAGAAGTAAAAAATATTAAACTACAAGTAAACGCCTCTCCTGCGTAAAGTAGCGACCTCTAGAATTGTAAGGGTGAGTTGTGAAGCGATATTCATAAACCAACCCTGCTGTTAAAACCCTACGAATAGGGATTCAAAGGAAGTTCATAAGTATGTATCCTCCGCCATCTATAACTTTGATGGTGAACTAATAACTCTCTCGGTGCCCTCACAAGGTGGCCTGAAAGAAGATTCGTGGTTGTCCTCAGAAGTGATATAATACGGTTCTACAGAATTTAGACTATCAAAAAAACTTTTCTTTGCGTTTCTCGTGACCGTTTTTTTTTAAATGAAACGATTGAATGATGACATTGCAATTTCAAATTAATAATTATCATTGAAGATTTTTACGCACAGTAACAACTAGAACTATAGTAGGTAATCTATGCACGAAATAAAAATCAAGATATGAAGAGGTATTTTTCTTTTCAGATTGCAAAAGAAAGCCAACTCAGCTACTTGCGTTGGTTTGAGACCGAAGCCTCGGGCGATTAGTCTAAGCAAGACTTATCTCTGAAAGGAGGCGCGGAACGCCCGGTTGGAGGCACCCTTTCATAACCTCTTGGCCTTTGAGGGCCCGTTGTCGAATGTTTTCGACGGCGAAGTGTTCAACCGGCTCTTCGCGACAGCCGGTGCACGCAGTAGCTACGGGCTCCCTGCAACACTTCCGTCACTCCTCGAACGGGTGCCCCCGTCGAACAAACTATGCTTGCGCGATCTACGATTTGAATTTCAGAAAAACTCATACGGAAAACTACAGAGGCAGAATGCAACAAAATGTATAGAATTTATTTAAAGCAATTCATAACTGTATGCCTTGTAATTTTGGTTTCAAGAGTTGGTGTAATTATGTAATGACAAAAAATGAATTTTGGTCGGTGCATAGGGATATTTCCGGGAGCAAAAGAGAACGTCATAAGAGATGCAAGATTCTTAACCCGAAAAATCCACTGCGCATGTGCAGTACAATATACTTTCATAGGACCTAGAGATTTTACTCCATCAGGGATGTCTACAATCGAAAACCTAAAACTGTTTCTGCTTTAAGAGTTTGTTATTTTAGGGTTGGGGACTTAGTTTAGGGGGTTGTTTTCGGCAATTGGACTCAAAGTTAGTCCATTGTGCCTGAGTTTTTTAGGGTTTCTACAACAATTTATAAATAAAAGTGAATTGGCATAAAATAATATGATGAGGCCAACTGGTAGAGCAAGATATGCATTTGTTTCCAGACAAAAAGATATCAGATTCATACCGCCGTACGAGAGTTTGACATGCGCAGTAGCTCGATACTGTCTCTTATCTCATTCGCACCACAGCAATTTTCCTAAGCCCATGCGAAAATTTTCTTTTATAAATTTTATTAGATATAACAGCAATAACTTGATATTTTATTTCTTGTAATGTAAAATTCACAATTCTCAAACACATAAAATACTTTTTGTCCCAACGTTCCGGTGGGAAATGCGTGAACTCAGAGATCCAAATTCAAATCCTAGATCGCGCAAGCGAAGTTTTGAGTAACGTAGGGTTGTATTAAAGTTATTTTCGAGCTCTGATGGGAGAGTGCGTGGCTACTGCGTGAGCCGGTGGTTACGGGTAGCCGGTCTAATTACCCGTCAAATAATGAAGCAGTTACAGTGATGAGATAATGATGATGAAGGATTAAGACTATAATGGTCAGATAAATCAGAGATCTAGGTCTCAACCCAACGCTAGTAGCTGATGCAACTTTCCTTTTGTATAATTTTTCTAGTTTGTATTTGTATGCGGCTTTTTCGTAGACATATAAGTATATACCAAAGTGCACATAGGTAAAAGCAAAAATATTTAAATCATGGTATGTTACTCATTTCATATTCAAATATAGTAGAAGGTAGAAGCATAGTTTCGATTTGATTTTAATTAATCAAATCGAAACTATTGAATTACTTGTTTTCAGATACCTAAGAATTATCCTAAATTTAATATGGTTACGAGTATGCTACGAAAGCTCTACGAAGCTGCTACGAAATATATCATTCCTAAATTCTAATTCTAATAAATGGTAAAGCAATTCTCTTTTTTATTTCAACAGATAATAGCATTCATTTCATTTTGACGCAAAAAGATAATTCCTCCAATCTCCATATGAGTTTTTGACATGCGCAATATAAGACACGAGAGCTCAATACAGAAGTTATTGCTATCTTATTCACACCACAGCAATTTTGTTATGGCGCAACAGATTTTTTATTTTGTAAATATCATAAAAATTATGAACAATAACCGGGATAAATACATGCTGTCATTAAAAATGGGCTATTTTAAAATAATAAATTACATTTTGTTCTTATATTCAGGTTAGAAATAGGTTAATTCAAGGATCGAAATTCAAATCCTAGATCGCGCATACGAAGTTTTGGTGAATCTATGGTTATGTTTTGGAGATTTTCAAGTATTAATGGGAGGGTACGTAGCTACTGTGGAAGCCGGTGGTTACGGGTAGCCGGTCTAATTACCCGTATAATAGATGATGATGATCAAGATTCAATAATGAGGATTTAGTATCGACATAATTTGTCACTTAAAGTCAAGAGATTCACTATAGGTCTCAACCCCACGCAAGAAGCTAGTGCAACCTTCCTTTTTCCTTTTTACAGGCGTCGCTGAAAACCAGCGCTATGTCTGTAGTGTTGCAGCCGATGCTGAGCCGACGACCCTTTTGTGTTTTTTGCTGTGTCTAGTTTTTAAGTCTCAATTTGTAACTTTATGTTATAATACCCAAATAAATCTTATCTTATCTTTTGTTCCTGTTGATAAGTATCCAAATATATCTTAAGTCTATTGAAATTTTTCAAAAGGTTTGTTTAGATTGCCAAAATGGCGATCACACAAATAACAACTTTATAATTTTGTAAATTTATAAAAAATACTTGATACTGGCAAATTGCCCTTAACCTAGGGCAGGGTCCATTATAAATTACTAAACCCTCTACATGTCCCAACAATAAAATTGCGTCTTCTAAGTAATGCAAATTTCAGTCCTTCATTTGTAACATTTAATTGGACTATTGCTGTTTAATAAAAAAAACTTTATTAATTATTATTGGTAAGTATATTTAATTTTAAGGACAAGCACCTTTTTCATATCACTAAATAATGACATCACGGTTTGTACCTAGAACATATCCAGCCAATGAATCTCAACGAATCAAGCCTGCGCATTCTAAAGCCCGGGAAAATTCATATCGTTACCTTCTCTTTCACTCCTTCAGAATTTCCTATTGGCCAACATCAAATTGTTTTTCCATGATTTTTCATCAACCATACACATTTTCAACACAATTTTCTTATTTAACAAAACATCACTTTCTTTTCGATAGTTTCATTGGAGATTGCTACCCTTTATGACCATTTTCTGCGGAAAAACGTAGTTCTAAATTCAAATCCTGAATCGCGTAAGCAAAGAATTTTGTTACACGAAGTTGTAATCGTGTCTTGATACTGGCCTGTTGGGAGGGTCCGTAGCTACTGCGGGAACCGGACTGGTGAGGATCCGGTCTAACTCCTCACCGTCATAATGAGTTGATCCACTTCTCAATGATTACCCATTTACTAAAGAATATATTAATTCTGATGAAAAAAAGAGCGCTCTGGCGCTCGACCCTACGCTAGTAGCTGATTTGACCTTCCTTTTGTCATCAGAGCATGAATATTATAATACAATAATTTCTTTTTACAAACGTTTTACCATAGCTATTATCTGAACTTGTTTATGCATGATCAAATTTTGTCGAAAATGTACGGCAATGCCATAATCTAAGTAAGTTGACACATCGAAAGTTTAAAACTATTATTATTATGTAAGTAGTTATTACCGAGCGGGAATGACCCATAATAAGCATTTATTATATTATGCAATTAAGCATACCTACCATTTCAGATGGCAAAAGGAAGCCAACTCAGCTACTTGCGTTGGTTTGAGACCGAAGCCTCGGGCGATTAGTCTGAGCTAGACTTATCTCTGAAAGGAGGCGCGGAACGCCCGGTTGGAGGCACCCTTTCATAACCTCTTGGCCTTTGAGGGCCCGTTGTCGAATGTTTTCGACGGCGAAGAGTTCAACCGGCTCTTCGCGACAGCCGGTGCACGCAGTAGCTACGGGCTCCCTGCAATACTTCCGCCTCTCCTCGAACGGGTGCCCCCTTCGAACAAACTATGCTTGCGCGATCTACGATTTGAATTTCAGCCTTCTCATACGGAACAACGCAATGACGAAATACAACAAAAAGTAAAGAATGAATTTAGCGTAATTAAAACCTGTATGCCTAGTCATTTTCGTTTCAAAAGTTGGTGTAATTTATGATTAATGACAGAAAATGAAATTTGGTCGGTGCATAGGGATATTTTCGAGAATAAAAGAGATCGGAATAGGAGATGCAAGATTATTAACCCGCCATACCCAGTGCGCATGTGTACAATATACCTGCATAGGAACCTAGATCTAGATTCCATCAGGGGTGCCTAAAATTGTTGGAACCTAAAACAGTTTGTGCCAAAATCGTTTTTGGGTTCATTACAGGAAGCATTACCTTCATTAGTGGTATTCAGGTTTTTTATATATAAATAGATTTCATATTCATTCATTGAAATGTCATTTAGGTACTTAAAGTTCGTTATTTTGTAAGAACTGTGTGACTAAATCTATATGGGAGGTCTATAACCAGTTATAATGATACCAAATGGTAGGGAAACGAAAAACATTCTTTTTTTTTCCAAACAAAAAGATAACGGATTCAAACCTCCGTGCGAGTGTTTGACAGGCGCAATAGCTCGACAGACGGGTAGGTACTGTTGTTGTGCTATCTTGTTCGCACTACAGCAATTCTCGTAAGCACTGGCGAATTTCTTCTATATTGAATATCATGAAATATATCAGCAATAACTTGAAATTAAAATCCTATTTATATCAAATTCACAATTCCCTAACAAATAAATTAAGTTCTTTTCCAATTTTCAGATTGGAAATACGTAAATTCTGAGATCAAAATTCAAATCCTAGATCGCGCAAGTGAAGTTTTGGGTAATGTAAGGTCGTATTAAAGTTATTTTCGAAGTTTGACGGGAGAGTGCGTGGCTACTGCGTGAGCCGGTGGTTACGGGTAGCCGGTCTAATTACCCGTTTGATAATGAACCAGTTATACAGAGACGATGATGATAATGATGATGAAGGATTAAGACTATAATGGTCAGGTAAATCAGAGATCTAGATCTCAACCCAACGCTAGTAGCTGATGCAACTCTCCTTTTGTCTCATGTTTCGTTATGATTACCTATGACTGCGGTACACATAATAATGTTTCTATTTGATTATGGACCAAGAGCCCGTGATGGCCAGACCTTCCTTTAATTCACAAGCGTGAAAATTCTTTCATGTGTATGTCTAACATAGGTAAGAATAACCCCCAAACATGAAACCTGGATCGCGGTTGCTTTGGGAGATAACAACCTTTTACCTGTTATCTCCCAAAGGAACCACGATCCAGGTTTCATATTTGGGGGTTATTCTTACCTATGTTAGACATACACATGAAAGAATTTTCACGCTTGTGAATTAAAGGAAGGTCTGGCCATCACAGGTTATTAGTCTATACTAAGAGCCCGGTCTGGCCAGACCTTCCTTTAATTCACAAGCGTGAAAATTCTTTCATGTGTATGTCTAACATAGGTAAGAATAACCCCCAAATATGAAACCTGGATCGTGGTTCCTTTGGGAGATAACAGGTAAAAGGTTGTTATCTCCCAAAGCAACCGCGATCCAGGTTTCATGTTTGGGGGTTATTCTTACCTATGTTAGACATACACATGAAAGAATTTTCACGCTTGTGAATTAAAGGAAGGTCTGGCCATCACGGGCTCTTAGGTTATTAGTTATCTTGTTTTAGTTTAGAGGATTATCCTAAATATTTTTACAAAATATCATCGTAAAGCCTAGTATTACACAAAATTAGTATAAATGGTTGATTATCGAAATTTTGCCTACTGGGTAAAATGAGAATTGCATAAATGTATGTAATAGTTAGTGATCAAATTACATTTAGAATCCAGCAAAAAGATATTGAAATCGGAACCTGTGCGTCTGTCTTTCGGCTCGTGAACTCGATATCCTAGTCCTAGTTGTTGCTTTCTCGCTCGCACCATAACAATACTCCTATGGCCTAGCGTAATATTTCTTTTACGAATATTATAAAAATATGAATAATAATTATTTATTTTCTTTCTTATGATGTTATATATATATTATTGTCAAATGGTTCTATTACTTTTTGTATTAATATTGGGGTTGGAAATATATTAACTCAGTAATCGAAGTTCAAATCCTAGATCGCGCAAGTGAAGTTTTGTGGAACATGTGGCTATTTAATAAATATTTTCTTAAAATCTACGGAAGGTGCGTTGCTACTGTGGAAGCCGGTGGTAACGGGTAGCCGGTCTAATTACCCGTCATGACATTGTGTCAAACCCTTACCTTGTACTAGACATGAGTCCGCTATACCAAAACGTATCTAAAAACCGTTGGCATGCTCATAACTTATCGTATCAATATTGTAATGTCAGATAACCGCTACTAAATATCGGAACAAAACGCGCCATCTAGGTAGCGATAAGAAACTAACAACGTAATAATAGCCAATAGCTGATCATATCTAAATATCGGAACGAAACACGCCATCTAGGTAGCGTTAAGAAACTAACAACGTAATAATAGCCAATAGCTGATCATATCTAAATATCGGAACAAAACACGCCAGCGAGGTAGCGCTAAGCAACCAAACAACTTTTAATAGCCGATAGCTAATCATTGGTTGGCATCCTTTTCTAACGCGTAAGCTTTCATGCGAAAACACGAGACGAAGCTATTATGGGTACTAACTATTATGTATTCTATTCTGCTTTTCTACTGAGCGTGTACTGAGCGAAGTGAAGTGAGTGAGGACTTGAGGAGTGAGCGAGCGTGCCGTTCACTATACTTTGACCTACCTAACTGAGCTTATTAAATTCTTAAAAATTAATTCGACCTTATTACAGTAGGACAGTAGGGTCGAGTTTTGATTACCATATTCTTGAGATTGATTTATATTGGTTCAGTTGCAAAGTGCAGCCGCGAAGCTTTTCGTATTGTTTTGTTTGATATGTAATGTACTCATTTGCATGTTTGAAACTGTTGTGATTTGTCGTTGTGATTGTAAGTATTTAATCGGATTTTTATAAAATAAATAGGTACTAATAAATAGTGTAAACACAAGACTATATTCTACGTAGGTAGGCTACGTAGAATATAGCCTAGTGTTTACACTTACACTAGGCTATATTCTACGTAGGTAGGCTACTTAGAATATAACCTAGTGTTTACACTTATACTAGGCTATATTCTACGTAGGTAGGCTACGTAGAATATAGCCTAGTGTAGGTATTTGTGTTAGAAATTCCAGTTAGTGTACCGAGTGTAAAAACAGTGTATAAATAAAGACTACTTAAAGTACTTAACTAAAGTGTACCTAGGTAGGTACAGATTCTGCTTCGCTTTCGCGCTTCGTTTTTTTTTTTTTTTTTTTTTTTTCGTATGTAAGTTCCTAGGTACCGATATCAGGTAATGGTTATCGATATCGATACTGAAACCAAATATCTATACAGTAGCCGCTAGCGAAAATACTCAATAACGCCCATCCCTACCTTGTACCTTGTACCTTGAACCATGAACCAGACTCCAGAATCAGAATCGCTCTCACCCAATACATTAGTAGCTAAAATCGACCTTCCTTTTTATTATTTATCCTATTTACTAGACGACCTCTTTGGCGTAGTGGGCGAAGTTCTGCGACGTAAGAGGTTGCGGTTCGTTTCCCGCATCGGAACAACATATTTTTACGATCTGCAAAAATATAATTTCCCAGTGCCTGGGTGTTTTCTATATGTATTTTTTATATTATGTTTCCTATAATATTTCTCAGAAAAGCGTACCTACAGTAAGAAAACAACGCAGAATGCAACTGTCAATACCTACCAAATACCTAGGTCACATGTTAGTCATAGATAGTAACTTTCCTTCGTGAGTGTATTAAATAAATGACCCATTTATATACGAGCTACGAGTCCTACTTACAAACATGCTACGAAGTATCTACGAAAGTACTACGAAATATTCATTATATTCATTTCGTAGGTATGTAGGTAGCTACCCACTCGACGAGTTCATTTTCGAACTTAATTTATGTTTTTACAAACCTTATTATTGTCTTCAGAATATTTAACAGTAACAACATTACCTATTGCTATCAGTAAAACCATTTGAGAAGATTTATTTCAATATTATTTACTATTCCAACGGTTCCCTGAAGGGGTGGATCCGTTGGTAAAAATGTTTTGTTCCAACCACGATCTCCGTGTTCTGAAGGAGTCCTGTGTGTCCTACCTAATAATAAATCTGCAAGGGTCGGTCATGAAGTAGGTATAGTAAAACCATTCTAAAAATGAACTCCCTTCCACAAAACCGTGATGATTTCAACGTGTGAGAGGAAATACAGAAAAACAGAATACACAGAAAAAAAATTCAGAATTCGGTGGAGGGGCGTTCATTTTAGAAATGATTTTACTATACAAGTTTAATAATTATTAGATAATGTAGGTATTTAGGTAGGTATAACTTTTAAATTTTAACCAATGATCCGATTTTGATGAAACTTGGTATATATACATTTAGATATCTGGGACACAGGATAGGCTATTTAAATTTTTGCTCCAGGATGAATAAAAACGCAGACAGAGAACGGGAACGTTTTTCTTCTTCTTTTATTTTTGGCGAATGTGACTTGGGGTTTTGTGGCGTGGCGTCACTGATATAATTATATATACTTATTTTTCCTTATTGCCAGCTCTCTGACTATAATTATGAATCATCCACGTTCTGTTACACGTGATAATTTACTTTCTAAAAGAATCACAGATATAGTGATATATTTAAATTAGAATATTCTGCATCGGAGACAAGTTTTCTGAAATAGAATTAAAGTTGGCGTTCTCGAAAATGTCAACAGTCAAACTGTCAGTGTCAGATCAGATTGTCAAACCAAATCACTTGCATTTTTGCTTTCGTCTGTCTGTTTTCAAAATCTTAATTTCAAAATTCTAAATACGGGCTTTAATCCTGAGAAATCTTTGCAATATGTCTATTGAGAGTTCTCCCATAAAAGTGTCAAGAACACCAAGTGTTATAGAGAGTCTAGAGGATTTTGAAAATCGAGTAAGTTATTTCTACGCCTACTTTTAAATGTTTTTGTATTTTGTGTAATTTCTCGTGTTATTTTTTCAGGATACTCTAATAAAACATGTTGATATTACTATTGTGGAGTCTGAGAAGCGTGCTAACGGGACACTGCACGTACGAGATCATTACACCGTCTATTTAATTGACCTGAAGTAAGTTGTTGGTTTCTTTTGTTTGGCAATGAAATTAGAACTCATTGTGAGGTAAATCATGTTAATAAAAGAGGTCATGAATCATCCTTGTGAACTTCAAATATCGTCCTATTAATTGATTACCTGCTCAACTTTGAGTTTTGTTTTATATCAAATCTTCCTTAATATTATATATACCTAGTCCTCTTAATAGTTTGTGAATTACTTAAATATACTTACACAATATATAATAACTTATTGCTGAACAATTCACACTGCAACATCTAGCCCCGTGGTAAGCTAGAAGTTTGAAAACAAACAAGACTAATTAACTGCTCCATTAATTCTTAGTAAGCAAAATTTATTTGTAACAGGAAATATTCTATTGTTGTTCTCTCTTGTACTAATTACTAAAGTAAATTATCTATTTCTTTGCATAATTACAGAGTCACAGACCCAGAATTTAAACTAGTACAATCCAAACTTAGCACTATTTGGAGGAGGTACACAGAGTTTGAGCAAATCCATGATTATTTGCAAGTGACATACCCACATGTTGTCATACCACCGCTGCCTGAAAAGAGAGTAAGTATGAGTGTGAAACAGATTTAGTTATAAAAATAAGGTACACATACACACTCTGTGAAGCCTGCAATGCCCCAGGTAGATTCTGAGCTTCTGGTCGAAGTTAGGCTGAATCTAGTATTCTAGCTAGACACACATGGAGCTATAAGAATCTTGCATCCCTATAATAAACCATTTCTATGTAATTTTTTAATAATTATTATTTAATATAAATGAGGGTATTTTTGAGCAACAGAGTTGTTCACTACTACAAACATACTGCCTGAAGATGTTTGTAGCAGCCACCTCCATAAACTCATTCAAAAACAAACTCAACAACTCAAACTGATTAATGAGAAAAAATTGATAAAAGTCACACAAAAATAAACTTTTACTTGCCATAATATAACATATAAAAAACACTCCTATTAACATTCCCACTGATTACTTGATTGATTCAGACTCTGCGATTTAGCCGCTTTATAGATAACGGACGGCAGAAAGGCTGTCGCCATCTTTGGTGTGATGCACATTCTATTTTATTATATAAAGCATAATACTCATATATAGTTTTTTTTATGAGCCTATTGTGTCTCACTGCTGGGCAAAGGCCTCCCCCAATTTCCTCCAATCATCCCTATCTGGCGCGATATCTTTCCAATGGTTTTCGAACTGGTCTAAGTCGTCGCGCCAGCGTTTCCTTGGTCTACCACGACGTCGAGTACCTCCGGGACACCATTAACGACCTAATAATAAATTCGGCTAAATTCGATTCATAATAAAAACTATTAAACTATTAGTTTTTATTATGAATCGAATTTTGCCGAGCGAGGCCGTGTTTTCATGTAGTAAATGATAATTCCAGGTGCTATACGCGTGGCGTAAGTCGGACACGACGGACCCTGAGTTCGTGGAGCGGCGGCGCGCGGGGCTGGAGAACTTCCTGCTGCGCTGCGCCTCGCACCCGCGCCTCTGCTTCGACGACCAGCTGCTCAACTTCCTGCAGCAGGAGCACGGCTGGCGGGAGACCATTACCGACAGTGGTGTGTATCAAATAAAATAAATAAATAAAATTGGCCCCTGGACACAGTCTCAAACTAACCCGGGCGAATACGAACACACTCTCTGCACATCATTTCGAACAGACTACCTGAAGAAGTTGTGACAGCTAGCTCTACAAACTGCTTTAAAATCAGACTCGACCACTGGTTACGCATAAATAAACTACAGATGACAAGAAATAAATAATGTACCTTCCAACACTGTGTGACATCAGATCTGCATCTAAGCTCGTCTATAATGATACAATAATGATAATAAATATGAGATGTTGCTGTGTGAATTGTCCAGCAATATTTATTTATTCAGCCTTACTGCTATAATCAGACTTGTTGTTCCTTTTGCTCTTTTGAGTTCACATTACTGATGATGTGTCTTCAAATTTAAATTCAAATTCTATTCAAACTTTAGGAACACTAGGTACACTTAGTTTCGTCAAGTACTTATATAATATCAAACAATTTTTAGTCTGGCAATACACGAACCTTATTTACGTAGACTATTGATCAACCGATTTCGTCCCAGAACGTGGGACTTCTTCAGGATCAAGGACACTGCAAGGACACGGATCACGCCCGCTCGGCCGGTCCGCAGGGATCAAGGACACTCCGGTCCGCATCGCACATACATGTGCACTGCGGACCGGCCGAGCGGGCGTGATCCGTGTCCTTGCAGTGTCCTTGATCCTGAAGAAGTCCCACGTTCTGGGACGAAATCGGTTGATCAATAGTCTACCTACGTAAATAAGGTTCGTGTATTGCCCGTTTATATTAATATGAATTTATCAAACCACCACAGTTTTTATAGTAAAAGTTTTAGTCTTCTCTACAGACAATTGGTTTGTACAATATTAATGAATATAGTGGTAAATTTATGTTTCAGGTTATTTATTACAAGCAGAAAACAAACTGAAATCACTCTCAGTATCAATAAGACTGAAAAAGCCCGATCCTGAGATAGAGAGTGTAAAAAACTACAGCAAACAACTAGAAACTAATTTAGGAAACTTTCTTTATACTAGGTAAGTAATTACTATTAAACTTATTTGACATAGAAATTAGGCATCCTAGATGCAATAAGCAGTGGATAAAATTATATACCTAAATTATAAAAGCTTGGACAATTAACGACAGGGTGGTGAATAAGCCTAATATCTCTAGTCAAGAGAGAAGTCCCTTTATCCCAGCAGTGGGATTGTAAATAAATGTAATTATGATGATAAGAATTATTAAATGACCATTAACGTTATCAATCTACTTATTTCCAATTGTTTCAGATCAAAAATCATAGAGAAAAACTATGCGCTTTGTAAACTACACGCGAACTACGGCAAACTGTTTAGCGAATGGAGCGTTATTGAGAAAGAAATGGGGGATGGACTGCAAAAGGCTGGACAT
The DNA here is from genome assembly GCA_963691955.1 of Chloroclystis v-ata. Lineage (NCBI taxonomy): Eukaryota > Metazoa > Arthropoda > Insecta > Lepidoptera > Geometridae > Chloroclystis > Chloroclystis v-ata. The sequence continues at coordinate 8,329,284 of OY829902.1, read as the reverse complement.
TATTTTGGTCAGTACAAATATAATAAAGTAAATTAATAGTAAACAGTCGATACATTTATTGCCGTGTTAGCTAAGTGGGAGCACACTCGACTTTCATTCCGAAGGTAATGGGTTCAAACCCCGCCGCGCACCTCTGATTTTTCTTCTTGGAAAATTATGTGTGCTTTAAAAACACGTGCTCTAACGGTGAAGGCAAACATCGTGAGGAAACCGGCATGTTCTGAGAACTTTGAAAAGTTTGAAGGACATGTGTCATTTACCAACCCGCACTTGGCCAGCGTGGTGAATTAAGGCCTAATCTCTCTCGTCAAGAGAGAAGTCCCTGTGTCCCAGCAGTGGGAACGTGAATAGGAGTGTTATGTATGTATGTATGTAGTCGATACATCAATCAAAACGTTTATTTGTAATTATTAATTACACACAATTTATTATACAAAACATTTAAAGATTATAAATTTTGGATACACATGCATAATGGTAATCTTTGTACGCTCGAAGGAGTAGATAAATAAATAGATATTGCTGGACAATTAACACAGCAACATCTAGCTCTGTGGCAAGCCCGAAGCTTGTGTTAAAACATTGACTTTCAAGTGGATAAGAAAACCTAAAATATAGTGATGAAATAGTCATTTCAAATATTTATAGTTATAACCAACTATAAATATTTAATAATTGGTGGGATTGTCCACTTATGGCAAGTGGACAATCCCATCAATTATGGGTATATTTAAAACTAATTATCAATATAAAACTTTCCAGATTCAATAGCAGAGAGTATAGACTGTGTAGCGGAGGAGGAAGAACAACTATGCGATCAGTTGAAGGAATACCTGCTGTATGCCGGCGCGCTGCAGCAACTCTGCGCCAACCACGAGGCGCTGCAGGGGAGGGCGGAGCACGCACATAGCACTCTGCAGACCAGGTGACACTATTAGGCCAATAAAGGTTACAGTGACAATATCAAACTTACATAGGTCTACTAAAGACCTACTTGCTTAGTATGAATTTATTGGAGCACTAAGCAAAATTCTGGTCAAAACTGACAATTCGCGGTGGAAGCAAGCTGCATCAGACAGTTACACATGCAAATCATTAACATAGGCCTTTGTCATTTGACGTCCAATAGATGAAATGTGACTGTAAACAAAAGCCGTAACGCCGATGGGCGTGGCCAGAGAACCGATTGTCGCATTGATTCCTTCATCATTGATGATCGTCCATCAACGCACGATAGCACGAATTTTCGCTTTCCTTACATCTAATTTGTTGTGGGGGAACTAGGATCTGCACTGACGTCTCGCTATGGAGCGTATTCATTTATTTCCTTACATCGTCAGATATAGTTAATCTTTGATAAACGACCAGAACGCATAACTACACGTAGTTTCTTGCAGCGCCAAACAGCAGTGGCACTATAAAATTAAGAAAAAAACAATACATTTTCCTAGAAAAAACATAAATGAATGAAATGTTTGTATTATCCAGAATAGCGGACCGCAACCGCGCGGCGTTGGGCAAGTCTGGGCTGATGTCGCGCCTGTTCGGGTCCACGGACCCCGACATCGTGCGCGACACGGCCACGCGCGCGCTCGACTGCAAGATACACCAGGACAAGGACACCATCGAGAAGGCCAATAAGGAACTCGAGTCAGTATTTATATCAACACTCCCTACGTCTGTGTGTACTAGCCGACCGCCAACAGCTTCGCTTGCTTTTTTTTCATAAAATATAGCCTATAACCTTCCTCGATAAATGGACTATCCAACATTGAAAGAATTTTTTAAATCGGACCAGCGGTTCCTGTGATTAGCGCGTTCAAACAAACTCTTCAGCTTTATAATATTAGTTTAGATTTGCAAAACACAAATTTGACAGGAGAGTGTTTTAAGACCTAATTTCACCGCTCACTGTTTGTTAGTTTAACACCCGATTAAGTATATTAACAGTCGCGTCAATATACATAAACAGTCATTAAACATAACGGGATGTTAAACTAACAGAGAGTGGTGAAATTAGGCCTAAATATTTTCTAACCCTTAAAGCAAACATCGTGCGGAAAGAAGAAAAGAAGTTTTAAGGACATGTGTCATTCAACCGCACTTGGCCAGTGTGGTAAAATATTATTGTGATATTTCATCGAAATCCGTTCAGTAGTATTTAAATGAGTAACAAACATCCATGCATTCTTACCAACTTTCGCATTTATAATATTAATAGCATTAAGTTAATACTTAAGTATGTTATGTCTTGTGACTATATAGAATGTTGTTATTTCGCAGAGAGTTCACAAAGATGGCGCTGGTCGAGATAGAACACTTTCAGAAGCAGAAGGACAAAGACTTGCATGAAACGCTCGTGGCCTACATCACGTTACAGGTCAAAGCTGCCAAAAAGGTAAGTTGATGTTCATCATTTCATTATTATAGACATACATTTATTTACTACCAAACACACGCATAAAGGAACAGTACACAGTAATACACTACTATACATATACAAAACAAAACATGTAGAAATAATAATTTAAAGTAAAGTATAGGGAGAATGTGTGCTACAGCAGTAAATAGGCTACGGCTCAGCATTGTGTTCACTAGGTTACCAGTGAACGCTGATATTCTGCCGCGATCTCTTAGTCAAAATTATAATAACGATACTAAAAAAGTGCCTAAACAAAATAAAAACTATAAATAAAAATCTATAATAGGAAATAGTATAATTCTTGGTACATTTTTGTATTCTTTGTTCAATAAACTCATGTCAATCTGACGGATAATATTATAATTAACATTGCAATTACGACTTAACTTCGCTATCATAGAAAAGTGATCGCATTAACACGGAACTGGCTCATTATCGTTTAAACAGGAAATCTATTAATTATAATGTGAAAAACGTCAATAGTTTTACGATCATTAATTTGTTACACTATGATCGTTAATAGTAAAATACCACAGGAACCTTGACGCTTAACAAATCTCTTGATTGGAAAATATGTAGCTTTAATGACTAACTAATTTATTTTGGTTATGGAAACGAAATGAAAATGGAGTTATGGAAACAACTGAAGACCTATTTCTGACAAATAATTACACTAAACTGAATATAAAAGTCAAATTTTATATATCTGAATATTATATAAAAATTAGAAAATGGTATGGTAATTGCTGATATGGCGCAATCAGTGCTTAACTGAAAATATGATAAAGAATCAATTCAAGCTCTTTCGTAACTCCTCGATAACGTAGTAGTGCTTAGTGCAACCAGGACTAAACTGGGTGGCGTGGGTTCGACTCCCTTTATTATTTAAACATGGTAAAATAACTACTTCTGTTTCAGAACTTGCAAGCGTGGACGCAAATAAAAGAGTGCCTACAGAACATGCCTTGAGATATACCAAACCTACAGCATTCTAGATAAGTATATTACATTTGTAATCTCATTGTAAATACATTTGTAACTAAATGATTACAAACTACCACGAAATTGTGGTAAGATTTTGTATTGCAAACGATATTATAATTACCTTATATCGCCATAATTTTAAACCTAGTTTATAACCAGGTCATAACTAATGAGTTTTGAGAAAAGTTTCTCACCGTCCACAATATAGTGGTTTTTAGTTGCTAAGAATGTTATTTGTACGCCATCTGTATATATCCCTCTTATGCATAAAGTCAACTAAACCTATTCTACATAAATGTTGGTAGAATTCGTTGTCATTTTCACGTTGTTGGTTTGAAAATGACAACAATATTTTATTTAACAAGCATGCTATTCTATTATGCATACGAGGGTATAGTTTAAGTAAGTTATAATCTGAAAATATATAGAATGGTATTATATTTTGCGAACCTACTGTCTCGTTTCGATAAAGATATAAAAATCTTTATAAATATCATGACAGCTTTCGCCATATTTGTCACAAAAGCATAACTAATCCAAAACAAGTAAGGGTTAGTTTAAATATAGTTTCTAGTTAATAAACCATCCTAATATATTTTTATTTGTTATTTTGAAAGGGCACCAACAGCCTTATTCATAAAAAGCTCTTAATCCACGTCTTAAGCACGACTTAACTAATCAACGAATTAAGCCCTAAGAAGTGTTTAAAAGTTTTGTATTCATAAACCTAACTTAAAAATTACTTATCTAAACAATACTTATTTTTTTTAGAACTGGTAACTTTTTGGTAGAAATAGTAGAATCTAGCCTTATCATAGATATTAGGGATAATCTGTGGGCCGTATGCTCAAAAAAAAAACGAAATTTGACAGAACAACAACCAAAATATTCATGGTGTTGTGACGAAATTTGGTTAGCTCGTGTTTTTGTTCAGTTTTAGACTACAACTACTTATTACTTCACAATATCCAGAAAAAGAACATAAGTTACGTACTTATGCAAATGATAAAAGAGGAACATAAAAAATACTTCAAATATTGGAAGAAGAGTTGGAATATTGGGAGAAAAACTAGAAAAAATAATAATAATTGTAATTTATTGAAAATGGTTAGGTACTAATAAATATGTTGCGAGTTAATTCATTGGTGAATTGTTTGTTTTCCCTTCATCATCATCTTCACTGTCAGACTCTAGTTACTGCACTGCAGTACGCAAATATGGTGTGGAAGGATATCCACTGTCTCCTTAAAGTTTTCTTCCTCTAAATTCACTTTCTTCAAACCTTCTTTTAAGCTGACTCTCACGAAAGATGTGAACATCATGAGTGCTTCACCTCCAACGACATACCACATCACAAATAGATATATTAGGGCCACACACAACCTGCAAAAGGAAATTAAACAAATAACTATGGATAGGTAATAAATATGGATAGGTAAATTGGTAATTTCATAGATTTTCAGATTGAAGACATAATATCAATGCTAGGCAAGTAGTTTCCTAATATCTAGCTCCTGACGTAGGTACCTAATGGAGAGAAACCATCAAGGAGACCAAGACCCACAAAGGGCTATATTGCAAGACTTACTTCCTGCAATATAGTAAAGTAGAAAACCTTTGTATACAATGAACACTAACCTCATGTCGACCCCAGTGCCTGATCACAGCCATTACTTGAATGTGAACAGGTATGCCGCCACCTTTTGTATCAACCGAGTCGTCTTCTTTAACAATATTTATTATTTTGTTCATGTTCTCCTTAGAAAACCTGCACTTTTTTCTAAATTCCACTTCATCATTTTCCACCATCGGATCTAACCTGGTTTGATAAACTTTAGTACTAGATTGCCAAAATTCGTTTATATCTGCTATATCTTGCTCAAAATTATTTGAATAGTCACCGTAGGTAATCAAAATAATCCAGTTCCATTATAAAATATTGTAAACAAACAAGCAAATCAGCTGTTTATTAGCATCCATTTTCTTGTATAAGGAGTTAGGAGAGGTGTAACACCTCCTTACCTTCATTAGCTGTCAAGTTAAACTACCTATATAGGTTGTTTAATTTGACAACTATTTAAGTACCAGTTTAAACAGTTGATTTGGTTTAAACAACATTTATGAATACAAAATTACGTTAAGCATTACTTAAAGGCTTACTTAAAATTAAACAGTGTTTATGAATAACGCTGCAAGAGTTTAATAATTTATTTTCTAGATTATCTTGTATATTTTGTAACTAGCATAATCAAATAATCAACTTAGCAATATAAAAGTCATATCAATAATTAATAATTTCATAAATATACAATTTCATTCCATTTAATTTCTATACATGAAATTTATAGAATTTTATACATGTAGCTTATATTTCAAATTAATTGAGAAAATGAATATATTTTAGTAATATCCTGGCTCTGCTCTGTTAGTATGATTAGGAAGTAATAGGTCCGAAGTGATTTTTGTGAAAAATAACTATAACTAAGATTTTCCAACTTTTTTATAAACTTTTATATTCAATTAACATTAAGAAACAGATTAAACAATACTCACCTTTTTGCAGGCTTGCCTATGATAACTTAAATAATGACTCATAATGTACTTAAATAATAGTTTTTATGCAAATCATAAAAATATTTAATTTAACAATGCCATTTTCTCAATTGTTTGAAACAAAATAGTATAGATTTGATTGAACTGATTCTAAATGTCTAAAATTTATAGTAATTCTTTCATAATTTTACCTAAAATGTCATTTTATTTAAAACACTTGACTGATGTAGTCGCGTTTTATAAGGTGCTTTGTAGTGAATCATCGAATAGAAATAAACTTATTTAAAATGTATTAGATTTTTCCCATTTTAAGGGCTTATGGGAGAGAAAAAAACCATCCTAATATTCGCATCTAGCATATTATTTGGCATAATTCAAGTTCTTGGCTTTTATTTACGGGATCGAACTACAGACCAAGAGATTCGATAATAATGAGAAACACCAAATTAGCCAAGCAGATTTAGCTCAGTATCAATAGTGTATTTTTTATGGTCTGTGTTTTTTAAGTCAAAATAGCCGATTGTATTATTTTAATCATTTAATTTGAAAATATTTTAATGTCAATTATTTTAATAAAACTCAATTAGTGTTTTAAATGCATATAATATAGAATTTCCTCTAAATCATTAAATCTCAAAAAAGTATTTATTCAAAACTGCAAAATGATAAAACTAAAGGAATAAACCCTCTTAAACACTATTAGGATGGTTTAATTTTCGCACCGGACCCCATGATATTAATTAGAAATAGGTCACTTGTGTTGATTTAAAGTAATTTGTACTACCTGTGATTGCGAGACCAATATGTACAGTTGCTAACTAATGTTTATATTGTTTTGTTTAAATAAAATAGTATTTTATTTTAAATTGTAGTTTTATGGGCTTGTTTTCAATTAGTTGTTTTTATTTATGTTGAGATTGATATTACTTTCGTGTTGCGATTTGTATAAATAGATTTATCACTTTTAATAAACCCACATTTTTATAAAACTGGTATTTTAAATTAAGCCTTCCCTGTTTATATAAGAAAATAATCTATGTATATGTAAAAAATAAAGCTGAAGAGTTTGTTTGAATTAATTCAGTGTCGGATATATTCATGAGGAAGGCTAAAGGCTATCATGATTGGTCTCATGATTCAGGTCTAGTCATTAATGGAGACAAAACTAAATTAATTCATGTCCATTCTAGCCATAACTACCACGTAAGCAGTGAAAACCTGAAAGTATTATCACATAGTCACGATTGCCTGCACTTATCTAATAAGTGTACTAAAGATTGCCATATAATTGAGAAATTGTCACATTACACTTATCTTGGATTAGTAATAGATAATAGATTTAACTGGGTAAAGCATATAGATAAAACTTGTAATAAATTAAGAGCCATTATGGCAAAATTTTATATCATAAAATGTAAACTACCATATCATATATTACTGACATTGTACAAAGCTCTAATAGAGAGTATATTGTCATACGGACTTAGTAGCTATGGCCGAACGTATAAAACCTATCTCGACCAAATTTATAAAATTCAATTAAGTATTTTAAAATTAATAGTACCCCCTAAAATTAAATCAAAATTTACATGTGATCCAGATGGACTATTTAAATATTGTGGAGTATTGCCAATACATAAAAAAGTAGAACTAAACCTCTTATTAGAACAATACTTTCGCGAAGAGATACAAATTCCTATAAATCATGCCAAGACTACCAGAAGCGTAACGCAAAATAAACTTAAAATTCCATTATTTAACAACTTATACGGTAAGCGAACCTCTCAATATTTAATACCAAAATTAATTAATAATTTGCCTATGGAACTTAAGAATAAAATAACTAAAAATAATATTAAATTCATTTTACATAAACACTATTTACATAATATCTAAAATCTTATTTATCTATTTTTTACCTAAAATGTATGAACACTTATTTTTACTTCAAAAAAGGAGCATCCTATAGCTGAACTCAGACGCAGCGTTATCAGTAATCACTCATTGGTCGCTTGACGGGGGCTCGTGATTGGCGGAGCGCGCCTGTCAATTGCAACTGCATACCGCGCGTTCCGTGTCACGTAACTTAGCGGTGTTGAATGATAACGCTGTGTCTAAGTACGTAATTGTTTGTAGCTTTAATAAACGATTAGAATTTATGTATAAGAGAACTCGTAGTGTCTAGAAAAACCTAACATAGGATTTAAGACGCTACTAACCATGTAATGTACCAAATTTTTTACCAATAAATGCTATCTATCTATCTATCTATCTATCTATCTATCTATTATAAATAAACTAGATATGTGAAAGAAAAAAACGCAAGCGAAGCTGTCTACTGGTCGGCTAGTTTACAAAATAATCCTCGGAATGTAAATTTGCAGTAAGTATCTATATTATTTTATAACTACATATCTTGTAAATGTAACCAATAACTTCAATGTTTATAAAATTAGGAACGGCATTATATTAAGCAGATAATGTTTACGTTCCCACTGCTGGGACACAGGATCTTTTATGACGTAAGGTTTCCAACTTGCAATAGTATAATATGCCATAGAAGAGAAGATTAACAACTTTAACATTATTAAGTCCAAGTTAAAGCGTTATTGGAATTATGTAGAAATACATAATAATTTTCAGGGTTAAGTATACATATTATGTATACTTAACCCTGAAAATTTTGTATTTCTGTTATGTCGTGCCGGTCAGCTGGGCCGTCTCATGACTAATTGCTTTTAGAACAGCGAGTCATATCGATTTATCGATCTTCAGTGGTCGCCAACATTTTTAATAAACTTTTTTAAATTGCTGGGTGAAATCTTCATGATAAAACATATATATAATAAAAACACGGGTCTAGACCCGTGGTAATAAACTTATAAACATCTAGATGTTGCTAGGTGAATTGTCAAGCAATATATATAACGACACATTTAGGTAAGTTGGTCTTAATCATTGGTTGGTCAACGTAGGTATTTAAACCGTAATATTGTTTTGTGTGTGGTTGTTATTAATAATGCTGATAAATACAGAAATAGGAAATATCGTTTCATGTTTATATTATACATTAAATAAATCTTGAGCTGTGTTCAACACATTCTTATCAATTAAGCTAAGTACTCTGTGCTCGTGTACTCAATTATAGATAAGTGTGTTTAATATCATAATACATGTAGCATTAAGTAGTTTATTGACTTTTAGTCGGGAAAATTCCTAAACAAGCGCGTTATGTTTAATATCTTACTTCTGAAATGATAATTACAAAGACTGCAATCTTGATATTTAGGTATTGTTCAATGTCTACTACTTCAGTTATTTCTATAGTAATAGATTTAGGTAAACAGATTTTTTTTACCATTTTTAGGAAAACTTAAGTACAGCCACTGTATCTGCTCCGTGGGTACAGCTAACAATTAGTTATTTACTTAATATACTGCTGATGGCTCTAAACACTATTTTTTTTATGGGCAATTATATCAATAATATACATAACTTGAGAGCCGTGTTGGCTAAGTGGGAGCACACTCGACTTTCATTCCGAGGGTCGTGGGTTGAAACCCCGCCGCTCACCTCTGATTTTTCTTCTTGGAAAATTATGTGTGCTTTAAAAACACGTGCTCTAACGGTGAAGGAAAACATCGTGAGGAAACCGAAGAACATGTGTCATTCACCAACCCACACTTGGCCAGCGTGGTGAATTAAGGCCTAATCTCTCTCGTCAAGAGAGAAGTCCCTGTGTCCCAGCAGTGGGAACGTGAATAGGGGTGTTATGGTATACATAACTTATGTTTATTTGTTTTAATTATTATTAAACAGACGTATATTGCATTATCTTTATGTAAATAAAGATAACAGTATCACAAAACTAAAAATACCAATTGTCACGAGCTTTCACAACAACTTTCAGTGTTGCCGACCCCTGGCTTCATCAATAATTTCCCACCTCGTCAATACCATGCCGTGAGAAATGGAACACTATCATAAACACTTTCTTTACTTGCACTCGTCATATCTAAATCCAGATACTAAACATTGCGTATTTTCCTGTAAAAATACGAGTTAGCGGTAAATCTAAGAATAGTAGAGAATTACACACAAAGGATTCTAGAAATCAGTTCGGATCAACTCATATTTTTAGAACTATTGAGATCAGGTGATTAGGTTTATAGTTTTGCAGTGAGTGGCCCGGTAAGTAAAGTAACCTATACTAAAATATAACCTTTAGACCTAATATCACCACTCTCTGTTTGTTACTTTAACATCCCATTAAGTATATTAACAGTCCGTCAATATACATAAACTGCGTCCGTCATTAAACATAACGGGATGTTAAGCTAACAAACAGAGAGAAGTGAAATTAAGTCTTTAATATTGTATTACATAAATTATTCACCGTTAACATGGGACAGCTGGCTTTACTGAACTAGGTTTGCGAATCTGGACTTGACGTAGAACATGTTCTACGTCAAAACAAAACAAAGTCCAGATTCGCAAACCTAGTTCCCAATGCCCATGGGCATTTGTGTACAAGTTGCATCCAGCGTACTGTCAAATAACACCAACAATATGGACAGTCGGTGTTCCTACAGGTTAACCTATAATAGGGTGTCAACCAAGCGAAATACATGACTGAATATTTAAGACCCTATGTCAAGCAACTTAGGGCCGAAATGATAATGTTTTGTATGCTACCTAGGTTTATAATATTCTCACTTGCTATAAAGCTATACGCCCACAAAAAGTAGCTCTAATGTGTCATTCAAATCGATTCAGATGTTTTTGCATGTAAAAGTAAACATCCATGCTCACTTACCTTCATACATTCACATTTATAACCTTTTACCTGTAGTTAGGATAAGTAAACTCTAAACTCCTTTCTAACATACGTTTAGCCAGTTTCCAGAGCCACTATGAAGAACCAGCAAGTGAGCGTGGACTACTGGTCGATGCTGAAGGCCATGCTGACGTACGGCGCGCTGACAGCGCTCGGCTGGATCATGATGCGGCTGTTCAGCGCCGTGTTCACTCTGCCGCGCCGCATGAGGGCGCAGCAGGACCAGATACAGAACTCACTGGCGGAACTACAGGTACAGGACTATGGGCGATGCTGAAGACCATGCTGACGTACGGCGCGCTGACCGCGCTCGGCTGGATCATGATGCGGCTGTTCAACGCCGTGTTCACTCTGCCGCGCCGCATGAGGGCGCAGCAGGACCAGATACAGAACTCACTGGCGGAACTACAGGTACAGGAATATGGGCGATGCTGAAGGCCATGCTGACGTACGGCGCGCTGACCGCGCTCGGCTGGATCATGATGCGGCTGTTCAGCGCCGTGTTCACTCTGCCGCGCCGCATGAGGGCGCAGCAGGACCAGATACAGAACTCACTGGCGGAACTACAGGTACAGGAATATGGGCGATGCTGAAGGCCATGCTGACGTACGGCGCGCTGACCGCGCTCGGCTGGATCATGATGCGGCTGTTCAGCGCCGTGTTCACTCTGCCGCGCCGCATGAGGGCGCAGCAGGACCAGATACAGAACTCACTGGCAGAACTACAGGTACTGCGCTTGACTGGATAATGAGATCTCGCGGTCGTGAGATTTTAGAAGAAGCATCTGCCATCATCGTTGAAGCATCATGGGTAACTCATTATCATCATCGTCACCCCGATTTATGTTCTCACTGCTGGGACACAGCGACTTCTCACTTGACGAGAGGTTAGGCCCTAATTCATCACGCTGGCCAAGTGCGGTTTCGGTTATTCACCGATCTGTCTAATTTTTCATAGTTCTTAGAACATGGCGGTTTTCTCACGATGTTTGCCTTCGCCGTTAGAGCATTTGTTTTTAAAGCACACACACACACACACATTGATACCACACGCCCTTCGGAATGAAAGTCGAGTGTGCTCCCACTTAGCCAACACGGCTCATTATCAGGGGTAGGTACGTGAGCGCTTGCTAGCTAATGGTACCAACTCGTATTCCCACGGGTGTTGTCAAACCTACTAAGAGACTTGATGAAACGGTAAACGGGGGGATTTTGATATATTCCCCATTATTTATAATGTAGGTATGCTGTTGATATAATGATGTAGATACTGTTTGATGCCTGGATAGCTCTCCACTACTAGAAGTTAGCAATTAATTTATACCTACATATCTTGAGCCAAGCGAAATGCATCTCGAACACTAGCAATAGCATTAGGTACCTACTTGGTAACTAGGTACACATACTTGTCCACTGCAGAACGTTAGTAAGACACGATTTCTTAATTTAATGCTTATGTAGGTAATGAGTGTTACGAAAGCTCTACCAAGGATATCTACCTACACGATTTTCCACTGCTAGGTATAATCTATGCATAATGCACAGGGCCGGATCTACCTATGGGCTGATTGGGCTGCAGCCCAGGGCCCCGGGGTTACAAGGGGCCCCTAGATCCCGCTAAAAAGTAGGCCATAATTTGAAGAAAAAAAATAGTTGTCTATAAAGTCGGTTTACGGAGGATATTTTTACGTGACAACGTCATAAGAAAATATTCATTCAAAATTGCATACAAATATACGTTTTCTTTTCTGCTTCGACCCATAGGTGGGAACTGTTGAATTGTGAAATAAAATTAAAATTCACGTTAAAAGTTTAAGCCAGACCAGATGGTCTTGCCACTATGATGCTGCCAAAGCTTTAAATAATAGTTATGATAATATCATGAAATTTTCAAAAAGTTTCAGTGAAAGTGAGGTGGAGAAAGTTGATTTTCGGAAAAAGGCACGAAATTTATACATGAAAATGGCGAAACTCGAGACAAAAAATTAGATAAATTTATAAAAAAAAATATATTTTTATAAAAAACTAGCTTTCCGCCCTGCGGCTTCGCCTGCGTTTTACACCTTCCCGCAATTTTCTTTGCTATAAACCTCACGGAGCCCGAGAGCTTTCCAACGAATGCAAAACCGTGGAAATCGGTTCGTGCGTTCTGGAGTTATAGCGTCAGGAAAGAAACCCGATTTATTTTTAGATGCGTAGATTTTTTTAAACTCAAATTGGGTACTTAGATATGACCCCCCCCCCCCCTAAGTTTCAGCCCAGGGCCCCACAAATTCATGATCCGGCCCTGATAATGCATGTAGTTGCTCTGTCTTAACTTTCTCTTGCCATTTTTACTATTACCCTTGCTATGAGAATTCTATAAAGCCTTTAATTTCAATGTATTTTATGAATATTATCTAAACATTTTTTCTGTACAGGCACGCCCTTAGTGCGTATCTTTATTAGTTATTTATAGATTCCATCATTACTTCCGCTTCCGTATGTTGTAGGATTCCGCAGTTGATTTATTCTCGCAACACTTACTTAAACATCCCAGATAGGTAATCTTATTTAAAAATGTAGGTATGTCAATTATTTCCATTATGTCATTGGACAAATCAATACAAATTCTTAACATTATTTGTACCTACTACTATCTGAATATTTTCTACTCTTCCTTTTCAGAAGCGTTTTCCCGATCTGAACATCACAGAAGAAGACCTCAAAAACGCAGAGAAAGAGCTAGAAGCATTCATTAAAGAAGAAGATGAAAAGAAACAGATGGAGACAGAAGAAAACTCTGGACAGAATGCGATAACCGAAAAAGGGTCGGAAAATGAGAAAGAGGAAATAAAGGAAGGAGACAAAGAGGGGACCGGTATACACGAACCTAAAGACAAGAAAAATATTTAGTTACAAAAGTAAGACTCATATTCAATTTAATTTATTTATATCTATCCACTCTAATAAATTATTCCACCTTATTTATTTCTCGAATATTTATGGTTTAATACCCAGTACCCTAGAGATGTATTTTAATTAATTCTGTACTTACAATTAATAATTGTTAGTGCATTGTTAATCACCTAACACTGAATAGGAAAAGCAAATCATTAATCATTTATATTACCTAGAGACCCTAGCTTCATCTACCGACTCTAGAAAGTATAAAAATGTAAAAGCTATATAATTATTTATCCTAAACCCGTTTATTTCTATTCAACTTATACGTTTAACTTAAATAAACCAGAAATTACTAACAGATTACGTAGTAAATAAATTATGCTCTGTGGTTCATAGGTTTAAACTTTTTGCATGGTACAAAGCTCTAGGGAGAGCCCTTGCGACTGCAAGCTCCATTCAGTTCAACACAATCCCAATAGATGTCGACAAAACCACCCCAGGGGTGTGGCGATAATCTTCCATTCACCCCACACTATCGATCTCACAGCCGTATTCGGCGCTGTTATATCTTTTGTAATATTTATAAGCACTTTGATAGCTTATCTTAGTGTAAACATGGTGCATTCAATCAGTTGTTAGCGCGGATTGTTGAGTGCTTGTCGTTTCATTTGCTCAGTTGTGTTGTGATGATTTACAATGACTCGGTCTTGTTACCGTCCCTTGGTGCCAAGATCTTCCGTCAACTCTTTGGATACCGATCCAAGGTAAGTCTCTTTTATTTATTTATATGTATTTTATAAAGAGACGTAGGTAGAAGGAGATACCAAATGGTGTGACTTGCAGTAAAATCTGAATTTATTGATTAATTAGGTAACCTATTGTTAAATGTAAACGCCGGTAAAGACATATATCAAAATTAACTTACTAACTATATTCGTATTTAGTGTTGTTTTTATTGATCTAGTAGGAAAATAAAATAATAATTTGCAACAGCAATAACAATCCATACTAATAATACTTCTAAGAAGTTCTAGGTACTTAAAATGTTACTTTCATACAAGTGCCTACATCTAAATTGATGTCTGTAAGCAATATTTTATTCGTGAATAGTTAAAACAAATCAGAGACTAGAAATTAAGTATTTATAGATCTCATAAACATCATTTAGAATTTAAATAAAAATAAAACAAAGTAAAATATATAAACATCTTAAATCTTGCTTATCGCCGTATAAATTGTAGAATACCTACTTATTGAAATATAATAAATAACGTAATAATATGTATGAATGGGGAGACGTGGGGTGAACGGCCACTCAAGGCGAGCTTGGTCGCCCTGGTCTTGCGACAGGTTTATCGGGTGCTCTGTAGGGTCTATATAGGTATATGTACAAACTAGGTAGTGCCCCGCGACTTTACCTGCTTTAAATTAATTTCCCCGCAATACTATTTATTTATTTACAGACAGGCCAACAGTAAACATTAATTTTACATTTACAAATTATCAAAGACTATAAATATGTTTACCAATTTAATGTTAATGTTTACCAGGTCCCTATTTTCCTGTGTCTTATTAGCTAGGTAGGTAGGTATATTATGTATTATAAAGTTTCATTAAAATTGTAAAGTGTGTTGTAATGACTTAATAAGTGATCTTTGTTATTTTTCGATACTCTTCAGCATTATATGTATTTTTGTATACGCTACGTTCTATGAATGTTTATCACCTTTGAAGACGGTGTTGATTAGGTACTGATAACAACACTAGAATAAGTCACTATTAACCGCGTATCGTTTTCCTTTCAAATTGCTAGACTTATGACGAATTTTATGATAAATGTTATGTGAATCAGAAATAAAATAATACATTACCGACTAAGGAATATAAGTACTTTACAATAATACCAACCAACGTATTCTATCCTTTATCGGCTAGTCGTCAATTAGCATTGTTTATCAACAAGGTGGAAACTGGATGCAAGCCCGGACTGGACTGTTAGGAGGATTTGTCAACATCATTGTTAATTGTTACGACCTTGTTTATTCACGGAACAGCTTTTTTCCTATATATACGTTATATACGTTAAATTTTACTGAAGAACTATGAGACCGCAACCTACGTCATCATCTATACTAATATTATAAAGCTAAAGAGTTTGTTTTAACTCGTTATACTCAAGAAGTCCTGGTCTGTTTGAAATCAATCTGATTAAATAAAATTTTAGTGTTGGATAGAACACTTATCGAGAGGATATAAGCTATATTATATTAACTTGGTTTGTGTAGAAAACATAAAAGAAACGCAAGCGAAGCTATCGATGGGTCTGCTAGTTAATTTAAAAACTTGAAATTTAGGGGTGAAACACTTCAAGAAACATCGAAATTCTATTACCTATTGTTTGCTTAGGTAGAGCAACTGTTTACAACTATTAGTACTTATTACCTATTTGTTTAACTTCTTTTCTATTCGCTTAGAAACAACATAAACTATAACAAAAGCATTAAAAATAAAAGCTACCTCTCTTTATTAAGTACCTATTGATATTTGCTATCTAAAGATAAAACGTAGGTCATAGTCGGTACAATGATAGCCACTGATAACATTTCATTACCTTCCAAAGGCATATCTAATCTGGAATTTGGAACACCCAGTATTCGAGGCCCAAGTATGTCAACTCCGTTCTTAGCATTGAATTTTCAGCATCATAATGAAACTTGATGCTTAATACCTAGTCCTTAATAAAGGCCCAAAAAAGATATGTTGAGTTATAAATAGTGTAACTGTAACTACACTCGAGAGCAATGAATCCGGGTCACTCAAAGAATCCAAAAAATCTCGGAAAGTAAGAATGCTAGGTTAATGCAATAAATTGTATTTAATAGACAATTTAATACTCCTTAAATGAAAGTTAAAAAAAGATGAGTCACCATACATTTTATTTACACAAAATTACATAAAGAAAAAAAACTGCTGATCTCTCCTTAAAACAAAAATAGGAAACATGAAATTTTTGAACTTTATGACGATTTTCTTGAATTTCAATACTTCGTATTACCTCCTCGTGCTTCCATTACTGCGTTTACGAGCTTTGGCATGCTGTACACCAAGTTCCTTATACGATTTTGGGGAATATTCTCCCATTCCTCTGTGAGAGCAATTTTGAGCTCAGGAAGCGTGATTGGGGGAGGGTTTCGTTGTTTTACGCATCTCCCTAGCTCGTCCCAAGCATGCTCGATCGGGTTGATATCCGGGCTGCGCGCTGGCCACTCCATACAAGTAATGTTCATCTCTTGAAGGTAGTCATTCACAATCCTACCTGTATGAGGTCGGGCATTGTCATGCATAAATATAGCATCCTCACCCAAATTGACCATAAATGGACCAACGTGTTCGTTGAGGATTTCTTCCACATATCTTACGCTAGTTAAAGAGCCGTTTTCTATGATCACCAGCTCTATGCGACTTTCAGAGGAAATTCCGGCCCACACAAGTACAGACCCACCACCGTAGGCTACTTTTTCTTCGATGCATGCTTGCTTGAATCTTTCCCCTGGTCTTCTATACACTCTGTGTCTTCCATCGTGCTTGTAGAGCATAAATTTTGATTCGTCGGAGAACATAACTTTCGACCAATCTTCAATACTCCAATTTACGTGGTTCTGGGCATATCTTAGTCTTGAAATACGATGGCCACGCTCCAGTTTAGGGCCGTTTGCAGGTCTAAGGGGTTTTAAGTTAGATTCAGCAAGCCGACGTCTTACTGTCCATGCACTTGGGTTACTTCCTCCGAGGCGTCGAAACTGATTTGTGAGTTCAGTTCCTGTGAGAAAGCGATTTCGAAGCATGGTGTTCACCAAGTATCGGTCTTCTCGTGCTGTTCTGAGTGGCCAGCGCGCAGCCCGGATATCAACCCGATCGAGCATGCTTGGGACGAGCTAGGGAGATGTGTAAAACAACGAAACCCTCCCCCAATCACGCTTCCTGAGCTCAAAATTGCTCTCACAGAGGAATGGGAGAATATTCCCCAAAATCGTATAAGGAACTTGGTGTACAGCATGCCAAACCGCGTAAACGCAGTAATGGAAGCACGAGGAGGTAATACGAAGTATTGAAATTCAAGAAAATCGTCACAAAGTTCAAAAATTTCATGTTTCCTATTTTTGTTTTAAGGAGAGATCAGCAGTTTTTTTTCTTTATGTAATTTTGTGTAAATAAAATGTATGGTGACTCATCTTTTTTTAACTTTCATTTAAGGAGTATTAAATTGTCTATTAAATACAATTTATTGCATTAACCTAGCATTCTTACTTTCCGAGATTTTTTGGATTCTTTGAGTGACCCGGATTCATTGCTCTCGAGTGTATATAACACGACATTCTATTCATAAATTAGAACAAATATATAAAAATAATTTAATTAACTTATTGTTTTTGAAATGTCTTTAGTTTCATTACATGACACCATGACAGTGACAGTGTTAGTATAAGTAGCTTCTTTTATGGAACAATTTTTCATGTCTATTATTCTAAGGATTAATGAGACCATGTCAGTTGCTACAAGTTATGTTGATATATATTATCATGAAACATGTGTTTTGACACGTGCAAGTAACAGTTATCATTTACATTAAATGTAATATAAATCACTGACTCCTTAGATAGCGATAAGGTACAAGTGCAGACCGAGTACAACTTTTGTAATTAATACTTAGCTGCTTTAGGTAATACAACATATATATTAAATTAGTACTCTCTTAGAGAGGTAGACTTATACGCGTTATTTGTTAATGCTATACTAGTTTTTAAAATAAGTCATTTCATAATCATTATGTCCCTGTCCCTTTCCCACATTATCATGAGGATTTACTAGTTTTTGAAATAAGTGATTTGTAATAGTTAATAATGATTGTATTTATTAAAAGACAACAAACAAACAGACAGAAAGAAGGAAATCGCAAAAGTAACACAATCTAATTAAGGCTGTATTTGAACCTGTACCAAAACGTGACTGTCAACCTTTGATTACAGGCCGGTCGTAGGTTAATTATGTTGGACTGATATCCTACTTTTATATTAACCCTGATTAGATTGTAATTTGATCCGTTGGGTCATTTTGTGACCCTATTACACTTGTTTTTTGAGTGGGTCAAAGAAATGTATGTATTATCTTGATCCAAGTAATATTATCACGCCTATATTGTATAAATATATGTACCTAGATGTTGCTGTGCGAATTGTCCTCACGAACAGTTTCAGAGTCGGTCAAAGAGCTATGGAAAGGGTG
Organism: Chloroclystis v-ata; assembly: GCA_963691955.1. Taxonomy (NCBI): domain Eukaryota; kingdom Metazoa; phylum Arthropoda; class Insecta; order Lepidoptera; family Geometridae; genus Chloroclystis; species Chloroclystis v-ata. Next base: position 8,310,320 of record OY829902.1, on the reverse strand, counting down.
ATGCTCTGTGTTTTCCTACGGGATCGAAGATGCCAAAGAAGAGCCAAATTCTAATAGATAGGGCCTACTAAGTACCACAGATAATCAAACACAACACTTGTTTCCGATAACACCGTGTAGGTATATTTCTTTTTTTTTATGTTATACAAACCCACATACACTGAGAAAACGTGACGGTTAAATGCAACCGTATATTTGTTATTTACAACCGTGTAAATTGGTTACGACACAGCTTACAGTATTATTTGCTAATAGTAACCGTGCTAACTCTGTTACGCTTATACGGTTAGTTTTAACAGAGATTCTGCTATCATTATATACCTTATGTATTTAGGCCTTTTAACAAATAAACTGTTAATATTAACAGAGCTTAACGGTTATTTGCAGCACTATTGCTCAGGCTAGATTAGCTGACCTACTCTGTTAAATTAGCTGACCTACTCGGTTAAATTTGCAGACATACTCTGTTAAATTAGCTGACCTACTCAGTTAAATTAAATAAAATAAAATAAATAAATAAATATTACTGGACAATTTTTACACAGCGACATCTAGCCCCGTGGTAAGCTCGAAGCTTGTGTTACGGAAGCTAGATTTCTGATATACTTAATATAATATACATACATAGATAGATATTTTTTATTATACATATATAACACCCAGACACCCGGAACAAATATTTGCAGATCATACAAATAGTTGTTCCGAGGCGGGAATCGAACCCGCAACCTCTTGCATCGCAGGCAGACCTTCGCCCGCTGCGCCAAATTAGCAGACATATTCTGTTAAATTAGCTGACCTACTCGGTTAGATTAGCAGACATACTCTGTTAAATTAGCTGACATACTCTGTTAAATTAGCAGACATACTCTGTTAGATTAGCAGACCTACTCTGTTAAATTAGCTGACATACTCTGTTAAATTAGCTGACCTACTCGGTTAGATTAGCAGACCTACTCGGTTAGATTAGCAGACATACTCTGTTAAATTAGCTGACCTTCTCGGTTAGATTAGCAGACCTACTCGGTTAGATTAGCATAACCTACTCGGCTAAATTAGGATACATTGTCTGCTAAATTAGCAGAGTAACTCTGCTAACTAACCAGCAAATTAACTGTTAAGTTTAGTAGTGTTATTCTGCTATAAGTAGCAGAGTAGCTTCGGTTACCACACTGAAACTACCCTGCTTCTTAAAGCAGAATACCACCAAAAACTAACAGTTAATCCGCCAGTTAGTCAGCACAGTAGCTCTTCTAATCTAGCAGAGTATGTATCCAGTTTTGCCGAGTGGGTCTGCTACGTTAGAGGATCGCTGTAAAAATAAAACATTAGAATACATACTCAATAATTATTTATTATAATATTGTACCTACACTGCCCCTCTTGTTGACATGACATATTTGATGAGAAAGTAAACACTTGCTTTCTCACGAGGAAAGAGTCCTATGATTTCTTGAGTCCACTCAGCATACGTTGTTCCTTTTACAGTTTGATCAGGATTTTGTTTTAGTATATTATTTGATATTATACGAACAAGGCTGGAACGCTGCGAGTTAGTGAGCGGCACGCTTTTATCAGAATGCAACAGTGCTTTTCCTTCATTACTTTCGCTGAGGAGATTCTGCAGATTTCAGTTGTAATTTCTATTTGAACACCTTCAACAATTTGAATGTCATCCTGGGTGAGCGTGCTTTGTGTAGATGTGGCTTTATCTGGTATAAAGAGGTCGCTGAGCTGACTTATGCTGATGTTGTCTGCGCCATATTCATTCTCCTGAAAAAGAATTGAATAAGTTAATAAAATAGCTTTTTAGAATATGAGAAATAAGCAGGATATCAATGTATATATAGATATTTTTTAGGACATATGATTTATGTCCTCGAAAATGCTTTGGTAAGAAACCTTTTATCAAACGATAGAAGAAAAAAATCAATTAATATTTTAAACATTAGTGTTGAATTAACATAGAGTTGGCAAGGTACTAGGTAAGTATTACCTACTGGTGTAGTGTGAGTGAGTGGATGCATCAGTCTACGCCAGTCTTCCCAATTTTTATTAAATATGGAGCGATGACCGATAATAGTGAACAGCTCCTTTATATCGTCTTACTGTAGAGCAGCCATTGCTAACGTCGTTATCATGTTTTCTGAAATGACAACGAGAAACTAAAATGTATTACCATGTACATTCATGAGTGTTCTTTCTATTACCTACCTACGTGGAGTTATTTTATTTTACGAAGGCTTATGAAGGAGGCAGTGGCGCAACATAAATGACATATAGGTAGGAATGGAGAGGCTGACAATAGCATAACCTATTCTATAATTTCTATGGCATACATTTATATTTCTCGCGCTTCATACACTTCCTCTGCTTCCTTTGAAAAATAAATTAAAATATCTTTACAAACATGGCGCGAGCGCCACGTGCATTTTTTCTCACATAACGACAGAGATGAGGCCGTGTTAGTAGTAAATACAGTACCTAAGTACCTAGTCCCTTCCCTTTACCGGGGTTTATAAGCTCTAGGTAAATACAAAAATGTATCGTACTTACGTTGGAATTTCGGAATGTACTCCGCGAGACCCCACTGCGACAAAAGATTGCACACTTCTTCGTCCGCCATTTTGAAGTCGCGTGCGTCGCTTTGCGGCGTCTTGTAGTTGATAAAAGTTCCTGGAACACCACTTTGCTGAGGTGTAGAACCGGTTGCTTCGCGTTATAGAAAACTTTAGAAAAGAAATGCGCACCAAGATACACTACGACGCGACGACGTATCAATAGAAGAGGGCAGTGAGTGAGTCGCCACAGCCATCACTTGGTTGATGGCTGCGGCGACTGACTTTTTGATTGAGTTTTAGTGTTGCCAGGGAAATGCGCGATTTTTACTCTGAAAACGTTTCATTACCACAACACGTATTTTTTATTTTGCGAGATACCAATGACAATAACACAATTTCACAAACTTATTAGCTTATACAAATAACTAGTTTCTGCCCGCGGCTTTGCACGCGTTGTTTATATGGAAACCTTTAGAGGTTATTTATATCCCATGGTAACTGATTTGGTATTTTTATATAATATTGTTTTTTACCTGAGTTACTCAGTTTACAGTAGGTACTTATTGACCTCAATGTTTTCTATAACAATTAAAACTTAAGTGTAAGTTATAAAATATTAAAGTTTTTGCACCCTGTTAAAAAGAAAAATGATTTGAATTACTTCATAAATAATATTATTAACATTAATATAAAATGTACTTTCTTACTGTGACAATTGTTCCAAATTTTCGGCCGAAATAAAAAATAATAATAATAATTAAATGTACTTGCTTAATGTGATAGTGTGATTAATAATTAAATGTACAGCAGAAAATTTGGAACAATTGTCCAAATTTTCGGCTGAAATAAAAAAAAATAATAATAATTAAATGTACTTGCTTAATGTGATAGTGTGATTAGTAATTAAATATATAGCAGAAAATTTGGAACAATTGTCCAAATTTTCAGCTGAAATAAAATTGTTGTAGTAAGGAAGTCTCGTTTTTTTTGTGGTAAAACCACTAAAGTGGCAACACTGACTAAGTTCTCGGAAGATAGTATTCTAACAGAGTATCTGCTATCGTAACAGTGACACTGTAAAAAGTAACAGTTTAACTGTTGATTTTAGAACCTAACCTAACCTAACAGAGATACGGTTAAGCTGTTAACAGAGTTACGGTTGACACTTAACAGATATACGGTTATATTATTAACAGAGTTACGGTTAAAATAGCAGAGTTCAAAATACAGATCTAAGCGTTCTTGTCTCTGTTAATGTTAGCATGCTTACACGGTTAATATTAAACGAATGCACGGTTGATTCTAACAGAATCGGTTGGTAGATGATAACCGAGTATTTTAAGTAGCTGAAATCAACAGTTTTAACTGCTAGATTAGCAGAGTGTTATGTTATTTTTACAGTTTTACAATAACCGTATCGAATCGGTTGTTACTAGCAGGGCATTTTCGTTAATTTTAAACGAGTATTCGGTAGGAAATAACCGTTTTGCCATTAGCAGAGTGAAAATCGCGTTTTGCTAACGGCCCGTTTTCTCAGTGTAGAGAATACGAGCTTGATAGAACTAAATTCATTATTTCTAGAGTAAACATTACTAAAGTATGTAGGTTCTGACGTCTTGAGTGATATGATAAGGCTGGAAATAGAATATTTGCGTTGAACAATCCGTAACTTATTTATGAGTCTTATCTTCAAATAAACGTTAGGTATACTTTAGGTTTTGTTTACAAAGCATGAATGAAGAAATCTATAAAATCATACTGTATCATATAGGTAAGTATTTATTTATCACACCACACTTCTCTCTGAAAATAATAGCCCCATATAGGTACTTAAAGTACAACCTTGGCAGATTAGGACAAGCAAAACGATTACCTACCTACGCGATAAGGCATACACACTGCGACTTCAACGAGCTAATTCACAGGCCTAACCTTTGTTCTTCTACGTACTAATCCCTAAGGTAGTTATTTCGGTATCAGGTCACTTGCGCGAAAAACACTAGCGCGAAATTGCATTTGCGCGACTTATCACTTGCGCACTTATTCCTTCTTGTTTTTGTGTAACAACTAAATAAAGATTTGAACAGGTATCTAGGTAGTATCTTTATGTATCTGAAGGTAGACGAACTCTGTGGCACAGCGGGGAAAGAAATCCTCCTATCCTTCCTCCTATCAGTTCGTCATTAGGTAATTACACCTCGATATAAAATGTTATACGATAAAAGCTCTAAAGTAAAATAAAGATTTAAATAACTAGTAAGCGTCCTCTGGGACACTGTAGGCTGTAAAATGTAATATCCTATAAATTCAGAAGGCGGCTGGCAACGTGCCATGTTATTATGAATATTGGAGGCTGTTTGTCTTCTATTTTAGGAAAAGCCTTTAGTACAACATGTTACGTAGGCCACCTCACAGTAATTTATTGAGCAACCTTTAATATGGTACTGATGGAAGATCAGAGTTGGTAACCAACTCAATGTTGAGTCAGTGTCCTTTTCACTATGTTCGGTTACAAATTGACTTTTATTGTAAGTTACATAGTTAGTCGTACCATAGACTAATTATGCAAGTCTATGGTCGTACATAGCTAAGTATATGGATTTCCGCAAAGTAACGCCTGAATCAATTCAACTCGCAACCTTTATATTTAACTAATTTCGATGTATCCTTACATCTAAGTTAGTTATGTTTAAACTTTAAAGGTAAAAATAACATCACCCATATAATAATGAACAGTAAACAAATTTATTTTTGTCACAACAATATTACAATAATATTTAGGTAACGAACAAAAGACAGGAAAATGTTATTGTATGGAATTTTTAGCCCTTAATATTACCGAGGAATATGTAAGAAAATCTTTGTAGACTCAAGTGTACATGAGTAGGTAGGTAGGCAATAAGTAATCGCTTATACACGTGCCATACTTTCATTTAAATAAATCTAGGAAACATTTCGATGAAATCTCTTGACTAAAATAGGCTGTATTCCTACAAAACAATTTCTTCGCATAATGCCCAAGGGCAAATAGGAAAACATTTTTGGCAGGACTCGGGCAAGTATTGCTGATGTACCTAACATCCTTTTGTGTAAGTTGTTGTTGAATTAATTAGGCACCTGGTCTGTATTTCTTCAAGATATTTTATTTGTATCTTTGCTTACGTATTACGGTTTCTGTAGGTACTAAGATATCTTTACTAATAACAAATCTGTAAATGTCGGTCATGGAGTAATTTAGTTTGTTTTCAGAGATATTGTGCTTATAGGCTCAATATATGATTCCTGAAACTAATTTGACGAATTTAGATTCTGTATGATGTATGTATGTTCAGTCAATGATAAGTCATAACTGGAGCAAGAATTTAAATATCCTATCCGGTGTCCCAGAATTCTAAATGTTTAGCTACCAAATTACATCAAATTCGAATCATTGGTTAAATAGTTATGGCTGAACATACATACATACATCATTTTGTATGAGTGCCACGTCTTAACGTGGCCCTCATACAAAATCGGACGGAGTCGCGGGCACCGATAGTATTCAATAATAAGAAAAAGAATAATATTTGTCTTATTAAGATACGTACATCCCAAGCTTACAGCGAAAAAGTCTGTTGTATCATCTTAACAAGGTTTAATTCATTAGTGATATGCTATATTTAATAACTATTAATGTGACATACCTACTTATATAGTTCAATGTAACTTTAGCACGTTCTAGATAAACGATGCGACATAGTTGCGTCGCAAATAGTAGCAAGTTAAGATAGAGTTCCTTACACACGTAGGTGTTGATAAAAATAAATGCACGTGCTTGAGTAGGTACCTAGATGTACACTACACATTGAAGTTTAATTTATTTTAATTTAACTTTCGGGATTATATTGGGATAAACGGGAAATCCAAGAAACTTTTTTACTTTTTTATTTGATTATTCGTGAATCAATATGAATGTGTATCAATATGAATTTTAATTTATTTTGTTGCAGTGTTTTTCTACAGATTGTGTTGAATTGCGTTGTATTGGGGTTTATCTATGAGTTTATCACATTTAATGCACCCGCGATAGCTCCTTGCAGATACGAGATTGTGTCATGGGCGCTGATAGTGTTAAAACTTGTGGGCCCACCACAGCTTCACTTGCGTTAGTTTAGTTAGAACAAAGGATTGGTAAAGATAAATAATATCCACCTAGTACTGCCTTTAAACAACACGAAGGGGCCAGACAATTTATTTTACTTTTCGGTAGATAACATTCTAAATAAAAATCCTTCCTTTCAATCCATACGTTTTATTTCTGTTCTTTTTATCAACTCTCAGTAGATAAAGGATTTTCACTGGCGTTTCCCCGAGAAATCTTTCGTTCCTTTCAGTGTTCATAAAAATAGAATGTGTTTTATCTCCGATCATTCCCGAGATGGGAACATCTCTTCCGGATCCGATAAAACTTTCTTGTATAGGTTTCCTCATTCCGTTGTTATCTTGTTCGTAACTGAGGCGATGACCCTTTGTTTTCCTTGAGCCCTTCATAGGAAAAGACAGCCAAGCTTACACAAAGAATACTGTAAGTTAACAATAATTGAGTAGGTATTCAATAATTGAGTTTATGCACCTAACAAATCTTTACCTACCTATACATACCTAGATATGTATATTAATAATTAATTAATTAGATATTTAAATTGTAAAATGTAAAACCAATTGACGCATAATATTTTTTATCAACTGACTAGTACTTATATACCTTATAGTTATAAAGGTACCTAATAACATTACATATAAATGAAAGTTACACTGTTTTTAACTTGTATGGCTGAATCGATTTGCAAAGGCAGCTTAGAACTAGGAGATGGACATGGCGTGAAAATATACAGCTAGAAAATAAAAACTTCCGCAGGCAGATGTATGATAACGCGGGCGAAGCCGCGGGGTGGAAAGCTAGTAATTACTAAACTGGAGTAAGTTGTTCCAACAAACAATAACCTACAAATTGTAATAAAACAATAGGTACCTATTACAAATCTCCAGATACCACAAATCCTCAGATACCTTAATTTCTTATCTTAGCAGATTACATTTTCTGTAGCTACAACTCTTAGACACGTGAAGAGGAAAAACTGCATGGTATTCTAAGAGTGTTTGAATAAATCACGCTGAAAAACTTGTAGGTATGTGTAGAGTCAACGGGGTTATGTCTACAGAGGCTGAAATAAAATAGGTCAGGTCTTGAAAGCTAGCTTGTAGAGCTCGAATGGAAATAGGTCTGGTTTTTACACAGAGAAAACATTTTTCACGGACTACTAACTCAAAGCATGTTAGCTAAGGGCATACATGCTTTGAGTAAGTTGGCTGAGGATGTCAATCGCTCCTAGTCTATGGTAAACATATCAGGTGTTTGCTATTTTTGTTATATTTTTGTAATTTATTGTTTCTTAGCCTTTATGTTAGAACTTAGAATCCAAGGAAGGAGGGATCTAAAGGGTTCAAATTCTAGGCTAACAAAATACTTCAGTTTTTTATACGAATATTTCCAAATTTTCCAATTAAAAATACGAAGTTCTTTTATTTATTTGTTATGAAGGCGCCAACATTTATTTTTAAATACACTCCATTTTCAAAGTTTACGCTTGAAAAATGCCAGAGGCGGGCGAGAAAATGCAATATATTCTCATTAAGTCGCGCTAGCCAGTACCTGAACATTATAAATAGTTCCCTATCTGGAACGTTTCATAAATTAATTTATGCTCGAAATAGAATTCCTTAGGAACGTTTAATGGAGTTTTAAATGAGGTAAAAGCTCAAGAAAAAGCATTAATTATTAATTAAAAACTGAACTGCCTTCGTAAATGTCCTCAGAATTATTTAGTTATTTTATTTTATAAGGAATAAACGTATTATACTGCCAGATTCCATACAGTACCTAACTCTATACTAAATTAGTATAAATTACGTAAAACTGATGTCGAGCAAATTGTGCTGTGACAAATAATTCAACGACGCTCTGGCTCTAAGGTGAGAGAGGGTGAGAGTACTTATCGATTTTTAAGTTATTTTTTTATTTAATAAATAAAATAAGTAATACTGTGCGCTTTGCAAACACGTTATCTAACGGTGAAGATAAACATCGTGATGAAACTGGCATGTTCTGATAGCTTTGAAAAGTTTGCAGGAACCCGCACTAGGCCAGCGTAGTGTTTAATGCCTATTCTCTCTCGTCAAGGGAAAAGTCCCTTTGTCCCAGCAGTGGGAATGTAAAAAGGTCGTAGCTGTTGCGGTTTGGCCCAAGCTTTGATAGTAGAGTGTAGAGTAACGTAGCTTTGGCATTCGATGATTCGAGCACGTATTGTAACCACTTGGCAAGTCACCAACGCTATAGCAAACCTATTGCTCTAGTATTTTAGTTAGCTGTTGTAGTTGTAGGTACTACGGTTAAGGCCATACAATTGATAGAAATAAATATTGGCTAATTATATGAATCTGTGCAATAAATGACTTAAGCTCAAGCTCTTTATAAAATAACCATTGATAAAAAATATAATATTAGCTGTCTTGCTCTTCTTCTTCGTCTAAATGAAAAGTTTCATAACGCTTCTTACATAACTAAAGTTTAAAAATATTATAAAGAGAATCCATTAGAGCTCTTATCGCTACACCTGGAGCTTTTATCTTTCACAAATAATATAAATTCGCAAGGTTTTATCGAGAGTTTCATAAACAAGCTTTTAGTTTCAATAAGTTTAGGTATCCGTCTTAAAGGTAGAGAAACTAGTACAAAATATACTATATACTAGTACTTCGTAATGAAAAAATAAATAAAATCGATTAGTAACTTGATGATATAATAAAGGCTTAAGTCTGTAAGTTTGTAGAACATTCATGGCAAAAGGATGAATCGAGTTGATATGTACTTAATACAGTTTGTATTATTAACTCAATAATACAATAATGTAGTTTGTATCGGAAATAGAATATTGATTATGTTTAACCGTGGGATAACGGCACATATGACGCGGGTAATTCCACAGGACGCTTCTAGAAGTAAATTATTTGGATCAGTTTTATTTCCTACTTATTCAGTCCGAAGTTCTATATTATAAATAGATCATATATTTTTAAACAAGCAAATTGGCAAAGATATCTGTAAGTGCTAATTACTAACACCTACAAACATCAAACGAACTGTCTGCGTCATTGACATATAGATCAGATATTTACTTTTTGTAAGTATTTAGTGTGTACTTATTTATTTATTTTTTTGCGTAGTATTTATATATTCTATGGTGTAACTAATAAATAAATATTAGACTAGAATTTGTTCATTTGGTCGAACACGTAAATTTTAAGACTGAATGTCATATTAATTTATTTAACACACAACTTATACCTAAGGGAACCTATGTATAATTAGTAAAAATACTATCATGCATTTCTTATAAAATATGTAAGTCTACTTATCTTAAATATTTCATGGGCAAAGAGCTGCTACTATTCCGAGCATAAACTTTCCATTCCATAAAAATAACATTAATTCTGAGAGATGAAACATTTCAAACAAAAAATATCAATTTTATTAATGTGTTTGACATTTTGGCGAAGAACCAAAATTCAAGGAAGTAATTCCGCAATTTGCTAGAATTGGTTCTGACTAGGATCTAATTATGTGCAGATATAAAACATAAAATACTGACAAACTGGCAAAAAATTATGTATCAATCTAATAGGTTTGTCAATTTAATTACGAACAAACACTAATCAAAATCATAAGTAATCATTCTTTAATTACGTTATTATTTTCTTAATATTTTGTGTATTATTGTGATAGATCTATCTATATTCTGCCCGTTAAACAAGCTGTTAACTTAGGTAACACAGTGTTGAATGTTGCTGGGTGAGTTGTTTGTCCAGAAAAAGTATTTATAATTAGTATCATTGATAAAACTATTGTATGGAAATAAAATCTAATACTTACTTTCTTTATATAAAACCCTGAATTATTAACCAGTCATTTTCTCCGGTGCATGTGCCCTTGTGACGTGATATTTTGCGTACCTGTGACGTAGCTAATACGTAGCTAATGCGTAGCTTGACGTAGGCACCGCGTAGCAACATACAAAGCGTTTCATTCTCTACACGCTGATATTCGCTAGGAGAGATTCACAACATCTGAAAAATACGATTTTATAGTATTAACACATGATATTTTGTTATCAACGCGCGATAATCTCGCTATAGTTTCGAGATTTGTTTTTGTGGAACTAATCAAATAGTCTAGAATAGTTTAAATTCGGTTAATTTTAAACCTTTCTTTTTTCTTGTAATTTTGTTTAGAAAGATAATTTACCACCAAAAAAAATTAGGAAAAACATACTTACCTGGTCTAGGAAAATTTTATAAACAAGTATTATTAAGTACTCAGAAAACCTTTAGGGTTCCAATTTCCAAAGTAAAAATAACCTAATGATTTTTAGATTATTGTGTGAATGTCCATCTGAGGAGCAGGTGTTTTTCACTGTGTGTGATATTTTCCAGACAACCTTGGACAGACTGGAGAGAAAAAGATACTCACCGAAAACGAGGGTTCCGTCTCAGAATTAGGCATCTTATCTAACCTCACAACCTCAATCTAGATTCACAAAACCAACCTGCGAATTACTCAGAAATTTGTTTAGAAATAAAACTGTTCCTAGTCTATTTATGCTTTAGTAAATGACTTGGATCCGGCAGTGATTGAAGACTTGCGCATTTCCTCCGATGAAAAGTAAAATAAAACGAAACGATTTGTTTAGTTTACTTTTTAGAATCAGCCTTGTTGCTAAGTTGAATTCAGGTAACATTAAAATGACCCAAAACAACATAAAAACATAAATACCCATATTTACGTTCCCTTTACAAGTGAAATTTCTGGCGCTGACCAAGTGCAAGTTTGTTGAATGTCCTTTGAAACTTAAACGACAGATTAGCTTGTATTTACGTTATCTACATAGCTATAGTTTATAAAATAACTATGGCCTTTCTCGTATGTACCTACTATCCAACACTGAATTTTTTTTTTAATCGGACCAGCGGTTTCTGAGATTTAGCACGTCCAAAAAATAAACAATCGAACAAACTCTTCAGTTTTGTAAAATTTGTAAGTATAGATTAGTATACGTGTAGCTGTATTTTACTATTTCTGAAACGAGCTGATAACCAGAGCTTTACGTGTAGGTAGGTATACCTACTCCCTAAGGCTGGGCGTGCACTAGCGATATTTATCCCTGTGGCTCTTTCACCATTGTTACCGCGTACATTATCCCTAATTTAGGTTTGCGTATACGTCACAATTGGAAGACGGAAACAAGTCCGTGACGCAAATAACATCACGTCTATAAATTAGTAGGTATTACCTATTTATTATCTATGGTATGCGCGTAGAAATGTCACTCGGTGATTACCTACCTTCCCATACCTATTAGACCAGTGCAGTTAGCTTCAAAAATGGTCAAAAAAGGAAAAAAATAGTAGTAGAATGAAACCCATTAGAAAAGGAGGGGAATATGATAAAAATGAAAGGAAAAATAAATTACGGTCGATCTGAGTTCGGGAAGTGGGAGGGGGTGGGCTTTTAAGGGGAGAAAATGGTTTATCTCGATTTGCGGTGAAACTACAAGTCCTATGAAAAAAAATTATATGGCAAAGTTGTAGGTAATAAAATGATTTACAACTTTTAATTCACAAGTTTTTTACATAACCTCAAAACTTATGTGAAAAATTCAAATAACTAAGTTTTTCGTTTTTTTTATTTATCTTTTTCAAAAATAATTATTTTTCTACGAAATTTGGTGAAAACTTGCGTATTTATGTCCTTAATACACTGTGATTTACTTGATTGAAAATATTATTGTTTTCACCTTATTTTGACTTAATTTTCAAAAATTTAGACTAATTTTCAATCGAAAATTCACGTGTCAAAATTTTAGCTTTTTTATAAAAGTTGGTGTGCTTTTTGTTCATTAAAATCTCTATTTTCTGATGGTTAAAAAAAATATATACGTTACCATAGTAAATTTTCTCAGAAAATGCATAAAACCGAAACAAAAATTTGTATCATAAGGAACAATTGCATCCTAAAAATGTGATTTTGTCTTTTCAGACTATATAATAATAAGAATAATATAATAATCTGTTTGTATAATGTGCAATAAGTCGGATTATAAGCAATTATATGAAATAAAAATTGCAACAATCACATTTTTATGATGCAATTGTACATAATGATACAAATTTTGTTCGGTGTTTTGCATTTTCTGAGAAAATTTACTATAGTAATGTATATATTTTTCTTAACCATCAAAAAATAAAGATTTCAATGAACAAAAAGCACACCGATTTTTATAAAAAAGCTAATATTTTGACACGTGAATTTTCGATTGAAAATTAGTCTATTTTTTTAGTAATTAAGTCAAAATAAGGTGAAAAAATTAATATTTCTGATCAAATAAATTATAGTGTGTTTGGGGCATAAAAAGGTAAGTTTTCACCAAATTTCGTAGAAAATAAAATGTTTTTGAAAAAGATAGAAATAAAAAACCAAAAACTTAGTTATTTGAATTTTTCACATACATTTTGACGTTATGTAAAAAAGTTGTGAATTAAAAGTTGTAGATCGTTTTATTACCTACAACTTTGTTATATAATTTTTTTTCATAGGACTTGTAGTTTCACCGCAAATCGAGATAAACCATTTTCTCCCCTTAAAAGCCCACCCCCTCCCACTTCCCGAACTCAGATCGACCGTAATTTATTTTTCCTTTCATTTTTATCATATTCCCCTCCTTTTCTAATGGGTTTCATTCTACTACTATTTTTTTCCTTGTAAAAAATTAAAAACCCTGGTCTATATATGTAAAGTGGGCAGTAGATACGAGTACCTACTTATTGTTTGTTTAACTTAGCATAAAAATTACTTTTTACACGTAGTAGATTTATATTTATCAACTTGTTTGTTGTGAGTCAAATCGGCTGAAGTTATTTTGAAATCAGATTTTCATGTAACGAAGCTTTGAATTCTAACAAAATATACTTAATCCTTTCGAATTATCTGAATTGAGTTTTCCTGAAGTGAATCAACAAGCTTATCAAAATAAAGTACCTACTTCTTGTAATCGAATCTAAACAAAACAGTTCATTTCTTGAAGAAACCCATGATTAAATATTTATTACTCTTTTCAAAATATAAACTTGTCAATCAACGGATTCTAGTTTATTTAAGTGTTTTATAAATGTTTACGCAATAGGTACCTACAAAAGCTTAAAAAATCGTTTCTTGCTTTTCAAAGTCTACTCTCCCTAATCGAGACACAGATTCGTTTAGAATTTAGAATTTTAGGTAGTAATTCAGACCCGGTTTTAATTTCCACCATAGCAAAATTACTGCTACATATTACAATTACGGTTACATTAATTTTTATTTTATAATCATCACAACAATCATCGTTCGTCCTTTAACATGTTAAATTCTTCGTTCTGATGAGATACTATGGACTATATGGAACACAGAGTATTTGGAATTAAACTAACATTTCAAGATACCTACTATTGTAAACGGTATTTCAACCCGTTTTCATTTTCAATTTCGTAGGTATTGCTTCTAAAATAACATGTAAAATGAAACGTATCTAATCTGCTACCCATAGAACCGTGGCTATTTTAGTAACTCCTCAAATAGAGCTAGGTGTTGTAACAGCCAACTGATGGGCTGAGATGAAAATAGACGATAAAACGACCTTCCAGTTCAATGACTCTTCACAAATCTTGGACAGGTACTTGAGTTGAGTAGTAACTTTAGGTTCTGGAATAAATTGGTTCTAAATAATGAATACTTGGGTGGAATGCTTAATGTGATTTTTTATGAAGAAAAATCTGAGCGTTTTGTTGCAATTGTAGAAATTGGCCTTCATTATAAATAAATACAATTTGCTTGTTTGATTGAAATTAGGTTATACCTACTCGTGGCAACGCTCGCATTATGACATGTTTAGACCGAATAAATTGCCACTAATTTTACAAAATATCGAGTTTCTGTGTTATTATTTTCATACAGTAGGTTACTAATGCAACAGAAATAAGTAAAATCCGTTTTCTCATTTTTGGCTCCACCATGAAGAAGGAAAATTGGGATTCACAAACTTGTATGAGTTTTGTCCGGAAAAATTCCTTGAAATTCCGCTTCATGAGCAATCGGTTTGGAAGAGATTTGGTTTGAGTCATCTGAACTGAATTCAGAAATGTCGCGAACCAACTGATTCAGTCGTGAAAATAACGATTTAGCAAGTTTTTAACGTGTTTCATGAAATCCTAGAGAAACTGATGAATCAACAACATAACAAACGTAATCAAATTTATATCAAACTCCACCTGTTCTGAACATAATAATAAGTTTGTGACATGATGGTAACGAGTTTCCTAAATATTACATCAGATGAGTAGGGAGATATTTGATGTGCCAGAAACAAAGATCTTTGTATCAAATAAATAAGTATTGCCTATTTTATTATTTTACCCGAAGAAAAAATTCTTCGGGTATATAAAGTAATGAAATTAAATTAAATATTTATTTGCCACGCATGTCATGCGATTCTTATGACCGAAGGGCTGCGTTGGCTAAGTGGCAGCACACTCGACTTTCATTCCGAAGATCTATGGATTATTTTGCTTGAAATATTTATTTGAACCTCAAGTAGGTAAATGCTTTAACGGCGAAGGCAAACATCGTAAGGAAATCGTCAAGAGATAAGTCCCTGTGTGCCATCATTGGGAACGTAAATAGGTTTCTTTATCGACATACTTCATTTATTTAGTTTATAAGTAGTACGTAATTTACGAGTACATAGATCAGTTATAATTTATTTAGTTATAAGTATATTCTGACGTGTAAATTGTTGTGTTTGTATGGAAATAAAGTTCTTTGACTCCGGTTAAATTTTATATATGTATTACGAACATGTAGTAAAGTACCTATCTCCACAAATGGTTTCAAAATGAATAAACATACATAAACAGCACAATCAGCGAAAATACCAGCCCTAACTTAATTACGTTACATAATTCCACCCTCGGGTCAGAGAACTGCCTCATTAACGGCTCGTAATTACAGGCCGTAGACGTGAATCACGTTCCGTTACGTTTTGTTACGTGATTTCAATGTGAGCCTCTTTTCATTTCTCTCTCTATTGTTACGGAGAACCACTAATTAAATTACTTTATTTTACAAAGCTCAATGTTACAGATATTATGTTCGTGTATAAATTCTCATAACAACTCCTTATTGTTGGGTTTAGCAACAAATTTATACTAACAAAATTATTTTCTTAAAAGTTCCAGCTTTTGTGATGGATTTTTGTAATATCGCTTTATCTCAACAAAGTTATTCTATTCCACCTTCATTAAACGAAAATATGTGCTTGGGGCACTGAATTTTATGTACCTACATTACGATAGCCTATCCATTCCTATCCATTCCCAAAGAGCAATCGGCCGTATCTAAACACGATCCCAAATATAGTAAAATCGACCAACCCCTCTCAAACCTTGAAAAGCCTTTAGACTCAGATACCATTGCTAAGCTTTTGTAGGTTTAAGCCCTCTTGTCACAAGTCCCTTTATTAAAGGCTTGTTATTACCATATTCTGTGGCGACTAAGCCCTGGAAAGCCCTTGAGGCTTGCTAGCGAGTGAGGTTTATGACTTAGGCTATCAGCTTGAATTATCGGAGATTTTAGGGCTAAAAGATAATTAAACGGGTATTTTAGCGTGAAGCTAATCATATGTTTTGAAACACTAAAAGTTTTTTCAGGTCAGTGATTTGAGCAGTGTCCTTACTTGTCCTTTTATTAACCTCCTCTGATTTTCTTGTTTTCGCATCTAATAGGTACATGGATAATTATGAGAATATTCTGATTTTTAAGTGACTATTTTGGTAGAAAAACACATCATTAAAAAATCCTCTAGAAAACTTGGTTTATCTTGTATAAAGTTAAACTAAGGTTTTAAAACCACCACCACAAAATCCTCTAGAACACTTTGTTTTTCTTGTATAAAGTTTAAGGTTTAAAGACCTATGCCACAGCCTATGCATAAATTTTATTTTTCGTGATTCGTAATGTGCATATTAACATTAACTGGTAAATGATTGCATCATGAGATGATCAATCAGTACCGGACCACATAATATCTAGACACGATATTGCATGCATTAAGTTTATAGGAACATTATATTAATGGAAAAATAATCATTTTGTCCGACATTTATCAAGCTGTTAGGCAAGATTTCAAATTACAAGGAAACTAGCCAGATTATTTATGACTTCATAGTTATCTTTAACCCCCAAGACACAGAACATTATAGTTATTTCCAAGACGAGGCACGAGTATCCCAAATAGACCCCATTATAGGTCCTGAGTACCAGGCGGCTTGGTAATGTCAGTAAGTTGGTTGGTATGCTGCTGTCCGTCATGCGGTATATATAAATAAATAAATAATAAATAAATTGCTGTACAATTGACACAGCAATATCTAGCCCGAAGCTCGAAGCTTGTTTTATGGGTGCTAGATGTCTTATAAACCCACTAAAAATATATATAAATATAGATATTTTCATTGTACATTATAAAACCCAGATGATACCCGGAAGAAATATTGGCACATCGTACAAAGATTTTGTCCCGAGGCGGGAATCGAAATCGCAACTTGCGTCGCAGGTAAACTTTCGCCCGCTGCGCCGCAGACGTCGTCATACCCTTCGACGACCATTATAATAACTTTGTTATGTAAAATTAATCCAAGAGCTTACAGTAAATATTTACACAAACAAGACATCCAAAACAAATAAAACTTGATCTTGGTCGTAAACCAAAAATCTCAGTTTGATGGACAATAACGTCTCGATTTATAATGCTATTATAATAATAGTAATAGACAAAGGCCCCATGAGACAAGCAAAAGGAACGAAATCAAATAGCAGTATTTTCATTATTTTGATCGTTATGAATTGAAACAGTTTTTCCTAGCTGTCCAGCCCACAATATGGCTAACCATTATGGTAGTTGACATCTATACTAATATTATAAAGAGGAAAGATTTGTTTGTTTGTTTGTAACGAATAGGCTCCGAAACTACTGGACCGATTTCAAAAATTCTTTCACCTTTGGAAAGCTACATTATCCCCGAGTAACATAGGCTATATTATATTTAAAAAAAAAAAACTCCAATAATGTAACATAAGGTGTAAAAAAATGACCTGAAAAATTCCTTACGTCGCGTGCGCTGCGAAAACTATTGATGATAGAACAAAATCATGTACTACGACTTTGCAGAACTCATCATTATCTACAAAAAATGTCGCGACAGCATATGTCTAAATATTATACTTAGTTATGTCACAGTAAGCAGTTTTTTATTCTAAAATATTAATTTATATATGCCGCCTCTTGAAAGGGTCTTCATTTGTACCTTGGTATTAATCCTTATCAAAATAAATTACTTTATATTCAAGACGGCTTTAATACCTTTTCATAACTTTTTGAATTATCCAGTTCGGACATTTCATTCGGAAGATATCACGAGTTTAAAAATGCAAGTATTAGAAAAAAGTCGCGAGGTTGTCGCTCATGCGATCTATGCTCCATGTAAGCGTCACTGGGGTACGGGGGGGAGTCAATGTAATAAAATAAAGTATAAATAAATAAAAAAATACAAATAAACATAAATAAAAAATATGAATAAAAAACATTCATAATAAAAAAATTCAAACTTCCTATATAATTTAACTTTTTTTTTTAAACCCGATGCAAAAAAAAGGGTGTATGTGTGTATGTATGTACCCGTGCGGAGCCGGGGCGGGCCGCTAGTAAATTATATTACTGTCGATAACCAAACAGGTAGATAATACGATATTTATTAGTCATTATATGGAGTTGACTCCAAAATGTATTCCATAATATGGAATAAATAACCCATGGAATTATGATAGTAGTAGAATTTAATTTTAGTATGGCTAAAAAATTATGATATTTTCCAGAGAATATCCAATCAACGAAATTAAGTAAGAAGGTACCTACCTAATGAAAGCCATAAAATAAAACCAGCCGAAGATTAATCTTCTCTACGATAAAAAGTATGGTTCTATCGTTAAAAACTTCTTTATCATCCGTCATCTTAATGTTCATCTATCGGATAAATGAAAAAGTTTTGATTTTTCTTTCACAAAATAATGCCGACATCCTATGATAATGGAGCTAATCTTTTAAAGGGCATCGACCCGAGGTCATGTTGGGGCAATGTTAAAGGGAATTAGCGATGTATTCTGAATAATTCATGGGTTATTTGTTTTTGCAATATGATAATATTTAGATACTAATAGATGCTGACGCTGAAAAGTTTGTTTGGTTGAACGCGGTCGATTGATAATAATCATATTACCTACGCCTTACAACAGGGCCCGAATCTCTCCACAATTATTTGATACTAGCCGAACCGCCAACAGCTTCACTTGCGTTTTATTCATATTTCACGCTTACATCGTTGTGCCATTTTTGGTTTTATTAGGTTAAGGAAAATTAGGTATATTATTAGGTAATTAATTTAAATGCAACAATCTGGCAAACAAGTTATGAGGAAAGGAAAATATCGTATTATTACTTATAAGATTTATTATAGACATTTCTAAAACAATAGCCAATTCTGAAATAATCATCATCATCAGCACGCCTGTTTACGTTCCCACTGCTGGGAAACAGGGACTTCTCTCTAAATAAGAGAAATTAGGCCTTAATTCACCACGCTGGCCAAGTGCAGGTTGTGTGAAGTTTTCAGTTGTTAGTTTTTAGAACATGCCGATTTCCTCAAGATGTGATACCTACGGCATGTGTTTAGAACTTTAGCTTTTTGCTTATGAGTATACGAGTATATTTGATTTGTATATTTGATTATGTAGGACGGAGTCGTGGGCACACCTAGTAGCTAAATTAAATATTTTTTTAACTTATACATTGTAGGTATAAAAAATCATAAAATTGTATTTCTGAATATGGCGGAACACGTAAAACTATAATTGGTCGGCGATCGACTTTCCATTTAAGTGAATTACTAAATATATCACGCTCTATTTAGAACTCATATCACTTTTTTGTTTCAGGTACGTGTATGCAGCCAAGTGGATAAGTTACTCATAAATATTAATTAATCATTATTTATAGATATCTATTAACATTTAATAGTGGTCTGCTTTATAAGGTTATTGCATTTTGAAGCCCATGTTACACATTAAGAATTTATCAGAAATGTTCAATATAATACTGAAACTGTAGTGCAGCGTTGACGACCTCCGTGGCGCAGCGGGCGAAGGTCCGCCTGCGACGCGGGTTCGATTTCCGCTGATGATGATGATGACATACAAATGCATAATTTAATCAGGAAACACAAATACTTGTACCTACGTACCATTCTCACTCTCAATGTTATCTTACGCCATAATATTTATAGAGGGTTAAAAGGCACTTTAGAGCCAAATGCTCCAATAAATAACACGTCTTTGGTGAGTAACACATTTGTATGTCCTCTCTGAATATGAATACACCTACTGAACCATAGTTTAATAGTGAATCATAACGACAGGGTATTCATGATGCATAAATTAATTTCAATTTATAGAATAGAATAGAATCATCATAACATTATCGTTTCTCTCATTTACTTAATAGAAAATACTGCACACCATAAGCTAGTAACAAATAATACTAACTTAAACCTGAGCATTTGAGCGGCCTTATCGCTGTACGCAATTTCTTTCAGAAAACCTATGTATAGACTGGACAGTGATTAAAAATATTAAAATATAGACAGTGATGATAAAGAGGGGTTTACATAATTATACCTACAAGAACATAAAAAAATAAAAATAATTTAAGAATTATAATTCTCATAAATGGAAGGTGTTTTTTACTATAAATACTAGGTGAAGGACGTTTTTTGATGTTTAAATGTTATAACTACGTACTTTACGAAATAATTTCTGCAAATATTATATTATGCTTAACGCAAATAAGCGCCTGACAGATGACCTACAGGTTTTCGACTTCCACAAACAATTCTGAACCAAAAACGTAAACGTTAACCGTAATTCGGTATCCGCAGCATCCATTGCGGGGGGAAATGCGCCTACTTTCTCACTCTGCATCCAGCTACACTCTCGTTAACTAACCAACTAAAAAGGTACAAACCACCAATAAAAATCACACGAATCATACCTCTATAGCTTGGCAATAGAGAGTACTTTCACTTGTAGAGTTGCCCGTTAGGCCTGTTTTTAACTGCGCAAGTTCCCGTTTATTTTGTGGCGGGTCGGAACTTCGTCAGTCGCGCGCCGCCCGTGCCGCAGAGAGGACGTGTCACGTATCGTTGTGAAGTGAAGTGATTAATTGGAACATGTGCTGAAGATGACTGGTGAAATCCAGAACGTGAATAAATGGTATGGGATTATGGCGAGTGGATGAGGATATCGTGTCTTGGACCGAAGCGGCTATGAAGGGAGGACCGGTTTGGTGAGACCCGCTGCCGAGTCGCTAGTCTCTTTAGAAAGCCCTTAGCTTAGATCCAGTTGGGAATATATTTACTTTTTCGCTTGTTTATTTGTTTCTCAATGTAGAGTAGAATAGAATCTACATGTAGAGCAGTAGAGAGAGCATTTACAATTTCATGTAGAGCAGTAAAGAGAGCATTATTGTGTTTATGTTTACCCACGGTTAGTGAAAGCTTAGTTCAACATAAAAATATTCTTCATATCTAATCTCTATACAAACTTTAGTAGGTAGTAACAAATTACAATCCATAATTACATCAAGGCATCTAGTTATAATAAACCCAAAAACGTGTTATCTATTTAGAGGTCGGTCATTAAGTTTGTTTGTTTTCAGAGATATTGTGTTTAAGGCTTAGATTTTTTTTTTATCATTATACCTACAAAAATAATTTAACTTAACGCGAAACGGAGTCGCGAGCACATATTTTGTAAACTATAGTTTGAGAAATAGGTACCTAAGTAAGTTAAACATCCACAATTTTTAATCCATTCCTGCCTAGTCTCTACTTTCTCTACCTCATAGTTATAATACCTAGGTAACTGGAATGTTTCATCAACAAGCAACGTAGGCCTCTACCTACCATCGAAACAGTCAAACACCGTTTACAAACATGGCTACTGTCTTATCTGTAATTGTAAGCAACATATCTAAGTCTTCTCCAAATATTTTGCTCAGGAGATTACATAAGATAACAGCCGACATTGTTTACAATTACAATAAATGTATAATAACTATTAACTACACATACCTAACTAGCAACTCTATTCAAACACGTAACGCGGAATTATGACACTTCGTTATAGACGTTATTTCATTGAAATTATCGATATTGTTCAATTAACTAGGTATACCTTATTTATAAATCTTTACCACCTTAGCAACACATATTAAATTAAAATTTAGATCATTTAAAATCATTTATAACATGTCTGCCTACATTTCATTATACAAAATAGATCGATTACAAATTACATAATTTGTATCATTCGCCTCAATATGACATTTGTATCAGAGAAGGTGGATTAGAAAAGTTAAATACATATTCAGTAAAACTTGATTTCATTCTGCCGTGTGGTGTCGGCCTAAGATAGTACCACTCCATTTCTTCACATGGGTGTCGTAGACCAGCTTCGCTTGCGTTACGTTATCTAAAATCCAATACTGAAATAATTTTTCAAATCGGAACCTCGAATCGAATCCATCTTGTCCTGTGTGAGAATCGATCCTGAAAAAGAAAAATCTGCACCGTACAAAACAGTAGGTGTTTTTCTAACTTAACCAACACTAAAATATAAAAAAAAAGTTTCGGCCGTCTGACGTAGGTTTACTTGGTCTAATAAAATTTGCCTTATCTTTTCAGTACTTTAGTCTTGACCTTAGTTAATACAGTTGTATAAATCTTACCTAACTAGACATGCACTTGTAAAATCAATACAAGCTAAATCTGTACTTACTTCTATTGTTGAAACGAACATTGTAATTTTCTAGTTTTGCAAATTATCAGTGATTTTTGTTGAATTTAAAATATGTAGTATACTTATAAATAAAGTTGATGTTGTTGTCTGTATGCTTCAATCTTTAAAACTACGCAACGGATTTTGTTGCGGTATTATAAAATAGATATAGTTTATATGTATATAAGTTTAACAATTAGGTACACGAACCGAATCGAATGCGGGTCGCTAGTATAAAATAAATGGAACGTAATTTGAGTTGAAAATGATATAAAAGTGTATAGTGCAATCCACCTATTGTTCTTTTCACGGAAGCCAGCTTTGTGAAGAGCAGAACGCGTATTTGACGTATTTCTAGAACGATTCTCTATAAACCGATGTAGAGGTTCGTACGATGACGAATAAAAGCTGTAAATAGGACACAACTACACTAAAATAGAATAGAACTCTAGTATTGTGTTTACGAGTACCTACGCAATGGTCATAATAGAACTCAGTCAGTTTAACCGGTTAATCCAACTAATTGGAAGCATTGGCCAACGTATTTTTTTTTAATGACGCATTTATTTTGAACACACAGAAAACAATTATTCTAAATACAGCCTCACCATACAACATTTTAAACACCTCCTAAATGTCGTATATTTTGAGTACAAAAATATATAAAAATACGCTTACGTAATTTATTACCAATTGTAATAACTTACAACATGTGAAAGTGCGTTTAATGCTTATAAAATAAATAAAAGAAACTTTATTGTACTATCAGAAACTATAAACACATGAAAACTCAAATCAAAATAAGTATTAAAAGTATTGTAAATTCAAACTAATTATACAAACCAATATAAGATTAGCGTAACCAAGAATGTACGGTAGGAATTCGTATGTGTATTGTGAACTATTGTGTACTGAATGATAAACAAGAGGTAATGTTGGCATCAGACGTGCTTGCGTTTAAGAGTACCTTATCTACATAATATTCAACGAAAAAAAGTCGATAGTTCAAAAAATCGTATGCAAACCGTACTACGTTATAATAGGTAACTTTTAATGCTTTTAATCCAAAGAGGTATGTCATTATCTTCAAATAGTTTTCAATGATTCCTTTATGTAAATATACGTAGCAATATTATATAAAGTTTATTGCTCGCCAACTCTAATCTTACCAACTTGTTGGTTGGCAGGTAGAAAATCCCTTGCCATTAAGCCCACCTTAGAGTCCAATCTTTGAATTCTATGCATTATTTTACTAAATAATTATTCAGATTTTGAACTCGATGTACAAATTCAAATAGAGCTAACAGATTCGCAAGTTACATGTAGGTACCACTGCCTAAAATCTAGCTTTATTTTTTTCCTTAGGTCATTCCTCGACCTGACTCAAAAACATAGTTTGAAAACTGATTTTGAAAGAACAATGACTATACCTAAGTACCAAAGTAGTACGGAACTATGATTCACGGTAACCGTTATGGGGTCTAATTTCTCTCGAACATTGGAGATCAGTGTGTCAATTATCGTAGAACGAGGTGAAGTGTACAAAATTACGCATCATTTTGGTAATTTCAACTTTTTTGGGTTAGGCACTGTGCTAGTAGAGGTCCAATTTGTAGAATGTAGGTTGGTAGACTAATTCCTGATGGATGGATTGATAAGGTCGTAAGTTCAATAAGATTATGGATCTTTTGTGGTGCCGAAATTGGTAGTTTTTTCATGATAATTAACTTATTGAGCCTTTACGTTAGGTTTCTTTAAGTTTAGACAATATTTATGTGGTTTTCAAACACAATCTATCAAAAATCTAAAATTCAATTTTTCAATATTAAGAGTAACCTATAACAGATTTTTCACCCACTGAATCTTGGCCAGAATAAGTGAACTCAAGATTCCCCTTCAAAACAATCTTAAATCGAACCCTTTCCTAATTCAATCTTCTTACTCAAAATTGGCTTTCGTGAACTCTTTTGTTGAACAAACCTAGTTTACTGAAATCAAAGGGGGCAAACATGCCCAGAGTTTGAAACTGGGTTATTAGGTGTCAGATGTCATGTCAACCACCCCAGAGAGCAAAGTTGGCGACATCTTTGTCACTTGCAAAACTCTTATAAGTTGGCTTCTTGTTTCAAAAGATGGTGTATGTAATATACATAGTATGAAGTTTGTTTGTAAATGCCATCGAGCCATCAAGGATATAATCACAGATGGGGAGTTTATTTCTCTAGAAATATTAGCATGGCATTGGCATTAGATATCTGATACATTTTTGATAAACAAGGATTGTATTTACCTTGGTATTATATCTTATTAAATGAAATGTGGAGACGGCCTCATTCTCATATGATAGGAATTAAGTGATTGACAGTTTCATTTATAAGTAAAGGTTGATTAAAATAATAAAAACCCGATTGCGTTCAAAATGGAAAGAAAAAACAAGCACTTAGAAGCACAAAGATGTAATAAAAACGAATGTAAAGATACTATATGCCTTTGGACAAGTACATTGTACCAATCAGTGTCAGTTTTCTCCGATTGCAGTTATTCCATCGACAATAATTAACTCTATATAGAGTTCATTGACATTCCATATCTAAAATCAATTCGTGTTTTTTTTGTTGTAACCGGTTTCCGTCTGAGCTCCACCGGCGTCCATATTTGCCGTTCCGTTACACATTACACTCTTGTGGCCTTTTTGGTTACATAACCATTCCATTGGTTATGGCTTTCTAAGAAGCTAGAGGACACACTTTTCGCTCATTGTCATGGTGTAATCTTTTGTGGACTGGCAATGTTTTATGAAATACATTGTAGGTAAGTGTATTCAAAATAAAATTTCATGTCTATTGTGTCGAATATATTACATAGTTTTGTTGACTTTACCTGAATAGGACCAATAAATTGTTATTATAAACTTAATAATTTTCACAATTTATATAACGAAACTGACTGTACCTAGGTATTGTATTTCGTCTATTTCAAGTAAAAGCTCTTATAAATAATTAATTGTCTGTTTGTTCTAGTTATTATTGGACACTTTTACTTTTTATTATAATTCTCCCGACATTGCATGATTTAAATATTTATCACTATCGCGTCAAAGGCGAGAATAGTAAATTATTCATGAAAATTTCTTTGGACGCGCTGAACGAAATAATACAGGTAAATTGTATTAATTTAACCAGAATGTCGATAAAGTTATTTTCAATAGGTATAAGGTAAGGTGTATGTTTGATTTCTAAATATTTTCCTGTTAATAAGGCGTTGCTAAGGTAAAATGTTTTTGAAGACGCCAATAAATATAATAAATAACCTGTTTAATAATAGATTGATCATATTTACATACCTAACGTTTTAGTTAAATTTTCACTATTGGCTTTGGTCCCGTTTTAAAAAATTGTCCTAAGTAATAATTAGCCTTTGTTATATTCTGATATGTAAGCTATATTAATGTAAAGTTTCATAAAAATCCATTCAGTAGTTCTTGGGTGAAAGCGCAACCAACATACATCATCACTAACATTCGCGTTTATTAATAGTTAGTTGTTATTGTAATACTATTATTAGATTATTGTTGGGATGTTGCATTAGCTTTAGGTACGATCATAGTTTACTCTTATTTTAATCATAGTTGTATCTATTACGTGTAACAATTGCTATGTTTGTAGAAATCGTAACGAGTAACTTGTTTGAGAGTACCGCGTTCGGATTCCATTGGCAAATGTTTGTATTCGTCATTTTAGATTGATTGGCTGATCTGCGCTGCGATGAGCCCATCCATATCTAGCTGAACAAATACAAATATTACGTCCTAGTACCTACTGAGCCGTGTTGGCTAAATATGGAAGATGTAAAAAATCTATAAAAATATTAGCACAATCTAGAATCAGGTTATAAAAGCTTGCAAAGGGCCTTTGTGCCCACCACAAAATAACTAACTTCTATTCGTCGATTAAATACTCTTCCGTTATTTAAGCTAGACAGTTAAATACCTAGTAGATTATAATGGCGGACCGTAAAAAACTAATTAATGAATACAATCTCATTGACACAATGCCCGCCAAACGCAGCGATCACGCGTCCCATTCAAATTGGGCCATGTTTAATGATGAAATGTCATTCGCACGCAAGTCTCCCATAAATATCATTCTACTTCGCACTAACCAGAGGGTGCGTCTGTCAGTCACTTAGCACGGTTCCATTCAGCGTTCCAAAATTAAATTTTCTAGACAGATCTGTCAACACGAATTGTTCCTAGTTAGCTAGTTAGTCATACCGAGATCGTTTTTTCGGTCAAAATTTTCGGTCTACTAGATTTTTTTAGTACTAAAATCCTGTTCGTTTCTATGTGGTACAATTTGTATGATTCATAGTACAAGAAAATCAAGATTTATAAGGCTTTTGATAGATAACCGCTTTAATTAATCGCTTTGACGTCTCAGGAAGGTACGGGGTGGTACTCCACTTAGCGGCACCATCCCAAGCCAAAATAATGCTTCTTGTCTAAGATATTGTATTATGTTAATGATATCTTCTTGTAATACAGCACTTTTCAGCCAAACTTTCTGTTGTGAGGCATTTTCTATGATTGTGTTCGTGCGTACGAGCGAAATGGGGTAACACAACAATTCGTAAAAATATCAGGCACTTTCCCGCGATGGCCTGAATTTCAGGCACCTGAATACCATTATAATATCTCTGTAATGAGACCGACATTTTATGAGTATGAGAGTTCGTCGACCTCAGGTTGAACTCTTTTTTGCCAATCTTTTTTGCCTAGCTACAGAATCGTGATCATGAACTCTTAAGACAACGATTTGCCTAACCTACATTTACTAATCTGTATTCCTTTCGATGGTCTATCAAAGCTGTCGTAGTTTAAAAACAAATCGTATTCATGTTATCTAACAATGATATGTTTTTTTTTTTAATTTCTAGGATTAGTTCCACAACCTTAAAATAAGTATTAATCGAATTGAACCCAAAACAGTCATGGTTAAAATACAAGTAACAAAAAAAATATAACGTGGAAACATCATTTAATTTCAGACCAAAAATAACAAAATTCGTAAGAAATTAGATTTCCCTATCCAATTGGAGGTATATTCCTAAAAGCTATAGCTGACTAATAGTTTTTTGATAACGAACAATAAATTACTAAAAGATAATTTGTGCCTTATAAACTAGATAACAGTAGACTAATTATACTAATGCTCTTAGGAAAATAGTTTCACCAGTTCGATACAATTATTTAGGCTACGTAGCAACATAAGTAAGTAGACCTTTCTTATCTTAAAGATCAAACATAATTTCCTAAGTGGTTTGTAGAAGACAAGTAATTTAATTTCAAAGGTATTTTTATTTCATTTATACAGATAAGAGGTATTTTCCTTACCATTCTCTTCCTTAGAATACTATAATTATTTTTTTATTTTAATAATTAATTAATCCTATACCTACATTATTTTTTCTAAGTGTTCTCTCTCTGATGTTCCAAAAGTTGTAAACAAATGAATAGCTCACGTAAAATATTGGCGACCATCATGGTACCTTTGAAATCTTTCGAAAGTAATAAATAGGTAAATAAAAATCATAATATTGAAAACAACAACTCCAATCGGGATGCATATGTTATGTGACCTTATTTCCTATTATCTAACTCATATTATTCTCAATAGTATAATAATGGATACCTCTAGATAAATGTAATAACAAACAGCAGATAATAGAAAGTTGTTTCATCACGTGTCAGATCGGTCTGGTTCAATGATGGATGTCTTAATATTAATACCACTGAGAGCTGTTACAGATAATATTACTAGAATATCCCGACAATGGACTTGAGATAATATTACTAGAATATCCCGACAATAGACTTGTTTCTGGAGTCTTCAAGGCATGAAGATTAGTCTGTAGGTAAAGCGTAATAGGAGGGATAATTCAAGTCTCCGTTATTTAGCCGGACCGTTCGGTTAGGTTTTGCATTAAATTGGTAAATTTTGTTTCGAAAGCTAATTTAAAGAGAATTATTTTTAGATAGATAGAAATACTTACTTTCTTTTATGTACACGATAAATGACTTAACCTATAATGACATAATAGTAGGAAAATTTTCAAAAATTTTGAGAGTTGAATAAACCTAAAATATTAGTCCGTGCGCGTATTATTGACGTGACGTAAAAGGGGACACAATTGAATTTTGCATTATCCTCTACACGTCCATATTGTTCACTTCAGTGACTTTTATTTTTGGTTTTTAAATCTTATATTAGCGTTTTAGTTTATAGTTTTTAAATCTTATAATAGCGTTTCTAAAATGTACCTATCAGCCAGATCTCTACGAGTTGAGAAAACACGTGCAACAGGAACTGTTCTTGGTCACGACGCGATTCTGGCGAGGTGTTACGTTCCGATAGTTGACTCAGACGAACATGTTTTATTCTTTTTACGTTTCGTTCTGCTATGACTTCTGATAATGAAGATAATAATTGATTTTTAAAAAAATATTCAAGAACTAATTAGTACCTATATTTAAATACCTAATAAAAAAAATCAAGAACTAATTTTATTAAAGTAGGTACTATTTAAAGTTATTGTCTCTGGAAAATCTGAACAGAAAGAAGAAAATACATTTTTTTTTATTACAATTAAGTAAAACCTTAAAAGTTTTTTGTGATAGGTTACTATTAGACAATATCCCCAAGACATAGGTTCTGTTGGTGATAGATTTTTGATGACGACTATTTTTACTTTGATGATCTTGAACACTTTAAACATAATTCATATTTAAGTAAACTCATTCTAATCTCACATTGATGTGTACGTTAATCTGTAAATTGCTGGAAACGTGTTCAAGTTCAAGATCGCGTGTCGAGCCCGGAGTGAAACCCTACGGTAGGATAATTGTTCTGCTCATCTACTTGTAGCTTATCTCAAGGCGTTTGTCATATACAGAGGTATTATATGTATTTTATGTATATCGGCATGTAACCAAGGAAACAAAGAATAGGTTCTTTGTTGACTGTCTTTATTTATATGCACATTTATTTCCGTGAACAATCGAGTAAAAATAATTCAAATTGAGAATTGACGATGAAATGAAGTCAATTCTTTGCGGCCAACAAAGTATATTTGTCCATTAAAGTTAAGAATATTCAAACCTTCTTTTTAAGTTTAGTACCTATATGTATATGCAGTAATCGCTCTTCCATGGTTTATCAATAATCATTATTATTAAAGATTTTTCAATTCATTTTTGTATATCACTAAATTTGAATTCTTCCCATATAGTAGAGTAGCGATGGTTTACATAGTCTATGGATAGTCCTTAGATTTAATCAGTGGAAGGTAACCACAAAGGTTTATCGCTTCCTTTAGCACCCAATAACATAAGCCCCGTACATAAACATTACTCGGAACACAGTCTGCATCGCTTCCGAAACACATGTTGTATATTCTGCTATAAATACTCTTTCTATGAGGCTAAATGGAGCTGTAAACATTTCACGAGTACTTTAGGTTCTATTGAAGTTATATCTATTGAATGGTACTTACTATTCATTATCGATATATTTTGTTGTGTATTTTCAAGCCCCTTGTTTATAACGTAGGAGAAAACTAGCATTCACTGCTATACATTCATCATTTTATTGACGACCTCTGGCGCAGCGGGCGAAGGACCGCCTGCGACACAAAGAGGTTCGATTCTCGCCTTAAGACAAAAATTTTTACAATCGGCAAATATATTTTCTGGGTGTTTATATCTATTATATTGTATAAATTCTATTTAGTATATCAGAAATCTAGCAACGAATGCGAGGTTTCACAAGCCTAAAGCTTACCATGGGGCTAAATGCTGTTTGAATTGTCCAGCAATACTTATTAACCCACTTATGTACCTAAATGCTATAGGTACCTACTAAACAGTTATCTATACAGCATGTAAATTTATTGATTTTTAAATACCTCCAATTCTAGTAAAAGCTTAAGGCCGGGCGCGCACTAGGCAGCCTGGCCGCTCAGCCAGGCTGCGGCAGCCAGAATATTTGCGCAGCCAGTTATAACAGCCAATTTCAATTTCCCGAATAAATTTCTCTGTATCGAAAGTCATCTTGTCAAAGATCCGAACGCGAAATACATCTGGCTGCTACAACTAGTGCGCGGAGACTGACTGCAGCCACATACATTCGCCTAGTTCGCCTACACACGTTCTGGCTGCGCGCAGCCAGCTGGCTGCCGTGCAAACAGGCGCGTTTTATTGGCTGATGCAGCCGAGATTTCGTGGCTGCCTAGTGCGCGGGCTCCTATACAACGTCTTATGTTTTACTGGCTGCCGCAGCCTGGCTGCCGCAGCCGGGCTGCCTAGTGCGCGCCTGGCCTAAAACGTCTCTGTACGCACGTTGAAAGGTGCATTCATTCATGATTAATCGGAAAACTGACAGAATATTTACATAGAAATAGTTCAAATAGAAGTAGTAATAAATAACCGCATTATTAATTCGCTCCACTAATCTAATAATATACCGATGTTTCTAGATCTAGGCCGCCACCCTCGGCCACAATGACTATATTCACTAACGGCTATAAACACTACATAAATAGAAGCATTAGCAGTGATTTACTGAAGTTTATAGTGTAAAGAATGTGTAAAACATAATACTAAGTAGACATGTACGAGTACGTGGGGATAAGACTTTATTATACACTAGCTTTCCGCCCTGCGGCTTCGCCCGCGTTTTACACTTTCCCGCAATTTTCTTTGCTATATTATAGCCTATGTTACTCGGGGATAATGTAGCTTTCCAAAGGTGAAAGAATTTTTGAAATCGGTCCAGTAGTTTCGGAGCCTATTCATTACAAACAAACAAATCTTTCCTCTTTATAACATTAGTAGGTATAGAAAAGTTATGTACTTCATTAACAATCGTGCATATGTTTGACGACCTCTGTGGCGCAGCGGGCGAAGGTCCGTCTGCAACGCAAGAAATTCGATTCCCGCCTTAGGACAATAATTTTTGTCCGTCTGCGATGCAAGAAGTTCCAGGTAAAATTCTCGCCTTAGGACAATAATTTTTACGATCTACCTGAGAATATGCACATTCCTAGAAACTTTTTAGTGTATGTACAAGTTCCTTTTCTTTTCTAATCTACCCGAGCATATGCACATTCCTAGAAACAAAACTTTCTAGTTTAAGTAAGCTTGCCTAAGCATTTAGGCTTCTGGCTTCGATCTGGCATTGGCAATGTCGCGGACTGCCACGGCCTTGCGAGGGTCACGGCTCCACGCGACCTGGAGGAAGCTTTCTACGACACTAGCTAAGAAAGGGCAGAGCTCAATTAATCTATTATTCAGAGATATTACTTATTTGAATCGGGTTGGTAAAAGATAATCATTTCTTTCCTGGGCTAAGAATTCTGAATGGTGCCTTAGTTTTGGTGCTCTTAAAATCGGTGAGCAAAATGGGAATACGAGCTACAGACTTGTTTTGAGCCCTTTTATTCTGCTTTTCTTAAATTACTAAGTCTTAAATCCTTACTCCTAAGTGCCAAAATATATTATACGTTTTTTTTTCATTTAAGTGCTTAGAATTAGACATTCACACAATGTCTCGCCCAACTACGTCGCATGTTCTAAACTATTTACCTTGATACTTAGCGAATTACTTGTTACGCAACCATCTTACACGAAAATAATCGAGTAAAATAACTCGACCAAGTTAGTCGACGTTAGCCTCAAAACATGCCGATTTCAGAGTTTGGTTATGTAATTATCGTCTAACATTGCGTTTTTAGACTTCAGAATCCTTTGAAGATAATGAGGATTATTTAAATTATTCTTAAATAACTGATAAGACCTCGAATGTGGCCGCAGATAAATAAGGTCGGCCGTAAACCTAGATACGAAAGAATTGAATTCAACCATCCGGTGATATTTTTATACTATCACATAAACAGCTTGATAAAAACGGATTTAAGACCCCACAAACGATTGTATTTACGAAACTCAAGGTTCTGTTTTTGTTCTTTTCTAAGAATTCAAATAGACGAGTTGACGTGACTTAGAGTTATCTGAGTATAGACACTAGATAGACTTAAGCAGTTTCTCATTTAGCGATGAAATAGAGGTTTTATTCGTAAACGAGAGCACGATTATAAGCTTAGCAAAGTTTAGCCTATTATCAAGGGTGACTCGGCTTTGGTGTTAATCATCCCCATATTATCGAATCAACATAATACCTTATAAGTAGGCTTAAGTCACGAAGCCTATAACTTAATCGTTATGCCCTTGGCCTTGCCTACAAATTAGCTAAGCTTTGCTATTTCCAAACAGTTCAGCTTTCCTCGATAGTTGCACGATAAGGCATGATAGATAGGCACACCAGACTTGTTAGTAAATAAAACGTGTTTCATGGTTAAATCGGATATCAAGGTAAAAAGAAATTATGAAAATATTATAGAATAGAAAATACTTTATTGCACACCAAAACAGTAATATATAATACAAACTTAAAACCTACTAAAACCTAAAACCTAAACTTTATTTGGAGTACAAAGGGCAAAGAATGCGTTGAAAAGAAGAATTGCGAATCACATTTAGCGAATATAAAATAGAATGAATCGGAAAATGAAGGTTGTACATTTTATGTTATAATTTTTCAACCAAACTAATAAACCCAAGCGGAAATCGTTTTTATACTTTAATTATAGAATAAGTTTCATTAAAATACGAAGGTTTATCTGCCAAGTCGCTTTGGCAAGTCATCTCCACAAATCGTGGAGAGTACACATTCTTTAGAATTACGAGGACCATAGTGAATTAAAGTCGTAAATAATCGTGTTTTAAATGTAGAAATGTTTACTCGACGTTAAATTATCAAAAGATCCCTGAGTTGTCAAGTAGCACGCTAGCAAAACGACGCTTTTGTAAGCTCAAAGCGATTTATTAAGGTTGTAGCAACGGGTGACGCTGAATACATTTTATGAGTTTTAAATATATCAATTAGAAGCTGAACCTGCGCCAAAACATAAAGTAATGTATTATCTGCCGATATCAACAAAATAAAATATTTTTTATTTATATGAATACGAAGTATATTCCCATTTGGCGATTTTAAGAACACCAAAATACCCAACGCCACCACCATACGTTGTAGAAGCCAAGCTTTGACACTTTGGAAAACTTTGAGCTAACCATAAATTTATATGGGCCTAAGAATAAGTTCATATCATTCTTTGCCTAACTTATTTGTTGCCTGAAATAAATGAATATTACTTTTACTACTTTATTATTACTATTTTGTGTAGATGGCATTTTAAAGCCTGTAGCTTTAAAATGCCATCTACACAATAAAGTAATTATCAAGGAGTGCATATTTCACTCGGTTTACGGTATGTTCAGATCCCTCGGGTTTTCATAGGGCATGCATGTCCTAATTCTTAATTAAAAATACCTCGCTTATTGCCGTGCCCTACATTCGAGGGAATTCTGTTTAGAATACCTTGAAGGTGTGAATATTGGGTAACCTCTACATTCTACCAGTTATATTTAGACAATAGTCAGATACTTCGCTTTACTTTTGATATTAAATTATTCCGTTTGTTGTATAATAACCCTCCAAGTTTGTTTTAGGCAGATGTTTCTAACTTTTATTTATTTGGCCGCAACTTTTTCCCCCGAAACATCTTGAAAAGGAAGGTTGTTGGCTACTCATTATTTAACCTTACATCTGCTTAATAACCAGGTTAAAATTAAATTAAGTATATCGAAAAGATTGAGCTCCAGTTTCTTATGATTTTAAATCGCGTTTATTTTTTAATTAATTTGGGTTATACACTTTGATTTTCAAAGAGTGAAAGTAATGAAAGTGAAGGGATAACGCGGGTAAAGCCAAGTAGGAAAGTTATCAATATATTGCGCGATATTCATGTGACGATGAATCGATATCAGAGTGTCAAAGATCTCAGTGCCCTCTACCTGGAGCAAGGTTGCAGTTATGTGGCTTCTGATCCTCGTAACGAGCTAGACGAGCACATGATCACATTTGGACCCGATCGATACTGTTTTTTTTTTTAATATATAATTCCACATCGCTCGGTTCAATTCGATCAGAGTCGTTTCGAATTTCTTTCGTTGTCGTTTCGAATTTCTTTAGTTCTCGTTTTGTTTCAAAATTCAATTGATGTCGATGGTAAATCTTTTATTATGTTCACTATCAAACTTAAACTCAAACAAACTATTCAACTTTATAATATTGGTATAGATATGACTCGAAGACCCTTTGTAAGTACCTACTTCCTAGTTCTCACGCCGTATGCTGTAATTAACATACTTTAACCCAGAAGATCTGCTACCTCAATTTACTTATGTAATCCAGCTCAATGGCTCATTGCAATACTGTTTTATTGACCAAAGCATGACTTTCACTTGTATTACAGTGTGTTAGGGTTTGTAATCGTTTAAACAGCATAATTATAGACCTTTTGATATGTTTCGTCTTTATATCCGTGGAATAAGGTTAATTGTTGTATGTTGACAATCCAACGGCCAATGATGAACCGGAAGACGTTGTTAGCGAACAGTGTAGGTACCTACTTCTGCCCTGTCTCAGTTTAACACTATCAGTGCCCATGACGTAGGTACGCTGGGCTTGTACGTGTGACCCGCGGTGGTGCATAACAGCGAGTTGTATCGCCAGCCCAAGTGTTAAATATTGTTATGAAAACTTATTTGTAGCTGTCCGCCCTGCAGCTTCGGCATTTGTAACTAGCTGTCCGCCCTGCAGCTTCGGCGTACTTAAAACAAACGTAAATTCTAATGTCATCAAAACGATTAATTTAAAATACCAGAACCGGGCAGCAGCGCCTATGTGTCTCCTGCACTACTGTAATTGCCAAACCGCCTGACAAATACGTACTTATAATAAGTTCTATTGGGTAGACCCTTGCTCAGGTGGAACCACAGATAATCTGTGGGTGGAACGTAATAACTGTAAAACGTAAACTGCAAATAATGATGATTATACTAATTTCTACCTGAAGTGGCTTACCGGATGTTAACTTACCATCATTTTGTATCGATGTAAACAACAAAGTACAATTAGGTACAATAGATTTTATCAGTAAACTGAAAGCTACTTTTATTTAGCTAAAATTACTTTTTAAATAATTTTTAAGAAGCAATACCATAACATAAATCATCTACATATATACCAAAATTAAATAGGTATGAATAATTAAACAAAAAATATTAAGTGTTTTTTGTATTATTTTTGTCTGGTGCTGACAATCCTAAATCATATGTTTAAGAAACAGTAAAGAAACTATTAACTAAGATATAAAGCGTTCCTAATATTTTCCTATTAGGTAAGAACTATCTTAGCTATTGTATTAAATTTGCTCATTCTGTTATAAAATAATAAACTTAAACATTTACCAGTAGCAACAAGAGCTGCAAATTCCTCGCTCAACCAGACACAATAGGTTACTTGACACTCGTGAGTCCAAGCACTATAAATAGAACCTTTGTGTGCCATCACGAGCCACCTAACCCGGTAGCTCTTAATCTGCACGAATAGGTCATCTGGCTCAGTCAACTTCAATTTAACCCATAGAAAATAAGTAATACAGATCTAACCACAGATACAATCTTTTCTTCGGATCTATACCTTCTTTAAATTTACAAAATACAGCTAACTGAGATACCTATTTAGAGTGTTACAAAATGACTGACACCTATCCTGGCTTTGCGAATTTTAGTTGATATATTTTTTATCCTTTTATTATATTTTTTAATGCATAATGGGCAATACTGTTGTGTTGTTGTGAGTTCCGTGGTCTACTTTGCTACTTACTTACTAATTATTATATTTTCTCAATTATCAGTATTTTCTCAATTACAATTAAGTATCCAAAACAACACCCTATGTCGTATTTGTTGACATTACTTATGGAGCTATTTTACTGACCCTATAGTTTTTCTTAGCTTGAGTATAATTAAAACCAAAATATTAAAGTGCGTGTATCTCTCTACCACTACCATCCCACATTCGTCAGTCAGTTAAGTAAATATTGGACAGGACTTGTTTACAACTGGGTCGGGGGTGTGATAAATCGTTGTCGTATCCTGGCATGGCCTATATTCGAAGAGGAGGCCATTTTGATTATAGAGGGTGACATGAAAATGAGGTCGGTTCGAGTTTGAGGCTTGACTTATTAATTCGTGCTTCCGTGTCATTTTGTAATTTGAACTTCGAATGCTCAAAGTAGGTACCTACCTAAAAATATTTTTTTCGTTTTGAGAATGGCAACTTTAACCTTGTCTTGAGTATTTCCTTAAATAAAAATTAGTGTAAAAATAAAAAATAATTCGAACAACGGGAAAACAAAAACATTTTATCAAAACTTTGTTATTATTAAAATTCTTGACCAGTTCACTTTGGTGTAGAACAAAAAGTACAAACTGGATTTTTATGTGACTTTGTTACCACCGCCATTTTATTTTGTTACAAGGAATAGAATTACCCGTTTGTAGATAGTTTCCATTGAGTTACTAAAGCCGAAGGTTCAACATCCTACGATCGTGAGATGTTTACTGAAAGATTCATGTTATTGCCCTTGCAAAATATCCTTTGAAACTTATAAATAGAATAAACAATTATTTAACAAGTGTTTCACGACAAAATGCTTATTTAAGCACCAAAGTAGTACCTATTTAATAGATAAAAAGCAAACCTTAATTTAATTGGTACTGAAAGAAGGCATATCAAAAATGGGCAACACA
Organism: Chloroclystis v-ata; assembly: GCA_963691955.1. Taxonomy (NCBI): domain Eukaryota; kingdom Metazoa; phylum Arthropoda; class Insecta; order Lepidoptera; family Geometridae; genus Chloroclystis; species Chloroclystis v-ata. Next base: position 8,272,912 of record OY829902.1, on the reverse strand, counting down.
AATAATGACGTAAATGATACGAGTGATAAGATATTTAGCACGTCTGTTTGTGACTTATCTATCAATGCATATTAGAAATGTACATATTTATCTAAATATAAGTCTTGCAAGTAGTTTTGTACACGAAGCTTTTCATAAACTTCAGGTACCTAGATAGGTAATCAGAAGTTTGGAAATAAAATGGTTACTTATACCTACTAATTTTTTTTATTTCATGATACGTAAATAATGTCCACATAGGAAATATTTCAATTATACAGCAGATTCAAGCTGTGAAACAACAACATACTTAATAAACAAAATAAATAGGTATAAATTTGATTCATCTGAAGTTGAGAACATAAATCTTACAAGTCACTTGCTAGCACCACTTGACGTAACAAACACGAATATTTCCGAAAAGAAAACACAGGCGGAAGGAAACTGAACAAACAATTGTTGAAAAGCTCTACTTTTCCCTATTGTTCACAATTTGCCGCCATTTTTCTTTGTTCGGTGCATAAAAGCTCCTTATCAATGGTTCATTGAATTTATCTTGGAAAAATAAGTGAAAATAATGCGACAAATAGAGATTTTATAAGGATTTTAGAACCTACAACTCAACAAGAGAATAATAAGTATCTTCTAATAGTTAAACAGAGATAATTTTTTACAAACTTACTGTAGGATAGCGTTCGATAATGACCAATCAAAACGTTGAACGTCTCGTATTTTTTTCATCATATTTTTAACACTACTTAAGTCACCTGACGGTTGTCAGTTTGAAAATATTACATTTTCAAACTGACAACCGTCAGATGACTTTAGATTAGATGAATCAGATGCAACAATTGAGGCAGATTCGTAGAGTAATCATGGATGCGCCGCGATCCATCATTAAACTATTAAACAGCCATGATCTCATCTTATTTCACATGCATCAGGCAGGTAAACATCTTATCTTAATTAGGTACGTTTCAGTTTTTGCTAAATATTTACCATTTTTTTACCTAAGTTAGACAAAAACAGTTTGATTTGGTTATCGTGGAATTTGCGAACGCGTAAAAAATATAAGATGTGCAAATTGGGCTCGCTTACGAAGAGTTCCGTACGATCACGATAAAAAACATGTTAGTTCACATCAATGCCACAAATACGATAGGTAAATATTAAAAAAAAATTTTTTCGTACCATCCTTAAATTAATAAAAAAATCCGTGGACTAGAAACCTAGAGTCCTAACCCGTTAGCTATAATCTAAAACCTAACTATATTGGCTAGTCCGTGTAGGCACGGAACTCTATAAATGGAGACGCAGGTTCATTTACCTACTGCGGTTAAACCATGCAAGTTACCAAACAAGTTATTTATCTAGATATAAAAAATGGTTAAAGGCTACGTTTTGGCTCATATAATAGCCGGTAAGTTTATGATGTGATCATTTGAGTACTTTGTTTTAGCCAGACCAAGTTTTTGGTCCAGTTGAAACTAAACATAACATCTTAATAAATCGCCTAAGAAAAATGAAAAACAACAAATGAAAATTAATTAACAAAAAAATATTCCTTATAATTGTACTCGTAATATCGTAAAAGTAACAGTGTTTACAAGTCCAAAGACAATTTGACTTAGTTAAATTACGATTTCGAAAAACAAAACTAGGTAGGTAGAGTAGAGTTTCCCAACAGATGACAAATGTACCATAGCCCACAAAAATCAAGTTTGTATGAACCCTAAAAGTCATACCTTACGTAAAGAATCACAGGAACCCATTTTACGGCCTTATCCGCTTTGTAGCGGCTTGATTCAAGCAGTGAAAGAATGGTCATTGGTCAGCCACGCTCCGAGGACCACAATAACTGTAGTTTCCGATTCGGTGGCCACAGCCTACTGAACTTCCTATTGTGACGGCACTTGTCCATCGATCCACCAATGTCATCAATGGCAAAAAATCATGTCCACTTAACCATTATTTACTTATGTAAAACAAACTTAATAACTGCGCAAAATATTTAAACAGTTAATTACGTAGTACAATTGTAGATGGACCATAATCATAAGATACCTAAACCTAAGTCCATGCATAATTTATTTACATAGGTAGGTACCATAGACAATAAATCATGGAGTTATACTACTAATACCTGAGGCTAGACGAGTCCTATGAATTTATACTTGTTACATGTTTACTAGTTTATGTATTACCTATCATTTTAACAACTGCTATACCTAATACTTCAATATTTTATGCTACCGAGATTTTTTTAAACATAGAAAAATAAATCCCACAACTTATCATATAGGTATAAGGTCTTAATATTTAATTAACAGAAAAAACAATTTATTATTAGCCATGAAGTTTACCTGATTTATGACCCAAAACAACCGTAAATCTTAACTTTCTAATTTTGCAAGTAGGTATACCTACAAGTTCTGTAACTAATGACTCTACAAAAGCTTTCAAAAAGTTCATTACTAATTGTATAGTTGGGTATCTAATTAATATATCAGAGTCTATAATTTAAAACGTTAAAGCTTCACTTTTACGTTTACAATGCAATTACTTATACAAAAGAGTTTTTACGGTATATCTCTGCTATCTGTTATGGCGGGATACTTTTGATAATTATTTCTGATAAGTATCGGGAAACCTACTAATATAACTAAAATGCAATGCGACCACAACAAAGCAAGTATTTAAAAGATTATTTTTTAATAAAATTTCATAACAACAGCCTTAAATACTTGCGAACAATTTAGCAAATAGATTGGACTAAATATGAGATTCATTACGTTGGTTACCCGACTAACAATCAATTGAGTAAATCCACATTCTGAATCTAATCATAGAGTTCCCTGCCAAGAATCATAGACAAAGAACAAAAGCATCATTAGATAGAACAAAACTAAAACAATCACACGCGACGGGTTATTTCTGGACTATTCGAAGCGGGGGGCAATCTTGTCATTGCTCCCACAAATACGCGAGTTCTCTTCTCCAATTGACGGATGTTCGCGGGAGCACGGATCCTGTGTTTAACCACTTTATTTCTATTCTACACGTTACATAATGTAAGGTAAGGCAAAGTTAAGGTCCGGTTTCCATTAAAATAATCTCTGCTCTGGTGGAAACCGGAACAATAGAGGAACTGATAGAAGGAGGTGAGGTTAGAGTAGACCAATACGAAATCGAGTTGGTTTATTCCTTTCTTCTCCGCTTCTCTCTGCTAGATAAAATAACGACCAAATATAGAAAAAGAAAGAAAATATACTTAGAAGGTACAGTAAAATGTTGATTCATTGATTTTCTTTAAATAATAGTACTAACTTCCGTTAACGTCACACCAACCAGTCTGTGGACTGTCAAAATTTTCCAATGCAGGATTCATCCCACACTTGGAATATATTTATATAAATAGATCTATAGGTAGGTATCTAATAATAAGCGGGAACCATAGAGGAGAGACTTCGAGGCTATTTATGGAATGCAACCTTTTTCAATAGAGGTAAATCTTCATCGTCCCTTCCGTCTGCTCAACCTCACATTACTAAAGATATATGTAGCGATATTTGGAATCTGAGTCATGACCCTGTTCGTTGTGAAGAAAAATACTTGATTTTTTTTTATTGAGGACCAACTAAGAACGACCATTGCCGACCATTATACAAGATGTTTTTAATGCTTTAACATTTGATAAATATTTATAGTTATCATGGATTTAAATAGTACCTAATTTATTTGAAATTACTATTTGAAATTTGAATTTTTTTTTTTATTTGAAATTAAATTATCGAGTTGAATGTTTCTTACATAAATAAAATAATACTACCTAATCAGGTACCTATACCAATAAAATTAATAAATTTGCTTTAATAAACACATTTTTATTAGGTAAGTATCTAAAGACAGATGCATAATGCACATTGCACTCAAACAGTTAAACCAATAAGGCAAGGTGTAGCAAAGTGTAATAAACTTTCAAGATAATTTTCCCTCTAAACTAAAAGCTATATTGCTGTCGATGACCAATTGAGAAGAGTAGAGAACATAGAAGATCACGAACCTTTGACGTTACGTTAGACCACGTGTCAGCTTAAGTCCTCAAGGAAGTCTGTAATTGAATACAATTATAGAATTTGCTTGGTGAATACGTGATTTTCTAGCTTAAGTTCTGTCAGAGGAACTACGCACGGGTCTAGAATAGCAATAGGATAAGTTGAGGAACTTGGAATTATATGCTATGGAATTATATGCTATGATTGTGTTAACAGTGAGTAAGAGCCATACTAAAAATGACACTGATTTCTAAGTTTTATACAGAATTAGGGACGTGAAAATTTATGCTAACTATGTAAAGATGATATATGTAGAACAATTTGTAGAATATCCGCTAGATGTTTTAGTTAAAATTACCTAATGTAGGTACCGGCGCGGAGGTTTTATTGTATGGAAAAAGTTGGTACTTAAATTTATTACCTACCTACTTATACGAATATGCAAGTGAACCAGGTTTCAAAATTACGAATACAATACCTACAATAAGTTAGTAGGTAGGTAAGGTACCTACGCAAAATCTTTTTGATTTGTATCAAAACTCAGACGATAAACTAGAGTGTGCAGATCAATTTCCTTCATCAATTCATCAAAAGCTTTACTAATCTAAATTTAAATTTAAAAAGATTTGTATTGGAACGCGGAACAAGGATAAACCTATGTTATACCTAATTTAACAGGTCAGTTAGTATAGTACCTAAGCATAATTCAAGAGCATCTTACTAAGACTCTTCTAACTCTATAAACAGTCTTTACCAGATTGCGTTTTTGCTATAACCAATTCTCAAGTCGTATTCGTCCAGGATCCATAGCCAACCTAGATATAATTCAGAATCCATAGATATATCAGGATAGAATGACGCATGCAGTCTACAGACGAGACGTGAGGAAGCGAGGTGGAACAGCCGGGTCAACGACCGGAGTCCCGTAGCTTATATCACAAAGGAACTAATTGTTCGCTGTCTGATGCACAATGCAACAATTTAGACTCAGCGTCATTACTCAAGTCCGATTGACGCGCCGCTGCTTTCCTAGAAAAAAACGTAATTAGTATGGTAGTTCTCGGTGACTCCGTAAGACTTGAGTGGTGGCGCGGACTCTATATTTTATTTTTTTACCTTAGCAGATATAAAATCTATGGTCTCCTAAATAAATATGATACCGGATCTTAGGTAGGTATATGCGTTTACTTATGCTGTATGCGTTTACTATGACGTCCTGTTACACCATTGTTTTCCGAAAAAGGTAATGGTCGCATAAAATGGTCACCCTAATTTTAAATTATGCTGGCCCAGAGGTATTCAAGGGATCATTAATATCTCATACCCTTATTAGAAGAGCTTTGTTAGTTGTGGAAATCATTTCTTATAATATACTTACTTACCTACCTGCTTATTGACGTCTTGAATACCTACCAACACAGGCCAGAAACTCTATTTTCTTGATTGCGAAAATCATTTGTTTGAAGATCCTGTTACGAAAATTTTAGAACATTTTGGGAATACCTACCTACGCAAAGATATTAATTACCTCGAGATTTTAAGGCAAAAAAGTCGCGCTAATAAATATTAGTTTTACGCTAGATATTGTTAGTTACACGTTTAGAAGCAAGTGTTATTAATAAGAATAAAGACAAACACGCTACAAAACACTTAATGCAAAATTGAATAATGTCCAACGAGTTGACTATTCAATTTATTATACCCAAACTACAACGATGATCGTGCCAGACCCAACGTCACTAAACTAAATTAGTACCTAGGTATATGTATACCTAACAGTATGTATGAACGAAGATTATAGAAGTCACGCTAGAAGACACGAGACTTGCTAAGGTTTATTTACCTGTCTACATCGCTTAGAAATTCGTAGCATGACTTTATTTGATTTATGCATTCCGTTTAAGGAACCTTCTATTAATTCTATGCCTTTGATAAGCCGCACTGTCCTACCAATAATAGTATTGGTAGGACAGTGCGGCTTATCAAAGGCGCAAAACATGCTACCTATGATTTCATTATAAATTATAATGATAATAGAGAGCAGTTACCTACCTAATAATGTCTAACTAACTTATCTACCTGTTATTCAGTAGGTTAATACCTATTGCCATTTTGTAACACGGACATACCTTCTGAATAGCATTTAAAAAATATGGTGTAGGCAAACATCGTGACGAAACATGCATGTTCTGAGTACTTTGAAGAGTTTGATTGAAGAACATTTGTGACATTCACCAACACGCACTTAGTGGTGAAGTCGTCAAGAGAAAAGTTCCTGTCTCAGCAGTGGGAACGTAAATAGTAGTGATAGTGTCTGCTACTGGGAATACTCGTGCCTAATAGTGGGACGTAATGAATCATCTTACCAGCCCTTGAACAGCCCATATTGCTAAGATGATGAATTCAGTATTTGATAGCTGGTACCTGGTATATAGGGATAGGGTCATAACCTTTGGTCATAAAAACTATTTTTAGCCGCGTTCATTGTTATTCTAAATTTAAACTCTATTTTCCATCTTTGCAGGACAACATCGCCCCCTGGTGAGCCGCTAGTGCGCGCGCCGGTGGGCAAGCCGCGATGCCCGCCCGCCATCTCGCGGCTGCGCGTGGAAAAGGTGGAAGGCGGACTCGCGGTCGCCGGTGTCGTTGTCGCCGCGAACTGTCAAATCGTGCTGCCGATCTTCGGGTTTCTCTTTATGCTTGTTGGAATAGTTCTGACAGGTAAGAAAATGTGAATTTATGAAGATTTGACGTAGAAAGATAGTTCGTGATAGATAAGTCAAGTGAATATTACTATAACAAGTACCTAAATAACTGCGGTCCATGGTACCAGCACGGAGTTCCTAATCATTCAATTTGAATTTCGCGCTAGATCTCACTTCCGGTTAGATTTGCATGCATAAAAATAAAATAAGTTAAGTAACTCGAGATCATGTACGATCTGGGTTCCGTACATTTGTAATATTTATTTTAATTATATTATGTTAGATATGGACTCGTATTAAAGGAAAGAAATCTTGTTTTCTGTTTATTTGTATCTCTACAGTAAAACATGAAATATTATATATTACAGCGGCATCGTATCGCGGTTGCGGTGAAAACGAGGAGCCAGATCATTATGCAGCGCGGATCGCATTCACTGGGAATTCAAGGGTACTTGGTCCGGTTTGCATCGTGGCGGGAGCAGTTATGACTATTGCTGGTATGTTATCAACTGTTCAATATTTAACGTTTGATAGGCAGACTAGTAATTTTGTGTCTATTGGTTTAATTAATCATAAACCCAATAGACATCAATACTCATACCTAAGTCTTCTTATTGTAAAATTTTAGACTAAAAATATTTTTTTCGGTATTAAAAATCTACTATTTTAGTTCTATTTAGAGAAGTTTAGATAGAATAACACTAAGACTGAAGTTTTTTAACCGCCCCTCTAACTAATGAATGGTAGGTAATCATTTATTAGTTTATTTTATTTTTATTTTTACATCTTAGGAAAACTAAACAGCATTTTTAAATACATTAGCATAACAATAGTCTAAATAAGCCTAGTAAGTTTTCAATTAATTATAGTACAATAAAAGAATTTACATCCAAAACTAAAACAAGTAATAGAATAATAAAAACAAAAACAAAGTAGAACTCATAGGTACAATTTAAATTAAGTTTGCTCAATAAGATTAATTTTTAATTAAGATAAATTTAACTCAATATATTGTTGAAATATCTTATACGAAAGCGAACCAACCATTTATTGGTTGATCATGGTTTTTATTTTATTCCAGGTATCGTATTATGCATACTAATGCGTTCTGCTCAACGTCGTCAGCGTAGGCTGGCGTTCCATTGCCCCATTCATGGCGATTTCTATCCATTAAGTCCTCAAAACACACGAAAATATTCTCGTAAGTACCTCTTAAAAACAACAATACTTTTCCTATTAAACCATGTGCAGGGCAAATATTAGAGATTCGTCGATAATATATATTTTATTTAATAGCTGTGCCCACGACTCCGTCCGCCTTAAATTATGTTTGTATGGGGGCAGTGTCTTATCATTACTGGAGCAACAATTTAAAAAGCATATCCTGTGTTCCAGACGTCGAAATTTTTATCTGCCAAATTTCATAAAATTTGGATCATTGATTTAAGAGTTACGGAGGAACTTAAATACATACACAAAAATAATTAAAACCATCAATATAGTTTCAGTCGTATATTAAGCATATAAACACAATATATAAAATGAAATATATGAAAACAAACTAACTTGCTCCATGACCGACCCTTACAGATTTGTTATTAGTATAAATATATATTTATGATTTACTAAAGTTTCGTGGCGTAATAATGTTTTCTTTCGAACAGGTAGTCCAACGGGCCTGTGGCACAGGCTGCACACCTGGTTAGGAATGGTGGAGGATGGAGAGTCTCCCCGATGTCCTCGCTCAGCTGAACCTACCTCACCGGCGAGGGCCGATGCTCCGTGCCCACCGCCATTACCTTTCCTAGTGCCGTCAGATTCTGTTGTGTATGTATCTTCTTTGATAACACAAGAAATTTATAAAATAAATTGAATGATTTTTATACAGACAACTTAGATCCACATTACATGACATACAAATTTAGACATTAATACATATTGAAGTACAAATAAAAGTAAAAAAAAGGAGCGTATGACTGGAGAGTCTTGGCCGCTATGACCTGCAGTAATCCTGTTAGTGCTGCAACGTACTCTGCGTAATAGTGATGCAGTGTTGATTTATGAATTCTGCATAAACATCTAAATATAAAGCAACATATTTTTACCAATGGATAGAGTAAATAGGGTATACAATAAAAAAAATTTTTTAGAATTTCATAAGCTTTTCTTTGTCAAGTGGATTGCTTGCAATAACCACAATTAGTCGTGAAACTTTTTTTATTGTAATAGTTATGTTATTCTTACAGAGGTATGGCGTCAGTATTGGGTGCCCCACTTAGTCCAGAACAAACATTCGGCTCAATAAAATCATTGGCGATATCGCGAGAAGTTGCGAGTTTCCCGTTATCGCGCTCACCTACTCCACCACCTTTAAGGTATTGAAACCTCTTTATTCTTAGTTGTTGAACAAATAGAACAGTGTTGGCTAAGTGGAAACACACGTGACTTTCATTCCAAAGATCGTGAGTTCAATCCCCGCCGGGCACCTCTGGATTTTTAATCTTGAAAAATGTATTTCCACTTTAAAAAATCACGTGCTCTAACGGAGAAGGTAAACTCGTGAGGGAACCGGCATGTGGGTACTGAGAAATTTGATGGACATGCGTTATTCACCAATCCGCACTTGACCAGCGAGGTGAATTAAGGGCCTAATCTCTTTTTTCAATAGAGAAGTCTCTGTGTCCCAGCCGTGGGAACGTAACTAGGGGTGATGATGATGTAGAACAAATAACAGAAATGAGTCTTAATGTTATTTTTTTTCAGCTGTCCTCCGTTTAAAGAAGACTCGAAATGCCTAGAAGACAGCATTCCGAATGCAATAGTGATTCGCCCTGACTTCGATTGCGGATCAGCTACCTGCAACTATCGTGTAGTCGAATGTAAAATGACTACCACAGACGAGTTACACCACACGTCTAATACTCCTAGTATACACATGATCTCAGATAGTAAACAAAATAATATCAAACCTTCATCAATTTCAATAGCGATACCGAATGATGGAAAGGGTTAACAATAAAAAAAAATGAAATTAGAAAAATCAAAAAGCCGTGTTGATGAACAAAGTGCGATAAAATTCGACGTTACGTAAATATATGAGTGATAAAAATAATGTTTTTATTTCCTTGTAGGCGATGTAAATAATTCCACACAGCTTAATACCAGTTAATATTGTAATTACATATTTGATCATTACTAAAGTTAAAATTTTCAGAATGTTAATATTACATACTAACACACTGATTTAAAAATTACGGTCTTCCACAGACACACTATTCAAGCTTAAGAACGTTACTCTCAATACATATTTTATTGTAATTCTCTACTTTAGCAATATGATTACGCCAAATATTGTAATTCGTAGAATAAGTTGTAGGCATTACTTTATAAATTAAATAAACCTGTGAATTAATACTATTGATAGTTATTGATAATTATTTTGTTTGTGTAATGTGTGTTTGTGTGTGTTAAATGAAGTGTATCGCTGACTAGATCTAGAATCTTTTTTACATGTAATACGCAACATAACATAAAATAAAAACCACATTTTAAAAATCACAATTTTACACACAGTTTTTAGTCAATCATGCTGATATTCTAGTCGTAATGGCTTATTTTATTGCTATGTTATGCCTATGTACACTATTATGGATTTCTATTTGATTCTATGTTTGAATGATTGTATTGTTTGATGTGGTTTTTTGGCTCCTCATTATTTTCTTAAACCAACATCTTGTAACTTACAAAATAAAAATATTCAGTGGCGATTTCGTTTGGGTACTCACTTTCTCATTATGTTTGACTTGTTTTTTAAAGGATATATTTTATTTATCAGTTCATCAGTAAAAAATTACTTTCAAATGATATTTATTTTCGAATACCTCGTATTTTGCCACAGCGTTGAATTTTTTGTGGAAGAGCCAAAACGAGTTGCCAAAACTGCACCACGTCCATGGTCTGTATGTATCGACAATGATATAAGTATGCTCATAAAAGACAAATTAGTAAAATTAACGATATAAGCGTATTTTATTTAATTTAGAAATAATTATATTTAAGTAGGTACCTAAGTAAGTATATTTCTTTAGAAAGTGTATCATAGATTACTTCGTTGTGATTTGTGGTGACGTGAAGGCATTTATTGGCCGGGACTCAGGAGGATTTTATTTTGGTTAAGTGCCACGCCTAAAATTAATAATTAAACTATATGTAGTTAGGACTACAATGTAATAAATTATTAAAATGAAATAAATAAAAATGTATTATTTAATGTGCGTACATAATACTGTTATAATCATAAGAATAAAATAAAAATGACGTTGATTACCTAGATGCACTTTTATTTTACTTACCTACCTATAAAACTTGTTAAATTTTTACCTTAATGAGGCACTTTCTTTTTCGTACGCAGTCCAGCAGGTAGATAGATGGCAGGGCATATGACACGAGGAGTATCTGTTCCTCATAATATGAGAGATATAACATAATATAATAATATTATGTGCTCTCATATGATAAATCATATGAGAGCTAATTTGCTTGATTATTATAGGTTTAGTTAGAATTCTATATACCTTTATTTTACTTAGGTATTATCTTGTTCCTGATTCTTGCCATTGTCTGTAGTTCGTTGAGCAACTCATAATTACATTCGTGGAAATTTACACTGAAAAAGACTTTACCTACCTTTAGTAAGGCTAACCCATTGCGAGACTCGATTCTAGGTACCTACACTTAGCTAACACTGCTCTATGTTATGGATTAGATAACCCTCAAAATTGGGGTTATCTGTGGGATTGAGGGAGGTTAATAAAGAATAAGACCTGCTATCACCTGCTACTAATAAAGCACTGTAGTACCTGAGTAGTACCTATCTAGTAGTAGCATAGAATACGTCTATGGTAGTGGGTATGTTACTGTGGTATGTTATAATATTATCCCCACAAGCAAAGTAGGTACATTTATTAAAAAAATCACAATTCCACAGATATTTCATTTAGTAAATACCTACCTAGCTATTTTTATTTATTTTATAGCAAAAAGATTTAACCTACCTCCTTATGTCCCGACCGACCTACATCTATGTAGGTACTACTGAAAATGTAGCAATCTCAGTAAATATAATACGGAAGTACGAACTACATATATTGCATCGTTCCATTTCCGTGTTTTCCAATACGGAACCCTAATTATTTTTCTATAGTTATCTTTATGTTTGACTAACGAGTAAGCGAGAAAGACAAATATGCTACGCTACTCTCTCAGGCATGATACTTCTGCACCACAGATAACCCCCACTAGATGGTCCATTATAATACTTTTGTTCCGATTCAAACGCACCGAAATTGGAGGAAGGCGCGGGTTGCGGGGACTGGAACAAAGGCGTTGTAATTGGCTATTTCAAGGTCGCACTTAGGTCGCGGGTTGGGAACATTGAATGAATTTGTCGATAATTAATTTCGATGATTCGTTTTAAAATTTCATATTAAAATGAAAATAGCATCATGTAGGTAGGTAGATATGTAGGTATTTATTTTTGGAAAAAACAAAACCTGTAGAACTTAAAAATTTAAAAATAATATTAGAAAAATTTATCACAAATAATTCATTTGACTGAGTGAGTAAGTAATAAACATATTTAATCGGTTTATGGATAACTTATTTATTTTTACATACAATAATACCGAGAGACCCGCTTATATACGTCGTCTAATATTTTTAACGATATCGATTAGAATGTACAACACTAACGTTACACGTGCTTTCGCCGAGAAGGACAACGAATGCAATAAGCGCAATGCGGAAAAGAGACAAGTGAACGTCCTTCGTACGAGTAGCCATTATAAGCTGACCTCTTCACTTGCGTTAGACTATAGAAACGTATATGAAGTTCACGGGTCTGACACTTGGTCGCAACTAAAGCCGTGTTTCGAGGCGGGGCTTTAAATATGGTTGATTTAACCATATGTTTGGCGCGCGGTCTTCGCCTGTTATGAGGTATCTGGGGGTTATTATATCTGTGTTCTGCACATTCTGTTTCTGTCATGTATGTGTGTGTGTATTCCCCAGTCCCCGATTACTCCCCACCCCGCCCCCGCATTTGTCTGCCTCTGTCCGCCATCTTGAACTAAATTTTCATGGTGGCTGCAGTCTCTTTCCCAATAAAAAGTAAATTGAAATAGAAACAATATTGTGCGCTAAAATAATATTCGAAAAACTTGTTTCAATTTATTGGTCCCATTCTCTGTTTTTAAATGAGTAAGTAATACTCTCAATTGATACTTTACAAATTAAAAAGATCACCAATAAAACAAATCAGCTGTTAACCGTCAATCGATGTCAACAAAATTACATAATTTTGTTTAGAAAAACAGTGCAGCCTCCGTTTTTGTGACATTTTCAAAATATCAACCATGACTAAATATTTCTTTTCTTTCTAGATAAAATTGTGAAATTATATGAGTGACAAACAATTCTCAAGTTTGGAGACGACGTTGTTTTTTGTATGATGTAGTCGGATACAATATTTTCAATAATGGATCAAAATAACATTATCGAGAGTGGTGGATTTTATTTTATTCACAATTTTGATTCGGGAAATCTCGGTCATGTGGAGAGAGTGCCCACGGACCATATAGGTAAGTCAATTTTACAATTTTTAACTTCTAACAAAATGTTTATTTGCCTTTGTGTTGTGCCAATTTTGTATATTTCATGGTCTGCTATCTAAACCAAGCCAATTTTACCGATGTCCTTATTTATTTCCGTGTACTGCAGTTATGCCTTCAATTCAGTAAAATAGTTTTAAGGCATTGACTGTATATGGATAGAAAAAATGTGAAAGTTTATTGCTAAACTGTTGCATCAAAGACATTATGTAATTTCATGTTTTAGTCCCGAGTGCGAACCATAAGACAAATGCTCAGGAGACTCCTGACTATGAGTTCAACATGTGGACTCGGCCGGACTGTGCCGGCACCGAGTTTGAGAATGGAAACAGAACTTGGTTCTATTTTGGAATACAATCCCCTGAGCCTGGACTTTTGGTAAGGAGCTTATATTTTTATTGTAGCATTAATAGATCAATATACATAATTAGAAGCTCTCCTTGCCTTGTCATTCTTCATGTTTCACTCCGTCTTATAACTCACATAGCTTGAAATGTTACCAAAAAAAATATTTCAGGACCTTATCAATGTGACTGACATAGCTTCATTACTTACCAATGTTAATTTTGCTACAATAAATAAATGACATAACAGTATAGAAACAGAAACAATAATTACTACCTACTTGTATTTACAAATTCCAATAAATTCCTGGCTTCTATATATTATACCTAAAATCAATTGAACTTACTTAACTTGATGAGTAAATGATAAAATATTACAGGTACGGTTAAACCTGATAAACCTGAACAAGCAAGGCAAGATGTACAACCAGGGCATGGCCCCCGTCACACGGACACTTCCGGGGAAACCACAATGGGAGAGGATAAGAGATCGGCCTGTGCATTCTGTGAGTATGATGCTTGACATCAAGTCAATGACTCACTTGTTCAAGTAATCTTTAAGGTTTTACGAATAATAAAGAATTCTACTTAAACTAAAAATTTATTAAATATACTCTAACAGTGAAGGCAAACATCAGTGTGGAAACCGGCATGTTCTGAGAACTTTGAAGAGTTGGAAGAACATTGTGTCTTTCAGCAAATCAATGGCATAAGGCCTAATCTCTCTTCAAGCGTCTCTTCCTATCTCTCTCTCTCTCTCTCTCTCTGTCAAAAGTCAGGACTCTTCTTCATCCCAGCAGTATGAACGTTAATACGGGTGATTATGATTATGATCCTATTAGGTGTATAATATTGATTAATTCAGATTCTGTCCGTAAAATCACAAAGATAAACATGGACACATCATCACTATCAATCACCCCTTTTTTTGTATCAACAAATTGTAAACCTTTCTCCTTTCCAGCTGGACGACAACACATTCACATTGTAAACCTTTCCTTTCCAGCTGGACGACAACACATTCACATTGTAAACCTTTCCTTTCCAGCTGGACGACAACACATTCACATTGTAAACCTTTCTCCTTTCCAGCTGGACGACAACACATTCACATTGTAAACCTTTCTCCTTTCCAGCTCGACGACAACACATTCACATTGTAAACCTTTCCTTTCCAGCTGGACGACAACACATTCACATTGTAAACCTTTCCTTTCCAGCTGGACGACAACACATTCACGACAACACATTGTAAACTATTCTTCTTTCCTGCTGGACGACAACACATTCACATTGTAAACCTTTCCTTTCCAGCTGGACGACAACACATTCACATTGTAAACCTTTCCTTTCCAGCTAGACGACAACACATTCACATTGTAAACCTTTCCTTTCCAGCTGGACGACAACACATTCACATTGTAAACCTTTCCTTTCCAGCTAGACGACAACACATTCACATTGTAAACCTTTCCTTTCCAGCTGGACGACAACACATTCACATTGTAAACCTTTCCTTTCCAGCTGGACGACAACACATTCACCCTGACGTTCAAGTTCCGCACGCCCGAGAACTCCAAGGCCACGTCGTTCTTCGCGTTCACGTACCCGTTCTCGTTCGCGGAGCTGCAGATCGCGCTCAACTCCATCGACATGAAGATGCTGCCGCTGCGCCCGCCGCATTCAGAGGACGACATATATTACCATAGGGAGTGTCTTATCTACTCACTTGAAGGTAATTGTAAAAAAAAATTGAGGTAGTTTAGTCAATATGCTGCGGATTAGTTCTTTGAAGTGGCAATGGGCTGGCCATATAGCAAGGAGAACATGGCCGATGGGGCCGAAAAGTTCTCGAGGACACCACGGATCGGAAAACTTGCGTCGGACGTCCACCAACAAGATGGACTGATGATCTTGTCAAGGCTGCTGGTTCACGGTGGATGCAGGCTTACATCATTTACACCACATACTGTTAGAATACTAGCTTTTGACCGGGACCTATCTCGCTCTTTATTGTTCAAATGTGTTAGATATCATCTTAATACACGTTATACAATAAATTATAACATTTGTATACTTTGCGGTCATAAAATAATATTTTTATAAACCTTTATAAGTATTAATATTGCGGCAATCAAGTAGGACCAAGAAGGATTTAAAAAGGCTAGTATTTAAAATACCTTACAATTCCCAAGACTTAAATCAGCTACAATGTAACCTTATGCTTATATGATTCGTGGGAACCGTAAAACTAGGTTGAAACTCCCAAGTAAAGGGGTAAGTCATCGCGTGTCTCCTAAATTGTAGCGCTATCAGAGCCCATTCCGAAACTCTTTATAGCATCCACTTTACAAAGTTTTCTACCAACTTTTCATTTAGGTGAGTAAACTGGGTTGCTTATTAGCTTTTCGCGTAATAAAACCGGGAATATATTCCTTTTACGTAGTTATAGTCTGCTGATAATAAAAATGGTTAGTTATCTGGTGGTTCGATAGAACTTTGCGGTTTTCATTTATTGATATAAATTTCACTGATAATATTTAGATATGTAAAATAAAGGAACAAGGAAACAATTTTAATTTATCAAAAACTTTACAAAGAGAGACAATTATTTTATGTCCTTAACAATAAAACAGTTTTAAAAGTTCCGTTCATCATTGTCATCATCATTATTATATAACCAACTAGCTCTCCGCCCTGCGGCTTCGCCCGCGATTTACACTTTCCCGCAATTTTCTTTGCCATAATATAGCCTATGTTACTCGGGGATAATGTAGCTTTCCAAAGGTGAAAGAATTTTTGAAATCGGTCCAGTAGTTTCGGAGCCTATTCATTACAAACAAACAAACAAATCTTTCCTCTTTATAATATTAGTATAGATGTCCATTTGATCTGAAGCCATTTTACATCTACCGTAAACAAGAATTCCCCATCTTAAACGTTATATTTATACTTAATAATGATTTTTGGCATTCTGATTTTATTTGCAATCTACAAAAATTCAGCCAAAACAATGCGGCTGAAAACCTGACATAATATGTTTATCAGTTGCTTAACCAATTTGGTTCAATAATAATATAACATTTGTTCAGGGAGACGCGTAGATCTGCTGACGATATCATCACACCACGGCATCCTGCAAACCAGAGAAGAACGTTTGAAGGGACTGTTTCCAGACAATCAAGAGAGGGCGCGCAAGTTTCACAATAAAAAGGTACCCTCATTTTATAAAATACACAAGTTATAGTTGTACCTACTGATTATAAGCACATTTGTAATGGGATGAAAGTATCTTTCTTTTTACCCTGTTGACTTCAAAATCACCTTTTTTATCATTTATTTGTTTAAATTAAGTTATTGGTGTACTTAGTAGTAACATTAGGGTATCGCTATCGTTATCGCCCCAGGTATTTTTGCGATGTTTTGCTTTACCAACCATGTGTTTAGTGCGCACAGAAATTATATCGAGATGAACAATTTAGATCCTTCAGAGGCAACCAACCAGTACTTACGCGGCGGGGCACTTCACCACTTTCAAAATGATAGGTCAAGGGTTCAAAATAAACTAGCACTACCTTATCACTGATATGTATTTCTTCAAAATGATAGTCAGAATATCAGCTTCACGTATTTGAATATTTATTTTCCCCCAGGTCATATTCATCTCAGCCCGAGTCCACCCCGGAGAGACTCCATCGAGTTTCGTGTTCAACGGCTTCCTGAACCTCCTCCTGACCCGGGCCGACCCCATCGCGGTGCAGCTCCGCAAGCTCTACGTGTTCAAGATGATACCCTTCCTCAACCCGGACGGAGTCGCGCGCGGGCACTACCGGACGGACACCCGGGGGGTTAATTTAAACCGGGTGTATTTGAACCCGTCTATAACGCTGCATCCGACGGTGTTTGCGTCGAGGTCTTTGATTAGGTAAAGAGATTCATTATCATCACCCCCCCCATCCCCCCTTATTTACGTTTCCTCTGCTGGGACACAGGGACTTCTCTCTTGATGACAGAGATTAGGCCATCATTCACCATGTTGGCCAAGGGAGGGTTAGTGAATGTCACATATGTCCTATAAAATTTCACATATTATGTCTCAGATCATACCGGTTTCCTCACGATATTTGGCTAAGCTTCTAATCACAAGTTATATTAATCACAATTTTTTCATTACCTTGTTTTCTATTTCTTTTATGTTACGTAAATGTTTACAGATATTACCACTTCGGCTGCGAGAAAGAAGATACTTTCGACGACAGTAAGAGTTTTGCATCACACAGCATTGGGAATATTAGCGAAGCATCAGAGGTAAATTTGCTAATTAATATTATAATTTGATGTGTCTGTGTAAATTGTTGTTTCTATATAATAGAGTATTTTTTAGTTTATTTATATACCAAAACGGTAATAACTTTATATCCTACAGTTAATAGAGACAAAAAAGAAGAAGGGGTTAAGTAGCGAGCCTGCTAAGAGGCCCGTGGACAAACCGAACAAACCCAACAAGTCGTCGACGACTATCAAAGCGCCCTCTAGCCGCGCCTTCAAGGAATCTAAGAGTGCTGCTACTACTTTACCTGAGACGGTAGGTTTAATAATTTTTAGTTATGGTTATTATTATTTATTTTCAGATATTATTCGCTTTCATACTTAAAATCGTGTGTTGCAACAACCGCTATACTACATTGGATTTTTGTTTCTCAGTTATTGATGTGCCCTCATTAATGCATTTTATAAGCAGACTAAATGATATAGCAGAAGGCGGGCAACTTCTTGACCTTGTGTAGAAATTACATCTAAGATCCATTATGGATTCAATTTAGGTACCAAGTTAAGTAGTGAAAGCTAAAGGTGTAAGTTTTCTTATGATGAATTGTACACAAAACTCGGTAAATTGTAACCAGGTAATTAGTCCAGGCGAGCAAGTTATTTACTTATCTGAAAGTTATCTGAAGTGCATCTATCTACTAATAGTCCGGGATCCGTAGTACATGGGAATCAAGTGATTACTAACAAGCTAATTTTTCGTGAGTAGCTTAATTTTAATGAGACGCCCAAAAATATCCTATACTCAACTTTTGATTGTGGTAGCTAACAGAGATATCGAGGATTAAATATGTCGATTTGATGATCCAAAAAAATTGATTACTAACCGGTTGTTTTTTAGTTATATCGTAAGATAATGATCTAAATTATATAAAAAAATATTTGTCCTACAAAACCTATGGTTTGATCAAAGAGTCCCCCATTTCCAAAATGTATCGAAAACGAGGTCAAAATAAATGATTACTAACCAGCTGATTTTTTGTTGTATACTTAATTAATATTTATAAAATCTAACGGACATATTGTCCGACAAATTTCGTGGTACGTTATCCCGGTCCTACGGTCCAAAGTTGTAGTACACATCCTCGATGTAAAAGTAATTACTATCAAGCTGAATTTTCGTGAATAGCTTCGTTTCGATGAGACGCCCAAAAATATCCTATACCCAACTTTTGATTGTGGTAGCTAACAGAGATATCAAGGATTAAATATGTCGATTTGATGATCCAAAAAAATTGATTACTAACCGGTTGTTTTTTAGTTATATCGTAAGATAATGATCTAAATTATATGAAAAAATATTTGTCCTACAAAACCTATGGTTTGATCAAAGAGTCCCCCATTTCCAAAATGTATCGAAAACGAGGTCACAATAGATTATTACCAACCAGTCATAATAACTTATTTTTAGGGTCCCATAGCCAAATGGCAAAAACGGAACCTTTATAGATTCGTCATGTCTGTCCATCCGTCCGTCTGTCCGTCCGTCCGTCCGTCCGTCCGTCCGTATGTCACAGCCATTTTACTTCGAAACAAAAACAAAATGAATCTGAAGGAAATATTTGAAAAATTCAAAAATGAAGTTGAAAATCAATTAGGAAGGAAAATAAAAATATTAAGAACAGATAATGGCACAGAGTATACTAACAAAGTTTTTCAAAAATGTTTGACAGATTCTGGCATAAAGCATCAGACCACTACACCCTATACGCCTATTATACGATATTGTGAAAACACTAAAGGCTAACGATTATATGATATAAAACATAAACGGATGACAATCAGTAGAGATGTCATATTTATGGAAAATGAGAACATAGAACGTTGATATAATTCATAATAGTCCTGAATCAGATAATGAACACATTGTTTCAGTTACAGATACTTCTTCCTAAGCAGAACAAACTGATAGCACCTTGTCACCACAGAGTTCTGGTTCTTTTGACAGCTGTATTAATGATAATGATTACAGTTATCATCCGGATACAACTGATGAAAGTTTCTTCAATAATTTATCTCATTCAAATATTACTCTGAGATCACACAGGATAAATAGGAATGCGATGAATTCATCATTTGAAGATAGCAATGTAATTAAATGTGTGCCATACAGTTAACTGACCCTGCAACGCTTGAAGAAGCGATGTCTAGTACCGATAAAGAGCAATGGCAAGAGGCTATGGATGAAGAATATAAATCTCTATTAGCAAACAATACCTGGATTATGTCTAAATTACCGCCCAATAAGCGTGCAATTCCTTATATATATATATATAAATACTATAAATAAATATATAAATACTTAATACCTACAATATTTTTTTACCTAGATAACTATAAAATAAAGTTATTTAAATTAAAAAAAATCACTATCTTATCCATAATCACAAAAAGAACTCTCTTTCGGAGGATCGAACTCGGT
Source organism: Chloroclystis v-ata (assembly GCA_963691955.1). Taxonomy (NCBI): domain Eukaryota; kingdom Metazoa; phylum Arthropoda; class Insecta; order Lepidoptera; family Geometridae; genus Chloroclystis; species Chloroclystis v-ata. Next base: position 8,252,413 of record OY829902.1, on the reverse strand, counting down.
GACGCACAGTCACCGAGTTCGATCCTTGCCATTACGCCAACTGAGTAGATGCGAAAACAGACGAAATATGTCTTCGATATAATTACAAATTATATTTTATTGCGGGTGTGTTGTTACACTGACGCCGACTTAACTTTCTATGTTACAAATAGGCAAACTTAAAAATTAAAATTCTTGTCGGACTAGCGATACCTACCTGTTTTTTTGTAGGACATTGTTACATTTGGGCAAGGAACACACTAACCTATTCAGTAATATTTTTGTCCTACAGTTACTAATGAGATAATTGGTCTTGTGGTATTAACAATGTCTAGGCGTAGGACCGGGATAACGTACCACGAAATTTGTCGGACAATATGTCCGTTAGATTTTATAAATATTAATTAAGTATACAACAAAAAATCAGCTGGTTAGTAATCATTTATTTTGACCTCGTTTTCGATACATTTTGGAAATGGGGGACTCTTTGATCAAACCATAGGTTTTGTAGGACAAATATTTTTTTATATAATTTAGATCATTATCTTACGATATAACTAAAAAACAACCGGTTAGTAATCAATTTTTTTGGATCATCAAATCGACATATTTAATCCCCGATATCTCTGTTAGCTACCACAATCAAAAGTTGAGTATAGGATATTTTTGGGCGTCTCATTAAAATTAAGCTACTCACGAAAAATTAGCTTGTTAGTAATCAGTTGATTCCCATGTACTACGGATCCCGGACTATAAGCTTTGATACGCCAAAATCGTTACATTATTGGAGGAACCCACATACATAATATTAATTTTAAATTTACCAAGCACCCATGACCGTGAAATCTGTTCTTAATTATCTATTATTTGTCGATTGCTAAAACCTGTGAGTCACTACGAGATAAATATACATTTATTTATTTATTTACTAGCTGACCCGGCAAACGTTGTTTTGCCATATAAATAAAAAAAAATTAGGGGTGGACTACCCCTAACATTTAGGGGGATGAAAAATAGATGTTGGCCGATTCTCATAGATACCGGATAAGCACAAAAAATTTCATCAAAATCGGTCAAGCCGTTTCGGAGGAGTATGGCAACGAAAACTGTGACACGAGAATTTTATATATTAGATTTAATATTAGGAAAACTAACAGCACAATCCATATGATATATAAAATACTCGTAACTAGTTACACAAGGCTAATAAAAAGTTACATAGCATTTACCTAAATTTTAATAAATGAATCCTAAAAAACACATGCAATGTTAACAAATTTTAGTGTGAGGCCACACTGCGAGCCTAGCGCGGTTGCGACGACGGGCGCGAAGTAACAAACATTATGAAACGCGCCTTTGTGTCCATAGTGTACTAAGAGCCCGTTATGGCCAGACCTTCCTTTAATTCTGAAGCGTGGTTCTGGATCGCGGTTCCTTTGGGATATAACAACTTTTTACCTGTTATCTCCCAAAGGAACCACGATCCAGGTTTCATGTTTGGGGGTTATTCTTACCTGTGTTAGACATACACATGAAAGAATTTTCACGCTTCAGAATTAAAGGAAGGTCTGGCCATCACAGGCTCTTAGTCTATAGTGACTGAGGCGGAAGCCTAGTGCGACGGGTATGAGCGAGACAGCGCGCGTAATTTTCAAACGTTCCTGACGCGCGTTCTGGCCGCACTACGGGCCTAGTTAGCGAGCGACGCAATGCGTGGGTGGCGGGATTTCAAACCCGTTCGGTCTTGTCGCTCGGCGTTTGCGAGTCTGTAAAATGGAATGGATGGTCGAACTGCTCGAACAGCTCGCGCGTCACTGTGGCCACCGCGCGCCCTCGCTGGCCGCGCCCGCCTAGGCTCCAGCCACCGCTTATTCAGTGTGGCCGCACACCTAGTCATAATGGTTCATAAAAAAAAAAGCTATCTTCTCTTTCGATTGTCAAGATATAACCTTAGTAGCCGACAAACTGTTTCACTGTTAAGCAGGAACGATATTGTGCAATGTGCATTTTTTCACAACAGCGAATGTTAAAAACCTCGACTTTCTACAGGAATCCGAGACAAAAGACATAAAACTAATCGAAATGCCGTCGCAAACGAGCGACCTGTCCTCCAAGACGAAGCAGAACTCTCGCGACGGCAGCGCCTGCCTCCTCAACGACAGCACCCTCCGCTCCTGCCTCGGCAGCAACGTGCACCTCAGCACCAGCGAGGAGTTCAACCTGCCGGGCTGCAACCCGCTGCGCCCGCTCCGGGACACCCTCAAGAACAGCATCAGTCTGTTGATGGAGTCCACCTCGCCTGTGGGAGGGTAAGTGACAGCACCCTCCGCTCCTGCCTCGGCAGCAACGTGCACCTCAGCACCAGCGAGGAGTTCAACCTGCCGGGCTGCAACCCGCTGCGCCCGCTCCGGGACACCCTCAAGAACAGCATCAGTCTGTTGATGGAGTCCACCTCGCCTGTGGGAGGGTAAGTGACAGCACCCTCCGCTCCTGCCTCGGCAGCAACGTGCACCTCAGCACCAGCGAGGAGTTCAACCTGCCGGGCTGCAACCCGCTGCGCCCGCTCCGGGACACCCTCAAGAACAGCATCAGTCTGTTGATGGAGTCCACCTCGCCTGTGGGAGGGTAAGTGACAGCACCCTCCGCTCCTGCCTCGGCAGCAACGTGCACCTCAGCACCAGCGAGGAGTTCAACCTGCCGGGCTGCGACCCGCTGCGCCCGCTCCGGGACACCCTCAAGAACAGCATCAGTCTGTTGATGGAGTCCACCTCGCCTGTGGGAGGGTAAGTGACAGCACCCTCCGCTCCTGCCTCGGCAGCAACGTGCACCTCAGCACCAGCGAGGAGTTCAACCTGCCGGGCTGCAACCCGCTGCGCCCGCTCCGGGACACCCTCAAGAACAGCATCAGTCTGTTGATGGAGTCCACCTCGCCTGTGGGAGGGTAAGTGACAGCACCCTCCGCTCCTGCCTCGGCAGCAACGTGCACCTCAGCACCAGCGAGGAGTTCAACCTGCCGGGCTGCAACCCGCTGCGCCCGCTCCGGGACACCCTCAAGAACAGCATCAGTCTGTTGATGGAGTCCACCTCGCCTGTGGGAGGGTAAGTGACATTACAGGTTGTCTTGATCCGCTGCTATCACTTGAAACTTCAGGATTTGAAAATAGCTTGTGAAGCTATCGAAAATACTTTGCTGAAAACACGAAAACGTTAGCTCGATAAAGTAGTCCCACCCAATATATATCTTTCTCCCTCTATTATAGACCCGCAAAGCTCGTGAATACTGTTGCCAATATTGTCCTATAAAGATTTTCAAGAAAAAGAGAACGTAAGTGGTAACTAGAACTTTAACTGTATTTTTCAGAGACAGTTCAACAAGCGCGAAGGATCCACGAGCAAGTCACGTGCGCATCGGCTGGTGCCGCGCCTGTCGCGAGGCCATCGACCGCATGGAGGACACCATGCCCGGCATCGCCACCATGCTGCCCGGCTACAACGAGGTGGTCAGTATCACATTCGGTACACTAAGCCATCGACATCGAAGGAAAGGAAGAAAAAGTATTTTATGTCCTTAAAAATGGAAACTATGCTCGGATACAACATGGTGGTCAGAACCCGCGTAACTTCCGTTAGACTATGGTACGCTCGCATCTAGGGGGGAGGGGACGCCATTTAGTATTTAGTCTTAAACTATGTGAGAACCGCGCGCGCGACCTGAGAGGAGACGGGGCACGGCGGGACGCTCACTCCTCCTGACGAAGACTGCTCTTGTTGTGGTCGAAACGTCGAGAGTTGTTTAACTTCTGTGTAATTAGTGTGAGCAATTCCCGTTTTATAAAATGAATATGTTAAGCTGCCATATAATAACGATTCCACGACTTTCATCAGGAACCTATTCCCCTATTGCGTCTGTTGTACTTACTATACATTTTTATAAGTACAAAAAATATCAAAATATCCAATATCAAAATATATAAAAGTGATTTATTAATTTAATAATACTTATTTAGTTTTTATTTTACAAATACCTACCTTCCCAGATTGGACCGCAAATAAAATCGACGTACAGTCAGTCCATAGAAGAGTATAGGGCGATGCAGCGACAGCAGTTAGACGATTATGAGAAGAAGGTTCGCTTTGATATACTGTAGATCTTGTGTTAGGGTTAATTTTGTAGATTCGTCTTGTATTTTCAGTCATAACCATTACTATAGATAGACATTGATAAAGGATAAGACACGCTTTGGTAGACCTTGTATTGTATTACAGTAATGTCTAGCTAGAAAAACAGATATACATATATAAATACATATTATTTATAGATGATGATATAAACAGCTGGTATTGTTCAGGTGCTAGAAAACCAGGCGCTGGAACAGCAGCGAGGCAAGGACGAGGATGTCTACTTCTGCACCAACTGCTTCAAGAGGTACCTGCTCTCCGACGAAGAGGAAATTGTAAGTGTAGTATGTCTGTTTAGCGTTGTTTTTCTGCTTTTTTAATGTCAATAAAAATCTGTGCCAGTAATAAAATTAAATCAAAAATTCACACATCTGACATAGGTAAATACATTAAATTATATATTGAAATTTACAAATATATACGCTGTAGCTAAAAAAGTGTTATTTTATGTTTTCAGAAGTCGCCAGACCACAAGTCGTGCGCGAGTATAGGCCTGACGTGCACTGAGAGCGGCGACGGCAAGCAAGTTGGCAACACTGGGGAAGCCACGTTACCTGTAAGTATAATTACAAGTAAAAGATCAAAATATCTGCAACCAAAAAAATATGCTGTTCCTAAAATATATGACTTTAAAAAAAAATTGCTAGCCTTCACAATATTATAGTCTGGATTTTTTTTATAGTCTGGATATAATTTTTATTTTATTTTATGTAGTCTCTAAAAATAGTATTACAAATATACCTTTTCAGGCTGCACCTCCTAAAGAAGAGAAGCCAAAACCCCAATCGCAACCCGCGGCGCGCTTAGCTCGCAAGAAAAACTCTCCACCCGCAAACATTCGCAAACAGACCGCAGCCCAACAAGCCGCTAGCTTAGAGCCCGAATCTGGTCTTTATCTGTACATAGACCTGCACGGACATGCGTCTAAGAAAGGTAAAAAAATGTCCCATAGTAACTTAGTAGATGACGTCACAATCCGCGGCTCACTTAGCTCGCGAAAACTTGCTAGCCCTAACTTATAGCCTGAATTTGTACTCTATCTGTATATGATTCTGCTAAAAAACTGATACTAAACGCATACTTCGCATAGACTAAAAAGAAAATGAACTCCATAAATCGGAATGTAATCTTCACAACTTTAAACTCTTTATTATGTCTATTGCAGGTATCTTCATGTACGGCAACCATTTCGAAGACGCTGAGAGCTGCGTGGAATGCATGCTGCTGCCGCGGATCATGTCGCTCAACAATCTGCACTTCCACTTCTCATCGTGCAACTTCACAGAACGGAACATGTACCTAAGGTATGATATGATTATATACTGCCTATAAAACAAGAAATAGGAACATAGGTACTATGATTTTTTATGATCCAAAAGCCTTTTTGAAAGTGAAACGGAAATATTTTAAGACTCAATGAACATATTTTAAATCATGACTTGTTGTCCTCCTGATAAAGACTGCTCTTGTTGTGGTCGAAACGTCGAGAGTTGTTTAACTCCTATGTAAATACGTGAGTAATTCCCGTTGTAGAAAATGAATAGTATAACTCACGAAAATTTTGAAAGTGAAATGACTTGTTGTGTTTAAATACGTTAAATATTCTGGCCACGTCCGTCGGATGCACACAGAATGGTGGGAAAGAGCCCGACAAGTACTCGAAAAAGGTCGGGTATGAAAGCGCTGGCGAGACGACCTTTTGGACTTCTAAAATGACTGGTGGCAAACTGTTTCAGACAGAGACTGTTGGACAGGGTTAGGGAGGCCTTAACCCAGCAGTGATAATAGTCTATAAACTTTAGCAGATTATTATGTACCGTCAGCATCAAACGATGTGACCGTATAATAAATTTATAAATAAACGTATTTATAACTTCAAAAATATCAGAGTTTGGGTCGCATTAAGAACGCACACGTTGCAGGGACCGGCGCGACGGCATGTCCCGCGAGGGCTCGGGGCGCGTGGCCGTGCTCAAGGCCACGGGGCTGGTGCGCTCCTACACGCTCGAGTGCAACTACAACACGGGCCGCCTCGTCAACGTGCTGCCGCCGCCCGCGCGCGACGCGCCCCCCGCCGCGCCCCCCGCCGCGCCGCACGCGCACCAGCCGCCCAAGTACACGCCGCACATCTTCCAAGAGGTAATACAACTACAGGAAACTATCCTACTTCCCAATGGTAATACTGCAGGAAACTATTCTACTTCCAAGAGGTAATACACTACACCAGTACACCACTACAGGAAACTAACCTGCTTCCCAGAGGCAATACTACAGGAAACTATCCTACTTCCCAGAGGTGATACAATACAGGAATCTATCCTACTTCCCAGAGGTGATACAATACAGGAAACTATCCTACTTCCCAGAGGTAATACAATACAGGAAACTATCCTACTTCCCAGAGGTAATACAATACAGGGAACTATCCTACTTCCAAGAGGTAATACAACTACAGGAAACTATCCTACTCCCCAGAGGTTATATAACTACAGGAAACTATCCTACTTCCAAGAGGTAAACAACTACAGGAAACTATCCTACTCCCCAGAGGTTATACAGGAAACTATCCTACTTCCCAGACGTAATACAATACAGGAAAGTATCCTACTTCCAAGAGGTAATACAATACTGGGAACTATCCTACTTCCAAGAGGTAATACAACTACAGGAAACTATCCTACGTCCCAGAGGTAATACAATACAGGAATCTTACTTAACGAATAAAGTATATTAATTAAGTAATTATTTTAACATCATTTATCTATCTTACATTTCGAAGTCAATACCTTAATACCGTAAAGTGATATTTGAAATAAACGAAACATTTCAGGGAAAGTATCGCGGAAAGAATCTGGAGGTTTTTGAAGAACTAAGTCCCATGAAGGTTCGTGGAGTACTTGCTTCATATAACATCTGTACTTACCATGTATTTGTGTAAAATATGTAAATATCACATACGTTTGCAAAAGATTAATATTTAGTACGACTAGAATAGTTTAAGAGGTAATTTAGAGTAGTTTTACAAGTATTTAGAGAGCTTTTTATGATAAAATTCTTCAAAAATCTCCAGAATATACACACAGCTGCTTAAAAGCACTAAATATGAGATGAAACTTCAATATTTACTGGCAGACCCTGATTTTATGATAATATGAATTTATGTTATTTTTTTCAGACGAAAATTTAAATGTGTAATCTACCTATTTACCTTGGTTATTTTATATTTTGTTGTATGTATTTCAAATGGCTACTGCCTTCCAAATGATTGGAGTGTGTACCACAAGCACAAAGTCTATTTAAAACTTAACATCCAAAATACAAATAACTGTTTCGAACAACTGGGTGTTTATGTATGTATAATAAAATTATAAATGTATCTACGTATGTGTTTTATATGTATTAAGTTTATCAGAAATCTAGCACCAGTAACACAAGCTTTGAACTTATCACGGGGCTAGATGTTGCTGTGAATTGTCCAGCAACATTTATTTATTATCCTTCAATCAACTAGTTTCTGTAACGTGTGTTGGATCCCACAGGTGGGCCGGTCGCTGGGCGCGTCGATCCTGGACCTCACGGGCCAGCACCCCAACTCGCGCATCCCCAGCTCGGAACATCGCAACCTCACCTCTGTGAGGGAGTGGCTGCGCTCGCGCACCAAGAACATGCGCCCGTTGGTCAGTATATTGTATACTTTTATGAAGTGATTCGTACCACCAACATTTTTCTAACCCCCATCAAAATTATTTTTAAATTTAATGTTATTACATCACTTATTACAAACTGCAATTAGTAACATTGGTATTTTAATTTTCAGTTAAAAGATCAAAACGACAGCCCTTAATTATAGCCGGGGTAAGAACAATGTTGAGTGAGACGTGTTGTCCGAGAACAACTAACAACCATTCACACTACTAAAACCGACAGTTTATAATTTACAGAATCATTCGAGCTTTCATCTTCCGCTGTAGCTAATATCGTTCCTTTTCCAGCTGGCGATGTCTCGCCTACGTCCCAAGATCAACTCTCCGAACCGCGCGCCGCTCTACCAGCGCCCGAAGCCCAAAGAGGAGCGCAAAGAGAACACCTACGTCGGGGCCAAGTCCGACGTCGAACACAAGAAGAGTCCTCCTCTCATCGCGCTCCGCTCCGGACACGACATCACCAACAAGTTCCCCAAGAAGGCCGAACCCATGGCCACCCGCGCGCGCTATCTCGCCGACAACGAACCGAAGCCGAAAACGCTCTCCACAAAGCGGAGGAATATTCTAGCGATACGGAAGCCCAACTCCAGCAAGACGCAGATCGGAGGCGTCGTCAAGGCGAAGGTGAGTCGGCGCTCCATCGAGGAGGCGGACAGTCCGCGCGCCATGTCCGCTAACATGAGCAAGCGGAGCTTCTCCCGCTCCCTGCAGAGTTCCAGCGGACGTTCGCGGGCGCGGCGTCCGCTCCCCTCCTCCTCCTCCGAGGAGCTGTTGGGAGGCGCGTGGGAGGAGGTGGCGGGCGGCACGGCGCTGTCCGCGGCCAAGCGCCGTCAGTTCCCGCACTCGGAGCCCGCGCATCTCAAGAAGATCCGCCTGAAGCCTTCCTTGTAGCGGAGGCCGCGCGCGCGCCCCCGCCCCTCGCCGCAGCCGCCCGACAACTGAACTAACTGACCAGCCAGCTGAACATACCTACATTACCTTACTGCCGTTGCATTTGATTACCTTCCGTAAACCTGAATGACTACCGAATTGTATCTGGCTGGAAAGATTATAGCGGTTGTTAGCGAGTGTCGTTTGGCGCACGTATTCATCACGATTGGAAGGATCCCGGTACCTGCGGATTTGAACCCGGTGGATTATCTCAAATGCCGAAATGGTTTTGGCTCGCTATCGAAATAAATCTAGTAAAATACGGCGATCGCCTCTTATGCCATTAAAATAAATATAATAACTAATAGAATAATATATATATTGTAGGTATATTGCGTTTGAGTTGCGTCTTTCGCTTTGGTCGGAATGTTTCTCAGTTTGTTTAACGAGGTTGTTGGAAAAATAAGTTTCTATATAATGGCATGAGGTAGAAATGTATTCTAGTTTTTATATTTGTTAACTATTTAAATTTTTATTGCAAATTATATTTTAATAGCCCCACGTTTATGTTGACTGACTATCGAAATTATTGTGTTCTGAATGCTTATTGTGTTTTTATGCAAGTATTTTTGTTCACCATGTTTTATCTTTTATGACTAGTTTGGATTACTTTGGATGTATGGTACATCTTATTCAGTGGTTAGGTGCATTAGAAGGCTCAAGGAGCTTATATTATAACAGATATGTACTAATTATATTATGTTAATGTATTTTATTGATCTCATAAAAATCACCTATAACAGGGAGCCGATTAAGCTTATATTAATTAGGTACCTACGTTCATCACAGATGTTAACAGCTTCTTTTTATAGCTTTAAAAAATAAAAATATCGGAAAATTGTAACAGAAAAATTTGTAAAAAATGTGTGGATGTGTGATTTTACTATTTTATCAAAGTTTTTTAGTATTTGAAAACTTTTTAACTAGTTAAGACTGTTTTAAACTTTTTCTAGGTCAAAATACACCAATATTCTATGTGCAATACATAACTTAGAGATGTAAAAATGTTCAATATAAAATTAGTACCAAGCATAATGTATAAGAACCATACTGGTTAAAATAATAATATCTGAACATTTAAAACCCTTTTAAATTATCAAGCAGTAACTTATTTCACCTACCTATTTAGGGATTTATCTCTACCATGTTACTGAAATTATTTATGAATAAATACAACATACAATGTTCTCCCAAAATGTGTTTTTTTTTTGTGAATCTTTTAAACAACTTTCTTTCATTATGTAGTGGATACATAGTAATTTAATTTTAATGCCAGAGTCCTACATAAATCACGTAATTTAGCGAGTGATGCATGACTCGTTTAGTCTTTTGCCAGTAGCAAAATTCACCATAAAGATGGAAAACCTAATTTGCTTCTGTGTTGGTGTGACAGAGAAATTCTTTGGGTAGGTAGGTCCAGTTGATGGACAGAGTTCAGAAACACCAAACACAGGACAGTAGCAGCAATGCAAAAATATTTAAATGCTTGCCGCAATAGCTACCCATAGACTAACGTTCATTCCTGCCGGAATGTACAATCCTTACGGAATGAACGCCAGTGTATGTGCAATAGCGGAAAGAATGACGGTATTATAACACCGCGACCCTTCAAGTCGTGTTTTATTTCATCCCGTCGCTTATCTGTACACGGGATAAGCCGGAAGGAAGGAACGTTAGTCTATGGGGGGTTATTCAATGAGGTCCAGAGTTGTAAAACTGCTGCTGCATTCAGTGTTCTACAGGCCTTACAAGCTTCATTCTGTGATTTCATACAAAAAGGTAGTAGATCTATGATTTATCAGTCAAAAGTTATGGAAAAATCATTTTACCTACTCAGTCATTTATTCTCCTAATTTTTATCAATCAAATAAACTGTGTTTGAGGACTAAGTATGCTCAGAACATAGTATTCCCTCAGTTAGGTGTGGCACTGCTTGTTGTATGAGAAGTAAATTTAACTTATTTTATAACAACCAAAAACCAGATTTCATACTGTTTCTTTTCGTATATTTACTCTCTCTCTCTCTCGGCTCTCACATGCCTGAGACTTGAGACAAGATCCGAACATAAATTAACTTATTAGATAAACAGAATTTCATTCAATAAAACGATAGATACTGTTACACTTTTTATTCAAAGTCCACAGTAACCTTACACTAACATTTTACAATCTGCGACCACGACGACCACCCTTCCTGCGTGTGGAGTCAGAGGGCACAGGGGTGACATCTTCGATGCGACCAATCTTCATACTGGAACGAGCAAGAGCTCGGAGAGCAGACTGCGCTCCAGGGCCAGGGGTCTTTGTCTTGTTGCCACCAGTGGCACGGAGCTTGATGTGGAGGGCTGTGATGCCAAGGTTCTTGCACCTTTCAGCAACATCCTGAAATAATAAATTAGATACCTATAGCTTACAACCAGTATTATAACTGTTTACAAATAGGGATATATTTATGTAAACAAATCGCGAAAATTAAGCAAGTTCTTTCAAGAGAAACATTAGAAATTGTAGTGTATCAGTTACAGTTTACTAACAGCTGATACTATTTTTTTTAGATAAACAATATTGTAAAACTTTTAGAGGAAAGATTAAAATATTGTATTGAACGCAAGATATTTCTAATTCAGTTACAATTTAGTTCATTAGCAAGATATTAGTAGGTACTTAGTAAACAAAACATAACCTACAAAATGACTTCTGTTATCAAGATGAAAACTAATAACTGAGGAGCATAAACAAACCTGAGCGGCCAACATAGCAGCGTAGGGTGAGGCTTCATCACGGTCAGCCTTCACTTTCATGCCACCGGTAACACGGGCGATGGTTTCCCGACCGGATAAGTCGGTAACATGAACGAAAGTGTCGTTGAATGAGGCAAAGATGTGCGCAACACCAAATACCGTCTCGCCGATCAGATGCTGAGGGCCCAGGGTCACTTGGACCTCCTCTTTCGCAACTTTGTTTTTCCTTGGGGCCATGATTTAGCCTGAAAATAACAACACTTCTTGAACCACTTCTAAACCCAAAAAAATCTGAGGAATCCTTACACTAAACTACATAAAATGGATCACATAGACCGTATGATGGCAAATTTATCAATTGAAAGAGCTATTTTAGTCCCTAAAACATTAAAAAATTCACTTTTTCACGTAAAACAGTAAAAATACCTTTAGCTTTGAAAGCTGTCAAAAACTAGAAAGAATTTTTTAGATTCAGTGTTGCCACAAGTTCTTAATAAGTCGGTCGACCCAATAATACTCTACTGATAATATCTTATTATGTGCCTCCCAAAGACATCAAGTTTGCAAGAATTTCTGTTTCTTTATGAACAATTTTTTAACTTTTCTAAAATAATTAGGAAAGTAATAACAAAGAAAGTAATAAAAAAAAAACTATATATCTGCTATAAAAATATATAATGGGCTTCCAATCGAACTTAAGTCTTTAGATGGACCACTATTTGTAATAAAACTTAAGAAATGGTTAACATTAAATGTATTTTATAGTCTAAAAGAATTTTACGAATTTAATTCGAAAACTTGATTATGCTGTTACCATTAATTAGTATTTAAGATTAAAATATCTAGATGTAACTATTAATACCTATACCAAATATTGTTGTACGCTCCAAGTGGGCAGACTGTTGATACTACCTAAATTTAAGAACTTTATGTACCTACACAGTTTACAATAAATAATTCTTTATCTCTATCTTTATAAAGTTATATACATAACTGATGATATAACTGACATAGATGACTTAGAACTACTAACCATTTAAAGTACCTACCTGCTTTGAGAGATGATTTCTCACGGGTACAAACGCTACATCGTAACACCCCCTCTCATCTCCTAAATGTCGTCGAACTGACTTTGAGAATAAAACACCAAAAGACTTGCAGCAGCGTTGTTCTGCTTACTGTAACAACGATTACCAACCACAGGCTGGTTGGTGTTCGTTGAAGAACATGCTGATTATATAAATTCCTCAATACCTAAATTGGTGGAATGTGATATATTTTGTTCTGATTAAGAAAAGCAAAATATTTCAAAACAAGGTAAAAGAACCAAATCTACAGCAGAAGATTTGCCTACATAAAAAAACAATATTTAGTGGCAATACAATAATTTCAACCGATAGATGTCAGTCCAACTCTCAGAAGAAGGAATCTAAGGTCCAACTCCACATTGGTTTTCTTCGTCAAGGTTAGATATTATGTCAATGTCATTAATATGTTTATTATTTTTTATTAGAAATTTTATATTAGATGAGGTTAAAAATTATATGAAACGAAAATAAATTATTTTTAATTAGACAAAGAATTATTACACACTGTACAAAATTCATAATTAACTTGAATTGCGTTTTCTTAAGAATGTGTCCTGTTTTTTTTGAACGCAGCAACAAACTGACATGACAGCTATTATCCGGAAATAGCGTATGTCACGTCACGCACGTCATTCATTGCCAACTTTTAGTTCCATCGTTGCTGAGAAAAATCGTAGGCTTAGCGTTTTACCATATTGCAAATAAGTGGGAAATATTGTGATAAACTTCCTTTACCATTAGATAATCTAGTTCAATTATAAAATGTGAGTATTAATTAATAAATAGGTGTGGAACGTACGCTTTCAGTTGAGCGCAAATTACGTTCTGTCATTCATGTTACTCAATTCACTATCGGATTCTTACTACGTTTTTGATGTCTGACGAGGTCTAAGGACAAGTGCTTTGTGAATTGAAACAAGTCTTCTGTGAAATTCCACCGTCTTGTGCTACGTCGTAATAGAGAATAGACGATCGTTTCACAAGTCATTAGTCATCATCCCTGTCTTTGTGAAGGAGGAGTGCATCCTCAGATGGGATGATCAAAATACTAATAATAATTTTCTAAATTCCAGATTCACAATGTTTATCTTGGATTGGTTTACTGGAGTCCTTGGTTTCCTCGGTGAGTTCAAACTTTATCTGCTGTTATTTATATTTATCAGTTTTATGGCTGATACCAGTTTTGCCAGTTCTAATTATTGTTCTTACTAGATAGGTAACATAAATTAATGTTCACAAATATAACTATGTAATAAGTATTGAATTATTAAGACATACTTAACTCATAATGCAATGCATTGCACAGTTATGTAGACAGTGAACAATAAAGAGATATTGAAATTATATGGCACAAAATAGATAACAATTGTTCTCATAAAGATGTGTATTCATTAAATAAATTAAATAACTGGTACACTTAAATTATGGCTGTATTGCTGTCAGCATTTTCTGTTTCTGGCTGATCAATAGGTCTGTACCAGTTCTACGAAATAGGAACTTTGAACATTCATATTAATAATAATAAATACAAAAAGCATTTTTAGTCCAATAGAAAATGCTAATGTATTATGATTTTACTTAACAGGTCTGTGGAAAAAATCTGGTAAACTGTTATTCTTGGGGCTGGACAATGCTGGCAAGACCACACTTTTGCACATGCTCAAGGATGACAGACTTGCACAGCATGTACCTACATTGCATCCAAGTAAGTTTTTATTAAGTTTTATCTATGATCTAACTTCTCACTAAAAAAAAATTTTGTAATTATGTCTATTTAATATTTTTATAAATGGGTTTTATAAACATAGATTGAAGTGAATTGATCAGTAATATTTATTTATTTGTGTTCCTGTGTAAATTGTCCAGCAATATTTATTATTTATGTGTAAATAATCTAGTCCACTTCTTCATTGCGCAGAAATATTGATAAATGGGAATTAAACAAGGCTGTTAACCATTATATTTTGCATGTTTATTTATTGCTGATAAATATGTCTTTTGTGTTGCGTCACATCATTTATAATTAACATTGTGTAACTTACATGCTTTTCATAGTATTGTTAATGGAGATCATTAACATTCCGTTTGCATACTTATGTGTTACAGTTATTTCCAAAATTAAAATTATTTTTACATTATATTGAAAGAACTTTGTAAACTTTTACATCATATTTATTTATATATAAACTTCAATTCATAAATCAAATCATTGAAATATTTAAATTATGTCAAGGGCTTATGGGCCTTTATTAGCTGTGCAGGTAATTTATTTTATATCTTCGTTTCAAGTTTATTTTAGTTATATTCAAGAATATTTTCTTCAATATAAATAAAGTAACTTATATTATCATTTATTTTCCATTAAATAACAAAATTATATATTTATCTTCAAACATGGCTTAAACTTATAAATTATGTAAATTAATAGGTATATATTATTGCAAGTCACCTTCAAGACATTAAAATATGCCTTCTCATGATGACCATCAATAAAACTCTTAACTTACCTACTGTAAATTTAAGAAACACATTCTATGCATGACTATTTCTGTTTAATTATTATTATGACATAATGTACTTGTAAAGCATAGGTACACCAGAAAAAAAATTGGATTCCACTTTCGTATTTAACTTTAATAGGAAAACTAATGACTAAAACATCACTGGTATAAACTAACTAAATGACTAGATTGTAGACCACTTCACTGGTTACAGATCTGTAACCGGTGAAACATGCCCAAATTCAGTTCTTAGTGTTCTATTTATAAAAATAATGCATTGAGTCACATCTATAGGATAACAGCATTGATAGGATAAGGATATATTTAATACTAATACATTAAAAAAATGTGGGTTCATCAGCGCTATTTGAGTATTTAGTTTTATTAAAAGAAAAGATGTTGATCTTTCTGTTATAATCAAATTTATATTTTTTTTATTTTACACAATTAACACTAACAGTGCCAATGAATGACGCTCGGGCGGGTTGTCGTTGTCGAAGTATTTCCATTTTGCGCACCGATTGTGGCCGCGACGCACCTCTGCGAGCTGCATCGCAGTGCACGGTCATCGAATATGCTATACAATAACGCGTGTCTCAAGCTATTCCCCTTGTCAACAGCATCGGAAGAGCTATCCATAGGCAGCATGCGGTTCACGACGTTCGACCTGGGCGGGCACCAGCAGGCGCGGCGCGTGTGGCGCGACTACTTCCCCGCCGTCGACGCGATCGTGTTCCTCGTGGATGCGTGCGACCGCGCCCGTCTGCGGGAGTCCAAGGCAAGAACTATCTATTACTTAATTTAAATAATTTAAAAAATATCTAGTTAAAAAGTCATGTTACAAAATATCAGTAAAGAAAAAGAAAGAAAGAAAAAATCTTTAATTGTAGTTAATACACAAACTTAATACAAATATTTACTTATTGCTTAAACTTATAACTATGAAAAGGCGTCCTTAGCTCAGCTTTGTGTTCTAATAACTGTGGGCTATTAGAACGCTGATCATCCGTTGGGACCATTAGAAAACGTCACATACAGAACACATAAGAGTATATAGAAGATAAAACTGCATGGGATGGATGATGGAATCTGCTCCAATATCACAAAGAATAAAACAAACTAACAGATTATTGTACTAAATTCAGATATGAGCTGGTCGTTCTTCGTGTTTCTCAATTCAGTGCTTAAAAAAATGAAACATATTTTTATGTCAACATTATTTGCATTGTATAATTTTACTAGCCGACCGCCAACAGCTCCGCTTGGTTTTTTATTCATACAATAGCCCATATAAATGGACTATGCAACACTGAAATAATCTTTTTAGTCGGACCAGCGGTTCCTGAGATTGGCCCGTTCAAACAAACAAACAATCAAACTCTTCAGCTTTATAATATTAGTATATAGATTTTTTATTCATACAATAGCCTATATAAATGGACTATGCAACACTGAAATAATCTTTTTAGTCGGACCAGCGGTTCCTGAGATTGGCCCGTTCAAACAAACAAACAATCAAACTCTTCAGCTTTATAATATTAGTATATAGATTTATGAATATATTGAATATTCTATGAATATATTGTACTTATTGACTTGTCCAAGTGATCTTTAGGATTTTATGTAAATAAATGACGTAAATGTTGTAGGCCGAGCTGGACTCGCTGCTGACGGACGAGACGCTCAGCAACTGTCCCGTGCTCATCCTCGGCAACAAGATCGACAAGCCCGGCGCCGCCAGCGAGGACGAGCTCAGGCAGTTCTTCAACCTCTATCAGCAAACTACTGGCAAGGTGAGTGCACCACGGCACGGTGATAAATGTTAACGGCATGTACATATTCTATTTTTAGCGACATAAATTATGAATTAAAGTGGTTATCAATAAGGCAAGCAATATTTTGAACTATGAAGAACTTATATTTTGTTGCGGTGACCATTCTGGCCACATCCTCATAATACTACTACAAATGGTTTTAATAATGTTTTGGCTAGCAATTTTTTTAAGCAACTATGAGGAACTAATATTTTGTTGCGGTGACTATTCTGGCCACATCCTCGTAATACTACAGTTTTCCTTTCAGCAAAAGGAAAATTCCATAAAAAAATTGGGATATGTTGTAGAAAAGTTATTTTGATTAGCCTCTTTTGTACTGTTTTGTATTTATTGTATTGTTAATACTGGCCAAAATCTCCGCTTTCTCACCCCACTAACGTAATAAGTTAAAAAATTGACTTGCAAATAATTAATCCCAAAGTTAAACTCCCTCTAAGCACCAATTAAACGTTATTGGTAATAAATTGGCACAGACCTGCATAATTAAACGTTTTAAGTGTGTTGTTAATGTCACTGGGTTCGTGAATCAATTGCGAATATTTTACTAGAATGGAATATTATGTAAGTTGTTTCTCATAGTTTGCGTAGTTATTTCATTTGGACAGGTGTGTAACTCTTGTGCAATGGATTCTGGTTAATGAAACGTATTTTAAATATACTATCACCATTGAGTCTTACCCATATTTGAATGTATTATGTCTATTTGATTATCGGTTTGAGCATGGGTTTAATGTATAGTACTTCAGAGTCTTATATTATTATGGGTTCAATACAAAACTCGCATAAAATATTCACTTTTTGTATTTGTAATACTAGAAGTTAGTCTGTTTATTTATAAGGATAATATATGCCAACTTTACCAACTCCTTCCTCTCTTAGGAAATAGATATCTGTCCATAACAGAACTAATTTCCTTCCTTATTGTTCAACTTCGGATCCTATACATATTTATAAGCTCCAGTCAAAGTCTATAAGTGATTTATAGTTTAAATTAATTAAATTAACAATGTACATAACAAGTCTGAGTGTGTTTAATCTAACATTTTCTAAAATTAAATTTGTTGTTTCAAGGAACAAACATTTGATGGAATTTAACTTACTACTTAGCTATTGGTTTTGTCTATTGTATACTTTAAAAATAAGTCTTTGAAAATATTTGAATCTGTGATTCCAGGGTTAATTATTCCTCATTTAATTGTATGTTGATCAATGAACGAAAATGAATGAATGTTTGATTGTGTTATTCTGTGGTTGCAGGGCAAAGTGTCTCGGTCGGAGCTCCCCGGGCGGCCGCTGGAGCTGTTCATGTGCTCTGTGCTGAAGCGCCAGGGCTACGGCGAGGGCTTCCGCTGGCTCGCGCAGTACATCGACTGAGCCGCCCCGCTCCGCCCCGCCCCGCTCCGCTCCGCGCCGCACTGAAGTGAACGCACTCCCGCACTTCAATACATTACAAAATAACAGTGATAACGACTCATCGTATCCATGATGCAACTTTCTTTAGGGATTCTAGTTTAGTGTGTACAGTATGTATATTTTAACTGCGATCCCGCGATCGATTCAGCTCTGTAAACAGTGATTTACCGGATATTTATTGTGAGGGCCGTTTTATTGGTTAGCTTAAAATGACTCTACCGTCGATCCAGTTTTTCACTGTGGCCAAACGTGTCTTCAATAAGTAAGTAAAGTAATTATCAGTTAGCATCAATAAATTTTGTAATATATGAGAAAGATTAGAGTGTGAGCGGCAAATTAGCTTTTTAGCTAAAATACGATAAAATGTGGATGTTTAAAAGCAATGTTTGTAAGGTCTCGCTCGCTAGTAACTCTTACATTCTTTAATTTTCCTTGTATGTATTTATTAAATTTCTGTCTCGTTGGTTTAACAACAGTATTAATATTATATCATCATCTGAAACTAGTTTATAAATAGTACAAATTAAGAATTGGTATTGATCTGTTTATGATGCAAGCGTTACTAATGAGCGAGAGTTAAATTAAGTGCAGGAACTATGTTTCGTCTGCATAATATAGCTATTAGCTGTTGTTCAGTGATCGTGTTTGGCTGTAATACACTGGATTATTCAATTATGCTACTTATGTAAGTCACTTCATCATACAAGTTCAAACAATCTTGAGTTATTTGGTTTGTGAAACCTTTGTCTTTTTATTGGTTATGGTGCAACACATCATCTTCGCTATCATCACCTTACTAAGGATGAAGCATCAGTCTGTTTGAGCTGCTTTATCTTCTCTAAGTTCTATGTATAGTCTTTTTACTTATATATTAGTGCACACATGATATTTCTCAGCGGTCGAAATACAATTTTCTAATTAAATATTTATTTTCTAATTCTCATTCCATAGAGTGATAATTTTGACTACAATAACTCGAAGTAGCACTCTTGAGTTATTTTTAAATGACGAATGTTACATATATTTTTGTAAATTATTTCAATCATTTTTTTCGGATTGTTTTAGTTAAATGTACGAAACGGTTGGTTTACTTTCGGATAGATGTTTTTAGATAAAATGTGTTAAATCGGAATAGCTAGTTTTTCTTCTTCAATCATCATGACTCTTGTAAGCTTGTAAATTGAATGAGATTATGGAGTCAACGTTGTAATATAATTTCGAAATGCTCTGTTTTCTAGAGGGATTACAAGAGCATTGATTACCGCTAGACGAGCCGTTTCCAATGTGTTGCGAACAACGTCTGTTCGGCTGCGTGTCAGTACGCAGCTTACTCGGACCTGTTCTTTGGTATATTATTTGCAGTAAGTCGGAAAACAGTTTGTAATAAAAATTTATATCTAATTATTCGTTTTATTTTGCTCCTATGACGTTAACCCCCCATAGACTAACGTTCATTCCTTCCGGCTTATCCCGTGTACAGATAAGCGACGGGATGAAATAAAACACGACTTGAGGGGTCGCGGTGTTATAATACCGTCATTCTTTCCGCTATTGCACATACACTGGCGTTCATTCCGTAAGGATTGTACATTCCGGTAGGAACGAACGTTAGTCTATGGGTAGCTATTCTTCGACATATAGCTGGGTTGGCGTTAATAATAACATCTGACAATCTCTGTAATTGATATGAAATAAAGAGATTAGACACATATTCAAGGCCACGGACACTTAGTAAAGTCAAGTCTTTTATGGGTATAAAGTTAATTAAATTAATATCTATAAAAGAAACACAGATTGTATACTAATAATTTTAATCATAGGAAAATAATGCAATAAAAATACTAAATGTATATTTTCTAAATAATAATTGTATGATCAACATTTAATCTTCTGAAAATATTCTTGAGTCAACAACGTTCGGTGTTAACGTATGGGAATGCTTAATAAATAATTTGATGTGAAAACATGAAGTCCTATTAAAAAAGTAAATAATGCATTAAACAAAACTAATATTCTAATTTACATCTAGACTACTATAATCATTCTTGGTGGTGGATATTTACAGTCAGTAAATGATATTGCACATAACACTTAAAAATTAAATCAATGATATAGTCAACTTGAGTGAAACTTAAAATTCCTTGTGCTATCACATTGTCCTCTTATCCAGATCTTACTATCTTTCCTATACATACTTTCCTAGTTTCCTACGTCTGCAATGGTTTTGCAACAAATCCCACTCGCGTGATGAGGCATAATGGTAAACAAGCACATGTGATGTATTCACTACTAATTACTCTAACTACATCGCGCTAACAACCGTCAAACAATCAGCTGATTTCGGAATCCATTTCTCACACAACCAAGATATCATAAATTCATGTGGTTGAGAAGGCGCACGGCGGTGTTATCATCTACGTAACCTATAGTTAACATAACAGTAAGACGTGACATACTCATATTCAGAATAATTATAAACACAACCGCAGGTTTGTAAAAGAAACTTACGGATTTATCACTGAATTGGTATTAAACGTACAAATACTATTTTATAAGTGTAAAAATATACATCGGTACTGAATATGGTTAGGTCACGTCGTGAGGCACGTTGTGACGTCAGATCACTGCTATTTACAAACCTTAGCCCTAGCTTTTACATCGTAGAGGGAATTACCTGAGATTTTCACGTGCTATGGCTAACTAAATGCATTACGACTACTGGGTAACTTAACCTAGATTATATATAGACATTTTTATGTATACTTAACAGTATACAGTGTTTACAATTAAGGTATATTCAATCATTATACTATATAGCAATCAAAACATCGAAAAAAACATAAAATTAATAAACTTTAAAACCTTTCACATCTAAAATATTTGAATTCAATAACGATTGTGTATCTTACATTACATGTATCACTTCTACATTAAATATGTACAAAACGTGTCGATTACGTTCTAGGGACGATAAACGTTATAAAATTGAATGTCATTATAAATCTTTTGATATTGTCCTATTATAAATCACACAGATATCTAAATGAATTACAAATACATAGACAACTTTGGTAGATTACACTAGGTATCATAGCCTCCGCTAGTACATCACATGGCAATACAAAAGACTTACTAAACGAGCCACACACCAACTGATTATCCGATTGGTGTGTGTATGCTTATAAAAATGTTGATTTTAAAATAAGAATTTAACTTACGACTAATAGAAAAATAATATGTATATCGGTAGTGCAGCAATGTTAGTTCATCCACTTGCGGCAGTTGGGCGCGCCGCACATGCAGCTGATCTTGTGCGCGTCGTCTTCTATGTCGAACTTGTAATCATATGCCAGCTGTGAAACATATTGTTAGTTAGAATGTTGTAGGTATTTGAGAAAGAGAAGAGAGAGAGAGAAGGTGCTTCATTAGCGCAACTACAATCAGTGTGTTCTGGAATCAAATATATTTGATCAACTAGTTTTATTAAAATTAAACTAGACCACATGGATCGACATGGTGAAGACAGATTTCTTTCTATATGAGTAGAGATAAACCATTTTTAAAATGAACGCCCCTCCACCGCGGTTACACGTACATGCAAAAAGGTGTATAGATACAACACACATAAATTGATCTTTGTCATTGGATGTTCATTAACGTATAAGCAAACGGTATCACTATGACAGACAGATGAGCCAATGTTTTCAGTAAAGTTGTAGCACGCACACAAGTATAGTGATGCAATAAGTATTTCCTCTCACACGTTGAAATTATCACGGTTTGTGGAGGGGAGATCATTTTAAAAATGGTTAGATTTATTTATTATATTTCTTTAATGTTTGGTTTGATCGTGACATACAGACCTCCTCGCCCCTGGCGATGCGTCGCTTGGCAAAGATGATAATGCGCAGGTGTCGGTCCACCTCCACGGTCTCGGCCACGCAGTTGGGCTGGCACGAGTGGTTGATGTAGCGCGCGAGCCCGCCGCTCAGGGTCGCGTCGATCACGCGCCGCTCGTCCAGACGGAACATGTAGATGCCGCGGTTCTGGGGATCGAAAGTGTTTTATTATTTTATGAAATGAGATACCGATCAAGAACTTTACCCGCGCTGGTAATATGATAAAATTTTTCCTACTTTAGATTTTTTCTATAAGTTTTCCAAACAGTTTCGTATTTTTGATTTCAATGTTTTGACTTTGATATCCCATTGCATTATTAATCAACAAATAGGCGTTACTACGCGCACCTCTGATTTTTCTTCTTGGAAAATTATGTGTGCTTTAAAAACACGTGCTCTAACGGTGAAGGCAAACATCGTGAGGAAACCGACATGTTCTGAGAACTTTGAAAAGTTTGAAGGACATGTGTCATTCACCAACCCGCACTTGGCCAGCGTGGTGAATTAAGGCCTAATCTCTCTCGCCAAGAGAGAAGTCCCTGTGTCCCAGCAGTGGGAACGTGAATAGGGGTGTTATTGTAGGCGTTACTAAGGGCTCATTAACTGTATATGTCGTACCTTCGCTTCATATTGTTTCTCCCGTATCTCCGACAGCTCCGAGCGGATGAGCTCCCCGATGTACTCTATGACCATGGTCTGCTTCTCTATGTCCCGGGCGGCGTACAGGCCCAGCCCTTGGATCTTTGACCTGGAATCATAACAAATGAGCTATAGGTGACTATTATGGATTGGTCATTGGATCATCATAACAAAAATAATACTGTGGGTCCTTGTTTTCAACTGAACTACTAATATTTTAAGTATACAAATATATGTATAATGCTACATGTGGAAGCTGTCTATAGCTTAATTGAACCTATAAGTTGTGATCTAATTTTGTATGTCTTCTTGTTTCCTTAATAAATAAGATAAATAAAATAATACGCGCCACAGATGTAAAAAATAGCAGGTGCGGCGGCCGTGTGCTGCGGGCGCGGCTCGCGGGACTTGTAGTTTCTAACAGTAGAACAGTGCATACCTTGCGAGGTAGACGTTGTTCCTCCACTCCATCTTCATCTTCTTGTACTGGCTGCTCTTGGTGTGAATGAACTGCTTGTTGTATGGACACACGGGCAGGTCCTGTCCGGGCGGCGGCGCGGGCAGGTGCGGCGCGGCGGCGGTGTGCAGCGGGCGCGGCGCGCGGCGCCACGAGGTGCGGGACTTAGGCTCGCAGCGCGCGCAGCCCGACGGGTTGATGGCCAGCCCGCCCTCCAGGAGAGCGGAGCGACCGAACTTGAAGCGGTAGTCGGTGAGGGTTTCTATACCTGTGGGGTTGGACTTGTTTGAGTTTATGTGAGGTCGGTGCGGTTCACCTGTTGTGTGAAGGTAGGAGTCGAGCATTTCCACGGCTTATACTCGTATTTTTTTTTTAATATACATTTGGAGTATAGTTATCCCCCCGAGTAGAAGGCTTGGAAATTATGAGGTTATTGGAAGGGACAGAGAATTTTTTTTGTAATAAGTACTTTTTTTGTTGGATTCAGCATTCGTGTTCAGCATGTTTAAAATCACTGCAGTAAATATCAAAAATAAATAAATAAATATACTGACCAGGCAGGCTCTCGAGCACACGTACGACGGCGGGCTCCGTCAGCCCGAACAGGTCCTCGCCGGTGACGTAGTTGGGCCACAGCTTCAGCACGCCCGCCTCGTCGCGGGCGCCGCGGAGTTCTGCAACCGCGTCTAGTATCTGGACGAACGGAGAAAAGGTATGTTAATTTCACATCACACAATTATTCTGTCTTATCCTGATATAAAACATCAACATCCCTCCTTACCACAGAATTAAAATTCGAAACTTGATGACGTCACAACAATTTACCTCTTGAGGACAAGCAGTTGATGTGTGCCTGTGCGGTATTAGTTATTTACTAGATGAAAACCCGGCTTCGCTCAGTGAAATTTGATTCATAATAAAAATAATATTTTCGTGAAACGTCAACGACTGATGATGAAACGGAACGTCCTTCACACCAAAGATGGCGACAGCCATTGTTTACATTATAAAACATTTTACACAATTTAACGAAATTCGCCGTAATCCGAATTTTAGCGGATAATGTTGTCGACTCAAAATCAATAATTTTTTTTAATTGAAGATAGACCCTTGCTTGACCACAATCTCACCTGATGGAAAGTGTCGATGTGGCCGAAGATGGATCGCAAGGGTCTAGACTAGAAGGTACCTATTTACTCTTGTCTTGAAGAGACCCAGATTATAAGTTTCAGGAAAAACAGCAGCAGGCAACGCATTCCAAACTTTAGCAGTGCGAATAATGAAGGTTTTTTTTTGTTTTTATAAGGTTTCGATCGAGTCTACCGTAACCCCGGACGAAATGATTTATATAGATAATAGCTACCCATAGACTAACGTCTATTCCTTCCGGCTTATCCCGTGTACAGATAAGCGACGGGATAAAATAAAACACGACGTGAAGGGTCGCGGTGTTATAATACCGTCATTCTTTCTCGCTATGCAAATACACTGGCGTTCATTCCGTAAGGATTGTACATTCCGGCAGGAATGAACGTTAGTCTATGGGCCGCTATTGTGTAGAGTACTGACGTTGGCCCAGGCGGCGCGCGGCGAGGCGGCCGCGGTCTCGTGGTGCGGCTCGTCCTGCGCGCGCACGTGGAAGCGCGGCCGCCCCTCCTCCTCCGAGATCCAGCACAGGTAGCGGCTGCGACCGTTGGCGCGGACCATCGACCAGTAGAAACGGACCTAGAACATAATATATCCTAGAGTCATCATCAGCATTATATGACGTTTACTGCTGGATATAGGTCTCTTTTTATGATCTTCAGTTGTTATGGTCGGTAACGGCCTGCATCCACCGTGAAATAACAGCTAGATTGTCTATTGTTGAGTGCCCCATTGATTTACACCCATATTCTTAGTCGTTTCTTATAATATTACTCCACTCAAAAATAAACAAGCGTTGATCGTCGTGGTCTTGTAGGAGTTTCAAGGTTGGTTATGAGGTATCTTAGGTTTGACGGGAACCTTATCTCGAACTTGAGGTGAGCTGAAAAAAAATCTCAAGTGGAGGACGTTTTTGTCGTAATCTCAGATACGAATTTGCTCAAGTTAGGTTGAGTTGAGTGGAGAAAAAGACTAAGAATATGGGTGTAAGACTCACCCCCATTGAGCAAGAGTTAAAGCCTTATGAGCTTCAGTATCGTTCAGAGTCATTAACGCGGCAGGCTCTGGTTGCCTATATATACTCACCATCTTATACCCGATGGGATAGATGTAGTTGGGCGTGTGGAAGGTAGCGAGCTGGTGCGGCAGCAGATGTCCCGGGTTGAGGAAGATGAGTCCGCCGACGCGGATGAGGTGGTTGCTGTCGGCGTGCAGCATGACGGACGCCACCTGCCGCTGCTCGTCGCGCGATATGTACACGCGCCGCTGCACGCTCAGTGTTGTTAGTTCGTTGTCTTTCTCGTTCTGGAATGCGATAAGGAATTTGTTATTCAACTACATAGTAATATACAGGCCGACCCGCCGACAGCTTGGCTTGCCTACAGTTTATATGATATAGCCTATAGCCTTCCTCGATAAATGAAATATCCAGCACTGAATCGATTCTTAAGGTTAAGATTGATTAAGGTGAATGGTTTAGTCAAATTATTCACAACAAACCTTGAACGATCAAAAACATAAGGCCGCCCATTGTACTACAAATGTTTTAGTTTTAAGTTTGTATTGTGTGTTTCTGTGTTTGTGGTATACAATAAAGTATATTCTATTCTATAATTTTTTTATTTTTCTATACTAATTAAAGTATACAAAATTCACAAAAAATATGCAAAACTCACCTTAGGAGCATGTGATGCGCAGAAAGCAGTCTTATTCTTATAAAACACGCAGCTATCCTTCACCGCGCACCCCAAGTGATAGACGCTCCCACATCGCACCTTGAAGCATCTCACAGTGGCGCCCAACCTTCTACAGACTGCACAGGTCGCGTTCGAACCCGCGGCTAAAGCAGTTTCTACATTCATCAGTGCCCCACTGACGGTCTCATAGACACCCTCAGACCACAAAGCACAGTTTAAATGTACCCATCTGTTGACGTCACAGTTCAACAATCTAGAAACGCCATCCGCAACACCGTCTCCTTCTATCCCACATAACTCACATCGCCTGTGGTCTTCATTAGTCACTGGCATTATTGCCACGCCGGTCCTGAAAACCAGTTCAGTGAGCTCCCTGTCTGTGGGCCGTTTGTATTTGACCGGCGGGCCTATGCAGCCTGGGGACCAAGCTTTGTACCGTATCCCTCTGTACTTTTCTTTTTCTATGCCTTGATTACTCTTTTCATCTTGTTCGCTTTTCAGATCCTCGGTTTCTAGAGCGCTGACGTCACAGTCGCCGACTTCCTTCATCAGTTCGTCGTTGTCAAGGGAGTCCATAAAGGAGAGGTCCATCTTTTCGTCTTTGATGTCAGGTTTCATATCCAAATCGTCAGTCTCCATGCTTTCGTTGGACGCAGTATCGAAGTCTTCGCGGTCT
The DNA here is from genome assembly GCA_963691955.1 of Chloroclystis v-ata. Classification (NCBI taxonomy): domain Eukaryota; kingdom Metazoa; phylum Arthropoda; class Insecta; order Lepidoptera; family Geometridae; genus Chloroclystis; species Chloroclystis v-ata. The sequence goes on along the minus strand of OY829902.1, from coordinate 8,225,529 downwards.
CGTGATGCGTTGGTCTCCGTTTCAGATTTACTGTCTTTGATAGCGGGCTTGGTTTTCCCATCTAGAATAATATTCGTTGGCCGCCATGCGAATCGTCCATAGCATTGTGCACTGCAGAAGTATAATTCTGAATCACTATCACATAATATCTCTCCAGCGTTGCCTTTGTTAGCAGAAAGTAACGGAAACTCTGAAGCCTTCGCTTTTACCACTGAGTCTAAGATAACAACGTCGCAATGTCTGCAGAATTTAGCTGCACCGTTCAGAATGCTTTGAATATCGATTGGAGTTCCTTCTTTACCATCTTTTCCTTTAGAGCGATAAAGTCCAAGTTTATGTGACGGAGGAGTGGCCGTTCTTTCAATAATCTGGTAGGCTGTTGGTGGCGGAATGTGAAGTATTCCAGCAAGTTCTTTCAATACTCCAAGAATATCTTCTGCTGCACCAGATGTAAGAGTAAGAGTAACTGTAACATTTTCATTGCTTTCGGAACCAGGTGAATCTTCCATTTTGATTTTACTTGGGTCTGTGTCCATTGTTTTAGGCACTTTTTGATTGTCTTCTTCCTCCTTCAATGGATAGAGGCCTAACGTCTTTATTCTAATAGGCACTGGTGCTATTATCGGTATAATCGGAGAAACGCGACCCGAGGCAGTGTCACTATCTTCGTCTTCCTCATCATCATCAATAAGTTTGAGTCCAGGGAATCTATTAACCGGCTCTATTTCCAGACACTCAGGACTCGAACAACTAACGATACTATCTGGCGTGTCTGTATCTCGTTCCTTGCAGATAAACTCAAGCTTTTTGTCGTCTGGATCGTCATCGAACATTATCGGTTGGAATTCTTGGTCGTAAAAACCGCGCTGTGTGGAAACTGGTGGCTTTTCAGGTAGATGTTCCTCATCTCCGAAAGGTTTGGTATTATAATAATCACCGACGTTGGGTATCTTAGCATTTCCAAATTCGCCTGTTAAATCACCTTTTAGGAAATCGTAATCTTTGTTTTTCAGTTTAGTTAAATCCCCTGATCCGAAAAGTGGACAGACGGAAAAGTTGGTAGTCAGTGCTGGTTCTTGGATTTGCATAGTTGGTAGCAATCTCAATTGGGCCATCAAGTTGTCAATAAATGAATCGTAATCCTCTTCATATCTGGACCCTTTGCGTGGTCTCTTTTTGGCGTTAGCTGCATTCAAACTATTTTCCGCAGCAGCTTTAGCGTTCATTTGAAGTTGCTTTCTTTTCTTTTGTTGATACTCTCGCCTCTTCCTTTTCTTGGCTTCTGAAGGCGTCTCGGCTACATTCGTTTCCATTGTGGAATCCATGTGCACGCTTTCAGGGAATTCTTCCTTCATTGGATGATCTAGTCTATTCATTCCTTGATCAGATGCGCCTGAAACTCCAGACGCAGCAGATTGCTGGGAGCTGTCATCTATCAATTCCTTCTTAACGTCTAGAGGTGTAAAAGGCCTATGGACGGGACTCTGTTGTGGTGGAGCGATTTCCTTCTTGATAGCTTGTTGGAGCTGATTTTGGCTTTCAATATTCATATTCATATATCCCATTGGACCCATGTGCATGGTTTTTATCGTGGGAGAGCTTTCTGGAATAGGAGTGGTCTCTTCTTTGGGGATAACTTTAGGGATCATTGGTGGTTTTCTAACATCCATAAGAGACTGAGTTGTATGTGTCGCGTGTATAAGTGGGGATATGGACGACGTTGGAATGCCAATTTGCTGTGGTCGTGCAACGAAACTAGAAGTAACTGTGGTTATTTGACGAGTTGATGTTGATATTGCCTTAGATATATCAACTTCCTGGGAAAGACCGAGTGTTGGAGGCGGTATAGAAGGCCTCGCTAATTGCGCCTCTAGCGATGGAATAGTTCCAAGAGCGGGCGCTGTTCTAGTAATTGCCATTGTACGTTGTGTTTGAGGCACAACGGTTGTAGCCGTTGTGGATGTCTGTAGTAGTTGCTTCAGTAACACGTTCTGTGATTCATCATTTCTCTGACTCGCCTGTCCCTGCGGGGTTTTGTTTCCGGTGGCGTCCGGTGCATTTGCCGCGTTAGGATCGTCAGTTTCCATTGGTTCTGATTTAACCACAACAGCTTCAACGCTATGACGCTTGGTTGGCTGTATGTGACCTACTATCACTTCGCTTTTAGGTTCATCTGTAGACTTAGACCTTTTCAGTGGTGAAGTCAGTTGTGTATGGAGCAGTTTAGATGTGTTGATAAAATTGAGCGGAGTTGCTGGTTGCTTTTGTATTTGGCTCATGTTTGGGCTAACCATCGAGTGTCGGACAGTTACATTCGGAGGAACCTCTTTGTTTCCTATTATTGGCCTTGAAGTCATAACTAACGCGGGTGGCTGACTTGAACTGATATTTTGCTGATTAAAAGATAAGTTGGCGTTCATTTGTCTCGTTGGTTGAAGCAGAGTGTGGCTAAGTATACTGGTCTGCAAAGGTGGTTTATTTTGGAACGAGTTCATAGTGCTGGTTGTAATTGTATTGCTTGTGTGAATGATAGATTGTGGAGAAGTGCTGCATTGTATTCTTGATAACGCGGGCATTTGAATGATCTGAGAGGCGGTGGAGATAGCCATATTGTCTTCTAACGGATTGAAAGCTTGGTTTGAAATCAAGGGTGATTGCGCAGGTGATTTCAGCAGTGGTGTTTGCAAGACTGGAGAATTGATTGGGGAGACTGCAGGAGATTTCCTCATTTGGTTCATTCCAGATAGAGTATTTACTCTTGACCCAATAGCTTGCGCAACACTCATGGGCAATTGTTCCGAAGCCTGAGTAACTTGTTTCTCGATTCTCTGTATCGGAGATGGTCTAGGAACTGCGACTTCAACTTTTGATGATGGCAAGAGGTTTTCAAAATTAACTTGAGTCGGAGTAGTCGCGTCGCTATTCTTTCTGATGACGTTCGCTGCGTCAGTTTTCGCAGCATTCTGGTTTATAGATGACATAATCGTCCTGAGTTGTTGTGAGACGTTAGCCATGTTTGATGTGATCTCTGACGGTTGAGATAGCGGAGACAGCTGCGGTACTGATGCCGCTTGTAATGCAAGACGATCGGGTTCGCGTTTAGCGAAAGTTGGCTGTTCCGGTTTGTCCAGTAACGATTGTGACGGCCCGGGGTTAATGTTAGGATTTTGTTGTATGGCTTGGGGTTGAGGCCGCTGAGCTTTTCCGTAGGTCTTGGGTTCATCAATATTCTCCAGCATACATAACATATCTTCGAATGTTTCGACATGTTTCCGATCGTCCGGCGCATCGGAGTGATCTCTCATAGTAATAGAGTTGAGATATCGCTCTTGCGAAGGTGTCGGTGACGGAATAGATATCTGCACAGACTCATGCGACATTTCGGATGTGATCTGCATGTTCGAGTCTATAACGTTGTTTGTGTATGTCATGTCTTTATTTTGGTTGGCGATTGCTTTGATAGTTTTGACGACTGTTTCTTGCGGCGGGTCGAGGGGCGCTGCGATTGTTACGAGAGGGTTAGGGGGTGGCTGTGGCACGTGTGGTGCTGTGTATGCAAGTAGCATTTGCGTAGCTGTATCATCAGGTTTATCGTCATCATCCCCTTCCATTATATTATCAGGAATAGTTTCAGGTACGGGATCTGGGCTCTTGATATCCGCCCGACCAAGTGGCAATGGCGCGCGTTCGCTGAATGTATGCGCATGTGATGGAAGCTCCGTATGCCTGCTTATTTCTCTTTCAATGTCTAGATCTCGCGAAGTTCCAGCTTCGCTAACCACTGTACTGTCAGGGGACGCTGCATCGTCTTGAAAGATTTTCGCTGGAAGCGTTGCGTCATGGGTTACAGATAAACTAGATAATTTAGACGCTCCGAGCGATAACGATATTGGTTTTTCAATTGTTTTTACAATCTTCTGTTTAATTTGATGCGAGTGGGTGAGTAATGAGACTGGCACACGAGTTTGCGGGCTAGGCGTTGCAAGTGTTATTACAGGGCTCATAGCGACTTTTCCCCCGGACGATGCGATAACTCCAATTACAGGTCCCATCGGTTGTCCGGGCTTCTTTGGCTGAGTCCGTGCACCGCCAACGATTGGTACTGATAGGTTTTTCAAGACCGGCACTGAGATCGTTTGATTTGCGATCGATACGGATGCGACGGTAGCTTGAGTGACGTCGTCAAGTAGCTTCGTTCCTGAGTGAACATGCGTTCCAAGTACAGGTAATCGTGTGCCACCCATAAGCTTATACTGTTGTAAGGCTGCCGCAGGCGGTTTTCCGGTAGACAGACTAATGACTGCGACGGTTTTGGTGGCTGTTTCAGTTCTCGGTCCCGTTTGGACCGGCTGGGTCGGAACGTCGGTCGCCTCAGTTTCATCAGAGGCGCCTCCGTCGATCAACTGCTCAAAGTCTTCTTCTGTCGCGATCCGTTCCTGCGGCGATTGTATGATGCGGACCGGTTGCGACGTGCGCGGCTCGATGAGCACCACGTCGTCATCCTGACGTGACGTTTCTTCTTCGAAGTCCATTTCGTTGGAGAATTGCGCGTAAGTGTGAACGTCTTCGTCGGGTCTTTCCTCCGTGGCGGGTGTTTTTCCGGCGAAACGTCTTCTTTTGAGGATGGGTATGTGTCGTCGGTTGTCGGGTTGCTGCCACTGTGGTGGTGGAGCGCCGCCGAAGAGTCCGGGTTTGCGGTATCTAAAGCCGGTGGGGAAGGGGTTCGTTGGTTCGATAGGGGCTACGTCGATGTTGTTTCCGCCGCCATGGTCGGTGGGTCCCATGTGGTGGGCGTGTCCGCCGCCGTGGTCGATGTGCGGCGCGGGCGAGGCGGCGGGCGAGGCCGACGGCGTGGGCGTGCGGACGTGCGGGGAGCGCGCCACGGACGGCGAGCCGGGCTGGCCCATAGGACTGTATTGTTGCCGAGCCACCATTTGCTGACGCTGTAAAGTTAATTTCTAGGATAAGAACTCACGTCAATTATTTTATGTTCATTGGGTCTTGCTAAATTCTGATGGTTATCTATAGTATAAATCTGCCACAATATAAAACTATAAATTAAAAAAAAATCGGTAAAGAAAATTTAGTCTTACCGCCATTTCGTTGGAATTGCCCGGAGACGGCATAGGCTGAGGACTTCCCAACGGCGAGGTTTGTTGGCGTCCAACAAACGGAACCCCGACACGCATACCTGTAAAAATGTTTAAAATGTTGTTAAAAGGTAGACATCGGACAAAACATGGGAATAAAATGGGCGAACCCGAACGTACGGGTCACTTAGTATGTAGTTTATATAAAATAGCCTATGACATTCCTCGATGAATGCAAAAAGTAAATCTCCTACCTTGTTGATGGTTAGGTGGTCTAGCAAATCGCGTAGGTAGTGGAGAACCACCGGGCGCCGGGCGTGGGAATCTACCCGTGATGAAATCAGTCTGAAACGTACAAGTTTAAGTCAATCAAACAAGTCTTTAAGTATTGATATCCAATTTCGATAATATTGACGTGTATTCGCAGTAATGCTACGGGATCATAACTGTTGATTTTACTTACATTTTGCAGCTGTGGCGAATGCGATGATACTGGGCTTTGAATTTGAGACTGTTGATAAATCTGAAACAAAACAATTATAATTATAATTTAGAAACTCAAGAAGCCAACAACATTACAATGAAATAATTTCAGTCTTAGATGTTTTACCTGAGGACTTCGACTAGGCGTCGGCAATTGCGGACTGGTCCGTTGCTGTTGCAGCTGCTGTAGGAAATGCTGCGGCGACATAGAAGAGTTCATCGGCGATTGCTGTGTATGCATCGGACTCTGCTGCATCATCGGCGACTGTTGCGAATGCATCGGGGAATGCTGCATCTGTCCCTGATGCGGGGATTGCTGGTGATGCATCGGAGATTGGTGCATCGGCGATTGCTGAGGATGCATCGGTGATTGATGCAGCGGAGACTGCTGAGGATGCATCGGGGACTGATGCATCGGCGATTGTTGCGGATGCATCGGTGACTGCTGATGCATCGGCGATTGCTGCGACATGTTCGTTTGCTGGACGTGCATCGGCGATTGCTGAGAATGCAGCGGCGATTGTTGTAACGGGGATTGTGTTGACGGGTGTAGCGGAGATTGAGACGTATGGTGAAGAGGGGATTGCTGAGAGTGAAGAGGTGATTGCATCGGTGATGTCAGGTGATGGAGGGGAGACTGCGGCGCTAAGGAATGCAGCGGCGATTGCGCAGATTGCACGTGTAGAGGAGACATGGCGGGTCGCGGCCCCGGTCTCTGCGCCTGCTGCACCGGCTGCCTTGCCTGTTGGCCGAACTGGACCATGCCTTGTGGCCTTTCTTGGGATAACTGTCTAACTAGTTGTTGCCCCTGCGCTCCTGCTTGTTCGATGACCAGTGTTCGTCCTCCTTGCTGGACGATGCGGCCCTGCGGCGTGGTCGCTACGAGTCCAATCCGCTCGCCGGCGATGACACCCGTCTGCGTACGTATCAAAGTCTGTTGGACGCCGCCGATGCCAAGTTGCATGGGGCGGTTGATTGTCGTCTGTTGAATTTGTTGTCCTTGTTGCATGTTTTGGTTGCCAGTGAATATAGTCTGGTTTGTACCGATCTGTTGCTGGCTAATGACAGTTTGTTGAGTCATTTGGGGGTTTTGTTGTCGCTGTTTTGTTTCATATTCCTGAAAGAGAAAATTCAGTTGTTGTTGTTGTGGACACGACGAAAGATCTGTTCACACGCTTTAGTATAAGTAATTTTAACTTGAAATAGTAATGTGTGTTTAAATGTCGGCAATCGCAAAACAAAGGAATTCGTATTACAATAGGACAGACTATTTGCAAACTTTGATTTCGCCGCTGCTTAGAAAATGTTAATGCGCTAAAGGCAAAATTGTTTTATGACTCTGTTATTCTGAAAGGATATTTTTCTATTGTTTAAAATTCGTCTAAATTTTAAGTCTTTTACGATGGGAAAATATTTTGAACTTAACGTGGGAATTTTGTTTGAATTTGAGCGAGCTTGTTTTTATGTTATTTGGATTGTATAAAAGCTCACTGTTTCGATGTACAGTAGGGCAGTCTTACAAAGTCAGTCGTGAAGAATCAATGTCAGTCTTACAGAGTCAGTCTATAGAGTCAGTCGTCAGGAGTCAGTCTTAGAGTCAGTTGCCAGTCGCCAGTAATTTATTGAAGTTCGGAATAAATAGTAAAAACCAACTCCGCCTTTAATTGAAGATATTCTTACTGGACTTAAACCCCAAAAATACAGTCCACTGCATACAGTCCAGTACAGTTGGTCCTTCGAGCCGGATATAGTTGGCCCTTAAACCCGGATACGGATCATCACTTCGGGAACATCTACGGGAACCTGAGCTCAAGATGGTCATCACTCGGAGCCAAGCGGACGCTGCCGAACCACGGGAGGACGCGGCCGAGTTGGACGTCATCGAGCGGGAACGTAGAAGGAGAATTTCCCTGGATCCGCCCGCGTCACCGGCGGTACGAAGAGAGGGACGGCGCGACGCAGACATAGCGTTCACGCCCGACTTCACCCGCGCCGGAGCAAGTCACAGAGAGGCGACACCAGCGCTACGAAGAGAAGGACGGCGCGACGCCGACATAACGTTCGCGCCCGACTTCACCCGCGCCGGACCAAGTCGCAGAGCAGCGTCACCTGCACGATCTGCGCGCTCGCTGCGTTCCACGAATAGCACGGCAATGCGTGCGCGCATGGCGGAATTGGCGGCGGAAGAAAAACTGGCAGAACTGAAAAGAAGAGAACTCCAAATTGAAGCGGACCTGGTACAGAAGAGGCTTGAAGCGGACCTAGCTGCCCTCGAGGAAGAAGAACGAAGTCTGCATGATGAAGGGGAGCTGCCGGAACCCAACGAGCGAATACAACGATGGGTGCAGCAAACCGCGCCGGTAAAGAAGAAGAAGAGCGCCGCGAACATCGACGCTCTAGCCGACGCTATTGAAAAACTTGCAAGACCGAGAATCTCATGTCCAGTCCTACCTACATTTTCCGGTGCACCAAATGAATGGATGATATTTAGAGCTGCCTATAATGAAACGACCAAGACATACAAAATATCTGGATCAGAAAATATTATGAGAATTAGAAGCAGCATCACCGGAGAAGCAAAGGAAATCGTATCTTCACTTCTATACACTGCAAGCGATCCTGAAATAATAATGAAGACCCTGGAACAATGCTTCGGAAGGCCAGAAATCATCGTTGACCGGGCCCTGGAAGAACTGAAGAAATTGCAAAGACCGGGACCATCAGCAACAGAACTTAACACCTTCGCCGTAAAGCTTCAGAACGTGGTGTGCGTATTAAGCAATGTGGGCAACAAAGGATACCTGTATAATCCTACACTGGCCCGAGAAACGCTGGAGAAACTGAGCCCGCACATACGATCACGATGGTGCGACTACGCCAGCGAGAACGAGACAGCGGAGCCAGAGATCATCATGCTTTCTCGCTTTCTCATGCGTGAAGCGGACCGAGCTTTGAAATACAGCTACGCGCCACCTAGCATCACCAAGAAAGAAGTTCAACAGAAACCAGCCTTCACGAAGAGGACAAATGCCGTATTCAACACTACAGAGGAATCAGGAAAAGAGAAATGTTCCTGCTGTGAGAAACTACACGCCGCAATAGACTGCACAAAGTTTAAAGCGATGAACGTCAACGAACGATGGGAACACGTCAAGGAGAATAAGTTATGCTTCAAATGCCTGTTGAAGACGCATCGAAGATTCAACTGCAAAGCGAAGACCTGCGACAAGTGTTCACGCCACCATCATCGTTTACTACATCAAGATAAGAAGGAAGAAACGAAGAATGAAGAAGCTACAGAAGCAGTCATGACTACTTCTGCTGCTCAGTACAAGACGGCAGTGCTGCTCAAGATGTGCCCAGTCACCGTCATCGGTCCATCGGGGGAGGCTACTACTCTTGCCTTATTCGACGAAGGAGCTACAGTCACCCTGATAGACGAGAAGCTGGCGCGAACCATCGGAGCAAGAGGAACGTCGCTACCACTGAAGATGCGTGGAGTCAACACCATTCAGCAAGAAGACTACAGCCAAATTGTAACAGTACACCTGAAGACGAAATTCACCGACAAGCTTCGACCACTACGAGCACGCACTATAAAGAATATGAAACTCCTACAACAGTCAATCCCTGCAAAGCTACTGGAGCAAGATCACCTTAAAGACCTCCGACAAGATGAAGTTTGTTACGAGCCGTCGGAACCAGGGATCCTGATTGGAGCTGACCATTGGGAGTACATAGTATCACAGGAGCTACGAGTAGGACAAGCAAATCAACCGGCCGCATCACGAACGCAACTGGGATGGGTGATACATGGAACCGTGCCACGAGCTATTGTTGCGGACCAAGACAGCGTCCTGCATGTTCGCACAGCAGAAGCCATCATGAAGCAGAATAAAGAATTGCACGAACTTATAGAAAAACATTTCAGCATTGAAGCTGTTGGAATAAATCCTGAGCCACGTCTGAGTGAAAGAAATCTCCGGGCCACAAAGATAATCGAAGAAACCATTGTGAAGAAAGAACAACAAGGATATGAAGTTGGACTACCTTGGAAATCAGAAGACACAAGACTGCCACCAAGCTACTACATGGCGTTTCGTCGTCTTCTAAACATCGAGAAGAAGATGGATGCAGACCCAGACTTCGCCGAGGAATATACGAAGCAAATCCAGAACCTGCTGCAAAAGAAGTACGCAGAACCCTGCGATGGGACGGAAGACTCCAGCGCCATCTGCTGGTACCTACCACACTTCGCAGTACGAAACCCCAACAAGCCCGGAAAGATAAGGCTTGTCTTCGACGCAGCAGCAAAGAGCAACGGAGTCAGCTTGAACGATCACCTGCTGGAAGGTCCAGACCTCTTGATGTCCCTACCTGGAATACTCTACAGATTCCGAGAGAAACGAATCGCAATCACAGCCGACATAAAGGAAATGTTTCTACAAGTCAAGATTCGTCGAGAAGATCAACCAGCGCAACAATTCTTGTGGAGAGGCAATGAGAGAGAAAAGCCACCTCAACGATTCAAGATGACGAGCATGATATTCGGCGCTGCAAGTTCTCCATTCATGGCACATTTTGTTCGAGATCACAATGCGAAGATACACGCTCATACTCATCCGCTTGCCTGCGAAGCCATCACCAGAAGTCACTACATGGACGACTTGGTAGCGAGCTACGATGACGCCGTGGAAGCCCATCAAGCTGTTTTCGAACTGCGTTCAGTACATGCGGTTGCTGGATTCACACTACGGGGCTGGAACAGCAGCGAGGCCAGCGTGCTGAGAGATGTACCCGCTGAGCTACAGGCTTCAAAACCGACGCAATTCGACGAGAGAGGATCTGAGAACAAGATCCTTGGACTCTACTGGAACCCCGAACGCGATGAACTCGGATTCAATACCTCAATGAACCGAGTTCCAGCTGAAGTTCGCGCACGAGTTCGAGCACCGACGAAGAGAGAAGCACTCAGCGCAGTCATGTCTATCTACGACCCGCTAGGATTGCTGAGTCAGTACACGATACGGGCAAAAATCGTGCTGCAGAATCTATGGCGCATCAAAATGTCATGGGATGAACCGATTCCAGATGAAGACAACACGCTGTTCGACGCATGGTTGGAACAACTCAATGACCTGGCAGACCTTCGAATAGAGAGACACTACGCGATTCAAGAGCAAGTCGACCTGGAACTACACATCTTCTGTGACGCCAGCGAGCAAGCCTACTCAACTGTGGCTTACTGGCGAAGTATCAGACCGGATGGAAGCTTCAGCATTTGTCTCGTCGCAGCCAAGTCCAAGGTTGCCCCGAAGAAAGCACAGACGATCCCGCGACTGGAGCTACAAGCTGCGGTAATCGGTGCGAAGTTAGCCAACGCCATCAAGAAGGAACATCGTATTGAAGTAAAGAAGACTTTCTACTGGAGCGACTCAACAACAGTCATCCACTGGATTCGGCATGACGCGAGAAGATATACGCCTTACGTCGCACATCGTTTGGGAGAAATATCTGAACTCACACAGAAGGAAGATTGGAAGTGGATACCCACCGGCGAAAACGTGGCAGACGACGCAACAAGGCTAACAAACACGAAGATCACTACAGAAGACCGCTGGTTCCAGGGGCCGGACTTCCTGCATAATCCGGAGCACCAATGGCCAAAGGAAGCGCTCGTGGAAGACCAAGAAGAGGAAGTACTGCATACACGTGATGAAGAAGACCGCGAGGACGGATGGTTACCAGATCCATCACGCTTCTCTAAGTTCGAAATCTTGGTGAAAACCACGGCACGAGTACTTTTCTTCATCGAGAGATGTCGACGACGAGCAACGAACATTGAAAAGAAGCACATTGAAGAGGCTGAACGTGCGCTTATTCGCCGCGCACAGAAGGAGAGCTTCCCAGACGAACTGCAACGAATAAAGACTTCTCGACCAATAACGAAGTCAAGTCGTCTGTTTCGTTTGGATCCGATAATAGAAGATGGAATTCTACGAGTGAGAGGACGCATTGGAGCCGCCGACGCACCGATTGAAATGAAGAAGCCGGTGATACTCGACGGACGGCACCACATCACGAAACTCATAGTGATGCGAGAACACTGCATAGCTGGTCACGCTAACAGGGAGCGTGTGACTAACGACCTCAGACAGAAGTATTGGGTGATTCATCTACGACCGACAGTGCGAAGAATTGAAAAGGACTGCAGACTCTGCCAACTACGTAAAAAGAAGCCAGAACCACCAGCTACGGGAGACTTGCCGCGAGCACGCCTGGAACCATTTCAACGCCCGTTCAGCTATTGTGGGACGGATTACTTCGGGCCCATGATGGTGAAGATTGGACGACGAAGTGAGAAGAGATGGGGCGCTCTCTTCACTTGCCTAACTACACGGGCAGTGCACATAGAGGTCGTTCCAACGCTGTCCATCAGTTCGGCAATAATGGCACTCCGGAGGATGGCTGCGCGACGAGGCTGGCCCCGCCTTATGATGTCTGACAACGGGACAAACTTCAGAGGCGCGGACAAGGAGCTGCGGGCTGCATATGAAGAATGGATACCTGCACTTCGAGAGGAAAGCCTTCTGCATCGCATGGAATGGCGTTTCACTCCTCCTGGTGCGCCAAACCAGGGGGGAGCATGGGAACGGTTAGTGCGATCAATCAAAGTTGCACTAAACGCCACGCTGAACGAGAGAGAACCACCAGAAGAAGTTCTCAACACCCTATTGACTGAAGCGGAATACAGCGTCAACGCGAGACCACTGACGCATGTGAGCGTCGATCCAGACGAACCTGAGGCGCTAACCCCGAACCACTTCCTGCTGGGATCATCGAACGGCCTGCCAACCACCGGGCCATGCAGCGAAGCGGATCGGCGCACATGGAGAGCAAGCCAGGCGCTCGCTGACCACTTCTGGAGACGCTGGCTACGAGAGTACCTTCCGACGTTGGTACCCCGGGGAGAACCTGCTACCCAACGGCCACAGCTGCAAGAAGGAGACGTCGTCATCATCGTGGACCACACTCTGCCACGGAACGTGTGGCCAAGGGGAATCGTCGAGCGCACCTACAAGGGACCTGATGGAGGAGTACGAGTGGCAGATGTCCGGACGAAGACAGGAGTCTTCAAGCGGCCGACCAGCAAGATCGTCGTGTTGGTGAAGAAGGAGGCTGCGCGAGCTTCGCCGGGGGGAGAATGTTGTGGACACGACGAAAGATCTGTTCACACGCTTTAGTATAAGTAATTTTAACTTGAAATAGTAATGTGTGTTTAAATGTCGGCAATCGCAAAACAAAGGAATTCGTATTACAATAGGACAGACTATTTGCAAACTTTGATTTCGCCGCTGCTTAGAAAATGTTAATGCGCTAAAGGCAAAATTGTTTTATGACTCTGTTATTCTGAAAGGATATTTTTCTATTGTTTAAAATTCGTCTAAATTTTAAGTCTTTTACGATGGGAAAATATTTTGAACTTAACGTGGGAATTTTGTTTGAATTTGAGCGAGCTTGTTTTTATGTTATTTGGATTGTATAAAAGCTCACTGTTTCGATGTACAGTAGGGCAGTCTTACAAAGTCAGTCGTGAAGAATCAATGTCAGTCTTACAGAGTCAGTCTATAGAGTCAGTCGTCAGGAGTCAGTCTTAGAGTCAGTTGCCAGTCGCCAGTAATTTATTGAAGTTCGGAATAAATAGTAAAAACCAACTCCGCCTTTAATTGAAGATATTCTTACTGGACTTAAACCCCAAAAATACAGTCCACTGCATACAGTCCAGTACAGTTGTAATGATTTATTATATATAGTATATTTATAGGTATTTACGAAGTATAGTAATGCTACAGACTTGGATGAGCATGCTGTGTTGCCTGGCCTGCTTCCTGGCGGACTCCAGGTGCTTCTGCAGCGCCTGCTGCTCCGTGGAGACGCGCTGCAGCTCCGACGCGTCGTTCGGCATCAGCTCGTTGCCAGACTTGCGCAGTTGACGCTGTTTACTGTTCAGCGACTGAAATACAGTACACGGTGGAGGCAACAAGAAAGCGACGGGCGAGTTTCAATAACTATGTCACACAGAAATCCATGAAAAAAGTTACAATACTTCGTTAATCCCCCGTGTTAGCGTAATCCTTCCATGAATTTCTAGGTCATTGAAACCGCGGGAGTCCCGTTAGTGAGTGCGGTGGCGCGGCTAGTCTACAAGCGCACGACACGAAAGCTCTACTGCTCACCTTGCGGACTTTGCGGAGCTTCTGGACCTCGGCCTCGTAGTAGCGCTGCTGGTCGGTGGCGAAGGCGTTGAACTGTTTGAGCCAGGTCTCGTAGAGGCGGCGCGCGCGCAGGTCGGCCTCGGAGGCGGCGCGGTCCGGCGGCGCGGGCGGCGCGGGCGGCGGCGCGCCGGCGTACAGCGGCACGGCGGGCGGCGGCGCCACGGCCACGGGCGCCGGGCCCGCGACCGCCGAGGGCACGCCCCCGCCCCCGCCCCACCCGTCCCCCTCGCGCTCCTGCTCTCGTTTCTCCTGCTCCAGGAGCTCCTCCAGAAGCAACGGTTGCTCCTGGTTTACGTTCTGATGGTTAAATATTTGATATGTCACGTCGACCGGGATGCGACGTCGATCGTGACCGCGTTACGCGTGTTTCTTATGATCGACTGGTTGTTATTTGTTGGCTTTCGCCGGAAAATTTTGATTTATGAACGCGTTGTGCGAATGACGACACCTGTCTCATCTTGAATAATTATGCTGAAGCGAAGACTCTCTTGGAGAAAATTTATTATTGCAAATTAAACACCAATTAACTAAGTGAATTAATTTTGCTGATAATTTCAACAACAGTACTCGATTCAATTCAGCGATATAATTTCAGATACTTCAGCACATGCTTTGTTTGCTCGAAATACACTAGCTAATAGAATTGTGCAAAAATCTACATAAATTTAATCAAGATAGAAATGTAACTACTCAGTGCTAACAGTACATTTATGAACTGTACTTTGTAACGCAATCAATTCAAAATAGAGAAATTGAAGAGAATCTCCCTTAAGAATTTGTGTTCACTATTCATTCTCTGAAACTAGTGTTGAGTTGAGTTAGTGCCTGTAAAGGTGTACCTACTGTTATCTAATTGCTACAGTTGTGTGCTTAAACAGATATCTCATACCCAAAAATAATATTCCACCACCTTAATATATCTGCAAGATGAGACAGGCTACACCTACGCTCAAATTATTTCAAATTGATATAATCTAGGTTTAGTGTATTAAATTATTGTTATGTTTTGTGTTAGGAAGTTTGCTGAAATAGTATAAAGGTTAGTTTTACGCATGCGTGCTACGAGCGAGCAAAGTAAGAAGCGGTAAACACGTAAAGGTGGTTAGCGGTGACAAGGCTGCCCTTCTAGACTAGGGAAGGAGACACAAGGGGAAGGAATAAAAATATCACCAGTATTTGTATTTAAACACTTAATTTTAATCAATTTATCACTGAACTCATTATGGATAATGCAAGTTCATAAAAGGGTTTTAAAGAAGATCAGGTGTATTCACACAGAATGAAATGGTGTTGGATGGTAGTAAGGACAGGTTGAGGAGAGCTAGACAGCTAGGTGTAGTGCTGTGTAGGCTAATTTGTGCATATTCGTCTGATAAGACATTCAAACATAATTTGCAAATCTTGTAATATTCAAAAGTGTACCTAATTCAGATTGCATGAAGCATTTGTATGTTTGTATGTAATTTATTTCTTCCATTAAGTTACACATTAAGCTACAATTAGAATATAAATAATGCATAATCACCTTATCATTATAACTTAGGCCATTTTATATCACCTAGGATTAATCGCATACATTAGATACAACAATGACAAAAAAAATATAGGAGATTTGACTTTGATAATTAACAATTAATCTTTGGATTACAAAAAATAAGCATTAAAATAATACATCTCAAAATTTCATCGATATTTAAAGTCGCGGTTTTCCTAACTCCTTATTCCCAGCAAGGAGATTCCCAAGTTCAAATGTAGCAAGACTGAGTGAAATTGTGTCATAAATTAATTTGCAAATTATACAAGTTTGTCTCGTCTTCCATCGGAATATTCACAAAACAAGGGGAGTGGATTTCGTCTGACCTGCAGCAGCAACGGCCGCCGGTGGAGCCAGTCAGGCCACGGCTCATAGGGCTGCGCGCGCCAACAACCATCAACCACCGACATGCAAACAACACGCCTGTACTCCGCTGTCGATGGGTATACCTAACGAGCCTCCATTTCACACTGTCGTTGGCTGTCCTAACTGTTACTAAGTCTCGCAAAAATCTATTCGAAATATTTAAATAGGTACTCCAAATGGATATCCCTTCGCGTTGCGGAATAAACTATTGCTTGATTGTATTCTGAACAGTGCCATACTTTATTAATTTGTAGTAGAAACATTATAATTGGTCCAAGGTTTTGGTACCATAACGTTTGGCAGGTTTTTAGAACCATTAATGATTACTTCTTGCTTTTCGCAAAACTAAGACTTGGTAAATTTCATAGACATGCTATGCAGCCTGCAAAGCCTGTATAGCATCAGAAACCAACCTGCATTATGCAGATGAATGCAGATGCAGGTGAATGCAGATGAAAAAAATATGCATGTGCCTTGAATAATTTAAAGATTTTAACTTTTTTTTTAAATGGAACAACTGCAAGGCTGACAAATACATTATGGTATAAGTATTTTAAATGCTTTTCTGCAATATGAGTTATAACAAATGATTAATATTTATTTATTATAGTAACAGTCGGGCGCTCAATGTTATTTGATGAGTATCCATTATTAGAAATTACGCTGCGAGTTATTATGTTAAATTTGCGTATGAAATGAAGGCGATTACTCATTTACCCATGCAATATTAGTCTTCATAAGCTTGTCTCAAACAAGTCAATTAAAATTTTGATTCGTTATTTACATCCAATAATAACCGCCACCAATTCATCAAGTTTATATTAATATTGCCTTGGATATAATGATTCAGTTTTAAACATCACATATCTGCGAAACGATCAAAATTAAGCGAATTATAAATAAAAAACATCATAATCGGTTCACATTAAACGGCGATCTGCGTGACATTAGACAATGCATGTTGAACGTGTCTCGAAAATGTGGACCAAAGCTTACGCCATACATTTAAAGCTGATTGACCTGCTTTGACGTATTAAGTCGAAGCAGATTAAAACACGTAAATACGGCATGCACGACAACTTATCCAAAAATCCTCCAAGATTTAACAAAACATTTAGCTATGCATTATTTGGAATTAGTAAGATGGCTGTTGATATCTATCATTTTATCAGTATTATGATGGTAATTAAAGTATAAAATATGAATATAATTGAGGCAATTCTTAATCACTGAAAACTAAAAATAATAGTCAAAGTTTTAAGTGCACACTTATTTTTCAATCAGGCCCCTTGGTCTATTAAACAGGGACAGTAAAATAAGTCACTGTTGTCTGACTGCAACACACTTGGTCTAGCTTATGTTTCTACCGGCTTTAAAAGTCACTGCATCTCTGTCTGGCATAAGTCTTGGTATAATCACCGCGAAGGAGAGTGATTGTACTGATACAGTCCATTATACTAATATTAGAGAGCTGATTGAACTGATGAGCTGATGAACACGCTTATTTCAGGAACAGCTGGTCCGATTTGAAAAATCTTTCAGTGTTGGCTATATTATATAGATAACGTACCAACGCAAGCAATTCTGTCGGCGGGTCGAAACGTTAAAACCTTAACTCGTTTAGAAGTCAGAACACGGCATTCTGTTTTAAACTCAGTAAACTCATTTATCGCACCATAAAGTTACACGATAACATTGGCATGTCTGTTAGTGTTACATATAACTTTTTAATTCGAAGAGCGGTGTAAGAATTGCCTCTCGATAAGTGAGTAAGGTTGTCGGGTCTGTACTGTAAGCTTACCTGTGGGTACGGCGGCGGCGGCGGCTGCGGCGCGCGCAGCTTACCGGGGTACGGCGGCGGCGGCGGCGCGCGGCCCCCACCCACCACTACAACGATAGATACATGTTGGTAAATTATTGAGGACGGATTTGACAAGGCATTTACACATTCGGACTAGACAAAGAGAGTATCAAACAAGAGTATGTCAACAGTGCGCCCGTATAGCCGCGTTTATATTTATCTGACGTGTTGATCTGACGCATCAGAACGGTATCGGTTTCATACATTTTGTATGATAGCGTTCATATTTATTCAGCGTGGTGACGGCTTCTGACGTATGTAAGAAACGTATGAAACCGACACCTGACGGTCCACGGTCTGCGCGTCCAATAAATCAATCAACACGACACGTCAGATAAATGTAAACGCGTCCATATTACTGCCCTTATGATAAACAGCGTAAGTGCATCGCGGCATATTTCTGATAAATTAATTTATCTAGATAGATCTCGCTTAGCTGATTACAAATATGCTAATAACTCATTTTTACAAAAAATGTCACCTACGCTGTTTATAGTACGAACGGCAGTATTGGGCTCGCGATTCGCACGTTCGTATTGTTTAGTGAAGGTTACCTTGTTGTTGCGGCGGCATCTGTCCGGTGGCGGAGTAGGGCAGCTGCGAGAGCGTGACGGTGCGGTCGGCGCGCACGATGCCGACCGCGCCGTCCGCGCCCACCAGCCGCGTGCCCGCCGCGATCACGCGACCCGCCGCCAACGCTGCGTTCACCTGCAATATACAAGACATGGTTATAAACTCTCTGGTATCGTCCAAATAGAAGCGAATTCACGATCACCATAGTAGGTTCGCATGAAATTAAAGCCACGCATCTGACGTGTTGTGTTGTGACGGTATCGGTTTCATAAATTTCTGACATACGTCAGAAGCGCTCACAACACACCGCGCAGAATATATATATGAACGCTACCATATGAAACCGATACCATTCTGATGCATCACAACACAACACGTCTCGTACAAACGAGCGATAAAAATTAATGAACTCGCACAAGTTCCCGAAATGACTATCGCACGACGCACTCGCGGGACTCAAATTTGTTTACGTGCATTGGTCGCGCATTCGCGGTTGTTATGGAGATATGTTATACTTTTAGGTATAGGTGTGAAATAGGTGTAGTGTACTGACTTGTGCCGTCATGGCGTTGACGATGTTCTGCGCGTTGGCGGCCTGCGCGGGGGTCACGCCGGCCGCCACGGAGCCGCCCGACGTGCCGCCTTGGTCCACGATTTGCTGAAACATTATACAAATAACGCTGTTTTTACGATTGAGAGCCACGCATAACGGACCGTCTTTGAATCTAAATGCGGACAGAGCCATCCTAACTACGATTGAGAGCTCGAACCTGCAACGTTCGAACTTCGAGCTTACCACGGGCCACGGGGCTGGATGTTGCTGTGTTAATTGTCTTATAATCTATATTAATAATTACGTCAAGGGGTACGGTAAACTCGATAGAAACCTTATATGACAAACAAAACAAAAAAATATTGATTTTGAGTCGACAACATCCGCAAAATTCGGATTATGGAGAATTTCGTCTAATTTCACCCGAGTGAAGCCGGGTTTTCGTCTAGTATTTATATAATGACACATGGTCGACATATTTTCATACCGTTTGTATAGCAAAAAACCATTCTATATACCAAAAATTTAGAGTGTCGGAGGTTTTTGACTTTCTAAGGTTACCTGAGTAAAGTGCATATTGTGTTGCTGGAAATGCAGCTGTTGCCTCGGCGCTTGCGGCGACGCGGCCGCGAACTGAGGGACGCGTTGAACTACGCCTTGTTGCTGAAACAGAAAACTTGATTGAGGCTTCTTTACATAAATCATTAAACTTTGAGCCGTTAGACCACATACCATTTTTCAAGAGAAATAAGGGGGGGGGGGGGGGTTGCGGTGAGTTCAAAGTAGTATAAAAAATGTAATTGTAGAATATATCTGAAGTAAATATGGTCATGTTGATTATGTTAATCCTTTTACCTGATGATGTATTTGCAATCGCTGCTGTTGATTTTGAGCGAACATTTGCGGGAACACCGGCCTCTGTTGCTTATCGTCGCCTTCCATTTTCACCTCGGATTTGATTGCTTGCATTGCATTCTAGAAAATATACAACACATTTATTTAAATACTATTATTGAATCATTCGTCCACTCTAAACGCTCTTACAATCTATATTAAAATTGAAGATATTTTTAAACAAATTTTAAGCACAAACTCTCCAAATCATTGGGTGATTAAATGAGCAGATACTCGTACGTTGACAAAATCACAATTTCTCCCCTATAAGCTTACCTGTAAAGCCATGTGTTGATTCGGAGTAATAATCCTCTGTACTCCATCGCTGAACATCTGCGCCATAGTGGGCTCGGGCTTGATGTCCTGCGCCTCTGTTTTGATCTCAGTACCGTCCGCCTTCACCTCCGGCTTGTTTTCAATGTTCTTCACTGCTTTCTGGAGGTCGTTGTACATTTTGTTGTCTTGATTCGGTTCTGGGTCATCCCTGTTGAAATTAATTGATGTAAGTTAATATGTGAGAATTTTGATTTTGATATTTTAGGGAGTTTTAATATGTGAATCCGAAACGTAGCGCTTCACTATATGCCTTATAAATGAGTTCAGGGTCGGTCAAAGAAGTACAAAGAAGCGGACAATGCTCCGATTGCCAGCTTGCTCTCTTCATTTCCGATTCTGATTTATACAGAAAAATGTACGGGACCCCTATATCTATACTAATAATATAAAGCTGAAGAGTTTGTTTGTTTGTTTGAACGCGCTAATCTCAGGAACCGCTGGTCCGAATTGAAAAATTATTTCAGTGTGTATTTCTATTTTTTATATAAACTATAATGTAGACAATTTAAAGAAACGCAAGCGAAGGTGTCGGCAGGTCAGCTAGTATACATATACACTCACTCAGGCTCCCGCTTGGCGTGTCTCTCCGGCACATCGTCCGCCAGCTCCAGCCCGTCCAGGATGTGCTCCGCGTCGTTCAGGTTGGCCAGCTCCGGGTCCGCGTACTATATACACTCACTCAGGCTCCCGCTTGGCGTGTCTCTCCGGCACATCGTCCGCCAGCTCCAGCCCGTCCAGGATGTGCTCCGCGTCGTTCAGGTTGGCCAGCTCCGGGTCCGCGTACTATATACACTCACTCAGGCTCCCGCTTGGCGTGTCTCTCCGGCACATCGTCCGCCAGCTCCAGCCCGTCCAGGATGTGCTCCGCGTCGTTCAGGTTGGCCAGCTCCGGGTCCGCGTACTATATACACTCACTCAGGCTCCCGCTTGGCGTGTCGCTCCGGCACATCGTCCGCCAGCTCCAGCCCGTCCAGGATGTGCTCCGCGTCGTTCAGGTTGGCCAGCTCCGGGTCCGCGTACTATATACACTCACTCAGGCTCCCGCTTGGCGTGTCTCTCCGGCACATCGTCCGCCAGCTCCAGCCCGTCCAGGATGTGCTCCGCGTCGTTCAGGTTGGCCAGCTCCGGGTCCGCTTACTATATACACTCACTCAGGCTCCCGCTTGGCATGTCTCTCCGGCACATCGTCCGCCAGCTCCAGCCCGTCCAGGATGTGCTCCGCGTCGTTCAGGTTGGCCAGCTCCGGGTCCGCGTACTATATACACTCACTCAGGCTCCCGCTTGGCGTGTCTCTCCGGCACATCGTCCGCCAGCTCCAGCCCGTCCAGGATGTGCTCCGCGTCGTTCAGGTTGGCCAGCTCCGGGTCCGCTTACTATATACACTCACTCAGGCTCCCGCTTGGCATGTCTCTCCGGCACATCGTCCGCCAGCTCCAGCCCGTCCAGGATGTGCTCCGCGTCGTTCAGGTTGGCCAGCTCCGGGTCCGCTTACTATATACACTCACTCAGGCTCCCGCTTGGCATGTCTCTCCGGCACATCGTCCGCCAGCTCCAGCCCGTCCAGGATGTGCTCCGCGTCGTTCAGGTTGGCCAGCTCCGGGTCCGCTTACTATATACACTCACTCAGGCTCCCGCTTGGCATGTCTCTCCGGCACATCGTCCGCCAGCTCCAGCCCGTCCAGGATGTGCTCCGCGTCGTTCAGGTTGGCCAGCTCCGGGTCCGCGTACTATATACACTCACTCAGGCTCCCGCTTGGCGTGTCTCTCCGGCACATCGTCCGCCAGCTCCAGCCCGTCCAGGATGTGATCCGCGTCGTTCAGGTTGGCCAGCTCCGGGTCCGCGTACTATATACACTCACTCAGGCTCCCGCTTGGCGTGTCTCTCCGGCACATCGTCCGCCAGCTCCAGCCCGTCCAGGATGTGCTCCGCGTCGTTCAGGTTGGCCAGCTCCGGGTCCGCGTACTATATACACTCACTCAGGCTCCCGCTTGGCGTGTCTCTCCGGCACATCGTCCGCCAGCTCCAGCCCGTCCAGGATGTGCTCCGCGTCGTTCAGGTTGGCCAGCTCCGGGTCCGCGTACTATATACACTCACTCAGGCTCCCGCTTGGCATGTCTCTCCGGCACATCGTCCGCCAGCTCCAGCCCGTCCAGGATGTGCTCCGCGTCGTTCAGGTTGGCCAGCTCCGGGTCCGCGTACTATATACACTCACTCAGGCTCCCGCTTGGCGTGTCTCTCCGGCACATCGTCCGCCAGCTCCAGCCCGTCCAGGATGTGCTCCGCGTCGTTCAGGTTGGCCAGCTCCGGGTCCGCGTACTATATACACTCACTCAGGCTCCCGCTTGGCGTGTCTCTCCGGCACATCGTCCGCCAGCTCCAGCCCGTCCAGGATGTGCTCCGCGTCGTTCAGGTTGGCCAGCTCCGGGTCCGCGTACTATATACACTCACTCAGGCTCCCGCTTGGCGTGTCTCTCCGGCACATCGTCCGCCAGCTCCAGCCCGTCCAGGATGTGCTCCGCGTCGTTCAGGTTGGCCAGCTCCGGGTCCGCGTACTATATACACTCACTCAGGCTCCCGCTTGGCGTGTCTCTCCGGCACATCGTCCGCCAGCTCCAGCCCGTCCAGGATGTGCTCCGCGTCGTTCAGGTTGGCCAGCTCCGGGTCCGCTTACTATATACACTCACTCAGGCTCCCGCTTGGCATGTCTCTCCGGCACATCGTCCGCCAGCTCCAGCCCGTCCAGGATGTGCTCCGCGTCGTTCAGGTTGGCCAGCTCCGGGTCCGCTTACTATATACACTCACTCAGGCTCCCGCTTGGCATGTCTCTCCGGCACATCGTCCGCCAGCTCCAGCCCGTCCAGGATGTGCTCCGCGTCGTTCAGGTTGGCCAGCTCCGGGTCCGCTTACTATATACACTCACTCAGGCTCCCGCTTGGCATGTCTCTCCGGCACATCGTCCGCCAGCTCCAGCCCGTCCAGGATGTGCTCCGCGTCGTTCAGGTTGGCCAGCTCCGGGTCCGCGTACTATATACACTCACTCAGGCTCCCGCTTGGCGTGTCTCTCCGGCACATCGTCCGCCAGCTCCAGCCCGTCCAGGATGTGATCCGCGTCGTTCAGGTTGGCCAGCTCCGGGTCCGCGTACTATATACACTCACTCAGGCTCCCGCTTGGCGTGTCTCTCCGGCACATCGTCCGCCAGCTCCAGCCCGTCCAGGATGTGCTCCGCGTCGTTCAGGTTGGCCAGCTCCGGGTCCGCGTACTATATACACTCACTCAGGCTCCCGCTTGGCGTGTCTCTCCGGCACATCGTCCGCCAGCTCCAGCCCGTCCAGGATGTGCTCCGCGTCGTTCAGGTTGGCCAGCTCCGGGTCCGCGTACTATATACACTCACTCAGGCTCCCGCTTGGCATGTCTCTCCGGCACATCGTCCGCCAGCTCCAGCCCGTCCAGGATGTGCTCCGCGTCGTTCAGGTTGGCCAGCTCCGGGTCCGCGTACTATATACACTCACTCAGGCTCCCGCTTGGCGTGTCTCTCCGGCACATCGTCCGCCAGCTCCAGCCCGTCCAGGATGTGCTCCGCGTCGTTCAGGTTGGCCAGCTCCGGGTCCGCGTACTATATACACTCACTCAGGCTCCCGCTTGGCGTGTCTCTCCGGCACATCGTCCGCCAGCTCCAGCCCGTCCAGGATGTGCTCCGCGTCGTTCAGGTTGGCCAGCTCCGGGTCCGCGTACTATATACACTCACTCAGGCTCCCGCTTGGCGTGTCTCTCCGGCACATCGTCCGCCAGCTCCAGCCCGTCCAGGATGTGCTCCGCGTCGTTCAGGTTGGCCAGCTCCGGGTCCGCGTACTATATACACTCACTCAGGCTCCCGCTTGGCGTGTCTCTCCGGCACATCGTCCGCCAGCTCCAGCCCGTCCAGGATGTGCTCCGCGTCGTTCAGGTTGGCCAGCTCCGGGTCCGCGTACTATATACACTCACTCAGGCTCCCGCTTGGCGTGTCTCTCCGGCACATCGTCCGCCAGCTCCAGCCCGTCCAGGATGTGCTCCGCGTCGTTCAGGTTGGCCAGCTCCGGGTCCGCGTACTATATACACTCACTCAGGCTCCCGCTTGGCGTGTCTCTCCGGCACATCGTCCGCCAGCTCCAGCCCGTCCAGGATGTGCTCCGCGTCGTTCAGGTTGGCCAGCTCCGGGTCCGCGTACTATATACACTCACTCAGGCTCCCGCTTGGCGTGTCTCTCCGGCACATCGTCCGCCAGCTCCAGCCCGTCCAGGATGTGCTCCGCGTCGTTCAGGTTGGCCAGCTCCGGGTCCGCGTACTATATACACTCACTCAGGCTCCCGCTTGGCGTGTCTCTCCGGCACATCGTCCGCCAGCTCCAGCCCGTCCAGGATGTGCTCCGCGTCGTTCAGGTTGGCCAGCTCCGGGTCCGCGTACTATATACACTCACTCAGGCTCCCGCTTGGCGTGTCTCTCCGGCACATCGTCCGCCAGCTCCAGCCCGTCCAGGATGTGCTCCGCGTCGTTCAGGTTGGCCAGCTCCGGGTCCGCGTACTATATACACTCACTCAGGCTCCCGCTTGGCGTGTCTCTCCGGCACATCGTCCGCCAGCTCCAGCCCGTCCAGGATGTGCTCCGCGTCGTTCAGGTTGGCCAGCTCCGGGTCCGCGTACTCCAACAAGTTGAACTGTTCCCCGATGTCCGCCGTGAGGGACTCCAGCAGCTCCTCGTCGTCTTCGCCTCCTAGCCCGGTCAGGATGTCGCCGACCTGGTGCAAATGACAATATGTTCATATATGGTTCAGACTGACATAGAGCCTCTAGCTTGTATCAAAAAAGTCTTGTGTAAAATTTGGCTCACTTTCTAACGATCGTGTTCGTAAAAAATCTGGCTTAACACACTCATGCAATAAGCAAATTTTTTTCATTTATCGGGAGGCTTCGCATATTAGTATGAAAAAGTAAATTTGAGCATGGCTGTTTGACATGTTTCTTTATCTTACCTCCCCAATGTTTCCAGAATCTTGATCCAATTTTTCCATCTCTGCCATGTCCATCTCATCAGTACCGTGGTCTTGTCCGTCTTGTTTATTCTGATTCTCACCTGCAAGTTATTATGAATTATTACACTATAGTTCAAGAATCCAAATTATTAAGCAGTTATGGCTTGGCAAGTTTGTCGGCAAACACCGGTATAAATGAGTGCACGTAATTCAATAAATTGAAGGTCACAAATTTCTCCGATGAATGCCTTTTAATATGCTCCACTATAAAAACAAGCTTGATTATCTCTTGAACAAACTTATAGAACGAGTGGAGGGATATAAGAGAAAAATGTTTTTCTTTGTAGTATATCTATTATATTTGCAGGAATATACTGCCGCATAAAAAATTATATTTGCAAGAGTACATACTGTTTGGTTGGACAATGACATTGGTCTTTTGAGGTTCAATGACCTGTTGTCCCATCTGATTCTGCATTTGGTTCTGCAGTTGACCTTCTGCGGTCACGATGCGCTGTTGCATTATCACTGCAAAAAGAGGACACTTCATTTATCCAATCCTGATTTTTGTTTTCTGACTTTTCTAACTTTTTTTTTAACTTAGAATATAAAATACATTTATGCTATTTTGCGAGCTGATAAAAGCGGATACTACGGATACTATACTAGAGAAAAGACATTCGAAAACTAGTAGGACTGAAATAGATGACTGTACTTAAAGCGCTTGGTCATTCTACTAAAGAAACCACAAATAGGAACGAGAAACTTCTTTTACCAGCAAAGTTACACACTACAGTATGACACTTCAAAAAATTGTAAAGTAAAGTTACAGTATGACACTTTGTTCAAACCAATAAGTCACTGGAGACTGCAGTATTGACAAATCGCAAAGTATTATATCTGGGTTCTTTTTTTGGTCGATTCACTTCCGTAACACAAGCTTTTTATAACCCCAAATCTTCAAAAAATGATCAAGTTTACTCACTATGTTGATCGGGTCGCTGGTTGGGCAGTAGTGGGTGCCGCGGACGCATGCCCACCGGCAGTGGCGGCCTGAACTGCTGGCCTTCCATCACACCGCCTTCAATTCCTTCGCCTTCTGTTGAATAAAACCATCATTATGTTTTATTTATAAATTCCTAAAAAACAGGGCAAACTAGGTCCGTTTTTTAAACCGTACCTGTTTCGTTAAACTTCAGTGAAGATTAAAATCAAATTACGACAGAACCACATAATTACAGGCAAAGACAAAGGCAGAAATCATTACCAATATCCTGCTCTGTTCTGTGCCCATAATTATGGTAGAGAAATTATGAGCACAGAACATTGATAAGAGCTGATGGAGTTCTAGCTGCGAGTTACTGGAGAAAAATATAGTTTCAATAAACACAATTACGACGTATTTGGCTAATTAGGAGCAGATTCGCTCCAAAACCAGCCATGACTCTCTAACTTTAAAAATATATTTTCGCTATAAATACGTGATTCAACGGCGAAGACAAACATCATGAGGGAACCGCCATGTTTTCAGAACTTTAAAGAGTTTGAGAGAGTAACATTAGGGCGTTGATGGTTTTGTGAAACATGACTCACGCTGCGTCCATATCTTGTCCGGATGGCGCTGCAGCAGGTCCCTCAGCTGGCGGTTGATGTCGTCGTTCCCGCAGTGCAGAGGGAACCTGGCGGCCGGGAACACGCTGCGGGGCGCGGGCGCGTCGGCGGCGCCGGGCGAGTGCGGCGGCGGCGCCGGCGACGTGCTGCCGTCCGGCGCGCGCAGCCGCTGCATCGCTGCTTCAGGTGAAGGGGAGGTTAGGGCTTTGTACTCCTTACCTGAGTGCTCCCGGCCTGATAATACTACCCTAGTTCTAAAAGCGGGTGTCTTACCAGAAGACTGGCGGCAGCAACGTTTCTCTGTGTACTGACATATCAGCGGGTTTCATCGAACCGACTAAGGGATTTAGCAGAAGACTCCTTGCTGTCGGCGGTTTCCTCACGATGTTTGTACCAACTTACTGATATCAACAGTTAATCGCCTAGGAATTATACCAAATCTTCAAGACCTATTATATTTAGTATTGGAAAGACCCGTGTCCAGTAAAGACGTAGGAGCAGGTAAGTAGGAGATGTCTTGGTTAAGTATTGAAGAAATTATCCAGCACACAAAACTTGGTTCAACTAGTCTTCGTTTTAATATTTCTATTATACCAATAAAAAAATAAACAAACCGTCCCTAAAATAGGTTATAGGGAGAGTATGAGTAGAGTACTCTGTCTAACTAGCATTGTATCTGATAAAGCTAAAACAGGATTGAGTGGAAAGACAGTAAATAGATGTAGATACCTTGCATTCTTTGATCGTGAATGATCTGCTGTTGTTGCTGTGTTTGCTGTTGTCGTTGTTGTTGCAAGTGCTTCCACTGGCGCTCCTGCTCCGCCTCGCGAGCCGAGCGCTGCTGGCCGCAAGTGCGTTCTTGTTCCTATAGGATTGTTTAAGTCAGTGTTTGTTGTGGATGAGCGGATGTTTTGTCTTTAAGCAGAATCATAAAATTGTATATAATAGAGACTGTATTATGTTCATTCATAACGCAAGATTAATATTTTCATAAATGCTTTAAAGTATTCACAAAGAGCTACTTCATTATGGAATGCGACTCTGTACTACTGTTCTTGAAACATCTAACATAACAATTAGGAGTTAAGATTATCAAGAGAAACTTTATAGGGAGGTATAAAGACAGTGACAGCAAAGTAAATCCAAAATAAACGACCAGATTTGACTTAGGTTTAATCAAAAAATCTACAGTTTGACTTGAAATGAAATGACATATCTTTATTTGCTAAAATGTTTGTACACTTTTGTACAAACATTTAAGCTTCTTAATTAATATAATATGTCCAAAAACAAACTTTTTTCATGGCTAGAATTAATAATCTTCTATCTGGTAATTTAATGTGGTCATACTTTGAGTAGGAATGATTCTGCTTAATCAAGACAAACATCCCTGAAGTTTATTTACATGCATGCCAAACTACGCAGGCATTTTGTCTAATATTTTACAAATTATACAGAAGATTTCAACCTATCGTAAGATACCTATATCTACCTAGATAAAATACGAATATTAATACAACAACCAAGTTATAAAAATAAATACTAAATTGTTTATTTTTTATAAAACCATTTTCACATGCTTATATAATATTATTCAATTATTCTTTATAACTTACATAATTTAATAAACATTAAGTTTATGAGTTTAAAATAAAGAGTGAATAATATTTTACATACTATTCTAATGCTTTCGAAAAATATCAGTTACATCGACGACACTAGATAGACTTTAACTAATAGGTACAATAACAAAAAATAATAGAAAATGCTAGTAAAAGTATGAACTTATAAAAATATAAACTCAATGAATAATAAAATATGCTTTTTAACAGTTGTTAATTCGATTAAATAAAAGATATGAACACAATATACAGAACTGAAATATAAAAAGAACCTGAAGACTTATTTTTAGTAAGAGTGTACCTTAACCTATAAAACAACTTACAATTAAAGCTTATACAATAGCAAAATCGCAAATTAACGTGATCTACAAATTGGTTAGAATTGTTAGCACTCAGAGGTTGCTTATCTTTATTCAACGACAGGTTGTAAAACTATACAATTTTACGTATCAACTTATGCAACGCAATGCGATATGATCTATGATTTTGTACGATTTTTATCCTTTTGAGTACCAACTCAACAATATAGAACTGAAATTAGTCACAAATTGTATCGCTGTTGCGTTGCACCAGTAGCCTATCAGAACTCAAAGGTCATTAAATACCTTTGCCATGTATTTATTGACTATTATTCTCGTAATTCTGTCGTTGAACAAAGTAGCACCTAACCAGCCACCGGATGCTCTATGTTAAAGCCAACACTACCAAGGCAAAGCGAAATAAAATAATAAAAACAACGTTACGGAACAGCGGGATCGGGAGGCGTTTCTTTGGGACCATCGCGGCAAGCGCTCAAATAAAATGAAAAACACACCAGCGGCTTGCAACGAACACACACGGACACTCCGATTCACAACACATTGAAGATCGTTTTAAAGAAATAGAAGACATTCAGTTGACTCTTACAGAAAGACTTGAGTTAAAGAAGTAGAAGACACTCATTTGGTAATTAAATACAACACTCATGTAAGAATGATTTATGTGTATTAATACTTTTATTAAGCTCATGGGATTGTGATTAGTGAGTTCAGTTTCAGACTAATAGAACGATATTTCTGCAACTATTATTATTTTATTGGTAATGTTCATAGGACTAAAGCCTAAAAGTAATAAAGTAGTATAAAATAGTGGAGAGTCATTACGATTTTTAAATGTTTTTATTTAGCAACATAATTGCTGAAATTGATATTTTTATATTTTTCATCGCATAAAGATCCGAGGATCCGGGTATCAAAATAAGACTTCTTTAAAATTATCTTAGGATTTAAATTAAACGCCTAAATTAACTGGTTTTTGATGTGAATGTGTGAAGTGAATAAGAGTGCCAGCATAATGTCCATTCTCACAATAAACAGCCAGAAAAAGTTTGTTGGGTGACAAGTTGATTTGAACGACGTGCAAAGGACCGCGAAGTGCCGCGCGATCACCCAACAATTAACGAAACGCAACTCGCATACACACAATTGTTGAGTTATGTTTTTATGTAAGGTAAATGTGCAGTGTTATGTCTTCTAAAATTTATATTTTGGAGTCAACAGTGAAATTTGTGATTATAAGTAATATTTTAAATTCTGTTATTTGTTAGTTTAATGTTATCAAAAAAAAAAAACAAAAATACTTTATTGTACACAATTACATTTAAAACATTTTACAAAGAAAAGAACATACACAATGGATGTGCTTATAGTTATTGTTATTTATAGTTTCACAGGTTCTCACAGGACAAAGGCCTTCTTCCTCTTCTTAGTTTATGTAGATCAGATTGATAAGTGATATCATTAAATTATTTAGTAATGCCTTTAAAATACATGTGTCAAACTTCATCAATACTTGTAAGTATGTTGTTGTCATGTTTAGTATTTAGTCTGCAATTCCTCTGATTTATACAGAATACTGTATTAGCTATGTATAGGGGTTTTAACTATCATAGTTATCATAGTTATGCGCCATGATCACAAAGGGACCAAAACATGGTTTAAAGTTTCAATAAATCATGATAATTAATGCCATGTTTATTTAATACTATGAGAACAAAAGTAATTTTACGTAAAAACAATATAATGCTTTTAATATATCGCATGTTATACACAGTAGCAATGTATATTTCTAAGACACGCGTCGCGCCAATCGGACTTGGTAGCGCGGAGTCTGTTGTATAATGTGAAAGTATATGTTGATAAACTGTGATGGCGTATGTGTGTGTGCGTGTGTGTGTGCGAGCGGGTATCGCGGTACCGTGGTCGCGTTGACGACGTTGGGGGCGGGCGGTGGTGTCGCGGGGGGTGCGGGGGCGCGCGACGCGAGGCGCGGCAGAGTGCGCATGATCTCGGTGGGCGTGAGCACGCGGATGTGCGCGTCCGCCTCCAGAAGCCCGCGCGCCGTCACGGTCACGTTGGGCGCGCGCACCGGGGCCGGGGGGGCCGCGGGGGCCGGGGGGGCGGGGGCCGGGCTGCGGGGCGCCGCGCTCGTCTGCTCCGCCTCGCCGCCGCCGCCACCGCTCTGTCGCGCCGATATACTTAGTATGACGACCACAGGTAACACATCTCCCGCATTCCGACAATTATTTACTCTCCAAGGAATCAAATACGCTCCCATAATAACACTTAAGTTGTCTCCCATATGAACATTCAAGATACATTATACTCCCCCGTAACAACACTTAAATAGAATCCAATTTGAACACATCAATAGTATCCCATAAGAATACAGTAATCTCCCGTATAACCACTCAAAATACTCTCTACTCCCCCAAAATATATAAAAATATCCCATGAAAAGCTGAAATGATCCCCCATTCTAACATATAAATCGTATGATCAATCTCTTTTTATTTGAGTAAACGATCCTCAATAAGGCAGTTAATTACATTCCAGTCGTATTAATTCAATGATTACCCTTTAAAATCAAATAGTAAAACTACTATATGCCTCAAAAACTAACCGACCTCATAAATTTGGTGTTCATATTTCTATTATGCACTGGGATGCAAAGGGTCAGTGCATCTAATTATTAAAGGTGCCTTGAGGAATAAAATCTATTGGGGAGCGGGAGAACATATGTGGACGAAGCTTCTTCAAGCGACAATCCCATGACAAAACGACACTGTAGATCCTTTCACTTACTAATGACACTTACAAAGCATATTTAACGCGAATCTGTGATATCTGTGAGGTACACAACACAACCTAAGACATTAAACTTGTAGCGAATGTGTCTTTTTAATTTACATGTGCGAGCTGAAAGCAATAGAATCTACAGCATTGCGTTTTGATATTTTGCTAAAGGCTATAGTAGACACTTGTAAATAATTATTTTCCCAATCATATAATGTGAATGTTTCCAAAATGACACATAAATAGCAATCTAAACGAGGATAGACATTGCCACTGTGATATTGTAGAGAAGGGCACTCAAAATTGTCTGGTTTTATACAGGACCTAAATAATTTATCTTTATAATCTTTATAAATAAAAATGAATCGCCGTTCGTTAGTCTCGCTAAATCTCGGGAACGGCCGGGCCGATTGAGCTGGTTTTGGTCTTGAAATGTTCTTAGTAGTCCAGGGAAGGTTTTAAAGGTGAGAAAACTATAGAAAGCGGGCGAAGCCGCGGGCGGGTCAACTAGTTTTAATATAAAAAAAGGATAAGTTTAAGAAATTTAATCTTGATACCAATAATATTTATCTTGGTTTTAATGATTCAAGAGACTATGTCTCTTCAGATCAGATGCGAATTAAGAAATGCACAATGGTATAATATAATAATTTTGATTGGCATTATTTCTGTTCTCTTTAATTACCATTGTGTTTGCTATACCAATCGAATCAATTGAAAATAAACATAATTTCAAATATTATTCATATAGATCTCATTTTGTTAGTTTATAAGTTAAGTCCTGTTGAGTTTTTCGTTCAATCTGAACAGCGAGACAATGTCCTGTATAAGACCAGAGCAAACACACAATAAACACGGGTGGTAAGTGAGTCGGGTTAGCACAAACACACGTAACCACAAACAGACGTACCTGCTGTGCTTTCTTCATGCGGATAGCGCTACGGTTGTCTCTCGCACGCTGGAGGTACGGTGCCTTCTGTTCGGACGGTAGGGCGCGCCATTTCTTGAGGATCTGCTTGCAACGGTCCACCCAGTTAGGGAATTCCGTCTTCCACTCCGGGTGGTTCGTGTTCGCGTAGAGAACTGCTGATATTGTCGCCGCTGAGCCTAGACCTAGTGATAGAGTTGTCTTTTACTAAGTGTTCTACTGCTGATAAAATAAATAGGTATCTTATCTATGTCTTTATTCAAGAGCAACAGTGACATACAGCGCAGAAAGGGTCGGAGCTTGAGAAACGTAACTGCCCAGAGCAGTCCTCTAATATCAGAGATGTGGCATCAAGCGTACATATCGTAGACCTGAGTGGCTTATTTCTCATGATTTGGTCTGTAATACCGCAAGGTTGTTTGACCAGAAGTGAAGAGAGATTTCTCCTGCTCTATACTATACAGTCGGACCTCAATACCACACAGAGGCTACTGTTGTTACATAGTATACACTTACTCTCGTCAGCGCGCATCTTCTCTGCGCTGCGCTGGTTGTAGGAGGGCGGCGGCTGCTGGCCCTGCTCCGTCCACTGCGCCGCGCCGTCCGACCCGAACAGCGGACTGAGGGCGCTGTTGTTACATAGTATACACTTACTCTCGTCAGCGCGCATCTTCTCTGCGCTGCGCTGGTTGTAGGAGGGCGGCGGCTGCTGGCCCTGCTCCGTCCACTGCGCCGCGCCGTCCGACCCGAACAGCGGACTGAGGGCGCTGCTACCGCTATAAATAAAAAAAAACATTAAAATAAAAATAAACATGACATTCAATTTCAAAAAACGCCGAATTAAATGCATGTTGAGACGAGGCAGTAGAGATTTTATTTATTATATTTTATTTTAATTTGTCGCTTAACACACAAATGTGACCGAACCTACCGAAAACAGATGAGACAGAAAATATTGAAATAGTTAACACTAACCTGCTTCCAAAATCATTATGATAAGGTGACGCGTACGAGTCCATAGGGCTTTGCAGCTGTCGCCTCTGCTGCGAGTAAGGCGTGCCCGTCATAGAGTTCACATACGATACCGAAGATTCTTGAGATTCCTGTAAACATACACATTGAGTCATTATATTAATAGGTTTTTTAAGTTCGTATGTTTTATTTTTACTACTATATTAGGATAACCTGTCCAATGTTAAGTGATTTGGAAATAATATAAATAATAATTATAGTTTGACACTTGGGCCGCCATATTGGAAAATGGCGCTAAAAATCCGTTTGCTTATAACGGATTTTTGGAAAAATTAGTGTAATTTAGACAGCTCACCTGAGAATCATCAGTAAGTACGCCCTTGAAGATCTCGTCAACGTCATTGCTGTCCATGTCGGGGAGTGAATCCCGGACCATATTGTCTATGTTTATGTTGAGCAAGGAAAGGTCGTCTTTAGGTGATATTGTTGACGCTTGCGATGAGCCACCGGCTTCTACAAAAATATAAATATTATAACTACAGTAACAGCATAAAAGAAATTAATTTTCTAAAAGTGGCACGGATTCACAGCGATGTTGGTTCAACTGGCACTCTTCTAGCTTCGACGTCATTACTGTTATATATATTACAGGTAGGCTAGCTAACCAAAGAATATCAGCATATGTCTACCCGCGAAAGTCGTCAAACCGACTAAATAATTGATATATACCAGAAGAATAGCAACAGCGTCAGCGTGGTTCTTTGTCCTGACCCGATGAACTAGCCTGGTAAGCGTGGTGATTATAATTCCCCAAGTCATACAATACTTATGTTCTATTGGGGATATCCAGGCCTTATAAGATTAGGAATATTGTGAAATGTAAAATGTTTGATTATGTCTCACCACTAATAGCATCGGCCTTAGCAGCGGATTCTGGTTGAGCCTCGCTCTGCGGCCCGAGGAGCGCGTTGTTCAAGGCGGTGGAGTCCTCCGTGTGCTTCAACGGACACTCTTCTATATCAAACTTCATCTTTGTGTCACTTTCCTTGTCTTCTTTGGGTTTGAGGGTGTTGAGTAGGTCGGTCTCTTCCTGGAATTTGATTGTTTGAAGAAGTTTCAGTATTATGTTTTCGAATATGGAACGACTAAAAACTTTAACTGGGCTGGTGACTTTAACAAGACAGGTTGTCAAAATAGTGTCCTCACAATCAATCAATCAATCAATCAATCATTTATTTGTAAAAGTGGTGTAAGTACAGGTGATCTTTTAAGCTTATAAATTATGTGCTAACACATTCTGCTTTTTCAAGCGTACAAATATATCAATAATTTCTTAATACATATTCTTAAGAAATTTACAATTTATTTTTCGAAATAAGAACCTAATTGACAATAAGTAATGTTACTAGGTATGCCAAATCGCTTGAAATGTTGTATCAGTAAAGCCTGCGTGTATACAAATACACTAGTTTTTGTTTAGTTAAAAAGTACCTAGTAGTTTTGATTTTATAGGCATTCAAAGTTTCGAAAAATATCGAGTCTCGCTAACAGTCACATGAGCGCTTGTGACGTCATAGTTTAACGTCGCGCGGGCCACGGCCCGCTTAGTATCAAGTCACAGCCGTTTTTCTCCGAAACTATAAGAGCTATAAAGCTGAAATTTGGTAAGTAGATGTATTCCGTGAACCGCACTAAGATTTCATAAAAAAATTGAAAAAAAAAAAATTACATTTGGGGGTCCCCATACATAGGACTGAAACTTAAAAACGTTTTTTAATCGGACCCATACGTGTGGGTTATCGATGAATAGGTCTTTAAAAATCATAACAATATTTCTAAAACCATTTAATTTTAAACTCAATAGTTTGGACGTGAGACTCTTCCAAAGTGCAAAACAGAGTGTCCCCCCCCCTCCTCTAGTTTCTTAAATAAGAAGATGATAAATCTAGAAAAAAAATATATTGTACATAACCATAAAAACTAACAACGAAAATTGGTTTGAAGTAGTTTTTTTATAGTACGTCATAAACTATTTCATATAAACAATTACTGCGGAAGCCTACATGGGCGAGTCCGACTCGCACTTGGCCACTTTTATTTGTATTTATTTTACTTACAATATGCGTGAGGCCGTTTATTTTGATTTAAAACTTGTTTATGCGCTTCTATACACTTATCTATACGAATCTATACTAATATTATAAAGCGGAAGAGTTTGATTGTTTGTTTGTTTGTTTGAACGCGCTAATCTCAGGAACCGCTGGTCCGATTTCAAAAATTCTTTCAGTGTTGGATAGTCCATTTATCGAGGAAGGTTACAAGCTATATTACTTTTTCAAAAAAAGTAGGGATCCGCACGGAAAACCCAAATATGTCACCCAAGATGTAAAAAAA
Source organism: Chloroclystis v-ata (assembly GCA_963691955.1). Taxonomy (NCBI): domain Eukaryota; kingdom Metazoa; phylum Arthropoda; class Insecta; order Lepidoptera; family Geometridae; genus Chloroclystis; species Chloroclystis v-ata. The sequence continues at coordinate 8,189,916 of OY829902.1, read as the reverse complement.
AAATCTTATATCGCATGCGCTGCGAAAAGTATTCATTTTAGAAATATACAATGTACTACAATTTTGTAGAACACATTAATATCTACAAAAAATGTCGCGACAGCATATTTCTAACTATTATAGTTACGTCACAATAACAAGCGAATGCAAGCGGACTGAGTGAACCAGACTGATCGTGCTAAACTATGACGTCACACCGTAACCGGCGGCTCGCGTCGTACGGTTACAACTTGTTTTACTTCTAAATCGGAAACTAATTGATGTATCGAAGTAATTCTTTCACTAGTATTTTTTATATTTGACATAGAATATGGAGTGCTATTCATCAAAATTAGGTAACATTATCAATTAAGTTCTTATTTCGAAAAACTCTTGCATGTTATAAAAGCAATTGTCCAATAACCATGAAAAAAGTTTAGTTTTTAGTTTCTGAATAGGCAATGAAATTATGTCATTAGAAACATTATTGTAAACCTTAACGGACATATAATATACACTTTTACGACTAGAAGAAAGTCTAAATGAGGGGGCGTCTAATTTATCTTTGTAACGAGCTCGGGTTCTATTACTTTTCATTTCAGGTTTGAGACTAAAATTTATTATACTTTTTCACAAAAATACATATTTCATAAATGTAGAGACAACATAATGGTAAAATTTTAAGTGATTTGAACAATGGTCGACAAGACACTGTTTGATCCCAGACATTACATAAGGCTCTAATGCATCTTTTCTGCTTTTTTTTCCGCTTCCGGTTGTCAAACGAGAAACAGTGTGTCAGACGAGCTCCCGAAATTTAATTTAAAATCACAGTAAATAACAATAAAAATCAATATCAAAAGTATAGTCACAAAATCATCATTATATTTTTGTAATGTTGATGATGAAACACCTGATGCTGGCAATTAGGGTTTATTAAACCACAGTTTCTATAATACTAAGTAAAACTAAAATTCGGATAAGGACAAAGAGATGAACGTTTAATAAAACGACAGCTGAATCCTTGAAATTTTAGTAGGTAAGTGTATAAGTTTAATATTTATATGTTAATCTGTAAGTTATAACAGTATATGAATGAGTGAATTACAATACAATACAAAAATATGTACAAATTACAAGAATGAATTTTAATTTTTTTTTTTTTTGTTATATACTTACATCCTTTACTTTCACTTGTGTTGCCTGAAATATTTTTTTTTTTACCTGATTGAGCATAATAGTGATAGTTAGATCGTGGTCGTTGAATGACGTGAGCGCGGCCAGCACGTCCTCTCCGTCGCTGTCGGAGCCGTCCAGGTCTATCTTGAAGTCGCGCAGCTCGCGGTAGCCCTCCGGAGTCGCGGGACGCAGCGACCCGCCGGGGCTTTCTAATGGGTTTCCTAGGAAAGTAAGTTTTATTGAATAGGTATATTGATATGACATGTATGGATATCGCTTGGACAATTCACGCAGATAAATCAAAATCAAGACAATTTTAAATAGGAACAACGATTTACATAGACACACAAAAAACTTATTACAATATAAATAATTTATCTTTTTGTGAATCTTCTTCTTCTTTTATTTTTGGCGAACGTGACTAGCCATTGGGGTTTTGCCGTCAACCGCCAATGTTATGTTAGTATTTTTTGTTAATCACTAGTTATTCTAAACTAATTTGACATTTATATTTAATTTTAGCATGGAAATAATTTTGATAGTTCGCTTCAGGCGCTTTTAAAAAAGGATTGGCCTTACAATTTGAGATAGCTTTGATTGCACATTACATATTTGGAAATAACAGTTAAATTGAATGAGAAGTTTTAATTATTTTGGCTAGTTACTTATTTAAGAAATCAGATAATACCATAGACTAAATGAAACACAAAATTTAGTCTATGATAATAGTTAAACTTACCAGTAGAAGTGACGGCTGGTTTCGCTGGCTCCAATAACTCTTTTCCGAAGAAAGCTTCCTGCATGTACGGCGGAAACTGCTCCATCAGCTTCGAACGCGGTTTGCGCCGCGGCTTGCGTTTGTTGCTTGGAGATTCTAATAAACATGTGAAATTATATTGTTGTGTAGTACAATAAACTAATTTGGAAGTGAACATAATCAATTCATTAAAAAAAAGTAAGTGTTAGGCGCATTGATCAAATACATGGTAAAAAATACCTATTTAATATAAATTATTATTTATGCTAGACAGCACGGCTATATTCAGGATAGATAGTCAGATTTCAAGCCTTCTATGAAATCAACAACAAAACTTGTCTGACTTCAAATTTGACGTTTTGCCAATAGAAGTCGAACCCTGTGCTTTAAATTTTTTTTTTCGACAATTTAAAACAAAGTCTGCAGTATTAGAAAGTATCTTGGATTGCCATAATGGCGATAACACAAAAGTAACAACTTAAATTTTTTTAAATTTATAAAACGCTTGACACTGGCAACACTTATTGATTTTATTTTTATTATTAAAAACTAGAACTAGAAAGTATCTCACCTCCAGAGCCCTGCGTGCCGTCTCCCTCCTTCTCCTCGTCGGCCTGCGCCTTAAGCGTAGCCTGTCTCTGTCGCACCACGAACCCGCCGATGCCCAGCTTGTTGAGGTTCCGCTGCCGCTTCCTCCTGAGCACGGTGAGTCCTTGCTCGGTGGTGTACAGCGTGAAGCCCTCGGGCGGCGGTCCGTCGTTGGCCACGTTCCATAGGATGCCTTCTTTGTAGTTCGGGTTTTGTTGACCTGAGAAGTTTAAATTATATGTTGAACATTCGATTTATGAGATTATTTGTGATACATTTAAGATATTTTAAAGTTAAAGTTATACAGTTTAAATTTTATTAAGAATACATGTATTCGCTTACATGAGAACCATGTTATAATATAAATATACAGTTCCAGTACTTACATTAATTTAAAACAATCCATAACTATAAAACTATGTGATCTATGTGAGGTTTCAGTTGCCCATTCAGTTCTAAGTCGTTTATATTATTAACGTAGATCAGGAACAGAAGTGGTCCTAGTATGGAGCCTTGTGGTACCCCACAGGATATTTTCTCAGGACCACTCTCATATTGGTCTATCTTTACTATTTGGTGTCTATTTGATAGGTAGGATTTTATTAGGTTATATGCTTCACCAGCCACGCCTATTGCAAGTAGTTTTTTTAAAAGAAGATTACAGCTAATTGTGTCAAAAGCCTTTTTTAGATCTATAAAAACCCCAACGATTTTTTTTTGAGGATAAATCTTTTTATAACTGTATACATAAAAAAATGAGGTTACTATTATATATTTTTATTATATTTCGAAATAAACTATTCAGGTATTATTATTAAACTATTCAGGAATTATTATAATTTTTTTCTCACCCGGTTCCTCCTTGACTTCAGCAGTGCTGTCGGGCTTCGCGTCCTCAGCCATCTCCGCATCCGCGTTCTGGACCACTGTTTCAATAGATGCCATTATTTCTACTCCACAACGCAAGCGTCCAACATACAAAAACTTAAATTAGGTATTGTTGTATTTGTTTAGCTATTCATTTTTGACTGTTTTTCAGGTAAGAATAATTTTTTGATATGATGGCGTGTTGTTTTAGTTAGGAAAGGCTTTTATTTCTAAAAAATTGTTGACAGTATATTGAAGTTAGAGACCCCTCGCTTGAGACACTTACCGGCGTCCTTGTCCGCCTGTTCGTTCTTGAACCTGCGCTTGCGGCGTGTGTGCGTGATGCCCAGCTCGGCCTCTAACATCTTCATGTGGTGCGCGCCGCGCTGCGAGAGACACACGTCGTCCACGTAGTACTCTCCGGCGAGCCCCAGTGACAGCGGCGTGGGGCGCGGCGCGCGGGGCTGCGAGGGCTCCGCGAGGCGCGCCACGTGCGGCGCCGGCGTCTCGCGCCCGCGGCACACCACGCACTTGTACCTGGAGAGGTGAGGGGCACTGGTCACTTCACTGCGATAGGGAATGTGGCGACCTCTATCGTCACTATTATGATAATTAGAACTGGCTTCCACAGCGTCACGCCAAAGTAAACGGCTTTTATCAAAAAATATACAAAAACGTAGTTCAACTCTCAGAACGACAATACTAAACATTATTGTCATCATCCCTCCTCATAGATCTCTTTCATATTTCACTATTATGCATCATGCAAATCATGTGTCCGTTTTGTTGGTGTCGCTGCTAGGCTTGACTATCATCGGTATCCATTCCATATCTTTGCAGAGCCAACGGTGGGCCTACCTATATAACTTTGATCTTACCCAGCTCTGCAGCAGATCTCAGCGTCGTTCTCATTCCGTATCGCATCGCAGGTGCCGTGCAGCCAGCGGTTGCATGTCTCGCACTGGATGATCAGCTCGCCGTCCGAGTACGGCTCCGAGCACACGCAGCACATCACTAGCGATGCGCACGGGGCACATTCTGGCAGGGAAAGAATTGAAATTGAAATTGAAAGAATTATTGTGGATTACACTACTGAAGTGTTAATATTATGACCACTGGGAAATTGAAATTTAATATGGTACCTATGCGAGTGCCATATCTACTACCTCTGTGGCATACCGGGCGATGGTCTGCGTTTAGGTCGTCGCGCCAAAATCAGATCACTTTGCGAGACCACCGAGAATATAACAATCAATTCACAAAAATCAAATTTCAAAGGTTGCCTGGAAGAAATCGCTTTTAGTGATAAGGCCGCCAATTGATACACTTTTTTATGTACCAATTTTTTTTGTTATGTGTTTTTTGTTTTTGTGGTGTGCAATAAAGAATATTATATTGTATTGACCTGTATAGTTGTCGCACCAGTGCTGCGTGTCGCGCGTGCCGCACACGAGACAGCGGCGACACCGCTCGCAGCGCCAGGCGCCGCGCGGCACCTCCGCCAGCGTGGGCTTGGCGCAGTAGGTGTGCCACGCGGTGTCGCAGTCCTCGCACAGCATGAGCAGCTGGTCGTCGCCGCGGTTGCCGCAGCCCTCGCACACGGTGCAGTCCAGGCAGCGCCAGCCCAGCGTCACGATCACTTGTGACACCTGCGGGTTAAGTAAGGTTTAGAATGAAAGTCATACGCGGTCTTAACAATAAGTATTTATTTACAAAAGTTTACTTGATATTTACTTCATAATTAATTAAAAATAAAACGTATAATTGATATTTTGCACGAGTATCAAATATCAAATGTTTGATATAGTAACTATGTAGGTGCACCTCCATGATTCAATAGTTCCTGTCCATCCAAAGGTTGCCTGGAAGAGATCGCTGTTAGCGATAAGGCCGCCAATTTTACAATTAGTTTAGTTTGTTTTCTTATATATTGTTTTGTCTATTTAAGTGTGCAATAAAGTTATTATCTATCTATTATTTTTGGGAGCCTTAGAACTAATTTCACCACTCTCTGTTTGTTAATTTAACATCCGGTCATGTTTAATCACTGTCAGTTTACATATATTTATGGACTGTTAATTACTTAATGGATGTTAAACTAACAAACAGAGCTTGGTGAAATTCAGCCTTATTTATTCATCAGAACAGATCAATGTGCGATAAAATGTCACCTTTATATTGACGCAGTAAGGGTGGTAGGTCTGCCCGCACTGCGCGCATGCGATGAGACAGCCCTCGGAGTCGGTGCCGATGGCGCCGCACATCACGCACAGGTCTTGTGTCAGCACGAACTTGTCCTTGCTCGAGCACAGGACCAGTTTGTTCTCCACACCTGACGAGGAAGCTAATTACCCAAATTGAATGGAAGTGCTAAATATTATTGTATGTTTGGTTATTGTATGGGTAATATGTTAATTTCAAACATAAAACCTAAAAGCAAGAACAATGTTAATGTAACCTGTTATAAGATTTTGCCAGCTTTACAAAATTTCGTGTTCATCAATAAAGAAGAAGCTACACTGAAAACCTTTTTTATCTTTTTTATACGGTGGTGTGTTTTAATTTTTCATGCTTAATTTATCTTATTGTATTCATGCTGATTGTAATATTTATGTAACTAAAACTGAGAAAAGAACAGGAAGACACTTTCTGCGAAGTTCATTTGACACGATTTTTTTTATTTTTTGCGTTTCAGGAGAAGGTCCTCTAAGATATAAATTTGGGCCCTGTAAAGATGGCTATTTTACCTGGATCATCTTCAGGGGTCTTATTATCGGGCGCCTGTGGCCTCTGCAAGCCGAGCCCCGGCACTCCGAACACGCCCCTCATCTTGGGCTTAGAGCCGCGTTTCCGTCCGAAATCCAGCGCCGACCTCTGTCGCTTCTGGAAGCCCATCTTGCCGGCCGGCGGGAACCCGCCCTTTAGTTTGTATCCGCCGATCTTCTTCTTGGCCACTTTGGAGGAAACTGTGAACGGCTTGCCTTTGCCTAGGCCTACGTCCGCGGGCTGGAAATTAAGAGTCGTGTAAGAGGTTAAACCTATACGTAAGTGGAACCATCTCGACGCAAGTTTAATTCATTTTGCAGTTAATTTTTAATACAGGGTCACTCCTAAGTGGTATAAAAATTAATTGATTTCTGTTATAATTATGACCCAATACTGAAACTACTTTATTTAGTTCTAAATATCTGAAAAAGTTCACTGAATAAAAGTCCAAGGTCGGGTTAAAATCTGAATTATAAAATAGAGACAAAATACAAGACTACTAATATAAAAACTTTTTGATACCAGGTTTCACCAGGTAATTAATTCAGAGCATAATATAAATAAAAAATACATAAACCAATCATATAGATAACAAACGAAATAAAGCATACCTTAGCCTCAATCGCCAAAGGATCCTGTTCGGACTGTGAGTTCTCATCTCCGAACGAAGAGTCTTGAGAAGTGGACGCCATCGTGTCCTCGTCGAAAGCTGAGTAAAGCATCACTGTTTACACAAGGCTCCTTTACTAACACTCACAACATGTTACAATCATAAATTAGCAATAATATTACATGATTACAATCATTAAATTAGCAATAATATTACATCATTACATTCCCACAGAGGTGAAGCCTCTACAAGAGAAATTAGGCCTATTAGGATTTGTTATTAGTAGATTCACCCTAGCGAAGTGCGAGTTGGTAAAGTCACATATTCTTTAAACTTAAAGTTCTCAGAACATGCCGGTTTCCACACGATGTTTGACTTTACCGACATAGCAAGTGTTTTTAAGTTACACATACATTTTTAAGAAGAACATTAGAGGTGCGTGTCGAACCAACGACTTTCGAAATAAAGATAATGATCAAATGACATAATTATCATAATTAGATTGATTCCCTCATGAAACAATACAAACTATTATCTTTATCATAATCAATCATTAGGGAATTTATTTACGATCGTGACTAGACTTAGGTAAACACAAAACAGTTCTAAAACGTTAATTCAGTAATATGAAACGGATTATACATAAACTAAAACATAAAAATCGCTTTAAGTGATAAGGCCGCCCAATTGTTACACTTTTTTATGTACCTTTATTTTTGTTTTTGTGGTGTACAATAAAGAGTAATGTATTGTATTGTATTGTAACTACATATTCTATTTTTTGTCATTGTGGCTGTGCCTAAATAAAAATATTCTAACAATTTAACAGGTCATAATGATTATACTTACATCCAGATTTGGAAGCCATCAAAGGCATTTGTGTCTTGCAAATAGGGCAGCAGTAATCATAGCCCGGGTTCTGTTCCTTCTTCAGCTTGTACTGGGAGGGTTCCGCCTCGGGGTCGCACGCTCCGTGCACGTAACTACAAATTAAAAATATTAAATAAAATAAGTTTATTTGGAATAAACAACACAGTGAATTTATAAATATAGAACCATAATACACGCAGTAGTTTAAGTAGTTTCTTAAACTACTGCGTGTATCTCGTCGCGAGAATTAACGCCCGTCTCCAGATATAGGTAGAGTTCCAAATTTAAAGCTCAACTTATGGCTAACCTAAGACTAAGTCAAAAATTAACCACACTTATATTTTATTCTTATATTTTCACATACATCACTAAGTAAAGTAACACATAAGGACGAATATGTTAAATTTATTACTTAATTAAATTACCACAAATTCTATATTTTTCACAACACTTTTAATGTTTTACGTTGTAACTTGAATTATATTTAGAGTTTTCATTGTCACTTTAATCCCGAATAGTGGAACTTAATTTATATTAACAAGAGGTATTATTTTGAGCAGTTTTAAGGTTATCATCGTATTATGAATGCTAGAAATAAAATAATACAAAGTCTATGAGTAATCAAGGTTGGGCCGATAAAATCACCGATACCCAGAAATTATCGATAGGATTATTTATAGGTTACCGTAATCGAAAATGTATTGCTTACGCTCTCTAAATAAACAACAAGATAATTTCAGTATTTACTGTGCGTTAAAGTCATAGTGAAAATTAAACCTAAACTAGGATTCAGATATAAATAAATACAAATGTGGAAATAATAGAGTACGGACATTTAGTGTCAGTAGAGATTTAAATAATATTTAATAAATAAAAGAAAAAGGAGGATGGCAAACATGTGACCCAGATAGAAGCGGGTTTGAGGCTGCTGCGGCTACAAAAACTAGTGCGCTTTTCTGAATTTTTGAACGCCCCGTTCCGTTAAAATGATCGGCGAGCGGTCGTAATCCGTGCTTTCCAGTGTGGTCCTGAAGATGTCTCACATACTAGGATAAAACGGTTGACCAAATCCGACGTATATAAAGTTCGTAGATTTACCGTTTATTCTATATACTTGTTCCGAGTGTCTATGTGTTATATATGTATAATAAAAATATCTATCTATGTATGTATATTGTATTAAGTATATAAGAAATCTAGCACCCGTAACACAAACTACGAGCTTACCACGGGTCTAGGGTTATGTTGCTGTGTGAATTGTCCGGCAATATTTATTTGTCCAGTGGACGTCCTACGCTGCGATTGCCGATCCGTGGTCTCCACTCAAGAATTTCTCGATAGATATAGTATATTACCGTTTGCATATAGTGCATCGTATCATATCGCGGTACGCGGCGGCGCGGTAGGCGCGGCGACACAGCGGGCAGCAGGAGCCCTTGTTGCGCTGCTGGTAGCACGAGTCGCACACCGTGAAGTGCGCGTGCCACCGCGACGACGGACCCGCGCCCGGCGACCGCGCGCCGCAGTCCGAGCACACGCGGCAACACTGGGGACAAATGGATAATTATTACTGAGACTTATATAGGATTTTAAATTATTTTTCGTTTGAAGATGGTAGACCAGAAAGTAAATCCTACCAATTTTTTATTTCTTTGCTCTCTTTCCATCCAAAGGTTGCCTGGAAGTGATCGCTCTTTAGCGATTAGGCCGCCCATTGTACTTGTTTCTTTTTGTAATTTTTTGTTTGTTTTGGTGTACAAAAAAGTGTATTTGTATTTGTAAATACAAGTTACAAGTGTTGGCTAAGTGGGAACACACTCCGCCGCGGCACACTTGGCACACGCGGCAGCTGCGGCACGTTCAGCCGGAACGGACGTCTAACTAACCTTGCATTTCCATCCGTACTTGGGCACGGTGGCCATCATGGGCCGCAGACAGGTGGCGTGGTACAGTTTGTCGCAGTGCTCGCAGGAGACGGCGCGCGGCTCGCCCGCACACACGCCGAGGCCGGCGCCCGCCTCGCCGCGGCACACTTGGCACACGCGGCAGCTGCGGCACGCCCAGCCGGCACGGACGCCTGGGGACATATACATAACAAGTAACTAAATATAATAAGAGTATCAATAAATAAATAAATCAATAAATATTATTGCTGGACAATTCACACAGCGACATCTAGCCCCGTGATAAGCTCTGAGCTTGGGCTAGATTTATGATATACTTAATAGAATATACATAGATAGATATTTTTTTATTATATATTATAATAACACCCAGACACCCGGAACAAATATTTGCAGTTCATATAAATTGTTGTCCCGAGGCGCGAATCGAACCCATAACCTCTTGCGTCGCAGGCGAACCTTCGTCCATTGCGCCACAGAGGAGTATAAATGAAGTATATAGTAGCAATAGTAAGATAATGTTTTAACACAAACTCTTACCTGGTAGCTGAGCGAGCCCGACGCAAGTGCCGTGGTAGTGGGCGCCGCAAGTCACACACGTCATGAGATTGGCGATGTCGCCGATTGTCCTGCAGGTTCGGCATTCTATATCGTTTGCACCTGGACAAATTCGTAAATATGGTCAATTACCACGCAACTTCTGAGTAGTAAGTTTGAGTACAGTATTCAATTTTAAATTATACTAGCTGTTTCCGCGATATTATCATAACTGGAGCAATAATTTATGAAGCCTATCCTGTATTCCAGACCTCAAAATGGTTTTTTTTATACTACCATGTTGGCAGACAAGCATGCGGCCCACTTGGTGGAGAGCGGTTACCGCAGCCTATGGACGCCTGTAGCATCAGAGATGTTACCTGCGTGCTGCCGAACCCTTTAAATGCTTCAGAATACCCTTTTTGAATAAATCCATGCATGTCCTTTGGGAAAACCTTGGAAGGAAGATCATTCCACAACTTTAGTGTTCGTGGTAAGAAATTTCTTGTGAACCTGACAGTCCGCGAACTGAATGGCTCTAAAGTATGTGGATGAAATCTTTCCCGACGGCGAGTGGTGCGATGAAGGAAGGTTATATACCAAATCATTACTTTAAGAGTTCTGGCGAAACTGTGTGTTCTTCTGTGTGTATGTGTTTTTATAGTATAACGTACTGATTATATTCTCTTTGTATAGGTAATTGGTAACGTCCATTACGAAATACCCATACCCATAGATTTATAAATTTATCTACGACATCTACCTATACGATATTAGATGTCGTAACAAAAACAGTATTATTAACTATTATTATTATTATGCTGTTGTGAGTTCCATCGGAGAACCAATAAAACAGCGCCCGTTGTCGTCAGCGCGATCTAGAACTCGCACGATTTGAGTAGCGACATCTAGTTTTGAACATTGCAAACTGCAACCTACAACGCAAAGGTAAGGGGGGAAACACAACACAAAGCGACGCGCATCGATGAAACGCAAAGCGTATTAACCCCCCATAGACTAACGTTCATTCCTTCCGGCTTATCCCGTGTACAGATAAGCGACGGGCGGGATGAAATAAAACACGACTTGAAGGGTCGCGGTGTTATAATACCGTCATTCTTTCCGCTATTGCACATACACTGGCGTTCATTCCGTAAGGATTGTACATTCCGGCAGGAATGAACGTTAGTCTATGGGTAGCTAATTGTGTCAAATCAATTTGTATTGTTTTCTATGACCAGAAACCCCACGCGCCGCGCGAACAAATAGAGAAAAAATGTAACCACCAACCCAACCAACCTAATGTATGTCTATGTACTCTTCTATAGGGGCATCTACATGGACTGTATTTTATGACATTTTGTGGCTGCAATTATTGGCAAACAATAACCCCCCATAGACTAACATTCATTCTTTCCGGCTTATCCCGTGCACAGATAAGCGACGGGATGAAATAAAACACGATTTGACGGGTCGCGGTGTTATAATACCGTCATTCTTTCCGCTCTTGCACATACACTGGCGTTCATTCCGTAAAGATTGTACATTCCGGCAGGAACGAACGTTAGTCTATTGGTAGCTATTGCCCAGCCATCAAAAAACATTTTTGTGCCTTTTATGGATAAGCCTTCGAGCAAAGGATAAGCAATCAATTGCAGGCAACATGTTGCAATATGGCTGTAATAGTATGCAATAGAAGTATTAATATATAAAAACATTTTTGACATACCAAAAAATATGTGGCTATAATGCCGGGCCATCCTTAAAATATTGCATAGTGTAGCTGGTATTGCTAGCAATGTTGCCAGCCACAGTAGTGCATATTACATACATATTTGCAAACAAATTAATTCAAAGAAATATGTACTTACAACCAACTAATACTTGATAGAGATGATCTTTGCAAAATGATGATTTGGTTTGGAAGTCCATGAATCCTCCAGATGCAAGAACACAAGGTAAATGGAAGAATTTGCTGCATGTCATTGTCTGTAAAAATAATTGATATTGAAGAATTATTAAAATTAAGGGCCCATGTTATGAAAAAAAAATTCAAAAAGTTCAAAAAAATTATAATTATTTTAAAACACCAAAATGTCATAATGCTCCAATGGGGCTCATGTTAAAGACCACATAATAAATAAATAAGTAAAGTCAAAAGATTAAATCTTACCTTACAAGGTATACTTGCACCATGTCTGGTACAAAAGGCACATTTCCTCCCTAAAGCCGCCGTCAAGATCCCTTTAACTCTAGTCTCCTCCAAATCAATCTTTTCATCCTCGGTAGCTGTTATTGCCAATTGCTCCTGGAATGGTGGTGTGAACTCAAGGCAGTTGCGATGCAGATAGATCATTCTGGAGAATACAACGATTGGTAACTCTAACATCTCAATGTGCCCAATTATTGATAGTTCATCTGTATGTTCCATGTTGTATAATGGTGTCCTGTGAACAGAATAAACATATTAAAATATTTTTATACACAGAATTATATTCAGTGAAATTGGTCATGAAATAACATGGATGAATGAGTAATTAACATACATAATTAATCACTTATCTTGCTAGGTAAAGTTATTTTAGTAATAAGCAAATACTAAAATAGCTATATCTATTTTTATAAATAATTATTTTTAGTAGATAAAGTTATTACAGTAATAGCAATTATAATAATAACTTTATATATTTGTTATTATTTTTTTACATTATATTATTTATTCACCAATGGGTAATTATACTGTTGATTGATGTTGATGAACTTGTTAGATATATGAATAATATGAATAGGCATTGTAAATTATTTGAAGTTTTGAATAAAATACAATGATAGCAATGTTTTGGAAACTTACTTGCATTTACTGAAGGCTTTCTGTCTCCTGCTCAAAGGCAAAGCCAGAGGATGTTGGTTCTGATCAACCAGTTCAGGAGGTGGTGAGACCAGCCCTGGTGTGACAGGAGTGGCCGGTGCACTGCCAGGAGTGGTGACACTGGTGGGAGTGGCCCCTCCAGAGTTGGCCACAGGAGTAGTGTTGCCTTCACCCTCAAAGGAGCAGGGAATCTGCCGCATTTCACTCTGTCCTAGTTGACTCTTTTCACTCAGATTACAGAGCGCGCACACTTTACCAGGCCTAAAAAAATTACATACATAAATATAATAAGAATAAATACAAAAAAAGAAGTTTTTTGATTGTAATTAGGTAGGAGTTATTTTTGTACCATTTTTCTGGCATATAGGGTGGTTCTTCAGGCACAGGTGGTGTTGGGAAATCATCCTCTTCCATCATTTCTTCAAGGGCATCATCTCGGCTCCCTCTGTGCCGCTTAGCACCTCTTACTGAACCAGCACCTCCTCCTCTATACCTTAAATATTAAAAAAAAAGCATAAAATTAAAATTTACGAAAATGGATACAAAATTTTTACTATACTCTCATCATTTATAATGTTGCTATGTGAATTATTTAGGAATATTTTACTAAACTGTACTTCATATAAAATTAAATGTTTACCTCCTAACAATTTTTCCCTCCCTAGTTAATTTTGGACCTTCCTTCCGTGGTCTTCCAGGGCCTCTTCGACCAGCTGTAAAGAATGGTCTAGTGTAGCCCTGGTGGTGGAAGAATGCTGGCTGAGACACCACTCCATGGGGAGACGCCGGCTCCTCCCCGCGGGGTGAAGACGCACAGGATGTCGGGGTGGACCCAGGACCCGGATAGAACTCTACAAATATAATTTAAATTTTTATTAAATGTAATAATAACATTGACATCTAGTTCTTATTTCTAGGAATGGATATTTCAATTAAACATTTATTTGTACTACATTTATACATCATATATGTAGCAATGGCTCTACTTAATTTGTTTCTTACCCGATGAAGGCGGTGCTTCACCTTCCTCTTCAGACCCATCATCAGGTAACAAGTCTACGTCCAAAACATTATCTTCCGGCACGTCCATCTACAAAACATGAATATAGTAAAACCAAAATTGTAAATAATTCCTTGTTTAGTTACGACAGCGTAAACCAATGCTAATTTATCAACAGAGAACACCAATCTACAGACGATGGACCGCCATAATGAACGACAAGTAGATTTTCTATCAACACAAATAAACTTACCGCAAGGTTTTGCGATGGACTTTATATTTATTTATTCACAGTGGAAAATTATGAGATGGAATTTTAGTCATTTTCCCACGTAAATTATATCGAAAACATAGAAACACGAAAAAACGCAAAACGGGATCGAAGCGTACAAAACTTTTTTAGGGATGAGCAATGCTTGCTTGATCCATTTTTATTGACAATGAGTGTTTGCTTACTCACAAATATCGATTAAAATCGGAAACATCGATGCTTTTAACTTTTAGACATTAATATAAAAAAGGAAAATTAAAAAGTTTATACAATTTTATTTAAAAAAGCAAATTAAATTCATATATATAATCAAAAAAACTGGTTAGTTTGAGTAATCTTAACTGGGTTACCTGAGACATAATAAAAACATTGCTGATGCTGCCCATCTCTCACGACCCACGCTGCACATTTTTGAACGAAAGCCCCTGTCAGTGATTTGTGTCCCAATCTCAAGTAGGTAAAATTGTGTTGTGTCAGTTCAGTAGAGACAAACAACGATTAGTGGTGTTTGTATACGTGTTCAAATACGTCCTTAACTCCTCGAAAAATTTAACAATAAATTAGAAAAAATGAAACAACTTTTAGGATTTATCTTACTACTTTCATGTTTAACTAGCTATTGTAAGTCGTCTTTATTTGAAAGCGATTCATGTTATTCATTTGGAAGTGGGAATGTTTTTCCCGGTGGTGCAAGAAAAGTTGAACACAATTTACAATTTACGAAAGCAATGAGTAAGTTATTTAGATGACATGCGATTTCTGAAAACCAAATAAATTTACTTCTGTTATTTCTTTATTTACATTATTTATTGTTTTCTTTTTATTAGTCTCCAAGCCGGCTCCTCAATGGGAGGCTACTGCTGTCGTTAATGGAGAGTTCACACAACTTTCATTGTCAAGTTTCAAAGGGAAATATTTAGTATTCTTTTTCTATCCACTGGATTTGTAAGTATTATGTTCTTATTTAATTAACATTATTATGGAGTGGCATTAAATATAAAACATTTAAATTTTCCTTTATTATTATTGATTATTAATGAATAATTCTTTATCTTATCTTTATGTTGTTATGTAAATTAAAAATATATTCCGTAGCTAAGGAAAATTATAAATATGTACCCACAATTTATGAATTATTGGTTAAAATTGCTACTGCCTAATTTTGTTGTGGAAAGTAAGTAGGTATGGTAAAATGGATAACAAATATCTCCATACGTAATTGTAATTAGTACCTACAGAAGTAATAATCACCGACAAAAATCCACCCACATAATGAGTAGGTAAAATTCACCTTATCTAAAATAAAATGTGCCAATCAATTAATCACGCACATGATAGCACCTAATGATTTGTATGTTTTTTTCAGTACATTTGTATGTCCTACCGAAATACTCGCATTCTCTGAACGTCTTGAGGAATTTAAAAAAATTAACACAGAGGTGGTTGCCTGTTCTGTAGACTCTCATTTCACTCACCTGGCTTGGATCAACACACCCCGAAAAGAAGGCGGTCTTGGAAAGTTAAATATTCCACTATTGAGTGACTTAACACACTCTATTGCAAAAGATTATGGAGTATATCTTGAAGATTTAGGCCACACATTGAGAGGATTATTTATTATCGACGATAAGGGAATCTTGAGACAAATAACAATGAACGATTTACCTGTAGGGAGATCTGTTGATGAAACTTTACGACTTGTACAAGCTTTTCAATATACGGATAAGCACGGAGAAGTTTGTCCTGCTGGTTGGAAGCCGGGTCAAGATACCGTAAGTCATTGATAAAAAATCCAACAGTAAATATAACATTTCATGTAACTATGACACGTAATAATAACATTTATTAATTATTTTCAGATCATACCCAATCCAGATGAGAAAAAAAAATATTTCGAAAAAATGGCTAGTAAGGCATGACGATCTTAACATTTTCGTCTAAATTTTAAATACAATGGAGACATCACAACATTTATCTGATTTTTTCCAGATTAATTAGTTTTAAATTTTTTAATAATATTGTAAAGGAAAGCTCAAAATTAATGTTGCACGATACATTTAATAATACTCATTTGAATTAGGAACTAACTCTCACACTAATTACAAAATGTTAAAACTTAATCCTTATCAATATGAACGTATAGATAATGAATGCTAAAAACAACAATACATAAACTGATACTTTTGAACTATGGTGAACTGATAAACATTGAGTACAAAGATAAACATTTTTACTCGAAGGGTAAAATACACCACACCAAAAGAGATGTAATCTTTTGGTGTGGTGTATTTTACCCTTTATCACTTAAAAAATACCTACTTGTAAGCAGTGAGTTTTATTTTCTAATATTTTAACCACTAGCGCCGTCTAATTATAATTTAAGAAAGGTTATAAGATTTTATATCTGACTCCTTTTTATTTTAAATATTTTATTATTAATTGTCGTGGCAAATTGGCAATAAAAAATAAATTCAGCCCTAGTATTAAAGTTCATGAGATACATGCCTCGGATAGACAGCAGAGACTAATGTTTCCTTTCTATCTTTCGGGTCTTTATCCCAATAGGAATTATTACTGAATTCTTGAAATAATTCGTACAAAACAGTGTGAGGTACATATTCATATTATATTAAAAACTAGCTGGCCCCGCGAACTTCGTCTCGCCATATAAGTACTTTTATTTGCAACTATTTCCGTACTAAATTTCATCCAAATCAAATTTTCCCGCGGAAGCATTTAATTTTCCGCGGTAAAAAGTCTCCCGCCTTTTACTTTTATTTGCAACTATCTCCATACTAAATTTTATCCAAATCGAATTTTCCCGCGTATGCATATAATTATTTTCAAAAGTAGCTAGTATGTTCTGTCTCAGGGACTAAAGATTGTATGTGCCAAATTTCATCAAAATCGGTTGAGATGTTTTAAGCGGGAAAGCGTAACAGACAGACAGACAGAGTTACTTTCGCATTTATAATATTAGTTAGGATTAGGATATGTTTTTTATTTTTTTGTTATATTATAATAAATAAACATTGTACACTCCTATAATTATTTATTCTCAAAAATGTGTATTTAAAATTGTACTGCAAAACCAAAAAGAAACAAATTGTAGAAATCATTGATACCAATGTTACCTGTATATTAGAACATTTGGTAGGAGCAAGCGGTACTAAAAGTGATCATATTTTTAAAGCGAATAAAAAAATATATTTTCAAGAACGAGAAACTTTATTTGGGTCTGTTCTGTTCCGATTATAAATATTCTTTAAAATTGTTTTTGTATCGATTTTAGAACAAATTACGCCCATCCCTATAACAAACTGTCAACAGACTAGCAAACAAAATAAAAATATATACATACTGTCAAATGCCAAAGTGAATGTGACAAATGACGGATCAAGTTGTCATTGATTTGGTTCGGTTTCATTGGATTTTCGCTTGTTTCAGAGATTTTGGTTTTGGTTTATCTACTTTTCTTTTTTGAATTATTGCATTGGTCGTACACGTAGGTAGATAGATACCTGCGAAAGAAAAAAACAAATAGAACTCACGAATAAATGGGCGATCGACTACAAAGTCCAGTTTAGTGGAACCTTCAGTGGTTGTTTTGTTGAATCTATAGGTCAGAATAAGTATTATTTCATTTGTGTTTATCAAACCTTATCTTAATGTATTCTACTCTTCATTGTTTTCAGTAACTATGTACCTACCACCCTCGTATTTTATAAAACGTTCATAAGGTATGAGAATCTACAATAGTGTTTTGCTTTCAGTGAAAATAAACATCAGGAAATGATGATTGTAATCCGAGCAGCAAGAGTTTGTATTCATACCTGTTCTAAATCATTATTTGGTAAACCTTCGTTGAGGAAGGACTACAATAGTTTATGTACCTACTTAAAAATTATTCCTTAGTCTAATTGATTAAAAAATGAAAATCAGTTTACTGTTAAACAGTTTTGGTTTTTTACCATTGCTTTTGTGTGTGTATGCTTCCTATAATGAAATAAACCATGGTCTGAACAAATAGCTTCAATAACCACCTAAACATCTAAAATGTTATTAAACAAAATAAAAGCCATGTTATATTGTGACAAATCTGATCAGTGTCTGAAACCAAGAAAAATGGCTGGTGGTTTAAACTTTGGTTTTCATTTCAGATATCACTGGTTCGTCTCTTGTGAGAGCATCTTCATCAAAAAAGGATAAAAGAAGTATGGTTGATCCAAGACGAGTTGTCAGTTATAATGACATGTTAAAAGTTATTGATCAGCCAGAAAAGATGATAATTGATGTGCGGGATCCAGATGAAGTTATGTCTACTGGAAAGATACCTTCCAGTATTAACATACCATGTATGTCATTTAATTATTACAAAAGTATTTTGCTTATGTGCTTTGGTGATCTCTAAATATTTATGCTATATAGATACTTACGTTTATATCTAAGGCCTATAGCTCTTTAAATCCAAAAAAACCTTAGTACATTCAGGTATTGTGTAGGTAGATATTGGGAAAATTAGAGTGCTAAAATAAACGTAATTTTTTGTAGTAGGAACTGTACAGGATGCCCTGTCATCAATGTCAGATGCTGATTTTGAGAGAGAATTCAAAAGAAGGAAGCCTTCATCATCTGATGAGTTGATATTTTACTGCAAGTCTGGCAGGCGCTCTTCAGAAGCTCTTGATAAGGCCTTAAAGCTGGGATATGGAAAGTGAGTAAAATAAGTACCTAAGTAGTTTTTTTTACTATAGAACCCGGTTGTGCTTTGATAAATTCATATTGAGATAAGCAGGCATTCCACAAACTCTTTACATTGAATTTTGGTCAACAGGAACTTCTTCAGGACCAAACAATGCAAGGACACCTAGTAGTTGCCTGCATAGTCAGAATATTAAAAATAATTTCATCATACCTGATTGTTTATTTTTCATTTGGCAGGTCTAAAACCTACATAGGAAGTTGGGAAGAATGGTCTAGCAAGCAGAAGTAATGAAGTAAACCAGTGTGAAGTGGTGTTGGGAAATATTATGTCATTCATAATACATAATTAAAGTACCTTCCTATTTGTGATATTACAGTGATATTACATTAACTTATTGTCCAATAAAGCTAAAAAACAGTTGGTTTTCTAAAATATATTAATTACAATAACTTACTCATCATCTAAGATAATGTTAATAGCATAGAAATCCAAAGTGTTCAAATCTTGAACCATTCTATAACTAAATACATACTTCAAGTTTTTTATGGATGGATATAATGGTCAAGTTTATGGTTATCTCTTATTGAGATTTGATTGCCCAGTCATTCCAGCTGCCAATGTAATTCTTTGTGCTGGAAAATTATTATAAATTATAATAAAACAATTTAATATTACCTATAATATTAAATATTATCATTTACTACATGGCAGGTAGCCTTTCACCAGCGTTGTGGAATTGAAACCTTAATAATAAAATTGATAATGGTTTTAAAAACAATACATACTTTTTGAATCCTAATTTAGCAGCATTCTGTTGAGCCATGCCAGATCTCTTTCCTATCATGCAGTAGAATATAAGTTCAGAGTTTTCTTTTGGTTTATCTCTGCTAAATGCATTCTCAAATTCCTTTTCTGAGGAACTTAAAACAGCAGCTACATTACCCACTAGAAAAAATATTATTTCAAATCATTACTGGTATTCGGTTAAATTATAGAAAACTTACTGTTACCTACTGGATATTATTTAAATTCTTATTTGTATTAGATGATTTAGTTTTTTTGATAAAGCTTAATTTTGTGACTGTATTATGATAAGTTTATGTTCACTTACACGGTATGTTAATACTATTGGGTATTTTCCCATGCTCCTTTATTTCATCTGGCTCTCTAACATCAATGAGGAAGACATTATTTTGTTTGACACTACTGATATTCTTAACATATTCATAATCAGCAGTGGGCAACAATTCCTCTGTGTTTGTTTGTTGAGAGTACCAACGTTGTTGTAACACATTGTTTGAAATTGATGTGGCTGCAGACACACCTGGAAAAGGCAATGTAAGTACCTATACCTATTATCATAACTAACTTATTTACCACAAACAACAATTCGAGCTACAAAATGAAGGTAGGTACTTTTTAAATTTTGTTTTTTATACAAGGTTTAAACTTACGAGGAACATAGGGCTGTCCGGCCTGAGAAATTTGAAAGGGTACTGAAGAAACTTTATGAATTTTAAATAAATGCAAACCACGGGTCATCAATCTTCCTATCATTTTTCCTTGGGATACTTTTATTTGTTATTAACTATGTAGGTTACCGACGTTTATTTTTTCTGCAAAAAGAAATTCAATTTATGAAATCCTTTGGATTGTTGATAATAGGTAAATTGAATTTCTTTTTATAGATAGGAGATAAACGATCTGCAATCAAGAGTTATTAGTATTAAATAAAATAGTTATTTTAATACAATTTTACGTTATTTATTGTGTTGATTGTTATTACTTGCGTGTTCTTCTTCTTCTTCGTTTATGGCTTGCTGCTATGGTATTTACACTGTAGGTACATAACATACCTACGTCAGATGTCATTATTTGTTCTTCTTCTTCTTCTTCTTCTTCTTTTATTATGGCGAACGTGACTGGCAATTGTAATTATGCCGTCAACCGCCAATGTCAAGTGAGTAAATTTCATTACAAATTTTGAGTAGATTTGTCGCGAAAAGACAATGGGAGTTGAGAACAGACAAAAAAAAAAAAAAAAACTAATCAAATTAACAAGTTGATACATTTTTGAACAACTAATAAATCTAACTAAAATGAAATACAAACTAATAAATCCAATGATTTTATATTGAATAAATCTAACTAAAATGAGAAAAAAAAAAAAATTACAAGACAAAATACAAAATAAGTTTATGGAACATATATATATTTACAACTTAATATTATTAACAGATATAAATTTACAAAATTTAGAAATGAAAGATGAAAAAACTAATGGAAGGAAAGATTTATATGAAAGGGGTCGGGGAATTTCTGAGGGAGCCAAATTGTATAATGATGAATTTAATAATGTACAGGAGAAAAAAATATGATTTAAGTCCCCTTCATCTAATCCACATTCGCATAGAGAATTATCTCTAACTAACCCTTATTTTTGCAAGGAAAACCGGAGAACAATGCTTAAATCTTATCTTGACCTCTCCGAAGGACACAAGTAAAAACTATCTCTCCAACTCTATTTTAACATTTCTATGGCACTGTCATGTCAATGTCAACAATTTTATATTGTCTAAATCTGATGGTGTGTGGTGCATGCGTGGGTTACCTAGTTCACATAATTGCTTTAGTAATAACGACTGTATTGTGACCAATTAGGATTGTTTATAGCTTGCGTAAAATCATGATGCTGCTGGCGCACAACGCACGCACACACGTACAACATCTACAATCAAAGAGAATATAATCACTACGTTTTAAGAGACGGCACTTAGAACATTGGATTGAGTTCACTTGACGTGAGCTCGAGTAAACGCAACATTACCAACATAAGGACAATATCGCTCAGACAGGCAATGCTGCCAACCTAACAGTATTAACTTTTGAAAGCTCCTCCAGGACCTCGCTACTTGTATTTTTCATATATTTTGCAGAGAATTATGCTAACCAATTCACCAATCATTGCTATACATTTGTTAAAATAAGGAGGCCATGAAAATAATACAAATCAAATAAAATCAATCGTTTATTTGCAAAAACACATCATTTTAAAATACAAAATAGGTACATTTCTTAGAACTACCTAGTAAATGTGTTCAAACTTGCAAGCAGGTGTGCATATAATATTAAGTAGGTGATGAGTATACTATAATAATACAATTAAATTGAATTAAACACTTAGGGTTCAAAGGAAATTTTGCAAGAAATATATATTGGGCTTATCTTTCGTCTACCACAAATAGAACATTTCCTGGAGCTTCTGTTGTATGATTTTTTTTTATCCGAATCTTCTATTGTATTTTGCATGTTCAGTTTTTAATATTAGTTTTGACTTCACTTTTGCACAATATTGCGGAATAAATTTGGATTTGATAAACTTAATTTTCTCAATTTCAAACAAAACGTACAACTGAAAAATCAGAATGAAATGACAATGTGACATGATATAGTCAATCCGTCAATCGGCCAATTTTACTCCTAACCTAAGTACCAACCGAATAGTAAGAACTTCGGCATCTGTTGGTTGGCAAGCATTTATGTACAATTATTTAATCTCTGTTTTGGCAAATTTAAAACTTAACATCAAAGAAATAAAGTGACTTATCGTTTACATTATCACTATTCAAATTCTGTTCCAAGGCAGTGTCGACCCCCTGTCTACAATAGGTAATTTTGTTTCTTCCATCCATGCCCTCACCTTCAGTAAAGTTTATTTTTTAGTCTTTGCCTTTTTTGTATTCATAATCCAATGAAATTTTAATGAAATGAACTAAACAATTTACTCTTTAAGTTTGAAAAGGTGCTACGAACTTCGTTCCATAATTAGGTATCAGCTTTCAGTGTTACGGATTCACTGGATTCAATTAGCTTTCACGGTATTTGAACAATTTGAATGTACTTGTTGCTTCACAACACATTGTGGTTTTATTGTGAATCTATTTACATGTAATGCATAATTTATTTCAGATGCCTAATGTTTTGGTTAATAAATAGTGAAATGATATCAAGTGAAATCAATGTTGTGTAGATAGACAAAGATATTACTAATAGCGAGATGGGGTCGATGCGGCCGTCTGGTCGATTTCTATCCTTCACGAATAACATACAGCGACCTCAGAAACCAGCTGGTAAGTACATAATCAATCACATTTTGTAACATTCCAATGCAATGAATCATCTTGTATGACAGTTGCTTCATATTTACACTTGTGTAAACACAACATATTTATATTGGCGAATACATCATTTTTCCTGTAATTAATTTTGTTTATTGTTTACTCATGGACTAATCATGCAAAAAATGAAGCAGTTTCATTTCAGACATACCTGGTCATTGTGTGTATGTTATTCATTGTTTAAGTAATTGGTGAATTTATTTTAGACCAGCAATCAACCCTCAGTTCTTCTCGGGTACCTAATTATACATATTATCCTTAAATCATTATATTCAGTGTTTATTTATTACAATATTAAGAGCAAAAGAAACAGCAAATCTGATTGTAGATTTAGTAAATTTAAAAAATCAGTATGACATAGGGATTGGAGGTGTGTGTGAATGTATTTTAATAAATCTAATGTTTTAACAGTGTCTAGTGGCTTTCCTCAAAGTCTATCTGGGAGCGAAACAGATGTGTCCACTTCAAATGAGAATCTGTCGAGAATGGAGCGCTTTGTTGTGCGACACACAGCAAGAGTTGAGCCTCAAGGACAAGAGACACAAACTCAGAACAACAATAACAATAGAAATTCCTTGAAGGTATGTTTTATATTTACCTACTATCATAAAATGCTACAATTTATTGTTAGTAAAAATATCTTATATCTTTAAAGTGATCAGACATAATTTATAATCATCATATTTGTATTAAAAATGGGAACCTAGCTTAGGTTTGAGCTATCTATAATATTGTTAGAAAATGACTAATTCAACTGATATTAATTATTAATAAGCAAAATTAGTTAACCCACTGTGCTTATTCTTATTTAATGTTTACACTATAATAATGTACGTTTACTTTAATAATATTTGTAGGATGTTTTTTATCTTAATATCACCATGATGCAGTCCAAGTTAAAAACCTTTGATATAATTTTAGGAAAATGTACCTGGCAGCAATCGAAACTCGCTCAAAGACTCAGTTGGTGGTGGTAACAGCAATCGAAGTTCTTTGGATGTGTCATCATCTTCATACAACACGCTTATCATTCACAACCAAGATGACTCCTGGCCCCCTCGACCTACGCCTATAAGGTTAGTTATCCTACAGTCCTCTGGTAAAATCAAGAACTGCAACAATCCATAATCCTAACTAATCTATTCTATATACTAATAATAAAAATTATAAGGGTTGGTCATGGAGTAAGTTAGTTTGTTTTCAGAGATATTGTGATATAAGGCTCGTAATTTTTGTTCACCGCGGACTCGGCCTTAAACATCGTGGCAAACATTTATACAACGTCCTATTCTGTAACAACGCCTCGGAACAACTATTTGTATGATCTGCAAATATTTGTTTCGGGTGTCTGGGTGTTATGTATGTATAATAAAAAAATATCTATCTGTGTATGTATATTATATTAAGTATATCAGAAATCTAGCACCCGTAACACAAGCTTTGAGCTTACCACGGGGCTAGATGTCGTTGTGTAAAATTGTCCAGCAATATTTATTTATTTATTTATTTTATTATTCTTGACAAGTAGAGTGTAATACCAACATTTATATCTGGGTAAAGTCAAAAGAACAAACACACCTTAAAATGATACATCAATCTTCCAGAGAACACGAACGAACAAGCAGCGAAGTGAAGCACCCAGCCACACAATCGTCCCCGTACCACACGCTGAAGAAGGCTGAGGGCAAGAAGAGTGGGATTCCTCTGCCGAAGCTCCACAAAGAGCAAACGTTGACGACCAATGCGAATTATATCGACATCGGTGGACAGAGGATCTATACCAGTCCACCTGACCATGGTGTTCAGGTATATAAATAATGTGTACCTATATGGTAATCTTAAACAAAGGGAACATAGGAAATACAACGATAATATACGCAATTAGTTGGTAAACTGTGGAGAGAAAATTGATTCTTTCATGTTTGAGTATTTTTATGTGGTTAGCATTGATTAGCTTCTCACTCACGCCTAACATTTTACATACGCTATGATTTTAGTCGACTAATACAATACATCTATTTTATACTCGCTTTCCGAGTAAGTTTTATCATTAGCTATATGTGGACTATATCATAGAGTATTCGTAACGTATGAATGAATGAGACGGAGCTAATCACTAGCTCACTCATGAGCTGTCGAAATTGTGTTTTTATGAAAACTTTCTGTGGCGTTGTATTCTATTCACTGCGGCCAACACACACGCCTCGTCTTCATATACCCATTATGGTACACCTTGTATAATAATAATCCACGCACAAAGGACCAAATATGAGTCTAATTGCGGAAAAAAGAGTCCCCAAACTAACTAAACTAACACCACTAACATAATATTATAGCTTCTTGTTTTTCAAATTAATATCATTAGATATATAGACTTAAGTACATAAAACATATTTTTCAGGAAATAACGGAGATCCCGGACGACTTCCTGAAACAGTCGTCGGTGCTGAAGCACCTGGCGGCCGAGGTGGCGGCGTCCCCTCCCCCGCCCCCGCGCGCCGCCCCCTCCCCGCCCGCGCCCGCCGCCGACGCGCGGCACAAGTCCAAGGGCAAGGCCAAACTCAGCAAGGAGAAGCTGAGCTTGTCGCGCTCGCAGCCGGACTTGACTAGGTATGCCACTACCCCTCCGGAACTATCGTTCTATTATCCCGATCTGTCTACTTTCACAATCAGTTGTTTGCTTCAAAAGAAAATAAAATAAAACAAAAGTGTATTCATTGAACAAAAATATAGGGATAGTAGACCAGGGTTTTTAATTTTTTACAAGGAAAAAAATAGTAGTAGAATGAAACCCATTAGAAAAGGAGGGGAATATGATAAAAATGAAAGGAAAAATAAATTACGGTCGATCTGAGTTCGGGAAGTGGGAGGGGGTGGGCTTTTAAGGGGAGAAAATGGTTTATCTCGATTTGCGGTGAAACTACAAGTCCTATGAAAAAAAGTTATATGGCAAAGTTGTAGGTAATAAAAAGATCTACAACTTTTAATTCACAAGTTTTTTACATAACGTCAAAATGTATGTGAAAAATTCAAATAACTAAGTTTTTGGTTTTTTATTTCTATCTTTTTCAAAAACATTTTATCTTCTACGAAATTTGGTGAAAACTTACCTTTTTATGCCCCAAACACACTATAATTTATTTGATTAAAAATATTAATTTTTTCACCTTATTTTGACTTAATTACTAAAAAAATTGACTAATTTTCAATCGAAAATTCACGTGTCAAAATATTAGCTTTTTTATAAAAATCGGTGTGCCTTTTGTTCATTGAAATCTTTATTTTTTGATGGTTAAGAAAAATATATACATTACTATAGTAAATTTTCTCAGAAAATGCAAAACACCGAAACAAAAATTTGTATCATTAGGTACAACTGCATCATAAATATGTGATTTTTGCAATTTTTATTTCATATAATTGCTTATAATCCGACTTATTGCACATTATACAAACAGATTATTATATTATTATTATTATTATATAGTCTGAAAAGACAAAATCACATTTTTATGATGCAGTTATACCTAATGATACAAATTTTTGTTTCGGTTTTGTGCATTTTCTGAGAATATTTACTATGGTAATGGATATATTTTTTGAACTATCAGAAAATAGAGATTTTGACGAACAAAAAGCACACCGACTTTTATAAAAAAGCTAATATTTTGACACGTGAATTTTTGATTGAAAAATAGTCTATTTTTTATTAAATTAAGTCAAAATAAGGTGAAAACAATAATATTTTCAATCAAGTAAATCACAGTGTATTAAGGACATAAATAGGCAAGTTTTCACCAAATTTCGTAGAAAAATAATTATTTTTGAAAAAGATAAATAAAAAAAACGAAAAACTTGGTTATTTGAATTTTTTACATAAGTTTTGAGGTTATGTAAAAAACTTGTGAATTAAAAGTTGTAGATCGTTTTATTACCTACAACTTTGCCATATAACTTTTTTTCATAGGACTTGTAGTTTCACCGCAAATCGAGATAAACCATTTTCTCCCCTTAAAAGCCCACCCCCTCCCACTTCCCGAACTCAGATCGACCGTAATTTATTTTTCCTTTCATTTTTATCATATTCCCCTCCTTTTCTAATGGGTTTCATTCTACTACTATTTTTTTCCTTTTTTGACCATTTTTGAAGCTAACTGCACTGGTCTATAGGGAAACAGACAGATTAGGAAAAATAAGTTTATGGTTTAACAAAATAATGATAAAGTACAGATTGGAAAAAAAAAACAGATGATTCTAAGGGGGCCACTACTTGATATTCGCTACTCGATTAGTTATCGTCTTTATATTAAGCATGTTGGAAAAAATTAAATTAGGTTAAGAACATTTCTTTTTATGGGAAAGTTTAAATAAAAAAACATAGTGTACAGACATAACAGGGGACGTTGATACACGTAGTAGTTAAAAAACTGTGTCGCTAGTATTAACGATACATTTGTAAATATCGGACTAAAAGGCTCAGAAGTCCGATGATATGTATTGATCATCATCATTGGATTGTTGAGACTGAAAAGTCTCATTAGTCCGATCATCGCACTACCGACACTATGATACTAGGCCGCTCGCTGGAAGAGCTCACGACGCGTTCAAATCGGTGCTAAAGTAACCTTGCCCAGAATATCCTGACCCCCCCTTCTCCCCCAGTGTGGGCGTGCGCGCGGTGCCCGGCGGGTCAGAGTCCAGTGGGTGGTGCAGCGGCGGCGAGGGCTCGCTGGAGGAGCCGGACGACGCGTTCACGGCGGTGCTGGACGCGCTCGCCGCCGAGAACCATCAGCTGAAGCGACAGCTGGCTGATGCTTGTGAACGGATCGCGAAGACTTCTAAGGTACACAAGATGATGATGAAAAATCAACTAGTTTTTCACGGCAGAAAAATTATATGAGCTGAATATTGTAAGTAATATTAATGCATAGTAATTTCATGTTAGTTAAATTAATTTGTCGTTTAAAAATTTATCAACTTGTTATTTTTAAGAAGTTGATAAATTTTAGTAAAAGTAATAGTAGTAAAATATGAAAGTAATAAAAAAAATAAGACTAATAAAAAAGATAAATGAATAATATATTAAAAATTTGCCATGAAATTCACTAACTTGACATTGGCGGTTGACGGCAAAACCCCAATGGCCAGTCACGTTCGCCAAAAATAAAAGAAGAAGAAGTAATAAGAATGGTTGATACTGTTTTAGTTGGAGGAGGAAGTAGAAAAAGTCCGCTCCGCTCACGAAGAGCTGGTGGGGTCCTGCGAACGGCGCGAGAGGTTGGAGCGGGCGGCGCGGGTTCGACTGCAAGCGGATTGTCGCAGGTTGCAGGACATCAACCGGGCACTCAAACAACAGGTATTCAATATGCCTGAAATTACTGGAGATACTGCTTTAGAAGGGATTGAATGAATTAATTCTCATTGTACTTAAAATAAACATAGAATAAAAATACAAAACTTAAAACTATTTAAAAACTAAAAATACAAGGTCGGCCTTATCGCTAAGAGCGATATCTTCCAGGCAACCGTAGTTTTTCTCCTCTGTGTGTTCTAGCGCCTGCGCGATAAATATTGTTATGATTAAATTTTTTGGACATAGACATAGAGACCTTTGAGTAATTTTCAGGTATTATGGTCGGTCAAACATGATGACTAATTGATGATTAAACGAACTTACCAAGTGAAGTTCTATCATAATTATACGTGGCGTTTTTTCCGAAGAAATAAGTCCTGAAATAATAATCATATGCAACTATGTAGTATGCATAATTGTGCACCGTTACATTCACTACCGTTTAGAGTATTAAAATCAAAATCTCTAGGCGCTGTCAGTGTCACAGCCTGCCGTCTCGTTCGCTGGTACGTCATTTCGTTAAGAGATATATTACATCAGATATTCTTGAATACTTTTTCTTGATTTTGTTGACGAAATCAAATCAGCATCAGGGTCCTTGGGTTGGGAGGGAATTGGTACTTATTTCTTCGGAAAAAACGCCACGTATAATTATGATAGAACTTCACTTGGTAAGTTCGTTTAATCATCAATTATACTAGCGTTTTTTCCTTCAGAAATAAGTCCTGAAATAATAATCATATGCAACTATGTAGACTTTTAGAGCTGATTGAGGAAATAAAATCACACTAAAATTACTCAATAGAGAAATTATACTAAATTAAGTTGAACTTAGAATTATGAGTGACTTCACTCGAAATCTATCGAAAATATATGTTTTATATGTCATGATGTGGGTAACCACTATTTCGTTTATTAAATAAATTCCTAGGTTATTTACCCTGTTATAATTATATTATTTTGAACAGTATTTTTATTACACTATCATCATAAAAATGTTGTGGCTTATAATTTGTGTGTTAAAACAAATCTCATAATTGAAAATGTTCTCCAGGTTTGTATGATTGTTCTTTTGCAGAACCTTTCCATTGCAAAGGAAGAACCGTTTTTGTTGTAATTAGTAATAATTAGTAATAACATAATGTTTAAACATTAGTAATTACATAATGTTTAAATATAGCTGTTAATGCGTGGCTTTACTATGATTTTATTCATAGATAAAGGGCTTTCTCAAACGCCAATAAGATACACTGGTGATAAACGATCATACTCATATCAAAATTTATTTAGATTCTATTCGGTTTACTAGTACCAAAAACCTTTCTAAAGTCAGTAAGACATTTTTTGTACTATTTTTTACTGAAATCGATAGTTTTATTTACAAGGGAGCAAACTCCAAAACATCCATAGAGGATTTAAACTTGTGATCGAATATTCATGTATCCGATCGTCTGAAAATATGTTTGATTGAACTATTCAAAGGAGTACCAATAGGAACGCTTTCTTGTTGCTATTGAGTATAGATACAATTTTGTATGTAAAGTTAAATAACTGTGGTGAAAAGAATTATATAATATAGATTGTTGTAAACAACTCTCAAAACTGTAAGAAATATTAACTTCACAAATGTGTTTGTATGTATATATATTTAAATATACACGACCTTCCCAGACAACTATTGTGCTACATACTTGGTAGAGATTATTTTTGATGTCCCCGTATGGTGGAGATAATATATGTATAATTGTCTTAGCGACAACAAATTAAATTAACACGTTATTGTTGCTGGTCCATTAAGATTAATTATTATGTAAAAAGTTTCTAAATAACAGATATAACGGCTGAATATACCAATGGGGAATAAAGCCTCTTCTTCGGTTTTGTAAATAATTGTTTAACTGAGAGTCAAAAAGAAACCGTAGAAACGTAGTATAAAACTATTTTAGCCCATGACAACGTAAAAGGAAGATGTCAGGCGTGTCCTAGACACTTATTCTAGACCTTACAAGTCACATTTTTTTTTTTTTTTTTTTGTATTTGCAAAAGGCAAAAAGATCTGGGGTAATTGATTGTTTAGGTACTTATTTAGTAACGTTTTTCGAGGACTCAGTCGTGACTGTTTCCTTTTCTGTCGACGAACTGTCGATAGTTCAATTCACTTAGATGGGAGACTGGTTTTCTCTCATTCTATTGATGTATGGATGCAAAAAAGGAATTATATATATATATATTTAACCTATAATGGTAGTAGATAACTTGCAGCTTTATCTGTATGGAAATTTATATCATATTTCGACCAAGGTCTACCTTCTCTACAATTACACGACCCATACCCCGTTGTTGAGGCGCCAGAATTAACTATACAACTCTAATCTATAGTATTGTCATTTTAAATTCCTTAAAATGATTATAGGGTAGCGTGGAGCTACCATTATTTTTGTCGAATGAAGAAAATAAAAATATGCAATTTTAAGGCTTATAAAAGGCAATAAAATTCTGGGCAAGTGCACAATAGAAAACCGACTATGCAGTGGTTGAAAATACCAACTTATTTCATATTCTACATTTTGAAAACTTTATCCAGATGTTAATTTCTTTAAAAATGCGATGTGTTCCATTGCATGACAGCTGATGCATCCCGTGGGTGTAAAACAGAAATCATGGGATTTAACTCAATAACATGTATTTGTGAAACCCTGGATTTATATTCAAACGAAGTTGAATTCATAATAGGTCTCTAGCTAACCCAGTCTTAGACATTATTATAGAAATCAGTTATAAAACTATATATAATAATATATAGTTTACATAATAACTATGTAAGTTTGAAACGGTTATATTGATACATAGTTATTATTATATAAAATGATATTAAAAATATAGCAACGCTAATAGTAGATTATCTGAAGCGATTCATGGTTCATAACTTTAGGAAGTTACTATACACTTAACAGCAGAATATTCATAATTATATTTTGTGTCATGTAAACACGTTAGTGTATCACATTGAGAGAGAATTTGGAAATAGTTGTACGTATTATCCGTAACTCAATGGACGTAGGTAGCGTAGAAAAAACTCTCCGACATGCACACATGAAAACTGTCAATAATTTCTTAGTTGCCAGTGATGGCGCACCCTACAGCATACAGCCAAGTAGGTTTGTATATTTCATGTTGGTAAAACACGCTTGGTCTTGACCCGATATGTACATCGGTCATAATGCGGCTGGTGCCGCGGGGCGGAATCTTCTTTCGCACACCATAGCAGCTTATATTTAAGATGCACATTTCAATTCGGTATGGATTTTAAAAGGATTCCAGGAATGAACTTATAGTAATAAAAGATAGTTGAGCACGCTGCGATGTCTTGATTGCTGCGATCCTTCAATGCTGGATTATATTATTATTGTACACAAACCTTTAGTTTTGTACTTAGGTCTCACCAAGAGGCGGACCGAATGTTAAAACGACTGTTTAAAAAATAAAAACATCTGTTTATAAGCAGATATCTGTACCAAGATGGTAGTTACTATGGGTTATTATTGATGTCGGAAATACGGTCGATGGTTTTTGGGTACCTCGTCTCCTTTATGCTCGGCGGCTGAGTCGGCGGTGTGTCCACTGCTGCACTGGCGTCCTGGATGTACTGGACTACGGATGTAGACTTCTCGACGTGCGGTATTATTCGATGCGATTGGCTGTTTCTTTGTAAGATTAGCCAGTTTGCATCAGAGGTACTGAAAAAACCTAATAACAGATTCAGAATGCTGAATATTTCATAATTCACCCTTGTAAACTTCTTCATAGCTCGTTCTTATTGTTTTACAAGACTAATATTTATAAAGTTGCGTATGTTGGTCACAAGTAAACCACTTTATAGTTTGCTTATAAAGTTCGCTTCAATCCCAAAATAATCGGATACGTATGGAAGGAAACATTTTTTGCAGGAAAATCTACAACTTGCAGGATGTAGTAATAATAATAATAAAACATAGGTATTATAGGTATACATGGTATACATAATAGATAATTATGATATCTTGATAAATATCTAATGGTGATTGTTTGTATTATTTATAATGCAAAATTAGGTAGGTATTATGCATAGTTACCTACTATGCATAAATCACCAAGTAGAACTACTCTATTCCATATTATTTTTCAAATAAGTGGACGTTAAGTATAAAATTTAAAACAATTTAATAATTACACAGAGGATAAACCCAAAAGTATATCCGAATGTATCAAATAAATTTTACTTGTGTAACACTACACTGTAATAATGTCAAATCTATCCTTGTGTTTTGTTTTGCCCAAAGTGCCGTATGGCGATGGCCTAATAATAGTGCCACCCAATATTTTCCCATAGATTTCGTCAAACCGACGTAGGGATATGTTTATCAGAAGATAGGCTGCAGCGTCATTTGTGTAGGTACTTAACCTTTCAACTCACTGTGGTAAATTAAATTTGCCGCTAACAAACCTTTTAGTGTGGTGGATACACAAACTCCCCAATCTATGGGGTTTATATTCATCAACTCCATGTCCAGATGCAATGAGGGAAGTAGAATAAGTGAGACAGCCCATAGAACAGCTCGATATAATTATCTTCTAAATTATGTTGTACAAATGCGATGAGTCAGCCCAAAGATCAGCTCGAGTGCATTAACTTGTTAATTTGATAGTCAATATGCGATGAGACAGTCCTGAATACTGCTCGAATGCATTGTATGACTATCATAGTACATTATTAGTATAAATACGTATTGTTGTACACAGAAACTAACACAGTATCTGTTTTCAATAACCCACATTTTAAATGCGGGTAGCGCTTTATGACATCATTGTTGCGATGAGACTGTCCGATGATCAGCTCGAATGCATTTTTGTTGTTTTTGCGCACGATATGAACTACATAAGTAGGTACGCATGTAATAATAAATTGACGTTTCAATAAACCACATTGCAAATGCGGGTAGCGCGTTACGACATCATTGTTGCGATGAGACTGTCCGATGATCAGCTCGAATGCATTTTTATTGTCTTTGCGCACAATATGAGCTAGGTACATAAGCTTTCAATAACCTACATTGTAGATGAGGGTAGTGCGGCATGACATCATAATTATGAGACTGTCCGACGATCAGCCCGAATGTATTTTTGTTGTCTATGCCCACAAAATAGCTAAGCATATTTGTAATAATAAATTGACTTACCTTTTTCAATGGTATGATTTGGTTCCGAGTCACTTGGACTCAACTTGGATTTTTATAACAAATTTTATGATTTGTAGTTGATCACTTACGTAAGAATGGCAAATTTAACTTGTTTTGGCCATGATAAAACGTACCTAATTATATTGGTTCACAATTGTTTATTTTACTAGTGCGAAACTTTCGCAATTTTACGTGACGAACGGTTGAGCACTAAAATGCGAATGACGTACCAGCGAACGAGACGGCAGGCTGTGACACTGACAGCGCCTAGAGATTTTGATTTTAATACTCTAAACGGTAGTGAATGTAACGGTGCACAATTATGCATACTACATAGTTGCATATGATTATTATTTCAGGACTTATTTCTGAAGGAAAAAACGCTAGTATAATTATAAATATACCCTAGGTGGAGCTACTCTCGCAAGGAGTGCGGACAGACAACGAGAACAGCACCGAAGCTCTGCGGAAGGAGCTGCAGAACAGAGAGATGCTGATAGCGCAACTCATCACACAAAGTAAGCACTACATAATAGCAAAGACAATATATAACCAATAGACAGCTAATGTGGAACAAAATTTCGTATATTCAAAAAAGGTCTAATTCCAGGCTATTGCTAGATGGCGCTGGCAAATAGCCCGGGAACTATTTTGTTAGCATTTTAAACCAACTTATCTCTTTTTTTTTTGTATAAATAAACATATACACTTATAATTTATTTTTTAATCTTGAAATTATGATGTCTGAACATGTTTTATCAATTATGTTCGAAGTCAATATATTTGCAATGTTCATGTAACAGTTGACAGATGGCGTAGTGATCGATTGTAAGGCTGCATACTAGTGATGCCTTATTTTTTATATAGATGGCGCAAAACAATATTTTTGCTTTCGAACCGACTAGCAGCAACGCGCTGCTTCGTTTAATAATTCTATATCCTAGTAGGACTAAATGTTACTTATATCATAGACAAATGGTTATAAGTATATTTTTTTAAGGGCTGTGGATTTTGGTATAAAATAAATTTATTCGAATACCATGATAATAATAAGACTTAAATTATGACTATGAAGAGTATGAATGCTCTGTTTGTCTTTTTTCACAGGTGAAGGCTGATTGAACGAATTTTAATGAAATTAATATTCTAGGCTCCTGCTTAATGTTACATGTTGTTACATAACGGGCAGAAACTAGAACTAAAGTAAAAAAACTAAGGGACAAATAAAAACAATAATTTATTACATATCATTTATTTTGTAATATTCTTAACTTAGGATCACCTTTCGAAGATTTCAAATAGGTATTTTTAATAGATTTACAGTAGAAATGAATTTTAACTAAAATTAAGTGGTCAATTAAATACATCAAATGGTCCTCGCAGCTGATATACAATAATTCAGGAGCTTCACATCTTAAAAAATTTAAAATACTATTCAATAACCGTCGTTTAATTTTTTTACAGTGTATATTGCTCATAAAGTGCATATTGTAGCATTGAATCGCCAATTCCACAAGTTTTAATAGATCATTACTGGGCATTTTTAATTTTATCGACTTACTACAATCATATGATTTATTTAAAATTAATATTTGTTTCGGATCCTCTAGACTAATTTCTTGAAACAGAATTTCTGTGCACCTTTCGCATTTAAATTTTTCTGTGCAGGACTTCGCTAAGTATCCTGCAAAATATGCTACAGAGCATTCCTCCAATGTGACTGATGGTGTACTAGTGGCTGCTGTCATTTCATTAGCAACATCGGAAGAGGAGATGGCTTCATCAAACACTGTTTGCATCGATGTCTCGCCACATTCAAATCCTTCTGTGCTGGTACGGTCCACCACTGGTGTACCGATCGGTAGTTGTATGTATTTTCCACCTTCATCTTCACAGTTTTTTGATTTTGTTAGTTTTATGAATGAATTTACTAGATTACTTATAAAAATAGTACGTAGTACTCTTGCTGTTGGATTCCTATTGTATCCTCCTTTTTGCCGGAATCGAGCAAATAAGTTTTCTATGATATCTTGGTTTAGTTTTCTTGTAATAATGTAACTATTTTTATTAGAACATTCTTCTCTATAAAATTGTAATATTGCTTCAATTGTCAGTACAACCCCGTCAAAGCATGGGGGACGAGTCAGAATTTTTTTTCTTTGACCATCTTTATTTTTATATGAAATTTTTTGTAGGTTTTCAAATATATTTTTAGCATCAATGAGTGCTCGGTTTACATACGAAGAATTTTCTGATAAGGCCATTTTATAAGGATTTTTGTCGTATCTCGATCTACTATTGAGGGCATCAAACATATGGTTTACTACTTGCACAAACTTGGCTGTGGCATCTGCTGTGTCACTTGTTAATTGTTTTGTTTCTTTAGCTGTTCTAATGGCAGCTGCAACGGAATGACTAAATACCTGTGTAGCCAGACTCACTGTCATTTTTTGAAATGCGTTTGGGTTCATGTGCCTTTCTGTCAATTTTATGAGCGACCTGCTTACATTTGAGGCTTTGTCTATGTCATATGTACTTCTTATGTCTTGAAAAGACATTTTTTCTTCACCATTGATGTAGTCATTTGTTAGAAAATTATTTCTTATGTTCTTTATGAGGTGAGGGACGTCATATAAGGCAAATAGTTTTCTGTAATTGCAGAAAAAGAATGGATTTTTGCTCGTAACCCCCAGTCTTTTAAAAACATTTTGATTGGTTGATGCTTGGTCACATACTACCGCTTTTATCAAAACGCCAACATCAAAAAGCCTATTAATTATTGCTTTTAATAGTAACTCTAGATTTTCTGCTTTCACATTTGTGTGTGATAAGAAATATGCCACAGGCAACTTCCATTGGCCATATAATCCTCTAATAACAAACACCAAGCAATTTTTTGCTATTTTGTTGCAACGGCGATTTCCCCCCAAATCTTCAAACCCTTCAATTAAGTCATACTTTTTAGAATATTCTAGGTTTGACATTATAGACATTTCGTCAAAAACAAGCACACATGCCTTCTCTTTTATAGACGCATTTTCAAAACGTTTTTGTATGTTATTGAATACATCAGGGCACAAACCAGGCAAACAACTTGACTTTGACAGCCACCATCTTATTGTTGACGGAGCTGCAAGGACTACACCCTGTTGTCTTAAAAATTTATAAGTTGCTGGTGACTTATAATGTAAAGAAAGACAGACATTTTTCTCATCATTTGTCCATTCTTTTTTTGAATTTTTTTTCCGCAGCTGCATGCTTGCCAACGTTTTCGAGAACTCTGTTTGAAAATGAGGCTCTTTAATAGATGTATGCATCTTAGTTTTTGTTCGAAGTCGAATAATTTGAGACCTCTGTGCTTGATTTTTTTTAAATAATGTTGTTGCACTAATTTTTAAAAGTTTGGTTTTAGGGGTATCATCAATTTTTGCTTCAAAAAGACATTTTCTTGACAGTCTTTTCTTCGGTCCTTCAAACATGCTTCTTCTTGACATTCTTGGTGTAGGAGTGCCAATCGGTGAAATCATAGCTGGAGTTGATATAGATTCTTCTTTAGTAGGTGAAGGAGATCTTGTTTTTTTTCTATAAAATTTTGTTGGTGTCTTGACTTTGAGAAATTCTGGTGACAAAAGTAGATCTGAAAATAAAAACAATTGACACTATAATGGTGCTTCCACAGGATCCAGATTGTGCAAACATGTTTGAATATTTGTATTCTAATGGTTGTATAATGGTTGACCAAATAAAGATAGACTACAGTAATGTGAAGGTATATTAATATGTATTTATAAAATATACTGACCATTTTCTGCATCCACATGACTTTGTGTAGAACCCTCGCCGACTTTAACACATTGAAAATGGACAGGAACAGCAGGTCCAATTAATCTACTTCTTATTCCCTTATGGACGCTTGATGCTGGGAAATGTCCAGCACATATGTACCGACACCTCAGTTCTTCATTTGTTAATGAATCCAAAGCGATGTTTCCTAAAAAATACAATAGAAGGTTAATTATTATACTACTCCGACTCAACTAATGTTAGAATACCTAAAGAAATTGTTTTTATTTTATATATTAATTTTTTTTTATAATTAGTAGTAGTTATTCAAAATACAGATGGATCAGGCAGCTCAGGACCGCTATATAAATGCGTCAAACCATAATTTAATAGTTTTATATTTACACTTCACACAAAGCTTCTATAAACTAACCTGAATTTTGTATCCATAGTAAGAGACGGCCTTGATCTTGTACAGGAAACCGGAACATTGAAACATTCTGGCTAGTGTTAACACAGTTGTGATAAACACACTTGGTATACGACATTTTTACACGTGCTAAACAAAATCCGTAGCGTAGGCTTATCAAAATCCAAATAACTCGCACAGGTCACAAAATCAGGCAATCGAAGTCCGTATAACAAGCACAGGTCACAGGTTGGTGTAGTCAATCGAGTCCGGTAGGCAAGCAAAGGTACGTTATGAAAAACCAGGGAAAACTAAAAACAACGAACTCAAAGAAAAATGAACGCCACTGACAACAACAACACAACACTCAACTCAACAAACGCAGAAAAAGATTCTGCTGTTTTGTTTGCAGTGTTGCCAACTCTGTGTCAGGTTTTGTTTTTGGGATAAAGGGGTTTGAAGATTTTTGTATGGCACATAACTCAATTGGAACTCAACAACTCATTATTGGTAATAAAGATATAATTATATCATTTATTTCCATAAAATCCTAAAGATCACTTGGACAAGTCAATGAGTATCATACATAAACGAACGAACGGCAGTCACCGTACCTACCTACTGTCATTTATTTATGTTCCTATAAAAAGGTTGTCTGTCACTGCTGTACCGCGCCGGATCGTATTAATTTTGAAGTCGTATATCCTAAAAACTAGAGAGTGAATTTTTTTTGGCAATTCAACTCACGCATAAGATTTTACATAATAGGTATCAAAGAAACCTAATAAACAAATTGATAGTAAAAACCCACGTTTGTCCTGCCTGTACTAAAAAATGTGACACTTTGAATTTCAACTTGTTGGCAATACTATGCAATGAAATAAAATCACTAAACTTAAAATATAAAATCTCCGTGCACGAACTGACAACGTCGCGTCGCACCTTTGCAGTACCACAAGCTGGCAACGCCGCAAAGTAATCGAAAAATGTCCTGTTCGTAGGAACCACAGGAACTTACTGTAACGCCGTCTCTTTATTTGCTATCTTACTACAATAATAAATAGTTAGCTAACCTATCGTTCCGAATGCCATTCAAAAATAATTTCAATAATTTATAGCCGATTCAGAACACTCAGCGGCATCTAGCGTCTTTGTAGACAATCATTTATCGGTGAACGATTTCAAGAAAGGAGTTATCTGTCTATTAGTATTAAATTGTCTTTGATAATAGTAAATGTGGATTTATTCGGACGTTGGATTGGTATTTTTTTATCTAGTGACTCTAAGTTTAATTTCTAACTGTTGCCCCGTTTAAGACAAACACACAATATAAAAGCACAATCGAAAAAATTTTCAACTACCCTCTAATTTCACAGACAAAGAGTTGGCTTGCGCCAAAGAACGCCAGGAGATAGAGATGTCAGCTCAACGCGCGACGTTGCAGGAACAACGCACGCACATCGACATACTGGACACGGCGCTCACTAACGCACAGACGAACGTCGTCAGATTAGAGGAAGAGGTATTGTTATAATTATCTAATAACTAGCAATAAGTTCGGATACGACGGACTACAGGAACAACGAACGCACGCACATTGAATATAGTGGACAATGCGTTCGTAAGCGCTATGACGAACGTAGTTTGTTTTTTGTTTGTTTACTGAAATTTCTTGTAGTAATATAGTGAAAGAAACGTGTTTTTGGGAGTTTAAAGTTGAAATTTTCATCAAGGCTCCGAGACTAGGGGTTATAATAATAATTGTAATGTATTTTTGTAGTGCCGCCATGCCGGGGGTTACGTGGAGCGCGTGTCGGGGCTGCAGCGCGCGCTGGCCGCCGTGCAGCAGGCCTCCGACCGCCGCGAGCACACCGAGCGCAAGCTGCGCGCGCAGCTCGAGGGCGAACTGCACGCGCTCAGGTACGGTAGGACCCGCACTACTGCACGAGGCCCAAATCCTATCAAACACTTTAAGGCGTCGTCCTAATTGGCAGCGATCGTACGATGATGCGATGCGTTCACGTCGTGCGATGAGTTCAAACATACAGATTTAATCAGAGTGTCCTAATTGAACCTCGCAAGTAATCGTGCGAGTACATAAAATAACCCATAACCACTTTGATCGTACTATGAGAAACGCATCGCACCATCATACGATCGCTGCCAATTAGGACGACGCCTGACCACTTTGATCGTACGATGAAAAACGCATCGCACCATCGTACGATCGCTGCCAATTAGGACGACGCCTTACCACTTTGATCGTACGATGAATAACGCATCGCACCATCGTAGAATCGCTGCCAATTCGGACGACGCCAAACCATAACCGCTTTGATCGTACGATGAAAAACGCATCGCACCATCGTACGATCGCTGCCAATTAGGACGACGCCTCATACATTATGCTTACGCTAGTGTTTTCGACAGGAAGCGAGAGTGCAAATGCGGCGGCACCGGCAGCGCGGGCGGCGGCGGCGGCGCGGAGGCGGAGCTGCGGCGCGCGCTGCGGGAGCGGGACGAGAGGCTGCTGGCGCTGGAGGGCGAGTGCGCCAAGTGGGAGCAGCGCTATCTGGAGGAGGCGGCGCTGCGACAGGCCGCCGTCTCCGCGGCCTCCATACCCAAGTAAGTGTCCAAATGC
The DNA here is from genome assembly GCA_963691955.1 of Chloroclystis v-ata. Lineage (NCBI taxonomy): Eukaryota > Metazoa > Arthropoda > Insecta > Lepidoptera > Geometridae > Chloroclystis > Chloroclystis v-ata. The sequence goes on along the minus strand of OY829902.1, from coordinate 8,149,434 downwards.
GGCGGCACCGGCAGCGCGGGCGGCGGCGGCGGCGCGGAGGCGGAGCTGCGGCGCGCGCTGCGGGAGCGGGACGAGAGGCTGCTGGCGCTGGAGGGCGAGTGCGCCAAGTGGGAGCAGCGCTATCTGGAGGAGGCGGCGCTGCGACAGGCCGCCGTCTCCGCGGCCTCCATACCCAAGTAAGTGTCCAAATGCGGCGGCACCGGCAGCGCGGGCGGCGGCGGCGGCGCGGAGGCGGAGCTGCGGCGCGCGCTGCGGGAGCGGGACGAGAGGCTGCTGGCGCTGGAGGGCGAGTGCGCCAAGTGGGAGCAGCGCTATCTGGAGGAGGCGGCGCTGCGACAGGCCGCCGTCTCCGCGGCCTCCATACCCAAGTAAGTGTCCAAATGCGGCGGCACCGGCAGCGCGGGCGGCGGCGGCGGCGCGGAGGCGGAGCTGCGGCGCGCGCTGCGGGAGCGGGACGAGAGGCTGCTGGCGCTGGAGGGCGAGTGCGCCAAGTGGGAGCAGCGCTATCTGGAGGAGGCGGCGCTGCGACAGGCCGCCGTCTCCGCGGCCTCCATACCCAAGTAAGTGTCCAAATGCGGCGGCACCGGCAGCGCGGGCGGCGGCGGCGGCGCGGAGGCGGAGCTGCGGCGCGCGCTGCGGGAGCGGGACGAGAGGCTGCTGGCGCTGGAGGGCGAGTGCGCCAAGTGGGAGCAGCGCTATCTGGAGGAGGCGGCGCTGCGACAGGCCGCCGTCTCCGCGGCCTCCATACCCAAGTAAGTGTCCATTATTCGCACTGCTAAGGGTTGGAATGCGTTACCTGCTGCTGTATTTCCTGAAACTTATAATTTGGGTCTCTTCAAGACAAGAGTGAATACCTATTCACTACCTACGATAAGATACCTATCCTAGCTAGACCCTTGCGATCCATCTTCGGCCACATCGACACTCTCCATCAGGTGAGATTGTAGTCAAGCAAGGGTCTATTCTCGATAAAAAGTGTCTATCACTGACGAGATGACAAACAGTCACTGGGAAAAGGCGTCTAAAACAGCACTACTGTTATTTGAAACCTTACCAAATTATGAAGGTTGAAAATAAGGAATCTTTGAAAGAAAAACCCTGCCACAAGTCAAGACAATTTACTAAGGCCTTGGTGAATTAATTGTGCGCTGATTGTACTGAGTACCGGCTAAGTATTCGGTATTTCGTCTGTCTTATTTTCAGGTAATAACTATCCAAAATGACTGAAACGTTCGCAGCTTTGAATTTAGAAATAGCATGTGTTTCAGGGACGCTAAGATAGCCGCGTTGGAGAAAACGTCGGCGGAGTCCGAGCGGCTCATGGCGGAGGCTCGCAGCGAGAAGATACGGCATATGGACGAACTTCACATCGCTCAGAAGAAAGTGGCCGATCTGGAGAGCAGGTAAGATATAGATCACCATAGTTAAAATAAAATTATAATACTAAATATTGACCGTAATATTTGTTTGTATATTAATGAACTGTGATTAAGGCGAAGGTGAATGGTCCCCAAAAATGATCTGTTCCACATCACCCGGTCTTTAGTCCTACTACTAGGACTTTACGACAATAAAAGTAGGACTAAAAAGCTGTGTGGTGTAAATCGCTTACGGAATCAAGAGCTGTCGATTTGTATTGAAAATTTTATAGTTTTTTTATAGTTTCTCCCACCGTGGCCATAGAGGTCGCCATGTCCATTTTGCTTTCAACTCATAAACAATTTTGCAATATTTCAGAGTAAAAGAGCTAGAATCTAAAGTAGCGGAGCGAGACGCGATGGTGAAGGTGCTGCAGAAGCACACCAGCGCCGCCTACGAAAGTGGCGCCTCGCTCAGAAACAACTCTAGTCGCGAGGAACTGGGTGAGTTGAAGTGAAGCATGTTTAGTGCGACTCTCATATTTGTCAGAGATGCGGGACACGAGAGCAGTGACAAATATACCACCCCCCCCCCTCCACCACGCGGACGCTGTAAATAAAATATTTATTATACAAATATCTATCTATGTATGTATATTATATTAAGTATATCAGAAATCTAGCACCCGTAACACAAGCTTCGAACTTACCATGGGGCTAGATGACGATGTGTTAATTGTCCAGCTATATTCAGCTATATTTATACATATTTATTTTATTATTTAAAAGCAGCTCCACGCCTTCTGCACATGCAGTCTGCTGTCGCTTATCTCATGCATCGGAACAGCTGCTGGCTAGACGCGTCCCTTCCCTCCTCCCCTCGCCTCCACGTTCCACAAGACGTTATGCACACAGTTCATTGCTGCGGCTTCACTTGTCGGGTACAGATTGGAATTGGGCCACATTAAGTTATCTTATACTTGACATCCTCAACGTAGGGTTTGTACTTGAAACCTCGTTACAATAGTATTTTCTTTTTAATTTCTAACAATATATCAAGTTGCTTAACATTACAGAGTTAAACTTGAAATAATCGTTATCACTCCTTATTCCAGTGGGTCTGTCATCGGGCGCGTCGTTCTCTAGCGCGGAGGGCGTGGGCGGCGGCGGCAGCATCTCGAACCGCTACCGCCATCTGGCCAGGAGGAACTACTCGCCGCACAATGACAACACTAGCGGTAAGTCCGCCCCTAACACAAATTAACTTTACTTTTTTATCGGCGACCTCTGTGCCGTAGCGGGCGATTGTCTACTTGCGACGCTGGAGCAGAGAGCTTACCAGAGGATTAGATGTTGCTGTTTGTATTTTCCAGATATATTTATTTATTAGGAATTAGAAACGACTCCTCAATGTACACCTAAATAAACAAAACAATATATAAGAAAACAAATTTAACTAGTTGTAGAATTGGCGGCCTTATCGCTAAAAGCGATCCCTTCCAGGCAACCTTTGGATGTATAGGAACTATTGAATCATGCAGTGGCGGTGTCCCTTTATAGTTACTATCAAAACAAATAGAGAAATGCGCTCTATTTGAAACTCGTGCAAGATATCAAGTATTATAATCTATACTAATATTATAAAGCTGAAGAGTTTGTTTGATTGTTTGTTTGTTTGAACGCGCTAATCTCAGGAACCGCTGGTCCGATTTAAAAAATTCTTTCAGTGTTGGATAGTCCATTTATCGAGGAAGGTTATAGGCTATATTTTATGAAAAAAAGCAAGCGAAGCTGTTGGCGGTCGGCTAGTTTGTAATAAATTGACATTCCAGGTTGCGGCTTCGACAGCACCTCTCTCCGCCTGGACTCTCAGCTGGCGGCGCTGGAGTCCCGCCTGGAGCGCGCGCCCGTGCCCGCCGTGAGTTACCTGCCGCTGCCCCCGGACACCGCACACCACGACCAGTACTACGACGACTATTGACAGACACACACGTAACCTCATCATGTCAGCCGTTGGACGCCCACTGCTGGACATAGGCCTCCCTTAATGACTTCCATTTATTGCGGTCGGACGCAGCTTGCATCCACCGCGAGCCAACCGCCTTCACCAGATCATCTGTCCATCTTGTTGGTGGACGTCCGACGCTGCGCTTGCCGATCCGTGGTCTCCACTCGAGAACCTTTCGGCCCCCCGCCACTCGGCCCACACACGTAACTTACACCAGGACAAACACGGCCCCTACTACAATGACTACTGACCGACACGCGCGCACTTACCTTACAATAGGACAAAACGCACCTACTACAATGACTACTGACCGACGCGCACGCACCTCACACTAGGACAATAAAAAAAATATTTCTGACAGCATAAGAATTTAAAATAAAAACAATTCAATTTCTAATGAAAAACAATCACGGCCAATCAATCTACTACAATAACTACTGACCAACACACATTTACCCTACAGATAAAACACAAAAAGTGAAATAAAAAATTTGAAAGTGAAATAGATAACACACAGTCTGACAAACTTATACTTAACTCGACTGGCCCTCGAAGACACTTTGAGGTATTTGACCTTTTGTGACAGTACCTATAAACTTTTTTATCTAGACTACTGATATTGATTATCCTATTTCCCACACAAACTTTTACGAAATTAAGTAACTTTTCATGTTTACATGGGTAGAATATAGGCCTTTCAAATGGTTTGGTTGAATGAAAAGACCGACCTGAAATAGTTACTATTAGGTACTTATTATATTTATACAATGCCTATTAGACAGTTCACTTGGACACACACAAATTAATGACGAGACTAAGTATACTGAAAAGCCATACGATAATACGGTTTTTTGCATTGAAAGTATTGAAACTATAGAACGTAGATAGCGAAAAGGCAAGCGTTGTCCTTTACCGTAATGCCGTCTTTTCTGTGAACTCAACGCCTTAGACAGACTGATACAAAACTCTTTGAGTTATAATTATTCCACTATGCTTATTACTAAATTGTGTACCCATTAAACAGTTTTGTACACGAACTAACATTCCTATGAATGTACCTACTTACATAACATTCCTATGTAACTTGCAGCGCAATTGCAACTTGCGATAAATATTATACATTGATTCAGTTTTTTAAACTTCCCGCCTCGGGACTAAAGTTTGTACGAACTGCAAATATTTTTTCCGAGTGTCTGGGTTATTTATTATATTGTATAATAAAAAATATATATTTATGTATGTGTATTACATTAAATTTGTGTAATATCTGGCACCCGTAATACAAGCTTCGTGCTTACCACGGGGCAAGATGTTGCTGTGTGAATTGTCAAGCAATTTATTTATTTGTCGCAAGCCGCAATGTCGCTATTTTAATGCAAACCACAGCTTTGTTTGGTGTGTTAGTGTGCTGTGTGAGTATACACTCCTTCGTGCATTACGATTGTAATAATTCTAATATCACATTTACACATTCGAGTACCGTATTCGCCTCGAATGTATAAATGTGTTTTATCTAAAAATGTATAAAGAAAAATTAGATTTTTAGTTTTATTTGTTCTCTCAATTGTTTGCTATTGATATAACTGTGTTCAGTATTTACTTCAAGATTAAAGCTTGCCTAAGCCGATCTTGATTATGTGTTTAGACTAAGAAAATGATTATGCCTTTAATGTGTAGGTATATGAAGATGTAATTTACATTATTTAAGTTGTTTGATAAAACATGGTGCCAATGATATATAATGTATAATCTATATATTAGGAATCTCACAGGTTCACTTTTAACTCCACTAGTCTAAGTATATAACTATTTTATATTTAATTTTGTTTTCAATTTTGTGTAAATCTTTTGTAAACTAAATTTTATATAAAAATTGATTTATTTTTATATTTCGATTTGTTGAATATGGTCACAAAATTAAGCCAAAGTTAGAAGAAAAACATAAAATCATTTTCGATGTTTTTGGAAGCCGAATCTAGGTGAGCTATTTTATTTATTTTATCTAGGTTAAATGGTAATTGTAAGAGTATCTATTACTTATTTAAAGCTGTTTTAAATGAGAGTCTGTTTTTGATTATTATAAACACTAATTATATCTACTTCAGCAGCTAAATACAAAGATACTCCATATATGTAAGTTGTAACTCTCTTTGTGTAAAAAAAATACGTTTTCAAAATACGTTTGAAAAAAAATACGTTTGCAAAACTATTCCATGTGTTAAAAGGTAGATCTAACTAAAAAGTCTGTGAATACTTTTGTATTTATATTACACAAAAAATTTAATTATTATTAAAAAATTAAGTATAATTTTGTAAACATTTTGTTTATATGAAAGTCGCCTGATAAAAAAAATGCCTTATAATATTGTCATATTGAGGCTATTTACCTTATGTAAAATACTGTAGGTACAAGAATATATTTTTCTAAGAGTGTTTAAATTTTACTATATAAAAGCATGTTTTAGAATAAAATCCATGTTTTGTTTGTTGTTGTTTTAATGGCTGCCTCTAACATAAATAATTGCAATTTTTGCAGTGTTTATTTTATTAATATCGAGTGCAATAACTATAAATTATTTTTACTTTTAAAAGAAAGTGCTTTATAGCTGCAAATATAAACCAACTACAGAAATGGTAAGTGCATATTAACTTGTATTGTTTGTATAAACTAAACTTAGACTTAGTTTTAACCATAAAAACATAATCTTTCTAGACTATAGGTTAGTTTAAGACTTAAATAGGTATACAGATCCGAAATACTTTATCATACCTTCTTTCTTAGGTTAATCAGTCCAGTCCTAAATACTTTCATTAATTGGATTTTACTAACATCAATGACGCCAATACTTTCTTCTTTAAAACTACGCAACGGATGTTGATGCGGTATTAAGAGTAAGGTTTATAATATAAGTATAAAAGCTCCAGCCTTAATTTGCTAGCCTTGGAGAAGTGGGGCAAGTCGCCAGTGTAAGATTTAACTTAACCCATAAATAGAAAATACAATACAAAATGTTTTTGTTTTTAAAAAAGGTTTAACAAATTACTTAACTAACCTAAAAAAGAAGACATTTAACTCATTGACATCTCAGGGTAGTTCGCGAAAAAACCGCATGATCGCCAGATTTTTGCGCGCGAATTCGTTTTTGCTCCATAAGTGTTATTTACGTGTAGCGATGGAATGCTTTTGAGTAGGATAACTCCACTTACTTTATCTGAAAGCTATTGAAATAAGCTATAATATTGCATATAAATGTTTTGTATTGTGTTTTTATTTTATTTTACACATATCTTTCATTTGACAAAAAGTTGTAAGTAATATAATAGTTGTACCTAATTCTAGGGTATAGACAAAAGTATATTCTAATCCGTGTATTTATACAGCGGGGTCTGTGCTGCTTCCCCGGCCTGAGCGGCGTGGGCGCGCGCGGCGCCGGCGGCCGCGGCGAGGAGGCGCTGCTCTTGGAGCGCCAGGGCCGCGCCTCGCAGCAAACCAGGTCGGTTCAACAGAACACTACAAAGGATGGGCAAATGTATGGAACTTGGGACCACCCTCCAATAGCAACAAGATATATGTCGTTGCATAGGTCTTTTCAATAGGAACAATAATTATTTTTCTCAGGTACTTAAAAGCTTCATTACTCCAAACGGACAGAAGTAACAACAAAGCTGTCTTAACAATTGTTGTTCCAAATGAAAAGACTTATCTAATTATATATATCATGTTGCTATTGGAGGGTAGTCCCAAAATGCCCATTCTCCTTTGAACCAGGACCATGGATATACCAACAGCTAGTGAAGACTCTTTTGAACAAGGGTCATCAACATCATTGGATTAGCTTGTTCAAGCGGAAGAGAAAAACAAAGGTTATAGTTTCCTTTAGCAGATAGAGGACAGGAGTTAAAACACTCAACGTTTCGACCACAACAAGTGCAGTCTTTTTCAGGAGGAGTAAGCGCCACGCCGTGCTCCGTTTCCTTTTGCGCGCTCGATTCTCACGAAAAATGTTATAAGTGAAATCGTAGCATAATGTCTATAACAGATATACAAGTAACTATAATCCAAAGGTTGCCTAGAAGAGATCGCTTCTAGCGATAAGGCCGCCAATTGTACAATAAGTTATATTTGTTATCCTATATATATTGTTTTATTAATTTATGTGTGCAATAAAGTTATTATATATCTATCTATATAACTATAATAGTTACATTACATAGTTGGTTGTATCCCCAGGTCGTCGAGCCTGCCGCCGCCGCCGTCCGCACTGCCTCGTCCGCCGCGCAAGCCCTCTGCCCGGCAGACCACGCGATACGACCGCTTAGAACATCGGGATGCTAGGAAGGTGAGCTATAACTGTAAAAACTTGAGGGATATTTTAATATGTTTTACTTTAATGTCTCTAAATTTTACAGTTGTGCTCTTATCTTTAACTCTTAGGTTAAATAATCGGTTGACGCCAAAACCACAATAGCCAGTCACGTTCGCCAAAAATAAAAGAAGAAGAAGAAGTAGATTAGATAATTTCACAAGTGGATAATTTGCAACGTAGCAGAACTTAACACTCAGATTTGTTAAGTGCGTCTTTCCTTATCGCACCTTCGAGCCTAGACCATGGATGCATTAATGGCTATCTATAATACCATGTCTGGATAAGATCTTTAATCCGAAAGTTTTAGGTAAGAAAAGAATTTGTAGGTCGTTTTTTTTAGAAACTCTCTATTTTATAAAGCTTGTAGCCCTTTGTTTTTTTCCTTTTCATTATTTTGTAATGACTTGTGATGTTTTACTAATAAACTGAGTGTGAGTGTTAAAGCTCAGTAGTCCTTCAGTGTATGTTGTTCCAGGACTCTGACGGGTCTGGCTCCATAGCGTCGAGCACGTCCCGCAGCTCGCCGCTGCCGTACGACGCCGTCCGCAAGCTGCCGTCCGTGCCGACGTCGGCGTCGCTGCCGGCGGCGGAGTCGCGAGAGTCGCTGCGACCGCGTGACTCCAGCCTGCCCTCTCCTTCCAAACTGGCCGTGTACGCCGCCGCGCGCCGACGCTCCGCCGAGTCTGCTAAGGACAATAAGAGGACGCATCATTACCGTATACAGTTTTAGACTCCGTTATGCTGCTATAGGCCCGGTTTCATACCCTCCGCGGTGGAGTCCCGTGAGTCGCTGCAACCGCGCGATTCCAGCATGGACTGCAAAAAGTTTACCGCTCTCGATTGTGTAAACTAAGCATATATTTAGAAGCATGGTTGATAAATGATAAGAGGAGGCATCTTTACCTATTGTATACAGTTTTAAAGAACGTTTGTCAAAGGACTCATCTTAGGGCCTTAGGACTATTCATACTACAACAACTCTCTATGCCTCAGCCCGACTCAGGGACTCCTAGACTCCAAGTCATCTCCGTCCAAACTAGACATGCTCCGATATAGGTAGATACAGTCTGAATTATAACAAAAGTACCTCCTACGCATTCACTGCCCGAGCTTCGACTTCCGAAAGGACATGCCGGCTAATTATTCAAGAATTGTTTCATAATCAGTATGTAAATATAAATGATACGTAATGGATGAATCTGCGATGTAAGTTACTTTTTATTTTTACTAACTTATACATTTTATTTTTACTAAATTGTATTTGGTTTTCATTTCTTAAACTAATGATGAAATCAAATGAAATGAGTAGCTTACTTAAAGCGTACACTATCATCGAAACACACTTCTAATTCTACAAAATGTTTCACTTTCTAAAATTCGTCCTACGCAAACTCTTCGTGAGAAAATGGTTAGATGTTCGAATTTTAAATAAAAATCATAGCTTCTTACAGTTTGATAATCTACATATATTTTCTTTACTTATCACTAGCGGGTCGACTGGACCTTTTTGTCAAAATTTTAAAGCTTTTATTCAGGGATGTGATCAGCAGGTATAACGTAATAAAAATCAAGGAACTAGGTACATCGGTATACCTAAAGAAATACAGATGAGGTAGATCTAAAGTAGACTCGTAACCTTTTTTAACCATCTAGTAATGAGCGTTTTCGTATTCGGGTTATTAGTCAATCGCCCTCCATACATACTCGTTACTAGAATAGGAGTCAAGCTTGGTATTCGTCAAATGTCGTTGCACCCGTTTCGTAAGAAACAGTATTGTATCACGATATTAATGGATAAGGGTCATCTCATCATCATCATCATCATTTCAGCCATCAGACTTCCCATGTACTATGGTCTAATGCAACATGCATCGTCCGTGAACTGGCAGCTTCAACCAGGTCAGATCATCTGTCCATTTTGTTGCTGAACGTGCGTTTGCCAATCCGTGATCTCCACTCGAGAACCTCTCGGCCCCATCGGCCATCTGTTCTCCTCGCTATGGCATGCCCCTTCAATGCCACTTTCAATGAGCTAATCCACTGGGTTATGTCGGTGACTTACGTTCTTCTACGTATCTCGTAACGGTCATCTATAAGCCTTTTATTCGGATTTATGATCGCGTTAATTAATTGAGGTAAAGGTCCTTTCAGAACAGCAGGACGACTTAATTGACTGGATGGTCTTAGAGTTTCGTACCCGAAGGATGTAAATGGAATCCTGTATACCTAATTAATCCCAAGAGCTTTATCTAGTAAGGTGATTATGTGATAATCACCTTTTTCTAGAAAACATTGTAAGTGCTTTTAAATACTTAATCACTTTTTAAATCCATTAGTGTAAATTAGATATCTTTGCATCATTATACCTACTTATTTTTGTCACCATATTCTATATTACCTACATAATAACTATGTAAGTTACTAAACATTTTTTTTATCTTGTTACCCTATGCCTATTGTAAGATTGTAATTGATGGATGTAAATATTTTTACAAAAGAGTACTTTGTTAGTTTGACTAAAAGCTCCTGTTGGTTTTGCTTTCTTATTTTTTGTTATGTTATGAGTTTGACTGATAATTGAAGTGATTTGTTTAGTTTTGCTTGACAAAATAAAAGTGATGTTTGATTATTTTATTGACTATTTATTCCGTTCCCAACAAATTTTTAAATTATACGGTAGGGTTGGTAAGTAACCATAGTATTGTGAAGCTATTAGTTTGTGAATTTGTGCACAGTTTTAAGAATACGCCTTATTAAGTTTAATTTACTATAGTTTGACCGCGATAAGAATACGTTTAGGACACATGTCAGTTTGACACGTTAGTGATGGGCACAACATAATGAGTTCGTAACCGTTCCTCCAAAATGAACCGCCGCGTTATTTTTAAGATTATTTTCGTTTTAAATTGGCGGAATCATTTAATATTTATATTTTAGTAATTTAAGTGGAAACCGACTGTTTTAGCGTCACAAAATGGCGGCCCATAACGCCATTTGGGGTTATTATTTTAAACACAAATATAAAAATGCCACTTTCTTTCGCGCGTTCGGTTTGGTCGTAGTTTTATTCCTATATTTAATAAAATCTTATCTCCATTATTTTCCAATTCTTAAACGTATTATTTTTTAAATATAACTGTAACAGATAACGATACTGTTGTTGCCTGTTATATTTAGCACAGCACTACCTACAAATATAAAGCACTGACATAACCTTGTAATAGCGCAATATTATCGCAATATTATTACGCAGATTTAGAAAAATATTGTTTACCAAGTTATTTTACACTCAGTTTGGCACAAAATTATTAGATTCATTGATTATTGATATAATAATGTAGATTTAATGCTCATCAATTGTTAAAACGGTAAACAAACAGCAAAAATATTTTTATCGTAACTGCAACGCCATTACAAAGTTACGTTGTCAGTTCAATCGCGATGTGTCAGGATGGCAAACTTATCGTGGCGAAACTATAACTGGATATAATAGAATGTTGTGATGTGACTGTAGCCGAAGCCTGTTTTTATAAATTATTCCGTCACTCATAATGATTTTAAATAGAAAACGTTTGAAAAAATATGGTTTTAAATATACTTATTTACGTTGTATAACGAACTCAAAAACTATGTATAGACTCACTTTCAGCCAGCATCCATTGAATGACTGTATAATATCAATTATTCTCATTTTATAATAAATGATTGACTAAGCTCAAGAATCTTGAGTCACGAATGGGCCTTGATCCTGACATTTGCAGGCTGTCGAAAATGAGGGCGCTGCGGCCTCGCGAGCCGGCGCTTGCGCAACCGAGCCGCGACCTGCCCACAGATAACGTAGACCTGGCGTTAGGCTTGTGGGCGACGGATGTTTTAGACTTTAGTATCATTTACTTTGAGAAGTACTTAGGTAGAGTCCTAATTTTTTATTAAATTATTTAGACTCCACTGAGTGACAGTGGCCAAGTGTAGCAGACTGAGAACGGTTGGTTGGTAGAGTCCTAATTTTTTATTTAGACTCCACAGAGTGATAATGACGAAGTATAGCAGACATTCGCTTTTAAGACAAATAATACTAATATAATGATAGAACTAGCTGCGCTCGCGGTTTAGCCCTCTTATTGCCTAATAATATAGACTAGGTATTTTTTACCCATTAAACCTATAATGGGTATAAAATACCTATTATTCTTGATCAGACTTTAGATTTACTGCAAAGAACGTCCAGATAATATTTATTATAGCTCTTGGTGTCTTAGACCTAGGAAATGGCGTTGGCTGTATAAAAAGATTGCATTAAAAGTAAGTATAAATTACAAACATTATGTAATTCTAGCCTAAAGAAGATGAAAGATCGTTCTATAACCGTCTCGCTCAGGCCACAATGATAGAGTAATGAGGACAGCGGAACAATCTATTTAAGTTTCATTTAAAATTGATTTGATTACAGATTTTATCTAGCTCGTGAAGACAATGTTTAAACGTGAGATGAATGGGCTATGGATGTGGTTAAGATTGTGATCAATAGTCACGTAAAATTGATTAGTAGAAAGTTGTTTTAATTTATTTATCTGAGGTGTTGCGAAAGACATGTCTCACGTTAGGTATAGGTAGGTATTTAAAGTTATAAATTATTACTTTAGCACATGTGTAAAGTAGAGCTAACTAAAAATAATTAATTAATGTATTAAATTAATTGACTTGTAAGATAGGTAGGTAACAAGTTAACAACATCAAGGTCCTAAACAGACTTCTAGACAGAACAAAATTGTTTTTTTAAGAGTGTAGTTAAGGACATTTTTTATACATAATTAGGTGGCCCTAATTGTGTTTGATGTGTTGTGAAAGTGAATAATAAATGCTGCGAATTAGTGTAGATATATTAATTTATCATCAGGTACCTATGTATTATTTGACCTAAATTGAATAAAGTAGCACCTATAACTACAAAATATTAACACATCACAAATAATAATTCGTCAGATTCAATTAATAAGTTGAATTTGTTCTGAAGTTTTAAATTTTGCTTCGTACGGAAAAAAAACCGGACGCAGGATAACAGTGGGGACATATTAAAACACAAAACCGCACGATTCTTATAATGTAATCGCGCGGTTTTGTATCGCTTTTTAAATCGACTTATAATAAAATCTGTAAATGAAAACTCAAAAAAATAACCAAAAAATGCAGTGGTTTCATTATACGAGAATTAGACTTCAGTTCCATCCGTCCTTCAAGCTAGGTTTATTTATACTACTAAGCTACTTTATGCAGTTCAGAGTGTTCTGCTCTCATTTCGGTATGACCTATTCGCAAGTTCAAGAGTAGGTCAATGCGAAGGACAAGTTGCAGCCCACGGGTGCCTTTGTGACCTACATTGGAATCCTACGTTCGTTCCAGCCATCAATTTTAAAGGTCTCTACTTTTTATCGTTTTGTGAGTTGACGCTTATCGATCTTTCAACTTCAAAGAACTGAGAGTTGGATAGATAGATAGATAGATAGATTAACACTTTATTGTACCTTCTTAATTAAAATAAAAACAGAGTTTCAAGAAAACTTATTACTAAATTAAACGTACAAGGGGCGGCCTTATCGCTGAGAGCGATCTCTTCCAGGCAACCTTAGTGGAGATAATGAATAAAAAATAGTACAAAATATTTAAAAAGGTAGTGTAGGTATGTACATAAATTATATAAACAATTTTAATTACATAAAGTATATAACAATAAACTAATACAAGTCGAATATCACTTATAAATATATATTTATTTATACTATAAAATTAATACTTATATACTTATATATTTATATATATATATATATATATATAAGTAAGTATAAATATATGATTTTACTAAATATTATAAAAACAACACATACAATTTGATTTAATCCTTAGCAGTAAGATAATAGTTTTTAAGCCTTGTTTGAAACATTTTTAGCGAAGGAGCTGATTTAATATTACTGGGTAAGGGGTTCCATAGACGGACAGCTTCAACAGAGAAGGAATTGCCATAGAATGATTGACTGTGGGCAGGAAATTTGAGAGTTAAATTATCCGTAGACCTAAGATTAAGGGAGTGAGAAGTATTTATAAATTGAAATTTAACTTTAAGGTATTTTGGAGAAAACGGGGAAAAAAGGATAGAATAGAGGAGAGAAAGTATATGCATGTTTCTACGTTGGCGTATGGGGAGCCATTTTAGTTTAGAACGGAAAGAAGAAACATGGTCATATTTCCGCAAGCCAAATATAAATCTTATGCACAAATTTTGAAGGCGCTTATATTGGACTTTAGGATGAACGAAGCAGGTTTATAGCATAATGTCTGAGGCACATCAATTTACGTTCCCACTTCTGGGTCACAGGGATTTATCTCTTGACGAGAGAGATTAGGTCTTAATTTTCCATGCTGGCCAACGGGTTGGTGTATGTCACTTTTTAAAGTTCATAGATCATGACGGATTCCTTATGTTACGTTATATAACTTACATACACAATCTTGCAAAAAATATAATAAAGTATACAAAGACGGTTCTGTAAAATACGTAGGTATCCCTGCAGCTTCAACAAGGTCAAGGTTGCCTTTTGCTTTCCTCTGTATGTACGTATCAACCTTATTATTCAAGTTTTGGTTTCGACACATCTACAGTATCATTTGTCGTGCGCAGAAGGTGTGTTGATCATATCTCACACGTCACGTGTAAACAAGAGCGGCTAAGGGTAAGTCATTCGATTTGTTGAAGAGTCTTTTGAATATGTATCTATATTATAAACGTCTCTTCTGGAGAAATTTCTAAGTGGTAATTGTTTTATATCAAATATTGCTTAGGTTTTACCAATTCGAATAACACGGAGACTGCATTTGACCTTGAGAATACACCACTAATAGTGTGAAAATTAATATTTAACGATATTTTATCTTAATACTTTTAGTCTTCTTAGACGACCTCTGTGGCGCAGCGGGCGAAGGTCCGCCTGCGACGCAAGAGGTTGCGGGTTCGATTCCCGCCTCGGAACAACAATTTGTATGATCTGCAAATATTTGTTCCGGGTGTCTGGGTGTTATATATATATATATATATATATATATGTATAATAAAAAACATCTATCTATGTATGTATATTATATTAAGTATATCAGAAATCTAGCACCCGTAACACAAGCTTCGAGCTTACCACGGGGCTAGATGTCGTTGTGTAAAAATTGTCCAGCAATATTTATTTATACGATAGATATGGTAGGTACTAGGAAATTTAACTAGAAAATGCCGGGATAACTACGAGTCCATACTCGTAGTGATGGAAAAATATGACAGTGTTACAAAGATGTGTAACGTTGTCATATTTTTGGAAAAATATGACAGTGTTACAAAGATGTGTAACGTTGTCATATTTTTGGAAAAATATGACAGTGTTACAAAGATGTGTAACGTTGTCATATTTTTTCCGGCCAAGTGTTGCGGTCGTTTCGGTTCGTAAAGAACCCCAAAGACCCACCACTCTGTGTTTTGGAATTGAACGTGCTTTTTCATGAAAATGTGATTCACGTGGGCTTCAACGTGTTAGATCGATACGTTCATGGACAAGCAGACTCAAATCTGACGAGACGCGGGGGATTCATTATCTACCTATTAGTTTGTTTTCTTATCGCGTAGGTATGTTTTGTTATCGTTCAAACCCACAACATCTCATGTTTTCGCTAAAACTCAATCAGACGTTTGATCTTAGGTAGGTATTTAGCTACCTTCTCGTATGAACTTCAGGGACTAGGTACCTGTGTAATATTTCCTTTTAAACCTTTAAAAGGTCTTACATTTTAAGAGATCGCTATTTTATTTTTTTACCATTTTAAAAATCTAATATAATTTTGAAAATTTTACTTTTTGTACCTACTTACTAGTTATCTAGTAGATAAGTACCTACTTAATAAATAAAAATGAATTGAATAATAAAACATCTATACTTACCTAATTAATAAACCAATTGTTATATTACTTACTAAAACAACTATAAATTATAAGATTTTTCATCCCTAATATGGTAGTCTGCTAAGTAAGTAATTAAATTAGGAAGAAGATATTCTGCAGTGACTGGCCCATAATTTTGCGATGAATATTTGTATCGCCATGTTGTTTTTGAATATATCTAATAATTTTAATAGCAACTAGAACCTTTATAATTTGAACAAATATTTACATAAATTTACCTTGCGGACATGATAATTTAATTATA
This sequence comes from Chloroclystis v-ata, assembly GCA_963691955.1. NCBI lineage: Eukaryota > Metazoa > Arthropoda > Insecta > Lepidoptera > Geometridae > Chloroclystis > Chloroclystis v-ata. The sequence goes on along the minus strand of OY829902.1, from coordinate 8,133,464 downwards.
CGCCCATGAATTTTCATTAATTTATAAAAAAAACTGGCCTTGTTATCGAATTTCAATACAAAGGTCCTTCGAACTGTTCGGCGTCTATATTATATGATTTGTTATGAATTTGTTTAATCTGGAATAATTTTTATATACCTAACATGGAACATCCCGATCGTTTTCCATCTGCTTACCTAAAAAACGTTCTAGGACTAAGGTTAATAATAAAAAATATATAGATAGGTACTTATCTCATTCTATCGATATACACTATCTTTGTAGGTACTGTATTTATCGACTTATACAAATAATGATCTCTAGGATTTTGTGGAAATAAAAAACATCAATCTTAAAATCCAAATCTTTGAATGGAGGAATTGATAATGTAGGTACTCAAGTACCTACTTACATTTATGATAACCTTATTTCTGTTTCTAATAAGATAGAAGTGAGGGCTAGTATCAACAGTCCGATGATCGGACTAAATCATCGGACTACTGATACTAGCCTAGAAGTTGGAACTCTTTCAGTGATCAGTGAGAAGATGACATTGGTTAAACGTAGTTCGATTACAGCTTCCTACTGGCTATATTCTCGCGTTGCTAGGCAACGCAGCTAAGGTCACATCGACCTCGCGACTGGCCTTGCTTTGATCCGAACTGCGGCCTTCTTGCTATCATTACTTCCTTTACTAAACAGAAGGTTCTTATTAGCGAAAATAATGAATGTAGAATAAAAACGTTGGAATTTTTCCGCAAATAGATCAAAATCAATTAAGTATCTTCATTCAAGAAGAACATCCAAGAATATAATTATGTTTTTTTTTAATAACCTATGAGGCCTAGCCCAGCAGTAGGCAGATACGGGCTGACAATTATGATGATGATTTTAATTATTAGAAATCTAGCACCCGTAACACAAGCTTAGAGCTTACCACGGGGCTAGATGTTGCTGTGTGAATTAACTAGCAATATTTATTTATTAGATAAGAGTTTAAACTGTGAAATTAGCAGTCCACCATCTCAATTATTCAACGCCAGGTCGTCGGTTAAAAATCGATTCCTCTTGACCCAAAAACGGCGGGTCAAAGCCATGTCAACGCAGGCTTATGGAATACCAATGCATTTTTCTCAGCAGCCTATTTACCTATCATCTATCTATAGTTAATATCTAATTAAGTCACCTAATTTTAATATCATGAATTTCATGAAACATGTTAATTAGTCTATATTCTGTCCATGAACTCAGGTACTTGCAGTTGCCCAGCATATTCTTAACTTTCTACCGGTGCCTTAAAATACAGTAGTTATGGGTATATTTAATAAGACTCGATAAATGACCTACCAGCTACTGTTTATGTCTCAAAAGTAGCATTGTTCAGGCAGGATAATTCGCAGTAGGACTACCATTGTAGGTTTTAATCTAATGCGAATTTCGTTTGGATGTGGGTTGAATAAAATAGGCTATCCTTATCTCACATCTACTTGACTACGTTATCATTATCAATCACCCCTCCGCTCAGATATAGTTTATTGATATAATGAGATATTTTTAGAGTTATTAACCTTAGTTCTAGGTAGTAAGCAGGTGGCCAACATCATCATCATTTCAGCCATCGGACGTCCACTGCTGGACATGCCTCCCTTAATAACCTCCATGTATTACGGTCGGATGCAGCTAGCATCGACCATGAACCAGCAGCCTTGACATGATCATCTGTCCATCCTGTTGGTGGACGTCCGACGCTCGACTCGAGAACTTTTCGGCCCCATCGACCATCCGAGTGGTCTACAAGAGGTCATGAAATTCCAGATTGTGAAATTAAAGGCCGGCGCCAACTGAGGCTTCGGAGCATTTAAAGCACAGATTTAAAGGCAGTTTGCTACCGGAGCACGTATCACTTTAATGGCGCCCTTCCCGTTACTTTGTGCGTGCGTTTTTCTGTCGTATTCATTCATTTGATTTACTTTTATGCCACATAATATCATGGATTTAACAAGTCTAAAAAAGCTAAAACGAGAAAAGATCATGAGTACTTGAAATAAGTAGGTACGTAATATCATAATATAATTAAATATTCTTATGTTTTTTGTATTTTTTTTATAAAGATGTAAATACATCAGGTTTTCCGTTTGTTACTCTATCTATTCTATACGTTTGTATATCGACACCATACTGTTAAGAGCACTCTATTGAGAGGTCTATAATGTCTCTAACACATTTTTAACTTTTAGTTGAGCTTATGGTGAATGCAGGCCGCTTCCAGAGATCAGAACAGAGAACTGGTGTGTTACTTTGACAGACTGTTATTCTACTGCTCATAATATAATGATTATTTACAAGTCCGTTCGTACAGTGTATATTTATTTACTATGACATGTCTACATGAACACGCTGTTAAATCGTAACCATAATCTATAACCTGACAAGTTCGCATCAGATCTAGATGGAGCGCGCGTCGCGGTGATGCAACGCGTTGTGAAAGCCGACACTAGCTGCCTGCGTGGAATTGGGTCGTTGCGCGTGAGTCGGCCGCCACCGAAGGCCAGGGAAGCCAGTCCAAACGTTCAATGTGGCTTCCAAGTCCTCCAACTATCATTCAGGAAATTGCTTATTATGAGTAGGTACCTAGGTATATTCATGTGGACTGTGGATGTGGACAGATGACTTGGTGAAGGCGGTTGGCTCGTAGTGGATGCAAGCCGCGAGCGACCGTAATGACTGGAAGTCATATTGGGAAGCCTATGTCCAGCAGTGGACGTCCAATGGCTGAGATGATGATGATGATGACCTAGGTATACTAGCTTCCGCCACTCGGCTCTGACTGAGCGTAATTACGTCAACAGTAAGCCCATTGTATTCGAGACGGTGCAGCTATGGTGCCTGTGACATTATAAGATGGATTAAGACAATAGTAATCACGCGCTTTGAGCAAGTACGTTGAAGGCAAAACATTGAGTGGAAACCGACATGTTCTGAGAACTTGAACCCGCAATTGGCCAGCAATATGGTGAATTAGGGGTCTAATCGCTATCGTCAAAAGAGAAGTGTGTCTCAGCAGTGGGAACGTAAAAGGTGTGATTGTGGTGGTGATGAAACAGGAGTTAGAGTCATAAAAAGAGTAGGTTAAAGGTAAAAGGAGTAGGGTAGTAGGGTTAAAGAGTCAAATCCACAAGCAGTTCGAAGCGACGAAATCTTCGTTCGCGGTTGTGTATACCGAACGAGAGCGTTTCACCAGTCTTGCTAAAGGTCAAGGCGAAGGCTCTGCCAACTTACATTGTCCTTTACTTAGGAAACTGCGCCTTAGAACTAAAGGCATTTGAAAGGCTTGGTTATGAGAATATTTATTTGTTTTGTTAATTTATTATATTAGAAATACTATCAGTTAATTCCTCTTTTACTTAAAAATTTACCTACTTTACAATACACAATACAATACATTACTCTTTATTGTACACAAAAACAAAAAACACATAACAAGAAATAAAGGTACATAAAAAAGTGCAACAATGGGCGGCCTTATCACTTAGAGCGATCTCTTCCAGGCAACCTTTGGATGGACACGAAACACAAGTACCGTAAAACACTCCAACATTGCCCACATTTTTCGAATAATTACAATTTTTGTTATTTTTTTGTATGGGGACACAAGTATTTTCTATTCGCATCTGCAACTATAGGATATTTTGCATGTATTATTTTATTAGATTTTGTTATTCGTCAATATTAAATCAAGTATTTTATTATTTTTAAAGGCGGGCAATGTTATCTCGACTTATTGCCAACATTGCCCGCGTTGATTTTTGACGCAAATATCTCCTCTCCGGCCTCTAATCAGCTGACAGCAAAACCTGTACAAGAATTCTGACCAAAACTGGCCTTTACTTTAAAACTAAAGCGAATCCATGACAGGTTTCCTACCAAAATCCATGTTAGGCTAGTTGGGCAAAATTACCCTGACCTTGTTAGCATTTTCCATACAATTCGCTTTTCGCCTTTAGTAAAGTGATAGGGTTGGTACATCTCAGTAAACTGTTCTTGACTTTTTATTTCTTTTTATGTTAATAAAAAAACAAGATTATCTTCTATTGAATTATTTAAAAAACTTTCAAGTAACATGTTTGATTCAACAGATTCACATGCAAGTATTAACATTTATTCCGTGTTATTTTTAATACATTCTGGTTCCAATCTTTCGTCTTGACTTTCTTTGACGAATTCGAGATTTGTTCTTGCTTTTAAGAAATAATAAAAATAAATTATCTAAATAATCAAGATAATAATAATTAGCAAAAAAAAAAAAAAAACTCGGATGTGTCAACCCTAAGCTTATTTTGACTGCGGGCAATGTTGTCAATAGTAGATCGCAAAAATACTAGATAACTTTGCCCACCTTTATAACTTTAGTTATACAAGAGCTGCATCAGTGACAATAACGGTATAATAATACCTTAAGTTTTTTGTACAACATAATATAAATTAAACTCATCTGTGTTTTCTTCATCACGCACAATCCACTTTTGAATTTTCACCAAAATTTGCCCGCAAAAATACACTCTGTCTTTGACGAGTTCCAACAAGTTACTGAGTGACGTTAGCGTTACATCCAATAGACAGTGGTGCTAAACACAAAACCTATTTTCTACCAAAGTCAATAAATGTTACCATAGTATTCAGATATTTTTGCTATTAAAAGTTTTGCTTAAAAATTGGTCTTCGGGCAAAATTACCCTCGGTGGCAATGTTGGAGTGTTTTACGGTACTAAAAGACGGAGGGTGCATAAAATAATGATAAATTACATTAAAATTACTTATTATACATAACATACATAATTATATAATAATAAATACTCGATAATAAAATAGATACACATACTCATATCATACATATAAAATACATAAATGTATTAAAAGAATAAAATAAATACATAACAGTTTATGATAGGAAATAGTTAAAAACAAGTTTATTAAATATAGGAAGAGATTTTGCTTTAATGATGTCTAATAGGAGACAATTCCATAATTTTTTTACTTTTTTTTAATTTTTTTTTTTCTACTTTCTTTAATTATGGTAGAGTATCACTGTTTGACGCACAAACTAGTTCACACATTAATATAAAAGATGAACAAACTGCGTAAAGGCATTCGGAAAGTCCATAAAATCACAAGAAAACATAACAAAACAAAAACCAGATGTTCCCACGTGTACGAACAATGACATCGGAAAGTTGTGCGAGAACGCGTTACCGAAGAAAGTTGATCCAATGCTCCGCAAAGTGCAGACAGTGACGGAGCTATACCACTGTACCATCCTCTCTTTCCCTTACTGTTAAATAATGACAGGTTTCCCGACAGCAGCAATACCGCGGAACGCGATTCAACCGTATCGTGCAAAAACTCACTGTGCGGAGAAATTTCCTACATGCAGGTACTACGTACAAGTTTTGTTGCGTGCAATTGCAACATAACGGAATAATTATTCAACGTTATCTTCATGTTAGATGAAAATATTATCTGGTCTACTAAATGCCAATAACTCGAGGACTTGGCACATATAACGCCTGATCATTTAAATTTTGTGAGTATTTTTATTTAACACGCAAGAGTAAATTAAGATAATATTAGTTACTTATATTATAATACTAATTAACTTGATACATTTGTTAATTAAACAAATACGTGTTACCCAAACAAACATTGGTCAATCAGTTCCGGTGCGCACGTGCAAGCTCCATGATCTCCCTCGACAGGCTCACCTAGCGGAGCAAGTGGCAATAGCGGGAATTCATCAGCAGTGGTCAGCGCCTCGAGCAGTGCTCAGCACTCGAGGCTCCCTTCGGCCATACTCGTGCCCTCTCGGACGTGATTGCGATAGCTGCGAGAGCGAACGAGACCTCGTTTCCCCCCTTCACCCGTCCGGGCTCCTCAATACACTCCCCTCCCTCAGTCTACTTCGAGCACTGCCCGCGGAAGGCCGTATCGTCGTTTTGTCGCAGATTTAAACCGTCTTTTAATTCGTGAGAGTATCGTATTCGCTACAAACTCTTGAGATTCCATAAAAACTAACCGTGCTTCAGTGGTTCGCCGTGGAGGTGATCATAATAGTGTTGGATCGGTGACAGTGAAGATGGGCTGATCGCGCTACGTCGCCGCGTCGGTCGTCGTGCCCGAGTTTGCGTCGTCCCTCTGACTGATTCTCGCGAGGTAAATGCCGAGAATCCAGTGAGAGCAATCGCAAACGTGTTCGAACAGAAACCGGATTGTAGTGCCGTAAATAATATTTAAAACTATTTGCAAAGTCCTATACCGAATGGCAATGCTGGACCAGAGAACGTGGCTCGAAAGACGTTTACCGTTAGGTGAGTCGTCGCGGTCGATGCCTGCCCGTAGAGTTTCTTGCTAAACATTAGATCACTCTAACGAGTAATTTTTTTGTGCTGTTAATACTAATAAGAAAATAAATAGTTCCTATCCATTAAATCCTTACTAAGCGTCGCCGCGTCGACGGTCTGCTTGCTCATTTTATAATAAGGAAATCTTTACTAAGTTAACAAGTCTCAATGCCACTATCTTGATAAAGGTTGTTACGTATGCGGATATAAAGTCGTCGGTTTATTATTCTTCAATCATCTAGCGTTGAACATCTGGGCTTTGTTTGATTTAACTAAATAAAGCATCATGAAATTTATTGTTCTCTTAGTTAGGTCCAATCTATGTTCTTTCCTTTTGGTATAAATAAATAGTGAAATATAAAATTAGTGTGCCTGAAATTTGAAAAATATTGCAGTTGAGGCTAATGGGCGTGGCATGTGGCCAAGTGCTCCAAGGCTCACGGGGACTGGTTTTTAAATCGTGCACTACGATCCACTCGAGAAATTTCAACATCATTGACAGGCGTTGGGTCATCGTGAACTAAAAAATCATAAGTTACTCATCTGTAAAACATACGCAAACGCTGCTGGAGTAGTTTTGTTAGTTTTTGTGGCTTGTCGTTATGAACCTAAATATATTTTTGATGCATTCAAGTGTAATTTCAAGCCAGCGATAAATATATTTTAACTGTTAAGTAAGGCAATAGTTGATACGGTATTCGAAGCTGGTTGGTACTCATATTATTTGAACTCTGAGCTGGGAACCATATCACGAATGAACAATTGCATAGGCACTTAAATAGGTACTTTCTTGACATTAAATCTATTTTAAGAAGATGCCAAGCACGAGCTTCGGGCCACTGATGCCAACAAAGTAGGTCGTCGAGATATTATGCGCACTATCTAGTATATTTGAAGTAAGTTTGTAAATACCAACCACGCGTAAACGCATGCTTGGCATTATCTTCAATGACACTTTTATTTAACTCTATATTTTCAAAAAGAGCAAATAGACCATCTTGAAATTTAAGTAAACACAAAGACGTTGGACGTGATTTATATCGATGCCCTCTACACACGTGAGTGAAAATATTTTAGAGAGAGCAGTTGGCATGGCACGCTTGATTAATCATACTTGCCGATAAAATTCTAAGAATTAGGTATCAAATTCTAAGAATTAGGTATCAAGTTAAGGAGGACAATTCGCCAAAAATATAAAATCTTCCTGGAGAAGTGACTCACCGTTCACCGTGTATTTCAGACTTGAAACGGCGATCAAGGAACTGGAATCTAATAAGAAAAATACATCGATATAACGAAGTTTGTTGGATAAGGAATATCAAGATAGGATATTAATATCTTGGTAAATCTATGCGGGTGTTTGATATGGGTTATTCATAGATAATGTGTATTGATAGAGATATGATTGACGAAGGCCCTGTAGGGACCGTTTCCGTGATGTAAGGCAGTGAATGACCGAATATGGCGTGCAAGATAATTTCACTGTAGCTGGGCCGATGTCGTCAGCTGATAGCCAGAGGTCGACGACCTCGACTTTGTCTCGGTGTCCGCATTTACCTACCCTGTATCAAGTCGGTGGGTTATCGGAATTTTATAGTTCTCCAATTTCTAATAAGAAAGTTATATGTATTGTTTTGTTTAGTCATATTTATTAGGCCCACAAATTCTGAAAATTACGGTTATGAGAAAATTAGTTATTAGCAAACTCTGAAATACAAAATTACTAATCCGTGTAAGTATTAGTATTAATCATAAAATAATTCATCTACTGTTATTACAATTCCTGCACCCATAGTATAATTTGTATAATATTCATTGTCTGAAGGATAAGGTACATAGAAAATACGCAACGTACAAAAAACCTTACTAGATATTATGACGTCATATCTGAGACAGCAATAGACGGTGATTGCCGACATCTCTATGATTTATATCTCAATAAGAGCTGACAGTTTGTCTGATTTATTAGAATTAATTCACAGTAGGTAGAGCTGTTTCTGGCTTTTGTCTTCAAACTTTCCGATTTGATAAGCATACTAAATCATCAATTAGCAACGAAACTATTTTATCATAACTGTGTCCAAGATCATGACCATGATTTCAGTTTCAGACGACATTAGTTAAAAGGGTAATAATATGGTAAATACAATAACATCGGATATAAAATAAACGACACGATTGCAACTTCGTAAAATTAAAATCTGTAATAAACCAGACAATCCATTTCGAGTAGTCTAGAAAAGTAAGAACGTTTAATCGCGATATCTGCATATGCGGAAGTGTTTTTGGCATGAAACCATGCGTGATTCTACGTAAGCAGACTTGCAGCATGCAATAGCGAGCTACTTCCGGATCGCGCGATTATGAAACGAATTGAGATGCTGAGACAACATGCACATGCCCTCAATCTTATCACGGTCAAGATAATGTTTCCTCTTCTCGCTTGATAGGATGTTTTATCTCTTTCTAGTGTTTTTACAATAACTCGGATTTTGCAAACTGGGTCAAAATCAGGATTACCGTTTGTTGAAATTCTGCGGATCCGACTTTATTTTCCGATTCCCTAAGTTTGTCCACATTCCGTGTTTTTTTAAATAAGTAATATTATGAGACGTTTTATCGCAAATCAGTCATATCGTGTCAAAAGTTATAATTCAATTTTGAGTTTCGCAAGTATCGCAGTATCACTAAGACATAACGGACGTACTAGTTACTGGTTTGATATTAAGTTTTCTCATAGTCATAACAGTTATCACATACAATTAACCTACAACTTAAACAGGTTGGCAAGATTGTGCGTCCAGAGGCACTTTCACCTGCCGCCATCTTGTGTTCGAGCTCTACAAGAGAGATGAATTGGCACGCACTGGATTATGAGTCGACGCAACTGACCGATATTTGACGTCATTTGGTAGGAGTCAGGAAGACTGGGCATTGACCGTTGGCCTGGAAAATTTAAAAGTAAAAATATCACAGTTGTTATATTTAATAAACAACCAGACTTAGGTGCCCTGGTCGTAAATGTTTGGCTTCGGTATACTTTTGAACACGAGATAGTTCAAATTGGTTCAATCCAAATTGCAAATTTATAGATTAGGCGAACTTAAATAAGAAAACCCATTCGTGTAGTTCAAACCTAATTACTGATTCAAAGCGTTTGAACCTGAAAATCAATAAACTAGCATCTACCTACTTACAACTTAAATATCTCATCTAATAGGTAATAATAATTCCCTGTTAGTGTAAACTATAAACCTGCACAAGCAAAACAACGAAACAACCCATACAGAGCTGTAAAGTGAAACTAGAGCAAACTGCTGGAAATAGTTTGAAACCGGATGAGACCAATCGACCCGCGACGATTGACTTTACACGTTTAACTACTTGGTGATTACACCATCTCGCTGGAACTGAATGAACTTTTTGTATTTTCAAGTTTTTCAACGTACATTTGGGTAATTTGTACGTTGCTTCCTAAAAGTAATTTACCTGATAGCACGATGACACGCTATTTCACATTGTGGAAGATCCAAGAGACAATTCTTTCGACGCTACAGTAGTTTACAGTACCTACACCCAAACAAGCTTATTAATCTGCAGAACCTCTATAAGTTCTTAATGTAAAACAAGGGCTTATTATTAGCAAAACGGCACATCTAATTACAGTAAGGGATCGTTTCCACCCGTCTGCGAACCCCTGTCTGCTCCAACAACTCAATGACCGAAAAAGGACGAAAGGGCGTTATCGTCAACCCCAAGGGTCTAAGGTCGCGGTGTGGACATTTAATCGAACAGTTTATGACGAAACAGGTTTTATTTATCCTGAAGCGTGCTTACGCTGAAGGACAGTTAAGAAGGTTATGAACTTGGTACAGGGTGCCTGAGAACTTTGAGTTAGGATGGTGATGAGGTGTAAACATAGTCGTATACACTTATCTTTACTTCTAAACTAATATTATTAATCTTAAAAGATTGCGCGTTTGTTTATACGCGCTAATCTCAGGAACCGCAAGTTTGTTTTGAAAAATATTTATAAAAGAGGAATGTTTAGATGCTAAGATTTGTTGCACTTTGCAGTAAAATCACCTTTTAGATGAGTGTTACCTTGAGAGCCAGATAAGAACATTCCCAAGTTATTTTTCACCGGTTGAGATTATTCCAAACGCTATCGGAAAACATTTAATATCCCGCACTTGTATTACTAGGTATTGTATAGTATAACTCTTAATTTTGTACGGTAATACTATACGAAATAAAATTTCACATCACATTGTCTATACATAAAACTTTATGATATACTTAGGTATTTCTAATTTCTGCCAATAAAAGCGCCATATATACATTTATTTATATATAATTTTCTTTTTACAGATTGTTCCATTGGACATTACCATCGGAATCAAACACAAAAACTCTGAGTAAGTGTTCACTTTCATTACATCGCAAAAATATTTTCTTTATATTTTATGCGTCAGAATATTTGGTTTGTTTATAACTTTATGTAAAGCTGTATCAGCTGTTAAGAGCGAGTATGCAGTGAAAATCGCGGCAGAAACGACTACGAGTGTTGACAACAGCGACCGCGTGCCCCGCGTGGCGCTGGCATATCGAAAATATTACGCGCAGCGCTAACCAGAATTAGTTGTGTAGCCTACAATCATAGATAAACCCCACTAGATACCGCATGACAAGCGACGACCGCGCGCCAAACATATGGTTAAATCAACCATTATGAAAAGCCCCGCCTCGAAACACGGCTTTAGTTGCGACCAAGTGTCAGACCCGTGAACTTCATATACTTTTCTATAGTCTAACGCAAGTGAAGAGGTCAGCATAATAATGGCTACTCGTACAAAGGATGTTCACTTGTCTCTTTTCCGCATTGCGCTTATTGCACTCGTTGTCCTTCTCGGCGAAAGCACGTGTAACGTTAGTGATGTAAATTCTAATCGATATCGTTAAAAATAATAGACGACGTATATAAGCGGGTCTCTCGGTATTATTGTATGTAAAAATAAATAAGTTATCCATAAACCGTTTAAATATGTTTATTACTTACTCACTCAGTCAAATGAATTATTTGTGATAAATTTTTCTAATATTATTTTTAAATTTTTAAGTTCTACAGGTTTTGTGTATACCAAAAATAAATACATATCTACCTACCTACATGATGCTATTTGCTACAACGCCTTTGTTCCAGTCCCTGCAACCCGCATCTTCCTCCAATTTAGGTGCGTTTGAATCGGAACAAAAGTATTCTAATGCGGTAATCTAGTTTCGGTGATCTGTGATACAATAGACACTATTATTGTAATCTGAAGCAATGCGTCAAATTTTTACACGTCAAATAATATATACAAAATTGAAATGCGAAAGTAACTCTGTCTGTCTGTCTGTTACGCTTTCCCGCACCTCTCAACCGATTTTGATGAAATTTGGCACATACAATCTTTAGAGATCTTTCTCAGGGGAGAAAGAACAGACTTTTTACCGCGGAAAAATACATGTTTCCGCGGGAAAATTTGATTTAGATGAAATTTAGTATGGAGATAGTTGCAAATAAAAGTATATGGCGAGAGACTATTTACCGCGGATAAATACATGCTTCCGCGGGAAAATATATGCTTACGCGGGAAAATTCGATTTAGATGAAATTTAGTATTGAGATAGTTGCAAATAAAAGTATATGGCGATAGACTTTCTTCCGCGGAAAAATACATGCTTCCGCAGGAAAAGATAATAATGCTTACGCAAGAAAATTTGATTTGGATGAAATTTAGTATGGAGATACATAGTTGCAAATAAAAGTATACGGCGAGCAGAAGTCGCGCGGGGGCAGCTAGTTATAAATGACAAACCGGCACAGAATATTATTAGTTAGTACGGCGCACGGAGAAAATTGTCATAGGTCCGTCCAGCACAACGTCTCGCCCCGCACTGAATTGAAGGGCCCGCGAAGGGGAAGATCGCGCATTGCGTGTGTCGTTTTACGTAAAAAATTCGTTAAAAATCGCTGGGATTTTTTTTCGAAAAAGTAAGCTCAGGAGATGATTGGTATTCTTTTATTCTATATGGTGATGAAAATTAAAAAATCTTATGATTAATAGATTAGGATTTAAACGGTTCTTGCTGAAAAAGTAGACGGTATTTTACACTATTATTTCAGGTACTTAAAATAAAAAAAATAAAATTTCGGCCTCAAGAGATGATGCCTTATATGGCATAGATTATTGTGTAATTTTTTCAAAGCAATTCCGTTAAAGAACAAGGAAATAAATGGTTTCTGCTGAACCCAAATTTACCAAATTCACGCATATCTACGCCTTAAACATAATTCCCCTTTCATCGTCGAAAAAAACAGACGGACCTTAAAAAAAACTACAAAGCTCACCATAGTGTGAGTTGTGTGACAGCAAACAATGAATTTACGATTATTGGAGTTTGCTGAACAAAAAATATGCCATTTCCTTTCTATGATATTTTATTGTACAAATTTATCTGTTAGACTTGGGTCCTTTTTTATCTAAACCATTAGAGGTTTTATTGGTTGATAAATACATAGATTATTGTATTTTACATGAACTTGAATTGAACTGTAAACAAGTTAGCTAATTAGTGTACCTACTACCTAATATTGATACAAGCTTTTTCTCTTTGTCCAAATGTGTAAACATAGTAAGATATGAAACAAGATTTTGTTCCTTACTAGTGGATCAAATTTCTAAGGTTCATATTTTTTTATGTAGAGAAATCTGCTATGAGACGTCGCAAGGAAGAGCTTGTTCACTGAAATAAAAGGGAGTCGGGCAAAAAGGGTCACAAGGTATTCTTAACTAACACCTGCCATATTTCTATTCAAAGATTTTTTGCTTTTAAGATTTTTGTAGTGTTTGAATTCTATTTCATTTCGTATTCTTATTTGATATCATATTAGATCTTTTAATTTATTTAACATGAATCTATCAAGAACATTAATCTATTTTGCTTAATTTCAACCTACTTATTACTATTTAATTTAAGAAAAATAAAACTTAATTGTGTGTAAATCAAATATTTTTCATTTGTAGCTCACTACTCAAAAACATCAAAGACATTAAAAAAATCCAAAGTCAAGTCTGGTAACGATTATTACAACGTGACATTTTGAACTGGTTTTAAATTATCGAATGTACCACATGTCAACAATAAAGTATTAAAAGTAAGTCTCGCTCTATAACGAAGGGATAGGTGCATCACAGACACATGTCGTGCGTTTAAAAAATCCCCTTCATTTGTCTCTATACAAATATCTTTTCGTTTAGAAAATGAACTTGACCCAGAATACTGACTTTCAATGCTTTTTTTCACCCTAAGTAGTAAACTTTTTTACCTTCTCTAACTTTTCATATTAGTTTCAAAGTTATTCGGCCTACTTATTTGTATTAATAACTAGCGGTGCCCGCGACTGCGTTTGTATGGAGATCACAGATTTATTAGTTTAGTAAAGTATAGTCAGCCCGTTCACACGAGCCCCGTAGTAAGTCGACATCGTGTCATAGATGTTTTATTTTACTTACATAATAAAACGCATAGAAAAAAGATATTTTATATAAAAACTTGTACATAAGTTGAACAAAACTGGGAAAAAATCCATCGACGTTAAATCAAATAAAGCTATTCTGCAGTTTCAAATGCGATCAATAAGCCTACGCTCTATTGTCTGTAGCTACTCCCAGATCTATGACCCTTTTATCCGCTTACTAGAACTTATCTTAGATTTATTATTAGTTGTCTTTAACTGATTATCGGCAAAACCAACCTTTAGGCTAAATAATTTTATTGTTCAGTTCGTAACTCAATTTTTAACGATGCTTTTGATCATACCAAATTCATGGCAATCCATACCTACTAATATCATAATGTGTGTGGGAAAGAGTGTCTGTTTGTCGGTCTTTTACGGCAATACGAGTAGCGACGAATTGACATGATTAAGTGGAGATAGTTGAAGGGATGGAGTACATAGTTTACTTTATACCGCGGGAAAAAAAAAAATCCGTGGAAAGTGTAGAAGGTGGGCAAAGCAGGGCGGAAAGCTAGTAGGCCTATAATGAAGTACGGTAGTGTCGCGACAGAGAGGGAGGGTGCAGGTCATTGCCTCCCCAGTATCACGCAGTACATACTACCTATTCTGTGCCCGTCTGGAACCCGAACCAGTTCAGTCTAACTATGCTTTGACTGTGACTATGCCAGAGTCATTACCATCATTTTACTTAGGTATCTAGTTAGTTCGAACTTCGAAGCCTTGCTTACCTCCTGACCATTCTTGTTACTCTTGTTAGGTCGCATTCTTTGACGTAAAAACATGCGATTCTCGAAGGAGGTGGAGGTAAATCGGGCAGTCGGCTAGTCGTAATTGTAGATATAGAGTTATAGTAGATGCCTCTAACATACTTTTAGAAAATAATTAACCTAAAAATGCTTAGCATAGGTTCTTCATCTTTATCGGTAAGTATCACTCTTGACACAATGGTCGTGGTCATCATTTATTGTTGTTGGCCAGCTTCACAACACGCCAAAACACAACACAACACACTTCTCTGATGGCAAAGGTTACTTATATTTAAACAGTGATTTTTACTTCAATAAACATTGTGAATGTCGCAGTTACTGCAAAATAGCAAGCGAGAATGAAAAACAATATGTCAGAATCAAAACCCCACGGTTCTGGTGTCGATGTCGCAACAGTCGCTTTCGCAAAACATTTCGTAACAACCGCCGAAAATAGTCGAAAGTTACTTCGCTGTCCTCACGCACGTTCCGGTACTCGTCGAGTTATTTTACGGTTTTTAATTTTCACGCGATCCTAACCGCACCGCACCGTTCTGTTGTCCAGTTTACAGTAAACTATACGGGTGTTGCGCGCCGTTACCTTTTCGTTTCTCGATCGGTGATAGGTGTAGTTTATGCAAATGAGGTTGTGTGTAACTAAGGATACATATTAAACCTATTTCTAGAAAGGTAGTAGATAGATCGATAGTAGAGTTAGCCGCTCATAACACCACACTCTATCGAAAATTGCAGTTCATTACTATTTCAGACACAAAATAAAAATCAACCTTGAAGATAAATAAATCTATTGTTGTTTTACTAATTTGGTGTCTGACAAACAAATAATTACAGGTAATTGGTAGAAACATAGAACAATTTACGTACCTATTGATAAAATCTGCAAATTCATTTTTAGCCCGGTCAATTTAAACATTCGGTGTTACATAAAGTCCCAACAAGCTGAATTTCTGTGAAATTGTTCAAAACATAATTATAATCAATGTCTAGAAGTTCCCCATCATTCCCCATTAAGGAAAAAAAGTTATTCAAGGTCAAAGGTAAAAAAAATGAGATTTTCGCGATTTTCAGCAAAACGGTAAGTTTTATCATAAAAGTACCTGAAAACAAATTGTAGATCATAAAATTATCTATAAAAATGTATGAATACTTTTTTCTTACAAGCCACCGTTTCTGAGATATAACGATTCAAAAAGTTACTAAAGTTGTTTTCAAAATGAAATGAAATGTTCAAAAAGTTATTAAATTGCGTCAATAGCGATGTATTGCATGATACTTTGTCGGAACGAAACGAATCCTCCATTGTTTGCGATTCAATTTTAGAGCACGACCGGCCTTGGCAATTTGTGCATGCAAACTTTTATAACTTTTTGAATCGTTATATCTCAGAAACGGTGGCTTGTATGAAAAAAGTATTGATACATTTTTATAGATAATTTTATGATCTACAATTTGTTCTCAGGTACTTTTATGATAAAACTTACCGTTTTGCTGAAAATCACGAAAATCTCATATTTTTTACCTTTGACCTTGAATAACTTTTTTTCCTTAGTGGGGAATGATGGGGAACTTCCATGCATTGTTTATAATTATGTTTTGAACAATTTCACAGAAATTCAGCTTGTTGGGACTTTATGTAACTTCACCCTCATTTTTGTGTTTAAATTGACTGGGCTATTTGCGTTCCAGGAAAATTGATCATGTAAACTTAATCTTTGTCTAGACGGTTTTACAGGAAAACGAATTTCAGCAACAATTATACCAATCTACCCTTAAGCACTTTATGAATATTAATAGAATTCATTAAACTGGAAAATCATTTAATTGATACCTACTTACCATGATTGATACCGAGAATACTTTGAACCTATTTGTGAAGTACCTACTAACAAAGGTCAAGGTTTGTTTATCCATTTGTTTCCAATACAATTTGGTAATTAGAGAGCTAAGAAGTCGAGGAAAACCCTTTGTTCCGTTATTCCAAATCACAGATTTGACTATGTTTATTCCTCATCAAAATAGCTTGTTTATTCCTTATCAAAATAGCTTAATTAACAAGTTCCACTTCATAGTCCAAAACAAGCACACACCTTTCACAAGCCTTTTAAGTCAACTCACAACTTTTAATAACAGAAAGCTTAAAATAACTTACCTGGTAGTTTTAATTTCCTATAAGAATTCCCGTTCCGTTAAATACTCGTTTCGAATCGGTAAGGTAAGCCACAGTAATAAGCATGATGATAAACGACTTCTTTCTGACCGTGGACTGTACGATGCCTGATAAATTAAATAGCGTCAAATTCTTTATATCCACCGCACCTTTACATGTGGTAGGTAAATGCGGATGTGATGGGGGGTCAACGTTTTTCCTTGGAGGAGTGTTCACCTCGAACGACCTCATTGTACGATACGATCACTGCGTATCGACTTGTTTGCCCATAATTACCGTGTGCTGTATTCCTGTAACTAACACGCCATAAGCGGAGAGTTATAACTGGGCTATCTAATGAGGAGTTGTGGCATTACTCGACATATTTATGCTTTTGTCACGATTCGCGGATCACAGTCTAAGATTCCTCGTTCACGTGTTTACACAAGAAAATTGGCATTTTGTTACGCTTGCTTACGAAGGCAAGTAGTTGTTAGTTAACGAAATAAACTCTGTGTCTCTATGTTATGTATCATATTTTTTTGGAAATTAAGTAAATACATTTCTAGTTCTAGATTTTATTAAATCAAGTGTTTCAATAAAAAATTGTCAATACAGATAAATAAATGTATTTAACTGGTAATTGTCTTGCCTTTTATTAATATTAAGGACAGTGACAAAATGTCGTCTGTCAAGACAGGTAAGACAAGTACAGGCAGCTTGAATTAAAATCACCTTCAATTTAATTGCCTTTAAGTTGCTCTTATTAATATTGGTGTTTTCGAGCAAGTTTTTCTTCACCTTTAGCATTTGTTGAGTTGTTTCGTTGAGCACCTTGAGTGCGTCCGCTATCGACTCCACCGGTTGAGGTCACTGAGCGAACGAAACCACAATGTTACCTGCGATCTAGGGATAAGATAACTACTCGTATGTGAATGTCCGATAAAAATTCGCAATCTGCAAAATGTCGAGCAGTATTTTCACAAACAGATTCATAATTACCTACCTGTGTGTTCAAAGCTAATGAAGATGTAAAGAGTATTTCGACGTAGGTATGTAACAATACATGTATAAATAGTTGGAATGATTCGAGCGGAGAGCGCGGTTGCGGCGCGGCGGCAACCTTGCGGCGCGCGGCACAGGTCAGATTTTTCGAAGGTCGATGACTCGCGTGTAATCGTCGGGTTATTATTATTGTAAGTGCCGGCCCTACTGACTATTGTTTATTCTACACGTAGTCAGGACTATTCGCAACGCACGAACACGAATCAATGTCCTCGATTGTTGGTGATATTGACGGGTTTTTTGTGTGTGTTTTTTGGCGACTCTCCCTATTATGAGTATCTAACTTACATATTATTTGTTGCCGAGAAAGGGAAGTCAAATAGACATACGAAATAAAAAAGGGTTTACTAGTATTTATTTTTTTGATATTTTGTTAAGAATGGGTATCCTATAGGAATTTTAGAATTTGGCTCCAAGAGTTTGTTCTTTAACACTTCAGAAAACAAAATACTTATGCTTTAATTTAATAAAGTTCATACCTAGGTTCCTACTAAAGTTACGTTTAAAATCTTTTTTAACTAGGTTTATGCCTGTTACAAAACTTTCTTACCTGTTACAAAAAGGTCAACATACAATTCTTTCAAAATCAAGATTTATAAAAGAAAAACTTGGTACTACAATAGACGCAAATCTATTTTAAAATTTATACCATGAGTAGGTTAGGTAGTCACCATCAACTACACACGAACAAAAGATCAAAGATTCAATAGATTTTTTGTTGCATTATAACTCTGTGCACCCTACCCCGGCCTACCCTTGAAGGTCAACTACCTGCGCGCCTAAATAATAATAGTCGAAGGGATAGGTTTACGATAACGTATCTATTTTCTAAGAAACTGCTGGATATGTGATGTCAAAGGTTCTTTGAATATTGACGGTTCGGTTAAATTTACGTGTTTCAGGAATTTTACGGACAATGTTTATTTTATAAACTGATTATCAATATTCAAGAGCATTTACTGGAATACAATATTTATTTATTATTTATTGATTATTTTATTCAGATAACACATGTAATAAATAAGCTACATTATTGTGAAGTTTTGTCAAAATCAATTCATTACCTACTTTTTGCGTGAAAGAGTAACAAACATTCATACATTATTACAAACTTTCGCATTTATGATGTTAGTAGGAGAGTATTAGGTTATCTAATCTACCTAATAAATACATGTTTAACTCTCTGCTACAAGTTCTATCTATCCTATAAGTAGGTACGTATAATCAACCAATTTACTTTCCCATTGCTGGGACACAGGGCCTGGCCAAGAGCGGCTTGGTGTAGTTGGTACGTAGAGTAAAATACCCAAATAATATTAGAGGCCATTCTCTGATTTATAAATACAAGCTACCTACTAAGAATAGTCTAGCTAGGTAATATTATTTATTTATTTATTGCATAGGTACACAAATATTTTATTTGACAAATATACAATATTCAAGGTAAAACAAATATAAGGATATAAGAATTACCTAATGATTTCCTGTTTATGAAGACCTTATCCGCTGATTAAACGGATACCTATAGGTATTTATAAATAGATATAAATAGAATGCCCCAAAATATACACGAGGAACAGTGAATTTATTAATTTACTTCAGTTCAACTAGGTAGTTATATCTCTTTATTTACTCTTTCTTTTTTTCTCGGGAATGACTCACTTTTCTATAAAACAACACTCAACGTTTCAACTACAACAAGAGGTGTCTTTCTCAGGAGGAGTACCGCCGTGCTTCGTCTCCTATTTTACTCACTTAAGTTTAAGCAGTCGTACAAACGTGTGATTCTGCGTCGACTTGGGACTTAAAAATTCAAAATTGCTAGTTGTTTAACCATTTCAAGGTCCGGCTACTGGCCAAAGGCACTGGAAGTGAGAAAAGTGCGAAATCCGCCGGCCCACTGACCCAGATTCGACCCAAGTGGCAAGGTCAGCTCTAAAGGCCTAATCACTCCGCTCTATACGACCCGTCGAGACATATTGGCTCTATCAATAATATTTACTACTAGAGGTGCCTGCGATTCCGTCCGCGTTATATTATGTTTTATACGGGCCACTTCTTATCATAACCATAGGAAGTATTTAAATAGCCTATCTGTGTCCCATACCTCTAAATTTATCGACCAAATTTCATCAAATTCGGATCATTGGTTTAAGAGTTATGGCGGAATACATACATACACACAGAAAAAAAATCGTCAAATACAGAATAGTATAGAATAAATTCGAGCTCTTAATCTTAACGTAATCCTCGATAGCGCTGATAGCCCTGGCTGCGACAAGCCAGGGCTTAACTGGAAGGTGTGGGTTCGACTCTTGACTAAGATTAAGTCGAGATCTTGCAATTTTTTTCAAAAATTAAAAGTAATATAAAACAAATTCTGATCTTAAGAACTGACGATCTTC
Organism: Chloroclystis v-ata; assembly: GCA_963691955.1. Classification (NCBI taxonomy): domain Eukaryota; kingdom Metazoa; phylum Arthropoda; class Insecta; order Lepidoptera; family Geometridae; genus Chloroclystis; species Chloroclystis v-ata. Next base: position 8,113,143 of record OY829902.1, on the reverse strand, counting down.
AAATATTACTTATTAAAATAGCCTTTAATATAAACGTACAATTCACAAATCGCGGGGAAGACTTCGGGGTTAACTTGCCGACTTGGAACATAACATGGCAGGCATTACAAGGAAGACAGATAAGATTAATAATTATGCTTACTAATGATTGAACTTTAAATGGGCTCGGTAATTAGCTAATTGCATTGAGTTATTATCGTCTATTATTTTGGTACTTAGCGTTTAGATAGAGCACTCGTATTATTAATATTAATTCCACCTATATTCATAGATCAGTTCATTTTCAATCGATCGATAAGAAATGGTCGCTTGGATATCCTTGAAAACCATAGTTGGAAATACAAATTAGGTATTTAATTTACTTCTCTGAATGTCTTTATGTTCGTTATTTATTTTACTCACAATGAAAATATGTTAGATATTCTGTTAGTCCCACATATTAAGCCTTGAAATCCGTGGAATGTTAAAAAATAAACCCAATAATAAAATCCTAATTCGTATGCAGGTTAAGCTCTGCCAAAAACCGATACCGCTACTAAGTAACGGCTCAAATGCTGAGAAACCACGACAAATGGCTTTATTTCAGTGTATGTACTTATTTTACCAGAATTACGTCGTGATAATGAAGATTTATTTTAATTTGTTTATCCCAGTTTTATATGATAATTTGACTTACCCCCTTTACATTAGCATTCACAACAATAATAACAAAACGTTAAATAAAGTCCTACATTTTATAGACGTTGCATTAATCATCTATTAGTTCTTGCATAGCTAAATAGGTAGGTCAGGAACACATTCGCATTTCTATCGGTATCGTTGAAAGACATTCATTTACAATTACAAAATTCTAGAGTATCGTAGTTCCATCATAGAAACACCATGTTTATTTTTTATTAATAATAGGAACACCGACAGTTTATATGTAAATATTTACAATGTGCATCTTACAGGACTAGTTTTCTTTCATGTAAACCAATAACAGGTGTACACATACACATATCATGTAAGGTAGGTATGTAATGTAACCTTACCTAACTATTAGATAAAAATCAATGCAAAGTAGGTACCTTTGGCAATGACAACTTACTTAACATAGTTATATAGAGCATCGTTAGCAGTTAAAATCTTATGAATCATATCATAACATAAATAAGTAACTTGTCAGATGGTAATGAACTGTAATCGGACTCGTGTTTTGAAACAGGAGCAGTATATTAGAATGTGTTATATCAGCACTCATCATTGTCATTCATTTCAATACTATTACTACTGCTGAATTTACAGTTTGTCATCCTTTCATTTTAATTTGACCCACGTTTCAACGAGTACGTAAGAAAGTCGATTAGTTTAATAGACTACTAGCTGAGCTGCTCGCGGCTTCGCCCGCTTTATTCCTATGTTTTCACACCTTTTAGAAATTTAGACCATCCCTAGGCTACTATGACTACTACTAGCCTTTTAAAACGAAAACCACCTAAATCGGCCCAGCCGTAAAAAAATACAACGAAAAGTAGTGATTTTTATTTATTAGGCATTATTTACCGATTGAAGCTTACTGGCCATTTAAGTTTATAAGTACCTATATATCATAAACTATTCTAGTTACTAAGCCATGAATTTATGATTTCACATCAAGACTCATAATTTACCCGACGATGTCACGATTACGCAACAAAATCTTTCACATTTTTAAAAGCTGATAGAACTCATGAACTGGTAAACTACTGGTGGCCTCGTTCGGATAGATAACGGTAAAATAAAGTCACAAGTCACAGCAAGAACAGATTGGCCGATTGTCGAAACTTATACCATCCACTGGCCAAAGTATTCGCAACGTTACTTTCTCTCGAACGAGTTTCATTGCGTCTAACCGGATGAAACGTGCCGATTTTCAAAGAATGGAATTGATTATGATACTTTTGTTCATTAGGTAATACTTTGTCAATGGAGTCATTATCATTAGTGATCATCGCATCCTCTTCGAAAAAAAATTTCGCAGATGGCTGAATGTATGCTAATTTATATCTACTTATTACTAGCTTTCCGCCTCGCTGCTTCGCCCGCTCTATAATAAGTATCCCATGTCCTTCTCCTAGTTCTAACCTCCCCATCAATTTTGAGCCAAATCAATACAGCCGTTTCGACTTTCTTTTGTATATATGTAAATGTACAAAAGATCCAAACACTTACATAATTACTAAGGTGCATTTAAAATTGGTTGAATGTAAAATTCTTACTGGAGTCAAATACGTAAATTGGCCATATTCTATTAGAAACTAGAAAGATAGGAAAGGATCCATCCCAATCAACAAAGAGAAAGTCGTATCACAAAAGTACCTACATTCTTCTCCATGATTCTGCAAATTCTGACATCAGTGAAAGGACAGCTTTGAAATAAAGTTTAACTTTGATAGCTGTTATGCAGCAGTTTGGAGAACTTTACCTCGACAGAGTTATTTGGGTCACTTTAACCCAACTTCCCCTTTAATTTAATACACATGAGGATTTTCCTCTCTAACGTTTATCTCGATCTCTATCTACACTAATAGATTAAAAAATAAAATGTATTATTGCAGGCCGCTTGTTCTAAATAAACCGTAAATCGCATGACAATTACAATTTCGAGATTATGTCATGTCGCCTACACTTTGCTTGTTTGCGACTGTGGTCACGGCCACACTGGAGAGCTTGTTCTAAACATAATATTGTAAACTACCCACATCATGTTGAAAATTACGTAAATGGATGAAGAAGTTTAGTAAAGGATTATGTTCTGTTACGATAAGATGAAGTGCGCTACCCCACGTCGATTATAAGTTGCGTGGGGGAAAGTCCTGTAAAGTCGATCCCGGGGGAAATCTCGCATTTGTGATCTCTTTGTGATTACGTGAACACCCCATTATTCATACGTTTATATTGAATTTAATTATTAAAACGAGGCATATGCTCCTGATATTGTATGTGTAATACACAGTCTCATTAAGATAACGGCATAATTCTATTGTTTTTGCAATTCTTTATTTTAGATAATGGTAAGTAATCAGTACCACACATGGGTATTTCCAAAGAAGATAAGTAAGTGTTACGGTAGGTTAGGTGCTTGTATCTGATTTAAACATATCATAATATTATATCATTAAATTTAGTTGTTTTTGTCACTAGTGAAATGTTGCCAATATAATATTTAGGGTGTATAAATTATCTCGTATCCGTTCTCACATCCGTTTTTGCTAAAGAAGATCGATACATATATTTTTTAATAGTAATCACCTTAATTCGATGTAAAAAAATATGACCGAACACAATGAAATAATAAAAATTTTCTTGACTAGGTGACTAGGTTCATAGAGTCGCAAAATGCACATAACGCAAAAAAGCACGGGTATTATCACCTTTTTTGTTTTCTGGTAGCATTTAAAGTCACTTGCCTATAAACAAACAGGTTGTATATTGTAGAGCAGTTGTCGGGTTAAGTGCTCATTCAAATTCTTTATGGAGTTTTAATACTTATGTCAAAATACAACAAATCCCACCTGATCAGCATTACCCCTGTATCCCCTAGTTATATTTAGTTCCGTGACGCATTCATCGGAGCGCGCATCCCAGCTTCGTCCAGTTACAAGATAATGCAATGTGTTTGTAAACCGCACGATTGTTTACCATTCAACACATTTCATCGGTTCATCTGTAGAATTTTAACCACGGACGTGGAAGTGGTTTACGGTTACGGTTCATATTCCAAAGAGAATTGAATGCTGGATGTTTAGTTTAGTTAGACGTAAAGCTATCAAAATACTTGATCAGTAGAGTACTTCGATTTTTTATCACTAATAATACTTATTGATAAAAAAATTCTTATTTGTTAGCTAATATAATAATTTCACTTTCAAAATTTTAATGTACCTAATAATGTTGCCTAACAACTTTTTTTACTTTTACTTTTTTTATTACTTACTTATGCATTTGGTGCAATTTTTACATTTTACAATACAATACACTTTATTGTACACCAAAAACAAATCACAAAAACAGACACGTACATTGGGCGACCTTATCGCTAAAGAGCGATCTCTTCCAGGTAACCTTTGTTTGAGTTTTATTAAACTCGAATAATTGCACCCAACAAAATTATAGTCATGTAATTTACTTTCTCTCTTTAAAGTTTCTGATAAATGGGAATTTGCTTCCGAAACCGAAACAAAATAAAACAACAATGATAAAAGATAAGTAGGTATAGATGATCTAATCTTAAAATGAACTCCCCTCCACAAAACCGTGATAATTTCAACGTGTGTGAGGAAATACTTATTACATCAGTATACTTGTGTGCGTGCTACAACTTTACTGTAAACATGGACTCATCCGCGCACTCCGTTGTCAATAAGTTGTGCGACCAATCCCGTGTAGGCATTTGTATGGCGGGGAGCGCGCTCTTTGTTTGAGTGACACGTCCGTTCAGTCGCGCGTTCGGCTCATTAATGCACTAGACTAGTTGGTCGACAGATCCAGTCTTTCTTTCATAGTGACACCGTAGAGGCTAGACATTTGGCAAGTTACACGTTCGTCGACATCTTTAGTAAAAAAGTACAAAATGTATGGATTTGACATAAACCTATTATCATTATGGTCTAAGCTATTACGCACGTCAGAAGTTAGCGATGCCACATGTCTAGGGGCCCGTTTGTTTATACGTCATTGAACATCCAATGACAAAGATCAATTTATGTGTGTTGTATCTATACACCTTTATGCATGTACGTGTAACCGCGGTGGAGGGGCGTTCAGTTTAAAAATGGTTTTACTATACCTAAGTACTAATTTGTTTTGTCGTCAGACCGACTCATATTTCGAGTAGGTATATTCGTTACGTTTTTCATAATCAGTGATTCGTCGCTGTTATCTCAAACCGAACTTAAATACTTATCTCATCTTTACTGCTCGTACCTAGGTACTTATCGAATGTTTATCTTTTCCTAGTTACGATAACTTGTGATATTTCAAGAAATCTTTATGTTCCTACTAAGTGACTATCAGCTATATTAAGCTGATATAATTAACACAATGTTAGTACCTAGGTACCTAACTAAATAAATCTTTAGATTCCTGGGTACCTTACCGTAATCTGTATCTGAATCTGAAGCATCTCCAGAGTTTGAATATAGAACGATTATAATCTTCACTTCAACTGTTCTCTACGCTAGACACCTATAGGTCTGTTAAATTTTAAATACAGAAGCGATAACACGCTGGCAATGCGAACGCGTTCAATTCCAAGCAAAAGACAATTCACTCGCGGCGATTACCTGTGTAAGTCGTTGCGAGGTCGCCACGTATATTGACGCCAAGTGGAAGGTGAAAATTTTATAGCATTTGTATCAGACATATGTTAGTAGATACATAATACCAAGCTAACTTTTTAGGAGTGCCTGTGCTAAAATAATTGACGGCCTCTACCGTGCTGGCCATGAGATTCTGTTAAAGGTTGTAGGTATTTGTCTCGCTCGGATGGTCGTCTTTACGAGGCGTTTTTAAATTACTTAAGTACCTAGGTAGGTAGGTTAGGTACCTACACAAGTACTCGGTATTTTGTTCCTAATACATATTGTTATTTCCTTATACTCTACCTAATCTAATACCTACTTAACATATTTAAACAGGTACCTAGAAATTGTTTTTTTATAAAATAAGTATTAGTTATTATTCCATATTATTTTAGTAGGTATGTACCGAGTACCGTCCCACACGAAGTTGGATTGGAACAACCTCTAAGTACAATTTCGTCTGACTGAATATTGGTCGTGTCGATAGGTCGACCAACCAGTCAACCAGACGCTCTACCTCCCTCGCTCTTCCTCCGGCTCGGGCGGTCGCGCCGTCTACCCCCTCCCGCCCCCCGCCAGACCCCTTCTCTTCCCCTCCCCCAGCCCCACTGCGCTGCGCCAGCCAGTCAGCTTTCGACCGTCGCCTTTTGAGCACGTACTCCGATAACGCTGCTACTTCTTTACGTCATAGTTAATTTAGTGCTTTATTTTAAACTCTGTGCTATTATATGGTGCGTGTCTTATCATCTTTCCCGTATTGTCAACGCAAATTCGCTTTCCATTATTTGCATTGAAAATTTGAATAAAAACTAACTAGCGCTTTGTCTTGTTGCAGGTACCAATTGGGACTGGGTGTGAGCCCAGATACGGTGTGTGTATGGTTTTATGTAATCTTATTTTATGCTCGTTGGAGTAACGTTAGTGGAATTTTATTAGTGACGGACAGTGTCAGCGTGTCAGTGCATAGTAATTTGGATACAGTGAGAAGTTCGCCTCTGGACAAAAAGTGCCCTCTTTGTGCTTTGTTTTTGAAGTGATAGTGTCATTTTGGATTGCTTCTCTCGGATTTATTGCTGTTAGATGGCATCCAAGTAAAGTAAGTACTGTTAAAGTATTTTTAATAAAATTAACACACAGTTATATTTCGCGACGTCGTCAAAACTTAGCTAAAATGTTCGATCGTCTTGCATTGTTTTAGCCCACAAGAGCTGCATTCAAGCTCAGGCACGTACAGTACTTGGACATTTACGCTTTGCCCACTATTCTCACGAGTGGCCTTCGAATCTATTTGCTGATTGCTGCGTGCTGTGTTCATTGTGAATTGTTGAGCAAGGCTATCATCTAGCGAGACACTATCGGGATGGTACATAATAAATATAAAAAGGAAGGAAAGTAGATTATATATACTATAGTATATAACTGAACTACGATTCTTTACCTAGTAATTCAGAAATAAAATCTACTAACGTATTTAAACAGAACTAAATCTAGGAAGGCTACGAAACGTACTCTTTGTTACCTACCTGGGTTCAAGTAATGTCAGTAGAGTTCTTTAATCATCAAATCTATAAAAACCTACCTATCTGCTTGTGTTCTGCTAATGAACATAGGTTACTGTACCTATACAAGACGAAAACCTTGAGAATAGAGTACCTAAAATTTAACAATTTTATTAAAAGAACGATAAAAATTATCATCTGAAGTCTGTGAACTCGTTCGAAATTCAACTCTCCAAAAAGGCCGAATCGATCGAATAAACCTTATTGCAAAATCCTCCTTGTAGGTAGTCTGTGCTTGTAGCAAGAAGTCAGTTTGCACTTGTGAAGCAGTAATGTAATGGGCGGCAAAGTGGGTCAAGGCGCGTCGCGGGCGGTCGGTTAGCGTTTCCTACAGACGCGACTATCAGGAAGAAACTCGTTACTCACACTTTAGATATCATTCATTATTATTTAGAAATATGACTTCGTAAATTCGTAATGTGTCATTGAGTATATGTGATTGGTCCAATTTTGAAAAGGGGTCTACTGAGCTTCAATCCTCTTCATCCCATCATGTGTTTATGTGGCAGAATAGTAATATGGTGTGGGCGCAGGAGCGAAAAGAAATCAATGTGAACTCGTCTTTATTCCTAAGGAATCTAGCTTGTTATTTATTGATGCCTATTCATTATTAGGTATGCTACGTAAATAAATCATCAAAATACACTAAATTCCCAATTTAGTATAACTGATAAGTTTTGCTCGAAGTAGGCCGATCGATCATATCTATTTCAAACGATGTCAAGGACTGATAAATGGTTATAATGTTCATTTATCGTGTTTAAATAGGCATTAAGAAATAGTTCACATATTTTGGAGAAAATCTGCTTCGGATATTGAAATGCGGGCTAGCTGTAGACAAGATGTTAGTTAGCGGATTGTAATTGCGCTCGATCAAAGTAAAACATTACAATAACCACAATATTACAGATAATATGCGTTAGGTTTTTATTAATCGGGCAATATTTGATTTATGCATACTTAATAACGACAATATTCCTACCGACATGAATTTAGGTTCCCAGGCTAGATAAGAGAAATACTAGTTGTGTTTACAGTGACCCACATAGATACTGATTATCACTGTTACCCGATAACGGGGCCACTTTCTCCTTGTATTATATTTACAGAAAATTTATTTATTACAACTTGAACTATTTTAGTAGATAGGTGCTCTAAATTTCGCGTTCTTCACGTTCGATAATTAAATTGTTCAAATATCTGTGTCACGCAAACAGGCCAGTAGTTTTAAATCTCGTGGCACAATCGAATGTAACATTGACTTTCACATTTGGAACGTGTGGCTGATGTAACGCGCGCGCGCTTGCGATTAGGTAAACGTTGCGCGCGCCGCTTTCACCCCACTTTCTCCTACATTTCCGCGTTGCAAACCTGTACTAGCGATCTACAGATATAAGGTGCTTATGCTTAGCTTCGGTGCTTCAGTACCGCTTAGCTCAGTTGGTTTCGTATTGATAATTTACAATTCTCGGGACAAAAATCTGCACGATCTTCCAATATTTGTTCCGGGTGTTCTGGGTGTTAACTATGTATAAAAAAATATCTATCCGTTTGTTTACTCTATTTAGTACCTGCATCTAGAACCCGTGACAAAATCTAGAGCAGACTGTTCTTTTAAACGGCGAACTTGGAATTCGATTAAGGTTAAGAATCGTGGTGCGGATTTAATTCTTGAATAACTATTATCATCATCCCAGCCGTCGGTCTTCCACGGCTAGACATAGACATTCCTTAAAGATTTTCAGTTACATAATTCAGTCGGTAGCGTTAGCGTTCATCTAATGTTTGAACCAGTGTATAAATTATTTATTTATTACTAGTGTTATTACTTTGTTTTCTTGTGATCTCAGTATCACGATTTATTCAGAATCGTCTCGGTACGTAAATAGTAAATACTGATCGATCATAGTACTCGTTGTGCGACAGATAAAAAAAGGTTTTACTTCGCATTGTTCTCGTTTTGTCACCAAGGACTTCGTCGACATGCGACATTAAATTCTCTTTTTATTTTTTGTCGTCGACCTTGTCATTTACAGATATATTTTATTTTCATTGCTTGTTAATTGGATATTTTGGCGCTATCGCGTTACGCTTTCGAAAATAAACTGTCTAAGCTTAGTAACTAGCTATTTTATTGCTGTAATATAAACACGTATTGTTATACCCATATGGAATTTTATTATGTATATGAATAGATAAACCGAGTAAAATAGGTATAACGTGTAAGCATAACATAGGTATGATACTTACAAAAAATTACCAAAAACTTACATTCGGTTAAATTGGTAATAGTTACCTTATTAAATTAATAATGAGTAAGAACTTAAATGAAAATTAAATTATGTCTTAAAGTTACATAGTATTACAGGACACCAATAAATATCATTTTGTTATCGTTAAAAGGTTCGGTACCGATTCAGTTATCCCTCCTGCTTGTGGCAACAGGATAACGCAGTACGTATGCCCTCGGCCAGGCCACTAGAATCCTATGAATCATCTGTTTTTTGTCTCCATTTACGAGAAATTCCTGTGACTCGGGCGGGCAACGATAAAATCCGTTTAGTCCGTTTTCGCAATTGTAGTTTCACAATTGACTGTGAAAAAAGAATTATTTTTCACTGTTTCGTAATTAACTGTCAAACAAGAAATTCTTTTCTGTTTTCGCAATCAAGTTTCACAATTGACTGTGAAAAAAGAATTATTTTTCACTGTTTCGTAATTAACTTCAACAACTAGGACCATGCTAGGAACGTAAAGGACAAGTACTATTTGCAATGAAACGTACCTCTATATTATGACTTTGCCCACCAGACCATTCCGTAACCGGTTCATAATTTTCACATATCTGACACATACGTTCCTAGCACGGTCCATAAGTATCGATCTCCGAAAGTGAATTGGAAGAAATAAAAATATGAAAATGGTAAATAATTCCCTTTATTTTTCTCGAAATAAAGTAATAATAATATTTTTTTTTTCACAAGTGAAAAATAATTCCGCTTTCAAAGTCCATTGTGAAACCGTAATTGCAAAATAAAATAGAATGATAAGGATAATGTCACAATCGATTTTTTTCTTTATTAAACTGAAGGAAGGAGGTTAGTTTAGGACCTCAAGTAATTTATTTACCAAGGAGTTAAATAGTGCGACTAATTCTTGTTTCGTAATTAATTGTGAAAAAAGAAAATGGATAAAATATGTTTTTAGTAATTAACTACGAAAGGAGAAAAATATTCGATTACGAAAACAGAAAATAATTTCTTGTTTGACAGTTAATTACGAAACAGTGAAAAATAATTCTTTTTTCACAGTCAATTGTGAAACTACAATTACGAAAACGGACTAAACGATAAAATCAACGGTTATTTATGACCCGCTGGTTATGGTTAAGAACCTGACTAAGCTTTTCGATAGGAATTGAAAGTTTTCTTTCAGTTATCACATTTAGAATCCGTCAGATGAAAACTCTCAAATGGAATAACTTAGATACTTTGCCAGAGCGCGATAAACTCTAACCACTCTCGTCAAGAGAGAATTTATTATAAACAGAATGAATTAGCGCAAAGAGGAGTCGTTTAACCAGCAGTGGGTGTCAACGGGCTGTCATGAAGATGATCTAAAACAAAAATATGGCGTGTGCTGTATTAGTACATATATTCAGGGATCCGTAGTACATGGAAATCAAGTGATTACTAACAAGCTAATTTTTGGTGAGTAGCTTCGTTTCGATGAGACGTCCAAAGATATCCTATACCCAACTTTCGATTGTGGTAGCTAACAGAGATATCAAGGATTAAAAAATTCAAGGATGTAAAACCGGGATAACGGACCTCGAGCTACCTCGATTGATAAAGATCACAAGCCCGTAATACGCGAGCCCTGAACTAGTTCAGAAAGTGTTCTAAAAGGTGGTTTGACTAAATGCGCCTGACATTGACCCGGTGACCGATAAACGCTCGGCTCGCTTGCCATTTGTTTGCACAACTGCAGCTGCATTGTTTATTATTGTTGCTACCTAATGTTGAGCTTATTACGTTACTATATCCAATGAATTGCTTGATTTAGTTTAGTGCATTATAAAGTACATAACGAAATAGAAAAAATACATCGTTTGTCAAAATTGGTCGCGTAAAGAAGAGTGTTTTTTTTCTTTATCAAAATAAGCGAATGTATTGAACTGTAATCCCCTAAGTACGACGTAGAAGTTTAAACAAATTTTATAAATTAATTTTGTTTTTATAAATCTCTAGTAGAGTCTTATGTCTTATCTCTAAATTAGCTTTTTCTTTACTCTACATTTTGATGTCTGGCTACTCTAGTTTGCTAGAACGGTAAGCATGAAAATGATACAATTACTTGTAATTATAGTGTATTTTCTAATTTAAATATTAATTCAAGTAAGATTCCGTGTTTTTGTTAAATCCTGACCTCGGTTAGTTGCGATTATCTAGCGAGTATGTAAATTTAATCAGACCTTGGGCTCAAACGTTTATTGGTAAGTAACATGTCTTATACGTTTACTTCTGGTAGGAAAGTAAATTTTTGTAAATGGCTTTTAATATTGTTAGGACTTGGAACAATTATTTCACCCTTAATTTAACCCTTAATTTTATGTTTATTATCTCATATGACTACGCATCTTTTTGACAGTAACTTATAGGCAAAATTGCGAGATGCATTTTTTATACTTTGAGATAGTTAAAAATTCAGACATTTGAGTATTTAGATAAAAACATAGTCAACTCTACTTATGTTAAACCCTTCAGACCTGTTATTGGCGATACTTTCGCTTCTCCAACAGCTCGCGTCTTCCGAGAAGTTGCGTAAAACCTCGACATTCAAGTTTTCATAAACCAACATTTCCTGATTCAGTGCTTACAGAGCCTGTTAATCAATAAAGCAATAAAGCCTGTTATCAATAAAAACACTATTAGATGACTATTAACAGCACAATACTTACGCGACAGTGGCTAGGTGAGTTATTGCAGTAAAATATTGTTCGCCGCAGTTAAACAGCCTCTCCACTTCCTGCTTAGGAACCTAATCGTGCTGATGTATTTAATAATCGTTATTTAATAGTTTATATTACGTAGACTAAGTGAATATAGTAAGTGAATAACGTCTCTACATCAGTAAAATTATGTTTTACATTCAATAAGTTCCACTTAGCAAAATATTCTCATCTTTCGCGATTTCTTAAGTAAGGATATAAAAGGTTAAAAGTCCGAAATCGGCCACCGCGCGACATTTATCGCGATAACTTCTATATGTAGCTCTCGTTGCTCCACCTGACCTTTACCTCAGGCGATGCGAGGCGGATTGATGTAGGCGTGAGCGATGAAATCAAACCATGACTCGCCTCTGTAAAACTTGAGGAACCTCAAACTTATCTATAACTAATATGAGTGCGAAGTTTACCTAAAAAGTTTATCTACGTATTGTTAAATCATCAATCATTTATTTCAACCAAATAACATAGTTTTTAGGATATTACCTTCCGTTCTAGTTCGACACCGTGTTACAGCATAATAATTACTCTCTCTCATATAGATAGAAGTAACTGTGTTCCAGCAAACGAAATGTAAATAGAAGTGCATGTGAATATATTTAACAATGGAATGTACTTACCTACAATAACGTTATCACTTCATACATAATACTTGCATTAGAATCCGCACTTTCGGAGCTTGTAGAATCATTTCGGCCTATTTAGCCTTGATTACCTTTAATATTAATGAAATACCTAATATAATTTGTACAATGTTTTTTTAAACCTACGTATGAAATGTAATTTATATCACCTATAATATATTTATAAGCAAAGCTGTAATTACTTATGAGAAGATTACATCTCGACTCGAGTCTCGTGACTTCTAATGGCTATGAGAAAACGCGATCACTAACGCTGCCACTAACGTAGTGTGCACGTCGATTGATTTAATAAAATCTGTAATATTAAATAAGGTAAGTGAATCAACGTTGTAATACATTTATTGACAAAAACTCGCATTGTTACCCGCAAAATGACATAAAAAAAATTTGTTAAACTTAAGAGCAACACTGAAATTTATAAGCTCTATCTAATCTTAGATATGTATTTGTATTATTGTTTCCGTATGTATACTTTTTTCTTATTAGCCTGCCAAATCAATTCACTCAATCATCATCGCTTCGCTACCAGACCATCGCACAATGCACAGCCGAAAGAAACTAACAAATATTTCTGCATAGAAATGGTAATAGTGAAAGCTGTCGTTAAAAAGCGTGACATTCAGCTAATCCAACTCGTGCCCAAGCAGATAATCCGCATACTTTCTGCTATTTAATAACAAACAGGTTCGTGAGTTGTTCGCGAAGTATTGACCTACTGACACACAAACGAAGGAGAACAACTTTATTGCGTGGCATGTCACAATCTTACTGCCTATACAGTAGGTACTGTGTCTGCTGTGTTTGTGATAACTTTCGGCATATGACTGCGCGATAGGAGCCATATAACCAGAAACCAACTTAAATAATGTTAGTTGAAGAATTAACTTTAACTTCAACCGGCAAGGTCCTTCAAAATATTCGAGTCTGTATGAGAATATCGTAGGTTAATAATAACATGAGATCTAAATTATGTAAATGGTTTATTTAATCTGGACGAATACAGAGCTAACACATTTTCTGGTTTATCTATCGATTTATCAAATAACACTTCTGAAACGATACACCATTTCTTTAATTACACATAAAATTTGATTCGATATTAAATCGTAAATCAGGCATAACAGGCGAAATGCCCAAAATAGTTGACCCAAAGCTTTCCGTTAGATTTGACCCAAAAATGTCAGAAAATAAATAATTCTGTAATATACGTTTAAATGTTATTTAGGCCAGTTAAAACGTGAAGATTAATCAAGTAATCCTTATGTGAAACGGAACCTTCAAAAGCAAAACAAGCCATTAGTTCAAGTATCTATCCCCAAACAATAGTGTCAAAACAATAATAATAGAAAATGGGAAAACTTAAGTGAGAGTCAATCACTATAAAATAAATATTACTAGGATAATGCATTAACTAAAATAGAGTACCTTTTCTGAGTTTTCTGACTGAAACAAAGGTGTTACCAACAAAGGACGTTTTGGATCTGAACATCGTTCAACGTTGGCCGGAGTCCAAATGGACGAGCTCTAGTTATTTAGTTTTAAAATAGTCACCAGTAGTATTTTATCTCGGGCTATTTGTGAAGCCGCTTGACCTGTAAACTGAGAATGTTTAATTATCTACCAAGGAAGAATATGTTTCTATTTATAAACCATTTTGCAAGGCTAAGGTGGTAAAATTGATCTCTCTGTAGGAAAAAGATCCCAATTTTGTCGTATTGAAAAGGGACTCCAATTATGGAGTAACAGCGTGCAGCGTTTGTAGGTTTTGTATCACACACTAGCGACCCGCCGACAGTTTCGCCTACGTTTTTTACGTTATCTACATACCTATAAAAATATTGCTAACCTTGAAATAGCGTTTCCGCAATAGAGTTACTTCAATAATTCGTGACCCACAATGGTTATGGTTTCAATTTAGAATAATTATAAAATACTTTTATTTATATACTATTTAGTGTTCTCGCGTATCGTGTGTGTATTCCAAGGCGTCTCATCAACGACATTCTAAAGTATAATTTTGGTAAGCCAAGCATTGCATTTTTATTAAAGAATCACCGGGTAAGTCATCAAAAAACATTTAAATTGGTAGGTAGGTAGGTATTCTCTGCTCTTATACCTAATCACGGATTATTGCAATTACGTAAGTTAATTAGTTATCAAAACAGTTATTTTATACAACGCTGAAAAAGGCTTTGTTGCTTAGCAACCTCGAAAGATTAAAATATGATTTAATTTTGTTGTATATAAGTTTCGCCCACTTATAAGAACGGCTTTCATCCCTCATTGTATTAAAATGCTTATAATCTGTCTTATGTAAATTATTATTCTCATTTTTAATTTCATAAATATTGTTTAGACATACCGATTTGGACCTACTTTAATGTAATTGTTTAATGAGAAGTACTTAAATAAATCGTATGCCATATTCTTTAGTTTAGAGGATTCTTTCTGTCCTACATTGCCGGACCTATCTAAAAATTCGGCAGAAAATCTTAAATGTTTTACTGGAATGTGCAACATATACAGGAAGCGAGAGATTACTGTAAGTGAAACCATATACAACCGAGATCTAATTTAACATATGCGTGAAAAATAGATCCGGTACTTACTCGTATGTAGGTCGCCGATGCCCCTCCGAGGAAGCTTTAATCAATGAAATGATTGATTCTGTTATTGAATTTTATTGATTGAAGCTAGATCTTTATAGTACTCCACAAAGATAAGAAATACTAAATTAAATCAAATTGATACTCAGTTTGTTTCACAGCCATTCATTCGTTAACTGGTTGGCATGAATTTTATGTAATACATACATACATCTTGATATTTCTATATCATGTGGGTGTCGATAGAATCATTATTATGTTTCTGTTTTGATAGAGCGCTAAACAAGTTAGACTTCTCATGGTGAGCTTAGCTTATTACATACAAGCACTTAAGCACTTGATCTAAATAACACAACTGTTTAGCCTTATCGTAGTTCTTGGTAGAGTTGGTGGCGCCTTAAACGAATTTAAATTGAATTATCAAGCAATCACAACGTCAGACGTCCTATTAGATGAACATAATAGTACACCTAGATGAAAACTCCGGCAACTCAAAAAATCTTTCTAAAGACTGAAAACTGATTTCGGAATATTACTATCGAAAAAATAGACATACAATGATAGTTATAATTTCTAAAGCTTATTTAATGACTATTTTAATGCTATTCCCACTAAAGCTGAATGTTTCGATAGTTTTTAAATTTGTAAAAAAAATAATAACAATCGCTTCAGGCATTCACGATAGTTCCCGCAGGTTATCTGCAGACACCTACATCTTTCACAAACTGTAATGTTTACTCAGGTTGAAAATCAATTACTTCCCCTGTGTCTCGCGGGTAGGGCATAATTCCACTCCCCCAACCATTACCGCGGCTGGGGTAGCGACGTGACGGCAATGCATGGGCAAAGATTAATTGACCCCAAATTAGTTGGTGTTGATACTAAATTTGTAAAAATATGTTGATGTCTTGGGAGAGTACAAAAAAACCGTTATATGCATTTGCTTGATGTTACTTTTCCTGTTCTAAGGCAAAACATATTACCTATTTGCTTTTCTTTCTACAGAAATTTGAAAAGTTTTAGTTACATATTAATTAATTATGTTAAAATTTAATCAAAGATAAAAAAAATTCATAAAAAATTCACCACTCAGATTTATGTTTATTGATTAATGTTAGTTTTAATTTATCCTCAACTCCAACTACACCGACTTTTTAGTTAAATTTATGGGAAATTCCTTTTATCTGACTTAATAATATTACGAATTTACGATTCTTTCTTGTCTTATGACGAATAAATTACCTCTGCAAAGCTACTAACGATGGACAATTTTAATAATTATTTCGCCTGATGATCTCATCATTCACCTAAACTTGTAAAGGTAGGTACAATGTGTTCTTCTCTTGAAGGAGACAAAAACTAGAAATGATCCACCTCGTTTCGTTTCGCGCGCCTCGGGGCAATGACCCCGCACAGCTGTGAGCGTGTGTACGTAAATAAGGCACACACGCGTGGCTGGCTTGTTTGTTTGATCGACTTCACTTGCTTGATTCGAACTGTGCAAGTTTATTACAAGTACAAATACAGTCGCATCGTAAATAACACACTTTATTTCGTATTTTTATCAGCACTCACTTATCTAAAAGCTGGTTGCTAAAGTTAGTGACACTTTAACCTCTTTGATAATAATTGTACTGAAGATTTTAAGTAGAGTCAGATACCTAAGGAATTTGCTTTGTTGTTGTACATAACTTATCTAAAATTACGTTGTTGGTACGAAGATTATTAAACAGCATTTCTTATCTGTTTGTAAATAAAAGCAAGCGGTAGGTAATATGTAAAGTAGGTGTATTAGATAAAGAGGACAATGACGTCACTACCCTATCAGAATAAAGTCCGTTGCGAATTTCTATTCAACAAAAACGTTTTGAAAGTCAATGCATGATTTGCTGAATGTATTGGCTCTCTGACGGATGTTAAATATAGGTCAATGTCCATACGGCTGTTTTAACTGAATCTCGTATACCTAACTATCTAAATATCTATGCCTTCATAAGTTGCTGTTCTTGCTGTTAGAAATACAGAAATACATATTATTGGTAAAACCACTTTACATGTCAATATCTTTACCACAATATTAAGAGTTTTATTAATTAAAGCATAAAATAATTACTTAATAATCTATTCACAAATTAAAATATACTTCTCAGTTCAAATTATTAATTCAATGAGTAGAAATTCTGCTCGATAAGCCATCGTTTACCTAAGTCTTATTTAAAAACAAACTGCATTATGATTTTGAGTTTGCTTGTCGTATCCATTTTAATGCCAACGTTTGACGTCATAAAGCTACCGCTACTTCACTTCTTTAGGTAGGTTTGCACTAGGTTACCACTATCTGTGCCCATGACACACGCTCGTATCTACGGCACGGTGTGACGGTGCAGAAGCTCAGAGCTTGGGCATTGAATGTGTTAAATAGGATTTTTCAAAAGTGTTTTATGGCTGATCTATTTCAATTGTAGGCTCTGTCTGACATTTTAGGTTCGGAAGGTATGCGTCATTGGTTTAATTGGAAATAGTTTTTTGTGCGAAAGACTTAAGTACCTTGAAGCAATTTTTTACAACTCCTCACTAAAATAAATTATGTTTTGTTTCAGGTAGTTCGCAAAGTAGAGAAATGTCAAGCAAAACCAGAGGCTGCCATTCTCATCAAGCTGGATAAAAATAACAATCGTAAGTTTCTTAATATAAATATTATATTATTTACTATACATATAAATTAAGGGTATGTAGGAAATATATTTCGAAATAAATAGGTATAATTTAACGAGGAAGGAAGCATAAGTGTAGGTAAAGACCCTTTAGCTTAGTCGCTCAATTAAAATTTTCATGTCATAGGTAGTAACTACAAAATGAAATAGGCCACGAAAAGATAAATAGCTATAATATGGAGATTTATTCAGACAAATAAGTAAGATAATGAAGTTTAAATTAGTTAGGTAAATTACAAATTATTTAAAGCGCTATTTGTTAAGAATACGTTACCCTCCGGCCGTCTTTGAGCCACTGACCTCGAAAAATTCATTTGAATACCGAATTAGATTATACGTTTGAAGTATCATACCCATAGCCACTAAGTTTGTTGCTAGCTCGCTGTTTGACATATAACTAGGCTTTGTTCGAGCTGTGTTTAACCAGATGTTATCGTACATAATCATTTGGCATTGATTGTCTCAAGTCTGGCTTTAATTGTTATTTCAGCACCTATTATTTATAGAATACTATGTCACCCGCCTGCGGCTTTGCCAGCTTTCTATAGTTTTAAGAATAGGACAAAAAACACGAAGGTTTGTGTATGAGCTAAAGTGCTGAATTATAACATACAGGTACAACAACATACAACTAATTACAATATAAGGTTACACATTCATATCTAAGTTATATCTTCTATTGAATATATTATGCACTGTTAGGGTTACACCGTATTATTGTATACAGTTTGTTATGTATGGAAAGGCGTATACCGAACGGAATCCTTGCAAATGCAACGCGTAGAATGGCAATAGCCGTGTTATATATTATTACTATTTATATACGTAACCAATGTAGTTCTATATTAATTGTTATGACCTAACTCTATTACTGGTATTGTTCAACTATTATATAGTTAAGTTGGTTATGTTTTAGAGCAACAATTTATGTCTTTGTGATAAAACCGTCCTGGTTTAAAAAGAATTAAGCATAGTCTCTGGTTAGTATGTGATTCTCTGTAAGTCGTTCAACGGTAAGTAATGTCATGGACCCCGTATCTCAGACGTCAGTTAGGTGACATTGACCTTACGAATAGGCTGGGTTCTGCGCTGTTAGGCTATTTATAGGCATTACCTACCCCCAAGGGTAGAGCTGTCTGGCTCCTTAGGTCTTCTACCGTGAGAACTAATCAGAAAGCCTAACTGTATATTACAGAAATATAATTATCAAATCATTCTTCTAATTACTGAGGATCATTAAAAGTATTGGACGAATAAGTTGCATCCGACCGAAACAACTGTACATATATCTTATAAGGGAGGTCTATGTCCAGCCGTGGACTAACGGCTGATATGATGATGATGATGGATTATTAAGTATTTGCCTCTTGAATTCAGTCTTTTTCTATTTTAATTTATACATTTATGTTTCTTATTTATTTATCTCTGAATGAATGATCAGGAAATCTTAAAATATCTGACTTGTAGGTATATTTTATCGGGGTATACCCATTAGATGTTTTATATGGTTCAAAATATAAATGTCCTCAACTAAAATAAACTCTACCAGTTTGGACAGGCTCCAAGACGATATTTAATTCACCATTCCATTGTCGCGATCAAAAAGAAAATAAAAATGTTCAACAAGTCGTTGGACGAAGCAGGAAGTAAGAAATACACGAATATTAACAGCGTAAATCTTATAAGGAACTTACGGATTGTTGGCGTTCAATACCCGAAGTCCTTTTCAGTAAATCCTTTCAATTATATTAGATAGTTCAATATCCTCTGTATCTACATAATAATTAAGGAGACTTTGGCTCAATATAATAAGCAGGAAATTCCTCATAAACAGGGACAAAATATAATATTTCATGTAAATTCCCAAAAGGCATTTCAGAATGACGAATCCGCATTAATTGAGTCAGGTATTTCAGGGCTTCCTCGAAATCCCGAGTTTGCTGCACCGTTTATAAATAGTCTGCAGGGCCGTGTCCCAGCTTCCGAGGGCCGGGAGGTGCAATCGATAGGGGTCTATGGTACTGTTGTCTATGATGCGTGATTTCAGTTCGTTATCAGTGTCGACGTGGCTGCAGCCGAGTTATGACGTGCTTGCCGAAACAGAACAAATATGACGGTTTACACATACATATTTGATATAACCTAAGAGCCCGTGATGGCCAGACCTTCCTTTAATTCACAAGCGTGAAAATTCTTTCATGTGTATGTCTAACATAGGTAAGAATAACCCCCAAACATGAAACCTGGATCGCGGTTGCTTTGGGAGATAACAACCTTTTACCTGTTATCTCCCAAAGGAACCACGATCCAGGTTTCATGTTTGGGGGTTATTCTTACCTATGTTAGACATACACATGAAATAATTTTCACGCTTGTGAATTAAAGGAAGGTCTGGCCATCACAGGTTATTAGTCTATACTAAGAGCCAGGTCTGGCCAGACCTTCCTTTAATTCACAAGCGTGAAAATTATTTCATGTGTATGTCTAACATAGGTAAGAATAACCCCCAAACATGAAACCTGGATCGTGGTTCCTTTGGGAGATAACAGGTAAAAGGTCGTTATCTCCCAAAGCAACCGCGATCCAGGTTTCATGTTTGGGGGTTATTCTTACCTATGTTAGACATACACATGAAATAATTTTCACGCTTGTGAATTAAAGGAAGGTCTGGCCATCACAGGCTCTTGGTCCAATATATCGAAACCTGAATACAAAATCAATTCTTTGGCGAAACACTACGATATTATCAAATTCGTTTTGACGAGTAGAGTACTCTGAACTATGGTACATAATTATTCCTTTGCCTTTGATGTAAACCCTAAGATTTACGATAGGTATTATCTGATACGTTTTGTAGATGTGTCATCATGTTTGTGTAGGTATTGTTTTGTAATGAAGTACTTAATTTTCATACGCTATTGTAAAAAAAAACGATCAAGTAAAGCCTTTTTGTTTTCTTTCTTCTGCTCGCATGATTTAATGTTTAAAGAACGACTATTATGTCCAAATTTATACAAATCTTATTTTTGTTCTAATTTATGAAATAGAAAAGTGTGACAATTTTCACAACGATAATTTACAGCCGAGTGTAAAAAGTATTTGAAACAATTTAGACGTTATTTGTTTACGAACACTTGTATTAATTTAGGGCATTCAAATCGAGAAGGTAACCGTAATAAATGTCTATTGTTTTTAACTTATTCGTGCATAAATAAATAAAATGGAGCGTGACACGGTTATCGAGAAAGTTTACCGACAAAGTTTTCAGACGGTCTTGTGTTTTTCCGCAAACCTGCGGCTTGCTTGGTTTCATTACAATCATTGTGTTATATTATAACCTTGGGTAGTAATTTAAATTCGTAATAAAGATAGTAAATACCTGTAATTATAGTTATATTAAGCGAGCTTTATAGTATATTATTATATAAGTACTTATTACTTTTATTTATAACTTATTTGTTATTTTTATTCCCAATTAGCCAGATACTCTTAGATACTATAAATTAAATCCAACAAGTACATACATAATGTAAATGGAGTAGGTAATTAAGCACCTACATATTTACCCTATACGAGTAGGTTATTTTACGTTCACATGCGACGCCACATAAAAGGGAAACGTCAAATTATCGGAATACTTACAAGATTTATTAGCATTACGACAAACTAGAAAATAAGAACAAATTGGTGCTTGAATAGCAATTATAACGGGTAACGTATAGATAAGTAATGCGGTGAAGATAGGTATAAGTACTGACGTGGCAAGTACATATTTGCGTGAGGGCAAAGAACGCTCAAGGGCATCCACTGGGTAACGACCCTCGCAATCTTTATCAAGTTTAACGCACCTATACACACGATCACTTCGTAAATGACTCAATATTAAACTTTTTACGTTCCGTTTTTGTCAGTCAGTTGATCTATTATTATAAAGTTATATTTTTTTGTTACAGGGAAGAACAAATAGTGGTCCATAGTATGGACGTAACTTTTAACAATGCCCTGGAAGGTAAAGTGCGGCAGTACTTTCTGGGCGTCCCGAAGCCGGTAGCTGCCGAGGGGGGCGGCGGGCAGGCGCAACCGGCGTGGCCCGCGGCGCCGGCCGAGGAGGGAGCCCCGGCACAGTCCGGCGCGCCGGCGCCGAGCTCGCGGCCGCCGTCCGCCGCCGCCGCGCCGCCGGCCTCCCCGCGCCACAGTGACCCTACGGAGCCCGAACCCCACATTATACACAAAGCAACTGTGATGCGGGAGGCTGCAGAAAAACGGCGCGAGCAGCCAGAACCAGACGAAGATGAGGAACCAGCAGACGCGCTATCGCCCCCCTCGCACATTATCCGCAAGCCTGCGGGGGCGCGGGTCGTGCCCTCTCCGGCGCCAGCCCCCGCGGCGCCCTGTCCGTCCCCGGCACGGCCGGGCCCCACGGACCCGTCACCAGCGCCTGCCACGGACCCGCAGGAGCCCCCCGGCCAGTACCGCCCGCCCGTCCATCGCGTCCAGACCCCCACTGCCCGGCCTCCGGACCCGTACGCCCCGAGTCGTCCGCCCGATCCTTATTCCTCATCGCGCCCACCAGAACAGTACGGTCGGTACTACGAGGCGAGCGTGGCGGACGGAGGACGAACCTCGAATGGGCCTGTCGCTTCCCCTCAACCTTCTGCGCCCGCGCGACAAAGTCCGCAAACATACGCGCGAATCTCCAGCTCAATCAGCTCAGTACCGCAACACGCATCGTCGAGGCTGCGTGAGAGTGCAGCGCACAGTCCGCCGGCGCAAAGGTTCACAATGCCGCCGGTGCAGCCTCCTCCGCCGCACAACGACCGGGTGCCGCCCATACACCACCACCAAGCGACGCCGCCCCCGCAGAGGCTCCCCCCGACGGAAGCGCGCACTTCCCACGGCTACCCACCGCTGCAGCAGCGTCGAGAGACGTCTCCTTACGCAAGGGTTAACTACGACAGACAGCCGGCTGTACCCACGCGAAAGTACGACCCACAACAAGCTTACTCTGGCTATCGACCTTCTCAGGCGCCACCTCAAATATTGTCTAACCACAGAGTGGAAATAATGCAACAACAGATACAATATAAACAGGCAGCCATCGACGCACTGACAGCCGAGTACTCTGCAAGAGTCGCGGAACGATCAGCCGCCGTTCTCGCTCCTCCGGCGGCCGATCCTGTGCGAATCCCTCCTCGGGTAGACTACCCTGCTATGAGTAGAACAGCTATCGATGTCCGCAGCGGGTACCACTACCCTGCGCCGTCCACCTCTTCTCGGTACGCTCCGAGTGCGCCCGCGTCTGCACCATCTACCTCCACGCTACAGGCAAGACCACCATATCGCATAGCAGCGGCACCAAAACCAAATTCAAACTATCCTGCTTCGTCGTCTTCCGTCCAAACATCACCAGTAAGACAGGTCGCAAAACCTGGATATCCTAATCAAAAGGCAAAGGCTACCGTTTCTGTAACATCTCTTTATAATGAAATAAAAAGTAAACGTGAACCACCTACGCCTCCTACCCAGGCAAACAAACAAAAGCGAGAGTCTCCCTTAGATTTATCAGTGAAGACAGTAAAGAACTCGGCGGATTCTTCAACAACTCAGGATGATGCCGTCGATTCAGCTTCAGCTGAAAGCAAGATTGTGCCACTTCAGCCTCGACCTTCTATGATAATAAACCGACAACCCGCTTTGCCTTCTGGTTTCTCGGCTCCCCACAAAGTAGATTTTGCACCAAATTTCAATACGTATGGCGAAAGAAATGTAAATCAAAGTTTTAGTACCGTGCCTCAGCAGAGTCATCTTCCTGCTAGATTTAACGGGGCATATGACTCGCGGCGCCCTGTACCAGAGGCGTACCGAGTTGAATCTCCGCATCAAGCATATCCAGAACGTGGTAAATATGCCATGCCAGCTGCGAGACCCACATACGTTCCTAAAATAGATCTCACAAGGCCAGTTGCCGAGCCGCGAGTTCACGATAGAGTTCGCGACGATAGAAACTTTTTAATAGAAGAAAGAAAGCGGCCAACTGGGCCGATAGTCAGCAACATTCCTGAAAAAATGGTTCGATATGAAACGTGGTCCTCCGATAGCCGGATAGAGCAACGCATGACTCAATCGGCACGCGAGCAACATGAATTAATGAATCAACCTGTTTATAGTTATACAAGTCATAAACAATTGGAGGCATATCACAATGAACAAAAGGCAAAGCTTTTTTCCTCATCAAATATGTACAGACAAAATCATCTACAGTCTCAACATCGCTATCCACCCAGCAGTAGTGTTTACCCTCCCGAGTTAACAACTCGTGATGATTATCATCATTCACATTATCACGACAGAAATCCGCCGATGCATAGCAGGCAACATGTGATCCAAAAAATGCCGAATCATGTCAGAGATAGAGATCTCCATATACATCACATGGATCCCCATAGACCCTCTAAGCAAAACGTACTAAGTATTTTAAGAAATAGCTTAGAAACCAAACAATCTGGTTTCGTCGAATCAACAAGGTCAGCCAAACCAGACATAATTGTTATAGATGATACAGATGATCCAGTCATAGACATTACTGATAATGACCACGAAGCAAGTAGACCCGTTCATAATCACATACCTGGTCCAGCCTCTCCGAGCTTTGGAAACCATATCCAGATGCCAAGAGCTATAGACTCAATTCAAAAAGAACCAGATCACCAAAATACCGAAAATAAAGTGAAGTCTCCAGAAAACGATGTTGCATCTCGTATAAGAACCAAAGCAGAATTAAAATCAATGCCACCAACACAAAGTAATTCAATAAAACAAGACACAAATCAAATTTCAGAAGGTGAAAAAGAAATAAAGCTAAAGCCGAAATCTCAAAAGCAACATCTCTTTAATCAAATTCGGGAAGATTTACAGTTAGAATCAGTAATCAAGATAGAAAAGCCGTCAGATCCCACAATTATCCCAGAAGTAAAAACAGAGCCTATGAATATTGAAGAAATCGAAAGAGACGCTGTTATCCCAATCAAGACTGAGGACATTACTGAGCACTTTGATCCACCGCCATCCAACAGTGAACCTGAAGATTTAATCTGGGCTAGTGCTTGTGACAGCTTCATGGAACAGCTTAAGGCCGGTACGCATAAAAAGAAAAGCACGAAACGACGAGCCGATACTCTAGAAAGTGAAAAAGACCCCGAAATAAAGATACCAGAAACAAACAAAGTACAAACACAAGAAACAGTTAAAGCTTTGCCTGAATCGGAGAGCACATCCTCTTCCCTACTTCCTGATATCGTTATCAAACAGGAACCTATCGATGAACTAATGAACGAAAATATAACATCTCCGTCAACATTACTAGGAAGCGATCTGCACAAGTTAGAAGAACAAATTGAAGAAACCAGTATAGTAAAAGCGGAAATAATTGATGAAACTGAAACTGAAAATATAAAAAAACCGGAAATTGAAAAACCATTAAAGTTAAAACAAAAATCAAAACCCAAGACTGAAAAGACTAACACACCTAGTAAGAAAGATGCAAAAGAAACAATTAAAGACAAGGTCAAGGAAGGTAAAGACAAGGTCAA
The DNA here is from genome assembly GCA_963691955.1 of Chloroclystis v-ata. Lineage (NCBI taxonomy): Eukaryota > Metazoa > Arthropoda > Insecta > Lepidoptera > Geometridae > Chloroclystis > Chloroclystis v-ata. The sequence continues at coordinate 8,087,699 of OY829902.1, read as the reverse complement.
GGAAGGTAAAGACAAGGTCAAGGAAGGTAAAGACAAGGTCAAGGAAGGTAAAGACAAGGTCAAGGACGGTAAAGAAATAAAGAATAGATTGGTTAAGGAAAAGAACAATAAAGACAAAATTGTAAAAGAAAAGAAGGAATGTAAAGAAAAAGTTGTGAAAGACACTAAAGAAAACAAAGAAAAAGTCGTGATAAAAACTGTGATAAAAGAGGAACAAGAATCAACTGATGATGATGAACCACTTATAAAGAGTAAAATGCTCAAAGAAAGAGTAGTTAATGATCGTCTGAAGTCCCAATTATTAAAAGATTTCACGGAAAAATCAGCATATGTCAAGCTTGAGTGTTGTGATGTTGATGTTAACAAAAATAATAGGCGATCGTTAGACTCTGCTGCAAAAGAAAATGACGAAAAGGAAAAATCAGTGAAAGGAAAGCTATCAAGGCAACAATCTAGGTCAAAAACGAAATCATTGTCTATGGATAACAAGAAATCAGAGAAGAAAGAAGACTCTAGTTCAGAAAGTGATGATGATCTTTGCGTTGCTAGTAGACTCCGGATACGAAAAAGCACAAAAGGCGATGAAAGTAAATCATCTATTGACAAAACCCCGGTCAAGTCACCTTCAAAGAAATTAGACAACAGTAATGCTAGCAATTGTTCTACTGTACGGAAACCTGGGTTCGGTGACGGTTCCGATTTCCATCCAGGTTGGGAAGAAGAACTTCTTAAATTCAAACGGTCTCTACGAATGCCTCCAAGACTAATAGCTATACCGCGGGGTGGGGTTAGAGGTCCTTTTATGCGTGGTTCAGGAGCATTCTTTTCACGGGGGACGACATCACTTCCAGATTTGGACCCGGTACCTCTATCGCCTGCGCCATCATCCGCGCCTTCTGCAGCCACCGATGACCTTTGCGCCAGACGGCAAGAAAAGCTTACAATTGACAGCGACATGGACTCTAACTCTAGTTGCTCTGCTCCAAATAGGTTGCAATATGATTCAGAGGCCTCATCGTCTACAGTATTGTCATCCACGAAAAAGAAGAAGCGAAGCTCTATAGTCGATGTTCTTATCAAAAAGTGTGGCAAGAAAGAAGACAAGAAAAGATCAAAGGACAGACAAGAACAAGACATAACGCCTAAGATTATACCGAAGTCTTCTTCTGATCTTTTACCTACGCCTAGCTTGGGACTTGTAAGAAATAATGCGAAAGGAAATCTGAGTGCTCAAAAAGAAAAATTAGAAGAAGACATATTTTATTCAGGTCCTTTTAGAAAAGAAACAGTTACTGCTTATCGAAATGCATTTTTGAAGAACACCGGTGGACTTCTTGGTGCCACTGAAGAGTTCACGCCCGTGGTTTTGAAAACCAGGACGAGAACAGAGAGCAGGATCATCAGGCAACGTGCTACTATCAAAGAAGTGTTCGGTGACGAAAGACCAGCATCTGCGCCTCCGACTACATGCAGAGAGGACGATTACGATAAAGAAGAAGATGAAATTGTGATTAAAAAAGAACAAGAGGAGGATGTTAAACCGAAATCGAAACCCAAGAAAACAGTCAAAGGAAAGCTTTTACGAAGATCTAGCTCGATAAGAGACGGACTCAGAAGCACCAAGCTATTAAAGCGTAATGACGCCAAGGGTCGTCTTATGCGTATCAAAAAGAGAAACAGCATAATGATAATGAACAATAAGAGAATAAAAGAACAGGCCAATAATAATAAAAACAAAAACGAAAATAGTCCCTCAAGTAATTCTGAAGATAAAATTAAATTCAAAGAAGATGGTTCTCCTGATTCCATGGAAGGTGGCCCTGAAGTCAAAAAACGTTTTAGACGTTTGTTTGGTAGAAGGAAATTCAGCTCTGGATTTGATTACATAAGGAAGAAGAAAAAGATAATCAGACGAGACGACCAAGCCAAAGCTCGACGAGCTGCGGCTAAACCGAGTCCTGAATCCGTGATTGATATTCAGAAGGAGATAAAGGGCTGGTTCATCAACAAAAGTGTCGGAGAGACCCATCTTCACCGCGCCGCTAGGCTTGGATATACGGTAATGGTCTTTTAAAACCTTATTATTTACGTTTATATATAGGAAAATCTGAGAACTGACGTTATACTTTCGTTTTAGGACTGCGTAGCATACTGTTTGGAGAAAATGGAGGCGGACCCATCAGCAAAAGATAATGCGGGATTCACCCCCTTGCATGTCGCTTCGGAAAAGGGCCATGTCAGAATCGCCCGCTTGCTTCTCCAGTACGGTGCCAATGTTTCTGCCGCTGCTCAAGGCGGAATCAGGTAAACATTTTATGTAACACACACACACAATTTATGTAGACATATTATAGCCGTTACATTTTAATATATTTGGAAGTCTTTTATAACGAGTAGGCATTAAATCTTTTTTTGAAAATAAAACATTTTTGTGTTTGTATTTATTTGTATTATGCTACCCGTTTTATGTTCTAACTCCATATTCTATCTTACAGGCCTTTACACGAAGCGAGTGAAAACTGCCACGTAGAAGTGATGCGATTGCTGCTATCGTACGGCGCTGATCCGCTCCTGGGCACGTACGCGGGACAGACGCCCGAGGAGATGACGGAGGGCGCGGCGGCGCGCAGGCTGCTGCAGCTGCACATCGCGGACGTGCAGGGCTGCGGCGTGGAGCCCTGGCTGTTCCCGCCGCCGGCTACCATCATCGGTGAGACTTACACTATAAACGCCGGGATTATGCAAGTCATATGATACGTCGATAGTACAGCAGCGAGAAAGATAGACGACATTGCAATATCCAACATAGCCCAACGGATTAGCTCTTTGAAGTGGCAATGGGCTGACCATATAGCGAGGAGAACGGATGGCCATCGGCCATCAGTCAGAAGTGGAGACCACGGATCGGAAAAAGCAGCATCGGACGTCCACCAACAAGATGGACAGATGGTCTTGTCAAGGCTGCTGGTTCACGGTGGATGCAGGCTGCATCCGACCGTAATACCTGAAGGTCATTAAGGGAGGCCTATGTCCAGCAGTGGACGTTCGATGGCTGAAATGATGATTATGATGAAGATGATTGCAATATCGACGGGCGTAACTAGATTGGCTCAGGATGGGGGAGGGAGCGAGGCATTTTATCAGGGATACACTCAGTAAAGTTTTGCGCAATCGAGTAATTTGAGCTGCAACCAATATTGAAATTCTAAGGTAACTCTTACCGCCTTACGCATCGTTGAACTAAAAATATGCTCTCTGATGGTCATTTTATCTATGAATGTAACACTAACAAACTTTTCAACCAAAATAAATGTCTTATCAATCAACAAACTTATACTTATTTTAGCAAATTGATCTATAAACCCACAAAAGTTGACATGATTCACAAACGCATAATAACTGCAGCGAAACAACAATAGACCGGAATGTGAAGCGATTACTACATTACGCTCCATTAGCTCGGCATGGTGTTTCGTAACCGCGCTGCCCTTGTGGCCGTATCTCATATACTAACTAGGTAACGGTGCCTTTGATGAAGGATATCGGATCTTGTTTTCCATCACTTGGTTCATGGTTTACTTGTTTGGATACGCAATATTAAAGAACGAAATTTATTCATACTTAGCGACTCTACTTCGAGGAGATGTCGAAAAGCGCTTTTCAAAGGGCAGCACCACGTGGCTGTGTAGCGTCACTTTAAATCTCACGAATCAATAGAAGTTCCCTTGTTATTATAAGGGAGGATTTTTAGAGACAGTGTTATTAGGGTTTGTGTCCCCATGCAGCTTGAAGCGCGAAACTCTATTCCATCATATTCAATGTTCCCTTCAAAAACAAGACCTTCCATCCCTTCCTGTAACACAGCTCAGGAGCCTATGGATCACTATATTTATCTGTATATAACTTTTATGTCAAAAAAACTATTTTTTTCTTTTTTTTCAGACAAAGACGAGCTCGGCTGCGACCCACTAGCGTCCCCCCCGCCGGCGTCCCCGCCCCCGCCCGACTGTACCATGGAGGTGCAGTGCACGGAGGCGCCGCTGCCGCCCTTCTACAGCCTGCGCGCCGGCCCGGGGCAGCCCGCCGACGGGCTGTGGTGCTTGCTGCAGGACATCACCAATATGCTACAGGTATGCAGGAACGTCTTCTAACGCGGGCGCTTTTTTTAAATGAAATTATTTTTTTAGTAAGTATTTTGTAAAAAAAAAACTCTGTAGGGACCTAGATAAATACTATTTAAATAATAATAATACAATAATACCGTGGAAATATGCTCGAATTACAAATAATTTTGGTATTACGTTTGTATGGGAAATTCGTCTGACGCCGCCGGCCTCTTAATAAAAATAATTATAACTAAAACAGTTTTATAAAAACATTGGATCAATGGGCGGCCTTATCGCTGACAGCGATCTCTGCCAGGCAACCTTGGAATGGACACAGATCAACAGAACAAATAATATATATAGAGATCTATAAAAGTATTTAAAAGTACCTACCTAAGTCGTGGTAGTTACACCATTTATAACTCATGATCGGCTAAATCGATTTGGCTGAAAATTGGTGAAGAGATAGCTTAGAACCAAGAAAAAGACATCGGATACTTTTTTTACAGAGGAAAAATATTATGTGGCGAAGCCGCGGGGCGTAAAGCTAGTATCATTATAAAGACAGTACTTATCTCGATTCAAGACTATTATGTTTCATGAACTAACGTAACAAAATCTCCGTTACTTCCAGATAAAATCAAAAGACACGTTACTCAAGCAAATCCACTGCGGCTCCGGTTCTCCCAAAGAGCTTCTACGGGAGATCAGAACGCAGGAGTTCTTAGAACGAGCGCAGTGCAACCAACTTCTCGGCGCCGGAGAGAAGGTCAACGTACGCGCCTCCAAAGTGTCCCTCGTGCGGGTCACAGACAAGCTGCGACAACTGCTGAAGATTGAGACTGTTCTAATCAGCTGACAGTGAGACAACCCTGCAATCAACGGTGTTAACAGAACCATCTAGCGATTTGTTGTGGAACTATATAACTCGCGTCTTCTTAAATTATCAACACGAATAAAGGTGCAATGGTGAAGAAAGCGCCTAAATAATCACTGTGTTGTTAGAAATTGACTTCTGATTGGTATGATAAAGGGTATTGTATTGTCATTCAAACTTACAACAAATTGTATGAAACCAACTTGACTTAACTGTAAATTAAACCAACAGAGGTTACTATACAAATTACAATGACTTGTTTTATGCCTACGATATTGTTGTTAAATACGTAATACTTTTGTTCCAACGCATAATATACCTTCATGCAAATTCTTTTGTTTCATAATCCACAATAACATAATACGACGTTAGTCTATTGCTATTTATCAACTTTCGTAATTAAGTGAGATAGGTAGGCACGTGTTTATGATTCATCGGATTCCTGTGTTTTTGAAGACGGCTCAAATGGAGATCTTGAAATCATGACTGATTATTTCTTAACACGTATCTCAATAAGAACAATATGAATATTCATAATGAGACTGTGTAATTTAAGGCAGCCATTACATAATCAATGTATTTATTTATTGAAAAGTATGTGATGTTTACAGTTTGAGTAATCGCTTGTAAATAATGTAAATAGCTTGTCTAATTCACTATGTACCTTTATGATCTAGATTCAAATGCACTTAACGTCTTTGAGAGTAGTTATTCCTGCTCTTTGAACGTATGCAAGTCATAATTATAAATGTTTTAAAGGTGCACTGTGTTGCGTAATAATTCGCTTTAAATGTATATTAAATAATGGGTGCTATTTAATGATGGTGAATGGTGTGTAGTTTAATGAATACCAGCTAGTGTCTAATTCTAGAATGATAGGATAGCAAGATGTAGTTACCAATACAATAAGGCATTAGCATAATCTTGTGTGTGCAATAGTATACGTGAATATTGAATGTAGTTTTGCTTAAATGAATTGAATTATTTGAGGGTACGATTCACAGGGTCGGTTAGCCTTAGCACGAGATATTGAGTCTACCCATAGTCATCAAACAACTCAAAATGATCTGTATACTCTCCTCTTATACAATTTAACACTGTCTGTTAAAATCTCTTGAAAGATTTTGATATTTTTGTATCTGTGTAACTTTTCTACTTGCGTCATTATTCATCACTGTTATACCTCTATGTTATTTGTTTTGAGATTATGCTAGCGACTTCATTTAATTATACAATTATATTAATTGTTATGTTTGATCAATCAATGTCCATGGATATTGACTTTATTATTTTATTGACCAATTATTTACTGTAAATCAATTGTTTTTATTTACAATTCTGTATGATATTAGAAAAAATATTCTCATAATATGATTACACATATCGCAATTTTAATTATTAATGTAAATAAAAATAGAAAAGTTATTTTGGGATCATATCTTGGCTGATTATAATTTATCACAACTCAAATTGAAATCCTAAATATTTTAAAAAAATTGTCTATTGTAGCTGTTTCAACATGAAATTATATCATGTCCTGAACCATGTTCCGCCCTTGATACGATTTCAGAGAAATTAGGTAGTGGAGAAGTACATTTTTGAACTGTGATGAAAATATTTTAGATAAATCTTGGATGATGGAACGAAATTTGGGATCGATTTTTGGAAGTACCTACGTAATTTAACTAACCACTTTTAGTTCTAAGTTATTATATTAAAATTCTGTATGGAAATAAAATTGTGTAAATCTGTTTAGAAATAATTTCAAGGTAAATTATAAGTAGGTATTATAATATTATAGCTATTGACACATTTCATGTTGATAACTTGAGAATAAAAATGTGAACGATCACAAAATGTTTTATTTAAGTTCTACCTACAGAAACAGTGCATTTTTAGTTCTCTTAGACTTAGATGCTATTCGTAGTGGTAGGTATGGTTGAAAATTTGATCAGTTAAAGAAATAAATTAATAGGTAGGTTTTGAAAAGATCACATCATAGATCTTGATTGCCCGCGACTATTGTTATTTGGTATACACAGAAGGACGCTGCTGCCCGTGTTATGTTATGAAAATTCATTTGTAACATTAACATTTGAAATACGCGTCGTAAAAGAAGGGGTGATATTAGTATAACTATTCTACCTAGGCACCATGCCATGATATGAGTCGCTCTGGACAAAAAAAAAAAAGATGTTTCGAAAGCACCGCCTCAAATGAAAGGTAACAAAAACACAAGCGCCATACACCCTGTGCTAAATTAAGCCCAATTTTATGTTGATTATGACAGATTCACATTTTTTTTTAATTAATTTCCTAAAAATAAGAGTCTTTAGTTGATGGACTTGAATCCTAAACTATAGAACTTGAATGCCAAGGCATCCACGGACATCTGTCTAGTTTTGTTATTTTTTAAGCCCAAAACCCCAAGAAACGTTTGATTAAATCGACCTAGAATGGTTTAAATAATACTATGACTTATCTTAAGTGGGTGATAGACGTACGAACTTCAAGTAGGGGGAGGGGGGGCACATTGATACACAAAAATTCAATCTCTTTTCTGAGGACCATAAAGCATTAAATTTGAATATTTTTTTTGATGTGTGCATTGGCTGATATTTTAGCTTATACTTTGGCTACGCAAAAACCTCAAAAACTGGCGACGTATAGAGCTAAACTGATTTTTATAAAAAATCATTTTTGTATCATTCTGCCCCACCAGTGGGGCACTTTGATACATGGGGTGGGGCAGTTTGATACGTATTTTAAATCTATATGAAATGCAAATTTAAAGTGACTAAAAACCCAATATAAACTATAATTATTACTTAAAATTAAGAAACAAAACAATTTTATTGATTGAGTTCGCAAAATACTTTTAATCAAGAGTGCACATTAGCCATAATCAATCTCTTAACTTACTTAAGGAATATAATCACAAAAAACAATATTATCTTCATAGAACAAGACTAATTCTCTGTTATTTTCTTAATTATATAATTAGTTATATACTTACTAAGTAATCAGACACAATTAATTGAATATTATCAATAAAAATATAATATTGGAACCTCCTATTATATTATCTCTCCTATTATACGTATCAATGTACCCCGCACATTACCGTATCAATGTGCCCCAAAGGACTTTTTCCACAAACAATTAATTTTATCAAATATAATAATAATCTTGCACTCTAAAACATTTTAAAATACAATAATAACTATATTTCCTTAACTATAGTAACAAATAATAACAAAAAAAACAAAGAGTATCCTCCTGAGACACAATTACATTTCACGTATATTTTTAGTAGGCAGCGGCGCACGCCACTTTTAACACATTAGTGACCGTTGAAGCCCAACGGCAAACTGGCGGCGAGTGGTGTCACAACTGTATTTCTTGTGAATGTCATTGAGCATTCAAGTGATGTGCCGGACTCTGAAGAGTTTATAGGTTTTGGTTTACCAATGTGCCCCGTGAATCAATGTGCCCCCCCTCCCCCTACGTGGATTTTAAGATCGCCAACACTCGGCTCGACGTTAGTGACACACGTGAAACTTACTCGCTATGTATTGCGATGTCTTCGACAGAAGAAGTTTTGTGTTATGTGTTAAGTTTTTTTATTTTTTTTAAAGCATCTCTTTCTACCTTCCGCATAATTTCTAATAAATTATTGTACATAATGCTTGAAGCTTCAAATTTTTGTCTTTGTAATCGTTGCTTCTAATTTTCCAAAGACAAGGATTATTTCGGAAAGCTTTTATAAATTCTATTAGCAGTTCATGCGAATAAGTTCGAAAATCACACATTTTGAGAAATTTCTGAATCAAAATTTCATGGACTGGCGGCTCGCGGCTCGCAGTGCTGCCACACGTACGAGCCAAGACGAGCTACGAGCAAGATTTCAAACCGGCTAGATCGCCGACGAACTACTCTGCGGTTTTAAAGTACGCGTACTTACGGTGACACACGAGCGAAAAAGGTCGTCGAGCCATAAGTACGCGAACTTACTCGCGTGTCTATCACCCCCTTTATTATCGAAAAAGAATTGAAATAGTTTGACAAAAATAAAATTAGCATGGCAATTCCGCATTCTGACTTGAATGAAATGTGCTAGAATTGAGAATGAAATGCGCAGCAAACAAACGAATGAATGAATGAATTGACAAAACAACGGAAACAAGAAAACCGAAAGGGCGAGGCTTCCTTCGTGTTTGTCATCAATATTTTAAAATTACAAACGAATTCTAAAACAAAAGCGTAATGAATTATAGTTGAGGTATGTAATTCATAAGTTTGGACTTTTGTTAACTGTATTGAAACTAATTTAGAATATTAACATATTTTAATTTTCAGGTTTGTAAACAATGAAGTTTATTTTGTTATTACTTGCGGTGGCAAGTGTGAGGACCCAAGTGCTAGAAACCAGTGGCCCGTACAATCCAGGTTATCCTCAGCAAAATGGTGGTCAGCCCTACCTCAACGCTAACCAAAATAACTCACAATACCGGCAAAACCTGCAAATTCCCTACGGCAGTTTTCCCGTAAACGGTAACGAATTTAACAGTCCGCCACAAAGCTCTTTCTACCAGGATACTGTCTATAACTCTGATAATTTCGGTGATTATGACAACGAGGTAGACCCTCAGAACACTGCTAATTACTACGCTGGTTTAGACTACGAAGAGAGGTATCGGTGTCCTCCTAATTGGTTGCGGTATAGAGAAGCCTGCTACCGATTTACTAAGTCTCCCGACCGGCCTAGAAATGAAGCGCGCAAGATCTGTCAAGCTTATGAAGCTGATTTAGCTGCTGTGAATAGTCCTGAGGAACATGGGTTTATTATAACCAGTCTTATGAAACTGGATCCACAGAAAGGTTCCTGGTATCTTGGAGCCCGTCAGCAGTCTCCCGGTCATTGGCTGAATGAGGCAGATGGCTCTCAGCTGTCTGGGTTAGAGAATGCTTTTTTTGTTGACCAACAAAATACATATACAAGCTACAATTTACTACCTAGTGATTTTTTGGTTTACAAATTCTCTCATGAGCAAGGTAGGTGGGGTTTATCACCTGTTGATGGCTCTCAGTATTATCATTTCATCTGTGAAGGGCAAACTCAGAGGCTGCACTATCTCATTGAAGAGAAGAGGTCTTTTACCTATGGCTTGGATACCTTTGACCCAGAGAAGATTCCACGAGGACCTTACTTCACTAAGGAGCCTGTGGATACTGTTTATGATCCATTCAAGAGCCATCCAGTGCAACTGCAGTGTCTTGCTGGTGGTTTCCCCGCCCCTGTCTATAAATGGTTCAGAGAAGATTATCAAGTAGATAGTCCAGTTTACACTGAGATCAACCCGTTAGTTGACACTAGATTCATCTTGAGTGGTGGGACTCTCATGATTTATGAACCAGACACAGACAAAGATAATGTGAAGTATCACTGCACAGCTACAAATAAATATGGGACAATCAGATCTGAATCTATAAGATTATCTTTTGGTTTCATCAGAGAATTTAATCAAAAGAGGTCTATAGAAAATGGCAAGGAGTATTGGGGAAAAGTAATATACTGCGACCCCCCATCATATTACCCAGCAGTTAATTTCCTGTGGGCCAGGTATTACTTCCCTAATCTTGTTGAAGAAGATAAGAGAGTATTTGTATCATTTGATGGAGGCCTTTACTTCTCAGCTCTAGAAAATATTGACAGAGGAAACTACAGTTGCAATGTTATGAGCCAAGTATCTGATGCAGGTCGTAATGGCCCCTTCTTCCCACTGTTTGTGTACCCAAATTCAGATTATCAACAGCTGAAGTTCCCCAATAACTTTCCTAAACTTTTCCCTGAAGCTCCTGTTGTTGGTCAAGAAGTAAGATTAGAGTGTATTTCGTTCGGTTACCCAGTGCCTTCGTACAATTGGACCAGAAAGAATGATAATATACCTAGAAAAGCTCAATATAGTTCTTACAATAGAGTATTAACAATACCTAATGTGGGTGTTGAAGATGAAGGAGAGTATATCTGTGATGTTAGAAATGATAGAGCTCGTATTTACAATAGTGTCTTTTTAAAAGTTCAAGCTAAACCTAACTTCACCATCCCCCTGATTGATAAACACATGGACAATAAAGGTGAACTGCATTGGAACTGTGAAGCATTTGGTATACCCGATGTCAACTACACATGGTGGAAAAATGGTGAGAAACTATCTATGAAAGATTTAGAACCTATTGACCGAGATAGATATGTCATCCAGGACAATGTGCTTATTATTAAGTACTTAGATCCTACAAGGGATCCTGGAATGTATCAATGTGAAGCTAAGAACCAACTGAAGTCAAGCTTCTCCAGTGGGCAACTTCGTGTATTATCGCTGAAGCCATCATTCAAAAAAAGGCCTTTAGAATCTGAAACCTATGGGTCAGAAGGTGGTAATGTAACATTGAGATGCTACCCTGAGGCAGCACCCAGACCAACATTCACATGGAAGAAGGATAACCTTGTTATAGGCGCTGGTGGTAAAAGGTTCATAACTGAGACTGGTAACCTTATAATACGGCAGCTATCCAGAGATGACGAAGGAATATACACGTGCGTGGCGAAGAACCAATATGGTACCGATGAAAGTAGAGGACGTCTTCTTGTCCTTCGGGCTCCGCGATTCTTAGAACGACTGCCTCAGCGAATCACTACACAAGTGGGAAAAATTGTCTTCTTACATTGTAATGCAGAAATCGACCCAGTTTTAGATACCGCATATCTTTGGAATCACAACGGTATTCGCATGAAAGAGGCGGCAGACCCTTTCGCTGATAAAAGGATACAGATAGATGGAGGTGAACTGACAATTCTCAATGTGAGTTTGTCTGATGTTGGAGACTTTGAATGTATTGTAAAGTCTGCTATTGGCAGGATTTCTTCGCACACACAGCTACGTATAGAGGGCCCGCCCGGTCCCGCAGGAGGCTTGCAGGTGCAGAATATTCAGAAGTCGCAGGTCACGCTGGAATGGACCGATAGCAATTCCAACGGTCGCCCTATCACCGGTTACATAGTCACCGGCCGTACCCAATGGAATTCATCTTGGACAGTGCTCTCTGAAAGTGTCCCAAATGTAGGGGAAATTGATCGATACAATGGACGAAAGCGAGCGATACTCAACACCCGCCTGATGCCATGGTCTGTGTATGAGTTTAGAGTTCAAGCAGTTAACATCTTGGGTGCGGGAGAACCTTCAGCGCCCAGTCCCCAGTTCTCGACTCCAGCTGACAAGCCGTACCAAGCACCTTTCAACGTAGGCGGAGGGGGCGGCAACACAGGCGACCTCACGATCACGTGGAGCCCTCTGCCGCAATCATTACAGAACGGTCCTGGGATACACTATAAGATATTCTGGAGACGGAACGGGAGCGAAGTAGATTACCAGTCACTATTACTGAAGCAGTTAGGTAACATCGGTAACCACGTCGTTCACATATCCCCGAATTACTTCTACACTCCTTACGATGTGAAGGTGCAGTCTTTTAACGATATAGGGGCGGGGCCGGAGAGTGCCGTGGTGACTATTTACTCAGCTGAGGATATGCCTCAGGTGGCTCCGCAGTTGGTGTACGCTCGCTCGTTCAACTCGACGTCATTGAACGTGACTTGGAATCCTATCGACCAGTCGCGTGACCGCCTGCGCGGCAAGTTGATCGGACACAGGCTGAAGTACTGGAAACAAGTCAATAAGGAGGAAGACTCTATTTACTACTTGTCGCGGACTACGAGAAACTGGGCCTTGATTGTCGGCTTGGAGCCTGATGTATATTACTTCGTGAAGGTGAGTTTGTTACTCGTTTTTATCTCTAGGGGAGCTGAAATAAGGATTTACGTGTGGCAGATAAGGCTCCAAAACAACCTTCACGTTTACATACTCGCGTGTTTAAATAGTTCTGTAATTCCCCGATTAAGCGCAAGAACTCCTTATCTATCCTGTTAATTCCTGTATAATCTATTTGTTCATGCAACACCTACAAGTTTAGGTAATGCAGTTTAGAAGGATGAGCATGTAATTGACTACACGGATCTTACCGCCTACATAAAACTATTTTAAATTGAAGTACTTAGGTACTTTACTGCCTGACTTCACGATATTATCCTAAGGATTAAATAGATGACTTCTCGACCATGTATGCATATTTATGACAATAACTTCTACATTTAGCGCTGTTTACTATTGTTTATGCAAAATATGAAAACGATTATTTATAGCGAAATCGCTGGTAAAAGGTAATCAAACTTACTATCTAGTGACATTTAATGTATTTTGGCTTCGACGAGCAAGGGATTGAATTTTTTCGAATAGTAGTAAGACCCTTGCTTAACCACAAACGCACCTGATGATCAGTGTATGTGCTTTACCAAACTTTAAAAAAACGTGTGGCACTCGGAGACTGCCGCGGTAAATATATTGCATTTATTCTGCTTTTCCGGTCGGAGTGGAAGGTGTTAGGTTATTTTCGTTACCGAATTTCTGGACTCGGTCTCCACGCTCAAGGCCCGCGATAGAAGCTATGCATATATTTTTAATTTATGTATAAATGTATGTGTAGGTGATGGCGTTCAACTCTGCGGGCGAGGGTCCGGAGAGCGAGCGGTACTTGGAGCGCACGTTCCGCAAGGCGCCGCAGAAGCCGCCGGCCTCCGTCAACGTGTGGGCCTACAACCCCACCACGGTGCGCGTCGTGTGGCGCTACGTGCAGCCCACCGACGAGGAGGAGCCGCTGCTGGGATACAAGGTGACCACGCATTCAACTCTGCGGGCGAGGCTCCGGAGAGCAATGAAAAAATCATAAAAGTGGTGCCACCCTATTTATAAAAGTTCACTTTTCCCCGTTGACAGGTATTTTCAACGGGGATAAGCCTTTATGAGTTCACCAAAACTTCTCCATCTATTCATGTGGATGTCGTGAAATCTTCTAAGCCCTAGGGAATTTATATACCAAAGGGTAACAGCGACGGTCTGCTTACTGTGTGTGGGTTTTTACTGCGATCACTAACCCGCCTTGTAAGCGTGGTGATTATATACCAAATTTCCCGACATCTATAATAATAGGATAGAATAGGATAAAAGTTATGATTATGCTAAATAAACTTTTTTAAATTCCAGGTCCGAGTATGGGAAACCGACCAAGACATGAGCACAGCGAACGACACAATAATCCTAGTGGAGCACAAACTAGAGGCATATGTGACGAGCCTAGCCCCCGGGAAGACCTACCACATGCGAGTGCTTGCGTTCTCTAACGGCGGCGACGGCAGAATGTCTTCACCGGCCATCACCTTCCAGATGGGAGACTATCATACTGATGCTTACGGGTATACTGCAAGGGATGCCGCTGGGTTCAACCATATAGCAGCCACGACGCTGCTTCTATCCATTACTATACATCTTCTTATGAATATTTTGTGATGAACGACCAATTTGATATTGTTATATGTATATGTAGGATGTGGTTTATGAACAAGCGATGCCATTGCGTGGACTTGACTCAGGGTGCTTTTCCGATTTTAAATGTTTATACGCTACGAAGTTTTTTTTTGACCAACCACTGTAGTTGTTGGATGTATTGTGCAAAAGCGCCTTGAAAACTTTGATGAAAATGCACCCCATTGGTATGCCCATCAATGTTCAAAAGATTTTAATGTATTTATTTTTATGTATTTACTTTTGATGACATTGGTAGATATTTCGCATAGACTGAATCTAATTTCTGCAAGTATTACATTACAGATCTTGCTAGTCTGTCCACGCTTAACGTTTAGCATTGATTATGGCAGTTATTTATATGGATAAGAGCTTTGTAGTTATTTCATTTAAGAGTTAGAATCTCGTTTGCTTAGCGATTCCGTTAATGATATTAATATGCATTCCTTACCTTTAGGTTGTGATATTCGTCCGGCCACAGCAATCACAATATTTATTTTGTTAAGATTTAACTATTTTTTTTTATTTTAGCTTCTTAAGGCAGCTTTTATCTTGTAATGTGTTTTTCTCTAAACAGCTTACTTACTTAGTACTCGTCCTTTTTCTGTCAATATATTTGACAATAATTAACGTAAGTTAAATTGATGTATTTGTTGTTAGTAAACCATATCACAAGCGGTAATACAAAAGATTTTTGGAAGGTTTTACTACAAATCTTTTGTAAGAACCGAAATATTTTATTATAAGATAAGAATCTCTACATATTATATACTCGTGTTTTTATATATTTTTACCAATCCGAGCCATTTTATCGATCTGATTTATTTCGAATATATTATTTTTATACGGAAAATGACAAATTATTAAATAATTATTATTACATACTGTTTAATTTTTTGTAATTTGTGTTTAACATAGTTGATTTGTAGAGTCCAGTTGTACGATTTTGTGAAGCTTTGCAACTCATTTTGCATTTAGGCCCCAACAGGTTGTAACATCTTTAAAGCTTCTTGAAATGTAGAGTTTTTGAAATGAGTCGTAGATACTGGACAAGACAGCACCAATCGTGAAGGTAACGTAAGACGTGGAATGAGATGCCTTACGATGTTAATTAAGTATAACTTTTATAAGTAACGTTTACATTGAAAATACATGACAAAAAACAATAATTTGTTTTTATTTAAAGATCAAACTCTATTATAATAACACGAGGTTAATGGATAATACGTTTAAATCTGTCTAGGTATTATTTACTTATCTAAAAAAATCAAAGATTTGATTAAAAGTATTCATTTATTTTTCCATAGTAAAACATATTTCATTATAAACTAGCTCTATCCATGCAATAATATAAACATGCACTATTTACAACTTATTCCTACGCCTCGATTATATTATCGTTTTAGCTCTTCTCTTTAGGCATTCTGCATCACTGTTCAAATCAATGGGACTTCTTCGTTTGAGTAAACTTATATTTTCATGTTGTGGCGTTGGTTTTTTTGGTAGTAGGCCTACTGCGTATGGAATGTCCGTGTCTGAGTCCGAGTTTCTAATCACCGCCACATTCTCTTTATCGGCATCATTATTTTCTATGTCGTCGTCCCATGCCCCTGATTTATTGCCTACAGGCTCTAAATCCGTCGTAGCTAATTTCGATGGTAGGTTTTCATTTTCAACGTTGTCATTTTTAGTCTCCTTACAATCATCTATATCCATGTCCCATTGCAAGTTCGGTGTTAACCCACTTGAAAAGTCACTTTTCAGGAAATCATTATTCGAGTTAGCATTATCATCATTGGGAATACTACAATCTTCAACGGTATCGGCTGTATCCTTATTTGAATTAACTTTGATTGTGTCTGATTCTGTATCCTGTTGTAAATTCATATTACTTTCTATACTCATAAGGTCTTTTATAATATCAGCTTTGGCCTGAGCTCTCTCTCTAGCTAGTTGGCTGTTCATTTCGAAAGAGTTTCCATCGTCGTCGTTCCGTCTAGGTGTAGCTATCAAACAATCCAAATCTTCCTTGAACACATTACTTTGAGGCAGAGCTAGAGAAAAGTCATAACAGTCTTCAGTTCTTTGTAGATCATCTGTGTTTAAGGAATCATATGTTTGACTTAAATTTTCAGTAAGTTGAGAGCATTTCGTGTTTAATAGTGACATGCTGAAATTCGAGTCCAATGCGCCACTTGTGGGGCAAAGTTGTTCCATCACCCTGGCTTCTGCGAGTTGTTGTTCTTCATAATATTTTTTTACATCATCGCTCATTGATTTGGTGAAGAATTGCATATCTCCGTCGATACAGGAGAAATCGTTCGAGCCTACATGGTCCAAATTACTCTCTGGAAGTTGGGGATCCATACTCACAAAGTTCTGCTGTTCTGCGTATGCCTCTAAATTGTCAGGCAATATGGTACTGAGACTATTCATTCCATCGTCGTTTCGGTTAAAATCTGTATCTTTATCAAAACTTGAAGTCAATGAGTAACCTTTGCTGCTTTGCATCATTTCCCCTCTCTCAATTGATTTGGAAAGATCATCAATGCTCTTGATTTCACTAGGGTCAGCAACTTTTTCTATGATATTTGGTTGTTCAATGACTTCATACTGGATTTCACTGCTCTGTACCATGTCGAGCAACACTTGTTCGTTAACATTGATGTAAGAGCCATCTCCGGATTCGAAGAGAATCGGTAGATCTGTTGGGAGACCTGCATTTTTCAGTGCGTTGACGTACTGCGACATGGCGTTGTTGATTCCTTCGCCTCCCGAGTCATTGCCAGTGGCAGAAGAACAGGCAGTCGGGTAGTTCGGAGGCATTGTATCTTTCATAACGTTGTCTTTTCCGTAAGGTAAGTTAGGGTCCAAGCTTGCGGAGTTTTGATCCACAAACATGAGATCGTTTTCCATGTTCATGTAGCTGGTCGGTGTTTCCGGGCCGCAGATGCTGTTGACAGCTTGGGATAGGGTCACCCGGTCCATGTAGTCCTGTAAGTACAAAATATTGGTTACAGAAAACAATATTCCCATGTTTGACCGAGGTATGCCTTTAGTTTCATATTAACCTGCATGTGTCGAGATTGCAGATGCTTGAGTTGATGTATAGCTTTGCGGGAGTCTTGTTCTCTTCGCAGCAAGGCTCTCTCAGCCGCGCGCCCGAGCGAGCCGGGCCCCTCCCATCCAGCGGCGCGCTGGACACAAATGTAAGACATTTATAACATTAATACAACATATTACATTTAAACTTCATAATAAAAACATTAATGTTGTCCTCATAATATGGTCTTAGGGCAAACTCCTTATGACAATGTTACCCAATATAACCCATATATCCGATAGGGAGGATTTGCTTAAAATTGATTAAATTTTTTTTATATCAGGCGGATGGTTTGGTGTTCGCAGTATGTTTGGTACAGCATGCAACTCTACGCTGCTGCTCGTGTTTTGGTAGGTACAACTATATATTTATTTATTTAGATTGCGATACTAATGAGATAAATTACCCTAACTGTGGGTCGTCCCCGGCGTGGTTTGATGGTCCGCGGCATGTCAGGGTAGTCGACATTCGAGGGTCTATTCTCGATGTCGAACGGTATACGCACTATCCCGTCCTTGTTCGGTCGCCCAAAACCGTCCAGAGGTTGGTTGGTGGGGGGCGGAGCTGGCGGCGCGGATTTCACTTCAGGTTCCTATGAAAATGTAGGTTTTTTTTGTAAATATACCTACATAAAAGCGGATATAAAGGATTATTTTCAACATTAATACCTACCTACTAAGCGTCGATTCTGTGTAACTATAAGTTATCTTTTCGAATGAAAAAGCGGTGCATTATTTTAAAGTAACTTTAAGAAACAATGTTACAATAGGAGATACAATGTTACAATACCTGTGAATGAGAATCTAGGAGTGTTTGCGGCGGTCTGTTTATGACAACCGGTGGTGTAAATACTGTGAGTTCGCCTGAAATAAAATATTGTTAATAATAGAGAATAAATTTATCAAGTTTTCAAATTAAAGTTAATCGAGTTTTTATCTTTGTACTAAGAAAATATTTATTTTCAATATTTAAAAAGTTGCGGGATGTTAGAATAATCGTGAGATCATGCATATCTTCATGAACTCTGTGAATTTGTTTCAACGATTGCACACAGTTGAGAGCAAAGTTGCTTGATCTCTACTCTAGCAGATGATTTTTCACTTACTAGAATCCGCGATACCAAGGCCTTCTTTGGTGACTTTAGATAATCCTTTTATTTTCAAGAATTGTGCTGCTGACACCAATTCATCTAGATTTTCTTCCAAACATTGGGTTTTCCCGCAGTACATGAACTCTACCAAGCATTTTAACACACTGAAGCGCATTTTCAGAATTATCAGAGGCTCTCCCATTTGCTTTTGTAGCACTTCCTAAGAGAGGTAGGTAATAAATAAATTAATAAATAATGTTTTACTTACAACAATAATAATACCTACAACATTCATTAAAGCTAGAAATCAAAATATTTTGTTTAAACAAATTATTTTAGCTGAATTATTTGGTAGGATATTTATTTATTTATTAGTCACAAAAAACACAACAATGCACATGAAACAAAAATTACTATCCTACATTGAATTATAAAAATATGGAAAAATTAGAATAGTTTTTATGATAAATAATTTTAGCGAGTCATTGTAACTCACCTGAAAGTAAGCACTGCTTGCTGCAAGTACAGCTTTGTGAACTCGTAAAGTATGTGAACTGCACATAAGCGTCATATCTACCAAAGATTGCATTTGCAGTAATTTGCCAAATCTGGACATCAGATGCTCTGAATAATCTTCATAATGAAGACTGTATCGTATTGGAGCCATCGTGAAAAAAATATTTTTCCACGATGAATTCTAAACAACACCTATCGGCAACGCCTCTACACATTGACAATTTGATGTTTGACAAAATGCAAACAAAAGAACAGATATATTTTCGAATTTTTATAATGGTTTGCCAGACGGTGTTAAAAGAGGATTTGAACAAAAAGTTTTTATGCAGAATATTGTTTTTGGATAGAAATATGAGGTTTAAATTCGGTATAAAATGCTCTATGGTACTTAGATAGGGATATATTAATAACTCTGACCAAGAAGTTCTAATGATAGTAGGCACCTGTAATTAAACAACATTGGTATTGTTCGAGTATTTTTAATTCTTTTAAAAATGCAGAAAAAAATAGTAAGATGTTAGAAAATGAACTCATTACAAATTTGTATTCGTCGTAGTTATCTTACAATAATACTTATGTTATACAGAAGAACATTATAGTGTTTCTACAATTTTATATGTGAAGGATAGAATCTAGAAATCTATCACAGTCTAAGTAAAAAAAAAATACGTTTAATGTAGGTAGGTCTATACATTTGGTTTCTACTACGAACAAACATACAGTATAGTACTATAAATTATAGTAGCAGACAAATCAATTAGTGTTTGAATGGATTTGTTCATAAGGCACATGGAACAAATACCTAAGTTCGTACATAAAGATTATGGTTATATAAAGGGTTTTTTATAAATAAATAACCTACCATAAAATTAACCAGGATTTTTTTCTCCGTTTTATACTTAATGTTGGTAGAAGGTATTTAGGTAGGTACCAACTAATAAATTGATTAAACTTTTTCCGACAACCAAACACAATTCATTTGTTTAAATACAAATTTGTAACATTTCCAATACTTTTAGTATCCACCCTAGGAAACAGTTCCTATAATAGCATTTTACGTTACCCTTACCTTCCTACGACGAAGCTCATAATCGCTGTACCACAGCCCGAAGCTTCCGCACGACTCATATAAATACTGGAACACATTCTGAATAATATCTGAGACAGACATACTTTAGGTTTCGTTAACAACACTGCTGTATTTTGGAAAAGTAAACAAATGATAAATTAAATTATACCTTATCACGTTATAAATAAAGTAGGCTGGAAACCCAACAAAATATCCTATTTTTTACACTAACATCTAGACAGCGCATTAACATTTTACAATAATTTAAATATTTTATATTTATACCGTAAACACTACAATATTGTCACTCTAAATGGAATAATGTAACAGAGTTCCATCCCAGATATTGCAGAATTAAATAAACATTCAACAGCCATGAGTTTGCATAATCACTTTTTAATTAAATTAAAATTTCATTATTTGGATACTTAATAGAAAAATATGTTTTAGTATGTAAGTTGAATAATTCATTAGATTTGTTATATTTAAATTCAGAGTAGCATAGATTCCAAAAATATGTCTTGAGAAATCACAACCCTAAACAAAGTTTCGAACATTGATTGTGATGTTATAACTTATAGCGTGTGCTTTAATTGTAAAGAAACGGATAAAACTTTAGAAATCTAGGTATTCTTAAAATAAGCGTAAATGACTAATTTTATGAGTCGTTTTTCGTCGATTATTATTTGCCAAAATTGTTATTAGATACATAGTAATTAATCTTATATTTAAACAACAGATTGACATTTTAATTGACGCAATCTATAGAAACATAATGACTTACCAAAAATAATTAAAAATGAATGAATGAGTTGCCTAAATGTTTAACACATACTTTACAAAGTTTGAGTTTTTGTACACAGCTTGTAGAAAAAATAGAGATTCATCTTAAAGAGATCATACAGTGAAACTAGGCCATTGCCAGATACCTAAAAATAAAGAGTTATGAAGTTATTGGAATGTTAGAAACCTTCTAAATTAAGTTATTAACTTTTCTGTTAAATTAAATACCTAAATGTACTTCAAAACTGAGCAATGGTCTGTTTCAGTGTTAGATTACATTACACCATTAATACGTAGTCACTAACATTAAAAGCAAATTACAATATTTACATCAGCCGATAGTTACATGATACACTTCGTGAATTAGATTTCTAATTAGATATACACATTAATTTGTTTATTCCAAAAAATACTATCACTTCGAGTCCAACGATTATTTGTCTAAGATTTTGAAGAATTCTTCGGGAGAGAGTTGGTGATCACCGGAATGTTCGTCGGGAGAGGCGGTGGCGTTGGGGGCGCCGTGCTTGAGTTCCCCGAAGGTGTAGGGGGCGCGCTTGTGGCGGCGCGCGGAGTCGGGGCGCGGGCCGGCGAGCGACGCCTCGCAGTCGAGGCTGGCGCGCTTGTTCCAGCAGAAGGGCTGCCGCGGCTCCGCACCCGCAGACATCGGCATCGCCAGCTGAACCCGGGACCTGCACAGCTCGTTGTCGCTCATCTGCCGCTTCAGCTTCTCCTTCCCCACCACCAGTTGGAAGCCCTTGGACGCCGCGCCATCACCAAGCTCCACCTCGCTCAGCTGCCGTTTCAGCTTCACGGACGGGTCGACCGGGCTCGCGCGAGAGTGCTTCTCCACTAAACTGTTCTGCCTGGAGCTCCTGCTCGGGACTCGGGACCCGGAGCTGCTTTTCGCAAGCGCGCTCTCCTGCCGACTGCTGCCGGATGAGCTGGTGGTGTTGGTGGTGCAGGTGCCCACGTTGTTGCCGTTGTTCTTGCGCAAGGACTCGATGACGTTGTAGAAGTGTTCGATGTCTGTGGTACTGTTGTTTCTGGAGCGGCTGACGTTGTTAGTGCTGTGGCGGTGCGGTCGGATCTGAGCTCTGGGGAGGTGGCCGTAGCTGCTCTGCCGGGCGATGCCGACGCTGGCCTGTCGCCGCGGCATGCTGCAGCTCTTCGGCACGAAGGCATCCTGAGACATTACAACGTTTTCATAAACGTGTGCCGACTCATCTTCTTGAGGGATCAGGTTCTGTCGGCTTTCGGTCGTTTCTTTCCTTTGTCCCACAGAACTACTCTTTTTGTGTCCGGTCTTAAGTTTAATGTCTGGAATAATCTTTGTTAATTTGCAGTCGCTGGCGCTTCTCGGTAGCAAGTTAGCGTAATCGTGTTTTGCAACGTCTTTGTTTTGTGACACCTCTGGAGCTGGAGCACTCGGGCTAGGATTATCAGTTCTGGGAGAATTGGAGTGCTTAGGTTTATTGGGAGGATTGGATTTCGATGGTTCAGCTGGACAAGTCTGTTGTGGAGCGACATCCTGTCTCTTCCTCTCCAGATCGGGCTTAGAAGATTTGTCGAGTACGACTTTAGTTTTGTCGCTTTTACATATTTTAACGCTAAATCTGAACGGAGGTTTGAAGACAACTTGAAGTCTAGCTTTCTCTCCGGATAGGAGGTTAGTGGCGCTCTTGGACGGTCTCGTCTTCCGTTTCTGAACGGGCCTGTGCGCGCGCTCCGCGAGTGCGAGCGGGATGGACTTAGACTTGGGGATCCCCGCGGGCTGCGGAGTGCTGAGCAGCCACTTCTGCACCTTTGACAAAGCTTCTGTATCTTTTGTAGGTGAGCTAGGATGTTTCTGCATTGAACTGTAGTCTATCGTTTCATTTTTCATTTTGACCTTACGCTTCTTGATCTTGCTTTTGTGCTTGGACAGGAGAACATGTTTCGGCGACTTGCCTTCAGAATTAGTAACAACTACTGCGCTTTCTTTTGTGACTTTCGGAGCTTCTTCTAATTTGGCTTGAGTACTTGGTTTCTGAAAGAGAAATACAGAAATACGTTTTAGTCTTGTCACTAAAGCTTAATAAATATGCGTTGTTTCGAAAACTATTAATTTTACTTACCCTCTTTTTATTGGCATTGTGAGATGGTGACGCCTTGTCACCCGTTTTACTTTTATGGTCTTTCTTGTTCCTGTACGCCCGAGTACGTAGCGCCACCTTCTTCTTCAGTGGTAGCTTTGACCTATAAATATTTAAATTAGAGTCATAACATATCGTAATCACCTCTTCATCTCTCTTGTAGAGATATAGATAAAGCCATAATTCAGCACGCTGGGCAAGAGCGGGTGGGTGAATGACACAAGACCTTTCAACTTTTCACAGAACATGACGGTTTCCTCACGATGTTTTCCCTCACCGTAGAGTATGAAGTATGTGTTTTGAAGTGCACATAATTTTTTCCAGAAGAAAATTCCAGAGGCATGGTTTGATCCCACAATCTTTGTAATTGAAGTCGTAATAATCATAACAATTTAATAGAACTGAAATTTGCTTTTACTGAATTCTTTAGACGTCTTACCTAACAGCGGTATGGACTATCAGGCCCTGATCGGCTTGATCAGGCAAGCGGACGGTTTCTGTAGTGGACGAGTGTATGATTGTAACAGACTTCAGTTTCTTGCCGTGGCGCCCGAAGTATCGTGTACTGATAACCTGGAATCAGACGTGAGTTTTATTAATATCTAAAATATTTTATGATCTGATATAATTTTAACTGGATAATTCCCCATTCATATAGCAATATTAAACTCTGTGCTAGGATCAGTGTCAGTTTTATGGATGTTAAATATGATATACCTACTTTATATACTAGGCACATAGATATCCTATCGATTTTTTATCGTATATGCGTAGAAAATACTTAAAAACCGCCTGCAACGCAAGAGGCGTTGCATGCAGCATCACAGAGGTTGTCTAAATAGCAATGAATTACAAACAGTGACTAAGAGTAGCTGAAAGAGGAATGAATTACAAACAGTGACTAGAGTAGGACTCATAAGAGTAGCTGAAAGAGGAATCGATGTACTTTTTAGCTTTACGGGCCATAAAAAACTCTAGCATGATACTTGTTGTACCTTATAATATTAATATTTAGTAGTGCTTAGTTTGGACGATAGATATTATTTGTCGATATCAGCGACAGCATCAAGAATGCTGCAGCATTTCTGGAGTAAAAATAAAAACATAAATCAGCATAAACAAACACATAAATCCTGTTCACATAAGAAATTCAGAATCGAACAATGAATTGTTTGGGCTTCGAAGCTTGTTTCGCTTTATATCAAACAAACTTTAAATCAAAACCACATTGTAAATAGATAGAAGAGATATATGTATAACATCCGGAACAAAAAATTACAGATCTTACAAATTTTTGTCAAGAGTCGGCTATCGAACCTGCAACCTCTTGTGTCTGCGCCACAAAGGTGATTCATGTAACATCAATAAGTGTTCGTAAACTCACCAGTAGCGCGATAACAGCCAGCAGGATCAGCAGAACGGCGTACCAGTGGCTGATGATCCAGCGCTTGAAGCCGGCGATGCTCTCGTCCGACAGCAGCAGCTTGCGCAGCGTGGCCAGCGGGCCCGACGGGTCCACCTCGCGGCAGCGTTGGAACACGTCGCAGTAGCTGGATGTATCAAGAATTACATGAAAAATTTATTTAATTCAAGAAAAATAAAATATACAGATTTATCAGCGGACTCCACACTAGGCAAAGCCTGTATCGTGGAACCCAGTGAGAGGTTACCATTAGATAAGACTAAAATTATTATAAATTTAAAAATAAAAAAGCAATTAAAGAAGTAAAGTACTTCACATTTTATTATTATAGACACAAATCGGTGACCACCAGCATTTGCTGCAGAAGCTAGTAAAAGTAGTTAGTAGTTGGTAAGCAACTATAGCACTGGCTTAACATGGCGAAGTTTAATGCAAAAGTACAACATCATAAATAACTGACCCATTATAATCATTGCACGGTGTCCCAGGCTTCGCGTACATGTCAGGCACGTCAAACGGCGGCGTGTTCCAGTGGAAAGACGACATGCAAGCTCCCCCTGGCTTGCGGCAGCACAACTCGCAGGCCGAGCGAGGGTCCTCCTTGCGAGGCGCGCACTGGCAGGACTCCAGCCCGTACGCCAGGCAGATGGACCCTGTGCACTCCTGGAAGGATACGTGGAATTGTAGAGAAACAAGAACAATGATTGAGCAATAAACAAGAGCTTGCAGGCCGAGTGAGGGTCGTCCTTGCAAGGCGCGCATTATTTTAAGCAGGACTCAAGCCGTATGCCAAGCAGATGGACCTTGTGCACTCCTGGAAGGATACGTGGAATTGTAGAGATACAAGAACAATGATTGAGGAACAAAAAAGTCCTCGCGAAGCGCGCGTTAGAAGGACTCTAAGCCGTATGCCAGGCAGATGGAGCCTGTACACTTCTGGAAGGATACGTGGAGAAACAAAATGAAAATGAAGTACTATCGGGATCGAATTGGACAACATGCAGGTCAACCGTAGTCATCACTTTTAGAAGAAAAGTAGTTTATTGAGAGTATCGAAACTCTTCTTTATAATTGTTAATTACCTGTTCCCAAAACTAATACATTTGTTAACAAAGCGTAAGCTATAAAAGAACCACTTACTCCCATATAACAGACAAGCTCCTTATCACATCGAGTCCTGTTGGCCTTGTGTTTGCTGGCGGGACAGGCAGCGCGCTTGCCGTCGCAGTGCGCAGCGTCGCGGCAACCGTTGTCAGATCTACAGCGGTCTCCGAACTTGAGGGTGCAGGAGGCAGTGCAGCAGGGACCCTGGAAACATGGATATAAGGTTTAATTTTCTCTAGGTATATTTAGTGCTGGATAGTAAATCTTTCCACCTGTCAATCTTTGTTTGTGGACAGACGATTTGGTGAAGGCGGTTGGCTCGCGGTGGATGCAAGCTGCAAGCGACCGTAATGACTGGAAGTTATATAGGGAGGCCTATGTCCAGCAGTGGACGTCCAATGGCTGAGATGATGATGATGAGTCTATCTTTAAGACATACCTAGACTACGACGACAGAGGACACTATTGAAATGGAGCGTCAGCATTGACGTAGATTAGTCTTCGGTGCACTTCTTGCCTTCTCACATGACTAGTGTACTAACCTGGCTCGGGCTGCAGACACTGTGTTCCGTCAGCGTGCAGGGCTTGTAGTGCGGACGCGCGGCCTGCGGGCGACAGCACACGTCGGTGCACTCGGAGGCCCAGCCACAGTCGCACTCCTCGCCTTCTTCCACTACGCCGTTTCCGCAGATAGCTGGTTGGGGTTCTGAAACGTGCATGTTTTTTGGTTTAGTAGATACATTTTGCGCCCATAGCTAAATCTGCTGCTAGAAATGGACCGGAGAAAAATTCACTCACATCTTATTCTAAGAATCGTTTATTTTGCAGGTGTTCTTGATAACATTATAAGAATAAAATTACAAGGCGAAAAAAAAATTGTTCTATTTTCTCACCTGTAAAGCATCCTTTAGGAGATCTGGCTTTATTATTGAGCACCGGGTCAATGGCCCTAAGCGAGCATGGCGAGAATTTGTTGTTATTCTTCCTGTCCCCGCTGGTTGCGCGTGCAAACATTATGAAGTTCCCATCTTCCCCAAACGGAGTGCATACTTCTGGGTCATGCTGGAATTACAAAAAACTTAAAGGTTTTTGCGCCATAAGCGTAAGTATGTAATATGTAGAATGTTCTATGTTAAAGATAAAGTAAACACGTCCACACATTTGCCTCGAGGCACGAATTAAATTAGAAACATCCTTTGAATTAAGTTTACACTTGTCTTAGCATACCATGCTATAAAGGTTACTTTCAAGAAAAACAACAAAAATGTTTTCCTGACTTCATACAGATCAAACGTATCTAAAAATACAACTCAGGCCCGAATTACCACACATTAACTGAAAGGTCTCATTCTCATAATTAACAAACATGGCGCTAACTCATTATCCTTTGAGGGTATGCATATTCAATGTGATGTGTAGTCGTGAACTTACGGGTGATCCGAAGTTGTGACCGATCTCGTGGGCGAGGGTCACGTGGGACACCGCGGGAGGCACGTGCTTGCCGTAGTTCAGGAGGGTTACTATCCCCGTGTTTAGTGATTTCATGCTGCCTCGGTAATGCTAGAAAAGACAAATCAATTGTAGCGAGATTGAACATATTAGATGAGAATGCGTGGTTCAAACACGGTAGGTAGGTCATGTTTTAGTTTTTTACATGTGTGATTTCATAAATAAAAAAAAAAAAAAAAAATGAAGCGGTTGCTTGATCTATCACGAGATCTCCCTGGTAAAATGCAAGGTTTATTCCATAAAATTCCATTATGGCTAAGGCTGGCACTTTTGGATACCTTTATTCAAATGTACACGGTGGCAATTCCGTACCTTTTATGCCCGACATTTCTGAATAAGCTTGTCACCCCAACCTTTCGTGGCATAATAAGTAGCGTAAAAGGACCTTACCCCATTTTTCTCGCAAACTCCTCCTGCATTCTTAAGGTCCCCAGTCCACGCCAGTCCCAAAGTCCCCATCTCGAAGTCGCGGTACGTAAACATGTACGCCAAACAAAAGGCGTCGTAATCTTCCTCTGAAACAATCAATTTGAATAATATCAGAAATTTAAGAACCATTTTTGCATTCATGAATACCTTAAAATTGACTGTAATTTATTATTATAATGGCTTTGGGTCGGCGTATTGAAAGAAGAATTCAAGGCTTACCTGAGAACAGTTCCAAGTACTTTTCGACTCCATAATTATTGGGAAATCTATATGCTGGATCTTTTAAAGCGTCTAACGTATGGACTTTTATTCGTTTGATCATGAACGTGATGTTATCAGGCTTTCCATCTTGATTAAAGTCTGAAACAAGTTATGAAGTTTAATGAGAATGTTTTTGATTACCCATAAAAACACAAGATGAATGTAGAAATTACCTGTTACTTTGTAGATTGCGTTTACTTTCTGCACATGCCTCGTCATAACCTCGATGCAGGCTTCTTCTGAGCCGTATCTTTGATAAAACATGTGATCGGCCTGCAAGTAGACTAGACATGTGGTTTTCCTAGGGTCTACCGTGGCACGTTTGTTGACGTGCCGACCGTCGTCAGTCGCATTCGCGCTCAGCACCGTGTACCCCACTGGCTCCTTCTTAACTATATCTTTACTGACTGTAACAACACCCGCTTTCGTCTTTATCACTTCAACGTGCGTCTTTGGCTTTGGTCTCGACTCCTCAGAATCGAGTCGCACCTTGGTAATGAGGTTACTTTTATCGATTTTGGTTTTCGGCTTCCTTGTGCTAAGTTTCTCGAAATGGTCGCCGTTGCTGGTGTACGGTACATCCAGGTCGAGAGGCAGTTCTGGGTTCTTCTTTGGCTCGTCGTCTTGCATCTCGTCTTCTGGGAGCCATCGTTTCTTGCGTCTGTGGATTTCTTCACTGAGATCTTCAGTTTTGTTCTTGAGAGGAAGGTCTTCGAGGATAGTTTGGTCGGTAAAGTTAAAGAGCTCTGCTTTTTGGCCCAGGTTTCTTTTAAGATGAAGTAAGTGAGATGCGCAGGGCGTGGCGTCAGGGTTGTCGTGCGGATGTTGGACGTCAGACTTGCGGTAGATGACGCTGTGCATGTTGGGATGCTCCACGTTGTACCGAGACACGGGCTCGATGTAGTACTCCTCCGTCGGGGTCCAGATAGTCCCATCGAACAGACCTTCAGCCGTTATGACGCCGTAAACGTGCGATGACTCGTCACCTGAAACATTACATAAAACGTTTAAACATTACCTATCTATTATCGTCATGAGTTTTTATAAGGTCTCGGGTTTATTTTCAAACACATTTCGTTAAATTGAGTTATTTCCAAGGCCGTCCCCGTAATGGGTAAGGCGGTGCATAAATAAGTGATTACCTAAACAATTACCTAGCTAGGAACTCTCGCACCCAGTGTAAGCCTTTGAAGTACAAACTGGGACGTATAAATATATGGCAGACGATATTTTATGCAAACTAATTCGAGGTGCAAAGAGCCTCGGGACTCAATGAATTAAAATCACAACTTGCAGTCGCAGCAAGGATGGAAACCGCTCATAAATAAGGGTAATTACTGCCCCCCGTCTCCATCTCCCGCCACCCTTTTGTTCGTTTTCTAGCGTCATGAAAAACATTGACAGCATAACATCGCCCTTACAACGGAATATATGGTTTTACTTTTTACAGCCGGTGATGGATAGCACAATTAAGATAAATGAGTTTTAACGTGTTTAAAATGAAAAGAAAAGGAATTTCCAAGGGCAGGGGTCGGTCGGAGCGAATGGCAGCAGTCGCGAACAATGGTCGTATGTAAATTGGAGGAAGCGCTTCTGCTGTTGGGGTTTGATCTTTGTCGGAATTCGGCAGGAGAATTATTAAAGCGACGGTAAATTATAATAATGTGGTACATTTTGTCGCAATTTTTAAAATCGACTGTTGACTCGGCCAGATGGAGACAAGACTCGAAGATATAACTTCGTAGTTCATTAAAACTTTTGACTAATTTGTTCAAAATTCACTTTGTCTCGAGTGTTCCAGATGGGTCGCGGCACATAATTTCGCTTTATTAAGTTAGACGTAATGTTGAAGTTTGTCGAGCTCATGTTTAATTGCCTGTTCCGGATGCTTGCGAGATCACGAAGGGTAACGTCGCATGACACACACTTCCATACTTCATTTATGAGGGGAAGGGATAGGTTTGGTATTCAGGTGCGCTCCAAACTTGGCAATGTGGGGAATGTTATGAAAATTACCATCACGTCTTATAAGTACACCTACGGACGGCGAAAACAGCCACCTCATCTTGAATATTAGATTTATGCGAAGGTACTCGAATATTATTTTCGAGTTGGTAGGTACACGGTACATAAGGTTTTAGTGTGTGAATAAATAATTAATTTGTTAAAGTTAATAAATTGTTAGTGTGTTTTTTGTTTCCACAACACCGCTGCCGGAAAATTACATTTAAGTTTTAATATTTTATCTTTTACATTTAAGCGTAATACCCAAAACCCCATTTCCGAAAATGATAGACGCTTTGCGCTAATTCTAGCTTATCAAGAAAGCAATTTAGGGGGACCTTCACTTGTAATTAAAAGAAAACGCGCACAAAGGCGTTAAACGTTTTAAAGAAAACAATTTAATTTCCCGCGAACAATTACTGGACGGGTGTCGGGTCGGAGTTCAAATTAAGGAGATAGACACTCTTGACAAAACGTAGGTCATAAAACGTGTGTAGGTTTTGCATGTTGCTATGAAATGGGCAGCAGTTTCTTTAAGTTTTATGAGTACAAATATTATTTGACCAATTCAAAATCAAAGCGATTAAGGATTTTCTATTTCTTGTACAAATCAACTTGTTAATGATTTAATTCAACAATCATATTTTCAAGAACATTTTGTTTTGTTCATACCTACTTTTTCTTGTAGGTACTTTGGTAACCCTATTCATAGAAATGTAGATGCTTTAAAAACTGCGGTAGGTACTTTTTGCTTTGTTAGTACCCACCCCTCTGGGTTAATGAAAAATTCAGAATGATCGAGATTAATTATTTTTTACGATTCTTCAAAGAAATATTTTTATTACATTTTTATCGCGCCTGGGCAGATTCAGATTGGCAGAATTTTGAAAAGTTATACAATGCATTAAAAAAACCGCAACAAAATAGGTCGTTGAGATGATCTTTATTGCAGTGTTGAGCTTATTGGAGTTTTAAAGGCTTAAACATAGCTCTCCCTTATCTTATAAGCTTCTGTACTAAACATCCGAAGTTGATTAGGTACGGTGGTAGATCTATGGTTCTTAAAACATTTAACTTATGTTTTTTTAGTTATATCGTGGATATAATCCACAAGAAAATGGATTTTAAGTTGTTATGATGATAATGATAACATAGTCAAGAAAAAAATTCTGTTAATAAACAACCCTACAAATTTTAATAATGTCAAAAACATGGATTTATAAAATAAACAGAAATACTTCCACCCAACGGAATACGAAATTGAACAAGCATTTAATCCCTGGAAAATTAATTGGACTATTAAAATTAAAACTAAATTATTTGAACGGACCAAAAGCGACGCAATCAATTTGCCCACTACATAATTTGAAACACAAATCATTGGATTATTCTAATGAATTGCGATCAGTGGGACTATTCCTATCACAGTTTAGCTTTGGTTCCTCCTACGTTTCGACTGAGTTTTGGTAGAGAGTTCGACACTGTTTGACATTTCTGTACAAAACTAAAATAGTAAGTAACCTTTAGATTTAACCTAAATGGAGTAAGCTCGCTCGCTCCAATATCTCCAATCTCTTACGTCAAATTATTCATCTATCTCGTTGTCATACTAATTACGGTATGAACTAAGGAAACGATGGTTGACCATCGTTTGTCGCTTGGGCGATTTATGTGAATAGAGCTACATTGCAGGTATATATAATAGTCGAGTGCTACGAAACAAAGGCCTATGCAATAACAATTAGCAATTAGGTGCAAACAACGACGTTGCTGTCTTTTGTTAAAAATATTCCCTATTCGGTTCAATTCGGATAGGAATCCAAATTCAATTCTAAAGACTTAGAACTACATAATTTGAATGAATTTACCTTCAAGCTTGCCGGAATAGACATGCGCAGTGTTGTAGTCCACCTGCCCTGTGGATGAGTGGAACTGGACGTCATCTGAGAAGACGGAGCTAGGGTCCGGCCGGAGCACCAATTTGAATTCTCTGTAACAAAAGAACAATCTATTTTAGAATACAGAAACTTCAATAATTTAAAATGAAAACTGCGAAATGTAATTTCTCTTGTACCAACTTACTATGATCATAACGATATACCTAACGATTGCACTAAGACCTACAATACAAAGTAGAGAATTTTCATTTGTAGATATCATTAAAAAATAAAATAAAAAATTATTAACATTCTCTGAAAATATAAATTTTCTCATTTCACATAATTAAATCATCTTTCAGTAAAAACAAATAACTTTTATGGATATGTTCATTACCTATCTCGATGTCAAAACACTATTATGCAAATTCATCCACTTTTTAAAATGAAACCGCCATTAACTCGAACTACTTGAGGGCGGGCGTAAACTCAAAAAATATATTTCAAAGTATATGCGCGAGGTCGTATATCAAAGCATATTTGATTTATGAGCCATTAGACTACATTTTAATACAAGTTTGAACTCTACGCGCCTAAATCATAATTACCCCAACCTTACCGGTTCCACAAGGTGACCCAATCCTGCTATGACTCTATATTTTCGGGCAAATAATATGTTATTGTGCACATCAAGACATAATAACATAGCTTTACGAGTATCATTTTTTATTTTTATAGAATCGATGTTTAACTAATTAAACTAAAATGAAAAAAATAAAAATTATACAAGTATATTGTTTAAAATTATATCTAAAATTTTAAATTTGGACCCGGTTTATCATGATCATATAGCAAGTTTGCAAGAGTTCTAGCTTTAATATTATGTGGATACTTTTTAAATGAAGAAGTTTCTTATAGAAAGGAAATGGAATTGGTTGATTAGTTTCGATTTTCTAGATCAATCTGCTGAGGATAAAAAATAATATGAACCTGTCAGCGTTTGTCTTTATAAAAATCACTGCGACTTCTTACAAAGATGGTAATTCTAATGCTTTATCAACAACAAAAACTTGCGCGTTGATAAACTTTAATAAAGCTTCAATTTTTAAAACACTAATATATTTATAATTCTCGGTCACCCTGTAGGCGCGCAGCAGCTGATATGAAAGTGTGAAACTTGGACCATACTTTGCGATCGTGTGTTCGCTTTTTCGGTAATAAAGTAGCCTTTTACGGCGTAACAGTAACGACGAAGGCTTTCACGGACTTTTGTTTCTATGGTTATGACGCGATAAGTGCCGCCCGTGGCTGTGCGTGCCTCGCAGTGGCTTTATTGAGTACCCGTGCCATTATCTTAGACGATTATTGTTAATCTTTACAGAAAGTTCTTTAAAGAATTTTTTTGGGTCACAAAATAACTTGCACATGCTTTTTAGGCTTTCCGCTACGCATACTTTGCCCATATCTACACATCGTTGATATAGGTAATGTATATCATAGCCATATACTCGTATATATAGCCTTCCTCGATAAAAAATCTATACTAACACTGAAATCGGACCAGCGGTTCCTGAGCTAACCTCAGCCAAACTCTTAAGCATTATCTATACTTAATATTAGACTACTCGTAGATTGTTGATAAGTCGGTAAACAGACTAGAAGAGCATCTTTGCAATTCTATAGATTGACCTCTACAATATATTACAGTTAACCATTACAAACAGTCATTTATTAAGAGCCAGTTAAGTTCGACGTTATTGTACTATTAATAAGGGCGAGACCTGCCGAAGGGTGCAACGAACTGGAACACTATAATGAAGGGACGAAGCATTTGTCTTTATCAATGGATT
Source organism: Chloroclystis v-ata (assembly GCA_963691955.1). Lineage (NCBI taxonomy): Eukaryota > Metazoa > Arthropoda > Insecta > Lepidoptera > Geometridae > Chloroclystis > Chloroclystis v-ata. The sequence continues at coordinate 8,054,087 of OY829902.1, read as the reverse complement.
GTTGAACTTCGACACGCCATCGAGACCCGCGATCATACATCAACTAGATGTGTTCGTAATTCACTTGAAAAAGGTTATAAAAACTCTCGTTATCTTTGTTGATGTGCTTGAATGAATAAACTCTTAACCGTTTCTGAAATAGATTTGATACTTATTTTGTTTAGAAATTAAGAAATAATAATCCATAATAAAAATTCATAAAGTTCTTAAACTTGTGTTAATGGTGTAACTTCAAAAATTATGTATAAAAATGAAAAAATCCTAAAAATTATAATTATATATTTGATGTACAAAATTTTTTATTTACCATACAGATTCTAAAAGTTACCTAATTCTTAAATAAATATTAGTTAACTAACCTACTGAATAATGGAGTAACACCTAGACCTCCCACGATCCGCTTTAAGCAAGAAGATATTACCCAGTCTCTAGGCAAGTACCTACACCTTAATGATAATAACGTTTAAGTGTCTCGTATATTGCCTGAATAGTCTGCTTCAAGATACACAAGGTAAATATACAAGGGACTACGGTTTACCAGACTTCAAAATATATCCGGGCAATTTGCTTTATCAAGGATGATATTACAGAAATTAAGTTATCAAGAAAATGGATTAAGCCGAAGTATAGCTTCTTCCGTTTTCTAGAGCTTGTTAAGGAGTGAAATTTTATCTAACCTATTATGAAAATGCTCGTACTCCTGTTCATCCAAATAGTCCAAGACGTTTCATTAAATGTATCATTAAAAATGAAAATGTTTGTAAATGGAGCGTAAAACCGGTAAGTACGGTAGTTCCGAGAACTCAAGGCTTAGTTTAAATGCAGTGAATACATAATATCTAGTCTTGCCATCGTTACAGACAATATTTGTATTTTCGCACTGCCAGATTCTAGCAGCGATGAATACCCATCACGGTTTTCGTAGTTGTTCGTATATAGGTATATTAAATATATATAATTAGTGTAGACATATAAGAACTTTTATGGCTTATCAGATGCTGGGCCTAGGCCAAGTGCGAGTTGTGTATATTACATTTCCTTCAAACTTTCATAGATCTCAGCCGGTTTCCTCACGATGTTTGCATTTACCGTTAAAGCACGTGTTTTTAAAGCTTACATAATCACGACCTTAGGAATGGTATTAATGATATACATAATTCGATAGTAGTGGTGTGTGTTTCATGTGTTATTCAGACGTAGAAACTACATAAAAAAACATAGATAAACACGTCTGAATAGTATAGTTTAGTTTTAGTTAGAATAAATAGGAGTAGTAGGTACAGTAACGAGTTGGTATACGAAAGCAAGTGAATTTATGCGGATCAAAAGGTAACCAAATTACCTATATTTCAAACTTGTTTACCCGTACCTTATACCAACCGTTCGATCTATGCAACACTCGGCTATTTGACTCTACCTTTCACAACAAACTAATCGATTCTCCTTGTAATTCGGCAACCATTGTTAAGTAACCTGTTCCTAACTTGATCAACAAATTAACTGAATCATTTCATTACAGTCAAAATTAATTATTTGAGTTTAGAATTTAGTTTTAACACGCGCAGATTTTGGGTCAAGTGTGATTTGATTTTAAAATGTAGGTACTTAATCATTTTATATGAGAAGTTTAGGTGATGAAATAACGGATATTTGGCCACAGCTTTCCCTGCATAATACACGGACAAGCAAATAATGACAAAAGTTGTTTTTATGTTATTCAGAAGTGTGAGCTATACAGGGTGTCCCAAAGTTATGGGCCATGGAGGGGAAGTACCTTAAATATCGTAGATAGTGAATTTTGCTCAAAGAAGACTTCATTTTATTTTTAAAAGTAAGTAATTCTGCATTCATAGATTTTCTAAAAATTACTTGCTTTGTCTGGGAATCGAACCGACTCACATGTGGAAAAAAAAATACTCTACTTTTATGATACCAATCGAAAGAATAACTAAAAAGTAATAACTCTGCTTAAGTAACATAGTATTTTAAAAGAAAGGAACAACGTGAAATAAATTATTTTAATCAAATAAAAAACATAAAATATTTTTTTTTGTAAATTAATTAATTAAATGCTCAAAATGTGATCCCTCTTGTCTTAAGCATCTTCGCCAATCTTCTTGTGACCCGGCTGCCTGTTGATTTTCTAATCATTTTATGGTGAACACTCAATGTGATATGGCACAATTCTGTTTGCAACTCGATCATTTGACCTTGACTCAATTATTTTATGTTGTTCCTTTCTTTTAAAATACTATGTTACTTAAGCAAAGTTATTATTTTTTAGCTATTCTTTCGATTGGTAGAGGAAAGTAACTAAATATGGAATACCATTTTGTTTTTTAGGCATAACTTAAACAAATATAAAAAATCAAAAACTTTTAATGGTAATTATAAACAATCATATATTTAGTTATTATATGGTAACAGTCTTGTATTAATATTATTAATTTCAAGTACTGAAATTTAAAAAAAACAAAATCAACAAAAAGGTAGCTAATTCTGGAATAGGCCCCCAAATATGGAACACTGTAAAAACTATGAAAAATGAACCTGAAATTGTATCATACATTTTAGGAACTTTGGTAAAATTAAACCTAACATCAATAATTTGCATAAATTACAAATACAGGTGTCGAACTCTGCTCCAGCGCAATCAGTCGTTATGTGCCCAGAGCCCGCACATAAGACATTTGTTCCAGATTTCCCCTATTCCATATTTGGATTTTCTAATTAGTTTAAACTTCTATTCATACATTTATACTCAATAAACTTAGCCTATAAAATTGCTTTAAAACTTTGAAACAAATATGTATACAGTACAAAGAAGCAATAAACACGATCCTATTTGCAATATTTTTACGCAAAATTCTTAATATTTGCGTACCTTAGAAAGTTTTGATACAGCGACAAAACAAAACGCTCTTACCACGGATAAAGTACTCGACCGAGTGACACGTCGAAAGCTACACGCGCGTGTAGTGATTGGAAGAGATAAATGATCGCAGCTCCTGGCGTTTAGGAATATCTGTTTTCGAGAAATGCCGGTATTCCAAATTAGGATCCTATTCCATATATGGTTACTTTCCTCTATCATAAAAGTAGAGTAATTTTTTTCCACATGTAAGTCGGTTCGATTCCCAGACAAAGCAAGTAATTTTTAGAAAATCTATGAATGCAGAATTACTTACTTTTAAAAATAAAATGAAGTCTTCTTTGAGCAAAATTCACTATCTACGATATTTAAGGTACTTCCCCTCCATGGCCCATAACTTTGGGACACCCTGTATACTTGTAAAGTTTTATTTAAATTCGTTCAGTAGTTCTCTCGTTAATAGACATCCACCCTTCCAGACTAAAACACTTTCGCATTAATAATACTTATTAGTATGGATAAATTATCGTTTTCCAAAATCGATGAAATAAACCACAGAGTATTGTAAATTACTAGGTACTTGACTTCAGGATGATTCAAATATTTTTAGATTATTTATACCTTTTTAATTATAATTATATTGAAATGTCTATTAGATTCATATTTCGTTCACCCTTAACTCAATACAAATCTTCATAAAAGCTTTCTTGCGAAAGTTATGGATGAATTCAGCTTCCGTGAAGAACAGCAAACAGAAATTTTAAGACAAATTGTCTTATTTTCGTGTAAACGAGTCAACTCTTAAGTGACAGCTAAACACTAAACTTTTATAACGAAGTCGCTTACGACATTCGCCAATTTCGCGACGCAGGGTCAGAGAAAGGACAAAATGAACCAAACTAATTTTCAGTTTGGTAAAGTTGAAGTCTTTTGGTAAATAAAGTATAATTTACTTCCACGATACGGATTCGTGCTTATAATCATTGCTTCATTGCATAAAGCTTACAAATATTATGTGTTTTTTGTTTTTGTGGTGTACAATAAAGAATATTGTATTGTATTGTGTATTGTATTAGTCGATTTCAAACTAAACCTTCGATGCTTCTAATCATTAATTTAGAAAATTACATAACATTATCGTTTGAGTATTGCCTACTTTCCTGAATTCGACAAACCACGGAAAAATATACAAGCAACATGTGTTTAAAACAATTTTACTAATCTATATGCAAATCAACACATTTCAGACTTAGGTATATAGATATAGCAAGGGAAAGTGTTTTATTTTGCGTAAGAATTAAAATTAAAATAATTTAATCTAGTGGCTTTTTCCCTAGGCTACGTCTGTATCGAAGAAGACTACTTACTACTTAATAGTTTTAAAAATGAAGCTATTTAACCCTTAGACCTACCCTGTCTTTTATTCCGTGAGATCGGACAGGGCTGTACCGAGTTATTAGCGAGGCAATCTCGAGACGCCATAACTCATTGCTGCGTAGGGCTGCGAGTGCCGGCTGCTCAAGACTGAACACAGAATGTTCAGACAACTGCTTCGTGTTCCAACTCCAGTAGATACGTGATCTATTTTAAAACTACGTGGTACAATTCTATTACATACTTCCAATAGATGATTTGTTACGGAACTGATCAAACAAAAACAAAGGAACTATGAAAATATCGGTCAGAGACATAATTTTATAAGTCAGCAAGAATGTTAGTCATCGTATTGAGTGCTCTATAATCACATAGGCCTGTCTGGACATAGTCGAATGGTAATCAGAAAAAATACATTGTATCTTACCAGAAAGGCTTTGTCGCACATGATATCACCATAAAAAGAAAAGGAAGGAAAACTAAAGGTTCCACAATCTTACTTGTAACAACCTTGTATGTTTAGGTACTCACACGGTACTCATAACCAAACCATAGATAAAGATTATTTTTCATTGTGATTATTCTTCGTTGAATGTAATTTAAATTTTTAGTTAACTATATTATTTCATGTTTGAACACGCAGTCTATTTTTCTGTAAATCAGCAAAATGCACAAGTTATTTCGCAAATATGTTTCATTTTTATTTATTTATACGGAGACAACCCAGCATTAGCCATGTGTGCTTATAAGCTTTTCCCGAACACAAACTGCTTTCGAAATACCATTGTGTAAAGTGCACTGGAACTTCCCCACTCTATAGTGACGTAATTGTTGTTGAGTGGTGACGTCACGTTACAGCTGCGGGCTAATCTAGTGCACAGGATGTTAGTAGGATGAGTTCTCTTGAGAGTTAATACGTCATATTGTTTACTTCCGTGCTTGAAGCTTGTGTACGTTGAAGGGGAAATTGATTGAAAATTTTATAAATTTTATAAATTACAATAGAGACATCAACTTATAAGCGGATGCAGGAAATCAACTCCATCAGCAGCGCTAGATATCATACTAGGACTAACGCCTCTGCACGTACACATTCAACAAGAGGCTATGGCAGCGGCACTTAGGATCAAGTCAACCCAACAGTGGAAAGGGGACTTGGGCCCCACAAACCACTGCAAAATACTGAACAAGGCTATTGCTGCATTTCCAGAAGCAGCTAACGGTACAGACAGAATTGCAACAACTTACTTAACATGTAAAACCTTAGAGATAACGAACGAGGAGATCGAATCAAAGATCAACTTGAATCCTAAACACACATACCACATCTATACTGATGGATCAAAGAGCAAGACGGGAGCCGGCTGTGGCTTCCACTGTCCGGAGTTAAAACTATCTAAGGCTCAACCCCTCAATCCAGCCACGACGGCCTTTCAGGCGGAAACACTGGGAATATCGCTGGCAGCTGACAAATTATTCCTAGAGATAAGTAATAAAGAACCACCTACTCCAATAAATCTGGTCTTCAAAACAGACAGTGCAGCTCTAGTTAATGCACTCAAGAGATCAGAGACAAGATCCAAATCGACGGCAGAGTGCTACAATTCTCTACAAAAGCTGTCAGAACACCCTAAAGTCAACAAGGTAATCGTAAATTGGACGGAAAGATTATCCTGCATGGGTAACACCATTGCGGACAAACTTGCTAAGGAGGGATCTAGGCAGATCCCTACGGTTCACGATATAAGTCTCTCTAACCCACCAACCGCCGAGGTTAAAATCAGGCTTAAACAAAATTCAGAATCGAAACAGGAGAAGCTATGGGAGCGACGAACTGATTGCAAGCATACCAAATCAATTTTTGAGATCAAAGATAGGAAAAAAACGACAAACACGTTGCTGAAGATGAATCGCAAGGATCTTAGAACTATGGTAGAACTCATAACAGGTCATTGCGAACTTAACTACCATCTACTTAAAACCGGAGCCACAGACAGCAGCTTGTGCCGGGGTTGCTTCGAGGCAGAGGAGACGGTAGAACATGTACTACTACATTGCACAGCCACTGAAGAGGCTAGAAAAGAGACAGGGCTAAGGCACCTCATTGATGCGGTAGCACGGTCGTCATCCTCAGATATGCTGAAACATATCTGCAAGAAACCAAAGGTCTTACTCCGCTATATCAAGGAGTTAGGCTGGTTAGGGCCGACTTAGGCGAGGGGACAATGCACAATACGCTCCATAGCGAGACGTCAGTGCAGATCCTAGTTCCCCCACAACAAATTAGAATTAGAATTAGAGACATCAACTTATTGAAAACTATTTTACACCTTGGCTTTTTTACCGTTTTATAGTGAATTTTCCGCGGTAAAAGTGTTATTGAATGAACCTAAAAGTGTTACTGAATGAATAAACTTTTTATTTTACTTATATATTTGACAGTATATAATTACCTAAGTTAATACTATTTAAAACCTAAAAGTACAAGGGGTGGCCTTATCGCTGAGAACGATCTCTTCCCTGATATTCTGATAACACTACAAAATAATTCTCTCAACTCTTAAATAAAAATTTCACGCTAACAATGTGCCCTTCTCCTTATGCTACGAGTCCAATCGCATTGTTCCCAGAAATACCTCAAGAAACTTGTTCACGTCAGAAATGTTCAGTAGCCAGACAAAGGCTACAACAATTAATTGAACAAGTTGTTTCACTCAGATGTGCGCGACTCAACCAATTCTAATACCTTCGGTCAGGGTAACAGGCGAGTATTGGGATGAAAACATGTATTTCCCAGTTTTTATACGCGTTGGACGCGCAATAAATATTAAAATATAGAGATTCTTTCTGTATATTGTAGCAGCTCGAGACGCCGAGGAAAAGCAACACTAACTTCCTTTTGTGCTGAGGAAACCAGCCCAGCACAAGGACATGGCTTCTTTTTCTGCAGGACTCGTATACCGACGTTTTAGGGATGCAGACATCTATACAGATGTCAAGCACCCGAAACCCGAAGTAAACCGACCCGGCTTGATTTACCTGCTTTCTACGTGAAATCCAAATCTTGGGTCAGTCTCGTAATACAGTTAGGTGGTCAGTCCCCCCACTAGTTACAACTTCGTCTATTTGTCCCCTTGAAACTATTCCTCTGGGATTGGATTACCTCCAGCATTGATGACTTGCTGTAATTGTATGGGATTTGTTTCAGAATCTAGATAATTCGGGATAGTTTCTTTATAGCTTTTTAAGGAGTTGAGTGAAGTTACTTTCGACTATAGTGTAAGAAGAAAATGATAGAATGTATCAACATTTTACAAATAGAGGTATAAGCAGAAAATAAAAATAACTGTGTGATTGTTTAGCATTTCAAATATAAGATTTGAATTGATAACTAAATGCATTTGAAATCTTGCTAGTGAAAAATACTGCGATCACTATCGCCTACCTGATAAGTGTAATGAAGAATGATGTTGGTGAATTGTTATGTTGTAAAGTAATTAAACAATGGTACTTATACCTACGGAATCACATTAGACATGTTAATTTTGAATGTTACTTTAATTGTACTTATTACACTCAAGGGTACAATTTTAACAATTTCAGCATATATAAGTAATAAGTGAAAGCACACTAGTCTAAAATTACAGCTTTTATGAGAGCGTACAAATACTGGCGTTTAAGTACAAATTCATCAAACTAACAAAGTAACTCAAGGCGTCTTTGCAAACGAGTGCTTACAGTAAGCGACTTTGTATGCACAGGAATGTGAAATGTAGATTTATTCATTATCTACTAAAACTTCTTTCAGGCCTTTTCATACTCGTCTCATCGTCACCTCTATGGCCTCTGAGGTCCACCTTGGACGCAAAAGGTTGCGGGTTCGATTCCCGCCTCAGGTCTAATATTTGAACTATCTGCAAATATACTGTATACTATATTTGAATAGAATAGAATAGAATAGACATTTATTTCGACACACAAACAATTATAACAAAACAAAATACAATAAATATAGGCCTTAATTAATTATTTTAATTTATTATGTACTCAAGATGGTCACAGCTTAGCCCATATGACTCTGCGTCGAAAAAGGCGTTGGCTCAGCATGTGCTCAGCGGTGGCCGCTCAGCGCTGTTTTTCAGCCAAAAACCTATCTTGTTGGCGTTACGGACGTCAAGTAGGTGTGTTACACAACAATACAAAATATAAATTTTATAAAATAAATAAATATATTTCTGGACAATATGCACAGAAACATCTAGTTCGAAGCCTGTGTTACGGGTGCTAGATTTCAGATATACAATACAATATACATACATTATATTTTATATTATATTAATAAATATTAACTAAGTCATGTAATATATTTTTATAACTTAGGTACACACAGTAAATAAAATGTATTTTTGTAACAATAATAATTAGTTTTAGATACAATAAATAAAAAATATACTTGCAAAAATTATTAGAGATTTTATACTATAACATATACAATGAAATAAAAAAAATATATAATAATAATAATAATAATTTAGTCACTTAGATACATAAGCGCACTTGAGGCACATGTATACATATTTGAACATGAAACGGGTAACATACCATGATTTAAATGTTTTCAATGATTTAAATGTGTTCCGTTTCATGTTCAAATATAGTTAAAAACCATGATAGTTTAAAAAGTTATACTGTATACTTATGTATATTCTTTTATATCAGAAATCTAGCACTCGTAAAACAAGCTTCGAGCTCACCAAGGGGCTAGATGGTGTTGTGTGAATTGTCCAGCATTATTTATATTAATTTAATTTTATTGTAATGGTAAAAATGTTTCAATTTGTTAGATGTGAGGTGACTTGGCGATTGCAGTCAGTTTGTTTAAAAGATAAAACGACGCTGCTGACCGTTAATGGTAGACAAATCCTTTAGTCACTTGGACGGAACCCACTGGCCATTGTAAGAGATAATGGTATTTTTTGAGACATTATAAAAGCCGTGAACTGTACTCGATCGTTATTAACTTAAATAGTGAGTCTGAAATTATTTGCTCTGTAAGGATCGTTCCATTAAAATAATTGTATTGCTAATGAATGCTAGACATTATTATTAATAAGTGTTATTATTAATTATTAATATTCGTAGTTACTACTTTGCTTTCAAATCAAGATAATAATAAATCAAGGCATTTATAAAGCAGTGAAATTAATAGACAAGACATCTACTATATTCATGATCTTTAAATACTATTTATTACTGGACAATTCACACAGCAATATCTAGGCCCGTGGTAAGCGCGAAGCTTGTGTTACGTGTGCTAGATTTCTGATATACTTACACGCATTATCATTTATTTCTAATATACACGCATAGATATTTTTTTTTTGTTTAAGGCGGGAATCGAACCCGCAACCTCTTGCGTCGCAAGCAGGCCTTCGCCACTGCGCCATAGAGGTCGTCTTAATAAGTATCGATAAGAAATTTTATTCCCTACCGCGGGGCGAGAAACTTTATCTAAGACAAGGTTCGGGGGACCCCGTATAAAATTACTACTTAAATAAATTGAATTTCTTTCTAAAACGAGACGAGACGGAATGTTCAATAAACACTGATCTAATAAAACATTGATTAAACTTACAAGTATTTTTACTGGAATGTGATTTCGTTTTCTGTGCGAGTGAGTTTTTAGTTAATATAAATTCAACAATGAACTGGCTTATTGCTTTTATTTTATAAAATTTTGAAGCCAAAAGTTACATTAAGTATTTGATTTCAAAATGGATTTATAAAGTTACGCCTTTCATTATTATAAAGGGATTTGAGATACAAATTGAAAACTATTTTAATACATTTTATATCATAAAGCTTTTTTTGAAATCTGTTGAAAGATTAGTGATTCCAGCATTTTATTTTATGGAAAATTTAATATTTTCAGTGTATCAGAACTGAAATCCAATAACCTAGGTACAGCGCTAATAAATAGGCTTGCTCAGTCAAATCAATCTTAAAGGGTCCTATCGAAGAGTTAAGCAGGAAACACATTATTAACACCCGACGCGACGCGACGTGTCGACACCCGACGTGCACCGTGCATATTACCAACACGCGACGCCACGACATACTAGCATTTCATCATCATTTCGCTAAATAAATGCAAAAATTTAATATGAAATTGGCATAAAGTGACAGTTCTCGAACGAATGACGCGTGGCGTCGAGTGTTGTCTAGAAACATACTGCGCGCCCACATCGGATGGCGTGTTTACCCCCACCATGGGCAACACGCAGATCTGGCACGTCTGGATCAGGTGGCGTGTGCGCGCGTGGCGTCGGGTCGCGTGTTCAAAGTGTGTTTCTGGTCTATAGAAAACCATACATTTGATTCCACTCAACACGCATCACGTTTCATCGGGTGGCGTCGGGTGTTAATAATGTGTTTCTGCCTTTATTAAGCAGGGAACACATTTGTAACACCCGACGCGACGCGACGTGTCGACACCCGACGTGCACCGTGCATATTACCAACACGCGACGCCACGACATACTAGCATTTTATCATTATTTCACTAAATAAATGCAAAAATTTAATATGAAATTGTCATAAAGTGACAGTTCTCGAACGAATGACGCATGGCGTCGAGTGTTGTCTAGAAATACTGCGCTCCCGCGTCGGATGGCGTGTTTACCCCCACCATGGGAACGCATGGTGGGGGTAAACACGCACACGCAGATCTGGCACGTCTGGATCAGGTGGCGTGTGCGCGCGTGGCGTCGGGTCGCGTGTTCAAAGTGTGTTTCTGGTCTATAGAAAACCATACATTTGATTCGACTCAACACGCATCACGTTTCATCGGGTGGCGTCGGGTGTTACAAATGTGTTTCTGCCTTTATTCTTTTTCTTATCTGACGTTTAAAATATTTAGAAATCATAAATATCACCCTGTCATAAATGTCATCATCATCACCCTAATTTATGTTTCCACTGCTGGGATTTCTCTCTTGACGAGAGAAATTAGGCCTCAAATTGCGGTTTGGTAAACGACACTAACGCTTTTAAAATTCTCAGAACACACCATTAACTCATGATATTTTAGCCAGCACGGGTCTCAATAAAATAAGCTTTACAGGACTTAATTATTATAGCATAAGCTTTGTAGTGTACTCGTAGGTTTATCTTATGCCCTAGGGAGATTAGTTCTAGATTTACTCGTATTAATTCTCGTAGCACTGCTACGTCGTAGAGGTAGAATTATGTGCTACGAACAGTTACACGAAATTGAATAAAAAGTAATTGGTTTCATAATCATTATTTTTTCTATTTCATTAACGTTTGCTAAGCAAAGCCACTGTGATGTAAAACAATTTGTTATCACGAAGGATTTTGTGACTTTGAGAAGTACCAACAACAATTTTGTGTATCGTACTTTAATAATCTACAAATGTCGTCATAAGGGCTTCGAACCAAAAAGTTTTAATAGTTTTTTCACATTGAGAAAATACTGGTAGTTTTTCATATAAACTTTTCGTATTCTCAGCAAACCTAACTTCATTTATTTTCGCAGAGCTCGATAGACCGCAACATGTGTACCTTCCGTCTAAAGCACTGAAGCCTGAAATTGGAGTCATCTCGGTGTTCAAAGAATACCGAGGTGTTTAAATTTAAATTACGCCCACAGACTACATCAAAGAGGGAACAAGGTGGGAATAAATAAGAAGGTACGAAAAACCATTTAGTTACCTACAACATGTCTTTACATATCTTTTGGGTATTACACAATTGAATTTGTATTACGTCTTTTGTGTATTTGTTAATTATCATGACATCTCCACAGCACTTTGAGCGACTCTGAGCCTGTTCAAAAGCCCGATAGTGAAGCACCACGTTTTGGTTCCATAAGTCATCTCTGGCAACCCACACTGACTATAGACTTTCCTTGTTTTATAAAATATTTTTAAGAACAAAATCTGCGGACTCGTTCTTTATTTTTAGTTATACTAACAAACAGCAATCGATTTTTATATATCAGAAAGATAAGTTAAAATAAACATGCTCAATAGATTTTAATAAAAACATATGTATATGTTAATAAACGCAATCATAATGTAAATTAAGCTTAGGTTATGTTATTTCAAGACAGACGCTTGTACCCAACCAGGATAAATTATTAAGAGGCCTTTTACCGAAAATCGCGAAATTGTTCGGTTTTCTCGTCCTAATAATAATAATAATAGTCATAATAGTATTTATTGGTAATAATTATTACATGTCAAACATTTTAAATAAGTACAATGAATTATACATTATATTAATATAAAAACATAATACTATAAAAGTATGATACAATGTATTGTTAGGTTTATAACAAAATTACAAATTAACAACCAAATTCTAAAAAAATCAAATCCTAATTCTATGGTTTACGTTAGTTGTTTGATATTACAATTACATCTTTATAATAGTTCGTTTTCTCCTCTACAAAAGTAGTAAGAAACATTTTAGATACATTGTTTATATATTGAGTAATAATCATTCTCCGGATACATGTTTCGTAAAAAACGCTCGAAGACCTGTTTTCTTAGCTCTAATTTGTAGATTCTAATGAATATGGGCGATCAAACTAATTTTTATTATGTTACGTATATCCTATTCTTCATTTAGAGTAGAGTACATTTTCGTTAAATGCTTTTATTCTAAAGATATACCGAATTTAATATCGACCGAAAATGCTTCGAAACAAACCTCAATAACTCCGAAGTTCTAAATCAATGGGACGTCATATTTATATCAAAATATTTATCAACATTTGCTTAAACTATGATATTAATTTTAATTTGTAGAACGGTTTTGGTATTTTTTTATGAATAAAATAAAACTACCATAATTTAGTAGTTTTTTCATTCCGCCGGCTTTTTCCATTTAGTACCGCGCGAGCGCTTGTCGAGGTCGGACCTATGTCGGTTGTTCTTGAATAAAATATAGAAATATTTCGTAAAATGTCAGTGTGTGGGACTGTCAATTGCTGTAAAAACGCTGTTAGTGTGCGTGTATGTGTTATTGCGATACTACGACCGACATAAGTTGATCCGTTGATAACGATCAATTGTTATTTTTATTGATAACGATCAATTATTGTTGTTGCTGGCCTAAGAATTGTACCACTTGTTGCTGGCCTAAGAATTGTACCACATCATTGTCATCTTGTTTAACCTTATTTATTTGGAGGTTATGCTGTAGGATGTGGATTGCATATCTAAATGTATCTATCCTAATTAAAAAACAACAAGGCAACTTTTTTTGGTGAAACCGTACAACGACTAAATGTAATTATGCCTATGATTTTTTTAGATTATGACTAACTTGCCGACCCGCCGACAGCTGCGCTTGCGTTTTTACGTTATTTACTAGTTTATGTTTTATAGCCTTTTTCGATCATTTTACTATCCAATACTGAAATCATATTTTAAATCGGACCCGCGGTTCCTGAGTAGCACGTTCAAACAAATAAACAAGCAATCTCCTCAGCTTGATAATTGTAGTATAGATTTCCATAATATTTATTACAAAGAAAATATTCCGTAATTTTTTGTTCTTATTTTTACCGAGTATCCAATATGTAAACAAAAAATAATGTACCTTTCTAATAAATATATTATTTATTGTAAACATTAAATATGTACCTTTCTAATAAATACAGGGCGTCCCAAAGTTATGGGCCATGGAGGGGAAGTACCTTAAATATCGTAGATAGTGAATTTTGCTCAAACAAGACTTCATTTTATTTTTAAAAGTTAGTAATTCTGCATTCATGGATTTTCTAAAAATTACTTGCTTTGTCTGGGAATCGAACCGACTTACATGTAGAAAAAAAATACTCGATTTTTATGATACCAATCGAAAGAAAAGCTAAAAAATAATAACTCTGCTTAAGTAACATAGTATTTTAAAAGAAAGGAACAACGTGAAATTAATTATTTTAATCAAATAAAAAACATGAAACATTATTTTTTGTAACAAAACAAGCAACTTAAATATATATAGTAATATAATTTATTTGTTTTGTTATAATTAGAATTTGTATTTAGTCCGTTCAATTTAGACTTTTGAACTTACATAAAGTCCCAACATTCGACAAAAAAAAACATTTAATTACAAACCTACACACCAAATTTCAGAAGATACGGTTTAATAATGAGCCCATAAGATGAGATGAATGAGGACATTTAACTTCATACAAATACAAATACAAATACAAAAAGTTTATTTCGTTAACGGAATTTTTACACGTAACTTAAGTGGCCGAAATATTTTTTTAAGTAAATATGATTACTTGTGTTAAAAGATTTCGCTCTTCCATTTGACTTAACTTAAAATAAACAACTTACTATTCATTAATTCAACAAAAATAGTTTTAGATATATGAAATAATAATTCTTTAGGGTAGTTATGAAATTATTTGCTAGCCAAAGTACATTACAACTTGTTTAAGAAAAAATATTAGGGTAACTTCAATAAGACTATTTTCAGTTTTATTCTTATATGGATAATTATTAATCATGAATGTTTTAATTTAAAATTATGTTCTTAATTGATTTCAAATAATCAATCAGATTTAAAATAAATATTGATATTATTAAGATAAAACATAATTGATTCAAATATTGAAATAAAAATATCCGCCATTTTGAATTTAGGAAAATATATTAAACACCTATCAATTAAATAAAAACATTAATATAATAATTATTTCAGAATGAAACTGAAAAAAATCCACTCAATAAAATGGAATTTATTCGATGCCATTTTCTACAGATCTAAAATAATTATTAGTATATTTGTATGTTTTAGATCGACGAAGTATCAAGATCATTTAGTATTTTTCATAGAATTCGCGTGACGCGCCGGTCACGTGGTGCATAAAATATCCAATTTCGCAAAACTTCAAAAACTTAACAGGGCTCTTAAGAGCCTTGTGACTTTACGAAGTTTTGCGAAATTGGATATTTTATGCACCACGTGACCGGCGCGTCACGCGAATTCTATGAAAAATACTAAATGATCTTGATACTTCGTCGATCTAAAACATACAAATATACTAATAATTATTTTAGATCTGTAGAAAATGGCATCGAATAAATTCCATTTTATTGAGTGGATTTTTTTTCAGTTTCATTCCGAAATAATTATTATATTAATGTTTTTATTTAATTGATAGGTGTTTAATATATTTTCCTAAATTCAAAATGGTGGATATTTTTATTTCAATATTTGAATCAATTATGTTTTATCTTAATAATATCAATATTTATTTTAAATCTGATTGATTATTTGAAATCAATTAAGTAGGTACATAATTTTAAATTAAAACATTCATGATTAATAATTATATATATAAGAATAAAACTGAAAATAGTCTTATTGAAGTTAAATGTCCTCATTCATCTCATCTTATGGGCTCATTTTTAAACCGATTCTTCTGAAATTTGGTGTGTAGGTTTGTAATTAAATGTTTTTTTTTTGTCGAATGTTGGGACTTTATGTAAGTTCGAAAGTCTAAATTGAACGTACTAAATACAAATTCTAATTATAACAAAACAAATAAATTATATTACCTATATTTAAGTTGCTTGTTTTGTTAGATGGTATATTTGTGTTTGAATAAATAAAAGTTTCGTTAATGAAGGTTTTAATTATGTTTAGGTATTATTTTTGTAGTTTCGAACTTTATATTTATTTTTATATTTATTGGTATCCATTTATCTACATATGTCATACACAGATGTAGAATATCCATTTATCTACATATGTCATCTTGAATAATTCCCATTATATTTTTATTTTGATAAACTATTTATTTTTATTTTATTACGAACTTATTTAAAATATTTAATTTTTATATTAAAAAAAACCAACCCGCACTTGGCCAGCGTGGTGAATTAAGGCCTAATCTATCTCGTCAAGAGAGAAGTCCCTATCCCAGCAGTGCGAACGTGAATAGGGGTGTTATTTTATATACAGGGCGTTCCAAAATTATGGGCCATGAAGGGGAAGTACCATATATATCGTTGATAGTGAATTTTGCTCAAAGAAGACTTCATTTTATTTTAAAAAGTAAGTAATTTAATTAATTAATTTACAAAAAAAATGTTTCATGTTTTTTATTTGATTAAAATAATTAATTTCACGTTGTTCCTTTCTTTTAAAATACTATGTTACTTAAGCAGAGTTATTATTTTTTAGCTATTCTTTCGATTGGTATCATAAAAATAGAGTTTTTTTTTCTACATGTAAGTCGGTTCGATTCCCAGACAAAGCAAGTAATTTTTAGAAAATCTATGAATCCAGAATTACTAACTTTTAAAAATAAAATGAAGTCTTCTTTGAGCAAAATTCACTATCTACGATATTTAAGGTACTTCCCCTCCATGGCCCATAACTTTGGGACGCCCTGTATTTATTAGAAAGGTACAATTATTTAATGTTTACAATAAATAATATATTTATTAGAAAGGTACATTATTTATTGTTTACATATTGGATACTCGGTAAAAATAAGAACAAAAAATTACGGAATATTTTCTTTGTAATAAATATTATGGAAATCTATACTACAATTATCAAGCTGAGGAGATTGCTTGTTTATTTGTTTGAACGTGCTACTCAGGAACCGCGGGTCCGATTTAAAATATGATTTCAGTATTGGATAGTAAAATGATCGAAAAAGGCTATAAAACATAAACTAGTAAATAACGTAAAAACGCAAGCGCAGCTGTCGGCGGGTCGGCAAGTTAGTCATAATCTAAAAAAATCATAGGCATAATTACATTTAGTCGTTGGACGGTTTCACCAAAAAAAGTTGCCTTGTTGTTTTTTAATTAGGATAGATAACTTTAGATATGCAATCCACATCCTACAGCATAACCTCCAAATAAATAAGGTAAAACAAGATGACAATGATGTGGTACAATTCTTAGGCCAGCAACATTTGGTACAATTCTTAGGCCAGCAACAACAATAATTGACCGTTATCAATAAAAATAACAATTGATCGTTATCAACGGATCAACTTATGTCGGTCGTAGTATCGCAATAACACATACACGCACACTAACAGCGTTTTTACAGCAATTGACAGTCCCACACACTGACATTTTACGAAATATTTCTATATTTTATTCAAGAACAACCGACATAGGTCCGACCTCGACAAGCGCTCGCGCGGTACTAAATGGAAAAAGCCGGCTGAATGAAAAAACTACTAAATTATGGTAGTTTTATTTTATTCATAAAAAATTACCAAAACCGTTCTACAAATTAAAATTAATATCATAGTTTAAGCAAATGTTGATAAATATTTTGATATAAATATGACGTCCCATTGATTTAGAACTTCGGAGTTATTGAGGTTTGTTTCGAAGCATTTTCGGTCGATATTAAATTCGGTATATCTTTAGAATAAAAGCATTTAACGAAAATGTACTCTACTCTAAATGAAGAATAGGATATACGTAACATAATAAAAAATAGTTTTATCGCCCATATTCATTAGAATCTACAAATTAGAGCTGAGAAAACAGGTCTTCGATCGTTTTTTACGAAACATGTATCCGGAGAATGATTATTACTCAATATATAAACAAGTTATCTAAAATGTTTCTTACTACTTTTGTAGAGGAGAAAACGAACTATTATAAAGATGTAATTGTAATATCAAACAACTAACGCAAACCATAGAATTAGGACGAGAAAACCGAACAATTTCGCGATTTCACGTAATAGGCCTCTTAAGTTCCCGTGTCTGTTCGAGGTGCTGGTACTTTCAGAGATTTACTTTTTAATATTCTCTTGAAGATGACACGGGTATCTTTAATCATAACTATTTCCCCTACCATGATCTTTTTTCACACGACAGAGAGCTCGGCTTACATATGATAATCATAATTATCATATTCATAGTTCATAAACATAAATATTTATTTGCATAAGAATCCCAGCCTAAGAAAAAAAAATTCTTTATCAAATAACCTACTATTTGATAAAGAACCCGCCTGGTAAACGTGATGATTCCACCAAATCTCCCAAGACCTATTGATTATATTAGAGAAACCAGAGTATAGTAGTGGGTCCTAATGACATGACAACCCATGTTGTTACTAGGTTCTTGTTATTTTAGTATCTTTTCTCGTAGTAGTGGCTCTAAGCGCATTTGGTTTCGTAATCTCAAAAGCGCAGGAATTTAGCTTCTTTACATTTTTAATATAAAGTAGATTCACCCATAGACTGAGTTAAAAAGGTACCTATTGCATTTTTTTATGTTGACCTTCGATTTAATTTAGTTTAATTTCGATTTAATTTTCATTTTTTAAATGTTTTCATTCGTATGTATGAAAATAAGTCGTTGTCACATAATTGATTTACCAAATTAACAAACAAACTGGTTTCATCCACATAAAGATAGTATCGCCCTAAATGGAAATGGGTATTCCAGTGGCATGGTCGGGCGACATTAGTGATCATCGACATTGCAATCGCAGCCAACTAGATGCGTCGCATCGCATCCTTCGATACTAATCCATTCGGAATAGCTGAAAACGTTTCACTAGATGGCCAGAGGTCGATTTTCGCCTATTCGACAGATATCCATTAAAATTTATATCGAAATTCTGAATTTGAATTGCTGCTTAAACTTACTCCCATTTTAAGTCGATAGCGCTGATTCCGTATCAATAATAATAATTATTGACGACCTTTGTGGAACAGCAGGCACATTTCCGAAATAAAAATACTAACAACATCGAAAGCCATGGCCGGTCGCTAGTTTATGACATAATGGTGGAATCAATGGTTAATCAAGAAGTTATATTTAAAAAAAATATCAAAATATATTCAAAAGAGGTGATACGTACTCCGTTTTTCTTTTTTCTGGGTTTATATCTCAATTTACCGCATTCAAATAGTACCACATTCTTAAGTATCACATGTACGCGATCTATGATAATTCTTGTGATAGTTATCAAGTTCGATATCGCGTCGTACCTATCTACAAGAGTCGCCCTCATCTACAAGAGTCGCCCTCTGCGCCACGTCCGCCATTAGTGCGGCGTGCCGCTCTGAAATTCCATCTCATTTTACAAATGAGACAATAAAAACTTATTACGTAAACAGGGATTTATATCTTGTTTCTGCTTTACCTAGAATGAACCCACTAAAAGTCTTTACTCCAAATTATGTTTTAATTTACGAGAGGTACTAGGTAATTTAGATTGAGAGGACGTCGGTCGTCAGCACTTGAAAAGTTACACGAAAGTCGACTAACATCGAAGGACAAGATTATAACTGTATTTTTAATCTTTTCAATTACGGAGGCACAGATGGAAATATATTAATAGGTATACACTACGAATGACTATTTTTCAGGACTATTATTAAGCGCTCTACACACCAAAGCCGGCGGCCCGGCGGCACAGCCCGGCGGCCCAACCCGCCGGCCTTATTTTGTACGCAAATAAGGCCGGCGGGTTACAAAATAAGGCCGGCGGGTTGGGCCGCCGGGCTGTGCCGGCGGGCGGTGTGTAGAGCGCATTAGGTTTACACTATGAAAGACTATATTACTTTTGGACAAACCTATCCAGTAGTGGGTCGTAGTTATCGTATCTATATTTGTGACAAGGCAGTGTGTCATAGGAAAACTCGTGTCCCTGTCACGCAGTTAATCGGTGCCAATATTTCTTGCGTAGCGTGACTTCCCAGTCGCCTCAGAAACTCACTGAATTGCCTGTAATCAATTTTCGGCTTGTTTGGCTGAACTTGTTGGTTTTGCGTATGCTTTATCCGTCATTTCGTGTTACGTGCTCCCGGCAATGTAAACAGAGCATGGGTTAAAATGTTAAATCAAAATGGCTGAATTTGTTTGAACGTTGAATTTTTGGGGAGCGATGGGAGGTTTGTATTTTTTACGGTGGTTTATTTATACGACTGTCAAAGAACACTGCTTGGTTTATTTGTTCATATAGGCATATAGTGGATAGTACATAGCAATGTTACCCGTGATGTAGGGATATTTTTTTACCACAAAGGTGGGTGACGTTTGCGGCTATCGTATGGAATAAAGCGGCTATGGAGGATTTATTTATCGGTGGATATTTGTCATCGTTGTGAAATAGATAACCAAAGGTTAATTGGTTTACTTTAACAACAAAAAACATAAAATATTGAAAAATAAGAAAAAAAATATTTTTCATTCAATAGAATAAACATTTTGGTTTGTCTACTTATTCGGTAACTTAGAGTGTATTTCAAATACGATGATATAGTTGTTATATATTTTTATCATATCAACTTATACTGCCACAGTGGTAAGGCACAGGTCACCCCCCATTTGTTTTAGCAAAATCCCTTCCATCACAAAACCCATTCACTAAAGTTGATGCAATTTATGCTATATCAAGCAGTCCAGCAGTCCACTATACCTAAATTATAAATTACGAGTCACAAGAATAGGCATAAAGATTCTTCCAAAACATATTGTCGTCCAATAAAGATCCTTTTCAAGCGGGGCACAATTCATTGAATGTCGTTATGAAACGAGGTCACTGCAATCAATTGATCAACATTTGAGGAAGCTGCCAATTCCGAAATGATTGAATTGTCTGTTGGACTCGACATGCAGCTGAGTTTGGGTCGTCTGTCATTTACCCGATAGCACATTATATAATGAACGGTAAACGATACGAATACCTTTAGCTATAATATTTAATCCAAAAATTATAAAGTGTACAATGATAATCGAGCCCTTTAAATGGTTTTATAGTAAATATAATGTACGTTTATAAGATTTATCTGAAATTCTTTTATATGACAATTTAATGAGATAACACAGTGTACATTCCGCAAGTAAGTTAATAAGTAATGAAGAGATATTACTTATTTAAGTTTTTTTTAAAAGTAACTAGTAAAAGTAACTTTCGTAACAACTCTAACCGTATCTATTGATAAATAACGTCGCTTTTATCTATCTAAAAAGTTACCGTATGTATATAGCGTGCGCAGAAGAAATAAAAGCATGCCTTATCTGGATCAATTCCATAATTGGAATTAATTAGCGATGTTTGACGGTTAAGCGGAACTCTGGGGGAACTTTAAAAGGGTTCCGCAGCAAACAGAACCTTAAACTTTTTATTGCGCTGGTTCGGTGCGTGCCTTCGCCTATTTTAGAACAGATTATGAATTTTAAATTGAAATTATGGTGGTAAATCTCTTTGCTTGTTTTCTGTATACCGTTTAAGGATAAATTAATTTCTATAGGGTAGACCGGGGTCACTAGTAACACGGGGCAATAGTACCATTGGGAATATCTCAACTTCTAGGAGACATATCTGTGTGTGCGTTAGCCGGGGTACGCGCCTTAAGTGTCCCGACTTGCTCACTAGTCGGCAGCGCGCTCGCTGCGAAACGGACGTCTGTAGGAGCATTTTTTTGTATTTAAGCACCCAAAGTAATTTTTTTTGCTATTTTTATTGCCCTGTCACTCAGTGGTTACTGTGTTTCATGTAATTATATATTAACCACGCGTTTACCTAGGTATCCAGTTCTATAATTCCCAATATTGTGTGTCTAAAGCACAACAATGTTCCGAGATATTTAGTTATTTCTCCAAAATCTATACTTGGGGTCAATTGTACCGTCTTCTCTGGGAGCAATTGTAACGGTACAATTAACCCCGTGGTACAAATGACCCCTGATATAATTTACAAAAATGAGTACAAATTAGGTGAAATAGTAATTAAGAAATAGTTTCATACTGTTATTTTTAATACTCTGTCGTCTTAACAAATAATTTAGTGGATTTCGCCATCTTTGCATTCAATGTTACTGGATAGATAATGATTTTACTTAAAGTTAACTTAAAGTTTAACAGGGGCAATTGTACCAGGGTCAATTGTAACTCCATAGAAAATAATATCTGTCAATTATTTCCAACAATTTTAGATATATAAGCTATTTGTTAACTCTCAATCAAAGCTTAGACCAAAGCGATTATGCCAAACTATAAGGATTTGAGTTATTTGTGTTTAAAGTGGAGAAAACTCAATTTAAATTTGTTTAGTTTTATCTTGTGAATTTTGTAGGACTGTTCCTGAAACCTACGTTCTTATTTATAGTGACTGATTAATAAATGCCAAAATAACAAATATACGATACTATAGTTATGATTCGATAATTTGTTTGTTTTTTATTTCCTTTTTAATTTTTGGTACAAGTGACCCAGGGAAGGGGTCAATTGTAGCACTCGCTCTGTCATCATTCTTTCCTAATTTTCTCTATGTTCTGTAAGCCCTACGTAAAATTCAACAAAATGGTTTGTAGCTATTGAATTAAGGTTTCTAGAAACATAATCATTATAGTAAAATACCCAAGTTTATATAGTACAATTGTCCGAAAACCAAAAATTGTTACTATTGCCCCCGGTCTACCCTATACATATTTGTTATTTTAATAGTTTTCCAAAATTTAATTTAATAACTCTGACTGTTTTCCTGTTCTGGTTTAGGACACACCATAGATATGATTAAATATACAGTAGGTACAAAGTTTATTTAAACCAATTAAAATCTGTATTTTGTGTATTCCGATTTAAAACGTTTTCACACAATTAATTGCTCCAAGCACGTGCGTTCGCCACTACACACACGTAAGCTTTTACCGAATGAAACAATAGGGTGTTTGCATTTTTTAATGGAAACCAAAGATTAGTTTTTCAGCTCTGGGAGTTTCGTGTGTCGGCGCAGCGGGAGTTTGAACAAGCCTCGGTTTGCAATACCCAAATTAATTCGAATGTTTGAGCTTGTTTTGAACTGTCTGCATTTTCCTTCGTTTTGCTGGTTTTAAGAAGTTTGTTAATTAATTTTGTTGCATTTTAGTTTGTGTTTGTTGTATCTTTATCTACGCTGTTTTATGTTACATAAAATTAAGCCCATGTTCAACAAAGACCAATCAAACTAGGTATTACAATACCACAATGATTCATTAGTGATACCTAATATTTATGTAGATAACCTAACTAGGTAACCAGTAACTTTAGAACTAAGACTTTGTGATATACCTAATCTTATTCCCTATTTTTTATTCAGGTGAATTTGTGTTATTTTATTTCTGTGAGCTTATTAAAAAAATATTAAAAACTTACAGAAATAAAATAACACATTAAAAACTTCAACTAATGGTACGTAATAACCACGTACGTAACGATAAGAGCTTACGCCATAAAAACTGCATTAGAGAATTAACAAAAACAATAAATTACTATTATAGAGCCTTAAACTTCAACACCCTGTTCATAAAATACATTAAAATCTACTACTTCACTAACAAAATATCTTCCGTACAACGTCGTCCATTCTTTGTTAGATTTTACGGCCCCCAACATCGTCACACCTTTTCCAATTAAAAAGAGAGGTCTATAAAACGAAAGTGGCTCATATACATGCACTTTTCCGGACAGAATGAGTTAATCGAACGTTCTGGCCAGAGGCGGATTGAGGGTGGTGAATGGGGGAGAAACGATCGCCCGCACGCTCCGGGTTTTGTTTGATCACAGATAAATGAACTTATGTCTGTATTTGGTATTGGTTTTTCACAGTTTTGCTTTATAATAAAAAACTATAAATGTAAAGCTACATTTTCATAAATACTATACTGGTAATCAAGTAGTTAATCTATTTCAAAAGATGTAGGTATTGTGCTTTTTAATAATAACTAACACAACTCATTTTAGCTACGTACATCCAATATAGCAAATTTTAGTTTTTTACATTTAGTAATATGGGTCTGTACGAACTCATTAGACTATAAAGGATGTTTAAAAACATTAAATTCTTGCTTCTTTTTCATTTGGCCCCTTTCAGTCCTAGGACCGTCTCTGTGCCAAACTAATCCATTTGTGAGTTACAACAGTCGCGCACGCCAGGTTGCGGGCCGGACTCCATTCCGTAATTAAAGCGGGTTCGATTCCCGGACTCGTCCTATTCAGCCTTTGAACTGATTGGAGCTATCGCAACTGCTCGCTTGCTGTATAAAATGTATCCAATTAGTTGGCTGAATGGTTTGGATTGAATTATTTTTGTATAACAGATTGCTTGTAAGGGTGCTCTTTCACTGGAGATATGCAGCGAGTACTTATACGGCACATATGTATGTCCTTGTATATACACTTTATACTTGTGTCAAAACTCTCATCACGGGAACGTAAATATGTACATAGGTGTGATGTTTAAAGACAAGCTGCTATAACTTGAGATCTCCTACATACCGACCTTTTTATACGTGTGAATATTGCATGTAGTATATTATCACGATCAGACGTAGAACAATAGACTTCTGTTATATACCTAAAGGTAGGTAGATACCTAAGCTTAGTGAGCAAACTGAATCTAGAGCAATATCAGTCTTGTATTGGAGTTGGCAAGTTGTATCAAACTTGCGACAAGTAAATCAAACTATGGATTTGACTTGCTAATCATGACAGCTTCAATATTCGTGTGCTAGCTTATGTATGAACAGCTGCTTCATTTTAGGTAAAAGTAAGGCGATTCAATAGATAATTTACTATTTATAATATTATTAATCACAACATAGATTCAACCCGCAGAATTTCGAAAAGTAGCTTATTAACCATTTATAGGTTTTGCGTTAGAGTAGATATTTGGTACTTTATACTACAGATAAAATATTTTAATGCAGGCGAAAACGCGGGCGGAAAGCTACTTATAGATATATTTAGGGCAAAAATATGATTTCCCGAAATAAGTAAGTATTTTTTATTTTATTAGCAGTTTATATAAATTTTTGACTTTGAATAATAAAGAAAGACGTATAAATATTAATCTCTAGTATATTGTATAGTACCCAGAAACTAAACTATTCATTAGTTTATAACAGCTGAAAAGATAAACACACTGTACTCCTTGACTACAGCGGTACATGTAAATATCCGACGCTGAGTTATGTGTTTATCAAGTTCTAAGACATAATGGCTGTATTGTAATGGGGCATGAAACTAGCATTATGAATAGAATAGGAGCTTAGTGTATACTATTTATATTATTTAAAAAGGATTATGGTTCAAACTTAATATCCATACACCATTATTTTCCTCCTGTAAAATTACACTTCCCTACAAAAAAATACCTAAATAAAAATTACGAAGTATATTACCTACTATACACAACACTGTTCTCTGTACATTAATGTAAAGATATCCACAGCCATCTCCCGCACTATATCGCCTGTTGCTACGAAAAGCTCATGTGTTCACTTCAGCTGCCAATTTGGCGTAAAGTGCGTAGGGATTAGTAAAGTTACTCCATTTCCGCTCTAAGTTTAATGTTATTTACCTACTATGAACTATAACTATGGTACGATACGAGTTTACAAGTGATTATGAAATTACGAAAGCAGAATGAAATTTATTTTCAGTTTCAGGATATAAAATAGACTAAGCTTTTAGAATGAGCCGTTCTGGCTAAGTAGGAGCACGCTCGATTTTCATTCCGAAAGTTAAAGGTTCAAACCCTGCCTCTGGATTACATGTATGTGCTATACATATGTAGGTTATACATATACATTAGGTATAGTAAAAAATTTAGATATTTTTTACTATATGTGTATATTAGGTATATGAAGTGTATCAGAAATCTAGCACCCGTACTATGTTGCTGTGTGTATTGTCTCTATATTGATTTATTTAATTACACAAGTTAAGAGCTTTTCACGTTTGTGTGTTGGTTTATTATCCAGCAATATTTATTCATCTATCACCATTCTCTAACGTTAATAATGTTATTGAATTCTTAGTTTCAAAAGTAGACGTTTTCCGAGTTCTTGTTTTCGTTCAATAAAAGTTTTTCTAAGAAATCCACAAACTTCCAAAACTTTACGTTCTCTGAAAATAACGTTGAAAGCTGAAGTTTTGTTTTTCTTAGTAACCTGAGCGAGAACCCGTCTTAATTTCGAACGTAAGCAAATGGAGTAACTCAGCTTAAATAAGCAAAAATGTTGATATTACCTTATACGCTCATCTTCTGATATACTTACTTACTTTCCTCATATATTTGATGAAAAATGAGAAAATAAAATGTAATCTCCTACTACAGGTATCTTACTTACTTAAAAGGAGCCCCATACCAATATAATGATTACTTATATATTTTTATTTTCACCCGAATTTTAATCTTGCCAGAGTAGACTTTACTGACATTTTGCGGAGATTATTTAAAGTACCTACGGGAAAATTAGTTTAGCGGTACCAGACATAAGCCCTAACAGGACTTAGCGAGGGGGCTGGCTGAGGATAATCCTAAAATGATGTACCTTAGCACTTATTTATGAGAGGACGATGAAAATTTTCTGGCACTTCAAACTTCGATGTTTAAAAATATCATGTGTACCTAGTTATATAAATACAAAATTTGGATTTAGAACTAAAGTTAGACACAATTCTGAAATGTTTATCTTATCTTATCTTAGAGGTGTTATACTTACCTATATATGCCAGGAGTATTAAATTACACATATTATTGTCCTTGTTATGTACAAATGATTGATAAAATGAATCAGAACAATTATAATTCCTATGGCTTGTCTACAAATAGCATGACCTTTATGGAAAAACAAAGCATTATTACCGCTATTGACGTAGCTATCGACAAGACGTCACTAAACATCTAAATACTCGTGAATGTACATTTGCTACTGTTTTTATTATTTGAGGTGACAAGTATATTTTCCCGGAAAAATCTTTCAAACACGTCCAGATAATTAAACAAGTGTTAGTCCCATCTTTAGAGGAATCTTTAAGCGGAAAATTATAGTCACCTTTTTTTGGCAACTAAACCAGCAGCAATCTTTAAGCTTAGTTCATGTTCATGCCCTGTGAGTGAATGATCTAGAAACGGAACTGTTGAGAATCAGCAAACCATAGTGAACTAACGGGGTAGTGACTCGTGGTCCCACTGTGATTGACCCACTATGACTCGTGGTCCCACTATCCCTGAAATCATGGGTTCGTGGTCCCACTGCTTAGTGGGACTACCAGTCATAGTTAAAATCATGGGTTCGTGGTCCCACTGCTAAAAGCTTAAAGTTTTAGTTTTTTTAGTATCGGAGTTATGGCAGTTTAAAGTTTGACAGCTGTCATCGAAAATGTTGCTCTCTCTATCACCTATCATTTGCACCTAGTACGGCATCTCTAGGCCAAGCCGTTTCAGAGTTATGGCAGTTTAAAGTTTGACAGCTGTCATTGAAAATGTTGCTCTCTCTGTCCCCATTGTTGGTGGACGTCCGACGCTGCGCTTGCCGATCCGTTGTCTCCTCGAGAACTTTATGGCCCTATTTATTACACAAAAAAAATTATGTTATAGCCCTTATGACCAAGTCAGTGGGACCACGAGTCACGACCCGAGCGACTGCATTACTATGACTGATGGTCCCACTAAGCAGTGGGACCACGAGCCCATGAAATCGACACGATGACCCACTGGTGGGTCAAATTAGTGGGACCACGAGTCACTACCCAACTTACGCTATTCCAGAGGTTAGTTTATTCATATATATTTTGTTTTAAGCAAATGAGGATAACTGATACATATCAGTTAACAAATATGATGTCTTAAGCTCAGTACTCACATACGGTATTACTCGATAGTTTAACTCGATGTCGAGTAAAAATCAACTTGTGCAAAACTCACAGATTTGAGAGTGACGTTGATTTTTACTCGACTTCAAGTAAAACTATCGAGTAATACGGTATGCGGGACTGAGCTTTATATCTCTATGACTTACCTATTATGTGCGTGGAAGGTAATTCGCAGAGGCTGCGGGGAGTGGTGGTGCTCGGGCGGTGCGGGGGGCGCGGGGGGCAGGGCGCGCCGCCGACGGAGCCCTGCCGGCTCGTACGCCGCCACCTGGTAGTGTCGCACGAACGGAGACAGGGTCACGCCTGGAACAACAAGCATATATACTTAGAAGTTGGACTAGAATATATGACATAAGGTTATTAGTAAAGAGGTTAACGTAAAGAGCCCGTGGTAGCACTCAAGCCTTCTGGAAAAACTTTTAACGGTTTTTCTGCCATGTGGTTATAGATGTCGTAGAACATACTAAGGAACAACGTTTATCAGAAGATAAAGCAGCACGTCAGAAAGAAGATAAATAACTTTTTAAGAAGGAACCTGAACACAGAACAGATTGGACTGTCTTCGGCTCGAATGATCATAATCATTTTTTTATTGTTTTCATATTGGTAGGTAAATGGGTTCTTAAACATCTTATTAGTATCACAATATGACCCTAAACAATTCTTCTAATCAAAAATATTTATATTATAAAGACAGATATATTGTTAAACTTTGAGTAGATAGTACAACTACGGTTGCCAACAGTTTACTACCCTATACTCCTACGCAATCGATGCATCTGCATTGTTCACATTTCAGTAGCTTTATTGCTTCGATCTTGCAGTAAATGGTGCAAGATTTGTTCAGCAACAATGTGCAAACAGTTCTTTGGAAGACGTATGCCTTGCAATGTACAATCAGTGTCTAATGTCGCGTAAAATACAGCCAGCTCCTTTTACTTGCTGTTATGTATATCGGTTGTTTTAAGGAGGATCAAGATGCTCATTCTTCAATCCTTTATTATACTAATAAGAAGCTAGTAAGTGAAACCGTGGCATGAACCGAATTCACAACGACTGATCGCTTAAACTTTTAAAAAATATGATCATCAAAAAATAGTGTAGGTAGGTACCTACTTTTCTTCAAAGCAAAAAAGTACCCATAAACATAAAATATTTCTGCAAATTGGGATGTAATTGGAAAATCACGAGTAATTTATTCCGCTGTGAGAATTTGCTTGGATTTAAGGCCACAAACTCTTGCCGAATTACCGACGAACCGATTTATCAGGCGTACGTGGAGCGTAGTCAAAGTATGTTGCCAGTACATGCACCCCTATGCATAGAATATTTCGTAGGATTCTTAAACAGACTTATTACTTAGACTATTTGACTAAGACTATTTAAGGATTTTAACTAAAAAACAAAAACAGAAATAAATATATTCCCTTCTCTATTAAACAACAGATTTTTTACAAAGAAGGCTAAAAACCCTACTTATTTTACGAACGCGAAAGTTTGTATCAAGTTTGGATGTATGTTTGTTAATTTACGCAAAAACTACTTAACGGATTGTATTACAATTAAAAATAAAGTTAATATATATCTTATGCCATAGAGCCATAGACCTGACCTTTGAATGCGTAATCTTTTCCAAACGTATCATACAAAGCAATAAACAGAAGATAAAATAGCGTCAGAAAGAGCCTTTATTCGATTAAAAGTCGCTACGGATTAGAGTCGGTTTGTGCGAGCCGGGCGATTTATTGAGAGCTTACTGAAGTTAGAACCCACCTTTGCTGTGCATGTGCATATCTACATAGCATATAGATATAGCAAACGTGGTAGGTATATCTGTGCTCCGGGGATTTGGCTACGAGGAAGCTAAGCCCTTTACAATTTAACAAGGTGCCACAAGTGTTGTTTTATATAAAAGTTATTACAAAACATTGAAGTCCTCTGAATTTATAACTTAAGTAGTTTTTTAATATAAAAAATTTGTTTATTTTGAAAGGACGCCTGTTTATAAAAATAAGAAGTTTATGAGTAAATTAAATCAAATTAAACCTACGCATGAAGGTACACATGAATAGGTGTTATACCTGCAAGATAAGATTCGCACAAGAAAACATAAAAATAATCATTATAATTCCTTTGAAATTAATTCAAATGAAGAACACATTAATTAAACGAATTCTGTTGTTTCTTCCTTAGTCGATTTTATTACGACCTCCTTTCACGCACATGGAGTAAAGGAAGTTGCTTATTTATTAATTAGCATCCATAACGGTAATGTTTCAGATGCAAAATCCTTGAGAGTTTATTTTCCCAGGAGAAATTAAAATAAGTGTAGGCGTTGCAACCAAAAGGCAATGATGGCAAAGCGCCAAGAAAATTATCCTGATTCTGATTAGGTTATTGCGTTTATGTATAGGATTGACGTAAGATAGGCAATATTCAGATACATTTTCTGATATTTTTTGAAAAACCAAAGAAAATATTTGAATGCCTTGCTTGGGAATTCTGTCGCATAATACGTGAACACAAAACTCGGTACGTTAAAGGAAGGAACTCATTTTTTATTTGCAAAGCCTGAGGCATATGAATGCTAATGAAACATAGAAGTGATTTTCTTAATATTTGTAAATAAATTGAATCCATATCTATACAATTGTGAGGATTAAATTACAAACTAGGTATTTTGTGGTAACGAACCAAATCAAAGGTTATACCTGAAATTAATGTTATTTTTAAACAGGTCGGATGTTTACTTTTTACGGAAGCTTTACTTTATTTTTCAAGGAAGTAATCTCGTTTAAGAGATCATCAGAACTGGGTCATCAAAATCAGTTTCATTTCTATATCAAGATATTAAATTTTTTGCAACAGTGAGCGACAATAGAAGAGATTCAATGAAACGAACAATTCTCGTAATTGTAGCAAGAGTTTGTTCCACCATTGCCGACGGCAAAATAAAGGTTTTAATAAATTTTACAGCTTAAATTGTTTGCTACCTATTTTTCAATTTAACTTAAACGACTGGCTGGTTCATTTTATTTTATTAAGTGACGCGTCTGCTTTTTTTACCGCTTTATTACTATGGTTTCTCACCTTTTAAACTATTTAAAAATCAAAAGCACCTAAATAAGCCCAGTCGTTCTCATTTTATAAAGTTACAAGTAATAAGTAAGTCGAATTTTCAACTTCATTGAAATACATTTTCATTGACGAACGGTTACATAAGTCAACGAATAAAAATATAATGTTTGCTCTAAATTTTTTTATTCTAGACGCAAGCCCAAGTCAAATGAAATATGATTCAAATGAAAACTCAATAGGTCGGAGACTCAAGACTTAATAATTGCGGGCGCCAACGTCGGACAAAGAGACTGCACAGTGAGGCTGAATGAGGCTTTTGCCTCGTTTTGAGGCAAAATTTACCTTTATTAGATGAGCTGAATAAAATCAATAGGCCCCAGGCTGTCGGGGCTTAATGAACGGCGCACCGTGGCTTATTAACTGAGGCGCTGACTGGAGGAAAACGTACTTGTGAGGGTAAGGAGCTACTAGTGCCAGAGGATTATACCTCATACCTTTAAAGTAAGTGTTAGTGCGCCTAGTGGGGCGCTTACCTAAGAAACCCACTAGACACACTGAGTTTTCCTAATTCTTGGAAAATAAAAAGCTTAATGTAACTTATAGTCGGAACAAAACCAAGCTGGCATTGTTTATGTATATCTTGACTGTGGTGTGTCGTACATAAATATGTTTAATTAAACTGAATGAATATGTAACATGTCCTTATGTAGGTATTTGTGTTGAGAATAATTAATGGCTTTCATTAAAATCCGTTTTTATTCGCGTTAATAACAAACACACACACTAAAAATCATGCCATATTCAATTCAATCTATCCAATCTATGTCCATCAATATTTAACACAATAGTCTGTCGTTCGTAGTTTTTGTAACCCTTTTACGCTATAAGTAATAGCTGAACGATGAAATGACTGAAAAGGAATGTAAAACTAGCCTAGATAAAAAGTGTTGTGTTCAGCGGTTACTGTTCTTTGTGAAGAAGTAACAAACATACACTGGCAAATTTTTCGCAGTTATAATATTAGTGCGATGTATAAAAAGAACTTGAGAGCTTCCTAATACGAGGTTCTGAAAGTAAATAAATATTTGATGAACTGTGCCGCAGAGGGGGAAAAGTTTCATCCCAGTTTTCGGTAAATTCTTTGTGGAATAATCTGAAACACTTGATCAAGTGATTGATGATAAAACGTACCTATATTAAAGGTATCTTAAGATAATCTATCAATCATCGTAACGAAATCCTATAGAATTTGTTCCCACTCCAAGAAATCAGATTAGAATTAAACGCAGTTTATAAGAGAGGTTAGTTTTAAAGCTTCTAAAGTCATTACGAGTATATTAATCATAGTAATTCTTAGTAGTTGACAAGTGAAATGTCGGTTTCTTGTGAATACTAAAACGCCATGAATATTTTTTCTGATCCCTCAATCAGTTTTAAACCATGTCGATGTCCTTATCCCTCAGTGTAACTGTTTATTCATACCCATTTTTGTTCAGGTTAACTTCACCGACGCCGCAGGGTAAGTTACAAGTAGGCACGACCGAAAATGTCGCGAATATCCCGAATATCTCTGCAGCGCTACTCTGGGATCTCTGGGATTCAATACGAAACGATATCTCTGAATGTTTCGTTGCAAAGTTCGTTTGGTCGCTGTCAAATAATTTTGTATCCTCAACGCTACCAATGACAAAAACGTTTGTCAAAATAACTCTAGGTTGTTTTATCGTCTAACCCAATGATTTTTTATAATCATTGGTCTAACCTAACACAATCGTATTTAATATTGCAAGGTAAAATTTTATGACGATTACGATAAAGTAATATTCGACGACGTAACCAAGAGTAATCCTTCTGATTTTTCAGACTCCATGAACGACAAAATGTTGATTCATAAAAACGGAAGCTTTCCCTCAATTCGATTAATGTTTGCAATCTTGGGCCCGCAAAGATTTCTTCATGACTGACTTTCCGACTCAGATAATTTGATTTTAGTACTAACTCGGTGGTTTTACTGCCGCTACCAATATTGAGTACCTGCGTACGTATTTGCTTACTAGGCGCTTTTGTATCAAACGAAAATGAAGGACCTTCGGGGACTGTCGAATTTGTGTTTCCTTTGTGTTACGCAGACCTGGGGCGCTTTATTAATACATTCCACATATTCGACTAAAAATATATAAAGGAAATCTTGCAGCATTACTTATCAATTTACCTATAAATTGTTACAAATTTTTCACACAATTTATCCACTTAAAAGATTGCCAGCAGCATTTTGCTGGATAAGGGATTATTGATATTCCGCAAAGTATTTTGGACTGTTATAATTATACCTTCAAACTCTCCCACGGGCTACGAGCCGCTGTAAAATTCACAATTGGTTATACCAGTTTAAAAAAAGTCCACTTAAAATGTAATTGTTTAAATAAATTAAATTGAATTGAAGCCACATTTCAAATCTTGAACAGTTTACCTTTGTTGCTAAAACAAGAAACACGAATATATGTCACACACCTTTCTTATAACAATATACGAAGTTAGAGTGGTCCACTCGTGTAAAGCGAGTTGCTTTATCAAGAATGAATGTCAGCGTCCACAATGAGACTGTGATCACACCGGGGCGGCATTGTAGTCGGTGCACCTCCATTGTGTTACCTTACTTCTGA
The DNA here is from genome assembly GCA_963691955.1 of Chloroclystis v-ata. NCBI lineage: Eukaryota > Metazoa > Arthropoda > Insecta > Lepidoptera > Geometridae > Chloroclystis > Chloroclystis v-ata. The sequence goes on along the minus strand of OY829902.1, from coordinate 8,020,414 downwards.
TTTGTCCTATGCACAATAGCTAGTCATCTTCTACTCTACAAGTTTATATTATTTAATTTTATGAGTTTAGTTAGACTTAAATCTTTTGATAAATTGATGAATTTTGAACTATTTAAAATCAGACTCCAGTTTGCATTCTAGTCTAAATAGAATGGAAACTGAATTGTATAAAGATGACTGATGTATTAAATGGAATAAATAACCTACGAACCTAGGACTAATTAACACCTAATAAATACCAATCTACCTGTGTTGTACCACACGATGCAGTACAAGTAAATATAGTATAAGTAGTAGTAAACCTTTAAACTATATATCCAGAAGTCCTAATGTCCTAAGTCTAACAAGCTAACCTAGAAAATTAACGGATCTTTTTAAAATAAAAACAAGAACGTCATCCCCAAGCAGGCTTTATCAGTCCTCCATAAAATGTGAGAGGTAGAGAGATCTTGTTAGAGCAGCGGCAACCACAGTTCGACATAAATGGATTTTCCATTAGATGCTGCATCTTGGCAACTGCCGTGCCGCGGGCGAGCTCTGCTAGCGAATACATTTTCATAGTTTACCGAGTACACAACACTTTTTATTCTCTTTACATTGGAAATACTGCTCAATCGGAAAACAGATTTTATGGGTTATAATATTGTTTATGTTCTGCCTCGGAATTGAGAGTCTTCGAGTCTTTTATAAGGTTTTACGGGAATCCTTTTACTAAATTTCCGCTAGCTCCATAGCTGTAATGTGGTTACGGGTGCTGTGTTTTCCTTGTAAGGAGTCTGCCGTATGTTTCTGTATTAGATTACTCTTTATTTTATGATTGTCGGTTGGTGGAATATACTTTACGATGCATCGGACTAATAAAAGAGGGTTATGTTATTTTGTTCTATTTCGTGCTCGGGGGCGTAAAATATGAAAAGCGAGATGATTCACACAACCTAGCCTGTAACCTAGCAGGGATAAGAAAGTAAATTCGCAAATTTATATGCGCACGTAATATTTTTATTTATGCGGATAACACGTGATATTTTATGTACGAATGATTCGTACTAGAGTCAACAGGCCGTGTTAACATACTTGTATGGAACTACCTACAGTAATTCCATAGCACAAAACTTCCTCGCAAATTATCTTAGGCCGAAATAATTTACAAGGCTGAATAGTTTGAACACTCATAAAACCAGAATTTGCAGGTTCGCGAAACTAAGCTCGTCAAAGGATAAAGTTGAAGTGGAACAGGTAAATAGATAAGCTCAAATAGAACGGGATGCCTGAAATTGTCGGGATGGCTTCTGTGCCGTCTCTCTACTGTTAGCGATGCGGGAATTACTTGGCACTTCCTCAGTTGAAGAGCTTCAAAAAGGAGCTTCGTTCAAGTTTTCTGTGCGGTAAGGTGCTGCAGTGCTGCAAACGATGTCTGACAGCTTTATAACTTAGTTTCTTGCTAAGCACGTTAGATCGTTTTAAGTTTACTAAGAGTTCAAAACTTTATCTTCAGGTTATTTGACGTTATGATAGAACAATATTATGGTAAATTATTTAATTGAATCCTAAGACAAATTTGTAAGTGAATGGAATTCTACACAAGCTAATTCTTTGTTGAAAGAATGAAAGTGCAGAATTGCACAAATTCCATTAGAACGTGAACAAGCAACAGCATAACTTTAGTTGAACTCGAAAACTATTTAACTAGGTTTTCCATTTACTTACAAAGGGAAAGTTAATTGTGTTTTCTACTTTACATATAAATGTGTCTTTAATATATTTTACAAATATCTACGTTTGAGAAACAAAAATCAACTTATATGTAGTTGTAAATATACTTTGATTTAAATAATCTGATAAACTTAAAAATACACACATATATAGATATATATTTTAATTATATCTAGGTACATAATAATATATAATACTTACCAGGAACAAATTTGAAATTAACAACTCATACATAAGTTTAATAGCTCAATTTATTTGAAGCCGATAGTGGAAGACCAGCGTAGTTATCAACATTCCAGCATAGGGGGCGCTACGATAAGAGGACACGTTTGAAAGCGAGCTCTGGCGGCCAAGCTTGGAATTACGACTTGCAAACGTGACTGCTATTTCAAACATAATTTATTTATTTATTTATTTAACACAAAATCCACAGCCCTTACAGATATACAATATACTTATAACCAAAACTTACGGCCAAAAAACGGATTTACTTTTTATAAATTTATGGAACTTATAATGCGACTTTGGTTGATATGTTGGTGTGACAACAAGAATTTTACTAAGTGTTTAGCGACCTATAATTGTAGATCATACAAATTGTTGTCCCGAGGCGGGAATCGAACCCGCAACCTCTTGCGTCGCAGGCGGACCTTAGCCCGCTGCGCCACAGAGTCGTCAAATATATCGTTTTAATGTCAACTAATTCACACAGCTACATTAAATAGGCCGGGGTGAAAATCGAATGTGTTTCAGGCAAAACTGCGTTATGAGTTAGTATAGATAAAATAAAAAATGCATATGACCAGCATAAACGTTCATAATGACGAGCCTCGAAGAAAAACGGTCCTTTTCAGCTTTCCTATATAAGACGCAGTAGTTCTACCCAAAAGCTACTGAATAAACAGCAGATGTTTATGTGACATCCAAGGGCCCGGATTTATAAATAATCAATGTTAGTTCTGGAAGTTTCCTTTTCTGGCTTCCATATTGGTTTCCTTCCTTGTTATCTAGACACGGATTACTTTGGATACTAAACCTTTGTAATAAAAAAAACTCACATTCTTTGATAATGGACGCAACACAGTTTTTTTGTTGTAAAAGATATTTCAAATGAACTTTTTTTTTGCTGTTCCTGTAAAAATTTAACAATTTTTGCTTTATTTTTATTGTTACCGTGAACCGTGACGCATTTTTGTTTGTAAGTAAAAAATTCTCTACTTTTATTGAATACATACTTTACTTTTTTTGTAATAGTATGGCTTTCATTTGATACCATTCTGATAACATTATAGACCCAATATAATAAAAATACATAAATTTTCAATACAAAAAACTGAACTTTTTATTGAGGCTACAAAATTAAAGTTACGTAGACAAAAAACGTAGACGTAAAAGTATAACCACCGAAAAAATCTACATAATAAAATAATATTGGATTAAATAAAATCGCAGGATTGTGATTGGATCTAAATTGACTACAATCCTCTTTGTATTAAATGAATAGCATCCTTTTCTAAATCGGCTTATAGTTCCTGTTGGGCACTAGCGGGGGTAAGCCGAGAGGCCCCGGGGGAAGGCCTTATGGCTTTTTAATTAAATCTGATGTGAGCGAATCATTCTTTTACTCTTTTTAAGCGACTTTCGTTGAAAATACAATCTAGGGCTTAAAGTATTAGGGTTTAGTATATAATTTTAATTTTCGGTGAGATCAAAAATGTTGATCTTAGTAGTTGAACTACATTTTATTCTTATTATATTCTTATATTAAAGTCAATGCCACTATTAATTTATAACTAATTATTTTTTAACATATGAACGACTGAAGAACCCAAATGTAAATATTCAAGAAGATGACCGCCGACCTTTATAGTATGTAGATTGAAGCACAATAAGAAGAAGATTGCGTGCGAAGCCACATGGCGGACATATATTCTTAATATAAATTAAAGTTAGAAACTACCACAGTCTCTTGTCACAGGCTTAGGGCTTAGTCTTTCGCATGGCCCACGCTACTCGCTACTAATACGATTAATTTAATTATATAAAAAAATAAATACTTTATGACGTCACACACGTATTTCTGAATCGCCCTGGTAGCTGGATTGCAATAATTAATCCGCGTTCATGTCAGACCGTTTACTTTGTTATTAATTTCCACCCTTCCCCCTTTGACTCAGAATACACCGATCAACTCGGAAATGACAAACCCTTTCGATTTGCCGCTAAACGCTGCGTCAAGCTGCGGTACGTCTACGGCTTAACGACAGCGCCATACACATTCAAAGGCGACATTCTGTGCACTGAAAAACCAGAATAGGTTGATTCAACTTAAATTCAACTATTTTTTAAGGTTAATATGGTACCTACCTTCGATTTTTGTTCAATCAACTAAAATTAAATTGTTACTTGTAAAAGGTAAATTTAACCAAACCCAGTTAAGTTGGTCTAACTATGGTTTGAAATAGTAATTTTAACATTCCTAAAGCACCTACAGATAAATCATGGTTGTTTTTACTATTTTTATTCTAATAAAAATGGTAAAAACAAACTTGATTTATCAGACTCAGAACGTAGAATTAACATGTAACAATAAGTTAAACACACCAAAGTTTTGTAGTAAAATCAACATATTTTTCTCGACGCAACATGTGGATATGAGTTGGAATTACCTGAGCTTTGTAGTAAAATCTACCTAGATCATAGAGTATTTCTGACAGATGTGTAATGTAGAAACGACAAAGTAATAGGTTAGAATTACCTAAATTCAGTAGTTAAACTAACCTGCGAATCGGGTATTCATAACTAAGTTGTAAGTGTAGAATTAACCTATGACAATATGTCAAAATTACCTAGTGGTTTGGTACAAATAACCTGCATTGGTAAGTAGAATCAACTTACGTGCTATGTAAAATGAACCTGAGCTTTGTAGTAAAATCTACCTAGATCATAGAGTATTTCTGACAGATGTGTAATGTAGAAACGACATGTAGTAATAGGTTAGAGTTACCTAAATTCAGTAGTTAAACTAACCTGCGACTTGAGTATTCATAACTGAGTTGTAAGTGTAGAATTAACCTACGACATTATGTCAAAATTACCCAGTGGTTTGGTACAAATAACCTGCATTGGTAAGTAGAATCAACTTGCGTGCTATGTAAAATGAACCTGAGCTTTGTAGTAAAATCAACCTAGATCATAGAGTATTTCTGACAGATGTGTAATGTAGAATCGACACGTAGTAATAGGTTAGAATAACCTTAATTTAGTGGTAAAATTAGCCTGCGTTATTTGGTATTTTCAACTAAGGGGTAAATGTAGAATTAACATGTGACATTAAATTAAAATCACTTTATGTGTTTGGTAGTTGTTAGGTTGATTCTATTAAGTTTATAGTAGAATCAACCTAACAACCATCAAACACATTAAGTGATTTTAACTTAATGTCACGTGTTAATTGTACATTATTTATCTCTTAGTCAAAAATACCAATAAATACAGGTTAATTTTACCACTTAATTAAAGTTAGTTCTAACTTATTCTAACCTGCTGCATTACACCTCTGTGAAAATACAATAATAATCACAATAATAATGATCTAGGTAGATTTTATCACATTGTTGAGGAAAAAAAACTTATTCTACATAAATATACACGACAAATTACATTGAATTTTATCAGACGTCACATAGTTAATTCTGTAAAATTATAACATAATACCAAGACAATAATACCGCATCACAACGCAAGCTTATTCTACATTACACTTCCATTAAATACGTACTACATAAAAATGCGGATTGATTTTACTACACATCAATCTGTATTTTTTTTTATTTGTGTGTGCATGTATGAGGGTGGTGTGTTTGTGTAACTACAGGGAATCTAATTTTAAATAATAAAATACAAGTTGTGAGATTAATAAGGACTTAGTTTATTTAACATTTCAATAAACATAATTCAGTAGACAGAGTAACACTACATCTGGTAAATCCTCATGAGTAGCAATGCCCTAATTATGGACACTCAGCAAGAAAATCTTAAAAACAAAATAAAAAGTTGACCAAACAAATCACAAACAATTATTAATAGTTAGATTTAAAAATTAACAAGTTATTACTAAACCGTTTCTAAGCTAAGCAGGTAGGAGGTACATGAGGAGGATACTTTCATATACATTAAGTATTATCGTAATTCATTTAAACATATTATTTTATGTTGCAGTAAATTGTACTTATAGCAAAAGTTATGTTATAATCGTTATATCATTAAGATCGTATACATTTCAATAGACTGTTCGGAACACTTGCATCAACAATACTAATATAGGTAATTAAAGAGTTATAAAGCAAAATGTGGACTTATTTATTTACCAGTTTATATCCGAAACTTTGTTTCAATATCGGGTAGTTTTTTAATATATCTTACAAGTTTTTCCCTCTGTCATTATAATCTCTCGCCGCCCGATACGCCCTAGTAGCCATTTCTCCCTTACCTCCTGGTACGGCTCTTTGTTGTATTTAAGCTCCGTGACTTGATCTTTAGTTTCTGAAACATAAAAACAGGTAAATATTTAATAATTGCAAAGTAATGTAGGTATTTAAACAACTGACATTTCATAAAGTCCTAAAACCCATAAAAATTTCTTTCGCTAAATCTTGTTTTGTATCTATAATTTTTCGTTTCTTCCCCCCTATCATAACCTCCTTTTTGAGTAGGTACTCATCTTTGGTTATTGTAACGGTCCACAGGTTTCGGAGGTTTCCTCTAGCTGGAATGGTTATTTCCTTGTGAAATACACCCGGAATGTAGTAGGTTTCCTAAAACAAAAAGTATATTATATAAAAATATATAGACAAAAAGTATATACATATATATATATATAATTATATACCCTTATTCATGCACGGTTTTACAACCAACTTTATTTACATCATCTAAAACTACACTACGGTTTGACTTTTTAATATTATTCTGATTATGGATTGCAGAATCGGAGAGTTTTTTATGAACCTTACAGTTGTTTTGTGTTAAATTAACATTTTGTGATGTGTTAAAATAACATTAAGTAATTTGTTAAAAATATTTTTTGTTAAAAAGTATGTAAGTACCTACAAAACTCGTAAGTACTTACTAATTAGGTAGGTACCTACCTAACCAAGTTGCTGTAAAATTAACATTTGTGATGTGTTAAAATAACATTAAGTAATTTGTTAAAAATATTTTTTGTTAAAAAGTATGTAAGTACCTACAAAACTCGTAAGTACTTACTAATTAGGTAGGTACCTACCTAACCAAGTTGCTGTAGTTATAATAGGTAGGTAATTATATGTGCTATTTTGTCTAGTTTTTTCGCACCGACTCGGATTAAAATCCTTTCTCTTATATTTGGGACAAGCTCTTTTAAATCGAAGTCGTTGATGTCTTGTAATAGGTCCACGGTGATTTTATTGTCTGAAACGCAAAACGAAAAAAATATAGTTAACATAGGTACCTATTCAAAGCAAACAAACAAACTAAACAATCGAATCTTTCCTCTTTATACTAATATTAGTTTAAATTATTAAAACACAAAAAATAAGCGCCTTAGGCAGACGCTTCCCCAAAATAATTTTATCGAACTAAGTTACAATTTTAGTTAACTCCATTAATAACAGAATACCTAGAGCTTTGTAGGTACCTTACACATTTATTTATCGAGGTTAGATTAGGATTAGGTATATATTATAAAACAACACTTATGTTACTTACCACAAAAATATTTAATTGTCTCTTCTGATAATCCCCATTCCCGCAGATAAACAGGCACCAAAGCCTCACCTGCGTCACTGAAGTCATCCTCGTCCATATTATTAGAAGGAATTCACCAAAGCGCACTGTATTATAATAATTCTACAAACACAATAAATATAAAGAATGCGCGTGCGATTTCACCTCGCGTCGGTTACTGACTGAACTAGACTATGGTCGAAATTTACTATACAATTTAACGTTAGGTTATAACAACTATTTACACTTGTTATAGTAACTAATTCGTACAGTTGTTTAAAATATTCTTCAAATAGTTGAATAAATTTTGTACATTTAACTAAGTTATTTTGCTTATTCAACTCTTGCAATATTGTTATTTCAACATTACTATTAGTTGTTTTAAATTTTTAGCAAAAAGTTAAATTAATTTTGTTATTTTGACTAAGTTTGTTTTGTTGATTCTACTTTACAATTATGTTGATATTACTATGCAATTTAACGTTAGGTTATTTTAACAACTATTTACACTTGTTATAGTTACTAATTCGTACAGTTATGAGATATGGAGTTATATTTTGGGGATACGCAACTGGCAAACTAATAGTATTTAGGGCACAAAACGATGTATAAGAGCAATATGCGGTATTAGAAGGCGGGACTCCTGTAAGGACCATTTTATCAAGCTTAAGCTTCTAACATTTCCATCTCTATATATTTATGAAGTAGCTGTCTTTGTCCAAAGCAATAGAGATCAATTTGATTGGTTTCCGCCTGAAAGTCGCATGGAGGGTAAATTAAAGCACCATTCATGCAGGACCAGTCTATTCCGTAAAAGTTTATTTGGCATGGTGACCGAAATTTACAATAGCATTCCAAAATCTGTTCGTGAGCTGTCTATAAATGAATTTAAGATACGACTTAACTACATTTTGTTAAGAAAAGGATATTACTCCATTAAAGATTTTTGTAATGACCGTAAAATTGAAATTATTTGACATTTTAAATTGTATCTAAATAAACTTGACATTTTGTTCTTAACCTTAATCTGACGTTAATAACTTAAATAAGTATATATTTTAATGTATCACTATTCAATTTATGTAATCCGACTGTAATAACTACATTGATTTACAGACAATAAAATGATTATTACTAATTATTACAGTTGTTTAAAATATTCTGCAAATAGTTGAATAAATTTTATATATTTACCTAAGTTATTTTGCTGATTGAACTCTTGCAATATTGTTATTTCAGAATTACTATTATAGTTGTTTTAAAGTTTTTGCAAAAAGTTAAATTAATTTTGTTATTTTGACTATGTTTGTTTTGTTGATTCTACTTTACAATTATATTGGTATTACTATGCAATTTAACGTTAGGTTATTACAACTATTTACACTTGTTATAGTTACTAATTCGTAGAGTTGTTTAAAATGTTCTGCAAATAGTTGAATAAATTTTGTAAATTTAACTAAGTTATTTTGCTGATTCAACTCTTGCAATATTGTTATTTTAACATAACTATTAGTTGTTTTAAATTTTAGCAAAAAGTTAAATAAACTTGGTTATCTTGACTAAGTTTGTTTTGTTGACTCTACATTACAATTATGTTGATATTACTATGCAATTTAACGTTAGGTTATAACAACGATTTACACTTGTTATAGTTACTAATTCGTACAGTTGTTTGAAATGTTCTGCAAATAGTTGAATAAATTTTGTACATTTAACTAAGTTATTTTGCTGATTCAACTCTTGCAATATTGTTATTTTAACATAACTATTAGTTGTTTAAAATTTTTAGCAAAAAGTTAAATAAATTTGGTTATCTTGACTAAGTTTGTTTTGTTGATTCTACATTACAATTATGTTGATATTACTATGCAATTTAACGTTAGGTTATAACAACGATTTACACTGTTATAGTAACTAATTCGTACAGTTGTTTAAAATGTTCTGCAAATAGTTGAATAAATTTTGTACATATAACTAAGTTATTTTGCTGATTCAACTCTTGCAATATTGTTATTTCAACAATCCTATTAGTTGTTTTAAATTTTTAGCAAAAAGTCAATTGCATTTTGTTATTATGACTAAGTTGTTTTGTTGATTCTACTTTACAATTATGTTGATATTACTAAATGAACAGTTAAATTTACCTTTTTGTGATTTTACATACAAATTTATGTTAAATTAACCTATTTTAGTGAGTTGAAACAACTATTTAATTTCAACAATTTTTTTTTGTAAAGTCAAATGTGTTGGTTTGATTGTCATAACGTAATTTTTTGTTGATTCAACACAAAATAAATCAACATAAGGAAATTCAACTATTTGGTTTCTCAGTGTGGCAAAGCTCCGACTGCGAGTTCGATTTACTCTCGGAATCAAATACATATATATTTATATTGTACATAACATGTACCTACCATACATAACATATCATATATACCACCTATAGCATAATTATTATCGACCACGAGGCTATTGCTGTGTGAATGATAAGAGCAAACAAAAATATTTTCGTAGTTGTATTTATTTTAAAACAGAATGTAAGATAAGAAAGAGCGTCACCTTCTAATACAAGTATTTAAATACTTAAAAGGTCTCCAAATACTATTGTGTAAATTGTAATCCTTGTTGAAGAAACTGATTTTTTGTATTTTGTATATTTTTTGTATCAAGTGCCCAATAATGTTAAACAATAACTAGTACCTATTAGTTCATGTGACTCAGTTGATAAGGTGACGATCCCTTTCCGATTCGTGAGCTGTGTCCTTCATGCCGCCCCCTGAGGAAGTTTCGCGATAACCAGGCGTGAAGTACTGCCGCCTGCCGCCTGCCCGTCCCATTTTGACAGCCTTTGAACTTTCCAATGAAGTACTTTACAAATAATGTTCGTTTACTTATTTAAAATTACGCATTCCGAACATAATTTATACATACCCCTATATCCATATTATGGTGCGTGTGGATATTTAATTGCTTTATGCTGTTAGTGCTCCCGAATGTACTCGAATTATGGTTATATATCTGGGGAATAAAGGATCTTTCGACGATACAATTTGGCTTAGTTATTTTCTCATAATGTAGCTGTCTAATACGAATTTGATAAATTTTCCCACGATATAAAGGTAATACTCACAGTAAAAATGTTAAAATACCTTTCACAACAACGAATAAATGATACATATTGAAAAAGGTACCGATAGTGTGTGTACCAAAAATAATATTTCCAATATCGGTAGTTGTCTAAATTACAGGCATCATAGAAACAAACAAAGAGTATCCCTATAACTCGATTACAGCAACCGCATGCCCGTGCTGATATTCTGGCAATTTACCAAGCATTGTCCTCGAAGATAAAACTCCAGCCATGATTCCATAGGTACATAACGACGTCACAAATAATGCCGTGCCAATTTACAGCAACAAAAGTAACTCAAACAAGAGGGTGGAAATGGTGAAAATGGTGGATACATCATAAAGTCACAGGCGACATAAAATGGCGGCATTGGCGGCATTGGCAGTGTGCGCGAACAAAGCACGTAGGAATGTTGACATATTACGGCACACGCTTAAAAATAAAAGGAATAAACAACGACAAAGACGGCAAAGATAAGGGTGTTGTTTATTCGCCGAAACAATTTGGGACACCATCCAGAAACAGGCGGGAAGAACGGCTAGATCACAAGACATGTGTATGCCACGCAGCTTTGCTTACGTTTTTAAGATTTCACAAATAAAAATAAGATTTAGAAGAAGACTGCATTTCATATTTCATTTCTTGATAAGGTTTATCTAATGCTTAAGAATTATGAAAATATAGAATAGCATAGGTACTTATTTACTTTATTGAAAAACCTTATGCACAACAATTAAGCTTAGTTGTTCATAACATGTACATGTATTAATACTTTATATTGATAATTACATAAATTTTGGAAAATAATTATAAAACTGCTTTACAGCAAACCCTTTCTATAGAGGTACAGCGGTTTATTACGTGCTATGTCATCCTGAAAATAAAAGGAAATAGTATTTTTTGCCCGGAAGCCTCTACCTCCCGGTGTTCGATAGCTCGTTATTTTTATTCATCAATTTAAATTTTAAGCCGCGCTCGTGTCTAACAGTTTTATTAATTAAGTTCGTTAGATATTTAACAATAGGCTTTTATTGAGGAAGAATAATGGAGTCTACCAATAAAGGCCGCAGTGGTTGTTAAATTATATAGCTTTTATTTTAAGCCTTAAATAAATATTGAGGAATGCAGTAACTATAGAAGGTGTTTGTTATAGTTAGACTAAGGAAAGGTGTATTTAACATATTACGAGGCAATGTAGGAAAATAAACATACTATCTCACTAGAAACGGAGTAGGTACCTACTAAAATTGGTTGTATAATCAAGCAACTCTAAATTGAGGTAGATAGAGCATCGACTTATTTACGGCATCTCAGGTGCGGCGGCATACGGCTCGTCTGCAATGCATACCGGCGAATCAGGTCACCAGGCGGATTCCGAGATCCATCACGGTTGTTATAACCCCCCTGAATTCTTAAGCCAATCTGAATTGTTTAGGGATGTAATAACCCCCCTGAATTCTTAAGCCAATCTGAATTGTTTATTGCAATTTGCATGCACTGTCGTCATCTCCAGCGGCTCATTTAAAGCCAGGATAGACCAGTGTAATTTCACATTTTGTTTTATTTTGAACTGAATCCCCGCGGCTTATAAAAAGCTTATATGCTATTCTAACGTATGTACTGGTCTATTGTTAAGTTTAATAAAAAACGTTTTGTAGTATTTGCTTCAAATATCAACATCTGTTCCATTCACTCTCACATACTTTTGTAATAGAATAATATGTGTAGAAACGAATGTTTGTACAAAAGCAAAGACAGCATAGTCATTGTTTAGTCTGGCCGAGAAATTCAACTGAATTTATGTTTTAACTAAGTAAAATGTGGTTCGAAACATCCAAAACGACTAATATTTTCAGTGTTTGTACGTCTGGATATTCCTTACAACTACACTAGCCTTGAATAGCTAGTAATAATACCGTAAGAATCTATGTAATTTGCCTTTAAACAATTGTATAACAAGAACAGGACATACAAACAAGGCTGTTGATAGTAAAACGGACATGGTCAGGGCTACGTGGGCTTCACCGATGCGTGACGCTGCCCCTTGAAGGCTTGAGACTCGTTCTAAACCTATGCGCCAGAAGCAAGTACTATTTATAAATGTGTTTTCATTTGACGATGAAAGTCGATAGCTATTTTTTTGTAAGTCTCATTAAAGATACATGTATTTCATCCATCATTTTATTAAGTAAACTAATCCATACTTTGTAAGTTCGTAAACAATGGATCGTCGATAAAAATAAGACAGCAAAAGTCTCACAGCAAAAAATAACAGGAAAGTGGCATCAATAATGTAAATGGATGAGGATTCAAGGAATAAAGCTTGCCTAGGGACCATTGTTCTATAGAAATATAAGCTAAGATTAGTATTCTGTCCCAGTCACACCACGTAATCTTGTGAATGAAACGCTCGGGCTAGGTCTGATAACTCCAAAACTTTTCACTTCACTCGCTCAAAGCAAAATAACCTTTATTGTTAAAGTTTTAGGATACAATTATGTGACGAGATGGCGCTGTTACTCACGCACCACATATTCTGTGCTCTGGGTCAGTAGGTCGAGTTATATAAATGAAATTTCGTTTTGTAAACACGAGACGTGTGAATAGTTTGGGTTGTTTTGTTCCGTTCCATGTTTCCTAGTGCGAATTCTTCCGTTTTGGGGAAACTGGTTTTCACAGATAACCCCCGCTAGATGGTCCATTATAATACTTTTGTTCCGATTCAAACGCACCGAAATTGGAGGAAGGCGCGGGTTGCGGGGACTGGAACAAAGGCGTTGTGATTGGCTATTTCAAGGTCGCACTTAGGTCGCGGGTTGGGAACATTGAACGAATTTGTCGATAATTAATTTCGATGATTCGTTTTAAAATTTCATATTAAAATGAAAATAGCATCATGTAGGTAGGTAGATATGTATTTATTTTTGGAATACACAAATCTGTAGAACTTAAAAATTAAAAAATTATATTAGAAAAATTTATCACTAATAATTCATTTTACTGAGTAAGTACTCTATAAACATATTTAAACGGTTTATGGATTACTTATTTATTTTTACATACAATAATACCGAGAGACCCGCTAATATACGTCGTCTATTATTTTTAACGATATCGATTAGAATTTACAACACTAACGTTACACGTGCTTTCGCCGAGAAGGACAACGAATGCAATAAGCGCAATGCGGAAAAGAGACAAGTGAACGTCCTTCGTACGAGTAGCCATTATAAGCTGACCTCTTCACTTGCGTTAGACTATAGAAACGTATATGAAGTTCACGGGTCTGACATTTGGTCGCAACTAAAGCCGTGTTTCGAGGCGGGGCTTTAAATATGGTTGGTTTAACCATATGTTTGGCGCGCGGTCCTCGCCTGTTATGAGGTATCTGGTTGGTAATCTGTGCTGGTTTTGTTTTTGCATGATGGTTTGTGGTCAAAAGTATGGGTCGTTGACTTCTGAAGTGAGGTAGGCCGAAATAAATGTAATCATGCTCCAATGGAGCGATTTCGCCACATCCGTGTTGTTGCCAATTTTGATATTGAATTCGGCCTACCTCACTAAAAAACCACCGCACTTTTTACATAAAAGGTTAAAGAAAAAACTGATGGTTACCTACAATAAAAGTTATTTTTACATTATAAAACACTCCAGTGATATTTTATCACACAATATTTTAAGCGCTCTACACACCGCCCGCCGGCACAGCCCGGCGGCCCAACCCGCCGGCCTTATTTTTTAAGCGCTCTACACACCGCCCGCCGGCACAGCCCGGCGGCCCAACCCGCCGGCCTTATTTTTTACAATCATGCCGGCGGGTTGGGCCGCCGGGCTGTGCCGGCGGGTCAGGCCGCCGGCATCCCTCTCCACTCACTCAGTCAGTTGCCCGCCGGCTTTCATAGAGTAGTGACGTATTTGGCAATAAAGAATGTTACCTAATTTTGATTATTAGCACTCCATATTCTATGTCTAATATAAAAAATACGCGTGAAAGAATTACTTCGATACATCAATTAGTTTCCGATTTAGAAGTAAAACAAGTTGTAACCGTACGACGACGATAACACATAGGCTACTTTTAATCCTATGAAAATGTACAGTTCTTGAGGAAAACGGGGCCGAAGACTGGAGGAAGCTAGTTTGCAATAAATCAATATATTGTTCATTTAAATTTACTAAGAAGCTAGTTTGCCATAAATCAATGTATTGTTCATTTAAATTTACTAAGAAGAGCGGTACCTACCTATACATAAATAAATACTTACGTACCTACCAATAGCAACAAAACTTTAATACATATTTAATGTCTTTAACGTCAAAGTTTAATGGTAGGTACTTCTACTATTTGAGTTATCTTCATCCATTTTATCAATCGAATAATATTTAAGTACTACTATTAAACTATTAATTTAATACGCGGACGAAAACACATCAAAATACTGCGCAAGCTGTTGCACTACTACTATAATCTGCTGGCGATACTAAGCGGGCCGTAGGCCGCGCGAAGTTGTGGTATTACGTCACAAGCGCTCACGTGACTGTTAGCGAGACTCGATATTTTTCGAAACTTTGAATGCCTTTAAAATCAAAACTACTAGGTACTTTTTAACTAAACAAAAACTAGTATATTTGTATACATACATGCTTTATTGATACAACATTTCAAGCGATTTGGCATACCTAGTAACATTCTTCATTACTAGAACACCACATGCCGGGGCTGTCGTGCCGCCGGCATTGCCGCCGGCAAAGTCGTGCGGCTTGGACATTCTGAAGCCGGCGGGCTAACCCGCCGGCATTAAGCCGGCGGGCTGTGCCGGCGGGCCGCCGGCTTTGGTGTGTAGAGGCCATTACAATCATGCCGGCGGGTTGGGCCGCCGGGCTGTGCCGGCGGGTCAGGCCGCCGGCATCCCTCTCCACTCACTCAGTCAGTTGCCCGCCGGCTTTCATAGAGTAGTGACGTATTTGGCAATAAAGAATGTTACCTAATTTTGATTATTAGCACTCCATATTCTATGTCTAATATAAAAAATACGCGTGAAAGAATTACTTCGATACATCAATTAGTTTCCGATTTAGAAGTAAAACAAGTTGTAACCGTACGACGACGATAACTCATACTGCACATGACATACATGCAGATAACTGTCTCTGATACCTAGTTGCTGACGTTGCATAAATATCTAATAGTATAAAGCCTCACTAACTACTAAAGTATTGTTAAATGTATCGTCGAACAAAATGACCTTACGTTCGCTCTAGGCCACATAACACAGTTTGTAATTACGCCTCTATAATTAATGTAATTATCTAATTAATTATACATTTGGGACTATTGTACAATACTATCGAGTGTAATCTGTTCACCTACTGATTGTTAAATTTTAATGAGGTTACGTACGTGTGAACCTGCTTAGATGAAATTATACAGACAATTTCCGAATAATTAAAGAAGATGTCTCGACTATCTAGAAACGACAAAACGTTGTCGATTACAACAAAGTTTTCAATAAAGGTTTTGTTTGATACAGGACATGAAACCATTCTGTGTACTCTACCGCCGCCGTGTAAGCGTGTTGGTTATATCAAATTTTGCAAGATTTATAATGAATAGAAATATAAATGTTCTATAGAATATGCTTATACCTACCTATTGTGATGATGTACTCAAAAATATGAATACACAATTTTAGATTACGGATCAATGCTTTTCCGTATAAGTAATGATTGAATCAGACGTGATAACATTAGCACAAGCAGAAGTGATTTCAACACCTAATTTGGCCAGCCATAAAAACGGAATTATGATTGATTCTCAGCAAAAAAGTTAGACAAAGAAACCGTCAATAAGTATTCCTTTGATGTATTGGACGGAATAACTGAATATTTCAGCATAAAGTCCATTTGATCGTTCTCATTGGATATCAATTCGCCTTATCCGATTGCTAATGCGCTGGACGAAGCCTCAGCAGGCAGCTGGTTCAACCGGGGAATAGAAAATCTTCAACTATATGGAGAAAATCTAATGTAATTTCCAAATTCCTTATAGAAACTGCTAACTTATCTAGACATTCTCTTTTATAATTATTTTAATGGCTTTTGTGAAATAGGTTTTTATTATTCTAAAATTATTTAAATGTTTTTGTTGTTGTAGTCTATGACCAAAATAGTTAAGTGATTTTTTACACGATATAAGATGAATTTCGAAGTTAAATTTTCCAATTTCCAAATGTAAAATAATAAAATCTTTAACGCGTGTTTTTATAATAATATTTTTTTTAAATACCAGTAAAGATCGCAAATATTTTATCGGGAAACTCAAAAAATTATGCACTTGTAGTTCGTAATAAAAAAAAATATACAAGTTTTATCTACGACCAAACGAGATTCTTACAAGTAATGCTAATTGTGTGGAAACTTGAACTTGAAAAAAAACTGACTCAGCTGCCATTCCCCGCTCTTGTTGTCCAACTCTATGCATTCATTATCATACCAATAGCCGTATAAATATTTATAAACACAATCAAAAGAAACTCGTTTCTTACCTAATTGGAGGTTGTTGTACCGAGCTTTTGATTTCTGCTCCGATTTTACGGAAACGTGAAAAAATCGCTTTGCATTATTCAACGAACAATTTGACCCACTTGTTCGTATGGAGCCGAAGTTTAGGTTCGTTAGGCAGTTCGCAAAGGTACACTGAACTTCAAAGAAGAAGATGAAAATAACTCTGAGAATCATAGAAATATGCAATGGTGTGCTTGGAGTTTCTGTTTGTAAGACTTCTTGGGACACCTTTACGGAAAAGGTTGATGCACTTTAAGCATAACTTAGACAGGGACACATATATTTAAACACAGACAATGATTCATTTATTTTTTTATTTGAATAGTGTAAAATAATTATCATCACACATTATTATTTTTATAACATTTTCCTTTGCTAAACTGAACAAACTACATCTGTATAATGTTCAAACGCAACCCCGCACCATAAAGTAAATATTAGGTAGAAATATCCTTTACCATGGGTGGTTAGATTACGATGATCAGTAGACGGTTATTTATTGGTTAATGGCGCACCTGAGCCCGCCGTGTCCTCGGAGAGACGGGAAATGTTTTTGCTACTTGCAACTTTGCAGACTGAAAAATGATGCTTTAGAATTGGAATGCAGGGAGAGTTGAGGGTTGAATTTTTTAGGTGAAATGAATCCTCGGCTGTAACGACTATTTTTGTATTGTTGCTTGATTTATTTACTGTACAATTCTCCTTACATTTGTCGTAAATATTAAGTTTGGTGTTATTTATTACGTTTTATTTGTGTATTATCCAAAATGTTGATGAATGAGGAGAAAGATATACTTAATTCTATGGCATTAAGATTGTTAATACGATCAATTACTCAAAATACAAATTAATTATTATACCGACAACACACCACAATCATGAGATAATGGTTCGCCAATTAATTTACCCGTCACTATAAATTCAGTGAAAATGTTCCAAATGATTATCTAAATCAGTGAGCGCTCGGTAAGCAGCGGAGTGACCCAATAATCTGCAAATGAATGATGTTCCGTTTCGGGCCTGCTTGAATAATTTATACCCAATCGAGCTGAAAGCGTTTCCCCTCTGAAACACTTGCTCATTTTTAATTGCTTCCAAGATTTTCAATACGCACGGCTCGTTGAGGCGATAAGAAAGCCTAAAAAAATGTTCGAATTTTACGATGAGTAGATATATCGTAGGTGAAAGGTACGCTATTGTTATTAACGATCGTAGGATCGTCCATATAGATAAATATAACAAATGTCTTTATCGCTTTTCTTCAATGTTACTAAAATAAACACATAAGCACGTATGAAAGATAAGTAATTGAGTACCTAAATTATATAACTAATGATTCAAGATTCAAAAAATATGCCTTAAATTATTCAACGCGACACTTTTCTAATTGAAAACATGAAAAATGGATTGCTGGTAGTGAAAAATGTTCCATTATCTAACCCGCGACGTAATAATCTCCACAGTTCATCACCGAGAGGCAATCGTCTAAAAAATCCTCCATGACAAAGCTCTTGTAAAATAATCGATACCTACAAGTGACGACTCATCGACGATCACGATTCACGATGATAATGCTAAAAAAAACAAAGAACATGAATTCAACTAAATCCTAAAACGATCAAGTCATAAAAATCAAATGTGAGTAAAAATTATGCATGCACATCTTTGACAGTAATAAAACGTTTTATTTTATGTCGTCATAACATTTTGAAGGACAGTTTAGAATGTTTATATCTGTTGTCTGTTTAAGGGTCTAAGTATGGGTATTACAATTAACGATGTACTTGGTATCAATGCGAAGGGAGAGGGTGACATCTTGGCGCCCTCGCGACAGGCACGGATTGCGTAAAAATGATCCGTGAAGACAGGGCTGTAAACATTTTATATGTAGGTAGTTAAAAGGTACTTCTGCAGCTTTATTGTATCTTAAGCCATAGAAATTAAATTATAATGCGTAGGTTTGTTACGTGCAACAGGATTATTTATAATATTATCTAAAAACATCTACGCACCGCTACTTTGCCCGCGGCATAATAGATATTCCCATTAAAAGATATATTTTCCATAAATTAACCGATGTTCGATTCATCAATCGAACTAATTTTATCCAAATCATCATCATTAGTATTTCTTATAATAGTAGAACTGTGTCTGAAAATGTATCCTTTAACAAAAATCCAACTCAGAACAAAGTTACATAAACAGACAGAATTGCTTTCGATTCTTTGTATCGCGATCCTCCAATTTGTTTCAAAGGAAAAACAATCCAAAAGGAAATCTAAACAATATCCTATGTAACCTAAGAATTACGAGAGACCAGGGCACCGTATCCAGCGGGAATCATCCAATCGGAGGCCTTATCGGGTTACGCTGGCGTGTTTGCGTCCCGGCCGCGCCGCGCGAGTAATTCGAGAATCGACACTTCACGTCGACGCGCAATGAGGAATATTGCGAAAAAAATCCAATAACATCGCCTTCGGGGAGGCACAGGAAATTGGGAGCGTCACACCACAGCCTCCCCCGCACCTGCGCCAATTATACACTGCGATATTAGCCTCGCTCTTACACTCACTTCAAATAAACAAATATTTACTGCTACACCAGTTGACCTATTTTCGGACTATCGATATAACTCAACCTAAAAAGAATAAAAGTTAAAAACAAAAGAATGTAGCTCTTAAGCATTTGAGTGTAGCATTTGTTCCGGTAATTGGAACAACAAATGAAAAAGCTGCAGTGACATTCGGACACTAATGATTCTGTAAAAGATAAACGGGAAAAACTGTCAGGGAATCTATCTACTCCACAGCTCCTTCCCTAATTTATAATAATGCAGATGATATGACAATACGAGTATGTAAAACTGTGATGTAGGACTGATTAATCTGCCAAGGCGAACAGGTAAATAGTTAACTACCTTGATACTGGTTCGTCATCAAATAATAACTCACATAATTGCTATGTATGTATCACTTGTAAACGGAAATACTCGTAGAAGATTGTACGCGGTGGAATTGTTTATTTGCTTGTTTAATGTTCACTAGGTAGCTATTCCACTAAGTATTGAGGAAGATTGCCACCATTAGCAACGCCGTCTGTGGAAGTAATGTGGCGTAAACAAGACTGATCGCGCTCAGATTACAAACGTACGACGGCAATTGGTAAAAAATAGCGGAAATTTCAAACAGCAGAGCACCAAAACTCATATCCGCTGTAGGAATTACATCCAGATGTAATCTCGCGGAATCTAATTAGGACGTGGCGTAGCACTCTAATTTGCCTTTAGCAGGCGAAAATTCAGCTTTAGAAATCTGTCCAATTACGAGAATGAACATCTCTAAATTAGTATCGGGACGATGCTTAGGAGATCATACCGGTCCATCGAGTTTAACAGCAGTATTCAAATGGAATGGTGATGCAGACGCTTTCAATTATTTATTCATGCATCTTAGCATCTTTGTTTCCATTAGTTTAACATATTAAAGCCGTAAAAGTGATCTACGTAACGGGTGACCCGCGCTACTTCGACCTTGGCTCTACATTTGTTTGGTGCTCCGCCAAATTGGACTTTCTTCGGGAACGCGTCCTTGATTTACGCAAAACAAAATCCCACGGTGACCTTTTTCCAGTGGCTGGATAAAAGCCAGTCTGTTTCATGGCTTTGGCCTTAAAACCCCAATAAAATTACTTGGCAAAAGTTAGAGGTTAAATGAAGAACTGCACAGGAGTAGATCTGTATATCTTGTAAAGTTATTAAATAATTAATATTAGGTTAATCATTATTCTCAAACATAGGACCTAAAAAATACTTTTTGGGTCGTCATTTCTTTATTAAAATGATAATTCTAAAATAATTAAACAAATATCGAGAACTTTTCAATATAGGCATAATAACAGTTTTAGTTTTGAGTGTTTTGTTTTTCGACTCGAATTTATATTGGAAAAGTTAAACTTTTCTTTTCACATCTTGATTTACACATCTTCTATTGTGACGGTTGTTACAGAGGACCGAGCAAGAATGTCGGTAACTATATATTCCAGAATCGAAATCGTAACTTTGCGATTGCTCTCCGATGTATATTTACATTGTTTCATGATTGAAAGTCAGTACGTGTGCAGAATTGGAAACATTCAACTTGGTCCATTCTAGTGCGGGCTTGGCTACTAACAGTGAAGCAAATGTCTAACAGCTTACTTTCATGTCCTTGCTAATGAAGATGCCTGCTCTTAAGTATTTACTTCTAGGGTTACATCTCTTGTTTGCTAGCAAACAATTAATGAAAGAAGTATAAAAAATCGGGAAAGGCTTTGTAATTTACGGACAGGAAAGTTCTCGAGTCCGATATTCTTTAGAAAACTTTCATAAAATAAATACAAAGATATTTATGACAATGTTTCCTGCCAGTGACAGCCCTAGAACCTAGGGATTAATCACGACGGGTACTGTACGTACAAATGCCAAAACGTACAAATGGCGTGTTTGTCCAATTGTCAAAATGTACAAAAGTTAAAAAGTACACAAATGTGTGAATGTTAAAATGAACAAATGACTAAACAATAACATGTTATAAATCGCAAGCGTCAAACCGTATTAATGCCAAAATGTTCTAAGTGCTTGACTATCCCCGTGTCAAAATGTACAAATGATAAAAACTACAAGTTCTCGATTATGCCATTGTGCAACAGATGCGTATTTTGAACTTCTCCATGCAGTGCGGAAGCGCTTGGGTCTCAGCCCAAATATGTTTAGTTTGACCTAGGGAACATTCAGTAGCGGGTAGCCTTTGATACAATATTGGAAAGTAGATGCCATATAGAGCTTCTTCCTGGCTAATAATTATATAACTCAAAATATATATTATTTTGAGTCATATAATTAAAATCTCCTTAGTACATTATCTAAAACCTTCAAATAATAGATAGGAACTCCTTGAATGAAATGCGTCACACGATTTTCAATGTAAAATAATTTGAAATTTGATCGATTTGATTGTCATTTTGTTTCTACTATTATTTCAACGATTGTGTGAAATGGACGAAAATAAATCAGTATTTTTTTGTAAAAATCAAAAAGGAAGAGATACATTGCTGTATGGACTGCACAGATTCAATTTTCGTCACGAGAATAAGAACACAACGCTATGGCAATGCGTCAATCGAAACTCTTGTGCCGCATCTCTAACGCTCAGTAATGATAAAATTCATGTGGTACGCGAGAAGGTCACCACACATGTACACTGCCATCTAAATTTATCAATAAAAATCATATAGCTTTTCAAAATTGCAAAAAAAAAGTGTGTGAAAGTTATAATTCAGTAAAGGAAATCTTCGAAGAGTGTTTTGAAAATGAAGAAAAAGATGATGATTCAGACGTTTCTGATCTTTCGCCAACATTTAATACAAAGAAGCGATCGCTGTATAGAGCGAGAAAATACTTCTTAGGTGTAAAGTCAACAACATTTACAAAATTGGAAGAAGTAGAATTGCCAAAGATATTAAAAGATAGTTTTCTATTGTGGGAAGATGGCGCAGAGGAAAAGATTTTAGTCTTTGGTACAAAGTTGGGTATTAAAACGCTAAGAAATTGTGCAAATGACCAAATGGTTTTTGGAGACGGAACGTTCATGGTGGCGCCCGATCCTTTTGAGCAATTATTCACCATTCACCTAGATTATTTCAGTACAAATGACGAGACAAACGTAGTGCCCGTCATTTATTCGTTGCTGCCTAATAAAACCACTAACACGTATGAACGCCTCTTTACTTTTCTCCGAAACGAATTAAACATAACCATTAAAACATACAAATGTGATTTTGAAAGAGCACAGATAAATGCAGTAAAGAATGTGTTCCCCGACTGCGAAATATCAGGATGTTTTTTTCACTTTAATCGAGCAATTTGGAGAAAAG
The DNA here is from genome assembly GCA_963691955.1 of Chloroclystis v-ata. NCBI lineage: Eukaryota > Metazoa > Arthropoda > Insecta > Lepidoptera > Geometridae > Chloroclystis > Chloroclystis v-ata. The sequence continues at coordinate 7,997,331 of OY829902.1, read as the reverse complement.
GAGCAGCTCTGAAGCTGGATGAAAGTAAAGAAGGCGTTAAACTAATAAAACGGACATCTTTGTTACCTCTTCTGCCTCCACATTTACTCTCTGAAGGATGGACTGAAATCCTTAATAACGTTTCAGAAAAAACTTTGGTAGTTGAAAAATTTGAAAAATATTTTGAAACCCAATGGTTATCCAAATCTCTGCTCGCAGAAATCAGCAATAGTGACCAGCGACACCGCACAAACAACTGTCTGGAGGTATGGCACGGACGTCTAAAAAAGAGAATGCGATTAAAACCGAACTTATATATGTTTATACATTTGTTACGAAAAGAAAGCAAATATCAAGATTCACGCATTAAAAACTCTCTCTTTGAAAAACGAAAAAGAAAGAAGTCAGACATTATTTTTGATAGAAAATATAAAACATTGTTGATTCAATTAAACGAAAAAGAGATTACACTTAATCACTTTTTGAAGTCCATAACACAGCTACGTGATCGATATAACAAGTTTGTTAAAGAGTAGGTAATGAGAAATTAAGTTTTTCAGTGAAGATTATAAAGAAGAGTACATTTATTTCATTTAAAGATACCTAATAATATTAAGCAATTTCTCTATGTTTTTATAATATCAATGAAGAAAAAATAAAATGTGTCTTTATTTATGTCTACTTTCATTCTTTGTGAAATATGTAAACACTACTAATAAACACAACTATTTAAACACTACTTACCTACAGATAGTGTGACCTGTGACACGGACAGTTGAATATTGCATCACTCGTTCCTTATATCATTTACACATTTTGACCATAGCATACACGGAAAGTTGAATATTGCATCACTCGTTCCTTATATCATTTACACATTTTGACCATAGGATATTCTGTCATGGAAACATTCCGACAAAAGGTCATTTAGTCTCTTGCATGTTGTACATTTTGACAATTGGACAAACACGCAATTTGTACGTTTTGGCATTTGTACGTACAGTACCCGTCGTGGGATTAATTAGCCAGCAGAGCAGCACTTGTGTAGTTTTTACGAGGCTTTTGAGTCGTATCTGCGATGTTTGCGGAGACAGTTGTAGCTATAAATGCTCGTTTACGGGCCCGCAGTAAACACATGCTGTGGTCCAATGCTGATAGCTCGCCTCGTAAACTGCACGCCTGCTTTTACACAGCTTTATTTTAAGCTAAAATGTTTGGAGCTGAGCTCGTCCGTGTTGCTTGGGTTGATTACAGTAATTACAACTGCTCTCAAAAATGCTGGAGCGTGTTAAATTGAATTGTGTAGGTACTCCGGTGGAATAAGTAACTTTGTTGTTTAAAACAGCAACCAGTGAATGTATAAGTATATTGATAACATTCTCGTATAAAATGGCCGTATGAGAGTAAAATAACATTGTGGATAAATGAAATATTGAGTATCTAGATTTTCCTAAGACAACGGCACTAAAGTTAACATGGGTTGCCACTCGGCTTTGTAGCCTCTGGGTGGTCTTAGCACACGCTCATCCTTATCTCGTGAAATTTATCAGAGAGATAGAATTCTACAAATTCAAAGCGAACCGACCTTAGATATTCATATTCAACATACAAAAAGATAAATAATGCTGGGGAGTTTTGTATTATATTACTTCGGTCCATTGATTCAGGACAACAAATAAAGGCACAAATGAGATAGGTAACTCAAATACAATAATAAAGCAGAATTTCCTACAAAGGCTCATAATGAAAAGTAATTCAGAAAGAACACTGTCCCCAAATATTTGTTAGCAAACATGATGACAGGGTTCGTGTGTACCTTCCATAACCGGCAGATCCCCAGGGATAATAGAAAACGGAGCTTAATATTTCGTACTCATTGCCTCACAAATCGATTGACTGATTATAATAGGCTGAACAGCAGATCTATTTAGATAAGCAATCGATTTCTCTTGTGAGCACAATACTTCCAAATTCCGATTCATCTAAATAACATGATAAAAATGATTAATTCATAACAATGTCTGCAGCTTTTATAGATAGGATCGAATTTACGTTTATTTTGATTCTGAATTACATTTCTAACGCAGACTCGTGCGGTACCAGGGCATGGGCACAGTAGTAGTCTGCATATTGTTGACTGCCTTTCGAATGACCTCATGCATGTCTCAAAGGTAAAGGTTGTTCAAATATGTAATGATCTAAAGCGAAATTTGTCTTTGAAGTAACATCAGACATCTCAGATAGACGTTTTGGTCCCTCGCAAGTTTATTTAGGACGGCAAAGGTAGATATTGGGAATAGGGAGCGTGATTGGGCACAGGAGTGCTCCTATATTTATTCTACTCGTATACGTTAAGAATACGGTAAATATAGAACCTTTGAGGTATAATCGAAATTTTGTGCCCAATTTATTCTTAGAATCAATTTGTTGGTTATTGGTTGTGGGCATTGTTTACGTTTGTCGCTTAAATCTTAATACATTTTTAGCTACATTTATTTATTAATTTGATTTAATTTTTATTAAATGTAAAAATTTAGTAAATGTATTTAGAAGGACTAGAATTACAGACAAGCACCCTGCACTTGTCTACTATTCTACATTTTTTTCTGGCTTCTTTTATGTTGACTTCAACATTTAAATTATTCTTTTAAATTATAGCAGTTCTACTGAACCATAAATGAAACTATGCTGAGACTTCTAGAATATCTCCCAAAAGCATTATATTATGATAGTTTCAATTTAACCTACCGCGAAGTATGAACCCTTTTTGCAACAAAACCGACATAAACCCAGCTATTTCTATTTACGTACTCACCGCAGGTTTTATTTTAGTGCACATAAACTTAAAAGCTTTCCTTCCTTACAAGGGCTTCAAGAATTTTAGTATTACTTTATTTTATTTATTTGTTCAAAAGCAAACTACTTGTGCTACCGCCAACAATACATTTTCATTCTGAAAGGAACTTCAAGTATGTATCTATACTAATATTATAAAGAGGAAAGATTTGTTTGTTTGTTTGTAATGAATAGGCTCCGAAACTACTGGACCGATTTCAAAAATTCTTTCACCTTTGGAAAGCTACATTATCCCCGAGTAACATAGGCTATAATATAGCAAAGAAAATTGCGGGAAAGTGTAAAACGCGGGCGAAGCCGCAGGGCGGAAAGCTAGTCTGTAATAAAAATGTATTTATGAACTAGTCCACCTATCTACTAGTAACGTAGTTTGAGCTACGAATTTTATAATTACTTATAAATCTGTCTATTTCTTCGTGAGAGACGAAATTAAAGCTCTTAAACGAACTTAACGATTTTTGAGTCAATATAAATAATAATGTTAAATAAATAATAATAGCATTAGGTTGTGCTGCGGAAATATCCACAATGACCTTAGCAAAAATGCGGGCGGATAACTAGTAAAGAGAAAGTTCCTGAGCTTCTTTACTATTTGCGGGATTACCGAAATAATAAAAAATGTAATAGGAAAATCTTTTTCACCACGGAGGCCATATGTTTTTCTCCTATAAGGAAAAATCAGGAACAAATAACTTGCTTACCTCTGGGCTCATTTTGCTTCGATTTTTATAAAATACTTTTGTGGTAATACTAAATTATTCTGAGAATAAATATGAAAGTGAAAAATGAATGGAAAAATGGCCCAGACACGTCTATTCTTAACAAGGGTATCAGAAACCTTATCTAAATTGGGTGGTACATTCTAAATTTACTACGGATTTCTACCTAAACATTGGAGGTTTGGTCTATAAATAACATCAAACATTATTTCCTTTGTATCGAAAAAATAGATAAATAAATAACTATTGCTGGTCAATTTACACAGCATCATCTAGCCCAGTGATAAGCTCGAAGCTTGTGTTACGGGTGGTAGATTTCTGATGTAGGTACTTAATATTGTATAATATACATTCATATACGAGTATAGCACCCAGACACTCAGAACAAATATTAGTAGATCGTACGTAGATTGTTCCGAGGCGGGAATCGAACCAGCAACCTCTTCCATCACAGGCGGACCTTGGCCCACTCATAAAGATGTATACTTTATTATGATTTAGTATGATTAAATGTGCAACGACAAATTTTGCTTTAAGATAAGTATATCTACTGCAGGTTTGAAATCCCATAACAAAATTATGACTGGAATATATATAATAGTCACATAAAAGTAGCTATTGCCTCATTATGCTTCGAAATATAATTACAATTACCTATGCGTTGGCATAAAAATAAAATGGAGGAAATAAAATCCTTATTACTCCACGAGTTTGCTATTAACCCAACGCCATTAAATGTCCTATCTAAAATTCTTGTTTATAATTAGATACTGATCCAGTAATTAAAAAGTAAACTTATTGGCTGCCTTAAAAAGGGTCATAATCCTTACGTAAGCCCCAAATTTTATTTCACCCTTCCATAAAACAACGGTTATTAGACCTCGCGTTAATTACAACAGTTTTATCTCCTGGTCCATTGTGCCTAGCTGTATATATACAGGTGTATATTAATACATATATTTCGCTTCATTTGTTAAAGGTTAGTTATGATCACTTCGGCAATCTTTGACTCCCATACATGGTGTTACGTTTAGTCTGATCAGAAATACTAACATACATTAATATTGTACATACTTATGTTATTAAAGTTTTGTTCCAGTTATTAATTTTATGATTATTTGAAATTATTTGCGTACATGTCTTTCGTTACTGAGAGCATTCGTATAAAAGTACGATATTTAATCTATATTTGACAATTCGAAGACATCTAAAAATTTAGACAATATTTAACTGTGTCTAATCATAATTGTGATTAATTATAGTATGTTATTATTTGTGGTTAGATAATTGGAGAAGATTTAATTAATTTCAAGGTTTTATTTTATTAGAACAGAAATTTTCTAAATGGTCCTAAATTATCGCCGTGTATCCACTTGCTTTATTAGTATAACTAACACAAAGCCCACAAAACAACGATAACATTCATAACTGAAATGGATATTAATGAAGATTAAACCTGGGTTTGTTCCACGGATTATCTATATATTGTATAAACACACATAAACAACGTGAAATATTGTAACATCTCTACAATCATCATAATTTCAGCCATTGGACGTCCACTGTCGAACATATGCCTTTATTACCGTTGTATCCACCAAGAATCGACAGCATTTACAAAATCGTCGGTTGAACTTGTTGATGGACGTCTGACGCTTTGTTTTCCGATCTATGGTGGCTATTAGAAGACTTTTCCGTCGCAAATTGGTGGATATATGTATTCTCAAGACTAGACTCATCTTCACAACATTTAAAAATAGAATCACCTATTCCTGAGATTATCGGATCGCATCGCATTCGACTAAATAAAAAAATTGTATAGATTACGCGATCCTCCAAATCATAAGCATCTAAATCTAATTAACAGCACAATAAATAATTAACGCGACGTCTTAGTAAGTTAGGCGATATGAATGATGACGGTTGGCAATTAATGGACGGCTCGCATCCATCAAGGATATCACAGGAATGACTCACTCCGCCATCTTGCCTGACTTATGGCGGGAAATTAGAAATGTTTAAAATTACGGTGCGGTACTTTGTCTTTTTTGTGTCGGCGATAAAAATTACGTATGAGATACCTTTTTGTTTTTAACAACGTTTTTTGGTGGTATTATTATTATTTTGATGTTTATTTGAATCTTCATAGATTATAGATAGAGCAGGTCAGCGAATCTTTTATATTAAACAGTCGACCATTGCTAGTCCCGCTCTTTTTAAACTTTTGGTATGGTAAACATACGTTAATTTGGCTAATAATTTATATACGCACGCAGATATATTATAGAGACAGTCTCGATCGAATCTCGACAGTTGCGTAAGTAGGTGTACCTAACGATGTCCTTGTCAATCCCTAATCTTAAAGAAACTAGTTCTTAACTTACATTCGAGAGGATATAACATTAATTTGCTTATTTCCGTTCAAGCTTGGAGAAAAGAAAGATCCTTTTTATTGCGAGCTCCTTTATTTTAATTGGAACACAAGAAGGTTTTAAGATCTAGATTCTTAGTTAATGTTCCTGAATGGCTTTTATATCTTTATCTCCATAGGTATGCAGACAGTACAAATCGCCATAAAACTTGTCATTTCATAGTTTGTATGTGCACTAGGTATTTTGAAATTGCGGAATAATACGTAATTATTGGGAAATTAATAAAAATCATATAAACGTAATCTTTCTGCCGTTACATCTCCTTGGTACCAAGAGTACTTTGGGTAAATCATCGACTTATAATGTCCCGGCGACCCATGGGAATCCTTAGACGCGGTAGGCCCTGTCTGTCATTTTACCTGAAACAAGAGAAAAACTAAATTAAACAAAGCTTTTTAAGAAATAATTCCGCAATTATTCAACAGGAAAACTTGGGTTGGTTCTTGAGATAAATTTGACAGGGGAGAATAATTTATGATGCTACTGAAACTGTTTCTAAAGTTGCTACAGTCGCGTCTGTTGCTGGGGAAATCTAAAAAGTACAAATAGTTGAAAATTCTTTTACTACAAGAACAATTTTATGAATGCAATAGGAAAATAGGTTAGGATCTAAGAGAAATTGGTACATGCGAAATTGAAACCGAAGCTTTATTCTGATCCTGTTACCAAGTCGTATTCGTTATTGTTGATGCATAAGAATGGAATAACAAATAATTTTTTGAAAATTCGTTTAAAAACTTTTAGATTTGAAAGGATTACAAAATGAAACTACACAGTGAATAGAGTGCTATCTGCCTAAAACCCAAAAAAAAATATTACTCAGCCGATAAAGTAGATGAGTAGTAGGTACCTAAACAATTGTCGTTCAGAAGGGCACCAGAGACAATCATCAACGTCACTCCTATTTACGTCCTCACTGCTGGGAGCGTCGGGGTTAGAACCCACTATAACGGAACTAAATTAGACACCATGATAGCTCTTCAGCAAAATCCCTCTCAGCAGCTGGTGCATTCAAGAACAACTTTTTCCGACAACTCTTTCAATGACTTGACAACTTGACTTAAAGAAGTCGCGTCCTAGTCTTGTAATTTACAATTTACTTTTCTAACATATGTTATACGGTATGTATATTTGTTAACTTAGAATTAATGTTCTGTATAATCCTAATTATTATTATTATTTTTAATTGTTGTTAATATCCTTAATTATTATGATAATCTTCAAATTACTATTTTTATTTGTTTTTAATATGATGTATGATTGTGTAATTTAATTTCAATACTTATTTAATTAATGTAATTGGTTTCTAACCGTGTTAATTAAAAATAAATAAATAAATACGTTTTTTGTCCTGGTTGGCCACTGTCACCGGCCGATAGACCCGAGATTTACGAGCAGCTAAATCGTCGTATTGACATGGCGACTCGTGACGTCATCAGTTCCGGGGTCTGAGCAACGTGAATGTAGATGTAAAACAGAGAAGAAACTACCTATTTCAGACTTAAGAATAGAATAATAACTTAATTGTACACTTAAATAAACAATTTACAGGAATCTTAACTAATTGTAAAATGCGCTCGCTGAACACAAGAGTTGGTTTGTAGTTTTGGTGCGATTGATTTCGCTCGTCGAAGCTAAAAAGTGGAATGGGTCGGGCGATTTTATCTACCTAAAAAAATCTGACTTGCCCATCCCTAGGCCCAAAGCTAGGTACGCCAATAATTGTGATATTAAAGCTTGGTTAATTATCATTTTATTATCATTAGATCTTGAATCACAGTTTTATTCTGTTAAGAAATAAATTTTCCATATAGGTACTATAACTATGAGCTATATAGTTTACAATTATTTTAATAGCTTCTGTTGCTACTTTACAACGCCGGATTTGTTGCACTAGCATTTAGGATTATTCAAAGTATCTACCTTCATTGGCAGTTCCATTAATGGAACGACAAAGTTAATGTGGACTTAGAAAGTGCAAGCTAAGGTCTTTAGAAAAAGTTTAAGATACTCTTAGTACTCGTCTATAATTAGAGTAAATCTTTAGTAACAAAGCTTGTATCAAAAGACGAGTTTCAGTTCTATGCAAGCATTTTATATCACCACAGTCGTGATGTATGGTGTCACCTTACATGCGTGACCCATAACGGTGTGAGGGATTTTCTTAATTCACTTTACTTGTAAACGAGGATGTGTTAGGGGGCCTAATACATATAAATAAATTAAACAATATGTGAGAATAACAAAATAACCTAACGTGATAAAAAGTCTTCTTGGCCAACATGACACAAGGAGCAAACTGATTTTTAATTTTGAAGGTCGTGTGTTAAAATCTCGCAGTGCACTTCTGGATTTTTCTTATTTTAAAATAAATGTGCGCGCACGAGATGCAGTTGCTTCAAGCGTACGTCCATCACCAAGTTGTATTAGACTGGTAGTTATATAAGTGGTATCGATGTAACAGACCTTAATCCTGTAAACCACCGGCGAGGGAGCGGAGTGGTCCAAATGAGCCACACCCTATTCTATTAGCGGAGTCAGTTGCCCTTACGGTCGTAAAGGTTCTGTTTCCTGCGCAAAGATCGGATAGACGGGATTGAAACATAAAGTAACAATATTTACCGTATCTATTGTATTTCTTCCTGCTAGTTTGCTTGCGTTTAAATTTTTAATAAACGCATATACGAACGATACAGGTTTTAAACCAGACCAATATTATAAAGTCAAAAGTTTGTGAGTGTGTATGTCTTAAATTTCATTGCTGTTGTATGAGCTATAATATTGTGTAATGTTTTATATTTTGCAAAAATGCGCGATTATGCCTACTTTGGAAAAATAATTCATTTAATATTAGGAGCTACAGTCCGAAATTTAGCATTACATTAATCCCACGGGAGTTCATTTATCGAAAAACCTTTTAGGTTATTTTCCTCAGTTCTTAGTGTTTTCTGCAAATCACCTAATTCCCTTTATATCATACCGGTATCGAGTGATTCGGTATCAATCATTTTGCTGAATCATGCTGCTTATCATCGGCTTGTTGCTTCAAACGACTTCAACCAGCAATTGTATTTTACGACGATCAGATTAACTTCATTATTAGATTTTAGCTATGATGATGTAATAAAACACGATAAACATTTGTATAGTTCATTTTTGGAGAGGTATCATATTAGGGTCAAAAAAATTAAATACATTTGATTCTATCACAATCTTTAATGTACATACAATTTAGTCTTTTAAATCTGACTAAGAACTATGCTACATTCGCCGTATGTTTATGAATATTTAAGAAGCAATACTACCAAGTCAGCCCTCTCCATTCCCCTCATCTGGAGAATGTTTCACGAATTTCATATTAATACATCGGCGTGGCCAGCCCTCATAAATCAATCGGTTCGGGTTGGTCATTAATCATTGCAGTTTGTTTTGTCTGCCTTCTCGTTTTATTGGTGGGTCTGCTCTGTATGTGACCGAATGGCTTTTATCTTGGTTTGACGAGAAATTGGTTATTAAAGGTAGATATTCCCTATATAGGTGGTACTCGGTAACGGAAACTCATCAATATTTTGACTTGTGTTACCGTCACTGTAAGGCCGTATTTCTAGGCCTTTTGTCTACGACGAGAAAATTACAACCAACAAAATGAATGAAGTTAGACAACTTAGTTAGATGGTATGGTAGGTAGGTTGAGGTAAACTTAATCTTGGCATCATTTCCTGTACATACAAGTCGACAAAAACACACATAACAAGCGATCTATATTGGCCGTGGGACCAGCGGTGGGAACAGCTGATAGTGAAGTAACAGTGGTAACAGTCTGCATTGTGACGTAACTGTATTGTTTCCCGTCTCGTGTCGGCGATGATTGATAGCCGAATGGATCCATGCAACAGATTCAGAACTAAAATCGACGGATTATAAAAACTGGACATTTTGTCGACAAATAGCTTTGTTTACAATGTGGCTTTGTCTTTAACTTTTTCTCTGCCTTCACAATTTATTTAACCTATAATATTGATCGGCTGTTTTTAAATAGATTGAGATGAATTCCAATTTTTCCGTTATTTCTCTCTTTCTACTAGGCACTAAACTAGTAAAAATGTTAACCATTATTTAATCTACTACATGTGCTTTTATTAGTACCATTAATTAAGTAGGAAAAAACACAATCGACAGTAATAAAAGCCATAAAACTTTCACTAGCAATATCAGCTAATTTCATGTAGGTCGGTGCTCGGCGCTGACTTCACTTCAATCAATGTCACGTCAGTGTTCTAGCGACGCGTGACCATCGCTACTAGACATAGACAATGGCATTAATGAGAGCGTTCAACTTGTCTTCCGGCTGGACAGTTCCGAGCGGGGTCGTGACATTGTGAAGGTAGAGTACCTATGCACGTACGAAAAGTTAGTAACCGAAAACGGGGTTGTCGATGGAGCTCTCATTGGAAGTGCTAACTTTAATGTGCTAAGATTTGTAATATAGATACAAATCTTTATTATAATAATATCTAACTTAATTATTTAACGCATTGTAAAACTAGTAGAGTGAGTACTTGAACTAATATTTATTTATTATTCTAGTAGGTAATATTTATTTATTATTTTCATTATCTTCCTGTGTGGATAGCTAAGCCGAGATTTTAAATTTCTTTATTTTTGATAAAATCCACTGAGAACATTCATTAAGTTAGCACTGTCAGCGTATGTTTCGACTCATCCGTAGAACAAAGTTTGATCTGCAAAGTTGATGGTTTTCAGTAGAGGCCAGAGAAGTTTTTGACTTCGTTTAAGAGTTATAACTTTTAAACGGTGAGACTTATCATTGAGATTTTTTGGTATGTTGTTACAACACCGCAGCATAGTTAATTGCTTTGTGTTGTATATTTATTATTCTTTTTTTTCCGGAGATAGCAAGTCCCATGTAAACATTGGACGTTGTACGGCAAAACAGTGAGGGTCCGTTGTCAACACTAAACTTTGTTCTACGGAAAAATCATAATGAAATGATGTTCTATATTAATATTGATCGTTTTACGTCGGAATCACCTTTTCCGTAAGAGTTCTATGTGAATAATATCCTTATAATAATGTTAGTGAAACTATGTCTAGCTTCCATTATTTATACCTATATATAAATATATTATGTAATTTTAAAATATTTAGGATATTTTGTGAATTTAAAATCGTTTAAAACTGATTAAATCTCAAAATAAGTAAAACAAACTTTTATTCATTCAAAAGTTTGTTCTCAAGACTCACTTTGAATATCAATCACGCGTTACTTATTAGTAACTTAGTACCATGTCCTTCCGTTAGAACAACATGAAAAAGTTTAATTTAGTACCCAAAAGTTGTATTTTTATTATCAGAATACTTAACATCAGACAGGGGGTTGATCATCAGGTTTGCATTAGTTACATAATCCTACTTAAACAAATAGAAATCAACCTTTATAAGTAGTTACTAAATAATAGTTTTACAACGTGGAATGTCATTATTATTATTTCGCTAAATGACGAATACAGCTTTAAAATTAAGCAGCAGAAAAAATACCATGTAATTTAGTCCAGTAACTCATCGTCCGACTCTTCTAAAGAATTACGCAGTGTGATGAGGTAAGGATGATAGGTACTCCACGAATATAACTTTTGAGTGGCACTTATCTAATAAATCTCTGTATTTATCATCAGAAACCTTAAAACATAGGTTTAATTCATTTCATAATTTGCTGTAAAATTATGAAGTAAAGTAATATTTAAAAACATAATTTGTTTGTGTTACTGCTCTCTGCATGAAGTTCTTTAATGCTATTCCAGTTCTTCTCCTCAATATCTTTCATCCATACCTTGTCATTAACTTGTCATTGACATATAAAATCAAAGAGGTAACGTTGCGAAAAACATAGGTTTCCCCTTTATTCTTGGCTCATATTACTAATAGACGCCATTCAAAAGGAGTATAGATAGTTTTGGTTTAAGAAGCTCTTTCAATAACAGAATTAACACTATCATCTTCTTTTCGGACATGTTCCTTCTGTAGATGTTTAAGGCGGATGATTAACTTATTTGTGGCGTAAACATGCAATGGAAACACAAAGCGATTAAATAAAGTGATAATCTCAGTTCGTAAATATTATTGTTTTTATTTTGCGCTTTACCTCTTTCTGAAACCACAAAGCGATTTCTAGTTTGGCCCACAATAATTGTCCAACTAAAAACCAAACTTCTTGGTCAACATTAGCAAGAATACATTTTAAAAGGCAACTACGAGTATGTAGTAACATCATTTGCCCTACGCTTTCCTACTGATTCATCCCACATTATAGCAAATGACCTTATTCTATTACCCATTTCAAAACTTATAAAATTGAAATATTATAGTTTTCTCTTATAGAAAATACGTTTATATTGTCATGAGGCCACTGCAATCATTCTTAAAATCAAACACAGCAAAACAGCGTTTTCATTTGAATGTTCAGTGTTTTTCTTTTTAAATCCCTTATTTTTAAATCAGGATCCGTCAGGTTTTTCTTTAGCCGGAAAACATGACATTCGTAGCACAGTTTGTTTGGGATATGGAAATCTAGATTAAAGTTAGAGTTGACTATGTCGCGATAATGGCGTTACTTTGTAGCTTCAGTGTAAGAGGTTTAGTTCTGGAGATCAAACAATTCAAAATAATGTTTGAAAATTTTGGAAATACTTAAGTCTATTTGTAGATAGAGCTTTAGGCTATTTTTTTTCCTACTAACCCAGGAGATAGGGACAATATGTTAAGGTGACGATTGTGCTGATTTGTGACGATCGTCATTAACATCTGACAAAAAATAACTGTTTTTGTTTATAACTATGAGTATGGCAGAATTATATGAACACCTACAAATTTAGAGAACAAATTATTATAAAATAAAACTTGAAATTAACGAAGTTTTAAATCGAACAATGTCCTATTTAAACTCGTTATTCCAGTAAAAACGTCCTATCTTAACATCGACTCCGTAAATTGTAAAACAGATTCCACCATAAAAAGTCCTATATTCACATAAAATCCATAAAAGCTCATCAGTATCCGTCAAAAATGGTCCTATATTTTCATATGACTTGTACTTTATCGTGTTTATTTTTATACATAAAATGATTATACTGAAGACATGTATTAAGTTAATCGTTCTTTCGTATTAATAATGAGTTTCACTAGCTTTCCGTCAAAAAAAGTCCCAAATAAATATTGAACGCCCGTAATGATCTACCGCTTTCCATCGTATAGTGGCTGGACTGAAAAACGGACCGCGCTATCTTGCCGTCCCCGCTTCCGATTACTGTCTTCCGATTACATGGGCACTCAGTGCGTTGTTCTGCGGAACTGATATCAGATGCAACGTTATTCGACTCTATATCTCCGTAACTACATTAGATATAAAAATTCTAAAAATGCACGTCTGTAGAGTTTGAACTCCATAACACGTTTAGCTGATAAAAGTACTTTTGCTCTATGGTCACATAGAACTCTATTCTACGCATAGGTCGGTTTGTTACCCCTCAAATTTTAATCAAACCAAATTATTTTTTTCTTAGAGCAGAAAATTGTTAATAAATTCCTCCTTGTGGTTAATAACCGCCAGCATTGCCGGCAGCCATCTTGTTTCGGAAGTTGTCGCCCACCACACGTAGGTGCCACAGACTATAAAAGTGGGGTTACTGACTGTTGCCCACGCGTCCTTTGTTTGAGTTACTGCTGAATCATTGCACGTTGCTGTTACTTTACAGCAAAAAAAAAAGATAAATCATTGGTTACTGAATCTTATTAAATGTGTAACGGTTGTTTTTTTCGCTTATCATAACTTATTGACTCTATATGATTAATACATTGGTAGGTTGACCTAACACTATCCGTGCCCATGACACACGCTCGTATCTACGGCACGGTGTGGGCTGCAGCCTGTCGGGCTACAACATCAAGCTTGGGCATTTAATGTGTTAATGCTTAAAGAAAAGGAATATATATTTGTATTAAAGAATGAAATATTTTCTACCTATTATTAGTTTTGAATATACCTACACAAAACCACAACACGTTTTAGTTGATACAGAACGGAACAATCTAAATACATTCAAAATTCTATGTGTGCCTTCGGGCGGTGTTTTGAATAGATAAAACTGTCCACGAGTTTTACACTGTTTTTTTGAATATACGAACATAAAAATATTGCAGATAAGCTTTAAGAAAACATTGTAAAATTATTTGATTTACATACAAAACAACCTGTAAAAGAAATGAAATTCGTTTATTTAATACATTTATTCTATAAAAGGCTTTTACTTTTTTGAGTAATATACGTATTACTTAACGTGTGCATTATTTTTAAATTTATTCTACTAGATTTAAAAGATAAAGGTCACCCAGCCAAATTGGATTTTATTTCTCGGTAAGTATCAAGTTTTGACGCAGACGAAAGTTATTTAATTAGTGTCCTATTTCAGTCTAAACATTATCTATAGTGCCTACCCACGTATATCTGGAGAGCATTTTATTTAATAAACCACATTTTACCAATTCAAAATAACTTTCCCGACCCCACTTTAAGCGTTAAACGATATTTCCAATTTCTTTCGCTTCGCACATTTCATTTTATTAGATTCTCCAACAGCCCTTCTTATCTCCAAATCTTCAAGCCGCTAAATATAACGAAATTCAAGTTATTTGCGTGGACTCAACACCCCTAGTTAACAATGATAAGCACCATTTTGATAAAATATTTGACAATACGAAAATCTACTTCGCAAAAGTTAATATTCTGTTATTTTCACAACAAACCTATAGAACAGTGTTTAAACCGAGATTATATATTAAATTTAATATAAATTTCGAATTATTGAAATCATGATTTAACAAAAAGTACCTATTTTTATCTCTTTACTTCAATAAACTTTTACGATAATATCGAATTTTCAACAGTAGACAGTAATTTCAGTTCCCAAAATTGAAACGACGCTATTTTGGTTTCTGGTCCTAATATGAATATAATAATATAAAGTAAGACTTAACGAACCTACACCTAAGTATTCATCTTCTACAATAGACAGTCTCTAAATGTTTATAACACCTTCCACTTACAGCAAAGTACCAACACGACTTTGCCACGAGACTCGAATCTCCATCGCCATTACGTGCGGGTCACTAAATCTCATGCAAATAGCTTTGACTTGGCTACTTTGTACATTTTAAAGCAAACATTGATTCATCTACACAGACGAAGTTGCTGGCTCCGGGTCCAGTATAATTAATCTGGTCCATTTTTCTCCGTCGGAGGGTGGCCTGAGTGGATGCTAGTATGCTAATTATTAGTGTTGTATGCAGACAATTATAATTAGTGTGTTGGCTCTGCGACGTTGTAAGCCTAGCATAAGGGACTCAACAGTTTGTTTAAGAGTATGCTCTCACACTACATCGTTACTTGCTGGGTTTTTTTCTAAAAGATAAAGGATATTCATAAATAAATGAAGACATATTGCTGGACAATTCACACAGCAACAACTCTGTGTTAAGCTCGAAGCTTGGGTTGTTATATTAGATTATAGTCTTACGTCTACTTATTAGTATTTTGCATCTATTTTTAAAAGTACTAAATTAATTGACTATATAATTCACACACAAAACATCTTTGATATCAAAATATTGGTCAATAAAGCATCAGGAACGAACTGGTTTTTTTAATCTCTAAAAGGCATTTCGACAGTACGACATGTCTATAAATAAGGTCCTTCAAATAAAAAAACACGATTATCGTACGTAACAGCAAAGGCAGAATAAATCTGGTTCATTTTTCTCCGTGGGAGGCAGGTCCTTAATCACGTGGACGCGAGTGCTACTATGCTAATTAGCGTGTTGTATGCAGGCGCTCGCCAGCGTGGTTTTATTGCTCGGCACCATCGGTTCAAGAATTTCAAACTAAATTCGCTCTTTCGCATAGATAATGGGTACTTTAGTTTGTTTCTTTAGACGTGCTTCACTTCACAATGTATTGAAACACAGATCGACCCCACTAGTAGGTAGTGGACAAAATTTCGTGTGGACAGTGAGTATTTAATTAACTATCTATTCACCACATAATTTACCCACCATATTGGGTAAACATGCCTTAGCATATTATATTGGATGGCTTTGTCTTAACAAAGGCATCCACGATATAATCCAATTACGATCTCAGGTTCACATATGTTATTAAAATGCTTTTAGCTCGTAGAAGGGCAAATTTCTCGTGTTCAGCGATGTAATAAGTGATACTTTGAACCGATCATGTTTCGGCGACCTCTACACAAGAGTTCCCACACAAGAACTCCACAGATAGTTGTACCGTGATAAAACTAATCGCTGGTCTGAGACTAATCGACTGTGTTCTCGACTGGACCAAATGGGCCACCAACCACTAATGTTGTGACAATTTACGAATAACCATTTATTTCGCGGTAGAGCTTAGCGTCAGAAAGTACAGAAGGTATTTTCAGACTGGTAGAGATAGAATATTTAATTCCAAACATTAAATTAATGGTAAATTTTAGTTTAAAAATAAGTTATTTTTTCACATGAAGGTAGAGGTAGACAAAAAGGTATTGTGAGACTTCTACATACTATCTAGAAATCGCCATTGATCTCAGGATCAATGATTTCTCGACTTCTCGATTCAGCGGATACGAGCATTGTACGGATATTAAACAATGATGACGTACAAAACTAAACTCCTCAAAAAACCGTGCATTTCCCAGAACATGATGTTTCTGCCCAATTTACACAATGTCAAGTGAAACTTAATAGCTGATTGCAGGAGAAACAGAGACAACGTGCAGGGTCCAACCCACAGAGCAGATATGAAGGTCCAACCCAACAAGCGCGGAATGGGAATGACTCGTTGGTGCTCCGGACAGATTTAATCAGGCGGCGACCGCCGACATGCTCTCAGGGCGTTACTCTTCACTGGACACGACGTAAGGGTGCTTATTCGCTTGCTAAGAATATATTTTTTTGCTAGGACAGAAACCAACTTTCACCTGGATACTTCACCACGTGTAAATGTTTTTTTTTTATGAAGTAGGGAGTATTTAACCGTCACCGAATTCTATTAGGTACTGATGTAAAGTTATGGTAGGGATGTAGCAAGCTTGCCTAGAAAGAACGGCTACGTCGACCTTATGGTGCGGTGCTATTTAGATTTAAAATGAAGATTTCTAACTTAAACCCTAACAACTTACCATATTGGAAACTTATATTTAAAAAAAAGTAAGTAAATATTACTGGACAATTTTACACAGCGAAGTTACAATTTATGTAAATCTAATCATGCTAAAAATGACATTTGTATTGAAATAACCAGTCAGTTCACCAGCCTCTGTTGAAGTTTAAGACATCGTCATGCTACATCAAAAATTTAAGAAAAAACAGACTAGTCGCTTGTCATGCCACAAACCCATCACAAGCCGAGAACAAAGAAACATGGAGGCCATGAAATCACCCAGATCATGCAAATCACTGAAGCTGGGGTCATCGCACTCGTGACCTCACACCTCAGTACGACGAAAAATACACAAACAAACATATATATCTATAAGTAATGCTAATGTATTGGCTGTTCGTTATGGGTTCAATGAAACTTCGTAGGAGTTTCTAACCGCATTATTCAGAACACACGTAAGTGTTAAAAGTCTTCATTTTAGATGACAGTGGTTTTTTGTATATTGTAAATATTAGTGAAAAGAAATCTAAAAATATATCATTGTATTTTCAATTTGTACCATAATTTAACCGTTACATAAGTAACATAAAGATTAGTAGATACTTTCTTGTCAACTTAGAGAAAAATACGCTTTAAAAATAAATAACGGACTCTTCACGCATTCCTTAGGTGAGCAACCTAATTCGCACAAAGGAAGAAAATAATGTTGCCTTTTACGAAGGGTTAACCCTACTCAACGTGTCATAAAAGAAAACAAGTCTAGACAGTGCCTAGGTCGGTTTAACCAGGTTTAACCCGGGGGCACAAACGACCACGCGACCAGAACGTCCCTACGTAACAGAGCAAATTAATCCTGTCCCGTGCGAAATAAACACATTCAGACGTTTTGACACAGCCGGGCGAACATTCGCCATAACTATCCTTAATTAACTCACCGCACTGATATCGAGTTCTGAATACAGTTTAACTACTTCCAAGTTAAGGTACCAATAGTGTTGTTTTAATCTTATTTCTTTGTTTATTACATTATAACAAACGTATATTTTTATGCTGTGTGTTGCTCGCTCAAGAATATGTTTATAAAAAGTTAATTTAGTTATTCTTTGTATTTGCTCATATCGCCTCACTTTTGAATAAGTGCGCTTCAAATCTTCTGCCTTCATTTCTGTTTTATGTATTTTTTTTTATTTGGTTTCGTGTTATTATAAGCTTTTATTGAATTATATAAAAATACTATTAAACAATTCGTTACAAAAGGATTTTAATAATTCTCAGAGATAAGTTGCGTATAATGTTAAACGACCCAAACACAAACGTAGCCGTACTAGATACGTATCAGACGATCGAAAAAGTGGGTTTTGCGAAGGCTCGTCGCGTAAGTGCTAGTGTAGAACATAGTTCCATAATACCTTGATTGAGGGTGGCTATGTCCGCTGGAGATATCTCGAAAGGCTTCTGATCCGACTTTATCCGAGCAATAAATTGCATTCGGCGCAATTTGTCGAATGTCGCTACAATGGCTGCGACACTCGATTTTAGCTAACGACAGCTGAAGCTTTTACAGCTTTTATTAGGCGATACCAATGAATCACAAACGATCATTAGATATGCTCAAACAAAAAACGTTACAGTAATGATTTAGTCTTGTAAATGATAAAGACAGGTGAACTGTTCTTTGTTAGCAATTAATTTCAATCAGCTAACGGTAGTTGGATAGCTAAATACAGTTCTGTCGTGAGGCAGTGGGAAGATTATAATTATAGGTCTGTTGTCCTCTTATAGTTTGCAGTAATTTGCAAAGTATAACACGTACAACTAAATAGGTAAAAAGTATATAACAATTTATTAGAAATTTGCGTAAAGAAGGTTTTTTTTGAGATCACATAATCTTGAATTAAAACTTGAGAAAAGTTCTTTGCAAAATTACGACTTAGATAAAACCCAAACTATTCCTGTACTCGACGCAATTCTTTGTTTCAAACAAGATTAATTCTGACCATAGACATAAAAAGGAATTCCAGGACTACATTTGCACAAAAAGGAAAGATTTTTCACTCTCAAACAGCAGTGAATACCTACATGGACATGATGATGAGCACTGCGAATAACAAATTACGTTCCATTCGTCCCGCTAAAAAATGCGGGACTCACACAAAAGGCTTGAGTAATACGTTTGGAAGAGGGAACGGAACGTATGCGGATCCTTGACTGTTGCTGTTTCGTGACAAATGAGTACGGTCCAAATGGTTGATACGAAAATTGAAGTTGCCTTTCTGGTTTCGAAATGCAATTATTTTTCTCTCGGTTATTATTCGTGGGGCGGGTTTGGGCGTTTTGGGGGAGCATTGGAATTTGTAGACGTTAAGATTAAAGTCATTATGTTTTCATACAATAATAATTATTGTTTATAAACACTGAATCTTTTACATGATAAGAAAAATATTCATTGTTGCCAAAGTTAATTCTAAAACGTGACAGTAGGTACCATTGAGATAGAAGAGATACGAGGAATGCCTGATGCGATTATTCTGTAATGTATTGAAATAGTTAGAAATAATATGTATTAAAATAGTCGCAACATAGATATTTTTATCTAAGATTGTCACAAACATTGAATGCGTTTGATAGAGGCTTTTGTTATTCACAAATTATATCAACAGTCCCGAGCAAACATCGACCGGCCGGCAAGTTTAGATAAAATAGGATTATTTGTACAAATCCCACGGAAGCGCAATCGTAAGTAGGTAATGTTGACCCGGCGCGGCGCACAGCTCATATTACAGCCCTGCTATAACTTTCGCAAACTTTGTACTGTTATTTATCTCAAATTATACAATGTGGACTGGGATATAGACACTTAAATTAAACTTCATTTTACATTATATTTATAACAAAAATACAGCTATTGAATTATTATGTTAATTTTATTATGTACGTATCTATCTATGTACTACCTAGATAAAATTAATAACTATTTATGTATCCTTTAATATCTTTACAAATTGAAAGAGTATTTGAGTCTTTAACTCATATATTCGGATTGAATCAGGCAATAGTTACAATAATAGTGTGAGTAGTTTTTAAATCGCATAATAATACAATAGAGACAACGAACTTGCATAAATAAATAAAGCAAAATTAAAGTACGTTTATAAGATTACAGCTTAACTCAATAAGCTCTCACATCAATCCATTTCAATGACTCTCTCATGTTCTACGTCGCCCTGTAGGTACTTTTGTGCGTAACTCGCATTGCGTCAGCAGTTCTAGTTTGTTTGGTAACTTTTTTCTTTGTACGAACTACGAACCCTGGATTTAGATAAAGTATTTTAGGTTCGCGGACCTAACCTACATTTTCCAAATATGTACATTACAATAAAAAACATAAAATACGAGTAATACATATAATTTGCTCCTTTATCTCGCGGTTTTTGGTATAATCACTACTCTGACCACGCAGTTAGTAGGTTCTGTAGGTATACGGAATGATAATTACCTATATAAGTAAATTTTACTTATACTTATTACTTATCTAAAACATCTTTCCTCAGGAAACAGTCCTAAAATTTTAACACATGTAATTCAACTCGAAACTCGATACCAGCGGCGAGTCTAACAAAATTAATTCCCTTACTTAGGTAAGGATTCTTTTAATAAAGTCCAGCAA
Source organism: Chloroclystis v-ata (assembly GCA_963691955.1). NCBI lineage: Eukaryota > Metazoa > Arthropoda > Insecta > Lepidoptera > Geometridae > Chloroclystis > Chloroclystis v-ata. The sequence goes on along the minus strand of OY829902.1, from coordinate 7,976,445 downwards.
AGATTCAACTGGAGCTAAAGCCTTATAAATCCGCAATTGTTGGAAACATCCCAGTAGCAGGCCGTAAAGTACGAGTTAAGTACAGCGCCCTCTGAAAAATGCTTCCCTTTCAACAACGAAGGGAACCCAGGTTAAACGATCATGTTCACTCAACTTTCACTCGAATAAATGGCATTCGGTACTAGAACGGACTTTTGCGGAGCTTTTAACTCTTTTTAATTATTTTAGAAACGTAACTATAGTGCTTGTTTTGTAAAATGTGTAATTGTGTATGTTTCATAAATAAGTCAACAACGCGGCGATACTCGTTAAAAGGAACATGTATAGAGGAGAACATAAATACATGGGTTACAGTAACAACTTAAAAAAAATATTCAAAAATATATTTTGTGAAACGAAAACAATTCTTGTGATTTTTACGTTTGTTGGTAAATATTATTGCGCTCCTCATCGTATCGGAAACTTCTCAAGTGTTACTTCCGTTTTGAAGATGAAACGTAGATAACGTAGCAGCATAACTCTGTATTACAGCTTTTACGTTTTGTCGCTTTAAAAATAAAATAGAACATTTGAAACCTATATTTTGCAAACTATATTTATATATCCGTTATTGTAATTAACCTATAATAACGAAGCTGTTATTTTACATCTAAATACCTACTTATGTAAGTGGGTTAGGTATAAATAACTCTTGTTTAATACTCCTCAAATGTTTCAGTTTCCAAGGAACCCTTTATAATTAATGCTACACGATCCAACAGACCACCAATTCAGTTAAAATTATCACATTTCATAAAATATAAAAAGCGAAGGTCAAAGTTTTTATTACATTACAAAAAAAACTATTAAACAAACATAAACAATTTAAATAGGTACAACAAAGGCACCTTTCTGAGGCTGCGGCTAAAAGGAACAAGAATTTTAATTACTTTTTACATTATGTATATTTTAATAAAAGCAGTCTAGACGGCCCAACACGAAGTATTCGCTGGAACCTTGGAATGCATCGACTGAAACGCATTAAATGTTCACTGTCTAGCCAAATACTGGCCATAAATATCTGAGCTTTCAAGATTCGGTACTTAAATCCACCACATTATTTTGGTGATGTTAAAGCTTGGTGGGTATTTATAAACTCAGCTTCCTATGTAAGTAGACCTAGTTTGTCTTCCTTACGCAGTTATGTAACGAGTAATGCTCGTTCGTTCTGAATAACTCAATACCATTATGATCTAAAATATGAAACTAGAGTAAATACATTAACAACCGAACATGGAAATCCGACGTACGTATTATACCATATGCCAATACGACTATTTAGGTTACCTCGACATCTGAAAAGTTATTTTAGTCCAAAATTTTATAAAGTAAGCTACAGGTTACCGACTGTCGACACAGCTCTCTGCAATAATGAAAAGTTAAAAGCATACTTTACGTTTCTTTGCTACAAAGGGAATATAAGAAACTAAATAACTTGTTCGCTCGAGGACGCCAGCATAAAAATGCAAATGTTAGTCAAAGCAACAACCCTTTCCTCGCAAATGGAAGACCTTTTCTGTTTTATGGGGTTCCTGCCCTTATGTAACGGCAAACTTGCGATGAATCTTGGAAAATCGATGGATGGATGCCATGGAAATTCGTTAACTCTCTGAAAAAGCTATGTTGGCAACCCACGATGAAAATAAAATAGAAATCAATTTTTTTGGGTATTTTGCAGAAAGTATACACTTTCCTAAGCGGTGTATTATATAGCTGGCGGTATTGTGGATCAAAAAGCGTTTGGTTTACACAAATTAAATGTTGAACATAGTTTATCAATGTTTCACTAATTCGCCAAACAGACCCAGGATTTGTTACAGTAAATTCTGTAACAAATCCTGGGTCCATATTTCTCACACACACAATAACACCCGAAATAACAGAACGATGACTTCGTCCATAGATTCGACATCCACGTTAAAAGTTGAGAAATCATAGGAATATAGCGAAGCCACGGCACGCGGTATAATTTTAGAATATAACCCTCACAACCATCAGGCAATTGGCCTTGTTCAAATGTATGTAATTCTGTCAACACAGCCCTGACGATATTAACACGATAGGTGTAATTATAACAATTGTTTCCCATCACGCAGGAACTAGGGCAGAAGGCAGATCACTCGTGCCCTTCGGCAGGCCACGGGTGTGTTTTAACGTAATCGGCTTTAGAGGCATACGCACGGCTTGCCTTTACGGCGCTAATAATACATTACGACTTTTATTACCCATTTCAACACTTCTTAATATTCCATCCGAGTAAATGGTTTTTAGGTTTAGATTTTCCCACCCACGTTGCAGATTGATTGTGTAAATTATATGAAATTTGTATTATTTCTGTTGCGTTGCGTGGTCAGTGAGCATTATTTTTCTATTTGATAGCGTAAAGTTGTATTTTTATCAAATGAACCGGTTTGCATAAACAATGGAATGCAAATAACTTAGCAAATAGTAAAAACTTAAATATTACTGCTTTACAAGTTGAACAAACAATTTAAATTGCTGTAAACATCTTAAAATGTGAATCTACGAGCACCAAGATTACTTTGCACGTCGCGAACCGCATAGAAACCCTCAGCATACAAACTAAAAGTAGTAATTCAGCCGAATCTCATTCGTTCCCTGATATTAGGAGCGCAACTGCCGCCGCTACAGTTCTACGTAACCGTCTAATCACATAACGGAGTCGAATCAAACAAAGGGACTTGGAGCGAGGAACAATTTACTGAAATTGCTAACCGCTTCCAAGCACTGAAATTCAGGAGCCCTAGACAAAAAGTGAGAGGAACGAAATTAAACTTTAGCTAAAACACGAAGCTCTCGTGATCATTCCCATCAGAAAGAACTCATCACAGATTCGCGAGAACATCTCAGCCATAACTAATCATACCATGGATCGCTTATGTCTCGGCCGAACATTTTGGGGGAAATATGTTTCGTATCAAATAACACATTTAAAAGTAAACCCTTTTAGTAGATATTACCTTATAATATCTTAAGGACCCACTGCGCATAATAATTAATAAATATTACTGGAAAATTCACACAGCAACATCTCCCCGCGGTAAGCTCGAACTTTGTCCTACGGGTGCTAGATTTCTGATATACATAATACCTATAATATACATTCACAGATATAATATATATATAAATAATGACACACTCTGAACAAACTTTTGTAGATCGTACAAATGTTTGTCCCGAGGCGGAAACAAACCAGCAACCTCTTGCGTCGCAGGCGGACCTTCATCCGCATTCAGCCATTGAGCGAAACGGGCGAAGCATTTATCTACAAACGGCATCGGTAAAATTCCATTACTTTGTAAGCATGTAAGATAAGAGAGCCGGTTAAAAGACGTATTGAAAGCATTTGAAGACGTACAACTTTGAGTGTAGAAAACTTTGGCCTTGTTCAAGTTGCTCATTAAAATTCAATATCTAAGGGACTACTTGTACTATTGATCGACGGTGGCGACACGAGGGCGGGACGTGGGGACGACAAAACATGTTTATGATAAAAACATTCTGCTTAGTTGGCTCCAGACGTATTTACACTGTTACTTATACTATGGGATCGGATCGGATCGCCGTGTGGTGCAGAAAAATAGTATCTTTTCGTGTGTCGTCAAACCGACTTTTTATACTAGATTTAAATACCTAATTATTGAAAAGAAGAAATAAATTATTTAAAAGATAAAAAAGAGCGAGAAAGATTTAAATAAAAGAGCTTTATATATCAGAAGACAGATAAATAAATACATATTTTTAAAGCTAAGTGAACTTTCAACATGCCCTGTTTTATAGCCGAATTTAATTTTTCATTAGCAATTTCATTGGGGACTTCGAATTCACTGATGCGAGGTGTGGAGTTCTACGCCGTACACAAGCGGGTGCATTCATCGGAATATGTTGACTATTTTAACATTACATGTATTTTTTTCGTATAAATCGTTTCACATTATACCTGGAAAAGGTCGTTAAGTTTATAATACCCACTTAGATTACGTTCGTCATTTCACGTTATTTCATTTCTCACTGTTTACTCGTACTAGCACACTGTTAGGAAAAAGGTAAATCATTTATTTAAGACACACCACACTGATACTGATTTTTTTTTATTTCTCCAGCCATCGGACGTCTACAGCTGATAGCCCCTATAAGATGGCCAGTTATTTCGGCCGAAACCGACTTGCTACAAAATGTTTGACTGGACAATAATAATAATTGTGAAATAGCAGTATTGTCCCACAGTACATTCCAACCGACATGGGAGGAATAAACCCGAGACATAGAATATTTGCAGCAGACTTATACGACGTTTACGCGCCCACTGAGAGCCGCATAAATGTGTGATGATATTGCATTTTCTGAAATACTTCAGTATCACGTTAAAATTGGAAAGAAATATTGGATTTTTTCACATACTTTTGTATGAATACTCATACTGTAGTCAGTTTAACCCGTGACCATAAGCTTATAGTTTGTAAAATATCACCTACTAAAGAGGCAGATAAAATAATAAGTTGGTTGTTTTGCCAATATTGTTCAAGTTATTTTAAGGATTTTATGAAAATAAATTATGTAAATCTTTAAATGGTAATATTTGTTCATTTTCTTGCTTCACCAATAACGATAAATCAATCAATCAAAAACTTATTGTACATCACACAAAAATATAAACCTAACAAACCTAAATATAGGTACTTCTTATGACCACAAATCGTATCGAAATAATTGAAAAACAAATCGCAAGCTTTTATGACGTTTTAAAAAGGTATGCTTGTGAAAAATTGCCAAACTGGAATAACCAGACCGAACAGAATCTCAAAAAGATTAAAGATGTATTTTACACAAAGCAGATAATTCGGTACCTATTATGGCCTCCCGTATTGACCAATCGAAAATCATTAATGTGGAAACTTAACTGCTTTTACAAAGTAAAGCCAGTCCATTGATGTTATAATTGATAATCATTTCATCGGGCTTTCACTACGTGATTGACAGCCCAAACTCCATAAAAGCTTTATAGGGGATGAATCGTTGACAGCAGATATAGTTTTATGTTTGTTTAAATTATTAACCTAAGAGCCCGTGATGGCCAGACCTTCCTTTAATTCACAAGCGTGAAAATTCTTTCATGTGTATGTCTAACATAGGTAAGAATAACCCCCAAACATGAAACCTGGATCGCGGTTCCTTTGGGAGATAACAACCTTTTACCTGTTATCTCCCAAAGGAACCACGATCCAGATTTCATGTTTGGGGGTTATTCTTACCTATGTTAGACATACACCATAAAATAATTTTCACGCTTCAGAATTAAAGGAAGGTCTGGCCATCACAGGTTATTAGTCTATACTAAGAGCCCGGTCTGGCCAGACCTTCCTTTAATTCTGAAGCGTGAAAATTCTCTCATGTGTATGTCTAACATAGGTAAGAATAACCCCCAAACATGAAACCTGGATCGTGGTTCCTTTGGGAGATAACAGGTAAAAGGTTGTTATCTCCCAAAGGAACCGCGATCCAGGTTTCATGTTTGGGGGTTATTCTTACCTATGTTAGACATACACATGAAAGAATTTTCACGCTTGTGAATTAAAGGAAGGTCTGGCCATCACAGGCTCTTGGTCTATATGGAAGGTACAGAAACATTGGGTTAGTTTCGTTCTCACCCAGTCCCGTACACCCCCGGTCCGTTCTCACCCGATTTGGTTTAGGTCAATGATTTTAGTATATAAAATCATTGGTTTAGGTATAATAAATTCAATCAAAAGCATTTTTTGACGAAAAGTACTGGCAGGCACGTAAATGTGTTCGGCTTTTGTTATTTACTTATTAATTTAATTATAATTTAATAACCACATTAAGTATACGAGATTATCTTAACTATAACTAACTTTTTATTTAATAAACAATAGAGAGACATTTTTTTTTTGTTTCAAATTAAAGTTCTTTTATTTATGCACTACAAGGCTACTCTGGCAAAGACTTTATGTGGCTCAGTGTGCGAAAGTATAGCTAAGAAGCAGATTGCGGGTTTGATTACCACCGCGGGAAAGTTTGTATGATCTGCTGATATTTGTTTCGGGTGTTCCGTGTATTTTCTATGCATATTAAAAATATCTATCTATGTACTGTATTTTTCAACAATATCAGTTATCTAGTACCTAATATAACCGAAACACAGCATAACACTAGATAGAGCTATGTGAATTATTCATTTAATGTTTTATTTAAGTTACAATTCATGTACCCTGTATTTCACATGTTACTGAACCAAATATTCACTTACAAGCTCGCAATTTAAATGAATATTAAACCCAGTGGTTCGCTACAATCTGTTCACTAGGTACGTACGTAGGTATAATTGGTAAATATAATGTAATTACATTATAATGAGTTCTGGATTTTATGGACTACTAACAATAATTTTGATAATATTAAAGCAAAGTTTAATAAAAGAGATATAATAGGTACTTTTTATAATGATTTTTGAACCATTTGATGAAATATTCATTAGAATGACGTAATCTGATTATACTTTTGATTTAGATCTTCTCTAAAATACGTGAACTGATCATGTATCAATTTTTAAAGATATATAAAGTTATTTTTAACGTATATTTTTCGTAATACAATTGTGGAGTTTATTTTTTATGACAAAGGGGCCTTTGATGCTAATTTTGAAAAACACCAGCTGCAGTCCAAAATGTTATTTTCATGTCTTCTGTGACTAGTAGTAATTTGTTTAAAATAACTAAAAAAAAATGCCAATTGTACTTACTAACTCGAAGAACATAGAAGACTTAGAGCCTTAAACTGTCTTGGTAGATTTTTAAACATGGGTTTACCTGAAACAAAATATAGGTTTATTATTTATTACATTTTATCAATTTTTACTATCCATTTTTTCTTTTTTTCTTTCTAAATAAAATGTATCCCAGTACTTAATTAACTAAATTCTTTGAAAATTATTTAGGTATTGTATTATATTGTTTTTCGATAATTCGATATTATTTTTGTACATAGCTTCATAAGGATTAACATAAATAATAAGATTAAAATATTGTTTTCTTATCCAGTTTTAATAGCAAAGGTCGACGCCATGTTGAGGAGTCGAGGACGAACCAGAAAGCTATCCCATAATTATTTAAAGTCTCAGCTGGCTCGCTTCAGACTATAAAGCTGTTTATGAGCGCTTTGTTCAAGCAAGGCGCTGTTTTCACTATTCCTGTGCACTCTGATAAAAATAATAACGATTTATTTCAGAAACGTGATTATTACAATCACGTTTCTAGAATAAATACTGGATTCATTATCAACTTCTGACGGATTTTACGTCCTGATGAAGCATAGCCTCCTTTTGGTAAATTAAATCGAGAAAAGGATGGTACGGTGTGCGCCATTTTACGCGACTCGGTAGGGGCTGCATTACTATTAAATACATTTTAACCATGTTTAAATTGTCTTTGGTTGCTATCTAGCGTAAATCTTGCGAAAAGATAAAACATTAAGAAGTTGCGCTTGTCACTTGAAAATAAACGATAAGATAGTGTAAGTACTATAGTTGTATTTAATCTGTGGCGTAATGAATGAATTAAAATGTAATAACCTTGAAAGGTTAAATTATTACTGAGGCTGTTTACCTACGCCTATACCTAAAACGGAATAATAATGATTCAATTCTATGAGGTATGTACATGCACCGTTTTCTAATACCGGCCCGGGTAGAGAACAAGAAATTTGAAAACAAATAATTATGTAGTCTGTATTGATATTTTCTCTGCCCAAATTACAACTATGACCTTTACAAAGTTGTCTGGGTGCAGACGGTTTTTATAAGCGTGAGTAATCTTATAAAATTCAATTACCAAGCGGCTTACCTCAGAGGTTTGCGTTAGTGCGGTTACCTATCGGATAATCTGTCATTTGCGTCGCCAAAACGAAAAACGGTCTAAATCCTATAAGAAGGTATGCCCTTCGCTGACCCAGGTCATCCCAGGTTTACTCTATGAGCTAGAGCCTAATTTGAATATAAGGAATCATTAATATTAAATATTTAAGCCGTTTTCAGGACGAATAAAACGCCCCTTGAAAATAATTCGTTTTAACTCATTTGTCTTTGTTTTTTAGGTTTATTTTTGTTAGATCTTTTATATCAATAGACAAACCAATAAGATTTGTAGCTCAATTTCACTCGCCACTTCTTTCTTAAAACAAAAAACTTAAAAATATACTTATGTTTTATTAAGGCTTTTTGTACCCTTTACAAACCATTGTGGCACATCAATAACTAAACTTTCTTTGATCTATTTCCAAACTGTTGAGAATATCGTGACAATAAAAACTTGGGAATAATAGAATTGTTTTGAATTGCTTTGAAGTTCAGGATACTTCCTCCGACAAAGAGCCCGTAGAAGGGAGGAAGAAAGCACGAAAACAGTTTGCTTACTTAAAACAGGCCACGGAGATGGCTGGCGATCCGGCTATTACAGGGAAATAATATAAGCTACACTCGACTTTTAATCTGAAAGTAGTGGGATGTGAAAAATGTATTTGTACACGTTCTCTAACGGTGAATGCAAACATCGTGAGGAAACCGGCATATTCCAAACTTGGAAGGACATGTGTCATTAACCGCACTTGACCAGCGTGGTGAATTAAGGCCTAATCTCTCTCTTCAAGAGAGAAGTCCTGTGTCCCAGCAGTGAGTATGTAAATGGGGATGATGATGATGAATGTGTAATGTAATAATGGAAACTCTGTAAGTGTATGTTTATTTTAAATTATATATGATTTAAGTATTGGATACTGTTTCAGAGGATACTGTTTCAGAGCAGATACTGTAGCAGATACAGAGACAACCATGTTACTATCAGTGAGTGTAGCATATTAAATCCGTTTCCGGCTTTTCGATTTCCTCGAATGCCTTCACTAAAGAGGCGAACAAAGGAAATAACTTGAATAGTGGAAACTTAATACTCGCCACGCCAGCGGCAGGATTCAGGACCGAAGATTGTATCGGAGGGGATAGTGCTCAAGATTGTGCTTCGGATGTTCAGGAACAATAGGTAATGTATTCAAGAATAGTCTGTTGATTGGAAAGGCTCGGGAACGATAGTTTCAGAGCTATGACTGAATAATGGAATAAACTTACCGGGCCATGTATCACGTTTCTGAGACTGTTTGTTTATAATACTTTGCATCATATTGTTTGAATAATTGCAATGAATATATAGTTTGAAATTCGGTTCTCTGCGAGAAATAGATACATTATTGAGAATTGTAAGCAGTGAAATGTAGTTTTTGTGGTTTACGGTGGATGCAAGCTCCGTCGGCATTTGCTGCATTGAGTAAAGTTATATTATATTGTGTGTATTGTTTTGAGGAGCGACATAAGACCACAATACCCTGTGGTATTAAAAAATTGTTCAATTATAATTATACCAATAGATAACTATAACTCTAACTATAAAATAAAAGTTAACTAATATGAATAGCACAAGTTTGCAATAAAATATAACAAATATCCCAATTCGCATTGCATACGGACCTAAGCTTGCACACAAACTTCACAACGTAAATACAAGTCCGGAACGCGTAACACGTGGGATATTATTTCCACATGTTACACGCGAACTGCTATTGCAATAAGTTAGAGTTAAATATATTCATGTCATGACTTTAGGTACCATACAAGTACATAAAGTCAAATAAAATGGCCGCGTCCGGCCGTATCTAATAACTGGAAATCGTATAGAGAGGCTTATGTCTAGCAGTGGACGTCCAACGGCTGAAATTTTTGTCCCAAGGCGGAAATCGAAAAAAAGCAGTTATGGAACCAAAATGTATCTTTTTAAACAAGATTAATAAAATTATTTTGAAATCTTGGTTTCGTAATTAATTAGCCAGGCTTCAGGCACCAAACAATGCTCAAACAATGCTATGTAATGAATTTATTAGTTCCTGCATAATTGAGGATCTAATGAAGTCATGTTAATGAGTGTGCGAATAGCTCATACGTACGTATTGTTATAAAGCACCTGCAAAGTAGAAAAAATGCAACAATCATAATATAAATAATTAAATAAGCTTAAGCACTTAAGCTATTATGTTCCACCACGCCACAGGGACTTCTCTCTTGGGGATACCATAAACAACTAAACCGTTAAATTATAAATTTGTTTTTATATTATATACTAACTGACCCGCGCGGCTTCGCCCGCTTTATTCATATATTATCTCAGCTTCCTATTCATAATATATCCTATTCGTATTTGAGGAAATTATAAATAGACAATTATTTCAGCCTTACGGACATTGGCGATAAAAATGCCATATCATAATAGCGCGAAAGACCTCCGTTACTCATAAAAACAATACGATTTTTTGCGTTTAAGGACAAAAGTTTAGGAAAATTTGCATTAACCTTTTGAAAAGTCTGTTATTGTGAGTGAAAAGTTTTTAACTCTGTGTTATCTTACTTGTTATTGTTCAATTACAAAACTTTTGTTAGCTATTGTAGATATTTTTGGAGCAAAATATTAGGTATTGTTTGTATAGCTTTGCGTTTTATTAATGATAATAATTTTATAAATAGGCAAAAACTCGGTTATACCGTGGGTGATGTGTATAGTTATATTGTGTAATTATTGTATTGCTAATTTATAATATTATTAATTTACTATTTTTATTTAAGTACTTATAAATTTATTTTTTTATTAATTGACCTGTAAATTTTTAATTTCATCTCTGGATAATCAGCCTACAAATATGTATGTATGTGTACGTAGTGAGTTGCTTATTTACTTTTTCTATTTCTCTTATTTCTCAAGCTTACTTCAGTTCTAGACACTAAACGCGTAAAAACACGGACTCGTCGGATCTTGTGGCAAAGTAACGACGAGTGCTAACTTAATACAGCATCTGATGTTATACGGACGGACTATAAATAAAACTAGAACATAGAACTGAAACTTGATATTTTAATGCCCAATTTCAAATAAAACGAATGCTGGTAAAATATTCATAACGCAACGATAATACTGATAGTTGTACCTAATGTTTATTTATTTATGTCTGTGTGAGTGTACCGATTCCCCCAAGACCTATAAATATTATGTTTTATTGGGAATACCCGTGCTAGTAATGGAACGTTATAATTAAATATGGGTTGGTGGTTGGTTGGTATGCTGGCTGATAAAAATATATAATAATTTGAAGAAAAAAAATGTATAAATATTTAATAAATTTTAATATTTATATGATATCCAACATTACGAAAAAAATAGATTCATACTACAGTAGTAGAACTTTCGTGCACCCGGATTTCTATTAAGGTCTATTGAAAGAATTACATTTAAAACTTATTTAATTTTCTACTATTCTAGAAACGGAGGCTGATTCAAACAGAAAATCCGCAATTCAAAAAAAGAACAAAATACACGATTTAAAACTATTCCTCTATTCTATTATCAATTCCATTAATATTCGTTTTTACTACAAGGAGTTTTGTATCTAAAGAGGTACACCAGTCCATCATAGGGGCTACATTCGGGCTCTGTCTGGGTTACGTTTATGGCGCGTCCGAAGCCCGCATAATTTTCGCATCCCACTTCTGAAAGGCCGCAGTGTCGGAATGACATACTGCGGTACAGATAGTTATTTTCGGAGATACTCGCACCCTGGTACATAGTAATGAAGGTAACAAGGTGCTTGAGATGGGTAGACGAAAAAGTTTCGGACATTTATTGTATAACGTATTACTAAAATCAAGAAAGTGAACTGATTATATCTCCTAATAGCTTGATGTAGGTACATTTTTTAAAACTCTTTCTATTTTGGAAGAAAAGTTTTATATAATGTAGGTATACGTATAGACTATCATAAAGCGGTAGAAAACATAAATTTTACATAACTGGAACCCGAAAACTTTCCTTACGCCTTTGAATGGCTCCCCAATCAAATTAAGATAACAAAGTTTTATGCTACATGAGATATTTCTGATTGTTAGAGCCTTGATATAATGGAAGTCATTATAAGTTACGCCTGTTATTCGTATATTAGGCCTCAATATCTAAAAGCTCTTCTAAAAATCTTCTGAGTTGTACTGTTTAAAAAAAATATATATTTATCACGTTACTAAAGTGAAGTTTAACGAAGTTAAGTTAATTTAAGTTAATTTATTTTAAAATTTCGCGTAAACCGCTCGCACTGTTAACTAAATCTTATTTAAGTATCTCAATTTTATAATTTGATACTGTCATCACGCCTAGAATTAATACATAATCTACGAACACATTTTCAATAATAGTGTCCTTAAATCCACAACAATCTTATGCAGCAGATGCCGTTTGAACTAGATTCTACAATAGAAACTTACGAGCACCTCAACTCAACCCATTCAAATAACCCAGTAGCAGTTTAAAGTACCAGTATCATTAAACTACAAGCGCTGCCCCACATTCCGCCTGTGAACTCATTATGCACTGGACACAATAGCGAGCTCTTTGACGCCATATACATCCATTACATTTTAGGGCAACACCTTTGGGCTTATTAAATTCCGGGGAAAAATTGTTACACCTTCATTGTTTTTCGTGTCATTTTGTGTTGGGGTGCGATTTTGTTGTTTTCATTCACGTTTTTAATGTGTTCATGTAGAGTTTTGTAAATCTACGTTTAAAGTACCGTATTTGTTTCATCAGTACAGGATCTATGTTATGATACGGTAAATTATAATTACCATTAGGTACATGATTTCAGATCTAATTATATGAATGCATTATATTACAATTATTATGTATCATAGATTAAATTAGTACCCATTAGTATTAAAAACTCCTCCATCTCTTCTCTATTCACTTTTATGACAGAAAACTAAAGAGTGTGTCAATACATAATCATCTTATATACTTTTCGAATAGAGTTCGCGGATTGACAAACACCAAATGAAAGATGCAAGCCGTTTACGACTGAATCAACTTATTGTAATTAAAAAGTGGCAGAAATGATGATGATCTATGTAGTTATAATTTATGAGCAGCCGTGAGCTCTTGTCCGATAGGCAGTGCGAGGGATGCTGGACACTTGGACAGTAATAAAGCGAGTTAATAGTTGATGGATAATGTCTGTCATCGGCCCTTGAACACGTCGCACTGGCTGCAGCTGACGACATCGCATAGACCACATTGTACTTTCTATGAATATCATGCTATAGGTAGAAAAACTATAGCAAATAACATAACAATATGAATAAATTTCTTACTAATGGTTTTTTATCATTATCTTTAATTATTAGGTATTTATTACTTAATAGATTTTATCAAGACGGGACGACAGTTTAACACGGGTAAGTACAAGTAAGAAACTTCTGAATAACCATAAAACAACTAATTTACTAACTTTGGAACCATACCAATGATAAGAAAAACAAGTTTAAGAGCTGTACTGGACCGAGATAGACATTTACGGCGACATAATTAGTTAATAACGTTATAAAATGCTTGAAACCTGTTATTAGTACAAAGTTTCATCGTATTCCGACATTCCGTGGTGCGATTATAACGGTACAGACTCCGCTTATTACCTGCTCAGGCATTACTGATTAATTGAGGCGAGTCGCAGGACGACGACCCGGGGGCTTGTTCGGCAACTAGACGTCGGGGACTCAACGAACAGACGAGACATTCACCAGATTGCTTTATGTATATCACAGTAATGGCTTTCTCCAGAGCACTCCGCATGCGACTTTGTTGTTTATTCAACCTTACTCCCCGCAGCTGCATCGCAATTACCGTTTGTAATTTAAAGCTAATGAAATTGCTCGCATGCGCGCCCATTAAAGTCGGCATCGGTAATACATAAGTTTTATACAAAAGCTCATTTCGATAAACTAACAGTTTATTGCAGTGAACATGACTCATAAATGGAGATAAGCGAGCTAATAAAATCCTACCCCTGTTTGCGTGCAAAAATGTGTTGGGCAGTCGGCATGGGCCATTACGGCGGCGGGCAGGGCCGAGGGACCGAGGTGAAGGATGCCCACATTGCCCACACTCGGACGCAAACAACAATAAAATCGCCAGCGAAAATATCGCAGCGCCTACAAATTACGGCGGCAGTGAAACATGTTTCGCCTTAGATATATGGTCTCTTAGTGGAACGGTCGAGGGGAGACGATAAATATTTCCCAATAACTTGATTACGATGGATCCTGGGATAGTAGGCATTCGGCTTGATACAGGTGACGGCTGACGTCGCTAGGAGTTCATTAGCAGGGCAGCCCGCATCGCTTCCTAAATTGCTATCCATTGCGGGAAAGCCACGATGTTTGGTCCGTAAACAAAATGATTAATGCTGACATTATTGCTCAATAAAATATTTGAAGTACCTACTTTTAATTGGACACCTGCACAATGATTTAAACATTACGGGAAAAATATTTCTGCAATGAACATTTATTACACTTCGAAAGTAGGCTACATGAATGTTTTATTAATCATTTCGCTTTTATTACTGCAGTATTTTATACACCGGTTAATACAACTTATTATCAAGAAATACAAAAAAACCGTTGATCGCTTAAACATGTTTAAACTAAACACAAAAGGTAAGTATAATCAAAATATAAGTCCCAGGTCCGCGATAAAATTGCTCCACATAGCGTCCCTTTTAATCTCCGACAAAAAACAGTCCCTAAACTAAAATGTCGTCGCAATAAAGCTTGCCCTGGAATAGAATTGAGTGTTTTTACGTCGCTTGGTCGTGTGAAATGCGACTGCCTTTATAATATTCACGAGGAACGTAGCAAAAATGTTCTGTGACCTCGACGCTTTCCCACCGCGCTCGTGCGGGTCAATTCCGTAACGCTTTGACCCCCGCAGAGGACGCATCACCCAAATTATCTTTGGGACACCTTCGGAAAGAGGTCAGCCATGTGACAAATTGTTTAGCCTTACCTAATGGCTTGCACATTACAGAGTAATCTATTTAATCTTAAAACAAAGAATTGAATTTTGAATTTGTATTATTATTTTTAGGCGTTAAACATAAAGATTTAAGTATCTTTTTGAATCTATCTCTGCCAAATACTTAGATAGATTAACCTCAAGAATCTGATCAATTTGTGATATGATCACTTTAATTTTATATAAAAATTTTAAGGTGGCAAGGTTTCGTTATTTTCGTAACTACCCCCACAGGGGTTCGTAATCTTAACCCCAACTTTCGTCTTCCAATATTTCACCGCCGAAGCACTCGGTTCCCCGACCTAATTATCTCCATTCACATTGCGCTCAAGCGATCCAAGCCCAAATTTACTTCCATTATAAAATATTCAGTCGCACGAGTCATCTTGGCCTCGGCAATTTGTATTGTGTCACTCGTGGGGAGTGAACCCAGCTGAACGCGGTAACGTTTACACGTTCAGCTGCTTTACGGGTAATTACAAAAACAAATGTCCGTGCGTTGACTCGCGCCACCGCCCGCGCCCGCGCGCTCTTGCGTGAAGAGAAAGTCGCCAGAACATTGTCAAACGTCATCACATCGGGAATGTCCGTAAATTGGGTTTCATTTTCTATACAACCTTGAATAGTTGCGAGCGTCACAATATCTACCATCAGCATCGCCCAGGGAAAGTATAACGGACAATCGGACACGATACGTTCTAGTCCGCATATTTAAGTTTTTACCGTCACGCGAATGCAGCCGATCAAGTTTATACCTAGCCATTACAGAGAAATATGTGTCATGAATGTTTCATTATGGTCAGACCTTTGTTTTACTAACGGCAATGTTCCATGTTTTTATAAAAACGCATGCGGACAAAGAAAGTTAATTGTCGTTTATAACATAGCAGACGTCGATAACAATAGGCCAATTTAATGTAATAATTGCGCATTTTGCTATTGAGCTATCATAGAGATCATGACTTGCCAGCACGCAGGCTAGCTGTAGGCACTACAAGTCGTCTTATAAGTCACTAAAGTAAGGAAGGATGCAATTTTGTCTATTGGCACGCGATCTACATTTTCGCCGGAAACGTGTCGCTTCCACGTTTTTCCTAATTACTTGTTCCAATGTATTCACAATCTTGTTTCCTTGAAATATTTATAATTGCTAACATACTTTCTCCTTCAAATTAGCATTTAACGGAACCGGATCAGGTTCCGACTGATCACCAAGTGTTATATGTACTGTTCCTAGTCTGTGTTTATAATATTGTAGAATCTAGTGGTAACTATAAGTCAGCTCTTATTCTAGTGATAGATAATGCGACAAAATATCCACAATATTAATACATGTACTTAACTGCATAAACAACTGCATGGACGCCAGCAATTGAGAAGAATGATAAGTTTGTTTAATATGATGGTCAATAATTTTTTTACAATCCCTAATAATAACTTCTAGTTTGATACCTTCTGGAGGAATGTTCGTATAATACTTAGCTCTTTGTTACTCGAAATAAAAGCAAAATTTGCACAGAGCGAGCGAGTGTCAGTCAAGCAGGCTTTAGGAAAGTAACGCCCCGCCATTTTCGAAGCAATCCCATTCAACGGCCGTGTTTAAGTTAAGTGGCAACGAAGGGCCCAAATTCGTCCCTAAGGTCTTTCTTACTATTTACAAAAAAGGGAAACACTACGCTTTTATCTGTTACGAAAAGGCTAAGAGGCAGTTTGTTTATTCTGGAAATGTGTAGGTATTCTGGAAACATATATTTTTAGATTAAAACGGACCAGGCGATAATAATAATTATCAAGGAAACTCTCGACTTTGACAATTCCCGTGATATTTCACGAATGCTGAAGCGAAAATAAAAATTAATTAATTGCTCCTCTTGCACGAAACGACAAATTATGACCGTAGGCTTTATTTCAAGCTACCAGCTACTGATATTTTTGGTCAGTATCTGTATGTAAACCAACCATAACATAAAGAATCTCTCATCACTGAGTGAAGGAAGCTCATCCATCACATTGAATTTAAAAATAGAATTCCCAAAAGTCTCCAGTTTCCAGCTTAAAATAGAGTCCCGCGCGGGAAGGTAAAATTAAAGTTGTCATATCAAAGGAACACGTCACATCGAGGGGGTGGAAAAGGACGCAGAGTGGTCCCGAGAGGCTGGAGTGGCTCTCCTTGTCCTCTAACCCAATTTGAGTAAGAGCCCGTCTAGTGGATAGTGCTTTGATTCTGTTCGACAATCGACTGGCCTGCAGAGGAATCACGGTTCGGTAATTCTGGATCTCTTTACGTACATCGTCTGTTCGGATAATACTGTTTATTCAAATAGGGACAACTACTTAGATTTAGTGCTGGATTATTTAATTTTCATTTGTTAATATACAAATTTGCACCTTAGTAAAATAGAAATTAACTTTTTTATCTTGGTGAATACCCACACAGTGATATAGTACGAGTATAAGAATTTAAATGAATTTTATTAAGTTGAAAATAAAATATATTTTTTCATAAAACTCATCAGACTGTGTAAATTACATTTCAAACTTGAATGAAATGTCTCGTTAGCGCGCAGTCTAAAAGAATAATCCATCTATGAAATAACGCTTCTTTGTAAGCAAGTCTGCAGACAATAAAAAAGTTACGACATAAACGCCTTCAAGCGAAATTATTTCACTTTTCTAAAGGGAAAAATTACTCGTTAGGTGGCTAGTGCTGGCAACATTTAACGAAAGACGCTAACTTTGTTTTATAACAAAATTACAAGGTCTATTTTCCATAAAATTATTGCAATTAAACTCTCTCTTTTAAAGTTTTCTACTAAGTGACCGATGTAATACTGAACGGAAACTCAAAAATCAATAAACTCTTTGGATTAGCAACAAAAGATAAAAATCATGCTAAGTAGGTATATAAGTTCTGTTTGTGGTTTATGTATGTAACAAGAATACAAAGGTATTTAATAGATAAAGCATCTAGTAGGAAAATTTAAATTTAGTTTCTTATAATCGAATAGTATTTTTTTTATAGTAAATGTCCCATCCCTAGCAAAAATAAAAATCCTAGCGTCGAGCAATATTGGAGACGTGATCCAAACAAATACCTATCCGGGAAGATTGCTAAATTGCTGACTAAATAGAAATAAATTGACGCGCGCTTCGGGGTCACAGTTGTTTTTTCTGAGTATTAAATTGTGCATAAAGGCGTTCTTACCATTCGTTTGCCTTCTGATGGCTTTCTTTGGAAATAAAAATGCATAAAGCGCTTGGTTTATTGGCTGTGTAATTGTTATATGCTGAGGGTCAAGGGTAAGGTACCTAATATACGGAATAATAAGTAGATTCAGACGTTACTTTGCGGAAATCTCAAAAGGTTTAAATACGCACTTGATATTTAGGATTGAAGGAATTCAGATAAGTTAAAACTTATCTGAATCCCTTCAATCTGAGAAGATGCATTACCTATTCAGAGATTTTCTTACGGAATAAATACTAGAAATAAAGTGGTGTTATATGTCAACTTATATAAGTAAAATATGAAGAAAAAAGTTGAGTTTTGAACATCAACGTGGAGTAAATTATATATTTTAAAAACCTACACAATTTTCCTCCCACAATTAATAAAAGCATTCTCGAAATTACTAAGAAAGTAGAAATATTAATATAAGATAGCCTGCTTTACTTTGGAAATAGGTCACCTCTTGAAAATTAAAGCTTTGTTTTACATTATTAGGTCATTCCTCAGTGTCTACGCTCAAAATAGTCCGAACTTCTGTAAATTTATGCAAATTAATGTATAAGATAAACTTTAGAATTGTTACGTTTAATAAACAACAGGCGGATGTAGTTGAATATACAAAAAGCAATAATAATCTTAAATAGTATAAAGCACTGGAAATGCTTCTGAAAATTTACTAACCGGTTAATTTAACGTTGGGATCTGGTTATTTTATTTTATTTTTATTTTATTTTTATATCATTATAAATCCCCTCTTTCGACCTCCTCAGCTAAACATAAGGTTAAATTACAGTTACTTAAATAAAGAACTTAATAATAATTACTTTAAAAGGAATTAATCTTAAATATACAACAACATAGTTGAAGATTGGGAAAATTCAGCTTGTGCTGCTTTTGGAACAGCAACTTCGGTTAGAAGCGATTTGCATCTACCGTAAACTAGAAACCTACACGTAATAACTTGCCCATCTTGTTGGTGGAGTACAACTAAGCTAACAAAACAAGCTTACGGATCAGCGTTAAATATAAAGTTAAATTGTTAAGAAAATTTTAAAACAAAACTATACGCTAAGTTAGCTAACCATTTCGCTATCGCAACGTTGAGAAAATATCTAAGTCACCTTATTAGCGTGAGTAGATTAAAGTACGTTAGATTCAAGTAATCTCGGAGCTCATTAAGTGACAGGCTGTTTTTTCTTTCCATGACACAGTTCACATATCCCGCGCAGCAGCCAGCCATGTGGAACAGCTAGTTCGTGATGCACCCTTTGTCACTTTTCAAAGTTTTCAACTTAAATACATATAAATAGCTAAGCAAACATGTACCTAATCTGTCCTATGCTCCGCGGCTTCACCCGCGTTGAAATATTTTCCTACTGTAAAAATATGTTTTAAATACATCGTATATCTTCTCCTGATTCTAAGTCATCTCTTAACTCATTTTCAGCCAAAATGATTATCCGATCTTGAGATATAAATTTATTTATTTATTTATTTAACACAAAATCCACAGCCCTTACAGATATACAATATACTTATAACAAAACTTACGGCCAAAAAACGGATTTACTTTTTATAAAATGTATCTTATAGTTATTATGCAGACAGTCCAATAATACAATATGATATGATATACAAAATATGATATGATAAACAATATACCTATAAATAAATATAGATATTGAATTATATGTAAAATAACTAAGTAATATAATAACTAACACGACTTTTATATATATATATATAGATGTTATATATATCTACATGTCAATATAACAAATCTATTTGGTAAAATACATGTTTCCTAATCCATAAAAGACTTGCAAAATTGTTCAAAAGACGTACTAGAGGTAGGCACGAGGTTCGTCGCTTTGTAAAGCCTTGTCTGCCATAAAAATAACAATGTAGGTTAAAATATTCACTCCCAGACCGGCGGAGATTTTTGATGGACGTCGAGCATTAACGAGTTTCGAAGCAATTAAAAAGTTTTTTCAGTCCATCGACAGTTGTCTGGCCACAATACCACGCTAGTTCAACTTTCAGTGTGTTTGTGGGTTATTTCTGGGTAATGTTAGATTTCATTCCGTTTTTCGGTGGTTTTGTTGATGTTGACAGTTTATTTGGAAATGAGGGAGGTAGGATATAATAGATGTCACGGGCACTACTCGTTGGGAGTGGTTTAGACCGTTTTAGACCTTTGCTTTGAATATTTACATGGGTCTAGTTGTAGGTCTAGCATTTGTCGCCAACTCAGATATTGACTATCTGCGTTGGCGGCCCCGTCATTTTAGTTAGCAGAAATAGTAATAACATATTTAACAAAGATTAATTCTGTAGGATAATACTTACTTGTTAGCAATTGCTGTTGCAGTATTTTTTTTCAGTAACACTAACAAATGTATTATAAAAGTTAATTACTTCGAATGAATTAATTTATTTCTATAATTCAAACGTGCGCAAAACATTCGCTATTTAAATAACATTGCGTGTTAACTAATCATGTATCATAACAATTAATGCTAACGCCTCTATGTAACAAGTATATTACAAACAAACGTATAAACTATTCGTTTATTGATATCGATTACGTTATCAGCCCCGTTTGAAAACCTTCAGCGTAAATAAATAATGCTCAATTTAATGTTGTGTTCCACAAATTGATATCAGATGTATGTTGTTAATCATTTATAATCGGGACCTTGGATGTTTCACGGCTAACGATAATTGAATAGTAATCTATTATACCTACGTATTTCATCATCATAACTATCATCATATGTTAGCACGATTATTGCTGTATTTTACAACAATAACATAATTAATTTAATTTAACAGAAACAGATACAAGCGAAGATACAAGTTTATTTAAAAATGGGAAAAATCAATTAAGTAAAATCCGTCAGTGGATAATTATGATAGAGAAGTGATTCATTAATTGATGCAAAACTATGGAACATTTTCAAAATAAACTTCCATTCTTCAAGAAACTACCAAGCAAAATCTGCTGAATAAGACGATCCGAAGATCCGACGCTGAAAAAATCTTCCAATAATTCAGTTCCCATCGTTTACCCTGTAAAACGACTGAAGAATATTCCAAGTAACGCGTAAAACGGGAACTAAAAGCCTTCGCCGCTGCGAGACGTCTATTACGGGCTTTATTGGATAGACCCCCAATATATCAGATATGCGGGAACGCGTTCGGCCATGTTTTAAAACATTGCAATATTACAGCCTACGGTTAAGAAACTATGATAAATCTGGACATCTGAAAGGGGACCAAAGTGAAGTGTTATGATATTTAAGTGTAGGTACTGCGTATTTCTAACTCTAGAATAGTTTTTTTGAAACAGTACACTTAAGGTGTTCAATTGTATAGTATTGTAGGAACCTACCGGTTCCCTCACGATGTTTGCCTTGTTAGAGTACGTGTTTTCAAAGAGCACATGCATTTTAAAAGAAGAAATATCCAGAGATGCGCGGAGAGTTTTGAACCCGCGACCTCGGAATTGATGTCAAGTGTGATCCCATTAATCCAACACGGCTCTTAAAATAGGCATTTTCCATGCCTATATCAAGAGCTGTGTTAATAGGCATTATTAACAGTAATCTATTGCTTTTGTTTCGGGTCGTAGAACGCAAGGAATGTTGCAAGAGTTACTGTCTCCGAGTCGTTTGGATAACGAGGAAGTTGGCCCCACTCGGCCCGGATTGTGCCAATCGCGGATAAATCACAGCCTTCGAGGAAACGCCGTGACTCAGCGCTGCGCCTTTCTCCAATATATTCATATTTGAGTTGGTTGATGTGTTGAGCTAACTGATTTCGGAGTAAGAATTGTACTACTCTCTCTCTTATTATGTCATGCCGACTTGGGTATATCGAGAAAAATACAGTTTGTGTATTCTCAATACGAAATAATCATCATTATAATTTCTACAATGTCATATTTGACTTGGTTTATGTCACTTGGGGCGTCACCTGTGGCTAGTCTAAGAAACGTAGAATTTCTGAAGAAACCTGTGCAGACTAACACGAACAAGAATATCAGCGATTTCTAATCAATTTTAGTCCACTATCTACAAAACACTATAGCACATCTGTTTTAAGAATATTTTGTATATTATGTGTGTAACTTATAAAATTCAATTAAAATCATAAATTCGAATCACTTAAGCAAAGAATGTTATGAAAATTTGTAGGCAAATTTTAAGGTGCAGCATTTTCTTTAATTCCATTATGAAAAAGTAAACCCTCCTTAAAATATTCAGTTCAAAAATCTCGAATAAAAAATGGAAGCTAAACAAAGGAAACAATTTCGGATTCATTCTTGGAATAATTTTCCTCTCCTTACGGCCAAATTGTTAGAACTGGCAACATTCTGTCGGACGCATATTTAGCGACTAATGGTCGCGATCACAGATTTTGTAAAATTTGGTGGGTATTTGTTACATAATCGTGTGGGTCGGAGTGGAGAGTTTGTGTATTCATTGTATCCTAAGTTCAAATACCTTATTTTTAAATACTTTAGTATACATGTAAATAAATTAATATAGCTGGACAATTTATACAGCAATAATCTAGACCCGTAAATAAAGGTAGTTTGGTAGTTATATTACAAAGATCATCTATATTTAACTACATAACAGTAAAATACTAAAACTAGGTTTTTATATTAAATGACTTCGGTCTTATAAAATGAATCGACTCAATCGTTTTCACGTAATTTACTGAGGAAACACATTTTATTTTTACCAAAGAAAATATTACAGTGCTCTCGAGAAAACTCAAAAGAATTCCAATCGCGTCTGTTAACTTGTAGCGAAGTATTTCTAGGAATTTTACCCTTTTCGCACTCTATCGCAACTTTTTTCATACAAAAAGTAATTGAAAAACAAGTTATTATAGTGCAGTTCTGTAGCAAAGAGCCCGTTGAAGTCTTTACAGTCTCGTAGCACTTGCTACGCCGTAGAAGCGTAGCTTTACTACACTGTGCAGCTTTTTTTTCTAGAAATACCAAAAGATAAATGCTATTTTTATTACGATATATTTTACTAGCTTTGTATTGAACCGAGGAAGTTGTTTGAAAGATTATCAAAACGGCAGGACGCTGTTTACGCGTCAGACGCCACAAATGAGATGTAATTACTTTATTGTTAAAGCTGTGTATACAAATGAACTTAATAGTAAAGTAAAGATTTAAAGATTTAATTTATAAGAGTAAAAGTATGCTATATATTATTATAATACTTTGTATTTGTTTTCAAATCTCTATATAACACGCTTCTAACTTACGCTTTGGAATAATTGTTTAATCTAACAACATTTTATACAGCAGGTTATGAAAATAAAAAAAATACGGTGTGATCGTAAACCTATATTTTATTGTGTTGAGATACTTTCTTTTTACGCCCCTCTTACAAGTAAAGCACAATTTAACAATTTTGTTATGCAAATACTTTTAAGTAACAAAAACAATTTTGTTAAATAGAACTAACAGGCTAATGAAAAAAGGTCCATTATTTTTTATTTTCTCGCACCTTATTTTGGCTCTCATTACATACAAAAGTGTGTTTGTTTGTTGGTGTGGTTGAGTATGTTTTTAAGGACTGTTATTATCGTGAGAGACGGCAAATATCTGTGAAATTTCCGCCATAAAATCCATACAAATTCAACAAATAACAAAGCTAAAGTAATAATAATACATTATAATAAAAACAATCCAAAAACCTCCCATGAGATGAAAGTTGTGAGAAATGAGTCGGAAACGGAGCCGGATTCCTGAAAGAAATCTCATTAAAGTGTCCTGCATCGGACTGATTAACGTTCGCGGACATTTGGGGAATACTGATAGAGGCTGCAGTTACACAGGAAGCAGGCAGTTATACTCGATAATATACCTAGTGTAAAATTAAAAGTAAAATTACTGTCGTAATTTTTCAACTTCAACAGGGTAAAGTAATTAGTAAAAAATCCGTTACCTAAAGTATAAGCCTTATAGGCAACCATTTTTTCGTTTCTACTACTGAACACAAGGACAAGGCTTTCTATGAAAGAGATTATAACCTAATCCACCACGCTGGTCAAATGCAAATTAGTGTAGGTATGTAACAATTATGTCCTTCAAAAACTTCAAAATTCTCAAAAAAAAGCCGGTTTCATCACGAGGCTTCAACGTTTAAAGCTCGTGTTTTAAAAGGGTTTTACATTTTTCAAAAATAAACTTTAAAAGAAAATTTCAGTACAACACAGCTTTATATTGAGAAACTGCCGGGATATCAGCCATGTCAGAAACTTATATTTCGCAATTAACACTAATATTTCGCAATTTAAACAACATTAAACCGGTATCTGTAAATATAACAGGTTTTCTTTGTAAGTTCTGCAAAACCCATGCTCCAAAGATTACTTACTGATAGCGCAGTTTTATGCGAGCGGACATTAGGCCTGATAGTTTGTTGATGGCTTCGGAGTGCTCACAAGAATTAAGATAAGCAACTAATGACCTGGATAATGTTGGAATCTGAGCCGTGTACACTCATCAGTCTGGAATTAGCTTTTTGTGTTTATGTTTTCATTTGAATCATAAAGGATATGACTGTTTAAGGATAGTTCAGACTAGTTTTTAAGAGATGCTTACATCAACAAATATTATCTTATCCTATCATTATAACTTTATTAATTTCCTTCTTACTTTGTATGATGTTGAGGACACCCATCCTTAATAGAGGGACGTAGTGTGGGTAATTATGATAACTTTATACATCCGCTCTAAAAGACACATATTTGCCCGTAACTAACGTCAAATTAAATAACGTTTTAATTTGGAAAGCAAACATCATTTGTTTATTTCAACTGTTTGACATAGGCTTATCAGCCTTGGGCTGCCTTTCTACAAACATATAATAAAAAAAAAATTACTCTCCTCGCTTGGATATGAAATAGATTCAATAATATATTCTGTATGGATGATCAAATATCTACTCATTACTCGGTTATTATTTGTAATAATGAAATATGTTAAAATTAATTAAAATCGCCAAAGCTCTGTTAAATATTGAATGTATAATTATTAAAATTCCCTTATTAATTAGTTTTTCATAATTATCCTGCCTTGATATATTAATTAAACTGTCTTACATGCCGTTTATAATTAAAAGAACAGACGCCTACACAAGACTTATTGTATCGAAATGAATCCCAATATTATCAGGATGACCTTAAAATAAAGTAAAGGGTACAAAAAAAGCTAAGTAATATACATAGAGACGTCTGAATCGTTTTAACACTTACATGAGTTCATTGGTGTGTAGTTATTCTACTACACATTATAATAAGACAAGCTTTTTCTAAGCAGTTTAATATGGAAAATAGGCTTTACGAGTTGAAAAGTAGTCAGTTAAAGCTTCAACCCAAATTTTTAGGCTTTTTAGCGTAAAGTTAATATGGATCTACCATATTGAGTTTGCCTTGGGAGCACACTCAAATTTCATTCCGAATGTCGTGGGTTCAAACCCCGCCGCGAACCTCTGGATTTTTGTTATCGATAAATTTATGTGGGCTATGAAAACACGTGCTCTTATGGTGAAGTCAAACATCTTGCGGAAACCGGCATGTTCTGAAAACTTTAAAGGACATGGGTCATTCACCAACCCGTGTACCTACTTGGCTAGCGTGGTGAATTAAGGCCACTCTCGTCAAGAGTGTAGTCCCTGTGTCCCAGCAGTGGGAATGGAAATATAGGTGATGACGGATATTGAATATTTCATATCAATTATGGTCCCATTATATTTTATAACCAATAAGACTAAATAATTGAAATAATTTTATTCAAAAAAAGCATTCATTCATTCATTCATGAATTCCAATAAAATGTGTAAATGAGATTTCCACAATTTCGGTGTTATTTTAGCTCTAAACCAAAATAGTAATTAGGTTTAGCAGTTGCAGTTGTAAAAGATAATTAAACGGACAATTCATGCGTTAGTATTTAAACAGTTGCTCACCAAATGTGGGCTGTTTGACTACAATATTTATATACCTTTACAGCTATATGTGTACCTAACTTATATATACACTTGCAACCTCAATTAATATTCAATTTATGTAGGTAAAAAATAAAACATAATGAAAATGTACTACAACCGCATTAGATATTCCAGATTTATTAAAGAGTTCATTCATTTGGATACTGAAAACTGGATGCTAAAATTGGATGCTAATACTGGATGCTAAAATTCTGGATCTGTTATTGATCATGTATATGCTTATATTATAACTACACAACAGCGAAGCGTCTCGAATGGCATGGTTTTATAGATGCAAATGTCTTTGTATAGAAGACCTTATGGTACGAGTACCTACTTCTAGAAATGGTTTAGAAATGGTTCATTGGTACTATAGATGCTTAAGCGATATTAATTGACGCGTGGGATCACTATTTGTGTTATTATCGCTATGAACTACACTAGCAGCATCACTATACAAATATAGACGTGATTTGTATTGTGAGAGCTATCAGAATAACCGCTACCGTTATCACAGTTAGAAAATGGAGCCGGTGTTTTATATCATTTCCTCATCTAGTTACTTACTATACATGTATAAATTTAAAGAGACTTATTAATTATCATTATTATTTAATTAAGAATAAAACATGCAACAATACAATATCTATAAAATATCTTTAGACTTTTATTGGAGATATACCTGTATAACGTAATAGGTTGATAATGATGATGGCCCCAAGGAGTTTGGTTATTTTTTTTTTTTTTTTTTTTTTTATTGGTGATAGACCCTTGCTTGACCACAATCTCACCTGATGGAAAGTGTCGATGTGGCCGAAGATGGATCGCAAGGGTCTAGAAGGAACCTATTCACTCTTGACTTGAAGAGACCCAGATTGTAAGTTTCAGGAAAAACAGCAGCAGGCAGCGCATTCCAAACTTTAGCAGTGCGAATAATGAAGGTGTATCGCTTCGTACGGGTGGACGGTATATCTACTAAGTAGGGATGGTAGTGTGCCGTGCGTCTGCTTGTCCTGTGGTGGAAAGGGGAAGGTGGTATTAGGTCATGAAGCTCCTGAGAACAATCACCAAAATGCAACCTGTAGAAAATAGAGAGACAGGCAACCTTGCGGCGGTGCTCAAGGCTCTGAACCTTTTTCTTTGCAAGGTACTGCTCATCTATGAGTCTGAAAGCTCTTCGCTCTATCGAGTCCAAAGCCGCAAGCTGGTATTTAGCTGAGCCATCCCAAACATGACATATAATGACACATTTTCAATAAAGTCGCTCTTTTAACATAAAATTCCTAAGAAAACTATATTTATCATATGATTTTATTACGTTTCCAAGATATTTATTTTAATCTTTATTTATTTCTGCGTGAATGCGTGACGCTTAACTTATACCGTTTTTTCTTTCCATAACGTTCAATGACTTACCTATTTCAATTAATGTTCAGAGCACAGTACAGCTAGTTATAAATAATAATAATGTGTATCAATCATTATAATTATTTATAACTAGCTGTACCCGCGACAACATCCGCATTAAATTATGTGTTTATCCACGTCTTATCATAACTGGAGCAAGAATTTAATTTATTCTGTGTCCCAGACTTCATATCATATATATATATATCAGTATCATATTATATTGAGCCTATATAAAGTATATCTGAAAACGAACTAACTTACTCCATGACCTACCAGATTTTATATATGTAGATCTATCAGATTTGTACAGATAATAATACGTATAAATTAATTGAATGTTAAAATTGTATTGTATTTATTTATTGACTTGTCTAAAGATCACTTTAGGATTTTATGGAAAAAATTAGGTACATAATCTTGAAAAATCTTAAAATAACATTATGTTACTCTCACTTAGTATAAATCAACTATAAAGTGAATAGTGGAATGACATGCGTGCTACACACTGTATACATCGCGGTGCAGTCACGGCGTGCGACTAGGCATGTGGAGCGTGCGATATCTGCCATTCACACAAATGTGTTGTGATACGTATGTACCGTGACATGGAACCTAGTCGGCCGTATCGACTCAGTTCTAATTTAAGCCGCATCGATAACTGATTCTCTCGGTAGATCAATTAGGCTGTATCGGTTCTGGTAATAAAACGTTAACTGCTTGGAATTATTTTAATATGCTATCATACAAAAAAAAAATGATCTTGGACCTTATATGTAACCTACCCATACGTGGCTTTGGGCGCTTTATTCACGTGTTTTCTCACCATTTAAACTTTTCTTGGGCTACCCAAATCGGCCCAGCCGTTCTTGTGTTATAAAATGACAACATAAAGTGACTTAATTTTACTTTTTCAAGCGAATATTTTCGTTTTTGTATATATTGTAGAAAAACAATTTGGTAGTTATAAGCCAGCTAATAAGTTTTTTGCTGAAAAGCCAGACACGCACACACACACACACACGCCCAAACACTTTAGTTAAAAGGCTCTTCAGTCTCAAATATGAATTGGGTTTTCCATTTCTTTAATAAGACGAAGAAAAGCTAAAAGAGGATTTAAAGAGATTTACGTGACCTACTAAAGTACTTTGGCCTACAAATTTTTGCGGATACCCAAAAACAATGAATGAAAACAATAGCCGAGAGTTACGTAAAACTTTTGACTTGATTCTAAATTTTCTACGGTATTTTTTTTATTCCATGAGCAACAGCCAGTAAACAAATAGCATGAACTGGCATGAAGAACATTTATAAAAACACTGTAAAAAATACTTTATGATAATCATAATAGTCGATAATGACGCTAATCTATAATCGAAAAGGTTAGACAATGAGGACTTTCTCTGACAATCTCAATAAATGATCGACATTAATCAGAAAGTTGAGATGAACCGGTTTTATGATCGGCTATTATCGATGTTAGTTGGTCATTCTTGCACCTTAATAGACTCATGAAGTCTTCAACAAACCATCTAATTAAGACCATAACAATAATATTGTAGATTTGTATAAGGTAACTCAATGCTTACACTCTATTATAGTTCTGTGACAATTAACCACGGCAATTAACCATAGACAAGGTTAATAAAATTAAATAAACATAAATCAACATTTCGGGATTTCAACATTTTACGATTTTTTTTTTTGATACTGGAGGATAATTTTGAACAATCATATTATGTCAATAAAATGGTAAGTGAACCTCTATATGGTGAGGCAATATTATCATTATGAAGTTTTGTTTTTCTACGAAAAAAAAACCACTTATCAAAAGTATTTTTTAGCATAATACTCTAAAATAAAGTAACTCTGCAGCCCCATAATATTATTAATAATATGGGCACAACACAGGCTGCGGGGGAACGTAATTAATTAGGTCTTATCTAATAAACCTCTTCAACATGGAAAGTTCATTATTGTGAAATAAACTACTTGGAGTCTGAGTCTTAGACTAAACTGAAAAGAAATTACTCTAGAGATGACTTTGAAATAAATAATCAAACACGGGAATCGAACCCGCATCATGCGATTCGTGTCGCAAGCAGCCTTTCGCCTACTGCGCCATAGAGATCGGCAAGTTGGTGAAATACTTTGTTAATTATGTTAATGACATTTAAGTAGTCCTAAGTCAAACGGTATAGTTTGACAGTTTCAGTTCTAACGTCGGATCTATAAACGAGGCAGACAATGTTAATAAGCTTAAAGTAACCAAAGTAACTTCATAAATATTCAGCTGGTCGGAAAATCGGATAGAATAGAATAAATTTAGTAGGACAGGGTGAATCAGCCGGCCTTTGGGATGTAGAGGATATCAAACTTTACTATTGATCAAAAAGTTAAAAATAAATAATATAAAAACCTTTTCGTATTACCAATATACACGTAGATTTCCTGTGACGAAAATCTAGAAAATACATACCTATTACCAATGCCGTTTAATTCAGAAAAATCTGTTGTAATCATAATTCATAATCAGTAAACTATATATAATATAAATAAATACTTTTAAATCAAAGCCTTTCAGCATCAATATAACATTATAACTGTTTGGACATAAACCTAGAACTCAGTAACAAGACGACCACGCAAATCCATCTCATTATCATTAACAGTTAAATGCCTTTCAAAACTTCCTACACAAAGAACTTAATCAGATCTAAGCTTAGATTATACTCGTAGCAGAAATCGTTACGAACCAAACAATAAAAACACCAAGGAATTACATGTATAATTGAAGTAGGTCAAGTAAAAAAATATATATAATAGGTTACATACCTACCCTCGACTTTAAGAAAAATCCACTTTGAAATATAAGACTGTATTTAGGATATGCAGTACATAAATTTTATCATATTTCTAGGTTAGGTATATATCTATCTATTCCATAGACCTACATATAAATAGATTTAAGTAAGTTTCGGTAACTATTTAAATATTTAACGACGTTTTTATGACCCAACGGGGTTTATTATATTACTGTAATATAACAATGAAATATTATCTTATCTTATCTAAATATACTATTTCATTTATTAAAAAATGAATACGATTGTATTTGTTGTTCATCTACAGTGCACAGTCAAATACCGAGGCACAAGTCAAACTGTACAAACAAAAGACCAAAACTATCAACAAACCGTGAACCAAGGGGTCGGTGACACCCATAACTTTGTCATTCAAATGGTGTCAGTGAGTAGAGACATTGAATTCCCTGGCACACAGATTGGGTATCCTTTATGGGACTATGTGGGCGGAAGTAGGTTAACGATCTCTTATTCAGATGCCGACGAACGATGCACTCAAAAAATTAATGGATATCGTACCGCAGGCTCCGCGGCAAGCCTACACACGTTTTTTTTTACTTAACCGTTGTTGCTTTTTTGTAAAAAGTTTTTATTGGATTTAATGAGATTTTTTCGGCGTACCTATGAATCTATACCAATACTATAGAGCTAAAGAGTTTGTATGAACGCGCCAATCTCAGAAATCACTGGTACGATTTGAAAAATTATTTCTGTGTTTGATAAAATATTTATTGAGGAATGAGGGCTGTATTACCTATTTAGGCCATATATAAAAATACTTAGCTTAGGTTAGCTTTTGTGCCTTTATTTTATTAGAAATGGTAAAATTAAGTATAATTGTATAATAATGTGTAGGTTTTGTCTGTAGGTTAGTAGGTACTTACTTTATGTTGCGTAGTAATTATATGTTCTGTGCTTTATGTAATAAACGAATATTTTAACGTTATAAGCATAATTGTAATAAAAATAATAGTTTTATGAAGTAGGTTTACTTTTCACGAATAGTTTTGTAATAATGCCCAGGTACAATTGTATTGCAAAAGAGCTAGTATTGTCAAGGCTCTTTCATCACTTGAAATCCTACGTCGATTCTGCACAAAAGATTCAATTCCTTTTGAATTGACTACATCTCGACATACGACGCTTGCGAGATCGACTGAAGACTGCATTGCAAAGGCATTTGTACTGTTAGGTTCTATTAATTTTCTTAAGGTTTATTATTACTAAAAGCCACATTTCATTTCACAGCTTAGCATTAACATTTGTTTAAGTTCAAGATCAAGCTGATTTGCTGCTGGTTTGTCACAACGGGAACACACACATTCTTATAATCACTTCTGCCTTGATTAAGCAACCCTCATTCCTAAATAAAATATATTGGGGCTAGATGTCGATGTGTAAATTGTCCAGCTTTATGTAATTATTTATTGGTGGACCATTCCCCGTGGTAAGTTTGAAGCTTGTGTTACGGGTGATGGATATCTCATATACTTTAAACATATATACAGATATTATTTATTATAGAAAACACCCAGAACATACATATGTAACATACTTTTCTACATACAAATGGTAATATGTAAAACGTGGGATGTTACATCACAACAATTAAAATACAGCTGGAGGAAACTCGTGGGACTAATGAGGGATTAAAATGTTAATTCAATTAAATGAAACAAGACCGCAAATGAACGTTATTTCAACCCTGTTTTGATGAGAGCAAACCTACTCGCAATTTAGAACGCTATTATATTATACATGAGCGTAATATAGAGTCTGAGCAACATCGTTTGTCTTAATCTACTGCTATGCTTAAAACCTCCTCGGTCTATTTATTAAGGTTTGGCATAACAATAAATTCTGAACTAAATTATAAAAAAGCAAATGTCAAATTACAATAATATAAAATCTTAGGTATAGTAAAACCATTTCTAAAATGAACGCCCCTCCACCGAATTCTGTATTTTTTTTCTGTGTATTCTGTTTTTCTGTATTTGCTCTCACACGTTGAAATCATCACGGTTTTGTGGAGGGGAGTTCATTTTTAGAATGGTTTTACTATACTTTAATTATGGTACCGTGTTGTGCCGGTCTAAGTAGTACCCACTATATTACCATGGCCGTCGTTAAACCGTATAAGGGATTAAGCTATACTAATATTATTAAGTTTGTTTTGTTTGTTTGACCACGCTAATCTCAGAAACTTATTCATGCAATAGCTATTATGTTTTAAGAACGGAAATTACTCACGTATTTACAATAGAGTTAAAACACTCTCGACGCTTCCACCACAAAAGATCAGTCTTTCTCAGGAGAAGAAAGCGCGCGCACGACGGGGCAGGGCGAAACGCTCGCTATGCCGTCGCGCGCTGTTCCCTCTCCTTCGGACTTCCTTCCTTGGAGTTATCTTGTCAGTCATTCCCGTGTATAAAATGAATAGTATTTTCGTTGTTGTGTCGTTGTTACCTTTGGTAGTGTTAATTTTTTTTAAGTATCCCTGATAAGTGTCTCGTGAAAGAGTGATACATTTTTACTATATCCAGACACGCACAACCGCCATAATTGAAAGCTGTTTCCTTAAACAATTGGGTTGTCGGCGGGAATGTTCAACGCAACAACAACCCCGAACAAATAATTACATTTGTTGGAAATTTTGCGAGCTGCGAATTCGCACACGTCAGTCACGATCCACCTGCTTTGACGGAAATTACATTCGCTTTCCTGACTTTTCAAATGTTATCAAACTTTGTTTCGGTCACCCGCAAATGGAGGAACTTATGAAGGATCTAAGCCTGCTAAATATAGGTGTTTATAGTGGAACATGTACACGTAGGTAATACACCGATAGTTTATATTAGGTACTTAGAGAATCGCTTTGGGAAACGTATGGTACTGCCATGTTTTGCACGTATAATACCAGTATACCAGATTGTGGATTTTTATATTGATTTTTCTACATTTTTATACAAATAATACTGAACTGTTAAATCGTTTGGTGGCATGTTAGTACACGCCCTCTAACGACGAACTACCTAAATAAACGAAAGCCGCCCGCCCATTCCCCCCTGTCCAAAGCTGTCCAATTCCGGTCAGGCCACTCCACCATCTACTCCAGTTAAACCAAGTCACAGTAATTACTCAATTAAATTGATTGGCAACTCTGTGGTTCGCAGTTCGTGCACATTGCATTGCATAACCGGTTATTACCTTGCTCTTGTTTGATAGTGTTCTCACAATCTAACAAAACAGTGAAAAACAGCTGTGGGAATTTTCGCTCGTACCGCACCATTAACGCACGCCGTCCCACGTTCCGGTAACTCGAAGAATAATATGTAATTTATTGTATTATATTGAGCATCTGTAAGCTAATCGTTGCGTAACAAAGGGATAGCGGAGCTTTTTGTTTGTTCTCTGTTCCTGTTCGTGTTCAGTAACAAAAGTATCATGTTATTTCTTGATACAATAAAACATGAAAAGTCAGTTTTCATCAGCCCCATTTCCACATTCAAATGTTGCCTAAAAACTGCATTAAGCTTTATCTGATAGCACCTACTGATTATAAATTTCTTCGGTTATAAAATTTAAAGGATGTGTATACGAGTATATTATATATATATATTATATAGTATATGTATACTTATGTATAACCTGTCATAATTTAAGTATTCAGTTCAAATTAGGATGTAAATATCTTGAGATCTTTTCAATTGTTTCATATTACTTTTTAGTCACACAAACAGAACTTAGGTAGGTACCTAATGGTTGAGAATTATTTCTCACGCAGACCTGTAGATGTAACTAAAACTAATGTTCTAATTGCGATCACACACGGACAGGTCTGTGGTCAAACCTCACTAGCGGAAAATTACAGTTATTTTACTATATGTACAAATTTACAGTCTTGCGGTTTTCACTGGACTAGTCGAATTGAAATAATAAGCACTTACGGTCTACTTTTCAGAGTGTGTCAAATAACCAACATACCTGGAAACAACAAAAAAACATTTAGACATAACTCCGTTTTTTATGTCGAAACATGAAAAGGTTTCCAGTGAATTTTATCTAAATAAATAATAATTGTAAATTATTTCAATTTCAAAATTTTCGTGAGTTTCGATGTTTTTTAAAATGAATAATTGTAAATTGTTATTTAATTTAGATAAATAACAATTTACATTCTTATTGTAAAAAACATCGATGTTATCTCTTAACTCAAGATGAGTCTGTTAATAACAAATAAAGTAATATCTAAGTACTGTGCTTAAAATATTTTTGCACCATCACACACGTCAAAATAATCCTGTTAGACATGTCATATTTCATACAAGAATAATACGCAATCATTATTAGTGAAACATGAAATACTAACAGTATGTATCTGAGGTCAAGGGAAGGTAACCGAAGACAGGCGACTGGCCAAGATTTAAGTTATTGGATTGCATTTGTATGGATTCAGACATGAGTGTAACTAACTTTACATACTAACTTAGTTTTAAATTATCATATGACGTTTTTAACAGCTTTTTGATTTAGGATTTGAAATAGGTACCTACCTAAGTTTAAGTAGGTAACTAACATTCGTAAT
Organism: Chloroclystis v-ata; assembly: GCA_963691955.1. Taxonomy (NCBI): domain Eukaryota; kingdom Metazoa; phylum Arthropoda; class Insecta; order Lepidoptera; family Geometridae; genus Chloroclystis; species Chloroclystis v-ata. Next base: position 7,941,331 of record OY829902.1, on the reverse strand, counting down.
GTCCAGGCGATTGGTGCTGATAAAAGACCAGCGTTGTTTGCTAGCTTGCTGGTAATCAACTTAATATATTGGTTAAAAGACGAATTACATAATTATATTGTAGATATATGAAACAAAACAACAACTATACATATAAAAATTAACGGACAAATCACAAGGTAAGTAGGTAAATATTCAAATGAGATAACTATACTCCTTTTATGCAAGATTGTTTCCGTACCTCCAAGTACGGATCTATTGCGTTCTGAGTCAAACACAGTTTATAAACAGCTGATTTAAATTCCAAGATAATAAAACCGTGAAGATTCTGGCTTACCTAGTTGGACACCTGCTATGTTATTACATCTAGGCATCCTGAGATGGGTACGACAGGTTTTTAATGACATTTCAAAGACTCGCCCAAATAAAGAAGCTAGATTCTTAGTCACCAGACGTGTCTTAGTAACATTTTAATACGTAAAATGCGTCGAAATTATTAGAAATTTACTTCTAAAGTTCAATTTAAAAATTTCTTCTATCATGTTTAATGAAGCATAATACCTATTGATAATTATGATATAAATATCTACGAGTATATTTTAAAAATCAACGACACTTTTCGTTGTAATTTTATCATCAGGAACGGTTGCGCTGATTTAGTTGTTTTTGGTTTCAAAATAGCCCACGGAAGATTTTCAAGGTGAGAAAACATGGGAATAAAGCGAGCGAAGCCGCAGGTACATCACGCCATCAATAAATAAATAAATATTTATTTTTATTTTATTTATCAATGCTGCTAGGTATGCAGAGCTCCCGTTCATGTCCTGGCAACATCCGGGGAGTGACGTCAGCGGTGACATCAGCCAGCTTTAGGCTTTGTGGTTTGAAGAAGGCACGAACTTTAGCATTTACTGAGCCTTGAGGTGAGGCGAGATGACTGCATCTACGTGTTTTGTTAAGAGCCAGTCTTGTCTTTTATTTTATATACCACAAGCTGCTTGCGTCTTCGCCGGCTTCAAACCATTCCTGGGCTACTCCGTCTATTTTAAAACCAAAATCACCTAAGCTCATGAGTTAAAAGTTACAAGTAAAAGTAGCATTGATTTATATACACTCGAGAGCAATGAATCCGGGTCACTCAAAGAATCCAAAAAATCTCGGAAAGTAAGAATGCTAGGTTAATGCAATAAATTGTATTTAATAGACAATTTAATACTCCTTAAATGAAAGTTAAAAAAATATGAGTCACCATACATTTTATTTACACAAAATTACATAAAGAAAAAAAACTGCTGATCTCTCCTTAAAACAAAAATAGGAAACATGAAATTTTTGAACTTTATGACGATTTTCTTGAATTTCAATACTTCGTATTACCTCCTCGTGCTTCCATTACTGCGTTTACGCGGTTTGGCATGCTGTACACCAAGTTCCTTATACGATTTTGGGGAATATTCTCCCATTCCTCTGTGAGAGCAATTTTGAGCTCAGGAAGCGTGATTGGGGGAGGGTTTCGTTGTTTTACGCATCTCCCTAGCTCGCCAGACCAGGAACGGGCAGACGCACCACACCACCACGAGAAGACCGATGCACGAGAAGACCGATACTTGGTGAACACCATGCTTCGAAATCGCTTTCTCACAGGAACTGAACTCACAAATCAGTTTCGACGCCTCGGAGGAAGTAACCCAAGTGCATGGACAGTAAGACGTCGGCTTGCTGAATCTAACTTAAAACCCCTTAGACCTGCAAACGGCCCTAAACTGGAGCGTGGCCATCGTATTTCAAGACTAAGATATGCCCAGAACCACGTAAATTGGAGTATTGAAGATTGGTCGAAAGTTATGTTCTCCGACGAATCAAAATTTATGCTCTACAAGCACGATGGAAGACACAGAGTGTATAGAAGACCAGGGGAAAGATTCAAGCAAGCATGCATCGAAGAAAAAGTAGCCTACGGTGGTGGGTCTGTACTTGTGTGGGCCGGAATTTCCTCTGAAAGTCGCACAGAGCTGGTGATCATAGAAAACGGCTCTTTAACTAGCGTAAGATATGTGGAAGAAATCCTCAACGAACACGTTGGTCCATTTATGGTCAATTTGGGTGAGGATGCTATATTTATGCATGACAATGCCCGACCTCATACAGGTAGGATTGTGAATGACTACCTTCAAGAGATGAACATTACTTGTATGGAGTGGCCAGCGCGCAGCCCGGATATCAACCCGATCGAGCATGCTTGGGACGAGCTAGGGAGATGCGTAAAACAACGAAACCCTCCCCCAATCACGCTTCCTGAGCTCAAAATTGCTCTCACAGAGGAATGGGAGAATATTCCCCAAAATCGTATAAGGAACTTGGTGTACAGCATGCCAAACCGCGTAAACGCAGTGATGGAAGCACGAGGAGGTAATACGAAGTATTGAAATTCAAGAAAATTGTCATAAAGTTCAAAAATTTCATGTTTCCTATTTTTGTTTTAAGGAGAGATCAGCAGTTTTTTTTCTTTATGTAATTTTGTGTAAATAAAATGTATGGTGACTCATATTTTTTTAACTTTCATTTAAGGAGTATTAAATTGTCTATTAAATACAATTTATTGCATTAACCTAGCATTCTTACTTTCCGAGATTTTTTGGATTCTTTGAGTGACCCGGATTCATTGCTCTCGAGTGTATTAGAAGAAAACTGGCTTTTTCGCAGCGCGGCTTCGCCCGCGTTATATCAAATTTTCGCGGATGCTTTTTTCTTTTCCTTCCTCAAAAAAGTTTCCTCTGTCCTCCTCCTGTTTCTATCTTTCCACCAATTTTCAGCTTATTTTTCTTTCACCAAGCTTTCATTAAGTTAACCTATCTTCAGATCTTTAAACTTTTTATGTATATCTATTCTATAATAGAGTTTTATTCAGAGCCTTATTAAAACCGCTCACATGGCGTAATTCCAGTCGGCTTATAAAGAGAATGCTAAACATGGAGGTCGCTGAAACGTGGATATTGCTCCGTTTTCGCTCACGTGTATTTGAGCATTAATTATGTTGCATTAGCTCAGTAGTGCAGTGTACTTATTATTAGATTCTCTGATGTGCCGTCTGAATTGTTATAGCATTTAGTAAATATAGAAAGTTATTAACATAATATGCAAACAATCTGGGTCTCTGCAAGACAAGAGTGATATAGGTACCTTGTAGACCCTTGCGATCCATCCTCGACCACATCGACACTTTTCATCAGGTGAGATTGTAGACAAGCAAGGGTCTATATGCTAATAAAAATAAAACTTTAAAAGTTGAATTGAATGCTATAAAAGATGTTATCGCTGTATGGTGCCAGCTAAATAATAGTATCACTCCATCTTTTTCGGCAGTGTCGTCAAACTGAGTATACAATGCACAATATGCTCCACAGCAAACCAGATTATAATTCCTCCACAGTAATTTAGAATTAGAATTGTACCTGTAATTGTTATTTGTCTAGTTACCTATCATTTACCTGGGTATGTACTGAAAACCAGCGTTGTGGCTCCTCGTCACAACACAAACATGCTGAACATATAATCCCTTTTAGGCAACGCGGCACCTAACCCATAAGCTTATATATGTTGGTACTTTAAGAATATTGCATGTTTAATTTTAGTTTTAGTTTAAGAACAGTGCTATTTAAATATAAGTCTCACTTTATTTTTTGTATTTTGCCGTGTATGTCTAAATAAATGATCTTTAAATGATTTTTCTTTCTTTCTTTATTTGTACTTACTTACTGAAATCAAGCCTTCTGGTAAACTTGGTGAATACACTAAACTAAATCGATACCAAGAAAACACTTTTAAGATATCAAAGTCTATCAGGGTTCATTCTAATAATTAGCCTACACCTAATTAAAATCACACAAGCACTTAAAAATAAACTACATCAGGAATACCTTTGAGCAATAACGAACAGCAAAACTAAATAGAAAACGAAAACTGTCTCTAAAGAGAGATTTATGTTCCAATTCCACCTTCATAAACACGCTTAACGTACAGTCAACCCTCGATTCATTTAACTAAAGTATTTTATTTATGTGACAGATCTCATTCTGTTGCTGTGTGAATTGTCAAGCAATATTTATTTATTTACTCGTTTTATTATTAAACAATTAAGCATTTGTTTCTATCTCCAAAAAAATTATAGTTTAGCAGAATTTAATATAGGTATAACACGTCAAAATATGTAGGAGTGTAGTGATAGATGAATTTGATTTTTTATGTTAGAACAATAAAAAAATATAATTTGAGGCCTTACCGTACCTTCAGTACTCAGTGAAGCATGTCACTAGGAAGAGTGTCTCTTTCTATAATGTTTTATTTTAAGTGCGAGAAAAGGAGGCACGTGTGTCACACTTGCTCTGTGCTCTTAACTTAGTTATGACGGTAACTGTTAAAGGCCTTTTAAAAAGCATTATCTTTTGGTACAGTAACATAAATGTTCTTTAAAAAGTATAGCAACCAAAATAAAAGGCAAGTTGTGCATACAAGCAACAGTACGCCAAAAAGTCAGCCTTGTAATGAAAACTAGAGTCAAATTAAGTGGAGCATGTTACGTAAACGTGAATTCAGTACCCCGCACACGATACAGATAAGCCTTTGAGTATTTTACCGAAAGGAGACGAGACGCAGTGTGTTTTCTATATATAAAAATCGGTTACTTTCACGAGGAAACGTAACACAAGTTGCGCTCTAACATAAACACAAAATAAGGTCTGGCCATCACAGGTTATTAGTCTATACTAAGAGCCCGGTCTGGCCAGACCTTCCTTTAATTCTGAAGCGTGAAAATTATTTCATGTGTATGTCTAACATAGGTAAGAATAACCCCCAAACATGAAACCTGGATCGTGGTTCCTTTGGGAGATAACAGGTAAAAGGTTGTTATCTCCCAAAGGAACCGCGATCCAGGTTTCATGTTTGGGGGTTATTCTTACCTATGTTAGACATACACATGAAAGAATTTTCACGCTTGTGAATTAAAGGAAGGTCTGGCCATCACAGGCTCTTGGTCTACTAGATAATCTTGTGTTAAAATTGATGTTCCAGTTGAAATACCCTTTAAATAATACGTGTCCTTTCTGTTTGACGAAACACTTCCAAATCGGGTTAAGTAGATCGAGAGATTTACCCTGCAACTTTACAAACAAACAAATTTTTTTCATAATAACAGTTTACACAAGCATTTCTAACATGCTAGTGAATATCATGTTTTTTTTTTATTTTCCAACAGAAAGACGTCTGTGACGATGGCTTCTCCTTGGTTAGATTCTCTGAGATAAGCAAATAAACATGGTTGCAAACGGGCGATACTTCACACGGGTCGAAATGCGCACCTCGTTAGATAGCGATCGGAAACTAATTACTTCTTATAACTAGTAGACATTAGGGCATAGAACCGGTTTTTCCCGGAACCGAAAATCCCGGGATTTCCCGGGATTTTTGGACTCACGAAGAACCGGTTCTCAAAACATTAAGAACCGGGATTTCGGTACTTTCGGGATTTATTTTTTAAAGTAAATTTAAGAGAAAAATGATGCTTTTTTTATTAAATTACTAATATTTACATAAACTATTAATTATTATAACATAAAATGATAGGGACAAATGACTATTAATGTAGACTACAAACACTTTATATCAATATCAACTCAATAACTCAACAGGTTAATTATTTTATTAAAAACCGAATGTAACTATCATCCGGAGGGGGGCGTTGGTGTCTACGACACAGTTAATTATTATAACTTATGCAGTCACCATCGTTTTTCAACCAAGTTTCTTGTATAAGAAAATGGTTCAAATAAAGAATTTTGATTTGATTTGATTTGATTTATTTTGTTTATTAATTATGAATTAAAATGATAGCCATGCCATGACAGTGCGAGTTGCGAGTGCGCCATGGTGACGTAGCCGGCTACGTCTCCAAGCATTTAATATTACAAAATTATTTCATTTACTATTTACTACACTCACCGGCAAATTAGAGGAACAAAAAAAAATGTCCATAATTTGAAAAATATGGTTTAAATTTAAAATCTACTTACTACATTTCATTTATTATTTCAAGTTTAATTCGATTTAATTCAAATTAGATCACATTAAGACCAAAATTTGCGAGTAAAGGCTATTTGTAAAAAGTGGTACTTTTTTGAACTTTTCACGTAACCGGGAAAATGGAAAATTAATAATAAAATAACAATAAATTAAATAAGAAAACTGGTGATTAATAATGCTTAATTCCACGTGCTCTTATTAAAGTTTCTACTCGTCTAGGCATACTGAGAATGATGTTATCGATGGTCTCCTGAGATAGTCTCAACTACGGCGATTCGCAGTTCACCCACGTTGGCAGGAGCTGAAATCCTGGACTTAACCTTGCCTATAAGCAAGTCACAAACGTGCTCTATTGGGTTCATATCCGGTGATCTCGCTGGGCACTTCATACCAGTGATATTCATATCATTAAGATATGCCGAGCGGTATGCGGCCGAGCATTATTGTGCATAAAACCAAAATCGTCTCCGATATATGTGACAAACGGTACGACATTTTCTTCTAAATCTTCTCTGATATAGCGGTCTGCAGTCAGACTCACTACCAAGTCTGTACGAGCTCCCAAACTAATGCCTGCCCAAACCATTTTTGATCCACCATTGTTTGCATAGTATTTTCCAAATTTGTCTGAATGTATCGTTCTTTTTCGACGTCTGTATGTTCTTTATCTACCGTTAAATGGATTTAAGAGAATTCTGCACTCATCACTAAACAATACTTACTCCATTGGTCCGCGTTCCAACAACAATGTTCCTGAGCAAAAGTTATCCTGTTTCTACGATGATTTACCTCTATCCTTGGACCCTTGGCGGGCACAAATGAACCCAAACCAGCTTCTTCGAACATTATTCGTACCCTACGGTCACTTACGGTTACACCCCGCACTAATTCTAACTCACGTTGAGCTTGGACGGCCGTTAAACGGGGATTCCTACGTACACGACGCCGAATGAAACGATCGTCCTTACTCGAAGTGCGTATTTTTCTGTATTTTTCTGCTGTTTCCACATAAGTACCGGTCTCCCTGAACCGTTAGATATTGCGATGGATCGTTGAAACTGGTCAACGAAGATCTCTCACCGTAGCTGAGGAACGGCGGTGGCTGTCCTAGGAAACCATCGATAGCATCATTCTCAGTATGCCTAGACGAGTAGAAACATTAAATAGTGCACGTAGATGAAATACGCAATATTAATTACCATTTTTCTTCCTTAATTACTTGTTATTTTATTATTAATTTTCCCTTTTCCCGGTTACATGAAAAGTTCAAAAAGTACCATTTTTTACAAATAGCCTTTACTCGCAAATTTTGGTCTTAATGTGGTCTAATTTTAATTAAAATGAATGAAACTTGAAATAATAAATGAAATGCAGTAAGTAGATTTTAAATTAAAACCATATTTTTCAAATTATGGACATTTTTTTTGTGTTCCGCTAAATGTGCCGGTGTGTTTATTATTTCATTTACTATAATTCATGAATTCATTCAAAAAATTCTAATATTCAACACCAGTACCGAAAGTACCGAAAGTACCGGTGTGTTTATTATTTCATTTACTATAATTCATGAATTCATTCAAAAAATTCTAATATTCAACACCAGTACCGAAAGTACCGAAAGAACCGGGATCCCGGTATTTTTTTCGCTTCGGAACCGAAAGAACCGGTTCCTTAAATTACGCCCGGTTCTCGATGCCCTAGTAGACATGCAGACTTGATGGAAATTAAATACTTACCTACTTATTATATTTATTTTAAGAGGAAATGATAATACTCGTAAAATATATGATTAGTCCCCACTAACTTAGTTGGGTTAGTTTAGTAATCTATCATTTAATGCATTAATTATAGATTGAGGGTTAATTCCTGCAATATAGACTACTTTTGGTATAAAGTATACTAGGTATAAAAAACGTTACCCTTTGTTATCCATTTTATCGTGAACAAAATTCTTGAGACGGAATTTAATAGGATTAAATACAAAATAAAACTTAGTGGTAATTATTTGACCTCTATTCCTAAACAAGTGAACCATTCCATAATACAGGTAACTTCCCAAGCTGGAAGCATACACAACACTCAACTATTTTCACAGCGAGCCCCAAAACTAAAACAACATTTCCACAAACAAAGGTAGGTAAGCTCTCTATATATAATACGTAGCGATAACAGAAGCCGTAATTCGAAACAACGTTGTACCTAATGTTAATCAAGTAAATAGCCAAGGAACTCAAACACACCATATGGCAGGAAATTACGGCCACGTAACAACATTACCGGAATTCAATTTGGCTGGTAATCTTGATGAGGACAAAAACTGAGGCTTGTAATGCGGTTATAAAAAAATAATGGGATGCCGGCGTAATTTGAAAGTGATGAACAAACAGGAATAGGTTCCACTCCCAATCAGTTTTCTATTACGGAAATTATTAGTTTGAACCGGATCCGATCAACTGATTGACAACGTGGAGGTCAATTTAAAGTATATATTACTTATATACCTTAATAAATTAATGAATCGAGAACGCAGCGTAGGCCGCCCACCAACAGATGATTTTATGAAGTTGGTTTACGGTAGATACACCCATCCTTTTCTGACACTTTTAAACTATCTCCATACTTAATATAACATTCAATTCGGTTTTGTTTTAAATAGCAACTAATATTACACATCAGTCTAACTTACAAACGTTTGCCTTTAGCTTTAAGATATTTATCAAAAAAAACCTAAAGCATTTAAAATCTATAGATTGTATCTACTCAATGGATGAAATACCTGAGACCTTTATACAGATGAGTAATTTTAGAAAAGGTCAATCATAGAAGCAGGTTGCAAGCATCCTTGTGCCTTCGTTCTAAATGGTTGCTCAACGAGCGATCGCGTCGACGCCGGTTCTTCCAGTCTACGAGTCCGTGACCTAAGCGCTACGAATAACACAAACATCTAAACGCCCCTTTGATGTATCCAACAAAAAAGAACATTAAAGGTATCTATTAAAAACTATGATCTCAGGATGAACGTAAACTATCAAGTCATAAGAGATATAAACGAACAACTTGGTGATTATTAAAAATAACAAAAATAGTAAATAATTATAGATTTCTGTGGCGCAGCGAGACAAGGTTCGCATGCGGTGCGTGAGGCTGCGAGTTCGATTCCCGCCTCGGGACAAAAATTTTTACAATCTAGAAATATTTGTTCCGTATGTTCTGGGTGTATATTATGTATAGTAAAAAATCTATGTATATTATATTAGGTACATATTCAGAAATCTAGCACCGTAGCACAAGCTGGGAGCTTATCACGGGGCTAGATGTTGCTGTATGAATTGTCCAGCAATATTGAGAGTTAACTCCAGCAACGCAAAGTAGTTTTGCTTGGTACTAAATCGTTTATTGTAAATCATTAACACATAATAAGTAGGTAACTATAGGCTTTACTTCATATTTCATACAAATGAGAAGTTGTGCCATACTCGACCAAATACAGTACTTATTTTACTGGTGATTACCTCCGCTGGTCCTCAATGATCTTGCAACATTCACACTTCAGTTGTGTCGTAACATTATTATGTTGCTTACCCACAGTCAGATCTATCAGATCCAAGAATACTGAGTTTCCAAGAATGTGTATTGTTAATTTTAAAGGTTATACGAAGGGAACCATTGTGATTTTACTGTTTATCAAAAAAGCTTCACAAGAAACATAACAATGCCTGAACGGTTTAACATGCAATGCAACAATGCCTATTACTCATTTGTTTTTATTTTAATGGTAATAGTGTAAATTATGGTGCCATTTATTGGTATGAGTGTATCCATATATTTCTCAACTATCTCCATATCTTGTTCATATCAAAATGCACTCAGACTAAAATATAAACAGAGCTTCTAATAACACTCTCTCGGATAAAAGGGTAAATAGCTTTGTGAACTTTAATCCCAGTCTATTCAACAAAGATGGAGCTAGGTAAGAAATGCACCTGCTCTTTTGAACGGAACATCGTCCCGAGGACGTTTAACACTCGCTTAGGAAACTGCTAGACGTCTTATGGTAGCTCGTTAGAACTGAAAAGAACAAAGGTAAAACATCAAAGCAATTTCTTTATGCTGCGATGACATTTAATAACGCGGGCAAAGAATTGGTTTCCCATTTTGTTGTTGGAGACGTATAACAATGCTCACGAAGCGATAAATTGTTACGGAATTCTGCATTCGGTTGCTTTGACTCGTAACTATGATAGTGAGACATATTGGGGGTAATGGTTGAAAGTGTATTATTAGTAGAAATTACTTTTATAAATCGATCGCATAGTGAACCTACAAGAACCAAAACTCTGCTTCAAAAATGCACAAGACACTACCAACCATCACAAAACTTTGAATAAATTTAAATTAATTCTTCGAAACCAACTTATTGCTTAACGAAATCAATTACTTAAGAGTACTGTAAAGTTAAACGTACAATTCAAATTGAAGTCAACGAGCTATGCAAATGCAAACTTAATAAAACAACACAGACAACGAAATAAAATACTATTTAAATGTTTGCTATAAACGATAATTAATTAAACGCAGTCCGTTATACAATTTACTTGTAACGTGGTTAGAAATACATGTGGTAATAGGATTTCTTTATAACACGACTTTTAATTTAATTGGAGCCATTTTATACTAAAAAATACGTAGCCACAAAGAGTTGCAAAGTTTAAAAGTGTGCATTAACCTACGCTTAATTCAATCGATCAGATGCGTCAGTAGTAAACTGCTTGTGAAACAAAAGAAAAAAACCAATAAGGTTAGGTTCCTCCTCTGCGACTTATCCCATAAGGAAAATCCTTTAACGCGGGCAAAACCACGGGACGGAAAACGAGTAGAATAATAAATGCAACTAACACCTTTTCATCCCATGAATTGATACTCAGTCAAGTCAGCCCTCAAACCAGTTCGCCAGGTGAGAACGGGAGCTACGTTGTGGTTAGCGCTACATCGATGTTGGTACTTTACTTGGAAGCTCTACCACACATTGTGTTTACTAGATTTATATGAACGCGAGAGAGATGTTTGACTAATATTTACTAACTGCAAACAGGGATTTTCCTTCAGGAGGAAAATTGTGTAACATGTTTTGATTCAAATATAGGTTATTTGAATCTAAAGTAAAACCTTCAGTAGATATTTAAAAGCTGTCAACACCCTACTTATCCTTTTCACTCAATAAAGTAATATTTATTTTAACCAACAACGTCTTATTTATTTTAAGCAACGTCTTTATTACTTTGTGGCTTGCAGTAAGGCCATGTAATAGGAGACTATCTGTCAAAGTGACCTTTCCAATTTAAAAGCTGCTCTCGTCGTCCATTGTGTCCGATCAGTCACGGTCTCGTTCATGATCGCACGAACTCATGTACCGGGTACCGTGATGAGAAGTGATGAAATAAGGAAGTATCGTGAATCTGCTGCGTCTAACGTCTCTAACGGTTCGGTAAATTGGCAACGTATCGTTGAAAATGACCGGTGGAATACAGTATCGACAGATATGCGGCTATTCAGTCGGAACAATACGGGACTGCCTAGTTAAGCCTAGATTTCAGATTACCTAAATCTTATGGTTGAAGGTCTTTGATGAATAAGACCAAAGTTTAGTTAATGGTGTAGCGAAGATATTTTATTTTAAATTCCTATAAAACTTTTTAATGCGTATAGTTAATAAAACACCATAATTTTACGCTAAATTCTATTGAAAGGTTACTACAGATCCTATTATATTACCGAACTTTTTGGTTTGGTCCTGCAATTTCACAGTAACACATTGAGTAAAAAGCACTTTGCAATTCCTTGTTTAAAACTGATAAGACGAGTGTTGATACGAGGTGGTTCCCCTCAGTCCCGTTAGCCGGACGCGAGCGCTTGTTATGCAAGTGACGTCTCCCTGCGCCTACGCCGGTCACGCCACGCCACTCTTCCAAGCTTTTGTTCCGTAATACGCTTGATGTAACCGCTTATTAGGTAGATTGCTTTATTTAAAGTGAATTATGTAGGTACAGAGTTCATAGAGAATAATTCGTAAATACGTGAGGGTCAAATCAGAAGGTAAATAGAAGACATTAGGAAAATTTATTCGTCAAGGTTTGCATAACAATTACAACCACATTACTAAAGAAAACAATAATGATAAAAGAATTTTCGCCTTACGAAAAAGGCTACGCGTTCTTTCCACTTTCCTCATAACTAACTGACTTATCAAGTTATCACATTATTATAAGTAGAGTAGTTCCCGTATCCTATTTTCGTCTATCGTGTGACCCGTGAGGCTTATGTAACATTCATTAGCTGGTGTTGCGGAAACACCTCTTCAGAATTTTGACACGGTCGGTGGCGGCGGTTATGAATACCTACGAGTATTTTCGAAACTTTTGCTAACATTTATGATCCGTTTTAAATCTGTATCCTGGTGAATAATGAATAATGAAGAGAAAAATTGTTATGTGAGGGCATCGCAAGTACAACTCTCTCACACAAGCCAGTGCTTGTGCCTCTCAAGCTCTAATACTAAGTAGCTTAGGTATAAATATAGTAATATCAAAGATAAATTAATTTTTTTAACTAAGCTTAAGTTTACTTTGACATTTAAGTTTTCTCTTATGAACGTTTCCGAACTCCAAAGAAACGTCTGCGACACTTCCATTCGAAGATTGAGGTTTACCTACGCTCACCAGACAAATTGTGTAGAGCAAAGCCTCTCTAAGTCGACCGCAATAACTAAACGATTCCCCTAACGAGAACCGAACAAATTGAAATCCGAAAATACCCAATGAGGTTCGATTAAAAGAAATTGGGAACATTCCTTTGCGTGGCGTAAACTAATGCGACTCCTGCCTGATCAGGAAGGGAGCGGTAAGATCCGACCTGGAGCCCGATAGCTGCCAGATTATCGTCTCTGGAAGCAATTTGTAGGGATTTGCGGCCGACCTTCGTGCCAAATAAGCGATAGTCCGTCATTAGTTCGTCGTGTACATTAATCTAGTTCTAAGACGGTAGTAGCTACTAGTGGAACGCCTTCCGGGATTAGTCTAGTAGTCAATATAATATATAGGTTTGCTCTACCTACGCTTCACTTAAGAAAACATTAACCATTTTACAAATTTGGTAACCAAACCTGATTACCAAGTACTGACAGCTGAATGCCGACTGTCGACTTCAATCAAAACAATTATTTTATTAGACAAGTAAGTTACTTTTTATTTTAAATGTAGTAGGTATTTAAGTTATTAAGTAAGTACCTATGTCTAATAAGTTAAGTTATTAAGTACCTATGTCTCAAATTCATTAGGCAACAGCATAATTTAATCTGAAACTGAAACTTAACTTACGAACATTAGTACCTATACGACGTAAAACTGAAGGTTTTACGCATCCTGTCTCTTTTCAAATGTGCAGAATTAACTCTCAAGGCTTTTTGACAAGGCCCACATATAAGCGACTTTGTATTGTCATAGTTTACAGTTATACGTTTATAAGACCTTTATAAAACACGTTAGCTTATACGTGAGACGAGGTTACCTGTTTGAACTGGTATGACCTAGATATCCATAAAAATCATAGGTGCTAGAGCTAAGTTGACCTGCTATGCAGTAGGTAGGTAACTGCCAACCAGTTTGCTTCCTAATTGTTTTCGCGTGACTATAACTTAATTATTATACACCTTATGGAAGAATTTAAATCAAACAACCTACTTGATCGTTGTAGGTACCTCCTTTTTTATAAGCTAAGCATAATTAAACTTTCTACCCGCTCATAGAGCTTTTTCAATAAATAATAAAGAATCACCTAATGAATAATCGTGTGTCCTTGTTAGATGTAACGAATTCCAACTAGATTTTATTAATATGGCATTTAGGGTCAGTAAATAGAAAAATTAGATACTAACAATTTATTATGGAAACAAAACCAGAAGCAGCAGTGTTGTTAATAAATCAGGTAAACAAAGCAAAATAAACAGAGCCTTAAAAGCGTTAGCATAAAGCGCATGCAAAAAGCATTTAGTTTTGCGTGTTAGGAGGCTTAATTTGCGTAGGTAGAGCGACGTGTGGTACAGTGGTAGTGTGGCGAGTTGGCGAGCATTGGTCGTGGCGAGGTCCTTACCTTGCGGCATCGGCGGCGCGGGCTCCAGCGGCGACGCTAGGCCGAGCTGCGCCACCGCCTCCAAGGCCCACAGCACGCCCCATATGTCCCACAACCACATCACAACACTACACTATCTCATTATTGGCACAACATTCACACAACTTAACCGATACGGACATCTAACTATGCTAATAACTCCTATTGGCACGATCATGCTTTGGAAAAGATCATAGCATCCGCGTATCGACTCTGCGGATACTTTCTATCACATTATTGAAGGTTTCGGAGCTTGCGATGAACGATTGTTGATGAAACAAAGACAGTTGCTGCACGTCATAACATTCCTCCAGCGAATTGGAACGCGTAAAGCCGACTCGCCGCAACAACGTCTCTTTCGACACTGGGTTCGTTTCGCTTGCTTCGTTTTGTTAGCGCTGTGTGACGTCGAGTTGCGCGCAGGTAGAGTTTCGTTCAAAAATGGTCCGGATTAAAGTTTGCTGCGGAGAATGAAAGCTTTTCAAACACTGCATTAAATATAACGTCATCCCGCTTCACAGTTCTACCAGAAATCTTTGCTTTTCTTCTCGTATTTCTTTGGTTTGCAACAGCACGGCATGTATGGCACAAGTTTCGGCAAAGCTGTGTTATTTAGAGTCATAATGTATTCCGCCATGTCACTCAGATATGTCAAGCTAACGTAAGGATCTTTGGGTAATGGAAAGTCGTATGCTGGAACCCACTCTCCATCAAGAAGGCGGCAGGGTTGAGAAAACACACCTTTAAAGCGTAATCCAAATGTACCTTTAATAAAAATAACGTTAGTTAGTAAGTATCTACATAATTGGTAAGTACTTCATCATCATTATCATTTCAGCCATTGAACGTCCACTGCTGGACAATGGCAGCTCTAAACGATTTCCAGATATAAAGGTCGGGCACGGCCTGCATCCACCGCAAGCCAACCGCTTTCACCAAATCTTCTGTCCACCTTGTTGGCGAACGTCCGACGATGCGTTTTCCGAACCGTGCCTCCACTCGAGAACTTTTCGGCCCCATCGGCTATCTGTTCTCCTCGCTATATGGCCCTGCCTATTTTCACTTCAAAGAACTTATCTGTAGGGCTTTGTCGGTGACTGGCGTTCTGCTACGGATCTCCTCATTTCTGACTCAATCCCGTATATAACACCGAGCATAGCCCTCTTACATAACACTCTGATTCTGCTGATGAGGCCGATAGTGAAGTACCACGTTTCAGATCCAGTCATCACTGGCGACACACACTTATTGGATCAAATAAAATAAAGTGCATAAAAACTGGAGAATATACCATTGCACCGCACTCCGAGATTAACTATCCGGTTAGGGTCCTTTTTAAATAGCCATTGCTTGATTATATCCACTACTGCTATCACTTTCTTCACATTGTTTATCTCGGAACTAATTTTACTCTGAAATAAAGAGAAAAGAACAGCTTTAAGAACAAAAGAAAAGAAAAAAGAAAAAAGAAAGCTTTTTTACAATAAGGTGGTAGTACGATATGTCGTGCATATAGCAATAATTCATTATAAGTAATAATTAACATAATGACGAAATTTACGGTAATAAGATTTGGTTATTGTGGCTATTAGGTAACAAATTAGTAAAACAAGTTCTTATAAACTATTAAGTATGTAACTCACTTTCATTTCAGCAACTTTTTTCCATAAAGTATCGTCGAAATACATGAGATACTCCATCGTCCTGAACTCCGGAGTAATCGATCCAATAATAAGAGAGGAGTTCTTAACTTTCGAATAGCGATTGTAGGGTTCAAAAGTATTGTACCTGTGCACAGTAGTTCTAATGTCTACCAAATGGTTAATACCCACAAACCCCCACACAGGGGCGCAAAATATATTTCTCATGGGAACTTCCGCTATTTCTCCAACAACACCCAAGATCTCTCTGCCTAAACCAGATGTTGCTACGACTATGTTCTTCCTTGAGATGTTGCAATTTTCCATAAGAATTGTAGCATTATAACAAGCCGGTCCTATGTTTGGGAAAATAATGTTCATCGATCGTCTTGCAGAGGCGTTTATCAATATAGACAGGTCTAACATCTTAATGCGGTTAAGATAGAGCCATTCTCCAATGGATTTATCCTCACTGCGAACAGAAACCAATTATAAAGCAGAATGAGTAATGATACCTAGCTAATAAAAAATGTACCAAAACCTAACCAGGTTTAGGACTGAGCCAGCTAAATAGTAGGTAACAACCTACCTACAGGTCAAGTATTCCTTTATTTCGTCTTAGTAACAATAATATAAATACTTATATAAACTTTTATATTGATCTTACTTGAACCGTTCGTGATCTAGAACAATAAGTATATCTGCATAGGAGAGAGCTGTACCGATTTTTTCAACATATCTGACAACTTTTCCAGGGTTATCCGTGAAAATATATCGACACTCAGTCTCGATCAATTGCATAAAGTTTGGTGTACAATATTTATCGTGAATATATATCCGGTTAATATTCCTCTCTCCAATTGCCAATTCAAGAAGTTCACTTATTAGGAACTTAGCTAGTGGATGTCCTGCGCCAGAAATACAAACAGCGAATGATGTCTGAACGAAAGGTTTATCGATATCTTTCTTCTTATTCAGTAATTGTTTTTCCTTATGTATTCTAAGCTGAAACTGAGCAAAGTTGTTGCAGACATTTTCTAGTTTATCAGGACATAGAAAAGAATCCAAGTTGTAGTAAGAATGACAGTATTCTAGAAACTCCGACGCTCCACCGATGTAGAAAGCTTTGCTGCCCTTGTGAAGCATCTCCTTCCAAACTAGGGGCGATCCCATATGATGCCATTTGTTCTTTAGATTTATTTTTAACAGCCATGCCTGAAAAATGATAATAGATAAGTAGGTAAGTACAAAGTATTTTTTTGTGTTTTTTTTTTATAACTTCAAACTAATAAGAATAATATTTCGTTCCTTACTACTCACGTCGAATTCTAACAAAACTAAATTAACAGGGTATGTAGGTATTTAAGGAACCTTCGGAATGAAAGTGTAGTGTGCTCCCACTTCTACGGACTGCTCTTCATTTCGTTCCACCAGCCTTTTCCGCTGCGACTATAGAGCTATGAGCTAAACTGACCCAAGACTACACCAAAAATAACTCGGACATCAGTTTGAACAAGGAGCAACATCGCCGGGTAACGACGGCAGAATTATGTTATACTCACCTAGCTATATAAATCTGTTAAAAATATCTAAGATAAGTGTAGGAATATGTGTATGGTGGTGGACAGATATGGTATGCAATAGGTACCCTATCCTATAGAGTTCTTATCAACGAACCTTCCACTCCAAGAGTGACTTTTCTATGCGTTCCCAACAAAAGTTAGGCAGGTTCTGAGATAGGTAATCGGCAATTAAACAAATTTCCGCAAATATCTCACATCTTGTTTCACCACAAATAATTAAGCGGACGGTCATATTTAAAAATTCACAAACACCCGCTCTAGTTTCTCTAGAATATTTTTTTTTTAATTTGTCTGTCAGGGTTAGAATGTCAAAAAATAATTTGTTGATAGTGTAACTATCTCATTCAACTTCTTCTTCTTGCTTTTGATTTGAATATGGCTAATGCAAGGCTAATGCTATTAATTCCTCCTGTGATAAACTTCTTCTTGGTTTGCGCTTGCAGATTGCTACAACTTGCCGTTTTAGAGTTTTGTGTCCAGTTGGAAGTTTTGTAAAGTATTCATAAAAATATAACAATATGTAATATTCTCCTGATAAATAATGATTTTTGAACGATGTAACTAATTTCAAGTGTCACTGTCAAGAGTGTCGAGTATGGAAGAAGTAAACAAACAATATCACAACACAACAATATAATATTACAATTAACCTATAACGAGCAAGAACAGATTTTTGTTGTTTTTGTGGAAGTTTTGTGATACTTACTTCTGCAAAATGTCAACTGAAAATTACGGTTTTTGTGATTTATGTGTAAGTAATAAAATAGATCTATCAAAGTTGGATACTTTTACAAAACTGGGTTATCAAACTATTGCGTTAAACACGATTGTTGAAGAACCTATCAGCGGAGAGCCCAAGGCGAAAAAAAAGAAGGGAGAAATAAGAGAAAAGAAGGACTATATTCCAGAACCCACTAATATTCCTAAGGACATTATCAACTCAAGTAACCTAAAAATATTACAACGGGTAACAATTGAATTTTCTGAATCAGGAATTTCACATAAGCTAAATCAATCGGAAAATCTCAAGAAGTATGATATTATAGCTATGATACCCAAAACATTACCTGCCTTTCAATATGCATGTTCATCTATGGACATTGATATAATAAGTTTTGAATCAAATGGAAAAATACCATTCAAAGTGACTAGGAAGAATTACAGACAGGCAATCGAACGAGGCTTGTTTTTCGAGCTCACATACTCTCCTGCAATTAGGGATTCTTCTGCTAGGAAAAACATTATTACAAATGCTCATAATTACTATGCTGTTGGTAAATCAAAGAGTATAATTATTACCAGTGCCATGGAAGACTACATGTTTGTCAGGGGAGTTCAAGATGTCATAAATATTGGATTTTTGTATGGACTAAATAGTAATGAAAGTATGGAGGCAATTAGAAGTAGTGCTCGCAAGCTTATCCTCAAGGCAGAAGGAAGGAGACATGGGAAATATCACATGAATATTGAAACAGTGAAAGTTGATGATAAGGACATTGATAAAGATGATATTGATTATAAATGAAGTTCATAGAATTGTCTTTTATTTTGTAATTAATATTTACATTATACATTTTTTACAACATTATCAAAATAATAAATTAGAAATTATAAAACATGACCTTATTTAATAACTTAAAATGTAACATCACAGATAGTAAATAAGATAAAATTATTACAAAATTATTCTTTTTTGGCTGGTTTATTATCACTATGTTGATTGTCTTCCATAGGTTGTTCCATTTGTTCTTCACTCACAGTAGAGGTTGAAATGCCTTTAGATACTTCAGGTAAAGTGAAGAAATCTGCAACCTTTTTATACCTAAAACAAAGAATATAGAAAGTTATATTAACCCAATGGAAGTATGATACCTATTTATTTGTTGGATACAGATGGTTATAGGTATTTAATTGGAAATAACTATTTAAAACAATACAAAAAGCAACAATTCCAGTCTAGTCGCATGCTTCCATACCTGCCACAGCACACAGTGGAAAACTAGAGTTAATTAGGCACACTAAATGTAGGTAATATCTTTTGAGAGAGATTTAAAACAGGTGTTTTTATTTAATCGGATTAGTAGGCAAAAAAAGCAATGATGTATTAGCAGGCATGAATATGAGGAACAAAACAACCTGATCAACATTAAACTTCAGGTGACATCAGCTTCTGGTCCAATAGGTAAGATATTCTCATTTAATACTTTTAATTATGTAATTACCACCTTTATTATATTCGGTAAATTTACTATTTTCGGTAAATTGCAGTGAGCATTTTGTAATTCTTTTTCTTTCAAATTGACATGTTGGTTTTAAAGGTATAAAAATATTTTACTCTGAACATGTAAAAGGGACTGATAAATA
Source organism: Chloroclystis v-ata (assembly GCA_963691955.1). Classification (NCBI taxonomy): domain Eukaryota; kingdom Metazoa; phylum Arthropoda; class Insecta; order Lepidoptera; family Geometridae; genus Chloroclystis; species Chloroclystis v-ata. Next base: position 7,921,524 of record OY829902.1, on the reverse strand, counting down.
ATTAAAGGTGTATGCCTTACCATATGGTAATTATTGTTCTGCAATAACATTGTCATAGAATTAATATATTATTGGGCTCTGCATATAATATTACATTTACAAAATATTGAAATAAAATAACAATTTAATTTCATATCATTATTATTCAAATGCAATCTCAACGTTTGGTACAAGGTAATACAAAATGTATAAAATTGACACTACAATATTATTATATTCACAAACTTTGGAGATTCACACACAAAATTAAGCAACACGCTAAAACCATCCTTGTCAACTGTTCTAATAGGTACCTACATACTTATTTTATATTTTGTGATACACAATAGCACCACAGACAAAGGTTTCAACTAATTCCTATTACAAGTATATTCTTAGCACACTAATTCTAAATTAAACAGTATAGAATTATTACAGAATGTTTGTGTGTTAGTATGATAGCAAATGAACAGTTAGGTAATTGCATAATCTACTTTGTTAATACATGAAAATACAAGCTTGCATGTTCATATTCCTGCACAGAGATCATTCTAGTGGACTAGAAAAATTTAGCCTCCAACAATGTAATAATAATAATAATGGTGTTATTAACAGTTTTATGCATTTCACTCTTGCAAGCTTACATTGTGATGTTGAGCAAATAAAATAGGTAGTTTCAAACAGTCTTAATAATGTCTTTTAAAATTTTAATTCATTTACCTAACTAAATGTCATAAGAATTGTATTATTAAATAAAATTTATAATACAAAAAACCTAATTCATAATTCAATAATCATTCATTTGTTCAATTTAATTTAGAAACATTTTTGTATCACACAACAAATTAATTAAAATAAATAATCTCTCCATACTAATTATAATAACTTTAACAAATTCAGTCTCATTGTAATAAAATAATTCAAAATCGCCACTAATCTCTCCTCAAGAACCTTACAAAACCGACAAAAATGTACATAGGAACAAAATAAATATCTGGTTACAAATAAATGCATGGGTTTGTATAATATCGCTTACAAAATATCCTTATGGTCTCGTGACTTTATATTATTTTATATGTTTTACTATTTTTATGTCACTTAGCGCATTAAATAAGGACATGGAAGAAGTTATGTTATTAAAAAAGATCTTAGTCTGTTATAATGGTCTTCATAGAAAACTACGAATATATATGAGTATAGTAACGCTGTTTAGTAAGACAGTCCAACCTTGCGTCAAACATAAAACCTAAAAGTTCTTTCATTATTGCTTTTGATTACATTCCTTGGTATCAGCGCTTTACCGTGAGATACATCTAACGTTTATTATTTTTAATGTGTATTCGTACATGTTTCTTTACATCATTTTGTTTTATAAATTCAATACTTGATTTTTTCATCCTGCGTTATATGCTTTACTACTTTTTAGCATTACGAGATATGACACAGTTCACAATTTACTTTGATATGCAGTACCTTAGCCTCACTCAGTATTGGGCCGAGCAAAGAAATTATTTATCTCAATAAAATGTGAAAATCATGACTGTGTGTGTCCTCTTGATTTCATATAAAAGTACATGATTCTAGGTGAATGCATTTCTCTGGTCGGCCGGCACCATAGAGCAACATTAATATGCACAATAAATTCCAATAAAGCATTCAATCTGTCGAACATTCTCAGATTGCGTAATGCTGACCCTCTGATGGCACTTATCCTTTAGCTATCATAACGTTAATACTGGATAATATTATAATCTAGATCAACATCGCTACTAAAACATCGGAAAATCTTTAAAATCTCTACAAGACTACAGTTATGTATTATATTTTGGCCTTTATTTGCGTAACCTATCAGCTCTTATAAACCATATCTACACATTATTTCAATATCAAATTCAATAATTTGTTATTTTTAAAAGTTTGTGCAACTATCTGTTCTATACAGAACAGATTTTTCCTCTATTCCGTATTTCATTTATAGGCCTTCATGAACTACCAAGCTGTTAATTAAATGACTTTAAAGAGCTGACAAGCGAGAGGTCTAAGATCAATTTGACAGATCAAATAACCGTTGAAGGTTTTACATCTGCGTCAGTTATTGAGGAAAGATACGCAGTGGGCGACCGTATTGACATTTTCGACCAACCTGTTGTATAGTTCTCTGCGCACGCTAGCCGTGAATTTGCTGACGAGGCAAAGGGTGACAGTTGCGGCGAATATAGCGTTGTATAGCAACACCAGCTTGAAGTTGCCGAGCCATTCGATGCGCCCGAACTCGCCGAGCAAGTCGAAATTTGTTATACCTGGAAAGGATTTATCAGATATTAAAAACATTATCTCTCTCTTTAAACTGTCTTGGTTTTTAACAATATTCAAATACTAGATGAAAACCCGGCTTCGCTCAGGTGAAGTTTGTCACATAATACACATGAAACGGAACGTGCTTCACAACAAAGATGGCGACAGCCATTGTTTACATTATAAAACATTTTAACGAAATTCTCGATAATCCGAATTTTTCGGATATATGTTGTCGACAAAATCAATATTTTTTTATGGTTTCGATCGAGTCTACCGTACCCCCGGACGAAATTGTTAATATTCTTATTAGATTGGTATTTTTCTTGGTTAGATTTTGCTCCTACTACGGCCTCTAGCAGTAAGTTGTTAGGTTAGAGATGTTACCTAGTATCTTGACGAGCAGCGGCTGCGCGGTGGAATGCGCCAGTAGGACAGTGCAGAGCGCGATGATCCGCGGCAGGGGCGTGCGTCGCGCGCGCGGTAACACCCGCAGGGCTCGCAGCGGCGCGCTGAGCCCCGTCAGCGAGGCCGCGTGGAGGTACAGGATGAGGAAGGCCTCTAGCAGGGCCCCAGCCCAGCCGAGCTTCGACAGCGAGGCTATCCCGAGTGTGAATTGCTGAGGACAATAGTAAACAAGTTGTAAAGCAATGTCCGTACACGGCAGCACATAAAAATAATACTTTCAAGGTTTATGGTTGAAGTTAGAATCATTCCGGCGCCTTTAAAATAAAGATTATCCAATCAGTTTAATTGGTAAAATGGCAAATTATTATTCAGATATTATTTATTAATCAAATCAATCACGTAGACGACATGTACTTTGATTTTCGTAAGGCATTTGACAGAGTCAATAATTATGTTCTTCTCGTAAAACTAGATGTCATAGGTTTTAGTCCAGTTGTCTTTCGGCCTATTGCAGGTTACCTTCGTAACCGCCAATAATACTTTAAACTAGGTATATATACGAGTCTAACCGATGCCATACAAGCTCTGGGGTTGGGCAGGGCTCCATACTGGGACCACTACTTTTTATTTTTTAAAAGCTAACAGATTATATTAGTAGTGAGTGTCGATAGTTTTGTGTTGTTTAAAGTGACAATCTAACTTTAAAGCTCATTTCTTAATTAACTTACCCTCGTGCTAAGTGGCAGAGCCTTGATCCCGATGAGCAGTTCCAAGGTGTTCTGCAGCACCATCAGCACCGTGATGGTGGTCAACGCTAGAAGAAGCAGCATCGCCAGAGGATACACGACATTCCGCTGCAAGGGAGACGACTTTCTCTGGTTTTCTACTTCCTGAAGAAAAATAATTACATTGTCGGTTACCTGATAGTTAGTGATAGCACAATATTGTTTTTATTGTACAAGAAAACAATAATTTCATCATATTATAAAGGAACCCTAAAAAAGGTTTTTAAACATCTAAGCCAGTCTAGAGTAGCATATTGGATTGTAATAAATAAAAAACATTAACATTTATTAATATTATAGAGAAAATTAAGAATTTAACTTTGATATATTATTACGACTTAGTCATATTGCGCGATATTAGGCCGTTCTTTTGAGGTGTAATAAATTGCAGTTCGTTACGGAGAGCGTGTTTCAATAACAGTAAATACTCTCTATTGGTCTATAAAATAAAGCCTAATTTCCAATAAATTTACATGATAATTAACATAATGTGTTTGTAGGCAAATACTAGAAAACTGCTACACGACTATAATTATAACCTTAAAGATTTGAACAATCGACTATAATGATACCTTTCTCATAGCCACGATCCTGTGCAGGCGCTCCTTGAGGCCGGCCTGCAGCGCGCCGTTCCTCAGCCGAAGGAGAGGCGTCTCCTTGTGAGCCATGGAGCTGTCCTTCGACACCAACGCGTCTGTCAGAGGCGCCGATATATCGCCGCGGTCCGTATACATCGGTTCCGGGGATATATAGCCACTGCCTGAAAAGACAATAAAGTGGAATTGCAAATTGTACAAGATTAACATCATTAAACCATAAGGCGACTGCTATTGAATATCAAATTTGTCATCAACCTTGAAAAAATTGATTTTGTAATCAACATGAATCTGTTATTGTCTGATCCCCCGATCAGCGTAGTAAGCTATTTTAAACTTATTGACGGATCACTTAGATCTGATTCAATAAATCTTTATCGAACGGCCTGTAGGAAACGTTAATCATCTAAGATTGAGCATGGGAACAAAGTATTTACCGCATTTTGTAAATTATACGTTATCCTATGAAATATGTACAACATTTTGAAGTCCTAACGACCATCTATTTCTTCATAGTACCTTCCATCTGTCGGATGTTTCCGTCAGTACCATGAAGAAATAGATAACAGAACTTGGGGAAATTGTGTAGGTTCACAACTTCACACCCATTAATAATAATTTATTTTACATAATATATTATCAACTAAAATCAAAGCCATAACAAGGTCTCTGTAATCTAAGGCTTGATGATTATTCATAAGTAAATGAAATCAGTGCCTAGCCACATTGTTCACGCAAGATGCCTTTAAATAATAATTAGTTAAGACAATTGACAATAAGATAATTTTCCCTATTATATTTCGCAACAATAGCAAAGATTCTGCAAGATATAAAATAGATTATAGGAGGTCATTGACAGGAGATAAAAGGTGAGGACAGATTATTGTGGATTAATATACCTTACAATGGTATAACTCTATGGGCTGTGTTCAACACTGACGAGTTTATGGTGTATTGTTTCAACTAAGCCTCTGCCTCTACCAAGAATTACTAGGGCAATGCTATAATGATTTTAATCGTCAAACCTACATTTCATAAAAATCCAAGTTTACTGCGACTTTATTCCGTCCTTTTGCGACGATTCAACACACTTTTGTAAAGGGCACTTTTAAATACCAACTGGTTGATTGTGTACAGAATAAGAAATAAACAGCTGCAAAGATCGAAACACGTGGGCATGGAGCGAGCGCAACACAACGTAATTACATTTAAAAATAACATTATTTCATACGCTATATTTACCCGTATAACTTGTCTAGTCAAAAAACAGTTATATTTGTTTATATCGTCTGTTATTCGCACGCTATGCGTTGTACATTAAGCACGCGATCTTAAAATGTTGTAATTAAGAAGTTGTAAACTTTGGTTATAAACTTTTTATTAATAATTAATAGTCGTAGCACAAAATCCATCTTTTCGAAAATACTTCACATAAATTTATTTGCATTTTAACCAATTGTTTGAGTACCTACTCGTATTTCACATTTTAATATTTTGTAATAACCCGCCCGCGGCTAAGCCCGCTTTAATTTTTCCATATTTACTCAACTTTTGAACCTTCCCTAGAAAACTACAATAATTTCAAAACTAAAAACAGCCGTTCTCAAGTTTTTACGAGACTAACGAACAGCGTTTTATTTATATAATAGTTCTTGGTGCATTTAGATTCACTTATGTATGACATTGAATTTTATTTCTAGGAACAAATACATACCTACACATAGTGAGCAAATATTTATATTCAAATTGCGCATTGCATAGTATTGTTTGAGTTGGACAATGAAAAAACGTAGATCTAAAAATACCTAGGTGTCGGTCTTTTGGCACGTCGCACTTATTGATAATCATGAACAAGTGCAAGGCCTATTACGACCTATCCAAGTGGGTCACACAAAGTGAAAAGAACAACAAGCTTTCACGTCTTTGGATTTCTACATTGATTACACGCGAGAATATAAGATTTTATGCAGTACATTAAGAAGCCCGGTTCTCTCAATACCAAATTTATTTACATGGTTCGGGCGGTTACTGCTTACTGAAGGCCTTAAAATAGCAATATTTACTATGCAATAGCAAATTATATACCTTACCTACATAACAAGCCAGCAACGCAAAAAAAACTTAACACTACCCAAGTCGTAACCTTCAAAACAACAGAAAAAAAGCTCTCACAAAAGAAGCATATTTTGTGTATTGTATATGAGTGAACAAAGGTCACTTATCACAGTTATCACCATTGTTTTAGTTTCTTGCATGTATTATTGTGTAGTAGTATTGTGTTTATTGCTTGGATAGAGTTAGTAAATAGTAGGTATATAATATACTATGCAATGAAGAGTAAGATTATAGAATGTACAACGCTAACTCGGAAATATCTGTATAAAAACAAATTCGATTTTATAAGCACAAGCATTAGAGAAAACTCGCGCATAGACTGATCCAATCTAGCATTACCTCTTTTGACGTCCATAACGATACCATTCCATTAGGTATAAACAAATTTACGTTCCATGTCCCAAGGCGAACAATGAATAAAGTCAGAATCAGAAAAAAACCCCTATTCTGACCAACCGAAGCCGAAAATAACTATAGTGGAGAGATAATAATTCTGCGAGAGGTATTCAAGGTTACATCCAGTCACGTTGAGCGTTTGCAAAAAGGAAGTGCGATACCTTAGCCCCATCACAGCTACTTAGATATCACGGCTTGATTATTGTGAACGGGCGTACGCTTCCGTGTTGTTAATTTAAGCATTAGCGTGATTTAAAAATAGCTGCGCTCTGGTTGTAGATGAGCGTCTGTTTTTATGTTTGTTATGAGTTCCGTACTATATGATACTCTGACTCTGATATATGACTCTGTGACGATCCGTATCAAAACGTTATAGATAGAGTACATGGGATCAGGACAGGTAATTGAAAGCGCTAGATTCGATCTAGCGCGATAAATTGGTATTGGCATATTGGTTTTAAGTTATTTTGTCGTTCTCAAAAATAAAGTTACGAACATATCAAGCAAAATATAAAGAATTGCCAGTACTGATCAAATTAGATTAATTATAAATGTTATATGAGTTAACCACACCCTACTCAAGCATTAGTAACTAAATAAAACAAAAAAAACTTATTTCAACATTAAATTTAAAAAGAACCGTCGACGTTTAATATGAAAAAAAACATTTTAAAATATGACAGAAGATTATTAACATTCAATCATGAGCTGATCTTTGATCTTAGAATTTGTTAATCTTTGGCACATATGATTGATTCATTTTAGGTATATATATTTTTTATACTCTAATACCTTAAAATGTTTCCTAAAGAATCTTCTGTCTGAAAGTCTGAATAAAGCGGTTACTTTGTCAATTTAGTTCCTTTGTGTTAATATCGGTCATCGTTTCTTCGAGTATGTTTGCTGTTCTTATATTTACACTAGCCGACCTGCCAACAGCTTATTTATCAACATATCTATAGTTTATATGTATCTACATCTACATAGTTTATCATTATAGTTTTTCATCGCGAATAAAAAATGATTGATTGATTGATACTATATCATATAGCCTTTCTCGATAAATGTACATAACTATCCGAAACTTAAATAATTTTACAAATTATGACCAGCGGTTCCTGAGATTAGCGCGTTCAAACAAACAAACTCTACAGCTATATAAAATTAGTACAGATACACGTTTTCTGTACAACGTGTTTCTTTTTGTAAGTAAGTACATAGTACGGTATTTTGTATCTTATCTGAAACCTACTTTCGGGTGTTGACAGTGGATCGAATATACATAATAAATTGTATATTATATAGGTGTTTACTTTCAACTTAGTTAAAGATAAGAAACCAATGCGTATTATTTGCAATAAAACGTTGCACGCTAATGTACACCGTATTTAGACTAGTTGAGTCACATCGCTTTGAACAAATTTAGAGCAAATATAAATTTACAAATATACATTTCAAATCTATCAGGAAATAAATTTAGCTGTCTCATATTTGGTGATAATGTTATGCTATTAAATATAAACAAATGTGGGATTTCTCCGTCGTTATCACTAAGTTGTCAGAACAAAGATATCGTACATTAACTCTCAATGTTATATTTAAAACCTTATGATAACGAAGCGTGTACTTAGCCTAAATAATAATCATCATATTTTATAATTATATATTGCATTTAGAATGCAGCGACCGCGAAAACTATAGTTTTAGCGTTTTGTAGATAATATTTTCGAATTGCGGCCATCAACTTACAACTATAACAAAAAAATCGGGTACTGGGTTCTAAAATAAGGTCAATGTGTTCAGTCGCCGTCAATAAACCGTTGATTACAGAGGGGAACGCACAAAACTCACATGACAAAAGGCATTGTGATTCCGGCAACAGGCGCATGAAAGCATAGCCAGGTGTGCATTGCGATTAAAAGTGTCCAAATAAAATAAATAACCGTACCTACTTATACTAACAGGAGTATATATATTTTTAAGGTTTATGTCGATCGAGTAAAGACTATCTACCATTACAAACATACCTACTTCATTGTTTATCAATAAACTACGTAATCTCTTTATTCTGTGGTAATTCAGAAATAACGTACTTTATTAACAATAGGCTAGACGTTGCTGAGTGTATTGTCCTAGAATTTGTTCATTCATTATTATATTTATTTGGAATACGTCTTAAGCTCTATTTCATTCGCCAGCTCTATTTTCCACACAGAAAACCTTTTACATAATCTACGACACTGTATGAAATGTTTTTGCTTTTTACGCAAAAACGGCTAGATAAACTTAGGAATCATTTAGTATATTAACCTAGCTAAGGATATAAGGATGATCATTAGCGTACATGCACATTCGGGCAGTCAATTAACCTCAGACTCACGCGGAAAAAAGTATCATAATATAGTCTTGTTTATCTTAAAATACAATGCGCTCCTAGAGTTATATTTTGATTTTAATTTAAGGAGTTCGGTAGTTAGTGGACTGACATAGTCGGAAACTTTTTAAACTCACCAGTGGTCAAGGCGTTCTGCATCCTCCGCCTAATGGTATCTTCTTCAAAGGAGTACATGTAGTACTCTTCGTTGAGATCGCGAAGGAACTGGGGCTTCACCAGCACTCCGCCCACGACGCCGAACAGCCTCACGAAGCCCAGTGGCGTAAACACTGGAGGAACAAAACATACAGCATTATAAATACTTCACTATGGAACACATACCTACATCATATAAATAATATTATAACAACCCATAATACGTCTGACTACTGAGCACGGTCTCCTCAATAGAACTCATTACAAGTCTTGGGGGATTGAGATCAAGACGTTTAACAGGCGGGTTGAAAATCGCAGTAACTTTATACAGTAGACAGAACGATGTTGCGGTTCAACTTCTGTCCATATCAATCCCTTAGTCGTGTTCGCCAACCGCGGGGATGGGGTGGTAGATACTATTCTTAGGTCGGATTTAGGCTTTAGGTTATAATTATATCAACGTGATATCATTCTCGGCCAGACAAGCTTCTTCAAACCGATCTCAATGAACAATGCTGTTCCAAACAGTGCAAATATTTACGCAACCAATAGAGCTTCTTAGAACGAACCAAGCTAATGCGCTACAATTCATGTTAGTGCATTAACATAAGCCGGTACCTAATAAGCATTCAACATGCGAATGGTGAAGTCGTGGAATTAATTATCTGTGGGTGTATCCAACCAATACTAATCGTGCTGCGACGGGAGAAAATATTCGAGACAAAATTGTGCTAATATTTGTTCAGAGCGTTCCGGGTGGTTCTGACTTTTTGTATAAAACTCCATTATAAGAAGGTAATTGTATATTATCATGAGTATTATTATAAATTTAGCACCCGTTACCCAAGCTTCGAGCTAATCATGGGGCTATAAGTTGCCGTGTGTTAGGAATATTTATGTGGGAATGGGAAGTAATGATCTGGCAAGGATATGTGCGCTCAGCTAAGTTTCACAATCGCGTCTAAAACGCAGCACAGTTATGTCGACCTACACCAACAATCGCAAGAGAAACCGTGTTTATGTTATAGCTACCGCATGTTTAGAGCGTGTTCGTTAAACAAGTAGAGATGGATAGATAAAGTTGACTGACTTGTTTTGACCTTTCCGTGTTTCCAATCGGAACTTATTGTTTAGTTAACGTAAATGAATGTTACCAAAACTTTACTTTTTAAGATCTGATTTGAGATAGATTTTAATCGGTAACTTACAAGTTATCGTAGTTATTATATAAAATACCTTTTTACTTATTAAAACAGAATAACAAATAATTTGACCACTCTAATCTTGACTAGATGTTGCCGTGTGAATTGTCCAGCAATATCGATATAAATACATATTGCTGGACAATTCACAAATAATAATATTAACAGTATTCTCATGCATAACCCTAGTATGCAATGGAAACATAATTGAGACATAAGGCACGAGAAATTAGCGGTTGAATAAGTACTAGTCAAGCACAAGTTTTCCATTACTCAGGCGGCCGTGCCCACCGCCACTCCACAAGAGAAACTTGGAAAAGCTAATAATTTCTCCATCACGCGTAAGCAAGTTATATTGGAACTGCTATAACTATATTTATGTTATCTTTACACCATCCGCCGACAATTGCGATCATAACATAACTTGCATTCAATAAAGGCTTCAAGTTTCGTCTATAGCCAAATAATTATGCCTTGGCATTAGGACGACCTTTTATATTAATGTCTAATCTGTGCAATTGAGTATTAAATGAATATACAAATTATAGCCAAAATAATCGAGAAAACAAAAGCCATAAATTATTTTCTCAGTATCCAATAACGTAAAATGTAAAACCAGTATTTTTGTACGGATTTTTTTTTCACTCTATTGAACTTTCTAGTTAAATAGTTAACTCGTTCCAATAAGTCAATTTGGGTCCAATCTGATTATGATTTTCCTTCATTACTAACATAATTCCTGAATTTTTTTTCATCAATGACAAAATTGTGTAACAGAAGACTATTGAGATGATATCATAGCAAATACAATTGTCTGCTATTAACGCGACTGGATTCCGTACCACGCAATATCACAGACGCAATTCATTGATTGGAACGCAATTACCTAACGAATATTTCAACGTATGTATACATCAAAAAATGTATTTAGTATGTTTATTATATTTATGAGATCAGAGTGATTTATACTTTATTTTTTATTTCAAGGTTGATTTGTAGTCCCTCTGCTATAGTACCAAACCGCACACCTGATCTTTGAATAAATTGTGAGCCAATTGAATAAACGTCGCGCTAACCCTCCACAAATACTTCATGGGAGCGGTAGTAAAGTATAATAAATAAGTGGTCAAACACGGTACGGAATTCTCCCACTCATCCCAATAAAAAACACATAACATCAACACGCACAATAATAGATGCTTGAAGTTAAAATAAACTTGGATCACGACAGACGAAAATATTCAGAGCGTACCTACTGTAAATCAGCGGATAATATTTAATTGTCAGATTACAGAAATGTTTAGGCTCATGTTCACTGATGATAGAGCGAGCTCAGATCGTTCTAGACGGGTTCATGGTTTATGAGTTTATGGTGATAAAACACCATTATATCATTTTATTTTCGTTTCATTTGATTCTTTAGTTGTGCCTAATTCAAGTAAAACATTGAAACTGGCTCTTGGATATCTGAGTGTATGAACTTTTTAATTAAATTTAATTTCTAAGTTTTTTGTTGTGTAAAAAAATAATATAAATTTAATTAAATATTTTATTATTCTAGGTTTTAACATAGAGACCTACAGTGATTAAAACAGTGCTAAGCACCATTGGTGCATAGTACATTAAATAAATAAGGAGGTCGAACACCTTGCCATTAGCGCGCCTAACAACGGTTGCCAAGCATCAGTTACGTCAATGTCACATTAGTACAAAAACAACACTGAACTACAATAGCCAATTTGCAATTTTCTGCGCTCCAGTCGACTATACGATTTGATAATGATAAAAAACAGAAAGAACTCTAAAACTGGTGCAAAGAGTATTCCAAAAACATCTGCAGCTTTTAGACCTCCTCCAATCACTGAGAACCCGGCCCTGAGAGACGATAAAGCGATAGAGTTGAACGAAGAATGGGCCAACTTTATGGTGAGGGTCGGAGAGGTGTCCAGCTTGGTGAAGGATATGGCTAGCGGAGACAAAGCGAAGTCCGAAGCGGCATCCAAACGGGCTGATTTGCTCCTCGCAGGGAAAGTCTTAGATGAAAATGTCGAAGCAACAATAAAGACAAATCGCACTGTCATAAATAAACAGGCTTTCAAAACTATGGGAAATAATAACGCGGTAAGAATAATATGAACTATAAGACCCCCCGCTAACTACAGACTTTCTATCGGCCGATAGTTTGGTCGGGTTGAGCTGTTAGTACGTTTTTCGACCGATACCAAATCGTGTGGTATGCGGACTTGCATACATCTTCATACTGATTATAAGCCCGACCAAACTATCGGCCGATAGAAAGTCTGTAGTTTGCGAGGGGTCTAAGGTCAACAAAGTCCAAAGGACTTTGAGTACCAACTGAGTTAGAAACTAGGTTATCTATTGGCATTGATTAATAAGTAGATGTGTTTATTTACCTCATGTACACAGCTATTTATGTACATTAGATAAAAACCAGTAGAGATGCCAATGCAATTTATATTTAAACTTGACACGTACGTGTTTGAGTTGTTATTAGGGCGTGATAGTCATAACTTATGTATGTCAATATGCGTGTATTGTATATATCAGTGAAAGCAATTTGGCTTGAGTACTTCTTTAAATAAACACATAATAATGATCATGTTGACATTGAGTTTTTGTCTTATCTGTCTGTGTATTTGTAGCCACTAATAGTAAATGAAGAATAACTAGAATCTAGTCATCCGTGATATTACAACACGATGATATGTAACATGTAGATGTATGCGCAAGAACCATAAAATTGTTAGTGATATATTAATTTGTGTAACAATAAGGACAATAATAGATCAGCCATGAACTGATCATTTGTTTGAGGCCGCTCCCTAGTTGTGATTGTGATAGAGGCGGTTTGGATGCCAGCGAATACTACAGCTATAAAACTATGTACGTTATATGTTAACACTCATCATCAGGACTAGATGCTACAAAATGCCTATGTATCCTGATTTATTCAGTTGCTTTCATCATTAGATAAGAACCGTACAGGTTGAGTAAGGTATATATCCTTACTTAGTCAATTTGAGTGGGTTAGGTATCTTTAGTCTAGCCAGTTTCACAAGTACGCAGGAATACAACCAGATTCCTAGCATTTCAGTTCATTACACAATCAGTATAGCGAATGTTGTTACTACATAATCCCGCCCGACGTACAAGTCAGTTATCATTTATATCCCTATGTGGAAGGTCAATAACCTAATTATACTTTACCGGTAACATATTATGCATTATGGTATTTATATGTTACATAAAACACCGTCTTCAACTAACCGTGACCTCAATTTCAAGTGCAGATACTGCGCGTGAGATGGAACAATCAACACCAATTAACATCGGTATTTGAATTTACAACACACATCAGGCGCAGAAAGTTTTTCGGGTATCGTGATTACATGCTATCTGAAAAGTTTATTAAACTTCGTGGCTTAATTTTAAATCAAACATAAAAGGACGAAAAATGTATTAGCATTATACTCATAATTTTTAGTAAAATGAAAAATAGTAGATAAGGAAGTAATTAAATTTAATGTACAATTTTGTTACATGTGTACGGTTTTTTAACATAGAACCTTTTTATAGGATGAAATGGATAAAGAAGTGTGGATGTCTGAAGTTAGTAAAGACGCAGAAAAAAGAGCGCAAGACCGAAAGGTTCGTAAGGAGAAAGCTGACACTCAGAACACCATGGCGACCAAGGCATTTCGTCGAGGGGACTATGAGAAGGCACTGTCCTGCTACAACAAAGCCATAGACCACATCAGAGACAATCCTATGTACTACTGTGATCGTGCGTTGACTAACATCAAGTTGAAGAACTATGAGAAGGTAATTTTACAGACATATTTCCATTTAGAGCGTAAATTTCTCAGCCTATGAAAACACGAAGAACAATGAAATATCTTGAGTATATAATGTTTGCGATAAATTATTGAAATAATCGTGAGAAACTTATTATCTAGCGTAGTAACTTGTTTATCAACTTTATCAGATTAAAATTGCATGAAGAGATTAATTCCACTTTCTACAATGATTATTATTAGTCACCATACCATATATGTTATTATTATGAACATTGATAAATTATACATATATTTTCTTTGCCAAGTACACGTGGCAGGATTGCGATTCGTCACGGGCAAATTACATACATTCGCTTTCATAAAACCTACCTACCTTATTGGCATGATGCGAGAAAACACTATTACACTCCAATATAAACTTTCACGACTTATAGAAACGAAACACGACGCAATAATCATGAATAGGTGTAGATACACTGAGACATTATACAATAAAAGTAATATGCAAAATTCATGACCAATTAAATCATTCTCAAGCTTTCTCCTTCACAAACATTCGGCAGATAATGTGTACCGTTCGTCTACGATAAGACATGTTAAACTATATTTTCTTGGTTTGAAAGACACCGAATACACGCGTAATTATGCCTTTCAGGTAGACAAAGACTGCGATTCAGCTCTGCGTCTGAACGAAAGCAGTTACAAAGCGCGACTCTACCGAGTAAAAGCTCACTTCGAGCTGGAAACTGAACAGTTCCAGGAATACAGACAGGAGCTGTTGGAGTCATTCCCTCAGCACGAGGATCTCACCGTATACTTCCTGAAGAAGGATGAACAGGATACTAGTGAGGAGGAGGAAGATGAAGAGGACTGAAGACAAACCCTTTAACAAGATTATTGGAGCTATAGAGAGTATGAGACCATTATTTGTTTATTTATTTCTTGTTAAAAATACCACAGGTAATATAACTACTATAGTATTATGGAGTTTAAATTATGTTTAATTTTTACTTTGAACATTTCGTTTATATTTAGTTTGAGTTATCAGTAGGTCATGTTTCTGAAGTCCTTGAATTACTTTGTTATCGTATCGAATAAACCTTGTTGCAGAATAATGGAGTTTAACTGTAGACAGGTGTTACAAAGTTTGGATAATCCCTAAAAGATAATATAAATTATCTTATGATAAGTGATATGATAATTTTTATAATAATCATTTACATTGTTAAAATGACCAAATTTATTCAGAATTATGATTATATCCAGGATGAGTTTTGTAATTGGCAGACTTTATTAATTACAATTAAACGATTGATATCACTGTGTAATGAATTATATTGTGAGATAAAATCGAAATTCTACCATTTTTTACTTAGTCATGTAAATATTGGTGAAAATTGTTCGAAGTCATCACAGAGCCAAATACATGTATAAAATGATACAAGTTCGTTGCACCGTCCTCCTTTCTAAATCTAGATTCGGAGGTCAATGTCTGACACCGTTTTGTATCAAAAAAATGTATTGACGACATAGAAATTGTTTGGAAGTTATGTTGTGACTTGTCTATAAAATAAGTAAGTAAAATACTGACAAATTAATTAATAATGATTTACATATAATTTCCACATATCCCGTTATGTGTAAGTTATAAACATAAATCCGTCAATCTGTATGAAAAATCATACACGTTTTTAAATTCTATTACAACATAGGCCATATTTAATCAGCATAGCCAGGTCTGACGAGTTGTTGGAAACTTGGAATATATGATCGATTCATTCCCTTTATGTCGATTCCTGTTTTGTCGAGCCGAAAATCTTGCTCGCTTCTATTACCTCTATGTCGAGCTCAATTCTCTGTCCCGTTTGTATTCCCTTTAGGTCGAGTTAATTAACCGCGCTTATATTACCGTTATATCGATTTTAATAATATCATATTTTAGAAGTACAGTCACGTTCATTGAAATGTATACATGCACATAATTTAGAATCAATGTTTGAACAATAACGCATTAAGTAGTGATTTTACATAAATTAAGTACAACTATATAGAGATGCGTTGTTGATGTATCTAAAATAATACTTATTTAAGTCATAAGCCTATTATGCATGTTTATTCATAAAAAATGTGTTGGATATTTTGAAATACTTAATATTACTTAAGGGGCCATATTACGTCAAATCGCTTGAAATTGCTTTTTGTTAACAAACATATCTTCCACAATAATAAAGCATTTACTTTGAGATTAATATATGTTATAGTTCAGGATATATGCTAGGGGATTACAGTTACAAAAACACGATTACATAAAATTTTCTCGATAGAAAAATAATCCAAAGTTCGCTCTAAATTTTACAATAAATCGTCGCTATTCAATAAATACTTTAAAATAAGCCTTGATACTTTGTACAGTAAACAAACAGGTTATAGAGCAGGGGTAGAGCGTGTTAGATTGTTAAAATTTTTATTATTTTAACCGTAAAATAAGAATAACTAAACTTGCGGAAAAATTCACGCGAAAACTGACCATTCGGGCATCTTCGTGCCTCAAATTCAGTCTAGCCGCGGCTTTGAAACTGGTAACATGTATCGCGTCGCTTCTTGCATTCAGATCGCTATATAACGCACTAATTACGTAAAAAATGAATTGAAAAATTATTGTACTTGTTTGGTTTTTATTTCAAATATGCGAAATCTGTATAATAAGTGCAAGAAGCGACGGAATCGTAAAAAGATAAAGTAACCTACATTCGTTACAAACGTAAACAAAACGTATAGACAGTAAAGCTTTCATGACATTTTTGACACCAAAGCATTTTTCGCCCTTTGGATTTCAAATTTCTGTTTTGTCTGTGGCTTATTGGACAATCCACACAGCATCATAACAGAGCTTATAAAGTATATGGCGAGACGGAGTTCGCGGGGGCAGCTAGTATACATATAATAATAAAGTGTAGGTAGGTACTTATATATTATAATAAAATACAGGAGGAGACTTCAAACAATAAATTCATAAGTAATACATGGATTATGACTTAATAAAACTTTTTTATAGTTTTGAGATCTCAAAGAGTTTTGATTTATTTATGATAACTGTCATAAATTATGTCATGTCAATTCATGAAAAGTAAATTTAAGATATTTCATAGAACAAACAAATCACTACGTTTTTGTGCTTCTTAACCCTACGTTGCTATATCACACACAACCAATATAACTATGATTTTTTTAATATAACCTGCGCGTATAAAGAATTTATCTATAAATGGCGTCCGCTCGCATGCGTTCTCGCTCACTCTCTATCGCTATCTATACTCACACAGTGAAGTACGCGCTACAAAAAGCTTTTTTAACGTCCGTTAAAAAAGCGTTCAAATAGAACATTTGCATACCCAAGTACGTGTTCACACTTTGGCGCTTTTAGAACGTGACGCTTTTTAGGGTTCCGTAGTCAAATGGAAAAAACGGAACCCTTATAGATTCGTCATGTCCGTCCGTCCGTCCGTCTAACCACGCACCAAGGACCAAATTTGAGTCCAATTGCGGAAAAAGGAGTCCCCAAACTAAACCGTCCGTCCGTCCGTCCGTCCGTATGTCACAGCCGTTTTACTCCGAAACTATAATAGCTATAAAGCTGAAATTTTGTAAGTAGATGTATTCCGTGAACCGCACTAGGATTTCATAAAAAGTTTTAAAAAAATCATTTGCATTTGGGGGTCCCCATACATAGAACCGAAACTTTAAAAATTAAATTAAAATTATTTTTTGATTTAAAAGCGTTCGTATGAATTATCACATTGAAGACGTTATAAAAGCGCCGACGCCGGGTTTATAACGCAAAGCTGTTTAAACTCTTTAGGTACTTTACTTTTTATTTAAAATAAGTATTTTGTAAAAAATACTCTGTAGGGACCGAGATAAAAATACTATTTAAATAATAATAATACTACAATAATACCATGGAAATATGCTCGAATTAAAAATAATTTTGGTATTACGTTTATATGGGAAATTCGTCGTGACGCCTGTTTGAGAAATTGTTTTGCCAACCGTACCATACGTACCTACCCGCCGCCATGGTCAAATATCATTTTTTATTGCGCGGGTTATACCTATCTTATAAAGTCTTTTATTACTTAAAAAAAAAATTGACCACTTTCCGCATGCCCTGCGAATGATATTTTAAAATATAGGTAGGTGACTGCATGTTTTGCCATATATTATATGGAACTAAATATAAAAACAGTTTTTCCCTTAAACTCAATTCATATGAAATTTTTAAATCAATTTTAAATATTTATAACTTACTTTACTTTATTTATCTAAAAGACATAATATGACCATCACAAATTTTAAGAAAAATAATCATGCAGTTAAGGGTTAAGGTTTAGGAACTTATTCTTTTATAAATTCACTTTTATCTAATATTGAAGTATATCATACGGTTTGACTTTTCGTTTATAAAATTAATCAGAAATAAAAGGCAGACTATGAATTTTAACATTTCATGTCAAATTTAGTTCAGAAAACTTTATTTATTTATTAATAAAATCCCCAGCCCTTTCATTTTTCTTAATAACTGAGCTTACGACCAAAAAACCTAATAAATAAAATTGAACCAATAAATATTGCTAGTTCCTAGACAATTCACAAAGCACTTCTAAACAATTCACATCTAGCCCCGTGGTAAGCTAGAATCTTGTGTTACGGGTGCTAGATTTCTGATATATATACTTAATATAATATACATACACATTTATGAAAGTTATTTAAAACACGGGAAAAGCCGTGTGTGGAATTTATACTTTAAACTTTAAAAATACACATATCCGCTTAAAGATATATTTTAGCGCAGGCGAAGCCGCGGGGCGGAACGCTAGTATTACCTTGTATATCGTAGGGTCTACAAAATGAATTTCAAATTATAGAAGTAATTTGATGTGTCAGATTTTTGCGCGAAATACATACTCAGCTCGGGCTCACGCGCCTCTCCTACTTATTTAGCCGAACTTAGCCGATCGTCGAGTTTGCGCTGATGGGGGGTGCATCCTTAATAAATAACAAAATCTAGTTTTTTTTTGTTTTTTTTTATACTACCAAGTTGGCAGACAAGCATGCGGCCCACTTGGTGGAGTGCGGTTACCGCAGCCTATGGATGCCTGTAGCATCAGAGATGTTACCTGCGCGCCGCCGAATCCTTTAAATGCTTCAGAATACCCTTTTTGAACCTTTTTGAAGTTTGAGTTTACCTTTATAAATGATAATCATTAGTATAGGTAGCTTAAACAGTGAAAGAAAATAAATAAACAACTGCCCCCGCGAACTTCGTCTCGCCATATACTCTTTTTGCAACTATCTCCATACTAAATTTCATCCAAATCGATTTTTCCCGCGTAAGCATATATTTTCCCGCGGAAGCATGTTTTTTTCCGCTCTAAAAAGTATCTCGCCATATCCTTTAATTTGCAACTATCTCCGTAGGTACTAAATTTCATCCAAATCGATTTTTCCCGCGTAGGCATATATTTTCCCGCAGAAGCATGTATTTTTCCGCGCTAAAAAGTATCTCGCCATATAATTTTATGACCACTTCTTAAAAAGACAATCTCAAAAAATCCATTTCTTAAAATGTTTCAAAAATAAAAATAAAATCTATTATGCGTTCGCCAAAAATAAAAGAAGAAGAAGAAGAATAAGACCTCATTTATGTCTCAAAGTAGGTTGTGCACGAAATGTTGTGGTACTTTTTGTTATCCTATTTGAAGTACTGGCCACTTAGAATAAAATCTACAAAGAATATCTAAAAAATATATGAAAATGACGTTTATGCGTGCTTGCGTTTGATACCAGAAGTATTACACAATATCAATTATGGACTTGATTACCATAATAAATATTTTGGAAGGCAACGAACCTATCCCACACGAAAACTTAGAAAAAGATGATTTTTCCCAATCTTACGAATTATTAAACCTCGATCACCAACAAACCGAAAAAAACAAAATATCTACACAACAAAATGAAGATTATCAAGAACCCGGCTGCAGATTGAGTTTTGTACGGCATCTCTAGGCCAAGCCGTTTCAGAGTTATGGCAGTTTAAAGTTTGACAGCTGTCATTGAAAATGTTGCTCTCTCTAACACCTGTCGATTGAGCTTTGTACGGGATCTCTAGGCCAAGCCGTTTCAGAGTTATGGCAGTTTAAAGTTTGACAGCTGTCATTGAAAACGTTGCTCTCTCGAACACCTGTCGATTGAGCTTAGTAGGGTATCTCTAGGCCAAGCCGTTGCAGAGTTATGGCAGTTTAAAGTTTGACAGCTGTCATTGAAAACGTTGCTCTCTCGAACACCTGTCGATTGAGCTTAGTAGGGTATCTCTAGGCCAAACCGTTTCAGAGCTATGGCAGTTTAAAGTTTGACAGCTGTCATCAAAAATGTTGCCCTCTCTAACACCTGTCGATTGAGCTTAGTAGGGCATCTCTAGTTCCAGCCGTTTCAGAGTTATGGCAGTTTAAAGTTTGACAGCTGTCAAAGTAAATGTTGAAATAGTACGGCATCTCTAGGCCAAGCCCTTTCAGAGTTGTGGCAGTTTAAAGTTTGACAGCTGTCATTTTGACAAATGTCATCTAGACACCTATCAGTTTATAAGTTAAACTGTTTCAAGGATAATCATATAATACCTTATGTTGACTTAAGAACAAAATACATACTTCGTCATCATCATGTCAGCCGTTGGACGTCCACTGCTGGACATAGGCATCCCTTCCCTTAACGACCTCCAGGTATTACGGTCGGATGCAGCCTGCATCCACCGTGAACCAGCAGCCTTGACAATATCATCGAGCCATAAAAAGGAAACTAATATTATTTTCCTTTTTTAAACTAATATAGAAGAACAAATAATGAAACTACATCCCTGACTGTACCTGTTCACCAAACTCGATATAAAGGTAATAGAAAGCGTAAATATCAATACTATGGAAAACAATTGAATTCCAGACTCGACATAACAGGAATCGACATAAAGGGAATGAACCATATGATCGACTTACCTAGAAGCATCAACACACCGACGAACGACACACAGGAGTACAGGAAAGGGAGGTAGGTCCATAAATCTGTGAACAAAACAATGAGCTAAGTAAAGCTAAGTCTTAGTCATATTATATAGATAGATAGATATAGTAATTCAACACGATCTGTGCCCACGACATGCTGCAGCCTGTCGGGCTGCAGTACCGAGCATTGAATGAGTTAAACGTTCATTTATTTTTCAATATTGATATGGCCACTATAAGATACTGTAAGGGTAAATAACTATGTAACAACTTAAGGAGGCGGTTGGAATTTGTTTTTGTTGTTATGGAATTTGTACCGAATGTTGTATACACCAACCACATCCTGTGTTGCCATATCTGACGAAGTGGGTTAAACTCATTTTATATCTGATTTTTTACAGTAGGTCTAAGTAAGTTCACTCAATTTGATACAGTAACCTCTAAACAGAGTTTTGTCTCAATGCAATAAATGATTTATAAAGAAATGTTCAATACCAGAGGCACGTCGTTAGCTGAGTCTAAGTACGAGTCCATAAAATCAAACATACCTACAAGGACTTTCACTTTGTTTATAAAAAGAGTTCAATTTTCCGGTTGGGTGCATTCCAAGTACAAGTACAGACATCCTAAAGTACTTGAAATTTTCTTTCTTTATGTTAGTAATTTCTAAATAAACCAAACCAGTGTGTAATTTAGATGGTGTTGTCTATTAAATTTTTTATGTCAGGCCTTTTAATTTTAGTTTGAAAGCACTTAGTAATTCTATTATACAAATATCTAGCACTAGACACTAATTGTGAAGCATTTGATTAATATAGCAGCTACATTGTCATGTCATTATATTTTGGATATAAATATATAAAAGGTAAGCATTCGTTCCGGCTGTCTGCACAGATGTGTACTTAAACATCACTGACTCTGCAGTTACAAACAAAACAATTACAATCTTCAAGCTCAATTGAATACAAATTGCCGGACATTTAAACTTTAATGATACACTTTATGATCCCACAATAACATACAAAATTTTAGGCACTTAATACATTAATAGTAAACAAACTGTACATTATTATAATTATTGGGAAAGTAAATAGTTATTAAGAATTTTTGCATAGTTAGTTTTTAATAAAATAATAATTTATAAAACATAATAATGACGACATATTATTGAAATGTTTCACCGTTTATCAACGACAATCTAAATAAAAATTTAATTTGATTAGTTTCACATTGAAGTTGTTAGAAATGATATAATGGAAAAGCCATTACAATCATGAAGTGACAACAACATAGACTTTCATCAAGGAAATTACTTAGAATCCAAACATTTGAACTCTATGTATTGAGCAAGGCTACCTGTACACTTATATGTACACGTGAACACGTCTCGTCACAAACATGGACGCCACACACGCCACAGTGCGCAACAACTTTATAAATACAAATCGTACCTCTATAAAATTCAAAATTCTTACCATTTTTTACAAAATAGTGCAACTCTTTACTCTTTTAGACTTTGGATTTTTTAACTACAAAACAAAAAACGAAAAACTCATTAGAAAATCATTAATAGTTTTACAACTTGTAATTTATTGCGTTGTGTGCTACATAACTGTAGATTATCGGTTCTGTATGAACGGTTTGGATAAGAATGTGACAACGGCACAAAACATTTACTTCAGCGTTCATGCACCTAGCCTTCTTTTGTTTTACTGCGCCAATGTATTGTATCTGCTTTCCATAGATCAAAACAATAATGTCTATACACTATTCCAAGATTTGGAGGTAATTGATAGTGAGTTACAAGTGAACGTGTCACATTACAATATCGAAATTAAGCTACTGGCTGCAAACCTCGTTCACGTTTTGTTTAAATCGAGCATAACAAGTTTTATAAAAGCATGGTGCAAACCGATATACTATTTTAATATTGTATGTTATACTTTACTCCAAGAAGTTCTTATGGTTCATATCTTTGCTATTTATGCTATTAATTGTCGTCTTAGTGAATTAGCTAAAGTTTTAAAGGCAAACACGCCCGATAAAATGTTTCCCTTTCAAATAATATATAAAAACATTGTTGATCGGTTAGAAAGTTTTAAAGCAGCCTTTGATCCCCTGGTAAGTAGCAATTTATAATATTTTTGGAAAATGGTGCTACTCGCTGGAATATAAAGATTGTACGATGGTCATTTTAATTATTATTTATAGATTTTAGCATCGCTGGCGTTTGGTATACCGCAGCTAATGTTCCAAATGTACATAAGTGTCGAAAAGTTTTTCAAAACTGATGTACCCACTTATGGATATGTGAGTATTTTATATACTAACTAAACTATCAGTCAAAAAAGTTTTAGACATTGACAGCCTTATAACAAGAGTTTCGTTTATTATTTTCTAGCATACTACGATACAATCTTTTTCTACGATAATAGTTATAGCAGAAAGAACATTCATATTATTTTTGCCAGCGATTTCTGCGAGTAATCTCGAAACGCAGGTTGGAAAAATTAAATTAGCCTTACGCAATAAAATAAATCGTACGCCTGGTAAGTAAAATCAATTGTTTAAAATAATGCTAGTATTATTCTAAATAATCTACTACAGGTATAACAAGTACTTGTTAATAAACTTTAAAAAGGAAAAGTGAACGTTGCGCCGAGCTCAGTCCCATTGAACCAGTTATAATAAAATTACACTTTATGTAAGTCGCGAAACTTTTAGAGTAAAACAATAATCATCGCCTTAAGAGCGAGTATGCAGTGAAAATCGCGGCAGAAACGACTACGAGAGTTGACAACAGCGACCGCGTGCCCCGCGTGGCGCTGGCGTATCGAAAATATTACGCCCAGCGCTAACCAGAATTAGTTGTGTAGCCTACAATCATAGATAAACCCCACTAGATACCGCATGACAAGCGACGACCGCGCGCCAAACATATGGTTAAATCAACCATTATGAAAAGCCCCGCCTCGAAACACGGCTTTAGTTGCGACCAAGTGTCAGACCCGTGAACTTCATATACGTTTCTATAGTCTAACGCAAGTGAAGAGGTCAGCATATAATGGCTACTCGTACAAAGGATGTTCACTTGTCTCTTTTCCGCATTGTGCTTATTGCACTCGTTGTCCTTCTCGGCGAAAGCACGTGTAACGTTAGTGATGTAAATTCTAATCGATATCGTTAAAAATGATAGACGACGTATATAAGCGGGTCTCTCGGTATTATTGTATGTAAAAATAAATAAGTTATCCATAAACCGTTTAAATATGTTTATTACTTACTCACTCAGTCAAATGAATTATTTGTTTTAATTATTAATTTAATTATTTTAAATTTTTAAGTTCTACAGGTTTTGTGTATACCAAAAATAAATACATATCTACCTACCTACATGATGCTATTTGCTACAACGCCTTTGTTCCAGTCCCCGCAATCCGCATCTTCCTCCAATTTAGGTACGTTTGAATCGGAACAAAAGTATTTTGTTTTTTAATGTAATCTAGTTTGGGTGATCTGTGCATACAATAGACACTATTATTGTAATCTGAAGCAATGCGTCAAATTGTTACACGTCAAATAATATATACAAAATTGAAATGCGAAAGTAACTCGGTCTGTCTGTCTGTTACACTTTCCCGCACCGATTTTGATGAAATTTTGCACATACAATCTTTAGACCCTGAGAAAGAACAGACTTTTTACCGCTGAAAAATACATGTTTCCGCGGGAAAATATATGCTTACGCGGGAAAATTCGATTTGGATGAAATTTAGTATTGAGATAGTTGCAAATAAAAGTATATGGCGAGAGACTTTCTACCGCGGAAAAATACATGCTTCCTCAGGAAAAGATAATAATGCTTACGCGGGAAAATTTGATTTTGATGAAATTTAGTATGGAGATACATAGTTGCAAATAAAAGTATACGGCGAGCAGAAGTCGCGCGGGGGCAGCTAGTTATAAATGACAAACTATAATAAAATTGGTTCCGCCACAGAATATTATTAGTTAGTACGGCGCACGGAGAAAATTGTCATAGGTCCGTTCAGCACAACGTCTCGCCCCGCACTGAATTGAAGGGCCCGCGAAGGGGAAGATCGCGCATTGCGTGTGTCGTTTTACGTAAAAAATTCGTTAAAAATCGCTGGGATTTTTTTTCGAAAAAGTAAGCTCAGGAGATGATTGGTATTCTTCTATTCTATATGGTGATGAAAATTAAAAAATCTTATGATTAATAGATTAGGATTAAAACGGTTCTTCCTGAAAAAGTAGACGGTATTTTACACTATTATTTCAGGTACTTAAAATAAAAAAAATGAAATTTCGGCCTCAGGAGATAATGCCTTATATGGCATAGATTATTGTGTAATTTTTTCAAAGCAATTCCGTTAAAGAACAAGGAAATAAATGGTTTCTGCTGAACCCAAATTTACCAAATTCACATATATCTACACCTTAAACATGGATACATGTCAAAGACGTTTCTAATACTATGACAATGACAGCCCCTAGATATTATAATTTATTTTTAATTTATAAATTTTATAAGACATTGTTTCCTTAGTAATTGGGTAGAAAAATCTTGGGTCGAACGGGTAAGCACTCGTAAATATTACAGTCGCAACCATACATGCAACCGAACATTTCAACAGCCTAAATATATGACTGAATATCTTAAGGAAAATCTTTTGCCTTAACACCAATTGAGGCCAAACCACAAGTAGAATTGAAACTTTCAGGTTCTTTGTATAAAAGTGAGAAAGGATATTTGAAAATTTTTGTAAACATGGAAACGAAAATTCACGATCAACAATTGATATTTCCATTGTTTTTCAGATGAAGAGATTCGACGTGATGTAGAAGCATTTATAGCTTACGTGGAGGCTCGCAATTGTCGCCTGCGACTGTACAGAGTGTTGCCGTTCGACGCAGAACTGCCTGTAATTCTGCTTAAATTCTGCATCACATATCTTATTGTCATTGTGCAGTTTGCTAGTAAATGATTTTATGGATTTTCAGTTTGAAAAGTGTTGCTACTAAGTAATTTTTATGAATAACTTTATTAAATGGATATTATGGTTTAATTTATTATTTTATTACAACTTCACGGCGGTATCGCAGTATTTTAATGTTATTTGAATAATGGTTTCTACAATGAAATATGATATCCATGGAATTGTTAGAAATATTACATTCTCAACCTTATCTCCTACATAGATAGTTCCAATCATTAACAAAATAAATTATACTTGACGATGACATTTAAAAACAGTGCATGAATGCATCTTATTTTTACTCTTTAACGCAAAACGTTTCCTGATCGGAGAAACCACTGACTAACGAACAGTTACAACTAGTTCAGGAGCCCATGGGATAATGCATTTGATTGTAAACTTTATTATGACAAACAAAAACATTTTTTCTTTTACTTTACTTTTTTATATAGAAAGGGAAAGCTTGTTAAGTAGTCCACCAACAAGATGGACAGATGATCTTGTCAAGGCTGCTGGTTCACGGTGGATGCAGGCTACATCTGACCGTAATACCTTGAGGTCAATAAAGCCTATATCCAGCAGTGGACGTCCGGTGTTTGAAATGAAGATGATGAGTGACAACGCGCGAGCTGAGAGGGGACGGAGCACGGCGGGACGCTTACTCCTCCCGATAAAGACTGCTCTTGTTGTAGTTGAAACGTCGAGAGTTGTTTAACTCCTGTGTAAATACGTGAGTAATTCCCATTGTTATAAAATGAATGATGATGATAGTTAAGTAATAAGAATCAAGACTTACTCAGTAAAGCATCAATACTGGATCGGTCGCCTTCCAGCCACGCCGAGACCACATACGCTAGCCCCAGCATGCCCACTCCGAGTAGAGCGAGCACCAAGAAGGTCTCATAGACGCGGCCGCGCAGTCCCCGGTGGCCAGGGAAGCCCGACGACTCCGAGAACAGATACGCGAATGGCAAGAACACGAACATCGATAGATTCGAGAATAGGAACACATGGTTCCATAGACCTGAAACAAAGGTTATAATATAAATAATAGCCTGTGGTTAAATTATGTTTGTATGGGGGCCTTATCATAACTGGAGCAAGAATTTTAATAGTTTAGATCTCTTGTTGTGTATAGAACTGTAGCCATTGGTTTTTACCGATGATGATGTAAAGAATCTTCTATAATAACGCTGTTCAAGATTAAGCCATGAGACGGAGAGCTATTTAAAAATAATTTGATAAAGTTTTATTAGTTTCCTCATAATATTTCATCTCTTGCTAGTATCAAGCTGCAATCAAATATACCTTTTATATTTATTAATAAACCTATTTTAATAATTAGTCATTAAAACATCAAGGACTTATATTTAGTGATAATAAATTATCCATAAAGTATTCAATTTTATATAAATTAAATGCATCATAGTCTTAGAATTATCAAGTCAGGCCAGAATTAGTTTTGTTTAGGTCGAGTAGAAAAGGGCTCAGATGATTTCACATAGCATTTGTAAAAAGTGTTTTTCACTTGTAAATTTTACATTCACAGAAGTATGTTTCTGAAACATTTTTATTCTTTAAACTTTTAAACTATGCAGCTACAAGACATTTAGGAACTAAAAGTTTTGTGTACTAAACATTACATAGTACATAATTAGACAATTAAATTTTAAATAACCAGCATAGATATTGACCTCAACAGGTTATCATTATCATAATAATTAGTAGGTAAGCAATAGAACAGAGATAATTCTTGTTCTTTTGCTAATTCTTGTAATCTCTCTGAAATGAATTATTAGTTTCGACTCTACATTTTTTTTGTAGCCTGAAAGCACATGTTGTAACAACTATGTAAATATAGAGCTGATGCAATTTGCCTGTGTATTTTCTTACACAGTATAAATGTTTTTTTTTTATTTGTAAGAAACATAAATAATTGTTAGTTTAAGGTAACATAAGCCCTAAGGCATTTTTAGAGTAGAGTTTGTTTATTTAATTTATTCAATTTTAATTTTAGTTTAGTTAATGATGATGAATAATAAAATATAACTTACCCTGTATCAATGAGCTGTTTAGCCATTTCACATAATAACTGTTAGGATACAAGAGCAGCACTTCATTGCTGACTATGGACACAGGCAGCAACAGCGCTGAGCCGAGCGACACGGCAAGTGCAAAAGTACACAGCCACAGGCTTATTCTGTACACTTTAACTTCATCTTCGTCTCCTGTGAGGTAGTCCTCGCTATCTCGCCGCCGGAATTTCTCAATTAGCATGAATGAAAGGAGATATAGCAGGATGAAGAGGAGCAAAAATATCTGCAATAAAGGTCGATATGTACTGGATGTAGCAAGTTTATTGACAATGAACAGTACAGCAGATAAATAAATAAAAGTATATGGTACAAACAAGGTACATAAAATATGCAAGAAGCAGTTTGGTAGAAGTTCAAAAACTTTTTTTTCGATTAGCAAATACAGCTATGACTAAAAAAGGGTAAATATAAGATACTATAACAAAACAAAGGAAAATAATGGACAACTTACTATTTGCTCCCTAACATTGTTGTGGAATATCTGTTCCCGTAGATCAGCTTCCTCGTCGTCCATTGTAGCTCTATTTTTTTTCTTTACTTATCTTTTTACTGAGTTACGTGTATTCATAGATAGTCCGTCGTCATAAACGCACAACATTTTCATTTACCAAAACACACTATTTGGCCCACTTCACATCTTATTAATTGCACAGTCAATGTAGACCATATGAAAAAAATAGAAGCTTTCACTAGTTTTATTTTTAGTTCAAAATTTCTATTTTGTATTTTATTTTTCGAAAAGACAGCCACGGCCAAAACACGAACACACGTAGTGATTATATTCTCTTTGACGAACACGACCAATTTTCTTGAAGACCGAGATTGAGATGATTTTGAGATGAGTGAGATTTTGTATTTGATCCCACTTCATGTGAAAGAAAAGAATGTTAAGGTGCATTTTCATAGATCGTTCTATACCCATAAAACATTTTTTGATGCTGGCAGCACCAAATCAATCAAAATAAACTTGACGTTTCGTTCGTCAGCTATTGCTAACTTCATATAAAAACAAATAGAAAGGCGAAATTATCAAGCTAAAACACAGAAGTTTTTTAAATTCGTTCTCTCTTGGTTTAAAAATGTTGGCTATCAGTTAGGTATATGAAATGAGTGGAATATCAGGTAAATCTAATACCTAATAAAATTATTATATATCTCACCATTAACATGGTCACCAATTTTATAACCTTGTTTCCTGTTTTCAGAGCAAACCCTCATAAACCCTGAATTTTCTGTACGGATTGTTGTTTGTGACCACTATTTAACCAGACCAATACCTGGAATTGACGTAATTTATTCAGAGTTCAGAGGTTCTGATATAAAACAAGTAGGTACTATCAAACTAAGCTGAATCAACATAAAAACCCATACTAAGACCTAATTCTGTGCTTGGGTCTTTCTTTCCCCTCTGCAAGTACTGAAATAATTTCTTATTTTTAGGTTCCAGTTCTCAGGATATTTGGACCTACCCCTGAAGGCCGTAAGGCCTGCGTTCACATTCATGGAGTGTTCCCTTATTTCTACATTCCATGCCCAACATCTCATCCAGAACCACAATATTTATATCAGGTAAGGATGGAAAACACTAAATTTATAGACTAGGTAAGAATATGTGTGTAACCTTATTTAAATATTAAATCCATACACTTTGAGAAATAAACATCTAAAACTGTAATCTATACACTATGGCATAGCAAAGTGGCCTTCTTAGGTGTTACATGCCTGGCCAGTACTTTCCTTGCGGATAAAGATATATAAATGGTTTTTATAGAATAGAAAATTAAAATAATAAATACTTATATTTATAAATTTATGTAACAAATATAATTTTTTATCAATATATTTTTTACATAGATTGCTGCAAGTTTAGACAAAGCTTTAAACATAGCGCTAAAACAAGCAACTTCTGCCAACCAGCATGTTTACAAGATATCTTTGGTCAAAGGATTGTGAGTATGACATCTCTTTATTTACCAAAACTACTATTATTTCAATAGTATTTAACTTGAAAAAAATCTGGTGCCCTGCATGTTATACTTAAAATCTTATCTATATCCATATCATGATTTAAATATTTTCCAGACCATTTTATGGCTACCATGACAAAGAACACTTATACCTAAAGGTATTTCTATACAATCCTGGATTAATGAAGCAGGCAGTAGAACTATGTAGCAATGGAGCCCTTCTTGGACAAACTTTCCAACCTCATGAATCTCATCTCAACTTTACATTACAATTCTTCATAGACTTCAATCTTTTTGGTATGAGCAATATAGATCTACAAACAGTTAAGTTTAGAAGACTAGGTATGTCTCAAAGCAGTAACGATCCTTTGGAATGCACTGATGAGAGATTGAAAGCCGAGAGCTCATGTTTCTATGAAGCAGATTGTATGGCTTCTCATATTATTAACCGTCAAAGAGTAGGTAAAGGAGACGGTATTGAAAATCCAGGCTTAGAAGAAGTATGGCAACAGGAAAAGGAAAGGCGAAAACAACTAAATATGTCAGTAGCCTCCAAATCATTATCTCAAGGAAGATTACCAGCTGAAGAAACTGAAACACACTACAAGTTTGAACAAATGTTTTTGATAAAAATATCCAATTTAGTTGATCAACCGGTTATCACTGATCAAAACGCACAGAGGATTCTGGAGGCTGTATATTATCCTGCAGAGAGTTTAGAAGGATCACAGCTATTAGATGCAGTAGATGTCAGTGTCCATCAACCAAATACAACACTAGGTGTCAGTGTAAATGAATCTGTAACAAGAAGTTTTGATGATACTTTAACTGAAGATTTGGATAACACCTTTGTTGATGAACATTTAGCCTTGAATTGCAGCTTGCATTACAGTCAAGTTCAATGTAAGTGTCTCAATTACTAATTATTATGTAAGCAAATATTGAAAATACTTGTGAAATAAGTTTTTTTTGGGTTATTTAAATCTTACAGTGAACAGTGAAGACTTGGATTTGATTGATATCCTTCAGGGCATGGATGAAAAGACTGTTGA
Source organism: Chloroclystis v-ata (assembly GCA_963691955.1). Classification (NCBI taxonomy): domain Eukaryota; kingdom Metazoa; phylum Arthropoda; class Insecta; order Lepidoptera; family Geometridae; genus Chloroclystis; species Chloroclystis v-ata. The sequence goes on along the minus strand of OY829902.1, from coordinate 7,890,230 downwards.
AGAAGATAGTGTTATGGGAACACCAGCTAATGTTGATAATGATGAAATTGATTTGGATGGCGATGATGAATTCCTGCAAGCGTATAATGATGAAACAATCTGTCTCAATCATGACGAAAGGTAAATCATTAACAACTTAGTAGGTATTTAAACATTCTTTGATATTCATTCAAATTAAAGATATAATGTATCTTTTTTTTAAGCAAAGGTGATGATACTCTCACTGAAGGTAACTCTCAAAAGTGGAACGATTCTTTTTGGGATGCAGCTAATATACCTCAATTGGATGGAACTTTTGATGACGATCGTAAGTTTGATTAATTTTTTTAGATTATTAAATTTGTTTTCATCAATATTCATCTAACGTTTGGTTTTACAGATGTAAAAAAAGTTAGAAAAAGAAAAATGAGACCTTTTAAACTAGGTTTATCTAGACCAAAAGCTAAGAAAAAACCAGAAGTAAATTCTGAAGAAACCCCAGATAATATAAACTTAAGCAATGTAGATGAAATCAATGTATCGAGAGAAACTATAGAAGATATTTCTGACGCACATTTAAAGAGAACTGTTAAAACAGAGCCAAAAAGTGTTAAATGTTCACCAAATCATGAAGATGAAGTCATTGAAAGTCCGTCCATATTAGAATTAGTTGAACAAGCATCAAAAAATAATGAAACGGTTAATAATATTTTACAATCAAAAACGGCGGAAGTATATGATGAACAAAAAGGCTTTATACCAGCTGCTGGGTCTTCTAAAACTGTCTTCAATGAAATATCTCATCCTGATGAATCATATGTGTATAGCTCAGATTCATCGTTAGATGAAAATAATACAGGCATAACAAGCTTCTATACTTCAAAAGTATTTGATTTGTCGCTAGAGGCTACTGGAAATTCTACTGATGAAAAAGTATTTAACAATCATGAAATTAAAGTTAAAATTGAAAATTATGGAAACAGTTCAACTCTTAATGATTTGAGGTCTAATACTTACAATGAAACCGACCAGTTTTCCTCGACCAGACCAGACAGATGTATTATATTAACACCGAAAATTAAACCTCCTACAAAAAGTTATATTGAAAAATCCCTACAGCAATACAAAATTCCGAAAGTAGTGTACCCCGCGCCATATTATTCAAACTATAAAGATGTTGGCTCAAAGGTTGAAATCGGTCAAATGGTCTTGAAACTGCAAAGTAAATTATCCAGAGATCAGAAGCCATTTGAAAAAGTTTCGGACGTGAGCTTAGAAGAATGGCGACAATTGCTTTTTACGCAAAATGAAATGTCTCAAGAAACTAAACCTGATAATTTAAGAACATTATTAGCAGGAAATAAAGCTTGTATATTAGAACCAGTGATCCGCCCGCCTACTAGCAAAAATATCAAACAATGGATTGAAAATAACATTAAAAATGAAGTTATAGAAAAGAAAATATGTGATATTAGTAAAAATTTGGAGGAACTAGATAATTCTCAAGCTTTAGGGCTTAATGAAGATGATAATATAAATATTAGTGTAAGCGGTGAAAGTAATGAAAAGGTATGATTGAAAACATTTGTTATTTTTCTCCCGCTCATAAAAAAATTAGGTACTTACTTAATATATAAATTTTTTTTCACAGGAAAAATCAAGTTTAGATAACTCAGTTCAAGTAACGATGCAACCAGATGGATCTTTTCTCTGTTTTGGAAGTAATAGTATCCTACCCAAAGAAACGTTATCCTTCGAAACTCCTGCAGTTGATGTAAGTTTTATTAGACAATTCTAATTGTGATAAATAATATGAGCTTTATATATAATCCTTGCAATTTAATTCATTACATAATTTTGTAAATTTTACCTCTACAGGCTGATTTCCTTACAATAATGATTGTAGAACTACACACGTCCGTCAGGGGAGAATTAAACCCAGATCCAATGTTCGACCCTATCGAAGCTGTATTTGTTGCTATTAAAAACGAATCCCCGCCAAATCATTACTTACAACAAAATACAACCGAAATATTAGTCGTTGACAATATGACACCGCCCAAATACTTAGACAGATGTATCTTTAAAAATGTTACTTACGTGAACAACGAAAGAGAATTAATTGAGAAAGTAATTGACCTCGTGAAATATCATGATCCAGATATAATGTGCGGATACGAGATAGAAATGAACTCATGGGGCTATTTGTTAGAGCGAGCGCAAATTTTAGAATACGAGATCGTAAGGGAACTATCTCGGATAACAGAGAAATATCGACAGAAACGCTTCAGGGGAGAAAATGAAAAAGATTTTGAAAGCAGAATTATTGGCAGGATCGTTTTTAACGTTTGGAGATTGTTTCGTCACGAGTTGGCGTTATCTAGCTACAGCTTCGAAAATTGCATGTTCGAAATCTTGAAGGAAAGAGTTCCGAAGTATAGTTATGCACAACTAGCAGAGTGGTGGGGCGATGAAACCAGAATACTGAGATGGATAACTTGCGAGTATTATTTGACTCGGCTTTCAGGAACAGTCAGGATGTTAGAAAAGCTTGATATCATAAGTATGTATCGAGCATTAACATAAATAAAGTTAATATAAGCATAGACAAATTATACAATTTGTCTATGATATTAGCATCAATCTCTAATATTAAAAGATTTTTTTTAGATAGAACCTCAGAACTAGCCAGGCTTTTCGGCTTACAGTGGTGGGAGGTACTTACCAGAGGATCTCAGTTTAGAGTTGAATCATTGATGTTGCGAGCTGCAAGACCACTCAATTTAATTGCTTTATCTCCGACTGTCAAACAAAGAGCGGCAATGAGAGCGCCTGAGTGCTTACCACTAATTTTTGAACCGGGTAATTTTATTTCACCTTTACAAATAAAAACAAGAACTTTATTTCCATTAGGATTTACATAATATAGGTACAGTTTATTATCATCAAGGTTCAAACTAGGCATGTTATTGTATTTTTGTGTCTTTGTGGTACTTATATTTATTTATTTATTTACAGAATCACGATTCTATTCGGATCCGGTAATTATTTTGGACTTTCAAAGCCTTTATCCGTCCATGATGATTGCTTACAACTACTGTTTTTCTACTTGCATTGGCAGAGTGCAAAATATAAATGGGTAAGTCAGTTATCTAAATAAAAAGTACAAAAAGTGTATATAATATATAGGGTCCTAGTATAGTGCCCTGATCAACGCCATAGTTTATCACTTTGGTGGTTTATCATATAACATTTGTAATGTCTAATAAGCTTAAGCTAATCATATTTTCTTGGAGTCTACCATTTACAATAAAATAAACGGCAACTATACGTCATTATCATCGACTTATAAATTACAATTTAAAAGAGAAATTAAAGGAATGATGACACTGAAAATTTATTGACAAGTTAAGCAAATATAATATTGACGTACTTGTATTTAATTATGGCTGTACTTATTTTTATTATTTTATTTACAGTGATGCTGCTTATGAATTTGGCGCTTGGCGTCTTCGAATTTCCAAATCTAAGCTTGAAGCTTTAGTCAAAAAGGGCTTGGTTCATTGGTCTCCCGTTGGTGTCGGGTTCGTAAAGCCTTCAGTCCGGCGAGGAGTGTTGCCAGCGTTGTTGAGGAGGATACTGGCAGCTCGACAAGCGGTGAAGAAAAGCATGAAGATGCAAACTGATGAAACTGTTAAGAAGGCTATGCATTCGAGACAATTAGGTTAGTGCTGTTTTTCTTTGTTTAATAGAACTGCGTTTTCCATTGGTTTGACTGGATGATTTATCATATTCACCCTTATTTACATTAATACTGCTGGGACACAGGGACTTCTCTCTTGACGAGAGAGTTTAGGTCTTAATTCACAACGCTAGCCAAGTGCGGGTTGGTGAATGACACATGTCCTTCAAATTTCTCAGAACATACCGGCTTCCTCACAATGTTTGCCTTCACCGAACACGTGTTTTTAAAGCGCTGAATTATTAAACTAAGGCATATTTTAAATTATCCTAAAATCATAAAATACCAAGCAAGGATAGACATTGATAGAATTAAATACACTTGAGATACTATTTGTACTAGTTTGATATTGATGTTACTGTGTGAATTGTCCAGCAATATTTATTTATCTTTAGAGAAACTTGTTCAATCACATATTTTCAGGTTTAAAGCTAATAGCCAACGTAACCTACGGATACACGGCCGCTAACTTCAGCGGTCGCATGCCGTGTGTGGAAGTCGGCGACAGCGTGGTCTCTAAAGGCAGGGAAACTTTGGAACGAGCCATCAAACTCGTCAAAAACAACTCGAAGTGGAACGTTAAGGTTTGTTTTAGTTACTTAGTTGTCAGAGTTAGATGTCTGGCCCCGAAAGAGGTCACGACTCTCGCGACCTAGAGGTTATGAAATAATAAGAGCTGTCTCATATGATTCTACAAATAACGTATTCTTATGTTGATGTGTTTTTTTACCTGCCAGACGATCTTAAAAATTATTGTCTTACTCATCATAATAGAAGAGGCGCGAGACAAGTTTTCAGCTTGAAACAAATACCTACCCAAAATTTGTGCCAGCTCTCTGACTATTAAAAAAATATAGTAATTAAAATAAAGGGGGGGGGTTGATAGTGAATAATTCCAATCCCGTGTCCAATTTGATCTTTGTGTTTTTACGGGCAAAATTTGAATCAATCAATACCTACTACTCTGGTTGTATAAATATAAATAAACATTTTCAGGTAGTATACGGTGATACGGACTCCATGTTCGTGTTGGCGCCGGGAGCGACGCGAGCGGAGGCCTTCGACATCGGACAACAGATAGCTGACGCGGTCACTGCAGATAATCCATCTCCGGTCGCACTTAAACTTGAAAAGGTATTTAATACAATACAATACAAAATTAATTTTTGTTACACCACATTACAAAAAGATACAAAAAAAATACACATATCAATACAGTGAAACAATGGGCGTACAAAATTATTTATTGTTACACCACATTGCAAAGATACACATATCAATACAGTGAAACAATGAGCGGTCTTATCGCTAAGAGCGATTTCTTCTAGGCAACCGTGGGAATTAATTTATGTTAAAAAGTTATTTGCCATTGACAATTGCAAGTTTCATTCTGTTTTATGGGATGCGATACCATCAAGTGCTCTACCCTCTTTTTCAGTAATTTGTGACGTATTGATACAGCTCTTATAGTGTTCAAAACAAACTCTTGATACATTTGGTGTGAATTAAATTACAATAGGTAGTGAGATAGGATAACCATGATAATTTCAAAAAATATAATGGCATAAAATATGGCGATTTCCAGTTCAACAATTAGTTTGTGCACAATGTTAATTAAATTAGCCTATCCTTTTTCTTTTCGTTATTAAAACCTTTAGATCACTGTATGATCATTAATTTAATTTATTAAATTTTCAGGTATACCAGCCGTGTATACTTCAAACGAAGAAGCGTTATGTTGGGTTTATGTACGAGAGCGCTGATCAGGAGAAGCCTGTCTACGAGGCTAAGGGCATTGAGACTGTGAGAAGGGACGGTTGTCCTGCAGGGGTCAAGGTATTTATGTGCATAACATTTCAACTTGTCGTTTTGTCATGTAATTTCATAAACAAAATCGTGAAGTTTTAAAACCCCATCAATGGAATCTATGAATTGTAAAGGTCATTAAAAACTGAATAAAAAAAAACTAGATTAAGCTTTATGAATAATCATTCATTCATTCATCTGAATGGTTTCAGCTTCTCCAGACAGCATTATGCGAGCTGTTCGAGACGGGTGATATGTCCCGCGTCAAACGCACCGTATGCTCCGTCCTGTCGCGTCTGTCCCGCGGCGCTGTCCCGCTGCAAGATCTACTGTTTACGCGCGAGTACCACGGGCCCGCCGGCTATAGACAACAGACCACGGCGCCGCCCAATGAGATCGCACTGTGAGTAGCATCGCGACTGTACAACTGCTTTCTGAATTCAAATTCAAATTCTGTATTGTTATTTCGAATTCAAACTCTTTATTTTTATTTCTGAATTCAAATTCTTTATTGTTATCACTGAAAACCAGCGTTGCCTTGTACTCTTGTGCAGGGCAACACTAATCTGAGAAAAACCTTTAGCACACTTTAGCACAGAGCAGACATACCATCCTTCACATGGTTGTTACTTTACTTCATATGGTTGATGTTTACTTTTAATGTTTAATAACGCCAATGCTATTACTTGTGCAATATTCTCTTTCCATCCCAAGGTTGCCTGGAAGAACCCACTTTTAGTGATAAGCTTCCTCTTGTGTCACTGTTATGTCTGTTTAGCTGTCTTTATTGTACACAAAAAACTAAACACATGATAAGAACACCAAAAAGAGACACATAAAATGGGCGGCCTTATCGCTAAAAAGCGATCTCTTCCAGACAACCTTTGAATGAATACTGATCATGTTGTCCCCCAGCCGATTACTCGCGAGCGACCGTCGCGCCGGCCCCCGCACAGGCGAGCGTGTATCCTGGCTGATAACCGCGGGTGCGCCGGGCGCGGCTCTGTGCCGTCTGGCGCGCTCCCCGCGCGAGGTGGCCCGCGACCCCGCGCTCACGCCGCACGTGCACTACTACGCGGCTCGCGCGCTGCTGCCGCCGCTGCATAGATGTCTGTCGCTGCAAGGCGCCGTGGTATTGGAATGGTGAGTTACATTCAAGTCGCCATGTAAAAAAAGGTTGGGACCTGTTGCTAACGCAGTAGATACGGGCGCTTTAACCGTGTGCTAGTACCGCCCCTTTTTTACCCTCAGGTGTCGTCAATTTGACGATTTTAATTAATAAACCAGTAGAAAGCAGCAACTTCGATCACCAACCTATCTTCTAAGCATGTGCTTGTACTGCATCCCTCAAGACATGTAATGGGTAAACCCATTACATGTCTTGAGGGATGCAGTTTAAGTTTATAAAAAAAAATTGCTTAAAAAAAAACATGGTGTACAGAGAACTGGAAAACGATAATACACGTAGTAGTAGTTAAGTGTAACTAACAATCTCTCTTCGCTCTAATCTAGTACCTACCTTAACTAGCTGATAAATCTTAAAACCACAGAGTGGTACCTTTCTTTTCTAGGTGGAACGAGCTAGGCTACACTCGTGAGGCCCAACAGAGGGAGACAGTTCGCGGCGGTATCGCGCGCTACATGGGGTTCGCTCGGTGCGCGGGGTGCGGCGCGAAGGGGGTCAGGGGGGCCGCGCTCTGTCCCCCTTGCGCACAAGCGGCCCCCCTGTCTGTAAGGAGGCTGACCACGAGGGGGGCCAATGCTAGTGCTGCGCTTAGAAACTGTGATACTGTGAGTAATAGTGCTGTTAGGTTAGTTCTTTTAGAAAATACAAATATTTTAGACAATATACAATTTCTCTTAAAAAATGCCCAATATTTTTTTCGTCGGAATCTTATTGTAATGCGTGTAGGTACCAACTTTCTTATGTCCATCTGACAGGCAATTTTTTTTGTTATAGATCTGTACTTCTTGCTGCGGGCACACATACTCGTCGGTGTGCGAAAACACAGAATGTCCTGTATTTTGGAAGAAAATCACAGCAAGGAAGAAACTAAACGAGATTCGTGAGGTCATTGCGCATTTACCTTCCGAATTCTCCAAGGAAATGTTCGATTTCTGAATGTGATATTATTTAAATATGAAGAATTAAGAAGAGCCTAGATAAATCATAGTTTATTAATAAGTTTATACCTATTTTATGAAAATAAATATAAAACAATCAATTATATTTTATGTTTTATTAGGAAAAAGCTTACACCAAGGTTGTCTGTACACATCTGCGTATAATTATCAATATTGAGATCAATTCGAAATTCTAATAGAACCAGCTAGGTAAGTAAAGTACGTCATAAAAGTAATAAGAAACAAGCAGAAAATAAGTACCTTAAGATAATTTTATAGTTGGTTTAGTCTACGAAGGGGTCTAAATTTAAGGTTAAATATTTCCAATCTAATAAACAATTAAAACCCTGAACTGTTAAAGACATGATAATGATAACTGAACTACAAGTTACAAATAATACCAAATTTATGTACTACATTAAATTTTGAAACACGAGTCAAATCCATTTTAGTTTACATGCAATATATTTTTGCCATTTTCAATTCACTTTAATATACTGTAGGTATTGTATTATGCTTCACATACAAAGGTAAAGCAAATTTTAAACATTTATAAATCCTTAATTATTTTAACAAATCGCTTCTTACATCTAATTACTGTAATCTACAGCTAAATCTTAAGTAACATTTTATCAAAGCTACAACTAACTCATTCATATTATTAATCTTGGCAACTGATGCTTATACAGTGACTTGGTGATGTCACATCAACTGACACATAATTCTTATACAATACAACTATAGCAAAAGATAGCAACTGTCGGGATTTTCGTAAATTTAAGTCATTCACACAAGACAAGTCATGTTTACATAATTATGATATAACGTGGGATTATTCACCATGTTAATCTATGATCATGGTATAAGTAAAAGATATTGTGCAGAACTATCGAGATACTGTACTCATACATGGTAAATAATCCCCTGTGAAATCATAATAATACTGTTAACTATGATTACATAAGATAAGCCTTGTACAATATAGGTGAACGCGCGAACTCGCGGTCGTTCTCCATCATGTAAAGCATGTCGCGAAGGTTGATTCTCTTCAGGCGCGTTCGCAGCGCCAGCTGTCCACGTCCGGTTGTGCTGCTGGACGTCGTGCTTCCACTGGTAGATGGAGTAGCCTCGCCTGGACCGTCGAGACGAGCCTTCTTCCTAGGCCCGATAGCTTGTAACGCCGTCAAGTTAGCTTCCCGCTGCCTCAACTCCTCTAACTCTGCCCTCTGCATCTCTTTAGCCTTAGCTTTCAGTTTAGCCTGCTCGGGATCCTCATTCTTTGAACGCGACTTTGCAGCGCGCAGCAACATCTCGCGCTCAGAATCCTCTCGACGTTTCTTATCGACGCGATCTAACTCCTCTAAGAACTTCAGCTGCCCTTTCACGTCTTGTGTGACTTCGTAACGACCGTCGGTTTTAGTAACGGGGTCGATGCGATGTTGAGTGACGCATGTGAGTTTCTCGACTATGGTTTTGAGGCGTTCTTGAAGGGCATGGCTCATTAGAGCTGCGATCTCCGGTGCAGGTTCATCCAGACCCTTTTTCGCACATATAGCTTTGATTCGAGCCATCATTGTTGCATTAGGGACGAGATATTCATCTTTACAGGATCTAATCTGAGTGCCAATCATTTCAGTATTTCCAAGAATACGCTGTGTTTCTTCTTGAAGGTTAACACCTCCCATAGCGGCGACATCGTTAATGTCATCATCAGCTGCCATTTTGTCATCATTAAAGTGAGCTGGATATATGGTTGGCTTCTTCTCTTTTTCTTTTAAGAGAGATTTTCCTGGAGTTAGAACTGTTGATAAAGCAGCAGATGCTTGACTTCTCTGAAAAGTTGACTTATTGTTTACAATAATTTTACCTGGTTCAATACTTTTGTTGACAACAGGTATCTTTGTGTGCACAGGAATATTTTGTAAAACAGCAATTGAACTTCCTGGCTTTACTGCTGGCTTCATGGGTAAGGTTAGAGGTACATTTGCAGTAATGATTGTGGACTGAGGAGCTATATTGGGAAAGGCAACATGTTGAGGAGGTGGATTAATACCATCAATGACTAGTTCCTTTAGCACAAGAGACTGCCGCAGGAGTGGTAGACTTTTCTTCAGAAAGCCAATCAAACAAGGCTGTGGACTAGCGTTTAGCAATTTTTCGAGTCTATCACAAAACTCATCTGGTTCCACTTGACTATTAATCAACTCTTGGATGAGATTCCTCACATTTCTTCCAACAGAAGGTGGTTCATTACTAGAAAGGTCTAGTAAGTTAGTTAAAAAGTTTCTGCATTTTTCTTTCGTGTTGCTCTCCAACTGAGGCTTGACAACTTGTGGACTTGTGAAATTTGAATTCAAAATAGTTGGTTGTGTTGAATTCTGAACACTAGAGCCAGATGCAGCATTAACTATAGACTGAGATATTTGTTGCACTGGCATGGCAACTTGGCCCATGTTGCCTAGAGAAGCTACACTTGTAGACACAGTTGCAACACCTGAGTGGGCGGGCACAGTGGACAGTCGGATAGTCTGTGTAGCAGGTGCTGACGTTAATGACCCAGACCCCGGAGCTGGGCCTACTCTCAACAACTGGTATTGACCATTTTCAGTTTTCAAAAGTAAATGGCCTTGCTGTCCAGCTTGTAGAGTCTGCAATGTTTGCATTGTAATACCGGGAGCGCCAGGCCTTGTGTTAACGACTTGCGGAGACCCAATCACAACTCGCGGTGATACCGCGGCCACTGACTTTTGGGCTGCTACAGATGGCGCTCCAGGCCGCATATTGAGGATCTGAACGTTGGGTATGATATTTGGCTGACCCGGGCCGAGATTCTGAGCGGTAACGACAACATTCTGTCCACTTGTGTTGACGGTCATAGGTACTGAGACCATCCCGGGTTGTAGACCGCTTGGGTTGCCTGGTTGCTGCATTCTTCCTGTAATACAACCTTTCTAAAGATGATTAACTAAGAATCGGCTATCCTCCAAATCCGTGTCAACGTTTAATAAAAGTTTATGTTTGCTTCAATAAAGATGCGTTGCTTGTAGACAAAAAACATGTGTACTGCAGTATTACGAGACGCGAAGGCACATCCACTTATTTTTTTCGGATATCAGTAAACTTATCCCACCAAATAGCTTTTATGATCAATTTTCGATCAATTACGACTATTTTATGAAAAAAATATGTATCGAAATGCTAATTTTGCAGACAGTCCTCGCTTTGGAAAATATTGAATGAAATTCTTCTTCTTTCATATTGTGGCGAAGGTGACTGGTTGTATTTTTTTTAGATTATGACAGAGATGTTTGATTGTTACTTATTAGTGAAGTTAATTGATCCGAAAATAAACTAAAAGAAGACGACGAGATGTGTATATTATTATGAATATCTTTGCTAATTAAGATAATTAAGTAGGTAATTAATAATACAAACAAAAAAACTATAAAGCTAATGAAGAAAAGCCCTATTGTTTGACATGAAAACAATAAATAGACTTATGATCATCATTGTTAACAAATGGTATGCAATAAATAAATAGCTATACTAAAACTTGAAACAATATTGGCCGGTTGACGGCAAAATAACGATACCCAGTCGGGCGGGACTGCGAACTGAAGTTGATTCATTCGATTCGATTTCGAAAAATCCAATAATCGTCATTTCTATTGATGTAAATACCTATAATAATTAGTTTTTCAGAAAATTGTTCTGTATTTTTTGTTCTGCAAGCTGGTTTCATTAATTTGTAGTATAGAAACATTTAAAAATGGATTATAAACATACAGAAATTCGCAAGTTGCCCTCGGATTTCTTAAACGTAGTAACAGATATCTTAGAAGAAGATCAACAGTGGAAAGAGTTTATGAGCATCATACCGAGAAACCTGGTAGATCTTTCTAAAGATGTTTATGATCGTAAATATAACTCAGAACACATCAGGTATCTTTATACTTTCTTTAATTCAGCACAGAACCCTAGACACACTAATAACGTTTATTTTTATTGGCGGTTTAAAATGAAGCTTAAAATTTGTTTTTCAGAATGATTGAGAATTATGTAAAAGACCAAAAGCCCAAGGTGAACTATGCAAAAGTACTTTTCTCAGAGTGGGGTACATCAGGATATGTTAGGCCAACTTTAGCTTCTGTTCAGGCTCTACTTATTAGAGCAGAAATGTTCAAAGCTGCTGACCAAATTGCGACCCAATTGGGTGGTAAGTTTTATATTTTACTTGAATTACTTCAACTACAAAACTTAGCACATAACTAAGGTATTCATTCCTACCCAGGCTAAAGGTTACTTAGTTTTTGCTACAAATGTCATTTTTATTTATTTCAGAACCTTTACCACCAAGACCTGTAGGTGGTCCTGCTGCTAAGATAGATTTCAATATACTGGATACAAAGACACAATCAACTTCCAATGACCATGGGAATGAAACATTGGAACACTGCAATAGGTCTACAAAACCGGTGGAGTCTTTTAACCTCATAAAATTTCCTGACTCCAATATAAATAATTATCAACCTGCTATTGGAAATAGTGAGTACCTTCCTATAGATGAAGTACTGAACCCACCCTCAAAACTTCAGGAACATATATCAAATACTGAAAGCATGTCATCAACTGGAACTAGTTATGTAACTGAATCAGAGAGTTTTATCCCAAAATATATTGCTGATGATAGTTTCATAGCTGAGGAAGACAACTTAATTGCATTCAGTTTTACAGATGTAAAGGCAATGACAAATAATTTCGAAATTAGCTGTGGAAAAGGAGTGTTTGGAGATGTGTTTATGGGTAATCATTTTCAAAGACAGATAGCTGTGAAAAAAGCCCATGACCAATATTACTGTAATCATTCAATAAAGGATACTTACAAAATGTTTCAGTCAGAAGTAAATGCCCTTTCTAAGCTACAGCATCCAAATATTATAAAAATTATAGGTAAGTCAGATGATGATATACCTTGCATAGTTTATGAATACATTGACAATGGAGATTTAAAGCAAAAATTAATAGAAAAAATCTTAACAGAAGGACAAAGAATAAAAATAATGATTGGGACAGCCAATGGTTTGAATCATATACACAATTTTGAAAAGCCTAGCTTAACTACTCCAGGTACATACCAGAAAGCAAACTTTATTCATGGAGATGTTAAGAGTGCTAACATTTTGTTAACCAAGGATTTTGTCCCGAAACTGTGTGATTTTGGGCTGACTGAGGATATATCTGATAGAAATGAGAAATTCAATGGCAATGGCACACATATTTATATGGCACCAGAATGTTTTTCTGACAAAATAGATCAAAAATCTGATGTATACAGCTATGGAATAGTTTTGTTAGAAGTATTAACAGGGAAACCTGCTGTTGAGTATGAGAATGGTATCAAAAAGTACATTCAAGAAAATGCTGTTGATGACATCACACCAATATTGGACAAAACTGTTGGACAATGGATGCATAGTCAGAGTTTATTTGACATAGCTATGTTATGTGTCAATGAAGATATGACCCAAAGGCCTACCATAGCTGAAATCCTTGATAAATTACCAAAAAACTATAACTAATATACTGAGAGAAAGTCAGAAGGACAGATTGATTTGTAAAATGTTGAAAACCTATGTAAATAGCTAAGTCATCCTATAATTCTAAGTGCAATTTATATTTGAAAATTAATAATTAATTTCTATTTGCATTGTTCTACATTAATTCAAATGGTGTATAAATATTATATAAGGCATTGTATTTATATGTATGTAAGTACACTTAAACTTGTAAATATAACAAATATTTTTTATATTAAAACTTCGAGATTCCATATTGATATTTTTATAGTTAAATATTTTGCTATACTTAAATAAAATTTAAGCATACAGTTTCAATGTTTCTGTTTTTATATCCTCCATCATTTCATTAAACTCTTGTGATTTGATATCAGACTTCTGTAGATTTTCATATATTTGTGTCTGTTCTTCTTTAGTGCACAGGGTTATCAAGGTCACAATTACATCTCTAATCACAGTTGCTATAGACTCTTTTCTTGATATATAAAGGAGTTTTATAAGAGCTGACAGCATTTTGTGGTCTGAAGATAGATTCCAAACACACCAGCAATGTGTGAGCCAAGCCTGGAGACACTGAAATTATAAAGAAGATTATGTCAAGTAAGTGAACCTAAATCTATACTAATATTATAAAGCGGAAGAGTTTGATTGTTTGTTTGTTTGTTTGTTTGAACGCGCTAATCTCAGGAACCGCTGGTCCGATTTAAAAAATTCTTTCAGCGTTGGGTAGTCCATTTATCGAGGAAGGTTATAGGCTATATTACATTTTCAAAAAAAGTAGGGATCCGTACGGAAAACCCAAATATGTAACCCAAGATGTAAAAAAAAATCCTTATATCGCATGCGCTGCGAAAAGTATTCATTTTATAAATATACAATGTACTACAATTTTGTAGAACACATTAATACCTACAAAAAATGTCGCGACAGCATATATCTAACTATTATAGTTATGTCACAATAAGTGTTTTAATTTTCAATATAATTAATTTATATGCCGCCGCTAGGAAAAGCTCTATATTTGTATTTTCAAATAAAAAATTATCAAAATAAATTACATTGTAATTACGAATATTTCAATATCTCTATAAAACTTTTTAAATTATTTAATTCGGACATTCCATTCGAAAGATATCAGAGTTTAAAATAAATGTAAGTACCGAAATAAACCAGCCCGTTCGGTAAGGCATCATGCTTTGGTACGGGGACTCAGTCAGTACCTACTAAAATAAAGTCTTTAACCGAAAGTAGGTATATGACTATCGTTTAAGATTGATTCGCTTTTATGATAATAAATAAAAAGTGGCCAAGTGCGAGTCGGACTCGCCCATGTAGGCTTCCGCAGCAATTGTTTATATGAAATAGTTTATGACGTATTATAAAAAAACTATTAGATAGATTTCGTTCAAACCAATTTTCGTTGGTAGTTTTTGTGCTAATGTACATTATGTATTTTTATTAGCCTTATCATACTCTTATTTTAGAAATTAGAGGGGGGGGGGGACACTCTGTAAAAGTATATGGCGAGACGAAGTTCGCGGGAGCAGCTAGTACATGATACAAGTGGAACAAAACACCTATATCATAGGTTATCTATAGTATGAGAGAGGCAAGGTTCATAGCTCAACAATATTATAAATTTGGGGAACTGAGTCATACATTAAAAGGTTATCTCTAAGCCAATAAATGTGGTATGATCAAATTCCCATACCCATAATATCCAAAAAAGCATAAGTAAGTTTAAACATTTGGGATTTTCCCCAATTGCAACTCTTTAACATTAAAATTTAAAAAAAAAATAGCCTAATTATATCTATACTAGATGAAAACCCGGCTACGCTCGGGTGAAATTTGACGAAATTCTCCATAATCCGAATATTGCGGATATTATGTTGTCGACTCAAAATCAATATTTTTTTATGTTAGATTAAAACCCGGCTTCGCTCAGGTGAAATTTAAGCTATGTTTATGTTAACATAAGTCAACATATGGAATTCAATGATTATCAATAATAGTGTAGCTTTACTGTACAATAATAAATAGGTTTATTGATAATAAAAATAAATACTGGAAGAAATCGCTTACAGCGATAAGGCCGCCCATTGTACTCCAAATGTTTTAGTCTTAAGTTTGTATTGTATGTTTATGTTTAAGTGGTGTACAATAAAGTATATTCTATTCTATTCTATTCTAAATACTGAGGAACCGTGTTATAATTATGATGTTGCTCTCTCTAACACCTGTCGATTGAGCTTTGTACGGGATCTCTAGGCCAAGCCGTTTCAGAGTTATGGCAGTTTAAAGTTTGACAGATGTCATTGAAAATGTTGCTCTCTCTAACACCTGTCGATTGAGCTTTGTACGGGATCTCTAGGCCAGGCCGTTTCAGAGTTATGGCAGTTGAAAGTTTGACAGCTGTCATTGAAAACGTTGCTCTCTCTAACACCTGTCGATTGAGCTTTGTACGGCATCTCTAGGCCAGGCCGTTTCAGAGTTATGGCAGTTTCAAGTTTGACAGCTGTCATTGAAAACGTTGCTCTCTCTAACACCTGTCGATTGAGCTTCGTACGGCATCTCTAGGCCAAGCCGTTTCAGAGTTATGGCAGTTTAAAGTTTGACAGCTGTCATTGAAAACGTTGCTCTCTCTAACACCTGTCGATTGAGCTTTGTACGGGATCTCTAGGCCAAGCCGTTTCAGAGTTATGGCAGTTTAAAGTTTGGCAGCTGTCATCGAAAATGTTGCTCTCTCTAACACCTGTCGATTGAGCTTAGTAGGGTATCTCTAGGCCAAGCCGTTTCAGAGTTATGGCAGTTTAAAGTTTGACAGCTGTCATTGAAAACGTTGCTCTCTCTAACACCTGTCGATTGAGCTTTGTACGGCATCTCTAGGCCAAGCCGTTTCAGAGTTATGGCAGTTTAAAGTTTGACAGCTGTCATTGAAAATGTTGCTCTCTCTAACACCTGTCGATTCAGCTTAGTAGGGCATCTGTAGGTCCAGCCGTTTCAGAGTTATGGCAGTTTAAAGTTTGACAGCTGTCATTGAAAATGTTGCTCTCTCTAACACCTGTCGATTGTACGGCATCTCTAGGCCAAGTTGTTTCAGAGTTATGGCAGTTTAAAGTTTGACAGATGTCATTGAAAATGTTGCTCTCTCTAACACCTGTCGATTGAGCTTTGTACGGGATCTCTAGGCCAGGCCGTTTCAGAGTTATGGCAGTTGAAAGTTTGACAGCTGTCATTGAAAACGTTGCTCTCTCTAACACCTGTCGATTGAGCTTTGTACGGCATCTCTAGGCCAGGCCGTTTCAGAGTTATGGCAGTTTCAAGTTTGACAGCTGTCATTGAAAACGTTGCTCTCTCTAACACCTGTCGATTGAGCTTCGTACGGCATCTCTAGGCCAAGCCGTTTCAGAGTTATGGCAGTTTAAAGTTTGACAGCTGTCATTGAAAACGTTGCTCTCTCTAACACCTGTCGATTGAGCTTAGTAGGGCCTCTCTAGGTCCAGCCGTTTCAGAGTTATGGCAGTTGAAAGTTTGACAGCTGTCATTGAAAACGTTGCTCTCTCTAACACCTGTCGATTGAGCTTTGTACGGCATCTCTAGGCCAGGCCGTTTCAGAGTTATGGCAGTTTCAAGTTTGACAGCTGTCATTGAAAACGTTGCTCTCTCTAACACCTGTCGATTGAGCTTCGTACGGCATCTCTAGGCCAAGCCGTTTCAGAGTTATGGCAGTTTAAAGTTTGACAGCTGTCATTGAAAACGTTGCTCTCTCTAACACCTGTCGATTGAGCTTAGTAGGGCCTCTCTAGGTCCAGCCGTTTCAGAGTTATGGCAGTTTAAAGTTTGACAGATGTCATTGAAAACGTTGCTCTCTCTAACACCTGTCGATTGAGCTTTGTACGGCATCTCTAGGCCAAGCCGTTTCAGAGTTATGGCAGTTTAAAGTTTGACAGCTGTCATTGAAAACGTTGCTCTCTCTAACACCTGTCGATTGAGCTTTGTACGGGATCTCTAGGCCAAGCCGTTTCAGAGTTATGGCAGTTTAAAGTTTGGCAGCTGTCATCGAAAATGTTGCTCTCTCTAACACCTGTCGATTGAGCTTAGTAGGGTATCTCTAGGCCAAGCCGTTTCAGAGTTATGGCAGTTTAAAGTTTGACAGCTGTCATTGAAAACGTTGCTCTCTCTAACACCTGTCGATTGAGCTTTGTACGGCATCTCTAGGCCAAGCCATTTCAGAGTTATGGCAGTTTAAAGTTTGACAGCTGTCATTGAAAATGTTGCTCTCTCTAACACCTGTCGATTCAGCTTAGTAGGGCATCTGTAGGTCCAGCCGTTTCAGAGTTATGGCAGTATAAAGTTTGACAGCTGTCAACATAAATGTTGAAATAGTACGGCATCTCTAGGCCAAGCCGTTTCAGAGTTGTGGCAGTTTAAAGTTTGACAGCTGTCATTTTGACAAATGTCATCTAGACACCTATCAGTTTATAAGTTAAACTGTTTCAAGGATAATCATATAAAACCTTATGTTGACCTAAGAACAAAATACATACTTCGTCATCATCATGTCAGCCGTTGGACGTCCACTGCTGGACATAGGCCTCCCTTCCCTGAACGACTTCCAGGTATTACGGTCGGATGCAGCCTGCATCCACCGTGAACCAGCAGCTTTAACAATATCATCGAGCCATAAAAAGGAATTAATATTATTTTTCTGTGGTTGAATCAGGTAAAGAATAGACACATTTCCGTTGGCAAGGACGTTTCGTTTTACATATTCTCAGTCCTTTGTGATGGATTCAATGAGTTGATTGGCGAGGCGTATCTAAGGAACGGAACGTGCTTGTTGACACCAAAAATGGCGACAGCGGTTTTGTTTATTATTTGATTTTTTACAGTCGGAATTTAACGAAATTCTCCATAATACGAATTTTCCGGACATATGTTGTCGACTCAGAATCAATATTTTTTTATGTTTCGTTATTTAAATAGGGTTTCGATCGGGTCTACCGTACCCCTGCACGAAATTATTAATATAGAAAAAAAAATAGCCTAACTCTATCAGATATAATTAGCCGAACTCTATCAGATATTATTAGGCTATTTTAATTCTTACTTCAGTAATGATTCGATGTGGCCCATTCAAACATTATTTAAAGCACAAGGAGTGGCAGGCACAGCTATTAGTTAGATCGAACTATGTATTTACCTCAAGAACATCAACAAGGAGTATATCCGCCACTGCATCATTACAGCAAATGTGAATGTTCTCCAATAACACCACTTTTAAAAGACTTTTGTTTGCACAGTTCACTTTGTGAATCAGTATTGCTTCTTTTAAGAATTGGACACATACCGTCTTTCTGTACAAATTTGACTCTAGGTGTAGTTGTTCAAGCATAATGTCAAATACTTCATCAGTTTTTTTAGTCTGTAAATGTAATTATTTAATTAAAGGTATACAATAAAATATACAATGATTAAAATGTTCTTGAGTTTCCAATAATTCAACACTATTTCAAGCGCTATCTTCAAAAACTCAAGAAATTTAAGTCATGGTTAGACATAAGTTATTCACCTTTATTTCTGATGGCACAATATTTATCAAATCTAACAAACTTTGTAAAACTATTGTTGTTATTTCAACATCTTTCACAGTCATTGTCTTTTTAAGACTGCTAAATATTACTTCATAATAATTACCATTCTTGAATTGTTTTTCAGTCTGAAATATAGAAATTTACATTTTTTAATAATTTAAGTAAGAATTCCTTAGTTACCTGGAAAATAGAAAATTCAGTTCCATTAGGTTTTAAAATAGTCATAGTAGCTGAGGGGGAAGCATTAGAAGGTGAGAAAACATTACAAGAAACAAACAACAAGATCTTACCAAACATTTCATGATTGAACTTAAGCACTTTAGTCCCTTGATTTTATTATAGTTTTGAAAATCATCAATAAGCAGCAAACTAATTGGAAATATTTTGATGGGATTTATTTTTATGTTGTATTCCTGAAATAAACATTTACACTTTAGTAGGTGCATTATTCATAAAATAATGTGATGAAGAATATTGTGTATATATTTTATCGAAATACCTGTATGTCATCCATGAGAGAGCAATATACATCTATTAACCCAGGATATTTCTTGAAATCATCATTGACTAACTTTAAGTTTAGATCTATTAATACAATATCAAATACACTTTGATTGTTGCAAAAGTCATTACATTTTAAGATATCCTCAATGTTTATGCCACTTTTATCCTTAAACACAATATTTAGTTGCTGAACATAATTTTTACACTTTGCAGAATTCCACACACTGGGGCTTGATCTTTGTAAATATAGAATAACTAACGAAGGCAGGACATCTGGCGTTAATAGATCTATGTTGCTAAAGTCCAATGCTCCAAGAATGTGAAGGACTGGTGGAAAACTGCTGTCTAGTTTGTTTTGCCGGTCATGGTACTCGAGATGGTTGTCACATTCATCTACACCTCTCGATAGCTTGGGTAATAAACAGTTGCTCATATGTGTAATAAGTTCCTTGATATCAGACATGTTTTTATAGGTTTTACTTATTAACAAAATATCTGTTTTTCCTTCCTATGAACACCATAAATAATAATACTAAATAAGTTTACTTGCAAAAAATATTGAATAGGTACATAGATGTAATTCTATGTAATTTATGTATTGTATTTTCGACACCGGTTCAATCTCAACAAACAAAATACAAATTTAATATTATAAATTCTCATCTCATCTCATCTCAATCTCATTTTGTAAGCTATTTCACAGGCTGAGCGCGAAAGTGGCCAACGAAATATTATATCTAAATCTAACACCACTTTGGCTGTCCGGAAGCGTAATTTGATTTTACAATCAATCTATGATGATTATCTAGCACCCGTATCACAAGCTTCGAGCTTACCACGGGGCTAGATGTCGTTGTGTAAATTGTCCAGCTATATTTATTTATTTATTATATCAGATTCGTTGCATTTGTCAAAGAAAATATAATCACTACGTTATAGCATTTGTAATGTCAAAGTCAAATCGGGCATTACAAAGCTTTAAAAATTTACGTAATTTTTCTAGTACACGAAAAACGAATAATTTCCCAATCAATTTGGGTTTAGTGGATTCTTTTAAAGTAAAACAAGATGTTCAAGTAAATATTTGTTCCACTTTGACCATTTTTTCTAACATAAAATAGAAAAAAATAAACAACAATTTTGGTTTCAGGTTTGGAGTGAAATCTGCTGTTCTTGGTTCAGCTGTCTACTATACAATTGATAAAGGTGTTTGGAAAGATAGTACCACTACTAATGCTTTGTATGAAGATCTTGAAAATGGAGTATCACCGTACGTCGGTGAATTTAAGAAACAAATTCCCTATGAAGTGAGTTACATACTATTACCTATTTGCTTATATCAGCAGTTTAAAGTGGTTTGACTTGTTTATTTATATAAGCCTTGATCCCGCTCACTGAATTGATTAATCTTTGATCCTGAGCCACCATCATCCAATTGGCCAAGAACTTGTTCAGTTTTGACTGACTTGTTTAATGTGATATTATTTTCTCTTGCAGTTACCCCCTTTACCAACCAATGACAGAATAACTTACTTGATGAAATACTACTGGAATTGTGGTGTCAAAGCATCATTCCAATTCCTTGTAAACTTACCTACCATTGCTAGTAATGCAGCATCTAACACATATGATTTTGTTTCCTCCTCATTGGATTCACCACAGCAGGAAACTACAGAAGGACAAACAAAATGAAGACAACTCTGAAGATTACCTACTGTTGGTTCAATATTGTGACTGTAAAAATACTTTATTTATTTTTTATCTTAGAAAAATGTGATATAAAGTCCTACATACCATTATCTCTTTTACTATACGCCTAGCCTTATAAATAAGAAACAGCTTATTAGCATATTTAGCATGATGTCAATAACTTGATTGACCTAGGTTGTTAGGGCTGATTAACAAAATTGTTTTAAAATTAATGTTTGCAAAAAATAAAACATGGTGTTTATAAAAACAGCCCACACTTGTGGCAGTTTGATTTATTCCTTTCTCACTATGTCACATTTTTAATACACTCCAGTCTCCAAGTGTTATGTATTCCAAGCTCCTATTTTGCAATTCCTCAAACAAACAATACAAAACTGCTGGGAAAATGCACAATAAAAGTGTAGTTACATAACTACATACATGAAAATTTAACATCTAATATGAAAATCTTGTAAATATACATCATTAGCTTTATTATTATAGAAGGCAAAAAATAACATTAAATCAAGAGATAAAATTGTTATTGCTGGAATTATTTATTAGCGAGTATGTTTGTGCACTTCACAATGATCACTGCTACATTTCATTAGATTAGGTAAAACTTGTAATATGGGAATGGTTTAGAAATAAATTAAATTTGTGGCAATTGATTCTGTAAAGGTGATAATGCCTCACCAAAAGGACATTTACAACTATAGCACTTTGTGTTATTAAATGAATATGTACCTAGTGCTCTTCCTAAACATGAGGAAACAATACAAAAGTAACCTATGCTATATTTATAACTCACACAGTAAACATTTGTTACATACAACTTGATTGAATCTTAACAACAAAATTTAGGTGTACTTTCAGCAGGTTAGTATCAGCTTTACATTTTATTTCATATATCCACATAATAAGGCATTTAACTTTGTACATAAATCATTCATGCAGGTATTAACATTTCAATAGAACTTATAAAATTTAAAGCATTCTTGCTTGAAGTCAATGTATTGTTATCAACAACTTGGATAAGTGACCTAGTGATATCCAGAGATTTATGTCCAAAGATGTGTGGAAGGACTTATTGTTATTGTTGCTAAGCAACAGCAGCTTCTACTTCCATAGGCTCTTCAGCACCAGCTTTCTTTTTCTTCTTCTTGTTGGCTTTTGCAGAGGAATTGAGAAGGGCCTGAAAAAAAATTAGATTAAGTTTTATGTCTGACTTTAGAATCTTCTTTAATCAATATTTAGATCTAAGACACAAATGACCACGTAGAGTCTCATTCCGGAATATGGACTCACTAAACTAAAAGTAAGGAACTTCTTTATAAAATTTTACTATGTTGAAATGGTTCAAACCGAAAAGTAAAAAGAAACAAAACGGCTCAAAAACATTACATTTACTGTACCCTGTGCTTGTTCAAGTCACACGAAGTACCAAGTATGGCTTGAAAGATAACAGGGATTTAAAATCAGATGTTGTAAAGATAAGGATACTTACATTTAGTTCAGGATCCTTGATGGTGCGTTCACTCTTACACTGGCTTTTGTCAAATGGAAGGCCAGTGATGCGATGAGTTCCACTTGGCAACAGCAGAACAGTAAACTTGAACTGCGCTACAAGTTCTCCTGGACGTTCATACAACACCTGGAAAATATCAGAATTAATGTGTTGCCACATGATGCTCAGAATGCTGTTAACGACATAATATTTGTTATATTTACCTGGAAGGGCTCAATGAGTTTGTGGTTGACACATTCTACAACTCCTAGCCTTGCACTTGTCTCCTTATCAAAGCTGCGTAAGTTGAAGGGCATTGAACCATGCTTGTTGCGAACCTGAATAACAAATATTTTATAAATAATAATCCTAATCAAGTGGGACACAAAAATTAAATAAATTAATAAATTGTTGTAATGTTCTATACCAATATACCACACAGATACACTGGTTCAAACTCATCACTTTGCTATTCCCAGATTAATACATGATACAGCGTTAGACACTATATCAACATCATAATAAACTGGGTATAAAATTATTAATTGAGTATGGTGTGTACCTCACTGTAGAACATTCTGGATGCCTTCAGTTTCAGCTGGTAAACTTCTTCAGTTTTTTTGTATATTGTACACCGAGTGTCCATTTCTCGGCCCTGGAAGATTTACACAAGTCAATGCAATTACAATGACAACATAAATGAATAAATAATCTCAGATGTTCCAGAAGATAATTTGTTTGTTATCAAAAACCAATATGCTATTAAAACAAAAGGTCAAGAGTCAAACTTTTTAATTTTCCCTGAGTACTGCCAGAAGAGACATAATCGTACAATGCTGGAAAGAATTCAGGGCTTATATGATTCTATTTATGAATGCATAATTAGGTAATTAAATACATTAGTTAAATTATATACCCAAGATGCTTACCACTCCCTCTCCAGTAGAAACAAGGACATCCATCGCATAAACCTCATACATTTCAAGTGTGGCCTTTTCATGTTCCTTTCTCTGTGCCTCAGATGGGTTCTGAATTATGCTCTTCTCACCATCAATTCGGAATTGCTTTAGTTGGTGTGACAGCATGCCTTCAACAGGTTTGCATCCAAACTCTGCACTAATCTTTTGAATTGCATCAGTGACAACATAGTTCTGAAATAAAAAAAAAGTTACACAAGAAGTTGTAGTTTGTAGCATTTAATTTATAATGTATAGGTAAAATGTCTTTTGTTTACAGACAAATCTAAATTGATGATTACCTCATTTTCTGGTTTTAATAATCTCAAGGCAGCTTCACTGGCATAATGAGCTGCAAGAAGAACATCAGCTGCCCTCCCTGTGGCTTCACCACCTCCAACAACAACTGTGTGTGCCACAACAGCAATAAAGCCATCAATGTGAGCACCAAAGTCACTGTAAATAACAACCCCATTTATATGTTGATGCCAGATCATATCAACAAGTGGATGAACATTTAATAACAATAAATACAAATGCATTTGAACTATGACAACATAGTTACTTAGCAACATAAGTAGTTTAAAATATTAAAAAGTACATTATTTGCAAAATAACAATGTTGGCATGGTTCAATTTTAGGTTACCCAAGCAAATCCATTTAGATTAATGATCTACATAGCAAAAGTGCAAGATTAACTCATAAAGAAGT
The DNA here is from genome assembly GCA_963691955.1 of Chloroclystis v-ata. Taxonomy (NCBI): domain Eukaryota; kingdom Metazoa; phylum Arthropoda; class Insecta; order Lepidoptera; family Geometridae; genus Chloroclystis; species Chloroclystis v-ata. Next base: position 7,866,038 of record OY829902.1, on the reverse strand, counting down.
TAATCTAGGATGCACCTACAACTACATGAAAGATTCAAATATAATTAATTTAGATATCTACCGATTTCTTACATTTTCGCAAGGTCTCCAGCTTTCAAGATGTAGTCAGTTTCACTGGGAATAGGTGAAAAATGACAAATACAGTTGTTCACAGACACGCATGTAGAAAAAGCGATGCCTTTTTTTGAATCCTTTTCCTTTTTGAACACTTTTGAGGTTTCCTCTAGAAGAAGATTATCGCCATACTCGCATAATTCTCTCGCAGAAGCGTCTGGGATGCATTTTGCGATAATTTGTTCGAGTACGCCTGAAATTTAAATGGATCTTATGAGTATTATTACATAGAAAAGAACTAATAGCCAAAATCAGCGGGAATCTCTACATTGGCCGCATGGTAATCCGATGACACGCGTCCAAGTCATTCACATCCTGCGTTGGTAATAGGCATCTACAATTTATTTTATAGTTACAATGGGATCACAATCTTCTCAGATGGTTCGGAAACTTACGATTGACTATTTGTCCAGCTAATTTGTACTTGGTCACTACCAAGTCCTCTGCAATAGTTTTCTCGACTTCTTTGTCGTCAGCCATTTCTATAAATTGTGGATTTTGACCAAATCGTATGAACGAAAACTTGATTGGTGGTGTTGGAGATTTTTTACATGTGTCAGTCACGTGACACTTCCAGCGAATCGAGAAACGGCGGGAACGGGGAAACGCTAAAAAAAAAAAAATTGGCAACGATTTAGAATACCTACTAAAAATGTTTATATGTATGTATTATTCAGAAGATTTTTTTTCTATGTGATCTAATTGTATCTTCACTAATAATTAGATGTTTTGTTTTGTGTTAGGATAATGCACGCAATCAAAAAATTAATTTTTTTTTATTTGCTGATTGAGTCGTTCATTCATTCACTCTGTTGGTCTGTTATCTCTGAGGTTACCAGTTGTGAAAAAGCACAATTTTCTTATTGGATAATTTGTGGATAATCATAAAAATGTATGATTTTCTTTCGGATATTTATTTAAATAGCATAAAACGAAATATATTATTTTGAAGTCGCTTAAAAAGACTGTGAAAGATCCGGAGTCCGATGAATAGATCTGACAATAGATTGGTATCAATCAATCAATCTACGCGTAGTGAGTGTGAACTATGAAGATAGATAGAAAATACTTTATTGCACACCACGAAACAAAAACACACAATACACACTTAAAACTAAAACATTTGGAGTACAATGGGCGGCCTTATCGCTGTGAGCGATTTCTTCCAGGCAACCTATGTATGGACTAGGCTTTATCTAAGGTAGACAATGGAATATTCTATATTTTTCTTCTTATTTTATTTGTGGCGAAATATAATTAAGTTCTTTTCTTTTGTGGCGAACGTGAATGGCTAGTGTTATTTTGACGTAAACCACCATGTCATGTAATTAAAAAAATTTACTCCCAAAAATGTTATTCTTTTTAGTTTCAATTATCCTCTCAAGCGTTGAGCGTTCCATTAACGGACATAGAAAACTTTGCCGCTTGCGTGGATGGTCTTGTCAAAGGACCCGCAACTGCTAAGATCACAAGGTTCAGTTCCGAGCGTATTTTGGCGATCTTATAGTTCCTACTCTATCGAACACATGAAAAATCGTATAAGAATGAACTGACTCTCGCTCTCACATAAAAAATCGCATGTCTGTGGTACAAAAAAAAAATGAAATTTGTTGTTTGAATCTGTGACTAGTTTGGTAGCACTTGCGCGATTCACTGCACTGAAAAAAAATTGTATGGAATGTATGCTATTTGTTTTTTAATTTTATCATATATATAAGATAGCATAAAAATAATACAATATTACTACCACCAATCGTTTATTTTTTTAATTATAAGAAAATTAAAGTTAAGTCTTGGAGGTTCATGTTATTTCACCTCTAATAGTTGCTATGTTAATCAAACTTAAGTGAAAGTGGTATAAGAATTTGCAAAAATTTATCTCATTTATAAAATTAACTGTAGTTTTACATGATTCCAACTAAATTTAGAGAAAATCAAGTTTTTCCAAACCTAGGTCACAAAAATTTGTGCTCAAACTCTTATCTGTGAAAAGTCCTGTAATGGGGTCCACAGATACGGACAATTCGTCATTTAGATGCCTCACGGCTGAGAGGTTATCAAGGCATCTTCAATAATCAAACTTTTCTTCTTTTATTTCTTTTAGATTATGGCGAACGTGACATCAAAGATGTTGAAAATTATCTATTATGTTGTTGTTATGTTAATAATTAATATTTAAGATTTAAATATTAATTATTAATATTTAAATCTTAAATATTAATTGGTCTAAGTATTACAATAGTTACATCAACTATTGTAATACTTAGACCAAATATTCAAATATCTCTAGGTAGAGAAAAAAATCTTTATAGGTAGAGAGCACCACCACTGAAGTCTTACGGTTTTTATGCAAATTACAGCATTAGAAACGTTAATATCTAGGCAAGCAACGCACCATAACAAACTTGAGTTGAGTGGTGGCGCGCACATTACCTATTTTTCTTTGAATGTGAAAGTTCCGTCAGCCGTCAAGTGTCAGTTAAGTTTGTTTGTCATCACCAAATTGCAAGCAAGATTGCAACACATCAACATTGGGTTGGGGAAAAACTAGTTTTATTTTTCAATTTTTAATTGCATTGCATCACTCAATATTTATTTAGCTTCTACAATGGGAGACCAAGAAGAATTGCAAAGAAAACTTGAAGAAAGAATTGAATTTGGAGATGACCTGATAGCCCAGTTACAGCAAGTTCAAACTTTAGATGGTGTTCCTAAATTACAAAGAAAAATTCGGCAAGAAGTCGAATTTCTAAAAAGGGTAAGTTTCCTGTTAAGTAAAACAAATAAAAATGATATTTTTAATAATATAACTGTAAATTATTATGCACTGTATTTTATTTATAGTTACAAAAGTCTGGGAAAGTAAAATGGGAACATCTTTCATGCTCCAACCTTCGTCATTTCGAAGCAATGGTGGAGTGTTGCAAAAGACCTGGAGTGACAGCAGTCTCTAAAGTTTTCCATTTAGATAACAGCACCAAACTCCTTGTTGACATTGTAAGTGACGGTGGAAAGTCTTGGACTAAAGGTAAGGAAACTTCCAAGAAAATCTTAATAAAGCAGTTCTGGGATATCAAGTGGTTGATACCTATTTATGAAAATCTCTTTATATACACAAAGGCTCTCCCCTTACTCTCACACACAGTTTTTGCACAACAAATTGTTATGTCTACAAGTTTCTTAATACTTTTGTATAAAAGTCTAATAGCTAACATATAGGTATAAGTAGCTAATAAAAGTTTAATAACTAACTGTTATGTTTAACTTATGTATAACCTAGCTTTGTAAACAAGGTGCCTAAAAATTATTTATTTATTATGGTTTTTTTTATGTATGTAAATGTTGGAGTGTTAGCAAATATATAAATACTCATATATATTGTTATTTTCAGTAATAGCTCGAAATCCAAAATCACTATCAGCTCTTAGCTCAGGGAAGGCTTCGTATGGCGCCCGTTCAATAATTGACCAAGCTGTTGATTATGTTGAGTGTGCTAAGCTATACCCATGTATGTACCAAACTCCTAAGGTAGGTACAGACTAATTTAAAATGAATATAAATACTGTATTAAACAAACAAAAATAATTATTTTTAATTCGTAGGTCATTTTCGAACTAATGAGTGGCATAGAAGAGACTCTAGCAAACAAACTGAAAGCAAGAGGTGTTTTTGTAAAAGGTGAAATACTTCCAGACTTCAAGCATGATGACAGCTCGGATGAGTCTGGTGATGGTGATGAATCAGAGTACAGTGATGATGAATTCTTAGAAGACAAGTAAGATATTTTCTATATCATTCATTTTGCTGTCTTTATTTTATATATTAAATTGTTACCATATCTGTTTTATTTTAAATTTAGTTTTTGTATTTTAGGCTAGACTATAATAACCCTATGTATTTTATAGTGTATGCCCTCATTCATAAAACTATTGAATTTTTTTGTAATATAATTAATATGCTGTTGGATGCCTAAATAAATATATAAAACAGTAGTTATATGGACTGAATCAGGTTGTTTCAACATAAAACACTGAGGCTCTTTTATTTTTCTTTCAGCCAAATACCAAATGCAGATGTTTACAGTAGTAGTTGTATGGAAGATCCTGAAATAAAAACCTTAAATTTGGATGTTACTGCTATGATGGCGTATGTAAGCAACATGACCAATGGACATTGCAACTACATTTTTAAGGAAAGTGTGCTCACTCAACAATGCCAGTGGGAAGCCCTGAGACCCGTCAAACCTGTTCTAATGAGATTATTTGAAGGTATTTTTCCTTATAAACTTAAGCACCCAATTTCCGAATGGTTTATAATTTATTGGGATACATGTAATATTAGCCTTGTAATTTAACGTCTCTGAAGAGAGTGATTTTGTCACTAACTATAAAGCGTTTTATATTGTTACAGGTAAAACATTAGTATGCTGCAAGACTGCATGGAATGAATTTGAAAAAATTGTAAACACCTTGGGTGGTCCTCAAGAAATTACTCGCACAACTGAACTAAAAAATATGCTGACAATATATCCAGATGATTATGCAGGTAGGAATAAATGTTTGTATTTTCTTAAATACATTTAAAACCCCTATTTTGTTCTCATTTTTTTATTCTAGTTATCTTTAGACAGGTAATTTTTTTACAATAATTTGAGGTAGATAATGTTTTATGACGCCTATATTATGTACTTTATCTAATTATTATTTATATTTTTAGGAAAAGATGACTACATGCGGTCCAATCTCGCAGTTCGGGGCCATGTCAGAATGAGATCAAAAATTATTTTCAATTTTGGGCACAGAATCAAGGCTTTGACTGTATCTGCAAATGATGGATTTGTTCGGGCAGCACAACAACAGGTATTTTCTTTTAATGTACATAATACATCATGCTCTTCTAATCATATTGTTAAGGTTCTTATTGATTGATTTTTTTTTTCAGGGGATTACATATGCATCATTTATACATGAATCCCGTGCCTTGTCAGAGGGTAAAGAAGAAATATCTAAAAAGATCACATTAATATAATGTATATGTATTATCAATTATATTCAGGTATTTATCTGTGATCAAATTTTACATTTAAAAAATAAATATATATTTATTGTGTTGAATTAAGAGTTTGATTTTTATCTTGGGTTGGTATATACATCATGATTGTTGTTCATATTTATTTTGATAACTTATGAGCAGATAGAATTACTTGTATAGGACAACACTATTTTTTTAATGGTATTCAGTAGGTATTCGTTTATTTGAACACACATATAATTTTTTTTTTAAACTGGATCATCTCTACCTTGTTGAAAAAAAAGTTCAAAAGTTGAAGGCAAATCTTAAAATATAAACTTAAAACTAGGTTAGACTAAACAGACTAGCTAGATCAATTTATGGTAGACCAGAAATACCCTGGAGACTCCGGCGTAGTGATTATAATCTCTTTGACTCCGGCCTTGAGAGCCCGGGCAAGGCAACCTTGGTCTGCATCCTGCAGTAGGTAGGTTGGTAGCATTGAATGCTTGTTTGATTGCTTTGCTTGAGCTGTTTCTTCAACTCAAGCGACAAATGTCAAGCTGAGTCAATCAAAACAAACACACACAGTGTTCTGTTTGTTTGTTTTCTTTTCGTACGTTTGTTTTGTTGGTTATTTTGAAACTGGACACTTTAATTAATTTATATGTTAGCTGCTGTAAGAAGAAAAGTTTAACGCTGATTTGCTAAAAAATATGACCGACAATATACTAGACTCGCAAATTCTTCTAGAAAATGTTAGTTTCTTGGCCAACTGTTTCGATAACACTTTCTCATTACAAAATTCGCTTAAAATTCTAAAAGAATATGTAACAGAAGAACTAACAAACTGTGGCAGTGGAAAGAAAATAAATGAATGTAATAAAAGACACAATGCATCTTTACAAATCAAAACATCTTTAGAAACCAGCATTACCAAGTCCCTATCAACACAACTTAAAAATCAAGTAACAGCAAGTAAAAAGTTAAAAAACTGGGGGTTGCCCCAAGAAATCGCAATGAAATATGAACAAAGAGGGATAACTGAGATGTTCGAATGGCAAGTTAGTTGTTTAGCTAATTCAAAAGTTCTTCTGGACTGCTGTAACTTAGTTTACTCAGCTCCTACTTCAGCTGGTAAAACCCTAGTTGCTGAGATATTAACAATAAAAACTATCCTGGAGCGTCAGAAAAAGGTAATCATCATACTGCCCTTTGTATCTATAGTTAGAGAGAAAATGTTTTATTTGCAAGACATTTTGTCAAGCTCTGGGATTCGAGTGGAAGGTTTCATGGGATCCCAGTCACCTCCAGGTGGGCTTCAGGCGGTGCATGTCGCTATCTGCACTATAGAAAAGGCCAACAGCCTAGTTAACAAGCTTCTTGATGAAGGAAATATATCAGAACTAGGAGCTGTTATTGTCGATGAGTTGCATTTACTTGGTGACCCTCATAGAGGCTACATCCTAGAACTATTACTAACAAAAATTAAATATGTGTCAACTAGATCGGATGATGTGCTTATACAAATTGTTGGCATGTCTGCCACACTACCTAATCTAGATGTTTTAGCTACCTGGTTAAGTGCAGAGCTATTTATCACACAATTCAGACCTATTCCATTAGATGAATTTTGTCTGGTTGGTAATAAATTCTATGATAAACTTGGAGAATGTGTAAATACACTAAATACCCCAAAAACTGTAAATGAAAGTGACAGTGTATTGAACATTTGTTTAGAAACTATAAGAGACAGTTGCTCTGTCTTAATTTTCTGTATGACCAAGAACAGATGTGAAAATTTAGCACAAACAATATCTTCCTCATTTTTCAAACTAGGCTGCCAACAATGTGAGTTTGGCTCTGTCTTGAGGAACCAGTTAAAAACAGACAGCATTGCAGAAGTTTTAGAGCAACTCAGAAACTGTCCTGTGGGCCTGGACCAAGTTCTTAAGCAAACAATATCTTTTGGAGTTGCTTACCATCATGCTGGTCTTACTTTTGACGAGAGGGACATTATTGAAGGTGCTTTTAAGTCTGGGGCGATAAGAGTCTTGGTCGCTACATCAACACTTAGTTCTGGAGTGAATCTTCCTGCTAGAAAAGTAGTAATCAGATCACCAGTGTTTATGAGAGAACCTATAAATATATTGACTTATAAACAAATGATAGGCAGAGCAGGAAGAATGGGAAAGGACTCAAAAGGTGAGAGCATTCTGATATGCACCGAGAATGAAAAGAAAATTGGATTTGAGTTGATGATGGGAGCACTAGACCCAGTCAAAAGCTGTATAGAGACAGCAGACAAATACATGAGGGCAGTGTTAGAGATGATAGCTAGCCAAGTCATCTGTACCAAGGCTGAGCTTGATCTCTACTCAAAATGCACACTACTTCATACTCAGCAGAGCCTATCTCCTTCTCAGAACAAACTTCTAGAAAATACTCTTGACGAACTAAAGAATTATGAACTAGTTAGAGTTCAGAGCAATGAAGACGATATTAGTTATGTAGCTACTCCATTAGGCAAGGCCTGTCTTTCGGCCTCAATGGCGCCAAACGATGGCCTTTCCCTTTTTATTGAACTACAAAAAGCTCGCCAATGCTTAGTTTTGGAAACAGATCTGCATCTTATATACCTTGTAACTCCATACAGTGTTAGCAGCCAATGGGGTGATATAGATTGGCTCCACTTGTTGACTATGTGGGAGACATTGACAAAAGCCATGAAGAGGGTAGGGGAGTTGGTGGGCGTTCAAGAAAGCTTTATCATTCGCTGCTTGAGAGGGACAAAGAAATTGAATGATGTACAAAATAAGCTGAATGTTCACAAAAGGTACCGTTAACCTGCATTTACGTAGGTAATTAGCATTTGTCTTATTTAAGTAAAAGTGATTTCGCTCGACGTGACGTCTGAGCAGATCAGGCGAGTAAAAGCCTTGTGATCCCACTTATTACCTTATCTAATCTCCACAAACCAGCTATTTTCATTAACGCATTTCCTGGATACTATAAGTCTGTTAATTCACTAGGTATTTGATAAACCCCTTTCGGTAATTAAGTTCCTACTCAGTTAGTCGCGTACATAGATAGCGACGCGGCGATAGCATTTGGCGTTAATGGTTTTTAGTATTAACCTATATTGTTCGTTTGGTTGTAGGTTCTATACTGCCTTAGCTCTGCAAGATCTTGTGAATGAGGTGCCTCTATCAGACGTGGCCGCGAAGTTCCAGTGCGCGCGAGGGTTCTTACAGAGTCTGCAACAGTCTGCGGCTACTTTTGCTGGTAAGCACTTAACAAACATGATCCATGTATTACGTACTGTCATTTAAGGTAACCATGTGCTCATAAACCGTTCCCAATTAACCGATTTCTATGACTTGTATTATCGGTTTAAGTTAATTAAATTGAATTAAATGCAATGCTTAAACCTTGTCTATAATCTTATTATTTTAGGAATGGTTACGGCATTTTGCCGTCAACTAGGCTGGAAAAACATGGAAATACTTATATCTCAGTTTCAAGATCGATTACATTTCGGTATTCATTCAGAATTGTTAGAGCTGATGAAACTATCGTCGCTGAACGGCGTTCGCGCTCGGACCCTTTACGACGCTGGCTTTGAAACCGTATCTAGTGTTGCCTCTGCAGATGTTAACATAATCGAAAATGTTTTACACAAAACAATACCATTTCAGAGCGAAAAGGAAAGAGATGGTGAAGACTCACATGATTTAAGGAAACGAAATAAAATAAAATCAATTTGGATTACGGGATGTTGTGGAATGACTACCCAGGAAGCTGCTCAAAATCTGATCATTGAAGCTAGAAAGTATTTAGAAAACGAGATCGGTGTGACTGAAATCAAATGGGAAAACGCTACAGTTAATATTAATTGCAACAATAATATAAATACCATTAGTGACAATAGAGCAGATTCTGGTGATGAAGATAAGGAAAGTAAAGCAAATGTTGGTGAAACGAATCATTCAAGTTCAATAAATACAAATGAAACGGAATTAAATCAAGCTGAATGTAAACAAAAATCAAGGATTTCCCTAGATGTTCTTGATATGAGCGCTGAAGAAACCTACGATACTGGTAAATCGTGTAATGCCATTTCTATACAAAATGATAACGTTACGGTTGATAAAGGTAAAGATTCTCCACTCTGTGATATATTTCAAGAATCATTGGTGGTCGATCTAAGTGATATAAATACGGAACATAATGAAATACATTCAACTCCTTTAATATCAGCTTTCACTGAATGTGGTTCTGATGTTGCTGACAAAAGTAATAGGAAAGATGAAAAGAATGTTTCAAAAGTAAACGGTGAATTAGTTTGGGATTCATTAAATTTTACTGATGCAGTAATAGGAAATATCACAAAGCTGCGTGATACTGAAAAAACATATTCTCCGAACATAAGTTTCGGAGACAATGAAGACAAAAGTATTGAATCAATTAAAATAGAACACGCAAATGATAGAAAAGAAATCAGTGAGTCAAATACTCCTAAAGATATTAGTCTTTTCTCAGACAATTCAAGTATATTCGAAGAAAGCTTACCATTAGATTTAATACCAAGTAGGTTACTTGATAATAAAAACATTTCGAAAGTCTTATTGAAACCAGAGACGACAGTTGATTTCGTAAATATAAATTCTAATTCCATATTAGATGGATTTCAATCACCATTAAACGAACCAGATGAAGGTGAAGATATGAAACTATTTTTTGAAGAAGACGATGTGAACGAAAACTCAGAGACGATATCCAATACTTCTAAGGACAATGAAGTTATGTGTTCACAGGTTAATATTAAATCAATCGAAGAAATTACTTCTCCTTACAATAAACGTAGATTTAATGATGATTCAGGGAATAAAGAACACAAGGCAAAGAAGAAGAAATTAAATATCGAAAATAACATACCACCTACAAATAAAACAACTATACAAATAGACAGTTATTGTTTGGATTGCATATTGATACAAGCCAACAAAGATTCAGACGAATTACGAAAACTAATTCTCAACTCAACATCTATTTCACTTAAAACCAAACCTTCAGGACTAACCAAAACTAAAATAGGTAGTGATATTTTTAATGTTCCAAAGGAAAAAACAATAGACAGTTTTATCTTAGGAATGGGTCTGCATATCGGTAATAATACTTGTATATTTTTGAGTGAAGCTGCTTTGCTTGAAACGAAAGATGTGTTAAAACCTCTATTTGAAAGCATGTTACAACTAAATATGTTTTGTCTGAAAACAAACTACCTAGGCTTGAAAAAAGGGCTTGGTATTGAACTATCTTCAAAGTCTACGGATTTGTGTACGAGAGAGTGGTTGCTCATGAGTGACAAACCTGTGAGACAATATGCAGAGCTTGTAAGTACCATATACGTACCTAAATAGTTGTTAGTTGCGTTGCTATCATCATCTCTATTATTAATCTTCGTAAGCGCCCACGGCTAGGCATTTTCTCTAATCCATCTAGATTAATTAGCGGTAAAAATAGCTCTCTAAACCTCAAAAACTTTTCCCTGCTAACTAACTACAACTAGTTAGTAGGAAAACAATGTATTTTGCTTCATACCCATGTTTGGAGCACCTTGTACCTATATGGTTTTTTGTTGCAACACCTTACATTTTTCAGATGAAAGTTTATTGTAATTTGAACTTGGAGAAAGCCAACATTAAAGTTAACGGCAAGACGAAAAGGTTCAGTAATTTAGACATGTACCTCGATCTGTGTATCCAAGCTTGGTGTTGCTGCAAGATCGCTGAAGTTCAAAGAAATACTCATATTGATAGAGCTATTCTTGGTAAGTTTAAATTAATAATGATATTCTTATATTATAACCGAATATTTATTGACTTGCCATTTAAACTGGGTTAAGCGGATTATTTTTATTCACGGGTTAACTATTCTTAGACCGGCACCGCCCTAGTAAAAGATACTCTGAATAAAGTTATAATTATCGTAAAAAAAAATTATTTATGCCTGTACAATATTTCTTTCTTATTCTGTATAATGTAATATCAATTTAACTCTATGTTCCTTATTCCATAGATATCGAACACCACATCGCAATAATATTAGCTGAGAACGAATACCACGGGATAACTGTAGACAGAGAGCTCGCGTCCCAAATGTTGAATGACGTGAAACGAGCTCAAGACGTGCTGCAGAAGAAAGCTAACAAGCTGGCCGGATGCCAAGTCAATTTTAATTCCTCCAAATGTGTCGCAAAGGTAACACAAAGGGCAGGCTTCTTGCTCTAGTCACTAATCAGACCGCAAGTTTCACTTCTATGGCTTTATGTGATACTAGCATGGGTTTTTGTATCATGTTTTCATAATGGTTTGATGAGTTTGAAGAATTATAGGGAATTTATGTTAAAATGGTGGTATTAATGCTTACCACGGGGTTAGATGTTGCTGTGTCAATTGACCAGCATTATTTTTACCTGTGGTTATATGCTTTATATCTCTCGAATCTAAGAAACTCAAGCTAAGCGGTGGCATATTGCTGGCGACGTACCTACTACGCTCGACTGACGTACAAATAGAGACATCAATTCTGAAACTGAAACTTCCTACACATTGTACATGATTTTTTGTTGCATTTACTTCCTATTTATTTATTTTGTACCTAATATATTATTATTTAAGGCGCTAGGTCTATACAATCGTGGAAAAGTGAGCACGAAAAAAAGCGTGCTGACATGCCATAACAGTCCCTTGTCAAGCGTCGTCATTTACTGGAGAAAACTGAACTGCATTCTGACGAAGACTTTGTACCTCATAACGGAGAAAGCGCATTTTGAAACATTTGAACACGATGGGAATAGGCAAGTTTTCTTATAAACATATTTTTCTACTAAAATAAATTGTTATTTAAACACAGTGTAACACTTCCTATGGGAAAATTGGTGACATTATCAGTCCTACCTACAAAAAACAAGACGTGTGCGCGGGAAAAACTAGCCCATGTATTTAGAAGAACTTAAGTATGCATATGTAGAGCCGTGTTGGCTAAGTGGGAGCACACTCGACTTTCATTCCGAAGGTCGTGGGTTCAAACCCCGCCGCTCACCTCTGATTTTTCTTCTTGGAAAATTATGTGTGCTTTAAAAACACGTGCTCTAACGGTGAAGGAAAACATCGTGAGGAAACCGGCATGTTCTGAGAACTTTGAAAAGTTTGAAGGACATGTGTCATTCACCAACCCGCACTTGGCCAGCGTGGTGAATTAAGGCCTAATCTCTCTCGTCAAGAGAGAAGTCCCTGTGTCCCAGCAGTGGGAACGTGAATAGGGGTGTTATGGTAAGTATGCATTACAATTTTTGTCAAGTATCGTAAAAATCCGTTCGATAGTTTTTGCGTGGAAGAGTTATCAACCAACGTTCTATCAACAATTATTAGTAAGGATTAGGTAAAGTAGTTATCGTCTCCCAAATTTAAAGAACGATTTTGAAGATTTTTAAAAGATTAACGTCATTTATTTCCATAAAATCCTAAAGATTACATTGGACAAGTCAATAAGTACCTACAATACATGATTATTATACGTATTCTGCCCTTCTTAAGATAAAAAGCGTAAGTGCATCGCGGCATATTTCGAGGAAATTAATTTATCTAGGTAGATCTCGCCTAGCTGAGTACAAATATGCTAATACATAAGTAACTGATTTTCACAAAGTGTCACCTACGCTGTTTATCGTAAGAACGGCACGATTGTAAGATTACTAATTCTAGCTCTCTATAAATGCAGAACTGCATAAGCGTGTAGTATGACCTACTAAACTTTGTTTATAGAATAAAGCCATCATACGTCACACAGACCTGCACGGGTCGGATAAGCATGCACACTCCAAACTTACAGAACGTGCCTAGAACTTTCTCTATACCCAACGAGTACTTGAATTCAGAATCTCTAGAACATTCCACGGAATTCAACTGTAGGAACATATTCAGAGCTTGCGATGGTTATGTGATGGTGTCGGCTGATTACTGCCAGTTGGAAATGAGGGTTCTGACGCATTTGAGCGAGGACCCCGTGTTGTTGGGGATCATGAGGAGTGATGTGGACGTGTTCAGGTCTATCGCCGCTTCGTGGAGCGGTTTGCCTGAGGATGAGGTCAGTTGTATTGCTTTGTATTTATTTCTTATGGTCGTAATTGGGGTATAATGAATAAAGCAATGTATTCTTCCAGCGGTGGATGCCTAATGATATGTGATAATTTTCTTTAAAAAAATTAGTTCACAAACGATAACGGTATTTTATATTTCACGGAAACGTTTTAACATCATAACGAGGCCAGATAAAAAAAAAACGTTTAATTGCTCACAAGCACAGAACATTAACCAAAATAACTTTACTACAATACCTAAAGGTTACCAACCTAAAATGTTTATGTAATTCAGGAACACGCAAAGCCCTACTTTTATGTGCTTCAAACTTACGCAATTGTCCCTTTTGCGACCTCCTGATGTGATTTTGATGTTTCATATCTTCGGGTCGCCTATTGTCGTAATGTTCTTTCAAACATTGCCCATTTTGAGATTCCGCATTGGGACTTGGGACCAAAGAGGTTAACCACCTCGCCTCGATATTTCAACTCGAATCATACTTATTCTTATCTTGAATTTTGACTTGAAGTATTGATCTCAATTCTATAAGAGAATGGTTTCCTGGTTCGACACGTAACTTACACGTATATTATAAAACGATTATTGATCTTAGTTTCAGTTATAAAAAGCAAAATATTTGTTACTTTTAATCTATCACCATTAATATACTTATTACTCAATATAATAAATACTACATGGATATTTTTTTTATAAATAAATATTGCTGGAAAACTCTAAGGCCTCGGTCCCGAAACCAGCGGGCAGCGGGGCGGCGGCGGCGGCGGCGCGGGAGCGGCAGGATCTTATGCGTATTGTCAAATGGACCGGGTCTCGAAAACAGCGGCGCGGGAGCGGCGCGGGGGCGGGCTACGAGCGGTGCACCCCAGTCGAGCGGTGACCGTACCGCGTTGCGCGTCTGCATTGTAGTATAGTGTTGTACTTTTTTTTGGACTGAATCTATTCGTACGGGTACTGTACGAATAAATTATTTTTTATTCGTACGGGTACTGTATGAATAAATTATTTTTTATTCGTACGGGTACTTTATGAATAAATTATAATTATTAATACGGGTACCGGACAAACAATTTCTTATTATTCGTACATAAGTCGGACGAATTTCCTCGATCGCCATTTAGTATCCTTGCCCTATAGTAGGGATCCACTTCTTCTTTTCCCCACAATAAATCGAGCGTTAGGAATACATTTGAATCAAAAAGATGTTGTCGCCGATTTTCAGACATTTCGTTTGCGAATGTCGACAACACAACCACAAACACAACACTACGCCGCTACAGCGCCGCGCTATCTGCCCGCTGGTTTCGAGAACAGGTATGCGTTGCCCGCCCCTCTCCCGCGCCGCCGCCGCCGCCGCCCCGCTGCCCGCTGGTTTCGAGACTGAGGCCTAACAGCAACATTAGCCCCGTGGTAAACTCGAAGCTTGTGTTACGGGGGCTAGATTTCTGATATAGGTACTCAATAGAATATACATACATAGATATTTAAATTTAATGTATTATACACACGGAACAAATATTTGCAGATCGTAAAATTTTTGTCCTAAGGCGGGAATCGAATCCACAACCTCTTGCGTCGCAGGCGGACTTCGCCCGTTGCGCTACAGAGTTCGTCATATAAACTTGAACTCATCTGCATAGTTACTGAGATTTTCGCATAATCCAATCAATTGAAGTGTGTATTAGAATAGTGCAAGTATACTAAAATATCTTGTATTTTAGATATATTTAAATTTAATGTATTATACACACGGAACAAATATTTGCAGATCGTAAAATTTTTGTCCTAAGGCGGGAATCGAATCCACAACCTCTTGCGTCGCAGGCGGACTTCGCCCGTTGCGCTACAGAGTTCGTCATATAAACTTGAACTCATCTGCATAGTTACTGAGATTTTCGCATAATCCAATCAATTGAAGTGTGTATTAGAATAGTGCAAGTATACTAAAATATCTTGTATTTTAGATAGACGACGATCTAAGACAAAAAGCAAAACAACTTTGCTATGGAATTCTTTACGGCATGGGAATAAGAACGCTCTCCCAACATTTAGATGTTGTAGAAACTGAAGCTGCTTTCTTTATGGATTCCTTCTACAAGACATTCCCTCACGTAAAGAGATATACTGAGAGCGTTGTTGAGGCCTGTAGGAAAACTACTTATGTGGAAACACTGATGAAAAGAAAGAGATATTTGCCGGATGTTAATCATCATGTTGCGTCTATTCGTGGTAAGTTAATCTTGCGATCTTAAGCTGTCTGTTAGGTAGAGTCTCAAGAATTAAGGCAATAACGCAGAAACGGGTACTTTAGTAATAAGTTAATTTCTTGGGATAAGGATTATTTAATTTTCTATTTTGATTTACGAAAAGGTGCCCCGAA
The DNA here is from genome assembly GCA_963691955.1 of Chloroclystis v-ata. Classification (NCBI taxonomy): domain Eukaryota; kingdom Metazoa; phylum Arthropoda; class Insecta; order Lepidoptera; family Geometridae; genus Chloroclystis; species Chloroclystis v-ata. The sequence goes on along the minus strand of OY829902.1, from coordinate 7,850,372 downwards.
TGACAAAAAAAATGAATAAGGTAGGTAAGTATGTAACATTAGTAACATATAATTAAAACGTATTTTTTCCCTTAATTAAAATGAAACAGGAAAGGCCTCGGCTAGAAAGCGATGGATATATCTTGGGTTAAAGTAAAGAAATTCATTATTTTCTTCTGATTCGAAGATTTTTTCAAATAAGCAGTGGAGCTGGTTGTAAATTACGCGATATTAAAGTCGTTTGTGAGAAATACGGCTGCGGGGCGGAAGGGACTAATGAGAATTCAGTTAACGCTTACGTGAAAATTCTTTGCATTTTCCCTTCGACTAATATGTTTAACACTTTTAATGAAATTCGATGTGTGTTTTAGTAGACATGTGTGCTGAGACTAAGTTTATAGGATAAGTGATAGATTTATAACTAGATATCCACTCTGACTTCGTAAAATGGAATTTCCCGTGAGAAAACACACTTTTATACTGACTAGGACATTCAAAAACAACACGGTTTTCAATTTCAATGTCACAATCTCACAAAACTTTATCCTTTTTAAAATAAAACTTTAAAATCATTACCTGCTAGGTAACTTAAAAAATCGTGGGTTTTTTAATTGTTGTAGGCAATACAAAACAATATAAAAAATTATTGTACCTACTCATTCAAATGTTAGAATTTAACATGTAAGAATTATGATGATTAATTTTAGTATACATTTAATTATAACAATACATTGTAGGTGCAGCGGAAAGGCAGGCAGTCAACACAACGATCCAAGGTTCCGCAGCAGATATAGCGAAATCAGCCATGTGTACCGTATCACAAAGAACAAAATCCTACAAACATAAACCGAGATTGTTACTCCAAATGCACGACGAACTTATTTACGAAGTTTTTGAAGAAAACAAACTGGTTTTTTGTAAACTTCTCAAAGAATCTATGGAAGGCACCGTAAAGTTGAAAGTACCGTTGCCTGTTAAAGTCAAAAGTGGATGTACGTGGGGAACTCTCAAAGAAATAAAACTTTAACTAGTTTTACCGTAAAACACTCCAACATTGCCCACATTTTTCGAATAATTACAATTTTTGTTATTTTTTTGTATGGGGACACAAGTATTTTCTATTAGCATCTGCAACTATAGGATATTTTGCATGTATTATTTTATAAGATTTTGTTATTCGTCAATATTAAATCAAGTATTTTATTATTTTTAAAGGCGGGCAATGTTATCTCGACTTATTGCCAACATTGCCCGCGTTGATTTTTGACGCAAATATCTCCTCTCCGGCCTCTAATCAGCTGACAGCAAAACCTGTACAAGAATTCTGACCAAAACTGGCCTTTACTTTAAAACTAAAGCGAATCCATGACAGGTTTCCTACCAAAATCCATGTTAGGCTAGTTGGGCAAAATTACCCTGACCTTGTTAGCATTTTCCATACAATTCGCTTTTCGCCTTTAGTAAAGTGATAGGGTTGGTACATCTCAGTAAACTGTTCTTGACTTTTTATTTCTTTTTATGTTAATAAAAAAACAAGATTATCTTCTATTGAATTATTTAAAAAACTTTTGAGTAACATGTTTGATTCAACAGATTCACATGCAAGTATTAACATTTATTCCGTGTTATTTTTAATACATTCTGGTTCCAATCTTTCGTCTGGACTTTCTTTGACGAATTCGAGATTTTGTTCTTGCTTTTAAGAAATAATAAAAATAAATTATCTAAATAATCAAGATAATAATAATTAGCAAAAAAAAAAGAAACTCGGATGTGTCAACCCTAAGCTTATTTTGACTGCGGGCAATGTTGTCAATAGTAGATCGCAAAAATACCAGATAACTTTGCCCACCATTATAACTTTAGTTATACAAGAGCTGCATCAATGACAATAAAGTTATAATAATACCTTAAGTTTTTTGTACAACATAATATAAATTAAACTCATCTGTGTTTTCTCCATCACGCACAATCCACTTTTGAATTTTCACCAAAATTTGCCCGCAAAAATACACTCTGTCTTTGACGAGTTCCAACAAGTTACTGAGTGACTTTAGCGTTACATCCAATAGACAGTGGTGCTAAACACAAAACCTATTTTCTACCAAAGTCAATAAATGTCACCATAGTATTCAGATATTTTTGCTATTAAAAGTTTTGCTTAAAAATTGGTCTTCGGGCAAAATTACCCTCGGTGGCAATGTTGGAGTGTTTTACGGTACTTCTATAATGTGATATCTTAGTACCTAAAAATCGTGATATTACTTTATAAATCAATGTTTTAGTAATTTATAATAAACGTTTTGTAACAATCCCGAGCTATTTTGTTCCTCCCGCGTTAAAAATTGACCACTTAAAAAATTAGAAACTAGATTTAATCAGGAACGAGGAAATGTCCTGCGAACATCGCATAGGTACAAAAAGTAAAACATTTTTTAAATAATATTATGTGTATTTAATTGTATAGCCTAAAATTAACTAAACAAAAAAAATAGTAATGATTCAAAAGTGTCGCAGTATGTTTGTTGCCAAAGCTATCAATTAATACAACCGCGATTGACCTTGAAATTCTCACTATAATTTAATTCCCCCGCGAATCGCTATGGCGCCATCTCAGTGTACTCACGGCGAGGTTTTCCCGGGTTTTCCGAGTGTAGCGCTAGAGCCGCCCGCTAGAGGTCAGGACGCACCCCCGCTGACAGGCGATCGATACGAAGGGTGCTGCTCGCTCCACACGTCAGACCCGACGCGAACACTCACCCGACATTACATAAACTAAAATGTGGCTGAAAACGCTCGAGCTCCGTGACTCGCGTACCGCGCCTCTATGATGCCCCTGTGATACAACACGATGCATCTCCATTTCGAGCGGAATGTCAACTCCAAATGTGACTGCACTATACTTTCCCTGTCATGGATGGGCAAGGTTCCCGATGAGCTGCCCGAGGTGAGTAAAATAAATGTCTGAATTCGCGACCGTGTCAGGTAAGTGGTTAATTTTAGCGTGCTCTTACGGCTAATGGACATTCCTGTTAGGGAACTGACATACAAAAGATATTTCACGAATTTGGTTCGATACCTACTTTTATTTGTATTAGTGAGGACTATTGTTTTTATTACTTTACTGTACCTAAATTTTACAGACTTCGCTCTTAAATTCCGTCCATACTTTACATCTAGAATTGCTTCTAACTGCTTCATTAATTAGCGTCAATAAAATTATCCCACAGAATAAATTGTAAGTACATCAGTTTCATTTATCATCAAGGTTTTTATCGTTACCGTGGAGTGTTACTTATACACACTATTTTATTAAAGTAAAATAATTTAGAGCGGGCTAGCAAATCCCAATGGAATAGAAAGCACTAAACAAATTATCAGGATTTACAAATTAAATCGCTTATTCGGCCACGTAGTGGATTGTGGTTATATTTATTTCCACGAAGACCAAGCCTAATCTACGACACTTCATTGTTCCCTAGAAATGCAATATTAGTACACATTCATCACCTTGACGCAATTGTTGTTCTATACGACGATTGTTTAGAATGGTTTAGAACTTCGTGCAAATTCATTATGCGGTGCGTGTGATTTCTTATTTGTTTATTCATTAGATACATTGTAGCTTATCAAGGCATACTTAGCTATGTAGAACAAGAACATATTTAGATGCTAATATATCATTTACAGACTGGAAAGAGCATTTGTTGATTCATATTCATTTATTCTAAGGGAATGGTCACAGCACAGTAGTAAAGAACTAGAATATGTATTTGATTCGTTTTGAAAATGTATCGAAATATTTGTGTAGGTATCTATAATTATGATAGACCTGACTTCATAAACAAACTACTTTACCATATATGACCATGAATTACTTCTATGACTTATTCGATTTACCGTGAGATTTACCTACATTTTACATGCCATGCGGACTTTATAAAATTAACTTTTGTATTCAAAGTACTGTAGAAAATGTTTCCTGTTTCAAATTATAATCTTCCGATGTAGAAGGACTCTGAAATTAGTTTAACTAGTTCTCTGGGAGCATATTGTTTCAAGGACGTGACCATAATATGCGGTTTATATTGCAGTTGATTACAGAGTCAGTTCATTTCGCAACAGAGTGGACTTACCTGCTCTCTTGGTAATAGGAGCTAATAGTAATAGGTAATAGGATTTATCTATAGGTAGGTACTCATATTATAAAGCTGAAGAGTTTGTTTGAACGCGCTAATCTCGGAAACCGCTGGTCAGATTTGAAAAAATTCTTCCAAAGTTGGTTAGTATATTTATCGATAACTAGATAACGTTAAAAAACGCAAGCTAAGCTGTCGGCGGGTTGGCTTATTTCACTTTCAAAATTTTCGTGAGTTATACTATTCATTTTGTACAACGGGAATTACTCACGTATTTACATAGGAGTTAAACAACTCTCGACGTTTCGACCACATCAAGAGTAGTCTTCAACAGGAGGAGTGAGCGTCCCGCCGTGCCCCGTCTCCTCTCAGGTCGCGCGCGCGGCTGTTGAAGACTACTCTTGATGTGGTCGAAACGTCGAGAGTTGTTTAACTCCTATGTAAATACGTGAGTAATTCCCGTTGTACAAAATGGGTTGGCTTATGTTTTATAATGCGGCCTTGACAACAAGGTACTCGATTCGACATAGGGCATCTTCGATCGCCGATTGCTAATTGAATTTCAGATGTCAGCAAGGTCAGGCTTGTTTCGTTTTTGGGTCTTATCTCTGCTTTAAGGCATACATTTAGGCATTCTATCTTCAAGATTTTATAGGACTAGTCTACCCGCCGACATCTTCAATTGTGTTTTTTTCTAATATGAGCGCGTTCAAACAAACAAACTTTTCAGCTTTATAATTCAAAAAGGCTTATTGCACAAACGAATAGTTGCGGTAGTTATAGTTAAATCGCTAAAACATCATAAACTCATAAAGCACATGCAATGTTAGACACTGAATTAATTTACCTCGTACCTAACTGTTACAAACTAGTAGTTCCGCCCGATAATCATAAGCAAAACATTGAAGTATGTCGCGCAAGGTGCCATTAATTTTCTTGACAAGTTCATTGAACCAGTGACGATAAATTTTCTAATGCGGCTTTGTTTGCTCGCTAAGTTTGCAGAAGCCACATTTTAAATTTACTATCTCTATTAAAATTATAATCTGTTGTTACCTAATATAAAAACTTAATTTTAGTCACCTCCCAACAGAAGACGAGAAAAATAACGACCCTGTAATTACTCGGAACCGAAGCAGGGTAATAATTAGTCAACTCGGAAACTTTCCTCGACATAATTTAGTTTTTTATTACTTTGGTACGAAAATATCACATTGAAAACGGAGGTTATGCCAAAAGCATTGCCCAAAGATGCCGCAGGTGTGCACTATTGAAGTTAGACTACTCTTAAATATCAAGGTGCAAAAATATTCAAACGATCTTAGAAGGAAATTATTTTTATTACTTACTACATTTATTTAGAAACTTAAAGCGAGTGACACTATAACGTTTTATAGTTAATTACTCACGTGAGTTAAAAATAAAAATACTTATAAGTAAATATCTTTATCTAGTGTTCTAATTCTGGTCACTAGTTTTCTAGTCTCAAAAGTTGTGACTTTCTGTATAATTTGATTCTGTTACTAGCATTAGCACCATTCTTAGAAGTACATACATCATCCCTAACCCTTTTGAGACACGAAGTCCCATTACTTACCGCCCAAAATTATATCAACGAAGCTAAGAAAGGGAATTTTGTATTTCGTATAAAAATTGAATAGAACTTGGTTACCTACGTAATTGTGCCCTTAAAACGGAGACCCTAGTGCAACACAGGCTCTTTAGATTCAGGGGCTGAGTGGCCCAGACCTCGCAAGTCTCATTCAATTAACCTTCCCTCGACTTCGCGACTTTTGACCCATTTAATTCCATTTCTATTCAACCCCTAACTTTAGAAACCGATTTTCTTGCTGGTGAAATTGCATTGTTTCGTACTCTTGGAATATTAATGATTCGTAATTTGCAGACCGCTGCATGCAAGCAAATTGTAATGTTTGTTTGTGTTTTTCTTGTTGGAATGTACCGCACTGTAATAATATCTCACGGTTAAATATCACAGTTGTTGTGGCAATGCAAAAGCCTTTCTACAAAATTTAATTAATTTTTCAATTAATTCTGCCCTGTCTATGGTACTACTACTTTGTTTATACAAAAGAGGAAATAATCCTTTTACATTTTAGTTCAATGTTTTTTCAATTGAACGGCTCCAGTTTCCATTAGTAACAGTCAGTTGGAGGCTATGAACACGTTCTGCACTTGTAACTTTTAATGAAGCACTGCCCATTTAAAATGGACGGTTCAATGCATCAAATAGTCCATAGCGTCGCGTCGGGACGATTTCAATTTTAATTGATCAAACAAGTACCTAAATAGTTATGAATAAGGTACAGAGACAGACGAGGTTTAAAGTTGGTTACGATTCGATCTGAACAATTTCTGGCAAAAGTATAAATGTGATAATATGAAGAGCTAAGATATTTTATTTTTCGAAGATTTTCTTTTAAGTGAGTGTTCACATTTTAATTTAATATTTTATCTAACCGTAATTAGATAAAATTATTCCGCAACCGAAAGTAAGGGCTTCCAAAATGTAGTTACCTCTACCTCAAAGCTTTAAATCATAAAATAAAAAATCGTTTTCTAATTTTACAGAACGGAAAGGGATCATTTCCCTAATAATTCGTATTGAGAATCGTAAAGATTCCTCCTTCCCGTCACATTTCCGACCTGTTGATTGAACTTCGATATGCGCTATAAGAAATCCTCCCTAAACGATAGCTGGGAGTTAATGGTAGAGGGATGGAGTAATATCTGGCTAATTGCCAATTTCGTCGTCGATCTCCGGTGTCGGGGCAGGACATGCAGCATTACGCGCTGTTAATTGGCTTCCATATGGCGATGCCCTTTATTGACATCTACATTGCTACGTAGCGTTTCTGCCTGACTAACGCATTTATGGAGCAGGAAAATAGCATAGCAGTAAGATTTGTCCGCTTGCGCCTAATAAATTAGAATATTACCTTCCTAATATTACCACCACTCTTCCAGTGCGTGACTCAGACTAAGATTTAAGAAATAAAATCATATAATACAAATAACCTTCACAGAAAGTAAGACGCGATTTTTGTTCCGTCTAACAGAAAATACCAATGTCTGGGTTGTTGGGTTATATTGTAGTGTAGAGAGTTTACTCGTGTATTTCTAGCGTGCTGAAAGTTTGTGATTGGATAGCGGCGAGTTTACCTACTCAGGCAGATAGTGCCTTCGGTAAAATCCTCCCGGAATACTGAAGAGCTTTTTAAGTCTACACTCTGCAGTGATTAAGATCGATCTCATTTTAAATTCTGCCGGGCTCTTTTCAAATAAGATAGCCGCAGGCATTAATGGAAATGTTTTACGGAAATTGTTAACGCATAATTTGTAAGGCTGAGTACTGAATCCATTATCTTTGGGTAATTATTCAGGCTGCCGCTCCTGGTCATAATGGTTCCGGTTACATTACGGATATTACTGAATTTCATTTGTTTACATAAGACACGTACCTTATATCTCTCCTGGACCTTTTGGAGAAGTTCCTTATGGTAGGTAGATAGGTAGGTCCTATTACATGGACATTTGTGATGGATAATGATAAAGGAGTTTAATTAGCCTTCACGCTGGGAAGCTTTTCATAAATACTAAGTAATTTACTTTCCTACGTGTTTCTATTAAAACGTAATGAACATTATACCGCTTTTTATTTGTTTGTGGACATCCGAAGCTTTTCTGCGTTCTGCATATGATAACAGCCCCATCGGGTATCTGTTTTACATGGCAATCATAACTAAGGTACTCAGCCGAGCAATTAGTATGAAGCTGATAAAGTTCGAGTTTATTTGTTTTTCTCTTATCGATAGGCCTAAACTTTTTCAAGCACTATAGATACATTAATTTCGCAATACCTCAGTAGGTATCTTCTTACAAAATACATCTTTCAGGCTCAAGTTTTTATTAAACAAATCCTAGGTCTATATTTTTAGTAAATACGTAGGCGTTCGTATAATAGCATGAAATGAATATCAGGTTGATAAAATCATTTTTAGGTTTCTTTCAGAGCGAACGAAAAAATCAAAGTCTGATAATGATAATACTTTTATATTATAAAGAATTCTTTTATTTTAAAGTTTGAGTAAAATGTAACAAAATGTGTTGATGAAAAACTATACACTTCTTATTAAACTTATTATACACTTTATTCCAACAGGAGGAGGGCTGGAAATTGAACCGCAACAACTACTATCAGGAGGGATGGCTTGCGACAGGGAACATTCGAGGCGTGGTCGGCGTGACGTTTACATCGTCCCACGCGCGCCGGCCGCACGAACTGCCCCTGCGGACCAACTACAACCTGCGAGGACATAGATCTGACGTGAGTACTCACTACAACTAACCAAAAAGGATGGCGACGGGAAACATTGGAGGCGTGGTCCAGTGCCACTGCGGATCCACTAACCTACGAGATTATAGATGTGACGTGAGTACCTACTCACTAAAACTAACCAAGAACGATGGCGACCGGGAACATGCGAGGCGTTATCGGCATGTTATTGATAGGTACACTTGTACTACTAGGATGGTAGGTAATAGGGCACTTCTGAAATGCGGTCGAAGGCTTAGCGGCAAAAACTTTTCAGTCATAAGAAGCTCTAGTGCGAGACTCGTGCATTTGAAAAGCACAAATTTCATAAAAATCTAACAAAAACATGAAACTAACGTTCGAAAAGTAAATTTACTGTGTTAGAATTGAAAAGGGACCACAGCGTCGGCCGCACTGTCCCTACGGACTAACTACAGCCTGCGAGGACATAGATCTGGTGTGAGCACTCTTTTATGAGCAGGAAAGGGGTTACGGGACTATGGGGAGGTCGGTATTAATGAAGGACAGTCTGGCCAGTTGGATACGGTAGATTTAAACTCTAGATTAACTTCTGTTTTAGGTCCAGTTTTAACCATCAAACAACTCACTAGGTACTGAAGTAGTTTTCATTTATTAAGGCTCCTAATTTGAACAAAACTATATACTTAAGTACAATTTTTAATAAAATCTAAATTCAGGTTAAATCACTATAATTAAAACAACTTAAAGATAGTTTAATTTAAAGCTTAAACAAGCAACACTTCAGCGCCTTGTTGAAAGCATAACACTAAATCAGTATGAAACTAACTGAAATGTGCCCCGAGCCGTGTTGGATCCTTTCGCTCATTCCTCGCGTGAGTCGGCACGCACATTCATTTTCTTCTAGGGTTCTTATACTCAAACTATTTTATATCTCTCTGAGTTAAGTGGCTTAAAAATAAGCACTATATTGTACTAGTTAACTAATAATGATAACAAAGTTAATTGAATATTTTTATAGTAGAAACTCTGTATAATTACCACAATATTTGTCACATTCATTTTCAAAACCTATCGCTGCTATATTTCTGTTTGAAAATTCTGTTTGAAAAATCTGTGACGGAAATTAAAATGTTTTGATCACTAAAATGATAACTATCTTAACCCAGTGGTTTCATCGTAAGAAGGCAATGTAACCGCGGAATAATGTCAGTCACAAACACGGAGTTTTAACTATGGTCACAAATAATGCAGATGTCTATTGGTGAAACAATTCTCTATATCGGTCAGTACTTCCAGAGATTACCAGACAGACTTAAATTATTCAAATTAATTTTAATCAAATTTGTACTCAATACTACTCGTTTTAAACACTTTTCGCAGCAAGTATTGCTTCTTAGTCATTTTGATATTAACGCCTACAAACCATGAAAGTGCAAATTTCTACAATTATTTGCCTAGGCTGAAAGCTTCAATTAGTATATAATTTTATATAATAGTTCCTAAGAATAGCTTTCACTCTAATATTAAAGCAACTTAATCTTATCAAAAGCATAACTCATCATATTTTCATGTAAATCGGATAAGTTTCTGGCCCTATTTGCTTTAAAAGTTTTACGTCTGAGATTTTTCCTTTGAACAGTAGAAAGCTCTTTAAATCTCTTTAACTTTTATGTGAAAGCAACGATTCGCAACATCAAGTCTAAATTATATGTAAGTGCTTGGAAACCGAAAAGTTTATTTGGCTTGGGACAGGGCATTTGCAATCTTATCAGCGAGAAGATATCTGGAACTTTTTCATTTAACTTTACTGAACATGAGTTTCAAAAACGCTCCATTTACTTTTACTGTGCCTTGGCATTGTTAACCCTTTTATTTTACTAAAACGGATTTTTAACAAATGTGTGTAGTAGTTCATTCATTTGCAGTGTACGCTCAGCGCGTGATTTTAAACTCAGAGTTATCTAAGAAATTCTCTTATCTCTTATTCATAATAATATTATTCTTGTCTAGATACTATTATGACCTACTCGTATATCTTTAGTATATTAATAGACAATATTTCTGTCCTATAATATTGCGTTTAGGTTAATTCTGCACCACGCCAGCAGAGACGATGCAAATTTAATCTCACGGACTTAGGCGCTAAACTCTACAAAGTAAGACTCGAGCTTTCATCTCCATAGCTCCGGATAATTTAGTCGGATTCCGTCATGCCGGTAGCTTTGTCTAAACCGTCTATCTATAGGTAGCTTAGGAGGAATTCGCAGAATGTAATAACACGCTTGCGACCGTTTAAACTTGGATAAGTGGATGAAAGAACGTATTGTGAAGATTGCGAAGGCTCACGTGTAATCTTAGAATAATATTTATGAAAGAAACCCGCACAGGCATTGTACGTCTCTGTTTCACAATTATTTGTCTTTGCACAATCTATTGGTGCCTATTAATTATTTTCGCAAGATCCCACAAAACATGTGAGAATTAGACTTAAACAATTAACAATTATTTTCTGCTTAACACTACGCTTGTCAAGTAATTGTGTAGGTTCTAACTTTCATTTTCATTTTCTACCAACATATAAAAATGTTATCATACCTGTAGAGTTCTCAAAAAAGGCAATTCAGATAACCTTCAGTTTATATTGGTTATTTTATGATACAAATCCTTGAAAGCGAGTTAAATAAAAACTAAAGTACCCATGTAAGCAAAGTGTAGGCAATATTTGCGCTCGTAGCGTGTCTCACGTGTAACCTCGCAGACTTATTTTATTCCGTTCCTTCTCGATTTATTGCGAAGCTTTCTCAGAAGAGTATTACGAAGGTAAGAACTTACCTGAAGGCTATATCAGTTATGGAGCGGAAGTGCAGTGCAAAATTGCCTAAAAAAGGAAAATGTAGGTATCTCTAGTTGTTTCATGACCAAAAGTAGGCTTACAGAAAAGTTGGTACGTGAATAACTACTCGGCTTTTCATCATATCAACCCATATTACGTTCCATGTATAATATGGGTCGATGAATAATCAAATATGGATATGTTGATGACTTAAATTGAACGTCCCTACGTTACACCATGTTTAAGTTAATAAATACTTTGATATAATTCAGTAAAACATAGGTGAGTTATTTATTCGTTCAATTCGTGGTACTCGTAACGATTTAAAACTGATATTGTGTAAACAATAAGATGACAAGACAATTCACAAGTACCTAATGAAGTCCTTTAAACTTGGAAACTTGGTAACAGGTTTAACTTGGAACTTGCGTACCCATTCCAAGTTAAACCGCTAAACACATTCTGCCTTGTGGTCAGCGCTCAGCAGCTTAGGTGTATGTTCCGCGGTTGAGGGTTAAAAGGTCGTCAACATAAATTCTCATCCCTTAAGGAATTATCCCTCTAGTAAAGTAGCTGCCTCCAAAGGTTCAATATCAAATTTTGATACATGACTGAGTTATAACAGTTATGGGAATGTAATATATGGATTTATTGATAGGTAACACTAACATTTTAATTAAAATTGAATTAGGTTCACACTTTTAGCTTTTGGTCTGATGTCCACCATTTAATAATATCATATGTTCATAATATCATGTATCATTCTAATATCAAATGTTATCCACAGGTAATTCTAGTGAAATGGAACGAGCCGTACCAGAAGCTGGCATCATGCGACAGTTCGGGCGTCATCTTCGTGTGGATCAAGTACGAGGGGCGCTGGAGCATAGAGCTCATCAACGACCGCAGCACCCCCGTCACGCACTTTTCCTGGTCCCACGACGGAAGGATGGCTCTCATATGTTACCAGGTAAAACCTTTTTTCAACAGGAAATGCTTACGTGACCTCGCTTACGTAACGAAGAAAGGAAATTGAAGGGTTCAAATCTTTAAGCTAAATCGAAATGAAAATGCGCTCAATTTGATTGAGGGAAATCCCTAAATTGGAATATCGCGTTTTGCTTCGGCGGAAGCGAAACGAACTATTTGCAATTCTAATGATAATGACACATTCGTATTGAATCTATTCGCATAATAACAAAGCAATCTGTACCTACCGTACCGGCCAACCGAATGGGAACTGAATTGATGATCTACCTGTCGAATATTTTCCCATTTGTAAATACTTGGACATATTGTTTTGACAGCGGATTACATCGGGGTGGAAATCGATAACATGTTCAATCAAACTCGTCTGTGTCATGTGCGTCCCAACGTGAACACGGTTTCGCGTCAAAATGTCGTTCCAATTTGCTAAAAGGCTTCCATGTGATGGCAACGTTGCGTTACGTGACACCAGAACACGAACGCTTCGAATGGACTAAGAAAGGTGTGCCTGGATTTGCAGAGGCGTGCTGGCCTAATGTGCTACACATTTTCAATGAATATTGACAGTAAACAAATTCCAAGAATGTTTATTCAAGCCTCAATTTATGTACATTACATACTTGAAACACAAAGATAAATAGCGATTTCAATCTGTTTGCGAACAAACGAGAACAAGAGTGCTTGTCGGTACTCACTGCAAACACTCCATCTACGCTGCAAACAGAATTATAAGCGTTTCTGAATTTCAATTTGGAATTTGTCGTTGAAATCTGGCAGACGTAAATAAAGTAGCGGTTGGTCGCGGGACCGATCCAATTTATTATAACGTTTGCGTGGTCACGGCGTGCGAAGAGAAATCTTGGGTCTGATTTGGGATTTATATCCTGTTATTGCCACAAGCTGATTGATGGCCTATTCTCGGCCTATGCGTTCATCTGTTTCGTCATGTAGGGGAGATGACAAGCTCTATTTGTCATACTATTATGAAATATCTCAACATTTCGTATATCCGAATAGCACAGGAACAGGCTTAACTTTTCTTTTGTTTATTTTTTTGACAAGCAAATTCAATTTATTCCCAAAATTCATTTTGGTGTTATTTGTTTTGTTCGGTTTCTCTGAGCAGTAATTTCGTGGCTTCTGTCTGACATTGTAAACCAATCAACTTTGAAATCTTGAGTGCTCCGAAATTGTTACCAGACAGTTAAAAATATGGGTTTGGATAGATTCTTGACATTTCTGCTTAATACTTTATTGTATGGCAAATTGAATGAGTGATCTCTCATAAATTCTTGTCAGCTTAAATTAGCTCTTTTGTATTTTATATACAATGATAAGGGATAATTGCTTTTGGTTTGATGTAGCTCATCAGACGGTTGTTCGTATAATATGACACAGATGTGTCTACATCTACAAAATTGCGTCCACAAAGTCATCCAATGTCACGCCTGAAAATAGGTCACTTCGATTGCTGTTTTATTTGCTTCCGATTCACTTCAACTAGGCGAAGGGCTTGTTGTGACTTAGTGGAGAGATGGGGACGTAAGTTTTTACGTCTGACGCGAAAGGTCGCACTAAATAAAGTCAATTTCAGGAGGCCGTTGTCTTGAATTATAGTGCTACTGTTTGTGTAATCGTGCTCTATTTTATTGGAGTTGGGTAAATCTTTTATGGGTACTCGTATATTTTGACGCGTTCCATAACTTCCAAACCTGAATTAGCACTTTGAAAATTTTCTTTGTCTGCCGGCTTTACCATTGCTTTAACTAATAATATACATACTTATCTGTGTTTTATATAAAGTAAAACTTATATTCGTATTGGAAAGAATCGTGCCTATTAGTGAGCCATAATATGGGTTGAAGGTCCGCCTGCGACGCAAGAGGTTGCGGGTTTCGATTCCCGCCTCGGAACAAAAATTTGTACGATCTGCAGATATTTGTTCCGAGTGTCTAGGTGTTATAATATGTATATTAAAAAATATCTATCTATGTATGTACATTATATTAAGTATATCAGAAATCTAGCACCCGTAACACAAGCTGCGAGCTTACCACGGGGCTAGATGTCGCTGTGTGATTTGTCCAGCAATATTTATTTATTTATTGGTAAGAATCGTGTCTATTAGTGAGCAATAATAACCTCCTTAATTTCCTCAGGATGGATTCGTTCTGGTGGGTTCGGTGGCGGGTCAACGCTACTGGTCGTCCATGTTGTCTCTGGACGCGCGCATCACGTGCGGCTGCTGGACGCCGGACGACAACCAGGTGTACCTCGGCACGGCGTCGGCGCAGCTCGTCGTCATGGACGTGCACGGCGCGATGGTCTCGCAGGTGAGGGTTAACGACACATACGAGCCAAATCGACGATGAAGTATCAATATCTCCTATTTCAAAATCAATAAAAAATAAGTTGTTATTTCGAAATTCGTGTTTTTATCAGGAGATAAAGCATGAAAAAATGCATCGATTTGTGAAATTACAAAAGAATCGAAAAAATGTAGATAGGAGATTTTGATACTTCATCGTCGATATATATACTTATGTACTTTAAAATATTTAGTTTTGGAGAACAAATCGCATCAAACTCGCTACCCATTGCCACACATTCGGATCATCACCCGCTGCGTCACTTGAGAATTGTATTTATTGACTTGTCCAAGTGATCTTTAGGATTTTATGGAAATAAATGACATAAATCTTTAAAAAAATCTTTAAATCTTTTAATCTTTAGACAGTAAAAGTAAATTACATTAATATTAAGCAAAATTCATAAGATGTTCTCGAATAAATAAGATGTCTGAAAGGTAATTGGAAAATCTTTTGTCAACAATATCATTTGGATGTTTCATTCTTATTTAGATTTTTGTTACGTTTTTCCAGATATTCTGAAAATATACGAGAATAATTCAATTTAATTTTCCAAGACGCCTACGTTTGAAGGAGGGTTTCTATCACCGTTTTCATTTCAACTGAATGTCAACAGTCTGAGGCGATATTGCGCCTTTGACACAGTAGAGTCAAAAGAATATCTACTCACTAAATATTAGTTTTTCCAGTGATTTTTCATAGATACGTTTGTTAAAGTCACTTCAAGCATAGACTCTTCAAGTTTCCTCAAGATTAGGTTGAGGTATATTTAATTTCCGTACCTAATATATCTTCTATACTAATAATAAACCTGTAAGGGTCGGGCATGGACTAAGTTAGTTTGTATTTCAGAGATATTGTGTTAAAAGGCAATATGTTAAAGATACTGAACTTTTTTTCTTTAATGATCCTAATTTGATGAAATTTAGTAGATAAACATTTAGACTTCTGGGACACAGGATAGGCTATCCAATTATGTTATGATAATGCCCCCATACAAACGTAATTTAACGCGTTCGGAGTCAAGGAGACATCTAGTAATTAATAAAACCGATAAACTAGCTATTTTTATTATTTTATTTATCGTAATTTTTGACCACTTCTTCCAAATTCACTTGATCATAGTGTTTTTAAATTCGTTCTTCGTGACATCTTTATCGCAACGCATATTAAAATATCGTGGCCATAAAGATGCCAGTCGGGGCATATTGTATTGTTAGATGGTTAATGAAATGGGTCACGACTCACGAGTTTAGCCTTTGTCCCCTGATTTATAACACGTTGCTAATTTGGAAGTTTTGGATCGAACACAACCTAAAGTTGGAGGCTGGAAATATCTGGGACAATGGAATATTAATATTAATATTCATAGACCTGACGTGTATTAAAACTAAAATGCTTATCATTTTAGTTTGTACTTTTGAATTTTTTTGTTGTTTTTTATTGCTGATTTTTGTGGTATTGTCTACCATAATGAGTCGTTTAAAATGAATTTCGTCAACCTTTCAAATTGGTCGTAAATGATTTATTGATTAATCATAAGGGAATTTAAAATAACGCCACACATACCTCTTATATTTGACCATATACCAATTCATTTTTGATTGAAGCCTGATATTTATGCTGGTAGAATAATTTAACAATTTAATTTAAACTCGAGCATATACAATAGATTTTAAAAATTTGCGCATTTAAGGATATTGGCGGCAGAACTACACCATTGTTTCGAAATTCAAACTAACTATTCAAATTAAGAACAATTCTCATAGAGTTAATTAGTTAAACCCGTACCCCGGGTTAATGCAAATAACGAACGCTTTTCATTACTTCGTTTTACAAGAAACAAAGAGAAAAGTTATAACTATACCTACTTGCACCATGTCAAGTGTGCAACTTTTGAATCTCTTGTTACGAGAAAAAGGTTTTATTCGTTACTTTTAAAGAGAATTTTCCATTGTCCTTATGTTTCGTTCTGTTCTAGGTTTTTTAATTAGCTTGGTAACATTGTTTTATAGTACCTACCTACAATAACCCTTCTTAGTATTTCTTGCGAACAGCTTTTTTTAAGGATTTACTATTTTAGATTTTGATAAGAAACTATTGCTCTTTGAGATAATTGCAAAATGTCGATTTTGGTTTGATTATTTCATTCACTCAGACATGCTTAGGTATTTATTAATCTTATAAAGCATTAAATAAATAAGCTCATATAACTCACATTAATAAGGATTAAGCATCAGCTGTGCTACACTCAGTCAATATTGAATTGCCAATGTTTGTGTAGCATTTGTGTTTCTTAACCTCTTTATTTCAATTGTTGCTGTTACGGAAATGAAACAATATTTAGGCTTTGAAAAGGAAAATGAATATGACAACATTATTTGTAACTCTATATAGTATATATAATATTGTATATATATGTTACGGCTAATACCCGAAGTGCGGCTACACCTAGTTCTAGCCGGTTAGAACTAGGTGTAGCCACTTGCTCTTGGTTAAACCTAGTATTAGCCGATTATTTTCGGGTAAAACTAGGTCTAGCCTTCATCATGCCGGCTACAACTAGGTCCAGCCATTCCCTGTTGGATAAAACTAGGTCTAACCGATATCACTCCGGCTAGAACTAGGTCCAGACAATCCCTGTTGGATAAAACTTGTTATTCTAATAAATAGTTTATGTTACTTTATAAAAGTGTGATTTCTAATTAAAATAACATTCTATAAATTATAATATGCAACTACTTATTGTCTGTTGTTAAAAAAATGTTCCTGATTGTTTCTATTATATTAAAAATTGCACACTATGTACAGCCAATCCCTGCTAGATAAACTAAGACACGCGCCGCTGCTGCAGATAGTGAGTCACAATCGCTAGTAGACCTGCAGTAGATCAGCAGCAGCAGCGCGTGTCTTAGTTTTATCTAGCAGGGATTGGCTGTACATAGTTGTAGCCGGCATGCTATCGGCAGAGCTTTTTTTAGATATTAAAAAACATCCAATAAAAAGAAACGTAGAGAGTTTTTTTATGCTTATAAATCACATTGTAATAATTAACATAAATTATTAGGAGTGCAATTTTTAATATAATAGGAACATCAGAAACATTTTTTAACAACAGACAATAAGTAACTATTTGCATATTATAATTTAAGGAATGTAATTTTAATTATAAATCACACTTTTATAAAGTAACATAAACATATTTATCAGAATAACAAGTTTTATTCACCAGGAATTGTTTGGACCTAGTTCTAGCCGGAGTGATATCGGTTAGACCTAGTTTTATCCAACAGGGAATGGCTGGACCTAGTTGTAGCCGGCATGATGAAGGCTAGACCTAGTTTTACCCGAAAACAATCGGCTAATACTAGGTTTAACCAACAGTCAGTGGCTACACCTAGTTCTAACCGGCTAGAACTAGGTGTAGCCGCACTTCGGGTATTAGCCGTAACATATATATTGGATCGAATTATTTGATAATTTTCGCCATTTTACAATTAAGTACCTATGTTAAATAAATTGATATTATTTGATCATATTTTACTCTAGGTACCTACGACTTACAAACTATTTACAAAGGCTACAATTTATATAAATATAGTACCCATCTAAATATGACTATGAAACTCTCTGACAAAATGTAAATTCCTACTCTTACTATCACTGAAAATCTGTCTTCTATCTTTATTTCATGATAATCTGAATACCCAGTATAATGCGTTTCTGGCAGTTGTTGTCGAAATTGTCTTATATTCAAATACTCAATACGTATATATGTATACCTACTCTAGGTAGGTTTAGTACTGTGTCGGTACCCCGTACACTCAAAGCGACTTTTCATTATTTAACTGAAATGTATTTCTCCTAGGTTCAACTCGTAGACGAAGGAAGTATAACAACGATGGCGTGGTCTTGCGAGAAGTTTAAGATGGAAGAAGGAGATGACGTAGAGAGCAACGCCAATCACGTGTTAGCCGTGGCTCTGGGCAAGGGCGAGATCATACTGCTGCGGGGACACGATGACGTCAGTCCGGTCAGGTAAATAAACAAGTCATTCATTCATTCATTCATTCAGTCGCCTTCGACCGAATATTTGAGCATCGAATGAGATATCAAGCTCATTCAATGCTCACGCTCACACCGCCACACGGGGTATGAAAAATCGGGCGTGTATCTTGAGCGATACCATGTTGGCTGAGTGAAAGCACACACTTTGGAATAAAAGTCTATACTTACCTACTTTTTAGGGTTCCGTAGCCAAATGGCAAAAACGGAACCCTTATAGATTCGTCATGTCCGTCCGTCCGTCCGTCCGTATGTCACAGCCGTTTTTCTCCGAAACTATAAGAGCTATAAAGCTGAAATTTGGTGAGTAGACGTATTCTGTAAACCGCACTAAGATTTCATAAAAAAATTGAAAAAAAATTAATTACTTTTGGGGGTCCCCATACTTCGAACCAAAACTTTAAAAATAAAATTTCATCAAACCCATACATGTCTATGGGGTATCTATGAATAGGTCTTTAAAAATCAAATTAAGGTTTCTAACATCATTTAATTCTTAACTAAATAGTTTACACGAGAGACTCTTCCAAAGTGGAAAACAGAGTGTCCCCCCCCTCTAACTTCTAAAATAAGAGGATGATAAAGCTAAAAAAAATATATAATGTACATTACCACAAAAACTAACAACGAAAATTGGTAGTTTTTTATTATACGTCATAAACTATTTCGTATAAACAATTGCTGCGGAAGCCTACATGGGCGAGTCCGACTCGCACATGGCCACTTTTTGTTAGGACTAGTTTTGTTTTTGTAATATGATAAAAATACTCATTACTCATGCGTAAACCAGAGAGCGCAAGTTCGAATCTTCCTAGAAATTCTGCATTAGGTACATTTTCTTTATTTATGTTCTGGATGTTATATGTTGATGTTTGTAGGGTGGTGACCGGTATGAGAGGCGAGACGCTGGCCATGGAGTGGGCCAACTCTAGAGAACTGCTCGCGGTGGCTGGGACCTTGATGCCGGGTGAGTGACGTCATAAACTGGCTTGTTTGTGTATCCATTGTATCTCCGACCTTCATTTGAGATCCACCAATCAGGGTGCTTTACGCTGGACAGCTATTCAGTGATTGGTCAGTTGTATCCTGTATTTTCTATGAATCCTAATAATTCAGATGTATTACCAATTCTACAGATTCACAAAACCTTCTGATTAAGAAATCTACAAATTCACAACGGTACGCATTGTCAACAATTTTATTTTAAATTTAGTGTACCTACTTAACTTATACGCGCTTTGTCGCGTTTTTTTAAACATAGTTTACCTACCTATTAAGATTGGTAGACATGTAAAATTCAAAATCTCACAGCAACGACCAGAAAGTTTTATGATTAGCGTGATAAACAACTACAACTTTGTAATTAATTATGAATTTGTGTGCCTTGCTGTAGATTATAATCAGACCTTACCTTCAGTAGGTACCGAATTTGCGTTGTATTTGGTAATCTATAACAGTGTTGCCGTGTTTTGAGTATTTCCGCAATCGATTCGAATTTATATAGACTTTCCTTTGAACAGAGTGAAACTGGATATAGAGCAATTTTTGACGACCTCTGTGGTACGGTGGGAGAAGTCCTCTGGCGATGCAGGTGGTTGCGCGTTTGATTTTCGCCTCTGGACAAAATGTTTTTACTATTTACAGACATGTGTCCCGGGTGATGATTAAGCATATCAGATATATCTAGTACCTTGAACACTAGCCTCAAGTATAACACAGGGCTGAATGCTGTGTGAATTTATACCATTTATTTATATGTATTTTAAGAAGATAAATCCCGAGGTGCGCTACGGGATTTGAATACACGAACTTTTGAATGAAAGTGATTCATTTACTACAACTAAAATTGTCATTACCTAAACGTAACGAGGAGTACGTATACGCAATAATCACGTTCGATCTAATTTATCTGAGTTTACCCGTACCAAGCTGGTTAGGTTTTTAAGTCTCAATAAATTCCGAGCCTTAACTCGTACAATTAAGATTTATAGTTCATTAGTCATACTTAGGATAGCTATTACGTTTTCAGACAATAATTGGACTTATTGTAGATTATTGCTAAATATAATTAATAATACTCTCTCAATTTTCAAAAAGCTTCCAGCATATCACGAGGCTAATTATTGCAGAGTAAATAGTCCATCAATATTTATCATTAAAACTGTACTATGTCCAAGAAGTTAATATAACTTTCACTGGCTATTTCAGTTAAGTTTCCACAAAGTAGGTATCTAGGTAGATTCTTTGTTGTCTTTGAAGACACATGCTCAGTCGTGCACGTTTATCTAGAATATTATAAAGATATCTAGAACATAGACTATTTCAGGATCTAGATCGCTAAAGACGTAAGACTAAGCTGACACTGAGTAAAAGTATTTGAGCATATGTAAGGTTTTAACCTATTGTCCTTGTTTTAACCGTATGTTATGTCGTAAGGTCGTAAGATATTAAAGTATTTTTTTGATCAGTATATAATGTTCCAACTCATGGGGAGTATCATCGCTCAGTGCAACAAACGTTCCACAAATTATATGCCATAACTCAATACAAAATTTACGTATTTAGCTTAAAGTCATAATTAATTTAATATTCTGAAAACGGTACCTACATACCATGATTCAAACTGCATTCACACTACAAATATGCATAGAATTTCGTACGTCACATGATCTTATCTTAACTATAACTTCCAAACGTTCGAGCTAAATTTTTCCAGTCATTGAACTTCACATCATAGAACAATATAAGTATAGCAAAGTTTACGGCTGAACTTTACGGCCAGGCTTTATATGATTGGAAGCTATTCGCAATCCACCATTAAAGAAGACGTGTGAGGTAAACAAGGACGAGTAAACTTCCATCTCGCTAAGATGGATGCGCTGTGATCGGTTTAATAGCACGTTTCTAATTTAAGTTTAACCAGGAGATATACAGCTTTCATTTAACTTACAATGTAAGTTAAAGCTTTGTGTTCTAGAACGTTGGTTTAGTTTAATCTTGCAAGTGGAATTGGAGTTATTTATGTTTCTTTGTTTGTACTGCAGATCAGTGAAAAGTTTCAAAATACATTTCAGTCTATTTTTTCTATGCCTTATTGTAATGTGGCGTTGGTCTTTCATCGTAAAATATGATCAAGTAATATTCTAAACCATTGTGAAGTAAAGTCCACAAAAATTTAATTAACACGAAAATGTATTTAAATACAATTTTCTCTTCCTTAGTTCCAAACTAAGTACGAACCTTGCCAATATTCCAATGAAGCCTGAAATGGGTCGAGTTTGGTACGGCCATTCAGAGTGTAATTTAGCTTCTGCTAGTTCATAAAGCAATGTACTAAAGAAGCGTTGGCGAGAAACAAAGAGTCGGGGCGTTGGAGTTTCTGAAAAGGTTCTTTCATGATCAACAATTTTTCCCTAAATGGTTTCTAGACCATTACTTAGGCCATTCAGTCGACTTGACGCCAAAGCCTGACGAAAACAAAGATCATCTTCACTTCATCTTTGGGTCTATAAAATATGATGTAGTGTAGAGTCTAACCAGGGCCGGATCTACCTATGGGCTGATTGGGCTGCAGCCCAGGGCCCCGGGGTTACAAGGGGCCCCCAGATCCCGCTAAAAAGTAGGCCATAATTTGAAGAAAAAAAATAGTTGTCTGTAAAGTCGGTTTACGGAGGATATTTTTACGTGACAATGTCATAAGAAAATATTGATTAATATTTGCATACAAATATACATTTTCTTTTCTGCTTCGACCCATAGGTGGGAACTGTTGAATTGTGAAATAAAATTAAAATTCACTTTAAAAAGTTTAAGCCAGACCAGATGGTCTTGCCATTGCCACTATGATGCTGCCAAAGCGTTAAATAATAGTTATGATAATATCATGAAATTTTCAAAAATGTTCAGTGAAAGTGAGGTGGAGAAAGTTGATTTTCGGAAAAAGGCACATAATTTATACATGAAAATGGCGAAACTCGAGACAAAAAATTCGATAAATTTATAAAAAAATATATATATTTTTATAAAAAACTAGCTTTCCGCTCTGCGGTTTTGCCTGCGTTTTACACCTTCCCGCAATTTTCTTTGGTATATTAACCTCACGGAGCCCGAGAGCTTTCCAACGAATGCAAAA
Organism: Chloroclystis v-ata; assembly: GCA_963691955.1. Lineage (NCBI taxonomy): Eukaryota > Metazoa > Arthropoda > Insecta > Lepidoptera > Geometridae > Chloroclystis > Chloroclystis v-ata. The sequence continues at coordinate 7,827,550 of OY829902.1, read as the reverse complement.
CCGTGGAAATCGGTTTGTGCGTTCTGGAGTTATAGCGTCAGGAAGTTTATTTTTATATGCGTAGATTTTTTTTTACTCAAATTGAGTACTAAGATATGCCCCCCCCCCCCCCCCCCCAAAGTTTAGCCCAGGGCCCCACAAATTCATGATCCGGCCCTGAGTCTAACTCTAACATTTGTACACTAACGGTGTGCCAGAATAAAATGCAGTTTTGATAAAACTTAACCTTTAAGTTATCTAATCAAGAAAGATTTAAACATAGAAATAGTACGTAAAATTCATGACTAATGTTTTTATGTTATTTAAAAAAAAATCAAAGTTTACTTTAAATATAACGATTCTTTTATTTGCAAATATACAATGTCTGAAATTCAACACACAGGCAAAGCCGCTCGACGAGCCACCTGTCTTTTTAAATTCATATTTTGATAACCTCTTTATATTTTTCCACACCATTAGCATGAAAATTAGATACTTAATTCTTTCTTTCTCCGTTGTCCGACAAAGAGGCTTTGTCGTAGCTAATAACAGTCGCTCTAGGGAATCCAGTTAATTTAGTAAAGCGAACGCAATTTACGCCGAGATATTGTGCTAATTTGCTAAATTAAATGGCCTATTTCACGACTGTTGTCGGACTTGTTTCGCTCAAATTCCTTTTATACGTGAAAATTACCTTAATCGCGTTGAGTTAGGGCGGATATTGTGTTACAAAATTCATTTTCTCGTTATATACATATTTGTCAAATTAAATTCGCTAAAAACCGCTGCAGCGGTTCCGGATTTCAGTGTTGGATAGTATATCTATCGAAGAAAACTATAGGTGTTAAATATACTATTATAGGTAGTATTATAATAGACTTTAGGTACAAACGTAAAAAAACGCAAGCTGTCCGCGGGTCGACTAATACAAAATAATACAAATCTAGAGTAGATTTTGTCATTGACTATTAATACATTTTTAATTGAAAAGACGCAAGTCAAATCAGCAGGCCTAGCATGGCGTTTCTTCTCTAGGGTAGAATAGATAAAAATGACATTATAAAGAAAGTTGTCTTCGTTAATGGGGGGTTTACACGGGTGAATAAAGCCGCACGATTTTTGCCGCGCGGCGTAAATCGACCATCTAAATGGCAATTCGGCTAAGTTGCAAGTGACTAAAGCCGCAAGCCCCAAAGTTGGGTAGCATCCGACTTTGGCCGCGCGGCAACCGGCCGCATGCGACTGGTGACTAAAATCGACCGTGTAAACGATCAGTTACAGGCGATCGCCCGCCGCATGAAGGTGTTTCGCGTATAGGTACATTACGTTTTCTTCTTTCCTTTTGTTTTTTCTTCTCTCTTTGTTCTTTAAGCAATTGTTGAATAATTAATTATTTCAATTCCGGCACAAACGGTTAGCTGCTCAACATTTTCGATGGAAATGACAGAGTCGCATGCGATTTTAGTAACCTGTGTAAATGGGCTAGCGATGCGGCTTGGTGAGGCAATTAGTGAAGCGACTCGCCGCACGGCGAAAATCGCCCAGTGTAAACCACGGTGGTGTAGACAATTTCGGAAGAAACATTTCTTTTCTCAAATGTCAAAAATAGAGTAAATTGATTGCCGTGTGCGCAGCAGTAGACTCATCTCTACGGTAGAATAGAAAGCATCTCTATCCGTTCATTCAATCGAAGGCCATGCTTCCAAACGAAGACAACTTTCTTTCTAATGTCATTTTTATCTATTCTACCCTAGAGAAGAAACGCCATGCTAGGCCTGCTGGCTTCATTTGTGTGCCTTCTTTATAAAGCCCACTGTAAATACCTAAGGTTTCTGTAATATCATCAGAATTCTGCTTTAGGTACAATGAGTCTTACCTACATAAATAGTATCGATTGCCTTTCATTTTACCTTCGCATTTGAAGTTCAGTTACTCCGCTATTAAGTTGTAAGAGCTTTTGGTTTTGAAACATCTTCAGTCTTCAGCTTTCATTTATTATTTCAAAGGTGTAAGTGTAAGTTCTACTTCAGATCTTGTCAGTGTGGTTTACTTATGTAAATTTTTAATAGAATTTGTCTAATTGTGGCAAATTTAAGCAATTTAGTCTATTTAAATTAAAACAAGTTTAATTAAGTCTCTTTTAAATACTATTTTAGTCATCAGTTAGTTTATTAATACCAGTATTTATATTAGGTAAGCAATACGATCCTAATATTTGGCTGAAAGTTAGTTAGTATGGAGCTTGAGTACAGGAAAAGGACGTAGGCTACTTTTTACTGCGGAAAAATATAAAATTGGGAAATCTATTATACTGTAGACAAACAAAAATCTAGAAGATATTTATATCCAAAAAATCTGTGTAGAAACCACATTGGCGTAAAAACAATATATTAAGGTAATTGAATCAGTACAATCAGTCACAGACTGGTTTATTGAAAAGATTTCGTTTCTGATGGATCGATCGGCGCCCCGCGGCGAGACGGCGGGATGTTTACTTGATCGCTCTTATAGTCCGAGAGCTAGCACCAATTTTAGTTAGGTATTTGAGGCAAGCGCAAGAGCGCGGCGTCGGACGTCCACCAACAAGATGGGCAAACGATCTTGTGAAGGCTGTTAGTTCACGGTGAATGCAAGCCGTGTCCGACCATAATAACTGGAAATCATTAAGGGAGGCATATGTTCAGCAGTGAACTTCCAACGGCTGAAATGATAATGATACTTTTTTGAGGCAGGCTAAAATCTTGTCATGTACCTAATTACTGTTGAAATAGGTGGGTAACATTTTTCAGCACACTTCAAATAACTTACCAAAAATGAGTGCCAGCTCTTGGTATATTTGTTCCGGCTCGCTGAGCTTTCATAATAAATATTATGAACCTGGTTATTATCATAAATGCTAATATGTCGTGTTTGCTTTTCCAATGGGTCTACTAAGCGAAGTTACGTCGTTAGACAATTTAATAACACCCTGATCATCTCTCAAATATTTAAAGAAATAAATATCTACTACATATCTACTAACTAAACAAGCCTGCTATGCTATTCGACGCAGCAAACTTTAAATGCTTAGGTCATTATTTTATACGAGTAATAATCTTTATCTTGTTTCTATAATTGATTTTTTAAATGATTAAGCCTTATATGATATGACACTTCTTCGTTCCTCTTTAGTTATCAAGTTGATATTTTTGCTCATGTTTCAGAATCAGGCGAGCCGGAAGATTGTCCCCCTTACAAGAATGTCGTGAAGTTTTATACGGACGCCGGCATACTCATCTACACTGTTCCGATTCCATGCAACCAAGTAAGCAAATTTGACGTCTCAAATAACTATAGAAACATGAGAAAAAACTCCATTCTGATCTGACACAAAGTTACTAAAATATGTTTTAAAGTAGGTTTGTCAGCACTTAGGTAGAAACATTAGATAAAGGTGTAGAAAAAAAAAACAACTAAAAAAAAAGAAATACTTACACGATGCTGTAATGATTTTCTGTAGATGACTGAATACACGTGTCCACTATATAAATAATTTATCAATTTCTCGTGTTACAGTTATGTACACACACAAAGTAATAATATTAATATAACAAATATTGCTGGACAATTCCCACGACATCTAGCCATAATAAGCTCTAAGCTTGTATTACGGGTGCTAGATTTCTAATATACATACAAAGATAGATATTTTTTTATTATACAAATAAAATATAACACCCATATAGTATTCTATCTATATTTCCAGGCGCCAGTGACAGCTCTAACCTGGGGCCACGCAGCGCGGCGTGTATTCGTAGGTGTAGGTGGCGCCATCTGCACCGCCCGCGTGTGGCGCGCGGTGGCGCCGCTGCAGCTGTTGGCGAGGGTTAAGGCGGCGCAGGCGCTACTGCACCCGCGCTTCGCCAGCCGCCTGCCACTGCCGCCGCGGCTGCAGCCGGCGCTGGCCAATCTCTTCGCGCATACTATTCGGGTAACTATAATCTATATTTAACATAATATATACTGACATACAGCTTAAACTAGTTTAGGAGTCAGAGAAACACTGTAATTGCTAGAAAATAAGTTTTGAAAAGATATCAATAAAGATTTATATTTTTACTGTTATGTTATATTTTATATGTAAATAATAAATATATAAGGCCTCTGATATAAGTGAGCAAACAAAAAATATTATTCCTACAGAAAAAAAACCATTCTGCTATGCCAAATATTTTCCTAAATGAAACGTCACAGGTCAAGTAGTTCACTTTTCGCTGTTATTCATTGACAATGACAACCCACTAAAGATTATCAAAATATGAGTTACACAATTCATAGCGATCTATATTTTTTAATCTCAGTAGACAAAACCTCTCGAAAACTATCTATGATCCCTAATTCTAACTTCCACGGCTCGCTCCGCTCCCCAGTGCAATGTCCCCGAGTGCAGCGAGCTCCGTCGCTTCGTGTCGCGGCCGCCCCCGACCGGCGGCCGCCTCCACTGCACCATGATCCGACACGGCGACGACGAGCAAGGCTGTTACACCCTGTACCTGGAGCACCTCGGTGGACTCGTGCCTTTACTTAAGGGCAAGCGGACCAGCAAGATCCGCCCGGAGTTTGTCATCTTCGATCCGCAGGCTGATGGTATGTTTTGTCAATGGAAACATGATGTTGACTTACCGTACTTCGATTGGTTTAACCTTTAGCTTGGCCGATTCGGAAATAACTTCTAAATCAATTTCAGACACGATAGTTTTACATATGTGAAGTAAGCGAGCCTTCTTTACGTCTTCTATACAGAAAAATACTCAGATAAAGCACGGAACTATTTATTTATGGTTTTCCTCCGTTGGATTACTGAACTTAAGCCTGATGAAGAAGATGCTATTTTCGCAAGTCATCTCATATCAGTGCGTTGTCAGTGTCTCAGTAATCTTCATATTTTATGATTCTGGAGGTGATTATTCAGCCCCCTCTCTATTCCGCCTGACGTGACATGACAGCAACACCTTATTCACCCCTATTTCTGCTATTATAAAACTTTATCCCATGACCATAAGTACTGTAAAGGCCAAATCTTTCTATAGATAGGTTTATTTTGTATTTTGTATAAAAACAAATTTGTATATCCACATTTCCTTTCTTCAGAAACGGTGCCCCTAAACGGCAGCTCTAGCTCCAGCACCAATAAAGACAGCAGCAGCACCAGCAGCAGCGCCAGCAGCCGCGGCCGCACCGCCTCCCCCCGCGCCTCGCCCCGCGCCCTGCCCCTCGACACCTCCGAGGAAGACTCCGAGAGGGAAGACGGTGAGTACTACTCCAGCAGCAGCGCCAGCAGCCGCGGCCGCACCGCCTCCCCCCGCGCCTCGCCCCGCGCCCTGCCCCTCGACACCTCCGAGGAAGACTCCGAGAGGGAGGACGGTGAGTACTACTCCAGCAGCAGCGCCAGCAGCCGCGGCCGCACCGCCTCCCCCCGCGCCTCGCCCCGCGCCCTGCCCCTCGACACCTCCGAGGAAGACTCCGAGAGGGAAGACGGTGAGTACTACTCAAGCAGCAGCGCCAGCAGCCGCGGCCGCACCGCCTCCCCCCGCGCCTCGCCCCGCGCCCTGCCCCTCGACACCTCCGAGGAAGACTCCGAGAGGGAGGACGGTGAGTACTACTCCAGCAGCAGCGCCAGCAGCCGCGGCCGCACCGCCTCCCCCCGCGCCTCGCCCCGCGCCCTGCCCCTCGACACCTCCGAGGAAGACTCCGAGAGGGAGGACGGTAAGTTCTATTCTAGCAGCAGTGCAAGGGCACAACAACAGCAGGAAAATCTATTATAACGTTCAACGACGTGGGCGGAGCTAGTGAAAAAAATACAGTCCCTTCTATGTATGGGTTCTAAGTACGCCACATGAATGAGTGTTTACTGGTTTACCTACAATCAATACCTCTATTCGAATTTCAATTTTCAAATTAGAACGTGTTGTTAACCGCCTTTTACAAGGCTGTCCCGTTTCTAAGTATTCTTTCTCAAGCACAAGTGTTAGGAAAATCTTTTAGAAGTCTGAAATCTAGTTGTTTTAATTTTGAACTGTGTATTATAGGATGCGCTGCTTCGCCTAAAATGCAGCGACGTCGCAAGGCGCGAGAGAGAAGGAGAGCGAGGCAAGCTGAAAGGGAAGAAAACATAGAAGGACTTCCGATAGATTCTTTACCCGAGGTAGGTGTTATAACTTTTGAGCCTTATGTCATAGAATAAACATGGCTATTTTCATGTGTAATTCTAGACTGTTGTATCAACAAATTATTTCTCATTTCAGGACGTCCGTCTAGTCGAAGTAACATCAAACATTTGGGGAACAAAATTTAAAATGCACGGCCTCGCCAAAAACGTGCCAGCCAACCTCGGCCAAGTCACATACAAAACCTCCCTTCTTCATCTCCAACCGCGGCAAATGACGCTCATGATCACAGAACTTCGAGACGACTTCCCAATCGGACCTGACCCTACTTTCAACCCTAACATATTCTCAGAAGACGAAGAAGATGTATTTCACTCAGGAGAATCAGCTACAGAATCTCCATCACACGTTCCAGTAGATAGAATGAAAAGAAAGCTCACATTAGTCGACCGTCCGACGCCAATGCCAAGTGCGAGCGGGACGCACTCTGCGGCCTGTGTAGCTGCCTCGCTCGCACGCGCTGAATCATACGATGAGTTCCCGTATATCGATACAGGAGAAAGTAGCAATGATTTTACACCTCGCGCAGCTCCTACTTCCGTCGGTCGTCATGCGATATCTCCCTTACGATGCGAGGCGTCAGTACCAACGCTTCAGTCCCCCAAAAACGCAGTAGCACCCACAGATATAATATTCGAACGTCCATCACCTCAAGCCGTAGCGTGCGGCGGTCGCGGCGACTTTTATGGACGAGCCGATTACTCCGTCCGATCCGATTCCTTAGCCTTAAAGAACCTAGTCGATAAAAAAGTCGACACGTCCTCACCAGACGCCAGCTGCTTAACAAAACTGCGTAAAAATATCTGTGGACGCGATTCGTATGATGTAAATGCCCGTATTTTGAAGTCGTTATGCGCTCGAACGGATGGAGGAAAGGATGAACTGAGATATATCGATGAGGAGGGCTCTCCGCCGGCGCGAGTTCAGAGAACTACGACTGTTGTTCCCATTAGTCCCGTCTGTGCAGCGCCCTCTGTTGACACGATGACGCGAAGTTGCAGCGTCGGGTACTTAGATTTAGTAGATCCGAGACACGCGCAAGTCACGGTGGCTGCTTTGAGAGGTGAACCGCCGAGACGACTGGTGTTAGTCAACCCTCGAAGGCAAAGACGACGACGACAAATAGCTACCCCACCGTCCCCAGTCAAAGAACGAGCGCCATCGCTTCGCCGTTGCGGAAAATCGCGGTCTTTAGACTCAAGTGATATGCCTTTGGCCGCGGCCGCGGTCGAGAACGCGAAAAAGAAACTGAAAGGGAAAGCGAAGGTTTCGGAGACTGAAAGTGAAGTGCCGCGTGTGTTATGTTCGCTGTGTCGCCTCGCGGCTCCGATTGGTGCGAACGCGGGGGGCGGGGCGTACGTGTGCACGACGTGCATGTGTGCATGTGCCCCGCCCCCCGCCCCCGCGGCGCCCTCCCCCTCCCCTCGCCTCGCCACGGACAGCGACTCAGACTACAGCAAGTATTATAGTTAGTAGATGATTAGATGCTTTTTCACTATGCGCCCTCTAGAATCGGATGTGTTTTATGGAGACATTATTATTTTTTTATCTAATCTTTTTATTTTGAAATACAACATAGTCCTTATGATTATTAGCTAAATGCGATAATGATGATAATGTTGATCCTACAAAATGCTGCAATACAAAGCTGCTCTATCAACGGGACATTTAATTGTACCTACTAGCTACAATTAAATTGTATCTAAATAATTTATCATAATCATACCATACTTAATCAGTCTCCATGGCACAACTGATTCTAATGAATATCTATAAGCTTAGCATAGCTCTTAGCAATGATAAACATTGCGAATCCAAACATGCAACACTGAACTGCAAATAGCATTGCAGAAACAGAAACACACAAAACTAAAGTCTATCCCTTTCTCCGCTTTGCTCTTCACACACGCTTCTAGAAGCGCTAGATACTTTGTCAAAATTGTAATAAGGATGAAATTGCTTGTTACCAGTGTTGATCATTTAACAGATAAAAACCATATTGTTTAGGTTCCAAAAATAAAAAAGAATCTTTGGCTTTTTAATTCTGATCGATACCATCAGGATCTTTAAATCTTTAATTTCTTGCATAGTTACCATAAACTCCTATTTTTCTAACTTCTCCTAAGAGACTTCTTTAACCGTTAGTCCTTTATGAGTTATTTGCAACCGGGGTTGTTGCTAGGCTATAGGGCAGTGTCAACATAACCCATACACACATTCTACAAATACCAACAGGTTTCCACAATATCAACTTTAGGTCTTGGGGATTTAGTATAATCCCCACACTGAGTCAGAGTCGTTTTTATCATTTCATTTCTTATTGAGATGATGAATAAGGAAACCGAATCTAAAATAGACGAGACCATGTCCCATGGGATGAGATCTGGTGTCAAGAGATAAGAAAGAAGAAGAAAGAAAGATGTGGTGGCGTTTTGCAATAATTGCGTAAAAACCATTAACAACCTTGCAGGTTCCCTTGAGCAGCTGGCGCTGAGACTGCTGGCGTCCCGCGCCACGCGCCACAAGCGACTGGAGCGGGAGATCTCCTCCGCGCCCGCCTCCCCCCGCGCGCCCCGCTCCCGCCCCGCCTCCCCCGCCGCGCCCGCCACGCCCAAGGCGCCGAGGAGCCGGCACTCCTCCGCCTCGCCGATACGGTCTGTACCACGACCATAGATAAGAGCATAGATGAGTAAAGCGGTTGTCACTTTCTCTCCATGGGCAGTCGTAGTTTTAGCTTTGTCATGCTTGGAGAGCCCAAGCACTTTATCCCTTCTGCCCTTAGCGACAAGGTTTCTTAGAATCACAAGTCGTTGCGGAGCCGCCATTATTCCGCCTCGCCGATACGGTCAGTACCTACCACGAGCAGAAATAAGAACCAAAGCGGTTGTCACTTTCTCTTAATGGATAAAACTACGACTGTTTTAGCTTTGTTATGCTTGTAGAGATCAAGGACGCTCTTCTTGCGCTGTGACACGCCTAATCCCTTCTGCCCTTACCGACAAGGTTTCTTATTAGAATCACAAGTCGTTGCGAAGCCGCCATTCTTCCGCCTCGCCGATACGGTCAGTACCACGACCAGAGATAAGAACCAAAGTGGTTGTCACTATGTCTCCATTGACACGCCTCATCCCTTCTGCCCTTACCGACAAGGTTTCTTCTTAGAACAGCTTATCACAAGTCGTTGTGGAGCCTCCACTCTTCCGCTTCGCCGATACGGTCAGTACCACGATCAGAGATAGGAGCATAAGAGCCAAAACGGTTGTCAGCTTTGTCATGCTTGGAGAGCACAAGGATGCTCTTCTCGCACAGTGACACGCTTTATCCCTTCTGTCCTTACCGACAAGGTTTCTTTTTAGAACAGCTAGCATAATCACAAGTCGTTGCGGAGCCGCCACTCTTCCGCTCCGCCAATACGGTCGTAGTACGCCGCCAATACGGACGGCAGATATGGACCATGCCCAAGAAATTATCACTTTCTTTCTCTCGATGGAGCACCAGTTCCAGCTATGTCATTGACATAGCGAGCCCAAGGATTACATAGATGTTCTTTATGCACAATGTCAAGCCTTATGCCTTTTTTCATATCGATTTGGTTTCGTAGAGCTATGTACCTACCTCTCAGACCACTAGCTGTGCCACAGCTGGAATGCTCCAGCTGTGGCTCCCTTTACTGCACAATATTTACAAAAATATAACATTAAAATGTCCTTCCAGACAACTTCTAAACTCCCCACTGCTGAACCGGCGTCGGAACAAGAAGCCGTCGGAGAGCTCCGACGAGGAGTACTCGGCCGGCTACAGCGAGGTCAACGGGAAGAACTACCGCGACCTCGAGACCTTCCAGAAGGCACAGCTTAGGAATAAGGTAACTATCTGATATATATGACAATTTACGGTTTGGTTTGATATGCACAGCTTAGGAATAAGGTAACTATCTGATATATATATGAGAATTTACGGTTGGGTTTGGTATGCACAGCTTAGGAATAAGGTAGGTACCTAACTATTTGATATAATATGACAATTTACGGTTGGGTTTGGTATGCACAGCTTAGGACTAAGGTAACTATTTGATATATATGACAATTTACGGTTGGGTTTGGTATGCACAGCTTAGGATTAATGTCTCAGTCTACTGTTGTGGTTTGCTAACAAAGTGGACAGATGATCTGGTGAAAGCGGTTGGCTCGCGGTGGATGCAGGTCGCGTCCGACCGGAATATATGGAAAACATTAAGGAAGGTCTGTGTCTAGCAGTGGGCGTGCAACGGCTGAGATGATGATGATGATGATTGTGGTTTGAACATTGTTAGAACATGAAGTGTGTAACAATCATAGCACTGTTTCAAGCGCTATTTTCACGGAATCTTTCCGTATTGTGTCTGTTTGGTAGCTATCACTGCTTCTTCGGCGAAGATCCCACTAACCTCGTTTGTCTTTTGACCAAAACAAGCTTTCGTTGTGGTAGGTAAAGTATTTATAGTTTTTGTATCAGCTAAGTTAACTTTTAGGATGCACAAATTATGGTTGGGAATTATAAATAAAGGACATCGCATAATAAATGCCCTTCTCCCATTCGACAAATAATAAGCTTTTAAACCTAAGCCTTGGGACGACTTATGTAGACATATATCTAATATTCGTTTCAAACTTATATTGCCTACACAGGACGCCATAAAGCTATCGCAGAAAATGTTAATGAATATTGTTTAGCGATAGACAAGATTTAAACAGGCGAGTAGATTTAATTACGTCCTTATGCCTGTAAATATCGATGTTAAAAGTATTTTTGTGTGCAGCAGGAAAAGACCGTCATAAAACCAAAGGTACATACCGGCATGAATGGCTAATAGATCAGCCGGCGCCTTCTCAGCTTCCAATGACGACCACTAACCACTAGAGCTTACTGCTACCAGCATTTACACCAAAATAATCAACGAAAGGGTTCAAGCAACTTTGGCTTCTAGTCTCGTTCTTGCACAAGCCTTTAGATCTTTAAACTGTAGATATTTTATCACATACAATATGCAATTTATGCAATGCTTAGAAAATACTTTTATCAGTATATGCCTCCTGTGGTGCGTCCTAGTTAATGAAAGCCGTATCTGCCGGGCTTATAAGCTCTCCTTCTCACTACGCTTGTGCAAAGACGGGGCCTTGCGGAAAATAAGGTACATTTGTGAATCTGGACCGGTGTTTAACAGGGTTTTTGGCTCTGCACACTTTCTTGATTCATATTATAATACTTATGTTACTGATTCAATTTGTTAACGTATACGTTTGTGTAAGCATTTGGTGCTGACCACCTTTTTTAAGCAACAAGATATCTACTTCAACCGATTGTCGATGCGTAGGTTACTAATTCCGCAAAAAACTCAGGGTTCATTTCCACCTGAGATAAGCAAGAATGCTTTGCGAGGGGTGTGTTTATTTGAAACAATAAGCTTTACTAAGCCAAAATAAACAAAAAAAAAACGTTTGAATCTCAACAAATATCTCGCACACCTCTTGGAAACGCACCTTAATCCCCTAACACCTCACAATGGACCAAATTTGAGTCTTAATTGCGGAAGAAAACCCCAAAATAACTCCCCTAACACCGGTCCAGATATAATAACTCCAAATACGATAACCATACATCATGTAACCATAGTTGATTCGCGCGGGAGGCGTTCCCTCCACGGCGGTGGCGCCGGCGGCTACGGAGGCGCGCGCGCGGCGACAGCTCGTGATGCACAACAAGGCGCCCATGTGGAACGAGAACAGTCAGGTGTATCAGCTGGACTTCGGAGGAAGAGTCACGCAGGAGTCCGCTAAGAACTTCCAGATTGAATATCATGGGAAACAGGTATGAAAATTATAAATGGTATTGGTTTGAAGCTTTATTTCAGTATCTTGAGGAGAAATGTCTAGATAAAATTTTTGTTTCTAATTCACATAGCAACTTCATCCTCGCTATAAGCTTGTGTTACGGGCTAGCACCCGTAATGGAGGCCATCCACGTTAGGGTTTGCATGATGGTTTTAACCTTGCATGCATAACCGACAGGCATAACCGAGTTTCATATAATGGAGGCCATACACGTTTGGGTTTGCATGCACAGTTTTGCCATTAACTCGTCAATTTAATACTGAGAACTGTGGCAGGCATGCTCGCCGGACGCCACACACGCTCGGTTATGCTTGCGCAAACATAACCGAGCGGCATAAAATATCAATTTTGATATTTGCTCGGTTGCATGTACATGCAACGATAACTGTACAGTTTTTTATCACATACACGCTAGGGTTTGCCTGTCGGTTATGCATGCAAGGCTAAAACCATCATGCAAACCCTAACGTGGATGGCCTCCATAACATAATACGTATACGTACAATAGTAAATTTCTGATATACGATATAGAATATACGAACATAGATATATATTTTTAATTATACGTATATAACAACCAGACACCCGGAACAGGTATTTGCAGATCATACTAATTATGGTCCCGAGGGGGGAATCGAACCCGCAAACTTTTGCGACGCAGCCGGACCTTCGCAAGCTGCGCCACAGAGGTCGTCGATCTATACATTTACGAAAAAAAATTATGTCGTGTATGAATATTCGTTTCTTTAAAGTTAGATACAAAACGATACACATAAAACTTAATTTCCGTTTATTTGTATGGAGGATTCTGTACTTTTGGACGGAGTTAGGCTGGTTATACTAGCAAATCTCATCACGCATAATGGACCTGGACCGCCTTTGAGTCCAAATGCGGAAAACTGAGCCATCCTTATAGTACGGGAGGCGACGATGCTAAATGGGGATTTACTCGAGCGTCGAAGAGACCTATTGGGTTGCATTTGGTAGATGATAAGAAGACAAAATTGTATGAGACCGATGTGTTTCATCAGTGGGGGAAGCGACCATAGATAATTAAAAACTTATTTTAAAAAATACTGTTGTATGGACGTACTTAAGCGCGTCAGTTAGTGATAGATTCTATGAATCAGATTCAATAAATTGAAAATCAGCTTAACATACTTACATACTTAAAGATAATTTAGGAAATATGATTGATAATATACGATTGTAAATCTGATTGTTTACACGATTGGGGTGAGTGTACGTAAAAGTTTAAAAAATAAAAATCGCGACTCATTTTTTATCAAAAATATGAACAAAAAAATCGGCATTTCCAAAGGTGTTAGAGCGTCAGATTTAGATGTATATGGTTCATCTTTATGTTCTAATTCTACCATATCTTAATCTGACGATTATCTAAAGTGATTCGCCTAATCTGACAAAAGTAAATTTTGTTCTCTTATAATTCACGTTCGAACATAGATAGATTTTTTATATTTGGTGGAGGTACTTATCTGGGTACTAGCTATCTCCAGTATCTTAATCTGACGCGCTCGAGTAAATCCCGAAATCCCCTCTTCGGCTCCCGTACTATTACTAACTAAACCGTTTATTTGTATAGGTAATGCAGTTCGGCCGCATAGACGGTAACGCGTACACTCTCGACTTCCAATACCCGTTCTCGGCGCTGCAGGCCTTCGCTGTGGCGCTCGCCAACGTCACGCAGCGCCTCAAGTGAACCCCGCCAAGACCCACGAGAGAAGAACCTATGAGATTCTTATAGAAATACTGGTTATCTATAAAATCCAGAACATAACATTACAGATTACAGTTACAGTTAAACCAATACGTTATGTCTAGGACTTAAAATCATATTCAATACCGATCAATACTAAATAATCTGATTTAAAATCTACAAGACTATGATTTTGGATTCTACCGGTTGCAATCACAAGTTTGGTCCTTCCGTGAAGTCTACAAGATAAACTCTTGTAGCCTTCTCGGTCCTTCAGTCATGGTCAAACGGCAGGAACGAAATAGAAATTTCACAAGTGGTATTCGATTTCTCCTGAAAGTTTGTGGCTGAGATTAGTTTTAACTTTAACTTGTTTTAGTTTTTAGTTAAATTGTCAAAGAACTATGATCTGAATAATTTTGAACTTTATTAACGAAATGTTAAACATTATTTTCTATAACCCGAGTCTATTCTGTAACATAGTTTCGAAAGGTAATATGTGCTCGCGATACGTTGAACGAATCAATTTGAAAATTGACGAACCTTATCATTCCGCGACTGTACAATCCGTATACTTTTATTATCTATCTCTTTGTTCTGAAGACTAACATATTTTTGACCATGACATATAGTCCGGGATCCGTAGTACATGGAAATCAAGTGATTACTAACAAGCTAATTTTTGGTGAGTAGCTTCGTTTCGATGAGACGTCCAAAGATATCCTATACCCAACTCTCGATTGTGGTAGCTAACAGAGATATCAAGGATTAAAAAAATCAAGTATGTAAAACCGGGATAACGGACCACGAAATTTGTAGGACAATATGTTATATCTCAAGATAATAAAGAATGTTACCTAATTTTGATTAATAGCACTCCATATTCTATATCAAATATAAAAAATACTAGTGAAAGAATTACTTCGATACATCAATTAGTTTCCGATTTAGAAGTAAAACAAGTTGTAACCGTACGACGCGAGCCGCCGGTTACGGTGTGACGTCATAGTGCAGCACGATCAGTCTGGTTCACTCAGTCCGCTTGCATTCGCTTGTTATTGTGACGTAACTATAATAGTTAGAAATATGCTGTCGCGACATTTTTTGTAGATATTAATGTGTTCTACAAAATTGTAGTACATTGTATATTTCTAAAATGAATACTTTTCGCAGCGCATGCGATATAAGATTTTTTTTTTACATCTTGGGTGACATATTTGGGTTTTCCGTGCGGATCCCTACTTTTAAAAAAAATGTAATATAGCTTATAACCTTCCTCGATAAATGGACTATCCAACACTGAAAGAATTTTTGAAATCGGACCAGCGGTTTCTGAGATGAGCGCGTTCAAACAAACAATGAAACTCGTCAGCTTTATAATATTAGTATAGATAGTATAGATAAGTA
The DNA here is from genome assembly GCA_963691955.1 of Chloroclystis v-ata. NCBI lineage: Eukaryota > Metazoa > Arthropoda > Insecta > Lepidoptera > Geometridae > Chloroclystis > Chloroclystis v-ata. The sequence continues at coordinate 7,812,371 of OY829902.1, read as the reverse complement.
TAAGTATAGAAGCGCATAAACAAGTTTTAAATCAAAATAAACGGCCTCACGCATATTGTAAGCAAAATAAATACAAATAAAAGTGGCCAAGTTCGAGTCGGACTCGCCCATGTAGGCTTCCGCAGCAATTGTTTATATGAAATAGTTTATGACGTAGGTACTATAAAAAAACTACTTTATAGATTTCGTTCAAACCAATTTTCGTTGTTAGTTTTTATGGTTATGTACAATATATATATTTTCTAGATTTATCATCTTCTTATTTTAAAAAATAAGGGGGGGGGGGACACACTCTGTTTTGCACTTTGGAAGAGTCTCACGTGTAAACTATTGAGTTTAAAATTAAATGGTTTTAGAAATATTGTTATGATTTTTAAAGACCTATTTATAGATAACCCACACGTATGGGTCCGATTAAAAAAAAAGTTTTTAAGTTTCAGTCCTATCCCTAGGTATGGGGACCCCCAAATGTAATTTATTTTTTTTCATTTTTTTTATGAAATCTTAGTGCGGTTCACGGAATACATCTACTTACCAAATTTCAGCTTTATAGCTCTTATAGTTTCGGAGAAAAACGGCTGTGACATACGGACGGACGGACGGATGGACGGACGGACGGACGGACATGACGAATCTATAAGGGTTCCGTTTTTGCCATTTGGCTACGGAACCCTAAAAAAATAGGTTTAGTACATCTGTAACGTTCAAGCTACTACATTTACATCCTAAGTATCTATCCTACTTCCTACTAATAGTATAAATGCGAAAGTGAGTGGGGGTGTGTTTGATATCTTTCACGAAAAAACTACTGATCGGATCTGGACGAAGTCTAGAATAACACATAGGCTACTTTTAATCCTAAGAAAATGTATAGTTCTAGATGTTGATTGATAAGAAGTGTACTCGTTTGCAATAAATCAATGTATTGTTCATTTAAATTTACTAAGAAGCTAGTTTGCAATAAATTAATGTATTGTTTATTTAAATTTACTAAGAGCAGCGGTACCTACCTATAGTATATAGATAAATACCAATAGCAACAAAACTTTAATACATAAAGGTAATATTGTCTTTAACGTCAAAGTTTAATGGTAGGTAGGTACTTCTACTATTTGAGTTATCTTCATCCATTTTATAAATCGAATAAAATTTTAGTACTACTATTAAACTATTAACTTAATACGCGGACGAAAACACAACAAAATACTGCGCAAGCTATTGCACTACTATTATAATCTGCTGGCGACTTCATACTAAGCGGGCCGTGGCCCGCGCGACGTTGCATTATGACGTCACAAGCGCTCATGTGACTGTTAGCGAGACTCGATATTTTTCGAAACTTTGAATGCCTATAAAATCAAAACTACTTGGTACTTTTTAAGTAAACAAAAACTAGTGTATTTGTATACACGCAGGCTTTACTGATACAAAATTTCAAGCGATTTGGCATACCTAGTAACATTACTTATTATCTAAATTATATAAAAACATGTTTGTCCTACAAAACCTATGGTTTGATCAAAGAGTCCGCCATTTCGAAAATGTATCGAAAACGAGGTCAATTTAAATGATTACTATGATTACTAACCAGCTGATTTTTTGTTGTATACTTAATTAATATATATAAAATCTAACGGACATATTGTCCGACAAATTTTGTGGTCCGTTATCCCGGTTTTACATCCTTGATTTTTTTAATCCTTGATATCTCTGTTAGCTACCACAATCGAGATTTGGGTATAGGATATTTTTGGTCGTCTCATCGAAACGAAGCTACTCACCAAAAATTAGCTTGTTAGTAATCACTTGATTTCCATGTACTACGGATCCCGGCCTAATAACTGAGTCTTTCTTTAAATTATGTAGAAATTAATTGACGATGCCGTGACGGTGAGGCATGTGTGCTATTGACACTGTATAAAATTGATAATGTTTGCGTTGATAATTGCAGAGCGGATTTATATAATAAGTTGTTGCAAAATCAAGATGGAAGTCATAATATAATGTACTTCTAATTAAGCGCAAAACGATAATCTCTTCATTTTAGAAGAAATAGATAGAAATTGGTGTTTGGTGTCGAATCGCTTACTATAAAGAATTGAAAATGTCTTTTGAAATGGTCTATTGGTCATTAATTTGATAAGATATTTCTTTATTATTTAAATTGATACAGCTTTTTAACAGTAGTTTACTGATTGCTGAAAACTTGAAGACAAGATTTAAACGTATTTTGTAAGCAATTGAATCGATAGAAACTCGTAGCATAAAAAGCTTATCAGCAGACACCGCGCCAAACATTGTTATTTTTACACAAGTTTAGATAGGTAGCTTTGTAAATTAATTCAGACGTTAAGACGATATTAAAAGCCGTTAAGTTTTGCTGACTTTTACATAATAAAAGGTCATTATTAAAAGTCATTGATTCAATATAGATACAATTGAAAATGTTCACAATACATACTACCTACATTTACACCCTAGAATTGAATGGTATGAGATGTATAGATCATAGACATTGAATCTAATGAGCTACCAAAGCCTGTAAATTATAAGTGTAGGCCTATTATGTAAATAGCTACTATTTTTGTTATCGTGGCTTTTTGATACTAATAACGTTAGTTATTTTAATATTGTGTTTGTCAGCTGTATAGTTACTGTTCATCTTTTAAAGATACGATTTAGTTTTTGTTAATTGTTGTGCACTTTCATATTCCAGTATATTAGTAATATGTTTATGTATTATTTTTTAAATGTGTAAACTAGTCCATGTGTAGTTTGTACGGTTTAGTGAATCTTATGTACAACGAGTGCTTAAAATGCACTACCTGATTAGGTACCTACTTGTTGTATTGTGTGTACCTAAAGATATTGTTGTTATTATACTAATTATTCTGTAATGGGTGTTACTATTTATTATCTTATCGAATTAGTCAAATAAATCGTGTTATCATATTAAAATTTTTGTAACGCTCAATATTAAACAAACTACAGTTATTTTACTGTCTTGGTTAAACAAGTTTCTTTTTCTATTAACGCGAAATCCACAAACAATTAATTCATTGGTAAACGCCAATAGTTTCCAAAATATATAAATGGTTCATGGGTTTCCTGTTTATATGAAATTGAAATGAAAATTGGTTTAATATCTGCAATAATTATAAATCTTATGTTTACCACAATCAAATACATATCTATGGTTAATTATTGTACTATTCTAGTGTTATTTATGAATCTTATTTCATTGATTCATTATTTGAAGACTGCACTTAGTAGATATTTTGTGGTTATCTGTTACCGTCTGTAAGGAAGAATGTTGTATGTGTTGGGTTATGTTTTGTTTGCTAGATTATTTCGGTTACCAATTCCATATGATCTCTTACAAGACTTAAAATTGGTTTTTATGGCTATATTTTTTGTCTTAAAAGTTTTATAAGAGCACTGTCCTGCCAATATAAATAAATACATGAACACCTAAAAAGCTTTGCTAATGATACTCGATATCGATACTGCTTTAAGACAAATTACCTACTGCAATGCTGACAAAAACTACACAAAATCACTTCGCATCGCATCTACTACCTATACCTATAGCAATGTAACATCTACTACCTATAGCAATGTTTAAAAAATTTCAAACATATGGCATGGCTTTGTTGGATTTATGTGATAAAAGTAATAGCATTTCCATCTCCAGTTGTGATTCAACAAAGATTTTAACAAAAAACCTGCAATATCAATGTACTTAATACTTACTATTTTATTAAGTTCGCAAGAGTTTGTTACATTGTGTTTTTATGGCAGGTAATCATGTTTCGTTTGCCAAGCTTAATAGGTTTGTTGTCGTTGCTTTTTTGCATCACTAATCATCGGTTGTAAATACCTATTTTAGTGAGAATTGTAAATAAAATATTCTCCAAGAAAGACTCTGAGTTTTATTTCTAATCGTGTTTTAATCCCAAAAAAGGTAAATTATGTCAGACTCAAAGTATAAACGTCATAGTTATGGCTCGTTCACTTCATATTATGTTTAAATATTTCACGGTTATGTGCCTACCGTGATAAACTTACATAATTTTATTTTAAATAAAAAAGTAATTAATGACATATAATTTAATGAACAAATAACTTAACAGCCCACAATAGCAATTATTGTATAATGTATAAAAGACGCGTAACTTATCGCATATGCACTTAAAAGTCTTTATTTTCTACAAGTTTCTGACTTTAACAGTTTTCATATTTATACACAGAATATAACAGAGTTCTACTAAACCATCAGTGTCACTCATAAATATATTTCTCAGAGGTCAACCAAAACAATTAAATGAATAAGAACTTACTAACATGTGGATAGACTTTAGTTTAGCTAAGCAAGAATATTTACTTGATACTTTAAATCCGAAGTTTCATTTATTCTATAGTAACCTAAGAGCCCGTTATGGCCAGACCTTCCTTTAATTCACAAGCGTGAAAATTCTTTCATGTGTATGTCTAACATAGGTAAGAATAACCCCCAAACATGAAACCTGGATCGCGGTTCCTTTGGGAGATAACAACCTTTTACCTGTTATCTCCCAAAGGAACCACGATCCAGGTTTCATGTTTGGGGGTTATTCTTACCTGTGTTAGACATACACATGAAAGAATTTTCACGCTTGTGAATTAAAGGAAGGTCTGGCCATCACGGGCTCTTAGTCTATAGTTATTATGATAGTTTAAAAAGTTATAATATGATGGAGATATTTGGTACACTAAAAAAATAATGGAAAATTATGAAAAGTGTAAAAATCAGAAAGCTTGTTGATAGAGCCTGTGGCCGGCGCTAGTCCCTCTGGCGCTAGTCGCTGACGCCAGTCACTGGCGCTAGTCACTGTCGCTGCTCTGCCCCGGCACGTAGTCCGCGTCGTCCTCGTCGGAGATGTCCAGATCGTCCAGATCTTGGAAGAGAGACTCGTCTACTTTCACTGCATCACCTGAAAGTAACAATACACTCATCAAAAATCTTTCAAAAAGAAAGTTTGACAATAATTAAATCAAATAAGCATTTAGTAACATTTAAGAAAATTATGAAATAAAAATGGATGCATACAAATAAATTTAAATAAATTATGAATAATTTTAAAAGAAAACTGCTCATCAAGGCATGGGTGTTGAGAAAGGAATGGGCATAACTTCTAGCTTTTAATGTATTTTGCCTCAAGTCAACTTACCATCATCCAAGAATTTAAGATCAGATTCATTGAGTGTTGTGTCACGAAGGAATAGCTCTTTTCCAGTTAATTTGTTTTTATCTTTTGCTTCTTTTTCTCGCTTCGCCGGAATACCCAAATCATTCTCAAACTCTTTCCTCCACGCCAAGAAGGATTCTACTGTGACCCGGGTGCCTTCAAATCGTTTCTGTAAAAAAATACTGGTTAAAATATTTCAGTTGCAGCACTTTTACGGGAAACAGCTCAGGATAGAGCTGAATGGAATATAGAAATACATTTTTATTGATAAAACCACTCCATGTCAAATTGCTTATATTTAAATTATAGGAATTATTTAATAATTATTAATTAAGTTTAAAAACCCAAACAGCTGAACCAAATTGGGATAAAAATTAACATAAGTTTTCTATATGACAAGTCCATACATCACATTTCTATACAATAAATGTAAAATTTTATTTGAAAAATATTTACTGGAGAATTGAGAGTATTGTCTAGAAGAAAAATGGTTATTGGTTGTTTATACCTGTTCCGCTTCTTCATCAGCCTTGATCTTAGCAAGAGCCAGTTCTTCTCTATCTTTCTTAATATTATCCCACTTTTCATTGAGCCACTCCTGTCCCGCTGATACTAATGTGAACACCATAACCATGCCCAGATTTTCAGTTCCCTGAAAAAAATGTATTATACTCACAATGTACATACTCTGCATTGTGTGTGTGTGCAGTGCGTGTTGGCACACACACTTGGCCAGAGTGATGAACACATGAATGCAGAGTGATGAATTAAATCCTCTGTCTAATGTGATGAGCAACTTTTTGAATATGTTTTAGAATTTAAAAAGTTTGTTTAACTAACACAGGATCATAACGTAAAGCACTGTGAACTTACCTGTTCCATTAAATGCCTGTGTAAGTCATCCTTTTCGACAATATCATCAAAGTTCTCTTCATCTTCAATCTCTACAAGTGGAAGTTCATCCGGATACTTGGCAGTATATGTGAATACTAACTGGCATGCGAGCCCGTCGCCGTCGTCGAAACCCTCCGATTTTATAGGTATGCTGAACTTGTGGAATGGTTCTTTTTCTAAAACTAAAAAAAACATTGGAGTTTATTATTACTACAATTTGTTAAACTAACCCACATCTTTGAGGTTACTCATCAACAATCAAATTAAATTGTTTTACTATTGTAAATGCATTACAAACTTAAAAACAAATATCATAACTTACTAGCTTGTTATCAAAAATGTGATATTGAGTTATGTTTACAATATCCTATATATGTTTTTATATGTGTATTAAATGTAGACAAGTAAGTTGTACCTTGCATATCACCATAATAGATAGAGTCCAGAGCTTCCAGTTCACTGCTTTGTTCGTAATTGTAATCCATTTTGAGTAAGCTTATGAATTAGGATTTAATTTTACACGTTTTCCATCGAAAAACGAACGACGAAGTCAACTAGAGATGTGTAGGTGCCATGAGTAATGCAGTACGCGTAATATAGCACGACCGCGTACTGTAACAGTACCCATAGCCCGACAAAATTTAGCATGACACATGGCATTTACCCACTCCTCCACTGTCCGTGGGTACTTTAGTACCACAACCACAAACGTAAAGAAAGACCGTTAAGACCGTCAACGTCAACTGTTCATGGTACTAGAAGGCCACAAAACGTTTCGCCCTTTTGTTTTCAAATTTCTGTTTTATCTATGCCATTATATTGTTGCCTGTCGTATTAAATGTCACTGTCAATAATTATTCTAATCTATGGTGAATTAATCTATGGTATAAAAAATTAATTATATGTATAACAAAAAGTAAAAAAAAAATCGTACAAAAACTCAATTATTGTATTATAAATTTTTGCGGGTTCGATTCCCGCCTCGGAACAACTATTTGTATGATCTGCAAATATTTGTTCCGGGTGTCTGGATGTTATAATATGTACAATAAAAAATATCTAGGTATCTATGTATGTATATTATATTAAGTATATCAGAAATCTAGCACCCGTAACACAAGCTTCGAGCTTACCACGGGGCTAGATGTCGCTGTGTAAAATTGTCCAGTAATATTTATTTATTTTATTTTTATAAAGTTGATTTTTAAATACGCCAACATTATTGGTAACACAACCATAAGCCTGGAGACCCCTTTTTATACCATAGGTAATTATTGGGGTTAAGTATGAAGGGAAATCAACTTTGTTAAATAAAACGTCGGGTCATGTTTAGAGTACTGCGTACTGATAAAATGCTATATGACGCGGTACCAAATGTCATGCCATATGGCATGACATTAGAGAGTACTGGTTTGCGCATCTCTAAAGTCAACGAAGTGCTGGCGGCGCGGCACAAAAACGAAGCGAGAGAGCAGCTGATTTTGAAAGATTGAATCGCTGGTATGTTGATATTGTCAAAGTCATACGTCACTGTAATCTATTTGTCAAAGTACTAAAATAAAATGTAAACAAAAAAAACGTAAACATACCATCTCTTCAATTTCGATCCGAAAATCCCGAAAATATAGGAAAAATGGATTCTTCAGATACTTCCCTTAACAATTCACCAAATATAACTGATATAACTCCAACACAAATAAGGTATGTGCCTCAGCCTTTGAATTAGTCTAAGTTCTCAAAATCTGATGGCATGACTCCGACGGCATGACACATTTCCAGAGTTCTTAGAGACTAAGTTTTTGTTGCACTATAATTTTCTAATTATTTCAGCCCTAACAACCAAGTAAAAGAGTCTACTAATGAAGACAGTTTAGATCTACAGGAAGAGGTATTGTCTAATTTCCGCAAGCCAAACATCTTACCAAATGTGAATGTTCCTGAGAAGATTATAATTTGCTTGGATGTGTGTAACGACAACAACAATGCTCTGTTCAGACTCGGTGATGGAACTACGTTTACTCCTATGAACATGATGAAGAGGGTCATGGATTTCTTTCTCCATTCAAAATTAGCCATCAACAAAAACACTGAGTTTGCTTTATTAGTCTTGAAAGGAAATGAACCTTGTTGGATGCAGAATTTTACAAATAATATAAAAGATATCATAAATGCAGTTGACTATCTTAACCCAGAAGAATATACAACAGAAAGCTTTGACTTTAAAAAGGTATTTCAGATGGTGAAACAAAAGATTGAAATTCCTGAATACAAGGAAGGAGAATGCATCTTACCACCACCCTATATTGTAAGGATGATTGTCTTATATGGCAGATCTAACTGTGTCCCGCTAATACCTCAGGATGACCCTCATTATGTGTTTCTTAGGAAACAAGTGTACTTTTATATTGACATTCTATTGGCTCATGAAGATGATTGCTCTGCTTACAAATGTGAAACCGTCTATGATGCCCTTCAAGACCTTGATGATGGGTATTCTTATGTCTACGAGGTGTCTAGGAACGCTACTAAGATCCATGACTGTATTGCCAAGTTATTGGCACATCCATTGCAGCGGCCATTGCAGAAAAACACTGACTATTCTTTTGGTGATTAACATTGCAATTAAAGTTAATTACAATTCTTCAATTTCATCACCTTACACAATGTATACTTATCTAAAATATTATTAAGTAACAATAAATAAAGAAAACAATTAATTTTACTTTTATGTATTTATTTCAGCTCTTCAAGGGGTTATGAATGGTACAAAAGAAAAAACTAATTCTATTATTACAGTTATACATAGTTCCAAATACTTAGACATTTACTATGTACTTTTCTCAGATGAATTATAGATACTGTATAGGTTTACAAAAGCCAAAAATGTAAAATTGTCAATTAGATATTTTGTTCAACTGAATGAAAAAAGTTATAGTCACTGGTAAATACTACAGTGAAAATAAAAAGGAATATTTCGGCACAGCCATTCTTAATTCCACACTTACCAATACAATTTTATGTAAGTTATAAATTAATAATACTTTTATAATTTCTAAAATGATGTTTTTACTTTACAATGATTTTAAGTTGTGTATAAATGAGTTGAGTGCATTTATACATTTTGAGCAATAATATTTAAATAATATTAACTTGTCTTATAAAAATATGACGGTAGGTACTTAGACAAGTAACCATTGATTTATTTAGTAATGGAAACAAGCTGATACAACACAAGCAAAAAAGAAAATACATTCATAAAATAAACTCAGCAAACTTTACATCAAGTAAATAATACAAAAATAAATGGATAACAAGCCATAAAAATATATTTACAACTACTTGAATGTTACTATGAAGCCCTATCTCGAAACACTGTTAACAAATATAATACATAAGGAAAGAGAATCAAAATAGGTTTAAAAAAAACTTACAAGTAACATTACAATTCAACATTCCAAGGCAAAGACTATTCACTATCCACAAGATGTACATTATTATAGAAATCAGGCACTAAGGTCAACATGAGTGAGTGATTTATCCCAACGCACTGTGCCTGCAGTGGCGAATTTTTTTTGATTACCATTTAATTGAATAAATAGATTTCTTCTAAGCCTAACTCATTTATACAGTATTAATGCCAGTAAATGGAATTTAACCATGCATACTTCTAACACAAATTCGCAGCTTATTTAGACTGCCTAGCAAAGTATAGCATGAAAAACCCCCGCAAATTAAGCATTTTCTTACATTATTACATAACTGATTTAAAATCTACACCTGAGATCCTAAGGATGTGTTAATACACTATCGATGCCTAAGATTTGACACTGGTTATTTTACGAACAAAATAAATAATTTTATGTATCAGTCTCAACACTTTTAAAACTATTTACAATATTGCATAAACACAAAAATGTAAACTCTTCATTTGTCTACAATGAATATGGTTAATGGAATGACGATAATCAAAACACATCTTACAAAACAATGTAGTGATAAGAAGTTAAACAATATTACTTAGACCAATTTGTTTGTGGAGACCACATAAATAAAAATATAAAACAACAGCTACAGAAATTTCCAAGCTAATGGACTGTCACATAAACAGTTTCACAAAATCTAAACATTCAAATTTTATAAATACTTAAGCCAATCCAATAAAATATCAGCATAATAGGACAGCAGCAATACAAAGTCTTGAGTTAGTATTTTGAGTATTATAATATTTCTTAATACCATCATCCACATGACATAAATCCTTTGATTAATTCCTAACGCAAAACGAACGCGGTGGAACAAAACAAGAACTGCTAATGGAGAATGTTCCATTAGAACTTGTACCGTAGGAAGACAGGACTAGATGAATTAATGTTTATTTATACAACTAACAAACACGTAAGTGTCTAATTGAGTCCACTCCACACGCCGCAGAGCTGTAGCTCCCAAACCTGAACAGAATAGCTTCGGTTGAGGAATGTAGCACGAAGGAATGAATTTCAGTCTTTTGTACGGTAAGAGACTGGTCCAGTTTGTCTTGCGGCCAACATTAGGTTTTATATATTATCTTTATAATTAGGTTAGCACCTAACTATAAATATCTATTAGAGAGTGAGTCATAAGAAGTGATGAAGTGAAACATTTTTATTTCACACTACCACGACACGACTATAAAGATTTTTAAGATTTACGTCATTTATTCCCATAAAATCCTAAAAATAACTTGTATAGTTTATTATCTTTTCGCTATATCGAAAACTGCAATTCGCTTACGGAATTATTATAGTTTTGGAAATAAGTGGGAATTTAATATGTATGCAATGCATTAATATATCTACTGCACGTGTACTTGTATATTTAAAATCCAAAACATTACATAATTTATTTTATGGTTACTTATAACTAGCTAGATAATTGTGCCCTACAGGCTTACATTATTGAAAAAACAATCGTAAGACTAATCCACATTTCAATCTTGCTTTACATGTATCTGTAAGTTATCTTCATACGGACATATGAGATTATAATATTATGTTAATAAAATAAAATTTGCATGAACTGATAATTGGAAAGCATGACCATGAGTTATAACAACTAGTTTATAGACGCAAAATGTGTTAACAATTAAGAATAAACACTGAAACTAAAATAAAAATTAGCCAATGTATTTTCAGCGTGCTTACAACAGTCAGATGAAAAAGTCTACTCATATTTTACATATTTAAAACTGAGCAGATTTCACAGTCGAAAATATTAAATGAAATCTTAAAGTTTGGGCTTAGGCGGTTTCGCGATCTTTTAAACTAGTCATTCGTATTTGATATACGTTTTAATTATTATAAACACATTTTTGGGAAATGTACCCGTAAAATTTGAATTTTTATGTTGCAAAAGGGTCTATAGGTTTAGGTTGATTAAGAGCCTAAATCTTATTTAAAAAACAACTATCTAGCTGGTCAAAACTCATACAACACACCGCGTTTGCAATATTAGGATGCACGAAACTCGCTCGTAAGAAAGTTAACGACAATTTGTATGGGATCAAAACAGCGCCTAGTGTCTAAAAGGAAAAACAAACATTTGTCAGTTTCAAATTGAAGTTAACTTTCACCGACCGAGTTCGTTAAAATTTGACACACAGGTACATAAATCATAATATTCATTTGCGGACATCTTTTCTAAAATTATCTAGCTGGTCATAGATTATACAGGTGGACCCTCATTAGCAAGGCAGGGTGCGAGAAAGAACCTCATTTCCGTATAAACAGGAAGTCCACAAACCTTTAAAAGTTAGATAAGGGCAACAAAAGGAGGAGGAAAACAAGTCACAACCGCTCACACTACGGACCGAGCAGTCGTGATCCGTGTCCGCAACCTTGAGGATGTAGCTTGTACTGAGATGACTGTTGGCGTTCTTCATTATGTTCCTGTCCTTTTCCCACATTATATGTATAAGGTCGGCACAACATGTCTTTTCATTCCATTTTTGACTGTTGGCGTTCTTGTGATGTCTCGTTTACATGAAAATGTAGATTCTCGTTGACAGGGTCGTGTGGGTGTGGGTTGCAGCGCGGGTAGACAGTTCAGTCAGGGTGGTGAGTGTGGTGAGTGGTGTGAGTGCGGTCAGGGCGGCGGGCGGTCGGGCAGCGCGGGCGCGGCGTCGTCAGCGCCGGCGCCGCCCGAACGCAGACGCATCACGTACGCGTAGGTGCGGTAGCGCTTTATCTGAAACAAAAAGGTTGTTGATTCAGATTTCGACATAAAATCTGTAAAAGTACGTCATCATTACCAATGCCCCCCCCTCCCCTTTTTACCATGAAAGTGCCTATTTTTAAGGTTTAATTACAAAATTATATATTTATTTCAGGCAATACAAAACCTAGGTAATTAACCTAACTTATTGTAAACACTTATGCAAAGTGTTGCAATAAATATAAATACAAATGATATGCCATACCTCGTATACTAGATAATGTTCCTTGTCGCGCGCGTGATGCGTGTTCTCCCGCGCGGTCCTCAGCGCGACCAGCTCCTCCTCGAGTCTCGCCGCGCGCTCCTCGTGCGCTGTTAGTTGTTCACGCTGTAACAAATGTTCAACTTATAAGTCAACCAACATTATAATCAGGCAAGAATTTCCTCTCTGTTGAAACTTGATATTTTCGGCAGTTTGTTATAAATATATCTATTATACACATTATTGCCTTTATTTAAATATAAACACAAAGTTATACAAAACAACCTACAGTCAAAAATATATATCAAAATGTATAATCACCGACCGCGGCGCTAAGCTCAAGCGGCCGGTGACTAGGGATTCAAACTCTTGCTCCAGTTATGATAAGACGTAGCCCCCATACAAACATAATTTAACGCGGACAGAGTTGCGGGCACAGACAGTTTTAGTGATTCCACTTTCAAAATTTTCGTGAGTTATACTATTCATTTCTCATAGAGTACACATAGTTCTCAGTGAGAACCGCGCGCGCGACCTGAGAAGAGACGGGGTACGGCGGGACGCTCACTCCTCCTGATAAAGACTGCTCTTGTTGCGGTCGAAACGTCGAAAGTTGTTTAACTCCTGTGTAAATACGTGAGTAATTCCCGTTTTATAAAATGAATAGTTTTAGTGATATTAACCATGGTAAGTTTGGTGTGCGTGCAGGGCAGCAGCGGGCGCTGGAACTTGCGCTGCGAGCCCACGGCGCCCGCCAGCGGCGCGCACGAGTACGCGGCGCACACGAAGTTAACAGTCTCAACCCACGAACACAGCTCTTTGGAGTCACTGAAACAACACATACCACCTCAAAACCTTGTGTGAAGTAACAAATGTATATAAAAAGAGTAATTAAAAAGATATCATACCTAGTTTGAAATAAATATTCAGATTGGTCCGCAGTCTGTAATCTGAAAACGTGCTGTTTTTTCGTGTAGTCAGTTGCTTTTGTCGCTAACGCGTGATGTATTCTGTAAGAAACACAAACTTATTACAGAACTGTTTAAAAAACTGAACAACGGAATATCACAAGTACAGAAAAAGTTTCATTAAAAAATAAATACTCCACGCGTTGAGGTAGCGTTAAATAAAAAAATATTACGGGGCAAATTACACAGCAACATCTAGCCCTGTGATAAACTCAAAGCTTGTATTGGGTGCTAGATATCTAACATACCTAATGGAATATGCATTACATTATATAAGAGCTATTATGTATATTATAAACTGGTCGGATATCATCCCCTTAAATGTAAATGTTTACCTAATGGCATTGTGCAGGTTGTCGGACATCTGGCCCCGTCGGAAGCCGTGTTCGTCTTTGTGTAGGTATAGGACTAGATCTCGCAGCGTGCAGTAGAACATCTTCCACCCTCGCCGCCCGAATGGCGCTGAAAATTAACAGAATATACTGTGAAATCACAATCGAAGATAATTAGTTACGGTGAGCGAAGCAAACCGCAATACGACACACGCCACGCAGCATGTTGCATGCAGCATGCTGTGTGTGTGGCAGCACGACCGGGGGCAATGCGAACACAGGAAACTGCACGGCGAGCGAAGCGAGCCGCGCTGTGACCTCACGCCCCCAGGCCTCCCTGAATACCTACTTGTAGGTTACAAAACCCCCCTTATTTTATGAATATATTCACGACATACTAGTGTACATATACAAGTAGATGTAGACAAGTGGCTCACTCTTCTTTCCATTAGTGTCGACGCAGCACTTGCGCATGACGTATCCCTTCTTGTACTCGACGGCGCGCGCCTGGTCGGGCACGTCCAGGAAGGGGTTGCCGCCCACCGGCGCCGCGGCGCGCGACTCGCCGCCGCCGCCGTTGTTCGACCCGTTGCACGTGTCCGTGTCACTGGAGGGATACATTCATTTTAGTGACCGATTACTAATTATGTTGTGGCAGAATATGGAACTAACAAATTGAATAAATATTTAATACAATACATGGTTTCATTTATCATATAACTTCTTCTAAAAATCTTTAATATTAATATTCTAATTTCTATAAATAGGATGGGGGGGGGGGTCTTTCCGTGGACAGAAAAAGGGGGGCACCTTTCTGTATAGTATACAAAATTGCACTCCACAACCCCGTCGTAGGCGAGTTAATTAAGTATACCAAATACCCCAAAACAAAGGTTCTGTTGGGAGACTCGTGCTGGCTAGTGGGACATAAATAAGGTAATTATATAACTCACAGTGCCCACTGCAGCGGCTGCGCCCTGATCGCCTGGTAGAGATGCTTGAGCGTGTCCCTCGGGAAGTTGTCTCCGTCGTTGAGGTCGGCCAGGTTGTCTATGAACTCTGCGCAGGACATGCGCCGGAATGTGCTGCCGCCGCCGCCCGCGCCGCCGCACCCGTGCAGGTCCGTGTTCAGCAGCATTATGGCGCACGTTAGCGTGTGCACTGCGTCTGTGGGCGGTGTTTAGGGTTAATATTGTGCCTCATACAATACTTTCGTATAAAGAAACAACATTTATTGCATAAAGGTACATGTGTCATTCGCCAACTCGCACTTGGCCAGCGTATTGAATTAGGGCGTAATCTCTCGTAGTTGTTAAGAGAGAAGTCCCTGCGTCCTAGCAGTTGGAAAGTAAATAGGAGTGATATAACATAACCTTTGTGGAAAAGCAGGTTAATCCACAAAGGTTATGTTATGTTGTAGTGGATCCGTTTGACTAATCATTGAATAGCTCCATGACACTTGTATTGCGAAAAGCGTCTAACGTCACCGAAATGAAAATATCTGAAGAAAAAGTGCTTCAGAATTTGGTGAAACGATTGATAATGACCGAAATAATAACAGTATATAATACTAACCTTGTGAATGAAAGGTGCCAGGGTTGCATTCGAGGTACCGCCGCGAGAAGTGAACTAACACGCGTTCTCTCTCCTGCGTTTCTCCGCTGAGCGCGAACCGCGACAGAAACGTCCTAAGCGCGGAGTCTAACGTCACGCCACCGAATTCAAAGTGCTTCACGTATTCTTCCGCAACTGCTCTTGAGAATTCGTTGCTGTAACCAAAATCGTTTTTTTATTTCATTTACATGTGCAATTGAACTTGACAAAAAGATAATTTCATGTTTGTAGTTTTTCTTTCACTACGCTTGAATTAATAAAAGAAAAACCCTATTGGTTACATAATTATGTTTAAACCAAACAACTACATATTATATAGATTGTGTAGTTGTATTGTAAGCATAGTTAGTGAAAGTATAAATAAATCAATATTTATTTATTTATACTGTCACTAACTGCTTACTTTGGACAATTCACACAGCAACGTCTAGCCCCATGGTAAGCTCGTAGCTTGTGTTTACTTGAAGAATTTTTAGACAAAGCACATTTATTTATTTTACAAAATCTATAGCTCTTAGTGTACTTATAGTAACAGGATTTTTCTTAAATATTAAAACTTACAGCCAAAAACGGATTTACATTATGTAGTCTAATCTTTAACTAACTTTTTACTCAAATGCCTCGACACATCAGACTTCTTGAACCCGTCGAGGTGGTAGAGCCGCTTGGCGAGCCGCTCCGCCGACGGGATGTCCACGGCCTTGGGGCTGTAGTGGAACGAGTGCAGCGAGTCTCCGTCCGAGCCCTCGTCCGAACCGCCGTCTGAAGCACATAGCTCCTGGAAGAGATACAGTGTGGTTCTGAGATTTATGTCATTTATTTCCATAAAATCCTAAAGATCACTTGGACAACTCAATAAGTACAATATATTAGTTTAATACATACATATTCAAATGATTGATTCAAAGATCTAATCCGCTGGTCCGATACCAATGTTTTTCGTTGTATCTCCACATTTCTAATTCGATCCCGAGCGTAACATATTTAGCAATTTTCAGATTCATATAATATGACTAGCTTTCCGTCCTGAGGCTTTTCCCGCGTTTTACACTTTCCTGAAATTTTCTTGCTGTAAACCTCACGGAGCCCGCTACCTTTCCAACGAATGCAAATCCGTGGAAATCGGTTTGTATATAGTAGAGTGGATATGGCCAATAGTGATAATTAGTTACACAGATAGTTATTTATTTATACTTTTGTGCAGATTGCACAAAAAATAGTCCTGGGACGGGAATCAAACCCGCAACCTCTCCTCGCCACTCCACAGAGGTCGACATATCAAGTCGTTAGCAAATTACATATCACACTTTTTTATATTAATAGGAATTCCCACAAACCTGGTAACCATGATTCTCCGGAGAATGTCCATTCCCCTTCCCGTTCTGCACATACGCACAATTATTATTGTTCACATTCTCACTGCCACCTTTGTCCGCACCTTTCACTTGTATCACTATTCTATAGTCATTATTATCACCGTTAAGCGTGACGTCACTACCGTGTTCGTTTGAGTAAGAAGAGTTAGACTTGGCACGTTTGTGACACGGTTCTGACACGAGGATCGTTGAGTCCGAGTCGGATGGGTCGGAGAGCTCCATCCGTGGACATTCTCTGCCCGTCTCGAACATGTCATCTTGGTCTTGGTAGTCGGGACTGGATATGTTTGATACTGCTTCGGATAGGCTCATGTCACCTGTAAAAGGGGATAGTTTCAAATAAGAGTAATGGCCAAGTGCGTAAAAGGGAGTTACTAAACTATGAGTAATGTGGGAGGTTTGTTTTTTTCGTTGCTTCTTTAATAGTTAATGTATTCAACCTTGGTTTGTATGAATGTATTAAACTGAATCAAAATTACAGATGTAGGGGCCCCTATTTCTATTTGAACTATTAATTAAGATATTAATTAGTAAATAAAATTAAAGAGAAAAATTGTGATGTAGGTAAAATATATGTATATAAAATATAAAATCTATATACAAAATATCTGCGCAGTGTAAATGATTGTCATGCTGCTGAACGGTCAGCAATTAGCCAGTCGCTGTCGCCATAACGTAAAGAAGAAGAAGTTACCATTGAGCGGTCTGTGCGCGGCGTGCGGCGGCGCGCGCGGCGGCGGCGACGTGCGGGACGACATCAGGGACGACGACGCGGACGTGGGCGACGCGGGGGATGACGACCTGGAACAAATTATAAATAAATATATAATGATAAATAAAAAACTATTTATTCACAGAATAGCCCTTCTTATGAGAAACAGCGTAAGTGCATCGCGGCATAACTTATTTTCACAAAAAATGTCACCTACGCTGTACGGCACAGTGGTGTACCAAGTACAAGCATTTATAAGTAGCTACAAAAAATTTTATTGTTGTAAATTATCGGAAAAACTATATTCAACTACCCTCATATTGAGCAGAATCCTACAATAATAGACTGACCTTTGTGAGATGCCGTCGGATATAGAAGTGGAGTTGGAGGTGGCGGAGCCGTTGCAGTGCGTACGCTCCGACGCACACGACACGGGCGCGTTGTACGTCCACACGATCCTGGAACGAACGTGCACATTATTAAATATGTGGCCGAGTCGAGTCGCGCGTCCAACAGTTGAGCGATGACGTCACAGTATGCTTCCATCGCAACATGCATTTACGTGCTCGTTCCGGTTGACTCGCGGGCGCGGTCACGAAATATGAAACATATGACGTGATTTCCAAGTGTTCGCGTTCAAAACGCACGTGCGTTCTAAGTAGCGAGCTAACTAGCGACTGGCGCGTGCAGCGGGCTTGCGGCAATTTCAAACGCCCGAGACGTTTGTGTGTGTTCATGTCAAACTTGCGGCGGCGCGAGCGATTCACTCGTGACGCGACGTCAGATAAGTTCAACCAGTTTGAAATTGTCGCTAGAAACGATCTTCTTCTTCTTCTTTTATTATGGCGAACGTGACTGGCAATTGTAATTATGCCGTCAACCGCCAATGTCAAGTGAGTAAATTTCATAGAAATCGCTAGAAACGATAGCACGTTCCTATCATGTGACAGTACGTCACATTCGCGCGAACGCCTGGCGGTTATAATGTGAACACTCGCTCGCAACGTTTCCCGCGCCCACGCCCGCGTGTACCGACGTGAACGAGCACTTACACCCATATTCTTAGTCGTTTTCTCCACTCAACTCAACCACACTTGAGCAAATTCGTATCTGAGAATACGACAAAAACATCCTCCACTTGAGATTTTTTTTCAGCTCACCTCAAGTTCGAGATAAGGTGAGAATTGTCAAACGTATGGTACCCTATAACCAACCTTGAAACTGCTACAAGACGATCAACGCTTATTTATTTTTGAGTGGAGGAATATTATGAGGAAACGACTAAGAATATGGGTGTTAGATACATACCGGTCCCGTTCGAGTTCGTCCTCGCGCGCGGACGGCGCCGGCGTGGCCGAGTCGGGCCGCGCGTCCAGCAGAGTGTTGAGCGATGACGTCACGTCCTCCTCCATCTCCACCGCGACGGCGCTCAGAGACGACTCCTTCTGAAACTTACGCTTCTATGTTTCATTTATGGCAATCTGTATGGGACTGCTGAGTGGCGGAAATTAAAATAAATTATAAGAAAAGTTTTTATATAGAGTCGGACTTTCTGGTCTTTTATAAATAGTGGTTTTAAACCCGCGATAAATATAATTGTAATCGTGTGACAATGGACCGGGTGAATACGGGACTGGGTGAGAACACTAACCCGTTAAAATTGTCTTAATAAAATTAATTTATCCTGTAATTTTTGCAACTTTATTGGTGACTCGACACTTATCTATAAATGGTATAGTAAAACTATTATTCTATCAAACTCTTTAGCATAGACAAAGCGAGTTTAACACGCGGCATTATCCTTGCAATATACTTGTTTGATTCAGATATAGCATATAATGTACTACTGTTACAAGCTAGCAAGCTCAAACAATTCGTGTAATTTTGGCAAATAAAGGTTTCATAAAAAATGTATTATAACATTCAAACAAGCTATAAGACTCTAGTGGTATTGGCAATAAGATAGACTCACCTGTAAATGGTCTTCGGATCGCGAGGTTCGTACAGAGTGGTGCATGCGAGCACACATGTCTATTGACCCCGCGTTGTTGCCCGCTGGTGAAGCTGGTTGTGATATGAATCTGGAATATATACGTTTTCGAATAAAACAATGATTGATAGGTTTGAATAGTCGTATCGAATTACTTTTATTTTTATATTGATTTTATATTTATTCCGTATCGAATGTTTGATCGATATGAAACAGTCTTAATGCAGTATTCTATCTTACACTCTGAAGCAAATGTTATGGTATGTGTTAACTTTGCGAGGCGCTTAGCGCGCTGGTGTCTTTAACATCTCCTTACTCTTATTTCTGGACCTTACCATTTCTTCCCGCGGGTGCCATCAAACGACTAAAGGGTTTTGATACTACGAATTCCCCTCAAACCTGCAAGGGTTTCCAGTTTACTTGACTTATGTGTGCGCCTTCATCCCGTCTGGTTTTGTCACTCGCGTTTCATTTCAGTCTCAATGTTTCGCGTGTCATTTCGGGAACGTTGTAGCGCTAGTGACTTACAGTTGGTTGGCGTGGTCCGCGCTGAGGCCGGTGTCGGGCGACGAGTTGTGGCGCTGCGAGAGGTCGGCGCGCCCGCACATGCGTGTCTCACACGGGGACGCCGGCGTCGAGTTGTATCTGGAAATGTTTATATAAAATAAAATTATGTTTACTATGCATTATAGGCCAGGATCCGTGGAACATGGTTGGCACTTGATTACTATCAAGCTAATTTTTCGTGAGTAGCTTCGTTTCGATGAGACGCCCAAAAATATCCTATACCCAACTCTCGATTGTGGTAGCTAACAGAGATATCAAGGATTAAATACATCAAGGATGTAGGACCGGGATAACGGACCACGAAATTTGTAGGATATTTTTGGGCGTCTCATCGAAACGAAGCTACTCACGAAAAATTTGCTTGATAGTAATTAAGTGCTAACTACTGCTAAGAATGTTCCACGGATCTCGGACTATTAAAAAAATTGGTAAACAAATACTTTATATATCATTAGAACTTATTAAACTTTCGCAATTTGATTCCATCCGTGACCACGAGCGACTGCAAAACGCGTAAAATGTCGGAATGGTAAGTAAAACACGATATATTAATTAAATAAACATTAATTTAATTTACCTGTGATAGTGCGTGCGATGCGTGGGCGCGTGGTGGTTGTGGTGCGGGTGCTCCACGCGCGACAGGTTCAGTATGAGGTCGCCCGTCATCATGAACGCCTCGAACTTGGGCTGCGACACGCGCGGCCGCTCCAGCAGCGCCTCGCAGCTCTCGCCGGACCCTACCCCGGACCCGTTGCTTGACGAACTGGTCGAGTTGGAGTTTGAGTTGCTTGACGGTGGGTTTGATCTGGAAGTAGGATAAAAAAGTTTTACATTATGGTACTGGACAATTCGCAAAGCAAACATACAGTGACCGGAATTTATCACCGAAATATAAAACTTTTTATCTTTTAAGTTTAAAATTTATACATGTAGTTATGTATGTCCACGCTTCGACACATATTTATGTACAAAAATTCTTAAATAGTTTTAAGAATTTTTGTGATATGTATCTTAATATCGGCATAGAATGCCTTGTTTTTTCTGTTGGTGGTTAAAATGATAAATAAATACCGAGTGCCAAGGTTAAGAGCCGAGACAGTATGAGGAGTTGATTATCTCATCAATGAAGGTAAAAAATTGTGTTCGTGAAAGCATATGACTGCATGGGTCGTCTAGACAGAGCGATTTACTGAACACGCGTGTTATCTGGAATCTATGGGTTATACCTGTGCGATGTTCACTAAAATTACTATAGATAAGTATTTAATATAGATAAGTAATGATAAAAGGTTTTATTTAGGCACAGCCTAGTACATATGACTAAAATATAATGGTTTTATAAATAAAGACTTATACTACGAAATACGTATGTGCCTATTATTGATAGCATACGTTCGTTCCACAGCTTTGTTTACTACTTATAATAACAACAAAAACAAGACTGACAATTACGACGCATTGTTTACTCCTTATCGTAATATGTAACGCGTTTTTGTTCAACCAACTACAAAGGAACGAATAGCAAAGACAACGTGTAGTGTTGATAAAGTTTCTAGACATTGTTACTATTGCAGAGTAGATCGAACCGGTCGCGGTATTAACCGCGTATTGAAAGTTTGCCGCCTTGGGACATTACCGTGAACTTAAGTTATCGGAATTCGAAAGCAGACGAAAATAGCTTTTACACTGGCATTGGTTAAGGACGAATTCTTGAAAAAAAAAACCATTTTTAATGTTATTATACCATACCAACCATAGTCATAAAAACAACCTTTTAAATTTTCAATTCCCTAGTGCGTAGCGTGAGCTGCTTAGTAATAAACTAAAAGTGCATTTATTTCAACCTTCCAACTATTTTTGATAATATAATGAGAGTTTGCCATACATCTTAATGAGCGTTCTTTAAAAATGTTGCAGTATAAAATAAATATTTCGAAAGAATTCTATATTCAGTCGCTTATGAAAACGACACGATCAACGAGACGTTTGCTTCACAACACACTCCAGAAATTATATGAAGATCCCGTTCTTTAGCGGAGTTTCGAAACAATAGATGCTAAAAATAGCGCTCGAAGAATGTTTGATACCGCGAGCTAAATCAATCAATCCCCTCGCTTCGCCGCGAATGCGATGTGACGGCCTTTTAAGGACGAGACAGGAACGGATTAACTCGGCAAGATAAATTTATTACAACAGCGATCTAAGACTTCATATTGCGCATTCATCAATGCCTAAAAGAGATATACCACTCTACAGAACCCTCGTAAAAAGGACAGTGATATAATGAGTCTTGTAATATACTAGTAAGTAAGAACTATGTACCAATACGAGACAACGAATGAAAAATGGTAGCTTTTAAAAAAGAGGAATAATTTGAACAACCACCGATGTTTTAAATTTAGAGGCGTGCTATAAAATTCTAATATGCCGTGCTGTGTAAGCATAAAAATAGTCCACCTTATCTTTTTCCGTCGGTGTCCTCAAAATAGTAAGGTATTTATGTAAAAGAAGGCAAGCAGCAGCGTCTGTGCACAGTACCAAGGTACTGCCATCGCCAACCAAACCTGTTAAGTGTGATTGTACCAATTCCCCCTCTAATTGGTTCTATTATAACTCAGTAAAAGGATGTAAATGGTTGATATGATACAGTGCTATTAGGAATTTAGGATACTAAGCCATAACCGTTAGACGCATAGCGGGTGTAAAAGGAACAGAAGAATCAAAAATAAAATACTCCGAATGATGGTAGTTCGGTTCGTTTGTAAATACATAACTGTGTCCACTCGCAAATGTCATAAGACTCCGTGAAGATGGCGCTTGTAATAGTGCCGATGTATCGGAAAACTCAAAAACTTTTAAAACAAAAATTTTATCCATTTCGTGTTCTAAAAAGGAATAGACATTTGATTTTTTTTTTTGTTTCCGAGATACTTTTGTTGTTCTATTGCCCAAATGTGAGGCACATTCTGTTTGGAGTCGACAATGACGTGTCGAGGGGTGGCACCCCAAACATATGGTACCGTCACTTATCGCCTCGAGAATCAGCTGTCAAACCATTAGGGGAGCGCGGGGCTAAGGAACATTAATAGATTAAACGTAAGTTAATTAAGAAGGATGTTTCATATTTGGGGAAGTAATTTGAAAGTTATGTAAATATTTTGTGAGTTAACTATGATATATCATTGCTAAGATTAGGAATTATTTATCCGTCTAGACTAGTTCAATGTATTTGAGGTTTTTTTAATATTATGAACTCAAACCGAATACTATCTATTTATTTATACGCGACGCTCGATTTATTGTATAACACTCAAATAAATAGATAAACTTATACCAATTTTTTTATTTGAATAAAAAGTCATTTTTAATAGGTATAACAGTATCACAATAATGAAAACTTACAATAATATAGTTAATATACAGCAAAATAACACATGCTACTTTTTACCACCGGGAAAATCTCTAATAACTTAAACTTAATAACTTTTAATAATTTCATAAATAATTTAACTACACTCGTATATTACTGCCCACGGGAATAATAAAGCATTATTTTATAATTATGTGGAAACCAATAACATTAACGTATTCTCCCATGTATAAGAGGTGAGTGCACTTTTAATCACAATCTCGTTACGATAACGCAACTTTTTGTTTTATAAAACAATCATATATGTATGTATGTTAACATATGTTAACTTATATGTTAACACGGATCTTGCAATATTGTTGCACCAGTTGCCTTATCTGTTTAAAAGTCTAATGCGTTATACCAGCAATATAATACTGTTGCATTAACTAGTGACACTATCAGTGAGAGCCATGTTGGCTGAATGACCAAACTCGGATTTAATTCCGACAGTCGTGGGTTCAATTCAAACACCGCCGAGTTCTCTAAATTTGTCTTGTTGAAAAAAATATGTGCGCTTTAAAAACACATGCTCTAACGGTGAAGGCAAACATCGTAAGGAAACCAGCATGTTCTATATGCTACGGTGTGGCGCCTTAGCATGTGCTACCGCTACACCTCGTAGCTCGGGCAGTGAATGGGTTAACATTGATTAAAGTGGCTGTGCCGCCGGACTAATGGTTTTATTACCAAAGTAACAACGTACTGCGCTCGTCAGTCCGCGTGGTAAGCGTGGTGATAATAACAAATCCACCACGACATATTAAAATTGTTCTATTGGAAAGACTCTTGCTCACCGTGCGTAGTAGTATGATAAAATATGGGTTTTAATGATAGGTTTAAGTGAAGATTTTATATTATTTTAGGAAGAGGACCTGTCGTTATTCCTTTAGTAATTTATAAAAAGCATTAAAAACCAGTCGCATATACAACAACCTCCAAAACACGAACCGGAATGTAATTATGGGACCGTCAATGAACTTTTTGTGACATTATACGGAATGGGCTTCACGGATGCAATGAGTTATTGTCGAAAATTAAGATTTTATGACGAAAAATCTTCTTGAATTTTTAGTCCGTACTAGCTAGTGTTGTTAGCGTTTTAGCTAGTGATGTTATTATATTTGAACATGAAACGGGTAACATACCATGTTTTAATTGTTTTTGAGTTTGTCCGTGAACATGGCGCTTGCAACAGTGTCGAAATATCGGAAAACTCAAAAACAATTAAATCATGGTATGTTACCCGTTTCATGTTCAAATATAGTTAAAAACCATGATAGTTTAAAAAGTTAGTGATGTTATTATATTCAGCGAATTCAGCGGTGAAGGACAACATGGTGAGGGTGAAGTATTGACTAATTATCTATATTGCTAACGGTCAACTTAGCTCACAATGTTGTTATATTTTCATCATTTTCCAACGTCCCGTAAAGTACAAGTATTTGCAGGCATTGTTTAAATTAATACAGATGTTTTTACATTATGTTATGCAGAACATAAACAAGGACATGCGTTATGCTAATGCTTTATTATTAAATAATAATAAGAGAATTAAATATTATTAAAAACTCCTGTCATAATATTTTTTATTTTTTAATAATAACTAAAGTACTGAAGGAAAGCGCACTAGATAAGGTTTCCCGACGACCATTTCTATATGTACAATGATCCACTACATACTAAGCCAAGCCGAGGTTTGAACCGATGGTCGTGGGTTCAAACCTGTCACTTCTAAATTTTCGTTAAAACACGTGCTCTAACGGCGAAGGCAAACATCGTGAGGAAACCGGCATTTTCTGAGAATTTTCACCAAACCGCACTTGACCAGCGTGATAAATTATGGCCTAAAGAGAGAGATTAGTCAAGGAAAAGTCCCTATGTCTGATAATGATCCACTACTGGACAAGGATCTCACCAATAAAAACCGATTAGTCTTAGGTGATAGATAATAATAACAACGCTAACCATGAACAGTGGAAATATGATATATTAGTTTATTTAGTGAATCATGTCTGAAACTCAAACCAGTAAACCTTTTTAAGCCGAAACGACAAACAGGTTCTTACTTCATACGAGTAGCTTTGTACTGATTTTCCGACAAAAACTAAAACATACTGCACACGAGTAATAATATCTAGTTTTTACTTGATTATATTGTAGTCTTTATCGTTATCATTAACAAATTCCAGAATGATGTAATACGTCTACGACAGTATAAGGGGCAGGTAATTTTGTAAATATGCGATTGTAAAGAAATTCCTAATCATCTCGCCCAAGACCGCAATAAAAGACGTTATGAACGTTCTCTACTTACTAAAGATCATATTGGAACTGACTGTGATTAAGATATCTGCCGTCAATCATATAAATACTTTACTGTACACAAAACAGACATTAATTAGCACGAGAGTTTTATTTTAGAGTCATTTAAGATCACTTGGACTTTCTGACAGCAAACCTGGACATACAGTTAGGCGTCGATAACCAGAGCTCTACGTGTGCCTTATGTATATGAGAATAAATAACACTATATTTATAGGTTACTCATTATTTGATGGTTATACATTATAGTGTTATACTTGTGCGCGTGTCCTTCGTATTACACTACCGCGTGAAATGCATACGAGAAATATAAATTACATAAATGTTACACGTGCTTAAAACATTATTATACATCTTAGTTCTCCATTGAAGGACAATCTCAGACACAGTAATTATATTTCCATAGATTGAGTTCAAGGTAAATAAGACGTGGCGCAGAGTAATTGTATGTGTCATTATTAACAAGTGAGTCTACTATTTAGCTGTGTTAGCTAAGTGGTAACACATTGACTTTCATTCTGAAGGTCGAGAGTTCAAACCCCGCCGCGCACCCATAGATTTTTCTGATAGAAAAAAAAGTGCGCCACGACATGGGTAAACTTTATAAGAGTTTATATTTAATTCCCTTATGAAATACCCAAATCTATACTAATATTATAAAGCTGAAGGGTTTGATTGTTTGTTTGAACGCGCTAATCTCAGGAACTGCTGGTAAGATATGAAAAATTATTTCAGTGTATATTATTTAAACTATTATGTATACAACGTAAAACGCGAGCGTCTGTCAGCGGATCAGCTAGTAGGTAATAGATAATTATAGCTAGTAGGTAATAGAAAATTATAGCTAGTAGGTAATACATAATTACAGAAAATGAGATAAATCACTTACTTGTCGCAGTTATTTCGTGCCAAACTACGTCGTTCCGCCTTCGAGGCGAGGTATCTTCGAAGGCTCGCTTTGATCTGTGGGTCTGAAAGGTGATCTTGTAAGAAACGGGTAGGGTTTGGAGACAACATACTAAACTACATCGACCGTGGCACTTCTACGGGCTCTCAGTTTCCGGGGGTTTTATTCGATATCTTTTACTATGTTTGGCGAATTAAATGTCAGCTTTGAAATTAGAATTTACCCTAAAACCCTACCAGGTAAAACATTTGGTAATTTAGATGCCGCTTTCACAAATCGTTATCCCTTTAACTAATTAATGGATTAGTGATTTCTACTTCAAAATATAATACGAGGCGACGCGAATCCCCTTGTGATACTAAAATTGTAATTATCAACAATTTTCAAACAAAAGCATCGAATTAAAATGTATAGAAAATGTTAATTGCGTCCGAAGTCCAAAAACAGTCAAATAAAGAAACTGGCAATCAGCTAAATAGAAATCACTTTCATTCCCTTACAGACATCGCATACCATCAAGGCTAAACAGATAATGAATAAACAACGTTTTAATACGTTTACTGACACCGAATGATGTTCACAGTTTGAATAATGAGCAACATTGTGCTTCACACTGTCAGTACCATTCTAAGTATGACTTCAGATCAGGAAGCTAGATCTAGAAAGATAACTAGTCATTAGACAAAGAGACCTAGGATTAAAAGGTAGAAATCTTCATAACTTTATATAGGTTTTATCATTCTAAGGCGGTATTTAGGCCGATCCATTTACTATTGTTAGGCGTTATCTCATTGAGAGTTGCATATTTAAACTCCATATGGCATATATGGCAGGCATACTTGGCTAACATCCAGGGTAGTGCCTTGAATAAGTAAGGGATGGTAAAAGCAGCAAATGGATAGCAGAATCATGCATTTCATAGGCGTGTTTTGAACTGACTAGTCTAAACAACAGTGTATAAAATCGTACCTATATGTTGTTGGTTTTATGCGCAATTGTTACAAATTTACAATACTGCAGCCATTCAAGGCAATTGTCAAGGTTATATAGGTAAAATGCGAATCAAAGTATCTACAGGGTTTTTAAAGAAGTAAGCAAAATTCTATTAGTAAAGAAAACAAAGCCACCGTGAACGAGGTTTACCTGGCTCAACTCCCGAGAGCCACCTATGAAATTACTCTCCACGTAAAGCCACTCTTATTTGTGGCACTCCGCAAACGGAACCACCCCAGAGGGGAATTCTTCAACATTACTCATAGTTATACGCCCACCACAAAATAACTACAGTTTAATAAGTCAACTCACCCTTGCTCAGTCTTAGAGTGACAGGGTCCGATGAAAGTCGCAAGCATTTTAAAACTGCAACAATCGAAATGCTCGCTGTAGCGTACGATATTCGACAACACAAAAGAATATTAAATATACCCATTAAGGATACTGTATTTCTTCGATAACGAGGTTATAGTAAGTTGTCGATTGAAATCAAGTTAGATTTTCAGGTAAGCTTGGCTGTTGAGTACAATCATCAATGTGAAAATGTGAATTACGATGTTGCGTGCCGGGCGGCGGGCTATGGGCCGGCATAACGCGATCATTGAATTAGTGTTAATAAGTTCAAAGATAACGGTCGGACGCGACGCTCAATAACATGGGATGGCGGCGAGCTGGCCGGTGATGCGTAACTCTGACTCAACAACTAGATATCAGTCGATATGGGTGCTTGACTCCGCAATACGACTTGTTTTGCCACTAGTTGGTATATCGTCTCTGACTACTAAATAAGGCTAAGGTGAAAAGTATAAACATTATAATTCTTGCATCGAGGTGGCATAGATATAATATTATCTAAACGTTACGAAACTTGCCCGTGAGCAGAGTCCATTAACCCAAGTAAACTGGAACAACATTCAATTTCAGGGGCAGTTATCGGCAAGTTAAGAATGTTTTGTAGATAAGTGGTAGTGCGTGATAAATGGCAAATTCCTTACCTTCTCGTGTGGTGAACCGGTTCACATCGGTCCCATTAACCTTGAGCAAAACGTCTCCAGCCTCGACCTGTAATAAATAACGTCCTTTTTAAATCCTGTACAAATTAATTATCATTTTTACGGTGAGGATAACATCAAGTATACACAGAAATATTTTATACGAGTTTTTTAGGTTTTG
Organism: Chloroclystis v-ata; assembly: GCA_963691955.1. Classification (NCBI taxonomy): domain Eukaryota; kingdom Metazoa; phylum Arthropoda; class Insecta; order Lepidoptera; family Geometridae; genus Chloroclystis; species Chloroclystis v-ata. Next base: position 7,783,432 of record OY829902.1, on the reverse strand, counting down.
ATTTTATCAACAACTTTACGGTTTTCTATGGAAATAACGTAGCTTTAACCTCGTTAACATTTTTAGGAAGCTAAGTAAACTATGCTGCCTATTAATAAACTTCAAAGTGTGGATAGTAGGTAATCAAACAAGATGATGTCGTAGTGTAGCGGCATTCTGAAGATCCAAACAAATCCGTAAATCGTAAACGATATAACAAATAAAGATCGGTCCTTGAATACGTAACCCAATATTTGATAAAATGTGCCTTTAAATATGAATAAGTGGTAAAACGAAAACGTTGATAAAGACAACACAATGTCAATTATAGCTACCATCTACCACAATGTAATGTAATAAACAATAAAACCAATGCATGCTTGTAAAACAACTTATAGTAGATAGTAGGTAAATATAGGACAAGTATGAAGTCATTAATAAAATACCAACTCGATTCCCTTCCACATTACGAATGAGAACCGGACATTTGCCTTATAAACACGTAAGTAACATACAGACCTTTATGTTTTATTCAAGACGAATTTAACAGTGTATCCTTCGAGCACCCAAAATGTTTTGTATACACGACACACCACAAGACAATGATAAAAGTTTATTGTCGATATTCAATATCAAACTATCAATACACAATGGTTCACTGAGTTCACGTAACTGGCTCGACGGTCTGCTTCTCTACTCCAGAAAACGTATACGATAATATCGTAAAAGTGATTGTTTACAAATTCTTTTCGAATTGCTTTTGTAAAATTACGATTACGATAAAACGAAAATAGCTTGTCAGAGTAGACCTAACAGAGCAATGAATCGCGAGAGCACAACCGAGTGCGTTACTCACTAGCGCCGGAATGGAGCGAGAACAGGATCGCGCTACGTGGAACCGACCGACGAGTTTATCTAATGGGAGGCAAACGTGCCGCCCGCGCGCCGACTCGTCCTTATCATAGGAGGGTCACTAATGGACTGAGCTTAGAGACAAATTCGATCAAACTCCCACAGAAGAGCGCAGCGGAAATGTGAATTAGACGGAGGTCGCATCAAAGAGCTATATAAAACATTGACCTATCAAAATTGCCCTGCAACTCGGTTTTCGATACACAGAGGAAGTTCTGCTGTCGTTTTGTGTATACCACAACAATTCATGATGCCAATCATGAAGTTAGAGCAAACTTATTAACAGTCGCGTGGTAAATGCGATAACTGGTTAACTTCGCTCGGTTTCGCCAATCAAGCGTGGTAATTATAACATAATCGTTTGTAATAAATGAGATGCTTATTTATTTCCGTAACATTCACTTTGTAAAGGAATTACGAGTGTTCACGCTGTGCTCGTCATACGCAAACTAAGTCATAGAAGAGAATAAAGTAAAGGGCCCAGCGACGCTAAGGCGCTTGCTTACTCCTACGCGAATTGACTTCGTTTTCCACCTACGCGATATTGAAGCTCTTTTAGCCTTGCTTTTCTCCTGGTAATGTTAAATGTAAAAGGTAGTGCACTATATTTTCGCAAATAGGATTTAGTATACGTTACTGAGAGATCTTTTAATAGATCGTAGATGTTGCAGCGCTCAATAGTAATAAATTTACGGTAAGGGTTGGAGTAATATACATAATTAAAGAAGTTTTGTTAGTTTTCGTTATAGATTGGTAAGCATTTGTTTGAGCAATGAGCATCACTAAGTCCCAGGTACTTGTTTAGTTACAACTCTTAAAAATACCATTAGCAGTTCATACGCATTATTATGCGTATGAACTGCTAATGGTATTTTTAACTACCTACTACCAATAGGTAGTAGGTACATTTAGCTATATAAAAGAGCATTAGCATTACAATAATCTAGCCACGCAATAAGCATTACATAGGAGTGAATGACGTGATTAGGTATTTTTGTGACGATTGCTTTCGTAAATTCATTTATAAAACCATATTCATTATATTTAACAAACAATACTAAGGAAATACTAAATTATTATTTATAATATTTAGTTAAATTAAATGAATCACGGCGCCCATTCAGATTGATATATGTAAATAATATGGTCGGGAATGTTTCATTATCCAGCTGAAATAACAATATAACACTGACCTATCGGTGTAAAACAGCTGTGCGGCTTGAGACAATCCGAGGTTGAGTTAAATAGTCAGAGTTGAGAACTCATTAATCCAAATAAGCAAATTTTTCTAGAAAGTCTAATTTATGATAACCTTTAAAGGATTATGATAATTCATGAAGATACCGACGATTATCGTCATAAACAACCAAGGCTTTTTACCTGGGCATATAATTTGAAATTGCGTTATTCTTGCTTTTATCCTTAGAGTAGTATCACTACAAAATAAGAATGTTCTACATAATGTTAAGAATGGCCGAATAAAATATGAAGCCTGACTGTCCCGCGCTCGTATCCAGCAGAATATCCATGGACTGCTATTGGCTGGTCCGGTAGGTCACATGACCAGTATTTCACCTACAACTCGTTGTGGAAACGCAGGTTTTACGCGAGCTGATTTTCAATTTCACTCGAAGAATTCAACATCAATTTAAATTAATGAGCTATCCTTAAAAACGAAAGAGAATATTTAAAAGATTTTATTTAGTTAAGTCTTGAAGAAAGCTACCAAAGGGCAACTACCTATACATATTATTACAGAAGCTACTATAGTTAAATGAAGCGAGACAGCGAGTCAGGAAGTGTCTACTATATTTAAAGCTATCCTGTCCTGGATTGTAAGCTTGTAAAACGACTATTTATCACCGGATGATAAAACTGTGGAAAGAGAGCAAAACAATTTATTTATCAGCAGCCAAATGAGGCAAAACATAGAACATGACAAGGACAGATTTATTTTTCACCAACCAACAAATGAGGCGAATCCGCCCGGCGGATATCACGCCGTGAATGAAGTTCCCTGGGCTGGCTTCAAACGGAAGATTTCTCTTCACACCTGTGCTGAACGAGGATGTGGGTAATCGTGCAATCAACTTTTAAATATCTCGTTTCCAATTATTTACAATCTTAGGGAATAGAATAATTTGTTTCCTGGGATAGATCGATACGGGAATATGAACAGATTGATAATAGAAACAGGGAAATGCTCGCTAGTTCAATAAAATCACAAATTTGATGCATACCTATAACATTTTCAGTTTCAAACTGAACGGGAAGTCCTAAAAGTTAATTACGTATTCCTTTCTTTGGTTTTAATAAATGATTGCTGATTGATTTTGTCTTCTATGTAATTAGAACTCGATATAAAATATATAATAGAAAATAATCAAATGCTACCTACTAAAAGACAATCGAGACAGATGAATGAATAGCTATAAATAAACGACACTACATTTTATCTTTTCTGTATGAATGCGTTTAAATGGAAGTTTTAACAGTTTGGTCAAGGACTGAACAAAAATGCGGGACGTAAACATTTTAATGTGTAAAGCAAAATGTTATTTTAACTGTGTCAAGTATGGAATGGTTTAATTGTCCAATTGTTTCAGGTCTGTCCTGAAATAAGTCATCATCATCATAACAATCTATGTAACGTATTTTGGGCATAGATTTCCCAAAATACCCATTATAGGTATTGGGGATTTGGTGTATTCACCACAGTAACCAGGTGGATTGGTGACCGCAGTAATTTGGTACACAGAACGACGCCGTTTCCCTTGTTCTGGACTGTACCTATATTAATTTAATATAGTAAGTACCTTTTTATGATACCTAAAGGGAATAGAGGGTGTGGTACTATTCAATTTTTTGTCCCGAGGCGGGAATCTAACCCGCAACCTCTTGCGTCGCAGGCTGACATAGATTATACATTACACAACTCGGGTAGTTGTATAGTAGAGAAAAAGACACTCGTTCTCGCAAACGATCTACTAAATTATGACGATGTAACGGTTGTTTGCATACAAACATTTCACTAACGATAATGTGAGTTTTATCTTTGTAATTACACATTTTATGAATTCCGATGAGTTGATTTCGTATTGAAATTATCGTTATCGTTAACTACAGTTTGTGAAAGAAGTGGGCAATGTTTTATATAGAAAGTTAACATTACATCAATGTATGACTAGTTTAGTAACAAATCCTTTCATAACAAAAAAAAAGTTACATGATAGAATCGCGTTTATGTTAATACCTGAGAACCAAATGCAACTTGTTTAACAAAGAAAAATATTTTCCCGAAATAAAATGGATGCCATTTCAAATTAAATATCTAAAGAGCATATTTCTTATTATTTTCCCTGCAAAGTTGTGTAATATGTTCGTATAACGATGTCTAATCGTTATGTAGAATCATGCTTTGTAAAGATTACTCATAATAAGGGTTCCGTCAAATTTCGATCTAAAGATTTTTTTATGAATATCAAACATACTCAACTACGCCCCTATTAAATGGAAACAGAGTTCAATTTCATATCTGTTTCATGTTTCACTTAACACAGTAGTTAGTAGTTTTACTCTTGAAAATCTCCCTTTACGTAAACGAAAGTTGCGTGAAACTTTATCCGACTGTAAAACTGAAAAGATTTAAACTGAAAGCTTAAATAGCGGGTTTACTTTCCATCTTTATGTCATTCGTGAGTCAGCTCCGTATTTCCAACTTTAGAAGAATAAAACTTGACGAGCATTTAGCTTTTATCGACCGTTTGATAGTTGAGCGTAATTCTATACTAGGTACCTTGTGTTAGAAGAAAGTGACCGCTGCGCTGTGATCTTACGATTAACGTAAGTTGAAAGAAAGAAATAAAGACAGTTTTGATGTTTGGATGTATACGTATGTATACTAATACATTTACATGAAACTTCCTAAATTATATGGCATAAATGTTTTTCAATGTTAGTTAGGCTTGATTATTATAACACATTTTTGTATATTGATGATCATTAATATGGTATACTATTTAGAGTATAATAAAAGTTTGGTAAGCACGACGTAAGTACCGTTCGATTGGCCTTCGTTTAATTTGTGAATTTACCCACCAGAATAGGCAGGCCAGACATAGACGCCTCTATGACCTAACCAATATTAACTAACTCAATGAAAGTGTTTACGCTTTTTTATTACAGCTAGATCAAATATTTAACAACATAAAAAATTAAAGATACCTGTAGCTTTGTAAAACTATTAAGTAACCAATAGCTAAAGAAAAGTCATCATCCCCGTATGTACCTTCTTACTTTATATTGAACAGGCGCCGAGACGTCTACTTACGTCATCTAAGAAATATATCATGGGATATTAATTGTGTAAGTACCATTTTCTTTCATGTAAGTAAAAACTAGTGCAACATTCATGTACACATTTGAATAATAATTGACACCAGCTAATAAAGGAACACTTTCAATGTACGTGCAGGTTTTACACTTCATTTATTTCATTATTGTTCCCATGGAAAAGGTTTGAAATTGCTATTATTCAAGAGGCTTTAGAACAATTAAAAGCAGGAGATTTTTATCCAGAAACGCCCATAAAACTTATACTGCTAGGAATTGTTTGTTTTTTATCTGCCACTTTGAAATGCGTGTTATGTTTATGCAAACAAACAAAAACAAAATCGACCGTGTGCTCAGTAAAAAGTTCGGCGGTTTTGCTTCGTTAAACATAGTTACTTAATTGTTTTTAATAACAAAATATTTTCTTCTAAAAGAACTGTACTTATTTTTTTTTAAATTATGGCCCTTAATCGACCACCAAGAGCTCAATATTTTTGAAAGAGTGCGACGGAAAAAATCGTACTACATAACCACTTAACTATCTGCCATTAGGCTTCGGTCTCGAAACATGCACCCTGAATTTAAGACCTTACTCTATTTAGTAAGTTTACTTATCGTTGACTTAATTGATTCTACTTACGTGATTCTTCACGGAAATGACAAATTAACTACTTCACTGACCAAATTATGTTTAGAGCTATCAATTTGACTTCATTTTTTTTCATAGTGAACCAATTGAAACATTCTCGCCTGTGACAAACTCAGTGCGTCACCCTGGATTCGCGTCACGAATGCAAAACATCTAATAACGCCGTTATTAGTGCTCAAATGAAGTTAATGAATTCATTTCAATAATGTTTAAATGGTTGCTAGGTGAAAATATAATTTTAAGAGAGGTTTTCACATTTTTCTATATTTACAATGAACTATACATATAGTGTGTTTAAAAAAGAAGGAGGAAGAAAATTCATTTTAAAATTATTTTCTTAAAAACAAATGATCCCTTTAAATCAATATCTGTTAGGAGTATGGATCATTTGTAATCTGAAATAAAGTTTTTATATTTTTTTTTATTTGTTATAGAACACTTAGACACCCGGAACCCTGCAGATCATAATTTTTTTTTACTATATCAGAAATCTAGCACAGCTGCACTGGTAACACAAGCTTTTATTATGTTGTTGTATGAATTGTTCAGCAATATTTATTTATTTTTATCTACATACATAAAAGAAGCCAGAATAGAGGTATCTCTGTGTGATAACTGATAATGCACAATACTCCCCTCAGTGGGATGTCAGTGTCATTCTCCAACTTAGAGTTAGAATTAGATGCATCTTATAAACACAGCAACCTTGTCCACAAAGAAATACTGAATCAACTCAAACACCAGTACTACTGAGATCAAGGAGCTAGTAGATCGGTCCTAGCTAATCGGCTAGGGTCAAATGAGGCTAAGGACAATGCACAAAACACTATTAATAGATGCATGTGTTTAGTTTGGGGACTCCTTTTTCCGCAATTGGACTCAAATTTGGTCCTTTGTGCGTGGAATAGATGCATGTGATAAAGATGTATGCTCAAATTGTACATAAAAAAATATATTGTATCATGTAATAATGTCTGCTCATATAGATTGCAGGGAACTCTAATAAATCTTAAGTAATTAAGTAAAGTAAATTGCTTGGTAATTGTAACTAAGCTATGTTTTATCTAATTACAGAACTGTCATCAATTGTGATAATCTTACAATTTGCAGCTTATTTTTTATAGACTAGCAATGGTTAAATATTGGCAAACCATCATTAGCTTAGCAGATATTATTATTTGTAAATATTTGTTATGTAGGCTGCTGGGTATATTAATTTAGTTAAAAACCAGTTTGAACCAGTACACACACCCTGCAATTTAAACAGAAATCTATAGCTTTTAAGTTTTTATGCTGTTTAGTTGATTATTTACCCAAATTGATGTTTATGAACAAATAATATTAAATTATTTGTGTGAGATGAGCATTATACCAACATGAATTATAGTAGAGTTTTTTAAATTCTGTTATTTTTAATAATGGAACCAAAAGTTGAATAGGAAGGTAGGTTTCATTGATATTTTATTAATAGGCATTATAGATACTGTAAACTCTGTAAAGTAATCATAAAATTGGTACAATAACATTTTCATGGTAAGCCACTATCAAGTTACCAGAAAAGGCATGACCTAGTCATCATTTAAATGTAACTGCAAAGTACTCTCAAACTTGTTTTGTCAGATAAAATATTGTATGAAGTTAAATTATCTCTTTTCATTTCTATTATTTGCATTAACATATATAACTAAATCCAATTAATAAGCTTTTGAGGAACCGTGAATATGGTTCAATACCATGATAACCTTGATATAATGCAAGATAATTACTTATGATGCACCACAACAACATACCAATCTAAGTAGATTAAATTTATGTTCTAGGCAATTAAGAATTGGTTTATTTGGTTTTAAGTAATAAACTGGTTTAATCTCTAATTATCAAACATCAATAAGATATGAAAACCTACTTGAATGAAGAAAAGTTCTTTAATGCATAATTATTAAAATTAGAGACCAAATCTATTTGTCCTTAGATTTATTAGTATAGTTTGAGTATCACTATGGTCAAATGCCAATAAGTGTCATCTTTAGATAGGTATCACAAAAAATATTTATAGGCTATTCAGGATTATAAATGAAAATGTTTGTGTGAAGTTGTATAATAAAGGATACCACATTGATAATTAAATATTAGGTATTCATGCAAAAGGACCGACTGGTTTTAGGTAAAACGAAAGCAGGTAGGTGGATGCATTTATTGATTGTTTCGACAGTGTTAGGTATCTTACCTCGCCGCTACGCGCTGCAGGTGAATTTTCTTCAATTTGATAAATAATGTGTGGCAAACCGGCTTCACTAAGCAAGGAGAATCCAAATCCCAAATTCTCACTACGATTCAGGACCACTAGTCTTTCGTCGGCCATATTCAGCGTACAGCAGCATTTAATAACTTCACTAGTTTTCTCACGTAAAACACTACTGGTAAATTAAACAGAGGTAAAAGAAAAGAGAAGGGCTGATCAAAATTACAAGAAATTCACAAAATTACAACGCACGACAAAATGCAAGCGCACCCAACCAAAGCGAACGAAGATAGGCACAGATGTCTTTTTTTCTTTATTGGGATGGGATGTGAATGCGAAATTGCTTGACAGTTTGCTTTATAATTGCTTGAACTGGCAGTTACTTTTAACTGATTTTAGTTGGTTTATTTTAAAACAATATCACAATAATGTATATGTATTTATTTATTATATAATACCAACAGAAGATACACCATAAATTAAGTAATAAGCATACACATTTTTTGTATTAAAAGTGCTGTTCAAATCAGAAAAACTATATAAAAAAATTAAAAATACTTAATTGTTTCGAGAATAGATAGATTTACTGCACAATAGGCCTAGTTATTTTTCAAAGCTCCATAATAATATGTTTTTTTTGCATAAGGCTTTGCTTGGCGGCTGGCAACATTCATTGTTACAGGTTGTTTGATCTGTGGTAGTTAGTGAATCTTTCTTGTCGTAGGAAGGAAATTTAGTTAGCTAAAGTATCGTGCAACTGGCGTCATTAAGTGTGTCGAACGCTTTACCGTGTTAACAGTTTCGATTCAACCAAAAAACATTTTCTAAAATACTACAATGTACTTTATATCTAATGTTGTTAAAAATACTATTCCCAATTATTTGTCTGGTTTACCCATTCCAGATACATTTGGAGGCTGGTTTCATTTAGGCGGTAAGTAAAGTACTACGATTTATTTTAAAGGTTAGAAGGAGATTACTCGTCATTAAGGAAAATGATGTACTTTTTGTTACTTCTTATTGCTGAATACCCTTGTTTTTCCGCATACTATGTTCCTTCGTTAATTTATTAATAAGTTAGGTACCTAGGTTTTTAATCAAAATACATTATTGCAAGGTCAAATAAGAACAATACAAAACCAATTAACTTAACTTGCTGTAGGTAGGTCGGTTATACCTAGGTACTTATCTTAGTTTAGATACCTAGTTTTTTTACCTTCACTTTTTGGTCCATGACATACTTTCTAATACCGTACTTCACATAGATAACTGCTGTATGTATTATTACTTTGTTAAGGAATATTGGCGTTTGAATCTAATTTTTATAATATTTCTTTTTTTCAGTAAAAGATTGGCTCGCTTTACTACCACCTACTTTGGCTGTAGGTGGAATATCCTACTACTCCTATCAAACAATAAAAAAAGCCAGACAACAAGGAGGTGGGCAGATAAATCCAGGAATCAGGAAGGATCTAAAAAAAGTAGTTGATTTCATTGATATTGAAGATATCACTGAGAAAGCCTCACTATGCAGGTGTTGGAAGAGTAAAAACGTAAGTAAGCCCACATTAAAATGTAGGGTCTCTGATTTTATACTCATGACTGCACGTAAACGTTATAAAATTTCATATCTAATATCGTAACATTGGTACAATATCTATGTAACAATATCAGCACAAACATTGCTATAATAAATTATCTCTGATAACAGTTATGTTGTTATCAAAATCTGAAAAGATATATGGTTTTGTGTCAAATAAACACTCATTCTAATGATAATGAACCTACTGTTGATTTAAATAAACCATTAATATTTTAGATACTTCTTAAAATTTAAAAAGATATTATTTTATCTTTAATTACTAGTTTTTCTATAAAACATCAAGTTTCAATAATCTTATATCAGTTATCCCCCTTTATAGTAAAAAAAATCACCTGCAACTAGTATAATAGGTAGTTATTCTATTAATTTACATTCAGGTGAAAATGTTTCAAATTATTTATGTATTTCATTAACAAATAAAATATTTCAGTGGCCGTACTGTGATGGTGCTCATGGACCTCACAATAGAGCAACTGGAGACAACACAGGTCCAGTTGTAGTAAGACACAAGGAACCTGCAGAAAACAAAGCCTAGGTACTTAATTATAATAATATTGTGATAGCAATGAAATTGTTTATTATGTGATCAGATATTTTAATACACCTAGGTTATAGTTTTACCAATAATGGAGAAAAATAATTAGTTAGTAAAATTGTTTATACCTATGTAACGTAGGTAATACGTATCGATGGCATGAGTTTAAATGCTTTGGTTATTTGTAAAATTGTTTGCTCCAATTTATCCATTGAAAACAAATTTAATAATAAATAGAAACTTGCATTTATGTAAGTATTAACTATAAAAAACTTTATAATCAAGCATCCTAACTGCTGTTAAACTGGGAACTGTTACGTATTTATTACTTTTGTCTTAGTTACCGAACTACTTTTTTTATAAATTAATGATAAAATAATTATTTTTAGAAAACAATGTTTCATTTATACCCGCATATTATTGTGTATTTTATGTTTACAAAAAAAAATATCATGCTTGAAAATATGAATCAAGCCCCTCCCTGTTATCCCTGTATCAAGCTTACCTACGAAAGTTAAAGCTGTCCGTCTCTAATCTGCCTTGTGAAAACTGACAGTGACAGTCCATTTGTAGCTATGTTCATTGTTATTTTTATTGCAGATCGTAGCTAAGAATGGGAACGTGTTAGCTTGATTTTCTGGCTCTCTCTGTCGTCTGTGCTAACTTTGCTTTGCATTGCGTGTTTTCCGGACTGTTGTGTAACATACAGAAAGTTTATTGTACTAGGAAATTTATAATTTTATATCTGCATCTTTGCCATACTTTACAATGTATACTGTGTCAAATCTTGTGAGAGTTTCCATTCCTAATTATCTGGCGAGCCTACCGATACCAGATTCTCTCGGCGGCTGGTTTCGTTTAGGAGGTAAGTTAAGTTTGTAATCGATATAATAAAATAACGTGTAGTATGTAACATGATGTTCAATTAATTAAGCTAATATTGATACCTAGAAATAAAAACCAATTCAAGTGCTAACTTATTAGGTTGTCTTTAGTCTATTATGTTCTGTGCTTATAATATATAGTATTGTAGTGTATAATAGTGTATTATAGTGTTATCATATAAAATTTTGACAACCTATTGTAGGTACCATAGTAAAAACCTATTGTACTTTATTGATTCCTGAAATAGTCTATAGTCTATCTATACCAAAGAGAATATAATCACTACAATCCAAACCATATTTCAGAATTCTATGGATCATTATACTTACTATTTTGTAACATATCTATTTGTAACTTCTTTTAAACCAAATATGTATTAATTAATCTGATTTCTCATTTTTGTGTTATAGTTAAAGATTGGCTGGCATTGATCCCACCAACTGTCATTCTCGGAGGAGTAACCTACTATTCATACTATTCTTATCAAGTCATACAGAAAGTTAAGAATGGCACTGCACCAATCAACGCCTCAATCCAGAAGGACCAAGCAAAAGTGGTTGATGTTATTGACATTGAAGATATAAATGGGAAGCAAGCTTACTGTCGCTGCTGGAAAAGTGGCATTGTGAGTACATTAAATAATTTATTTAGTTGTCTATAAATTAAGCTTTATTGTTCTGATTTAACCTCTCAGTCCCTATGTACAGTGTACAATATAAAATAAGTATTGCTGGAAAATCCGCACAGCAACATTATAGTTTCATGAAAGTTCTAATCTAGTGTGTGTATGTATAATATAAGTATTCAATCATCTCCTTTTAACAAAAAAAAATGTGAATTTCAGTGGCCCCGCTGTGATGGTTCTCATGCCAAGCACAACATAGCCTCTGGAGACAACATTGGACCTATTGTCATTCAGGCGAAGGAAAACAGTAAGTAGTGAGTGACATTTACTCTCATATCCGTCTTCCTACAATAATATGTTACCAATAAAACAACAATATCTTATAGAGAGGGTGCACCAGTGCAACTCCAGAATCCAGTGATACATAATTTTAAACAGAAATATTTATATTCTGAGAAATTATCTGCTGTAATATATTGCTTAGTTCTACCAGCAGGTAATCATGTAATACTCGTAATAGACAGATATACTCTCTATCTTCAAGTTGTAAAAAATATATAAATATAAATCTGAAATTATAATTGGTTAAAGTAGTGGCATGGTTTGTCTAAAACTGCAACTTTTTCATGCACCTTTTTTATATAATATGTTGATTAGTAGGTACCTAAGTATTTTGTAATGTTATTTGTACTTAACAGCATATACTTAAATAAATAGAATATCAGAATAATCTACAAATTTCTGATTGTTTGTTTTGTTTGGAGTCATGATTTTTGACTAAGTCTAGAAATAAAAATAGAAGTGTTGATTAGTTGGTTTTTTACTGGTGCATCCCCTTATATTTTACTCAAATTAAATTAAAATCATTTTATTTCGGATAACATGATCCATATTCTGTTACTGTTCTTAGAATGTTTTTATAGTACACCATTAATAAAGAGCATTTAGCTATATCAAGTTTAAAAGGCTATCATTTTATATTAAATTAATTTATTAAATTAAATGCCTATAATATGACTTATGTTTTTATCAATTATGTTTTACTTGTATTTATTATACCAAAATGTATAATTCTAATCATTTTACCTTAATTAATTTTGTATGTGCTCAATTTACTTTTAGGTTTTACATAGGTTACTTAGTCATAATGTGTGTTCATAATGATCATGTTATATACTTTGTTATTGATTGGTTGAATTAAGAATAAACTTTTTATATATAAGACTGTTGTACCTTTTGGTTTATCAATAAAACAATACAAATTATAATAAATATTTTATTTATTAAACTTAATATAAAAATCAAATTTATAGCAACACACCATCACAGACACTTGACTTTAGAAGATAAATAAATGATTTTTACCAATATGTACCTACTACAGAATATTAAACACATTATATTGTATTATATCATTTATATTATTATTCTACATATTTGTAGGCTTATATGGCACATGACTTAATTATGCATGCTTACTTTTAACTGGCTAAATGTATCCTTAATGGAATACTTTATAAAATAGGTCATATTTTTAATGTTATATATGCGTGACTTATAATGGTAGTAAAATAATATGACAATTCCTTAAAATAGAGTTATTATCAAATACAACTGGGTATCAATCAATCTATCGTTCTGAAAAGAAAAAATACACAAACATTACCAAAGCAATGGTAATTATAATTACAATTCCAGATTAACTTATATGTTTTATTCTTACTCATTAATGTATTATTCATACAGGATGTTTGCATGAGGTTCATCAATCTATTCTTGTTTATAAGATACTTTGGTTAATACAAAGTTGCAGTTATAATAACTAACTACAGTTAATGATAATTTACCAAGGAAAATATTAAGAGCCTTGTGACTTTACGAAGTTTTGCGAAATTGGATATTTTATGCACCACGTGACCGGCGCGTCACGCGAATTCTATGAAAAATACTAAATGATCTTGATACTTCGTCGATCTAAAACATACAAATATACTAATAATTATTTTAGATCTGTAGAAAATGGCATCGAATAAATTCCATTTTATTGAGTGGATTTTTTTTCAGTTTCATTCCGAAATAATTATTATATTAATGTTTTTATTTAATTGATAGGTGTTTAATATATTTTCCTAAATTCAAAATGGTGGATATTTTTATTTCAATATTTGAATCAATTATGTTTTATCTTAATAATATCAATATTTATTTTAAATCTGATTGATTATTTGAAATCAATTAAGTAGGTACATAATTTTAAATTAAAACATTCATGATTAATAATTATATATATAAGAATAAAACTGAAAATAGTCTTATTGAAGTTAAATGTCCTCATTCATCTCATCTTATGGGCTCATTTTTAAACCGATTCTTCTGAAATTTGGTGTGTAGGTTTGTAATTAAATGTTTTTTTTTTGTCGAATGTTGGGACTTTATGTAAGTTCGAAAGTCTAAATTGAACGTACTAAATACAAATTCTAATTATAACAAAACAAATAAATTATATTACCTATATTTAAGTTGCTTGTTTTGTTAGATGGTATATTTGTGTTTGAATAAATAAAAGTTTCGTTAATGAAGGTTTTAATTATGTTTAGGTATTATTTTTGTAGTTTCGAACTTTATATTTATTTTTATATTTATTGGTATCCATTTATCTACATATGTCATACACAGATGTAGAATATCCATTTATCTACATATGTCATCTTGAATAATTCCCATTATATTTTTATTAAAAAAACCAACCCGCACTTGGCCAGCGTGGTGAATTAAGGCCTAATCTATCTCGTCAAGAGAGAAGTCCCTATCCCAGCAGTGCGAACGTGAATAGGGGTGTTATTTTATATACAGGGCGTTCCAAAATTATGGGCCATGAAGGGGAAGTACCATATATATCGTTGATAGTGAATTTTGCTCAAAGAAGACTTTATTTTATTTTAAAAAGTAAGTAATTTAATTAATTAATTTACAAAAAAAATGTTTCATGTTTTTTATTTGATTAAAATAATTAATTTCACGTTGTTCCTTTCTTTTAAAATACTATGTTACTTAAGCAGAGTTATTATTTTTTAGCTATTCTTTCGATTGGTATCATAAAAATAGAGTTTTTTTTTCTACATGTAAGTCGGTTCGATTCCCAGACAAAGCAAGTAATTTTTAGAAAATCTATGAATCCAGAATTACTAACTTTTAAAAATAAAATGAAGTCTTCTTTGAGCAAAATTCACTATCTACGATATTTAAGGTACTTCCCCTCCATGGCCCATAACTTTGGGACGCCCTGTATTTATTAGAAAGGTACAATTATTTAATGTTTACAATAAATAATATATTTATTAGAAAGGTACATTATTTATTGTTTACATATTGGATACTCGGTAAAAATAAGAACAAAAAATTACGGAATATTTTCTTTGTAATAAATATTATGGAAATCTATACTACAATTATCAAGCTGAGGAGATTGCTTGTTTATTTGTTTGAACGTGCTACTCAGGAACCGCGGGTCCGATTTAAAATATGATTTCAGTATTGGATAGTAAAATGATCGAAAAAGGCTATAAAACATAAACTAGTAAATAACGTAAAAACGCAAGCGCAGCTGTCGGCGGGTCGGCAAGTTAGTCATAATCTAAAAAAATCATAGGCATAATTACATTTAGTCGTTGGACGGTTTCACCAAAAAAAGTTGCCTTGTTGTTTTTTAATTAGGATAGATAACTTTAGATATGCAATCCACATCCTACAGCATAACCTCCAAATAAATAAGGTAAAACAAGATGACAATGATGTGGTACAATTCTTAGGCCAGCAACATTTGGTACAATTCTTAGGCCAGCAACAACAATAATTGACCGTTATCAATAAAAATAACAATTGATCGTTATCAACGGATCAACTTATGTCGGTCGTAGTATCGCAATAACACATACACGCACACTAACAGCGTTTTTACAGCAATTGACAGTCCCACACACTGACATTTTACGAAATATTTCTATATTTTATTCAAGAACAACCGACATAGGTCCGACCTCGACAAGCGCTCGCGCGGTACTAAATGGAAAAAGCCGGCTGAATGAAAAAACTACTAAATTATGGTAGTTTTATTTTATTCATAAAAAATTACCAAAACCGTTCTACAAATTAAAATTAATATCATAGTTTAAGCAAATGTTGATAAATATTTTGATATAAATATGACGTCCCATTGATTTAGAACTTCGGAGTTATTGAGGTTTGTTTCGAAGCATTTTCGGTCGATATTAAATTCGGTATATCTTTAGAATAAAAGCATTTAACGAAAATGTACTCTACTCTAAATAAAGAATAGGATATACGTAACATAATAAAAAATAGTTTTATCGCCCATATTCATTAGAATCTACAAATTAGAGCTGAGAAAACAGGTCTTCGATCGTTTTTTACGAAACATGTATCCGGAGAATGATTATTACTCAATATATAAACAAGTTATCTAAAATGTTTCTTACTACTTTTGTAGAGGAGAAAACGAACTATTATAAAGATGTAATTGTAATATCAAACAACTAACGCAAACCATAGAATTAGGACGAGAAAACCGAACAATTTCGCGATTTCACGTAATAGGCCTCTTAAGAACTGACATATGTATAATTCATCAATTGTATCTGTTCAAAGCAGATTTATCCAAATATAATTAAAATAATCTTTTGTTTGTATTTTAAAATAAGCGAAGGCAAGAAGAGTCTGCTCCGTTCTTGGTATCCACTGAAGGCCAGCGCTGTAGTTAAAAATTTTCACATGCTGAAGCAGAGTTGTTGGTGTTTTTTTGCACCTTACTGGATGGTTTATGTCTTAGTTATTTTAAGTGTGGCAAAATATATTAATATATTTTATTAAGCAAAAACAAAAAGTACCTATTTTTCAGCTTTTTTCAAAAACGCGAAGACCTTGGTAGCGTAGTGTTACTGCGATCATCATCCACATTAACTTATAGCGGATTGGTGATCGCAGTAATTTGATGAAACATGACATCCAAAGTACTAGTTAATTTGTGAAAAAGTGTAAAGTTTGATATGTAACGGTATGAAATTTTTTATAATTCTTAATGTTTAATTTTGTAGTAATTAGTAGTAGTTTAATACCCAACTGCCATGTAGAAAGGTACCTTAATCTTCTAATCTCAGTCTTTTAATTAATTATATACTTGTTCGGAACGAAGATTCTTGCAAAAAGTTGTAGTAGAGCACAGTCATTCAATATTCTTCCTTTTCATAACTGAAACACAAGACATTTTTTATTTAATTTTAAACGAAATAAATGAGTTTATCGTAATCACCCTTATTAACATTCCCACTGCTGGGATATGGGGCTTCTCTTTTGACTAGAGAGATTAGGCCTTAGTTCACCACGCTGGCAAAGTGCGGGTTGGTAAATGTCACCATGTCAATTAAACTTCAAAGTTTTTATAACAGCGGTTTCCTCACGATGTTTGCCTTCACCGTTAAAGCAGGTGTCAGCGCGCATATTTTTTAAGGACATAAAAGCCACAGGTCATCACAGGTGCACGGCCGAGTTTGAACCCACGACGTTGATGCGTATGAGAGCATAGTATGTATACAACACAGTTTATTTGCTTAACTGAGTTTACATTGAATGTGGGTTCCGGCCTACATTTTTTTGTCCTGATAACATAGTCTTAACTAGATATTGAAACTGGGTTGTAAACATGCATTACGAACAACTTAGTTTTAGCTTAGCATTTGATTGTTACCGCACGTACTGAAAACTGCGGAAGAAATATGCCACAAAATCTGCACAATACTTAAAATGTCGTATTTGTTTTGGTACCGACTTGAAAAACCGGTGATGGAATCTCAAATACATAATTTAATTTATCAGCTCCGTGTTTGGTCGTTCACGGAATAATTCGGCCTTCTTTCAAGGTGTAAGATACTTACCTAGATGATTTTAGATAACATGTAGTAAATTACTTGTGTAATTAGGAAATACCATTTTATCTGTGCGCTTTTCATTTACTTTGTCGTTCGTGGTTAGTTTTTTTTTTACTATAGGTACTAATGGACACTAAAAGAAATAGGTAGGTAGGGTAGTACTACTTGTATATGCACGTGAACTTATATAGGTAGATAAAAAAACTAAGCGAAAAATACTAAGCAAAAATAATATATTAAAATCTAACACGATGTTTCTAAAATTCGCCCAACCTACAAAATATTAATAAAGGCTTAAAGAAAGTAAATTAGTTTATGTAATATCATAATTATTAATAGTAACAAAACGAACCTCTATTCTTGTTTCGGCGACCTCCTCATTGCGCAGTAGCTCGTGTTTCAACCCATTCCTTTTCCTGTAAAACAAGATTCTATAAGTGCATAATCAAATAGGATAACTTTCAATTTGTCCCCCGTTTCCGGGCAGATGTCCGCCTACGCACTCCACTCTCGACGCAAGTACATAGACATCTATACCACCTAATGTATAAGCAAGTATATACAAAGAACCTACTAGTATGTCCCCATAATGTTCTCGGGCGCAAGGATAGAGTTACTTGCACAATAGGCTTCACGAGGCGGTAGCCACGAATAGCCATTATCCCTACACGTGCCTTATTCCACATTTAATAAAGCCCTTGAGGTATATTTTAAACGCCTTATGAAATTTTATAGTCCTCGAAGCGGGATTAAAACTGTTAGTTTCCCGTTTTATGGGCAATCTTTGCATATTTATGAGAAGAACTCATGCATTTCTATTGTTAATTTTTTATATTACAAATCAAATATAGATGAGGCTGATCGTTCGATCTGACAAACTATCTTCAATCTGGAAATGATAACATCAAGATATTTATGGTACAGTTTTACAACCCTATTGAACGCCTACAGAGAGTATCAAACTACATATCTCTGCTACAAGTGTTTCATCTATAATGTTTATGTTCACAAATTGGTATGATGTTGCTTAAGCTTTTGCTTATCGTAAACCAAAATCTTTATTGACATCTAGAAATTACTAAAAGAATGTGCCGAAACTCATAAGACTAGTTAATACAACTATTGTTATATTTAGATTAGAATAACGTTATATCTTTGTTACTATTGATAACAACTTTTTATGTTTATTGATTAGAGTAGGTACTGAACTGATCAAGTCTCATAGACTTTTCCATATCAAAGAATGTTTCCCTTATTTATTCTTTAGTAAAGTCAAAAGTAAGAATTCGTAGTCCTTTAGATAATTTAACGACGCTGCGCGTGAATACGTGCCTGATGATGTAGGTACGTGAATGATGTGCCTAGCGTATTCTCTTGTCCTTGTCATCTGCTGTGCTGTATGTACGTCGTCTGCAGCTAGTCTATTGTCCAGTACTCACAAGTATATCCTCCGCCACACAATGAGCGCGCCGTACGCCACACTGACAATGCTGCACGTGATGACGACCATGATGCCTGCCGCCGCGCCCGAGGTCTCTCGCGGGCTCGACGCTCGTCTCTTGTCATCTTTGCTGACTACGTCGTCGGTAGCTGGAATGTTACAGACGTTATTATCTAGCAACGTTTGTCATGAAGGTTAAACCCAAGCTAGGTTTAACTTAGCGAAGGTTTTCTTCACCTATTCCTGAGCATAAATGTTCTCGAGGTTTAGTTTTAAGCACCGAATAAGTACCTAGGTACTCAGAATCCAAAGTAAACAATCAAGTTAAGATTATAATACATTTTTTGTCAGTAGGTAGGTACAATATGAATGTTAAATATTCCGTTATAGTATCTTTGACCGTGCTTTGACATGAGAAATTGTATGGAGATATCGGACACTAGAATATGTCAATCAACGACAGATTTATTTGATCGAATCGCCAGCATGCTTGCATTTGCATAGCACACCCACGACTATCTCACGGCGATTGGATTTTAATTTCAGTTGCTTAAGGGGGGTCTTCCGGAATTGTCTCGGGTTTTTCTTTTCTAATTTACATTACATAGATAAATTATTGAAAATGAAGTAACCTAGATAATTAGGAACAAAAGTTCTTGAATGGAAACCGCGGATAGGAAATCACTGTCTAACTTCTACTAACGGACGTATGATATAGTAAAGCCTGCTAGTTCACTGTGGGTGCAAGCCCCTAATGATAATTCTGGTTGGCTTTGCCCAGCTGTCTCACCTGGCGGCTGAAATAATGATGAATTAGGCGTCCTACCTTGCAAAAACTCAGCTTGAGCGTCAGGCATAGCTGGGACGTCTGCTTTAGCATCTTCCGCATCTTCAGGGAAGGCAGGCAGGTCTATGTGCTCCTCATTGTCGTCCCTCGAGTGCAGCATGTCGAACACTTCAGATCTGAAACCTCACAGAAGATTAAAAGGAACAGAGCTCTAAAGGGCACATTGTCCTGAAACATACATGATATATGAAATATGCTGCTGCCGTGAACCAGCACTACTGTAGGCTAATTAAATAAATAAATATTGGTATGCAAAATTTACCCAGATAAGTCTAGTACTAGCTTAACCGTAACGTAAACCCACGCCTTACTTCGCACACAGGGTGAGTCAAACATGGTGGTCCAAAGAAAAAGGTTGGTGGTGAGGTACCTAATTGTACATTAATTTAACCATTTTTTTTCCACCATGTGTTTTTTCAGTTTTTTTTTTCGATAATTAAAAAAATATTTACTTAAATAGTAAATCGAAAGTTAAGCCAATCTAGCTGATAGAAACTTGTATCAACCTGTACCTATAACAGATCACCTTATTAAATCGATCTTGCTTATCAGTACCTACCGACGATAACGGTCCTTATTGAATTTCCGCACTAGAATAGAGTGCTCTAAGCTAGGACCACCGTTGAATACCTAGGAAGTACTTTATCTTACCTGCTCACGCCATCTTTATCATCGACTAGTAATTTCACAACCGTTGCGTTTGCTTCTAAAATTTTATATCGACTGTTATCTTCCACTTCTTTCGCCAGATTCGGTAGAGCGCTCTCTTCAGCTTTCAACGTATCCAAGTCCCCATAAACCACTTCCCAGCCTGAAATATAAAAGTCCAATCAGAGAAACGCAATAAAATCGAAACTAATCGCTTTATTAGCCGTAATAAAACCTTAATCTTGATTCATCGATGTCGTATGCAAAAGTAAGACACGGCGCCCGACGCTTAAATCTCTAATTTGTTTCCATTGATGGGAGCGCGAGCCGTGTGAACATCGCCTATTTCCAACAGAAACCGTTATCAGAGTTAAAAGTTAATATTTACAATAGAATTACTTAACTTTAACCTGCGGAGTTATCGAAATGCAAACAGCGCGGTACCGGTCAGGCCAGTGACGTTCAATTTGTGGGTCACCTAAAGCCTAATGTGTATGTTTAACGGTGATAAAATCCGGTTTTCAGAAAGTTACTCAGTGTAAAGAGTTAATACTTTTAGCGTACAGATATTGAAAGCCAAGATCAATGAGTCATGTTTCGCCAATTGATTTTATCTTCGGTACATTTAATGCTTATTATATGTACTTGGCCGCTACGACATAGTTCAAGTGAAAGCAGCTAAGTAGATAAGATTTAGCCTCCGGCGTAATTAAATTGGTCTATGAAGCTGTGCAGAAACCTAGATAGAACTGAATATACTTACCTAATATTTATTATAAACTAGCTTTCCGTATTAGCCTGCGTTCTTGATCTGTACCTATTATCAAAAGCCATCATGATTTTTAAAGGATTTTTACACTAACACTACAACTAACAAGTCGACAAGATATTCACTTAAAAGAGTTCTCAAATATGTTTTGTAATCCGTCACTTTACCAATTTACGACGGCTGACTTAAGCCTGTAGAAACCAATAATGGGCTCTCCTATTACCAAAACGCATTAGTGTTAATAGGAGCGCCGGTTTTTGTTGGAGATTTGTAGCTTTGACTCATCTGATACATCTGGGAATGCTTCCATATTTTACATAAACGCTTATCTGTCTTATGTTTCATTTTGTTGGATTAACTCACTGGGAAGATTGCGTACGTGTGTATGATTTATTATGCAGTAAATAAATAATTATTGCTGGTCAAATGGCGTAAGATTTATTATTAACTTTACTATTCTGATCATAAGATTCAGGGTTTGTTGTAAGAACTTAACGTGAAATTCTGTACATTTAATATAATTATACCTATTTGCTTGTATTTTCTCAATATACTTATCCTTTTCAAACTTTCCTTTATAGCTAGCACTTTGATGAAATTATCACTTTAAAATACACAGGGTAAAATCTTCGTATAAGGTTCTATAAATAAACTTAAGTATCACAGACTGCAAAGAGGGAGAGGTATGCAATTCTTATTACCATAGAGGCCTATGATAGAATCCCGGAAGTAGACACTTAGCGGGTCTTCCGGTAGCCGTGGGAAGGTAGGTATCGGCAAGATTGAACAATAGATTCTTATCAAATGATTAATCGAAAAGTTAAGAAAGCCTTTTATATTGTGCGATACATTGTTTTACAATTACTATTATTATGGTGTTGCTGTAAATCACTGCGATAATGTAGTTATGGATAGAACAATGGCTGCAGAAACCTTGGTGAACACTATGGTATTTAATTAGTGTTTGCTCACGGCAACTTTGCAAGGTTCAGCAATTTTGTATTGATGAATGAATGATATTTTATTACAAAATGTATTTATAAGAAGTGTGATTTCTGTACTTGATATACATTTCATAAAACATACACATACTAAGTAGGAAATTTTATTTTCATACGGTGTAGGTAACACCTGCTCTACAAAGGCATTTCTTACTCTACAAACTTTAAAATTATGTTAAAATAAATAAATAAATATTTAAAGTTGTCTATCTAATACCAAGTTCGTTTTAAATGCTTAGATTCGCACTGAACCTATGACCCGCCGTGTAAGGCTATATCAGCTTCCTTTACCCTGAAGCGAAGCCAATCTATGAGTCAGTCACGTTCCCGAGTCTGGAGGTTAATCACTAAACCCGCTACACGTACTTCACTATCTTAATGCCTATCTTGTTCAGCTGGTCAAGCTGGCACTGACACTCAATGCTAATTAGTCTTTAAAAAACATGTATCGTGCTGAATTTTAAAAATAGTATTTGCCATGCTATCTTGCCAGAGTGCAGGTTAACCTACCTAGCTAGGCTTTAATCACATGAGACGTGTTTATTTTAACAAGTTTATAAATTAGTAAACAATTTTAATTAGTACCTAAGTTATAAACTTAAACTTAAATAAATTAACTACAGGTGTGTACTGTTCCTTTATGTATGTGTTTGGTAGTAAATAAATGTATATGTCTATGTCTATGTATAATAATAATAATAAATAAATAAATAAATATTACTGGACAATTTTACAATGTATGTACCTAGATAACTTAAAAAACGCAAGCGAAGCTATCGCCGGGTCGGCTAGTGCTTCAATACAGCTGACAAAGGTTAGTGACCGGCAGTAAACTGCTTAAAATCGATAGTTACCTATCTACCGTAAACCGATTACATAAAATCCTTCTATTCAATCTAATAAAGTATTAAAATAAAATTTAATGAAATAAAAGTGAATAACTTGATAACTAATACTTAAGTGCCAGAAGTTTATTACATTGTGTAGTTGCACAAAATAAAATAAATACCTATTTGTACAAACGAGCTTAAAAGCTACTGAAGTGACTTTAACGTACTCTTTGAGAGAATCCCTAGAAAGGGAAATAAATGGTTTTGGTTGCGTTTGTACGCAACCTCCACCTCTTTATAGGTATGCTAGATGTACATAACCTGCAAGCAGGTCAATATGAGGATAAAATAACCCATGTACCCATATCCTAATAAGATCTATTTAAATTAAAATAATACTAAAGAGATAACATTCTCAACATCCAAAGGTCGTAAGGCAACGCAGAAACAAGTCTCATTCATGGTCAAAGAGCGTGAATCATTATACACCTTTACTACTATTTACTACGCTATGCTAACTTATAACTTCCTTAAAAGTCATGTTTATTTTCGTTTATGTATGGAAACAAATTGTGGGGATGACTCACCCACGTAAGATGTTCGGAGAACAGTTGATATGACTGATTGGTAAATAACGTGGTTATTATATTGTCATTATCTTCGGTTAGATAGCAAGGTATTTGTATACATAGTACCTATGATTTGTCATTTTATTACAAGAAGTTGATATGCTTATACTATTATAACAATTTAAAGTAAGATTACCTTTAGAGTTAAATATTGAAAAAAATCACCTGCCTCTAAATGTAAAACTTAGGCTTGATTTTCACAATGAAGCAATTTTCAGAAATAGTTTTTTTTAAGTAAGTATATTAAAACAGGCTTTAAACAAAGAGTCATCCAAATAAGTTCTGATTTCTTGACCTCTCGTGTGTTCATTTATCTTCTCCGATCTCGCTCTTTGGTTATTACTTTGGTACTTATTGTATTTTCATAACGATATTTTTGCGGTTAGTCATGACATGACAAACATAAGAATATGATGAATTTTTCTTTACGTAAGACATGTCTCATTGTCCTCGTAAGCTTTTAAGATCATAAATAAATTTATAGGTCATATTTTTATTGTTAATATAAGTGAACTTAGATTTTTATGTTGAATCAAAAGATTATGTATAGATTTTTATTTATTTTCTTGATCGAGTGATCGAACCAAGTAGAGATCTAAATACTGCAGTAATAGTAGATTATTGATACTTACCAACTGAATGATGATTGCAGTTCAATGACCCCTTCCTTCCTACTCAGTAGCGGTATGATTGTTCTTACCAAAAACGTAGCAAAAATAATTTAATCTGCTATTCTCTATTAACAATCCCCAGTGTTGTGCATGTGGGTGGTTCAAATTGGGACTCAAGTGTTTAGATTCAATCGGAGCCCGAGGTGGGTCCAGACTATAAAACTACAACGAATTAGGAATAAATGTACCGACACGTTACTTTAACAAGATACACGTAGACCATGTCCTATTTGGGACATCTTTTAAATAGTCAACAATAAGCCCTAAGCCAACAAGAAACGCTAAGCCCAAAAACGAAAACACATATTCTACATAGCTCCCATGATAACATAAGGAAATACAATAAAATAACAAATTAAGCAAATAACTATATTACTTAATGTATCCAACAAAAAACAAAAAGGCCTACCTACCTATTAAATTTAATGATGATAATAATAAATATTTTCAGTTAAGACCTTACCCAACCTAGCACTTTTAAAACAACTGAATTATAGCCATAATAATACACTATCACAATCACAATGTCTTAGACATTTGCAATGCTAGACTTAAAAACTTTATGGTACAGTGAGTCCTTGGGAACTTTCTCATGATAGTTTCTTACGCCTGTATGTTTGAATCGAATAATTTACTTCATTGTGAATATTTACATATTTGTTGGCCATTCTTATAATAAATAAAAATAAATGTTTTATACTATAAGTGATATAAATGTAGAGATTGTTATGTCTCTTACCGAATGCGGCAATGACTAAGACGATGTAGAACCACGCCATTTCATCACAAACACCTGAAAAATACAAAAGATCGTTAAATTATCTTGAGAGGAAAAACTTATTATACTATAAGTACATTTCTTCTGCCATTTTTGTATAATTTTAAATTTAACTAATGAAAACACAAAAGCTTAAATAAAGCTTTTGTATCTCTATCAGACCACTATTTATTTAAAAAATATATTGATATGTAGTTAGATATAACTCTACCGTTATAAAATATTGAGTACTTAATGATTAGCATGATGTTAAACTTTCATTATTTTTTATCAACCCACTGATGTAATAAAAGCTGTCTATTTCTCTAGTTTTTTTTAATGAATACCTACTAGCTGTCCCGCCGACAGCTGCACTTGCTGGGTATTATTTAGGGTATCTATCTACATAAACATAGGTTAGTTCAAACAAACATCTTCAGCTTTATTATATTAGTAATAGATAGTGGCTCCTGAAATTCAGTTTATACCTATTACTTAACTCAGATGCTTTTGCATTGTGTAAGTTATTAATTGTTTATGCATATGCATGTTATCAGTGAAACACAAGAGAGCTGATGATAAGCGGACAATGGAACTGCTTCGCTCGTGAAGCGAAGTGTCCCATCTATTTTTGTAACGTTCAATGTAAACAAATGTATAGCTAATTTTAGATCTTACGGCCAGTGTTATGTTGTTATCAAAAATGTGTTGCGCTACAATTTTACATCTTTCTCTAGATTTTAAAATAACCAAAAGTTGCAAGTATTTCGAAAACAATTTATGTACTTAAATATTTTTATTTTCCTAATTTATTAATAAATCTAATATATTAAAATTAGGACTCTATTTCAAGGCAAGTGTTTAGTTAATTAACATTATATTGTTTTTATAACCGACATAAATCTATAAATATAATTTTCCATTAAAAAATAAATGTTGATTAGGTAAATAATTATCACTAACAAAAATATTTAATTAACTAACCCTTGCCGGTTTAACATTACAACTCTGAATTAAGATGCCAAAGAACTTTCGCGACTTAGAAACCAGTCTGGCATGTTTCGCTGCTAAAAATACCTTGGGACAATCCGGCTCCTGTCGGGATGTGGCACTTAGCACGTATCTTACGGCTCACGGTCGAGTCAGTCTTACTTATCGCGGAAGACACGTGCGATCGCGACGGCGTCTGCCGGGTTTCTGAGGATTCTTTTCAAGGTACGTATGCGCTTGCGCTTGCAACTGGACTGACCTCTCGCAAGATGCTCGCTCTCCGGCCAGAGGTCAGAGTAGCAGGATAATGTCCTGTAGGTATGAATTTTAAATCACACTTTATTCCGAGGGGTTCGATGATGAAAATTTAATATAACAGAATAATTATTCTTGCTTTGATTTTCTAAGGTAGTAATGTAGGTATGTGTCATGGTATATTATTGGAAGAGCACTTGTCATAATAATAATCTTCAGTTGGTTGGTGGTAATAATGAATAAATTAAACAAAACATGCATTTTATAAAATCAAAACTTATTCGTTTTATCGGTATTGATAAAAGATTTTATTTACCAAACAAATATTTATTAATAAACATTATTTTTTACTATTAGGTTATAAATATTTAGGAAGGAAGTTCAGATAAAATAATTCAATTCAAAAGATAAACCCAACCACAGATTTTGGGGGACTGCGGATGAAACAAATTTTAAGAATCTATTCATATCGGTCCTAATAGAAAATAAACATAATTTTATTTCTAAGATGCTGATTTTATTCTCATGATTATGAAGGGGACGGCGCGTACGCAGTCCCCACTACCAAAAATAACGCACCCGAGTTATCCACATTAGGGATAATCGCAGAGGTCAACCCAACCGCAGTGCAATGGAAGGGCCTCGCTCTGGGGGAACCGCCTTTGTGATCACGGTGTCCCCTGTGCCAGGTAAGTATGATTTTACTGAGTTCGTAGGGCGTCGTGATTCGAACCCTCGGGTTTTCGTCAGCGCGATCTAGAGCTCGCACGTTTTTAGTAGCGCCATCTAGTGCGTCTATAATATAATGATGTTGATGTGCGTTGTGTTGTGTGAATCTTAAAACTAAGGTGTGTTGAGTTGTGTTGTGCTCCGTGGTTGTATAGTATATAAAGTTCTTTATTGGCTATAACGTAGTATATTCTCTTTGCTGTTTATCCGTGACCAATAGTCACGGATAAACTTAGATTGTCTCCGCCAATCACACCCACAGATAAAAAAACTTGTCTTCTATCAGCTTCTATATTTCGCAGTCCCACCCAAAGAGAATACAATCACTACGTTATAACCCTTCAGGCCCGGAATGTTGAATTTGGCAAAATGTTGTATTCTTATAATGTTGAATATACCAAAACGTTGAGTCCTAAAATGTTGACATGGCAAAAAAGTTGAGTCCCAAAACGTTGAATTCTCATAACGTTAAATATAACCAAACGTTGAATCCTAAAATGTTGACATGGCAAAATGTTTCAATATGTTTCAGTACCTACTCAGAGGAAAGTACCCACGCTAGAGTTTCAGTTTCCTGAGTAGGTACTATTTCCACGAAACCTCTTTAGTTAAGAATATAATACCTAAGATACTGGCCACTTGAAATTGTCATCGATTTATTGTCAGTCAATGTTGACGACCTCTGTGGCGCAGCGGGCGAAGGTCCGCCTGCGACGCAAGAGGTTGCGGGTTCGATTCCCGCCTCGGAACAACAATTTGTATGATCTGCAAATATTTGTTCCGGGTGTCTGGGTGTTATATATCTATAATAAAAATATCTATATATGTACCTATGTATATTATATTAAGTATATCAGAAATCTAGCACCCGTAACACAAGCTTCGAGCTTACCACGGGGCTAGATGTCGCTGTGTAAAATTGTCCAGTAATATTTATTTATTTATTTTATTTTATTTATGTCAATGAATCGTCTGAATAAACAGAAAATCACTCCACTGAAATTCTTAAAAAAGATAGTGTACATAAGACTTAAGTTTGGCTTTTAAGATAATTTAACGATAGTTAGATAATTTTTAGGAAATTGAATAAAAATTTAAGTTGGGTTTAGTATTATTTTGTTTTCACTTATGTAATGCGATGATAGGTAGCTCATTGGTGTGACAGTGACGTCGACTTCCGATCCGTGAGTCGTGGACCATGCATACAGACATACTGTGGTTGGTAGGCTGTTTTCCATAGACATGATGATGGTAGCTTTCTGCTTCATTAATAAATATTGTCTCACTGAGCTCAACTTTACAACATTATGAAAATTCAACAATTTGGGACTCAACATTTTGGAAATTCAACATTAAAGGAATTGTAACTTCAACATTATGAGAATTCAACGTTTTGGGACTCAACTTTTTTGCCATGTCAACATTTTAGGACTCAACGTTTTGGTATATTCAACATTATAAGAATACAACATTTTTCCAAATTCAACATTCCGGGCCTGAAGGGTTATAACCGTTGTTAAATTGCATATAAGTAGGTATATGGCAAAGAGAATATAATCACTACCGTTTAAATTATAACTGAAACGTAGTGATTATATTCTCTGATTATAACCTAAGCCAATACTAGGATCCAAAGAGAATATAATCACTACGTTTTACTAGGATCCTTCAAAATTATTTTCATGAATTACTTACTTACTTTTCTAAAATACCTACCAAAGTAAAATAAGACGTGAGATGCTGCATAACATAAAATAATAATACTCAAATGTTATTTTATGTATTATGTCAATATAAATAATTAATGTTTATATCAAACATGCGGTGGAGATCTCAATATAATAAACGTTCAGATCAACTTCAAGAAAAGGAATTTGCACTCCTAAGAAAAGAAAATGAACTACGGAATAAAGAAGTGGCTTTAAATCAGAAAGAAATAGAATTAAACGTGTCCCAAAATATTAATAAATCACTGAAATCTGTCCACCACACCAAGAGGGAAATACTTAATTGCAATACAAACCTAGGCCAGACAGAATCGCCTAATGATCTGTCTTGCCAAAGCTTTACTGAATCAGAAACTATCAGACAAAAATTTGCAAGCGAAAGTGCTAAAAACAACCAAGAATCATTCTGTGCAAAGCAGCACTTCAGTAGCAGTCTAAATGCAGAACACGTCGATAAGAAATATAATCAAGAAAAAGAATTATGTAAAAGCATGGCCTGGTTTAAAGCTTGCAAACTAGACGCATCTTTAGATGCAGACTGGTGTATATGTATTATAAGTAAGTTATTTAAAGTAAAACGTAAACCACATGCATCAATTAGTGAAAATAACTCCGGATACGAGACACCAGTAACCTCTCATACTAACACAGGTATTAGTGAATCAGAAAAGAATGTCTCCAAATTATATTACAATAAGCAAATAAATCATATTAATTCCTCTCAAGTTCTCTTTACAGATCGAAATATAGGGGATAATAAACCCAACGCAAATGAAACTGTATCAAATTCTGAATTAAACGTTGTGCGTAACTCAGAGGAACACATTAGTTCAAAATTAGCTGTGAAAAATCAAATAAATCTCCACGAAATCTCAAGTAAAATCAATGAAGCAACACAAAAAGAAAACGAACTAGCTTTAACTCTAGAACCAAGCCGAAATAGAAGTATATCAACTCAAGTGGCAGAACTAGATAAAACAATATCGAAGAAGAAAACACCCAAATTGGTCCATAGTTGTGAGTCTTTTGAGACACATAGATTAGGAAAGCAGCAAGATTTGAATGTATGTCATAGTTTTGCTATGGACATGATTATGATGAGAGATTGTCAATACCCACCCTCCTGGCCGCCGGACACGAAGCTATCGAAATATTTATTGGAAAAGCTCGTTAAAGCTGGAAAAAATAAACAAGTACAATGTGTACTCATTGCTACAATTTTGTCCTGGGCCCCGTGTTTAGTGTGTTTACTTTTGTACGTGATCAGTTGCTGTTGTTCTTCGTCTTTTAGTTAATTTTGAAATGTTTTCCTGGACTCAGAGCAAATAAACTAT
The DNA here is from genome assembly GCA_963691955.1 of Chloroclystis v-ata. Lineage (NCBI taxonomy): Eukaryota > Metazoa > Arthropoda > Insecta > Lepidoptera > Geometridae > Chloroclystis > Chloroclystis v-ata. The sequence continues at coordinate 7,753,100 of OY829902.1, read as the reverse complement.
TAAAATGAGATCGTTACATTTACATACAAAGACCCCGAACTGCAAAGCCTAATCTTAGCTTCACCGGTAAAAAGAAATACATAGGTTGTACATGGTTGAACTTAATTGTTCCTCGTTTGACTGCGGAGTACCTACTAATGTTCAAATATAGCTTGAGAGCGCTCTTCGCGCTATATATAATTTTTATACGCTTAACTTACAGCGACATCTGTGATGGACTTTGTATTAACGTATTATAGTGTTATTTATTAATCTAATAATAAATTCTTCGTTTATATCAATAAATAATAAAAGTAAAGAGTAAACGTAAGTAATTATTTTATCAATATACCTATATTATAATATATAAATTTAAGGTTTGTAGCTTTCACCAAAAACCCTCAATCCAAGATAATATATTAATGTCACTGTCATTCAAATAATTATTGTCAAAATCAAAAACTAAGAATAAAGAACAGAAAATGGCAAATGCCCTGTGCTGAACGCCAAAAAAAAAAAAAAAAAAGAACAGAAAGAAAGAAAAGAAGATAAATCTTCAGGAGAAAAACACATATTTATTGTTGTTACGGACAAAGCTTATCTGAAGTGAAAAAAGTTCTCTAATCTGTGATATTTTCTAAGCTATTTTCGTAACTCGATAGGTACCAGACCAGTTTCTTTGTGGAAAGATTTATCGCCAATCGACGTAAACTATCCGAAAAATAATATTTTTTTCAGATTTAATTTAAATTGTGTAAAGTTCAGAATGCAAGTAGATGAAAAACGGCGTAAAAACTCGGCAGACCCTGCCTCGCTAGAGCCCTCAGTCAGGGTGAAACAGCTAGCCAACTATGGAACAATGGTTGAAGTTGACCCAAACGTGCCTCCTCGAAGGTAAGAAACACTTAGGAATAATTATTATGCCTTGTTTAAATACTCGACTATCATACTGAAGGTCGTGGCTTCAGACCCCGCTGTGCACCTATAGATTTACTTCTTAAAAAATGTGAGGAAACTGGCATATTCTGAGAGCTTTGAAACGTTTGAATAATATTACGTGTGTTAAGTTCTAATCTCTGTCGTCAAGAGAGAAGTCCCTGTGTCCCAGCAGTGGAAATAATGTTTAACACCAGAAAAGAAAACCCTAGTTTTATTACTCCATTGACCACTAGGATGTAAACAATATAGAATATAAGCATAATATTACTTTTGCATGATATAATATTAAATAATAGTTAATGCATTATGTCAGTTTTAATTGTCATATCCCTATTCTAAGAAAGCAGATTACAATTTTTTATATTCTAGTTACTGCAGACCAATATTGATGTCAACATTACATGAGAAAGTGGTATCATTTTAAGATGACTCATACATTAAACATGAAGTTTATAATAATGCTTATCAAGCTATTGCTGCATTGTTTTTGTTTACAATCAGCTGTTCCTGGATAAGATTAGTTTAACAAACTCCTTTGAAATTGTTTACAGGTATTACCGCTCAGGCTTGGAAATGGTTAGAATGGCTAATGTATACAATGCTGAGGGGAGTCTAGAAAATGCCTACATTCTATACATGAAGTTCATGACATTGTTCCTTGAAAAGATTCGGAAACATCCGGAATATGCCAATGTACCAGCACAGGTGAAGACAGTCAATCAAACCAAGCTGAAGGAAGTAATGCCAAAAGCAGAGAAACTAAAGCAAAAACTGTTGGCTCAGTTTACTAAAGAACACACGCTTTGGTTGGAAAATGCTGTAAGTATTAATAGGTAGACATTATTATAGTAAGTATATAGAGTATTTTAATGTAAATTCTGATCTATGACTTAGTTCATCTTAGCCATGGCCAAGTCTTTTTTTTTATAGTTGATTGACCCTTGCTTGACAACAATCTCACCTACACCCAAAATATGTTATATGATCCAAACATTCATTTCAGAAATTGCTTGTGTACGTAAAGTTTTAAAATACCTTACTTTTGTATGAAAAGTATAGGATCATTCATGGATCTAATTAATTAAAATAGGGAGTATGACTAATGCATATTACAATGAGATCATGCTGCACATTTAAATTTTCCCAAGATAAATTACTCATGACGCTTAATTACACACAAGAGGTCAAGGATTCATGTTGATTTACTCCAAACCCCCTACATTTTCTCATGATGTATTTGGTTTTTTTTGCAGGAATTGAGGAAACAAGAAGAGGAACGCCGGAAGAAACAGGAGGCTGAGGATGGCAAACTGGCTCAGCGGCTGCAAGCCGATGAAAACAAGAAGGACAAACATCCACAACTGTTACATGATGTAAGTATTGTTGTTTCACTTTCAAAACTTTTGGCGGCCTTATCGCTAAAAGCAATCTCTTCCGGGCAACCTTATAATTATCCACAAATAAAATTCACACACTTATATGTAGATGAGTTGATAAACTATGTTTCGGGTACTTTAAGTTTTAAGTATTTTTGTTCATACTCATAGTCTGTCTAATAGTGTGTTAATTGGAAAGATGTGTTTTACCGCGGGAACATCCAATTTATCGTGAGCCTAGGTGCGGGATAGCTAGTAGTCTAATGTGTTAAACAGATGTGTCAAGCCATGTTAATAATCGAGACCTTGAACATTCTGTCTGACATAATACCAGCTATTACATAATATGAAATAAGTTTGGTGAGTATGTATCAGAATACAACCTTCAACAAGTTAATCCAGTTCTATAACCTAATTAGCATTGATGACTAAAATGTACATTCTTTAGTTTTGTACTGATAGTGAGTGGAAGTGATTTGTTTTAAATTTTTGTTCATTTTTTATAATATAATTCTATTATGATTATTCGATTTGAGAAAGTATATTTTCGAAGTTCGCTTTGGGATAGTTAGTGTTAAAACTTAGTGTTGTATTTAGTTAAAATGTATCATTTTCAATCAGTGCTTGGAACAAATGGACAGAGAGAAAAAGTTCTTGTGAAAGTTGTGCACGGACATTATTACCGTAATTATAATGTAAGTTTCTACTAATATTATAAGACGGAGACATTGTTTGAACGCGATTATCTCAGGAACCGCAGATCCGAAGAAATATTCTTTCTGTGTTGGATAGTTTATTTAACAAGAAAGGTTAAAGGGTAAATTTTATAAACTTTAATTAGGTACGATAACGAAAGCGAATATGTCGGTGGGTCGGCTAGTAACTAATAAATACACAAAACATTGATTAACAAATTTGATAAATGAATTAGTTAGGTACGTAAGTAAACTAAGATTAATATGATCAATTTAGAATGTTAGTATTAAAAATAAATAATAAAATTGTTGTGTGTGTGTGTGTGTTGTGCGTGTAATGCGATCAACAGCACGGCGAGCGAAGCGAGCCGTGTTGTGACCCCACGCCCCCAGGCTCCCTGAATACCATCTCCCATCAAAAATATTGACATGGATGTCGGTTTTTATCGCAGTCTCCACTCTTGGTTATCGATTTCTAACAAATAAAACTTGTAGGTTACGAATGGGGTATTTTTTTAGGACAACATAACAGTGAGTTGTCCTCAAACCCTCAACTCACTCCCTAGATGTAAATAAAGGCGCTTATTATGATTGTTGTTGTATGCAGGAGGAATGGGCGGCTAGTCCGTCGGCGCCGGCCATAGACGGCGTGCTGTACCCGGACGACTTCGCCGCGGAGCCGCCGCGCGCGCCGCCGCACCACTACCGGCCCGCGCCGCCGCTCATACCGCCCTCGAGGCCGCACAGGTATATCAGCTCTATATACATAATAGACGGCGTGCTGTACCCGGACGACTTCGCCGCGGAGCCGCCGCGCGCGCCGCCGCACCACCACCGGCCCGCGCCGCCGCTCATACCGCCCTCGAGGCCGCACAGGTATCACCTCTATATACATAATAGACGGCGTGCTGTACCCGGACGACTTCGCCGCGGAGCCGCCGCGCGCGCCGCCGCACCACCACCGGCCCGCGCCGCCGCTCATACCGCCCTCGAGGCCGCACAGGTATCAGCTCTATATACATAATAGACGGCGTGCTGTACCCGGACGACTTCGCCGCGGAGCCGCCGCGCGCGCCGCCGCACCACCACCGGCCCGCGCCGCCGCTCATACCGCCCTCGAGGCCGCACAGGTATCACCTCTATATACATAATAGACGGCGTGCTGTACCCGGACGACTTCGCCGCGGAGCCGCCGCGCGCGCCGCCGCACCACTACCGGCCCGCGCCGCCGCTCATACCGCCCTCGAGGCCGCACAGGTATCATCACCTCTATATACATAATCATTATTTTTGCTTTTAAAATTAGACCCAATCCTACTTCGGTAGTTTAAATTATTGTTTATGGATTTTTATATTTATTTTAGTTTAATTGTGAATTTTTTTTAACTAGCTTCACGCGGCTTTGCCCATTTTGAAAACAAAATACGCCATAAAAGTATAATTGTCCTTCTCCTGGTTCTTAGGTGAAAATGTACCACCTTTTATCAGGTTTTCATATCGATTCAGAAGTTCATGAGTTATAAATAACACTTTTTTTTATAGATTTATGAACTGAAATATGGACACCTTAATATGTATCTTTATAAAGTGGAATTTCCGTGCTGTCTGTAATAAAAATGTATGTAATGTAATGTTCAGCAGTGAGGGTGCGTTCAGCGACGCGTTGTGCGGTTCGGCGCGGCTGCGCGGGGTGGTGGTGCCGCGCGCGCTGCTGGCGCGCTTCCTGCGGCTGGCGGCCGCCAACACTGACAGAAACGTCGAGACCTGCGGCATACTGGCCGGGATACTCGTATGAACTTGTATTCTAATAGCATAAGCCCCATTAGTATCTTTTATCTATATTAATAATTTCGTCAAGGGGTACGGTATATATGGGTATATATGAATAACAAAACAAAAAAAAAATATTTAGAGTCGACAACATGTAATCCGCAAAAATCGGTTTATGGAGAATTTTGTTCGATTTCACCCGAGCGAAGGCAGGTTTTCATCTAGTATTATAATAACACAGACGCGTTGCTAAGTAGAAGCAGCAATGTGGGTTAACTGTTTTTGGAAATAAATATCTTATAAAAAATCTTTATTTATTTATTACAGGAGAGAGACCAGCTCAAGATAACGCACGTAGTTGTTCCCAAACAGTCGGGCACGCCGGACTCGTGCAGTACTAACAACGAAGAGGACATTTTCCTGTATCAAGACCAACATAATCTCATCACTCTTGGATGGATACATGTATGTACTTATGTCTTATTTATTTGATTTCTGTGGCGCAGCGGACAAAGGGGGACCTTTGACCTGCGACGCAAGAGTGCGGGTTCGACTCTCACGGGACAAACATTTGTATTATCTGGTATTTGTTCCGGATGTTCTGGGTGTTTTTTCATCACCCGCGTAACACAAGCTTCGAGCTTACTACGCTGGCCAAGAGCGGATTGGTGAATGACACACGTCCTTCAAACCTTTCAAAGTTTTTTTTTTCACCGACGACCTATTTTGTCTATGATTAAATAAATGTATTAATAAAATATATTGTAATTTCCAGACGCACCCGACGCAGACGGCGTTCCTGTCGTCGGTGGACCTGCACACGCAGTGCTCCTACCAGCTCATGATGCCGGAGGCCATCGCCATCGTCTGCGCGCCCAAATACAACGAGTACGTAACAACAACCCTATAAACATATCACAAATCGATACATGTTTCATTGCAAGAACTATAATATTCAATCAGAATCATCCTCATGTCCTTTTGCCACGTTATGTGGGGTCGACACAACAACATATTATTTCTCTGTTCTGTTCATCATAAACACGCACTTCTTTCTCACACATGTCATCCTTCACAGTCAATGTTATCATTTATTTATTCTTGTACAATACAAGTGTTATAATTTTTTATGTTTTTCTTTAAAAAAAATTAATTTGAATGTTATAATAAAATAATGTTTCCTTTTTTTGACAATAGAGGCATAATTTTTATATCTTACAAATTGAATTTAACTTAGTGATAGTAGCTTAGCTGATAGTGTTAAAGTGTGACATTTGTATTGTACGATGTTCACAGTATTGTGAATTAAACATTTGCATATTTCGGCGTTGTAATTTGGTCTCATATACTTAGATGTTTGAATGTTGTTATCGTGTCTTACCTATGCTCTATTAATTGTAGTTATGTATTCATATTTATTTCAGGACTGGTTACTTTGCTCTGACCCCGAGTTACGGCATGCAGTTCATAGCCAACTGCAGGCAGAGCGGCTTCCACCCGCACCCCACTGAACCACCACTGTTCCATGTAAGTACTCTTATACATCTTCTGTATTACATATAACCTATGGTGTTTAAGTCCGGGCCAAATTAGTATTTACTAACATTTGAGCAAAAACCATAATTTTTGCCTCAATAATATTTACATTGTTTGTGCGAGTTAATCACGATTTAAAAAAAGAAATATTGTATTTCGCGTTTGTTTTGATATCCTGTTGCACCAGTTCTTATAAACTGTGTCTTCTTATAAACTTTTATAAATACATATTTAGATTTTTGTATAATATAAATACATTTTTGGACTTCAAAGGTCTTGGTAGGTATATTTTTCGTCTATATTTAAGCATACACGCTTTTCCAGACTGTGACACATATCCGAGTGGACGATTCAGCACCGGTAGAGATGGTGGACCTTCGATAAATACTATCTACGTTTCTACTAGACTTATAATGTTAGCCGGCAATACATGTTGGGCAATAATTGCTTTAAAATCACTTTATATTTACCTGCACTTGATTAGTCAAATGAAATTCAACAGAACATCTGCTTATTTATCAATGTGTATAATACATGTTCAGGAATTCTTAGTAACACTATGACCGCCCATGACACACGTTGGTATCTACAGCACGGTAGCGCGGTGAAGGCTGATTGCCTTGATTTTGGCTTGGGCATTGGACGTGTTAAGCCATTTTTAAGTATTGTAATGCCGGAATTTTGCTCTTTAATTATACTCTGAAGATTCAGATTAATTCTAAATGCTCTTACCTGCTCTTTTATGTTACAATATCAAATATATACTTTATGCATCGAGTAACCTATTTACACTGTGATCTAATGTTTTAAACATGTATAAGATGGCTAGCATGTATTGCTGTTAAGAGCTTCTACAACACAAAACAAAACTATTTTACTTAGTATATATTTACCTATGTTTTATGTTTATTTCATGTAAACTTCTGTACTGATTTTGATTATTCATGATGGTATTTATAACCCATACATACATTAATTCAGTGGGCTACTTTCACTTCAAATATCTGTATGTTTACTTATAAAATATCAGTTAAGCATTTATTGTAGTTAAATAGTCATGCCAAATATGTGTTGTTAAAGTATAATTAAGGTAAATGTTCATTAGCATTGTATTAACTCGAATTTGATGGCATATATTTGAATGTTGCCTTCTATGTCATATTATGCACTTGTGTCTTACGTAGGCTCTATTTATTATAATTAACTCAGTTCTTTTGTTGACATAGCGAATCAGTAGCGAATCCCATTTACATAACTATTTTATAAAATCTAAAATAAATATTATTGTTAATTATTTTTTCAATAGTTTAGTTAACATTATATTTCATAGCTTTATTTATTTTTAGTTTATGTGTTTTGTTACGTCGGATTGCGAAAGTTGTACCTAATAATAATACTGTTTAATTATTCATTATCTTAACACCTTTACAGGCACTTAACCTTAAGCTAAATTAACTCAATGTATACACACAATTATACATAGCAATTTGATTAAATATAGAATTTGCTATGTCAATATTATCAGTTCGATGTGAACTAGCTTTGCGGATCGCGTCTTGTATTTGCTTGTGATATAGGACTCTTCATGTCTTAAGACTGACATTTGTAGTTTTAGGGTAGATGATATAATTATGTAAATATTTTTCACTCATACAACCTTACTATTCTAATAAAAAGCTTCATCATACAGGCTAAAGGTAAAAGGTGTACCGAGAGGACTCATAGCGAACAAAAACTGAAACATATTATATTGAAACCATTGTAACCGTTTAAACCTGTATTAAAGTTATTACACCACCTTCTGTCAGCAAAAGCCCAAGAATATCGTTTGATATATTTATCTTTCTTGTGTTTGCAATAATTAACCTGTTGTTAATTGAAATATATTTATCGGAATGTATTAAGCTTTTTTTCCGAGAACATCTGTATATTATTCTTCAGTTAAGACTTGAAGCGCTATATTCTCAATATTTGAAGACAAAAATGTTTATGTTCTAAAAATATGCAAGTATGTAAATCATTTCGTCGTTTTGTTCGTATTAATAAAATGTGTACATTACTTTTCCTCATTATTATATATTTATCTTATTTGATGTGTACATTACTTTTCCTCATTATTATATATTCATCTTAGTTGATGTTATTTACGTTACGTACACTGAGTGTATGTTATGATATTATTTTTGTTAATTAATCATGAATTTTATTCACTCCTTAGGTTTAGTTGTAAGTTCACGTTTTAAATTAAAGATTGCTATGCTCTCATTGGTTTATTATTCATCATCATCATCATCATCATCATATCAGCCATTGGACGTCCACTGCTGGACATAGGCCTCCCTATATGACTTCCAGTCATTACGGTCGCTCGCAGCCTGCATCCACCGCGAGCCGACCGTCTTCACCAAGTCATCAGTCCACCTTGTCGGTGGACGCCCAACGCTGCGTTTCCCGATCCGTGGTCTCCACTCGAGGACTTTTCGGCCCCATCGGCCATCCGTTCTCCTCGCTATATGGCCTGCCCATTGCCACTTCAAAGAGCTAATCCGTTGGGCTATGTCGGTGACCCGCGTTCTCCTACGGATCTCCTCATTTCTGATTCGATCCCGTAGGGAAACCCCGAGCATAGCCCTCTCCATAGCCCTTTGAGCGACTCTGAGTCTGTTGATGAGGCCGATAGTGAAGCACCACGTTTCGGATCCGTATGTCATCGCTGGCAACACACACTGATTGAAGACTTTTGTCTTGAGGCACTGAGGTATTTTGGACGAAAAGACGCTGCGAAGTTTCCCGAACGCTGCCCATCCGAGCTGGATTCGACGAGTGACCTCCTTCTCAAAGTTGGACCTACCTAATTGGACTGTCTGTCCTAGGTATACATACGCGTCAACAACTTCAAGAGCCGAGTTCTCAACCATAACAGGGGAAGGCTCTACATGAACATTGGACATGACTTTCGTCTTATCCATGTTCATTTTGAGACCAACCCGTTGGGAGACTCGATTGAGGCCTTCGAGCATTGTGCCGAGTTCTTCCATCGAGTTTGCCATGACTACGATATCGTCTGCGAATCGAAGGTGAGTGATGTATGATGATGATGGTTTATTATTACTATTGGTATATTTAGTAATATTATCAATAAAAATGCATAATAGTTCACCTATGTATGTTATTTATATGCACAAAATTCTTATTTAGTTTTAAGTGTTTGAAATGTGTGAAGATAGGTTCGTGCCATTAATTAACCCATAAACTCACGTTTTTTGTAACTGCATTTAATTATATGTATATAAAAAAACGTTTGTTTATTGAATACAAGTGACATAATGTCATGTTTATATAGGTATGTAATTAAAAAAGCACAAATTATTAAATTCTATTTATTCAAGTAGGTATGTGTAAAAATATTTAAAACTAGCTCCTTTTAAACATTCTCTGGGCTACTACGACTATTTTAAAACCAAGAGAACCTAAATCGGCCCAGCAGTTAAGTTATAAAATTACGACGAAAAGTGGAGTTGATTTTTATAAACACAGATCAAATTCAATAAAATGAATCAACTATGTATACAAAACGTTCCTAAACCACTTTCTTATCACAAGAAATAATTTGCTATCGATTTAGAACTTAAGACTATTTAGATGTTATTGGGTTTCAAACTGAAAAGGACCAATCTGAATAAAACATGTATTCAAATACAATTGTTTTTATTATTGCTTTTTATGTTACACTTACTTAATTTTTGGTGACGAGCTAAATTTTGCAGACATATGGAACACTACAGAAGCAACATAATAATTCTACAACTATTTTTATTTAGAATACGAAATTTAATAATAATCATTTGATAATATTTCTAACACAAGTTTTCATTAATATAGAATTATACAACTCAAAATTTTCAACTTATAACAGGACACATAACCGTTTTAAATACCTAAAGTTAAAATATAAATTATAAGCGACACAGATACTAAGATATTTCTAATAAAAATTAGGGTTAACTTTATAATTTATTACAGACTACATTATAAGGCACTCGGTGCTTGCTTCTTCAACATCCAATATACAAGATTAAAATATCTTACCACAATTAATATATTGCTTAAACTTTGGCAATAAAGCTAAACTTAATATAAGGCAAGCGGCCATATTATAATTAGTACCATTGTAAACTCCATGTTCTAATATTTGCTTGTCTCTTACCAAACAATTTTGTGTTGGTAAAGATATTGAGGTAGCCGTGGGGAATGCACATTTGCCACAGAATACAATGCAAAATGTGGTACTCTGTATTAATGTGGCAAACGTATAATGGCATGGAGCGCTAAAGAATAACATAATTTGGACGCGTTGTGTCTTTGGGCACAGGCGAACTGCAAAATTTTGGGGTCCTAAACTATATCAAATCGTTCGCCATCGACCTCGCATTGCTTAATTAATTGATAGCAATTGACAATATTATATTATAATGGGAAGTTAATATAAAGAATATTCATTATATAATTATGTATTAATTTCATAATTAACACCAATTTTATCTTATTCTACATATCTATTTGTAAGGCACCATATGGGACACTGTTGTGAAGCTCTCAATTGAATACGCTTGAAAAATATTAAAATTAGATTAGTATAACGTGCGCAATTGAAAATGAGTTCTGTAAATGGCGGCGGGTAGGTATGGTACGGTTGGCAAAACAAGTTCTCAAACAGGCCGGCGTCACGACGAATTTCCCATACAAACGTAATACCAAAATTATTTGTAATTCGAGCATATTTCCACGGTATTATTGTATTATTATTATCTATTATATATATACTATAATAGTATTTTTATCTAGGATATAGATATAGAATATAGGGACTACAGAGTTTTTTTTTACAAAATACTTATTTTAAATGAAATTATTTTTTTAGTAAAGTAAAGTAAAGAGTTTAAACAGCTTTGCGTTATAAACTCGGCGTCGGCGCTTTTATATTTCTACTAATACTCATCGTACTAATCGCAGCGCCGGCGTTTTTTTAATCGAATAATATTAAAAAGTTTCATACGGCCTATTACCAGCACTCTGCGTTCAAAATGCAACACTGCTCGATAAAAAAGCGTCGCGTTCTAAAATCGCCGACGTGTGAACACGTACTTGGGTATGCATAAAGCGTTCAAATAGAACATAATTATTATGTTCTATTTGAACGCTTTTTTAACGGACGTTAAAAAAGCTCTCGTGCGAATTAGGCCTGACTGACTATTTTTTTGTAGCGCGTACTTCACTGTGTGAGTATAGACAGCGATAGAGAGTGAGCGAGAACGCATGCGAGCGGACGCCATTTACAGAACTCATTTATAATTGCGCACGTTATAATTAAATTGAAAAAATCTTATACTAATTATGGTTTAAGCGGGCAGTCCAGTAATATTTTATATTAGTACCAAGTGAGTTCCTAATAATTAGAAAGGATGCCAAATATTTGATACACATAAGCGGTAGGTATAACGTATTTAGCACGCCCCTTTTAAAAGTATTTATTTAAACACATTTAACATAAAAACACAATTTGTGTTTTGGTCTACAGCCATACTTAAATCACTTATTTATTTAATTCTTATAATTATAACATACTAAACCCTTTAACGCATAATAACACAAACTATATCTTTAACTTAACATAGTCATTAGTTTAGTGTTAGTTTAAAAGTGACAACATTAATTATAATATACTAGAACAAGTGAAGCAGCATTTCATTATGCATAAGATTGTCAGTGTTTATCCGTTAACTTATAAGTGCCTATGTATTAGTTAATTCCTCAGTTACTATTCGTTTTTCACTTCCTGATTCTGAGAAACTTAAGTATTTATGTACTGTAAGCTAAGAATTTTACTTATTCGATCAATACTCCTACTGATTGATTTTCAAAATGTGTTAAGTAAATAAGCATTTAAGTACTAACATAGACAAATATACCCTGAATATTTGTCTATGGTACTATGAAGCTATGTTACGGTAAATAACAGACATTAAAAGTGCAATTACTATCTTTGAACTACATTGAAGTCTTCTGGCAGGATTTAAGAAAGTATGTATATACCACATACCTTATATATGTATAGTTTACCTACTTTAATTACCTACACTCATCTAAAAATACTGAAACATAGTGTATTTCAGTCTAATGCTATAAAAAAATGATTGAAATTATAAAATTGCGAGATGATTTTCATTCAAAATGATTCAATTGTCTTAAAATACATCTAATAATCAATAGGGATGTCATTATAAAATAAATATTGCTGGACAATTCACACAGCAACATCTATTATGATAGATAAAGAAACAATTAGATAATAGCAGAAAGAAGCGATTAGCAGACCGTCAACGTGGCTATTATCAGATAATAATATACCCATTCCTCTTAGAATGTTATATACTTAATCAGAACTAGATATAGATAAGTACCTAATAAATAAACCAATCTCTTCTACCACATATACCATTAGTTAAACCTCTAGTTTAGTCTAGTATTTTTATAGTTTTAGCTTTCCTCGTCCAAGTCTGATCTGATGAAATAGTTAAAATTAATTAATTAATTAGTTAATTTAAAACCTGGCATTGAAAAGCACTACCATAACTAAAATACCAATGAATTCCTTTGTATCTCTGCAGTTGGATCCAGAGCTGGTGGTTACCTTCTTGGCTTTGGAAGGCACGTCAATCGGTACGGTTTTGTTCATCATCCAATGGTAGACGTCCATTAGACCCTTGGCTTTCAATTCCGGGCCCACTGTCTTTCTGATGCGGTCGTTGTATGCATTCAGCCATTTTATCTGAAGAAAATAAACTAATTTAAGCTCTGAATTGGTCATATTCTATTGGAGATAAATTGTTTATATGACGATGACAAAAATGCGTTACGCGTGTGCTAAAATGCGTTTTATAAATACCTACCTACATTATCGTTCCAAGGTATTTTAATTTCGGAAAGGGATAGACATATTGAACGACACACTTGCAGGAAATTATAGTGATCTATGATAACCACTAATCAGATAAGTACTTTTCAACGTTCACAGCTTATTTAATTTGTTAAAAAAACTCACCTCGTACTCCGTAAGCAAACTCTTGTCAATGAGCTTAGGCTCGTAGGGTATGAGGGTGGTTTCCTTGAAGGAGAGGTATCCGTTAGACTTCGAGACCACTTCCAAAACGTTACCAAGGCGTATACCGAACTTGTTTAACTCGTACCATCCGGGTTCTAGAAAAAGTACAGTAATTAGACTTTATCGACACCACTAAGGTAACTCGTGTAAGGATTTTTTTATAACTTACCTGCCGTTACAAAATATCCTTCCCTAAAAGTGTAAAGATTAGTATCTTGCCTATAGTCGATTACCACTGGGTCTGCAAACAAACAAATAAATATTTTAACAAATTCAAATTATTAGTCTAGTCTCTATTAAATATTTCAACAGGACTAAATTCCATTTCATGGTTGTTGTTCAGCACCAATAATTGAGTTCTAAGTGTTATTCACCCGAACGCATCTCCAATTCAAAGCCGTGTCTACTGCCGACGTATCCAATAAGAGGCCAGACTTGGCTTGCTTGGCCTTCCACAGCCTATAGGAACCCTTACAATACATGTTGAAGATAGGAAGGACTGCTTAGAATCTGTGCAGTCGTAAAAAATGATCAGTCAAGAACGTTTGCAGCTTACCCTCCTTCCTGTTCAAAGCCGCTCCAATCCCATGTCCAGTAGGATGCGGGTAGTCCTGCTTGGCGCTCCACAGCGGCGCTCTGGCGATGGGGTCGACGTGCGTCGCCGGCATGGCTGCGGGCATGCTCAGCGTGGCCAGCGCCGCCAGCGAGCGGAGTACGGTCGTGTACGCTCGCTGCTCATCACGGCTCGGTTTGCCGAAGTGGACGGTGCGTGTTACCACCGTTGTTCCCTCTGATTATGAAATGAAAGCTTTTGGATGGAATGTATTTTGGTTGAGGTCTACTTGTGTCTGAGTATGTTATTTTATTAGTGTTGAACTGCAATTTCGGCTTTTAATTTTTTGTTGAAACAGATTTGTACCTACTTACCTATACCTATATAGAAAGAAAAGTAAAAAAAAAATAACTAACGAATCTTAGGTTATCTTAGGTTTTATTACAGGTTCCGTGTCTTTAGTTATTTGTATTTCATAATGCAGAATAAATTATTGTAATTTGCTTCTAGCTCTATCAGACATAATTATATAAAAAATATTAGAAGTTTACCCTGATACTGTCCACCAGACTGCACCACTAACGTAGCATTCTTAAACACCTTCCTGTTGGACATCCGGGTGGGTCTGTAGTCCGGGTCAGCGGCGTTAACGGAGAACGCCACCCGGGTCTTCATGGACACATCCACGAACCCGGCCTGGGGCAACCGGGTGTCGTCCACTATTTTTGATACCAGGAGCTCGTCTAGAGCAGGCTTGGACTGGAAATTTTAGGTAATATTATATTACCTATAGTGGAGTCCTTCTTGAATTAGATCTAATAGATTATTATGATTTGATTCGGTAATAAAATTAATCACTTATTGTCTTAAATAGCTTTTAGTATATATTTTAAAATATTTTGAGAATTAGAACAATGACAAAACAAAGGTTTTTTTAGCATACGATGGTTTGAAATAGATGTTGTCGGTGCATGCTTCAAGTTTTAGGACGGTATTGCACCCTACCCAAAATTTAGGCATTATATTTCCCTAAGTGCACTTTGTGATGAAACTCAAGGTGATAACATCATAAAACCCCCAACAACAAACCTCGATATAACTAAACAGAGTGCACATAGCGACTGCATCCCTCAAATGTGCGCGTTTCATGCCCTCCATCTCGCCGCGGTTCTTCATGGCCTTCAAGTATATGATGGGAGACAGCTGGAACAGCCGCTTGGCTGGAGGCACCACCTGGACGATGGCGGCCGAGGCTCCACGTTGGAAGGTGCCCGGGGAAGGGATCAGAAGTTTCGACTCAGGGATGCGGCGAAGGTCGCCGTATATGTTTGGGTATTCGAGTATCCTGAAATTATAAAGGGCGTTTCCAGCTAACATGAAGCTTGTTAGTGTTCGACTAATAGCATGCCTTGTGGAAGTGTTTTGATTGACGTTATCTGACGCATCGACAGCAATGTAGCGTAGAAGGGAAAAACAACTGTCTAAAATAATTGTTATTACTAAAATATTATTTATGATTTACTTGCTTTCCACCATGCGGCTTTGCCCGTCATAATGATTTTCTCGCTTTAGAAATATTAATGTGTCATTCTAATGTATTAATGTTAGTGTCTTACTATTTCCATAAATCC
The DNA here is from genome assembly GCA_963691955.1 of Chloroclystis v-ata. NCBI lineage: Eukaryota > Metazoa > Arthropoda > Insecta > Lepidoptera > Geometridae > Chloroclystis > Chloroclystis v-ata. The sequence goes on along the minus strand of OY829902.1, from coordinate 7,737,459 downwards.
TTAAGACTTGGACACTTGGAGATACTGTAAGATTACTATTACAATCCACTATCAATATAATAAATATACCCGACAACAACGCATAAACATAAGTTATGAACAGTCACAATTGGCTTGATTCTTAGGTTTAAAAATCGAAATTATAATTCCTATCACTGACCTGACTCAATTAGACAATAACAAGACTCACTTGGTACAGTTAAAGCAGAAGCCGACGCTTAACGCCTCTCGCTCCTGCACGAACAGCTTGCCTTGCGGCACGTAGACCTTCAGGTCCCGCATGGTGACAATCACGAAGGCCTTCAGCAGCGGCGCGGTGGGCAGGTCTCTAGCGCGGATGTTCAACAACCACGCCACCTCGTCCAGAGCGGTCACGATCATGGCATCAGCGCCGGACGTTTGGAGCTCTTCACGGACTGCTGCTACTTTGTCTGTCCAATTCAAACCTGAAGAGCAAATGGGTTAGTCGAATAAACAATGAATCTTAAGACTAGACATAGACAAGACTAGAAACATTGTTCAACGTTCCAGGGTAAGTAACTTAAATTGTACGTATAGGTCTACCAGGATCTGATGACAAAAAGGGAAAAAATAAATTGACGCTACTGAAACGGAATAAAACTTTTTGATACTTTTTTTTAGCTAAGTTTGACGGTTTGATCGTATTGAAAATAGTAACATTATATCAATGATTTTTTGATTCATTATATACAATTATATAATACTGTAAAAACTATAACTTATAGTAACTTACCCGAATACTCAATAGCATGCACCCTCGCCACTATCTGGTTGAACATGGGGCGCTGTTTCTTCGGGTCCGGGTCTTTCTTCCACAGGTTGTCCACTAGAGTGGGGATGGCCATGAGCTGGAGGCTTCTCTGCTGCAGAGACGTCGACAGCGAGTGCCATTCCACAGCAGACGTGAGACGCGCGTCGGCTCCCACTCGGGAGTTACGGTTCACACGATCCTATTAGACATTTTGAATTATTACAATAACTAAGAACATCTAACAAAGAACTAATAATAAAAAGAATAAGAATACAATCTATTATTAGGTCTACATGTCCTATGTAATTTTCTTAGGAAATCACGTGCAAAGTACCGTTTTTACGATAAACAGCATATGTGACATTTTTTGTGAAAATGAGTTGTTATTAGCAAATTAGCATATTATTAATCAGCTAAGCGAGATCTATCGGGATAAATCAATTTCCTCGAAATATGCCGCGATGCACTACGCTATTTATCAAAAGAAGGGAAGTACCTACTGTAGTGTGGCGTAATATGGTTTGTTATGAAGACCGATACGATTACGATTAGACTGTAGTGTCCCACTGCTGGGCAAAGGCCTCCCCCAGATCCCTCCATGACTTCCTCTCCTGTGCCAGTTGGACCCACGCATCAAATGCATCAAGTTCATCGCGCCATCGCTTCCTTGGTCTACCGCGACCACCGTTATAGTTTTAAAATCAGAACTTACAGCAATCCAGTCAGCGACGTTAAAGTTATTGTTATCAGCGTCAAACACGTCCCACGCGCAGGAGAGCGTGGCCCTGGCGCGAGGCACGTCGCCGCCGGGCACCCAGACCGCGGCGCCGTCGGCCACCACCGCGCCGGTGCCGGCTCCGTCCCATCCGCTGATGTACTCTAGACGACGCTCTTCCACGGCCGGTTCCTCGCTCTGGTGGGTGATATACATAATTATGTGCCAATGTCAATAGATCAGGCGTAGAGACTGTTTTAGTAGAATAAGTTCCCTGTATTCTTCCTTCTAACCTTGTCTTCTAATCTAACTCGAAAACCTACCAGAGGAATATAATGACGCCAAGTAGCGAGCCATATGCATGAAACTGATTGAGTTACAATTCCATTACTGAAAGGGATGTTTTATATGACTACTTTATTATATGATGGAGGTTTTCTATGACGAGAAAATCATGAACATGCCAAAAGATGGAATTATTCTGCTTTAAATGGCTTAATAAATCTGGTCTGAGTATCAAACATTAAACCATTACATTAATTGTTACTATTTTACCTAGTCATTCCTCCGTGGAACGAAGCGTCAAATTTTCAAAATATAATATTAGTTTAGTTTTAAACTTGTAACTTCTTTAATCACACAGTTCTTGTAGTGTAGACCCAGTGTTGCCGTGTACCTATCTACACAATTACCAGATGCTCATCAGTATAGAACACGATGTACGCATCCAGCGGAGTCTCCGCCGGGTTCTGGAGCGCGGCCCGCAGCCGGCCCAGCGGGTTGGTGGAGCTGAGTCCGTCAGCGCAGGCCGGGGCGGGCGCCGTGGTCAGCTCCAGCAGCGTGATGGTCACGGGAGAGATGCCGGGAGTGGGGGGCAAGGCGGTCGTCGTGTTCGGACTCGGGGGGGAGTTCTTGTAGATCTACTGTTTCCCTATACCTATCTACACAATTACCAGATGCTCATCAGTATAGAACACGATGTACGCATCCAGCGGAGTCTCAGCCGGGTTCTGGAGTGCGGCCCGCAGCCGGCCCAGCGGGTTGGTGGAGCTGAGTCCGTCAGCGCAGGCCGGGGCGGGCGCCGTGGTCAGCTCCAGCAGCGTGATGGTCACGGGAGAGATGCCGGGAGTGGGGGGCAAGGCGGTCGTCGTGTTCGGACTCGGGGGGGAGTTCTTGTAGATCTACTGTTTCCCTATACCTATCTACACAATTACCAGATGCTCATCAGTATAGAACACGATGTACGCATCCAGCGGAGTCTCAGCCGGGTTCTGGAGTGCGGCCCGCAGCCGGCCCAGCGGGTTGGTGGAGCTGAGTCCGTCAGCGCAGGCCGGGGCGGGCGCCGTGGTCAGCTCCAGCAGCGTGATGGTCACGGGAGAGATGCCGGGAGTGGGGGGCAAGGCGGTCGTCGTGTTCGGACTCAGGGGGTTAGTTCTTGTAGATCTACTGTTGCCCTATATCTACACAATTACCAGATGCTCATCAGTATAGAACACGATGTACGCATCCAGCGGAGTCTCCGCCGGGTTCTGCAGCGCGGCCCGCAGCCGGCCCAGCGGGTTGGTGGAGCTGAGTCCGTCAGCGCAGGCCGGGGCGGGCGCCGTGGTCAGCTCTAGCAGCGTGATGGTCACGGGAGAGATGCCGGGGGTGGGGGGCAAGGCGGTCGTCGTGTTCGGACTCGGGGGGGTCATCCGCGCACTCTGGCATACTGGGAACAATTACAGTCATTTATTTAAAGTTTAGGTACTTAAAGTAATACATTTATAAAAAGTAAAACCGTTTTTAAGCCGTAAGCTCAGGTATAAGAAAAATGCTTTATATTTTTAAGGGGGGGGATTTTGTTAAAAAAAATAAATAAATAAAGAACTCTAAAGCCGCGTTTATATATATTTATCTGATGTGTTATGTTGTGATATGCACCGGTAGTATATATGTAGGTACCTATGTATATAATTTCCATAGAAAGTATATTTTTTATACATAATTTACATGAACAGATAATTTTTGCAAACCAGCCTTATACGATTAACCGTTAAAAAAGTATCCCGTCCAAACAAAACAAAATGTTTAGGTACCCTTTATAAAAAGTAACATGAACGCAAACGAGCGCCATTATTAAAAACAGTCTCTGAATAAAGTGTTGTACAAACAAGGTGGCCATTTTCTACTCCAGCGCTTTGCCTTATTGGTTATGTGCCTATAAAGTTCCTCAATTTGCCGTAACGATGCCTCAGAACAGGATAGAACGAGTAAGAAATAATATTACTTCGTCCCTCTCTCACAAGGATCCCTAAAAAGCTCATCAGAAGGAGAAAGCGGCTAGCGACAACGGCGTTGGCGGCGCGGGAATATACCAGGCTCACATAATCTATACGGTGGTGGAAGATAGAAAGCTTTATCGAAAGCTCTCGGGTGCAACAGGGACGGAAAGTATAGCCAGCCTCCCTTTTTCGCACCCCGATAACGAATGGGGGCGTTTTTAACATGGCGGACTAACAAAGTAATTTGTTTCCCTTTTAAAAATAAACTAACGACGTACATCTTGTTTTGTGTTCTTAGAACAAAAGAAGGTTTTCTTAAAACAAGAGACTGAGTATTATTTCCCACATAATGGCAGTTAATTATAGGTACTTTGTTTAAAAAATTTAAATATTAAAATAATAACCTAGGTACCTATATTTATCGATTCATTATTATCTATGTTTCATAATAATAATCTTCCTCAATTCTATGAAGAATAATAAAAACAAGTTTTGGTAAGATAAACAACATTATTGCGCAGACTCCGTAGGGTTCAATACCCTGAGGAAAGAGGTACTAAAGGGATGAGGAATCCATTGGAATGACGTCAACAACTAGCAGGACTTCAGAGCCTACAAGGAGGCTTCGAGCCCTTTCGCTTTCAATGCACCCACACTACCTCATCTCTTGTCGAAAACAACATGGCTACTTGTGTGCTCTTCCTTTTAAGGGTATTTTAGTCTAAATTCCCAATATTTTTTTAATTTTGGGCTAATAAAAGATTTTGTACCTGTATCACCGGAAATTTGTCTTATTTAAATAGAGTTATAATTACGAAAATAAACGTATTAATAATAAAATAGTTTTCCATATTCCTTCGCAGAATTTCCTTTTAAATGTATTTCTTGTATTTAACATGTTGCTGTATCAAGTTAAGAAAATAAAACTATCTTAAATAATAAAAACATAATTTTGCCTGCTTGTGTAGTGTCGTAGAAAGGACACACAATGCACGCACACAATCAAAATCCTGCGCCTTCAAGAAAAAATCAACTCACGTGACTAAGTCCCTTAAGGATAATGACGTGTTCCCGAAGGGACGAAATATCCTGCGAAGTACCAGGGCAGCATAGCTTGTAAGGAGGTCGTGTGACGTTGTCCTGTGCAAGGATACTCAAGGATACGGCAACGACCGCGCGGTCGCCCGGCCATTCACCGCTACTTGAGTATGCATCATAGCGATAAATGCATCGACTAGGTATGTTGCAAAGTCAACGCAGTAGCTGGTAAATACATTTTCATTTAAGTTATACTGTATTTTCATCATTTATTAAAACCAAGTTATATAATTAACGTAGTTTCATAAAGGAAATATATATGTATGTATTGTTATGCGGTAAAAAGTAACCTATGTCGCTTACACAACAACATCCACTTAAAAATGACGGCATTATCGTCATCGTTGGTCGCTACGTTTTGTCGTGAAAGACAGATAAACAGATTATACATAACTATACACTTTCACAAAATATATAATTACTACGCTATGGCGATTACAATCGATTACAAAAACCAATTTATTATACCTACTTCACAATACACCCGAAAACGATAAAAATATATTTGATGGCACTCTTTAAATTCTAACATACGTACATATAACACTAGCTACAAGAACTAAGCATAAGGAACTATACAATATCTTTCTGTATTGTAATTAAAACATATAAAGAAAATGTAGTTACCATTTTCTTTTTTTATGAAAATGGGCAAAAGTCACTCCGTGTCTGCGAAATGGAGAGCGAAATCGAGAGAAAGACGCGAGTCATGATATAAAATTCCTTATTCAGGATACAAGCAACAAGTTTAAGTTCCCGAAGGATTCAGATTTACATTATTAAAAAAATCTATTTGAATAGTTAACTAACTTAACTGAAAAATGCACTCAAATGACACTTACGCAGAGCAAGCTGCTTTTGTGTTTAATCATTCATTTGTTAATCATTCATGTTGTAAAGTTGTTTCCCGGGACGTAACGAAACAAATGGTAACTTACGTTCATAGCATCAGGGAAACATAAGCTGCAGGATACTTTACTTACACATTACATCGTAACTTGTATGTGAATCGTATGTGTTTGCGTGTCTGCGGCGTGTTTGTTCTCTCTACACCGCGCCCTCTTTCGTTGTCATTGTAATTTATTAATATAGAAAAGTAAATATGTTTTATCACAACATGTTGTCATGTAAACTAGGAGCGCCATGTTTTTTGGACAAGCCCATAGTTTTATTTTTCTTGATGTAAGTAAATATAAAATAATTTATAATGAAGAGTTCAGAACGTCAGTATTTGATCCTTTTCTAATAAAATAACAGGTGCGTAAAAAATGCGTGTGCGTAAGAACAATGGAATGCCCCCTTTTTATACCAGGGAGATATAGGTCGCGAAGAGATAAAATCATCCGAAAGCTCGGGCGAGCTTTGCCAGGGCGCGGGTGTAGGCGGGACGGCTGACCCAGGCGCGGGTGTCGTTTGTAAGGATACGCTTGTTTGAGGGTTTTTATTTATGTTTTGCGACGTTCCTTTGTAACGACACGGTTGTTCACCATCATGTTCTTTTGAAGGAAAGTAGAATAGCAATGCGCAATGGTTATTTTTATTTGCGAATAAATTATATATTCTGTGTTTTTATAAAAAAACTAGCTTTCCGCCCGCGGCTTCGCCCGCATTATATTAGAGTAAAAAGTATCCTATGTCCTTCTCCTGGCTCTAAACTACCCCCCTGCCAACTTTCAGGCAAATCCGTTCAGCCGTTCTAGAGTTATAAGTTCAGGCACTAACACGACTTTCTTTTATATATATATAGAAGATAGATATTAAATAATTCTAGTGTTATTTATGTTAATAATATTAATAACCAAAAATAAAATATTTTTCTAACCTACTTGCCTTTATAGGAAAACAAAAGCTTGCTAAAAATTATTTTATTACTTTGAAAGCTTAGCGGGAGATTGTTGTGGGAGGCACTATGACGTCATTTTCAACGAAACTTTACCAGGATATCATAGAGCATAAAGAGCGCTCCGATTTCCAACCTCCCAAGTATCCCGAAGATCCCGAGATCTATGATCCCTGATCCTGTGGCAATAAGGTTGAATTTTCATTACTCTTGAATTAAAGTTTTTTCAGAGAAAGAAATCAGTAACCCGTTCGCGTTTGGGTTCGTTATGATACTAGGCGCATCTAACTTGTAGAAGGTGGACAAAATCACGTCAAAGTATTAGGTGAGTATTACATATGAGAAGGTATTTTAAATGAGTACATTATCTATCTAAGCCATACCTTATATGTATAATAATAACTAGGAATTGGTTTTCTATCACCTGTATGATATTGTCGTCAAAGCTCAACTCGGTGAACATCCTAATAATAGGTGTGAATTAATAACTTTTAAGTTTTTATAATTACGAGTATGTCTACTATATCTATATCTAAATGGAACTTAGTCAATTCCATGATAACTGACACGGTATAATGATATGTTTTACTACTCAAATTATCATGTTCTCATTCAAAACATGAATTCACGCTGTGTCAGTGCTAAAGTGGTGTGGGATCAAAATGTAGGACAAATACATTAGTGTGGTTTCTGTTTTAACTGCACACAAGCAACCACGACCGCCCGAGCACAAATGTAACGTGAAAGACAGAGACCGAGTAGTCAGTCCCACCAGTTTGTCCTGAGCCCAGTTATCGTTCTGACGCTCGGCACGGACCCGGCTTCGTCAGCGAAAGGGGCGGACTGCATAGGTCACGATATTATGGGCAGGGTTGTACAGTCACACGAAGTAGCGCGATGCACCTCCTGGTGTTTCGGGTAGCCTGGTGCATTGGTCGCGCTTGACGCATGTCACTGCGTCATGGGGGCGTGTGCGAGCCACACTCACTCCGCTCTCAGAACGTAAACAGGTTAGATGTTGACAAACGGACAAGTAACATTTATTTGCGTACGATAACGTTAGATACAAACATGTGCATGGGTGTGTGTAAATTCGTGTGCGCATTAACGCACACGCCACGCCAAACATATTTTTTTAAACATGCTTGTATGTTATATCTACGATACCGGAACAAAATGACCGCGCTTGCTTGCCATGCCACAATTAAATAGTAACCCTATTTTATTATTTTCATACACTCAGTTAAACGTGTGTGTACTGTAGGTATATGTACTACATCGTACGAAATACTGATTAATTAACAAATACATGTTAGGTCATACAGCAAAACCATACAGCGTTGACTGAATAAACGTATGAACAATTAAAGTCGTGTGGAGCCTAAATGAGCTCACACGTGTCAGAAAGGGTTGCACATGTGGGCTATATGTACCAGGGCACCAGAAGCAGGGTGGAGGTGGAACATCACATGTGTTTGCGCGTGTGTGTGCCTTGCTTAGGGGAGCAGGGTTGTGTGAATAGAAAGGGGAACTTAGGGTGCGTTTGTGTGGGACAGACACCCCATATGAGCAGTGTTCCGTGTCCTCACTAATACTACCATGGAATATGCTAGTGTTGGTTGATGTTGTGATGTGGTGTGCTCATGATGTATGAGGATGTGCGCTCTATTAAAAATAATTTCTACTATTTTACACCTTTGTTATGCGCGTGTTGTATATAGATACAGTTACACACATTATAATTAAAATAAATAGATTAGTAAACATTAATTTTTTTAACTTTACAGTTGTAAATTTAAACAACGAATAATAATCAATTCATTTATTTTCGTAGCACTGCTACGTGCGCGCGTTGAAATCTTTTTTTAGATACCGAAATGGCAAGGCTACGCGCATTCTTAAATCGCATGTAGCGAATTTTTTCGCACACTTACAAAAGAATGTGCTACGAATTGCGTAGCAATATCGTCGTAGCTAATTTTTTTGCACAGTGGGTACCTCCGTGGTGGGTACTCTACAACTAGGCGATCGTCTTACGCAAGTGTCTAGCTAGATTTTGATAAATTATGCCTGCGACATTCACCAATCATATGTCCAAAAATAAGAGAATGGAAAATATGAAATTAAAATTCGAATTTATAAATTGGTAGGTATCTATTAAATAAAACTTAAAGAATATGAGATAAGACGAGGATGAAAGAATTATACAATGATAGGTATTCAATTACTTTGAACTTTGATACGGGATGTATTGATTAAACGATGCCTATATCAAGTATGTATACAACAAACTATGTGTAGAATGCTATCACAGCATTCCTTCGAGCCTCTTGATGGCTCATGTTTTCCTAGTATCCGAGATTCAAGTGAGGCCATCTTTGCCGAAATGGCCGACGGGCGTGGCGGTTTGACTTGCGCACTGAAGCCTTTCAAAGTTACTATAATCCCTATACATTGAAAAAAAATACTAAGAATCGTAAAAGTATTTTTATTGCATATACCTTAATTTGTATACATGCATACTTTCTTTTTCATTTTGGCGAGACTACCTCGATGCTTATGACCAGGAATGGATAGGGACGGTTGGAAGGACATGGGGAGGCTTTTGCCCTACAAAGGGACTCTATATAGGCTAAAAAAAAATAACTTTAATTTTTAAAACCATGGATTAGTTCAGCAGTGGATGTCATTTTATGTAGGATACATTTTGGAGTGGAATTTTTATAATTATGATTAAAAATTAGAAATCTACACAAATATAAAATATTAACCCTTGGTGCATGGTTATGGTTACGTGCATAAAAAAATTTGTGTTACAATAGTAACCCACTCGTTTGAGTTAGACGGGCCGAATAAACACCGATCAGCGGCGCAGCGTTCTCTGCCGAAAATACACTAACCTGCCCTAACGTAGGGCAATGTTCGGTAGGTAAAGGACAAAGGCTCAGAAGCCCTTTTGAATCTCTTTCAAAGTCATGTACTCCTGGTCTACAAAGTCATTGGGAGTGACATGCCCATTATTTCTCGTTAAGGAAATCCCTTCAGTCATTCACACCTTGAGGCAAAGCCCTTTGAACAAATTACCATTTTTAATTGCTGTTAATTAGTTTCCTAGCCACATTTTCTTTTGTTCAGGCCTCTTTTGTTTTATCCCGGCTTCAAACAAAAGAACATTATGTCTAGTAAAGCATTTCGAGAAATGAATATTTTTTATAGGTTACATTTCTTTGTGGATGTAATTTAATTACGATAAATATTTGTTATAAAAATAATAACATCTCCGAGCCCTTTAAATTATTTATAATATAACACAAGTTACCCGGATAGCATAAGATACGAAGAAGTAGAAAGGGCTTCTCAAGGGCCTTCGAATTCCAAGGTTTGGGCACGCACGGGGCGTGGTTAGAAAGTAAGGTCGACCAATGGGTAGGGAGCGTGCTACGCAAGACGCCACGCACCGGTCCCTTTACAACGTCCTAGTTTTTTATTCTTTCTATTTATAAAGTTGGAAAGAGATAAAAGAAGTAATTTAACCGTAGAGTGGTTGCACAACCACGGATTCATAGTCATTGGACTGTGGCCACAGCGATGGTACTCATGGTACAGCGGCACAGAATAATGTAAAGTTGCTACACACATGAACTTCGATCGCATTCTGTGTTTACTACTTGATTGTTTGGTATGGTAATAGAGATTAGAGTCTAGGTAACTTCAGAAATTACAAACTGAACTAACGTGTTATTTATACCGCATGATAATCTTTTCGAACACCACCTCTGATTTAAACTTAATTTTACCTTCACGTGTCTTGGTGCCCATCAAAACAACAATGTTTTAATGTTTATAATTCATGGGCGGAGAAAAGGTTCCGCGTGGATGTTGAATAAAAATAATAAAATAATAATAATAATCATGCATTTTCAGATAATAATAATAATAAAACAATAATATAACGTATCCCATAATATCCCGATAATCCCGAAGTTGCCTGCATACAATACAATTTGAACTTCCTAATAATTTCTTATCTCCTGGTATAATTGTGCGCGATGTTGGTGCGGATCCGCCTCCATGATGGCCGGAAGGTAGGCATAGGGCGGAAGGGCGGATGTCCAAGGCAAGCCTACATCAATAAACTCCACAAACAAAATATATTCCTATTCTAAAACTCTGAAGTTCAACTGACAACGCTTGCTTCAAAAATAGACTCTGTTGTCCGGAGTTAAAGTCGAGTTTACTTTGAGGATTCAGCACGAATTATATTAGGGAGGGGCTCCTAATAAGCTCATTAAGAGTTAGAAATGAATTAGTTCATAATTTAAGTATTTTAATATCGGACTTAGTTTCTTTTACAGTTGTATGGAATATATGCGAACAGTACCTACCATTCAACAATGGTCAAAACCATCGATGCATGATTCAAAGTTTTTTAGACCGACGACGGCACTATTTCATCGATATCCATCCAGTCTATTGGAAAATGTATCGGCGATTACCGATAATGTCGAACCGTTCGGAAAACACTAGGGCGTCATGGGTGCCGAGAAGGTCGTTCGACCAGAAATCGATATTCCATAATACAGTTCGAAGCTATAGGGCACGGTATATTGGTTCCGGCAGGTGAATGGGACCGAGTGATAGGGGATGCATCGGGGCGGTACGCGTGAGATGGAAGATGTCGGGAGCTTTCCATTTCGTGTCTGTAGCTAGAAAGCTCTAACCTATTCTAAAAGCTCTAATATATATAATTAAATGTTATATATTTTTTACTATCGTTAAATTAATTAAATAAATGATGTATCAATTACATTCGAATAAAAATATTTTTAAACGTACCTACCTAATATTTTTATGCCATAGCGATTTTAAAAAACAATATACCTACATACATACATACGGAATCTCCCCATAAACACAATTTAAAACCATGATTTGTTTGTTGTGCCTGCCCTTCAAATCGCGCCTTTTTAAGTCCACAAAAAACGCGTAATCAAAAAAAAATATAATGTTATGCGTAATTAGATCGAATATGTATTAGGGCAGCATACTAAGACAAGAGATCTTTGAGTACGAGAAAGAAGCACAGCTTACTAAATAGTGCGTAGGGCAGTCGCGCTCCCAAATTTTCGGCGTATAGTCGCGTCGTCGTCATCGTGACGAGAAAAGTTAGTCGAAATGTGTAAAGGAAAAAGAACCTTCTGTACTGCTAGACCTTTTGTTACAGAATGACTTAGTACAGGCAAATATGAAACTTACTGCATGGCATAAATCCACACATATTTTGAGACCAGCAAGCCTTAAAGAAGGCTTTTAGAATTAACTCCATTGAAGTTCTATCAAACATTTATACAGCTTATAAACTTTGAAAGTTCTACTATCAAACCAACCGAAGAATGCAACTACGGATTCCCCGCTATTTCTATCCTGAAAGCTTACAATCCGCTTGCACCAGGAGCTTATAAACGGGAAGAGATATCGGTATACGGTACGTCCCTTTCTCCGGGAGATGGGCGGAGAAAAGGTTCCGCGTGGGTGTTGTTATGGAAACTGCGTGGCTAATGTACCAGCAAAGCATAAACGGAGAAGCGATGTATAAATTTAAGATGAATGAAAGATTGGTCCACCTTAACTAGGTAGAGCTTCGGCTATTTGACATTTGAGGGGATGTGGCACTCATCTTGAACTTGCTTTTAACCCTACCAAGTTTTTTTTCTATAGACAATATTTCTATTCATATGGCGTCATGAGCATGAGAAATGCAGTATATTCTGTGTTAAAATTCTGTAATTTTGACATCCTTGCATGTTGAACGAAAATATAATTCCAATAGGCATTTCATAGGTTTGTAAGTGGTATATAAACTATTATTCTACCATGATTGGACTCCGTCTTTCTTCGTCGCATTCGTCTTTACCACAGAACATAATAATTACTACGTAACCTTTACCATCAGACGTAAAATAAACATCTTATCACAATTAAATATCGAATTAAAAGTTCAATCCCTAAGGGCAGCGCAAGTACCGATAAACACAAAGTACAGGTCAAACTGGAACTAAATTGCCTCATTCTGTGATTTATCATTAATGTCTGTTTATAAGCGTGTGGTCAGTTATGTGGGCCACGGCCATGTCGGGCTGGTTGCCAAGTGGTCGGCGCGGCGGCGCAGCCCGCGCGGCCACTGCACCAGGCGCACAGCAAACAGAAGAGGTGCCGCTTGTTGTTGCCAACTGAAGATCGTTCAGGCTGCTGGGTCAAATTTTTATAAGCCCTTCGAGTTTAAAATTCATAATACACACAGTGTCAATGTAAACTATGTTTTATGACCAAAACCTTAACGCAGCGCTTAGTATATTGGCTTACAACTGAATTCGTTGTGTATATTATCGTACGTATATTATTTTAAAATGATTATTTATTATGCACTGCATGGACTCGCTTCCATACCAGAATTATTTTTTTACATTTGTAAAAGATAAGACGATTCTATGTATCTATTACCTATTTATGTAAAGACTCGTAGACTCTCGTAGCAAAGATCCGTAGAACTTCTACGAAGCTGCTACGACATTCTTATAATTTGAATTTCGAAAATCCTGTTTAAAAACAGTTTATAAATTCTAGATGTAACGTAAATAATTAAAGCTGGTAATACCACGCGGCGGGCGCGTCGCAAAGTGCATTCACCGCTGCGTTCAGTCAATGCACTTAACTTGCAGTTTGAGTCTGCCTGTTCTAAAATAAACAGGCCTCGCTGTACATATAGATATGTACCTATATACTTAGGGTGATGATTCATGTATTTTCAGATAATAAAACTCAATGTAGCAGTAGCGCAATAAATACGCAAATGAGACAAAATTTGTAAAATACATTATGAATATATTAAACCAATTTTCCCAAGACCTATTAAGTGATATTTTCGAGAACCGGGCCCAGAGTTTGTCGGTGGTTACGATGATAGTGATTTTCTCGAAGTTCCAAAAATAAGTAGAACAACAAAATTCGATTCGGGTCGCCATTAAACTAACCCTTGCAATAAAGAAGACAATGGGTCATTTGTAACCCCCCTCCCCCCACGCCCGCGGGCATCCGATTTGGAACAATCAGGTGATATACCAAATGCCCCAAGACATATTTCTATGTTCTATTAGGGAAACCCGTGCTATGTTTTGGAAAAATGTACAGTCAGCAAGAAAATGGCATTTTTTACAAAACTTTTTTGATACCAACCGATCCTATTTTTAATAAGGATTAAGTATTTATCGGGCTTACTGGGATTTCTGTAGGTATTAGAATTTAATGAATATATTAGATTAGATGAGATGGACAGACAACGACAGCGACTTTTATTTAATGATATATGTAGTGATATTTCAACAATATAAAATACCCAATGTAAGCTAATAAAACAAGTTAAAGGTTAAAAACCTTTTATATTTATACAAAGAAGTAATTACCTACTTAGTACAGCTAGGTATCAAATAATGAAGTGTCCTACCCTATCCTTTCTGTCGAAATAGCGTGCTAACATTTTTATTAGTAATGTCTGTCTGGCATTCACAAACATCAGTTATTTTTATATGGTGTATAGAAAAAATATTTTTGCTAAAGTTAAATTCTGTAGGTAAAATAATGCATGTATTAAGTTTTACCATATTATTGAAGAAACAAAAAATCCTATGAGGGAAAAAGACCCCAACAAATTAGTACCTACCTGGTTATTTATATTTTTTATAGTCACTTAGGTTACTTGACTTAGGTACGTGGTCTTGTAATTTTTAACCATAGTACCATTTTCTAATATAATATAATAAGTTCCTTTTTCGAAGTCTTCAACCATTCTTCAGGAACTAGAACTAATTCCATTGAAAAAGAAGCTGTAAAATCCGATAGTAAAGAGGTAGCCATAAAGAGGTTAGTAGGTAAGGGTGTGGCCTTTCCACGGCTGGTTTATGGGCCAGCTAAATGCCAGGGTGTGGAGGCGCGCCTTGCTTTATAGCCTGGCTCCGTAGGCCTGAAATGGCTTCTCTATCGTTACGGTGACCATGGAACTGATTAAATGACCTTTGGGATGCAAATTGTGGGGAGCGTTTGATTTTGCTAATGGTGTGTTACGTGAGCTTTGGACTTATGTGGGAATTATGTTGTAGTCTGTCTGTGTTGTAGTCTGTGCCCGTGAAGGGTTAACGAGCGCCGTGTAATTTACCTAGTAGGTGATACTTAAAAGAGGATCGATAAATATACACATAAGTATAGTAGGAGTATCAAAATTATAAAATGTTTGCCACTTCTTACTGTATTGTCTGCCTGGAAAACGACTAATCGCTTTTAGCAATTTAAATGCGAGATTTTGATAAATGTTTTTTTTGCATGTTTAGGAGTTTAGTTTAGTAGTTATAATGCTTTACTGGGCGGTATAGAGTCGGCAGAACATGTTCTCTGTTCAGATGGTCAAACAGAGGGGTTGTATTGATACGAAAAATATATTTTTTGCTATCCTCCTTAAACGATTTATAATAAGTACCAGACTTCAGCGTATTGGCGTTCGAGAGCACAAATAAACAACGTATATCTACCGAGGAACTTTACACGTTCATTCATAACAACGTAAGGCCAAACACAAACATCCCCGTACACATGTGTGAAATAAAACCAAAAGCACCCTCTAGTCCTGCACACCTCCTGGTAAGTCATGCTCTCCTAGTATCGAAGGAGCACCGGCGCCCCGTATTTCCCACGCTCGCACCCAAGAAGGCCCCTCCACAGATTATAAAGTAATCACCAGGGTATACCCCGGGTGGTTCCATCCCTCTCTAATCCTGGGAGAAGCTGCTTACACTCGCAGGCTTCGTGGGAGCGGCCGGATGTCAGGTAACGACAATTTGAGTTTTTCGAGTCTTTTTGTCCGCTTGTTATTTTAAACGGATCAACTTTTTATGAATAAAAATAGTCACAATCATGGTTGGCAGCAACATAGTTCGTTGAGGTTTGAACGACAATACTGTTATGGCAAAGCGGATTATTTTAATTAGCCAATAATAAATCTTACAATTAAGGTATGT
The DNA here is from genome assembly GCA_963691955.1 of Chloroclystis v-ata. Lineage (NCBI taxonomy): Eukaryota > Metazoa > Arthropoda > Insecta > Lepidoptera > Geometridae > Chloroclystis > Chloroclystis v-ata. The sequence continues at coordinate 7,721,708 of OY829902.1, read as the reverse complement.
CATATTTTATGATTCAAAATTTTCGCTCATACATGATCTAATTGAGACTTCAAATTAGTCACATCACTTTAATTTTCTTTTAAGAATCTCACACCCCGTAAGTAAAAGTTAAATATTTAGTTACACATGAGAGGGATAAAGAAACTTGATATCTACGCATATTAAAAAATTCTTGTTTTAGCTGGAACTTTGAAAATAACACCTTTTAAGGCTTCAATTAAGGACCCGTCAGATTGACGTGCGCCGGGCGTGAGCCGGATGCGACCCAAAAACAGGCGCATCACATTATCATTTAGGGGTTAAATCATGTCTAAAATCACCCTTATAGGGTAAATTTAGTGGTAGACCGCATGATGGATATTGCATACTTTTATTAGAATTGAAGAACTTCGTAACACGAGAGCAGTATCTAACGAACGATTTATGGTCGGTATATTTTGAGTTTATCGATTTAATCATACTTTTCACTTAAAATACTGAAAAATCCATTTATAAATACTAATATTACAAAGCTGAAAAGTTTGTTTGTTTGTTTAATAAAAAGCGCTAATCTCAGGAGCCTTTGTGCGATTTGAAAAATTATTTTAGTCTTCTACAATTATTGTCAAAGGCTATACCTACCTATATGATAGGTATGTAGATTATGTAAAAAAAACGCAAGCGAAGCTGTTGTTGGTCGGCTAGTGCATATATAAATATTTATATTATACTAGCTTCCCGCCTCAAGGCTTCGCCCGGGTTCTACACTTTCCCGTGGAAACATAGTAGCCTGTCACTTTCCATCTCTTCAACTATAGTAGTAAAAATATTAGTTACTTTTGGATAACTGAAATACTTACAATATTTCTACACAATCATCTTTGCCCTCGACTCCTTATAACAGGCTAGCATTCCGCCCAGCGGCTAAGAAGTAGGAAAAGGACATAGGATACTTTTTACAGGGGAAAAAATATTAAAACGCGGGTTAATATTTTACCTGCTGTAAAAAGTATCCCCAGTAATTTTCAGCCAAACCGAATCCGCCTCAGTTCTTAAGTTATAAATAGTGTCACTAACGCAATTTTTTTATATAAATAGATTTATGTATTATGGATTTAAATATATCAATTTTAAAAAAACAACCATAATTACCTGCAAAAATTGCTGCTAGACTCAGATACTGCATCAGCACCAAAGATCTCATGATGAATCGCGTCACACGAAATCACTCTTCCAAAGTTCATATAATCAAGAAGATAAATATCACCGCATTTTAATTATTATGTAGTAAGTTTTATTTTAATTTAATAATAATTACTGAAGATTTCTAATATAAAATTATTCTAGACTTCTATAACTCCCTACAGCTGATCTATGTATCTCTAAGCTAGAGCTTCTAAGCTGGATTCGCGTGGTTTTGCGAGCGGTCCCGTTATTTCTGCCGTGGGTTCTAACACTCCCGTCCATGGTGTACAGAATACACAACAGTCCCAACCCCATTTTACAACCCTGGTGGTGGTAGAAATGGGGACAAGGAGCGGGGGTCTATAAAGAAAATTGTCTTGTCTTTCGTCTAATTGAAAAGGTGTTGGTTCTATTTTAATGATGGACTGAGTAACCGGAGCTATCAATCTACAGTTCGTGGTGATTAAATTTGTAATCCATTTTTGACTGGTTTTATTAGTGCTAAAATTCAGGTTAATTTGTACGAAGGCTAAGTTTTGGCTGTTTTACTTTAATCAAGTTAACGTTTGTGGTATAATTTAAGTCCGTGGCTTTGTTATTGATTGACCAGAGATGACATGATTTATGGTTAACTTCCGCCCCGCGGCTTCGCCTGCGTTATAATACATTTTCCCGCTGTAAAAAGTATCAAATGAATATCATCTCCTGGTTCTAAATTAGGTTCTATTTAAGTATAGCAATATCCTTTGGCATAGGATATTGCTATAAAAAATAAATAAAATAAAATATACCTTCTACTGGTTCACGATGGATGAAAGCTGGATCCGACCGAAGTAACTGAAAAAAATAAGGGAAACCTATGTCCAGCTATGGACGCCCGACAGCTGATATACCTAATAATGATGATGACCAGATATATAACTAATGAATTCGAAGTAACATTCTTTCAGTAACTCATTTACCACAGCCCACTGCCACGCATCTTTGACGTGAATAAGTGTTCTTTGTGATCCAAAAGAATGAATAAATAAATTGAATTGATATAAGATTAACCTTTATTCTCAACCTAATCAAGGTTGAAAACGCACTACGGTCTACGGTCCACAAGGCCGGTGTCCCCTAATTGGGTGTTCGCAAATGTTAGTCGAGCGACAATCTTGCCGCGACATTTCACAAAGGGCCTCCCCTGCTTTATAGGCCGTAGCCGGCTATAACCTATTTACGAATTTGGCGCTGTGATATCTAATCCCTACCTATAAGTAGCATAGATACACATCTGGGTGTTCTAAAATATCTAAAGTATCATAAAAATATATATCTCATGTTGTTATGTATATTATATTAAGTAAAGCACCCGTAACACAAGCTTCGAGCTTACAACGGGGGTACATGTTGCTGTGTTAATTGTCTAGCAATATTTATTATTATTCATATAATGTTGTCAATTTCTTTAATTAAATACTTTATTTATTTGTTCCTGTTATATCAAAGCAGAGAGAAGAGGAGAATATATGAATACTAGCTTTCCGCCCTGCGGCTTCGCCCGCGTTTTACACTTTCCCGCATTTTCTTTGCTAAATTAAAGCCTATGTTACTCAGGGATAATGTAGCTTTCCAAAGGTGAAAGAATTTTTGAAATCGGTCCAGTAGTTTCGGAGCCTATTCATTACAAACAAACAAACAAATCTTTCCTCTTTATAATAAGTATAGATATAGATAAAAAAATCTGATTTCGTTATTTATTGTTACGAGATCGGTATCTTTGTTCGGTGGAAACTAGGCCTAAAGCATTTATATAAAAAATGCTAATAAATTAAGCCTACAAAAATAATTAATTTCACAATAATAAACACAAACTATGTAATGTATACCTACCTTAGTTAGTATTTTGCGATAGGTTTCAAAGATAATACAAAATCATTTTGTAAACATGTTTTAATGATAACCGAAAATGTACATTATTATTTAAAATGCTACTTGACAATAAATATAACAGGCAGTTCGTTCCAGTTGGTACCTTCTGGTTGTATACGAAACTTTCAGATAGCTTGCTGTTAAAATCTCAATGAGTAATATTTATACTCCACTACCTTTTTCATTATACTTGTTTATACGTATGTATATTTACCGGCTAAGTCAATATTTTAGACTATTTTTGATAAAATGGCCTTCGTCTAATTGGTACATTTGAAAACCAGAAAAGTTTTACACAAATTACATTATAAATACGCAATATTGAAAGTAACATTTAACTAACTATTTTAGTTTACATTATAATGGGCCAATAATTATTACATACATAAATCAACAACCTGGCAGTTTCATCCATATTAATACAATATATAATAATAAATATAAAACAAATAGGTACACCAATAACTTCCAACTAGCTTAATTCAAAATTAACAATTACATTTAGCTTCACACAGAAATCTAACGCTAAAATATTTTATCTATCCCTATTCGCTATATACATAATGTACAAAATATTATAATTTCTTTAATCTCATCAAATTCTGATCCAAAACAAATAAATAGGAATTCCTAAGAAGTAAAATTATATCACAAATTGATGAAGTAGTAGATTGAACTGGTAAAACGAGTAAGCAATGTGGTAAATGCTTAACAGGTGCGAGAAATTGCGATGGCTGGGACACATACATACTAGTTTCAGATATATTATTAAGTCTTACAAATATGTCTGAATCTTTCATGCAGCATGATTATTATTATATTTAGCATTGGTACACTCTTTCTTATATTCGGTTTTTTAATTGATTACAACCAATGTCGTCAAATAAAAAATCTTAGTGAAGGCAAAAATAGTATGTAGTAATATTGATTTTTTTCACTAAAATTAAAATTAGTTTATTTAGTTCTACAACAAAGTAGGAAAGATTAGAGTATTAGTAATATACAATGCCCACAAATTACTTTAATAGTAAGCTAGGAAAATTATACTAAATATAATTTCTTACATTTTAGTTCTATGCTACCATTTTAAGGATATGTTTGTCACAATTAACCCAAATTATTATGATAAATTATAAGATATTTTCAGATGTTTATAAATAAGAGATCTAATTCACGCATCACTAGAACAATATCATAATTTATATATTATGTTGAAACGGTTGAATTATTTCTTGCAAATCAAATAAATTATACATACATATATTATTTGAAGTCCAACTCGAACTTTATCTAACAGAAACCATTGCATTGATAATAATGGCATAAGCAAAACATTTTCAAGATTTTATATAGTTTTATCTACTTTAAAATCAATTTATATATATAGAGTTTGTTATATACTAAAGTAAATAGGAGTTATACTTATTATTAAAATAAGAATTGAGGCAAAAAATAAGTATCTGTATGGATGTGTATCAGTAAAAGCGTCGTACGCTATTTTTGTGTATATGGTGATTTTATTTGTGCGACTATCTTAACGCATTTACTCATTCGTGCTCTTCGCTTCCATACTCGACGAACTGTTTCACGAACGTACACGAGCGTGCCGTCACCAACTACTTAACACATTCGCGTAGTCATTTCGATATTCGCACACGAACATGGCAACCAACGGCAATCGAGACACGAGGCGATAGTGAGCGCACTGTTTAAACACGCATGTTTTCCATTCGCTTCGCACGAATGTGTAAATGTGAATAATGTCCGAAGTTTGTCGATAGCATTTGATTTGACATTTGGTTTTCGGCATACATAATTCAAAGAAACCAGCAGTTTTCTAGGTTAAAATAACTAAAACTCTGAACAATGTTATGTACCCATTAATTACTTATTTATTTACACTAACACATACACACTCGCTAAATGACTTGAGCAATTTCACCGTAAAGGCAAACGCTCACTAGTCAGTAGCAATCAATCATATTATTTTCATAATTCACACACATTATTTAAATATAAAGTACCTACGATAGTACTTTTACCATCCACTCGACTGAAGAACAAGGTTTTAGGTGAGACTTAAATTATAGATGATAAATGTTAAGTCGTAGTGGACGAATTGCATTTAAACGGTGTTGTCTAGTGGGCGTAAACCTTTACGTGATCAAGTGGATTATTATTTACTAGCAGCATATGGCTTTGCCCACGTAATAATAGATTCTTCCTAGGATGATATATATTTGAAGCGACATATTACAATCCTGGTGAACGTAGTGATTATACAAAATCCCCCATGACATACGAATATAATGGGTTCATTGGGGAGACCCGTTTAGACCTAAGACGGCTGCATGGGCTGAGATGAGAATGTTGAGATGGATGAGTGGAGTAATGAGAATGGATAAGATTCGGAACTAGTTCATTAGAGGTAGTGTGAAAGTAGCGCCAGTGACGGATAAGGTGAGGAGCAATAGGTTATCTTGGTATGGTCATGTAATGAGAAGGAATGAAAGTCATGTGACGAGAAGAGCGTTAAGTAAGAGAGTAGATGGGTATGTATGGAGAGGTAAGCCAATGAAAAGATGGATGGACTGTGTCAAAACTTCATCATATTCATCCTAGACTCAGCCGTATAGCCTTGAAAAATCAAGAATTATACAAATTAAACTTTAGTCTTTGAATATTAGTATCATTAGAATTTGCACTATGCCCGGTTCTAAGACCAGCTACGTTTATTTGTAAATTTAAGCTAGCCCAATTTAAAATTTAATTTTCACAAAATTAATAAATTAAACGGCTCACAAATTATTTAATTCTCTTTTAAAATCGTAGTATTAGTTTAATTAACTAAGACTCATTCGCTCATAAAGTTAATTACATTAGAAATGGTATGATCTCATTATTATTTTCTAGGGTATTCTAGAAAGTTTGAACATGAAACGGGTACCATTTAGCGACACTGTTTCATGCGCAAACTTTACGGAGAAACTATTATTTAAATCATGGTATCCGTTTCATTTTCAAATATTGTTAAAAACCATAATAGTTTTAAAAGTTTTCAATTTTGAAGGTAGTAGTTTTTGATTCGTCCAGCAATAAAAGTCGCTAGGACACAAGGACTACGAAAATAGTAAAATCTGGTTCCGTAAGTATTTGGGTATTGTACAGCCAGGTAATGTCCAGCCGGGTAATTTATGTACATATCGTTGTCTTCTTTCCTATGGTCTGTTTACATTGGTTTAGTTAAGGTACGTTATCATCGCTACTAAACAGTAGTGAGGATAGTCCAAAACCTTTTTCAAGTATGGACGATAGTAAAATAAGAATATGGTCTAACGACAGGTTTTGGTAACCATTAAGACCTAGGACTAGGAAGGATTGCTTGCTTGCTACGCTCGCTCGCCTCGCGCGTGATTTTATATACAAATCGAACCTACCTTTTTCGATAGTTAAGTTTAGACCAATATCTATTTTCTTATTTCTCTGACCACGCAACGATTACTGTCAAACAAACGAATCATGAAAAACAGCTGACGTACATGAAATACCTGGCTGTACATTACCTGGTCGTACAATGGTCGTGCATTACCACCTCCCGTTCCGTTTTAGCTTAATATCTTTAATGGTATATCGTGCACATCCGACGTCCTACGTCTGAAGCGATGTTGTAGAATGTTGCGGTGGTTCACTTGTTGAGTTGGTTGACGTCGTCTTCTTGTTTCTTCGCGGCGCTGCGGTAGAGGCGGTTGTGGTACTTGATGGGCAGCGGGTGCGCCTCCGTGTTGAACACCCACTCGTCCAGTGGCAGGAGCATGTCGTCAGAGAATATCAGGTATAGGTACTGGAAACAAAAAAATAAATTAGTTTAATTGCATAAAATCATAACGGTTACTTGGACAAGTCAATAAAAGCAATACTAACATTATCAGCGGCGGTTTAAGCGTGTGCATTGAATGTGATAATTATACTAACTATAGATTGGTATGTATGTAAATAAAAGAGAATATTAAGATTTTTACGATACAATTAAAAAAAAAAAATTGATAAGTTTATTTTTGTCTAGAAAAAAACATGAAACTGAGATGGAACTGTGTAATAATATCCTCTTAAAAATGGGGGATGACATGTCCAAGTTTATATTTGTGATTTTAGGGACGAAATCAGAATAAAAAAATTTACAAAGGCACATAATTTTTTTTTTTCATTACTTTCTGACTTGGGTCATAAATAAGTGGTTGTATAGTTAACCTTGAGCGTCTCAGCGAGGAAGTAGCTCTGCTGCACGTCGTCGCCCTGCGGCTCCGCCTGGTACACGTTCACGAGCCCTGTGTAGCCGCCCTCCACGCGGCAGTGCTTCTCCAACGCCTGCAATTACGAATAAGGCTATAAGAATAGGCATATTTCAATATCAAATAAACATTTAATTATGTTTTTTGCATTACATTTTATTCTGCCAGCAATAGTGTAGGAAATTTTGTCTTATGAAAAGTAAGTCAAAAGGAATGAGATAACTATCTTCATTAGTAAGTATAAAATATTATTTTGGACCCCACAACATGTCTCAAAGCGAACTTATCGTAGTGGCCGCTATCTTTAGATATCCCGAGTTAAATTTTTCGCAAAACTTAAACGTGTCATTTGTATAAATAGCCAAGGGATGCGGCATCGCATAAAATCGCAGTTTTGTGTGGGAGCCCTTATTGCAAATATTTCGTTTCTTATAGGGTCTTCTTATGCTAGTGCGAAATTTTTGCTATATTCTGGTGGTATAATTAATTAGTTGTGTATATTTGACGATGTGTACCTCAACGGCCTCCCAGGCCCAGTCGCGGTACCGCTGGTCCTTGGTGAGGCGCCACATGATGAAGTAGCTCTCGAACGTCTCCGGCCGCAGGATGTACACCTTCTCGTTCGACTTCTGAGCGCGCGCCTCCACCGCGCCGCTGAATCTACAAATAACAATGAAAAAATACATTATCGTAACAAAACAGTTGATAACAGTTAAACTGGGTAGGGTGGGTTCAACTCTCACTCGAGGACCAAGGTTACGTGATCTTGTGATTTTTCCCGTACCATTTTCTAATAAACAGTTAATTGTACACCAATACAAAGAATATTTACAAAATACCGAAATATAAACAAGTACAGTGGGCGGCCTTATCGCTAAAGAGCGATCCTCTTGCAGGCATTATCTTCCTCTATCGAGAGAAAGAGAACAAATAAATTAAAAATAGACATTGCGTGTCCTGACATTCAAAAATGGTCAAGGTTCTAAGATCTGTGAGCAAAATGTTCATGAGATAAAGTAAATAGTGGTGTCTCATAAATTATTTATCGATTTTTCCATATTTTACAACAATAATAAGAGATAATTCTTATACACTATAAGGTAGAACCTAAGACATTGCCTTGAGAGACTCCTTAATTATATGTATGTTTGATTGAACATAAAGCCAGTTATCATTTGCCATCAGTTTTTAAGTTAGCCATCATGAGATAGCCTCAACTTGAATTGTTAAATCTAGGTACTAATTCGAAAGATTCAAGAAAAATTTTGAATGAGAGTTAAGTACAGACAATGTCAAATGCGTTTTTTAAATCCAACTATATACAAATACGTTTTTTTTTTCATCTAGAATGGTATTAATAGTTACTGTTAATTCCTAATAGCATCCTTAGTGCTTATCTCAGTTCTAAATCATAAGTAGTAATTAAAAACAAACCTGAATGCTTCAGGGCCGAGTTTAGTCTCAGAACGCGCGTAGCTTTCGTGGCAGGTGTGAGTTAGTTTATGAGCCACATCCATGTATCGTTCGGACAGCGAGTTTTCTAGCGTAGTGGACGCTAGCGCGAACATACCACCTGTAATACAACAATTCTTATTAATATCTGGCTTAGAAACAACGTAGTTGGGGTTTATTGCGGCAGCAGTCGCGTGATATCTTCAGAAATGTTGTCTTCCTCTTTCATAGTTCGAGGTTATGTAAATATTGATTTTTAGTATAGGTGCGTCAAGTGATAATGACCTATTCTGCTATAGAGATAAGCAAAATAAATATGACAACAGTGTTTAGACAAATACGTAGTGTAGGTTTAGCTAAAATTCTAATCCATTCTGAATGTCATAAAAGGCTAGACACAGAAAGAAATTTGGTTAGTTTAAAAAAAATAACAATGACCACTGGTACCCTAAAATAGGAATAATGTACATATTAGTTTACCGGCCCACGTTACAATATTTTTCCGCTGTAAAAAGAAAAGTATTCTGTCCTTCTTCTGTGTTCATCTTAGCTACTTCCAGCCCAATCGATTTAACCGTTATTGAGTTATAAATAGTGTAACTAACACGACTTTCTTATATTATAGATTAAAAAGGCCGGAAAATAGAACTAACCTGCGAAACACGACAAATGATCCATCTTCTCTTCAATAACGCGTCCGTACTTGAGCTCGACGAGGTACGCCATGCCGGAGGGCGACACCCGCAGCATCTTGTCGAGCGCGGCCTGCATCGACGCGTCGAACATGACGCGCGCCTGGTCGTCCGTCTGCCCGGACATCAGCCACGCCTTCAGCAGGTACTCGTAGAACGAGTCGCCCAGGGCACCCAGCGACATGTAACCTAGGGGAATACGGGATTTATGTAGTGTGAAGTAAACTGGTCTAAATTCCCACTTAGCACACTCGACTTTCATTCCGAAGGTCGTGTTTTTTTTTATTGAGGATAGACCCGTTACGGGGCAGTGGTCCAACTGCTCTGTCCAACTAGTTGGACCACGGGCCCTAGCAAAGGCCCGTGGTCCAACTATCTTTGCAGTTGGACCACGGGCCCTAGGAAAGGCCCGTGGTCCAACTTAAACTATTTCAAATAATACAACTGCAATTATTGTAACCTTTTTATTAATTTTAACTTAACATCACTAAAAGAATAAAAATGTATTTTTAATCTATAATAGATTTTTTTTCTTTTTTCTTCCGTTATCATTTAATAAAGGTTAAGTCGGATTTCTTTGTTTTATAGTAATAACAATAGTTTTAAGAATAGGGATGTACCATAAATTTACTTTTTGTTTTAGATTAAAAAATACTTTTTTATTCTTTTAGTGAAGTTAAGTTAAAATTAATAAAAAGGTTACAATAATTGCAGTTGTATTATTTGAAATAGTTTAAGTTGGACCACGGGCCTTTCCTAGGGCCCGTGGTCCAACTGCAAAGATAGATGGACCACGGGCCTTTGCTAGGGCCCGTGGTCCAACTAGTTGGACAGAGCAGTTGGACCACTGCCCCGTAACGGATAGACCCTTGCTTGACCACAATCTCACCTGATGGAAAGTGTCGATGTGGCCGAAGATGGATCGCAAGGATCTAGAAGGTACCTATTTACTCGTGACTTGAAGAGACCCAGATTATAAGTTTCAGGAAAAACAGCAGCAGGCAACGCATTCCATACTTTAGCAGAGCGAATAATGAAGGTGGAAGAGTGGAAGAGGTCGTGTGTTCAAACCCCGCCGCACACCTCTGATTTTTCTTCTTGGAAAATTATGTGTGCTTTAAAAACACGTGCTCTAACGGTGAAGGCAAAACAGCGTGAGGAAACCGGCATGTTCTGAGAACTTTGAAAAGTTTGAAGGGCATGTGTCATTCACCAACACGCACTTGCTGGCCAAGTGAATTAAGGCCTAATCTCTCTCGTCAAGAGAGAAGTCCCTGTGTCCCAGCAGTGGGATCTTGAATAGGGGTGTTATGTGGTATGAAAAACTGGTTTAATATGAAATTAATGATAGTATAGCCGTTATGCCTTTAGTAGTTCAGAATAATACATAAGCAATTGAAATATTGAGAACCGCGTTGGCTGTCTTTAATTCAGAAGGAAACCACATCTGGATTTTTCTTTTAAAAAGTAAAAAAAAGTAGAAGTAGTAAAAGTAAGTAGTACTCTTCTTTAATGGTTAAGCCAATCTTGAGAAAACCGGCATATCCTCAGAGCTTTAAAGAATTTAAAGGACATGTGACATTAGCTAGCCCGCACTTGGACAGTGTGGTAAATTAAATCCTCCGTCGTCACTCAGCGACAAAGCCTTGTTTTTGTAATGAATATGGTTATAGAGAAACACTGATGGTTAGAAGTATTTTTGAAATGACTCACGTTGTCCCCACTGGCCCGTGCGCGGGTTGATGAAGTTCGGGTAGAGGTCGCCGGGCTTCTCTATCTTGTCCAGCACTTCGCGAATCTTGTTCACCTTCTCTCTGTACACTGCGAACAATGAGTCATTTTATTAGATACTAGCAGCCCCCGCGAACTTCGTCTCGCCATATACTTTTATTTGCAACTATATCCATTCTAAATTTCATCCAAATCGAATTATCCTGCGTAAGCATATATTTTCCCGCGGAAGCATTTAATTTTTACGCGGTCAAAAGTCTCTCGCCATATACTTTTATTTGCAACTATCTTCTGCATACTAAATTTTATCTAAATCGTTTTTTTCCGCGTAAGCATATATTTTTCCGTCGAAGTATGTATTTTTCCGCGGTAAAAAGTAGCCTAGGTTAGGATAAGGATATTACATTACATTGACTCCCCCCCGTACCTTACATGGAGTCTACATCGCATGCTGGCTAGTTGAGCGCGGTGAGCGACAACCTCTAGACTTTTTTCTAATACTTGCATTTTTAAACTCGTGATATCTTCCGAATGAAATGTCCGAATTGAATAATTCAAAAAGTTATAAAAAGGTATTAAAGCCGTCTTGAATATAAAGTAATTTATTTTGATAAGGATTAATACCGAGGTACAAATGAAGACCCTTTCATGAGGCGGCATATATAAATTAATATTTTAGAATAAAAACCTGCTTACTGTGACATAACTATAATATTTAGACATATGCTGTCGCGACATTTTTTGTAGATAATGATGAGTTCTACAAAGTCGTAGTACATGATTTTGTTCTATCATCAATAGTTTTCGCAGCGCACGCGACGTAAGGAATTTTTCAGGTAAATTTTTTACACCTTATGTTACATTATTGGAGTTTTAGTAAGGATCCCTATTTTTTTTTAAATATAATATAGCCTATGTTACTCGGGGATAATGTAGCTTTCCAAAGGTGAAAGAATTTTTGAAATCGGTCCAGTAGTTTTGGAGCCTATTCGTTACAAACAAACAAACAAACATACAAACAAATCTTTCCTCTTTATAATATTAGTATAGACTAGCTTTCCGCCCGCGGCTTCGCCCGCATTATATTAGAGTAAAAAGTATCCTATGTCCTTCTCCCGGCTCTAAGCTACCTCCCTGCCAAGTTTCAACCCAATCGGTTCGGCCGTTCTTGAGTTATAAGTGAAGTAACTAACACGACTTTCTTTTATATATAAGATTGGACGAGTTACCTATTTGAGCCGTTTGGGATAGAGGCAATGGATAAAGATCTTGCTAAGCGTATAATTGAATCCACAGGTGAATTAGCATTGCTATTCAACGTGACAATGCCGCCAGCATTCTGGGCACTTTACCATTTGGTGACGGATTAGAATATTAAGATTTTTTAAATTGTAATGTAAATAAATACTAACTTACGTAAGTTAGAAAAATTGTAGGTTTTATTTCTGCGGAGTTGAGATGAGTTTAAAAACGTTATTTTAAATAATGTCTTTTTCAAATATTATAACTTTTACGTTTAGAATTTAAGTGTATTTAAGCTTACAAATACTTACATAAGTTTTGTTATATGCAGTAACTACTTATATAATTTTTTCTTACCATTGTTTCCTGTGACGTCACTCAGATATGAGAACTCAAGATGTAGTGTTCCCAGTTCCGAAAGTATGCTGTTAGGTCCCGCCCAGTGGTATTGTCGACTAGCCTGGAAAATGTTGTATAATTTCATATTATATGATTTACATAATTTGAGGCAAAGCTCATTACAATACAAAACAGGATAAACATTATCATAACTTTTTTTTATAAGGGAATACAATATATTTAGACTCACAGTATACAATAGCTCTCAAGGTCAACTCATGGAGTACGAGTACATAAAACAAAGGTTATGAGGACAGCGACATTTAGTGGACGCGACGTAATCACGCAATCGTTTGTGATTTAATACCTTTATGGGAACAATTAGCTTTGCTCGCATACATTTTATAGACTTTCCGTGGAGGTATAATTTACGATTTCAAGTTTATCCTGTTTTTAATAACGTTATTCTGACGACTTAAGTACATAAACGGTTTAGAAGTTCTGTCAGGTTAAGTTTCATCTGCACACAATTGTAATTAATTTATTCCATAAAGATACATAATTATAGTATAAGTTATATTAGGAAATGACGACTACAATACCAAACTATGTATTACAATTTACTTAAGTAATAATCTCGCGCAAAGGTCCGGGGTTGAAAGGAAAGTTAAGTTATTTTTACTATTTATAACTCAAGAACGGCTGAATCAGATTATACAGGTACAAAGAAGACTTGCCTGTTTTTCTTAGCAAGCCTACGTGAAAACAGTACAAGACTAATGCGCTCTACACACCAAAGCCGGCGGCCCGCCGGCACAGCCCGGCGGGTTAGGCCGCCGGCCTTATTTTGTACCATGATTGTACAAAATAAGGCCGGCGGGTTGGGCCGCCGGGGTGTGCCGGCGGGCGGTGTGTAGAGCGCTTAAGAAGGTAATCTTGTAGTATCTACCCAAACGCTTGCAAAGACAGCTAATAGTTTTATTGATCCTTTACCTTGGTGGAGGGGTTGATAAGTGCATACGGTAGGCCAGTAGGTGTCTCGAAGGCGGGCAGTAGAGCATCGGCCACCTCCACAGCCTTGTCCTTGAACACAGTGTCTCCCGTCAGAGCGAAGCACGACAGCAGACCGCCCACGAAGCGAATGGTCGTCTCGAACACTGATAGTTCTGAGTCCTGAAAAGAATATTGAAATTTTTATTTTTTTTATTAATTTTGTTTTCTCTTACACAGGGTTGCCCTTTACGTTTTTATAATGTGAATAACGTATATTATCTGCGGTAAAATATAACTGATGCTAGTTGACTTTTTGTAAAGCTTCCTTGCATTAGTTGTTATGTTTGTTAGTAAATAAATAAAATAAATAAATATTACTGGACATAAAATGCATCACTAACTAAATTTCAATTTGTTGAGATTGGAATAACTCGCGACATCTTCTTTCAAGCTATTTTTATAAAAAATCAATACATTACGGAGTAACTGTGACTGTGATGTTTGTCATTTTATAGCTAATTTAATTTAATTATTATTATTTTTTTTTTAAATTTTACTTGTTTCATCCTTGGCGATACTACTCGTATACTATTATTCATGTTAGGTTAGGTCCTTCCTCGGCTATGGATTATAATATGTATTTGAACTATGTGTAGTCAACGTAAATAAACGCAAGCGTAGCTGTCGGTCTGCTAGTAATAAATATTATCAAAAGCAAATATAGTTAGATGTATTATTTACTAGATACAAAATTTGATTTTAATCTCTTATCTTGCTTCATTACTATCTTAAATGATCTGCAAATAAAACGTTACTCAAGCTTGTGTGCAAATGATTAAGCTATCCAACACATGCTGGTCTAATTAAACCATCCAATTACTGGTATTAATGAACAGACAGAGACAGTCGATCGTTATTTCTTAGACGACCTCATTGTGGAGTTGACCTGATTCTTGACTTTGAACTGGTAGTTTAATTGATGGCGAAGACAGTCAGCCTTTTATTATTTTTGTATGTGTATTTATAAAGAAACAAATAAACATATTTTAGTTCTTTACTTCCTTTTTGTAATTTTAAAACTAGAACTGAGGGTTCATTTCGCATTTCCAAAACTTTTTATACGATCATTGGTGGAATACTAAATTTATTTTACTCAGAAAAATATTAAATTAGAAATAACTGCACGTGTTCCATCGCAATGGCAATCAAATAACTACATATCCGTGTTACAGCTAAATTGTTTCGTAAAATAAAAGCATTTTGCAATACTTTTATTCTCACCATTCGTAAATATTTACAGTGAGAGTGTGTCAGTTGGGAACAATAGCTGCAAACGGTGTTTGGAAACAGCGCGGCACGCGTGTTTTGTAAACAAACATAACATCAGATTAGCTGCATTTAAAACTGTACGCGCTGTTTCACGTTGACACATATTAGTATTCCCGTAAATGTGTGTGTTCGGCCTGTCCGGATTTAGTAAATGAAAGATCATCCTAGTAAAGAAACATTGTGAAATGCATGGTGATGTGAACGAATGGTATGAATCTCTACCCGCGGATGTTACTAAACCGACTAAGGGATTAATAATATAATAAATAATAAAATAAACATTTTAGACAACATAAAAAACATGTATGAATGATCGAGTTAGAAACAACAATAATATCTTAACCTACATATATGTTAGTTTTAGATAAGCTGTTTATAGAAAACGAAAATAAGTTTGAACAATGATGAAACTTGTTATTTCATCATAATTCGATTGCAATGCTTTGATTGATTGATTTTATTTATGTATTTATTAAATTATTGACGGAAGCGCGAAGATTATTGATATAGCGCACAATCATGATTAGTCAACCTCTATCAGAACCAATCCGCTACTGTTTAAAACGCTTTCAAGAGCTTTTAGCGACGACCTCAAAATCGTCTATAAATACAAACAGCTCACAGTAAAGAATTCTTTAAGAAGTGACTTAGCTGAGTTCAGTATTTGTGGCTTTAAGAAGTAGTTTCAAAGAAAAGTAAAAGAAAATCTCGACGCTGGAATAAAAGGCTTCTCGCTGGTTTCGGCAAAATATAAGTAAGATTAGTTTTCAACTTGTCATTCAATACAACGATCTAAAGGTAGTGGAAATTCTAATAATAATGTAATAAAAATAATAAAAATTCTTCGACTGGTCCACAGCCCGAAAGTTCATGAACTCAAGATACACAAGTAATTACCAACAAAAAATGATAAGAATATTCTTTAACACGAATAAACAGGAAAGTTCAGTTTTAGCGAAAGGAGTTATCGTAGCTGATAGCGACGAGTATAATTCGCATTACAATACCGCGACCGCGAGTTTTCAAATTAAATTATATTTTACGTTAAGTTCAAATTTCATACTGACTAGTTTGAAAACTTTGCAAATAATACTTCGACTTAAATAAAGAGAGGTTTAATTAGTCGCTAAGGGAAATCAATAATTAGATCTCATTTCCACTGAGTTAGAAACTACAAGATTTCACATTAAGGTCGTAATAAATAATTAGCAACTATAAAAATGGAGTCTTTTCATTCCGGAGATCGTTTAAACATTTCCGAAATTACTGCAGTGGATTTCTCTTTTCGAATATAGATGTGCTATTTACACATGTATTTAAAGGTGAAAGAAAACCTCACGATGAAAACTACTGGTTGTCTCTAGACATGCGTAGTTCACATCGTAACATCCAGATAAGTAAGCTGGTGCTAGGCAACCTTTATCATGAGAACCAAATTACGGTGTAAGTGGGTACCTACCCATATTGATGGGTTTCTGGAGACCGTGTTCAGTAGTGGAAAGTACTGATGAAGGTCTCATTAATATAATTATATTTCCTTTAAATATGGGATGTTATAATTATTTATATTGTACTATCTCCTATCAGTATTATTTTTAGTTGATGTCTTATAATATACAAGACCCCATATAACCTACTGGTTAAGGGGATGTAACATTTTTCTGAAAAGTTTTGCAAACGTTTCAGATGGTCCAAAAGTAAGAAAATCAGATTATGATTTTATTATAGGTTGAGTTGACCAAGCAGAAAATATGACAATTCCTCTAACATTATCAGTCTGAACTTTTAGTTTGAACGTCTGTTATCACTATCAGCAATATAGATAACAAGTAAGGCCTAGTAACTGAAGTGTCTTATTAAAATATTACAGTGGCTTTTCAAATATTATTGTTATACTTGTTGTTATAATAACACCACATACGATAACCTTAATCTTTATTGACCTACGAGATGCATGATTTCCACATAATTTAAACGAAACACGATAGAGCGTACTAATAAATTAAATTTATAGCAAAATGATAGCGTTAAATTATAATAAATATCGATAAGCACAAATATTTGTAATAGTTATACATATTATATTGACATTATAAACGAACACTACATATCGGATTATACTAACACAAAAGCTGCTTTTAAATTGGAAAATTAATTATAGGAAAGCTGTTCACCATTGGTAACCTTACAATTTCATTGATGTGTAGTGCCCAGTTAACGTCATATGATCAAACATACAATTTCATTGAAGAGTCTTATTGTTAGACATAAAAACTTACAATTTCATTGATGTGCAGATGCTCGGCGACCCAGTCCCGGCCCTCCTTGAACTCGTCCATAAGCCCCATGACGTACAGCGTGTCCAGTCCGTCCACGATGGAAGCCCCCAGGTCGCCGCCGCCGAACACACTCGACAGATGCGCCCTCTTCGAGATCGGCTTCAGCTCATTCTTGCCCCACGCGTACAGCTTGTAGTTGTTCCACGCGTGACGCATCATCTGTAACGGAGTGATTGTTACTTGACCTGATGTGATAATTAGGAAGTGTGGTGCATGTCGTAATTGCAGATGTGGGATGCGTTGCGCAAGTTGGCAGTTTTAATTATGGGTTGGGCTGACTGAGTTTCGAAAACAAAGTATGTTCTCTATGATTTGATAATGAATTACATTGAGTTGTTTGCTATACATAAATAAAAATTCAAGAATAATCCTCAGCTTAAAGATTACTGTTCAATCTCCTTATTTCTAAGGGAATCAGAAAGCAACGCGAATGTAATACGCTCGGTCTCTTTACAGCCATAATCTTCCGCACGGAAACCGCTGAGATGAAAATGTTTGGTTTAAAAAAACTTGAGTATTCCAACGATGAAATAAATATTTTTCTCATAAAGCCGCACGTTTCACATCTCAAAGGCGCGTCGAAGTCTTTTTAAAAGCCCGCAAAGCTCTCGTCTGGGAAAGTTTAATCTCGAGCGTTCGTGCGGGCGGGACACTAATGAAAGGATATCGGACTTTCGTTGAGGCCATTAATTATTATTAGGTCCCGGGAGTTCGTAGAAAATCGCCAATGACTTGGAAAAACTGGCGACTTTACCAATTACACTTTTGAGTGGAACGAGCAGAGATGAAATTTTATGATTTGTAACGAGAGGGGAATTAACTCGAAGGAATTCAAGAGGGGAAGTTGCAATAATAATGATTGGCGATGAAGATAATACTCATAATTTTAATAGGCATCAAGACAGTTTACGATGCTTTGCATTGATTTGCATCAGTATTAATTACTATAAAGGTATGCAATATTTAATCGTTTTGTTAAATACTTCTAATTCAAGCTCCATAATTTACTTACTACATTTCGTGTTTCGACAAAATATGTATTACCAACGTACCCCTGCAACATACTGCTGCTTAAGCTGTGTAGTGTTAATGAGGGCCATTGTATCCAAGGAGCGAACCCCTCTCTCAAGGACAGCCCTCCTGCCAGCTTCAGGATGAAAATCCGATATACGAGCTAGCAGAAACACAAATGAAGTGACTGCTAGCAGTGGCACTACAAACCGCCTAATCGATCGCATTGTTATCTTATCGCAAAATAACCACTTTTAAAATCCTTTTACACTGTAATTGGCATCGGAATTCCCAAGATATAACGTGTATTTTTAGAATTTGCCTTTATGCAATTATTATTTTTACGAGCTGCGTGCGCTACCGCCTAATTACGAGTACAGTATGCGAATGATAAACGAAACAACGCTCATCAAGTCACTGTTCATATCAGCGAATATAATTCTAAGCGCGTCAACTATTTACAATCAATAAGTAGGTTTAAAACAACAAACAGTGGTTATGGTTAGTTACTCAAATAAGTAGAGCTCGACGACATATTTAAGATCTGTGAGATTTACTTCAACGGTTTAACACTACCCCTTATATTATGCCGTTGAGATGACTGTATTTGACTGTAACCTAAATGTCCAAATCTATGTACAGAGATAATATTTTTTTACGCAAATACTGTTTTTTATTTTGAATATCTGAGCCGATTAAATATTACTCGGATAGCCTATCCTGTATGACCTGTATCCCAGACGTCTAAATGTTTATCTACTCGTACCAAATTCATTGAATTCGGATCATTTTAAGATTTATGGAGGAACATAAATACAGAAAAAAATCGTCGAATTAGTTTTGGTATCAATTATGTTAGGCTTATAAACACAATATCTCTGAAAACAAACTAACTTATTCCATGACCAAAAATTGCAGATTTATTATTAGTATAGACAGGGAGTATTTAGGTTTCAAGTAGATAATTTAGTTATCTAATTAGTGATAACACTACATATACGAAATGCAAACTGCATAAACCATACTCGAGTATATATCGTAAATGTCAAAGTAATTACTAATTAGACAACGGAATAACTTTGCTATAATAATTATATTGTTTAATTTAGGTTGAGAAGTAATCCAGTTTGGGTACTGACACAATTCGAATTCAGGTCGCAACGATTAAAATGCGACCTTTGACCATCTCTGCATTTGGGACAATATAGTATCTATATGCAATGTCAGCCGAACATTTAGAATCCGAAAAATTTGTTTCTTCGACTAACTCAAAATAAAAATATTTAACTAAATTGAATTCAGATGTGGGTAATAATTCTACTGTCCCAAAATATATTCATGCGGAGTATAATTAATTATAAAGTAAAAAATATTAAATTATATAGAGCTGAATATTGACGCAGTAATAAGGTAAACAATGTACAAAATCGGGTTATAATGTGTGTCTTTTGTATATGCTCGAGGAAAGTCAAGTCCAATCATATATACAAAAATAACTCAGGGATGATCCAGGCGCAAAAACGTGCCGATAATATGAAGTGTTTCACTAATACAAATAGAGGTTCAACCGTCAAAGATCGATGTAACCAATAAAATAGAGGAGGGAGTATTAGGATCGACAGTGCCCGTTGGCGGTAAACTACGTGAGACGAGAGCGTATGTGTCGAGATTGCCTCCGCGGGAAGCAATCTCAACGGGAGGTAATTAAGTGGAAGACCGGAGACCGGAGTAAATCTGAGCCCCCTCCAGATTAAGTGTTATGGCTCGCGCAGGCACACCGCACGTTTACGTAGAAAGCATTCACGAAGCAGTTGTAGCGAAGTTTTATATCTTTAATGGCTTGTTCGAAGGAAGAGTGGAGAAATCCGGGAGCCTGGTTCTAGTGTGAATGTGGCCTCAGACCGCATCTGCCGCGCTCATCTAGTCGCTGACTTATCGCTGTTGCGGCTCTCCAAACTATCCATTTAACGGGCGCGCTCCTTCCCGATTGAATCCTCAACTGAACCCATAACCGCTTATTTATCACCGGTGAGTACTAATCTCATGTTTGTACTCGCACGAATTCAATTATTGAACAAAATAATGGTTACGAGTTATGGAAGACGTATCGACGTAATGTTTGAATTCTAATAAATAATAATAAATAAATAAGCCATTTATTCCATCCCATTACAATTGTTCGAATACCATCCCTTACTAATTTATAAAACGCATACATGACTAGTATACTACGATTTTCATGACACTTTGCAATAATATGATGTAATTACATCATAATAATCATAGGTTTCATAGGCGTGGGTGAGTGAACCTTATTAGTACATAAGGATAAATGTTTTTGTTAAACGTGGCGTCCGCATTCGTTAGGTATTCAACGTAGTGAATAATCAATAAATCACCAATAAATAAATAATTAATCCATTCATTCTGTTTAGTAATAGTGAACCAAATAGGTATAGTATCAAGCATGTAAATGTTAATTAATTTGAATCGAAAACTGTTATATCATTTAGTGTGCGAATATTAGGCATATTGTAATATCGACTTGTAAGTCGACGTGTCGTACACATGCCTGTCATGTTCCCGAAGTTGTTGACGCTATGACAGGCTACGTTGTCGCATCAGGTCGGCGCTTCGCCTTTTCACTAATGGGAATCTGCATAATGGGCTGCTTGCCGTGATTCGATTTGTTCAGAACACGTTATCCCCAGCCCGCCCGCGCCGCACCCTCTAATGGACCGCCGCAGTTTTGCTACGACGGAAGACGACAGTTTTTTTGTCGATCTCTTTTTGCGAAGTGTGCTATGACAGGCCGTTGTAACTTTACTTCCCGTCTCGGAAATAAAGCGACCAGTCACCAAACACGGGTGTCTTGTAAGCGATATCCAATAATGTGGAACCCTTGAGCACACTCGTGTTTAGAAGCCATTAGTGATATTTGTGGATCCACATGGGTCCCGTCAGTCCCGAGGTCCGGCCCTAAGAAAGACATGACGCGTTGATGGATATTATAAATCATACTGAAAAGAAAAATTAAAATGCATGACGACGCAAAACAATTAATAACTGCAAAACGAGCGTAGCTATACCGGATTCTGGAAAAATTGGGGTTGGAGGTGTATTGAGTCGGGTTTCATTTGCGTTCGCGAAACAAAGCAAATTCATTTGTTGTTTAGGGTCTCGCGGGTTTTAAACCGACAGGGTGTGAGAAGGGGGGAAATGGAAAATATAAACCTGGCTAAGGCTACATTTATCACTATCAAGGTGACGACAATATGACAGGGTGGCGGGCGCACCTTCGCCATTCCCATCAATAATATAAAAACAGAAACCTTATAAACTCGGAGTCAGAAATTGAAGAATCGTTTCGCAAACTCGATATCAGCTTAGTAGCACATAGCTGTAAAAACAAGGATATTTTTTCAGCTGTTTTCGCTAACGAAAATGTAACTGGAAGGCATTCGGCGAGAATTTAGCGGCCGACAGGTGCGAGCAGATATATTTTCACACTCCCTCTCATGGTCCATTGGAGCGGACAGAGAAAAAGGTTACAAGAAAATAAAGGATATAGTTTAACTACTTCTGTGTGTGTTGATCCTAACGAGACTATGTTTGACGGGCGATATACTGAAACAAAAGCGTTCATTTATTTCGCACATTAAAATTCTGATCAAGCAGATATACATAACCTTTGACGTATAACTCAAGGATTCTTATTCGAAAACAAAGCCTTTAGTAGGTACAATACAATACAATACAATACAATACAAATACTTTATTGTTACACCACATTACAAAAAATACACATAAAAATAAACATAATAATACAGTGAAACAATAGGTACGTGGGTATAAACCACACGTAAAAGAGTAAAGTAAACAAAGAAGTTTCCTAGCTAGAAAATACACTTTAAAAAAACTGGCTTCAATAAAAGCAAACGATAGTCAAGGGAAGTATATCGAGCTAGAAACACAACGTAATACCTGGCTTTACCGTACTTAGGCTCGCGCACCCAGCGAAAATACCATTTCCTCAAAAGCATTGAAAAGGCTGCGGTGGCTTGTTCCTGTTCAGTTAGCATTCTGCGGTATCCTGTATCGAGGTGGATTATAATGGCACTCGATACAAAGCACTCGCGTGTGCATTCAGCTCGGACCGTTCATTTGAATTTATAAATAGGTGCATGTAGCGCAATAAACGCCCATTCAGAGGGCTGGTACCGCTCTATTTCCCGAGAATAGGGTTGGAACTTGGATTTATGTGTACCTAAACAACAGTAACTAATGCAAAGTTTTTATTTCTTTACAACCAAATACCTGTGCTGATTTACGTGTCTATGCTGAGCTCTGTAGGTGATGAATCTTAAAATACAGGAGTTCTTAAAACTAAATCAAGCAATCTTTATATAAACTCTAACAGAATTTTCTAATACGGCAATCGAGGTCGATTTTTGAAACCTGGACATTTGGCCGGTCTGAATCGTCGAAAGCCGGAAGTCTAGCCACCCCTTTTCAGGACAGGCATAGGCGGAAGTACGTGTAGGCGCGGAGCGGAACGCAAACACCGGTGTTTCCGCTTTTGCGGTACACTTTGCAATGCTCAATAAAGTAATTTATAGGATAGGACTCAACTTCACTACGGGGGAATCAATACGGAACTGTGGTTAGGCTTGCCGAGGTGAATTTAGCTGAATGAGAATGTTCTTTTTTGAAAACATTTGTTTTAGTAAACAACTAGAACAGTCATTTATATCCTGCGAATTGAAAATGTCAGCCTTACATAAATCCACTACTAATCACACTTACGTTTTCCAATTTCAAAGCGAAGTCGTAAAACCAAATAAGAGTCAAGCTTTCTTTTATTAATTGACTCGCTATGTTAGAGTAATGGTTGAATATACACGTACCTATGCCCCAGCATGACATGCAACACGCTCGATCCGGCTTCACGAGTCACACTGTACAATTGTAATCGTGGCGATGTATCCTACTAATATTATAAATGCGAAAGTTTGTAAGCATGTATGGATTTTGATGAAACTTCAGACAGAATAACACAGGTTACTTTTTTCGGCGAGAAACCATTATAACGCGGGAAAGTTAATAAGAACAAGGAAAAAGCTGAGGGTGGAAAGTTTGTTTATACAAATTTGTCTTCAAAATCTGAGTATTTACACTAATGCGAGCATTCATTCGCATTTGATATACAATAGAACACGCACTATTAAATATATTTAATTCAATAAATATAAATCTCCCATGAAAGAATCCGAGCGTATTATGGCATTATAAGGACGGCTTATGGCTGTAACTACTGGTCACAGGTAGAAAGGGTCCTAGAGGCTGTTATTTTTCCTGCAACACCTGCGTACTACGTAAATTACTGGAGTTCCAAGCTCCGGTGAATAATCGCCCTTCGGCCCAAGAAGGCTCTACAAATATTTACACGAAAAATTCCGAAGGAAAAACATTTAAGGCCGCTTTGCACAAAGACGGTGATTTTAGAAATTCAGGTAAGAGTAAAGGAACAATGAAAGATAATCTCAACGGCAATGACCTAGCACTTTGTTTTTCCCTCTATTTTTCTCAGGCCTTTGTACAGTCTTTCTTAAGAAAATGCTGATTTAATTATTCAGTAAGACTGCGGAAGAAAATAAATCAGAATTAAGTTTAGGAGTAGAACTCTCAATGAGAACATAATTTTTGTGGTAAATATTGTTTGTTAACAAATTTTACAAGAGTTTAAGGTAACAATGTTAGTTTAGGAGCAAGAATTATAATTTAAATCATCGAAGAGATAAATATGTATAATTATACCAAAATAGCAACTATGTCATAGAACCTTGAAATCTCAACCGAAATTGCAGGAAACTTTTCTTAAAATAATAATTATCTGAACAGGATGGCATGACGATAGAGTCGGCCATTTACAAACGCTTTGTCATGTCTCTCGAATATCGGTTCAAGATTAGCGGTACATTTCCTGCAAAATAAAAATGTTGACGAAATTAGAGTTTACCGTACAAATCTGCAGTGAAGGGAGGTAAGCGTTAGTTATGGGCGCTGAGTTTATCTCCTCCAGTGTAAACCTTCATCCAGGCCGAGCTAAGCCGGATTAAAGCTTGAAGACTGCATCTCGCGAGAAATACATCTTCATTTGGGATGATTCTGTTTATTTTTCTTCTCTAGTAACACGTCGCTAAGGGAAATAAAAACTTTGCTTATATAAAAAAATCAATAAATGTTACAGTACATAACCTTTTCAAGCGATACAATTATAGCGATGCAAATATTTACATTTTTGTTTAACTACACTAGTTATTAGTTTTTATTTTAAATTTATTTACCCTGGCCGTAACGTTATCAACATAAACTTTATTATCGTTATTTATCATTTGATTTATCGTAATGTCGTTATTTTCAAAGCATGTAATGCAGATCGCCTTTTATTTCTGTAAAAAGTTATCCCTAAACGTGTTGAGTATCGCAATGATTTTAACAAGCGACAGATACGACCATAGACAAAGCACTTATGGCTTACATAAATGATGGGTATTGGGTATTGCTAATGACAAACTCATACGGCTCGGCCATTCCTATTCAAATTGGATTGAGACTAAGGGCTTTACACACTAAGTCAGGCTAGATTTCGATTGGCAAAATTTATTAAAGGGCAAGGAAATTAGTTTTTTTTTGTTTAAGTTATTCAACTAGAGGCCTTGTATTATTAAATGTTCATGTAATAGGTATGTACGTCGGGCCCTATGGAGTGACAGCCAAACTCTTAAATGCGAAATTTTTAAGGTCTGTAAGAATTATTGGGAAATTCATAGCTAATATCTGAAACAATACCTACTTTTTACATTAGGAGATTACCTATTTCCTATTAATATATTGTAAAGTGCAATATATTGACGGAAAGTAGTAGTATCTTCAACATAATAAGTTACTATTCGCTACCAACTGCCGCTATTGCAGAGTCGGTAGGCGTCTGCCCGCCTAAGTGTGCAGCGTCCTTCGCAATTTTATGACCTTTCGATTATGAATAGGACCAATGCAACAAGACTTAGAATAAATCACAAAAACGCATATAATTTACTAGAGTTTCATTGCCCACTATAAATCTAAACATCAAAGACGGTCATCAATCAATATACGATAAATGGAGTCAGTATCGAATCTATTCAAGACCTCTTCAAGATCAGCAATAAATTGCTAATGGTTCTATAATGGGATTTACAATAGATTTGGATTAACAGATAAAACAGCAAACTGCTCACATTTAGGTATTAACACTTTTTCGCGTGTTTTTATGCGATTTTTTACTAACTACGAATCTAAGACATTTATGTATTTTATTGTATTACTAGCTTTCCGCCCTGCGGCTTCGCCCGCGTTTTACACTTTCCCGCAATTTTCTTTGCTATATTGTTACTCGGGGATAATGTAGCTTTACAAAGGTGAATTTTTTTTTAAATCGGTCCAGTAGTTTCGGAGCCTATTTATTACAAACAAACAAATCTTTCCTCTTTATAATATTAGTGATGAGAACTTACCAATTTGTATGATGAGCCAATTTATATGAGGCTTTCAACGATTGATTGGATGATGTCAATAAGATATGATGAATGATTCAATTGTGATATTCTTTGGGAGTGGCTTATGAATTACGATTGTAGTGTGGGTATCAAGTAGGTAACACATTAACATGGGAACTAAACATTGTATTGTTGAGGGAATTGATAAGATATATAAAAATATTAATTTAAAGTTATATCAGATCACCAGAATTAATTAATAAAGTCCGTAAAACCAGCCAATAAAGACTTATATAAAATCTAAACACATTAATAATACAGCGATTTATGTGTTTCTTTATAACATTCACAAATAACACTCTTATCAATAGTTTTTGGTACAAATATAATCCTTCGGTTTTTCACGAGTCACAAGATGGCAACCCAGACATTTAATCATGACTTGCTTGAGGGAATAAAGTCCCCATTCCATATGCGCTAGACATGACTGTATATTTATGCACGTGTAGTTGTTTGGGCTGCGATTTGAAACAGGCGCGCCCGCTCGACCTTATAAGCTATGCAGGAAAACTTGTACTACTAGTGTAATCAAATAGTTTTCTACCGATATTTCCAAGGTAAAGTTACTATTCATAAACTAGAGGTATCGACGGTAATAGAAGACTTCTTTTGCTCAGCTTCTTCGTTATTCATTCTGTGTGTTAAGTCAGGTAAGTTAAGGTATTTAGGCGTCTGAGTAATGAAGAAAAATTCAATGGCAATACCAAATTTAAGTTAAACAATATATGAATGCTAAGGCATTTTGTGCATTACAGTTCAGTGAATAAAAATGTTACCGTCTTAAAACCTTAAAATATACTATGTACATAAATATTCAATCGACATAGTATACCTAAACCAACTATTCGAATGTGTCGAGAAACAAATCTCTATATTTAAAATTCAACGGCTGTGGTAGCACGTTCGATAATACGAATACTAACCCGAACTGTAAAGTATAAAATATGGCAGAGACGTTCCGAGCTCACGTTAATTCTCACCGAGGCGGGAACCACCGAAGACGGGATATTGGCAAAGTTTTAAGGGGCTTTCGAGTATATTTGCCCCTCACAATCGCGGTACTATCGACAGATTTAGTGGTTGACAATAAATCTAGTATTGTAATTGAAGAGATCTTCATCTTCGACAACGGTTTGATTTCTGAGTAGACCCGCTCTTATTCTTCAAGTGCCGTCGTAACGAGTTAGTTTGTAAACATGACAGTTTTGTTTATGGGAAGAGTAAAACATCTTCAAGGTTCTAAGAAAATAGTCTAGTACGAATGAAAATGCGGAAACTTGGTCCATTCCTGATAAATAAACCCTGTCGAGCGAGAGTCCGACAGGAGGTGGCAGCAATAGCCAGGGTACATGGAAAAGGCGGTCGCAATGACGACATACCGGATTCTTAGGACACTATACTCAAACAACCCTATATCTCGAGGCTAAGCTAGATTTAAAATCAAATCTTACTTGAATGAAAATCTTTCAATCGTAACAAAGCATCTAGCCATAAAACTCCGTAGTTAAAATTCTCATTTGATTCGTGAAATTAAATAAAATCGTGGTAATTGGAACTGAGATTACTCTCGGTCAAAACTAAATTTGATAAGAAATAAGAATACGATGCAGTAAAGCAAGAAAAGAGTATTTTAGCGACATCAAATTGAGCATACATTGTAAGAAATTGTAATGTGTAGTTGGGAGGCTGCATGTGGGATGCTGATGCACGTCCCGCCGGTACTTTAATATTCCTGGTAATGGCCGGCCTGGCGCTTCGCCGTGTCTGGAATGCCCAACTTTTCTCCAATAGCTTTATTCACAGAATTTCACCACCAAGTTTCTTAAACGGTTCGCAACACGATTTGTGCTTTCCTACTTTTTCCGCGCCAAATTGCTTTCGACGCTGTGCAATAAAATCTCCAAGTTAACCGTTAACACAACGCGAGGTGTGTTGCGTTTATGGCGAAGTTGATGATACTCTCACCACCGAAACTAAAACCTTGATTTTTAGCTATCTAAATGAATAAATACTTCTTTGATCTGGGCGAAGAAAACGTCTATTAGGTACAAATATTTGCAACAAGCTTGAATCTTTTGTTTGCCAAAAGATTTAAGCTTGTTGAAATTAATTATTAAAAAATAAGTACTTATTTACTTATGGCCTATTCTTAAAAACACATTAAGTCTTTATTTCTTCAATACAAAGTAATATATAAACTTATAAAGTTATTATTAAACCGCACTGTAGTTTATTATAATTGATTGTGAACGTAATTGATGATTATTTGATTTAGTCATACTTGGAGACAAGTAAGCAAATAATATTTATATACAAAATCAACTGACAATACGGTGAAAGAAAGTCAACAAACAAAATGTTCTCTAAAGATAAAATTCCAGACTCGCAGATTTACCCAGAGCACAATGGATTAGCCGCCTCTAAAACAATTAATATTGTAATTCAGCTCATTCTTGTTTAGAGACGCCACACAATGATCCAATTTGGGAGTAAAATGAGTTGAATGAATGATGCCCAGCGAAAACTTGTAAAATGCGAGGCAAAGAAGAAATTGTAAGAAAATATCAAGCAAAGTTAAAAGCAAAGCACTTTTCAAATTCCCACTAATCCGTTTTAGAAGACAAAGCCTTTGCTCAAGAAAAATAGTACAACGCTTGCAGCTCCTAGGGACGAAAGGTCGCGGGTCTTCAAAGTAGACGGGGTTAACTTAATGCTACTGAGACACTCAAAGAAATTGCTGATTTAACTACGCGCTCCCTGAAATACCCCTCTAGCTGACCGTAATTTGTCTGGGGCTTATGTAATTTCGTAACGAAATGAACTTGCAAAAAATCTTCACCCAAAAATCAAGTATCAAACAATGACAAGCAGATTTATCTTCGGACGGCTAAAGAAACTAATTGTTGGAGGTACAGGGAGAATCAAAAGCGGCATATCAGATGAGCATTGTGAGCGGACATAATGTGCTGTAAGTATGTTACACGAGACAAATGTCACTTCTTGCGCACGAGTTCCAGAGATGCCGACGGAGAGCAAACGATCGATAATAGCAAGTTCTGTTTCAACTTTTTCCGAGGGTCGGGGAATTTAGTAGCGAATTTTTTTCTTTTATATGTAATATAAGTGTACGTACCAACCTGGATTGTTTTTAAGCATAAGTTAAGAAAGTTTATTTCTTTTAAACCTACATAATATTTATATAATTTCTTAGGAAAAGTTACTGATATTTAGCGTCCTTTTAGCTCTTTTAGCTTTTAGCGTTCTCTAAATTCATTCCATTGCAAATGGAAACTCCCTGAAAACTATTATTCAACAGATACTAACTCAATTGTTAGAAAATAGTAACAGCCAATAAGACCATTTGTAACTGTGAATAAACAGCGGGAGCAGCCAATAACGCGGCACAAATGGCTCGGCGCCCGGAGCTAGATTGGCCAAGTTAGTGCTCGGCACGTATCCTCCATTCAGCGCCGATGAGGAAGGCTGCGAGTGCACCACTCCAGCCAGCTCTGAGAACCCTCGCACTCCTGCATTAAATTACACAAACGAACTGTATCTTATTGTTGTTTATTTGAAACAACTTCACGCGTACTGAAATCAAAATAATCTTTGAATGTCTACGATCATAATTTGTATTAAACGTAGGTTGTACAGCGGCTGGATACAGCATTCGCATCGATAGTAATAAAATACAAGAGGATTTATGTCAGGATTTGTAATCTGTAGACAACATCTCAGCGGAGTCACGAGACGAAGCGCATTGTTGCCGGCCAATAAGATTTTCACGCGAAAACCGACCGCCCTTACCGATATTGAATAATACTGCTCCATAGTCTTCTCAAGCTTACTTATATTTAATCATTCGATCGGGACATGTGATAAATGTTATTTACAACAGAGCTAGTCGCCATCTGCGATCTATGAAAGGATTTAGTGCCATGCACAATGTTATGCAGCAAATAATTTTGATCGCAAATTCGATATCATAATTTACAATGAACCAACAATAGTAAACTCTAATGCAGATCATGGTAATAATAAGCTTAGTGACCGACACGGTAAATTATTCCATGACAATCCAATCAGACGAAATCAAAGTTAGCTAACATCCGGCCGGCCGGCCAATCAATACAGATACAGATCTATGAAAATGTTACAGAATTGCGAGTGACGTAGAGATGTCCATTGAACACGTGGAAGAGAGAAATGGAATATGCAGTGTATTTGAAAAAGACAGCTCATTCGGGATCCAATTTACGTTGGGCTGTGAGCAAACCACATATAATCCAGTTGGAGGCCCAACTCCGCAAACAATTCATTTCAATTTCAGTGCCAGCTCTACTCTTCGCGGTCACCGTTCAGCCTCGCCTATTCTCAAACTTTACTCACACAGGAATAAACTTTATTTTACTTAGCTTCCAAACATTTTAGTACATTTCAATTTCTTTTGAAGTAGCCACTAAAAAGTATTGATACGAAATATACCGGTGGGTACTTATTAAATTTTACGAGCGATTTACGTGCAAGCCGCAAATACCAAAACAAAAATACTCGGTCATCGACCCAATCGATAATCATTATAGGTTCCGGTACGCCGGGAATCAAAACACTTTCGGATCTCGATAAATCTTTCTTACATTTCTCCTCCATCGCCTCCAGGCAATAATGAAAGGAAAACTCTAGTATAAAGAAATTTACATTTCAAAACGATGTTTGTTTGCGCGGGTTCAGCATTGAAGTTCTAGCCACTTTCAATAGTAAACTGGAGATAACGAGCTGCGATTTGAAGTAGAGTGAAACAACGGTATCGTTTTAAAATAAGCTTCCACACAGCGACTTTGTATGAATAGGGTCATTTGCAATATTTTTTTTTCTTTTTCGAGTCTAAAAGTATATACCCAATCGATAACAAAATTCATTTGATTCGGTAAACAGTTGATTGAAATATGAAGAAGAATTACAGGCAGACAAAGAATACTGTTGAATTCGTTTTATTAATAGGGACAGTGGAGAAGTAATTCCAACATTTAATTACCAAAGCAATCATGTTTTCTGCAAAATCTTATTTGAAAAGTAAATTAGATTCACAAGTGACCGTAAAGTTTTCCTATACCGTAAAATTGGAATAAAAATGTGGTTTTCTTTGATATCTGAAGCGAATTATCAAAGTCGAGTCGAAAACAAGTTTTATGAGCGGAAACCATACCTACATATTTCTTGTAACAATTACATATTGCTGTCTGACATAAAGTAATATTAAGCGGTCTACACATCAAAGCCGGCGGCCCGGCGGCACAGCCCGGCGGCCCAACCCGCCGGCCTTATTTTGTACAATCATGCCGCCGGCTTGCGCCCGCGCGGGCAAGCCGGCGGGGCTGCATGCCGATGCCGGCGGCATCCCTCAGTCAGTTGCCCGCCGGCTTTCATAGAGTAGTGACGTATTACTAGAACACCATATGCCGCGGCTGTCGTGCCGCCGGCATTGCCGCCGGCTTGGACATTCTGAAGCCGCCGGGTTAACCCTCCGGCACTAAGCCGCCGGGCTGTGCCGCCGGGCCGCCGGCTTTGGTGTGTAGACTGCTTTAAGAACAATCGTGCAGGTACAAGCAGGTTCATGTACATGCTTATTAAAAGGGTTTACGAGTAAATATGTATAAAATGCAATAAAGATGTTGTAGGATGTAGGCGAAGAATACAGAGGTTTTGTTAAAATTCGTTTTGAAGAAAGACGCGGCTAGTGAACATAAATGTAAACTAGAATCTGCCAGAGTTCTTACAAGGAGTGAGAATGGAAAACAGGGTGCCTGAACCATTGAGTCGCCGGGGGAGGCGAGTGGCGAACTTGCTCGTTTTATATGCAAATTTTCCACGTCCTTATGAATATGAAAATTTTCTATTAGAACGTGACGCAGTCAGCGTTCCTTGATGTGTTGTGAAAGATGCCCTTCTGCGAAGATTCTCGCCACTCAGCGTTGTGCTATCGAGAATGCAAATTCAATCGAGTCCGTAGTCCACATTGTATTATTATTATTATAGAAGTTCGCAAAATCAGACAAAATGCGGCAGCAGATGTCACACAAACATTGTATAATTTTATTATTGGTTTTGCTCATTACTGTTACTGCATTAACAGTTAATAAAAAAACCGGATCCATGAAGCCAAACTGGCTCCATCGTTTGATATAAGTATATCACATATAATGTTCACAAACTTAAAACACCCCTCGTTTTTTCTCAGTGTTGTATATTTAGAAAATGTATTTTGGAATCTATTCAATATCACTTTATCCAGGTCTTTGTATTGACGAGTCTGAGAAAGCGAATGGAGAATACCTTAAGCGGTATTGAGTAGGCGACACGCGAAAGCCTCGGGGGCGAGCGACGTCGCATGCAGGCACGTAACTACTCTCTGGAGAGTTAGGGACTTTGCTCCATTCGACGAATACCTCTAAAGTTAGCGACGGTCCCCTTACAAACTTTAAGGTTCATATAATAGATCGAGTTTATCATGACCCCACGTCGGCGATGTACCCGTATATTTGCGAAGGAGCAAATTACCGATAGATATATTATAGTAAAGTAAAACTAATGTGGTCAAAGATTGACCCGTCCTATAACAATTCAGTCAACCTAATCTTAATTCCGGTTCCAGAACATCCAACATCGATTAATATTCATATTCATTTGTCGACTTGGATCCAATTAATCATGTCTCGACCCTTGCGGACGCGTAGGGAGATGTAATCGGTCAAAATTAAGATTTATATGTAGGTGAAGGTGCCTTGTACGTCTATAATGTATGGACATTCTCAATATGTACTTGTATGATTATTATGCTATATCAATTATCATATATTATATAGACACTATTTTCTTGTTTAAAACAAAGTTTTTTGGAATTTACCATATAAATGAAGAGGTTCAAAAACTTATGTTGAAAAATATTTAAATCACTATAACTGCAACTTGCATAGACGAATATTATTCATCGTCTCTTTTCCAAGTAATAGTAAAACTACGGAACCCTAAAACTGAGTCACAACTTGTGCAATGTTAAACTATTGTGTAGGCACAATATATTGTGGTGAGCAGGCATAGTGAAAAGCCAGGCTTCTGCGGGAAACAGCCGACTCAAGCGCGGGGTCGGGCTGAGAGCTACAATTCCTAAAAACAGGCACTCTGCCAACAGATGCACCGCTCTACAATTCAACATTTAAGCACTTTAGCGTCCATTTGAAATTCAAATTAACAAGCTTCCTCCACAATTCGCCGCTCACCAGATGACACTAAACTAAGCCCAAAAACAACGTTTTCAGCTTGTTAAGACACGTATGTGTAAACTTTTGCAATAAAAAGAAAAAAGCGGCTTTGATGGCGTAGCTCTAAGTTAAAGTTACTCAAAGTGGCGTACTTGGATGAGA
This sequence comes from Chloroclystis v-ata, assembly GCA_963691955.1. Lineage (NCBI taxonomy): Eukaryota > Metazoa > Arthropoda > Insecta > Lepidoptera > Geometridae > Chloroclystis > Chloroclystis v-ata. The sequence goes on along the minus strand of OY829902.1, from coordinate 7,688,194 downwards.
GCTAACTTTGCGATGGTCAATAAACTTAGCCGAGACTCGTGCAACAATAAAGCGGAACTTCCTCAACAGTTTATCCCGTGAATCTCATAAAAGAAGTTTTAATAATTTTCACTCCAGTCAGTAAATATTGAAAGAAGCTTAATGTTAGCGTTCGTTTTAAGATTAGGAGGCGATGGGGGAGCTGCTTGAGATAAGTTTTAGTAGAAGCACAGTGTAGCTCGGAGGGTTTGTTTGGCAAGAATTCAATCGTAGCCTGGCAAGGAGCGGCGAAGGCAATATGGGCTCACCCCGGGGGCTGACGAGCCACCCGCCCGCTAATTGAGCCATCAACATATCTGCTGCAGCAATCATAGCGGCGGTAAAATGCTCTCGAGCTTCATAACTGCGCAAAGCTGTATTGCCATTCCAATGCAATTTATACTTGAATTATTTAGAAACCCGACCTCCGCAAAAACATAGATCCAGATGAAATCAAACTACATCTTGGGGCTATTGAAAAGAACATAACATGACAAGGATTTAAAGGGGTTTAAAGGAGGGTCGTATAAAGCTGATGCATTGGGCGTCTGAACATCGGTTTTATGAAGGTTCATAAATGTTGACTACTTATGAAGGCTAATAAAAATTTTGCGAGCGACAGCGAAAAATTTGGGACAATGTGAGACTCGGTTTTGTGGTGTTCTTGGTGTAACGAGCTTTACGAAGGACAAAAGAGACAATGTTGATGAATTTGCGCAATCAATCAATCACATCGGTGAAACGATGAGAAAGTCTTGCATCTGGTAGTTAAGGTTTACTGTAGTCCCTTAGTAATTAGATTCCTTTATATGGGTAATAACCAATTTTGGGATATTATTCTGTGAATTTTAACTTTTCCTTATTAAGGCAAATCAGAGCTTCGTATAATGTATAGCCTTAATTATTTGATAAGCTTATCGTATTATCGTGAAGTTTTAGTCGAACGGATTGAATCTTACATTTTTCAGATTTAGAATTCCATTGCAGTGGCAATAACTAAGAAATACAATGGGACAAGTTAAAAAGCTACCACTAGCAATCTAAATTTTCCCATAGAACATAAACAGAACCACAACACGCAATCCAAGCTTACTTTTATCACTTTCAAATTAAAATTTTTGAAAACGTTCTCGACCAAATTGAATAATCCAATGTCCATACAGGGATTTAATATGAATGGAACTGCTCAGTCAACCAAATGTAATGCACGACATAAGAGCTAATTAGAAATGCTGAATAGCGGATTGCGGACATACCCGATAAAGATGATACGATAAATGAAACAAGACACATCCCATCAGGGGGTAATGTTTTATGTAGGGATCAATTTAATTAAGATTCTCATATCAATGGGCAAGCCGCATTCGGAGATGAATGTGTATTGAATATATGAATATAGTAAACGCTCGGTGGATAAGATTTGTAACTTATAAAAGCCTTGAAAAAGTGATTAGTTATTTTATCGTGGTAGTTAATCTTATGAAATTTATAACGCTTTTTATGATTAATAAATCATTGTCGGTTTATAGTATATGAATGAGAAAGTTTGATATCCTTGAGGCTCCCGAGAATTTATCTAAAGTGTATATCTAAGCAGGATTTATTTGTGCACATAAAGAAGGTCCGAGCAAAAAGTTGGTGTAGCTTCCGACGGCTAAGAACCGACGCCGATGACGGATCGAGGAGGGCAAACGGCATCCATCACTTACAAACGACAAGACCCGAGTGCAGTTAGTCAGACAATTGTACAGAAGCATTTTATGTCGATGAATCTTTCCTAGAACGAACTAGTTTCTTCGATTTCATCAATTAAATAAAATTGTACACGATATAAAAGAAATTTAATAAATACATATATGAAAAATTGGTTTATTCTTAACCCACAATAATGTAAAAATGTTAATGTCTTTTTACGATCTCCGTTATGATGTCAACAAAGAGACACGCAGAGACCTATTCAGAAACATAAAGTATCACAAAGCATTGCACTTGAGCGACCTGATTCCGTTCGAGACATGCATTTCTGTGAAGTGTACTGGTACGAGCATTTACTTTGTTTAGAATAGAATACAGATTATATAAACTGCGAAGAGATGATTTCTTTTAATACCGACTCCGAACCAATCTGAAGATTGTATTTTTAGATAAGATTAGATATTCGTCGATAATATCAATTAACACGCACAAACGGATGATCTGTGTGTCCGTGTCAATTGATAGTTACTGAAAGCATTAGCTACAAAGTACGTGCCCAATATAATTAACGACTTCAATGTCACACACTGACACTTGAAGCCACCATAAGAACTATAGAAACGTTACATACACGTACAAATGAGAAAGGCGAAGCGGGCTGCCCATATATGCCTCATAAATTCATAAACTGCAAAATTACGTGCCAAAATCATCAAAATGAGTATAATGATGACGCAAACTACCACGCGGTTGTAACAACAATCACCTAAAGTTGATTTACAAACAAGAAAGTCGACGTATTGACCGAAACATTAGAATCAATTCAAGTTCAAAGCAGTGCCTTGGAATCCCCGCTGTAAGCGCTCATAACCAACACCGCAATTCTCAAGTAACATTACGCAAGGGCCGCCTGCTTGCCCGGAGTGTGTTACAGACGGATTAGTTACCATATGCCGGTGAATTATTACCAATTCACTTTCCCTCCGCTTTCCCGTGAGCTCATATTTACATAGCTAAGTGCACGTGTAGTTAATGTACTCCATTGTTAATAGCACAGGTACGTGCGGTCGGTGCGGTAAACGGGAGATTTAGTAGACATCCCGTATCAACTCACCGGATCTAATTGAAATCGGAGCCGATTCAATACCGGATCTCTCTTTGTTACCGTGCCATCATAAATTCGGCGCACAACAAGCTCTACATTTCACATCGAACATAGGCATTGTGTTCGATATATCAAACCTATCACGAAGCCTTTGAAATGTAGACAGCACTACATTTCAAGATAATCAGTGTACCAGAGAGGCGCATCTGCAGAATTTGCATATCATAATAATTTGGAATGAATCGCAAATTTGAGATCACGCCGGAATATAGCGATACTTTTCATTAAAGAGGAAACGGTGGTATCTTTACTGCGATCTAGGTAGTTTATAATAGCAGGTGAATTAATTCATCGCACGGAGGCAACGGTGGGCTATCTCCAAAGATAAGTTTAGGTTACCTCCGCCTCGGAGCGGGTTTCGAACATGAAAACTATCGTAACGAGATCGGGATTTCTCAGAACGTTACCATGAATGGTTAAAACGCTTTCAGGGGATGTGAGCACGAGGCGGTGGATGCCTATCTCGGTATTTGCTATAAACCGTTTATTAGGAATGTGATGAAATATCCCACAGCTTCATAACTATTGTCGACTTTGTGGCAGAGGTAAATGATTGTTGGATAACAATAGAGTAGGAACGTATACTTACTTATATTGTTCGGAGAGACAATCAATTTAGCGACTAAATGAAGTTACGAGGCGCGGCGGTGCCAATAGGGGAAGGTAGTCTTGCTTAGTCAGGGTAAATATCAACTTAATTCAAGCGTAAAAAGTGACTAAACATTTATACAATACATTGTACTTTGCTATAGATATTCAGGCCTATCTATCTGTGATCTGTGGGTTTGACTGTCTTAGTGGGGTCCGCGAATGGCAAATATTAAATTTATATTTATTTAATGGAAAACCAAAAACTTATAATTACATTATATACAATAAGGATAAAAGTAGCAAGCTTATTAAAGGTTTTCACGTATAGAAGCAAATTACAAACAAATAACTGTGAACAACATCTACAGGTAATCAATTCACACTATCAATTCATCAATAAATTGCGGGGGATAGCAGGTTTGATTCCCGCTCAAGCAATATTATTTGTGAGTAAAAGTGCCTCGCCAAGCTCAGTGCTTATTACAAGTTAAATATGGCTGTATGATTTTTCAGAAATATTTATTGCTTGTTTAGGATTTTTCAAACAAAAGTCAATAGGTTACCCTTAAATAAGTGCTAATTGTTTACCTATATCTAGCAGTATGTATACTTCTGTTCATGTTACGAATTTCACTGGAATAAATAAAAAAAGTGTATTAAGCTCAGAGTTATAGCTAAAGGATATTTGTTTCATTCCAGTAGTTCTGTTTACGACCCTATTTCTTATTTACTTATATCGAAAGCAAATACCGCCTAGTACAGGATTTCTTCCGTCCAAGAATTTCATATCTGAAATCTCTTCTCCATAATTCGTATTAGTCGTACGTAGTATTTATTCATATTTACCCCGAGGCGGCGTGGAAGATTGATCGTGATCTCAGAATTATTTTCGTCCAAGTATCCTCGAAACTTTAGATAATTAAATATAAGTAGAACGTATTATGTTATAAAGGAACAATACTTGATATGATACTAATGATACTCGATACTTTGATTAAATAATAATTGCATTATTAGCTCAATAATCGATGATTAGCAATTATTACTTTTTCTTTGAATCACTCGTGACAGAGTGGTCGTAGTCATCACTTTAGTTATTGAGAAATCTTTACAAGACGTCGCCATTCTTACTGGTGCTCGCCTTCCTCGTACATTCATGTAGTAAATATTACTAAATGTATAATAAACATTCTATTTGCAACGTAATTTATTTATTACGCTTCCACGGTAAACTAGCCTTAGCAGATATATTGTCTGTAAATGAATGAAGTACTAAGACCTTACTCAGGGTCTCGTATATTCGATATCGAGGACGAAATGATTCAATGTGACGGCCGCGATAGGCCCACACGCTGACGTTACAATCCCCCGCGCCCGGAGGCTTTGTCAGCCGCGCCTTATTTACAGCTTTTCGTATATGGAAGCATTTATTCATTATAAATTCTTAATATTAAACGGATATTACGTTTAAACGTGCGAAGCGTAACGTAAATAAATGCCCGTAACCTACATCGAGTACTAACTAAGTGCCAAGAAGCATGAGTAATCCGTCAAATATTTTTTCACAGTGTGTATTTAGTTTATAAAGTATAGGATTGTTTTACATGTTATTTTCTATCGTGGAACCCTTAGTTAAAGTAATATCCTTGTTAAAAGTGTATCGCTTGAAATACCTATAATAATCAGCACAGCAGAGTGTGGCGGAATTATTAGTTATTACACAGAGTGCTGTATTAAATTATAAATTCCATTTCCTTCGTAAATGGCGCAAACAATTTAAAAATTGCTTTCGTTCCGCAGCACGGATAAACAAACGTTTAGCGCTTAGGACATTAAGCTGTCCGGAATCGTATAGTATTTCCTTTACAGTCAATTACTTCCAGCGTTCTGTAGGTTGGACTTTGTTTGATATTCCAGCGGCTTGAGGCAAGCCTGAGACGGGTGGATTCGTAAGCCCTCGATTATTTATGTGGAATCGTTCCGCGCTAGCTCCTCGTGTCACTACGTAAAGAGGAGTAATCGCTTGCGGCTGCTGGTTGAGTGAATTTTTCCATTCAGAAAATGGCCGGAGGAATTAGGTACCTACTGCTGAGTTTCATATTTCACGGGAAGCCGGCCGGATCCCTCGCCCTAAGCCATTGTGTGTACAAAAAGTGTGTACCGCTTCTGGAGATGTTTTTTATGTCCCTCGTAAAATGGAGAACATGAAAATATTACGTGAACAATGGAAATCGTGAATTGCCGCAATGGCGGGGGAGTAAAGATGAATCTGAGGGAATTAACTGCACGAGATTGAGATGAGGATACCTACTCCCTAGAGCGGCGGCAGCTCCAGCGCGTTGCTTACCTGAAACAAAATGATTAAGGAATTAGACATGACAACACAAACAATTTGGTAAGTTCAATTTCTACGCTTTGAAATATGGTGATAGCTTTAATCCACAATGATTAAAGTTAAATAAAAAATAAAACTTTAATAAAATATATTATCCTTGATCACAGCTTCACACGAGCATAGACCAATTTATATAAGCAATAAATTTTGTATAATACCAAGATCAGAAAATCGTATCAATAGTGGGTAATTAATGGTTGTTTAAAAACAATTTCAAATAAGTTCTGAATCTCCATGCATTTTAAAACATTATCATGCGTGCGAACAAAGCCACTGGCAAAACATTCTTAATATATACGTATACTGTATTGTATATTAAAAATGGATGGAGTCAAACATAGACTGCATGGCTATGAGCTCACTAAATACACAGAGTCAGTGTTTGTCCACCCAATAATACACCCACTCAGTGGTATACAAACAGATTTTTATCCACAAAGCAATTTACACGCTCAAATTCTCAGCGACTCAAGAATCGAGCTTCGACTCGAACATTGCTCCCTCGTCTAATAGAATACCTAGACATATCTACATGCATAATGTGACTGACAGTACCTAAAGTCGTAACCACATAGAAAGCTGAATACATAATCACCCCCATTTTTGACGTTCTCACTACTGGGACACAGGGACTTCTCCCTTTGACCGTTAGAGTACTTTTTTTAAGCGCACATTTCTTTTTCAATAAGAAAAATCCTGAAGTGCGCGGCGGCGTTTGAACCCACGACCGAGTCGAGTGTTTTCCCACTTAGCCAACACGGCTGTGAGAGAAAAAGAAAGCTAAATACCGGCTCCGATCTATCAGTGCTTATTTCTTGGCGTTCGATATGAGCTGGTAGTTCGGCGCCGGTAATCAGTTTTCTACGTTCATACGCCTAATACACGTCGAATGAAGTCATGAATATTTCAGTTAACGGTCTCAACATCTCGAGTATCTGATGTAGCCGTAAAGCTGTCGTTCGAAGGCTGTATCGCGTCTAAAGGCTTCCCGGGACAAACGAGGGAAGATAAGCCGGGTGCACTGTACTGGCTAAGTATCGCGTTTAATATTTCAAGTACATTGTATAGGAATTTGTTCAATACATCACATAGGTAAGTCACTTATTTACGCACGTAGGTTTCGCAGTACTGTTAGTGGAAGGTGAAATGCATTGCAGTTGTAGTTGGTAGAATAGAATATATATGAGCATGATTTATAACATTTTGGAATAAAATATATCTTAACTAGTCAATATTGTATTCTAAGAACGTCTTAAAGTGTAAATTTGCTCATTACATTATAAGAAAGACAATTAAGAACAATTGTCATTCGTAGTACAATAAAATTTATGTATTGAGGCTTAATTAAGTAAGTAATGCAACAATCAAGTCTCAGAAACTTTAGCAATCTCAAAGTTCCTGAGATTTTTCCCGAGTCCATTCATGAGCTTCGCTTACTATTTAGTTTTCCGTTTCTTTCTTAGACACTTTTATCTTCCTCACCTTTTTTGTTCAATTTCAGACGTATTCGAATTCTATTTATAAATGGGAGTAAGTATTTACAGATCTAATTGATTAAATACATGATGTTATTTTATCGCGCCCATGACACACGCTCGTATTTACAGCACGTTGTAGCGTCGGTCGGCGCAGTCCACTAGACCGCCAAATTTGGGCACTGAATGTGTTAGTCAGATTTCAGGAAATGGTATAATAACTTGCTATATTTTCCTTATAACGTAATTGATATAATTAACAAAATAATAACCGGATAATGTTAAATTATCACAAATCATACTCACTATAGAACAAAGATACGATAACACTGAAACGTGCGTGATAAACAGAAGCACGAGCGCCGAAAACATAATCCCGTCTCATAAATAAATACGAGCGGAAAAATGTACCGCTAAATATACGCGAATCTCAGGAGCAAAGCGACGCACGAAAAGATAACTTGTCAACTATCCAGTGTGGGGAGCATGGAGAGGTTATGAATCACTGCGCGCCGCCCCTAAGCGAGCATTATCGCGCATTAGCCGAGCATCAGGGCACATCAACGAGTACTCGCCCGCCAACTACTTGATAGATGAGCTGTGCGCCACAGATGTACATGTCCAACCAATGCGAACTGAAGTGACCCGACAGATATTCCTCAATCATTTTCCAAAAGTGCCCCGGACGAGATACGACAAAGCCGCACTATCACGTCGAAGATGTAATATAATAGGGCACTCTATATAGGCCGCAGAACACTTAGCATGTAATAGGATAAGTGATGAACTGGAAAATCCTAATCTGATATCGATGAAGGGTCGCTCCCGGCAAAATGGTTTCATAGCAGCCTGCGATACCTCCCGTTTTAGTTGGGGTACGTTGATATTGTTATCACAAAGGATCGGATAATTGGATTCAACAATATAAAGAGTTTATAATTTATGGTAATGATGTATTGAACTCAAAAGTGATTCACATAAAGTATCTTGTAAATCTAGAGAGTTACAAAGGGCTTCTTGTACTTAACTGCAGATCTTAGAATGAAATGCAACCAGCCTTTCAGGCTAGTGACAAAAAACACTCCAGGCAGCAATTTATTACAACATTCAATATTCAAAAGACCGCGTGAGTCACAAAGTGATAATAAAAGCAAAAATCACTATCCATAAATCTGTGGTGAACGACACCAGTTTCCATTTGGCTGTCTCAAAAGTGTCTGAGGCCGGTTCATTGACACTGATCGAGATCGACCGGTGGACAAAGGGTACAGGGTTCGGTTAGCAACGGAAGATAGCCATTATAAGATATCCCAGTGGGCATTAAGACACCGACCGCCGGGAAGGCACTCGACGGTAATTAAATGCAATCGCATAGCAATTCCCTCAAATTATTCCGACAGTCCGTGTAAGTTTATCTATGCCAATTTTTATGATAAGAATTAACAAAAACATGTTTCACTATTATTTTACTAACGTTGTGCGATAATAGTCAACCAAATTAGATTACTTGATACGTTTTATACTGGCTGGAAAGATAATGAAGTATGATAATAATGACCATAGTAATATCGGTTTTCAACCATAATGTTCCCGAAACAATGTTGCCCTTATGGGCATAAACATAAAATTATCGTAAAAGCAAAGAAAGCGACTCAAAAGTTACTTTTTACGAGCAAGTAATGTTTGGCAATTAAACGTTATAAATAGTAAAAGTCGCGATGGTTTATGGTTATTATTATATTTGTCTAGAAATAATACTTATTGACTAGCGGGTCTTATCTCTTTTAACAAATGGCTCATTTAGTTGATTTAAAGATTTAGCTGCGAAAGGTCCAGACGATTATTCCTAAGAGAAAACAGGAAATTAATGTGAGGCTATTCAGTATAACAGAACGTTATCATTGCACAGAATAAGCAAGTAGGTTGGATGCCTAATGGCGTTTGTCCTTTTCTAGTAGGAAACACGCTTCGGGGTACATTTGATACAAACTAAACAACAGTCATTTCGTAATCGTGACCAGAACGAAAATGATCTAAGACAATTGTAGTATTTTCTACGATCATATTTTTTTTCAGCACACTGACTGAGAGGAACTGAGGAAGAAATGGACAGTAACTTGTTTAATTATTATTTATTTGTTTAAAAAGTTGATAAAGATATCTTTTAAATTCCTATGCTTATTCTTAGCTGATTAATGGCAACTCCTGAATCATAGAACAGTTACGGTTCCTGAAGCCAAATCGTCGTAAATTGAATTATTTTTACGACAGGACAAGTCTTTTTTTCCTTGTTGAATTATTAATGTACTCAAACAAAACAAAAATAGTAAATACGGATAGTAAATCATGTGGAATGAGGATAAAATGTACCAGGAGAGCATAAAGACGCCGCTGTTGTTTGAAATGAAGACGATCACGTATTAAGGGCAATGAAAGAGTTCCGGAGCGGCAACTGTTTGCTAATTACACCTCGCATTAGGAGACGGTCATTGTATGATTAGCTAACCTTAGCTAGAACTAATTTGAACGGTCACACTACCGTTCGTGTCAAAGAATGATTTCAACACCAACGGCTCTTTTGTATGGGACATTGTAACGTTGTTTGCGTTTCGTGACAAGGCAGGAATGCTATATAAACTCGCCCAAGGGTTACAAAGTTTAAAGTACAAACGTGAGAGCAAGTCGCGTCTAGACAAAGCTTATCCATCAACTATGAACTAACTAGGGTAAACATAACTCAATAAATAAAATATAACATACAATGATTAATTAATAAATAAATGCAGGACAATTCACATAATGAACTATATACTATTTTCATTTTTGCTGTCTGAAAAGTCCAGCGATTTATTTATTATACCAATTTTGTAAGAATCGAGTATTGGCGAGTTTATTGGATAAATTCAGCTCTATTGGCGATGGTGTTATTTGTGTTATAAGTTGCCGTAACTTTCGTCACTGAGGGCATCGGTTAAATATAAAGCGAGCTTTAGTTGCGGTCGCCACCCGCATGACGCGGTATAGTTTAAATGACGTCCATTTAGGTCAGAGGATATGTCCTAAAAGGCCCAGTTTAATTTGGCATTAAACTATTAACATTAAAATTTTATTAAAAAAAATGAAACAAATATGTTAAAGCTCAAGCCTATTGTTACTAACACTCAACTAAATATCTATACTATAAATATACATACAACAGTCAGAATAAAAAAATATGTAGGTTTCGATGTGGGTGGGTCATCTTCGAAGCTACTTAGTCGTAATATTTCAGTTGGCGTGGATTTGTATACCTACTTGTACCTAGATCATGGCATGGCAATGACGCATTTCTAGGAAATAAATTCTACTGGTGAATCATACCGATAAGAAACTTAGAATACATAACCGTATTTATAATATGTACTGGAATTAACGTAGATTTATTTGGATTTTCATTCACATTAAGTTTTAAAATACCATATTTTAAATCCAGGAACTACTTCTAACCTTCATATTCAAACAGAAAATAACTAAACAAGCACAGGGTAGAAACTAAGTAATGCAAGGCAAGTTCTTAACAGGAATAAACGATTGATCGACTGTTTGCCGAGAGTAAAGAGCCAAGTAAACGTAACAAGCCGAGTTTGAAGCGCTTGCAACATTAGGGCTAGTAAGGCCTCTGCCTCGAATTTAGCGGGAAGAAAAGCGGAAGCGGCAGCGGTAGCGCGGTATATCACCATTTTGCTCGTCACCCGCTGTTTTCAAGGACAGATTGATCGACTGTTTGCCGAGAGCCGGCTCCGAAAACGTAAATTCAAATCTTGATGGAATACAGAAACGTCGGATATACCTACATAATATATTTATAGGTTACGCTTGCAACATTAGGGCTAATAAGACCACTGCCTCGGATTCTGCTTAAGATGCACCACATGTAGGCCGGGATCCGTAGTACATGGAAATCAAGTGATTACTAACAAGCTAATTTTTGGTGAGTAGCTTCGTTTCGATGAGACGTCCAAAGATATCCTATACCCAACTCTCGATCGTGGTAGCTAACAGAGATATCAAGGATTAAAAAATTCAAGGATGTAAAACCGGGATAACGGACCACGAAATTTGTCGGACAATATGTCCGTTAGATTTTATAAATATTAATTAAGTATACAACAAAAATCAGCTGGTTAGTAATCATAGTAATCATTTAAATTGACCTCGTTTTCGACACATTTTGGAAATGGCGGACTCTTTGATCAAACCATAGGTTTTGTAGGACAAACATGTTTTTATATAATTTAGATAATTATCTTGAGATATAACATATTGTCCTACAAATTTCGTAGTCCGTTATCCCGGTTTTACATCCTTGAATTTTTTAATCCTTGATATCTCTGTTAGCTACCACAATCGAAAGTTGGGTATAGGATATCTTTGGACGTCTCATCGAAACGAAGCTACTCACCAAAAATTAGCTTGTTAGTAATCACTTGATTTCCATGTACTACGGATCCCTGACTAATGGCTTCAACTGATTGTGTCCAAATACGAATACGCAGAGGAGCAAAGTGCAAGTTGAATGAAATCAGCACGATTTTTGCGTAGAGCAAGCACAATGCTGTTGTGTACCGGTTTGATTAGTAACGCGCCATGTCAAGGCGATGCACTCGATGCAAAATAATGCACGTGTTAATATTGTGCTTTCATGGATTAAATGTCTGACTTATAATCCAGTTTTTAAGATTCTTAAGTATTTAAGGACAGAAGAAGATTCGTAAGTAGGTATTTAAAGTCTGTAAAAAGCAAAATGTATACGAAGGTACTTATTATAAAGATAAGCAGATGCGTTAAAAGTCAAAAACCAATTTGCCTTGCGCTTGTTATTTTATTATTAATTTTATTTTGTATTTTGTTAAAAAAACACGGATATACAGCAAATCGAATAGATTTTCCTTTAGATAATCTAAAAGCTGACTCATTTAAACCACCATTAAAACTAGTTTCAATATCGTTTCCAATTTTAAGCTGCAAAGTCTTAGCTTCGAGTTGGTGCATATTTCTACAAGGTCATCTAAATTCATCCAAAGACAACAATTTTAATTACCTTCCGCGCTAGAGCCGGTGGCATTACAATGCAAAGAAATCAACAAGTCACCTACTTAGAATCAATCCACTTTAGTCCCACAACGAGGCACGAGTCACTTTAATAGATCCTAGGTCTTGGCGGTTTCTGTATTTCAACAATTTTTTGTGTTGGAAATGATTTTTTGTCGTGGCATTTGTTTTGTTCTTAGGCCCGCACTACCTACATATCGTAAAGAAAAGTAGAAAATATAATTCAATTAATTTTCTTATTATTATTTATTTATTATTTCACCACATGACAACATAGTCTTTACTCTAGTAGAAAGTGTAGTTAGTGAGCAGAAGCCAAAGCATTAGTTAGGCATGTAAAACCTACACAGAGAGATAAGCTATGTCGTTCTAATCCAAGTGTGGTGCCGCTCTATTACTAATTCCTATTCTATAGGTGACGTATAACAAGGGCAGTCCGTGAAAGTGACAACAGCGCGTTAAAGGCGCCGAACGCAGCGATACCGTTTCCCAGAATGTGTGCCGGGTCAGCGCCGGTAAAGACGATGATGGATACCGTTAACCAAGAGCGTTTGCACGTTCGATTTACTATCGCTTAACATATTCACCGCCCGCCTTTGACTGTGCAGCCCTGCAGACTGCATATCGCTAGACCGCGATGTAGACGTGCGTGTGTTAAGGATGCTGATAGTGTTAATATGATTGCGGACCTTATTATCGTTATGATCTTATGTCCTGCTACTCATAAGCCAGATCATCAGTTTCATGTTAGGGTGTAATAGGAGAGTTGCTCACTAGCTCATTGTATCAAGCCTGTCACGGTAATGAAGGATGGTTTAATCCTTCCTGAATAGATGTTTTGTTAGACTTTGTGTAATTTTCTCACAATCTTACACAATAATCTTGGTCTTGTAATAATGCTATTGTCACCGTGAAATCCTTAGAAGTTAAACTATACATTTAAACATACAAAAACGAGAACGTGTCTTCTACAAAGTTTGCGATTTGCAAAGTTCTCAAACCGTGAAATAACGTATACTTAAGAATTTCCTTTGAGTTTTTATAGGACTCAAAGCCGTGTCGAATAGGCCAAAACGTATTGGCCTCAATATACCATACATTTATGAACTAGCCGACCGCGACCCGGCGACAGCTACGCTTGCGTTTTATTACGTTATCTACACACCTATAGTTTATATAATATAGCTTATATAGCCTTCCTCAAAAAACGAACTATCCAACACTAAAATATTATTTCAAACTGGACCCGCGGTTCCTGAAATTCTAGAGAATAAGCGCGTTCAAACAAAAAAACTCTTCTAATACAAAATTCTTAATATACAACTTAAGCATATGATGTTTTACTCAAACTTGGGACGAATGGTGATAGAACGAAGAGTCTGGAAATAGGAGAGACCTTTTCTAAAGTTTACGCTCACTGTAACTGAAATAATTATTCTAAAGTTTCTTCTAAAACAACGGCGAGAAGTAACCTCACTTAGTAATTACAATTATCATTAATATTTAAACCGAAAGTAACGAGACCTTTTTAATTAACTCGGCTCTACCAGCAATTTCTTAAAATGTATAGGTATAATTTCGTATAATATTGTAACTAGATAATATACATAAAAAGTGGCCAAGTGCGAGTCGGACTCGCCCATGTAGGCTTCCGCAGCAATTGTTTATATAAAATAGTTTATGACGTATTATAAAAAAACTACTGGATAGATTTCGTTCAAACCAATTTTCGTTGTTAGTTTTTATGATTATGTACAATATATATTTTTTCTAGATTTATCATCCTCTTAGTTTAGAAATTAGAGGGGGGGGGGACACTCTGTTTTCCACTTTGGAAGAGTCTCACGTCTAAACTATAAAGTTTAGAATTAAATGGTGTTAGAAACATTGTTATGATTTTTGAAGACCTATTCATAGATACCATGATATATCATATATAGATACCATCATAGACACGTATGGGTGGGATTAAAAAAAAGTTTTTAAGTTTCAGTCCTATGTATGAGGACCCCCAAATGTAATTTATTTTTTTTCAAAATTTTTATGAAATCTTAATGCGGTTCACGGAATACATCTACCTACTAAATTTCAGCTTTATAGCTTATAGTTTCGGAGAAAAACGGCTGTGACATACGGACGGACGGACGGACGGACGGACGGACGGACGGACATGACGAATCTATAAGGGTTCCGTTTTTGCCATTTGGCTACGGAACCCTAATATACTACAAGTCAGTGGCCTTATAAAAATTGTTGCTTTCAAGTTTCATCAGAGCTTTTGCAATACAGGATATGGTACTAAATAAACGGTTAAAATTTTAATAAAAATGTATTTAGGTACTGTTTATTAAAATTTTGATCACAACATTTATAGAACTTAAGTATTGTCAATGCTTTTTGCTTAGTTAATTTATTCACTAAATATAACAAACAATTTAAATTTATTTATTGTACAAAATTAATGTATTCCATAATGTTCATGCCGATTACAGAAGAAATAATATATTTATTTAAACAGTTGCTGCAGTAATGTAAATAAAAGCGTTTAATATGGTATAGTAAGTATTCTGTAAATAATTTACTTGCCATTGTTGCTCCCAAGAACAAAGCGAATTGTTAAATGTTAAATGGACAAAATGAGAGCTTTTGTCGCGAAACCTGCTGATCAAATATTTACGCGAGCATCACTCACAAAATTAAATTACACCGTTAATGAATAATTGTGAGTGTTTTGCGCCTTTTTTCAGTTTTGATGTTGAAGTATTTGGTTTAAAAACTAACTGAAGGAAAACATCGTGAGTTGTCTGCAAAAGTAGGGATTACCGCATAGGTCATCATCATCATCATCATTTCAGCCATCGGACGTCCACTGCTGGACATAGGCCTCCCTTAAACATCTCCAGTTATTTCGGTCGGATGCAGCTTGCATCCACCGTAACCCGCACCGCATAGGTACTAGGTAATAACTCCCAAAGGAGTTTTGAGTTCCTTTTCGACAATGCTGAGTTTTTTTTTGCTCATTTGGTATTGGCCAATCCATAGCCAATAAAAACACTACGTCACTGGCGTCATTAAAACATGACATGTGTTGGTTGATGAATCACAGTTGCTGTTTTGTGACGCTGTTTACAAAATTGTGTATTGCAGTTTCAAAAATTGAAGCATACAAACAGCGGCAGAGACGTTGTTTTAAACGATATACTTAGTGATAATAATAAATCCCCTATTCTGTTTGACGACATATATATGAGATTATACTATTCCTAGGCGGGCACTACACAGCTATAGCTACTCAATCATCAAGTATAATCACAATAAATAGTCTACCGAAAGGTACATTATAATCAAGAGAATAATTCAGTCGTTTGATACAAAACGTAGACAGAATAAATAACGGAAATGTACCAGCTACCTACCTGAACTGGAGTGAAGAAAATGAATCCGTGTTTGTCGCCCGACTTTCCCCGTTCAAATATTTACGCGCAGCCCCAAATAATGCGAGCCTGATTGGATATTTGTCCAACTCGTCTTGAATAACAAACGGTTTTGCATAATAGATAGAGCCGGCTATTGTATTCGACGATTTTCTTTGCACGAGTACCTACTTTTGAGTCATTCCCGCTCGGTAACACCCTGTCGTCAACACTGTTAACCAATGGGAAATAAAAAGTTCCACTCGTTCACAGTGTTGATGAACGAAACTTTTTATTTCCCGATCGTATACATCTAGTACAAGAGTCAAGATGAGTAGATATTTTTCAAATTGAATAAAAGAGAAACGGTATTATTATACAGTACTTACATACTTGCGACTTTCAAAGCAAAAATCAAACTAAGAAATTCCTTTAAATAATAAAAATTGTTGTGAATGTTTTTCAATTCGTAGAATATATAATCCCGGTAAAACAATAGATACCCACACCACCCAAGCCCTAGAACAGGCAGGTGCGTTATATATCATGACCTTGATTTAGCCAATCAGAGCACCACGGGATGCATAGCCGCATAATTCTGGAAATCTATTTTTGATTCAATTCCGTAAGTATATTCCATCTTATTCCAAATTACGATCCAGTACAAACCTTCTTGCTAAACGTTCGACCGTTATGCCTAATGTCAGAATGTCGCGTTTGCGGAGTTAAATAAAGAAATACATAGTACTAATTATAATTCTTGAGGCGAATTATGTACTTAATAGTTGATCAATAGTCTACGTAAATAAGGTTCGTGTATTGCCCGTTTATTTCAATATGTACTTAATAGTTATTGAGTATTACGGCTTTAATGATTGTAAATAAGATGATATATCTGAGATACTATTTTAGTTGTTTTGCTTTGTTTCAATTGTTGTAAGTGTTTGCTCAACATAGTAAAAACATATTTTTTTGATTACTGTAACAAATGTAATGATATAATGTATTACATTTGATTTTCTTTTAAGATTGATGCTACACTTAATAAAAAAATATAATTATAACCATTTTAAAAATCTATATCTTTCATTGTAATCCGCTTTTTATCTTTTGACTCTTGGACTGAATGGGTAGGTACGATCGGGAAATAAAAAGTTTCGTTCATCAACACTGTGAACGAGTGGAACTTTTTATTTCCCATTGGGTAACAGTGTTGACGACAGGGTGTTACCGAGCGGGAATGACTCCTACTTTTGATGCTGATATTACCCTTTAAATTTAAAGCTTACGAGGACAAAAGGTAAAAAATATAGTGACGTTTGTAAATCAACAGACAATTGATTTTGTAGATGCACTACTTTAATATAATAAAAAATAACAAGATAAGAAAAAAGAAATTGGCAAATGCGCCGTATTAAAGGCCAACAAAAACACATGTAGCACAAATAAGAGTGCTTTACTTCCGAAACAAATCTCTCAAACAAAACTCAAGACAGAACAAGCTAAACTGTGATAGGAATAGCGGCACTAGGTCTTATCTTTTAAATTGTTATCATATAAGTAGAATATCCTAATGACCTAACTAATGAAACCGTGTTGGCTTAGTTGGGCGATCGACGTAGCTTTCATTCAAGATCGTGGATTTGAAACCCGCCGTTAATATTAAGGCGCTCTAACACTATCTGTGCCCATGACACACGCTCGTATCTACGGCACGGTGTGGTCGGGCTGACACCGAGATTAGGCATAGAACGTGCTAAACTAAACACTAACGGGAAATAAAACCTGCGTCATAAGGAAAACCGCGGTTGGTATTGATCTGTTATCACCAATCCTGACTTACATTTAATTCATGAAATAACGAGACTACGAATTACGATATAATATAAGGCATGTTATCTAAAATAAGCCTGTAGATTAAAGGCTTATTTTTACATTCTTCACTTCGTGATAATCTATACTAATATTATAAAGCTGAAGAGTTTGATTGTTTGTTTGTTTGAACGCGCTAATCTCAGGAACCGCTGGTCCGATTAAAAAAATTATTTCAGTGTTGGATAGCCCGTTTATCGAGGAAGGTTATAGGCTATATTTTATTTAAAAAAAGCAAGCGAAGCTGTTGGCGGTCGGCTAGTAACATATAAAACCTATCCATTGTTTAATAAAAGTTGCCGTTAAATCAAAATCTTTTCGCCTTAGACATATAAATTTTATATTTTTTAAGACGCCGTTTTAAGACACAGTGTCTCGCCACACTTAAAGTCAATTAAGTCAAATGTAAATTCTAGTTTTTATAATGGACCCTGCGCTTTTTTAAGCGGAATAAGCCAGTGTCAAGTGTATAAATAAATACACAGAGTAATCAAAATGTAACTTGTGTGATCAAACAGCCTTTATAGCTGTGTGATTAGAGACTTCAAACACTCATTTCAAGTGTATTTCCATAGGATATGGCCAAGTGTAAAATCCATGACATTAGTTCCACTGACCCACTATGTAAACAATAGACATTTTGCAACATAAAGACTTTCTCAATGTAAATTTGTGTAGCCTCAGCCTAAGAATAGTACATCTTAATAAAAATCCTTAATAATTCATGAATAAATAAATCGTTTCTAAGCCTAATATGGTGCTGGCCTAAAAATAATACTTTCTCATCTCTTCTTATATTTATTTTATAGTGATTGACTCTCACTTAACCAGCGCAACCAGGGCTAAACTAGGTGGTGTGGGTTTTGACCCACTCGAGGACCAAGGTTACGTTGTGATCTTGTAATGTTGCATAAACCATTTTCTTAATCTATTCCCATAGTATTTGTCATAACAACATATATATTCAGGGATTTTTATTAGGCAGTTCTATGTACACCAACTTACTGCAATTACCAACACACCTGGTAACCATAGTGATTATCCCAAATCCCCAAGACCTTAATAGATTGTATTGAGATTATTTACAGAGGATTTTGTGAAATATCGGGGTACAAAATATCATTTGAAAGTCATGCTCAAAGCCTTCATTATAAGCAGACATGATTATATGTAGAGGCATAGAGTTAATTATATTTGTACAGCCTTCGCTGTTGTGGAATATTTCTGCAACTGTTCTAGGAAAAATTAAGTATTTTTGCCTTTGAAACCCAATAAAATATACACAAAAAGATTAGTCTATGAAAAATATATACTTACATAAATAATGTTAATGTAATTTCAAAACAGTTTTGTTTTCAGAGAGGACAATTATTTTGTAAATATATGACCCTATTGAAATTTTGCTTCAACCTCTTTAGCTGACAAACAAAGAACTAAAACCTAATAAAATCCTTCTAATATTAGTCAGGAAACCTAGATTGAAATCAAGTTTATGATTGTTTAGTTGGTTTCTGAACACTTCATTCAGTAGCACCCAATCATAACATTATGCAAATGAGACATATGTTTGACTGAATAAAAGTAAACATATTACTATGACAGCATGGCAAATTTGCAATAGTATAAGTAATTATAATAACAAACTGACTAATAGTAAACATACCTCTTTAACTTTCTCCTGTTTTCGTTTTGTCTCTGGATCGGTACCCGGTGGCAGCGCTCGCACCTCATACTTGTCTGAGTTCTCTCCCTTCTGTCCCAATGACGACACTTCTTTAGCATTGTTTCCAAGTGCAGGCTCTTCGATAGCATCTACAGGGGGCCTGCTGGGCCCTTTCGACGACGAAACTGACGGTGCCACATCAAACTGTGGCCTTTCCAGAACCTTCATAGCCATGTCCTCCTCTATCTTAGCGTGCAGCCGGTTCCTGTCCTGCAGCACGTGAGGGTCGTCTCCCTCTCCCCCGTGGCGCGCGATACCCACCACTGGGAACTCTCCCACATCGTTTTGAGCCAACGGAGGCGGCATCAACAGCTCAGGGCCCGCTTTCTGAATTCGTTTGTACACATTATAAACACTATCGTTCACACTGTTCGAGTTTTTGAACTCTGGCAGGTAGAAAAGCGCTCCTAACCACACGATCCCGAAAGTCAGAAGTACAGATGCAATTAAATATTTCTCTCGGAGACGGAACGACCGCCGAGAAATACTCGGGACCGGTACACCATTCACAAAACGTTGATATGAGGGTAAAATTCCCGTCATGTTTACATAAACACAGTTCCTACACCTAAAATTATAAAATAAATAGTGACAGTTCTATTCAGGAACACGACCCGTCAGCCTTGGACGACGGTCGCCATTAAAAAACCTACCAACTTGCCAGCCAAACATGCTGTGGTGCCAACTAACAAAAATTTATTCCCATATTATATACTTCTTTAAACCTATATAAACATGAAGAGTTTGTTTGTTTGAACCCAACAATACACCAACAATATACAGGACCAAACTTGAAAGAAACATATACATAACAGTGACACAATAGGAGGCCTGATGGAAGGAGAATATTAGGTTAGTACATTTGTCGAGGAAGCAGCCTTCCTCTTATGTGAAAAACGGCGGGTTGGCTCGTCATAAAATAAAACAATTATAGGCAGTTTTGTATAAAAATACTTTGTGGTAGTTCATGGCTACCAGTTTGCTGTTTCCTCGTTTTATAGGAAAATCTAAATAGCTTGCAACATTTAATATCTGCCAACTAGAATCTGTCAATGTGGAGATGGGTTGCCCTTGGTATAGCATAAAATTTCTACCATAATTTATAAAATCGTTTAAGTAAATTTGTTTTGCATGAACATTTGGACTAATAGTCAGATCTAGATAGGTATATAAAAAATATTTGTTACCCCATTTATGGCTCAAAAACGGTTAAATCAATTTGGCTAGAAATTGGCGGAGAGGTAACTGACAACCAGGAGATGAACATAGGCTACATTTTACAGCGAGAAACTATAATCATTATATATTTATTTAATAAAGATATATTTTTTCGGCCGCGATAGTAAACCATTTACTCCTTAACCACATAGTACTACATTTTAAGTAGTTAAAAAAACTACTATTTAATGTTCATAATATGTAAGTGGCAACATTATTATTCATTTGTAACAACGCCATCTATTAAAATAATTCTGAAACTAGTGTTGCGCAATGACTCGTCGACTCGTCGAACCAATAGATAGATGGATCTTTTTCAGCATGAAACAGGTAGGTAATTAATCATCATAAAGAAACATCCATCAGATTGTTGGTGTATTTCCCATAAACCCGGTAATTGTAATGATTTAATTAAATTACCTATCCTACGATTAGGTAACCTACGATGAGGATCTAAATAAAAACATATGTAAGATTGAGTACATTTTAATTTTCTTTCTGATAACATTGTACAAAAATATTCAGCCTTAATACATAACCTAAAGTACTACTTACAAAAATGTTATTAATTAAATAATAAAAGCATACATAGAAGGCACAATCGGCTAGCTACTAAGTAGAGACTTATGCACATAGCAAAATAAAATCTATGTTATAAAATCTGGAATGAGATCTATTTTCAAATCAAGCTACCATCTTGGATAAGCTCTTATAATTTTATCGAGTTGATATTTAAATACATTATGAGTATATTTACAGCATAACCGAATAAATCTAATTCAGTAGTACTAAATCCTAGCTTTGTGCAACTGAATTGGTTGCAATAAGTAATGCTACGTCCTAGGTTTGAACCGAGACATGTAGAAATCACAATCTGGGCAATACATAGCGGGTGGGCACACTAGCTTCTTCCGACACAGGTTGCACGGCAGTTTCGGGGTTCCGTGAGTCTGGTTTTCCCCATTCAGGTACTGAGGAGCCATCTGAGGCGGAATGGGGGAGTCGGTACCTCCTTTGGTCCCAGGCTCGAAAGATACAGACTTCTTTTGAAGCTGCTTCGGCGGGGGGAGGTGCTGATAGGGGTTATAACCTCCTTGCGCGTATGGGTATTGTCTATGTTCATTCGGAGAGTTTTCGCTTTGGTTGTACGGTCGCTGTTGGTGCGGGTTAAAGTGCCGAGCTTCCGCTGCCTCAGGGTAGTAATTGGGCATCTTCTGGTAATTCCCGTTGTGATTTTCCGGAGGTATTTCGCCGTGTGGAGGTGGCACTCTCTGGTAGGTGGGCTGGCTCGTCTGAGGGTATCGACTAGAATACTCCGAGCTGGCGTAGCTCGTCGGTGGGTTGTGATAGTTCGCGAATGCTTGCGAGTTTGGCGGCACGCTTTGATACGGAGACGTGTTGTTGTTTGGATTGTATTGGTTGTATTGACGGTTGGGGAAGTTTTGCGGTGGAGAGTTCTGAGGTAGGGCGTGGTAATACGCGTTATTTGGCTGGTTCAATTGAGTTAGTTGGCTCGGTGGGTGCGGGTATGTGTTTGGAACGGTGCGTTGCAAGAGGGTTTGTTTTGGGTTTTGCGTTGGAGTTAGTCTGTTGGCTGGTATTTGGCTGAAGTTCGGTGGGCTTGAGTTGGTTGTGTAGACGGGTGGCTGAGTGTAGGGTATCGGGGTGGCACTGTGCGGCGCGCTAGTCGGCAGTCGCTCGTACTGGCTGGTTGGTTGCGGCGGCGCCGTCTGCGTGGGGCTACTGCCATACACAGCGGTACTCTTCTGCGCGCAGTGTTGCTGCTGCATCCTCGCTTGAGCCATCTGGTACGAAGATGGGTAGCTTGCCCGAACATAATCGCTGTGAGCGCCGTCGTTGTTTGCAATTGAGTTTTGAGAAAGAGATGATATTGTGGAGCGCGAAGATTGGCTGTCAAACGACTCTTGCCTCTGCAGGGACGGCTTCTCAGACTGCAATGGTAAAGTTGTCAATTCTGTTTTGTTCATTGCAGATTTCAAAACCCGCTCTAAGATTGGGTTCGGAATATAGCTATCGTCTTCGTGGTCTTCTGCAGTTGAGACTAATATGACTTGATCGCAGAAAGATACGGATTTCTTTTTCGGCTTTTCTCCATAATTGTTGGTCGCTTTCATTCCATGATCGTCTTCCATCGGTGCGGGGTCTATGGAAGAGGACGAAGCTCGACGTACATTAACGTTTTGTTGCGCGGAGAGATTGAGAACGTTCCTGTTACTGCCCATCCCCACAAGAGCCACGTGGGATCTCTCATTTTCATTCATTGCGTTTTGTGCGTTATTCTCAAACCGAGATGCCATGTTTCGGACGCTGTTAACATTCTCAAAGGACTTTTCACTATCGTTTTGATTGAAGTGATGTGCCTCAGGAGAAAATACCCTCTTTTGATTCTCAACTGCCTTAGCTTGTCTGTCTTGCAGCTCTTGGAGAAAGTGGTTTGCATGAGGGTTTTTCATCTCTTCGTTCATTTGATAATGTGTTTGCATCTGTGCATAACTCGGATGTCTATGATTGAGATTGTACAGGTTTTCTGTTTTGTGATCATCGCGTATATTCGTTAGTTCGTCGAGTACGCTCGTCATGTTGATAGGGGAGGGTGGGGGAGGGAACTCCTCACTGGGTTGTCTTGAATGGTTCACAGAGTTGAGTGGACTGGGATACGGCGGGAGTTCCATCATTTGTGGAGAGCGTCGGGCTGGTGCGCAGTCCACAACATCAACGCCATTATCAAAGACTCTGCTCAAATTTTGAACTCTTGGGGGTTGTTGGGCATAAGTTGGAACCGTATCTCTCTTTATAGGACTCTGTTCTTGATGGATCATCGCTTTAGTGACTACAGTATGGAAGTTTTGCGAGCCATTGTCAAAACTGTCGTAGTGATTCGCGGATTGATCCTCGTACGATTTCATGAAGGGCATCGATTGTGGTTCATCTCCGTATTGCTCTGAGAAACCGCCGTCTTCTTCAATCTCCTGGGTGGTCCGTTCATTCTGACCGTATTTGTTGCCACTAAGTTGGGAGGTGGTTCTTAGCGGTGGAGGTGGTGGAACTTTAGCAGCTGTAAGCATTTTGCCTGCACTGCCGTGGAAGCTCTTTCTCATTAGCTTGCTTCTCTCGAGGTTAGGGTTTGTACCACTCGCAGCGGAGTACTCTAAATGCCCTTCCGACAAATATCCACTCAGATTCGTTTGATCGTCCGTCGCTCTCCTTCCGACATCAGCGTCGTCTACAGAAGAGATTCGTTTTTCTTTCGCAGCTGTTTGTTCATTTGCATCGGCGCCTTCAGTTAGATCGGGCATGGAACGGTTTTTCCGCCGTATCAGCCCACCCATAAGTTTTCGTCTTATTTTATGTTGTTTTTTCTTCTTTTCTTTTTCATCAACCGGCTCCTCTTTCTTGACCTCAGCAACTGGTGGAGGTTCTTTGCGGGCGCGACCTCTGTCTTCACTTCTGGAGCGTTTCTCTCTTTTTTCATCGTCTCTAGATTTGTGACGGGGCGGTCGTTCCCGAGAGACAATGTCAATGTCATCTTCTACAGTTTTAATTGCCTTCTTAGAGCCTTTCTTTTTAGGCAAAGTAGCGTATATCTCTATAGGGACTGCAACTGAATGTTCGATGCCAGATCTTGTGTTGCGGACCGGGGCAGGCTCTGGTCGCGCTGCGGCGGCGAGTCGTCGTTGTAGATGCCTGGCGCGCATGATGCAAGTGTTATGTCTCATGCGTGCGAAGGTTATAGTATGCGGGTTGTTATAGGGGGCTTCCATCGCCGCTCGCGCCTTACTGGCTGCCGCGTCACACAGCATCAGAGCCGTTTCTAAATCAGCTGCATTTTCGGCAGCCGCTGACCGCTCGAGTAACCTGTCTGCTTCCTGGCACAGAGCGGCGCAGTCTCCCAGTGCTATTATTTCAGGGATTTGAGCGAGTTGGAGATTGTGTCGCAGTCCCTGTTGCAGTGGCAGACTGTCCGTGGATGACAGCGAGTATGAATCGTAGCCGCCATCGCAGGAGCCGCCGCTGGAGAGCTCCCCCTTGCGCGTGGGGCTGCCGGGCGGGCCGCGCGTCCTGGGGTACATGTACGGACTGTCAGCCGTAGACGATCCGCTCGATCCACTGTTTCGATCTCCAGACCAGTTTCCGGAGTCCATTCTCGCCCTGCCCCCGGCTTCCACGGTATCGGAGCCGGCGGATAAGGACCTTGCCAGCTGCGTTCTTCTCGCTCGGGCTTCCATCGCGTCGAAGGCTTTTCTTTGAGCGTCGGCGAATTGCGTGTCGCCTTCGAAGTCGGGTCCGGGGGTTAGGGCTCTGCGGTTCGAAGGCGGAGGTCGTTCGGGAGCCGGAGTTATGGCTCGTCGCGGCTCGCCCGCAGGGAAGGGAACGACATCGCGCGGCGCGTGTCGCGTGTCACAGGGCGTGCCGTCCGCGGCCGCATACAGCAGCAGCAGCGGTTGGAACCGTCCGCGGCGGCATTTATCGACGACCTGCGACCATTCCGGGCCGATTTCCTTCACGTCCGCGTCATCGAAGTAGATCCACATGCGGAGTTTGCTGTGGAAGAAGAAGGTGGAGTAGTGTTTCCCGTAGTAGGTGACGAGTCCGACGAGGCGGTGGGTCGCGGCGTCGGCCCAGGCGCGGTCGACGCAGGCGTGGAAGGCGTCAGTGGGGCGCAGCTCCGTGCCCAGCGCCGCGTACACGGCCGACACGTGCTCGGCCGGCGGACGGTCCGAGTCCCACACCATGCCGATGGACACCACCTCGGGCCGGTTCATCAGCGTTCGGCAGATCTGGATCTTGGCACCGCAGGCGTTCTGGAAGGAAGAGTGACTTGATTAGCTGTTAGGTTTACAAGATATGTTATCTAAGATAATGTATATGTTACTTTGTCGACTGGTCGCCGAGAACTTATATTTTCTATTAAGTAATTAATTCGTTTCAAAAGAGTCAAACAATCAACTAGATACTTACGGGACAATCTCTGATATCCCCCATCCCGCCGGCATTCTTCAGCAGCAAACCAAAGCTGTCGCCATGCTCGCCAAGCGCTGCTTGTGCAGTCAACGCCGTCGCTGATACGTAGTGTACCATCTGTAAAAGAAGCAAAAAAACATTTGTATTCGTGCTATACAGAGCGCTGTAGTCCGTTGGACATTGTGTGATATCTAAGTCCTCAATATCACGCCAGAAAAATAATTACTGCTGAACGAAGACATTATTTCAAGTAGTCAAAACCAGGAGGTACCTAGGACGTATCTTAATCCATATACGCCTTGCTTATAAGGGGTGTTTTGTCACAAAAACGAGCTTGGATACACGTACAAACTTATAAGAAGGTATACGATAACCAATAGTTACCTGAGTGAACGGCAGAGGCTCAGAGGTCGCCTGACACGCGCCGCAAACAGACTGCTCCACCAGCATCATCGCAAACTTCCTATGCGGCACGCAATGCGGCGCCCTACACGCGTCATCGTCTCTCCTATCCCCCGTGCCAGCTGCCACATGAGCGTGGACTCTGAGGAGGAGGTGTTCGAAGCACTCGCTGGCGTCGGCCATGCAGCCGAGCTGGAAGCGCGCGCCGGCGCCGCCGAGGGCGCGGCGAAGGCTGTCGGCGGCCGGCGCGCGTTCCGCTGACCATTGCAGCTGAGTAAAGAGCTCCTGTGGACAACAGAGAGGAGTTTTAGATTAATTATACTTTGGTGATATGTTTGGAGGGGCAACGTGTTGTTTTGGTCTTGACAAAGCGCGGTAAAGATCGGGAGAATTCAAGAAGATGTGACACAAAACGGCACTGGGACATTGAAAAGTCGTAATATTGTTAGAATTTTATAAAATCATTACGGCAACGGCCTGTTGTACTCATAATGTATATTTTATTTTTCCAGCAAATCTAACTACATTGGGCAAAAAATACAAAAAGTAAAGTCATTATGAGTACCTACCAAATTATGTATGTGGCCTTTCTCCTAGCGAATTAAAAACATTAAATCTTGATACAAGTGCGAACCTTTCAATAACAAGCCACGAAGAAAGCCACAACTGGTTATGGTAATAACGCCCGTATCTTTATTGGAACAGATATGAATATTGCCTGTCTGTTTCTGACAAACCAGTATAGCACGAAGGTATAGGTCACAGGCAGCGACCCGCTCGCGCGGTCATTCGCTCAAACGTGTATCTTGTTTCGTAACCCGTTAGCTATGGACACTCGGATTTGGTTATTTTTACTACACGAATGCGTAGTGCCGTGTTATTTAGTATCATGTGGCGCCATAATCTATTATTTCGAGCTGTATTAGATAGGTAGTACTTTCAAATGTAAAAAATTACGTTAAGCCGTTGTTGTTCATGAGTAGGTATTCATATCCAAAAATGTTAGTCTTATTTTATATTTAGTCTGAGAAAACTAGCTGCACAGTAAACAAAACAAACAATCTATATGTCCAGCTGGTTTATTTTTTGACAGTCCCTACAACTACGTCTATAAAATTTATCTTTATTTAGTTCTCAGGTAATGGATCAAAACCACGTGTTCTGAAAGAAAGGTCCCCGTGTGTAATTGGTCCGTTTTCCGGTGCAACGGCGGAAACAGCTTGCTATATGCACGCGATGAGTAAACCTTGGAAGACAAGATAGCATGGTTTAAAACGCTATTTTATAAGACCAATATTTTCGGAACCATCAAGCGATGAACCGTACACCACGGAAATGAATATGAATAATTAATGTTTTAAATTTGTTTATAGTGAGCTGATTTGGTCGAATTTAAATGAATTTGAAAATGTTAACATTTAAGCTTATAGTATAGTTAAGTACATACTCGTATATGTTGTTAAATTAATATTCTATTGAACGTTTAACTTAATGCGTCGTACATCCAAAGAACTAGTAAGAAGGCCATAAACTTTCAAAACGGATGAAAATAAATATCGTTACTTTATTATCGAATTTGGTCACATCACTAGAGACAATAGACAATTCTAGAGGCGCACTACTCCGACGAAGGCTTTGCGCACAAGCATACGTAATAACCTCAGTAGACTTGACAATGTCTGAAGAAACTATGTAACTATATTTGTATGCTAAGTTGTGTCTGTACCGACGATGTAGCTTTCATTATTTTTAAACTGAAGTAATTTGTTCCTTGTTTATTGCTAATGAATGTTTAAAACGTATTCACACTAAAAGATATAAATATAGAGTAAGGCAGACAGAGCAAATTAAGGGCACGTTAAAACTGAAATATAGTATTATCATACACATAGCAGTGTAAAAAAATATTAGCACCAAACTATTTATTTGTATAGTAATCTATAGAAATAAAAAATTTATAGCGTGTTTTATTTGAACAAAGATATCATACTAATTTAATAAGGAAAACTAAAACACAGCATTTATTCACGTATTAGGAACATTCACATCGACCTTGCAGTGTACGATAAATTCGCGATAGAGCCGTCATTGAGCCACACATAATGTCATCGTCAATTCATCGATTCGCCAATGAATAGCAAATCTATCATGAATATGCACATATTCTGTAAACAGGCGGTTCTGTGATTGCCTTCCAAATGATTTGTTGATCGAGCACGATAAAGTATTTCATTAGCTAGCGAGCGCGTTCGAGTCTTTTGTACTGGGAAAGTGAACGGGACTGGGAACACACAAGAATAAACTTCATTGTTCTTAGAAAGTTTACGTTATTTCTATTCCGATGTTTTCATATTACGATATAAAACAAGATTGTTGCAGGCAAGTGTGTTAAATCAAAAAGTACCTACCTAGATGTAACAAAAGTATCAAAACCATAAATAATCTCGAGTAGACACTTGTATATAAAACAGAACACTCAACATTTCAAGGATCAACTTACTCTGAACAGCGTTAGAGTAGTAGGACTGATGATGGGTTCCGGCGGTTCCTGTCTAACTGCAGTCGAGGGTCGTGACCGCGGCAGTGTGTTATGCCGGACTCCCGCCAAGGACCCCGTGATAAGCATATCCTTTGGAGGCAGCAACTCCCGAAGACCCTCGATCTTCGGCTTCGGAGCCACGGTAGCCTTACTCCCATCGCTGCTCTCCTTACGCTTATACCGAAACTTTATCATCTCCGCATTATCCAATCACTTCATTTCAATTGAATCTCAACACGTTACTCCAGCGCTGAATAATAAGTAAGAAACTCTATAAAGCGATTTGTTTTCTATACACGTAGCTGGCAGTTTTCATTTGAATTCTGTTTAAATATGCACGCTATTTTTATTCACTTCGATCGAACTTAGGACGGAATTGGGCGCGAAAACACCTTGCGCAGCAGGTGGCAACACTGAGCACTAAACAATAACTATTAAAAAGCGCAACTGTCGAGGGGCGATGTACTAATGAATGTATCGACGACACATATCACATTTAATGAGTAGGTAATTCTGTTTTAATTGTTTTCTCAGAGCGTCGTTAAAACGCAACACTTTGTATCGCGGAGGCTTTCAAACTGACGACGAGAGAAGCGGGGGCGCGTTGCCTCTACCTTTCGCAGGTACACGGTTTTTTCTTATCTATTGTTAACCCACGTGGGTTCCCCGACCTCTCTGTCTCACTCTGGATTGTAAGGACTTGTACTTGCTTTGTTTATAAAGAGATAACGATAGATAAAGGTTGTAAAAGTTTATAGACTGTTTGAGTAACACGTGCTGCAAGAAAAGAAACGTGGTTTTCTGATGTCCGGAGCACGTTGGTTTTAATTTTGCATGTTACAATATAATGATCTATAATCTATTATAGTTACTAATCTCTAAGAACACGAATAATGTTTAACAAGTAGTTCCATTACTTCGTCTGTGTATTTAAAATTCAAAAGTAATAAAATCTTTAGAATTTAATAGACATCATAATCATATCAATGAGCCATGATGATTCATATTAGAAGAATGTGATATAAGGGAAGATAAACGACCCTTCAAGATTTGTAGGCAAATAAAAATAACAAACGTCAAGATTTTACGCTCAACCGGCCGAGTTTTTACATATGAATGAACTTTCACGTGAGTCAGTCGGTAAGTATGTCGGAGTGAAATATTTACTTTTATGAGGTCACTCGACGTCGAAACAGCAGTATACGTCATCGTTACCTCATTATGAGAAGGATTCAAGGGCTAATAACATCTCCTGTATAAGTAACAATAAATACAGGAGAACATACAGTAATACCTATACAACTGTATATTTTACAGGATTTACTCGTAGGTATTATGCTGATTTTCGGTATACAGATGGATAAAACCGAGCAAGATGTTGTGTGAATTGCTGGAAAGAAATATTTATTTATTGCTCATTATTATTATTATGCAGTTAAATCAGTTACGTCCAGTTCTTCCACTAATCGGTTTTGCGACACAGACGGCACCTTTTAAGTGTAAGTAATTTAATTTCCATTTCCACTTAACTTATCATGTATTTGTCGTCAAAATGGACGTGTAAAACTAATGGATAATAGCTTAGTAGGTGGCCATTAAGAAAAGTGGTCTATGATTCATCGAGTCACGTATTTCCGTAACCCATACTTAAGGTTGCAAAGTTCGGAGGCTCCGAGAATTGGCCCCGTTAAGATCGCCTCACAAGGTAAAAACCGAGGATATATGCGCCCACACCTTTGTTTAATCGGGTTCTACATAAATTTAGAATTTATGAATGAATTTAAGCCGCAATCAATTAGTATTGACCGTGTGAGGGCGCTTTAATATAATCTCAACTTGCGACTTTAATTCCTTCCCAGTGTAAGATTCACGTTTGCATTTCTGTAGCCTTTAAGAAACGTAACGGTTTTCTGAAGAAATAAGAAGCCGGTTGCATAAAGCTACATTAATTACAACTCCAGATATCCTCCTATCTCTTGGATAAGAAAATTTTAATATGAAAGTTAACAAAAACTGCAGTGTATTGTAAGTGAGAATTGTTGTATTTTATAGGAAGTGAGTGAAAATTACATTAATGGAACAAATCAAGCGACGCCACCGTGAGAGGGTCTCACATGACGACGACACGATCCAGTTACAATATCAACCTACTTATTACGTGTGAGAAAATAATAATTATAACGTTTTTCTATTATACTCTACAGAAATGCTGTCATATTGAAAAATATATCATATTTTTACTGAGGAAGTGATGTCTTTACATCCTTGTTAGATACTTTATATAACGACAGCAACTGTTAACTTGATCCATGATGTACGAGATGCTAGTCTGAGACATTAGATGGATTTGAGTCTTCCGAAAACCGATATATCAATTAAATTGGCCGTATCCAGAACGTAAAATCCATGCATCCAACTATATCAGTGTTAAACCATATTTTTAGCCGTATAATCAGGTGGTATTTCGGATAATTTGCATGTTTTAGTACTATGAATCAAACAAGGTCTAGATGCTAGAATATTAAATTAAACAAGTTATGCCTGCGGAACTGGTTGATACCAACGTAATATTTTATAATAACTGTCACTCGGTAACAAGTTTGCATCTGCATTACGTCATCCTGGGAAAAGAAAAGTTCTGGAGTTGTTTTACCAGAACATCTCAACTCTTGAAGAGTTCTAACTTAACGGATGTTGCTTATTTTAAGATTACACATTACACAATTTCCTACGATTTTCGTCTGATTATTCTCATTAATCACATCCAACCTATTGTCCATGCTTATCTGTGAAAAACTCGGTCCCTCCCATTTTCTCGTTTCGCAATGTGCGGCCGAATTAAGGCATTCTGAAGGCGGATCTTAAGGCATATCGCACAATCGAATCATGCGCACACGCTTGCGACAGCAGCCTTGCTGACTTCTCGGAAAGACTAAAGCGTTTTCCTTACAGAGCATGTGTCATTTTTTGGCCTAGTTGGCCTTTATGTCAAAAGTCCATCAAGGATTTAGTCTAAGTTGGATAGAAATAGAACTTCGGGCAATTCAGTTTAAGATAACTAATAACTGTTTAGTAATATAACATTTTAAACAACTGCGTTGAAAAGGAGAAGCTTCACTTAACTTTCGAAGCTTTCAGTATTAATACCATGTCCGAATCTTATGGCTTGTTTACTTTAACTTCAATATTTATTTATCCTATTTATAGAAAGTTGGCGTTCTCTAACATCGTTGGTACTGAATTACTTTATAGCACTTTTTATCTAGTCCAATTCAACATGCAATTAATGTGAACCAATTATTTAAATGGCTCACGAACAAATCGTTTACACGTGTGGCTTACACATGTTCATATTTTGATGGGTATTTGGGCGTTGCTAAGGTGAGAAGCAAGGTGTAAACAATGATATCATTAAACAACATAATCGTGTAAACGGAACCCTAATTCCGTTGAAATGATTGTTGCAATATGCTATTGTAATGAACCTATTGAATTTACTTCAAGGTACGTACATGAGGTCATACATTGTGAGGTGTTATTGGGAATCAACTGAGATTGAACAAGTGTTCGCAACGCAGTGGTTGATTGATATTGAAATTCAAGTATAATAATCGATAATTGACCATACATGAATACATGCTGTTGGTGTTAAATATTATTACCTTTGGCAGAGTAAGCCTTGACATAATAACATGAAAAAATATTTTGCATTAATAACTGCGGTGCTCCTTTGGATTGACTAGAAATATATTATATTATTATGATTAATATATTATATTAAATAGATATTGAAGATGAAACTATAACTTCCTAGGCCAATATTACATAAATACAGAAATTCAATAGATAAAAGTAGCATTTTAGAGATTAATGGGCGTATTTCATTATTAAAACCTACTTGGCCTTGTTATGAACTTTAGAGTTCTGATGTTCATTTGAGTGGCATTTAATCTGAATTAATTAGACGTCTAAGGTCAATCCATAAACTTATTAAGGGATTATATTATTAATCACCTGCAACATCTTAACATAACGAATGTTAGAGTAGAGAGTAGAGAGAACTTGTAAACCTGTTGTCAACATCGCAAGAATGTATAACTACAATGTAAAACCACTTGAAAACACCTAAATTTGCAACACCGGAGGAAAAACCACTCTCTAGCGCTAAACAATTTTCTAGCATACGTTATCATTACGGTGCCTGCAAACTAGCCTACAAGCCTGTTCAGTTCACATTCGAGTAACACGTAAGGTGTGATGAACTTCATCGATTGGTTCCACGATGTATCATATACGGTAACTTAGTATTCTATACCACATCTCAGATTCAAATCCCTAGAACGTCGACTTTATAATCTGTACCACTATCGCTGTTCAAATCAATTCGTTCTAAACGCAACATCTAATAGAAACGATTACGAGTGCGAGAGTACTCCGATAAACCTTGATTTATAGTGTATCGTCACACATTCTAATTTAAAAGATTTGTTCCGAATTTAACAAGGATCATGTGAGATATGCTGAGGAATTTTAGTTCATTCCTGTGTTTCATGCTGCAAAAATGCGGTATCGCTTCCCGTAAAGTCTGGTATTTTTATCCTGTTCTTTCGCGTATCTCAGAACGCACGGGCGTTATTTGCATTCCAATAGGTACGATACTTAAATTTAAAAGAACTAAGACAATTTCCACTTAGGAGGGTATTAACTGATTTTATAGTTACCGGCTTATTGATAGTAAAATATTAACTTTGTAGTAATGTGAGCCTGAAGTTGGTCTTTATATAAAGGTATTCCAAGAAATATGCTAAGCGTTGCGTCTATTGGCAGGTTACATGCATTTGGCCAATGTACAAGGCAATTTGCCAACATACAATGCAATTTGCTTGAGATCACTCCGTGTGGGCAGAATTCGCATTCGCTATTGGGGACAACGAGAGCATTTACGATGAACTTGATTCGTGTAGGTGTTTTCGCCGATAAGTTGCCATAACTCACGTTGTAGGCGAGACGGTGGGACAAAGGACTAGAATTAAACCGTGGAGCGTGTAATTATTGATATTACGACACCTGTCTTGCCGGCTAAAGAACTATGGTGTTTAGAATACTCGCTGAGGCATGTGGAGTATAAATGAGTAGGGTAGGGCGGGGCTAGTTGAGCAATTTTTCACTTGAGACGATATAACTCTTCAACTATAAGTCTCAATGTGTACTTACGCATCCTAATGGATAAGTAATATATCCTTTTGCAAAAGTGTCATAGTAATTTACTTTATATAAGTAGGATTTAAGAGCTATAGCGGTTTAAATGCAAAATGTCATGCATGCTCAACTTACCCCATAGGTGGGGTAAGTTGAGCAAGGGTATGGGGTAAGTTGAGCAGTTAGAAAGTCTAGCCAAACCATGGATTAACTGTTAAATAGAAATGAAATACAAATTCGGTTTAACAATAAACCCTTTACTAAAAGTCTTTTAGCAACAAAACTTAAGCTAATTTTCTTTGAATAATCAACTGGAAATAGAATTAACATAACATCAACGTATCTTAAAATTAATTTTAGGATTAGATTCAGTTTTTCTGTTATATTAATAAGATCTTACTAGATCTAGAACTTATCACTTATTAATCATCGTTATCACTGTTGAAATTCATACAAAAGAAAGTAAGTCGAGCACCTGGCATACATTTTGTATGTGCCTATACAGCAGTTGAGCAACTTAGCTCAACTAACCCCTACCCCTAAATTTCAAATCAAAAGCGAGATTCTGAAAAAACGGTAAGAATTGTACACAGAAACCTTATGTATATCAAAAGTACAGTAAATTTATAAAAGATTAACACTTATCCGGTTGAAAACGGATATCATTTGACTAATACAGACGAAAACTTGCGGTGAACGAATTTTTTACTTTTTGGTATCAAAATAAACAATGTGCGCGTACGCTTCACTCGCTCGTCGAGCCACCACCAGTGGTTGCGCAATGAATACCCCTCCCACGACCCCTTCTTTCCGCCATAGGATGCCCACGCGTGCGGTGAATAGTTTTCGAGATATTGCGATTGCCCAACTTGCCCCTATGCTCAACTAGCCCCGCTCTACCCTACAATACTCGCATTACAGGTGTGCAAAGACAAGTAGAAGCTATATGTACCTACGTATAGTTTGTGTCTACTTATCAATTGACAGGTTTTCCAGGTTGCATACTGTTAACCGGTCTTTTTTTAATTCAAACAGAAGGCGTTGATACATTGCTAAAACATAAATAAAGTATTTGAATATTTTACTTATATAGTATTTAAATAATACATAATACTTAATAATTATTAGTGTAATCGAACGTATTATTTTAAACGGATTTTGATAATATCAAGTTGAAGCTAAGTTATCATCATTGTCAACAGCAATACATTGATTATGTCTTACATTACATAAAAGTACCACAGAAACTAGCGCAATGGCTACTACTGCAGTATCCATTGCATTATATGTTGAGTGGTGTCCTATTTGCAAATCTAGCTTATTTTTTAATTCAACTATTGTGTGTAATGCTAATAGTAATAAAGTAGATCACAAATAAATTTTACTTTACTAAATTTACTGTTACTATAATGAGGATTTAAAAATTTATAATCCAAAATGAGGCTTCAGAGACCGAGTTATTTGTCCTCACAATGTTACCACACCTGCTCAGTAAGTAAATAGAGCTAAAGTTATATCGCTATAAGTAATGTGAAATAGATTAGACACGACTACCTAGTACCGCAAGTTATTCCTTGAAATGTTGCAATTTCTCGCGCCTACGACACATTTTGATTACTTTCGAATATTTCCATATCTTTAACCCGACCCTGAAATATGCCAGCTACGTATCGCAATATGGAGTAGACATTCAAATGCACCTATTAACTCTCAGAGCTTAAACACTATTCATTACAAGGCGAACGACTGGTCAATTCTTTACAGCTTCCAACAATACCGCTCACTTGATTAGAACTGAGAACAAGTAACCTTTAGCACTGCACTTTCTTAGGAATAATCACGATACCAACAAAACACTTTTTATACCACAGTAAACGTGAGCCGGTATGGTACCAATCCAAGACACGTGAGATGAAAATTTGCGCGAACGCGTTATTTTTTTCTTTCGAAACGCGCTGCAACGCGGTGCGGCGTAGAGGCAGCGTTTACTCATACTAACCACAAGCACAGGCTGCGCAGGCGCAAGACAAAGACGCGAAGGCTTTCAGCCAAGTGCGAGCGAGACGGCTGACAAGCGAGGCTTGCGCGGGAGTCCGGTTACGTATCTACGAGTACTTATTATGGTAAGATAAGTCTTTGTACTTATGTGGAAGCTCTGAATTGCACATGCTAGTTAATTATTGACAAGTTAACGACAGAAAATAAACGTAGCACGATTTAATCGGATTCGAATTGTTGTTGTTTTGAATAAATGAAGCAGAAAAGTATAGCGGTACTTAGATGATACAATTAGATAACGCGAAATGTTTAATTCAACCAATAAAACAGGTTGTATGAAATAAGAAATAATCAATTTGCAATAAACACTCAACACGTTACGTAATTTACGAGTAGTATTAATTATTAATTTTAACGTAAATAAACCTTTTTATATTCGTAAATGGTTCTTTAATCAGCGAACAAGATAAATAATATCAATTAATTACATTTTAAAATTAGATCACTGCTCTATCTCAACTGATAATGATCGACCACTGACCTTTCTCTACAAGATACTATCTATTTGACGCAACCTTTTTGGTTTCTTTTTACTTTTACGAAACAACTGGCAAGAAGCTCGACACAAAAGGATTTAATCATTGACCAAAGAGGAATATACTGCAAAGTTTAGTATTCAAGACCAATGGTGAGTCTTTCCTCTTGCGGTCAATAGCGGTTATTCGTGCTTTATACATTGCAAAATACATCTTGATTGTCATATGTCCGTTGGTTGATTTCTATTGACCTACGTTAAATGAGGTTTTTAGAAAACCTCTAAGGTTAAACCTGTCAATCGATGTAGGTATTGTTAAAGCGTGCTTCTATAGAATATTATTCTGTACATATTACAAGTACTTAATCGTATACTTATACATACGATTCATTAACTATATAAATACGAGCAACTAGTGTATTCATTTGTAGATATTGTCACAAATTCTTCAATTTACTTTATTTAAGTATTTGGTAAAAATATTTTTATATTTTCTTTAGTATAGTTTACATTTACAACGTTGGTAAATGTTATTGACATTATATTTATTGAGAGGAATGTTTAATCAATTTAGAATATTTTTAAAGAACCTCATTATTTCGAACATATGTAGGTATTTAAATTATAGAGTCAAATCTAATAGAAGATGAGACCTTACGTTTGACGCCAAAGGCAATGGCGTCAATTCATACATTTACAACTAAATGTCAAGAATAGAAGGTCTTACAACACTTTTAACATTTAATAGCGTTAGTTAAGTACCTACGTCTTTTGCTTAAAGAAGATATGCATTACCATTGAGTAACAAATTTTATGCTAGGCGCAAATTTTGGTTAATAAGGTCTATTTTACGAAGAATTCAGCAATTACCAATTGGGAATGTTATCATTTCATCTACATACCAATAAGGTTAACTATTCGCATTGACTTAAAAATCCTTTCAATAGGCTTAGCAAAATCAAGTTCACAATAGTTTTTTGAACTTGGAAGCGTGTGAATGAAGCAGAGCGTGTTTTACAATTGTTTCACCTTTTGATGAGAAAAGCACAGCAGAAAAAAATGCGGCTTGTATTTTTTATAACATATTATAGTAGGGGAGCCGAAGAGGGGATTTCGGGATTTACTCGAGCGCGTCAGATTAAGATACTGGAGATAGCTAGTACCCAGACAAGTACCTCCACCAAATATAAAAAATCTATCTATGTTCGAACGTGAATTATAGAGGAACAAAATTTACTTTTGTCAGATTAGGCGAATCACTTTATATAATCGTCAGATTAAGATATGGTAGAATCAGAACATAAAGATGAACCATATACATCTAAATCTGACGCTCTAACACCTTTGGAAATGCCGATTTTTTTGTTCATATTTTTGAAAATGAGTCAAAAAAAATGAGTCGCGATTTTTATTTTTTTAACGTTTACGTACACTCACCCCAATCGTGTAAACAATCAGATTTACAAACGTATATTATCAATCATATTTCCTAAATTATTTTTAAGTATGTAAGTATATTAAGCTGATTTTCAATTTATTGAATCTGATTTATAGAATCTATCACTAACTGACGCGCTTAAGTACGTCCATACAACAGTATTTTTTTAAATAAGTTTTTAATTATCTATGGTCGCTTCCCCCACTGATGAAACACATCGGTCTCATACAATTTTTTTCTTCTTATCATCTACCAAATGCAACCCAATAGGTCTCTCTGACGCTCGAGTAAATCCCCATTTAGCATCGTCGCCTCCCGTACTATTAATTTAGTGCGTAACGAATTGTTGTTATTGCAAGATGGGAAACGTGTGTAAGAATGAAGGAATAATATTAGTTCGAAAAGAACGAATGGTAGTTTTGTTCAAAAGTTTGTATTCAGAACGTTAGCCGCTTTAACAAAAGAAGCAAACTGCATCTGTGGAGGTTCACACGGCAATAAAATATGATTCAAAAAGGATACGCTATTGGTATAGATAATCAATGAAAGAATATAATATTTCTATTTCTAAAATTACTAAACATATTCATATAATTGTTCGAATTAGAATGGTTTCAAAGATAACACTCAATAGGTACATTAAATTATAAGCCCATAAATCAGTACCTGAGTACTCAATAAATTTTAATTGCAAGACTTTTTATAACGGACACTAAAACCGGCCAATCCTGGAAATTCGTGTCAAAAGACCCACAATTTTCGAAACAGGAAAATCAACCAATCCCCGCTGACTACTCTCGCTACTCTCTGTACTCGGCCTACTTACTCTTACAAACATGGATGGCTGACTTTACATAGAAAGTAAACGACACAAAAATTCAGTCGAAATCAGGCGAGGACCTGCCAGCGAATTTTAGTTCAACGTTTAGTTTATAGTTCAACGCACTTCGCACAAGTGAGCGATAAAAGCTTTGTGAGGACCATACAACTGACAAATTTAAATTATACTATTTTGATAACTTTAGTGTAGAATGTCATACAGAAAGATTAAAGCACATGTTCGGCGCCGATAACCTGCTTAATGTGGTAATTCGTCCACCCGCATTTATTCATTTCACTTGCAACCAGTTGTGGTCTAAACACTCAATTCGTTTGGCCAAATTATCGTGTTGGTGACACTCCAATACTTATTTTATCGTTTCCGCTATGTTTGTCTTTACGCAATAGGTTTCTATTCGACGACTTGGAATATTTAAATTGAACACATAATAGTAAAATAACTAGTTAGTGAGCCGTGTTGGCTAAGTGGTAGCACACCCGACTTTCATTCCGAAGGTCGTGGGTTCAAACCCCGCCGCGCACCTCTGATTTTTCTTCTTGAAAAATTATGTGTGCTTTAAAAACACGTGCTCTAACGGTGAAGGCAAACATCGTGAGGAAACCGGCATGTTCTGAGAACTTTTCAAAGTTTGAAGAACATGTGTCATTCACCAACCCGCACTTGGCCAGCGTGGTGAATTAAGGCCTAATCTCTCTCGCCAAGAGAGAAGTCCCTGTGTCCCAGCAGTGGGAACGTGATAGGGGTGTTATGGTATGGTAACTAGTTATCGCCTATGATGTGGTATACTTCAATTATTTTTCTCCAATTTGGACCTACGACTACATAATTGGAAAAAGTAAATATTTCCATTTCTGATTAAAAATATACACACACAGTCAAGCTTTCGCAATAAAATAACTCTTTTCTCTCATATTTTCCTAACCTGTTGAAATGTTCATCAAAATCAAGATAGGCTGGAACCACCTTTAGCCTCAATTTATAGCTATTATATCTCGACATATATCTTTTACTCAATTAATAAAGCTATAAAATACTATTAAAACTTAAGTAATAAAACGAATGTAAAATGTATACCTAAAGCAATATCATCCGTAGTTTTTTTAAGCACAGCTTAAGTGCTTGTTTAAGTCAATTAAGTTATTAAGAATTGGGAGTTTTGAGAAGCTTGTAACGATTTAGAGATTTTAGAGCTTATAAAATGAGTTCAAAATATACTTACTACTGTAGATTGCGTAAAGTTATTATAGTTTTCCATATAAAACTATAAATAAATCTATTCTAAAACAAATACATAAAAATATCTCAAATATATTCAACCATTATCCTAACCTAACCTATCTGTACTTCGATTGATTAACGGTTCATGCGTGTATTACGGAATTCTGTAATGAATTCGTATATAACAAATGATACATACAAAACATATAAAAGGTCTATCAATAAAATAATAAATAAACTTCAATGCCATTTGATTTATACATATTGGAATCCCACGCCCATGCTGAACTTTGACACGGAGTGGATACTTGGGTATTATTGAAACGAAAAGTAGTTGACGTGAGACGTGACTAGTGTCATCGTAATCATACAAAAAAATAAAAGTTTAAGCTACGGTCACACAACAATAAGCGACAATAACTTTTGTTTACAAAACAGTTCGTTCCTCGAATATCGCTTTAATCTCTAGGTTTATAAAAAAATGTCGTAACAAATTATCCTGCTGTAGCCTAATACTGATGCATATTATTGTATTGTAGTCAAATGTTGTGATTATTCAAGAAATAAACGTCGTTAATTTATATATCAACGAAACGTAATTAGCTTCTACAGTAACATACAATAGTGTTCTTAAATGAAACGTAGTACCTATCAGTTATTATATGCTAAAGACAAAATAAACAGGACAGTCATAAGTCACTAAAATTTTGAAAGACAAAGCGTTATTTACTAATCTTTTTTTGTGACAGTTAATTTTTAGTTTATTTTGCGTGACTAGAAACGTTACCTTAACCTTAATAAGAGGTCGATTACAGGGCAGCGGGGGCGGCGACAGGCGGTGGCGGTGGCGCCTAGCTTTTCTTTGTCATCGAGCTGTTGTGGGCGATAGTACATGACACGTTTTTCTATGATACTTTCTGTTCTTATTGGATTATAGATATCGGACTGGCTAACCGGCTGGATTATAGAGATGAGAACGATTTATTTTTAATCCTTTGATTTTGATAAAATATTAAGAATGTATTATTTTTAATCTTTTAGTTTTATTTCGGAACAAAGTTTATTGCAATGTTTTTTTTTAAACTAGACGTAATATAATTAGTAATTAAATTATTTATTTACCTACCTCATAAATATAAAAATCAAATCACCATCATTTAAAACTGAGAACTTAGTTACTTGCACAAATAAAAATATACTATAGGTAGAATTTCTGCTCTATAATAAAACTGTTCTAGTTCAGTTACAAACCCGAAAAGGCGTCAACTTCTGATTGCCACCACTGTGGGTGTCACCTTGAAAAAGTCAGTAGGAGTCTCCCTTCCTGTGATTGTTTTACCAACTGCTTACAACAAATATGGAAAGAATTAATGAAGGAATGTCTTCATTGCTTCACGTCCGACTGAGCAAAGGAACTCGAAGCAAGCAACTACAGCTTTTGAAAGCTTTTTAATGTTCCTTTATAGTTTTTTTACGTTTTTAAAGCAAGTACTTATATGCTGTAGATTACACCTATTAAAGGTAGTTGGAATCTTACTGCGAAACGATTGCTGCAAAATATTGTCCTTAGTTCTTTTATGTCTGTTTTAAACGCTTCCTCGTTTACGAAAACCGGCGACATTTTGTCAACAATGCAGTTCTTGTGTATGTATTGTGGATTGTAAACAGGTGAAGGCGCAGCGTAAACTAATATTTTCAATTCACCTATTGAACGACGCATCCTGTTTATTATAATGTCAGGTACTTAATGGTGCTATGTTTTGCATTGTTGTTTCCAGTTATAGATAGTTTCAACTGTATTATTTTGATGACTGCGACAAGAAGCTCATAGTTGTTATAATTGTACTTTGGACTAGATTAAGACAAAAATAGTTGTGTCTCAGAATAAGACCTTGAGTATACCGCAAATTTGCGTAAATGATAATTGAACTACCTAAGTATTTGTTGTTTAACTAGTTAACTAATGTTGTTTATAATTAAATATATAATATAGTAAATCTAATGGTAGATAAACTAGATATTAGAAAAACTAGTTGTTTCTTACTCAAGTTTCTAAAAAAATATTTATAACTGATATCAAAACATTTGATAATTCCATATCCATATCCATATCCGTTGTAGATTCCATAAACAAAAAATAAATCATGGTAGCCTGCAACAGTTGAAATATTAATATTTTCTCATTGATGATAACATCAGCTCAGTACTCTGCCAGCTCTACTGAGGTGGATCCATCAGACCAGAATGCTGCAATGATATGCCGGCTTAGTTCCACCTTAAACTCCCATCGCTTTCATAACTTTATGCTTAATTTATCTATTAGGCAAAACTTGGTCTTGGTGCTCATGGAAAGAGCTCAAGGATATTGTACCACCAGACAATTTGTCTAAAACTTGGAAAGTGTTATTTTTTCTACAATAATAAAATGAATAAGAATTCAACGGAAGTCTTCGATATTCAATCGTGAATCCTACTTAATGTTTTGATTTATCTGTGGAGGAGTGAAACCCATGATTGGACATACATTTGATACGTTCGTGGTAGATCACGAGAACGTGCCTCGGTACCTACTCTGTTGAGATTGGACTCTCGACAAGGTATTAGCGAGTACAACAATTATAACCATCCTGGAAGTAATCTATACCTACACTGATTTCAACTTAACTTCTAAAATAAATTAACTTTACAGATTAGTTTCAAACTTCTAGATTAGAAACTGAACTTAACTTGACATGAAGGGTGAGAAGCGAATAACATTTAAATTTCTGTAGTTGAGACCGTTTCTTTGGATAGCGCACTCGGTTTAACGTTATTAACGTAAATAACCTTATTATATTAAAACTTTGATAATTTTGAACCGGACAACCAAATTAATCTCGAGGAACTATATTAAAACATATTAGCAAACTTATGTTTAAATTTTCTTCAAACACTTTTCCATCTGACATTACACACGCTAATACTACGAGTATATAGTATATATACCCTACTACGTGTGTATAGACGCGCACGCGCAGCTGCAGAACCGGTCTCGGCTTCTCGTTTACACGATACAGGCCGGATTAAGGAGGCTGAGGATTAAGAGGAGGCGTGGCTTTGCCCCTGTTGTGGGTGCCTGTCACGCCAAACATCCCAACTGAGGTCGAGATGACCTATGTCCGCCTGTGACGCAAGAGGTTGCGACTTTGATTCCCGTCTTGGGACAAAAAATTGTATGATCTGCAAATGTTTGTTCCGAGTGTCTAAGTATAAAAAATATATCTATGAATGTATATTATATTAAGTTTATCAGAAATCTAGCACCCGTATAACACTAGCTTCGAGCTTCATGGGGCTAGAAGTTGTGTGTAAATTGTCCAGCAAAATTTATTTATTTTATTGACATCGACATAATTTTATCGGCAGTCGGGGGACCACTATAGCGAAAGAAAAGCAATTTATAATGACCGCAATATTGTGTTATCGATGTAGGAAGTCGGGATGACCACTTTCCTGAGTTGTTCCCTGTACTGCGTATTGCTTTGTCATAGTACGTAATCCTATGGGTTTGGACCCATTAAATCTGGCCTATCCCGTAGGCGTTATGGGTTATTAATGCATCGATTGCAGTAACCAGCCTATTATTAACAGTTTTTATGTTATATCTTTGGAATACAAAACGGTGCTGTCAACGGTATTTAAAATGATATGAATATATTAGTCGTCCAGCAATATTTATTTATTTTAGTTGATTTAGGAGGAGTTTTTAGGGTTTGTATAGATAAGATGATAATAATATGTATTACAGTAATACACATTGAGATATGTTTTGTTATTAATAAAACAATAAACCATTTTTTTAATACCAAACACGAATTAAATTATGTAAGTTTGTAAACATCAAAACGCGCGATATTAAAAACGAAATTTGAAAATTATACCTCGTAATGACCATACTAAAATAAAAATAAAACACAAATGTTAACAGTGTCATTGCGCCTTAAAAATGGGTCAATAAACACATACCTAATCGTATCACAAAAACTAGACTCAGCATTTCAATCTCCAATCTCTCGAGTAGGTTAGGCTCAAGTAGGTAGGGTAATAATGAATAATTAGTTCAATAATAGCTAATGTTCAGCTGTGAAGTAATATCTGGCCCCGTTGTCTGGGCTCGGCACGTTCTGCCGTGACACAGTTCTAGAAATGTACCTACTTTCCGATATATATACTTATATTGGTTTATATTTTAACTATTTGATTTTTCTCTGGTCATTATGTTTCTTAAATATTTAAGGACAAGTTGTGTGATTAAGGAAGACGGGTTACAGACTTTAATGTCAATTATGAAGTGGATTACAAATAAATGTTTTTTTTTTACTTTTTAGTTACATGTACTTTTTCTTTCCTGCAGAAAGATTCATCCATCAAATAACTATTTTAGTTACTCGAGCCGCTATAACCAACCCACTTCCTAAATATGATTGTTATTAGGTATATTTTGTTTCTTAGATTATAATGGCATTTCTCTAGCTGAAATCTCTAATCATATTCAAAAATAAAAGCAACAGCGAAATCTGTGCGAGTCACCGTTACATGAAAGTGTTTGAGACAAAGTAAAAGTTTTAATTATTTAATATCAAGATTGTGTCTGTAGTCCGAAATGATCTTGCATTTATTTGCTTTTAAATTATCAACTATAGCAAATCCGATTATATCGTAGTGATTATTAAGAGCTTATAACAATAAATACTTTTAACTTTTGATTGCTCGATATCCTCAAATGAAATTAGGTTATTTTCAAAATAAATAAAT
This sequence comes from Chloroclystis v-ata, assembly GCA_963691955.1. Taxonomy (NCBI): domain Eukaryota; kingdom Metazoa; phylum Arthropoda; class Insecta; order Lepidoptera; family Geometridae; genus Chloroclystis; species Chloroclystis v-ata. Next base: position 7,643,591 of record OY829902.1, on the reverse strand, counting down.
TTACCTTTGTACCGAGTGGTGCATTTGTGCAGTGGTGTACTATTAGCTGTTTCACGGTTTTTATAAAACCAATAAAATTAAATGTACCCAACTGAAACATTTCTAAAATAAAAAATCTGCTCTCGATTTCACAGCTTTTCTTCCGGAACGTTAATTTATTTAGACAAAAGTGATTGCGGAGTAATTAGGCTATCAATAAATAACCCGGGCAAACTATTTTAATAGGAAATTACAAAAAACCTAACTTTGCTAGATGATTACTACAAGACGTGTCCCCGATGTAAATAAAAACAATCTCGTAGACTGGACGTAGAACCAATCACGACAGAGGCTCAAAGTTCTACGAACTCTCCCGCGCCTTTCTGATTGGTTAAAAAGCGCGCCAACTCAAACCTGTTTCAAAAATGGAAGCTCAACGCGCGCTATTTATTGTGGACATCGAATTAATTCAAAAGGTTTGAATTGTTTAAAATAAACATTTTTTATTCGTTTATGGTCTAAATGGTCGCTTTTACGGAATAAAAGAACAACTATGACAGAGATGGATGATACTGGATTTTGCATAGAAGTTTGAATACATTTTATCAATAAAAAGCTTGCCGTCAAGTGCCGACTGATTTATCGCGGTTTATCGAGGACAAAGGGCTATAAACTCAGACCTATAAAGGCTTGAACACAGCTGTTATAGACTAGGCACAATGGCATAGACCTACCTAACTCACGATCCAGCACTGGCGCCAATCGACCAAGAACCGGTCTCTGAGATTAACTTAAGCTATTATGAAGTAGCTATTTTAAGACAACGTTCCTAGTGCACCTAATGCTTTCTAGAAAATCAAGACCTTAATAGCTTCCAACTTTAGTGCTTGGTCATAAAGTTTTCAGAGAACAACTTGCGAGCAACCTACTTGTACAATTTCAGATTGAGATACCTACGTTTTAAAATGAGAGATCCGCACAAACGACAATAAAAATATTCTTAAATACAAGTGATTTAGTTATATTTCAAGCAAAGAAAGAGCGGATATTAAAATAATTTTTTTTTTCTAATTTCTTTCTAATAATTAGAGGCTGATGATGATGTTGATGGTTTTAGAAAAGTAAATTGGAATGAGGTTACATATAAAACCTAGCTAGAAGAACAAATGCGTAAAACCACCAGATTGGTTTCACTAGTCACGGAACATCAGGCTTAAAGAGATGCTCTTTCAAGCTTTTTCTAGGAAGTTCTAATGAAATTTGAAATGTTGGCATCGTGTCGAAAGCTATGGGTTCGGAGCCGACGCCATTGTTCGCAAAGGTCACGCTTCCAGTCGGGGCGTGAGGCTCTGAGGTCATGTTGTCTCTCTTTGTTTCTCGGCTGTAGACAAACTCTAGCATTCTTGCGCGGAAGTTATTTCCGAAACTTTTTACTAATGTCCTTTCTAAAGTCTTGCCCTGCACTGCCCGGAATCAGATGTAAAAAGTATTAATATATAAATTTGTTTTACTTTATGCTAACGTTTACACAAGTAACCCGTAACACAAGCTTCAAGCTTTCCACGGAACTATGTTGCTGTGTGAATTGTCCAGTAAGCTAATCAAATATAATATATAAATAAATATATTATATTTGATTAGTACTTACAGTAAGCTATATTTACAGTAAGCTAATCAAATATAATATATAAATAAATATATTATATTTGATTAGCTTACGAATTTGATTGAATAGAGACGGTGAAACAGCAAGTCCAGTAGACACCCTGATAATGATGATAGAAACAGATAGGTATAAAATATTTCTAAGTGTATGCAACATACGCAATATGCGTAGATAACGTCATACTGTTGCTGTCAGTGATAAATATAAAATTACAATACTTTTTCAAAGAAATTTACTTTTACACTTTGGGGCCGTCCATTAATCACGTGAGGCTCATAAGGGGGGGGGAGGGGGTACGGAAAACATCACGAAACATCACGAGGGGGGAGGGGGGGTCTCGTAAGACATCACGTGTATTAATTTTATAAAAATTGCAATGTGCCAACTCGCGTGAATCCATCTTTTGTTTTCCCTCGAGATGACGAATAACCCTTATTTTTTGTCAAAAAGCGCATTTTAAGAACCGAAATTTTGAAATTTGTTTTTTGAATCTAAAAGCAATTTTTAAATATTTTTTTCCAGTCAAAAATAGCCTTTACATTGACTTCCAAAAAATACACGTGATCCAGGGGGGAGGGGGGGTGATGGTCCCAAACCTCACCAAATATCACCAGGGGGGAGGGGGGGGGTCAAAAAATGAGAAAAACTACCTCACGTGATTAATGGACGGCCCCTTTATTACCTAAAATAATTGAATTAAATTCGACGATTATTAAAATATTTATAAACGACTAAAAATACTGCTGTATATTTTCGAGCTATCTTTTGTTGTGCAACAGTTTCACTGAGCTTAGGTCGGGTTACGAAATCGGAATACAAGAGCAACTTTCTTTCGGGATTTTATCTTTTTCTTATCTTTGCTCTACGTGGAGCTAAACTTGCCAAGATATTAAAATGTACTTGTGAAAGCTAGGGAAGCTAACTTATATTGCTACTCTAAATGTGAAACAATGATTTAATTAAATGGAAGAAACGAAGAAGTATTCGTAAAAGGTTTTTTATACCACATAACAACCTTAATACAAAACAAACAACACTGGTTTCGAAGAAACTTATTAAAAGTTCTCAGAATTTATACTTGTATTAAGCTGAAGAGTTTGTTAATATGCTTGAACGTGCTAATCTGAGTAACAACTGCATCATTAACTGGTCAAATTTAAAAATATTTTATAAACCGATACCTACGTAGATAGATATCGTAAAAACGCAAACGAAGTTGTCGGAGGGTCGGCTAGTATTCTCTATATTTAGAATAATATTGCTTACCTTCAGCGCGCAGAAGATGCAGGACGGGCCAAGACAGGCGTGGCCAGTAAGCTCGCGAAAGCTTCTTCGAAATATGTCCAGATGCCATAAGACCTGGAAATAAAAAAGCATTTATTGTATTATGGCTAATAAGGTGTCAACATTACACTCGTAGGTATGAATGGGTATGGTTTAGAGGTTGCCTTAGTTTTATGAATAAGTTGGCACAGAATAAAGAACCGTGGGATAATCCATTGGTCAGTAAGGAGACTCCAAAAGTAAGAGATGAGTTGGTACTATTTTATGGCAGCATCACAGGTGGTTTAATAATTATTATAATTTAAATTAAGTAATAAAGTAATAGCAATCATTTATGGATAAATTTCTGTTTTGATGACAATAGTTTTTTTGTGCTTGAAGGAAGTTCTCTGTATGGCATAGGTTTTAAAAGCGCCCACACTAATAAAAGTACAATATTTAGTGTAGAAAATAAAGAACTTTTGAAACTAATTTGCATAGTAGTACAGAAACTACCACAATGCTCAAACGTGAACAAGTTTTTAAAAGACAAGCTACTTCAGCATTTTTAAAGTGTTTGCAAACACATGCTGTATGGCAGGTGTATTTGAATGCACTTGCCTAGTCACCTATATCTATTTATGGATAAAACACCTAATTACAAAAAGCTTAATAAACAACCACATGTGTTTCTACGTTTTTACACCTTTGCCATCTGTGCCCATGACACACGAGCTTCAGCATTGAGCCTAGGCATTGAATGTGTTAAAATACGTTAACTATACTTAAACTAATACGTTATTGCGAATCTAATTGAGCTGACAGAATTAAATACAAATTGTAAGGTCGATGTTTTTCTTTTTAGTTATAAATAAAGAAGTCATTTATTGATTAGCACTTGCAAATTTCAAGGCAATGTAACTAAAATCGTCTAATTACTTACATCAATATTTATTTATTTATTTAACAAATATAGCTAACTCTTTCGTCAAGAGAGATGTATGTCCCAGGAATGAGAACGTGAATAGGGGATTAGGGATCATTATGATAGTAGTGATAATAAACATCGTTAATTCGTTGACAGGGTCAAAGCTAAACTAACTACCCCAACGACACTACCACATGACGTCATGTTTTCACAAAGACCCACATGTCTTTGGTATTATATAGGAACACATGGTCTTCTGGTAAGAATGACTTCTTGGCACGAGGCGATGTCAGGTGTGCGACATATGACGATGCAAAAAAGGACGATTATAAGGTGCCTAATATATAGGGCTAAGCTTGGTGCAGTTGGGAATAAATTAAAAAGCACTTGTCATTTTTACCCTCGCAAATAGGGGAGTTATATTATAACTATGATCGCTTTATAATATGTTGTTTGTTTGTCCGCATTAAATACGAAATTGGTCCAACATCGGAAGACCGATTTCGTATCTTACAAGAGGTTTTAATTCAATTAATATAAAAACAAATTTGAATAAAAACCTATTTATTTTACATCTAAGCAAATATCGAGATTTTGTCTATCTGAAGAGATGGTGATAATTATGAGATGCTGCGATGGCGAATTTCTACAGAAAACGTAAGATTTAATTTAGCGTTAATTCAAATGAAATTTATGATTTAGCAAATGTCTGCTTGTGTGGGAATATAAACGAGATTTAAAACTAATTTAAATGGAGGAGGTGGTTTTTTATGTTTCGCTATGATATTCACAACGCCAACGCATTTCCTGCCGTTTCGCCCACTAAACAGCTATAGATAATGACGTACATATATCTACTATTATAAATAATTTCTAATGTGGTAAAATTTTGCAATAAATTTTACAACAGTATAGAAATAACATTTGACATAAATATGATAATTACAGATAAAGAGCTTTATTTGCAGCCACATAAATTATTCTACTTTTAAATCTTAAAAGGGTCTATATTCCCATTTATGGTAAAGATAGTTGGTTGGTAAAAAGTAAATACGAGTATATCGCTCGCTACCATATAAAACTTTTAGAATACTATATTTTATTATTATGATAATTTTATTGAAGTCTCTAATGATCATAATATATTCGATTTAATACATTATTGGGATAAATATAGTTTCACCTGCTGTTCTCGGATGGGCCGTTTTTCGCGATTCTTTGGCAGGTGGTGAAACCAGTTTTTGGCAGATGCATTCAGTCGGATAATCGGCCTCTATAACCCGTTGGTTTTAAATTTAAACTACTAGGATAAAATAATTTAACTTGTGTTCTACATAAGATGGTTTATAGGTTTTTGTATAAATAAATAATGTGATTATGTTTGTCATGAAAATGAAGTTCTAGATTACAAACATACTAAATTTTACACAATACTACTAATACATATGGTATTAGTATTATTAAGTGTATTTGGTTAAATGAAATAAACAGTTTTATTAGGTTGGTACTATGTGTTTCTTCATAACTATGTACTTGCTTCATTTGTTTTCTTAGAATCGACGTAGGTAACATTTTATGACTGTGATAAAGATAATATTTTAGATTCGTTTTATACTCGAAATAGTTGTACAATTCCATTAGTTTCGATGTTTTATATTACTGACCTCTGCCCGTCCTATCAAACTTGATTTTATATGTCAAGGAAATCTATACCTACACATGATTTCCTGCGAAAATCAATATGTATTTCGTTTTTAAACATTTTATTTATTTTTAATTTAATCAAAATTACGAGTACAACACAAATATTAACGTGGAAGTTAAGTGCATCTAATGCTTAGATTGCGCGATGGTTTAATAAAAGACAGACTCTTTAAATGATATCGCGAATATACAATATACGCAGATTTTTATAACTAATAAGGATGTATGGTGCTTGAACCAACATCCTACAGGAGCCAAAAAAGTGTCACAACGGAAGAACAGATGCTTCATAACATCCATTTTATATAAAGGGCAATAACTACTGCGCTAGTACTTCAAGTAAAACGGCGCAAATCACAAAAACTGCAAGGGAATTTATACTATAAAACCATTGCATAGGGTTAGTTGTAGGATGAGATAAAAAGTGGAGTAAGTCCAGAAGCTTGAAACCAGTGGTTAGATGAACGCTGATTTTTCTAAGTCACGTAAGTAGTACTGTTAGCTACTGCTCTGCCCTGCCTAAAGGTCGACTCACGCTACACCGTGTCGGGTCCGAGCCGAGTGTCGGCCGTAGCACGGTCAACTAATATTTCATACATTTTGTATGAACCCACTCACGCTATACCGAGCGGCAACCGAGTGACGCCCGAGCAACGGACATCGCTCGGAAACAACTCGGTCCCGCTTCGGCTCGGCCACGGCCCGTTGCATCAATACAGCGCCGCCGAGCTGCGCCCGAGCAGTCGGTAGTGATGCTATACAGTGCTCATGCAGTTTAGACACGGAACCGGCTCGGTGACCGTGCTACGACCGACACTCGGCTCGGACCCGACTCGTCGCGGGCCGTCTTTGTAATTTTAGACACGAAACCGGCTCGGTGACCGTGCTACGGCCGACACTCGGCTCGGACCCGACACGGTGTAGCGTGAGTCGACCTTTATTGTGAAATCTGTTGTTTAAACTTGGAACTTGTATAGTATAAGTTTATAGCTGACTAGCCAACTGTTTCGTCCGCTTTATGCCCATGTATTCTCAATCTTTCCTGGGCTACTACGAATATTGACTTTTTAAAATCAAAAGCACCTAAATCGGCTCAGCTGTTTATAACGAAAATACAACGAAAAGTGGGATTTATATTATAGATAACTTAGACCGGGCATTTAATGTTCATATTTTGTTAAACTTCTCAAAACTATTTCACTTTCAAAACTATATACGAGTATACTATTACTTGGTAAATCATTTCTGCCTTTCTTAATATTATTAAAAGAGTCTTAAAAATACGTTAGACAAAACTGAATCGGCTCTGTTCTCGGTTTCAACGTGTTATCAACTTACAAGAATCTGGACACTTCCTTGAATTTAGATACTTCAAAGTTTGTCTATCCTAAATAAATATTACTAAAAGCGGTCGCTAAAGTATAACAATGATACAACTAATCGCTTTTTTAAATAAATATAATACTAGAAAAGTGATAAATAATCTCTTGTCTGTTAGACCAGGGTTTTTAATATTTTACAAGGAAAAAAATAGTAGTAGAATGAAACCCATTAGAAAAGGAGGGGAATATGATAAAAATGAAAGGAAAAATAAATTACGGTCGATCTGAGTTCGGGAAGTGGGAGGGGGTGGGCTTTTAAGGGGAGAAAATGGTTTATCTCGATTTGCGGTGAAACTACAAGTCCTATGAAAAAAAGTTATATGGCAAAGTTGTAGGTAATAAAACGATCTACAACTTTTAATTCACAATTTTTTTACATAACGTCAAAATGTATGTGAAAAATTCAAATAACTAAGTTTTTGGTTTTTTATTTCTATCTTTTTCAAAAACATTTTATTTTCTACGAAATTTGGTGAAAACTTACCTATTTATGTTCTAAATCCACTATAATTTATTTGATTAAAATATTAATTTTTACACCTTATTTTGACTTAATTACTAAAAAAATAGACCAATTTTCAATCGAAAATTCACGTGTCAAAATATTAGCTTTTTTATAAAAATCGGTATGCTGTTTGTTCATTAAAATCTCTATTTTCTGATGGTTAAGAAAAATATATACATTACTATAGTAAATTATCTCAGAAAATGCAAAACACCGAAACAAAATTTGTATCATTATGTACAATTGCATCATAAAAATGTGATTTTTGTAATTTTTATTTCATAAAATTGCTTATAATCCGACTTATTGCACATTATACAAACAGATTATTATATAATAATTATTATTATATAGTCTGAAAAGACAAAATCATATTTTTATGATGCAATTGTACCTAATGATACAAATTTTTGTTTCGGTTTTGTGCATTTTCTGAGAATATTTACTATCGTAATGTATATATTTTTTTTAATTATCAGAAAATAGAGATTTTAATGAACATAAAGCATAACGATTTTTATAAAAAAGCTAATATTTTGACACGTGAATTTTCGATTGAAAATTAGTCTATATTTTTGAAAATTAAGTCAAAATAAGGTGAACACAATAATATTTTAAATCAAATAAATCACAGTGTATTTGAGACATAAATAGGTAAGTTTTCACCAAATTTCGTAGAAAAATAACAATTTTTGAAAAAGATAAATAAAAAAAACCAAAAACTTGGTTATTTGAATTTTTCACATAAGTTTTGAGGTTATGTAAAAAACTTGTGAATTAAAAGTTGTAGATCTTTATATTACCTACAACTTTGCCATATAACTTTTTTTCATAGGACTTGTAGTTTCACCGCAAATCGAGATAAACCATTTTCTCCCCTTAAAAGCCCACCCCCTCCCACTTCCCGAACTCAGATCGACCGTAATTTATTTTTCCTTTCATTTTTATCATATTCCCCTCCTTTTCTAATGGGTTTCATTCTACTACTATTTTTTTCCTTATTTGACCATTTTTGAAGCTAACTGCACTGGTCTATGTACTGAATGGGTAGGCTCAAAAACTACTGGACCAAAAAATTTAAAATATATTTGTAATATTTAATAATTTGATCTGTGATACATGTAGGTTTAGTAAAACCATTTCTAAAATGAACGCCCCTCCACCGAATTCTGTATTTTTTTTCTGTGTATTCTGTTTTTCTGTATTTCCTCACACGTTGAAATCATCACGGTTTTGTGGAGGGGAGTTCATTTTTAGAATGGTTTTACTATACATACTTATGGTACAAACAAACGAAGGTGGAGACTACACTATAGGTACAAGGTTTTTAATTGAAATGACAAAGGTCCGTGTGTATACAGCTTTCTTGGGCTCGTGACTTACAGATAAGTTCTAATGGAAGGAGATAACAGTTTGGAAATGGTTTTTTAGGACAATGCACTTTATCAATACGATAAGGTGATGGTTACGTTTGTTCGTGGCTTAAAAATTACCAATATTCAAGATAAAAAAATATTTGCTCGGAGGTAAAAAAACATTGAGAAACAAAAATAATTGTTTTGGGTTCCATGTATGGTGTAAATACCTACCACTTTTTCTGCTTGCCATTTTTATCCAGCTTTTGGATACAATATACCTACAAAGAAACTATGTAAGTACCTAATACCTACAACACAGAGTTTTTATACATGATTTTTTCGTCTACAGTTAAATCTGTGGGAAAAAAGAAACATATTTCACACATGAAATTAACGTTCAGAAATCACATTTAACGCCACAATTGATCTATATGTTGATATAGCTTAACAACATAAACTGATGTGTTCCTATCAGTTCTTCGCCATTACCTGCGTAAGAGTTGAACATAACGGTACACAGTACGTATGTGCTGAAGCAGAATCATGGTTGTAGTAAATTGAAACTGACCTTAACTTGTTAGTAGTTGTTTTGTAAAGTAGAGACTATGATAAGCTATTAATTTCTATTCTATTCTACAACATTAGTATATTATGTAGAATATATAGGTACCCGGTTTTGTAACAGGAATTCATTTTTCTCGTAATGTTTTTGGTGAGGTAGGTAACCCACATTAAGTACCTACCATGTCTAATAAACGAGAACAAAAAATAAGGTAAGTTGGTTGAATTTAAATTAATGTAACAGAGTAGTGAACGTACAGAGCGGTATATTATTTATTTACTAACAACCAAGACTCAGCCATCGGGTGTGAAATCGCCCATGACAAATGAAGACAACAAAGTTACAATTTACTTGTAACGTGTAACTAGCGTAGTAATAAATCGCAGTTCATTAGAACGTACTAGCAAGTGTTAAACGATCCTTCAAAGAATATATGTGTGGGGCAGATAGTTTACACGTTTTTGTGTAATTATGGCCTTAAGGTGAAGTTGGTGATGTGGAAAGTATATATACGGATTAATAGATTATGGTGAAAACAAATCATTTTTTTATCAAATACATTTTGTAGATAGTAAGATGATTTTTTACTGTAAAACTTTTAAGTTATATCTTTGTACAGTACCAAATTACTGCGATCACTAATCTATCTGGTGAAACCCTCAAAACGTATAATGGGTGGAATTGGGACGTTATATAAAATATGTATTTGTGTATGTGTAAGTTATATTGATTTTTATATAATATGTACATTTATCTCTATCATAATGCGTTATTAAAATGACACTGTAAGAATTAGAGACTAGTAAAGCATCAAAATAAAGTACTCTCAGGGTTCTCGATATTTTAGTTTAAATCTGGAATAGAAGCACATCAGAACTCATGGAAAGGGAGGGCAGTGATGCGTCTAACATATTGAATTTATAATGTAGAGTAAAAAGTCCGATTTGACGGGCAGTGCGCGCCGTGGGAAGCTCCGAGCTCACACGATTTATTACTACTAGTGCTGCTAATCGGAATATAATCTGTGTAATGTTACGGAACTCAGACAAATACGGGCCACGACTGTTTGTTTATAAAAGCTTTCCGCGAAACTAGGGTCTTTACAAACTGCCGACAAAATGTTTCACTGTCGACAAACTATTTCACTGTTTGGAAGGAGTTATATTTATGCAATCTACTTAGTTTTTATTGATAAATAAATAAATACAATGTGATGATAACGCTGTTTAGGAGCATAAGAACAGAAGCTAATATATATTTTGTAGACTTAGGGGAAAGAATATATCGTAGTTTAACTAAAGTGATATTATGAGCTCTAAAGAGGTTTCGACTCGTCTGACCCACGGGTTAGATATTCTATATATCGTAGGGAAAATCAGGTTTCTATACGATACCTATATTTCTTTACAGGTTCTAAACTTGGACTTCAAGTGGCATAATTCGAAAAACATATTTGGAACTATAAAAGGTATACCGGATTGGTTGCGTGCTGTCAATGCACGATATAAAACGGAAACAAATTTGAATTGTAATATAGTTATGCACTTCCCACCGGAAACCCCAACTACGTTTTGATTTTACGTGAAAATAAAACGATCAGTTTCCCTAATTTTAATTGTTTCCTTATACAATACTAGTATCAATAATTATGATTTTGTAAAAATTTGTTACGAAATTATTATAATTAAGCAGAATATTTTACATTACACTTTCGTGTCAATGTACCTAATACAATTGATAAAGTAACGGAATGCTTAGTCATGTATACATACAATCAGAGTAGACGGAAAACTAGGCTGCGTTGATAATATCTGATTTACAAGCAATTAAGTGCAGAACGTATCAGTACATATTGGGTGTAATCTTGGGGTTCTGTAGCGTGACGCTTCGGTCACGGCTATTTACTCTTTGAGACTTTGAGAGTTCTGAATTTGAAATTTCAGTAAAATTGTTGGGATGAACATTTGCGCCAGTTAAATTTGGAATTTGCGAATTGTTCATAATAGTTCCAAGTGTCTTCGACTTTAGATATAATTTAATCAAAGATGTGTTTCTCTGCGCATAATCCCAACACAAGTTCTAACAATCGACAAATCTGGAGTTTAAATTGTGGTTTGCTTTGGGCATCAAAAATGACCTCATTTTTGTCAATGAACTTTATTACTATGTATCTTTCGGAGTAACATTAGACAAATTTTATCATTTCTGCCATACACTAATAAATACAGTGTTATGCATATTCCAATACGTGTGATCATGCAAGTTTCATCTCAATGATATAGATCAATGCAGATCTACATACCTAGAGGTACTACAGGTTCTGTCAGTTGGACACGTTTTACCTACTTTTGATAACCGGCATTGGCCAATTAAGGAAATTACTCAGTACTTTGCTCTGATTTACATGCAAACGTCAATTATTTGTAACTGCAACTACGGCATTTTTGTTTTACTGCTGATATATGTCACTGTGTGTTATTACGAAGGAACTGGTACTTGCACTTCCAGAGTTGTAAGTAGCGTGAGGAAACATAGTGAGGATTTTCTGATGGAAAGAATATCGCAAGTGCTTAATATATAAGCGAGTACAGTTTCATTATCTCGCATAAAGGCTAGTTTATACCTCATAATTTTTCACACAAAATAATTATCGAGATAGGAAGAAATTTACACATTAAAAGACGTGTTATGTAAATGCATGTTATAAATTAAGTTTCTGAGTTCTCTTACTGAGAAACTCAGATATTAGAGTGATAAGTTTGATACATGATAAAACGAAAACAGTCAGCGTTACTTTCTGCTGACTGTGAGCTCAAGTCAATAGCAACGTATGAAAAATACAAATTTGTTCGCACGTTTACGCATAATTGCATAACGAACCGACAGAATAACTTTCACATTAATATAAGTCCACGATTCATACACAATAGTTTACAATCACAATATTTTTTACGAAGGAAGTTTAGGATAAACACTGATATTATAGAAATTTGTGTATAAAGTGTCAAATAAAGGATGTATCTGATAGTGTGAGGGAATATCAAAGCTCAAACTATTTATTGCAATTGCAACTCTGTCGTGATTGAGGTCTAAAATCTTACTTGGAGGTTACAAATATTGTTATTAATTTCACATAGCAAAATCAAGTTATAATATCTCGCCAATCGCGTTTTTTTATTCCTTCACAGTTACAGCACGTATTCCTCACAAAAAGGTGTTTAATATACGAATAAAAACTAGAGAGAGGAGAGGCATTGGTCAAACCGGTCATCGAAACTTGTGCCAGATTTCCGAGAACATTTCAAACGCTTCGTAGCCAATTTACGGTTCTTCTCCTATATCCATTCATTATTTAGGTATTAGCGTCTTGATTGAGCCTTAGTTTTTGCAGACAAATTGTCGGTTCATTCGATGGGTTAGATGAGATCACAGCTTAACAATTTTGATTTGAACGGCATCTTTATGTAATTATATTTTATGCTATCTAGATCGATTTACTAAACCCCTACTTCTTAGTCATGAGTTACTGTTTCTAAAGTTCCATAAAGAATTTTCATTCATATTTTCTAAAAATATATTTCTGTTCCTAATTAGCTAATGTTCAGGCAGTTTGTTAATTTGAATATTTCTTTATTCATTAAATTATACTACTTGAGTAATTTCGTAAAATTATAAGTTAATTTATTAATTTACGTAGCCATTCATTTCTTACAATAAATCAGTGTGTGCTTATAGAAATAGAAACTTATAGAAAATCTATAAGAAAACGTATGTAGGTAAAACTAAGTATTCAGTCAGAGGATAAGTTTAAATATGTAGTTACAGATTTACAGATAGAGCCTATTAATAATTAGGCTTGAAAATAGAATGCTCTAAAAAGACAAATACACTCTGAATATCCGTTCTAATTACAAAACGTTAAATAACTTTCAAGTTCAAGTAAATGAGTCACAATTCATGCATCATTAGGGCCCACTAGCCGAAACGCAAGACCCCAAAAGTACAAAACCATACAAAATTAAGCGAAGCTTCGGAACACTCCCAACGTTCATACTGTGTAGCATCACGATCTCCCCATTTAAAGGGTAAAATGGGGAGACCGTTCATGCATGCGATGGTCACTGCGTTTGCAGGTACCTGTATACAAATCGCAGTATAATTTGAGGCTCTAAACAAAACGAAGGTTTTTGTTTGTTGTCCCGTTTCCGCACAAACAACTGTGCACTGCGGATGTTGCCGTCTCGCTCTAGAGCGCGTTGATGTCTTTTCTTCCCGCGTGCGGTTCCATAGTATAAGCGATGTTGAGACAAAACATAATGAAATAAAGTTAGCTACTATGAAATATATTTTAAGGTTGTATGTAAGTTTTGCAACCCTTGTAGATATAATAATGACTCTGGATATTCATTACTGGAGGTACATTATGTAACACTAGTTTTAAGATATTTACCCGTGAAGTAAAGTCTAATATTATATTAATGTGAACCTTAACACAAAATGTACACTGTATCAACTACGTGATATAAGAACGTTTAGATTATAAATACTTAGTATTCAATATTATATCATTAAAAAATGACATGTATTTTTCGTAGTAAAATGTGTTCAGGCTAGACTAAACCTAGAATTGTAGAGAAGATAAATAATATTCTAAGAAAACGCACGCACTAGCGTCGCAAGCAATTGTGTATTTTATTAGTTTATTGGAGGGTGTTTATGTAAATGTTTTGTCTGAATTTGGTTATACTGTGTAAGATGCAACCGCTGTAAGCACGGAGGCTTTAAGGGCGCAGGGAGAGAAGGGATCGAGTTTGAGATACTGTGGTCAAACCGGCTCTGGACTAATGCATTTATACTGATTTTCGGAGGGAATGCCCTTTGAGATGTAACGTTCTTCAGATTCAAATATTTGCCTTTTGATTTTGGTTTTGAAGATAGCAATGTTTTCAGAACAAGGTCACAGTTAAGAGTTATCCTGTTTTTAGAAAGACGAAGACCTATGTCTACCTACTCAAAATCTATTTATTTTTTAAAGACAAACAGATTTCGACTTACAAATCTTAAATAAACAATCAATTCATACGATACTGGGCAAACATGATGAATTAGAAAGCACGATTACTTAGGAAAAAAAGAATTAAGTAGGCTCTAGGGCTCACCTTAGCGGAATGGTACAGGGCACTGGTCCGAGTCATCTTAGCTTTAGTCATTTTAGGCAATCCATTCAATCACATCACAGTTCTTATCACAACACAGCAAACTTTCATTGTTTACAACTGTTTTACTAGAAAATAGTGAAACGCGCGTGCACCGTGTGTTTACTACGAGAGAACGGTCGTGGGAGTGTTGGCGGAACTTAGATTCACGTACAACGACGCTAGCGCTCTAACGACCCGTGAAGCACATCGGAACTAGACATAACGGCACAGTGGCGCCGCGGGCGGCTACGACATTAAACAAGTTTCGAACGGAGGCTTGAGGTTCTATTTTCGGCGGCCATCTTGTGCGCTAGCTATGATGGTTAGAAGTAATTGTTGTTATTATAAACATGTCATGAGATATAAATTGCTTGGATCGCAGGATAGGAATTTCTTCGGGTTTTTGTCGTTCTATTTCTCTTGAAAAATGTGAGCTATGTTGATTGCTATCAATTAACACATCTAGCTCTAGGCGGTGTGTCTTAGCTAATGAGATAATTAATCTCTCAACTATGTGATTTACGTATCTACACTGACCATGTATGTAATTTTGTGTAATTACCTACTCGTACTACGAAAACATATAATATTATGTTTTTTCATTCTCTCATGTATACAAAATATAATACACAAAGAAATCTTTTTTATCTGTGCCCGAGCCTTAAAATTAATTTCTGTACCTGCGTACAATTCTATAGCGCTATTCTCCGTAACAGGTGTTGTTCACAAAAAAAGCTTTACGTTTTAGAGGAGGGGAGATTTGACAGGATCAGTGCATCAAGATACGAAGTCTTTTGATGCGCACCTTGCGTTTTTAGCATTCATATTTTATTGAGCAGATTGGAACATTATATTTATTTTTACTTTAGAATATCATGTAAAAGATTTTATAATTTATATTATGAATTGAAATAAATCATATATTTTGTACCAAGTAATATGTCTGCCTGTAGCGAATGTATAATATAGCAAGGGATCGGAAGTCAAAATTTAGCATCGCATTTACTTAAACTTTTGAGCCTTTTAACATTTAAAGGTATGTGTTTATTTGGACGATGGTCAAGATTAGCAAGCAAGCCACGTGTCATGTCATACCAATATGTAAACTGACTGAGCACGGAGGCGCCGTAGCATAAAGGTATGCCGAGGTATCACTAGCCCTTTGTCCTAAGCACGTGCCCACAATACCTTTCTGCTCACAGAACACCCAGCGAAACCATTGTAGTCTACGTGAGCTGAATTCAGAAGAACTGGTTCAGAGCAGATATTGTTACTTCTGTTGAAAATCATAAGCCGTGTTTATCCCGAAAGCTAACAATAGCTGTAGAGAGATTTTTGACAATGACTTAGATTACAGCACTGAATACAGATGGTTCCCAATTCCCATCCAAACGTGTGATGGTGAAAAGTAAAAGCAAACTTTGGAAAAATAAAGCTAAAATCAAAATATAAATAAATTTTGGTGGGTATCTTAACCTTGAAGGGTTAGTTATGATTATTTGATGCAAAATATTAAAATACAAATCTTCAGTCCGCTTGTATGAAATGTGCTCTAGTAAACGTATACCCCCAACTAAATACTTTACCTGTGTCTTATTCTTTTCTATAGGAAACCAATCTACACTTCTACATTTCAAAACATTCACATCTTTTGAAATAATAATCATGTTCAGATGAGATTAAGAATATTGGGTCAATTCTCAACCCTAAACAAGACTTACGACTAATGAACCTGCCTATTTATTTCAACACACAAATAATAATTTAATCCAATTATATGGCGCACTCTTTGTAGGTGAGAAATAGGAACAAGTTAAAAAGATAAAAACTCTACAGCAATTTTGATGCTTGAGGCTTTTGAATACTATAATAACAAATTATGTGTAAGGTAGAAAATTGGACGTAATTTTGGATTAGTTTCTTATAAGCATCCACATTTTTTTAATATAATGTAGGTATTCCTTCATAAGAAAATATTTTTATAATAAATATTCACATTCATGAAGCTATATGATTTCTTAACAAACCGTTCAATTCTTGTCGTATCAAAATTATAAGCTATGAAATTTTACTAAAAGCTCATTTACTCTGAATGTTGAAACGTATAAAAAACTTATAAAAGATAACACGTTTATTTGAAAAAGGCAGCGTTTATAAAACACCGCGTCATTAGAGCCGTGAATAAAAACATCCTAGAATTGCTATTTACTTGTTCTTCTTTGAAATACTTGTTCAACATCAGTCATATCTAAAAATACGCCATAAAGCCCCGTTAAGATGTAAAACAAGAAGCCCCTTGATTATAATAAGCCATAGCAATGTGGTCACATTCCTAAAGACTAGAATGCAGAAGGGATTGCGCTAAAGACCTTGGTACTGCATACGTCATTTTGTTAACGCATAAGTTACTTGTGTACAAAGTATCATCTTGTAGTATCAATATTCAAAAATATTTATTTGTTCTTCTGATCATCGGAGATATCTTTACAATATCTTAATGTTTTATATAACCAAGCAACACAACATTTGTGATAATTGTAAGCTAAGTTAAAATAATAAAAATTGGTTAGTTTGGTTAAAATACATACAATACAATTTTTATAGATATGATATTGATGATATTATATGCAAAATTAGTCTGACCATAACCAATACAAACGTAAAATATAAAAATAAACGATTCTAACTGAAATATTTTGGTTGAGTTTATCATAGGTATGATAAACTACAGTAATACTGCTATATATTTATATATTAGGTACATTGCTTGACATTCCGCAGTATATTACGGTATAAATAATTTATATGTTACATACTATAACTTATCTGTATTTATATTTTTCTGCTTATTGATTAAAATATTTATGTAGTATGTTCATAGTCTACGTTACTTAATAATCAGCCTCACGTTTTTAAGAAGAATTTTTTTCTCATTCATTCCAACAGTTACAGTGGAGGCGATTTCACGCTTCCCTTTCCACCCTTTGAGAAGACAAAAACCAATTTAAACTGAAGAAAGAAAAACAAAAAATGAATATGAGGATTTCTGGGAGCAGCAGTTAATTTGAGAGATAATGATCTTTGATAACAGCTTTAGAATGGTTTTTGGATCTTCATCATTCGACATTAAGGCGATTATGACCGAGATGTTTAGAATAAATAAGGTACTACCACAAATTAGATAATACTATAATAATACTGATAAACTATAACTTCTAATGTGATATTTCTACGCCAGCTTGGACTAAATTAAGTAGTAAATATAATTTAAAACGTAATTATTTAATAAAATGCTAATAATAATAATATCATTTATTGTACGAGTATTAAAAGACGTTTAAAGGAAATAATAAATAAATATCCTCGTGAAATAACTAAAAACATTTATTTTATGTATAAAAACTTCAAACACGTGGTTTTGCAACTGATTTTCATCTTAACTCAAACTTTACTTTTATTTATTTAAGTCCCTCAAACAAATCCATCTTTTTAACACCTCCGCCTAACCGGTTAATCCCAGAAAGTACCTTACAAAAGCAAAACAAAAAACCTAAAAATATGAAACTGAACTTTAAAAGCTCTCTTTTAAAACATGTTATTAAATGCATCACGCACTACTGTTGGTTTAGTAGTAGAGCGTAGTAACTTTAAACCAGTTTTGACGATAGGAAATCTTGGCTCGAAAACCTATTACTGTTACTTCCAAATATAGAATAATATACGTAGCAGTAGCACTAACATGTGTTAGGTAACCTGTTGAAAAACTTTTGTTGCTAAAACAAAACTAAAGCTTATTCGATTAACTAAAGTGTATAATACACCTGCGGAATAAAATAATACCATGGGCATTATAATAATTTATAAAAAATATGATGAGCATTATAATGTGTAGTTATGTGAGAAACCAAAACATATGTAAGATCTTTATGGAAACCCGCGGCTAATTGGTCACGCAAGTATCATGAGTTTTATAAACGTTATTCTTGGAACAAGCGCCTGCGCTTTTATATATAGCAAACCACATCGGATTGATCATAAAAATTCAAAGGCACACAAACTGCGGTTTTCATAACTACTAAGCTTGCATAAATAAGGTTAGAAGTTAATAATTGCTAGTTTATCTCTTTCCTTCTTCTCTAAAACATGTTAAAGAAAAAGGAAGCAACCTGCAATGGTGGGCTAAATCGCGATCTCCTAATACAGAAAGGTTTTCTGATCCACAAAATTCATTTTATGCAACGGAACAAATCCCGTTGTATGTAAAAATAACAGAAAACATAAAATTATTCCGCATCAAATGTAATAACTTTTATATACTTAATAATTTTTATAAAATTGTTGAGTTTGCATACATTTGGAGAATTATTTTATTATACTAAACGGCGCTGATGTATAAACGAGCGTGTTCGGAATATGTTTTCCAATAAACGTTCTTCAATTACGTACACTCCATTGTTCTTGTTGTAAATACTCCCAGATTTGTAAACTTTCCACGACAATTTATAAACAGTACTTACATACCTACGTGGGAGAAAATTATATCACCTCGTCAATTTCTCAATATCCATAATGTTAATAGCGAAACAGAAATATCTTAGAACTGTTTCTATATTTAAAACTAAATAGTGGATAAGGTGTTATGTATATAAGTGTCATAAAATAAATTATTGGATATTAATTTTATGAATAGCCAAATTAGTGATTAGAGAGCAGATGGAATTATTAAATGGTTTAGGTACACTATACAGTAGTAAATTAGATTATATTTAAAAAACTTAGTTTATCGTGTCAGTTAATATTTTTCAACATAAAATATTATAAGGCAAAAGAGTCCACGTTTGTTACCAAACTATGAAAAAATTGCCAAATATGAATAACTATCACCAGCATTATTACGTTCGAAGTGTCGGTAGTCTTATTAAACAGTTTCATAAAGCTACACCTTTGGCCTCTAAAAGAGAAACAGCGTTACAAGATACAAGAGATTGTTTGCAAAACATTAGGACGAAGGCAGAACTCTTCTCACGACACGCACCATTCAAACTCTGACACAATGGGTGTAACGAAATCCTCGGAAAAGCAAAATGACTCATTAGATGCTTGTTGGTTGTTTAAGTTTGATGTTCAGATAAGGATAGAAAACGGTAAACTGGGAGCATGAATCAGATGCTTAGCAATAAGGAGCTACCATAACCCCGTTTACGTTACAGGGACTTCTCTCTTGACGAGATATATAGGTCTTAATTCACCACGCTGGCCAAGGCGGGTTGGTGAATGACACACGTATTCTTCAAACTTATCAAAGTTCTCAGATATAAGAACATTCCGGTTTTCTTACGATGTTTGCGTAAAACCGTTAATGCAAGTGTTTTAAGGCGCACATTATTTTTTCTAGAAGATAAATCAGAGGTACGCGGCGGCAGCCCACGACCTTTCGACAAAAACTCAACTGTATTTTTATCCAATCATTATAATAAGTAATTTGGACAAGTCAACAAACTGTTTATTTCAATAATACGATTAAATCCGAGATTTTTATATCAATAACGAGATAAACAACTTTAAATTCAAATTGTGTACTCTTAATTAAAAAACGAGTTTTAAACTAATCCCCACAAAATAGATGATCAACCACGAAATTAAAAACACGATACAAATTGAGATGTCCATTAATAATCTCGGAATCTTTCTCTGGCCCAAATTGCCCTTGAATAAAATACAATATATCACCACCATAGCTCATCATTTGCATAGAGGTCCAGAAAAACTGGCTCTGATCAATATCGCACTATTTTCACTTAAACTATGGAACACGACCGGTTTGCCTCAAGCCTGTTTAAAAAATACGGCAAAATTTATAGATGTCTTGGACTAGAAAGCTCTCGATCGAAGAAGATTTTTGTTTGACAAGTACGTACGTGTGTACCCACTATAACATTTCAAACAATAATTTAGTATGTGTATGTAAAAACGATTTTATAAACGCCTTCAACACACATGACCTTTGTTAACATAGGGGTCATAACCCGAATCAATCAGTACAGAAATACAGTATATTTTTAAGTACAATAAAGTATGTTAGCAGTAGTTCGCTTTCTAAATCTCTGAATATTTCAGCAGTCGGACATCCACTGCAGGATATACGCTCTAAAGATCTACAGTCCATTCAGTCGGAAGCTAGCACCCACAGCCAACCAGCAATGGTGGACATAGCGCTTGCCGATCCATGATTTCAATTTGAGACTTTTTCTGACCCTATCGGTCATCCAGTACGTTACATAACAATCCAGCACTATTTTCATGTATGTAACACCTAAACTACACGTATTTGAATATTAAGAAACCTTTTTATTTCCATTAAAAACTAATAAGTTCTATCGTGAACAAAGCTGTGGGCAAAAAGCAGTTAACTAAAGACAGGTTAATGCCCACTTCTAGCTGATTAGCATTTTTATTTACGGAGTCTACAAAAAGCCCAGTTCATTAGAAAACTGTAGGCGATCCTATTGTTCGCGGTTCAAGTTAAATTGTAAGATTATAGCGTTTAAATTTACCGACAAATTCTAGTAACCTGTATTTTGCAATACACTTGTTATGATATTATCTACTTTTAAGTAATTGTGATTGTACTTTTGCCATTTTCATACCTAAAATAAAAAACAAATATTATTTTTCTACTTTTACTTTTCTATAAATTATTAAAGAATTGACTCAACAACTTTATTCTAAATAAACTGAGAAAACAAAAACAACATAAGATGTAACGATATTCTTTAACTTTTAGTGAAGATAATATTTTCTACCACTTTTATAGTTTTCTTAGATTAAGTTGTCACAAACAATAGTTAAAATGGTCACGTCAATTACTGTGGGCGGAGAACTATTCTCCATTGATAGTAAGTAATCTACTTGTGGCACTCAAAGTGATCGTAAAACTATAATAGTCTATTATTTGCTTTTATTGTTGGTCAGATACAGTAGCATTTTATTTAAACTAATTTGATGATTTTGTTTAAAGAACTCAGAAGTTGGCTCATATTTTATCTGAATCATAGGTATACCTAGTTATATTATCGTTATAATCTTTAGCATATTTTTATCATTATTAAGACATAGGACCTGGAGAATTTACTTTTCCCCACAGATAACGAACTGCAGCAGCACTCGAACACGCTTATAGGGATAACCCCTAACCTTTCAGTTGCCAGACCTTTTTTTAGATAGGACCTAAATTGCCAAGCCCAAAATGGCCGCTCAGCGTTTTTTTACCCCGGGCGCTTCAAACTGCAATTAAATAACATGATGGTTGATTTCGCGATAGAGGTAATAATTCGCTAATAGAGGGGCAGTTGAACATTTTCTAAAGATTTCCCGTTCTTTTGGTTCAAATATTCATCGAAAACGTACGAATATTTTTTAAAGAAAATAAAAATTAACTAAACTCAACATGTACTGTAACTAAGTTCAAATAACATAATAACTCGAAACATTCAAGTTAATAATTTCATAAGCTTAGTTGTTAGAATAACGTATGGGTTCGCATCTATTATGGTAAATATCATTCATATTGATGTATCGTTGTATCATGCCTCGCATTATAAACAATCACCAATCATGAATAATCAAATTATCTGTGAAACATTGATTAAATGGTGTGTTTTTACAGACGCATCTCATTATACCTCCTGTACTATTCCTACTACAACTTACTACCGTACTTTTTATCGATTCCCTTATCGGTTTTCAATATATCGATGCAGTTCCATACAAGTACTGCTTCCATGTCTGGATGTCTGTAGTCCCACGGCTCGACGCAGCCACGCGCTAAGCAGCGATCGTCGTGAGAATTGTACAACAGTCGTGCTTCGTAGGTTTCTTACGTATTGTTTTTAGGACCGAGATATGAAAGTCGATAATAAACAATAGAATTATTTAATAAAATCTGTCATCTAATATTTATTTCTCGATGATATCGAATTTGTACACTAATATGGTTAGAATTAGGACTGCCACAGTATACCTAATATAACTATTATAGGATCAATATTTTACAACAAATGGAAATAATATAATAATATAACCTTACAGTTAAGGTGCAAATCATCCTTTACCATAGTTTCTAATACTTTTTTACCTGCTTTATTAAATTCAATATAATTATCTAAGTCTTCTATTATAAAGAAACGCGCGGTGAACCACACAAATACGTATTTAATAGCTGAAAGTTTATTACGAGTGCCTCCCGATAACCACAGGCAGAAATGGAGCAAGCGGGAAGCTTACCCCAACCGCGATCCCACACTATAAAATCTATAAATCCATCAAATTATGATCGCAATTCGCTATCTTCAACTTATCGTAAGTTCGCAAAAGATTCTAATCCGATTAAGTATCATAATTCATTATTATTGTCATCATAATTGGTTTTTCGATATATTTTAATCAGATTTTTTTATTGTATTCTTTAGGGATAGTTAATTCTTGTTAATTCATAGCAAAACCAGTAGAGCGAGCATCGACTAATTGATACAAAAAACCTGACATAAAACCACGTCGCATGAACCTACAAAAGAAACGCGTAACCCTAATAACCAATTAGAGTAAAAGACAAATGGAACCCTTCGACCCGTATCCACTCGGGAATCGTACAAAGAAATTGCTATCTGAAGGACCTGTTTATTGCTCATTTCCTTGTTGCGAAAGCCTGTCATAAGAGTCCCTACAATGAACTGTGCGTATAGACGGGCAATCTTAGGCTTGAGAATTCGTTTCCCTGGGTCCAAGTGTGACCCACCTCTGTGCAGTAATTAGATAGGCGAACCGTGGTGGGGTCACGGCTCGCCGATTTTCCCACGTCCGAATCGGACTTGAACCCTCGCTGTCTTAAGATTGAGATATGGAATATAAAACATTAAATTGTAACAGTTTTTATGTGGATAAGGTTGGTGGGTTTTCTGACTGGTGTTGGTAATGACAGGTTTAAGTAACCGATGCATTGTGTAGCTAAACACTCGATTGATTTACTAGTTCATATTTTGTTACGCTGACAGATCTAAGCTAATCTATGTGTAATTGGTTTTGATAGGTAAAATATGTAATGATAGGGTCTGCGGTTTGTTTTACATATATTATTTATGGGCATTAAAAATACTAGCATGAGACCCTATTCAAGGTCTGATTCTATATCGTATCATTGTATCATGTGTACGTATCATGCGTAACAACTGAATAGAATGTTCAAGTATATTTTCAATTAGACTTTTTGTGTTATTCTTAGTTTTAGAGTTTACTAAGACAAACTGTTACGTCATTTCCAGTTTAGGTCAAATTTTTGAGACATCATTGTCCATATTCGTAAATTACCGTTTACGATTTCTTCGAACGTTGTTTACCGTGTTCACTTTATCGTCTTGAACAATTCCAAAACTATAAAAGTCAGCCAGACGGCAGACGGATTGCGGTTCATGACCGTGTGGACGCGAATGGGCAACAATGTTTTTTCTGCGGTCTCGACACAATGAACCCTGAATCCTTGAAGACCAGGAAGGGTGACTCATCAACTTGGGTCGGAGGTTTCGGTTCACTGCGTGTAATAACTTCACTGCAACGGTCACAATTTAAGTAAATGATTGCGTTTGCTAGTAGAAGCTTTTGGACAAAAATTCGCAGAATTCGTTTTATGAAAATTTATTCGACACGGTAAAATGGCATAATTTGAAGTACTCTCATAGTACTCTACTCACTCATATAGTAGGATATTTATAAAAACCAATAAATGAGAGATAATAAAATCTTTCATTTATTGGTTTTATCTTGATTACCAATTGATGGAATAGACTATTTCCATATAATGATGATAAGAATTTACGTGAGCATGTTTAGGAACATAATAACGCAGCTACTCTCATAAGGAATATACTATAATCTTCTATTATACTATATCTCAGTGGAATAGATGAACAACCAAAATAGAAGTCAAGTCAACCAGCAGGCCTAGCATGGCGTTTCTTCTCTAGGGCAGAATAGATAAAAATGACATTAGAAAGAAAGTTGTCTTCGTTTGGAAGCATGGCGTTCGATTGAATGAACGGATAGAGATGCTTTCTATTCTACCGTAGAGATGAGTCTACTGCTGCGAACACGGCAATCAATTTACTCTATTTTTGACATTTGAGAATAGAAATGTTTCTTCCGATATTCTCTACACCACCCGAGGCCTAGACTACGTTTCTAGCTATTTCTAGCTTGTCTACGAAGAAACTGTTGTCTAGGGTATGTTTCTCGAAACGGCGTGTTCGGGCAAAAGACAGATTGTGTAGACAAGAAACTGTCTTCTCTAGTCTAGAGTAGAATAGAGTAGAAAACGCCATGCTAGGCCTGCAGCCCCTTTTTGTCGTTGAAACTTCGCCTACGCTTGTCAAATTTAAGCTTGCGACAATTAATTAGACTGCATACAATAGACAGCCTCTATGATAATTTATCATTCTGTATCTCGCCAGACGCCAAGCTATTGTTTAACGATCTTAGAAATGCGGTCAAGACTAAATGAGTTATCATAATCACAAAGTCATAAATTAATAAATTATATTTGCTACAATTTGAGTTAATAGGCTTTTTCGACAATTCTCCGATTTAGTTACAAAATATTGACCACATAGGCTTTAAGGGCTAGGCTAGGCTTTTTTAAGTTAAATAAGAATAAAATTAATTTATTTTATATTCACTAATAACTGTATATAAAACAGGTATGCAAAGTCACAAATAAAACAAGCCTTTCCTGAAAACTAGCGATACATGAAGCCAAAAACCTTGTCTTAGTAATCGACAAACTCGCCTCAACCGATAATGAATTGTCTTCGATCCCGACCTAATTTCCTACTTTAATTACTGATTGATCGATGAAGCGAAACGTCGTACGCCTTCCATTGAAGTGCCAAGTGTATCTAAAGAGGCGACAGACCGAGTAATATCCTAACTAGGGGCCAAGCATGGGGTCGATATCCATATCTAACTACAAAGACCGCTAGAAAAACATTTAGTGATACCATCTGTATAACTTAAAATAAACAACTTAAAATAAAAAAAATATTATTATAAGTTATTTATTTAATTTAAGTGATTATTTATCTTTCTGTATTTACTTTAATTATGTACACAATCTCCCCATTTGTAAATGTTGTTTTCTTTATGTTCTGGTTTGCTGTTAGAAAACTCTTTAAGGAGTTTAAGGGTTAAGCACCCCCATTGTAAATGAAATATTTTATTTGTCCAACGTTTAAAATGTCTGTTTAAAATGTGTTCTTTTTGATTTTGATTTTTTTTTAATTGAAACAAATAATACCTAACTTAAAAATAAATGAAACAGATTTATTTTGGACATCTTATAAAATTAAAATTTTTCGTCCATATCTGTCTGTACATATAACAATATCTTATCCTACGTATTTAGGAGTACATTAATGGTAATAAGACTAAGATAAGACTGACGTTCTGTTAATTTGGAAGGATTCGATTGTGTACTTATTACATGTTACGTCATTCATCATAATACTGACAATGTAATCATTAAATCGCTAATTACCAAGTGTAAAGACATTAATCATGTCATTATATAGTTCCTGACATACCAGACATGCTACAGACTACATAATAGCCTGGCTTCTTTCTAACTTCCCATGAAAACTAACTACAACTTCCTAAACAGAGACATGAGGAATGAAAAGCGAAGCAATCGAAATACTTTCTCACAATTCGTTACTCAAATGACGACTATAAAATGACAACAGAATGTCTAATTATTTCTAGATTAGTCATATTTCCGGCAGAGAATGGTAGGAAGTTGGAGATTACTAGAATTGTAAGATATCCGGAGATTTTGGAACCACCCAAGTGGATGTAATAGAGATATTAAAAAACAGACTGTCTCATTGGCATGTTACTTCTATTGTCATAAAAGGTTAACCTACCTTTACACACATTGAAAAATTATAACAAATGATAATGGAATAATTTTATTTTGAATAAAATAGATTATTATAATTAAGATTTAATATTATTTTAGGTTCAAAATTGCGCTATTCAGTCTGAGCAGCATTGGACGTCCTACGGCTAAAGCATAGTGTAAAGATCAATAAATGAATAAATAAAATACAATTTTCTTGAAAAAAAAATAGATTCAGTAATCGTACATCATAGACCAAGAGCCTGTGATGGCCAGACCTTCCTTTAATTCACAAGCGTGAAAATTCTTTCATGTGTATGTCTAACATAGGTAAGAATAACCCCCAAACATGAAACCTGGATCGCGGTTCCTTTGGGAGATAACAACCTTTTACCTGTTATCTCCCAAAGGAACCACGATCCAGGTTTCATGTTTGGGGGTTATTCTTACCTATGTTAGACATACACATGAAAGAATTTTCACGCTTGTGAATTAAAGGAAGGTCTGGCCAGACCGGGCTCTTAGTATAGACAAATAACCTGTGACGGCCAGACCTTCCTTTAATTCTGAAGCGTGAAAATTATCGATCCAGGTTTCATGTTTGGGGGTTATTCTTACCTATGTTAGACATACACATAAAATAATTTTCACGCTTCAGAATTAAAGGAAGGTCTGGCCGTCACAGGTTATTTGTCTATACTAAGAGCCCGGTCTGGCCAGACCTTCCTTTAATTCACAAGCGTGAAAATTCTTTCATGTGTATGTCTAACATAGGTAAGAATAACCCCCAAACATGAAACCTGGATCGTGGTTCCTTTGGGAGATAACAGGTAAAAGGTTGTTATCTCCCAAAGGAACCGCGATCCAGGTTTCATGTTTGGGGGTTATTCTTACCTATGTTAGACATACACATGAAAGAATTTTCACGCTTGTGAATTAAAGGAAGGTCTGGCCATCACGGGCTCTTAGGTTATCACACTGTACATGAGGAAATTCAACCCACTCGTCGTTGGAAGAAATTATATTAAGCATTTCTAAGCCATTCCACACTTGAAATATAACAATAGTAGGTACAAAAGCACCTGAGTGTTGTTTATTTTATTTGGGCTATTATTCAATGTAGAGTAATTCGTAATGGAATAAAATATCGTGGGACTGCAGAAACAATACAATTGCAACATAATCGTCATAAATATAAAATTACTTTGATCTATAATATTCCCAGATTATGTCCAATACATCCCAGTCCATGACTGAATGGAATAAAATCGAACGTCAATCTTCATAATATAAGTACACCAATGTGCATAATATTGCACATGAGTCAGTCATTAAGAAACAAAAAATTATACACATATCGACCTATGCGTAGAATAGAGTTCTATGTGACCATAGAGCAAAAGTACTTTTATCAGCTAAACGTGTTATGGAGTTCAAACTCTACAGAGGTGCGTTTTTAGAATTTTTATATCTAATGTAGTTACGGAGATATAGAGTCGAATAACGTTGCATCTGATATCAGTTCCGCAGAACAACGCACTGAGTGCCCATGCGACAGTAATCGGAAGCGGGGACGGCAAGATAGCGCGGTCCGTTTTTCAGTCCAGCCACTATACGATGGAAAGCGGTAGATCATTACGGGCGTTCGATATTTATTTGGGACTTTTATTGACGGAAAGCTAGTGAAACTCATTATTAATACGAAAGAACGATTAACTTAATACATGTCTTCAGTATAATCATTTTATGTATAAAAATAAACACTATAAAGTACAAGTCATATGAAAATATAGGACCATTTTTGACGAATACTGATGAGCTTTTATGGATTTTTTGTGAATATAGGACTTTTTATGGTGGAATCTGTTTTACAATTTACGGAGTCGATGTTAAGATAGTACGTTTTTACTGGAATAACGAGTTTAAATAGGACATTGTTCGATTTAAAACTTCGTTAATTTCAAGTTTTATTTTATAATAATTTGTTCTCTAAATTTGTAGGTGTTCATATAATTCTGCCATACTCATAGTTATAAACAAAAACAGTTATTTTTTGTCAGATGTTGATGACGATCGTCACAAATCAGCACAATCGTCACCTTAACATATTGTCCCTATCTCCTGGGTCAGTAGGAAAAAAAAATAGCCTAAAGCTCTATCTACAAATAGACTTAAGTATTTCCAAAATTTTCAAACAGTATTTTGAATTGTTTGATCTCCAGAACTAAACCTCTTACACTGAAGCTACAAAGTAACGCCATTATCGCGACATAGTCAACTCTAACTGTAATCTAGATTTCCATATCCCAAACAAACTGTGCTACGAATGTCATGTTTTCCGGCTAAAGAAAAACCTGACGGACCCTGATTTAAAAATAAGGGATTTAAAAAGAAAAACACTGAACATTCAAATGAAAACGCTGTTTTGCTGTGTTTGATTTTAAGAATGATTGCAGTGGCCTCATGACAATATAAACGTATTTTCTATAAGAGAAAACTATAATATTTCAATTTTATAAGTTTTGAAATGGGTAATAGAATAAGGTCATTTGCTATAATGTGGGATGAATCAGTAGGAAAGCGTAGGGCAAATGATGTTACTACATACTCGTAGTTGCCTTTTAAAATGTATTCTTGCTAATGTTGACCAAGAAGTTTGGTTTTTAGTTGGACAATTATTGTGGGCCAAACTAGAAATCGCTTTGTGGTTTCAGAAAGAGGTAAAGCGCAAAATAAAAACAATAATATTTACGAACTGAGATTATCACTTTATTTAATCGCTTTGTGTTTCCATTGCATGTTTACGCCACAAATAAGTTAATCATCCGCCTTAAACATCTACAGAAGAAACATGTCCGAAAAGAAGATGATAGTGTTAATTCTGTTATTGAAAGAGCTTCTTAAACCAAAACTATCTATACTCCTTTTGAATGGCGTTTATTAGTAATATGAGCCAAGAATAAAGGGGAAACCTATGTTTTTCGCAACGTTACCTCTTTGATTTTATATGTCAATGACAAGTTAATGACAAGGTATGGATGAAAGATATTGAGGAGAAGAACTGGAATAGCATTAAAGAATTTCATGCAGAGAGCAGTAACACAAACAAATTATGTTTTTAAATATTACTTTACTTCATAATTTTACAGCAAATTATGAAATGAATTAAACCTATGTTTTAAGGTTTCTGATGATAAATACAGAGATTTATTAGATAAGTGCCACTCAAAAGTTATATTCGTGGAGTATCATCCTTACCTCATCACACTGCGTAATTCTTTAGAAGAGTCGGATGATGAGTTACTGGACTAAATTATATGGTATTTTTTCTGCTGCTTAATTTTAAAGCTGTATTCGTCATTTAGCGAAATAATAAAAATGACATTCCACGTTGTAAAACTATTATTTAGTAACTACTTATAAAGGTTGATTTTTATTTGTTTAAGTAGGATTATTGTAACTAATGCAAACTTGATGATCACTCCCCTGTCTGATGTTAAGTATTCTGATAATAAAAATACAACTTTTGGGTACTAAATTAAACTTTTTCATGTTGTTCTAACGGAAGGACATGGTACTAAGTTACTAATAAGTAACGCGTGATTGATATTCAAAGTGAGTCTTGAGAACAAACTTTTGAATGAATAAAAGTTTGTTTTACTTATTTTGAGATTTAATCAGTTTTAAACGATTTTAAATTCACAAAATATCCTAAATATTTTAAAATTACATAATATATTTATATATAGGTATAAATAATGGAAGCTAGACATAGTTTCACTAACATTATTATAAGGATATTATTCACATAGAACTCTTACGGAAAAGGTGATTCCGACGTAAAACGATCAATATTAATATAGAACATCATTTCATTATGATTTTTCCGTAGAACAAAGTTTAGTGTTGACAACGGACCCTCACTGTTTTGCCGTACAACGTCCAATGTTTACATGGGACTTGCTATCTCCGGAAAAAAAAGAATAATAAATATACAACACAAAGCAATTAACTATGCTGCGGTGTTGTAACAACATACCAAAAAATCTCAATGATAAGTCTCACCGTTTAAAAGTTATAACTCTTAAACGAAGTCAAAAACTTCTCTGGCCTCTACTGAAAACCATCAACTTTGCAGATCAAACTTTGTTCTACGGATGAGTCGATATATATAAAATTAATTTCATAAAATTCTGGATATTGTACATTCTGAAGATAACAAAGGTTCAAAAGTTAGCGTATATATTTTATTTAGACTCTTCATCAATGTAGAGCAAGTCGTAATTGTAATGATTAAACGTGAGACTACGTTAACAATACAATTGTAATCACGTTACAGACAGAATAATACTAACAATGTAAGCTAAATGACACTGAATCGTGAAAAACGGTAACTTTACATTAAGTTAATGAAGTATTATTGCTTTAATAAATTTATAATAGGTAAGAACTAATGAGACAAATCCAAATAAAAATAATTTATCAACAGTGAAATATTATCAAGAAGTTTGTCTGTTCACAGATATATTCGAAACAATAGTTTTCTTCCTTCAATACATTAAAATATATCACATACCTAATAAGGGTCATGGTTACGTATTCCAAATCCAGCGAGACCTATAATCTATTTTGGAGACCTGAATCTAGAAGTCGGGCGTCATTATGGTGCTATTATAGTGATAACGAAAATCGCAATAAAATTTTAAAAAATCAAGTTAAACTGCAAAAGTTATAAGACAGATTTCACAGATAATCTGTTAACATAAAAAAACCTACCAGGAAACGCGCGGTAATTCTAACAGATATAATTTAATACGTCAGATGAATAGGCAGTTATAGACTGCATACATACAAGTACAATCAGTATAAACACATACGTGTGTAGAGCCGTACGATACACGTCCATTGATAACAGTTAAAATATTCACGGTATCACCTAATACCTATGTAACAAATACCTATTGAGCAAGGTCACTGTTCGATCGAGAGTTTTAATTTAGTGTCTGAACAGGCTGTGTTGTGAAGTAGATATCTTGGTTTTAAAAAGTAATATAATGTTAATGTTTAAGATGGATCTTACACCGTTTCACGTGCTTTTGCTAGTTAGTTTTCTGGTAAGTTGTTTCTATGGAAATATTGTTTTATGACTGTTTTTGGAGACGTTACTGTGACTGGTGTTTTGGTCAGGTTGTAGCGTTATGCGCAAGAGCAGCTAACCTGTCGCTAACTTCATGTTGATGGTCACGTGCTAATCAGCTGGCAGACTGTCTGAGCTACGCATTCAACAATCGACTCGTTGTTTGTATTTCCATTCATATCAAAACGCCTAGTAGAACAATGAATAGATGAAAACAATGAATAGTGTAAATATAATGAATAAATAAAAGAAAGAAAGAAAGAAAATAAACTTTATTTGAGACTACAACTTAAAAATTAAACTAAACTAAACAAAACAAATAAAGAGTGTCTCAAAAAGGCCTCCAACTCAGCATTTGTTGTATTGTTGTTCAACAATGCAACGCTGATCTTCCGTTGGAAGCCTCTTTCGAGTCACAGATTACAAAATAAACTAAAAGTATCATATAGTAAGAACTAAACAAATTATCTAATAAATAATAAATAAAGGAGAAACTCTATAAATAAAAATAATAGTACTCATACAGGTAGAAGTAATTAACTCATAAAGAATAAAAAGATAATAAATTATATAAAAAAACAAATAAAACAGCAACAAAAACATACTCATCCAGAATACAGTAAATAAATAAACAAAATGTAGATAAATAATAATTAAAACAACAACAACGTCATACTATGCCAAAATACAGTCAAACTAAATAACTTACGAGGGAAAAACATAATTATGTACAGGGTGTTACAAAACGATATCTCTACTATATACAAATAAGTCGGGTTTTCCTTATTGACGCTATAACTTCAGAACGCATGAACCGATTTCCACAATTCAACATGCGTTGGAAAGGAAAAAAAATGCGGGATAGTGTAAAATTGAAGCGGGTGAAGCCACAGGGCGGAAAGCTAGTTTATAATAAAGATACCTCAGTCTGGATGTCAGCGTAGGCCTTCTGGTGGTCCAGCAGTAGAATTTTAAGTTTACGTTTGAATCCAAAATAAGAAGTAAGTTCACGAAAAGGCGGAGGAATGTTGTTCCAGCATTTGGAAGCTGCGTACCTGAAACTACCTCGGAATGAAGCTGTGTGGTGTTTCTGTATTACAAACTGTTCAGAACACTTACGTACAGGTCTCGCCGTAGAAATGCTCTTCAACTTGTCAAAATAGTATTTCGGCGCATTATTTCTAACAACGCCAAATAACAAGCAAGCCAAGTGCAGTCTTTGCCGAAAATAAATAAATAAAATAAACCCATGAATTTTATAATAGTATTGTAAATAATTATAATGAATGAGGAGTTTTTTAAATATTACCAAGATGTACCTAGGTAATTAAATGAGCAAGCATATCATATACGTATAATTGTTATATAATGACTATACGGGACAGAGAATAAATGCAAATTATTGACTTTTAGTTCAACCTTATTTTTTCCATTCAAAATAATGCTGGTTAAATCATAAAAGTTGTCTTACTTTATATTATTTGGTCAAGATTTTAAATAATGAGATTGTACACTACGAAATGTGCCCGACATAAAAATATATATTACGTTAACCCGATTATCACTGACAAAAAAGTTTAAAAAAAACATAGCTGATAAGACGGAGAAGCCGACTGGCTCCTGAAATACAGTGTTTGCTAGTTTGAAGTTCGGGAACCTATGTAATAATAAATTTGTTTTTCAATTCTGGGTCAATTTTATGTAAAATTTACCCAAAATACCCGGAACAAAAAATCAGCAAATCATACAAACTTTTGTCCCGAGGCGGGAATCGAACACGCAAGCTCTTGAGTCGCAAGCGGACCTTCGCCCGCTGCGTTACAGAGATCGTCAATGAGATGAAGCTTATTAAAAAGGCGAACTTATTTACTAGGCTTAGTATGTAACATGTTTTAGGACACCCTAGCGGCTGGCATGCTGCTGCCGCAGTTGGCCAGCCACATGGCCAGCTTAGGAGGAAACCACATAGTGATAGGAGCCATGGGCGCACTCTACTCCGCATCCCAACTGATCTCTGGACCAGTTATTGTAAGTTTACAAAAAAATACTTCAGCAGAATAATTATAAATATATAAACTACAAGTTGACCCGCCCGCGGCTGCGCCCGGTCTAATTAAATAGTAATAAATTAAGTATAAGAAAACCTATTGTGAAGAGGAAATAAGCAATTTATTTATTTATTTTAAACCTTCCCTGGACTACTACGAACAGTTCAAAACCAAAGCCAGCGAAATTAGCTTGGCCGTTTCCGAGTTTTAGCGAGACAAACGAACAGCAATTGATTTTTATATATAAGAAGAAGAAGAAGAAGATAGGTATATAACGTAAATAAACGCAAACGAAGCTGTCGGCGGATCGGCTTGTCAATAATGCATGTGAGTAATATGTACAATTTAAGTAGCGACATCCACTTTTTGCAATTGGTAACAAGTTGACTGCAGAAATTCGACACCTCAACCAAGATAAGAATAAGATGGATAAGAAGTTTCATAACAATTTTAAAATTACATCAACACAAAAGATAACAGTCTTAGGACTTCAATTTATATCCAGATTAGACTGATTGATAGATATTTCGTTGATATTGATTAATTTTCATAGTTTACATAGTAACAGTATTGTGCTTACTAGATTTTAGTAATGCATTTAATAATGTTGATTACGACGTCCTTTTAGCAGTGCTTCGCTCTCTTAACATATCTCCATTAGTTACTGACTGGTTTCGAAGCTACCTAATTGGTCGTCGGCAACGCATCCGCGTTGATGATAAATTCTCGTCATGGTGTGATGTTACTGCTGGTGTTCCACAGGGCGGGGTACTTTCTCCTCTTCTTTTTGCTCTTTTTATATATTCAATCTCTAAATCTCTATCTAGTTCTTTCCATCTTTACGCTGATGATCTGCAAATTTACTCACAGGCTTCAGTAGATAACTTACAAATAGCTATCTCATTAATTAATGATGATCTTTCACGAATTTTGGCATGGAGTAAGGCTCATGGCCTTGTAGTCAATCCAAATAAAACTCAGGTCATAATTTTGGGTAGTTCAAGGATGACTGCTCGTATAGATAAGGCAACACTACCACCAATTCTGTTTGACAGTATACCTATACCTCTATGCAAGAAAGTCAAAAATTTGGGATTGATTCTGGATGAAGAGATGTCTTTGGAGCCACAACTATCCGAGCTATGCCGAAAGATGCATGCATCTGCGGCCTCTCTGCGGCGTTTGCGTAATTTTCTGCCCACATCCACCAAGGTTTCTCTTGCCCAATCGCTTTTACTGCCTATCCTTGATTATGCTGATGTTTGCTATCCGGATCTCACAGAAAATCAATTAAATAAACTTGAGCGGCTCCAAAACTTCTGCATTAGGTTCATTTTTGGCCTACGCAAATTTGATCATGTCTCTGAGTACCGCAATAAGCTCAAGTGGTTACCTATCCGCCTTCGCAGGAATACTCATATTCTATCCCTCTTGTACAATATCTTATTCCATCCTTCTTCCCCTCATTATCTCAAAGATAACTTTGAGTTCCTGTCCGACTCTCACGCTCTATCACTTCGCTCTTCCAATACCCTTCTCCTAAAAACTCCCCATCACACTAAAACCTTTTATGAACATTCATATACTGTTCAAGCTATCCGCCTATGGAATGCTCTCCCACTGGAAATTCGCAAAGCTGAATCTCTTCCTATTTTCAAAAAGAAACTTTACAATAATTATTATAAATCTTTATATATATTTAATGTAAGTAAATAGTAACTAAAATTATAAAATTATTAGTGTTTAGTATATAAGTATATTATAATATATTATATTCATATTGTATTCTTCTCAATTTATGTATTTAGTATATTTAATATATATTATGTATTCTTATATATTTGTCTATGTTATATTATGTAATCTATTATTTAACACCGCTGTCTATATATTTATAACTGTCCAGTCCATACATCGGTTGCCTGGAAGAAATCGCTCACAGCGATAAGGCCGCCCATTGTACTCCAAATGTTTAGTTTTAAGTTTGTTCTGTATATTTCTATTTATGTGGTGTGCAATAAAGTATATTCTATTCTATTCTATTCTATAGTCTTAAAAATAGATTTAACTGCTTTGCCAGCGTTTAATATTTTTTTCCGCTAGTTGAAAAATGCCTATATTTTTCCCCTGGCTTTATAATGTAACTTTAACTATTCCTACCTATATCAAAATCGGTAGTTAAATATACAGGGCGTCCCACGGCCATGCCACATGGAGGGAAAGTACATTAAATATTGTAGATAGAACATTTTACTGAAAGAAGACATTATTTGAATTTTAAAAACAAATAAAACTGCATTCATAGATATTTAAATAATTACATGGTTTAACCGGGAGTCGAACCCGTTACACGAAAAAAATAATTATCCTTTAGCTTTATCACACCGATTGAAAGGCTTCATCATAAGGATTATTTTTTTCTAAATAACATAGTGTCAAAAATAAAAGGAGGACCATGAATTTTAACATTTAATGTGAAATTTAGTTCAGGAAAGCTGGCATTGCCGTAAAACAAACAACTGTTATTCACCACTTGAGAAGTACGCATCATTTCCCTATTATAATCTAAGTGCATGATAAAATGATAAAGAGATACGTAATTAGTATGTACCTGGTTGTAATGTAATTAGTATGCAACAAGTCGAGCCGTATCCTAACCCGAAAGACGCGTAAACTATTTTGTCCATGGCAATGCGGCTGGCTGATTCCTGAACTAAATTTCACATTAAATGTTAAAATTCATGGTCTTACTTTTATTTCTGACACTATGTTAGTTAGCAATAAAAAATCCTTATGATGAAACCTTTCAATCAGTATGATAAAACTACAGGATAATTATTTTTCTCGTGTAACGGGTTCGAGTCCCGGTTAAACCATGTAATTATTTAAATATCTATGAATGTAGTTTAATTTGTTTTTAAAATTCAAATAATGTCTTCTTTCAGTAAAATGTTCTATCTACAATATTTGAGGTACTTTCCCTCCATGTGGCATGGCCGTGGGACGCCCTGTATAGTTTAAATGAAAGCCAAAGACAACATAAATCTCCAAATAAATTTGATGAACTAAGCTAATAATGCTCGAAAAACAACCTATCAGATAAATTATGATTCAAGAAACTGAACTGTGTTATTTACGATTCGTCAACTCACACCAGTTGGGACAAGATTTTTGGTGTGAGTTGACGAACGACTCGTGTTATCATAACTAGTTTCATAATTGATAGATAAAATAGTAATTAAATTTATGGTCGCCAAAATTCGCCTAGAATGTCAACCGGGGGCGTAGCTCAGATGGTAGAGCGCTCGCTTAGCATGCGAGAGGTACGGGGATCGATACCCCGCGCCTCCAATTTTTGCAACATTGGTAACACATAACAGCTGTAACTACATACATTAAACTCTCTGACTTATCCTAATCGACGTTTATTGTTCTAGTAAATCGAGATACAAAGCTTAACAATCAATTGCATTTACGAGTATAATCTATCAGCTAAGACTATCCAACCTATTGTTTGCTTTTAAACGTAATTTAATTTCAACCTATTGTTTGCTTTTAAACGCAATTTAATTTTGTTGTTTAATAAAAGGGGTAATATGTTTATAGCTAGACATTTATATGGAAGTTTACACATTAGCAAAATTTTACGCGTTATAACAAAGTTTTAGTAATGTAACTATTTTCTTAACTAGTGTCAAAAACTTTATAGTGTAATTACCGTCTTATCGGTATAATTATAGCACAGGTGCTCCCATGGCGCGGGTTCCCACGATATGGTTCCTTCCGGAGGCGGCCACCCGTGACGCTACCGTCTTAGCCCATCGCCTCTCATTGTTCGAGGTAAGGTCAGCATCTTATAAGAAGTGCGTAGGTGATACTATTATATAGATATATCTATCTATGTATGTATATTATATTAAGTATATCAGAAATCTAGCACCCGTAACACAAGCTTAGAGCTTACCATGGGGTAGCCCCATGGTAAGCTCTAAGGTGTGTGAATTGTTTAAAAAAAAAGATATGAGTAGTACGAGTGTATGAGTGATATAGATGAGAGCCGTGTTGGCTAAGTGAGAGCACACCCGCCCCACCTAGCACCGAATTATATATTTTTTTTAATGAATGTGCTCTTCAAAAACCACGTGCGCTAACGGTGAAGGCAAACATCGTGAGGAAACCTGTTTGTTATGAGAACTTTGATAAGTTTGAAAGACATGTGTGTGACATTCGCCAACCCGCTTTAATGACGTTTGGTAGCAAATTTTGATCAATTTTCTTAAATAATTTCTAAATTTGATAGCTGTAAACTAGATTCTATTCTTAGGACACAATGAACCCAATCACTTCCTAACCTACTTATTAAAATATGATTTCAATTCTTTACTCAGTCGCGTCATGATCGACCTAGATATCTTCAGACTATGCTGATATCTTTTAAGCGCTCTTGAAATTGGTTTTAAATTGTTATGCCTCTTTAAAAAGCTAGATGCCTTTTTTTCTAGTAATCTTGTGAATACCATACCATAACACCCCTATTCACGTTCCCACTGCTGGGACACAGGGACTTCTCTCTTGACGAGAGAGATTAGGCCTTAATTCACCACGCTGGCCAAGTGCGGGTTGGTGAATGACACATGTCCTTCAAACTTTTCCAAGTTCTCAGAACATGCCGGTTTCCTTACGATGTTTGCCTTCACCGTTAGAGCACGTGTTTTTTAAAGCACACATAATTTTCCAAGAAGAAAAATCAGAGGTGCGCGGCGGGGTTTGAACCCACGACCTTCGGAATGAAAGCCGTGTTGGCTAAGTGGGAATCTTGTGAATAAGATACGTTATTTCTTATTTTATAGTGATTGACTCTCACTTAAGTTTACTAAATTATGGGCGTATTAATTGGTGGCATGAGTTCGACTCCCACTCGAGGGCCAAGGTTACGTTGTGATCTTGTAATTTTTCTCATACAATTTTCTAATAAGATACGGTATCTTCCTCTTCAAATATAAAAATCATCTTCATTTAAATAACCATCATCACGATATTCACGATCAATGAAATATTATTATTTAACCTTCGTATGATAGATGTCATATCCTTTGCTAACCCTACTTTTCCTATACATCTCTCTCACCACCCTTGCATTTTGAACTCGGCCAGGCGCAACTCATTACTCAAATCGGGTTTATTACCCAAATAACAACTATAATTTGACTGTCATATGACTCATAATCGTATGTAAAGCATCTTCACATGTCAGTCCATTATAAGATTCTTGACACAGTGAACTTTGCTGGTACATTAAAAGTTTAGATGCCTTTCGCCTTTAGCACATAGCGGTTCTTTCGCATCAATGCAATCAGGATCCGCTTGTGTTTTTGCTCTCTGTTCAATATTGATGATTATTATAATGGAATTTAATTGCAGCATTTATTTTAATAAATTGAGCCAAGAGATATAAACCGTTATTCGTCTGGATGAACAAAATTGTATGAGCAATCTTCAGAAGAAAAAGTGTAATATATGTATAGTAATATATGTATGTAAATGTCTTTTTGTGTATCATAATAATGGAATTTAGAGGACTTAAGACCCACATTCAAATAAGGGTTTTGGGATTCGAAAACAAATGCTTATCAAGTTATCTTCTTAAATTGATTGTGCACCCTAAACTGTTAAAATATTTCTCGACAGACCAAACTTTTGGACTTAAGAGTTAGTAAGACGATTCATCATAACAATCCAGACAACGTCTTCAAAATACAACCCAATTAAAGTTTTGGGGGGTGTAAGTAACTACAATGACCACACTTGTCAGATGGCTAGGTGATCGCAGTAACTTGGCACAACACAACGCCATCATATGAACCCACGCAAAAGGTAGGCTGGTACTATCAGGCACCAAACATAGCTCAGAAGGAAGACAATTAAAGTCGGAAGATTTAGAGCCCTAGCCCAACAGAGCCCTTTAAAAACAGTTAAACGACGGAAGAGACTGGAGTGCCGCAAACAGACGCACGCGAGAATGCACGGCAGGTGCAGCGATTCATTACAAATGAACTTCTTGTTGATACGTTGAAAAAATGACGCGCTGTGCACGTGCTCCGCGTTCTGACGATCATGCTTGGTGACAGCGCAGATAAAATAGGTTTTTTTTGTCTGTGGTCTGTACCTCAGAGTGATTCTACTTTTTCTGCACAGTGTGCAAGCCAAGCACATTGACATTTTCATAATAAAAATAGAAATAGAAATCATTTATTTACCAAAACATGTTACAAATGAAAAATTATTGTAATACTTATATACAAAATTTCACCGTACAAGTTGATAATTACGATTTAGCATCATTAAGTAGGTATGCGCTACTGTAAAAGCCAAAATATGGGAAAATCCTAAGATTTTTCAGTAGATCCAAAACTTGCTAAGTGTATAAGTGCGAAAAGGAATTATCTGGCCTTTAAAATATAGGGTTGGTAAATCTTCTACAGTAGGTATGTATTTGAACTTGATTAAGAGCATTTACATAATAAATGAATTAGATACTTTAAAAATAGGATACATAAAAATATACCAAATTAAACTTTAAAAATTTGTAGTTCCATTAGGAGTAAAAACATTTTAATAACATTAAAAAGTTAGAAATGTTTCAGAATTTTTATAGACATTTGCATATTATGTTATTATTGAAATCGAAAAAAGGTTTCATTCAATAAGGGTATAATGGCAATTAAAATGTTGACCTTTGAGTCGCGTGCGCATCGATGGTGAATTATTGTGTGGACTCGACAGGTGGAGACGTACAGGTGTTGCCAAGCTATATCAGCTTTTAGAGCTTAATTGTTTTACTATTTTACCATATTTTACCATCTTTTTAATTGAGAATATAATTTAAACGATATCTCAATGAATATTAAGACTAAGAAAAAAAGCTACTTAACACATTCAACCCCCAAGCTTACCACAGATAGTATTAAATTTGCAAAATAAACGAACTTTTGTTTGTCGAAAGTTTGTTAGTATGGATCAATGTTTATCTCTTTCAAGTAAAAACGATTTTAATTGGATTTTAATAAATATTCACAATTATGTAGCTTACTAATAACACATAGGCTTATAGCGCGGGAAAACCCACTATAACGCGGATAAATCCATTAAAAAGCGGGTGGATACTTGGAAAGCTTGTGTTTGTGTACCTATCATATACTCGTATTTCTCGTCTATAATCATGTAGCAAGTCATAATAGTAGCTCAGTCGCAAGGCACGTGCTGTTTGCTCCGCCTACACAATCTAGTGCGGTTTGCCGCTTTGTCTGTTTGTATTGCTTTAAGAGTTGAGTTTGAATGATGGCTTCTGTAGACGCGTGCTAATATACTTGTATGATAATGGCTTTAAAGCTAGCTTATATGCCTACCTAAGTACCTGTACTAAATACATATTGACTACTTTACTAACAGTGTATAAAATTCTAAAAACATAAAAGGGGCTATTCGTCATCTCGCGGGAAAACAAAAGATGGATTCCCGCGAGTTGGCACATTGCAATTTTTCATAGTATTGTGTTCGTCATCTCGCGGGAATCGAAAAGTACAGTTAGATAAATTAGTATACCTAGGTACTTAAAAAAACTATCGTGGTTTGATAAATTCATATTGAGATGTTTCGTGTATTGCCCGTTTATCTCAATATGAATTAGTATACCTACTTAATTTTTCAATTGAGTCGCTCAAGGAGCTAGGAGAGGTCTACGCTAGGAGTTTCTCTACGGGATTGAATCAGAAATGAGGAGATACGTAGTAAAACGCAGGTCACATAGCCCAGCAGATTAGCTCTTTCAAGTGGCATTGGGCAGGCAATATAGCTCGAAGAACGAATGGCCAATGGGGCCAAAAAGTTCTCGAAGAGACAACGGATCGGCAAGCGCAGCGTCGGACGTCCACCAACAATGGGGTCTTTTCAAGGCTGCTTTTTCACGGTGGATGCAGGCTGCATCCGAGCGTAATATCTGGAGGTCATAAAGGGAGGCCTATGTCCAGCAGTGGACGTCCAACATCTGAAATTATAATGATGAAGTATATATTTGGGTCCTTAAGTCAACTTATTATTAAACCGATTGGTGTCTAGATGACATTTGTCAAAATGACAGCTGTCAAACTTTAAACTGCCACAACTCCGAAACGGCTTGGCCTTGAGATGCTGTACTAGGCGCAAATGATTGGTGATAGAGAGAGCAACATTTTCGATGACAGCTGTCAAACTTTAAACTGCCACAACTCTGAAACAGCTTAGCCTAGAGATGCCGTACTAGGCGCAAATTATTGGTGATAGAGAGAGCAACATTTTCGATGACAGCTGTCAAACTTTAAACTGCCACAACTCTGAAACGGCTTAGCCTAGAGATGCCGTACTAGGCGCAAATGATTGGTGATAGAGAGAGCAACATTTTCGATGACAGCTGTCAAACTTTAAACTGTCACAACTCTGAAACGGCTTAGCCTAGAGATGCCGTACTAGGCGCAAATGATTGATGATAGAGAGAGCAACATTTTCGATGACAGCTGTCAAACTTTAAACTGTCACAACTCTGAAACGGCTTAGCCTAGAGATGCCGTACTAGGCGCAAATGATTGGTGATAGAGAGAGCAACATTTTCGATGACAGCTGTCAAACTTTAAACTGCCACAACTCTAAAACGGCTAGACCTAGAGATGCCGTTTGAGATAATATTGGTTATAATATTGGTTAAGTTAAGCAATTCATAAAAATGTATGATATAATTGTATTTTGTTATAAATAGTGTAGCTGTACTGTACAATATTAAATATATTAATATTAAAAACAAAAACTGAAGAACCGTGTTTTAATTATGATGTTGCTTTCTCTAATATCTGTCGAATGAGCTTAGTACGGCATCTCTAGGCTAAGCCGTTTCAGAGTTGTGGCAGTTTAAAGTTTGACAACTGTCATCGAAAATGTTGCTATCTTTATCACCAATCATTTGCGCCTAGTACGGCATCTCTAGGCCAAGCCGTTTCAGAGTTGTGGCAGTTTAAAGTTTGACAGCTGTCATCGAAAATGTTGCTCGCTCTATCACCAATCATTTGCGCCTAGTACGGCATCTCTAGGCCAAGCCGTTTCAGAGTTGTGGCAGTTTAAAGTTTGACAGCTGTCATCGAAAATGTTGCTCTCTCTGACACCTGTATATTGAGTTATGTTCGGCATCTCTAGGCCCAGCCGTTTCGGAGTTAACAAAGTTTAAAGCTTGACAGCTGTCATTTTGACAAATGTCATCTAGACACCTATATCAGTTTAAAAGTTAAACTGTTTCAAGGATAATCATTGAATTATATATGTTAACTAAAGGACAAAATATATACTTTATCATCATCATTATGTCAGCCGTTAGACGTCCACTGCTAGACATAGGCCTCCCAGTTTTTTCCATTTCAGTCCAGTTCCATTTCCAGTTATTGCGGTCGGACGCGGCCTGCATCCACCGCGAGCCAAAACTTTTCGGGCCCCCCGGCCATCCGTTCTACTAGCTATATGGCCTGCCCTTTGCCACTTCAAAGAGCTAATCCGCTGGGCTATCACGGTGATATGTGTTCTTCTACGTATCTCCTCATTTCTGATTCGATCCCGTAGAGAAACCCCGAGCATAAATAGACCTCTACTACTACGACCTAGCTCTTTGAGCCTGTTTTTGAGGCCGAAAGTGAAGCACCACGTTTCGGATCCATAAGTCATCACTGTCAACACACTGATTGGAGACTTTCGTCTTGAAATTATAAAAAATTAAAATATATGTATAAGTATGTTTTATCAAATTATAAATACATACATATATTATAATTTAATAAACATAGCTAAGTAATTCCGTCCTGTCACAACTGTGCAAACTATGTATATAATCTATAGCAAAATATCTATAGCTATTAAGTTTTCACAGTTTTATAGCTTGAGTTAGTACCTACTTATAGATAGATATATACATTTCCTTTATTACAACAATTTTATTGAGTTACCTGTACATAAATTCATTTGTTTTGAAATTCCCGCGAGATGACGAACACAATACTATGAAAAATTGCAATGTGCCAACTCGCGGGAATCCATCTTTTGTTTTCCCGCGAGATGACGAACAACCCCATAAAAGTACTTTTATCGTTGAATTTTCAATTGCTTTAAGTACAAAACTCGGACAGTGATATGATAATAGAACGTTAGTCACTAAACTAAACTATTTTGTTGTAGAAAACTCAATATTAAACCATGTCATGTACAAAGTTACATTATAAGATACTTCAACATTAAAGACCTTGTTCTTATATGTTAAATATACCTTGGTATCTTAAAATATAGCGAATGAAATTCAAATCAGAATCAAAATGAGTTTATTATCTCTGATGCTAGTTATTCTATTCCCATAGTAACATCTTCATAAATATGTCACGATTGTGTTTATATGTAAAGTAAGTCCAC
This sequence comes from Chloroclystis v-ata, assembly GCA_963691955.1. Taxonomy (NCBI): domain Eukaryota; kingdom Metazoa; phylum Arthropoda; class Insecta; order Lepidoptera; family Geometridae; genus Chloroclystis; species Chloroclystis v-ata. The sequence continues at coordinate 7,599,447 of OY829902.1, read as the reverse complement.
GTATCGTCATTGCACATTCAAAGACGGTCACTTGTACGCACGAGCTTCCTTCGTTGGTGCCGGTTTGACGGACAAACATATTTTATATATGTTCGATGAATTCTGTAGTTTACGTATAAGTATTAGATAGTAGATTTCCCGCGGTGAATAGTTTATTTTTGTTTCTGATACTTATATTATTGTGTGTAGCTTACACATATATTACTCGTATTGTGATGTTTCATCAAAATCCAATTTTAAAATTATTTTTTTACGTGAAAAGTAACGAATATCTATCCATTCTTACAAGCATTGGCGTTTATATTATTATTAGGATATTATGAATTTTTGTCTTATTATCATCAATATATCAACCCATTTCTTTATTGAGCACTGATCTACTCAAGTATAGTAAAACCATTTCTAAAATGAACGCCCCTCCACCGAATTCTGTATTTTTTTTCTGTGTTTTCTGTATTTCCTCTCACACGTTGAAATCATCACGGTTTTGTGGAGGGGATTTCATTTTTAGAATGGTTTTACTATACCATTATTATTTAACAAATTGACTTTGAGTGTCCAAATTCAGGTCATGGACGTTAGAGCAAATATCTCGCCGATCACCCGCGTGCCTTGGCTAATAAACATACCCACTCTAGGTATACCTATAGAAGTTAACTTTTAGTAGTAGAAGATTTATACAGAAAATATTCTAAATTTAAGTACTTATCTAGTGTCATATCACGAGCATACATATAAGTTAACTTTTCTTTATTTAGTATTTCAAACCGTATATAAACTTATGATCTAAGATATTATTTCTTGCTATTATTTTTTAGATCTTGTCAATAAATTTTCAAGATCTAAAAGGCTTTTGGGCGTTAAGCCGTTTGGCCTACGACTTTCATCATTTCAGTCGTTGGACGTCCACAGCTGGACGTAGGACTTCCTAAGCGTATAATAATAATAATAATAAAGCCATTTATTGCCAAACTTATTTAACATTGTCATCTTATTTGTCTAAATTGTTTCTAGCATTTAATTAATCATAAATATATTATTGGTAAATGTCATTTTTCTTAAATTAAATAATTAAATAGTCAAATTAAATAATATGCTCATTATCACAGCCCAGCGCCATACATCCTAAGCGTATACTCCTAATAAATTATGAAGTCACAAGATATTTCTTTGCGAATTATTTTTTGATAAAATTTAAGCTTAAAAAAAACAGACTTCCCATCACGAATTATGATTATAAACTCAAGAACGCTATTGAAAGTAACCAAAAGTTAACACTACGAGTACGTTACCACTTTCAAAATAAAGCACAATGTAAATGTCGTATGTAAACATAAAAGCACCTGTACAAAGGGAGTTAAGGGCCATGAACACTTATACAGCCTTATTGAGGAGCCATAGAACGAAATACACGACTGCGCTACTTGTAAATTACTATACATAGGTACTGTATTTTACAGACTACAATGAAGTATAGTATTATAGTTGTAGATAAAAGTTATAACCCATGGCGCAACGCGTCAAAATAACGGGACGGTGCTGTAATTGAAAATGTATGTTATAAATCGGTCTTTTCTGTTTTCGCTATTCGTTTATAATTAAATGACCTAATAATATTTAATGAATTAGTTAAATGTATACAAGTAAATATAAATTAGTAGATAATGTTAGTATTAATTCGATTTCGATAGATATCCAATATTGATTAGACATTGGGGATTTAAGCAAATCACAAAAACAATTCCTCTTTTTATGTCCGTTAATGTAAATGAGGTACAAAGTAAGCAAAGTTAAAAGCATTTCTTTGATTTACCCTTTGATGGACTACCAGACGCGTGTTTCCACGGACCCAGTTACTTCACAACACACAGTCATAACAAAAACTTTAATAGAATCGTGAACTGACTACAAAGGAAGGTAAGGTAAACTTCGGAATGAGGCGGAATTCAAAATAGGTCGAATTCAAATCGGTATCTAGGTACATATTTGATGATTTACTCGTATTATCTGTAGGTACCCATGATACATGCAGGGCTCGGGCTGAGGCACCGAGATTAGAAATTGCATGTGCTATTCTAACACTATCAGTGGCATTAAGACATTGAATGTATTAAATTACAAAATCTTATCCATGTTGATATATCCGACTCTGCTGCTGTCATCAAGTAAATAAATACCAGACATTGTGACAGCCAGGGGGAAATATTAAATAAATAAATAAATAAAATAAATATTACTGGACAATTTTACACAGCGGCATCTAGCCCCGTGGTAAGCTCGAAGCTTGTGTTACGGGTGCTAGATTTCTGATATACTTAATATAATATACATACATAGATAGATATTTTTTATTATACATAACTAGCTTTCCGCCCGCGGCTTCGCCCGCATTATGTTGGATTTTCCCGCGGTAAAAAGTACCCTATGTCCTTCTCCCGGTTCTAAGCTACCTCCCCACCAAGTTTCAGCCAAATCCGTTCAGCCGTTCTCGAGTTATAAGTTCAGGCACTAACACGACTTTCTTTTACCTATATATATAGATATAACACCCAGACACCCGGAACAAATATTTGCAGATCATACAAATTGTTGTTCCGAGGCGGGAATCGAACCCGCAACCTCTTGCTTCGCCCGCTGCGCCACAGAGTATACATATTGCATGGTACTATTCTTAGGCCGTGTGATACTAGCGTTAAAATGAAATGTCACTACGGTTTTTCACACAGATTCTACAAGTTTTGCTAAAACGAAAATTTTAACACAGCTCAAGTTTAGATAATCACTCGTTTTTTTTCGGGCTCTATGTTTTAAAACTACATATCTTATCTATTTTACTCATTCCTCGTCTAGTGCAACGTCCTGTTCTTTATCTCAGCCGAACGGGGCTAAGCTTAAAGGGCTTATCTTAAAAAGTGCACGCAAGTAGTTTTAATTAGAAACCGGAAGGTCAACGACCGAGTGAGTTTATTTCACTGACAAAAATGCATACACAGAAGTTTGCTATCTAATGTTGTTTCTATACACTTGTAGATACAGCTTTCATCAGAGTATTTTGGTAGTGCAAATCTAATTTAATAGACAACTTAAGGCCACATAAATTAAGGAATCTGAATACAATCTCAACTCAAAATCTGTAGCACTAGTGGACACAGGTGGCTAATTAAAGGTTTTGAGAGATTTCGTATGATCGCCACGCTTATCATCGTAGATGACGAATAACTCGTTTTACCCAAGTTGAAGTAATGGGAACGATCCCATCAAAAATATACTACTCCATGGTAAGACCAAGAATTAAGTGACTTAATGGAATCTGTTAAAAAACCTATCCTTCCACATCCGGACTCCTCAAAGCCGTATCATCACAAAACAATGAAGCAATTTCAATTCTATTACCGAAGATGAATAGGCCTATCGCGTGCTCCAATTAGTTATGTAGTCGTTGCTTGGGAATAATATAGGGCTATTAAAAACTGCCAGATTCAAGCCAGTTCTCACGAGGCTTTCGAACACTTTAAACTTCATATCAATCCAATTAAGGGAAAACAAAGCGATTGTCTTGATGAGGTTTAAATGAATGGGAGAATCGTGATGGGATTTATAAGCAAACTTTTTAAGCGGTAAAGAAGAAATATTAGTTCGTAAATTAACATGAATGAAAGTAATACAAATAATAATCTTGTAAAATGAAGATGATGGTCACACGGTTAATAGGTTTAGGTATAGGTAACATATCATCTAGAAAATCAACTCAGAACTAACCGACTAACCAACAAGCTGCAGAAGCAGTTTGAATGATTTTTAAAAACATTTCGTTTTGGACGTATTTAATATGTATGTATGAGTTATTATGATAATGATGACATCATTATACAGGCTTTATATTATCGCAGAGTGAAACAATAAAAATCCCCACATTACGCGAGCACAATGCCCAACAGCTATTAAGTACTTTCATAAAAACTTAAATCCACTACAACAGCTTGCAAAATTCCGTAATAAAACAACTTGCAAAATTCGCAATACCTCATCCTACATCTCATTCCTCAAGTAATCCATCACGCCACATCTTTGCGTCTCATCATTCCTTACGAAGGTATACACTGGCTCGTGCTAATGTTCATACTATTATTTATTTAGCCACGGATTCACGGAGATGCAAAATGTTTTATTACGGAACGAAATATGTCTTGTCTTGTGTCATTTTTTTGACGCTTGGAACGCTTAGTTGCACAAGATTTACTCTGAGAGCATTTCAAAGAATATTGAGTGGGAGAGCTTTTAGGTTCTTTAATACTACTTACTTAAATACATTTCTAATCTTCTGCTACTCTATAAAAAAATAACGATAATTTCGTTTAAACATAAGCTTATAATCACGAAATCCGATTACAGTTAAGAGAAAAGCCTACTTAAAAAGTCATTCGAAACATAATTCTAAATAAGTGTAGTGTTAAATTGATTATGAGGCTATTCTAAGTTGTGGTACGTTGGGTCATCAAATTGAAAGTCGCTCAACATCTTATTATGGCTTCATCCGAAACTGAGCGTTGAAACTACCGTCTTCATGGTCCCTGCGAGCTTCGGTATTTTAATGCAGTTTGACGCGGCACCCATGCTTCGTACGGCAATGCGTAAAGGTACTGTCAACTCAATAACACAGTATCGGATGATTAGTTAGTAATCGTTATGGAAACAAAATGAAATATTCATTTCATAAAAACGGGAATTACTCACGTTTTAACTACGGAGTGTAAACACCTAAAAATTTTTGAAAGTGAAAAATGAAATATATAAGTACTTAAAAAATTATGGTTTTGAATAATATCTACGATAATTATAAGAAATGAAATATACATGTTTCGTTAAAAATAAATATTCGTAATTCTAGCACATAATGGATAAAATGAACATATAAACAAAATTGTATATGTGTTGTTTATGTAAACACATTTTGATATTTTCAGAAGCTTTACTTTAAAATATCTTACTTCACTAAATTACATTTATGAAACATCGCTCAGCGGGCGGGGCGCCCCCTCCGCGCTCCTGTCGCTGGGGCTGCAGTGCGCGCGCCTTTTGCGTTCCTGACACATCGCGATTGAACTGATAACGTAACTTTGTAATGGCGTTGCAGTTACGATAAAAATATTTTTACTGTTTGTTTACCGTTTTAACAATTGATGAGGATTAAATCTACATTATTATATCAATAATCAATGAATCTAATAATTTTGTGCCAAACTAAGTGTAAAATAACTTGGTAAACAATATTTTTCTAAATCTGCGTAATAATATTGCGATAATATTGCGCTATTACAAGGTTATGTCAGTGCTTTATATTTGTAGGTAGTGCTGTGCTAAAAATAACAGGCAACAACAGTATCGTTATCTGTTACAGTTATATTTAAAAAATAATACGTTTAAGAATTTGAAAATAATGGACTATAAGATTTTATTAAATATTAGAATAAAACTACGACCAAACCGAACGCGCGAAAGAAAGTGGCATTTTTATGTTTATGTTTAAAATAATTACATAACCCCAAATGGCGTTATGGGCCGCTATTTTGTGACGCTAAAACAGTCGGTTTCCACTTAAATTACTAAAATATAAATATTAAATGATTCCGCCAATTTAAAACGAAAATAATCTTAAAAATAACGCGGCGGTTCATTTTGGAGGAACGGTTACGAACTCATTATGTTGTGCCCATCACTAACGTGTCAAACTGACATGTGTCCTAAACGTATTCTTATCGTGGCCAAACTATAATCCGTGTCGATATATGTTTTCAATTTACTGATTGTATTTTGTTTTAATATTAAAGCATGTTTAATCTCTTGAAAAAAAAATTACAGCATTTACCGTCGACTGTCTATCATTACATTACACACACGTTGAATACTTTTTTCTTTCCGAGATGGTAATTACCTGTGTGTAAATTGGAACAGATTTATCAAGCATACGATGGAATGTTGCCTATATAATACACCTAGTTGAGTAACTATAACATATACAATACAACATGCCATCTATCATCTATTAATTATTCAGTCTTAAGGTTATTTGACTGATCGTGTTTTGTTTTTGAAAGTAGTTTTGTTCGTTATTAAAAAACATAAGACGTCGCGATAACCGACTATTGATAAACATGGTTTGTAGGCAGTGAACAGTTAGGTTAGCTACGGGGCAGAATTAGAGTGTTTAGTATAAAAAAATATTTTATCTTTTTCTGCTGCTTTAAATTTATAAAAAAAGGCAAGTAGTACAAAGATACATTTAACATTTAAATATTTTTATAACTTCCAAAAATCTATAAACATCTAGAACTGTTATTTGGTGTGATGTTGAAATCACACCAAATAACAGTCAGAACTCCCAAGAGCTTAGTCCAGATACTTATCAACATTTTCTTAACGACATGATATTTCAAGACAGTTTCATTACGCAAACAAGCTCAGAGATAAAAAGTGTCTCAGAAAGTAGACAATTTACGAGACAATGAAGAAAATATACGAGTATTCGTCGGAGCTATTTGTAACGTCGTGGTAGGTGACATCTCCGGAGTATAAGACCACAATTGAATATTAATTGTGAAGATAGAGAAGATCTGAACATTGAACAATGCATTTATAAACAAACTGATGCACTTGATACCACAATGCGTTTTTACAACAGCGATAAAGGCCCAATTTATATGGAAATATTTTATTAACTCAAACAATTCTTGATTTAGTATCATTGTTAAATTTTGTTAAAAAGTAGTTCGGTAAAGGTGAGTTTTTGATTGATTGATTGGTTACTTTAAAATGGTAGAAGGCAAACGCTAAAAAAATCTAAGTACCTGAATAAATCAACTTTTCTTTTAGATCAACTTTTTCTTAGAATCGAGAATAACACGTCAATAGGTCAACTGACTTGTTGTTGGCGAATTAAGACCAATTGAGAATATAATTTCTGACTGGTTTCATGAAACACACAAAACATAGATTGTCAACAATTTAATTTATTTTAACTTATAATTTGTTTATATAAATATACTTTTATTTTTGGTGGTCACTAAAACGTTATCCAAACAAAGAACTTTTGTTACAACCTGTATAATAACTATTGCATCAAAGTAGGCAAACGGTGAAATTGAGAAAAGACACGAAGAATCAACAGCCATAAACTTGAAACCAGTTCCAGAAGTCAACATCAACACGACCCCTAATGCTAATAGCCTTCGGTGTCATCATCACGGCATCACCAAGACAACTTACACCTTAAACTCACGGCATAAGTTCCGGTTTCGCTTAATAGTGAAGATCCCGTAAATGAGCACGTTCCGTTACTCGTATGTCACCAAACTATATTGTCTTGTCTGACCGTTCGGACCTTTGACCGCGCATGATTGAGGAATTATTCCAACAGAGTTTTTGGAAGCACGACTCTAAGACAAAGCTCTCACTGTGAAGTAAATATCGTGACGCAACCCGCGTCTTAATTGTCCTCAGAATAAGAAGACCGTGTGTGTCTCTAGTTCTATAGGTACCTATTGTTAAGTTGTATATTTTTTTTTATTAGGTAGTTTTCTAGTGGATGTTATATTTTGTTTTCGACGATTCTTTTTTTAATAAATGAGTTGCTTCTCGTATGGTTCTATTTTAATTTGGTCCAGTTCTTACAATGGCATCAATACCATATTAGTCTTCAAAAAACCTAACTGCTTCTATATTTAGAAGTCAGGATTTTCGTAAAAAGTTGCGAAAAGAGATATGTAGCAATGCAGAAAAATAGACGAAATTAACTAACAACAAATTAATTCATAAAAAGGCCACGTTATGTAGGAGTAGCGTTTCATAGGCTGTACCCATTTACAAATGTTGTAGGTGGACAGTTACCTCAAAGATCGTAATACTTCGTTATATATACAGAAAGAGGATTACGCTCCGCACTTACTCGACGAAATTTAAATAATAAGCACCCGAGACTAGTGACAGCAACTAATGCCTCTCGATTATCTCAGAATTTATCACTCCATATTATTTACGTCATCTTAAAATGGATTAAGCACTAGCAGCCTTATTCATAAAAAGCTGTTAATTCACGTCTTAAGCACGACATAACTAATCAACTAATTAAGCCTTAAGAAGTGTTTAAAAGTTTTGTATTCATAAACCTAACTTAAAAATTACTTATCTAAACAATAAAATCATTGTAAACAATACTTATTTTTTTCAGAACTGGCAACTTTTTGGTAGAAATAGTAGAATCTAGCCGTATCATAGATATTGGGGATAATCTGTGGGCCGTATGCTCAAAAAAAAAACGAAATTTGACAGAACAGTTCTGTTGTCAGCTGTGTTTTGTTGTTATTGTACCAAAATATTCATGGTGTTGAGACGAAGTTTGGTTAGCTCGTGTTTTTGTTCAGTCTTAGACTCGTATCAAACTACTTATTACTTCACAATATCAAGAAAAATAACATAAGTTACGTACTTATGCAAATGATGGAAGAGGAACATAAAAAAGACTTCAAATATTGGAAGAAGAGTTGAAATATTGGGAGAAAAACTAGAAAAAATTATAATAATTGTAATTTATTGAAAATGGTTAGGTACTTATAAATATGTTGCGAGTTAATTCATTGGTGAATTTGTTTTCCCTTCATCATCATCTTCACTGTCAGACTCGAGTTACGGCACTGCAGTAAGCAAATATGGTGTGGAAGGATATCCACAGTCTCCTAAAAGTTTTCTTCCTCTAAATTCACCTTCTTCAAACCTTCTTTTAAGCTGACTCTCACAAAAGACGCGAGCATCATGAGTGCTTCACCTCCAAAGACATACCACATCACAAATAGATATATTAGGGCCACACACAACCTGCAAAAGGAAATTAAACAAATAACTATGGATAGGTAATAAATATGGATAGGTAAATAGGTAATTTCATAGATTTTCAGATTGATGACATAATAATTGCAGGACTTACTTCCTGCAATATAGTAAAGTAGAAAACCTTTGTATACAATGAACACTAACCTCATGTCGACCCCAGTGCCTGATCACAGCCATTACTTGAATGTGAACAGGTATGCCGCCACCTTTTGTATCAACCGAGTCGTCTTCTTTAACAATATTTATTATTTTGTTCATGTTCTCCTTAGAAAACCTGCACTTTTTTCTAAATTCCACTTCATCATTTTCCACCATCGGATCTAACCTGGTTTCATAAACTTTAGTACAAGATTGCCAAAATTCGTTTATATCTGCTATATCTTGCTCAAAATTATTTGAATAGTCATCGTAGGTAATCAAAATAATCCAGTTCCATTATAAAATATTGTAAACAAACAAGCAAATCAGCTGTTTATTAGCATCCATTTTCTTGTATAAGGAGTTAGGAGAGGTGTAACACCTCCTTACCTTCAATAGCTGTCAAGTTAAACTACATAGATAGGTTGTTTAATTTGACAACTATTTAAGTACCAGTTTAAACAGTTGATTTGGTTTAAACAACATTTATGAATACAAAATTACGTTAAGCATTACTTAGAGGCTTACTTAAAATTAAACAATGTTTATGAATAACGCTGTAAAACGTTTTAAAGTCGAAGTCAAGAGGTCGCGGTACAGATAGCATATAATTTAAAATGTGTAAATATTGAAAAGGCAATGTTTCGTAATATTTCTAGATAGTTAGCATAATATTGCTTTCACCAAAATAGCCTTTCTTTATTCATTTCTACCGATATAGTATATCCAAATCTGGGAATGACGTAAGCCTATTGAAATTTTACGATTATATCATCAACCAAATGAAGGCAACTATGTTTCAAGTTTTCAACTCATATATTTGGTCTATGGTTTCGGTTTGGCAGTCAATATTATCTGTGCCCGCCCACTTTGAGCAAACACGTGGTTTGTTTGTGTTCTTCCTTATAAGCGATGTTTGAGGATGGTTCTAAGAATTTCGCAAGTTCCCGTGGCCACAGCCTACGCTAATACTTCTACGCACAGAAAAATATTTCTTAAAACTAAAACGTATTGTTATTAAGTTGTTAATAAATAGTTTTTGAATTGAATTCTATAGATTTAAATCAACAAGGACTATTTAAATTTTACTTTCTACTTTATGACCAAATCCATACTAATTATTATAAATAGGAAAGTGTATATAATGTTTCTGTTTATTTATCAGGTGGAAAAATGCAAAAAGAAGCGACGGATTGACGTGATTTTTTAAGTGGAGATAATTGAATTGATTGGCGAGAAGCGGCAAAACCAGTTTAAACTACATATATCATAAATATTGTAATAAAAACATTTGAACTTACCTGAACAGCACTGTTCAGGAAACAATTATTAAGTCCTGGGGCATTCCAAAGTCCTTTGGTGGTGTGGAATATTCCCGAATCCCTGGAGCTATCTCTTGAGTGCTGTGGCCGAAGCTCGTCGTAGCCCGCGGAAGCCATTCTCGTCGCCATTACTGATCACTCGCCGCCATTTTGTACGACCTTCAGTCGCGCCATTTTGTCCTGAAACATGTAAAGAAAAACATTCATTCAGACATACACGGCACATATTGAAATTAAACGGACAAATTAAACTAAGCTATTACGAACTTAACTTAGCTTAAAATAATATAATAAACTAAAAGTACCTACCTAGAACCAATAATGTAATGCCCAACATAAAGGTCGACTCACGCTACACCGTGTCGGGTCCGAGCCGAGTGTCGGCCGTAGCACGGTCACCGAGCCGGTTTCGTGTCTAAAATTACTAAGACGGCCCGCGACGAGTCGGGTCCGAGCCGAGTGTCGGTCGTAGCACGGTCACCGAGCCGGTTCCGTGTCTAAACTGCATGAGCACTGTATAGCATCACTACCGACTGCTCGGGCGCAGCTCGGCGGCGCTGTATTCATGCAACGGGCCGTGACCGAGCCGAAGCGGGACCGAGTTGTTTCCGAGCGATGTCCGTTGCTCGGGCGTCACTCGGTTGCCGCTCGGTATAGCGTGAGTGGGTTCATACAAAATGTATGAAATATTAGTTGACCGTGCTACGGCCGACACTCGGCTCGGACCCGACACGGTGTAGCGTGAGTCGACCTTTACACTTGTAAAATTACATATCTTTAAGTCCACCAATGTGTATACCTACTGCAATTGAATTGGTAGATTTTAATGCAGCGTAATAATAAGTTATTTACTGCTGATAGTGCTTATTGAAAAATATAATAGCCATGAAGGGTTTACACAGGTTCGTTATTGCTTCTGGCTATTTTCTGATTTATGGAGAAGTGCGTGACCCACTTTGATATCAATTGTAAACAAGCCTTTTGAACTGAGCAGTAGTTGGGAATTGACATTATTCATTTACGCATCAATTACCTTATCTGTACAATAACAATATTTTTCAAAAATCTCTTTAAACTATTTTAAGACTAGCATTTTGCCAACGGATTTGGCCGCATTACAATGTTTTTTACGCGATAAATCTGATGTAGTTAATATGGGATAGTACCTATGTTATTGTAAACGCGTAAACATTGGCATACCATTGCATTCGGTCTCGTAAAATGTTCAAGATCAAATTTTGACAACATAAAGACAGCTAATTGCAGCTGCTTTCTTGTTCTGTACTTGTGAACTTCCCTCAGACAGTTCTTGTAAACTCTCACAAAGCAAATCCATGCAATTATATCTCAATAGATAAGATCTGAGAAATCATCGCGACGGTGATCTTCGTTCACACGTACCGTAGTCGGTTTTGTTCTGATTTCTCATTAATGTAATTGGGGTTAATAAGCCAAGTTTCATATTAATTGCACAATTAGACATTATGACGCCTTTCACTATTGTTAATGCCCTGGGCGCCACAATGCAGCTTGCATTCGTACACCTTTGTTTTGAAACAAAGCGTAATAGAATTAGTTGTAGTAGCCATATTGTCTTTTACAACTGATCTAACGATTATGTCACTAGGAATACCTAAATATTATTAAAACAGCCAAGCTTGTTTGTCTCTTGGGGCTAAAATAAACATACCTATATATAATAAACAGAACAGATTATCATGTGGTTTTCATAAACAAGTCACATCGAGAATTTAGGTACAGTATAATTTCATTTGAAAAAAAAACTGATAAAACCTGTATGAAATAAATTAGTAAATCTATTTATTGTTTTGTTGATCGTTATATATAGGCTTACCTACTTTTAGATTGCTGAAAAAAATCGTATTCCATCTAGAGTTAAGGACGCTCTTCCATAACTGCTCAAATGTTCAAGCTACATAAATGAAATAAAATGATACAAGGCCTAGACTCGAATGGAACATCTGAATACAGGAAGCAAACGACTTGTATCACTATCAGAACATTTACGAAAGAATGCATAAGGAAGAGTCAAGTTCAAGTGGCACAAGAACACAGCCCTAACGACGGGACAAATGACATCGCATTCTTGAGATGGATTATGTTGGAGATAGACATAATGTGCTCGTTTCTTGGACATGGTTATCGGTCAGGACTGGTGATGGTATTTACTGGAATAAACAAATGTTAGATCAGTTTTGTTTTCTGAATAATTTAAGATAAAGAAACCTAGCAAAGTCAATTATGGACGACTTTCAGAAAATTAAAGTCTTAACCTGTTTGTTTTTATAACTATGAAGTGGTCCGTAGCTCAGTAATAAGATGATCGAATTTTAGTAGGACATGTGCGTATAGGATTGCAATACTTTTCTTTTCTATAAAATCTAACACCGATCAATGGTAGGGCATCGGCAAAATCCCTATAATTTTTACAGTTGATCTGTTATATTGATTTCTTTTGCTTTTGTTATAATATGAACTGGCACAAAAAAAACCGCAGAGCAAAATTTACATGAAATCACGAAGGTCAAAATACGATAAACATATGTTTTGCAGAGCTTTGATAATCAGCATGTGCATGCATTTACGCATGTGGTGCGCGCAAGTTCCACGAACGAACGGCACCGAGTTGTCCCAAAATTGACGCCGTAATTTTCTTAAAGATTTTATGGACGCAAACATATTGCTAAAGATACCAAGCCCCAGAAAATAAGGTTTAGTATTATTGGTTCATTACAAATATTTCCACTCGTTATCACATCTATAAAAGGTAATTCAACAAGTGCAGTAAAAACTAAATTTCACACTCCATATGCAACTTAGTAGTTTTATATGCACCTCGGACATTATTTGACTTAAAACTTATTCATAAAGTAAATTAGTAAAACGCACATCTGTGTTTAATTTGAGCGAACATAGCGTTCCTGTAAGGAACTTGTATGTACCAACGTTATTTTGTAATGCTAAGGTTTGTGGATGTATTAAGGCTAGCACATCAGGGGCAAGCGTTTCATTTTGATAGACGATTGGTAGCTGATGATGATGTTTTAATTTTAGAGCTTGATAGAACAGACCATCATCATTTTATGGCTTGTATTCCAAGCTTTTTCAATAAAAACTAACCAGATACCATAAAAAATTAAGATACGATGCTCACCACAAAAAGGGACGCTCAATTTATGTTTATATGATTTAAAATAATAACTTTATATTATCATAATCAATAATTAAAAGTCTTGTACAGAAATGGAACTACTCAATTTAGCGAGCTATATAAATTAGGCCCCAAAACTAATCCTTGTAGCATCCACGTCACTACACTACGCGTCTAGTTTACACGTTACATGTCGATTCTAAACACAGCAAGGAAACTGTGCTATTTCAGTCACTTGTACTGTACTGTTATGTTACCTAGTAAATCTGTGCCCGCACTTCCGATTTATCGATCAGTCGATAATCACAAAAATCAGGTTAATTCAGTGTGAGGCAATCACATCCCGAGTTTTATTTACAAATCGTAAATGGAAATTTAAAACGAATGCATTACTTTAATAAATATAATGTTTATGTTGTTGTGTTGATTGAAACTATGTAGTTACGCTTTAACATTATAAATTTAAGTACTTACTTACCTTTAAGAATTTTAAGAAAAATAACTTAACATACTCGTAAGTTACCATCCATGACAGATTTTCAAGATAATATCTAGTACCTACCCGTAACACAAGTTCCGAGCTTGCACGAGGCTAGAAATTGCTGTGTGAATTGTCCAACAATTAAAGATAAGGCTTATCAAAATTAGAAACTGAAATAATTAATAATTGATTAATCTATACCAAACATAAACAACAAATTGACGGATCTCAATAATCACAAGGGTGATGAACCCTTCCTTAACAACTTATTAAGCTGTGTCCATACGAGCTTGGTTAGTCTGCGTCCAAAATTAATTTCGAGTGGAACCCGTTTTAAAGATTAAAGTACCTAACTAAACGTGATATAATTCTGACGTAATCGCTTTCTTATCCAATTTTGGATCCAATCAGGATATGCAAAACATGCTAAGGAAATCCTTTGTGACGCGATTATTTTAATTAGTTATTTCCATTCATATTTGTTTGTTATTTTATAGTTACGGTCGTTTTGTTATATTTTTTTAATAATTTTATACCCTAGTTTAGTTAGGCTACTATACGTATTATGTTACAGTAATAGGATAAATAATTATTTAGAATTAATTATATTTCATATTGTTTAGTTAGATTTCTTTGTTATACTACTATGTATACCTAAGGCATGCTTTATCGTCATATCGGGAAGATCCTACACAAATATTTTCCAAAAAAGATAAAAATTAAGTTGAAAAATTCACTTTTATCTAAGCATAAACAAGAGTGTTTTTAAAGTTCTAACCCATTCAATATAAAAATCATTTTCAAAACTTAAATTTAGAGCCTTTTATGGAATGTTGGTATAGCGTGATACGATGCGTAATAACTATAACTAATAATGATTGTACGTAATCACCCATAATATAGGAGTTGACCTGCATTCCAATGATAATAGCCGTAGAAATTTCGAACTTTTGTCGAAACATTTCACTTTTGTCGCCAGACATATTGATAATTATGCAAAAAATTGTTTTCTTCTGAATCAGATTAGATATCGCAACAGAGACGACTTGTGTCTCTGTTGCTTTAAGGATTTAAGCTAAATGTGAGAAATATGTTTATTAATATAACTTTTTAAACAATCATGGTATTGGTCAACATGGTCCTAGGAACTTCAAAATATCTACAACTATTGAAACTATGACTAAGAACAAATCACAATTCTACCATTTAAATTAATTACATACTTAAGACCAAATAAAACAACGATAACTAATTCCCAATAAAAGTTTGACATGTCGTCACTAAACGTTCATAAAAGCCTATTAGTGTGTCGCGTGATCGCGTCGTCTTGTCCACGCTTTCGACGTCCATCGATAAACGCAAGTCATGCCACTTATCAGGTAATTTCGGGATCTAAAGCGAACAAATAATTGGTTACGTTCAAATTGTTTGTTTACTATTGGGCTTGAAAAAATCAACCAATTTCGAAGCAAAGATAAGTCACTTCCATTTGATTGAAGGAAAAAAAGCGTTGAATAAGTTCGAGAGATTCTTAACATTTTTCTACACTTGATAAAAGTGTTCATAAAATTGGAAACATGTGATGTGGCGTTAAGATATCTGCAAAAAATACATAAAGCTCAAGTGGTTGCACTTGCAGTCCTGGGAATGTGGTTAAAAGAGAGCTCTTTGTTGAATAGGACAAAAACGTGGGTCGCCTTCAAGTGCAGGGTAATAAATAATCATGATAACCTTAAAAGCGTCTTCGAAGCCCTATAAAGTTCAGGGCGATACATTATGAGGAATCGTAAAGTTAATCTTTTAATTTTTCAAGTCGCTCAGTTTGTATAGGTAGGTACTGTTCTTGAATATGAAAGTCGAGAGCTTTCAGAATATTTGAGCTTGTTAATGGTTTTGTACGTTTGAGCAGATGATAACCGATAGTTTTTAGAATGTTAAGTGACGTTAAAAAAGTGTAATGTCTATGAAGTTTTAAGAAATGACTTGTAAGTAATCCACTTATGCCGTAGTTCCCAATAATATCGACATTTAGGTAAACATACATATTTTTGATCACATTTATTTTTTATCTTGGGCAAAGGATACCCTTAAAATGGTGAAAGCTAATAAACATTCGAACTATAGTAAAAACGTGTAAGCGTGTAACCTACTACAATGTGTGTCAAAGTCTACGTGGAAAAATATGAACATTCTTTTCTATGATTATCTTGTAGAGTTATCGCGGTCGACTTCGCGCCGCGGGCCAAATCTGCGGACAAGAACCTGATATCCAGAAGCTGAGCTTTAAGACAAATTGATTACATCTCCATGTACGGCTGAGGACTAAGAACAAACACTGCAATAAAATAGACTGTTAGACGAGTTACACTAGATAGATTAAAATTTAGAAATGAAACTGTAACTAAGACAGGTTTAACGAAGCTGAAAGATTAGAAACAGAGGATTTTAATCGTGGTAACTGTTTTACTGCCACACGAGTCCGAGCCTTGTGAACCTTGCACTCCATTTTATGAGAGCAACGTTTACAGCCATAAACGGGATCCCAACGTTGGAAATTCAAATTCAAACTGAGTTCGTTAAAGTACACAACACAGCCAACTATACAATCTCTATGGCCTATACAAAGGTACTCCAGGGATTTGTAGCACACACGCATAGTCCACGCACACATGTGTGTAGCACGAAGTTGATTACAGGCAACACAAAAGGAGCAAGAACGGAGGCTGCGCGTGCGCCGGCCGAGTCGCCGACCGCGCGATGGCACGAGTCAAACCTTGCATATCACTATTATTATTTCTCTTGTCTTTGAATTGCGTTTTATCTGTATTGGTCACAATAAAATACCGTTTCCATGTTTTTACATTTACATAACAGTCAGTAAGTCTAATCTGTTTAATAGCAAGCAAGCATTGTAGTCTTAATAGAAGTACCTACCTCTACATCTACATCAAACGTGAAAACTATATGAATTAAAATGAAGGTTTTTTCCTAAAAATTGGTATTGATAAAGCAAAAATCTTTAAAAGTAATATTAAAATAACTGATAGACAAGAGAAAGGCGACACAATCAAAATTCTAGATTAGAAAGTAAAGGACCACCAGCGTACAGCATTAGCTCCAAAAACGAATTAAATTATTCACTTGACCAGAGTACCGTGAAGATACTGAATTATAATGTGAAATCTATCGAAGACCGTCTTTAGGGGCATGGTGACATTATGGTACCGTAATGACCATCATTCGTCAACGTCAGGCTTAACAAAAGACTAGCGATGTCCAGTTCAGAATATGCGGACGGACAGAGTAAGTACGATCTTAAGGTTCTTTCAACCATGCTTGAGTTAAAATGTCATCATCATCATTACACTCAATTTTGTTCGGAAGGACTATGCGATCATGAACCTTAATCAGCTTAAACAAAACAATACTTTTTTAAAATCTTTTTTCTTTTTGTAGCTAGGTTTGTTACATTATTTAGATTGGGGCATTTCCGGTACATGCAAAATACTGTCAAAATGTAAGATGCAAATTATTGAAACAATTCAACACAGCTTTTTCCACAAGCATTAGCACATAAATCTCTATCATGATAACTGTATCAATACGCTAAAAAATTATATTAGCATACACTTTGTAAACAAAATGAACAAGAACTCAACACAATACGTGTAAAGGAGAACAGAAAACAAATGAGTTTTCATTCGCACTACTTACTAGAAGTAGAGTAAAGATACTTACTAATGGATGCATCGTTTCATACAAGGTATATAAACATGTTGGATAAACGATTGAGATGAATATTTGGTATGGCAAGATGTCACTTTTTTATATGAATAGGAAACAGCCGTGTGGTGCTGGAACAATAGGCACTACCCTGCGACGTAGGTATTAATTATGTGTAAATATTATTATAAGAAAACTTTTGCTGATAGTCATAAAAATATCATGCGTGTTTTGTTTGAACAAGTACATAATTTTAAGACTTACCTACATAGGTACGCATTCATCGCTAACGAGCGTCCACCAAAGATTATCTATTTTTGGTGGACGCTCGTATATCACATATTATGTGAATTATGCAACTACCATTTTTCCACCTAGTCCCGACTCGTACTTGCCGGATTTTGTCTATGGTCCAGATTCGTGATGTGGGCCGTATCGCGATGAAAGCGATCACGATCGTTGTCGTCACACGATTCAAGGATCAGATCACTGGAGTGCTTGACGCAATGCATTATCACGACATGTGGCCGGTTTATGACAAAGCTAATTCTTAATCGGTAGACAATATAATGCTATACAAGAAACTTATAGAAATAGGGGATCCTTAACCCTTGGGATATTAGGAAAGGAAAAGCTGAAAATGTTCCAAAATAATGTCTATAGACGTGACGCTAACTAATATTCACAAAAGCCGCCTTCTTAGATTTTAAAGCAAAAACTATTTTCAAGTGCAGTGTTTGATAAATTTTTCTTATTTATTTTACTAGATGATGATGATGATTTTACTAGATAACTCATTGATGAAATTAATGACGTTATACGATCTTTATACGATGACACAAACACATTAGCATGTGTTGTTTTTGTTAGAAATTAATATCTAGGTATTTTATCAATCTACTATGACTAAACAAGATATTATTGTGAAATCAGATTTACTATAGAGGCACCTAGATTTCGATAAATGACCGTTAACTAAACCCTGTCATTCACTATCGCTTAGAAGTTATAAGTTAAATTGGCCATGCGTATTATGTGCATTAGAGTGAAGAGTGCCGCAAATACATAATTGGCATGTCTGCATAACTGTTTCAAATATGATCAAACGTTCAATTGGCCATGTTTAACTAACGGTCGCACGTCCGTAGGCGCGCTTCTTCAATGGACATTCGAATCCTTTTCACTGGCATCTTTAGGTAAAGTACGAGTGGGCGCTCATACTTACGCCAGATGGTCTGAATGGTGCTTCAAATTATGTGCAAATGGTTGCTTTTGCGATTTATTACGACGTTAGATAGGAAAGTGTCTTAGGACTTTGTCCATGATAAATAAATCTATATTAATATTATATTGTAAAGACCATGCGTTATGGATCTACCTCCTAATCCGATTTAAAAAATGCTAATACCATTATTTAGAAAGCTACATTTTATGTTAGTGTAGGTATATTATATTTACCGCGCTGGTATGCTAGTTAAATAGCCATCTTTAAAATTTTACTCTTGAAATATATTTTACAATCGAGTAACAAAATAATAAAGTATAACACATAAACGTTGCTTTTCTGCTGTTTTAGACAACTTAATATTGAAAATATAGCACAACACGGTTATGTTATGTTACGAAAGCAATCCTTCATACCATTCTCATAAGAACCACATCCTTTCATATGCACATATACAAAACAAAACTAGTTTACCAATTTATAATATGGTATATTTATAATATGGTATATATGGTGCAGAAATCTAGCACCCGTTCCCCGTAACACAAGCTTCGAGCTTACCACTTATGTTGCTGTATAAAATTGTCCAGTAATATTTAATTTAATTTTAATTTAATTTAATTACCTACCATGACACTTTATCGAACAAAATGTTAATGCAAAATTCTAAGAGCACTACATAATTATTTGTACCAAGACAAGCTTAACCCTCAAACGTGTTTTTACTATCAACCTACTACATGCAAATGTCATAGTTATAAGTTTTGCATTTTTACATCATTACATTACCTTTGAGCGTAGAGTAGATGCAACACCATTAAAAATGTTATATCCTGTCGTGTTATTTCTAAGAAAATTTTCTTGATAAACTAGCTAGAGAATTGAACTTTAAAATACTGATCTTCTTACTAAACGGAAACGTCTTTTCTGACTGACTAGGGACCCTAAAAATATACGCGTATTGATTTCTTACACGAATTGATGTATATATTATTTTTATATAAAAGTTTTCTGGTAGCGGTATAGAAAGATAATTCGCCAAAAGCTTTTTTAAAGATCTACAATTATAATAATAATCTATTCATAACAAGAACATCAATAAGTGCTCTAGAATAAACGTAATGTATACAACAATATATCATAAATAAGTAGATATTATAAGGTTGTAAAAAATTGGCGTCTGAATCTTCACCTGGCTAGCACGTGCCTAGTTCACCTGTTATATACCACACCACTATTTCATATTGAAATGCTGGATATATTATAATTAAGTGGTATGCTAGCGGTATTGCAATGTAGACCTGTTTATAACTGAGAATATTATTGATATACAGGGTGCTTTGAAAATAGCTAAAACAACATAATTTACTTTAAACAACTTCCATCTTTTCATCTTATACGAGCTTACCACGGGGCTAGATGTGGTTGTGCAAATTGTCCAGCAATATTTATTTATTTATCTCTATAAATAAATAAAATCGTTGTAATTTTATAACACAAGGATGGCTGGGCCGATTCTAAATACAGCTAGCATTTGGTTTAAAACTAAATTTTAAAAAACATAGGAATTAAGCGGGCGAAACTGCGGGCGATCGGCTAGTTAAATATGATCGTTTTTTAATGAGATAAGTACGTTTACGCAGGAACATAAAATATATGATTATATTTGCTTTACCAAAACAGGGGGCCCAAATAAAGTCTTAATTTTCATTATACTTAAGTATCGAAAACTTTTAAAACCAACATAACTTACCTCGAGAAAATCCACACTGCAACAATCCTTTTGTCCCAAACAAACTATAGTCACAGTTCACACCTTTTGATATACACCTTAGTACCTCTAATCCTTAACACAAACAACAACGCACGAAATGCTCCAATAAGAAAACTATAAGTCAACTCTATTCACAAAAGAGTTCTAAAATATCGAAAACTTTTTCAAATGGTTCAATAGATTGCGAATTCGAATTTTAAATCAAAAGTTCGTTTCCCGCTTTTCGCCGGTGAATAAAATAAGCCGCAGCGACAGGCGCGTCTAGCCGCGAACGAAGCCGGTTAGGTGCTGCCTGCGGTCGTTTATTTCGAACGCGCCGGGTACAAACTCTTTCTCATCTATGTATCTACCGACTCTTATTTAACCTGTGATGCTGGGCCAAGCTCCACTGAACAAGCCACAAAAAATACGTGCTAGGATCCAAAACAAACCCGAAGGACCTTGTAATGGGATACCAGGCTGCGCACTCGAGATTTAATAAAAACAACCACCTTGATTGACTGGTTTATTGCCTTGAATAAAACTTTATGAAACGTGCATTTGGTACTGTTAAGTAATAAAGTTACATGAAAAAGACATTTGAGTTATAGGTACTTATTATCACAGGAAGCACTTGCATTAAACCTAAGGAAAATAATTATTTATCCCGTAAACCCGTAATGACCTCAAGGGCTCTATCTACAAAACATTAAATTATTGTATCTACTTACATAAATCTTTATCTCTATTGTTCATCTTTATCATCATCACCATCAACAGACGCTCGAACTTCCCTTTCAGCCTGCTCAACATCTTCTAAACTAATATCACCGTCAAAACCATCCTTAACCCTCAAATGTGCATGTTTCAAAAACGGCTCATGTAGAGCTTTATACAGCTTTTTTGCCTTAGTAGCTGCAAACCCAGGACAAGCGGCCAATCTACTCTCCGTCGCATTTATAATGTTCTCCAGTGTACCGAATGTGGTGATTAGCGTCATCGCGTCTGTTTTGTTGACGGGTTTTATCGACGATAGCGCGTTTACGATCTAAAACAAAAATATCGTATTTTACGGTTAAGTTATGACGTTTTAATGTATGTTGTATTTAATGTTGGCGTGGAGGAAGCACTAAATTTATTTATGATATGGATTATTGCAACTGAAATCACAACAAGCGTTGAACGAAAAGAAAATGGTGGAAGGTAACAGGTGGGTTTATTTTAGAAACTTAACGTACCTATGTCTGTAATACATAATTGCATTTAAGGTTTATTATTTTCATAATTTTTTTAAAGACAATAATGGGCGCAAACAGTACCTAAACCTGTAATGTAGTCAAATAAATAAATAAATTTATACTGATGGACAATATACACAGCAATATCTAGCCCCATGGTAAGCTCGAACCTGTTACAGGTGCTAAATTTATGAGGGATTTTAGGAAAAATGAACCATCAAAACTGTTTTCAGAGAAAAATTCCCTGTTTTAGCTTGTGTCATTTTAATATTCCCATTTCAGACCAAGAATTGGGTTATCGCTAGCATTTTGCCGCGCCAGAGCTTTGAATGAGTCAATAGCAGGTGTTAGTACAAACGCGTAACACCCATCAGAATGTCGCACGTGGTAACATACAAAGTTATACCCATTTTAACCCTTAACCTCCTACCACCTATTTTTGTCACACAACCACCTACCATACGTCTCCTAGACGGGCAAGTTAAAATTGCGTTGTATGTAAAATCCAAGGATAAAGTTTCGGTTTTTTAAATAAAATCTTTAAAAATACATATCGAAGTATTTATTAAAGTAATAAAAGTGCAGAATAAACAATGTATTTTCTTAAAATATTTATTTCTGTAAAACAACTCTTAATTTTAGCTTAAAAATGTGTTTTTCAAAACACGAGGTCTATAAAAATAATCAATCGAGATAGAAACTTTTTTCTTTCTGTATATAAAAATAGAATAACCAACAAGACATATAAAATAAACACTTCCTCATTATTATCTTATGTTATCCAAAATTGCAGGGCATCAATCTTATAGATTTTTCCAACGATGACTGCACATTTTGTGGGAGCATTCTATACAAATTGGTAATTTAGAGTTTACTGTATTGGGTCCTGCGTTCTGTTCCTGGTTGAACAGTCTTCTAGAAGCCAATTTCTCCTTGGAACCGGTTCCAAGG
The DNA here is from genome assembly GCA_963691955.1 of Chloroclystis v-ata. NCBI lineage: Eukaryota > Metazoa > Arthropoda > Insecta > Lepidoptera > Geometridae > Chloroclystis > Chloroclystis v-ata. The sequence goes on along the minus strand of OY829902.1, from coordinate 7,576,561 downwards.
AGTGATATCCTGGTAGTGCTGGTGGGGCAGAGTCATTGCCGCAGTGAAGGATGCGCCGAAGTGCAGATTGAAAATCACGTTGAATCGTCACGTTGTTTTTTGACGCTGCATATGCGGAGCTTCTCTTTCTTAAACTATATGACACTATAATAATCTCGAGCGTTATGATGAAGGACCGGAAGACCACCAAAAAATCTTTCCCAAAAAGTTTTTATTCGAGGTCTCGTACAAATTTTTGTTATGGGCTCTTCATCTACAGACAAATATTCTTGATCTGCATATTAACCTTCAGATTGAGATACAATTATACCATAGCTTTCATTAGAATTAGATGTTTCGCCATTAGAATTCGATTCGCAACTATTCTCTACACTGTACGTTCATTTCCACATCGACCTCGCTGCCTTCATCAATTGGTAAGTTTTCGTCGTCAAATGGTAATGTTATAATCATAGTTCAATAACTCTATCATTAGAAACCGTTTAAAACTAAAACACACAAAAAACTAAATTTCAAAAAAGTCACACAACCACCTACCACCCGTCCCACAGACGGACAACGACAGTTTTTCACTTACCAATGACAAACGCGTGGACCTCTGACGCTGACGAGCGTTTTAGCGACACTCAGGGACGTGGCGAAAAGGTACAGGAGCACACAAGTTGATGCGTGCTTTCCCCGAAAAAATATAAGCGATTTAAATTTGCTTGCGTCTGTGAGACGTATGTCAGGTGGTTAAGGGTTAATAGGTGCAGGGCGCTTATTAGTATACTAATGTTTCGAAAATAAACATGAGGAACCAGTGTCATAAAAAATATGATAACATCATTTTAATATTTTGCTGAACATACTGTCAAGCGAAATCTTAATTATATTTAAGTCAATGCAAAATTATAGTACCTTTTGTATATGTAGATATTTCATTTCAGCAATATCAGCCCGTCGATAAATGTGTTTTACCAAAAAATAAGCAAATACAAGTACCTTTTGATGTGGATCATTTTCAATCTTCTCCATAATCTTATCAGGTGGTTTGTTCTCGTATATCTTGTAGTTCTCAACGATTTTGGCCGCCTCTTCAGGACTCCAGGCGAGCATCAATGTGACATCTGTCAAGAGACATATCCTTGTTAGGTTCTTCAACGGCGTGTGTGGATCTTTTAAATCAACCTAGAAAATGTAATTGCATTTATTGTCTATTGCATGGTTTACACGTAAGACGAAAAGGCGTAAGGTAAAAACGCGGCGCAGTGGTTGTCGCCGCTTCAATACATTTATTTATTTACATATTTATTAGGTTGTATCAACAAAGTTTTTCAATACAAATGTTGATAGGTCATAATAAATTTTATTCAAGTAGCATTGGTTAGAGGGCACAAATGCGTCGTGTCTTCAAATTACTTCAAGCTGTTTCTGTGTAATTCAAGCCTAAGATCTCTAAGGTGCTTAGCGAGAGATGTGAATTATACGGAAAATACCAACTTAGTTTACATGTACAGAGGTACCTACTTGTTTATCATGTGCATAAATCCAAAGATTTTCAACAAAAAGCATAAACCACCTCCAATGATTCTTGTTACTTCTACCATTTCATAAGAGCTAAAACTCACCTGTACTAAGAGAACTCTCAAATCATATTTCCTTCCCAACTCTTTGAGTCTGTTGTGTATGTAATCCGGGTTCAAGTTATGGTATCGCAGAGATAGAAACAGGAGAGATATAGTTTTACCCACTTCATAATCAGGTATAATATCATCATACTCCCATGCCACACACTTTATAAACTTCAGTAGTGGATTTCCTCTCTGAAAGAATTAAAATGGCTTTATCATTCTAACTTCTTAACAACCTACATCTCTTCACATTACTACAATGGAACTTATTATAGGTTTTAAGGATTTGTTCAATCAACATGCCATATCATAAGCTGGCCCTACTTAAATTTTAATCAATAAAACCTCTTAACAAAACTCGGCAGTCCATCATCGGTATTCATATAAATAATAAATATTACTGGACATGGACAAATTACACAGAAATTAATACACAATTTAAATATCGTTAAATAAATCCCCTAGTCAGTTCGATGACACTTGCGTGGTGAAATGTTGTGGTCTGGATTAAGTGTTTATTTAATTTCATTACTAACCTGTTTTTGGTTGACTAGCACACAATTAGTTTTTGAAGAAGTAGGCTTGACAACAATATCTTTTGAGGTTCCTGAAAATTAAAATTTTGTTATAAATACTTATTGGTAGTAGAGATAAAATTTGAAAATCTGTCAGTCAAATAATAATATTTTGTTTGTACCTACATATATACATACATACCCGGCTGTGGTGGTTCATCATCTATTTTGGATTTTTTGGGCGAAGTTGGTTCACAGATGTCTGCCAGAAGGTCATCAAAACCATCTTCTAATTCCATGGGAATGTAGGTACTCAGAAAATTAGTAGGTAGGTAAAGCTAAATAAGGATTGTTTTGTTACTGTTGTGTTGTGATGCGGGTCCGGGTATTGTACGACCAGGTAATGTACAGCCAGGTAATTCATGTACAAACAAAGCTTGTTTGTTTGTACATGAATTACCTGGTTGGACAATACTTGGCTGTGCAATAACTGGCTGGGCTTTCCCTACACGTACCGGTATTGCTCAACCAAGGAAAGCCCAACCAGGTAATGTCCAGCCAGGTATTTCATGCACATATCATTGTCTCTTTCTTTTATCTCCATCTCTTTTCTTACTTGCCCAATTTCGAGGATCTGTTTACATTAGTTTAGCAGAGGGTTTAGTGGTAATAAGCATAGACAATAATATTGTTTTTGTGCAACAGATATAATACTGGGTTGAATGAAAAGTAAAGTACTGACTGATTGATATTTGAATTATTTGAGAATGTCATTGTCAGTGAAAGATAAAAATTATTTTAATCTCGCCAATCGCCATACATACGACGAAGAAAATATATGTATTTAAGATTCAAATTAACAAAGATAAATATTGTATTATAGAATTATACTTTATACCAAAAGGTCCAGAACATCAAAACGTAATTATTTTTAAAACAATACTGACTGGGAAGTCGGTCGTAGCAATCTACAAACGCGACGCTAATACTACTTATTCAGTAAATGAAGAACTAAATTAATTAGAGGTACGAATTAGATTTCATTATTTTGTTTTGGCACCTTTGGTAAATTATGTACCATAATTAACCTTACGCATGAACTACCTTCCTGAGTAAGATAATAAATATGCGAAGCGGGTGGAAAGCTTGTGAGCTATAAATAAATTATTTCTCATTGAAGTTTTAAAACATCTTTACCTATCATAAGGTATAAATTTACATGTAGGTAATATCATGAGAGGCACCTCTCACATGAGGTTTCCCAAAATATACAAGAGATTTTACCTACTTACGACATTTACCTACTTACTAGTAAACATACCTACAGCACCTACCATCCAACTTGTTGGATTCCTTCCTACTTTATGCAATCAGCAACCTGTCTGGTCATTATGTAAATGACTCCAAAAATAAAATAAATAAGTAGGTACCTATATTTTGTGGGACACAAGGTTTGTTATAATGTTAATTACCTAGGTATAAGAAGTTAGTTACTCAAGTGCCTACCCACCCAACTATGTTATTCTGTATTACACACATGAACAGTTTTTTCGAGTATTTAAGTATAGTAGGTACTTGCTTGCTTACCTATTTTTATTTTTCAGGTTTAAATGAATCTTATGGTCATGATCAAGAGAAGCTTGAGGAGACATAATGTGTCTCAGAATTACATAGTTACATCTGATTATAATATTGGACATAAATGTAATGCTGTTACCTACTTGTATTGTAATGAAACTACATGGAAGAAACTATTATTTCTATGTGAAAATTGTGCTGCACAATTAGGTAAGTAACTGTTTTACTTCCTTAGCATCAGTGCTTAGGCTCACTAAGCTTGTTTAACCACATTGCAATGATGCATCACATGTAAGACTTAATGAGATACAAATAAGACTTATCTCTCCTATCCAGAAGATCTAAGAAAGTTGTTAAGTGAATACCATTCTTTAATGAAAATGATGAAGTTATTTCTTTAACTTGATTTGATAATTATTATTGTACCCTATTATAAGTGTTTACAGTGCTGTACACAGCACACGGGCGTCGCTGAAAACCAGCACTATGTCTGTAGTATTGCAGGCACAGCCTATGCTGAGCCGACGACCCTTTTGTGTATTCTGTTGTGTCTAGTTTTAAGTCTCAATTTGTAATTTTATGTTTTAGTACACAAATAAATCTTATCTTAAGTAAGTAAAATAGGTTTTAAGTAGGTATTGTTAAAATAACATAAATATATCAATCAATTTTTATTTCTTGTTTTAGGTGGAAAACAAGCATAGCACCACTCCCATAAATGTTATCGGAAAAATATATTGAAATCCAAATAATGTTGAAATGTTTAATAAATTATCTACAGTTGTCAAGCAAAGCAATTGAAACTTGACTAAATATAATATTGTTGATATGCAATGACTGTAGGTGTGGTATAAGAAGGCTGTATTGCCATTGTTACAAGGTGTGCTAAGATATGGCAGGATCAGTCTCCAAAGCTTAGGATGCTGCATGTTACAATGTTCTTGATGGAACATTAGCTCAGATCATATTAAGCAAGTAAATTACATAAATGGATCACCTACTGTTATAACAGTTCATATCCTATATTTTATGGGTCCTTCTCCAAATGGTGACAGTTGTGTAAAACCATAAAAATCCCTAACATCCCATTCCCATAGCATGGGACAATAATGTGAGTGCAGGACATAAAGTTGCGGTGAAGCATAATGATCTAGCAAGTGCAATACAGGTTCATTTTTCCTATACATTAAAAAATCTGTGTTTGTTTTTGTTCATGTTTTGTTTCTCCTTCAATAAAACAAATGTTTCTCATTTCATTTGTTAAACCTATCTACCAACTGTGGAAAAATGAAAAACGGCGAATGAAGAAAACCAGACGACAATCCAGCTGGAAGAGTAAAATGCGAAGGTTCCGTGGTAGGAAAAAATAACGAAATAAATTGATTAAAAACTATAAAAAACGGAGTTTCCATTATACGACCCTTCAGTAGATACCTACATTTGTTTTCATCATAAACGACTGCACTACATTACAAATAGCTTTATTGTAAGGCCAAAAATATACAAGACAATACCAAAAAGAAACAGATACTTAGCAGTGGCACAATGCACTTCACTGTTAATAATACCTAAATATTGCTGGACAATTCACCCAGCAAGCTCGAAGTTCGTGATACGGGTGCTATGTTTCTGATATACTTACTTACCTTTTGAGTACAATATACCTACATAGATAGATATTTTTAAAATACCTATACCTACCTACGTATTATCTCTCAGATACTCGGTCTAATAATTGTAGATCGTACAATTTTTTTCCCGGAATCGTACCCGCAATCTTTTGCGTTGCAGGCGGACCTTCACCCGCTGCGCCACAATTTTTATAATGGCCAACTAGGGTCTGGCTATCGGGCCAAGCCAGGAGGCCCAGGCGCCTAAGCATAAAATAAGAATGGTGGTAGTGTAGTGTCGTCACACCTACACCAGGTATTGAGAGATGTTGATTGAAAATTTCCACGGGCAGCTATAGGGCAGAGCTGCTAGCCAGACAATACAAATAGTTGCCCAAGGTTCCTCTACCTACCTATAGCATAGGAGGCGTACCGAGGGGGACAGCTGGAAACCTGGCAATCACCGCAGTCATCTTTATCTATATCTATACTAATATTATAAAGAGGAAAGATTTGTTTGTAATGAATAGGCTCCGAAACTACTGGACCGATTTCAAAAATTCTTTCACCTTAGGAAAAAAAGCTACATTATCCCCGAGTAACATAGGCTATAGGTAATATAGCAAAGAAAATTGCGGGAAAGTGTAAAACGCGTTAAATTAATAAACTTGGATTGAGCTCGCCAGAAATTAGATAAGTTTTGATTTTGATGTGTTGAAATGTTTGAATATCTGTAAGGTTCATTTTGCGGGTCGCTTTGCTCGCCTTAAAACAGTTCAGATTTTTTAATACGTTTGTGTGGATTCAAATTATTTATTGATATCACACAATGTAATAGGTAACCTAGGTACATATCTACTTAAGTAAGTAGGTATAACAGTTGTTTTTGAGATTGATTAGGTACAGTCAGCAAAAATGTGGTCTAACACCCTGAGATTCGTTTGTCTAACAGTATGGCCGCTCTGAGAATTCGTTTAGGACACCATGTCAGTTTAAGATAAAGATAAAGATATTTATTTTCCAAAACCACAGTTAACAAAAGTAACGCCTAGAATTCAATGTAGTTGTGTTTACAGAATTAAACATGTACAGTGAGCCCCAAACTAAGCAATTTGCTTGTGTCTTGGGGTTCAAGTGCGGTTGACAAACATTGTTAAAATTTTCGTAAGAGGCGTATTACAAAATAATAATACTAACTTATCCTAAGGGCGGTTTAAAATTAAGGTAGGTACATTATTCTGAATTATAATTGTATGATTTACGAGTATAAATAATAGAATATATTATATATATATACATGTATTTAAATATATGTGTGTATATAAATACAATATTAATATATAATTATATGTGTGTTGTGTACATAAATATTTAAGTAGTTATAGTAGGATACCTAACACAGTTGCGATATTATGAATTTTAAGTTAAAAGTTGTGACTTAATAATAATAAAAAGTAGAAAAAACTGAAAAATCGTACTTTGTTATAATAAATCTTCTGTGTCAACATAAGACAAGGTAAGCAGCCACTGTTTAACAAGCCGCTTACATTCCGACATAGAAATGCCCTTTAGGTCGCAGGCTTTGCATACTTTGTTGTAAGTGTTAAGGAGAGAGAAAGAGGGGCTTCGCCTAGCCATGAGTGATTTAGCTTCTGGAAGAGGTATTTTATAAGTGCGTTTAGCAGTTATAGCCTTAAAGTCCGATCTAGACTGTACACTCTTATGTGACTTGAGAGTTGCAGTTAACACAAAAAGCTGCCGTACACGGAGTACTTTAGCTTCCTTGTACAGTTCGTCGGTAGAGAAGCGAAACGTCTTTTTAAGCGAAACTTTTAGAAGAGCTCTTTGAGATCGTTCTAGTTGTATAAAATAGCTTTTTCCTGCACTTCCCCACACAGAAACACAATATTGGAGAATAGTCTGACAAAGCGATATGTATACGAGTCTTATTATTTCTGAAGTCGTGCAGTCGCGAAGCTTCTTCATTATGAAGATCAACCTTCTCACTCGACCAGACAAGTCAATTATGTGTTGCTTATACGAGAGGTTTTCATCAACCGTGACGCCGAGATATTTTAAAGATACTACTTTATCTATTTGGCCGCAAGAACATGGTGAAGAAAAGTCTTCATTAGTGGAACATACATGCATGTGTAGTAAATTCTCTTTAGGCGGACAGGAAATTATAGTTTTGAAAAAAGGAATATATTTAGTTTTCTTTACGTTTAGGGTTAATAAATTATTTTCTAGAGCGCTACCTACTTTTGCCAGTTGTTTATTTGCAGTATCATAAACTGCATCCCAGTTTTTACCGTGTACAAGAAGTGCAGTATCATCCGCATAAGCAATAACCTCAGTGTTATCAAGACGGAGCTCCAGGATATCGTTTATGTACAGCGCGAAGAGAGTAGGACCCAATATACTTCCTTGCGGAACCCCAAAATCGATAGATAGTAACTCACTGAAATTATTGTTTATCTTCACACATTGTTTGCGGTTTGTAAGGTAGCTTTTAAACCATGATAAGGCAACACCTCGTACCCCAGCTGATTCAAGCTTCTTAAGGAGTAAACCGACCGAAACCGTGTCAAACGCCTTAGCTAGGTCGAGAAACACCCCCAAGCAACACTCACCAGCATCTACATAAGATGAAGTTAGATCAGCTAGTATAGTCACTGCGTCTTCTGTCGATTTACCCCGTCTAAAACCGAATTGCCTAGGAGTAATACTATTATATTTATCTAAAAAGGGGACTAATCTATTACTTACCACTTTTTCTAGAATTTTAGAGAGAATACTGAGCAAAGAGATAGGACGGTAATTCTCTGGCTTCGTCTTAGGACCGCTCTTAAATATAGGCGACACAGTAGCTATTTTCCAATAAGTTGGAAAGTGTCCCGATTCTAAACTAATATTGAAGATATGAGTAAGAGGCACAATCAGTTCTTTTAGAGAAAGTTTGATAAGAGATACTGTCAAGTTATCTATACCTGGAGTGCTATCCTGCTTGAATTTAGATATTATACTACTGATCTCGTCCGGGTCAGTAGGGTAGAAGAAAAGAGAGTGAGGAATACTCTTTGTTGGTCTGAACGAAGACACCAATGAAGCTTCTGTCTTTTGATTTTTACGGAGAATTTTATCGGCATGATCTTTACCTACAGAGACGAAGTACTCATTGCAGTGATTAAGAGAGTCACTGACACTATTGCACGACTTGAGAAGTTCTGCGGCATTGCTATTAGTCGTCGAGTCATAGCAAATAGTTTTTATTGACTTCCAGAGTGATTTGGTATTGCCTTTACTTTCCTCTATTAACCGACCATTATATTGAGTCCTCTTACGACGGATCAAGTCATTGCAATAGTTTCGGTACCTCAAATAGACCTTCTTTATAATAGGGTCTTTGGGATGGGTCTTGAAGTCTAGATGCAATTTGTCCCTATGCCTAATGCATCTCATAAGGCCTGGACATACCCAGGGTTTAATATTAACAAACTTACGTCCTATACGTACTTCTTTTGAATGCTTCGCCAATGTCCCATCAATAATTTCATAGAATTTAGTAACTGCCCTGTCGACGTCTTGTTCCTGAATAATACTTGACCAGTCCTGACTTTGAAACTCTAAAACTACGGCATCAACGTCAGTTTTCAGACGTGTGCGCGTTGTGTTAGTTAAGTTATGTGCTGTCGAGATACCTGCTAAAGTCATGTCATGGTCTGTTATTGATGACGCACAAACCAACCCCAGCGCTCGGTTACGTGATTTAATAAAAATGTGGTCTAAACAAGCCTGACCCCTTGTTGGTTTAGTGATAGCTGGAAGTAGGCTGTACGAAGCCATGAGACAAAGATAATCTGCAAGCTGGTTATTACTTTGGCTACACAAATCAATATTAATATCACCTGCAACTACAAAGTTAGCCGAATTCGGCATGCTAGACATAAGTTTATCTAAAGAGTCTAAAAAAGTATCAATACAGTGCGTCGAAGGGGATCGGTAGATTCCGAGGATAATTAAGTTATTATTTAGTGTGACGAGTAAGCAATCAGCGTCATCGAGCGATGCTTCAATGATTGATGTTGCATACTGGGAGTGAACATAGATGACAACACCCCCGTTTTTATTCAACTGCACGCTGGTACGGAAAACATCAAAACCCGGCAAAGATGTAATCACAGATCCCTCCGAGAGCCAACACTCTGATAAGACAATGGCATCAACTTCAAAATTTATTCGTTTTAAATTAATAACAAAGTCATCGAAGTTACGTTGAAAACTTCTTATGTTGAACGATAAAATTTTAAAATTTGTGGTATGTGACAATAATAAGTTTTGACAATCTTCTAACGAATCAAGAGAATGGCAGTCAATTGTTACGACTTCATCAATTTCATCCGCAACACTAAGTAAACCCATGATGGATATTAATTAGTTTGACACGTTAGTGATGGGCACAACATAATGAGGTCGTAACCGTTCCTCCAAAATGAACCGCCGCGTTATTTTTAAGATTATTTTCGTTGTAAATTGGCGGAATCATTTAATATTTATATTTTAGTAATTATAAAAATTAAGTGGAGACCGACTGTTTTAGCGTCACAAAATGGCGGCCCATAACGCCATTTGGGGTCATTATTTTAAACCTAAATATAAAAATACTACTTTCATTCGCGCGTTCAGTTTGTTCGTAGTTTTATTAAAAATCTTATACTTAGTCCATTATTTTAAAATTCTTTAACGTATTATTTGTTAAATATAACTGTAACAGATAACGATACTGTTGTTTCCTGTTAATTTTAGCACAGCACTATCTACAAATTAATATAAAGCACTGACATAACCTTGTAATAGCGCAATAGAGATTTAGAAAAATATTGTTTACCAAGTTATTTTACACTCAGTTTTGCACAAAATGATTAGATTAATTGATTATTGATATAATAATGTAGATTTAATGCTCATCAATTGTTAAAACGGTAAACAAACAGCAAAATATTTATATCGTAACTGCAACGCCATTACAAAGTTACGTTGTCAGTTCAATTGCGATGTGTCAGGAACGCAATCTCTCGGCGGCCAATGTATTATCCTACACAGAAAAGTCAACCGTATCGATCTTACATCGCACAGAAACTTTTTTCAAAACTGGTAGACCACTTTCTTGGCCGACTGTACCTTTAAATTCTGGCTTTATCACAAATGCATATCTTTAACTGACGTTTAGCATTGACATTGACAATTCTAGTATAGGTTGGAAGCTACTCAACTCAATAGTTCATTTGTCAGTTAAATATTTGAGAGGCGTTTAAGTATTTCTATATTCTAGGATTCTAGGGTATTCGGGCACAACTCAGAAGAAAGAATCCTACTTCATTGGGGCACAAGCACATCACTTCGCTCGCCGATAACTTCTATTTATTGTCACTGTCACTGTCATCAAGCCTTGTTTAAAGCAAAGCCAGCCTCAATAATTGGTTTATCCCCTTAAAGATTCGTCATGTCTGTCCGTCCGTCCGTCCGTATATCACAGCCGTTTTTCTCAACAACTATATGAGCTATATAGTTTAAATTTGGTAAGTAGATGTATTCCGTGAAACGCACTAAGATTTAAAAAAAAACTTGAAAAAAATCAATGACATTTGGGGGTCCCCATCCCCATACATAGAACCAAAACTTTAAACAAAAAATTTCATCAAACCCATACGTGTGGGGTATCTTTGAATAGGTCTTCAAAAATCATTATTATGGTTTCTTACAACATTTATTTCTAATCTAAATTGTTTGCACGAGAGACTCTTCCAAAGTGGAAACATGAGTTACATAAGATAAAGCTAAAAAAATATATACTTAAAGTACATTACTACAAAAACTACCAAAATTGGTTTGAAAGAAATCTAGCAAGAAGTTTTTTTATAATACGTCATAAACCATTTCATATAAATTGGTAGGAAAGTGTAGTAATTAGCTCTCGTGAGCCACAATAGATGGCGCTATAATAAATGTTGTGATTACTTCTAATTGCTGCGGAATCCTACAAGGGCGAGTCCGACTCGCACTTGGCCACTTTTTTCTAGCTTTGTCAGGTTCATCAGGTTGTATTGTTTCTAGGTTTATTTGGAGATAATCCAAATATTGAGGCTGGCTTCGCTCCCCATTAAACAAGGCCAATTTAAATGGTGTTTGCATGGAGTTCATAATACCTACCTAAACAGGGCGACCTCAAGGCTGAGGTCCTAAGCAAAAAAAAATACGTAATAACACGTAGGATTATACCTACATAGTGATTATATTAGTGATTGACAACTATTTGTATGATATGCAAATATTTGTTCCGGGTGTCTGGGTGTTAGGTATAGATTGGGTATAGGTATATGTGCTTTAAAAATATCTATTTATGTATGTATATTGTATTAAGTAAGTAGGTACCTACTTATATCAGAAATCTAGCACACACACAAGCTACGAGCTTACCACGGGGCTAGAGTTTGCTGTGTGAATTTTTCGGATATACTTAATACTTATTTTATTTATTTATTACTTATATTCTTATTCTATTCCTGAATAGCCACCCCTAGACCAGGTATACAGACCAGAATAGGTAGTATTTTTACACGGGTGGTGATTAACAATGATTTTCTATTACCTACCTACCTTCGCTACGCTACCTACCTATTTTGTTAAGTAGGTAGTTACTTAAAATTATGGCAGGCACCAAAATATTTATAAAAATTATGTTTCTTTCATTCTAACCGATAGAATGAAAGAAACATAAGTAGGTAGGTACTTAATATTTTGGTGAAAACAGAACAGTGCTTGTCCAGGAAGGGCGAATACGCCGCGTTTCTCTCGCGCGTATTACGCGCGAACGTTGCGTCCACAAGGCGCGTACCAACGCGCGTTTCCGTGGCAAAATGTTGGCGCTCCATTTCCCTCGATACTTGCACTCGCTCTAGAGTTCGTGCGTTAGCTGGACGCAACAAGGCGTCCCTTCCCTAGTATCTCGACTCGCGCGTAGTGCACGCGTTTTACGCGCGTATTTTGAATTCGCGCGATGCTTGTGGACGCGATGTATTGATGTCTAGTATCTCGACGACGCGCGATTCGATTCGCGGCGTTTTCGAGCTTTTTGGACAAGCACTTAGACCTTGTCCAGAAAGAGCGAATTCGCCGCGAATCGTATCGCGCGAATTCATACGCGCGTAAATCGCGTGCATGATACTAGGGACGCCTTAATGCGTCCAGCTAACGCGCGAACTCTAGAGCGAGTGCACGTATCAAGGTAAATGGAGCGCCAAAATTTTGACACGGAATTGTTTATAGCTCGCGCGACAACTCGCGCGTTGGTACGCACCTTGTGGACGCAACGGTCGCGCGTAATACGCGCGAGAGAATCGCGGCGAATTCGCCCTTTCTGGACAAGCTCTTAGGTCTATTATAAAAACAAAAAAGTTGCTTTGGGAACATCTCATGTTTTTAAAAAGTTAATAAATTGAAAATAAATAGGAAAATAATGTTTCGCCCAATGGGAGGCTCAATAAGTTGAGAACCTATGTACCATTATGAAAATAAACAATAATTATTATGATTAAGATACTTTATTCTGATTAATTACTGTGCGACAGGATACATCATCCCACAATAAAGACGTAACATCAGCTATTTAATTCTAGGAACGCCGTGTGCATTATGCCTTTTGCTTAATAATAATAATCTAAGGCAGAGGGAGATGGTTATCCATAACTTCATAGATATAAAACCACAAAAACAACAAAAAAATATATTACTCAGCCAGGTACATTTCTAAACACAATTAAAGCAGCTGTCATACACGCTGCTTTACACCAAAAAATTAGTAACTATAATCTCAACTTAATGTTGCTCTGTCCCTGTGAAGAGACGGAACAACCATGGTTTTCAGACTCCTCCTATTTATTTATTTATAAAGGCACAGCCAACAGCACACATTACAAAATTGGTTTCAGGACTTATTCTATGGAACATGTGCCTAATTGCCTATTACTCGTATAGGCTAGCACACAGATTAATAAATAATCTGTGGGCTAGCACAACATTTTTGATTAGTAGCAGTAATACTCCTATTGTTACCTACCTAGAGATTACATACAAGTTTTGCTCTAACAATTTTGTCAGGTGTATTTACTCAAACCCTGTCCATCACAGTTTCAAAGTTGCATTTGATGATTGACTGCCTTATTAACCCTAATGTTACCTAGGTAGAACTAAATTCATCAAGGTAAAACTAGGTAACTAGGTTTGAAAGTGAAATAGGTAAAATTAGTTAGGTATTGTAACATCTAACTAATTTGAGGACTTGTAAGAATTTGAATCTAGTTATAATAATGTCAAGTGTATTATAAACTTTTTACCGTTGACTAAGAATTTTTTGTTTCTATAAATTCTTAGTCGACAATAAAAAGTTATCAAAGTTAATGTAGATCAAAATTATTTTAATCAGTAAGTTCATATTCATTTAATCAATGTACAGTACATATTGACAGGTGTTAAGAAATGGTTTGAAACAATTGATACAAACATTAGTTAGAATTGATATTATTATATAAGGTCAGATGGGGTAAGAGAAACATACTTTATTATATATCAAGATCAACGAGTCCCAGCACCTTACCTAAACCAGCTACGTTAATATTGCTATATCCAAATAAATATTCGGTTCATTAGCTGTCTATGACTTTGATACATAATCTTCTGGTACCACTATCTTCAAAAATAAATGGCAAAATACTTTCGTAGTGCTAATGTTCCTCTTACCCCATGGTTTGGGGTAAGAGAAACACTTTTAATATCTATGTAAATATAATAGATATAAGCATAATTAAGAGACTCTGAGATTGGCAAAACTGGTGGCAATCGAGTATGAGCCATATTCCATTCAAATAGAGCTTAATTTACTGTTACAGTAGAAAAATTTAAATTTGGGGTAAGAGAAACATATACACCAAAGCAGAGATAAAAAACAGTTTTAAATTTTTTAATCAGCACAATTTATTTACGAATACTCGTACAAAGTACTTAATAATAATAACTGAAACATTTTACTTCTTTACCTTGAATAAACATTTATACAACGTGTGACGAAATATATGTACTATTCCAAAAGGGTGTGAATCTGGACATCGAGGGAGTCAACTTTTGTTCTAAGATTTTATAAATTTCGTTGAACAAACGTTGTCGATGTCCAGAATCACCCCCTTTCGGCATAGTACACATATTTTTTTACACGTTGTATAGGTACCCGTAATCACGATTACTTTACTTTACTTTAAATAATCAGTCATAAAAGCAAAGCAACCTTAAACATTTTGTTATTTTTCCTTACATTAAATAAGTGTGTGAGCTGCGCGCGGTCTGTGCCGCTGTGACGTCACAATCGTAAAAACCGTGCGCGGCATGAGCCCGCGAAAACTCAGAAATTTAAACTTCTCGTCGTTATAACTTCGGAAATACTGCATGTATTGAAGTGAAATAAAAACTAATGTAATGTACATGATCTACGCTCCGATGTTAGGTGTATTTGATAGTAATATTTTGACCCTTTTGTCATCTCCATTCTAGCAGTGTAAATAGACAGATAGATAATATTTTATTGTACCACACAAGACAGAAAACAATACAGAAATAGATGCTAAGAGTTAACAGTATAAAAGCGGCCTTATCGCTATGAGCGATCTCTTCCAGGCAACCTTGGGATGGACTGGACATGTAAGAATAAAATAGACAGTGGTAATAGCAGCAGCAGCACTAGAAAAAGGTTTACCATTCCTGACATGGGGCAAGAGAAACATATGTTTCTCTTACCTCGTATGTGACTGTTCCTCTTGCCCCAACAAAGATTTTATATGTTATGATTTTGATAGCAACAAAACTCGTATTATCTGTATTAATAGACCGTAAATACTTGGTAAAGAGTATAACTTACCTTTCACTTGTTATTGAGGCGAAAACAAACAGTCTAAAACAGCTTTATTTCACAAAGTTATACCGAGGCAAAGACAACGCATCCAACTCGTCTTCGCGGGGTTATGAACTGTCAAATTTGTTTTGGTTTTTTCTCGACACTGGGACATCGTAGCGACATCTATGTATGAACGGCGGAACTCATAACTGTAATTGTTTTATCGACAGAGCTACTCTAAGACTTAAAGCTTATAGTTTACGAAATATAGCCTCTCGTTTCTCTTACCCCGGTGTTTCTCTTACCCCACCTGACCTTAAATTAAACTTTTAGAATGATGAAAGTAATTAATTAATAATGTCGAATTTTCTTGTTTTTCTTGGCTAAAACCAGTCATAATATTAATAGTATACCTATCTATGTATAAACAAAAAATCCTGTAATTTCTCTTGCAGTGATCCATTTTCATATATTCCATAGTTTTTTCCGTTCATAGCAATATTGAATGAGTGTTGCTGCTTCTATATCAAGTTGGCTGCTAACCCTTCTTAGCTTTAGTCAGGAGTAGAAGTTTCATACTTTTGAACAAGTTGATTTTTCAAGTCTGGTGTCAAGTATGGTGGACATTATGCATATCTCATCAATCTGCTCTAAGTTGCATTTGGTGATGCATCCTTAGTTACATTTTTATATAATTATGACTCTGCCAAACTGTGAAATATACAATGTACCTATCTAAAAGCTTTCCACATGCAGCTATGCCCATGTCATGGTGTACAGCCTATGGGTTATTCTGATACTTATCTGAAATGAAACCTATATCGTCAAATTTAATCATAAACACATTTTATGTAATCCATACCTACTTGCAAATTTTCATATTTACAATAATAATGCAATGTATGTATGTATTGCATACTTTTTGTCTAATCATTTGATAGGTACTTTATTTACTGTAAAGAAATTTAGGTTTGTTGATAATAATTAATATTAGGTACCTAATATGTATTGAATATGTACATAAATAATAAAAATTATTTCATAACTTTCTTACAAGAAATCTCATTGTTTGTATTCCTTGTTGTTGTTGCCAAAGAGAATATAATCACTACGTTGCAATTGCAACTGCAAAAACTGTAATGTTTTAACGTGAATAAAACTTTTTGAACTTTGAATTGTAAATTCTGAATTACTGTTCTGATTTTGCTTTTGCTGGTAAGGCAAGTCCAAAGAGAATATAAATAAACCTTAGATTGTATTCCTTCTTCTGAGAAATAAACCTACGCTATACAAGTCATTCATTCAATTCAATAAGCCATAGATTACGGATGTCCTATATTCTTACTCTTTTACTCCACAGCGTTAAGCTATATGTTTTTGACGATATGTTTCTCTGTTACACACAGCGAGTGCTTACTGTCTCATGCAAACAAAGCATTTGAAAGCATTAGTAACAGCTGTTTTTTGTTTGTACATGAAATACCTGGCTGTACAATACCTTGTCGTGAAATACTTGGCTGTGCTTTACCCGTCCGTGTCGGTAAAGCCCAGCCAAGTATTTCACGACCAAGTAATGTACAGCCAGGTAATTGATGACATGGTCGTGGATTACCTGGCCGGGCATTACCTGGCTGGGCTTTACATGGTCGTACAATACTTGGTCGTACAATACCGACTCCCTTGTGATGCGAAATGCGAATGAAATCAGCTGTAACTGCTCTGCTCTTTTTCACCGGTACCGTTTGATTCAATCAAAGGTTGAAAGTTGAAAAAAAAATAACTTGCACAGATTTAGCATAACAAATTACGCTATCCTTGTTGCACTCCACAAATATACTACCTCCCAAAAAGAGAAACATTATTCACTCATGTGTCACTGTAATATTGAAATATGTAAATGTCAAAAATGTCAATTGTCAAAGTCAAAGTTATCAGGAAGTACTTGTTTTGTTTTGATTTGCTCCAAAATATTTTTTTAGTAAAGATTAGAGTTCTTTTTGAAATTATCATTAATATAAATACCATGGTGTGACCATCCTGGTCATGAATGCCTCTACTTCTAAAAACACCAGTGTCTTTGAAGATGATGAGATTTTTGACGATTCTACGCTCCTGGCCCATTTCAACAATACTTCTTTTAACCAAAATAAACCTGAGGATAACGTAAATGATTCCCACAGTACAAGTGCTCTCAACGTAAGGTATGTTAAAATCTTATCAACAACAATTTGTAGTATACCTGTAGATTTCTAAGAATAATTTATTAAAAATACATTCCCATATGTACATACATACATTAAGATACATAATTGAGTATAATTCATTAAAAATACACTCACATACAAAAATACACCCCTTTATAAAATTAATCTTCTTAAATTTGCAAACTGATTTATCTAATTCCTTGTCTTTCAGTGCTCTATGTTGTGATGAAGAAATCAGTGGTTACGACAAAATCACTGGTCAAACATGGATCTATCCAACAAACTACTCAGTCAGAGACTATCAGTACAACATCATCAAGTCTGCTTTGATGAAAAATACACTAGTAAGTTTCATGTGAAATAGTATATTGGAAATTGGAAACAAAACCTTAAATATTCTAATATCATAAAAGTTTAAGGACTTTCTCTCTCTCCAACCTGTCATAGCTAAAATCTAAAGCCAACTTCACCAATATTTTCTTTAACAATCAACCATTTAAATACTTTCACTACTAAATTCAAAGCCACCTACCATCTAGTTTTATCAGGAATAATTTGGTTTTGGTTTTATGATAAAATAAAAAAGTACTTTACAGGTCAGCTTGCCTACTGGTCTAGGAAAGACCTTCATAGCTGCAGTAGTGATGTACAACTTCTACCGATGGTACCCGCTTGGCAAGATAGTGTTCACAGCACCCACCAGGCCTCTGGTAGCGCAGCAGATAGATGCCTGTTACAATATTGTGGCTATACCACCTGATGATACTATAGAGATGACAGGTGAGAACACTGATAAATACATATAATTGGTACATGACGTGTTAATATCTTAATTATGTACTCGTTGTAAATTTAAGTCGCAAGTGGGAATGCAAATTATGCTTTCAGAACCTATACTGGTAATTATAAGTTTGCAGTTCGTATTTCATAATTATTTGTATATTATGTTGCCCAACTCACTAAGCGAAATCAAGACCTGTGGTAAACTCACTTGTGTTACTTACTTATAAGTTAATCAAATTAATGTCAAAGAATTTTAATTGCAATACCAACAATAAGTTTTAAATAGGAAATACACATTACTCTTTCACAATGCAGCCTTAGCACTAATAAAACTACCAGCCAACATTTATATAGTTTGAGCTCTTTAAAGCAACAAAAAAACATAACATGATATCCAAACTATTTCAGGACACATGCAAGTGACAACCAGAAAATCTCATTGGCAAACCAAAAGAGTGTTCTTTGCAACACCTCAGGTGATCTACAACGACCTCAAGTCTGGCATATGTCCGGCTGATAAGATCCGCTGTGTGGTGGTGGACGAGGCTCATAGGGCGCGGGGAAACTATGCCTACTGCCAGATTGTAGGGACCCTGGATGACTTGGGACAGAAGACGTATAGGTTGCTGGCTCTGTCTGCTACTCCGGGCAGTAAGGTTGAAGATGTCATCAATGTGAGTGATCTTAACCTTTAACGGATTGCATTTTAATTAAATTGAGACTTCATTGCGCGAGAAATCATTGGTTAAATTCGTCATACAATACAATTACAAAAGGGAAATGAACATAGCCAAATCAAGGCGAGTGCTCAGAGTCGACTCCAGTGTTGACGCCTTTATTTTCTTATCAATTTCGTGACCGTAAGAAGCATTAGGACCCAGTTTCAACGGTTACAGATAAAGCTCAAGATAGTTATCTGATAGATATTTGTACCAAAAGTTTCGGGCAGATTAGTTACCTATAGGCTATATCTGTAACCGGTGGAACTGGCCCTAAGCGACATATTAATTGTAGGTAGTAAAAAGCCTGCACATAGCCCACCTGGAGCTGCGGACTGAGGCGTGCATCGACGTGGCGCCGTACAGCCACGCGCGCACGGTCAGCACCCTCGTCATACAGCTGGGACCAGAACTGACGCAGCTCAGGCACCACTATATCGAGGTATACAGGGCGTCCAACGACCATGCCACATGGAGGGAAAGTACCTTAAATATTGTACATTGAACATTTTACTGAAAGAATATTGTAGATTGAACATTTTACTGAAAGAATATTGTAGATTGAACATTTTACTGAAAGAAGACATTACTTGAATTAAAAAAACAATTTAAACTGCATTTACTTTAAATATGTAGTTAGAGATAATCCATTCTAAAAATGAACTCCCCTCCACAAACCGTGATTTTTTCAACGTGTGAGAGGAAATACTTATTGCATCACTATACTTGTGTGCGTGCTACAACTTTACTGAAAACATTGGATCATCTGTCTGTCAAAGTGATACAGTTTGCTTATACGTTAATGAACATCCAATGACAAAGATCAATTTATGTGTTGTATCTATACACCTATTTGCATGTACGTGTACCGCGGTGGAGGGGCGTTCATTTTAGAAATGGTTCATCTCTACACGCGTTATAAATCATATTTACTCAACTTTTTACAGATCCTAGATCACTACGCGAGAAGATTGAAGCAGTTCAATATTTTACCCCAGAACTTGGGGAACTTGTCCAAAGGCAGAGTGGTGATGTTGTACAAGGAGTACCAGAATAAAGATAAAGGATCCAGGTAATTAAATTAACTAAACATTTGCATGTTATTTTTCCCACTTTCCTATAGTAGGTATTTGTGTTCCTTAATTAATTTCAAAATGAAAATCTATCAGTATGCATAACTTTTCAATCATGGTATTATGTTATTCGTTTCATGTTCAAACTATCATCACTGTGTCATATAGTATATATATATAGTACCATCATCATCATAAGCTTCCCACCCACAACCTCTCCCAAGACACCAAAACAAAAAGATAGGATAATAATACTCCTTAATAATAGGATAAAAATAAACCTTACGTAATTATGAATCTATATATAACTAGCTTTCCGCCCGCGGCTTCGCCCGCGTTATATGCGGTAAAAAATGCTACCCTATGACCTTCTCCCGGTTCTAAGCTGCCTCCCCACCAAGTTTCAGCCAAATCGGTTCGGCCGTTCTCGAGTTATAAGTGAAGTAACTAACAAGACTTTCTTTTATATATATAGATAATAAATAATAAATATTACTGGACAATTTTACACAGCGACATCTAGCCCCATGGTAAGCTCAAAGCTATATCATGATGTGTTTCTAATTCCAGACACCCACAGCACAACTACATAATGAAAGACTTCACCCTCCTCATAGCGCTGTACCACGGGCTAGAGCTGCTGGTGAAGCACGGGTCGAGAGTGTTTCTGAACTTCTTCGACGAACACCCGGAGAAGTCCTGGATACAGTCTGACGATAGACTGACGGCTTTGCTGGAGAGACTGAGAGACGACCTTGGGATTAATCCAATGTCTTTGAACAGGAGCATGTTACCTGATGGGACTGTGCCCGAGGTAAGTCAAATTTTATTCATCATTGCCATACACACACAGACACAGTAAACATCTAACAAAAATACAGGTGGCATAGTTTTTCATGAATATGTAACATTGTTTTTTGAGTCAAAATAAACGATTTATTTTTTTATTACTATTATTATTTATTATTACGTCCAATTACTAGACTATAGGAAAAATACAAGATCAAAAAGTTATCTATTTCCGCAAGTGGGAATTGAACCCACGCCTTCCAGTATACGCCTGGCTGCGCTGACCACTACGCTATCAAGGAGTCACGTCTGAAGCTCGATTTTTTTCTATTGTATTACACTGGTATTGAGATTAATCAGTCTTATACTCTCATATTAAGTCTAAGTGGTAATTGGAATAACAATTAGCTGGTGGGTTGATGATCGACGTAAATTAAATATTTTTATTAATTTCAGATGCCGAATAACTTATGCTTTGGTCACCCGAAGTTCGACAAATTGAAATCCATAATGGTTGAACATTTCACGAACGCTAAAATGAAAAAGCAAGATACAAGAGCAATAAGTAAGATCAAGACTTATTCTAAAGACAAAATGGCGATTTTCCATTAATTTTCAGTAACTAATAACAAAACTATGTTATTCCCTACTATGTAAATGTTTTTTTCTTTAAATTCATGTTTCAGAAACCTCCTAAAGGGTTAAGCACCTATTGTGCATGTATTTTAATTTGTCAACTTTTTGTAATGTCTGTTTGTACCGTAAAGTATTAATTATTTATGAAAAAGCTAATTGATTTAATACTTTTAAGGATTTTTAAGAGTTATTTTACTTTATTTTCAGTATTCTGCGAGTACCGAGAAAGTGTCAACTTGGTGCATTGTCTATTGCTCCAATGTCGGCCGCTCATCGTCCCGCAAATGTTTGTGGGACAAGGCGCGTCAGGTATGTTGACTAATTTCTGAAATACCCATATTTGGACCTGGCATATAAGTTAATAAAATTGTCTCACTGGCAATGCTCTTGCCTGAATCATCAATACCACTATAGTGCTATAATTCAAATTTTCATGTTTTTGTGGAAAGCGCTAACTATGATTTGTTACCTTTTTTTATTTCTTTACCTAAAAAGCATGTTTATTTATTTTTACTTCATAAAAAGGATCCTATAGCTGAACTCAGGCGTAGCGTTATCACTCATTGGTCGCTTGACTGAGGCTCGTGATTGGCGGAGCGCGCCTGTCAATTGCAACTGCATATCGCGCGTTCCGTTTCACGTAACTAAGCGGTGATGAATGATAACGCTCTGTCTAAGTGCGATTAAAATAAATTTATTAGAGAGCTCGTAGTGTCTAGATAAACATAGGATTTATATATACAATAAATACTATCTATTTATAGTCCGCGACCTCTAAAGTCTTCCATACAAACAAAATTGATTTCCATGATAACAGGGCCACATCTATCAGACTACCCGGTGGTTTTCTATTATGTGTTTCAATCCACAGGCAAGGACGGCAAAACGGTTATATCTCAAAAACAGCAGCTGCGTGTAATGCGTAGCTTCCGCGAGGGAGCGTGCAACGCGCTAGTGGCCACCTGCGTCGCCGAGGAGGGGCTGGACGTGGGCTCCGTAGACCTCATACTGTGCTTCGACATCTCTACTCGCTCGCCCATACGACTGGTGCAGAGGTACGACTGATGAAGAAGGAAAACTTCCTAACGTAACTCCTCGATAGCGTAATGGTTAGCGCAACCAGGGCTAAACTCGGTGGCGTGGTTTCGACTCCCACTCGAGGACCATGGTTACGTTGTGATTGTGATCTTATAAATTTTCCCATGCCATTTTCTAATAATTTAGAAAACTTAAGTGAGAGTCAATCACTATAAAATAAATATTAGTAATACTTATACAATGATTATATGCAACGCGCTTGTGACTGCGGGGGCAGCGGACAGTGATATCACAAAAAGCTGCAAGCTTCGGGCTACTAAATATTAATAATAAATGTAAAGGCCCTATAAATCAATTGGAATTATATAAAACTTAACACTCGATTTGTCTATAGATGCGGCAGAACGGGGCGGGAGCGCGGGGGACAGGTCTACATACTAGTCACGGAGGGACGGGAGCATCAGGTAATGACAACCTTATCTGTATTGTTATAGAGGCAATAATTCAATATGCGAGACACAAGATCCAAGATTGTATTGGTTAAACAGTTTTCTACCTCGTACAAAAGATTCATCCAATAATTAAATTTAGATATCTACACTTAGACAGTTGTATTTCGTCAAAGCTTTTGCCGATTTTGCGTGGCTACATGACTTATTCCGAATACTTATAAGACACTTTATCAACAAAATTATAAAGTTAAAAACAAGCTAGCTCGGTACTTGTTGATGTGTGAAAAATCCTAGACTTTAATAACTTTTCGATTTATATATAGGATATTTCAAACATTTCATTTAATCTATTCAAAATATATCATCAATTCAAATAATTAACAAGACTGACAAATGTATTATTTATTTTCAAATTATTCCTTACTCTGTTCTAGACGCTTCTAGACTGCATGCGACAACGAGACGGCCTCAACAAGAAGATCCAACAATCCAAGGACGTCCAGAACAACTTATATAAATTCAATCCGCGCATGACGCCGCACGGGTTCACGCCGCAATGCCAGAAGATGTATATCACTGTCACTAAGAAAGACGACAAGGATGATAAGAAAAAGAAGAGTGGTAAAAAGGTAGGTTATTGTACCAATCATGTGTGAGAGCATTTACTTGGTTAGTAGTTTTTTAAGAAGAATAGTTTCTAAGATATTATAACTGTTTGTTCTCCAAATAAAATAAAATATATAACCCCAACATGTCTTTGTATAATGGGTTTTTTCTTTAAAACACACAAAACGCAGCGTCGGACGTCAGCCAACGAGGTGGACAGATGATTTGGTGAAGGCGGTTGGCTCGCGGTGGATGCAGGCCGCAAGCGACCGTAATTACTGTAATTATCTATATCAGACGTTTCATAAGTTATTCCCGATTTTTCAAAATGAATAGTGTAACTCACAACTTCACGGTGGATGCAAGTCGCATCCGACCGAAACGACTGGAATTCATTAAGGGAGGCCTATGTCCAGCAGTGGACGTCCGACGGCTGGTATGATGATGATGATGAGTGTACCTCGCGTTAGTTTCAATAGTTAAATAATCTGTTTCAGCAAACGCAAGGCCAGAAAGACCTTCGCAAAATGTTCGCCGACCGACCTTCCACGAGCACTAGTCCGGTTAAGAAGGTCAACTTCAGACGAAGCGACTCGCCGATAGACGAGGAGTTTCAAGACAACGAGGTTAAGAAACCCGAGGCTATGGACATTGATGAACCTATTAGTAAGTATTTCCTGAATTTTGTTAGTTAACATTTGGTTCTATTTTAAGTTAACAAGGTAAAACAACAAAGTCTGGTAAACAAAGTCATCATACCAAAACCTCCCAAAATGTATAATGGTATCTATTTAGAAGATTTGTGCCTAGTCTGGGGTCGTAATATACCTATAATATTATTTATGAGATCATAGAGTTATTGATAAGAGATTGATATTGATTAACAATATTTTTTTCTTTCCAGTAATCAACTCTCAAGACACACAAGCACAAAATACTGCAGTTCCGTCGCCAATTAAAACAAAACAAACTAAAAAGAAACAAAAACCTCCTACAAAATCACCCGCCAAAAACTGTGGCGATATAAGAGCGCTATTTAGCACCGCTACCAAATCTACTAAAAACTACACTAAACTCATAAACGAATTAGGAGCTAACGACAGCGGACTACCCACTAAATTAATCAACCTACTAGTCGATTTAAACTTAGATAATTCCAACACACAAAACACCTGCTACATTTGCCAAAACATATGTGATTGCCAGAAGCTAAAGTTCAAAGAATACAAACCGGTTATACTGAAGTTTGTAAGCGACCCATATCTACCAAGTCTAGATCTAATCGATGACATTAAAGTGGAAGATATACAAAACTGTAATAAGAGCATAGAGAATTCACAAGACATTATTGAAAAAATTTGTAAGGAAGTAAGTCTGGTTAGCAAAAGCTCAGAAGTAAACGACAAAGTCAACTGTAGCGCCAATTTTGATTTGGAGTTTGATTTCGATGCTTTAGATGAGATTGATTCGCCAGAACACAAGCCTGAGCCTGAAATGCGAAGTACTAACACAGCAGCTGATACTAATTTTGATTTAGGAGATATTGATGACATATTTGCCGACAGTAGTCCAGAAGAAGCTATTTTAGCAGAAACCCAGCTTCTAGAGAAAGAAAAACCTCAGCATAAACCTGTTTTAGATGAAACTCAAAGATTGAATGTTAAAACAGATCCAGTTTTAGCTGAAACGCAACTTTTAGATACAAAAATATCACAAAACCGAGCGAGTCTACCTAGAACTCAACGATTGAATGTTGAAACAGATCCAGTTTTAGCTGAAACCCAGCTCTTAGATTTGCCTGAAACTCAACGACTACATTTTGATAGCCCACCAATTTTAGACGATACGGAAATATTGCCAAGGTCTCCGATACTTTCACTTCCTAAAACGCAACTTTTGTTGGAAGACACTGCTCCAAAACTAAACAATGAAATAGACGAAATCAAAGATAAACCAAAAGAAGCTGCAGACACATTAGGGTTCTTTGGTCTTGACAGTATAGATGATATATTTGCAGATTCTGACGATAGTGTGATACAATTATCTCCAGAACCTAGAAATACTAAGGAAATAACAAGAACAGATACTCGTTTAATTCAAAATCAAAAAGATATAAAGATAAAGGACGAAATTGTACCGAATGCTGTATATCCACTTAGCCCTTCAATCCTATCTGGAAAAGTTACCAAAACTGTACCAACATCCCCCATTTTATGTAGCCAAGCAAGTAAGTTCCAACCAAGCAATAAATCTACGCCCTCAAGATCAACACCAAACCAAAGCATTAGAAAGAAACTTATTCCTAATTCAAAAGACGATGATATTATTATATTTGATGAAGATGATCAGAAATCGAAAATTATAAATAATACGACAAACAAAAGTATGTTTACGATTACACAACTTGTAGATATGATTAATAAATCTGGAGATAAATCTAAGAATATAACAGGTAAAACAGTAGAAGTTATAAGTGATGACGATCGAAGCACTTCACCAATACTGTTAACGCAAGTAGATCGGAGAATATCATTGCTTTCTCAAACACAATCTGAAAGAAAACCTGCGAAAAGTAATTTGAAGAAAAAAGATTCGTCTCAAAGCACAAGTCTTATTATATTAGACAGTGATAGTGACTCTAACGATTGCAACGAAACGAAGATATACGATTATTATAAAGAAATAGCTAAAAATGAAAGCAAAAATCACTCCAATGTAGGAGCAGACAAAAATTTATTTCAAAATGGTGATAATTACTTCCAAACACCAAAAACATCGCAAGCTGACACATCTAAGAGATTAAGTTTCTTTGATACTGTAAGCAAGGAAAGTAAACAAAACGATACAACAACCAGACGAAACTTAAATTCAAGTATTACAGGAAAACGCAAATTTGATGATAGTGACTTAATCACAGCATCTCCATACTTCAACAAAAAACAAAAAGTAGAAGACGATGAAAAACCTCTTACCTTGCAACAAAAAGTATTGGCTGCGTTAACAAGTAAAAGCCAAAAAGACTTCAAAAACAACCAAACTAACTACAATTTTACTGTATCACAACCAGATTTCGTATCGCAAAAAGAAAACACACACCCGAAGGAAAGAAAAAAAGAAGTTATAAACACAGACAGTAATCATCCCGTAGGCGCGTTACAGAAATATAGAAAAGAAAATAAAACTCTCTCGCTAAAGAAGAAATTCGATACCATACATACGAAGAGCCCTAAAAAATCTCCTGTAAAAATATCTCCAAAGACATCACCTTTGAAAACAAGTATTTTTGAAAATAGTGATGAAGATTTCTTAGCATGCGAAGGTTATTTCAGTCCAAGAAAAACATCTCAATCTGATGTTAATAAAAAGAAAATTATGTTTGATGAAAGTGATGATGATTTTGTGGGTGAAAATGGAGTTTCAAGTCCAAGAAGGACAGAAAAAGACAGGAGAAGTAGATCAACAACAAATCACAAAGTAAGAAAAGTAAGTAGCATTGTTTTAACAAAATTAAATAAACTCAGTGTCATTTGGGGCTAGATGTCGCTGTGTAAATTGTCCCACTATATTATTATTATTATTATTATTAATCAATAGAAGCCATTAATAAATTAAAATCACCAGGTGGCTTGGTGATCTCAGTTAATTGGTACAGTACACAGAACGACGCTATTATCTGCATTTTGGGATATATTATTATGTTAAATCGATATGACGACACCCACGGGAAAGATGCTAGGCTAGAATGATACCAGGAATCTTAATAATTAAGATGCCTAGTATCATTCTATCTGTTGCCATGAATGCTAAAGATTGTAAAGTGTTTATAAACATGCAACCCCGAAGCTGAAACAGCAAAACGGATTTTACTGCAAATAAAACTAAAATTTATTTATTTATTTATTTTATTTATTTAAACATTTTAGAGAAACTTACAGCTAATAATAATTATAATACAAGATATATGATGCATGATATTCATGCATTGTGAAAGCTAATTACAAGTTTCCGCATATAGAAACTGAAAATATTTTAAACTTCAAGTTTGTGGACATAAAAGCCAATGCAAAGGTAAGCTACAAAGCCAATGTTTCAATTACACAAAATATATACTTAACAATAATAAAGAACTACATTACATAACATACATATGAAAAGAAATAGAAAAAGATTTAATTATAAACAGTAAAAGCAAGATATAATATGTATCAATATAATAAATCTATTATACTATCTAGATTGTACTAAAACTAAAAACTACCTTTGAAAAATCTACCACCTAAGATATTTTTAACTTTCAATGATGAAGTGTTAAAAATATCTATATCAACATCTGCAGCACCCAGTCTGTTTAACAGGTTACTAGCGCGAATAAAGAAGGCATTTTGCCTATAATTAGTCTTGACTATAGGCACATGTAAAACATTAGGTCTTCTCAATGCAGCCCTGCTCGCACGTAAACCTAGCAGCTCAAGAAGCTCCGGGCAGTCGACAGAACCATTCGCAATGTTCAGAAGATAAGTAACATCTGCTATTTGTCTTCTTTCATATAACGGAAGAAAATGAAACCTTCGACATCTAGTTAAATAATTTGGGAGAAAGATTTGGGCTTTAAACTGTAGGTATCGCAAAAACTTTTTCTGGATTCGTTCCAACCTCGTGGAGTAGATATCGTACCGAGGGTTCCATATCTGGGACGCGTACTCCAAGTGGCTGCGAACGAATGAACAGTAGAGAATTTTAAACGTTTTTATATTAGTAAATTCAGAGCACATTCTGAAAACAAAACCAAGTGCTCGAGAAGCTTTATTTATATGATCAATTCGATCAAAACACTTGCTAACAATTTAATATAAGCGAAAGGTGGCAAAACTAGACGAAAGTTTGTAAGATTGTCGGATTTTTACGCAAAAACTACATTTTATAAAACTTCACAATTCACAATACATATTGGAATAGGAAAATACCAGGAAGATGATCATAATTAAAACAACAATAATTATATTAAATTTCAGAAAACGCGAATGCATAACTCGTTTCTGGACCTGGAGGCGGCGCTGTCCGCGTCCGACAGCGGCGACGAGCTGACGGACGACAGCGCGGGCAGCATCCACCAGTTCATATGTGACGACGACGACGCGAGCCACCCGGACATACACGCCGTCTATCTCAATAGTGTCAGGTTAGTAGTCTGTAATATATTAGTCCGGGATCCGTAAAACATGGAAATCACTTGATTACTAACCAGCTGATTTTTTGTTGTATACTTAATTAATATTTATAAAATCTAACTGACATAAGATAAGATAAGATAAGATAGCCTTTTATTTCCAATAACTTAATTAACATTCATTATAAATTAAATTTGATTATTAATAATTAGATAAAAATAAATTTGTAAGTTATTATTAGTTATTTCATTATAAAATTATTGATAATTATAGTTTATTGGTTGTCCATTTTTGGACAAAGGCCTCCTCCATTTGTTTCCACGTAGTCCTATCCTGAGCTTGTCGTGTCCATGTGTTGCCGGCGGTTTCGACGATGTCGTCAGCCCAGCGGCGGCGGGGCCGACCTGCCGGGCGGCGGTCTTCTCTCGGGTACCAGTGCAGCATCCTCTCGCTCCATCTGTTGTCCAATGTTCGGGCCGTGTGGCCTGCCCATCGCCATTTAAGACTACAGACAGTTTTTGCTGCGTCTATGATTTTGGTTTTCTCTCTTATGTCGCTGTTCCTGACTTTATCCTTTAATTTTATTCCCAGCATGCTTCTTTCAGCCGATCTTTGAAATATCTGTAGTTTATGTATAACTTCTTTTGTTATAGGCCATGTCTGGCATCCATATATTAATGTTGGTGTTATTACCGAGTCCATTGCCTTCCTCTTTAAGTCAGTTTTCATTTTTGATTTGAAAATGTGTTTGAGCGACCAATATGTATTCCATGCTTTTTTAATTCTGCGTTCGATTTCTTCTATGTAGTGGTTTTGAAGTGATATATTTTGTCCCAGGTATACATATTGGTCTACGTATCCTATTATTTTGCCATTGACTATAATAGTTTCTTGTGATCCGTTTGTCATAATGGAAGTTTTTTCAGGATTCATTTCTAAGCCACATTCTCTGCTTTTTTCATCTAGTGTCTCTAGCATATATTTGAGGTCGCTGTGTCTTTCACATATTAATGCAATGTCGTCAGCAAAACGAAGGTGGTTTAATGTTTCTCCGTTTATATTGATGCCTATATCTGACCATTTCAACTGTTTGAAAATATATTCTAACAGACAATTGAATAGGTTTGGCTAACTGACATATTGTCCTACAAATTTCGTGGTCCTTTATCCCGGTCCTACATCCTTGATTTTTTTAATCCTTGATATCTCTGTTAGCTACCACAATCGAGAGTTGGGTATAGGATATTTTTGGGCGTCTCATCGAAACGAAGCTACTCACCAAGAATTAGCTTGTTAGTAATCACTTGATTTCCATGTACTACGGATCCCGGACTATATGATTTTCATTTTGTACAACGGGAATTACTCACGTATTTAAATAGGAGACCACCAATACCTGGATACGGAGCTCTCGCATGTAAGAAATGTGTTAAGTGCAAATGGCTATGGATGGAAACAAAGTTTTCGCATAGCGCAGCCGTCATCAAGGAAACGCCCGGTTACCGCAGAGAGAGCTGTAGCGTATCTACCATTTGTCAAGGGAGTGACGGATAAAATTGGTCATTTGTTGCGCAGACGCCTGGATATTAACACCATTTTCCGTCCTCTCACAAAGATAAGAGATCTACTGCGCTCCCCGAAGGATAGAGATCCTTTGTCTACACCGGGTGTGTACGAGATTCCATGTGATTGTGGTAGTTCATATGTGGGCGAAACGAAGCGTAACATCTCCACCAGACTGACTGAGCACATACGTGCTATGAAGAATGCGGATGTAGATAAGTCAGCCATAGCAGAGCATGCGCTGACAGCGGGTACATCACATTACATTCGCTTCGACAAGGCTCGCGTGTGTTGGCCAGGGAAAGGTTTTTCGTGCCCCGGAAAATCCGCGAAGCTATTGAAATCAACCGGACTCCGAATTTTAATAGGGACAAGGGCTGGGCTGTACCACCTGCCTGGCTTCCGTGTCTTCATGGTCTTCGCGTCAACAATGGGCCGTTGCCTTCGTCTGGTGACACGATCAGTGCAGTGTGTTACGCTACACAAGATGTAGAAGATGACAGTAGTGACGATGAGGCGAACGTTCATTCAGTGCCAGCAACTACATCTGTTGGTATGGCGTACCAACAAGCACCGCCCTTACCCCCACCACCGCCCCTGAGCAGCCGCGCGCTCCGGTATATCGCCCGCAGTGAGAACCGTGCGCGCGACCTGAGAGGAGACGGGGCACAGCGGGACGCTCACTCCTCCTGTTGAAGACTACTCTTGATGTGGTCGAAACGTCGAGAGTTGTTTAACTCCTATTTAAATACGTGAGTAATTCCCGTTGTACAAAATGAATAGTATAACTCACGAAAATTTTGAAAGTGAAATATATGATTTTCATGCAATTGTTCCGTAACCAGTATCTCTACCTTTAAGCTACACTCGCTAACAACTGCAGTTAAAAAATGTATGAATCAGCGCTCAGATCAGCGCCTCTATCGGATAGTTGTGTACTAAAATAGACGTTAGCAAAAATAGAGCAAATATCTGCAATAAAGAAAAATATTAGCGTATAATTAACTTGTTGATGACACCTGCTATCAATTTATTTTTGATTGAAATGGTTTTTTTACAGGAGCCCTGTTAGGAAGAATGGTTTCAAGATTCCCGAGCTACCGAAGAGGTTTAACAAAATGGACGTTTTCTCACAATTTGTACAAGAAGATGCATATGAAATGGTAAGAATTACCTATTATAATCTTGGCATAAGGCTTAATTGTCTATGCATATGAATTACCTACCGTCTGATTGTCTATGAATATGAATGACCTACGTTTCGAATCAACATTACTCAGTTCCAATTCCAATATTTTATTTTTACAGTTTTTTATGACCAAACTGATTTTTTTTATATTTTTATTTCAGGATAGTTTTTGTGTAGACTCTCATATTGGATTAACACAAGTTAACGATATATCAGAGTTGGAGATGGCAGAAATGGCCCTGAAAGAGAAAAAGAAAAAGAAGCATCGGACCCGCTCTCCCTCGCCTGAAGATAAAGAAAGTCCACTTATAAAGCGAAAATATAAAAAAATAAACAGACTGAATAGTGATTCTGATGATAGTTCTTGAGTCTTATTTAGCAAATAGGTAATTAGAAACGATTCTCATTATTTCGCTACATTATTTATAGTGGATTGTGTTTCTGAAAAACTCCAAAATAAATCCAATTTTCGAAGTCTTTAAATTTACAATATATTTATAAAATATTGTTATATAATGTTTCTGTATTAACTAGTTCTTACTTATATTGCGTTATTTGTACCAGACGCTGTCTATTTAACATAATAAATAGTTAATTCAGTATGAACAGTAATAATATAGAAGTCGTACTAATATAAAGTACTCAAGACTGGTAGAAAGTTGAATAATATTTTTGTAATATTGTGTAGGTAATTTGTAATCTTTATTTAGAAGTATGTCTGGACCAGCAGGTCTGAACCTCTCCTACTGTGATATAAATTATAGTTCTAAGCCATAAATTTGTAAATTCTATAATTTATCTTTCAATAGTATTTCATAATATGTATCTTCATTTCAATCATGATTTGTACTTCAATGAATGCGTAATAAAACCTTTTGAATTTGAAATCATATTTTATTATTCATCCTATAAATACGTCATTCTACTTAAATTTATAACTAGGACTTATAAACATAATCAAACTTTAGAACAAAAAAATGCAGATGGACAAAAATAATAAACAGTCGAATATGATAAATGTCACAAATACATAAATAATTCCCATCTCCAACTAAAGAAAGGGTTCTCTATTTACTTAGCATTTCTATGATGCTGTTCTTTCTCTTTCTTGTTATAGGTACTAAAAAAAAATCTCGCCCTCCAACTTGCGACTTACATATTGGAAGATTGTTTTTTTTTAATTTCGAATTTGATGTCTTTAAAAACTCAATGTCTTATCCAAAGTCCATTATATAAATACATCAATTATAAGTTTACTCGTTTATGCTGTAATCAGGTTCCTTACTAAGTGAAACCTGTCAGTTCAATTTCTTATTTGGTTTACCAGTTACTGACCTACAATGAAAATTCGAATTTTTAGTTTCTTTGATAGTTTCTCTACATAAATGTAAAAAGGTCTTGTGTGTACGCATAAGACATCAGTAACTGTTACAAAAACATAGGAACAAACACTCCATCTAGACCAGGGTTTTTAATATTTTACAAGGAAAAAAATAGTAGTAGAATGAAACCCATTAGAAAAGGAGGGGAGTATGATAAAAATGAAAGGAAAAATAAATTACGGTCGATCTGAGTTCGGGAAGTGGGAGGGGGTGGGCTTTTAAGGGGAGAAAATGGTTTATCTCGATTTGCGGTGAAACTACAAGTCCTATGAAAAAAAGTTATATGGCAAAGTTGTAGGTAATAAAACGATCTATAACTTTTAATTCACAACTTTTTTACATAACGTCAAAATGTATGTGAAAAATTCAAATAACTAAGTTTTTGGTTTTTCATTTCTATCTTTTTCAAAAACATTTTATTTTCTACGAAATTTGGTGAAAACTTACCTATTTATGTCCCAAATCCACTATAATTTATTTGATTAAAAATATTAATTTTTTCACCTTATTTTGACTTAATTACTAAAAAAATAGACCAATTTTCAATGTAAAATTCACGTGTCAAAATATTAGCTTTTTTATAAAAATCGGTATGCTGTTTGTTCATTAAAATCTCTATTTTCTGATGGTTAAGAAAAATATATACATTACCATAGTAAATTATCTCAGAAAATGCAAAACACCGAAACAAAATTTGTATCATTAGGTACAATTGCATCATAAAAATATGATTTTGTCTTTTCAGACTATATAATAATAATTATTATATAATAATCTGTTTGTATAATGTGCAATAAGTCGGATTATAAGCAATTATATGAAATAAAAATTGCAAAAATCACATTTTTAAGATGCAATTGTACATTAATGATACAAATTTTGTTTCGGTGTTTTGCATTTTCTGAGATAATTTACTAAAGTAATGTATATATTTTTCTTAACCAACAGAAAATAGAGATTTTAATGAACAAACAACATACCGATTTTTATAAAAAAGCTAATATTTTAACACGTGAATTTTCGATTGAAAATTGGTCTATATTTTTGAAAATTAAGTCAAAATAAGGTGAAAACAATAATATTTTCAATCAAATAAATCACAGTGTATTTGGGACATAAATAGGTAAGTTTTCACCAAATTTCGTAGAAAAATAACAATTTTTGAAAAAGATAAATAAAAAAAACCAAAAACTTGGTTATTTGAATTTTTCACATAAGTTTTGAGGTTATGCAAAAAAGTTGTGAATTAAAAGTTGTAGATCGTTTTATTACCTACAACTTTGCCAAATATCTTTTTTTCATAGGACTTGTAGTTTCACCGCAAATCGAGATAAACCATTTTCTCCCCTTAAAAGCCCACCCCCTCCCACTTCCCGAACTCAGATCGACCGTAATTTATTTTTCCTTTCATTTTTATCATATTCCCCTCCTTTTCTAATGGGTTTCATTCTACTACTATTTTTTTCCTTATTTGACCATTTTTGAAGCTAACTGCACTGGTCTAATCCTATCAATTTTCAAATACAAGACTTAATTAGAATGTGAGTTGTCAGATTTCACTTAGTAAGAATTGAAGGTAACAGAAACACCCCGCGACTTTCTAATTTCTAGTAGCAATTAGGAAGTGAAGACAACCAAATGATTGTACAATATTTGCTGTTTTTGAGCAAGCATACTAAAATTGTGTCTGGAATATGTAAAAGGATGTTTCCCTAAATTGAACGATTTTAACAAGTCTAAACATGGCATGTTGTCTAGTCCTCAGAAGCTTTGGCCACTTCTCTGGGCTGCCGCCGCTTCTGCAAATCTTCCAACTCCGTCTGTAACTCGGAGTATCTCTTCTGCAGTTGCTTTTCTCGGTCTGTTTGTCTGTTTACGTCTTCTGTCAATGACTGGAAACAAAAAAGGAATGTTGAAATACAAAGAAAAAATATTTTTATTGTTGCTTATGTTTCTAGTCGTTACACACGGCGGCTCTCAGTCGCCAAAATAAAAATAGAATTTGAGAATTGAGTTTCAATTATACTTTTAATTTTCCTTTACATTTTTTATTAAAATACTGCTGATAAACCACTATCAAATAAATTTAAAGAGCTTAGTTCCTACAATGAAAGTATTTTCTTACCTCTATTCTACGTGGAATGGCTGCTTTTTCTTGTTCAGCTAAGAATTTGAATGTGGAGTATTCAAGATTGGCTTGTTCTATCTGATCTTGTAATTCTTGGAACTGTTTGATCAGCGAAGCGGCTCGACTTTGGTATCCACCTATAAAAACACACAAGAGTTAAGAAACAATATTTTTGCTAACTGATTTTGTGAATTGTTGTTTGTCTCAGTCACGTTTCAACTGATTTTCAAGCAATTTTAACTTAGTTACAGATGTTTAATTCATATAATTAAATTAGTTACCGTAACCTTTCCTCGGTAAATATAATATCAATTTAATTAATGAGTAACGTTACTCTTTAATATCAACAAAACTCTTGGCTGCTTTAATATTATTCGTTTAAATGTACCTGTGAGTACTCGTAGTTTCTTTTCAATCTTGGAGCACTTCTTAGCTTCTTTCGCCATGTGGTTCCTGTTCTGCTCCAGTCGTTTTTCAGCGGACTCCAGCCGATCCTTCTTACTGGCGAGATTCGCGCGCGTGTATCTGTTTTGGCCAGGCAAGAAAAGGACCTGAAATTAAATAAAATTTATATTTATAGTCTTGTGGAGCGAAGGAGTTGAACTCACTATATGATATTATAATGATGTGATTATTTTATAGATAACATTCTAGAGAATACGCTCACTCCTCCTGAAAAACACTACTCTTGTCGTGGTCGAAACGTCGAGAGTGTTTAAAATCCTTTGTTAATAAGGGAGTAATTCCCGTTGTTATAAAATGAATAACATTCTAGAGAGCTTCAAGGCTCATAAAAGCTTTTAGGCCGGGATCCGTAGTACATGAAAATCAAGTGATTACTAACAAGCTAATTTTTGGTGAGTAGCTTCGTTTCGATGAGACGACTAAAAATATCCTATACCCAAATCTCTATCGTGATAGCTAACAGAGATATTAAGGATTAAAAAAATCAAGGATGTAAAACCGGGATATCGGACCACGAAATTTGTCGGACAATATGTCCATTAGATTTTATATATATTAATTTAGTATACAACAAAAAATCAGCTGGTTAGTAATCATAGTAATCATTTAAATTGACCTCGTTTTGGATACATTTTCGAAATGGCGGACTCTTTGATCAAACCATAGGTTTTGTAGGACAAACATGTTTTTATATAATTTAGATAATTATCTTGAGATATAACATATTGTCCTACAAATTTCGTGGTCCGTTATCCCGGTTTTACATCCTTGAATATTTTTATCCTTGATATCTCTGTTAGCTACCACAATCGAGAGTTGGGTATAGGATATCTTTGGACGTCTCATCGAAACGAAGCTACTCACCAAAAATTAGCTTGTTAGTTAATCACTTGATTTCCATGTACTACGGATCCCTGACTATTTGTGTTTCCGTCAATCTCATTATTGAGATCCAATTTGTATGTCCAGTGATGCAGATCTCCTAGCACAGGTATCTTACTTAAAAGGAGTCCCATACTACTGTAATGAATTAGTATAACCCGCGCAGATAGCAAATTGATTTGAAAATGGCGGCGGGTACGTATGGTACGATTGGTAAAACAAGGATTAAAGTATAGACAGCGATAGAGAGTGAGCGAGAACGCATGCGAGCGGACGCCATTTATAAATCAATTCTTTAAGTGCGCGGCTTATATTACGTTACAGAAATAACTATATTTTCATTTTCAGCTAATGTTGTTTACCTGTGCCAG
This sequence comes from Chloroclystis v-ata, assembly GCA_963691955.1. Classification (NCBI taxonomy): domain Eukaryota; kingdom Metazoa; phylum Arthropoda; class Insecta; order Lepidoptera; family Geometridae; genus Chloroclystis; species Chloroclystis v-ata. Next base: position 7,539,857 of record OY829902.1, on the reverse strand, counting down.
ACACTCCTCCCAGACTTGCGTGTACGCGTCCATGCTGAGTTCCCCGTGGCCCATGCCCGCCTTCACGGCCTCCATCTCCTTCTTCAGCTCCAGTTTGGCCGCGTCCAGCTCGGCCGACGTGAAGTCCTCGTGCGGGTGCTGCTCGAGGTAGGCGAGGTGCGACGCTTGCAGCTGGACGGCACGTTTCTTGTCAATACCTGCAATATATTAATTAATTATGGTTACTTGTTAAATAATAAATTCTAGGTCCACAAGTAAAGTAAAATATCTAATGAACTTATTGTTAGGCCCATATTATAGACTAACATACATACAAAAATAAATCTTATATACTCAAATAAGGAGCAGAAAAACATGGCCGGTTCACGAAGGGGAGGGGGGTTACCCCTGGCTAGGCCTCCTTTAAAAAATAGTGACTAGTAGTAAAAGTCACTGAGATACCGAGTCTTGCAAAGCGTGTTGTTGAGTTGTTTGTGTAAATTCTAGCTAGAAATACCTAAAACTATACAAAATGGCCGCCACGACAAAGCCGCGTTCTGAGATGACTCTTGAAGAGCTATCCAAAATTGAAGAGGAAGAGTTCAGCACTGGACAGCTCTCTGACTGTGTAATCAGTGATACACTCACCGGGCGGCGGGTCCCTCAGCGCGTCGTAGTGCAGCATGGTGACCATCTCCGCCTTGAGCAGTTCCTCGGCGTGCTGCAGCGCGGTGAGCGAGCCGCCGGCGCCGCGCACCACGCTCGCGTTCACGTCGCACGGCCGCGCGCAGCCGCGCTGCACCGCTTGAGAACGGAGCTTTAGTTCTGCTAGACCTGGGGCACAAATAGTTATGGTTACAATTTTGTTTTTGTTTCTAATGATGTATGTATGTATGTCAATTATTATCACATCAAACTCAAAGTTTCTAGGCTTAGAAAATGTATTTTTACATATAAGTCTCTGAGACATATAGCCGACATGACAACTATCAAGACAGTGTACTATTCACTTTGCCAAAGTATTGTTAGCTACTGCATCACAACTCGAGGTGGTGGATGAATTGATTTCATTGATGTGTAATTAAATTTTATATGAATTAATGATCTTTAATAAATGATTACTTATTTATTATTTGACTTACGAATCTCCTCTTGTTCCTTTGCGTATCTTGCGTCCATATCGGCTTGGTCCTCGACCATGTGGGCATGGGTTCGACTTTCGGCCACGTCGTCTTCTTGGTCCGGCACCACTATCTCATAGTCGTTGCGAGGAGTCGGCAGCGACTGCAGTGCGTTGCGAACTGACGCTTTCAGCTAGAAATTTAAGTTTCGTAAATAAATGAATTAAGGTGTGCTCAGTCACGTCCAAACTGGTAAAAACACACAGCTTTCAGTGTGTATTGAATGGTCAAATAGACTCACCTGTTTCTGCATTTGGTGCGCCATCTGCGGCGTGTCTCCGGCGTTCAGCCTGTCCTCCGGGTTGATGCTCAGTTTGTCACGAAGCCCGGGAGTCTGTTTACAATCACATTATGCTAAGGATTTATTTTTGTAATGTTGTTTTTTTTTTTGTGTTTAGCTAGCCCATAGAAGGCACATATTTCATAGTACAAGTCTTAATTTATAAAACATCAAAATGTTTATCTTAAGTGCTGCCTTAACCTTAATTTTTTGCGTATAGGATATAAATGAAAATGAAAATATAGCTTACAGTAAGAGCAGGGGGTCCCATACCAGGGCCAGGTGTGTTGAAGCTGCCAGGAGTTGAGACTTCACTGCGCTGTGACCTGTTACATAGGGAAGCTTTTATATATTGTGTACACCCTCTCTTCTTTTACATATAAAAATTAATTGCTGTTCGTTAGTTTCGATAAAACTCGGGAACAGCCGTATCGATTTAGCTAGTTATGGTCTTGAAAGAAAGGTTTAGAAGGTGAGATTAGACCAGGCTAAGCCAAAGACGGGTCAGCTAGTGCGTAATTTTCTTTGTGATACCTGAAGGGTGTCGCCAACACAGTGTTGGGCGTGGCGACGGGCTGCGCGGCGGGCAGCGCGCCGGAGAAGTCTGGCTGCTGCAGCGGAGTGTTCAAGCCTCCCTTCAGGGGCGTGTCCACGTGCGTTAGGGCCATCACGTTCTGCGCTTCCATCAGGATTCTGGGAATAAGCAAATTATGAATTTATTCTTATCTATCTACTTTATAAAAATAAGTCGGGTTTTCCTTCCTGACGCTATAACTCCAGAACGCACGAACCGATTTCCAGGGATTAGTTTCTAATAGGTCTAAATAGTAACAGCGCTGTTTGAAAGCGAAGTAATAAGTAATAGACGAGAAGAACGGATGGCCGATGGGGACGAAAAGTTCTCGAGTGGAGACTACGGATAGGAAAACCCCACCAACAAGATGGACAGACGATCTTGTCAAGGCTGCTGGTTCACGTTGGACGCAGGATGCATCTGACGGTAATTGTAACCGTAATACCTGGAGATCATTAAGGGAGGCCTATGTCCAGCAGTGGGCGTCCAATGGCTGACATGATGATGATGATAAAGAAGTAATAGAGTAGTGTGTGTGTCACCTGTCCTGGTGTGTGTGCGGCGTGCGCAGCGCCGTGGCCGGTGTGGGCGTGAGCGCGTACTCGGCCAGCAGCGCGTCCGTGGCCGCGCCGGCGCCGCCCGCAGACTCACGCGCCGCCTCCGACGCGCGACCCAGCTTTACCACTTGTTGTAACTCCTGTAAGGCGGGAATTTTGTCAATTTCATACATACTATGCAACTATAATTCAAAATTTTAGATCAGGCTTGACAACATTCAATCATCATTGACCATTGAACATTCATTATTTTGTTTGTTATTATAAAATGATGTGTTTTTGCTCATTGGTCAAGAAAGTCATTAGACTAGCCTCCTAGACTAAACTCACTCAGACTTTCTAAATTTTTGAAAATAAATAAAATATTAAATAACTATTGCAAGAAAATTCACGCAGCAACATCTAGCCCCTTGGTAAGCTCGAAGCTTGTGTTACGGGTGCTAGATATCTGATATACTTAATATAATATACATACATCTATAGATTTTTTTTATCTTATAACACCCAGACACCCGGAACAAAATATCTGCAGATCGTACAAATTTTGTTCTGAGGCGGGAATCAAATCCTTAGAAATTACGACATTAACTTTTATCAATATTTATCAATTGAGGGCAAAGATATTGTAATTTTTTTCAATAGATGATGTTTTAATTTTCAAAATGGTCTACGCACCTGATCGGAGACTTGTGGCTCGGGCAGCACCAGCTTGCTCCTCTTCCGCGCCGGCTGGTCGCCTTGCAGCATCGCTTGCGGCACGTCGTTCTCTTTGCGCTGCTTCAGCTTGTTCTTGTCTTTGCGACGGTCTCTCTGGAAGGAATAATTTCTTTTGAAAACACACTATAGTCGACAAATATTTCTTCAGCAACCAAAGTTGTATGTTTATGACAATAACTGTGTAATAGGATACAACTTCTGTATAGTTTTCTGAGTTCTTTGATAATGGAGTGATCATTTGTTGACCAAGAGTAATTGGTGGCTAAAACCTGAAGGATTTTTTGGTTAAAATTCCTTTGTAAATATGGTTGTTCTAAAATGACTACCTCTTCTTTTTCAGAATGCAACTCTCCATCGAGATGCTGCTGGCGGAGTCTGGAGAAGTCAGGTGCCATGGGGTCCACCACCTCGACGGACGTGTCATAGAAACCAGAGGCCGGCCGCTTCTCAAACGGGATCTCCGCGTTGTAGTCTACACCGCGCTTCTTTCTGCGCCTGAAATTATTATATCGATTGTATAGGCACCATTACATTCTCACAGCTGGGACACAAGGACTTATCCTTGATAAGAGAGATAATGGACTGTATATCTTAATTTACCATGCCAGACAAGTGTGCGGTATTTGAAAGTCAAATGCCCTTTAAGGTCTTTAAAGTTCAAAAGAACATGCAGGTTTCCTCATGATGTTTGTCTTCACCGATTGAGCAGGTGTTTTCATAGCGTACATACATTTTTCAAGAAGAAAAATCCAAAGGTTCGCGGCGAGGTTTGTAACCACGACTTTCGGAATTAAAGTCGAGTGTGCTCGCACTTAGCCAGCACAGTCCTATTTAGTATATTTAACAGCTATTTGATAAGACTAAAACTATATTGAATACTCACTTATAAGGTACTCCGATCCCGGCGGCGCTCAATTCCCTACGTTTCTGCAGAGCGGCCAGACGTCTCGCCTCCTCCAGTTGCTTCTCACGCGCCTTCCTCTTGGCTTTCTTACCCTGAGTGTTGGCGAGGCGAGCGCGAGCCTCTGATAGCATCTCCAGTTCTACAAGAAATAAAAAATAAATAAATATTGCCGGTGAATTGTCCGGCATACAGCAACATCTAGCCCCGTGGTAGGCTTGAAGATTGTGTTACGGGTGCTAGATTTCTGATATACTTAATATAATAAACAAAGATAGATATTTTTATTATACTTAAAGAACACCCAGACACCTGGAACATCTGTAATCGAACCCTATACTAAAATAAATACTATTTAATAGACCTTATATATTTACTCTGATAAAATCTGATGTACGTGAATACTAAATGAATTTATTTATGTCAAGTAATAGTGACGCACCCTCTGTTGGGTGTTAAATATTGAATGGTTCATTGCATAATTGCCAGTTCAGATGTACAGGACAGATAATGTGGCGCATTATACAGTAGACATGTGTTACTTGTACTTGTAATCTTCTGAAATAATAACCAACTTCAAACTGTCTATTATCTTGTTATCTTTTATTTAAAAAGAGATTTGATTCCCTTTAGAACCAGTCTAATTATTCTTGAATTTACTAGGTCACTATTTAAAAAGTCAAATTTTTTGTGCAATTACAATTATTTAGCCAATTTACAATTAAAACAATTCTCAAGAATCTTACCATCTTCATCCATATCCTTAGGGTCAGGTCTGGCTGGCTTTGTCTCTGGATTTGGGTCAATTTCACCCGGCTTGAGTTTACGGGGATCATCTCCAATGTCTTCTCCTTCCTCTTTCTTTTGAGCTTGATCTCTGTGCAAAAACAATTTTAATGTTTATTATAATAAATATTACCTGAAAATATTAAACAACCACCATGTTTAAAAAAAAGCTGGACATTATGGTTACTAAGGACTTCAAAAAAGTCACTATTAGCTTTCTCTTAAAACTAAGACTCTATGAACCATTTGATGTAGACTCATCAGCCTTCTGCTGCATGTATATAGACAAATAATAATATAAAAAATATACAATGCTATGCATAAAGGCAACTAGAGGGATTTGTCCTGTAATAATCATTTATCATCTGTATAGGTACAGTCAGGTAGTGTCTTACCACACCTATTGAAACAATAAATTTTGCTATTAGAACATTCAATACAGTCAAATTACATAGATTGAATAGTTCATTATTATTTTAGTATGAATTAGTATGTGACTACCTGTTTTAGTAAAAAAAATTTGAAGAGAATATTTTATGGTCTTACTCAGTAAATATGCAATCCTACCTATGTCCAAAAGCAGCGTTAAACGTGAAGTTTTGAATATTACTTACAGTAGATATTCATATCTCTCTAAGCATTGAGCAGCTGTGCGTCCAATAATGGGAGCAATGGTCCTCCATTGAGTTGGCATCAGCTTGGCCAGGTGCAATAGCTTCTCGTCCTCCTCCCGTGACCATTCTGTCTTCTTGATGCTAGGATCCAACCATTCGTACCAACGAGCTTTGCATTGTTTGGCAGACTTTCGGTGCAACAGTGAAGCGATACGAGACCACTGGTTTTTGCCATATTTCATCACCGCCGCTTTAAGGATTTCATCCTAAAAATGAAGACGATTAAAAATCAATTCTAAATTATAGACTGTACGTGAATTTACTATGAACTGTAATGTAGAAAACAAACCTCGGTGTTGCGCCAAACGCCGCCTTTTATCATAATTCGCGGCATGGTGGTGATTTAATGTAGCCCTTTTTTAATAGTAAATCAAATGTAAATGGATATATCACATAATTCACAAGTTTTTAGAGCAATTCCTAAAATCTAGCTCACAAAATACCGACGACCAAACTTTGACTGACTGACGCCATTTGCAAACACATGGCTTGACATTGACAATCAAAGTCTAATAAATGTTACTGTCATCCTCAAGAAGAAGAAAAACCGTCTAGGAATTAAGAAGCAAACCCTAGCAAACCAAACAACTTCAATTCATAATTGTCATTGTCATGTCAATCAGATGAAGTCAGAACAGAATTCGTCGGACGCCTGGGCTGGTGGCACTCCCTTTTCTAAACTTTTGATGATTATCAAACAAAACCTTCTAAAATATCACTAGGATGCATTTTAGTTGCCTTGGTTTGCATAAAATGACCATATTTTAGTGAAACATCGAACTTATGTTCTGACTTGATTGTGTTTCCAGGTAAGTGATTATCATTCATTCATCCCCCAATGAGTTCATGGTTTATTTACGTTACAATTATCGACTTTAGTAGTACCTATCTATTTTATTGATATTTATTCTTATTATAATAAAGCCATTGAAGCATCCCCATCTAACTGGTCTAACTGTATATCCCTCACGGATGTTGATTTCCGTAACGATTACCCACTCACCGATGCGGTCCATTGCGACAATGATAAACAACTCAATAAGTACTACTTTATTTGTTTCAGAAAATGTCTACATTGTCTAGAACAGCCCAAATCAGCCAGCAAAAGCTGGCTGAGAAACTTGCCATCCTAAATGAAAGAGGTGTTGGAATGCTGACAAGAATCTACAATATTAAAAAAGCCTGTGGGGACATCAAATCAAAGCCGGGATTCCTCTCAGAAAAGCCCCTGGAGTCATCTATCAAGCATATTGTAAGAAGATTCCCTAATATTGATGTCAAAGGTCTTCAGGCCATCACTGGCATTAGAAATGAGATCATAAAATCACTCTCCTTGTATTATTATACTTTTGTAGACCTATTAGACTTCAAAGATAATGTTTGTGAACTCCTCAACATTTTAGATGCATGTCAAGTTACTTTGGACTTGACTCTGAACTATGAATTGACTAAAAATTATCTCGATCTTGTGACAGTGTATGTGTCACTGATGATCCTACTCTCTCGAGTAGAGGACCGTAAAGCAGTCCTTGGTTTGTTCAATGCTGCTCATGAGATGGTACATAACCAGATTGATCCTAGCTTCCCACGCCTAGGCCAACTCATTGTAGATTATGATTCCCCCTTCAAAAAGTTGTCGGAAGAATTTGTTCCACATCACAAGACACTATCTGCTGCTCTAAATTCTCTCTGGCATGTGTACCCTGCAAGGAACCTTGCTGCAGAGCACTGGAGATCTGAACAGAAGCTCAGTTTAGTAAGCAACGCAGCACAACTACTGAAACCCTCTGAAACAAACACTATGTCCTGTGAGTATATATCTTTGGAGACATTGGAAAGATGGGTGATTTTTGGTTTCTGTATCTGCCATCACATGCTTCAACAAGATCATACCAACAAAATGTGGGTCAGTGCTTTAGAATCTGGGTGGGTTGTGGCACTGTTCCGTGATGAAGTTATCTACATCCACACATACATTCAGAGCTTTTTTGATGGCATTAAAGGATACAGTAAGAGAATATCAGAAGTAAAAGACTGTTATCATCATGCAGTGCAAAAGGCAGGATATAAACACAGAGAAAGAAGAAAGTTTCTGAGAACAGCTCTAAAAGAACTTGGCCTTATTCTAACTGACCAGCCAGGATTACTGGGACCCAAAGCACTATTGATTTTTATTGGTCTGTGCTATGCAAGAGATGAGGTGTACTGGCTTCTGCGCCATAATGATAACCCACCACAAAAAGTAAAAGGCAAAGCTGCTGATGACTTGGTAGATCGACAGCTTCCTGAACTACTGTTTCATATGGAGGAGCTACGGGCCCTGGTGAGGAAGTACAGTCAAGTAATGCAAAGATACTATGTTCAATACTTGTCAGGGTTTGATGCTGTAGCCCTGAACCTGATGATACAGAACTTGCAAGTTTGCCCTGAAGATGAAAGCATTATTCTTTCATCACTGTGCAACACAGCCGCTGGATTGAATGTCAGACAAGTGGAAGATAATCAGACTTTTGATTTCCGTGCATTCCGACTAGATTGGTTTAGATTGCAAACTTATACTTCTCTGGCAAAGTCTCCACTCTATCTTGTGGACCAAAGAGAACTTGCACAGTTCATTGATAAAATGGTTTTCCACACGAAAATGGTAGATAATCTTGACGAAATCCTTGTTGAGACCTCTGATCTGTCCATATTCTGTTTCTATAACAAAATATTTGAGAATCAGTTTCACATGTGTCTTGAGTTTCCAGCTCAAAACAGATACATTATTGCATTCCCACTTATCTGCAGTCATTTCCAAAACTGCACTCATGACTTGTGCCCTGAAGAGAGGCACCACATTAGAGAGAGAAGTCTCTCTGTTGTAAACATTTATTTGGATGAAATGGCAAAAGAAGCAAAGAATATCATCACCACCATCTGTGACGAGCAATGCACTATGAGCGACAAGTTATTGCCAAAGCATTGCGCCCAAACAATAGCGCATCTTGCTAACCGAAAGAAGAAAGATAAAAATAAGAAAAACACCATTGAGCTGGTCATACCCGGTGCAGAGAGCTACAGGAAGACACGCGAGGACCTGACAACAATGGATAAACTTCACATGGCCTTGACAGAACTATGCTTCGCAATCAATTACTGTGCTACAGTAAACGTGTGGGAGTACACATTTGCGCCGCGGGAATACCTGCATCAGCACTTAGAAACCCGCTTCTCGAAAGCCTTGGTAGGAATGGTCATGTTCAATCAAGACACTAGCGAGATCGCTAAACCATCCGAGCTCTTAGTCAGCGTTCGAGCGTACATGAACGTTCTTCAATCCGTTGAGAATTACGTGCACATCGATATCACTAGGGTGTTTAACAACTGCCTCTTACAGCAAACGCAAAATATGGATAGCCACGGAGAAAAGACCATAGCATCGCTGTACACACAGTGGTATTCAGAAATTCTACTAAGGAGAGTGAGTGCTGGTAGTATCTGTTTTTCCATGAACCAAAAATCCTTTGTGAGTTTGACAGCAGAAGGCGCTATACCATTCAATGCTGAGGAGTACTCTGACATCAACGAACTGAGATCCCTAGCGGAACTCATCGGACCCTACGGCATGAAGCTACTGAGCGAAACACTGATGTGGCACATTTCCAGCCAAGTACAAGAACTGAAGAAGTTAGTTGCACAAAATAAAGAAGTACTGCAAACGCTACGTACTAATTTTGATAAGCCAGAAATCATGAAAGAGCAATTTAAGAGACTTCAACAAGTAGATAACGTGCTGCAAAGAATGACCATTATCGGGGTTATTCTTAGCTTCCGGCAGATCGCGCAAGAATCGCTTTTAGATGTCTTGGAGAGGAGGATTCCATTCCTGATCAGTTCTATTAAGGACTTCCAGCAGCAACTGCCGAGCGGCGATCCGATGCGTGTGATATCGGAAATGTGTTCGGCTGCGGGCCTGCCTTGCAAAGTGGATCCGACGTTAGCGACTGCTTTACGCCAGCAAAAGTCAGAAGTAGAAGATGAAGAACACTTAATTGTTTGCCTTCTTATGGTATTCGTTGCAGTATCTCTGCCTCGGCTCGCTCGAACAGACTCCTCATTCTATCGGCCATCGCTTGAAGGACATTCGAATAACATTCACTGCATGGCTCCTGCTATCAACCATATTTTTGGTGCATTATTTACAATATGCGGTCAGGGCGATATCGAGGATCGTATGAAAGAGTTCTTAGCCCTGGCATCATCTTCTCTATTGCGCCTCGGCCAAGAGACTGAGAAAGAAGCAATAAAAAACCGGGAATCCGTGTATCTTCTTTTGGATTTGATTGTTCAGGAGTCGCCGTTCCTTACCATGGACCTGCTAGAATCTTGCTTCCCTTACGTGCTTATACGAAACGCGTATCATGAGGTTTACAAACAAGAACAAATGCTACTCCATTGATACATTTTTGCATTTTACATAAAAATAAAAGACACGCCACGATACATAATATAGGTATAGGATTGTAGGATTAGCTAGTAACAACAGCTGCTGTTTCAGCCGTATTTTACGTGAACTAATTTCACGTGAACGGACTGAAATTCCTTATGCACTTGCTTTAATAATTTTATACTAGTTGCCCTAATTGGTAATTGTGAATTATGAAATTTATAAATTTATTAAGTTTTAAAACACTTTTAGTTGGGTATATTTATTATGTTGTAAGATTTCGGCACCGATTAAGTTAGGTTTAAGACTCGTTAGACAGAACATATTTATAAATTAAATACCTATTTTGTTATTAATACCTACACGATTTTATTAAGTGTTTTGCATTTAAAACTATGTTCTATCAGCAAATTTCAGTAGGTACCTAAGCATTATGAATTGTAGATTCCATTTTCATAAAATTATGATTTTGCACAATTAGAGGCTTTAGTTACTCCCACAGTTTGACAAAATCTATTTTATTTTCATAGTTAATATAATTACTAAAATTAAGTCGATTATTATTTACGAACACGATATTTGTCTAAGCATTGCTGAATTTCTTATTTTGTACCTTATTAATTAAATATTACTTTTAGGACTTATTATGAAGATAGATACCTAGGCTTCTTGTAACTAATTTTAAATTCAAGTCTATGTTATGTATGACTAACTCAAAAACCTTGCATTCCTTTTTATTCCTGAAACGAATTATATTTGTAACTGAAAAATTTGTTGAACTGTATCTAATTAATTCCAACTCTTCTTTTACTGTAATACTGATGGGATATAGATAGAACGCACCGAAAAACGCGAGTGACGTCGAAATTAGCATAAAAACTAAGCTAAGCTGACCTGATATCAAATACATCCATCCTATATCCTAACATCATGGGTGGTAACTATAGGATTTCGTTTGGTTTTACTTCGCACGAACGCCTTCTATCTCCCAATTGTTCTCATATATATATAACTAGCTAGTTCTGAATAACTACTTCGCCACAACGTTCTGGATTTTATTGATTGAAACATTATGACGTAGTAAATTAATTCTGAATAATTAATTGTACACTTGTTCTAAGATTTATGTTAAGCAATACTTTTGTACCTTGTATATACTTATGATTACTATATTAATATAATAAACTTATATAAAATCTAAATGCCCTTGTTTTAATTAGGTATCATAATACTTAGTACTAATTATGATAATAATAGTCGCCGCGACGCGTCATAGGGGAGTCCCTCCCTATGTAATGCTTAAACCCTATAATAGCCAGCCCATATGAAAGGCTAGTAAGTAGGTAAGTAAGTAGGTGAGTCCCTATGTAATGCTTAAACCCTATAATAGCCAGCCCATATGAAAGGCTAGTAAGTAAGTAGGTGAGTCCCTATGTAATGCTTAAACCCTATAATAGCCAGCCCATATGAAAGGCTTTATCGACACTTTCCATCAGGTGAGATTGTGGTCAAGCAAGGGTCTATCTTCTATAAAAAAAAAAAAAAAAAAAGGCTAGTAAGTAGGTAAGTAAGTACGCGTTGAACCATCTAATAGAGTGACTATTAGATGGCTCAAATTTGTTGTTCTACAACATACGACCACATTGATGCAATATGTACCTACCTACATACCTATTTTAAAAATAGGTATATACTTACATTATATCTCAACGACATAACGGGATTTACGGGACCATACAGGATGTAGTCTGTGTCTGATAGAATTAAAAAAGTGGAGAAGTGTTAAATTATATTTTTATTGCCACCACTACATACATCATCATGTCAGCCGTTGGACGTCCACTGCTGGACATAGGCTTCCCTTCCCTTAACGACCTCCAGGTATAAAATGTAATAAAACTTTATTCCCGCTGGCCACCAGTGGTGGTCAGTGGGAATAAAAGTGATAAAATTTCCCGTTGGCCACCAGTGGTGGCCAACTATGTGGTGGCCAACGGGAATAATCCCTTGTGTTATCATGGTCACTATTTCCGCTATCACTGTTCCTGTAGGTTAATACCTACAGGAATGAAGTTAACACATTCAGTGTCCTAGCTTATATCCATATAGTCCAAAGTGTTATAACGCCATAACGTGCCTAGTCCCATAGGTGTTGTGGAAATTAAAACGCAGGAATCATGTAAAATTTATGTTTTTTTTTATTATTTTGAAATCACATGTCGTAACATTCATCTTGTTAATTAAAAATATTCACATTGTCATTTAAATAATCTATTACGGTATTCTAACTTATACTAGGAGAAATAATGCCATTGAGTAGGTACTGTACTAATGATGGATGGTTCACCTCCACCTTTACACGATTGGTCAAGTCTCTTCTACAACAGAACACCCCTCCCTTTACAAATATACAATATTATAGTACATTACAAGAATTCGCGTATTGTATCCACATTCACTAATAAAATGGCATTAACATGGTATCCTTATAATAATATGTATAGAAATAATAAAAAATACATCATGCTCTTTGGCTTGCACGACGGAAAGTAACTACGCTTATTTTATTTGAAAATAAAATCTCGTTAACTATAGAGATCATAGAACTGTGAATAACTGAAGACGCTATGAATTTCATTAGAGAAAGTGTGATATGCAACTTGTTTTACCAGTTAGTATAAAATTGTCTTTTTTGAGCCACTTTGTACAACTCATACAGCTACAAATAAAATGCATTACAAATTACAACTCCATAACATAGCATGTTGAACAATTTCAGTCTAATAACATTTGATCATTTGGCAATACTGTTTAATTTTTACATTCTACTTAACAATAGAACAAACATAGACCAAAGACAACCAAATAAAAGTACGTTATTTGCCATAGGAAGACTAAATGCGAATTTTATTGAGATTATTTTAATACTTTGAGCCCATGACTAATAAATTTTACTAAAGATGCACTAACTATCCGTAATAATGAAAACGAAGTACTACTTTAACAATAAAGGAACAGGAATACAAAATGGTATAATGGCACCTCGACATTCCGCTTACGTTAACATTAAACACGATAAAATAACTTTATAAAAATTACATTAGGGAGATTCGATTAAAACCAGCAGTAATTTACATTACTTAAAGTTTGCATACACTGACAATTATCATTATTGTATTGTAATTCCATTTATATACAAAATATATACATAAATGTTGTGGCAATATTCTGATCAGTTTGAGGTGCTGGTTCGTTCGAACGCGCTGCCATTCCCAAGGATTCCTTACTTTTGTTATTGTATAAAAATAATTTTTAATTCAGTATTTCGCTCCATTGCTTCCACTCATCACATTTGAGCCCAGATGCGTGACGTTTACCGTCATTGAGCAAATGAGTATTTGAAAAATAAATTGCCCGAAATATGTCGCTTTGGCCACCTCATGAACTACACTTAGCTGAAACTTATGCATTTAAATCTGGCAGTGTTAGGTTTTAATAACATTAAGAATTGGTAAACAGTTTTTCCAGCGAATATTCGCAAATGAGATATTTTTCTGTGGACTTTTTTGAGTATTTAATGGTTGTGCAATACTAGCACTGCTCACATGGTCACGATTAAGGTACTGCACTTTAAATTCAAGTGGTATAGCGCTTATGAGTATATATGTATATTATCATTCTGATATTGTATCTATGTTGTTGTGGGTTTGAGACTTTTTCACTTTACGTCTATATTCTAGCGAGATTACATTTCTGTTATATTATATCACTCAGCTTACAGGAGAGCGTTTTAACAATTCCACTCGGATTCCGGCTGATTCACATATACTGTTTCATATTATGTTATGACTGATTGACAAACTTTTGTCATCAGGCTGATCCGTAGATATGGTTTTATTGATTCACAAACTGTTATCAGCAGTCAGAGATACATGTCTGAACCGCCCAACATTCACTATTGGCATTGATCACTATTGGTATATCTCGTTCCACTTTTGTATTGGCTTCATATATCCCTCCGCTTGGTCTGTGGCTGCGCGGTAGTGGCGGGCTCGTGCAGCGTGATGGTGGTGTGCGAGGTGAGGGTGACGGCGCGGCACACGTAGCCCAGCAGCAGCGGGGGCCCCGGCACCGGCCCAGGCGGAGGCCCCGGCGCCGGCGCGGGCCCCGGCGCGGCGCCGCACGCGTAGTGTCACACCTTGTGCGGCGCGCGCATCTCGTACGACTGCGGGTACGCGCCCGCGTACGGCTCGCGACGGCTCGGGCCCGGTGCTGACGCTGCGGGAACAACGGTGTTAGGTCAGATAACGCTTGTGTAACAGGTGCTTGATATCTCATAATACTAATTAGTCATACAAGCTTTCCACCCGCGGCTTTACGGTTGCCTGGAAGAGGCTCGCTCTCAGCGATAAGGCCGCCCCTTGTACTTTTAAATAGTATTAAGTTTTATTTTATGAGTACAATAAAGAGTTAAATCATTCATTATTTACCCGCATTTGAATAGACTTCCTCAAAAGCAGCCTATAAGTTATTCTGACACGTAAGCTATATTATTGTTAAGTTCCACTAAAATCATGAAGGTTGTTTAACGGGATCCAATCATAAATTTAGAGATACGTCAAAGAAATAGCCCCTCAACATACCCCAGCTAAAGTTTGAATGCAGGCGGAAAACAGTCGATAGAGCCGAAGAGGTTTCAAATGGAGATCGTGAAACTCAAACGCAGTTCATCAGAAAGATGAACATATATGGCAAAATCTAGTAGTTCAGAGTTGATGTTTGTGTTCTAGAATATAGTTACCTGGATCCCTCAGTGCGTAAGCAAGCGGCGCGGCGTAACCCTTGTGCGTGCGGTGCCGGCGGTGTCCGGGGCGCGGCGCGGGCGAGCGGCCCGGCGCCGCGGCGCCGTTGCCGTGCCGCATGCGCCGCAACGTGTTCATCGGACGACGCAGGGTTTCAGAAAGCCGTCTGTAACAAATACCATAAGTAGATATAGTCATTATTGACACTGAGTTTCACTTTAAGCTCAGACTTCCTAAATACAGCCACCGTCTCCTTTGTTGCACAGACATCCTTTGGCTTGAACGGTTTGGTGAATACTGAAAGGCCCATGCCATGGGTTTTACTCGCCAGTTTAGCACGATCGAGAAATACCGTATGTGAGTACTGAGCTTTACGCTCGTCTCGCGCCACTCAGTCACGTTCGAGTCAAGATTTACGGCTCGCTTCGAGGAGGTTCAAAGGAAATTACTTTCATTTAATTCCATCCAACCGGCTCGTTGCGAGCCTTCGAGCTGTGAGTTTTGCGGTCCACACGTTGATTTTTACTAGACTTCGAATAAAACTATCATGCTTAGTATAGCTTTAGAGGGACGTAGTACGCACAGACAAGTTGTCTCGTTCAGTCGCGGGTGACACATACCTGGCCGGAGGTCGCTTGGGGTTAGACGAGGGTGTGTGCACCGCGCAGCACTTGATGAAGGCGCCCATGCACACGACGAGCGCGACGCCGCACAGCAGCACCACCCACCACTTGGAGATCACCCACACCTGCAGCGACTGCAGCGTGTCGCGGTTCAGCAGCAGGTTCTTGAGGCGGACGAGCGGACCTTCCGCGTCCACGGCGCGGCATTTTAGGAACACGTCGCAGTAGCCCTGGAATTAAATATTGTTTATCATATCACAATGAGAGTATTTGTGTTACTATTTGATATTTTATAGTGATTGACTCTCACTTAAGTTTTCTAAATTATAAGAAAATGGTATGGGAAAAATTACAAGCTAACTCCTCGATAGCGTAGTGGTTGGCGCAACCAGGGCTAAGTTGGGTGGCGTGGGTTCGACTCCCACTCGAGGACCAAGGTTACGTTGTGATCTTGTAATTTTTCCCATTCCATTTTCTAATAATGGTTTTGTGTTGTTTGGAATTGTTTAGTGTTTATCATAATCACGGTAGTATATGAGCCTCAGATTAAAGCTGCCGGTCCACCACGGCCGTGACGCCGTCAGACACGCGCTGAGGCGACGGTTAATGATAGTAATACCTGGAAGTTATCACAAGGCGAGCCGGGTCGCAGGCTGATGCCCCCCGGGGGCAGGTGGTGTTGTTTAGCGAAGTCCTTAGTGCTCCTGCAGGAGTCGGCGGTGGGCCCGGCCTGGCACGCGAGCTGGCAGAGCGCGCGCCGGTCCACCACGGCCGTGACGCCGTCAGACACGCGCTGAGGCGACGGTTAATGATAGTAATACCTGGAAGTTATCGCAAGGCGAGCCGGGACGCAGGCTGATGCCCCCCGGGGGCAGGTGGTGTTGTTTAGCGAAGTCCTTGGTGCTCCTGCAGGAGTCGGCGGTGGGCCCGGCCTGGCACGCGAGCTGGCAGAGCGCGCGCCGGTCCACCACGGCCGTGACGCCGTCAGACACGCGCTGAGGCGACGGTTAATGATAGTAATACCTGGAAGTTATCACAAGGCGAGCCGGGACGCAGGCTGATGCCCCCCGGGGGCAGGTGGTGTTGTTTAGCGAAGTCCTTGGTGCTCCTGCAGGAGTCGGCGGTGGGCCCGGCCTGGCACGCGAGCTGGCAGAGCGCGCGCCGGTCCACCACGGCCGTGACGCCGTCAGACACGCGCTGAGGCGACGGTTAATGATAGTAATACCTGGAAGTTATCGCAAGGCGAGCCGGGACGCAGGCTGATGCCCCCCGGGGGCAGGTGGTGTTGTTTAGCGAAGTCCTTGGTGCTCCTGCAGGAGTCGGCGGTGGGCCCGGCCTGGCACGCGAGCTGGCAGAGCGCGCGCCGGTCCACCACGGCCGTGACGCCGTCAGACACGCGCTGAGGCGACGGTTAATGATAGTAATACCTGGAAGTTATCACAAGGCGAGCCGGGACGCAGGCTGATGCCCCCCGGGGGCAGGTGGTGTTGTTTAGCGAAGTCCTTGGTGCTCCTGCAGGAGTCGGCGGTGGGCCCGGCCTGGCACGCGAGCTGGCAGAGCGCGCGCCGGTCCACCACGGCCGTGACGCCGTCAGACACGCGCTGAGGCGAGGACAGGAAACACTCCGTCATGTTCCACAGGAGGCACATGCTGCCGGTGCATTCGCCTTTGATGCACAGCTGCGTGTCTGGAAGAATTCGGTTAAGTTAATCTATCGATTCAAATTAAAAGTATGGTACTGCATTTTATGCGAATAGCAATGCCAAGGCATACACGCGTATGTAAACAGTGCGCTATCGATTTGCGCGCTCGTATATGTAAATGTTAAATCCATTTACTCGGCTAATGTTTGAAGTAAGGCGAAGGCACTCGTAAAGGAACGACTGTTTTGTAGTAGCGAACACGAATGCGTTATGACTATTTAACACCTCATCTTATTAAATGTGTTTACGTCTAAATATCTCAGTTTTGAGCAAAAGTAGACTTTATATCTACAGTTCCCTTACCATTATTGCACTGCGTCTTATCCGGCATAGCGGTCGCGTTGGGACACGAGGCAGTCTCCCCCGAGCAGTAGGAGGCCAGGCTGCACTCGGTGGCCTCCCTGCAGGTCTTGTTCCTCCAGGCCTCCACGAACTGGCACGTGTCGGAGTTGCAGCAGGGCCCCTGCGAGGGGCTGCACTGCGTGTGCGCCTTGCGCGTGCATCGCTTGGCGGTCACGTTGCGCTCCTTGTCCAAAGCGCTGACCAGGCGCGGATAGCAGCAGCGGTCTTTGACTAACTGACATTCCAGTTCGTCGTAACCTGAAAATATTCTAGTGTTAGTAGGACGGTGATAATTGGATTAGCTATCGCTAGAGTAATCAAAATTATTTACAATAATAATTCGAGATTAAATAATTTCGCGATATTTTCTGATACTCCTAACTCGTTGAAGGATACAAGCCGCTTCCGACCTCAATAACTGAAAATCAATAAGGGCTACCTAAGCCCAGCTTTGGCGTCCAACGGCTAAAATGCATCCATTTCTGTCTAATTTTGGCGATAGAGCAGTTCGACAAGCAATATTCTTCAGAGATAAGTTCTATGGCACACTAGCGACACTTACCACAGTCACACTCCTCTCCGTCTTCAACGATCTTGTTCCCGCAGAAAGCCCCCTGGCTGGTGTTCAGACAGTTCCGTTTCCGTCCGTCCCTGACGGCGTCCAACACCGCACTGATGTTGGCGATGGAACAGTTCGAGAAGCGGCTATTGTTCGGTCTGTCGCCAGATGTCGCTGAGGCGAACATTATGTAGTTCCCGACTTGGCCGCCAGGTCGACATTCTTGAGGGTAGTCGTGCTGTAGAATAAATTAATGTTAAAATTTACCGCTAGTTGACCCGCCGGCAGTTTCGCTTGCGTTTTTTTACGTTATCTACATATTTATAGTTTATATAATATAGCTTAAAGGCTTCCTGATCCCTAAATCAATAAACGTAATATCCAACACTGAAATATTTTTTTCAAATCTGACCAGTGGTTCCTGTTATTAGCACGTTTAAGTTCTTAGACTTCTTAGTTACAATATAAAGTTTTTGATGTGCCAGGTGATCTTGAAATTTTAGTTACGCTACTCAGCAGAGTAGCGGAACTAAGAAAAATTTCCCAGGTCTGCATTTACGATATAATAGTAGAGCTTTGGTACAAATTTCCAGCTTCCCCGGCCATGCCATCTAGCCGCAGGATTGTGTTGAGGTTACCATAACTCCGAATATAATCAACGTTACATATAATTGAAAATGTGATAAGTGTGTATTTTTATTTCCTGACTGAATGTCGCACGGATGTGGTTTCTAGATAGCGTTAACGAATGCTTTGTTGTTATCCTGCTCAGATTATACCAAATCTATTTTAAGAGAAAAAAATCGAATGCCCTAGATTGCAAGCAGGATGAGTTACTTCTATGTTGGGTTCATCTTACTAACCGGAGATCCAAAATTATGTCCAATTTCGTGCGCTAGAGTCAACTGACTGACTTTAGGCGGCACTCGACTGTTGTAGTTCACGAATGTGATGATTCCTGTGTTGAGAGAGCGTTTGGTGCTCTGGTACAAGCCTCCGATGGTTTCTGTGTATGTCTTGTACTTCTCGCAGATGCCGCCAGAGGCGCCACTTGCGCTTGCTACCCATGCCAGGCCTGGAAGTATTAAATTATTATATTATTTTTACTAAAGTACTTGGAAACTGTAGATGTCATAATATGCAGAGGCCGTTTATAAAAACACGTAAATAATATATGCGAAAGTCACCGTGCGGAATTATTTACAACGGAGGGTAGATAAAAAATGTTGACTTTAATAACAATTCCACAATGTTTCTTTTCTATTTCAACAATATCAAGAACAGATTGTACAAACGCTTGTCCCGAGACGGGAATCGAACCCACTTCTCATAGAGGTCATCTTACCTAAAGACGTAGGTATGTCACTCTGTGGCGCTTTCTGATAAGTAAATTTAAATTCACATTGTTATGAAAGATTTACCATAATTTGCGATAAAGATAGTGAGACTTCTAACTTACCCAGTGTGCCTCCAGTAAAGTCTCTGTACGTGAACACGTAAGCCAGACAGAAGTCTTCATGGTTCGCTAACGAATGCAAGTTGAGGAAGTTTGAAACGTCGATGTTCTCTAAACAGAACTGATTGGTCTCACTCGGGTAGGCGCTGCGGCTGCAGAGAGAATCGTCGTCGATCTGCGATAGTAATAAAACTATGTTATAAACTTTTTACAAAAACTACATCATTTAATGATACGACAGTGCTTATGGTCTTGCAATGAATTAACATTGCTGCGTTTTCTCACACAATGTTCAGTCAGAGAACGCATCGATACCACTAAAATCAGTTCCTTTGTTACCTTAATCCGTTGCACTTCAAACTTGATATTCCTATGTTCCAATCGTCCGTCGAATTTGGTATCTCTGTAGATGTAGTTGACAGCGGTCACGTGATGGGAAATCATAGAAAGAATCTCTTCTCGCGTTTTCATGTCCACTTCGGTCTTCTTACTGGGGTCGCGGTGCTGAAACGAATATAATACAATTTTGTTTAATAATTGGTCATTAATGGTAATTTTGATTCTGAAGTTTTGTGGTGTGGTCCATAACATGAACCCCGTTGGAATGTTATGACATTTATCTCTTTAACATAGACTAAACTTTCTAGATTAGAAGCTTCAAGGCTATCTTCAGGCGTTGGACTATCAGTAAATGTTGTAGATGTTAATGATGATGCTAGGAAACAAGTAAATACAAAACCACGAACCAAATGCGCAGCGAAGATTCAATGCGCGTAAATGTCTTCCCATTGGAGTATAATGACATGGAAGAATTAACTTACAGTACTAATATACCAATTAAGAAATTAACGCGAGTATTCATTTTATAAAACGGGAATTAATCACGTATTTACACAGGAGTTGAACAACTCTCGACGCTTCGACCACAACAAGAGCAGTCGTTATCAGGAGGAGTTAAGGCGAGTATTTGAATATTTTTATAAAACCAGGAAAGATCAATTGAAGATTACCGATAGATTTTGTCAAAGTCAATAAAAGCGAAAGAGTTTCCGAAAGGGGAATATACCCTTTAGAAAACTCTTTTGCTCACAAATTCTTGTAAGGAAGATGTGTGACACTCACATCAGGGAACCCTTCCCGTACATGTCGCCAAATGAGCGGGTCTGTCTGTATGTAGAGCGAGCAGGTGTTCGCGGGGTTGTCGGGCGTCGCCGCTCGCCTCGTTCGCGAATGTTCGCCCGTGTTCGCCGCTCGCGAGTACTTGTTGTACGTGTGGAAATCCCAATGTCTGTAAGAATGTACAAAGAATATATTAAGGTAATTATTTAAGTAAAGACTCGAACACTGACTACAAACACCATAATAGACAAATTACGAATGTGGCTCTTAATACGTTCTATAATGGTATTACTTGCTAGTTCCGTGTTAAAAAGTTAAAGATCCAAAAAAACTTACTAGAAGACTTTGATCTGTTGGGACGTTTTTGTACAGCTTTCTTTCGCACTATATAGATTTCTACATCATCTTTGCCCACCTCATGGGGGTCCGCAGAACATATTTTTCTCTTCTATTATTCATCATGGGTCATGTGCCAACTTTCACACAACCATATATTTTATTTGGCCTATATCTAATTACATAGGTTACCATCATCACTCATATAACTAACCTAACACTTTGCCGTGACTAAGATACCATCTGAAAACTAGAAGGTAATTGACCCTTCATAACAGCAAACATCGTCAACGGTTCAGATACTAAACAAAGCTACAATAATCTATATAAAATACAGTTAAAGTTCGAAGAAAAACAATGCTCAACCACAACGCAATGATAAGCTCTCTGATACCAAAGCAAAGTGTATTAAAAGCGCCATTCTAGAGAACAACTTTCCCGATTCGCAATAAAAAAGTTCAGCAAATGTAGCGCAGCTTGCCATAATTTCTAAATAATCCGCATAATATACTTAACACTGACTTTTTTACCTATATTTCTTGTTGTATCATTGCGTGTTTGCGTTGTATTATGTCAAGAAAATTGTTGTTATGCCTCGTTATTCTAAGAACATAGTTATCTGTTACGTATTGTATTTTATTGTTTAAACACGTAGATAGTTAACTTGATATTTACTTTAGTTACGTAAAGTTATGTTTGTATTTAAAAAATGGTAAGGAAATAGAACAGCACTTAAGAATCAGTAATTAAGTTATTTCGTAAATAAATATCTTTAACAAGTTTACTTGTTTATTCCCTTTAGTTATTAATATGAAAGTACCCAGAACTTTTCATCTGCGGGCAGCAGCTGAAGATTAGTAAATATATTAAGTAAAATAATTAACTTCAAGGGCCCGAGAAGTTTATTTTAATCTTATTTCTGCGTAAACAAAGTTTGAAACGTAGTGAGCACCGAACTTAGTGAATCATATTCGGGGAACGCGAGTAAGTCTGGGATCACGTCGAACTCATCTAGGCGTATCTTCAGCAGCTGTTAGGATACGGGCACATAATGGCTCTGTGGCTGCAAAGTCAGTGTCTTCAGTAGCACTACTGTAGACAACTCCCCATCCATTCCCGAGTTCTGGATTCGCTCTATTCTTTACGCCACGTCGAACTCTGTGTAATCTGTGTTTTTATGTGTGTACAAAATAAAGCTTTTTTCTTTCTTTCTAAACTCACCTCGGCGGATCATCCCGCAAGCTGTTAGGGTGCGGAGGCTGCGACACGGGCACATAGTGGCCTTGCGGCTGCGAACTGGACGGCAGCGGGGCTGCTGAAGACAACTCCTCATCCACTCCCGAGTTCTGGATCCGCTCCATCCATTGCACCACGTCGTCAGTGATACCGCAGCCGCCTACGTGACCTGCTTGACAAAACAAAACAATAATATCAATAAAAATTATCCTAATATACCGTCTTCAAACAGACACTAAGGAATTTAATATACATATATGTACCAGAAAACGGTCATTTAATTTAGTCAATTTCTTCAAATTTTTAAATAAAGCTCCAGTGGGAACACCCTTAAATTAGATTATTTAATTATAAACTTTCAGAATAAATTGATAGATAAAACATTTATGGAAAAATAGTCAACACTTATGTTGGATTGTAAACAAGAATGAAATGGTTAAATGACATTCTATTTTGATGTGCCTATTGATCAACCCACGCAGGGTAACACAGAGTCTTAAAAAGGGTTTCCGGTAGGTAAAAGATATCTTTGTGCCTTTTACGCCCGCACCACCTCAGTCCTTTTCTCAATATACCTACTTCTTTCTTTTGTATTCAACACACAAATCTAAAAACCTTTTCTAACTTCATTATTTTTCTACTGTTTGTAAAACCTGTCTCGCAAATACAGGAGTTTATAAACAGTGAATGAAAAACACTTTATCTCAAAGATATAAATCAGGAAATATATTTCTTTTTGATTCATATTCTTAGTGGATCAGTACAGAGATGAGTACAATGTGAATAATTTACCTAGGACCATAGAGCGCTATGTAACTTGACCGAACAGTGTGACGAAATGACGTAATAACCCACAATAACAGTCGCATATAGACGATCTGTACGTGTCCCGAATACTAGGGGGCGATTTACCGCGATTTATAATCCGGATTAGTCGAACGTACGAATTAATGTTGCGTTCAAGAGCCGGGATCTTAAAAGAATCGATATTGAAGCTTATTTTCATTTTCACGCAAGACTGAGCATTAGAAGCATTTAGAATATTATTCATCAGCATATTTAAATAATCAGTAGAGTCGTTAATACAATAATCATAAATAAACCACATTATTTTTAAGCATTTTGCAGAACCCTTTTGTTGGAGACTTTTAAACATAGTTGTAGAATTTCAATATAATCTTCCAAATTCTCAATGGATTTGGAACTGTAGCAACCGTAAAACTAATCCGATAACTACAAATGTGATCGTGGAATATCCGAGTCTAAACCTGATTTTCCCAGCAAATCCAGATCCGAGTCTCGAGTGCGGTCCCCAGACAACCAGACACGTGAATTTATCTTTTGTTATCCTGCGATCCGAAAATCCCAGGCGAAATATTATGGACTACTAAACGGGAACAAAGCCATTCGAATTCTTCGATTCACAACAGACGACGGTGATCTAAAAAACGCGCCAGTTGCTATATTTTCAACATTAGCTTGCGCATTTTAAATTCATGATAAATTCCAAGTTTTACGGTCTGGCTCGAGGGAGTTATCGGACCCGGTCCTACTACCCCGATCGAATAAATAGCGAAACGACGACACGGAACTCTTTCTATGCTGTTATTCCGAGATTTATCAACCAAGTTGCCACAAGATTTATAACATGAACACACATTTATTTCAGCGCTCGTTGTCTTCTTGTCTTCTATCTTCAGCTAGGAATTTACGAGTAATTAGCTATCGACTGTACATTTATTTATTTTTCTATCGCACATATTTTATGAAACCTTATAAAGACTTAATTGTAAATTTCCAAAAACTTTAAAGTTTAAGGTAATTATAAACGGAGAATCGTGGCTTCATTAATGAATAACTAGAAACATCCATTAACATAATCGTTAAAAGCGATACATCAAACAAAACGTAATGGCCGGCGGTTAATCTAAGCACGAACGCTGAACAGCCCACTAGGTTTATAATGACGCATGAAAAGTACAATACAAACGAAAAGCTCGGGTTTTTTAAATTAAAAAGTGCTGAATGGTGGATTATTTCAGTGAGCGTGTGTCGTGTACTGCACATTGGCGTTTCGCATCCGGCGCGCTGCATTTTAACGAAGCTCCTGTGCAACCGTCGGATTATATACCAGGAGCTGGTATATACATTTTATAAGCTAATTTATTTTTAAACTAACTAACTTTTAAATTATTGAATCACTTTTACTTAGTTATATAAAAACTTACAATGAAAACGATGATTTCAGTAGGTACAATCTGGTAAAATCTGGGGAAAAGTAAACCTTGTAACTAACTTCAGAATTATAGAACACGAACAAAAATAAATTTAATTAACGAAAGTTTGAGCGGGAATGTAATAATATCATTTGACGAACACGAAAGACCTACATTTCAATGAAATTGTCAACGATGCTAACGGTGATATCCCTGCCATTTCTTAAGAAACGTTTTAATTTAAAAATAGCTTAATCAAATAAAGTAGGGTTTGAAAGTGTAATTTCAGTTATATTAACTGAAAGCTTGGAAATTACGCAATTTTTTTGTGAGATTATAATAAAAGTTATCCGTAAACAGCATCATTCTATCGATGATACTTCGAGTTCATAAAACATTAAATATTGTATCGAATTTCGTTAAACACCCCGCAGTTCTAGCCAATAACAGCTATGTAAAGTCAATATATTTTTATTTTTATCACAAGGACAGCCAGCGTTCAAACGGTTTTCAATTTATCCTTCTTTTGTACTGTCTTGTAAAAAGGTCAGGTTTCGAGAATTTGTGTCGAACGTAGTCAACTAGAGAAGTTTTGGATCAAGGAAACTCGTATAAATATTTATTAAATAACAAGTAGAAAATAATAAAAGAGGTATTAAAACTGAATCTCATAAAAGCAGTTTACTCTTGATCTAGGTAACTAATACCTACAGAAGCGTACATGTCAAACAAAAAGTATTTTACGTAAGGCAGTAAAAAAAGTAAAAAATAAAATTTGAATCCATTGACCCCAAACTAGTCATGGTTGTATTAAGGAAAACTAAAGGCCTTTTCCACAACGTTTACAGGAAATCTAAATGGGAGCTCAAAACACATTGTCATTAAATTATATTGCGTAGTTTAATGTTAAGACTATTTCGAAGCTGAGAGATTTTGGGAAGATCTTAGTCCCTGAGACACTTTGATCTATGTTCTGCTGTAGACTAATATACGACGGTGATAATGTTCCCTCGGGAATAAAGGCTCGTGTGCTCCGCGACTCTATGGATCCAGATAACGGAAATTACTGAGCCCGCAGTGGTGTGCCTGCAGGCTACAACAAATATCATATTTGCCTCGTTTAACTCGAAGCTCATTTGCGGTAATCATTTATACCATTATTGAGGCACCGGATAGCTCTAATATTGATATTGGATTTCGCAATTTGTAATTAACTAGAGGTCCGTTACGATAATCATGGGTATTCAGCTGAATATACGGTATTTATAAATAATCATATTTCGTACAATTTTGTTCTTATCATTGCATGCTTACTGTAATTATATTAGATATTTTCGTTTTAAGTTTACAGAGTAGGTACCTATAATAAAATAAAGATACTACGTAAAGAAATATGTTCAGTTATTTGTCTTTCTCCAGGAGCTTCGCTATGTGCTCTCTAACAAGGCTTCTTGCTCTCAAAAGAACTTTAACGTCATTCACTCTATCGAGTTCCAACTTTTCAATTGGATAGGTAAATACCCAGATAAAATATCTGTAGAATCTTTTTCCATCTAGCGAAAGTCGTGTTACATTAATCTTATTAGTAAGTTAGAAAACATTTTCGCAATTTCAGACAACAACCTTTCAATATTCAGTGTACGCCTCTGAGTACAAATTGAAAAGTACACATGATTGAGATTCAGCTTCAACTTGTACAAAGTTATGGTAAAAGGCACGCCGGGTACATACTACGCATATTTACACTTTGGAGAGAATCTAAGCACATGACACATCAACTTCTCACGCCGAGTTTTCAGAAATTCGCAGCGCTCCCACAATGAGATGTTCAAATTGTACAAATTCTATTTACGCGAAATGAGAAGCTCGGGATCTGGGTAAATTAAATTAGTGATCCATAAGGTGGATTTCACATGAGGCTGAGTTACGATTTTGTGGTTCGCTCATGTATGTACTTACTTATACATAAATCATTCTAGATAGGCGCTGTATACGTGCTTCTTGAGACTTCAATAATACTTAAGATAAGTTTAATATCCTCGACTATTGGTACGATGTAATGTGATAGTAACACAAATGTAATTAAAATATATTAGTAACGTACGCTACAAGAGACAACCAGGTGTTCTGCGTATTCATGGAAACAGAAGACGAACTCGATTTCAAGATATTTTAGATGAAAACAAGCCGTATAATAAATAAACATGCACAAAGGCAAGTGGAAATGTTGAAGAGAAATACGCAAATAGAAATTTCGTAGCGTTGGTCGCAGTAAAAGCTTTTTAAAGCTCTAACATGATTAAAGTAGATTCGTAATGCTCACAAAACGTTCTTACATACTTACATTACCTATTGCATATTTGTACGAGTAAATAACTTGGTAGAAGCTAGATAAACTGATTAACTGTACCTTCTAACCTAGACTTACTATTTCATTTAGATACTATTTCAAGTATAACAAATCTCTAAAAGTGCAGTATTATTTCTATACTCTGAATAATCTCTTGTACATTATACGTCTTCCAAAATCACATCAGGGGGAGACAAAGTTTCCGATCGATCATCCTGTTAGTTTCACAAGACACTTTAAGGAGCAGACTGAAAGTCTTTTCATATTCAAATAAAAGCCCCATAGAGAACGCTTAGATGGGGACCGGGGAGGACTGCTCAATAACTCGTAATGAAAACAAATGTAGCTCCGAACGCGACCCTTCCTGTTTATTCTATACATTTATTTTCCGATCAAACGCAATTTTCACGAAGAAAATAAAAGTGCTCCTGAAAAAGCTATTCATAATACATTTCTTCATGATAAGACGGTGCAAAACGGATGATACGAGTAAGGACAGTGATAAATTTTGGTAAGAGACATGCAAAATGAACGCGTCGCGATGCTAGGACGTAGAAGGTATCTAATCAATACACCCATGAATTATAATAATGTCACATTGGGTTGTTTACAGCTGTAGGTTGGATACAAGTTGAAAACGAGATAGTCGTTATGCAATTGAGAGAGTAGTCGGTATCGTATTCGGGTTGTGGTAGAATTGCTTCTACAGCACACAGTCGAAACGACAAAAATGCAAAGCTGCCAGAAGTACAGGAGGGGCGGTGTTGTTGACGCGAAATTACCATTCCAGCGTAGCCTACAAACTGCGATGCGGACGAATGAATATGTAAAGCTTTATTTGAACTGGTTTAATGACATTGTGTAGATAAACAAAACTCAAGCATTGTTTTGAATTAGCTACAAAAGCATACTGTTTCCGATTCCGAAAATGATGTTATAATAGAACAGAGATACTGCATTATTATATTTCATTATTTGATCACACGATTGTTGTTTTTGATTTCAAAATACGAGTTTATTAGTATTTTGCTTTGACAAAGGGAACTGATAAACATTATTATTGAATGTGGTGACGGTCTTCCGGTGATATTGCAAGGGCGATTATTATTACGTGTTTGCAAACGCGTACTATTACTTCCTCGTGAATTATTTCGATGCAACAGTCTAATCATTGTTTATGACAAACACAAATCGAACACGGTCGTGAATTAGAGCGAACCCTCGGAAGCCGTGTCGCAATCAGGCGTCGACAACGCTGAGCAAATGAGATTAAACTTTGTTAAACGACCTTGCGTGCACACAGCATGCAATCCATTTGGTGCGCGACATTCTGTGGCGAAACTTCAGGACAGGGCAGAGTTAGAGAACTCCGTTTGTTCATTACAGTACTGGTGGAACATTTTGAATGAGCCCTTATTCGTAGCGGTTAAATTACCGCAGAGGCGAGATAACTTGGGTTGTTGTATTGAGCTAGCCCACATCTGTTCCATATACGGACAGTACGATTTGTCAGTTGTATTTATAAACGAAACACAAGATTTTTTGTTCTAATCTTAGCGACGGGAGTTATCAAGTTACGAATGCAACGTGTTGATTTCACGCAGTATTGTTTAAAAAAGTAATAAAGATAAGTTTGAATTAAACATGGTAGCCTTGAAATCAGCCTTGTGCTGGTGGAAAATTTGCAATTTAATGTGGCTCAAGGGTTCCCTTGAGCACAGTTGCTTAGTTGCAGACTTATAGTCTAGTCATCACTATGACATCATGCTTAATACTGTTGTTGCTTAATTCTCCGAACGAATCAACTGAATGTACGAATGAGTCACATACTTATTGAGAATAGTAACTTGGTATTTTACAGAGTTTTCCTTTTCTTTTTAATTTCAGCTTTTCCTGCTTTAGGTATGTAAATTATATAAAAATAAATTACTTGTTTTGCGTCTGTATATGGTGTCTGGACACGAAAACTATTTCTAACACAAACCACTCCACTGCTTCGTTTTCTAATTATGAATCCAATAACACTAAGACAAAACAACTTTGATAAGTAAAATAATATATTTTACAGTAAACTTGCTATTGAATTCCAAACTCTTTCATGGCTTTACAGTACGAAGGTAGCCCGTTCAATAAAACTGTAGGTGTAGACTTGTAGACTAATGGGTCTAACCTCAGATTAAAAGTGCGAAAGTCGACTTGTTTGTTGTGTAATTGCAACTAGTGTATTTCAGAAGCTGTACACTGCATCTCTCTCATCGCCTGCAAACAGCGCTCGGAGAGTTACGAGTTCCTGCCAGTTAATTTCGTTATTGCACGTTCGCGAGAACAACTTAATTCTACGTACAGTATCCCGGAATGGGATTAAAATACTGTTAATTGCTTCGTTTGACATAAATCGCGTTTTATTGATGTTTAAATAAAAATTCTGAATCCTGTAATCTCGGTTTGCCAAGGTGAACCTAGGCACGTGTAATACGATAAGCACTAGGTTTTAGTAATGACTTAGCATAACGAATGAAGATTAATCTTTGAAATCCGTCACGGGGGAGAAAATCAAATTTTCTTATTTCTCTTTTGAAAGTGTATCTTGCTTCGTACCAATCAAATTTGACAATATAAAGTGTAGAAAGACGTGAATGTGCAAACTAGCTTGCTTTTCATTTGATTCACAACTCAACTTTCCGGTAAAAGTGTAGGAACTCGGATGAATAATTCGCCCAACTCCAGGTAAAGAGGTGAAGTAGCCAGTTAAGGGTGCTTATCCACCAGACCAATCGTAAGGTACTTTGTTTGCTTTGACTAATTAACTAATAGCCACATGACTCATGTGTAGGTAAGTCCCTTAATTGTAGTTTATGAAACTCAGCAACGTTTTTGATTAATTTTGAACTAAGAGGCGTTAAAAGTTTTTGAGTCTTATCATTTTATTAATAATCGTAATTCTTGGGCCACGGTGCCCTTAGTTATTTATTTTCTATATCCGCAATATTATTAACTCGCATTACAAGCAAATATATAATTTAATAGTTACAAGCATATGTATTTTTTTTTCTAAATTTCTTTATAACAAAAACGCAAATGAACGGTAAGGTAACATTCGAAATGAACATGAAACAAAACAGCACACAAAAATACATTTGAAGTTGAAACTAAGTAACTGTCTTCGTGAATTAAGTAATCAATTTTAATCAATACACATTGTGAATCGTTTATCTCGTGTTACGAAATCAAGCAAGACACTGTTTATCCGCATTCAAAGCCCTAAGTCAAAATTGTTTATGACTACTGTTTCCTTTCCATAGCATATTTATGTTATAGACAATGCTCGCAAGTTACGTATGCGCATAATTAATTATGCACAGTACTCATTTGTCATTGGTGCACGCAACGTGGTTCCTAGAGGGAAACCGCAGCTTTTCCGTGGTGGAGGAACGTAGGGCGTTCACTTGTCATTTGGCTACCCTCGCCCATAAAACAGCGCTCACTGTTTTACGTGTAACAATACATTGTTGAAGCCAAAACGCTTTCATACAATGATATAGTGAGCGCCACAGTGTAGTTGACATGGACTTACCGACAGTTTACAATTTATGAGGTTGTGCTGAATTTGAAATATTGAATATTTTCTCTTTGATCAGTTCAGTTTCAAAGTAAAATATTTACATGAAGGCTCTCTTTAAACCAAACATAAACTTAGTCTGGAAAGTTCTTACCTAGCGGCGTAAGCGCTATTTGGAAGTTTTTGATTAAAAATTGAGAATACAGCCTAGTCTTAAATATCTCCACGAGCATTTTTAGAATCGCTTCAAACTTATAACTTTAAGAATAAAAGCTCGGAATATTGAAACGAGACATCAATCATTTTAATGTGTGCTTAGGGAAACTGTTTTATTCTCTCCCGTCCTTTCAGCTGTTTCCTGTTCATAACTTATGATACCTCACTTAACCTACCTACTATGTTTCATGTTAAACTGCTTACGTATTTATGATGTAAGCTGGCCAAATCATTTTTTTTTCCTAGCCATATCCCGTGATCTTATCGTGCAGCATCGTTTCCAGCCTAACAGAGCAACCTGTGTTCCTATGTCAATATTTCAACTGTCCTGTTAATTGTGTGTCCAGGATTCCTTGTATTGATAGAAAGTCAGGTGCAGTCAGAAAACCAGCGTACTAATATAAAGCATCATCCTGAAGGTCATCACTCACCGTGTCTGCGGGTCGCGTAAGGGTCAGTGACATCAGCGTCCTTGTATATGACGGAGTGGTGCCGCGTGCGCGTGCTGTTCGGCGGGAAGTAGCGCCGCGCGTGCTCCACGTAGTAGGACCCGTCGTGCGCGATGATCTTCCCTTCGAACACGCCCTCAGTCACCGAGCCGAACACGGATGAGCGAGGATCGTCTGGGGAATAAATTTCTATATTTATAAAAGACGCGGGCGGAAAGCTAGTAAATAAATACATATAGAAGGAGAATACAGCAAGGTCTGGCCCATAGTAAACTTGAAGTTGTTACGGGTACTTAACTACCTACTAGATATCTGATATATTTAATTGATTATACATATGTACAAATAAGATTTATATTTTTTAGAAAGTGCATAGTATTTACTATGCAGATATTACAGATATTTGTTTCGGCGGCCTGGCTAAATAGCCAGGAATACAGATATAACAAATATCTGTAGATCGATCTAACATTTGTCCTGGGACGTGAATCGAAACCGCAGTCTCCTAGCTCTGACTCGGACTCGTCTATTTCTTAGAATCTCATGTTTCGCTGCACAAAGTCCACTTGCACTTAGTTGTATCATTTACTTGATGTTGAATATTATCATAGCATTAAATAATGTTTCAATGTTTTAAGATTAGCCATTGTGACGTAATCAGTTATGTGCTTACACGTGTATGAACATTACGCTACACAGTTCGTTCACAACAACTGATCGCAACCGTAGGTAGTCCCAGGTTAGACGCGATAATCTATATATTTCTGTGTTATATACCCTTAAAAATTAAACATCACTGATGTAACATCTAGCAATATTAACTTGGGTAAATTTATTGTCAAAACTATTACGACATACACTGACACATCGCCGAGTAATCTTATCATGTGCAAATAACGCTTTTGCAAAAAAATGTGTATTGTTGATAGCGGTTAGAATTTCCGTTGGTGATACAAGTCAGCCGGTTAAAATAGAAATATGGCAGCACCTAAAGCAGATTCTGAGGGGGACCGTCGTCAAGGGTACGGGTTTGTTTATCTATAAGATAGGGGCGAGATCCGGACTGGAGCCGGTTATGGAGCAATATCGTTAACCCGCCTTTGAAACACGCAATTTTAAGACTCTAGAAACCATCGTAAACTAAGCGAAAAACGATGAATTCTAAACAAGTTCTAGAAGGTACTAGGAAACTATTGCGACATTTGCGACGTTGAAAGGCATAAGGAAATATTGTTTAGAAAGCGTAGGAAGCAGATAAAATAAACCCCTTCAATAAATCTGTAGTAGATAATCCGTTGCATAATACAGTCGTTATGCAAGTACTAGAAGCTAAAGACTTAATAAACTGCATGGCAGTACAAAACTTGCGTCTAGTAAAATGAATGACGACTTTTAGAACGTGATAACACTTACAACTAAGTAAATTACCGAACCAATCATTCACATCTAATAAACAGGATGTATAGATACGGTAAGCGTGCTGTATCCTTTAGTGAATCTATAGCTAGATTAGGTGCATGTCCATAAAAAGTTTCGTACAGAAGAAAAAATTAACTTAAAAAAAATCATGTTAAAAGACTAGGGCAGAATGATAAGGATTTTATTCTGCTTGATGTATGGTTACTAAAGCTCAGTTTGCGCGCCAGTAAAATAATGATATTGCTTCATATTACCATATATTACTTCAATAGTGAATTATTGTGATATTGAAGTTATTTTTAATTTTCTTTTTGCCCTGTAGGTCTATTCGTTGTAAGTATATTTTTATTAATAAAGTAATTAATAGTACCGAAGTACCTACTTGAGGTCAAAAGATAGTAAGGTAAAGTCACATATAATGATTGTGACTAATATTAGCAATTATGTATATTGCAAGTTGGTTATTCCAGACATGACGCAAGTAATAAAACGATATGTATATGAAATGTTGATATCATGAAATTAATGACAACTACTTTATAAATATTGCGTGTGCCCTAATTCAGACTATTTCGTTAATTAAGCTTACTCGTAGTATATGAACCAATATTAATTCCAATTGAGTATCGGCTCTATCTACCTAAAAGTAGATTTATATACATTTTAATATCGTTCAAATTCTTAATGAAAAAAGCTAAAAGTAAAGCACGTACTTCTAAAGTAATTTGAAAGGAAAACTCAAACCAGGGTAGAAATGGATGAACAAAGTTGTAAAACTTTAACAACCTTACGATATCGGGCCGAACCAACGGCATAAGCACAGGTAAATTAATGGCAGCGCTTAGTACGAATGACTCATTTCATTTGTAGAGGGGACAGCTAATAGAATAGTGGAGACTCCGTGCAACGAGCGGTGCAATTAGGGACACGAACTAGGGCTGCCAATTATACAACTGATAGTAATCTAACGATGTCGCTTATTCTGAAGGGCAACGAAACGAAAGGGTTAAGTTTAAGCCTTAGGGGACTCGGAGCTTCCGAATTTACATGACAGCTAAAGTTTTTCGACAACCCTAGAGTTTATCCGCGTAATGTAGATTGGTATACATGTCAATGTGCCTTGCAGATGTATGGATCGTCCAACGGTGCATGCACTGCGGACATATGGGTATAAATAACCGTAAATGGTCCCTTTGAAGTTGTGTAAATCGACACAGTTTCCAGAGCTCGCTGCCTTCCTTGCGAAAACAAAACGGTGTAACCCTTTTTATCTTACCACGAACAAATACGCATTAAAATGGATTATGCATATGAATACGTTATTTGTGTGGAAATAACGTGACGTAATAAAGATATATTTGTTGAATGAGGTATTTGGTAAAGCAAATTGAAATCATGGATTTACTTTGAAACTATCGTATGGTTTGCTATGAATAAAATTTAAGATAACATGACCCGTTCTTATAAAATACTAGCTGACCCACCCGCGGCATCGCCTGCTCTATTCATATGTTTTCTCACCTTTTAAACCTTTCTTGGACTACTACGAATATTTACTATGAAAACCAAAATAACCTAAATCGGCCCAGGCGTTTTTGAGTTTTAAAATTACAACGAAAAGTGGCATTGATTTTTATATAAGAGATATAGATTGTTCTAACAATAACATTTACCAGTATTTATTATGAATTATGAACTATTATGAACAAAAAACGTTCTTATAAGAACATAAATCATATTCTAATAATAAATAATTTCAGTTCCAATCAATCACTATCACATACATAAAACACATTCCTGACTGGTATTCTTCAAGTTTTTCGGAACAATAGTATCGGTAAGCCATTGTTGATTCGCACCAATTCGGTGAAGACAATGATGTATCGGCCACCAACGAGGTCACCCTTCCGAGAATGGAAACGGAGGAAACGTGCCCAATAAAACGGAGAGCCAACGTTACAGCAAATATATGGCACAGCTTTTACGTTGATAAACAACGATTTAAATTAAATAGAGAAAAACTAGGTATCGGATCGCGTCGCTCGCGTTGTGTTGTTTTCCCGCGTTTTAAGTAGAACGCCAAGTGCAAGTTTAGTAGTAGGGTTCCATTTACACCATTTAGGTACCATTGGAACCATAAAAGGTAAAAAACAAAAAGGAGACTGTGTTATTCTTATGTAAGAGCGCAGAAGGTTCCTATATTTATTATTAATTTTATTAAAACATGATCAGTAGGCTTCGCGTGAATGAGTAACAAACCATCCATACAAACTTTCGCGTTTATAATATAACGCAAAAGTTGAAAAGTACGAAGACTTTAAATTATTTATTTGAATCAAATATTCAGAAATGTATTTATAAGAATAATTTTATATATGTATCATATGCATCGTCGTGTTTAATTAAATAGTTCTGCACTGCACTCGTAGATAAGTTACAACGTTTAAAACTGCTTCACAAACAAGCTGTGTCATTCACCTTTCCTCTTCATGAAAGGTAAATTACAAAAAGAGAAGGCTTTTCGGGAAAAACCACAGAGCTCCGAAAATGTTTTTAGTATTTAAAAGGAATGGAGTTGGCTGTAAACCCCGCAACATTTCGCGGAGTCAAGAGGCCTAGTACAGTTTTTAACTTGTTGAAATATTTTAGCAAAATATTTAACATTTGTTAAGGAAAAATAAAATTTTGAGTTATTATTGTTAGTTCGAGTAATTGTGAAATTCAGAATAAATACTATAAGTGTTAAGATGATTATCATTTCACAAACTATATTGTTTTTTCGTTTTACTTACTTTTCAAAGTGTCAAGAAAATGTTATAGTGCCTAGGACTTTATAAGATGCTCAATTCAAGCCTTGTTATTACGCTATTCTCAATGGATCTGGTGACGACAGGCTGGGAAATAATAGAATAGACTAGGATACAACTATAAGATAAATTCTAATTTAAAAATTATTGGACATTATTTTATTCTTTATTTCATTTTTACACTTTTAACGACACATTTGAGAGAGTAGTGTGATAGATACACTCACTACTACTAATCTAAAAATACTCTTAGCTTTGAACAAAAAATAATGTGTTAATTTTGTTTTGTTATCAGGAACAACAAATCCTGAGAGCGGAAAAAGTGAAAATCGTATTAGGGTTCCTTAAGGGCTTTGTATGCAAAACGGCATTTACAACTCAACAGCTAAGTGCATCGGAGACCGCAGTAAGTAGGGCGACGAACTGCGATCGATGACGGCCGGCCGCGGCCCTCCGCACAACTTTATCCATTTACACAGCTGAAACTTTCGCGATCATAACAACCGACACGGGATGTACCGAAACCACAGTCCCAACCACTTTCCTCAATCACACGCAAGCCACTCTAACCTATATTTTACTTATTACCCACCACTTCATTTTCAAACACGCAAACAATGGTAATGTTACAGGAAAATCGCAAAAAGGTCTTAATTTTCCGTCGGCAACTCAACGGTGACAGATTTCGAGACTGTATAATAAGATGTCGCAATTTCATCAACAAGAATTCGTTGACTGAATCCATTTCTGGTACCGACAGCAAACGAATTCCGAGAAGTTCCGTTTTGCATATTTGCCGAAAAGGGAATGCGCGCAAAATTTCTAACAGAATAATTATTACATTGCCGGCCATTGGGTAAGGTTGGTAAGTTTGTAACTCGGAACCATCAGAGAGGCTGTGCCACAGGCCGAGTTTAAAATTCTAGTACCCGACGAAAGCTCCCAATTAGCCAGGACTTCGTCCCGCCCGCCAGACATTGCAGAAAGAAATATGTAATAGTGTTCATGAGGAATTATTAATGTTAGAAACGAGAAAATTGCAGAAACTGGGGTGCGGGCAGATGCGGAGCGAGTTTAGTCAGCGTTCATCTTTTGTTTGATTAAAGAGAAACACAATCGCGGTCGACATACTCGGAGCTGGGGACTTATTAAATTTTCCCTCGGGGTGAGGGCGAACAATGGCGTCTATCTTGGGTGTAGATAACGCTGATGTTCCCGACTCCCGGCCGGTGTTGGTACAAAGGGCGGCGGTGCGAGTTGGAGCTGTCACATAGCCTCACGCCGCCATCCGAAAAGTTTGTGCGCCTGTCTTGACAGTTGGCTAAGAAAGCGTCCACAGAAACGCAGAACACAGATTCAGGTTGCACTAGGCTTTAACTTGTTTGTTGAAATTATTACAGGTTATGATACATCGCTTTTGTCATATGATAAGATTAACTAACCTGTCAACTCTCCTTGATAAATGTGTGATGTGTCAACTTCGTGAGGCTGACCCTGCGAGCCTTCCACCTGGAACAAATAGACTCATCAATACTCTGTCAAAAGGCATCGGTACTACTTCGGTAAATTAGGCATCGAAATATGCGGCCGTCTTGTAACTTGTCACTAAAGTTCAGATTTGATTTCAAAACACTGAATGCATTCAAATAAGTC
The DNA here is from genome assembly GCA_963691955.1 of Chloroclystis v-ata. Classification (NCBI taxonomy): domain Eukaryota; kingdom Metazoa; phylum Arthropoda; class Insecta; order Lepidoptera; family Geometridae; genus Chloroclystis; species Chloroclystis v-ata. Next base: position 7,502,934 of record OY829902.1, on the reverse strand, counting down.
TATAAGTGATTGATAACTCTACAGTTTTGTACAATTCTTATTATACGTATGATATTTTATACAACTGTAAACAATAAATATTTAGTTGTTTTCTACAAAAGCCTTACCTGTACATCATCGCTAAAAGCAGAGAGATCTCTTCTCAAGCGTAGGCTGAACCGCTTGCCGTGGGCTCGGAAGCTGAGCCGTAGATCTGGCGAGTCTGTGGAGCGTCGGGACCGTATGTGTTGCTCGTGTACCGCACTCGTGTCGTAATCTAATCCTTCGAAGTGTTCGATGTATTCACTAAGTCTTCGGCGAGATGCTGCAACAAGAGAGAGTTTGATAAACGTCTTTGTTTCAGTTGTGTTGAAATAATGAACGGTAACGGTAACCTTAAAATTTATTATTCCTTGAAAATTTCGATGTCTATTTGATGATTACGAATTAATTGTAGCTTAAGCAATAAATGTTATGTTACTTTAGATAAACTTCAAAAATTATTTTTTTTTGTTATAATAAAGAAGAGTAGGTATTCAATAATGGCGTTAAATTATAAATTATAATTACAGGAGACGTAGGTACTTAATTACTTTCGAAAAAACGTTTTAAGTAATTTGTTCCTCTCATTGTTAGTAGGAACCATACCGAACAAACAGATTCCTTTTAGCACAAAGACAAAGAAATAAAAAAGGCTTTGTAAAATACAACATAGACTCCCAGGAAAGCATGAAAGCGCCATCAGTAATATGAATAAAGAGCAGAAAAAGATAAGTCCCTGACTACGAACAGGACAAAGGGAATTCAGACAAAACGCAGATGATGCAGATTTAAGAGGAATTTTTCACGAAATGACAAGACGGAATATTATAATTATTTTGTACAAAGCTTCATTTAAAATTATAAACTGTAATACGTTTACGTAATCATGGGAAAGTGTACATTCCACCTCCCGTCTTCATCGAAGAATGTTAAGTGTAAGATTTAATACGAATGATTCATTGTTACGGAGTACAATAGCCGTGTCGTCTGTCCAACTCGTCGCATTTGATTAAACTAATGGCGGAAGGGACCTGAGACATTCCAATTTCCTTGTAACATTTTTTTAGTCAAATTTAAACTTTACGGAACTCCGAAGCATAGAAATTGACTTAAATGAACAAGGACGACAGAACAGCCATCGAAGTTTTTACGTTGAAATGATTTTGGGCTTTAAAATGTTTAGAAAAAACATATGGTTCGTTTTGTTTCTGGCCAGTGCAAGTGTGCAACATGTGTTCAGTGTTCAACAGCATTTTGCCATTACAAAAATAAACAAAACAATACACTCAACCAATTCACTTATACATATTCTCCTATCGCAGTGTATTATTGAGCGGCATTTATTATGTACACGGTGTCCAGAGACAGATATGGAAGTTGTTACGTGGTGAAAGCTTTTGGCACGTAGAAAACTTGCACAAATAAAAAGCCTATAATACAGATAAGTAAAAAAACAATAGTAGGAATTACATATTCTGTGCCGATTCTTGTTGGGCCCCAGAAAATGCAATCAAGCAGGGTAATAACCAAACCGGTTAAAATTACAATCTTACTGAGATACATAAATGTGCAAAAAACATGATAAGAAATATACCTGAGCACAGGGTGTGGTGTCCACATCATAAAATGAAGAAAGTAGTAGAAACTGTGGCCTATGGGTCGTGGTTAATGGATATTTATTGGACTCTACTGTACTTAATGTTATGGAGCTTGATTATAGACTTGGTATGAAATCTACACAGCATAAGACAAAAAACCTTGTGGGTGGGCCGATATCATATTTTGTTAACCAACATAGTACTCGTAAACTTTTTACATAGCTTTTAAAAGCTGTTAAGTATTAATTACTTACGACTCTTACGAGCTTTTGATTAAGAATACTCCCCGGTTCTATGAAAAAAAACCCTTCATTAGGGAGTTCTTGATTCTTGGATTAAACTCCAAGGTACAAGCTTACAGCCCAATAAAATGTTCAAATAATTTTAAATAAATCACCCTCACTCATAATTAAAAAAATCTTTATTGATTTTCCTTTGTGAATGCACATTTCCACTATGTACCTCCGTTCGCCCTTTTGCGCTGGCTTATTCCAATACAATACACATTTATTTGTTCAGATAAGTATATAGAACAGTTTCGACTGAGGTTACCGGGTCAGTGGAACAGGTTCCCTTCCGTTTCCTGTCGCGCTTTAGACATAATCGCAAAAGCGTAATCCTGCAACATCGAGGACAATTGATCCAGTTACACTGATTAATGAAATACCTAGGTATAGATGATCCACTTTAAGAATGAACTCCCCTCCACAAAACCGTGATAATTTCAACGTGTGAGAGGAAATACTTATTGCATCAATATACATGTGTGCGTGCTACAACTTAACTGTAACATTGGCTCATCTGTCTGTCAAAGTGATACCGTTTGCTTATACGTTATTGAACATCCAATGACAAAGATCAATTTATGTGTGTTGTATCTATACACCTTTTGCATGTACGTGTAACCGCGGTGGAGGGGCGTTCAGTTTAGAAATGGTTTTACATACATAAGCCTACATAAGTAGAGAACTAAAATATCGTTTATTTTCCTTTATGTAGGCTTCGATTAATATTATTCTGCCTACATGACGAATTTCAATACGGATTGAATTACTTAATAGAAAAGCCACAAGTCTGTCGCAAATAATACTAGTAGTCTCCATACCAGTCGATATGAAGTGGAGACTATTATTTACTAGTTGGAACACTTATATTATAGTAGGTACAAAACTTCAAAACCCTTAAAAGGGTTAACGCGAAGTCTATCCCTTACTCCTAGTAGATAAATTACAGAGTAAGCATTTAATACCCTGTCTAATTAAGTAATGTCTTGTCAACTATGTTTTGTCATGCTAGACCGAGCGCTGTAATGCCTGAGACATTATAATTATAGGATTAGCTGGCTCTAGTATCTACTATTAGAACCTATCTACATTCGATTTATTACCCACAGCACTAATATTAACTATAGGTAGAAAGCAGCCAACTAATTGTTGTGATTAGAACCTAATCACAAAGCCTAGTTCATTCAATGATGCATTTAAATTTTATTTAGTTATTTACGGTTAGATTATTTAGTTATTTACCTAGATTAAGTGAACACTTCGTACGAGCATACAGCTCTTTTATTTTTTGATTTGTATAAAAATATACCTACTTCTTTTTTATCGTGGACTTCAATACAACTTAGTAAGCACTTACTCATAATCAAGAATAACTAAAAAACTGTTGGTCAGATATGATATAGGACCACACGGGAAGCTTTTAAATTAAATAGAGTCATCAAACAGAATCGCATAGAAAAATAATAAGCGAATATAATAACAAGCGCAAAAAATTACAAAAAAAAACTTCGAGTTGATAGCTCTTTGGGGTTTAAAGGAATTTAAAACATTACAAGAAACTGTTATGACGTGAAAACTGAAGTGCTAACCCGAGGCAGCGTATAAAATACAAGATTCACGAGCGAGTCCATTTGAGCAAGAAACGTTGCGGTATGAATGTACCGCCATCAAAGATCCGGGGATTATGGGAAACCGTAGGATTAAGAACTTTGGGTCCAAACTTCCAAAGTTCTCAAATCGATTTGATACTAATTGCCTGATACCGCTTGCGGGGAGTGATTGAAATCAATACGGAAGCAAAGGACCTTCAAGTTTGTTTTGGTTATGATTACTCTAAGGTTGTTATGGTTTTCGGTTTTGTGCCAATTTTTTCCTACGGAAGTTTGAATAGACCACATAAAAGAATTTCCAATCATTCTACCCATAGTGCATACTATACTTGAACAATAATATATTTTCTTTACTTTTTGGATATGGTCAGTATATAAAGCTTGGAATAAAAACCTAAATACAGTTTACCCAGAAATAAGGATTTTAATATCATTACATAAAAGGACCAACAAAGAAATCATTAACAGTGCGGGGTTTAATAAGCTACTTGTATATTCATTTCCAAAACAAGATGTAACGTTAACAGGAAGTTTAGTTTAAATACATAATAATAGCAAATAATTTTGACAGATAACAAAGAAGCCGCTTATAACTAACAACAAAAACGAAATGTCCTCTATCATCTACGGTAAAAAATAAACAAATTTTCACAGTAAATTACCCAAAGTAAACTCAAAAAGCAATTGAATAGAAAGTCTCCACGGTTGATTTGCCGATTCAAGAACCAGTGAGTGAGTAATAAATGCAAGAAACACAGAGGAAGGGACCAATTACTTAGTGGTACCAGTTACTTAGTGACCAGTTACGTACAAGCACAAGCTTTCCCTGCAATGGACGATCTAAGAATAAAGTTGTAATCGACTTTGTGTTACTATGAAAACAAGTTCGTTTCCGTCCATAAACTAATACGGACGTTAATTCTTAAGTTAGTTTAAGAACTCGACGCGAGGCGTTCTGTTTCTGCTATTATGTTCGAGTGAAAAACTAATTGTGTCTAACTATTGGGGCCAGGAAGTACCTTAAAATACGGAACACTAAAATGGTATATGGTGCTCTTAAAAACGCAAAAAGTTCTTGTTTCGTTTATTTTCACATTACCGGTTAAAATCTCTACCAATACCAACGTAGATTTGTTTCCGCAACAAGATCTAGGGATGCTCGTTCAATCCAATTCACAATAACTGACTCCGAACGCATTCGATCAGTGATCAATATAATACTGACATTAACTACCGTGCAATACAACCTAATTGATACACCGTGGACCGGCTGTGGACAACGCAGCGAGGCCAATTTGTACTGCTCTTCCTACAATTAATTTGACACTGACTGAATCTGAGAGTATAATATGATATACGTTCTTGCTATTGAATGATAAAATTATCAAATTACAATACTATAGCGATAATAGTTATTCCCAATTGTTTGGCGATTACTAAGGATCCGTTGTCTGTGTCGTAACAGCCTAAGAATAGTACCATCCCATCTCTTCCCATGGAAGTGATAGACATAGACTGGCTGTGGTTACTGAGATTGCTGAGATAACATACTGTCAGATAGCTGCCAGGAAGCTTGGTGATTGTGCCATATCACACAAGACCTATAATGGGTTCTATTGTGAATAATCCTATAGGGGGGTGTAATTTGCGAAATAAAATTGACTTTTACCCCAGCAGTGGCTGATTATGATGATGATATAGTATTAACCGTGCAATACGACCTAATTGATATACCGAGGACCGGCTGTGGACAACGGAGCGAAGCCAATTTGTACTGCTCTTCCTCCAATTAATTTGACACAAGGCAATCCCGGTCGTTTTATTTCCATAGATATTTAACACAATTGAGGCAAAGTTTGTTTTGAGTTTTGATCTGAAATGTTTCAAATTCCGCTTGGTCGAGCGATGAAGATTTTATAAATTTTATTCAATACTAGCCGTAACGCCTAAAATATTGCGTACCGCTTTACTCTTAATTTTTTGATTGAGAATTTAGAATGAAATCAGAGTAAGGTTAATAAATGTTCAAGCGTAGAACAGAAGTACAAAAATAATGATTAATACAAAGGAGTTTCTATTAAATACAAGGAGTTTGTGGACGCTCATAGAAGAGTGCTTGGGGAGTGACGTCATGTGCCGCTAATTGCCTTCGTTGGGCAGCGGGAACTTCGCACTAACGCTCTACTTCTGGGATAAAAGGAAATGGAATGTCCATTTTCTACAGAAACACTAGAGTTTAGTCTTAGTCTACTCTAAGACTAATAGAGCTAGACTAAACTATTTTATTTTTATTATTTGTATAGAATAGCAGCAAAAGAAATACACATTTTTGAATATTTTCGCTCTGGTTCTTACGCTTCATGATACAGAGGTATGACTCTGGTTAGTCAGACTCACAACGGAGACTCAGTAACGTTTAATTTCACACTATGAGCACGGTATTCTAAAAACATCTACTTTGTTAAACTTATCTGAATGTTTCAGGCTACACTTAATAAGGATTCTGCTAAGCTAATAATGTTTTTCTCTTCGCGCTTTCTGTGTTTAAGCACCGTAGGGTGGGTGAGTATACTGATTCTTCTATCTGCATCGAATAGGTCACAGTTCACAACACGCCCACATTTAAATAAATAAATATTGCTAGACAATTCACACAGCAACATTTACCCTTGTGATAAGCTCGAAGCTTGTGTTACGGGTGCTAGATTTCTGATATACATAGATATTTCTCATAATGATATAAATATAACACTCGGAATCGAACCCGCTACCTCATGCGTGGCCACAGAGGTCGTCACTTTTAAGTCTACCCCAGCAAACAGCTAATAGTTCTACAGTAGAAAGTTTTCGTAGAAAATAAATAGTAGGATTACGTACGTCAGCCATTAAAAGTTTCAATTCGTTTAGTTGGCTCAGCGTTTTCTGCTTTTTAATGGCCTCTACACACCAAAGCCGGCGGCCCGCCGGCACAGCCCGCCGGCTTAATGCCGGCGGGTTAGCCCGCCGGCTTCAGAATGTCCAAGCCGCACGACTTTGCCGGCGGCAATGCCGGCGGCACGACAGCCCCGGCATGTGGTGTTCTAGTAATGAAGAATGTTACTAGGTATGCCAAATCGCTTGAAATGTTGTATCAGTAAAGCCTGTATGTATACAAATATACTAGTTTTTGTTTAGTTAAAAAGTACCTAGTAGTTTTGATTTTATAGGCATTCAAAGTTTCGAAAAATATCGAGTCTCGCTAACAGTCACGTGAGCGCTTGTGACGTAATACCACAACTTCGCGCGGCCTACGGCCCGCTTAGTATCGCCAGCAGATTATAGTAGTAGTGCAACAGCTTGCGCAGTATTTTGATGTGTTTTCGTCCGCGTATTAAATTAATAGTTTAATAGTAGTACTTAAATATTATTCGATTGATAAAATGGATGAAGATAACCCAAATAGTAGAAGTACCTACCATTAAACTTTGACGTTAAAGACATTAAATATGTATTAAAGTTTTGTTGCTATTGGTATGTAAGTATTTATTTATATATAGGTAGGTACCGCTCTTCTTAGTAAATTTAAATGAACAATACATTGATTTATGGCAAACTAGCTTCTTAGTAAATTTAAATGAACAATATATTGATTTATTGCAAACTAGCTTCCTCCAGTCTTCGGCCCCGTTTTCCTCAAGAACTGTACATTTTCATAGGATTAAAAGTAGCCTATGTGTTATCGTCGTCGTACGGTTACAACTTGTTTTTCTAAATCGGAAACTAATTGATGTATCGAAGTAATTCTTTCACGCGTATTTTTTATATTAGACATAGAATATGGAGTGCTAATAATCAAAATTAGGTAACATTCTTTATTGCCAAATACGTCACTACTCTATGAAAGCCGGCGGGCAACTGACTGAGTGAGTGGAGAGGGATGCCGGCGGCCTGACCCGCCGGCACAGCCCGGCGGCCCAACCCGCCGGCATGATTGTAAAAAATAAGGCCGGCGGGTTGGGCCGCCGGGCTGTGCCGGCGGGCGGTGTGTAGAGCGCTTATCGAGTACGACTAGCGAGTTTTGAAAACGTCATTTGAGAAACATTTTATGGGTCCACAGTCAAACGTAGAGATAAGTGCTATGTGTGAGGATGCACCATTAAAACGTTCATGAAAACATTACAGTTCCGGATTCAGAATGTGAAACTAGGACACTTGTTAAAATACGGTGGATGAGGGGGTGGGAACTCTATCCTCCCAAGAGTATCGTGAATTCGTGACCTAATTATTTTTCCGCTCCATCCTGTACATGCCGGAGAGAAAATATATTTTTAACCCATAATTTATAACGTGAGCGATCTCAAATTAGAATTAAGTAAGTTATTAAAAACATAACAAGGTTATAAAAAATTAAATTTTTCCACACAATACATTTTAGTATTGTACAGTAACCTTTATTAGATGCGCTAATTAGATACCTAGATAATTTTGGACATATAATCTTATAACTGTAAAAGTTAGCTTCCTTTATTAATATATCTAGTAATTAACATATTTGTCTAATGAATATAAAATATTGCAAAAGAAGCCCTATAAAAATGCAAAAAGTCAGGTTCCACCGAGATTTGAACTCGGATCGCAGGATTCAGAGTCCTGAGTGCTAACCGTTACACCATGGAACCGATGAGAGAACAACGCGAAATTAGTAGAATGTTCCATAATACGATTTACGGGAAGCAAAGCTGGCAACCAGCTGATAGCAGTTATTCATTGTCTGTAACGTAACGAGCGACTTATCATCCGAGCAGGCAGACGTTTGTTTACGTTTGCACGGCGCCTAACTACGTGACGTTGCCAACTTACCACTCTAGCCTAGAACTGGGCGCTTACGAAAGATGCCAAGTACACTTTCACTAGAACTCTGAATTACTTTCCGCAGGAGTGTTGCACTGCAGGTAATAAATAGTTTTCAAAGTTTTTGTATTTTAAGTACTAGATATTAGGTGTATGAATTAGCACGTATCGCCAGTTTCCTGTTGAAGTTCGTAGAGAACAAAACACACTATCAAGAAATCTTTAAAAGTACAATATGAAACCGGTCATGGTCTCACTGTGCGTGTTTAAATAACCGCTCGTAAGCATTAATTACGTTCCTACACATTACACGTCTGACCTTACTTTGAAGCCCCTTATTTATAAGCCAAACGTGATTCCTAGAAATACCTAGTTGCACAATATGTGCGAATCGTCCAGTAAGATTTATTTTATTATTATTTCAAAAGTCAGGTGAGAACTTTCTTTCTAAATTCTATAGCTTAATTTGTTTATGATAATAATTATTTGTTTATTTTATTTATGTATAACTTTATTTACCTCCTATATATTATACACAATTGTTATACATGTATAGTTTGTTATTATTTTTAATTAATATTTTATAGTATATATTTAGCGTGTTTAAGTTTCTTTATTTTATTCTATTTTGTATTAGTTGTAGGTTTATGTATTTTATATATTAATTCTAATTCTAACACCACCGTCCAGTTATATTCTGCAGTTTTTCTTTCCATCCTCAGGTTGTCTGGAAGAAATTGCTTTGAGCAATAAGACCGCCCATTACACATACGTTTTTGTAGTTTTAAGTTTTTTATGTAAATATTTTTTATTGGTGTGTAATAAAGAGTTATCTTATCTTATCTTATTATTTATTATCGATCCGTTCTCTCGGGTACCTAATTATAATTATTAACCTTCCTGTTGGATCACTCTACCTACACCTATTTAAAACCGTATCAAAATCCGATGCATACTTTTAAAGATTGAAGCATATACTGGGATGAACAGACAGCGACATTATTTTATGTATTGTATAAAGTAAAGTTGGGATTGGATTGTTCTCATATTCATTCCTTTGATTCTAACTACAAAAGCCCAACAGTTGGCAACTGTAAAGGAGAGGCGGCCGCCCGCCCTATAGCAGTCCGTCGCTTCAGTGAGTTCAATGACCGAGCATCCGACCACCTCCTACTCTTGATTTAATTCAACATACCTAAAGCTCGTCCCGTCACTCCACATCGCGTTACAATTGGACAAACTTGATTTTGAGATAGAGGCGAACAACAAACAACAAGCCCTTGGATTAAAAGTTGTCTTTGTCTACATAGAAGATATCAGCAACAGAAAGTAGAGTAGGAAAATCTAATTCAGACATTCAGGGAAACTGATCAAAGGAGATTAAATACTTACCTACCTACTCACTTAATTAAGTAGGTAAATGTATTTTCTGTACAGTGTTAGGAGTATAAACAGATATCTACTAACCGTATATTACGAGCTTAAACTTAGAGCTTACCACGAGGTTTAATGTTCATGTGTGCAGTTTGTAAAATTGGTTGAGGGTAGCTTTAAACCAGGAGATGGACATGGGATAATTTTTATACCGCGGGAAAAAGGCTTTCCGCAAGAAAATCTGATATGATGCGGGCGAAGCCGCAAGGCAGAAAGCAAGTTATTTATGAAATAAGTACTTTCGTACCTAATGTAGAATACAAATAATCAAATCCTCCCACGTAATAATTCAGACTTAAATGAAAGCTGCGAACTACGTTCCAACGACAAGATATTTACCGGGCCGACGACGACGGCTGGCTAGATGTAAATTTCGTAATAAGCAGTCGCGAAGTCGGAAGCATTTTCTGTGATACAAGCAAGAAAAATGCAACGCTGCTTTAAGTAATATTTTCTAGACACGTTATAAGAATTTTATGTTCAGCTACGTGAATTCTTGCATAATGATATTTTACGGTGCATGCTGAACTAGGTTTTAAGAACATCAAGATGACGCAGGAGATTCCCAAAAATGGTTATTTAATGGCTCTACCTGTTTATGGAAAACAGTTTTAATTACTTGGATAGAGTCTTTATGAACTCTGTGAGCAGTCCAATCTCGTCAACAATCCTCTTTGACGCTCCATAAGCACTGGCATTGCTCTACTGTTGTGGTTAGTGTTTAATATATTATCAACATATTGCTACAGACATATGTCTGACATATGTCATATGTCTGTATCAATATGTTGATAATATATTGCAAATAGACATTTATTTCAGTACTCGCAACACATACATGCCAAACTTACTACACCCTTTTATGCATCAAACACCCAACTTTTCGTCAAACACCCCACTTTTAATACCCGGGGTTCAAAGGATAAAGGCAGAAACACATTATTAACACCCGACGCCACCCGATGAAAAGTGTTGCGTGTTGAGTCGAATCAAATGTATGGTTTTCTATAGACCAGAAACACACTTTGAACACGCGACCCGACGCCACGCGCGCACACGCCACCTGATCCAGACGTGCCAGATCTGCGTGTGCGTGTTTACCCCCACCATGCGTGCCCATGGTGGGGGTAAACACGCCATCCGACGCGGGCGCGCAGTATGTTTCTAGACAACACTCGACGCCACGCGTCATTCGTTCGAGAACTGTCACTTTATGCCAATTTCATATTAAATTTTTGCATTTATTTAGCGAAATGATGATGAAATGCTAGTATGTCGTGGCGTCGCGTGTTGGTAATATGCACGGTGCACGTCGGGTATCGACACGTCATGTCGCGTCGGGTGTTAATAATGTGTTTCCTGCTTTAGTCATGTTTAAGCACCTTGATTACAAACAAACAATTTTTAATCACTTTGGTAACCATTTGCCTGTTAAAAGCGGAAAATGTTAGTTCAACGGATTACAAAACGAACCAAAATTTTGGCATGGTTATTCGTGATGGAGCAACAGCGACCCCGTCATAAATATTTATTAGATAGCATCGAATATAAAGATTAGAGCCCTAGAGATAAATGAACTATATTATCTGTAAGCCTGAGGCAAACCCAAAAGGATGAAGGACATGAAAAGGTAAATATGTTGTAGGCAAGGCTTGACCGTGTCCGAGATTGTAGTACTGTACTAACAATAGATTTAAGATATTGGCGCAGGGCTTCGAGACTGCCGCGTCATGCTCAGCGGAGCGTGCCGGCCTCCAAGGCTGTAGCAACGATTTAAAGCCTTGCCTTAGGCTAAATAACCTGCGTAATAGATTTTTTAGGTAACTCTGATGTTTTCTTGAGCTGAGGCTTACTTTAACGTTTACACAAAAGTTGGAATTGAAATAACACAAACAGAGGTTTTCAGTTATTTTTTTTCGAAGTTGTACTGTTATTTATAAGTTTATCTAGATATTAATTTATTTACTAAGGTTAGGTGCTCCGCATGTATTGCGTGAGTGAGCAAAGTAAAGAGTGTACTAAACGAATATTGTTTTGTTGTTTAGTGATTTGCAATTTATTAACAATTCACTTTTCATAGCATAAACAATTAAAAATCTGAACAAGACAAAGCTAACGTTTAAAGGCCACTAAAATAACGAAGGTTCTATATTATACTTAAATAAAATCAAATGTACTTAAGTACAAAATAACAGTTCATTCATAATTCCATCCACTTTAAATTCCAGGAATACAGGCGCACTGCGCTGCTATGTAATGTAATATAACCAACTAGCAGAACCAAAAATTCAACTGAAAAGTTAACAGCTTACTCGCTTTTAAAGTGCTTTATAAAGTTCCTATTTAATTTTCACTTCGTTTCAGTGCGCCCATAAATAATCTCAGTGATTTCCTAAATCCTTCCATTCACCGGGCTGTTTGGGATTACAGCAGCGGGTCTTCTCAACCATAAACAATTTTACGAGCAGCTTTGCACAGAATTACCGTTTAACTTGCAACGATCACTTCAAGTTTTTGTATCGGCTATCGTAACAGTGAAAACTTTCCTTATCAACGTGAAACTAGCGGAAACCTTGCGAAACATTGTTTTTATTTCCAGTTTGGAAAATGGATTTGTTTAGAAATGGGTTTTGGATAAAACTGTCGTTCGTTTTGGGGAAGTGTACATTTCTATTACATGTCAGTATTATTCTAAAAAATACTTTGACGAACAAAAGATAGCTGTTTATTTGAAATGTGCCTCTTAATATTTAACTCAATGAAAGTAGTTTTTTTCACCAAATCTAACTGGATGGAAACCTAATCATCCGTGGACCAGTTTAATGTTTGACCAAATCCTGTCATCGCTGAATACTTCGACCGAGAAAGTGCACTTAACCGTCAAATATCAATGTGTCCCACGTGAAGTGTTCGTTGAGCGTAAAATAAATTTGGACAAACTGTACCCATGCGCACTTCCTTTTCAAAACACACTGGAGCGCAGTGCGCAGGTCAAAAAACTGCTAATGTGACATTCAACACAAGTCAAATAAATCTGAGTTGTATGAAATTATGTAACAAAGTAAAATATTGACCTTTAAGTTTTAACTTTTTTCAGTAAGAGTTTAGGAGTTCAGACAAATTTCGAGTGATTGTAAACACACAAAAGAATCGGTTCAAGTTTGTAATTGCAACTATAAAAACAAAAGAGTGTAGGATCGATTTATTGATTATATGACCAATCATCTATTGGAGCATGAAGGCATTGCAGCTCTACCATTATCTCTGACAGTGGTAGAGTCTAGCCAGTTGGCAGCGTCAAGTCACACAGATGGTCGTGACCTCACAAGTTCAACGAACGAGCCCAGAGCCGTCACAGACCGCGCGTTTGCGATGCGTCAACCTCTCTTATGTGCTAATCACGCCCTAGTGATTCGTCACACTGCTCAGCTCGTTGAATCTGTAGTTAAAACTGCACCGGTTCATCCCATTGCTGAAATGTCGCGTTTGGCATCGAAACTACATTACTAGGATAGCTACCAAGTAAATATTGATAAGTATGCCATTCATCACTACACAGCTTGACCAGACAGCTAGAGACAAGTGTAGTCCAGTGATTGCTTATTGTATGGTATGTTGTCTAATAGAGGCACGATAGCATTTTCAAAAACGGTGTTTTTGGCTCTGTTTAACTTTCTACAAGTAATTCTTGGTAATTATGAAATTACCCAGTGCCTGAGCTCAACTAATTACAGAAATAATGTAGCAGATTCTGCGTGCAAAAGTTACACATCGTATACCACATGCCTTTGTGGTTCATACGATTATTTCATGCGTTATTTGAGTAAGAACAAAGGAAAATTTTGCGCAACCGTGATAACAATGATTCTAGCGAGCATTAGGTATGACCTTCATTGTTTCGGTTCTGAAAACTTCGCAAGATATTAAGTAGATTGTAAGTATTTACCTACGTGTTATAAACAACAATACGCCTACTTAGAGAAAATTATGATTGAAATGCGTAACCCAAGCGAAAAGTTTAAGGAGTTAGGAATATACAATCTTCAATAACCTTATTTACTTATACAGTAAAAATAGTCAGTGTGGCCTTAAGGAAAGTTAAAATCTGCATGACTGCGATCTGACGGGAAGTCCACAAACAAGTTTGTGACTCACAGCACCAAAATAAGGCCGACCACAGATCATAAAGAGAGCATAGCGTCTTGCAAGACGTCGAGACGAAACTAAGACGTCACAGTAACAGTTAACGTAAAACATTAAGCGTGACATAGGTTGAGCTTTGTATAACTAACTAGATTATTTGTGAGATAGTTTTGCGACGACAGGAAGTAATAGGGTGGTAGGTACTATTCTTAGACTGCCACCATGTGGCCGGTACCAAAGAGGACTCATTGTCTATGGTTATTTTGGTTGATGAGAAATTCATTTGCAAATAAAATGTTTTTGGGTATAACTTTCAACAAGTAGGTACGAGACTTAGTCTTTCAATATGAATTGCTTTAGTTAGGGCACCAGTAGATAGAATATCTACCGAGCTACTAATCTACTAATCTACTACTAATGATACCGAGCACTTCACTCACATCCCATAAAGGTATATAACTTAACACATTCAATGCTCAAACTCACGCTGCCGCACCAGGTTCAAAACAAGTGCGTGCGTCATGAGCGGTGATAGTGTTAAACGTAACTCTAAACGATATAACACAGGTAAAAATGTCCCTACTTACCGGGGCGACATACCAAAAATGCTTAACTGTGGTATCTACCGCGCCAATAGAAACTAAATGTTGAACTGTGGCAGTAAAGCAATAGAAACTTAACAGCAATCTGTGTTGCTGAGGTCGCAGATAAACGCGCATGAATGGGCGCTATTTCCTCTCGACTCAACGTAACAGTTCAGATATTTTCGCACGATCTGCACCCGCCTCTAGGTAACTAGGACAGAAATATACAATTCTTTTGCACCCAACTTCATCCAGCTTGTTTTCTAACATAAACATGAAAATTGTGTTGACGAATCGGTATATCCAAATTGGAGTTTGATTTGTTGCGTTATCTAGTTAATATTATAAATTTGAAGTACAACTACCTAAGCTACAGAAGTAGGTAGCTTTTTTCTCTACACAAATTCGATAACTTTACCTACACTAAGCAGATGACTTAATTCCTTTGCTAGAGTACTAGTCTATGATATTCTTATAGTATAGACATTTTATATATAACTAGTTATATAATATTTTCCCGCTGTAAATAGCCTATGTCCTTCTCCTGGTTCTAAGCTACCTTTCCACCAATTTTCAAACTAATCAATACAGCCGTTCTTAAGTGGTAATTATCACGACTTTCTTTTATAAATAAATATAAATATTGCTGGACATTTATTTATTTAATATTTATAAAATAAAATGATAAACACAGGTCATTTACCGCAAGGAAAAATAAACTTAGCCTAATGATTAAAAGGTAAACATTAATATGGGATAAACGGGAACTTTTGGTTTATCCTGTTTATCCCAATATGAATTTATCAAACCACTACAGTAAAAGGTTGTGTTTCTGGATATAGATGTTCCTAACTTTACCTAATGTCCTCCCACCAGTGTTTAGAGTTTAGACCATATTAGTTGGATGGTCGCAATAACGCGACCTAGAGGATGCAAATAGGTTTCCAAAGTGGCCACATCCTCTCAGATGTTCAGTGCCCTGTATTAGTGCCTAAACAATATTAGATACTTAGTATGTTTGACTTTATAGGTTGGTAGACAGATGTTGGCCTTAGATTTAGTACTATTCAGATGAAAGTCAAACACGGCCAGGAAAGGACTTCTACAACATGATTTTTTAAATTCTCATGGCTTTAAACAATATTAGAACATGAAACCGGTAATTTACAACAAAAAATTTTAAGTACCTATCTATGTATCGAGATCTTCGTCGACCACTTTCAACCTTTACTAAGAGTGTGTGGAGGAAATATGCGAACTTGATCACCATTATTCTAATTTAATTTATTATTATTATTAATTTTCCCTTTTCCTGCTTACATGAAAAGTTAAAAAAATGTACCATTTTTCATAAATAGCTTTTACTCGCAAAATCTGTTGTGTGATCTCATTTTGATTAAAACAAATGAAACTTAAATTAACAAAAGAAGTTGTAGTAAGAAGATTTTAAATTAAAATCATTTTTTTATTATGTTCTTTTTTTTGGGTTCGCTAAATATGCTGGTGTCACTCTTCAATATAAGTTGTAAAGAAATGTTATCACTAGTATTCATTACAATAAGATATCTTAATGTTAGTGCTGTCCACAGTGTTCCCATACAGAATTAAAAATTAGTGTACAACAAAATACATAATCATCATCACCCATATCTGTGTTCTGACTGCTGAGACACAGAGACGTCTCTTTTGACGAGAGAGATTAGGCATTAATTCATAATGCTGACCAAGTGCTGAACACTGTTAGTACAGTGTAAAGTCTATGTTAAATAGGTGTCTATTAGTTTTATTTCTTTAAAGACAAAGCTTCCTAGTTAAGCAAATGTGAAGCTTGTTAGTTTAACTGGTTTAACAGTAAAAAATCTAATGAAGGAAACAGGGAACAGGTTAAGCTCTACCTTCATAACTTTTAATAATGGAAAAATTCAAATTGAAAATGATTTAAAATATTTGAGATACTTTTCCTCATTATTATAACATCACACAACTGGTTACAGAACTCCCCAAAATCATTTTAACTATCCATTAATATTATCTACATAATATCTGTCTTCAATGGAATTGTTTTTAACACTTTAGGTACATAAGAAAAATAATTGTCCAAATGTATTTAAATGTGTGTAACAAAAAGATGTTTGTAAATATTTCTTTATATTATTATGGACGTTAATGATATGTAATTCCTAGTTAGAAAAATATATTCAATAACAGGATTGGCAACAAAGGTACTGAATTGATGAAAAATCAAACACTTACCACTTTCAATGTATGGCAATGCGAGAAGTAGAAAAACTATGTATCCAATTTCATTGAACATTGTCGCCTAGAATACACACACTTTTGTAAAATCACTCAGTCATTGCACTTGGTATACAGCTGATTTACGAACCACACAAAACCTTTGTCTGTTTTTCACTCAAACGCATGCGCGTAAGGACAATATTTTTTATTTACATTACAGTAAAATTATCGCTATAAACTGTACACCATTATTCACAACTGTTGAAGTCCTCGGAATTGGTGACAAACAAGTTGTCTGGGTAATAACAAGTAACGTTCCCGTGTCATCGAAACCAATAATTAAATCACTAACAAAGGAAATAACAAAAAGCACCCGAGGTTTATATTACTGACTCATGTTTACTTTTGTAGCAGTTATCAAATACAGATTTAACCTCTGATATGCCGGATCTGGGATATAATTGCACCCATCGTGTGCCGCAAGATGGCGGCGATCAGAGAGCGCACTAGACAGGGTTCGGAATTTATTGAATATTTTTAATAAACTGTTTGGTGGAAATGTAACTAACGATTGAATTAAAAAGTACGATAGTCAATGTACCTTATAATGTAATTTTTACTGCTAAAATATTATTATAATAACCCAATTTTTCGAAAAATAATCAAATCAGATACATGACTTGTCTAGGCAGTTTTGAAAAACAAATTTCAAGTTGTTCTAAATGTCAATGCTCTATGGAAATGAATGATAGATGTAGTAGACAAAATGAGCTTTTCATACATACTACACACTAATGGGGGTCCAATAAGAAATGATTTAGAAAAATGTGGTAACATGTGAGGCATAAATTTCGATCATCGTTCATTTCTTGTTTGCATGTGTGCGTGTACAGTGTAGGTGACAACTGCCGAAGCACTGATCAGCGCTCGTATAGCAATGCGTCAACGGCCTAAGCACTGATCAGGAAAACTATACAGGATGCTTATTTTGGAAACAGTGCATGAAAATAATATCGTATTTTACATAGATATGATATTTTGACTAGTTAAATAAACTTAATGTGAGCAGATAACCACTTTTATTACACACACATACAAACTATATAGAACATGGCATTCACAGATATAAACAATGTAAATAATCAAATTTTTTTTAAAGTAAAATCATATACACTCGACGAAACTATTGCTTCACTGTTATACCTACCTAATCTATGTATAAGTACACCCTTATGTAGGTACCAACTCTGCTTGTACCAATTTTATTTATGTTACAACACTACAATTACTTTTCCAAGTGTACCAATGATCTTTATGGAATAAATGAATACAATACAATACGACGTAAAAACACTGGTTTGATGTATGCCAATAAGCATAGATATATTGAACAGAGTAAAAAAACACGCTGTATATTGTTATTGGGGGCTTCGTATATGTACACATTACGACGCCATATTGCACTGTGTATGTGTGCGTGTGTATTTTTGTCAGTTGCATAATAAATAACGACTTTGTTGAATTGTTTCGCATTTCTGGCTAATTTTAGATGTAATTATATATTCTCAATGAAATTATTTATCGAATTATGTATCTATTTCAACAAAAACATTACGCGAAATGTATGAAATCACAAAGAAACAAGTTACGTTCAGCCGGTTCGGCAAGCTCAGTACATTTGGCGAAAGATATTTCAAAACTAGTTACATTTGATAACTATATTCATATAGATTATAGTTCTAAAATATGTAAAGAATAATAAAATATAGCCTTTATAACGTTTTTTCCACGTAAATATACAATTTTCGACGTACAAAGAACATCTACATTTGCCTGCGATCAACTGCCGATGGTCAAATTTGAATGGCTTGTAGAAGCGGTTCTATGAAGTTGACTCAATGAGTGAAAGTATTTTCGGTTCGTTCATTTCAGTGATGAGATGTAATAAAACAATTTAGACCGTATTTCGCTGTATTTAGATACCAAAAACGAACAAATTGTATGGCTGGTGCTAGAGCGCTGATCAGCGCTTAGGCAGACAAAGTTAGTGAGCGCTGATCAGCTCTTAGGCAAAGGAAAGGTTAAATAAAAATTAAAGCGAATCTGTTGAGAAATACTCGTTAAAAATAAATTCGCTACGTCTCAACACTCTCTCACATTCGTCCCGTTCTTAGATAATAGAATACCAATAGATATGTTACTAAATTGTCTATGGAATTAGTTTATAAGATGACTAAAATAAAAATGATGACATCTCTGTCTTATGTATGGAATTAAAAGGAGCCTAACTATATACTCAACAGTTGCGCTTGGTTGCCAATATTTATGGCACGTGCCTTTCTTCAGCTTCCTTCGATATCATTTACTGTCACTTTGGATAGTTTGGATATCATTTACTGTCACTTTTTGGTTTTGTTTACATCGATAGTGGTGTTCTTGTATATTGCACGAGTTATCGAAATTTTGATTTTAGACTTAGGTAAAAAATTATAGACCATGTTAATTTGAATAAATGTTGATAATATATTGTGTTTTTGCAGAATAGCATGAATCGTAGAATGAAATGACGGATTAGATTTCAGGTTTTTTATACAATATTATATTATTTTGAAATATAAATTATTTTGATATATAATAATATACTAAATATAAGTAAGTATATTGTATTAAGTATATTGTGTTTTATAATTATCTAAAACATTTGGCTTATTCAGGTCTTTCATTCGTTTAGTTATATTCTGTGGGTATATTAATTCAGTTAAAATGAACTTTAAACATTAAGTAGAACTCAAACTAGTTAAAATAAGGTTAAAAGTTCATTTTCACTAAATTAATATGCCCACAGAATATAACTAAACGAATGTTTGAATTTGAGTTCTACTTAAGTACCTATTTTTTTTTGTTCTAGTTAAAATGTTTTTTGTTTTGCTTGGTTTTATAACTGTATTAATTCTATAATTCTATAATTTAATATTTACGTACTTCAATTTACAATAAATACATTATCATAAAAAAAGTTCAGTTGAAAACAAACTCTATCGATAAATTATTATAATATACCTACCTCGTACAACACTAATTTATGTTAGCGTAGGTATACACGATGTATTCGTGGTTAGGGCCATTCCATTAAATTCGTTCTTCTGAGGTCCCGTTCGATTCGTCGACTGTCATTTTGGTTTAGATTGGATAGTATTCCAAATTCTAAATAGCATTGTGGCATAAGGTTTAAAATGCAAGGAAAATATCAGCTGTCTCGCTTTTTTTAAAGATATAAATAGAGATGAAAACTCAACGCTGATGCTAAAATTACTACAAAAATGAAATGCGATGAAGACAGATAACAAAATAGTTTTGGTCCGACAGTTGTTGATTCCAATTTAGTGCCTCGACACGACACAACACATCACATCACAAATACATGCATGTTTCTTCTTTCGTCGTGACCGAATCATTTTAATATGGACGCCTCTTTTCCCCGAGGCATGTCCTTTTTAATTTTTTTATCTTTTCAAACTTTGACAAAGGTGTAAATTTATCTTTCACTTTATTTTATCAGTCCACAAAAATGTGCTATTATCCTTAGATTAATTAAATGTATCCTATGAAATCTCTAGAAGGATTTAGTCCTTTATACTTCATTGTATGAAATAGATAGAGATACCTACAAAAACTTTTCTTTGCGAGTCACTTTTTTATTAATATCTTAGACTAAAGAATAATATTCAAAAACTTTTCTTTGCGAGTCACTTTTTTATTAATATCTTAGACTAAAGAATAATATTAAAATTGATTCTTAGATAAAGAATAATATTAAAATTGATTCTTACTTCATTTAATTTTATATAATGGTTTCAGCTTTCTTTACTCTGTGATAACGTTCGCTAGCGCCCTCTTTTGAACTATTCTTAGAAAAAATTATGTTCCATGGAACGAGATACCTTAACTTGAATAGTTTCAAGTCGCAGCGCGCGCGCCACGCCTAGCTATGAAGATATAGCACAAACAATAACTATTTCAGGACAAAACTACCGAAACACTCCTTTAATTTTTCGTTTACTCTAGGTGCCACTAAACTATGGAATAGGTAATCTCCCATTGAAGATTTAAGAGCTAATTCCTTTTCAATATTTAACACGTTATATGACAGGAGCATTACTTATTGCCTCTCTTAGACCTAATTTCACCACTCTCTGTTTGTTAGTTTAACATCCCATTAAGTAATTAGCAGTCCATAAATATGCGTAAACTGACAGTCATTAAACATAACAGGATTTTAAACTAACAAAAAGAGAGTGGTGAAATAATTAATTCTTAAACTGTTATGTATTTTCTGTATGACACACAGATAGGATGTAATTTCTGAATTTCATGCACCCTCCGTAGGTACTTGTGTGTTGTGTCCATCCAAAGTTCGCCTGGAAGAAATCGCTTTTAGTGATAACGTAATTTTGATTTTCTGGTGTGAAATAAAGTACAATATTATATTGTCTTGCACCTACCTATTTTTACAAGTAACTTATAACAGCATCATCATTACAATTCGTATTAAGTTTCAATACTGAATCCTTTATAGGTTTTGGGACACTAGTAATAATTGAAAAAACCTCTTAAAAACAACTCTATAATGAACTAGGTATACATAAATTCATATGATCATTTCCTTGAGCTGTTCTGGCAAGAAAACACCCTTTTCAGTGATGATTCCCGTTATGAGCGATGCCGGCGTAACATCAAAAGACGGGTTCCAGCAAGATATTCCTGAAATGACAAAACTTGTGCTTTAATTCAAAATTCTTTTAAATGCCAATGCAGGGTCGTGTTGGTTAAGTGGGAGTCACTCCCTTTCATTGCGAAGGACTTGGGTTCAAACCCCGCCGAGCACCTTCGAAATGAATGAATGAACTCTTTATTCTAGTTATAAATGACATAGAATAAAATTACAAAACTTAAGACTACTTGAAATGTTACTGTTAAAAATAAAATTTGAGCTTTAAAAACACGATCTCTAACGGCTAAGGCAATTATCGTAAGGAAATCGGCATGATTCGAGAAATGAAAACTTTGAAGAACATGATAATATCATGTCCTTCAAAGTTTTCAATTTTCAAAAAAATGTATGTCCTTGTGATGTCAAATTATTATTAAATTCACATAATGTCACATTGTGACATTCACCAACCCTCATATATCCAGCGTGGTGAATTAAGACCTAAGCTCTCGTTAAGAGAGAAGTTTCTGTGTTCCAGAAATGGGAACATAAATAGGGATAATTATGTACTTTAAGTGACAAGCAGCTTGCGGGTTTTGTTAACAATCTGTATTTTGTATATTTGCTACAATGTTTAAAAAAATTATAACTACCTGGGGCAGCAATTCTATGCTCGCCTATATGCGTCATTTCTCTATCAGGTCGCTCTTCAATCTTGATCTTATCTCCTGAAGTCAGGGCCATATCAATGGAAGTCAAAGGTGCTGCCACGTAGAAAGGTACATTGTGGTATTTAGCAACTATAGCTATTTGATATGTGCCTATTTTATTAGCTGTATCTCCATTTGCGGCCACCTGAAAAAATATATTTGAAAAATAAAATAATTTGTAATTATGGATAAGGTTATTAACAGCTCTAGCTTGAAATGTCAGTTAAAGGAAAGAATGTGATACGAGTATAAACATACATTCACAATACGGACGTCAAAAAAAACAAAAACATTGATGTTAAAATGTTAATTATACAGCGTCATAATACATTAACGGGGAGGAAATCTATTACTTATACTCGTATATGGTTACTTACTCTATCAGCACCTACAACAACAGCAGTGATTTTCCTAGAGTTCATAAGTGCAGACACCATGCTGTCTACAATGAGAGTGGCTGGTATTTTCTCATGCACCAACTCAAAGGCTGTCAAACGAGCCCCCTGGTTGTATGGTCTTGTTTCTGTACAGTACACATGATCTGAAAATCAACAACCTCATATTATTTTATGTAAAAATATTTTATAATACATTATTATCTCTATTTAGAAAAATGAGTCCTTATTTCCCTTGGTCACGTCATCACGTGTGAACGACTGGGACAATTTGGTTTAAAATGATTGTAGTATAGGTGAGTAAACATGGGAATAAAGCGGGCGGATCAGCTGATCTAAGCTAGTACATAATACATGTTCTTTTATTTAGTATCAGATGCGTCAGGATCTGAGACTTCTATTCTAAATAACATGGTGAATGTATCAAATTAGGCAATTGGGAAAACAAAACACTGTCAGTTAATCAAATAAACTGATGACATGGTAAATAATATCTAGACTAACAGTAAAAGCTCCGATATTTGAGTAAGACTTCTTCAGTATTATCTCACCTAATCTGTTGCTCTCATTTAAAGATCTGATCACTCCCAGCGCTGTGCCGTAACCGGCAGTGGCCAAGGAGCCAGTGTTACAGTGAGTCAGAACTCTCACTGATCCATCACCACCCAAGCTCTTGAAGATAGCCTCACGCCCAAACCTTCCTATCGCCTTATTGTCTTCAATATCTTTGGTTAACATGCTCTCAATACTGCTGATGAATCTAGTAATAAATTAGTGTCACAACTATATTATTGATAATGTGAAATATTATTGAATTATACACATGCAACATAGATAGAAAATTCAAGTAAGGAAATAGATGATAAAAAATATCAGCAATCACATAGATAAATAAATTAACACAATAGGAAATACCTCTCTTTAAATTCTTCTGGGGTAACTTTTTCATCTGCACTTAATTTGTTGGATAATTGTATTAGTTCATCAGCTGCAATTTTAATATTCACAGCAGTTGGCCTGGCAGACACTAGGTAATTAAGTTTACCTTCTATCTGCAAAATTCAACAAAATATTGAACACATGTCATGTTTATAGCATCCTGTTAAAATCTATCTTATCAGTTTAGGTACTATGAATACAAGCAACACTATATTAGTAATTAAAAAAATAGACAGTTTATCATATATAGTTTAATTCAGATATAAGTTTACACAAGTACAAATTATTGTAGTGTCCCAGCCAGGTCATATAGTGATACTTTTACACTATATAAAAAAACTTGATGTACAAATATATATAAATACCATGCTATGAATAAATATATTATTATGCAGGAAGATGGTCAGTGGACAAAAGCAGTTTCAGAGTGGTAGCCAGTTGGCACAAATCATAAACGAGGCAGACCACACACCAAATGGCATGACAATATTGTTTGAGTCACTGGGAGAAAGTGGATGCAACTCGCACATGATAGAGCCAGTTAGGTGTGAATAAGAGAAGGCCTTAATACAATAGTGAGTGTGAACGGGCTCAATTTTGCAGAATAAAAATGAACAAACATAATTAGCTAAACAACTGAAAGTGTAAAAAAATCATGCTGTATGTATATTATCAGTATTAATAAGCAAAGTTATGTATCTAAATAGTAGTCATTGTGTTAGTTACATTTTCTTATCAAAACTTGGTGTCTTATCTGACCTCTTGCCTCATAACTTTCTTGTCACTTGTTGTGTCCCTCACAAGTTCCACAGCCAATGATAAACAACCTACAATGGCTATAGCAGGCGCCCCTCGCACCTGAAAGAAATATTTAATTATAACTCAATACATATAAAACCTAAAAATCTACATAAAATATTTCCTTAACACACCTTAATGTTTACCATAATGTTCTGCCCAGGGTGTGTGCAGTAAGTTTATACTTTAAATAGAAATAAAAATCTCTTAGTTGGTATGACAACAACCATGTGAAGATACTTTTCAGGTATAGGCTTACTTATACTATATAGATTGTGTAGGAAATATAATTTGTTTATCACCCACTGCTGGGTTAGACCAGCCTCTGAATCTGAACCATGCTATCTATAAACAGGTACACTCAGTGCCTATAACGTTATATGCCTCGATAACCTATCCCGCTTTTGGACGTCCCTAAGATATGTTAATGTCCTAGTCACCTTTCGCAATTAGAAAGAACTCACCTGCATTTTATTTATAACCCGCCATCCGTCTTCAACACCTTGTACTGTCACATAACGGGTTTGTATGGGTAGCAGAAGTTGGTCTAGAATTTCTAAACTACCTCTTTGGTACTTAATAG
The DNA here is from genome assembly GCA_963691955.1 of Chloroclystis v-ata. NCBI lineage: Eukaryota > Metazoa > Arthropoda > Insecta > Lepidoptera > Geometridae > Chloroclystis > Chloroclystis v-ata. Next base: position 7,478,056 of record OY829902.1, on the reverse strand, counting down.
ATTCTAGGATCATCGTGATGCTGTAACTGAGAGAAATTATGTTATCTTAGTGACTTGGATGGATACTGGATGAACTATAGAATCTAAGCAGCTCATAGATAAGGAATACACTAAGCAATATGTACTCACATTAGGACTACAAACTATAAGATATTGAAATTCTTAAACAATTCTTGGCCCCTTTGTAACAATAAAATAAATAAATTCTGTACATTACATACATAAAGTGTAAAGTAAACCTTTTCTTTTTCTTTTTCTTCTTCTTGATTAATAATGGCGTTGCGGTTGCAGTTGCAGATTGCCAGCCAATGTCTGTCAGTTGGAAGTTTAATCGATAAACTTATTTCATCTTAGTCACGTTCGCCAAAAACAAAGGAAGAAGAAGTATGTTTTTTCTTCAAAAAAATAAATATAATAAATAACGTAACGATACTTTCTTAGATTATAATAGATTAGATTCCTTCTTCTGAGGATAGGTACTTTGATTTGAATGCAGAAACGTATTATAAGTTGATTAGCCTAGTTCGAATTAGTTGAGAATTGACTTACGTATTTATTAAACAGTTAACTTACTCGACAAAATTTTAGGTCATTTAGTTCGATAAAATCCTAAAGTCCAAATCCTTGGACAATAAAATTACATTACACAATTTTCGAATTTCTAAATTAATCTTCTTTTATTTGTGGCGAACAAAAATGTTTAAATGTTTTCTAATTTCAAAATGCATCTCATAAAATAGCTCAGACATTGACAGTTGATCTTTAATTTGATATTTGAAATTATTTATTTGTCAATGGAATACTAAAAAAACAAACATAATAATTATTTACATATTAAATACAGTATTTAAGACTTTGTCAATATAGGTAATTTTATTGTTCAAAATAAATTGATAGTGGTACATAAAAACTGAATGAAGTATAATAAAAAAAGTTTAAACTGAATAAAATGTAAATAAATAAATTCGATTAAATTAAAAATAAATCTGAGTCTAAACTAGGACATGACCACAGATATATATGATGTCCTAAGACATGACTGCTTATTTCTAATAATATTTATTTCATTTTAGGTTTGGCGGGGTAACAAGTTTTTAACGTACAAGAAGTGACGTCACGCAAAATCTGACGTTTTTGTTGATGGGTTTGGACTTCATTCATTCTACATTTGTCTATAGCTCTTCTCCATTTCCGCCCGGCATTGCCGACCGAGAGACGCACCGTCATTGAGTAAAGTAATTATTTAGCGGATCTTATTGCAAAATGGCATTACCGCGAGTTTACTTCGATGTGGCTGCCGATGGCGCTTCCCTGGGAAGAATCGTAATTGAGGTATGTTTAATTAATTGTACATTTTGCTTACCGCTCCGGCCGGCGGCGGCGTGAAATTCCATGACCACGCTATTCTAGAAGCATCACCGATTTCTAACTCATTTTAATCTCGTTATTGTAAATGTATCAGAAAATGGTGAAAACTTATTACTCACTTGATTAATTTTCCTAAATTATAAACTCTACGGCAGTACACATCTGTATCAGATATCTATGTTCTAGGTTTAGATATAGTTACTAAGTGAAGGTCATGTCATGTCGACTAACTTTTTTGATCTAATGGGAAAAGGAGCCGAAGATTCCGTAATATATATGTACCTTGTTATGTACCACTAGCTTGAATCTACATTTATTCGCACCAACTACATGTAGTGATATGTCAGTAAAGTCATAGTAACTTTACTATGACTTTACTGTACTTACATGACAGGGATAATTGTTCAAAATTGAATACATGGCATGTAATATGACACTATGGCCCCGCCTAATAGTTCGTAATCGAATGTTTTGTAACATTCTATGGTTTATTGCTACATAATTCTGTTTTTAATTTCAGTTGAGGTCTGACGTCACTCCTAAGACAGCCGAGAACTTCCGTTCTCTGTGCACTGGAGAAAAAGGGTTTGGCTACAAGAACTCGATCTTTCATCGGGTCATCCCCAACTTCATGTTGCAAGGAGGTGATTTTACAAACCACAATGGCACTGGTGGCAAGTCTATCTACGGCGAGAAATTCGCTGATGAGAACTTCGTCCTTAAGCACACTGGCCCTGGAGTTCTCTCCATGGCCAACGCTGGTCCCAACACCAACGGCTCCCAGTTCTTCATCACCACTGTGAAGACCACATGGCTTGATGGCAGACACGTCGTCTTCGGAAATGTTGTTGAGGGCATAGAAATTGTGAAGCAGATTGAGGCCTTTGGCTCCCAGTCTGGAAAGACCAACAAGAAGGTCGTAATTTCTGACTGTGGCCAACTCTCCTAAATTAATCTGTAAAGTGTAACACAATATTTTTAAGTTGTAATACTATGTCCTCCGAATAATACCTTCCCAGCCTTAAAAGAATAAACAATTACTGTCATTCCAGTAAAATAATAAAATTTATGCTATGTTTTAGGACACAACTAGAATTTGCATTTATTTCTGTGCATTGTTTATTCATAATAAAATTAAAACAACAATTTATTGTTTTGATTTTCCTTAGGTAATAAATAACACACATTAAGTTAAGACATTGACATAAGTTGGCATCTTGGTGACCTAGCAACATAAGTTGGCACCTTGCTGTAAAACAATTGTATTGAATAGGTACTGCACACGGAAGTAATTTTACCTCTGTGGTACTGCATATCTACCTAGTTTAATGTCTAGTTAGGTCACTTATTGTCGAAGGTTCATAGTTACTATCCATCAAAATCATCATCATCTAACATCTAATCTTACAGCTGATAGGTAGGTAGCTGTCGTAGTAAAAGATGGGTCATGCTTCTATAAACTTCTGGATTTAGTAGGTACAAGCTACCTACCAAAGAGAATATAATCACTACGTTATAGTCCTTGACCTATGGTACATGGGATTTTGGAATATTTTTAACCTATAGCTACCATAGGTTAAAAATATTTCAAAATCCCATGTACAATTATTATGTATTTAGACTGCACCAAAGAGAATATAATCACTACGTTATATATGTAGACTGGACTGCACCGTTAATCATCGGTGGGTGGGGCATACCTTTTCGGATAACAGTTTAGGCACCTATCTAATCAGTTTTAATTTGAAACATACTAGGTACCTACCCACCTATCTGCATAACTGATGTTGCATAAAAGACGATACTGACTGCACGCACCACGCTGCATGTTTCGTGCATGCGTACCTAGATGTCTTTGTTGCTTGTACGTTTGTATAGGAAACACGCACAGGTCGCACAGTTCTGTACAGAAAATACATCCTCGCGCATACGAAACTGTATAAGATCAGCTTGGTGCGTGGCATAGTGCATATCCATTGAACCAAGCATTGTGGTCAATAATAAATCATACTTTCACACTGTCATAAATTCGTAATATTTTTGTGTCCAGCGTTGGACGTCCAATAATGATGATGATGATTTATCTATACGATTACATTGTGTGATGTTACTTAGAATTTGAATTTGGAATAATTCACGATGAATGCAGGTTAATTTTATGTCCAGCTGTGGACGTACGACAGAAATTATTAAAGTATCTCATCCCGAAGCTGCTGTAAAAATAGGTACCTTTGTACATGCGAACATACACACACATAGCGAATAAGTACTAAACCATACAAATCCTAAAATTATGAAAATTATGATCCAATTATTCCTAACATAAAACAATAAAGTTACGTTTTCATATTCGCTTGACAGTCACGAAATGAAAGGTTCGCTTTTAGTAGGTGTCTATGTCTAATTCAAGAAAACTATCTACCAAAAACAATTCCTATCCATTCCCCGCAAGTTATAATCCATTAAGTTCACACTCCACTGCGGCACAAAACACCAACCTGTATGCTCGTGAACGAAGCATTGACGTCATCAACTCGCGCATGCGATTCTCTCCCCCTTCGCAGTTTCAAACGAGTGCGCGACAGAACGCGGCACGCTTGACAGGCGGGCAGTCGTATCTACCCTCAAATTCAAGTTTCAACGCGGGAAATACCGGTAAGTAATTACGGTACCGCATTTTATAACTAGCTATGCCCATCGGTTTCATCTTCCATTTCTATTTGTGCGACCTTTGAAGTGCAAACTATGTAGATCTACTTTCATCCTGAATAAATGAGCGGTCATTATGCAAAAAAGGATTGGTACCTACCTAGTAAGTACTTCTACTGATTAGTTCAAATTACTAATTATTAAGATTTCAGAATTTATTTTCGTTTTGGCTGCAAAGCAACATGATTAATGTCGTATACAGATATTATTTTATTACCTACCTATCTAGATGAGAGAAGGTACCTACCTAAGTAAATTACAGTTTATGTCGCAGGGAAGATGCGTGGGTGTCGAGAAATAATGAGTTTGTGGTGAGTCTCTATGGACAGACTTGTAGAGCAGGGCAAAGACTATTTTTTAATAAAAACATTAGGTAGGTACCTACTCTTTGGGTTATTTTAGTTATAGTATAGTAGGTACTAACTATTAACCTACATACTAAGATAGATTTATAAAAATATATTCGATATTTGAACTGTTCTATGAAGATAAGAACATTACGAACCTACCATTATTCACTATATGGTAAGGCCAATATCATTTAGCAGCAGGCGAAGAGTTCCGCAGCAGCAAGTATCACAATATAACACCTAAAAAATACTCACTAGATCTCGTACAAACCATTTTCTGTGAAAGTTTTTAAGGTAGGTAGGTAATGTTTATTTATTTATTTAATATACAGATGTATCTACACTAATATCTATAAATCTGTTAGGGTCGGTCATGGAGTAAGTTATGTAGTATGTTTTCAGAGGTACTTATTGTGACTCAATATATGACTCAATATATGATACTGAAACTGATTTGACGATTTATAGATTTTTTTGTATGTAGGTATGTAATTCAGTAATAGTTAATTAAGTACTTACTTATATTTTTGTGTGAAAATCTCATTGCGGTTTACCAAATACATCTCTCCTAACCAAGTTTCACCTGTAGGTATAACTCTTATAGTTTTGGATAAAAATGGCTGTGACTTACGGACAGAAAGACAGACATTACGAATGTATAAGCGTTCCGTTTTGGATGCCGATTGATTTTACATTATTTATTGATTTTACGATTGAGTTTACCAAATACATCTCCTAACCAAGTTTCACCTGTAGGTATAACTCTTATAGTTTTGGATAAAAATGGCTGTGACTTACGGACAGAAAGACAGACATTACGAATGTATAAGCGTTCCGTTTTGGATGCCGATTGATTTTACATTATTTGATCGAATTAGCCTGTCAGAGTAGACTTCCAGACTATTTCCAGTACAAAGCCGATCTTGGCATTGGCTTTATTTATGAAAACCTATTCACACATTCCTAGCGCTACCTATAGAGCAGTTCTTTCAATGGATAGAGGTCCGGCCAGACGTTCACAAAGGCTCGCTAATCAGGACGATCCGAGATGAAAGTAATCAATGTGTACTAGACCGTGCTTTGGAGATTGCCTCTGCTAATCTGGGTTTAGGATTCAGGAAGTTTAGATTACATTTATTATAGATCTATCTTAGATAACCATCACCCTTTATAACTGGAATGAACGTCTTAATAATGGGTCTGACTAAATTAGTATCCCGAAAATTGTCTATTGTGCGGAGGTATGCGCTTGATCTAAGCTTCACCGACAATGGAGCGTAGATAAAACGAAACAGAATTATTTCCAGACTCGGGGCAGAATTATTTGCTAAAGTACCTAAAATATATTCAAAGTTAGGTAGATATATTTAAAAAAAAACAAGTCACAAGAGTCATCGTATAAGTTTCACATAGAAGGTATAATTATGTACTTATAGTAAAACCATTCTAAAAATGAACTCCCCTCCACAAAACCGTGATGATTTCAACGTGTTTGAGGAAATACAGAAAAACAGAATACACAGAACAAAAATACAGAATTCGGTGGAGGGGCGTTCATTTTAGAAATGGTTTTACTATACCTATGTATAAACTTAGCTAATTCCCATAATATAGGATCATGTAGTAACAGTTTCTTAAATATTATTCTGCTAACGAAGACTCAATCTTTAAGAGCCCGGCGTCAGACGAGTTGCCCATACAAACGTAATACCAAAATTATCTAGGTACCTATACCTATAGTTTTTTTTACAAAATCTATATATATAAAAGATAGTCGTGTTAGTTACTTCACTTATAACTCAAGAACGGCTGAACCGATTTAGCTGAAAATTGACAGGGAGGTAGTTTAGAGCCAGGAGAAGGACATAGGATACTTTTTACTGTACGGGAAAATCTAATATGATGCGGGCGAAGCCGCGGGCGGAAAGCTAGTAGGTACTTACTAAAACGTTTGTATGGGCATTCGTCGTGACGCCGGGCTCCTAATCTTAATATGAAATAATTTAAAATACTTAATTCAATTAATTTACCTAAATTGTAAATACCTAACATTGATATGACTCGTATATTCTGCTGGATATGGATCCTTCTTGAAGTTTAATAAAAATATTATCTTACAAGTTGAACAGTTATAAATCTTTTCAAGTCTGATTCTTTAGGTGCTCTGAGGTCAGGTGCACTGACCAATGAAGTAGGGTTACCAGGGATTCAGAATTTTATAAATGGCATGATTTTAAACAATATGCCAGCTTTATTTGTCTTGGTAAATCGCTAGTGAGTGGTTTAGATTTTAGAGGTTTTATGTTTAGGTTTTTGTGGTTTCACGCTATACATAAGACGACTTCTGTTTACTGCGAAAATATCTACGAGTATCTTCTCTTATATAAAAATCAATGCCACTTTTCGTTGTTATTTTATAGAACAAGAACGGCAGGGCCGATTTAGGTTTTTTTGTTTTAAAATAGTCGTAGTAACCCAGGGAAGGTTTAAAAGGTGAAAAACATGGGAATAAAGCGGGTTAGGCCGCGGGAGCCTAAGCTCCCGCGGCTAGACTACTATTATAATACGGACACGGCCGTAGGCGAAAAGCTAATGTGAGTTAGTTTAAAATATTTGAAGAAAACTTTGTATATTGACTCAAGATGGCCGTCCTAGCCCCACGATCGCAATGAAATTGCCCAGCCACATCAAATGGTCAATTTATGCACAATAACACCAATTGAACCCGATATCTAGTGTATACTGGAGGAGAGATCTCAAGTTGCACTCTGGGCTTTAGAGGTAGAGTCCATTATCGCCTAATCCCGTTTTTAGCTTAAATTTACGAACCTTGATTCTGAAAGGTCTTGTACCTACACATTGGGCTAAGCATTGAACAAAGGCATGAACCAAGTGTTTCTGTGTACATATTTGTGTAGGTACTTACTAATCATCTGCATTGGCACTTGAGAAAGTCAATCCGTTAATATTGATGGAGGACCAAGCTTCAAAAAAATCGACAATATTCGCTGGGCCGCTAAATGTTGGCGTCAACCAACACCACCACCAAGTCTCTACACATTGGTCAAACAAGTTTGGCCAAGCCTTGGCCCAATGTATACAACGGTTAATACATTTTATACCTGCGGGGTTATTAAACTGTGAGGCCATTGGCTGAACATCTGTAGGGCAGTCCATAAGTACAAATAATTTGTTTGGAAAACAAACAAAGGACGATCGAGCTTCGTAGGCTTTTTCAGAAAATTAAATTTATCTAAGGATTTATTTTGTTTATGTTGGATCTTGGTTTATTAAAAGGATAAATAATACCTTTTGAATGTAATATTATAGGAATAGTTTAATTGTATTTAGATTTTTAATTATGTTATCTATTGAAATTATATATTTACAGAAAAAAGTTTCGCATTATCTACTATGCGTCTATAAGCAATTAATTAAATACAATATTAATACAGATATTATAATATTGAATTACAATATTAGTATTGTACAGATAAGAAGTACATAATAATTTAATCGATACATATTCCTATTTTAAATTTAATCTTTCAAGTCTTAGATAAAGAAAACAGTATATTACAAAAAAACCATTAAAAGTTTTGAAGGCAATTCATATTTTCAAGCTAACAAGCCGCAGCTACGCCGTAGCCAAAATAATGTAATGTAATACTTGGAATATTGTTAGCATTATATTTCCATGAGAGTTTGTAATGAGCTCACAAGTAATTGTAACGAACATTTTACAAAATAATTATTTTAGAAATGTTGTAGGCTTGTTATTTCTTGTTAAAGTGCTAGAAACGAAATGAAACTGCTACGCCGTAGCACTGTGTAGTAGCGTGTAGCAGCCGCTCGGCCTAGTAACGGTACGTTCACACGGAGATACGATTTTCTCTACCGAATCGGTTTTTTGCAGGATACGGTTTAGTGGCCTATGTATTTCAATGAAGGAGTTCACACGAGCATTCGGTTTCAAGTCACGACAAAAAACCTAATCTTGCTGAAGTTGACATACGATTTTGCGACTACAAACCGATCCGGTTTGTATATACTGATACTGCAAAATCCAGATCCGATGCAGTGGTATAGGGCATTCAATACATGCGTTCACACGAGGGGAAGATTCGGTTTTTTGTCGGATCTTGAAACCGAACGGTACGTTCACACGGAGACACAATTTCCCGAATCTTATTTTCATCGGATCTGGAAAAAACCTAATGTTGTATTCGCAAGAGCGCGCTCACACGTTGATTTGGAACCGATGGACGTGAACAGTTTTGCTATACTATACTGCTATTATCGCCGTCAGCGTCGTAGAAAAAGATTGTGGTTAAAATAGTACAAAGAAGATCAACAGTTGGTGCCTTTACAACTCTAATGCAGCAGTTAAGGAATGATCCACAAATTTTTTTTAACTACTTCCTTGAATGACTATACCTACATTTGATAATCTTTTGAAAAAGGTGGAAAAAGAATTGAAAACCGGATCGGTTTGTAGTCGCACAATCGGATGTAAACTTCAGCAAGATTAGGTTTTTTGTCGTGACTTGAAACCGAATGCTCGTGTGAACTCCTTCATTGAAATACATAGGCCACTAAACCGTATCCTGCAAAAAACCGATTCGGTAGAGAAAATCGTGTCTCCGTGTGAACGTACCGCACATGAATACAACATTAGGTTTTTTCCAGATCCGATTAAAATAAGATTCGGGAAATCGTGCCTCCGTGTGAACGTACCGTAACACGTACAGTCATAGAAAGCTATTTTTCCAGCTATATACATATAATATAATATATTATGATATACTGTAACCCGTGTATCCCAGCAGTGGGAACGTAAATAGGAAAATTATACTGTCATAAATAAATAAAAAAATGTATATTGCCGGGAAATTCACACAGCAACATATAGCACCATGATAAGCTCTATGTTTGTGTTACGAGTAAATTTCTGATATACCTTATATAGTAAAAGTTCAACAAAAGTATCCTTATTACGTAAATACATGTAAACGGTCAGCAGGTAGGTACTCAGCTTTAGAGTTATGTACATCACATTAAGGAAATATGAGTTTTGTGTTATTTAAATTCCAACTTATTATTACGGCTTCATTTCAGCCTCTGTGATTTCAAACATGGACACGTATCTTGTAAATGTTTTCATCGCTTAAACACTTGTTGGAAAATATCGTTTCCTTAGTAGACACTGGAGGGTTAAGCCCTGTAATCTCATTAACCAAAGGACCTGCCACGGCAAATTAAATTCTCTTACCTTACATTAAGTAGAATTATTGCTTAGGTGACAGAGTGAAAGTTGGTGCTTTGTAAAATAGGTCAGCGGAACAGCCGCGGTCGAATCTATAACATAACCGGGCCGCGGAGTTTGTTTACCTCCACTTGTTGCTATGACCCAGTTCTGGGTATTGACTGATTGAGGTGCAATTGTTACTTTCTGCAGAGATTTTTACCGGGTCACAGATTATGCAAATATTCTTGATGGGTAGAATATTTGCTAATACTTAGATGGAATACATTGTCCGATGGGCCAAGCCAAGATACCTGAAAACTCTCGGGTTTGTGGACCTTTATCCAAAGAGCATTTTTGAGGAAAAAATAATTAGCGATGAGTGGGCGCAGTTTAAATTATGCCTAGATTAATCCGCATCTCAAAAATATGTCAAATTTCCTGTAATTTTCAACGCCTCGCGTGTGTTAATTATAATATCATTTCATTTCAAATTAAGCTTAATTATTTTAAATTAATTTCAGCTTTGTAAATACGTAATTACACTTCGTAATAGGCGCTAAAGTTTGCGGTATAAATATTTAATAAAGCTTTAAAATTAAAAGCTTTCGACTTTAATGGATGAGCAAATTTCGTTCTCTTGAAGTATAGATTAATGTTTCAATAAATTCCTCGCTTCTTAAAAACATGCCTTTATTTGTAGAAGTTGATATTTTTAATGAGTAATAACGTTTATGATTTTTTAAATGAAACTTCAGTTAGTTACTTAATACATATTCAATTCATATTAGGATGAACGGAAAAGCCACGTACCTATTTATGTTGGATCTGGTCAACAATAAGGTTCTGGCAATATGTGTAAAAACTGAGATAAGTAATTAAGTAATATTTTTTTTTTACAAAATATTGCATTTAATACGTCACTAACCCGTATAACGTTGTTTTTACTGGGCAAGGGTCTTTCGCCCCCTACTAGGTACTTACATCTTAAAATTGGGTAAAAATAACTTTTAAAAATACGATTTTTTCAATTAATGATTCCTATTTAATGACAAAACATCTTGTCACGTGTTTGGAGTACGTGTTCTGTAACACGTGTGTACATATAAAAAGAGAAGGTACCTTATAACAGTTTAAAAAACTACACTGAACATATCGATACATATCGATGGAAATATGTAGCGACACTTACGCCAAAGGGCGTAAATTTATAAAACTTATTTTAAAATCTTAAAAAGAAGCTGGTTTCAATTTCATTTATATCAGAATTCAAGACATGCTTCCAGAGCTGTACTCATAATATTCATTTTATGCGCATCTTTGAAGTCCGTTTGATGTTATAATGCAATTTACTTTGAATTTCTGTTCTTTGAGCGCGCGTTGGCGCTAGCGTGGTAAGGCTTGGAAACTTCGAGTTAATGACTTATTCGTTGAAAATGAAATAACGCTGCATTTTTATGAGCTTTGACTAGCACACATTGAATTCCCTGAGGAATAATTCCCATATTTTCAATATTGGTTTACATTTTAATTCCAGGAGCTAAAAGTCCTTCATATTTCAAGGAAAGTGAGTAGTTTTAAATATGAGTTTAAGTTTATATGATGTCTGAATCCATTTTAAGTCTTGAGAAATTTTCTAAGTTATTAAATAAAAAATTAGGTATCATATTTTAACCGCGTGTAAGTCTTCATTTTGTACAATTCCTTTGCAATACTTATTTGTGGAATGAATTCTCTTAAAGCTGGATTCTTGACATTACTTATTCTTTCAGTACCAAAGATAAAATCCGATTTTCGACTTGAATGCCTTCTTTCACGAATTCTCTGAAAGTGTATCTCTACCTTATTTGTTTTATAGATAAACAGAGAAGCGGATTGGTTATTTTAAGGATTCCAATATCAAATAGAGCAAATTAATCGATTAAGTCCGTATTCGTCCCGTGATAATCGGCCCGTATTAAAAAAATCTTCCTTCGTCCCGAATTGATGTCCGTATTCGGCCCTAAATCACTGTCGATATTTTTTACCTACATAAAATATAGTTGGTATTATTTCTTTGCCTTTAATCCTTACTATACTATATACTATACTATATATTTATATTATTATATATATTATTATATTATATATATAAGTTACTCTGTCTGTCTGTCTGTTACGCTTTCCCGCTTAAAAAGCCTCCAGCACACCGGATGCGTATACGTACACGTAAGCGTAGACGTGCACGTACCACTGAGTTGTAACGTATGGGAATGTATTAGACATGACACACCGCTTGCGTAACGTGACGTGCGCGTGCAGTGTGTCTTGTCACATACATTCCCATACATGACAACTCAGTGGTACGTGCACGTCTACGCTTACGTGTACGTATACGCATCCGGTGTGCTGGAGGCTTATAAACCTCTCAACCGATTTTGATGAAATTTGACACATACAATCTTTAGACCCTGAGAAAGAACATTGACTTTTTACCGCGGAAAAATACATGCTTCCGTGGGAACATATATGCTTATATATATACGTGGGAAAATTTGATTTGGATGAAATTTAGTATGGAGATAGTTGCAAATAAAAGTATATGGCGAAAAGTTCGCGGGGGCAGCTAGTAACAAATAATTTTGAACTAACTGTTTTATATCATAAAAACAATTTTACTCTTTGTAGATATTGCTGTGTATAATAAATAAATAGTGGTGGACAATTCTTTAATATTTATTTATAATTTATTACCATGAGAACAAGGTAAAATGAAAATGCACATGATTTGGTTAATTGTCATGGCTGAAATAGAAAGAATGCTTTTTCATTTCAACATTTATCTATTATAGTCCGTAACCAGATCAATACTATTCTTATTTACATTTTTCTTGGAAAGCGAGGCTCTCAATCCATCACATGGGTAATCCATAATGTGGCGGTTTTATTCATCCATAATGTAGCGATATTGCGAAATCATAAAATATTAGCATACCACTTTCATCACAATCTGTCATATTTGTGACGGAACTGTTTGTTTGTTTTCAAAACAATTCACAATTGATACAATACAATACAATACAAAAATTCTTTATTGTACACCAAATAAATTAAAAATACAAAAAACAACAAAAAGAAACAAGTACAATGGGCGGCCTTATCGCTAAAGAGCGATCTCTTCCAGGCAACCTTTGGATGATATATTGTGTATTATATAAATAAATATATAAAATCAAATATTCAAATATATTCAGTAACTAACCTATTCCTAGGAATAACGCACATACTCGGACCTGCTGTCTATAATCGCCTTCCAGAGTATGTTGTCGCCGCCCCTAGTATGTTTAGTTTTAAGCAGAAACTTAAAAACTGGCTTATCGAGAGAGCGTTTTATAAGGTTGAGGAGTTTATAGAACTTAATTGATAAAATAACATTTTTATGACATTTGTAATCCATTGACATTTTTCTTTATTCCCTGAAAGTTGAACTTTCTGACAAATTTTGTATTTTATTGACATTTGTAATTTCTAAAATTGTGTAAGTAATTGATTTTTGACATTTCTGATTCAGTAACTAGGTATTTGACATTTATTATGATTATTATACTATTTCACTTGTAAATATTTATGTTTACCAATAAATTGATTATTTGATTATTATTATTATTTGATTATTTGATAAAATACCTTATTTATAAAAAAGTACGTAAATCTTTATTGTAAGAACATTCGTTTATTAGTATTTATAATAATTATTGTATAATAATTATTCGTTATTAGTATTTATAATAATTATTGTATGTTTGGACACTTTCGATTCATTTTCCGCTGATGTCGTAAAACCGACTGAAGCAGAAGTTCAAAGGACGGTGTATTGTAATAACTTACTGTTCTGCCATAACAAACCACAGAACCAATGGTTGGACGTTGTATGGAGTGATGTGATGATAATTTGACGAACTTGTTCTAGATAAGGATGAAGGCTTCCACGTGGTCGAAGATCACGCTGGTCTTCCTCCTGGGAGTGGTCACGGTGTGGGGAGCCCCTACTCCTCAGCATTCTGGTAAGAACTTTCATATTTTAATTTTTTTCTTTACTTACATGTATATCATCACTAAAATCAAAGAGTTATATTCTCGAGCGCAGGTTGAACCACTGCTTGGGCACTACCAAATTAGCGAATGATTTAGATATTATTTAGCATCTAGAACAAAGGATATTAAGTAGCATTAACGCATCACCTATCATTGTTTAAATTACAATGTAAAATATTCAAATAGTTCCGGCTTTGAGGCTATTTCAGAATTTCTTTGTAACTTAAAAACCTTGTAATTAAAAAGCCATTAATTAAGCTCTCAAATAGATCGAAAAAACCGTCAGATGAACAAAACACTGCCTTTGTTTAGAAACTTGACCTTAATTACAAAAGTATCAACCGACAATCATCCCAGATTGCTCCTATTTTCGCAATTTTGAGCCGTTTTAAGATAGATTTAAGGGTTTCGTTGCATAATTGTTATTATTTCAAGAAAATTACACTGTCTAAGATAGTCGAACAAAAAAATTCCAAAAGTATGAATTCTTAAACATTAGGTACCAACTCATATAATAACAAAGCTCATAAACTGAAGTGCATTTTCTTTTAACAAGAGCACTCGAGAGTAAAAGCTATTTTCTCAGTATAATTATGAAACCAACATTATCTTTATTACAATACATGGAAAACTACTCTGAAATTGTGTGCGCGAAATCTGATATTAGTGAAATACTAGTACCTTCTACAGGATGCGATAGCAAAATGTTCTTAGTTCTTGCAGACAATAATGGACTCATTAATAAGGCGTACGTTTTAATGTACATTCCCCGAGTTGTTTTGGATTAAATATCTCAAATATGTATAATAGAAAAAGATACTAGTTTCCATCGGCGGCAATATTTCAATCGATTTAATAAAAATAAAATGAAATATAAATGCATCCACGTAAACATACGTTGATAATATGAGACCTAAAATTATGATTAGTGGATTAATCAACAAAATTAATCGATTTAGACTTTAGTTACATCTATTACCTCAGAACTAACCGATTGGATAATCGGTCGAGTTTTATCATAAAAAGATTATTTTGTACAAACGAAAATTAAATTACGATAGGACGGTGGTAATATGTCCATTAACACATACAACCTACGGTCTTCTACACCTTTCTACGTCACTCGTCTTAATTGAGTTTGAACCCTCGTAAATATTGATGTCCATTATATTATCACATAATATTTTTATTATACTCTGCCACTTTTCGCAACGTTAAATACGTACTTACTCAAATAACTCATATGACGCGGAGCAGCGGATAATGATTCTCTTGCGGTACAAATGGTAGCAGGTTTGATTCCCGGGGACTGTGTTTGTACGTTTTCAAGCACTTGTAAGCCTGTGTGGATGTTGGTTATATTGCCTCTTTTGCTTAACAACGGTCTTGGACTTGGTTTGTTTATCATAGAAGTGAAACATTGAAAACATGATTAAAATCAATGAATCCTTAGTGCTAGCAATTATTCTTGTTTTTCATAAACTGCTTCATTTCGTCGTTCTAGTTCCGTGAGATTATTGTACATTCATACATCACTTCGTATTGTCCACCTGGTGCGGATTAATCACTTACTGAACTCGGGGCCCAGAACTGTTAAATACGTTTCCATTTTATTTATGTCCGTGGCTTAGACAAAAACTTTAACTAGATATGAGACTAGCAAAGTTAAATATCTACAAAGTAAAGTAAAATACTGTAACTTATGGCTCTAACTTCTATGATTTAATTAAAATAGTGCAGTAGTTTAGTATGTTATTAGAAATAAGAAAAAACAAACAAACAAATAACAAATAGTAGTTTAGTATGTTTTACTTTTTTGCATTTCATATTCATATTTATTTTCAACTTTTGGAAGCACAGTTACACTTAGTCACGTCACACAATATTATAAAATAATTTCTTAGATATAAAATATGGTACAATATTCATAAACAACAGACAAGACGGAGGTCTATAATATAATTAAAATACCAAATTATATTAAAAGTAAAGTAAATTAATGACATGTCAATAGGTACTATCATTTACAGTATAATGTCAAGTTTGAATTAGATTATTAAATGTAAAAAAAAATAATAATAGTAAAATTCATTAATGCTGCTGTATAAGGGCTTTGTCAGTTTGATTTAAGTTAAATCAAAACGTTACCTAAAAAGTACAAATTAATAAGCGTTTTTGTTTGTTGTTTGGCTGACAAGGGGTTTCTCAGGAATGAAGGATATATTTATCTACCAATATTTGCATAATTTGTTTAGATCTAGGTATTCAGATATTGCTAACGACAAAGAGGCAACGATCTGTCATACGCCCGATGTTCTCGTTCTTACTCGTAAAGTGAATACCATCGTTTTTATGATAGGATACGGATATAAAAACAACTTTACGACTTACTACATCTTCAGCAAATGTCATTATTATAACGCTGTGGCTGTGGTATACCGCCAGGAAATGTAAAATCTAAGTAGGTATCATTAAATATTTTAAACTTTTTCGTCATTGATTTAATTCAAATATCTAAATTTAACTGCAAACACAAGTTACTTTGTAAATAAAATACATCAAAGCGTTTGTTGTTCGCGATAACGAAATTACCAGTTTCTAAATAGTTTAGATATTTGAATAGTTAGCGAGTCTAAATTGTAAAAGTAAACATAAATTAAATTTAAAATGAAACGATGGGCGTGTTATTGAACTTGAAATAATCCTCTAAGGTTGTTTAACGTAATTATAGCTGGGAGAGAATCAATATCGGTTAAGGGTCGGTGCAGGTTTTATAGACTATGTATGACAGCAAGTACTTTGATAAGGGTATCATATATGCACATATGCAAACTGATAGTAGAACCTTTTCAATATTGGTATATTCTATTATTTCTTTGTCCACATCTTTGTTATCAATAACAGTTTCTAAATGTAGTTGTCATAACCAATAAAGGGCAGCAAGTCAAGCAAGGTTTCCACTTCTGACCAAGTACTGTATGTACATCTCATATTTGAGTAAAAGCGGAGCCATGTTACTCTGCCATCTTGAATGCGGTAATATTGCCGAATAATATACGAAGTGCTACGACGTAGCTATACTACGAATCTAGCGTAGCACTAGGCGTAGCACTTCGTAGAGGAATCTATTAACGAAGGTATGGTGCAGCAATTTGCTTCGTCTATTCTGATTAGATTTATGAGCATCTAGAAGACACTAGGCATTTTGATTATGATGTTTGTTCAAAATATTTAAAAAAAATCTCTTTTGCCCTTTCTATATAAGCAAAGATTAGATAAAAAATACTTGTAGGTAACTTAAGTAATATTATTTCTCAGAGCGGTTTCCGCATGTCAAAAGGTGATGATTAAAACATTTAAATTATTTTATTTTCCCATTAAGATATAGTTTCTACCTATAGGTAGAAACACCGACAAATTCTTAAAAGCATATCTTCAGACTACAAAAGATTATAAAGGAGAGGTTTATCCCTTATTATGGATCTGTTATTAAAAATAAGTATCCCAACATTTGTAACGGAATGCTTCAGATCTCTTATAAAGGATGAGCTTAACGCGTAAAAGAACCTGACTTGATAAGGGTTTCGTCTAAATTTGATGTCTGTCACGATCATTTTTTTAACATTATTTGGTACCAACAACTACAATATAAAAGATGTTTGTATATAATACAAAACAACTGCCCATTTCACTATAAAGCTTTGACTATTTCAATTTTCAAGCATTATCTAACATGCTCTATATTGTAATTAATGAAAGATTCAATAGTCTATACCATTTTTAAATCAAGCGACTGCAGTTGTGAAACGTGTCCTTTTACCTCTCATCTCAAAACTTTGGGTTTGATACCTCATTTTAAATTTCAAAGCACCTGTTGAAAATTGTATATTTACTCAGAATTATGTCCTTTTTCAAACCGCGATAAAAGTAAATCTCCTACGGGTTGTTTGAGGAGCCTAATTAAAAAGGAGTCTAATCTCACAGCTCCTGTCCCCTGCGTAGGTGTTGCGACGGTGTGCAATTATAATTTAGAACGAGGGTTAAAAACCTCGTCAGCTTCCTTTGTGACACAGGAGAACTACATTTTCCTTAAGTGAGGATTACATTGGACTAATTAGTTGCTTATTACGTGCTTACGAGAAATGGTAAGATTTAATTCCATGACTAAGTCTATGTGAGTATTTTTGGTTTGAACTTTCGTAATGTGATTAATTGACATGAAATAAGTGTATATTATGTATTTACATACGTTGTTCCCATCATAAGTTGATATATTAAATATCAACTTATAATGGGATCTATTGCGGTGACCCGTGCTAGTAATATGCAAATCGGTTTTTTTTATTCACTCTGGTGGTCTTCGGCTTGTAGTACATGTAGCAACGATAACATCAGTATCTCTTACGGGAAAACCTCCATACAATAAATTTTATTTGGCCGGGATTTTTAAATTTGAGCCAAAAGTACCAAGTAGTGTTACAAAGGCGTTTTTGATTCAAAGAGAAGTGATTGAAGTTTCCTGTTTCTTTACGGTGAACTTTCCTGATTGCTTTGGTGTTTCTATAAAATTTGTCTAGAAATATGAGTACATTTAAATATTAATGTTTTGAATAAGTAAGTTAAGCAATATTTATTAGTTAGTTGAGTGCGTTTTCATTATTTTATGACAGGTAGAAATATTTTATTTTTATTTATTTATTTTATTTTATATTATTTTTTAAGGACTTTTGAATTATGCAGCTAAGTAACATGATATGTTAATAATAAAATGCCTGTTAATATTCAGGAATTAAATGTATTTTGTCAGTTTGACCAGAGTAAGTTTTTTATCATTAGATTTTGGTTTAAAGAACTTTATTTTCATACAAACATAGTTTACTTAATCATTGCATAAAATATTCTATGATACTGTACACGTTTTAATAATATTCCTTTCAAATTAAATTAAGTTTATAGTTTGAGCTGGAACTTGGATGCTTGTGGTTTCCTTTGAACGTGCACATTAGGTCGTGAACAATGAACATTCACTGAACCCTTGCCTCAATTCAGGGCACAAGTTAAGTAGAGTTAGGTTTCATGGAGTGGCTAAGAAGACTTTAAATGGATAATGGAGATTATAAAGATAAAAAATGCTTTTTTGATTTTCTTTCCGCAAGTCGTGGGGTTGAACCCAGCGGTGCACTCCTAAATTATTCCTTTCATAAGTTAATAAGATGTCTCGTTTGAATATGGTCAATTACATCCATCATAATAATCATTTTAGCCACTAATTTAATAAATTCAGGTTAATTACGCCGTATGTAAAAGACAGTGATTGTTGCTTCCGATAACTTTACCGTAGATTTATATTAATATTTTATAGTTATATTATTATTATAGTTTTCGTGAAATGGAATATTTCCATTTCACGAAAACTATAATAAGACCTTAAAGAAAAATAGTCATTAAATATCTTAAGTCTTTCATCTCTATGTTAATAAAACTCAAATATTGAATTTACTTGCCAATTTCAAATGAAGTCAATTGAGTTCAATAAAGTTTCAAGTTAATTTCATTCGCTTTATTGTATCTACTCGTACAGCGTAGAACCCACTCGATTTCAATTGATATCGCCAAAATCATTCTATAGATATATATAGGTACTAATAATAAATCTGTAAGGGTCGTTCATAGAGTAATTTAGTTTTTTTCCAAAGATATTGTGTTTATATGCCCCATGCATCATGCATACATAGGGCATATAAACACAATATCTTTATAATATGATACTGAAACTAATTTAACGATTTTTAGAGTAGTTTTCTATATGTATTATAATTACCCCTATTTATGTTCCTACTATTGGAACACAGGGACTTCTCTCTTCTCTCTTGACGAGAGAGATTAGACCTCTATAACTCTTAAACCAAACCAAACATCCAAATTTTAGGATAGGATACTTAAATGTTTGCCAGTTATAATAAGACTTGGCCCCATACAGGCAAAGAAATTGGAAATACACGAAAGTATTTCCAATTTCTTTGAATTAATAACGATGTCGAGATCTTGTTTATTATATTGTACTTTGATCCTTTGAATATAAAATGTATCACTTTAGGGTTTGAGGGTAAATAATGGGTTTGTTATCTGATAGTTATCAGGTGAGAGGTTTTTTTGAATATAACATTAATATGTACATATCAAATTTTCATAAGATTTACCAATTTTAAAAGTGAAATAGATTTACCAACCTTAACTTTTTCTATATGATGTAAAAAAAGCTCCTGAAATTTGTATTTCTAAGATTTGGTTTGCCTGATTGTTTTCTTCTCTTGTTACTAGTATAAGCAAATAAACATGAAACAGTTTAATGTTGCAATGTGGTTGAAATATGAAATATAATTTTACTTCTGAATTATTTCTACACTAATAAACTTAAAACAAAAATATTTATCTTTATATATACTATAGATATGTAAAAATATACAAGCGAAGCTGTCGGCGGATCAGTTAGTCATTAAAAATCAACCTTAATCCTTAGTTTTAAATTGTTTTTGAATTAGGATTTTCTCGGTAGCTGGCCAAACTTATTTTAGCTATCGTTTACAAAATTTCATAGACTCCTTGACATAGACTTGACGAAAAGTTCTGTTCAACCGCATAGAATATTCCGAAATTTCCCAATAAATCCGAGCTTTTATCGCATATCGTAAAAGCTGTGTGTCATACAATCACCTTCAAGTCGTAATCTAATACCGAAGTGCTTTGCGTCATAGACGGGACCCGAATACAAAAATATTTATCTTGAGATATCTACCTAAAGGGTATAAATATACCAACTATCTTACTGGACTTTGCTCGTGTTATAAGTAAGCTTTTTACAAATTTGATTAAAATCCATTTTGTAGAATGTTTTTGTGAAAGAGTGACACACATCCATTAAATCATACTCACAAACTTTTATTTTAAGCATTTATAATATTAGATAGTAAACATAATGTGATATATTGTGTGGAAAATTTTAACACCAGTACTATTCCATGAAATGCTTAGCATGGAAATTCAGCTAACTGCAGGTACATAGTTAAATGCTAAATACATTTTCATGGAACTACGCCGGTTCGCACACTTTAACATGGCTAACGTTTTTTCTACGAAACAAATTAACGTGGCAAATAAATAACTTTACCAAATAGGCAGTGGTTATGTATACTAAAATTAAATCTTATACTTAGTAAGATTAATATTCACATAGTTCAATAGTAACCCATAATGTGGATAATAAAAAAATTACTAAGCTCAAAATATATGTATCTAAAAATAGATAATTCTCAGTTAAGTTTAAAACTGCTTGAGACTGAAAGTCTGCGAACCTTTTGTTAAAGAGTGGTGCAAATTACTTCTTTATGTCTTTTTTCTGTCAGTCCACATCTCACATATCACATAAATATCTGTACTTATAAGTAGAGTAATATAAATAAGTAGGTAAATTATAGCTAATATCTGACCGGTCACGTTCGCTATGAACAAACTAATGAAGAGGCTTATTAGTATGTTCATAGGCGATTGATTGCTAATTTCACGCGAAATGACTATAGCTTTCAGGGGCTAATTTGAAATTACTTGGCCTTTCAAGCTGCAATAACTCAGCCACGTAAGCCTAAAATTGCTTTTCAGGTGGTATATGCGAACAGACATCCTATTTTAGTTCCGATTATAGATTTATTATTTACAGTACTTTTGGATTTTTTTCGTCAAGCCTTTATTTTGTTTTATTTGATTTACAAAATGTCCTTTAACATAATCCTGACAGATCATGACCAAATTTTCTTTTATTATTAACTCATAGACACCAAAAACAAACAATCAAGTCTCTTGTTCTATGGGCTGCTCATGGAAAGTTCACTATGCACTTGATATTATTGACATTAAATAAGTGGAATGGAATATTCTAGTCTTAGGCCCTCCCACTTCCACTTCAGCAAAGTAAACAGTTTAAATAAGTTAACTGTGTAAACAACTCCAAGCGTTGTGACCGCAAACTAGTTACTAGCTCTTTGCTCAGCTAATAAATTTAATGACGAAGTTTCATTGGCTTTGAGTTTGTTGAGGCCACCTGCAGAGTAAGTTCTTGCTACTTCAAACGCAAGTTTTCGTTGTTCCACTCCTGCCCTTTTACAGTTGATATACCAACACGTGTGGCTCTCACACGGTTTTGCCTTAATATGGGTTCTCTCACGGATGTGTTATTAAAACAAGTTTCGAGCTCGAACGGTAGGCTCGGGGTAAGTTTACCACTTAGCTAGTGTTGCTGTGCAAATTGACCAGAATCATTTATTTATTTATTTATTTATTTTTTAATAATGTGCACGCTGTGGCCCCCTGTAATTAAAAGAACATAAGTTTCGAAGACCTTGTGAATAATGTTTAGAATATATATCAATGTATCTTTTGTTGGGAGTCCTTAAAATAAATAAATAAATAAATTTATTAAAAAAATTAAACAATTAGGAGCATAGGGAGAAAATCGTCATTACTAAATAAATGACTATTTTATCCTTATTCTCCTGTTATTTTTCTCAACCATATGCGGTTAAGTAAGATACGATGAACCTGGATTAACCTCAAATTGACCTTTTATTAACACAATTTAACAAAATATATTAACATGGAGATTAGTAACATGTCAACAAATCGCTGCAATGCAAAATTACCGACGCCAGACTCACATTAATTTTACCGGGTTATACGTAGGTACTTTCATCTGTTAAAGCTGTTGATCTGAGTTATTTATAGGCACAGTAGGCTAAGCCGTTATCAAAGCGTCCATTAGCCCACCCCTTATCTCAATTTTATTATGGCTATGGCACCTCACTGCTCTAATCTAATCACTTGATGACGGAATAATTGTAAAGGAGATGTAGTTTGTATATTTTTATTGGTAGTTTTGACATTTTATCATTAGGACGTCCAATGGTTATTAAACTCTCATGAATCTCCTGTAATTCAGTTAGATACAAGATAGTTTGCATCTGCCCTAAGCATACGTCTTAGATCAAGACATCAGTGTTTTTTTTAATTCTACGCCGGGTTGCCAATGATCAATAGCTATCTATTCGAGAACTTTTAAGAGCCCACAGATCTACTGAATAAGTTCATAATAATCCAGTAAAGCTATTAATTGTATCCATCGTTTTGTATGAAATTGGATTAAATTGGATTACTTAATGCAGATCAATATCTGGCGAACACGAGAGCCGAGCTTTGGGTATAGGTCAAGTGGAGTGGCATTAAAATTTCCGATAAATAAAGTCTTCGATAGGATTAAGCTAGCACAGTTTATTTATAATATGATTATCAATATTTATCTTTAGGTGGGTATGTAAACAAGATCTTGTGTGATGTGTAGAGGATTAAATGCAATCTGAAAATGACGGATCATACCAAAATATAGAAGAAATACATATTTATTTTCTCATCTAGATAAGACCCAAATTGTAGACTACCTACCTATTTATATATATACATTTTTATTAAATTGTACTTCTATAGTTAAAATTTATCAGTTTTATAAATACATATTTATTTCAAGATATATATTATTTGATTTACTTTTGTGTTGTAGCTAAATTCTATATATAACCGTTTCGCTGAATATTGTCTACGAAATTTCATCAAAATAGTCCGTACCTTTTAGGCGTTAATTTTCCATTAGTATTCTTGGGCATATCTCGTCTTTGGAGTAATTATAGGAGAGTCAGAAATAAACTTGTTGTAGGTTGGTTCTTAACACGACGTTTTAAGATAAAGTTACCTTTTTTTTTTTTTTTTATTTAACCTATGTTGTCCCACTGCTGGGCAAAGGTCTCCCCTTGATTTCGCCAGTTTTCGCGATTTTTTGAGATCTCCGACCACTCTGGCTCAAATGCGTCCAAATCATCCCGCCAGCGCTTTCTAGGTCTTCCACGGCGTCGCTGCCCTTCTGGAACCCAGTTTGTGACGAGCCCGGCCCAACGGTCTGGCTGCATTCGAGCCACATGCCCTGCCCAATCCCATTTCAAACGTGCCGTTTTTAAACCAACGTCCGCTATTCCAGTCTTGGCGCGTATATCGGTATTTCTTATGCGGTCAGATCTTTTGACACCGAGGATGCTTCGTTCCATCGCTCTCTGGCAGATCTTCAGTTGAGACTTTTGTGTTTCAGTCAAAGACCAGGTCTGAGCTCCATAGGTCAATATGGGCAGGATACATACGTCAAGGAGTTTACGCTTTAGTGATAATGGTAGCGAACCTTTTAGAAGTTGTTTCATGGACCAGAAGCTCTTCCATGCATTTTCAATGCGGCGATTTATTTCGCTGTCTTGCCGATTATTGAAGGAGACAATCTGGCCCAGATAGATGTATTGGTTGACGTATTGTATTTCCTGTCCATTTACTTCGACTCTACGTCTTATGCTATTAGTCATAACCTGGGTCTTGGACCGATTCATTTCTAGTCCCACCTGAAGACTTGCTGTGCTCAGGTCTTGGAGCATTTCTTGTAGTTCTAAAGCTGATGGAGCGAAGAGGACTATATCATCAGCAAAACGTAGGTTTGATAGTTTTTTATTACCGATGCAAATTCCCTTCATTGTCCATTCAAAGTTACCTATCACGTTTTATTATTTTTAGGCATAATGTTGTGAGGTTACCTGTTAATTAATAAATTCATGTTGTAAAACATGTGGCTAGATAAATGTAACGTTGTCTGTCATGTTGTCAGAATATTCCCAACATTGATTAAAAAGCAAGACACCGGGTCCATTCCATTTATCTCTACAGATCAATCAATGTATGAGTAGATAGATACTACTCGTATTACGTGTTTGCCAAACACAGAATCTTGAATATTATTGAATATGTTAATATTTTGAGGAATATTTCTTTTTATGTGCTTTTAAATGTTTAAAATTCAGTATTTTTTTACTTGTTGATTTTTATAAACAAAATCTTATATTATGCAAGCAATAAATGTAAAACTAAGTTTACCTTACGTGGAAATACGTGACATGAAAATACCGTTCCAGTATGTACAGAAGAGCCACCAATTGAATATTCATCAATCGACCTTCGCAATGTTGATTTTAGCAGACAACTATCCATATAGTCAACTTCGGAAAAGCTACTTGTTGTGTTCTTTTATTGAATAATTTTGTATATTTATACTTGTGTATTCTTTATTGAATAATATTAAATGAAAAAATAAATAATGAAAACATAAGAGATGAAATAGATGTAGTAGTAGGTAGTTGATCTTCAACAATTTACTTCTCTAAAGTGATCCATATTCGCATACTTTTGCTTAGGTATTTAATCTTAAATACGTAGCTTATTTAGCCGGTTTCTGTCGCCAGGTAGATAAAGCTAAAAACCAATAACTTAGCGCAGACAATTGATTGTGCTGTCGTAGACACGGAAAGTTTCATTCGGCGACATATTGCTTCCCTATGAATCACGTACTTTGTGAGTGATAACATACGCGTGAACTTTCTCAATGGATATTTTCTTGGACGAATATTTATTTCTGGACTATTATTGTATTACTTATAATAAATATATTTTCATATGAAAATATATTGTGTTTTCCCTTTTTTTAATTGTTTATTGGATGAACATTCTTACGGTGTTAATTTTTTTTATCAATAACGAATAACGAATTTATATTCAACAAATAATAACAAATCTCTCCTTTACTTGTTTTCCTACTTCACGAAACTTATTTATTTACACAAATATCTAAAAGACTTCCGCAACTGTCCAAAAGATTATTTTTTGGGACATTATTTCTTGGATCATAGTCACGTACGAGTGGTGATCACACCACTCGTACGTGACTATGATCCAAGAAATAATGAACTAAAACAACTAAAACAACCCGTATATTTATTTCACCTTTGATATATCAATATCAAAGGTGAAATAAATATACGGGTTGTTTTAGTTCGCGGAAATATAACCTTATTCGAAGCATAAAGATATCCGTATTCATTTTATTATTCTTGCAATTGAAACTGATATGATCTTTCAATTAGGTTTATAAGTAAATGTTTTGTTTTTGTGCATTTTTTCCATCTATGGCTGGACGCTAAATATTGACGAAAAACCTGTGTGTCTCGGTTTCACCTACGTTTTGTTTGTTAATTGTAGCCTATGTGTTATTCTGATAGTAAGCTATATTGTAAAGTTTAGTTACAATCCAAATTCATGAGTAAAAGTGTCAAACATTTTTACAAACGACCCTCACAAGTTTTCGTTTAAATACATAAACGTTTAATATATATATATTTGTAAGATAGATCAGACCACAAAATTTCTTTCTTGAGCAGTAACTTAGTTATAAAATGTTTTACATAACGTTTACATTTTGTGGCTCTACTACTATTTGAAACCGAATCCCTACGCAAGATTGGCGTAGGACTAAATAAATGTTGAATATTCATCGTGGCAATTAATTGAATCCTGATTTGGCTTAATCAAAGTTCCCATTGGTTATAATCAACAAATTAACGCTCTGTTTGTAGTAACTAATAGGTGGTGAGAATAGTCTGATCAAATTGCTTGCTTAATTTGGCCCTGAAGGGATTTGAGTCACAGCTGTTTCTCCAATTTTGAAAATGGCTTTGTAAATGGTTATCAATTTGAAGATAATTATTGATCTTAAACAAACTGGTTACACGGTTCCTGGGAAAAGTAATATTTTATTCGTTGATTGAACGAAGTTTAACACATTCAATGCGACACCATGCCGTAAATACGAACGTGTGTCATGCTGGGCACAGATAGTGTTAATGAATGAGACCTTTAACTTTTTGTTGATTTTTATAGTCATGGACTCACATTCGTCTTCGAAATGATCAAAACTTACACTCATTTTCAATTTCCATGCAAGCAAAGGAAATGGGTCGAATCCGTGAAGTTCATCCGTTCAGTCCGTCTATATCTAAGCACAAAGCTTAGATATAGACGGACCGAAGGTCTTGAGATGAGCTTATGCTTAGCATAGCATGCTCATATGATGCGTATATACATATACGATATCGTGCATTTATTATCTTAAAAATGAAAAATATAGAATCACCATTATAAATGCAACTAGAAATACTGTGAAATTGTATGTAGGTATTGGTGGAATAGGCGACGATTCGAAACCTATGAATTACTAATATTTCTCGTAAATTATTTTAATGGTGTGTAAATTACTTTTATTTCTCGTAAATTATTCATTATTTATCTTATAAAAACATTAATGTTGTCTTTTAGCCCATCATTTCTAAAATTGCTGATAACTAAAAAGTACATGAGATGTTGAAAATAATTGGCTATTTAACATAATTTTAATTTTGGAAAATAAACAGAACTTCGATCTTAGTTTATACGATCCTTCTAGTTCTTTTGTGTTGTTCTTATAGAATTTACTAGATAATAGTTTGTAGTTTCTATATTCAGAACGACAGGGTAGTTTATATCCCAATATTACCAATCAAATATCCAGTATTTACGAACAGACAGAACTTAGATCACTTTCCAAGCCCGTCACGTTCCATCGAAGCGTCGAAATTGCTTACGAAGTGATGAAACACTTTAATAACTTCGAATGAACCAATATAGTAATACCTATAGACTTGGTAGTTTGTTTTGTAGGAATGAATTATAAGAGATAATCCTTTTAGGTTCTTAAGTTGAATATAGTTTTTATTAACACAAGATTCAAGGTTGCCATAGGCATGGGGCTACGTTTATTGTCCAGTTAATATTTTTTCTATGTTATTAACGTTATCAGTGCCTTATTTATTAAATTATACTAAACATAAATATAATCTTAAATAGTTATATAGAGCCAATGAGATTATTTACTGGCCCAGCCACAAAGGAAGTTAGGTACCTACGTAGTACGTATATAAATTACTCCACAATCCATTTTATCCGTTCTAGCATCAGCTATCAAGTTATGAGACTTATTTTTGAACGAACAAGAATACAAAGAACATACACTCAGTGCTCGTCAAGATACATCCACACAACAGGTTTTCCGATTAATATTTTTACACCCAACAAACTGAGAGCCCAATTTCGCCCGAACATGGGATATTTTTAGCTCTACCGTACTTTGAAAGCCTTTATAAAATATTCTAGTCGCGTCCTCTAAAGAAGTTACGCTACTCTAACTTCAGACTTTGCTCTGAAGGTTCTTACTTCTAGTTTTTACTGGCAGATTATCTATCCTTCAGAGAAAACTAGCTTAAATTAGACTTTTTAAAGTTTGATTAAATACATTTTAAATTACTTTAAGTATATATTTAATTCGTTTAGACGATTTTTCATGAATACAAAAATAAAAACATTAATCAAATGCGCAACTAAGTGGACGCTTGATTTTTATACGGGCCTAACTATTATTCATGTTGAAAGATTATCTGAATAACATACCATCATTTTTTTATCATCTATGTTACCATCATTCATGTCTCAGGCACTACAAAAACAACGCCCATAAGTTTACGACTGTAATATGAAATTTTTATTAGTTTGACCGCGCGAGCAAAGCGTTTTCGCTTTATATCGTGTTAAATTGGCATTCTCTTCTAGAAGAGTTCAAAATTGCTTTTGAAATTGGACCAATTCAGAATTTTGGAATTAAAATTGTGGAGAACAAGTTAACATTTTAGTAAAATTGTTCACATTGACGTAATTGAATCAAGGCAAAATTCCAACTGTAACTCCGAATACTCATTTATTTCGAAAGAGTAAGAGAACGTATCTGGAAATAAACATAGAACGTTGGTATCCCTAAGCTTTAATGTAGCGTGTGTGAATATAAATGAACCCTCCGTCTGTTGTCAAATAAACGTCTCCGCGCTTCTGAGTTTTATTGCTTCAACTGCTAGTAGAATTGAATGAAACTGTCACATGTTTCTTATATAAAAATGTCGTATGCCACGAACTCGACGACCTCTGTGGCGCAGCGGGCGAAAGTCTGCTTGCGACGCAGGAGGTTGCGGGTTCGATTCAGCCTCGGAAAATTGTACGATCTACAGATATTTACATATATTACATGCCGCAGAATTACAAAAAATCACGAAGTAACAATTAGCTTATTTATACTAAAACATATCTTCCAAAACATATGTACATCCAGAGCAAAGTCGCGTAGCAGAAAGTTTGTTTTACTAATTTCGTACCATGTAAAAGTTATACCCCATCGTGCGTGTTAAGTTCATAGAGATTGGTAGGTCAGATATACCTTGACAGTGACCTAGTTGGATTGGCCCCGTCTAAGAAACCGAACTGGGTCACCCAAACAATAGAATTTTCGATATAGACTCTTTTGCGATTATCTTGCAAATCTCCATACAAAAATATGGTATAGAAAAGTTGTTACAGAATTTTAAGGAAGAATGAGAATATTCGTTTAATCTTGTATTTATAACCTCATAATTTTTAAGAGGTATTATTGGTAAATTAAACTCGATACTGCAACGATGATCATACTGTGATAAAATGTCATGTTCTTCAGTTAAAAGTATCTAGTATTGTGGTAAATTCTAAAAATAATGTCAAGAACTGGAATGATTAGATCGTTTGTATATTTCTGATATGAAGCAAAGACGTCCTGTCCTGTGTTTAACTCTAGCTTACTTAGATTACCTAATAGTTCTAACACTCATGACTTGAATACATCCCAGATAGGGAGGGAGACTTGCTATTCCACGTTTGATTGTCCTCACGAGCTTATGTTTTATTGCACCAATTCTACCGAGAACCTCGACATTATGTACATTATAGCAGAATGTAGATTATGGCGAAGGAATATGTTTTGGTCAACAGCGTCACGTCACGTGACTTACAATAAATAAATAAGTAGATGTATTAAACTTTACTATTTTGTTTTCTAATAATAGCATCCGCTTTACGCAAAAATATAAAATTGACGGGTACACAGCAATAATGGGTCGCTTAGTAATTTACTGCTAACCTGACAGCGCTCAATATTATGCCGCCTAAATAGATTATCCAGCCTAAAGGAAACATAATAATGTAAGCGACTGCCCACGCTGTGAGCTGTAGGGTAACAAAGGTATAAAAATTTCTATACCTTTTTCAGATACCTATACGATCTTAGGTGGCTATATTTATCAACATTCTTACACACTTGTGTTTAGTACTTTCTGTCAGACTTAAATATTTGTTTTATTTTTATTTATGAAGAAAACTACTTTTTATACATATTTGTCTCAAGTGATGACGATGAAGTGATGCGACAGGTTAGTTAGGGTAACCTGTCGCATCACTTATATTTTCCATTAAAGCTGGGGCTTAGGATTTCATGTGGTAACATTGGCTCACCTAGTTTTCTATTTATTAACATAAACGCTTCTATTATAGCCAAGTAACTTTAAAACATTAAGCAGCTACGTAGAGTTAGTAGGTACTTACGGTTATTGAGTATGCATGAAACTCCAAACCGAGTATTTTATAAGGTTACCTGGAATATTATAGGTACAAAAATCTACATTTAAACTGCGCGTGCTCTGAGGATAATGAAATAAAATAAAAAAACTCTAAGAATATAAATCTGAAATCAATTTATTTACTTCACGAACGTTATAGATAAACAGAAGAAATAGATTTGAATTACAAAACGTTATGTTTATGTAAGAAAACTATAGAGTGTAAAGAAATTATGTAAAAATGTATGTTCCAGTTTTGTTATGTGCTAGTATGAAAGTTTTCTTGTCAACGCGCTTCCATTCCTTTCCTTGCTCCCATGGGAAATTGTGTTGAGAATTTCTGAGGTAAACATGAAAGATAACTAGGATTTGATGGTATACTACTGGGTTTAAAACCCACTTTGGTGTTGAAACTGAGATTTATTCTCAACTTTATTTTGAAACCTATTTTAAAAATATTGTATAAAGATTTTTAATCTTTAACGTAAGGAACAGTGATTTATTATATTGAAGATATAGTTCACTGTCATGTTTGAGGACAGCCTAAATTATCTCGATAGCCGATTGATAGTAGAATTTTTATTACTACGAGTATAATTAATTAATGAAGCATTTAAAGGGGTTCGGCAGCACGCAGGTAACATCTCTGATGCTACAGGCGTCCATAGGCTGCGGTAACCGCTCTCCACCAAGTGGGCCGCATGCTTGTCTGCCAACTTGGTAGTATAAAAAAAAAAAAAAAAAAATTGGCTACAGAGCAAGGGTTCAATAGAATTAAACACTTTTAATTTACTTACATATTAGAAAAATAAAATATCCTATTTTGAACAAAGTACTGAAGGGATATCCTGGCACTATTGAGTAATGGACTGTAAAGTTCGTTCGAGCGCTCTCTACCCAGCCACCGGAAAGCTGAAGCTTCCAACGCCATTGTTGCCACTGAAATCGAGATGGAATACAAAATAGTCATTGAAAAATCTAAACATATAACACAAATTACAGAAATAAGATTTAAATCTTGGTGAAACCAATAAGAAATAGATTTTTATTTATAAAACCACTTTACATATATTTAAATTATGTTAATTTAATTAAGGTAATAAATAAATAAATAAATAAATATTACTGGACAATTTTTACACAGCGACATCTAGCACCGTGGTAAGCTCGAAGCTTGTGTTACGGGTGCTAGATTTCTGATATACTTAATATAATATAATGTTGGGAATTTAATTAAATTAACATATTATAAACTGACCCGGCACTACACCGAAGATATCCCGGACATCAGCCTGTACGAGATTAGGATGGCCCTGAAGCAGCTTAAGAACAACAAGGCGCCAGGTGAGGATGGAATTACGTCAGAGCTTCTGAAAGCGGGTGGATCACCGGTACTTAAAGTCCTTCAGAAGCTCTTTAATTCCACCTTGCTTGGAGGCACCACGCCTGAAGCATGGAACAAGAGCGTGGTGGTCTTGTTCTTCAAGAAAGGTGATAAAGCCTTATTGAAGAACTACAGACCTATCTCGCTCTTGAGCCATGTTTATAAGCTGTTTTCTAGGGTCATTTCTAACCGACTCGAACGCAGGTTTGATGACTTTCAGCCTCCCGAACAAGCCGGTTTCCGAAAAGGCTACAGTACCGTAGACCACATACATACGCTGCGGCAGGTTATACAGAAGACCGAAGAGTATAACTTGCCGCTCTGTTTAGCGTTTGTGGACTACGAGAAAGCCTTTGATTCGATCGAAACATGGGCAGTGCTTGAGTCACTCCAGCGGGGCCGTATTGACTATCGGTATATCGAAGTGTTGAAGTGTTTGTATAGAAACGCCACCATGTCCGTCCGAGTACAAGAACAGAGTTCGGAGGCTATTCCCTTAAAAAGGGGCGTAAGACAGGGAGACGTTTTGTCTCCGAAACTGTTTACTGCCTCTTTGGAAGACGCCTTCAAACTTCTGGATTGGAAAGGATTGGGCATCAATATCAACGGCGAATACATCACTCACCTTCGATTCGCAGACGATATCGTACTCATGGCAAACTCGATGGAAGAACTCGGCACAATGCTCGAAGGCCTCAATCGAGTCTCCCAACGGGTTGGTCTCAAAATGAACATGGACAAGACGAAAGTCATGTCCAATGTTCATGTAGAGCCTGAACTTGAGAACTCGGCTCTTGAAGTTGTTGACGCGTATGTATACCTAGGACAGACAATCCAATTAGGTAGGTCCAACTTTGAGAAGGAGGTCACTCGTCGAATCCAGCTCGGATGGGCAGCGTTCGGGAAACTTCGCAGCGTCTTTTCGTCCAAAATACCTCAGTGCCTCAAGACAAAAGTCTTCAATCAGTGTGTGTTGCCAGTGATGACATACGGATCCGAAACGTGGTGCTTCACTATCGGCCTCATCAACAGACTCAGAGTCGCTCAAAGGGCTATGGAGAGGGCTATGCTCGGGGTTTCCCTACGGGATCGAATCAGAAACGAGGAGATCCGTAGGAGAACGCGGGTCACCGACATAGCCCAACGGATTAGCTCTTTGAAGTGGCAATGGGCAGGCCATATAGCGAGGAGAACAGATGGCCGATGGGGCCGAAAAGTCCTCGAGTGGAGACCACGGATCGGGAAACGCAGCGTTGGGCGTCCACCGACAAGGTGGACTGATGACTTGGTGAAGACGGTCGGCTCGCGGTGGATGCAGGCTGCGAGCGACCGTAATGACTGGAAGTCATATAGGGAGGCCTATGTCCAGCAGTGGACGTCCAATGGCTGATGATGATGATGATGATGATGAACATATTATAAAATAAATATTAAAATTATGACGCCTACATTTTTTTTTCTTAGTCTTTATTTTCCCACTGCTGGGCAAAGACCTCCCCAAACTCTGCTTACATTAATACTAATAATATTTTTTTTATTTTTATTTAATTACAAAAATACTAATAAATTAATAATCACAACAAAATAAGAATTAAGCATCTTTGAGTAATCTGTGAACATAAAAAAAAAGATTCCAACGATTTGAGAACCTTTTCCTTTTTGAAGTCAAAAAAGAAATCATAAGCCGTTATGAAATATAAAAATACCGGCATCATGGCTTATTGGCAAAAAAACCTATAAAAGTAAACTCTGTTTTTTGTATTATTTTCCAACCCTCCGTGCACGGTTGAGAGGTTTGCGTGGGCGGTGGAAAAATGCTCAACAATTTATGTAACAATCAAACGCCTACGGACCAAATAATTGGACGAACTAACGAGTTTCGATTATAATCCAATTTCGTGAATTGTAACTGCCACTCAGAAAGTTGATTATGTAACATCTAGCTCGCCTTGAAGCCAACTTTGCCTTGATTTTTAAACATTTAGTTATAGTTAGTATTTAATTCGAATTACCGAAAACTAATAGAAATTATAGATTATATATAAGTACTTCTTAATTTATATAGTGATTGACTCACTTAAATTATATTGGCTAACATCGACTATTTTTGTTGCAGATCGGAGCGATGACACGGAAAACAAATCGGTATGTACCATATACAACTTTTGTGGATTCCAAAATTATGCGGGCGAAGGTCTACCTGCGACGCAAGAGGTTGCGGGTTCGATTCGCCTCGGGACATTCGCGAGCGGGAATCGAGCCCGCAACCTCTTACATCGCATGCGAGCCTTCGCTGCGCCACAGAGGTCGTTGTGATGATGATAACGTATAAGGAACATGATCTTGTTTACGTTAACCTTTCGGAGATACAGCTAACGACGCGTATAACGATTGTTTTAACAACCGCGGCTAGATAACGTTTATCTTTACTGGCTTTCAGAAATAGAAGCACATAAGAGTTCGTATGCTATAAGTATGTGGTGGATAGGTACGTTTTTGTTGACAATAATAGCCCTTTTCATTATAAATTTAAATACGCTACTAGATATTTTTTTGCCTGCGAAATATCTATTACAACTTGTAATTTACAAGTGTAGGTAATAGATATTTCGTCAATTTCATTCAAATTTGTTTTGCCGTAAATGAGTCGCCTTTATACTCGTAATATTATTGTTAAATAAATGTATTTATCTCAAATTAATAACAATAAATATTGCTTGACAATTATATTAAAGTCCCAGCCCATCATCCCGCATCATCCCGTATTTCACGGGTTATAGTTTCTAATGTTTCTAAGGTTATATTTTTTTGCTAAAGCTAAATTAATTTGTTCAATTCACGTATAGATTTAGGAAAGATTGTGGTCTAACTAAATAATTTTTAAAATCGGACCAGAAGTTACTGAGATTAACGCGTTCAAACAAACAGTCAACCAACAAACTCTTCAGCTTTATAATATTAGTATTGATGAGTCACTTACATATATACCACCGACGCTCTCTGAAAAAATAGATTTAAATCTAAGCGACTGATGAAAATTTATGAGAGCCTGGAAAACAAATTATACCTACAGGTTATTTTTAAACAGTCAAGTAAATTGTACAAGCCCGAAAAGCTCCCTTAATATTCCAGCCGCGTTTTTCCATAGTACGTATTTAAGATTCCATTACGGCGATGTCTGTTAGAAATTACAGGACGTAAAAAATAACTGGTTAAGTTCATTTTTACTTCATTTTTTATTTATATAAGTACTTACTTTTATTGCTAGTTTTTTCTTGCTCAAGTTTACGGGACTTTTTCAAATTAATATGTATCTGGTACAACTTAGTAATTTGACTATTAATTTATGAATTCAAAATAGTATTGAATACATATAAGTTTATGACGGCAGCATATGTGATTTGATATTTATATTATATTGACTGTGGGAATAATCAGGTTAATCACTAAATCAACGGGAAAGTATATCACTAATTTTGCGTGTGTTGAAAGGCTGTCCGCCCCGCCCCGCATTTGCGTTAAATTATGTTTGTTTGGGGGCAACGTCTTAACATAATAATCCCAGATGTCTAAATGTTTATCTACAAAATTTCATCAAATTCGGATCATTGGTTTAAGAGTTATGAAGAAACATACGTAGGTCCATTGAGCCTATAAACACAATACATTTGAAAAAAAGAAACGAACCGACCCATACAGATTTAATATTGTCATAGTTATGTTATATTGTAATGGTAGGCTTGTAATGTTTATACAGCATGATATTCGCGCGGTGAGGATTTCACTTAAGAACATATTACTTCAAAGTACTGTTTCTTAGAAGGAAAGGCGACAAAACAAAAATAACTGAACCCAAAAAAATACGGAGGTTTACTTCGTGGCCTTCGATTAATTAAGTAGTAGGTTCCTTCTTACGTAATTTATGCGGAAGTTTTCGGATCCTGTGAATTTTATGTAATGACTTATTTGCGTTGAGTCTTATAGAGTCTATAGTATGTACCTTTAAATTGTATCTTTATCGAAGACATTTATTTTCTTGTCGACTTATACTTAACTTACTTAAGTTTGTAAGAATGTTTGGTGTTATTTCACGCAAAAACTACTTATGTATTTGATTTTGATGAAACGTAAAATGTATAGTAAAACTTTACAATAATCTAATTTTAATATCAGAAAAGACTACTTCTATTAACTGCGGAAAAATACACTATAACACAAAATTATTTAAAATGCGGACAAAGACGCGGGTGGCAACTAGTTTCAAATATAATTACTCCGTATAGTTTACATTTACATTTATAATTTTATACTATGATAATATAATAGCCGTAGATTTCTAGCCGATTTGATTACTACTCGTATACTGGTTTCATTACCATAAAACTCAGTTGATTTTAGCTCTTATCTACATTTTCAACCGCGAGCTTTTGTAGAAAAGTTTCTGCATTTCCATTCATAAGCTACGGGAACTTTTAGTTTTCTCTTTTCCTTTCGTCGTGGGTTGAACAATAGAGCATTTTCTGTGCTACTTCTTTAACATAAAGCATGTGCAAGCAGTGTAAGGCTATGTTAGTTTTTAATTAAGAGTTTTAGATAGTAATAAAAATAATTTATTTCACTTAAATATTCGTAAGGTACGCTATATATTAATTTAAAATAACTGAAATTACTATCAAGGAGTTAATACACTCTCGACGTTTCGACTACAAAATCAAGAGAAGTATTTTTCAGGAGTGAGCGTTCCGCCGTGCTCCGTTTCCACGCAGCTCGCGCGGGCGACTTTTACTGAGTGAGAACACTCAGTAAAAACTATATACTTTTAAACTGTAAATTGTAATACAATATTTATTTATACCTAGTAGCGAGACGTGTAGTGCAAACGTCTGTTCGAATGCGAAATTGTGTTTGTGGGCCTAATTTATCGTCCTAATTAAAGATTGTGTGCAGCATCTCCCGTTTTTTAATTTTAATTAATATTTAGACGGAACAAATCAATTCAAGATACTGAAATTATTGGAATATTCAGTATCCACATCACATCACGAGTAATTCATACACTTCATCACGCTTATTTAATGATTTAGCGCAAATAAATCTCGTAATACCTGGTATTAAACTGCTGAAGCAAATTGAAACATTTGTATGTATATCTACAATACGTATATTATGAGACGCTTTGTATATTTTTAACTTTCACAAGCCTAAGAATACAAAAATAGGTTCCTATTTATATACCTCTTTATATTTAAGTAGCTGACCCGACCGCGGCCATGCCCGCTTTATTCCTATGTTTTCTCTTACCCAGCTCTGAAGGTGTAATTCCCGCTCGGTAACATCCTGTCGTCAACACTGTGACGAATGGGAAATAAAAAGTTCCACTCGTTCACAGTTAAGTTATAAAATTTCAACGAAAAGTGGCATTGTCATATATTTTGTATAATTATTATAAAAAATTAAAAATTTATAGTTTCAAATAAATTCATAAAATATTTAAGCAGAAAAGTCCATGGGATATTTTTCCTGCGGGGAAAAAAGCATTTCAGCGGAAAAAAACTAAAATGACGAAGGTGAAGCCGCTGGGCAGTATACATATAATAGATGAAGAAGATGACTAGTGTTATTCGTTTGTTGCAGGACGTTCAAGTACAGCAATTGGAGAAACTGAAAACGGGTAAGCAAACGTGAGCCTATTGAAACTAATTCATTTTAAAGCCCGAAGGTTTGAAAACGTGCTTTTTGTCTGGAAACGTGCCGGTATTTTAAACCAAGCCTGTTTCAAATATCGTACGTGTCTTGGATCTGCCTTAGGCCGAATTTCATCAATGAAATAGAAATCTTATATTAGTCACCATAACACATAACGCTAGTTTACGTGTGATCAAAGAATTTTTTATTTTCAATAACAATTTATCGATTATTTACATAAATTTTACGTTTATTTGCGCGATAATGCTCGTTTTTTATTCAATGGCAAAACTAAATTAAATATATAAAGTTCATTAATTCGTTTTATGGAATTCATTAAATTAAAACCGTTAGTGTTTATTTAAATGATTACAATTTGCTCTACTTTTTATGAGTATAAAAAGAGGGCTATGTGTATTTGCGGTGTTTGAATCAGAATAAACATTTTAAATAATGTGTCTTCGTTTTGCCGCAAAACCCTTTTTTTCGTACCTTAATCACTTAAATTATGGACGCCCTCTTTAACGCTGAAGTAACTCCTTATTCTATCTATCAAGGACAATTATTTATACATTTTATTTCCAGTGCTAAATCGACTTCTTTAAACAAAATTATAATAATATTTAATAATAAAAAATAAATTGTAGTATTATGTAGGTAAAATTATTTAGGTACTAAACGGAACTTAGTTAGTTATTAGTTGTCTATTAATCACGAATAATATTTTTCTTCTCTACATAACAAAGTTTGTAAGTTTTACAGGTGGATAATATTTACCTTATTGTGGAAAAGCTTGTTATGTTCTGTGTAGGTGGATACTTTTGTTTACTAACTTCCCAGTTCATGATATTCAAAGTTTTATCCGCACCACCGCCGAGTTGTTGGAAAACTTTGAATACAATGTTTTTAATAAATAATTCATGATGTATATGTTACCAAGTTTATTACTAACTACAGCTTTTTTATGTTATCTGTCTACATATACCTAGTTTATAAAAACAATTATCTAATAGCCTTCCTTGATAAATGTATTATCGAACACTGAAATAATTTTTCAAATCCGACCAGCGGTTTCTGAGATAAGCGAGTTCAAACAAACAAACTCTTCAGCTTTATAATATTAGTTTAGATTCCTTTTATTTTAAAATGAATCTTTGTTACAGTCGACAGCAAACTGGATGAAGCGAAAGAGCATATTGAATTTCATCAACTTGGTAAGTAATTTGGATAAAGTTTAATGTCAGATATTATTTACTGATACGAAGGTTGGAGAGCGCCAAAAGGGTTCCTTTTCCATTTTTTTTTATGGTTCTTAATTTCCGTAAGTATATATACAGCCCGCGGCACTTTAAGATATACCTACAGCAGACGTAGCTTGAACTGTTATTATCGGAATACCTATTAGAATGTACTCAAGTTTTAGAACAAAAATTGGTGAAGTTGTTTTTTTAGGCAAAAGTAGCTATAAAATGATTATTTTTTGTTACTTTTGAAAAAATAATCCCAACTTTAAAATAATAAAAAAACTCGAAATCTATGACGTAGGGTAGAGCGGGGCTAGTTGAGCATAGGGGCAAGTTGGGCAATCGCAATATCTCGAAAACTATTCACCGCACGCGTGGGCATCCTATGGCGGAAAGAAGGGGTCGTGGGAGGGGTATTCATTGCGCAACCACTGGTGGTGGCTCGACGAGCGAGTGAAGCGTACGCGCACATTGTTTATTTTGATACCAAAAAGTAAAAAATTCGTTCACCGCAAGTTTTCGTCTGTATTAGTCAATTGATATCCGTTTTCAACCGGATAAGTGTTAATCTTTTATAAATTTACTGTACTTTTGATATACATAAGGTTTCTGTGTACAATTCTTACAGTTTTTTCAGAATCTCGCTTTTGATTTGAAATTTAGGGGTAGGGGTTAGTTGAGCAAAGTTGCTCAACTGCTGTATAGGCACATACAAAATGTATGCCAGGTGCTCGACTTACTTTCTTTTGTATGAATTTCAACAGTGATAACGATGATTAATAAGTGATTAGTTCTAGATTTAGTAAGATCTTATTAATATAACAGAAAAACTGAATCTAATCCTAAAATTAATTTTAAGATACGTTGATGTTATGTTAATTCTATTTCCAGTTGATTATTCAAAGAAAATTAGCTTAAGTTTTGTCGCTAAAAGACTTTTAGTAAAGGGTTTATTGTTAAACCGAAGTTGTATTTCATTTCTATTTAACAGTTAATCCATGGTTTGGCTAGACTTTCTAACTGCTCAACTTACCCCATACCCTTGCTCAACTTACCCCACCTATGGGGTAAGTTGAGCATGCATGACATTTTGCATTTAAACCGCTATAGCTCTTAAATCCTACATATATAAAGTAAATTACTATGACACTTTTGCAAAAGGATATATTACTTATCCATTAGGATGCGTAAGTACACATTGAGACTTATAGTTGAAGAGTTATATCGTCTCAAGTGAAAAATTGCTCAACTAGCCCCGCCCTACCCTACCTACATAAGATTTGAATCTTAAGGTTATCTATTATTTAAAAAAAGTAAGTGTCGAATATAACTGCAACTTATAACTATTGATTATTAAAAAATTTTATATCTATTTCAAATCACATAAGAGACATTTACAAAGACTTTATCCATTCCACCTACACAAATGCTTCTCACATTTCATTAGCTTCAAACAGAGCTCACAAGGCTTAACCTCTTTGTCCCTGGATTTTATTAGTCAAACTGGCTTAGACTGAAAACCTTTATCGGACAACTTATCAGATAACAACCATTAGTGCGGGGGTGGCACAGAATAAATAACAAGTCTACACGTGGAAAAGCTACTGCGGATTTTCACCGGTAAAGTGAAAACGGTACTATTGTTAACATAAGTGTCTTATTATCTTTTTCTATTATTAGGTCTAGTGTTCTGGATATTTAGATATCATCACAATCATAATCGAGAAATTGTTTAGAATAAAGACAGATACCACACAAAAAACCATTTGCCTCCACCACATTTGTAAAAATACGAAGATAACTTTAACAGAATTAAGCAAATATTTCTGACATTCAATAACCTAATGAGAAGAAAAAGCAAATTTATTCGACCTGTAACTTTGTGATATATTCAGGGACCAATTTAAAATGTAAATGGTTGACTTCACGCCGCTCAGTACACAACACACTGCCACTGGATAACAGACAACTGTCGGCTTATCTACCTCGTTAGCGCATGGTGCTTTCACTGTTAGCTTATAGCCTTGACTGTTTCAGCACGAAACGAACGCCACTCCATTTATTTACTCGTGTCTGGTGGAATTTTAATTCACTTTACGTCACATTCTGTATTTTATTGGTCAACGTCAGGTCTTTTTTGGTTAAAATAGTGTAGGTAAATTGGATCTTCTGTTACGTTAGATCGTTTTTTCTGGGTTTTCAACGACTAAAAACTACACCAAAAGCAGCTTGAATTTTTATGGTATTTCTATCGCACCAGGCATTACAACCTCATGGGAATGATACTGCGATTCATTTTACCGCACTTAATAAATTTTCCTAAAGTCAATCTTACTACAAAATTGGATGATAAAATTTAACCCACTAATCTTTCCCGATAGACGCAGTAAAAGCGGACGGTGAACTAGTATCCCGCGTAGAACAGCAGGGGACAGCCGACTCAGTGGGTGGTGGTACTCCCATTCTGCACTCACAGGCGAAGATCGACGTGCCGGCGGCCGGCGTGCACCGCGTCGTCGTGCAGGACGGCGCTCACGTCAGCGTGCTGGACGGCACTACCAACGCACCTGAAGAGACTACTGCCAAGGTTCCTACTACATCTCATAGATACATGAAACCTACTGAGTCTAGTAGGGATTCCCCTTGTGCGAGACGTCCGAAAGCTTGAGGAACGGCGGATTATTCTTCAAACATAAGTAAGTGAACAGTTCGGTCCTGCACTCGGAGACGTCCGTATTCCTAGCTTGAGGAACGACGGAATGCTCTTCAAACACAAGTAAGAGAACAGTTCAGTTAACATATGTAGGTACCCGCTGAATTAGGTAGGTAGTTGTAGTGGTTAGTTCTACTCGTACGAATTTATTGGTGGGTATCCTTTGGGGATTGTAAGCTAAGGTCAAGGTAACCCTTCACCCTTTAGTGAAGACTAATGAACGTATAAATCGTTAAATATCTAATCTTGGCTATACCTACTGAAGACCTTCGTTTCTTATTAAATCTCTTCCTTAATTTTCGGCTGATCGATATGAACGACACACGACGAACGTACAGTAACGAAATACAAATGGCTGAGCGGCCCTTTGACTTACATCACCAATATCTTTACTGTTATTTTGTACTAGCTGTCCGCCCTGCGGCTTCGCCAAAATTTCTCGTAAGTTGTTAATCCAGGGTGTCATGTCAACTCACTCCATTCCAAATTTTATTGAAATCGCTCTAGCCATTTAGTCGGGAAGAGGTAACAAACAAACAAACACACTTTGTCTTGATGATTATAAGTGTGATATGTTCTAGTAATAATGTAGCATATTTTCCAGGTTTTCCACGGAGCTGCTCGCCTGGTTCAACCCGGATCTATGAACAACGCTCCGAATACGCCTCCGAACGGCCACACAGCTGTGC
The DNA here is from genome assembly GCA_963691955.1 of Chloroclystis v-ata. Classification (NCBI taxonomy): domain Eukaryota; kingdom Metazoa; phylum Arthropoda; class Insecta; order Lepidoptera; family Geometridae; genus Chloroclystis; species Chloroclystis v-ata. The sequence continues at coordinate 7,436,129 of OY829902.1, read as the reverse complement.
GTCGCGCCTTCAATGCGGATATTACTAAGGAGACCAAAAATAATGTACGTAACATCTGTAGTATTCCCGTTTCTATTCTGCTATGCTGACATCAATATTTCTACGGCTTTTATACGACTGAAACAACAGGTTTGTCGGATATGAAGCATTATCTAAGTACAAGATTAGATAAGTTGATGATGACGATATAGAAAACAAATTGACAAAACAGGAACGGCTCTTTTACGACTTATATTATAGGTTACTCGAATTAAACGAACAACAAATCATGGAGGAAAGGTTTTCCTATTTATGAAGCAAATTCGCGAAACGTTTACTTAATTACCTACTTAAAAAAAGCCAGGTTTTTCAAATAACATCTCTGTTAATAAATATTTTGCAAATAATTACAAATTACAAAACCCAAACAAAACAAAAATAAGTCTACGCTATTTAGAAGTTCTATTTCTTGTGCCCTTTGAGACTAACGCTCAAGGCTCAAGGCTGGGTTTCGTGAGCGTGTTTGAGGAAAAGCTGATAGGCTTAGGTTCTGACAATGTCTAGTGAAACCTAGATTTGACGAAGACGATACTTAGGATTTTTTTACACGCTTACATTTCTCATATTTTATATTGACTGTCACTCTTATACTCTAATCGGCATTACGCCCGCGGATTTGTCTGCTTCACCTATCTATTGTATTCTTGAAAGATCTTGAAGGTCTGCAAAACATCACAATTTAATTCGACCCAACACGCGTTGCGTTTCATCGGGTTGTAATTTGTTTGTCTGTAATTAAAATATAATTTATTTTCTCAGATGGACCACTATGCTTCGTACTCCGGGGTTCAATACTCGCCTCTGGACATGGCCGAGTACGTGTTCTGGACTGGAGACGAAAAAGGAGTCACTACGGCTATTGAAGAGTTTCTTCAGGAGGGGATCGTAAGTTTTATATCTTTTGTTATAATATATTCGATAATGGAAGAATATAAGTAGGTATGGTTAAGATTATTACTATCGATCGACAATCTACCGTAATAATAGAAATCATGAAGGGAGGTTACATAATTTACATTTCCCTGAAATTTCAATTTCATTGCTCAGAACTCGCCAAATATAAATGAGATATTTTTCGCAGTAAATAATTGGGCCGCTAATTCAAAAGTAACAAAGAAATTCCCAGAATTCTTTATCAAAATATTTTTATAGACAGTTCAAGAGAATTTATCAATCAAGTTAGGTATCTTCCTCTGTTCAATTCAAACTTTGTAAGAAAGACGTAGGCAGCGTGAAAATGAAATATTAATAATTACAAAGATAATCAAAAGTCTTTTATCTTTCTAGATGACGAAAGAAGAAGCGATCGCGTTCCTTCAAGAGATTAAATTTAACATCGATTACCTTCGAGCTCATTACACGCAGAACTTGAGAGCCGCTGAAGAGAATGCACAGCAAGAGAAACTCAGGAGCATGCTGCTTGAACAGGCCCAAGCAAAGGTAAACTTTAATTATCAACTACCGGGTATTTCCAATAATGAATGAAGTCCTCCTTGGTTTATTGAACGGATAAATATGACTAAATACAACCGTAGCATGAATAATTATTTATATACGTAAAAACGAAGAAAGTAAATAATAGGTTCTAAGTTAGGTACAAAGTTATTAGGTACGAATAGTATTTAAATTCAATTCACTTTATTTGAACACATCGTAACATTACAAATACAAAGCTAATCTAGAGCGCTGATCTAAAGTAGTAACGACAGTTAAAGTAAATGTTTGAAAGAAACATGGTGGTTGTTTGTCCCAGCAGTGGGAACGTAAATAAGATTGGTGATGATAACTTTTATTATGCTATTTATATCGGCAAACAAAAGCTATTCTAACTTATGGTGTTATATGTTCGCTCGCATATCTTTCCTGCCGGTTACCATCGAAACCCCCTGCGGTTTCTATGATGGCTTTTAGGGAAAACCATCAATTAATGGGAATTATAAGCTCTTATGTGAGGTGGATACATTACGAACTTAAACGCTAGTGTTGCAAGTTCATAATAAACTAACAGGAAACAATTATTAGTTATTATCAATCTAGTATTTATAGGTATTTTTTGATTTTTTGTTGTTGTTCGTAGTCAATAAGAAGTTCGTGGAATCCCAATTAACTTTGTTGTTGACACTTAAAACAAAATCGCCCTCATAATGCCTACTTTCTTGGAATAAAGATCATGTTTCACGAAACTTCTATAAATAAATCGCAAAGCCGTAGTAATCTAAACAAGACAGTATTGATCCCATCTCAAATGAGTTTCTTGAACAAACTCAATTGCGACTTCCCAACTTAGATTAAACTTTTACGCTTCAATGGAGGATAGGATGATATTTTTCAATTAATTCCTTAGTTGATCGCCTTAAAGTGGGTCAGCCTGCCTTGACCTGGGTTTAATTTGTAACAACGTGATCAGATCACGAGACATCATACTCTAGAGAGGCTTTCAAATGATTGGAATACCCTAACTAATCAAGCCGCGCTAAGGTTAATGAAATCTACCCTACCAATTAAGCTCACGTGTATTATCTATCTATCTATATAAATAAAAATGAATCGCCGTTCGTTAGTCTGGCTAAAACTCGAGAACGGCTGGGCCGATTGAGCTGGTTTTGGTCTTGAAATGTTCGTAGTTGTCCAGGGAAGGTTTAAAAGGTGAAAAAAACGGGCGAAACCTTGAGGGTCAGCTAGTGAATAATATTTCTAGAATTAACGCGATTCAACCGAAATATAAAAATCTGTTAGTGAGGGTAATGAGTCGTCTTATTTCTGAAATTTTATTGAGTATAAGATTCTATAATATATTCTCGATATATTTCATGTTGGAATAAATATCGTTAGTTAGAGCATAAGCTTTAGTTAGAAGTTCAGAAATACAACGTTACTGTTAAGAACATTAACGTTCGTTCATACTCAATGGTAATGAATACAACCCTTATCTGTTAACCATAATAGCCGTGCTAGTCTTGACCTATTAAACAGATACATTTAGGTCATTGCCATAGAGTCTGTCTTTAACAAAAAGAAACAACAGGCACACTTTAAAAACACGTGATCTAACGGTGAAGATATTGTGATGAAACCGGCAAGTTCTGAGAACTTCGAAAAGTTTGAAAAACATGTGTCATTCACCAACCCCACTCGACGAGCTTGGTTAATTAAATATCTCTCGTCAAGAGAGAAATCTTTGTGTCCAAGCTGTGGAAACGTAAATAGGGGTGATGATGATGATACATAAGATAAATAATGTTGTAACATAATATACAAGAATGTTGTTACTCTCCTACAAACCCCTAATCTCATTCATATCAGAGAGGAATTTATTCACTGACGAAATCGAAAATGTATTCTCAAGTGACTCCGCTTCGGTATTTCCTTTATTTCCGTTGGAAATGTTTATAAGAGCCCTCGGCATTATAACACCCGGCAATTTATGTCTTCACGTCTTATAATGTTCAAACGTTTGTGAATTGTTCGTTTAAGTATATTTATCATTTATTTTTTTGAGTTAATTAAGTAATGTCGGTGACCCGTGTTCTTCTACATATCTCCTCATTTCTGATTCGATCCCGTAGAGAAACCCCGAGCATAGCCCTCTCCATAGCGATCTCTCTTTGAGCGACTTTGAGCCTGTTTATAAGGCCGATGGTGAAGCACCACGTTTCGGATCCGTATGTCATCACTGGCAACACACTGTGACCTAAATATTAATTTATTTCAGGAATACCAGTACCGTAACCCTTCGCTGCAGTCGTTCCCGTTCGGTAATAGCCCCGACATCATCAGGTCCATCGCCTCCAAGAGCTGGGACCTCAGCAACAGCCTCTCGCCCATCTCTCTGCCGGTCGCCAGCGAGCTGCGGCCCGAGGTCAAGAGGTTCGATCCTATGCTGCAGACTAACATTATCAGTGAGTATCATTATTTACTACCTACTTTTAATCTATCTAAATCTCTATCTCTCTCTCTCTCTACACTATTTATATCTCAAGTACAGCTGAATCGATTTGGCTGTAAATTATTGGTGGGGAGGTAGCTTCGAATCAGGAGTAGGACAACAATACTTTTGGTGGTTGGTTTTTGTTGGGCGGAAAAATAGTAATCAATAAAATATGTCTTCTTTTAAATCGCTAACTTTAACGATCTTATATAGGTAGATTAAATCACCAGAATATAAAATAAATGACGATAATTAATTGCATTTATATTTTAAATGCAATTAATTATCGTCATCGCTCTCTCGGTCTTGCTCAGATTTGTGTCAGATATTATGCAAATTCAAGGCGATATAGCAAGTTAAACGTACTTACATACTCAGTGTATGCATAAATTATATGGGTACCATTTACGCACAAAAATAATTGTATCCGTGAAACATTTACGTATAAAATTGTTTGAATGATCGTAGTGATCTACGATAGTCGTAGCACTTCGAGATCGTCGTAGAGGCCTACGCTCCGTAGCGCTTCTACGGCGCGTTTTGATTAGATTATAAAGTTATCCATTTCTGGTTGTTTCGGCATGTGTCTTCCAGTCAGCGGCTTTCTATCCCTTATTTTATTTTTACTGTCAATTCCAGGCACATCAGACTACGAGCGTGACGCGGGCGCCGGGCCGATGATCAGCGAGGAGGAGTACGAGGAGATGATGGACAAGCTGAAGGCAGCCGACAACCTCTACACCGAGTATACTCTGGAGGAGATCATTTATCAGCTGGCTAAGGTGAATATAGATCTCATCTCATCGTCAAATTACAGCTGGTTGCATAATAGCTGGTATAATTAATTAATTCATACGCATGTGAGGATCACCAGGCGTATAATGTTTTTGTTTGTTCAGACTGTCGGATATGTGTGTTTTCTCCACAAACGAAGTTACTTGCAAGCAATCATACACGCACGTCAGGCAATAACCATGATTCAATTGTTTTAACTAGTTTTCAATTCAAATATTCCTTCCGTAAGATCATAGTGTACAATATTTAAAAACCATTTTGGAAGTCTAAATTTAGTTTAAATACATTTAAGAGCCATTAAGAGCCTTTATTTAATAAGGTACCTAAATGATTAAATACTTTAATTACGGTTATAAATGTTATTTTTATACTTTGTGTTATTACATAGAAGTTTCATAGAAGTTTATAAGTATTTATTTTTGTTTGTAGATGATGTTCTCTCAGAGCCTGTCGCGCGACCCGGCGTCGGCGCGCGCGGCCACGCAGCGGTTCATGGCGTTCTTGGAGCTGGAGGCCGAGCGTGGACAGCTCTCGCGCACCATAGAGAAGAAGGTTCTAGGTCAGACATGACAACATTGTCTAGGCAATAATAAATCTATTATCGGGTATAGGTCGGTCATGGAGAAAGTTAGTTTGTTCTCAGAGATATTGTGTTTATAGGCTCAATAAGTATATGTATATTATGATACTGAACTATATTGACGATTATTAGATTTTTTCTGTATATTCCGCCATAACTTATAAACCAATGATCTGATTTTGATGTAATTTGGTAGATATACATTTAGAGGTCTGGGACACAGGATAGCCATAGATTAACTATTTAAATTTTAGCTCCAGATATGATAAGACGTGGCCCCCAAATAAACCCGTGGTAAGATCGAAGCTTGTGTTACGGGTGATAGATTTCTGGTACACACGACACATCCATTCCCTATTGTTCATGATAAAGCTAGTAGAAGCAGATAGAGTGAATTTTTGGTTAGTAAATATTTTTTTCTTACATGTTTCTATATTTTTAGATGTGATGATTGCTGCACTGACGGACACCATCGGCGACCATCCAGAGCTGCTGCAGGCACATGAACAAGTCGGAGGTCCCAACAGGTTTGTTGTTCATTCACCACATAAAAGTTGTTATCTAAGAATTGTAGGCTTAGATTTGTTTTATAATATAAATATTCCAATATCGATATTAGCTATGTGATGCCACAGAATAAGGCCTTCACGTTTCCTGATTAATTGTATTTATTGACTTGTCTTTGATTATTTTCGATTTTATGGAAATATAAGTTACTGTCGTGTTGGCTAAGTGGGAGTACACTCGACTTTCATTCTGAAGGTCGTGAGTTCGATCCCCGCCGCGCCTTTGATAAATAACTCTACATCTAACATTTAGAACTTATATAAAATTTCCATGCTACATCGGCTACTATCCATTTGTCATACCCCTAAGTGATAAGGGTAGTAGAAAGCGTGCAAAGCATTTTTTTTTACAAAAAAAAGCATGAGGCGTTTTTTTATTTAAAAAAAATTGGGTTATGACTTTATCAATCATAAATTTATAATAATTTAAAATCAAAATAATATTGTCTATGATTCAGGCTGATGCGTCAATTCCTGGAGGCGAGCGCGGCGGAGCCCGGCCTGTCGCGCGCCATCCTCGCCGCCTACAAGGACGAGCTGCTGAAGGGGCCCACACTACCGCATAAATACAACTTCGAACACTAAACAAAATACATCAGATTATTATGTACCTTTTGTTACGTTTTTAAACATTTCCACAGATAAAAACTGGATATTTATTCGTTCGATTTAAAGTATGAATTATTTTTATTTTATTAGTTTCCGTTCTAACATTTTCTTACCTCATTACCAAGATTAAATTTCGGCCCTGTTTCAAGCGCCATTTTCACGAAGATTAAAAACATTTTTATGGTATGGTACCCGTTTATGTTATAATATAATTAAATACCATGGTAGTTAAAAATCTATTCAAATACCTAATATTAAAACCTTTCTGGTAGTTTAAATTGTAAACGATGATACAGTTTTTTACGCTAGGTAACAAAATCTATACTCTCTATTGTGTAACTTACCTACTTATCTACTCCAATCAGTGTATTAATACACTAATAATATGCTTCCGAATTCTGAGTTATTTAATAATACTTAGAATCCATTATTAAGGTACCTACAAGTAATATACTTTTACATCGTAAAAGCAGGCTACTGACACACTTCGTAGGAAAACCTAGGTACCTACGGAATGGAACGGTACTTTACGAGTAAAACCAGCCCCTTAAATTTTACTTACACCTTTTTCTGACTGTGTGTGGATGTGATAGCTAAACCTTACCTACACTATGAAAATAATTTAAACCTACGTGTACCTTATAGATTTTAGTTCTAAATGACATTGGCCAAAGTACCTTTATAAATTTGATTTCTAGTCTAAATTAGGAATTGATAAATTATTAAGATAGAAACATATACCTGAATAAACATTTTGTCCCAAAATAAGTTTTTGCTATGCTATAACTAGTAGGTCGAAAGGTCAAATGATATAAAATAGTTTTCGACATGTGTCTTCTCTATGTTTAGAAGTTATTGTTAGAAAAATACTTTCTTGTCTTACTTTTTATAGCTTTTATGGTATAATCATTGTTTATTATTAGTCACAGCTACTTTTTAAATCTTCTGTAAATAAGAATATCAATTAGCTTAGAAAACGTATTGCCCCAAAAGACTTGTATTTTCCCTGTCAAAGAAATTATAATAATCTCTTATAAACTTTCTCTCCTGTTAAGAAAGCTTTGAGTATTGCGTAATAACGTAAATGTTTAGCATAATATAGTTGAACGTGTTAAAGTAAGCTAAATATAAGATCTAAATTATAAAATAAATATAAATGAAAGTTAGTCAAATATTCCTTCATATTTTTCTACTATGTAAATCTTCAAGGGTGATGTGCAATTTAACGATATTAAAACACGTCTTTCTCGGAAGCTCATGTGTAATGCATATCAAAAATTATGTAAAACATATCTTTGCAGAAGTTATAGAAATGAAACTGGGGTAACAGTTGATACTCCTAGTAAATAAAATAGAATTGTAAATTTTGACCATAAATTGCACATCACAAAAACCATTCTATCAATTTTCAAGTCTTATCATCCTTGTTAAGATCAATTATAAATGGATAAATAACCATGCTTCCATGTCTTCTAAATCACAAACCATAATCCAAACAAATGTTGGATGTGCTATGTTAGTATCAGCAAAATTTATTATATTTATAATTATTCTTTGAAATATATTATATAATAAATGGATTTAATAAAAAAGATGGTTTATGTCATTAGTGTTTTATTCTAAATCTTTTATTCCAACATCAAATATTTGTATAAAAAGATTCAAATTACTAAATATTTTCATAATTTAATAATGACTAATTTAGTAATCGCGAAAACTGGCGAAATCAAGGGGAGACCTTTGCCCAGCAGTGGGACAGCATAGGCTAAATAAAAAATAAAAAAAGTAATGACTTATCCACTGTTGACTAATATAAACTCGACAACGGTGGAAAGGCATTAGCTTTACTAACTACGAGTTTCTTGTGCTGGTATGAAATGTACCCTTTTATCTTACCATCATAGATCAAATTGGCAACAATGCATTGTGTTTCATCAGCATCTACATCAGTTTGGCCCATAACCTGCAATGCTGCTTGAAGAGAGATTATATCAATCTGGTGATTCTTTTCAACTAGGTATACCTTTCTGAACAAATTTCTATAGGCAGTAATCTTTAGTTTTTCCACAATGAGGTAAATACCTGCTTTGATGAAGAAACTTTCATGCTCTTCCATAGCCTGTTCAATTCCCCTAAGATCACCATTCTTCACAGCAGAGACAAGATCCCAGAACTGCATTAAATCATACTTTTGAAGCAGATGCCTTGCTGGCATGAAACCAAGTAGCATTTTTACAGGCACCAAATAGGTTAAAATCAGTCTTTTGTTTCTCATACTTTTCCTATGGCAATTTTGGAATGCAAATGATAAAAATTCATCAGCTGATCTGTAGTCAGAATCAAACATTGCATTGCGGCCAACAAAATATCTGTATGTGATCTGTTGAGCGAGTGGAAACATGTCTTTGTAAGGTGAAGAATCTATAGCTCGGATGAGGGGTTTACATAAGTGAAGTTTGTTTATACGAAAATAGACTTTGAGCAATTGGTTCACAAGGCTGAGCATGCCAATTCTCTTAGTTTCATAATCAGATGTTCTGTTATCTGCAGCACAGACTCTGAAGCATGCCAGCAAACTCTCAGCTGCCTTTTCCATGATCTTTCCATTACTTTGAGCTGCAAGGAAACAAACAAGTGAGCTGATTTGAAATATATATTGAAACATTTTTATGGAAATATCATATGAAGTACTTACGGCTGCAAGCCTCAGCTTTTTGTGCTACCAATCGCAAATCAAGACAAGCAGTGTACATGAGAGGTAGGACCCAGTTTTCTTCTTTTTGCATCTGTAGCAGTCTTACAACACAAGCCACACAGTTACTCTGGTTGTCGAAAGCTTCAAGATAGTCCTTCTGGTGTAATGCCTGTAAATACAAAACAATGCTATAGGCGTTATAAAGGTCAGATAATTATGTAGGTTTCTAATGCATCAGTCTTAAGTCTCAGCTATCCTAAATATTGGGATAAAATGGAACCAAGATAAAGTGAGGATTATGGTTAATGAATTTTTAGCTTGACAATAACTTGACCAAGAAGTTTTTAAAGTTTAGTAATTAACTATGAAAACTGTTATCGAAAGAGAATAGGTAAGCAAAGTAGGTAACACAAACCTTCACACACAGCAAATGATTAATGATGATTTCATCAAGTGGAGCTACGATATTCCCTTCCACCAGGCTGGCGATGTCACTGGAACGGAGATTCCTGTTCCCGACATGATCATCCCTCAAAGACAACAGCCGGGAAAGAGTAGCACCCTGGGACGATCTGAAGGAACGCTCTATGGCTTGAATGTATTGGTTCAACGAAGACCCGAACGACATTTTCATTGTTTTGATGTCTTCACGCCACAGTTAGCATCTCTATAGGCTGATGTGTGACCAACCAACCAATCTAAAATATTCTAACTGAACAAATTTGATAAAATACAAAATAAAATAGTTCAACAACGACACGTTTTCTTCTTCTTTCTTTTCTGGCACTGGCCATGGCATTGTCTTGTCACAGATCACTCTGCTTGATTCCCTTTTTATCTGTCAAGATAATGTCAATATTATTTAAATGTCAAGTCATACGAAGAAATAAACAGAGTCAAAACTGTCAAAAGTCAAAACAAAAAGCTCTGCTGTGCTGAACCGCGAATCGTGGTTTTACTTGAACTTGAACTATTAAGAAATTTTATAAAAATGGAGGAAAACGTTGCTTTAGATACCAGCAAACAAAAGAAATTTGTTAAATCTATAAAAGGCATCAAAAAACTTATCAAGGTATCGTATGAAATAAATATTTTTTAGGTTATACATGCCCGCAGTTTGGACTAAAATTACGATTACTATTTCAGAAAGCAGAAGAAGGTGTACCAATTGTTGCTGCCCCTAAAGAACAGGGCGATGTAAAGCCGAAGAAAAAACGCCCGGATCGCGGTCTAGTGTACTTGTCGCACATTCCACATGGATTCTATGAGGTTTGTATCATACTCTTAGAACATTTTGTGATACTTCCTAATAATTCTACTTACATAAACTTAGATCAACAATTATACACACAGAAAGATTTACTTACTGCTCCATAAAATTATGCCTAATTAATATAGTACCTTACCTATTGCTCTTTTGTAATGCAATATGTTTTTAAAGTAGTCATAACTGATTTCAGCATGAAATGTCACAGTATTTTGGTCAGTTTGGACAAGTTACCAATGTGAGGGTTATTCGTTCAAAGAAGACTGGGAACTCTAAAGGATTTGCATTTGTTGAGTTCAAGCAACCAGAAGTAGCGGAGATCGTTGCAGAAACGATGAACAACTATCTTATGGGCAAGAGGCTGATAAAAGGTTTTTTATAAATATTTTAACTAAAACTAAAATAATGATGGTTTACAAAGTGTTCGATGTTTATGATATTAGATTATAATACTTAATTCTTAATATACATTTATACTTTTACCCAAAGTAATTTTGTGTTGGGGAACAGAGATTATGTGCACTGATATTTTGTTATGAAGTGCAAAGTATTTCAAATTATATTTTGCTTATGACCTTACTTCCTATTTAGTGTAATAGAGAGATATATTTACAAGAACCCAACAATAATTATCTATTATAAATAATTTCAGCATCCTGTATTCCACCTGAAAAACAAAAGCTCAAAGCCAAAAGGAAACATTGGAGTGTTCTTAATAATCCTACAGTAAATACAAGAATAAAACAGAATAAGGTAAAACAAACCAGTAGATTTACTTTATCACTTAGTGATTGTTGAAGTTTTTTTTATTTTCTTTGGATAATTCACACAACAATGTCTAGCCCTATGGCAAGCCTGAAGCTCACTTCCACTGCTATATAATCTCAAAATCTGTAAGATTTACAGTTAATAAATTTAAGGTGACTTGCATCCACCATCCTGTTGTATGTCTAATGATGTGTTTGCTATAGAATGTGACAGTTTTATAATAGCATAATAAAGGACAAAGAATTATTCACTCAAAGAATTAGAATTGTTAAGAAAACATTGATTATTTTCAGGCATACAATGCAAACAAAGATAAAGCTGGTGATTTAGCAAAAGCCAGGAAAACCTATGCAAAGTAAGTCTCATTATAAAACTAGTTAAATATCCCTACCTACTATAATACAATTTATAAGTAATTATTCTCATTTTCAGCTATAAAAAAAATATGAAGAAACTAAGTGATATTGGAATCAATTATGATTTCTTTACCCCTGTAGACATACCCAAAGACCTCAATGAAAAGACAAATGCATCTGAAGCGAAAGACTCCACAAAAACAAATCAAAGTAAAGATAGAAAAACTAAAAAAGAAACAAAGCAACTTAAAAAGGACAAGTTAGAAGAGAAAACTAATTCCAAACAAGATAAGAAAACTAAACAAACACAAGATGTTACTGCCACTGAAAAATCGACAAAGAAAGATTCTAAAAAGAATGATACAAACAAGCTTGCTATCTCTAAAGCCAAGAACACAAAAGTAGCAGAGCCTATTGTGGTAGATCTAAATAAAAATCACCAAGAAAACAAAAAGAAAAAGAGTGCAGCAAAGGAAAAAGCAGCAGAACCCAATGTGGTAGATCTTAATAAAAATCAACAAGAAAATAAAAAGAACAAGAAAGCAGCAAAAGAAAAGGTCTCCAGTACCATTGCAGTTCAAGAAAAGGTACTCAAAGGCAAAAAGGCCTCGGAGCCAGTTAATAAGGCAGAACAGAAACAAAAACAACTTAAACTAAAAAATGCAGGAGTAAAGTTGCCAGAAAACTTTATCAAGATTCAAGATGAAGAAGGAAGTGATAGTGATGGTCCAGATGATTTTGACTCTGATGATTACAGTAACATGGTAGAAGACGATTCAGATGTTGATTCTAATGCTGAATCAGGTGATGATGATTCTAATGATGAATCAGGTGATGATGATTCTAATGATGAATCAGGTGATGATGATTCTAATGATGAATCTGGTGATGAAGGAGAAAGTGATGACTTTGAAATAACAGGCTCTGATGATGATGAAAGTGATAATGAAAGGTATGTTTATGAGATTTTGTAACCTTACTAAAATAATCTTATGTTTAAGAGATTATGTGTTACAAAAGCTGTTTTTAAAATGTTAAATGCAATGTTATACTAATATTTAATTTTTTTGTACAATTTGAGTGAAGTAACATGTAGCTCATATTTTGTTTATTTTCAGTGGGGATGAGGAAGTAATTCCTCCTAAGAAGGGTAAAGGTTTCACTGCACCACCACCTGTAGTTCAGAAGAAAGGAAAGATCACAGTTTTAGTACCAGTTCACAAAAAACAAGTGCCAGAAAAGAAGACTAAGCCACAATTAAACAATAAGGCACAGCAACAAGGAAAAGTGATTAATGATAAGGCACAACAGAAAGGAAAAGTGGTCGATCAGAAACATCCTAAAGTAGAACATAATAAAAAAGAACCACAGCAAAAAGGACCTAAAACTGCAGAGCTAGGAAAAAGAAAGGCTCCTCAAAGTAAGAAACTTAAATTATAAGAAAAAGCAAATAAATTTAAAAGATTATTATATTATACAGTAATGCCATCTCTATCTATACATAATACAAGTCAATATGTGTATGAATGTATATATAATTAATGTTACTTTTAGTTGACTTCAAACATGGGAATAAAGCGGGCGAAGCCGCGAGCGGGTCAGCTAGTTTTATACAAAATGAATGTTTTTATTGCTCTGAAGTTACCGAACTTAAATGAAATTTGGTTCAGATTTAATTAACGATAAAAGCATCGCAAAAATCTAGTAAAAGCTTGATTATACCTAATTGATATGAGATTTATATATTTGATTGTATAAATTGTCGTAATTTAGTTACAAATATGTTAGTCTTGTTTATATAGCTCAAAAAGTCATTCTGAGGGGATAAATAGGAAATATAATTTCTTGTGAATATTTAATAGCTAATTCGTATTTCTTAGGTACCATTATTTTTTGTATCATCGAATGTACATTCGATCATGATAACACAATATTAAATTGTATTTTTCAGAGATTGCTGTAAGCCCTAAGAAATCGAAATTTGAGAAACAAACACAACAGCCAATGAAGAAACAGTTCAAGAAAAAATAATTTTAAGGATTATTAGTATTGTACCTACTCTGTTAAGTTAAAATTAAGTAATCTGGTAGAAAATGTAACAATTCTAAACAATATTGGATCTACTCTGTTATGTTAAAATGTATCAATTCTTTATATCAATATTGGACCTACTAAATTTAAATTAAAACGTACTCTGACAGAATATTTACTCATTCATATATTAATTTTGCACATACTTAGTCAGCTTGAAATGTAGGTATGAGAAAATAAAATATTTTTTAAATCTTGAAGATTTATTTTATTTTATTCATTTATAGAACATGGGTCAAATTGATGCGAGGAACATACTATTTACAATAAGGTTTTTAAATTATAAAATTGGGGACCTATCAATGTACACAGTACACAATAATACATGGACATTACTGATCAAAGATGTGACAATACTATATCTTTACGTAAGACCTTTATTCAGCCTCGATTGGCTCATCAAGCCGTACAACAACTGGTCTTTCATCATCTTCATCAGCATCTAACCCGGTAAAATCCCATTGAAGTTTCGTAGTCAAATTCTCTTGAAATCTCTCAATCAAAGTAAGAAGGCGTCCGTCAATTTTACTCAAATACGCTGTTCGGAAAAAATCTCTTAGCTTCTTATAAATAAGGTTCTTATTCATTACTATGTCTGCTAGGAACTCTTCTGGCATTTCCTCTATCTGAACTTCTAGCGTTCTGATGAAGTGAAAGAATACGCTTCTGTGCTTATGTATGGCGTCATCACACGAGCACATCAGAATGACCATGTTTTTCCAGTGTTCGAATGCATCGAGGGAATGTCCAATTAGGAAGCAAAGGTAAGCGAATTGCAGCTCGCCGATTATATGAAGCGGTCTGGAAAAATTAGGCCAAGATTAGGTAAGGTATGTCTTGTCGAAATCTAACATGGCGTTTCTACAAAATTTAAGTATTCCCATTTTGCAGAATACTTCAATTTTATAGAAACGCGATGTTAGTTTTCGACACCAGTTTCCTTGGACATTCAATAAATTAATTTCGAGAATGCAGGGTTTGCATTTATAGTTTGGCATAATGGGCTAGTAATTTATTAATTGGGTAGGTACACATAATCTGATCAGATTTGGGGGCTATGAAATTATAACCATGCATTATTATAAATAGATACATACTCATCTTGTTGAGTTATCATAAGCTCTAGTGAATATGATTGGTCCAAGTAGTGCTTAGTAATTTCCTCAGGTGTTGACCCTGGAGGAAACTTGTCGCGTGGTATTTCTGTGAACTTCAGGGATTCGCCTGAAATAATTTGAATATTTTAATGATAAATGTGAAGAGTAAATTGAACTTCAGTTAAATTTAAGCTTTAATGTGACGGTAAGTTTTGTGACAATATGATGATAAATTTTAAAATTATACAGGTCTAACAAGTCTTGATAGTAAAATGCTTGCAATATTGCATTTTGCTGGTGGCATTATACCTCATGCAAGAACCTTTATAAGGTATTTTTTGTAACCTTAACTATAACTTACCAGGTGCGGGTTTTAGATCTGGCAGCATAGCATTTTCTCTCTCCTCCCTAGTCAGCCTCCTTGCTCTTTTAGCATCAGTCTGCCCAGAAGTTGATTGCTCTACCATTTCCTGTTCTATATTTGAATTTTCAGCTGGTACTGATTCTGTTGTCTCTACTGGTGATCTCTCTGTGAGCAGTGTGTCTTGGCTATCCATTGATGGTGTGGATTTAACTCCTCGGGGCCGATCAGCATCTGTTGTTGACATGAGTTCTACTGATGACCTGATGATGCCATTGTCTGGTGAGAGTTTTGCTGCTAGTTCAGCTGTAAAGTACATTTTCAGGTTTTAAATTTCTATATATAAATCTTTTATGCAAAAAGTACTGAATGGATTTTGTTGAATCTTTTCAATATAAAGCTAATAAGCTGGGGTGCTTACTAGGGGCAAATCTATTATAATATGTGAAAGTTCATAAAAATGTGGGCAAAGCTGCAGGTGGAATATTTGTGGTAGTCATTTATTTATACAGAAGAATAGGTCCAGTTAGTAGTTGCTTCAATCAGTTTAGTTAATGTATTATGCCTGGTCTATAT
Source organism: Chloroclystis v-ata (assembly GCA_963691955.1). Lineage (NCBI taxonomy): Eukaryota > Metazoa > Arthropoda > Insecta > Lepidoptera > Geometridae > Chloroclystis > Chloroclystis v-ata. Next base: position 7,420,401 of record OY829902.1, on the reverse strand, counting down.
TTTAAGATCTTGCAAAACCAACCTGATATTTGAGAGGTTAATAGTTTCCATTTAGGCCAGATATCATAAGGGTAAGGACCTAGCTGCCGATCTAAGTTTAGAAGATTATCCTTCAAGCGTTGCACTGTCTCATCAACTAACACATCTTTGCTTATATCCTCCGTCTTCTTATCCCACATTTTAACAAGGAATTCTTTCTTGTGGAAATAGTGCATAAAACCGGACCTGTAATATTGTAAGGTTATCATCAAAATTGATGTTATTTTAAAGATCTGAGTTATGGCTAAACCATAGACTATGATCATATAATTGCATAGTACCTACTGTAACTGTATGTTTCAATATAATGTAACTGCATCATGGGTCTCATGAAAGCGAATTTGTGTAATTAGAAATTTAAACTGTAAAAATCTTATCCAAATCTTTAATCTGAGTATTACAATACGACTCTACTGGGGCCTATATATATTCCTATTAAATGTTTAGCTAAACCTACATATATAGCTATAAAATATTTTAAATAGTTGTAATAAATGCGTTTATGATGGTAATGATGTACGGAAATAACCAACACAAACCCGAATGTTTACAAAACGTGACGAGGTTAACACTCGTTGTAATTTGTGAAACTAATATGAAACTAGCATGAAATTTACCTCGGACTGATGTCTCCAGTTCCCTTGCTTACTCCAGAGTAGAAGACGTAGTGTAATCCCGGGGGAATCATCTTTATTCCACGGAAGTCTTCTTCGGTGTTCCAACATTGCATGTCGATACCAAAGACAGTTTCTTCCGGCACCCCAAGGAATATAAATGTGCCGCCATCAACTAAAAGCTTCAGCGCAGTATCTTGATCCATATTATATCAGATTTTTGGCAAAATGTAGAGTTTGAGAATAAATTGTATGTTTACATCGAACCGGAAAACGACAAGTTTGACAACTATTTTTTTTTTGCCTTATTTCGCCCATTGGGTAGGCAAATAGTCTTCGACTCGACGGTTAATATATGAACGAGGATGAGTAGGTACCTAACTCATCCTGAAGCGCTGACGCCCAACCAGAATCCTCCTGGCCTCCTGATAACACTGCGGTGCTGACCCTGCTGACGTCTGACAACTGAGAAAGTCGGTAGGACTACCTACTCTGCATTTTACGTAAACAGGAAATTATCATCAACGTAGGTACTGTGATGTAGGTAAGAGTTTAAAAAGTAAGAGGAGATAGAAATACTTGTAATAAAGAATGGGATTCCTGGGCTCAAGTTGAATCTTTTTATATTTATATGACCTATTGTACACATGTCATGAAAGCTATAAATACCTAACCTTTGACTTTGATATTGGATCAACATGGGTTGACCACGACACAACAAGTTGATTTACCTACCTAACAAATTAATTCAGTAGAGATAAACCATTCTTAAAATGAACTCCCATCCACAAACCGTGATAATTTCAACGTGTGAGAGGAAATACTTATTGCATCACTATACTTGTGTGCGTGCTACAACTTTACTGAAAACATTGGCTCATCTGTCTGTCAAAGTGATACCGTTTGCTTACATTAATGAACATCCAATGACAAAGATCAATTTATGTGTGTTGTATCTATACACCTTTTTGCATGTATGTGTAACCGCGGTAAAGTCTGTCTAACGAAAGATGGCCCTGATAAACCCCGGCAAATTCAAAAAAAATTAGTATGGCAATACATTAAATAATGTGATAACTTGGAATAACACATAATTTGATACTTTTCTATTATTCTAAATAAATATCCTTACATATTTTTTTTACTCCGATATAAACAAGTAATATTCTTCAGATTACCTACACGCCTAGGGTGCATCTTAGAAATATCTTAGTGTAAGTAATAAATAAAAGTCTCAATTATTTAAGTTTTTTTTTATTCATCGTAATCAAAATCAGAATTTTGAATCATAATTCATAAATTTACTTCAATAAAATGTTTCTTCTTCCAAATATGTAGTAATGCTATTTAGCTATCATAAAAGAAGGCAACAGTATTATAAAAAGAAAATAAAAGTCGAGAACCACAAAAATGGGATCAAAGTATCAAAATGTTTGTGCACTACAAACTTAGGAAATCAACCACATTATGTAAACAATCCTGTTTCTGCAGAAATTCAGCTTCTTTTTCCTGCTGCTTCTCCTGATACTTAGATATCATACAGAATAACAGCCTTCGCTCGCTACCGTTGATTGTTTGAGGCATTTTAACACGCAAAATTCTCAAAATGTATTTTTAATATCCACCAAAACATCAAGGAATAGTATTGCCACACACCGAGACCAATTTTCCCTAATCTTTTAAAGTCAAATTTTTATGGATGTACCACACGTAATTGTATATTTTATCCGATTTATGATTTATAAAAAATTAAAGAATTACTTCTTGTGTTCATTAAAGTGAACTATAATTCGTTAGCAAGTATTATTATTTTTTATCACCCTGACTTTACCCCGTTATAGAGCATAATGTCCGTAGGTGGAAACACATGATGTATTGCCATGTGAAAAGTTTCGCAAAAATGCCCAGTGCCATCTTTCATTAGACAGACTCTAGAGGGGCGTTCATTTTAAAAATGGTTTATCTCTACCTTTCTATAACTGAGTTGTAAAAAAAACAATATTAGCATAGGTAACTTAAAACTTATCCCAACTGTTTAATAACAATGGCGCTTTTTAAATCGACGTTATTAAAGGCTGCAAGGCACTATTATAGTGGTTTTGTGAAAAACTATTTTATATTCTACTGACTAGACATGATAATAAATGATCTACTACAGACTACTCTTTACATAATTTACACCTACAAAACACTGTTTAAAAAAAAACACATTAATTTTCTAAATAAATAATTACCTACCTATTTTGATCACTTATTTATCATACAGTGAACTGCTAAACATAATGTACGGGAGACCAATGAGATAAGTCAAAGGCTCTTGGGCCGGCTTGGGTGGCCTGAAAGCTAACATTATTCAGGTAAAAAACCGAGCCAGACACCGTCAGCCGAAGTAAAAAATGCCGTTAATCTAAAGAGGTTTGTTTTCCACTTGTACCAACAGACGACCGAGCACACTCGTTTGAATAGTTTGCGTTGAAAAAATTCCCGCCAAATTTCCAACGAAATATTCGAGTTCACGTCGAGTGGGTAACACAGAAAGCTCGAGCACTATGCACCACCCAGCACCAGATTTTTGTTTTCCTAGGTATGGATTTTTTTGCCTAATTATTCTCAACAGGTGACGAAATACCTGTCTGAAGTGGCGTGGCGGCGCGACGCAACGGCAGCGGCAATCATGCTTTAGTTTCCGGCGTCACTTGCAATTAGTGGATTTTGCGAGGCTTGAACTTCTAATTAAATTTGTCATATTATCAAAAAAAGTCAGTGCCTGCACTGACTGATGCCAGTGTAAATGAGTTTGTAGGAGTTTGTACGAAGTAGCAAGAACAGCTAAATAAAGGCTACGTTCCTGAAAGATTACCTAAACCATAGACTAAATTAAACACACTAGAAGGTAGGGTACCCCAATAAGGAATTTGTAGGAACCTACAATCATATATTATTTCAGGATATCTACTGAAAATTATGTGTTGACAACCCTTAATGTTCCAAAAGTTAAAATCAATGAATATGAATATAACACACTAATAATAACATGAAGCCGAACACGCCAAATGAAATAACTTTACATTCGAATGGGCACAAATTTATTTTGCTCCATTTCTGATATTCCTGACGAATAGAAGAAATCCACCAGGGAAATTAGGATGTAAATTTCGATTCGTCCTGTCTCGTGAACCTATAGACTTTCGGATTCTTTGTTTTTATCGGAAATTTAAGGATGTGAAGTCTCTAGGGAAAGCCCGACGTGTCCGCAATATCCCTTCGAAGGGTTGCAATGGAAGGGCTGGACGAAATGTTTACATCGATACTGACCTTTTACAATAAAAGTGATTGATGATTTATCGTTATTTTATATCAGTACCTATAGTTGTAGACGAGTTCAAATGGAAGGCGGCTACAGCAATAACGAGTACCCACCTAGGTTTTTTAAAGAAGGACTTTGTCGCTTAGCGACCACAATGTCCCATACAAACAATATTTATCTCGTCATTATTTTGGGAGTTCTCTTTCTTAGTAGGTAGGTATTAAGTTCATAAAAAGTTTTTAATTTCCCAGATGTTAACTCATTGAGCTTAAAAATAGCCTTACACAAAGGTCTCGAATATTAAGCTCGGTAAATCAGTTTAATTATAATATAATCCACATTGCACACAATCATAACAAAAGATGTCACAACAAACCAATAAAGGTACCTGTACACCGCAGCTATCTTATTATAGTCCTAACTTATCCTCTGTCTGCGTTGATAGTGCGGGGAAACTTTTAATAGTGTTCCTGTCCCTGAAGCGCACGATGTCAATGTACACTATTGTGCACAGCGGGTAAACCCGGGTAAACCTCTCTTGTCCGTCCACAATAGTTTACTTACCTACAAGGTGACAAAGTAGCGGTCAATCAGAAGCGCAAAACATAAAATTGATATCCTTTATAAATATTAGTGGACTTGGGCTAATGTTTGGATGTAGCATGAAGTGCACACAACTGGAACCGGTAGCCCCAATAAAACGTTATAGGGCCGTTATGGTACAGTAGGTACATAAAATACAAAAGACGGACTCTTTTGTATAAGTAATATAAATAACATGAACAGCTAAATTCTGTATTACTTATATAAATTATAATGAACAATAATTATAAAGAATCTTTTAAAACCTTCAGAACTTCATCCAATGCTTATTCTAAGCGCTAACTACGATATATATATATACGATATTTTTACCAAGGTTTTGTTAGAAACCTATACTTCTCTTTTCTTATACTATGTCCGAAGTGTCATACACTGTCTTGTGATAGAGCGTCCCAAAGTAATTCGAAGTGTTGGTGAACCGTCGGAGTCCCTTTAAATCTTGCGATAGTCAAGTCACCTACCTTTTGCTTGCAAAAGGTAGGTGCATATTATTGAATACTTTCAATAGAAATAACTGGCTTCTAGAAGTCATTATCAGATCACCATCAATTTATTTGTTTTAAAACACTGCTTTTATCTTGATTTCTAATCATGAACTTAGTGACATGCCATGAATTAGAAATAAAAACAAGGAAGTTTCCGGTATCCAGCATGATATTCATCAATATAACCTACAAACTTTACGATAAAACTTTGCACTCACCGTAATAAAATGGACGTTCTTATTCCGAGGGCGAAAGGGCAGCCAACTTCGCAATAAAACAATTTCTAAGAACCCCGATTGTATCGAAACTGTCTAATACTTGGAAATTAATTAACTTTGGTTATTGGTTTTAAGATGCGAAATGTTTTAGCGGGTTAATAAAGAACGTAGATTAGGAAAGTGTTGAGAACTTTTATCTAAGTTCATGGATTCTGGGAAACTTGGTTTTAATTAGCTTTATTTCGCTTTGTGTTATTAATTACACCGTAGTAGTCAAACAAATACAATAAAAATGAATAACAAAAATACGTAAAGACCGTACCATCCATGTCTCTCCTATAGGTATACCTAAGTAACTTCTTTTATCTTATCTACCAATACCTGCCAACTTGCGGTCTCTATACAAGAACTTTTTGGATTACCTTGGCATAATGCCTGCTTATTGTCATTCCAACCTGTATTACGGTGTAACCACATAGGTAGATGTGGGTAAATGTTCCGGTGTTGGAATTTTAGAGTTTTTCTCGGTTAAAGCTACAATACTAAAAACAACTTAACAAACATTACATTTGTAAATCTCGAAAATAGGCATAATTTTTATCTGGTACTGGGAAATATTTCAGGTAAGAAGAATCACGTGTGGAACGGAACAGTTATTTACAAATAAAATCAAATAAAAAAATATTTTAACAAGTATGGTAGGTATGGTTAACAAGGTATAGTAAAACCATTTCTAAAATGAACGCCCCTCTACCAAATTGTGAATTTTTTTTTTCTGTGTATTCTGTTTTTCTGTATTTCCTCTCACACGTTGAAATCATCACGGTTTTGTGGAGGGAAGTTCATTTTTAGAATGGTTTTACTATACCTAGGTATTCTTTAAACACAATAGGTACCTAGTATACAGACACATTCTATTCGATTTATTTTACTTTTTCTCCTGATAATTTACTCATACATCTCATTATCTATGTAGATTTGCAGATAAGATTGTGAAATTCTGATTCTTGATTTTTGTTAACACTGGATATCTCGTAGTACTCGTATAAGTATTTATTGATTAGCCACACAAATAACATTATAATAATATTATCGTTGTTAATAGAATATTATTACTTACGCTGTAATAAAATCAAATTCGAAAATATGAAACATACAGCTCTCTCCAAATAAAATTAAATTCATCCATTAAGTAATTTCTAGTCGAAATACAGGAGGCAGGACGACACTCGAGGGAAATAATGTTACATGAAGACACGTAAAGACAGTAATTTTATTAATTCCGTTATTCCAGTGTCGCATATGCCCATACTTCTTCCATCTTAATTTCGGAACTCCCCGATGGTACAGAAATGTACCTGGATTTTTAAATTAAAACTGAACGCAAGAAAATACAATGAATTTGAAATTTTGAGCGTGGGATGGCATTGGATAAATTAAACTGAGTAAAGAAGTCATAGAGCTCTGAAATACTCGTACGCTGTACGTAGACGGGAAAATGTATACCTACTTACTTTATTTTTAAATGAGTACTAAATTTGTACAGATTGTTGTGAAATAAGCAGGTACGTTTTATAATTGTTAAATTATTAAATTATATTATTAAATTAGCCAAGACATTTGTGCAACAGAAATCCTATATAAAGAAATACAATAAGTAATTCAAATTAACGAATTCAATTACGCAAATCCATAAATTGGATAGATCTTTTTGTGCATAATATTTTAATTTTTTTGCAAGAATAGTTCCTAGAATAATCAACGCCTCTCGGAAACCCCTATCTGTGGAGCACAGACGTTTGTTTACATTGTCGCTGCTGGCAGCAAGTACCAGACTTAAAGTAATTAAAACTTCCAAGAGCAGAATCTATGCAGGTTTTATCACATTTTAAACTCATAGGACGTTATCGCTATGCCGTGAATTTAAAAAGTTCAACCTTAGTTTTAAACTGCAGGTGGCCCAGTTAATTTTAAAGTTGGTCTGTTAGTGTGGTAAGTTTTGTTTCAATACAGTTTTTTTTAACTAAGGACTTTTACAACTATGGTCTAACCATGGTAAAATCTTATGCTTTAAAGTCAAAATTTTGCATTATTTTATATATTTTCAGAAATCTGCTTCATAAAATGAAACAAATTGGAACTGTAAAGTTAAAAATCTTCAACTCGTTACAGCTCATAAACATTCCTTTTATACTTTATGATTACTTTTTAAAAGCTTATTCCCACCGAATCCATTCGCCGTAACAGTTATTGTTTCTGTTATCGCGCTGAGAAAATTGAATCTGTCCACAATCCGCGGGCGCTCCGAAACAAACATTCCGCTCTCCAATCCACAACGGAGACATTGGATTCGGAAAACAGCTCCACCACTTAGAATAAGCACTCCCTTTTCCGTTCCCACTGCTGGGATACAGGCACTTCTCTTCAAGAGAGTGATAAGGCCTTAATTCAATTCACGCTGCACGCTGGCCAAATGCTGGTTAGTGAAAATCAGACCTTCAAACTATAATGGGTAGTGTAAGAACGATTTTTCACAGAATTTGTCACTTGCTCTGACTTCGATTATTGTTTACATTACGAAAAATATAATTAAGGAAACAAAGATAATGTTAATAATACGCATAGTTTCAAAATATCGCACCACCCCTGTAAAAAGGCCGTAAATACACTTGCGTCAAAAATTTTTTATTGCATGAAAAAATCGAGCATCGTGATTTACATCTGCTGTCAAAATTTCGTGAAGCTATCTCTAAAAATAAGGGAATTAATGAAATAACTGAAATTTTACGCCTTCAGAAAATATTTAGTTCCAGCAAGAAAAAGAGGTTTTCATATTTACTTCCCTTTGTTTTACAATTATTCCGTTTCATAAAGTCATAATTATATATACGTAAATTATAAAGGAAGATTAACAAGAAAATGTATAATGCAAATACGCTTAAACACTTATTCCCGCTATTTACAATCTAGTAATAATGAGTAGTTCGATTTACTTATTTATTCTATGAAACTTTTAGCTGATCGTTTATGTGTAAATGGTTGTTACATACTTTTGACCCAGCAAAACATTATAACGCGTGTAGTGTAGTTGCAGTTACTTCTTTATTCTACGAAACATTCCATACCTTTATAGGTAGGTAATCTGAGATACATGGTGTAACAAGTTTAGCTTTTTGATGTTTTTGATGCTAAACAAAGGCTACACTTGTTACACCATGTATCCCAGATTGCCTAAAATTAGGTAATGTCTATCTGGTGGTTCTAGGGCAACTCCACAATACTTTCAGCCCAATCTATTCCGCCGTTCTTGAGTGAAAAATAGTGTATTTTTACGAATATGCTTAGCATTATTTCTTTCTAAAACCGTTTTTGAAGTCGGCCGCATATCAGTCAGAAAATCAGAATACTGTTTCGGATGTCACTATTAGAAGGAATTTTCTATACCCTCTATTAGTGCAGGTTTATAGCGACCAGTTTTGCCACCTCCCTCATATTAAGCTCTAAATTGACCAACGGTTTGAAGTTACTAAGAAACATGCGGGTGATATCATATTTAAATAAAAATAAATAAATATTGCTGGACAATTCACATAGCAACATCTAGCCTCGTGATAAGCTCTAATAACAATAACCCCGGCTTGACGCTAACTAACAGCATTGTCTAGTAAACTATAATAATTTATATTAATATAGCTGACCTATTATAAGAAAATAGTAGTCCTTCATACTCTCATTTTTATACATATTATAAGTAAGAACGCAACTGATGAGTATATTAATCAGAAATTTAAAAGATACTAGATATATCTGAAATAAAATATAAGTTGTTATAATTCCAGAACTTTTGCCACAGACATTATTTATTAGAGCGTAATCATGGCATTGGTTCGCTTAACATTCTGAGTTAAGAATCTGCAAGTCATTGTTGGTTTGCAGTACAACTATCTAGTTCTCATTTTGACTAGTGAGTAAACAAGACAGTCTTCTATATTACACTTCTTAAGAAGGTAAAAGAGCATAATTATTTCAGAAAATATACGCAATATTGTAAGATTTTGTATAATTTCCCATAATCCGCATTAGCAGATAAGTCCAAGCCACTTCCTTCACTATGATCTCATTCTCACAGCTTGTCTAAGGATGCCGCAATAGGGAAACAACATTATCTAGGCTGTATATCTTACCACCCATACAAAATCCACCTTAGAACTTTCATAGCCATTCCCATCTCTCTTTATAACATACGGCTAAGTAATAGGACCAGTGAGCAATCAAATCAGGGCGAGAACTATCGTCGACATCTGTAAGATTATCGAGACACCCACATTTGATGCATTTACAAAGAGTTGATTGCACTTTTAGAGTTCTTAGTTATAATTTTATGAGGCTTACGACCATTTTAAGATATAGAAAGTATGGCGATATCACGCCACGTCTATAATTTATAAAAAAGAAGACTTTATACCCATAGTTGCAAAGAACTATCTTGCCAACAAAATAAAACAAATAATTAAGACCAAGAAAGTGACCGTTAAGATTCAGGTCTCCAAGTTCAAATGCCGGAGTGGATTAACTATTTATGTCTCGTATGAACTGGTCAGACAGATGTTGATGCAAACCTCTAAGGCTCTAAGCACTCGTTTGCACTAGCGACCTGTAGCGTGCTCATTTGTTCCTAAAATTCACGAAAATATTGTTCAAAATGAATAAAGTTAGAACGTCTACCTACAGGAATAAAAACATATTAGATATAAAAATGTAGACGTACTCTATAATAATAAAATTCGTAACGGGCTAATTTTTGTTATTCTCTGTTTGACAATGGAAATTTCCCCATATTCTTTAAACTCAAAAGCATTGGGTTTAAAAATTACAAACAGATTTTTACAGACAGGTCATACCCAAAATGATGATGACTCGATGCACTCCAGCATAGAAAAAAAAACAAAAGAAACCACGTACTCTATGTTCCAGAAGAAATGTATGCAATCATTCAAAATGCCAAAGTACAAAGTGAAAAATACAATGTAAAAGAAATTACTTAAGATGTTTTTATAGATTTCAAAAAACTTGTAGCTAATATAACAAGAACTGGGAAAAAGACGACTTCGGAAAGAAAATGAGTTAGAGTGAAGTTAAGTTCAGTTCTTAGCGATAAGGCCGCCTATTGTTTCAATGTGTTATTATATTTATTTTTTTGTGTATTTTCTTGTAATGTGGTGTAACAATAAAGAATGTTTGTATTGTATTGTATTGTATTGTGAAGTAAAAGTGATTTCGGCAGATCCTCGGAAAATTGCAAATTAGATACCAATTCGAGGACAAGGCACCAATAGTTGTTGTTACAAATAGAAGCAGAAAAATTGTGAGAAGAAAAATAATTGCAGACAGTAAAACTTCTGAAACACATCAGGCTTAAATACAATTATACAATGCTCCGCTACTGATATCTGAAAACTTATACAAAAACTTGATGAGTCTTTGTAAAGATAATCATATACTGCCACATTACCAGACGTTTTTTAAGAGCCTTAGTACTCAATTTGCTGCCACTGAGTCGAATTCTGAAGTCGAAGATAATGAAAGTCAATAATAACATAAAAACATCACTATTTTGAACAATTTTTGAAATGACTTAATTATGCATGCGATGATAATTTCTTTAAAAATAATAAAAGCTAATTAATAACCTCGTTTGTTTTCATTATATCTCTATACTTATGTATCTCTATGTAATAGTATTGATTTACATAAACGCACCTAATAGACATTTGATGTAAGAAGTAGGTAACATACAATTAAATTTTAATTTTCGGTTACTTTCCACATTATGAAAGCTGTTTATATAAATACATTATCTAAACTAAAATAAATAGCTCCCTAGAACTACGTAACTCGATGTACAAAATAGGATTGTCCGTGAAATAAAAACGTAATTATAACTTACAACGGTAGAATAGAATGAAATTAAGGACAGTATAAAGCCGTAAGTAAATTTAAATAAGTTCATATATTTCAAAATACATGGCGATAAAACAATAATTATACTTACACCTACATAAATTCTTTGTGTTTCGTGGAAGAAAGAAGTAACCGTATTTTTTTAGATTATCTCGAAGTACATGAATCTGTTCCTAAATCAGTAAACACATGTAGATGAAGGCAACTATTACCTACGATTTTCTGTTTGGAACATATTTTTAGCTATCATAATTAAAGTACAGGACAGTTTTTTCAAGCTCCTGAAAAGTTGACAAAAACCACTTACTTCCTTTTTCCAGGAATGGTGCGATATGGTCTTGGTCGGTATCCATAAACTCGCAACGCGGTTACCGTAGCACTCGCTACGCCACCGCTACGACGGTCGTAGCAGGCAAGCGTCATAGCAGGTTACCCTATAAATACCTTTGAAGCTACTAGACAGGATCTAAGTTACTGCACCATTCAGTATTTCCTGTGAGCATTTACTAGGATTGCTAGAATTGCACGTCCGCTATGACCGGTATAGGTTTCAATACATTGTAGCCTCGTTCGGGCCTAATTGAAGTCACGATAGGAGCCCAACAAAATACCCACAGCTTTACTCTCATTTTATTGCTGGATTTTGCCATTATTTCGGGTTAGTTTAAGTATTTCGATCAGCGGATTATTGGACTGGATTCTGTAAGCAGTTTTAGCTTTGCCACTCTTTGAATCACTACTTTGCCGTAACACAGTCTCGACTAGCACGGAAAGTAATGACTCTTCAACTGTGTAGATATTGTTTGTCACTTTGTCAGAAATTATGATTTTGTTTCTAAATAAGTAAGGAAATGTAGACATGGTATTTTTGTTAACTAGTTTAGTACTTAATTATAATTAGAACACATAAAACAAGTAAAATGTTTGTGAACAAGTGAAATAGTGTGTTATAAAAGTGTTAATAATAACCTTACTTTAAATATATCTACCTAATGTTTTGTAAGTTTTTAAATAAATTATTCTAAATTATTCTTATTCTTTGGTTAATTCTTTAAAATTTATTATGATTTTGTTATTTTATATTTTAAAGATAGGTTATAAGTTAACATAAATTAAACATTATAGTTAGATTCATAAAATAATATAAAATTCAGGAATGTTCTTCTTTACATCTATTGTTTTAAGGAGATGATATTATTATGATTATATTATCACATATATATAAAAAAAACAATATATTACTTTCTAATTCTTTATACGAGACTGTGACTCACGCTTTATTTTACAGAAAATAGTGTAATGCGATTCGTCTCGAACCTCGCCAAGACGCAGTGAAAATGTAAAAGAGCACTGAAATAAAGAAACTTGATCAAGTTAATTAGTGAGCGCGTTTTGTAGAACACTAATTGTATACTTTTTGTGTCGGGTTCTTTTGGAAGGACAAAAGTTACGTGGAGGGCATCATTAAAGCTAGTTGATGTACTGGGAAGATTTTTTTCTGGTAAATTTTTGTCTGATGAAGGTAATAAAATGACAAACAAATTCTTTCTCCATTCAGCTCTCATTTAACAAAGTAAATTATAATTGCTTAAACTTTGGTCTGTATTTTTCTATTACGAAACATTATTTAATAACTCTTACAAAAACATTCCGAGCGTGTATGTGAGAGAAATGACGCGTATTAAGCCTAGTCCACATAGTGCTGACTAACGAACGAGTGCGAAATGAATGTATCGGAACGCCTCATTAGGCGCGTCTACGCGTCGAGCTTTTGTTCCGACCGTATGTAGCGAGCTTTATTTTCGCTTCGAGCCCGGCAAAATATTTAGAAGCTAATTTTTAATTAGATCTGTTATTAAAAAACTTTTTCGTTTGGAAATTTAAATATTACGCGCGGTCTGATGGCATGCAGAAAACTTTTTGAATTTAATAATCTTTTTTAGGAATAGGTAAGCTTTAAGCAAGTAACCAAAGGGTCTTAAATTATCCATAATTTCTTCTAGTAACGATCTGTCTGTTTGGGTTACATCGAAATTATGTTCAACATTATCCTTGACCGTGTAAACCATGTTCCTCAGATATTGTACAGAGTTCAATAACCAATGCCTCAAATATTTTCATTTCTCGCCTTAAACCCATCGAAACTACTCGAAGAAAACTTCTCAACGAGCGCTGGTTACGGCACCTGTCTAAAGCACAAAGAAAGTCAATAAGCAATATCCAAAATCAGTGTAAAGTTGGATAGCCCTCGCGTGAAGGGTGCTCGTCTGCCGCCGCGGACCGATAGGGCACATTCTGCTACGCGACCACTCACCACCTTCTTATCCCTTTGTCCTTTTTCCATTTTACACCTGACTTGGCCGGAATGATGTCTGCGGTGGGATAGGGATACCAATTATGGAATGGATTGAAGTTTAAGATGTATTGTGACGTTGAATACTATATCATAATAAGTCTAATAAATTGAGTTTGTGAAAATGAAAAGAAGTCTATTTGTTAGGTATTCTAGTGATTATCATCATTATAACTTTATTCAACTTTTCTGTCTAAATAATTTTTCGTTTAGTTCGATTAGTTTCAAACTGCAGATCAACTAAAATCTATCCAATCATTTACAACAAAGCTTATATATATAATACAAGTAGGTACTTAACATCACAAATTAATGACGTAATAACTGATTTAGAGATAAAGCGTCGTTTATTAAAGGCCCTTTGTCGTTTATCTAGACTTTACGGTGTTATAAATTAAACGAGCATTTTACAGTTTCATGAGACGACAACGTGGACAAAATTTAAATTGTCCATTTAGCTGTTCATTTTGTATTATGGTAATGCAACAAGAGAGTGTGAAATGGGGCCTCGGAACAACGGGCGCGATTTTTAATAGAGTTCAGACTTAGCTTATCTCTAAACATTTTTGGGGCTTGGTAAAGTTTTTTCTTTTATAGTCTAGGATAGATATCTTTTGTTGTTTTTCTAATGAGTTTGTTTAGGAAATCATAAAAAAATCTAATAAAGTAAAAAAAATCGAATGATTGACGTTTAAACCCGTGAATTGTTTTTGTCCCAACTGCTGACCGATAAAGAAGAATATAATTAACATTTACAAAAGATTCATCAATATTTTTATTTCTATTTAATCAAAGTTGTAGTAACGTTATATTTAATCCGTATAAATAATCAATTTCTTTAAAGTTAAAGCTAACACGAATCTTCCAAAAAAAGAAACACAATTACGACCACGTAAAAAGATATCAAAGCTGGTTTGCAGACCAAAGATCTTTTGTCTATTCAGAGGCAAAAGAGTACCACTTACTAACGAGAACACGAAGCCTCGTCTGCCAAATCCACAGATATTAAAATTATACATATTATAAATTCAACATCGTCCCCATTCCACTGATTTAATAACTGACCACACTTAATGCAGAATATTTTATGAAAAATTAACACACGCTTAATGAATTATTTACGTAGAATTCGTGGTTAATTACAGCAGCTTATTGAGCAGCTTACTAAGCAGTAGGTTTTGAATAAGATTTTAAATGGTTTTGAGTATCCTCGTGAAATCAATTTTGACTGGTTTAGCCTGATTGCAGTTTAGGATTTATACTAACCTATTTTAATTATAATGATTTATGTTAGTGAAAAAATAACCTCAGGTAGCTTTGTATACATACTTAAGAATATTTTGATTAATAACCACAAGTTAATTTTGAAACAACTGAAAAGGTCGATTACAAATGGCAAGTTCCTAAAAACTTAAACCAGATTGTGTCCCACACTAGATGTCCTTCACCACTATCATAAAATATATCAAAAAGGCACAATAAATAATTAAATTTGTGGGGGGTCCACATAATTTATTAATTAACAGGGATTTAACTTGACTTGTGATTTACAGATTTACAGAATGTGTTCAAGTATGGGGATTGCATAGGAAATGAAATCATTAGGGCCTGTGAGGCATCCATTTGCTTCAGTTGATAGGCCCCGCGCGTATCCATAACGAAATTAAAGGCCCTTTGCCCTATGCAGTGCCCATCTTGAATAATTCATTCATCATCATGTCTCGAATAAGGAACTACGTTTCATTCTGTACCTGAATCCTCAATCACATTGTGTACCGATCAATAGCAAGTAGTGAATTACTGTATATTGTTTATTTAGATAACTGAAAATACTAGACATTATAATACTATTGCGAATAATAGTATGTAGTATGTATTAATATAAAAGTATCCTTGATCTAGAAATACAAAAAAAAAAAATTAAAATTATTTACCTGCGGTTAAAAGAATCTAGTTTAACCGCTGCCCTTCTTTTGGCATGTAATTATGAAGCCCTTAGTCAGTTTTAATAAAACTACGTAAATAAATGTAGTAGAACTATTCTTAGGACGACACCGCACAACCTAGGGCATTTCTAACTGTATAAGGATAGCCTAAGAACAGATCCAACCGATCCAACGTCAAAAAATCTGTAAGCTTGCTAAAATACCAGCTATCTCCTAAATCGGCGTTATGTTAACTAATAGCTTTACAACGTGACTAACCCCAAATTCCTACCATATGATATGTGTTCAGCAAACTCATAAATAACATTTAATTAACCATTACTCCCCAAAAAGGATTCGCAAGCACTAAACACAATCTATACTAATATTATAAAGAAGAGTTTGTTTGACCGCGCTAATCTCAGGAACCGCTGGTCCTTTTTGAAAAATTGTTTCAGTGTTGGATAGTGTTTTTATCGAGGAAGGCTATATTATATAAACTACTGACTTTTCACCCTGCGGCTCCGTTTTAATGTTATTCCGTTGTTAAAAATATCCTACTGTCCTATTTCTGGTTCTAAGCTACCTCCACCGATTTTCAGCCAAATGGATTCAGCCGTTAATGAGTTTTAAATAGTGTAAAGCCAAGCAGAGTTGTCGGTGGGTCAGGTAGTATACGATTATTATATTCCGGTATTTCTGTTCTAAGTATTTGTGCAACAAAAAGTTATGGTGAACATGATGTTGTTTTTTTGTAATAACAGATTAGCCCTTAAAGCCTCGAGCAGACCGGATGCGTATACGTACACGTAAGCGTAGACGTGCACGTACAACTTAGTTGTAATGTATGGGTGTTTCGTACCGAAATAAGTACTCATTATAATCATTAATTTGTTCGTCATGAGATATGTGATACCATATAATTAACACCTTAAATACAATAGGTCTTATGGCGAATAGATGCGAACTGAATTTGAAATGTAGCGCCATTCTCCTATTGGCTACACACTACGGCCAATGGCGACACACAAAGCGCCCTCTGCCCTCGAGGTGCGAACTTCGAACGACCAATGAATAAAAACATTCTTCTCTCTTCGATTGCGCGTCATTGAACTAATTACTGATGATTTTTTGTGTAATTTCTAAAAACAAGGATTTTTCGTGGACAATACAAAAACTAAACAGTGGCATCCAAAATCAGTGACCTATGAACACAGTGTCTAATGGTGGTACATCTAAATATCAGCGGATTTGCAAGATTTCGGAAGATTGTGGACAACATTGTCGCCGGCCGGCAAAATTTCCCACACATCAAAATTCAGGTATTTCGTTTAATCTATTTCCGCCTTAGACATAAATTTGGTCCTTCGAGCCGGATTTGGGTGTATTGTATTGTGTTGTCACATTATCTCATTGTATCTGAAATACATTTCATATCATTTGTTTCGGACCATTATCGCTGCGACACTACGTGTCCATTTCAAACATGGCCGAGCAAGATTTGTTCGAACGCGAAGTCATTTTAGACGAGCTGAAACGCACATTAGACTTCTTTCCATCAGATGATCTAAAGTTTATAGCTAGGTCTAAAGATATCGTATGTAGTCAAAGAAAGTTTTTTAAATTACAAACTAAAATTGAAAAAACTCTTATGAAAAATGGTACTTTCGTAAAAGAAGACGAATTGAGTATTCGTAACATGTTTAATAGGCCGGGATCCGTAGTACATGGAAATCAAGTGATTACTAACAAGCTAATTTTTGGTGAGTAGCTTCGTTTCGATGAGACGTCCAAAGATATCCTATACCCAACTCTTGATTGTGGTAGCTAACAGAGATATCAAGGATTAAAAAATTCAAGGTTGTAAAACCGGGATAACGGACCACGAAATTTGTCGGACAATATGTCCGTTAGATTTTATAAATATTAATTAAGTATACAACAAAAAATCAGCTGGTTAGTAATCATAGTAATCATTTAAATTGATCTCGTTTTCGACACATTTTGGAAATGGCGGACTCTTTGATCAAACCATAGGTTTTGTAGGACAAACATGTTTTTATATAATTTAGATAATTATCTTGAGATATAACATATTGTCCTACAATTTTCGTGGTCCGTTATCCCGGTTTTACATCCTTGAATTTTTTTATCCTTGATATCTCTGTTAGCTACCACAATCGAGAGTTGGGTATAGGATATCTTTGGACGTCTCATCGAAACGAAGCTACTCACCAAAAATTAGCTTGTTAGTAATCACTTGATTTCCATGTACTACGGATCCCTGACTATAATGATTTATACTATACAATTATAAGTCATCTTGAATCTTTAAAAGAAAATCAGAATGAGCAGCGTCGTGCGAGTCGCTCATTTCATAATATTTCGAGTACATTTCAAAGTCACGAAAGGTTACCTACGCTACCCTTACCATCATTTGACGGTGAACAAACTAACTGGCCGTCATATTATGATTTATTTGTATCGCTTGTTCACAATAAAAGCAATTACACAGATGCGGAGAAGTTTAGGTATTTATTATTAACATTAAAAGAGGAACCTTTCAATCTCATTAAGTCCATACCAATTACGGATGAGAATTACACAATTGCATTTGATATTCTTATCGCTCGTTATCAAAACACAAGATTAATCGCTTCAAAACATATAGATCGCATTTTAGATATTGAACCGTGTTTAGAATCAAGTTCAAGTTTACGAAAACTGCTAACTACGTACCATGAAAACATACAAGCTTTATGTAGAATGCAATTTCCCATTAATCATTGGAGTTTTATAATGTTAAGTATTTTATTACGTAAGATACCTAACACGTTGCGTAAGCGTTTTGAATTATCATTACAAAATCCTACAGAAATTCCTCAAGTGAAGTGTTTGATTGACTTTCTAGAAAGAGAATTAGCTGCGAGCGATATTTCCGATTTAAATAAACATTATACCAACAAATCACAGTCATTCCAACAAAGTACAAACAAGCCTGTGACGCGGTCGACTAGCAATACTTATCAAAATAAGCGTATTTTCACGGCCACCGTTCAACCTGAGAATAACGCAAGCAAAGTGAGCTTTAAAGATAGCGTCGATAAGGTTCAAAACTGCTATTGTTGCAATAGTGAATCACATTATGTAACAAAATGCAATAAATTTCTTAACCTTTCTCCGAGCGATAGGTACAATTTAGTGAAGAGTAAAAATAATGTTTGTCATAATTGTTTAAGCACTGGTCATAATGTTCGTGATTGTAAATCAAACTTTGTATGTCGTTCATGTTACAAACGTCATCATACTTTAATTCATTGTGATAAACAAGAATACAACGCGGTTTCTTTGCCCCTTACTACGCAGGAAAGTGACTTAAATACGTCAGGAAGTTCAGATACCGAGCCACATATAGTCATGGCCTCAACCAGTCATAAGATACAGGATGATAGGACGGTTTCGTCTCTTCGGACAAATATGGTACTATTATCCACGGCACTTGTAAATCTATGTGTAGGTAATACGCGAACTACTGTACGTTGTCTTATTGATACCGGTAGTCAAGCTACTTTCTTGACGGAATCGTGTGCACAACGTTTAGGGTTAAAACGACGCAACGCGAACGTACCTATTCACGGCATAGGTGAGACGCGCCCTTTGCTACCAAAAGGTGTAGTGTCATTTTTTATAACACCGGTCGATAAACATCAACCATCGATCCCGGTCGAAGCTTTAATACTTTCAAAATTAATACCTAAAATGCCAAGTGTGCCATTACCTCAATCAGAGTGGCCACACATTAAAGGGTTAAAATTAGCGGATCCGTATTTCTACGATCCACAAGAAGTCGAAATGCTGGTAGGAGCGGATATACTATCCCATATACTACTAGGTAACGTCGTTACCGGTTTTCCCGGTTCTCCGATCGCGGTGGACAGCATTTTCGGCTACCTATTACTAGGTTCACTCTCGTTCGAGTCGACTTTTTCTCCCAAACTTCAAGCTTGTTTTAGCTCATTCTACGATGACGGCAACTTGAATGGTTTTTGGGAACTCGAGGCGGTGCCTGAACGAAAGGTACTAACGCCCGAGAAACGTTTATGCAAAATGTTGGTAGGAGCGGATATACTATCCCATATACTACTCGGTAACGTCGTTACCGGTTTTCCCGGTTTTTCGATCGCGGTAGACAGCATTTTCTTATACTTATTTCCAGGTTCACTCTCGTTCGAGTCTACTTTTTCTCCCAATTTTCAAGCTTGTTTTAGCTCATTCTACGATGACGGCAACTTGAAAAGTTTTTGGGAACTCGAGGCGGCGCCTGAACGAAAGGTACTAACGCCCGAGAAACGTTTATGCGAAATGTTGGTAGGAGCGGATATACTATCCCATATACTACTAGGTAACGTCGTTACCGGTTTTCCCGGTTTTTCGATCGCGGTAAACAGCATTTTCAAACACCTATTACTAGGTTCACTCTCGTTCGAGTCTACTTTTCACCCCAATTTTCAAGCTTGTTTTAGCTCATTCTACGATGACGGCAACTTGAAAAGATTCTGGGAACTCGAGGCGGTGCCTGAACGAAAGGTACTAACGCCCGAGGAACGTTTATGCGAACAAATGTATAACAAGTCACACTACCGAGATAACACCGGGCGTTACGTAGTCGCGCTTCCGTTCAGACCTGACTCGCAACCCTTAGGTGAATCTAGGGATACCGCCCTCGCTCGGTTTCATAGGCTCGAGCGTCGACTGGAACATATCCCTAATCTCAAAACAAAACATCATTCATGTCTGCAAGAATACCTCGACCTCGAGCATATGGAACCGATCGAGGAAATCACTCAGGCTGATCATTCCTACTATATATCACGTCATTCCGTGACCATAGAATCAAGTGAAGCAACAAAAACGCGCGTAGTATTCGACGCGAGTTGTAAAACCTCAAACGGTAACTCACTTAAATATATTTTATTAACAAGTCCGAAATTACATCGAGATATTGTTAATATAGTACTTAAATTTCGCGTACATCCTATCGTTTTCATAGCGGACATTAAACAAATGTACCGTAACATTCTTGTTCAAAAACCTGATCGCAATTCCCAACGTATAGTCTGGCGAACTTCACCCCCAGATCCGATCGAAAATGTTCGTCTACAAAGCATCACGTTATTAGTTATTTTTATTGTTTATTTGTTCGGGGTTAGTACTTCACCTTATTTAACCCTACGCATAATACAACAATTAGCACGTGACGAAGCAACGCGTTTTAGTCAAGCCTCAACGGTATTATTAGATAAAGTTTGTGTAGACGATATTATCACGGGCGAACGCGACGAGAATAAGGTCCTATCTCTTCAACGGGAACTTGTAGGTATTTATCCAACCGCCGTTTTTGAGCTACGTAAGTGGTATAGTAACTCGCCAGCGATACTCGCTGCAGTTCACGCGCCAGACGCTCACGGCGAGCGGCTCCACGAGGTTAGTTTCGCACCCATGGAGAATGATCACCAGACAAAAGTACTAGGACTACAATGGAACTCGCATTCCGACCATTTTAAGTTTAGTGTTAAATACAGTTCAGATAGAATTACCTTTAATTTACTTTCAAAACATATTAGCTATATTATATTATCCGTTCTACCACGCAGTAAGTGGAGACACATTTCTTCGGCCGACAACCCGGCAGATGCTCCGTTTCGCGGAATGCTATCTTCAACTTTACACTTATGGTTTCACGGTCCTCAATGTTTATCCCAGGACCCATCATCATGGCCTATACGGAGGGACATACGTGACACACAAGAGGAAAGACGTTCAATTCCCATAGTGTTCACCGCGACCACTTCTGAGTCCATTAATAACATTAAATTAATAAACAAGTTTTCAACTTTAAACAAATTAGTTCGAATCACCGCGTACATTTTTCGACTATATAAATACTTAAAATTTAAACTTAACAAAGCACCAAAACAGGTTTCTTTCGCACACATCTCGGTGCACGAATATAATTTCACATTACAAAACGTAATTCATTTACTAAAACAGTCCACTTTCACTGAAGATATTAAAACTATAATTCAGAATAAATACGTTTCAAACCAACTTCAACGAATTTGCTCTTTTTTCGATAAATATAATTTATTATGCGTTGGAGGACATATTCATAAATTGTTATTATCATTTCAATCCAAAAATCAAATGATTTTAGCTAAAAAACATCAGTTTACTAACCTGATTATAGATAACGCACATCTGTTTTACCAACATGCTGGTGCACAGATTAGGCAATATTTACTCTCACAAAGTTATTGGATATTATCTGCTAGTCGCAACATCATTCTTCAACGAATATATAAATGTGTACTTCCGTCACTCCAAGGGAAAGTGATTCGCATGCACGCGGTTCATCCTGGTTCTGATAACATAATTCGTGTAGTTACCTTACAATCCGGAAGTACCTTTTTCAAAAGAGCTGTTGTAAAACTTTGCCCTCTTCCGATACAGTAAATAAATAAAATTAACTACTTTAATACCTAAAAATATAGTAATTAGATAATTTAATTTAAGTATCTTTCTTTATACATATCGATAATACATCATACTGATATTAATATATATGTTTGTTTACACATTATTGTGCAGGTGACGCACTCACTTACTCCAATGTAAGTACTTTTCTAAGTAATGTACTTTTCTTACTTATTCCAATGTACTTTCATTTCTTATTCCAATATACCTATTTCAATATACCTATTCGAGCATACCTATTGCTCTGCAAGCATTTG
Organism: Chloroclystis v-ata; assembly: GCA_963691955.1. Taxonomy (NCBI): domain Eukaryota; kingdom Metazoa; phylum Arthropoda; class Insecta; order Lepidoptera; family Geometridae; genus Chloroclystis; species Chloroclystis v-ata. Next base: position 7,398,105 of record OY829902.1, on the reverse strand, counting down.
GTTAAATTATTCAACTCAATTACATTGATTGAAGGCGAGCGGCATGTTTCGTACCGAAATAAGTACTCATTATAATCATTAATTTGTTCGTCATGAGATATGTGATACCATATAATTAACACCTTAAATACAATAGGTCTTATGGCGAATAGATGCGAACTGAATTTGAAATGTAGCGCCATTCTCCTATTGGCTACACACTACGGCCAATGGCGACACACAAAGCGCCCTCTGCCCTCGAGGTGCGAACTTCGAACGACCAATGAATAAAAACATTCTTCTCTCTTCGATTGCGCGTCATTGAACTAATTACTGATGATTTTTTGTGTAATTTCTAAAAACAAGGATTTTTCGTGGACAATACAAAAACTAAACAGTGGCATCCAAAATCAGTGACCTATGAACACAGTGTCTAATGGTGGTACATCTAAATATCAGCGGATTTGCAAGATTTCGGAAGATTGTGGACAACATTGTCGCCGGCCGGCAAAATTTCCCACACATCAAAATTCAGGTATTTCGTTTAATCTATTTCCGCCTTAGACAATGGGAATGTATTAGACAGGACACACTGCTTGCGTAACGTGACGTGCGTGTGCAGTGTGTCCGGTCTCATATATTCCCATACATTTCAACTCAGTGGTACGTGCACGTCTACGATTACGTGTACGTATACGCATCCGGTCTGCTCAAGGCTTTAATAATATTAATGGCCTGTCCCCAAGTAAAAAACCGTTTATCTAAAGTAACTTGGTTGAAACAAATGCGATTATGGCATCTATAATAATGTTTAATCGTGTGAATAATAATTGCGCTTAGACCGTAAGATGACAAGCCAATAAAAAGGATTCTTGTTATCATTTGGCACGGAACTCTGATGACAACCCTTTTATTTGTTTTCATTTACTTAAACATGGAAACTACGTTAAAATCCTATTCATTTTGACTCATTTTAACGGGTTTTAAGATTTTATTAGTTTCTATATTTTACAAGAAAACTTAATTATTTATGATTCAACCTTTTGGTAGTTTTTTTTAGTATAATGTACTTACATAATTCTATGCATTTAAAATTGTCGGATTTAAAACACCTCATTTTGGACCTTGTGTGTGCGTGTGTGAGTGAGTTTCCAGAACTCCCGATCCAGAGCAGGATCACGGACACTGGAGCTGATCAGCCGGACGCAGCCTACCAAAGGTACGTGGTTTTTGTCTTCCCGCGGCGTTGCACGTTGTTAGAAATCTAAGGATTATCTGTTCATTATTATTCCTCTCTGAAGTTAATTGCGATTCGTCTAGTCCCGCGGATAGAACCGCCAGTAAAATATATTAAAAAAAGATTGAAAAAATCGTGCAATTATCAATAAATTACTATTGTGACTAATAAACACAAAAATTTTCAGAAAAAGTGCCTTGTGATATTTTGTGATGATTATAAAATTTAACAGTCAATGAACAAAGTTGATTAAAAAATACAAGATCCGACTGACTGTGACAGAACAAATCGTTCGTAATCTCGAAACCAACCAAACGCCCGCAAAAAGGCGAGCTTTCGGCCTATTATGAATAACTTTCACAGCCCTCATCTAATTTAACTTGTAAACATTACAATTTAGCCGCCCATCTCGACTTGATGCCTCCGAAAGTGCTATTCGCTACCTTTATTGCCAGAATTTTTATTTCACTTTACTTTCTCTTTGTTTGGATGTTATTTCTTTATGAGTAACCTCGTTTGCGCTACGGAGCGGGGAATTTCTTAGTTGTTAGGAATTAGGGTGATTTTGGGAACGCGTACCAAGGAAATTAACACTTACGGAAAATTTAGTTGCCACTTTATTCGCACAGCCCCGAACGAGCGGATTCCAAAACTGTAACAACCTTCACGACTGTATTTGTAAGCCTGCAGATTTATACTTCTTACAAGCTAATTTTGTTTTATCGAAATAGTAATTTTACAATATACAAATATTTATGTCTGTGACACACTGTCACTTTTGTTATAGTTAGTTTATTTTATATTATAAAATTAGTTTTCTAAATTGCATATCCAGATTGCTATTCTCGAATCTCGGAAATCGGACCAACACAATAGCTTTGGGAGACAAATCAATGGAAATTACTAGTTCACTCGGCATCTACCGTTGGCCGTAGAGCTTTGTACTGTGACCACTGGCTGAATGACACATTAAAACGCCCCAGTAGACACAGTGCGAAAGCTTCATGTTAAATTGGATTCAGAGACAACTGAGCGCAAATAGGGATCTTGCAGAAGGTCAGCATCGTTACTCGCAGTAGTTGTATCCGTTACAGACAAATGCTCTTTATGGTGACCTTTGTTAAAACTTTCATCCCGCCCCAGGTAGGTTCGTTTGAGCAGACTTCCTTTCCACTGTTAATAAGGACGTTTTGGAGTTGGAACTTTGTTTTAAATTAAACGGTGTCAGTTAAAAGTTGGATAAAATGATCGTCGTGTAGTTTTATCGTGAGATCAAACGGAAAGTGTAATGAACGAAGGAAAGTTTAAAATAGATTGCTTGATTGTTGTTTTGTACATTTTTGTTCAACTTCTATCTCAACACTAGTTTCAGATCATGATAATAGAGGAAATGCCCCTTAGACCAGCTATAGGCAAATTTATTAATCTGACAAATTATATTACTGACGACCTCTGTGGCGCAGCGGGCGAAGGTCCACCTGCGACGCAAGAGGTTGCGGGTTCGATTCCCGCCTCGGAACAACAATTTGTTTGATCTGCAAATATTTGTTCCGGGTGTCTGGGTGTTATATATGTATAATAAAAAATATCTATCCATGTATGTATATTATATTAAGTATATCAGAAATCTAGCACCCGTAACACAAGCTTCGAGCTTACCACGGGGCTAGATGTCGCTGTGTAAAATTGTCCAGTAATATTTATTTATTTATTTAATTATGTAAACTATTACGTCGGTTTTTGGATGACAAAATAACTTAACGATTATATTGCTTGGAAACTTTGCAGTGAATTTTGAATATTGTAATACCTTATCATTCAATTTGGATATAAAATTGATAATTTTAATTACGAGTGCGACCAGAATATGTTTTGTGTATTCCATTAATATTATCTTAGTCCACAAACGCATAATTTGGTTACACTCGTTATACACTACCACATACTACGTTATTACGTAGTGCGTAAGACAAGCTTTTAGTTCATGTGCATCACTTTTCCACCCCCTTACAATACAATATTAAACTAAGAAGTTTGGACTCGAATAGCGTAAAACCGATCTGAAAATTGAATATCGAAGTTTCCATGGACCGTTGCATAGCTTAGCACCGATGGAAAAGAACCCTAATTGCACAGAAAGCTCGTTTGGATCAAGCCATCAGTAACTGTTTGCATAATGCTAAAAACGGTAAAGAGAATCGTGGATACCGAAAACGTTCATCGGAACTGCATCTCGTTGGTAAGTCAAGGTGGGTACGTGCTTTGCCCAGCGTTTCATTTTACACACGGATAAAAAGTTTGAGAAAGATAGAGAATCTAGAAGCTTAGACTGTGTTCCGTGTAGTGTAGATCATACTCAGGTACTCGGGCCATAACAATTAGTAGTTACTAAAGACTAAGTCAATTTATCGTTGGCTTAGTCTGATGGCATTACTCATCAATTTAAAGGTCAAGGTTTTTTTTTTGATCTTCACTACGAAGGTGACAAATATTATTGCCTTAAGACATAATGGATAAATTTGTGCAATGCATGATCATCTTTATGATTGTCTAAATAAATATGTTTTTTAAACTTATGTTTTGTATATCAAGAAAAGCAATGTTAAGCAAGTGATTTAGCTGAAAGTTGAATGCTTGGCCTCTAAAATATTAAAATTACTAACTAGTTGCAAATATTCAGCAGTGAGTAGTGTAAGAGCGGTTACATAAATTCAATTTAGGCACCTCGGAGTACCGTCAAATTGGCCGAACCCCGCCCTTTGACGGTGATCATCGTCATTCCGTCACCGACCAGTTAGATCGCCCAATGGATCTACAACTCAAAGAGCTTAGACGAGTGGGGCTTCCAACTTTCACAATCATTTAGCCAAGTTTTAGGAATTCAACCCATTTGAATATTTGCTGAATTTTGGGAATAGTATGTCTTATCGTGCTATTAATGCCTGGAAATATACCCCCTTAAAGGGATTCTAATATGTACATATTAAAAGGACATTTTACTAGAAAATAGAATTAAAAGAACGACGTAGTGCGAGTCAAGACATATTATTCTTTTAAGTTGGGATATGTTCTAGCCAATTAGGCTAGTTAGATTTAAATGTTTGTAAAGTCGCATACTTGTTCTATTTAGAGCCAGTTCAAAGCCAACACCAGTCCACCTATTAAAACTTACCTAATAAAACGCAATGCCAAAATGCATGCACTTTAAGACCCCCCGCTAACTACAGACTTTCTATCGGCCGATAGTTTGATCGGGCTTATAATCAGTATGAAGATGTATGCAAGTCCGCATACTAAACGATTTGGTATCGGTCGAAAAATGTTCTAACAGCCCAACCCGACCAAACTATCGGCCGATAGAAAGTCTGTAGTTTGCGGGGGCTCTAACTAAGAAACACCAGTTGAATAATTTATCCAAAATTGAGCAGTTTTTTAGGAGTTGGCAGCTCTTCTACTAAACTTGAAGCGAAGTGAATTTAAAATTCTAGATAGGTGCTTTCGCGTCCAGCAGTAACCATTGCGCTAGACTTGCACTAAAAGTTAAAAGTGTAGATCTAGGTTCAGTTGAAATGGAACCGGTATTAGCATAAAGCAACGAAAGAGGAATATTACTGAGGGTTTTACGGTTTCGATGTGACTAATAGTTCGTCTAGTTCTAGTTTATGCATTTGGAAGCATTCTAGCAAATATTTGCATAATCAGTGAGTATAATGCTTTCAACCATGTTTCGATTTAGCCAAATATTCCTGGCATTTCCGCGAGTGTATTCCAAAGCTTAACTGATACTCATTATATTTACCAAGGTTTAACAGATTTGTAAATGGATTTGGCTGTTAGTAAATATTTTCTACAATCTTTCAAAAACTGAGGTCCTACGGTTTGGATGTAAATATTTATTTAGAAATCTGAATGAAGTTTATTTTAACTTCGGTTCTTCTATGCGATTAACATTAAAATACTGATAATTTATTAACTCAGATTTTCTGGGGTGAAATGCCATTGATATATTTTAAGCGCCTAATGTTTATAAGTTTATGAAAATCAAAAACGTTTGTTTTTTTATATAATATAAAGTTTATAAAAAAAGTGTAAAAATCAATATAACATCATAACATGTAAATAAAAATGTTACAAAAACACAAGACCAGTGTCATCTCTCTCCATCTCCGTATAAAATCTTAGAAAATATCTAAGAATCATACAAAATCAACTAGTAAAATCACTGGTTATGTACATAATCCTCATAGTATTGGTGTACCCGGATCCCTGCCGCCAGCCAGACACGATGACCACGGGGTCCCCGACTCTAACGAAGCCGTTCTGAACTGCCCATTTCGTGGAGAACGTAACTCGGTTATCAAGGTCAACCTGCCAGTCCGGATCCAGGGCATCTAGAAAGGAACACTAGTGAATCCTCGTCATAATTTCCGTTAGACATAGGTATATTACTAGACTCTTCCATATTTGAGTTTTTGACGACGTCTGTGACCACCTGCGACGCTAGACTTTGCGGGTCGATTCCTGCCGTAGGTAAAATATTTGTCGAATCCTTTTTTATTCGAGAATAAATAGTTTATTTTGATACTCGTTTGCGCGAGCAGTTCTCGCTCAGTGATATCTGCGCGCACGAACTATATACATATGTTACGGCTAATACCCGAAGTGCGGCTACACCTAGTTCTAGCCGGTTAGAACTAGGTGTAGCCACTTGCTCTTGGTTAAACCTAGTATTAGCCGATTATTTTCGGGTAAAACTAGGTGTAGCCTTCATCATGCCGGCTACAACTAGGTCCAGCCATTCCCTGTTGGATAAAACTAGGTCTAACCGATATCACTCCGGCTAGAACTAGGTCCAGACAATCCCTGTTGGATAAAACTTGTTATTCTAATAAATAGTTTATGTTACTTTATAAAAGTGTGATTTATAATTAAAATAACATTCTATAAATTATAATATGCAACTACTTATTGTCTGTTGTTAAAAAAATGTTCCTGATTGTTTCTATTATATTAAAAATTGCACACTATGTACAGCCAATCCCTGCTAGATAAACTAAGACACGCGCCGCTGCTGCAGATAGTGAGTCACAATCGCTAGTAGACCTGCAGTAGATCAGCAGCAGCAGCGCGTGTCTTAGTTTTATCTAGCAGGGATTGGCTGTACATAGTTGTAGCCGGCATGCTATCGGCAGAGCTTTTTTTAGATATTAAAAAACATCCAATAAAAAGAAACGTAGAGAGTTTTTTTAATCTTATAAATCACATTGTAATAATTAACATAAATTATTAGGAGTGCAATTTTTAATATAATAGGAACATCAGGAACATTTTTTAACAACAGACAATAAGTAACTATTTGCATATTATAATTTAAGGAATGTAATTTTAATTATAAATCACACTTTTATAAAGTAACATAAACATATTTATCAGAATAACAAGTTTTATTCACCAGGAATTGTTTGGACCTAGTTCTAGCCGGAGTGATATCGGTTAGACCTAGTTTTATCCAACAGGGAATGGCTGGACCTAGTTGTAGCCGGCATGATGAAGGCTACACCTAGTTTTACCCGAAAACAATCGGCTAATACTAGGTTTAACCAACAGTCAGTGGCTACACCTAGTTCTAACCGGCTAGAACTAGGTGTAGCCGCACTTCGGGTATTAGCCGTAACACATATACTCCTCATAAAGACTTTGCATGTGAAATTAAAAGATTGGGAGTTCATTATCTGTACAGTACGTAGCAACTTCTTCTTAACTTGTAACACAAATAGTGTAACTCATAAAAACTTTAAAAGTGAAACTTACCTTCGTAAATAAGAGGCATGATCGCTCTGTACATCTGCAACTGGCGAGCGATCGGTGCGTATCTGGTCACGGCTATGATGGGGCATCGTGGGCGGTACCGCGCGATGACCTGCGCAGACTTCCCAGTGGTGGTGATGATGATGATGGCAGCTGCGATGCAACGCTGAGCCGCCATGGTCGCTGCGATGGCAGTGCCTGTCACTTGGTTGCAGGGGATCTCCGTCTGGTGAACAAAATTGACAGAGTAAACTAGCAAATAACCGATTCATCAGAGGGTTAGTGCCGAGGCAAGCCTTTGTCGAGAAAAAACAATTTTCTATACAAGTTGCAATAATTGATCCTTCAATTTACCATAGGCTGAATTTTACTATTCAGATATCTCTGAATTCTCTAATCCAATATATGCAAATAGTTTAAAAAATTGTCTCCCATAACTTTACTGGAGTAAGGTACGTTGCAACGTGTCAACCAAGAAAAACGCCAGACGATTCTTTTAGACGCAAGGATGAACTAACCTTATCAACATGGTCCTGGAATATCTGTTTAGTCCAGACACACGACTCAGCCTCCTTGCAAGCGGCTGCAAGGACGGCCACGGCATCCGCAGGGAACATGCCAACTGCTGTTTCAGCTGACGTCACCAGAGCATCCACACCGTCCAAGACGCAGTTGGCTATGTCGAGGAGTTCTGCTCTTTGAGCAATCTTCTTGCAGCGCATGCTGGTTAGCATTTGTGCGCTTACGCAGACTGGGACGCCAGCCTAGAAATATTCATTTATTAGTAGTAACTGTACCAGTTATCCCAAATATGCGCATTGATATTTTTGTCAGTGTTTGGCAACGGTCGTATCGTTGGCTGGTATCTCCCGTGCATCGGAAGACGATAATTATGTGTATAGAGTGGTTAAGTGCATACTGTACATTACTAGTAATTAAATAAAAAGAGTTTCATATTGCTAAGTTACGCTTAGGCGATTTCTTTGTAAGCATATATTCCCAATTTTTTTAAATAGGTTTATATATGTCGTGGAGAGAGATGTGTGTAGGATGTCGAGGATGTGTGTGTTTATCAGGAGGGCTTCTAATTGGTTATGACGTCACCAGGTCTAACGTCACAGTCGTCTTCATGTTCATAATAAAACCACAACGAAACGTCCATTATTTATTCCAATTAACAATGTTTCGGTCAAACTACTCTGAATTTACGACTACTCGAACAAGAATACATTTTTTACTAACAAAGCACTGTTCCGTCCAACGGCTCCAACAAGAATGTTATGCTAGCTCGGCCGACGGTCGTATTTAAAGGAATTAAAGCGGTCTGAACCAGTTTTTCAAGTAACAGGCCCGGCGAGGCGCCTCAACCCGTAGCGCGATGCGGCCGGCACAAACCGGTTCTGAGTCATATTTCAACCGATGTTCTTGCCTGCCCCGACACGGCCATGCTGATAGATGGTGCGCGCTCTGCACCAGTCGTTTTTCTGGAAAAGATGAAAAAGTTTCTCTGAGCTAGGTATCCATTCAAAGGTACACTAGCTGATAATTTGGTGCAAGGTTATTTGTTCTGATAATTGGATCTCAACCACCAAATTATCAGCGAAAGTTTAAAACATGGTACTTAGAATGTTTATTAGAAAATGAATAAGGAAAGCTGACAGTGAGTGAGTTATTATTATTGTTATCAATGTTCATGCTCCACGTATTTACATTGTTTTATAATTTTATGGCCAATGCTTGCACTCCACGTACTTGCATGGTTATTAAGGTACTCTAGGAATTTCTCATAAAGTACCTCGTGGAAAGTCTCGCCTTAGTACTCGCGGAATTTCTTACCACTCAGTACTCGTGAATTTTTTTCAACGTTATACTCGGGGGATCTTCCTAACGATACACTCGCGGAATTTCTTACCACTCAGTACTCGTGAATTTTTTTCATCGTAATACTCGGGGGATCTTCAACGATATACTAAGGGATCCTCTCAACGAGATACTCGTGGATTTTCTCATCGTGATATTTGTGGAAATTTTCGTAGAGGTTAGTAAAAGGTAGTTGTTTGTGTGTTTGTGTAAAATCTACAGTTCGCCAAAATTTTTTTTTTTTTTCTTTTCTTTCTTTTTCTTTCTTTTGTTTGTTTGTTTTGGTTGCATATTGCTTAAAGTTTACGGTACTTGCCTAGGTAGAAGTGTTGCATGGAAGAACTACAGGATCGTATTCATCCGCCTACTCGGCCATACTGACAGGCAGTGCGCGCTCTGCATCTGCCTCGAAGAGGGTCATCGTAGTGCGGGAATGACTGACAGGCGGTGGGCGCTCTGCACCTGCCTGGTCTGCAACTGTCTGTAACAAAGAGATTTGCTTTTGAGTTTGGTATCTGTTTACAACTCCATCGAGTTGCAACAAAGTTTTAATGAAGAATAGGTAAGGTCTCGGAGGGTAAGAGTTCTGGGGAAAATTTATAAAAATGATCAACTTAACTTTGTTTCAGTCGGAGTCTTGCTCAGGCAGTCTAGCATGGGAGGTGGATGGCACGGGCTCGCTTGCAGTAGTGTTTTGAGGGCCTAGTGCATCGTCTTCTTCCACCAACACAGCCCTACTGACAGGCAGTGCGTGCTATGCATCTGCCTCTCGGAGTATATCATCAAGTACTCGTAGTGCGGAAGTGAATCTGTAAAAGAAACTTAATTAGTTCTTGAAGAATATTTCATAGAAGGGGTTCGTAGGAATTCTCATTGGAATTTTGATCCAATTATTGATTTGCTCGGCTTTTTCCTGATCAATTTGCGTTCCATCATTTATTTGATCACTTTATAAAGATGCAGGTAGTTTCAAAACTATGATCGTCTATTGTTTATTTGCTCGGCTAAGTCCTGACCGATTTGCGTTTCATCAATTTTGTTTTCATCACTTTTTAAAGATGCAGGTAGTTTCAAAACTGACGTCAGTATGATCCTCAATTGTTTGTTTGCTCGGCATCTTAGTCTTGGGTCAGTTTTTGCATCATTTTATAAAGACGCAGGTAGTTCCAAAAATATGTCGTCAGTATAGTTTAACTAAGCCATCTTCTTGGTCTTGGGTCAGTTTTTGCATCATTTTATAAAGACGCAGGTAGTTCCAAAAATATGTCGTCAGTATGGTTTAACTAAGCCATCTTCTTGGTCTTAGGTCAGTTTTTGCATCATTTTATAAAGATGCAGGTAGTTCTAAAAATATGTCGTCAGTATGGTTTAACTAAGCCATCTTCTTGGTCAGTTTTTGCATCATTTTATAAAGGTGCAGGTAGTTCCAAAACTCTGACGTTAGTATGGTTTAACTAAGTCTTCTTCTTGTTCTTGGGTCAGTTTTTGCATCATTTTATAAAGATGCAGGTAGTTCCAAAATTTGACGTCAGTATGGTTTGCCTTCTTCTTTGTCTTGGTCTTGTGGCAGCGTACAGTCTCAAGGCTATCGAGGTTCAGATCTATCGAAGTTCGGATCTCACTTGTTCAGGTCTGTTATCCCACTCGTTCAGGTCTGTTATCCCACTTGTTCAGGTTTGTTATCCCACTTCTGATGTCGTGGAGAGAGATGTGTGTAGGATGTCGAGGATGTGTGTGTTTATCAGGAGGGCTTCTAATTGGTTATGACGTCACCAGGTCTAACGTCACAGTCGTCTTCATGTTCATAATAAAACCACAACGAAACGTCCATTATTTATTCCAATTAACAATGTTTCGGTCAAACTACTCTGAATTTACGACTACTCGAACAAGAATACATTTTTTACTAACAAAGCACTGTTCCGTCCAACGGCTCAAACAAGAATGTTATGCTAGCTCGGCCGACGGTCGTATTTAAAGGAATTAAAGCGGTCTGAACCAGTTTTTCAAGTAACAGGCCCGGCGAGGCGCCTCAACCCGTAGCGCGATGCGGCCGGCACAAACCGGTTCTGAGTCATATTTCAACCGATGTTCTTGCCTGCCCCGACATATAAGTAAATATCAAAATCTCTTGAAATTGGAATAATAATAATATCTAGAAATATTAATATCAATAAGATTTACCTATATTTTTTAATATATAGTTACTGACCTTGTTTGCTCTTGCAACCAAGTTCTTTTGCGCCATCACCACTTTTTGTGGAGACAGATCAGATCCCAATTCTTGTCTGGTTACCATGACTCCGCTTGCAAACTGAACAACAAATTTAACATTTTATAAGATTTCCACTCCGCAATTTAATTTGATCGCGTTCAGAATATCATAAACATAATAATTTTCCAATGTTGGAAATAGACCCTTTATAGTTCGAACTTATTTATATATTTAACAAAATCCATAGCCCTTAAAAATATATATAACATTGTTTCATATTATGTTATCCGAATTGTAAAAAGTAATTAAGTACCTAATTTTCAATGTTCTCATTCATCGCAATATTTGCAATTTAACCATCGAATTACATTATTTGAATATTAAGGTATTTCCAACAACCTACCATAAGAATTTCATCGTAATTCTTAAATCCCTCTCCAGTCATAATGTTAGCGATGATCGCAATTCTCTTTCCTTTCTCTCCTAGCATGCTCCTCAGTTCCAAAACAGCATCCGCCGAGTTTATGAACGGGGCTATAATTATATCCAGCTAAAAATATAAAATAATAGTCAGAAAAGGTAGAGGGGCATTATTTTTATAACAAGAATTTTAAGGATTCGATGTGGCTGCACACAAATTCTTGGAAGCATCGCTGATCGCATATAGCGTACCTATCGCCGTCCCCGGAGAATAGAATGGTAATTGCAATAACACAACTTTTCAGGAAAAATAAAAAACATGTTTTTATTGATTACTTGATAGATACTGGACGTAGACTGTTGATTGTCAGCTTTACGAAAAGCTTATTTTTTATGTGTTTGGAATATAACAATGAAACACGCCTAAGATATGCCAAAAACGAGATATTTAAAGATTAAGAAGTTACTGAATATCAATCGCCATCTAAGATGTATAATGTCGATTACCATTTTATTCATAGTATTTCCTAGCCAAAATCGATTATTGCACCAGTGACTTACCATTTTATTCCACGTTTTTTTACAGTAAAAGTGATAATGATAATGCTTGAATATCATCCTTTTCTCGTCAATATAGTCTAACTTTTTTCTGTTAATGTCTTTAATTGGTTTTCCAATAAAACTATACCAATGGTAATCAACTTTGTTTTTAGATTAATAATTGCTTTAAATTGACGACATTACTTCAAAATCTTCTTAAATCATAAAAGCTAGGCCCTCATACTTAACATATCACAGCCATGATCATTATCATCATCAGGGTACCTAGTCCACTGCTGGACATAGCCTAATGAGCACCATAACGCCCTATATTCTGCTTGCCGCATCTAGAATCTGCCTGCAGTCTTTGCAGATCATCATCCCAGCTGGTCGGAGGGCGTCCTACACTACGTTTGTCGAGTAACACAGTTAACATCAGTATCTTGATTATTATAATGCTTCTTTCAAATAAAACAACGAAAAAAAGAAATCAAAAGTGAAAAAAACAGTATTTTTTTGTTATGTACCCTAATAGGTTTACTAACATTTCGGTATCCATTTAAATCTATACATAATTCTGCATTGTGCACAAACAACTTATAGCAGAGGGTATGAACACAGGCGAGCTTAACCCTATAGATCGTTTTCTGCTAGCAAACCTTCTAAATGAGAGAAAAGCGATAGCAAGGGACAAGGGGGCCTACTTACTTAGGTAATTAGGTACACACAGACAAAACGGGCTTATAATATGTAATGTAATTTTAATCAGTCAAATTAGGAACATGATCACTTAATAATTAGTAAGGTACTTAAAATACAGTGACATCTCAATCATCATCAGTGTCGACATCATTTCTTTCAGAGCCAATACTAGCATACGTCAGGGACTCATAAAAAGCATGATAGTAGCTTGGAATATCTCCTGCTTTACAGAGGCTCATGAGATCTTCATATAGAGCCTTGCTTATTGGAAGCGGCTCAGTGTATAACACTTGCAATTCGGGCACATAGCGAGGACTTGGGCTTGTTACCTGTCTGGTACCCCGCTTGCTTCGTGTCTTTTTAACAGGTTCTGTATTTAATTGGGAATATTCAGCATCGAAGTCATATTTGTATTTTAAAACTGATGGCTGTGAATGGGACTTCCATTATTTGTGTCCATAATACTTTTTGACTTTCCTCATCTTTGACCCAGTTTTTGTTGCTAATCAACTCTTTGATGTTATAAAATTCCTTAAGCTAACACCCGCTAATGTTAAGGACTCGTCCACGTCACAAAAAGATAGCATTTCCAAATAAGGTGACAATAAAATATAATGGCCATGCAAAAGATCTAGAAACTCATAATCTAGGAAGAGAATTCTTCGTAAAATCTAAAGAACGTCCGCATCCAGCTAGAACTATATACAAACATATAAAGGATTCACATCCGGAGCTAACACCAAAGTCTCCATTGAAAAAGATCATTATAGATAAATTGTTACAGCGTGGTTCCAAAATATTCAAAAAACACCCTCTTCGAACTGGAAACCAAATAAATGAAACATCGACTTTAATGGACCTGTCACCAAATAATACCCTGACGAAACGGTGATTCTCAATGAAATATTTCAAGAGATCTTAGCTTCTAACAGCAGTGTTATAGATTACATTCTCTATGGAGAGGTCCATGAAGATTATGTGGAACAAAAGCATTTGCTTTCAACTACCAAAGCTGTGGATATTTTAGACCATCCACTAGTAAATCATAGCATATTCATTATTGATACACCAGAAGATATTCGACCTCCAGGACGTATAAGCAATAAACAAACCATGTCAAAAGAAGAATCATTATTTGCTAACACACAGGGAGAAAATAGTTATGATGAAGAAGATGTTGATTTAAGAAAGTCTCTTTTTGCTTCGTCGAATAACCAAAGTGACTTCGCTGTTAAAATTAGTAATTACATAAACGTGATGACAACAGCTGCGTTAATAAACTCTGATGAAGTTGTTAATAATAATAATATCTTGAGAAACCATATTCCTGTTCAGCAAAGTTCTATAAAACCAGATAAAATGTATAATGATAAGACAGCCGGTGATAATGATGAATATTATGACTATGAAACAAATTCTCAAGAAATTTCTACTGTATCCAAGCTAAAAAAAATAAAAGACACATCTAGATCAAACACGCAACCAAAACCATTATACACCAAAATGTATGAAAATGTTATGTTTTACTGTTCCGTACCTTAACAGTCGTTTCACTAACACACTTTACAAGAACCGCAGGCACGGGTTTGAACGAGAATATAATGATAACTGCGTTTATCATTATTTAGTTGAATAATTTTCACCAGAATATAATTGTATTATTGTTTAACATACTTAAATGTGTGAATACAATATGATAATATTACAGTACAACTTTATTCTTGTAATTTCAGGCATAGGTAGAATCGTCGAATAGTATTGTAATATTTTGTAACTCCGCGAATAATGGTAATAGAGTTACGAAAAAAATTGAGCAGATGTGTTAGCACCCACAGATCTCAAAAATGACAAAACACTAAAACTAAGGTAGTGGCGATTACCATTCTATTCTCCGGGGACGGCGCTATGTATGAGCTACAGCACCCCATAAAGTGGGTTAGTTTCTTTCACCCCCAGTCCCGTACACCCCCGGTCCGTTCACATCCGATTGCAATTAAGTTTATATAGTATAACTTAGTAACAGTAGCACATAACTTTATATAAATTAATCTCTCATTGTAAAACTATTCGTAAAAATCATTACACGTGCATAAATCCAATCTATCACCTTTATATTCATGTCTATTCATCATTCTTTGTGTTAAATCAAGTCCGGGCGTGACAAAAACCCTGCTCGTGGTACCCTGTCTCAAGGAAGATAGATCGTTGACCTTGTCACAATACTCGTTACCTTCAACGCAGACAGATATTAAGAATCTGGGATACTACGTTAGAGATTATTTGAAAAAACATATTTCTCGAACCGGCGTCTAGAATCTACTCAATCAATCAAGTTGATAAAAGCACTAAATCAATCGAGATCATTTAGTAATCTATTTAATGCCGTGTGGTGCTGGCATAATAATAGTGCCTAGGATTTTAAAATGGCTGTACTAACTAACTACGATTACCAACCCGCCTGGTAAACGTAAATATTTATACCGTCCCACTACTTATAGTACTTGGGGTACTTCCCAAGTACTATAAGTAGTGGGACAAAATTGTTAAAATAAAACTTTTTAAAGATATTGACTTCAAAATCTAATCTATTCTCACCATCCGCATGAAAACACCGAAGCGAACGGTCAACGCAAAATTATTTTCGAATTATAAATAATATAAGATTATTCTGACGTATCCATGTAAATCGTTGTTTCTTCGGAAGTAAAGTTCTACTTTTGACTTTTGAAAACTTTTTGATGTATACGAAATATTTAATTACCTGTTGATGCACTGCCATGTCAACGGTAATTCTATCCCTGTCTGTATAAGTAGGCATATCAATATTAACATTAGGTACATATACGTCCTTGTATGACCCGAGTACGCCACCTCGTTCTATCTTACAAGTAACCGTGGTAGTAGACACCATCTCCACTTTTATCGAAATCATCTCATTATCCAGTAGGATAATGTCATTCTTTTGTAATTTTGCGGCGAATTTCATGTAGTCTACGTATACGGTGTACATAGAACATCTGTCGCGATACGTTTCGTCTGTGGTGATCCGAAGCGTCTCCCCTGGTTTTAGCTCTACGGTATCGCCGTAAGTCTGAAACAAAATTATGCGATTTAGTCTAGGCTTAGTAACCAATGCACATAGGTTCAAATTCAGACTCCCGTGATAGCAACTGGGTTCAATTGAAACTTACTAATAACTACTAATAAATTATTTAAGTAATTTAAAAGTCATCTTGGTGGCTTCCTCGGAATAAGCGCTATTAATTTTTGTAAGAACAATTTTCATCATAATATTTGTTATAGGATTTCCAATTTCTCATACACTTTCTAGATGTTTTATGAAGTTATAGGCATAGAACAGGTTCCTATCTTCATGTTTAAAAGATTTACACATATAATCTTACCTCTGAAATTTTCCCTGTCCTTATCTTGCGTCCCGGCAACGATATCGCAATACCTAAAGGATAGTTCCGGGCCACTGACTGGCTGTAGTTAAAGTTGGCCTCTCGTAGCAGTTTGATTGTTTCTATATGATCCTCCTTGGAGCCGAATGAACTGTTGATGATGGCTATATTCATCCCAGCGGCCATTAGGTCTTCCATTACCTCGACGTCGTTTGTTGATGGTCCTACAAGATACAATACAATACATTTTATTGCTCATTAGAAAAATAAAAATACATTGATTTTTAAACAATTACAAAAAAATACAGGTATATAAAAAAGTGTTACAATGGGCAGCCTTATCACTAAAGCGATTTCTTCCAGCTAAAATACTAAGCTGTTATACGTCACCAACTATTATTTAAACAACAACTAGCCGACCCGCCTGCGGCTTCTATCATTTTATTCCCATGCTTTCGTACCTTTTATACCTTCCCTGGGCTACTACGACTATTCTAAAACCAAATAGCGCGTGATGGTGTGACCAAGGGAAATAGGGATTTATTTTATAAATAGAGATTGATGGATTTGACCTTATCATAAACATAAAATGTTGTGTTAAATCTGTAGTTTACCCAGATTCACCATAATGGAAGTGACCCTTTGGCAAGCTGCAGGCGCTTTGACATCCAAGTTCAGGAGATGGTCGAGAGTGGACGGTGCGTGAGCCGACTTGAGTTGTTGTCCCGGCAGCTCCATAGCATCGTACTAAAATATAACATTCCTTTAGCTTTTCAATCGCATTAAGTAAAATTAAACAAAAATATATCTAAACTAATATTTGAAGAGTTTGTTTGCTTGCTTGTACGCGCTTAACTAAGAAATCGCTGGTCCGATTTAAAAAAATTGTGGAACGTCCATCGCCTAAAATTACAACACTGTTTGAATTATTTGTTTATTATTAAGAAACACCAAAATTGTATAATGTAACCATTTTACAATATAATTTTGCATCACTCATTTGGAATGCGTACGTTAACTTTTTTCTGTAATATGATAATTTAAGAATGGTATAAAATACTCACTTCCTCCATCCTCACATCAAATTTCGTTGGCCAGACCATGACTTACTAGAACCGATGAGTAGGATATAAAACAAGTGGCTTTTAAGCTTTTTAAAATTAAACTGTTGAATTTTTCAGGTTTGGGAATTTACAATGGATTAAGCGTAATTCGGCCGTGTTCTTATAAAATAAAACAAAGTTCTGAAGATGTTTATAGTGTGGACACCATTGTTACGCGAATGTTTTCATTAAATTTCCTTTGACTTAATGTCATATTGTCAATTTTAGTCTAGATTTATTTTAGTTTACATTTACATATCAATGTTCACTTGGACACTGGCAAAATTTTCACCAAAACAGCCATAAACTAAGAAGAAGAACATCAATGGGTTTGTAGGTGTGTATATAAGTATATTCTGGAAGTAGTCGACTCATTTTCTATCCATTTAAATAAAATAAATAACAAATACAGTTAAAAAGAAGCATTTGTTTCTATTTATTTTCCTTTTCGGTTCGACGACCACGGGAAGAGACGAAGTCGTACTATTACTAGGCAGTTTTTTTATAAAATGTTCTAAAATTTCTCTCGCAACTAGAATCAAAGTAGAATATTTGCAGAGGTGAACCATGGATAAGCTCTTGATCCGAATTATAAACGCCGACACAGCTGTCCCAAACAACGCCAAAAATAAATAAAGCCCAACAAAATAAACAATACTGAGTTTTATTTGTGGCAAAACCATTAGGGGATCAAAACGGAGATGGTGAAAAGATAAATAATGATATTTTTTCAAAGATTGCAAGGAAAATTATTATGGGAAAGTTATTTTGGCTTGTTCACCCAGAAACATTCGTTAATCGTCCGTTTACAAGAAGTGTTCTGATGAAAATTAAAGGCTAGCGGTCAATTAAAATGTTTAATTTATTTAATAGGATTTATTCATTTTAAATAATTTGAAATACTGATAATGAAATATATTTTCCTATTTTTATAGGTTTACAAAACCTTGCAAATACCATTATTCGAATTTATGTAGACGAGATAGATGTAAGGCGTAAAAATATTCGTGCTAAGTGGTTGAAACTTTCAGAAATACTTATCTGCAAACAATCTTAACTTTTATTATATCAAAAGCCAAGTTCCTGTAAAAAATAAATACTGATATGAAAAAAATAAATTTAAATAAGTATCATAACAACCCATATTATGTCCTAATACCATACACGGGTCTCTGAAATAAACACCCAATTTAGGTATTAATTAATTATTTATTTTTACTGTAAGAACTGTGCAGTTTCAACAAGAGTAGAGGATTCCCCTATAAAACTGCCTTCAATTCGTACACACCATCAACCGTCCCTAGCGGGCTACAATCTATAAAACTCCAGCTCGACTGATGCGTAAACCCTTTGTACTCTCAAACTTGGCTCCCACAGGTCCGCATCAAGCGATACAATAAAATTCTCAACGCCGGAATATATTCTAAAATATTCAGCTTGATTCTAAAATATAAGGTTAAGGAAACTAGCTGTGGCAATCCCAGAGGAAAGGTAGGAATAACTCGAATTACATTTTGAAAGCTTCCCGTCTTCGGAAGTAGATTCATACTCGTACTATCTTCAATGATGTGGTTTTTCTAAGGAATTTATCTTTTAGTATGACGTTGTCTCCTATTTAATTTATAATTCCCTCATAAATTCTACGATGACGTTATGTTAAGCTATAAGTAGATCTTTTCTGTATAAGGCGATGTGGTCGCTAAACGACAAAGTCCTTTCTTTGTGTGTTAAAAAAATGGAGCTTATAGGCTAAAGGTACAATGCAACATGGCACATAGAATACAATTTACATAAAGTAAAAATCGATGTTCGAATGCGTTAAAAAGTATATTGAAATAGGTTTCAATACAATAAATCTAATCACTCCCAAAAATTCCATTACAACCAATTTTCGCAACAGAGTTTAGAGTCAGTTTGGAACTATTTTGTGCACCTTCCTTCTCATCGGGGCATCTGTAACACAATAAGGAATCAACTTAACAACAACAATCGCTCAGAAGACGAATGTATATGTAATAAAAAAAGTATATCAAATTATCAATTCGAAGCTACACTAGATTTGAATTTGATTTGATTTGAATTTTAATATTGCTTATCAATTTGCTCAGCAATATGTAGACGCGTGGACTATATGCTAATATAAGTATCAAATCAAAAAAAGGGATTTCTATATGTGGCTTTAGTGATAAGGCCGCCCATTGTAACCCGGCTTCGCTCGGGTGAAATTTAACGAAATTCTCCATAATCCGAATTTTGCGGATATATTATGTTGTCGACTCAAAATCAATATTTTTTATGTTTTGTTATTCATATAAGGTTTCGATCGAGTCTACCGTACACCTTGACGAAATTATTAATATAGATCATATTGTATAAATTATCGATCGCGTTCTAAACATGTTCGTGTAAACTTACTCTATGTTGGTCTTAGTGGAGCTGGTAACGGAGATGACCTTGACGCAGTCGCAAAAGGCGCTGGCCTCGGCGGACCGCTGCAGGCTCACGTAAAGGTCACCGTACACCACCCAACCGCGCTTCACCGCGTATGTTTCCGCGAACGCGATGCGGGCTTCCATCAACGCCTCCCATTTTTGACGCTTGCCCGGCTCAACTGAAATTTATAAGATTTTAAATCGTTTTAATTAATTAAGATGTCTATGAATCAATTACTGTCTATATATTTATAACTTTCCAGTCCATACATAGGTTGCCTGGAAGAGATCGCTCACAACGATAAGGCCGCCCATTGTACTCCAAATGTTTTAGTCTTAAGTTTGCATTGTATGTTTCTGTTTGTGGTGTGCAAAAAAGTATATTCTATTCTATTCAATTCTAAGACATTCCCGGCACTTTACCACCTGTATGACGGATTAGAATTTTAAGATTTTTTATAATCCCAATGAAAATACTTTTTGTGAAAAATTGTAACTACCTACTTCATGAATAAATATAGTCCAGCAAAAATTAAGACATACAATTTAGTTTAATAATAATACTATCAGTGCTAGATTAAACTTATGCGTGACGTTGAGTTGCACTAGATTACAATTGAAAATATTTTTTAACCTCATCAACGCCGCTCATAATTCATATTTCAAACTTCGCTCGACAATGAACTTAAGGGGCCATATTACGTCAAATCGCTTGAAATTGCTTTTTGTTAACAAACATATCTTCCACAATAATAAAGCATTTACTTTGAGATTAATATATGTTATAGTTCAGGATATATGCTAGGGGATTACAGTTACAAAAACACGATTACATAAAATTTTCTCGATAGAAAAATAATCCAAAGTTCGCTCTAAATTTTACAATAAATCGTCGCTATTCAATAAATACTTTAAAATAAGCCTTGATACTTTGTACAGTAAACAAACAGGTTATAGAGCAGGGGTAGAGCGTGTTAGATTGTTAAAATTTTTATTATTTTAACCGTAAAATAAGAATAACTAAACTTGCGGAAAAAACCACGCGAAAACTGACCATTCGGGCATCTTCGTGCCTCAAATTCAGTCTAGCCGCGGCTTTGAAACTGGTAACATGTATCGCGTCGCTTCTTGCATTCAGATCGCTATATAACGCACTAATTACGTAAAAAATGAATTGAAAAATTATTGTACTTGTTTGGTTTTTATTTCAAATATGCGAAATCTGTATAATAAGTGCAAGAAGCGACGGAATCGTAAAAAGATAAAGTAACCTACATTCGTTACAAACGTAAACAAAACGTAGGTATAGACAGTAAAGCTTTCATGACATTTTTGACACCAAAGCATTTTTCGCCCTTTGGATTTCAAATTTCTGTTTTGTCTGTGGCTTATTGGACAATCCACACAGCATCATAACAGAGCTTATAAAGTATATGGCGAGACGAAGTTCGCGGGGGCAGCTAGTATACATATAATAATAAAGTGTAGGTAGGTACTTATATATTATAATAAAATACAGGAGGAGACTTCAAACAATAAATTCATAAGTAATACATGGATTATGACTTAATAAAACTTTTTTATAGTTTTGAGATCTCAAAGAGTTTTGATTTATTTATGATAACTGTCATAAATTATGTCATGTCAATTCATGAAAAGTAAATTTAAGGCCCCATATAACGTCAAATCGTTTGAAATTGCTTTTTGTTAACGAACATATCTTCCACAATAATAAAGCATTTACTTTGAGATTAATATATGTTATAGTTCAGGATATATGCTAGGGGATTACAGTTACGAAAACACGATTACATAAAATTTTCTCGATAGAAAAATAATCCAAAGTTCGCTCTAAATTTTACAATAAATCGTCGCTATTCAATAAATACTTTAAAATAAGCCTTGATACTTTGTACAGTAAACGAACAGGTTATAGAGCAGGGGGAAAGCGTGTTATATTGTTAAAATTTCTATTATTTTAACCGTAAAATAAGAAATCCTAAATTTGCGAAAAAATTCACGCGAAAACTGACCATTCGGGCATCTTCGTGTCACAAATTCAGTCTGGCGGCAGCCTTGACACGGACAACATGTATCGCGTCGTTTCTTGCATTCAGATCGCTATATAACGCACTAATTACGTAAAAAATGAATTGAAAAATTATTGTACTTGTTTGGTTTTTATTTCAAATATGCGAAATCTGTATAATAAGTGCAAGAAGCGACGGAATCGTAAAAAGATAAAGTACCCAGTACCTAACCTACATTCGTTACAAACGTAAACAAAACAGTAAAGAGTTCATGACACTTTTGACACGAAAACATTTTTCGCCCTTTGGATTTCAAATTTCTGTTTTGTCTGTGGCTTATTGGACAATCCACACAGCATCATAATTATAAAGTATATGGCGAGACGAAGTTCGCGGTGGCACCTAGTATACATATAATAATAAAGTGTAGGTACTTATATATTATAATAAAATACAGGAGGAGACTTCAAACAATAAATTCATAAGTAATACATGGATTATGACTTAATAAAACTTTTTTATAGTTTTGAGATCTCAAAGAGTTTTGATTTATTTATGATAACTGTCATAAATTATGTCATGTCAATTCATGAAAAAGTAAATTTACGATATTTCATAGAACAAACAAATCACTACGTTTTTGTGCTTCTTAACCCTACGTTGCTTTCAGTGCTATATCACACACAACCAATATAACTATGATTTTTTTAATATAACCTGCGCGTATAAAGAATTTATCTATAAATGGCGTCCGCTCGCATGCGTTCTCGCTCACTCTCTATCGCTATCTATACTCACACAGTGAAGTACGCGCTACAAAAAGCTTTTTTTTAACGTCCGTTAAAAAAGCGTTCAAATAGAACATTTGCATACCCAAGTACGTGTTCACGCTTTTGCGCTTTTAGAACGCGACGCTTTTTAGGGTTCCGTAGTCAAATGGCAAAAACGGAACCCTTATAGATTCGTCATGTCCGTCCGTCCGTCCGCTAACCACGCACAAAGGACCAAATTTGAGTCCAATTGCGGAAAAAGGAGTCCCCAAACTAAACCGTCCGTCCGTCCGTCCGTATGTCCATCCGTCCGTCCGTCCGTCCGTATGTCACAGCCGTTTTACTCCGAAACTATAATAGCTATAAAGCTGAAATTTTGTAAGTAGATGTATTCCGTGAACCGCACTAGGATTTCATAAAAAGTTTTAATAAAATCATTTGCATTTGGGGGTCCCCATACATAGAACTGAAACTTTAAAAATTAAATTAAAATTATTTTTTGATTTAAAAGCGTTCGTATGAATTATCACATTGAAGACGTTATAAAAGCGCCGACGCCGGGTTTATAACGCAAAGCTGTTTAAACTCTTTAGGTACTTTACTTTTTATTTAAAATAAGTATTTTGTAACTGTAGGGACCGAGATAAAAATACTATTTAAATAATAATAATACAATAATACCATGGAAATATGCTCGAATTAAAAATAATTTTGGTATTAATATTTGTATGGGAAATTCGTCGTGACGCCGGCCTGTTTGAGAAATTGTTTTGCCAACCGTACGTAAACGTACCCGCCGCCATGGTCAAATATCATTTTTTATTGCGCGGGTTATACCTATCTTATAAAGTCTTTTATTATTTAAAAAAAAAATTGACCACTTTCCGCATGCCCTGCGAATGATATTTTAAAATATTGGTAGGTCACTGCATGTTTTGCCATATATTATATGGAACTAAATATAAAAACAGTTTTTCCCTAAAACTCAATTCATATGAAATTTTTAAATCAATTTTAAATATTTATATCTTATTTTACTTTATTTATCTAAAAGACATAATATGACCATCACAAATTTTTCTTTAAGAAAAATAATCATGCAGTTAAGGGTTAAGGTTTAGGAACTTATTCTTTTATAAATTCACTTTTATCTAATATTGAAGTATATCAAACGGTTTGACTTTTCGTTTATAAAATCAATCAGAAATAAAAGGCAGACTATGAATTTTAACAATTCATAGTCTAGAAATCTAGTTCAGAAAACTTTATTTATTTATTAATAAAAACCCCAGCCCTTTCATTTTTCTTATACCTGAGCTTACGGCCAAAAAACCTAATAAATAAAATTAAATCAATAAATATTGCTAGTTCCTAGACAATTCACAATGCAACATCTAGCCCCGTGGTAAGCTAGAATCTTGTGTTATGGGTGCTAGATTTCTGATTATGTACCTATACTTAATATAATATACATACACATTTATGAAAGTTATTTAAAACACGGGAAAAGCCGTGTGTGGAATTTATACTTTAAACTTTAAAATACACATATCCGCTTAAGGATATATTTAGCTCAGGCGAAGCCGCGGGGCGGAACGCTAGTATTACCTTATATATCTTAGGGTCTACAAAATGAATTTCAAATTATAGAAGTAATTTGATGTGTCAGATTTTTGCGCGAAATATATACTCAGCTCGGGCTCTTGCGCGCGAAATGTTTACTTAGCGGCCCGTTCGCCCTGTCGTGGCGCTGTTAGCCGAACTTAGCCGATCGTCGAGTTTGCTCTGACCTCCCATACATCCTTAAGATATTTCATAGAACAAACAAATCACTACGTTTTTGTGCTTCTTAACCCTACGTTGCTATATCACACACAACCAATATAACTATGATTTTTTTAATATAACCTGCGCGTATAAAGAATTTATCTATAAATGGCGTCCGCTCGCATGCGTTCTCGCTCACTCTCTATCGCTATCTATACTCACACAGTGAAGTACGCGCTACAAAAAGCTTTTTTAACGTCCGTTAAAAAAGCGTTCAAATAGAACATTTGCATACCCAAGTACGTGTTCACACTTTGGCGCTTTTAGAACGTGACGCTTTTTAGGGTTCCGTAGTCAAATGGAAAAAACGGAACCCTTATAGATTCGTCATGTCCGTCCGTCCGTCCGTCTAACCACGCACAAAGGACCAAATTTGAGTCCAATTGCGGAAAAAGGAGTCCCCAAACTAAACCGTCCGTCCGTCCGTCCGTCCGTATGTCACAGCCGTTTTACTCCGAAACTATAATAGCTATAAAGCTGAAATTTTGTAAGTAGATGTATTCCGTGAACCGCACTGGGATTTCATAAAAAGTTTTAAAAAAATCATTTGCATTTGGGGGTCCCCATACATAGAACCGAAACTTTAAAAATTAAATTAAAATTATTTTTTGATTTAAAAGCGTTCGTATGAATTATCACATTGAAGACGTTATAAAAGCGCCGACGCCGGGTTTATAACGCAAAGCTGTTTAAACTCTTTAGGTACTTTACTTTTTATTTAAAATAAGTATTTTGTAAAAAATACTCTGTAGGGACCGAGATAAAAATACTATTTAAATAATAATAATACAATAATACCATGGAAATATGCTCGAATTAAAAATAATTTTGGTATTACGTTTGTATGGGAAATTCGTCGTGACGCCTGTTTGAGAAATTGTTTTGCCAACCGTACCATACGTACCCGCCGCCATGGTCAAATATCATTTTTTATTGCGCGGGTTATACCTATCTTATAAAGTCTTTTATTACTTAAAAAAAAAATTGACCACTTTCCGCATGCCCTGCGAATGATATTTTAAAATATAGGTAGGTGACTGCATGTTTTGCCATATATTATATGGAACTAAATATAAAAACAGTTTTTCCCTTAAACTCAATTCATATGAAATATTTAAATCAATTTTAAATATTTATAACTTACTTTACTTTATTTATCTAAAAGACATAATATGACCATCACAAATTTTAAGAAAAATAATCATGCAGTTAAGGGTTAAGGTTTAGGAACTTATTCTTTTATAAATTCACTTTTATCTAATATTGAAGTATATCATACGGTTTGACTTTTCGTTTATAAAATTAATCAGAAATAAAAGGCAGACTATGAATTTTAACATTTCATGTCAAATTTAGTTCAGAAAACTTTATTTATTTATTAATAAAATCCCCAGCCCTTTCATTTTTCTTAATAACTGAGCTTACGACCAAAAAACCTAATAAATAAAATTGAACCAATAAATATTGCTAGTTCCTAGACAATTCACAAAGCAACATCTAGCCCCGTGGTAAGCTAGAATCTTGTGTTACGGGTGCTAGATTTCTGATATATATACTTAATATAATATACATACACATTTATGAAAGTTATTTAAAACACGGGAAAAGCCGTGTGTGGAATTTATACTTTAAACTTTAAAAATACACATATCCGCTTATAGATTATATTTTAGCGCAGGCGAAGCCGCGGGGCGGAACGCTAGTATTACCTTGTATATCGTAGGGTCTACAAAATGAATTTCAAATTATAGAAGTAATTTGATGTGTCAGATTTTTGCGCGAAATACATACTCAGCTCGGGCTCACGCGCCTCTCCTACTTATTTAGCCGAACTTAGCCGATCGTCGAGTTTGCGCTGATGGGGGGTGCATCCTTAAGATCACTACAAAAATATCAATTTACACTACAAAAAACATAAGTCTAATAAACACGAATAAGTATTAATTATTTAGGCGTTCCTTATAATATTTCTTTGACGCACAGCCGAAAGGAACGACAAGGGCGCAAGACCTTATTGAAGATAAACAGGAGCGTGTAAATCAATCTCGCTTAATCTCGACGTGCGATCTATCTTTGTACATAATGTGAAAGTAAAAATATATTTATAGAGCTTTAATGATGTATGAACAATATGCTGTTCATACTCACAATGATTCTTATTAAGTAATATAAGTATGTGCATATTTTGACCTGGCTTAATTTTGGCATAAGTGCACTTCTGATCTTATTCTACTCACATAGGTAATTTTAAATGAAATTACTAATATTCATACTCACTTTCAGACTTATCCAGTCAGCATAACTTGCGAACGTATCTAGCTAGTTTAAAATATATTGACAATATCGGCTAAGGCGCCAAGGTTACATCCTTATACTCTACGCACAAATCTACTTTGTTATCAATATTTACTTACATGGCTTTGAGTTATTGTAAGAGTGGATCGAGATTAGATCCCTTTTATGGACTTTTTGTAATAAGGTTATTGAGAGAGCAGACATATATTTATATTACTTTTTGTCCTCCGTAAGATTTTGATTTAGCGTCTCGACCGAGCTAGACGAAGTGGATTTTTTTCTTACGTTATAATTTACCTTACCTTTTAGTTTCGTCACCTTGTTAAGTCAAGTCAGACACTATGGTTACTATATCCATTTTTGACAAGATAATTTATCGGTTACAGAACATTTAAGATCAGAGATTTAAAATCACAGTTTTATAATTTGTTACTGTAACACAAAAAAATATATTTCCGATCCCTATGAAACGATAAGTCATAAAGCTTTCAGATTCGCTGCATTTTACGTTTACTTTTTCATTATCTATTTAGTACCTACTGACAAGCACATATTCCATGACAGACACGTCAAGCTATAGAATATAAAACACTTATATTGGAAACTGAAATGGGTAACATAACATGATTTAAACGTTTTTAAGTTTTCCGATATTTCGACACTGTTGCAAGCGCCATGTTCACGGACAAACTGATGACACCGGCGGGTAGGCAGACCGTTATTGTCAAACGAAACGATCTACCCTCTTTCTGAGTCTTTTATTGCGAGTTTGATTGTCACTAGTGATGTTAAGTTAAAAACCATGCTAGTTTAAAAAGTTATATAAAACACTTACTTTCATACAACAGCGGTATCACGCAGCGGCAAGTCTGCAACCGCCTCGTCAGCCGCACGTTATTGCTGACCACGAGGATGATGGCGGTGGGCCGCAGCCGGGACAGCAGCCGCACCGTCTCGCCGCTCACGGTCGGCACCACCACCAGCCGCGCGTTGCACTGGTTCACCAGCAGGGCGCAGGATATAGCAGCTCCTTCCGCCGCGTTCACTGGCATCTTCATCTGAGGAGTTACATTTAAATTTTAAATTTCGAATTTATAGTTTAGTCAATTGGATTTTGAAGATGCTTACGATTGAAAGAAAGAACCGAGCGGGAAAAGAGACGACTATTTAGAGGGATCGTGTAATCAATCTCACAAATTAGTAGGACACCCGCAAAAGCTATGAGTGAGAATCAGATACGAAGATACGAAATTAAAGTTTGGGAAAGTTGTCTCACAAAGTAAAACATGTATAAAACAAAAAAATCATACCTACGCTTTTTAATACGGGTTTTCTTATATAAAGGAAAATATACTAATGTATTAAAAAATCCTACAATTATATTACCGTCGACATCATCCTCCAAAAGTCCTTCTTCTGATTAGTAAATGGTTCGGTACTACAGCAGAGTTCATTGAGCGCTGATATAACTTCCACGACGTGCTCCACTCGCGGACAGTCGACCAGTACAAAGCCGGTGACTCCTGATAAAACCGCGTTTGATACATTCGCACGTTCGTTGTCTTGGAAATTCCCATCTACCAACGCGTTGTGGAATACACCACCAGAGATGTAGTAAGGTTTTCCAGCCTGCAAGGATAAATTATAATCAGGATTTCAGCCATCGGCCGTGTTCTGGATATAGGCCTCCCTTAAGATGAGAGAGGAGACGGAGCACGGCGGGACGCTCACTCCTCCTGATAAAGACTGCTCTTGTTGTGGTCGAAACGTCGAGAGTTGTTTAACTCCTGTGTAAATACGTGAGTAATTCCCGTTTTATAAAATGAATATCCCTTAATGAT
Source organism: Chloroclystis v-ata (assembly GCA_963691955.1). NCBI lineage: Eukaryota > Metazoa > Arthropoda > Insecta > Lepidoptera > Geometridae > Chloroclystis > Chloroclystis v-ata. Next base: position 7,369,642 of record OY829902.1, on the reverse strand, counting down.
TTCCAGGTATTACGGTCGGATACAGCTTGCATCCACCGTGAACTGGCAGCTTTGACAAGAATAAATCATTAGTGATAAAAATCGCCGTGTTAGCTAAGTGAGAGCGAACTTGACTTTCATTCCTAAGGTCGTGAAATGATAGAATGTTGTCGGATGAACAGTATCAACTTACTGTAACCAACCCGCCTGGTTACCGTTGTGATTATACTATATTCACAAGATTTAAAATGGGTTCTATTGGTTAGAGCCTCGCCTCATAGTTTGTTGTTATGAAAAATAAGCTACGTACATCGTGACATTTTGCTCCGACCCATTTCTGTAGCTGCATCATTCTCTGAAGATATTTATGATCTAGTTCATAAGCTAGAAACTCTCTGGAAAATATTATTCCATCGCATTCCTAAAAAGTGTTGAAATCATTAATAACTGAGTTTGTCACATTAATATATTAATGAAAACCTTTGTAGAAATTATAAAGATTAATGTTTTTTATCATATTAGCTATTGCTTTGTTGTTAATTTCATAACTATCAGTAACAGCTTACTTTTATAACATCATCGATATGAAAAAGTCCTTCAGAAGTACAAATTCCACCTAATATCATGGGTCTGAGCTTTACATTTCCTATGAACTTCTTGATCGTTTTAACTACTTCAGGACGACGAACATAGTTAACGATTAAAACGTCCATCTAAAAAGAATAAAAAATATTTAATAACTAAATGGTAACACATTATTATTACACACAAAAGCCGTAACATCTCATAATAAATTTGTAACAAATTTTAACATATTATTTGCTTTTGGCTTACGGCACAGATATCATATTCTTACGTTTCACTCGTTCATTTTGACTATTTATGGGCTGATGACATTTTTATTTGCTCAAAAATAATACAGGTGAACAAAAACACTCACACTTTTTAATGTTAAAACGTGTACCTGATAGTCCAAAGCAAACTGCACAATCGCAGCATCCTTCTTCGTAAACATAGGTGTTTGTTTTCTAGCACCCCTCACACAGACAATAACCATATTTTTCAATTTACCAGCTTTAAAAACAGAGCACAGAACGGTCGTCTGATTTACCACTTTCTGACCGATTAGAACTATTTCGTCGTGATCTACTGATATTTGCATGCCGGGTTTGATTTCTGTGGCTATTCTAGGGTTGTCAACGAAGATAAGTTTACTTGTGCATTTGTTGAATTGCGTTACATCACAAGTAAGGATGACTTCAGGGCCTTCAACGTAGCAGTCATCATCCTGTTGAAAAAAAATTATCATGGAATTATTATTTAACATTTACACATAAGACTTTGTTCTCGTTGTTGTAATTATCCAGATTCATTTTTTTGCGTTAAAAAGTAAAAAAAAACAACGATTTATCTACACATCAAAACATACGAGACTCACAAACTTTCATGTTTATATTATTTGTAGAGATTATATTCTTACATACCGCTCGAATTTTGCATTTTTTATGAGTATTTACTCATTATAAATACAAAATTGTACAGTATATTATATACAGTATAGGTTACTTAAGTAAAAATGGTCGAAATAACCGATTCAAGTATCCCAGACTTCACAATGCCGGTCTTGAGCTCGATGCAAGTAGCTACTGGCCAGTTCAGGACGGAATGTTTTTTCGCCAGATAGGTCGCTGCTTTTTCTACTTTCTGAAGCAGCACTACTTTGTCTTCGTGTGTCATATCAGAAGCCTTAAGCCGTACTCCGTTCATCCCGGCTTCCAACATCCGATAAATGTCGACAGGGTCAACTTTGGGATTCTCTGGAGTTACGAATAGAATATATTTGAGTATAATTCCAGTACTAGCGAGCAGGTACTAGAAAAGGGTATGATAATCATCATATGAACTTATTTTATGTCCCAATACTGGGAATAATTTTCCCTATAGAATCCATTGTAGGTATCGGTAGATATTGTATAATACACGCTTACCAGGCTTGGTGGTCGCAGTAAGTTGCCACAGTACACAGATATTAGATACCTTTTACGACACCCACAGGAGATGTCGTCACTATTCATAAACCAGCACCACATAGAAACTCAAATAAATACCGTGTTGGATTACCCAAGGTGATGAAAATCGGATTTCTTCGTTGTGCATAGGGCTCGGCTTCAACAATGTTTGGATCTGTTATGTCAGTGTTGCTGAATTTCCTCAATGTAAGTCGTTTCTTTTGGTCCGTCATAGTACACTCTGGACGCCTTATAAGGCAAAAGCTTTTATAAAAGTTGAGTAAACAATATAAATAAATATCTCTAAAAGTTCTTTACGACAAAAACAATAATGACTTGTCATTTCGAACTGTCAAAGTATACTGCTAAAGAAGGTTAATGTATTAAAGTTTTATGGATTACGCGATTATTTAAAGTTTTATAATTCAGTCCCAAAATGTTTACGAGGGTACCCAACCAATTTTATAAGCAGCCTTATTATTTACGTTCAAATTACTGGGACATAGGGACTTCTTTCTTGCGGAAAAAGCTTAGGTATGTCTTAATTCACCACGCTGGCCAAGTACGAGTACAAGTATTGGCACATGTCTTTCAAACTTATCAAAGTTCTCAGAACATGCCGGTTTTCTCACGATCTTTGCCTTTACTATGCCTATTTTTCAAGCTATTAAATCACGGCGGGATTAGAAGCCACGACCTTCGGAATGAAAGTTGAGTGTGTTGCCACTCAGCCAACACGACTCACCAACCAATTTAATAACATATAATTCAAAAGTTAAGCAAACAGCCTCATACAGCCTTGGATAAAGTATAAATCGGATTCCTCTCCAAATGTTTAAAACTAAAAGTTAAAAAGTATGAAACCTTTACCATCCCGACTAAAAGTAACAAAACAATGTCACTGTCTTTCTCGTCCATTCTTTCCTATATTTGCCCTGTTAGCGGGAAGCTAATGGGCAAACAAGGGGAGCGCTGTTGATTTTCAGTTAGCTCTGCTACTTGTATCTTGCAAGATTTATTTACGGCCGCGACCAAGATAGATTCCTTTATTTGCCTTATTCTATAAAAGCTTTCTTGCTTGACATTTCGTTTGCAGGAAATACAAGGGATTACATTTTTAAACAATGTCGCTTTGAAATTAGTGTAGGTTTTTTAAGTTGAATGAGGGTTTTGTGAATGTGGGTAGGTTTTAGTGAAAAGGCGGTACAATGAGAGGGTTCTTTTTTTAAACGTACATCATTCATTATTTCAGCTCTCGGACGTCCACTGCTGGACATACCCTCCCTTAATGATTTCCAGGTATCACGGTTGGATGCAGCTTGCATCCACCGTGTACTGGCAGATTTGGCCACATCACCGATCCATCTTGTTGGCGGACGTCCGACGCTGCGTTTGCCGATCCGTGGTCTCCACTAGAGAACTTTACGGCCCCGTCGGCCATATGTTACAAATACAAATATCTTTATTGATAAAGACAACTTACATGTCAAGTATTAGTAGGTTGTGTCAAGTATATAAGGCTTCGCGTTATATTCTTACTTCATACGTACTTCATGTGCATGCAATTCTATATTTTAAGTTGACATATTTCTGGTCTGTACCTATTGACATGTCATTAATTTACTTTACTTTTAATATAATTTGGTATTTTAATTATATTATAGACCTCCGTCTTGTCTGTTGTTTATGAATATTGTGCCATATTTTATAACTAAGAAATTATTTTATAATATTGTGTGACGTGACTAAGTGTACCTGTGTTTCCAAAAGTTGAAAATAAATATGAATATATGAATATGAATATCTGTATGCTCCATTTTCACAACGACACAAACATGGTGTGCAAGCAACTGCCCATCCCAGTGACTGACAACCGGACAGGTCTCCAATCAGCGGGTGACAGCGAGATTGAATTCAATGCGGGTTTGGAACGAAATCCACGAGTAGGCACCGTTGATTGATGCTTGATCAATCGAAAAGCTAAAATAAAGTGCAACTTTACAGTTTTTATATTATTATTTATGGAGAATTCACACCGCCCCGTGGTAATCTCGAAGCGATTTAGTCCACATTCGTTTTCTTTTTCAAAATTTGTACGATCTGCAAATATTTGTTCCGAGTGTCTATGTGTTAATATATTAAAAAAAATCCATTTATGTATGTATATTACATTAAGTATATCAGAAAGCAGCACCCGTAACGAAGCTTACTACGGGGCTAGATGTCGTGTGAATGTATGTAGGTACGTATGATGTGTGAATTGTCCAGCAATATTTAGTATGCATTGATGTTTAAAAATTCTATTTAGCTTTCACGTTCTATACTAACGATAATTATCTGTATCTATTTTGTAGAGATTTCCAATTATGCTTTAATTCATGCCACTAGGTGAACGAACTGTAGCGTGAAATGGAATTTCTGATTGAGGTGACTATGTTACCTGAATATCGCATGATTTTGTCAAATGAATTTAAATTCATAGCCATATAACATCACCAGACAAGTTCATTAAATTAATTCTGACCAGTAGTGGGCACAGGTCTCTCCCAACCAAAGTCTATAATGGTACTTGACCATTTAAGATGTTTCCACCAAAGTAATTATCATCCTGCCAAAACAAGCACTTGGCAATAATAGTATCTGAGTTAGTAGGACGCTCTTATATTCTTCTGTATTTTACATTTCTTAAGTCGCATTGACAACATCTACGCAAAGAAATGTGGTGGAACTATTCGTTGGCCGGCACCACAAGGGAACCTGGCCTAGAATAGAGAAAAACTTTTTATTAAATTTTAACTTTTTATGATTCAATGCGCTGGAGAATTATTGTAATAGTTTTAAACTAATTTTGAGTAAAATCTACAGGTGTGTGTGTGTTCGCCTTTTATACTGAAGAGTAATAATATTGATTTAAAATTTATCTATAAGTCTATACTTAAACGAAAAAAAAAGGTTTGGTACTTTTAGCTGATCTATTCTAAATTAAATTTACTTTGAATTAATGACTAGTTTTCCCATTTCTACTGCGTTAACGGTTGTGCAATGACAGTAAGTTAACGTTAACGTTACCAGTTACGGTTTTAACAGTGGCGCCATGTTGTTGCGAACTCAGAGTAGTCCCCGGAAGCAGTTTATGCAGTTTCCTGTTGTTTAATTTGTTGGACAACAAACTACTGGACATTAAAAGCACAGTACGCAAGTAATAGCTGTGTCAGTTTTAATGTTGCTGTACCTAATTGTTTAATTTTATCAAGAGTTATATTTATACATTTCATAAAATAAATACTTCATGGATGCTTTATGTCTAACGCAATCATATTCAAGATTAGATTATTAGCGGGGTTTGTTCGGGCTAAAATGGATTTTCCGGCGAAAAAAAGTTTCGTTATAACCCAAGATATTAACAAATGTGTCCTATTTATGAAAAATAAATTGAATTTTGTATTTCCAGTAAATCAACGTATGAATCAAATCTCACTAAGCTGTGCAAAAACTAAGTTGCATCGCTAGTAGGATTCAATTTCAATTAGTAACACTCAATAAAATTTAATGTGAATCAATAAACTGTTCAGGTAGCTCCGAACAGTAATTAATGTTTCACGAAATGTAATTTGTCCAGCAACCAGCTTATGGTGTCTGGACACGCCGTATAGAACTGATTGGATTTAGACTCTGTTATTAAGCTAAATATTATTATGTATATGGCCTGGTGTTGTCGGTGTTTCTGGCAGTCAAAGCTGGGATTTATATTCCAGAACACGATGGAAAACGAAACGACAAATCAGCAAAGGTGAAAATTGGGCTCCATGATATATATTTTTATGTTGAGAATATTTTTTTACGCTTCTAAGTGTACGTTTATGATTTTTTAGCTTTTATATAAAATTAAATTGCCTTTGAATATTTATCTGGTAAAAAATCTACTCCTTTTCTCTTCTGCACGGCTGATCTTGGCAGTTTTTTTAAAATAAAAAAACACTTATGCAAGCGAGTAGCGCTATTCAATTCAACGATTTTAAAAAGGAAATACTGATAGTGAAATGGTAAATTGAAATTTCATGCAGTCTTTTCATACATTATAGTTACTGTTTTAAAATGAACTTTTCGAACTAGGTTAGTGCCATATTTTGTTATCTAGCTTGGCACTAAAGGCCAGTTCATAGTTTTGAAGTTATGGTTCCAAGTTCGGTAACATTATTATGATATAGTCCTTCTACAATCTAGAGCACATAATTCAGTGCACTAAAGCACTAACTCCGGCTAATACGATATAACGGGTGGTCAATGATTTAGTGCGAGAATTCAATGTTTTTCAATTTGATGAGAAAATGTTACCTATGTCTATTGCACGATTTATATCTTTGGTGTGAGTTATAGTGTTTATAATAATTTTGAGACAATTTGTGCCCGCTTGGTATAACGTGGTTTATTTGAATTGAAACAGTAATAAAGAGGTAAAATTTAAATTAATATAGTGTTATTAAAATAGTTTATATTTATTTGTATTTTCTTTTATTTAACGTTTCTATTTCATATTATATCACTTATACAGATATCACTCACATCTTTCTTGTCCTAGTATAGTAACAAATAGTGTTTTTTTTATCATTTATTACGTTAATATTTTATTTAAAGAATTGTTCAGTATGGTTATCATTCCTCATTCGACTATAAACTTTTTGTCACTGCGGTTTTATTATCGAGGAAAACACAACGTAACTTCAAGCACTACATTATTGAAAACTTAATAAAATTTAAAACTACGTGAACACATCCTTTCGAGAATGTCTCAAGATTCGCTGTGAAATTGCTATTAGAGATTCTCGACTAATGGCGCAGTAATTGGCCTCTCACAAACTAATGGACAATTATGCCGCCTACGAGATTTTACGACTATCATAATATTATAACTTAATTATATCGTAAAGGTATTATAATTGTTATATTTACTGTGATTGTTATAGTGACGATAAGTGATTGAGATAAGAGCTTATAATGTATGTGTATGTAGATTGTGTTGTTGATTTAAAGTTGCATTTCTAGTAATAGTATAGATAAATAAATATTGCTGGACAATTCACACAGCAACACATCGTAAGCTCGAAGCTTTTGTTACGGGTGCTAGATTTCTGATAATAATATACTTAATTAAAATACATACATAGATAGATATTTTCATTATAAATACGTTTATAAGTATTTGTTCCGGGTATCTGGGTGTTATCACCCAGACACCCGGAACAAATATTTGTACTTATATCATACAAACTTTTATCCCGAGGTGGGAATCGAACCCGCAAAATCGCGACAGTTAAGTTTTACCCTTCCTCTGTAGAAGATCAGATCTCCCACACATTTCTCGCGTTCAAATATGACGTATCGCTCACACGGCAAATACCCACCTGGTAAACATCGCCCTGTAGACCGACCACTCGACTTCTTCTATCCGATATCCGCTGAGCTCCCGCGCTTCGCCAATATTGACGTACTCGGGCGTAGTGTCGGAGACTGTGATAAGCTTATTGAGGACTTATCTGACGGTTCTTTTGAAATTATTCCTTCTGGATAATAGTGATATGATAATTATGATATTATGTATAGCAAGGAATAGATTTATATGTTAGATATGATTATTTTTCTTTTTGTAGATTTTTGCACAGTACAGTTATAGGGACTCCTTTTTTCGCAATCGGTACTGTTTTTTCGCAATAGGTAGGTAAGTGCTGTAAAGGTGTTGGCTAACGGACGTCCACCAACAAGGTGGGCATATGGTAAAAGCGGTTCGCTTGCGGTGGCTGCTGGCCGCGTCCGAGTGTATAAACTGGAAATCATGCCTATGTCCAGCAGTGGACGTCAGTGCTTGGCTATGTTTGTAACATAGCAGGCCTAAAATAATATCAGAAATTTAGGTATCATTCGTATCACAACAAGTATTCCTAATACTGGAGATAAGGGTAGTTACACACATGTGGCGTACGTGGTTATTGCCTTACTCAAGTGTTTGTAATAGGCTTTAGGCTAAGAAGGTTGTATGTTTTAATTAAAAGTAAAGTAGGTGCTGAAACTTAATGAAGGCTTTGTCTTCGTGAGTAACGAGGTAAGCGTGCAGGGAATTATATGAGTTATATAGTTTTTAATGAACTATATGCGAGTATTCTTGTGTCATCTTTTATGAATCTTGGCCGTGTGGTGTCGTGGATTAGAACTAATCTGTATTTTTCCATGTCGTCGATCCAATTATGAGTTTTCAATAAATTAACTATAGACCATCCGTAGTTGGCCAGCGTGATTAAAAAAGCCTAATATCAATGAACACCTAAATGTAATACCTGCCTGTATTCACCAAATAATTGATTTTGAATTGGAAATTATTCTATCCATATACATTTAAAACATTTGCAAAGTTTTAAATGAGTTATACAGACCACTTTACGGTTTCAAGTCTTATTATTAAAGAATATTTTTTAAGAGCCAACAAGTTTACTAATGCCTTCGAAGTTCCAAAGATCTTGGTACTTAAGTTTTTGCATTAAATGAAAAGTTGTAGAGACTTGGGGTTAAAAAACTTGGAAAAGAAAGCCGAGAATTGTCCAAGTAGTTCTTATCATAATGAAGCACTAATTTGTTGTGTAAAAAGTCACTGCATTAACATTTCTGTTTTTGCGTAAATATTGCGGTTTTTTCAAAGATGGAACTAAAAATTACGTATTTCAGTTGAGTTTAAGTGAAGTTTTATTGCTACTGATATTAATAAAAGTGGCTCCCATCTTGAAGCTTTGTACGAAAGTTAGGACTACGATAGGAATTTAGAAAATTTGCATCCGAAAGGTGTAAAATAGGGTCAAGTTTGGTCTGTAAATTGACTTTAAGAACTTAAGTGATTAGTGTTTAAAATAAAATGTAAACTCTATTTAACAAATACAATTTTATACATCCATAATTCCAGTCAATTATGTTTAGTTACAGTGTTAGGCCTACCTATCTGTACCTAACTGTGACCCACCAAAACTATTTACTACAAGTCGCCTTTGGTTTCCTCATACGATAAAAACTAACTCCGAGCTACGAGTCGCGGTAAGTCCACTACAGTTGACATAATAGTGATTTGTAGTCCAACTTTCCCCAACTTCCTCTCCTGACACCCAGGAGAAATAACTTTGCTCGTACTTTCTTAACGAAATGATTGCCTACGTGCACGTTGTTAGCCCTATTTATTTGGGGTGGTTTTATTTGCCCAACCTCCCCTGTGGATAATTCAGTTTCTAAGCATCCCGTATTGATCTGCTGGGACGCATAAAATATTTTTTTTGGCGGAATGCTTAGATGTTTCTCGTCTTGATGTATGTTATTGTTATGATCAGGTCAGTTAGATTTCATCTCGCTTTTGCATGCATTTGATGACATACGTTTGATACTAATTTGCGACTGTAGATTGAAGCACAGTAAACAAATAATTCAATTTCAACTTTAAAATATCTGAATCAAAGTAATTCCATGGTAAAACTGGTCGTATTACCGAAATAACATTTTTAACATTTTGGAGTTAGGTCTGTTCAAGCTAACAACATTTTTTTTATTGAATGTTCGTTTCCTTGTACTTATGATTCTTCAAAAAGTTCAAACAATAGATAAGTACACCTGCCAAGTCGGAGCGGGTTTAAGCCAACTATAACTAATTACCCTTCCGTCGCTCGCGTCTGCATTGTAGGCAGAGGAAAGTAGAATGTATGGATGTGGCTGTTTCCAGAAATTCTAGATCTAAACCTGTATCATTGATGATTTCCAATGCAAGGCAAAGATCACTTCTTACTTTCCATCATTTGACGACCTCTGTGGCGCAGCGGGCGAAGGTCCGCCTGCTACGCAAGAGGTTGCGGGTTCGATTCCCGCCTCGGAACAACAATTTGTATGATCTGCAAATATTTGTTCCGGGGTTCTGGGTGTTATATATGTATAATAAAAAAAAATATCTATCTATGTATGTATATTATATTAAGTATATCAGAAATCTAGCACCCGTAACACAAGCTTCGAGCTTGCCACGGGGCTAGATGACGTTGTTTAAAATTGTAACCAGTAATATTTATATTTATTTATATAAATACCTTTATTTGGATTAAAACTAGGAGATGGACATAGAAGACAAAGGATTATACAGCGAGAAAAGTATTATAACGCGGGAGAAGCCGCGGGGCGGAAAGCTAGTGATTTTTATAAAGAACCATATCCATAAGAGAAAGGTTCAGGACACGTCAAGGTCCCTAAGTGACACAAATGGAGTGCTATCCTAGGCAATATAAAACGTGCTTGCATCGTATTACTTCATGAATGCATGCGGCTAGATTTTGACGCCTTTGTGAATAAATATTTGGGCAGCAAATATTTCAGTCAAACTTCACATGCACTTTTGATGGTAAGGTTTGCAGGAATCCAGTTACGATATCAGAACGTTCTATCGAGACAGAAAGAGACTTCTTGTAATTTAAGCTTTTCAGTTACACTGCTTTTTAACTTGGAAATTACTAAAGGATATTACTTATTTTCTACCATGCCCATATGAAGCCCACAAGAAAATTCTTAGGTAACATACATAGATAGAGTTCTAAGTTAGGTGGCCTGTGGCCTGGCGGGAACGACTTGGAAGCCACAAATTGCTCACAACTTACCTCTTCGGTGACTGACGAGAACTTCACACAGCTCATTTAAAAAAGCTAGATATATTAATGATTTAAAGCTATGTAAGTGCTTAATAATAAATAGAAGTATAGATAATAGTAAAATAAACAATTTAATTTGAAAGAAAAGAAAAAAAATCTTCTTTGTACTTTGATGTAGGATTTAAATCATTTTAAATAATTGAAAGTACTCAGATCGCATACTGTACATTCTTATTTCTTATATATTCATAATTAAAACAACAATAACCATAATTGGTAACTACGAAAACTAACTTTTCCTGAGAGTGAGTCATTGGGTTTTCCTTTCACTCCGCACGTAACAATTACGGGTAGTAATTATTGTCAGTTGAGTTTTGAATAAATAAAGCAGTCTTAATAAATTAAATTAATTAATTTAGTAACAGATACTGTGTAAATAGTCCAGCAATATTTAATATTATCAATCAAGACGTTGTCCCACAACACATGAATCATGCAGCTTATCTGTGATTGGTCAATCGCAAACAAAGCTGTAGCATCTATGTTGCGAATCACACACATAGATGCAACGATTGATTTTCAATAATAAAGCAATTCTTGAGCCGTGAGCGAAAGTAGTAGTTTTTCCTTTTATATTCAATGTTTAAAATCATTTTTGTAGTGGAACGTAATATAGACGGCTTTTCTAAATGATGTGATAGTAGAATCGAATAATTTATTAAATGGAAATAGTTATTTAATAGTGAAATGTTCTAGCTGTTTTGTATTTGAGCTGTATTCGTTGACTGACAGGAACTTTGGGTCGCAGTTTACTTGAGCCTTAATGAATGGGGCACAGTTCCGATGGAGTTTAAGGCGATTTTGTTGATCGCTTACAGAGTTCCGTTACCTCTGTAAAGTTGCATTTTCACGAGATGCAAACTATTCAATTTATAATCCTTTTGGATTCGTTGAAGTGTTTAAGTTTCATTATGAAAGTTTTCACTTAATATTTGAGACCTTTTTGTCATTTTAATTGTGTGATTTATATCTATATAGATTGTTTATTGAACTATTTTACAATTCTGATTGATATATAATACATGGAATATTAACGCTTAAAGAACCAGTCTTAGCTACTCTTAGGACGACACCACAAGATTTAAGTAAGTTTTTTGTGATCACTAGCTGACCCACCGACAGATTCGCTAGCGGTTTTTTACTTTATCTTAATATAGTTTATATAATTAGCTCATAGCCTTACTTGATACAAACATGTCCTATCGAAAACTAAAATATTTTTTCAAATCAGACCACCGTATCGACATAAGCGTGTCAAACAAACAAACTTTTTAGCTTTATTAATACATTAGTATAGATAAAAACAAATTAAGGTTTACTGCTAGTTTAACAATCTGTGATATTTTTATGTACCGATACAAATTTCCTCTAAATGGAAATGTACCGTTATTTAAAGTAGAGCGCGTCTGACTTTGATCGATTCATTCGGATTTAATTTGCGAATAAATAGAAACAGTAATAGCTTTGATGCAATCTAGCTATCCAATCGTTGGCGTTATACAGGTAAACTGATTACGGCTGTTGCAAACGATTTCAGTTATAATAAAATGATGAATAAATTCAGAGCAAAACGTACACTGATTAATACCCGAACTAAAAGGCTAGGCACTTTTTTTTATTAGCACACAAACCTACTTATTAAAAATTTTCTTATACATACATATTCAATTATTTCATTTTTTTAAATAAATGGTGGTTAAGAGAATAGCGAATCCTAATGTATCTCTAGTATGATGTTTTAGTAAAAAAATAACCAAACTATTTTGTTTTTTCTTGCCAATCTCGTTTCTAATCCGCCGTTTTACTACGAGCTAAATAATATATACTTACGCAAATAGCAATTTTATTTCCGCAAAAGACTATGTTTCCCCAAAAATGCATTCTTAGAACAGACAGCTTTGATCCTATTATACAGATTAGAGACAAACGTGAGTGTGTTGAAGGGTGGTGGTGTACTCCTGTGTTCAGCAGCCGGGGTCAGATACACTAGCGCCACCATAAATCTTAAATGGCCATTGAAATATTATAAAAATTGATTTTATTTCTTAACAATTTCTAATAACAAGAAAGCTTAAGTGAGCCAATCACTATAATAAATAAATAGGGTAGTCTTGGCATGGTAATGGTTTATTTCGTCTTTTTGGCTTCAATTTATTTATTTATTTTTGTCATGACGATTTTTTTTCATAGTTTTTCATAGTTTAGGGTCCTAAATAAGGGATATTCATATAAAATAATAATAAACTATGTGTGTGGTCATACATTATTATTATTTTATATGAATATATTATACTGATATTAAATGAACAGTTTTCTAGTGCCATAAATAGATACATGTTTAGTTAATAAATTTAGTAAATTCTTGTGTTTTTTGACTCGGATGTTCGGCGCTAGTTTACTCCAATCGAATCTGTAAGTAGCCATTTTGAAAGGGGTCTTTGTGGTGTCCAGCCCTCGGATTGTCATTTCGTTTGTTAATAAAAGCACGGATTTAATATATACTACATATTTATATGTATATAAAATATGAAGTTCTTTTGTGTAGCTAAAATCTAGCACCCGTAACACAAGCTTCAAGCTTACCACGGGGCTAGATGTCGCTGTATAAAATTGTCCAGTAATATTTATTTTATTTATTTATTTTTATTTATACGTTTTACGTGAACATCGCCTAGAGATGTTCCAGATCATTGACTATTAATGAAAACTATATGAAAAAGACATAATTTATTTAATATGCAATACACTTAGTTTGCTTATTCACTGCTAGGGGCACTTTTGAAATTCCATACAAAAATTAACGCTCAATGTTATATTTATTTTTTAAAACTACTTAGTAGGTAAAATATACCTATTTTATTATAATCAGTATTTATTTAAACCTTATTTAACCATATTTATATACTTCACACATCAGTAAAATCGGTTATCGGAAAAGTATTAATGAAAAAGTTTAAATTACAAATCCGTGTAGTCTCATAAATCACGAAGACTTAGGTGCTCACAAGAATTAACCACGCCAAACATCGTTAAGCTTTTAAAACTGTTTTGGTAACTTCATTAAAGGGAATTCAACTTTCTCCACATGAGATTAGAAGACAAATTAATGGTACGCTCCTGGAGTAAGAAGTTATTACTTTCATGTAGTTAATAATTATAAAAGTATTAAGGTTTTTGCAAGTTATATCTCATCTGCGTAACATATAAACCAACGCATAGTATAACGTATTTATCTTCATCTTCATAACAACACGTATCAAGTCCCACTATTATAAGTGTAATAAATTGTTTTAACCTATTAACAGTAAACGGATCCCATAATACCACTTTTTTATTTCTTATACATCAGAATATTATGGAGCTATCGGGTTTAAACTATTTCATACTCAAATATATGTTTCTATACAGCCTCTATTAGCTATGAAAAATAGCGCTATACCAGACCTTTAAAAAAATATTGTCATATAATTCACATAGCAATATCATATAATTCACATAGCAATAACAATAACCTTTAACATTTCAGTGCAATAGACAATACTTCTATAGCAACCTATATGCTTGTAATCTTATTGCTCTATCTGGGCACATATATTATGCGTGTGTAAGTAGGTACACAAGTAAACATCCTCCTGTAATCAAAGTGAGTAAATACGAACTTACGAGACATGCGGGCATGTATTTAATTAACTATTATGCATGTTTGAGTGTCTTTTGATTTTGTACATTATTCGCTAGGTTTAAATGAGAGCATTACAGAATCTGAAACTCATCTCTATAATTAAATAATTGTAATTTATTAATTACTAAGATAAGCTGTGCCTTATGGCTTGGACCTTGATATAAGATTATTACGCATGTTTTTTCTTTATCTATTATGTAACTTCGTAATAAATTTCATTCAAATCGTTTTATATATTTTGACGGGAAACGCTTGAAAAATCCTTAGTTTCGACGTTAAAATATTAATAAGTTAGGTGGGCTTGAAGTTACTCTATTTTTTATGTACTTTAGAAACTAAAAGGTATTTTAAACCATTTTCTGCAAAGCAACGCCATCACTTCATCCGATAGATGGCCCCGCAGTAGCGTAGCAGAGAACCGAGCGATCCGAACAAACTAATAGTAATTACTATTAGAAAACCGCAGCTTGACGCTAATGGCTGTTTCCAACTTAAAATTTAATCAAGCAGCAAGTTTGAATAACGATTAGAATTACAATTTCAGGTCTGATACATGGTTTAAGGTGTTATGTTAGTTTCATATCTTACAGTTTATAGATCTTTAAATTTTATGGAGAAAGTTATTTTATCTTTCTCTTTTTTTAATGTAGGTACACAAAATATATTTATCATTGGTTGGTAGACATAACGGGTTCAATTTCAAGATAAATTAATCTAAATATGATTGTTATTCTGGTGAAATAATAATATTCAATTATAGTTAGGTAATGATTTATTCAAGACGTTCCTTGTTTGATGTAAGGTTTACTTGAAGTGATAGAATTGTTCAAATAGTCCTTTGAATTATTCTAACTCTGAATATTAATTAATTTCTAGACTTCAAAACCTAACTTTATCACAGCGTAATTGTTTACTGATTTCTCGTAATTATAAACCCATGTATTCAACTAAACATAAAATATCAAAATAAACTAAAATTACTTTGAAATATTTTAATTGTCAGTTTATTTCTAAGAAGGAAGGAAATTCCTTTTTAAAATTATGCAGTCTTTGAAATGAGCGATCACTTCCAGCCTTTTCCATAGCCACAGTAACCCCAAGATCTATTTTAATATGCAGCCGAGATGACCAAAAGTTCAACGTTTTAAATTGAGTTACAGCCCTGAATACCAACTCCGGTGTAATTACATTGTCTTTTCCTTAAAAATAAATCGGTCAGGCCCTGACCGAGTTTTGTAAATGCAAAAAAGGGAATTAAAAACGTTTTGTAATGAATATTTTAAATGCCTTGGATGGGGGGAGCCAATTCGCTGTTACAGATCTTGAATTAGACTGAATATTTAGAATTGTACGAAGTGTTTTTGGTTCCTTTATATCACGATAACAGCCGTTTGGTGCCGGTCTAAGATAAGAACCACACTATTAGGATTTTGTCAAACCAAGTAAGAACTCTATATGATCTCGGGTAGTAGCTTTGTTCCGAGGATTGTGTCAATTAGCTTCGAACACATCATATTAAAAATTGTAAAGGTCCGCCTGCGCACATAAGGTTGCAGGTTCGATTCCCGCCTCAAAAATTGTCCAGTAATATTAATTCATTATTTATTAAGGTATTGGAAATCAGCCAAATTTTTAAAGAACTCAAAACAGATACAAAACCTAACATCTATAGTTAAAATAGTATAATCCTACATGAGACCTCTATCATTGCCAAAACCCAGCGCAATCATCAACCCCATAAAGCCGGCGGTACACGAGCGATCAATAATTCAGTCGCGCCGTGTACAGCACGCTTTACCCGCGTTCTAATCCGTATTTATTTCTCCGAAACAGTGGAACAGCTGGCTTCAGTTTACGTCGGGAATTTATGTCCGTTCTCCTTGGGGCTCGCTCACGTGGCGCTTCCAACGGACGAGGAAATGCATGAAATATTGACAGTGACTTTATTGGATTGGAGGAAGGAATAATGTTGGTTTTTTAGTGGTTAATTGGAAAAGTAGGGTACATAATGTACCTTTTGGGTACTTCTGCAGTCAAAATTATCCAGAAGTATTTTATTTTATATATACTTTGTATTTAACGTGTAATTATTTCTTAACGTTCAAGCACGTTTATATAGATAACATGTTTTTTCAAGTTAAGTCCATGAAATACTAAAATGTAACCCAAAAAGCTAATTACACCAAAAGTAACATCTGTAAACAATATAATATTGGTATAAATGAAATACTGAGCCATTCGAGTATGTACGCAGTATAACACTAGAAACAGACTTTTCAGATAAATAAATATATTATTATTAAACTATTAACTATTATTTTGTAAAGAAAGAAAGAAAGAAACAAAGAAAGAATTTTTTTTTATTTTTAGTTACTATTATAAAGTTATTTATGAAGCTTACTTACATACCCAAAATATCTAAGGATAGACGTATTTCGTTCTATTCATTGCAAAACTGGGTCAAAGTTTTAGTTTGAACTTTAGCTTAGCATCTTGGGATAAGATGTAAGTCGTAATTCAAATAGGATCTTAAGTTGGAACGTTGATGGATTTATAGTAGGCCAAGTGATTCTGTTTAAGATACAATGGGCTACTGAGGTTGGGCTGATCTGGGTTTATGTGGGCTGACGGAGGTTACCACTTTGACATTGACATTTACTTGCTCTTTAACGTATGTGTGTTTAAGATAATTGCATTTTTTGCCTCGTTTAAAAATAATCGGTCCTATAAGGGATACTAACTTAAAGGCGATATTTTACTTTCTGGAGAACCAATGCCTTGTTATATCTAACACGCCTGGGCCAATAAGGTTTGCCACTGTGTGTTCCTTTCGCAAAAGCACGTGTTAAGAGCGCACATAAAATAAACACAAGAAATATCCAGAAGTGCGTGACGGGGTTTGAAATGAAAATGCCTTCAATATGAAAGTCGAGCGTACTACCAACTAAACTAACACGGCTTCTACTGTTCACTTCTTATTCTCATACTAGTGTAAAAAAGCTAGGTTTCAGAATAAAGCTTTAATAAATTTTCAATGCACATTACATATTATTATCAAGAAAACTCCACAAAGACCAAGCTCACATCAAATTTCCCAGGGCACGACCGTGCAGGTAATATTTCAGTTGGTAATCGACCTCCCGCAGATCGGAAGACAACATTCTCATTTAAATAGTTTCCGAGCGTAGATACGACTCATAAATCACTGGCCCGGACCTCCATTTAAAAAGTTAAGCTGAGATGTTACTGAAACAGGGTATTCTAGGCAGCTGGTTCATTTGGTTTTAATAAGGCAATATGGTGAAAACCTTTTCATATAGCAGAGCTTATCTGGACTGATTTAGTTCATTATTTTTATTCCTGTTTTGTTATTCAAAGAAGACAGCGGTGTGAGTTGAAGTTCTGCTCGTTACATGCATGCAACTGAAAAAGTTTCAGATGCGTTGAAAATCCGCGAAAGAAGAAAGGTGTTGGTATTATCTTTTTACAAAATGGTTTCATTACTTCTTACTTAAATCTACTTTCTTACTTATAACTCCAACAACAAATAGTGTAGGTAAAAAGTAACCTAGCTGTTTATTCTCAGCCTCATCTCAACTCTCCGCTTTATAACTCGCGGATCCGACTTGCTTCTTATCTTATGCTCGTTAAATTCCTATTGATTTGTATTATAACTTTAAATCTGGGTTACTTGGGTGGAATCTATTCCATTCAAGTGACCCGGCCCTAATGATAAAGTGGTGTAAAGTTATGAAGGAAAATATCTGTATACGCTCATAGCTTATAGATACGGATAATACCAGAAAAGTGACCTGGTTTTATTGTGCTAAGTGTTATTGTTGTAGCAACCACGCTAATATCACTATCGCGATACAAAAAAAAAAAAGAAAAGTAAAAGTTATTTATTTGACTTAAAAGTAGTGTACAGTATAATATATAATCCATACGCATCTAAACGATAAATACCAATCGTACCAGTAGACATCAATATTAGGAGAAATAAAGGCACTTATGTTTGTTAGTAATTTCACTAGCCTCAATAGTGAGTCTTAAATTATTTTAGCACAATTCCTTTCCTATTAGTTTCTCAGACGCAATTAGCTACAAGACGTTTTCCCATTTACTCTCCACAGTCTTAATGCGTGTTCTCGTGAAACTATTTCCTTCAATCGATTCCACTAAGAGTCGATGAACTAGAACGTATTTTTGTAATAATTTGCAACGATAGCAGTTTTGTGATTGTTGGCTTCTTGGCCTTAATTTGATTAAGATATCACATTATTATAAGATAACTTTTCGATATAGTGTAGCATTAGAAATCCAGCTCCCGTAACACAAGCTTCGAGCTTACCACGGGGCTAGATGTCGCTGTGTAAATTGACCAGCAATATTTATTTATTTTTTAATCTGTTATTTCAAGTATTAGATTCAAGTATTTTCATATTTTTTATGGTAAATTAATCCATACCTAGTCTTAAGTTTTCTTCAACTCATTGGTTTATTACTGAATGTATCAAAATAGTTTCCTAATAAGGGCACTGAGAGCCAAGTATTCCGAAGTAACCGGCCGGTCTCTATAGAGTTACGCCAATACATTATGAAACTTACGGCGCGCGGTCGGTATAGCCCAGAATGTATGGAAACTATTGACTCGAGGGTACAACAGAAAGCTATATGTTCTGGCATCAGTTATGTAAGAGAATGCTTAGGTACATTGTTTGTCTTCAAGGAGTTATTGAAAATGCTGCTTCTAGTTCCTGTATGATCGTAATAATTGTAATAGTTCCTAATCGTAATAATTAAATAAAAACATGCGAAGTGTTCCGTACTGTCGCCACTTCTGGTGCCTAATTCTTTGTATTTTACCCGTTCTATGTCAAAACGACATTCAAGATCCTTTAGAGATTTCATTACCCATAATCACAGCTGGACCAAGATTTACCAAAGAATAATTAGGAGATCAACGAAGTTATTTAATTAATGTTAAATTATTCTAAGGCATCCAATCCTATTAAGGCGGTATCAGTAATCTTGTAACTTTTCGCCTTTAAAGTAACAAAAGAAAAACGCTCTTGGAAATTTTGGTTGAAAATAAGCTGCGCCGGTTCTCCATTACCATAAAACTTGTTTAAATGGTAATATTAGACGTCACAACGCCATCATCTGTGAACCCTCAGATCTACTCGGCAAATCCTTTTCTAAATAAACTCAGATTTTACAATCTCAAAAGGATTCGCGGTTGAACTCTGGGTAAATAAAGATTCCTTTAATTTTTTCGATTAATTTATTATGATATTTTACATGCTTTGAATATGCATTTAGTATTTATAAACTAGCTGTCTCCGCGACTCCGTCCGCTTTAAATTACGTTTGTATGGGAGCCTAGTATTATCACAACTGGAGCAAGAATTTAAATAGCCTGTCCTGTGTCCCAGACGTCTAAATGTTTTTCTACCAAATTTCTATTGAACATTCATTAAAAATTAGCTTCAGTGTATTGAGCCTATAAACACGAAATCCATTAAAAACAAACTAACTTAGTCCATGACCGACCCAGATTACAGAATTATAGTTTAAATTAGTTTCCAAGAAAACATGAGGAGTAAACAAAATGATGAGTTAAGAATTGCTTAAAAGCGCAACATTATTCAGGATCTAGAAGCGGCTGATAGTTATAAAGCTAGTCATGTAGCCATCTGAGATGCTCTGCTGAATTTATAGCGTTAGGTTTCCAACTTCTATTCTGTTAATTAAGTTGGTATTTAAAATAAAAAAATTACATGAATTGAATATCTAGATTTTTTTTTATCAATTAATATTTTTGTGATTTAAACTGTATCAGATGTGACACGTAAGTAGTAAAACTAAAACTTGTAATATTTTAAAAGTTTTGGGTCTTTTCTAACCATCCACCTGGTATCAACCAGGGGTATGCTGTTATTTTATTTGTCTACATTATTTTTCGAATTGTCATACATGTTATAGAGCAAGAAGAAAAAGCCAGAAGTCTAGAGCCGGTATTAAATGGATCCTTACTTTAAATAGTTTCGTCAAAATTTTTTGAATTATAACGAGTGAAGTCGAGGCCGGTAGCTAGTAGGCAATAAATTGATACCCGGAGTGTTCACTTTGTTGCTTAACTGTTCTTTGAATAAATTGGATCACGATTTGTTGTTCAGGGGATTGTGATACACGGCTGTTTAGTTTCACAAGCAATTATAAAGTGAAGAATTAAGAGGATAGGAGGAGTTACAGGAAGACAATACCTCGAGAGTTCATGAACTCCTTTATAATAATGTGAGTAATTCCGTTGTTAAAAATGAAAATGAGTTAAAAAATATAGTGCATAGCATGAGGAGCAATAGGTATTCCCATATGAGAGTATTTTTAATTATGAAAAAAGCTACAAAAACATGTTGGCGATTTTAGGCTCAATTTGGTGTATAATTAATTATACATAATTTTATATAATCGATCTAAAAGACATCTCACGAGATTTCATTATGAGAGTAGACAAGTAGGTGGGATGTGAGAAAATGGCATAAAAAAAGTTTTCTTAACTAAGCCCGGACAGTGAAGAGCATTCTATTACGAGTAATGTAAAGTTATCGAACTTTTAATCCGTGTGCCACGCGCACTTAACAAAAGTTGTCTTTACTCCCCATTGTGGAGCCAGTGAATTATCTCAATGAGCGCTAATTAAATTTCTTTACGTCTTACTATGCGCGAGGCGCGTTGAAATCGTTAATTCACCAAACAAATTGTTTTGTTTCGGGGGAGGCTTGTTATTTTTGTTTGTTATCAAGAGAATCGAAGACTTGGCAAAAGTTATCAATTAGCGAAGTGAAATTAGATTCTACTTAATATTAAGATTAAGAGTTTATTTTCTGCTCTTATTAGAAAGAAAGAAAGAAAGAAAGAAAAATTCTTTATTCATAGTTACTAGGTAGGTAGGTACATTGTTTTACAAATATTTACTTAAACACTATGAATTGGCGTCCAACTCAGCTTTGTGTTCTAATAGCTGTGGGCTATTAGAACGCTGATTAACATTTATTGTTCTTTTAATGCGATGTTGTGTAATTAGGAGTAATATTAGAATGTTCTTTTGAAAAGGGAGTGATTTGACGCATGATAAAATTATATTCTCAGTTACCAGTAGAAGTCAAGACAGACACATTTTGAACCTACGACCTACGGATTGTAAGTCAAGTATGCTCCGTTAGCCAACACAGAAAAAATATAATTCGAAAACATGAATTACTTTTGCAATAGTATTTTCTTGTCTAACATCCAAGCCGATAATAACCATCAAGCGTTTATAAATCTCAAGGGTGTATGTTCGCACGTACAAAACTATCGAACGGGAACAATAACCCTGTGAAGTGGCAACAAAAAGGCAAAAGGCACTACAACAGAGATAGTAATTAACCAGATACTCCCCGGGGTGCAATGAGTTACAAGCTAAGCTCGTGACCGACTCGCACGTGACTCCCGCCATTTTTGAAAATAATATCGGATTCCCAACGGCATCCGTATCTACAGAAGTATTTATTAGGCTTATTTTGATGTTATTAATTCATACATAACCAATCCTTATTACTTTTTAAACTATCATGGTTTTTAACAACATTTGAATCATGTTTCAAGTTCAAATACGATCTTTATTACTTTATAATTCGATTTTAAATAACAATTCAGCTGAAAACCTTTATTTTGTATTTGTTTTCACTCCGCTATAAACTTATTTTGTTTAGTTATAATTTGGAAATATTAATTTTGCTATAATTTACCAAAAATCATGAATAATAACTATTAAGCCATGATTTTCCAAATGAAATTTGGGAGTCTGCGCAGTTGCGCGGACTCCCATATTTCAACTTCCCAAATTTCCCAAAGTGTGTTTTATTTGAAAATCTGGTGAAAATTGGTGATTTGGCGGGGAATAAACTAAAATAAATAAATAAATAATGGTACCTTTTTGTAATGTAGAAAGTGTAGGTATACTATAGATAACAATGTAGATATTTATTATTATTATATTCTACACGTTTATCTACACTTCTACACTTGCACATTTGCCTACCTTCCGCTTAGTAGGCCGTAATCACAGGAAACGCAATCTGCCCGAGCAAGATTTCACCTAAATTAATTCCGTCTAGTTTATGCCCTTACCCTAGCCTATCAGGCCGTATAATTTCAGAGCCATGGAACCATCACTTTACTTTGTTACTGGTAAAAAGTTGGGTTGGTAAATTGTTTGTAAGCTTAAGAAGAGTTTTTCAAACAAACATAAAAATACTTTCACTAAATTAAAAGAATTTTATAATTTTTTAAATTAATTTCATCATAATTATCCATTTAATTTATTTTTATTCATACTTGGATACATACTACTATAGGGAGATAAATTGAATTACACAATGCCAATTTTCAGAAAGAAAAGTACGCACAAAGTTCTCACAATCCAAACTTTGAATTACAGTCGACAAGATAAAGTAATTTCTTTTACCTCTTAGCTAGATTGCGAGCCAACGCAAACTGGTCTGGGCTATAATATCTTATAGTCATTTGCGCATAAGATATGTAAACGAGCTAGACTGCGATAATTTGAGATACACCACAATGCACTAACGTTGCATACGTGAAACAGATGGATACGGTACGATAATTTACTGTTGTTGTGATGAAAACATGTGGAATGGCCTTACTAGTCGCGTTCTATGGAGCTTGGCAATTTATATCTGTTTATGTTTATGACTAAAGATGATATCGTTACTCTTCGGAGGTTGGGATTCAACTGTATACTGGGATTTATGTTTTTCTATGTAATGTATAAAGACCATGTTGGCATGTTGGAAGTCTTTGGGCTTTCATTCGAATTTTTCATCTCCTAAAATTTTAGTGAGGAAACTATACTTACTGCTATTACCAACCCGCCTGGTAAGCGTGGGAATTATACGAAATGCCCAAAAGCTATAATTGGAATTGGGGAGACTCGTTCCCATTTGTAAGACGTGCTTAGATGAAAAATATCTACTCATGAGTCAATAAAATAATTAGATACTTACATAAAACAACAATATTAAATACAACACCTGGACATAAACTACAGAGATATTGACTAAACTGGCTATGAAACTTAACATCCTATGACGCACAAGGTCATGGTTCAAAGATCTGATTTGCTAGAATATGCTAATCTTGCCACACAGAGGCTTTCAAGCAAAATCTTCATTAATTCTCTAAGGACAAGCCATTATGTTAGTATTCACGATTGTACCAAACTTACTTCTACAGTTACAATGTTTCGTAACTCTTGAGACCGCAGCTTGGGTAACTTTGTGTCGTCGAAATAATGTAAAATGTTTGTTATTATTATTTAACTTTGTTGAACACGTAAACGAGCTGTTCTCGGCGAGATACTCTTGTCCAGATAAATATAAGTGCCAAGTTACTAATGATCCTCCACTGGATTTAGGACGCCATTCAACCAGGGCAGCTTTTGGAAATTGAACCAAGTATAGTCAAACATAACTATAAGCTGTAAACGTAGCGTTGGACGTCCACCAAAAGGTGGGCAGACAATGTTGTGAAAGCATTTGGTTCGCGGTGGATGCAAATCGCGTCTATTGTAAATATGAAATGTATAGATTGGCGTAATACAATGTTTATTTCGTTAATTTGAGTTAAATCAGTTAATATGACATAAGTACGATTACGATAATAATTGTTATAAATAATTTTAATGACTATCGCAACCTTGTTATGATGAGAATGAGGAGAAATACCTACATCTGAAATTACACCTAAGCTCAGTACTAAAGCTGGTTTTACACTGAAATTCCATTAAGGGCGACACAGCCTCCAAACTGCGGAAATAGCTGTTATTACTTTGTCACCTTACATCATTGTTGTATGAAATGGTCTGTGCGTTATGAATTTGGTCCATATTTCGTTTCATAATATGCTAGTTGATTTAGTCGAAGCCATTTCGTGGTAAATGCATTGAGTTAAAATTTGTTATTAATAGATTTTAGAAAATAACAACTGTAAAACCCTTAACCCGGTAACCCAGAATAACCACCTTTTATTTTCCCGTGAGTGTCCTCAAATAATAAAAGGGATATTATACACGAGAACACGGGCAGCAGCGTACTACATACTTTAAAGAAAATAAACATCTACAAGCAGTAAAGTAAAAGAATTAAGTAATAAATTATCCACACTTTTTGAAGTAAATAAGCGAAAAAACGATTTTATCATAAATTCAGACGACACAGCGTCAATCATTCACACTTCATTCATCAAGGTAAGTGATTGAAGAGTCAAAGAAAAAGCTTTTCTGTCTAGAAAGGCAGGTGCTTGTGTTATTTTAGATTTCGTCTGCTTTGTATTTTTATCTCCGATCAAAATTGGATTCGTAGTTTTCTTTAGGTATTATAGTATAGTTAATTAATCAACTAAGCTTTTAATGTCCAAAAAAGCACACTTGTTTTGTTTTTTATGCTACTAAGTAAGTGTAAAAACTAATAATAATTTAATGAATTATTTTTTACTTTCATGCGTCACTAGATTTTGTATTGCATCCCATCTGTGTTTATTCAGTAATCTTATTAAAATACGTTGTGAAAAAAAATCTCAACTGTAACGAGCACTTTTTCCATACAGAAAATCTGCATTCAGAAAATCTGTGCATGCTTGTTAAGGGGTGATACATGTAAAGCTGAAAGTGCGAGTCAAAAACCTTATGGGCACGAAAAAGGAGAGAAAAATATCCGGAAGCATCCTCGAGGTGCCTTACTGCGGTTAGATTGCTAACGTTGGTACTCGCAAATGTTTTCAGACGAGCTTTTGAGACTACTTGGCGAATCCTAAGACGGCTTGTGCAAAATGTGTCTAGTAGATTATGTTGCTCGTTTTGTAGACCGGTCTATGCTAAGGTGGTTTGTAGAACGGCACAAACGGAAGTTTGCCTACCTCATTTATATTACCCAATAACTATCCATTAATTCAGGGAAATAATTTTCATGGATATGGATATTTTCATGGGATAGAATTTCCATAAGGAAAAATGACTTAAATTTTATACTTAAAAACTAATTAATTTAAGGGAAATAAACAAGTCATTAAGAATGGTAATTTTTAAAAACCACTATTAGTAGATTTCTACTTAGAATTTAAACACGTAACTTTTTCGTCTAATATCTCTGTGCCATGTAATTACGATATGTTGATGATGTCGCTTTGGTTATTTATTATAAAAATAGAGCTACGTTTTTGTCAATAAAATTTACGTAAGAAATGACAATTACACGAGCACAAGCGCGTGAGTACTTTCATTAAAATCAAAGACAATTTATGCATCCCAAAATCCATATACGGGATCTGTATGCATAATTATGCAGGTATTGTGATAATCAGGGCTTTGTGCGGCGCCGAGCCTGACAAAGCGGAGACATCCGGCCCTCCGCTCGAGTTTGGCAAGAGGTCTTCGTCAGCAGTCGGGAGCGTACAGATTACGGACACTATCTGTATCTATAATGTCGTTATCTATTCATTTTACTTGTAACCTGATATTTTATTAAATTATTACCAAGCACCTTAAAGCGGTATCGTTAAACAAAGTGTAGGGAAACAAATCTAGCAAATGCGGGTAAACCAAGCTCACGTTCTAGTTGTAAATAATATTTCTTAAACTGGAAGAACTATTGATTTATATGTCGCGTCCTACATTGCCTAGTGTTGCTAGCTTATGAATACAATTCCCAAATCTTCCCGTGATCACATATAATGGGTTTTATTGGGGATAGGTACAGGCGCCAGATGAGGTATATAGGGTGTTATTATGAGGTCCTTCATATCATCTAAATCCGTGTGTATTAATACATCTTACATACCCGTGCCATATGTAACGTAATTTCATAGGTCACAACGTAATTGATTTATCTACGAATGGCTGGATCGTACCAAACAAGGCAGCAAGGCACTAGTTTACACTGAATATACGATTAACTACTACGGAAATCCATTAGGAAAATGAATTTCCGATTGCTTTAGCAAATAGAGCTTAACGATGTGTGAGTAAAAATGTCTAGTCACTGATTGTCGAATATCGTTTTTTGTAATCTATTCTGTGTCCTTCATAGTATTGTAAAGGCATCGAAAAGTTCATACTTAATAATAAAGGAAGTTATTGTTATATTGTCATTGTGATTTGTTTACTATATGATAGAAATATGCTTCCGATTTGATACAAAGTAAACAACAGAAAAGGCAAAAAGATGCATATAGCCTACATATAAACATTGAAACAAAAAATAAAACAAACAAAATTATAAATGTATATTTTCAAATTGTATATTCAGCAAGCTCTGAAGATATCGGTCCTTTGATATAAACTTATTCAGTGCGAGAATGTCTAACTAACCGAAAGTTGGATAAGAGCCTGCCTTTTCACAGGCTTGATAATCTTTTCAAGATCAACAGTGCAATTGCCAACTGCTTGTGGGATGAATAAAACAACTAAATGATAATATCTTTATTAATTACTCTGATAGGCGTAGATATGCGTGAATTTGGTAAATTTGGGTTCAGCAGAAACCATTTATTTCCTTGTTCTTTAACGGAATTGCTTTGAAAAAATTACACAATAATCTATGCCATATAAGGCATCATCTCTTGAGGCCGAAATTTTATTTTTTTGATTTTAAGTACCTGAAATAATAGTGTAAAATACCGTCTACTTTTTCAGCAAGAACCGTTTAAATCCTAATCTATTAATCATAAGATTTTTTAATTTTCATCACCATATAGAATAAAAGAATACCAATCATCTCCTGAGCTTACTTTTTCGAAAAAAAATCCCAGCGATTTTTAACGAATTTTTTACGTAAAACGACACACGCAATGCGCGATCTTCCCCTTCGCGGGCCCTTCAATTCAGTGCGGGGCGAGACGTTGTGCTGGACGGACCTATGACAATTTTCTCCGTGCGCCGTACTAACTAATAATATTCTGTGCCGGAACCAATTTTATAAGTAGTTTGTCATTTATAACTAGCTGCCCCCGCGCGACTTCTGCTCGCCGTATACTTTTATTTGCAACTATGTATCTCCATACTAAATTTCATCCAAATCAAATTTTCTTGCGTAAGCATTATTATCTTTTCCTGCGGAAGCATGTATTTTTCCGCGGAAGAAAGTCTATCGCCATATACTTTTATTTGCAACTATCTCAATACTAAATTTCATCTAAATCGAATTTTCCCGCGTAAGCATATATTTTCCCGCGGAAGCATGTATTTATCCGCGGTAAATAGTCTCTCGCCATATACTTTTATTTGCAACTATCTCCATACTAAATTTCATCTAAATCAAATTTTCCCGCGGAAACATGTATTTTTCCGCGGTAAAAAGTCTGTTCTTTCTCCCCTGAGAAAGATCTCTAAAGATTGTATGTGCCAAATTTCATCAAAATCGGTTGAGAGGTGCGGGAAAGCGTAACAGACAGACAGACAGAGTTACTTTCGCATTTCAATTTTGTATTATATTATTTGACGTGTAAAAATTTGACGCATTGCTTCAGATTACAATAATAGTGTCTATTGTATCACAGATCACCGAAACTAGATTACCGCATTAGAATACTTTTGTTCCGATTCAAACGCACCTAAATTGGAGGAAGATGCGGGTTGCAGGGACTGGAACAAAGGCGTTGTAGCAAATAGCATCATGTAGGTAGGTAGATATGTATTTATTTTTGGTATACACAAAACCTGTAGAACTTAAAAATTTAAAAATAATATTAGAAAAATTTATCACAAATAATTCATTTGACTGAGTAGAAACATATTGACTGAGTATAGCATGAGTAATAAACATATTTAAACGGTTTATGGATAACTTATTTATTTTTACATACAATAATACCGAGAGACCCGCTTATATACGTCGTCTATCATTTTTAACGATATCGATTAGAATTTACATCACTAACGTTACACGTGCTTTCGCCGAGAAGGACAACGAGTGCAATAAGCGCAATGCGGAAAAGAGACAAGTGAACATCCTTTGTACGAGTAGCCATTATTATGCTGACCTCTTCACTTGCGTTAGACTATAGAAACGTATATGAAGTTCACGGGTCTGACACTTGGTCGCAACTAAAGCCGTGTTTCGAGGCGGGGCTTTTCATAATGGTTGATTTAACCATATGTTTGGCGCGCGGTCGTCGCTTGTCATGCGGTATCTAGTGGGGTTTATCTATGATTGTAGGCTACACAACTAATTCTGGTTAGCGCTGCGCGTAATATTTTCGATATGCCAGCGCCACGCGGGGCACGCGGTCGCTGTTGTCAACTCTCGTAGTCGTTTCTGCCGCGATTTTCACTGCATACTCGCTCTTAACTACTGATTAAGATTTTAATGAATAATTCAATTAAAGTTCTGACTAAACTTTAAATCCTTTCAGCACGTGATTTGCGAGTTTTCCAAAATACAAACTCGGGAATACTCGAAATTCAAACCTAGATAAACTAGTAGAATATTTGAGTACAATTTAAACGCAGAGTTGTCTTCATATTTTTAAATATGGAACTCTTCAAATTTACCATAAATAAAATACTTTTTGATGATGATACAGCAGAATACGTAGTATGTACGGCAAGGACCCCTCCGCTTAAGGACGTCTCGGTGTAGGGCACTCGACCTTCCCCAATATCAAGGGAGGTCTGTTTTAACTTCATCTTGGCACTTAGGCGTTATTGATTGCTGCGGCATAACCTCCGAATTAATAAGGATAATGAACAGCCTGTGTAATAACTGATCTGTTCAACAATCATCATCTTCATCATCACCCCTATTGGCGTTTCCACTTTTATTCCACTTTTTTTGGGACACAAGGACTTTTCTCTTTTTTTTTCAAACTTTTCAAAGTTCTCAGAACATGCCAGTTTCCTCGTGATGTTTGCCTTCATCAGAGCATGTGTTTTCAAAGCGAAGAATTAGATAAATTTAAATTAGATACCCGAAACCGAGGGCGAAGCGAGGGCGGGTCGCTAATTATTAATAAAGAATATTATATTGGAATAAACGGGAAATCCACGAACTTTTTTACGTTGATTTCCTGATTCCAATATGATTTCATCAAACCAGAACTAAATAATCTTTATTTCACCTTAACTTCACTGGAAAAATATTAACAGCAATGATTAAAACACCCATTACATGCAACGTCCCCAGTTCATTATCCCAATTCCCTTTCTGAAAAAGAGCTTTCAGACACACGTCGCGAGGCCTCTCAAAAATTCATCGGCCGTCTAGAGCCTGAATGAGGTTGGGCTCCGGCCGACTTCTGTTCTTGTAATCTACTTAATAAGTAATCCTAGTGGCTCTTATGTGATTTACTCAGTAAGACTGCTGAGCCTTTAAGCTTTTTGTATCGATAAGGTGCTTTTTGCTCCTTTGCGATCTTGCGGCGCGCGGCGTAATGGACAGGTGATAATGTTTGGGAATTTTCCATAACATTTGCCGTGAATTTGTTACGTTGATGTTTTATAGACGTTTGGGCATCTTATTTAATTATAAGTACCTTATCTACATATACTACATAACCTATTAACAATGTTATTTTGGAGTTTTGTCGTGTTTATCCATTTTAAAACAATAAATGTTTCTCCGAAAATACTTATTTTTGTGTTAAACGTTACGTATTATTATTTATTTCTCTCGATCAAGATCAGTTTTACTTGCTTATGCTTAAGTAAGACTATGAAATTTATTCAGGAAAATATTCAACAGAAAATCTCTTTTAAATGCACACAATTATAGTTTATCTAATCTACACACTATTACAGTTATACATTAAAGAACGGTCCTGTGCTTGCCGCACTCTCTTCAACTACAGTTCTGAAAATATTTAAAAGTAATACGACTTATTTAAAAACATGAAAATATTTTCCTCTTAATGCTCGTTTAAATCCAAATAATAATTTTGGTGGTGCCCTCTAATATTCCCACGCCGGTTGAGTTCGTATGACTTTCAAGTAGTTTGAAGGACTTGTAAAGGCGATGGGAAGGAAACGTCCCATGTTACCTCCGTCACATTACACACGGGCGCCGTCTCATCACATCACTCGTAATTAATGTAAATGTACGAGCCACCAAATATGGACCCTATCACGAGTCAACATTTGAAAGGACGTTTTGAAAAAATAGTAATATGCTATTCTTCAATATTTCAGCCTTAAGATTGAACTGTATCGAATTTAAAAGCATGGTGATAATACCATTATATGAGTTCTTAAGTTCTTATGATATTGATATAACATTAATAGCGTCTTTTAGAACTTGTGATTCGTGTCTACCCAAAGGTTGCCCGGAAGACATCACTTTTAGTGACATTAACACTTTTCTACGAACCTATGATTTTATTGTGAGGTATTTTTATTTTTCTGGTGTGCAATAAAATATATTTTATTGTATTAATAGTAAATGACTACGAGAAACATGCTACAACATTTAGTCGTGATACGAGCTCTATGCAGATAGTCCTTCTTTTTGGTGCGGCGGGTGGATTTTCATCCGTATATGCGGCGCCGTCTCACAAGGCCCTCAAAAATTCAACGACATGATACCTGGGCTCTTATTCTGGGAGGAATTATTACGTAAGCGTTTTAAGCAGGTTTGTGTTTGCATTTTCTTAACTCACTTAGATAAAAGGATATTTTTTATTCACTGCGCTTCCGGGTACGAAACTATTTCCTAAAATTTTTAATTAATAAATAAATAAATATTACTGGACAATTTTACACAGCGACATCTAGCCCCGTTAATTACTTTCAGAGAAAATGAAATTATGTGAAAAAGTGGCAGAATAATATAAATTTTGACACATATTATAACCGTATCTATTCTACATATAGATATAATTAAAATAAATAATATAAAGTACATCTGTCCTTATCGATTTCATACATTTATATTGTGTATCCACCTTGAACAAAAAAGCTTTTGTCCAAAATACGCTTTTAAGCTTAGTTTGGGTGTTAGTGGACAAGTTCTCTGAAGATCTGGTAAAATGTGTTACAATTAAGTTTTTTTTAAGGTTTCTATTGTAACTTCATAATAAACGATTTATATCTTATCTTACCTTCACCTGAAACGTTACCAAATACCCAACGAAAACTCCAACTCCCCTAATAGTTCTACAGGACGCCGAAACTTTCTAAGCAGAGTTATTTTAAATTCTACAGAATATCTTCCTTCTAAACTTGTATGAACTTTTCGGAGGCTACCGTGTCGCGGTCTCTAGACGAAGGCTGATGAATATTTCACTTCATTATTACAGTCTGCCTTGCTCCTGTTGTTAAGGCTTGTATTCACTAAGTGGCTTTCAGGAACACACGAGGTATTGTTGGCTAACGTAGTGTTGCTATTAGGTAGACATTATTTATGTATTTAAATAAATAGGAACTCGCTTTTTTCTATTAATAAAAATATATTTCCGTCTTTTAAACTTTTTTAGAACGCGGGTTTTTAATAAACATTAAAGTAAATAAAAAAACGGATTCATATTTTCTGGACCAGCGACCTGTGGATGAATGATATGCGAAGCTTGAACAAACCGACAAGACCTGAAGACCAGCAGTCTTCAGGGTTAAATGGTATGTGCCAAGACCTTTCGCCTACAACTATTAAAACTATCTTCACGTTAGCCTATTAATACCAATTGCCGTGTAAATGCTTTTTCTCTCACATTAAATACAAAAATCGAAACTATCATGAAAACACGACAAAATGATTATCTTTATCTTTTTTAAGGTAGGTTACGTGGAGTGAATAATAAGAAGTACTTTTTCAAATATGAATTGTTTTTTGCTAGTTTCTTTCGGTTTGTTTTGCCAATGTGCTCGGATCTTAACAATCTTTTCTGCTCGTATACCTTTTGTAATATTAAATACGATGACACAACCCCCAAGA
Source organism: Chloroclystis v-ata (assembly GCA_963691955.1). Classification (NCBI taxonomy): domain Eukaryota; kingdom Metazoa; phylum Arthropoda; class Insecta; order Lepidoptera; family Geometridae; genus Chloroclystis; species Chloroclystis v-ata. The sequence continues at coordinate 7,337,274 of OY829902.1, read as the reverse complement.
TCTAAAGCTTGCAACCGTTTAATAAATTAAGAACTTGTTATATTCGGAACTTTTTGAAGTTCAGCTTTAGGGAGGTTTGAGCCTATAAGTTACAACTTTTGTATACCGGCCATGGCATCTTGGTAACAAGACTCTGAAATATTTAGCCAAGAAGGTAGAATAAGTAAATTAAAAGTTCAAATAATATTTATATATTATAACATTAACATTAACATTAACATTTATTAACATTTTGTAAGTGGTGTTAATTTAATTATAGTATTATTAAAAAGAATTTACGTTGGGTAATAATAATAATGATAATGAAGTGGACTAATGGTAATCATGATAATATGAATGATGTCAGAAAATCTTTACTTCTTTAAGTTATTTATTTGTATTAACCGAACTTATGAACGTTGGAATAAAATAAGACTATTTTCTTAGGTAAATGTCATTATGAAGATGGCTTAGGGGTTTGGTAAACTAAAGATTATTAAATGTAATTGAGTGTAGTCAGCATCTTCAGCCACCCTTTTCTCTTAAGTTTCAGGGCTAAAAGCCTTGATTTAGAACACAAGATACAGAAGATAGCGATTTTCATAAGTGTTTTTACCGATAGATGTCATTAATATGACAAGGTTTATATTTATTTTAAACAACGAACTTTAAAATGATTACATAAAATAACAGCATACTATTTGTTTATTATATCTACTTTATAAGTCACACTTGTATTGATAAAATATTATCTATTTCTGTATAGTTTTCTTACTTAACTATTTGTTTACTTCAATTAATTTTGATTTATACAGATTTTGCATTAACGCAGCTTCATAAACTAAACAGCACCTCTAGTCATCTAGTTCGTTACAATATATTCTCAACTTAATGGTAAAACAGGTGTAACTGAAACGAATTCTGGAGCAAAATCCTCGCTATCCCCTAGCCAATGCTTGTCTCGTAAACATCTTACACCGTAGAAACGTTCTACCATACCGTAGGTACGTCCTTCCTTACCGTAGATACGTTCGAAAGGTGGAGGCGTAAGTAAATTTCATTTACCGCTTTACTGAGAGATGGGACGGGAAACTCCACTTAATTACGCACATAAATTGAAGTGCTTTTACACGATGGATGTGGCCGCATTTTAACTCATAAAATATCGTTTCTTTAGCACATTGCAGCGCTTTAGGTGTGTTGTGAGAGCATCTTTCGTGAGGGGGTTTCAGGAAGGATCAGTTGTTGTTTGAGTGTGTGTTCAAAACGAAAGGTCTTGTATATAAATATTGCTGTTTAATTCACACAGCAGCAACTATAGCTAATGTACCATAAAGGTAAGATAAAGAAATTTATCATTAGCGCTGAAAAAAAAACTGTTGAAATTTATATATTAATCATTCTATACAGTCATTACTAAATTTTGAATAACATTTTTCAAATTTAAATATACTGACAAAATTCATCAAGTGTTCTGAGAAATTTGAACTTGGTCCGCGTGGTGAATTAAGGCCTAATCTTTCATGTCAAGAGAGAAGTCCCTGTGTCCCAGCTGTGGGAAACTATATAGGGGTAATGATGGTTGTTTTCAGACTATGATAAAACATCATAAACGACATCAAAATCATCGAAAATGAATATTTAAAGCACAAACTGATTCTAATTTGGGCAAATGGAAGTAGAACCGACCAGGGAATTTATCAAGGTTAATAAGGTTCGCTTTGATGGGCGCTCTGTGTAATTAGCCCGAGGTAAAAATAAAATCAATTTCACTTCTCAGACGGAATTATGTTGGAAATTAGGAACGGCGCTTTGACTATTCTATTCTTACCGAGAACGATTTAAAAAAATGTTACGAGGCAATTTGTAAGATGTTAAATATAAAATAAATGTACTTACTCTTTTTAAATTTAATGAAGTTTAAATCTTCAATCATCATGTATTTCATTGTAAATCCATTAATTATTAGTGATAGTTAAATTACCTTAGCATTTTCTTTCATAGCTAAGAATTTCTCGTTTTTATATTAAACAAGCTTGTTAGCTGCTTTCTGCTATTGTAGATTCTGCCTATTTATTCTCAAGCTTGGTACATAACATTAAGTAGTAATTGCGAAATTAAAACAATGAAACACTCAGACGTCATCATAAATCCACTCAGCAACTTAGCCGAATTCTCCAGCTCCTTCAAACTGCAAGCTGTTACAAGCTAGTGAAACGAATAGCCTCAAGTACTATCGGTCTACTTTCTGCGAGATATTGCTGTTTGCTGAAGCGTGTAGAACTTTCTCAGGAGTCTGTCCAATAAAACCAACTGCTTGGGATTGCTATCATAACTTACAGGTAGCAATTGAGCGTTGTATCGGAGTATTGGAGCTTAGAATAAGAGATCATGTCGTACTCTTAGTGGCATAAGTTTTAAATATTCTAAATACTTCCACTGAAAAATGTCTGTAGTGTTTAAAATTGTTAATAAAAAATACATCCAATGAACCCTATAAATATTGACATTTTAAAGTACTTAATGATGATTTTATCCATCCAAAGATTGCCTAAAACATTATTAGACTCAATTTAAATAAACTTATACATAGGCCCGATAAACTTGTACACAGGCACACTCAAGTTCTTTTTTCTCATTTGAATAAAAATGTAGTAAGTTTTATTGTGTCGCTTACTGTACATAATAAGGTACTTCATATCGTTATACCAATCATACCAAACAGCATCCTACCTTATATATCCAATATCATCCCAGTACAGATAGATACACATTAGCATAATGTTATTGTAATTACGGGAAAGCGCCTTGGCCTGAAGAGTGCCGGAATCGTATCGTATTTGGCACCGACTTTGGGTCGTCCGGTTGCTTCGGAGCCAAATTAGTGGTGCTCTACTCGCGCGGAACTGGCTTCTGGAATGGCTGCTTAATAGAGTTTTGTCAATGCCAACTTAAAACAACATAAAACATGAGAATGTAGGAAAGAAAGTTTTCATAAGTGTTCCTATGCCAACGGGATTGAAAGTACACCATAGCGGCCCATCCACTAACGTTCATTTCTTCCGACTTATCCCGTCAGAAAAGCGACGGGATAAAATACCGTATAAAATACGGGTTATACCGTCATTCTTTCTTGCTCTTGCAAATCCACTGGCGTTCATTCCGCAAGGATTGTAGATTCCGGCAGAAATTAGCGTTAGTGGATGGGCCGCTAATGTTCGAGGCTATCACGCTGTATCCAAGACTTTTGTAGAACTGAATACAAAAAATTGCACACTGTATAAATGACCTAGATATAATAAATAACAGACGGAAGAGTGTTAATGATGTAGCGCGCTAGTAGATTTTCAAAGGAAACGGCCTACATTCTGACTTTTTCCTTTGTTGATATCGGAAGACAAATACCATCCCTCAATATTTAATACAGTGCCAGATAAGTACGTTATTGTTTAAAAATTTTGAGTAATGCACAATATTCATACGCAAATTACTTCCCAGGAAGTTTGATAAAGAAAAAAATAGGTTTAATAAACATTAAGTTTAGGAAAAAGGCAAACAGGGATTGTTGTAGTTTAATTGATGTGACAAATGCTTGTTATTAACCGATGTTTTTAATGTTGAAATAATTTTTAAATAAATCAAGATCATATTAATGGACTTTTTATTATTATTCAGCCATTTATTTCCCACGTTTATCGTCATAATTAATACTCATAAATAATAGTTCACTTTGGATATTCCACAATAAGCGACATCAAAATCGGCCGTCCGCCAAGCCATTAATAATTTCACAGAAAATTCATTCCAAACTTAATCCTGAGTTCCAAATCAATATTCCATTAATGAAAGTAGGTAAGTTCAATTAATTATTTGTTTAGTCAGCCACGGCGGATGACCATTTCTAAAAGCCATCTCGTTTATGAGGGTTCAGATTGTGCTGACTTTACGGCTGTTTATCCGTTTTTGTTATATTTAGCTAACGTTCACATTTTTTAATACCCACTCTTGGAATATTCTGCTGCATCGGATGTAAAAACCAAGTTAAGCTCTGCATAAAATTGTTATAGTGTATCTCGATACTGTGCACTTCTATAGTTTTTTTTATGAATATTGTTAAAATATTATACATGACGTTAAAGTTTGTGTCTTTGAAAACACGTGCTCTAACGGTGAAGGCAAAACATCGTGAGGAAGCCGGCATGTTCGGAGAACTTTGAAAAGTTTGAAGGACATGGTGTCGTTCACAAACCGCACTTGGCCAGCGTGGTGAATTAAGTGCTAAACTCTCGAGTCCTGTGTCCCAGCTGTGGGAATGTAAATATAATATTCTATTTTATTTCTAACTCAATACAGAAAATGACTGCACCAATAAAACATTTTTTTATGTTCTCACAATTTTTAAAGGACGTTATTACAAATTACTATTTCTCGCGATTGTATTGATCAATTTGAGCATAGATTTAAATGTAAACAGTAGGTATACTCAAATTTTCGTCTTAAGGCTGTTTCTCAAACCGCCCCTTCATTCATTGAAATTCATTGACGATTGTGGCACTTTCACTTTACACAAATCTCTAAAACAAACCAAAATTAGAGGTTGAATTTGCATAAACTAAATTATTAACCGTACCCAAAATAACCGGATTAGATTTGTTAGTTAATTATTAACGCAATTGTCGGTGTTAGTGTTACAAATAAATGGAAAGTTGTTGTGTAAAGCTGGCTCAGTTTAATTGTGGTTGTTTCACCTGCTTAGTAATTAATATTATGTTGTGGGATTTTCGAAATCTACGAGTATTTAATTTTTGTTATGCTTTATTTTCGAGGAATTTTATTTTATTTACTATGTAAATACCAATTGTGCGTCACTGAATATCTAATAATTGCTTCACCTATATTGTCGATCTTTCCGACAATTTCTAACTTCGATTCTTAATAAATAGGGTATGTTAAATTTTTGATCAAGCTTTAAAAGAAATCGAGAATAGGTTTTATACATAAAAAAATATGTGCTTTTAACCTAGTTGGGGAAACCTTTACGTTCAATAATCCAAGATTAGATTTTATATAAATCTCTGTATGGTAAGTAAGCAGAACTATAAATATCAATACAAACGTTATGGCGTCATTTTACCGTAAAAAACGTTTTTTTCGGGAAATATAGCGTTCACGATACGCTCCCGAATAAAAACTGGATCTAACTACTTTTAGCAGGTTATACCTAGTTCAAATGTAGCTGAACGTTGAAAAGCCAAGCTCAACAATGGCAGGCATCGTGAAGTACCATCGTCATCACTCTTTTTGGCGCAGTTCTTCAAAGGCAACTCTCATCTTAATCCCTGTTTTAGTCTTATTTCTCGTGACATTACCGAACCTGGAACAATGGCAAGGGTTATTCTTGAACTTCTGTGAGTATATTACTAATACCTACTACTACCTGATGCAAAATTTAATCCGGGATAGACTCCTAGCATTTCATACAGCTTAGCAGTGTGCTTATGTCACGTAACATCTTTTAATAACTTGTTATAGTTATAAATAGATGTTACATGACCTGCGCCACAAAAACCACCAGGTTTCTGTACCATTTAATTTTTATAAAAACGTGGAATACTTTATAAAAAAAATGAGATTCACAAGATGAAGCTATATCTTACAATATGGTTTAATCACGGAAATTTCCCAGTTATAATATTAAACAATGAACTTAGGTAAATACCTTTCAAGTTATATAAGCTGAGTTATGCAACACGTTACAGAATAACCTCTCAAGTTTAGGACGGGCGCATCCGAATGTGAAGGGCGCTTGTAACGCGATGCAGGCGAAACTATACCTTGCATGTCGGAAGCTCAAAGGAGTATACTTACTCCTGTGTTCGTGATAAAGGCTAGAGTACCTTTGAGGAGCTTTTAATATTTAGAAGCTGTGTTGTAAGTTGTAAGTATAGCTATTTGTGTAGACGTAACAAGGTAATGCCGCGGGGTGTCTTGTCGTATCATTTTTGAGTTGACGTGTTCTCAACGCTGTGTTCACCTGGATGGCATCTCGGTAAATAAAAGGATTACTTAAATGAGCGTGATATTTAAATCCGAGCCTAAAAGCCTCTCCATAATAATGAGAGAGAACGGTTTTTCAGACTTAATATTTTAAAACAAGTTATAAAAATAAATTTTCAAGGACGCGGGTCAGCGACAAGGTTCAGGGGACTCTGTGAAGTGGCAATCTGCTGGCCATATAGCGAGGAAAAAAGATGGCCGATGGGGCTGAAAAGTTCTCGAGTTAAGTCGAGGAGACCACGGATCGGCAAATGCAGCATCGGACTTCCATCAAGCAGTTGGACAAATTATTTGGTGAAAGCCGCTAATTCAGGGTGGATGCAAGCTGGAATCAACCTTAATAATTTAATAACAGCAGTGGACGTCTTATGGCTGAAACAATGATGAAACAAGTTTTACAAAACAAGGTACTATAAGACCGCCCATTACGCATACGTTTTTGTAGTTTTTAAGTTTTTATGTAAATATTTTTTGCTATTGGTGTGTGTAATAAAGAATTATCTTATCTTATCTTATCTTATTACTGGGGAGACCCATGTTCAGTAATAGTCTTAAATTTAGTACATATAACTAACGCTGAAACAAATTCCAGGTGACAGTAAATAAAAGCGGAAACTAAATAAACTAGTTTCGCATTTGGACGCACAGGACTATTTGCATTTTTATTGGAGTCGTTTAAAGAAACAAAGGATGGATACGCAGTTACAGCGGTCGTTTGGGAATTACTATTTCTGTATTTCCTTTCGTTCAGATGGAGTCATTTCCTTATTTCGACTGTCCCTAAGTACAGTATCGAAAATGAAAATTGGCAATTTTTTTTTATTTGCTTAAATGACTTATTTTTATGTGTTCTTTAATTGGATGAAAAGAAAAATTAATATTTTTCATTAGTTTCTCCTCTAGCTAAACGTATACAATCGAATGTAACATTTTGTTCGGACGTAGGATATCGAAAATTAAGTTTCGAGCGTATACGCTGTGCTGATCACTATGCGAACGAGACGAAACTACCGCTTTCGCGAGTATACGTCGCGTCACTCGCTATAAAAATATATTACTGAAATAATTAACGGTAATTTTTAGTAATTATAATCCTAGTTTAACAATATTTTTATAAGATTCATAAAAACCTACTGTGTGATGTCTGCGTAAAGTATTGATAGTGACCGTTTCAATATTTTACGTCGAGACAGTAAGAGACTTTTGCATCGAATGTAGCAGTTTCATCAGTTTACGTTGCAATTTCAAAATGTTTTCTTATCGAAATTGCCACATTCAATAGTATACCACGTATTAACATAAAATAAATGCTATCGAATGTCAATTTATTTATCTTATATAAATTCAAATACAACCGAAAGTAATACCTAAAAGATAAATAATTTAAAGGCGAGCGATCTAGTTCGGCTGGCGAACATTGCGGGTAAAATTCCCGCCTTTAGGACAAATGTTTATACGATCTATAGATTATAATCTATGTACCTTCCTTTAAAAGAAAATCTTATAAATATAATAATGTAAATAGTCATCATAACACAAACTCTGTTGACATTGGGTTAGATGATGCTATGTGGTTTTTACAACATTATTTATTTAATTTCGTCTACTTTTGATAGCTAAATTCAAGACAACATCAACGTTAAAATATTTAGTGACATTACCTGTTGTGTTTATCAGTGTGGCTAGTGATTAATAGGAACGTATACACGTTACCAATTTTACTTAGGACTACTTAGGACTTATTTTATTTGAATCTTCATTTCCTACCACTAAACTGTAACTTGAGTAAAGAGATGCTTTAGATGATTTCACTTTATTGGAAAGAATGATCGACGATAACCCATCACAAAATACGACAGTCTCGCCAAGCATTATTGTGTCTAAACCAAACAAAAGTCTAAACAGTGACAGTAAAACGAAGATCAATCTTTACCTAGAGAATCTAAGCCAACCTTTGGAGAGTTATAAGCAGCTGGCTCAATTAAAGTACCCGGAAGTGGTTTGCGCAACATTTGATATTCAGAAAATCCTTAATTCTCCTCAAGGAGTTATAGGTTTATTTTACTACAAGAGAAAGTTAATTCTTTATTTTATTTTTTGGCACAAAAGAGGCATTTTGATTTGAGGACAAAATGCACGGCTAAAATAGAGGCAATAAAGAGTCAAGCTGCCTGATGCACTTTATAAAATGTATAGTCAAAAAGGGTGGTAAGAAATTTTGATGTTGCTTAGATAACTACTTAGGCTATAACATATACAGAGTTTATTTATTTATTGCATACATAAACATTCTACAATGTTAAGGTTAAGTGGTAGATTGCTTTATGTTAGTACATGTACCGTGTTAGGGTGCAACAATTGTGGAAGTTATGGATGGACATAACTCACAGATTTCTTGAATAAGGCCATGCCCAAAATGAAGGTGATACGGTTCGCCCGTATTGAACGAGAAAATAAAAATAATAATGGCTAAAGGAATCCTCATTTACACCCTGGATCTGTGGTATGCATTGGTCAGGTAGGCCAAAATTGAGGGTAAGTCCTACAACGTTATTGAAATAACACAAGGCGATATTTAAGGTTAAGAAAAAAAGACCCAAACTGTTTGTATTTAAAATATAATTTTAATAATTACAGTCACTTGTTAAATACGTTACAAGATACAAAAAGGGTCAGAGAGGAGCAAGATGTATTAAAATAAATAATTTGTACAGAGATGTATGTACCTTTGCCCGAAGCTAAATACAAGCACCTGATGTCTATGTGTAATTTTGGGGCATTACCTTTAGGTAATACCACAAAAAACATCACCAATTATCATCGAACCTTAAGCATGAAGAAAATTTACCCGATAAATATGATGACTCAAACTAAAGTCTGAATTCGTTCTAATTTTGCTTATATTGATTAGAAGTGTACTTTTGTTAAAATATATTATTTTATTTTGATTGTTTGTCGATTTTAGTAATAATCAGACCTTATAATCTATTATTTAGTCATTCCTGTCTTTGTACTACATATTACATATCAAAATAATGAACTTTTATTAACTTTCTAGAATATTATCTTTGACCAAAATGATAGGAGTACAATCGAATATACAGATTTCTACCACGTAAACTAATGAAATTACCACTTTCGATAAAAATATAGGGTAAAATTTCCAAGTATACTGTCGAATTGGGTAGTTTCGATGTTTTGAGGGCTAGTTTGTACGATGTAAGCTATTGAAACTGAAAAATCCTAGAATCTGTTGAGAATTTCTTATTACCGTTAATATCCAAAGTTTAAGTATAAAATGAAGCCGCTATCCTGAAAAAATTGTCGATCTGCCTCTTTCAAATAAAAAGATATTCCAAAAAGCAACCAATTCCAACTTCAAATGGCCGTCCTGAAAAGTAGCCATTTTCAGATTCGATACTGTACTTAGGGACAGTCGATTTTGTTAGATACTTCAACATTCTCAGAATTTAATTCCAAGGATTGTTTTCCTGGGTACGAATAAAAGCTGATTTTCAGAGTTTTTTCACAGACACATTGAAAAAACAGGATTGCGCTTGATGAAAACATAATGTACAGTATTAAGAATCTTTGCGTACTAAATGAAGATTGTGTCTAGGGAATCATTTAATAATAAATAAATGTAAAACAATACAGTTGGAAAATTTACTAGAATATATAAAATAAAATGATATAAAATAAAGATTGACAACAGAAGAATATTTTTGTAACACGATATTTTTTTCTGAATACATAATATTTTAAAATGCATTTAAATGCGTGAAAAGCTCAGGGATGGACTTATTTATAAAAATGTTAGTTACCTTCTTTACCACTGAGTCTATTTACTCAATCTAATTGGGATTTGTAAGATAAGTTGAAAGCAAAGTCTGCATAGTTTTAATTTAAATTTGCTCAGCAAAAATCTTTAAGTATCTGACTGATTCACAGCTAAACTTATCTTAAGATTTTCCATCGATACTAAATTTTACAAGTTCAGTAAATAGTTTTCCTCAGAGTTCAATTCGACGGAAACACTCGTATTTTAATGCCGATATTCTATAGAGAAAATCTCTTAAGCTGAGAGTAACTAAATATGGAGAAAACTTCCCTAGAAAAATATTAAGTATAAATCTGAAAGTTATAAAATGTGTACATCAATATGCATATTATTATTGTAAAAAATACTTTTGATAGGTTTACTCATAGTATTTCTATTAATTTTGTAAACATAAGGCCTATTAAGTTTAATACACTTATTTTTGATATGTTGTTTTAAACACATACCTACATGAAATAAAACGAGTAAACCCAACTAAATCTTAAATACTACTAGAAATACTAGTAACCATATAAATGCGTAAAATAACTGACTTTAAAACTATGCATTAACTTTTACATAATTATATGAAATTGATGATAGATCCTCGGAAACTACTCTATTTTTTGTTTTATAAATATATTTAAGATTTCGATATGAAGTAATATAGAATCCGATTCAATACTAAGCTATCTTCAAAAGGAATTAAAGGAGTTTATAAGAAGCTCGAAGCATATTGCGGTCGGGTAGAGCGATCAAATTAAATTGAGGAGTAAGCGGAAATCGCGGTGACCGCTCCTACGTTTCCGGTTTGGCAGGAAGTTGAGGTAATTAATCCTTGTCTATGGAGCCTTGTAGATTAACTAAAGTTGCAAAATATTGTAAAACTCTGACATTTTTCAATGCGACATTTTACAATAATAGGTAACTAGTCAGGGATCCGTAGTACATGGAACTCAAGTGATTACTAACAAGCTAATTTTTGGTGAGTAGCATCGTTTCGATGAGACGTCCAAAGATATCCTATACCCAACTCTCGATTGTGGTAGCTAACAGAGATATCAAGGATTAAAAAAATCAAGGATGTAAAACTGGGATAACGGACCACGAAATTTGTAGGACAATATGTTATATCTCAAGATAATCATCTAAATTATATAAAAACATGTTTGTCCTACAAAACCTATGGTTTGATCAAAGAGTCCGCCATTTCGAAAATGTATCGAAAACGAGGTCAATTTAAATGATTACTATGATTACTAACCAGCTGATTTTTTGTTGTATACTTAATTAATATATATAAAATCTAACGGACATATTGTCCGACAAATTTCGTGGTCCGTTATCCCGGTTTTACATCCTTGATTTTTTTAATCCTTGATATCTCTGTTAGCTACCACAATCGAGATTTGGGTATAGGATATTTTTAGTCGTCTCATCGAAACGAAGCTACTCACCAAAAATTAGCTTGTTAGTAATCACTTGCTTTCCATGTACTACGGATCCCGGCCTAAACGCTTTGTAGTATAAAATAATTATTTTATTTTTCACATATTACAAGAAATAATATTATTAAAAGTTAATTTATTATGCTACTGGGTATCCGTTCGAGTCTTTGTCCGCTTTAAATTGTTTTTTTTCGGAGGTAAAAGTAATCTATGTGCTATTTTGTATACTTGAAATTGATTGAAAGATATATACTTGTTTATATATCTTTTATAAAGAAAAAAGAAAAAAAATATTTGTTTACAAATAACATCTTGTCTAGGCGTTAAACATAAGGTTAACATATAGGACATTACCTGTTTTATATAGTTGTTTGTTTTCGGACTCATACAAAGATACTAAATATTACCATCAATTTATTTCAGGCCATAATAATAAGTATTATTTTATGTATGATAGATCACGGTTGCAATCAAAATATGAACTAATCCATTATTAGGTTATTTTGTTAGCAAGTTGTCTCTCCTTGTTCACATAGAAATTGTTGTAGTGCAAGATAAAATGTAATAAATGCTATCAAGTTTCCTCGATAGCTAATGAATATTAATGGTGAAAACTCTGCTCCGACCCAACATAAGGCCGAAACTCACCCTAAATAAATCATACTTGCTTATGGTGTTCGACGTTTTATTTTATAAAGCTGTACAGAATAAAATATATCTTTATTTATATTAATACAAATAACATTAGTTTGTTTTACGGGTGTTAGATTTATGATACTAATAGAATAAACATACATGCATAGAAACATATTTTTATTATACATGTTCGCTGCGGTGAACACGCACGTCTCTGCTTCATATACCCATTATGGTACACCTTGTATAATACTCAGAACACCCGTAACAAATAAATAAATAAATATGACTGGACAATTTTACACAGCGACATCTAGCCCCGTGGTAAGCTCGAAGCTTGTGTTACGGTTAATATTTGCAATAAAAAATCACGAGACGGAATTTAACCCTCAACTCTTGCGTCGCAGGCAGACCTATACCTGTTCGTTGAATACATTACTCAAACATTTTTAACCATCTTGCTGATAAACTGAGGGTCCTGTTAAACCACTCCTTCATTTTGAGTGACACTGAGCTTATTTATAATGCCTGTATTCAACGCATTGTCTGTTAAGGAGCTGACATTGTCATTCCTAACAACACCTACTTTAGTTTAGTCGAGTCACTGAGGTTAGGGGCCGTCCATTAATCACGTGAGGCTCAAAAGGGGGGGGGAGGGGGTAAGGAAAACATCACTAAACATCACGAGGGGGGAGGGGGGGTCTCGTTAGACATCACGTGTATTAATTTTATTTATTTTTCGTCAAAAAGCGCTATTTCTGAATCGAAATTTTGAACGGCGCGATAATTGGCGCGATTGACTCACCCGCCCGACTTATTGCAAATACACAAAACGCCATTTTATAAATCTTTTTTTCTAGTCAAAAATTGCCTTTACATAGACTTCCAAAAAATACACGTGATCCAGGGGGGGGGGAGGGGGGGTTGTTCCCAAACCTCACCAAATATCACCATGGGGGAGGGGGGGGGTCAAAAAATGAGAAAAACGACCTCACGTGATTAATGGACGGCCCCTTAATCCCAATATAGAGGCGCACACTTAAGCAGGTCTTAAAATTAAGATTAATACAGCCCAAGTCTCAACTACCCTAAAGCTTTATGATAACGAGGTAGTTCTCAAATGTTCTTGCAATAGCTTCAGTGCAATCACAAGCCCTTGATATATTTCGGCCATTAGCAGTTAATGAATAATTTAGCTAACGAGTGAACTCACCCTGTTATTGGCTGAATTATTTCTACCTTTTCTGCTTTCAAATAGCATTTCTCCTTAATTGCTGTCTGACTGAAGCCACAGCTTCAAAAGCAGACAGCTTGTTCACTTATCTATTGTAACATAGTAGCTATGAAAACTCAATTGCACACATCACGTTCAAATTCTTAGAGATCTCTTTTAAACAATTTACTACACTACGCTTGCTACTTAATTCCCGTAGAGGCAGAACTATTTTATTTTATTATAGAGCAAAATTCACAGCCCACCATATAATCTTCTAGTGACTTAAATTATATGATTACTAGATTATCCTCTCCGTTATCTATGGTTAAAAAACACAATTGTGCCAGCTGTAATCATAGGTCTGCAAGCGAGCTCACTAATTGCTTAACTTCTGGGATCTTTCGCTCCTCTAAGTGGTAGACTACTATTAAAGTAAAAATTGCTTAAGACAGTTATGAACTTCCGTAGGTTCATAATTCCCAAATGTGGTTGAATCCTGGCTTAAGCTTCTTTTATCTATCTTCTAATATATAAAATTCTCGTGTCACAGTTTTCGTTGCCATACTCCTTCGAAACGGCTTGACCGATTTTGATGAAATTTTTTGTGCTTATCCAGTATCAATGAGAATCGGCCAACATCTATTTTTCATCCCCCTAAATGTTAGGGGTAGTCCACCCCTAATTTTTTTTTATTTATATGGCAAAACATCGTTTGCCGGGTCAGCTAGTATTATTATAAAAAACTGCTTCATAAGTTTCAATCTAAGAATAATATCAGCGTAAATGTAAATATATTATTTTTTAAATATATTACATTGTTTATTCTCCGGTATTTTGACTATTATCTTAGTAAATGCTGTATAAATCAAGAAACGAAAATTGCAAAAGCAGATCCACACAATTTAATTTGATCAGATATTTTAATTTAACCAAATCCTTCATCTGCAAAATAAAATCTTCAGAGAACATTCCTGCAAGCTAAAATAGAGAGGAATATCAAATCAAGTACAAACAATTTATTTTGCTCGTTTCATTCAATCCCGACAAACTCATCACATCTCAAGTGCAGTATTTCACGAAAACAAGAATGAGCTGACGGACTATTCGCGATATTGCTTTAAGAGTGTTTTTATCATCATCATCACCCCTATTTACGTCCCCACTGCTGGGACTTCTCTCTTGATGAGAGATTAGGCCTTAATTCACCATACTGGCCAAGTGCCGGTTGGTGAATTATGACACATCCGTCAGACTTTTCAAACTTCGAACATGCCGTTTTCCTCTTGATATGATTCATAAAATGACAATATTTACAAAAAAATATTTACATTTTGTTTAAAAGAATCTATAAAAATCAGACTCATTTGTATTATCTAATTAAAATCTTATCTCTATGGAGAATTCCAGGATAAAATTTCTGATTTTAACTTTTAGAAACATATTTTAATGTCAACATTGTTTCCATTGTATATTTTTATGTAATGTTAAGTTTTAATAATGAATTGTATTTATTGACTGGTCCAAGTGATCTTTAGGATTTTATGGAAATAAATGACATAAATCTTTAAATCTTTAAAAATCTATAAAGCGATCTTTCTTCAAGAATAACCTTTCAACGACTAGAGTTAGACTGAATGGAAGCGTCCTTGCAGGGTTCAGATGAATAAATTACGATTTTTATTGCTAGTTTGAATAAACCTTGCTTCTATTTTCTTGGAAGCCCACGTTTTCCAGGCAATTGGTAGTCGGTATTAACAAAATATTAGTACAGTATGCAGAAACGCTTTTCTGATCAACCTACTGGTATTTATCTGCAGCGGGCGCAGGTCTCCCTGCGACACAGGAGGTTGCGGGTTCGATTCCCGCCTCGGAACAAAAAAAAATATGATCTGTAGATATTAAATTTGTTCCAGGTACCTGTACCTGGAACAAATTCTTATAATACATAATAGACCCAGACGAGTCTATTAAGTATTATAAGAAAATCTATTTTACCAAGGGGTTGGATGTTGCTGTGTGAATTGTCCAGAAATGTTTATTTATTTTTTATACATATTGTAAGCTTTAAATTGAGGTAAAGTTATAATAATATCTATCCATCCAAGAGCTATGCTAGCAAACTATTGCGTTTTACAAGTCTGATATAATACGAGTAAACAATGCCGAGGGTCAAAAACTAGTTTAGTTTAGATAAATTGAAAGTTAATGAAATATTTGAACAATATTTAAACATACAGCCAAACTGTTGCTTTATTTCAGTTATTAACAGTTAACCCAAACGCTCACTATTTTCATTGCCTTTTCGTATAATATCAAAAAGTTGTGCGTAAGTTATAAAATTCGAGTACATACAGAGTTTATCGTTTTAATATCATATTAATGAGTTATGTACGAAAAATATGGTTTTATGTGTGTAAATTACCTTAAATTTAACGAAAACTAATTTCTGTTGCCTTTGACATTGCCACCCTAAATGTAAATAATTGTAATTTAAATTCCGTTTCGGTTAAAAGTCTATTATTTATAAAATAAAGTCGTGTTTGTTACACTTTTTATTACTCAATTATTTGACTGCAAATTGGCGAACAAATAAAGTAAGGCTACTACTATTAAATTTTATAGAAATATAAAATATTTTTAATAAAATAAAAAAATAGAATAGGTACAACACACGTTTAAACCATATTTCCCCTAAATACTCTCATCTCGCAATAACTCATATTTATGCGTAAAAAAGTAGAAAAAGCAGATGTGAAAGACATCTGTTGTGCTGGCAAAAGCTCAAATCCCTCCATTGAGGAAACATTTAGCTTATAATTGAAGAAAAATACTCTATTCCTTGCGTAATCTGTGTTACGTCAACGTAAAGTTTTTAATTCGTTTTTTTTTGTTCCATAAGGTAAGGCCTCAGTATAATAGTAGATGTCTTTAAACGGGATAAAGGATTGTTCATAAGCAAGAAAGTGAATTGTGTCTTATATGTATAATTATTATTATTAAACAGTAATAAACTTAATTACTGTTGGAGGTTAGAAAAATATTTTAACATTCCATTTTTGCATGGAACAAAATGAAGTCCTACTCCCTAACTTACCTTTCTAAGCCCATCACGTGCGTATAATAATGATAAATACCGTAATTTCTGTCACAAGGATATCTCCAATGGTCCCCAGCCATAACGAGCTGCAATAAAACAACCCGCCACGGTGTAATTTCTTTATCTCGCCCTGCCATACATTCGCGCTCATCATAAGAATGGGAGAAATATTATTGCACTGTGTCTCAAACGTGTTGGTGATTGCTCAAAGGTTTTCTGGCAGCGTCTTTTTATGGAATTGTTTTGGTGGGAATTTAGTTAAGGTGTGACTTGGACAAAGTTGTATTCATATAATCATTATTACCCTTATTAACGTTCTTACAGCAGTATTGTAAGTGCTGATTGGTTAGTGACGCATGACCTTTAAACTTTTCAAAGTTCTCAGAACATCTCGGTTCCCTCACAATGTTTGCGTTCACTTAGAGTAGTTTTTTAGGCACATAAATATAATTTTTCAAGAAGAAAAATCAGAGGTACGCGGCGGTGTACCCACGACTTGGATAATAATGTGTGAAATGATTGATACCTTGATACAATATTCAACTCTTGTAAACTACAATATTTGAAAATTAAAATTATCCTCGTTGAAAATTGTGTGCTTTTTAAACTCGTTTTTAAAATGTAGTTCTAAATATTTAGGTGTTGTTTTTGAACATAATGGTTAATTTTTTTATTAATGTTTTAATATAAGAAAATTACCAAGCGTAGCTTGTCTACCCCTTATCTTTCCCCTAAAACCGCAAGAGCAAAACAAATGAGGTTTTAGTTCTTGCAACAAAACAAGCCAACTTATAAAAACTTCGCCTTTATTGTTAAAGTTTAATAGAGAGAACCCTGAAATGGAGTAATCAATACTTTATTGTGCTCAGTTTCGAACCGGGAAGCATTTAACGTCTAGAAAAGTGGAGAAGAGGTTATTCCATGTCCAAATGAAGATAAGAATTTACGACAAACATAATATTAAATATCAGTTTAACTACATTATCTTGTTAAGGTGATCTTATGGATTTGTAACTTAACGAGTGACCATTATAACTTGGCTGTATTGGCTTGGTGTGGTGCTTGTGGGTGTGTTGTGTATAAAGCCGTTGACTAAACCTTAAGTTTTTTTGTATAAAATAGTAGAAAAGTTGATTTTGAAAAGCCTGGAAGGACTTAAAATAACCTAAAAACCCTTTTAAAATTTGTGATTTCATCTGAGCCTACCCCTCAGCATTAAATTGTATCATTATACAAAGTACAGTTGGCAGCGCTAAAAAACGCTCCCCACCGAAAAAAATTAATGATTGTGGAAAGAAAAAGAACAAAATCTTGGAAGGAATGAGTTCCTCGTCTTTTCGAGTTATAAAAGGTAAAGAAATGGTTGCATTTAGTGAATGCCTTTTCAGAGCTGGATTTCAACCACACAGCCTGGCGCGGACTCTGCACTTTGCGAATGCAACTCTTTATGGAATCCCTACTTTTTTCGACAATCAAACCTACTTTATATTTTTTACCTTTTTAACGTTGGTGAAGATTTCTGGATTGCGGCAACGTTAAAAAGGTCGGTTTTCTACTTGAACGATTGAAAAGACGAAGTTCTTAAACAGGCTTGATTCAAAGAAATACGCTTCGAAGAAACCTTCAGTGACTTGTTGGAATTGATAAATTAAGCTGCAAAATAGGTTTTCGAAAATCTAGTTTCGTGGTTTCAAAATATTATAAAGCTATGAAGATACACGAGGCAGATTCTTAATTTTAAGTAAACTTTAGAACTAAAGGCGAACTTCCAACGTCTAACCAAGGCATCTAAGCCTTTTGCATAACGTTTCAAAATTCTCAAGATCAAAAGAGTTTCCAAGCGGTTGCTTGAAATTCCCATTATACTCAAAATGTGAATTTATATTACCCCGTAGAACAATTTGCCTTTTAATGGCAAAGTAGATTTTGAAAACGAAATGATTTAAGTATATAGGTTTTTTTTATCATCACGTTTCGATTCATATAAAACTTGAAAAATGCCTACAATGTTTTAATATGAATAAACCTGAAATACGGAGTGTATCGAAAAATGCATGTTGTTTTCACTTAAAATCATAAACTCACGATGACTAATAAATAAACAACAGTTTCATAAAATTGTGTTTTGGTTTAATTTACTTCATACACAACCTAATTTGAAATTATCCGTACAAATCCTCAATATAGAAACATATTTCCTTTCATTTCTTGTCCAATAACCTCTCAATTTTCCTTTAATCACGCAGGATTTCAGCTGGGCACTTCTTTTCTTATCTTTTTGAAAGGGTCCGCGGAATCCAACGTAAAATGTATTTAGGTTGCCCTTATTAAACGGTAGGGAAAGGTACCTACCGATACAATTCATGGAACTTGAATTGATAAAATAATAACCAAAAACAATTGCCTTTTTTGTTCATAAAAAAATATTTAATTTTGTATGTCAAAACTATTTGGGATGCCAAAATTCTTTTACCTTTTAGATGGTCTATTTTGATTCTGAATCTAGAAACCTTAAACCTGTATCAAAAAGTGAAAACATAAATTAAACAAAATTAACATTAGTCAAGAGCATAAACTTGAAACATCGAATTTTTAGCGCAATGAAAATAATTTTATGCAAACACAACAATTTAATAGCCTCTCATACGTAAATAGTGCTGAAATTTGAAATTCATGCATATTCAACGGTAAAATGGTAAAATCAAGCACCACTCTCAAAATCCGAGTCCTAATTTTCACATCGCGTCCATTTCGTGAAATACCAAATTAATTTCTGAAGACATGGTTTACGTGTGGAACAATGTTAGATGATGTTTCGGGAAATACGTTACACTTATTTTACTAGACAATCTACAAAATTGTATCCTAATTATAACAGTACAGCATTGAAGTAGTATAGCCATTATAATATTTCATGCTACAGAATGCGCACCTAGCTATTATATAATTATATAATAATAAAATCCCTCATTATAACAACGGTACAAACGTTAATCTTTTGTATATTTTTATATATCTAGAATTTATATCTAGAAAAATGTATGTTGATTCTATATTTATTTTATAATTACAATTCCCCATATTTTAATAATAAAGCATAAGAATTAACAACAACAGCATTACTTAGATAAAGCTAACCTAATTAAACTAATCAATATGTCCAAAAGGCTCCTCAATAATTCACTTCAAACTTTCCCAATTAAATTCCGTCCAAGACAGAAATCCAAAAAACCTATTAACATAAAATGGTCCTATTTTCAAGGCGAAGAAGTTTTATGGTTTGTGAAATATTGAGGGCATAAATAAACCGCCTGTCGTGTATAGCACGTCGCAGCTTTACCTACAGCCGTATTTTATCTGGGATTCTCTTGTTCTTCCAAGTAAAAAATGGATGCCGGTTGTTGTCAAAATATAAATATTAAACTTTCTTTGAGTTTGTGTACGTAAGAATTAGGATTACGGTTGTTTTCTTCAACAAAAATATTTTTGGATTTATTTTGATAAAATTGTGATGCAATTTAAATTAATAACCACTGACTGATTTAAATAAGTATAGCTGTACGAACTGTCGTATTTGCTGGCAGCTTGATTTCCAGTGACCTTTATTTTTTGTTAGCCAATGATCTGACTACAAAAGTTTGTTAAAAACTACTTTGTAAGATTTTTGTATTGTTGTCTTATAATAATCATGCTAATTTCAGCTGCTTATCAAGGCGCTTTCTACCAAAATAACTCGTAATCTTTATTTTGGCCTATATCCACCAGTGGGCGTCGACATAACGAGGGCCAAGATGAATACCTTTTAGACTTTTAGTTTAAAAAGGTCATCACTAAAAATGTTTCATTCGTAAAATAGAAATTCATTTGCGTCCCGTAAAGTTACATTCACAAAAACACAATAGATTTATTTTCGGAAATTTCTCCGATTGTAGCTTTTTACCTTAAACATTCCCGGATATCAAAAGAACCGAAATTCTTAAAAAGAAAGAATTTTCCTGATAGCTATTGGAATTTACGACTTAATGGACCATCCTAAGAAAACACAGGAAGGTCACTGGGGCACAGATTCGTTTCCCGTCCGTGATTCAGTTTCATTCGCTCACGGAGTGCTTATCGATGAGGGTAATAGATTGAAACTGTGCTCTTAGATGGTTCTTAGTGGAGGTTTTCTTTTGCTCATTGCCATTATTTCTACGTATTTGAATTGATTTAGCCTTACACATTATTAAGTAATTAAAGCTCAAAGAGTTATAGGAGAGGACTATGCTAGAGGCTTCTTGACGATTAGAAATAAAAAATACGTAAAGAACATCTTAACGTAGTGAAGAATAATAAGTAAGACGGGACGCTGAGAAATAATGATTCATGTGGCCATAAAGTTTTCGAATGGACACCGCGGATCGGCAAGCGCAGCGTTTACATATTTTACGTACAACTTCTGCAGTGGTACTAAATATGGATTGATCCGATGCATTTATAAACTTTACTTACCAAAAATAAATGTTTACGTTTTAGAATCTAGTTTCTAAAACTAAAAACGATACCAATTAACGTTATTAGTCGTAGTATGTAAACCTAAACTTGAAGTCAAGTGACTGTTTTATCGCCAATACTTATTTCCTGTTAAACTTTGTAGCGTTCTGTAATTGAAAACGTTAAAAGGAGGTAACTGAAAGTAACGGTACCATTTTGCAGGTGACTGTGTATTATTCGTAGTTTTATACTATGTTAAATAATATTTTACTAAGTTTTGGTTTTTGCAAATAAATTATTTAGCGTGATGATTACCTAAAATAAATTCCCATTAAATATGATAGATTCTTTTAACGGCTAAATTCAATAAATCGTTACAAGACAATCAAATGATTATCGTCCATGTGAACATACGTAATCCGTACGATTTCACGAGGT
The DNA here is from genome assembly GCA_963691955.1 of Chloroclystis v-ata. Lineage (NCBI taxonomy): Eukaryota > Metazoa > Arthropoda > Insecta > Lepidoptera > Geometridae > Chloroclystis > Chloroclystis v-ata. The sequence continues at coordinate 7,316,110 of OY829902.1, read as the reverse complement.
AGTCTCCAAGCAGTTAATTAACTTTATGGCCTCGTATTCACAAATTAGCCGAATAAACGAGCTATTTTAACGGTTACTCCGTCTTTTCGGCTTACTTTATATCTGGTTTATTGGTAACTAATGGTGATAATTAGGCAACTAGATATCGTTTTACCGCGTGGTAATCTTTATATATGATATGTAAGTTAATTGTGTCATTCGACATTAATTCCAGATTTCCGAAGGGGTTCAAACCTCGCCGCGTATCTTTGTATTTAAAAAACAAGGGCTCTAACGGCGAAGGCAAATACCGTGAAGAATTTGCCTTTGTTGTTAAAATGCTCAGAACATACCGGATGTTCTGAGCATTTTTGAAAAGTTTGAAGGACATGTGATATTCACCAACCCGCATGGCCAGCGTGTTGGATCAAGGCCTAATATCTCTCAAGAGAGAAATCTCTTCACACGTTCACACTGCTGGGACACAGGGACTTCTCTCTTGACGAGATCTATATCTCTCGCCTTGATTCATTACGATGGCCAAGTGTGGGTTGGTGAATGACACAAATCCTTCAAACTACACATGTCAAAAGTTATCTTTATTAAAATACGTAAAAACTAAATAAGTAAGTCCTAACATATATTATACCTGAGCAAAAGATGAAGAGTATAATTTCAATTCACCAATACTCAATTTATTTAAATTTTAACACAGAAACCGATTAAAACAAAAGCTAAATACATTGAAACTTAATGCAGAGCAAATTCACTTCCGATGCGCATCTAGCACATCAGAGCAGAGCGAGACAGCTCGCCAATGGAACAGCTAGGTCAGTTACAGTAGCTTCATTGCGCTCCTTAGAGAGAAACGATGAGAAAAATTGGTTTAATTTGTCAGACTAGATAGCCGTATTAATCCGAGAATTGGCACCAATTTTCGGGAACGGGTTTGAGAAATAATGTTGAACTAACCAATAAGATAGTAAGTGCATAACTTCCTCGCTAAGACACACTCTGCAGAGTCGGCTGTCCGTTACTCCGAAGGTGAATAGTTGTTTATTAAAGGTAAGGTGTCCAGTGTATAGTGCCTACCAGGACACATAGGCCCGCTCTGTTTAGGTTATGTAGACGTCTTGATGATAATGTTGGCAGTTAAAACCTGCGGTTTCTACCGCGTTATAATAAACATTACCATATTGGATTATACATTTTCTATTTATTGTAAACTTGTTATGAAGAATATACTTGCATTGCGAATAATATCGCTGAGCCTTTTATAAGCTGTGTTTCAGAAGGGGCAGTGCAGCCAGTTAACTTAATTAGTCTCTCCCGCACTTGCGAGGAAATGTTCTTAACTAAACTATTAAGCTTGAGTGCATTCGAAATTGTTGCCAGCACTTATAGTAACTAATTTAACTACTTATAAAAAGATGTCGTATAATGGTATTTAAACTTTTTTGACCTTATCAAGGATCGAAATATTTCAATAGTCACAATAATTATTATCACTCGAATATTATATTATGTGAATCCTTATATTATGCGGAAAATGGCCAAAAGGATGATGATGATATTCAAACAAACATTTGACTACCATTTACTACTTCAAAAAATGTCATGCGGCTTAGTTAGTATTTAATATTTGCTATAATGGTCTACTCTCAGCCTTAAATAGGCTAAAACTATAACAGCTCCTATAAAATTCAGTGCCCATTTTGGTAAGATTAATGGTACTATAAGTCATTTTCTCGTAAACGGAGGCTCTTACGATATCCTGAAGTACTTAAAGGATCATATTCCTTACTGGACCCTTAGACATTAGCATTGTTATGGACCTTTAAATCAGTAGGATTATTGTAGAAACTACATAATACCAATTAAATCGAGACCTGAGTGGAGATTGCACCTGTGTAAAATAGAAACCCACAATATTTGTATTTTAAAATAAAAAGGAAGTTAGTAATAGGAAAATAACAAAGCCTTCCATTATGACACAAAAATAGCTTGTAGGAACAACTTATTCTAATAATGCCACCCTACGTACGTACGTACATACTGCAGAAACTTGCTAGATTAAAAATTCTTTCTTCTCGAACGAATGACGTTGGGTGAATTTATAATGCACAGTACCTGATGTTCCGGTACACGTTTTTTTGGAAAATATTTTTGCGACCAAGACTGCAGACTTTATAAAACACTTCTATCTATGTATGTATATTATATTAAGTATATCAGAAATCTAGCACCCGTAACACAAGCTTCGAGCTTACCACGGGGCTAGATGTCGCTGTGTAAAATTGTCCTAATATTTATTTATTTATTTATTTATGTTGTTATATTGTTTTGTGGATAGTTTTTTTTATAATTATTAGATTATCAACATCTACACGAACGATATTATATTTATATATTGTTATCTTATTAACGTTAACTAGTAAAATGTGTATAGTATTTTGTCTTACTTTAGGTAAGTATATGTATTTTAAGTTCAATTTCCCAATGTCATGTAATAAATTAAAAAAAATCTTTTTACTATTTAGATTTCTATAAAACTGGCACCTGATTGAAAACCCAATCTAGTGCTGTGTTAGTTAATCGTATTTGAGAGTAAAGTAAAATGTCATTTAATTTGTAAACTCATGGTAGACTGGCTGTTATATAATTTAAATTTTTGGCTAATCAAAATGAATCCTCTCCAAAAATAATGTAGAGACAAACGACCTCGCGACTATACGGATCAAATTCAATTTCAGCTGACGATTGAAGAGGGTCCGAAATGACGGGACGTGACAGTTACAGACGAAAACGTACATTCCGAATAATGACGTGAGTGGACGCTTCCGATGAAACCAATTGTGCGTTGGAGTTAAAAATCAAAATACAGTGAGAACGATCTACGATTCTTTGTCAGAATAATTTGTTTGGAGTGTAACTGACTTTTTAATAAGACTTTTTTATATTTTTGAGGATTTGTAAAACACCTTTACGCGGTTTAACTCTTCGAAAAAATTAGAAGACGAACCCTTGTGACAAAAAATACAAGAAACAAGGATACTGCCGAAGCCTTAAGTACACGCTGTAGGCTCCAGACACCCTTTTAATCTCTGAAGTGCTGTACAGAGTAATTTAGATCGTATCCGCAGCACCATTGAATCTATAGCGAAATAAAGGGTAAGTGTCAAAATAGGTGTAAAAATCTGCTAGTCAAAGTCTGTGTGATGGCGTCTTTGTAGGTGTTGGTAACCCTTTTGGTACTGCTAAGTGGAAGCACTACAAAAGTACTCGACAAAATGTTACATGGTTTATTAGTATTGGTAGCATGATCAAAGAATATTTAAGATTGTCATTTCTAAAAACGGCACAACCGTTACCGTTACAAATATTTAAGAAAAATCAGTCCAGACACTATTTAAGATTATCATTAATGTAATGGTACAACAAAATATGCTTTTATACCACAAGTCGAAGTTCACTAAATGTCAAATTTAATATTTTATATTTAGTACAACATTTACTATGCACTTTTACACTACGGCCAGCTGCGCATTAATAGTTACACGATACAAAAAGTCAGGCATTAAATATCACAAAACAGAACGCTTAAAACGTCCTGGCCCTATTGACGTAATATCATTGTAAAAATGTGACGTTATAGTCCGCCGGCCAAGTGTGCCTGCAATAACTCAAACTGTACTCCGACGATCGTTTCCTTCTGGTACGGAAACGTCATCGGATTTTTGCGCTTTATACGATATGTCGGATTTCTCTGAAATGTGTCAGCTGAATCAAATTTTGCACATATTAAATTTGATCTTTATAAACCAGATAGGTATATGATATTCAAGCTTAGTTGGATCATAATGGTATTTTTTTTTGTAAACTGAACTACATTTGTAAAGATGCTTTTAGTTTTAAATCGACGATTGTTGAGGCCGTATATTTCAAATGGAATCCGCGAATCAGTAAACGCGTTAAACATCCACCGATAAAATAGGAACTGAATCGAATATAAGCTGCTGGTTCATTCAAGCGTAGAACTTAATAATATAAGCAAAGAAGTAAAATCTAGTAAACTATGTTACTACATCATCATAAACATACTTCGGTCACTAGCTAAAAGTTATTCCGTTTATTTTAATATTGTTATTCGAACTTTCCTAGCAACTTCAAGTTTTTTTCAGCAATGAGCTGATAAACCTCAAGAAACGTAAATTTACTCCCGAGACCTGTCAACAAGCAACATTGAAACACAAAGTTCTAAAGTAAAGTGGACTACACGTTGCCTGTAATTGCTTCAACGCAGTTAAGAGTTCAAGGGGGCATGAAAAGTTTGCAACTTCGAACGGTAGCTGACTTATTACCATTCTGAACGTAAATCTTACTAGTAAAACAAGAGATTCCAGAGCTAAAGCAAACTTTATATAAGGATGCTTTTAGATACTTACATCTCTGCCATTACTTCAGATGTGGAAAAAAAATTGCATACCACATTTTGTAAGAATATTTAAATAAACCAAAACCGATTCTTTTTGGTCGGAGTAAGGCTGGTTATACTAGTTAAACTCATCACGATCATGCAACACCTTTGGGTCTAAATGCGGAAATGAGCCATCTTAACTAATCTAATAAAATATTTATAATATTTAAATACAGGCAGCGGCTTCGTTCTGTGTTCTGTCTTCGTTACTGTTACCATTTAAGCATATTGTGATGAATATTATGTTGTATGAAATCTAATAAACAATTAGAAGATCTGGTATCCTCTACTACTACACTAACTATATCAAACATCAAAGTTTGTTAGCTTCACTGACACTGCTGAATTCAGATAGCATTATATTCAAGTTCAGTTTGATGACTTCATGCATGTATGCGAGCAAGTTTCGCGAAGATTAATTACTAATAGCCCAGTCAATTTAAACATTTCAAGTTACATAAAGTCCCAACAAGCTGGATTTCTGTGAAATTGTTCAAATCATAATTATAAACAATGTCTAAAAGATCCCCATCATTCCACGTTAAGGAAAAAGTTTTATTCAAGGTTAAATGTCAAAAAAATTAGTTTTTCGCGATTTTCAGCAAAACGGTAAGTTTTATCATAAAAGTACCTAGGACAAAATTGTAGATCATGAAATTATCTATCAAAATGTATCAACACTTTTTTCTTACAAGCCACCGTTTCTGAGATATAACGATTCAAAAAGTCATAAAAGTTGTTATCGTCATAATATTATATTCACGTTTCCTCGCCTAATTACACCACCAGGTAGTGTAATTAGCGCGTTTTTTTAACGTGGTTTCCCCCGTAGGCCTACTCCACGGGTCAGCTGTGATCCTGTTTAATGTAAAACTATTGCATGACATGGATTTTTCAAAGATTGAGAGAGATAAGAGCGATGTAAATAAAAAAAAAGTTTTGAAGTTTATTCGTCTTATTCGTAAATTTCAAATTCTTGTTCTTCTTCTCCTGCTTCTTCTTCATCTCCATTTTGGATGCAAGTAAATTGCGTCAATAGCCTTGACAATTCGTGCATGTCAAAGAACAAGACAGTCCGACTTTTTTGCAACAATTAATTTTATAATTTTATGCCAAACTGAGTGTCAAATAACCTATATTGTGCTGTTTTGAGTTTTATATTCAAAATGTCTTTTATGACTTTTTGAATCGTTATATCTCAGAAACGGTGGCTTGTAAGAAAAAAGTGTTGATACATTTTGATAGATAATTTCATGATCTACAATTTTGTCCTAGGTACTTTTATGATAAAACTTACCGTTTTGCTGAAAATCGCGAAAAACTAATTTTGTTGACATTTAACCTTGAATAAAACTTTTTCCTTAACGTGGAATGATGGGGATCTTTTAGACATTGTTTATAATTATGATTTGAACAATTTCACAGAAATCCAGCTTGTTGGCACTTTATGTAACTTCACCCTCATTTTTATGTATAAATTGACTGGACTATAAGTCGCCTTGGCATTTGATCGATGATCCATACTGAAGTTTTAACATCTTACTAGGATGTCACACGTAATATGTTCTAAAATCAAAATTGACTATTGAATTGTTATTATTTTCAGGTGATACCCCACCGAAAACATATTCACGTAATGTATTTTCATCATCATAACACCCCTATTCACGACACAGGGACTTCTCTCTTGACGAGAGAGATAAGGCCTTAATTCACCACGCTGGCCAAGTGCGGGTTGGTGAATGACACATCATATCCTTTAAACTTTTTTCAAAGTTCTCAGAACATGCCGGTTTCCTCACGATGTTTGCCTTCACCGTTAGAGCACGTGTTTATAAAGCACACATAATTTTCCAAGAAGAAAAATCAGAGGTGCGCGGCGGGGTTTGAACCCACGACCTTCGGAATGAAAGTCGAGTGTGCTCCCACTTAGCCAACACGGCTCACGGCACGGCAATGTATTTTACTTTCTTGTAAAATCAACCTTTATCATTATGACTCATTCTGTTTAAAGGAGGCCTATGTTGACCTGCAGCAAAAGTATTTATTATCGTACCACTACTGAATGAAATCTTTACACCTTCAGCGCCCATGATGCGCATACGTATCTAATTAATTTAACGATTTTTAGATTTTTTTGTATGTATGTATGTATCCTCCATAACTCTTAAACCAATGATCCGAATTTAATCAAATTTGTTAGATAAACATTTAGACCTCTGGGATACAGGATAGGCTGTTAAAACTTTTGCTCCAGGTATAACAAGACGTTGCCCCCATACAAACATGATTTAACGCGGACGGGTCGCGGGCACAGTTAGTCATAAATAAATATTTCGTTATCAAAAGTCAACAAGCAAGACAATTGCTAGAAACAATGCTTCAAACGAAAACTAACAAAGAGCCTTTCACATACGTCAAATGTCCAGCGCACAATGCAATGCACGATATAAAATGTAGGAGCAATCCTAGTATTGGATTCGTTCCGCATTGTATCAGTTGTCAGATCGATTCCCATGAATTGTGAACGCTTTTTGACATGCAAAAGGAAACATAACAGCGTATTTGTCAGCGTGGACCTTTTCTGTTACGGGGCTACACACTTGCGTCTTTATTCAAGAACGGACATAAGTATAAGTTAAATAACTTCTTTGGCAGTATTAGAATATGGACAACATGAGTTCATAGGTGGGTGTTCGCGGTGTTTATATATGTTTAATAAAAAAAATCTATACATGTATTGTATGTATATTCTATTATAGTATATCAGATATTACGGAGCTAGATCTTGTTGTGTGAATTGTCCAGCAATATGAAGAAAACCCGATGACCTCTCACTTTAAGCATTGTTTATTGTTCGATGGCTTGACCAGATTAAACTGGGCATAACTTAATAAACTTTATAACTCTCAATTACAGAATTAAGCCTGTCAGGAGTAAGTAGTATTATGTAGCGTAAATCATAGTTGTGCACAGCTAAAACACCATGAGTGAACGTTACGTTCGTAAGTAGCTTGCCAAGTGTATACTCCTTTCAACATGATAGTGTCTGTACAAAGTCCCGCGGGAGAGGTATTGGGATAAACGCCCCTTTGAAAACTTTATAGGATTTTAGTGTTGCTGAATGACGCTTCTGAATAAAAGATTTTTTATTTGACACTTTCGTATTCCGATTTTCAACTTCTGTTTCTTCCTACTACTTGGTCTTGGCATCAGATTCAAATCTAGATAAAATAATATATTTGACGTTTAATTAAAATAACTTGAAGATGTTTTCTCATATGAGTGAAGTAAAAGGAAACTTTCGAATGAGTTTTATTCTTTAAACCTATAATTTATTGTAAATAACCTGTAAAGTAATCATCTCTGTGCGTGTTTTAATATCCCGTAATTATACTCAGGAGACCCCGTAATAAAATATTAGAACCGATTTGCAACAAGCTTTGAAGACCTTGTCAATATTTACAAAAAATATAATTTAGTAATGTTTGCACTAAATTATTTTTCGTAAACAATTCTCCAGTACTTGGCTGGCTTAGGGGTTCAAAAGTTATTTTAGAAAGTTGAACGGCTATTTCACTTGCCTGAGGGCAACGCTTATTTTCTTACGAGACCCCATCTCATTATATTATGATTGAAAGAGCACTGCTCTCGACATGTTTATCTTAACTGAATGAGAATTTAAAACAATTTCATATGTAGAGTGGTTTGCCTTATTTTTCTTGTTCGTGAATATATTATGCGTTCATATTCATGATATTATAATTAGTGAGATTTATTTTAAGGTGAGGAGCAACAGGCTATGTTAGTTATATTTTGATTTAAAAAATGAGAGCAAGGTTAAATGAAAATTAAATACACACGAAGCATATTAAATCAATTCAAGACATTATAAATCCAAGTTTAAACTAAGACGAATCACTTGAAGAGTCGAGTGAAAAATGCACTAATTCTGAACCAACTTGCTGCTTGCAATTCATTCTCATTAGTTTGGCGCAGCCTTCTCATAACAAGGACTGTGAGAGTGCCTTACGCTGTACAGCAATTTTAAAGACTTTTCAGTGGTAAGTAAGATAACAGAAAAAATCATAGCAAACAAAACAAAGTATATCAGTTTATGTCTAAGTTTTATGTCTGTAGTTCATCGGTTTACGAAAAAACTTTAAAAACCATGCATGTTTTTTTCTAAGGCATGCAGCCTTAAAACATTTATGTTGCTGTGTATATAATGTATATTCTTCTTGTAATAGCTTGTGACACATGTTTGCAAACAAATGTTCCTATTTCAAGTATCCCTTATTATCAAGGACCACGAGAAACTTAATCTAAGGATATTAAAGCAAAACAAAGCAAGTCCTTAGACCACACTGCGTTCTAAATCCTTCCCGTAGGCCGTAAATCTCTCGTAGGTGCGAGGTCTATCCGACTAATTAAGGTGGTAACGTAAATAGACGAGCCTACTTTCTCGGTAGAACCTTTTAGATATCCTAAGAAGCTAAAGCCGCGGGGAGGAAAGACAGTAAAAAAACATTATTATAAAAAAACATTCTAATGAGTCTTTCTACCTACTAAAAATTAAATACACATTTGTTGCGTATTTTTAATGGCTTAATTATTATACGCTTTTCCCCGCAATGCGAACTTACGGTATGTTGGCATTTCCCCTGAGAATTTATGAAGGTGCCTACATAAATGCAATTACTGAGCATCATTGATGCTCAAATCAGGAGTAATTGTGGAAGTAAACGCAATCATTATCATTACCATAAACTTTGAACGCACGAGAGGGGTGGGTACACACGGGTGGCGGTATTGTCAGATAACGCAAATCATAAAACAAAAGTTAAACCCTTCGCTATGTTTAATTTTTTAAATTTTTATTTTATTTCACCAGAAATCAGAAAATATAGAATTTCATTATTTTCTTAGAATTGTGAAACTGTTTAAAGACCTTCTCTTTAAAAAAGATTTTCTCAATTTGCCTTGTAACATAACTTCTAACGTATTTTATTGACATGTACATAAACTAAAGCATTCTTTAACAAACGATCAAAACAAGACCTATACGTACAGTGGCTGTACTTTTGAACTCGAGTGTTACAGCCTTAGCAGCACTTATAATGATAGTCGTAGGTCGTAAAACGCGCCCGTGTATTTCTTCGCCACTGTTCGTCGCACATGTTTATCCAATTTGGCGTAGTCTGCGAAGTTGTAAGCTCGCAACACGTGTGACGCTCAAATTAGAGATTCATATTAATTTAAGGTTTTACTGTGACAGCGCTTTGCGGCGCTAAGATGCTGGGCAAACTTTCATTGAATTTTCAACACTTTACTTACCCGTACGTGCTTGGATTATTCGTGTATTGTGCGGTGTTTTGCTGAACAAACTTTGTAGGGGGAAACAAGGAGATTTCTGGGCATTCTCAACTTCTGTGCAAGGAACATAAGATAAATCTTTAGACATTATGTTTATTACAAATCATCATCATCATAATCTACAATATGTGCCATAACTGGACACAATTCGAATTAATTTATGATCAAGAAGATCACTTAGTTACATACGTAAAATACAACTCAATAATCAAATCATTACACTAATACTTTGTAGGCGAAAGTATCTAAGTATTCGATTATGTATGTTTGCTACTTCATCACGATAAAATGGCTGATTCAATTTTAATAAAAGGTGTGGAGTAAGCTGATACCAAATAGTACGTTTTACTGTGGAAAATCTAAAATAAAGTAATCGAGGCTTATACTGCCGTGCGTTATCTATAAAGTGGCTAAGTCGCAAAAGTTAGTTTCGAGATAATCGCAAAAAACGCGGCAAGAATTTTGAAATTGATGCCATTTGATTACTATTTTTCGTATGACAGATTTTTTGACACTGAAAGATAGAATGACGTGAGTACTATCGAATGGTTTTGCTTTAAACTCAACTTCCTTATTAAAATTATTCACAAAATGATTTTTAGCACTTAGTTTTAGCAATGATTTAAAGAAAATTCTAAGTTTGCACGACTATAAAGCGGCTATGTATACCTTAACGGCGTTTTAGTTAAGGATTTGCACATAACTGCTTTATAGCGTAGGATAGTTTATTTCGACTTGTGGCTCCTGCGAAGCTAAAACAGGGTTTCTGTATTTTACGGCTTTTATGCTTAGCATTAGCACAAAAATTGTAATGTTACATATTTTTATCTCGATAAACATAATTAAAAAGCAGCTATATGCAAAACCTGTTCAAATAACCGCTTTATAGTTTAGTATTCATTTATTGATAATTCAGGGTTTCTACTATAAAACTACGTTAAATTCTTAAATAATGAAAATATAATTGCGAATTTTAATGGTTTATTTTAAAATATTTTTTTTGTGATCAATTATGTAGGTACTTACAGACTATTCTCTTACAAAAGGTACCTACTTGTCGCGCACAGTGCGACGTCTATTTAAATAAAAAACAGTCTCACTTATATTTAAATTGGGAAGAAAGGTAATTTAAAAGGTCAGCGCTCATGAATGTATGGCTAGATTCAAAATAATATACAGTGTGATAATTTCAGAGGCAATTAGATCACTATTTATCAAGTGAACTAATAACGAATACAGCAACCAATTTTTATTTTGGGCACTGCAATAATCTAGCCAAATGTTGACATTTTTATCCATAAAAATATTTTGGATAAAAATTGAATTGCCGGGTTTAAAGGTCCGCCTGCGACGCAAGAGGTTGCGGGTTCGATTCCCGCTTCGGATTATTTATTTATTTTTGACATCTCGGTTCCGCAATATAAAGAAGTAAAATGCGCTCATTATAATGTCCTTGTTTTCTTCCTGCTATGCCGTCATGCCAAATTACGGTTACAGGTTTGGATTCGTTGGTGATTTTACCGAGTGGGTCAAAAGTTTGATTAAATGCAACGAGCCGTTGACAAAATATAACGGATTTAAATGATTGCATCCTTGGTAGCATTATCACCTTTTCTAAATCGGCACTAAAATATATCTGAGTAATATTTATCATCGTACATTTCTCTTGCCTTCTTGTACCTATTAAGATGCTGTGTCCACATAGCACAGTCATTACAGCTTGAGACGTTTCATCATGGGCAGACTGCAACTTGTGTAGTCTACATTCTGTCAAAAAAGTATCGGGAATGGATGATTTTTTAATGGTTCCAAATTCAAATTTTAGATTTTTTTGTTGTTGCTAGATTGGCACAACTGTTTTCCATTATGGCGCGGAGTTTGAGTTGCGTCTGTCATTTATATTAAATACAGTGTTGTTTTTAGTTATATCATATCTAGTGTGTATTGCGAATTTCATAATGGACAAAAACATCGAACAAAGAGTTTGTCTAAAATTTTGCATCAACAATAGAATTTCGTGTTCGGTGTCACTGAAAATGTTAAGAAAGCTTACGGGGAATCAAATTTATCAAAAACACGTGCGTATGAGTGAAACAAAAGCATTCAAAAGCGGTCGGGATGTGATGGAAGATTTGCCTCGCTCTGGTAGGCCATCAACCAAACCGTCAAAGTCTTGTTGACTGTTTTCTTTGACTATTGCGGTGTTGTGCATTCGGAATTGTTACCGGAAGGTCAAACGGTAAATAAAGAATATTATTTGAGCGTTTTGCGGCGATTAAGAGAGCAAATTTGTCGAAAAAGGCCAGATTTGTGGAAAGAAAATTCTTGAATTTTGCACCACGATAATGCGCCTTCGCACAAGCCCATCATTGTGAACGAAATTTTGACCAACCACTCAATAAATACCATCGAGCAACCACCATATTCGCCAGATATGGCACCAGCCGACTTCTTTCTTTTTCCTAAACTCAAATTACCACTTCATGGCACCCGTTTTCAATCTGTAGAAGACATAAAGAAGAATTCGCGTCGAAACTTAATTTCGGAAACAGCGTTTAAACAATATTTTGATGATTGGATTATTCGTTGGCGAAAGTGTATCGTTTCTGAAGGGGCATACTTTGAAGGTGATAAAATAAATTTGGATGAATAACAAAAATTATATGTGTTATTGATCTTTTCCCGGTATTTTCTTGATAGAGTAGTATAAGTTTCGCACATTTCACAGTTTTGGCGCGGAACGTCCCACACGGTGAATGCACTCGCGACAGTTACTTGTAACAGACTAAAATGAACGTGGCCGTGGGGGTAGGAGGGCGCATGGCCGAGCGTAGATAACGGCTTTATAGCGAAGGAGTGCGACATAACCGCCATTTAGTGTTGCAATTGTATCAAAATCAAATCAAAACACAAAGCTATAAGGTGGTTAGAAGACTTTAACTTCTTTATAGCGTAGTAATTTGCACATAACCGCTTTGTAGCTTAGAACTGCAATAATTAATAGAGAATCAATAATAGACTTAAAAGGAGTTATGATACTTTAACCCCGTTGTAGCTTACCAAAATCGAGTAACCGCGTTTTAGCTGTGCATCACAGGGCATGCATCCTTGAGCTCAGGATAGTTAAATGACTTTAAATGCTTTTTAGTTAAGTATTTGCGGATAGCCGTGATTTAGCGTTGTAAATTTAATATTTTGCATCATTTAACCGCTTTCTTCCCATCGCTAAATCAGAAACTATAAACGATACGAACACGTGTCCTAGACAGATCGATAGAGAATTTTGAACTGTCTATCATGGCATTTAAAAGTCAAAATTGACCAAATGTCACTTAGCCGCCTTTAAGGTAACGGACGGCAGTATAGCTACTCATTAAAAATTTCAAAGTCTACACCTTTAGATTAAATCTACAACAACAGATTGGTATTTAGTTTAGATACCAATTTAAAACATTCTTTTAACTCATCTGAAGGATATCGTTGTGGAATCATTATTGTCCGACTGAATTCTCTCGAAATTTGCTTAAAATATACAATCACCGCGTTATTAGTGGCCACTCAGCGTTATGACTTATTTCGTCTCTGCTCTGAATTACAAATACAGTGCTGTGCGGCATATCAATGAATAGTACCCCAACACTTGTCTTGATTTTGTTCTGAACTAAGTGTTCGACTAATATAAGTTTTACTATTTCCACTTCTGTACATATGCATCCCTTAAAAAAACATTTATTTCTATTTGATGGTGCTTGATTAAGTTTAACAACATTTTAAAATCCCTACTTGGGTTAGCTGAACGCGAACCATTAAATTTTCCTTGAGTTGGTATGATGTCCTAATAAATTTAAATTTAAAGATCATTTAACTTATTTACTTTTTATTTGAAAAAGTCTGCATATTATTAAGCTTCATATACCTACACGTTTAATAAAAAAAAGAAAATGTTAACAATTTGCCAGTATTTTATGTTTTTCACGTATAAAATGAAAAACATGAATATTTTAAATAAAATATCCCGGTGAATGTGTGGAAATTCGAAACTTTGGCCGAGCGCTGTATTTCCTAAGATAGGAAACTTGGCAGGCGAAAATAAATTGTCGCTTTAAGTTGGAATGTCTGCTTAAAAGAAAATACAATTATTATGTTTAAGAACCTGCATATGTACTGAAATCGGATAAATGTATAAAATGTATGTATGATCCTATTTAAAATCTATAAAAAGTTTAAGAGGATTTGGTATAATCATTTTATTTTAAGTTTCTTCGTTAATACAAAAAAAAAAATTATTGTTTATTTATTAAAGTTATAAAGTTAACTGTTATTTAACCGAATACAGAAAATAAAAGAGCTGAAAATTATAAATTTAAAATAAACCCTTTGCTCCTCGATATTTTGAGTTGGGCTTAATTAATACATTCGTGCAAATTACGCCTAAAGTGGAATTTTATTAAATGTAGCGTGCGTTGGGCTGATAAAATCTGTGTAGTGGGTGGCGTGTGGCGTAGAGATGCTGGATATGGTATTTTAAAGTTACTAGCAAACGTTTTATAACCCTTAGAAGTCTCGAAATATTTTTTTGTTATTTCTGTTTAACAAGTTATTTAAACTTTTGTAGATATCATTCACTGTCTTAATTTTTTTACGCTAAGAATATCTTTAATATTTTAAAGATCATCAATAAATAAATTATCAAAACAGTGAATGTATTAGCAAGATGTTTTAAATTGTGTAGAATCACATTTTCATTGATATACTCGTACCTTCACGGACATATTATATTCAAGTTCAGCCACAACATCCATTTTATATAATAACCCATACAACGTCCCACTTCTGTTCACTGGTTTCCGAAGTAGAACCTATCTATCATAGGTCTTGGAGAATTTAGTGTAATCACTAGGCTTACCGGTCGGGTTGCTGATCGCAGTAGTTGGTACAGTGCGCAGAAAAACGCCACTGACCGTCTTCTGGTATAAATCCCTGCGTTTGTATGACGTCATCTACAGGAAGAATTGAAGTTACTATTTTGAGCGCACATGGAATAATCACATGGAAATCTACGTCAAGTCACGAGTATTAAAATAAAACCGTGTAGGCCGAAAATCTAATCCGCGTAAAACGCGCTCCATTAAGCCTCAAAAATTTCACATCAAAGACTGCATCCAGTACAACTATAATGCGGCTGCAAGCCGTCTCAAGAGCCGTCTGCTGTAAAGTATCGCTTAATGACGTGTAACGAGCGTGTTCTCTTGCGTATGAAAAAAGAGGATACTTTTGTACGTTCACGCTGTGGCTACTAGCGACTGTTACTTGTGTTGCGTTTTTTAGTTCGAATAATCTTGGTGTCTATTTTAAGACGGGAATTTAGTTTTGATCTAAATAAATAAATATTACCGGCAGAATACAAGTTGTTTTCAAAAATTCAAAAATTGCCGGCAGAATACAAGACAAGTTGTTTTCAAAAATTCAGAAAATTTTAATGGTAAAAACTTGTAACTCTTAGATTAGGCTTAGGCTACTTCTTGCTTCAGCTCATAAAAACAGTATGTATGAGTCATAAAAGTCACTTTAAAAACAAAAAATACATAGCATTATTTTAATATTACAACAAAAAATAAAGTGTAGAACATACCTTGATCTTTTGCAATCAATTATAACGGCTTTCGTTCATAAAATGTAATAGTATCCGTTTATTCATTGACCCTCGTAATGGCTTAGCGAAATCGCTTTTTTAAACATACGATGCAAACATAACCGCGATTTGTTTGCGATGCGAATAATAATCGCAATTTTTCGGTTTCGCGAATCGTAACTGCGGTGGTTATCCAAAATGGATATTTGCGGGCCGATGTCGCCGGACCGTGAAAATGTAAATGTAGTGTGTCCCGTTATAGTCCCGTATTCCGGGAATGCTGTCATAGAGTTTAATGTACAGAAAAAGTTCTTGATAATTTATTACTGTGCGTGTCCTCGCTGAGGCGTTTTCTCAAAGGTAAGCTTTTGCAAAACGTCCTGTCACGGATCAGCTTACTTGGTTTAAAGTTTATTCGTTTGTTTGAAATAGCTAGTCATAGTCTTAGATCTGAAGCGAAAATCAAATGGTAGGATAAAATGATTTAAAATGCATTAATTTTAAATATCTCTAAAATATATTCTACATAAATTTAAAATCATATTATAACAAATAGCATTTGAATGAAATATAAGGACTAACTAACATCATACTCCATTTAAAAAAACAATATTACGTGGCACGCGATTCTTTAAACAAGTCTGCAATAACAGCAATTATGCCAGGCTTACACATAGATAATTTTAGAACTTTGTATGAAGCTTCAGTGAAAGTTTTCAGTGCCAGTTATCCCAAATGCAACGATGACATTGTCACCTCTACACAAGAGATTCTTTGACAGAATACCAGGTATCCGAGGGTGATCATTGATATGCAACAGAGCTGGACGTAAAGATAAATACGGCCGTGGCTGATAAACGATCATTTCGATCTTCCGTTCTGACGCAAAATTGCCTACAAATAGCCCTTTTGGCATTTCACTGTTTCGTCCAGTGCGAGTCGTAAAGATAATATCAGCAGTCAACACCCACAACACATGGGGCATTGAATTTTAACATTTGGACATAAAACTTTTTGGGTGGCCCTTATTCACTTTGATCATTGTTTGGTTTGGACTGACACTATTTTTACCAGACTGCGTAAAAAAACTAATGAGAGTTTATTTCCATATCGATGTTAGTTTAATTACGGTCTACAAGCTATTAAAGATATCCTACTTTGTTTTTTTATTATCTATGAGGAAAAAAAATACGATTCTGTGAATAAATTAAAAAACTTATTTTGGGTAATAGTGTAAGACTAATGGGCCCAACGATAGAAGTAAATCATCACCCTCTCCTAGGGGAAAAAACTCCTACGCCTCGATTTCTTGGAGACACACCAGACCAGACACCCTTTCAACATCTGTAATTTTAGACTCTATTGATTATAGAGATTCTTTATGCAAAGTATTATCCCAGCTACCAAAATACCCCATGTTTATTCTCACGTAAAACACAAAAATAACAAGGGAAATCCACCAACTACCAAACCAAACAATTTTAATGAACGCAGCCCAAAATATAATTAAAACTAAACACAATACCGCACAGTTTTATCTCACAGCACCTGCGGAGGCAAAAAAAACATTGCCCTAAAAAAGTTAATTAATTACGTATGCAAATTGACGAAAAAGCTGAAAAAGTCGCGACGAGACGAGAGCCGAAATGATAATGAGATTGGACGGAGCTCTTCGTGATTAAATCATTGCAGAGGTCTGCTGTACCCTGTCTGCCTAATGATTGTAATGAGCGGAGACAAAGAGAAAAGGAATTTATGTATTTTACCATGATTCTATTTATGTATTGTCTAGAGAGTTAAAGCCCAATGACATACACTGACGACTTCAAAGAATTTGGTTCTTTTAAGTCGACTGTGCCATGTTGTTAGTTATAGCGATGACATTAACACCATTTAACACATCTCTTTTCAGTTTTTTACGGAGTTTGTATTCAATATTGAGCCTCACAATTAATGTGAGGCTCAATATTGAATACAATTTTTGAGTGAATCCCATCTGCAGTTAGTTTTGAGGAAATTTTACTAACATTATGTATTTAGAAAACTTATCATCTTTTATCAAATTATTTTATAATATTCGAACGAGGATAACGTCTTGTTATTCCACCAATGTGTAATAATAAGATAAGACCCTTAAACTCTAATACACACCTACTTGACTACAACTTAATTAAATTAACACCCTAATTAATAACATCTCAATTAATCCCAATATCCTATTAGTAATTCAGAAGCATAGCTACATAAGCATCTTAAGGTACAAACCCTCTTGGGCGTTAAATAATTAAACAAATTGGCACTCAAGGCAAGTTTAGGGTTGAATCTGACCACACCCGAACGCCGGAAGCTTCTAAGTAGTAAACGGGTTCCGTAGAGACCTAATGGTTTGTGTTCTTCAGTTATCGACAATACCTTTGATACCATAAACGATTGAGATCAACAAGTCATGGCTTCATATAAAGTAAATCATCCTCATAATTCATGGATGTAAAAATGTGAAATTAAAAAAAATATCTGAGATGACGGCTACATTACTTGTTTGAAAGAATACAAAATTGTTAAATAAACGTTAAATGTTATAGTTTTTAAAGAAAATAAAGGTCCGATAATAAAATTGTTAGTATATACGATTTTATTACAACTATCTATTTTTTGTTATAGATGCACATACCGGCAAGTATACCTATGCTACTTACGAGACCTACTAGGTCGAATACTCTGTCATTAACGTGACTCCCACAGGGCACTAACCACACATGTATACATAAAATCGCATCGAAGCTAAATTACATTACTGCTTGAATTATTTAAAAGTAGCTAAAGATACTTGGCTTACGTTATGCGGTTTAATATTTTATCGAAAACCTCTGATAATGGATTGAAATATTATCTTGGGTATATTCTATAATACATCCATGATAATTAATATTCTAATAGCTTTTCTGTGGTTAGCCGCGTTTTAATGCAATGATGGACTGCGTTTAGTATTACAAATATGTTTTTCAGGAAACATCCGTTATACGCGCGCAAACCCATGTGACTAATATTGACACATAAATAACACGGTTTTGTACAAAGATTAATGAAGATGATGTTCTTTGGACAAAGATGAATCTGTGGAATTAAGCGAATTTATAAACCTTATTATAATAGTGTCTAAACTACAAGATTATCCACCATAAATCCCTTAATTTAATTAAAATCTCACAAGCATTAAGGGATACTTAATCGATAAACACCAACCTAATAACAAACTTAAGCTTGGAGAATGTTGAGTTATTTACGCTTAAAGAACCAAGGGCGTAGGTAATTAATTTTCAAGGGATTACTCTACAAATACCGGGATAAGAAAGGGCATGTCTGACCGTCTGTTAAATTATACAGCGCAAATAGAAATACTTCCATGTTTTGTTTGAATGACTCATTGTATGGTTTGGAATTTGTTGAGGATTTGACTGTGTATTATTATGGTAACTGAAAAGCTGGAGTTTTCAGAATGACTATAATAGTTAAGAAGTTGGAGAGAGTTTTAATAGAAAATTTAAATCGTGTGAAGTGATTAAATTGAATTTTAGCTTTTATACTAAGCTTACCTACAAAATAATTTTTACGTGTTTTACTAGTATATAGTAAACTTAAGATTTTTTTAATAACCGTATCGATTAAATCACTGTTATGTTAGGTGTTTTGATTACTAAATTAGTAAGAAAATATTCCACCTTTGCAGCACCAAGTCAAAAACTATTATAAATTATAAAAGTAAACCACAGAACATTAAATTCAAACAAATCGTAGACGACTCTTCTCGTAGACGCTAAGTTCGTAGCGTTCGTAGAGCATCTACGAAGCTTTTTCACCTATCCGCTAAACAAACAAGAACGCTCACAAAAAACGTTTCTATGCAAATAGGGGCAAATAAACCGGGTGCGAGTCAGTTGCACGTAGAGTGCAGTGGACTAGAAACGCCGCAAACCTTGTGGAATTATGTTCCTGTGATTATAACCCTGTTATGTATTAATTTTAATTTTAAATTAAGCTGGAAATGCTTCTTAAGATATACGAAAAAACCCCTGGGTAGCTCAATAAAAATATTTGTTAGTTATTTTGTTGGTTGTTTCCAAGCTTTCCTCGTTGAATAATGGTAAGGTTCACGATAAATAGTTCACTAGTAATAAAGTAGTCATATCAAAAATTTTGTTGGTCAAAAATATTCTTCTTAGGCCAGGCGCGCACTAGGCAGCCAGGCTGCGGCAGCCAGGCTGCGGCAGCCAGTAAAACATATGACGTTGTATAGGAGCCCGCGCACTAGGCAGCCACGAAATTTCGGCTGCAGCAGCCAACAAAACGCGCCTGTTTGCACGGCAGCCAGCTGGCTGCGCGCAGCCAGAACGTGTGTAGGCGAATGTATGTGGCTGCTGTCAGTCTCCGCGCACTAGTTGTAGCAGCCAGATGTATTTCGCGTTCCGAACTTTGACAAGATGACTTTCGATACAGAGAAATTTATTCGGGAAATTGAAATTGGCTGTTATAACTGGCTGCGCAAATATTCTGGCTGCCGCAGCCTGGCTGCGCAGCCAGGCTGCCTAGTGCGCGCCCGGCCTTAGTAATCACATTTGTACCACCAGGTTCTAATTGTTAAATTTGTAGGACCAATGGCTACGCTGTGGTTTGTATCTAGGACGTAGTGTTCCGTGCAATTATGTACAAAACCCAAAAGAAAAGCCAAATCCAGCTCTCTATAGCAAAGTAAACCACCTTCGTCTCCAGAGATCGCATTTTCGGCGTCGTTTTATACGAGACGCATGCTTGATTCCCACTATACATATTTATGACTTGTGGCTGCTGGGAAGAATTTTATAAGACTTTAGGAATGAAAGAGGACTTTTACTCACCAGTGGGACTTGTCAGGCAGATTGCAAATGGCACTGCGGAATAAAATTGTGTCAAATGCATATATAAAGCTAAACCTACTTTGCGACTTATTTAGGTCACGCTATGGATGTGTTGTTTGAAACTTATATTAACAAAAGTGTTCCAGCATTTGTCCACCAATCAAAACTGGTCCAGCCAAAAACTGGCATATTCTGAGAACTTTGAAGGATATATATAATATGTCATTCACCAACCTGCGATTGGCCAGCGTGTTGAATAAAGGTCTAATTTCTCTCGTCAAGACCTGTCTTTGCAGTGGGAACATAAATTGGGATCATGATTATGATGTTTTATTGCCGTCTGTGCTTCCCAAAATTGGAACAAGTTTTATTCTGTAATGTTACTTAATCTTGTTAGTCCATCCACATATATTTGTTAGACATGCATTTTTCTTGAATCCGTCCTTTTTACTGCTCAGTACTCAAATCGTATGTATTATAACGATGATAAATACATCGCACGCTATCGTATAGAAACCAACCGAAGCGAGGTTTCATTACCGTTAGTACTTCCTAAAATTAGCATCTCGACAAAGGAGCAGGACTCAGCAAGACGGAACTGACAATTCACTGGCACTTTCGATTGATTGAACAAACTCCTGACTCGAAACTATTCGTCTTGGCTTTGACTTGGAGCTGTTTGCAGACTTACGAGTTCGAGTATCCAGAATATCCGGGCTCTATTCAATTTGTGCTCGGATGATATGTGATGCGAATATGCTACGAACTTGTGTACAAAGTTGCACGTCATTGATGGATAAGTAAATGTATATTATAATACCTTCTTAAGACCAGCAACGGCTTTAAAATAAATAGAACTGATTTTCGGATACTATCTCATTTTATTTTTATTGTATCAGGTTTTTAGGAAACTGGTAAGTTCAACACCTTAGCAGGCAATTATCCAAAACAATGCCATTGTCTGTTTTCTGATTATATATAGACCAGAAAACAGTTAGATCATCTATTGTCACACAAGAAAACACTTAAACAATACATACATTCTTAAATACTATTTCAGTGTACAAGTATGACTCGTCAAAAATGTTTACAATTATTTATTAAGTAACTTTTATTAAATTAATATACATAAATCTCTACTCTACACCCATGGGAAGAAATAGGATGATATTACACGGCTTAAGTTTAACAGCTGAATACTTTTTTAATCCCATTCCCAGTATTGTATGTACCTATAATTTCGAGTATTTTGAAGTAGAAATGCTGTCACAAACAATTGCTAGGCTTTCAAGTTCAATCGTCGAGTAGAGAACATTGGGCGGTAGACCGTCGGACAGTCGCCCCAGGCTCACGCTGGTCGGATGTTGTTTCACCGTGTATTTCCCACGGTTTTCACACAGACTGATGGAACAGACAGAATGCATGTGTTTTTTAAACAAACTTGCTGCTCACGCCTTTGCTTGCTATTGGGATTTGTAGATTATTACGCGGTAGATATAAGAAAGCCTATAAATTATCTATTAAGGAAGCCTTATAAAGGAGGAAAAAATTATAAAGGAGTTTTATTTGTAAAGTTAAGTTAAAATAAGTTAATTTTATAAACATAGAACTAAAGATAATGGAGAATTTTCACATTATATTTCGTTTAAGCCAACGTTTTTAACAATATAAAAATAATTTATAAAAGCCTACAAACTATCTGTGGCTCATTTATTTCATAAACTCTTTCTTTATATTCTATAAACTCTAAACACCTAAAGAAGTAGCTTTGAAATAAATAGATTAAATATAATGGGCTAAACAATTTATTTGAATCATCCATATAATTTCCTTACAACGGAAGAAATAAATAACATTTAACTCAAGCAATGCTGCCACAATACAAGAAAATAAACGAAACGAATCTCAACCACAATTCTCGCAATGGAAAACTTCAAGGAAATTAAGTTTTGCAGTAAAGCGAAAGGCAAGGCTTGTCATCACGCTGGTTAGAGGTTGAAATTACAGGAACAATGGCATCCGTTGCACGTCCTTTGCGCATTTCTAAAGATAGGCACTGATTAATCTCACTGGTCTGTTCTGAAAACTGTTAGGTATGTTTAGTTCAGGCTGTTGGTTCGGGTCTACACGATTTGGTTTTCGAGTAATTTACAAACAGAAAACGGATATCCCGTTTTGTGATTAATTTTATGTCAAACAAAAAAAACCGATATAATTTTTGAATCATTTACTGGAGTATAAGGATACTTGTTGCATTAAAATTTATTAAATCAATAGAGATTGATGTTTGTTAATTAATTCAATAGTTGTAAATTTATTTCTTTATTCGTAAATACAACAATTCCGCTATATATAATGGTTAGAAATTACAGTTAAAATGTATTAAGTTTTCATGTTATAAAACGGGAATTACTCACGTATTTACACATACATATTTGTTTCACACAATCCAGAACCCTTAAAAAAAAAATATATATTGGTTGAAAATACGATGATAATAAAGGCTGTAGGTATGTGCAAATTGTCGTTAACGTTACACTCAATTAAAAAGGTTTGTATTATGAAACTGGGCTTTCCGTGTAATATCATTTTATAATAAAAATCCAGGGTTTAACCGACTATTTCTTCTATACAAAGCACTTTTTTTTGTATAATGTATATGTATATCACGTATTTTGCGTACTTCCAACTTTTATTTACGAATAAATGGTGTTTCTTTTATTGTGCCAGACATTTATGAATGAAAAATAAGGGGTACTTTAGGTAGAACCACCTGAGTTCATCTACGAAAAAATCTTGCGATGCGACTGCGGCACATAATTTTTTAAATGTTTTCACAGATACGCCGGCATTTTAAAGTCGGGGCATAAAAAAATACAAAGAATTATAGGGTGGCCGCAGACGGGCCATAAAATATGTCGGCATAACGTTCTGAATAATTTAACTGCGTAGACCTAAGCAAACAATGTTACATACTTGCGCCTTATGTTATCGCGTAAACGCATATTTGAGTTAGTGTAATGTATGGATTTGATAAACATGAGTTTGGTTGTTTCGTGTTTGTGAACTGTTTTCCAATTTGCTGTTATCGGCCCTATTAATTGCTTCAAGATTCGATTTAAATTTGTTTGTTTATTATGGAAACTTATATATATGAGGAACTTATGTAGAAGGGAGGTTGAAATTGGCATGTTTAGAGCTAGGCGTGTCTATTTAAGATTTTCCAGTTATTTAAAATGATTATAAATTATTTTTCCTACTATTTTTATTATTATTTTATTCAGATATTCGAAATGTTCCTCGGCTTTTAGTTTCAGTTTCAAACAAGTGAATTGTAGAAACTAAAACAAAAAGCGCACCTTAGGGTCCTAGAACAATAAAATTAGCATTCTTATAAAAGGGTTCGCCACCTATAACTATTCCATGCAATTTTAGCGAGTGTTTTCGGGTAGTTTGCCCTAAAGAAATAAAAAAGGAAATAAGGATAGCCATATTCCCAAAGTTTCAACTAAATGTTTATTGGGTATCAGAATTTTGGTCCTTTCTCGCACAATATAAGTTTTTCATAAAACAATCTATAGTAGCATTTTATTTGGTGGAGCGGTTTCTTGTTAGTGTAAGTTAAAAAGTAAACAAACGTCTAGCCCAAGTGTTGGACAAATATCGAAGAGAGGTATTTTCACAAGGAAATAGCAAAAATTTGATTTTGAGCCAAGCAATTTCCTTTGAGTTTGGACTACGCAATCATTTTCCACCTGCCTTAATCGAATCTTTCGATTGCTAGATTATTTGCAAATTGTTCGCGTAGTTTTGGAATGTTGTATAGATTTTCATGAGTGAGACTCATCTCACTCATGAAAATCTATACAACTATCTATCTCAATAGAGAAAACAATGCCACTTTTCGTTGTAATTTTATAACTCTAGAACGGCTAGGCCGATTTATGTGATTTTGGTTTTAAAATAGTCGTAGTAGCCCGGAAAAGGAAGAGAATAAAACAGGCGAAGCTGCGGACGGACCAGCTTATACTATAATTTTATTTTTTTGTAATTAATAAATTAAAAATTGAAATACAATTAATTGCCTAGCAAAGTTTTCATTTATGTGTTCGTGCCTCAGGGGCCCAACCAAAAAATAACTTAATTTAATTTAAATTAGCCCTTGCAGAGTACATGTACTTTCCCCGTACATAATATATAATATATTCGTGTTAAAATATACCCTATAGAAACTATTACATAGTAACAATCTTTCTTCCCAAGTTTGCTATTTCTCATTCTATAGTGTAATGAAATTCATAAGCTATAAAGTCTGATTTAAAAGTCGGATGTGGAAAGATTTAATTTGCGATTATTTACAATGTTGACTTATTAAAGTATTTCCGTTCCATTTGTTCCGTTCCTGTAGTCATTGCAAAATAACAAGCATTTCACATCTACTCGTATATTAATAATCTCTAATACTTTCTTAAGTGCAAAATTAATAATATGGCATAAATATAACGTCTTACTTTACACTAATCATTTTTTGGTGAGATTTAAGAGTAATTCAATTATTAATAAATTACAATGCAAAATTTTAGAATATTTCTAACCTAATTTTAACCGCGATTACAGCTTTAGAGTCTGTCTATAAATACCACTAAGTTATCTCACCAGCAGTCTGCAGACAAAATTTAATCTAGATAAATTATAATCTGCCCAATTCCATTTTGCTACGAACAACGATAGCTATAAAATGACTATTGGCTTTCGATTCGAATGCAATACCGTATAAATATTGTATGAAGCCCTATAAGACGGGCCTTCGACAGTAAACGCTGTTTTATAGGATAGCATTTATTGTTTTAGCGCTCATCGATGTTGCGAACGGGCAACTTTTAGAGAGGGTGATTGTTGTATTACCTTGTTAAATGTTGTCAAAAGTAATATTACTTAGATGCCCAGAAGGGTAGAACTGCAAGTAATGTTTATTGTGTTGTGAGTTTACTTTCGGAATAAGTGTTAGTTAAAACGTAGTTTTTTACGTACATACGAGTATATGATCTTGCTAAAGACTTTTTCCGTAATGTAAGAACTTGATTATTAGGTTATGTTGGATTATTGTGAAAGTAACTTTTTAAACTATCATGGTTTTTAACTATATTTGAACAAGAAACGGGTAACATACCATGATTTAATTGTTTTTGAGTTTTCCGATATTTCGACACTGTTGCAAGCGCCATGTTCAGTGCTCCGCTAAGGCCAATCGTGAGTCAAATTAACTCACCTACTTATGAGCTAGCAAAACACGTAGCATCTGTGTTACAGGCGACCGTAGGACATACATCTTCCTTTGTTAAGGACTCGCGACATTTCGTTGAAATACTGGAGCAGACACAGGTGGAAGAGAATGAGGTGATGGTCAGTTTTGACGTAGAATCCCTCTTCACTAATGTTCCTGTCGCAGAGTGTATAAGTGTTGTGGAGGCTATTGTGAATAGTAAGGATATCCCCAAGGAATACGTGGAGCTGGTGCGTCATATTATCTCCACTAATTACTTTATATACAGAGGCCAATACTACCTCCAAATTGATGGAGTAGCCATGGGAAGTCCAATTGCCCCGGTTTTGGCTAACATTTGGATGGAGTATTTTGAAAACATTGCCATTATGTCAAGCCCTGTCCAAGTCAAGTTGTGGAAGAGATATGTGGATGACGTTTTCTGTGTTTTGGGAGGAAATAGTTCGGAAACGGAAATTTTGTTAGAACATCTAAATAACATTCACAGCAAGATCCGGTTTACATATGAGTTAGAGAGCAATAGATGTTTACCTTTCTTGGATGTCATGGTGAGTGTACGTGGGGACGGAAGTTTGGGTCACAGTGTCTATAGAAAACCGACACATACAGACAAGTACCTCCATGCAACTTCACACCACCATCCGAGACATCTGAACTCTGTGGTGACGTCGCTAACAAACCGAGCGTACGACTTATGTGACAGTGGGTATTTAGCCGATGAACTGGCTCACATTAAAGAGGTCCTTGAACGAAATGGCTACAAGCGACGTACACTACCTCCACGGTCATCCCCCGGAGTGCGCAGGTGTATGGTGGAACGTAGACCAGCCTTTCTACCATATATCAAAGGTGTGACGGACAGAATAGCAAATATTTTGCAGAAATCGTCCGTAAAGACAGTTTTCACACCACTGAAAAAGATATCGAATCTCCTGCGAACACCTAAAGATAGATTCCCACTGGATAAACCGGGTGTATATAAAGTTGACTGCAGTTGTGGAAGTTCTTATATAGGTCAAACAAAACGAACTATTGCGTGTCGGATAGGGGAACATATAAGAGCGGTAAAAAACGCAGATGTCAACAAGTCAGCTATCGCTCAACACCTATTAGAGTCTGGCTCAAATCACTGGATCGAATTGCATAACCCCCAAGTAATCTCAACGGAGAGATTCTATATACCAAGATTGGTTCAGGAGGCCATTGAGATTACCAAACACAGAAACTTTAATCGAGAAGATGGCTTCCAGTTGTCTGGAACGTGGAAACCTGTGGTGGAGTTATGCAAAAATCATAAAAGTGTATTGCCGGCCGTCCGGCCAGACACGGTGAGTGTAGTATGTCGCGATCGACTTGCATTCGTGAATGAAACAGGTGGTAGTGACAGTGACAATCAAACTCGCAATAAAAGACTCAGGAAGAGGGTAGATCGTTTCGTTTGTCAATAACGGTCTGCCTACCCGCCGCCCCGCCGGTGTCATCAGTTTGTCCGTGAACATGGCGCTTGCAACAGTGTCGAAATATCGGAAAACTCAAAAACAATTAAATCATGGTATGTTACCCGTTTCTTGTTCAAATATTGTGAAAGTTTAATAAAAAATCCTCTTTTTTTAATTATACACATAACTGCCAAACACATGTTTCAATTTATGTCCATACAATTTATTTAACTTTTATTTTACAAATCACAACCTAAGTTTGAGAAATAGTAAAGAGAAATTTCTATCGCTCGTGCTAAATCATCGGTATCCGAAGGATTCTATTAGCTACCCATAGACTAACGTTCGTTCCTGCCGGAATGTACAATCTTTACGGAATGAACGCCAGTGTATGTGCAATAGCGGAAAGAATGACGGTATTATAACACCGCGACCCGTCAAATCGTGTTTTATTTCATCCCGTCGCTTATCTGTACACGAGATAAGCCGGAAGGAATGAATGTTAGTCTATGGGGGGTTATTGTCTCTTGAACATTATTTTTGCAGGATCACAGAATGATTTACGTTACTTTTCTTTAGTAATTATTTATTAAGCTGTCTTTAAAGGATCCGATTTGATGTATCCTATGTAACGACTAACGTTGATGTCGTACATATTTTATTTATATCATCGGTTTTCTCACGATATTTTCCTTCACCGTCAGAGCATGTGATTAAATTTTTATTTTATTATGGAAGCATACTAATTCATTGAATTTAAAAAATAATCTCGTGAATAACCATAATGTATGTAGGTCATCATCTATAAGCTATTCACCCGAAACAAAAAATCTGCATGCCTTTTTACGGACATGTACTTAATTAATATTTTACCCAAATGACCTATATTTACGTAGTCGTAGATAATTCAGAAGAATAATAGCACTAATAAAAATATCATCCGGATCATTTATATACAGAACAATAAGTTATTCATTATTCGTCCGGAAACAGTATTGCTTAAATATCAGAAACTGCCGTAAAACTAGATACTTTTAGGGTAGCTAGATAAACTTTTATAAAAATAAAGTTTTTTAGTATTTTTTTATTCAAATTACATCAGCTGTGTACCGACGAGACGTGAGAAGGCGTTCCCAAAAGCGATATAGTAAGAAAATACGTTTTATTATTTGTCTTCAAAACTGTAAATGACTAACTAGGTACAGTAAATTTAATTTTTAATTTCAGTTAAAAATTAAATTGACATTTTAAGATCATTTCTCTCAAAGCTATTATTTAAAAAAAGTTGATGAACGTGTTGTTGATTATTAAAAAAAAATTGATTAAACTTTAAAATCAACTCCTCCTTCCTTTTATGTTTTAAAATACAACCTCCTTTTATCGAACAGAGTATTCTAATTTTAAATCTATGTATATGTGTGTCAAAAAAAATCTGCTATTAAGGTTATTAAAATGATCTAGCTGTTTAAATATTACAGTTGAATCTGTACCGTAGGTCAATGTGTGCAGTTGACACAGCGAAGCGGTGTAGTCCAGACCATTATTTTTTCACAGCCCGTCCGTCACTACCAGAACATTAAAATAAAATCGCCAACAACGCTCTTACAAAACTCAACCCTACCGCAACAGTAATAAAGGTACAATTCCCTTGGCTGTTTACATTTTTATTAATGAAAATAAGCTGATGCCCTCGCCACACTTCAACGTGATTTTCAGGATCTTCATGTCAGTTTCACGTAATAATTGTTATCGGTGAAAAGTTTTGTCAGATATTTTTGACGTTTTTGGGTTAAGCGTACGTATTGTTTGCAGGGACAATATGATTCAATAGCGAATACTTAAAACGGGTTGATGTTGATCGGGTTGTGTTGATCGGACACAAATCTGATCATATTTCGGAGGATTGATAAATAATTTATAGAAAAAAAATCATAAAAGAAATAACACAGGCGACACAGAAGGTTAAATTATCGATTTCCAAAACAAATATTACTAATGTTCTATAAAAATAATAAAAATATATTTTGAAGCATTATTAAGAAGTACTCATTAGATAGGCTTTTAGCTTGTCAGAGGGCTTGGTTCTGTGTGAATTGTACACAGTAATATTTACATTTACGGTAGGCCTGTGTTGTCTTAGTAGCTGCGTATCATAGTAGCGTTGACGTTATAAAATCACAGAATGGGGTAGAACTATTCCTAGGCCAACACCACACGCCACCAGAACTAATAAATCACAAAACGAATAAAACCTTCCGCCGTATTATTTTTACAAGAAACTGTTACCTTGCAACATTTGTTCCGTTTTCTTCATCAAAATCGTCATAACTGTGTCATTAGCGCGCGCAATAAACGTTGAAGAGCCGACTGCCCCAGCGGGCCCCAGATTGATGACCCGTGCCCCAGGTGATCCTCGTATAAATTGCCAGGAAACACCAAGCTTTTTGCTTTACGGCCCGCGTTGGGTAATAATATCGTCGGGGCTTAACATAGTCGAGGCTCAGGATTAAACTGGTGCGAGAACCTGTGCCGAATCTGACTTTAGTTTGGCCTATAATATTCTAGGGAATTTTTGTTAAAGGGAATTTTTAATGTCAACCTAGTATTTTTTCACAAAAGATCGAATTGTTATTTTATTGACTGAGCCACAGAAACGTTTCTGATTCAAGAGTGGCTAATTTTGTAATGTAAGTGATTTTTAGGCAGGTCAGGTCAGTCACATTTTTTCATTATTTTAATTTTTTTAAATTTTTATTTATTAAAGACCAACAATTTTGTAATAACAGTACCTACATTGTTATCTTATTACTATTTTACAGCTCTTTATAGGTCTATCAAACTAGAATTATGTTTCGTAAGTGTTCCTGGATTTAGAGTATTAAAGTGTTTGAAGTTATTTAAGTTATAATGTGGACACATCGTGAATGTTTGTTAAAATCTTAGCCCAGCATCAAACACTGCCTAAAGTCCAGAAAAAAAGCTTTTGACTTCGTGAACAGTGAGCCAATGAATCTTATCCTTCAATTCTTGAAAATAGGTTGAGTAACGAAA
The DNA here is from genome assembly GCA_963691955.1 of Chloroclystis v-ata. NCBI lineage: Eukaryota > Metazoa > Arthropoda > Insecta > Lepidoptera > Geometridae > Chloroclystis > Chloroclystis v-ata. The sequence continues at coordinate 7,285,980 of OY829902.1, read as the reverse complement.
GACTCAAGCTTCTTAGAAGAGCAGTGAAGTAAATATGGTTGCTCGTTAAAAATGTTAAAATACCATGAAAATATCGTGCAGCGGCGGACACTTTTGGGAAGATTTCGTTAGGCCTTAAGGGTCGTATCTATATCTTGTAGATACCTAAAGTGGTTCTGTACGTCAAATATATTATATTCTAACTATTATTATTATATAGTATTGCACGTGTTTCAACCTTAAATTTTCATCCAACGGCACTCTATACCAAATTTCTCCCAAATCGGTTCAGCCGTTTTACTGCGAAAAAATAGCAAACATCCCAACATAAAACACGTGAACTTTGCCTTGATAACTAATTAGATTTTTCTAGTTATGAATAACAAAATCATAAATATTACTTAGGTACCTATAGATAAATTTACGAGTTAATTTTTGCATGTCATCTATATTTTATTCCCATGTTTTCTTTTTAAAATGCAATAAAATGTAGTGTAAAATAAAAAAAAACCCTGGGCTACCATTTACTTAACTTATACTATGCTACTGTATATTATTATTATATCAATATAAATCATTAAATTAGATGACAAAGGAATTACTGCTTTTAATACCAATCTTACATCGCAATCACGTTGAACAAGTAACACAAAATGTAATATTGAAATAATACCTACTCCCTTTGGGAAGCTCTCGGTTGGTTTAGCTCCTTAGCGGAATCCTTGCGTAATCTTAAGAACTTGATGATAAACTGAAAACTGGAGATTTTACTTTGTCAAAGATTTATAAGCTGAGCCTCCGAAAACGAGACACAGGATGATAATATTTTCGTTCTGTTCAGGCGTTTTCCAAACATCAAAATTGATGAATTTTCCACTTTTCCGTACAAGCGCGTTTTTTCCTATTTTTTTCTTATAAACTCAGCTAACAAGGGGCTATAAAATATAAGCTTCTATTTATCCGAGATTGTTTTATATAAAAAGCTTTTAAGTTGCGGTTTCTATAGCATTTTGATTAAATTAAGAATTTGTGATGGAAACAGGAAATATAAACTTACTTACTTATTTTAGAATAAAGATATTGGTATAAAAGTCATGTGGAGTCAGGACTTTAAAGTTCAATTATGTAAGGTTTTAGGTATTATACAATAGATATAAAGCAATTCACTTGGACTATTATTTTATTTCAAGTGGTATCATCGGGTCAAAAATCGCACTTTATTCAACGACAAAAATGTTTGCCGCGACATTTTTGTCGTAGCAAAGTTACCCTTTGAAAGACACCTTGAGAGCAACGTGTCAGAAAAATTCAAAGAACGCAAGACGATCCTAAACAAAGTACAGACGTGCGCAGAATTCACGTTATCGCGTTTTACAATTTGTTACATCGCTTAAATTGTAATAAAGCTCTAGAGTAACACATACACTTTCCACTTTTGTATACACAAGTACCTTTAGCGTTCAATCAAATTTCTGCCTTACTCCCATCTCCTACAGTGCGAATTGTAGGATCCATTTTTTGTCGTATCTCCTTTTGAGGTTGGTAAAACGTGCGAGGTTTATAGAAAGAGGTGTACTGTGAATCCCGGATGGATACATTTCGTTTCTATTTACCTGAACAGATGCCGTCATTATTCGTTAGTATTCGTGTTGCACACTGCAAGGAGTAGTCAGATTCAATCAGTTACTTTCAGTTACTCAGGGGACCACAGATATTTTGAAATGGAAAGATATCCATTGAATAGTAGACCACTGATTGTATGTTTTCTAATCTGCAATCTTTTTGTTTAAACGTATATAGCTTTGGGTGCTTACCGCCACTTCATTATCACAAGTGATATAATTTTTGCAACAAATACTTTAAATAAATAAGATTTTATCAATTTTGTACTTGAACTATACACTTTTCTCGCAGTTATGTTAAATTAAACATGAGGAAAAAATAATAAATGCAGTCCATTTTACTTCTTAAAGCGGAAATAATATTACTCGTATACAAAAATAATCCGACTAAAGAAATATATACCACGCAGCTACCAAAGAATAAGAATTATAAATATGAAAGATGAAATAGAATATACCATATTCGTGCTAAAATAGGTGGAAGTATCTCAGCAACATTGAATTATGGATGGCAGTACTTCCTACAATTAATTGGAATCGTAGTAAGTAGGTATGCGTCTTTCGTTGGCGCCTGCATTTAATAGTCTGAGACCGACTGCTTTTAATTACTTGTGTACCGTTCATACCAACTACTGCCTTATTATTTTTTTCTGTCATTACTTATCATAAAAGTATCCTTATATCAACCGATATAACGTGCACTAGTAGACATGAATTAAACAAAACTCCAGAATAGAAGACCAATTTGTCTTCTATCTTGTATTCTGGGGGTAGCACTTCAAAGAGCTAATCCGGTGGGCTATTTCGGTGACCGAATATTACTTATACAGATGTAGGTGTACTATATTCGTCTTCGATTGTTCGTATGTTTGTTAGGAAAATTTATATTTAAGTATGTTCTTTTATTCCAAAAAACAAATACTTTGAAGTTTTTTGAAACAAGTACTCATTGAATAAAAGACCCACGAAACTTAAACAACTTCCAACTCAACTAAAAATCCAATAACATTCTCTATTTAAAACCAATTTATCTCCCGAAACGACACAACACATCACAATCCCGTCGATTTGTCTCGCAGACGTACATTCTAACAGTAACAAACAAACTGGAACGCAATTTATCAGTATAACGAGCTTTTTCGAATCTCCTTATGTGACACTTGGTTCATTTATTTTTTTCTTATCCATCCTCAGTTCGATCACATGTTGGGGCATTTCTCTCGCGTCTCTTTAAAGCGTTATCGCCTCGTTGTCTTGACTGCGAAAAAGAGCTATTTGTCAACTGAGAGGGAATATTGCAGGGGAATTTGGGGCAGGGTTGGCTCCGAGGTTATGACATTATTTGCGGCAGTTTTAAAGTATTATCTGATTGGTGAACTATGGGGACCGACAAAGATGTTTCAAGCATAGCTGCCATAAACATGATTTATAGTTGTGTTTCTTTTTGATGAATATAGTTCTTTGTAATAATTATGACTACATACACCTGATTTAAAGTTTATATGGTCCAAGTTATTATGCAGATTATTGTATAAAACTCATCTTTGTTTTGTATTTTATAAATATTTAAGTAAACGGAGGTAAAAGGCGTAGAAATTATTATTTTAAATAACAAACGTGAACAATATTTATTTGTCCTTCATTTGATTGTTTGTTGTATCAGTAAAGATAAACAATTTTCGACAATATCAGATTTATCATAAATATAAATAATAAATTGCTGGACAATTCATATCATAATAGTAACTGTAATATAATTACATTTTAATATATTTTTTATTTTTAGACTTTAAGATTCACCTTAGTCCAACTCTGTCAGAAAGAAAGATACTTAGAGTGAATAATACATTCCATTATAAAGGTAACAATAAAATAGTGGATAAAACAATAACATACTGCAAATAGGAATCCAAAAGACGGAGGTGTAGACGTTTCGCAGTTTCAATCTTAAAGAAAGAAGGATCATCTACCACCCTTGTTCGACTTGACTCATGAATCTGAAACAAATCCGTATTTAGTGCTTGTGTAACTAGTTCACAGAATATTCAATGGAAAATTTATCAATCATAAAATTAATAGCAAATTAATTATCGGATAAACATTAGCATATGCAACCATTCCTATTATGTTTCGACTGATGAGACACAGGGACTTCCCTCTTGACAAGTGATTAGCCCTTTATAAACTACGCTGGCCAAGTGCGAGTCGGTTAATGTTTGCACAGATTTATATGTTTTAATATAAGAGTTAAATAATCGAATGTGTTTTTTTACACGTTAGTTTCCAGCAGTTATTAATTGTCGTTCAAATTTACTTTTGCTTATCGGATGAATATTTATTTAGATCAACGAAACTTCTACAGCCACGAGTTAAAATTAAAATATTTATTCATCTCTCCAAAGTTATGAAAGGATTTAATATTATAATAATCCCTCAAAAGAACGGAATTGAAAGTATAGATCTGGCGGTTTATCATTTATATTCAAGTTTCGAGGTAGAACTTATCGTTGCTTAGCATTTACTGAATATTGCCGCTGAGTTTGCGAGTTTCGTATTTTAGTCACTTTCTAGCTTAGTGCAAACTTATTGCATAAATAAGTCTTTCTGATAGTTCTCAATGTCTACTCCATAAAGTAAATTCTAGGTATCTAGTATTTATAATGGTACAGATCCGTGTTAGCTAAGTGAAAGCACACTCAACTTTCATTCCGAAGGTCGTCGAAAAGGTCGGTTCAAACACAACAGCACCACCTCTGATTTTTCTTCTTGAAAATTATATGTGCTTTAAAACATGTATTCTAACGGTGAAGGTAAACATCGTGAGAAAATTGGCATGTTCTGAGAACTTTAAAAAGTTTGAAGGACATGACTGTGTCATTTACCACCCGCACTTGGCCAGTGTAGTGAATTAAGGCCTAATCTCTCTAGTCAGAAAGAAGTCTTTGTGACCCAGTAGTGGGAATGTAAATAGGGGGGAGGGGAGACATTACGTCTTGAGGGATTTGTAGAACCCATGGGTGTTTTGAGGCAGGCACCAAAACCGCAAAAGATTATATAATATGCCTCATTCATAATTACATAATTAGCAGTGATTCATTCCTAATTACACCAAAACACGAGCTAATTTTCACCTCACTCCTTGACAAACGACGATTCCGGTCCAATTAGCGAGATCGGTACATTTTTCATTGTTTCGTCTCAGTAACGGGCCGTCTCAACCAATTTGGACTACAATTAAGCGTGAGCATTAATTACTGGGACCTCCGTTGTTTCTCCTTATTTCCCTTCTGCTTATTCAGCAGGATATATTGTTACAATTGCTTTACTGGATGGAGCTTTTTAAACTTAATAACTATTTTATAACTTTTCAAATCAAATACGTTATCATCTTTTCTTCCATATTATGATATTATTTGTGTAATATTAATTTGTTAGTTTGCGTTCGAACTTAATTAAGTAGTTTTAATGATTATTAGGTATCGTGATTTATGGCATTTTTTAAATATATATTTGTAGGACCACACTAATTTATCCAATAAGTAATCCTTCTCAATCTATTTCCATTGTCATCTTAGCTTGATTTTTTTCTGTTCATAGATAACATATTATTTTTAGATAGCAGAGCATGTTCATATTTGCATAAATGCATAAAAACGAATCAATTAAGAAAAAACATTCTCACAGAATTAATACTTAGAATTAGTTACTTAAAAATCAACATTTTATGCTATTTATAAAGACGAGGTAACCTACCTAGTAGTAATTATACAATAATTTCAATTTTTTTTCTCATAAACATGTTTGTATCTCGTCTAGTAATCTTATTCTTCGTCATGTTACAATTTTATTGTTGGCAATTCACGAAACGATATACGGGACCCTTTAACGCGAACCCTCGTATAATTCGGATTGTGGGGCCAATAGGAACATGCTAATGAAATAATACCTATTAATGAGATATTTATTTCATTCGTATTAATATTACGGATAAAACCTGTTAAAACGCGCGTTATATTGATAACAATTTGTGTATTCATTCATTATCATCATTTCAGATTCAGATTATATTACGTCGAGAATCAAATAGGTTGTGGGGTATTGGTATAATTAACAAGCTCACAGTTTACCAGTTGGTTATTTTTTACGCTATTGTAGGTACCTACTCGAAATCGGGCTTTTGTGCATGGCAGGTTCGCTAGTATACCAGTATAACTCCGACTAGAAACTAAAAATCGTCCTGAATAATTTAGTTATATATCTATAATAAAAAATATTTATAATATATGTTTTATGAAATATATCAGAAATCTATCACCCATAACACAAGCTTCGAGCTTACCACAGGGCTAGAAGTTGCTGTGTGAATTGTCATATAATATTTAGTTAAGTCCGATTACTATTGGTGATAGTGTTGGTATTCCCAGGTGGGTTGGTTTTCGAAGTAGGTTTTTAGCGAATACAGAACAAAGTTGCTGACCGACATCACTCGGCAATATTTTATCATAAAAGCTCATTATCAATTAATATTTAATTTGAATGCTGAGTAAGCCAAAATTATTTACAATGATATCAGATTAATTTGACCATTATTAAAATTAATAAACCTTTAATTATAAATGAATGTTTGTGTTTATATTTCAGACTGCTTAACGTTTTATTTAGTGTTGATTTGGAAAAGCCCTTAATTACTAAAAACAAATACTTACAAACATAACCCATAGTTAAAAATGGCAAAAACGGAACCCTTATAGATTCGTCATGTCCGTCCGTCCGTCCGTCCGTCCGTATGTCACAGCCGTTTTTCTCCGAAACTATAAGAGCTATAAAGCTAAAATTTGGTAAGTAGATGTATTCCGTGAACCGCACTAAGATTTCATAAAAAAATTAAAAATTAATAAATTACATTTGGGGGTACATACATAGGACTGAAACTTAAAAACTTTTTTTTTAATCAAACCCATACGTGTGGGGTATCTATGAATAGGTCTTCAAAAATCATAATAATGTTTCTATCACCATTTAATTCTAAACTTAATAGTTTGAACGTGAGACTCTTCCAAAGTGGAAAACAGAGTGTCCCCCCCCTAATGTCTAATTTCTAAAATAAGAGGATGATAAATCTAGAAAAAATATATATTACATAACCATAAAAACTAATAACGAAAATTGGTTTGAACGAAATCTATCAAATAGTTTTTTTATAATACCTCATAAACTATTTCATATAAACAATTGCTGCGGAAGCCTACATGGGCCAGTCCGACTCGCACTTGGCCTCTTTTATTGTCCCTCTGTGGTATATCAAAGAACTATTAACCCCAAACGTGCATTACTTCTGAATAATCCCTCGAAACTAATAAAGGCCTACAATTTAAGCAAATTTCTTCTAAATTACCCTTTGACCTTACGAGTCACAAATTATCCTTATTTGGTAATAAATCATATCCCCTGGGCGCTAGTAAGGGCGTAATTGTATTATTATTTATGGACGTAAAACAAACAGATTATTTAAATTGTTTTGGATAACAAAGAAAGTTCATTATTAACAAGTTATAATACTTAATAAATAAATATACTTTATAATATATAGATATATAATGTGGTACATTATAAACCCATTGTAATATTTATTTAGTATACCTAAGTTTAAGATATATTTTATTTAAGTATATTATTATAACCAATATTTATTATTAATATCCTAACATACTTGTTAGAGGTAGATTCGGTGGCAGGAATTCATTTAAGGACTCGGTATATTAAATTTAATATCAATACCACGCTTCGGAAGTTTTCGCTGCTTCGGGTACTAATTGAGGGTTAAATACTCAATTTGGGAATAGATTTTATGTCGGCATAATTAATTTTTATCGTTTAGCTGTTTTGGTCGTGGTAAAGAGTTTGTATGTAAAATTTTATTAGTATTGCAATAAGATTTTGACCTAATTTGTATAGACCTAACAATTTTGTGAAGAATTATACTTTTTTTTTAAAAAAAATATGCAAGTCATACCTAAAAAACACTGGTGCTTCACTGTCAAATGAAGGCAAACATCGTGAGGAAACTGGAATGTTCAGAGAACTTTCAACTGTTTGTAGGACATGTGGCATTCATCAACCCGCACTTAGCCAGCCAGCGTGGTCTATTAAGGTCTAATCTCTCATTAAGGACAGTAGTAGTGAAAACATAAGTAGAGGTGAATCTGAAACTTCGTAACTACAAACTTTAACAACAAACAATATTCTATGAAAGTCTTAAACTCTAACGGCTCTCGATACACGTCCTTATCTATTAAAATACAAAATAGAAATTACAAGTTTCCCTGCGACACTGCAGAACAGATAAGCTAGTTCAGTGCAAGTTTCAAGAGACTTGGGGTTGTTTTTTGGTTCCTTAGAGACCGCAAGAAAATAGGGTTCCTATGCTTCTTTTAGTGAAAGTCGGATAAAATATAAACAATAAAGAAACGATGCACTTTTATGGTCCAACTCTCGGTCGCAGAGCTGGGTCACCACACCAATTTTTCTTCGTGTTTTTTTTTACGAAGAAGAATCATGAGGTTCGCGGCGGGTTTTGAATCCACGTACTTCGGAATAAAACACTGCTTTGGCCCTGCTGCCTATATATATCCTGGTAAAAAAAATAATTATTTAATTCGTAAAAGTCGGAAAAAATACAAGAAGAAAATTCCCAGCTCTATTTGTAAGCAAACTTATAAGCAAACCTAGGTAACCTTAGCTTAGAACATCTTGAGGTTACATTATGGTTAGAATTTACGTACGAATTCAAAATACCCAGAAGCGCTATGTCTTGTGGGAGATAAGAAGTTTGTGTACAGAATAGCAAATAGATTATGATTTTATTAATACGATAAATATGGTTTTGACTCCTTGAAAATTGAGTGCAAGGTATGTAATTCGATGCGATTAATGATTAATATTGAATGAATAAATATTGTCGGCACTATTTTCAGAATTCCAGACATGACACTACAACGATCTCATATAGATAGGTTTTGAAATTCCCAAATTTAAAATAAATTTGAATTTTGTTCCTGAAAAATCATAAAACAACATTGTTGTAATAACATCATATAATAAAGCCGAATAAGACGTGATCTAATCAAATTTTAAGTTTACATTGCGCTTTGGAGCGTACGGTCATGAATTTTCACAACGTAAAAAGATTTTACGTGCAAACTTAAATTGCGTACTCTGGGGTGACAATTTGTATAAAAAATTATAAGATCCGAGTTTGAAGGTGTCCCCAAAGTGAATCAAAGTAAGCGAAGTGTGAATAGGATTTATGGAACTAGATTTCAATTTATTTGCGCGCTCATTGAGCCGTAGAATTTGATAATAATTTCTGAAAAAATGATTGAAAAGCGTCTGATTATTAAATTTTATATTAGACTTTATTATTCTCTTTTGACATGATAAATTGTTATACAAGATATAAGACATACCTATTCATTTTAAATGGTAGATTTTATGTTCTGGTCTAAGAATAGTACCACCCTATATCTTCCGTGGGTGTTGTCAAATCTACTATGGTATGTATAGACCAGGAGACGGGTGTATGGTTTTACATTTAACTAAAACTAACCCTTAATAAAACTTATTATTGTTAATTATAATTTAACTCTGTCAACTTACTGATCAAGCCGCTGCTGACCAAAGTACTGGAAATATTTAAAAGATGTCTTACAGCATAACAATGCTTGATAATCATCATCATTACCACCACAAATGAAAAAGATGAACAGGTCATATTGTGCTTATGGATAGTTTATTACTGAGTTGTAATTGGTGTTTCTGATTAAATCATTAGGCAAAATGCGATAGGTCATTTAAATTGAACCGAAATCGAGTACAGGCAATTACATGACTAGTTCCACCCTTAAATTAGGATTTCGGGTTCAGTGCTGAACACGGTCTAGCGGCTGTCAAGGTTACATAGAAAACAGAGTTATGAATTAAATGTAAATTTTAAGATTGGAAATTTCTTAGTGTTCTACGGTGTGTAAATATTTATTCACTGTATTCTAGGTGTTATATAAAAATATATTATATCTATGAATGTTTATTCTTTCTAACACCCGTAACACAAGCTGAATTGACCAGAATTATTTAATTAATTTTATTAAAATATTCTGGATGGTAAAATATTTGATTAAACCACTTTTTGGTGTAACAACAGCCTTATCTCTAACCCCGTCCTATTATTAGCCTTTAATCGCAGAACATAACGTTAATTAACTTCAATTCACGCATTTTGGCGTATAATCGACTAATTGAGCCAATTGGGTTCCAGGCCATCGGTTACAACCTACCTAGTTAAATTTAACTGGTTATTTGTGGTATGAGCGGGCTTGCAGTGTGATGCCTAAAAATCCCATTTCATAAGTTTTGTCAAAGTGTCTAAGGGACCTACAGAAGCTTAATTTCTATTAGGAATACCCAATCGTATCTGTTGGAGTAACAAATGGCACGAGTATAACAATAACGCAGTTTTGTGAATCCACCGAAAATGTTTTAAATCTGCATACCGTAAAACTATTTGTTTCTAGCTAGAAATCTAACTCACAACATGATTGTGTGCGATTTTGTTTCGGTAACAAGGTAGTTTTCTTCAATATTACTTGATTTATTCATTGATTTGATTACTTGATATTGACCCAAATTATTCATTGAATTGGGCTTACCAAGCGGGTAGATGCAGTATGTTGGTACAGAACAAAGACTATACTTAATGCTGTTGCCTATTTAGTTTTTTAGTTTATAAACCAGTCGATTTGATTTGACGACGGTTTCGACACGGCCATTTGCAACAAATTATGTTATTAATCAGTCATTTGTCACGCAATACACGTATGAACCATGACTTAGTGACCTATTTGATGCTTCGCCGGTATAATCACTGGCTAATTAAGCAGGCACAATAACGTTGTGATGCAATTAGTACACGGCTCTGTACGCCTTATGGGATTCGGACTAAATCAACTGTTAACAGTAGGATAATGATCTTAGGGATTTATCTGACACTATGGCAAGATATGGATATCATTTAGGGAGGCTTATTTCCAGCAGTGGACGTCTGCAGACGTCCATCATCATTGATGGTGACAAAATAGTAAGACTGTAAGACCATAATTGAGGCCACGGTTTCTAGTTCAACACCGACGGAAAGAGATAGGATGGTACTTGGTACTATTCTTAGGCTTGCACTGCACGGCAGCAATTACATTAAAAAACAAACCAGAAATTCATCACATTTGAATTTAATGCAACCATGTAAAACACTGCTAAAGCAGAAGTCTAAATCTACTAATTCAACGAGAACCAAGGATAGTCTTCCACGTGCGAGACCTAACTAAGGGGACTGAATTCGTTAAATGTTACGTAACCAGATTGCAAACTTAAATCCGTTTAACCTGCCCGCCAATTAGGCAGGACCAGGTGGCTTGCAAATAACTGTGCGCCTGCTCTAAGAAACGTGCCGGGTTTAGTAACATTGTCGAGAATTACTTTGAAGTGGACAAAGGTTTTTAGGTTAATTTAGAGATGCACATTAGGCGGTTTGGAACTCAGATTTAGAAGTTAGTGTTTTGGAAACAATGAAGTCATTTTTGATTCCAAGTGTTGTCTTATTAAACCTGCTCATATCTAAGACTAGGTATTCTATTCCTGTAGGCATGGTATGTAGAGTGCTATACCGCGTTTAGATACGGAAAAACTTAGTCCTAGAAAGTGTCGTTGCTAAGTAAGCTTGATCGTTGTTAAATGTTGTTGTTTGGAGTAGGTATCGGAACGTAAATGGTAAAAGATAACGTTCATCAAAATCATTGGCGTACACAAATTAGGTCGTTTGATAATTATGTAAATAAGTTGATCAATAATGTTTATTTTTTTGGATGGTTTATGTTAAAATAAAATTGTCTCTAGAAGTGTAAATCACATCCATATTATATAAAAATGTTGTGTTGTAGTATAAAACGCGTGTAACGTATTCGAAGTCGCGGGCGGAAAGCTTGTTAAAACACAGTATTCTCATATTAAAGTTAAATAATAAAAGTATCTTCATGTATCCTATAATTATCCGCTAACGTAACATAAAACCGGAAAAGACACAACATTATAAGCATGAAATATTTTCCAACAAGCGGCCAGACTTTTCATTCCAACCCGAAAAATAGCATTTATATTGTCATAAAGAGAATCTTTGTCAGATGCAAAGTGTAATATCTTCCTGTTTGGGACGGTCGAACGAGGATGGCGTGAATATTTCCATAAAAATGCAAATTTTCTAGCGTATTGTGATAGACATAGACTTGTTTTTAACTTGCAGCGAAAATTGAGTTTTTTAGGTCCCTTTTAAATATTGTGTTCGAACGTTGTTAAAACAAAAATACCTTTGAACAGAAACAAAGGGTTAACGCCACTATTCTGAAAGATTGCCATATATTATATCGTTTGACTTAGCTAAAGTGAAATATTACTCTAATCCAGCAAGTACACAATAACAATAATTGTCTAAAGCTGTACAAAAATACAACTTTAAAAGACAATTATTGTTATTGTGTAAATTTTTCTAAGGCTGATTTAAAATTTGATAAAGTAAAAAAAAACTTGGTCGAACTTTTATCTACACCGTACATACAACGGTGTAGTTCAAACACAAATTATTTATAGAGGAAGGCAGATTTGCGTTGTTTCAATACTTTCAAAAAAATAAAAGAAGGTCAAGAACTATATTCCCTTAGAAACAAAACAACGAAAATACTTATAACTAAATAAATAATATCCAAATCGTGTAAGTAAATTCATACTTATATTATATTTTTTAATTCTATTAAATTAGGTCTTAAATTAAAATGTTTACATGGAAATTATTTTGTTTTGAAACTAAGTGTCCTTCTAACTACACCAAAATGGCTCTTTGTAACGTGTTGAGTTATGTTAACACATATGTATATGTTTCTTCTTTGTAAAAATCAAAGCCCGGAACAGTTTCCAACATGACCATTACAGTCCTTCAAACGCACAGTGAAGGCACTTATCATATTTTATCCCTTTTTATCACTGCTGAATGCACAATACTATTCTTTTTCAATGACAGAATTTCGCCGGCTGAATAGCAAAGCAGTGGATCTCACTTTTTCCAAGAACTAGGGGTCGTTCCGTTTATCGATCTGGTATCGAGTACGCAGTTCGCATCACAATGAACTTTACGATGAAACCGAAGACGTACATCCCTATCCGAAAGTACTTCGCCGTTTTTGTATGTAAACGGTTTGATTAGCGTTGATGCTTATTTATTTTTCGCTGAAATTCTGTTATCTTCGTGTTTGAGTTCGTTTTATGGGGGTGGGTGCTGCGTTGCCTGATACAATTTTATAACGAAAACATGGATGTTGTTTTATGAGATGTTTCTATAATAAACAAGATGTAAGTGCCAAGTGTGGAGTCTAGTAGATACATAAATTATTAGGAACCATAGAAGGAATAAAAACCGTTATATGTTTATATTATCTTCTGACACAATGTGTTAATATATTTTGGATCGGTGAGAAAAATAGCTCATTACAAACGAGATACTTTTGGTTTCATTAGCCGTACTAGCGACACGTGCTAGTGTCGGTAGTACCATTGATGGTACTAATCAATGGTACAATCGACACTACGCCGTTTTTTCTTAATAACTAAATAAATTTACAGCAAGACCTAAGTTAAACTACAAGAAACATTCTCTTCACGACTATTGAACAAAACCGCGCGACGCTAGTTGACAGCGAAACGACGGCGCCTCTAGAATCTTAACAGAACTTTCAAACTCAAATTATCAAACCAAACCGCACCACGAAAACTTTAGACCTCAATTGAACAATTAATTGTAGAAATGGAGTTTCGAATATCATAAGTGTGAAAGTTTGGGAGGATTCAGCAATAAAGATCACGTTCTAACGTACCCGATAAATTCAGACTGCCACCTGTCGATTTCTACGTCTCTTTGCCTGTCGATGATAAGTGGATAGCTGGAAAGGCACGATCTGTGCAACTGTGTCTCCATTGATATGGGAACTGGTTAAGATTTTATATCAATTTTAAATAAGGTAAAATGTAATCAATGATTACTTCAAGGCTTATGTATATCTCAAAAATGCAACGTATACAACCCAGCAGGAAATCAAACTAAGCGTAAAATACAGACGTATTACGGAAAGACTATAAAACCAAACTAAACTTTTGTGCAGCAATATGATAAATAAGGTTTATGTTTTATTTTACAATTATCTTTATCTTCATGTGCTTGCACTTTACTTGTTGGTGTAATTACTTATGAAAATTTGGAAATATTTTTGAATATTACGCCGCACCGTAGCAAACCTCTACGTGTCGTAGAAGCTCTACGAACAAACGCTCTATGACTCTTCTAGTTATTCTACATCACTGAAAAATCATATTCAAATGTAGGCGTCATGAATCTGCTATTAATATCTTAGCCGCAGGGCACATTCCTCCAATTTGTACCAATTCCGAGTTTAAGCAAAGTTTGTACTGAACTTTGCATGATTCGTGATTAAATCGATTTCAGATTGCCGGTAAAATTCCAAAACTGGCGATCGTCATTAGAAGCGAACACTCAAGAGAAGTTTAGGCACGTAGATTTTAAAATTCTGACTCTATTCCGTTTGCCGCGAAAATTTATCCAAGCTCCAAATTCCGGGCATGACTTACGGAACTATCGGATAAAAATGTTTAGTGGAGTCGGAAAATAGTAAAGTTTCAAGAGTTTATCCGGCCTATGGGATTCATTTTACGGAGTGTAACTTGGCTGGTTCTGTTTTTTGGATGTGCTTGAAAAATTCAGGGGACTTTAGCTAGCCAAGTTTCAGGTCGTGCATTCTATATGCATTGAAGTAGCCGCTCAAAGAATACTGCTAAAGAAAATTTAAATATTTTAGTTTTTAAATTTAACCAGTGGAAATTTTAAATATAATTGTCTATACTAATATTATAAAGAGGAAAGATTTGTTTGTTTGTTTGTAACGAATAGGCTCCGAAACTACTGGACCGATTTCAAAAATTCTTTCACCTTTGGAAAGCTACATTATCCCCGAGTAACATAGGCTATATTATATTTTAAAAAAAAATAGGGATCCTTACTAAAACTCCAATAATGTAACATAAGGTGTAAAAAAATGAGCTGAAAAATTCCTTACGTCGCGTGCGCTGCGAAAACTAATGATGATAGAACAAAATCATGTACTACGACTTTGCAGATCTCATCATTATCTACAAAAAATGTCGCGACAGCATATGTCTAAATATTATAGTTATGTCACAGTAAGCAGTTTTTTATTCTAAAATATTAATTTAAATATGCCGCCTCTTGAAAGGGTCTTCATTTGTACCTTGGTATTAATCCTTATCAAAATAAATTACTTTATAATTAAGACGGCTTTAATACCTTTTTATAACTTTTTGAATTATTCAATTCGGACATTTCGTTCGGAAGATATCACGAGTTTAAAAATGCAATTAGAAAAAAGTCTAGAGGTTATCGCTCACCGCGCTCAGCTAGCCAGCATGCGATGTAGGTAAGCGTCACTGGGGTTCGAGGGGGAGTCAATGTAATGTAATATCCTAATCCTAACATAGGCTACTTTTTACCGCGGTAAAATACATACTTCCACGGGAAAATATATGCTTACGTGGGAAAATTCGATTTCGATGAAATTTAGTACCTATGTAGATAGTTGCAAATAAAAGTATATGGCGAGACGAAGTTCGCGGGGGCTGCTAGTTCTTTATAAATTGGTTTACCTATTTTATAAATAAAAAAGTCTGTATTCGTAAGTAAGATTATACATTCAGTTTATTTTCTAATCTGATAAAAATCAAAGACCAAATAACATTGTCATTTAAATTATTTTTATCTTTTTTTTTGTAGGTATATAAATTATAAATTTAGTCAAACAGAAGCTTGATTGCTTTATGATGAGCTCCAGAATTGATTATAATATAGTTGACGATTATACATCATAATTTGTTTGTTATAAAAGTATCCTTTATTGGATTCCCAAACTTCTAGTTTAAAATATTCCGTTCAGCCAACTTACATCAGTCACGATTATTACTGACTTCATTTTTACTTTGACATTAGTTGTAGCCATAAATGTATAGTTCCGTTTATCCATCCCTTCACATCGAACCCCATAAACGCGCATATACTGTGTAGCAAAGGATTTACAGTGCTTTATGCGCTTAACTTTATGCGCTAATAAACATTCCAAGTCTACGTGGCTCACAAACTTGTACTCGTAAAACATGAAAGTGGACAATGAGATGGAAATGAAAGCAAAAACGAAGGTAAAAAGGTAACGAAACAACATTTCTTGGCTAAAGTTCGGGAATGTTGTTCGTGAGTGGTAATAAGATTGCGGAGTTGGTAAAGCTTAGTTTTACGTAATGGAAAATTATAACGTTCTGACGTTTATCGTTGTTGACATAAAAACAGAACCTATTTATTGGGCATGTAGTAGATTAATCTTGGTGTTTTATTATTTCTGAATCGCTGCATAGACTTAGAAAATGCTTTTTTACCTTGCATTTATCGTGGACGATCGATTAACATTTCACTAAAAAACTGTCCAGCTTTTAAAATTTTCTACAGCGCACTTACTGATCCATTCTCACATATCAGCCCCGGTCATACATTTTACCCGTAACATGACCAGCCCTCTGCAACTTTAGGCAAACATTACACTTACGCGTGCTTATTTCAGACTAAACTCACCCGTATACTACAATAACTTCGTTTGAAGTCGGTCTCACGTGCGGACTCGAGGGAAGTCCGAGAGTAAGTGAATTGTACAGAAGTACGTGACGTGGCGTCTCCCTGACTACAGCACTGACGCCAAATGTGGCCAAGTGCCTCAATGAGCTTCTATTTCTTAATATTGTTTTAGGGTTATGTTTGAGATAAGACATGTAAAACTATGTATCACGCTTAAAATCTCTTCTATTAATACTCCACTTTTAAACTTAAAAAATAAAAGTTGTTTCTTCAGAAACTACTAACCAATTTTAATTATGTAGATAAGTTAACTAAATAATAGTTTGTTAATAGGCGCCTCTTTTAAATAATTGAAGAACTTGCTTATGTTCCAAATGAATATAACTGTAGGTACATTATTTATACTAGTAACTACCATACTAAGATGATCATATCTGGATGGTGGGTACAAGTAGTTTCAAAATATTGTATGAACATCTCATTTTACAAAATAGAACGCGCATACCCGAGTGAAACATAGGAATGCTTTTCCGCAAGTACTTTCCGAAACTTAGCTAAACTACTTGTATACTAAAACCACTTGCTCTCACCAAGGTAAACACACACAACAGCGCCCGCATTCCTAATTTACATAATCTATACCCTGCATTTGTCTACGTTGTCGCTAAAGACTGTACAAAAGCAAGCAAGCCTACCCGCAAATAGCATTCCGTCTGATAACCGCAGGCGCTAATCTGGTATAAAATTAGACCAACATAGAGGCAGCACTTAAAAAAATATTATTCACCGGGAAATTACATTACCCCAAGGGTATTATGGCTATGTAGGTTTAATGTAGCGGCAGCGTTTTATAGCGACCGCTTCTAGCTTAAAGCGTTTGCGGTGATCACAATACATGCCTGTTAACTTTAAAATTAAGGTTTCTTTAGGGAGGTAGGGTAGGGTCTTTATCATTTTGCAAAGAAATCATTATCATTCATAATTTTAGCCATCAGACGTCTTCTGGATACAATATTTCCTGTCATTAATTACCACTAGACTAGTAGGAGAACTACTAGACTCTATTGTAACGCGTCAATTCAATATAACTAATTTTCTAAGAAAATAACAGCACCGTCATTATTAAATCAGCTGATTTTAAGGTACGCAAGCTCGTTTCTTTTTATACCAAGTTGCTTGCAACATTAGTTCGCGGAGTTAGCGCGTTTCCTTCCAAAACTGGTAATATTTTCCGTCCATAAATTTTAAATGCCATCGTTTTGGTGCATTTTCTCTTAGTTTGTTAGATTATGACTCAGTTGCGTGGTTTATTGAATTTGGGCTTATAATTTGCATGAATGATTTTTATTGGTAGTAAAAGACAATGTCACTAACGCCCAACATTTACAACTCTAACAAAAGAATTCGATAATATCGTATTGTGTTAACGCAAAAATCAATGTTAATTTTGTATTAAGCTGTCAGAGATGTATAGAGTAAATTTTTATAGTTATTTTAAGCCAAAAATTGATAATTATTTTGACTGGGTTGAGAAAAATTAACAGATATTGTTTTTTAGTTATTAAATACGCTTACTAACATTTGCAAAAGCTTTGTCTGTAAGGCGTATAATTTATTTAACACGCATGCCATTTTATAGCGCATCAATTCAGTGAAATTCAGCAGTATATGGTGATTATTATTACATAATAAAATGTACACCAATTATGTTAATGTTAATTGTTTGTTTAATCCTTGTAAAGTTTGCCTCGAAATGACAACTGAAAAAAATACGTTACATTTCAAATACACCAAAACAAATAAACAAATAATTACAAATACAACAAAGAAACAAGATATTATGATACAGAAACCATTATGTGTGGCATATTACAATAACTAACATTTTCTTTTATAAAGTTTTGGCCTTCACATCGCTCGGTATAAAGAAAACAAATCATAAATCAAAACTTTTGTAAGCTCCCCATTTAGTTCATATTTGCCCCTTCCCTGAATTCGGCCCTTGTAAATACACATAGGTGGATCGAGTGGTATTTATTTAAGCATAAGCTTAAACCTGACATACGATTACGACTGCGGTGCACACGGACCGTAAATATTTGTTAAAAACATGTTTAAACGGGGCAAATAGACGATGGATTAAACAATGATGGGCAACGGACACTGAAGCACCGGAGTCATAATAAATCTTTTTTAAATTTCCTTTTTTAATTTTGTATCTGTATAGCACCACAAACTATAACACATAAATAAATATTTACTTTCTTATATTAGAAATATAGAATAGTAAAAATACAAGTTCACAGCATGAAACTATTTACGTAGTTTCCCTCTCCTGTAGAATTGAATCACATATAGAATTAATTTGAAAAAAAAAATATATTTGTTTATATGGTATTAAGGACTTATCTTATTTCAACACTAAATTTAAATAACCGTGCTGATTTTGCAGGCGGTCAAATTTCTCAGAATTCTCCTCAGAGATAGGTGCACAATGGATTTATCAACAGCTTTGTGTTCCAGCCCAAACATTTCCTTTTGATGTAAACTTTCCTTTTGTTTCTCGGAGACAAATTTTCTCTCCATTAGATAAATTGTTTTAAAAAGTTTTGCTTTCCATGAAGTTTCGAATTGGAATAATGAAGGGCATTCATCATTTCGATAACGATGAAGTTGGGATGGTTAGTCGTGGTTTATTTATAGGTCTTACTTTGAATTTTTCGTACAATACTGGCCTAAGAGTACATATAATATTTGATACATGATGAGAAATAAGTATTTGCAGATAATACACATTTTTGTCCAAAGACGGGAATAAAACCCGCACCCTCTTGCATCACAGGCAGACCTTCCTAAATTGCATCACAAAGGTATTTTTCGTACCTTTCCTCGTGAAAAGAACGCTCCTATCTGGCTAACCAACTCTCGTTCGCGCTAAGGGATTAAGCCCCAAAAATATTACAGAACGGTATAACTATATCTACATCACTCACCCAACTCAACTACCGATCACAATATGTGTTTCCCTCCAACATAACCATTATGGCCACTAATAAGAACGGGCTTACCCAACCTCAATTTATAATAAATCGAACTACACCGTTATCGTCTCACAGCACACAATGAAAATCCGACTTATCTACGAATACAGGGTCAGAATGACCCGGCGCCCCCGGCTATAACCTTGAGTGATTACCACCGATTTGTTAAGACCTCCGTAGTCGTTACAACCTCTTTTCAGTTTTTATTTCAGTTATGATGTTTCCGTTTTTTATTGTGTGGGGCGTGACGTCTTATGTTATTCCGTTTTTTTTGTGACCGAAATTGTAATAATCTGTAGGTATATATAAAAAATACTTTCTGTTTAAATTTTATAACTCAAGCACCTAAATTGGGTTATTTTGGTATTAAACTAGTCGCAGGTAGCCTCTGAAGATGAAAAAAACATGCGACTAAAGCAGACAAAGCCGCGGGCGTATTATATATGTATATATTTATCAAAATAAAACTGTAACAGTTTCTACCAAGTAAAAAATGAATAAATTTTTCTCGCTGCTTTAGTAAAATTGTGACGTATTACATTATTATTTTTACTATTATTATCAGTAATTGAAATCAGTACAAAATCCGTAAACATTCAAGTCTTATCAAACTAGCCTTATCACTTTTATCTGCCTCGATCACGACTTAGTCAATGAATTTTTTGATACATAAAGTTGTATTTAAACAAAAGCTCTATTCTAAGTTAGATATATAAAATTCAAGCATTGCTGCAGGCTGTTAAGCCACTTTATGAAAACACCCATCAAAATCGAGTTAAAATACTTTTGTTAGTCCATAAAAGTTTTTTTATTTTTTTCGATGCCGATGCGTTGCATATTAGATCTACCTGCCCCATTCAATTACAATTCATGGCGCTATTCGAGGGGTAAAATTCAATTACCATGTTGCAACATGTTTCTTTTTATGTTTTATGAAACATTTTACAAAACTGCTATAGAAATTTGTACATAGGGGACAATAAACTGGGGAACCTCCCACGTGGTTTATTTTTATGGCTAAATAGAACTGTAAGATGAATTTAAATTCATAATAACGTTTTCATTTTCGTTGAGGAAATTCTGAACTTTTATATATTTTTTATTTATTTATTAACCATGAACATACACCATTCTCTTTACAATGTTTGTATCGTTTTAGGAACGTTTATACAACTTGTTGATTAAAATCGATGTCAGTTCAGGACCCAAAATTTAATAAGCACGCTATAAATTTTTTTTCATCCTATACAGATTCCGGGAATCTGATCTTTTATAGTCACAGGTGCCTAGAACTTTTACTAAAAAGACAGGTATCCAAAACCAACACCTAAAGCTAAGTACACAGAAAACCACTTTCCTCTTATTCCCTAGTCCCCGCCATAATTTAAGTTGTAAAGTTACAAGTTATCTCGAAATAACAAAACGTCTCGTATTCGTTCACACGCGAAACACCGTTCCCTACTCAATTTGCGAACAGAAAATTGGATTTGATCCTCAACACTATTCGGATGGTCGTTTATCTCAATTCCCCGGCAGACTGAATGTAGACTCATAGGATGCTGTTTGGCTAGGTCACTTCTCACGTCATAACGTATGAGGTGAGTATAAGGTAATAAGATTCACACATTTATTTAAGGAAAAAGAAATGCTATGTGTAATTTTCTTTTGGACGAGGCTCGAACTTTAAAAAGTATAGCTGTCGTTCAGATAATGCTCGAGCATTGAGCATTATAGCTGTCGTTCAGATAATGCTCGAGCATTGAGCATTATCTGAACGACAGCTAGCCTATCGAGTCATAAATTCTGAATCGTTACTCGTAGGAGAGTTTGTAATGTCGAACTTAACAGTTGAATGTACTTATCTTATTTTTCAAGTTTAAGAATAAAATACATTCTATAGTTTATTTTAAGAACTAAGTTAACTATTATACAATTGAAATGCGAGATAAACAATTTTATCACTGTACCTTACCAAAATATTAAATATTAATATTTGAAAGTGAACTAGCGGCCATTTTGATTTAGCAGCAAACATTGATGAGTTCGAAATAACAGTGTGCCATTATAAAATAACCCATCGATCTTGTTCAAAATAACACGCTACCACGCTTTGTCTAGTTTACAGGTGCTATCATTTGCCTGAAATTTCTGACGTGATTTAGATTTTTTTGTACGTTGTTCGAATTTTTCAGGTTTATCTCGCCAATTTTATCTTTATTGGAAATTGCAGAGGTAGGTACCGTTATATGTTTTTCCACACGGCCACTGCTTGTTTTTTTCAAAACCGCGTTGACACTGAACGCAGATAAATATTACATAATCAATTCATTAATTTTACTTACAGCCAAACATTAAATTAAACTAACACCACTAAAAACATTTATTTCCACGTTATATAGATTAAAAAACAAATAATCAATAAATTTTCTACCAATATTATTTAATTCAAACCACTGCCGCACTGCTGGGCAAAAGTCTTCTATCTTCTTTATAACGCCAACTTGTATCTATAAATAAACTAGCGTAGATTTGCTGCGTTGAAATGCATTCTCAAACTAAAATAGGAGTTGCCAAACGTAAACATTAGTCTTTATGTTAATCCAGGTTTCAAAAAAGTTTTCAAATCTATTTTAATATGAAATCTGACCTAAATCTACTTGAGCGCTCGTTTAATCTTAATAAACAAAACGACTGTTATACTTTCGGATATATAGATAATGAAGACTAGTTCTAATTTGTTTTTTTTTGTATATAAACAAATTCTATAATACTGCATTGTTATATTAGCCCTAACCATTATAGTTAATTATCTTCGAACCCAAATTTTAATGACTTGAGACCTTTTTCGTTTGTATATGAAATAATTTACTAATCCCCACCTAAATCCTTATTCCCCACGAAAAATGTAAAAGTGCTCAGCAAGGCAGTGTTGAATAATTTGTTAGCAATCACGACGGTAGCCTTGTTTGTTTACACGGTGTTATTAGATACCAGTGCGATCCGGATCTTGCTGGATACCATCTAAATTACCTTGTACTAAAGGTACCCTTAGGGTGGGATCTGAGGGTAAAACATTTGCTTTGTTAATCTATGAACGAAGGAAGAAATCCTTGAAAATCACGTATTTTCTAGGACCTCGTTAGAATTATAAACCGCCGCTCGAAAGCAGTATCCAGTACTTAGTAGATAAAATGAACAAAAAATATCAATGACCTATATTATCTATACAGTTATATGATTTGAAGTTCATTATTAATATCAATTTCAATATCTTGTTGTGATATCAATAATTCTTTATTTAGTATCAAGGTGTTTTTATCACCTTATTTTATATAAAAAAAATTATATATCAAAATCAAAATGTATAGATTAAATTATAAATACATACATCATTTTCTAGCTAGATGGTAAACAAATAACGTAAACATTTAATAAACGCGCTTGATCTAAACATATGGTGGTAGGTATGCGGCGCACCCTTGAGGTAAGCACAATAACATTCCACAAGAAAAACACGAACTAAAATGTTGTTTGGCGTTGTTTGCGCGCACGAATTTTGATGAATTGGCCATAACTTAAACAATCACTCAGGGCGTTCGTGTGACAAAGTTTCAAGTGTTGATCTTCGTGTTTTTGATATGTGAACTTTTATGTTTGCTAAATTTATAGAAATCATCATCACCATTATTGACGTTCTAACTGCTGGGGCACAGGGATTTCTCTCTTGTTGAGAGGGATTACCTAGGCCTTAATTTACCACGCTGGCCAAGTGCGGGCTATTGAATGACACATGTGCCTCAAACTTTTAAGTTCTTAAAACAAGTCGGGTTACTCACGTTAGTTGCTTTTGCGTTAGACCATGTGTTTAGAAAGCGCACATAAATTTTATTTGGCTTGAGCATTCAGCTCCTGAATTAGTTTATTATATTTACAAATAATTTATAAAATTGTTATAGGTACTGTATAGTGTTTGTGAAGTATGATGATGATGGCACGATGGCACGACATACACAATAATGAGATGAAAATAGTTAAGTCCAAGATAAGTTCATTTATGTTTAGCGCACCACTGTTCAATGTTCAATATACATTCAAATTTTATATCCTGCCATCTAAAACGAGAACATCTAAAATCGATGAAGTTACTTCGATTATCTCAGTTAAAATAAACTGCAATTACCAGTCATCAAACGTTCTTGAGATAGAAAGTGAGCTTCAGGATATAAGTGCTTTTCAATGAGGTAACAAGGTTCGCGACATTCTGTTAAACATTTGTTTTTAAATAATATGATATTGCCGGTTTTTTTTTATCTATGTCGTATTTGTTCATTAGAAGTGTATTTTAATTACTCTTATGTTTAAACCACATAAATCGAATTTGGTTCATCAGAAAAACATCATTAGTGTTTAGGTTTTATAACCATATAACTGAACATCCTGTGCCAATAATGTACATTAATTAACCTATGGGCAATCGTTATTGATTATGATATTTATCATCTCTAATTAAAATCAATGAGAAACAATAACAGCAAACCACATCGCCTCGTGTATAAGAGCGCTCAAGGAAGAATCGTTGGAAAAAAGCTAAATAGATATTTTATCACTTTTATAGCCTCTTACTTTGAGCCCCGTTTGAATTACCACGTCTCGACTTTACGTATCTATGCTACGTTAACGTTTGACGTCGTTTACTTTGATTTCCACGAACGAGCTGCGAAGATACATATTCGAATATAAATTCCATATTACTTTGGTAGGTAAAAGTACACGTGTATCCTAGCATATTCTATGTAGTTATTATAGTGGTGTATCAGACAAAATATTTTGAATGAATTTCTCTCGTACTCAAACAAATATCCTTATGATATTATTTTGCAGTCGCGTCCCTTTTTCGATTTGATACCATTGATGGGAAGAAATGAGTTGGGTCGTTTTGGTGGTCGTATTCTTAGGACGACACTGTACGGATTTTTTTTATCAGAAATCATCCACTGCTGATCATAAACATCGCAGATCTACAGATTTGTAAAGCTGTAAGTAGTTTGTAAATGTTCCTATTTTATATGACTCCATATAATTTTCGGAACATTTACAAAAATCAGGGCTTTCACTTGAAAATACCTTCTAGTTTTTCTCTGATAACAAGTTCCAAATACATACCAGAACTTACCTAATTGGAACACAAAAATGAAAGTATACCGCACCGGAAATCAACACAATATACTTATGAAACCCACGTGGTACTAATTGAATTGTATACACATTCCACGTGTTCTAATCACGGTCATGTATTGCATGTTGCTTACCCATTTGTAATGTTACCGAATAGCTATAATAAACTGCCTAATAGGGCCAACTGGATCACTGGGGGTCACGCAGGGAGTCCTTAAATTTTTGATTAAATAAAGGTGTTGAACTGGTCGAAATTTGATTCAGATTTTATCTTTTGTATAAGCATGAAATTTTATTATAATTGAGACAGTATCTTTGTAGTGAAATTAAAAAATTAGTAGATTATCTATTATTTAAATATGCTAATAATCTTTATCCGCGTCATAAAGGAATTGTGTTTCTTATTTATTTCTATCAATCTATTCCTTGAAAATGAATGTTTTGTGTACGTTTGTATCATTAATTATTATATTATGTCGATGATTAGTCGAGTCTCTATTATAACCCCGGAGGTTCAATGGAAATAATGTTTTGTTAAATTGTTTAATTAATATGACTAAGACCTAATTTCACCACTCTCTGTTTGTTAGTTTAACATCCTATTAGGTATATTAACAGTCCGTCAACATACATAATCTACAATAACGGACTGTTAAACTATTATAAGTTTCTAATTATTTTACAGAGGGTGGTGAAATTAATTAGGTTTAACGTTTTAGCCCAATACAGTAACATAAACAGAGCGTTACAAAAATTTAACGGTAAAAATTAAAACAAGAGTCACACCATTAACACAAAGATATTAGGTCAAAGGGGAAAGGGGACCTAAGGACATAATTTAACCACGAACAATGTCCCGTCCGGTTACTGGTACCGAAGCTTTTTTGCACAATGTTTCCTTCCTACCCTCGCAGTGTTACACAAATCGAAGCGGCTTACGCAGCTTATTATAGATTGGCTAAGCATAAATTATTCATTTTGATAGGTGAGCTACTTTTATATTTCCTGATTTAGATTGACACAACGTCTGATAAATTTAATCCATTGAATTTGACTTAGTTTTCTATTGATAAAGTATTTTTATTGGTAAAGGAGCTGTATTCACCAACCCGCTCTTGGCCAGCGTGGTGAATTAAGGCCTAATTTCAGGAGTTTCTGTGTCCCCAGAGTGGTAACGTAAATAGAGTTTAAAATTAATATAATTATAAATACCAAATATTTTTAACTGTTCAACTTAACGTGTCAGTGACATTAACTAACTTATTTTAAATATTGCACTTATTTTATATCGAAAATCTTAAGTATGTATATATTTGATTAAAAACTTAGCGCCAATATCATGCTTGAAGCCCATGCAAACCAAATGTTTCATAGTTGAACCCTGTTTGTACCATCGTGGCGTGATATGAAAAACATGGCACCCTCACCATTTCCGTGTCATGTTCTCGTACGCTTATGCCTACTTCTAGCTCAGCCACGTCGCAATGCGGTTATACTGATAACTAGGCATTCTTCATAAATTCGGAATTCGGCTGATATGATACAAAGAACGTTTGAGCTACCGAGGCGACCTGAATTTTCCTTTACGAACAATTTGAGTGTGTTATATGGTTTTACTATTCATACGGCTCACAATATATGAAATGTTTAATGAACCATTCATTGTTTGTTGAAAGTGGTGTACAGAGGGTCTTAAATTAAGCTTATACTAGTATTCTACACATTATACTCATTCAAGCGTTAAAAGATTATTTATTAGGTATTTATGTAAGTATGAATGTTAGCACCATCCAAGATCCACTCGACTCTTTATTATCTCTTTACACTCGACTCGACTCTTGACTATTATATATATATTATCTCTTTATACCCTTATTAGTTATCCTTCAGGCATACTCTGAAGTGCAATAGTCCCGACTATCTTAACACACTAATTATTCATTAAAGCAGAATCACAGCCATGCAAAAAGTTAAACATTTAAACCGATTTGAAAAAGCCTTTCCAAAGAAATTGTTGGCAACCAACACGTGTTGACAACACAAAAGTTGGCAACTTCTGGTGAGCGTAGACTTGCCTTAAAGACAGTAGCAGCGTCTTTTCGTGGATAGCGCCAACAATACTGGGTTCAAATGACGATGTTAAATAAATACATAAACGATGGTCAATTAAATATACCCTCAATATTAACATTTTCTACCTGTGTGTGTGCCTGCTTAACAGGCATTATCCTAGGCGGCTGTACCACGTAAGTAAGTAAGCAATACGTACTTAGGTAAGGCTTTTTCATTGATAAGAAAATATAGAGTGTGTTACTCTGTATTTTATACATCTTCTTTGTTAATAAATGAAGTTTCATAATGAGAAATCTACGTGTAAATGTCTACTGCATAAGGTCTCTCATAATGTAATAAATTTTTCTGCATACACCATGAATTTGGCATAATACGTTTTACGTTCTCATTCTATCTAAGGTCTTATCCATATATAGCTCGTTGATTTTAATTTATGTTTTGCCCTCTAGTTAATGAATAAAGCTGCGATATAAAAACTGTAGCAAGGAAGCCAATGAGACGAGTGCCAACAAGGCTTAAACTCTGAGGTTTGTCCAACTGTGTTACTGTAATTGCCATTTGCGGAGCCATGAATAAAACATTTGCTTACTTAGATTCGCCGCATTCGATTCTGGTTAACATATTTCTTGTTTAATGGAGATGGACCGTTTGAATAAAGTGCTGGTCTTAGGAAGGTTGTATTATGCATTCATGGCTAGTTGCAAGGACTTAGTCGTATGGAATTGTATACTATCATCCTTTGACAAAACAACTTGAAACTATATGAATAGGTTAAAAAAAGGAAACTGGCATGTTCTGAGAACTATCAAAAGTTAGAAAGGCATGTGTCATTCTCCAACCCGCACTTAGCTGGCATAATGAATTAAGGTTTAATCTCTCTCATCAAGAGAGAAGTCTCTGTCCAGCAACTTTTATTTAAAACCCATTTGTATACGACCCAAAATAAAAACAAAACTCCAAAAAATCTAGATACAAATAGTGAAAATTTCACAGATGTTATCTCCATAATTTGAATTCGCTCCAATGTAGAGACAGCTGTCGTTTAGCGACACGTCGACGAAAGTTTTGTTTCAAATATACCGTCCAAAATGTTTGCCGATTTTCCTAGATATATCCGAACATATCCTATTTTAGATGTACTTACTACAGGCGAAAATTTTGAGGTTTTTTAATTAACATGACTCGATAGTACGGCAACTGGCATATTAAGACCAAAGACCTAATTTCACTACTCTCTGTTTGTTAGTTTAACATCCCGTTATGTTTAATGACACAGTTTACGTATATTGATGGACTGTTAATTACTTAATGGGATGTCAAACTAACAAACAGAGAGTGGTGAAATTAGGTCTAAGAGAACTTTGAACAGTTTGACATTTGATGGACATGTGACATTCACCAACCCGCACTTCGCCAGCGTGCTGCATAAAGGCCTAATTTCTCTTGTCAAAAGAGAAGTCCATGTGTCTCAGCAGTTTGTACGAGTGCTTATCCTATTCTGTGATTTTGTTTGTAGCAATACCGATTTCCGTTGTCAC
The DNA here is from genome assembly GCA_963691955.1 of Chloroclystis v-ata. Taxonomy (NCBI): domain Eukaryota; kingdom Metazoa; phylum Arthropoda; class Insecta; order Lepidoptera; family Geometridae; genus Chloroclystis; species Chloroclystis v-ata. The sequence goes on along the minus strand of OY829902.1, from coordinate 7,257,752 downwards.
TGACATAAAGTTAGGAGTAAATAGATACATTCAAATTGCATCCTGAATTTTTATATAATGTCTGTTTTCATAAAGAGAAATATTGAATATACAAATTGAGTTCCAGTTGGAAAGATGTGACGTAAATAACCGGAAATAGCAAAATCGTTTGCTTTTTTAAGTGAAGACAGCTTAAAATATGACAGTGGACGATACTTCCTAGATTGCACTTGGCTAGCATACATTTGGACTAAGTCCAAGCTGTTTACTTTTCACTTATGCAGCGGTTAAAACAAATCAAGAAAATGAGAACGGAATGTACATTCTACTTACATTTATGATTTGCTTACTAAAGTTCACTTCGGTTTTGACTTTTTGGTCTATATTTTACTAAATAGATATGAATATCTACATAGTTTTGAGTGAACTCAAAACCACTAAAATTATAGTTTGATTTAAAATGATGTTTAGAAATATCGGTCCTATCAGTTAGTAGGGGAAGAAGCAACGATGCTAAATAGAGATTTACTTGAGCGACAAACAGACCTATTGGGTTGCAAAGCTTAGATGATGATAAGAATAAAAAATTGAGGGATGACGACTGCCAAGAAGGATGACCAACTAGAAAAACGTCTGGAAATTATTTTATCATAATGTGTATTTTCTATACTAATATTATCGCCATAATGAATATGGAAAATGGAAATTAGATTGTCCAAAGATAAATCCTAATTTTGCTAAGCCATTCATCACAAATATGACATTTGTTTGAAATCAAATGCAGCGTAAGTGCAATAGAAATTACGCGCTCCAAAATTCGAATGTTAGAAAATAATAGCCAACAACGTCAGAAATTGAATTATTTTACAGTCCATAGTGAGAATTGTAATTTAAAATACATATTTTTCTGATTGATAAATATACCGTTCATTTGAAACCAAATCGTTTCGACTTTAATAATTGTATTGTGTCTTTTAAAAATAAATTTCAAAATCACCCGTTATTTAATCAAAAACCAATGTTTTACCAAAATGATGGCGACGCTCCATTACACTTACCACGAACGAAACACAAGTAATTAATCACAGCAGTTAATTCTATTACGTGAAGCGTGGTTGTTTGTTAGGTGACGTGCCGGTCATTTGTCAATTGTGTGGGGAATTTCGTCCTCACGCTATGACACCCTAGTTCCAACTGTGACATTTTAAAGAACTATGCACTTTATAGAACTACAAGCCTGTCTTACTCTAGGCCCTTCTGACTTTCAGGGTATATGTAGGTAAAATAATCACTATATTTTCACTCAGTACCCCTTAATTTTATCTATCTTATACAACTTGATTTTCCATATCGAAATAACAACTCCTAATTAGCACTTTCAATCAAATAATAAATTGACTGAAAATGGTTTGTAAGATTTCATAGAAATTGCAAAGAGTCGAAATAAAATTCTCAATTGAAATATTCACTGGGATAATAAAATAATTAAGTTCAAAGACTTGAAATAAGCTTCAAGTAAGATTTCATGTGATCGTTATTCTGAAACTTTGACCTATGAAATCAAACATAGCGTAGGCGTAGGTATCTACTTTAGAATCGTAAGATTATATAACTTCTGGAGTTAATTTTCACATAAGATTAGAGTCAAAAGATAATTTAATAATAAATAAAGACCCTGTTATTATTGAACTCATTATTTTTTTATGTTTGCACTATTATTATGCTTACAATAAAGTGTTTTTTTATTGATCTATTGATTGTGGAACAGCCGCCAACAATCCTTCAAAATTTTGAATGCAGGCGTTTTCTAACTAAAATAATTATGATTATGGTATTTTGTAAGGTCCACGTCTAATAGTGGGCGATGACTTAATGAGTACGTATATATTCGTCCTAATACCCAGATTTTAGGAACGATAATCTAGAACCTAGTCAGTCATAGTGCAATCTTCAGTCATCAATAATGTATGAGTTTCAAGTGACAAAGTATGAACAAACAGACGAGGTTCATTTGTACGAGCCAATAGAAATCGTGTGGCTGCTTGGAATAACTACTAACAAGTTATTGATTTAAGTGTGTCGGTAGTGTGAGCTGTTGAGATTTTTTTAAGAAAAGATTACTGTTATGACTTCTTTGGTGTTTACTTCTTCTTCCTTAGGTTGGTGGTAATCGAGGTTAGCAATAAGATTATGTTGCCTTTAACTGCCTTTGTTACTGTTACTTTGTACTTATTGGATGACAAATTAATTTGACTAAGTCATGTCTATTATGTTTATAAACATGAATCCCATGATATTCTTATTAATTTCTTTCATAGTAATATTTTCATTTATTTGAGGAATTCTCCGTTGCCACGAAGCAGTCGCGACACCGCGTGCCTTGCATGTCTAATGTCGAGTGCGGATTGAATAGAAGTATCTACAGTACTGAGCAGATAGAACGGCATGGAGAATTAGATTTGTCTTTAATTATTCGTTTAATTAGGGCTGCAATAGCGCCCGATGTCTTGAAAATAAATTTAACCTTAGACCACCTAAATATTTGTTTGTCTAGAAAATCATATTTTTTGCTGCGATTAGTAACCAAAGTATTCCGCCTACTACATCATTGGTAGAAGTTCTACGCAGTATTTGACCGACATGTTATAATAAATATCAAAATATCTTCCGCCTTATTGTTACCATTTAAGAACTTTAGATACGTTAATTTTGACATAAATATTTAAAACAATATTTAAAATTTCTTGCATTTCGATCTTATAATATTTCATTATATTTGGTCCACTGAAAATCAGACCTCCCCAGTAAATCCTTTATTAAAAAGTCAAATTAGTCTTCTATGATTATAAACCTTTATAATTATTTTTCTTTATTTTTTTATGTTCTGTGCCATTAAAGCTGCCATCTACTGTAACCGTAGTCTTGTTGAACAGATAAAATGAAAAAACGAACATCGGGTGAAGGGGCACAATGCCATTCAAACCAAAAAGAGGTTGTCTCAGTCAAATTGAATAAGTTTCCCTGCGGTGCAATATTATTGGGCCTTACCTTAAGCTTCTGCCTTCTGTGACGTAATTTTTGTTTGTGATTGGTTTTACAGGTATATTTTTGTTTTTTAGTGCACTGCGGACGGGCGAGCGGTCTTGATCCGTCTTAATCCGTGAGAACACATGGAACATTCAATTTTGAAAATATACCTATTAATTGTCATTTATAATGCTGACATAAATATTTATCGAGAGAAATACCTTTCGCTTAAAATGTAGGTATATTTAATAACTACATTATGTTGTTTGATCAATCAAAAGGAACAAGCGTTTTCAGAACAACCAAAAAATTCCATAGTTTTCTAATGTATCAAGATTTTTAAACGTTATGTTTTGAGTGTCACTTCAGAATCTTTAAAAAATCATCGAAATAATTACAAGTATCGCAATGATCAAAATACCAGTTGAGTTGAGACCTGACCATTGAGAGCTCACTGAAAGCTGAATGAAACACTGAAAGCTAAATGAAACATGTTTCACCTGTGACCTGCGGCTAATTGCAAACACAGCCCTCGGGGCCAATGAAAGAGAAAGTAAATATTGCTGTCTCTTAGTCGTTTTACAGTTTATGAACATATTTAGAATTCTTTTTTCAAAACTTAGATAGTTAATGATTAGACTAAGTACCTACACATAGTAGGCTCGATTAAAAAGTTTTAAATCATGTAATTTATTTTAATCAAACGTAAAAAACGATGAGCCTTCCACTACACTCCACGTTTGTGATAGCTAATAACTTTGCGGTTTACTTCAAAGTGCCGCATTTCAAGTTTCAAGGATTGTTTCAAGGACAAAACTCAACGAACACTACATTAGTAGAAGTATTACTGTTAAGGGGATTGTACTTGCCTTAACTTCCTTGTTGATATGAAATTAAGATACACTACACTAAGATAAGAATACACTTGATGAAAATATGAAACTTTGTAGCAGATTAGAGATGTGTTAGACTAAGGATAATCAGTTACATTTTGTCGAATGATAATGAATTGCGTTGGTTTGCTTATCATGTTGAATAAAACAAAATATACAGTCTAGCTTAAAGTTAGTTTATTAAAAAAAGAATTTTCTGTTTAATTCACTGAAAACTTTTCGCCACGCGGATTTTCCCACGTATTTTTTTCCGATGTATCTAATTTTCAGCGAAATCAGTTTAATTGTTTTTGAGTTATAAATAGTGTAATTACTTAGTTAGTATTATGTTATATAGGTAAGATGATTCATTCTAGTAAGACCAAGATTTAAAACAAAAAGAGTTGTAAGAAACTTGAAACAAATTAATATCAATCAAACAGTCGGTCTTATATAAAGTCTAAGACGGTATAAAATAAATTAGGTATTTACCGACTCGGTTCGATAAATAATTTACTTTTCCTGATCCCAAGTTTATTGTTCAGTCACCCCAATCAAATTTCGGCTCATTCCGTACATTTTACGTTTGGTTGACGAGACCTAATTGAATTTTAATGATGGCATTACTCTTGCTTATAAAGGTAACTAGGGTTTACTCGTAAAACCTTATTTTAATGTTTGCCGCTTAAATCTTCCTACCTTTGTTTATTATTTTAGGCATGGCATATTATTTTAGTGTTAAATTAATTATCTTCTTGTGCCGAAAGACGAAAGTCTATAGCCAGTGTATGTTTCTAGTGATGACATACGGATACAGAATGTGGTGTCGCTCAAAGATCTACGGAAAGGTGTTCTCTACGGGATCAAAAATCAGAAATGAGGATATGCGTAAAAGAACGCGGGTCACCGTTACAGCCCAACGGATAAGCTCTTTGAAGTGGCAATGGGCTGGCCATATGGCGAGAAGTTGGCCGATGGGGCCGAAAAGTTCTGGAGTGAAGACCAGAAACGCAGCATTAGACTGCCAACAACAAGGTGGACAGATGGTGTTTTAATCATGTTAAAATAAATTAAGGAATGTAATATTCAATTTGTTCGTTTCTTCTACTATTCTACCGGCGAGCTGGATGGCTGCGTCAAAACATGGTGATATATAAACGGGTCTCGTGGCTTCATGCCAGACCTGTCTGTACTGAGACACAGAGTTGTAAAGAATCGATATCAATTTTTATAACCCAGATATAATTTTTCCTATGGACGTGGTATTCCTCCATGGTGATTGATTAACAAGAAATCCTTTTCGCGGGAGTTGAACTACTTGTTTTTATTTTAGTCATTAAGTCATTAATTGAAAAGTGTACTTTATATCTATCCGCTGCTGAAAATAGTCGTCCCTGGGATTCTAAGATACTTCAACTCACTCAACCTAAGATTTGAAATTGTTTCATTCGAAAGCGACTTCCGTCCAGCGTGAACCAGCAGCATTCACACAATCGTCCGCCAAGTGGGAGTCGTCTAAAACTATGTTTGTTTTGTAAAGCTGTACAAACTTATTGTCAGTATAGCTCGAGGGTATAGATCCAAGCATAAATCCGCTTGGGAAGCTAGGAGTACGTCGATTCGATGTGTACAATTTTGGCGCGGCATCCCTTGTAACTCATAACAAAATGGTGCTTTCGCAATGCCTTGTTTGACATGAGCGTAAGGCTTATTTTATTATTAGTCTAATAAATTGGTCTGCGTTTAATGTATTTGTATAAACCATTTGTTTACGGGTTATTGCGGTGTAGTTTTAATCTCATTTTTCATATCTTTATGTAAAAGATATAATTTAATATGTTATTTATTGCCATAAAACCTTAAAGATAATTTATAAGGTCAACCAGTCTAAATGCGTCTATGGGGAAAATGCGTTTTTTTGAATTTATTCGAGAACTAATCAACATACGTTGACTTCTGTCACCTAGTTGCATTTGTTTGAACTAAATACTGAACATGTAGTTCGTGCGGATGGCGTGGCAGTTCTCATATTCGAGTAATTGGCCATTTTGAAAATCGCTCATTTTTGAACAAATTTTGACTGCGTGAGGCGAGTTACTAAATCCATGTTAGTTATTAGTTTTCTTCAATTTACTGATTTTATTCAATAATCATTGTAAGGAATAAACTATGGGCTACCAACCCAGACAGTTATTTTTAGTGAAATAGCTTTATTTAAAGAAATAATAATGTTTCCATTTATAAGGTTAGGGTTAATTTCTTGGGGTAAATGCGTCTGCTGTTATGGGGCAATTGCGACTGTGAGACGCATTTACCCCCAAAACACATATCGTCAACCTTTTTATGTCGGCAAATTTTAATATAAAAATTAAATGCAAAAAAAATCTTGTATCATGGAGGTTTTAATATCGTTTTTGTCATATTATTATTTGAAAATATACAAAAGTCAGAATATAAATAAAATAAAATAAAAAAATGCGGTGTAGCCTTCAAATTTGTGTTTTATTATAATCTGTATTGTTCTACGGTTCTATCAAAATCTCATGCGTAGAAATTTGTCTATTATCGTCCCATCGTCTTACTTACATCGGTTATTTTTAGACTTTTGTTGAGTTTTGATAGTTTGTCCGTACCCAAATAAAATGTTGACAGCCTCTGGATTTGGCAAGGAGCTAATGCATCTATCAAAATATAGACGCATTTCCCCAATTTTTACTAAATTGTCTCTAAATTCGTCAATTATTATTTTTGACTAGTTTAACTATCATACTATTGCAAAGAAATTTGAACCAAAAAGTTATATCTAGTTATTATCACGAAAAGCTTACCAATAAAGTTTTTATTCAATAAAGACGCATTTTCCCAAAGCGGGGCAAATGCATCTAAAATTCCAATTTAAAATAAATAGCCAATTTGAAACATCTGTAAAGCTCCAGGGAAGATATCGCTGATTGAACTTTGTGCAGAAATAGCCATAATATTGGACCACAGTTTCAAAAAGTGGATAATGCCGTACATTTGATCACAATGAGGCTCTAACTTGAAGTGATCGAGAAATACCACGCATTTGCCCCGGTTGACCTTACTTACGTATGCTAAGATGGTGGAATAAAACAAATAAAGGAATTTGTCATTTATTTTTAATGTAAAAAATCTGAATAATTACCAAGATTTTTTTCTAATTATTAAACTACAATGTTATTACAGTTATCCTCACCTGCATGTAAAACAACTAAACGTTAACCAGGCCCTTTTAATAAATACACGCTCAACTCGCCTAAAACAATAACCTCACAAAACCTAGGAAAAATTTAAATTTTCACACTCGCCCTGCAATAATATCGCGTTAAATGACGGACCGGACCGGACCGGACCTGGTCGTTTCTGTTTACGCTCGTTCCGGCCTCCGGATACGTTCCGGTCGCCATTTCATATTACCATACGGTCTCTGTGACTCCTGTTTTTACGTCAATAACGCTGTTTCCGGTGGGAATAGAGGATGTTTTTGTGAATGGTTCAAACTGAAAGGGCAGTTTCTGATGTTTATTATGGTACCGTAAAATGAAAGTCTATATTTAGTTTCCATTGCTTGTTACGTAATATTATTATATAAACCTTAACTTGTGTTGATTACACGAAATTTATCTGAAAACAGTTATACTTTTAAATCTTATTCCATGGTAACAAATATTACCTACCTATATAACATTGATTTCACATTTGATACACATTAATCACCTACAGCATAAGCCTCAGGCACAAGCTAGTTCTTTCCATAAACCAATATCAACACGGCGAGCAAAATAAACTGAAGTCGAGTGACATCGCGGAGTCCTTCAAAGTAAAATTCCTTGGTAGCAATTTAAAGTTGGCCCGCTTCAACTCACTGTGGGGGTAAACTTAAATCGCTTCGTTTATGGATGACTCTCGAACGATTACCCCTATACAGCCTTTACTGGCTCATCTGAGATGATGTTACATTTCTGAGGTGCTTCAGTTTGTTTTGAGGGTACTGAACTTGCTGGAGGGTTGGAAGAAGTTGCGATAGAGCTTTTATGTGATAACGCTGTTACACTTAAAGTTTGAGATTTTATATTTCGTTTTGGTTGTTTTATATACTTATTTATAGAACGCAACGGCAACTGAGATAAAGGAGCACGTACATAGGCTTTTGAAGTTGCCATTAATGTATTTAAACTCATTACGGTCATCTTCAAGTGGTAAACCGGTAAACAATAATTAAACGCTATGAAATAATTAATAAGGAGATCAAGAGAAAGAATGTTGTGTTATGAACTGGTACGATAAATTAATTTAGATTTTATAAAAGTTATTAATTTTAAAAAGACCTACATTAATTTATCTTTATAATTTATCTAAATTAATGTACCGTATCTAACTTATTAGTACATGCAATACCGTTAGCAAGTGCAGCTATCAGCTCGCTTCTAATTCTTCAACCGACAACGAATCAGACAGGATTGAATCCGTTTGAATCAGCAAGACAGGGTTATGAGAAAGCTTTTAGCAAACGGTATATTCAGCATCCTATTTTCTAAAGTCTCTCAAAATCATAATGAAACCTATTTACGGAGCAGATTGCAGCGAGATCACATTCCCGTGGAGTGCCTCAAGAAATTCAATCTTGGCCGCACAATGTAGTCACTGGTTGCTGAAGTTTCCACAATGGAACACACATATTCTTCTAGACATAGTCGTACCACATTACTTTCCGTGTTTTATTTGTGTAGTGTAAAGTAGAAAAAAGAATTGGAATAGTCGATGTCACTTGTTTGGATTCGAAAGCTGGAGATTTCAAAGGATGGAAACGTTTGGCGCGTGTGTTTTGAATAACTGGAGCGTAAATTTTAGTGTCGTCTTTCTAACATTATAATGTTCGGATGTGTGCTATGAAAGTTTTGTCAGGCGCTTTGCTTAGGATTACAATGATTGATACCTATTGGCCTCTACACACCAAAGCCGGCGGCCCGCCGGCACAGCCCGCCGGCTTCAGAATGTCCAAGCCGCACGACTTTGCCGGCGGCAATGCCGGCGGCACGACAGCCCCGGCATGTGGTGTTCTAGTAATGAAGAATGTTACTTGGTATGCCAAATCGCTTGAAATGTTGTATCAGTAAAGCCTGTATGTATACAAATATACTAGTTTTTGTTTAGTTAAAAAGTACCTAGTAGTTTTGATTTTATAGGCATTCAAAGTTTCGAAAAATATCGAGTCTCGCTAACAGTCACGTGAGCGCTTGTGACGTAATACCACAACTTCGCGCGGCCTACGGCCCGCTTAGTATCGCCAGCAGATTATAGTAGTAGTGCAACAGCTTGCGCAGTATTTTGATGTGTTTTCGTCCGCGTATTAAATTAATAGTTTAATAGTAGTAACTACTTAAATATTATTCGATTGATAAAATGGATGAAGATAACTCAAATAGTAGAAGTACCTACCATTAAACTTTGACGTTAAAGACATTAAATATATATTAAAGTTTTGTTGCTATTGGTAGGTACGTAAGTATTTATTTATATATAGGTAGGTACCGCTCTTCTTAGTAAATTTAAATGAACTATACATTGATTTATGGCAAACTAGCTTCTTAGTAAATTTAAATGAACAATATATTGATTTATTGCAAACTAGCTTCCTCCAGTCTTCGGCCCCGTTTTCCTCAAGAACTGTACATTTTCATAGGATTAAAAGTAGCCTATGTGTTATCGTCGTCGTACGGTTACAACTTGTTTTACTTCTAAATCGGAAACTAATTGATGTATCGAAGTAATTCTTTCACGCGTATTTTTTATATTAGACATAGAATATGGAGTGCTAATAATCAAAATTAGGTAACATTCTTTATTGCCAAATACGTCACTACTCTATGAAAGCCGGCGGGCAACTGACTGAGTGAGTGGAGAGGGATGCCGGCGGGCGGTGTGTAGAGCGCTTAAAGCGCTCTACACACCGCCCGCCGGCACAGCCCGGCGGCCCAACCCGCCGGCCTTATTTTTTACAATCATGCCGGCGGGTTGGGCCGCCGGGCTGTGCCGGCGGGTCAGGCCGCCGGCATCCCTCTCCACTCACTCAGTCAGTTGCCCGCCGGCTTTCATAGAGTAGTGACGTATTTGGCAATAAAGAATGTTACCTAATTTTGATTATTAGCACTCCATATTCTATGTCTAATATAAAAAATACGCGTGAAAGAATTACTTCGATACATCAATTAGTTTACGATTTAGAAGTAAAACAAGTTGTAACCGTACGACGACGATAACACATAGGCTACTTTTAATCCTATGAAAATGTACAGTTCTTGAGGAAAACGGGGCCGAAGACTGGAGGAAGCTAGTTTGCAATAAATCAATATATTGTTCATTTAAATTTACTAAGAAGCTAGTTTGCCATAAATCAATGTATTGTTCATTTAAATTTACTAAGAAGAGCGGTACCTACCTATATATAAATAAATACTTACGTACCTACCAATAGCAACAAAACTTTAATACATATTTAATGTCTTTAACGTCAAAGTTTAATGGTAGGTACTTCTACTATTTGAGTTATCTTCATCCATTTTATCAATCGAATAATATTTAAGTACTACTATTAAACTATTAATTTAATACGCGGACGAAAACACATCAAAATACTGCGCAAGCTGTTGCACTACTACTATAATCTGCTGGCGATACTAAGCGGGCCGTAGGCCGCGCGAAGTTGTGGTATTACGTCACAAGCGCTCACGTGACTGTTAGCGAGACTCGATATTTTTCGAAACTTTGAATGCCTATAAAATCAAAACTACTAGGTACTTTTTAACTAAACAAAAACTAGTATATTTGTATACATACAGGCTTTACTGATACATCATTTCAAGCGATTTGGCATACCTAGTAACATTCTTCATTACTAGAACACCACATGCCGGGGCTGTCGTGCCGCCGGCATTGCCGCCGGCAAAGTCGTGCGGCTTAGACATTCTGAAGCCGGCGGGCTAACCCGCCGGCATTAAGCCGGCGGGCTGTGCCGGCGGGCCGCCGGCTTTGGTGTGTAGAGGCCATAAGGTGAAATGTAGTGTATTAATTTAAAGGTACCAAACAAGAGAGTCCAGTGTGAAATTTGTGGCATTGTTATGGATGCTTTGTAATAAACTACACAGACTGAATATTCATACTAAATAATATTCATTATTTAGGTATCTGTATACAGACTATACACCATTATATTCTAGATTATTCTAGAACATACCCAACTAATATTAATTTAGTATATAGCCTAATATTATAAAATACTTGTGTAAAATACTTAATTATAAAATAACTGTGTTAGCAAACCTACTTGAAACTCCGTCCTTCAAAATGTGTTTTTCTTTTGCAGCTGCATCGTTGCTATGACATTTTTGCTAGGGGTTTCATATAATTGAATTTTATGAATATTCTTGATTTTATTTAGTAAAAGTAATTACTACGAACATGTTATAAGGCCATTATTATTTATCTATTTACTGAAATAAATAAATAAATTTTAATAAGGGATATCCTTTATTGTATTTTATTTATCATTTATTGCCCATTCATTCGAAATCAAATTTATTCCTCTGCTTTGTTTCCAATAAAACTTATTAACTAAATTAATTTACGGTTTCAACGGTTGTAATTCGTGAGCTATAACTAACCTTCTCGAACCGATTGAAACAAAGTTAATCCCCTACTTAAACGTTTTGAAATGTCAACCACTAATTCACACCTAATTCTCTATATTTGACAAAAGCCATCTGTTCGAAAGGCAATAAAAGTTAAAATCGCCCCATTTCGGTTGGCATTGACAGGCGTGGGATTAATGTATGGCATTCGGGGTTACCTCGGCATAGACGTGAGATGTTCAATTTGTCTAGCTTAGGTACCTTCTCCCGATTTAGGTATCCAATCCACAATAATCAAGGGGAAATTTTTATGTATTTGGTGACCCTTTTATAAGGCTATGATTTCAATGTCGTCTAGCATTCTATCATAGTCTATCAGAGCCCATGATGAACGTACATGAACACTGCGGCAAGGCGGCGGATCCTCACACCAGAGCGTTGAACCCATGACCTTCGGAATGAATTCTTGTTGTGAGTGTTCTTCCACTAAAGTTAGCCAGCACGACCATCGATGTTCTAGATGGTGTATATAATAAGTACTTATATATATATATAAGTATACGGGATAACCCCAGAGAAGAAGTGGTACTATTCTTACGGTGGCACCACAGGCTCTTAACCAATATTCAGGGGGAAATAATCGATCAAAATCCGCACATAAATGCAATCTCCTTTGTGACATTATGTTTGTCACGTAAAATCCATTGAAGTTATATCAGGAATAGAAGGTGAATGTGAATTGATTTCGCCACGGTTCGTAAATCATTCGCGTGAATAACGCCCCTCGACGCGTGCGCAGCTTTGAATTGTCAAAGATTAGTGGCATTTAGGTGTCAGTTTCGAATATAAACTGTACCTATACGGTTTTATGAAACTTTAGTGGCATTTTAACACCCATTTTGTGTAACTTTACAGCTAAACATAAATGAGAGATTGTAGAGGTTATGTTAAAACTAAAAGAGATGTCTCATCATGATCAAAAATGTTAGTATAAAATACACTTCAACTTATCCGTTTTTTTATGAATAATGCATTTTCCAACGCATGTCGCATATTTTTAGGTTCACATTAGATACAAGCAGCTTTCACCGTACAATCTGGATTATGAGAGTTTTGTCAGACAGTGAAAATAAAGCGATGATGATAACTTCTTCTTAACGACGAGTCAAAAGCAAATATTTGCTACAAAGGTTATTTATTTGTCCTCCTAGAGGTTCATAAAGAATGGAGAAGGATCCAGCAAATATTCAATTTTATTCTATGACAAAACGTTGATTTATCTGCCCCATTTAGTGCTTGTTCGAGCCATACAAATATATCACCGGTCCCACTCTTGAGCGGCGTGAACACACTCCTATTTGTTTATTAATAAGCCGGAATAATTTGTGACATTTTTTATTTGTATATTAATTTTATGGGAGATTAATTTTGGGCATGCCTTATTAATTTTTGTGTTCCATTCTTTGCTGTCATTAATAATGGTATTCTTAATGAACGAACGCTGATTTATTCAGTTTATAACCGTAATCACTCACTTTTTATGCCTCAATAATTAATTATAGTAATTTACTTGGGATGATCTTTATTAATAAATCCTCATGAGAATAAAATTTGAAATTGTTATAGTTTTATTCATTTTAATCATAACCAATTTCTAGGTTTTAATGAAACTTTTACAGTTTTAATTTAATTTGTCATTACCGCGTTCAATTTGAATCGAAAGAAAATTATGATGAATGCATTTAATAATTTCGCCGACAATCTAATTACAATTCGCAAAGGAGGTAATAATGACGATACAATATTAATAACGGTGGATGAGGAAGGAATTCTGTCTCTTGCTGAGACAAATGTTCTATTAATGAGTGCGTCGTTTTGATGTAGAGTAGGGAGAATACAGAGAATTTCTTTGAGCGTCTGTACTTTAAAGCACATTAATAATGTCATGATTATATTACGCATGTTTTAACTTAGTGACTTAGAACGTAGTGACCTTTTTTGCTATTATTTTTAGTTCTTTTGGCTCAACGAATTATTAATTCACATTTAAAATGATAGTGTGAATTTTATAAAAAAGAGCAAGTCTTGCATATAACTTATGTAGTAGGTACATCTACAACACTAACACATCTTGACGCTTTGCTCCTCGACTAAGCCCGCGGTCGCTTGTATAGTCAAAGAGCGATAGTTAGTCAAGCGAAGACTCCGTTTATGCTTATGAACTATTCTAGATTTATTTCTAGGTTAAAATTTATCTGGATGCAGTTAAATTATTTAATTAATATTGCACTGTCTATGTCCTTACGTTTTCTCTGTATGAGCTCTACTCTAACACACCAGCGTCCGGCAGAGGGCACTGCGCGTATGACGTTTAATTTTGTTTGGTAATGATTGATGGGCACCTTGTATTTCATACTTTTGTTGTATTCCATACTGTAGTCGCTGGAATTTATGGGAAACAAAGACCTGTATTTTAAGCCTGTTAATATTCCATGTTTATTTGAATTTCAATGAGCACTTATTTTCGAATAATTCTAATTTTTTACAGAGAAGATTTTTTTTTCTTTTCAACACTAACAAAGAAAAATGCAACAATACCACCTTTATTAATGCGTGTGCGAAGTACGTGTGTTTTAGACGAAAAAAATAGGATAGCGGTATTAAAAGAATTGGGAATTTAAGAAAGAAAAGAAAGAAAGAAAAAATCTTTATTCATAGTTACTTATACAAACTTAATACAAATATTTACTTATTACATAATCTTATAACTATGAAATAGGCGTCCAACTCAGCTTTGTGTTTTAATAGCTGTGGGCTATTAAAACGCTGAATTTTGGTTCAGTGAAATACATACATTTGAAAGTTTTTATCAAATAATATTTGAATACATACGAGCAAATTATGGAATACCACCAAATTATCAACCGAAGATAATAATCAAAGCAAATTATCGAATTCCATCCTGAAATTGATTGTCACGGCGCCTGGCGTTTAGAAGGCGAACAATCTCTAATTCATCGTCATCATCAATTGAACTTTTCAAAGATCTTAAGGTATTTGGTATAATCTCTGCGCTTACCAAATGGCTTGGTGATCGGAGTAAGTTGTTACACAGAACGACACTGCTGACATATTTTAATATAGATCCTTAAGTCGGTTAACCACAAGGTAAACCACAAGACCCCTGCAAGAGGGTAATCTTAGGCCATCAAAAAAGCATTAATTAATTGAATAGCATAACAAGGTAAACAGCAGCCAAAAAAAATATTATGTACTGCGATCAATTACTAAGATGCGGGTCTGTCTGTTTGTAACGTTCAAATTACATTCTGATATTGACACAACTTGACAGAAGCACAACTCATACGGGCGTGTCATTTATATAGTTAGTGTGTCAAAGTGTCTATTTGAGCGAGATTGACCTCGCAACTTTCGCTTTTGTGACAAACTTGACACGTTAACTGAGTTACTTAGACGGAGCAGGAAAATATTATTAACTTCAAAATATATTGGGTAATCGTCTCTGCTAAACTCACTAGCAACTAAGTTAATAAAATTAAATAAAAGGATGTCCTTTTATCCTTGATTGTGGAACTAAAAAAACTGAACTGAAAAACCCATGAAAAGGGTGGTAATTTTATATAGGTACAAATAACCCATGCCATTACGAATCATATAATGCTTAGAACTTAAAGATTCTGTATTGCCCAGAACCAAATCAAACTGTTCATCATATTTTTAATGACCGTATCCAGAAGAAAGAGCTTATCAATAGATCTGGAGCCAATTATTCGCGGATTTCCTCAATATGTTTTCCTTCATCATTAAAGCGTGTGCTTTGTATTCATATTCTTTCACACAACATTTTAGAGGTTCACGGCGGGGTTCGAAACTAAGACTTTCAGAATAAAATTCGAGTGTGCTAACCTAACACCAACAAGATGGACAGATGATCTTGTCAAGGCTTCTGGTTCACGGTGGATGCAGGCTGCATTCGACCGCAATACCTGGAGGTCATTAAGGGGGCCCCCCTTTATGACCTCCAGGTATTGCTGCTCCAGGTATGTCCAGCAGTGGACGTCCGATGGCTGAAATGATGATGATGTGCTAATCTAACACACCAATACGACTTACGTTTGACCTATTAAACTGGTACAAAACGTCAGCTAGTAATTAATTGTACATTCTCATTTCAAAGGTTTCATAAAAGACAATTCAGCAGAAGACACAAATGTGTCAGCGCAAAAAACAGCGCAAGTATTCCGAGCATTAAATGAAAATCTGTAGCAGTAAATTTGTCGTCATTTAAACAGATTAAAAGAGAATGTAGCGTGAGATTGAATGGCGAATACGTTTGAGTTCCCGCTTCTGGGAATTTATAGGGAATTTGAAGCTATACGCCTTGTGTGAGGTATTTTTCTCACAGCTTTGAAGATTATTTTCGTCTTTTTATACAGCTCGATTCAACACTTCGTACCGTTTAAGTAGACTTTTTGTTGCTTTTAGTTGATATTTTTATTTATTTTGATACTTGTAGGTATAGCTGGCTTTCCACGTTTTAGCTTTGCCTGACTTAGAATGGAACATTTTGAATGAATATAGAAATTTTCACACAGAAAGCAATACTACTCGTATTTGTAGTCTACGAGTACCTTTAATATGGTTTGAAGTTACGTAAATTCTAGTTTTCTACCATGTGGTGCCAACCAAAGATAACCACCACATCTTCCTGTGGATATGTCGATTTAGATATTTATATACCAAAATACGGGCAGCAGTGTCGTTCTGTACTAATTTGCTGCTGTCTGGTAATTGATTATATCAAATTCCCAAGGCCTACTCAAAGTTATACTAAGCAAATAATAAACAAACTAGAAAACCTGTATTAAAAGTCGAGTATGAGACATCTTGTTAGCTTCCCATAACGTAATTTTACATAAGTCAACTATCAATCGTTTTCAAGAAAGGCTCAGTCTTTTCCTACATGTTTGGAATAACAGCTACTGTTTGTTTTCCCACGATTGACCACTTGACATGACAGACGACGGGCTGGCCACATTTATATAGAAAGATCGACGTAGGCAGATTAAAAAATATATTAAACTACTCTAATAATGGACTGTCACCATAAAGGTAAGGTTTTTGTGGTAAGATAAAGAGATTAAACAGAGTAAATAATTAGTTATGAGCTCTGAATACAGTGTAGCGTATTACTATATTTTATTAAAATATTTAATATTAAAAGGTTAGATAATTAAGAGATGGGATTTGTACCCCTCGCAATGCGAGCACTATACGGTTCCGATAATCTGATTTGATTATTCAATTACCTATTTAAATTTGTCTCGAGACTAGAATTTAAGCCGCGAAGTCATCGATAATACTAATTTTATTCAATCTCATTAGCGACGTGGCGAACTATGGTGTTTTTGTAAGAACCAGCTTTTAAGTTTGAAGCGTGTTACCCGCTTTCTATCTAAATGTAGCGGTGTGTTGGTGTAATTCACGGGTTTAACGAACAGGGTCATTAGCGTAAGGTTTGTCGAATTAAGGTCACTACGGGGATGGAAGCCTTATTTGTTTTGTTGACGGAGATTCTAAGTGCTGCTTTGAAGTTACCTACAAGAGGGTTTATTGATTAAGTTCATATTGCCTTGCTTTAAAAAACCTACCTTGCACGATTTTGTCTGAACTTGACGTATTTTTATGATTTATTCCAACAACGCATTTAATTTTCTGTTCGCAAGTTACATATTATTTTTAACTCTTTTTAATATTCGATAACATTTTTGAAATATTTTTTCCTACGAATCTTTCAACTAGGAAAATGAAAATAAAACTGTTCTCTCACAAATAGTTTTGTTCAAGTTTTTATTTTGGTTTGAAAGAATTTGGTACTAAACACACTAGGAGGTACTTATCCTGATGAATAAAATGTGTTTTTAAAGACTAATTAACAGTTAAACATTATCAAGTCTGCTACAAAAGTATAAAAAAATTACCATTTGTCATTATAACGATGTGATAATAATATCCTAACATTCTACCGCAAACCAAACAAAAGCTGATACTGCATTGCAAAATTACATTGCAACTCAAAAAATACTTACCCATAAAAGGCACCAACAGCTGTAAAATAGCGCGTGCTCGGAACAATACTTCGAAAGGTATTGTAACACCCACTCATTGATGCGCGTTATAATTTAATGCCACCGATGTGAAATAGATCACGTTCCGCAAATAGAATTTAAGGTTCACAATGATTTATAGTGCAATGGGATTTAGGGATCTAGACTAAATGTAGAAACAGAGCTCTGATTCTATGTATTGCGGGACAATTTACACAGCAATATCTGGCCCCGTGCTAAGTTCGAAGCTTGTGTTACGGGCTCTAGATAACCTTATATACTTATTAGAATTTACATTATATACATAGAGACTTTAGACTTTTTTTTTATACATATAGAACAGCCAGACTCTGGAACAAATATAATGCGGATTGTTAAATTTTTTCCGAGGGGTGAATCAAACCCGCAACCTCCTGCGTTGCTGGCAGAACTCGCCCACTGCGCCACAGAGGTCGTCATAATTTTATAATGATGATGATGTCCTTATTATAAACTTATCGATTCCTAACTTTCTATATTAGATCTACTTAATAGGTTGGTTCGGCTGATTTGATAGCTACCGATATTTTATGATTGGATTAAGCTTTAGGTCGTAAAAACATTTTATGATTCTATAAATACGAATTCAAGTAGGTATCGAGCCTTTCGGTTGCCATACGAATTCTGTAAGATACCAAATGAAATTAGCTTTTAGTAACAATGTTGTAGATGATTATAAAAATGATTTAAATATAAATCTCCTTGTGTTTTAATTATTAATTTTATCACTATACACAAACTCCAAATTTCGATTTCGAAAATCATCATCATCGTAAGCACCCCTATTAACGTTCCTTCTACGACACAGGGACTATTTACGAGAGAAATAAGGTCCTAATGTCCTAATTCACCACGCTGGCTTAAGTGCAGGTTATTGAATGACACAAACATGTCTGACGTTGTTAATAATGATTCAAATAGTTTTAGTTAAAAAAAGTTAAACCTACTTTACATAAAAACTGCAATTTTCCAAATTTTATAATTAGATATAAAAAAATATTTTTGCTATCCAGTAGATAAAGTACATATATCTTTAATAAATATGCGTTTATAAGTTTTTGTTCTTCTTTCTATACCTATAGAAACGAAAATAAGAAATAACCTAAATTGGTAATAGTTCGTTTTATCAGAAAAAGCACTTAAATCATTTGAAAAACCCATCATTAACAACTTCCAGAGAATTACGTTCCCAAGCTCACAGAGACAATTTTGTTTGTAATAAAATGATGACAGACAAATTAGGCTCGCATAAATCAAATCTTGTGATATTACTCCACCAGATGTGTTAAGAAGCACTGAAAAGAAAACGGAGGATTAAGTATTTTAACTTTATAATAAATTTATTTGATGTGTACCAAATTTTTAATAAACTAACAAAACAAATAAGTTTATTGTATAGTCTGGTATTAAAACAATTTATTTAACATTATTGTGTTTATAATAATTAGTGATGGTTCCAAGATCAGATATGAATATCTATTTTATTTTATTTCAGATATTATTTTACGAAAATTATGAAGATGATGAGAGAGCTTAACATATTAATTATTATTTTCGTCTAAAGTTCCTGAAACTCGGGTCAGCTTCAGGAACTTAATTATAATCAACTTAGATTTTATGTACAAAACAAAACAATGTTTTAATTTATTATCTAAACTTATTAGAATACATTACTGTACAACAAAATGTTCAGCAATGTAGCACGCTATAGGTATGGTTTTCTGACAACAAAACACTGAAACATTAGTTTGTAATCGTATCAGCACTTTCGATAGATTCACTGAATACTTGGCAGTTGAGCACATAACATTCAGTACCATTTAAACACAGTCCGGTTACAAAGAGAACAAACGGAACAACTAAAATACCTTGCATCAAGAGAGTAGAAATGTAATTCATTAATTCGTGTGTTAGTTTAAGCTAACTGGACGAAGTTGGGTTTACCTGCTATGCTTGTTAAATAGAGTACTTTTATGTATACTCGTAGTTGTTTTACTTTTTGCCTCAAGAGATGTAGATATACAGTTAAATGATCTTTGTGGTTTAATAAACCATTCGTTTCGGCATCTGACGGTTGCCTGAGAGCTGAAACCTGAAAGGATATTTATTATATTAATCGATTACCTTCCAGTCCCTTCTAAAAGCTTACCTTAGCTTATATTTAAAGAATCCAATTAACCTCATTATATTTAATGAGGTTAATTGGATTCTTTAAATATAAAGAATCGGTAATTTTATTGCCCTCGTAAAATTATTACAAGGTAATAATTGAATAATAACCAACTAAATAAACATTATAATTTACAATTCAGATTTGAATAGCTCAGTTTACTGCCTCAAAATGATAAGATTTTCACAGCTTTTGACGCAACAGGGATTCCACAATTTACAAAGCATATTTTACTCCGTGTTTTGGTTTAGTGAGTTGAACGGTTGGACTTATTTACGTAGATTTGTTGCATTGTACGTATCTCGTATTTTGCCCCTTTTCATTGTAATTTTAAAAATAATATAAAATGTCGTAGTAGCTTATAGAAGCTTAACAGGTGAGGACAAAGCGGGCAAAGCCGCAGAATCAGTTAGTATAATTTCAGAATATGTTTAAGATTTACATTGATTTTAATTAACTTAAATTAAGTTGTTGTAAGATTAGTGGACCAACTAAGTTTTAAGATTAATTTTAGGTAAGTATGTTTTGTAGGAATAATTCTTCGAGGAATTAAACTGTAGTTACCTACTGCTTTGTCAAATAGTAAGTTATTATTATATTCACTGAAGATAGAACTATTATTTAGCAGCGCAGTAAAAACACTGGGGATACTGACATCCGCAGCCTAAAAGAGTTATAACCCGCATTATTCGAGAAGTGGGTAAATTCCGGGTGGTCTGATATAGGGTGATCCTTACCCGTTCCTAAAGAAACATGCCCACAAATGTTATAGGTAAGCTTTCGAAATCTTTGAAAATATCGAATCCTTTTTCAAATTTTCTTGGTATTGCTATACTTACTGGTAACTTAGGTTTTTATTCATTTTTTTCTGAATTGCTTGATTGATAGCATTAAAATAATATGTTTATTAAAAACCTTGTTACAATTACAACACCTTTTATTTTCTCTTCAATCATTTATTTTATCATTTAAAAAAAATGTCTAAGACAATCTAAATTAATAATGCCGTTAATTTAGAACCTTGATATATGATTAAGTTTATTATAGTTTTGTACTGATAAAAACAAACAATATTTATAATAATTTGTTTGTATAAGTTATTAAAAGTAAATTCACTCCCTGTAGAACAAACAGACTAGTTCTGAAGGCTCAATATAATTTATAGCCTCTTTGCTGATTTCACTCAATTGCATTCAATGCGTAACTTACAAATGGAACTCAAGAAGGATTTTACTATCGACGGAAAATTACTGATAAACGATTATCATTGTTTATTGTACAGCTGATAGTAATGCAGTGGGCGGTTTTAATTAGCAACTCATAACAGCGGCCATTACTCAAAATTTGACAAGGCTTAGGCCTCGGTCTCGAAACCAGCGGGCAGCGGGGCGGCGGCGGCGGCGGCGCGGGAGCGGGGCGGGCAACGCATACCTGTTCTCGAAACCAGCGGGCAGATCGCGCGGCACTGTAGCGGTGTAGTGTTGTGTTCGTGGTTGTGTTGTCGACATTCGCAAACGAAATGTCTGAAAATCGGCGACAACATCTTTTTGATTCAAATGTATTCCTAACGCTCGATTTATTGTGGGGAAAAGAAGAAGTGGATCCCTACTATAGGGCAAGGAAATCGATGATCGATCGAGGAAATTCGTCCGACTTATGTACGAATAATAAGAAATTGTTTGTCCGGTATTAATAATTATAATTTATTCATAAAGTACCCGTACGAATAAAAAATAATTTATTCATACAGTACCCGTACGAATAAAAAATAATTTATTCGTACAGTACGAATAGATTCAGTCCAAAAAAAAAGTACAACACTATACTACAATGCAGACGCGCAACGCGGTACTGTCACCGCTCGACTGGAGTGCACCGCTCGTTGCCCGCCCCCGCGCCGCTCCCGCGCCGCTGTTTTCGAGACTCGGTCCATTTGACTATATGCATAAGATCCTGCCGCTCCCGCGCCGCCGCCGCCGCCGCCCCGCTGCCCGCAAAATTCGAGACCGAGGCCTTACGGTTGTGCGACATGAATATAAAATAATGCTCCAGTTAATCGTAATTATTTTATTACTAGCTTTCTACCAGCTGTTTTACCTGCATAATACGTTTTCTCTCGGTTAAATGTATCATTTGTGTTATTCTAATGTAAGAACATTATAAGCTTTATTTTTTAAGGTTTTAGTAAAATCTAATTAACATTAATTTCAATAGATTGTTGATCAATGATAATCGTTTATTAGCAATTTTCTGTCGATAGTAACATTCTTATCGAGTGGCATTTGTAAGTTACAAACAATAAAAACATACATACATTAATATAATATGTATCAAAATAAGCTAATTCAAACATAACTAGAGAGCTCTAACTAATCACGCCTCGTCACGCCCTCTACGATGACATGAACTAAGTTCATAATTGTATTCTGGCTCCGGACACTGCTTGATTGATTGCCATGCATGGCCTTTGGGGCAAATTAGGTCACTACACCTGTAGATTGTACACTGGGGATCTAATCCTCCAATTTCGTCCTACATTTTGATGTAATTCGCGAAAAAATTTAATATTTTTAGACCATTTCCACACTGAAAAAACAAAAAAAAAATTAAAATATTGATCGGACATCTTTAAAATTAAACTTAAGTAAATAGTTCCATATCTTGTTAGTAACCCTACTAAATTAGATACTAATCTTATTCTTTAATGTAATGAAGAAACATAATGCCATAATCATATACTTATCAATAAATGGCGAACAAATCCTGGTTTTGAACTATAATCAGATATAGCCTGTTCCAATATATACAGGGCATCGGGTTATATACCGCGTGGGAAAATACGGAATTAGTTGAATAGCTGGAACCACTGGATGTGATAAATGCTGTGAATGGTGCGATAGTGTAAGTAATGGTCTGGACTTCATCTTGCGGTTATAAAAGGTACTTACACCATTCCCTCGTTTGTATCTCTATACCTTATTACTTCGATTTCTGAGGTCTTATCTAGTGGTGTGTAAAATAATTGGTATTTGCTGGTGAAGAAATAATTTCCATAGATCTTGGATAGTTGAATTACGAAATTATTACTTGTAAAACTATTTTGTTAATGAATAGTTAAGAACTAAAATACGAATTCAAGTTTAAAGTTTCAAGAAAAATTATAGAAGTGGCAATATAAATTTATTATTATATACGAGTACAACTATCAGGTTGGAAAAAAAATATGTTTTACTCAATTGTTCTACATCATGTCTAAATTACAATACTTACCCATAATATTTATTTGTTTGTAAATATAATGTCTTTTCCAGTATGTATCGTATAACAAAGTTGTTAGCTGTACAAGTTTGTATGACGCAGTCTGCCGAGTCAGCGGTATCGCGCGCACCAGAAACAATATTTTACCGGTTTAAAGTATGAAAGGAAACGTGAACCGCACTGCATACGCTATTTTCACGTAGAACTTGTGAAGGAAAGCTTAGCTTTTTATTAAATTGACGAATTTAATTCATTCAGCAGAGGATAAGTTGATTTAAGGTAATAATTAATAACAAAGATTTTGATAAAAAATGTCAAGATCTTTTTAAATTACTTGTCATTGTACTTGCATGAATTAACTTACCTATACAAAACATTTTGCTTTTGAATATTAATCTAAAAAACCTAAAAACCTCTTTCTATTAAAAGTCAATTAAATAGATAATTGAGGACTTATAACATGAACGTTGCATTGCCAAAAATACTTTTTTAATTTATAAAATTTCACAATACTTTTTTGATTTATAAAATTTTACAATATTTTTGTAAGATTATAAAATTTACAATATTATTTCTCAAATTATGTTTAAAATTTCACAGCCATAATTGCCGCTTCTAATTCATTCTTAGCTCTGCCAGGGTATGCCATATGCCACCCACACTAAAGAAAATTTAATAAAAGTATAAAATAACTTGAACCGTAAGTCATCGTAAAAGGAACTGCATGAGGTGAATTAAATTAAAATTTGAAACAAAGCAGTAAATCGCTGAAAGAAACCCCGACTCGAAAGTTTCAACGGACATTGTGCAAGATGTATTCAAGCAAGTTTCAAAAGCTAATGGAATTATAAATCTGCTGGAGTTGATCTAAGAATAACTTTGAGTAGCTGTTTTGTTCGTATTTGATTAGCGAGTCTGAGTAACTCTAAATCTTGGATTGAGACTGATAAGACAGATAGCTTATGCAAATACAACCTTCATCTTTTGCTAAAAATAATAAAGTAACTAAATTTTTCATTATATATTTTTAATTGGTCAAAAACTCTTTTGAATTCTATGTTCATTGAATCTAAGTAATGAAAAATAAATTTATGCAATGCGAATTCACAAGATAACGTAATTTAAAAATAATCGAGTATGATCTTATTCAAAAAGAAGTGAAGCTCAAACAAGAAATTAAATTAAAATTAAATTATTTTAAATAAAGAAGTGTATTAAAACTCTGCTCACTAGCATGCCAAGTGCAACTGGCTTAGGCAGCATATTACTTTAAATTGGTTCATCTAGGAACTAGGTTAGACTCGGTCTTAAGGCTCACCTAGAGCTTGGAAATCCTCTTAGTTTGGTCGAAAAAGTTAGAATGAGGTGAAAATACATTTCTTAGATGAAATTTGTTTGGCAAATGAAATTCGCATTTTTAAGGTTCCGAATACAAAAGGAGAAAACAAAATGAAAAACCTCACAAAAATAAGACTCCTCGTCATTTGATTTATTTCTGTGCCTGTTTTAATTTATAAAATTATAATTATATAAAATATCACCTTTTCCCCTACCTTATCTAAAAAAGTAAATAAAAAAGTTTACCATGTAATGTGTGAAAATAAATAAATAAAAATAATTTGAAAGTGAAATAAATAAATAAAGTTTAGTTTTCCCCAGTTATTTTCGACTAAGGCTTAATCGTTCAGAATTCACTAACTTCTATTTGAAGATGCTTTAGGATATACATTTCAGTGTAAGACAAACATTTTATACTATTAGTATCAGACAAACAAATTAAATGATAAAAAATGGCATACAACTAACACTTTACTTTACTAGACACTTGTAGCCATTTTATTTCTAATTCTATGGCCATGTTTAAATTTTTACAAATTGTTATTGTGTGCCCTTTCTAAAACCATTTATTTATTTACTAACATATTCTCATAATTGCTTACCAATGTTAAATTATTAGATCTGTGCCTTATTTTAATAGCCTCGGGTTAATTCAAATTAACTACGAGAGATAATATAGAAAGCAACCAGTTATTTCTGAACTATTTTATTAATTCTATATTAGCCAAGTGCAGTTCGAATTTTGA
Source organism: Chloroclystis v-ata (assembly GCA_963691955.1). Taxonomy (NCBI): domain Eukaryota; kingdom Metazoa; phylum Arthropoda; class Insecta; order Lepidoptera; family Geometridae; genus Chloroclystis; species Chloroclystis v-ata. The sequence goes on along the minus strand of OY829902.1, from coordinate 7,232,546 downwards.
CTTTAGCATTTTTCTATTTTTGTTTGCTTGTATTAAAAATAATGAAATGCTGCTGTAGCCATCATCATCATTTCAGATTATGTACTACTACCTCCTTTCACATGATACTAAAGAGGTCAGCAAAGTCTATTCTGGTTATAAAGAAATACTGCTTAAGCAAGCAGTATTTCAGATTTGAATTAAACAATCGGTAAATATTAAGAGCCTTGTTACTTTTTTGAAGTTTTGCGAAATTGGATATTTTATGCACCACGTGACCGGCGCGTCACGCGAATTCTATGAAAAATACTAAATGATCTTGATACTTCGTCGATCTAAAACATACAAATATACTAATAATTATTTTAGATCTGTAGAAAATGGCATCGAATAAATTCCATTTTATTGAGTGGATTTTTTTCAGTTTCATTCTGAAATAATTATTATATTAATGTTTTTATTTAATTGATAGGTGTTTAATATATTTTCCTAAATTCAAAATGGCGGATATTTTTATTTCAATATTTGAATCAATTATGTTTTATCTTAATAATATCAATATTTATTTTTAATCTGATTGATTATTTGAAATCAATTACGTACATAATTTTAAATTAAAACATTCATGATTAATAATTATCTATATAAGAATAAAACTGAAAATAGTCTTATTGAAGTTAAATGTCCTCATTCATCTCATCTTATGGGCTCATTTTTAAACCGATTCTTCTGAAATTTGGTGTGTAGGTTTGTAATTAAATGTTTTTTTTTGTCGAATGTTGGGACTTGATGTAAGTTCGAAAGTCTAAATTGAACGGACTAAATACAAATTCTAATTATAACAAAACAAATAAATTATATTATATATAAGTTGCTTGTTTTGTTAGATGGTATATTTGTGTTTGAATAAATAAAAGTTTCGTTAATGAAGGTTTTAATTATGTTTCGGTATTATTTTTGTAGTTTCGAACTTTATATTTATTTTTATATTTATTGGTATCCATTTATCTACATATGTCATAGACAGATGTAGAATATCCATTTATCTACATATGTCATCTTGAATAATTCCCATTATATTTTTATTTTGATAAACTATTTATTTTTATTTTATTACGAACTTATTGAAAATATTTCATTTATATATTTAAAAAAAAAACAACCCGCACTTGGCCAGCGTGGTGAATTAAGGCCTAATCTATCTCGTCAAGAGAGAAGTCCCTATCCCAGCAGTGGGAACGTGAATAGGGGTGTTATTTTATATACAGGGCGTCCCAAAATTATGGGCCATGAAGGGGAAGTACCATATATATCGTTGATAGTGAATTTTGCTCAAAGAAGACTTCATTTTATTTTAAAAAGTAAGTAATTTAATTAATTAATTTACAAAAAAAAAATGTTTCATGTTTTTTATTTGATTAAAATAATTAATTTCACGTTGTTCCTTTCTTTTAAAATACTATATTACTTAAGCAGAGTTATTATTTTTTAGCTATTCTTTCGATTGGTATCATAAAAATCGAGTATTTTTTTTCTACATGTAAGTCGGTTCGATTCCCAGACAAAGCAAGTAATTTTTAGAAAATCAATGAATGCAGAATTACTAACTTAAAAATAAAATGAAGTCTTGTTTGAGCAAAATTCACTATCTACGATATTTAAGGTACTTCCCCTCCATGGCCCATAACTTTGGGACGCCCTGTATTTATTAGAAAGGTACATATTTAATGTTTACAATAAATAATATATTTATTAGAAAGGTACATTATTTATTGTTTACATATTGGATACTCGGTAAAAATACGAACAAAAAATTACGGAATATTTTCTTTGTAATAAATATTATGGAAATCTATACTACAATTATCAAGCTGAGGAGATTGCTTGTTTATTTGTTTGTACGTGCTACTCAGGAACCGCGGGTCCGATTTAAAATATGATTTCAGTGTTGGATAGTAAAATGATCGAAAAAGGCTATAAAACATAAACTAGTAAATAACGTAAAAACGCAAGCGCAGCTGTCGGCGGGTCGGCAAGTTAGTCATAATCTAAAAAAATCATAGGCATAATTACATTTAGTCGTTGGACGGTTTCACCAAAAAAAGTTGCCTTTGTTGTTTTTTAATTAGGATAGATAACTTTAGATATGCAATCCACATCCTACAGCATAACCTCCAAATAAATAAGGTTAAACAAGATGACAATGATGTGGTACAATTCTTAGGCCAGCAACAAGTGGTACAATTCTTAGGCCAGCAACAACAACAATTGATCGTTATCAATAAAAATAACAATTGATCGTTATCAACGGATCAACTTATGTCGGTCGTAGTATCGCAATAACACATACACGCACACTAACAGCGTTTTTACAGCAATTGACAGTCCCACACACTGACATTTTACGAAATATTTCTATATTTTATTCAAGAACAACCGACATAGGTCCGACCTCGACAAGCGCTCGCGCGGTACTAAATGGAAAAAGCCGGCTGAATGAAAAAACTACTAAATTATGGTAGTTTTATTTTATTCATAAAAAATTACCAAAACCGTTCTACAAATTAAAATTAATATCATAGTTTAAGCAAATGTTGATAAATATTTTGATATAAATATGACGTCCCATTGATTTAGAACTTCGGAGTTATTGAGGTTTGTTTCGAAGCATTTTCGGTCGATATTAAATTCGGTATATCTTTAGAATAAAAGCATTTAACGAAAATGTACTCTACTCTAAATGAAGAATAGGATATACGTAACATAATAAAAAATAGTTTGATCGCCCATATTCATTAGAATCTACAAATTAGAGCTGAGAAAACAGGTCTTCGAGCGTTTTTTACGAAACATGTATCCGGAGAATGATTATTACTCAATATATAAACAAGTTTTCTAAAATGTTTCTTGATACTTTTGTAGAGGAGAAAACGAACTATTATAAAAATGTAATTGTAATATCAAACAACTAACGCAAACCATAGAATTAGGACGAGAAAACCGAACAATTTCGCGATTTCACGTAATAGGCCTCTTAAAGAGAATAATTATTTTTACGCCTCGAGAGGTCTGATTTATTGCGCAGGGGCTTAAATTAAAGAGATATTCAATGCTTAATTAAGAAAGGCTTTTGATTTCATGTTTGTTGATCTTTATGCATAAATTGTTAAAGTAAATAAATTAAAATTTTGCTAGTTTTTTGAGTTCAAAATATTTGTGCTACACTCTAACATCTTTTAGAATACTTAAATACTAAATAACTTAAGTACTTTAAGTATAAAAATAAAAATCTGTTTGTAATTTTCGAAAATCTTTTGAGTAAATATTATCTTAAGCCATAATTAGAAGAAAAATGATACGAACTTGCATAGCATACGCTGGTTTAAAAGCGTCATCACAGCCCATAATATGCAACCTACAAGACATAAGGGAATTTTCACGAGAACTCGTGTCCATTAGAGTATATACGTAACGTAGTCATTAGTAGCATTCACCCCCGACCTGCGCCCTCTCGGGACAAACGTGATAACGTTCCCTGCAAGCTCCTAAGCACTTTACAGCATACGACACCAAATATTATACAGGATCATTGAAAATGTTGCCATCGATATTTCTATTCTGTAGCAGTATCCGATAAAATACGAATATTTTTTTCCAATATCCTTTTTTATACTGTTTGTTAATTAACAAACTTCTTAAAAACTTTTGAGGTACTTACCCCATTTCTATAAAATAATAATTAATTAATTTCAATAGTTATTTTTCAGTTTAATACCAATTGTTTTGTCAACAATCTTAACCATATTGTTGCTCTAAAGTTTTTATGGTCTGCTGTGTGAATCATCCAGCAATATTATGTTTATTTATATTGTAAAGCTGTAAAAACAGTCTTTACATTAATCTAGGCGCACTCACAGTAGAACATACATTTACTAGTAATTGTTAGTATTAATTTTTCGAACTCATTGAATTTTGTGTAGAAGCTAAATATTTGTTTCGTTTGATATAAAAGGCTTTTTAATAATTGTGGTGCAAAGTTAACCTATCCAGAAGCTTTCTAAAATATGTCTTTTATTAGTATTTTGCTTTTATTAAATTAGCAACTCTAAACATAAATTTAATTTGATTGTATTAATTTTTTTTATTTTAGTATATTCTTAACGCTTTTAAACAAAATGATGGTCGAACAAAATAGCAGCGTTTAATTAAGTCGTAAAAATATAAACAAAATTTGTAATCAAGGATTTACAGTCAATCAAAACAGAATAAAGAAGAGAAAATAACTAAGCAAATACTGAGCGCAAATTTAACGAATCTAGGACTTTTAGGACCCGAGGCAAAATTGTACATTAAGGTCTATAAAACAAAGTCAAATTATTAAATTCTGTGAAAATTCTTAGTCTTGTAAACGAAGCCTGTGGTCATATCCATCAAGGGACATACAGACAATCAGATTTTCTAGTAATTAATTTGCAATTTTATATTCACCCTCTGTTTATCGTTTGCGCTAGAATACTAGTTGTTTTCCGTGGTTTTTATCTTAAGAACAGATTATGATGAAATATGAAATTAATGAAAATACAATTATTATGTTTGATTACCAAGAAATTTTCCAAAACAAAAACATAGTTAGATGTTATATTTGCGATGCGATAGTTCGATTCGATACGATGAGTTTTATGAATACAAAAGTTTGTCAGTTGTGTTTGTTCGTTACTTTTTATGCTAAAAATTCCAAATGGGTCGTCTTAAAAATAAAAATACATCGCTAGAAAGAGACGGGACACATTTTTGTGCGGTAAAAGCGTGGCAAAAACGTTATAAAAAATGTTTTACCTCAAAAGAAGTAAATATATCTGATATAAAATAAAATAAAATAAAAAGCCTTTTATTCTAATGAAGTTTACATCTTTTCTTATTAGGTACTATCTATATATTATTCTTCAACAGTCGCCTTAACGGCGTAGATTTCTGATTATTATACCTAAGTCTTATATAGTAACCATTCAAATTGTATAGTGATGTTCCATAATACGGTAGTCAAAGTATAGGGTCAGTGGTGTTTTTATGTGACCTTTGGGTGCATTTTATTGGTAATATTTTATGAGTTTATCATGGCACACCATCATGAGTCTATGGATGCTCGTAAAACATTGCTTTTGTTACTGCATCGTATTTTTTCTTGGGTCATATAGGTACATTCAATCGATATTTCAATATTATACTCTTATCATTTGAGCCGTCGCCTAATATTTGAGTTATATACAACACCCTCTTATTAAGCGTCGAAGATACGGATTTTACCAAGCAGTGTGTATCGATAACTGTATCTATCTATTGACCAAGCCGATATGGATCTACAATGTTTGATAATGCACTAGGAACTGTCGGTCTACTGTTTTTCTCAATAATAGCCTTCCATAAACAATGTAACTACCATTATGCGAGCAGTAACTGGTCTTTAGGAGTACCGGTGGCTTGAATAATAGCTTCTTACAACCGTTCCAGTATACCCCCAGTTTAAATAATGCGAAGGTTTAAGTAACCCAGTAAGTTCCTGCATAATGTTGTTTTGAGAAAATAAACGAGTATTTTCTTCGATACCGTTCACTGATTCCACTATTTTGATGGGATGGATAAGAGTATTTTGTATCATTTTTAACGTGATTGTTTTAAGGATATTTTTATCATTATATAGCATTTTATGATGTTTATAGATAAGCTTGTTATGTTTTTTTTTCAAATCGAGCGAAATTTAAAAATATGGAATTTTAAAGGCGATCATCTCAAATCATCTTCAAAACCTGAACAGCCAACCTTCGATATATTTCAAGCACCCAAGATACGTTCCAGATTAAAAAAATCCCGCATTGCAGCTGACTAAAAAAACATCGTAAAGTTGCCACTTAGAAGAAGTGCGTACCAAAAACGTACGACAGAGGGAAGTAGGCATCATTACGTTAATTGAATTGGCGATGCTATCTTTGCCTACGGATAAGGCCTGGCTTATCAACAGTATCGCTGTCACGGAAAGATCAATCGTTGGCTCGTTACGACGCTCTAGCAGCTTGATTCTACAATTATTTTCTCAGTTGATTTTCTGATGAAAAATCTTTGAGATACTGTAGTACTTAATTACACTATTTCTTACTTAGTACAATGCAGTAAGCATTCTGAATGGAATAATTAACCGAAATTTAATACCAAACGCGTTATCAAATAAATCAAAAAACGAATACCTTTTAATTTATGCTATTCATATTGAATGGTCCTTATAAAGCTACATTTTTAATAAGTTTTATGCAAATCAAGGACTCAATATAGATCACGTTGGAGGTACGAATTGAAAAGAAGCTACGTCAAGAGAGTCCGTACTTGACGAAGGTTTCCCTTTTAGGCTTTGATGAGGAGCTGACAAACCACATTTGATATTGAAAAAGTTATTACCTGCGTGACAGCCCTGCGCTCAGGGTAATGAGAAATCTCATTTGGTTTACTGAGATAGAGACGACATGGGTTCAATGATAACCCATGCATAAAACATTAACCCATTTATAAAATGTATAACCTACGTTATAGATTTATTTTATAAATAGGTTAATATTGAAGTAAACAGGATATCGACGTAACTAATTGTACTGGACGATATAATATATACTTTGTCACCGCGCACGCAAAACACGTACTACATTATTTCAGCCATCGGACGTACACTGCTGGATATAGGCCTTAATAATTACCAAGTATTACGGTCAGATGGAGCTTGTATCCACTGTGGCGTGTATCCTCTGGTCTCTTTGACTAGATATCTCCCCGAGGCTGCGTTTGCCGATCTGTGGTCTCCCATCAAGACTCACTTTTCAGCCCCATTGGCCATCTGTTATCCCCGCTTATCCCCTGGGCTATGTAGGTGAACTAACACGTACTACGCACGTATGATTTTTTTTTATACTATATTTAATTAAAAATAAATAAAATAAATAATTATGGCCATTATGATGTTTCACGTGATGGTTTTTATTTAAATTTTATAATTGTTTATTTTTGTTATTAAAAATACCAACAAGAAAGCTGAACTCTTCTGCTATTTTTAATACCAAAAGTCCAACAAAACTTTGGTCAATTTACAACCAAACAGCACTTTTGAACCCGGACAAACAAGTTTTCTCAGTATCATATTTCCCAAGGCACAAAAAAGGAGGCGTAATACCCGCGACCCATATTACCCTGCATTATAACTTCAAATGTTGCAAACATAAACTTCTCATCAGCGACTCTTGCCATAAATTTAAAAGCCTACCTAAGGGACCTTATATGCTTTATGTTGTTTAAATATTATAAAAAATAATTCCAAAAAACATTTTCGTAACGAGAAACTTATATCTTGTTCTATTTAATAGCTACGAGTAAATTGGAAGAGTTTAATCTGAGACAAAATTACAATTATAAGCATCTGATATAATTATAGCTTAACTTGGAGGGGCAGTGTCTTGCTCCCAGATTGTCCATAACAATTCACTTTAATTTTCTTAAGCAATTAGAACAACACATGTTTTAATAATACTTAAAGTTACTATTTATTAATACGTTTTAATAATATTGCTTACGCGAGCTTGTTGCATTATATTTGTGAAAATGACGCTATTGGAACGAAACTACTTAGATAATATTATTGATATTTAAGCATATTTCTATGAACGCATAAAGCACGAAAGAAAGAAAAGACATTAGATATATTTTTGTGAAAAAAAAAACATCAAAAGAACCTAATCTAAAATTACAAAAATAATATTTGACAATTGGGGAAATTCAGCCAATGTGGCTATTGAAACAGCAGCGCTAGTTTTAAATTTACCCATTTAGGACTATAGTCGCTAAAATAAATTGGTATTGGCTGAAGAAAATTAAAATCAAAACAAGAAAGACTACGAGTATAGGGGCTGACACCATGTATGTTAATTTTTTTAGATAGGCAATATTAATAGTAAGTACTTCCACAGGAACGAGCAAGTTCTTATTTATGATATTTCATGTATTGCAGTCCGTAGGTAAAAAAGCGGCGTGTGTAAGGCACCTTAGCGGTTGGCTTGCAGGGTGAAACCTCCATTATCATAAAATTACGTGATATCACTTTCTTTTGATGTGTCGTAAAATAAAAAGCCCACACGGGAATTGCGGGGTGATTAATTTTTGAGTTCTTTAATGTTTGCAGGATAAAGTTTTATTTATTTTAAATAGCAAAGTAAAATGTTGGGCTCGCTATGAATAGCAGGTACCTCTAGTATGAAAGTTACTTTATAAACAGCTACAGCTTTTGTGAATAAAATTTTACGTTTTTCTGACGAAAGCGATACAGTTTATATTGATTTATTATTTCACTTATGTTACATCCAACTAGTTAAAATTGATATTTCCAATAGAACCAAATAATATTATGTATATTATATTATTATGTATATTATATTATTACTTTTGCTTTTATTTGCGACAAATCTGCTATAAGCATAAAGGAACGTTACTTACAAAAAACTATAGATTAATGAAATGGTGAACAAAATAAACATCAATCGACCTGATTTCAATACAAACAAATAAAACAGGGCACGTGCAACCACTTGACCATCGACGTAATTATATTTTATGGGCACTGAATACAAATATATAATAATGTTATGGTGATCAAAAATGTGTGGTAATATCACTATAAAAATAGCAATACGCAGAGGTCAGGTTAAGATAGGTACATAGTGTGTGTGCTTGTGTGTAAACAGTGTATTACTAGGTATTTAACATCAATTCTGGTGATTAAAGATATTTGGATAAATGCCTAATGGGGGTCAGTCACAATAAATTGAACAGAAAAAAACATTAATATATGCAAATAAAAATTACAATTTATTATATTCCACATATTTTCCTCAAAATAATGCGACAGTTTGTTCAAAAGCCTAAGAAAGATATTAGATAGAATAACTGTATCGGACACTTTTTTAATTCTAAATACCTATGTATATACTACATACTACAGTATTACTACACCTTTATTGTAGCAAAACGTAGTATAATTTTTCGTGGTCACACGCCACCCTCGGCTTATCGTTTTGTTTATAAAGCCCCATATTGTGACTGTTTACGCCATAAATAATAATTCAGTGCCATATAAGCGAAATACAAACTCTGTTTTTAGCAAGCGCCTATCTAACGAGTTGAAATTACATTATCATCATTGCAATCGTCAGATGAACATGGTCTTCCCTAATATGGGAATAAGCATTTGTCGATCGATTGCATGAGCAAAAAATAAATGTAATGAATTAAATACAGTGCGATACACTGTACAACACGTCAATGACAAATCTAGTGCGAAAAAAAAAACGCCACTAATCTATGTAATATAAAAACAACAGTATGGTTATTGATTATAAAATATTGTCCTAAGACTTTTATCTGGTTCTTTTGCCCAGTAAATAGTGATAAGGTTGATATATTATTTTTGTTTTGTTTAATTATTATAATTGTAAGGAAAAGCCATAAACATAATTTAACTGAAAACTGTATAATTTCGTGTGAAATGTACCAAAATGACAGCTTTGCTGGTATACTGACAGGGTAATTGCTTGCAATGCGTTTATCCACTCAATACTTTTATATGCTGGAAAGCCCCGACTTTGTGGCCACGTTGTAAATTTGATTTGACGTTGATAATTTTCGCCTGCAACGCTAGAGGTTGCGGGTTCGATTCCCGCCTCAGAACAATAATTTTTACGATCTGCTCATATTTGTTCCGAGTATCTGGGTGTTGTATTATGTATAATAAATATATATATAAAATATGTGCATTTATGTATATTCTATTAAGTATATCAGAAATCTAGCACCCGTAACACAAGCTTAAAGCTTACCACAGGGCTAGCTAGATGTTGCTGTGTAAATTTTCCAGCAATATTTATTTTTAATTTATATTATATACATAAATAAAAGGTGTTTAATTTTCGATTTGTTACTTAGTCAGGGCTATACTGAAAAGTGCAGCTTTATTGCCCCAGCCAGCAGCACGCGATACAACTTTTTTTATTTTGCAAAGAAATGGACACTTTTAATTGGATGCATAAAATGTTGACTGAGTGGGCGAGCTGGTAGTGAGTTATCAACAACCATTTTTGACAATTTTCTTTAACAATTAACTATCTAAAAACAAGTATCAACATTCGCGTCTTTTCAAAATTAAACAATTTGGCAAAATATTTTTCAGTTATAAACTTATAAGGTTATTTTATTTTTCAATTTTTATTCAACATAACACGAAGTGTGCAATCTATATTTTTAACTCATACGTGATTTCAGACGGAATTTTATTATAAACTAGTCAGCACATGACCAATGGACAAGGTTCGTAGAAAACATTTAATCCGCTCTCATTATGAAATATAAATTAAATTACTTTTACTGACCCGTAACACAAACTTCGAGTTTATGAGGCAGAATGTTGCTGAGTAAATTATTTAATTGATCACTATTAAATAAAAAATATACCATAATTAAAATAACTGCACATCAAAAAGCTCTTGCAACAATTTCAACACGCCATATACTTTGCTCAATTCGCCGAAACTCGATATTAATGTTCCTTGGACAGATTTATGTCAATGAAGCCGGAATCCCTCCCCTTTCTCATATCAACACGTCGATATATCAGAGGCGTAGTGCCATTTGTCAGCTATTTCTGCCATAGCCGTCCAACCATCGAACAATATGCTCTGTAATACGATGAAAAAATAACATGAAATGGTGATTTGTGTCTTTCAATATATGCTATTTAAATGGGGACTATAAATACTGATTTATTTTAATAAACATTGATGGTCAATAAGATATTTTCAAATGATTTAGAAGCGATTTGTAAAAAATAAACTTATATATTTGAGTCAGGTTTAATTTTTAGGTCTTGACAGAGATTTAATTCTAAGTATAGAACCTCGATTTATGTTTAAATTTTATTTTGTTCCGTTGAAATTACAAAAACTTTAAATTGAATATCCATTTGGTACGTTTAAGTAACATCGAATATTTGTATAAACACTAATTGCTAAAAGGCTAAAAACCTATCTTTTTATATAATTTCCGCAGAAATGGAGGTTTTCTAGGTATCGTTATTTGAAAAATTATAAATGCATACATACAAATTCTCGTTTACTCCTACCTACTCAACAGAACAAGTGAGAATTGTATTCCCATTTGTTTTGTGGACACAATTAATGAGAAAAAAAATCTCAGTTCTTCTGTTAACAGAACTACTCAACAGAACAGGTGGGAGTAAACGCAAATTCTCATCAAAAACAAAACAGTCGTGTTGGGTAAAATATTGATCAAACAAAACTGAGTCGAAATTGGATTTAATCAGTTACTATGTTAGGCTTTGACCCAAAATTAAACTCATATGTTTACGTTCACATTGTTTATTAGTACTATTAACACGAGACCATTAATCAGATAATATCAAGACGCCACTTGATAAGAAACAATGTCCAAAACTTTTGCCGTCCATTTATTGGGTTAATGCTTTGTTTGAATGTAAGTTACATGCAAACTATAATAGTGCCTATGTAGTATCAATCATCATCCTTGCATATACATATTTCTTTAGAGTGAGATATGATATATGTAATAAATTCGTGCTCTGACGTAACTCCTCGATAGCGTAGTGGTTAGCGCAACCAGGGCTAAACTGGGTGGCGTGGGTTCGACTTCAACTCGAGGACCAAGGTAAACGGTGTGATTTTGTAATTTTTCTTATACCATTTTCTAATAATCATCTTTGTAGTCGTTGGACGCCATTCGCTGATCTCAGGCTAATGAGTTGCAGTTATTCGATTGGAAACGACTAGCATCTACTTTGAAACTAGCAGGTTTTTTTGATTCATCCGACCATCTTGTTAGTAGACATCCGATAGTGTGCTTGCCGATCCGCGGTATTCATACAAGAGCTTTTCGACCCTATTGGACATCATCGAGCTATATTTTTATATTTTTTTGTTATGTATAACTTACCTTACCTTACTTAGATGTTGCTATGCGAATGTCCTACAGTAATTTATTTATACACAAACGTTCTCGCAATTTTGCCTCAAAACAACAACTCTACAAGTACCATTGTAACAATATGTGTTACTAATATGACCTATTAAGTTCTGTTACTGATATAACTGATAAGCTTAATGGAAGATGGGAACGCACGATATTAACGAGGGCGGGCGAATTGAGCAACTATGAAGTGGTTAGTTTTTGGGTCGGATAAATTATTTATTGTTGTGTTAATAACTCTTGTTTTGCTAGTTATGGTGTTAGTTATTCGGGTAGGTTTCGAATAGTTTGTATGAATTATTATTTCAACCTTGATAAAGATACTTTTTTAATTCAGTTTTTGAAAAAGTTTCTTATAGATTTCTAATCGTACCGTTTTTAATATAATTTTAACTGATTTATTATTATCAATATTTTAATAACGTTTGGAACTGAGTGACTAAATATTCTTAGTGATCCAACAGTATAAATAGAGAAACGTAGATAAAAGATAAGCATAGCTTTCTGCAAAGCTTTTTTATCGACTATTATTTAAACTTTCTTCAAAGTGATCTGTAGTCCTTGTAACCGAAACCACAACCACAATTGATCAAACAATGTGTTTTCGTTCGGTCAAATTGATTGATCAGTATCAGCGTATTCCGATTAATCCCCGGCCTAATGGATAATTGCCGATTCCGGTATTCGTTTACTGTCTTCAAGCCGTTTTGTCTTGTTAACGCGCCTGTTTCTCTTTGAATAGATCTTTGAATAGATGATAAACACCCGTATTTACGTTCCTATTGATTTGACACAGGAATAAAATGGTAAGAACCGAGAGAGAACCGCGCGCGCGAGCGTGAAAAGGACTGCTCTTATGGTGGTCGAAACGTCGTGAATGTTTTAACTTCTTTGTACATACGTATGTAAGTACTTTGCGTTATATGATAACGTGTGATGATAAGTTAGATAAAAGCATAAAACATTCCAACACAATGTAAAGCTATTTACTGCATTTCATAAATGTAAATGGTGAATAATGGGTAAAATACCACTAGTAGTTCAAACCGTGTCATGTCATAGTGTCATGAACTCTAAAGTGTTTTGTCATGATTTTAAAGCTTTAATTATTAGCGACATTTTTATATCCAAATTGATTTTCTTATTTTTTTCCAAGCAATGTTGCTCTACCAAGGCAAATTACGGCAACAAATTTTAAAATAAGCTCACCGCTTTGATGGCCCGTAGTGATAAGGAGAATTTAAGACCGAACTCATTAGCTTTAATTAGAAAAGGCCTATGCCCAGCTGTAGACTAAGATGTAACGGAATAAGAAAATAATGAGAACCCTAATTTGCTATGAATTTTTACAACTTCAATTTAAATTTAGTTTAAACTTTTCGAAAGTAATTTTGTTACTAATATTTTTTTTTACTCTGCTATGTTAAGCTGCTGTTATATTTCTGCTGTTTGTGTATAATCTTAAATCGAAAATCTATAGATATTATAGAAATAGAATAATGTATCAATGAAATCAATGATAACATTTATATTTCCTGCGTTTGCATGTATAAATCACTTTATTTACGCCACACCATACACTATCCTAGTCAGTAGCTCGCCAATTACTCTCAGCAACACTAACGTTTGCAAAGGGGAGAGTCGATGGCATTTACGAAAGGGAAAGTTGCAAAGGGTCGCGGTGAGGCCAATGGATGAGGATGTCTTTAGTTTTATCTAGATAAAGAAAATACGAGTATTTCTACATCTGATTTACCTTTTGTAAGAAGACATCAAAGCTTGTATTTGTAGTTTTATGGTGAACCTAGGTTTACATAGGAGAATAGTAGTTTATAAAATATAGTAATATAACTAGTCAGGTTATCAAATTAACAAAAATCAAGCTTTATTTTTAATTTTAAAACGAATTTTGCTAAACCGATTTGAATATAGTTCTTGGTTACTGTAAATTTTATGAAAAATCAATGACATCACAGGCAAAGCATCGCGACGCAGCTAGTTCTCTATAAATGCTGCATCTCACCTCACCTCAACTTATTGTGAGTTCGACCACGTTTGAGGGAGAAGACACCCTTCAATTTCGGAGGCGTAAAATTGCGCTTGATGACTTTGCCACTTTGGTTCTAACTGTTATTGTGGAGAATAGAAATGAATTCCTTGAAAATATTCTGATTTTAGTGTTCAAATTACGCGAATTATTGTGTAAATTGTGCCTTTATAAATATAACTTTTTTCCTAGAAAACACATCAAAATCATCATACGTTGTGTAGTATTAAACATTGGAACATACATAGGGACAGACAATCAGCGACAGGTACTTTGTTTTATATTTATACCATGTAGGAATCTGCCGTATTACGTCGGCCTCGGAAGAATACCACCCTATCACTACTCGCGAGTGCCATCTAAGAATTGTAACTATCGATAAATGTATCAACTTTAATACGGGCACCAGCTACGTTTTCTATGTCTGTACCGAATTACTGATTATACCGAAAAACGAAAAAAATTACATTGAATAAAACTAAGTGATGAAATGGTTTGTATGCCCTCTATATTGAATATATATTTTGAAGTGCCCAAAAAAAATCTCAGCCTCGTGTTGCCCTGAACAAGTACAGGGCAACGCCATTCCTATTAAACTACCCACAAATTCACTTTTATTAACGCCTAAACAAAAGTAAGCGCAATTTTATCCATCCACGACCCCGGTACAATTAACCGTAAGTATTAATACTGTTCCCCAACGTTTCTGCGCTATTTCTCCTCGTCTTATTGCGTGGGGTGTCCGCTATTTTATTGGCACCGATTGTATGTTCTGTGTACTTTGCGACACTTTCCCTTTATGAATGTTATAGTTTACTATCCTCTCCCCTTTTCTGTTTATGTTTCTGAATGGCTTCTGAGATATTTGACTTGCGGTTGTTTGCAAATGTAATTGGGAAATATTTTACAGAAGTTACCCTTTTTGTCAGTCAAACTATTATGATGAACAGGAAATCAAAACACATTCATAATTCCGTATATTCATATAGTACAGGTCTCATCACCATAAACATTGGCAACACGAAGGTTTGGAATGATAACTAGGATAATACAATTTTATTTTATGGATTTTTATTTTATATAGGTGCCGTGGTTACAGGTTACTAAAACATTTCTAATAATACCCATAATTTTCTAAAAAACAAACTTATATAATATTTTTAGTTCTATTCGTAATATCAAAAACTATTACAATTATAAATAAAAATATGATATATACCTTTTTTGGAAAATTATTAAGATTCAGCCCCTATGATCGCTACTCCGAAAACAGACTTGATTGCCCCGAACAAATACAATATCTAGCCGCTTTGAAGTGGCTAAATTAACTCTTGGTCGCCCCAACAGTTTCATTTTCTTATAAAAGGTTTGTATAGGGGGGCACTTGACAATGTGTTAAATTAGTTGGCTACGTGAGTATCATCTATACAACTTATTAGGCTGGGCATCCACTTGGCAACTTATACCGTGGCTGCAATAATAAAGACTTTCTTTTGTTTTTGATATCTCTTTGAAGTTTTTCGTAATCTTTACAGATAAAAAAATCGTGGTATATGAAAGCTGAGTAGACCTAATAATTTTGTATTATATGTATTAGTTAGCAACGATTACATTTATTAGAAATTATCTTAAACTCCCGCGATTGAACGTTATGTAACCTTTATTTCAGAAGTTAAAATGTTTTTTCTTTATTTATTTAAACTGAGTCATAGTCATGTAAATCTAGCTTTACTCTCGCACGTGAGATGCAACTTGTAGCACCTTCACCGTTGAATAAATAATATAATTTTTCTTACGAAATTGCAAAATCGTGGCTTGCATTTTGTATAAAATCTTGCTGTACTTTTTTCCATAAAATGTTTAAGTTAAGCTTTGTACAAGGTGTGTCATAAAATAGCAGCAAAAAGTTAAAATAACAGGACTTCCGCGAGCATATTTTAAAACACCTTGAATGTGTATTTTACCAAAAAATAATTAACAAAAATCTTACGAAAAATCCCACGACGTATATGTATATAGACAACTTAAAAATATATATATTTTATAAAATCCCAGGCTCGTCAACGTCTTGTAAAACATGGGCTTAATGATGTTGCTTAAATATTTTATTCTAATTTAGATGTAAAAGCCTTTTACTTACTTAAGAACCAAAACTCATCTTTATTCAAACAAAAAAAAACCTCATGAACAATATCCATTAGGGAAATTTTATCATCGAGGACGATAAATTACTAGGCCCCTTACGAAATGCTATTCAAAACCACCGGGAGGCAATGTTTAAACAAACTACATTACATTCTAATGACCAATTTCGTTGACAATAACAGTGTATGATAATTTGATCAGGTGACACAATAGAGATCCCTCTCTTAGCGAATTATTAGGCGGACTAATGGTGGCTTAGAGCAAGCGAGTGCTGATATTGTTCTATAAAAAGTCCATTGAATAAGACCCCTTGCTCTCGCCCTTCGATTTCGAACTCTTTTGTTGGTCTCAATTTGAGCGTTCATCGAATACAATCATGTTGTTGAAGACATGGGATTGGTGCTAAACACGCAACTACAACAACATTGGTAAAGAAACACCATGTTCTAATGCTTTTGGTCAGATGTGATAATGATATTGCATTTATAAAAAACCTTTAATAGAGCCTTATTTAAGGTTTTTTAAATTGTAATATCACGATCATCATAAACTCCACGGTATGTCCCACTCTCGGACACGGGTCTCTCCAATAGATCCTATAGTATGTATAGTATGTACAGTTAAATCATTTGTTGTATACACATCAAAACAATATAAAAAAAGTCTAAAAAGTTATTTTTATCTATTTAACTCTTATTCTATTATCCTCTTTAGCAAACCCTCCTTTCGGTCTTACCGACTAATTTTTTTAGGAATTAAAAGTACCTACTCCTTAACTTCAAACTATCAAGATGTGTTGGGGACCTTGCGGAGGTTGCTGCGGAGGCTGCTGCGGTGGCTGCGGCTGCCCATGCATCACTATTTACACTTGCTGCACCAAGATCTGCTAAACGGTGTGATGCGGAGACGCAAACAAGCCATGGTGTTTGCGGGCTCCGTGTTATTAACATATTCGTCCTTATGTTTTACTTAGTGCTGTATGTGAAATATAAGAATAAGTATGAGTATTGTACTGTTATATATGGGTAGGTATATTACTGTTATCGTTATCTGTAGTAGTACTAGACTAGGCTATTGAAAAATCCATCTATTGGTTATTTCCGCTTTAACATATTAATTTTCATCGGACACATTCAACATTTTTTAAATCCGACCAAAAAAGTGAGGATTGTCGTTCCCTCAAAAATATTATTTTCGTAAAATCTGTTCCAGCGAGAATAAAGAATTCAGCGAATTTTACAAAAGCAAAACTGAAACGCTACAAATGTTGGTCCAAAGAGTAATCCTATAAATCCTTGTGAATGGACGACTGGCCCGGTTCAATTCCCTCTACATCCCCAAAAAAAGTTTAAAAAGAAAAATGCAACAGCTCCATTCACCTCCCAAGGACGATAGTGAAGAAAAAGGACACGCATTTATCAGCGGTGTAAATATTAGAGATGTATTTAAAAATAAGGCCGAAAATTTGGCAAGTCAATAACTTGCAATTTCAGTTTTTTTATATATAAGATTTCACCGTCGTTATTGTTTGTTTGGATACTCAACAGGTTATGTGAAATATACAAGTTACAAAATAACTACATTGTACCACACAAAATTAACAGAAGTAAAAAAATATCTGATTGAAATCTATAACTATACATAAAATACAAAAATTGTATTTATTCTGTATCATGTTAAAATAACTTCTATACATTTTTCATTCCACAAACATACACGTTGTCATTATGTATTTTTTGAAAAAAGCTACCACTTTTGCTAAAGTAAACCGTAATTCAAGAGAATAACAGCTAAAAATACCTGATTGATAGTCCCGAACAACGGAATTCGGGTGCCCGAAAACTTGTATTCCTTGCATCTCTAGTAAATATGCAAAGTATGGCAAGTTGTATAGAAAGAATCGCGCCTTCCCCGGCTTCCTGGGACGGGCGTCTGTAATAATGGATTACGAGTCTAGACGCGAGACAAAGCCGCTTCGAGCCCTTGAAAGTGGACAGGGCGCTGTGATTAGCGGAGCGAGAAGCGCAGCGATTTAATCAAGTCAAATCAAGTAATATATAGACGCTGGTTTGAAAATACTAGCACCAACTTTGAATATTATTATAAATTCAGAAATTTAAATATTCGTGTATCAATAAAAATTAAAAAAAAAATACTAATTGTATTTTTATGAAAGCACTTCAAGTGCCTTCGATTAGTGAAATTGAAAATTATAATTATTTGTGTTGCCGCGACTGTTAAAATGTTATTCGTCATAATTTTCAAAGAAAAATTATAAATTATAGCATTTAGATGAGTATATTATAAACATTATTTCACAGTTATTATTTATATAGGTCAAACTTATGCGGGCCGAAGTCATAACATAAAGCATTCATATTCGATATGTGAGATTTCAAAATGATTCCAATTCAATGTTATATTCTTCAAACCTTACAAAGCCGTTTTTAAGTTTGAAATGTGTAATTTTTTTATTGTTTTCTATTCTAAACCGTTGCATTTTGATCGTCAAATCGCGTCACCCAGTTAGAATCCCTGTGACTATGCGTGCAACCCGTGACCCGCTGAAGATTGATGGTAGGTTCACATGACATTGCTCGCCCCCACCCTTTTGATGACTTCACTAACAGTTATTTATGGGAAGGATTTACTCCCAGCACTCTGATCCCGCTTAAAATCCGTTCTCTCCAATTTTAAAGCCGTTTTTAAATAAGCTTCCTGGATTGAGGTTGATCGGTTTGATTTTGTTTTTGTTTGGTGTCGGTTGCGTCGGGTTAGAAAGGATACATTTAGGACTGATTTTGACGTGAATTCTGTAAATAGAATAAAATTCATGGTAAATGTTAATCCCGTGTTAATTCATAATAATGGTAAAACATGTACCAAATACTAAATTGTTTTATTGAAGAATTAGGTTTTATTACTTAATGCAACAAAATGTTTTGATTTATTTTTGTTACGCGTCAAAGTTTTGAAATGAAGCTAAGTTTTATAAAGTCATAATGCTAGTCAGAACATTATGATATATGTAGTTTAAGACTAATTATTTAAACATTGTTATGACCATTGGTTCCCTGTAAATACAAGTCGCTTCCAAACAAACATAAAAAATATATGATGATAATGATGTCAACAAGAATAATGATTAATTTACTAATTAAGATATTTCATTAGCTTTCCCTAAGATACAGAAACAAACAAAAGATCCAAGTTTAATAGGTACTGGTAATACATGAGTTGAAAAATTTTAAATTACAAAGAAAATAAGCAAAGAAGTTCCTCAGAAACTCGAAGTTACTGCGTTGTTATGAACTTTACACTTAAACCAAGTTAAAGTATAAATAGCGTTTTATAATAAGGTATTAAGCCTATGGGGAAATAAAATGGCTTTTACAATAATGGATAACATAACCTTAGCTTTCAAAAGTGCAATTTAATGGCTGCATAGACTTAGCAATTTTGCAAGGAAATTCACTCAGCAATATTTAGTCTCGTGGTAAACTTGATGTCTGTGTTACGGGTATTTACTAGGAATCTATCAAACTTAGTACCACAGAATATATAAATAAATTCTTTACAAGAAATGAAAATAAAAACACATAAAATAATATAATATCTGCTAGAATCAAACCCGCAACCTACGAGAACCTCAAAGAACATTTCAGTGCCAGGAAATCTAGAAAGGCTTGTCAATACAATAGCTGTACTTTGTCTTGTACGTGCTCAATCTGAAATCGGCCGTGTATCAAACGAACCGCAAGCATGCTGTCCACGTAGCACACGTCCGACCGCCGCCGAGGCTAGGAAGAGACTGGACGGTCCAATACTAGTGGAGTAATTGGTGTTATAATGAGTTCAGAGATTTGGGCAGTGATTTTCGGTTTTGGAGTACTACTTTTAATTACTTTTAGTGTAAAATTTGTCTAGCCGCAGTTATCCTTACTAATATTATAAATGCGAAAGTAACTCTGTCTGTCTGTCTGTCTGTTACGCTTTCCCGCCTAAACCTCTCAACCGATTTTGATGAAATTTGGCACATATAATCTTTAGACCCTGAGAAAGAACATAGGCTACTTTTTAATTCCACGCGGGCGAAGCCGCGGGCGGAAGCTAGTTATCTATATAATGGTTTATTGACAACATTTCCGCC
This sequence comes from Chloroclystis v-ata, assembly GCA_963691955.1. NCBI lineage: Eukaryota > Metazoa > Arthropoda > Insecta > Lepidoptera > Geometridae > Chloroclystis > Chloroclystis v-ata. Next base: position 7,212,144 of record OY829902.1, on the reverse strand, counting down.
TAAACCAAAACCACCTATAAAGGCTGCTATTTTTGGGAGCCTCGTATATATTTATTCATAAGTCTTCGTTCTAAATAATAGGCAATACACAGAAAAACGGTCAAAACCCATCACAGCAGATAATTTCATTTAATTTGTATAAATTTTTTCTTTTATCTTATGCCTGATTGAATATAAGAAAGAAAATCTGTTTTACCGATTAGCCAATACAACTGTAAGCCAACTGTAAAATCAGTTCACAAAAGTGTGTCAACGTAAAAGGATTACCGAAACTCACACAGAGAAACCCGAGACGGATTACCACCTACAAAGCTGTTGAAAAATCAACCAAATAGCCTTTTCACCGAGATTTTATTCAAAAACTTTGGCAACATCGGCAAAAAGTTGGACAAATCCAAGCCACAACATTCAGCTTAGTGTCCCCTTGAACAGATTACAAGGAGGACTCCGAATACTCAAACTCTGAGGCGGCCGAAACGGGTATTTACAAGCAAACAGGGTAGCAAAGGATTTTGATTTTTAACTTATACATAAAAACTAGAGGAAAGGAAAAAGCTTGAGGTTCCAGCCTCTAAACTAGCAGTTCAGACCACACTAAGAAATACCTAATGCACGAGACGGTTAAAATGATAATGGCTTAATTGTATTGGCGTAACCATTTCAACATTGGTGGCTGGTGGATTTGTGGTCAAATGCGTATGAGATCGCGGTAACTGACTTAACTCAATCAGAATTGTCTTTATATTCTAATTTCAAAATGTGAAAAGAAACAAGCTATGAAAACATGCCCATTAAAATACTCGTTTAATTAAGAATTTACTCCTAAATCAGTTTATGTTTGAATTCCCAAAACCAATAACTATCTATGAACAGCTGTCTATAATAGTCGAGTTAGGTTCGTATTAATTGCATGATCTAATTAAGAATAGTGTTTTGCGAGTCAAATATCCAACAGATATTGAATGAGATCGAATATGAGTAGTTAACAGCATGTCTATTCAATAATTGTTAAATGTATTTTATTAGATTATAATTATTATTGGACACTGTTTTAAGCGACAGCTTCACAAATAAACTTTCGTTTCAAGTTCTCTAATATTGTAGATATCGTGATTATAAAAAAATGATCTTATTTCACTCTAATGGATTATTAATGTCATAGAACACCCAAAAAAATATTTTTTATACCTTTCGAATATGATTTTAGTCCTACGAATTGATAAAATGATCCATAAACTGGAACCGCAAAGTAAACATATGTTTTAGTGGGAACGTCAATGAAACATTTACCCAGTAAAGGTCGCAAGAAGATGGTGAATGGGGGATTTAGATAAAGATTGATCGAGGAGCACAAAAAGCGAAGGATCCCAATATCTTGACAGAAACGGGCCCAATTTATACCGACCCTCACGCCATTCATGCCCTAGGTATTACGGCAAGCATGATAACTTGATTTGGTTTTTCTATCGACAATTTGTCAAGGAACTTAGTTGGTGTTGGTTTTTCCTAACTACCTATATCAAAAATGAATGTTAACCTAACCTAACTACCACGAGCAAGAACATGTGTTATACAATTATTATTTTAATAATTCAATCGATATATTTATTAATACTTAATTCGAGAGGAATTGAAATGAATAAAATAAAAATCCGTTCCACAATTACTTTTAAAACCAAAGATTTTAAAAGTTACGTGACTTAAGAATAAGTATTACGTTATTCGACAATTTGCTGTACATCATCATCACATTAAATTAGGCAAATGATATTCCAATGCACCTAAGGGATCAAAACTCAATAAGCACGATCTATGGCTCCAAACGGCTGATCGAATGTGTACCCTAGTACTATAGTTCTAAAAACGTTTATGACAATAATATACTGAGTATAGGGAATCAACTGAGACATCTGGCGTTCGGAAAGCTACTATCATAGTCTTTGCGAGGAGAGAATAGAGCGCAATGATAAATTAACGTAATGAAATAGCATGTAGATGGGAGATTGATGAGATGAAAGCCATGATGTAATAAATCTAATAGGTTTTCTTTTTTCAAAACGACACTTGGCTATCAGTAATTAAAAAAATCTGAAAGTAAGAAAGTAAATAAGTAGATGTTTTTCTATAAGATAAAGAACTTTTTTTTATATCTCATATTGCCAACGGGTTATTGTTTACAACATGACGAAATATATGCTTAAAATCTATGGAGTACGTAAATATTCGGCTTCTAAGGTTGTTTATACGTATAATGTACCTAGAACGAACAGTCTTATTCGGTCCAACTTTGAGAAACGTGATGCTAAACCTCTTAACGAAAGTGTCTGGTTTAATATTCCACTGAATGAACACAGCGAACGTCTGAAACTATATTAACACAAACTAGAAGTAAGAAACTACGTAGTCAACAATAGTCAGAGCACATTTGAGGCTCAGTGTAGCCGGTGGAAAATTGAACCCAACCTGTATGCTTTATTCATGGCGACACGAAACTATTGCACGATGCAATTGTATTTCGCACTACCAATGGGAATTTCGATTTGACAGTTGAATATTTTATCGTTACGTTTAGATTTATTATTAACTAGCAAAACCCAGCGGCTTCACCTACTTTATTCCCTACTACGACTGTGAAAACACCTAAATTGGCACAGCCGGTATTCTGTAATAAATATACAACATAAAACGGCACTGATTATTTTCTTTTCTTCTGCGACTATGGTGATGATAGTTTTTATCATCATAATAACTTATAATCCTAGCAGTTTCTAGCAAAAAGCGGCTTGCAACCATCATGAACCCGTTGTCTCTATCCGAGAAAATTTTTAACCCAACCTGGGAGAAAATGATACTGATACTTCATTTTATCTGTAAATTTGTATAAATAATAAATACAGATTACTCAAATCATGAACATAAATATGTGTCTTCCGTCAGCTTTACCTTAAGCCATTTACGTATTAAGGTCGCCTAATACAAAGAAAACATAAAAATGTTGCTTTGAATTGTCAACGCGAAAGGATCGGCAGTCATATATCTCAAGGATTTATTTCCGCTTTCCCCGTTCTCGATTTTCACCTAACACCTTAATTTAATATTAAATTTTGCTCTCTCCGTTTTCGTACAATATGTTTTCTTATTTTGTTATTCATATTATGCTTTTTCAGGTCAAATATGGAATGCGAAAGGGGAAAATATTTGGATAAAATATGTGTTATTGTTTTCTTGAACATTTACGTTTAAGGATTATTATTAGGATGATTTATATGGCAACAACTGGATTTGAAATGATTACACGTTGCTGTACCTGTTAAAGTTATTCGAAACACAAGCAAGTTGCCTTTTTGCCTATCCATATAACGTCCCACTATTGTACAGGGCACGGGTCAACCCAACAGAGCTCATTATACATCTCGGGAAATTGTGTACTATCAACACTGTTATTAGAAGAATTGCTAATCTTAGTAAGTTGGTTCGCAAAATAACGCTACTGCAGAGTAAATACGGGCAGGAAGATATGGTGAAAGACTAATACCTGAGCCAGCACCACATACTGTCAATTTAACCAAGTAAATTAAAGTAGATAGATAGATAGAAAATACTTTATTGCACACCACGAAACAAAAACACACAATACACACTTAAAACTAAAACATTTGGAGTACAATGGGCGGCCATATCGCTGTGAGCGATTTCTTCCAGGCAACCTATGTATGGACTGGACAGTAAAAAAAGTAATCATAGATAATAAAATTTTAAAGAGGATATAACTTTATTTTAATAACAAACATCCACAAATCATATAAAACAATTTGACATCATACACTCATCCGCTCCAATGAACAAGGACTATAATTTTCCCAGCCACCGTCCAAATTAACTTGACACGTGTCGTTGTATTGACATATACGCCTATCTTGTGTTAATTACTTGTTTGGGGAGGGGCAGTGGGTCAGTTTAAAGTGGTGGGAGTATTCTCAGGGCGCGGTTGGGTTGAAGCTATTATTCTGTTCCGCTTGGTGTCAAGTGAATGTGTGTCCTTCATTAATTGAAGAAAGTTTGTTATTAAAGTTTGACTAATCTATTCGTATTGTAATTGTTTTGAAGAATACCTAGTCTTTGTCCCGTTTCTTAGGTTTATAGTTATTATCCTATAAACTCAACAGAGCAAAACTGAAGCAAATTTAATGTGACTAAAAGAATTTGTATTTTATTTTTACAAGCACATCAAAAACCTATGCAGAATAATTAAAAATAATCATTTCAGTAAAAAGTAATTTAACTTTTTATTATTGCACTTCTTCATTGCGTTCAGAAATTAATTATATTTTTTGCCTTAAATTTTAAACATACTTTTGTTTTCTCTAACAATTGATTATCTATTTGTGAATGAGATAAAAGTCTCTTTTAACGAGAATTCCGAAGATACGCAAAACGAAGAAATCAATTTATATCCGTTGTCAAACAAATTTCAACCAAACAAAGCGAAAAATTCAATATTGAAAAAGGCAGTGAGTTTTAATCAAAAGAGCATTAGTATAATCGGGCAGGAATGTGCGTGACTTATTCTGACCTACGGTTATTATTTTAAGCAAGTTCTAGCGATATATTTTTTTATTTGTATATAATTAGTGTCCCAAAATGTAATACTGTATGTTACAATAATAACCTACACAATAGTCTGTCCATCTTGTGGTGGCATACATTATGTCCACCACAAACCGCGGAATTTTCCAGACGTTTTACAAAATAAATAATAAACTATATTTTATTTAACCAGTAATACGAGTATGTAGGCTTTAATTCAATAATATATGTAACAATTTTCTGTTTTCAACTTAATTGTTTGATTTAATCATTAAGTCAAATAACGATGTCTAGGACAATATTTTTAAATAAAATAAATATTATTTTTTATTATAGCAAGCTTATTTAATTTTGCTACATAAATCGTCCGTGTGTATCAAAATATGACTAGACCGCGTCACGTGGCTGATCATATCCAAGCATTTGAAGGGGAAACGCTAAGCTTATGGATTTAAACAACGTGAAACTGATAAATTCATAATTTAAATTTGTTTATAATATGATGAAGTAGAGATTTGTATCAGTGACTGTATATTTTTAATATGGATATGGTTTTATTAAATAATTTGCGTCTCGCTAACGTCGTTTTATAGAAACGACTATTTGACGGATTTCAATAGTTTTACTCATAATAACTTGAACACTTTTTTGTATTTTGTATTTAGAATGTTGTGAAAGCTAGAACACAATTTGAAGAAGGTGTGTGCATTTCATTTCTTGTGTTCAAAAATTCGTCACCGTTACCTATAGGATTCCCGCAGGTAAAGTTAAAACTACAACCTCCCGAGAGTGAAAACGTACCTCGGCGTATACTTATGAAAAATAAATGCAATATTTGAATCGAGAAGTATACGATTACACTCCTTTAGCAAAAAATTCAGAACACACAGATCATGCAAAGCGAACGACCAACCATTTACTAGATCAAAATTCCAAAACCAAATGGAATTTCACTCAATTTGACACACAAAAAAATTCATTAAAACCGATCCTACGTATTAACAAAATTCGCATACCAAAGGGGGCTTTAATCAGAGTTACAAATTCAATTTACCCAGAGTGGGGTCGATTGGGGACGTATCGGAATAATTTGCATAGTTATTATAAACATGGGTCAGCCCTGCATAAACCGGGCTCGATGACGGCTCCTGTCTCGGATGCAAATGTGGCTTGGATAAGATCGCATTGATACGAGCTTTACTGGACACTAGACAGTACAATTGAAATACTGGAAACTAGCAATTCTCGCTATGAACCTTCAAAGGGCTATCTTCGCATATTCAGTAGATCGATGCTATGAGACCTAAGCGAAAGGAGAAAGCTTAAAAGCAAATTCTTGGTCTTGACCAAAAGACTGGTCAATAAGTGTGCGGATATATAAATATCTTTTTTTAAACTTAGATGGAATAGAAAATTTTGAATTAAGAGTTTTGAGGTATATAATGATAAAGTCCCATCATCATCAGTATTATAACAACAAACCTCTATCATACTATGATAGGCAGATCACATTAATCCAATCAGATACCTTCTAAATATTCCAAACTATTCTACCAAACATATTTCCGTGACATTGAGGGTGCTTCAGCCAACGCTTCAGGTAAACACGTCCAGTTAAGGTAGACCTGTGATAATGCTTTCAATCACCCCTTTATCTGTTGTAATCCATACATTTGCGAGGAGAAGGGTGGCTCTTGGGTTTTGGTTGCGGTTTATCACGGTTTTAGCCTAGTGTATTGAGTAATCTTTAAGTTATTTTTTCACTTTTTTATTTTTAAGTATTTACTTACATTAAGCCTTCTCTTATGCAAAGACGCATCTAGATCCTAGGCATAGACAATAAACAGTTCACACTTTTTATTTGAGACTTGAAATTCGTATGTTGATACTTCCTTCGAATGACAGATAAAAAATAAACTTTAAAAAGAATGGAAGCACTTTAAACCTATGCTATGCGGGAAACTGTAGTAGTACCTACCTAGGTACTTGGGACATTATTAGATGAAAAAACATTGTCCAAGACCAGATCAATCCTTATAATCATAATCATCATGGATATGGAAAAAGGGTTAATAAACTTAAACTGAAAAGCTTATAAATTCCTAAACAAAGACTAATTTTATCAGCTGAATGCATTCAACATCGTGTAAATTGTATTACCTAAGTCTATTTTAGTCGGAATGTTCACAAAGCTGGTTATCACATTGTTTATTTAGCTCAGACCTTTGGGTTTAATCCGCAGGTACCTAGATATCGACCCGTCTGAGTTGCTTACAGATTAGAGTTAGGTACTAAATATTTTAGGATTGCAAAGTAGTATTGTAACTTGTTTATAATCTAGTTTATAAAACTTGTTGAAAATAAGTTGTAAGGCGGTTTAGTTTTATTAATAAAAACTATTTAAATGCATTTTCCAAGAGAAAATAATAACGAAAATAATTATTATTTTCCAAAAAAAAATTACCGTGACTTTTTATCGCATTGAAAGTTTCCTATATTATCCTCACATAGGGCAAGAAAATATCAAACAATTAAACACATTATGATCATAACAATGAGTCTCCTTCGTTGAATCCATTATTCGTCTTGGGGGATTTTATATAATTAACATGCTTTCGCACAGTCACAGTCAGTAGTAAGTTGGTACACAGTACATAAACGGACACTAATATAAAGCTCACAAGTGGGTGATAGACTAGCGCGTTAGTTAACGAACTTATTAATAACTCGCGGATAGAGATAGACTGGTATCATTATTACCTACTACTTTTTTTATTTTAGTTAGGAGAAACTAGAACAATCACCGTTAGTTCATTTTGTTCAACATAATTTCAAGCCCAAGCACCATTTCCTAACAAATAGCTCAGCTGTCAGCGAAGTGTAATATCTAGCTCCGAGACCATGTAATATTTAAATTACAGGTACAAAACTGTCACTAAGCCCTTCAATATCGCCTTATCATCTACATCGTGCCGGCAGACAGTGCCGTGTAAATGGGAGATTTACAGTTTGCTATAAATCAGTCAGGGTTCGTAAGCCGCTACAATGCGTTCGACTAGTCACGGGCTACGTTGTATTGCTTTGACCACATTGGCAAAAACTCTATTAGTTTTGTGGTTGGAGGATAGATTTGTGGGAACTTTGAAATGTATATGGACCTGTGTGGGCTGAAATCGTTGGTTGGATCGTGTTGCTGATTTGCTCGTCCTTATGCGGCGAAGCTTTAGATTTAGGCTGGAGTTGCACGGCAATATTTCTTTTTTTTAATAATAATACTGTGCAAAACTGCGAAGTCACGAAGGTAAGATTTAGCTTAAAAGCAGTTTTGGTTACAGTTTCATAGATTTAACAGTTACAGAACATGTAATTCCAGATGGTTTAGGAATAAAAATAATTAGGACCGAATGTAGACAACAATTCGGGATACAATAATGTAATTTTTTTTATGCGGGCCGAAAATCACGATACTCGTGTGGACTAAATCATAACTTCTGCGGTAAGTTTAAAAAAAATCAGGACCAGTCTAATCCGATTATTTATCTGTTTTATTAAGCTTTTCGACATACTGTAAATCTGATAACATTAAACAATGTTTATCAGTCAGTAATATATAACTATCTAACTTTATTCTTTATCACCACACACCTGGACAAATCCTCCCCCATTATTTTTGTTGCACAATATCGGGTGAAAGCGTAAATAAATAAGCTTTTAGTTACTGATACCGCGACCCCAACCAACACGGAGCCCATAAATAAAAGCACGTAACCTCTAATAAGCCGCTAAATTGAAAAATATTGGTTAACTTTGTCCAAAAGAACTGTCATGTGCACGCACTCAGCTAGACAAGGAATCGCACTTCACGCCTTATTACTGTTTGATAACACCATAATAATAGTGCCATAGCTCAGCTATTAATCTCTAAACTTATAAACATTATGTTAATAACTATAATGTTTTTTTTTATTTAAGAGTACCATTAAGTTATTTTCTATCAATTTAATTGTACACTTAAATAAAAAAAAACAATATTCAGGACAACAATCTACGCTAAGTACGCTCTTCCAGGCAACTTTTGGATGGATAGGAACTGTCGAATCATGATTGTGATGAGTGGCGGTGCACCTATAAAATGTCCAGGCGTCTTTGAGTAATCGGTGAACAATTATTTAAAAAATATTACGATAAATAAACTCCCCCGTTTTTGAAGTCCGTTAAAATGCACAAAGCCCACGCTTTTACAGTGACCGTAATCAGATATTTGGAGCCACAGACTATCCAACAGTTGATTGTCTTATGTGAAATTTATGGCATGCAATGTTAAATATTGCTGGAGTCGCCAATTTAAAGAATACCCACAGAGAATTAATGAGACTGCTGCTCAATAAAATCTGTAGGTTTTAATGTGAGGTGTATTTACATTGAATTTGTATGACTTGAGCTTATGAAATGAGGGTGCTTATTTATGATATGAAAAATATCATAAGTAAAATATATACCATTTGTTCCTAACCTCAGGCGATAAATCAAGCAACAAATTAGCTTTCACCAAAAATGCGAATACCCAGAAAATACTGGAGCTAGTGTATGTTAATACTGAAATATTTGCATAATGTATTCATCCGAAATTATCCCTTGAAGTGAAAAGTTTTTTATGACTTTTTAAGTGAATTTTTCGTAAATAAGAGGGTGACCGTCATGGTTTGTGCCTCTGACCAAGGTTATAATAAATTGTCCAGAATGTCCAGTATTTTATGGCAATAATAATATGATTTATGTTTCTGAATAGAGTCGCCAATGCACTCTAGAAAGCATTATGTTATGCCGTGTTGTAGAAAACTAAATAAAATTATAACTTATAACAGAATAATGACCTATGTCTTGATAGATATAAATCTGTAAAAATTTGCTTTGTATGCAGTTTATAAATATAAATGGAATGTTAAATACACACAGAATTTTTTCAAACGATTAAAAAAATACGACAAGTATTTTAAATAATGCCAAAAAGAATACGTTTGTATTTGGAAGCTACATACCTCTGTGGCGTAACTTGCTTTATTTTGTAACGCATTCTCATGTCATGCCGCGAACAAAATTAACGTTCAGTACGAATGTTTACGCGCATTGCATAAATTTGACACCCGTTAAAGTAATCGCTGTAAACTCAAAGAATATTCTTTTGCCGGTAATCTCAGCATAATGAAATTTAAATTGCCATAATAATATTTACTGCGATGTATAAATACGATAACTGTAAGTGATATTTTAAAGCAGTGTGTTTTCGAAAGTCTTGTCTTGTTTGAGATAAACAGTAAAAGACAAAAAGAGACAGCCCATCATGCAACTCAAGGAAACTACCTATTGTGTATTCTGTGTGAACGGGACACACTGTAGTTTTATTTGATGAATAAAAGACGAGTCGCACAGACCACGTAGTGGTTTCGCATTTATTATGCGCAGTGAAAACGAATGGAATGTTTAAGGTGTGTGCGGTTCTGCCGCTGTAATGTTCATGTGCTGAGAATCTTACAAGTTTAATGAGTAGGTGCTTTTAGTTCCTTGCTCGTTGTTATGTACTGATTATTAGATGAGAATTGAAGATATTCAATAACTATCTTTGCTTACTTAAACTGCCTAATTTTCATTTCTGAAATCATGAAAACTTTTATTTCTTTATATACGAGTATTATGATTTACACATTCACTTTTTTTATGATCTACTATCGAAAAACCATTATTTCCTTGTTATTTACAAATAAGATTTTCTTAACCCACCATTGAGATATTATAATCATATAGACAGAAATAAATACCTATGTATCGATATTAGTTTCCTAAAATTAGCATAATTTACATACGTTAATAACAAAGAAAGCCTCTGTGTTGCTGGAAAACCAACAATCAATCTTCCCGAACGCAAATTACAATCTTGCAAATAAAACACGAACAGAAATTAATTAAAAAGTTTGACGAACAACCTGTCAATGTGTCAGAAAAATTAAAAATATAGTCACGCTCACGATGCACCGGACACAGAATAATAAATAATTACTATGCCACTCATTATGATGTTATTACCAACCTGATGCATTATTTATTACTTGGAGGCATCGCGAGGTTGTGGCTCTACATTAAATACGTGTTTCAAAGGGCCGTAGTGTGTTTTTCCACTACATTATGCTGTATTGATGCGTTTCGTAACTCCAATCGTAGATACATTTTGCCGTCCACCGCCAAAGCTCTATCTATTGTCATTAGAAACAATTGTCAAGTCTTTCAAAGAGTGAGTTTAGTGCCAGTAGTAGCGGATTAGCTGTTTGAAGTGGCAATGGGCTGGCCATATAGCGAAGAGAACAGATTGCCGATGAGGAAGAAAAAGTCTCGTGTTCTACGCATTTTGTAAATCGCAGCGTCCACCAAGAAATATAAATAAATTATTATAAATTATTTCCATAACATCCTAAATATTTTTTCTTAACGATTAAAAGCTACAGACGAAACTGCCGTAGCATACTCTCATATAAAAACAATATTTTAATTTCTAGGATCATATTGAAGATATTTAAAATATCACTTCACGCCTTTGCTTTGGCACGAAGATTTCAAAGCGAGTGGGTGGATCAAATGATCATGACTGAATCTATGACTAACATTTCCTCCTCTTGCAATATTGTCAATGTGTTTGAGATGCTGTTTTTTATCAGTTGTCAAGGTGGTTTATAAAATTACAGTGTTAGGTATACCATTTTATCCTGTAATTTCAATTATGATCATCAATTTCCATTTAATTTTAAGCGACATTTATCCACTTCTACTGGCACTATAGTGTTGAAGTTGGTACAAATCCAAGTCATATATTTCTATAGACAATATATAATATACTACGAGTACATGGGCACGTCGAAAATAATCTATTAAACTATTTAGAACCAAATAAATTGATTAGGGTCTTCAGTTAACATGGAATGGAAATATGAATAATGTAGTAATATAGCAAGTTTCCTCCACACTTAATTAAGCAAGTCAAAATTCTGATTTAAATTTCTCCGATTCTTGGGTATCAAGCAGCTAATCAGACAGAGAAATAATGAGCCACAATTTTTTACCTTTTGGTTCGTATTATGACTCCAATAAATTACATCAGTCGTAAATTTTTGCTGATTCGTTTCGGTTCTGATGGATTACTAACAGACGGTTTTATTGATTTTTCTTTGTTAGTTTAAAGAGTTATGATACCAATCTGTAACGTGAATTAATAATTTAAGAGATACCTGATGGCTACAGATCACAACGATTTTGTTATGTATTTTTACAAAAGCTTTTTTTGAAGTTAGCAGTTTGTATGATAGTTTTGTATTTTTGCATAATATAACATAAATAAATAAATTATAATAATGTAGATCAATATGGCTTATGCCACTTAACCCCAAAAAAGCTTCCACTTCAACCCCAAAACGTTTTTAAAATCAAATTTAAAATTAATATTGCTGCGTCCTAATTTATGGGTATTTACACCCAAAGTGTTATAGAACATTTTGTTACAGTATCTATCTGAATACTCATACTTACGTTTTGTCGCGAACCAAATTAAATATTATTGTGATTTTATGATTATCTCTTACAAAATCTTAAATAACTTTGGTCAGCTAAACTAAAATGTAAAGGGGTATGAAAGCATAAACCGGTACCGTACAGTCTGGGCCATCCTTTGGTACACTCTATGTAAACTAAAGTTTTGTAAGCCATACAGCTTTTTGGCGGCTTTAGCGCGTCTTAAAGCCGTCATTTTAGATATACGATCTTGGGGACATGTTAATATTGTTTTCAAACTCATTTGTGGTGTAGAAAGTTTGCTAAATTAATGCTGCATTGTGTTTTGACTTTAAGCTGTAGCTAAATTGTTAATTGTACCTATATAACTCATAATATGAGTAGAATGTTAAAAGTGTATAAAAATAATTATGATGAAAATTTTGGTTTAATCATAATGATGGTTAATAGGTACCATCACGAATGCTCTGAAATATTGACTCTTATAAAAATAACTTAATTTAAGGGCACAAATGAAAATAGCATGAAATGTTACAAATAAGCTATCAACACTATGATTACAAAACTCCAACGAATGATTTCTGAGTCATATCTTGTATCTATCAGAACCCTAAGGTCGCTTTTAATATGACTCACCGGTTTGTTTACAAGTGAGAGAGTATGTCCACTTTGACGAGGAATAAAACGATCCAATTTCTTCTCGGTGGTGTAATTAACACTATCTGTGCCCATGACAAACGCTCGTATCTACGGCCCAGTTTTGCGGTCAAAGCTTGGGCCAATGCCCACATTCAATAATGTGCTATCCAACTCGCGCCCCGTAGTGGGGCGTAATGAAGTTTGTTATGTGCAATTATTGAACCAAAAAAACCAACACTTATTGCAAATACACCCCCAAAATTTTGGATTCGAAGAGTTATAATGTACATTGCTATTTATCACTATTTATCTGTGGATTTTGTGTAATAAATAAATAAATCACAAGACACCAGCAAGGTATAAATATAATCAATAACATAGATAGATACATCACTTCATTGCATCGAGTCCAGCATCGAGTTAACGAATCGATAATCGAATCTCCGCTTACTTGTTTCATGCCACCCATCTAGCTGAATACGTTGACAGCCGGAGAATAATTGAACTGGGAACAATTAGCCATCGAGTGGTTAATATCCGTGGCACTGTCAGTACTCGATTGGCTCCCTTGACGATGGACACTCCTGTCGAGTGTAAATCGATTCTGAGAATGTAAACGGGATTGTTGTCACCCGTCCCATTGTGATGGGTTTGCGTAAATGTATTAATCTGTATGGTTTTTGTACTAGACTCAAATGTTATAATGAAATGAAAGGCAAACTTGGAACGGAAAAATAAGTGTATTTTGTTCAAGATGATCCAAATTGCTATATCTAACCCCAAACACGACTCATGGTTTAAGTTAGTTGAATAGATCAGTTATAACGGTATAACTACGAGTATAAAACCCTCAGTTCAGGAATATGTAGGTGCTGTCGTAGCTTCAATCAATCAATTTATCATTTATTAGGAACCAAAGAATGTTTGAAACATTATAATGTAGTTTTTAGGCTTGATTAACTCATGAATATCAAATTCGCTTATCAATTTAGAATGCTCTGAAAATAAATTATATAAAGCATTATCTTCAAAGATAACTTTATCAAAATTGCTTATAATATACTTATCAAAGTTATGGAACTTACATACGGCATACGTGGGTTGGTTAGGTACATTAAAGTTATCTTAGTGTTCAAGATGATAGAAACAGCTTTTGAAATGGAGTTTGATTAGAACTTGAAATGATGACTTTCAAGACTTTTACGCATGTTAAACCTTTTGATGTAAAATTCACTAGAATATTGAAATTAATGTAGGTAAGGTAAGATAACACGCTAACTACCATAACTCAGTTTAGGTATAACTTTTTAATTAGTGTATGTATGAACAATTTGCCAAAAGTAATTGTATTATAATATGGGTCGGGACTGTGGTCGGGACTTATTTTTTTCATATAAAAATATGCATTAAGTTAGCTACCTATCAAACATTTCATAGTTTCAACAATCACAAATCTTAGTGATGTTATATTTTTGATGAATAATATTTTTTTTAAACTTGTTATAAAATGTTTATTAAAAACTTCAATTCAGTTAACAGCCTATGGATAAACTAGTATGATGCTAAAAATCTGTGTGCAGGAGAAAAACGAGAAAAGTCAGCTTCAGCCGTCGTGTTCACGCCAAACTTTCCCATTTAATTTTATGGGAGGCCGCGTGAAAGCCGCCGTATCCTTTACTAGTTTTTTTACTATTCTTTTTTCATGGAAGTCGCTTGGAATAGCGGCGTTGTTAACGTTTCACGGTTTTACAAAATAGGCGTTTTGCTAAAAGCAGATGCTTTGGATTTTCAACGAGTTTTCACGTCGTTAAGGGTTATGTTGGCTGAAATACTGTTTATGTAAAATGTTGTAAGATTTTGTTTATGTAACGAATCGCGGTAACAAGAACCGTCGAGAGTACTAATCATTGTTGTATTATGTAAAAATTCAATGATATTTAATTGAATTAAAAAAAAATGTTGACTCATTATTTTTTGAATAAATGTAGTTGAATAAAATGCGTACTGAATGTCAAATAAATATTCCAAGTATGAAAATGTACCTAACACGGAACAATTTTAAGTCCCAGGTGTTCCGCGTCTCAGTTAATCCTTTCATATTTTTGAAATACCAGCGAGGCGGAAACAACTTAAATAAATGCACACAAAAAACACAAAACGTCAGCACGCCAATAAAATAAAGAGCTCTGCAAAAAGGTCGGATTAAGGAAGGGTTTACAAATGTTTAATACGTGCCGGGAGGAGATTGCAAGTCAAAGTTATGAAAAATTGCGTAACTTTGGTAAGATGCGTAGTCCTAGAAAGAGGGCTTTATAATTTTATTCAAGTCGTCGGTCAATTTATAATATATCTACAGAAATTGAGCCAGAAAAAAGGATAATTTTTATTTTGTAATTGGCATTAAAGCTTATAAAAGATAAAGTTTATTCTTATAACCAGAGACAAGCTACAGAAGTAAACTTGCCACCCACCCCTGTATATCTCATGACGGTTCCTCTTAAAATGAAATATACAAACTCAGCAGATAAATTATAAATGTATGGATCCACAGGCATGAGGCATTTTATTTAAGCAAGTTAATACCTATTTTATTAGCAGTTAAGTAAGAAGGACTGAATTAATGTTTAAGACTTGCTATAATTTTAGTAAGATAATAAGGTGAAACTGGCGCTAAGTAATATTAACGGCGTTTCTGTACTTAATGTTACCTTGTCGCATAGTCTTAAATTTCGAAGTTTGTGTAAACATTTGTGCACACTTTAATTCAAAACGTCCAAAAATGTGTGTGTGTGGTTTTTAATATTACTTTACATCTTAGTATAAATAATGCAATATACCTACAAAATAACAAGCTAATTGAATCATCATGATAATGGAATTTACAATACAAAATTATAGGATTTTACCGGATTTTATTCAAATAAATTGGTTAACTTCGTGTTTAAGAGGTTAAAATATAACTTTGAAGATTTATCTATTTAAGGGAAAATTAATACATTGAAACTGTTGTAAATTAGCTAAATGTAACAACCATAAAATTAAGGTAGTTTAAAAGAAATTCAGTCTTTTGTCAGAGCAATAAAGAACAAAATGCATTTACAACTTGATATTGTAATAAAAGTGACAAAACAACGCAGGGACCTTTATCCAATTAGCAAATTCAAGATTCAAAACAAAGGGATAGTACAAAATAAATTAAAATTAAACTTAACAGTAAATTTATTACTTACGCAAGTAATTAAGTTCATTAAATAATCTAGGATTTAATAGTTTGCTTGTTTAATTAATTCTGTTGTCAGAATTAATAGAAACTATAAAGTTTTAGTTAACTTGAATACTCGTCAAAAATTATATTCAGTTAATTTCTACGCGACGATAATGAATAAATAAATTCACGGTTAATTTAATTTAAATTTGCTATGGTGCATTACAGAACATTTCCCTTTAATTTTCCTAAGTTAAGAAAAGTAGTAACATCCACTTTGTGTTTGATCCCCATATAAAAAAAAAACCATAAATAAAATAAACATAAAAAATGCAAAATTTATATAATAGCGAGATTATAAGGCCCCTAGGTGCAAATATGGAAAGATTGATTGCAGGCTTGAAACAAAACTAGATTTATTTCAATTTAATAGTAGCTTAAACACAACTAAAGACTACGGTTAGTCGCCGTTAGTTATTTGGCAATTATAGGAATAAAGGTCTGAGGAATTATATTCATAAATATTGAGATCATCACACTACCGACTTTCATTAAATAATTCAGATTTATCGCACTTTCTGAAACGGTAGGTATCCTTTTAAAAATACCGCCTGGTATTTTGTTCAACCTACTTACAACTTAATTTACAAGAATTTTTAAAACAAACATAGTTTAAATACTTTTGTAATAAGACAGCGGGTATGCGGCTTATTCGGTGTATTACAGCTATTCCGTTCATTGGGCATATTTCCATATAACGGCTTGGCTTAGTGACGGGACCAGCAAAGCATAGTCTGGAATACCCATGCATGCTAGTTTGGGGTAAATGCTACTTTGTAGCATGTAATTAGCATGTGTATACGGCAACTGCGGCAACCCAGTTTATATTTTTATTTAGTGCTTACTCGCTAGATATATCACCATTTTTGTGTTACGTGAGCTTATGTTCCGAGTTTTAGATACTTATATTTAATATTAAATTAATTGATAAATACATTTTTGTAATTAAATACGCTTATAAAGTCTTTATGTACCTACTAATCTAATATCAATAGTGAATAATACCGGAATATTAAAATCGTTGAAAAATTATAAAACAAATGAACATAATATTGGATACACCCGGAAATATCTAGCGAGTGGTAGCAATCACCTTACCTTGTCTTACTGCTAAGTACTTACTTTGTTACAATGTACGAGTATTACGTTATTTTTAAGTGACGAACTGCACTTCGTCGCTTGAAAATAATTCATGGAAGATGAAACTGGAATCGAGTTAAATTGGCACCTTCTCGTGACTTATCGATGTAAACATCGATTAGCAAGATCTCAGAATGATGTTCTTTGAAATTATACCTTTTAACGGTCACAGTTCGAGAAGAATAGCTTGATCATGTTTAAGTTTCAATCACATTTCACTTTACTATACCACAACCATACAACTCAGACACTAGTTTGAATTTCAATCTAGTGTCGGTTGTATAGACATCTGAATAGTAAAGGGCCATTGAAGTTTTAACTTATAATATTTTTTATATATCATTGTTGAACTTAAATAATAATTTCTCTGTAATATGGTTTTCGATGCTCAGAGTCGCTCAAAGAACTAATTATATAGAACGAGTAGAAAATTGAGCTATGTTGGTATTCAATAAAAGCTAATTTGATTACACCAGCTGTTCATCTATTTCCTGTTACCTAAAGACCACCTGAGTTGACGTGCAAATAGTAAATAAGTACTAAATGTACGTATATTTATTTATAATTAATAATGGTTTGCGCTCAGGTAGTAAGTAAAACTTGATAATTTCTTAAACATCACAAACAGGAGATATCATGTTTTTCTTATAACTGGTACTGCCATTACTTTTTGCTAAAAGAAAAATGAAATGACGGCGTTAATTTAAATTGCATGTCCTTATTTAGTTAATACATTAATTTCATCATCAACATTGTTTTGTTAACGATGATTATTAAGATGACTTTCGGTCCTGAAAATTCATTGCGAATTAGAACTTGAGCTTCTATTATTAACAAAAGAAACGTTTATAATATTCATTTTTGCACAGACGTAATACTGTGAATTTATAATTTATATCCGGTAGGTACAGTTATTAATGAAAAAAATATATACCTATAAATAAACTGGTTGACAATAAAAGGTTGGTTTAAAAAAAATATAAATAATCAGATTTTAAGGGTTTGAATTGCCTTATTTTCAACTTTAAAACGTTTTATTAAACCATTTCACGCACGTTCCAATATTTATTGTTAAGAGTTCAAGTTTGCGTAGAAATTACTGCACTTGAGGTGCATTAACATTCCTTTTGGACCTCCGTGGTGTCTACAATTACTTGAGCGAGCTTTGAGACCCACGGTATGTCTGTTTATAAAACATTTGCAGATAAGATAACACTGCAAATATTCATTCATAAATAAATAAATATTGATGAATAATTCACACAGAAACATCTCATGGAGAACTCGAAGTTAGTGATACGGGTGCAAGATATCTGTTATATAACTAATATAATATATAACTAATACATTCACATACATATATTATATATTTTTAATTATAATTCAAAAATATACAAATATTTATAAAAAGTTTGTAAAAATATTATAGACATTACGCCACTTATTTTTACCATAACCATTAATAAATTTCATCTACGAGAACGAGGGTTAAAGTTTTAACGCTATTCGTTTTTATCTGTGTGTATTCTGTTATTAGCTAAAAGTCTACCTCTAGTCTTTACCTCAACCACACTTCTGAGGTACCTATATAATTTTCTCATTAAAACTCATTTAGAAGTTTCTACCTATACGAAGTTAGTTATGGTAAACTTCTTAACTTATAAACTTTAACTTTAATTTTAATTTTAAGCGCAAGTTCACTATTGTATTGGTTTTGGCGTAACTTTTGTTTGTTGTTGGTGAGTTTCATTGCGTCTTCACCCTGTTCTTAACTATATGGACGTTTTCAATTAATTATATTATCATTATCACCCCTTTTACGTGTACTGCTGGGACGCAGACTTCTCTCTTGACGAGAACGATAAGATACATTTTTCAAGAAGAAAAATCAGAGGTGGGCGTTGATTAGAAACCCACGACCTTCGGAATGAAAGTCGAGCGTGCTCCCACTTAGTCAACACGGCTCGGTCAATTAAATAACTCGTTAAATATACATTGCAAAAAGCAAGATTTTTTAAGGATTCCATCGTGAAGGGCTTGCATAGCTTACCAGGCAAATTGGTGATTGCAGTAATTAAAATTAAATACGGTAAGTGAACTATAAAAATTACATAAATGCAAATCACAAAACTTGAGCAAAATATCAAAATTTATTTATATCTATGCAGAAAATCAGTTTTGACCGTATCGGATAACTTTAAGACGAACAAAAGTTCCATTTTATACAATGTCATGGAAACTTGCAATGTTACGAGTTACGACCACTCTACATAATGTATCAAAACCGATATGAACTTATGGATTTGTAGCCAAAACCGTAAACTGTACTATGAGAGTAATGTTAAGTGCCGCCAACAATGTTTACCATGAAACAACAGCAGTGACCACTAAGTACTCAATTTAACGACCTTATTGCAACGTAATAAGGTCACGGTTCGTATAACATTGTATGCTATTTGTTTAATAGATGCATCAATGGGAGATTCTCAATCGTTAATACTGAATTGGCTTTTGATATTATTTATGGTTTCTGTATTCCTGTAACTACTTACTTATTTATGTTTAAACTGTAATCGTTTTTAACAATACTTGAACATGACACGGGAACAGGCCATTATAAATCGGGAAATCGGGAAACTAAAAAACTGTAGGTATGTTACCCGTTTCATGTTCAAGTGTACTAATTTTTTGATTTTATATTTAAAGTGATCTATGTAGTGTAGTTAGTTATACCATATAGTTAGTTACTTTAATAGTAATATACATATATCATACTAGCCGACCGCCAACAGCTTCGCTTGCTTTTTTTCATAAAATATAGCCTATAACCTTCCTCAAGAAATGGACTACCCAACACTGAAAGATTTTTTTAAATCGGACCAGTGGTTCCTGAGATTAGCGCGTTCAAACAAACAAACAAACAATCAAACTCTTCAGCTTTATAATATTAGTATAGATTCTTTATTCATCCAAAAGTGTTTTAATTTGATTTGGTTATTTATAGCAATCTTATATATGTTTGATGTAATTATTAAAGTTTCAAGGGCTTAGAAATATTTTTTTAAACCACCATCTGCTATGAAAAGATTTCAAATTAGTCTTGCACGTGTCTGCCAAGTTTGAATACGGGCCCTTTCACTAACGCCTAAAATAACCTACCTGTGTTTATTTGCCGTCCTATCTGTAACATCCCTTATTATTTTAACGTACCCTTTTCTGTCTAGTCTTTAAATAATCTTGAAGACAAATTCTACTTTTGAATATTTGTATCCATCAACTTTATATATGGAAACAATAACACGTTAGATGACTTTTTAAACTACTTAATATAATATAACAATTATTAGGTTTTTAACAATATTAGAACATTAAACGGGTAACGCTACGGGATACGCTTGAAACAGTGCCAAAATATCGGGAAACTCAAAAACATTGAATTTATATTTGCTGGAAATTTTAAAGAAATAAGTACATGGTGTTTAACACAACAAGGTCAAATAACGATATTTTACTTTTGCATGAAGTAATTACCTTCGACAAATAACAACCAAACTCATTAAACGCGAGGCTAATAGAAAATTTTACAGCGAAGAAATTGCGGTTATCCTGGGTCGCTGGATACCTCTGATTTATGCGCTTGCGAATTGAAAAATGGACGAAGGTGGATGATAAAAGGCAGTGCGCAGCCATAAGTCATCGTGTAATTAGCGGGGCCTCGTGTTCTGAACGGCGGGATTGAGACCGCCGATAACTGGTTAAGATGAATCATGCTATCTCTACCGGTAGGAGTACAAAACGCATTTTTTTATTTATTAGCTATTTTTGTTATACAGATTTATTAGTTCTCTGCGAAAGTTTCTCCCATGGTGAAAGAACTTATGATATTTTTGAGCACTCAAACTAAATAATAAGTAAATAATATTGTTGGTCAATTCACACAGCAACATTTAGCCCCGTAGTAAGCTGTGTAACGGATGCTAGATTTCTGATAAACTTAATATTAAACACAATTTTTTTTTACACCTTTAACATCCAGAACACTCGGAACAAATATTTGCAGATCGTACAAATTTTTGACCCGAGGCGGGAGTCGAACCCGCACCGACCTTCGCCCGCTCCGCCATAGAGTCATCGTGTCTTGGTCATATATGAACAATTTTTTTAACTGCAACGTACGACGCGGCACATTACTTTTTATGATGCGTTTAAATATGAACAGATCACCGTTGTTTAAATTTAAACTATTAATACTTACCATAAAACATTTTAATCGTCAAATATATAGAAGGGTTTAATAGCACAAAAATAAAACTCTACTTTATGTTTGATTTATTTATTTAGAATTCTTGTTTGTAATGTAAACAGATGTTGTTAACTTACAACTAGAGTCTGTTTAAAAAAATATAAATATGGCTACAAAAAAGTACAGATGCTGCATATGGCTAAACAATTAAATGAAAATGTGAAATATACAGCCTTAATTTTATCTTAAAATAAATTATAATCACAAAACTATGAATAGAATCTACCTGAGCATTTGAAATAAATTTTAGACCGTAATAAATGAAATTTCAACATTACTTTAATAAAGGTTAATTTTATCGAATATACAATTGTCAAAAGAAATATATTATATTCTATCTACAATATACAAGTAACAAACATTTATCTATATACATTTAATAGTCGGACTAGTACACGATCGTAGTCAAAAGTGTCATGAAATTTACAAATTTACAGTTAAGAATTTACTTTTGAAATAATTTTTGCCATTTTTAACTGGGCTTTAAATGAAATTAGTACTAAGAATTTTAATTAAACTTAAGGTTTGTTGACATAAAACTTGTTAAATGTTTATGGATAAATTAACGACTAAATTGATCGCTTTCAGTAATGAGTATTTGATTGTATTGAGAGTTAATAAAACAGATGTTTTTTTTCGAAGTATCGCAATAAATGGTTCATAAAAGTGAAAAATCGATATGTCGATATACAAGGATAACGTAAGTACTCATTGCACAAACGTAAGTACTCATTAGTATATACTTAAATAACAGCCTTTACTATGGTTAAGATATTGACAATTAACTGGTGTAAGGTAAGTGATGTGAACGTGCTGTTTATAGGTACGCCGCAATGATGCTAGGTGTTCGCCGTTATTTCAAAACTATCTTGGTCAAAGAAACCTTTTTTATCCCTCAATGTGTTTGACGTTTAAGTATGTGTTTTTTCTTGCACCATAAGGTTTTTGTTTCTGGCGGTTTCTATTGTTTTAAAACATATTGTCCACCTATGTGGTTTGTGGTTCTTAGGTATTGAATATAGACTTGAATATATGTATATACTTAATGAACATGTCAATACTGGTTTTCACTGAGTAATTGCCTCACCATGTCTATCCTCGCAAATTACCAGTGTGAAAAAGCTGGTATTTCTTTTCAAACATTCTTCGTTGAACGGAGTTTTGCTTATACATTCTGTTCATAACACTGTTTGTTGGTGTTTGTAAAGTGTTGCCGGTTTTTACGAGCCCAGTCGCAAGTGGCAGAATCGTAAAGTCCATCAAATTGTTAGAGCATGACTCGAAAGATTCAAAGTGAAATTCTGAATTTCACACTAAAACTATCCTGTACAGCATAAAGCTCTCTTACAAAAATTACAAAATGTTTTCAACGTAATTTCCCCTATCTATCTATTTACAATTATTGCTATCAAATGTTGCGCTTTCAACGCTCCAGTTGAATAACTGGCTTATTGCCTTCATAATAATTATACACATTAAATTTAAAACAAAACATTCATATTCTGCTCAAAACATTTGTCTAATCACAAGCTTGCATGAAAATACACCTTTACATTTTCACCCGAGCCTCGAGTCTAGAGATTGAAATATAGGCCAACTGATTTATTTGTTAGTTAACATCTTTTACAAAGATTAAAATCTACTCAATCTTGTATTTTGAGCAGAATATAAGTCGCTGTTCAAGCAACTAAAGCTACAATAATAGTTTGCCGTCGTCATTGATATGCTTTTTATATAACGGAATGGTTAAAAAGCGATTTCAATAATACTTGAAACCAGTAACTAAATAAAATAACATTATTTTTAGTTTGACGTTTTAAACAATTTAATATCTAGATTTTACCTAACAACATTAATATTTTACCATTGAAGAGAAAAAGTATCGCAATTGTGTACGAACACCGATTATGTTAGACAACTTGGGTCAGTCTTTAACACCTACGCATAAAGATTTATTTAGACAAAACGAATATGTAAGTTATTCGCTATTCAGATTTGCTAATAATATACGTTCTCTCAATCATTTAACTATCAAAAATTGAAGACATTTTGATTAACATTACATATTTAATTTCCTAACACTGCTACCACAAATACTGCAATACCCTATTGGTTAAGACGAGCGTTTAATGATCACGAGAGTCAGTCTTATTCAAATGAAAATGCTAGGATATTTGCTATCCAAACCCGTAAATCAGTCTGAATTAACTATTGTAATAAATACTTGAAAATATAATCAGAATGCAGTCTTGATGGAACTTGTTTTATTGATACCTGTGTGCTGATGAATAAATGATTAATATGAATTTCGTCACTGTCTTAACCAATTGGTATTTTAGTATCGACGGAATGTGGCTGTGTGCACCCGCGCCAAACTCTAAGCGAGCGCAGACGCGGTAGGCCTTGCTCATGGCCTATGTGGATGTGCAGAACTCAAGGAAGAACTACTAACTCCCGAATCGCTACTCTTCTCTGAAGCGCACGGTTCGCCACCAGCTACGAACTTCACCACGTTCAACCTATGATCTGATTCGCAAGTATCATCTCTAGCTCCTCCGGGCAATCCTCCGCCGCGGTTGATTGTTCTTTCTGGCACTGTACCTGGGTAGCGTTCGATCCTGTCGCATTCTGCGTCGTCAGGAGCCCGTCGACGGATGGAGCGTTTAACCTGCGGTGCTGGTTCTGGCGGCCTGTGGGATGGCTCGTCCGATCTGTGGACTAGAGGAGACGTTCGCACTCTAACTCCTCCTACCCCTACAACGCCTGCTTCGTAGCACCCGGAGTCGCGAGGAAACTGACGACGACCAAACGGCGAATCACCGCCTTCGGAGCTTGAACCGCCTCCATCATTGTCCATGTCTCCATCTCCACCTGAAAAACCGTTTTTGTTAGATAATGCATTTAGATTTATTCATAAATAATGTTTAATAAATATGAGGTAAACTTACATTCAAGTTGATGCAGTAATTGTACAGCAGCAAGGATTCGTGTACGATGTTCCGGAGTCATGATCCCCAAATAGTCAAGATCAGAAGGTTCAATCTCTTTGAATAGCTCAATATCTTCGTATCCGTTTCTAGCAAAGGCTACTGTGTACTCGAGTAAGTCTATCCTTCTCAGTAACTCTTCAACTGTCCGCGGTCTTTGCTTCCAAAGTCTTTCACGACTCTTGCACCATTTTAAGCTTCTTGATCGCACTGTATCCCTTTCTGATAGTACTTCAACAGTTGCGAATTTAAAATTTCCAACTTTGTTGTTCACCACTCCTCGCCATATCCCAGAGGCATTCATGTTGATGACCTCGATGATGTCACCTTTCTGTTAACAAATGGCTCTAGGTTAGTAATTTGCAATATTGCTCAGTAGGAGCGGTTCATCACGATTAAGATGTCTTACCTTGTATCTCAAAGCATCTTTCTCATAAATATTGGGTATGTAATCGACGAGTGCGCGGGCTCGACACAGCAGTTGCGGCACGAGCAGGCTCCGCCCCGCCGGACTTAATTCTATGTTTTCTTCTGCCGAGAGAGATGAGTGATTACTACCGGCGCGAACCAGTGCTTGTGTGCCTGTACATAAAACAACTAGGATTACCCCTTCATCCGTTGAGCCTACCACCAGTACATTAGAATCAAAAATACCTGTGGATACATCTTTGCATGACTGCGGACAGGATTGTTAATTGATTAATTTAGCAGGCTCAGGGGTGCAAACAATGATGTGTGAGTGTTCAGTCAATATCAGGGGATTAATGCACAGAGAAAGGAAAGACAAACATATTTACAAATTCTTTTTATATTGAAAATTTAATAAATCCACTCACTACTGCCAGATCCGCTGGGAAGACTTTCAAATGAACTATTAGAACATGGAAAGACTTGATCTCCACTTCTTCTGTCCATGCATTCAGGACCTCGTTCTTGTCTAAGTCTCGAAATTTTTCTTTGGACATCTTGCCTCAGCCCTCGTACTTTGCCTGCAAGGTGTGAGACACCTTCGCAGTCTTCAGCAGACTGAAAAATATAATGAAAAGTGAGCAGGGCAGTAGGAAAGAAAAAATAAAAGCAATTTTTATTTGTACATTTATTTTAAATTAATTAATCAAAATATAAATAAACTTAAACAAACATGATTCTAAAGCTTCATCTAATTTATTACCTGATGTACCGTAGCTATATGCTGCGAATCAGTTTCACTCTCCTGATCTTCGTAATCTGACGAGGCAGGTGATAAAGGGTCGGCTCCTATCCGATACCCGGACATTTGTCTATAACCCCTTCTCGAGTCCCGCTCCGATCGGTTGGATTCCAGTGAAATGCCTGATAGCCGCGATCCTATAGATTGGATGTCAGATGCGGCGTAATCCCCGCTCTCCCGATCTCTCGCTGTTCGCAATGGGATCACGGTAGTCGGGTAGGGACCACTTTGTGGAATTATTAATCCTCTCCGAGGGGTTCGTGCTAAACTGATATCGCCCGCACTTCTTAGGGATATTACGCCTTCATTTTGCGGCTCGTTCCTAAGGTTCAGTGTGAAGCAGACGCGTCCATTCTGGAAGGTGGCTGCAGGTTGCCCACCGCCCATCAGGAAGTCCTCAGGGTCACTCTCGTAAGGTGGCTCGTCATACCAGTGCCCTCGTCCAGATAGACACCTCGCTTCATCGTCGTACATGTACGTATCGTCTGTAAACGAGCCCTCTATTAGTCTTCGATGTTCCCAAGCGAAATGCAAATAAAAAGAACGTGCGAACAAAATTGAGAAAAATTTACCGTCAATGCTTCTCACCATGTGTCCGATCCACGACACGAATAAAGCTGTGTACGAACATTGTAAAGCCGTGCGTTGCAAAATATTTTTCGAAAAACATGCATTCTCAGCATTTTGACGCAAAGTAAATATTGATCAAATGAATGGAGATGATCCCGCTGGCTCAGAACCGTGTTTTTTCGATACATATTGCTTCTATTTTTTTAAGGTCATTTACTTGAGTGATTTTTATGTCGAACATGGGATAAAACATGGTAATGGCGAATGAACAATGCACATCAAAAGCGTTTCGAACACCGTAAACATTCCATGAGATAAAAATGAGCAATAAATCAGTTTTAATTTCCATCATCGAAACATCGACGCCCACATGCGAAATTGAATAAACAAGTCATTTTTCACATTTTCCATTAAAATTTAAGGCGCTCCGATATTTTGACAAATAGTTAACTATTGTTTTGAATTAAAATGATAATGATTATTTTACAAAAAAATATAAGCTTAAGCCGAATGGTAATAAAGCGAATAATTTTAACATCAAAATACCGATAAGCGTCTATGATACAAACTCATATTACAATATACACAAAAACGTTTTTATATGTAAATAGAAAATAAATAATCATTTGTTATAAGCAAAACGTACCTCCGAAGGGGCCCCGTACTCCATCTCTTCCCATATTCATCAAGCCGTGTCTAATATCTCTCAAAATCTGAAACAAAAACAAATTTGTAAAAAAATAATACCAGGCCCGAAATATAGACGAGCTTCGGTACCCTTTATAATATAAGATAGCATTATTTTAATTTTGGGAGAAAACTGAGCTTGCTGTTTTGAAGGGGAGTGAGTAGATAGAAAAATTTTAATTAAAAAAAATAATAAGCGATTTTCGTTGGTCTGTTTCATTTCCGTCATCTACTAAGTTCGTGTTTTCTCTCAAAACATCTCTAAAAATATAATATGCGTTCGTAAATACCGATGGTTTTCGCATAAAAACTTTACGACTTTTCACTAGGAAATGAGGCTTGGTTTATTCGCCATAAGTTTGATATGACATAACATGTAGGTTTATGCACACATATCTGCATAATTTTATGCGTATTATGTTCGTTTATTATCAACATTCTTGAATCTACGGAACGTGAAAATAATTCAAGTAGGACATAATCCTCCTATCAGTTCAACTTCAAATTCTACGCATAGCGTTATGAGATTTTGGGTCCCTGTTACGAGAACTAAGTAAACAAATATTAAAAGCATAATTTTTAAAGTAAAATATTTCCCTAAACGCGTGAACACGGTGATAAATATTCAGAAGGGGCAATAAAACGACCACTTTCTCGCAAGTAGGAAAGTATTGAACATTAAGTTAATTTATGCACGCTTTGTAACCAAGACGGTTAGCACACGAAAAGGATTTGCGTGTATACCTACTGAAATATCGTTTCTATTTTATTATTTGCAAGGACGGGGGTTTCAAAAATGATAAATTTTACGTTTGCTATTTAAACGGCAATAAGTTACTTGGAAGTTTACTATTTTCAATATTTTATAAGTTGGTAGTAAAACAATAGATACTAAATACAAGCACAATAGTCCTTTAAGTAAACAGAGTTAACATATTATGTAATGTAATTATTATAGTTCTAATATATTTCCCCTTTCCTGTAAAATAATAGAATGAGGTCCGCTTTTTTATTATTTATTAAGTAAGGTAAAAGGAAAAAAATATTAATTTTACTCCCTAACAATGCTCTCATGAAAATATACCCCGAACTCTGCGGATACAAAATTAATTCACCCGTCCCAATCAATAGCAGCCCCGAATTTTTAATAGGCCGCAAGATCGCCTCGTTCCGGACCGTGTCACCCAAACCCCGCCAACAGTTTATAGGCATACTAAAATTTCAACGTTTAATACACAAAAGTACGGCCCATAGATTTACGAGTGAAATGTGCTGAGCCACAGGGCTTCCGAAGTTTCGTTGGGAAGCAATACGACTGCCTATAATAGGCTTAGCTTCAGATTAGGGCACGATTAGCTCATGACTCGACGACGCCCAGAAAGATTACAAGCAAATGTGATTCTCAGAAGATTACTTTCGGTGTGTGAGTGATAAGGAAGGGATTTTCCTGTTTTCCGATTGGGGAGTGCAAATTGCGTTTTGGGTATTAGTGAAAGATTAAACGAATCGGTAATCAGTAGATAATGAATTTTCGATGAAATTCTTTGATGGAAAATACGTTTTTGATGATTTTCTTAGAAATTACGGTGATTTTTTTTATGTAATGAGGTAGGATGGATTTTCTTACCTCTTCTTGTTCTCTTGCGAGTTTGTCTTTTTTCTTCATAGCTTCTTGTACTTTTAACTGCAACAAATTTTAATTACAGTCATTTTTGAGTAAAAAATATGTTGTTTTATATTGATTCTGTGTCCCCAACGCCAATTTTTTTATAATAATAATCTTATCTGATACACAATTTCATGCAAACCGATAAAGCCATAAAAAAAAATTCTGAACCTAAGGAAATTGTGTTCAATATTCATGGGGCTGATGAATTAAAGAAGGATTTAAACGAGCAAATAATCAATTATAAATCGACTTTTTGCGTGAAGACGGATTGGTTTTGTTTTTATTGCTCGAATTTATTTTCGTTATTTTATACACTGTTATGTAAAGTGTGATCTATCTCCATTTAATTAAGTGATATGAGATATTAAATAATTAATAAAATATTTGTATATCATGCATTTCTTTGAAAATGTATTTATAAATACGTGCAAATCGAGTATTTGGTGCAAAGTGCAACACATGCAGAGTGCCAGTTTGAAAATAAACATTCGTGCTAATATTTTCTTTATAACAATGAGAATGGATATAAATATTTTTAATTTAATAACATTTCGTTTATATCAAGATGAAAAACTAACCACCTCCATTTTAAAAGAGCATGCCTATAAATTTAAGCCAAAATACGCAGAACAAAATTTTGAATTTGGAAAAAATCTGTTTATACTCTTATGGCAAAGTAATTATATAAAACTTAATTATGATTTGTACATGATTTATTTGTAGGGCAAAATTTGGTCATATTTGTAATTAAATCTCATTTGCCATAAAGTATAACAGATCGAACCACTTCTGCTATATAACATAAACCAATATTATAACTTATACCAAAGCCATATAGCAGAATGGTTCTAGGCTCACCCTATGGATAGTTTCCTCAAAGGTGTTAGGATGGGCGGCATTCATTTGAAAGTATCTGAGTCGGTCATAATCTCTGGGGTCGACCATGGACCTAAGAGCCGTATCGGGTCCTGGGCCTAATCCCAGACCACTCTGAAGTACGCTGTCCGGTGTGTCCACCTGAAGAAAGTTTAAATATGACCCACCTTTTTAAGGACTATTCAACCCCAGAATAAAACCTTTGACGAATCTGACATTGACAATTTTGATTTGATACGTGGCTATGTTTGATTACTGTCTGATATGTATAGTTGTGAGAAACTTTTTGACTAATTCAATTTAAGTATTTAAAACTTCTAATTTTTTATTGTCAAATTTTACCATATTTATTTAACGGATATTTCTAAAATTGTTCACCAGGTACTTTCATGAAAATGTATATAAGTATAGTAAGTATAGATAATTTATTGCATCAAAGTAACCCTAATTTGTTTTCATAACTTAAGTAAAATTTAAGTTCAAAGCTGCTCAATGAAGTAAATTAGGTCGAAAAAATCACGCCTTTTCAAACAAACTTCCCGATAATTTATCAACTCATTGAAGAGTCATTTTTCTCATAAAGATCCGCGCAAATATACTTTCTCCCTCAAAATTCGAACTTTTTCACGAATCACGGTGCTATGATTTATCGACTATCAGACTTGGAGCTTTTTGAGTAATCTTATTTTTAGTTTGACGGCTCAAACTTAAAAGTTTCAACTTGACTTGATATCTCGTTTCGTTAATGTCTTTGAAAGCTTTGAGTAGTTCAGTTCAAAATAAACACAACGGATAAAAACTCTGCCTCAAAATAACATGCAAGCAAAACATTTACTAATAAACTATGCCAAGTATAATTCTTTGGTTTGAAAACTATTTTGATAAGAACAGTGGCTTTTACACAAAGTACATTCTTCATTTACATTTTTAAAGTTTAATAGCAATGAAATAGATAGTGACATTTGGATGAACCATTTATTTGACATTTTATATAAAAGCATTAAAACAATTTTAATAATAAATGGTTCATCATAAAATTAGCTTGAAATAATAATAATACTGACGCTTTTATTTTCACAACATTTTGAGAATATTAAAAAAAAAAATTAAGCTAATACTATGTACATTCAATACGTAATTATATTATTTTCTAGTTATGTTTGACTAGATCGCTAGGAAACACTTCTTAAATACAAGTTTCCCAAATAAATCCTATGCATACAAAACATTGGATTTGATAACGACCGATAAATCCGCTTTCCAGTGTCGCGCGACCATTGTCGGCCCTCTGCATTATTCCCTTATCAAGTGCGAAGTTAATGGGCAAGCTTTGTGCCTATGATTAATCGATCTACCATCATTGTGATGCAGAAATCCTTAGCTTTTTCAGAACAGTTCTGAACTAAGTGAATATGATAAACGACATGCATTGTACACGTCTATCGTATGGTAATTACCGTGGCAGCGATTCCTCGCTGTTTATTTGTAAACATTGGAATCGGAATAATTAATTGCTATCGAATAAACAAGCAAATGTTTGGATTGTAGGGCTAGGGCTAATCACTTGATTAAGTTTTAGAAAACCAGACAAATTGTTTGTATTGACAGATAAATAAAAAACTTCTATACAATGTGCAGTGTGACAGGGATATTCATGAATTTTGTGTTCACCGCAAATTTAATTTTAGGATAGAAAAATAAAAAGTATTGTTTATACCAGTTTAAACTTCATAATGAAAATACGCAAATCCAATTCTATACAATTACTGTGATTGAGTGTCATAGTAAACACAAGAGTTATTAAAATATTTATTACCATTCATTACAATCTTGCATTTGTGACAAAATTAAAATTTGTAAAATACAGTAGAGTTAATGTCAAGACATTTTTATTTAACATACAGAATATTAAAACAGGAATAAATAATAGCTGGACAGTAAGAACAAATGCAAAATTATTCAACGGAACATACATAAAACTTGCAGCAAGCGTGCAAAGAAAATAATTCAGAAACATTGTTATGAATACTAGAAATGTGATAAATGTTCAAGGAACAAAGTTTCGTAAGCGAAAATGGGTTAAACTTTTAGTAAAGAATTTGTTTCACCGCATCTTCAGATAGGTACTATAATAATAATAATTGAGATCTTTGAATAAGACAATGTTTATTTAAAACACATACCAAATCCCCTAATACCAAGCCATGATAGGTATAATTTAAACTCCAATAAAACCCATTATACGTATTGGGGATTCGTTCTATTCCCATGCATATTCTATTCCGATGGACGAAAAATAAGTATAAATTACTTATTTTTATTTAGATTGATATAACTTTACATTCCAATTATATAAACAAAAATCTTTCCGAGTTTCATTTGCATATTTCGTGTTGAGCTTCGACGAATGAATTGGATTTGTTCAATCAGATATAAGTTCAAGTTGTAAGTCGGTAAAATATTCATGGAAAGCGCATTAACGAAGGCTTTTAACAATAACTTTATTATCGAAGTCGACCACAACACGGCAGGAAGTTAAGAATTATAATAGTTTGACTTACGTAATGTGAACCAAAGCGTGCTTTGCTTCAAACGAATAACTCGTAAATGATTTGAAAACATATTAATCAGATATAGGAATATACCTACAGTGATCGACAACCGACGATTAATTATAAAGTTAACTATAAAAAGTTGTTCATATAGCTTATATCTATTTTAAGATATTTTAACAGCACGCTTTCAATTGTATCCAAGCAGTAACTTTCCGGTTTATTGCGTCTATCTAAGCTAGACTTATGCTACACAAGATACATTCACAAGATATATTCCACACAAGCAAAGGCAAGGTGCCAATACTCACTGAAGCTTACTACAATTACAACACAACACTGCAAAAGTAGCTTTGCAGAAACTCTGAAGCCAATTTAAACAAAATGCAAAATAAAGTTGGCTTGGTTTCCTTATTTTCAGCAAATAAAATGTTAAAACTACTGAACTCAAAAAATATAATTTGTTTTAACGGGGTCAAAATAATTTATAAACTCAATAAGATTGCTTAGTCAGAAAGGGCCCCAAAAGGTTTGTTCCTTGTGATGACAAAGCACGCAACCGAAGAAATTAATTTCGTATAAGTGAAAATTAACTGAAGCTAATTTCATGAATCCACGGAACGGAATCGTACAGAAAATGAATTAGAGATGTTATCTAGAAACGAATAATTAGTTTCTGTATTTAATCATAAAATTTCCGATTTCACCATTTACATAACTCAATAAATTACCGGCATTTGCCCTTTAAAAATAAGCTCACAATCTGAAGGATAGATAACCAAATCGTGACGCATAAAAGGAAAACACGAATTCCGGTTAAGATCTCGAAGCGAAAGGAAAATATTGACATTTTATTTACTTACGCCACGTAACCGGGATAATCATAATCGTAAACGTTGCGACAAATCCTTTAATCGCAGCTGTACTCAGCATGGTCAATAACCGAAAAAAGCAACTTGTGACGGGACTAATCCTAAGTGCAAGGCCGCCGATAAGGATTATTCCGTCCTCCCTAATGGTCTTTATCCGCTCGCCCAACAAACGCTCATAACTCAACCCCGTCTTGGCTCAACCGCCTTAACTTTGGCAGGCGTCATTTCTCAAAAGGCATGTGACGTACCCCCTCCAGGATTAATAAATATATAGGTGGACGTGGAAAAATGTAGCACTTAATTTGGTGGGAATGAGTTGCGTATCTAATGCGAACAAGCCGGCATTGCTCTGCCTGATAACCAGGATATTAATTGTGTAATACAGCTGGAATTTATGTTATGTAGAATATTTCGGGTCCTCAGTTGTAGTGCAAAATATTGCCTTTGTTGTTCCGAATTGGATTTTCCCGGTAAAAGGTTCATAAACTAAACGTGACAAGGTAACCTATATCTCGCTACCTAAGTCAGATATTGCCGTGAATAGTTTCTCATATAAATTTAACGTTGTTGAAATTTTGGAACAAACAATCCTAGTTCGTAGGTTGTAAACAATACTCTCAAAATTTCTGTTAAACGTGCACCTACGCCCCCATACGCTTACTAATTGCTCAGAGTGCATGTCAAAGCCGACCGGCGTCGCGCCGGATCTACATAATGGTGGATGGGGGTGCAAAAGGGAATGTATGAAAAAAAATAGTGAGACTGACGCCGTAGGCTGGCACTAAGATTCGGTTACACACAGTTGCTAACGAGAACGCAAGACAATACATTTTCGGTCTGCGCTGTATTAAAACTATTCGAGGTGCAAACTACGCTATGCCTGCGACAGTATTTCATTTATTCGTTTAAACTAGAACTACACGCAAGCACTCACTGTTTCTATCATTTTTTAATTACTTTAAAAAAGTGTTACGTTTAACGATAATTTTGTACTTAAATCTTTTCAGGCTTTTAAATTACTTTATCATAAATTTTGGACGGGTATTTTTTACGGACAATGAACAATAATATTACAATATTTTTTTATTCAATGTTTATAATGTACCTAATAACTTACCCTCTGAGGAGGCATGGTTTGTCTTGGACTGTGCATGTGTTTCGGCGAACAGGAGCCATGCTTCTCTTTTCTATGGGATTTCAGGCCACGGAGCAGTCTTGAAAACGTGGTCACTTTCTTCTTAGCCGTCCCGAGGCAATTATCTATAAATAAGAGTATTAAAATAAATTGCTGCACCAATATAAGGTATAAGTAACTTACACTGTCAAGACTCGATTTCATAGTAAATTATAACAAATCTGTCCATTGAAAACATTGCTTTGAATGAATACATTTTTAGGCTTTTGCAGCATAATGGAAATAATTTTTGTCCATTAGTTCAAAATTGCAAATTTCGATTAACTAATATTAAATTGGATATCAAACTCCCGTAATTGAAAACAAACATAGGTCTCATCAAAATAGAACGAAGTTTACCATCAAAAACTACATTAATTTCGTTCGCACACATAATAAGCAAATTCGAAAATTACTTAACTTCAAGTGAGTTCAACATCGCGGTTTGCCTTTCCCTATGTTTACTTTCATTACATCCTGTTACACAAGTTCAATTAAAATCTAAATTGACTTTAGAGTTTGAAGACAATTGATAGACTTCGGGTAGGCAATTAAGCTGAAACGACGGCGAATCTTTGGATAACTAGCGCCATTGCATAAAAGATTACAGTTTGATTTTAGCAAACTTCTCTTGTTTATGTATATACTTTGTTTTATATAAATGCTAAGATATTATTTTGCTAGGGATAAATACTGTATTTGTTTCAGTATTTTCTTAGAAACAAAGTATACGCTCAGATTTAAAATTTAAATTATTTATGTTTTAATCTGCCAGTTAGAAAAGCGTTATCGCTACAAGCAAAGTTCCAAATAATTTTTATGTTATAGTTATTACGTTTAACTTTAAATCATGATAATAGTTTGACCAAACTCTAAATACAGACCTAAGCGTTAAAATATTATAAAACTAAGATCAAAGTTTTCGTCTCGCCCACCCACACGGCGGGAATTTAAACACGTTAACGGATATAGCATATAAAGTTACATACCACTAGGAGGAAATTCGTAGAAATACGCTGATCGTGGACTAAGGCAGCTGAAACAAAACAAACATATTACATTTCTTTATAACTGTAAAGCGTATTGTCAGCAGTAAAGCAGACAGGAATCTTAATTGATCTTTACTCTTATTTAATTCTTCTAAATAATAAACTGTAAATTTAATGATTGATTGGGAAATTGGGAAACAATATTATATTATTACAAGATAATTTGGAGTATATATTAATGAGCCCTACGATACCCGCCACCGAAAATATAAACTAATTAATCACTAAAAATAAATAAATAAATTTACAACGTGGCAACCAAAACGCAACATCAACCGAAATTTGTCAGCAGCAACAGACAAATACAATTAATTAACCGTGAACCACAACTGCAGAAAACGCACAAAAAGTATTGGCATTCAGAAAATGGGAAATTAATCGACCCGGACATTAACAGACCGCTAATGATAATGATTGTACGAAATGTACGCTCATGAAATTAATTCGATATGAATTCTGAATGAATTGATCAGATTTCCGATAATGGTTTCGATACTTTTGTTGTAAGATACCTACTCTGTGGAACCTGTTTATTATTGCACATTAATTTTATAGAAACAAGATGTCAATTGTGTATGTTGATAATAATGTATTTATTTGTTTCTCATTCCCACTACTAGGATACTAGGACCTATGTCACCACGCTGGCCAAGGGTGGGTGAGTGAATGTAACAGGTCCTTCAAACTCTTCAAAGTTCTCAGATTATGCCGGTTTGCATTTTTCATGATGTTTGGATTACCGTTCCTACAAAATCCAAAATGCTAAGTTTGAATCCAATACCTTAGTGTACTTCCACTTAGCCAACACGGCATATAATATTCTGTAGTAGTTTTGTAAAACAACATTTGACTGAAAACACTCACAAATTTCGAATACAATTATTCAGAACATTCTAAATCATTTCGTACATAAAACGGTTGATCTTAACAGAAATCACAAGTAAATATTTACGAAGCCAATAAATATTTGCCTTTGCCATAATTTTAATCTTGTTTACCACTAAAGGAATAAAATCAAATGGGATAGCCGAGCTCAATATGCCAAAACAAGGGCTAATGGGTATTTATTATATTCGAGCTGAATGGAAAATCAATATTCATTGGGGTCCGTTGTTGCCGATATCATACAGTTCATACTGATTTATGGAACTGATTTATAGTAGCATGCAGTCACAAACAAAATAGGTTCAAACGGTCGTTTTAATGGAATTACTGAGCCTTAGGCGAGTCTTAGTCTAAGACAACGTCTGTGACGCAGCGGGCGAAGGTCCACCTGCGACGCAAGAGGTCACGGGTTCGATTCCACCCTCAGGTAAAATTTGTACGATCTGTAAATAATTGTTCTGAATGTCTGGGTGCTATTAACTACTAAATAATATCATCATAAAAACAATTGGAATTGTTTCTTGCTAATTGCAAATACAAATGGTCATAATTAAAATGTTTAAACAAGATCCTGTCTGTCTCAACGACCATAATTACTTCATACTTAGTAAGCCTTCTTTATACATTGTAAGCTTTTGTGCGACAACTTAAACCGGAAACCAGGTGCTAACATCTTGCTTTCTGCATAAATTCTGCACCGTCCATTTAACTGGCATTCCAATAATTCAGATTATAATACAATATCATAATAATAATAAACACAAAATCTACTTTGTCCCTACCAATTGAAAATTCATACATTTGTGATACTTATTTCGAGATTACCTAATAATTTCAAGACGTCATTTGATTGACCTAAATAGAGACTTCGAAAAGGGGTTGATTGACGTTTATTTAAATATATTAAATGTTATAGGGACATTTTATTACAAGCACAAAAGCAAATCTAATCTATTGAGTAGTTAGTACTAGTATCAACCAATAGAATTTTATCGATCCATCTGTTATTCAGCGCGTGAATATGATGATGACATTTTGTCGTCAACGTTATAATGTATCGATTCAACAGAAATTTGTATGAATCCAATAAAATTTACATAAAGCGTAGGCAATGTATCGATGTTTCGAATTATGTTTCCAAACGTTTTTATGTAGGAGTTTCTGTTAAAAAGCTTGGACTACTGAGTTGATAGTCAAATAAATTGTTTTTAATAAAATATCGGATGGCTAAAATATTATGATTAGACTAAACCTACTGTGTATGAGACGATAGAAATTTGTAGATAGCTTCGTTTATTGATTTTTAATTTTTGCTCTACCCACGTATCTTATCTAAAATTTATCTTACTGCTAGATGACCTGTTTTATTGTAAGTAAAGATACTAACCTTATAACAATAGCATAATTAAGTAAAATATCTTGTCTTTGTTAACATAAGAAAAAATGATTTAAAATAATTTTGACAGAAATTAAGCGATACTACACGTCACATAATTTAAGAAAAATTTCATTCGTTTTAAAGAACAAATTGATGAATAGTTCTAGTTTCTAATAATCTAAAAGCTGACATTGTGCACGAAATAAATGGCAAGAATTTCCGTGGTAACAATTTCCCGAAGTAAGCGGCTCTAGAATACACGCTAGCCTCTGGTCTTTGCTTATTCATCAGCAGTAGAGTAGATACTTTGCAAGTTGCACACGAGCGAACATTGAATAAATGTACTTTACTTAAATAAACATTGGTGTTGTTACTTCCAACAAGAAACCTGCAAGACTTCGAAAGTTCAGTTAATCTACATTGAAGTCTGTCATTTAATAGTGGGATTAAACTCTTTTTCTCTCGTTTTCAAAGTTGAAGAAAGGAAGTTAAGTAAAGTTAAAGTAATATAATCTAATAAGTTAGCTTCGGATATATATGACCTAAAGCTAATAAGAATGTCGGAATGACGGCTGAAAAAGTGAAAATCTATATTTAGGTGCTTTTGATTTTAATAGTCGTAGTGACACAGGAAAGGTTTAAGTTATTAAGTTAGTATTCTATAAAAACTAGGTAACATTGATAATCTACTAATTGGCAAATTAGTGTTTATCTTTTGTTACAAAGAACCAGCTTCTATCAAACTAAGCTACTAGATCTAATTAGCATGGTCGAGTACTTTACTTCACTTTCTTCTATGGCAACTGCCAACATGGCTGCGTGGGATTTTAATGTGATCTTGAGACTAAATTTATGAAATCCACTAGATGTTTAACATTGCTCAAGAGGCATTAGATTTAATGAATTTGTATTTCTGTGAATTGTATCCTGTTGCTTGTCTCAATTCGGTTTATAAGGAAATAAATTTGTTGAATTTGAATTGGAATAGACCTTAGGTAGATAAATAGGCGCAGAAGACAGACAAATAATATATTATTTAGCAGATTGGTTTAGTTGTTCAAGTATTTTAAAATAAACAAATTACATGGTGCCTTAGCATTGATTAAGTAACTTAATAGATTAATTGATTAATATATAAAATTAATGTAACTATGTAGGTGCACCGCCACTCCAGCATTTAATGGTTCCTATCCATCCAAAGGTTGCCTGGAAGAGATCGCTTTTAGCGATAAGGCCGCCTATTGTCCATTTTCATATTTATATATATTTTCTAGCTAGTTATTATTTATGTAATTTTATTATGGTGTACAATAAAGAAATTCTTTCTTTCTTTCTTTCTTTCATGGTGGTTCCGACTTAGGGCGGGGGATCACATGGCAGAGGCTGAAATCGGCTGAGGTCGGGATTGGGGAATTCCTAAGAATAGCATCTCGTCTATTCTAGAGATCTTATCACTGTAATAGGAGATATTATTTAAAGTCCGTAAACAGAGCTTACCAAACCAAACAAAACCCATTACAAAATGTTGTTGAATATTCAGTGTAATACGACGTCTATATAGAAAAGAATAAAATGAATAGGGCTCTCATTAAATTGCAACATTACCTCAGCAAAGCGTCCTAGCCGTGTCCAGCTTAAGCTTGGTTTAATTCCAGAACATTTCTTTGAAACCCCGGACATATCCATCAGATAGTTAATTTGAATTTATTCTGCAACGAGCATGCAAGTTACTTTGAATCGCTTACATTCAAGTGACACACGGTCGTTAAGATTGACGAATATATTACTGTAAAAGGGACCGATGGATTTATAGTACTAGTACGATGACACAATGCTCAGATTGACTTCGTCTTGTTCCATTGAAAGGACATCGTATTATCTTCGCTACTTATTACTTTGAAGTTGACTTCCAGTGTTTTTTTTTATCTGACCATATTGACTGCTCTTGTGGAAGACAATATTTTGTGGAAAAAAACTTTGTTACTATGTAAACAAATTAAGGTTTCTAGTTAAACAGTAGATGAATCTAGCATTATTAACATTAATTAGTGGGAATATAATAAAGACACTGTTATTAAATATTAGCCACAGTCACAACATCTTCATTTTTATAACATTTATGTTATACCTATGATTTATGAGTTGACTTCACTTTCTGCAGTATTGTAACCATGTTTTCCCAATTTCTAATCAAATATCAACTTATTGATTTGATGTAAAAAGGCTCTTAAAACTATGAGTCCGTATTCACTCTCAAACGCGGAGGCTGATGTCGCAATCGAACGACTGATTTCAATTTAGATTAGCCGTACAAACATGCAGCGCAAAGTCTTATCTAAGAAGTACACCTGTTAAAGTCTAAATAATTTATGACTAAGTCCGTGTGTAGCAGTTGGTAAGGCTAATAAAAGGACAGGATACTTATCGACTACTGAAAGTGGTCAGAGTTTGCGGAGTGTTGCATACATGTTTTAAACTGAATATAAAATGGTAAACCTAATAATATAGGTACACAAGTTTTGCGTTACAACGTCTGAACTCAAAACCTCAACTGCAATATTTTTACTCGCAATAATTTCCTTGAAAGCTTTTTGATTATAGACTAATTATAATTGTACCACGATCTCAATTCTGCTTTTATTCTGTCACCAAATAATTCTTGATTTTATGTAACTTGTACAAATAAATTAAAATAAAATAAAATAAATAAAATAACAATGAAGAAACATTTTAATAAAATACGTACTATAGCAAAATTAATTTAGGTAGGTACCTACACCTTTTTACCTTAACCAAGTGTGTTAAGTACAATATTTTCGTTATTGTTGATCAGCAGATAATTTTAAAACCTAATGTGATCACCAATCCGCAAGAAAGCGTTGTTCATTTTTAAGATCTTTAAGAAGTTCTTTAGTTGATAGCTGAACTGTGGGATTGTTGACTCGTATTTGGGTTGTTATTTCCTACCTCTGATAGTTATGTTGTTGATTGTTCATCAGCGGTTGCGTCGGCTGCGCCAACAGCAACTGCTTCTGTTGCTGTTGTCTTGCCAGCATCTGCTTGCCGAAGACGCCGTAACCGAAGCCATAGATCTCGTCTTCTTCTTTGTCCGTCAGGCATGACGAGGGCTGCAGAGAAGCAAACTGCGTTGGTATTATGCTTGCACTTTTGGTTAGTAATTGAAGCAATCTATAACTAGGTATAGTAAAACCATTTCTAAAATGAACGCCCCTCCACCGAGTTCTGAATTTTTTTTTCTGTGTATTTTGTTTTTCTGTATTTCCTCTCACACGTTGAAATCATCACGGTTTTGTGGAGGGGAGTTCATTTTTAGAATGGTTTTACTATACTTATATCTACGTATATGTGCCGTTGGCGAAATTGGACCAATGTATTTATTTTTAACTTAAACTAGAGTTAGTCAACTACGTTAAAAAATGGGGCTACCAAAATTATCGCCGTCCTAGCGAAATGATAATGATAGATAATTATATAAGTGAAAGATCACTAGGTATTTATCGTAACTACCGAAAGCTCCTGCTACATATTGAAATCAAATACACATAAGGAAATTGTAATGACCTATATAATTGGCCTTTCAAAGTTTCAATGATATGTAAATGGCAGTAGCCACATGTTTACGTTTAGTCAAACCACGAATTTATTGACCTAGCTTGTACAATGTTATCAAACGTTTGATTGGTATTATAAAATATTATTTCTGATATTAATTAAAGTGTTTTGAATACCTAAAGATTTTTATTTAGCCTATACTTTCCCACTGCTGGCCTCCCCCAACTCTCTATATGTGGGAAAGTTAGTAGTAAAACCTTATTTTAATTTCATAAGCAAGCGAAACTGCGAGCGAATCTATATAAAAAGAAATTTGTGTTAGTTACCATTTATAACTCAAGTACGACTGAATGGATTTGGATGAAAATTGGTGAAGAGGTAGTTTAGAACCAGGAGAAGGGCATAGGGTTACATTTTCAAGCGGGTAAATAAATATTTGAACGCGGGCAAAGCCGCGGTTGGAATGATATTTATAATATAGTAAACTATATTAGTGGAACACTTACCGAATACTTCCCAGGCACATAAATGGGTTGCGAATGCGATGTAGTCAGGTTGTTCAGCGCCAACGACCCGGGGCTAGCTGAAGGCGGTGTCTGCGGCGTCCCAGGACCGCCAAGCACTCTCATCCGGGGAGACATCTCGTCCCACTCGTGACGTCGAAGCTCTTCCAGATGGTCTAGCACGTCACCGTAGTGGGTTGAGAAGAGGTCAGCGTAGCGAGAGGCTAGGCCTTCTAGGTAGCCTCGGTCGCCGTCCTGTGGGCAAATAGAAGGATGGTTTTGAGTATAAAGTTGTTTTGCGGTAAGCCTGCCTGAAGATAGTATTACCCGATATTTTTTGTGGTTGTCGGGACTTTGACCAGAAGATGATCATTAATGTTTTAGGTACTTATATTGGGTTCTATAAGGAAACTTGTGGCCAGAAGTGGCATGTAATAGCGTATGATAATGGTGAGATATGCTTCCACAGTATAAGTAATTAATGTTTATTAGTCCGATTTCGAATAAGTGGGTTCAGAGGATTTGCTCTGCGAGGGCTACAGGGATTTAAAAGCATCCGCTGCGCTTGCCTACTCGTGGTATAGATTCAAAAACACACTGCCGTTGTTGCTACAAATATAAAGTTTATAAAACAAGGCTTTGTTAAATCAGTTATTACGGTCAAAAATCAACAAAAACATCCGACGCTGCAGTAAAAACTGGGCTGAATAAGTGTAAATTTCGATGCAAATTAAAACTACCACTAGTCTTATGAAGCGCCAAGCGGGCAACGGTCCAGATAAAATTAACAAATTAGGATAAAAGTTACGGGACCTACTTACTATGGAATATGTAGAGCTAACTTCATGCTAATGTGTCGGAATATTGTGTAAACTAATTCGGAGAATGAATTATGCATCGTGCCGTGCACAATATTGTACGAATACGTGGGCACACTCACGTTTAGAGTTGTTGGATATTAGTATTACTTTGTATTTGTGAATCTTATATTCTGATGCCGACCAACACATACCTAAATCTGAAGTTTCAATTTAAATTACAAATTAATTTAGGACCCTGCGTTTAATCACCATGCCCGTCGTTTTTTTTCAAACAATTTACAAATAAGGCACTCATATTTGTAAGTTCTATTTATTGTTTAGAACCCATTCCGAAATACATTTCAGGATTTTATTTCGATTCTCGGTAATATAGTGTTGTCTATTTATCAAGATCATAATTTAGAAATATTTATTCCTATCATCTGGAGGTATCTGTTGGTGGGTAAGCTAGTAAAAAATAAACATCCTACTAAAAATAAACAGAGAAGGGTGTAATACTATCTCTCTCGCAAAAGTCATCTTACTTTATTTGAGAATTTAGTCTAAGAGCCCAGTAAAGCCTGGTATGACCTCTACGCAAATGCTGGGCATCAAAATTTTACAACATTTTTACACCCACCCATAATTTGTTTTATTACTGTGTAAAAGAGAAACTTTGTAGACGCATAATTTCTCATCAGGTTGACAGTCTGTAATATCTTTGGGCCTGTAACTGTCCACCTTCAGACTCTAACTTCCGAAGTGTACCCAGTAATTGTCGACTTAGTCTGACAATACTAAGCAATGTGTGGTTTTGTTATTGCTTTCTAGAATTTCATAAATGCTTCTAGAACTAATTCTAGACTCACAATTTGACGATCGTCACTGCGAGTTTGCATGTAATCTACTTATTATTTTGTATTAAACATTTTTTTTCACTTTTACATAATTAGATACTAAAGATATCGTTTTCTCCGTGTTTTTTGGAATTTCTTGTAAAAAGAAGTGTTTTCCGGGGTACAAAGTTGTCATTCTATAGTGACTACTTTGTCTACAAGTCTAGGAGGTTAAACTAACTCTATGCAAATGCAAACATTTACCTAACTATTTTAAGGGGTAGATTAAAAAAAGTCAAAAGAATAATGCATAATTACCTTCTAAGTCTGTCGATTAACTAAATATTAGATACTCCATTATAAAACAAGTGTACCTACATAAATAATAAACAAAAATTGAATATGTAAATAGATTCTTCACCTTCTTTGGCAACATGGTAAAAAAAATCGAGCTCAATAAGAATCCTCATCACTCGAGCGAGTCAAATTCATACAAAACGTGATTATTTTTCCAAAGCAACCATCATCTTTAATTTTACACAACAACATTGTATTTCTCTGGTTGCAACAAAATGGCTTTCAGTTTTTCTTTTTTCAAGTCACTGTCACCATTTAACTGCTTAAGCCCAGCACTTAAAGGGATTTAGAAGAACATTAACTTATCTCACACTCTAATAATGTAGAATGAAGTGAAATTATACGGTAATGCACCAGTTACAGAATATTGTGCTCTATGTAGGCCACAATAAGGTGGGATTTCTTCTATTATTGCAGAATGGTATACTTAGTAAAGAAAAGCGTGGAATTAGTAGCCCGCGGTTCATGTCTTTGGCTTATTCTTAATGAAACTTTGTCTTTGAAGGAAATATTTTCCACCACCTTGATTCCTTGCTTTCCTTTCTCCTTTGCACAATCTCTATTAATGTTATAAAGAGATAAGAGAAATCGTGCTTGGACTGAATAAGCTTACTACTATTCTGCCAATTAAAAAATGAGTGCACTTATTTCATTATGGCTGTGTTATTAAAATATTAAATGCATGAATACTTTCGTAAAAGGCAGTTTTTAATTTATATTTGTTCCGAAACATGGGATTATAGTTTTATTTATACTAGTCCCGTGCATGGTACTTAGCTAATTTAGTTGGAAACATGATTTATTTTTTAATTTGGTTTTCACAATTTAAAATAAAAACTCAGACTAGAAAACTGTTCATATTTTTAACCATCCATAACGATTCAAAAACCTTTTTTAAACCATTCGGAATCCTGAAAGTAAATATAGCTTATCTCTTTTGGAATTAAGCTATGACCGGCTTATCTACACTTAGATATCAAATTAGGAAAAGTTACGTAACCATTAGATGCTATTTTTGTTCGACATTAAACGCACGCAAGGTTAATTAAGAATTTCCAAACAGCCGTTTTAAATTCAGGCTATAATTCTTTTTCGTTGAACTTAATTGCCCTTTTTGGCACATTTTTTTTCCCTTTTCCCCTTTAAGAGGATACAGCGGAAATTGCGTGGAAGGAAGAGATCACTTCAACTAAATAAGTAAGATAATTACACTCTTTTGTTCAGGATTTTTAGAAAAGTATAATAAAAGAAGGTAATTTTATTATTTAGATGTAGTATTCGAGGCATTGACTATGTTATTGTATAACGACAAAAGTAATAAATAGCAATATCAAATATTGAGTCAACATTATTTAATCACTTTCACAATTAAGCGCTCTACACACCGCCCGCCGGCACAGCCCGGCGGCTCAACCCGCCGGCCTTATTTTGTAGGCCGCCGGCTTTATTTAGTACAAAATAAGGCCGGCGGGTTAGGCCGCCGGGCTGTGCCGGCGGGCCGCCGGCTTTGGTGTGTAGAGC
Source organism: Chloroclystis v-ata (assembly GCA_963691955.1). Classification (NCBI taxonomy): domain Eukaryota; kingdom Metazoa; phylum Arthropoda; class Insecta; order Lepidoptera; family Geometridae; genus Chloroclystis; species Chloroclystis v-ata. The sequence continues at coordinate 7,167,157 of OY829902.1, read as the reverse complement.
GCTTTACATTGTAATCGCAAGAACGTGGTGTGGTGAGGATTAATTCTCCTGTACGGATCAACTCTAAAATAAAATATCCATAGATAAAACCGAATACATCCCATAATTTAAATTCAGAAGAGCCCTAATCACCCGCAATAACAATTCGAACAGATCGAAGGGCACCGCTTCAGAATTCATCACACAGCCGTAGCCGCGACTCAAAGATGGTCGACTTTATTTCCATTTTTAAATGAGACCGGCTGAGAGCTTTGTCGGCTTCGAGTTGTGCTCAGCGTTTTAAGTGGATTAAATCGCTCTACGATCGTAAAACCGACAAGTGCGCTAGGAATTAAAGTAACCGTTCGACTTTTGCATGAGAAAGTGCTACTGTTCGCGCTTGCAACGCTTCCTGTGGTCTGTTTGGTTTTTCCTTGCCTTTGTGAATTCACAAGTAAAGAAACTCATTAGCATCGTCTGGAGTGATTTTATCAATGGCTCCCGTGGAACTTGAACGACTTGGTAGCGCCTTGGTTATGTTGATCGGTTTTGTTCAGTCGATTTCAAGTTATATTGATTTTCCGTCTCGCGGCTGTGTTATTACAGGTTTTTTCGCCGGATACGGTGATTTCCCGAAGTAACTAGTAGTTTTTGTGTTACTTATTCTTTTTTAAAGAGAATTAATTTTCCATTAAAAGTTAAGATTAAAAAGGTACCAAACCGCCCAAGACCTATATGTATAATGGGTTTTGTTATATCCGGAAAAACCGGAACCAGAATTAAGACGTAATAATGTGGTTAATGATGATTAGAGGTAATTTAATATAACAATACTAACATTTAATATGTATCCATAAACACCCGGAAACCAAAAAGAAAAAGAATCTCGCTCGAGTGTTTATACCTTCATTATTCGGCTGACTTGGCTTATCCGAGGTCCGCTATAAAAGACAACAATAAATAGCTCATGATACTTCAACAGTAGATAGCACTGCTCTTGAATTTAAATCGTATATTTAGACCGCTTCCTCCCGTTTAGAGCATAGAAACGAGTTCATTGAATGTTTTGCCAAAGACAGCCGGAATGTTCGAGAAAAACGACCAAACGAAAAGTTGGGTAATAGAAACAAAACATTGGATTCTTGATGCTGTTTGATATTCTTTGTGAAATAGAGCTTACCGTTCTTTGGATGCCGCAAGTATTTAAGCACAGTTGTTTCTCAACTTTAATATTGCTTTGAGCCGAGAGTCGAGACATATTTTATCAGAATTTTCATAAGTTAGGGTCGGAAGCTGTTCTTTAAAAATGGGAAAATAAAATTGTTTGTAGAACTTTGCCTTCGTAGTTGATTTTGTATAAAAGCATGGTAAAATGCCGACCAAAGGATATATTTTGAAAATAATAAATAAGAAATGAATTCCTCTTTCATGCGACAATTTATTCCAATTTTATAGTTTCTTATGCATTATCATCACTAATAATACCGATTATGGTGAAATATGTATTTTAAACTTATAACAACCGCATTATTGAAAAAGGACAAGCTTTTTTACCACTGAATAATCCATAAACACAGAGTATATTAAGTGTCCAGTTTTGTATAAATAATGAATTTAATGAATAACCAATATGGATTGACATTACCAGTTCTTAATTAATTTAAAACAGTTAATTTATATAATTGAAATGCGCTGGACGTAATGATAGGCTGTGGAGTGTGTTTTGAAAATTATAATGACTTGGGATTATTTATGAGCCTTGAGGATGCTGGTAATTGCGACGGTTTGAAATAGCGGTTACCATCAAACGGTGAGAACCGAGATATCTAGGAAAAACACCTACAGACACGTCCATATCAAACATTAATGACATAACAAAAAATTGCATCGTTGTCTGAAAATTTTGCCACTCAAGGATAAAATCGTGGGGGTTATCTGTGATAAAATCTAATAGCAAAACATTTAATTAAAATTGAAATATTGTTTTATTTTATCACATTAATATATCGCTTTAGGTACGAGTATATAATTAATATCTCTACCTGGGATAACAGAAGATGACAGGAGCGCCATTCTGTCTGCCAAATATAGACCTAAAATAGGTTCTATTGGGGAGACTCCTATTAGCACGTTAGCTGCGGCACCAATTTTTGCATACTTTCCGTTCCTGCGGCACGAGGTATAATCGGCCCGTACCGTGACCAGACGTTAGGGCGACACGCGGTCTATTAGACCCCATCTCCTTTTACAGACTAAAATCCATTTTCTGGCGCGAAATCAAAGATAAATGAGAATTTTGGTCCTTATTGATATAGACAGTGAATTGATGAACCCTAATCCACCGTCGCCCCGGGATCTGATGGCTAGTTTAGGAATTATTAGCAAAACAAAATATGGGATCTTATACACCTCGTAACGCACTGAAATAGGGCAAATTTTCGCTGCGATTAGTGATGGGAAAAATAATATCGACGTTTTTAAACAACTACTTTCAAAACCTAGACAAAGAACTACTGAAATATTAATTATATTACTTACCTGTTTTGTCAACGGCTGCTTTGCGTTTCTTGTGGAGTTTTTCACTACCTACAAAATTATCAATTAAGTGTTAAGTCCTTATAATAATAACATTATTATCACGATATAGAATAATAGGTAATTCTAGATATGTTGCAAAGTATTAGGTACGTCAATAATCGTTATTACCAATAATATCTTTAGGTATACTATACTTAAGTAATAATATCTTACACTTACTTTAGGTACATAGCTACCAAGATAAGAAAAAACTAGGTACTTACTGAAGATTTTTTCATTAAAAACTTACCTGTTTCGGCTCTGTTTCTGGGTTTTTTAAAATTAACTTCTTCCGACATCGTTTAGACATGTTCGGCGCTGTAAAAGGACGTGCTCTCCAATCGAAGTGATGCACAACACTGGTCGCGGGAAGCTCGCGTTGGGATATGGGACGTTTTAGCCTCGTTCCGCACTGCATTAAAATTATATTAATTCAGTGCGGCACGAGGCCTAAGACATCCGGTACCAAGGTAGGTACACCACCGAGTCCGGAACCATTACATGATCTCAAATATATATTTATCTCTTTCCTACACTGGACCAAACCAAAGCTATGCCATTCGCACGACAGAGAAATTCACTTTTTTGCTTGCCGCACCACAGGGAAGTTGCATCAGGGGTGATTTAGGCCTCGCTTCGCACTTAACGTGTTAGAAGGACCTATAATGATGATTATAACTTCAACAATTGGTTAACGGACAGTTGTTGCGTTTGTGTCGGAATTAACCTTATGCTAAGACCTTTCCGCCTTGTAGAAACTAATATCCAAGGAACTTTGATTTCAATGCTATGGAAACTCAAAGTTCACTGAACTGCTTATCCTTATTAGATAGAGTACTTAGCACACCGCGGGCGCTAAGCACGTGTCAGCTCAGTTGCTTTGTCTTACAGTCTTTCTGTAAAAAAGCACTATTATTACATGAGGTTTGATAAACTCTGTACGTATCTTATTTACATTAGAAGTATAATTCCTAATGGAGGTGATAGAACCCGTTGTGATAAAGGTAATATTGTTACTCACAGATTTTTAAAGAGAATTTGTTAATTGCGTGTTGTTAAATTATATTACTTTTAACAGATTATTAACCGTTAGTTTATGGTGACAATTATTTGTTTATTTTATTTATGTATTATTTTATTTATATATTTATTTACCTCCTATACCTCTGTTGTGTTATACATGTATATATTATTATTTTTTAATTATTATACTATGTTATATTTATTTTTTGCGTGTCTAAGTCTCTTTATTTTATTCTCTTTTGTATTAGTTGTAGGTTTATGTATTTAATATATTAATTCTAATTTTAACACCACCGTCCAGTTACATTTTGCAGTTTTTCTTTCCATCCTCAGGTTGTCTGGAAGAAATTGCTTTAAGCAATAAGACCGCCCATTACGCATACATTTGTGTAGTTTTAAGTTCTTTTGTAAATATTTCATAATGGTGTGTGTAATAAAGAATTATCTTATCTTATCTTAAACCTAAATGATTTAATTTGTGACCGAGTCGAAATCTTATGTGTTATAAGTAAGCAATAAAAAAAAAAAACTGAACCATTTTGTTATACAAGTAACATAATGTAGTAGAAAAAACGCACTGCTGCACTGCAACACAAACTGCATTTGTTATAAATTCATTGTGTCGCAGACATAATCACGAAGATTTGTAATTTAAATTCATAAGTATGTATTTATGATATCATTATAATATGTTATGTCTCACTGTTTTATTAAATAACGAAGCGTAATAAAAGTTATAGTATCTGGGTCTTAGCAATACAAGTATACTCGAAGGCATTATAGCCTTACTAAGCTGTCTAACAATCAATTTCACCAGTCCTTTAAAACAATAATCCTTGAAAATATAACTTGCCTTGCTTCTTGAAATAGCGGAATAGTAGTAAAATAACAAACTAAACTTTAATACCCTGTCGCAAGTCATGCCATATCCACTCGATATAAAATATCCCAAGTATATTATTTTATTATTTCCAGAATGCAGACGCGTCATGGCATCAAAACTCAATTTACGTCTGGTACATTTTGTTATGAGATTCACATTTCTTTGTACCAGCGATTTCTTGTGTGAAATATCACCCTCTCTTTCCAATAAGGTTGTGTTTTACGAGAATTCCTTATAGGTATGTTGGGGTAGTATTTCATCAGTTATTGTTATGTTATTCTTGTCACAGTCCTGCCGGCAGAGCAGGAAAATATTTTGGCTCATTGAGATTTTCCATTAATCTACCAGATAAAAACGAATGAAGCAGGATTTATTGTATTAGATATGTTTTTTTTTAGATATAACTTACGTCACAACCAGAACCTTTGATTTTTGATAGAATGTAACATTGATAAGGAAGTTCGATAAGTTTTTAATATACCTACATAGCTTTACAATTAGCTTATTTTTTTATATTCCTTATTAACTCGGGTGAAACTGTTTATTGTATAAAAATAATATATAATCTATGAACAGTAATAAAAACAATGAAATCTCAACAAATGCTGGTAATTTGACTTGCAAGGAGATTGCGGGAAATCTGAGTTTTAAAGCTTTTTAAGTAGTATTTTATTTGTAAAACCGCGCATTGGGAACATGAACTAGCTGGACAAAGTCGGTCTGTGGCATTGGCAACTAGTATCAAGTTCTCTTATGTCTGCTATAAAGCGGTTTCATATTGCAAGGTTCAAGTAAATGTGGCTTAATTTGGTAGTTCAGACCTTCGGTCCATTGTTTGGCCTTTATTGGTAGTTCATTAGCAGTTCATGTTGTGTCGGGCAAAAAGTTTTGCTCGTTAGTGGTTTTATTGCGGCTCAAATGGCTTATTTACTTTATAGCCGTTGGTTATAATGAAAATAAATTCCAAACGAAAAATATAAAATTTGGGTTAATTTTGTTTACTTTCGAGCGAATTCAGTCTCATAATTTTTTTTTACTTTTGCTATATTTAAGAATAATAATTACATTTATTTTTGATAGATTGGCGTAGCACAATTGTATTATTAACAGTTATAGGTATCTAATACTCACTTAACATTAGACTCTTATTTTTACGAAATAGAGTGCGCTACAGAAACTGAAAACGGAATGAAGTGACTTTTGGTTTATTTAAGGCCCATTATTAAAGAGGGTTATCACGAATAGCAATGTATCTATACAATAAGAATTGCTATGGCTGAATGAATCGGATAAAGTGCAGACGACGCAGCGGACATAAATCGCGTTCAGACTGTCGCCCCGCGGTGGCACGCGGAACCTCGTCTTATTGTTGGCCGTGCGTTTTGTTTTGTACTGACTGCGTTATTTCCAGATCGAGATTGCTGATTCGGGATTTGCATTCAGCTTCTGTCGTTTGTTATTTCTTACCAACCCATATTGCGTTCAATCATTAGGTCGAGGGAATTGTCTAGAATTAAATTATTTTTTATGTTAATTTTGTTATAGTTGCAAATTTATAGCAATAGATGCATATTTATATATTATAAATATTAGCCGAGCCGCAGACAGCGATAAAAATAAAATTATACCTCTAATTTTAAAATTATATCAACCGTTTAAAAATAAGATTGATACCACTCATTTCAAAATAAGAATGCTACCATTCGTTTCAAGACGAGACAGAATTAATTTAGCCTCGAGATCTCGAAGGACTGATAGAGGGAGGGTAACTGCACTGAGCTTAGTGCAACTAATTTGTTTGTTTTTTCATTAGATTGATAGATCCTTGGGGATAGTCTATGGTTTGATTGTGAACTAGGGAATACCTGTTTTATTTTTTTCTTGCTACAGCTTTATTGTCTATTGACTATTCCGTCAAGTAGTAGCTGGAAGAAAACTTTCTTATAATCTTTGTTTATGTTAAATATTTGTATTTGCTATTACTTCTTTAAACGACTCTTTAAGTTGTCTTATCTGTTTAATAAAACATTATTTCGCTAAGTTGACATGCCTTTGTCGCGATTTGTTTGTTCGTGTCTTCTGGAGCGTGCAAAGCTATTTCAGATTCTTGATCTCGTAATAGTATTTATCTCGATGACAATACCAAGTGAAAAAATATAAATTCTGAACAAAGACTTGGTATTTTGACGTTATTAGGTTTTTTATCGACTAACAAATCTAATAAGAAAGTTGATTCTTACGTAGTACCTACCTACGTAAGTCTGAAGTCATATAGGTAAATATTTTCTTCTATTTGACACTTATCTGTACCTAGTTATTTATAGATATACAAAAAATATATTAGAAATTGTTTAATAAGCCTTGTAGAAATTCTTTTTGTTATATCACTTGAGTTAAGCGAAAGGTTCCAGATTTTTCATAGCTTATTTTTACCACAAGAAAATCTTTTGAAACAAGCACTATGGCACGGGCGCAAAGCTTCTTTATAATGCAAGCAATAAGTCATTTAATTTAAAATAAAATCATTTTAAAATTAACAAAAAACACCAGCAAAACAGTTTTAATATTATTACAAAAATAACATCTATCCTATAACACGGTTTAAGAAATTATACACCCACCAAACCATCTGACCAAAAAAAGTAGCAAATGATCACCGGATCCACATAATTGGGCACCTCGAGATTGACAATGACTGATTATTTCCTCGAGAAAGCTTATAGTACATAAACGTGGGTGCAGCGATATTATCGTTATAACACAGTGGTTTTATGAGTCATTTGACAGATTGGCAGGACTTTGCGTTATGAATAAATCCAATTTAATATTGTAATAAGACATTATCGTAAAGTTAAGTTTTACACAATAACAGATATGCGACGCAAGGATTGTGGGTTCCATTCCCGTCTCAGGACAAAAATTTGTACGCTCTGCAAATATTTGTTCCGAGTGTCTGGGTGTTATAATAAAAAAATATATTATTTATCTATTCATGTATATTTTATTAAATACAAGCCCCTCGCTCCCCTACTTATGTAACGGTTAAGGAAAAGGTTACTCGTTATTACTTGTTTAACTTCAGGTTAAAGAAATTTCCATTGCACAAATACGTAATTAATTAATACTGGATAATTCACAGCAACATACTACGGGATAATCAGAGATCTAGCACCCGTGAAACAAGCTTCGAGCTTACCACGTGACTTGATGTTACTTTGTGAATTGTCCAGCGATATTTCAAAGTCAAGTTTTTTTATTGATCAAAGATAAATTAAGTAATTATAAAACTATGTTTATCTTCTTACGTTTTTATTTGGAATGAAAAGGTTAAAGTTTAGAAGGAGAGCTATCGATTAAATTTAGATTTTGAGCAAACATTTTAAACTACAAAGAGCTTAGTTTGAAACAAGGGCAAACTTTAAAGTACGATACTTTTACAATAAAGAGAACTTTATAGGTAAATCATGTGAACGTCGTTTTAAAAATATAACCAAAACTGTAACAGTATTAGTTTAAATTAAACTTATATGGTTTGAAGTTATACAATATTTTATTTCAGACGAAGTCAAGGAGATAGAGTATTTGAATAATCAGAATTATGGTGGTGAATTTGGTAGAATTGGTCGGTTTTAAAGTATATTCCATTTCAATCAATTAGCTAAAGTTTCCTTAACTAATCACTTTAATAAAAAAGCGTTTTACTAGAATTGGGTTTTATATTTCTTGAATATTTGGTTTAAATATAAATTATCTGATTGTTACTGCCATACTGGTAAGTATTACTTTAAATGTTACAAAATACTTTCTACTCTACATCAACGAACATAGTTAGTGTTGATGCGGCTTTGCAAATACACTAATAGATATCTTAGATTAAATTTATAGACCCCGGTACTAAATTCCACAGAAAAAAAGAATATAGAAGCGTTATAAACAATAGCTTTGAAATAACTCACGTGGGAGGTGACATGACAGCCGGACAACGATGCGTGCTACACTTACAGAAAGCGGCCGTATCGTAAATATTCCTTTCCACCTTCCCGTAAGCTATTATATATTTTATGTTATCGCATTCGGAAGTCCGTCGCAATTCGGTGCTTCTATTTGCTATAAAACCACACAAAAACACCCACGTTCGCATCATTCATTTAAGTCATGGTGTAGGTACATTTCAGGCAATTATTCATTCAAGATTTAATTTTATTTTCTGAGGGATGCGCTACAATCTGTCAACGGTTCAGTGCGTGTGTTGTGCGACAACACGCTTGCAAACGATACCTACATCTGTTGTCTATTTTGAGATTTGTGATTTTGTCACTGCAGCCGTCTGCGCCGGAACTTGGCACAACTCTTTTTATCCAGTCCCTTGAAAGGGAACGCCGAAATACTTCAAAACATTGTCAGCGTCAAGTTGTCCAATTTAGAAATGTTTGGGTTAAATTTTCGATCGGCGGTGCACGGCTTCCCGCCTCTCGTTTATCGCAAAGCTTTGTTGCTCGATGCATTAAGCTAATTTGAATGGCTGAGGGCTGCTCAAAAAGCCGTTGTTCGAATTCTTCTCTTTAACCGAACGGTTGTCGGTTTGATTGTGGGAGCCGGCGCTGTGGATTGCTTTCTGTTCGTCGCATAAGACAAGCTTATTGATCTCCACCTTTGTTTTTACCGAATCAATTTATGCTCGCCGCATACAAACCGCTTTTGCTTTATTTCATGTGAACTGCAGCAATTATGGCATTAATTATGCGCGAAAAGCTGTTATTTTCATTTGCTGAGTTCCGGTGTTATTTAAATTTGTTTTGGGGTTAGGATAAAAATAAGGCTATGATTGCTAAAATCAGTTTATCTCCATCTAAGAGACTAATAAGTACTGTTTAGAGAAACATGTGTCTTATTGTTAGTTCGCTAAGGTTTATATTACTTTTGGCGATAAATCTTCAAGACGCACCACCGCTTCGTGGGTGAAACTGGTGATAAACGAGCTGTTCTGTCACGCCGGTGATAAATAACTGATTAAGTTACGGTGCATTTTGCCTTAATAATTAATTGACAGAAGTTATCTAAGCGGCATTATCAAGAAGCAACGTAAGCGACTTAGTTTTACAATTCAGGCTATTATGATTTATTGGTCAATTATTGTCGCGGATAATGGATAAATTGGAAGCGGTTTAATCCCACTCTTGAAATATGCACCCTGTAGCGCTTTTTGTGTTTGTTTCTTTAATATTTTATTGGCGTTGCAAACCATAAATGCATCTCGATTTACGGTTTACTTTTGAACGTGCTTACTGTCATTAATTCCGCAAGGTACCAACAGCCTTGGGCTAAAGTAGCTGCATTAATAATTATCTAGATCATTCGTTATTGCCTCTAGTTGTATGCGCAATGCCTAATAAGAAAACAGATTAATGCTTATGAATGGAGTCGTTACAATCAGACAAACAGATGGATATAGCTTCTTTGATGTTGATGAGCAATGTAATTTGTGGATGCCTTTTTGGAATAGTTGACAAAAAATGTAAACAGTTGAAAATAACGGAGAAATGATGGTTTACAGAAATAGTAGTAGTTATTTTGGAGCAGGTCGTTAATTGCTGCATTTTTTCCGCGCTCGCTGTCTCGGGTTTCGTAATTTGTCTTCTCAGAAATGAGTCGCGTCGTCGAATGCATGACATGTAGATACAGGCTCGGTTTTTTCAACGATCCCAAACTTTTTTGGGATACCCCTCGGATTTCTGAGCGTAAATTACGCTTTAGTAGAATGCCCCGGGGAAACGTTAGACGGGTTCTTTCGTAATTACTGTTTTAACTGCTGGGACAGAAATGTCAAACGTAACTTATTTTGTGGGTGAAATAAACGCTGATGTTTGTTTTTTTGAAGAAATTTGTTTTCGTAGTTATTTTAGAACTCAATTGTTTTTGATGGACGTTGTGGTATTGTTCGGGATTGTGAACGTTTGAATTCTCTATTGGGATTGTAAATGAATACAAATAGACTTTAGAAATAATAATGTTTTCTGAATTACTTACACCATTTTATATGAATACGAGTATAGCCTTAATTATTGTATGTATTATAATGGGTGGAAAAGACTTCAATAAGCTATGCTTGAACCTAATTAAGTAAGTAATTTTATTTCCAATGACTATACAATTGTAATTGCACAAATTTCCTGAAATAGAACTCGTCCAACTCAAACTATTTTAGTCACCAACGGTACGGTGTTTTGCTTAGTTGGGCACTTGAATTAATTAATATTCCTGTCAAGTGCTTTTAGTAATGCTTAGAGCCATATCGCTAAACCATTACGCAAGATAAGCAATCAAGACTTGAAATAGAATGTTTTATTTAGATGAATGATGGTAAGGGCCTGCAACGGTATAAGTCACTTTAAATACCTTTTATAATGTATATTTGTGAGGTTGCATCATTGCGGCTTCGCCCAGGTTAAAATGGATTTTCAGAAGAAAAATATATGTTTGCATCAATTTTATAGCCACACTTCTTTAACACACAATCTCACAAACAATACCTGATGAAATAAATATTAGTATAGAACTAGTCTTTACCCTGTGGCATACCAAAACCATGCCAACATAAATAAAAAAAAGTCTAGAAAGTAAATTACTGTTGCATTAAGTATTTCATCGACACATGCAGTATTTTATGGACGGACACAAATTACAGTTTGCATTGTCCGGACAATAATTACAGTGTTTTATCGTCTGCTATATCTAGTGTCAGGGAATTGTTTTACAGCGACGCCCTCCTATTGCTTCTTAGAAATTGATAGAAACCTTATTTTAATGGTTTTGTGGTGCGTTCAATGAATAGTACAACTCAGTATGAGTTATTATGATGATATAAAATATTATATCAATACAATTGTACACAACCTATTGTACGGTTGCGGGTTCGATTCCCGCCTCGGGACAACTATTTGTATGATCTGCAAATATTTGTTCCGGGTGTCTGGGTGTTATATATGTATAATAAAAAAATATCTATCTATGTATGTGTATTCTATTAAGTATATCAGAAATCTAGCACCCGTAACACAAGCTTAGAGCTTATCACGGGGCTAGATGTCGCTGTGTGAATTGTCCAGCAATATTTATTAATTTATTTATTTATTAATATCACACATTTTCTACAAATAGAAGTTTCATTACCAAATAACATTTGTATCTCATAAAAAAGTATTCTCGATAGTAACCATAAAATTCCAATAATAGCGCACCAATAAGTGCTTGTCGGGAAGTAATGCCAAGACACAGGGTAAGGTGGCTAGACGGATTAAATATTGAATCACGTGCCTACGAGAGTGAGCGAGAGGGAAGACCTGCATTATATGTACAGGTAGAAATTGGCAGGCATCTTGGTCTGCAAGTAAGAGCATTCTTATCGATAAGTTCGGTATCTAAGATGTGAAGTCGTTTGAAAGTCACTTGTCTCAAACTGGGTAGTGGCTGATGTTACGTGTTGTATGCAACATGTTATAATGGCGAGCATTTATGCAATCAGTAGATAGGTACCTTTTGTTAAGGGAAACCATCAAGCAAAGAGCCGCCTAACGCTCGTTTTGAGTGCCGTTAAATCCTGTAAGTTAGGTAGTTTTGCACACAGCTTTGCAGAAGCAATGTTAGCAAACTTACGGATTTATGGAATGTTCCATAGTCAAATCAACCGAATTTTATTTGAATATCAATTTGAAAAAAAATCGATTTATAAAAAATTTCATCCTATTGACAATCGTATAAACAAATAACTAATAATAATAAAAAATATTAAGTAACCTTAATTCGCCTTAGTTAAGAAAATTGAAACCTTGCATAATTATAATCTTCCCGTAATCACCGAAACCGAAAAAAAATCATGTATTATTCTGTATCATAGTTAAATCCAGTTTGAATAATATTCCTATTATATCTTATTCAATCTAATATGATTAATAAAGATGTCTATGAAAATTGAATCGAGCTCTTCCATTAAACTAAGCGGTCAAGTTTCGCTAGCTAAAATCCATTTGCAATGACATTTGTATTAATTGCGTTTGCAGCGGGTAGCTACTAACTACTTCGGAAAGCTAGATTTAACTTCGTAAAAGTTATCGCAAACCTGTTCAGCCATTGAAAACTTGTATTTTCCAATATTCCAGCTCATTCTCATGAACAACCGAAAGCTCAGCGAATGCTCTGCCAAATCTCCTGGTTGTTTTCGAAGAAAATAACATTTTATTAGTAAACCTCAGTTGGAGGCTGTATAACCATAAACATTTGTTTGTTTTGAGCATTCTTATGAGTTGTATAGAAAGTTAAGATGGTAAAACTGTAGAGGGAACAAGATAACGCTTTATATACCTTGGATAACGCAGTTATAAAGGAAAGTTTATGAAATGTGTGTTTATGTTGTCGAAGGGGTGAACGTGCTAGATGTTTGAACCCCATTTGACTGAGTTGCGATAAATAAGTAAACACATTTTCTTAACTTTTTTAAAACTAAATGGAAATAGTAGGTCATTAATTAGTTAAACACCAAATGTAGGCGAGTTATCATTGAATATTTATTTTTTTTATTTAAATTAGGGCTAGGGTATGGTACACTAAGCCATTAGTCCTTTTCATCAATATCTGCTAAAAAATATCAGTCATTCGAAATTTAATTAAAACAAGACAATATTATATCGATTCTCACTGAACATTTTGGAAAAGAAAAGCCGAATGTTCATTAGATTTGGTTGAAACATTTTTGCTAAATGATTGTATTAATTATTATAAATTTTGTTGTGCACTTAAATAATTTTGTAAATATTTTGCATTTTCCCTTTTAACGTGCTAAAACTAGTATAAAAGCTCTCGGTTTTATCCGTCTGGATTCAAATAGATAAAAAGCGGTTACGTGTTTATCGCTTACACCATTTAGCTTAGCAGTAGAGGCGGTAAATGACGCGTGGAGGCAACTTGAGGCCATTTGGCACTGAAGCCGAGGCAGACGAACAAATGCTGTTTTAGTTGGTATTCATATTGATTATGTCACACGCTAAAGAATTGAGGAAGCTGATGGTAATGGATTTAGTTTTGTGCTTGAGAGTTGGTTCTTAGCATTTTATGGAGGCTATTGTCAATTTGTTTTTTTTTTATGGATGGCTATGAATCCTTAGGTACCTACATATACAATGTACATGTACATTATACTTGTCAAAGTAAAAATGTACGTAATCCTGAGATATCATTGATAAAAATATGAATTAACTTAATTTATTTCCTAATAAAGCCCAAACAAATTCTCAGTTATTTATAAAACAATAAAATAATTTTATTAATGGTACTTACCTAATTATTTTCTGGGTACATCATAAACTACCATAATAGTATAAAACAATATGCCAACAAATTCCTTGCAAAAGCAAAAAAACTACATAATAACCTACTGAGGCATTTTAAACAGTATTTATGGCACTGAAAACACTACAAAAATGTTATAAACACTATTTAATCACACACAAACTTGAACAAAGACACGAGGCTTGTAAAATTTCCTTATAAAAAGTCGAGAATTTACTAACGTTCGCTTACACATATAAATAACTAACCACAGACATGGAAAATGTATGTATGCTTTACCTTTTAATACGCGTTATTATTGTTACTTTATATGAGAGCATTACTTATTGTAAAATTTACTCATTATAGTTTTATCAGTCTGTTTGTCAACAGTTTAGTGTCTTAGTTGTATAAGAAGTTGTACATAAATAACTAACATCAGACATGGAAAATGTATACAGAATTTTTAGAATTAACAGAATTTGACTAATACAATTTGACCTATTAAAACATAGCTGGTGTCAATTTAATTACATGTAGATTACCTATTAAAGCATGTAATGAACATTGAAATAAAAGGTAAGACTGTATCTAAAATTACGTGTCAATAAAATAAATAAAAATTTTAATAAAAATGTTGTATCTCGATTGGGTTATTGTACATTAATAAATTGGATTAGATAATTCTAGTCACCTAAAAGCGCCAACTAGCCAATAGTAATTACAAAGAGTTCGTAGTGTGATATTTAATTTTAGTCCACCTTTAAAAACATTTATTTTACTACTTAACTCTAAAAACGAGTCTAAATGGGAAAGAAAATTCAATGAACAGGATATGCGCTTTGACACCGCTTCCTCCATTTACCAGGTATTAATCGAACCTAGCTTCGTCTTTGTCATTTGACAAGATTTCGACAAGGACGGATAACAAAGTAAGCAGGTAGTTAATTAAATCTCTGAATAAGGTTACAAATTCATTCGCTAAGGCTAATTAGATTCCTGAATTGTGCGTTTTAATAAAAATACTTACATTATAAGAGAAGAATTACATTGGATGGGAAATTCTACATATAATAGATATTAATTATCACAGATCAAATTTTCGTTGAACGCTTAGGTGTTTACTTAGGTGTTGATCTTAAAACTTAGGTTTAACACATTTACAGGTCCATCAGCTATCTAATATCCGTAAGATACATGCTTCGAGCTTACCATGAGACTTATCTCTACATTGTAAAGTTTTCCGCAATATTTATCTAAGTACTAGTTCATTTGCTAATATCTATAGACTGAATGTTCTGAATATACCACGAATTGTCTGTCAAAATGTATAGCACCTCAACGCGTTTTATTAGCGAGAGGCCTGAATATTCCAAATTCGGTGGCTTTTCGGTCTATTTGATAGCGTTTTGCAAGTTGGCGGAAAATCTCTGTCTATTTCTTTTCGCTTTATTGAGGACTAGCTGACCTGCCGACAGCTTCGCTTGCGTTTCTTTAAGTTATCTCGTATAGTTTTTATAGCCTATAACCTTCCTCGATAAATGGACTATCCAACACTGAAATATTTTTTTAAATCGGACCAGCGGTTCCTGAGATAAGCGCGTTCAAACAAACAAACAATCAAACTCTTCAGCTTTATAATATTAGTATAGATTACTACCAACGAAAATTGGTTTGAACGAAGTCATAAACTATTTCATATAAATAATCGCTACGGAAGCCTACATGGGCGAGTCCGACTCGCACTTGGCCACTTTTTTTACTATCATAAAAATGAATCAATCTTAGACGATAGCCATATACCTACTTTCGTTTAAAGACTTTATTTTAGTAGGTACTGACGGAGTCCCCGTACAAAGCATGATGCCTTACCGAACGGGCTGGTTTATTTCGGTACTTACATTTTTAAACTCTGATATCTTTCGAATGGAATGTCCGAATTGAATCATTTAAAAAGTTTTATAGAGATATTAAAATATTCGTAATTACAATGTAATTTATTTTGATAATGTTTTATTTGAAAATACAAATATAGAGCTTTTCCTAGCGGCGGCATTTAAATTAATTATATTGAAAATTAAAACACTTATTGTGACATAACTATAATAGTTAGATATATGCTGTCGCGACATTTTTTGTAGGTATTAATGTTTTCTACAAAATTGTGGTACATTGTATATTTCTAAAATGAATACTTTTCGCAGCGCATGCGATATAAGGATTTTTTTTACATCTTGGGTTACATATTTGGGTTTTCCGTACGGAACCCTAATTTTTTTGAAAATGTAATATAGCCTATAACCTTCCTCGATAAATGGACTATCCAACACTGAAAGAATTTTTTTAATCGGACCAGCGGTTCCTGAGATTAGCGCGTTCAAACAAACAAACAAACAATCAAACTCTTCCGCTTTATAATATTAGTATAGATTATTCGCTGTGAAGTTGTACCTACGCTTTGAATATTCGCATGTTTTTGCGAAATTGATTATTTTATCTTATTAACTATGCTTCAAAATTACTCGAATAACTCACTACTAGGTTCATTCATAAAATAATTTCGCGTATGATGTTTAAAAACAAAATTGGCAAGATTTTCTTTTAAATAGCCACCTTCAAGTACACCTTCAAGTCTTCACGATTTTTTATTCATAATAAACTTCTCACGCTTCTTTGCGTTTCAAATAATAAATCTATGAACATTTAGTTTGTAGCGTAAAAACTACACATGTGTTAGGTATTCAAAATAATTTATGACTCAAAAATGCAACACTTTAAATACAGCATTGGATTACGTACCTGTTATTTAGTTACTGTCACCGAGTGTACCTGTTACCTTGTAACGCTCATGTTAATTTTCCCAAACTGTGACATACACAGGCCTAGGCTCAACTTTGAGCCAACTCAATTAATAGATCATGAATAATTTTGGGGAACATATTGGAATTTTGATGGGAAGCTAATTAACTACTGCGTTGTAAGTTATAGTTTATCACTTACAGTTTCATACTAAACATAAAGGATACAATATTATACAAACACATCTTACCATAATATTATTTTTGCGAAGCTTAATACAGTTCAATCAAAAATATGAAGTTATTGTTACTGTAAGCCCGTACCATCCCATTATTGGGCAAAAGCCTTCTCTCGTTTTTTTTTCCAGTAATAGTAGGCAGCTAGAAATAATACCTATGCGGATTATAATAAGACATTACATTTATATTTTTATGAAGTTCTATTTTCAAACACATAAATCAACTTGGAAATGTCTTCAGTCGCGAC
Source organism: Chloroclystis v-ata (assembly GCA_963691955.1). NCBI lineage: Eukaryota > Metazoa > Arthropoda > Insecta > Lepidoptera > Geometridae > Chloroclystis > Chloroclystis v-ata. The sequence goes on along the minus strand of OY829902.1, from coordinate 7,150,089 downwards.
AGAACTTGCTGAAGTCGAAGCACAGCTTGATATTAATGATGTAGAAGTTGAAAGGACAAAAGCCAACAGTTCAGTCTATAGGCAGTTCATCATTAGTTCCAATAATGAAGAAGTCAACAGGCGGTGAGCCCTCATTAATGCCCCAACACTCGATAAGATAACAACCTACGGCCCCTTTGTCTTTATCTTCGTGTCAAAATATTTTATGTCCCCGCGATTACCCAAGCGGCCAAAACACTAAAACAGGGCCATTAATATGATTGTTTTATGATCTGGGAAGAAGATGGACTAAAAGGTTACTTTGAATACGTTAGCGATAGTCTTTGATCCGGCGGCTTAAGGTATTTTACGTATTTGGATGGAATACTTTCTCATATATTTTATTCAGTGCAGAAAGTTTTTTAGGATTTCTAGATTTTAGATTCAATTTATATTTTTTCTTTACACAGTATGTTTCTATATTATGTATTAAGAAATCAGCTGGATTAAAAATTTTTCAATATGGTGAATTTTATTTTTATATTTTAAAGTGTATCATAAAACATATTTTTTCAATTATTATTTATTAATTTTGCACCTATGTTGAAATGCTCGTTGCCAATAATACTGTCACATTGTAGACTTATTTATTTAACAAATAAACGGAAATTTAACAGGTTTTAAAAATGCTCTCAACCAAATGACATCAGTATTTTTTGATAAGAATCTCATCAAAATGAATCCATTTTGGTGATTAAAAGTTGACAGCTGCTCTTGTTCTTTTCTCACAGGAATTACTAAATTGTAGAAAATTTGATTCTATCTAACAATGAGTTTTTAATTCGTGGGACACCTTCAAAAATGACGTGGCTTTTATCCTTTAAATTTAACAATTGTCAAAATTATACGTTGACGTGGAGTTAGAAGTAATAATATATACATTAAGTGAATTTTTCAAATCTGTTATGATTTCTTGTAGGTATATTTTGGATCAGAATTCTAATATTCCTGTTTTTAATAATTTCTAAATACTAATATTTAATCAATCTAAAAACAGGCGGTGAGATTAAAACCAACGTATTTTTTAACTTTATATATTAAAAAGAAACTAGTAGCAGCCTCTACCCAAATCTTCAAAGCCAGTTTGATCCTAAACCGGAATGTTTAAAAAACAACATAGGTAGGTAATCGTTTTAATGATTGTTGTTATCCGTGTGAAGAATTCTCTAATTGATACAATAAATTACACATCGTAACTTCGGCGTCTGTGATATTTTAGGATTTGAAGATTTATTCGAAACTAAACTGTTTTCTAATTGGCTTTTTATGACGCGCGCCAGGAAATACATCAATGAATGCTACACTATTGTTTGTATTAGTTACAGTTATTAATATTTTACTACAAGAAATGTATCAAGAGTTTCTTATAATTAATTAATTAAGAAGTAAATGGTTTTCTTATTGAAATATGAGTAGCCTAGCTGCTTTATCTGCTATTAAGTAGATTTTCACAAGGAAAGATGTATTTTCTTGCGATATAATATGCCGTCTTTTGAGTCTAAGCTCCCTCCAATTCGTCGCCAAATAGGCTTAGCCAGTTCATATTTTCTAGTTATAAATAGTTCAACCTACACAGATAGTACATAGCTAACATGCAAATCACCAGGAGATCTTAGATATAAAAAAACAATATCCTCAATAAGTTAGATTTACCGAATTCATCCGAGCAGGTGATCCTAAAGCAATAAGTACACTTACAGAAGAGAGGAAGTATAAAATTTCCCGTGGGACTTCGCATGAATCGATCAGTACTTCAACTCTTTTGTCCCACTATCTGTCCATTGTACTTTATTTCTGCTGCATTCTGTTCCACTAACTTTGTAAAATTGATAAAATTGTATTCAGTTCAACCGTTTTGAGTGCAGTTGTTTAAAATTTTACGTAACAGTCAAAATTTTTGTGTTTTATTAATATATTTGCTGTGATATCATGTCATTTCTGTTATATTTTTTGTTTATCTTTTTTTTATATTCATTTGTGTGAAATTGAAAATGAATATTCAGAAAAAACTTACTATGTGTTTGGAGCGAAGGTAAAGTAAGATGTTTGAGAAATCGACGTTGTACCATGTACACTAATCACAAGTATAATAAAACAATATTCTATGTTTCATAATATAACGAACTCAGATTATTATTACAAACTATTCTAACTAAACATCAACGTTCATCAAAGCATCATTAAATTAATCTGAATTATATCTCGTAAGAAGCTAACGTCCACTAACGTCTCATCATTTTGTTTATAGGAATATTAAGAGAGCCTAATTCACTGTCACATTAAGTCACCTCTACGCTGACAACTGTATAAGATACGTGTTTTACGATTCTTCCATCGGTATTTATTACTTTTGTCACTCATACACAGACATAGTAAAATCGTACTGTCTTATTTAATGTCCCAGCTATCGAGATTGTATATGTTTACGATTGCTTTGAAGATTATTTATTAGTTATCCAATTGGAAATCATAAACACTTTATTTTAAGTAAGCCGTAAAAGTATCAGCTTATTAGTGCAGATGGCAAAGATAGTAAATTAAGTTTACGAAAGTTCCGCTGTTATTTTGAAAGCATTGAGCATAAATATAAACGCCGAGACTAAACAAATTAACTTCTCAATTTGGATTCCATCTGAGTGCAGAATTCTATTTTCCGATGCGAATCTAAAATATCTACGATTTCCCCGAAAACTCATGGTAAAGCATTTTCACAAATTGACACTTGCAACGGTAGAGTTGTTCTGTAACAAAGATAAAATAAAATTATCGATAAAATAACCGTCTTTGTGAAAAAGGATACGGGAGATAAAAGAATTTCGTCAATCCAAATACACTTTGCTACAAGATCCCGTAAGTGATATGATGTTGACTCAAATTGTTGGAGGGACAACATGTTTGCTCTCACCACAATCTGAGATTGGTAATAAGATGCGACACATGTATTATCCCGATTAAATCCCCTCAGAAAAGGGGCTTAAATGTAGTGATGTCTTTATGTGATGACTCTCGATGATATCCGATTCCCCACTATCGATAAAGTGAGACAAAATCGAGAAAGGTTTCATTCAGTCATAGAATGTACAAGTTATGTTACTACGCCTGTAATATTACTTTCGTTTCTCAGATAGAAGTATTATTTTTAATTTGCCTTTGCTCAAATTAATTACTTATTATTGAGGATAAATATCACAACCATTTTTATGAAAGTGAGCTATGTACATCGTAGGTGTAAAATTTATGTTGCCTTCTTAAATCTCTCTTCTCTTAGCCTATGCTTAATGCATATTTGATGCTTATATCGTTGAGTTGTATACTAGAGGAAATGGTTGTTGACACAATTCGATAGAATATTGTAACTAGCACAACACTAGCTCATGATTGATCACCATGCGCAAGCTTGTCAAGACGTAGAATAACATTGTTAGTGCTCTTGTAAACGTCTCGACGATGCAAAATCCTCTTATAGCCGCGCCTACAGCGTTCTGAATGTAGGCTTCAGAGTCTGTACACATTAGGCGTTTTGAGCCCAGCTTATTTTAAGGTAAAAGTTATCCAGCTTAAACCCTCACCTTACTAAAAAATAATTAGCATCGACAGTGATTTTTATGTTGCAATTCTTTAGTCATTTTATTTTCAAAACTCCTACATTTAAAGCATTGTGTATTAATTATTTATTTCATATATTTTTAAACACACATCGTTGTATATATTTCAAATACAAACTAGAAAAATACTAAAAAGTACTTTTGGATTTATGCGTCACTTGTAATAAACGTATCTTTTATCTTGTTACCTAAGCGTTGTGCTAACCAAAAGTATTTTAACTCAACGTTTATTATTATATTTATTGTAGTGCATTCAGTCTTAAATTAGCAATGGTAATAATATGTGGGCGTTTGAACGTGTTACATGCAAAAAGCTTTTCAAGATTGAATGTATGATAACTTTGAAAAAGGCAAGCAACTTGACAGCTGCTACATTTGTGAAATTTTAATCACGTACGATGAAGTACAGTTCGTTCCTACCCTTGGCTAGTAACGAGTGCTAAGCTTGCATATTTAGTGAAAGTAATACTTCTAAGGCAATAACCACGACAGTTTTTACAGTAAATAAGTTATCATAATCTGAAATCTAGGTAAGATTTTTATTTTAAAATTGCAGTTACTTTGTTACAATACCACATTAGTGTAATAATCACTCAAATCAAAAGCAAACTGAAATGTGTAAATCGTTTAGCACAAGCGTTTCTACCCATAATGGGTAAGGGAAGCCATACTCAAGATGTCGACTGAATAAAAGGATGAAACTATAACTGGTGGACCACCGGCGCGGACTTCAAAGGATTGTAATTATCGTGACAGACATGGATCCGGTAAAACTGGAAGGATCAAAGCATTACGCAGTCGGTTTTTTACTGACCCCTATGGCACAGAATATTATACAGTAGGTCTACTCTGACAAGCTAATTTTGATTTATCGAAATCAATCCTTCTGTCTAGTGTAGTATAATTTAATCTGTGCTGATGTCATTGATATAATATAATTATAGACACTCACTTTTGTGATATTATCGAATATGGTTGTATTCTAGTGTACGGTACACATTCTGGGCTAGAATTTGCGAGTTTAGTAATTTACTGACAGAATTCAACGTTTCTTTGGAAGGATTAAATAGGTTTTTTTTTGAAGATTATTTTTCAGTAGAATTAAAATTAGTGACAAGAGAGACAAGTTTGCTGAGGCGTTATCTATTCACCGGGTTGGATATTTTTAACGGTGAATTAAGAAGTTAATTGCTCACTGATCATAAAAGCTTTAAAAACTACGTTATTATGTATCAATGTTATTCGAACATGATTCATTCAGATCCATAGATAAAATGAATGATGTAGAATTCGCTTCCCGTATCGCAATATCTTTGTACTTATCTCATACTCATCCAGTCATACATGAGCCATAGAGCCACAATTATTCAGTCGACAGTTTCTCTGTTGAGGTAAGCCTTTACGACTCACCAGCACACTATAATACCACGAAAGTAACCTTTTGAATCCCTTTGTAAACCACAGTAATGTGTCCCTTTATAATTACTGTCATCAATTCTTTTGAAGGTATTACCTGAAACAAAAGAAAAACGTTTATTACTTTTAAACAAATGACAAACAGAAGTAAAGTTTATTAGTACGCTGTAAATAGAATGGGAGGATTTAGAAATTAGCATCTAATCTGTTCTGTTTTTTTATTACGGGAACATCATAACTTGTCAAAATATGTTTTGTTTTTGTTAACCTCTTTGAATTTGGATGCTCTGACAAAGATGAGTTAATCAATGTATGAACTATTTATACCCTACCCATTTTAAATATGTTACAAAGAGATGAACATTCATTTTGGTTTTGAGGGAAATTAATGACGGTATTATAACAAGTATTGATCGCGAAATTTTACCATTCCGACGTTTTAAGCACTTTGCAGTCGCTCGTAAAGTCGAAGAACTACTTAATTATGTTGACAAATCGCAAAAGTTAAACAATTTCGATGGTTAAAGTTTTTACTTGTCCCACATTTTGCTACACAAACTATTGTCACACTTATATTATTTCTTGTTTTGCGTTGAATTATTTTCGTTTAAAAGCGATAGGTATCGGATTGAACGCACGCGTTGCGTGGAGTCGAAATCTATCTATACAAAAGGAATTTTGGTTTAATTGGTTTTACGAGGCAGTCGTTATTCCACTCACAATATTCACAGAAAAAAAAGTTTTTCTGAACGTATGAAAAAATCGAGTGTTTATAAGCTCTGAATCTCGTTATCACGTTCCAAAAAATAAAATAACTTCTGAAAAGTTAAATTGAAAAATATTATGTAGGTAAATACCTTCTCACATAGAAATTAAATTTTATCGCATCTGAAACGCATCAAGATTTACTAAAAAGTAGTTACGATACATTTCTGAGTAGATAAAATTAGGTTCCTATTCTTCAAGGCATCTTAATCGTCGTGATTGCTTCAGCTTAAATAATCGAATCACATTATCGACCCACACTTCGATTGCATCCGAATAAAATAAATTGAACAGTTTTATTCATGCAACTCAGTAACGGTACCAAAAAAGGGTCCAATAACGAAATTAAGGTTGAAAAAAGCGCTCCGTTGAATCACCAATTTGCAAACGAAACGCGATCCAGTAACTACCTCCATTTCGACATTATTATCCAGAAAGAGGTGTTATAAAAATTTTATTGTTTCGCTGGCTTTTACTCTCGAAATTGCCTATTCTTGGAATCTTCAAAATTTTAATATTATACTTGGTGACTTCAACAACTAATAAGGCATGTCTTAATAAATAAATAACTAGCTAATTACGTAAATATTATTCCATTAATTTTCAGCCCAATCGATACAGCCGTTCTTGAGTTATAAATAGTGTAACTAAAACGACTTTTTTTGTATTTATTTAGAGATAAATAAGTCTGACTAACCGTTGAACGTTATTTTAGTGTTAGTCCTCGTCAAGCTACGTATGTGTGACAGTTGTTTTATTAGAAAAACAATGTTTATGGCCAGTACCTACTCATGACTCTAATTTCTAGAATCCAATGTTATATTGAGTTAATTTAAATGCATTAAATTTTATTTGTATATTCTTCAACATAAGTTACAAAACGGACATAAAATATAATTTTACTATCTTTTGGGCTATGAAGCTGTTTGTTTAAATTTAAAGCTACCTGTGTGGGTTTTAGTACCAGAGTATGTTGTATGGAAGTTTCAAGTGCATCTTTTTTAAAGCTTGTAATAAATTTTGTTAGTATGATTTTATTAGTATCTATATTTCAATACTGACATCTATAACATTAACTTCCTACAAAACGTGTTGAAATACTATAATATTTAAAAAACTTATAAATACTACTAATATTACACATTCAATAAAAAAATTAGGAATTACTTTGAGCGTCTTGTAAAAAAATCAAACGCGCTTTTCCCTGATGATGGTTTTAATTTAATTGAAAACAGAAACGTCGGATAATCATAATAATCTTCACTTAGTTTATAAATTATAAATGAATAGTGTTTACTCGCGTTCGTTTCGAATGTGTAAAATTACACATTAAAGATGTATGTTTACTTCATCACACAATAAATCCTAAACTGATTATGGTATACCTACTATTGATAAATATTGGAGTATACAAGCAATAAAATTGCTGTATAATGTCCAATCGCTAACATCAAAATGCCTACAGACAATGAATAAAACATTACGCAGTACACAGCTACCGATACCTTAATTGTTTTATTCCAGCTTGTGTTCGGATTGTCTCGAAGTGCAAAGAAAATAAAGGTAAAAAACCCATTTAATTGGCTAGCGAGAAACATGGCTATAGCTTCTGAGAAAATGTTCACTTCGGTTAGAGTAGATAAGATCTATGCACTTTGCTGTGTAATAAAATAATCTCATTATCTTAATTATTTAAGTATAAACGTAGGGGCTTCCTGTAAACAACTTATCGACCAACTTATAAGGCGGTGTCGTCTTAAGCTTTCAAAGTTAAGAGTTAAAACTGAGTTTTTCTCGTAATTACTTTGTGAATTAATTTGGCACGTTATGTTAAAATCGTTTGTCATTAATAGTAATATAATTTACCTATTTATATTTAGTTAAAAATACTAGCAGCTTTATTTTGCTAAGCAACCTGGTAGATATATGTACAGTCGCGGAATGAAAGTATAAAGCAACTCGAATCGATGAGCGCATTGATCCTGAATCATAGACTATTATGTTAAAGGAGCTACACAAGTTAACAAAAAATATTGCAATCCAATCAAATTTCTTATCATCGAAAAAATAAACTCAACCACAAGTTATATCGGTCGGAAAACGGAATTTCAGTTCGCAAGTTTATTCCTAGAGGAACTTCAAATTGTAGCACTTCACAGACGATCTCACACAAAACTAAACTTTATGACGCCTTCTTTAGATACAATAAAGTTTACCGAAGAATTCCGCATAGAAAGAATTTCGTCCTTACATCTACTCGGGTCAAAAAGAAATAAACTCTCGCGCGCTCAATTTAAATTCCAATATTGGGGTTATACAATATGATGTGATATTATACTTGTAGGTATTACGTGGCTACGCGGTATTACGCTATCGGTTCCGTCACTGACTGATTGGATTTCGACGGTTCGCCGCTTTCCTTCGCGTGAAAATAACACGTCAGTCAAATACAAACGATAATAAATTCAATTTTCCCTTCCCGAACCGTCGAAATGACTGCCGGACAGGATTAAACGAGTCCCATTCTTTTGTTTCAGTCAATACCTCCATTCATGACGTATTTTTTTCTGTTTTCGTGCATTCACAGATCGTTTCAGTTTCCAGGCTCCGAAAAATGAGCTTACGAATTAAAGTGTTTTGGATGGAAAATGGAAATTTGCTCTTTTTACGTTTTCTTAAACAGTTTTGCTGTGAATTTTAGTTATAATTACTTTTTTCATATTTTAATTTTTTTAAATAAAGAATTACCCATGTTATCTGGGCAAAACACTGCTAATATTAAATAGTGAAATATAATTTTAACTGTCTATGGAAGTACTTAAAAAAAACTGAATTAGGACCAGTTTCACCGGTTACAGATATTTGTACCAACATTTGTAGTTTATCTGGCAGATAAGTTACGGATAGGATTTATCTGTAACCGGTGAAACTGGCCTTTAGTCTCTCGTCGAACTTAACTAAACTTGACGAAGCCACAAATTTAATAATACCTACTAAAGCGATAACAAGGCAAATATCATCAAGGGTACCTAGTTTGTAGGCATATATTCTAAACATTTTTACACTCCTCTCCACTTACACCCATTCATGCTTTGTTCTGCACCATACCGTGCTGAAGGAACTCATAACTAAGCAGCATTGAACGATTTCCGACCTTAATATTGGTAAAAGGGTTGCAAAATTGCCTTCAGAATAAAAACAATAGTTTGTGCCCTCCATTATTTAGATTTGAAGGTATAAAGGGCGGGGTTATAGAAGGGGAGGTTCTGACCCTTGTGAGCTAATTGGTCGCGAAATATGGGTGCAATAATACCGATATCAAGAGTTGAAACCCTAGAACTGTCAACGTATTGTTTTTTTTTATTACGTTTTTGTTATAAAGTATTTAATACATTTAACCGACTGCAACTGTATATATAGCTTCTATTTACTTTTTGGCTTTCAAATTTAGAAAGTAATTATCCTTGTTTTTGTCCAAAAAATAGCTTACATGCATGTTCAGGAGCAATCTGCTATAACTATTCTATAATATAAAATTAATAGAATGAATTAATTTATAAAATCTTTAGAAAGCCTTTAATAAAATATGAATACAACTTTTTACAACGACAGTAAAAATAAATTGAAAAATTGATTAATTTAATTTGATCACAGATTCCACTTCTAAATCAAAACCACAAATTAGCATCACAGACTAATCAAAAAGACATGCAATTTCAAAGAACTCTTCCAGAGGATGAGCACAAAAATGAAACTGGTATTATAGTGATTTACATAAAAGTTGTTTAAATGTTAATCCGAACGCTGGATTATGACGTGCCCTGTGATGAACTCTATGCAGTTTAATAATTTATCCACACGGGAGGGGTTACGTCGAAATACTATGATTTGTACGAGGGTGTTGACGTCGGTAACATGCTAAAGCTAATCTCTTAAATATGCAAACATTTCATTACTTTTTGATTTAACATTTAGCCAGACATAGTAGCTTTAGTATGAACTTTACACAGAGAGTCTTTTATATTCCAGGGTTTAAAAAATTTGGCCCTATGATCACAGTAAGACTTGTGTTATGTTTGTTAGTTAAAAAAACAATTTGGTCCCGAGAATACTGTGACGTCATTTCAAACAAATGAGGGCCATGACAACCTTTTTGCAACAGAAGTGGCGAAATTCATTTAGTTTTTGCAAGCTATCAAACCAATTATAATGGTTATTACAATGCAAAATTACAGTGATCTCAGTCAAATTACTCAGGGTACGACGCGTTTCGTGTAATTGGACGGCCACTTAAATTGTGGTATAATGAGAACAGTAAGAGCGATTCGAATGGAAAGCGTCTAATAAATATGGTAAAATTAAACAAATAAAGATAAAATAATATAAATAATTGTGCTACCTTAAAATACAATGCACAAATAATAATAATTTAAGATGTTTTCAATTTTAAGAATAAGTGTGTAATTTATTAAAAGAATAAGTAGTAGGACTTTGAAGAAATGTAAACTTCACTAAAAATCCCAAAGGAAAAAATAATTGTGATGATGATGACACAAAACAAAAGGTTGACACATTTGTACCATACCCCATAAGGATACGTACATAATGATGATGATCATTGCCAAATAAATAATGACCCGACGTCGTTTGCGTTGATAGATGTTCGTTCCAACGGCCGCCTTTCTTGTCGCCTAATTGCGCCTGAGTTTCTGGAATGTTTGATTAAATCTAACCAATATTGACTTTTAATTGGAACTACGGATGCCTGGTAATTGTCGAATTTTAGATTAAGCTTTTCGAAATTGGGTTTTTATGGACTTAAATTTGTTTGATCGAGTTTTAATAGTTCCATGCTTGGTATTGACCAAGCCCTAGTCTTATTGAGAGGTCAAAAGTCTTTTTTTCCCTGTTGTTGAAAAGTTTTTTCTTGGTTTTTCTTATTGTAGAAATATCTCCACCATTAAGTCAAATATTTTATAAATCATTGGCACATAATCGCAATTATAAAGCCAAATATTAATTATTCAAAATGAAATATATTATTATAAATATAATCTTATTAAAATGGTTTCATAATTATTTTGAAAACCAACGGCCATATTATACAAACCACAATTATTATCTGTTTTGTAATAAAACAGTCGGACACTATTAGTCTAGTTCCGAAATGTTCATTTGGTATTTTAAATATTGATTTATCTAATCGAAGGCTTCATATCAAATATTTATGAATCAGTTATAACTACATGAATAAAAGGATATCTTATCTAATGGATAGCAATGATCGATTGGTTAAAGATAGGGACAGCCCTGATTGTAATGTCAATGACCTTTATGACCATTGTCATCCGTATAAAATAAAATAAATAAATAAATTAATTAATTAAACTTAATCCTTAGGTATAAGGATGGAAGGACTGATTACCTAACTGAACACAATAACTGCATTTAGTCTAGTTTTATGTTCTTTAACAAAATTATCAATGCTAATGATTTATGTAAAACTTATCTAATTATATTTTGATAAATAAATATTGCTGGACAATTTACACAGACACATCTAGCCCCGTGGAAATAATTTTATAATATTTGAAGCGTCTTGGAAAACAACATATTGTTTGATTAATTTCGATATTAAGTTCGCTGCGTACTTGAGTAACAGTTATTGAATGTTATTGATTAGGTTCACTGGTAGGTTAATAAGTTTCTCCTTTATCTGATTGACTGTTCATTTGTCATGTTTATTGATTTTGAGGTTGATCGCACTGTTTGCTTACAGTACAATGTGTTTCATGTTTAAATTATCTATTATCTTGATGATAATTTAAAATTTTTGTAACCAATATTCGATTGAATTTTTATCTGTTATAAGGGGCGTAACGTAAGATTTTGTTCGAACGTCGTCGTTTGTAAAGTCATTAGTATCACCATGCAAAACTATATTTTTAATTACATTTAATTTGAAGAGATTAAATTATATATACAAGAAAATCCTATTCTGTCTGAAACCTAAAACAAGCAAAAGTGCAGAGACAGTTTAAACAGACAATGTTGAAACATTCTAGAAAGGGAAACGGTAGATTGTTATACGTTTACAGTCCAAACGATAACTTTTCAAAACTAAAATGGCACAGTTTTATCACAGTAAATTTTCCGGTAATTTGTCAGTGGGCATAGTTATTCCACACAATGAACACCTTGGCTTATCTCAGTAGGTAGCAATAGTTTGACGTCAACTCACAAAGTGAATAATGGGATCCAGATCCAACTTCAAACTATGCAGTTGGAAGGTCCAACTCGTTGACTTATCTTGATTACAGAAACCTAGCTTAGCCTCTCTCGTTTTATCTTGGCCACTCGAATTCAGACTATGTACAATCTAATAAAAAATAATGATTATAATACGTAGGTACTCAAACAACAATATAACAATGTTAATTGAATTTTAACAAATGCATAGGTACACCTTAATAAGCTTATTAGCGGGCACTGACACAAAAAGAACTGTAAGTAATTATCTACTTTGATATACAAGTCATTAAAATAATTCGTAACAAAAAAGTTTTGGCTGCATAAACCAAGGGTGCTTATTCGTAGTAAACAAATTAACCAGACCGCAACCCTACCCATCAAAAACTTAGGAAAACTGCCACTAACACGTCGTAATTAACTACAGAAGTTTTTCTGACAAACAAAGGGCAGAGCAAAAAGACGAAATCCGTCGCCATGACAACGCAATCTTTTTCACAAACAAGGACCTTCCCTATTTGGATCAACGAGAATCCTTAATGAGTTGCTACGGTTACAATATTTGGACCTGTTCAAAAGTGTTCGGTATTATTGTCACTAAAAGCCAGACGAGCTCTCTACTTGCTTCCCGTATAAGGCATGAACGATGTCACCGCAAAGCAAAACATCGTCCCTTCAGACACTGGATGAGATCGTCTCAGCCTCGCCACATTCAATTTTCCATTCAAAGGACACGTAATACGACCAGATAAGGTTCAATTTGATGCTACAGAAGATATCCTTGGATGTATACGTGCTTCGCAAATCAAGTGCGTTGAAGAGCGGATGGGATGTTCTATGAAAAATCGTGACGGGGGCGACACAATAAGCGAGAGAAAGGGGGTGTACGTACAAGGTGCTTAATCGGAAATGCGTAGCGTGCGTTCAAAAAATATCAAGAGTAAATCCTCTGCCAGAAAATATTGATTGTCTGCGATACTAATTCAATGTCATGCATTTACATATAGAACGGCAAGGTGAAACGCCCTTCATAAAGCATTTTCATCGACTGGTTTTGACGAAATATATTTGGCAGTGTAATTTTCTTTTATTTTACTTTATTTTTGTGGTGATCAACTATGTTTATGCTTAATTTATTCAAAATGTGTTTCATAATTTTATTTTGAGAATTCTAGAAACTCATATCTCTTAAATTTTCAAAACGATCTATCGTGTAATAAATAAATTAAAATAGCTGAACATTTATTTTCAAAGTGATCTCAAGGTTTGTGATGTGGGTAATACCTACTTGATAATAATCGGGTAAAACACATCATCATACATACTCATTAACTATTTACTAAACTATTGGTATAATCTCTGCGCTTTCCTGGCGGTGTCGGCGAGTAAGGCTGCCTATCTTCACCTAAATGAATTCCTCAGTCGGTTAAGCAGTAAGAGAAGAGGTAGGACTATTTTTAAACCAGCACTGTGATTATGACTCGTTATTGCATAAAATATATGACCTCAATCTCAAGTATAATGTTTACTGAAAGATTGAAGCACATAACGTTGTGAAGTGAAACAATAAATTCAGAATACGCATGAACGACGAACGAGAATACGTATGAAGAATCGACTCAGCGAAAGCTGCTATTCCAAATGTTCACAAGACATCCCACATTTCAACATTTCGGACTACCTTCGGCTGCCAAAGTTGAAGGTATAAATCAGTGCACACGTACACGCCAGGGGTGAGCCGTTGGCTCTGCGCCACGCACCCCCGGTTGAATTAACTAGTGGATTTAGAATAAAGTTACGCTCTCCCATTGTCGCATGCTGGTCACATACCGACGCGGCGAATAAAATTGGACTTGACCGTGGAATTTCACACCCATTCATGACAAACTTTACGATGTACCAAGCATGGCAATAGTCAGCTTGCAGCATTGTTTTCACACTTTACTGTATACGTTTTAAATATCTCTCTCTATTTGTATTAGGGACATTAAATTTCCTGAATGTGTAACTGTATTTTGGATTGGGACCATTAACCGTCCAAGTTTCCCCCAAGAATCCATTGATAAATCACTAAAGAATCCAAGACAAGAAAGTTTCAACATTGTTACTGAACAAACCTCATTTGATGTCTAAAAACTATTTCGCTAGCAATGCAATGGTAGCTTGATAGTGACTCTATTTTGAATGAATGTTCTGAACCAACTCAAAAGTGTATAAATCTAGTTTGAGCCTTTAACGAAAACTGAATAAATTAAATTTATAAATTAACTTTTTGACCGCTACTACGTACCAGTATGTAAATTAAGGTTATAATTTAGTTTTTATTATCCTCAAAAAAGATTTTTAATTATAAAACGCCAATTTTAAAACCATTGTTTTTAGGTATACTTAAAGTAACATATTAGACAAAATATATGAATTAAAAATGTCAACAAAAATAATATTTTAATTAGTTTATTAGAGTTATTCTTTATTATTATTAAAATCAATTTTGGGTTTGGCATTCTCTAGTTTAGAATATACTTAGAAAATGTTTCATTGCATTTTATAAAGATTTTGGTTAATTAAATACTTCTGAATGGTCGCTTGTGTCAAATTTCTTCTGACGTTGGTAATTCATCGTTTCATACTATATTGTGTAGACATTATGCGTTCGTAACATCTATACACTATATACACCAGGCACAATGCCTACCTTACCTAGCTAGAATTTCTAATTAAGTTTGTGTCAAGAGTCCAGGGTAGTGTAATTGAGAGCCACACTGAGCTTTGATATGCAAATGCTGCGGACGCAACATGTGGCGTCAGTTCACGTCACTTCTCCAGGCACTTCGACCGAGAAATTGCTTCTGTACGTTCTGTAGAATTATTTTCTCGGCTTGTTGTGTTTTCGTGTTTTGGTTAAAGGTCTGTGAAACGTTGGATGAAGAAAATTTTATGTGACAATTCTTAAAAGAAATCTACTGTCTTATTGTAAGCATAGATAACCAAAATTCTTTCGTTATTTTTATTAATTTCGCTTTAATTAATGTTTCATGTTTTTAAGTTTAATACCTGTTTTATCTTTTAAATATCATTATCATTCAAAAACAGCCAAATTAAATCAGCTTGATGTGTCAACGAATATTAGTAACAGACAATGGAAACAACTATCAAATAAAGAAACAAAACTTTCAAATGCAAAAAAACAATGTAACAAAAACTCATGCGAGGGCTAAAGCGAAGCCCCACCGTCGTCGGCGTTCGACTTTGCGAAAGTAATTAATCGCAAGCCCAGCTCGTGGCTGTCGCCACGTCGCATCGCATCACTTGCCTCTTACAAGCCACTCTCCTGGAAAATTGGACCTGCTACACCGACTCGACCGCGAAATACAATCGCAGCATCGAACAGAATACCCCTTTTATTTATCGCTCCAACTGCTACACCACACCTATGATTCATACACTAAACTCGCATAATTTATAAACCTTTGTTGGACGAGTAATAAGAATTAAATAGGAATATATCTCTGTCGTTTTGTTATTCATATTACATTACCGTATCTTCCTTTTCCAGACGTTTAAGCGTTGATTATTCAGCGCTATCGCAGTGTACCATCTGTTGGTAGTGCTGGCAAGCTTGGAGTTTTATGTTCACAGGATAAAGTGTTTTTTCGGGTGCAGTATTGTTAGGTTATAGTGAGGAGACATTATTTTGTCACAATAGTGGGAGCCGCCCACGCTTCGAGCAACGGCAGCGTAGTGCTCGGTGATGCACTGCTTTGGGGAACGAATAAATTACCCAAGACGACTGCTCAAGTCTTACTCTGCATGCAGTTTTACAGTTTCTCTAGAAGCCGTACAGAATAATGTGTCTCTAGAGTCGCGAGAACGAACGGTCAAGAATAAATGTCAACGCTTTAACAGCTGAAACAAAAGGGTATGAATTTGAACTAGACACTTTAAGGCAAGGAACGATGCTTGGCGTGAGAAGTTTTGTGACCACAAAGCTCATAGCATATCTAGAAACCGCAAAGAGTAGTAATCTAATACACGAAGCTCAGCGACACTGGCTTTCACGGCCGCAAATCTCGTATTACACTATGCTGTTAGGTGGATCTTAGTCAGAAACCGTGGGATAATCAACTTAATAGCAGTGTTAATAGGTGTTATTTTAAAAACTCTGCCCGTAAAAGTATTGTGGCCGCCAGCGGTCGATTCATAGATTGCTTTTTTGTCGAAACTCGAACGAATAAAAAAGTATCAATCCGTTTTGGTTGCCTCGCAGGGAATATGGATCGTTAAAAATAAAAAAATCTGTTATATGTGTGAGCAGAATAAAATACAAATTGTTTTATTATTTATCAGGTTATGAATACATACCATACCAAAATAAATTATTTTACATCACTTTCAAAATTTTCGTGAGTTATAATATTCATTTTATAAAACGGGAATTACTCACGTATTTACACAGGAGTTAAATAACTCTCGACGTTTCGACCACATCAAGAGTAGTCTTCAACAGGAGGAGTGAGCGTCCCGCCGTGCCCCGTCTCCTCTCAGGTCGCGCGCGCGGTTCTCACTGCGGGCAAGGTACCGGAGCGCGCGGCTGCTCAGGGGCGGTACTACATCTGTTGGTATGGCGTACCAACAAGCACCGCCCTTACCCCCACCACCGCCCCTGAGCAGCCGCGCGCTCCGGTACCTTGCCCGCAGTGAGAACCGCGCGCGCGACCTGAGAGGAGACGGGGCACGGCGGGACGCTCACTCCTCCTGTTGAAGACTACTCTTGATGTGGTCGAAACGTCGAGAGTTATTTAACTCCTGTGTAAATACGTGAGTAATTCCCGTTTTATAAAATGAATATTTTACATCAGGTGAAAATCTTTTATAATCAAAATTAGGTAGAAAACCTATTTATATTATGTGCGAAATTGATCAATAAAATTATTCCAAAAATATATACAGGAAGCAAAAATATCAACCTTACAAACTCATAAAAGGCAAGCAAGTAATTGAACATGCAAGATAGCACCAGCGAACTTTGAATAAAAAACCAATTTAATTGCAAAAGTATCATAAAACACAGCCTCACTATTATCACCATTTACATAATTTCCCACAGAATAAAGGACAGTTATTACGAGCGACTTATTACTCGCATGAATATAAGATTGCCCATTCAACGCAGAAGATTTATTGCACTAGTCCAGTTTTTAAATGAGTTTGATATTATACGGGGTGATTCTAGCAACATTTTTATATCGGCTTGCATAATCAAACAGTTCATTCATGATCTACTCCGCAATAATTGGTTTCGAATAAGTTTTATCTCTCTGATAGACAAAACAGCCTCTACAATCGACCGTGATCACTAACTAATTATTTATAGGTAGCGATAGTCATAAAAATCTCTCGAATCGGTTACGAAAACGAAGGTGAAATATTTAGGACGCTGTTAAAACATCGGCATAACAATAAAGATCTAATGCTGTAATTCATTACAACTTCTTCAAACCGATAAGTACCTTTCTGGAAATGGGATTATACAGGAATGGGGTAAGGGCTCGTCATTATTTTAAAGGACTGATGAAAAGTTAATTAATATTGAAAAACAGTAATATTATATGGTTTGAATTTATAAATTTTTGGGGTACATTATTGAGACTGGTAATTGCGTTATGTGTTTTCAATTTATTTATTAATTCACCAATAGCCACATTTTATTCTCTGTAAATTTTAGATGTACTGATAGGATTTTGGTATTTCGTTTTTAGTTAGAGATAATTACATTTCAGCCGATGACAACTACTGGACAGAGAGCAATTGGGCGCCCTCGGTACCGCTGGAAGGAAGAAGTGCTAAAGGATTTCGAAGAGTTGCTAGCCGATGAGTGTTCTGCAATAGCAGGGAATAGAGAAGCCTGGCGATCTTTGCCGTTGGAGGTCAAGATCTACTTCGGATTGTGGCGCCGCAGGAGTCAGCCGTAAACATTTTTTTTGATTTTGCAAATGAATTAAAATTAACATGGAAAGATGAACTCCAAAATACTGATTCCAATATACATAATTCCAATATATTATATGAATCAAAATGAATCTAAATTTTAAGACTAAAACTAAACTACCCTCACGCAAAGGTCAGCAATCAGATCAAAACGGAATCCCTTAAAATAACCAAAGCAAATTCCAAGCAAACGAGCCTTTCAAGATAAATCCAAGAATTAGGCGAAATTATTTAACTCCTGAATTGGCTCCGTGAACTTCAATCAAGGAGAGTTCACGAACCAACCCTTTAATATGCGCATCACAATAGAAAACAGAGTTTTGGTAAGAACCCTTTAGATCTGAGGGCAATCTCGCCATAGGCACAGAAGATGCAATAGTACATTATGACGTTAACTATTTATTCACTAATATAAGTATCTACTGTCTATTTTTGTAATTTTTTGGCGCATTAAAACTGCATATCTGAATAGATTTCTCTATAGATCATTAAAAATTTACCTTCGAAACCTTTTTCAAATAATTTTTTATCACCGAATTTTATTTTGAATTAAATTAATGTTCAAACGAACTGAGAGCTTCGTTGATTCAACCAATTGCTTCTAACTCTGACAAAATTAACGTCGTGTTAATGATGTTGATTAGCATGATCACAAAACCTCACAGTTTATCTTAAGAAAATGGGACACATTTAAATCTTTATGGCATTTTATACCCACAAGTAATAAAATCATGCCAGAAATAGCAGCAACAGTGAAACAGCTATCACCGCAAAATTCGTATTGGATGCATAAAATTGAGCATAAAAGATTGCAAAGTAAAATCCGCTTTAAGGTTATATATTTAGCTCATATTTTGCAACGCAAGGTGATTTATAGAGACATACACTTCGCCGTCCCCTTTATCGCAAGGGTCTTAGGAGACGCAGATTCGGTTGGCTTAATCTTTTTGGGAAGACGTCTCGGTCATTTTGTTGAGGTTTTTGGAGAATTTCAGCATAATGTTAAGACTTCCTGGATTATAAAATGTGTAGGTAAGGTTCTTCAGTTATTTATTTTTAATTAAAATTTCTGTGAAATCATTTATCGTGATCATTAAAAAAACCCGTTTCACTGTACTGGGAACCTGTCAATATTCTACTAATACTAAAAAAAGGTGGGTGTTTTTGTGTGTACCTATGTTTGTCGCAAATCATCACGTCTAAACGGCTCCTTGGATTAACACATAGACTTAGGCATCGTCTTACAACAGTAAAATCTATAAGTTATAACACGGGTGAAGGTGAAGGGGGACAGCTAGTAAAATATAAAATATTACAAAAATACATAACAATATAAAATATTATCTAAGAGAATTGTATTATGGTTATATTTGGGTTGGTATTCTATTTCGACTCGTGCTCAGTTAGAGGGACGTAACCGGGTTGATGATAATGATGATAAATAATAAGTTTCAAACTTCAAAGCCATAATGGACTCCAAGGGGTTAAATAAAAAGATACGAGTTCAAAACCCATCCTATTCAAACATTCAATCACCATTACATTATAACACTTTCAATACAATAACAGGAACCGTTAACAGTTCTGAATAAACCTTCATAATAGGGTACTCCAAATTTTGGCAGGTCAAACAATGCAGAGGATGTTTTCCCTACTTGGGTCTTGCAAGGGGTGACCGGTAAAAAGATGCTAATGCAATCATGGACTAGAATTCTCAAGGGGTGTTATCGTCTTGTTAGAAATATGGTTATAGTTGTTAGACCGACAAGAAAAACATACGGCTTGGTAAACGATGTGGAGTTTTAACTTATATTTTCTTGGTAGAAATCTTTGAAAACTTTTTATAAAAATACATTGGTATTGAAAAAAATAAAGGTTACTTCGTATTCGCGAGGTAAATGCATTAATTTTTTTTTTGTGCCCACATAATTAATGCTGACTGATTAAAGAGTTGTATTTTGAAGATGGCGCTTAAAATATTGGGAAACTCAAAAACATTCAAATCATGGTAATGCTATCGCCATGTTTCATGTTCTATTAGCAATCATCTATACGCAAATGATTATAATATCTAAATGTTTGACCTGCTAATTGATTTATGGCTACCACAATACCAAGTCGTGTTACCAGTTAGTTATAATATATAAGTAATTTCAAGCAGTACAAGAACATGACAAATTAGGCCCAGTTAGTATCGTTAATCAACATACAATTATTCTGACTTAGACAACATACATACCTACATACATTCATAGTACTTTGAGTAATACTGACATTACATAGAATTTGAGAACGTGTATTGTATTCATTAGTATCTATGAAGGTTATAATTATACCACCGAAGCTTATTGCTATTGAGAAATTGATATCATTGTAGCAGATAATGAAGGGACTACCGATACTGGTCAACATAACTGTATCTAAATAGGTAAGGGCATTACAGTTGGATCAAAAACAAAATACATACAATACGTATTAGAACATAGAGTTAAGATATATCTTTTCAAAACGAGACTTGTGGTGCCTTAGAGAATAGCGTCATAACATCTCTTTCTGTGTGTGTCGATAAATTGATTAATAAATGGATTATACTTCATATAAGTGTACAAAAAAAATATTTATAAAACAAAGATTAGATACTATTTACACAACAGTATTTAGACACCATCTTTTAAGTATTTAACTACTGGTTTTAGAAAGTCACGCTCTTCCTTACCTTACATTTTAGTACATATCATAAATACAACTTCAAAACTTTTTGTGTACGAAAGACTAAAATCAATCATTAATTAACTCTGTAGACAGAACGAAGCTGCTGCTCGTCCTCTTGACAATAAATCCCTGAGTCGGCTTGACGACACCTAAGAGATGGGGTAGTACTACTTTCTCGCTAGCACCACAAAGCAGTTTTTTCACGTAAAATGAGCCAAATATCCTTCTATAACTGTAGCTTGATTCAGAATAATGAAATCTAATAGCTTTATCGAGCCAATACCAGGTAGGCCAATATCCTCATTCCGAGCGAATTTATTATCGTTCGTAATTCCTTTTTCAATGAAAGTAATTTATTAACATTCGTAGTATCGAATTCATGCGTTATTTCACACAAAAGGGCTTATCTTATTGGCAATTTGAGTACTAGTTTGGTTCTATTTTTATTGTCAAAAAATGATTGGTATTCGAAAGAAAAGAGGTTTACATTGCTATAATTTGTTATGACAGGGAATTTGTTAAAATGCAATTAATGGCTTCACAAAATACAAAAATATTTTTTGAGCTATGTTGATAACCTTGATCTCCATTATTTGGACTTATTGTAAAAAGATATTCTACAACTTTACTACAACACCTCACATTTTGTTTAGTTTACACACCTGCCTATGTAATCCAGAATTCCTTGAATACAGTAGGTATTTCACAAACCTAAGCCCTGTTCACTCAAACGTCCGCACTTAGCAAATACGATACGAAGCTTAGGAAAAAACACATGCGAGGTTTGCTCGGTGCAGAGGGATTCGTTAAAAGGGTGAAGTTGAAGCTTCCTCGTCACATTGTTTATTCAGTCCGGTCGCCGGGCAGCCCTAATCCGTTTCGATCGCTCGGAATGTTTGGTGCGGTCCTTAGGGATGTACGAAACTCCGAAATTAATCTAAAAATCTGACAAAAGCAAAAATGAAATTGAATATTCAAAAGCTGGATTCAAATGCAGTGTTTTCTTTCAATCTCACTTTATGAGACTTTATGGAGTCAAGTTTTTATTTACTTTCAGAGACAATACTGATCGACATGAAGAGTTCTTTACGTCCCTATTTGAAGGCTCGTGAGGCGGCATCACGTATCAACAAGACGACGTTTTTAGGGCTGGCTCCAGCTTTATGTGTTTCGACCTTTATTTTTAGAAGGCGTGTTATAATGAAAGGAAGTTCCGAAGTGTATGGTTTACGATGCAATTTTCAGCGATGAGAAAACATTTTCCGAGGAAATGGGAAGGGCTTGCGATCATCTCGAGATTTCATGTTGTGTAATCTCAATTTGAACTTTTTTGTTTGTGAATTTTCCAGAAGTTTCTTTTTGAAGTTAAAGTGCCGTAATAACTTTTCCACCATTTACTTTTATATGTAAAAAACAAAAACTTTTCATATATTGTTCTATGAGTATTATTAATTTAATGAACTTAAATTATTCGTGAAAAACGTTCCGGACGAATGTGGAATAAATCGTATTACGATATTATATAAATCTTAAGTTTAACTACTTTAAAAGCCTCTTTTATTAATCTACTGTAAACTGTGGCAGCAATTTGTCGCCAATATTGCACAATACTACAATATGCTTAATGTTAATTACATTACACTTCGACAAGTACCTGATATCGAAATGGGACATAAATTCTACCATAGACAACACACCATTAATTATAGAGATAGTCGAATCGATTGAATGTTCACTGCATTTGTATTACTTACGCTTGTTGGAGGGTTGAAGCTTTTTGAACTTACCTGTAAAGGAAAAATATATGTTTATTAAAATAAATATACAACATGAACATAAAATGAGATACATAACAACTTTAATTTATGATACGACTTTGAAGGTTAAAGTCTTAAAATACCCGTAATTGTAGTTTGAAACATTAAAATATTTGTAACTATGTATTTCATGTTTCATTTGAATTCAATCCTTAACATGATTTTGCTATGTTAATTTTATTGGTTTCAACAGCTGGTGTTATTATTTTCAAATAAAGATAAATTTCTTTCTACATTTTAAAACACCGAAGAACTAGCATTGGTAGGAAGTACGACGAGAATTCAATATTTCGTTATGAACTTCCAGAAACATTAAACCAGAAATGTAATTCATTAAAACATTTCAATTCACACACTTCGCACGCTAGCGCAGTGTAAGTTTCTTGCGAACTATTTGTTCCAAGTGCTCGTTCTCACATTTTCAGTAACTTGATTGGAAACTGAAACTGAACACGTATTAATATTTATTATTAGTTTTATAAAACATTTTTAAATAGCAGTTGAAAAACACAGTTTTATGGACAATTATAAATATTTTCACTGTATATTTTCATAGTGATTGACTTATGCTTTATAAATATTGAAAAGTGGCATAGAAGAAAATTACAAGATCAATTTTCTAATAACTATAATATTTACAGGATTTATTAGTTGACTAAAATTGAAGGCAGACTATTTGTGTTTAAACATTTAAAAAAAAGTGTGGTTTGGATAATAGTTTGCTCTACAGTGCTAATACAGCTACGTTTCATGGAAACGAAGTCAATAGGGCAAGTTCAACGGGAACTATTCGAATGTATGAGATGTCGTAATGGTGGCATTAACATCATCTCTTCATCCGATCGAGGCTACATTATCGCTCGCTACATGAAATATGGTACCTACTAATTCTTGGTGAGAAGTCAATATTTGGATTGGTTTAGAAATATTATCAGCATCAGCATCATCCATCGTTGAATACCTAGATTTTATTTAAATGAAGATCTCATACCTATGTTACTTTCATTGTGTCTAGTTGATTTTAAATGTTAACGTGAAAGATGTTATCATCTTTTATTATGTTTATACTGTAACTAGACCTGATACATATTAGAAAGTTATTTATAACTCGTCCATGTTAATTATCTACTATTAATTATCTAAAATTTTGCTTTTACGGATAAAGTATGAAGCTTATTTATCTATAGATCGATAAAAGTATTGGTCATTCAAAACCATTCCAGTTATGATAAGATTAGAACCTTTTATCTATTTCCATATAAAATAGTAGAAGATAAAATAATTCTTATCTTATATTTTTATTTTATCAAACGGTTTACACGCCCACATGATTACCTATTAGAAATCTGTTTTTTTTATTTTTGCTTTTAGACATAGATAGTTATTTTTTTATTATAGATATGTAGCACCTAGACACTCGGAACAAAAATTTGCAGATCATTATGAATGTTAGTCACGAGGGGGGGATTGAACCCGCAACCTCTTGCGTTGTAGGCAAACCTTGGCTCGCTATATGCTGATTTAATTTTAATACATTGATAGGCTGTTGTTCTACTTGTTGTATCAACTTACTACAATATTTAAAATTATCATAACACCTATAGCTTATAATCTAACGTTTTTTGATGTATTTTTTGAAGTTGTTATGAATTAAATGGCCCAGCCCTGGGATACCGTATTGTTATTTGACATCGTACGGGCGGCCTTGTGACTGTGTTCGGGATGTTTGTGCTGTATCGACCTGCCCCGTGCATGCCTTACAAGACAACTACCGCAGGGTTACGCAATATTTTAGAATAATGGGATTCTTGCTTGGGATGGCTTGTTTTGGTTCTAAACTATAGTAGATACAACATTAAAAATATTATCTTAGTTCATAAAACCTTTCCACTTAACGCATAAAATATTTCTTACTAGAATAGTGGTGATTATGTTTAATTTCCCAAGACCTATAATGGGTTCTGTTAGGAATTCATTTGACCAAAAGAGGGAAGATAATGGGTTGTTATGATGAGAAAAAAATCTAAGTATATGATACCATACCATATAGATTTTTATAACTGTATGTTTTAAAAATACCAATAGAGAAGACAAACATTATATGAAAACTTTTATGAACAAACTTTCCACCTTAAAAGATACGGCCCTACCTTCGTTTTGGGGGATATTTAGCACCACATTCAGCCATATTTTAAATCGTAACAAATCACCTTAACTTTGCGTAACACAGCAAAAGTTTGACCATTTACAAGGAAATTATGTTCCTTCTATTAGAATATATTTGGCCTACTGCTCTGTATACTATGTCACGTTTATATTCGCTTCGCGTGTTCATTCCTAAGCTAATGCGTGCTGGGAAAATAGTCCTAAGTTAATAGCAAACAAAATTCAATTTTGTAAAGCTGGGTTACATTGTGTTGATAAAGTTCCGGTTACCACTATACCTGTCGTAGATATGAGTTACTGGATTGTTTTTCTACGTGAGTGTGCTTTTAGTTGGAGGCGCGTAATGGTATACGGCGCTGGAAATGTTGAGAACTTCTGATTATTGTTTTTATCATAGGTGGATTAGTTTTGGTTTGAAAATATTCATATTTATACTCAGATTTTGCAACTAGATGTGGCAATATTGTTTTTACGGAACGCTTTTATGTCCAACAATCAGGGTTTAAAAATTCGTTACTAATATTTGCTTCCAGCTGGTTTCTTTTTTTTTAATTCCGGTAAAGTTCTCTATATAATCGATAAGCACAATCAAACGATTTTTCTTCTGTAGGTCTAAACATTTAAGATTACTTGCAATAATGTGCTAAAATAAATCTCCATCTCAGAATAAGATACATACTTTAATTTGAAGATTCAAAGGTTAAAAGCATTAACTTGGAAAAGTTTTCTCATCAATAAACATCGTAAAAAGCGCAAAAGTTTACAAAATAAGTGGATTATACGTATAAAAATATTCTAACACAAATTTAGCTGTATCGTTGAGTACCAAAGCTTGTAATGGTTTTACCGTAAAAGAAAATAGACGCTCAGTTACGATTTTATTTATACCAGATCCTGAATTCAATGAAATTTATTAGGAATTTGTACATGAACATTCAATATTTTTCTGGATTTCGTTTATATCGGTGTTCATTTTATTATAAGGCTAAAGTTAAGTCAATAACGTCTCTTGGGCTCAAGCACAAATATATTGTAGGCAAATCATACTTTTTTAAAATAATAATAAAAAATAAAAAATCGAGATCCTAAGAACAGTAGGAGTGTACCGAATTGTGTTACAAGAGCATGACCCATTTCTCAGATTATTTACCTACCTTTATTAAAATTCCAGCTTTTCTCCGTGCAAGTAAAATTAGGTAGCATAGAAAAGTTTCTTGTATTTCAATTCCATTCATTATATTTATTCCTGAGGCATATTGTGCACTTAGAACTGTCATAAAATACAATGAAAAAGGTACTTATAATACATAATTTTAATAAAAAATAAATTTCAATACAATTCGTAGTTTATCAGCACTTCATTTCACTTCAATCTTACCTTCAACCTGTCCTGAAGGGCGATGACCTCTGTATCACTAAGACTGAGTACTGTAGTAATAAGCCGTAAGAAGGCAGTGTGTTGCCTGTGGTGCTGGACTAGGAGTAGAACCAAATTATGAGCGTGACTAACGAACAGCAAATCATTTTTAAATACTCTTGTATTTAAAAATGATTTGCTGTTCGTTAGTCACCTTAACAACACAAAATAATAAAAAAATATCGACATAAATTAAACCAAAACAATACAATACTTTTTATTTGTTTTCAAATACGAATTGTGTAACTCGCTAACTTAACAAAATCCTTATTTTTCTAAACCTTAACAATATTGCAACAAAATTGCAGTGCAATAAACAGACGTATTCAAAAGCAGTACAGAAAGTCCATTAAGTTTGAATAGTCTGGAATAACAAGAAGTGCTACATTGTAGGTTCATCAAAGAGACCGAAATGTCGCAATCTTTGAGATAAGCACATTCTTCATTGTGAATTCGAATTATCTACTCTCTGTTGACACAGTTGCGTTTAGTCAGTTAAATTGCTGACTTAAGTTTAAGAATCAAGCGGATTGGAACTCATCATAATCATCATCAAAGTATTAAACCATATAAGGCCCATACTAGGCTAAGTAGGTAGTACTCTAGTGGATATTATGATAGATTATTATTTCAGCCATAGTTGTCCCCTTGCAGCGCAAAGGCCTCCCTATCACCTATTTCTATGTATCACGATCTATAATAAGATATATTATATAGTTTGAAAATAGTCATAGTAGCCCAGTGAAGGTTTATAAGTAGGAGAACATGAGAATAAAGCGGACGAAGCCGCGGGCGGGTCAGCTAAATGATACTTAATCATAGCAGACCAATCGTTGAAGAAACCAAACATATTTTCGGCATCACATATTGTAATCATAGCTAGAGCAAAAAGCTTGTGTCTTAACCACCGAATATAATCCTATA
Organism: Chloroclystis v-ata; assembly: GCA_963691955.1. Taxonomy (NCBI): domain Eukaryota; kingdom Metazoa; phylum Arthropoda; class Insecta; order Lepidoptera; family Geometridae; genus Chloroclystis; species Chloroclystis v-ata. The sequence goes on along the minus strand of OY829902.1, from coordinate 7,122,991 downwards.
GCTTAGATCCAATTGTTGATGTAACACTGATTTATAAGCTGAACAAACTTAGGGTGATGGAAAACTGATTGATAATCTATAATCGCGACTATTTGTACAGCTAATTTGAGCTTACGACGGGGCTAGATGTTGATGTATGAATTGTCCAGCAATATTTATTTATTTAATTATAACACTGCATGCTGCAATGTTAAGCCGTGTTGGCTAAGTGGGAGCACACTCGACTTTCATTCCGAAGGTCGTGGGTTCAAACCCCGCCGCGCACCTCTGATTTTTCTTCTTGGAAAATTATGTGTGATTTAAAAACACGTGCTCTAACGGTGAAGGCAAACATCGTGAGGAAACCGGCATGTTCTGAGAACTTTAAAAAGTTTGAAGGACATGTGTCATTCACCAACCCGCACTTGGCCAGCGTGGTGAATTAAGGCCTAATCTCTCTCGTCAAGGGAGAAGTCCCTGTGTCCCAGCAGTGGGAACGTGAATAGGGGTATTATGTATGTATGCTGCAATGTTAAGTCAAAAAATATTGTACTTTCGTCAAACGGAGGTGAAGGTAGAAGCTAATACATAGTCTCGATAAGCGGACAGAGTCACGACTAGAGAATCGTGCGGCGTAATAATTAGCAGTACAAATAGTTCGGTCGTAGATTATCGGCCTGGTCTTGTACAGCTTCCAAATCAGTGTTAGATAAATATGTCTGACAGCGGTTTTACTGCGTTAAATAGATTTTCCTATTAAATGTGAGAATAATATATCAAATAGATATTATATAGATCGACGAGCGTAACAAACACACTGGTTTATTGAAACGCTCAAAAAGATCTGCAAAGATTAGCATCAATATTATGTATAATGGTAAAATATACTTTATTTGTAATCGCATTTCGAGAACTTTTCAGCACTAGTTATCTGTTTATACGACATAATAACCTGTCCACGGTTACTTGAAGTCACGAGCTAATTTGTTTGATATTAATTCCAATTCAGACAATTCATCCTGTACAGAAACTCCGAGCATAGCCCTCCTTGTAGGTACTTCTTTCGCCTCATAAGGTATTGAGCCTCATAAGACATCAAGTAAGCTCATTTTGGTCCACAGGTCATCAACGGCAAGACGGCAACACAATCGCTTGAAGCCTTTGTTTTTGAGAAAGTAATGATTGGATCCAATTTATGAAACTTGCTTCAGGCCACACAAGCTTTTTGCCCACTGAAAGCCCCAGGTCAAGTTGGGATTGCATTTATTTTATATCCAAAGAAAAATGTAAATAAAATGTTACGAAATATGAATTATTTTTCACAAAAAAAAGTGTAATACCACAAAACGCTATAAAATATTAAGTACATAATTCTTTCATTTTATTGTGACCAAAAATTAAACACAAAAGGTCGCCACATCGAAAATTAATCGTACTGTTGGTGAATATAATCTCATAATAAATTATACTAATGAGTTGTGGCACCGCGTCACCTGTAATCGTACAAATATAACTGTGGATACTCATTTGAAACTATTTCGACCGTACAAAATATATCATTACTAAATGAATTGAGTACGCTAGCCACTTCATTTAGTGCTGATACTCGTACCTACTTGTTATCTATTCCTAAATATGTTGAATTACTATCTATTTCAACAATAATGCCCCTCCGCATGGGTCTCCCTGATAGAACTTATAATAGTTCTTGGGGATTTAGTATAATCACGACGCTTAACAGGCGGCTTTGTGATCGCATTTTGAGATACCTACTGACAAATGCGATCACATATGTTTGGAGGAATTTTACCGTAAAACAAAAACATTGGTTAACTCAAAGGTGCGGACGTGTGTATAAAACGATTTATGTTTTCTCACGAAGATTGTATGATATTAATATCAAGACAAAAACTCAGTTATTATATTGGTTTTTGCTAAGCCCTACATGGGATCACCTCAAGCAAGAATTACGAAGGTACATTCTCCATTACAATCCGGTTCTATGTATTACTAGCCATTGTATTATTACTATTTATAACATCGGATCTTATGGAAGACTGTTGGAGTAAGATAGATTGGTAAGGTTTATCATCACAAACTACCTTTACTGAAAAGAGTCACCATGTTAATTTCTGCTTAAAATGACACGTTTCTTCAAACTTGAATTATATCTGATGCACTTTTGACGTTTATTAAAATTCTCAATTTGATATATTAAGTATCTTTTTTAAAAACCTACTTACTTCTAGAACTATGCACAAGGGAGCTATTATTATCAATTTTCTGTTCTGTCTCTTCGCCTTGTAGTTGAGAAACGTAAGAAAGTGCATATAAATAATGCCTTAAAAGCTGAATTGTAATATCTTGTGTTTCACTTGAATAAACCAGCTGATTTATTTTTATCTGTGGTCAAAGACAACACAAGGACCGGATTCCGATCAATGAGAAACCGCCGGTAATTTAAAACCAACGTTTGGTATTATGTTTTGTTTGGACAATGATATGTCGCAATTATTTATGATAAACGTACAAAGAATTTTAATTATTTGATATCTGTGGGACATTTTTCAGAGATTATATAAGGAATAAAAATATGTTTAAACTTTGCATTCTAGATTAATTTGACTCATTTTTTTTTATTTAGTGTAAAAACCATAATGTTAATGTATAGGTACTTTCTTATTTATGTATCAGTGTACACCAAAACTTTATACTCAATAGTGATCACTCAAAGGATAAACATCGATGTGCTTTAGCGATGTGTGAAGTTATTCCCTCTCCGAATCTCAAAATGCTCCTTACGTTCCAACCCAAATCTTTGCACCCTTTGTTTCCTGAAAACAATTCGTCAAGAACCCTACTTTCAGCATTCAAAAGGAAAAAGAAGGCCAAATAAGCGAGCAACGAGTTAGGCCGTAACAAAATTCCAACAAAGGGATGATTAACGATTTTTTTCACTCCCCCCATCCCCTAAAACTCATTCAAGCTACGTCGATATTGAATCCGTTAGAAGGCGTAAAAACGAAAGTTTTCCTCTTCGCGAAATAAAGTGACATACGGTGAACGTGTGCTTGCAGCAGATGGGAACAAGACAATGTTCAGTAAAGTTTCACAATAACCCGATCAAGACTTAACAATGAACATTCCCTCAGAATAACAAGCTTAGTAAGCTTCAGTAACTTGATACACGGCAAATATTTTCCACGTCGAATGAGAATTTGAAAATATCATTTTCGGGTACATTCTAATATTATAAGTGCAAACGTTTGTGAGGATGGATAGATGGAATATTATTTCTCTTTCACAAAGTGTACCTACATTAATAAAAAGCTCTAAAAAGTAAATGTGTGTTGTTTTGATGTCAGAATAACTCACATGGGCTACATTTTACCGCTGTATAATACGTTATTACGCGAGCAAAGCTTCGCACGGAAAGATGCTCAAGCAATTTTATCACTCAATTTCATTTTGAAAAATTAAAATTAACCATTGTTTATGTGAACAATTTTCAATAGATGAGTCATTAAATTACTTGTCATATTTAAAATTACAAAACCTTTTTATTATTTGGTTAAAAGCTCTAAGTTAAAGTTATTAAATACCGCATTGCCACTAGTAAATTAGCCAGTAAACATAGCTTCCAATAAACTTAATAACATCCTTGTAAAGCGTAATCACAGTTTTAATGAAAATTGTATAATATTATACGTTATAAAAGCTAAAGGTATGCGGAAAGGAAGCCCGTGTGTCCCTTCGACGTTTCGTGACGTAACTACTATTCTCAAGTTTCCCTTAGTTTTGGATTTGTTCAAAATAAACGAGTTTCATTTCGCAAGAGTGACAGGTAACTGGAACTTGTGTCGTTAGAGACTCGAAAAAATCACAAGTCAACCGATGCCAAAGTATTGTTTTAATAGCACTTCTGCAAAAGTTTCGCAAAGAGCAGTTTTAAAGAAATAATTGCTTTGGAGAACTTTTATTTTTTCCTTTAGTTGGTATTTAGGCGGGCCATTGAGTGTATGATCAATGACAATATTTCGTGGCGGTTTTTGTCTTTGTTGGTACGAGTACAAAGGCGTCTATATTTTCTTTACATCCTTTAAGATACTGAGAGTTCGATCCGGGAGTAATTCAATAGACCGTGAGCTGAGTGGTTCGTCTGTCGTCCCAGACCGCGGTCACATGAGCTCTCGGCTTGCCAATTCACTTATAAAATAAAATTAGCTCTCCATATTAAGTTACTTGCATTACAAATAAAATGCGAACAGGTGTGCTCACTTCACCTGGCCAGCATATGTTGTAAGCACGTTTGCTTAATTATTCCTGCGAGAGCTGAAATTTTTAATTCAAGTAAACGAGTTCACGTAGAGGCAGTAAGTAGAAGTTGTTGCCAGATTAAAGCTACCTGCTCTAAGAATTTTTTAAGTTAAGTTTTGGAATATCGTGAGTCGACACTAAGCTGTATAAATTACGAAAAAAGCGTGCTCTTTATGGGTTAAAATAGTTAATCAGTTTACGCACGCTCTCCGGGCAGTTAATGGCATAATTAAAAATCTTGGGTAAAGGTGGAAGTTGCAGGGTTAAGGGTGAGGCTTATCCTTACAGTAAACCGAACAAGTTGGCCCCGTTCGCTAATCTCCTAAGCCAAGATGCTGTGTGGTGCGAGTGATAACATTTTGGTGGTATCCGTTTAAGGACGCGACACCTACTAAACACGTGAGTCGTGATATTTTGTTTGTTGTCTAACATTAACTGTTATACAAACTTCAAAAAGCTTAACTGACATATTCATTCTTAGTAGGTACTGCATTAGTTGTTCAGAATCATTATTTAGTGCATTATATTGTATACTGAAAGACAAAGAAACAGCGCTTATTTTACTCAGTGTATGATAGTGTAATGTTATAAATGTTGTAAAAAAATAACTGTTGCTGGTATAATAAACGACTGCTACTTATTAGCCTATGTTGTACGAGAGACTGAGACGACGTACTTAAAAGACGAATAACTTATAATGTTTAACCATGATAATTCAGAACAAAAGTTATTTCACTAGAGTTAACGTGGTCAACTTATAATTCGATTTTATTTGTTGGATTTGTCTCCATTATGAATCTCAAAATCAATAAGGCAAGAAAATATTATAATAAAATTAAAGATGAATGAAACTTACGAACTCAAAACCTAACTTATTATTTACCCGCTTAAGCTTTTAAATTGTTCCAAAAGCAACGTTAGTGCTCGCCGGAGCAACCAGGTACACCCACGAATACCGAGTAATGAGTTTTGTTGCTGAGCTGTACCACTAGGTTTTTGGAAACTTTATATAACGATACCATTTTATATCTTCAATTAATATAATAATAAAGCTATTTTTATAAGTAAACTGTTGCGAAGATAAAGCAAGATAATTCGTATTTTAAAGCTAAGAAATTGTTTATACATATATATTGTAGTGAAAAAGTGTTCTTACCTAATGTTTCTTAAGATCGAGTGGTATATATAGCTCAACAGTTTATTATACTATTTAAAATGTGATAAAATAACCTATTTATCAGACGACATGTGCTACTTTTTTCGTTGTTTTATTTTCGTTGAATCTAGAGGTCCAAATATTTTTTAATATTTTATTGTATTATTCAATTAGATGTACATATTATGTAGTGGAGGTTTTCCGTAACGAGTACTACTTATTCTGTGAAACCATTCTAATGAAACCAGCTGAAGTTTATTTACCTCAGTGAAGAACCTAATTTGGGAAGTTTTAGGCTTTAGATCCCTGAATTTTCTCAAATTCGGGGAGAAATATTCGACAATATGCCCTAGAGCCAGATTTAGAACGATAATTCAAAATTTATTATAAACATGGTAACGCAAAGTTTGATAAAATAATAGGTACTTTATTTTTCAGCGCTAGTTACTTATCATCCAAAGTTTTGTTTACTGTTTGAATTTTATATAATTATAAAAAATAGAAAGTCAAAACAATGACTAAACATATAATATCTATAACTAAAACATACATATAACTAATATTAATAAATGAAATTTAATATGTCTTTAAGTAAGCGTATATTCTATTTAAGTAGATGTAAGGTAGATTTTTTATGAGTCAACCGTGTCCCACTGCTGGGCTAAGGCCATCCCCAATTTCCTGCAATCACTCCTATCTGGAATTTATACAATAATAAAGCAACGCTCTGCAACAACAATGTATTCTGATGGAGACACTTAAGTGTAGATTCTTTGAATGATCGATTTGCAGTAAATCATACATTATAGCTTTGTTGACGCCACAAGTCGATAGAACGGTAATAGAATTATGCAGGATGAGTAGCTATAACAACGATAAAACAGTAATATCAAAATGAGTCGAGTACTAGCTAAATCTATTTCATTGTAACGTTGGTCCCTTAAAATTAGAATGCTATTAATTTAACAAAATTAATAGTGCGATTATTGGCTTAAAGACTTTGTACATAAATAAATAAAGTACCTACATCAGATTATTTAGTATCCACAGAACAACATTTGAGCTTACAATTACAACGAGGTATTGCTAAGTATTGCTTTTTCCTACAATATTTGAGTATTTGTTTATCTTTACGATTCAGTAGATAACAAGAATTAAATACCAACGAAAGGAAACTATCATGTGTATTCGAAAAGCTAAGGAAGCTATAATTTAACCGACGACAAATCTTCACCGTTTTTATTTTCAATAACTCGCTTAGTGACATTAACGTTTCCTTTTATGCCACAATATCCCTTAACATTAGTATGTATACGTTTATCTATGTCCAGGTTTGCAATAAAATTATGCCAATGTTCTTTTTTATTTAATATTGTACGTCCACGCTCATTGTTTGATCTCGTGGGTGTTTGCAAAACAATGAGCTAAAAAGTTCCTAACACAAAGTAATTTTAGGACTCGTTAAATTTTAGGGTTCTAAAATTTAATTTCATGAATTGGGATAGAACAATGGAATAACATTGATTTTCACTTACTAAATTCTGTTTATCTCTTGTCGTGCTTACAATTTTTACCTAAGTATTTAATTTTGCTTCTATCTAAAATTACAATAAGACAGTATATTTTCAAATAAACCTTGTAGGTACTTAGGAAAACATTTTTACAATTTAAATTATTTTTCTTTTAATAAAGTAAGATTAAGTCTGTTAATTTGTTTTTATTCACACTCGTATAAATTTAACTTGGTAAGTAGTTGAATTATCTCGTCATTGTTTATTGACCTTATAAGACTAAAATACATGTATGACGGGAAAACCATTATAATGCGGGTAAAACCGTAAACGGAAATCTATTTTACAAAGTTTAGAGTCCATTTCCCAGAACACTGTGAGCCTGATTCCTGAGCAGCGTTACCCAAAAAGTAAAGAACATTTTGACGCTTTTTTGTTACCGTTTGTTGTTACAATTGCTGTTGTTACCGTATTTCGGGCTTTGCCTATCGCGTTGTTTACTATGAAACAAAACAGTCGTAAAAATAAAACGAAAATCAGCTTCCCTGTTTAATTTAGCGGGAGCTGTCGACAAAAAACGTTTGCTCTTGTTGAGCCTTTTTGTTGACCGAACGTAACAACGTTGGAATGCAATGTACCCGTTACTCGGTAGGCTAGGATCCTGTCAGTTGTCCAATGACCACACTTTTGTATTTGTACTTGGGATCATAGGAACCAACCAACCTTGCAGTTTTGTCACAAGGAATTTTACTTTGAGATTTTTATATCATCGTATTTAGATAAATTTTTATATCAACCCATTTTAGGCGCCAAGCTCAGAAAAACGATCCGAATTAGTTGGTCTATTTCTTATCTTTTTGTTTCAACTACTTTTTTTATTCAATAGCTCTTACCTGGCATAACTTCTCAAATAACTATTAAATTTACTCGGAATTTTTCCTTGTGCGTTTCAATATCTGTGTTTTCTTTGATAAGATTATACTTCACCTAGATTATTTTACGATAACAATTCTTCGAAAATTAATTGTTTTATGGCGTCATTTACAAAACTATAACAATCTTGACTCGGACATTCATGAAGTTGATATAAGGAGTAGATATCCAAAACAAACAAATAAATAAAATAATCAAAAGTGAATTTTATTTGTTTAAAACATATTAATTACGCCAAGAAGCTATCTTAGGATCCTTTCATTTCGCTTTAATCAGTTTCCAAGAAACAAAGTGAAAGTTTCAATTCGGACATCATTAAGATTCCTGTTGGTGGTTCAACTGAACCAGAGAGTTTTGAAAAGGCTATACTTTATATTTTATTAAGTTTTAATTTTCAAAATAGCGCCATTATAATACAATATTTCGGCATATTTTTGCACTAAATTATGTTTAAAGCTAAAATTGGAACTGTTTAATTGATGGTTCACCAGTAACGAAAGAAACGAATAAGTAAGTACCTCGATAAAATATAAAATATTCGTCGAGATTGCAATCAGTGTGGACATGAAAGGCATTTTTAATTGAGTGATATTGAAATTCTTTTTGGAGTATCTTTTTGATGATATCAGACCTTTTGCGCGCGACTGTGTTCATATTAAATTCTGAAAACATTCGTTTGGTGTTTACGTACATACCATTGATACTTATTAGACTTTTTTACTATTGAAGGAAGCTCACAGAAAGAGTTTCAATTATCGGAAATAACTAAGTAGTTTAGTTTTTTACAAATTAAGTGTTTTAGTAAAGAATAACGATGAGTTTATAAACATAACGGATATAAACTTCAATAAACTGAATAAGGATTTAAAATTAATAAACAAAATATCAGTCAGCCAGTTTTTACAACAAAAGATGTCACAAAGGACATTCAAACGCCAATAAATAAAGAAATCATGAACAGTATGCTGGAACCCGCTGCGAGGGCCCAACGGCGCCTTGCTTGACGGATATAAATATAAAAACCTGTATGCACATGCCGCCTACACCGGCTATTAACCAAGACTTTATCACCCATTCATGGTAACATGATCGGGTATACATTGGAGGTAAATCTGATCATGCAATGAACATCACAATGTTACGAGCAGATTAGACGTGACAAAATTATAGAATATGATGACCTCCAAAGATGCATTGCGTGGTGTGCATATGAAGCCTAGTTTTGGACAAGAATTTTACACCGTTAGGAATGTAGAATGCTAAAGCTCAATAGTGAATTTTTAATCAAATTATCAATAGAATCCAGAGCAATAGGGTAACTTAAAAAGGTTCACATTAATCTTGAGTTGCAAAAACTTGTATTTCATGATCACGCTTATAAAATAGCCGGTAGAAAAATCTACGGCAGGTTCACGAGAAATCAACAATTTTATAGGTACGTATTTTTTTGGCACACAAAAAGTAAAGGTCCAAATTAAGGAAGCTGACAATTACTGAAAACGTAAGCATAAAAATAATAACGGTCTGGGAGGCACAAATATTGGGAAAGGTATCATTATTTACCAATTTTGAATCGGGATCAAAATTTGATTCGGTGGTTAAAACCGATCAAGAGTTAATACGAAAATAATAGCATTCGTTTGTCTCTCATTATGAGCGGAACATAATTGGGCGAGTGTTGGTAAGTATCAAAATTAGGGTAGGTGGCTGAGCGCTTAAATTGATCAAAGCAAGTAGGTAAATACTTTTCTTATAAATTAATAAAATACTACCTACTCAGGTAGTATTATTTTAGAGCAGAGATTACGCTCTAAAAATACTACCTGAGTAGGTAGTATTTTATTTTAAATACACGAGTGTGTATTTATATACCAGAAGAAATATAACAAGGTGTGTGTTTTCAGTGCCTACTTACAGCAATTGCCAATTCCAACGATGGTTATAATATTCCTTGTAAATATATTCCCTCTAAATTATGTTAAAATTAATTCAAAAAATAATTGTGTTATTGCAAAATGCTTAAAAATAACCTTAGATATATTCCGGACGCTAAAAGCCTAATTCCAAGTATTTTGGTTCTATTCATATAAATACCAAGAAGTTAGAGGGTGCGTAATAAATATGCGGTGTCTACTTAGCTTCTTTGAGGGCTAGAGATACCATTGTTCACAGTAACGTTATCTACTAATCCACCTATTGTTCCTTATCTCGTACTTTCGTTATTGGCTTTGGAACTCTGTTCTACCTTTTTAACAGCTTTTGATATTTTAATTGGTTTTGCTTTTTGATCTTTTTATATTATTGCGTATCACAGACAGCTCTTTAGTGAGTAAGTGGTTGTTAGTTTTAAGGTATTAAATTTAAAATGTATAGTTTTTTTAATGTATTTATTAATAAAATTAAGTAATAAATATCTATCAATGATTTGCACTAGAGAGGGTTTGTAAGACATGGCAGTGTTTTTGGATAACGCCAAAGTTTTCCCATTTATAATGCCTATTAGTTATGATTTAATAATATTGTAATAATAAATTTTCCCTTCTTACCGGTTGTCACAACTCTAATTTGTAGTGCAACACTAGTACATAAGTTGTCTGTGGTAACTTCCTTCTTCTTGTCTATGAACTCAATAAAGTCACAACGTAATATTAACTTCCAGTTTTATTTATCTACATTATACCTAAATTACATCAGGTTATGAGGCCCAGACCCACCAGATTCTTCCAAAAAGTGATAAATAAAAAGATAGTAAAGTCAATACAAATTGGACAAAAGTTTTCTTTCAGCAGTGGTACAATACATAACCTAAAAAGTTACAGCGTGGACGTACCTATTGAAAGCATCTTCATCAGTATAATAAAATGTCTTCGAACAATACGATGGCATTAGTAGAAAGGCTGACCGGAAGAGATAATTATCCCACCTGGAGATTTGCGATGCAAACATTCCTTGAACTTGAAGATTTATGGCATTGCGTCATACGTGAGCCGGGTACAGAAGTTGATCGGAAAAATGACATTAAAGCAAAATCAAAAATCATTCTATCTGTCGACCCCATAAACTACATCCACATTCAGGAATCCAAAAGTGCCAAGGAAGTATGGGACAATTTAGCTAAAGCTTTTGATGACAAAGGGCTGACTCGTCGAGTTGGTCTGTTACGAGAGCTCATAACGACGACTTTAGAAGCGTGCCAAAATATTGAAGATTATGTAAACAAAATAATGACAAATGCGCATAAACTCAGAAACATTGGATTCATTGTAAATGATGAATGGTTGGGGACCTTACTGCTGGCCGGATTACCCGACATGTATCAACCAATGTTAATGGCACTAGAAAGCTCAGGTTTGGCTATAACAGCTGATGGTATCAAAACTAAGTTACTTCAAGATGTGAAAACATCTGAAACAGCTGCATTATATGTTAACAGAAATAAAATTAACCCGCAGAATGCCAGACAAGCTTCAGATAAATCAAAACAACCTAACAAAGGTCCGAGATGTTTTGTTTGTAATAAATATGGACACATAAGCAAGTTTTGTAGAAATAAGAAGAAAGAAAATAACTTAAATGAGAACTCAGGCTATGTGGCTGTATTTTCTGTATCAAACAGCAATGAAAGTGGCTGGTATGTAGACTCAGGAGCATCAATGCATCTCACAATGCACGGTGACTGGCTTTATGATCACATATCACCCCCGGTGAATTCTATTAAAGTAGCTGATGATAAGAAACTACTTGTAAAAGCATGTGGAAAAGTGAATTTAAAAGTTAGAAACAAGAATGGCAGAATAGACACAATTGTTGTAAACAATGTTCTGTATGTCCCCGAACTGGCCACAAATCTTCTTTCTGTGAGCCAGATGATAAAGAATAACTGCCAAGTACAATTCACTAAAGATGGTTGCAAAATATTCAACAAGAACAACATCCAAGTGGCCGATGCAAAGCTCACAAATAATATGTACCGGCTTAACACATACAGTGATTCAGCATACATATCAGAAACTGTGAATGATGGTTTTATATGGCATCAGAGGATGGCACACTTGAATTTTGAAGACCTTAAGAAACTTTCAGAAAGTACAGGAATTAAAATGGAAAATAATGACAAAATAGTATGTATATCATGCCTGGAAGGGAAGCAGCCAAGAAATCCTTTTCCTTCAGAAGGTTCCAGAGCAAAAGCCTTGCTAGAACTTGTTCACTCCGATGTCTGTGGCCCCATGGAGGTGCAGTCTCTGGGAGGAGCACATTACTTTGTCACTTTCATTGATGACTTTTCCAGGAAAGTATTCATTTATTTAATAAAGAATAAATCAGATGTTTTTGAAAAATTTAAAGAATTTAAAGCACTAGTTGAAAAGCAACTTAATTCATCAATACATACTCTTCGCACAGACAATGGTAGAGAATATCTCAGTAATGAATTCAAATCGTTCTTAAGAAAATGTGGAATAAATCATCAAACATCCACACCTTACACACCCCAGCAAAATGGTCTAGCAGAACGTATGAATCGAACAATACTAGAAAGAGCTCGTTGTATGTTAATAAATGCTAAATTACAGAAGCAGTATTGGGCCGAAGCAGTCTCCACAGCTGCATACATTACCAACCGATGCCCAACTAGAGTGCTAGCATTTAAATCTGCTGAAGAGATCTGGACAGGAGAAAAGCCAAATATAAGTCACTTGAAAATCTTTGGATGTGAAGCAATGGTTCATGTACCTAAACAAAAACACAAGAAATGGGATGCAAAGGCAACAAAGATGATATTCGTTGGTTACAGCGAACAGACCAAGGGCTACAGGTTCTATAATCCAGCAACACAGCAGGTGTTGATGAGTAGAGATGTCATATTCTTAGAAAATTCAGTAGTAAGAAAGTTCACTAAACTACCACTCTCAGAAAATGTAATCAGTCAAAATGAATCCTTCAATAGTGAATCTAAGTTAGAATCATCTGAGCAGAATGAAACTTCTGATGATTCTTATCACTCCGATGAGGGATCCATGTATGAACCAGAGAAAACAATAGAGTTAACAGAGATAACAAGAAACAATATAACAACAAGATCCAAAACGAAAATGAATAAAGACTATGAAACTTATTTCTGTAAAGAAAATATCTCAGATGAGCAGGATACCCCTCAGACATACAGTGAAGCTGTTTCTTCAGATAATGTCAATGCAACAAAATGGAAGCAGTCTATCAATGATGAGCTGTCAGCACACTCAAAGAACAAGACTTGGGAAATAGTAGATAAAACACCAGGAATGCGGGTAATTGGTTGCAAATGGGTTTTTAAAATCAAAGAATTACCATCCGGCCTGCTATATAAGTCAAGATTATGTGCCAAAGGCTATTCACAGACACAGGGTGTAGATTACTCTGAAACTTTTGCACCAACAGTAAGGTATGACTCCGTTAGGGTTTTGCTTTCAGAGGCTGCTCAGTACAACTATGAAATGGTTCAGTTTGATATTAAAACAGCATTCTTATATGGAGACATAAAGGAACATATATTTATGACACCACCAGAAGGTATGGAAGTATTGCCTTATCAGGTATGTAAGCTCAATCGTTCTCTTTATGGTCTCAAGCAAGCCCCTAGGTGCTGGAATCAAAAATTTGATAGTTTACTTAAAAAGTTTGGTTTTAAAAGTAGTCATGCAGATAAATGTGTTTACATTGGCAATGTAAACAAAACTCAAGTATATCTACTGCTCTATGTTGATGATGGGCTTATCCTTACAAGCTCAAAATGTTCATTAGAAATAGTCTTGTCCGAGCTAAGCAAGAATTTTGAAATAAAACACTGTGAACCAAAGAACTTTGTTGGTTTACAGATAGAGAAATCAATAGGATCTATTTTCATTCACCAAACAAACTACATTGAGAAATTATTGTGTAAATTTAATATGCAGAATGCTAATTGTAATGCAATTCCAGTAGACCCTAATACCACATTGGAGAAAAGTTTGTCAACACCAGAGAAAAATATTCCATACAGAGAAGCGGTTGGCTCTCTAATGCACCTGGCCATAGTAAGTAGACCGGATATTGTATATGCAATCAGTCTGGTGAGCAGATACCTCAATAGTTATGATAATACACATTGGAATGCAGTCAAGAAGATCATGAAGTACTTGAAAGAGACAAAAAGCTATGGGTTGCTTTATATGTCATCACAAAACAACAATCTAGAGGGATACAGTGATGCAGACTATGCTAAGGACACATGTACACGGAGGTCTCTTACAGGATATACTTTCATAATCAAAGTGCAATTTGTTTAATCAAAAATGTAGACTATCATAAACGTTGCAAACACATAGATGTGAAATATAACTTTATTAAAGAAAAGTTTGCAAATAGAGATATAGATTTAAAGTATGTATGTAGCAAAGAGCAATATGCTGATATCTTTACAAAGGCATTGCCTAAGGATAAATTTAAATACTTAAGAAATAAGTTAGGATTGTGTGAACTTAAATAGTGTATAATTTTAACTTAGTAATCTGAACTTAAGTAATGTATAGTGTAATTGTAACTTAGTATTTTGAACTTAACTAAGTTTTGTCAGTAAAGTTTTTTTTGGGGTAAGAGGTTACTTTTTAAACATACTGTGTTTCACTGTACTGTAGTGTTGATATTATTTTGATATTATGTAAAAGAAGGGTTTCAATTTGGTAAGAGTATTGTAATAATAAATTTTCCCTTCTTACCGGTTGTCACAACTCTAATTTGTAGTGCAACACTAGTACATAAGTTGTCTGTGGTAACTTCCTTCTTCTTGTCTATGAACTCAATAAAGTCACAACGTAATATTAACTTCCAGTTTTATTTATCTACATTATACCTAAATTACATCAAATAAATCGGCAAATATTACTATTAAGTTGAAATAGTAGAAAAAACAAAAAACAAAAAAAACAAAAAACACTCCATGCGACTATTTTTTTATATAATATAGATATATTAATTTTATACCCAGCATATAAAATTGACATAGATAGTCCGGGTATAAAACAAATTAGTTTAGCGAACTAATATTGAACACGTTTGATAGCCCGCCACCATTCAAATTTAAAGCTAACACAAAAGTGTGAAACGGGTGTGCAAATGAAAAATTTCCGCCACAGTTATTTCTACCATTGCATTGTTACCAATTTGTTACGCTACCCGGAGTTGTATTGTCTTTTTAGAACAAAATAAAATTTTACGAGCTTGGCCTATCAACACATTAGGTTATAACACAAGATATTTTCACACATACATATTTCATACAATGTATTTAACTTTCTACTTACCTAACTACCAAAGATAAAAAAATGGAAACAAGGGTCTGCAGATAAAGCACACAACAATTAAGTCTTAAGATCGTTGGTTCTTTTTTGTATTACAATAAAAGTAGCAACAAGTATTTAATTAACTCGACACTCAACATCAAAGTTAATATTGGTAGAGTACAAACAAACACAATGAATAGAAAAAGTTACCACCAATGAAGCTAAAACAATATTTTAATAGTTTACATTAGGATCTAAGACGGTTTTTGTTTATCCAATTTGAAAATATTTGTTTTGTAGTTTAAGTAACCTGAAATTTCAATATGTAATAAAACTTAAGGCTTGTTACTGTTTGTACAAGTATGTATTTTTTCACACTTAACATCTCAAGTTAAACTGTTCTCAGAACCAACTTCTTCCTACTCACTATTAACGTTCTTCAATAACAATAAAACATAAGTAGTACTTACTTAAAGCACAAGAGAAAGCTATTACTGGTAAGCCTTTGACAGATAGATAAAAATAATATCCGGTAGCATGGGCAAGTATCTTAGGAAGAATTTATAATATATTATACTGCTTACCAGTAAATTGTTTTCGTAAAACAATAGCGTTTACATTTTAGCGTCTACTAGTAAAGTTATATTGTTATTCATTTTGTTTGCATGCTTTACTATGTATAATAAATATAAATAAGATCCCGTACAAATATTGATTACCGTAAATTCGTATTACTCGTAAACGTAAATAACCGAACGACATCAAAACGCAATAATGTTTGATAAAATCCACATAAACTTTGTTGACCGGATTCAAGGGATGCTAATCTCAGTGGCAGTGAGTCGATGTAAATTTGCACAAGTTCAGCTGTAGACCTTACAAACACGCCTCGGATTTCACCTGGTAAAGTTGGGCTCCCAATCTGTCGACATTTCCTTTCTAACCTTGCAAGCTCATCTGTTAACTTCTCTGAAATCTACTTTTAAACATTTGAAGTAGCTTTCATGTTCCGAAATTTGATTTCTAGAAACAGGATTCTTATCCATAAAATACAGTCACTAAATTCACAGTTTTACTCTAAATTATCACTTTGCTCGAGAATTGTTACCAGATTTAATCCTGAGGTTTCATATAAAAGTTATTACAGCCACCAAACAAACGCCTAGAAAGTTATATAACATGTTTGAGGTAAATTAGCAGGCGCACATAAAACAAGCGAAGAATACCAAGGAGCCGGGACACTGCGTGACTTCGCACACATTCGTTTGAATGTAACAAAGCAACGGAACAGGTAGAAAAACCCGCCCTAGCTTATATTAAACCGTGTTACAAAGCAAACAAGGCTCTGTACAAAGCACAATTTAATTAAAGCAAATACAACAAGAGACACGTACACGCATATAACCAAACAAAATTAGGCAGCATTCCAAAATGACGATAAACAACGAACGGAAATTAGAGATGTCGAAACCTAAAACGTCTAATTGAACTCATAAACAAAGCGCTTACTAACGAAAATCTTGTATGATTAACAAAAGCTATTTGGTAGTCAAATATAAATTTAAAGAAACCGATGCATTCATTTACCGTGCTGAGACAGTGGTGATTGCCCACGCAACGAGCAACATCAAAAAGTGACCAGCTTCATGTTCGATAGAATTCGTTTATAAACACTGACCTTTATGGTCCTCTTTCCATTAACATTCATAAACTAATTCTTATAAAAGCGACCGTTCATTAATTTTGTTTTTCCATCGACTGTTTACCGAACCGTTTCGTATTGAATAGATTGAAATTCAATTTTAATGTCCAGTTTAATCGGAGACATTAATATCTCTTACTATTATAAATACGTGAGGCGTTCATTCTGGCTTATCTTTAGTGGATGTTATAAAAGAAACCGATTTTAATGACTACTCTACTGGGCCTTGTAGGTAGAAACAACTTTATTGCTCATTGGTATATATCACAATTTGAACTATTTATGACGAGTCTAAAATATTTGTTTTAAATAACAAATTTTTAATCAAACCCATATAGTGCGAAATTTTATTATCGTTTAGTTTAACGGTAGAATAATCAATTTGCACACGGTTCAGATAGCGGATGTTAAAATTACAATGGTGTATAACAAAAACGTAAATATTGGACTATTAGTCGGAACTACGATATTGATACCCTGATTTTGTCAGAGCTTTTGTACACAGTTCCGGCAGCGGTAATCGCATCACAAAATCTGTAGAAAAAACCATTGTTTGGCTCGGGAAGGGATAAAGAATGTTCCCAGGTAGACATGGGGGTGTATGTGCAACAATATGTGCCCTGCTAATAGCTGGCATTGAAATAATTTAACTGTGACAGCACGTTCCGTTAATAATGGCCGAATTGATACAAATGGCGACATTAATGGAATCAGTGTCACCACTGTTGAAATATTCGATAGAATTGCAATTTTATAGTTAATTTGATCGGAAACTGTGATTGTCACAGTTTCACAATGGAGGATTAAATAGTATTGAAACAATACAGATGCAGAGGACAATAATTGTTGTCGTATTTAAGACTGCACTTGTCTGGGAGTTTGTTATGGCAGAGGTTTTCTTGTTCGTTTTTTTTCGACGATCCAAAGCTCGCTCTCAATGTGGATTCCTTGCGCTCTCAAGATCGAACAGGTTTCTACATAGGGACCGATATTAGTAAAAAATATCAAACGTAATTACCTACTGTGGGTTTGATACCCAGCTGCATATTTTGATGCTAACTTCGACTAACATTTTATACAAGTTATGAAAAGCACGAATTTGTTCGTTCTGAACAACAAACTCGTTACTTCAAGAATTCATTTTGATGGCCGAGGTAGTTAAAGTTCCAGCTGCCTAAGTAAAATTTATTTTCTTTAGAATTCCTGCTCGCCTTACAATGTTCTATTCATCGTGGCGTGCCATTTTCCGACCACTTGTTAGCGAAATTATTAGAAACAGTGCATTGTGCGCGACGTTCGAAACAAAGAAATTCTGCAAGTAGTAAAAAGTAAGGAATACGGAGAAAGGTACTTACCTACACGCTGAGGTTAATACCAGCACCTACCAGGGAAGCAATAGTAGGAAACAGTTTAGTTGGAATGGTTACGAATTCCGAGTATAGAAAGAAATGTTTACTTAGTGATACGATGTTTGAATGATTGATAAGACAAGGTGATTTCATAGGTGACAAATCAACGCCTGATAATATGGTAAAAGTAGTCTTGCTGACTCTGACAAATGAATCAAGTTTACACCGAAAGGCGTGCCCTCTCCGTAACATTCCGCCCTCTTAATCATTACCCTGCGGAATAATTAATAACACTTCAATTAAAATATCAACTAAGCGTTTCCGCCCATACGAAGATAGACATAACGTGTATTATAATTTTTACCGGTTTGCTACTTTGTGTTATTGTTTATGATGCCCAGATTAAGTCAGAGATTTTGTTAGTTTTTCGTGAGTACTTAAATGTTCAAGTTGATGGTATGATGAAGTTTCGAAATAAATAACCTAAATACTTACTTAGTCTTATAATTTGATAGTAAACTTAATAACCTATTATAATTTGGAGTTGTAATTGGATATTTCTATTATAAATCAGACTCATGGAAGTGCTTAATAGTGTTACAATTAGCTTTAATAATACATATATAATTGCAAATTTAAAATGCAATGCTTGAACACTGTTCCTATTATGATAATGAGTTCACAATAAAGCTTTAATCGCTGTATTGTATGAGAACAAGAGCTTTGTTCCATGTCTGACAAGTCGTATTACTAATTAACGCCTGAGGGAGCTGAAACAGGTTTTGCGATTTATCGTAAAACCCAATTTAGAGCCGGGAGGCACGCAATTACAATCTTCTCACGACAGGAAGGCGCAAACTCCTCATCTCAAGGGAAATCACGCACGCAACAAACTTTATGGCAACACGTCCCAGCGATCCGCTCGGGGCGATCGCAGACCGCACACCGACCACCTCAAAAGAAACAAGACGCAGACAGTGCTTCGCACACAACCCTGTCATCCCGATATACTTCTACGTAGTAAGTTTCATTCATCAAAATCACTTCACAATCACGTGTCACGAAGCACTGTCTGAAGTTTACAATAACACTGACCGTAGTTGAATATGGCTGAAGGCTCAACCGGATTCCATCCTGGCCGAGGCGCTCCCGAAGCAACCGCTTCAGTTGCATCCGCGGTATCTTCACCAACTCGGCCTTGCCTTCCTCGTACTCGTCGGCATACTTAGCCGGCTCTATGGTAGCCGTCGCCTGCTCCTTGCGAGCTTCCTCCTCACATCGACAAGAGTCTCGAGCCGCTGCCGCCTCCTCCAATGTGAAGTAAACGGCAGCGGCACCTTCCTCTCGCAAAGTTCGAATGGAATGCAGAAGTCGTTGGCGATGTGTTGGGTTGAGAACTCCGATCGCATCCAGATCGGGCTCCCCGACTTGCTTGCATATTTCTAAGTCATCGTATCCGTTGTCGATAAAACTTTCCGCGTATTGGCCCAAGTGGAGCGATCGCAACCACTCGACGACGATGTTGCCGCTCGTGGACGAGGCCATGTCGCGTCAAACTGCGCGCATCACAGGCGCGTTCGCGGCGGCGGTCGGCGAGAAACTGACGGCCACGCTCCCCTTTGCCCCCCTTTCCCCTCCATAAGCCGCGGTCGCCGCCCCTAGTCCTCTGTGCTTTTGCTTTTTGACATTTTGTAGCTTAATCGTTTCATTTCATAGAGGTGCGCGGCTCACCACGTGACGTGATACATTGAATGATTGTTTACATTCGACTGTACACAAATTATAGCAATTTTTTACAATATTACCGGCAGTGATAGAATCAGAGTTTGAATATTTTATGAGTTTGTTTATTTTTGTTGATGATTAATGTGATAAAACGGTCAAAGAGTCAATTTAATAGTAAGCAGCGGGGGGCGGTAGTGATACATGATTTATGCGTTAACTCAAGGCTAATAAGATGGTTAACATTGCATGGGTAAAATGCTGCTTTCTTTTTATAACAAGTACAGTTTCATGGAAACTAAAACAAAATGAATGAATAAATACCTAATTCATAACAACTTAGAATTTACTGTACCCACACAACACTAATAGTTACGAAATTTTGATACAAAAGATTTAGAAGCCCTTTTGAAATTCTACTTGGGAACAGAAACCGAGATCCTTATTTGGTGTTTTGCCTTTCGTATTGTTGTAACATATCCCAATCACTCACGAAACCTGAAGTAGGTCAGAGTTCAGTTGGAAGCTGTTATTCATTAAAGTTCTTGAACCTGTTTTATCTCAAACTGCACAGTTCACCTAAGTTTGCATAAGTCAGAGATGCGGGCTGTTTACTATAAACAAAGAGATTACTCGCCTTATAAATGAACGTTCTCATTTATAATGGCACTGTGTTTATGTCGCACTGTGGCGCAGCGGCCGAAGGTCCGCCTGTGACGCAAGAGATTGCGGGTTCGATTCCCGCCTCGAGACAAATTACGATCTGCTAATATTTCTACCGAGTGTGGGTGTAATGGGTATAATAAAAAAATATTTAATTATCTATAAGATGTCTGTGTCGTGACAAATAAATATTTGCATTTCATTTTATTTCAACTGCTCAGTACCTACTAGTAGGAATTTACTGTAATACAGAAATCATCATTATATTTGTCCAACTAATTTTTGGATTTTATGCTCATTATCCTTCAATGGAAAATATAAAACAAAACAATAATATTGAACCCTTACGAAACCAGAATTTAAATTGTCTATCTGCTTCATAAATCTTCTAAAACTACATATATCCTTTACATCTCTACATTCCGTTTTGCGTCCTATTTCCATATTCGGTGAGCGTGAACGATTTAATGGACCAAAAGATTGCTACTGTTGGCCCAAAAAGGTTTTTAAACCTTTGTTGCTATAGAAGTTACTGATCTTTGCAATTTAAAATTTACGACAGGTATATTTTTACACGGTTTTCATTCCTAAAAACATTCGTCTAAAGTAGGTTTCATTATATTTTGGTTAAATACCAACGAAGGAATCAGAAATAATGTAATTTTTCTGCTTAATATTACTTCCTCCTTTGTACCTGAGATAATTTTGTACCAATGTCTATTTTTGTAGCTGGCTTATTTCATCTAGATAATTTAATTTTAGATAATTTCAATATTACTTTCCTAAGAAACCAGCAAAATGTTGCAACTAATCAGAAACTTCAAAACAATTTCGCTGTGAAAATAAACTGAGCAAATATGAACAAGAATCTACGTGGGAGCACTTTCTGGAACCACAATCCAGCATCTTGTTCCGTTCTAACATACTCAAGGAACTCCAATCTAATTTACCCTTCGAAACTTCATTACGTCACTAACCTAACATAAGATAATTTATTACCCCGTTGATTTCTTGAAAAAGCCTATTCCACCCTTAATACATCCTCCTTGAAATCAGTGGCGCTGTAAGGATGTAGATAAATGCTCGTCTTCCTCAGTCCTGACACTTTGGCCGAGCTACAGAGCGAATAATGACCTCTTCCGAGCCTTCCTTTCAACTATTTTGTGTGTCCATTTGGGTCAATTGGACCTTCAACCGCTTTGTGCATATTTCTCGTACTAACATACGGCTGAAAGCTTTTTTGCTCGACATCTAGGACGCGGGTTTATAGTTGCCACAGTGTGCTGAGTCTATTTATTATGCAGTGAATCATCTTGGAACAAACCCTGTCGAGACAGGACCACGCTTACTAGGATGGGAGGTAACTTAATAATACACAATATCTATTGAATAAATACATGGCTTTCTGTCTAGCAGTGCAGCTCACTTATTAAGGAATCTTCACGATTACATACGTTTTTCTTTTGGGCAATTAAATGTTCCTTTCAAGATTTACCATAATCTCTTAAAAGGTATAAGTATAGGTAATCAGATAAACTATTAACATGGTTTCAAGTTTTAGTTGGATTAAGCCTAAAAAAGCCAGCAATAACACTTTCATCCCAAAACTACATAAACCAAAATTAACATAAAATCGTACCTTCATTTCCAACATAAGATTTGGGATCAAAGCGACTCAGTTACGTCATAAGAAGTCACTTTGCGAAAGCACCACATTTAATTTAATAGACACTCATGAGAAATCCACGTAAGGTGCAGGGTAAATGAAAATGGCGACTGAAAGTATGAATTTTATGATGCTTCCGTAATTTTTCTGAAATATCTGATGAGATTAACGTCCTATGTAGCCGAGTGAATGGCGTAATAAAGTTTTGGTATTTTTATGTTCTATATAGCATGTAGATAGAAATGTGTCGACTAGTCGTTTTTCTGTACATTAATTCATTAGAATGGTTTGAATATGGCTTCCTGGTGATTTAATACAGCTTCCTCATTATCTTTGTATGAAGAATCTGTCCAAAGAATGTTTTCAGGTTTAAAGTGAATTGTCCCAAAGTTATACCATAATCTATTTATTCACTTTTGGATTAGAAAGAATAACTTTGTTAATTTTTTCAATAAATTTACATAATAAATACGCGTATAATTCACGGATATTAAGTAGCAAAAGCCCTTATCTTGTGTCCTTAACTTCTGTCAAATTTTACCTCACCCAGATTACAGTTATTGCTGCGAATTACTAAAATAAATATCATAAGGGGCATTGCGGAAGTCCTCGAAAAAATTCACACTTTCCGTAATCCTGCAGTCCTAAGTCAACAGTTGTAATTTTATAGCAATCGCCGAATGACAGTGCAGTCATAGGCACGAGTAGCCGGGTCGCTCCCTCTGACGACCCGACGGCCGACCTCGAGGGCAACCTAGGGATGGGGTAGTGCGGGCACTAATTAATATCGATATCGATGAATGGAATATGTGTATGATCATGATGATGTAAAATAAATAGTATAGTAATAATATTTATTTTACATCATCATCATCATTTCAGCAGTCGGACTTCTACACTGCTGATTTACTTATTTACACGACTCACTTAGTGACTTATTGAGAAAATATTTTTTTACCAACAAAAAAGTATCTGAATATTTTTTTTGTTCAATTCAATTCATTTATTCATACTTTTGGATCACAAAGAACACTTAGTCACTTGTTAGTTGAAGTGTTTTGTGATGTAATGCACCCTTTTTTTAAATGTGAATTGGGAAACTTATTATTTAGAAACTTACGTAGTAATTATATATTCTGTGCTATGGTTAAACTTACTAACATCTTGTAGGGCTTAGTTTGCCCTGTCAATAAAAGTGAACTACCGTAAACGTTAATACATGCTTTAGGTACCTTCGGACAAATTTTGATTGTCATTGTCATTATAAATAATCGACAAAAGACAACACTAGGCTGCAGCAATGCGGACTATTCGGGACGTGGACAAATGCGCCCGGCGACTCGCCGTGACACGTTCATTGAGCTTTCATTTGGGCAATTTTCGACTAAATCCCGACCAATCGGATGCTCTAACTGCCCATTTGCCAGAATAAATACTTTGCCTTTTGCTCACTTGGCCTGGAATGCTATTATTTGTTTATCAGCCTTTGTTCCGTTTCCTGAGTTAAATAAATCTTTGTTTTAATTTATTCGCTTTGTTGTTTTATAATCAGTTGTATTGTTTCTATTTATCTTAAGACGTTTTAAAATTAACTTAAATAATTGTAAATTATCAATCTATATACTTATATAAAATTGCCACGATTCGTTGTAATCTCATGTAAACTTCTGATAAAAAACCTTTACTCCAATCAAATGATTTTTATGTATTATTTTTCTTGAACACGTTCTACCTCGAGTTGAGGCTCGTAAACAATGCCACATTAGCAAACAGGGGATAAAATTACTGAAATAATAAAAAATCACACATACTATAACTTTATTTTCTACACAGGCAAATTGCAAGCCATTTTTCGCACACGAGACTTTATCAAACATTGGAGGAGACTTGAACATGATTATAAGTGTACGTGCTCAGAATTCGATTCTAAGTCGAAAAGTACTGTGGCACATCAAAGGAACCGAGCAACGCTTTGATTTTGATAAAAAAAAGTGTTCTTGTTATCTGTGGAATAAATTTTCTTTGTACGTTCGTTATACCACTTCCTATGATATGGGATAGAATATGCGCAATTTACTTTTGTCTTCTGTCTAGTGTGTGTGGTTTTATTTTTGTTCATTCAGTCCGAAACTGTTTTATACAATATTTTTCTTCAAAACCTTTTTTTAATTTGTCAGGTGTGTGAATGATGTTATTGCAATCTTCATTTAATTATTTAGTAACACTGATCAAAGCAATTATTAAATAAATAATACTTGTAGTTTATAATATAGTTGCCTAAATTTTCCTGTGCGTTGTATTATTTCTACTGTTATTTCGAACTCAAAGTAACATTTCCGTTTCTATGTTCCCTAAAAATTAATTAACGCACAATCTTCATATCCATTACTCAGATACGCTTTCTAAATTACCAAATTAGTTGCTCGACATTTTCTACGGGGAAATCTGGTTTATTTCCCCAAAATGAGCCTACTATTCCTTATCACGCATTTGCGTGCTACAGTTTTTATATTACTGCCTCTCAGTATTCAGCCTCTCATACTATTAACCCTATTTGTTTCAACACATGCTACAAATACTTGACCCACTGTGCAAGTCACTCGTATTTCTATAGTGATAAAGTTCAATTTACTAGTTAGGAAAATCTTGAAACACTGGCGCCTTTATTACATTACGTCACGAAGGATCCCAGGTGTAGAATGTTTAGCGTGAAAAACGGAGGATAACTTGAAGCTTGTTTATCTAAGAGAAAAATTACACAAAATAATTATAAAGAATTTTTTATAACATGATCAAATCATTATTTAAACTTTAAATTCATTTGAACCGTATCATATTATTAATTATAAATACACATCATTGTAGGCCAAATATATAAAAATAAAACAAAAGAAACAAACAATGGGCTTCCTTATCAATGAGCGATCTCATTGATAAGGAAGCCCAACCTGCAACCTGTGGATGAAAAGAGAGCAATGAAATAAAAAATAGACGGGTGTAGGTACTTACTTAGAAAATCACAATATAATAATGAGATAGAATAAAATAAACCAGGTAATTAAATTGTTAAAAATATAAATGTTCATTTAGCGTTTGAACATCAAAACAAAAGGTGTTTTAGACGCGGATCAGACATGTACTGACATAATCGCTTCTAATAAGAATGAATCTAGTCATAGTGTTAAAGTACTTTCAGAGTATAACAAACGGTTATTGCTGTGTTATTAGTATTAGATAAACGATCGCATGTGATTTTACGATACTATGAAAAAACAAGCAAATTAGACGTTCTTATAAATTTTATTGTTTTGCTGAAAATGATATGTTATTTTTATAATTGAGAGTATCATTTATTTATTATGAAATACCATTCTCCCTGTGTAACATTTTATAGACGACTTTAATTGTCAAAGAATTGAAGGGTTGCAAATGTCTGCGGCACTCATTTAAATTTGCTTATTTGTTGGATCAGGCGTATTCATTAAATACATTTGTTCTCATTTATCCCTATACATTACAAATGCGAAAGTATTTGTTTTTCGGGAATCATAATTATATGGAATGTTATATATAAATGGTTGAGATGGAGAGTTATGACAATGTCTTTTTACCGTGGAAAACAATCTAACAAATGTATAAACTTCATAAGAAAAATTATTTGACCTAGCTACCTAATTACACAAAAAGTTGGTACTAAAACAAAATAGTTATTACAAGAAACCCATCTTAGTTTTACTTTACTATTGTCAAATGTATGAATTGTTTATATTTTTTTATAAACTCACATAAAACCGGGAGTTTTCTTTATCAAAATCGTTTCATAGGAATTCATTATTAACTCGCCATTTTTATCTTATCGAAACATTATTAAACAATTCTAGTGACTTGACGTCACGCTCTAGTTGAACTTTACTATCATTGTTTTAACAGTTCATTGCCTATTTTAATTTCGCCGAACGGATATTACAATGTACAAAAGTTGCTGAACAATATAAAATAATAATAAAATGTATGCATTTTGTGATGATTTAATGATGTTTTATATAATTTTAATAATGTAGATAATGATTCGCAGTAGATGCTGGCGCGTCTGACCGTAATAACTAGAAATAATTATTTGTTCCACATTCGTCCGGAACGTTCGTCCCGAATAATAATAAATATTTATTTATTTATTACAGTCATAACTTTGAAGACTAAGAAGTGCCTTAAATGTAGGTTCTTTTTTCAACTGAACTCTTTGTTCAGCTGTGGTCGTCCAACGGCTGAAATGATGATGATAAATGATAATTTATTACAAATCTGTACTATCTTTCAGTGATTTGTGATCATCATTTTTTCAGCCGCACTGTTGCAGGACATAGACGTCGCTTCCAGATTTTAAATAATAACGGTTACTTACTATTTTATGCCGATACTATACTCCACAGTTTGTTAAGCTACTTTTGACAGCTCTATATCGCTTACATTCACGTCCCCAAGTAATTAATTTAAAGTGGAACAAATACATTACACCTGGTTAGTGAGCAGGTGTTGATGAAAGAAGCGAGCCGTGAAAAGCCATGTTAGCATTTCTAAATGTCGCCGTTTTACGAGTATCGTGATGAACTTTTACTTTTAGGACGGAAGTTTTGTGATTAAGCACGTGATGTTGTTTTAAATGGTTTTCAGTATCTGAGAATTGTAAATGCTATTGCCAGCTACACCCCTAGAATACAGGATAATAAATAAATTACAAAATAATTTCTTTACTTATGTGTAAGTCGAACGTAGCCACGCTACGTATGGATCAACTAACTGCTTGGACTGCGATCACGCAGTAAGTTAATACAGACTCCTTAGTAACTACTAAAATTGGTGGGTAAATGATACGGTGGTTTTTAAAGACCGTCATCGTTAAATATGTTTGCTTAAGACGCATTAAAAAAAACTCGTAAAACTTAATTAAAAGCGTGTAAATCTTCATCAAACGTAATCTTCAATTCCAACCAGTAATTCTCGAACTACCACTACTTTGTAACTTAATGCATGGCCATGCACCAGCGGTTGAGTCGCAAAGCTTCACTGGCTCGCTAGTATTTGTCTAGCCGTGAGTTACTTGCTCAATGAGTATGTAGAGTCACGAGGGATTGGAACTAAATGAGAATTCATAGTTGTGGCCACTTTCCTACTAAAACTGTTATCCATTTGTAATGGCTTCAAAATTCAGCAATTAAAGTTTTCATGTTTTTTTACTCTTCTTTTTATTCGGTTTGATTTACGAGAAAAAATGGGTTGGTTCGTTCTTAGAACTTTTAATAAAATCTAAAAAAATATTTTCTGATGTGGCCAATGTTACGTTGAAATTGTAACGGTGTTTACATTTTATTTACACTATAAATCACACTTTCTTCATTCTATCTTCAAACTGACAGCCATTATTTAAACATTTAAATTCACCAATGAAATGGTAAGCCCAGTAAAAATCACTTTCTCTCAATTCAATTCCACCAACCCGCTCCAGTTAAATGTATTTTTAAGGAACTAGACCGATTTAGTTTAAATTCAAATTTATGAAAGGGCCCGAGGGAAAATTATTTCCCGCTTGGCTGAGCTTGCATTGCATCTAAGGACCGTCGGTGGGACATAAAGCCAAATGATGTGGGTAATGCGGTATGTAACTCCCGAGTTCGAGGGAAATTTGTGACATTTCTGAAATGGATTTTGTAATATTTTACAAGGATATACAAAATATGTATGTTATAGAAAATGTTATCTACAGTTTAATTATTTTATAATCTCTTATTCTGCCGTCCTATGGTTAAAAAACCGTAAAGTGACAAACCCAAATTGTTGGCTACGAGCAAAAACGTGAAAAATGTTTATTTCTAGACTTTGTGAAGACTTACAGTCTTCTTTCATATACCATTTTTTTAATAATTTCTGGGGCTTCTATTTGAGTATGAAACGGGAACATCAAATTAAACACATGAGTTTTTATTGACAAATTTGTGTTTTAGACAATGGTCATCTACTTCATAAAGTGGGGGTGTGCAACACTAAAAAGCAGTCAGCTGAAGCGTAGCGGCTTTTAAGCGTTGTATCTTAGTGAAACTGTTTGATGATTTTATGCTCACATACAGTTTTCCACAAATGCTTAACTAAAACACAGTTAAATCACTTAGTCGTCTTTTTGCATTGCATTGTATGGAAAATTGGAACAGCTCTAATTTTTAAAACACCGTTAAAAACCTTTAACGGTTTATTTGTTGTTTTGTGGTATAAGTAAGAGATATGGATCTACACTTAAACACAGTATTGTAAGAAACATTTTATCCAACTGTGTTTTAGCGTTGAAAAATGTACTTGTAGATTCATAACATCATTATAATTAAACGGCTAAGTCTATACTTCCTACATTTTATCTCACCTCCAAAATGGTAAATCATGATTAAATTATACAAAATTTAACGATTATCTTTTATTCAAAGCAATAAAAACAATATTTAATCATATTAATTTGACATTTGACTCTATTCTTTTTTGTTCTGATAATTTAATTTAGATTTTACTATGTAACTATGTAATTGACTTCTCTATTGAATTGGGTGTAACCTGTAATAATAGATAAGTTGTGTGAAATAAATAAATAAATAAATAAAAATAAAAAATAAATAAATAAATATTGTTTATAGTTATAGTATGTATCATAACTAAAATGTTAAGAACATTTTAAAACTTAGTTTGATAAAATCTCACTGTTAAACAAATGAACTGTGATCGCCTAGCGATTTACCATGTTTAATTTGCCATGCAAAATCAGTCTTGAAGTTGCGACGGTAAAATTATTCTCATACTTAAGTATGAGAATTACAGATTAGAATCAGTTTAAAAAAATTCTTTCGTCATATTTCCGCGTAATTTGATTCTGAGCGTTGCCCTGTTTGTTTATCATACAAAAATTTAACGCCTAGACGTGTTGCGTGAATTGTAATTGTTTTATTTGTGAGAGACTTCGGTTTTAACAGCTCAGATTAAAGATGCAACTCATGTAAGTAGTATTTACAATGTAATGTTGACAGTTAATTTAATCTAGATCATTAATTAATACCCATTAATTTTGTTTATTACAGTACAATGTCTCAAGTCAAAACTTCGACGACGATCGACGTCCTGTCCCGTGTTTGGTTTGCCAGAGAAGTTACCAGTGTCCCAGTTGCCTACTTATAATGATGTTATGAATTATATTATAATCATTAAATATCAATTAAAGACAGACAAAACAACAAAAGAGCCGACTGTCCATGTCATATCCGAAATATTGGCTGAAGAAATATTAACTATATATGTCAAAAAGCTTCGCTGCCAACTGTAAGCCGTAAGAGAGTATTAAAGTTAATTCGCACCTTTCATGATAAATACAGAAGTTTAATGAAACCTTATTATGGTCGTCAAACCAACATAAACAGAACATTAATACATTTACAGCTGAGTCTCATAGATTATTTGATATTTGCAGTTGCTAATGAAAACTTATCTCAAACTCTCAACGTGTTTAAAAAGCACTCGTGTTCCCAAAGAAGAAACTCTCTTTCTAGACAATCAAAGAACAACAAGAGAGATGATGATAGTTGGTGTAGATCTAGCTGCAACTACAAAAAATAAGAAAAAACAAGTTTATTGCGTAGCAAAGAGACAATTGATCGAGAATCGGGAACAGCACGGTTTTTCGGAAACCAAGCTGTTCCCGATTCTTAACAGATAATGTGAGATTGAAAGTACTAGTGCTAGTTCTGGCAATAGCGAGGCATCTAGTCCAATAAAAAACCCATTTGCCGCGCCATCAGCAAAAAAGAAGAAGTTATGTTTACCATCGCTAGCTCTTGCGTAGTTTCAGACAGAGCCGCGATTTTGATAGCTTCTTTGGTGTTAAATGATGTGGAAATTGTTTCTCCAAACGATACCGGTAGCGTAAGTTCTGGAGAACTAAGACTGGATATCTAGTTCAGTCGACATCACGCTGAGTCGAACCCTCTTCGCTGTGTCACGCAACACACACAGTTTATAGATTAAGTTTTTTGCAAGTTATTTTACATGGTTTAAAAATTGTGTTTCTCTTTATATGTATGGTTGTGTTTTATTGTAATTTGTGTGCGTGATTCAGTGAATAAATGTTCTATCTATCTATCTAAGTTGCGCCATGTGAGAACTACTGTACAGTCAGAACAGCTTTACAGAATGCAAATTGCGATGTATGTGGTATTTATTTTGATTGTAGAAAGAACAAAACTTTTGTTAGTACTCAAAAGGAAGAAATGTTACAGAAAATGAGTTACAGAATCCCACTTAGTTATTTTATCGGAGCCAGGAAGTGAATACTTCGGACATGTCACGCCATAAGTTGTTCGAAATAAGTTACGGCTCTTTTAATTATCGTATTTCCAGGTAAATACAAATATATTTATTAATTGATAGCAGAAAAAACAATAATTGAACAATTTGACAGCGTGATAACCAGAATGTAAAAAGTAGTTATATATTTCAACGGTTTGTCCAGATGCTCACATTCGTCCTTAACACAATTAATAATTTTTTCGGCGATCTAATTGTTAAGTACCTTAAATAATATATACCTATTTTCAATCGAGCACCTCGAAGTATTATAATAGATTAACGAGATTTCGTACGTTTGATTCTCTCTTTCAAACACTATTTTAAATCGCTATGCCGTTCAAAAATTCAGGAACCTACAACAAAACATGCGCTAAATATTTAATAAACTTTATATAAATTTATATTTAGTGTTTTTCTTTCTTCAGAAATCATTATCGCTGATTTTTATCCTAACGCGCCGCACGTCAGACCTCCACAAGGTCCACGACACGACCGAGAAAGGGAGCGAAACGCATAAAAAGGTAGAGCAGGTAGACGTGTTTTAGTGTTGCATTGTCAGTTAACTGTTTTATTACGTTTTAATTACTTAGACAATAACGTCATATTTCATTTCTTAAAACCAGTGACTGTCTTTTAGGCTTGTAATTGTTTAAAATATATGTAAGTTTACCTACGATTTTACGTCTAAGGGCGTTTAGCGGCTCTTTAGTGTTGTACGAGTACAAAAACTGTGTTTTAGACATTGTAAGTCCTAATCATATCATGAGGGTGGAAATAGTTATAAAAAAGTTAAAGTCAGATAGCGGTCATTTAGTATTGTTTATGCATGTAACTGTTTTCTAAGTTTGTAGGGCCAAGCGAATGAAAGCCTTAAATTCACGATTAGAGGCGTTTAGCGGTATTTTAGTATAGAAATGCTTGATAACCGTGTTTAAGAATTGAAAATGTCTGAAAATGATGTAGTTAACGGTGTACGAGGGGTCCAGATCTCAGGCATTATAAACGATAGAGCCATGAGACCCAGACTAGAAGATAGAGAAAAGTTTACGCTTTCGTGCTGTGTATAAAAGTCAATTTTGGCAAAATGTCAGTTTACGGTTTTTTAGCAATATGACGGCAGTATTGTGGGAGTCACAATTACAATTAGACCACTAATCCGTTAATTATTCATTTATTATTTTTGTTTTTCCGGCAAATAATCTCCATATTTCTGTGTAATTTCATGTTTTATTATATTTGTATGTTGGATATTAAAATATTTTGTTTGTTTGTTCGTGTTGTTTGTTATGAACAGAGCTGAAAGTTTTTGAGGGAGATTTAAGTCGAGTAGGTCACAGCTGATAATAATAATATGATGATGATGACATGGTAAACAAAGGATGTGACAAAAAGGGTACTTTCAAAATAGACATGTTTTAGCTGAATATTTGCAACATGAAGTTTAAGGCCCCGCCACAGACCGCGGTGTATGCGGGTGCCCTTTGTTCCTTCAATTTGATAGATTAGTTGCCAAGCCCTGTGGTCGCTGCGTATAAAACTGTATTTAATATTTAAAAAGTTAATCTCAGTGTTTAGTAGTAACGGAAAATAACGTTTAAATCAAAGAACTTTCGCGATCTTTGAATAAATCTTATAGCAGAGACAATTAATAAAAACACAGAATGTTCGTACAGTAAAGACCCTAAAAGATTCTTAAAAAATATTTGGTTTCACAAATTAGATAGCTAACATAACACAAAGTGTCACTTAGCACAACGCTTAGCTAAGCTGAGTCAGATATTGCAGACAATTGGCAGTTCCTTTGTCTGCTGCTCATTACCGTAATGAGGTTACGGTAACAAATCCTCGCGTCTGTTGTATGGAGTTAGAACTAGCAATTGTTTATATTTAGCACTTTCATCATCATCATCATCAAGTCTTTTTTTAAACTGATAGATGGCGCAATCAGTGCTTAACTGAAAACAGCTTAACTTATGACCTTTATTATGGTGTATTGTTGGACACAGGTATTCCAAGTGGTGACGTGAAAGATGTCTCAGAATAAGGTAATTTGAATTAATATTATTATATTTTTTATAATGGACACAAAACGCAAAAATTTTCAAGGTGAAATAATTTAGGTAAAACCTAGGTATTCAATAAACTTGCGCGCATTCTCAGAGCCAAATAGAATTATCAAAAATATGTGTGTTGTTTGATTTATGAAAAATCCATTTTGTTCAAAAAATCTAACATAATGTTTATTTGTACAAAACAGCGGACATTCTTCCAATACTTGAAATTATTTCACCCTTGGACAAGTCCAATAAGAATGCTTTGAAGTCAGATCCCCCTTGTTAAACAAAACATAAAGCTTTAACATTTTTGTCCAAATGAATTATGTCAAGCATTTTATTTGTATTGTTAGATTCATTTATAGGTAGCTGGTAAAGCAAGCGAGATTCCGATTATATGAGAACTATAAAATATAGGTATTTCTTATATTATAAAGAGAAATGTGTGTAAGTCGGTATCGAATATAAATATGAAATGTAATATTATGTCTTAAGATATTATATTCACACAGATAATCTTAATTTTCATAGGTACCTAAAGGTACCTATTTTCAACTCTTCTGTTAATTATTAACGCGAGTGAACTAATTTATAAATACATAGGTATGAGTAAATTAAAACAATATAGACCAAAACACAAAATAAACTCAAAAACAAACATAAAAAGTTTGAAAATCTGTAATGAAGGGTTAAAGTTATTATTTTTCATTATTCTATCTCTCGGACTTGACAGAGATAAATAAGTTATCAAAGAATAAATAATAACAAAAACATAAAATTAAAATGGTTTCAAAGAACCGTCTTGTTTACGGAATGAAAAGATCAACTAACAATACTGACCCCACTAAATAAAAGGTGTTTGTGTTTTTTTACTCATATGCTAGCATATCTGATTGATTCCGACTAAAATTAAATAAATCAAATTTTATTTTATTCGGGTTTAAAATTTCATTAAACCAGTTAACGTTTTATTTACCAGGATTTTTCGGTATAAAATAAACATTTCGAGTTGAAAAAAAAACCGACATTAGAGAAAAATTACCTACGCTATTATGGCTTTCCATAGCGTAGACAAGCATTTACGAAGTTAACTGGATTTTTGACCGACGTTACTTATTATGACAAGTATAATACAGTTTTCAGAAAACAAAAACATTTCAATAAGTTAAGCGTAATGAATCACTTAAAAAGAAATGCTGACCCAAATTCAACTTGTGCTATTCATTAAAAACACTACAAAGACTAACGTTAAAATGTCGTTAGCGTGAATCATAAGCAAGTTATAAAAACCGTTTTACTAACATGTTTATTTATTTATTTCGTTTATCGTTTTCAACCTAAGCGGACACCCTGTATGTCCAGTGTACTCGTAGGAAAACTTAATACAAAATAACAAAAGAAGTGTAGACATGCAAACAAACATGATGTGTCGTCTGTTTATTTTTAATATATTTTTTGTTTTTTTAGTTGTGATTGTGAATTCTATGTCCATAAAAAAACCAGTTTTCACTAGATACGATCCATGTGGACTTGGAATAATACATTTGGATAAAGTAAATGACCAAAATAGTACTTGGGATGGAGTTATACATTTTGGATTATACTCCATTCTGGATCTTGTTGAGATTGAAATATATTTCGAGGAGGCCGTGATTGTTTATTCTAAGGTAATCATAATACAATATTTATAATTTTATATTATATCTTATTTTAAGGTCAAACATTTACCTCACCTTTATTTTCAAAATTTAGTTAATTTTTTATTTATTCGATATTGAAATTACATATTTTATTTTATTTTAGAATTGGGCCAGCACATTTACTGTAAGAAGAAATTCCTGGAAAGATTTAGTAGTAAGACACATTTCACCATTCCCAAGTAAATATGTATTTCGGGTCCAAACTGTTGAAAATAATGTGACAGATGTCCCCATTGTATCCAAATTAATTTTAAATCATCATGTGCTGTGTAACACCGATATTAAGGTAAGCTTTCTATTTATTTCCTCCATCCTTGCGTCGTATTTCTCAGTTCTGAGTTCCGTGACCACTAATGAAATAAAATTAAATGAAATAAAACCACCACAAGACCACCCTTTTGCGTTATCTTCTTCCGCAAGATCTTCTTCTAGCATTTTCTGTCCCCGGCGCCGCGGCGGTTTGAATGGCGTTGTGGACTGCGAACCGACAGCGGTGCCGATCTGGTCAAACCAACATATTGCATTCTCGAGCCTATGTACCTATTTATTTAGTATATATATATATACTAAATAATCATAATTTCTGCCATCAGACGTCCACAGCTGGACATAGACCTCCCTTAAAAATCTCCAGTTCTTTCCAGTTGTTGTTGTGAACTGGCAGCTTTCCATCTTGTGGTGGACGTCCGACGCTGCGTTTGCCGATCCGTGGTCTCCACTCGAGAACTTAGCGGCCCATCGGCCATCTGCTTTTCTTTCACTCAAATTCAAGTAAAATTTCAGACTTCAGAAACCATATCATCATTCAATATCACGAAGACTCCCGAACTATATAAGCATATTTGCGGTAGAAGGTCTCTTCCAAACACTGAGCTGGTTTCCGTCAGGACTGCAGCAAGAACAGGAGACTGGCCGTGGCATGTTGCTATCATGAATAGAAATCCAGCGACGAAGGAAAATGTGTATGATTGTGGAGGAAATATTATTTCAAGAACCACTGTTCTTACAGGTGAGAGATAAATTTCAAGTATTGCCATTTTTCTAGAATCATTCCTTCTACTGCCATATACATTTATTATATCTAACTAGGCTTAAGTTAGTCTAATGCATAAAATAGCGTTTATTATGTTTGTTTTACACCAGAATTCAATATTTGGATGAGATTTATAAAATTGTTATAAAACCTTTTATAGAAAACTGATTGATGAAAAATAATTAAAATATTTAGATTTGATTTATGAAATGTTTCATAGAAATAAAGCTTTTTATCATAAATATGAAAATATGTACAATTTTGATTTTAAAATGTATCTAAATAAAATTTTGTGAAACTTTTATTTACCTATAAAGCATGATTTTACCTAATATTTAAATGTTACTAAATAAACTTGTTTTTTTCGTAGCCGGACACTGTATTCACAAAAACGATAAGCTGGTAGAAGCGGAGCGGGTTACAGTAATTGCTGGGACAAACAATCACAAGGATTTGGGACCTGGGAGTCAGGTCCTATTGGTAAGGATTTATTTTTCAATTTCAAATGTTCTTTCATATAAATACAATAAAAAATAGCTTTATATTAAGCATGTTGGAAAAAATAAACTCAAGTAATGAGGTTAGAAACATTTCTTTTTTTGTAGGAAAGCCGATTTTTAGGGTTCCGTAGCCAAATGGCAAAACGGAACCCTTATAGATTTGTCATGTCCGTCCGTCCGTCCGTCTGTCTGTCCGTCTGTCCGTCTGTCCATCCGTCCGTCCGTATGTCACAGCCGTTTTTCTCCGAAACTATAAGAGTTACAAAGCTGAAATTTAGTAGATAGATGTATTCTGTTAACCGCACAAAGATTTCATAAAAAAATTGAGAAAAAATAAATTACATTTGGGGGTCCCCATACATAGGACTGAAACTTAAAAACTTTTTTTTAATCGAACCAATACGTGTGGGGTATTTATGAATAGGTCTTCAAAAATCATAACAATGTTTCTAACACTATTTAATTCTAAACTTAATAGTTTGGACGTGAGACTCTTCCAAAGTGGAAAACAGAGTGTCCCCCCCCCCCTCTAATTTCTAAACTAAGAGGATGATAAATCTAGAAAAAATATATATTGTACATAACCATAAAAACTAACAACGAAAATTGGTTTGAACGAAAGCTATCAAGTAGTTTTTTTTATAATACGTCATAAACTATTTCGTATAAACAATTGCTGCGGAAGCCTACATGGGCGAGTCCGACTCGCACTTGGCCACTTTTTTTTATTATGAGTCAAAAAGGCTCAGTAGTCAGATGATTCTGATCAATGGACTACTGATACTAGCCCGTTTATCATTCTGTCTGTCTATTAAAAAATATGAACAAGTGATATGTTCAAGTTCAACCAAACAAAGTGTTCAACAAAGTGAATAAAAATATTTAATTTATCAATTTTAATATAATTTCAGGCGCAGCAGTTAATAGTCCATCCCGCTTATACATATACACAATCAACCTCAGATATAGGAATAATAAAAGTAAATAAATTTATCTACACAGATTATGTACAGCCTATCTGTCTGTGGGGGCCTGGGTATGATAAGGCTACTTTATTTGAAAAGGAAGCAACGGTAAGTTAATAATAACCCTGATCAAGAACACTATGAAAAACAATAAGTTTTGAATAGTATTTAAGATATTTTTCTGTTACTTTTGTTTTATTTTTCGTTTATAAAAATAGATGTTGATTTATATTACTGAGCTGATTTTTATAAGGCTCTAATAAAAGATCATCAGACGACACATAAACTAATTTACCGCGATAAAATCCATTACAACGTGGACATCACCGCGGACGTACGACAAAATAAATAAATATTTATGCTTATAGTACAAGCTTCGAACTTACCATTGGTCTAGATGTTGCTGCGTGAATTATCCGCAATTATTTATTTTTTTAGTTCTGGACTTGGAAATGACTTTTATATCCTTTATTTCCTTTTTTATCTCTTAAATATTTTTTTAATATTTCAGATGGTAGGATTCGGGGCCACGGAACACAATGTACAATCAGACGTCCTAAGATCCTCGTTAATAAAAGTGCAAAATGATTCGACATGTAACGCGTTTAAACCTACGATATACACGAGCCTCTTAAATGAATTTACTTTTTGTGCTGGCTATGGTCCGTTATATGGTAAGTTATCCATACAAATCACAATGTAAAAAATATATAGTCGATATCGCTGTCTGTCCCTATATACATACATAGGGATACCTTACCAGAACCTTATAACTGGAAATTTGGGAGTATGTCTATGTCAAACAGTGTATGTGCGACGGCTGAAATTCAGATGAAGAAGAATATGATGAAATTATTGATTATTGGGAAATCTCATTTACATTTAACAAGTGAATTGGAAGGAACCAATTTCATTTCGTTCATATATTTTATTACTAGTATTTTATTATTTTCAGCGGATAACCCTCGCAATGGAGACAGTGGCGGCGGTTTGGTTGTAATGACGGTTCAACCAGATCACAGAATCAGCTGGTTTCTTCGAGGAATCTTCTCGAAATGTGGTGTCTCACCGGGCCAAACGAAATGTGATCCAACTTATTACGTGATATTTACTGATGTTGGTCCACATTACGGGTGGATCAGTCATCATTCGGACATTTTATTTACTATTCATACGTAAAATGTAAAAAACAATAACGTTGTACATCTCTGTATGTAGTCCGATTTCAATTTGACTAAGAATTATCTTTAAGAGGCCTTTTACCGGAAATCGCGAAATTGTTCGGTTTTCTCGTCCTAATTCTATGGTTTACGTTAGTTGTTTGATATTACAATTACATCTTTATAATAGTTCGTTTCCTCCTCTACAAAAGTAGTAAGAAACATTTTAGATGACTTGTTTATATATTGAGTAATAATCATTCTCCGGATACATGTTTCGTAAAAAACGCTCGAAGACCTGTTTTCTTAGCTCTAATTTGTAGATTCTAACGAATATGGGCGATCAAACTAATTTTTATTATGTTACGTATATCCTATTCTTCATTTAGAGTAGAGTACATTTTCGTTTAATGCTTTTATTTTAAAGATATACCGAATTTAATATCGACCGAAAATGCTTCGAAACAAACCTCAATAACTCCGAAGTTCTAAATCAATGGGACGTCATATTTATATCAAAATATTTATCAACATTTGCTTAAACTATGATATTAATTTTAATTTGTAGAACGGTTTTGGTAATTTTTTATGAATAAAATAAAACTACCATAATTTAGTAGTTTTTTCATTCCGCCGGCTTTTTCCATTTAGTACCGCGCGAGCGCTTGTCGAGGTCGGACCTATGTCGGTTGTTCTTGAATAAAATATAGAAATATTTCGTAAAATGTCAGTGTGTGGGACTGTCAATTGCTGTAAAAACGCTGTTAGTGTGCGTGTATGTGTTATTGCGATACTACGACCGACATAAGTTGATCCGTTGATAACGATCAATTGTTATTTTTATTGATAACGATCAATTATTGTTGTTGCTGGCCTAAGAATTGTACCACTTGTTGCTGGCCTAAGAATTGTACCACATCATTGTCATCTTGTTTAACCTTATTTATTTGGAGGTTATGCTGTAGGATGTGGATTGCATATCTAAAGTTATCTATCCTAATTAAAAAACAACAAGGCAACTTTTTTTGGTGAAACCGTACAACGACTAAATGTAATTATGCCTATGATTTTTTTAGATTATGACTAACTTGCCGACCCGCCGACAGCTGCGCTTGCGTTTTTACGTTATTTACTAGTTTATGTTTTATAGCCTTTTTCGATCATTTTACTATCCAATACTGAAATCATATTTTAAATCGGACCCGCGGTTCCTGAGTAGCACGTTCAAACAAATAAACAAGCAATCTCCTCAGCTTGATAATTGTAGTATAGATTTCCATAATATTTATTACAAAGAAAATATTCCGTAATTTTTTGTTCTTATTTTTACCGAGTATCCAATATGTAAACAAAAAATAATGTACCTTTCTAATAAATATATTATTTATTGTAAACATTAAATATGTACCTTTCTAATAAATACAGGGCGTCCCAAAGTTATGGGCCATGGAGGGGAAGTACCTTAAATATCGTAGATAGTGAATTTTGCTCAAACAAGACTTCATTTTATTTTTAAAAGTTAGTAATTCTGCATTCATTGATTTTCTAAAAATTACTTGCTTTGTCTGGGAATCGAACCGACTTACATGTAGAAAAAAAATACTCGATTTTTATGATACCAATCGAAAGAATAGCTAAAAAATAATAACTCTGCTTAAGTAACATAGTATTTTAAAAGAAAGGAACAACGTGAAATTAATTATTTTAATCAAATAAAAAACATGAAACATTTTTTTTTGTAAATTAATTAATTAAATTACTTACTTTTTAAAATAAAATGAAGTCTTCTTTGAGCAAAATTCACTATCAACGATATATATGGTACTTCCCCTTCATGGCCCATAATTTTGGGACGCCCTGTATATAAAATAACACCCCTATTCACGTTCCCACTGCTGGGATAGGGACTTCTCTCTTGACGAGATAGATTAGGCCTTAATTCACCACGCTGGCCAAGTGCGGGTTGGTTTTTTAGGGATCCGTAGCCAAATGGCAAAAACGGAACCCTTATAGATTCGTCATGTCCGTCCGTCCGTCCGTCCGTCCGTCCGTCCGTCCGTCCGTCCGTCCGTCCGTCTGTCCGTCCGTATGTCACAGCCGTTTTTCTCGGAAACTATAAGAGCTATAACGTTGAAATTTGGTGAGTAGATGTATTCTGTTAACCGCACTAAGATTTCAGAAAATAATTGAAAAAAAAATCATAAAATTTGGGGGTCCCCATACATAGGACTGAAATTTAAAAACTTTTTTTTAATCCAACCCATACGTGTGGGGTATCTATGAATAGGTCTTCTAAAATCATAACAATGTTTCTAAAATCATTTAATTCTAAACTTAATAGTTTGGACGTGAGACTCTTCCAAAGTGGAAAACAGAGTGTCCCCCCCCTCTAATTTCTAAACTAAGAGGATGATAAATCTAGAAAAAATATATATTGTACATAACCATAAAAACTAACAACGAAAATTGGTTTGAACGAAATCTATCAAGTAGTTTTTTTATAATACGTCATAAACTATTTCATATAAACAATTGCTGCGGAAGCCTACATGGGCGAGTCCGACTCGCACTTGGCCACTTTTTTTAATATATAAATGAAATATTTTCAATAAGTTCGTAATAAAATAAAAATAAATATAAAGTTCGAAACTACAAAGATAATACCTAAACATAATGATAATAACATGGTATATTTGTGTTTGAATAAATAAAAGTTTTTTATTCAAACACAAATATACCATCTAACAAAACAAGCAACTTAAATATATATAGGTAATATAATTTATTTGTTTTGTTATAATTAGAATTTGTATTTAGTCCGTTCAATTTAGACTTTCGAACTTACATAAAGTCCCAACATTCGACAAAAAAAAACATTTAATTCCAAACCTACACATCAAATTTCAGAAGAATCGGTTTAATAATGAGATGAATGAGGACATTTAACTTCAATAAGACTATTTTCAGTTTTATTCTTATATAGATAATTATTAATCATGAATGTTTTAATTTAAAATTATGTACTTAATTGATTTCAAATAATCAATCAGATTTAAAATGAATATTGATATTATTAAGATAAAACATAATTGATTCAAATATTGAAATAAAAATATCCGCCATTTTGAATTTAGGAAAATATATTAAACACCTATCAATTATGTAAATAAAAACATTAATATAATAATTATTTCAGAATGAAACTGAAAAAAATCCACTCAATAAAATGGAATTTATTCGATGCCATTTTCTACAGATCTAAAATAATTATTAGTATATTTGTATGTTTTAGATCGACGAAGTATCAAGATCATTTAGTATTTTTCATAGAATTCGCGTGACGCGCCGGTCACGTGGTGCATAAAATATCCAATTTCGCAAAACTTCAAAAAATTAACAGGGCTCTTAATATAAAATTTTATAAGACTTAGAAGATCTGAAATCTTTTACTTTTAATCTTTTACCATTATTAGTAATTAAAAGACCACCATAATGGTTAAGAGAGAAGTCCTCGTGCACCAGCATTGGGAACGTAAATAGGGGTTATCATCATCACACCCCTATTAACGGTCCAACAGCTGGGACATGGGGACTTCTCTCTTGACGTGAGAGATTTTTGAAGCGTTGACAGCGTGGTGGATTAAGGCCACTTAATTCACCACTCTGGCCAAGTGCTGGTTGAAGTGATAATTAATTAAAAAGAATACAGATTACATAATAGTACGTGAAAGTGTAACCTAACCGGCTAACCAGGCGTGGTTACAGAACATAGAACAGTGGTACATAGAATCTACCAAGATCTTTAACGGGGTCTTTTTGTGAGACTCTTGGTCAGATTGTGGGACGTAATATTGGTTGATTTGATGATGAATATTAGGTTTTTGAGTTCAAGGATCTAAATTACTTTCTTGACAGCAAGCCGTTGAAGGAACCTTGTGACTTAATTTCAAGTTTTGTATAATTTATTAAAATGTTATTAAAAAGCGGTACCGAACAAAGAAGAAAATTAGAAAACTCCCTGTTGTCTACTTTGTGATGAAGTTTTTTAATACTGCTTGTTTTATTTTTAATTGTCAACTTTGAAATAAATTGCTACACGCAATTCGATTGAAATATCTTAAATACTCGTAACTAAGTTACAATAGTTACTGAACTGATCGTTAAAGATAAGGTTAGGGTACTTTATTATAATGTTGTTTTATAATACTAAAATGCTTACTTTTATACTTTTTTTATAAAATCATTATAATTATAACTTATTATCTCCACAGTACACGACTTAGTAATCAAAAAAATTTCGACAAATTTGCATGTAGCTATCTGAATATACTTGTTAAGAAAATAAGATGAAGTACCCACGCAGATGTTCGCAACATTTATTTCGAAGATGCAAAACTTTACAAGACAAACGATGCTGTACTGGCTTACATGACAAAGAACGAAGTTTTACAGCACCGTCTGAGAAATATTTCTGTTTGTCTAAACTTAAATCTTCTGTCTCGTTCTTTGTGATTACCAGCACGCTATTTGATAAGTGCTATGTTTTAGTTGAGAATAAAAAAGTAAATTTTAAAACGATATAGTCTATGATATAATAGTGGGTTGTCTATATTCTTACTAAGAAAAACTTATAAAGAAAACAAAATAATTCCAGAGTTATTAATCTGCTAATCCAAAGCCAACAACCCTTCGAGAGAAGATTAATCTCAACAATAAAGAGAAACGATACTTAACAAGGAAACATATTTTCTAGAAGTACTTAATTTATTGCAATTTTCTTTGTATGAAAGCTTAAGTTATTAATTCATCCAACTTTAACAATACATAATTGTCCATACCTTATTGTATATACCTTTGGTACAAAATGTGCCTGAAATTTAAATAAATATAAAAATAATATATATATAAAGGATATTGAATCCTTTAAGCCGATCTAGATGATATATGAATCAGTATTTTCCATGCTGTTTAGATTTTAATTATAATTTTAATTGGTATATTAATCCCTAAAATTACTTGACTTTATGTTTTTGACTTTTTTATTTCTTTTTTTACTAACATGTAATAATAATTTATTGTTCATACGTTGTCGTTTCTAGATTACCTACATCTTCGACTCTTCAATTAACTTGAGGCGTCGAGAAAGTCTTTAATAGGGTAGTTAATAGGTACGTATGTGTTCTAATACTTTAACAAACAGTCGGTACATTGTTTAATAGCTCTTAATTGGACTGAGTGACAGTCTGATATTGTGTTTGAGTGTAAATGATGGGCTCCGTATGTAATTGCTTGGGTAACTGTGAATTCAATTTTGGCTGTTTTAAAGGATGTTTCTAATTTCACTCATTCATTAAAGGCCTGGGTAACAGACTTGGCTGTGGCGTGTGGTGCCTGTCTAAGAAAGGTACTAACTTGTTCGTGTGTGACGTCAGACCGACTATGGATTTTATATAGCAGTGTCGTTCATAATCACCCCAATTTATGTTCCCACTGCTGGGAGACAGAGACTTCTCTCTTGACGAGAGAGATCAGGACTTAATTCACCGCGCTGGCCAAGTGCGGGTTGGATCATCAACTCACTCATAATTAACTCGTAGGTTTCCCAATAACAAACGTAACTATTTGAACAGTTATTATTTCTTCCACTGAAACAGGGACTTTGAAAGAACAAGAAGTTAAATACACAAACAAAATAAACAAAGAAACATTTAATATCAGTTCAAGCGATACTTTTATTAAGAGCATCCGTGAAACATTGTTGTTTAAACTCAGTATCGTTCCTATTTACAATAGTTTTGTTCTGTTTTCAAGAGATTAAACTTAAGTTGGGTAATATTTTTCAGACGCTTGAGCGAAAACTTTTCCTTTAACGTTGTTAGTAGAGTATGTGAGGGTACTTTTATGGTACCTTTGGTGCTTCAGGAAAATGGCTTGATGGAAAAGGGTAGGGCTATGGTTTGGGATAAGGGCGATAACCTCTCCGAAAAAACACGGCATAGCTTGAGATTGCGCACCGTAGAAGTTTTCCTACCTAGTTGTTAACATATTTTAAACACTTGACGTACATAGTTAAACAAATTAGATAAGTATTATTTTAACGCCATCCAAAAATAAATTAAAAAATCAACACTATTCTCTTTTCGTAACTAAATATACTCAAAAATTAAAAAGTGACTCTTCTAATAAACTATATAAAAGTAACATCTAAACTTTATATCTGAAATCCTCATTAGCCATTTTATAGACAACTATAAGCTAAGTGCATTTGGGTTTAAAAGTAAACCGCTTGGATCAGTATTTTTATACATTTGCGAAAGGATTCCGTCGTTTAATGGATACCAATAAAATTCTAAAGCTAGATCCGCTTTCAATATTAAGAAAACATAGAAGAATCCAATCACGCTAGTGGTCATGACCCGTGCCATTAATCAGGCTCCTACGTACCGTCTTTATTTATTCTTTGGTCACAGGATTATTTCACTACAAGAACAAGTCACAAATTGTATTTATTCTCAAAAAAAAAAAAG
Source organism: Chloroclystis v-ata (assembly GCA_963691955.1). Classification (NCBI taxonomy): domain Eukaryota; kingdom Metazoa; phylum Arthropoda; class Insecta; order Lepidoptera; family Geometridae; genus Chloroclystis; species Chloroclystis v-ata. The sequence goes on along the minus strand of OY829902.1, from coordinate 7,078,383 downwards.
GTAAAAAATTGAGTTAGAGAAGGTTTAGTTTTATCTAGCACGGTGTCTAAGGGTAATCAACTGTTAATTTGAAAAAAGCATAAAAGCTAGTTTGTCAGTGACTCATGAATTAACTAATTGAGTTACATTTTTAAATCCATTTGGAAAGAAGATACAAAAGAAATAGGATACTTAGGTATTAGAAATTAATATTATAATCACCTCCTATTTACGATCCCCCACTGCTGAGACGCAGGAACATGACGAGATAGAATTAGCCTTTAAAATACACCAAGCTGACCAACCGCGGTTTGGTTTTTTTTTTCAAATTCGTATGTAGCTTCAGAATTGATCTTGTAATCAGATTCTGATAAGTTCTTAAATATTTTCAAAGTCAGCTCAGTGCTATACCCAACCAAATCACAAGTAACAAGAGTCCATGTTTCCTTATCAAGAAGTAGTAGTGACGCTGGCTAGAGCGTACAAGACCGTAATACCAAGTAGCGAAGTGATTTATTGGCTTTTTGCCGTAGTGTAGCGTCTACCACCTGTCTGGAACCTTGGCAAGACCAAGGCCTTTATTTGGAAGGGATTTTTAGTATAGAGTGGAATGAAACTAACTGGGAATACTAATTTATCTGAACGGCTTGGAGAAAGGGTTTAAAGAGCTGGAAGCCACGGCTCTGCGAGTACACAACACCCCAGGGATTGATTGATGATGATGCTAGACGCTTGAAATTGATCTTGTATATCCTATATTTTTGTTTTTGACTACATTGTATTTTTTCCGGTGGTGCAAACCTTTACAATAAAAATATCCAATAACGCTTTTATTACAACTTACATTTTTAGAAAAGTCTGGTACTTTTCTATCCGTTACTATTGGTGGATGCTATTTAAATTTAAACAGGCGTTACGCGAAACATCTTGATTAATAAACATCATAATAACAATCCATGTTACATCCTAAGTGGGACCTGTTATCTCTAATTAGAACCCATTACGTGGTACAATTATTTGGGTGACACGACACGTTTTATTTAGTATCCTTTATTGATCTGATCCTCATTTTACTAAGTAAATACAACCTCATTTTTGTTAAATTAGTAGTAATCATTAAATTTTTTATAATTTATGTAATATTAAACTCAAATCCGAAAAACCACAGAGTTATTAGCATATACATACATATACTACGCTGCGTTTAAACAAATTAATAAAAATTAATAACATAAAGCTCTTTTGTCTGTTGTCGGCGTCATAATTGCACAAATCCACTCCACAATGATCTGCAACAATAAAGTGTTGCCACAATACCACAATGAGGTTGAATGAGCGCATTCAAAGGCAGTGTTGCCAGGATTCCACTAATTAATGTGCATCAACGCCAGGCACAAAGAACTCTGATGATGCTATTTAGTAGTGTATTTTTTAATATTTTTTGTCAAACGATGAAAAACAAAGGCATTTTAAAGCTTTAGTAATATTTTTGTCTTCTACGGTTTCGAAAAACTTTAAAATGTAATGAATGTTAGTTGACTGCTAATTGCATAGTAAAATAGTCTGGAAAATCTGGAGGGTATTGTTTAACGATAATCTTACGTATTCTCAGTACAGACCCGGTTGTGTGGCGATAAAAGAGTTATTATCAAAGGGTGGCGGTATTTTTCAAACTTTTCAAAGTTTTTATTTAAACTGACTTCAAAAAAAGGAGGAGGTTCTGAATTCTTCTGAATCTATTTCTTAAAGTATGTTCACCGATTACTAAAAGACTCCTGAACCGATTTGCTAAATTCTTTTTTTGTTTGATAGAGTATACTTCCCAGGTGATCTCATGGTTATCTGGTCTTGATCTTATTATAATATCCTTAAGAAACTAGTGGAATCCTTTATAAAGGCAGTTTGAAGTAGGTTTTTAAATAATAAAAATATTTAATATTTTTAAAAAACGTCAGAGTGACTTGGGAAAAGCACCCCATTTGGAGCAGTCGGGTAAAAATAAAATCTTACTGCTTTAGAAAAGCAGATTACCTTCTAAAGTTTATTAGAAAGCTCAAGAGGACAGATAAGTATGGCATCACGAAAACTTGGCCGTTTGCGATCCAATTCCGGAAATCGAATGCTGAGTCATCAAGAGCTTGCTGTATTTCTCAGAATACTGAAACACATATTTGATACTTAAATATTATGTCATGAATTTTTATAAATAGTTTTTAAAATATTTTTCTTATTTAATTGTGCTATAAAAGGAAATAGCGTAAGCAGATAGTTTACAGGATAAAAATGCATACTTTGCCATTCTAAAAGAAAAATCTGGCAAGCAGGCATAGCATTCTGTGATATGAAATTTAAAAAAATAATTTAATTAACTTACAAAATACTATTATTTTGCTAGAACGACCAAATATTTTCACTACAGTGTGCTGTGATAATGAATCAAAACAAAGAAATGGAATGGCTAAGGAAAGAAAATCTATTCATTTCACATGACGTCACTAATAAGTATACATTTAATATTTTTCTTTGTCATTCAAAGTTGCTTCAGTTTTTCTTGGATTAAACCAAATATTTTGTTATAATAATATTTTGATTTAAGTTATTAACTTGGCTCGTATTTGTAAATTGACTCTTCCAGAAAAAATATATGTATTTATATAGTATATAACATAACGATGAAGAAAACTCGTTTCTTGTTGAAATCAGTGGGTAAAGCCACAGATCGTAAAACAGATGGCAGGTGGCTGGTATGTGCTACAGTGGACGTCTAACAGCTAAATCTGTGGTGCAAAAAAAATAACACGTCTATAAATTTTACGAAAAAATCCATTATTTCTTCTTTAGACATACCTGACCGATTTACCTAAAACAGATCATCATCATCATTTAAACCATCGGCCGTTCACAGCTGGACATAGGCCCTAAAATAGGTAAAACTTAGTAACTACTGTTACATAACAAGACATAGAATGGGGAAACATAACCGTGCCCTATTAATTAAATCTGTTTGCTGTTTGACTGTATTTGCCTCGAGTTAATTAGCATGCTCGAGCTTAGGGTGGTTGGAGATATCTGTGGTGTCTGAGAGATTGTCCTATTGTCTAAATTCGTTGGCATTGTGATAAGTTTGCTAGACAAAGATGAGCGTCTCTATAGTTTAACTTATATACTATACTAGCTTTCCACCCTGCGGCTTCGCCCGCGTTTTACACTTTCCCGCAATTTTCTTTGCTATATTATAGCCTATGTTACTCGGAGATAATGTAGCTTTCCAAAGGTGAAAGAATTTTTGAAATCGGTCCAGTAGTTTCGGAGCCTATTCATTACAAACAAACAAACAAACAAATCTTTCCTCTTTACAATATTAGTATAGACTAGCGACCCGCCTTTGCTTCGCCTCGACTAAAAGGTTCTCGCCTCGCCTTATAAGTTTATATATATTATATTTTATACTCATAAACTCTCTTTAATCAATATTAAACGGCGGTACGTAGGTTGTTAAATAAATATTGCTGGCCAATTTATACAGCAACATCTAGATCCGTGGTAAGCTTGAAGCTTGTGTTACGTTAGATGATAATTCTTAATAGAATATACATACATAAACCGATATTTTTAAACATATATAATATAATACCCAGAAGCTCGGAACAAATGTTCGCATATTGTAAAAAAAATTGTTTCGAGGGAATCCAAACCGCAACCTCTTGCGTCGCAGGCGGACCTTCGCCCGCTGCGCCACAGTTGTCGTCTTCTTCGACGAGAAATCTTGTTGCGATAATATTTTTAAAGAATAGCGTAGTTTTAATATACATTATAAATAGTTCGTTATTCTTAGCCGTCTGCGACTAAGATACCTTATATTAGTTACACGAAGCTGGTGGAAACTTTAACAAAGGTAGAGTTCTGAAGTCGCAAGCTCGGAAAATTTGTTGGTATGCAGTTGAGTTTTAGGATTAAACAAATTATTCCTAGCTAAGAATAATAAGTACTCGTATAATACTGCAGTTACTAAATTATATGACGAGAAAATAATAAAAGTTAATTTGTGACAATAAAAAAAAGTCTAAAATATAATTTTATCTACAATTATCAAATTTACAAACAATTAATTATATAAAATATTTAAATGTTTAGTAGTTCTATAGAAATACTTTAAAATTAAGTTTGAAATTAATTTTAGAAGATATTTCAATGTCAACAATTGAGATCCTAACATCAAATTTCGACGAAGGCATTTCAAAATCTCAACTGAACTGGAAATATTGTTTTACTACCGCCTCCAGTATCTTAATTACGCAGAAAACAAAACAAATTAACCCGTTTTCCTTTGCCAATTATTATTTTACGAATCAATGAGGAGTTGTAAACAACTCGGTTATCGCTGAAGTGTAATATCTTTAGTAGTAATAAACAAGACTAGCGCAAATGGATTACTGATCATGATGAAGACTAGGCCAAGTGGCTTTAATATGAGAATAAATAATAATAAATAAATATTACTGGACAATTTTACACAGCGACATCTAGCCCCGTGGTAAGCTCGAAGCTTGTGTTACGGGTGCTAGACTTCTGATATACTTAATATAATATACATACATAGATAGATATTTTTTATTATACATATATAACACCCAGACACCCGGAACAAATGTTTGCAGATCATACAAATTGTTGTTCCGAGGCGGGAATCGAACCCGCAACCTCTTGCGTCGCAGGCGGACCTTCGCCCGCTGCGCCACAGAGCTGTGGCGCAGCGTCTCGGAGAGGAGGAGGTCGGAGAAATATTAATGATGTACCATTCATTTTCGTATGACCGGGAAATCAAGAGTAGAATTCTCTTATAGTTTAAGAATATAAATGTAATCGAAAAAACTTAATATACCTTATTTTAAAGAAAGTAAGTAATTATTTATTAATGCACGGCATTAAAATAAATTTACCGGATGCAATGTGAATGTTCAATCCACAACCAGTAATTTCCCAAAGCCACACATTACCCACTCCAGGTGAAACAATATTACTAAATCAATAGATCCACAGACCAGAAAATACCTTTCCGAACAACCGTAGCGATTTTCCGGAAACGTATTATTTACAGACATATCGAACCGGAAAACATTACCATCAACAAAAGCAATCTCACTCAGCACTATGCAATCGAACGCAACGACGTGAAAATATTGGAATTCGTCCAATGACTTGATGTAATGAAAACAACTTTACAGGGGTGGCTACGGCTATGACTCTAGCTGTGCCATATCCGAAGGAAACCTTTGCAGGGTTAAGGCGCTATTTGATGACCTGGTACGGATAGACTAAACCATAGGTATTTATTGTCTTAGATCTGTTTGGCTTACGTACTAAGTGTCTAAGTAAATTGTTTAGATACAGATCTGCAAGCAAATGTTATCCTTAAAAAGTAAAAAGTGTTAGTTATTAAATGCAGACATCGAGGGTGATTTTACTTGAGACTTGAGGCAAGCTGAAAACTTGTCCCTCATCTCTTAAAATATTACCCTTCAAATATCTACCCAAAATTGGTGCCTGCTCTCCGGCTATTGTTAAAATGAGGGATTCAGTTGCATTACAAGTTTAGAAACAGACCCTTACCAGACAAGACAATGCACGTTCAGGTTTTGGCAGACACAGACGCCAGGCGATCATGCGTACAACGAGTTTTATGCTGCACGCGGAATTGAGCCGATTTCCACCCAGATTTATTGTAAACAATCGACAAATTGGTTATATCCTAATCATTATAGGCTGTTGCTGTGTGAATTATCCAGCAATATTTATTTATTATTTATTTATCAATCATTTTTAGACAATAATAGCATTTTAATATATGAGGCTTCGTAGTGTCCATTCGAAAACTATTTGAAAACGACCTACGTAATGAGCCTGCTCCTTATAATATAAAAAAAAATCCGCTTGACTATGATGATGACCCTCGTTCTCCATTATACCCAGTTTTTTTCTTATTCAATTTCAAGGAAAAGATATCACTAGCAAAAAACAACTTATTTATATGATAATGATTATTTTATTAAGTTTATCTCTCATAAATGAAATTTCAACAGAGAGCGACTAATTAATTAAGATTATCGTTTCGAGCAAACTTAAGACGGTTTAATCTCCAGAACTGTGTTGAAGATAAATATTTTATCCGCCTAAACAAAACCGTATTTCCCATAAGAAAACCAGAACAAAAGACCTCTTAAGACAGCACCGAGAAAGGCCAAAAGACGCATTGAGGACGCTAGACGTCGGCGAAATCTGATACGATTCATTAGTGTAACGAGCTTTTAATATTTAAGGCTGCTTTTTGATTGAACTTTGGATAGTGTGAGCCATTGCCCCAGGGCAGTCTTTGACACCTTCAGCCTTCGCTTTCATAGAAGAGATAAGAACTTCTGTTTTTGACACTTTCTTCAAGGTTCATTGTGGGTTTTTACGAAACTGAACACCTAAAATATATTGCACTAGCACCCCGTTGCGCCCGTTTGATGAATTTGCTTTGTTTATTTATTTATATTAAAAGATACAAGATTGTATACCGTCATATTATATACAGGGTTATTTAGTGTAGGTGGTGTAGATAGTTGAAGAGATTGAGATTGACATGGGCTACGTTTTACCGCAGGAAAGTGTAGAACGCGGGAAAAACCGCGGAAAGCTAACTATTTCGATAAAAACCAAACTGCCGTTATTTCTTTCATAATAATATCGTATTAATATTAAGCATAACTCGCCAGACTTCTTTGTATATAAATTTAAATACTTTTATGAAATTCCAAAGGGTTGGTATGTAATTCTGCACCCTCCACAGTAGATGAAAGGGTTCAAATCTCTAGGGAGGTGTCGAATCAAACGAACCCGCTAACTCCCTTTGAAGCTTGATGCACCGGCTTTTGTTGCTTCAAGGTGCAAACTTATGCGGATACTCTATGGTATTTATAATTCTAGAATAAATACATCAATACTCACATGTATTGATGTATTTATTCTAGACTGGCGATTGCGCTATCTCATGTCATGACGAGGTGGCGACTTCATTTTTTATAGTTATTTGTTTAATCGAAAATGTATGAAACTCAGACTTCGAACTCAAATATCACCGAACATAATTATAGTGCTAAAGCTTTGATGCCTACATTTTACACAACTTAACAATACAGCATTATTTTTATAATAAATGCGAAGGCCAACGTGTTATATCAGAATATAAATAATTTAGTAAATATCTATCGTTTTTATTACAATTTACATTATTTTGTGGTAATTAAATAAAATATTAGCAATATTTCCTCAATGTTTTTCTTTTTTTAAGTCTTTTTTTTTTGGTACCATCAAAAGTAAACCGCTCTCGGCTTTCAATTAGAACTCCTAATCCAGTATGTCTTATAAATATTAGAAAACTGCAATTTCCGTATCAGCGTACGGTAAATAAATAATAATCATCGTGTATTCTCGGTTTGTGAAGCACCTACGAACAAGCAATTTGTTTTATCGGTACATATCGTTCAAATTTCAATTTAGATTATCTATTTAACCTTTAACGGTTAGAATCAAGCGAAGGCTTACAATGTTTAAAACTTGAAATAGGTTATATAAAATGTTAATCATAATAATTTATTTCAATTATATCCGACTTACATTGACTTATGTTCATCAAAATCAATTCTGCTTCCTTTTACTATTTTTTATTATATTCTTATACTTTTAGTTTGTTCCCAGTGATTTGTATTAAAGAAATACTAGAAAACATTATTCGCGTAGGTATGTAAAACATGCAAGATATAATTTGATGATTTTTATCCAGCAAATTATACTCATTTAAGAACTTTCTAAATATGTTTCACACCTTATTTGTAACTTCATTGGATAAACTTATGCGCGGCAACATTTATTTCAATCAAAACTTTTAGCTTGAAATTAAATTAAGCTATAGCTTTCAAAGCAATACACCCCGGTACAAACCAGTTTTCAGTTGAAAATAGCGCAATAAATAATTCAATGCGATTCCTCCTTTAACACTTGAAGGCTCTTTTTCATTCAAAGCTTCACAGAACAGTGCGAGTTACCGTAGAAATATAATTTCCTGTACTGAAATATTTATATCCACGCGAAACCACAAAATATTAACTAGAGAAAGTAATAGAAGTGGCATATCTATTAAAATGAGAAACAAAAATGTATTGACAAATTATTAATGTAAATCATTAATATTCACAATAACAAGCTACAAGAAATTTCAATATTAAGAAACTATATTATGTTTGAATTAATTAAGTTAACTGTGTCATAATTGCATAACATAAACTCTCTACACAAGTTAGAAAAATATAATAATTAATAGAGAGATATATTTTTAAAATTCCAAGCTACATTTCTAGCGAAAGTAAGTTCTATGATGTTCGTAGCTCTATCATGTGCTACGTTCGTAGCAGTATCTACGAGGATCTCTTCAATAGCGGTACGGTTAGGATTTTTTACAGTCTTCCGTAAAGATATTAAAAACCATTTTAAAACTAGCTGTAAAATTACTTTCAATCAATTGATAAAGTAGAATTGAAAGTTTATTATTTATTGAACCATCCCAGAATTATATTCCTTTTTTATTATTTTATTTAACTAAATATTTTAATTTGTAGTTAACGTTGATTTCAAAATTATTATTAACGTATCCCTAAAATTAATACAAAATAATATAATATTTGAGCGTGACTTCAGTGAACATAAAACACAGCTTGTCATTTTTACTGAAGTTCAACCTCGCTTTATGCAGCAAAAATCTGTCATAACATTTTTATTGTAACAGCCAATAAAAGAGTTTTACTACAATAGAATCCGTGTAAATCTTTTTTATTATCTATATAACTCTTTCCTGGATATATTCTACTAATATTTTTAGTTGAAAAAGAATAAGTTTTGTAAGACTTTGTACCTATATTATAATTGTAGGTACATTAATAGAAATATCTATTAATAGATATTAATAATACTAAGTCTCGCCGCTTTATTCCTTTATTATTTAACTTAAAACCTGTAACTGGGCTAGTAAGACAATTTTAAAACCAAATTTGCGCAGGAGTTGTTTTTTATATCTATATATATCGCCGTTATACTGTTCAAACCAATTAAATGCCCAAAAGTTCAAAATGAGATATCGCGTTTTTAAAGTTTGAGGTGTTGAAATTATAGTTTCTAATCTCTATTGTTATTATTTATATATTAAAAAAAGTACATTTGTTCATGTTCTATTAGTATGTAACCTCAGATATATAAAAAGCTAAATGCTTTTATCAAAATTTGGAGGTAACTGTCACTAGGTCTCCTATTTAATTGGTTTTCCCTGTCAAATGTCAAATCTCTTTATTTTCTAAATTAGTAGGAATATAGCGAAACGCGAGAAATTAGTTTTTACATTTGTATAATAAAAGCTACCCATGATTTAAAAACACCTATATAACTGTCACTCGTTAAGTTACAAGATAAAAGGCGTCAAGATAATTGGTTTTCCCTGTAGAAAATTTTAAGAACTAATGATTTCTGCATACAAATTTTTGTGGTTTCAGGTCTTTCAGTTGTAATTGTAATTTTAATGTCATAAAACTATACAAACACATAGTGCCTTGGTTATTTGAATATTAATAATATCAAACTTCAATAGTCATTAATCAGTGCCAACCAATTCCAATTAGTAAATGGAGAAACTTGGACAAATACTTTATGAATGACTGAAATTCAAATAATTCAAATTAAAGTCAAAATAATCAAGAGTGAAGCTTGCTTGATGTTCTAAATTATGCCTAGATGTACCTTTGATCATACTGTATAGAAAATTCCCTGAAAATTTAAATACCTATACGAAGCTGGCCACTTCAGGTAGCCACTAAATGTAATTATTATCTTACTTGCTCCTTCCCACGGATTTGCTCGCTGATGATGATGGTCATGATGAAAAGGAACCTATGTGTTAATACAAGATGTCGGCGATGTCCTCACCAAATTTCAACAAAATTGTTCTAACCATTTGAGCGTGAAGAAGGAACAAAGTCACAAGGTTTCACCCTAATAATATTAGAGTAAAAAAGTAAGGAAAAATGTTAGTGTTTGTAGAGAAACGTTACCATGTCCGTCCGAGACCGTCCGAGTACAAGAACAGAGTTCTATATACAGAGGCTATTCCTTTGAAAAGGGCCGTAAGACAGGGAGACGTTCTGTCTCCGAAACTGTTTACTGCCTCTTTGAAAGACGCCTTCAAACTTTTGGATTGGAAAGGATTGGGCATCAATATCAACGGCGAATACAGCACTCACCTTCGATTCGCAGATGATATCGTTGTCATGGCAAACTCGATGGAAGAACTCGGCACAATGCTCGAAGGCCTCAATCGAGTCTCCTAACGGGTTGGTCTCAAAATGAACATGGATAAGAAGAGAGTCATTTCCAATGTTAATGTAGAGCCTTCCCCTGTTATGGTTGAGAACTCGGCTCTTGAAGTTGATGACGCGTATGTATACCTAGGACAGACAGTCCAATTAGGTAGGTCCAACTTTGAGAAGGAGGTCATTCGTCGAATCCAGCTCGGACGGGCAGCGTTCGGAAAACTTCACAGAGTCTTTTCGTTAAAAAATACCTCAGTGCCTCAAGACAAAAGTCTTCAATCAGTGTGTGTTGCCAGTGATGACATACGGATCCCAAACGTGGTGCTTCACTATCGGCCTCATCAACAGTCTCAGAGTCGCTCAAAGGGCTATATAGAGGGTTATGCTCGGAGTTTCCCTACGGGATCGAATCAGAAATGAAGAGATGCGTAGGAGAACGCGGGTCACCGACATAGCACAACGGATTAGCTCTTTGAAGTGGTAATGGGCAGGCTATATAGCGAGGAGAACAGATGGCCGATGGGGCCGTAAAGTCCTCGAGTGGAAACCACGGAAACAAAACGGAAACGCAGCGTTGGGCGTCCACCAACAAGGTAGACTGATGATGGATGCAGGCTGCGAACGACCGTAACGACTGGAAGTCATATAGGGAGGCCTATGCACAGCCGTGGACGTCCAATGGCTGATATGATGATGATGATGATAACATCAGGTTATTACAGCCTAATATCCTTCTTAACAAATATTTTAAGTAGGATATAAAACTGTTATAAAGTTTAGAACCATCACAAATCAGCTTAAAAATCATCAAAATCAAGCCGATAAACAAACAAACCTATTTTTAGTGGGGGGTTTAAATTAATCAAAACAAATCCATGTGTGAATGTCCACTTTCAAGGAATTTTTGTTCAACTAACTGTAAATTTTCTATTTTTTGTACAGCCCAGAGCAGAATTATCTGGATATAGCATTTTTGCTAGATGATAACTTGTATTAAGACGTATGAAATTCGACAGGTAAAACCAATTATCTGGATATAGCCTTTTTTCTTAGACAATATTTGTGTTGAATCGTATGAAATACCTTGAGTAAAACGAAATAAATGGTTATCCCTGAGGAAAAAAATAAAGTATTTAAAGAGGTATCTTGGGGGTAAAATAAATTTAATCAATTTAACTGACATTCGTTGGAGACAATTGTGGTGACAGTCAAGTTAAATCGGCCTAATGTTTTGTAGTTGTACACAAATCATAATTTGCTTGATTTACTTGATTATCACATTCTATAGAATCAAAACTAGAAGACATAGCAGTTAATGGGTTTTACCAGACGAAAGATCACAAAATTTTAAGTACTTTGGCATTTTTAGTTCAATTTGGACAAAATTTCGAGTTAATTGGTTTGAACAGTATAACGGCGATATATATATATAAATGTATGCAAAAGTATTAAGAATACATCACTTGATTCAGATAAGACCACGCTAAACAAAAACGTTCGTAGTTTGCAGGCTATTTAGTAATGTGGTAATATAACCTGCGCAATTAGAAATTATATTTGGCAATGGCGGCGGGTACGTATGGTACGGTTGGCAAAACAAGTTCTCAAACAGGCCGGCGTCACGACGAATTTTCCATAAAAACGTAATAGCAAAATGATTTGTAATTCGAGCATATTTCCACGGTATTATTGTATTATTATTATTATTTAAATAGTATTTTTATCTAAGTCCCTACAGAGTTTTTTTCTACAAAATACTTATTTTAAATAAAATTATTTTTTTAGTAAAGTAAAGAGTTTAAACAGCTTTGCGTTATAAACCCGGCGTCGGCGCTTTTATAACGTCTTCAATGTGATCATTCATACGAACGCTTTTAAATCAAAAATTAATTTTAATTGAATTTTTAAAGTTTCGGTTCTAAGTATGGGTTAAGTATGGGGACCCCCAAATGTCATTGATTTTTTTTCAAACTTTTTATGAAATCCTAGTGCGGTTCACGGAATACATCTTCTTACCAAATTTCAGCTTTATAGCTATTATAGTTTCGGAGTAAAACGGCTATGACATACGGACGGACGGACATACGGACCTCAGAACAAGGAATATAGAATTAGTTTCTATTATCTAAGATACGGACGGACGGACGGACATGACGAATCTATAAGGGTTCCGTTTTTGCCATTTGACTACGGAACCCTAAAAAGCGTCGCGTTCTAAAAGCGCCGACGTGTGAACACGTACTTGGGTATGCAAATGTTCTATTTGAACGCTTTTCTAACGGACGTTAAAAAAGCTCTCGTGCGAATTAGGCCTGACTGACTATTTTTTTGTAGCGCGTACTTCACTGTGTGAGTATAGACAGCGATAGAGAGTGAGCGAGAACGCATGCGAGTGGACGCCATTTATAGATATCTTTTTCATGTGCGGGGCTTATACCTTCTATTATTACTGCTAGTTTCATACTAAAACGTTACAACCACTTTACCCATCCTACGAAATCTGCCAGCAATGAACTCAACAATCAAACAATGGTAAAAGCAACTTCCCTCCTAGGAAAAACTGCTGACCACTAAATTCACAATCATTAACCCAGGAAGTAATAAACATACCCATCTTTATATCCGACAATAGTAGGGCATCAGCAACTACAGCGGATTGCGTTTTATGTTGCCTTTTCTGATTTATATTTGTAGTGCTGGCTTAAGGGTAACACAATAGCTGAGACTTAACCCATTAGCACCAGCGCACTAAGGAGCAAACAATAAATAAGGATCGATAGAATAAGTTTTCGTCATTTGTATTGCATTTTTATTGTCTGTCTATCTTTTAATGGATACTGCAACTAGAGATTTGAAGCGTCTTATGAGCTAACCAAGTGTACACCTCACCTACACTTGTTACATTCTCGAGAGAAGGAATTTGTTGTATAGACCATTTGCACCCAAGCTTAACAAGATACGCCGTGAAAGGGTTAACATCCCTATTTCAATTACATTTAAGTGTCACATTTGGACAAAATGTTCCCAGCCTATGCTCCTTAATAGAATCCATTTGGCAGCTAAGTGACCCACTGACTTCGATCGCTTGAAACTGTTTTTGCCCGAATATACCCAAAACTATTGTTGAGTTGATTACAGTAGTTTGTATGTTTGTTCTCTTGAAAGCTTTCGAAGATTAATATTGGCGTTTTGCTGCAGTTGAACATGGAATCATTTATTTTGATATCATTTATTTGAATTGACTTTTGTTTATGGGTTTGTTTACAAGTTGTAGTTGAGCGGGCTGAACTGCAGCTACAATAACAAATGCCACTAAATTAAGTTATTTTACGTAAAATCCATATAAAAACATTCAATAATTTTAGATGTAGAAAAATAAATGCATTCAACCAAACATTAAATAAAAGATACAAAAGTATTTAATACCACAATTTCATGTGTGATTAAACATAATACAGACCATACAAAATGTTATAAAATAGCGCTATTTTAATATCGGCTATAATTTTGCATTTTATCGAAGTCGCGAGTCAAATCGCTACGATGCTTCCACTAAAAGCTATTTATTTATTCATTGAGTCGTGAACCGTGCGCTGAACTGGAAACGTGTCGGAGCTGCATTGTGATGCTCTCAATTACAAATGAACTGTTCAATGCTTAGCACATCACTAATTGGAGATGCTTTTAAGAAAGTTGCCTTGTTTATTTTACACAAGCTTTCTGCCCACGGCTTTGTCCGTATTCAAAATGAATTTTGATTTAACAGACGACGGACGTCCACTATTGGACCATGGTTTCTTTTAAACATTTCTAGTAATATAACTTTTTAAACTATCATGGTTTTTAACTATATTTGAACAAGAAACAAGAGTTTTGAGGAAAACTCAAAAACAATTAAATCATGGTATGTTACCCGTTTCTTGTTCAAATATTTCTAGTAATTTTGGAACCAGCGTATAATTGCTCTGACTTGCATTTGGACGTCTGACGATGCGTTTGCTAATTTGCGATTTCGATTCTAGAACTTTTGTTGTTCGTGTTCTTCGTATATTATTGTCTACCATCAAGGTTTTTCTTAGTGGCACTCTTTTAAAAACTGTTTAACCCAGATAATAAATGTTTAATAGTTCTGCTAAACGGGACGGAGACGAGACCTTAAAAAAATATTTTGATAAGGCAACATTTTAACTACTACATAACACTTTTACGACCCTACTACCGTTTCGCCGTACTGCTTTAAAATTTCGGGACCTTTCTTGTGTTGTCGAGACAGGTAGATATCTCGAGGGCAAGACGTGAGCTATCTATTATCTAAGCCATCGCAAGCGGAGTGTGAGCTACTCGCAGCACAAAGCCGTCTACGTATGGCAGAAGTAAGGGTTAAATCTAGAGGATTTTAAATCGTAAAAGTTGAAATTATTGTTTTTAAGATTATTGTTCATGATTGAGGGTACAGGTAGATAAGTCTATGTTGGCTTAGACGTGGGCTCGTACCCCGTTTTGATTTCTAAACACGATAAAGAATAACATATTTATATCCATGAAATAATTAGTGGCCACAGCTCGCCTTGTCTCGGTGACCCTACAGTCACTGTACCTCATACTAGTCTATAAGTATTTTGATACTCTTCAAAGCTAAACGTACAACCATTGATTGTACACAATTTAACATCATAAATAAATTAACATGATTTCAGCCCATACAAAATTTTCCCATTATCATCGCGCTACCGCAAATTGAACAATTATTCATAATAATAAATAATTAGCCATTTCCTCAAAATTATCACAGTGTGGCTTTGAGCAAAAATAATTTCCAAAGAAAATAGGGAAACGATTTTCCCTTTGAACCTTGCTTCTTCATTGCACACCCTACATCGCTTTAATTCCCTCCTTTGAACTGCTCAAGTCAATTGAAAAGCCGATCCCTTGGTTAAACATCGAGAATGAAAAGTCGATAGGGAATATTTTAAGTAATTGAACAACCGAAAGTGATTTTAAGTAAGACAAAAGGTATGACGTTTTCTGTGATACTACTTTCGGTACGTGTAAAAAAAGCTGGTCTTTATTAGATTGAGCAGTAATGTGTGTTTCTGTCTGTCTGTTCAAAGATAGACCAGTGAGTAACTACAAACCTACCAAACCGTTAAGATACACTTTTAGTTTAATTTACTTCATTATTAAATTAATTACTTAAATATTTCATTCTTATTATACTTTAGACGTTAAAAGTGATTGTCGGTATTTTATGATGTTCATGTTGTAAAAATTCATTTGTTCATTTTTTCATTTTGTAAAAAAGTCAAAATCTGTATTTATTGAAATAATTTTAGGGTTCCGTACCCAAAACGGGACCCTTTTACTAAGATTTTACTGTCTGTCATTATGAGTAGCTAGATAGTTTTTACAAGTGATGTTTTCTAGTTTATTGTAACAAGGTAACACTTGTAGTACCAACCATAACACGCAAATAGATTTCAAATACCTTCAATATGGTGGTTTATGATCTTTTCGGCTTTCTTACAATATTTCAAGTTGTAAAAAGTTCAGCCCCTTATATCACTTTTCCATGGTGGAACCATTTTCTAGATTCAATCATTTTGATAGCAGATTTTTTGTATACCATATTTCAGTACAATAAAGTTCATTTTAGCTAGTCGATATTACTGTGAGAGAAAATAGGTTTGCTTAAGAAGTTGGTCTCATATCTCGTCATAACATTTTACTGTCGTCTTTAAAATGTATCTAAGTATAGATACACGAGTAAGTTAAGGAATATTATGCGTATTCGACGGAAATTGGTTTTCGTAATCTTCAGGAAAGTTTATTTCATAGATTTTAAATCAAACCGATAATATTTAAGGATGAAAAAAAATTTGTAAGTATGGGTTTTCTTGGGGCTTCTGAAAATACAATTAATTTTTTTTTTCGTTCAATATAAGTAACATATCATGGTAATTTCTTAGTAACTATAGTTATCACGAGTATCAAGTTATCGAGTATAATATTAACAAGATAAAATTTAAATGTAATATAATTATGTACTTATATAAGTTACGAAAATAGTAAACCATATTTTTGTATTATTCTTTTCATTAATGTTATTCAGTTTAGTAAGCGTAAAAATCATGGAGGTATAAAAATATTCATTCATTAAAACCGTGCTTCAATTAAAAAGGCAGATCATTATCACCCTTAATGAAACTAACAATAGAAACTTTATGCATAAAACCTTCAAACTAAATAACATTCTTCAAAGTCGAGAGAAAACTTTCATCTGACTTTGCATCACAGATGCTCCCTCAATTTTCTCAGCAAACGAACCGAGAAAAATAATATTCTATGTAAAATTATGGAGGATGTAGGTACGAGATATGTTTAACTGCGGGATAAGTTTCCAATTGACTTGATATCATCAAAAGGGGCATTAACACGAAATGGATCTGAAAGTACTTTGAGTTTCATGTCGATGTAATGGCAACTTCGCTTTGTGACCTGCCTTAGAATAGTATTACACCATATCTTTTAGCATAGACAAATATTCACTTTCAGAGCTGTGTTGGCTAAGTACACTCGACTTTCATTCTGAAGTTGATGGGTTCAAAGACTCCAGATTATTCTTTTAAAAAATTTGATGTGTGCTTTAAAAATACGTGCTCTAACTGCGATCTGAATGCCTTCTAGGTAAGAGGTTAGGTAATTTATTAAAAGAATCTATGTCTGAAAAGCCCTAAAGAGTTTTCCTATGATAAAAGTTAAAAGAGCCATGACAGCGCTATACAAATATGAAGTTAAAACACAGAATACATTGAAAGGGACAATAGGCAGGCTCCGTGGACCGCCCTAGCACTAAACCCACTACTACTAAACCTACTTAATTCGCACTAAAGAGCCGCTGAAATTCCCTTGTTCATTTAAAACGGCTGTTGGTCGCGCGGACTTTTGACACGGATATTTTTTACTGGAATAGGCCTAAAAACATAAAAAAAATAGTACTTACCTATAAATATAGCAATATAATCGAACCAGAGTTAAACAAACAAACAGAAAGTGGTGAAATTAGGTCTTTAAACAAAACATTTTTGCACAATAATTGTAATTGTTAAATTCTGATTGGCAGTCGCCAACGTCCATACCACGTTGAAAACACCGGTTCTCGTCCGAACACCGAAGTTAAGCAACGTCGGGCGCGGTCAGTACTTGGATGGGTGACCGCCTGGGAACACCGCGTGATGTTGGCTTTTTGCTTTTCTGGTAAACAACCCACAATTTACTTTTCTAAAATCAAACTGTTTAAAAACGTAAACGTTTGAAGAACATGAATTTAAAAATAATAATAATTACAATATGTCCCTTTTTACTTTAACTAGTACATCTACATACCAATACCAACATTACTTACACTTTACATCATAAAGAACTTTCTTGTACTCTTCCAGTGCAAATTGTATATCTGTGTATACAACGGTTACCGAATACTTGTATCTTCTCATTGCGGTACAGGGACCCACGTAATAGCGAACACACGAGACCTGCCGTCCGTGAATTACAAATGGCCCCTTAATTATACTACCTTCGTAAGGACTTCTGACTCTGTGGCCATTTAACATCGCCGAATACCTACTACACTGTTTATATGTAGGGTGTAGGATGTATCGTACCTATTTATAGAGAAAGGAGATTAACACACTGCCACTAGGCTACATCTACATCAGAATCTGTTACAATATACCTAATCTAGATTAGCCGACCCGCCGACAGCTTAGCCTACGTTATTTTTTACGTTGTCTACATAATATTATATTCCTCGTCAAATATAATATAAAATAAATAAATAAATATTACTGGACAATTTTACACAGCGACATCTAGCCCCGTGCTAAGCTCTAAGCTAATAATATAAGTACTATTGTTATTTGTATTTACCCAACACTGAAAGATTTTTTCAAATCGGACTAGCGAGCAGCGGCGCGTTGTTTGGTCTAAATAAACTAAACAATCCTCTCCTAATATAGCTCTTAGGGATGAATTATATTAGACCGGGGCGGGGCCGGGCCGGGGCGGGGCCGGGCCGGGGCGGGACCGTGGCCAGTTTCTATTACACCGGCCCGGACGGGACACGGATCATACACGGTGTAATACTTCATATAAAATGTATGTAACGTGGCCCGACCGGGCCCCGGTCGGACCACGGTCACGCCCCGGCCCGGCCCCGTCCCGGTCTAATATAATTCATCCCTTAATCCAGTCTGCAGATTGACACGTCTGTCTCCTTAGCGAGAGTAATGAAGCAGAGAACAATGAAAGGGCCACAATGAAGCTTATTTATGTAATAACAAAGGACTGTCACGTGTCTGCCTGAAGCGCTTGTGTCAAATAGATTGGAGGAATCGATGAACTGCAGTGGTTTTAAGGGGCTATCTTGGCTTTTGTATTCGAATTAAGTACCTCGTCTCTCATAACCATACCACAGAATATATAATTACTACGACCATACTATGCTTACTTATAACAGTATTTTGTAGGTACATAAAATATTATCAGTTATCGAGTAGTAAGACAATTTGTGACGTTGATATTATAATTAATCTTCTATTAGGTACCGATGAACAGTTAACAATAGGTACCATGTGATCTTTAGGATTTTATGGAAATAAATGACAAATCTTTTAAAATTTAAAAAAAAACAGGTAGGAATCTAGATGTAGGTAAGGTAGGTAGGTACTTAACTACTTACATTAGTATAATCAACTTTTCTGGTTCCTGATAATTATCAATATACAATAATCAATCACAAATAATAATATTACCTACGAAATAAATCAAAGTTTTTGATTTACTATTAGGTGTAGGTATTTCTTACCAATTAACTAAATATTCTTATAATTTTAGAAAATTCTATAGGTACCTAACCTACTTAAACTCTAATTATAATAATAAATTCTTTAATGTACACACAAATACAGATATTTTAAACATCGTACAAATAAAATATTACATTCACAATGGGTGTGCTTAACAGAGTTTTCTAACAGCAAACCAGGACATAGAGAAAACAACATTTACGAAGACTATAAATTAGGAAAACTTCACATTCACATTTATTGTCATAAGCGCCATCTTCAGTAATTTGCCATAACTGTTTATCCATCTACCTCTGCTACTACAAAAACTCGAACGCGAACTTCTTACGTTCTTGTCCAGTTATTTAGTTCATTAGGAAACTACTAGATGTCGCTCTTAGCCATAAACTGTTAGATCTAGCCCTACCGTACCGCAACAGGTTTGAGGTCAGTGTGTCAATAGTATTATAGTAAAGGAAAATATTTCAGAGAAATAATCTATTCTGGAGTAGCCACATCTGTTATAGTATTTAGTACTACTAATGCAGTACTCAGCTACTCTTATTTAAACTTTGAAATCGTTACATTACTACTTAGCCATCGACCTATATTTAAAATGATTATTCAACCATTCGTAATGTCTTTGGCGCCATATGCCAATCAAATTAGTTACACAGTGGTGGTCACTTCAAATTGGTCTAACATTGGACCGTTATCTGGTAATATTATGGTAGAGCTATGTAATAATTTTGTAACTGCTAGCAGTGTTTGGTTACGTCAGTAGAAGCTATCAATGTTTTAATCAAGATACGGATGATTTTAATAACTTTAGAGTAAAAATAATATTTTGAATTTATCCAGTTAGTTAAGTTTTAACTATCTGAGACACTACTTATGTGAAATTAAACAAAACCATATAGGTACTTAATGTTTTTAGGAATATCATTGATCACTTAAAAGGGTTTTAAGGTAGGTAAACCAAAACAACAGCTTGTATAATTTCCTTCGTTCTTTATTCTTTCCTTCTTTCTATTTATCACAGTAAGGACCGGGCGAAAATCTGTAATTACACTATCTCTGCATGCATATAACGTTACATTCAACTACTAGGTCATTTATGATTCAACTCAACAAGTAAGTATACAATTAGTGTCCATAATATCAGAAAATAATAATTTGCCTATTTTATAATGATACATGAAACAATTAGTATAGCTATCGACAATATTGTAAAATGTACATTTTTACTGTCTTACACACGACACAAATGAATAATTATAACAATACTGAAAAAACAAGAAAATAGTGTACAAGGAAACTCACAATGATCAATATCTACACATATACAAGTGTAGTGTCACAAAGTAATTTGATCGATTTTCACTAAAAAGACGATCAAGTCTAGCTAGAATAAGTTATTGAACTATAAAATGCCCTAATTAGTCAATTTCACATTCAACAAGGCATCATTGTTTAACATAATTATTGGATTTTCGTCACTATTATGCGCGACCGCATCTTCCTAAGTTCATTCATATCTTTAAATTAATTATACTAAATTCGACTATCACTCACGCTCACAAAACATAATTTTCTGCAACGAAACAACACAAACAAACATCAGCTTCTAATACTTATTAATACAAGTTCTAGGCATTTACATCACAAAATAGTGCTGAATGAAGAAGTTGTTTTTAATGAACATTATATTTAATTGGTCAAAAAGATATGTTTTATAGACAAGACACAAGTCTTTCTACATGCAAACAATTTTGATATTCGAGTTGATATGAATTATGATATCTACAACCATTGAGTTTTGGTTGATGTCAACAAAATTAAAGAAGTCTGCTTCAGTGCAAAGGCGTAGATATTATCTACTACTAATAAACGTAGATTTGTTTGAGCTGCGGCTTAAGCTCGGGAGGAATCGTGTAAACTTCCTGTTCAGGCTTCTTTTTTACTAGTCGCTTCCAGCGACCACCGATGTTCTTGCGAAGACTGCGGAAACTCGCACGCTCGTTGCCGTGCGGCTGCATAAGGTTGTCCTGGAAAGATAGAAAGGTCCCGTTAGTTCAAAGCAAAATAAAGGATGTAGGAGTTTAGTGACCTGGTATGCCAGTTTAAGGGTCCGTTAGTAATGCATCCACTGCATGCACCGATACGCTCCAGCTACTATATGTTATACAATACGGTCGATATTTTGAGACTGTTGCCAACCAAAGAAATGAAAGGTCGGACCAAACGGTCTCATTTGGTTTGCAGGGACTTTTTATAACCATTCTTGAAACAAGATACTTTAGATACAATGGTTGTTGCAGTTGCTTTGTTCTCAGAGAACAAATATGTCAAGAAAAAACCTTTTAAAATATGAAGTTGGACGAGTAGGAAGTTAATGTTTGCAACGAGTAAACCGTGAGGCCATACGAGAGCTGGCAAGCCTTGAATACGCTATTCAAAGACACATTAGCATGATCTGCTTCCTGGTGTGGCGTCTCGATATATGAACATGCAGATATTGTTTAGACTTTGATTGTCAATGAAATGAACGTTTAGCAAACCTCGCTCAATGGTTATCAGAGCATGATATTGAGGTCACAGCGTTCAAGAGATGGAATTATGGAGGCGTTTGCATTAACCTCTTTTGTTAGTCAAACAACCTCAAGAAAAGAAGGTCGTGTTGCAACACAGTCGCCTTGTACAGCTTTCTATTTGTGAGCATGTCCCGTCATTTAATACAATTTTGCACTTAGTTATCGCAGCGATGGTATGCGTCGGTCTAACTCTCTCTCACGTGGCGGGGAGGGCCAAGCTAGTCACGATTTCTTTTGTTTAATATTACGTTTCTTTTCCCAGACAACTTTCCATTGTTACCCATACCCACCCTCCTTGAGAATGTAAGAACGGCAGCTACTGATGTACATAAGTACTTGTTCAAAGACTGTTACATTCGGGTCAAGTATAACGGCTGCAACAGGTTTTGCTGCATAAATAGATGTTTGGTTTTTGTTATGATATTTGGAGTATTCGTGTATTTGTACTGACCTGATCTTGAGGATAGACGTAAGGCGGGGGCAGCGGCGGCGGGAACTGCCACAGGGGCTGCTGGCGGAAGGCGAGCGGCTCCGGCGGGGGCGCCGTGGCCGCCTGGAGAACCTCGGCGGGGTGGACTGACGCCGAGTGCTCCTCCCGTTTGCGCAGCTTGCTGTGGACGATGCGAATCGCCATCATAGTACCGTTGTTTCCAACCATGGTTCCAAACGGTCCAAACACGCAAGGATAACTGTTCACACTGGTCTGGATCACAGGTAAATTCCAGTCAGGCAGTCACAACATTTCAATTTCAGTTTACACTCACAGCCGTAACACAAACTAATTAGGTACTAAATTTAAATTAATTATCACAATTTATTTTGTTAAGAGCTTATTGCACTATCACTGCTCATAGGAACGCGTGGTAGACCGCGCTAAACAGCTCCAGCTGCGCGGTAAGTGACTAGAATATTTCGAGAAGTGGTGGCCGGCAGGTGCCTAGCAAAGCGCTCGCTCGTGCCAAACGACCTCTACGGAGTACTCCATGCGTCTGAGTTGAGGTGGAGGGGCGCGTCTGGCTTTTATAGACACGAGCATGACGCGGCGCCGGAGTGCGGGGTGCGCGGAGGGGGGACGGTTGACGATCCAACCGTTTTCCGCGAAAAACTACTAAATGATGGCGGCGCGGCGCCTGATACGACACTCTCATAACGTGGCAACAGTGACGCAGCTGAGACCTGACCATTCGATGGTTTGCCACCATAACCATAATAACAGTTTACAAAATTCTTTGATTGCGGCTGTGAGTGTTTTATTAAAATTAAGTTGTCAAGTCTTACTTTTATTATTCTTGCGTGTTCAGGAACCCATCTACATTCAATTTTACTTAATTTTTGCACGGATGCCAACAAAACAGTTACAACAGAAGATACTTAGATACTTACATAAAATACATTAGATAATACATATAAGTCTTAATATTTATCTATACTACGATTCAGCTACACTGCCAAAGGGGTGTGTAGCAAAAACACGAGTCAAGAGTTCATCAAATTTTGGTTACAATGGTCTT
Source organism: Chloroclystis v-ata (assembly GCA_963691955.1). Classification (NCBI taxonomy): domain Eukaryota; kingdom Metazoa; phylum Arthropoda; class Insecta; order Lepidoptera; family Geometridae; genus Chloroclystis; species Chloroclystis v-ata. Next base: position 7,055,065 of record OY829902.1, on the reverse strand, counting down.
AATATCTACATAAAGAGAGAGAACGCTATCATTAAAACCAGATACTACAAGAATAAAGCAACTTTTATCGATCACATAGATAAAGCGAACAGTTGGGAGTTCTGCATTTCACCATTTGAGTTCAAAGTCCACAACATAAAATATCCATCCATAGTAATGGTTTACGCACAGCTGGTTCGGTGGATACGGTAGACGCAGCTGACTATAATATTGCATCTCTTTTCAATAAGCCTAAACATGTACATGTTTGCAAGGGAGGCCTGCTTTGTAAGCTTTCGACTCTGAAAGGCAATGTAGGGCTGCAGGGCAAGGGAGAGCGGGAAGGTGCAATGCCCTTAGCTTCAACTAACATAAGCAAAGCTCCGGGCATTCGACTTGAATAAAACCTGGGATAAAAAAACACAGGTAGTAAGCTATTATGTGTCGTTACCCTTGAGAACGTCTAGAGGATATCATCATTATAAAGGTAATTCTTCGTTCAGTTTCTCAGACTTCAAAATGATATTTTAATTGCGAAACATGACGCGATGAAACAACACTATTTGAAGTAAATATAGCACGTTCAAGTTCTATAATCTTCACTGAATACACAAAAAGCACATTCAGTATTGAAAACTGACAGATAAGGGATAGAATATGGATGATACTTCACGAAGCAGAATTTATGCGTTTCCATTTATTTCTACAGTTATTCAACGACTTGAAGACAATTCTGTATGCTACAGTACTGCAAGACACAATGTACCTAACAAACATTGTATTCTTGAAGAGTCACGACTTAATTAAGACCATTAACCACACAGAAGTATCAAACCGTCCACTCAATTTAAGAGTAGGTAATCCGACTTTGTTTATCTACAGGTAATTATTATATATTATCATTATATTATAAGATACATAACTATATTATTATCATTGTGATAGCATCTGACCCTATGGTATCAAATCTTTACGATTGTAAATGACACTCTGTTTAGTCTTCAAAATAATGACCATTATGAATAGACCAGTGTTGTCTCCATGTGAGTTATGAAACCAACTGTTTGATTTTCGTTTGTGGGTACGCTACTTGGGGTGGTAGTGGAATGAATATATAGATAGATATATATTGGCTAAAAAGTAAAGTTTTGGTGTTGATTGGCATAAGCCATTTAAATCTCGAAAACATGACAGTATTTTTTCATAGTATCAGTAATAATTCATATTAATATTCAATTACTAAAGTTATTTATAAATATTCAAAGTGAAAGGCATCTCTAAAATTGCATAACTGTTTTAAGTGCTTTCATGATCTCTAACATAAAACTTTTGGCAATGTTTTCAGTTTTCTACCTATTTCTTAATAAAATTGACGTCAAAGGCGTTAATGTTTTTAAATACAAACCTATTAAGATAAACCGAGTTTTGAATTTCAACTTAGTAACAAAATTTGACCCGTACTTACGTCAAACAAAGGGTATCTTTTTTTACTTTTATTAATACTTTTTAAAATATGTAAGTTTTACTTGTTAAACATTTATTTATAACTTTTTTGTCCGATGTTTGTCATTAATTTCGAAATTCAAAATTCGTATGTATCTTTTTTTTTATAGTCGTTTACTTCCTAAGGTATCTAATCTAAATATTATAAAATGGCATTGAAAAAATTCTATGGCATTCACTAATATTTAAAAATACTTATTCTACAATCGGTCTAGCGAAAGCTTAATTGCCGCATTGACGTCAGCAGTTGAAGATCGATCGCAGTCAATCATAGTAGGTACATTTTCAATAAGCTTCTCTTTAATAAATGAATAATCTACGACAACAATGAGTTCAAAGACCATAAAATAATTAAAATATTCTACGAATTAATTTGACCTTTTATTTATACAGTTCGGAAATGCGACATTTTTATTTGTTCATTGAACTTGAAACGCTACCTCTCACATAAACAGTTCATTCTCCAACCTCAGAGTTGTTTGTTTTATTACAATCATTGCCAGTTTTGTTACTGTGGCATTTATTTATCATCAATGGAATAGGTTAGAAGAAAGTCTACAGCTGCAACAACATTTTAAGCCCACATGGTATCGTTATAAGCACAAGTGATTAAAAATTTAACAACATTACCCTCTATAACCGTGTTTTCAGCTAGCATCACTATTTATAAAATTATAAAACAAATCACAGTTTACTTTGACAAATTGTAAGATTACTAAGTGTTTATTTTTGATTGCAAGGTTACCCCACTTGTGTTAGTGACTGCACCGACAGAAGGTACAACTTCTGATATAGACGAGGCCAGCAAGACACCTTTATTATAACCATTATTCTGATTGTGTTGGTGTTTAGTGTCACTAGTTTTCTTTAAAGAAGTTCCTGTATTGCAAGAATTTGTCTCATTGTTCCGGTTATAAATTATTTTAATAAACTATGCTGTGGTTGAGATGATTTGATAGAGAATCAAGCAGCTGTAGATAATATTTTAAAAGGCATTGTACGACCGGCCCCGACCTTGTCTGGTTTTTTCGTTCCTGATGTAAATTTGAATGCGAGCGTAGTTCTTATAGTCTTTATTGAACCAATATCGGTTTTTTGTCCATCAACGCGGCCTGACTCATTTAACAGAATGGGATTTAAATAGAAATCAACCAATCATCGAACACGGAAGCTTCAGATACAAAGTTAAATATATACAAATTTAAATACAGGGTCTATATTAGTGTTTTTTGTTGCATTACAATCTATATTTTTATACTGATAAAAAATATTATAGTGTGACTGGTAGCAAGCATTAGCTAGAATTATACCAAGCGAATTTGCCTTGACTACTTAAAAACCAACCTTGGTAGCATATTGAACAAGCAATACCATGTTGAAAAAATTACAAAGTTTAATCTATACCTTCGTACATACAGTATCCTTTTCAGTTAGGTACGTTATAAATCGTAAAAATACCTATGAATTTACAGCAAAAATAGATAGGAAGTGACTATTTGTACGGGTACCGGATGAATAAATTATTATTTATTCGTACGGGTACTGGATGATTAGCTTTTCTTTTAAGAACGTCACTATTTGCACGGATACTGTATGAATAAATTATTATTTATTCGTACATCAATTGGGATGATTAGCTTCTCTTTTAATAAGTTTCGATAACCTCCTTGTGTTCACATTGGTGAACACAAGGAGGTTATCATAATTTTGCTTATATTTCTAGTGATTATATTCTCTTTGATTTTCTGTCATTCTGTCACTAAGTATTTTTATAATCAAATAATTCAATTTGAATTTATTTAGCTTGTATAAAATATCTTACAAAATGGGTAAGTAATTATTAAATTAATAAAAAATATATATTAACTAGCTTTATATTAGATTTCCCGCGGTAAAAAACTACCCTAAGGGCTCTATCAATTTATGCGTTTCGTATCGGACCGCTGCAGTGCCGAAGCGGTGCGTTTGTTGTACGGCGCACGGCCGGTCGCTTGTTTTCATACAAAATGCACGGTGCGGCAACAGCGCGGCGTCCGTACCTGCTGTCGGGCGTTCGCGGAACGGACGCCGCACCGCTTCGGCACTGCAGCGGTCTGATACGAAACGCATAAATTGAAAGAGCCCTATGTCCTTCTCCCGGTTCTAAGCTACCTCCCTGCTAATTTTCAGCTAAATCGGTTCAGCCGTTCTTGAGTTATAAGTGGAGTGATGGGTTGTTGATGATAAATTCCAATTGATATAATAGAAAAACAGATTTATTTATCTTCACATACATTCCATGCAAGAACACACTTGACACAATCAAACGACATCGGTGTTGCCACACCGTGTGGAATATTCTACTTAGTTTAATTTTGATACCATATCTAACATGGAGTAACTAACACGACTTTCTTTCATATATATATAGATTTCTTAACATAGAATTGTTTTTTTAATTTTAATATTGATGATATATTCTTCAGATTCAGAAGAAGAATATGAAAACGAAGAGGGCAAAGAGGAAGACCAAAACAGAGAAGAGGAGAATGATAATTTATTGAAGGAAGGTGACAAATTTGATTCTTTTGAATCGTTAGAAAAGAAAGTTAAAGATGTGGAAGATAAAGAGTACGCATGTTTCTATCATCGAGATGCTATGACAATTGAACGATGTCGCACAAAAGGAATCAAGAGGCATGTTGAAGCGTCCCTGATATACCTACATTACAGCATCCGATACTATTGTATTCATGGAGGGAAAAATTTTGCATCTACGTCGAAAGGAGCAAGAAAAGCATTCTCGTTTCAGAAAAATTGTCCAGCAACTTTCAACGTCGGAGTGGATGATACTGGCCACTATCTTATCATCAAATCAATTAACATGAATCACAATCACGATAGAAGTGAAAATCTTTTTCAACACTATCCACGGAGCAGAAGATTAACTGAGGATACCATTAAAAGTTTTTGATTTTCTATATTTGTTTAAGTTATGCCTAAAAAACAAAATGGTATTCCATATTTAGTTACTTTCCTCTATGTTTTAGTATAATTTAATTAATTTTGATGTTATGAAAATGTAAGAACAATTAAAAGTTTTATAGAATTTAACTTGACTAAAAATAAGTAAATTAAATTTGTTCAATTAATTTAATCATTTTATTTCATCTTCTTCTTCTTATATATAAAAGAAAGTCGTGTTAGTTACTTCACTTATAACTCGAGAACGGCTGAATAGATTTGGCTGAAAATTGGTGGAGAGGCAGCTTAGGAGCCAGGAGAAGGACATAGGATACTTTTTTTCAAATCTAATATAATGCGGGCGAAGCCGCGGGCGGAGAGCTAGTCTTATATAGAAAAGAAAGTCGTGTAAGTTACTCCACTTATAAATCAAGAACAGCTGATTCGATTTGGCTGAAACTTGGTGGGGAGCCAGCTTAGAACCGGAGAAGGGAAAATCTAATAAAACGCAGGCAAAGCCGCGGGCAAAAAGCTAGTTTAATATAATCAAGAGCATTTACTATTGAATGAATGAACCGATTTCCACACGGTTGGCAGCATTCGACGTAGTTTTTTTAACCTCATTAAAAATCTATAAGTTTAAAATGATCGATCGAGGAAATTCGTCCGACTTATGTTCGAATAATAAGAAATTGTTTGTCCAGTACCCGTATTAATAATTATAATTTATTCATGCAGTACCCGTACGAATAAAAAATAATTTATTCATACAGTACCCGTACGAATAAAAAATAATTTATTCGTACAATACCCGTACGAATAGATTCAGTCAAATAGATATACCTATAACATTACATGTCATGGTTAGATACCAAGTGTCTCGCCATAAAAAACAATCATTGGGTTGTGGAATGAAAATGATCTGTTATTATTAATAATTGGCCTTATATTATCAATGAGTGTCATACAATTACTAAGGACATAAGTTCTTATTACCCGCGCTCGGAGGGATTGTGCCTATCCCTCCCGCAGAGGCAAACGATGGTCTTGTCTACTGAGAGCACAATCAGGGAGTTATGCTCCAGGACCACGCCAACCTCACAGTTTTCCTCTTTACACTTCATCGCCTCGACGGCGATCGGAGCGAAGAGCATCGAAAAGCACGGGCACTTCACAGCTGTTCTTTTTGTTCAAAATAACAAAGGCAACGTGGGCCGCATTGGCGCGCGTTTTGGCGCAGACTGGCGAGCTGACTACTCCGCGGGTTTGGTATACATACGGCCGAGTCGGCGTTGACTATTTGACTGGCTGCGCGGCGGCCAGCTCGCCTCGCGCAGCGGTAGGTCGCAACCGAGCACGCACCTCTCCCGTTACCTCATTGCTATGTTATGGGACCTGACCCCGCGAAAGCCCTCGGTAACCATGCTAGCTAGCATTCACTCACGACACGGAACTATCGATCACCTATGAAATCTGTATCACGTTGTCTGATTGCAATATTGTCTCTGAAATCATCTCCAACGGCATTGTTTTATGCTGGTCGTGGTTAAACTGAAAACAGTTGTACGTCAACGGATGTCGGCCCCAGTTAGCCGCATTCATACATAACAAATAGCGATGTCTGTTTGAGACAATCGAATACCCATTGTGTATGTAACACGGCTGAATATTTTAAGACTGTCTGAATTGTAATGAATCTTTAAACAAATTTTGGGTGGCACCTTGTATCTAAATTATAACCTATGTACCCTCTTTATTCAAGTACAGATTAACCGAAACCAGTTTTTTATCGAAGTGACGTCACAACGATCACGGTTTCACCTTATGCAATGATTAAACTGAAATGTAGTATAGCGTAACCCCAAGATTAGATTAATCATTGTATGTCTATACTAGCTAACCGCCTGAAACTATGCCTGCTATAGGAGTTAATGAATTAATTAAAATGTATGGTTTTGCATTTATATAAGTATTCAATTATGATATATAAAGCTACTCCAATGTTACATTGAATAAAACTTTTAACTGTGCTCTAACAAGATAATACCTTTAATAGATTCTTATAGCTTTTAAGATTTTTGATATTAATATAATTACCTACATATTTGAATCACATTGAAAAACTAAGCGGAAGCATGGAGAAATTATTTTTCGACTCAAACCATGAAATATCATGTGCAAATTTTAAAATAGCGAACATTTAGTGAAAATAAACGCAATTATGAAGCTTTATGTCAGACCAGACGGCAAAGCTTGGCTTGCATCCAATGTAACTGGACCTTGGTGTGTGGTTAAATAAACGAATTGCAGTATGTTAAAAAAACCTAAACTAAAATTTCTTTAACAAAATATTTTAGCTGATAAAAACTAATATTCAATGCGGTTTTCAAAGAATTTATGTTTATTCATTCATAACTCTAGTAGCTTTTTTTCTTTAAAGAATTGGTTTCATCAATAAATTTACCAAACGACTAAGCAATCCAGTTGGTACAGTACAGAACGCTACAGACGCTGCTGCCCATCTGATATAGTTAATAGTAATTGTAATTTTTTTGTTTTTATAATCAACTTTATTTTCGAGGACTTTTATCTATAAAAGCATGACAGTCCCATCATAACTATTCGTAACCTAATCTTAATTAACAAAAAACTAAGGAGTCACTGATGCATAAATATTCTATATCATAATAAAATAGCTGCTTTTGAATTTGGTACTGATAGTAATTGTAATTAATGTTGACTGTTGTTGACAAATTGCGACTATTATTAATACATCTGTTTCAGTCGACCTTCCACAAATTAAACTAAATGAGGATAAGGCTAATAGAGAGGACATTCTGCAAAATAATTAAAACTTCCACACTGCCAATTATCAAAACTATTAACTGACGTCTCCTATTGAGGAAACTTCAATCAACTAGACTATGGGTGTTTAACTGGATTGAAGTAAACGTAATTGGTTTTAACCAGTTTAAGCAAGATTAGTGTTGGTACGGACATCGGTCTGACATTGGGCTTGATCATTACCGAACCACCATATAAGACCCTTAACATGCCAATGACACTGCCTTCTTGGGATCCGTTCTTAGTACTTGCATGATAATTATTCTGTATACATTTTCAGGATATAAAATGATGTAATAAAACTTTAGTTTATCTTTATCGTTTTGTAGGTGAGTTTAAGGATTAACTTTGTATCTTCTGTCTTTTCAGAATAATACTACCAAAAATACAGACAAAATAATTATTTAAACATCTACATATTTTAATTTAGAGCTCCCAATTTAGAGCTTCAGTGTATTGTAATTGTAACCAAATATACTCACATTTTCCTTATGATATTCTGGAAAGATCGCTTTAAAACCGTCAAAAATAATAATCTGGTCATGGTAATGCAATAATATTTGTTGTTATATCACTTTTCGATCAAACACTCAAACAGACAGTATATTTACTTATACAGTGCACTTATATTATGAAATCAAATATGGATTAAATAACTGTATTCAAGAAATTCACCCAAACGAATAGTACGAGTATGACTGCAGCCGTTAGCTCAAGTGTCAAGTTACTACGACATATCTTTTCGTATTAAATTTACGCCTACCCTCTTACTACTACCCTCATATTTTAAACTATTTCAACGCGTTTGAAAAGATATTTAAACTTGAAGTAAAAATTTGATGACATCCATTATTGTTGTTTAGTTGAAATAAACAATAGAAAATTAAGTTTGACTAAGCTCATTAGGTAGATATTTTCTATGAGTCATCTTTGGATACGAAGCTGAAATAAAGCCATTTCGCAAAAGCCTTGACAAGCTTGTTCCATTCTATTGCCTTGAAGTGCATAATGATTGGGCTTCTATTCAAGCCTAGGCAACTAACCTATTTATATCAGATGAATGCAATGGATTGTCTGTAATATACTTTATGTCTTGTTATCTCATAGTTATACAATTTGCAGCATAAACCGTTACATAATTTTTTTTTTTGTTTATAATTAACTAACTTTCCGCCCGCGTAGACGACATAATTATTTAGGTACCTATAATAATTAACTCAGATAAGAGAGGACAAATTTGAAACTTATGTTTTATAATATTTGAACGATTGACGTTATAAGTTACTAATAATCTCTCTAAATTAAAAAAAGAATTAGGTAATTGTCTTTTGTTTTATAAATACCTAACAAAAGTAGTATAAGCGTAGTAATCATTTGAGAATGTGAAATTTTATTCGTTGTCGTATGATTAATTTTAACGCGAGCAGAATCGCAGGGCGAAATACTGGTGTCCTATGAATAAGACGTTCACATGAGGTGAATGAGTGAATGATAAGTAGCTTTTATGTCTCAAGTAATAAACATTAATCTTCAAAACCTTAGTCACTTTACTATCATGGAGTCATCCTCACTATCTATCAAGATCCATTTTATCAATACAGATATCTTTATCAAACAGATTTCAGTATCAATACCTCGGAATGAGTCAGATAGTTATTTTTAGATAAAAATTCTAACAATGTTTTAATTTTCCATTAATAAATATGACGACACCCAGGGTAAAGTCGTACCTCTATTTAATTTTAAATTGTGGTCTACGCAAACACATTTTTAGAAAGTTTGATTTTTAAATAACGTTAATTCTATTTGTGTTCTTGTAGTATCGTGGTTCAGAATTAAACGTGAATAAAAATAATATTCTCTCTGTTTACGATGTTATTGAATGCTTCGATTGCCAGTAAACTTCAACACTTATTTATATGAAGATAATATTTAGTTTTATTATACCTACTGTTTATGTCTTTATAAGCTTTCTAAAGCACATTTCAATATTATTTGTGGATTTATAAAGTATTGAAGAGAAGACCAGAATAAATTTTTGGTTACCTATCATTGGGCATAAGGTGATTAACTGTCATGCATTACGCTGCATGGCGCGTGCTGCGTATTCTAACGTTGTTTGTAAATGCAGACACAATTACCAAACGCCAAAAGGTTTTTTTTCACAAAGTCAGTTAGATATTGAAAAATGATATCTTAGTAGATGGCAGTAAATTAGATACTACACATTACTTACTTTATAGTGAGGGCCAACAGGACAATAATGAGCCCGACCAGGGCCATTGCTATGACGACACCACATATCATGTAATTCGCATCATTTGGGGCATCTGAAACAACGAAATATAGCATATAAATTTTTGCTGTTTAATAAGCGCTGTGGTTGTTCTGGATAATGATCCTCAATGGATTTTGGTATTCAATTAAGTTTGAAGGTACATATTTATAACCAACTTACTTGATTATAGAACACAAAAAGTAGAATCAGCTAGAAAATAATAAGTTAAAGAACTTTCTTTTACTTGTTATTTTACACCAAGCTAAAATCGATCGTTTTAAATATTCTAGTAAGGTCGTTAGCAACGTTCCAAGGTGCTTCATCAATTCACTTCAAGGCTCTATTTTTTTAATTATCTTTCAACTCACCCTGACTTTGACCTTGTGAACCTACCTGATAAGGGTGTAAGAAATACAATGTATGTAACGATAACTTACAAAAACTTATATTTTTTTATTAAATAGCAATAGGTATTATACGAGTAGGTGAAGAATGTTTTTGTTTTAAATATTTATGATTAATTTAATTATATTTTTAGGATTACATAATATCCACTAGGTACTACACTTTTAGTATGTACTTGAAGAACTGCGTATTTAAGACAGTCAATCAATAAAATGTATTGAATCAATAAAACAAGGACACATTCCACTAAAATGAACCTTATGAACTAACGGCATAGACTATGTGTATATTTAGTCTATGCTAACGGTAAATGATATATGTAATTAGAATTTACTGCGTAGGTAACTGCGTTTCAATTATAAGGAAACCACATAAATAAATTATCAACTGCTTCGTAGAAAATGGGTAGGTACGCTTCATATGAATATAATATACCTAGAACCTAACTAACCAACCTACTTGTTGTCTGTTATTTTTGTGTACAGTAAAATATGGTAAACAAAGTTATAAGCTGTGCATAGGATGACAAATTAAGATTAGCACGGCAGAGTTCGAAACGACGACGAAAATGTAGCGTCCTTCTAACTAAGGCAACAATAAACTAAGGTTCTTCGTCAGATCTCCTACTAAAAGATTGTGTAATTCTCTGAAACGGAAGCTAAGATAACGTTGACTCTTGACGCTTCTAGGTGGTATAAAAGACACGACAAGGCTGTAGTTGTTGTAACTCAGGCTCAATTACAATATTATTAGCTAGGTACATTTAATTACTAATGTTTATACTATCTGCTTCCTGAATTATAGCAGAATTTGTTGAGATGATTTTATATTTGGTAAAAACTTCAAACAAATTCAATTCAATTCCGTTATAAGCTAAAAGAATGAGTTACGGGTTCTATAATAGATTTCTGATATAATTGAATTAATATAAATAGATATTCTAATTAAAACGGGAATGAGTTGTTAGTAGGAAGGTAACTTTCATTGTAGATCTTAAAAAACTTTATTGTATATCTCTAACGTTCAGACAGTCACTTGTTAAACATTTGAACAAAGCAATCGATGCTCATTATGTTAAATCTTTCAATTGATGCTGTTATATTCAAATCATTTACAACGAGGATTCCATCGACCATGCTTTGATTATGACAATTAGATCTTTAGGTAGGTATTACATATTAGCATGAGTATTTCAATACGCAGAAAATAGTAATAAGGTTTGATAAACACTGTTATTTGGAAAAAATAACTTTTTCTTCTCGGTCTTGCAAAAATAAAATCATCTTATTTTTGAACTCCAAATTCGACAAAAAGTTAATAAACACGAAAGCATTATTACCACCAAACCAAACTTAAAATTTGAGACATCATTTTTCTCAGTAGACTATTAGGAACGTCTTTTCTTTTAGAGTGTAAATTAGTTTTGTTTTTGTCCTAGTTCTATGAGAGATAGTTCGTTCAGTAGGTCTTAAACACCAATACATTCCTGACTTGGGTCAGGAGAGTCGTTCACCCGGTATTTAGATCCAGCTTAAACCAAGTTACTTAACACGTACTCATAATGTAGGTACCAAGAAAGTATATATGTATACTTGACTTGTGTGAACAACAATCACGTAGAAAACAGAATTCCGGCACGGACTAAGTGGATTCCATAAATATAAAATTCTTACACTTCTATATTTCAAGCGGTTAAATAATTTAAGTCAGTTATTTGATTTATTTATTATTTTATTTATTTTTTATTGTTGAAAGTTAATGAATCTTCAATGTCTAAAGTAAAATAGGTAAACATTAAAGTGCATATTATATCTCTGAAACTGAACTCAAGTAAAGTTGAATGGATAAAATAAACTAACTACGGAGTTGCTAGGTAATTCACAGCCGTGACAGATACCCGACCCGTACCAAAACAGTGGTTTCATAATATTTCTACACCAGCGTTAGGTGGTACTTAGGCGCATCGTACTTCATGGGGTTAATGCACTTTTCTTGCCTTTTTGCTTCTAGGGCAACGGTCTCCCAGTGGTTCAGATGTAATTACTATGAAATAGCTTACAGTTTGATGGCTCGTAAAAGTAAGAGCTTTACACCGATAACTTCAAATAGGCTAAACCACTTTTAACCAATCTCGTATATAAATTGTATGATGTAATAATATAGGTTATTTTTGTAAAATAATACTTTTTCTTATCATAAGACACTATGCTTTTCCTTTGACAATCCTGATTTGTTTTGTCTCAAAGCGTCAAGCTATTGTTTAATTACAGTTGTAGATTATTATATATTTCATATTTCATTTATTTCAACCATTGGAACATGTCAATAATAAAACTATGTTAGGTAAACAATTAAATAGGTGATTAATTAAAATAATGTCAGGATAATCTAATCATACATCTTATGATTGTATGCACAAGGCAAAAATGTTGTTGTTTTAAGGTACCTAGTAAGGTTCTATGTAAACCGTTTCTTTTAAATGCATTATTCTTTACATCAGTTTATTACATCATTGAATGGTAGGGAAGTCCTAGACACAATAAATCTATTGAATTAAAAATCTAGGGTAGTTCCACCGCGCTCCAAATCCCATTGTTCTCAAAATTTTAAAGTTCATACATTGATTCCACTGTGCTCCAAGAATTTTTAAGTAATAAAATATTCGAATATTTTAGTTCCACTGCGCTCCAAGCAATTTTGAGTAGAGTTAGCAAAAATATAAATTTGGCATGAAACATTACCTACGGTACGTGAAAAAAATAATAAAAGATGTAGGTACCTCAAATATGTTTATTCAGTCAATAATTAAGTTATCAACAATAATTATTTCTTAAAAATAATGTAAAAACAAAAATCACAGCTTCAGATTAGAAAAGTTTTCTTAAAACTACAATACAAATACTAATTAAAACTATATAATAAAATAGCAGTTACGAAAAAATAATCAGTCTCCCTTATAATTAAAGTAAATAAACATAAAAAATCACAGCTTCAGATTAGAAAAGTTTTCTTAAAACTCCAATACAAATACTAATTAAAACTATATAATAAAATAGCAGTTACGAAAAAATAATCAGTCTTTCATAAAATTAAAGTAAATACCTAAACATAAAAAATCACAGCTTCAGATTAAAAGTTTTCTTAAAACTACAACACCAATGCCTTCTAAATAATACTCTATAATAAAATAATCAGTCACGAATAAATAATCAGTTCTTCAGTAAATAAACAATTTATAAAATCACAGCTTCAGATTAGAAAGTTTTTTAAACCTAATTGTTGTTATTAGATGTTGTGTTGTGATTTTTAAAACTGTTTTAAACATCATACATTTTGGAAATATTGTTTATACTCCGGAGAGATAAGAAACCTTTCTCTGATTGGTCAAGACAAGACCAGTAAGACCGCGTAAGCGCACATTCCCAAACTTTGAGCATTTTTGACAAACAAGATGAATCCACGTTATAAAAATATTAACGAAATTAATTTGTACTTGTTCTTACAAAAATAAACAACTAATGTTACCTTTTTTTGCTGACGCTATCTTTTTCATTTTGGAGTGTGGTGGAATCAATATGGTACTTATAACTTTTAATAATAATATGGGTAATAAAAACTTGGAGTCCGGTGGAATACATTCTTGGAGTGCGGTGGAACTACCCTCTAGAACTGCTGCTCTGGTAGTATAAGTAACAAAGAAAATTATCTCGCTAGCAACAAAGTATACAGCCTAGTTTCCTTAAGCGGCTTTACGGCTGATAACTTATGCAAGTTCATCATTTTCTGACACGTGTAGCCTTCTTAAACGTCTCAAAAGATACCGAGTTCATAACTTATAACGAACAATTCAATTTTGTGTGATCGACACGATTTATGCTTATTATTAACCTGCTTGTAATAAGTACCTATCAATTTTCAATTCATTAGCAAACAGGTGAACTGAGATTTTTAAAATGTCAAATCAGCAAACAGTAAAAAATTAAGCATTTCTTACACAAAAGATCATTCTTACAAAATCTATATTCATAATTTCTGTGTTCGCTTAGTGGATAGGTACAAACTTTTACATTTTGATTATTATTGGTTTCAAAATCTATTGCGAATTTTCTATTGATTGTATCTTTTGTAAGTTTTATCTACTATATCAGGTACATATGTGCAATTGTTGTCACACATCGTACTTGCACCTATACCCAACAATAAGGTATACGCGTGTGGATTGAGCAACAGTCCAGAGTAATACATTTACAAAACAAAGGCATTGTGCCACAAGAATTACTCCACAATTATACAATGTTTTGATAGAACTCACAAGACCCACGTGGTACCTCAGTACGCCTCATAATCGTCATCATTCCAGCCCTTAGAAGTTCAATGATGAACATTCTTAGTCATAATCAACCCTATTTATGTTCCCACTGCTGAGACATAGGGACTTCTCTCATGACGAGAGAGATTAGGCATTAATTCACCACGCTCGCTGGCTAAGTGACTAAAACAACTTCAAAATTTTCTCAGAACATGCCAATTTCCTCACGAATACTCACAATGTTTGCCTAAACGTTTTGAACACGTGATATAAAGCCCATATTTTCAAGAGTATTGTCAAGGGGCTATAAGTCTGAGATAACTGAAATTCAGCATGGTTATTATAAAACAAATCTCAACAATCAATAATAAGTCTTGAAGACACTTCTTACGAAAACAAAAGCATTGCGTCAATATTTTGCAAGTTATCTAAGTAATCGCTCAACTGAGACATTTTTGATAGTAAAATCACATGCCAATGACGTAGATCAAAGCAAGAATGACAAACTATTAAGAAATACATAAAAAACAATGTTTGTACATTGTGGCCTCAAAGGTACCAACTACGCCCTCGACTTCACCCGCATTGTTAAAGATATTTCTGCGGAAATACATACATATTTCACGGTGTGAACAGTAAGCTGAAGTGTAGCAGTAAAGCCTTCGTTTCTCTCGGCAATCAAAATAGGTACCTACCTCCAAACCAAATTTCTCCCGTCGTCGTCAAATTTAAAGTCGTCGATGTCAAATATAAATCATAATTTACATTTAAACTTTTGTTCGTTGGGATCAAAAGAAACGTAACAATATAATTCGGTTTTACGCGCTTATCTCAGGAACCGCTGGGCCGATTTGAAACATTATTTCAGTGCTAAATTAAGAGTAGTAATCAACCTAATGTAGATAGTGTAAAAAACGCAACCGAAGCTGTCGGCTTCTCAGCTAGTGAAAATACATGCTAAATTATGGACATACGTAAGTAAACACCTTACCACGTATTAGCAAATAAGAACATTGAGTCAAACTCAATAAATTATTGTAGCTAGCAAATCAATCATTCATCATCATCATAAATCACTCATGTGGAGATATCTATCATGATAAAACCCGTATTAAATGGTTTTTATGTCACAGTGAATATTGACGTACAAGTGGAAGTCTTCTCACATGATTAAGTAACAATTGAAAATCATAGAATTATATCCGTAAATATGTAAGTTATACGATAATTTATAGTTAATTAATCACTGAATGACTAAGTTACTGACAAATATATCGCAATTCGCCTTCGATTGTCTTTGGAGTAGCATCATCAGTCAGTACGTTATAGTTATTACGGTGTAAAATAAAACAGAATAATAACATCACGCTACCTAACCTTCTAGATTGATCATTAGGACGATGAGACAATTAGTTTCATATATAGCTGCAGATAGTTATCTTACAGATATTTATACAACAATATGTTGTTAATCTGGCAGATAACTTACGGATAGGCTTTTTCTTGTTACCGCTGAAACAAGCCCTTACTATATTATGAGCACTTCTACGTCAGTTCCTTGGTAACAATACAGTAGCGACGGCACTTACTGTAGAAACTATTTATTTTTAATGAAACTACATTTTTTAATACATCTTTAATTTATTAGAGTATGTGCCTTTTTATATGTAAAAATGATTTAATCGATAAGTATACCCATACCCATATACCATTTTATAACAACGGGAATTACTTAAGTTTTTAGAAAGGAGTTATAACACTCTCGATGTTTCTCCTCAACAAGAGCAGACTTTCTACCTTTTCGCCGTGCTGTCTTCTCGCTGCTCGCGCGCGCGGTTCTCACAAAAAGAAAGACTGCTCTTGCTATGGTCGAAACGTCGATGTTATTGTCCTTTGCAAATAAGTGAGTTGTTATAAAATGAATAGTGTAACCAGAATTTTAAAGTAAAATAATAATACCAAACTATAAGCAACGTTCCCAAGCGAGGGTTTGGAACTACAGTTCACGCATTCCCCGACCTGTCTCGTTTTATTGTACCCTTGTTGCCAAGCGGGACGTGAACAGAAGACTTAGTTATTGAATACGCCCTTCACAAGTTCTTATACGATCATTTCTGAGAATTAACTTACAAAAATTTATGTTTCATTTATTTTATTCTTTTCACCAGTTTTTAATTGGTTTTTGTTGCCATGCCACTTTTCTGCCATATTCCTATCAGGATATGATTGTCACATTCAATTTCCTTTAGAATATTTAATTGGTAAACTAAATATAGCATTGCAAAACGTTACCGAGTTGCGAGAAAACAGCTATTTGTTGATCAATATAAATCAGCAAACGGTAATACACCGGTTCCTTCAGCTTTCTCTGAAACTGGACCACGCATCCGTGGCGCCTCCATAATGGCAGAACTGTCACTTTGAACATTCGTACAATTAAATATGAGCTCTTTTACGTCTGCTTCTGACATCAAATGGTATGAACATTTTATAATCATCGAAAAGGATAACTCTTATTATTTGACTTAACTTTCCGTACCTATTGCGGTTTTCCCAACATTTTTTTCCCTATAATTATGTTACATACATACGTTTTAGATTATTAGCAATGTACTTACATTTACAGTTTTAAGTAAATTCGTTCCATGTTCAGTACAGTGCACTAAACCTAGAATTATGAAAACCTTTAAAAAATGTAACCTCTTTATATCAGGTTCACTTTGTAGAATCATTATAATTATTATATTATATCATAGTTGTATGATTGGTGTAACACATTTGATGGTTATCAGTATCACCAAAGTGAAACTTGCGTATCAGTGCTATTACGTCTTCTTCAGTCATAATGGACTTCAACCGGAGAAAGTTAGTTTCAAGAAACATGTTACCCAATACTCTTTATTAATATTTTTAATTATTATTGTAGATAAACCGCACATTGCATAAGTCGTACAATATTAATATGAGGTGTCTTGCGAATAAGCGTTATTTTTATTGTATCCTACTTTTTAAATTAAATTATTTAATTGAATTTGCTAGTAATGAGAACAGTAAGATAACACAGATTTATAAGCCAAAGTGACAACGCTATAAAGTAAGCTTAGGGCTTAGCTTTTTTATCCAAATGCACCTAAGACATGTTTGTTTCCACGGTTGTTATTATTTGTTTGTTTCAAATCTCAAACACAGGTTTGTGATTCAGTTATTCTATTCCCGTACACGTGTATAGAGCAAACAAACTTGAACTGAGTCACAATTAAGCATTGCTTTGTTTTCATTTAGACGAGGATATCAACCTTATGTGCATTAATAGGTGCCACTGTGGAATCATCGTCTATTTAAATTACCACATGTCAGCTATATCAATATTTCTTATAGACGACGAAAGACGTGTTAGTTACATTATTTATAAGTCGAGATCGGCTGAAACAATTTCGATTAAAATTGGTGGAGAGATAGCTTAGAACCAGGAAAAGGACATAGGGTTTTTACTGTAGGAAAATCTAACATAACGCGTGCGAAGTCACGGGGCGGAAAGGTAATTTCTGTTAAATATACAAAATAGGAAAATTTCACTAATCAATCAGCAGAACGTAATCTTTAGAAAATTAATGGTTTTATGCCAAAAAAAGAAATACTATATTTATCATGTAGAAAGTTGTGGTAGTCCACGTGAACATGAATAATAAACCCATTCCAAAGTCCTATTTACTTTGTAGTCTTATCGTTTATAGAGCCTTACGTTATAACAGTTGTTAATGTCTATAGCAATACAAATATCAAAGTGCAAATTTCACTAAGATGACTTTCATAAAATAAAATATCTTATAGTAAGTGCTGCGTTTATGGTAGGTCGAAATATTCCCAACAGATCCCTAAACGGCAAACTTTGTTTAAACATGCCAGAATCTATTGTTGATAGATATGGGCCTTTGTATTAAAATTTAAGTGATTCAACCAGTACGAATAAGACCCCCCGCTAACTACAGACTTTCTATCGGCCGATAGTTTGGTCGGGTTGGGCTGTTAGTACGTTTTTCGACCGATACCAAATCGTGTAGTATGCGGACTTGCATACATCTTCATACTGATTATAAGCCCGACCAAACTATATAAAATAAATATAAATAAATATAAATATTGCTGGACAATTTTACACAACGACATCTAGCCCCGTGGTAAGCTCAAAGCTTGTGTTACGGGTGCTAGATTTCTGATATACTTAATATAATATACATACATAGATAGATATTTTTATTATACATACTACATAAACACTATCGGCCGATAGAAAGTCTGTAGTTTGCGAGGGGTCTTATATACTGAACGTAGTTTTTTATTATGATAGAATGGCAGCTGCATAGCAGATGGATATATCCAAACACGAATTGGTTGCAACACCTGTCGCAGGATTTATAAGCAAAAAACAGGTCGTGTTAGCTATGTCAGGTGGAGGACTTTCTTGAAATTAATATAATTTTATGGATATTACAAACTGTTATTATACATTAAATCCTGTTGAAAGTCCTGTTGGGACACAAGGTTTCTTGACGCGAGAGATAAGAGAGAGGCCTTAATTTACTATCCTGACCAAAAAATGGGTTGCTATGATGATGGTGAGACATATAATTAAATATCATTGTAGCTCCTAATTTCACCATGGCGTGTTTAGCTATTCACCCGTCTTTGTAATGAAAAACTGCTGTAATAGATTCATTTGTAGAGGTCGAGGCTGTTAGTAATTGCAATAATCGTATATTCTGTGTTTTCTAGGTGAGGCCTCGTACACAATTTTCTAGGACGGTCTATTATAAGCCTCGTAGGTATCATGATATTCAAACATTAATTCCTTTACTGCGAATGAAATATCACATATATATATACGTTACAAGCTGATCAACCCCCTTTGCTCGCTTCCTATTTTTCTCACCTTTCAAACCTTCCCTGGTTTACTATGAACATTTCAAAACTAAAATCATAATCGGCCGTTCCTGAGTTTTTTTTTTCAGTGAGACTTACAAAGACTAACGGACAGCAATTGATTTTATATACATATAAGGTAAGATAAAAAAATATGACACAAATATCCGACAAAATCTTATGATACTTTTAATTTACAAAATCAAACCTAATTTACAGCTATATTAAGTGGACTTTAAACTCTTCACTTCAAAGTTCAAAATGCTGATAAAACGATTTATGTTCACGTAACTGTTATGAGGCAGAGTTATTGAAAGTGCAATGACAAATAAAGCGAAAGTAAGACTAGACTTAAAAGTAGCACAGTTTTGACATACAATACAAAATGTCAGTGGGCCTTAAAATTTCTAAGGCTAAAAGGACATTGAGACACAGTGAAAGATAAATGCTATTATTTAGGCTAGGCAAAGTATTATGTTATTTTTTTAAAGCATGGGAAAATACATAGACTTTATTATATAGAGAAATTTTAAATTTCAATAAAATAAATTTTAATTAATATTATTTTTTTTTATTGTGAATTAAGGTCTAGTTAATTTTCATGATCCAAAATCTAACGACTGTGTCAGTCGTATTTATTTTGTAGTCGGTAATGATAAAACCGAAGCTTTACCTACCTCTGTCTTTGTCGGCCAAAGTAATAAGCCCGTTCGAAAGCGTTCAAGAAACCGTTTGTATATACAGTAAGACCGTCTGTACACCAAATTGTTTAAAATTGTACTCTATTGTTTGGAATTAAGGGTTACTTGTATCACTATTGACTCAACACCGTCTGGTTGGGTTTCCGTTGGTGTCACGCTAAGACGCCGTGTTCTTAAATCGGGTCAATGAGTAACAAGAACTTCTTTTAAAACGGTTGCTCGCAAGTCTTAACCGAGAAACTTGATACACGTAAATAAATAGTTAGTTGAACTCTCTTAATACTGAATCAATAGAACATTTAAATTCAGTTTATTTTGTTTCAATTTTTTTTTGCAATGGGAAATATAGGAAATGGCGAAAATCTGTGTAACATGTGTTTTAGTATACAAAAGTTTCAGAGAAATAACGCGAGATAAGAACTTAATCACCAAAACAGTGAGTCAGACTTTGCTATATTGTGAAAAACATGAGTTTTATATCTAAAACTAAACGATGTTCTAGATATTTATGAAGTCATACTAGATGTCATACTTTATGTACTTATATTATGTTGTCCATAAATATAAATAACTATATCAAGTAGTCCATATCTAGGTTTAAACATCTTTAGTAATTATTATTTACTTATATATAAATAACTATGTATAATAAGTGTCTAGACATAATCGTCTTTAGTCGGTTTCTAACAAGATCTGATTTCCTAGGCCCAATTATGTTGATTATCACATCACATAACCGTGTTTTTGCTTGATTAATTTTATATTAATAGAAATAACTATTACGTAAATACTAGTGACGAAACTAAACTAACTATTTATTCCAATTATTTGTGTTAAGCTGGTTTCTGTACAATAATATTGCATGATTCATTTAATTGCAGCCTTCCTGCAATATTTTTTTTCATTGTTTTTAACTAAAGGGCGAACATGAATGTACAACTCGATGGATGTCAAGTTCGGCCATATTGAGGGCACAAGTTGCAGCAATCACGCGCATTAGTCACGATGGATAGGTCATTACGAAAACTGCTTTGCTTAGTAATATCAACTGTAAGTCAACTTATTAAGGTTCAATATTATCTTCCGAATTTGTCATTTTAGTTTTGGATAATGGAATTGTGGGAGCTCTTTTTGGTTACTAAATTGGATTTCAGCGTTTGTTGCATCAAATAGTAACAAAGAATTTAAGTGTAGTAAGACAGGAGAGAGACACTAGGTTTATCAAAGCCAAGCCATATGCCATATAAAAATAAGAGATAGAGAACCTTTAATATTTAAGAACATAAATGATTAGAAAATAAATTATAATTCATAACGCAATATGACAGAAGACCGACCACGCTGTTGCAGCGTGTTCATGCAGTCCTTGTAACTTCGAATTGAGGACGATATTGAAGTCTAGAGAGAACATGTCTAACATGACATTCCGGAAGGTCTTGAACTTTAAAGCATAGCCTTTTTATTTTATGTCAAAGATCAAGTATAAAAATCTTATAATTACATAAAATATAAAGGTAAAAACACTTAATACATAAAATAATAATTAATAAATAAACATTGTATACTAAAAAGAAAAACAAATCAAAACACAACCACAAAAGTAAAAAAAATAACAGTTTTATCCGCTAAACATTTATGTTTTCTTCATTCTTATGTTTAGGGCGAAAAACCCCATTTTCTTCATTATCAGTTATTATTTAACTATAATTAAATTACTATCAATTAGAATTAACATTAATATAATGAAATGACTATCAATTAGAATTAAAAAACTTATTATATTTTTATAAAAAAACTTCACTTCCTAGTATTCTTAATAAAATGTCTACATATTTGTCACATTTATTCAAAGCGCCTTGAATGTAAAACGATAGGAACAGCTGTGAAATATCTAACCATAATGTATGCCAAGGCAATACTACAAGTCAGCAATGGCTCGCCTATTGGATACAGTGCATTAAAGAAAATAATAACATGAGTACTTAATTTATATTATCAACCACTTTTTGACAAAGACTAAGAATAACAGTCTAATAGCTAAAGAAAGATACTTACAGAAGTAGGTATACTCTAAAATGAGTGCATATTCGAATTGTTTGGTATATATTTGAACAACCTAACAATAACAGTAAGCTTAATAATTATATTGTGTCAATAATAATGATGTAAGTGTACGGTTCACCAGACTACAATACAAATAATGTTACAAAATTTGATGAACTCATAATGCGCAACAACATTTAGCTGATGCTATCATACTTAGACTGCCTACTTTCAGTGAACTAATCAGGTAAAAATCCATTAGTAGCACGCAATTTTTTCGATAAACACATTATGCGCAGTTCCTCTGAAGAGATAAGTAGAAAAGTACAAAGCCACACAATGTAGGACGTCATAATGAAATACGAAACAGCTCCACCGGAACTTATTACACCAATACAGCTGATATGGGATCGGTTAACCAATATTGTACGCTGTGTACCAGTAAAATGTATATTGCATTATATTTTGTTTTCAATGTATGACATTTTCTTTTACTCGACTTCTGTGTACGTAATTTACCTTCTTAACATATTATTAAATTATTAACATATTTTTCTCTCATATGTGATCATAATGTTGAACATTTTTTACCTATTCATCATGAAAATCTTAAGTAGGTATTTAGGAATTGAGTGTGTAAAACTGATGGGTTGGTTTTCAAAGTCAAATATTTAATCTAACACGTACAATCACATGGACACACCAAAATAACTTACAACTAAATAGAGCACCTGCAACTCATTAGGGTTCCGTAGCCAAATGGCAAAAACGGAACCCTTATAGATTCGTCATGTCCGTCCGTCCGTCCGTCCGTCCGTCCGTCCGTCCGTCCGTCCGTCCGTCCGTCCGTATGTCACAGCCGTTTTTCTCCGAAACTACACGAGCTATAACGTTGAAATTTGGTTAGAAGATGTATTCCGTGAACCGCACATAGATTTCAGAAAAAAATTGAAAAATAAATAATAAAATTTGGGGGTCCCCATACATAGGACTGAAACTTAAAAACTTTTTTTTAATCGAACCCATACGTGTGGGGTATTTATAAATAGGTCTTCAAAAATCATAATAATGTTTCTAACATCATTTAATTCTAAACTTAATAGTTTGGACGTGAGACTCTTCCAAAGTGGAACACAGAGTGTCCCCCCGTCTCTAATTTCTAAAATAAGAGGATTATAAATCTAGAAAAAATATATATTGTACATAACCATAAAAACTAACAACGAAAATTGGGTTGAACGAAATCTATCAAGTAGTTTTTTTATAATACGTCATAAACTATTTCATATAAACAATTGCTGCGGAAGCCTACATGGGCGAGTCCGACTCGCACTTGGCCACTTTTTTTATATTAAAATCTTCTAATGATCAGGATTAACACTCGCGTCAAACTACGAGTATCTAGCATTACCCTTTGAAATAACAGTGTTTTGAGAAGCTAAGTATCTTTTAACATTATTGATTTTAATCAAGTATCTCATATAATGATAAGTACATAGTTTGAGAGATTATTCCATCAACTGATTTTCGCCAGTAATACAAAGTTGTCGAATTACTAAAAGTTTACCGTTGGCGTGGCCACCCAAGATGAAATGATTGGTGGCGGTGACAAAAATAACTGAAATGACGAACCCACTGTCTGTAGTTAAGAGGCTACTGAAATAGAAGTACGAATCTTGTTCAGTCTTGTTGTTAGCTTTATAATTTTAAATGTCTTGAATTCCTGCCTTTATATGTTACATATTTACATTATTATATTTCTCATTTAGTGTTTAATATTAAACACTTGGTTATTGGCATCCTACAAAAATGGATTAAAGTGATCAAGATAAATAATACAAAATTGTTATTTTTGCAAGTCTTTTTATTGAAAATCATTTAAAACACTACAACATTGATCGATCCCTTCTATCATATTTTGATGTAAAGGATTTCAATAAGATAGAATTGCTTAAATCTAAAAATTCGTATTTAGTTGAAGGCAATGACGTAAATGATAATGATGTTGATTTGATACTCGCATGACTCAACATGGCACGGGGCGTGGGAAACCTAGATGGCAATTTGATATGATCGCGCTGATGCTGTGACGCAAAAGCAACCATGCAGATCAATGGAAACCACACTGGGTATTTTACTCATACAATGTGATATCTACTGAATATGAATATAATGAACATATATAATATATGAACATAAATATATGCCAATGTTATTTGACAGACAACACAGAAAAACATATCAACACTGTTTGTTATTTTTTACGGTACATACTTAAAATCTGGGTCTCTTCAAGACAAGAGTGAATAGGTACCTTCTAGCTAGACTCTAGACCGTAGCCGAAGATGCAATGGTCTAGAGTCTAGACCATTGCGACCCATCTTCGGCTACATCGACACTTTCCATCAGGTGAGATTGTGGTCAAGCAAGGGACTATCATCAATAAAAAAAAACGGTTTTAACAATACAGACTTATCAAAAGAAATACCCATCTCCTTATTCAAAACTTAAATCTTTCCAATGTGAATAGTAAAAATTACATTGATTGGTTCAGTGTTGGAAGTTTCTCGAGCTATCCCGAGCAAATGACTGAAACCTCATATAACTATGATGTTCTATGTTAATAATGTAATGTTTATGTTAATATCGGTTTCTGTAGCAACAAAGCGAACGATATCGTGACTCAAGTATAAATCTAGCTAGAGTCAAGCGCGGTTACTAAGGACTCACGCTTCGAAATTCTGTAAATGTCAATCGATAATTTATTAAATTTAATCAAGGTTTAATGAAATTAGCAATGCAGATTGATCGGCTTCTAGTAATTTGGAATTCAAAGAATTTACTGACATTATATAACTTATTTTAGGCCAAGTCACTTAATAACATCCTCTTACATATTTCTGAGGAATTGCTTTTTTTACATATTCTCTTTTTTTTAATAATTATTCTCGTATTCTTAATATTCTTAGTAGCCCGGTGAGAAAATATGGTGATAAAGCTGGCGAAGCCACGAGTGGATCAACTAGTTGTTAATAATTTGAAGCGTATCGCATGCAGAGCAGTACAACACGTAAATTCAAAACCAAAACAGTGTAGAAATTTTATGATTATTTTATGTTTTTCATTAGAAATTGCGTTTCCTAAATAAGGTGGCACAATTCATAACACGAATGTAAAAAACTGACGTAGAAAGTGGTTTTATGAAAAATCTTTAATACTAGCTGACCTACCCGCGGCTTTACCCATGGCTATTACTACTATTTTAAAACCAAAATCACCTAAATCGGCCCAGCCGTTCTTGACTTAAAATTACAACGCAAAGACTTTGCCACAGACAGGTTTGATATTAAAATTAATTTTACTATAGACCAACTGTCCCGCCCGTTTGCTGTCGGTCCTGCCGTAGTCCGTACGAATTTCAATTGATTTATATATATGAGATTATCAATGTATTAAGAATGTTCCCTTGGACTGGTTAGACATAAAAATCAAGGTAATTTGACAAAATGACTCAGTTGGAGTTTACTAAACTGTGACTAGCCAAGCGGTTGCAAGTTACATAGCACGCATCGATAACACGCGTACCAAGAAACGATACCATCAACTTTTGATAATGTTTAAAGTTCATTTATGTAAATTATAAACAGAGGATATTAATTAGCGGATATTGTAAGAGAAGGTTACGTCATAACTTCTGAAACAATTGTTACATTCTTGTACTAATTTATGCCTATACTTATGGATCTTTCTGTATATACTTAGAATTTCCAATTTGTTCCTTTAACAATTTCTATTTCTGTCGCTGATTTTGTACTTTTCCTTTATCACTACAGACAGATAGAAAGAAGCCAGAGATTCGATAAAGATACGAGTTATCACGGGCGCTACAAGTGACGGAAAAAAACCTTTTTAGGGCGAGTTCAGTTCACACTCCTTTCACGTGATAAAACGATTTAGCAAGTTGACTTATTTTGTATTTAACTATCAACACGTCTTCTACAAGTTTACAAATGACACATCACTTTACTATTCAGATTTCCTTACAACTGACACTAATAGATTGAAAACTGAAACAAAAGTCAGTTGTATGGACATTTTATTGTATAGAAAATGTCACTTAATTTGTAAACTTGTGGTAAACTTCTGACTGGCGTTCCGAGGAGTAATGCTACTATGTGAATTGTCAAACAGGTACATTTATCAGAAAATAAAACGTGATCAGAGTTTGATAAAATGATTCTGTTATCCTGTTTCTTGGACTAGATATAAATCGACGTTATTATATAAATGTAAACCCAAACAAAACTCAAACTATGATTGTCGGTAGCTCTCGTTTGATTGCCAAAATAGACTTTGCTAGTACTCCACCAGTTATTTTTGACGGGGTTCGAATACCTTTTAGCAAATCTGTCAAAAACCTAGGGATCATAATGGACCAGCACCTCTCTTGGGATTTGCAGTTGCAAGCTGTAAGTCGGAAAACTTTTGGCTCAGCGGCGGCTCTTAAAAGGCTTCGAAACTTTTTACCGACCGCTACTAAGGTGATGCTGGCACAGTCCTTATTACACCCGATCCTTGATTATGCCGACACATGTTATTTGGATCTGACGCAGCAACAGCTGGATAAACTTGAGCGCCTCCAAAATTTTTCAATTAGATACGTATTTGGTCTACGCAAGTATGATCATGTTTCTTCCTTTCGCACTAAGCTCAAGTGGCTGCCTATTCGCCTTCGCCGTGATACTCACATACTTACTCTCCTATATAATATTCTATTTAACCCTCTAGCTCCTTCATATCTTAAAGATCGCTTCACTTTCCTTCACCAGTCTCATCTTCATTCTCTTCGCTCATCGGAAAATCTCGCACTCGACGTCCCTGTACACAGTTCAACGTTTTATACGAAATCGTTCACAGTGCAGGCAATTAGGTTATGGAACCAATTGCCAGCCGAAATTAGACGTGCTCCTTCGCTTAACACTTTCAAAAGTCAGGTGAGAACTTTCTTTCTAAATTCTATAGCTTAATTTGTTTATGATAAAAATTATTTGTTTATTTTATTTATGTATAGTTTTATTTACCTCCTATGTATTGTGTTATACATGTATAGATTGTTACTATTTTTGATTAATATTTTATAGTATATATTTAGCGTGTTTAAGTTTCTTTATTTTATTCTATTTTGTATTAGTTGTAGGTTTATGTATTTTATATATTAATTCTAATTCTAACACCACCGTCCAGTTATATTCTGCAGTTTTTCTTTCCATCCTCAGGTTGTCTGGAAGAAATTGCTTTGAGCAATAAGACCGCCCATTACACATACATTTTTGTAGTTTTAAGTTTTTTTGTAAATATTTTTTATTGGTGTGTAATAAAGAGTTATCTTATCTTATCTTATCTTAAATGCATGTAATGGATTACAAGTATGTTATCAATAATATTTCTTGTTACTATTCAACATAATGTTTGTTGAATGAAGGAGTTATAAAAATAATGAACATGTTGATAATATACATTCCTGATATGTTTAACAATGGCCATATCTTAAAAATACCTTTAATAGGAAGACGAAAATTACCTGACCAAAATAGAGAATAGATTGTTGGTTACATAGGATATTCGTATCATAACTAAAAACTTGTCTATGCATCTAGCTAGTTTGTTGTTCATGGGACACATTTCTAAGCAAATAATAATACATATTATGGACATTTTAATACCTACATTAATACCGCACAAATAATAAATTTTCAATATAAGTTTACTTGCTACTTCAAAAAATATTTGACGTGTTTGACCGAACTTGGTTAATAACTAGCATTTATAATCTTCATAGGGTAAGCCACTTTTTTTGTTAGAAGACCGTTGGTTGTAAAAACTCCAAGGACAAGTCGTGGACCTGTAGATTCTTGACCCTGTTCGTGTCTGGCCGCGAGTTCGCCGTTTTTTCGTCATTACGAGAACGTTAGCCTCCCGTTACTTCCTTATACGATGAGTCTAGACTCATTATGGATTTACTCCGGATTCTTTAAGATCCTTGTAGCAAACTGTTCAAAGCTTACTTTATAAACCATTTACAATGTATTTTTCTAAATAAATATTTTTACCTATTTATTACTTTGTTTATTGCTAATCGTACAAAATCAAAATGTAAAATCACAAAGATTAACTTGTGTTTGTAAGATATAATGTAGATCGTGCAGTAACGACTAAATACATAAATATAGGATTTTAACGTTAATATGTATTGATCGAATGACTTACCAACCACTTTAAACGGATAGGTAAATATTATCAGATATTAAATAATTCAAAGACTAAACCAGAAGCAATATAAATTGTGTTTACAGTAAAGTCCCTTACTGAATAACTATGTTGTTGATTTTTGGCAGCATTACTCACGAATATGTTCCTTTGAAATTACGCCAAATGCACATTTTGCCAAATGAAATAACGACCCAGACAGTCGTATGGATTCCTACCTGCTTCTCTATGTTGTCCCAGTCTGGGAACTGTGGTTGTATTTCGAACATTTTATTTAAGGATGAGACAATAAGTTTGGTTTATAAGAATTACGTTGAAGCAAGATAGTGAAACCTTTTCTAATATAATTTATACGTATAATAATTGGAGGACTTGATATAACGACAACGCTTTTAAGGCGGGTTGCATTAAGTTGGTACATTACATATAAGACCATCCATTCCATCTTCAGGAATAAAAATAATTCTTGTAACCATGTAACAAGAAATCTGCAATTAATATAATTATATCCCAAAAACTCGCAGCCAATAAATTAGATCAAGGTCCCTGATACCAAACTTTTAATGCAAAGCTCTCCAGAAGTCGATTATAAACTTTATTACAGACTATTACAACACAGTCAATGGTTTTTTCTCGATTATGCAACACATTGACGTCATAGCCGATCTCCATTTAGTTAAAATGGGTCAGCTTTCCACTTTCTCTGTCTTGACGTCATACGTCAATCTAAAGTTAATTGGACCACACGTTTGGCTACTACCACTGGACGACATTTCATCTAAATTGTATACTTTATTGCTAAAAGCTATAAAGTCTTATCATAAATGTGTCTACAAACCATTTGAGTTTCAAAACTCTAGAACGTCTATGAAATTAAATTTGACAACATAAGTGGCGCAGCGGGCAAAAGTCCGCTTGAAACGCACAACACTAGCTTACCTAGAGGATAGACTAATAATGTAGATGGCTAATATAGATGGCTAAATAAATTGCCTAGTGACACATTTTTAAAAATATAAAGAAAACTTTATTGGTAAATTCTGTTACATTCAGGTGGTGAATGTTACTTGAATTATTATCTAATATTTGTCTTGAATTCTATGAAAGCAGATGTTGTTAAACTTTCTCTAAAAAGTCAATCATTAATCAATTAAATTCAATTAACAAACTAGAAATTACGACAACTGTGACTGCAGGCATTGTGTTATTGAACTATTATTGGTTATTGAACTCTACACGTTACACGTTTACCAATAATTTTGAAACGTGTTTAAAAGTTCACACGTGTTACAGTGCACCAGGAAATTATACCACAATATTAAAGTTAAATTTTACCAGTAAATATTGGAAAAGGTAGCTCAAAGAAACATTGTTGAGAGTTTTGACTGTCTTATTACCTACTACGATGACACAATGGAGGCATAAATGAAGCAAAACCAATTCAAGGCAAAACGTCAAGATATCTAGATCAGAGATATGGAAAATCATAGTTATCCGGAACAACATCGCTTGTTCTGCGATAAGAAGTTGCTTATATAGCAAACTATATCGCCTTGTCATATTTTGTCATGTTAGCAAAGTTCCGATTGATTATGTATTTTTAAAGCAAACAACTTATAGGTACATGAAATTTGAGTCTGTAGTATATTTGTACATATGAATTTATCTGAGTTCAAATTTAATCAAAAATCCATTAGGTTCTTACACACTACTATTACTCTTATTATACTAATAATAAAACTAATTATAATTATGTTTCCTTATCTAAATTAAATCGCAATGGTGTGTCTTGTAAGGTTCATAATTACTAATTTTATTAAATTTTAAGAACTAGCTTTACGCCCGCAACTTTGCTTGCGCCCGCGCTTTAATATCTTGAATTTGCCAAGTGACCAAAATGGTATTCTGATGTATGAACTATACAAACTATTCAAAACCTTTTTATTTGTGATAGAGTTACAAACATCCATCAATACATACACAAGCATTTGCGCTTATATGTATTAGTAAGAATATGCTTATGTAAGATAAATTTAAACCGACAAGCTCTGCCAAACTATTTTGATAGTATTGCGAATCGTGGTGGGTCCCGCGCCACAGAATATATATTACGTTATCTCTCCCGTAGGTATCTTACAATTGTTGCTATGCTCGTAGTGACGAAGATATCACTCGAAGGTCAATACGTACGGTGAACCACAGTTTCAATTATAACAACTGAAACCGAACTCTGTTTAAAACTGATACGAGCCATGTTTGAAAATCTATGGCGTTTTGTTCAACGTGATTTGGGCACGTGTTGAAATAACCTAGAAGTTTATTCCGAGAATCAGGTACGATATTAAAACTTATATTACTTCTTATTCTAATGCAATTGGAGATAAACACAGCCTTTCTAGATTTCTTAAGTGTCCATTTTATTTATTCATTTAGCATTTTTGACAGATATTGGGTCTGCCTTGGGTTTGTGTCATAAACCTAAAATAAATACTCACATAGTAACCAGAACTGTGTTGTCATGCCAGATAGAGTAGGTAAAATCAATGAACACACAAATACATTTATAAATCCGTAATCAGAAGACGCACACGTCAGATAAAATTGTGATATTGTCTTCACCTAGAGTTTCATTGACTCTATTTGGACAGATGTTTTAGGAACAACGAACGTTGAAAGTAAACCTTCAGTCAATGACGCTTATTTATCTCCAGAACAATAGTGTATTAAATCTCTTGTCTGGTAGCACTAATAGGTATTATAAGGTAAAGAAAGAAAAAGGTATTATTTGAATACTTACTGTTTCTCAGTACTGAAAAAGTGTGCAAAGTGCAAATGCAAAGTGTGCTTAAAAATAATATCAACGTCATATATAATATAACTATGCATTATTAATTATATATGCTCGAAGCTTCTTTACTAGATTGAAATGTGAACAATAATGTTAAAGAATACGAGTTATCGTCATTATCCAATGGCTGAGATGATGAACTGTTGATCATGACATTACTATTAAGATTTTTGGTATACATAGTTTTTACAATAAGTGCATTTCATTTCAGAACATATAACTGAAGTGTTCTATGTTTCATTGATTACCGTTGACGCCAATAGTAATAATACATTTGTTAAAATTTCAGGACCAAACTTGTTACTCTTATGTAAAAAATTATGAAATTTTCAGATAGAAATCCAAGCCACGTGCATGCATAAACTTTCACGTGGACAATTTAAAATCAAGAACACAACGAATGCTCGACAATTTATGGCTATGGCGGCAAACCAAGGTGACCTCCTTATTGGATGCGATAAGAAATGATGGATCTTTAGCACTATATCTAAGAATATCATGTGATTTCAAAATTGTATTTTGTTACACAATATTTGGCTAGGAGTAATACATTTTAATCAATTCATTTTTTACTACATAAAAAACCTATTGAGAAGACAATGCTAAGAGATATTTGAACGAGATATAAGTTAAGCAATATTCTTCTTCTTCTTCTTCTTTTATTATGGCGAAGTTAAGCAATATTGCAAAGATTCCTTTGGAAATACAGCCGAAGTCATTCAAAAGTACCTTTCTACTGTCAAAATACATTTTAAAATCACTTCAGAAGATCATATGATTAGAGATTAGATCAGACAAACATTACCTCTTTACAATATTAATATACACTAACAGTCGGTAGATCGTGTTTCCAATTCACGTGTCTTGACATTATTTTGTATCTAGTATCTGCTCAGCAACGTGATTCAGAACATTGCTTTCTTATGGAATGTATTATTGAAAAACAGGAAAATGGAAGATTAAATCCTTTGCAGATTCTAATACCTTATTATAATGTTATACATTACGTTATGTTATAGGTACTGTAATTAACTAGTATTACAGTAATAAATATATTTTCATTTATATACATATTTCAGCAGTCTAATAATAACGTCAAACTATAAACGCTCTAGCCAATCCATTTGACGTAGTGAATTAGAGGTCATATTCCGCAAGCGACCTTATTCCGACTCTATCCAACATTTGAATTAATAGTACCTTGAACTTGACTTTACAATAGTTTTAAAAGAGTATCGACAGAATAAAAGGAAACTTCAACAATAAAGATAACTAGAATGTGTTATAGCGTGGCTAATCGAGTAACAGACATATGGCAGAATGAATGTGACTTCAGACATGTTTTGTTCTTTTAATTATATTACAATTGAAAGAAATACATGAAAGCACTTGTTGTTACAAGAAGTAACGAACTTGGAATATTACGGCATTACAACAAACTCGCTTGAAACATCAATGTCTTTGACTCAACAGAAAACTCTAGAATGTCACGAATTTGCACACGATCCAATTGAAATCAGACGAGTCTGCTAACCGCTGACTCTTTTCATAAATTTTATTCCAGAGCGACAAAAATTGTCCAGTGTTTATCAAAACTCTTGAACTGAACCGCAGCCAATTGCTACATGACGTCTTGTTTATTAAAAGCACAGACAGTCTGGCTAATCATAAAACTCATTGCTAAGACCTATAAATCATTCAAAAAACGCCGCTGTTCAAGTTGAATTATGAGATAGTAAATATAATGTATTTTGGATAGTTCATAGAATTATACGCAATAGCTCTGTTCTTTCCTTATTTTGTTCGTCTTTTGAACTTCCTGTATAAATCGAAATATCAGACATAAAAATATTCATTAAAACAAGGAAAAGTCTGTTGTTGCTAACAGATGAACAACCTTTTCGTCATTGATCCACTAACTTATTTGGTTAATAATTTCCTTCAACACTTTATGCCGGAATTTGCATAATAATCTTTATTTCATTAAAGTTCATTCACCTTTTACATTTCGTATAACCTCATTTACTTAATAAAATATTGTTCAAATTACCATTTATTTATTCTTAAGGTAACACCGAATTTAAAGGTAGTTTAACTCTCTGTAATCATAAAATGAAGATTCATGTGAAATACCTTGAAATACCTACCAATGATCCCGGAAAATCTGTCTTTATAAAAAAGTTGAAAGAATTTGTTTACGAGATTATTTCCGTGTAGTGGTATGAAAATAGTTATAATTGAGTTAAAATTGGATTGTGTTTTTTTAGCTTTATTTCGTCAAGAGACATTTTATAAAGATTAAGGGCATTAACATGTCATTGGGTTAAATGTAAGAATAGCGGTAATACAGGGATGAGGTGAAGAAAGCATTGTGATTTCCACTCGAAGATTTCGACAGACTCGGGGTCAATGACTGTACTCGACCAGGAATAAGGACTCTCCTTCGATGTATTTATGTTCATATAAATCCGTTACAAAAACTACAGACTGCGCGTCTGCCCGTGGTTTATTTTGATTATGTATTACATTGATGTATTTATGTTTGTTTTACGATTTTATATTTAATCCAAACAGAGATGAGTGAATACATTTGCGATTGCACAATTCAGAGCAAGCAATGTTTTATATTTTGAGATCGCTAAAAATAATCTGATTTCTTAGAAGTTACGGTAGTTACCTACGTTTTGAAGAGAACACACAGACGATGACAGTTAATATTTTCTATTCTAATTAAAAAAGATACATATCATAAAAAAATATATGAACATTTGCGTCATAAACGTATTGTTGAAGAATATTTTTATGCCATAAAATGTAAACATTCTTGTGACGACATTGGTCGACGACTAAGTAATTAAAATCTTATCGTGACTCAATACACTACAAAACAACAATAAACAAAAACTTAATAATAAATTCAAGGTTAATTAATTTAAAAAGGACCAACAAATGGCTTATTGAAGATATAGTATTATCGTGTGTATTATTGAAATACAATTAATATTATAAAAGTGAAAGTTTGTATGTCTGTGACTCTTTCATAACAAAACGGTCAATACCAATTTGGCTGAAAGTTGGTTTGGGGATAATTCGAATGAAATTTTGAGGCCAGAACATACATCATATGGGAATATCTATTATACTGCAGGCAAACTCGTGCGCGGAAAGCCAATAACAATAAAAACAAACAATTATGATAATTAAACATTTGTGTCTGAGAAATCAAAGAGTGTGTAGATAATTTTACTACGAGTACCTACTGATTTACTACTTCTAGAAATAGTCTTGCGTAATAATACTAATAGCATAGGCAATAACCCCGCTACAGTACAAACCAAGGCCCAAATGCCAGCATTGACGTCACAGGGGCGGAACGCTAAATATACAACCCACTTTGTTCGCTCAGATCGGTAAGTAGGTGTGAACAAGGTAAAAATCCTTGTTCTGTTTGAAACAAAAGCGAAATTAATTTCGAAATAACGACGAACTTGCTATATAAATAATATTATTAATTTTATTAATCTTTTTAATTTAAACTAGCCGTAAGTTTCCCAAATAATGTAAAAATAAAATAATAAAATATATTTTAGATGAAATACAAACACTAACAACATTAAAATATTCAATAACTTTTTGGTAAGATTAAATCAATTCCTGATTGAGTTGGTAATTAAAATAAGAGGGCAAACTCTGTGCGCTACAATAATAAAATCCATAAAAGTTTAAGTAAAACTACATGCAAATTTATGTTGATAGTAGAATTCATAATTATGTAGATAAATGTACAGCAAAGCATAAAATTGTTATGTATGCGAAGACCTCACACGAGCAATTTTCACTAGAGCATGAAAGGCCGCCTGATTGTGACCTTTCGAATCGATCTGTGGGCTGTACGTTTAAAAGAGTTTCAAGGGTCATGAAATAATTTTTACATGATTGACTTTAATTAGATCATTATATTCATATTCAACATATTGTGGTCGAAACGTCGAGAGTTGTTTAACTCCTGTGTAAATACGTGAGTAGGTAATTCACGTTGTTATAAAATGAATAGTATAACTCACGAAAATTTTGTAAGTGAAATATTCAACATAGGCACAGTTTTGTGATTAGCATAAAACAGTATTATCATGATACGATTGTCTATGAAAAAGTGGCGTGCCAGTTACAAAATGTATAATGTATATTATTTTCATATTATTCAGATAATTATAAAGATTAATATACCTGACGCAGTTTGAATTTGCAGAAGCACTCATTCATCACTAAAGCGGGACTGTAAGTGTTATAAAGTGGAGTGCTACAAAAACTGACATAGATTTTCAAGGTTTGTATATTCCGTAATAAAATTATATAGGACACACGTGTCTTAGTTTCGGAAGGGCCTGCATTTATGGGATGTGTGACGTCAGAACTGTCCTACTTACGATTATGTACGCTATTCCTGGATTGTATGCACCAGGAAAATAAATGCAATTTTGGTCACATTCTGAGTCTTTAACAGTTAAGTCTCAGTCTATAGTCTACTGTGGACTATGGAAGAAAAACTACGTATAATAAAATACTGACTTTTTGTTATTGGGGTTCAGATATCAAGGAAATGTGTTCAAAATGTTATTAGGTTCAAAAGTTAATTAACGTCGCAATACTGCATGTGTTTACATATTATTGGATCATCTATTAATCATACAAATATTTTGATGTTTGCGTTGAGACTCGGCGATGTTTGTTATTTTGCTGTATTATCAAGTAGGAGTTGATAAGATTTTAAATGTCATAGAAAATGTTACTTTACACTAGCAGTGCCCTGCATCGCGGTGTAAGGTCATTTAATTTGTTAAACAAACTATAAGTTCATCATTTTTCTGAGGTAGGTAGGTATATCTGAGGCAAATATGTTTCTGTTTTTCATCACTTCTATTATTCATTCAATTTATGTTAAATATCAGATTTTAATTTTACTGTTGTGTGTGAGAGCGACTCTCGCAGGCGAAATAAATAACTCTTAATAAATCTAGTTAGAAAAATACAAGAACAATTATTAATTATTTTTGACTCTTATTTAGGCGATCCGATAAATCAAAAAGTATCTAATTGTAGATATAAATTACCTATTGCATTTGAGCCGATCAAAGAACTCCCTAGCTGAAATCTGCCAAAATCAATACGCATTCAAAATTGGAACGTAGTGCCGGAAATCTACAAATCTCAAATTCTAATTTTTAGTCAGTACGGAAGTTTAATTCCAGCCTTGTTTGTAGTTTATGGTCAAAAAGAGTAATAGTCGTCGAAACGAGCAGTTTGAAATTCGAATTATAAATTCAAGCCGAGAACGGTGTCTGCAAAATGTCTGGATGAGGATGAATCACAGAATCAGAAGTAGTGGCTATTGAGGCACAGATTAGAACACAGTTAATATTACTTGACGTGATGATGTATGTTAGTAGTATACTTTGGCCAATAACTGCTTACTAAAACGTGTTGTTTGGTACTACAGGAATAATTCAGCTAATTTTACATTTGGTTTGGCTGGAGAGCTTGTGCAGATTGTTTGCGAAGGTTATAGACAAAAACAATGTTCATATTTATTGGCTTAAGCCACATTTTCTAATTGTGTTTGTACCTATACAAACAAACAAAACTAGTTGTACACAAAAAATAAGATTTACGACTACACAGATAGAACGCAAAAATAAAAACAAACAAAAAATGTTTTTAGTCGTTGTAACAAACATGTTATCTATATCGCAGGTGTAACTGTGTCAGTTTAAGTGGAAATTTTTATTTGATTGGAAACGTTTTCAATGCCATTGATAAATAATATAGGTAAGTAGAATTCGTATAATGTCATGAACATTTAAGTAAAGACGCATTAAAATGACATTGGAAACCAAAATAACGCAGCTGATAAATGATAAAAAACCTATTATTTTAACATAAAAGACATGTACATTATGTATAAAGTACTTGAACGTGCCTTCCCAATAGAACCTTTTATAAACAATGACCCGACTTTGGTACAGATTTGTGTCATTTAAGTTGGTACAATACATAGTCAGACGCTGAACCCTTCCTCTGGTAGATATATAATCCCTTGGTTGGTTTGACACCAAAACGGGTCTATGCATTATAGAGTGCGTGAAAATAGTAGTAATATGTTTACGGCGCGGCACCTCCGCAGGATTTGTGATATTTTTTGCAAGATGCATTTTGACACACCGTACGCATGTCCAACGAGAGTGTTTTATTTATAAACATCCCAATGTGTATCTTGAAATGAAGCAACGGTTTAGTGAAGGTTCCCAATTGCGTCAACTCTGTCCTAATTATAAATCAGCTCGAGCCAAATATAACTAGTATTGTCTATATGTCAATCAACGCAGTAAAATACAATGTGGTTGTAAATGTACTCACACTACGAGTCAATCGGATGTATTATTAGATTTTATCAATTTCAAGAATCATCTGAATCAATCAGTCATCATCATCATCATCACCCCTATTTACGTTCCCACTGCTGGGACACAGGGTATCTCTATTGCGAGATTATGTTTTAATTCACCACGCTGGCCAAGGACAGGTTGGTGAAAGTCACATGTCCGTAAAACTTTTAAAAGTTCTCAGAACATGCCGGTTTCCTCACGACGTTTGCCTTCACCGTTAGAGCACGTGTTGAAATCGCACACACGTTTTTCAAATCCAGAGGTGCACCGGGTAGTTTTAACCCACAATCGAGTGCGAACCCACTTAGCCAACACGGCTTTTTTATAGATACTGTGTTTACTATTAATATTGTTTAAGGGTTTCCGGTAGCCCTTGATTTTCCCGTTTTAATAATACGGGTGTATTTACAAGAAGTTTTCCACTGCCTGGTTAATAAGGAAGTTATAACGATTTGTTCCGGGTATAACTAGTCGAGTGTTTACGATGGAAAATTTAATTAGAAATATTTGATGCGTAGGCAGATTACTTACGGACAGTCAAAATCTTGAAGAGACCGCCCTCGCTTCACCTCAGGTACCTAATGATACTTATAAACCTTCTTCTTGAATCACTATTCCTATTTGAAAAACCGCATCAAAATCCGTTGCGTTTTAAGGAATGAAGCATACTAGGGACGCACAGACAGCGACATATTAATTTTATACTATGTAGTCTGGGCACCAGTATTTGCAAAAAAACATTATAAGCTTTGATATAATCAACACCCTTACTTGCCGGGTTGGTGATCACAGTTAAAATACCCATCTTCTATATCCCTAAGTAGATTCCACACCCGCGGGAAAATTTTGGGTGGTGGTTTTAAGTCAGCACCACACGGTGGCATTCTGTGACCTAAAGTGTCAAGGTAAAGACCGTTATAGATCCATATTGATCGTCTATAGTACGTCTGCATGACGCGCGTGAGGATAATTCAGATTTATAAGGTCGCGTTGTATCATCATAATTGGATTGGTCGTTGTATAATTTATGTATGTTTCTGAATGGTTCTGTCCTGTCGCTTGAAAGACCTCGATTAGTCTTCAGTTTTTGTTCTACCATTTGTCATTGTTTTTGCTGCTATTAATATTTTATACAGAAGGGAAAAGAATTTATTTTTTGTATGAAAGCCCCTTTTTTCTAACCTGGGAAAAATCTAAAATGTTTAGCTGTCACATATATTTACACTCTGAACAGAACCCTAATAATAGGGTTATTGACACACATGATTTCATAATACAGTAATTATTATAACCCTATAAAATGGCAAAAATCATATGTAGGTAAAATAAACGTAGTCTATTATTCATATAGAACTAATTTATGTGATCATAAATTGTGGATAAATCATGTAAACGTTCTTTGATCCAAAGAAGATGGATTGGGGACGTTTAGTGAATGCTCATTTATCTTAGTATACAATTATATATTTCACAAGATGAAGAAAATTGGGAAATAAGAACAGAAATTAGGTTAACCCAGTCACATTAACTGAATTAGTTTAAAATAATACTGACTGTTTCGCTCAGGTTATCAATAACATTTTATTTTAAAATATTTTTTAAATCTTTAACCTTCAATACAGAAAATCACATGAATTTATTTACACGTGCCAAGAAAAATGTATTATTGTTGAAGCATGTTACGAGTATATGAAATTTGAAATGCAAAATGTATGTAATAATGAGGTATCGTAATTTGTATATTATCTATAGGTATGATACTTTGGCTTACATAATAAAAACGTAACAAAACGATTTATATTATGCATTCCATTAAATATAAATTTTGCTTGACTTAAATCATTAATTTAATAATTTTCACACAGCTCTTGTTATGGTCGGAGCTTCAGAAGGAACACCAATAAATGAGAAGAAAGAAATCATTTATAAGTAGAAGAACCAAAGTCATCGTCTTTGTCTTAGGATAGCTGTTAGTCTAGATTTGATGTTTTTTTTCTATATTTCAGTACCTATCTCACATTATGCGTTATTTCCAGTTTTAACTACGTACTATAAGGGTTCAAACCCCGCCGCGCACCTCTGATTTTTCTTCTTGGAAAATTATGTGTGCTTTAAAAACACGTGCTCTAACGGTGAAGGCAAACATCGTGAGGAAACCGGCATGTTCTGAGAACTTTGAAAAGTTTGAAGGACATGTGTCATTCACCAACCCGCACTTGGCCAGCGTGGTGAATTAAGGCCTAATCTATCTCGTCAAGAGAGAAGTCCCTGTGTCCCAGCAGTGGGAACGTGAATAGGGGTGTTATGTTTTTTATTTGTTACTATAAGGGTGAAGATGAACTACGTATATCAGTATGATCTCTGCATTTACGTATCCGAATTGGCAATACCGCACGTAAATAACGGCTCATGTAAAAGAAAAAAACTGGTGACGTTGAAAACGTCACTAATTTATGAATATAACAGTCATATGACTTCAGAGACAAAACTGTGCTGCGTCAGAAGGCAATCTTGCCAAAACTAATAAAGGTGATACACATCTGTTTGTTAAATACACCATCATCCGTCCATTCCTTCATTTATATAAGTAGGTACCTTTTAGACAAAAATAATCTGTTAGCTTCGTTTTCATGAAACCATTGTATTCAAAAGGGGCCAACAGTTTATTCCAGTAAGTTGGACTTCTTCAGGGCTACAAAAATTAGTTTCCCAAACGTTAGCTTTTATATTTTAAGACAAGGTAGAATTTAAAGATAAGATATTAATAATATAAGAATTTCATCATATTGTACCGCGAAGATTTGAAACACGCTACCTGAGATCGAGAATAAAAATCTTCTTGGTAGAACTGTGTCGCATTTTTGACCAAATTGACACTTCCCATCACCCATCAGGTGAATGGTTTATCTTTTTTTGCTGACGTTATCTTTTTAATTTTAGATCGTTTTTAATAATAATATGGGTAATAAAAATTTGGAGCCCGGAGGAATGCATTCTTGGAGTCCAATGGAACTATCCTATTAAACAAAAGTTTAGCAATAAAAATAATAGTTTTATTTTCCAAAGTGGCTGCTATAACTAAAATGGTACACAAACTCCTACATTTAAAACATCTACATTTAACTAATATGTAGTGATGAATGGATTTTGCTATCTCAGAAACATTTAGCCACTTCAATTATCAGTATAGTTCATTATTAAATCGTATGCAATTCAATCTTCGATGAATGAATGGGTCTGTGTATTCTTATCAATGTACTTATAACATAGGTGACCCAGCTATCAACATTATAATTTTCCACTGTCAATTAAAATGCATTATTATCAAGGATACGAAAATAAAAATTCTAAAAGGGAGGGAAAATATAATGTTATAAATACAGTTTCATCCCTTATGTTTTACTTTTGGGACACAGGGACTTGTCTCGTGACGAGAGAGATTAGGCCTTAATTCACCACATTGGTGGTTGGGGTTGGTGATTGACACAGTCATGTCCTTCAAAAATCTCAGAACATGCCGATTTCCTCACGATGTTTGCCTTAGCCGTTTTAAAGCCCAAATACATGCCCATCTTGGGAAAGTACTATGACTCACAAATTGTTTCTTCTCACAATTATTTTGTGCAAGGTGGCCCAGAACATGGCGTTAGGGATTAGAATGCCAAACCTCCCGCGGCTCATTTTATATAAATGGAAAATTACATGAAAATGTAGTTAATAACGACGAGAAAATTATTCATAATAGTTACAGAGTTTTTTATAAGAACTATAAATAGAATAAGTCTACACGTGCAATTATAATTGCTTTAATTAAATACCTTGTCATAAAAGTACCTACCTACTTGAGTTTTATTACTTGTACACTATATAAATACAAAATCACATCTATATATCACAAGTCACAACTGTAGTAAGTAGGTAAAATAATGTTTATTTACCTGAAATAAATATGGAGAGCACTTATCGAAATGTCATGGTTTTATTATAAAAGCTTGCCTTGACTTTTGATTAAAGATAATAATCCCTATACATCTGTATGATTATTTAATGTCGGAAACTGTACATTTTTCATTGCATTGAGTGATATAATTCCAGTTGGTTTGGTCAGCGACCGCTCAAATGCTGAAGCTTATTCTAAATTAAATATTGTATATATAAATATTGCTGGACAATTCTCACAGCAACATCTAGCTCAGGGTAAGCTCGAAGCCTGTGTTACGTATGCCAGATTCATATACCTACATAGACTTACCCGGAACAAATGATTGCAGAACGTAATTTTTTTGTTCCAAGGCGGGAATCGAGCCCGCAACCTGTTACGTCGCAAAACGAATTTCGCTTGCTACGCCACAGAGTTCGTCAAAATAAACAGTCTATCCTAGGTATATTGTTGGGAAACTCAAGACAGTAAATTCTACAAAACAAAGATAAGAACACGCAAGCAGAAACATCAAAATAATACTTTGACATACAAAACAAAAACACGGCATCTGTTCAACATACATTATGTACTCGTACTAGATACTGCAACTGTTAAAACTCAATGTTATAGAATAGGTTGTTTTGACCGTTTCCCGTCTCGTTCGATTTTATTGTTTCTATTCCTATTTAATGCCTCAGACAAAGCTATAGAAACTTGACGTCACAATCCTTTGGCGAATTTGTTTCGGTTGCCCATTAGTAAGAAATGAGCTGTATCGCTGTACATGTGCATACATTTGTCGAAAACTGTGAAATGAGTAATTAGTTACAGGTTTCGATATTCAATGGAGAGATATCTGTGTATTACGTGATTTCGCAGAGAAATCTGTAGAAATTAGTTCCAGTATTCTTTGTTTAAAAATTTAAATTTGGAATTCGTTTTTTTTTTAGGCATTGTGAATTTGACAGGCATAATCTATAAGGATTTAGTCCATATTCGTCCCGTGAAATCGGCCCGAAGAAGATACTCTAGAGACATACTCATATTACTCATATCTACCTTGTTTCACCAAAGTTTAGAATTTAAATTTAAGTGTTTTTTTAAACATTAATTAATAAAAAAAAAATTGTGCCACTTTTCGTTGAAATTTACACAAATTGGCTACTTTTAAAACTGAAACCACCTAGGTGATATTTTTAGTACTGAATATTATTATTATCTCAATATTTGTATGTTAGGCTATTGGTTTAGGCAATCAAAGTAGATATAGCAAATATAATTTGAAGTGTCGATAAATATCTATAAATACGTTATTGAAATGCATTTCCTATTATTGGAAGATGTTTGCAATCTCCGGCTAAATGGACACTGGGTACATCCTGCGTGCGTCACACAGACACACTTACCATCATTGATTACATGATGAAATATAAGATGGTGGTGGTTTAGAATTCAGAGAATACATGTAGATGTCCGACTATAAAATATTCAGAAACATTATCCATATTACTAAGCACGGGTTTGCCCTAGATGTCATTGTAAGTTCAGACTTACAACTCCTAGACTCAGGTCTAGGAGGATGTCCTATAATATCTACATACATACATATAGTTTGGAATGCGTTGCTTGCTGCTGTTTTTCCTGAAACTTATAATCTGGGTCTCTTCAAGACAAGAGTAAATAGGTACCTTCTAGACCCTTGCGATCCATCTTCGGCCACATCGACACTTTCCATCAGGTGAGATTGTGGTCAAGCAAGGGTCTATCTTCAATAATTTAGTTTTTCATGTTTTGTGATTAATTGGGGTTACAAACTTTCATAAAATATAACTAAAGATTTAATTATTTGACGACCTCTGTGGCGCAGCGGGCGAAGGTCCGCCTGCGACGCAAGAGGTTGCGGGTTCGAATCCCGCCTCAGAACAACTATTTGTATGATCTGCAAATATTTGTTTCGGGTGTCTGGGTGTTATGTATGTATAATAAAAAATATTTATCTATGTATGTATATTATATTAAGTAGGTATATCAGAAATCTAGAACCCGTAACACAAGCTTTGAGCTTACCACGGGGCTAGATGTCGTTGTGTAAAATTGTCCAGCAATATTTTTTTTTTTTTTATTATCATTCTTTTATATTATAACCTTTAAATTAGTTAATGTAAGCTATACAATGCCAATGTATAATATGCCGTTCCTACGTAAAGTATCGTATGCGTAAGAGTCACGCCCCTCACATTAGTCGCTTTAAATAGATTACTATCCATTGCTGGCTTCCGTGTCTGGCGACTAACAGGCCTTGGAGATTGGCGAGTGATGGGTAAACGTTGCGGCGTATCTCCTGTAAACAACTCATGCGCAATATCTTTGAGTTATTATATCAATCAGATGTATCACTATTAGCGCTGTTTTCTTTACAAAGTTATATCCACTTATGTGGAAATGGTTATCATTAGGAGCCCATAGACCATAGACGAGGAGTTTAGGAATTTACTGTAAATAAATAAATAAACGATCTTTTTATTCTGTTACGGACATTCATCCATACATTTACACAGACAAATTAAGGCTTTTTAATGCTTCGGCCTGAACTCCAGGACAAATATGTAGTAGGTAATTCTTACTAACAATTTATGTAAGAACAAGGTAAGTTCAAGCAGGTTGGTTATCCAAGTAATTCTTACGAACTTCAAAAATATCAGATGCTAAAACTGGGTTTTACCAGTCTACGTAGGTAGGTTTATAGTGCCCACGTCAGTTTTAGTGATAAAACAAGGAATTTATTGAACACTCCTTGATACTCGATATAAATTGCTGGGAATAGTCCTTCTAAATATAGAAATTAACTACTCGTCACCTATTTTCAGAACAATAGGCAATTATTGTAACTATCTCTAAGAAACCAATTAACTGACTTCTATTATGAACGTATTCAATTGGTATTCAAGTGTATTTATTGCTCAGTTAAATGTCGTTTTGTTATTTTAAATTTAAACATGTTTTATGAAAATTTAAATCTT
The DNA here is from genome assembly GCA_963691955.1 of Chloroclystis v-ata. Taxonomy (NCBI): domain Eukaryota; kingdom Metazoa; phylum Arthropoda; class Insecta; order Lepidoptera; family Geometridae; genus Chloroclystis; species Chloroclystis v-ata. Next base: position 7,010,640 of record OY829902.1, on the reverse strand, counting down.
GTCTAAAACACGGATGCAATAAAATTTAATGCTCGTTGTCTTTAAAGTTTAAGAAATAGTATATGAACAAAATATATACATATTTCGTTAATAATATTATACAATATAGACGGGTTTTACCTGTAAAAACCTATTAACTACCCGTGCAAAAGCATGATAACATGTTTACATATATTTGGTAGGTAGAATGATACTGATACATTTAATAAAAACACAGGGAAACCCAAGAGGCAAGAAAACCTCTACTACTTACAAAACCACAGACGTGTTTTTTAACATTTCTCGAGTAAAACCGACATTGCACATTAAACAAAACCAGAGGAAAACCAAGAATTTTCCTCGTCACATGGAGCACGTTCCACTTTCACCATCCATAATATAAAATATGGACACGTAATAGAAATCACGAGAATCCTCGTTTGCATTACACTGACAGCGATATTATTTTGTTTAAATAATCAGGTTAGTAGGCCATGGTAGGTCGTTTAAAGGACAAACAACCACGCGTTGCAGTCATGCACCATGATTTTCTACTAACTGTTTTATATCAAGCATGTAAACAAATAACCTATACTTAATGTCTAATTAATGCCTTCTTCATTAAAGCAATTCATACGTAGGTACCTAATCTAATCAAAGAAACAAGTTTCAAGTATAAAGACAATATGTGAAGGAAAATAGATACAAGAACCTAGATAAAACCTAGTAAACACAAATAGACTATTATTGGAAACTCAACTTAAAGAGTTATATAATATATATAATTACTAGCGAATGTCAACAGCTAGCTGTAGATATTATTAATAATGTTAAAGCTTGAACTAAGTGAAAAAATTACATTCGGTAATTTGTTTGGTAATAATTTAGTAAGTTTTATAGATTTTGTACACAAAAGCGTGGATATAACCGGAAAACCGAATACCAATCTCATTTTAAAAGATCGATTCGTTTCCGCAAAAATAACAAAGAATATCCGCAAGAACATATACCTAAATAAAGAAATAAAAATCACGCACGTTTCTGCATTGCTTTTTGAATTAAAAATTAACTACCTCATACGACGTAGATACCTTATTGCTTAAACAATGAGTACCACGAAATCAAATATGGACAAGGCAGTTCATTTATTAAATAAATGGTATCATTACTTTATATAATACCCAAATTATATTTCAAACAGACGGTATTTTTGAAAATAAAAACGCGTAATTTGCTTGAATTAAAAAAAACGTCATGTCTACTTCAACTAAGCAAGCAAGATATGTAAATTGTAATGTGTAAACATTACCTCTCAGGTACGATTCGAAGAAATCGGCTGTTTTTTATTTAATCTAACTCAGGTGTTTGTTACTCTTAAAACAGTTTCTAGTAAATTTTACGTTATCTGCGCAATTCGTCAGATCTTTTTTAGAACTGCAAAAACAATCAAGCCACCATTTAATTGTTCATTTGATATCCTCTGGACAGTTTCAAAGCAAAAACATAGCTGTCAGTAATGTTTAAAATAGTCGGTAGCCAAACAAAACAGATTCATTGGCTTTTGCGCACAATCTTGAATACAAAACGGAGAGATTTTAGTATAAATTATCGTTTCCATTTCCACATACTTTTAAAGACGAAACCTAATCAATACTAATTTTTTTTACAATTAATAAATTTTGTAAATTAGCGATCCGCCCGTTCTGCCCGTTTTTTTCAATAACGTATGAATGAATAGATTTACGGTAGATATACATTTAGATAGGATCTAAAACCAAAAATTTGAGAAGATTGTCTCTTAAATCTTTAAGGAAAGTTACCCATAAAGGTAGTTACGTAATAACTTTATGGGTATTTTAGTATACTGAATCAATGGAATTCCCGGGAAAACTTGTATTGTTAAAATAGACATTTGTCTATTATACTACTACTATTTAGTAGCCAATGACGCTAAGAACAATCGTAAGTATTAGGAACATTACCTAGAACAACTTTTGCTACGAAACAATGACGTACACAAAAACTATAAATCTAGTTGTGAATCTTCGCTACAAAAAAGATAAAAATGTATAAGTATATAAGTCTCCTACTCGTTAATACTGCTCTAGCCGAAGTTTATCAAGTGGCATCGCAAAGTCATTCTTATTGCAATGTGATAACTAAAGAAAAAAATTAAAAGATTAATTGATTCAGAGAATAACAGGTGGTCAAGAAAATGACGTGCTACATTTCTGCTAAACCTGCGTCTGTGTCCGTAACGTTAATCTGAACCTAAATAGTAGCTATGATGATTATGATGATACATACTACAACCAGCACATTACATTAACTCAGATTGATGCTTAACCTCATCATCAGTGACGTAAATAATCATACAAAAAGTGAAGATTGGGGAAATCTTGTCTCTTATAAAAACGGTCTTACAAACAAGTTTTGGCAGAATACGTCATTGGATTTCCGTACTCGTCTCTACCACGAGTATGTCCTCATTTTAATATCCTTTGTGTTCTTTGTAGGTATCAAGTAATTGCGTTTTAATCTGCGTAATCCTTTGGAAGCAAGCCAAAATATTCCTTTAGATCAATCAGAATACATATTTGAAAAATAGCAATAATTAGCGTTGAGGAAATGATGGAGAGACGTCAAAATTTTATAACAGTAGATCATAAAAGTTTGCGTCCACCATCTTATTTACCTACTTATTGATGACAATTTTTGGTAGGATGCCAAACCGTCTGAGAATTTTAATGACTTTAGGTACATGAACTTGCTGGATGCAGTTGATTTTTGGTAAATACTTCGCAGGCAGTAACTCTGATTCAATCTTGTTATTGTTTACTACTTCATGCTGCGTTTTAATTTTTAAACACACTTAATTTTTATAACCCTTTATGGTAACTAATGACACTTATTTGCTTTCTGTTACTTGCAGCGTAAAACCAAAGGGCCGTAAAATTTATCTACGAGTAGTTAATTGTTATACCGAATTGACATTAAACTTGCGTAAATATTCGGTGCTTACACGAATCGCATCTAAACCTTAGGTACAGTTTCAATAATACCTAACTATAATTACTGTACTATTCGTGTAAAATTGATAAGTATTATCAATAAGGATATCACAAGTAGCATCATCATTACCAGTCATGTATCGTTAATGGGTATAAATATGCATTAATTAGGACGCGCCGCCGACACAGCAATTACTGGATATGGGCCTTAATTGAAGCACACGCTCGCACAATAGAACCAATATACAAATATTAGTAATATAAAAGCTGTTTATAAGCATTAATGTCCGTTAGCTATTATATTATGGAAAGATCAATTGATTGAATCTTTGGAACATAAGAGAACTTTTCGTTCCTCGATAAAGTTGAATATTACGGTGTAGCAACTATGTATGAGTCACACAGGAACCAGTCAAAAAAAATTCTTACTTATGTTTCACATATTTATAACAACATTTTAAACCTCCTCTTAACTTGTGTAAGTATGAATAGCTTTTCCGAAGTGCTTAAAGTATGACTTTTGAAAATCCAGTCTCGCTCGAGATAACCCTAAAATAAAAGTGGCAAAACTATTCACACATTATCAATCACTAGTCTTATGGTCTTCAACGTCAACTTATTTCCGTTTTACAGTTTGATTCTGAATAGGTTCAGCAATCAATCAACACCGTGTTTGAAGGTTAAACATCAACTTGATGAGTGTTTAAAATCATCATTCATTGTTTGTCGTCTGGATTTTGCTATTTCATAATAATGTTTGTATATTTATAGGACTTTTGTCAAATGCGACACTTGCTAATGCGTTGTCTCCACTTGATAACTTATTGATCTCGACGGCCATCGGTTACAGGCTATATGTCCACTGCCACTTCAATGAGCTATTCTGTATTTATATTCTATTGCCTTATTTCTAATGTGATCATGAAGAGAAATACAAAAAACTTTTATTTAGAAGAAGATTTTACTTTATTTTAGTTTTTAATGGTCCCGCAGTAAAATAAATAAATGTGTATCAGGTATCGAGTGAATATTTTCTAATGCAATGAACGCAAAAAAGCGTGCCTTCGTATAATAAAAGATGAATGTACACTTACCAACATGCGATAGACCCGTGAGATCGGATTCTGTAAAAGAGAAAAATTCTATTAGATAAATTTTCAATACAGCAAGTATCAAATAAAATCTGGTATAAGGCAGTATGGTATAAGGCAGCACGATTTTTTTATCTCTGACACCGTTGTTTGATAAATCACCGAATAGCTAAATGAAAGTAATAAAAAAAAATCAATATAGTTTTAAATCATGACAGCTATCCATAAAAATCTCGAATACGAGACATGAATCCATAACAGGAAGTTCATAATGAACCAGACTATCCAAACCTGTCAACAGAATGAGGGTTTTAGATAAAACATGGTTGCGGTAAACATTTTCCTCGTTCAAATAAGTTCTAAGTAGGTACCTAGAAGTTATTTTTATTGATGTTCATTGATGTGTTACTAGATGCGAGTCATAAAACGTGATGCTTTACAAATGCTTAGCGTTTCAGACACTTAAATTACTTGTAATTAGTATAATGGGTTTTCTTATCACTTTACTCATGAACCCGTTCGCCAGGTGGCGTGTAGGAACACGTGATCCGAAGGGAATTCAATTTAAAAGCGACAAAGTCCTTATGAAAAAAAATATATGATCCTCTGTTTTCTGTTTAACAAGTTCTGTTTAATAAACCTTGTGCCTATTGACGACAAAGCTTCAAAATACAAATATTTTCCATTAGTCTTTGACGTCAGACATTAAGTGGCAACTGATAACGCTATTATAATCCATTGGGGGTGTGATAAGAGTATATTAACTGACACACCCTTAACCTCTGTTTATCTATCTGTTTGCGTTATGTCAGGAAGTCCACCTATTAGAAAATTTCTTATTAACTTTAGTATTTTATAAGATATAATATAAAAATACTAAAGTTTTTGCTTTTGCATATGAATGCGTTAATTAACAGGAACATTACGGATAGCTAAAATATAATTTTGAAACGCATTTTCGAAAGAAAGTCATTTTTTATATTGTTTTGATAACATGTAGGTATTCTATCGAATTGGTATAATACGACGATGAAGAATTTAGTGACTTAGGTATTCTAGATTGTGCTGTGATCAGAAAAATATGGATACATTTTAATATAAGTACTTAGGTAGAATCTAAGACTCAAATAAATATAGATTTTAATTCCGAAAATAATCGTTATATTTCATCACTCAATACAGGCTTATAATTAGCTAAATGTTTACAAATAGATAGAGAATTAATTATAGAACTGTAATACTTACACTGATATGATAATGTAATTAAACACAAACTCTTTTATTATCTGGTCTTGAAAATTAATGAACTCTTTCATCATTTGGTTTTGCCAACCAACGAAAAATAGTTTTTATTTAGGTTTCATTCATCATTATAATATTAAGACGCCGATTTGTATGTTTTCTAACAGCTCCTTGAGTGACACATTTACTTATATTTTTGCTATATTTTATTAGCTTTATAACATTTTCTTGCTCGTAAAATTTAACGTTCCTTTTTAATGATATATATTATGAATAATATGATATCATATTTCATAATGCAACATCACGAAGGCTTCAATAATGTACCTATACCTAATTTGTTAATTAAGTTTCATCATTGTTCGCGTTATTATCATCAAAAAAATACCCGAATAATACCTATCTGATATACCTAATTATAATTGTAGGCTACATTTATCAAAACAAGACGTCATCTCAGTTTGTTGTGAATTTAGGGAAGTGCCCCACAAGAGGATCATGTTTTTGTTTTTCACCCTAATTACTGCGTCAATGGATCGTATGACTTCAAAACAATTTTTTATTAAGACGAAATTTCCGGCAGGTACTTACTCGTACCTAAATTGAAAACTTTGGAATTAAGGTTAAGATGATGAATGGTGAGAACCCAGACCTTTTTTTGCAAAATGAAATGACTTTAAAGTGTAATTGAACTTATTCATTGCAAGTGACAGTACTACCAGTTATAGAAAATCTAGATATATTTTTTACATAACAAGACGTCAGATAAGTAAAACTATACCTAACCTAGGTATAGTTCTATAAAATATCATAAATAATTCCAAAGTAATTATGTAGATTGAGTCAGTCATCTGTTATCGAAGAACGAATCGTTTATTTAATACAGTGACTTTTTTGACTTTACTTTTGTTCGCTAAACCATAATATTTTTCAAATTTATTAAAGTTTATCTTTATCAGGTTAAAGAAAAAAAAATTTAGCTGTTCATGGACAACACTCTCTTATGCTAGTCGGTGTAAAAAATACACTTGTTTACATAGTTACTCTGGTTAGACTCACAGGTCTATTAGACTCACATTGAGTATCGGCGCCGATCTCAGATTACAAAACCACAGTGTCCGCTGTATGGGAATCGAACGCGGCGCGGCGTCGACGTAGGTCGATGTTCATAGCTCACGTTGATTAACATTTGGTTGGTATTCTAGGGTAGGATTATTATATAATTATGTCATCTTTCTATTTTATTATTTAATGTTGAAAGTTACTTGTTCCAATTCAAAGATTGCATTAGCAAAAGAACATCAAACATTTCCAACAGAAAGACAGAGACAAAGGTCCATCCGTCCCTAGAAAACTGATCAAAGGTACTTATATAATAAAGTATTAGGAAATATTAGTATTTGTATTTGTATTTATTTATTTTCACCGTTTACCTACACTTTGTTATGTCAGATTCTTAAAGTTACTTAGTATAATTACAAAATTTGTATAATACATTGAAATAAAGATAGTAGAGATTGGTTTTATATGGCTCTAGTTTCTTTTTAACCAACTTCTTTAATTATTTATTGTTTGCTCTTTAAAGTAAATAAATAAATTTATGTCTTATGTTTTTTATGAAGTTATTATCCGATCCGCAGACACCCAATTAGGTAAACTTAGACCTTATTCACATTATTTTAAGAAATTTCCGCCAACTTTAAATAGGTTTACTTGACTCAATAAGCATTACCCAGATGAAGTCATTGCCAATCTAGTTCACAATTAGTAGGAATGCGCCAAGTATCCGCCTACAAATTGTAACGGTTAACAGTATTGACATCACATTGATTTTCCTTGAACATGAATGGGAGGTAAAATACATATTTACCGTGGTTTTGTGGAATTTCCAGTTGTGTTTATGGGTTTCTTATTGATAATGTATTATTAAATCAATTAATAGGCTACAGATGGTTATTTATCTCTGTTTTTCAACATTGTTTCAACTAAGTTGAAGTAATACCTACACTTAGCATTATAATAGGTATAAATTACAATATAGAATAGTTAGATTTTCCAAATAGCACCTAGGCACAAGGCAGTTGGTACCCATTATTTAATATAATGATGACTCACCTAAAAGTCGGCTGACTAAAGACACGTGACCTTAACTCATTGACATAGAGTCTCAATTGGAACAGCGTTACAGACCCACACATAACCCCTAATTGGATCTTACATAATACATGTATGACGTCATTCGACTGTGACGTTTTGAAGCCTTGGAGTGAAGCCTTCGTTGAGGTCATTAGTGGTAAAAATAGCCAATGGGAAATATTTGGTCAACTATTGAGAAATAAAATATCAATGTAAGTTTCTAATCCAATTAACCATCTTAAAACTCTTGATTTAAACTTATTTATTAAATACCTAACCTTCGTTTTCTTAAAAAAGGTGCCCATTATTTAATTTGGTCTGTTAAGACCAAAAGATCTTGTTAAATGTGATATTGTAGTTCAGTAAATCAAATCGTTTTTTTATTAATATTTAACTAAATTATGTTAGTACATAATGTTTATTGTAATTATATTCGAATAATATTAACCACAGAAAGGGCAAGCGGGTATTTCCATTGGGTTTATTGTTTGGTGAGTAATTCCATTATTAGATTAAGTTCTGTAAAAAGAAGTTTTATATTAGTAGCTTGGCTACCTACTGAAAAACAACTACTAGGTAGCTTTCTGACACTCTCCTCCTGGATTGTATATTTTCTCACAAAAATACATATTTTACCGCGGTAAAAGTAGACTCGGTGTCATTTTTTTTTATTAGGTAGTAGAAGTTTTATATTAGTAGCTTAGCTACCTACTGAAAAACAACTACTAGGTAGCTTTCTGACACTCTCCTCCTGGATTGTATATTTTCTCACAAAAATACATATTTTACCGCGGTAAAAGTAGACTCGGTGTCATTTTTTTTCATTAAAATCGGTTTAGTAGTTTTCGTATGACAGCCGAAAAGCCTTTATTTTCGAATTATAGAAAGGATTATGTTCGCATTCATAATATAATATAATAAAATAGTAAGCAAGGGTTTATTAATATTGTCCTTTTTAAAGTTTTCAGCCATCGTCACGACATCTATCTCTGTTTTGCTTAACTAATCTGTTTCACAATAAAAATAAAGATAGCGCTCACACAAGATTGACAGAGCCATCTTACATTTGATGTGCGAACTAACTAAAAGCGTTGATTACATACCAGCATTGCAGTACTGTGATCTATCACAAGATGGCGCTTAAACAAACACATGAAGCGACATCTAGTGAATACTTTATGAACCATTTTATGAAGACAATTTCGTAATGTTTTCACTAGATGGCGCTGACATGGTCATGATGCGTGTTTCGTAGAAACAATTTAAGTTTCCTAATATTTGTTAGTAAATTGTTTAAAAATATTCTTTGGTCTTACCGGTGTCGTTGAGCAGGGCATTGATGTCCGTCGTCGACCCATCGGCCGACATAGCTGGAACAATTAATTACATAGTTAGAAAGTTGAATCAATTATTTCTATCGATATTACAAAAGAAAGACCTATTAGTTACACTATTTATAACCCAAAAACGGCTGAACAGATTTGGCTAAAATTTTGACGGAGACGTAGCTTAGAACCAGGAAATGGGCATAGGCTACAGAGAAAAAATAAAATCTTTCCGCTGGTGAAGTATTTAATATTCCTAAGTAACATATAGGCACTTAGGTTCATTATTTTTCGTAAAATATTTTTAAAAAAATCTCAAATTCTTTAATAGGTTCAATAGGCTACTTCAATTCAATTCAGGCTTAGGTATGTGTTTAGTTATTTTGCGTCTTCATATCATAACACTTGCGTTACATTGGTTTTAATGAACGTAGGTATTTACTACCTTTTGTTATCTGTGAGACCTAGACACCTGACTAAAAACATATTCAAATTCTTAATTACTCATAATATAGTTATATGCTAGTAGGTTCTTACTGTTTGTATAATTTAAGTACCTGCTTGCTAAAGTCTACTAACATTTAACAAGTTAAATTGTTTAATTTTGTGTTCGTACACAAAACGCTCTAAATGTAAAAAAATTGATTATGCAATTAAATTTAACCCTCGCCTTTAAACTACACAGATTCTTAATTTAAAAGAGATAGGTATTATAACATCAATCAATTCATCTATCTGAAATCTGCGGTTACCATTGTTTATCTCAAATGACATAACTCATCCGTACTGTTTCAAAGGCCACTGCGACGGACCGGAACGCGACACGGTCGGCTATCAACGAGACTTCTGATCGAGATTAAACACGCTATAGGTACTTAATATAAGTCTCATCATCATCATTTATGTACTTATAATAAAAAAATCTATCTATGTATGTATTCGAGTATATATAGTTATGTATACTAAGTAATATCAGGTATCTAGCTTACCACGGGGCTAAATGTTTCTGTGTCAATTGTCCAACAATTTGTTTATTTATTTATTTATTTTGTGCGTCCAATAACTTAATAGTTATGTTATTTATTGTTATTTATGTACTAAATGGTACAAAAAACCTACATTTGAGGTAAAATGACGTAAATGGTGATTAGGAATATAATGACTCTTTGTAAATGTGTAACTCACCAGCATCATACTCTACATTAACATCATCGAATTTTAGCGAATAATTGTCCTTAGGATTCAATAATTATTCATGGCTTATAAAACTAACTAGCTGGCCCGCCCGCGGCCTTGCCCGTTTTATTCCTGTTTTCTAATTTAAACCTTCTCTGGGCTACTACGACTATTTCAAAACCAAAAGCACCTATATCGGCTACGTTACATCGTAGGTATATAAAATTAAATATTTACAATATTACATAGATTGGATTCTAAATGATTTGATAGTTATGCAGAGTATATAACATTTTAAACTACCATGGTTTTTAACAATTTTAGAATACCTTAAACCACATGTCTTCAACCTGCGGCCCGCCGGGTCTTTTTTTGCGGCCCTCGGAGGCCATATCAAATAATAATATTTTATTTACAGTAATAACTTCGTAATGACAGTTCCCTTTTTCGCGTTTTCTCTATTAGCGTTGTTATCTATTTGCGGATCCAGTCGGTACATTTAATCGAAATCGGCGTCTTTTGAGTACTTTATTTAATTTTACCATCTACCCTAGGGGTTGCGGATCGAAAAGCCGCAACTTGCATCAGGTTGCGGCCCTTCGGGCGATGGAAAATGAATTATTGGCCCTTGGACCCAAAAAGGTTGAAGATGCATGCCTTAAACATTTAAATCATGGTCGTTTCGTGTGCTAATATGCTATGAATATTCGAAATTTCAGCAGCCTAGTTTCAATTACTGTTTATTTTCTGAAGAAGTCTATCAATCAGGGAATTGGCGGATTATTGTTGAAAAATACAGATGCCATAGTTTACGATGAAAACAACCTTGGAAATAGCAATTGTTCAATGACTATTAGAATTACTTTGTATTTAACTACAGAGTTTAGCTACTTTGTTCTTCACAAATTAAATGTAGGTACTTAATCCAATGTAATTGAATGCCTCTCGTTATAATTTAAGATTTTAAATAAGACGATACGAAGGTAAGATACTTTTTTTTTATCTAAATACGAAATACGTCTGGGACACAGGATAGGCTAATTAAATTCTTGCTCCAGTTATCATCAGACGTGGTCCCCATATAAACGCAATTAAACGCGGACGAAGTCGCAGGGACAGCTAGTAAATAAGGTGCTGCCTGTTCTGAATTTATTTATTTATCCTTCTTCAGCAACTAGACTGTTAAATAAATAATTTAAATTAAGATTGGTTAATCAGAAAACAATGGAATGGGAGAATGGGCGTCTTTGGAGGAGGCCTTTACCCAAACCGGGGTTCTTGTTTAATTTATTTTATAATTATTTAGAAAATCGTAAAGTTTAGTGTAATAAAGTTATAAAAAACATTGTAGAACAAGAAATAAAAAGGCTTATTATTATTCTCTTTATTTAACTTTAAACATATCAAAATACATTTCTCACAATAGATAAATAAATTATATAAATCTACCTACTGTAAAAAATATATAAAAACGGATAGTCACAAAGCTAAGCTCAAGCGGACGCGTGACTAGGAGTGCAGAGAGGATCTTTTGGGACAATGCTTGCAGAGTCTAGGAGTACTGTCTTCTGGATTATTATTATTAATCAGAAAACATAAGGTTTGTCACCATCCAGCTAATCCACTCGTCTACGACCACTCGTCGGAACAATGCCCTGACCTCATATGGTGCATCATTGTGATTGTCCTCGATGTGGTCAGAGAGTGTTTGGTCTTGCTTCGTGATTTTTATATTAATATGTACCTGTTTGTTTTGGTCTGAGTCTACTTCCGAATTGCTTGTGACACTTGTTTTGGTTTCAAGGCCAAGTTTGTGTTTATATCCTTTGATAATCATTTGGATAAACGAAATAATGAAAGATTTTTAAATTATATCTAAAATAATACATTACAATTAAATTATATTTAAAGATGTTTAGACTTATTTTTTTATTATTATATAAGATAATTTTGTTGCGTACAAAGAAAAAATTCGTGCGCAGATATATTTTGTTGTATGTATGTAGGTACACATACAAAAATTACAAAGTATTAAAAATGAGTAATAATATAAGTAATACTGAAGCAATTCACTAATTGCATGAAGCAATTAGATTATACTATACGTATCATATTTAAGCTCTAAAGAACTGTTGGTCAATATTAAATATTGTCAGTAGGTCGGTAAATTTTACTGACTTATTAGAGGAAAACATAATGATTTTAATGGTTAACCTTCACCGAAATCTTCAAAGTCAATTGCCATACACACCTTTTCGTTTAAATAAATATCATCAAAGTGAACCCACTATTTTATCTTTGGTTTCACGTACAAAAGACATGAACGAGCTCTATTCCTTGCACCGATATTGTAAATTCATTACTATTAGGTACCTACAATGTTTGTTACCAGAACTTACTAATTGGGTGAACCAATTTAATGTTTTTAGTTTTAGAAGTTTTCCGGTAGTTTTATTATAATTTCGTTCAGTTTTGACTATAGCATCAATGTATAAACTAAATTAAATTTCGAATTACTTAAAATCAGTCAAACTGATACTACTTCTTACATCTAGCCACAAACCGAAGTAAATAATAACTATTATCATCCAATAAATGTATAGATCTGCACACCTTGATCTAGTTCATACAAATAAACGATAACAAAGTAAAACAATAAAAATTATACTAGATCATGATTTATCGTGCGTAAGGTTCACTAGGAAATAAACCATTATGATCAGTTGCTATGAGACCGTTTCTATCGGGATTCTAAAGTCAAAGTCAATCATTTATTTCCATACACACAATGATTTACATAGACACATAATAAAATTAAACTAAATTATATATTATACATCAATTGTTAATTACAGAGACGGGTCATAATTCTCTGTAATTAACGAGTATTCCTAACTCATGTAACAATTGATGTTACAATACCCGTATCTCTAGATATAATTATTTCGGAGATTATTTCATCATAACAACCCATATATTCGACGGTCTCTGTGGGGCAGCGGGCAAAGGCGGGGCTTGAACCCACAACCTTCGGAATGAAAGTGAGAATAAGTGCTCCCACTGAGCAAACACGAATCATAGGTATTTACTCACTTTATTCAATATTCAACTTTAATTATCTCATAAAGAATTTAAACTTAGTCGTAAAGGCAAGGCATGGTGTCAATTTGTTTTATTAATCAACTTTTATACTAAGTATACAAATTACATAATTATGTTGTTTTCCTCATAGCGTAAATTTCAAGCTTGAAGACTAATTCCGCATCTTTGGATAATAATGGAAAAACGTTCAACTTGCGTAACTGATGCAACGCTTTAACACTATCACTACTACACGGAGTGTCGGTGCTCGGGCAGTGAACGGGTTAAGGGCAGTCAGGCATCATTGCTTAATCATCTTTATTAAGTATATCAGAAATCTAGCACCCGTAACACAAGCTTCGAGCTTACCACGGGGCTAGATGTCGCTGTGTAAATTATCCCGCTATATTTATTTATTTTATTTTTATTGCTCCTATCATAGTTTAGCTTGGGTTCCGCCTGATTGACTAGTAATTTTTATAGAAATTTAAATCGCTCTTTATCACTTTAATTTTCATTATATGCAACTAGAACTGTTATTTTATTTATTTTCACAATGTAGAAAACCCTACATCTATGAATATACCAATTAAATAAAAATTACGATCTTGAAACAAGTAATTGCAGTAACGCGTAATTACAAGATTCCATATTAAAATAAACTGTTTATACTAACGAATGTATTTTATTCAAAGAATTGCATGCCTATCGGAGATTTTCCAATTTCCATACATATCATCGGTTACCAACCAATGGATGGTGGAAACAACTGCACAATTTATAAATTCAAGCATTCATCATTATTGCTATACAGCATATTTACTTATATGGTACTTTAGTATATTCTTTTAAAAATAAAACACTGGTAACACTGTCAACAAGAGTAACAGTTTGTATAGACAATCTTTAGGTCAAGTAACTTAAAAAAAATTTACCTCGTCTTAAAGTACTTGTTTGTACATTTGATCTCTACATATTTTGTTGAGATTAGGTTTCTTTATTATTTAGAATGATAACAAAGCACTAGGTGAGACCTGGGAGCACTAGGTTGAGGTTGATGCTGTAACCTCGCCAGATTGGCTTCTGTATGGCGAGGTTTTAGCGGATTCGCTTTCGATTAAAACAAACTAAGATTATTCTATAGAAGCCAAAGAAATAACATAGGAACATAACTCCTGCAAAATTTTACGTAGTATATTGATGACTATACTAATTCCTTTTAGATCTATATTAAGTTCTATACGTCAACTAAATAGTAGTAGGTAAATACTAACTAACCTAACAGAAAACCAGTTTGTATTTTTTTAACTGTACAGAAAATATCAAAATGGATCATAGGAATTGTTACAAAATCTAAGCTTAATAATTAATTTAATGATAATTGTAAGATTTCTTTCACTGAATCAATATCAACGACTTTTAATGCCCTACATCGATAATGTTTTATTTATATCTAATAACTACATTTATTACAAAATTGTTTAGAACTTCAATCTTATCTACTAAGAAAATTCGAAATGTGTGACACACTCTCCGATATCGTGAGCAATTCCGTCAAGAATGTTGGCGCTTATCGGACAAAATGACATTATTTAGCAAGGTGCACTTATAAATTTATGTCAATTGATATAATTCCCTTCTTTTTCTGATGATTCAGAACAGTCAATGAACTATGTGAAAGTATCAGTTAATTTTCCAACTCGATGTTTAGATAGTCGCCGTCAAAACTGTAGAATTATATATCCCAATCTTGACAATTGAGTCTTTGTTTTGATATCGAGTTAAAAACTGATACTTGACACCCGGTAAACTTATTCTTATCAAAGTTTTGTTTCAGTTTCGACTTAGTTTAATCAAGATAATTATATTTCTTTACTTATGAGAAACCAACCGTACTCGCTGTAGCTCTACCAATCAAAATGATCGTCATTTGTCAAATCACTTATATTTATACAGATAAATACAGTACTTCAATAAATTTAATGAATTCACAATGCAATCATAAAGATTCATACTATATAGTTTATGTCAATATTAATAAATTATTAAATAAATGTTGACAAGAAAATGTGTTAAATCTAGAATGATAAAGATATTATCGTAACCGTAAGAATAGGAAAACCCCGACATGCGCTTCTTAAATCATAGTACTTAACTGTGTTTATTATTGTTATTCTTGTGACACTTTTATTATTGTATTCTTATAATGACATTATATAATAGTTATAATTTTGAGATGTTTATTATTTGAATTTGTATAAAATTATACCTAATAACTGTAAATGATATTTAATGATAGTATGAAGATGATTTACAACAACTTGAAGTATAAATAAAATTACCAATTAATTGATTATTCTGATCGTTCATCATCATTATAACACATTAAGCACCACTACTGGGCACCGGTAATCTCAATAGAATTTATTAGATGTACGTTTTGTATTATTTCACGTTCACGTGAGTTGTAACAGTAAGAAAAGTGTCAAGTGTCAGATTTTTAACTTCACAACCACGAAATGGTAAACTTCCATAGGTACCTAAAAATAACTAAAGACAAAAGTGGCGCTATTTTAACTACCTATCTGTAAATGTAAATGTTTTTCTACCAAATTTCATCAAATTCGGATCATTGGTTTAATTGAGTTATGGAGGAACATAAATACAGAAAAAAAATCTAAATCTCGTCAAATTAGTGTCGGTATCATAATATTGAGTCTATAAACGCAATATCTCTGAAAACAAACTAACTTACTCTAAGACCGACCCTTACAGATTTAATATTAGTATAGATTTATAGCTAGATACAGCAAGTATCTAGGAAAATTCTTCAGTAAATCGATTTGAGAAAAACAATCTATTACTGCTACCAATAAACACAACGATTTATCAGAGTAGGTAAGTACGTGTAGTGGCAAGTATATTGGTCTATACATTATTAAAGTAATGTTGACAAGAAAATAGGCTCAGTCTTGAATGATAAGGATATAATAACCGTAACAATGGGAAACCCACAGCGTGCGCTTGCTGCATAAGTAATTGTTGGAATATGCTTATAATTCATTACCATCACCCCTACTAACGTTCCGACTGCTGGGACAGAGAGACTTCTCATGTGAGATAAGGCCTTAGTTCACCACGCTGGACAAGTGCGAGTTGGTCGTTACTTCAAAATACTAACCACATAGAATCATATCTACAGCTATCCATCTTTCTAGATAAAACCTGTCATAACGTGTGATATTTTGCGGTTACCGACACTTTTATGAGGCTGTGGTCTACTCGTTTACAGTTTTCACACAAATCTTACCTTAATGTGTAAGATGTGGTTTTGAACCAAATTAGAAAGGCGTTTTGGTTTTGAATAGGGACTACAATAACTGTAGTACAGTAAACAGTTCATGTCACTTTTTGAATTGTATGACTGACTGAATTGTATTAAATCAGATTTATTGATGATACATAATTTTGTAAGCGACAAGATAATTAAGAGGGTAAGTGGTGACAAACTCGACTTTCATTCTGAAGGTCGTTGGTTCAAACCCCGACTGGCACCTCTGTGGCTCTTTATTTTTATTTCTAGATAAAAAATATATGCGCTTTAAAAACACGTACTCGGGTGGTGAAGGCAACATCGTGAGGAAACCGGCATTATCTGATAATTTGTAAAGTTTGAAGGACATGTGGCATTCACCAACCCGTACTTTGCCAGCGTGGTAAATCAAGGCCTAATCTCTCTCGTCAAAAGAGAAGTTCCTGTGTCCCAGCAGTGGGAACGTAAATAGGGGTGATGAGGAATCTCGGCTCAGTCCGGTGAATTCCAGCTCATTCACATATTTCTGCATAATCTTAACTAATACTTCAGTCGTTCATTCACATATTTCTGCACAATCTTAGCTAAGCCTTCAGTCGTTCAGTTGACATGCAATTGATAAAAGATAACTGATAGTGATAAGAACACAATAGACCGGCGCTATTTGCCTTGGATTGCACTGTAATTAAAACACCTTGATTTTCGCTAGGACCTACGTGATTTAATGATTGTTTCTGTTTTACTATTCTTAGCCACGGCAATATTTATTTTATATGTAAACGCTTATATTAACTTCCCCGACGCTTGCAATATTGATAGTGAAAAGTAGTCATTTTTTTATTATTATAGTAGCTGACCCGCCCGCGGATTCGCCCCATTTATTCCTATTTTCTCATCTTACTACTACTAGGCTACTACGAATTTTTTTATTAAAAAGCACCTAAATCGGTAGGTACAGTCGTTCTTGAGTTATATAAATACAACGAAAAGTGGTTGATTTTAATATATTATAGATTATGACAAGAGTTAAGTTATAAATAGGAATAAAGCAAAAATTAGTTCAAGAAGATTTTCGTAGTAATAAGTATTATTTAATCTGTCTTTTATGAAACCATCTAAATTTTTTGAGAATTATTGGAATAACCCAAATTAAGGTAGGTACCTAAGTACCTACATACAAATTTTAGAAGAATCTACGATGGAATATAGTACCTATAAGTTAGTATTATAAACATAATTATTATTAATGATTGTTATGAACAATCATAAAATAGACAAATTGCTTATAATAATTCACTTAGGTAGTCAATGGTCGTTAAAATAAAGTCGATAAATAATAATTATACCAAGTTTGATCAAACCTACATTAAAGATAAATTATGGAAAAAACTGATATTTATTAACTGAGAGCACAATAGATTCAAGACATGAACAATTCATAAAACAAAATTCCGAATTAAAAAATAAGGACTTACGAAAAAATCTCATTTAGATTAGTCACTTCGACCTCAAAATCTCATCAAAAAGCGCCGTAAAATCACTGTTTTAATTAATTAAATAATAAAGGACATTATCAATCACGTATTAAGCAACTGCCTTAGTCAGTGTTTTATCAAACTCTGATCCTAATAACAGGTTGGATGGAGTGGATGAAGTCTGTAATGAACTTTGTATTGGACGTCAACACTTAAACCAACAATAAAGTTCGAATCCTCATTTGTAAGCCGGCAATCAGTGAGTAAAGGGTATGACTCATCTAGCCTAGGGTTATCTTAGTTAATTAACCGAAAAAGTTAAAGAAACTTAATACATTATGGAATGGCATCTTAGTTCCCGAGCCGTGTTGGCTAAGTGGGAGCACACTCGACTTTCATTCCGAACGTCCGAAGAATATCTTCTTGAAATAATAATATTTCAGAGATGAATGTCCACTGAGAGTGTGTCTCTCACAATGAGACATAGGGTACAAGTACAATTACCACCTGTCTCGTTTCGGTGATGGCTAAGTGATGGTGGATGGCATTCGATTGTAATGGCAGCAGAGCAGAGTTCAATAGCCGAAAATGGTGATGATGATCTTGAAACACAGTTACAAATCGTAGATTTACAAAACTATCATATATTTATTTAGTTTTTGTACGAAACCCTAATAACTAGTCCTGCCGGTCTGTCTTTAAATAGATGCCGCTTTATTTTTTGTGGGTTTTGTTTTGAACTTTGAGCCGCACTATGATTGAATTTTGGACTTTGTCCTGTGAAGAGTCTCTATAATCATCAGTTAAAATAAAAAAATGTACCTTGAACTGATATGTTTTTCCACTGTTATTATTGTTTTTTGTAAGCAGGTGCAGCTGTGGCACGACGGAACAACTTTTTCCGCGGATTATGTTCTATTCTGACATTAAAATTATATTTTTCTGTATTTCATATTATTTGTAAGATATTTAACAATTATTGTGGAAGTAAATAAGGAGTAAATAAGGTTCGTGTTTTGCCCGTTTATCTCAATATGAATTATTGTGGAAATTATCTATTTCAAATAGTATATTTTAAAATTACATTTAACATTAAAAATAAAGAATTAAAAAATTGGGTGGATTTGAACAGAATGGTATATATATTAATATACTCGTAATATAACATATAATATACTTAATATATAGTTAATATACTCGTAGAAGTTGGAATTGGTAAGGTATTTCATGATGGACTATGTACGAAAATTTTAGCCTTAGTCGCACTTTACCGGATTTATTCTTGCCATAGAGTTGACTAACCACTCTTTAAACGACTCATGCATAAACAAGTACTTTAGTTTCTTTGTCAGGACTTTATTTAAGAGGTAAGTTTGCATGATTTATGATAATGAGTAATTTTTTGTCACATTTTACGTTGTAATGACACATAATTTTATGGTCACAATGACAGTCTTGGCAGTAATGAGCAGTTAGAGGAAATATTTTTGATATTTGAATATGAATTTGCGTAAAACCACCTAAGAAAAATATTTATTATTCTGAATATAATTAACAAGTGTTTCATAACCATTCTAAAACATGCATTTTGTTTAATACCTAATCAGAATTTGGAAATATTTTTGTTTCATGCATGAAAGCAAATAAATAAATTGCCTCTTAATTTAATATATTTGATCATTATTGTTCATAGACTGTAATTATATTATTATTATTAATTATATAATAGGTATTGATTATTTTTGTTGAATTCCCCATATATACGCGTAATTTATTTCGATACCTTTTTAATGTATTATACTACACTTCGCCTCTTAAGCCTGTCTCATACTGTACATAGGCTGAACTAAACAAACTTAATGGGTCCAGCCGTTCTTGAGTTTTAAAACTACTACGAAAAGTAGCAGTTCGTGACATGTGTGTGAAAATGCACAAGTTTTCCCGATTGACGTGTCCACCCTGTCTGCGAGGGTGACTCAACCCTTCAATTATTTCAACCCTTCAAAGATACTATAGTACAGTAATGATTTTTTATTATTTTGAGCGTTACTTTACTTGTATCTTTATATTAAGTACAAGGGCCTAGTTAAAATCCGTTTACCCTCTTATGCATTGGATTTTACAAAAACGTTTAAAATAAATAAATATAGCGGACAATTTACACAGCGACATCTAGCCCCGTGGTAAGCTCGAAGTTTATGTTACGGGTTAAAAAAGATATATTATGTAGATACCAGAAGACGGGTTTCTGTAATATGTCTATAATTCCACTATGGCAATTTGATGTGGTCAACCCGTTACCATTAACGTGATGATTTTGTCAATTCCCTCATTTCATGATAATAATTATCATAATAATTATGATGATGATCGTTTGATAACGATAACGAGACTTTATAGAGCAGTGTTCAGTCCCACGTTGACAGTGACGCCGTGACCTTTTAGCCTTGAGAGCCTTTTAGCTAAATTGCCCATTTGCCGGCAAATTTATTGTCTAACATTGACACCGCCCTATATCGATCTCCATTTTTAATAGAACAAGACTGGCTCTCTCTGATACTAACTGACTAATATAATGATTGTGTGACCTATGAATAGTACCAACGCATCATTTAGATGTTAGGTGTTTAAAATTGGCTAAAGGATTGAAATATCAAAGACGGGTAGCAATACACGATACAGAACGATTGTGTATCGTGTAATGTTAATAGATACCTACCATTCATATTGGAAATATAACTATTTAAGACCTGTAATATTTGTTACCAATAAATCGTCTCTGATTCTTTATTTTTGTGAGAGAACATAGATACCTATATATTTTGTCTACTGTGAGAACTAACTGCGATCAACTAGCTAAAGAAATTGGTATAAAATACCCGTTATTCATAAACGAATTAATTAATGAGCTTCAAACTCACGCCACAGCAAGTTATCCAGTCTCTTACCTGAAAAAAACAAAAAACTCATTAGTTTTTGTCAATTTGCTATTACATTTCAAGTGTAATTTAAAAATAGCTACAATTTACAAAATTAATGCAATTATCTCAAGAACGGAAATGATCAAAATAAATGTAGATAGTTTTACCGCACCACTCGTAACAACATTATAATCTTATTCTATAGCTATAAATTATATTATTCTATCTTACTAACATAATTATTGAATCTTTTTTTTTATGTAGAAATTCAGGAATTTCACAGAATTATGATCTATTTATTGAACCTGAAACTTGAAACGACAGAGCCAAATAAAGTAAAAGTCAAATAAAGTATTAAATATGTTTATTATATAATAAAATTAGACAAGGAGTAAAAAGAGTTGCCATTACGTTTGTATGCTGCGTGTCAACTGTGATGCGATTACAACATGATGTGTTGTTATAAAAATATTATAATACATTGTATTTCATTATTTTTTTAAAACAAGAACGTCCTTATCCTACAAAATTGCCTTAAACTCGGGGTAGGAAGCTTATGCATTACAAACATAAAAAAATAATTAAGGAAATATTTTTTAGCTTGTAATGTATTTACGAGAAAACCATTCTGTTTCGATACAACATTGCAAAATTGCTTAAAACAAAACTTCTCATTTTGTTTTCATTACCACCGTCGCGTCGGCAAGCTTAATGCTTTTTTTACAAGGTGATAAAATTTAAAACGATTTACGTTTGTGATAATTCTCTCTACTTCTACCTGTTTAAATTAAGTGTATTTATTAGATATTATTATTAAGTTCGATCAATGTTTTTATTGTTTGTCATTTTACATCACTTATGTTATGATGTACTTATGTCATTTTGCGATAAATAACAGAGTAAATAAAATTTCCTAAAGGTCAGCATACATAATAGTCCAGGGATCCATGGAGCATGGGTAGCAGCACTTGATTACTATCAAGCTAATTTTTCACAGCTTCGTTTCGATGAGACGCCCAAAAATATCCTAAACCCAACTCTTGATTGTGGGAGCTAACAGAGATATCAAAGACTAAATACATCAAGGATGTAGGACCGGGATAACATACCACGAAATCCCGAATAGCAGAATCACTATTTCACTATTTTGTGCCTTGTATTTGTAAAAGTAACCCAGGGCTGTGGTTGTGGATGATGATGTATGTCAAATATACTTTAGTGAAGCTTACCTACTAACCGCATGTTTTCCTTTAACTTATGCAAATTCAAGGATAAATGGTAAGAGAATAGAGGTATGTATATATTCCTTGTAATAGATTCCCGTATTCAAATGACACTAAATATCATTAGGTATCTACTTATATTACATAATAAATTAATCACTGTCGGTTACAATGTTTATGGATGTCTCAGACGGAATACAAAATAGGCTAGAACTTTGGGCTACATTATGTGTTCGTACTTTGCATTGTGCCAAGAACGGGATGCGATTAGAAAAGAGATATTTACCTGACAAATGAAAATACAAAGCTAGAATATTCACTTAAGCAAAGTAGCTCTTAGGTTGGCTGGTAAAAAAATGCCTTGACATTAAAACGACATGTTCTACAGGATATTTGTTTTGTACACTAAAATGTTATATAAATAAATATTGAACAAAGTTGTAAATATAGTAAACAATGTCATGTTTTGCCTCAACCAACCAAAAGAACTTTATTTACCAATACAACATTAAATTACCACACCTTGAAACTAAATCTGAAGATTATTGAATGGATATCTACATCTCGCGGGGATGTAAATTTCCATTCACAAATTATACTCACATCACGATTCAGCTAAGAAATTATTCTAGAGAGGAAATTACCTATAATGATTAATACTCAACTCATATGCAAAATATTATTAATCAGCTGGTATTACTGCCGTCATATTGCTAAAAAACCGTAAAGTGACATTTTGCCAAAATTGACTTTTATACACAGCACGAAAGCGTAAACTTTTATCTATCTTCTAGTCTGGGTCTCATGGCTCTATCGTTTATAATGCCTGAGATCTGGACCCCTCGTATACCGTTAACTACATCATTTTGAGACATTTTCAATTCTTAAACACGGTTATCTAGCATTTCTATACTAAAATACCGCTAAACGCCTCTAATCGTGAATTTAAGGCTTTCATTCGCTTGGTCCTACAAACTTAGAAAACAGTTACATGCATAAACAATACTAAATAACCGCTATCTGACTTTAACTTTTTTATAACTATTTCCACCCTCATGATATGATTAGGACTTACAATGTCTAAAACACAGTTTTTGTACTCGTACAACACTAAAGAGCCGCTAAACGCCCTTAGACGTAAAATCGTAGGTAAACTTACATATATTTTAAACAATTACAAGCCTAAAAGACAGTCACTGGTTTTAAGAAATGAAATATGACGTTATTGTCTAAGTAATTAAAACGTAATAAAACAGTTAACTGACAATGCAACACTAAAACACGTCTACCTGCTCTACCTTTTTATGCGTTTCGCTCCCTTTCTCGGTCGTGTCGTGGACCTTGTGGAGGTCTGACGTTCGGCGCGTTAGGATAAAAATCAGCGAAAATGATTTCTGAAGAAAGAAAAGCACTAAATATAGATTTATATCAAGTTTATTAAATATTTGGCGCATGTTTTGTTGTAGGTTCCTGAATTTTTGAACGGCATAGCGATATAAAATAGTCTTTGAAAAATAGAATCAAACATACGAAATCTCGTTAATCTATTATAATATTTCAAGGTGTTTGATTGAAAATAGGTATAATATCTTAGGTACTTAACAATTAGATCGTCGGAAATATTGTTAATTGTGTAAAAGACGAATGTGAGCATCTAGACAAACCGTTGAAATATATAACTACTTTTTACATTCTGGTTATCACGCTGTCAAATTGTTCAGTTATTGTTTTTTTCTGCTATCAATTAATAAATATATTTGTATATACCTGGAAATAGGATAATTAACAGAGCCGTAACTTATTTCGAACAATTTATAACGTGATATGTCCGAAGTATTCACTTCCTGGCTCCGATAAAATAACTAAGTGGGATTCTGTAACTCTTTTTCTGTAACATTTCTTGCTTTTGAATACTAACAAATGTTTTGTCCTTTCTACCATCAAAATAAATACCACATACATCGCAATCTGCATTCTGTAAAGCTGTTCTGACTGTACAGTAGTTCTCACATGGCGCAACCTAGATAGATAGATAGAAAATTTATTCACTGAATCACGCACACAAATTACAATAAAACACAACCATACATAGAAAGAGAAACACAATTTTTAAACCATGTAAAATAACTTGCAAAAAACTTAATCTTTAAACTGTGTGTGTTGCGTGACACAGCGAAGAGGGTTCGACTCAGCATGATGTCGACTGAACTAGATATCCAGTCTTAGTTTTCCAGTACTTGGATCGATCAATGACGCTACCGGTATCGTTTGAAGAAACAATTTCCGCATCATTCAACACCAAGGAAGCTATCAAAACCGCGGCTCTGTCAGAAACTCCGCCAGAGCTAGCGATGATAAACTTAACCTCTTCTTTTTTGCTGATGGCGCGGCAAAGGGGTTTTTTATTGGACTAGATGCCTCGTTATTGCTAGAATTAATCTCACATTATCTGTTAAGAATCGGGAACAGCTTGGTTTCCGAAAAACCGTGCTGTTCCCGATTCCCGATCAATTGTCTCTTTGCTACGCAATAAACTTGTTTTTTCTTATTTTTTGTAGTTGCAGCTAGATCTACACCAACTATCATCATCTCTCTTGTTGTTCTTTGATCGACTAGAAAGAGAGTTTCTTCTTTGGGAACACGAGTATCTTTCAAACACGTTGAGAGTTTGAGATAAGTTTTCATAAGCAACTGCAAATATCAAATAATCTATGAGTCTCAGCTGTAAATGTATTAATGTAACGACCATAATAAGGTTTCAATTAAACTTCTGTATTTATCATGAAAGGTGCGAATTAACTTTAATACTCTCCTACGGCTTACATTATATAGTTAATATTTCTTCAGCCAATATTTCGGATATGTTATGGACAGTCGGCTCTTTTGTTGTTTTGTCTGTCTTTAATTGATATTTAATGATTATAATAATAATTCATAACATCATTATAAGTAGGCAACTGGGACACTGGTAACTTCTCTAGCAAACCAAACACGGGACAGGACGTCGATTATCGAGTTTTGACATTGTACTGTAATAAACAAAATTAATGGGTATTAATTAAGATTTGATCAAGATTAAATTGACTGTCAACTTTTTAAATACTACTAACATGAGTTGTATCTTTAATCTGAGCTGTTAAAACCGAAGTCTCTCACAAATAATATAATTACAATTCGCGCAACACGTTGAGGCGTTAAATTTTTGTATCATAAACAAACAGGACAACGCTCAGAATCAAATTACGCGGAAATATTATGAAGCAAGTATTTTTTTAAAACTGATTCTAATCTGTAATTAAGTATGAGAATAATTTTACCGTCGCAACTTCAAGACTGATTTTGCATGGCAAATTAAACATGGTAAATCGCTAGGCGAACACAGTTCATTTGTTTAACAGTGAGATTTTATCAAACTAAGTTTTAAGATGTTCCTATATATAAGCATTTGCAACTTTATGTTACATACAATAACTATAAACAATATTAATATGATTCAATATTGTTTTTATTGCTTTGAATAAAAGATAATCGTTAAATTTAATCATGATGTACCATTTTGGAGGTGAGATAAAATGTAGGAAGTATAGACTTAGCCGTAAAATTATATTTATGTTATGAATCTACAAGTACATTTTTCAACGCTAAAACACAGTTAGATAAAATGTTTCTTCCAATACTGTGTTTAAGTCTAGATCCATATCTCTTACTTATACCACAAAACAACAAATAAACCGTTAAAGGTTTTTAACGGTGTTTTAAGAATTAGAGCTGGTCCAATTTTCCATACAATGCAATGCAAAAAGACGACTAAGTGACTTAACTGTGTTTTAGTTAAGCATTTGTGGAAAAACTGTAAGTGAGCATAAAATCATCATACAGTTTCACTAAGATACAACACTTAAAAGCCGCTACGCTTCAGCTGACTGCTTTTTAGTGTTGCACACCCCCACTTTATGAAGTAGATGACCATTGTCTAAAACACAAATTTGTCAATAAAAACTCATGTGTTTAATTTGATGTTCCCGTTTCATACTCAAATAGAAGCCCCAGAAATAATTAAAAAAATGGTATATGAAAGAAGACTGTAAGTCTTCACAAAGTCTAGAATTAAACATTTTTCACGTTTTTGCTCTTAGCCAACAATTTGGGTTTGTCACTTTACGGTTTTTTAACCATAGGACGGCAGATTACTGGTAATGTATAAATTTCTCAGAAAAATAAAGTTTTATTCAGTAAATAATATGTTTTCCTAATAAAACCACAAGTGAGTTTGTTCTAATACCCAACAGCAGAGCTACTGTGTCAATATTGGTCAGTTTTTGCTACCAAAGATTTGTGAAGACGAGTTTTGTTTTTTGTTCGCAAAAATGTAGTTTGACGACACTGCGCCGGTTCATCTTTTGGAAACCAATCAACGAATCTTCAAAGAATATAATATCTGGGAGATAATAAAGCAAGAGTTGTTCACATGGGTCGTATCCACAGAGGGCGAGGGTCCGCCTGCGACGCCTGAGGTTGCAGGTTCGATGTCCGCCAAAACAAAATTTCTACGGACATTTCATTTGTCCAGTAATATTTATTTATTTCGGGACAAAAATTTGTACGATCTGCAAAATATTTGTATGTAAAGCAATTATATATATTCTGTGCCACGGGTTTTGATAATACTGTGTGAGTTGTCCAGTATTATTTATTTTTCGGCGACTTTTGATAGAATAATACAATGATTTACATAAGATTTCTCATTTCTGCAATCGTTTTTTCAGTAATAATCAGCTTTTTAATACTTAAAAGAATGCCAGTTCATGAATTTATAATAGATCTTTAAATACATACATTCCGATTTGTTTTCCCTGGTTCGAAAGTATATAAAATATCCACTAGCTTTAACCGGATGTAGATACTGTTGACGTCAACGAACATCCTAATTAGTGCCATTGTGTTATAACTGCAGGCAAACGGCCAGAACATCTTCATTTACGCCGATATTTTTCATATTCCGTCTCTTGTTTGACGACAATCGTATTACAGGTACATCCATGAGGAATAGGTTATAATGTGTGATTGAAGCTAATGGTGGTTATACCCGTTATTAAAAATAAATGTCTTATTCGTACCAAGTTTTCATTAACTTTTACTTGTTATTTTTTAGTTGTCATTTTGTAACATTGTATTGATGGTATAGAAAAAACAAGCAAAACCTTATTCGATAACAAATGTCATATTTATTTATATGTTAGTAGCACTGTTTCTTGCACTGACGTATGTTGGCATAATTGATTCTTGCCGTACTAGTGCAAGCGATAACCGCCTTTAAGGTGACGAACCTTTTCATTCCGCGACTGTACATCACGAATACAATAATATTGACATATCAAGTTTCAAATTGATTATGGAAATATTTTTATCATTTTCCTAAAAATAATTATTACTTTATGATTTGGGGTGTCTCTTAAATAAATCTAGGATTTTAAATAAATTCTTCCTTTGATAGAGCGTGTCCAACCTCTGTGTGTCGTTCGCAAGGGCACAGACAGATAGGAACTATACTGACTCAGAGCTATGTGAATCCAATCAGCTGTTTTCCTCTATCGTTGCACAAGACGAGGAAGAGCCTTGTAGAGGCAAACGACCTAAAAAGTAAACAATTGAATATTTGTGTTTCATTTTCATTTCAAATATCAAACGTCCACTGCTTGACATATGACTTCCCTATATGACTTCCAGTTACTACGGTCTACGGTCTAATAACTGGTAAAACTAAATTTAGTTATGGTATAACTTGTCATTTGTATAGAAATGGCAATCTCACTTAGTTAAGAGACTTGTTTGTTTACAAATTACAAGCTAAACCAAAACCAAACTCTGATAGGAACAGGGCCACGGATTGTGTGTGACAGTAGAGCTTTGAACTGTGTGTATTCATTGGACTTCCTGGTTGTTCTGGAAGATTTATTTTACAATCATGTTTGTGGTTGAGCCATAAAAAACAACGAAAGTTTTGTCATTGAGATTTTTAAATGCTAAAAGTTTTATTTTTATTTTGTAGACAAGTTTGCACTTTTAAAATGCACGAAAAGTTAGAAGAAAATCCTTAATTAATATTCAAATTATATCTGACTTAAAATCTATCACATTTAAAATATTGTAGAATCAGATCCTTAATAATTATGCTGAAAGGATGTATCTGGTCTGACAATGGCTTTCCATCTTATAATATACCAGGCTTCCCAAAAACCATTTTCATACAGTTGCATACGTTGTATAAATTATCAAATTTAGTTTTAAAAAGTCAACAATACTCCATTTAAAAACACGGTAAGCGAAAAAGTTTAGATCTGATAAGTTCTAAAAATATTTTTCCATTGATAGTCTCCAATCTAATCTCGCCGTGACAGCGTTAATTGTCGCACAGAACAATCATTCAACCTGCGTCGTGATCGGTCATAACCAAGGTTAAGGTCGATTTATTACATGACACTAGCATGTGCTGCCTCATAATATTGATGGCGTGATGAGCTGGGAGGTACGTGCTAAGCTATAAAATACAATTAATTTTAAAATAACCTTTAATTTTATATTTATTACGTTGATAATTTCTGAACACCATAAAAATTTATCATTATTGAATAACACATTTTGTGCCCAAGTTCGGCTTTGCAGCCTGGCTGTGACGACGCCACACCGTGCTGTAGGTACATACAGTGTTATAGGCGTTGATAGTGTTAAGAACTATATTTTATGTATTTAAAGTCACGGGCGATAATTTAGTTGTTTAATCGTAATTATCTAGGTAAATGTTTCCAATCTAGTCTAGGTAGTTACTGTAGCTGTGTATGAACAATCGCAACTTTATTCGCATTCGAAACCTAAGTAATTTATCATAAATTATATTAATATTAGCATCTTATTAACCCATATTTCGTGCCAAAATTAGGCACAGATCTTCCCAATCATCATTCTAACGAGGCAGTTTGAAGATGTATTTATTTTATTAGGAAAACATATTGTTAACTTAGAAAATTAACAATTCAAATAAACTATAAACCAAATAATTTCTATGTTGCTTGATTATAATGTAGTGGACATTATAATCAAGCAACATAGAAATTATCGGTAAATACTATAAGTCCGCAATAAGCTTGTAAAGTACAAAAACCCTTAGAATTCTGTATATCTGTAAAACAGGTGGTTTGTAGAAAAATTATGTAGTTTTTCATGATTGTTGGTTTATAAAATATAACTTAGAAAATTAAGTTATACTATAATGGATATAATGTGTAAAACACACGTAGGTATTGCAACTTGCATATCGGATCAAAGTTACGACATTGCATACTTGACCACGACTGCCATATAGTTATAAAGTTACTGACTAGTTGACACACATGCTATAAGAATGTATTTGATTTAAACAACTTGTGCATTTAGAGATAAAATAAGAAGCATCTTTTGTCCAAACTCGGACTCCGATTGCAATATGATATTCTATTAAGATGGTTAGTTAAATTTTACAACCAAATAAATGTAATTATAAGGTAATAATTAAGCTTGGAGCTTACCCCGGGGCTTGTCTGATATTGCAGTATGAATTAGCAATATTTATAATTTATTTATTTATCCAATATGATGTATTTTTATTACAAATTATGTCGCATTTAGCCCATATAACATTGATCGCCTTAGAGACAAGTAAAAGAGACTCGTTTGTTCCGGTTTATAACTAATTTAAATAAGGAATTAAAGTAACGGAATCTAATTTATGGTTTTGGAACAGGTGTGTCGAATAGAAGCATATTTTGCCTATTTGTATTAGTTTTTGGCAGATAGACCAATTTGTATGACTATAAAAAGACCATAAAATGGTGAAGGTCTCCAGATACACCTGTTGAAACCTTTCAATGAGAGCATGCCGATTTGATTGTTTCAAAAGTTATGGCAACTATCTCAGATTAACAACAAAAATAAACGAGCAGAAAATTAGGTACACATTCGAAACCAAAAAAACAGTAGGTAAGTAAATAAGTTATTTGTATTGATTTTGCATTATTATTTATTTCCTAAGGAAACATTTAAAAGACACCGTATGTGATTTCAATTAATTTTGTTGTAATGAATTCAATGTCTTTTGTCTCATTCATGATCATGTTGTATGAAATAATATATTTTATTGCAGCGACCTCTACTATCTGAATCATGAACTTGTCAAGATCATTGGATCAAGGATCAGATAAATAGGATCCTTCCTGTTTAAACGTGGAATTAGTCACAGGAAGGTTGGGAGACAGGAAAAGTGGCTCTGTGTCAGCTACATAAAGCTTATTTTTGTATAACAGTAGATATTTTGGAATTCAGATGCGAAACACGTATAAAATTATTGCAATCATACCGAATCAATTACTTCCTCACCTTATAAAGATTACATTTTATTCAGCAGATTAACTTCGTAAGCTGTAGTCGAGTCGTGATGAAAATAAATATTATTTTATCTAGATAATGTTTAAGTTTATCCTTATATCAGCTGGCAATAATAACTGATTTTAATATTTACTTCCGGACAAACCTGCGTCAGTTGTCAGCGTCATATCGGCTATAATTTATTTTGTACTAGCGACCCTCGGCTCTGCTCACATTCAAACTTTCCCGATGGTAAAGCTTTTGTGAGTTACTGACTGACAGACTTTCGGACACCTAGTTTCTATTAGCTAAAAGTTAGATCTGCTGTCATTTTTAAATTAAAACCACAAGCCTTCTTGTCATGTAAAATTCAGGAAATTTCCTTTCACGTGACACACGGTCGTTCAGTATCTCAAACAAACGAATGCAAACAATTAATCACGCGGAGTCTCGTCTAAACAAATTCGTTTAGATTCTGTCCGTTTTTTGCGATAAGTTATACAAAGCCTTCTAAATTTAGAATCTCTTTGGCGTCGCTTGTTTCATTAATTACTATAACTGAGTAAACATAAAACTGTGAAGTACGAGGATAATAAATAGGTACTATACTCTAAATAAGTCACATGACAAGTATATATTGAACTTTGTATCTTTTTGTATTTATTACTTATTTTTATATCTTGTCTAAATCGTCCGTCAGTTAAAATGTAAAAATAACTGTTGTTGTTTTAGGTATGTTGGTTTTTTTTAATATAATACTCAAGTATATATTTTTTAGTATATATTTTTTTAAATAACAATTGACATGACTGAAGCCATTTGTCCATTAGTTTCTAAATCATTCTAATAAATCATTTAACTTAGATATATACAAGAGCTATTTTACTACATCATAAATAAGTAATTCAAAGAAATCTGTTATTAAGTCAATAGATTAACAGTAAAATAAAGGCTTTAATTGCGAAAGTTAACCTTATTTATTACCTTATAGGTACTGATCATAAATAAATACAGCTATCTAATGTCAGGCCGACCTTGCGCCAAATAAACACCTGTTTCAATTGCTGATCCAAATGTGACGAGTTAGCACGACCTTTATGGGCTACACGGCCATTAAGTATCTATCAACGGCAAGGAGGATTTAAATTTGAATTTTATGTATATCTACTGAAAGAAAATGTTAATATTTTCTATATATATAGTAACTCTTGAAAATTAACTTGACGATTTCTGTACAAGTCGTCCAGTTACAAAAAATATATATTGCTGGATAATTCACACAGCAACAGTTAGCCCAGTGGTAAGCTCGAAGCTTGTTACGGGTTTAAGAAAATCCTATACACTTAATAGAATATACATACACAGATAAGCACATATTTCTATAATACAATGAACACCCAGAGACTCGGAGAAAATAAATGTAGATCGAACAAATTGTTTTCTGAGGCGGGAGTCGAGCCCGCAACCTCCTACGTCGCAGCAGACCTTCGCCCGCTGAGCCACAGAGGTCGTCTGAGTTACGATTACGATCTACGACGCACCTACCAGATCTCTTCCCATAAAAATCGTCAAAGCGACTAAGAGATTTAAATTCTGAAACAAGATATGTGACAGACATATACGATATTATATACGACAGAAAAAATATTTAACTACCCTTCTTCTTTCCGAGTCAGCAATATTTGTAATAGTGATTACATCAACACACCTGAAATCTATCAAATCTCAATAAATCCTTATAAGTTCTGAACTTATCGATATCGTGACCTTTGCGTGTGTGTCAATCATTCGGGCCGTGTGTCAGTGTGATTGGCCTTGGTGGGGTCGGCGAAATGGCCGGTGAGGCTGACAAGGCCAACCGTGGGGTGCGGTGGGATCATCTGTAGGTTGGCCTGTTGTTCTATAATTGTCCGTCTCATTTACGCCTAAGTTTTGATAAGGAGTTTGATTTCCATACAAATGACAAGGCTTTATCAAAACTCGCATAAACTTAAAAAAACTGGTTGAAAGCTGATTATCGCTCACATTTTTTTAGATCACGCTACAAGTACTTTACCTTATGATTAGTCATGTGGGCGACATAAATATTTAAGGTTTTATCTATCGGTTATTCCGTGTGCGTGCCAACACTATTTTAAATATTGATTAGTATAATTAATACATACGTGTATTTACATAATATGTATGTATCTAAGTAAAAACCTAATACTTATCAACACATACTAAACAACCTACATGGGACAAACCGATTAACTTCTAGGTCAAAGGAATTAATTTGTTAAACTCGTTGTTTTAATTACTTTCTTATCGAGGGAAATTGGTTATCCATGTAGTAACAACGTACAATAACGTTGCATAGGTACTTTGTTTTGCTACTTCAGACTTAACTAAGATTTTTGATAGAACCAAACAAATATATCTAAGGTTTTTATATATTTTTAAATAAAATAGACTCAGTTATTTGACAGATCAAATATGAAGATAATTGTATCAAAATTTGTAGTTTATCTGGCAGATTATAGTTACTTATATGTTTTATCTGTAACCGGTGTAACTGACCCTTAATATTTTAATTATATAAATTCTCCATTCTTTCCTTATCTTTCCGCAGAAACTTATATCATAGTCTGGAATTTACTTCCCTATCAAGACCTACATGTATACAATACTTGTATTATAAACAATTCAAGATTGACATAAGATTTTGTAATCTGTTACAACATACGTAAGAGAATTACGTGGGTTATGTGCAAAACATAATCTTTATTATAGAGCTCAATTACTAGGCACTTCATAGTTTATGCAATAATTGTACTACAATGTTTGTGCTCAGTAAAATAAAAAGATGCTCAAAGAAAAACTTATTAATAACTATTAAAGTAAAAATTCAATAGACACCATCATACCTTGTTATGCATAGGGCATAATTCGTTCCTAATTAAAGTCAACTTTATAAGAATGACTTAGTTGCATTTACATGAATCCCATTAAAATTAAAGGAATTCTACACTATTTTCTTTTATGTTTTAAAATGACAACCATATCGATCATTAATTACATCGCACAGAAACTTTTGTCAAAACTGGTAGACCACTTTCTTGGCCGACTGTACCATGGCAGCGTTTTTGAAATCGACGTGTACAAAAGCACACGATATATGCGACAACGCTGGGTTTGCTCGCTTTTTTACCTCTCGTGTGAATGAGGGCTTACACTTTGGCATTTCAGACTACTACTTTGGGCTTGGCATTTAGTTCTTTAGGACGATCGATACGGAATTCCTATTTTTACGTATTCTGCATAGCGCACTGTTTCATAATAATACAAGATGTTAGTTGTTTACAAAAATAAAACAACATAAATCCACTACATAATAATTATTTGTTTGGGTAGGTATATGAGGCTTTCGTTTTAGTTATCAGTTATATTTTGTATGTCAGGTTTTCTAACCATAAATTGTAAAAAACTACACCTAACTGTTAATTTTTTTTTTTTTAACATTTAAATAAGCAATAACAACAAATATAAATAAAAAACCGATCTATTCATCTTTGAAAGATCCGGTGTCGTAGACCAATTCATAACTTAAAATCTATCTTTGGTCTATCTGTAGGCCTACCGATTAAAATTTGTAATTTAAAATTGGAACAGACTTATCTCTGGTACTAGTTTTGTTACAGACGTTGCTCATATATGTAGACGTTCTTATCTCAAACATCTTTATTTGATAACTATTTCAATAAATAAGAGAGATTTACGACAGAGGCGTATTTTCCCGATGTTTACAACAACTCATGATAAGAATGTATATCCTTGCACCTCCGATTGTTTTGTCCTCTTTATCAACATCACAAGGCATAACAAGGTCAGTAGTGATTGCACATTTCAAGGGCACTCTACAGATGACTATGAAAATAAGAAGAAAATAAGTTTAATTTTTATAAATGGTGTTGCTTGTTATAATCTTGATTTTATCCTTCATTGGTATTATAAACAACAAGATAAAACCATTCTTTACAAAAATAGTTAATCTGAATGTTTTCTTTCCTTTCGCTTTTTTATCCTCTTTTTAATCTCAAGTTTGTTTTTGTAAAATATTTCTATTGTTTGACTCGTAAAAGCCATTACAATAAATAGGTAACAAATATAAAACGAGAGTTCTCATCAGTATGAATTACCTGGTTTGTAACCTTCGAACAAAGAAATGCGCAATAGAGCAAAATCGTTTAATTCTGATCATCTTATTGTTTTCTTCTCAGTCTATCGTATCATTGCACATTCCGCTACTTTATTGAATAGTTTTTTATTTCGAATCTTGGGCATTTTTGTTTTTTTATATTGACAACGTCATAATCTATGCGACACTATAGCTTCGATAGAACTTCTTCTTAATGACAGAAGGCGTTCGTCATCATCATTTTAGTTTCCGGACGTCCACTGCTGAGCATATTTCTCCCTTAATTATATCCGATGCAGTCTGATGCAGCTTGCATCCACCGTAAACTGGCAGCTTTGACTTGCAGATCATCTGTCTATGACGCTGCGTTACTTAATGTTGCCCTTGCAGATTACTATGACATACAAAACTTCCAAGTAGAAAGTTTTGTAAAATAAATAATTTAATCGGTACTTTGAATGCAGAAATCGATAGAACTCACCGTCTTCAAGCGGAATGACATCTGTTGTCAGCTCGACGACAACTGACACCTCATAATACGTGTCGTTCTCCAGTTTTCCTTCCAGTTGTCACCGACCAGTTCCAGTTGTCAACACTCAAGTGTCGGATTCACTCACATAGTCACTCACTATCCCATTTGGTCACTTGCAGATAATTTGTCATAAGAAAATTATCTCAGTACACAAATTAATAATAATAAACACTATTGATATATTTTTTCGCTTTCGTTCGTTGTATTTTATGTAGAAACTGAATTTTTTCGGAGAGTTGTGGTCGATGTTTAAATGAAATCTTTATAATTACAAACAATGTATGTATTTCTGTTACAGAAATGAATGCTTTGGTTGGAAACGTAATAAGAAAAAGAGATACAAAAAAGCATCAACACAAAACTCAGCCGTAAGTACATTCGTCACGCCGTCTCATAAATATATGCCTACATGTACCTATTCAAGTGTGTAGAGGTGTAGAGGCACATTCAAGAAGCAAAAACTAGTGAACAAATTGAGAACGTTGACTCTACAAAATATTATTTTGATACTGTTGAAAGTGTTCGGCAAATAAGTGGAAAACTGATGAATAACAGTACATTATCCTCTCTTAAGTTGTAATTAAGATTTTAAAATTAAGTGATAATTTATGCTGAAAGAAATTTAACATAATAAAGTAAAATACCTTGTTTAAAGTTTTCTTTTAAATACATCTATCTATTCGTCCTACTTAACTAACAATATTAATATCTGTCAAGTAATATTTAGTTTTCTGTTTGTTGAAGCTTTGTTAAACTAAAGCTATTCAACAAATAAAATAACATCAGGATAACCATAAAAGATTATAAGAAAAAAAACTGTTTATATTAAAATAGATTTGGTAGTGTTAATATATTTAATACATGTTTTACTAATTATATAGTTTTTACAAGTACCTATTCTTTATTATTCGATGAAGAAGCTCATTTTGCTTTTATTGAGTCTTGCTGGGATTAATTCACTTTTGCTACCAGTTTGACCTGTTTTTTATTTCGATGCACGTTTTATAGAGTAGACCAATTATCACGAGATCATCTATTAAGAACACGATTTTCTTTTGGTTAAATTTAAAAACTATATATTGATAGCTATTAAATTTATTTATTTATTTTATTTCGTCTACGTTTATTTATTTATTTCGTCTACGTTCCGTTTGCTTTTCAACTAGTTAAGCTTCTAATACTTAAAGTCAAGTTATTTTAATAGGTAATGGACCAAGAGCCTGTGATGGCCAGACCTTCCTTTAATTCACAAGCGTGAAAATTCTTTCATGTGTATGTCTAACATAGGTAAGAATAACCCCCAAACATGAAACCTGGATCGCGGTTCCTTTGGGAGATAACAACCTTTTACCTGTTATCTCCCAAAGGAACCACGATCCAGGTTTCATGTTTGGGGGTTATTCTTACCTATGTTAGACATACACATGAAAGAATTTTCACGCTTGTGAATTAAAGGAAGGTCTGGCCATCACGGGCTCTTAGGTTATAATACTTGACGTCTCTGACAGACATTCTTTAGATCAGCAGGCCTAGCATGGCGTTTTCTAGTCTATTCTACTCTAGACTAGAGAAGACAGTTTCTTGTCTACACAATCTGTCTTGTGCCCGAACACGCCGTTTCGAGAAACATACCCTAGACAACAGTTTCTTCGTAGACAAGCTAGAAATAGCTAGAAACGTTGTCTAGGCCTCGGGTGGTGTAGACAATTTCGGAAGAAACATTTCTTTTCTCAAATGTCAAAAATAGAGTAAAATAGAAAGCATCTCTATCCGTTCATTCAATCGAACGTCATGCTTCCAAAGTCCAGTCAATTTAGACAATCGAAGTTACATAAAGTCCCAACAGTGGCTCGTAAGAAAAAAAGTATTGATACATTTTTATAGATAATGTTATGATCTACAATTTGTTTTAAGTTGTTTTTATGATAAAACTTACCGTTTTGCTGAAAATCGCGAAAAACTCTTTTTTTTTACCTTTGACCTTGAATAATTTTTTTTCCTTACGTGGGGAACTTCTAGACATTGTTTATAATTTTATTTTGAACAATTTCACTGAAATTCAGCTTGTTTGGACTTTATGTAACTTCACCCTCATTTTTATGTCTAAATTGACTGGACTATCTTTCTAATGTCATTTTTATCTATTCTACCCTAGAGAAGAAACGCCATGCTAGGCCTGCAGAAATTGATGATTATTTTTAATGGTTTATTATAGTAAAAGGAAATCGTATCCGTCATTATTCAAATGTAATCCACTATATAAAAAAAAAATCGGGAAAGTGTAAAACGCGGGCGAAGCCGCAGAGCGGAAAGCTAGTCGTATATGTAATCGTAATAGAAAAAAACATTTGTTCAACACTACCTATTGTTACCTATTAAAATGGACTGCCTTTAGCTCAATATTTAAGTAAGCGTCGATAACCATCAATTTGAGCACTATATTAAGGATAAGTATAGGCTGTTTTCTGCATCGCTCAGTGAATAGCAATTGAGGCGGTAGTACACATTTTAAGGATAATTTTCCTAGTTTACTCTGTGAGTAACTGACATCTTAATATTATATCATGGTCAAGGTAATTCCATCTTATATTGTACATCCTTATTATTTTTCCTTTAGATAGGTATTTGTAAACGACATTGAAAGTTTACAGAAACATATAGGTAAATAGTTTAGTGGAAACAAACAAGGCAGGTGAATGAAAACCTTATCTCACAAAAGTAAACGTTTAAATCTAGTTTAATCTAACTGAGAAATTGTAAAAAGATAAACCAAAACATATATCATAAATACTTATTAACTTCATAGTCGTCGGATACCATTTACTTTACTAACAATAAACTTATTAATCTTATTAACAACTGTATAATAAAATATATATTATTATATACAATATGTAGATAACGTTAAAAAAGTGTAAGAGAAGCTGCTGTCGGTGACGCCGCTAGTATGTAATTAAATACCCGAGTTATTTTATTGGTTCACACTGATATATTTTTGTGAACTAATGTGCGGCCGTTCGCCACTTATCATTTGTTCCACTAGGTTTTTATGTCTAAGCCATGGACGTTGCAGTGTCAATGTCAAAATCACGATAAATAACATCGCTCATTCGCTCGATACTGCAAATTGCTGTACTAATTTATTTCGTTTCATGTTCTGGTTACGTGTTACTTCAACACCAAAAGTTAAGTTGGTTTCTAAAATTTTGTTTACATTTCAAGAATTTATCATACATGTAGTTCGCCTGGTAAGCGTGGTGATTTATCCACCAATACCTATAATGGGTCCTTCTGAAGAGGCTCGTATCATTTATAAGGGTTGCTAAGATAATCAAGCATAATAAAAATATAGAATAATTCGTTGGATTGGGTTAAGCAACATTTCACATGTCTAACTTTTGTATCTGCAAAGTGCAAACTGTGGAAATAAATATGACTAATAATGACTAACTTATAATTTTCGTAAATAATTGTTTTTGTTACAATATGTCTCTTGGTCAAATGATAGCTTGAAATCTAAACAATATTAATTTTCAAACGTGTCAAAGGCCTTTAAAGAAATAGTTAACTAATTTCTAAACTCATTAGAATAATGGATGATACAGTTAAATATATTGTTTATATTGCATTGGCAATTAATTACGTTACACCGTACAAACATCGTTCGCGTTAAATTATGTTTGTATGAGGGCCACGCCATATCACCAAGTATTTAAATAGCCTATCCTGTGTCCTAGACGTCTAAATGTTTATCTACCAATTTTCAGTTATGGAGGGTTGTTCGTCATCTCGCGGGAAAACAAAAGATGGATTCCCGCGAGTTGGCACATTGCAATTTTTCATAGTATTGTGTTCGTCATCTCGCGGGAATTTCAAAACAAATGAATTTATGTACAGGCAACTCAATAAAATTGTTGTAATAAAGGAAATGTATATATCTATCTATAAGTAGGTACTAACTCAAGCTATAAAATTTTAAAAATTAATAGCTATAGATATTTTGCTATAGATATGTCGTATAGAGAGATGCGTAGGATGTCGAGGAGTGTGTGTTTATCAAGAGGGCTTCTAATTGGTTATGACGTCACCAGGTCTAACGTCACAGTCGTCTTCATGTTCATAATAAAACCACAACGAAACGTCCATTATTTATTCCAATTTACAATGTTTCAGTCCATCGACACAATTTATTACCAACAGATTATTATTATTAATTTATTACGGACTGTTCCAACCGACACTTCAAACAACAAATGAATTTATTGCCAACAGAGGACTATTCCAACCGACTACTCGAACAAGAATACTAACAAAGCACTGTTCCGTCCGACGGCTCAAACAAGAATGTAATTTTAGCTCGGCCGACGGTCGTATTTATACGAAGCACCAAGCGGCCAGGCGATCGAACCAGTTTTTCAATAGGCGCGCGCGGCGAAGTGCCTCAACCCGTAGCGCGATAAGGCCGGTACAAAACAGGTTCTGAGTCATATTTCAACCGATGTTCTTGTCTGCCCCGACACGGCCATGCTGATAGATGGTGCGCGCTCTGCACCAGTCGTTTTTCTGGAAAAGATGAAAAAGTTTCTCTGAGCTAGGTATCCATTCAAAGGTACACTAGCTGATAATTTGGTGCAAGGTTATTTGTTCTGATAATTGGATCTCAACCACCAAATTATCAGCGAAAGTTTAAAACATAGTACTTAGAATGTTTATTAGAAAAATGAATAAGGAAAACTGACAGTGAGTGAGTTGTTATTATTGTTATCAATGTTCATGCTCCACGTATTTACATTGTTTTATAATTTTATGGCTAATGCTTGCCACTCCACGTACTTGCATGGTTATTAAGGTACTCTTGGAATTTCTCATAAAATAACTCGCGGAAATTCTCGTGGTACTTGTGGAATTTTTCGTAGAGGTTAGTAGAAGGTAGTTGTAAGTTACATTTTCTTTTGGAATAATTTTTAATGTTCTGATAAGTTGATCTCAAACACCAAATTATCAGCGATAATTTAAAACATGATAGTTAAAATGTTTATTAGGATAATGGATAAGGAAAGCGGACAGTGAGCGAGTTATGTTATTATTTTTATCAATGTTTATGCTCCACGCACTTACATTGTTTTTTAATTTTTAAAATAAGTCTCACGGGCAGGTCGATGCTGTGGTCTGGGCGGCTATACTACACCGTGGTCCACAGGGGATAAAGGATAATTTGAAAGGTCGATGCTGGGGTCCCCAGAGGCACTGAAAATGTTATACTAGGACATACAGTTATTTAAATTGTTTTTGACTCAGTTACACAACCTGATTTCTTATTTGATGTTTAAGATCATAATCCGTATTTTATTACTTAGTTTGTTAGTCTAGTTTGTGTAAAATCTATAGTTCGCCAAAATTTTTTTTTTTTTTCTTTTTCTTTTTCTTTCTTTTGTTTGTTTGTTTTGGTTGCATATTGCTTAAAGTTTACGGTACTTGCCTAGGTAGAAGTGTTGCATGGTAGAACTACAGGATCGTATTCATCCGCCTACTCGGCCATACTGACAGGCAGTGCGCGCTCTGCATCTGCCTCGAAGAGGTCATCGTAGTGCGGGAATGACTGACAGGCGGTGGGCGCTCTGCACCTGCCTGGTCTGCAACTGTCTGTAACAAAGAGATTTTCTTTTGAGTTTGGTATCTGTTTACAACTCCATCGAGTTGCAACAAAGTTTTAATGAAGAATAGGTAAGGTCTCGGAGGGTTAGAGTTCTGGGGAAAATTTATAAAGATGAAAATGATGATCAACTTAACTTTGTTTTACTCGGAGTCTTGCTCAGGCAGTCTAGCATGGGAGGTGGATGGCACGGGCTCGCTCGCAGTAGTGTTTTAAGGGTCTAGTGCATCGTCTTCTTCCACCGACACAGCCCTACTGATAGGCAGTGCGTGCTATGCATCTGCCTCTCGGAGTATATCATCAAGTACTCGTAGTGCGGAAGTGAATCTGTAAAAGAAACCTAATTAGTTCTTGAAGAATATTTCATAGAAGGGGTTCGTAGGAATTCTCATTGGAATTTTGATCCAATTATTTATTTGCTCGGCTTTTTCCTGATCAATTTGCGTTCCATCATTTATTTGATCACTTTATTAAGATGCAGGTAGTTTCAAAACTATGATTGTCTATTGTTTATTTGCTTGGCTAAGTCCTGACCGATTTGCGTTTCATCAATTTTGTTTTCATCACTTTTTAAAGATGCAGGTAGTTTCAAAACTCTGACGTCAGTATGATCGTCAATTGTTTGTTTGCTCGGCATCTTGGTCTTGGGTCAGTTTTTGCATCATTTTATAAAGACGCAGGTAGTTCCAAAAATATGTCGTCAGTATGGTTTAACTAAGCCAT
Organism: Chloroclystis v-ata; assembly: GCA_963691955.1. NCBI lineage: Eukaryota > Metazoa > Arthropoda > Insecta > Lepidoptera > Geometridae > Chloroclystis > Chloroclystis v-ata. Next base: position 6,969,185 of record OY829902.1, on the reverse strand, counting down.
CTTCTTGGTCTTAGGTCAGTTTTTGCATCATTTTAAAAAGATGCAGGTAGTTCCAAAAATATGTCGTCAGTATGGTTTAACTAAGCCATCTTCTTGGTCAGTTTTTGCATCATTTTATAAAGATGCAGGTAGTTCCAAAATTTGACGTCAGTATGGTTTGCCTTCTTCTTTGTCTTGGTCTTGTGGCAGCGTACAGTCTCAAGGCTATCGAAGTTCAGATCTATCGAAGTTCGGATCCCACTGGATGAATCTTTTCTTGTCCGGAAGCAGCTTTTAGTTCCAAAGTTCAGATCTGTGATCCCATTTGTTCAAGTCTGTGACCTCACTTGTTCAGGTCTGTTATCCCACTTGTTCAGGTCTCTTATCCCACTTCTGATGTCGTATAGAGAGATGCGTAGGATGTCGAGGAGTGTGTGTTTATCAAGAGGGCTTCTAATTGGTTATGACGTCACCAGGTCTAACGTCACAGTCGTCTTCATGTTCATAATAAAACCACAACGAAACGTCCATTATTTATTCCAATTTACAATGTTTCAGTCCATCGACACAATTTATTACCAACAGATTATTATTATTAATTTATTACGGACTGTTCCAACCGACACTTCAAACAACAAATGAATTTATTGCCAACAGAGGACTATTCCAACCGACTACTCGAACAAGAATACTAACAAAGCACTGTTCCGTCCGACGGCTCAAACAAGAATGTAATTTTAGCTCGGCCGACGGTCGTATTTATACGAAGCACCAAGCGGCCAGGCGATCGAACCAGTTTTTCAATAGGCGCGCGCGGCGAAGTGCCTCAACCCGTAGCGCGATAAGGCCGGTACAAAACAGGTTCTGAGTCATATTTCAACCGATGTTCTTGTCTGCCCCGACAGATATATACATAGTTTGCACAGTTGTGACAGGACGAAATTATTTAGCTATGTTTATTAAATTAAAATATATGTATGTATTTATAATTTGATATTATTTTAATTTTTTATAATTTCAAGACGAAAGTCTGCAATCAGTGTGTTGCCAGTGATGACTTATGGATCCGAAACGTGGTGCTTCACTTTCGGCCTCATAAACAGGCTCAGAGTCGCTCAAAGAGCTAAGGTCGTAGTAGTAGAGGTCTATCTATGCTCGGAGTTTCTCTACGGGATCGAATCAGAAATAAGGAGATACGTAGAAGAACACAGGTCACCGTGATAGCCCAGCGGATTAGCTCTTTGAAGTGGCAATGGGCAGGCCATATAGCTAGTAGAACGGATGGCCGGGGGGGCCGAAAAGTTTTGGCTCGCGGTGGATGCAGGCCGCGTCCGACCGCAATAACTGGAAATCATTAAGGGAGGCCTATGTCTAGCAGTGGACGTCTAACGGCTGACATAATGATGATGATAAAGTATGTATTTTGTCCTTAAGTTAACTTATATAATTCAATGATTATCCTTGAAACAGTTTATCTTTTAAACTGATATAGGTGTCTAGATGACATTTGTCAAAATGACAGCTGTCAAGCTTTAAACTGCGTTAACTCCGAAACGGCTGGGCCTAGAGATGCCGTACATAGCTCAATCGACAGGTGTCAGAGAGAGCAACATTTTCGATGACAGCTGTCAAACTTTAAACTGCCATAACTCCGAAACAGCTTGGTCTAGAGATGCCGTACTAGGCGCAAATGATTGGTGATAGAGAGAGCAACATTTTCGATGACAGCTGTCAAACTTTAATATGCCACAACTCTGAAACGGCTTGGCCTAGAGATGTCGTACTAGGCGCAAATGATTGGTCTTAGAGAGAGCAACATTTTCGATGACAGCTGTCAAACTTTAAATGGCCACAACTCTGAAACGGCTTGGCCTAGAGATGCCGTACTAGGCGCAAATGATTGGTGTTTGAGAGAGCTACATTTTCGATGACAGCTGTCAAACTTTAAACTACCACAAGTCCGAAACGGCTGGATCTAGAGATGCCGTACTAGGCGCAAATGATTGGTGATATAGAGAGCAACATTTTTGATGACAGCTGTCAAAATTTAAATGGCCACAACTCTGAAACGGCTAGACCTAGAGATGCCGTACTAAGCTCAATCGACAGATGTTAGAGAAAGCAACATCATAATTAAAACACGGTTCTTCAGTTTTTGTTTTTAATAATAATATATTTATTATTGTACAGTACAGCTACACTATTTGTAACAAAATACAATTTTATCATAAATTTTTATGAATTGCTTTACTTAACCAATATTATAACCAATATTATCTCAAACGGCATCTCTAGGTCTAGCCGTTTTAGAGTTGTGGCAGTTTAAAGTTTGACAGCTGTCATCTAAAATGTTGCTCTCTCAAACACCAATCATTTGCGCCTAGTACAGCATCTCTAGGCCAAGCCGTTTCGGAGTTGTGGCCATTTAAAGTTTGACAGCTGTCATCTAAAATTTTGCTCTCTCTAAGACCAATCATTTGCGCCTAGTACGGCATCTCTAGGCCAAGCCGTTTCAGAGTTGTGGCAGTTTAAAGTTTGACAGCTGTCATCGAAAGTGTTGCTCTCTATATCACCAATCATTTGCGCCTAGTACGGCATCTCTAGGCCAAGCCGTTTCGGAGTTGTGGCAGTTTAAAGTTTGACAGCTGTCATTTTGACAAATGTCATCTAGACACCTATCGGTTTAATAGTTAAACTGTTTCAAGGATAATAATTGAATTCCTTATGTTGACTTAAGGACCCAAATATATACTTCATCATTATAATGTCAGATGTTGGACGTCCACTGCTGGACATAGGCGTCCCTTTATGACCTCCAGATATTACGGTCGGATGCAGCCTGCATCCACCGTGAACCAGCAGCTTGAAAATATCATCTGTCCCCATTGTTGGTGGACGTCCGACGCTGCGCTTGCCGATCCGTTGTCTCCTCGAGAACTTTTTGGCCCCATTGGCCATTCGTTCTTCGAGCTATATTGCCTGCCCAATGCCACTTCAAAGAGCTAATCTGCTGGGCTATGTGACCTGTGTTTTACTACGTATCTCCTCATTTCTGATTCGATCCCGTAGAGAAACTCCTAGCGTAGACCTCTTCATAGCTCCTTGAGCGACTCAATTGAAAAATTGAGTAGGTATACTAATTCATATTGAGATAAACGGGCAATACACGAAATATCTCAATATGAATTTATCAAACCACGATAGTTTTTATAAGTAGGTATACTAATTTATCTAACTGTACTTTTCAATTCCCGCGAGATGACGAACACAATACTATGAAAAATTGCAATGTGCCAACTCGCGGGAATCCATCTTTTGTTTTCCCGCGAGATGACGAACAACCCGTTATGGAGGAACATACATTGATACATAAATACAGAAAAAAACTAAAAATCGTCAAGTTAGATTCAGCTATATGCTCAATAAATGATACTAAAACTATTTTTTCTAAAAACATAATAACTCTGAAAATAAACTAACTTACACCATGACCGACCCTTAATCGGATTTATTATTAGTATAGATAGAGCTTTATGTACTCAACCTATCAGATTTAATGTACAGATACTGTATATTAAATCTTTGGTAGAAACAATAATTAGTTAAGTACAAGAAATCTTTACCTAAAACCTCATCTGTTAGGATTTACAACAAAAAACTATAGGTAAGTATTCAAATATTCATAGTTGCCATAAATAATTAGCAGTATCATGTTAAACAGAAAAATGTTGCTAATTATTTGGAAGATCCATACAAAATTACACGTTTAGTATGTAAATCTTAGCTTAATTATAGCGTCTCGAAAGAACTTTGAACTTAAGATGAAAAACACAATTAACTAGCCTTAATGTTTAAATATTCCAAAATTATCCGATTTAGTACCAACATGATTTAGGTTGAGAACTTAAGAGATTACTCTGATGGTTAAAATTTTTGTTAACAAACTTAAGTAGGTACTTATTCTTTTTTTTATGAACTGGTTCTGAAAAATAATTACTTTTTCTTTATTTGAATTATGCAGATATTGTACAGCTAAGGTGCAAGATAACTTTACTTGTTTTAGAAGAAAATGAAATGTCATGAAATTAAATAATGTTAATAATGTTTTTCAATATGCAATAATCCAAAAATAAACAAATACTTCATCTCATTCGAATTAACAATTTAAGATATACTTATATTATGAAACCGAATTGAGAAACATTCAACCTTAAATACTACCTATCAACCTTAAAACACAGTTAACGTAAAACTGGTCACACAACCCTAAGCTGCATTGTTCTGTATGAAATCAGGAATAATTCAAAAGTCATAAAGAAAATGACGACTATCAGTAAGTACGTATCTAGATGAGTTGTTATCAGCACGTGACCGGCAGAAATCACTCAAGCGCTGTCAACGCCATCCTTGAGTTTGCAAAAAAACGGAGAAAAACATCTTACTTTGCCTATGAATGATATAAAAACAGTAATTTGTAAAAAATATTCGCATAGGGTTTTTCATCGATATGTTCAGAAGGTTTTTAAAGTTTAAGACTAGAAAATTGCTTCGGGTAGTCTGTAAAGGATAGTGAAAAATTGTGGGATAATTTGCTCATTTAAAAATGGTTTTCAGGTTGCCTCTATTTATAAAACAAATCTATCAAAGATCTTAATTTCTTTATTGTGAGGAAAATCTTTAATAACTGCAATGGTGGGTTTATTCAAGGCTTCTTGAATTAATTATTCGATTTCTAAGTGTTATTGTTTCTTATAATTTATCAATCTGCAAATACAGACTATTAGCAGCAGAACATGGGAGTATTATAGTTTTTATTATTGCATGTCATACAATCGCCTTACCCATCATACGTTAGAAAGTCCCATAATTATTCATTAACCAAAATCATATTGAAATAAGCATAAGTAAAACAAAATAATGATGAAATAAGAAGTGTCTCAGTTTCTCGTGGTCTCATGTTAAAATCACATGACAAATCAATACAACGCTTTTCTGGAGCAAAATGTCAGCCATACATAACAAACGAAGGCTTCAACAACAGATAAGACTAAAATACATTAAAAATAATTTGCAAATGAAATACGAACCCTATTGACAAACAATATAAACAGGTATTTCCGCTAATTTCCACTCATTTAGTCCTTAACTTGTATTTGTATCACCGTAACAATGGATCCGTCACATGTTTTCCGGATAGATAATAAAATATGAATATTTATAAGACGGCGTAACGAATCACTGAAAATCACGGTTCTTACTTAGCCCGCCAATGTCAAGTGCATATCATTTCAAGATAAGTGCATCTAACAATGTGTGGAAGTAAAAATAGTTGGTCTCAATTGATAAGGCACAAAAGGTTCGCGATCGCGTCTGATAAGGATCAAAAACACGTGTGCCTCGCGCGAAGTTCAGAGCACGAATGACTACCTGTCCTGACCATTGCTTACCTACAACGAATTACATTTTCCGAACGAGTTTACAGGTCGAAGCCTTCCTGCCTTCGGAAGGCTTTGCGAAAAGCAAGCTCCAGCGGCTGCGTCGGCTGGTGGCCTGCGAGGCGTGCGTCGAAAGGTGTGACGTCACGCCTACCTTATGCGTTTTATTCGCCTCGCTAATGACGATTTCCTTGACAAAGCCATTATTTTTACAGAAGATTAAGTAGGCGACCTATTGTTGTTTTATGAGATGAATCACCTTATGGCGTTTTTTAAATATAGAATGAAAAACTCTAAGAGAAAAGCTATTGTTATTTACACTGGTAATTGCGCTTAATTTAGCGCAGGGCCATTATAAATACTAGAACTAGATTAGATTAAAATTAAATGTCTCCGTTTTGAGGACTGGTATTTTCGATCTTCAAAGATCTTCAAAGATTGGTTTAATCTGTTGTTTAATAATAATTGTGGAACAATAACCAATATACATAGGTATAGTAAAACCATTCTAAAAATGAACTTCCCTCCACAAAACCGTGATGATTTCAACGTGTGAGAGGAAATACAGAAAAACAGAATACACAGAAAAAAAAAATACAGAATTCGGAAGAGGGGCGTTCATTTTAGAAATGGTTTTACTATACCTAGTTAGATAATGTTAAGCTTATGATAATATTGTAAAACAATAACACTTGAATTACATGTAGATACACATACTCGTATACCGTACAGACAACTGACTAGGATATCATAAGTGCACTTAATTCTAAGTGGGATTAATGTCATAAAAAGCATTGAACAATTGTTGTGCTTAACACTTGTATTAGTGCTAAGATTTATAGTTTTTGCCAATGGTTTTACATACTCGTGTAAAATTATATGGCAAAAACGAGTGTTTAAATGTTGTCATTTTACGGAAATGTAGCTGCACCCATTTGTATATTTTATTCAGTTGGAAAAGCTACGCGTTATAATTCACGATATAATGCAAGCCTTATTTATTCTTTGCATAATAAAAAATATTCGGATAAGACGACAAAACAAAATACAAAACTAAATTTAGAATAAACAACTCCGAGATATAAGTAGAAGTTAGTAATTTAGGATTGGCTACTTTGTGATCACTTTGTGATCAAAACACTTCTATTTACGTAAAAATTGAGCTACACAAAGTTTCTTCAGTATCTAATTCAGAATCATAATATTCAATTTAAAAGGTTTTTAAAATAATTCAATATTATAACGTTTTTAGAATCAAACTGTAACCTACACAAACAAAGTTTGCTCCTTAAACGTGAGAAGAGCACGTGGCTCAGTTTTTATAAGGCAACTTATTTAAAATTATAAACTATAAATAAGTTATTCACATCAGAAGATGTTCTGTACCTACTTATTATGTTAATTTAAGAACGTATTATGTTATTACTTAAGAAGAGAACCGTGTTGGCTAAGTGGGAGCACGCTCGACTTTCATTCCGAAGGTCGTGAGTTCAAACCCGCAGCGAAACACTGCTGTTTCTCTTGAAAAATTATGTTTGCTTTAAAAACACGCTCTAAGGGTGAAGGCAAACATCGTGGCGAAACAAACCGGCATGCTCTGAAATGTTTGAAAAAAATATGTTATGCACCTACCCGCACTTGGCCAGCGTGGTGAATTAAGGCCTAATCTCTCTCCTCAAGAGATAAGTCCCTGTATCCAGAACCTGTGGGAACGTAGGAAAATAATATATAGCAATGTAATCCAATGCAATGCATTGGAAATATTATATTTTTGTGTTGGTAGATAAAATATTATCGTTACACTTGAAATACTAGACACCTAGTTAGTAGAAGATGTATAATAAGTGTTTAATTTAATTTAATTAAGTACCTACTTAAAAAGTTCCCATGTTTTATTCATAACTTATTTCATCTAGTTTGTCTACACACGTGCAAAAGCTAATTTTAATAATCATCATGTGTTTATTTTATGTATCTTCAGATCTTATATTAAGTAAATTATTTTATGCCTACACATTTTCTCAAATGGTTGGGATAATAGATCTGTTTTTTCACTTTACTATATTATGTATGTACGTGTATAATGTATGTTCCGCCATAATTCTTAGACCATCCTATTTTCTCCTATTTTTTCCTATGATCCTATTTTAATGAAATTTGGTAAATATACATTTAGAGGTCTGGGACACAGGATAGGCTATTTAAATTCTTGTTCAGCTTGTCGCGGGCACCGCTAGTAAATAAATAAATCTGCCAGCAATCCTTTCGAAGACATTAAAACAGTTTCAACATTAAACAATTTGCAGAAAGAAAAAAAAAAAAAAAAAAAAAAAAAAAATAATGTTTATTTATGTAACAGAAGTATGTAGTAGAAGAAACGTTCGCAATAAAGGAGCTCGCTCGGCCATTACGAATCGTGATTATGATAATTACGTCTTGAAGGTTACAATGACCGACGTCAATCCAGAATGTGAACCGTTTGAAAAATCTTCAACTACAAAAAAAAATGATATACCTATCTATATTAATAGCTGAAGAGTTTGTTTGTTTGAACGCGCTAATCTCAGGAATCCCGATTTGACAAATGATTTCAATGTTTGATGTTTAAGGTGTAGATATGCGTGAATTTGGTAAATTTGGGTTCAGCAGAAACCATTTATTTCCTTGTTCTTTAACGGAATTGCTTTGAAAAAATTACACAATAATCTATGCCATATAAGGCATCATCTCTTGAGGCCGAAATTTTATTTTTTTTATTTTAAGTACCTGAAATAATAGTGTAAAATACCGTCTACTTTTTCAGCAAGAACCGTTTAAATCCTAATCTATTAATCATAAGATTTTTTAATTTTCATCACCATATAGAATAAAAGAATACCAATCATCTCCTGAGCTTACTTTTTCGAAAAAAAATCCCAGCGATTTTTAACGAATTTTTTACGTAAAACGACACACGCAATGCGCGATCTTCCCCTTCGCGGGCCTTTCAATTCAGTGCGGGGCGAGACGTTGTGCTGGACGGACCTATGACAATTTTCTCCGTGCGCCGTACTAACTAATAATATTCTGTGCCGGAACCAATTTTATAAGTAGTTTGTCATTTATAACTAGCTGCCCCCGCGCGACTTCTGCTCGCCGTATACTTTTATTTGCAACTATGTATCTCAATACTAAATTTCATCTAAATCGAATTTTCCCGCGTAAGCATATATTTTCCCGCGGAAGCATGTATTTATCCGCGGTAAATAGTCTCTCGCCATATACTTTTATTTGCAACTATCTCCATACTAAATTTCATCTAAATCAAATTTTCCCGCGGAAACATGTATTTTTCCGCGGTTAAAAGTCTGTTCTTTCTCCCCTGAGAAAGATCTCTAAAGATTGTATGTGCCAAATTTCATCAAAATCGGTTGAGAGGTGCGGGAAAGCGTAACAGACAGACAGACAGAGTTACTTTCGCATTTCAATTTTGTATATATTATTTGACGTGTAAAAATTTGACGCATTGCTTCAGATTACAATAATAGTGTCTATTGTATCACAGATCACCGAAACTAGATTACCGCATTAGAATACTTTTGTTCCGATTCAAACGCACCTAAATTGGAGGAAGATGCGGGTTGCAGGGACTGGAACAAAGGCGTTGTAGCAAATAGCATCATGTAGGTAGGTAGATATGTATTTATTTTTGGTATACACAAAACCTGTAGAACTTAAAAATTTAAAAATAATATTAGAAAAATTTATCACAAATAATTCATTTGACTGAGTGAGTAAGTAATAAACATATTTAAACGGTTTATGGATAACTTATTTATTTTTACATACAATAATACCGAGAGACCCGCTTATATACGTCGTCTATCATTTTTAACGATTAGAATATTCATCATTAACGTTACACGTGCTTTCGCCGAGAAGACAACGAGTGCAATAAGCGCAATGCGGAAAAGAGACAAGTGAACGTCCTTCGTACGAGTAGCCATTATAAGCTGACCTCTTCACTTGCGTTAGACCATAGAAACGTATATGAAGTTCACGGGTCTGACACTTGGTCGCAACTAAAGCCGTGTTTCGAGGCGGGGCTTTTCATAATGGTTGATTTAACCATATGTTTGGCGCGCGGTCGTCGCTTGTCATGCGGTATCTAGTGGGGTTTATCTATGATTGTAGGCTACACAACTAATTCTGGTTAGCGCTGCGCGTAATATTTTCGATATGCCAGCGCCACGCGGGGCACGCGGTCGCTGTTGTCAACTCTCGTAGTCGTTTCTGCCGCGATTTTCACAGCATACTCGCTCTTAACATTTATCGAGGAAGGCTATAGGCTATTTTAATAAAGTTTTGGTGTGTAGATAACGTTAAAAAAACGTAAGCGGCGGGTCGACAAGTAGATTATAATGGTTAATGGAACTGCAATGGGAATCATATAAAACAATAATCTGTAAGTATTTATAGTGAGATCTAACAGTATCTGGGTTGACTTTATTTTAAAATTAATGCTCTATTAAATATATAATGTACCCATTCTTATATATATTTCAAACATTAAAGATTTATGTCATTTATTTCCATAAAATCTTAAAGATCAACATTAAGTAACATTAAATAAAATAAATTTCATTATTATTATATTTGTTTGATACAAACATTAAACTAACATTATCCTAAAATTATGTTTAAAGTAAGGTAATATTTTTTTGCGAACATAAATCTATACTAATAATAAATCTGTTAGGGTCGATCTCATTATGGGCTGATTCCTAAAATTAGTAAACGGGGTATATTATCGATAAGCACTTTGTTATTCTTCAATATATTATTTAACACGTGAATACAACACAGAAGTCAAAATTTTCCTGCACATAGAAACTGTAAATTTCCATACGCTACTACGTATAAAAAAATTGTGTTGTTATTTTGTCTAGACACTTAAACTAAGATAATGCCACTTCGGAGAAACTTTTAAACAACAACATGCAAATTCGTGACATGGGAATTTGGTCGGTATTGAAACCTTTAATCTTGTCATTAAAATGTATTATTGCCCAGCTTCGTTGTGTTCAAAATAAATGGTGAAACTGGTTCATGTTCTTACCGATTGTTGGTGGAAGATTCATTCAAGAATTCATCATTCAATAATTCGTCCTACTGGCGCAAGTTTCAGTAATATATAACCTGGGTATAAGTCCTGGAAGAAATTAGTATTATCGCCTCGACTCCATAAAAATTTTAGACCTAAAAATAATTAAAATTTTAGTGGGTAATCTTTCTGAGTGACTCCCATCTGCCCCGGTGACCTGGCCCGGTACCGGGGCAGATGAGAAGAAAAAGTTGCATCGGGCCCGGTGATGTGTTCACCGGGCCAGATGACACAAATTAAGTGCCATCGTCCCCGGTACGGTGCGCCTTGTAATTTATGAAATACTAAATACATACATCTACCTATGAAAGGGACTGAACTTAAAATTCAAACTGCTTGGTAAACAATAATCAGTTTTTATTGTGAAATACTATACTTTACCATGGTCCGTAGATTTAAAGATTTATGTCATTTATTTTCTTATAATCCTAAAGATCACATGGACTAGTAGTAATGAGTACAATACATTAATAAGTAACATTAAATAAAAATATAAAATGGAAACAATGTTGACATAAAAATATGTTTCATTTTTTAGGGTTCCGTTGCCAAATGGCAAAAACAGAACGTCCGTCCGTATGTCACATCCGTTTTTCTCCGAAACTATAAGATCTATAAAGCTGAAATTTGGTAAGTAGATGTATTCCGAACCCCACTAGGATTTTATAAAAAAATAAAAAATAATCAATTACATTTGGGGGTCCCCATACTTAGAACCTAAACTTTAAAAATAAAATTTCATCGAACCCATACGTGTGGGGTATCTATGAATAGGTCTTCAAAAATCATATTAAGGTTTAAAACAACATTTATTTCTAAACTCAATAGTTTGGACGAGAGACTCTCCCAAAGACTCGCATTTGGCCACTTTTTTTTTAGAAATAAATGTTGTTTTAAACCTTAATATGATTTTTGAAGACCTACTCATAGATACCCCACACGTATGGGTTCGATGAAATTTTATTTTTAAAGTTTAGGTTCTAAGTATGGGGGACCCCCAAATGTAATTGATTATTTTTTTATAAAATCCTAGTGGGGTTCGGAATACATCTACTTACCAAATTTCAGCTTTATAGATCTTATAGTTTCGGAGAATAACGGATGTGACATACGGACGGACGTTCTGTTTTTGCCATGTGGCAACGGAACCCTAAAAAATGAAACATATTTTTATGTCAACATTGTTTCCATTTTATATTTTTATTTAATGTTACTTATTAATGTATTGTACTCATTACTACTAGTCCATGTGATCTTTAGGATTATAAGAAAATAAATGACATAAATCTTTAAATCTACGGACCATGGTAAAGTATAGTATTTCACAATAAAAACTGATTATTGTTTACCAAGCAGTTTGAATTTTAAGTTCAGTCCCTTTCATAGGTAGATGTATGTATTTAGTATTTCATAAATTACAAGGCGCACCGTACCGGGGACGATGGCACTTAATTTGTGTCATCTGGCCCGGTGAACACATCACCGGGCCCGATGCAACTTTTTCTTCTCATCTGCCCCGGTGCCGGGCCAGGTCACCGGGGCAGATGGGAGTCACTCATCTTTCTTACCTTAATTATATAAATACTAGTAGTTTGTAAACGTTTCAAGCAAAAAAACTTTAAAAATTAAAATTTCATCGTCAGTTTGCGTTATAAGGATTTATATTTACAAGTTCACTGGTCAAGTGCGGTTTGATGAATGTCACATATTAGTCTCCAAAGTTTCCACATGACGGTTTCCTCACCAAGTTTTTCTTTACCGTTATATTAGTTTTTATATTAGTTTCAGAACGTGTTTATTATCATTAACAGAAAATTATGTTATATTAAACCTCTCAGAGAAGCTGATATCTGAGACGAGATTGTATTTGCAATGCTTCAATTCTCTGCGCTGCAAGTCACGTTATGCGAGCTGTGTCGCTCCGCTGACGGATTTAACTGTCCTCTTCCTGTTGTAGATGTTTTAGATGGCTGATATGATGATTGTCGTGGAAACTGATAGAGTTTTTAAGAGAGAACGATTTTACTTTTGACTGTATATCACCTATTACTACCACGAACACTCAGGTTGTGGAATGATCTTCCTTCCAAGGTTTTCCCAAAAAACTATAGCAAGCATTATTCAAAAAGGGTATTCTGAAGCATTTAAAGGGTTCGGCAGCACGAGGGTAACATCTCTGATGCTACAGGCGTCCATAGGCTGCGGTAATCGCTCTTCACCAAGTGGGCCGCATGCTTGTCTGCCAACTTGGTAGTATAAAAAAATATATATATCAGTTCCAGGCTAGCCGTGTTGGCTAAGTTGGTTTGTGTTTCATTCACCAACCCGCACTGGGCAAGCGTTCTGAATTAAGGCCTTATCTCTTTCGTTAAGGGAGAAGTCCAAGTGTACCAGCAGTAGAAACGTAAATAGGGGTGATGATGATACTTTGGATACCTACTTAACAAAATAAACAAATTTATATATAACATATAACAAGTAAACATTTAACTCTCGAGTTGCGCTGGACTTACTTAAAAGATAATAGGATTATTTATTTATAATCTTTCTAAAGAGTCTTTACGTAAAATTATATAGGTAGTACCCGATATGTAGCATGTGGGAATTCCCAAAATGCATTAATCAATTACCGTAGCTAATAAATATTTACTTTACATGAAGATAAATATTTTTAATATCACCTACTCATTTCGCGGTAACGTGATTCATCATAAGCTAATAATCTATAGAAATAACAGGTATTACCTACGTTTTAAATCAATACAGTGAGAAAAGTATTGTTATCCCATAAAAAAAACTGAATTACAACCAAACTGAAATCATTCATAAAGTAATTTAATATATGTTTGTCCAATAGCACTGACCAAGACATCAAAATTTATTTTAAAAAATATTTCCACCATTATTACTAGAGCAATATCTGAAGTTAATATGTCTTCAGATATAATATGTAATGAGAAGATATACATACAATAATGAGGAAAACTTGAAGTATCTCTTATCACCGATTTGCATAAATACCACAAATTAAACCTAACATAGGTACGTGTTGACTCTTCTTCTTAATTATAATTGTAAATACAATGATGCTTAATTATACTCAATTGTCTGATGATAATGGGTTTTGCATGAAGTATGTTTCTTGCTATAAGAGCCATGTTGGCTAAGTGGGAGCTCACTCTTCTTTCATTTCGAAAGTCGTGGGTTCAAACCAAGCCGCGCCTCTGATTTTTCTTCTTGAAAATGGTGTGCTTTAAAAACACGTGCGTGTGAGGAAACCGGCATGTTCTGAGAACTTTGAAAAGTTCGAAGGACATATGGCAAATATTATACTTAAATAAGTAGAATCAAACGTAAAAACTAAAAAACATGAACTCGTAATATATAACAATAACTTTTACAAAAGAGATTATATACATAACTAGCTTTCCGCCCGCGGCTTCGCCCGCATTATATTAGAGTAAAAAGTACCCTATGTCCTTCTCCTGGCTCCAAACTACCCCCCTGCCAACTTTCAGGCAAATCCGTTCAGCCGTTCTCGAGTTATAAGTTCAGGCACTAACACGACTTTCTTTTATATATATAAGATATACATACATAGATAAATATTTAAATAGACGCAACATTAAGCGTCGCCGTAACTAAAGATATAGTAATGATAAATACTAAAGATAGTAGTAGTAATTCCATGTAAGTGAATCATTGATGGTGATGATAATATATTATTACTTATAACAAATCAAAGCATTCACTTGGCAAAATAATATTGAACGTAAAACCTTATAGACAAGAAAATCGTTATTTTCCGTCGCAAATATTTAGTCACCTTCGTGCTTTGACCAACCTTGTTATATTTAACTGATTATACAATAGTTTGCAAGTAGTTGAAGTGATAAAAGAACAAAATCACGACATTTCCTTCTTCATAATTTGATGGTTTTTGGTGTAAACACTGATATTAATAGTGCAATATTTATTTATGAACCAAAATGAAATCTCCAGTCTACGAATTCATTAATAAATAAAAATAAATTTTGGACAAGTAGAATAAACAATAAATGATAATTTTCTTAAAGAATGATAGAACGATCTACGTAGGTTTAGATTTTTTTTTATCTATGGTTCAATAATGTAATGGTATTATACTTATTGATTGAGCTACGACACATTTACCGATCCTACAAGTTAAGAACAGAATAATTAATTTTAAAGAGGACCTTATGACGCAATCAAAATTTAACATGTCCTCAAGAACGAAATATTGAATTGATGCTATATGAAGTAGGTATATATATAGGTAACATTGTAGTTATTTAATGCGTCTTATAGTAGATACAACATTGCAGCTACTTACGAGAACAAGAACCGCGATGATGATGATGATGTCCATTATTGCAAAATTACCTGAAAACAAAAGTAAGATTAGAAAGGTAACCTAAAATACTTTTTTGATGATGTCTAATTAATAAGTAATAACGAATACGCTATCTTTAACATTTCATTTCAATAGTCTTGGTTCATAAACTACCTAAATGAACCCTTACAAAATACTTTAACACAATCACTGCCCATGACGCACGTCTCTGAACTACTCTTTTAACACCGGCAAAGCTACCCGAGCTGCACCGGCGAGTTAGGGCAGTGAATGGGTTTTAATGCAGTAAAAATAAAAAGTAATTTGATTTATAAATGTATAGGAACGAAATCAATATATTTAACGTATATCCCTTAATTTGCATGCATACTTCCATTATCACCATACAACTAAATCAATTTGAATATGTTCAAATGAAACGATCAGGCTCTCCATAATTTTAAGTATCGCAAAATATTTGTTTTGCAAATTATCCCTCCATTTTGCGATGGCTCGTGATGCACGATTTCTTTGTATGTCATGTTTGTATAGCTTTGGTTGTGAGATACTTTATGTATTTTGTCGTGTATGCTATATTATGATGCTATGTTATAAGCTGTTAAATAAAATTGCACCTTTCTATACCTCTCTGTAGCTAATCTTTAATTATTTTATCATTATTCACCATGTAAGTATAAAATACCTGTAAGAAAACCAAAGTCATACGTAGCACAAAGGATAACAAGCCTTAGTAACCTTACTTTTCCCAAAATCCGAGAAGTGTTTGCTATTTTGCCTCGTTGAATCCCTAGGAGGATCTGGAGGATTCAATTACAAGCGATAGCTATAATAATATGTAATTTTATATGTGTATATTACATCACGGTACCGTTTCATAGTGCATCATGGCTTAACCCTGTATGTAATACCTCTAACTGTGTAATCGGTAAACCATCCCATCATACAATATATCAATACGTCGTTAGGCCTAAATTAAGAACGACTAGAGTGACCGGTTCGAGGTTTGCTTTTCCGTGGCACAGCGGGCGAAGGGCCGCTTGCAGCACAAATGGTAAGATTTGTTTCCCGGGGAAAAACCAGTGTCAAAATGTTCTACGAGCACTTTGTTCCTGGCCTGGGTTAGGTGTTTCAAATACCTTGTAACATGCATGTTGCTGTCTGAATTTTTCAGTTATAGTTAATTATTAATTATTGGTCTTTTTAAGGGTGCGCAAGGCTACCGCCATATCCTATGGGTTGTGAAAACCGCAGTTGTAATCTTTAAATATAAAAGAAAGTCGTGTTTGTTACAACACTTATAACTCGAGAACGGCTGAATCGACTGAGCTTAAAATTGGTGACAAGGTAGCTTATAACCAGGAAAAGCACATAGGATTTTACCGCGGGAATCCTAATAAAACGCGGGCGAAGCCGCGGGCGGAAAGCTAGTGATATATAAAATGAAGTAAAATTTCCGCTGTCAAAACTTGTTTTCGATCAGTATTTATTTTTACGTAAATATAATTTACCTATCAGGATAAAAACTCAATTTTAAAGTCTCATCTTGATTAATGATTTCAATTATCAAGTAGTCATTTATAGAAAATATCAAGGTTCTATAACCGGTTCCTTTTGAAACATGTATAATCGATAAGTCAAAAGTAATCAAATGTTATAATTTTTTACGGAACTTTGCATATCAACCCAATAGTTAGACCTTACAAGTCTGTGTGAAATGCACCTCTTGTAATTCATAATTATGATGTTTGTTGGCTTGCCACGGGACAGGATGTTGCTGAGTGAATTGTCCACCAATATTTATGTATTAATGCATAATTAAGGTCACTAGTATTGCATTGTAAGTACCCATTTAAATAGATAAATCAACAATACAGTTGTCAAAATGAATCGAGTTGCCACTTGTGAGCTGAGCAGCTTATCAGGTGTTTAGCCAAATGGATTGAGACATAACACTTAATGCAAGTTATTGAACCTAATTTGACAATCGTTTGTTAATTCATGGTCAATCACGAATTTTGATCCGTACGAACGGTTTTATTTACCGAGCAACCGCAACGGAAGGAAATCGTATGCGCGTTGTTTGTGAATTGAACAGGTATCCAATGTATGCTTATGTCGAGTAAATATACTTTAGGTATTTTCTCGACCCTTGTGATCCATCTTCGGTCATATCGACAATCTCCGTCAGGTGATAATTTGGTCAAAAGTTTGTACCGAAAGCTTGCACTATTGTAAATCATTTTTGCAATTAAATTGAGTGTTGGTATTTTTTTTTGACAGTTGCCTTGTGGTGCTGGCCTAAGAATACTACCCTCTCTTCTCGTGGATGTCGTCAAAGCGACTAGACTACATTAATTATATTTTTTTGGGTTATTGTATAGGATTTCATAGATTGAGCCTGAAACTGTTGATTTTGAATAAATAATCTTTTAAGTTACATCCGTTTTACGAATGCTACATAATATTTACAGCTTTATAACAGAAAAACATACCAAACCACAACGTAACATTAAATGACTCATACATTCTAACAGGAATCCTACATATGCAATTAAAATACTGTCCCACATAACATAATTGTGATAATAAAAACAATAAAACAATACAAGTTCCGGTGTCAACACGTTATGAAACTGGTAATGAGAAAAAAACTCAAATACCTGATTTTAAAGTTGAAAACAGGTTGTTGGTTAAATAACCCAATCCGGAAGCTGGTGCCTGTTAGATCAAGCTAGACTCTACAGCCTCAGATAACATCAAGGTAACACTAGTTTTGTCACTTAGAAGTTAATATTAAACTTGCAGTGCAGTTGTAAAGTATACAATATACTAGCTACAGCCTGCGGCTTTGCGCGCATTAAAATACAATTTTCCCAGCACAAAGCACATACAAATTGGTTTAACCGTTTATCTGCGAATGAGCTTTAAATCTTGGAAGTGGCAATGAGCTAGCCATGCAAAGCAACGTGAAGGGTGGTTGATGGGGCCAAAAAGTTCTTAAGTTGAGACCACGGATCGGCAAACGCAGCGTTGGACTTGGACGTATACCAATAAGATGGACAGATGATCTTGTCAAAGCTACCATCACGGTGGATGCAAGCTGCATCCGACCGTGATGCCTGGAAATCATTAAGGGAGGCCTATGTCCATTAGTGGACGTCCGAAGCCTGAAATGATGATGACGATGATGAGCATTAAATATCTAAAACTTCTAGACTGCGCCAATCGTAACAGCTGAATGGATAAATCACCTGAATACTTTTAAAAGCAATCTGCTAATTGTCGTGCGATTCAAGCTAGGCGTTTACGAGTATCAAACACAGCAACTATAAAGCAGGCAGTTTATCATTATCATCATCCACATTCATTGACTGCCACAATAAAAAAAATACGCAGTAGTTTTGTTCAGCAAAAAGCCAACATCACGCGGTGTTCCCAGGCGGTCACCCATCCAAGTACTGACCGCGCCCGACGTTGCTTAACTTCGGTGATCGGACGAGAACCGGTGTTTTCAACGTGGTATGGACGTTGGCGACAGGATAACCATATTTTTAAATCACAATTAATCTTAAAAAAAGACTTCAAACTGCTACTTAAAATTTAAAGAATACCACTAATTTCTGATACAATGCACCATCAGATCACCTGATGACTACGGGATCAACTGGGAACTAAACTCTATCAAACAAAGAAATCATTTAGCAAATCGGTATGTGTCTTTGAGTACCCGGTGAACATACAAAAAAAAGATTCTGAAGAATTGAGAACCTCCACCTTTAGTTTGATGAACCTACCTCTCTACTTGATTTGATTGAGCTCTGTGTCTTGCTTGAGGCAATCCCATTAAATCAAAGCACATGTCTGACCTACCCTATTGCTGGTTGTAAACTGCGCACGCATTCATTTCCATTGCTAATACATAGGTGATGGTATTTATGGTAGTAACCACAAGTTCTCGATGAACATTGGAATTGTTTTGTATTTATAATATATTTTCATTATTTCCTCTTAGGCTTTTAGTAAGTACTTGTGTTTCGTGTCCATCCAAAGGTTTTTAGAATTAGCGTGGCAGAAATCGCTTTTTATACAACACTAACGTAACATACTAATTTGCCTCAAAGTAAAATGCAAAATAATGTTTTCAATTTTGGGATACTCTCGATTTCGCAGTACCTTGAACTCTGGAACTAAAAATAAATGTGTTAAATCAAGATAAATGTCGTGATCGAGGTTTACTAAACAGGTATATTGAAATCTAATACGAGCTGGTTTTATAAAAAAGGTAGTTATAAATTTATTTCACTTTTAAAGATAAGAATTAAGATATGTAGGTAATTTATCCTTAAATAAATGTAATCGGAGAAATTTCTGTAAAACGCACACTTTAGTAAGTATCTATTTATGCAAAGTGTCAGATATGATTAATAAACACCAGCAGGTTGAAATGATGTGGTAAGAAATAAAGACGTAAGTCATTTTGAAAAATAATACCCAGCGGATATCCGCTGGTATTTTTTACACACAACCCTGTACTGTTTCTCGCTAAAACCGCAAATAGCAAGAACATCCCTGACATTCGACAGCAATTCACGTCGTTTCGAGGATAAATCGAGAAACCCGAGTAAAGTCAAGGTATTGGTGTCAACGCAACCACAGATATAACACTGCCTAGAGGCAACATCACACGAATGGTTATTGGATTAACGGATGGTGTTTTGATTAGCTCTATTATATCGCTAGAATAATAGTAGAACTCGAAACAACTTTTACATTTAAGCATCGGGATTTCAGAGTATCGGTAGTATAGTACGAAATTTTAATTTGCCGTGTGGTGCCGGACTAATTATTGTACCACCCCATCTTTTCCGAGAGTGTCTTAGAGGTAGCAGCTTTGTTCTGTGTAGGAACGGGACCAACTTACGATCACCGGTTTTCGTGCATTCATAACAGTGTTATTACGTATTTAGTCCTTATTAGTCCTTATATAGGTATATGTATTCCAAAATATTTGATAAATCTACCAACGCTTTTTGCCGATTCAGGTTTAATAGCTATCAAGTTTCTTAAAGATAACTGAAGAAACTTTAATAAGAATACTGAAGAACTTCTTTACATGAGATAAAAAAAATCCTATAACAATAAAATATAACTTTTTAAACTATCATGGTTTTTAACTATATTTGAACATGAAACGGGTAACATACCATGATTTAAATCACCATGATTATTTAAATCATGGTATGTTACCCGTTTCATGTTCAAACAATAAAATAGTTTTTTTACATACTCGTAATTTAACTAAGTTGAAGCTGTATGATACTTCGCAACGAATGGACCTTTTAAACGACTTCCGATTTCACCTAACACAAGCATACAATTCTCTTGTAAAGGTATATACTTCATTCCGATCTCCTAATCGCGGCATCGGCGGCTGTTTAAGGAATGATGATGCATGTCTGGAAACTATTACGACTAGATAGTGCCTTCATTGTGGAATGAAACGTTTATAGTAAGAACACGATAATCAGTGCACATATAAACCGCGCCACAATTCTCGCGTTACAATATTACCTCTGTGGCGCGGCGGGTGCAGGTTTTGGCTGCGACGCAAGAGCTTGTGAGTCCGATTCCCGCCTCGGGACAAAAAATCTGCAAATATTTGTTCCGAGTGTCTAGGTGTTATATATGTTGATATATGGATTTTTTTCTATTAATGTAGGTATATTATATCAAGTAAAATCACACGTTTCGAGCTTACCACGGGGCTAGAGAAAAAAAAGGCACAAACGGTTTTCACCCATAGTCACCTATGGGTGAAAACCGTTTGTGCCTTTTTTTTAAGTAGCAGTTTGAAGTCTTTTTTTAAGATTAATTGTGATTTAAAAATATGGTTATCCTGTCGCCAACGTCCATACCACGTTGAAAACACCGGTTCTCGTCCGATCACCGAAGTTAAGCAACGTCGGGCGCGGTCAGTACTTGGATGGGTGACCGCCTGGGAACACCGCGTGATGTTGGCTTTTTGCTGAACAAAACTACTGCGTATTTTTTTTATATTTAAAATAAAATTGTCTATTTATTAATATAAATTGTTGCTGTGTGAATAAAGAATCCCATAGAGACAAACGGTCTACATGGACACAAAATTTGTATAGTACATGTCAACTAATAGAAGGAATGTTTTATAGATAAGTATAGAAGGAATGTATATGGATTTTGAGAAATTTACGATAAGAATAGTTCGCAAGTAGATCGATAGTATGTATACATGTTCTGTAAACACTTTCTTCTTATCTGGGTGGTTATTTTGTTAAACATTAATATTATGTACCTAAATATAATACTGTTGCCGTATAGATGGTCTATGAATTAGTAAAAGATAAGTAAGTATTTATTATTAGTATCGTCAAAGCGTCTCAAAAATTTACATTCCAAGAAACGGGCAGAAGCTATGATTAGTTTATTGTACCAATTAAGGCGATCGCTAATCCGCCTAAAGTGTGGTGATTCTACCAATATATTTTAGTTCTTCATTGGGTTCTATTAAATTCTATTACAATGACATGTACCCAACATTCAAACGTTATATGAATAAACTGGATGACCACGAAACTTTCTTACGTTGAATTTGGTCAACCGCTTCTTCCCAGAACGTGGGAAATCTTCAGGACCTACACTGAATTATTCTAGTATAAATTCATTAAACCACGACAGTTTGTACAGTTATATGAGTTGTTATAATATCCGCTAAACTGCTGGCTAATTGGCTCAGCTAATCTAAAAGAAAGGTAGTAGAGTCAGCCCGAACCGGTAACGCCTTACAAAGCACGCCTACCAGCACCCACAATTATATGGTAACCAGTAACCACCGACCACAGATTGCCTGCGATTCTATGCTCAGAATAATAACAGTCATCTAACCTGTCTACCTTTTACACTTTACTTAAGCGTTAGTAACGCTATAGCCCACTCCGCCAAACGCTTCCTACATCTCATACAATTTGAAACGTGTGGATGCATTTTTATGCGTTAGTCTGAGCTCAGTTACAAGTGACGCTAGATAGAACACACATGTACGCAACATGCAGCGTGACGGTGTGATAATCACCTTAAAAGTATGTTTAATATTTTTTGAGATTCCATTAACTGATATTTAATGTTTTTATTCACTACCACATTTATAAAACGGTGTAAAGAACGATGATAATTGCCGCTAAAATTCCTAACTTTGTTTAACTAGTTGAACGATTTTGAAATAAATATTGGAAAATAAAAACAAATAAAAGTCGTTTGAATATATTCCCTCATATTTCAACTCTCGCTTGAAATAGAACCGAAATGCCTGGATAATCATTTATTTTACAATCATGGTAAGTCATTCATTTTTCATGTTCCATCATTGCAAAAATCATACTGTTAACATTTTAATGTTATTGTGCACCGGATATCTACCCGATAGTTTTCAGTGCGTGCATCACCTAAACTGTCTTACTAAACGAGTTATTCTACAACAAACTCGTTGCAAAACCAATCCTGCGCAACTTGTAACCACTGTCCCAAATTTGACCCTAGTATTCAACAAAACGTATTTAAACTCGTAAATTATACAACACATGCAGTCGTTCTACTCGCGCGCATAAATATTTACAGACTTCTTATAGGAAAGGGTTGTCGATGAATTGGGACAGCCAGCAAAAAATGCGATCCTTTTGCGCAGCCATTTTGTAAGCTTTCTTCTTTCTTGTCAGTATCGTATCGACCCAGCAAGAAGCAATATATTGTACTAGTATAGCTTTTCTGTGGCCATTGTACATGTATTGGTGGACTTTCCGCGGACAAAGATCATCTATGTATTATTGTGATTTTGTGATAATGTAAGCTATATTATTGAAGAGTTTCATCAAAATCCATTTAGTGGTGTTTAAAGAGCAACAAATATCCTCAAATACTTTCGCTCTTATAATATTAGTAGGATTCAGGAATCTTTATTTATTTATCTTTATAGACGTATTCAGATATACTTAATACAATATCCCACCTTGAACAAAATACCTATCTAGTAGATTATCATACATTATAGTAAATAATTAACCAGTTCATATTTCAGTGACAACCCTATTAAATGAAGATGTAGTAATAGTCCCAAAATTGGACACTGACCATAAAAGTAATCATAAATTCATATAACACGTAAAATTAATGAGCTTTTAAGTTGACGTAAAAATATAGCTGAGCAGTAGTTAGTATTAAATAAGTCGTATATTATTGAAACAGTATTTTATGTAACTTAGTGACATTTAGGTTAGTGGGTAAAGAGTCACCTAATTGATATGCAAAAGAAACACTTAAACTATTTTGGAATTTTAGTCCTTATTATGATCGTTATTAAAAAAATATTTAATAACGGAATTAATAATAATACACACTTTGTGCCCAAATTTATTTTGTAAAGCGTGAGTAATTCTTGTTGTTATAAAATCGATAGTGTAACTCAATTTTGAAAGTGAAATAGAATTAGGTTTCACTGCGGAATTGAATCAGAAAGCAAGTGAATTAGCTCAGTGAAGTGATAGTGTGTTAGCCGAACAGTTTTCAAATGGGATTGGCAAGCGTTGCGTCGGGCGTCTACCAACAGGACGGACTGATGATTTAGTTACAACTGATGGGTTACGGTGGACTGAAGTAGTTTGTCATATATTTTATTAAGAAAGGCTAAATCCAGCTGTTGACAACCGACGGCAGATGGCGATAATTTCACTAACGTAGCCCATAGCAATAAGTAGCTAGATGCATTTCTAGATAAGGAATGACATAAAGTCGACGCAAAGCAATGATACTTGTATAAGAAATGAAAAGACATTAATCTCTTATCATGACCGACATTAGGCGACACCGTAAACGAGGCCAGAATCGTATTTGCAATGGCAATTTCAATTTTCCCAGAACTTAACGTAAGAGTGAAAGTCTTGTTTGACGTAAGAACGAATGCTAGGATTCAGAGCTAAGTAAACAAGGTCTAGGATATGACGAGAGATAGTGGCTGATAATGAATCTCCCTACATATTAGATTTATATAACTACTTTTTACCTAATTATTATTTAACAAACTTTTTTTTAATTTTAACATTTGTGATAGAAGCGGTCTCTCGGTACTATCTTAGTTTTTAACTGAAAGGAGATACTCAATAAATGTACTGAAAGAATTTTTCAAATTGGACAAGCGATTCCTGAGTTTAACGCGTTTAAACAAACAAACAATCAATCAAACTGTTTAGCTTTATAATATTAGTATAGGTATCATTATTACAATCGATAAAAGAAGATAAAGTTTTACGTATTCTTATATAGGTAAGTATATTTTACGTATTAGTAACTAGCTGGGATTAGCTCGACTACACTAGGCCTTAGTTTATACATACATGTTATTTTTGTAATAATAAATAAATAAAAATAATAATAAAACTACAAACACTTGGGAGTAATAAGTGCATAAAAAACTTGCTTAAGTTAATATTCCTAATTAAAACGATATATAGGTATTGAACGTGCCTGTTGACTTGGAGTATTCCGTACAGATAAACTTATCTCTGAGTCAAAGTGCATGCACATTACAACCGTGGAAAATTGTTGGAACGAAATTGTTACTAATAAAAATAATTAGATTTTGTGGCATTTTCGTATGCTTTATTGTCTCAGAAAAGGTATATAAAACAGCATGCATAATTGAATTCAAGATATGAATTATTACTTCTAAGTAAACTAACGCTGTGTTAAATATCCATAATAGCAATAAATAAATAAATACTGTGTACAGTTGTGAACAGTTTACAAAATAAATAACAATATTTAACATCCACTTATTAGAATATTATTGATACATACCTACCTAATTATTTAGCAATGGTATTTAATTTACAATTTACAATAGGTAAGGTATTCATAAAAACTCGAGTTCAGTTCAATCAATTTAGATAAAGATGCAATTATTAATTTTTATGTTAATAAAATGCAAATTATTATTTTATACTTGACTCGCATGAAATTATAAATTACATAATCTACTATTGGACCGGAGTGTACATGCTCTGTATTCACTTAATTGAATACATAGATTTAAATTTATTAACGTAACGATTATAGAAAAAAATTAAAACATGTATTTATTTTTAATTCTAAACGCTAAAAAGAATTTTCTACAAAAATGCATTGATTAAAATGTGTTACATCATACATATCATTAAAAAATACAAGTAACTCTACAAATGTTGCATAGTGCAACTGTAGGCAATAAAAAATAAATACTGGTTTAAGAGAAATTGCCATAAGAGCTTAAATTTTAACACACAAGTTACACAACATTATACTCGTAATTTCGCATCGAGACCTCTATGTTGTCCCGTCGTTATGGCGTTGACTCGCTTCCATAATTTTGGAATAAAAACTTGAAACCAGAGAACACAAACCTGTTCAATTCAGCCAAAAGTTTGCTGCATTGCGTTCATCCATTTTTGGTCGAGAAAGTGCCGATATCAATGACCTCAAATTACATTTTTGAGTAATCGTTTTGCGATAAAAGTCAAGTTTTACAGCAAAAACGAGTTCGTAATTGATGCGTCTGTGCTGTTATCAATGTTTAAGTGACGTATAAAATCGGTAACATTAAATACTAAGTGGCCCAAGCTTAGAATACTTGAATATTGATACTTGAAGCTATCTGAAAGTCAATTCGTGATAGCCTTAAAGTTGTATTATAATAACATACCGCCTACAAGTAGGTACATAGCATGACAAACAACACTCCTTCATAACCTATGATCTTTAATTGCATTCAAACACTGCCTTGATATAAGATATTTACAAATATGAATAGTTTTGTTTTTTGTTACAATGTTTTTGCTACAAATTCTTAATTATTACACCACAAATGATTGCATTCATAAAATCGTGATACTGGCACTATTATTTAAAGCTTTATGCTAAGATAA
The DNA here is from genome assembly GCA_963691955.1 of Chloroclystis v-ata. Taxonomy (NCBI): domain Eukaryota; kingdom Metazoa; phylum Arthropoda; class Insecta; order Lepidoptera; family Geometridae; genus Chloroclystis; species Chloroclystis v-ata. The sequence continues at coordinate 6,943,268 of OY829902.1, read as the reverse complement.
AAAAATGCAATAAATATCTATAAATATGTTAATACCTAGTTTTCTGAAAATGTTGTACGAATTATCTTTGACAGATTTTTTTTTCATATGTCCGGATTAAATAAGGAAAACCGAAATAATGGTTAATAAAACGGTTAATTAATTGATATCTGGATCTTCAAAATTCTCGAATTCTAACTATGTGTGTTACTCGTTCCCAAATTAGAAGAATGTTTGACCCTTGAATTAAACGGAGAGAGCGAGCCGGGTATTTATAATAAAATAATTGATTGATACAAACACTAACCGGATAAGCTTGTACAAAATTTTCCACAGATGAACAGTACGATACGACCAGTTACAAACAAAGGCACATTATTTACATGTCGACAATAAAGCATCTTAAGTCACTTATATTATCCATTGTATTTAGCAAGTCTTCCGAAGTTTTCTTGCCGACTTATAGCGTAAATTGCCCGTAATCAGGGCAATAAGGTTTAACCGGCACTTCCTCATATCCGGTTGACATCATCGCCCTTGAACTCAGAGATCAGTGCTCTGGCAAAAGATTCGTTTATTAAACTGTTTGCGTTTCTTGTTGCAACTGCATTTCGCACCACCCCTGTAAAAAAGCCGTAAATACACTTGCGTCAAATTTTTTTTATTGCATGAAAAAATCGAGCATCGTGATTTACATCTGCTCTCAAAATTTCGTGAAGCTATCTTCAAAAATAAGGGAATAAATGCAAAAATACTGAAATTTTACGCCTTCAGAAAAGATTTAGTTCCAGCATGAAAAAGAGGTTTTCATATTTACTTCCCTTTGTTTTACAATTATTCCGTTTCATAAAGTCATAATTATATATACGTAAATTATAAAGGAAGATTAAAAAGAAAATGTTTAATGCAAATACGCTTAAATACTTATTCCCGCTATTTACAATCTAGTAATATTGAGTAGTTCGATTTACTTATTTATTCCACGAAACTTTTAGCTGATCGTTTATGTGTAAATGGTTGTTACATACTTTTGACCCAGCAAAACATTACAACGCGTGTAGTGTAGTTGCAGTTACTTCTTTATTCTACGAAACATTCCATACCTAATGTTAGGTAATCTGAGATACATGGTGTAACAAGTTTAGCTTTTTGATGTTTTTGATGTAAACAAAGGCTAAACTTGTTACACCATGTATCCCAGATTACCTAATATTAGGTAATGTCTACCTGCTGGTTCTAGGGCAACTCCACAATACTTTCAGCCCAATCTATTCTGCCGTTCTTGAGTGAAAAATAGTGTATTTTTACAAATATGCTTAGCATTATTTCTGTCTAAAGCCTTTTTTGAAGTCAGCCGCATATCAGTCAGAAAATCAGAATACTGTTTCGAATGTCACTATTAGAAGGAATTTTCTATACCCTCTATTAGTGCAGGTTTATAGCGAGGTTTGAAGTTACTTAGAAACATGCGGGTGATATCATATTTAAATATAAATAAATAAATATTGCTGGACAATTCACATAGCAACATCTAGCCCCGTGATAAACTCTAATATCAATAACCCCGGCTTGTCGCTATCTAACATCATTGTTCTAGTCTAGTAAACTTTAATAATTGATATTTATATAGCTGATTTATTATAAGAAAATAGTATATTCGACCATGAAACGGGTAACATACCATGATTTAAATGTTTTTGAGTTTTCCGATATGGTATGTTACCCGTTTCATGTTCAAATATAGTTAAAAACCACGATAGTTTAAAAAAGTTAAGAAAATAGTAGTCCTTCATACTCTATATAATACATTTCAAGTTTTATATTATAAGTAAGAACGCAACTGATGAGTATATAAATCAGAAATTTAAAAGATACTAGATATATCTGAAATAAAATATAGGTTGTTATATTTCCAGAACTTTTGCCACAGACATTATTTATTAGAGCGTAATCATGGCATTGGTTCGCTTAACATTCTGAATTAAGAATCTGCAAGTCATTGTTGGTTTGCAGTACAACTCTCTAGTTCTCATTTTGACTAGTGAGTAAACAAGACAGTCTTCTATCTATATTACACTTCTTCAGAGAGTAAAAGAGCATAATTATTTCAGTAAATATACGCAAATATTGTAAGATTTTGTATAATTTCCCATAATCCGCATTAGCAGATAAGTCCAAGCCACTTCCTTGACTATGCTCTATACCACTATTCTCACAGCTTGTCTAAGGATGTCGCAACAGGAAAACAACATTATCTAGGCTGTATATCTTACCACCCATACAAAATCCACCTTAGAACTTTCATAGCCATTCCCACCTCTCTTTCTAACATACGGCTAAATAATAGGACCAGAGAGCAATCAAATCAGGGCGAAAACTATCGTCGACATCTGCAGATTATTGAGACACCCACATTTGATGCATTTACAAAGAGTTTATTGCACTTTTAGAGTTCTTAGTTATAATTTTATGAGGTTTACGACCATTTTAAGATATAGAAAGTATGGCGATATGAATGCCACGCCACGTCTATAATTTATAAAATAGAAGAATAAATACCCATAGTTAAATAACTATCTTGCCAACAAAATAAAACAAATAATTAAGTCTTATACCAGTACCATGAAAGTGACCGTAAAGATTCAGGTCTCCAAGTTCAAATGCCGGAGTGGATTAACTGTTTATGTCTCGTATGAACTGGTCACACAAATGTTGATGCAAACCTCTAAGCACTCGATTTGCACTAGCAACATGTAGCGTGCTCATTTTGTTCTTAAAATCCACGAAAATATTGTTCAAAATTCAAAACCACATTGGATATAAAAATGTAGACGTACTCTATAATAATAAATATAATATTATACATACATAATATTGCTTGACAATTTACAGCAACATCTAGCCCCGTAATATGCTCTAAGCTTGTTACGGGTTGTTTACGGGTGCTATATTTCTGATATACTTAATATAATATACATTCATAGGTATATGTTTTTATTATTATACTTATATAACACACCAGACACCCGGAGAACTATATAATCTAATTCTTTTTGTTAAGGATTTTCTTAACGGGCTATTTTTTGTTATTCTCTGTTTGGCATTGGAAATTTCCCCATATTCTGTGAACTCTAAAGCATTGGGTTTAAAAATCACAAACAGATTTTTACAGAAAGGTCATACCCAAAATGATGGTGACTCGATGCACTCCAGCATAGAAAAAAACAAAAGAAACCACGTACTCTATGTTCCAGAAGAAATGTTCGAAATGCCAAACAAAGTACAAAGTGAAAAATAAAAGAAATGACTTAGATGTGTTTTTAGATATCAAAAAACTTGTAGCTAATATAACAAAAACTGGGAAAAAGACGACTTTGGAAAGAAAGTGAGTTTGAGTGAAATTAAGTTCAGTTCTTAGCGATAAGGCCGCCTATTGTTTCAATGTATTATTATATTTATTTTTTTGTGTATTTTCTTGTAATGTGGTGTAACAATAATTTATGTATTTTATTGTATTGTGAAGTAAAAGTGATTTCGGCAGATCCTCAGAAAATTGCAAATTAGATACCAATTCGAAGACAAGGCACCATTATAGTTGTTGTTACAAATAGAAGCAAAAAAATTGTGAGAAGAAAAATAACTACAGACAGTAAAACTTCTGAAACACATCAGGCTTAAATGCAATTATACAATGCCCCGCTACTGATATCTGAAAACTTATACAAAAACTTGATGAGTCTTTGTAAAGATAATCATATACCGCCACATTACCAGATGTTTTATAAGAGCCTTAGTACTCAATCTGCTGCCACTGAGTCCGATTCTGAAGTCAAAGATAATGAAAGTCAATAATAACATAAAAACATCACTATTTTGAACATTATATCTCTATATCTATGTGTCTCTATGTAATAGTATTGATTTACATAAAGTCACCTAATAGACTATTTGATGTAAGAAGTAGGTAACATACAATAAAATTTTTATTTTCGGTTACTTTCCACATCATGAAAGCTGTTTATATAAATACATTATCTAAACTAAAATAAATAGCTCCCTAGAACTACGTAACTCGATGTACGAAATAGGATTGTCCGTGAAATAAAAACGTAATTATAACTTACAACGGTAGAATAGAATGAAATTAAGGACAGTATAAAGCCGTAAGTAAATTTATATAAGTTCATATATTTCAAAATACATGGTAATAAAACAATAATTATACTTACACCTACATAAATTCTTTGTGTTTCGTGGAAGAAAGAAGTAACCGTATTTTTTTAGATTATCTCGAAGTACATCAATCTGTTCCTAAATCAGTAAACACATGTAGATGAAGGCAACTATTACCTACGATTTTCTCTTTAGAACATATTTTTAGCTATCATAATTAAAGTACAGGACAGTTTTTTCAAGCTCCTGAAAAGTTGACGAAAACCACTTACGTCCTTTTTCCAGGAATGGTGCGATTTGTTTTTACTTTACGAAGGGACATGTTTTTTTTTTTTATTTATTGTACTTAAATAACATTTTTTTAAATTAGGTTTAAGCATTACAATGTTGACTTAAGATTTCCAATTAATCCCCAATTAAGACCCCAACACCCATTGCAGGTTTTGTAACCACAGTTACCAGACGAATAGGGGAACGATTGTTGTCACAAATCAAATCAAGGAACTTTATTGTACACCACATAGGAACAACAAAAACAAACAAACATTCAAAAATATACAGTACAATGGGCGAGCTTATCGCTGAAAAGCGATCTCGCCCAGGCAACCTTCGGCTAGATAGAGAAGATATGTATTTAAATTGATGCAGGGGTGTTAAATAACATTAAAAATAAACAAACTTAAATAAAGCTAACTCTTTTATTACAGAAAATATGACTAAGCAAATATTGCATGTAATAATAGGCAAAAAGTAAAAAATACGCAGTACACAGAACGACGCTACTACCCGTCTTCTTTTGTATACATCTGTTCGACACTGGATGAGTTGGGTGGTTTTTTTACTCAGGTCTGGTGATTAATAAAAAGTAAACTTCTGATAATATGATACTTGAACATAATATACTCAGAGGCTCTGGAAAAACCCTGGTCAAAATATTTGATGACCTTGCGTCTGACCGCATGCAAAGTCAACATATGCCTGGTCCGCAAACAAATCGACAAGACTATACACTAAGAAGGTTTTAATTTTTCCAATGCTATATATAAGTCATTTGAAGTGTAAGTTATAATGCATTTGCCTTATTTATCAACTTACGTATCGTCGTATCGGGTCGTTTTCCACCTATAGCTATTCAAACGTTATACGTTGCTGTAGATGTGATTGAGATATAAAGAAATAGTTGCATGTCCAAGTGTTGTGGAAAAACGCCCTGATTTGAAGGCTTTAAACACTTCCAGTTTGTCGGAAAAGACCCTCGGAAATGAATATTGTGGCCAAATAATCCGACTACCTATAAATTATGCTAGATAGAGCTGATCACGTTCTTCAATAACTAAATTATATTGCTATGATTGACTCTATTGTTGGGATCAAAACAATATAATATTTATTCGGAGTATGAGAGTTTTCTATGTTTAAAATAACATTTTTTGTTTTCATATAGGTAGTATCATAATAGCATAACAAGAATCATTGCCAATGATCTTCATGCTATCTAATACTGGCAAGATTATCTTGTGCACGTAAAGAAATTATAAAGAGAAACTGAGAAAAATTTAACCCTTAAGCGGGGGATTTATTTATACCTATGTTCTATCGATAGTTTACTCATTTTATAAGATAAACTAGACGACCCGCCGACAGCTTTGCTCCCGTTTTTTATACATATCTATTAAATAGCCTTCCTCGATAAATTCACTATCCAGCACTGATAGAATTTTCAAATCGGACCAGCTGTTCCTGAGATTAGCGCGTTCAAACAAACAAACTCTTCAGCTCTGTAATACTAGTTTTGGTTTTTAAACTCTTTTCTTAATTATTTTATCGAAATTATTAGCTAGAATACCAATCTTATCTTGACATGACATGTGATTTCCGAATGCATTCATGATAAGCAAGTAGGTAATTACTTGCAAGATTGTTCTAGATGTCTGTAATTAATGTGTACTTACTATAATGTGAAGTGAAATACTCCCATGCGGGAATATATGTTACGGTCAATGCTTACAGTTTTTGTTTCCTCTAGTTTATAAACTATTCGTGGGAAAACAATACAAGTGACACGATTTTCATCATAATATGGCTTGTGTATATGTGTTTGCGCTTGTTTTCTTACAGGTAGGAAATAGTTGTAAATTTTATGATTATTATTTAAGAAAATAGTTTGGTGCACCACACATTAAATATTAGGTATTATATAAGGTACTTACTTAATTTTTGGGGTCACGTTAATACAATCTGTAAAGTCTACAAAACTAAATAAATTTAAAACATAGTATCTACCTAGTGGCTTTTAGTAAGCGCACGCTATAATTGCCTATTGGCCCTTTTTCTATAGTTTGAGATAATAATGAATGAATGAATGAATTGACACTTTATTGTACCTACCTTCTTAATTTAAATAAAACAGAGTTAAAGAAAAACTTAATACTAACTTAAACTTAAAAGTACAAGGAGCGGCCTTATCGCTGAAAGCGATCTCTTCCAGGCAACCTTAGTGGAGATAATAAATACAAAGTAGCACAAAATATTTAAAAAGGTATTGTACATAAATTCTCCACCTGCAAGCGAGAACCTATAGTAATAAGTGTAGACTTCAAGTCCAGGCATCACTATACAATGCACTGAATGCACATAGACTTACATAACATGACACCTATGAATAAACAGGCAAGTTTAATAAGTCACCGAACTAAAACATAACCAATGACGTCATCGTGGAACGTGGATGTACCGATTGCATCAACTCGCACAATAGCTGTGAAAGTATAGAAAGTGTGAGTCAAGTCGCACGTACATATTATATCAGATTTACATAACAATCACGCTTTATGGGTAAGTGGAGCGATATCATGGTAAAATAAACAAGAATGTTACGAGATGGATATGAAGGTCAGTGGGTATTGGGCACAGAACTGTGGAAGTCATGATGTGGAAGTGTCGTTGAAATGCTATTTATAGATATGTGTTATGTTCAAGACAGACATATTTATTATTAAATCTAAACTTTTCTTTAATATCTCTTCCTGACTGATTGATAACGAATATATCAAACTGTTAGTTATGGAGCTATGAAACTTTCAGGGACTGCCGGATTTATTTGTTGTCTAGGAAATACGACGAAACACAATAAATTAATAAAATATTTGCTTTATACCAAAGTTTGATTCAGTATCTTGTGTGAGCACCTAAATTAAAGCCGATATAATTTGCAAAAAGTCGTTACAGAAACAATGGCGCTATATAAATTTTCCCACAGATTGTGGAGATTAAGCTGTCTGCGTAGTGTTTGTCACGGTTTGTTGCACTGATCGCACTGAACACTGTTTTGTTACAAGACGTTTTTTATTGACCTCGTCATTAATCGGTTATAACCACGGAGATATAACAAATCATGATCTTTAAGTTGATTCATTTTGAAGAGGGTATTATTGATATTTTGGTAATTCTATTAGGTACTGAGAAGCTGAATGCTACGATGGTCTCTGTAATTTAAAATGTACTACAAATTTAATTAGTCAGAACGTTGCAAATATTGTTTAGGATGGATAGATTTCATAGAATGGAAAAACGACAAATTACTGAAATATTTAACGCGGATCACAGGACACTACCCTGCTGATATCACACACAGGGCATGTATTCGCACAATCAATCAAAATATTCTATTAAAGAATTGAGTACAAAAACTCACAACAAAAAACATTACGTAACTATGGGCCACAGTAAGAGTATATTGCGTAGCCAAATAGAATAATAGGTACTACTTACCTGGCCATAAAAACCCATATAACGAATGGACACCGATCAATAGAAACTAATATTTGTCTTGAGAAATCTATACTTACTAATTTTTAAAGCTGAAGAGTTTATATTTTTACTAACTTAGTTTATGCGTACATTGTTTATTATCATCTAGGTCCAAACTAGGCGTGCTATGCCTGTGTCTTGGACCTTGGTCTTGGTTTGTTTGGTAGGGTTGTTCGTCATCTCGCGGGAAAACAAAAGATGGATTCCCGCGAGTTGGCGCATGTAATTTGTTTATTTGAACGCGCTTATCATATTTCAAAAACGTTTACAGTGGATGGTACATTTATTGAGAAAGAGACGGAGTAGTACTCTATTCTTAGGCCGGTAGCAAACAGCCAACAGATCGTCCAACCAATTTAAGATAATTCCTATGTATTTAGATTTGACTGTTTTTGAGATATCATGATTATATACATAATATATTTATTCCAAAATCTAGAACGATTATATCATTTTGGACTAGATTTAGTAATGGTCTAAATAATATTAATAAAGATCACGTTTTGGACATAAACTTTTGAATGTCACCAACAATTAATTTTTCTTTGGGGACCTATTTTTCACAAACAAATAAACAATCAAAATTACACAATAATCTTTTTAACATCTTATATATTTAAAATAATATAAATTGTCTTGAAAATAATAAATAAATACGCTAATAAATAATTGCTTTACAGGGTGATGTAGTAAATAAAATAAATAAATAAATATTGCTGGACAATTTACACAACGACATCTAGCCCCGTGGTAAGCTCGAAGCTTGTCTTACGGGTGCTAGATTTCTGATATACTTAATATAATATACATACATAGATAGATATTTTTTATTATACATATTTAACAACCAGACACCCGGAACAAATATTTGCAGATCATACAAATTGTAAGTTAAACCTAGCAAGTCAGCAGTTGTAGCTACTGGCTAATGGAAGTTACACAAAAGCTATTAATAAACCACAAACTATTAAATGAATATTTATCAATAAATTACCAGGATCTACAGATCTACACGATCAATAATAGCTTAGTATTGATTGCTGCTTCCTTGTTGATTTTCAGTTTAGTTTTCCTCATCATCGTATTTTTATCTCGAATTGCAATGTTGACCTCACTTGATTAAAGATAAAATTCATCATCATCATCATCAATCAGCCCATAGCCCATAGGTAAGTGGGAGCCACGTGGGAGCACATTCGACTTTAATTCCAAAGATCGTGGGTTCAAACCCCGCCATGTATCGCGGGATTTCGTTCTTGAAAAATGTATGTGCGCAGTGGTGTGGTGTATATAATCAACCTTCGGAATGAAAGTAGGGTATGCTTCCATTTAGCCAACACGGGATTTTTAATGATTCAGTAATTCTTAAGAATATTACGAAATCCTTTCTACCAAATTCATAAAGCAAAACTGTATGATAGGTATCATTGTTTCATGTTTTAAATGTTTATTTTCAAGGTTCTGAAAAGATTTATAATCACAGAGCACATAACACAGTTACCATGTGACGATGTTTATGATAAATAATTTTATCTGTATCTTGATCCAAGGTAGTATTATGTCTCTAGTTAGGTGGTACTGGGTCAAGGTCCGATGGTTCTCGAAAGACTCAAACAGGTTCAGACACACATTAGTTCTATCGTGAATTTGTAATAGGTATTGTCTTGTTATTGACACTATTAGCTTTAGTACTGCAATTGATGTTACATGCAAACAATATACGATGTGAACACGTTACTTAAATAAATCACATCGAAAGTACTAATCGGTTGGTTTTTAGATATTGTATATTACATTCATGGTTTAGTAACGGAAAAAAAGGATTTTCCCGTGGTAAAAGTGGTATTTTCTTAATGAATTAACATGATTATTTTCGTTTCTTTAAAATTCAGTGGGGAATTACTAAATTAATCATATTTATATTCCTTATATTAAATTTCCAGTAAATGTTGTTTTAGTCTGACTCTATTATTTAATGTATGGATTAAAACCCATTGAACGAAATCAAAACAACAGCGTCAATTGCATACCTTTAAATAACTAATTTTAAAATATTACACCATTCTACGAACTGGTCGATATTAATGTAATACATACAACCTGTGTGTTGTACAACACACTGTGTATGAGAAAACTAGAGTTTTCTTCATTAATTTGCAGGTTAAATGATGCGTTAAACGGTTGTGAACGCACATAACTTTGTGTCTTCTAATATTTATCCTTTATTTTCCTTAGTCAGTTAGGTAGGACGGCACCACACAAATACAAATGATATTTATTTTTTTAACAATAAGGGCCTAAAATTAGATGATATTGGAGCTCATTTAAGCAACAAGACTTGTGGGCCCGTGGTGGTTAATAGCCAATTTACAACACATAAATAATATTATTTATGTTTTAACCATAATATACATTTATACTTATATAAACTAGATTTTGTTAAATTAAATATTAACCTATAAAATATTTATACACGGCAAGAAAGTATTTACTCCTAAAACAGGTAATTTTATTGAGCCTGTCAATCCGTTGGCTTTCAGATATTTGGACAACCTATATTTAACCCATATACTCGTACGTCAACCTGCTCCGAAAATGTGTGTAAACTGAGTTTTTACGAAACCACCGTTTTTGGGACTAAGTTATTATCTTTAACGGATTTTTTGCAGCGTTCGCTTGTTTTTTACGGCATTTTCGAACGTGATTTCTGAATATTTTAAAAAATGTCTGCCGATCGATGCTGATTATTCAAGTTTGCGTAATGGACAGCGTCGTATTTGGCACTTAACCTTTTAAGCTTTAGAAGTTAAAAGTGTTTAAACTTAATAGTGTATTCAGCTTTTTCCTCGACCTCTGTCGCGCAGAGATGGGATCCGCCAGAGGTTGCGGTTCGCTTCCCGTCTCGAGACAAAAATGTGTAAATATTTGTTCCGAGTTTCTGGGTGTTATCTATGTGTGTATATTATATTCTATTAAGTATATCAGGAATCTAACATAGGTAATCTTCAAGCTTACCACGGGGCTGAATGTTGCCGTGTGAATTGTCCATCAATATTTCTAAGTGCACAATATGTTTGCCTCAGGAATAAATAAATTGAATTGAATTTTTTTATTTGATAATTCAAAGCTTTTTATAGCAGTAGGCAGGTAGGCCACCCTATCGTCATTGTGACAGAAGACAGGGTATATTTTATCTTGGGAAAATTTTACCTTGACATACATCATTATCATGCAAAACTTACCTACTCAGTTACTCTAATTTTCTTTTTGGAAATGGTCGTCAGTCGATTAAACCGCTAATAACGCGAGCTCACATTAAAATGAGATACTATTATTTATCACTTGCTTGTGATTGCTGTTTTACCTATATAATAATAACTGAAATTCGTGTAATATTTATAAATAAATAATAGTTTATCCAAGAATCCAAAACATTTACAATGAGCTACGTTATAATATTGGTTTTGTAAGGATAAGGATTGTATTACAATTTGAAAACAATTGATTTTCTGTGAATATTAACATTCTGCAAGTCTCAATATTTAAACATAATAAGAAAAGAAGTTCTTGAACAAAATATGTTCAAGTTATTGTTAACATTCAATATGCCGTGACTAATCAATGTAAATAGGTAAAAATAATTACTGTGAAGTATGTTTTCAGAGTTTAGCGTGGGTTTTAGGAAATATAAACACTATCTTTGACCCAGGCATGCAGGATTTATGTAAAGGGATTTTCTTCTGTAAACTAACTTTAGAATTCTTCCAGATTAATAACTATTTATGAATATTTTAATTATTAATTGATTATTACTACATTTCCCGATCAACCTTTCAATTATAGGGTATCAATAAACAACAGTATTCTCTCTCGACGAGAGAAATAAGGACTTTTTACCACGCTAGCCTACTGCAAAAAATATAGGTAATTCAAAATATTAAATTATTCTTTTAGGCCATTACTAAAATAGTAGGTGTCAAATTAAACAAGTTTTAACACATCCAGCCTTTAGCGGCTCGTTGACATTTCACCCAAACTCGGTATATTTCGAAACCGTAAACTTCGCTATCGAAATCGGCAGAGATTTATTGCGAGAAATATAAAATTTGCACTTTCCGCTACTCGTCCATTTGCATTTAATTAAATATGTCGTGTAACAAAAGACTAATAATACAAGAAAATCATTTATGAAAAAAAATATTCTTTAAAAATTTCTGTGCGCTTTGAAAACACAGTAAAAGCAATCGGATTTTAAGAAGTTGGAGGACATTGTGTTATTCACCAACCAGCACTTGGCCGTGGCGAATCAAGGCTTAATCATTCTCGACAAGATCAAAATTCCTGTGTCCCAGCTGTGGGAACGTTAATAGAGGTTATGATATATCAGAAATCTAGCTCCCGTAACACAAGCTTCGAACTTACCACGGGGCTAGATGTCGCTGTGTAAATTGTAACAGTAATATTTATTTATTTATTTATTTATGATATAAGCCTGTATGATTAAGCTAACAAGTCGGCTCGATTTTTAATCGGCAGCTAATCGTTCATTATTAAAATATAAAAACTATAATTTTATCGAAAGCCCGACCCTCTATATGTATATCTATTTCATGCAATAATTTAATGTTTAAAGTGAAACACTCAATGTCTTTGACGTGAAACAATCAGTTAGCATATGAAAGTGTTAGGCAGACGGCCTTTCACTGTTTTAAAATTAATCTAGAAACTGGTATATCTAGGGTCAATGACTTGTCGAATCTTTTGGATTTTTTATCAGTAGTTATAATTTCCCAGGTAATATTGGTCCGGATGCGGCTTACATCCATCGTGAAGCAGCATCATCCAACAACATAATCCCATTTGAGAAATTTTTAGGGACAAAGGTCGTTTGTTTTCAACGTGATAACTCACGTAAGTACTCGAGTAGTAAGGAGATGGAGCACCGCGGAACGCTTACTGGCCTTCTTGTAGTCGAAACGTCGTCGCGTCGATAGTATTTTGACTCCTATGTAAATACGTGACTAATTCCCATTGTTATAAAAAAATAGAATAATCAGTATTTTAGATTTGCACTGGTTAGTTTACAGTTATGTCATTTTATTTAAAAACTAACGCGTAATTAATTTTAAATTACGCAATCGACGATTACGTAAGTGTTTTGACTAAATAATTTACATTTCCTCGGAAGTAATAAGTAATACCATTTAATTACTTAATTTAGAACATTGATTTAATAAGTTTAAGGTTGTTTGTGGTGCCAGCCTAAGAATGTGACGAGTTCATTATACATTCTTCATTCTTTATACAGCTTATCACGGCGCTAGATATTCCTGGGTTTTCCAGCAATATTTATTAATTTTATTATTTTCAAGATAGTAGATACCTGGGGGGTAGAATACCTAGCTAACTCGGTAGATTAGGTAAATCCTTTCAGCGTTTTTCATTTTAAATAATAAAATATTAAGTTCCGCCTGGGACGCAAGAGGTTGCGGGTTCGATTCCCACATCGGGACTCATATTTGTATGATCTGCAAATATTTGTTCCGGGTGTTCTGGGTGTTATATAATTAAGTATAATATTATATATAATATGTATATATCTAGGTTTGTATATTCGATTATTTTGTTAACGTTTTTTAATTAAGCTTGAGCAAAAATTATAATTCCTAAGTGACACCAGTAGTAAAGTTGATTTACAGAAGGAAGTGTTCTCATGAAAAGAAATCTTATAAATAAACATTGTGATACGACAATATAGAAAGAATAGCATACGAACAAAACAATCAACAATGATGCGTCTCGAAAATAACAAGTCAACAAAATGGCATAAATAAACGTGCTCCTAGACTCAGACGTTAATTATGAATGAAATAATTTGATATTGGCTTGCGTAACTGTTATGAGAATGTTATCATAAAATGAAATGATAAAACACGTAAACTTTCTACTCCATAAAACTGAGAACACGACGATGTAAGGAATAAATGAAGGTAGACTACAATGTGACAGAGCCGTTTTGGCTAAGTGGGAGCAACTCTAAGTGCTCTAACGGTGAAGGCAAACATCGTAAGCAAACCGGCATGTTCTGAGAATAGAAGATTTATTAAGCTATTGCATAGTTTTTATCGCGGGCCTTGAGAGTGGAGACCGAATCCTCAAATTCCGTAACGAAAATAACCTACCCCTGATAAAAAATTCTATGCAATACTCGTAGCTTTACCGCGGCAGACTCCGAGTGCTGCACGTTTTTAATTTTTTAAATAATTTTTTTTTTGTTATTTACCGTTTTCAAAAAACACCCTAGCACTCATTTTTTATACATATATAAAAATCAATGCCAATTTTCGTTGTAATTTTATAACTCAAGAACGACTGGTCAGAGTTAGGTCTTTTACGTTGAAAGATGAGAAAATATTGGAATAAATCGGGCGAAGCCGCCTGCGAAAGCTGGTCCTGAATAAACAGTGGCTGCCTTTAAAATTGTTTGAGCTCTTGTACTTTAATTTAAAACATGTGCATTTTAAGTATTTGTGCAAACGAGAAACGGCTCAGCATCAGAATATACCATGCAAAAGTCTTTGACAAAAACGATGGCCTCTTTGACCTAACAGTAGTTTTAGGTACCTACAGAGATAAATGTCCTTACTCGTGCATTTATTCAATTACCCAAACAAAGAAGTTAAATATAAATTAAGTAATAAATAAATAAACTAATTATAAATTCGATTGTATCACGCGTTAGGGCTCCATGACCCAAATCGTTGGCCTCAACTGCTGATTTTAAACCTTATTTGTACACATTATTATATTCGGAAAGTGCTACAGAATATGAATCTGGGTGCACAAACATTTTATCATTGTATGTTACCCGTTTCGTGTTCTAATACGTTCAAAACATTTAAAAAACGACATTCATTCTTATATGAAAAAGGGTACAACGACCTCATTTAAAAACAAACTTTAAAACCATCGAACTCTCCAAATAAACAGGACTCAAAAAAAACCGTAAAATATGGTAAATATAACTGTAGGTAAGAGTTACCATTGTAATTTACATTAACTTGTCAACAATACGAAAACCGAGTTTAACACCTTTATACATCCTAACGGGCATCTATAGGTACTAATAGTATAATGGTGAAGAGTATGATTGATTGTTTGCGCGCTAATCTTTATGGTTGTAACTATAACGGTCCAATTTTTGAGAATCTTTTGTATTCTGTGGTATCTGCGCAATTTTAATCAACGTACCAGTCGACCAGTTCGTTTCTCCGCCTACGCCTCAATCATCTATAATTCGCATTAACTCATACAGGGTCAGCACTCGAACTATTAAATAATTTGATCTTCATTGAGTAGAGCCGCACCTAAAGCACTAAAGGAGTTGTCCTCCTGGCTTACTTTAAGGCATTTTATGGTGAAACGGTATTTTAATGTAAATTTTACATTTCTTTCCAATAAAACTAACGTGAAATTTTCGGTACCGAAGACTATCTGCATATGCCAAGCCAACGTCCAACGTCTTCTCTTCATTTCATCTTTATCTTGTTAAAATATGTCAAACTTCACGTATTTAATTAGAAATGAATGATCATAGACCCAATTCCAATAAAATTAACAGTGTTTCATATATTAGAAAAATAGATATTTATATTAGCTACTACTTACCACAAGAAAATATGTTTTACCACGAGAAAAGCTGGAAACTATTTAATATCTATAATCGAAGTGAAACAATTGATTCAATTACGTTGACTATTAACAACGTGATGTTTGTTTAGTTTACAAGACAGAATAGAACGGAAGCAAATTAAAATAAAACAATTAATAACGGAAGTAATACAATAATAATGACGGAAATATGGAAGTAGTCTAAAGATTAAAGTTATTGTTGATAGGCTAATTTTCTTTAACACTATCAGTGCCCAAGCCAATGTCCTCATTAGTGGTTATTAAAGATGGCTTATTTTCTATGTTTTATCTACAATATTATGCTATAATAGCGTATTTAGATAAGTAATTTTCCTACCAACACAGCAGTTAGTATTATCACGCACGTGGAAAACGCAAAGAGTTCACATTGTATTGAAAATAATACCAAGAAATATATAAGACATGCCTGAATGAATAAAACTGAAAAGAAGGTACACAATAAAACAAAAACCTTCGAATTACTTTCTTCATCATCATAAACACTTACATACCTGAATCTTCCTAAAAAGAAGGTTACAGCAACAAAAATTGTCAATTCTTTTTACTTTCTTAATCATCATAAATACTTGTTATAAGTCTAGATTACTGGGTTTCTATCTCAACAATGATACGAGGACTAACATATTATGAGTTAAATTAATAAATTTAAGAAAATTGTAAGTCTTTGTAAGAAGGTTTAATATAAAATTTCAGATTATTTAAATGATAATAATGCGTGGGAACTTTCATTGGGGAGTGATTGATAGTGATGACATGCCCAAGTTAATCTTTGTGATTTACGGAGAAAATCTGAATCAATCAATCAAAGAGATTTAAAATAACCACTACCCAACCTTACCAAGCGGTTTAGCGATTGCAGTAAATTGGTACAGTGGAGTACAGAAATAGACAATGGCTTATCGTGTAGCGTGACAATACAGAATACGTAATTGTAGAAGTTGAGCTTCTATGACTCATTATATTTTATTTCCTTGCTAATCTTTCTCAATACGACGTGTGATAGATACAAATTGAGATTACCTAACTCTCACTGAAATGTCAGCATAATCACCTACTTTACGATTAAAATCCGTTCCATTCCACCCGTATTGCTGTAGATGTAGAGCATTATGATTATGTAGCTTATGATTATTAGGGGAAGTGGGTAAATAGTAACTGTATGTCCTTTATGTAAGATTCAATATGGAATTGTATAGCACAATGTTTATAGTTGACTATACCTACCTACTTAGTTTTATATTGTATAGGTACCTACTTGAATTGGGTTGTTTTTGTCGTCTTTCGCCAAAACTCGTGGAACTCGTTGGTTTAGGTCGTTGGATAGCAAATGGCAATGTCGAAAATAAAATCCAATTTAAAATTCAATTTTGAATGGTCAGTTGCCAACGTACAGAGTGAAAAATAATATCATATCAATGGAAAAACATGAATTATTCCACAAATGCAATATTGTTATCCCACTAGGGTGGAAGCTTTGAAAAACACAGAAACTGTTTGTGGCTTTTTCGTGTATGACATTGTAAGAATTCAATTATCTTATTATATTACTTAAATCCATGTTTTTTTTAAGCTAGCGACAACATCATTCATTTCTCAATGGATGCCATTTCTTAATTGCATTCATAGCTAATTAAACCTCTTATTAAACCAGACGCAATTTCCTTAATGTGCCTCTATGTTATAATTTTCTATCTGTGCCCATGACACACGCTCGTATCTACGGCGGTGCTGCATGCTGCATTGAATGTTAATCTATGTATTGATTTTTGAGCTAGCAGTGTAACATAATAACAACCAAAAACGTGGTGCTTACTTTTGGCTCCCATTCACACAGTCACAATTCCTGCAACTCGGGATCAGAAATCTTGTCCAACACATACTGAAACAGTGGTAATTCTTTCAACATGTCCCTTATCTATAGTGTTTTTTTTTTCTCATTTGTAATGTAAATATGTAATGTTTTCGTGTTGAAAAAATAAATAATTTGTTTGTTTGTTTGTTTGTTAAATCTCCGTTTAATTAAAACAGCTACTAATGAAGGGCACGTCAAACGCCCATGTAACACCATGACACGACACCACTAAAGGTTAGCGCCTCAAGCACGTGACTGCGTTTCGGTTACCAGTTGCGTAACTGTTTCCTTCACAAAGCGTCTCGGAAGTTGACCATTTGCTCATAACCATCGGAATGAGATAATTGCGATGCCTTTATATCGATTAATCCTAGCGAGTTTCTATGAGTTTTTTATTTTGATGCGTTATTACCGGTGTTTTGTCGAAAACTTCGACGTTAACGATGTAATAAAACGTTAAATCCAGGGTTAGAATCCAGTTACGTTAGTGAAGTTTACAATCTCATTCAACGGCGATTAAGTAGGAAATGATAAAGCCTAAATCTAGAAATGTTTAAGTCTTTCTAGGCTTATGGTCTAAGCTATGTGAATTTGTGGCATGCGATAGAGTAGTAAAACCATCTCTGCCATATCATCTCCAACCGCGGGTGTAGTTATTAGGTATATGTTCTATGCAGCGAGTAGGTATAACAGTCGAGCAGTATCATCATTCTGTGTACTGTACAAACTCACTGCTACCACTAATCCGCCTGGTAAGCGTTGTGAATTGATATTATCAAATCCACCAAAACCTGTCAATAATAAGTGCCGTGTCCAGTTGTGGGAATAATACGTATTATGATGATAATAGTGATTACATCTAGAAATGATCAAGATAAATAATACGGTGAATCTTGAAAGTTCTCTCATGATCATTAGTTATTTTAAACACAAGGCACTTAGCCTTTAATACAATAACAAAGTAATCGGAGCAAACAAATACGAAGTCAACGAATAGTTTGCCGTTGAACCAAAGAATCAATTCGTTATCGGGCAAAGTACGTAAATAAATGCTTAAAGTAAATAAATGCGCGTAAACAATCCGTATTTAGATCTGTTTAATGTATTTCTTGTTAAAATTCTGATAGTGGAGCAGAATAAGGTAGCTATTGTTGTGAATGAAGTAAAACTTCTCAAGGAATCTTTGCTATGAGCCATGATCCAGCTCATGCATGTTTATAAACATTACGCTTAGAAGTCATGGCAGGTTATTGAAACGATAATATCTACACCTGACAAAGTACTATTTACAAATAAAATCTTCCAGCTATGAGAAAAGTAATCCAGTCATACAAAATATCTAAATCTGAATACGATAGTAAATCTCGACGTTTTGAAATAAATGTCTAGAGATTTCACGAAAGAAAGAATAAAATTAATGTACAAGTTTTGCAATAACATAATCAACTAACCGATTTACGTAATCAAGAACAAAATGTTAGTTACTTCAAATGCCGTATAATCGTTATGGGTGGAAATTTGGGTTTTGTTGAGAAATTGTTGTGCAAAACATAAATATGGATGTTGATAAGTTTGCAAGCTATTATATTAACCTATAGGTATTAAATGTAAGATATAATATATGAAAGAGTAAGATTCCTATTTACTTTTTTTCATAGAGCCAAAATTTAAGACTTAGGTAGAGCTAACATTAGAATTGCAGCATTTTTTTCATTGCTTACCAAAAAACGTTGTCAATGCGCATAATATGACCTAATAGTTTAAGGTTACTTAATGACGAATTCTCTACAGTACAGTCATTACTTTTTATAATCACTAAGCACATACTAATTACAATAAGGTGGGTAGTTATTCAATAACCATTGTTCTATCTAACTACTATCGTTTCTATTTAACTTTGAAGAAATGCAGTTGAAATTCAAGCAGAGCATGACATGCAAACATGCACCAACAAGCGCATATTAACTCGACCTTTGCTAATTTGCAAATGTTGCTTTAACTTATTATGAAAAGACCTAACTTATTAATTACCAAAAAATACATTCAACGTGGTAATGCCGCCATCGTTCTAGGCACTTTACCATCTGGTGACGGATATGAATGTTAATATTTTTATAAATATAATGTAAATACTTTCAGTAAATAAATACCAACTAAATTTAAAATCTTTTTTAAAAATCTGTATAATCAATACAAATTGTACAACAAATTAATGAATATTCATACCTATCGAAAAGAAGACTTGAAGTATTTGTTTTTAAACAGTAGTATTTTCAAGGGTGTCAGATGATACTATTATAAATGGCACCACGGCCGAAGACCATCATTGTCAGTATGTAAATTAGGCAAATAAACCACAATTCAATGACGCCGACGTTACCACTATATATTCAGTATTTGTACAAGTGCTAGACCCAATCCTGCGAGGGATACAGCGAACTAACTGAACGCTAGCAGCTAGCTAGACAAGTTCGGTCCTAATGGAGCTGACCAATACCTAAGGAGGTATCAACCTCAACCTGTCAATACTCACGCCTAGTTTCTAGTGCGACCGACATTCTAATCAGTTATCCAACCTCTGAGACAACTTTGAAAGTGAAAACGAAATATTTTGTTTGTACTCAAATATTCGTCCATTTTGCGTCGCATTCGACGTACAGGTTTTGAAGCCGTCTGTCTGAGTGTAACGAGTGAAAACGTGCTATAGTCGGAACGTTGCGTGATACCAAACACCTGCTTATTGCATCGAACCTTGTGTACCGAACTATTATCGCTTCTGAGGTTGTTGCGCCGAATCTGTTTTCGATGCTGATAAAGGTCAAGATCGCTGTTACCTCACTTAGTAGATACTCTCAAGAAATATTTTAAAGATTATTATTCATTATCTACCGAAAACTAGTTCCTATATAAAACAAGGATTCCGAGACTCCCGATCGTGGCTTTCTCACTTGTTATTATAACACTCACCGACTGTTCTTAAACAATCTTATTGTGTTCATTGTTTCTAAGGAGAAAAGAAATTCATTTGCATCGAATGGTGACGAGTTCCTTAGCTATCGACGTACCTGTGTCCTGCGCATTTTGCAAGTGGTGTATGTGATGCAGGTGCGCATAGTAGTGGTGATGATGCAGGATGCATTCCAGATCGGTGCAGTTCAACATTGTCACGGAGTGCCGCCGCGCTCACGCTCGGTGCACACTTTCACAAAACTATTCCACTGGCACCAACACGTATCGCTGTCACATCACGTTATCTCACAGCACAACACAAGCACACATGGGAGCGTCTCGGGATCGGCGCCGAACGGTCTGCGACTGGCGGCGCCAATGCTTCACGGCATCACGAGCACGAGTCTTTAATCCAGCAAATGTTGTGGCGACGTCACATCCATTTCGGCATTCCGTGATCGATAAGCGTTCGATAGCTAGTAGTGCAGTGAATGTCTGCGAGCGCGCAGCACTAGCGACGCGCGATTGTACACTGAGTGCGCAGGCGGCTGGCGGCGGCCGCCTCCCTGCTCCCGCGGGTGCCGGCCGCGTCAGCCCTGCGCGCCGCTGGTTATCGCACCACCGCCACCTCTGGCCCTGCGAGGATAATGCACCCTTCAACGCACTAATCCTTATCAAGCCGCTTCATTCTTAACACAAGCATTTTTCATGATGAAATCAAAAACAAAACGTAACATATACGTTAAATACCCTAAATGTAATATTTTTGGGTCTATGCCATCTTAACTTGTCAACATGAGAGCAGATTTGAGCGCAAGGAAGCGTTTTGCAGTGATTAACCGGTTGATGTTGACAAAATATCTTATGAAAGGAAAGGAACCGACGGAGAAAACATTTCAAATAAGCGAGGCGTCTTCAATTAGCATTAGGTAGGTAGGTATCTCACATTCATACATAGTAGGGCTTAACAATGCAATTGAGTTTGGCATAAACAATTCAAATGCCAGAACGTGACCGCACAGGTACAGTTAACTTGGTGATAATGATAAGATTCGAGATTAAATGGCAAAGTGTAGATTTGCGGAAAAAGAGAAAAAACCAACAAGTAAAATATCCGTAGTAGGTCCCAAGGTCTCGAGTTGATCGCCGTGAGCTGCCAGACTTTCAAGATACCGGCGATGTGTGTAATGCATTTTATTGTTACTACGAGTAACCTGACGAACGAGAAATGATTTAACTGATTGTTGATGGCAGTCGATCGTGTTCTTCGCGAATAGGCTTCATTCTTGGGACGGGATTAGTTAATGGAAATTGCAACATAAAATGTCATCAAAACCAATGATTTTTCAGCGCAAGGACGAAGCTTTGTCAAAAATAAACTTTTTTTTAGGTATCCAAGACACATAAGCTAATAAAATTTACTTGGCAGTTTAAAAGATTTTTGAAACCCTTAGGCGATTCTCGGTAATAAATAAAATATATAGTTTACGTATACAAATTTAATTGCCAATTTCGTATTCACCTCTTTAAATTCTAATCACGTTCTAATTGACGAGAGGCCTTGCCCTGGATTTAAGTTTAGTCAGAGTTTTATTTTCATGATCTACCAACCTCTATGGATGAATAAAGAAATGTTTTATCAACCTTCATACGCGTTTCTGTGTTTTGATTAATGTAAGTGCTAATATTTTTTCTTCTACGAGTATGCTACGAAACAGAATGTCGGCTAATTGCAATTGTTTTGCCTCTAATTCTCC
Source organism: Chloroclystis v-ata (assembly GCA_963691955.1). Taxonomy (NCBI): domain Eukaryota; kingdom Metazoa; phylum Arthropoda; class Insecta; order Lepidoptera; family Geometridae; genus Chloroclystis; species Chloroclystis v-ata. The sequence goes on along the minus strand of OY829902.1, from coordinate 6,921,035 downwards.
ATGTTAATAAAATGTATTAGAATCTGTTTATAGCCTTTTTCAACACAAAATTACGAATGAGATTCCGATCACCTATAAATTGCGCTACCACTAACCAATTGTATTAAAGCTTGCTATGTGTATCATCATCAATGGCTCAATTAAAAAAATAAATAGAGTACGAGTTATCATCCACATTCATGGTATATTGTCCACTAAAAGACACATTTATGCTCCCTGATCACCACAAGAAACAATTAAAACTAAAAAATTTTAATTATGATCTTAATACCGAAAACTAAAAAAAACGAATAAAACAGAAAATAAGAAAAGTTGACGTTATTCTGTATCTAATATTTTCTGATCATGAAATTGCACATTGTTTTTAAACCTGTTTTTCTGAATAAACAAAGCGGCGTCTCAAGAATTAACACAGTACAAGCACTAATACACCGTTATTAAAAAGATTGGTGTTCCGTGACGTTAATACTTTAATAGTGATTAACAATTAGCACAATGTGCCTACATTGATGCTCAGCTTATGCACCGCATTAGCAACTTTAGACGGCTTGTATTTAGGGTTCCGTACAAAAATAGTAGAAATCAATTCAACATCATCATTTCAGGCTTGGTAAATTACGACATAGATATTATAATAGATAATATTATTATAAAACAAAGTCGCTGTCGCCGTATGTCCGTCCCTATGTATGCTTCTATCTTTAATACCACGAAACGGATGATCATCATCATCATATCAGCCGTCGGACGTCCACTGCTGGACATAGGCCTCTCTTAATGAATTCCAGTCGTTTCGGTCGGATGTGACTTGCATCCACCGTGAACCAGCTAACTTTGCCAACTCATCCGTCCACCTGGTAGGTGGGCGTCCGACGCTGCGTTTTCCGAAACGGATGATGCCGTTTTATAAATAGGTAGAGTTATTCAGAAGGATGATTTATAAGTATACTTAGAGGCAAAGAGAGGGCGGGTTGCTAGTACATATAGTATAAATATAAAATAAATGTTACAAAATACACAGATTTAAAGCAGAACCTTCCATGCTCTATAAAAAGGCAAACAGGTAAATGTAATTCAATTTCCATATCCTACCCATTCACATTATCGTTGTATTATGCGGTATTATGTAAGTAACGCTTCCCTTGTTCTATCCGGATTCTTCAGTACCTGTTTTATGCAACTAATAACTACTTACCTACCTACTTTAGTAAGATATAATGGAAGGGTTTCAAATAATGTCTAATCTTCTTGTAAATCGTCATAGTCTCAGCAAACTTTGGTCAGCCACCAAATTCGGTAACGTGAAAGATATCAAACACACCCACTCACTTTCGCATTTATACTATTAGTAGGAAGTAGGATAGATACTTAGGATGTAAATGTAGGATTCATTCCCTTTATGTCGATTCCTTAGTAGCTTGAACGTTACAGATGTACTAAACCTATTTTTTATTTGTATTTATTTTACTTACAATATGCGTGAGGCCATTTATTTTGATTTAAAACTTGTTTATGCGCTTCTATACTTATACTTATCTATACTATTATAAGCTGAAGAGTTTGATTGTTTGTTTGTTTGAACGCGCTAATCTCAGGAACCGCTGGTCCGATTTAAAAAATTCTTTCAGTGTTGGATAGTCCATTTATCGAGGAAGGTTATAAGCTATATAACATTTTCAAAAAAGTAGGGATCCGTACGGAAAACCCAAATATGTCACCCAAGATGTAAAAAAAAATCCTTATAACGCATGCGCTGCGAAAAGTATTCATTTTAGAAATATACAATGTACTACAATTTTGTAGAACACATTAATATCTACAAAAAATGTCGCGACAGCATATATCTAACTATTATAGTTACGTCACAATAACAAGCGAATGCAAGCGGACTGAGTGAACCAGACTGATTGTGTTGCACTATGACGTCACACCGTTACCGGCGGCTCGCGTCGTACGGTTACAACTTGTTTTAGTTCTAAATCGGAAACTAATTGATGTATCGAAGTAATTCTTTCACTAGTATTTTTTATATTTGACATAGAATACGGAGTGCTAATAATCAAAATTAGGTAACATTCCTTATTTCAGACACATTATTGGTCAAGTACTGTTTTAAAGTTCAATAGGATATCTTAAAAAGGAAAAATAAACAAATTTGACAATGATCTGCGGCTGCATAATAACTCGCCGAGTATATTGTTACATCTCGTAAGGTCAATAAATACCTACCTAGCTTAACACTAATGAGATTCATAAAAGAGCCCAGTTATTAAATTTTTATTGGACAGACCCATCGTTTGTTTCTATAATTTTGCATAAATTGATTGACTATGTAGAGACATCAATGATTACGTAGGTAGTTATATACTTATATATTATTATGTGAGTGATGTAAGAATTGAAACAAAGCTTTGATTAAAAACCTACAACTACAAAGCTTACAAATAGTACTGATCTCCGCTGATATCTGAGTATATCTTCCCCAATTTCAAAGTCAAATTCGTTGTTCTGTGTGATGCATGAGAGTTCGAGAGTTTTATTTGTACGATCAGCAGATATTTGTTTCGAGTTTTTGTCATGTAGGTAGGTACCTATAGTAAAAAATATTAAATTATCTATGAATATTTTTTTCAGCAATGTTTTCAATAATTGACAAAGTCCTTATAAGTTAATAAAGAAGTTGGTATTTATAGATTATTTAGAACAAATACTTATTTAATAATATCAAACAAAGCAAGTGAACAGCATAATTAACATGAATCATTTACCAAGAAAAACCTTAAAATATGTCCAATATTCATTGTTAAACTTTAACGATAATTCCAAGAACTCGCAACGATTTAATTATCTCGGTCAAATACGTGCAAAATCAGTCAATATTATGGTCATGAAATATTATTTTCTTGCATAATTATTGCCTGTTGACATAAATAATCAATCCGCAAGGACCTGATTGAAATAATAGGAAAACTAAAACCAAGATAAAGGGAAATTTCATTTCGTTTTACCCGTTTTACCGATATGAAATTATCTTCAAAATCATAATAAATAAAAACGTATATTATTTTTAATAATCAAAATTTTTAATTCCACTTTATATACTTCATATTGTCCGCTGAACATACTGTAGATAAGAAAATTCCTTTGATAAATAAATAGATACAAATCCTGGGTGATGATCTTATAAATTATTTCACAATGCAATAAGTCACATACATTTTGAACAGAAAGAAATAAAAATATTATAAATTATTCTAAATAATATATTTTACTAGAACAATTACCTATATTAATAGCCTTGTTGATAAGATTCAGTAACAGGAGGATAAACCTCTCCAGAACAAGGGGTCTCTTCTATTCGTGGCGTGTTTGCATTCCAATACACAGCAGGATCCATTGCTATATTGTCATCACCATCAATGTCGAAACAATTACGAACCCCAACGATCGCAGCCGTCAGCACCCCGAAAGAACCGATGTATTGAAGGAAGTTTCGCCCAAATATAGCAAACATGTCTTTACCTTTTGCGCCAAATCTATAAACAAAATGATTTGATTTAAAATACTTAGTACGAGAACAAATAACGTGTTAGTGTTATACATAAATGTACGTACGTAATGTACGTATTTGTTGGGTATATTTGGTGATTATTATTTTTGGTTCAAACGACTCTACATTAAGAGGACCAAATTGCCTGTATACTTCACAATAAGAATTCTTAAGAATATGTAATGAATCCAGCAATAAGATATGACCAATTATATAGAAATAAATTATTTTTCAATAATACCTAGTGAATTAAAATCACCTAAAAGCGTTGAATCCTCCCATAATACCGCCGCCAACAAAACCTAAGCAGGACCCATATATAAACCCAGTTTTCATTTTATCCATACAATTCTGTCTTTTTTCCACTAGTTCAACTGAGCTCATATTTTGTGCCAAGAAAGATAACCCAACAAATAATTATATTATTGTAAATCAATGGAATAACACTCCAAATATTTACTTTATGTAGCCATTTATGAATATAGAAGAAAAATGTAAACACCTCTAATCTATGCTCTCTTTGGTCTATGCATTAAACATTGACACTTCTTAATAAAAAGTTTTAAGTAAATTATGTCATATATGATAGTTTATAGAATCTACTCTTTAGATTCTGTGCTTACCAATGATTTTATATATGTGCTTACTATAAAATAAACATAAAACAAATTTCAATATATTGTAAAAGTTATGAAATACATAATTACAATTAATATTGATTGACACGAAAATTTTGAAGGCGATTTATCTTTTCCCTTATTATTAAGTTTTTTTTAAATTAAATTGTATGCTTAGCTAATTATAAAAATACACCACCCTACCATAAAATACAAAAAAAAGGTAAAATAAAGGTTTACTAAATTAATTGTGATACACCTGCTTGCTATTCATTCTACAACTTCGCAGCTAAATATTACAAGAAACGGCTTTCTTATCCAATCTATGCAGCCTTAACGAATGCGTTATCTTTATTCAATGAACGCTAATTCAATGGACTGATTTATTCCACCAACCTTAACGATAGGGTTCGTCTACTTGAAAACAATCTAGTAAGACCATTAATATCGTCACGAAAATTATTATGTATCTACCTACTATAGACTAAGAGCCTGTGATGGCCAGACCTTCCTTTAATTCACAAGCGTGAAAATTCTTTCATGTGTATGTCTAACATAGGTAAGAATAGCCCCCAAACATGAAACCTGGATCGCGGTTCCTTTGGGAGATAACAACCTTTTACCTGTTATCTCCCAAAGGAACCACGATCCAGGTTTCATGTTTGGGGGTTATTCTTACCTATGTTAGACATACACATGAAAGAATTTTCACGATTGTGAATTAAAGGAAGGTCTGGCCATCACGGGCTCTTAGTATACTAGTTGAGCCGTGTTGTCTAAGTGGGAGCACACTTGACTTTCATTCCATAGGGTCGTTGGTTTGAACCCCGTCGCGCACTTCTGAATTTTCTTCTTGATTAATGTGTGCCCTTAAAAAGCACGTGATTTAACGGTGAAGGCAAACATCGTGAGGAAACCGGTTCTAAATAGTTCGAAAGACAAGTACCATTTTTACGCACAAACGAACACTTACGTTAGTCGACAAAGCACCACTGTGTACAAGATCTTAGCGAAGTGGGAAAGTCGGCATCGGATAGTGGGTCAGCGCGAACATGGCTGGAAATCTCGGGAAACGCCAAAGCTGGCATGATTTTGCGATTATTCTTCGAGATGTTTCGTTGAATTACGATCATCCGAGATTAGGTTCAAGAGCTCTGTTTAAATAATACATACACTATATTTTTTATACTTATATATGTGACGAGGTTTGTATTATACTATAGTGAAGAAGAATTGTTATCTCAATGCTGGCTGATTTATATTTATACGTCAGTAACTAAGTCCATGCAGTAATTATATGTACTGTGACCGTGCTATTGGGGCCGCTATACCTGTAACATAAGTAGGTATTTTACTTTGTAAAAATGTTTAAAGGTAGCTGTTTTAGCTGGATTCAGCTTCGCAATGCCGAGTCCACAGAAGAGAATTCGTCAATCTAAGGAACAGGTTTCCTTACGATGTTTCTTGTGCAACAGCACGTGTTTAGAGCCACACATTAATTTTACAAGAAAAAAAATTCAGCGGTGCACGACGGGGTTCAAACTAAGTTGAATGAAAGTCGAACGTTCTACTTACTAAGCCAACAGCTTTCTGGCAAAGTGAATCTATATAGGTACATTAGGTAATGCAACTTTCAAAAATCATCTGAGGGGTAAACACCTAGCCAGGAAACAAGCAACGAAGATTTCACTTACTAAAGAGCCATTTAGTTAGATCTAAAAGTAAGAGCAAATATTAAATAGAAAGTCAACAGAAGAAAACGATAGTAAATAAGTAATGTTCAGAGAACGAGGTAGGTATATGTATACACAAACGATAAAGCTCATATTTTTATGAATAATGATAGTAGACAAAATCGTGGGTCGAACGGGTAAGCACTCTTATTATGCCGTTGCTTACAATGGGTGATTAACTTTCATAATTATTATCATTATGAATGTCATGTTTATCTTCATAATTCAGCTTGGACCATACACCAAATTCATTGCACTTGATCTGCGCCATTTTAATTTATTGACTATTTATTTTGTTCCTAGCTTTCCGCCCCGTGGCTTTGCCCGTCTACATACATGATACATTCTCCTGGTTTTAAGCTATCTCTCCAACATTTTCAGCAGAATCGCTGTATTCTGTATACATACTTATTCAAGCTTCAAAAATACGTAACGGATTTTGATGCGGTGTTTTTAAAATAGTTATATTAAAGAGGAATGTTTATAAATATAAAAGGTACCCGAAGCGAAACGAAGACGGGTCGCTAGTAATAAATAATTAAGAGGCCTTTTACCGGAAATCGCGAAATTGTTCGGTTTTCTCGTCCTAATTCTATGGTTTACGTTAGTTGTTTGATATTACAATTACATCTTTATAATAGTTCGTTTTCTCCTCTACAAAAGTAGTAAGAAACATTTTAGATAACTTGTTTATATATTGAGTAATAATCATTCTCCGGATACATGTTTCGTAAAAAACGCTCGAAGACCTGTTTTCTCAGCTCTAATTTGTAGATTCTAATGAATATGGGCGATCAAACTAATTTTTATTATGTTACGTATATCCTATTCTTCATTTAGAGTAGAGTACATTTTCGTTAAATGCTTTTATTCTAAAGATATACCGAATTTAATATCGACCGAAAATGCTTCGAAACAAACCTCAATAACTCCGAAGTTCTAAATCAATGGGACGTCATATTTATATCAAAATATTTATCAACATTTGCTTAAACTATGATATTAATTTTAATTTGTAGAACGGTTTTGGTAATTTTTTATGAATAAAATAAAACTACCATAATTTAGTAGTTTTTTCATTCCGCCGGCTTTTTCCATTTAGTACCGCGCGAGCGCTTGTCGAGGTCGGACCTATGTCGGTTGTTCTTGAATAAAATATAGAAATATTTCGTAAAATGTCAGTGTGTGGGACTGTCAATTGCTGTAAAAACGCTGTTAGTGTGCGTGTATGTGTTATTGCGATACTACGACCGACATAAGTTGATCCGTTGATAACGATCAATTGTTATTTTTATTGATAACGATCAATTGTTGTTGTTGCTGGCCTAAGAATTGTACCACTTGTTGCTGGCCTAAGAATTGTACCACATCATTGTCATCTTGTTTAACCTTATTTATTTGGAGGTTATGCTGTAGGATGTGGATTGCATATCTAAAGTTATCTATCCTAATTAAAAAACAACAAGGCAACTTTTTTTGGTGAAACCGTACAACGACTAAATGTAATTATGCCTATGATTTTTTTAGATTATGACTAACTTGCCGACCCGCCGACAGCTGCGCTTGCGTTTTTACGTTATTTACTAGTTTATGTTGTAAATACTAGTTTATGTAGGGAGCCGTGTTGGCTAAGTGGGAGCACACCCGACTTTCATTCCGAAGGTCGTGGGTTCAAACCCCGCCGCGCACCTCTGATTTTTCTTCTTGGAAAATTATGTGTGCTACAAAAACACGTGCTCTAACGGTGAAGGCAAACATCGTGAGGAAACCGGCATGTTCTGAGAACTTCTCAAAGTTTGAAGAACATGTGTCATTCACCAACCCGCACTTGGCCAGCGTGGTGAATTAAGGCCTAATCTCTCTCGCCAAGAGAGAAGTCCCTGTGTCCCAGCAGTGGGAACGTGAATAGGGGTGTTATGGTATGGTACTAGTTTATGTTTTATAGCCTTTTTCGATCATTTTACTATCCAATACTGAAATCATATTTTAAATCGGACCCGCGGTTCCTGAGTAGCACGTTCAAACAAATAAACAAGCAATCTCCTCAGCTTGATAATTGTAGTATAGATTTCCATAATATTTATTACAAAGAAAATACTCCGTAATTTTTTGTTCTTATTTTTACCGAGTATCCAATATGTAAACAAAAAATAATGTACCTTTCTAATAAATAGGTATATTATTTATTGTAAACATTAAATATGTACCTTTCTAATAAATACAGGGCGTCCCAAAGTTATGGGCCATGGAGGGGAAGTACCTTTAATATCGTAGATAGTGAATTTTGCTCAAACAAGACTTCATTTTATTTTTAAAAGTTAGTAATTCTGCATTCATTGATTTTCTTTAACGAAACTTTTATTTATTCAAACACAAATATACCATCTAACAAAACAAGCAACTTAAATATATATAGGTAATATAATTTATTTGTTTTGTTATAATTAGAATTTGTATTTAGTCCGTTCAATTTAGACTTTCGAACTTACATAAAGTCCCAACATTCGACAAAAAAAAAACATTTAATTACAAACCTACACACCAAATTTCAGAAGAATCGGTTTAATAATGAGCCCATAAGATGAGATGAATGAGGACATTTAACTTCAATAAGACTATTTTCAGTTTTATTCTTATATAGATAATTATTAATCATGAATGTTTTAATTTAAAATTTATATGTACTTAATTGATTTCAAATAATCAATCAGATTTAAAATAAATATTGATATTATTAAGATAAAACATAATTGATTCAAATATTGAAATAAAAATATCCGCCATTTTGAATTTAGGAAAATATATTAAACACCTATCAATTAAATAAAAACATTAATATAATAATTATTTCAGAATGAAACTGAAAAAAATCCACTCAATAAAATGGAATTTATTCGATGCCATTTTCTACAGATCTAAAATAATTATTAGTATATTTGTATGTTTTAAGACGACTGGTCATCGTGGGGAAAAGCGACCACTACCCTCCTAACACCCCTAACACACATTCAAACAAATTTGGAAAAAAGTCAAACGATAAGATGAACACATGGCACATAGCAACATACAATACCCTAACATTACGGCTAGAAGAAAACCTACACGAACTTATATACGCGATCAAAAGTATTAAATGGGACATAATAGGTCTGAGTGAGGTAAGAAGAAACGGTGAAGCTATCGAAGAGTATGATCAGTTTATATTGTATCACATAGGCGAAACACAAGGAAGGAACGGAGTAGGATTTCTGATAAAGAAAGAACTGAAGAATTACATTGAGGAAGTAATTGGCATCTCAGAAAGAATTGCTATTCTAAATATGATTATCCCACAAAGAAACGAAAAATGGTCTATCGTTCAAGTATATTCGCCGACAGAACAATATACTACTGCCGACATAGAAAAATTTTACCTATCCCTTAATAGAGCCATAAAAGATCATACACACAAAAACTGTATTGTAATGGGCGACTTCAATGCCCAAATAGGAACACCAAGAGATGGCGAAGATATTATACTAGGTCCTCACAGTAAAGGGAAAAGAACAAGAAATGGACAAAAGCTAATGGAATTTGCCTTCGAAAACAACCTGAAAATTCTAAATAGTCAATTCAAAAAACGGACTTCTAGAAGATGGACTTGGACTTCACCAGACGGCCGATACAAAAACGAAATAGACTACATCCTCACAAACAGAGCAAAATCATTCCACGACTGCAGCACAATTTCTAACCTTAACTTTAATAGCAACCACAGAATGGTCAGAGCACGCTTAAATACAATGTCAAACTCAAATCTTAATAGACCATTCAAAGTAAAATCAACAGTCCTACATAATGTAGCTACATCTTCTATCAAAGAAAAATTAAGAGACATACAAGAAACATCACAAAACCTTAATACCCAAGAGAAATACAATATTCTTCATGATACACTAACAAACAAATCTGAGATAAAAACCAATACTAATACAAATACAAAACAAAAAGAAAACATATCAAACGAAACAAGAAAACTTCTAGAAACAAGATCGATGCTCATTAAAACTGAAAACAAAACAAAAAGTACCAGAAAAGACATAAGCAAACTAAGTAAAGAGATAAAACTACGTATGAGAAAAGACCGAGAACGCTTTAGACAGGAAATACTTGAGAAACATATCATGAGAACTGGAGGAATAAAGAAAGCTGTGAAGATATTAACTGACAAAACAAGCTGGATCCCTAATATAAAAGATCTACATGGCAAAACAAAATCTAAAAGAACAGACATCCTAACTATAGCTACTAAATTCTACGAAGACCTCTACACCAGTAAACACTATCAAGCAGAGACAGATCTACACATTAACGATAGCGTACCATCCATACTTGAATCAGAAATAAGACTAGCTATTAGAACACAGAAAAAAGACAAAGCCTCGGGTCCCGACCTTATTTCCAATGAACTCATTCTTACCTGCAGAAACGAAATACTACCAATTCTCGTAAACATCTTCAATGAAATTCTAATCTCTGAAACCATACCAACTCAATGGACTAAATCCACAATAACTCTCTTGCATAAAAAAGGCGACAAGAACGATGTAAACAACTACAGACCTATTAGTCTAATGTCCAACATATACAAAATATTCGCGAAGATTATTCTTCGACGAATAACAAGAACTCTCGATGATAACCAGCCGAAGGAACAAGCTGGATTTAGAGCGGGGTATTCGACATTAGATCACATACAAACTGTCAGACAAATATTTGAAAAGACTAAGGAATATAATGTACAATTCTACTGTTGCTTCATCGATTACAACAAGGCTTTCGACACGATTGAGCACGAAAGCATCTGGAATAGCTTGAAGAATCAAGGAGTCGAACCTAAGTACATCAGAATTTTGAAAAATGTTTACATAAATAGTACAGCCAAAATAAAATTAGAAAAAGAAGGAAAGGAGATTAAAATTAAAAGAGGTGTTCGTCAAGGTGATCCACTATCACCCAAACTATTTACTGCGGTTTTGGAAGACATTTTTCGCAAACTGGAATGGGAACATCACGGAATTAATATTTATGGCGAACAACTTACACATCTACGATTCGCGGACGACATTATAATCTTTGCCAAAACAATCACTCACCTGCAACACATGCTCCAAGATCTGGATAGAGAAAGCCGAGTAGTTGGCCTAACAATGAATACCTCTAAAACTAAAGCCATGACAAACACAGTAAAAACTCCTATCAATATCAATGGGAAGGACATAGAATATGTAGAAGAGTATACTTACTTAGGCCAACTGATCTCAACGACAAACTTAATGTCAAAAGAAATAGACACAAGAATAGGCAACGCATGGAAAAGTTACTGGAGATTGAAAGAAGTTATGAAAAACCAGGAAATAAAAATACATGTAAAAAAGAAACTATACAACACTTGTGTCTTACCAGTCCTTACATACGGATGCCAAACTTGGGCTCTTACCAAAACGCAGTACTCAAAACTAAGAACGTGCCAGTCTGCGATGGAGAGGAGTATGCTGAACATCAGGAAAAGTGACAGAATAAGAAATAAGACAATCAGGAAGCGCACAAAACTACTCGACGTGACCACAAAGATAAGGCAGCTCAAGTGGAAATGGTCTGGACATATGGTAAGAGGCATGGAGAAGTGGAACAAAAAACTAATATTCTGGTATCCCAGAAATGAAAAAAGGAACCGCGGGAGACAGTTCCGAAGATGGGAAGATGACCTTAAATCAACAGCAGGAAACACATGGACTAGGACAGCATTAGATAGGAAGCAATGGCGTGAAATGGAGGAGGCCTTTGCCAACCATTGGCAAACAGACCAAACCGTCGATGTCAACACCTAAGTGATTAATAATTTTAAGTAAAACATTTGTATGTGTCTGAATAAAGGCTTATATTATTATTATATTGTATGTTTTAGATCGACGAAGTATCAAGATCATTTAGTATTTTTCATAGAATTCGCGTGACGCGCCGGTCACGTGGTGCATAAAATATCCAATTTCGCAATACTTCAAAAAATTAACAGGGCTCTTAAGGTACTTGGTACATTAAACGTTTGTGTTTTTTTTTTGCATGTAAATTCTAGAGCCTTTCATTCCAGAACCTTTTCAAAAATATACCCATTGGTATATAACATTATATCCAACGAGAAAAAGTGGCCAAGTGCGATTCGGACTCGCCCATGTAGGCTTCCGCAGCAATTGTTTATATGAAATAGTTTATGACGTATTATAAAAAAAACTACTGGATAGATTTCGTTCAAACCAATTTTCGTTGTTAGTTTTTATGGTTATGTACAATATATATATTTTCTAGATTTATCATCCTCTTATTTTAGAAATTAGAGGGGGGGGACACTCTGTTTTCCACTTTGGAAGAGTCTCACGTCCAAACTATTAAGTTTAGAATTAAATGGTGTTAGAAACATTGTTATGGTTTTTGAAGACCTATTCATAGATACCCCACACGTATGGGTTCGATTAAAAAAAAGTTTTTAAGTTTCAGTCCTATGTATTGGGGACCCCCAAATGTAATTTATTTTTTATCAATTTTTTTATGAAATCTTTGTGCGGTTAACAGAATACATCTACCTACTAAATTTCAGCTTTGTAACTCTTATAGTTTCGGAGAAAAACGGCTGTGACATACGGACGGACGGACGGACAGACGGACAGACGGACAGAGCTACGGAACCCTTAAAACAGGGTACAATTCATTATTCATCAACATCATCATCATCATCATAACACCCTATTCACGTTCCCACTGCTGGGACACAGGGACTTCTCTCTTGACAAGAGAGATTAGGCCTTAATTCACCACGCTGGCCAAGTGCGGGTTGGTGAATGTCCTTCAAACTTTTTTCAAAGTTCTCAGAACATTTCGTACAACAACACAACACAACAAGGAACGAACAATTCGTTATTAACGAAAATTAAATTAACTCCGACATATTGTGAAAATAATATGAATCACCTATGTATGTAAAATATAATTTTATCACTTCCTGTAATTCTGAATCTCATAGTTTTATTTTATTAAGCCGTTATTAATATCGTCTATATTTTTCCCATTTCCTCGTCAATTCATAATTTTCTTTTATAACATTCGTTTCCTCTTAACCTTTAAAAGTTCATCTTTGTTACACGGTTAAGTAACCTTCATTTAAGACATCTGCCTACTTCCTCACGTCGTAAGATATTGTTATGAGTCTAGTACGTGTACCTACTAGGCTCATATTTCACACAATATCTTATATAATATTCATCATAATTATGACATAAAAATATTACCTTATACATAATATAGATGTATAAGATACCTGATATATCCAATATCACCCAATATTAACCTCATGAGCGTCCTCTAAAACGAAACGTTTTAGGGCATTCCTATCAAGAATACCAAATTTGCTATAATCGTCATGTTTAAAAAAAACCGTGTTGAAAAAAAACACCACATAAAAACCATCTGTTTGTTTTTCACACACTAAGAAATGCCAAATCGCGGAACGGCAAGCGCAGCGTCAGACGTCCACTAACAAGATGGTCAAATGATTATTTAAATCTGGAGATCTTAAAAACTTCCGCCTGATATAAGTGAAAATCCAGCGTATGTCTATGTCCAACAGTGGGCATCAGACAGCTCTATTAATAGACAATACATTGATGATCATGATAGTATTGCTTCAAGTATTATAATCCCTATCGGCTTAAAACTGAATAATGTAAGTCCATATCATACTTAAATTACCTAAAACTCGTAAACCTAGTTGGACAATGCAAGATAAGGCATGCTTCTGCACTAAGCAGCAGGTCATTGAGCAGAATGTGACATAGTTCGAGAGCCGAAGTACCAGGCAGCCAGGTACCCTTGACCTGACGTGTGTTAGTCTATGAGTGAGTATGTCAACGGTCTGAAAAGTCTACCTAAGAGGTTACCAAACATATTTTGTCTAGAATAAATTGTTTGAATGGCAAATGCAAGGCATTTAACCGCGACACATTAGGTACTTACTTGTATTTTATTTCCACGGGTAAATCAGTTATAATGCGAGCAAAGCAGCAGGCCGATAGCTAGTAGGTAAGTGCATACATGATAGTAGGTAGGTGCTACGTAGGTATTAAATTCTTCAGATAAAGATTACGTGAAACGGTGAAAGCGTGAGCTCGTAATTAAATTACATTCTTTCTTCTTACTTTAAAACATTTTCATTTTAAGTGAATTCCAACTCACTTGTATTGTACTAATAAAATTATAAGAACCTTTACTGGGTATGAGTACTGCACTTTTGCATAATCTGAAGAATTTAAAAATATTTAAACCTCACCCACCATATTCCAGATCTTTTTTTGGATTGAAGACAGATTTCAAGCAAGGTTGTCTGACTGTCTATAAACCTCGCTTGAAATCCGTCTAGGTATAAGCGTTCCTATTATACGTGTTAATTAGACTATAAAGTGTAGAATATGTAAAGTCTAGTGTTCGAGGTGATCCACCTATGGCCTACAAGATCGATAACAGAGTGCATTGATCATCGTCCACACCACACGATCAAGATAATTCGGATATTGACCATCGGTTCTATTTATATCTCGTCTATTCTATGCAAAAAAAAGGTAAGTACTCGTACTATAATAACATAATTTAACAGCATACTTCAGAAAAACAAGTTTTATTTTAGCAGGGAAATTATTTTGTCTTGAGGGGGGTGGTCTGTGTGCTTACTACGATCACGGACCCATCTGGTAAGCGTAGTAGTCACACGAAATCAAGACTACGAAAACCAATGAGTCTATCCTCAATGAGCTTAAAATCACCACACGGCTCTCTACAACATGCCGACCCCGAACTCTCAGCTTCTTCGTACAAAAGTTAGGCGTTCTCCTATAGGCATTGTCTTGAGAAGCAGATGGGCAAGATGAAAGACAAACGTGCACTGGGCAGGGTTCCTGGTTCCAAGATGGTCAGACACCATGAAGCAGGCTAGGGAACAGCTTACGCCGTGCTATACACTCAGCATTTGACCGTACACAGCGGGGGCTGATTGAACGTGGTCGCGATCCTCAGCAGTGAGGGACCAAGGAAGAAGAAGAAGAAAACTAGGATTGTATGTATAATGATGATTTCATTCATGAAGCAGTTACAGTGTTGAGATAATGATGATAAAGGATTAAGATAACGGATAGGTAGGTATATTAAAACCATTTCTAAAATGAACGCCCCTCTACCAAATTGTGAATTTTTTTTTTCTGTGTATTCTGTTTTTCTGTATTTCCTCTCACACGTTGAAAATCATCACGGTTTTGTGGAGGGAAGTTCATTTTTAGAATGGTTTTACTATACCTACCTAATATAATATAGGATTCTAATAGTGATTTTTTTCCGGATCAGTACAGTTATTTCGAAGCTATTAACACTGCAAGCTGGTGCTATCACGCATTGAACATAATATTGAAACAATTTGTAACATTTCCTGGTAAATTTTGTTGCGGTTCAATGTTTTACAAAATCAGTTTTGCTATTTGAATAGGCGTCTATTTACCAGCAGATCACGTTATTTACATAACCTTCTTTTGCATCAATGTGCTTTGTTTTAATACAACAACTTTCTGTAAGTGTAGACTGACGTAATACAGGACTGTAACTAATTAGCTAATAGGTTGTCAATAAACTTGGTTAATTAAGTACTTACTTCGTGGAAAGTGATGATGGTACTAAGCACAATTGGATACAATATGCAAATACAATAAATTAATTGAATCAAAGCTGATGCTTTAAGTAAAGAGTAACAAGTAGGTCATAATGATGAAAGGTTTGAACGTGCATTGTTTCGTTTTTGTTATTGACTTCACTTGTGTATTAGAGTGCGCTCTATCTGGAAGATTGAAAATAGTTCTGAAATCTGAGTTGTTAAGCAGGCCTACACATGGCTATAACATCACTTATTCTTTATACTAGTAACTACCTAGTTTTCCCGGTTACGCTAAACTTACTTAAGCCGGTCATAAAAATTTGAACTATTAGTCTAACCGAAACGGTTTATTTTTCAGCACAAAGACCTAAATTTTCAAACCCAAACAAACATGAAGTAAGTGCTAATTCAGTTGACACACGAGACACCGTTTGTAATGTTGTGGTTTTACCCTAATTTGCCAGGAGACCAAGACACAATGGGTTTACCACACTGCCAAAAGATATCTACCCATAGGTACCTACTGAAAAATCTGCTCTAGAGTGGTAAGGCATTTATACTCAGTCGACAAGTAATGACGAAGCAAGCTTAAGAACTTAGGTTTTACCTACTACTTTACTACTGGCTTATCTGATTGGCTCTAGATTCGAAATTTCGAACTATTCCTAAGGATCTGTTTACCCGGTCTTTAAGTTAGGTATCTAGTGTCAGAATCATAAGCATCGAGCTGACTACGGAGCTAAACGTTGCTGTGTTCATTATAAAGTACTTAATATTTATTTAATTGAATCGTGCAAAAGCTCTAAAGATGTTCATAGTTCATGGTCACATGCATATGCAAGTCACATGACTCGAATCACAAAGTGAACTAGCGTGAGATAAGTCACATGATAACGGCTCAAATGACTTTGAACTCAGCCCCAGCTGGTCCTAATAATATCTCGATCAGGATGCGCGAAGATAGCCAATTGTTCAATTATTGCCCTCTGTTAGAATTGGATTCGTGAATTCGTTTGTCTTGTAGAGCAGTTTATTCCTAGTTGGTTAAATTTGATGCTGCTTCCAAAATAGTATCACCATTTATCTTCCCGTTGGTGACCTCAAGCTTACCAGATAACATATTTTAGACCAGTAGACGGTTGCAGCGTTGTTTGTTATGTGTATGTAATTAAACTTACTAAGATTAACCCACCTGGTAAGCACACAAGAATACCAGATCCGCCAAAACCTATAAGTTCTATTGGGGAGATCCGTGCCAATCGATTTTTACGATAAGTAAAGAAATAGAAGCAACAGTCAATTAATTTAAAAACCTCTACTAACTCTCGCAACATGAGTGACGAAAGTTCTACGGAGAAACCTGGTATAGCCTTCTCCATAACTAGACTTTAATTTGCTTAATCAAGCTAACACTAGTTGAACATTTCAAATCAAAATCTATCAAATCATCATGTTCGAGCCATACACAACAGTAGATAACACAAACCGGCCAATAATACAACAACAGTAGGTAGATTCGAGAACTTTCCACTGCCAATAAACGTACAAAGTAGGTCGACATTTGATCCTGCGAGTGCTAGATTTGTGACGTTTATATTCCGCTCAGCTATCAAAGGTGATGCTAAGATGAAGGTCAGTTGAGTTCAACAATCTAGCATGCACGTATTGAAAGGAACAGGCAAGGTCGGTATTGTATGGGCAGATAGGTAAATTACTTAACTAAATCGTTGGTAAGTATCCAAAACTTGCCTAGGTACCTACTTATTTTGTAACTTTTAGACATGTAAATGAACACAATAAATGTAAATAATACATTAGATAATTTCCAAATTAAAAGTACCTATAGCACAACGATGATATTATATTTTACTATTATTTTATAGATTCAAGCTATCCACCAAGATGAACCCGCTTTTTAACAGACTTTCCCGCGTTATTGGGTTTTCCCGACATATTATTCTGAAGTTTTACCCAGATCAATTCAGCAGCGTTTGCATGTATGCATGTATGTATGTGTTTGTAGTCTCACAAACTTTCGCGTTTAATATTAGTAGGATTGTTAAGGTACTGGATTTTGTAAGCGCCTAACAACAAACGATTAGCAACGTCGCATAAACATTGCTAAAAGTTTCTAGAAAGATTACTGTTTTAATTAGAATCCTTTGCAGGCAAAAATGAAAGCTTAGCCAAATTCCAGTACTTAACTAAAGTAGCATATAAAATGTGTCAAATAAATGAAAACAAGGATGAGTTTGTTACTGTGATACGGTAAGTGTATTGTTGCCACCCAATGTTGACCAACCACACCTTATATGTTTATTTCTTCATGTGTGTAGGTACGAATATTATTTACATAACCCAAAGTCATATAAAAAAATTTCGTAATTGGGTTAATGACTAATTTTCATTCTATATTTACCTTGCGCACAATTTCATAGATCAGATTAGATAGCCATTATTTATTTTCATGAAAAATACTGATAGTGCCTTCTGAAAAGGTATAAAAACCTTAGATGTCGAGGGGGCTGATACATTTTTGACAAAAAGATAGTGAAGGCATCATTCAAAATGAATTCTGTGAAATTGTGCATAATTTTATCAATGGTAAAGTATCTTTTGAAGTTGAATCCAATCCAAAAATTGCCTTTCAAATTATGTATCCACTTAGTCCTTATTAATTTAATTGGTAGATAATATAGTCATAAATGATTTATATTATACTTATATTATACCTTTACCTACAGTTTTTCAATTTTTTTTTACCAGTCAGTAGTTACCTACAATACCTAGGTACTTAATTTCAAAATATATTTTCATTTATTTTAGGTTGAAATAAATTAAAAGACAAGGCTAGATACCTACTTCTCATGTATCAGAAAAGATAAACGAGAGGACTACAAATGTTGTCGTTGATATTTTAAAACCAGATAGATGGCTATAAATAGTATAAGTATCAAAAATCTTGATAGTTTAAGGAAAAGTCATACGAATAATTCCTAGTACAAGCTACCAACACAAGTGTTTATATTCCAGGTATGCGCGTTAAGTCTAGCTTATGTTCCAGGCGAAGAGGTCATGGATGTTTTAACGCTGACGC
Source organism: Chloroclystis v-ata (assembly GCA_963691955.1). Classification (NCBI taxonomy): domain Eukaryota; kingdom Metazoa; phylum Arthropoda; class Insecta; order Lepidoptera; family Geometridae; genus Chloroclystis; species Chloroclystis v-ata. Next base: position 6,902,314 of record OY829902.1, on the reverse strand, counting down.
AACGAAGGGAAATTAATCTCTACGCGAATTCCAAGTAAGACTTAAATTTATATCCCGTAGCTAAAAGGAATTAGGGACCGTTCGTACGCGGGGCAGATACATTCGCAATACAAAATATAAATAATTATCATCAATATAACATTTTTTACAACAGTAAGCCTATTTCGAGACGTTGTTTAAAGTTTTCAAATAGGTACCTACATGAATCATAAAAATTATTCTAAGATTTTTTAAATACTTACCTAATGTTCCTCCAGATAATATTACTATACTTACATATTTATAGGTATTTAATATGGCTAATCTCCTAATATATTATTATGTACTTACCTACTTTCATATCCTAACCGCCGATGACACAGTCAGAGACCAAGTCATAGAGGAATGTGTTAGGCGCTCGTTCTTTCTTAGTTTATTTTCGAGATCCAAATAATCTAGATATTTTTCAGGTCACTAATTGAGGAACTAGTGGCGAGTATGCGTAGAACTGCCAAGGAAGCTACAGACGCCATACAGGTGTTCACGAACGGTGTCCAAGAAGAAGTCATCGATGTTAGATCAAGAATTTCCACTGAAATCGACAAACTGAAAGGACAGATTTCAGAGTCCATTGAAAACGTCAAAAATAAATTGATCGATGCCAGTGTTTCTGTAACCGAATGTATTGTTGTAAGTACTATATTGGAATTTTATGCATGTCATATATTTTTTTTTCTAAACGTGACAACTTCTTGACTTGGTTTTCTCCTACATACTCAACGTTGTTTGACGCCAGCCTAAGAGTAGTACCATCCCATTTCTTCCCGTGGGTGTAGTCGAACCGATTAAGAGAAATATATAATGGACAAATTTAATATAATCATGCAGCACAAACCAGCCTGGTAAGCATTGTAATTACCAAACAATTGACATTGACCCCAAGATATTGTATACAAGGTAATATTGGGGAGATGTTCGATTGTTATGAGGTCCATAATAAAGGTACCAAACTGTTTTCAGATCTACAGAGATGATGCTTACGTAGTCTTCAACTCAACATTAGCAAGAACTACATCGTGCGTAGAAGACCGCATTTCGGAAGTGACCGACCATATACACAGTTTCCAAAACCTTGTGAACGGCGCCGTACAATATTCCGATAGAGCTATTGCAGATATGGGTAACTGTACCGAAACTGGAGGGTTTATTAGCATTGGTGCATGTCTAGGCTCTATTGCTTTGCAGACGGACATGAAACTTGCCGCGTTTACAGGGCAAGTTGCGCTCATGGTACGAACCTTGACAAACATCTAAATATAATTATAATAAGTACCAACCTACGTAGTTACCAACCAGCATAATTCACCAACCCTGGGCTTTGAGGTAACCCAAAACAATTAAATCTGATTTATGCCACTTTTCGTTGTAATTTTATAACTTTAATTTTATAATTTCAAACGGCCGGGCCGTTAAGTTTTTAACTACCTAGTCGTAGTAGCCCAGGGATGGTTAAAAGGTGAGAAAACATGGAAATAAATTGGACAGAGCCGCGGGCAGATCAGCTAGTGTTATATATTTTATATATATGTTATAGATTTACCAAGTCGTAATAAACATTAGCAAACTTTCTTTCAGCTGGCCCGAATGGAAATGTATGTAGCAACACTGCCTGCATCTCTACAAATCTGTGTTGCCACAAGAATCGTAGAAGCTGGACTTCACACAGCGAAGGTCATCATGGACGTCGGTACCTGCTCCGCTAGCTCAGCATACAGCATCATGACCAACGACACACAGCCAGCACAGTAAACTTTAATTGAATTTATGTTTTAATAAAAAGTTTTAACAAAAGGCACTCGTAGTGAAAAGGATTTTTATGTAAAAAAAATCTGGTAGTTAATTTAATTATTACGTAACTAGGTACGAGTAGGTACATATCAATAATTAAGATGTATATAATATTCTATGTTCAAACCTAAATATTAATATATAATAAACCTTTTCTGCAATTAAATTATCAGGGTTAATCGTTTCATTTGGTGCTGGCCTTAATAATTTGGGCACGAGACGAACGTTTTTACACCTTTTTACGTACCTACTACCTACCGTAGGTAATGTTTCATAGTTAATATTTTGTTATTGCTAACTCTGCTCAATTTTCTTGGAGCGCAGAGGAATACAATTTTGAGAACAACGGACTTTGGAGCGCAGAGGAACTACCCATTATTAAAACCCTTCTAGTTCCTATTTTCTATTTTTTTTTCTATCCCGAAGGCCCTAAAACATAGGATCACATGGTACCTAACCATGTGATCCTTTGTTTTTGGGCCTTCGGGTGGCGCGTGGGGGGTTGTAGACCAGTATCTAGTTAGTTACGTTATCGTACCGATTTGAGGTCAGGTCAAATAAGACCATTAACCTAAGGAAGGTTAATTAAATTTAGGTTTCTATAATATAAACTATAAGTACTCATAATTGTAGTTTAATGGAAACCTCATTATAACTATGTATAAAGAGGCAGTTAAAGCTTTGTAGCTCAATTATAGCGAGATTAAGAGCACGATGGGTACAATTAAATATTTAATATTAGTGGCACTGCTGACTGTTTTTATACAAGTAAGAATTTTTTTTCTTAATTATAATGTCTAAATTACCGCCCGTATTATTCAATCAATTTATTAAAACCATAATTATTGTAGTTTTAGGACATCATACCTCCACTGTAATCCTGTAAAAACCACGCAGTAATTTTTTGTTAATTTACAGCAATATTTATTTATTTATAAGTATTATTTTATTTGTGTTACTCATGAAAACAATTAGTACTTTTTGATTTGATTGAAGCGAGGTGAGGTAATACAAATTTGGATATTAAATGAATGTTTTGCTTTGGGTTTAAAAATAGTCGTAGCAGTCCAGTAGGTTTAAAAGATGCGAGAACTTGGGAATAAGGCGGACAAAGCCGCGGGCGGGCCAGTTAGTGCTCTATAAAAACGTGTTATTGTGTATAATATCCCCCCATACAAGCCCAGTTTACTCCGATATCTAGCAATATTTTATTAATTTAATCCTTGTCTTTAGAACGCACACTGCAAGAAAGCGAATGTAAATAAAAATCAAGCAGTAATCGTAACACAACCACGTTATAACTTTTTTGAACAACTTAATGCTCAAATAAAGAATAATGCATTAGCAGCATGGAACTTTGTTAAAAAGGCAGCAGATAATACACAAGAAAATTTTAGAAGATGGGCAGATAACGCGAGGAAATATACAGAGGACGTGCAAAAAACGATACAAAGGCAAATAGTACAGTTCCAAAAGAGCTTTAATAGTATTTTTCTGGATACCTTCGGAGCAAGAGAAGCGGTTCAGAACTGTGTAGGAGTAAGTATTCTGGGAATATTCATACAGTGGTAATGAAAAACAAACTTAAAATAGGACGGAAATACAGCTTGCATAAATATTAATAAGTCATAACGACGCTAAGAAATGGACAGATGATTTATATATTACCTAGGTACCTACATAGGTAGTATATTTATCTTTTTATTTTTTCACTGAAACTACAGTAGGTATATACCTACCTACATAGTGGCTGCAAGCCTCTTCTTATCAAAGAACTTTTTTAAGGGATATAACACAGCAGTAGACGTCCGACGGCTAAAATAAGACAAAAATTGAAGAATTAATTATAAAAACTACACGCATAACATTTTATCTTCGAGATCATTAATAAGAATCATTGACATCAACCAAATTAAAATATATTAAAATGTTTTAGGACACATTAACTAACTTATCATCCCAAATTCAGTCTGGATTAGACGATGTGATGAGTTGTATCGTGTATGACTTAGGCAATTCAACTAGACGGTTAAAATTCGAGGAAGCAAAACTATACGACGACGATACACAGTTCATAACTAACTTGGAGAGAAGACTAGAGACTTGCAAAAGTGATGAAAACTACGAGGAATGTCTGCAAAATGTCAGAGATCTGGTTTTCGAAGAAATAGAAGACAAGCAACATGCTATTCATACAAGGGTAAGTAAGCCATATCCATTACTTTTAAATAAGAGAGAACACATAGCAAAGTTAACATATACTGTATTTCAAGATTCTTCATTTATCATCTTCCATAATTACGTTCCCACTGCTGGGACACAGGGACTTCGCTCTTAACGAGAGAGATAAGGCCTTAATTCACCACGCTGGCCAAGTGCAGGTTGGTGAAAGTCACTTGTCCATCAAATTTATCGAAGTTCTCAGAACATGCCGGTTTCCTCACGATGTATGCCTTCACCGTTAGAGCACGTGTTTTAAGAGGAAAAATCCATCTGGGTTTGAACCCACGACCTTCGGAATAAAAGTCGAGTGTGCTCCCACATAGCCAACACGGCTCTCAGTTAAGTCAATAATTATGTATTAAGTAGTTAAGTTTTATTACTGTAAAAACATTATTTTAAATTCGTAAAAAAAATGTGTTGAAGTAATCCGAAATATAATTTTACTGATATCACAAACATCATTTATTCATAAACACAAAAGTATTAGGTATATTCCAACGCTAATCTTTTTTTTCAGGATCTTCAATCTAGATCTATCATGTCTGATCTTTTCGACATAATAGGTGACTGTGTTGAGGAAAACTTCACACTTGGCCTCTCGGAGCTGATTCAAGACATAGTGATACTATTTCTTTGCGTATTAAATTAGGTAGGTACATAGTTGTATGCCTTTTATGTAGGTATAAATAGCAAGCAGGAGCTAGTTCAAAGATAGAAACACATACCTACGACTTCCAAATAATAAAATGCTATTGAATAATAAAAAAGTTAAATACCTAGGTACCTACTCGTAAGAAAGTTTAAATTTGGTTTACCGAACGAACGCTATCTGGATGTTCACTTTTATGCATAATTAAGTGGCTTATTCTTATCAAATATTATAAGATGATCAGTAGGGTGATGGGTATTTTATTGAATAAAGGGTTTTTTTGTATAGTATGAGACCTAGATTAAATTAATTAGATTAATCTTATCAAGGTAAATAACGTCTAATTTCTTGAATTACAAATTTTATTACTTAATTGTAAGTATAAATAAAGCCTTATTTTCGTCCCTTCCGCGATATTTGTCTTTTACTTTTCTAGAATTATGAATAATAAAATATTGTAAATACATATATGAAACTTATGTTTTTTAATCGGCTTGACACATTCAATGACCACGCCGCCGCCACACCGTGCCGTAGATACAAAGAGAAGGCCTGTAAAAAATGATGTATGAGTTACCTATCTCAAAGTTTCCTATAGGTATACCTACTTATTTACTACTACCGGCTACTATGGAATCGAATCAGAGGGTCAGCGATAATTCACCCAGTTCTAAGTCTCACGGTAATAATGGATGCGTGATTTGTGAGCGAAATTAAAACAATTTAAATACTTATGTAGTTTATTTTATTGATGTAACATTTAATGCTTAAACAATGTAGATAACCGTTGTTAAACATTGGACTTAATAACTAAAATTACCAAGAAACCAAAATAACAATGTAGATAGCCGTTGTTAAACATCGGACTTAATAAGTTTTATGTTCTTATTAGAACCAAGGTTTAAACTAACTGGAGAGAAGAATATTTTTCAGAACTATCGAGGGCACGCAACACTCTTTCCTCCATCAACAGGAATTGTTGCGCCAGTAATATTAGTAGCCCCGTCACCGGCAAGGAATAAAATAGTAGAAGACACTTCAGTCGTCAAGCCAGGTCTTCCAATCGGATGCGTGTCATTACAACTCGCTTTATAAGCTTCATATTCGGTTGAATTAAATCCTCCTTTTAAGTGTAACCCAGTAAATATTACCCCAGGGTTTACTGCGTTCACGCGTACTCCTTTAGGAGCTAATTCAAGAGCCACACATCTAGTAAACTGATCCAAAGCCGCTTTAGACGTACAGTATGCGAGTATATTGGGAAACGATCTCAGTCCACATACGCTGGAAACATTAACAATATTTCCTTTCGTTTTAAGGAGATATGGTACAGCTAGCATTGTTATGTGATAGACGCTGCGCAAGTTAATATTCATTACAGAATCATACTGTTCCAATGTTGTTGTTTCTATCGTACCAACAGCCAGAATGCCCGCGTTGTTTACAAGTACATCTAGTTGCTTGTAATGTTCAATAGTAGTTTTTATCAAATGTTCATTATCACTTTCTTTTGAGACGTCTGCAATAACTTGTAGGGGCTTTAGCTTAAACGGTGATACATCTTCACAATCTTTAGATACCTTATTAAGATTTTCTTTATTTCTTCCGGTTATTACGACTTGGGCTCCTTCTTTAGCAAAATCTATTGCAGTTTGTGCTCCGATACCAGCACTTGAACCAGTGACAAGAACGACTTTATTTTTGAACATATTGAAAGTAAATGCAAATAAAACTAACTTATACAAAACAAAAAGCGACCTTTAAGTAGTTTGGTATTTTGATAACAGTTTTGATAAAGCAGAATTCTTGCGACATCATCCAAACTTACTAAAGATAATACATAAATGATAAGAAATTGACAATGCATTGTGAATATTGTAGGTATCATGATAGGTAGTGATAGTTACATAACCTACTTACTACAGCATTAATAAATACAATACTCATCACTTTGTTCAAATATGATTATCAAAATTTACAAAAATGGTTTAGAGTTTAGTTTAGATAATATGTACCTACCTATGTTTAGGTAGGTACGTACCTAGATAAGAACTCAATTCTATTGAACATAAAGGTGATTTAACATAATATTGGCTTTAAGCCTTTAAGATATAAAAAGCTAATATTATACATGTAGATAATGTTTTATTAAAAACTGTAGATTTTGATTAGAAATACAGAACATAAATAAAAATTTTGTATCTTCATAAAAAAATTCATACTTATATAAAAAATAACATACTTTGCTTATAAAAACGTCATTGGGCTTGAGTTATCAGCGGGGACACATAGCATGACGCCCTCCATCAACAGGTAATGTGGCACCGGTAATGTTGCTGGCAGCGTCACTAGCAAGGAATACAATAACCGAAGCAACTTCACTGGCAACACCAGGTCTACCCAATGCATGTGTCTCCGCACATTTCTTTATAAATTCCTCATACTGCTGATCATTCATTTTTCCTTCACCTTTCTTATGCAAGCCAGTAGTGATAACTCCAGGGTTCACAGCATTTACTCTCACTCCTTTCAATCCGAGTTCTAAAGATACACATCGGGTAAACTGATCAAGTGCAGACTTGGACATGCAATAAGCTAGAACATTGGGAAATGATCTTAAGCCAGTTACACTTGAGACATTGACAATATTTCCTTTAGTTTTAATGAGATGGGGTACCACCAACATAGTCAAGTGATAAGGTCCTTTTACATTTGTGTTCATGACTCTATCATATTGATCCAATGAAGTATTTTCAATTGAGCCTGTTTCTAGAATACCAGCATTGTTGACTAATACATCAATCTGCCCAAATTCATCAATGGTTGTCTTTACAATATTTGCTACATCATTCTCATTATTCATATCAGCTGTTATGATAAGGGGTTTTTTACTGTTAGGTGATGAATCATGGCACTGCTTTGCAACATTTTCCAAGTTATCTTTGTTGCGTCCAGTAATAGTGATTTTGGCATCAAGTTTAGCAAATTCAATAGCAGTTTCTGCCCCAATTCCTGAGCTTGCTCCAGTAATAATAATAACTTTGCCAGACAACATTTTTCTCACTGAACCTGTTGAGTAGACAGAAACATTTCTATATTAGTACTTTCAATCTATGCGCATAGTGTGTAAGTAATAATAAAACTGTGTAGATAGACCCAGTAAGGCTAATAAAAAGGCCAATTGCTGAAAACTAGGTACAGTATATATTTCAAACAAAAATAAAAATTAAGAGATTTAATTAAGTATGTCATTTACTTATTTCCATAAAATCTTATAGATCACTTGGACAATAAATCAGCCCTAATGACTATTTACATCATTCCCCTTAAGTGACTCGATCTTGCTAGCTGGGCCAATTGAGAAACTATATTTTATTTTAGGTATGGTATTATTTATCATCAGATTTAATTTTTATTTTCGTTCAGTTGGTAAGGTTCGTCTCACGATCCTAAATAATTAGAAAGTAGGTATAACGTGCGCAATTGAAAACGATTGGCAAAACAAGGATAAAAGTATAGACAGCGATAGAGAGTGAGCGAGAACGCATGCGAGCGGACGCCATTTACAGAACTCATTTCTAATTGCGCACGTTATACCTACATAGGGTATTTAGAAGTATTTCATTTTAAACCTACCTTGTAGTTGTCTTGGTTTAGTATTTTATTATATAAAAAATTGGAAATATTTGAAAACAAAACAAACATAGAACGTATATTATATAGTGATTATTCTCTTTGCGGTCAGCCAACTTGTTAGAGATGTGTAGGTGCCTAGGTGCCATGAGTAATGCATTACGCGTAATGTAGCACGACCGCGTACTGTAACAGTACCTATAGCCCGACAAAATTTAGCATGACACATGGCATTACCCACTCCTCCACTGTCCGTGGGTACTTTAGTACCACAACCACAAACGTAAAGAAAGACCGTCAACTGTTCATGGTACTAGAAGGCCACAAAACGTTTCGCCTTTTTGTTTTCAAATTTCTGTTTTATCTATGGCATTATATTGCTGCCTGTCGTATTAAATGTCACTGTCAATAATTATTCTAATCTATGGTGAATTAATCTATGGTATAAAAAAATAATTATAAAACAAAAAGTAAAAAAAAATCGTACAAAAACTCAATTATTGTATTTAGAGTTGATTTTTAAATACGCCAATATTATTGGTAACACAACCATAAGCCTGGAGACCCCTTTTTATAACATAGGTAATTATTGGGGTTAAGTATGAAGGGAAATCAACTTTGTTAAATAAAGGTTTAATAAAAATTTAAATTACTTAGCAAAGAATAGCGCGTCACATCGGGTCATGTTTAGAGTACTGCGTACTGATAAAATGCTATATGACGCGGTACCAAATGTCATGCCATATGGCATGACATTAGAGAGTACTGTTTTGCGCATCTCTACAACTTGTTTGTTTTTTTTTTGTTGGACGAGTGACGACCCAGAACTAAGCCTGACTGAAAGTGTTTATTTTCTGGAAAACTACCAAAAGATTAGCAAAATTTCTACCAAACTACCAATTTTGTAAAAGTCCGTTTGTACTTATTTTTCGTTGCACTTGCCTAAATTATGTTGCTAAAGATGTTGCGAAAAGCTCTTTCTAAAAAAATAAATGAGAATGTCTTTTTTGTAAAAAAAATTACAACAGTTTTACATAGACAATCTAGGCACTAGGAAAAATAACATTCTGTTTTTTTGAGAATGTAACTGTAGATCCTGTAATACAATTATTTATTTATTTTATTTACATAAGACAAAACTTAACAGTTAACAAGAACCATTTACCAATTATTTGCAAAATAAAATACCTACTATTCTACAACTAATTTTCTTCTTCTTCTTTTATTTTTGGCGAACGTGACTGGCCATCGGGGTTTTGCCGAAATGTCTTCTGGTTTTGGTCTAAGTGATTATTTAAATAATATGTAACTAATTTATATAAAATTATTTATATAATTCTAGGTTGATAACCATTTTATATTGTAAACAATTCGCAGCCTATTCATAATGGCTGTTACTTGACAAAAATACAAACATGTAGATTAGAATACAATAATAATATTTGCTGTGTCCATCCGGGTCTTCAAATTCAAATTCTCTATTGTGATTGGATTTTTGCTGATATTAACACATCTGTATATATTTTTAAGAACTTGTGCTACATTAAGGTTGCGCATAGAAACTTATAACTTGATTTTGCACCTGTGAGCATGCGGTCAGATGGACAAAATCTAATTATCCTGGTCATAAGTCTGGTCGAACTACGAAACATTAGCTAGCTAGATGTTTAAATAAAAAAAACATCGATATTGGTCTGTCCTAGCATTTCTAGCCACACCCAAATCAATCAAACAAACTTTTATCAAACTCCAATTTTTCAATCAATCAGAATTCAGAAAGCTTATTGAAAAAAAAAACAAATAAATTTTGTTTTTTATCTGTAGCAAAGTAGGTTCTCTCTTTGGTTTGTGAACTTTGTGAATTGAATTAAAATAATTTGAGGAATCTCTCACTATTCTCAAGTTGGTACGTAGGTACGTTTACGTTTTGCTTTTGAGGATCCCCTTCAAATAATCCAAAGTACCTAGCTGAGGTGCAGATTGCGGTTGTTGGAAAACAACATGGCTTCATCAGTTCCACAACCAGTGGAGTCCTTTGATGATTTTTACTCTGAGGTAAGTTCTATCTAATATTTACACTATGATCGTAAAATGTTTATTCATTACATGGAGTAAACTAGAATGTCGCATTATAGTATGAAATAACCTCACTGTTTTTGTACCTGGTTGTTTATAATTATTATTGTATGGATACTTGGCTTATAAAAAATCCCATAGTACATAATGTAGATACTTATTTCAATGCTTATTGTGTTATCTTTAAATGGACCAGTAATAAAAGATTCAGATATCAACAATGTTTGCTACTCTAAATAGATTGAACAATTCAAATAAGTAGTTACAAGACGAGCCTTGTAAAAATAATAAGTTCAAAATTATTAATTTGGTACTTTCTATAAACCTTATATTTTTAACCATAAACTATACAATGAGTCAAACTGACTATGACATGACATCTTTAGAAGAAGAAATGATAATCTTACTACTCATATTCAGGTTAAAGAAATTGAGAAGAGGGATTCGGTTCTAACTCCAAAACAGCAGTTAGACCGGCTACTGCGCCCGGGGTCCACCTACTTTAACTTGAATCCGTACGAGGTTCTTCAAGTAGAACATGATGCAACCGTTGATGAGATTAAGAAGAAATACAGAAGACTATCCATTCTTGTCCATCCTGACAAGAACATGGTAAGTTTATTGCACATTTCTAGCCTATCAGAGCCTAGGGAAAACCAAATTTGATATAGTGAGAATACCTATTTCATTATAAAACTAAACAAATTTTTATATTTTTTTCATAAAAGAGACTAAATGATTTATTGTTTTAAGTCTCTAAATGATTTCAATTCAAGTCAGAAAATTGGCCTTAAAACACCATGGCTTAGTAAATGAGTATCAATTAATGTAGGTCAAAACATTTGGATGGTGGCGCCCGCCAATTTTTCATTCTCCTTCGCAGATTGGATCCTGCAGAGACTAATTGAGAGCAAACCACTTCAACAGGTAAGGGATGGGGAGAAAGAAACAATTAGGGCATCTGAAAAGGCCCTATAAACAAAATGCAGAAACTCTAATAACACAATAAAACAAACCAGTCCACCAAGATAATATCAAGCCCAACAAAAAGTACAATGTAGTGAAAAGGCCACCCTAACTTTGTTTTCAAATAAAGAAGCCATAACATAACATTATAGGTCAATGGAGAACAGTTTTTCACTCATTCAAAAACTCAGGAAGTCAGTGATTTAGGTCTGACTAAGTAAAAACCTGACTTTAGTTGTAAGGCCCTATTTGAAACCTAATTATCAAAGCTTTTTTTGATTGCAGGATGATTTGGAGAGGGCTCAGCAAGCGTTTGAGATTGTCAATAGATCCTGGAAAACCCTGGAGAATGAGGACACAAGAAAGAAATGCCTGGATGTTGTTCAAGAGGCCCAGGAGCGTACTGATCACATGGTAAATTTGTAAATTTATGTAGCTTTCCCTCACCCCCTTTAAATTTATGTACTTTTCCTGCAGTAAAAAGTAGCCTTTATGGTTTATGGCCTATAACCAGTGAACCAAAGGCCTTATTTATAGCCATGTGTTTTTTAATGAGGATGAATTAGATTATATACTACTACTACTATACTAATAGCCATTGAGTATGTTAGTTTGTTTTCAGAGATTTTGTGTTTATAGGCTCAATATACTAATAATGATACTAGACTAATTTGACAGATTTTAGATTTTTTTTGTATGTCTGTATGTTCCTCTATAACTTATAAACCAATGATCCGAATTTGAAGAAATTTGGTAGATAAACATTTAGTCGTCTGGGACACAAGATAGGCTATTTAAATTTTACTCCAGTTATGATAAGACGTGGCCCCCTTACAAACATATATAACGCGGAAAGAATCGTGGGGACAGCTACTTAAGAATTAATAGTATCCAATCTTTGCACTGTTATAAAGATTGGACTAACTAACCTAATGAAGGATTTAACCTGAGCCTGTTAGTTCTCAATTAACATGGACACCTACAAACTTGAAACACTTCATTTTTATTTTATTTTGTATGGAATTTCATAAAAAACTAAAAAATAAATGTTTTACAGATTGAACAGAAGCGGAAAAAATTAAGAAAAGAAAACCGTGTTGATGAAGGCATTCCTGAGGACGATCCTGTGAAGTACAAGCACGCCATCTACGTCATGACCATGAAAGTAAGGATTAAAGTTTTACCATAATTATGTTTTTGTCTCATCCTATCATATCAACATCTATGAATAAATAAAACTGTTGGATCTAACATAAGCTACAAGTCTGTTGAAACCTGCTGGGAAGTGTAGTGGTTCAAAACTAGAGACCTAGAATGGGTTCTATTGGTGAGACCTCCAGTATACATTCTGTGTACTGTACTACTTACTGATCATCTACTCACCTGGAAAGCATAGAGATTATACCAAATACCATAGACCAAGTATGGGATCTATGGAGTGAACTGTCACAAAGTTGGATGATAAACTTAATATGGTTGTTAATATAAAAATCGAAATAAACTAAATAATCAATAGTTAAAATTAAAATTACTATGAACTGAATTTCAAACTAAAATTCTATAACAATCTGCCTATATTAAAGTCTGGTAAAAACATTTATAGTTAACAATAATAACATAATTTGTTTTATTCCAGTTATTTGCGGATATGGAGCGCAAAAGGCAGCACCTAGAAACTCGCGATATGGAAGAACGGAAGCGGAAACGCGAGGCGGAGATTGAGCAGGAGGAACAGAAGACGTTAGAGAAGGAATGGGCCAAGAACTTCGAGGTAATTCCACCTGCTACAACATTGATTTAATTAAATTAGACTCAATTAAATTAGATTCAATTAAATTAGACTCAAAGTTGGTCCTTTGTGCGAGGTTGGTCTGCTAGGTGTCCTGGGGTCATCGCAGGCTTCACGGTGTGACCTCGGCAGTTGGAGGATTTGAATTCATTGTGCTATTCGAATTCGCTATTGTATCGGGTCCATGTTAAAAACATTACATATACATCGACTAATGCAAATATTGCTGAGCGATAGATTAAGGCATTACTTTGCAGAAATCAATTCCTTAAATATATGAAAACACGATGTAAAATACAAATAATATTTATTATCGCGGAATTGGTATTGTTGTATATTGCTGGCCTCTCACACACCCAGAATGAATACCCAAAAGACACATATTTGTAGATCGAACTAACACTAAAGTTACCGAGGCGGGAATCGAACCCACAACCTCTTTCGTTGCATGCAGGACGTAACCCGCCGCACCCAAGTCGTCAAATTAATCTAAACTGGTGATTGCATTCGAATCACGTGTATTTTAACGGTGAATTTACAATACTTTGATAAAATTAATTGAGCCAATAATCTATGTTTAATTTTTTATCAACAAAAGTTACACAAATTTAAAAATAAAATATGTAGATATAAACTAGAGACTACATTCTACTTTTCAGGAGTCTAGACAAAGTCGTGTCGATAGCTGGAAGACGTTTAGCGCGGGCGGCAGCAAAGAAAAGAAGAAGAAGAAAAACATGGGCGCCTTCAAACCTCCCAAACCTAAGCCGGAGAGCAGATAACTTTAGCTCAATTACTTGTAACTTAATCTCAGTGGCGATACCTTTGCATGTAATGTTAGGGGAATATTGTGATTTATCATTTGATTTTTATTTTTGAAAAATTTGGTATGACTGCATTTTTTATATGGAAGGTAAAGTATAGATTATTAAATCACCTTTATTGTCTACATTATACTAGCACCTCGCGGGTTTTAGTATGTTATCTACTAACTCTCAAAATATAAACTAAATAATGTAGAAAAAATGATAACTGGACTACTTTTAGTATTTTTTCTAAAAAACTGTGAAACTGGCTGTTGCATTTTTGGTATCTAATTTTGTTAGTAGAGATTGCACAAAGCCTACTTATTTTACAGAGAAAACCCAATAGAGATTACCTACTTGCAAAGGTTTCGCTTTAGTCTTTAGTTTCCATTTATTAGTATTAGGGTACTGCTGTTGCAGTTTTGTGACCTATTTAAGTTTAGCGGTATTATATCTGCAATCTTATTTATTTATAATGATTAGTGATAGCTATGAAGTTACTAAGTATTGCTCTTGGTTATAAATATTTTTACATAGTTTTTGTTTTAGTACATGTTCGTTCTAAAATGATTGAAAACGAAATAGTGTCACGGTTTCTTCAATAATGTACTTTATTTTTTCTTACTATATTATATTATGTACCTTTTAATAAAGGATACATTTTAAAACAATTGAGCTATCACACAAGAAGTTGCTTCATAAAAGTGATACATACCATATTAATAAAATAGTGGCTTATAGTTAATAGAATTTATTGCCAAATGTAAAGATTAATATGTTAATGGAATTCAGATGGAAAAATACTGATAAATCTTAAGTTGTAAACAATATCATTCAGAAAGTAACTATGCAACGAAAAATCGTAGCCCTTAAACTTGAGTGCCGACTCCGCATATTCGCGGGGTGCGGGTCGAGCGCGGGGTGCCAGCTCCGCAAATTAGCGGGGTAGCAACGCTCAGTTTGTATGTAAAAAAAAATATCGGCATTCCTCAAGCCACCTTCTTAATCAGGCCGGCAGTGAAGTTGTTAAGTAACACTACTTGTGCCCATGACACACTCTCGTATTTACGGCACAGTGTAACAGTGCTGTAGCCCGACAGGCGAGCTTGGGCATTGAATGTGTTAATTAATCTTCTGTCTGAAACCTTCTACTATTCGATCTTATGATGCCTTTCAGTACATAATAAATAAGTTTCAATAGATTTTATATACCCGAAGAGTTTCGAAACTACAAGCAATATTAGAATTAGGAAAGATCACTTTACCAGTTACAGTTGATGAACATTTTTAAAGCTATCTATTTTGCTGATAATAAAGTTATGCTCATTCATATTTTGTTTTATTTCCTGAGTTGGCAGTAGCTTAGTTTTGTCTGACATTTATTTACCATAATATAATTGTTACAATGAAGCCTTTCGATCGGTATGATAAAGCTACAGGATAATTATATTTCCCGTGTAAGATTCTCGTGTTCGATTCCCGGCTCAACCATGTTATTATCATTTCTATATTTATGAATACAGTTTAAATTGTTTATAAAATCGAATAATGTCTTCCAGTAAAATGTTACATATTTATAATACTTTCCCTCCATGTGGCTTGACTTTGGGACGCCAGTTTATTTCGTTCCTTCCACTCAACACCACCAAAACGACACCAGCGGTGGTGTCGTATGGAATCTCTAGTCCATACGACACCACCGATGGTGTAGTTTTGGTGGTGTCGAGTGGAAGGAACGGTTTATTTTATACAATACTAGCTGACCCTCCCGCGGCTTCGCCCGCTTTCAATCTTACATTTAAAACTACTAAGAACATTTCAAGACCACACCCAGCTAAATCGGCCTGGCCGTTCCAGAGTTTTAGTGAGACTAACAAACAACAATTGATTTTTATTATATAAGAAGAAGAAGATAAAGTACTTCCCTCCCCAAACATACTAAAATTAAAAATAAACTGCAACAAATCCAAGTTAGTTATTTATTTATCAAGCACTAACAACACAAACGCGTCAGTCACTGTAGGTGTGTATGTTTCATGCTCAAGGATCTTCGCACTCCTCCACCATGTCGCTGGGCGGGCCCGGCTGCAAGGGCGGGCCCCAGTTCATGAATACGCTCTCCGTGTAGATCATCATGGCGAACGAGAACACGAACCTACGACGGTACATTTTAGTTTTATACATTCGCCACACAGGCTGGCAGACCTAGTGCAAGAGACAGAGCTCGGCTTCGATACCATTTACTCATTTATAAACTAAATATTTCAAATTAGGTATGTAAGTGTCGAATGTATAAGTAGATAACTTATGGTAAAATAAAATTATTTTTATTTTATTTATAAGTCATGGACAAGTCTGTTTTGCCTAGGTAACCTACTCTGCTACTCCACTTAGGCAATATAGACTTCTTATTTTATGGATAGGTTATGAAATAATGCCAATAAAATGGATAACATACTTACATTTGGTACACAGATAAGACAAAATATGTAAACAGAGTTTGGTGTAAATTTTTGATTGAGGATTGATGAATCAATAACACCACCAGCGAATCCTTCACTTACCAAAAAATGCCAAACCCTAGAATCTTGTTATAGAAACTCTGTTGGTCTTTATACCAAATTTCCCAGGGTCCACACGGCACAGGCAGCTCATTCATGTGTGGATCACAGCGATCTGTAAGTCAAAATTTAGTACAGTCCTACAGTCAGCCAAAAATGTGGTCTACCATCCTAAGGTTGTGATTCGTTTGTACGTCAGTTAAATTAAGTTAGAAAAGTCCATCTTAGCGATCATTACATCTCACAAAAACTTTTGTCAAAACAGATTGACCACTGTCTTGGCTGGCTGTACCTGCTCTATTCATTTTACGTTATTCTACGTGATCGAATCAGAAACGAAGAGATACGTAAGAGAACGAGGGTCACCAACATAGCCCAGTGGATTAGCTCTTTGAAGTAGCAATAGGATAGCTATATAGCGAGGAGACCGGATGGCCGATGGGGCCGAAAAGTTCTCAAAAAGCCACGGATCAAGAAACGCAGCGTCGCGTCGAACCAACAAGATGGCCGTAATGATCTTGTAAAAGCTGCCGGTTCATGGTGGATGCAAGCTGCATCCGACCGTAGTGAATGGAAGTCATTATAAGGCCTATGTCCAGCAGTGGACGTCCGATGGCTGAAATGATGATGGCCTGCTATATTCACATCACCCCCGCTGAGCTTGGGCGTTGAATGTGCTACTACGGTTGCCTGGAAGTGTTCGCTATCAGATAAGGCCGCCTCTTGTAGTTTAAACTTTTAAATAGTATTAAGGTTTGTAATTTTGTTTTATTTTATAAACACAATAAAGTGTTAATTCAGTCATTCATTCATCCATGTGCTATAATGATAGGTATCTACTAAAATGTTGTTAGTAATTAGGTAGGTAAGTAATTGTAAGACTTACACGGAGCCTGGTGTCGGGTGTTCGGTAGAGCTATCAAGCTCCGTCTAATTGCGGTCATTCCTCCGAAAAGAGCTCTCATGGCGTTAGCTTGTTAATTCACGTTTTGCTCAAGGTGAACACGAAATACAAAGAGAATATAATCACTACGTTTACGAAATATACCACAAAGACTTTTGACAGTCAAGGATTGTCAAACATTTTTTCGAAATAATTTAGTACCTACCTCTGTAAAGAGTATCTACCCAATGTACGAAATAGGTATCTTACATATCTTTATGAACTCTGTGAAGTCAACTAAAAGAACTGCGCAGTGGGTCGTCGAGGGGAATGTATTAGACTGTATCTACGTACCTATTGATTATCTAATATTGCCTATCTCGATAAATGTACTATAATGCTATAATTAACAAATTCTTCATGGAAGTTCCAATAAAAACTTATGAAATCGCAATAAAATCTACGTTACATCATCGCGTTAAATATTCCAAAACTTTTACGATAAAATGTCTCCTAAAGAAGAAACTAGTGCCTTCCTACCCTTATTTGCTACAACTTTAACAGAAAGTCCTTGTAGAAACTAATCCTTAGGTGTTTTGAATATATATTAAT
Organism: Chloroclystis v-ata; assembly: GCA_963691955.1. NCBI lineage: Eukaryota > Metazoa > Arthropoda > Insecta > Lepidoptera > Geometridae > Chloroclystis > Chloroclystis v-ata. The sequence continues at coordinate 6,884,289 of OY829902.1, read as the reverse complement.
ATATTATACCTATAACGTGTATCACATTAACTAGTAGGTACCCGTATCATAAGCTTCGTGGTTACCACGGGGCTAGGTATATTGCTGTGTGAATTGTCAAGCAATATTTATTTATTTCTAAACTTGGCCATAATAACAAATATCATGCCTATTCTAATTATAATAACAAATCATGCAAATAGGTCAACTACTGGGCACAGGGGAGACCCCATCCCATTAGTGGGAAGTAATATGGTCCTTAATGATGATCTTAGGGTGTATTGGTATAATCACCATTTACTAGGCAGGTTTGTGATAGCATTTTTCGAAGAAATATCTATATAAGCACTATCTATCTGGTTATTACATTTTTAAATATAAATAAAACTTCCATATAAATTTTGAAAACAATATCAAATTTATTACATAAATAATATTTATGTACTACTACATAAATGTTTTCGTCTATAATATTTACATTGAAACACAATTTCATTCTAATTTTTTACTAAACTTCACAATCTTTCGTACTATAATAAAAATAATAAGAAGCAACTGAAAATAAAATAACAAAGATGAACAATAATGCAAAACATATTATTAAACGATGTACAAAATAATTTACACATTTCCTTCAGTGGGCAACCCCATAGTCTTATAAATACATTACTAACATCGCAATAACCATCGTCTAATATTAAAATATATTATTTACTACAATCTAAATCTGCTTTTCCTATTTTCTGCAAACTTATTTTATAGGATTTTTTACGCTTTAATTCATACATTCTTAAAAAGTTTTGTTATGTATTGCATTGCATTGCTAAGCTTTTTTAGTGATTTAGGCAGTGCTTAACCCGTTCACTGCCCAAGCTCGTCGTTTCAGCTCGGAGAGCTGTTTCTCACCGATGAGTAGTTAAATACGTGCGTCTTGGGCAATAATAGTGTTAATACCGCGAATAATGTAGAGGCAACGAATAGTAGAACCAAGTTAAGAACAGACTTCTACACTTTTTTTGCAAGAATTTCAATTTTATATTTGTCTTTAATTATTTTACACAAAAAAATTTAACATTTTTAAGACAAATATGAAATCAATAATAGATATTTCGTTAACTGTGATATTTGAAGCTCTACGAATTTTCGTAGGGATGCTACGGCGTAGCAAGTTCTAAACATTAACAATTTGTTTCTAACATTTTACTATATTTCTGTGAATATATAATACTCAACAATTTCATAATGTTCTTGATATTTGTAAAATTTAGACCGCGTTGCTAGACAAAATTAATAAATAGGTAATGGTGGAAATTTAAAGATAACACAGCGAACTAAAAATAAAGCGTAACCCTAAGAATATCCCACATAATTCACATTAATGCTAAGCCCTAATGGAACATAATTCGGTCCATTAATTGACCACTGATTGACACCGAATTTTGTTATTTTAACTTAGGTAGACACCTAATTTATTTCAACAACCATAATAAAGGCCTTCTACACCTGCTAGCAGCATACTTGAAAGGTTCTAGGATATAATAGATACAAAATTATACGCTAACTTTGTCGCCTTGGCAAGTCAGCTGCAAACAAATGCAGAGGTTTATATACTTACACTAAGTTCTTAAACTATCATGAGATAACTCCGAAGAGATTGTTCAATCGTCTACAACACTCAATAGGTACGTATATACAATCGATTCTCTAGTCGACGTTACGTATAATTTTTGGCAAATGGCTTCCAAAGACCCCATTCATAAAGGAGCCAAGGTCAGAATCTACAAATTGACTTTAAGTCCATAAAATTAGCTATCTACATGAAAAACAGCGGTCTTAATTCGATCCTGCTATTTGTACCACAATAGGTATTTTCATATTTTGGTACACTATTAGCTTAGATTTCAATGCAATTTACTTTAGGTACATTCATAACAAAAATAGAACAACATTATGTTTATTATTTAAGCTATAGCACCAACATCAGCTGCTGTTACACGCGTAATGTATAAAAGCAGTGACAACATTATGGCTAGCGCATTCATGATTCTGTAACACAAAAATGTTTTTTTAATGGACGCCAAAAATACAATTGACTTATGATTAACACGTACTACTTAAATGAACACTTATTGGCTAATTCTATCACAAAGAGTCCACTGAGGTATATATAACAAAAATGTTCGCGTTCATTCACAATTAACGCCGACCTTAAACATCTGTGTGTTTGATAGTAGGTACTAATATTTAATGCTTATTGGCCGAGAACTGCTTTAAAAACAAGCGTTTTCTTTACCTGCTTAGACAAACCACTGAACTCTTCCAAGCAAGTTTGTATTAACCTGGGACTAGAGATTTGACTAAAACTGATTAAAAGTTCAACTTGTCTCATAAAAGTGTAGTATAAAGTCCTGGATTTTAAGATAAATTACAGGTTTGAAAGTGATGAGTTTATTAACTGTAATTTGTGCCGCTTATAAAACTTATAATGACTTTGAGCAATTCAAAATTAACTGCAGTTATTTGGTTCAACATGGCATGATTGATCTTATTAAATTATGTAAAACTATGGCATTTAAGAGACTAAACTATGCGACTGGTTATTTGTTTTGTATCTATGATTCGTAACAACAAAATACTCTAGTATATTACAAAGCTTGCATAAAATTAACTAACAATATTGGCCCACACATAACAATTGTAATATAAACGTACAAAATGAAAATAGTGTTCTTAGATTAAAATAAAACTCAAACATTACCAACATTAATAACTATTGCATAACAATTTAGTTACCGGCCAGAATTATTTTTGTATGCATCAGTCAGTAAACCATCCTTAGCACCTATCACCTTAGATCCTCAGGGGACATCTTACTTTATGGAAAATATTCACCGGGCTACGCTGCGAGGCTCACGAATAAAAAAAACACTTCATAGTCTATGGCCGATTGCACTCGATTGCCAAACAAAAGTTTTAGAACACTTATCAGTCTCCGTTGAACTGGTAATTTCTCTGATGAATCGTTGGGTTGGGATTCCATATGATACGCAGTTCACTGCATCCATTGCGATTGAAGACAGACGCCCTGTCTGATTGGGGCTATCAGGACAACGCCGATAATTGGCAGCGGCAATCTGCAGACAAAGGATACAATATTTAATTATACAATAGGATCATCATCATAGTTTTCAAATAACAAAATGTATGTTTTTGTTCTCATCGTTTTAGTTGAATAAAAATTTTACTTGAATTCTTTGATAATCGGAGAGTTTGTTAGGGAGATGAACGAATGATTTAATCTCCAAGGGTGAAAATTCAAAATCTTTACAGAAATCTAATCTTATCCTTGATTGGGGATTGTTGTATGAAAAACTAGTACGAGTACCTACGTAAATAGGTTTTATCCTATTTTATTTCAGTATATACACCTTTAGCGATCCCAATAACATAAATACATTCCAAAGTTTCTGCCTATAAAAATCTTAATAAAATAGATGACCCATATTTTATCTGGTTTAGCAGTCAGCACAATCCCGCTTCTTCATTCGCTAAAGTATCAGCATAGGTATAAATTTATCAGGAGACACTAAATCAAAAAGATATAAAACAAAAGTGCCCTCATCCGACTATCTGCCCTATAAAACTGTGAACTACAAGCCACATAAAGCTCGCCAGCCAATTTACATCCTAATTAATTCTGGCAATAAAAACGCTCCACAGATGTCGGGTATCGCAATATCTCGATCTAATTCTCGCTAGCGTCTGGATGTGGATTATCAGCGTTTCTCGGGCTGACTTTGTGCTGAGTTGGGAGTGTGTAAATCGTAACCTGCCCGCCATGGTGACGCCGCTACTCGCCCCGGCCCCGACGCAGGTGACGACCCCTAGTGTTGGGGTAGCAAGTCGAATTTAGTTTTACTCAGATCGAGGCCTTCTGCGTATTTTAATGATTTATGTTGACAACCGATATTCCTGTGGTTGGAAGATTTGGGGCGAGTGGATTTTTTGTACTTAAAAATAATATTTGTTTATTATTTGTTGATACAGATTTATGAGTTGAGAAATAATTAAAACGAAGTGAATCTATTTAAGATTTTTTTTAAATGTTTTCACACTTGTGCTAAAATATGCTACTGCACGGGTTTAAAGTAGTACGTACGGTACCTACATTAGATAGCATGTTTTTTTAACATATAAACTGCAAATTTATGAAAAAATGTTAAAAAAGATTTTTTGTGATTTAACCTGATCAGACAGACAAAAATAAAAACCATTCAAATAAACTTTACCGAATAAACTCTTAAATCTATTTTGAGACGTTCCAGGTCGCATCTCTAGAAAACCGCGATAAATCTGTCGCATATTCAGCGATGTAACTTTCTCCGTGACTCATTGCCGAGAATAAATTGTGTTCTTAATATGCGATGTAGATAATTGGCATACTTATCTCAAAATAAGTCCCGTGTACAGTTGAATGCAGTATTTTTTAATGCATTTGGCAACATTGTAAGATATTTGCATTTTTAGTTATGTTCATATGCAGAAAACTAGGCATCATATAAATAATCTAATCTAATACCTTTTTGAAAAAAAGGACAGTCCAAAAAAATCACCATATTTTATTTGACCTTTGTTTGACCACAATCTCATCTGAATCAGAAATGTCGAATGTTTTAGTGTAGACAAGATATAAAACTCACATAGGTCTTCAAGAACACACTTTATGTCTAGAGACCTGAATTAGGGAATACAGTATACAGTAGGGAGCGTGTTCCAAAACTTTCTTTATATAAAACTATTATATAGATCACGTTAAAGAATAATTATGTCTAGAATGAGTTTGACTGAACTACTCTCTAACTAAACTGTTATCTCTCTGTTCTGTGAAAATGTTATGTAGCTATCTAAACTTAGATATTTAAGGTTCCCTTAGTCTTAGGTCGATAGAGTTCCAAGTATTACGGGTAGATAAAACAATTAAATTTTCCCCTTAAGATTGACGTCAAATTCAGAATTCGTAGGAAGGCACGATTAATTTTAGCGATGACAAATGTGATGATTTTAGCATTCCGAATCACTATCAATCTGTTTTTGCAATTCCATTCATAATTTATTCCAACACAATTATTTTTATTATACCTTATCTTAAAATAATATTGAAATTCAAAGTTTTGATTATTCTTCAAAATACTTTTTAAAATATGTAAAATAAAAATAAAATATCAAATAAAATTAAAAACATTATCAATTTCCTGTCTGTTATCTAAGGATCGTCATCTTGGATTGAAACGCAACCTGCGGCTTTAAAATGCTGGACAATATCGTATTGATGTAAAATGTGAAAGTCAAATGAATGAAACCAGAAGAAATGTAAGGAATACTTTGGCACAGTATCGTGCCAAAAAGAGTTTTTGAGTGTGATAATAAATCGAGTTTCGGATATCACGGGCTATAAAGCATAGGCGTTGGTTATCGAGAGATTCCGGCGAGATCGGGAGGCTAAATTTATTCATATGAGGGGACTGATGACCTCTTAACTCTTGTGTTATTTGGAGCACGCTTCCTCTGGACGATACAACCACTTCTAAATACACGGCCTTTTTGTCAGATTTATTGATATCGGGAGGCGTTGATTTGTTGGTAAGGACTATTTTTAGTGCACAAGGTCGATTGGTGGCCGGTTTTCGACCATGTAATTAAGCTTGCTGGTATTTATTTACGTCGTAGATTTAAAGGTACTCGAGGTTCTTACAGTCTGTTATTCTGATACGTATCGCGGTATTTTAAATGAAATAAAAAAAGTACCTACTTTATAAACTTAAAACTTAAAGCACCTAAAATGTCATTGACAAATTACGGGTCTGGCGACCGCTTGGGTAGTTTAGAAACTACCTGAATTTAAATACACAAAAAGTTTTAAATATTTATTATCTTGAATCAAAGGTACACAATGTTTTATTAATATTATTTAAATAACTCAGCCTTAATTTTTAAATGCAAAATGTGTTTTAAAATCATTTGCAGCATTGCAGATTTTATGGAATATCTTTAAAATCTATGGACTCGTCAGGTCTCTGGACACCAATAATTAGAAGATGGATCTGGTCTAAAGGTCTATCCCTAAAATGTCACAGGTTCTACAAGGATGGACTAACAGTAGCTAAAGTTATATAAATCATATATAGGATAAGAGGCCTTAGTTGAAATTCCAACAGCCTCTTGGCCTCATGTAAGTTGCCGTTGGCTTGGGCGGCGCACTTGTTGCAGGAGGCGGGGCGGACCGCCCTACGCCCAGCCACGTGGCAACTTCTAGAAGTATGCTGTATATTACGTAGTGAGTGTATTAATATAAAGCCTTACTTTCAGCTTTAAATAAAATATTTATATAATAGGGCAGTTTTATATTTTTGAAAAATTTACAACACAGTATCGGTTTCTTAACATGAATGAAACGGTCATCAGCCTCTGTCTTGATTTTCAAATTACGTATTAATGTCAAAAAAAGAGAAGAAAAGTATTAATTATTTATGTAGTTTTTAGGGCATTACAAATTTGTCATTTACAGCTGGTTAGAAATGTGTTACAGCAAGCCTAGGTAATGCCGCAATTACGATTACGATTAGCGTGTAGAATCCCACTGCTGGGCAAAAGCCTCCCCTGATCCCAATGCCCCAATTATATAAAAAAAAATATCAAATAAAATTAACAACTAGTTTATTGGGCGTGTTAAATGTTTTTAAGCATTTCAATATGTATATTGTAAATTTTATTTAGTAGGTGCCTACCTAGTTTTTTAATTTCTGCAGTTGTTATACTTTAAACTCATCTCTAATTTCGCAGCATTACATCGGTTATTAAATTACAACTCGTAAAACAATTTACAAAATGAATTTATAAGAAATGCCAAATTCAAACGTCTACCATCAGAACTCACCATCTTATCTAATGAGCAGCCTAATTCGCACCGTCATAATCGAGAATTCGGGGTTCCGCAATAAAATCATAAAATCGTTAGAATACAGGGCTGGATCTGAGGGAGCTACCGGGGGGACACCGAAGAAAATTGATAAGGAAAATAAAATTACTCTAAGGAGTTCTTAGAAAGGACGTACTCGTATAATACATTTTTGTTGAGTTGGTACCTAAATTGTATTTTAGATATAATGTTTATGTCATGTTTACTTGTATTATAATTATTAGGCCTATACCAACTAGCGATGGCCAACTAGGCAACTTTATCTCACTTACAACCCTCGAGTTTAGCATTTAACTATCTACGCGCCGACCTTTGCCACCGATGATAACCATAACTAAATCTGCCGTATGACCCTACCGAAATGGCCTAAATACGCCCCTGGCCCAGCGGCCGGGTTTTGCCGACAGTTAACACGTAATCCAATTTGCCTTCGGAACATCCCCAAAGAATGCTAAAGCCGGCTCAACAAAATTACACCCAATATACACCCTCGACTTTTATACTTTGACATGAGAGGGAAATTGTGAAGCATTTTAATATTGTAATGTCTTGATTTTACCAAAAATGCAAAATTAATCTTATTTTGTGAATGTTGACCTATAATATTTTAACTCGCGTCTCAGCTAATGTGCTGTGTGAGATGTTGTGATCATAATTACGTATTAACTTAGATGTATTGAATTTATTCCGTCCTATTTACATTTATTCAATACGTTTGTAATTATTTTCATAATGTATTTTAGTCAGGGATCCGTAGTACATGGAAATCAAGTGATTACTAACAAGCTAATTTTTGGTGAGTAGCTTCGTTTCGATGAGACGTCCAAAGATATCCTATACCCAACTCTCGATTGTGGTAGCTAACAGAGATATCAAGGATTAAAAAAATCAAGGATGTAAAACTGGGATAACGGACCACGAAATTTGTAGGACAATATGTTATATCTCAAGATAATTATCTAAATTATATAAAAACATGTTTGTCCTACAAAACCTATGGTTTGATCAAAGGGTCCGCCATTTCGAAAATGTATCGAAAACGAGGTCAATTTAAATGATTACTATGATTACTAACCAGCTGATTTTTTGTTGTATACTTAATTAATATATATAAAATCTAACGGACATATTGTCCGACAAATTTCGTGGTCCGTTATCCCGGTTTTACATCCTTGATTTTTTTAATCCTTGATATCTCTGTTAGCTACCACAATCGAGATTTGGGTATAGGATATTTTTAGTCGTCTCATCGAAACGAAGCTACTCACCAAAAATTAGCAAAGATTCAAAGATTCAAAGATTCGTTTATTTGGCCCTATTTATAACAGAGGTTGTTATACTGGGCAAGTCTTTTTCATACAATTTCAACATATTCATACAATATTGAGATTTTAATACAATAGTGAGTACTAATTAGTGTAATACCAAGATAATTTATAATTAATTGAATGAAACAATATGAAATGATTTATTTATATACAATTACTTAGATATTACAATATTTAGCAATATAAATAATAAATATTGTTTTATAATTATAATTTGGAAATCTTAATAAATAAATAAGCTACTATTAAATACTATTTCTTAGTCTTCACTTCATATGTTGTAAATAGTTCTTCGGTTAATTTTGAGTTCATATATTCATTTAAGTTATAAAATGCATTTTGTTCAAAATAATATTTAATTTTAGCCTTAAATTCAGGTAAACTTTGCATACTAGATATAGAATTAGGTAACTTGTTAAACATTACTATTTTATTGTATTCTCCCTGCTTTTGTACCTTTTTAAGCCTAGTTTTAGGTATATATAATTTTTCTTTATTTCTTAAGTTATATTTATGTATAATAAATAATAATAAATAATAATAAATATTACTGGACAATTTTACACAGCCTGTCTAATGTCTAATATGTCCTTATTCTTAACATAGTTATTATCAAATGTTTCTAATAAACTTTTATAAATATACAGTGATGTTACAGTCATAATTTTATGTTTTACAAAATAGTTCCTAGCTGAAGTCAATTTATTTATACCACTTATTATTCGAATAGCTCGTTTTTGACATATTTGTACTTTTTTTATGTTAGAACTATTTCCCCATGTCGTGATTGCATAGTTTAGTAATGAGTGCACATATGCATAGTACACCGTTATAAGTGATTTCTTATCTATTAATGGTTTTAACTTGAAGAGCACATAATTGGCACTAGCCAATTTTTTACATAGTTTTTCAATATGTGCCACGTGGCTAACAGTCTGGTCTATTGTGTATCCGAGAAAAACATGATTGGATGGTCCAGTTAGTTGAGGTGTTTTTTTTGTTTGATATCTCATTATTATACTTTTGGTAGCTTGTTAGTAATCACTTGATTCCCATGTACTACGGATCCCGGCCTATTTTGCATGACATTTAAGTTCTTAAATGAAATCCATAAAAAATAAGAAGAAATTGAATAAACTTGAATTAAAATACTAGATCTGGTAAGCAAATTTGCGTTTGTAGGGGTCATAAAAATCGAGGAATATGACATTTTTAAGAGCACTTAAGCCTGAATATGCTTGTTTTTGGAATATTTAATTTTATAGATACCTTGTTCTGACTATGTAAAGGATTTCCATAAAATTTTACGATGCCGTTTATTTGATTAAAAAACTGTCCGTATTTTAGAATTTTAAATCATGAGACCATAATCATGGTAAATAAAAATAATGTTCGTGATTCGCCTGTTTAATGCAAGGAGTCCTTCAGTGTGATTCCAATATTAGCATCTCACAAGGAGACGAAATACTTTGCCAATAATAGTCAAGTCGCCTGGTAACTTCATAAAATTGGAAAATACTTCACGCTTCCATAAAGCCCGAGAAAAATTTACTTCCCTTACCGAGTTGACTGTAATTCAAATTGAACTTTATGAGATTGACGAAGTAGGTATAAAGTATTTTCATTTAAGTGGCATTTAGATCAACATATTAATTCGTGTCGTATAAAAGCATTATAAAATGGGTATTATCAAAAATTATTTCAACGATTTTTCTCATTGATGGCTAACTTTTCACCCAGTCGCCAGAAATATTTAAAACGTTACCACTGTAACTTAAGTAGGAAACAGGAAAATGGCAAAGGAGATTTTTATTAAGTAGAGAACGAAGGGCGAATATAATGAATAAATTCCGTGTAAGGTCCCCCTCGTAACGCAATTGAAAACTTTTAACAAGTGCCAAGAAATCGTGTGTAAAGGTGCGCCGTACCTAATTACAAGTCCGGGCCGAATACAAGATGAGTTTGACAATTTACACCCGCCGTAAATCAGGATTCAGAGAAGCAGGAGAACCACTTTTAATAGCGCATGATGTGACAAGAAAGGCTGTTGATAAACGCATCCTTGCTACACAATAGAAAATAAATGAACCGTGCATTTTCTTAGCAACTCGCGCGTCCTCGATTCGATTATAGAAAACTCCGTAGTGGAATCACGTAGCGTTTTAAAAGCGATTTTCTTTTTACTCCCCATTAACCGGTATTAAAAAATTAACAAGAATTTTCACCGTCTGCGAAGGACGTATTCATTCTTTTGTAACCCTAAAAAACAAGTCATTACCGAAGCGGGTTTAGCCGGGCGTTGATTTCAGAGATTTTTTCATGTAATTCCTTTATTCCACGGGAACGTCTACGCTGAAATGATATGATTAATTACTGGTTTGGTCGCCCTCATTAGCGCGCGAATAGAACCGTTCAGCGATGTAATTGAATCACAAGCGTGAACACTCTAATTATTTTTTACTCATTGGTTATTGAATGGTAAACCACAAAACTAGTGGCGTTGTGAATTAATACGGTAGTCTAGTTTTTATACGATATTTACTAAATAGAGGTGCCCGTAAACTAAAACTTAATTGGTTTACAGATGCCTGAGTAAATCAAATACCGTTTTCAATCAAAATTCATAGGCAGATAAAACCCGCTAGCAAATGATCCTGTAACCTTAGACTCTGTGCGTTTTTTTCTTTAGATAAATAAAGAGGGCATCACGTCTCATAATCCACGTATCTACAAAGACGTAAACATGAGTGACGTACCTACTCATCTTTTGTAATCCTACTATTATTTATTCTATGATCCGTAATGTCGTAAAGATGAATGTGACGAAGGTGCCGTTACTGCAAATTCTTTGGAGGAAAAAATTCGGCATCTTTTTAGTGGGAATATAAAAAAGATAGATGACACAGTTTTCTGCATATTTCAATGTGAATGAGAATTTGGCTTGCTTTCCAAATACATTTCTTTAGGTTCTGAAATAGTAAGTCAAAGTCAGAGCGGGCGGTTTGAAAGGTTTGAAAGTTTATTTTTATACTACGAAAGTTTCAAGTAGAACAGAGATCCAATCCTTTACGCGCAACTTAAAAATACTTCAAAACTTCGGAACAGAGATATATTAGCGAACATTTAACAATACGATGGCTATAAATCGCAAAATATCAACGATTATCCCAAACTTTTCGTCTGGGTATCCAGCAAGTTTGTTGTATCGAAACTATGAACTCAATTGTTCCATGAAAACGATGGAAATGAAGTGATATTTCGGCTGCTTGAGTTTTATGGGAGATGAATTACTACCATTCTTTGTTTTAGTTTGGCTACTAACACAAATAAAAGAGATTTTTTCTCATGGAAAGTAATTACTAGGTACTCTAAGGAAATCTTTTAACTGTCGTAATTATTCAATTAAAGTATGCAGGTTAATAAAGTATACCATACCTTGAATCCAATAGCCCATCACCCCCGCCCTATAAGTACCCTAGCCACACTAAAGCCTAATTGACACAAACGGTAACAGTCCTTACAACTAATAAAACATTTAACTAGTCAACGAAAATCTCGAAAACAATATTTACAGTAGACTAACGTCCAAGAGAGAACTCTTGACGGTGACAATGTCTGTTGTGAAGACTAGGTGTTGGTTTAGTGGACCCAGGATGGTGTGGCTGAGTAGGGGGTGTGTGGGCCTCCCCCGCCCGAGAGCGTGGTCGGCACGGGGGGCGCTGGCTCAGTGAACTGGCTGTCGGCTTCGGTGGCCGTGTGCTGGGGGAAGTTGAAGTCGAGGGATCCATCCATGCTGAGCTCGTGCTTTATGACCTGGAGAAATACCACTAAAGGATTTTGGGATCGAGAAGTTGTGAATAATGATAGAATCCATTTTATAAAACGGGAATTACTCACGTATTTACACAGGAGTTAAACGACTCTCGACGTTTCGACCACAACAAGAGCAGTCTTTATCAGGAGGAGTGAGCGTCCCGCCGTGCCCCGTCTCCTCACAGGTCGCGCGCGCGGTTCTCATGTTGTGGTCGAAACTGCGAGAGTTGTTTAACTCCTGTGTAAATACGTGAGTAATTCCCGTTTTATAAAATGAATAGTAAAACTCACGAAAATTTTGGAAGTCAAATAATGAAATAGGGTATCTACATAAACATAATTAATGTAATATAGCCTATAGCCTTTCTCGATAAATGTAGTATCCAACACTGAAATATTTTTTCTAATCAGACCAGCCGTTCTTGAGATTAGCGCGTTTAAACAAACAAATAAACTCAGATTAGAAAACATAGATTAGATCAGTATTATACAACGCGCTCTAAACATGTGCTTTAACGGTGAAGGTTAATATTTTACTCTAAAATCTTGTATTAATTTATGCAGTTACACTGTAGCTTGTCGTTAGAAAACACTTTAATAGACTAGGGCATTTAGGGCTCAAGTGTCACTATACGTTAACATCAAAGATTGCGACGCTCACACACCATACGATATTTTATTGGCATTTTTTTTAAATATTTCTTGATTATTCTACACAGCTTGTTAACAATTGAAATACGGGTGCTAGATTACTGATATAGGTACTTTATGTTATATATGTTACGGCTAATACCCGAAGTGCGGCTACACCTAGTTCTAACCGGCTAAAACTAGGTGTAGCCACTGGCTGTTGGTTAAACCTAGTATTAGCCGATTGTTTTCGGGTAAAACTAGGTCTAGCCTTCATCATGCCGGCTACAACTAGGTCCAGCCATTCCCTGTTGGATAAAACTAGGTCTATCCGATATCACTCCGGCTAGAACTAGGTCCAGACAATCCCTGTTGGATATAACTTGTTATTATTCTAATAAATAGTTTATGTTACTTTATAAAAGTGTGATTTATAATTAAAATAACATTCTTTGAATTATAATATGCAACTACTTATTGTCTGTTGTTAAAAAAATATTCCTGGTTGTTCCTATTATATTAAAAATTGCACTCCTAATTATTTGTGTTAATTATTACAATGTGATTTATAAGAATAAAAAAACTCTCTTCGTTTCTTTTTATTGGATATTTTTTAATATCTAAAAAAGCTCTGCCGATAGCATGCAATTTTTAATATAATAGGAACAATCAAGAACATTTTTTAACAACAGACAATAAGTAGTTGCATATTATAATTCAAAGAATGTTATTTTAATTATAAATCACACTTTTATAAAGTAACAAAAACTATTTATTAGAATAATAACAAGTTATATTCAACAGGGATTGTCTGGACCTAGTTCTAGCCGGAGTGATAACGGATAGACCTAGTTTTATCCAACAGGGAATGGCTGGACCTAGTTGTAGCCGGCATGATGAAGGCTAGACCTAGTTTTACCCGAAAACAATCGGCTAATACTAGGTTTAACCAACAGCCAGTGGCTACACCTAGTTTTAGCCGGTTAGAACTAGGTGTAGCCGCACTTCGGGTATTAGCCGTAACATATACATACATAGATAAATATTTTTTATTATACATACATACATTATATAACACCCAGACACGGAACTAATATTTAAAGATCGTACAAATTTTGTCCCAGGGCGGGAATCGAACGAAGAGGTTGCCACTTGCGTCGCAGGCGGACCTTCGCCCGCTGCGCCACAGAGGTCGTCAACAACAACTTTAGTGCGCGTCGTGTTTTAAAAACGTTGACGCGTAAACAATATACTTTTGCGATCGGAACGGTTGTTTATAAACACTTTTTTAACGTCCGATAAAAAAACTCTCGTGTAAATGAGGACTTAATTTGTGTATTAGCTATTATGAATGAATTTCAATACATTACTAATAATTTTTCCTACGCCCGTTACCCTGTATTTTTACAGGGTAACACAATAGCTGAGACTAAACCCATTTTGACACATGCAAACTAAAGTGCAAACAATAAAAAAAATTGAATGTATTATTAGGTAAGATACATAGGTGATAGGTTATTTTTTCTTTTTTATGTTAGAAAAGTCAACCTTAGCAATCATTACATCTCAAAGAAACTTTTGTCAAAACTGTTAGACCACTTTCTTGGCTCACTGTACCTTTAGAGCCCCCGCAAACTACAGACTTTCTATCGGCCGATAGTTTGGTCGGGTTGGGCTGTTAGAGCGTTTTTCGGCCGATACCAAATCGTTGTATTATGCGGACTTGCATACATCTTCATACTGATTATAAGCCCGAGCAAACTATCGGCCGATAGAAAGTCTGTGGTTTGCGGGGGGGCTAGTGTGTTGAGGTCAAAATAAACGACTTTTCTGTTACCTCTTCAACATTGCATTCGAAGCCTTTGGAGAACTCCAAGGCCTCTATGTTCAGGTTCAAGTCCTCCACGAGGCCGGTGTTCAGCGCGCCCATGATCTGGCCCATGACGGTGGTGGGGCCCATGGCGCCGCTCTGCACCATCATGCCGCCGTTCATCAGCACGGCGTCGGACGTCGTCACCATTTGTGTTTGGCTGCTTTCTATAAAAATATACATGTTTAGCTTTTCATCTGCGGCTTTGTCCATGTTTTAACGAATTTTATACGTAACTAGCTGTGCCCGCGACTCCGTCCGCGTTAAATTTGTTACTCTTTTGCGTAATAATTATGGATTTTGATAAGCTGTCAATTACAATAATAGTTTTAGCTTACATATGAAAATAACACAATTCTACTTTTTACCGCGGGAAAATTCAATATAACGCGGGAAGTCCATTAAAGCAGGTTTTTTTATGATAGACCCTTGCTTGACCACAATCTCACCTGATGGAAAGTGTCGATGTGGCCGAAGATGGATCGCAACGCAAGGATCTAGAAGGTACCTATTTACTCTTGTCTTGAAGAGATCCAAATTGTAAGTTTCAGGAAAAAGCAGCAGGTAACGCATTCCAAACTTTAAAAAACTCTTTTTTTTTTAGGTAATGTGGATTTGGAGGAAAAGTTTTAATAACATTAAAAGTGATAAGTGGTTAGATTGTATTACCTGTATGCATAATATCAGCCTGATCAGCCGGCGGCGGCGGCCTCACGAACTGGTCGTGCGCGTGTTGGTGCGGATGCGTGGGGTGTGCGGGGTGCGCGGGGTGCGGGTACAGGACGCACGCGCACTGCCCGTGCGGGTGCCGCGGGCAGCCGTACGCGCCGTACCGGTAGCTCCCGCCAGATGACGACGACGACGTGGTGGGGACGTACCTGTAGTGATAGGTTTTTGAATTCGGATTTCGAATTTGGTAAAAAAAGACATCAGTGGAAAAGTTTTCTAAAATAAGGTTGTTTTTATCTGTTAGGTTTTGGACGACGATAACCTGTAGTGGTAGTTGGTTTATGAATTCGGATTTCGAATTGGGTAAAAAAAGACATCAGTGAAAAAGTTTTCTAAAATAAGGTTTTATCTGTAAGGTTTTAGAAAATGGTATGGGAAACATTACAAGATCTCAACGTCTCCTTGGTATTTTTGATAATTTAGAAAACTTAAGTGAGAGTCAATCACTATAAAATTAAGTACTTAGTAGAAGGTGTTAGTTAACTTAACTTAACTTAAAAAATAACATAGATTTGCATAATACTAGCGATAGTTAAGTTAGTTCTTAGTAGTCTCAGCCAACGGCCACGATGTGGCATAAGGTAGGCCGACTAGGTTTTAATTTGTAGGCTTAATTTTTTTGTAGTCTGACTATATCAAGATTTAAAAAAACATAATTACTCCGTAAACATCTTATATTTATCAATCTAGAAGGGAAAGGCATCCTACAGAAATCTAATTAAAGCAAAGCTTTCATGTAATAAAAATCGAATTGTGTAGCACTACGTCAGTATATGACTGTTACTTCTTTCAAAGCAAAGCCTATCTTGTCTGTACATACAAGGCGTTTTAAAACGTTTTCCCAATTGTACCCTGAACTGTGTTGAACTTATACAACGCCGAATCTGTACAGGCTGTAATACTCACTGCGTGTTGAGGAATGGATCAGCTCCATGCAACTTCATGGAATCGGCAAGGCTTCCCGCCAACTGCTCTTCTTGCGCGTAATCCGCTTGAGTGAAATCAGTATTGACGTATTCGCTAGCGGTGTAGTCAGCGCCGGTATAATCTGGTACCCAATCCGTCTCCGAAGCAATCATAGACGGTATAGGAGATAGCCGTCCACAAGACGACGCGTTTGAAGAAGCTCGCTGTCTGAAGTCCGGCGATAACTGAAAACCGCTGCCGCTACGCACAAGCGAAAAAAAAGCAAATAAATTTATTGCCGAACACTAGAACTCATACGCAAATAATGGTATGTCAACATAAAGTAAGTCTACGTCTATTATCTTCAGTATCACTATCTCAAATAATGGGGATCATGCAAATCTAATGCCTATCGCCCGCTAGCATAAATAAACTTCTATGCTAAATGAAGCGCTCACAGTAACGGGTTCAATGGTCAGCGTAGAAATATCTTTATTACTACATTCAATGACAAAATGTATGGTAAGATTTGTGCCTACGTAGGCCAGCCCTTCAACCGCTCAAGCGAAATATATTCCGATGATTCGTAATCCTCATGAAATAAATCGGCAATAAAAATGTTAAATATCAATGACGAGATTCAGCAGTCGCATAACTCATCATCTAATGGTTCTGAATGATTTAAAACCTTTTATCATAAAGTAGCAGAGTTGCCATAACTCAATTTTATTAGTCTGGTCAACACAGCTTTATGCCAACCGATGGTTTTATTATGGTGCGTATCATGTGAGGTTCACATTGTTTCTGGCGGTCGTAAAGTTCAATACTGAACACTTTACTTAGTTGCAGAGGTGGTCTGTGGTAAAGCTTATCGCTTTACCCCTATAGGTAAATAACAATGCATCTAAATTCAAATCAATATTGTATAGTTGTCAGGCTATTATCATTACTGGCTCCGTGCCACAAAGTATTTTGGTTTAGTATTAAAGATTTGGATCTGCTGTAAGGAAACTTGGCTATTTGAAATGATCTATGCTTCTATAAAAGCTTTTGGGGCATTACTGCAGGAAATGGGTAATTATGTTCAGCTTACCTGTGCATCGGTGAGTCTGGGAACATGTCTTGACTTTCTGAGATTGAGCTACTAGGACTTGGCGTGGCGTCTGCTGTGATTCCGTTTCTTAGTGTTTCAGCCTATAAATCAGTAATTAGTTACAAAATAGGCAGCAATTTCCATAGTTTCTGTATTTCCTACATTATTTCTTTGGCATAACATAATGTTGTGTGTTGTGAATTGGTTGTGAAGCTTGCCACCAAAAAAAACAATTTAATGATGACCACGACCACTCTGCCAAGAGTGACACCGACTAAGAAGAAGAAGAAATTTGTCTGGCCAAAAGTTATAGATATTATTTAATAAACAACTAATCAACCATGAGTTTTTCTTACAAAAACCAGTGTCTCAAACTCTGTTTTCAAAGATGACTGAGTCCTTACCTTCTTCTTTACTCTCCCTCTTCTCTTCTCAAATTTGGACGTCTCCATAGAGGCAGCTCGTCTCCGCACCGACTTGCCCGGCTTCGCGTCAGGGTTTATCATCCACCATGATGACTTCCCCGTACCCTCGTTTTGGACCCTCATGAACCGATTGTGTAGTGATAGGTTGTGCCTGATTGAGTTCTGTAACAAATAGAATAAAATTAATTTAGTGTTGTAAGCCATAATATTTATCTTATCAGAGACAGTAAGGTATAATTTCAATTAAATAGATGCGCAATCAACCTAATAAATATATCTTCAAAAATACCATTATTGCATTTTGAGGCTTACGAAGAACGTAATCGATTTGACTTAAGATCTACTAAGAAGTCCTATGTCTAGCAGTTATCATTTACTGTTCCTATACTTTTTACATACACCTAGATGTAATAAAATAATTTGTATTTAGCTTGTCTGTCTTGTATTTTGTGGGTCTAGAAAAGAAAGTTGGAATGATATTACCTCCAAAATAAGAAACTGTACGGAGTTTATAACGAAATAAAGTGTGGTATTTGTTTAGCTTACAGGCTCTAGTTTAGTCTGGATTTCAAGTGAAACTTAACAAAGTATTGAATGTAGTTATAGCATTAGATACCTAAATATGTTCAATTTGAACTAATCAGCAAGTCACAAGCCAAACCAGTTTGGCTCATTGATAACGCTAAAATTCTATCGTTATAGCTTTAACTTTTCATTACTTAACTGGGAAGAACATAGATAGACAATAATTTGGACGGGATGTTCTGAACATGAATTTAATTTGAATTTTTAATTAGAATAAGAACTTTGATATTTTTACAAGAGCAAATAATTATGCTGATCATAAGGTTGTAATTAGATAGGTAATTATATAGATTTTTATCAGTACAATATAGTTACGGACCTATAATTAATGGGTTATATTAGGGAGACTCTTCCCCAAAAATGAAGGGTACTATAATGTGAGTTAATATGGCGAATAATACGAGCACAGTGGATTGTTGCACGTATTAAAATAGTCTGCAGTTAAAAAGTTGATGCAATATCGCGTTTTACCTCACACCGACAATAAAATCTCACAACTTTTGCCCATCGAATAAAAGCTATGAATAAAAGACCGCAGCAACGAATGAACTTTGGCTATAAAACAGGTCATAAATAATTTTTCTGCGTGCCCTAGGAGAAGTTCCACTTAGAAACAGCTCGCGCGGTTAGTCGTTTAGTTTAAATTATTTTAATATTTTACTGTAGAAAAGTAACAGATATGACCGTTATGGTCGGCCTAAAAATAGTACCACATAATCTCTTCACATATTCAGTCAAAGCGTATATAACCTGCGCAATTAAAAGTGAATTCTGTAAATGGCGGCGGGTAGGTATGGTACGGTTGGCAAAACAATTTCTCAAACAGGCCGGCGTCACGACGAATTTCCCATACAAACATAATACCAAAATTATTTGTAATTCGATTTTTTTTGCTAAATAACTAGCTATAGCGATTTGTGTTGCTAGAAGAAGAAAGAAAAAAAGGACATTCTGGGTACATCCTCTGAATGAACAGAGATACTTAAAATAACAGTTTGTGACACTGTACGAAGATTCGACAAGTATACAAGATTTGACGAATTATTGGAATATTTCTACTAATACTCATCGTACTAATCGCAGCGCCGGCGTTTTTTTAATAGTGTGAATAATAATAAAAAGTTTCATACGGCCTATTACCAGCACTTTTCGTTGAAAATGCAACACTGCTCGATAAAAAAGCGTCGCGTTCTAAAATCGCCGACGTGTGAACACGTACTTGGGTATGCCTAAAACGTTCAAATAGAACATAATTATTATGTTCTATTTGAACGCTTTTTTAACGGACGTTAAAAAAGCTCTCGTGCGAATTAGGCCTGACTGACTATTTTTTTGTAGCGCGTACTTCACTGTGTGAGTATAGACAGCGATAGAGAGTGAGCGAGAACGCATGCGAGCGGACGCCATTTATAATTCGCTTCTATATGTGCGCAGGTTATACCAAATTTATTCACAATAAGCTTGCGTTTATTAACACATTCAATGCCCACCGTGCCGTAGATACGAGCGTGTGTCATAGGCACAGATAGTGTTAGATATGCGTGTTGGTGTTGATTATACCCTTAGTTAAACCTCCGTGATTATACCAATACTTATAATGTATTTGACACTTGTGCCGACTCGTGACGTAATATGAACTGCAGTAAAGTTCGCAATTCATAGTAGGTACAACAGTGTTAAGAAAAAATGCAACCCTCATTATCATACGACAGCCGAGAACGTGGACCAGGCAACAGAGAACAATGCATAACCAAAACTGTCACGACAGACGCATGTGACAATAAATTTATTAATGTAATCACTCCGCATATTCACTAAGATGAACGTACATCGAAGAGTCTTGAAACCGTGATGTTTAAAGATTTTTCTATGGAAAGTTTTATCAGACTATCGGAATTTTAAATAAGTTATATGAATTCATGGTGTCGTCGATATTCGGGCGTCAATGACACTGTTCGTCATTTATGAAGTCAAAAATAAGGACATGATTTTAATGACAATCATAATACCCACTAGAGCTTGAACCATGTATTGTGTTTGTAATGCGTAAGAGATTTAGTTGATAAAATTTAATGAATTGATAAAATTTGATTGATGAATAAATAAATTCTAATATAATATCTAGGAAGATGGTCTATACCACACGGTACAAAATAGTATCATAGTTAAAAGCTTGTTTAGAAATTTGGAAGACGTAGTGAAATTAGTTTGCTTTCACAAGTTAACTAAGGTCTCTGAAGGATTCAGGATGCATTCCTTTAAAATTAAAATCATAAAATTATTTATTGTATTTTTTACTTAATCTTACATTAATTTATTTGTACGTAGTTAATTACATAATCATATACAGAGATTATTATTGTATCTACGTATGAATTTCTGTTACACTCCACACCACAGGCTCTATGCCTTCAAACTGCAGACTTGACTCGCGTAGTTTCCACAACTGCTCAATCAATCAATCTCTATTTCCACATTACAGTGACCAATTAACTTTATGTGATGAACAATGGTGCGCGTTCATAAATCCATTGAATGTGGACAGTCGCGATTTATCAAGCGTGAAAACGCAACAAACTGCCTGTCGACGAGTTGATGGATTCGTCGCCTGGATCCCTTACCATGAATTACGAATGCTATAAAAGTGACAAAACGCTTTTGGTTACAGCGGTTTGCTTTAGAATAATGCCAATTACGTTGTATTTAAAAAGTAATTTTCGAGACAAAGACACAATGCAGCGTGAAAACTTTCAAATTTTTCTAATTTCCATTCAAATTTATTTTTTCCTCGTACGTATAAATAGGAATTAATAAATTACCTATGTACTCGTATTTTATATAAATACTGTTTTGATTTTTATAATAAATCACAAGTTCAAATATTTTGTGTAATTTTCTGATAATATAAACTAATATAAAATATGGATATGATAGTAAAATATGGTTTGCTGACGCTATAGGAAATTAATTGAATTTTCTGCTTCAAATACATCACGTAAGGTTTTCCGTGTAATTCACCTGATTTCTGGTTTTGGGGTAATGTTAGGCTTACGGCCGTATTTCTCCATGCTTCAGCGAAGATTGAACGGGCACAATGTACCTCATTTTTGCTGAGAATGATAAAGAATGTAATCCTTGCGACGGTTTTGTTAACAAGGCAATAGAAGGGATGGATGAGCTGAATAAATTAGAACACGAAATTTCCTTGAAGTCGGTTAAGTTTTTGAGTTCTACACCCTACCAGGAAGCAATATTGAGTATTTAATATATATGTATAAAATTAAGAAATTTTAATATAAAAATAGAGTTAGGTTGAAAACTCTCAACAATTAAGTGCCAGAGACTTTCAATTCAAATTAATCGCATGGAATAAAAATTATTAAGATAAATTATTATAGTAAACATCTTACCAAAAATACTGATCTTGAAAAAAATAATCGTGGGCGAAGCCGAAGCGTACCGAGGGTTTGTGGGTGTTAATAAACACGAGCAAATAACTTTCAAGCAAAGTTGTAACAAAAACCTTTTCAATGGAAGTAGCGTAGTAAAAGCATTTCTTAAGAAATTCGAGTTATTCAGTCACTTCCAGCGTAACAAAAAGCTACGAATAGAAACATTTCGCTAAAACCGGGGCAGCAAGGCACCATCTTAGAATTTGTCTACGGCAAGATCGGTGGCGCCAAAGCGACCCTTACGCCACTGAATTGCCCCAGTCTCAGTTAATACCCGCCGACTTAAATTTTGTCGAATTTCCAGAACCATTATGTACTATTGAATGGATGATGATTTCAGCTGTTTATTACGCCCTCGTTATTTTACGATTCACAGTGCTGCCGCCTAGTTGGGGGGTGATTAGAATTTGATAAATTTCTGAAGTATTGCCAAGTTTTGAATATAACTTACTGTTGTTATTAATTTAATGAAAATTAGTAGGTATTTATTACACAGAGAGGTCATATACGAGTACCGTAAAACACTCCAACATTGCCCACATTTTTCGAATAATTACAATTTTTGTTATTTTTTTGTATGGGGACACAAGTATTTTCTATTAGCATCTGCATTTATAGGATATTTTGCATGTATTATTTTATAAGATTTTGTTATTCGTCAATATTAAATCAAGTATTTTATTATTTTTAAAGGCGGGCAATGTTATCTCGACTTATTGCCAACATTGCCCGCGTTGATTTTTGACGCAAATATCTCCTCTCCGGCCTCTAATCAGCTGACAGCAAAACCTGTACAAGAATTCTGACTAAAACTGGCCTTTACTTTAAAACTAAAGCGAATCCATGACAGGTTTCCTACCAAAATCCATGTTAGGCTAGTTGGGCAAAATTACCCTGACCTTGTTAGCATTTTCCATACAATTCGCTTTTCGCCTTTAGTAAAGTGATAGGGTTGGTACATCTCAGTAAACTGTTCTTGACTTTTTATTTCTTTTTATGTTAATAAAAAAACAAGATTATCTTCTATTGAATTATTTAAAAAACTTTTGAGTAACATGTTTGATTCAACAGATTCACATGCAAGTATTAACATTTATTCCGTGTTATTTTTATTACATTCTGGTTCCAATCTTTCGTCTGGACTTTCTATGACGAATTCGAGATTTTGTTCTTGCTTTTAAGAAATAATAAAAATAAATTATCTAAATAATCAAGATAATAATAATTAGCAAAAAAAAAAAACTCGGATGTGTCAACCCTAAGCTTATTTTGACTGCGGGCAATGTTGTCAATAGTAGATCGCAAAAATACCAGATAACTTTGCCCACCATTATAACTTTAGTTATACAAGAGCTGCATCAATGACAATAAAGTTATAATAATACCTTAAGTTTTTTGTACAACATAATATAAATTAAACTCATCTGTGTTTTCTCCATCACGCACAATCCACTTTTGAATTTTCACCAAAATTTGCCCGCAAAAATACACTCTGTCTTTGACGAGTTCCAACAAGTTACTGAGTGACTTTAGCGTTACATCCAATAGACAGTGGTGCTAAACACAAAACCTATTTTCTACCAAAGTCAATAAATGTCACCATAGTATTCAGATATTTTTGCTATTAAAAGTTTTGCTTAAAAATTGGTCTTCGGGCAAAATTACCCTCGGTGGCAATGTTGGAGTGTTTTACGGTACATATGTAGTAAATATATTAATTAAAGAACTTCTATCTATGTAGGTAATTGTTTTTTTTTTTGCATTTCTAAAGCGTATAAATAAAAATTCGTTAAGCATCGTCTATTTCTAGAGAACAACGTCTTGGGATTTACGAAAGGAAAATGTTAAATTTTAGGAAATTATGTATATGCGAGTGTTTCCGATTCATAAATTTCACTGTTATACCACTGCGAGAGCGTAACGAAGGTGTTAGAATTTTATATATGCACTCAGATTTGATTACAAGGACCGATCGATCAGAAATTTTAAAAGATTGCTTCGCTGAACGTAAACTGTTTGAAATTTTATAATAGAAAATACTTTATTGCACACCACAAAATCAGAAACACAATACAAACTGAAAATTAAAATATTTGGAGTACAATGTAATATTAGTGTGATACTGCTGACGAGATCGGATAAATTCGCTTGTATATATGTATAACTAACTATAACAATGATTATTATCGGGGGGGCTTGAGCCAGCGTAAGTGTAGGTACTACGTAAATATCGGGTAATTATTTATCTATTTAATATCTAACCAATAAAAGGAACTTATAACATTATTGCTAAGTAAATACTAATTTAACGTTAAAACTTTCGGTCGATTTCAATATAGGTCAGTCAGCCTGATACTATATTAGTTTTTGTACGATTCATTTACGAGTATTATTGTGTTCATAGAAGATTCAGAGAAGGTACAGAACCTAAGGATTGTTGAATAATTCAGCGCTATTATTCTCTTAAGGTGTCACTGAGCACACATTATGTACCTTTACAATGAATTTTAATATGGTACAGATTTTGGAAATGTTTTGTTTTTTAAATCGTGACGAGTTTTAAGTCGGTGACCCGTATCTAAAATTTCAATGGGAATTATAATTTAGTATTTCAATTGAAATTGAAGGTTATGAGGCCGAAATGTATTTTCAGTGGTTAACATTACAATCTACTTAATTATAAAGTTATGTTTCTTTCTTCGAGCTGACCATGTCAAGGCTAGATGTTGCTGTGTGAATTGTCCAGTAATATTTATTATTATTTATAATTTAACGATAATATAAAAATAAATTAATAATCCTAGCATTCGATGTAACATACACACACTCCTTAAAAAAATTAGGCATGATTTTAACTGTTATTACGAGAGAATAAAAGAATAGTTTCGTAGTTATTTGTGCCTCAAATACTTTCATTAATAAATTTATTGCTCCGGCTTTGTCACGCAAACGAAATCTAAGCAACTTTTATGTCCCTACACGTTCTTGAAGCACGCCGGAGAAATTATGCGCATATAAAAATTCAGTGGTTATTAGATGAATGAAATTACGGCTACTGCCGAACCTTGGTTCTCTATTCAGAGATGTAATAAACAGGGTAACCTCATATCCCTTTGTTCAATGGGGACTGACGTCATGCTGTTTTAGAATTCGGCCATGGGATGGAAGTAGGCTTCATTTTAATATCGCGTATAGATAGAAATTTTGCATTTCTGTTGATTTTTAGAGATCACAATGTCACTTCGACGATATAAACTATTAATTTTGCTCTATGATTTCATACCACGGATTAATTTGATTTTTTTCAGATTTTGGACGTTTAACCTGCAGTAGTAGTGATGATCATTATGATACATAATAATAGCCGTAATATAGCAAAAAGCTTACTAAGGACTATACTTGAATCATGTGCAGCAGAAAATAAAGACGTTCACCAGAGAAACAATGCGTAAAATCCCCAAGTAATAAAATAAAAGGCAGTAAACTGATCAATCAAACTGAAACCCGCGATTAAGAAATTGCGAAGTCAATCCAGTTTGGAATTGAAAACGTTTCCGAAGAGCGAAGTGCTAAATCAGATAAATAATTCAAATTAGAGGTCCACGATTACACAATGGCAGGGGGTGTCGGGGAGGTTGGGCAAACCAAACGTGACGGCCCCGTGAATTTCTGAAGAAAATTCCGTGACGTGTCAACCACTAGTGACAAATTAAATTATTCAAGTTACCGAAACGTTAGCAGGATGACTTTTCGCCGCCGCCGATAACTAAGTAAGAATAAATTCACTTAAAGCTGCCGAAGCAAAGTTTAACTTGATAAAACATTGGAATTTTCGTAATTCAATTGTTCGAGGTTGGCCTGATTTGAATACGTCATTACGAATCATTTGTCGTGTTCACCTGACTTGGGAGGAATTACAACTAGGGGGTGAAGGTAGATAGATATAGATACCTACTCACTGTAAAGGGAACAACTTTTACATAATGGGATAGAGGTAGTACATACTTATACACCGGACGAAAGTAGGACAAAGTTTCCATATCTAGAGTACCTACACAGCTTCTTCAAAATTTAATTATATATTTTAGCTTGAAGTTCATGTAGTTAGGTACACAATGAAAACGTAATCAAATAATATGCTGACTTTCAAACTTGAAGTAAACACAAAAGTTGCAAATTAAGTTAACCTCATAATTTAAATGCGATTCTAAAACTTTTGCTTGAAATCAGCAGTATTGTTATAAGAAATGAAATTATTACTAACTAAGTGTTGATGTAATAAGTACGAGCCTATTATTATAGCGGATAACTGAATTACTCTTCTACGAACTTAAACAACTAACTCTAATGATCACTTATGAGATTTTTAAATTATTAAGGCCTGTTTCACATTTAAGATATAAAGCCTATGCGTAAGTTATCTCCTAGGTAAACTACACATTTTGGTAGGTAGGTACATTTAACTATCTGAATCTATACTTACCTGTAACCGGTAAAGCTGGCTCCTAATATTTAATTCAGAATTTGAAGATACAAATTAAGATTTCAGCAAAATTGGATTCATCTCGGCTAAAGTTTAGAAATTGGCAACGGGATGTAAGAATAGCGTATTTATATTGTGGGTAGAATTAAATGTGGCTCAGACTGTATTCGTCGATAAAACAAAGAAGAGGGATTCGGCAGTCGTGTTTCTTGCGGATCTCTAGATTTATATCTGGGTTCCGTATAAATCACGTTAATGTTCCGGCTAATGTCCCTGTGAGGTGTAAAGTGTACGCAAAATACGCGCAAAGTATTTGTGCCATTGTGCGTCGATAGCGGTGATTCAACGTTTTGATTTGGTACGTCCTTTAGATTAAGTTGAACACCTACTTTCATTATTGTTTAATTACAAGGGTACCATTACATTTTAGGGTTTCAAGTAAAACTAAGAGACTTATTGTTTGTAATGTTGTAGATAACAAAAAAAAAATTCCTATTCTATTATTATTGGCAAGACAATAAATAATAAATAAATATTTCTGGACAATTCACACAGCAACATCTAGTTCCGTTGTAAGCTCAAAGCTTGTGTACAATACTTCCACTACTTATTTCTAGTGACGAACTTACCAATTGTTCTGTTAATGTTGAACGTAATAAATTCATACATTTCAAACTATTTTAATCTTTCAAGGAACTTTCCTTGAATTATAACTTTATGATTATTATGTTTGTTAACTATTGTAATAATATAGAGGTTAAATTAATCAAGATAAGCTCTTATCAGAAACTCATTAAAAGGAAATTGAATCTAATTAATACAGCTGATAAGTAACACTCGGGTCCATTCCGTCAGCAAGCTAATAAAGAAAGGTCATGTTTCCTTAGTGTTTTGTCCTTCTAATTATATAATTACACAGTTATGTAGACTTTTTTATAAACTTGCTTCTAATGCATTTAGCCAATTCATTATCTCGCTAATGAATGAAAATATTCTAGAAACCACAATGCATAATATTAAAAGAACAATTAAAACCTTAATCTAAATAGGTCAGGGTCAAAACGTTTCACCTCCTTACTTGAACCCTATTTGAAGAAACACGGTCAAAACAGAATGACATCAAGTTTTGTGAAAATAAAACAACTTTTACTTGCAGTCGAATGTAAGGATTTGTAACGCTCGAATTCTGATGTAATTCAATTATACTTTGCATTTTGTGACGGCTAATGTCTATTTAGTGTTCATAAAATAAGAAATAACTGCCTCTAAAAGCTCGAAGGCGGAACACTTGGCTTGTTTTCAGATCTAAATGTAGATTTTCACGACCTTACCTAAGGTATTTTGCATTGACTTGAATATTCAGATTAAATTTTCATCATGAAAAGTTTACAATGCAACCAACCCCATCTCAAAGCGTACTTGCATAAAGAGCATCATTCAACTGAATGAACAAGGCATGACTACGAAATTCGCCTACAGCCTTTGTAACTGAATGACGATGGAAGATTAAAACATTTCGACGTATAATAACTATCGAAGCCTAAGTGATCCCGCGTAAAAACCGAGGGGAAGACCTATTTTCCGGCGGAACGCAAACACCTTTTCAATCCTTCAATGGGGCTAACGATGGGAGCGGTACCAACTAGCGGTGGCAGTTTCCTAATGGTATTGTAAGACAGAAAAAATACCGGGATCGCGGTACAATGGTGCAAAGAGAAAGATTAATCGTCTGGTTCGTGAGACGCTCGCCGAGAGCCGCGTGCTATCACCATGCGTCTGCACAAATTAATCATTTCAATACGTCATTGTCGCTGGCCGTCTACGTAATCTTCCGCTAATTAAACGGAAATTAGGCATTTTGACAGATCCCACCGATTTTTCATTCGAATTTAAACCCCCATGCTGCCAGAACTTGATTAATAGATTCTCCGCTCTCAGCGAAGATAAGAATCCTATAAAGCTTTTAGAAGTGCGATGTAATCTTGGCCATCGTTTCCATAAACTTAATGGCGAAGTATCACAGAACTTACATATCGCTGTTATAACAGCCCAAGTTGGCATATTTGTTACCCCCACAGTCAGCATATTCGCGTCGAATGACCGCCAATTTATGTGAAAACTTCCACACTGGTTAGAGTATGACCTATCATATCTAAGAAGAACTTTCCACTCGTCAAGATCCAGATATCTGTTTCGAGAGAATACCTTAATCGAATATGGTACGTAAAAGTTTTCAAAGTTTATGTAGAGCGATGTGTCAATTTTGCGATTGAAATACGAGAGAGATTTAAAAGGCAACCTCACAAGTTCCGCTTGTTCATGTCGGCGTTACGTCTAGAATACGAATTTTAACTTCTCATTGTAAGGAAATTTTGATGTAGATACTTTATCTACACGACTTTCTTTCGCACAGTAAAGATTTATTAGCTCACATTGTCATTGACACGAACATTACAAACGAGGTGTTTCTCATAATGAATGTGGCTGATACATCTCAATATATAAAAGCTGATGGTCGTGCCTTGCGGAACGCCAGGAGGATAAGTAAAATATTCCACTTAGTGAATTGCCAAGTGAATTGCCACAATTATCATACCGTTTTGCTGGCGCTGCTTACTAACTGTCATTTATTCTATACAGCTACAGAGAAAGACGATTTTCTTCGGATAAAATAGGTGAAACTGCAGAATTACATTACTCGCCTCTTTGTGTAATTGTAAATTTGAATCCCTTCAATTGACAGTTATTTATGAATAATATTAAAACTTAATTTTATATTTCAGTTATTTAATTACTACATACATTTAACCGTATTTACCTAATAAATTTCGATGAAAGCCTCTTGGGGCTTCTTAGTAGTACAATTTTACCTATTCGAATTCATAAGGCCTTGGTATATTCATTGGTTATCTCTATCTCTACTTTCATAGCAATAAATAGGCGGAAAATCTTATCCGGAATTATATCCGGTGTAGTGACTGTAGCCCATATCGTAACAAAGTGGAGCATTCGGGAGATCTACAATGAACTTCATACAAACTTTTATGTGGTATCCTAGATAAAATAAATTGAGGTATTAAATGCTTTCTATTTCGAGTTGAATTGCATTCGCGAAATATTGTGAACTCGATATTTATGAAACAAAGTTGAACTTCCACTTGGTATTTTCAAGATGTGGTAGTTACTTTATTAAAGTTCTTAGATACAAGTTTCCGGTATATTCGAAATGTTTTGTTGTATTTTTAAGTAAAATCTATTTCAAAAATGAAATATAACAGTAATGTACCTGCTACATATTTAAATAATACTTTAATTGAAATAAAAAATATTCTTTTAGTAAAATAATAATAATACATTATGACATAGTATTGGAAATAGTTTAACACGAAGTTCTTTAAACCTCTGCCAACTTTCTTAACCTTAGGTTTGGCTCTCTCATAATTCAAATATTTTTTCCCAAAGAACTGTTAAACTTGCCAATTCAAAATAGTTTAAAACTACCCGAAAAACGTCTTATACATATTCGCACATGTTGAATGTGATTGTCGTTAGGTAGGCGTCTGCCCGTCGCGCCTTCCCAGGTACGACAGTGGCGCCACATGGGCTTCTGCCAGATTAATGGATCATTGCCCCCACCCCCCACTGCCCCGATTTGGGGGAAACTATTCACCTCCTTAGATATATCGCCATAACTCCACTTAACACTGTTACGGGAGTTCTGTTGAAAGGGTTAAGATTGTGACGTTATTATGTGACTCAAGTAATGGGGAGAATTATTAATAGACGTACTATTTATAGGGAAATTGGTGTTTTCTCTTGTGTATATTACTTGTTTATTATTTCTGTATTTTATATGTATAAAAAGTTGTAGATAAAAAGTTATATGAATATAATTTTCATAATTTCACCAGCGAGAGGAACTGTTTGTTTAAGATGCAAGGCGCTTCCGCCAGTAACAACTGTAAATTTTAGTGGAAGTTTGACGGGGAACATAGAAGAATCGAGACTGAAGAAGTGTCCACTAAAATAAGATGTTTTTAAATGTCATGAATCCGATTCCCGTCGCACTATCAGTACCGCGAGCGTGCGTAGCTGACATTTAGAATTAGGTCAATCGACAGCGAGGTCAATGAAAAAAGTTATTTCAGGCTTTACTATGAAACGAGTGCACGTGTTGAAAGCCCACGGAGGTAAAAGGTTCCTTATGTGAATGGCTCTTATCAAGACGATCTGTTATCACTTTCATAAAAGTGTAGGAGCCTAGTACACGAGACAGGGCTATTCGTTTGTAAATAAGTTTGTGGGATGTGTACATTCTGTGTGGTGGAATTTCTGTGTCATTTGTGCCTTATTTTAATGAGAGTTTTAAGAGAAGATAGAGCATTTTACCATTGTTTATTTAAAATAGCTTTCATAAATCAAATTAATACAGTATACTATTTTACTTGTTCTTATTAAGAAATTCTATCTTAAATCGTGTACTTAAGTAAAGCTCTACTAAAAAATAATTTCCAAGTGAATGTACTTAATCAAAATACGCAGAGACTCCAGATAAGCCTGAAATAACTTAGATTCAGTAACAGCTCATAAAACTGGAGACGCAAGTGCCAATGTGTTTGACTTTATTCGCAAGAGAATATGGAATTAGAGTCAACGGCACCCAATAAAACAGTGACCCACTGATGTCGATCGTAACGGGCAACCTTCAATCCGACAAGTAGCAAAGTAACGTTTATGCCCTATAAAACACTTCCAAACTGCTTCTCGTAAATCAAGAGAACATCGAAAGTTAGCCGACGAGCACTTAAACTTTAACAGACAATAATATGAAAAAAAACTGTCTTGGGGATAAAAAGTAATGTGGTGATAGAGTTCCTTAAAGGGCTAAGTTGGTGAGTGGGTACTGGGTAAGTTTTGAGGAATGTTGTAATGAGTACAATCGATAAATTTGAATGTTCGACGGCGCCCGGCAACTTGCAACTTTTTTCGTGAGAGCGTGGGGAGCGCGCGCCACGATGACGCCACGCGTAGGGCGGGCGGCCACCGACAGCGACGCTACGCGACCCGCCTGAAATCTTGCGAAACTTTGTCGTTCTTAAAACTACTTTTTTTTAAATATGTACATTATTTTTGATCGACTCTAAGTATATTAAATTAAGCATAAAGTGTATGTGTAATAAATATTAATCTATGAAAGTCTTTGGTAGTATTTTAGTAAATGGTTAAAGGAAAAATAAATTCAATATTTATTTTATACAGATGTCATATTTACATTAAAATTTTATCTAGTCATGTCATGATATAACCAAATCACTATAACGTAAGTAATTACAGTTCTCGTATTATAGTGGAACACTGCCCTTACAATAGGGCTGTCGAAAGCGAAAGACATCTCTGCAAGTGA
The DNA here is from genome assembly GCA_963691955.1 of Chloroclystis v-ata. Taxonomy (NCBI): domain Eukaryota; kingdom Metazoa; phylum Arthropoda; class Insecta; order Lepidoptera; family Geometridae; genus Chloroclystis; species Chloroclystis v-ata. The sequence continues at coordinate 6,852,616 of OY829902.1, read as the reverse complement.
TTATAAATCGCGAGGGTGTGCAAACTTCATGAATTTATTATAATTTGTTATATTACATTATTCTTACTTTTGTGAGCACACGTTACTCTCGATGTTTATCGAGTGGAAAATCTTATTTCCGAATGTCGGTAGGGAAATGCGTTTGTCATTGACATCAGTAGAAACTTTGCTGAATTCTATATGGAAGAAAAAGTTCAGGAATATATGAAGTTCTTGAACAAATCTATAGGTCTACGATTTATCTGTCAGTTAATAAATTTAGATAAATAATGCTGAATGAGAATTCTAGAAATGTTGGATATTAAAATGAAATAAAAAATTACTTGTAGCATTCAAAGTAATTGATATACCTAAACTATAGACACGGTTTATTATCTATCAACATTACAAAATAATAACCTGTAACTTTCCCTAAGAAAATATTTCCTATTTCGTTGATATATCGTAACAATTTCATTTTATTGCCGTCGTCCAGCCCTATAAACAAGCAGGTAGGGATAGTCGGCTCGGAAGTGATAATCTTAAAAGTTAGATTGACATAGTTCTGTCGTATAAAAGTGTTGCAAAGTTACAATGTCACAGGAATATGTATAGGGACTCCTGCCTCTGATTTATAGAGCCTGGCACTCTTTCAACTGGTAATTGGGGCGAAATACGTAAAAACGTCGTTACTACGAAACTTTTACGGTTGCCATACTTGATCTTACCTTGTACGCAAATCCATAGTAAAATTTGCCACATTTTATCACTGAATTATTGTTTTTTTTTCGGTCGTAACACCGAATTAAGAAGTGTTAGGCCGTAAATTACGTTTTGTGGTTTTATGGTAAATTTTTATGGTGTCAGATAGAAAACAAACGTATAAAATGTTTTCAAGTGTTTTTTCCTATTTTAGCACTTGATGTTTTATTGCATAAAAATAAAATAATTACTACAATCTATAAAAAACTTAAATAAAAGTAAAGTACTTACAACTAGGAATATGAACAAAATATTTTAGGTGAGCAAAGTTTTAAATGAAATTGGGTTGTTGGTACCAATAATTCCATAAATGAAAAGTTTCCCAGCGATTCTAAGCGCAGTGGATTATATAGGACGATTACATCAGCGTAGGTGGAAGTTTTGTATCTGAACCCGAATAGTCTCCGTCTCGGCAAACTTAGCACTCACAATAAATTAGAAGTTCCCTTCAAAAGAGAATGGCGATTAAAACTATTTCACAAAGTGCGGCCCTGGGAACGAGGAAACTTTCAATTTTTATGACAAATTCAATTAGGGGTTGATTTATGCTTCTTTGTTAGAACCCTTTTATAGCAACAAAATGATTTTAGTAACTTTTGGACTTACAATATTTAAAATTATCTAATACCATTAAGGCAATGCTTTTATGATTTATAATGTTCCTCGTTTTAACGACTTTGAATTTGGAATTCTCAAAACAATTGGGTGAATTCCATAAAAAGTTTACACATTTCCAAGTTAAAAACCTTTCCGCATAACATTCTGAAAGTTTATGCAGAGCAGACAATGTTGGGAGCAGTTCGCAAGTTAGCCGACATTTTAAATCTAAAAACCTGCGACCGATAGAGAATCCCATTAGGGATAAAGATCTCGCGACTACGGTGGACAATAAAATGGTTCCATCATATCTGAAAGTTTGTCCCATAATGAAGCGTATGGGGCGGATGCTTTACGACAGCAGTCGACGAATCTTTATTGGTAGCGGACCAATTTAGATAAAAGGAAAGAGCTTTTGCCCTGAAACACCAGAGATAGTAGTCTTAACTATCGCCAAGTTAGGGGTAGTTAATCCGGTGCGTTGGCAGATAAATCAAGAGTCGGCGATAAATTCCCGTTGGACGGTAATAGGTGAAAACTATTAGGTACTGGGTAATTTGAGTGAAAAAACTACATGGGATGGAGCCGCGGCGCCGACGGCTTCGGGAAATGGCTTTGGTAAGTGGGTCCGCCGGGAAACTTTGTCATCGATCTTTGAATAAATTAAGCTAACTAGCTTTTTACATGCACGTTTTTTTTCACAGGTACACGATTTCGTTTTTGTAGTTAATTTTCGTAATTTGATTTTAATTTTCTTGATTCACATTCCTTGGGAAAGTTTATTCAATGGCTCTAAAAAGTTATTATGAAAAATAACTATATACAATTCGTTTATAAAAATTCATTGAGCATTTTATTATTTCAGGCTTTTTAAGAAATGTATTTTTACAAATACTCATTTATTGTTTTAGGACCTATTTTTTAATATTATATGAATGGACAATTCTGCTGATTTAAGATGTACATTTTATTCCCGGAAACACTGTTACAACCAAAAACACCCTTCTACACCAAACACCAAGTTTAACGAAAAGATACCTCGTAATTTGTATAATAGAATAGACGAGCTCATGGCACGGTCGAATGGTAATGGATAACTTCGCGTTCCAGTCCCGTATCCCATTATGATGTCCTTCTCTACTGAGAAGAACTAGAAAGGGACGGAGAAAAATATCTTTGTGAAAAACGAGTTTCGTTTTGTATCTCAATCGGTGAGTTTGGTTCATTTCATTCGCGTCGACCGCCGCCGCCGTTTGCCGCCGCTTTACGAAACTTTCCACGGAATTTTCCACTAAACTTTTGATGCTCTAAGATTGCTACGAGCATGATCCTATGAAACAATTTTAGGATATAGGTATATGATAACTTACAAGAATTTACGATTTTATGGACGGTTTTAATTTGATTTTAATGCATGCTTAGCCGGATTCAGAACAATGTAAAATTTCTCTGACCGCAATATAATACCTACTTTTCATGATTAAAACGCCTTAATATTGTTACCTATCCTGACTTTTATGTTATCTATTTAAGATCAAAATAATAAAGAAATGTATCGATAAGATAGTAATTTTATCAAAATAATACAACTTTATTGCTTTTAACCAAAGGCAACTTATTATTTAAAGGGAGGCCTGTGAAATAATTCGGAAACCATTTAAATTTCAGCAATTCTCTTTGATACTATAATAGATGGCCGGAATCAGGTCAGGGGCATGACTATGCTCCGTAAAGTCCTTGGTACCGTCGTCCGCCCATTTAAAGAAATTACAATTTGATTATTTGACAAATTATTTAAGGAATTTGTGAAACGCTTAAAAAATCTTTACGAAGATGATATTAAATGAACTATCTTCCCGAAACCTCAAGAGACTGAACTAAGACGATTAACCAAAAACTGATAAGCTTATACAAAAACGAAGTCTTTACAAAATGCTGATCTTGTACTAATATGTTTAAAAACTTTACCCAAGCGAAGGCGATATTCCAATTCACGTTAGGAAACAACGTAATCCACCGGATTTTAAAGTGGACTTAGCCAAATCGGCGACTCCCTTTCTTAGCTTGTTATCTCATATCCTAAAAGTTTAAAACGCCAGAGCCATCGGAACTGGAACTTATTAACTCGATGTGATCGCGCAGAACTCGCCGGTAAAATGTTACAGGAAGGGGAACTTCCGACGAACTGCAAAAAGAAACTGACTAAAGTTTAAAAAGAACGCTAAATGCGATCCGTACTTAGCGGAGGTGGGCGTAAATCTGTACTATCAATATCTTGTGAGCAACTTTTCCAGCTCTTTGGTTTCACTTAGATTTCCTGAAGTTGCGCTTATGTATTTCTTTGAATTTACTTTAAAGTTTACACAATCACGCTCTGCACTATTTCTGTCTGATCATAACAAGATCTTTTAAAATATTGCTCGTCTTTTTATTGTACTTGGGATGTTTACACGGTTTTATACTTGTTCCGTGTAAATTTTTATGTTCCCGATTTTATTCTACTGTCATAGTTACCATATAAAAGTTAACTCGTTGATATGAGCAAACTTAAATTGGAGGGGTTTATTGGGGTTGTTAAATGAAGGAAAATATCATAATGCATAGGTTTAAATAAAATTCATCTAGATTCAATTTTCCAATTTACCTGAATTATGCGGAAATTTCCGTAGGTTTTTAGTAATAATACAATTGTCAATACTTTTTTAGTCAGGTTCACCCTTTTTAAAAAAAGTCCTTTTCATATCATGTTATGAAAGGGATATCCAAATACAGTACCTGAAATAATAAATAATTCAAAAGTATTCTTCAAGTGATCGATCAACCAACTATTAATGCTTGATCGATCACTTGATACCTATAGGATAATAAGTAATACTGTAATAAGATCCAACAACAACATTATCACTAACATAGCATAACATCGGGAGTCAACACCCTGCAGCCCACTAAAGTTCAAAAACGCTATTTCGCATATTTTGAAATCGATTCCTCTATAAGATATCAATAGCGTATTCTTTTCCTACAAATAGTAATGTAACACCTCGTACGATGTTAATCGTAGTGTTCAATGAGGAACTCGGTGATGTTGTTGTGTTGGGTCAGGACTAGGAATATAGGTAGGTACCAGGGTCAACAGATACCGGACACAAATGATGCTTCGGAGCTGCAAGGCACCTACCTACAGGCTCAACAGATACCGGATACAAATGATGCTACGGAACTGCTTTGAACCCGTTATAACAGTAATGGTTACGCACTGCAAACCTGTTGTTTTGTACCAGCGAATAAAAAATGAATCGATCTGGGTTTTAATAAACACAGGTGCAATATTCGACCTGAATCTTAGGCTCACCCCATACAAATATAATGTTTCGTCACGCACGATTTAATTAGGTATAAAATCTTCCATATGACCTTCAGGTTATTTAGTAAGAACATTTGGTATAACTTTGATATAAGTCACCACGCTCATCAGGCGGATTGGCGATCGCAGTAAGCAAAGTGTGTTCTGTCTACTGACACAGAAGGACGTTAATTATTAAGATAATAAGAATTATTTCTAACAACAAAAGCCTGATGACCTTATGCACAATAAAAACAAACCTACATACTTCAGTCTGAAGGTAAAGTTCCTAAAACCTCAATGGACCCAATGACCAAGCTATTTTCATTTATCATTTTATTAAAAATTCTACACATAGTCAAAGGAGTTTCAGTATCATACAATATTGAGCCTATAAACACAATATCTCTGAAAACAAACTAACTTTCTCCATGACCGACCTTTACAGATTTATTACAAGTATACAATAGTTTAAAACCTATGTATGTAAGTCTATAGGTTAATATTTAAAGAACATAAAGAGGTCTGACCGTTCCCGAGAAACTGTAACGTAGTATGCAAATGAGGGGCCAAGCCAACGTGGCTCGCGCACTGAATATTTCATCGCAATGCATTCCTAACCACGTCTTCATGTTAATTGTGGAAATTATCCGATCGGACGTTTTAATAAATGATTCGAATGTCGGACATTTAAATCACTTAAAATACGATTTACTGCAAGTTTGTATCAAAGTACACTTAGAAGTTGATAATTCGAGAGCCGTGTTTGCTAAGTGCACACTCGACTTTTATTCCGAAGGTTGTGGGTTCGAACCCCGCCGAGCATCTTTGACTTGGTCGGCTTCGCCCGTTTTATTCCCTTTTAAGCTTCCCTGGGCTACTAAGCCGAGATCCGAAGAGCCATGTTGGCTAAGTGGGAGCACACTCGACTTTCATTCTGAAGGTCGTGGGTTCAAACCCCGCCGCGCACCTCTGATTTTTCTTCTTTGAAAATTATGCGTGCTTTAAAAAACACGTGCTCTAACGGTGAAGGCAAAACATCGTGAGGAAACCGGCATGTTCTGAGAACTTTGAAAAGTTTGAAGGACATGTGTCATTCACCAACCCGCACTTGGCCAGCGTGGTGAATTAAGGCCTAATCTCTCTCGTCAAAGAGAGAAGTTTCTGTGTCCCAGCTGTGGGAACGTGAATAGGGGTGTTATGTAAGCTTCCCTGTGCTACTAAGACCACCTAAATCGGCCCAGCCGTTCCGGGTTATGAAATTACAACGAAAAGGGCATTGATTTTTATAAAAGATAACAATTTTAGCACCAGTTTTATAATCGATTTATTAATTTTGTTATTATACTCGTTTAATTCGTGTATATTAACAAAACTAATTAATCAGTAGAAATACATTAACCTTGACTAGTCAATTTGCATATTAATCGGCGTTTTTATTTTTATAAAGCAAAAAATAAAGTTAAACAATAGCCTAATCTAATTTATCTGCCTAAGAAAAAAAACCCATGCCTTAAAGTTTTTCACAATAATGTTTTCTGATAATCATCAATGATAGAGCCTATTCGTAACTTATCTGCCAGATAAACTACAAATTTTGGTACAAATATCTGTTAAATAACTACTATCTGAAACTTTATCTGTAACCGGTGATAGACTAAATAATCTGTATAAGTAAGTAAAAACTTAAATATGCTCCGTGACTTAAATACTCATTCATGTCTGTAGTCTAACAACCTTATCAAGCAATCTAACCGATCCATTAACAAAACTCTCAGAGTTAAATGCACTTTTAATTCACAAAACCCAAAGGATAAAAGGTCGTTGAACCGAATCAGCTGTTTAATAGCAACTGTGGTAATAATTGGAGGTAGGTATAAGTACGGACTATAAATATATGAGTGATAATATATGAGTGCCTATCGGAATAATCACACGGGGACACTCAATGACGAATTATTTGATGTTACTCAGGAACTCATTTTGTTTTTAGGTATTTATTTGTGTCAACGTGGTTAATACCCCTCGCGTTTAGGATTATCAGTTTTCCTTATAACTTTATTATATTAAATATATTATAATAATGGTCTAGACACTTCATATAACTCAACTATAGTTATTTTAATATTCTTTGTGTTTTCTTACAGTATATTAGAAGAAGGACTTACGTTATCCAAAAATATAAAATATAATAAAATTATAATATTATGTTTCCCTTTTCTGTTGTAAAACTTTATTTATATTAATCATTACATATATTACTTATATTGACATAGGACCTTGACCCTATCCAATTGCCTTATATAGTATAAGGTACTTATTTAATTATAATAAAGCTCAGCTCATAGGTACATTAGAAAAACACGTACCTAAGTTACATTATGTCACGGGAAAATTATCATAACGCGGGAAAAGCGTACTCTGTATCTAAAGGAGTTTTAATATGCGCTACTTATCAGAATTTTATAATTTAATATTTATATTATGACAGTTTTTATTAGCTTTGTAAAAGTAGCAGTTAGCAACAGAACAGATGGTAAGCGATTTGAACAGCCTTGACTCATCAAGCGATGCCCCAAAAATTATATGAGCGATGCATTCCTTGTGTATTAAATATATGCACACTATTCTGATCTTTAAACAGTTGAACGCAAGGCGGAATTTTCTCTGGAGAATATTAAACTTGATGGCTTATAATAACATAATTGGCTCATAAAATTCTTAAATTAAAAAGTTCATTTACAAAGTCATTTGACACCTACTTAAAGTAGCCAATCTGTTATATTAGGGATATTTTTTATTAATTTTAATCAGTTTTAGATAATGCCTTTGATGCATATGACAGCTACACTAACAATCATAATCACCTTTATTTATGTTCCCACTGCTGAGACACAGAGACTTCTCTCTTGACGATAGAAATTAGGCCTTAATTCACCACGCTGGTCAAGTGCGGGTTGGTGAATGACACAAATCGACCTATGCGTAGAATAGAGTTCTATGTGACCATAGAGCAAAAGTACTTTTATCAGCTAAACGTGTTATGGAGTTCAAACTCTACAGAGGTGCGTTTTTAGAATTTTTATATCTAATGTAGTTACGGAGATATAGAGTCGAATAACGTTGCATCTGATATCAGTTCCGCAGAACAACGCACTGAGTGTCCATGCGACAGTAATCGGAAACGGGGACGGCAAGATAGCGCGGTCCGTTTTTCAGTCCAGCCACTATACGATGGAAAGCGGTAGATCATTACGGGCGTTCGATATTTATTTGGGACTTTTTTTGACGGAAAGCTAGTGAAACTCATTATTAATACGAAAGAACGATCAACTTAATACATGTCTTCAGTATAATCATTTTATGTATAATAATAAACACGATAAAGTACAAGTCATATGAAAATATAGGACCATTTTTGACGGATACTGATGAGCTTTTATGGATTTTATGTGAATATAGGACTTTTTATGGTGGAATCTGTTTTACAATTTACGGAGTCGATGTTAAGATAGGACGTTTTTACTGGAATAACGAGTTTAAATAGGACATTGTTCGATTTAAATCTTCGTTAATTTCAAGTTTTATTTTATAATAATTTGTTCTCTAAATTTGTAGGTGTTCATATAATTCTGCCATACTCATAGTTATAAACAAAAACAGTTATTTTTTGTCAGATCACAATCCTCACCTTAACATTATTGTCCCTATCTCCTGGGGCAGTAGGAAAAAAAAATAGCCTAAAGCTCTATCTACAAATAGACTATTGTTGTGAGTATTTCCAAAATTTTCAAACAGTATTTTGAATTGTTTGATCTCCAGAACTAAACCTCTTACACTGAAGCTACAAAGTAACGCCATTATCGTGACATAGTCAACTCTAACTTTAATCTAGATTTCCATATCCCAAAAAAACTGTGCTACGAATGTCATGTTTTCCGGCTAAAGAAAAACCTGACGGACCCTGATTTAAAAATAAGGGATTTAAAAAGTCGAGATAAAAAAAACACTGAACATTCAAATGAAAACACTGTTTTGCTGTGTTTGATTTTAAGAATGATTGCAGTGGCCTCATGACAATATAAACGTATTTTCTATAAGAGATTTCAATTTTATAAGTTTTGAAATGGGTAATAGAATAAGGACATTTGCTATAATGTGGGATGAATCAGTGGGAAAGCGTAGGGCAAATGATGTGACTACATAGTTGCCTTTTAAAATGTATTCTTGCTAATGTTGACCAAGAAGTTTGGTTTTTAGTTGGACAATTACTGTGGGCCAAACTGGAAATCGCTTTGTGGTTTCAGAAAGAGGTAAAGCACAAAATAAAAACAATAATATTTACGAACTGAGATTATCACTTTATTTAATCGCTTTGTGTTTCCATTGCATGTTTACGCCACAAATAAGTTAATCATCCGCCTTAAATATCTACAGAAGGGACATGTCCGAAAAGAAGATGATAGTGTTAATTCTGTTATTGAAAGAGCTTCTTAAACCAAAACTATCTATACTCCTTTTGAATGGCGTTTATTAGTAAAATGAGTCAAGAATAAGCCTCTTTGATTTTATATGTCTATGACAAGTTAATGACAAGGTATGAATGAAAGATATTGAGGAGAAGAACTGGAATAGCATTAAAGAACTTCATGCAGAGAGCAGTAACACTAACAAATTATGTTTTAAATATTACTTTACTTTATAATTTTACAACAAATTATGAAATGAATTAAACCTATGTTTTAAGGTTTCTGATGATAAATACAGAGATTTATTAGATAAGTGCCACTCAAAAGTTATATTCGTGGAGTATCATCCTTACCTCATCACACTGCGTAATTCTTTAGAAGAGTCGGATGATGAGTTACTGGACTAAAGGATATGGTATTTTTTCTGCTGCTTAATTTTGAAGCTGTATTCGTCATTTAGCGAAATAATAATAATGACATTCCACGTTGTAAAAGTTAGCTATTATTTAGTACTTACTTATAAAGGTTGATTTTTATTTGTTTAAGTAGGATTATGTAACTAATGCAAACCTGATGAGCAACCCCCTGTCTGATGTTAAGTATTCTGATAATAAAAATACAACTTTTGGGTACTTAATTAAACTTTTTCATGTTGTTCTAACGGAAGGACATGGTACTAAGTTACTAATAAGTAACGCGTGATTGATATTCAAAGTGAGTCTTGAGAACAAACTTTTGAATGAATAAAAGTTTGTTTCACTTATTTTGAGATTTAATCAGTTTTAAACGATTTTAAATTCCCAAAATATCCTAAATATTTTAAAATTAAATAATATATTTATATATAGGTATTAATAATGGAAGCTAGACATAGTTTCACTAACATTATTATAAGGACTAATTCACATAGAACTCTTACGGAAAAGGTGATTCCGACGTAAAACGATCAATATTAATATAGAACATCATTTCATTATGATTTTTCCGTAGAACAAAGTTTAGTGTTGACAACGGACCCTCGCTGTTTTGCCGTACAACGTCCAATGTTTACATGGGACTTGCTATCTCCGGAAAAAAAAGAATAATAAATATACAACACAAAGCAATTAACTATGCTGCGGTGTTGTAACAACATACCAAAAAATCTCAATGATAAGTCTCACCGTTTAAAAGTTATAACTCTTAAACGAAGTCAAAAACTTCTCTGGCCTCTACTGAAAACCATCAACTTTGCAGATCAAACTCTGTTCTACGGATGAGTCGAAATGTCCTTCAAATTTTTCGTTCTCGGAATATGCCGGTTTCCTCACATTGTTTGCCTTCACAGTTACGAGCACATTATTTTTCAAAAAGAAAATCAGAGGTGCGTGGCGCTGTTTGAACTCACGACCTTCGGATTTAAAGTCGAGTGAGCTCCTGCTTAGCCAACACGGTCAAATAATCGAGATAACTTCAATTAAATTACTTTAAAATATACTATGTATAATATAAAAATATTGAGTAGAACAAACTGGATAATCACGAATGTCTACTGCACAGAACAAATGCATCAAAAGTCATTGATCTTTAGAAGGTCTTCCTGATACCTATAAAAAAATAACTTCTTTTAACAAGTCATTAATAAAGATGACTTAGGTGGTCGTTATCAATAACCCTATCTCGTACCAAATCACTTTGGGTGCTATAATACCTATACCTGTACCTAAATAGGTCAATGAACCGAAGATGCACTTTATTGGGAAGGTTGAGGTGACATTGTAGAACAACGAAGCGTCCACTTTGCAAGGATTTCCATACCTAGTTGCTTAGTCATACGAACCCAATACGTATTACAACTAGGCCAGGCTATGGTCCGGGTCTTTCTAATCGAATCTATTATCTAAGAAGATGAAAATACTCATTTATTAGTAACAAATAAATAAATCGAATAAATAAATATAAATATTGCTGGACAGTTGACACAGCAATATCTAGCCCCGTGGTAAGCTCGAAGCTTGTGTTACGGGCACTAGATAATCTGATATACTTATTAGAATATAATATAGATAGATATATAGATAGATATCATACATATAGAACTCCCAGACGCCGGAACAAATATATGCAGATCGTATAAATTTTTGTAAATAAAATAGTAGGTATCTAATTAATAATATAAATAAATAAATTCTAAAGAACCGTTGGTCAGAATTGCAAAATTATTTCAGTGTTGGTTAGTACATTTACCGAGGAAGGCTATAGGCCAATAAAAAAGCTATATATAGATTAGAAAGAAAAGACAAGCCAAGCTGCCATAGATTTTATTAGGTATTGACAGCGTTTTTCTCCGTTGAACTGTTTATAACTTTATAACATAAACTCAATAAATTACAAATGATTTAAGTTAACACATAAATCATGTTAAGCTAACAGCTCTATCGTATCGAATTAATCACCCACGAACGTTATTTGAAGATGCTATCTGTATCAACATTCAACATGCCCAAAATATATTAAATAAATCCTACTGGCATTATCAAGGTCACTAAACTAAATTTCAATCATATTTCATATCATCATTTATTATCTAGTAGGTACTACACCTACTCGTAACACATGCTCCGACCCCTAATTTCTGTAAGGCAGCAGGCGAAGGTCTGCTTGCGACGAAGTAGGTTGCGGGTTCGATTCCCGCCTCGGAACGAAAATTTGTACGATCTGCAGATATTTGTTCAGGATGTCTGGGTGTTATTATGTGTAATAAAAATATGTATGTATGTTTATGTTTTAAATTAAGTTGTATTCTGTAAATACCTAAAACGTACTTTATATGTATATAATAACCTTAGGTCGTTCCTGCAAGTCGTAATGTAGAACTTAGGCAAATACATGAAATACGAGCAGACATCATCATAAATATCATAGCATTCATGAGACGTAAACTCGTTCAAGTGATAAATCCCAGTTCTCAGTCAGTTTAGATCAGAGAGCGATTGTAAAAATCCTCAGAACATCAAGGGGTATCGCTTTAACGGCGGTTAGCGTATAATGTTATTATTATTACTATGGGTACTAGCGTTCGCTTGATATATGAGAAATATTCGCGGTATTTGATTTGATTAAGTTTTTGAATATCAATGTGGAGTTCGCAAGGACTTTTGTTGGTTTCCATAATTTGGTTTTCGTTATATTTTCTTTGGAAACGCTTGTTTTAGGTAGAAAGTACTTTGGGTGTAGTTTTAAATTATACAATTGTTTTCTATGTTGTAAAATAAGTTATTTGTAATTCTACTGATATATATTTTTTAATTTAACTTTCCGATGAAATAATAAATATGTATTGTGTTCACTTATTAACTTGTTACTTTTTTTACTTTGTTTCTATTAGCAGTTATTATTATTTTTATTATATCTGATGAATTTACAACGTCAAGCCTAAGTTTTAATCGATCAGGGCCGCCCAAACGAATCAATTTATCTTAGGAAATTATTGACGATGTTTAATAGAAATCATTTCAGATATGAATATATATCATCAAACAAGGACAAAGTTGGCATCTTATCATCTTATCACGCGAAGTTTTGAAGTTATTAATTAAGATTTTATCATAAAAATCATCCGGCTTGATACAATCTATATCCGGCTTGATCCAATCTATAGTATCACACACAACGGCTAGATTTCGTCAAAATACCAACTAACGTCATCAGCATTGTAAAAACGTAGGATTTAGTTAAACCGAAATATCATGTTTTATACAAAACGGCATTGAGATTATGCAAAGTTAGACTGTGAGCGTAGAACCGAAAATAGAAAAATCTGTAAATGAGGATTCACTGTATGCTTAGAGCTCAAGGAAATTCAAATTCAGTGTGATAAATGATAGAGCCAAATATGTCTTCCGAGTATAGCCAATTATATACCGGCATTTTTTTTTATTTCGACAAGTGAATTATTATAAAAAAACTCGTTTACGGCCCTTGATTACCCGTTGGAAACCTTGGAAAATTGTAAGTTTTTCTAGCAGTATTTTTATATTAATTTCCGTGGTAGGTTTAAAATCCTTGATGATAATTCTATAATTTAAAATTATATGTAACCCTTTTAATACATAGGTATAATAAGACGAATGTCAATTCGTCTGGAATGCAGTTTCCTTGAAAAGTTTTCCTTTACCATAATTGTCTTTGTCTCAGTATTAACAGTAAATTATTTATTTACCTATATTTAATTTTATATAAGTACTCACAATAATTCATAATTTAAATCTAATTCTACTGGCAAACTTCCTTAACCAAGTTGCTAAAAGTGACTAGCCGACTCGCCGACGGCTTCGCTTGAATTTTTTATCTTATCTACATTCAGATAGTTAATATAATATAGCCTAAAGCCTTCCTCAATAAATGTACTATCCAACACTGAAATAATTTTTCAACTCGGACCAAAGCGGTTCCTGAGATGAGCGCATTCAAACAATTGATTGTTTGAACGCGAACAAACAAACTCTTCAGCTTTATTATATTAGTATAGATTCTTCTTCTCTTAATTGAATTTACAGTACATTAATCAACTATATTTAATTTTATATACTGAAATTAATTCATTTAATTATTTCAAATTCACGAGCAAACTTCCTTAACCAAGTTGGTACTCGAAGCTTATTAGTGATTCCCTATAAGGCTCAGTCTAATCGGATTTCGCATCCCATTATTCCCGGTTCTTCCGTAAAATGGGATATAATTTTTAATCGCTGCTTTTTTTCATGGTTCCACAACGTTGAAGGCAAATTGAATTTTTTTCCATGCCTCACTGGACTAATTCGACTAATGCGTTTAGTGGATGCACGTTCATATTCTAACTGGTTTTTTTTGTGGGAGGATTTAGTACTGCCTCGACGACTAGTTAAATTGAACTGCCTCGGTCTAGCTAGAGTAGTTTATCGGACGTCAGGAACTTAGGGATTTTTTGCTTCTTGTCTAAAAAGTTTTCAAAGGTTCTGTATGGAATTACCATTTTTGAAGTAAGAATGCCGATCTTACTAATATTTGATAAATTATTTCAGTGTTATATTATTATTAGTCCGGAGGAGTATAGGTACACCGTAACACAGGTTATAAACCTAGCATGGGTTAAACCTATGTTTTTCTGATGTTTAGAGTCATTGAAATTTTTAAGTAGGTACTACTGTTTAAAAGTTATATGTAAACCCTTTATAGTGAATAATAAACTTTATTTTATTTTTTATTTTTATATATAGCATTTATCGAGGATTGCTATAGGCGATTTGTAGATACGTAAGCGAAGCTGTCGGCGGGTCGGATATAAATTATATTTGCATTAAGATTTTTTAAATATTTATGAACTTTCCCTAAATTACTATCTATTGCTCGTTCTTAAAATTTTAGTAGGTAGCTTATACTACTATACACTTAACTACACAACACTACTTAATACACTTATTATAAGATCTCAATAATTTAATCAACAACGGTCAATACATTAATTGCTATAAATCTGTCTGATAAGCTTCTCAATGACGTGATGGTAGGAAAATTACAAGTTTAATTCCACTAAATACCTATTTATAATAAACAAATCTGTATCTTCATCGTAATATTATAATCTCATACATGCACATTTTACGGATTTATATCATCATCACCCCTATTTACGTTACCAATGCTGGGACACAGGGACTTCTCTCTTGACGAGCGAGATTAGGCCTGAATTCACCACGCTGGCTAAGTGCGGATTGGTGAATGTCACATTATGTCCTAAAAACTTTTTAAATTTCTCAGAACATGTCGGTTTTCTCGCGAAATCATCACCATTAGAGCGCGTGTTTTTAAAACGCACATAAATCCAGAAAGCGACGGGCTTTGAACCCACGACCTTCGAAATGAATGTAGAGTGTGCTTACTTAGCCAACACGGCTCTTTACACAGGAATAATAAAGTTTATCGACGATTACGTTTATCCTATAATTACATATTATACTATTTATTCAACTAAGTAGATATTTCAGAGCATCTGAAATTTAAATATGTTTATGTACCTACTGATGATTGAAACTAGGTATTCTATGTTTGAACGCTATTTGATAGGAAACATTAACTTATATATAGAATGAACGTAATTTCATGTTTTCCTTATGCAAATGGTACATAATCCTAACGTACCTACTTATCAAAGTATGTAAAGCGTTGAAGTCCATTGTTTTACTTATTAACCACGGAGCAAATACAAATTGCAATTGATTAACTAGAGTCTAGGAACTATTTTAGATATTCATACATCCCACACACAAAAGCCGTGTTGGCTAAGTGCACACACGACTTTCATTCCGAAGGACGTGGGTTCAAACCCATTATGTGTGCTTGAAAAACACGTGCTATAACGGTGAAGGCAAACATCGTGAGGATACCGGCATGTTCTGAGAACTTCCAAAAGTTTTAAGGTCACGTGTCATTCAGCAGCCCACACTTGACCAGCGTGGTGAAAAATAAATAAATAGGGATGATTATAATACATCTCAAAGAAGTTGACTACTATTCTACCCTATTTCTTCAAGACCTATAATGGGTTCTATTTAGAAGACCCGGACGTATTATCATGAAGATAATTCAAGTTGAAACATTACGGCTTCCGTGGCAATGATTAAATGACACTTATCACTATCTTTAAGCAGTTATCGTGCCTAACAAATTCTCACTTCAAGTGTACACTAACTTCTATATATTCTCGAACGATTTCCAGTAGGTCCGATAACGAATATGTTATCTCCTCTATCAGTAGTACTATTCCATTAATATACATCTGGGATCACCTGTCACTTCACACGGTAGATTTCCTAACATTTTCGACTGTATTTAACTGGCTTAAGGCTTAAAATTCAATGGAGAGTCATTATCTTGACAGAGTGTCAGTTCTTTCATGTTCGATTATTATTTGACGTGGAAGTGTAATGGAAATTCAACTTTAATCGTAGTAGATCTGGTACACAAATCAACGGTGTAGTGTAATTTATTATTTTTCTTTGTTTAGACTTACCTACTCCGAAGAATGCAGAAAAGTTTCCGTATTGTCTGAATGATCTTACCTGAAACAAAAAAAATATTTATTAAGATGTGAATGTTATGTCAACATATAAATTTATAATTAAATAATTCTAAATATTAATACAGATTAAGATAATAAAATTTATAAAAACGTAAGTAAAGTAATGTAATAAATAATTCAAACAACCGTAGATAAAATGTGAATGAAGCAGAATTTCAACACAGAATAAGTAAGATTGAATTAAATTATTCTAAATATTAAAAAAGATTAAGATTAGTACAATCAAAATGGTTACATAATGTACTAAAATATTCAAGAAAATTTATTGCAGCAAATGTAAGCTTAGAAATAAAACAACCGTAGAAGCACTTAAAGACAATACAATCAGTATTTAGAAATAGATGCTGAATAAAATTGATAAATCCATCTCCAAAATTTAATTTCCAATCACTCCCGCTAGCTGGCGAGCGGCCAACTCTCCGCTCGCAGACGTTCCCAAGTTTTGCATAAAACTTGTTTCCAACGCATTTGAGGAGACGCCTTATTGAGTACAGGTTTTTCACTCCTGCAATTTATTGACAATGCATTCTAGCTCCTACAGTTCGCCAACAAAAATAAACTTTTGCAACATTCGAATGTTGACGCTGACGTAGTTTGGTTTTCTTCTTTTTGTTCCTTTTTATGACTCTTATATTTTCTATTAAATTACGATGGGAACTATGGATTTTGGCTGGATACCTTTGGAACCTCTGATGGAAGTCCAGAGAAGATAAAAAGCAAGACAGAGTGCGTTAATTTATGAAATAATCTTTTTCAAAAAACCGCCTTCAAACTGCCCCTATTAAAAACTTTCTAACGCACTAGTCTCTACTACAAGTTTTAAAAGTTCTCCCTTGATTTCTCTGGTCTCCCATCATCAAACCCTGATTTCCTTATCATGTTACCTTTGAAATGTCTTCTTTCTATCAAAAAGAATTATCAAAATTTCATAAACGACGAAGTTATCCGCAAACAAACACAAAAATAAAACATATAATTATTGTATTCGGACGAATTGAGAAATCTCCTCCTATTTTGAAAGCATAGGTATTTATATTACAACTTACGGAAACAATATGTGAGAAAGCACCTCTAGAAATAGAATTCGTAGTCGGGCATAAAGGAAAAACTTACAATTAACATTGAGTTTTATCGGTCATTGGATTAACGTGGCTAAAGGAATTTTAGTAAGAAATCATACGACATTTGAAGATAAATTCCTAGGTATCTTATCTGCTTATCAAGTCTCGTGGGGCCCAATAAAAGACTTGCCAGATATCAAATAATTCATATTGTAGCAAATGGACTGCACTTTAGATGTTTTATCTAAAATATTATGTAACCTAAACCTAGAAACTGTTATATAAGCAATTAGAAGTTGTTTTAAAGATTTTTCATTCATTAGCAGCTCTTAATAAGTTTGTGACGTAGGTAGGTAGGTACATATTTATCTGAATGATAACCATAATAACCTTTCAAGAGGGTTATTAATATAATGGTCAAGATAGACCTTCCAGAATTACCATTTCAACTTATCTCCAAAGATAAAGTGACAATCTTTATTTGTTGTAATAATATTATCCTTAGTATAGACTTACGTTATTGACGGGAAGTGTCTATAAATTTGTTCGTCTATTACGGAAAAACTACCGTAAGCGAATTTATTGATTTATTGACTACATATCACATGCAGGCTACTTTTAACCGCGGGAGAATCTATTATAAGCTGCGAAGCCGCAGAGCAGACAGCTAGTTACAATATAAAATGCAAAGTAGCAACATCTACTCTACTCTAAGCGAATACAATATAAATTATATGTAGATAGGATTCCATGCGGAAATCATTAGTCGGTGACCTTCGGCCGGTAGGGAGTCGATATGCTCCTCGCCCTGTTTCCCTGATGATGTAATGAGCGTTATCGCACAACAATACCGTTCTTACTGCCACTAAAATTCATTTACATTAATTTGGGAGATCAAATGCAGCTTGTTTATTACTTAACATAATTACTACCTACTCGTTCTTTACTATTTATAAATCACCTTATACTAACCTTTACTAATTAAGTAACTTTTTTTTCTACATTAAAAATAGAGCTTTAGGTACTTACCAATTTGTGCTTAGTAATACTAAATGCTAGGTACCTACTTGACATTATTTTAATCCGTGGTTATGTATAGGTAATATAGCTAATAAAGACGTGATTCATTTCGGTCAATTCGTTATTGCTTGACCCTGATAAAGTCAAGTTGGATTACGTAAACCGGGCACAGCCTAAACGATCTCTTCAATGTTTTATGCCCAGTAAAAAAGGCGCGAAGTTTGTACAGCAGTGGCAAGGCCGCGAAACACGTGGAGTAGGCGCTTGTTGCTAGATGTCTTCGCGCGATGCGGCGTTGCCGCTCTGAACGCTACGGAATGCTAGTGAATTTGGCTGTTATATCAAGTCGACAGGCAGCCAATCATATGCGGGCTATTATTCTGATTTTAAAATTCAGTAACCAACATTACCCATAATGTCAGTACAGTGCACAGGTGGATTAATAGTATGCATGTATTTTAAATTAGTACTAACTGATAAAGAATTTGACCTTCATTGGAACAGGTTCACGTAACATGTTACCTAGTAATAGAATAGTAATTTCTAGCGTTTATAGGTAGGTATCTAGTTTATACAATTGTTACAGAGGACAAATTGAAGTGCATTCTTTGAATCAATCGGTACATATTGATAGATGCAACAATTATCGTCTTTTCATTATTCTATGGAAGTGGATGTGCTTTTGATTATGATTTTTTTTGTGGAAAAAAAGTGATGGATAATACGCAATTTTAATTTTAATTGAGTTTTCTGTGTACCTATGTAAGTACTATTCCCGAACTGTTGATTTTGGTATTGACGTCTTTTATATCATACGTTTGTACCCATTGTATTCATAATTAGATTTTGATAATAGACCCTGTGGATGTCAATTCCACAGGATAATAGCTCAAATTTATCCTGTTACAGCATACGTCATCTTTTTTATTACATTATTACTTATACGAGTAGTTATTGCAGACATTGTTTTCCTTTAATTCTTCCCTTAACAACTTTGCCTGTCTGTCCTCTATTATGTTTAACTAGCGATCCGCCCTCACTTCGCCTCGAGTACTTTTTTTATCTATACTAATATTATAAAGAGGAAAGATTTGTTTGTTTGTAATGAATAGGCTCCGAAACTACTGGACCGATTTCAAAAATTCTTTCACCTCTGGAAAGCTACATTATCCCCGAGTAACATAGGCTATAATATAGCAAAGAAAATTGCGGGAAAGTGTAAAACGCGGGCGAAGCCGCAGGGCGGAAAGCTCGTTAGAAATATGTAGAAACTAGAAACCATCATCGCTCTACCTTCTAAAAAACCATTGCGTAGTTTTAAAGATTATATAGGGTCGGACAAACAATGATAGCGACTATGTTTTATACTATTATATAGTGATATGTTTTAGCCTATTTTTGGCTTGATACGCTTATAACGCAATCTGACAGTTGATGTTAATAGTCTCCTAGGAATGAACGGACTCAGAACTTGATGGAAAAATCCTTTAAGTCCTATCTTGGTCAGATCTAATGGAATATATATATAGGCGGCAAATTTGTGACGGTAGTATTTACTAAGTTCATTCATTTTATTTTGATTTCTTAATTGCCTGGTTTCTTATAATTAAAGCTTTTTAGGACACTTATAATGAGAATGGCTAGGCCGAATTCAAAGTTTTTAGTTTAAAATTATCTGTTCTGAATATAAAAGTAATTATTTAAACATTTTATAAAAAATACTTTATAACTCAACATTAAAATAAAATTCAACAATGTATTTTCCTTAAATATTAAACTTTGGGCTTGGGTTATGTGATTTTAAATAAACGTCCTTCAGTTATTTACTTATGCGTTTATAACCTTCAATGATAATAAATCTAAATCTATATCTTGTCAACTTTAGCGGTCAATCATGGACACTAAATTGTGTATTTACCTTCGATATTTATCGTCAAATTTGTCGCGATTGTTGTCTCACGCGATACTTGCATCAACATGTGATCGACTTAAATTAAAATATTTAAATATAGAGCATTGTGAATGCACTCAATGTTTATTTTAGTTTAACGCAGTTTAATAAATAAATATTGCTGGACAATTCACACAGCAACATCTAGCCCCGTGGTAAGCTCGAAGATAGTCAGATAGATAGTTAGTTAGTCAGATAGAACAAATATTTGCAGTTCGTACAATTTTTTTCCCGAGGCGTAAATCGAACCCGCAACCTCTTGCGTCTCAAGCGGACCTTCGCCCGTAGCGCCACAGAGGTCGTCATTTAATGTCGGCTAACTGAGTATAAGATTATTATGATTATGACATGTCGTGTGGTGAAATATAAACCTATTCCTAAAATATATAAATCTAAAAAGGTAAAGCTCTACTTGTCCGCTCCGCTCCATTAGATTCCTTCCTGCGAAGCCGTTGCCATGACGACCGTTCAAGGTGGCTCCGATCGCCCACTCACTGCTTAGTGAAAAGAAATGTTTTGAAGTTACTTAACAAAATATTATGATACGTATCGATTTGAACCCAAGGTGGAAGTAGTGAGTGAGAATAATTTAATGTTTTTGAATCTGCTGTTTAATTTAAAATTCATTAAACGATGAGAAATTTGATTGATTTGTCTTTTTTTCGATGTAAAATGTAGACTACCTAGGTATTTCCAACTTCAACTCAATTTTCAGCCAAATCGGTTAAGCCGTTTTTACGTTTAAATAGTAAAACTACCATATCATTCTTATAATCTATATTACTTTATTCTATCAGGTATATTGGGTGCTTAATAATTATTTTATTATTTATTTAATTCGTTTAGACGTATTTGTAGAATAATAAGTTGTTACAGTAAGGTTTAACTTCATACATTTATCATAGTTGCAGTTACTAATATTAATTAAGGGACATTAATTTTCTTAGTGTTCATTACACGTATTAAAATAGCGTGACCTTAATACTAGGATTTCCTAGACAAATTATCCTAATAAAATAATGATAATGGATGTCTGAGAGTTATAAATTATTTTTACTACCAATTATAAATTAAAAAATTTAGTCATATATTCAATTCGAGATATGTTGTTCGCAGACTTAGTAATGAATATCTCGTTATGTAGGTTATGTTTCAAGTTTTATTTAAATAAAAAATGTTTAAGATCTCCTACAGAATTTTAATTTCAATATTAACATTATGAAACATGTTTACAGTATGTATTAGTTTTAAGCTCACTGTGAACTTGAACTAGGTACTCTTCTTTTTTATATTTTATGTAAAACGATTTTTTGAATATTGTGTTTATTTTATTTCTGTCTTCTATTTCTCATTTTATCATTATTCAGTAAATTATCTATTATCTACTGTAAGTGTTAACTTAATGTATTATAAATATTTTGAAACGATATAAATAGAAACAAACAGAGATTTCCCTACTAATCCGAGAAAGGTATGTTTTAAATATGCGTTAGGTATATGTACAAACATAAACATAATCACCCCTATTAACGTTCCCACTGCTGGGACACAGAGACTTCTCTCTTGTCGAGAGAGATTCACCACGCTGGCCAAGTGCGGGTTGGTGAATAGCACACGTACTTCAAACTCATTATAAACTGTTCAAAATTCTCAGAACATACCGGCTTCCTAACGATGTTTGCCTTCACCATTATATAATGTAAAACGTGAAAATGCGCAATAAGATTAATAATCTAAGCTAAGCCATTCCAAGGTAAAGCAAAAAATCGCTGATCTGATGGCTTAAGACAAAAAGTGATCGTGTCGTGCCTGCCTCAGTGGTCTAGTTTCATTTGAAGACGCAATAAACACTTTTCAAAGATAAATAGTGGAAAAATACTAGCGCACGCGTACTGAGTATATACCAACTTGTTGCGTCCGGAACGTGGAAGGTCTGGAATAAATAACAGTTAGTACCTTCCGGTCAGGGCTGAGGCTGTGTGGGAAAATCTTCTTAGATTACACCTGTCGTTCACGGTGGCGTCTTTGCGAACTTCGATTATTACTGGTTGCTTATTTAATATAGAAAAGTTTTAGGTACATATTTAGTATTGTTATTTTTTACCTTTTTTTTTTTTTTTTTTTGTTATTTATTTGTTATATTTTTTACCTTAACCTAACCTAAACACTAATATTTAATGGTTTAGTTAAGGTTTATGCGATTTACATTTTTTACTAAAGTCTTAGAAATATCTGGAATTTGTGCAGATTTTGCAGCGACTGTGATACCTAGTTGAAAATTAAATAGATACCCTACTACGTCGTCTTATGCATTAAGTACACAACAAGATTACAATATTAATATTATTATGTGATTAAAAATATTATTTGAAAATGATATCAATATCAGTTGTTTAAAATAAATGCCTTGGTATTTTACAACACCATCCAGTAGGTGATCTATGGTAAGCTCAAAGCTTACGTTTCGGTTACTTAATAGTCATTTTCTAAAGGTAGTGACTATGTTAATGAATATGTATACAAAAGGAGGAAACAAGACCTGATTATTTACAAAGCAGATTATAGTAGTCAGTCGCGTGTTAATACGCGTGCAAAGTCAGGACCACAGTAAATGCGACGCCGTACACGTGTCTGATAAAATATACTTCTTATAATGAAGTAGGTATCCATGTGTATTAACATTACATCATATCTGTGTGCGTAAGTGTGCCAATCCTCTGGAGGGACGAATATGGCCCTGTCGCTATTTCGTGGCATGAAATACCCGAATCGGATATAATGTAGGGTAGATCAAATAATTTATGTGTAAGCAATCTTCTCCTAATAAAAAAAAAATTATTAACGTATCTACTACCTATTTGTATTTATAAATTTATTTTTTAATTAATTGAACTGTAAATATGTAAGTTTTACCAATAAATGACTATCTGACTATCTAAACTCTAAACTAATTAAGCAAATATAAAGAAAATAAATCAAAAGTTTATTGCAAAGCATCAAGATGATAATCGCCTTATTAGGATAATAAAGACGGAGTAAATTTGACACAATGTAATATTAAATTCAGAGTTCCAGAAACAAATTAATTAAACGGATGAGTGCCTCCGACAAAATTTTCCACTAAAATTATAATAGTTGTTTCAATCGGCTGAGCGTAACTTTTTATAAATTCAGAGATGAAATTTCGGTAGCCATTGTGCGTTATTTCCTATCTGTGAGAGTTTTAAATAAGGTCTATAGTTTGAAGAAACCTGCATATTCTGAGAACTTTGAAAAGTTTTCATTAACACTTGGTCAGCGTGAAGTTCAGGCCTAATTTCTTTCATCAAGAGACTCCCTGTATCCCGGCAGTGGTAACGTAAATAGAGGTGATGATGATGATCAGAGTATGTATTTGAGTCAAATGGCACTTGCGATCTGAGCTCAAGGTTGCTTGCAATTGAGTGAAGTCGGCGCGCGCGCACCGATCTACACTAACTGTACAGTTCATCGACCTTCCTTGCAAGTGCGTCAGCTAGCTCTTTATAAAGAGCAAAGCGAGAAAATAAACCGATAACCGCATCTGCACTACTCACAATGTATCTACGGTGAACGAACGATGTCATATAGGTCGTAAACCGGCCGCTTCACAATGCAAGGGTATGGAGACATTAGGGTTAATTGAAGGTTGACAAGCGATCAATCTTAACCTCTGCTTACCTCTTAACATCTTCGGAAAGCTGGCAGATTCTTCATTAAACTTTCACGTCCAGCGGGTCGATAAAACTATTATAACCTGTTCGGTATACAAGGCTCCTTCGGTGCAAGGTTATTGCAGCCACAAATGTCAAACGGTTCAATAGAAGCGCAATGTCAGTAAAAGACGCAGTTTATATACGTTCAGGCAACAAACTTACAGAGTTGATTTTATGGACTATACTAGACGCGTATCTATAAGTGGCTTAGCTAGTTAGTGTATAGATGAATCATTTCGCGAGTAAGGTATGTTTCATTCTCGTAAGTAAAATTTGAACCAAGCTATTTTATCTATATATCAATGCCACTTTTCGTTGTAATTTTGTAACTCTAGGACGGCTGGGCCGATTCAGATGCGTTTTAAAACAGTCGTAGTAGCCCAAGGAAGAAAACATAGGAATAAAGCGGGTCAGCGAGCACCTAAGGCGTATATCGCGCTATATAGCTGAGGCTTTCGATGTTATTTCGTCCTGTTGAAGAAGAGTTTAAAATACTGTAATCTTTTCAAAAATATCACATAAACGTATATATGCACATAATTATATACATTTTTAAATGAACATTACAAACATGTCTTGGAGAACGCTTAAGAACTCTTTGAAATCTGGAACAATAATAAAACTTGTTGCATATTGTCATCAAGGTTAAAACGTTAACCAGTTAAGAATTTTATCTTTACCTCAATGTAATGTAATATTTTTTATTTAAGACATAAGTACCTATATAGCAATTTTAACGTTCTTGTAGTGCTATGAAAATGTGTAAAGAAGTGATATTTTAGATTACGATTTAAGAGAACTGTTCAGCGATTTGAAATCTTTTTTTTAAATAAAATGAGTATTCTAATAAAGGAAAGTTGAAATTGACCGCTTAGTGATTAATTGATGCTATATAATTTCGTTAAATGATTTATGATACAATGACTATAGATATACTTATGTAATACAGAACTATTATGACAATTAAAAGATCATTGAGATCCAATTGAAGATGAGATCTGTCTTCGCACCAGCAGGGTACAATTATGTCTCATTTATTATTATTGACGCGATTAATATGGCTAGAGTTGATTCAATAATGTTTCCTAAAATAATTATTTATGGCCAGAGTTGATTCAATAATGTTTCCTGAAATAATTATTTCGAAAATAAGGTCAATGAGTAATACAACCTACAACACCCAAATGGACTAACATTCCACAATTAACAAAACGCGTAGGTGAAGTATAATAAACGGATAAAATGATACACTGTCTATTCGCGTACTATGAAATTATATTACACTGTGCCCGCGACTCCTTCCGACGTTTCGTCAGTGATGACGATGGTAAGACGATTACGCGTTTTAGTCAAAATGAATCAATAATAATTAATTAAAACAGAGAGATGGAAACGTTTGAATCCAAGGGAGTTCTAATCTATACATTGTAATAATTTTTATAATTAGGATTATATAGGTATTATTTAAAATCATTATTTGAGCATTCATAGTGATAGGATAATACGAAACAGGTCAAAAATTAACGATCATTCAATCAAGCCATACAATTTAATGCGCGATTATGTGTATTGATAATGATATGATACCACATGTCATGTCCTACTACAAATGCAATTAAATTCGCTAATAAGTTTTATAGTCAGACACGATAGTAATAAATAAGTATAAAGACCAATTTAGACTTAAGATTATATAAGATAGATTTATAAGATTCAGTAAAAGTGGCTGGTTCTCAGTGAATGCACGCCGCCTTTCCCGACTGATGATGGTTTCTCAGAAAGCCATGATTTCAATCAGCATCTATTCCGGTAAGACCTACTCATACTACTACATAATATTATTACAATTTTCGTATAGCAACTTCGTAAGATCGTGTTAGCGTAACGTTTACGTCACTAAAGGCGCCCGCACAAGGCCGTCAGCCTTTTGATAAACTTCTTGTAACTATGTATAGATATATGTATATGCATAACCTGTAGCTGGCTTAAGAATATAATGTATAACCAGTTCTCACCTATAAGACTTAATTACCAAAATACCAAATTTAAACACGCAGCAAGACAAGCTTTAGATTAGTAGGTACCTACCCGTGGTACCTACTGTGCATAAAATCACGTTAGATACTCGTTTCAAATATTTAAAATAAAGAAAGGCCAGCTGTGGACCTCTGAAAGGAGGTAATTATTAGGTACATAATATGAGTCTAGTTTTTTTTTAATTTATAAGGAACTCTGATTACTATTATATTACTAGCTGCGACTCAGTCCGCGTTAAATTATGTTTGTGTGGGGGCCACGTCTGATCATAACTAGGACAAGAATTTAAATAACCTATCCTGTGTCCCAGACGTCTTAATGTTTATCTAGGTACCTAATTTCATCAAAGTCGGATCATTGGTTTGAGAGTTATGAAGGAACAAACATACATTGTAAACATTAGTTTCAGTATCATTTATTGAGCCTAAAACACAATATCTCGGAAAACAAACTAGCTAACTATAATAATATATAACTTACTCCATGACCGACCCTTACAGATTTATTATTAACTAGCAGCCCCCGCGAACTTCGTCTCGCCATATACTTTTATTTGCAACTATATCCATACTTAATTTCATCCAAATCGAATTATCCTGCGTAAGCATATATTTTCCCGCGGAAGCATTTAATTTTTACGCGGTAAAAAGTCTCTCGCCATATACTTTTATTTGCAACTATCTACATACCTACTAAATTTCATAGAAATCGAATTTTTCCACGTAAGCATATATTTTCCCGTGGAAGCGTGTATTTTCCGCGGTGAAAAGTCTCTCGCCATATACTTTTATTTGCAACTATCTTCTGCATACTAAATTTTATCTAAATCGATTTTTTCCGCGTAAGCATATATTTTTCCGCCGAAGTATGTATTTTTCCGCGGTAAAAAGTAGCCTATTATTAGTAGGATTAGGATATTACATATTATATTACATTACATTGACTCCCGTACCCCAGTGACGCTTACATGGAGCATAGATCGCATGCTGGCTAGCTGAGCGCGGTGAGCGACAACCTCGCGACTTTTTTCTAATACTTGCATTTTTAAACTCGTGATATCTTCCGAATGAAATGTCCGAATTGAATAATTCAAAAAGTTATGAAAAGGTATTAAAGCCGTCTTGAATATAAAGTAATTTATTTTGATAAGGATTAATACCGAGGTACAAATGAAGACCCTTTCAAGAGGCGGCATAAATAAATTAATATTTTAGAATAAAAAACTGCTTACTGTGACATAACTATAATATTTAGACATATGCTGTCGCGACATTTTTTGTAGATAATGATGAGTTCTGCAAAGTCGTAGTACATGATTTTGTTCTATCATTAATAGTTTTCGCAGCGCACGCGACGTAAGGAATTTTTCAGGTCATTTTTTTACACCTTATGTTACATTATTGGAGTTTTAGTAAGGATCCCTAATTTTTTTCAAAATATAATATAGCCTATGTTACTCGGGGATAATGTAGCTTTCCAAAGGTGAAAGAATTTTTGAAATCGGTCCAGTAGTTTCGGAGCCTATTCGTTACAAACAAACAAACAAACAAACAAACAAACAAATCTTTCCTCTTTATAATATTAGTATAGATATAGAATACTAGCTGCCCCCGCGAACTTCGTCTCGCCATATACTTTTATTTGCAACTATTTCTATACTAAATTTCATCCAAATCAAATTTTCCCGCGTAAGCATATATTTTCCCGCGGAAGCATTTAATTTTCCGCGGTAAAAAGTATCTCGCCATATACTTTTATTAGCAACAATCTCCATACCTACTAAATTTTATCCAAATCGAATTTTCCCGCGTATGCATATATTTTCCCGCGGAAGCGTGTATTTTTCCGCGGTAAAAAGTAGCCTATGTTCTGTCTTAGGGACTAAAGATTGTATGTGCCAAATTTCATCAAAATCGGTTTATTAGGAGGTTAAAGCCTCCAGCACACCGGATGCGTATACGTACACGTAAGCGTAGACGTGCACGTACCACTGAGTTGTAATGTATGGGAATGTATTAGACAGGACACACTGCACGCGCACGTCACGTTACGCAAGCAGTGTGTCCTGTCTAATACATTCCCATACATTACAACACGTGCGCGTGCAGTGTGTCCTGTCTAATACATTCCCATACATTACAACTCAGTGGTACGTGCACGTCTACGCTTACGTGTACATATACGCATCCGGTGTGCTGGAGGCTTTAAGCGGGAAAGCGTAACAGACAGACGGACAGACAGACAGACAGACAGAGTTACTTTCGCATTTATAATATTAGTTAGGATAGATTAACGAGCTTCGGTTGATAACTGGCGAGCATTCCCAGATGCCAAGAACCGAGTGAGTATCAAAAAAGCATGGCATTAGCCGAATCGTACCGGCGTGTTATAAATAAAAATTGAACTATTCGACTGCGCCAAAATATTAGGGCCGTCGTAAAAATAAAATCCCGTGAAGGTCGCCGATAGTGACCACACACAAAGTTACTTGACCTTGCGCAGTGTCAGTCTCTATGACTGGTACTCAGAGTAACGCTTTATGGCTAATACTACCAGTTACATAACTACTACATCATCATCATCATCCTTATTTATGTACGAACTGCTGGGATACAAAGACTTCTGTCTTGACTTGACGAGAGAGATTAGGTAAATTCACTACGAAGTTCAGCAAATTAATGAAAAGGTACTTGCAGGAGAAAATTATTCTTACTGCTATTATAAACGCGAAAGTTTGTGAGGATGTTAGTATGCACGAATGTTTTTTTAGACAAAAACTGCTGAATAGCTTTTGTTGAAACTTCACAATAATAATGCTTCATATAAAATTTAGTTTATATAATATAGCCTATATTAGTTATGTGTGGATAACGTAAAAACGTAAGCAAAGCTGTCGGCGGGTTGGTTAGTCTATACTAATATTATAAAGAGGAAAGATTTGTTTGTTTGTTTGTTTGTTTGTTTGTAACGAATAGGCTCCGAAACTACTGGACCGATTTCAAAAATTCTTTCACCTTTGGAAAGCTACATTATCCCCGAGTAACATAGGCTATATTATATTTAAAAAAAAATTAGGGATCCTTACTAAAACTCCAATAATGTAACATAAGGTGTAAAAAAATGAGCTGAAAAATTCCTTACGTCGCGTGCGCTGCGAAAACTATTGATGATAGAACAAAATCATGTACTACGACTTTGCAGAACTCATCATTATCTACAAAAAATGTCGCGACAGCATATGTCTAAATATTATAGTTATGTCACAGTAAGCAGTTTTTTATTCTAAAATATTAATTTATATATGCCGCCTCTTGAAAGGGTCTTCATTTGTACCTTGGTATTAATCCTTATCAAAATAAATTACTTTATAATTAAGACGGCTTTAATACCTTTTTATAACTTTTTGAATTATTCAATTCGGACATTTCGTTCGGAAGATATCACGAGTTTAAAAATGCAAGTATTAGAAAAAAGTCTAGCTAGAGGTTGTCGCTCACCGCGCTCAGCTAGCCAGCATGCGATGTAGGTAAGCGTCACTGGGGTACGAGGGGGAGTCAATGTAATGTAATATCCTAATCCTAACATAGGCTACTTTTTACCGCGGAAAAATACATACTTCCACGGGAAAATATATGCTTACGTGGGAAAATTCGATTTCGATGAAATTTAGTATGTAGATAGTTGCAAATAAAAGTATATGGCGAGACGAAGTTCGCGGGGGCTGCTAGTTAATAATAAAGATGAAAAGTAGAATAGTTGAAATAACACTAACGCAGTTCGTAAACATTGTAGTAGATAAGAAAATTACGCAACAAGTTAGCTGCAAACAAACTAAATGCCAGTGATACGCCAAATTCGGGGCCAATCGCTGATATGATCTTAGGTCACCTTGTAACTGTGGCTTTGCCATCACTTTAGTCAATTGGTTGTGGTTTTCACTTTATTTACGTGAGAAAATGTGTTTTTATATAGTTATGATCCACATCTATGTTCTGATCTGACAGAATATAATCACCACCCGACCACACCATTTAATTATGCTGTACTACTACATAGCCTGATAATACTGAGTGCGAGCGGTTCTTATCTCGTGCTAAATGTCAAAATATCGTTCTTTTTTGTACTTAATGCAATTTTTTCAAGTAGGTAGTATTAATGCATTATTGGATCTATGTTGATCTACAACAGATCAAATATTGATTAAAATAGTTTCAATCAAACAAATAACAAATTACCTATTTAACTTTCTATTAGCTTTATTAATATTAGGTAGATTATACCTACGTCATAAACTTGTAAAAGCAATTAAATTGTCATGATAATATATTAGTAGGCATGATTAAAATATAAATAATCATAGTAATTAGTATCCAAATGGCGATACTACCAATCATTACACAGATAGTGAATCCCTTATCTTTAAGATTATCATAATGAATACATATTAAAGAACAGGCGTAGGTATTTATTGTTGAAAAAAATAATACTTAGTTTTATTTTATAACACTTATAATAGGTACTTTTGATTTGAACGGAAAATAAAAGGCGCTAAAAGTCACCTTGGAAGTTTCTAGAATATAAGAGAATCCGCATATAAAGCAATTTATTGGGACTGGATTCGATAGTGGTTTAAAGAAGTTATTTATAATATTTTATGAACTTGAACATTCCAGACGAGATATTCACCCGGTGTTAAACAGTTATCTTATTAATATTGTAATCCGTTCCATTAAGTACGTATTAAGTACGTACGTATTGAAAATAATAAAATGTCTAGCAATAGAACTTTATGCCCATTCGGAATTTAAAATAAATAAAAAAATTCGGATCATACCAAATTTAAAAATGTTCCTAAGCTTTGAAAAACGAAGTTGATGAAAGAAACCTCTATGTTTTGTTTTTAAATAAATAAAATTTATCGCAAACGAGCCTTTGATTATGAGTGAGCCGAAAGTTATAAAAAGTTTAATAAATAAAAATGCCTCGCAATCAAACGTTGGATTCGAAATTTGAATCAAATCAGAATGTTATTGATAAAGCAATATTTTTCAATAACTAAGACGCAATAGAAGCGGTAGGCGCGGCAGGGCGATGACGCGCTGTGACGACGCGTGACGCCTGCATCGTTATGTCAGTGTACAATTTACTGTTTGTAAACACGAACCAGCCACAACGTAAACACGACCATGCTGAAAGGATTGTCAATGGCGAATTCGCAGAAATGATTTTAATCGTGATAAAGGACGTTCCTTATTAGTAATGGCTTAGTAGAGTAATATTGCAAAGATTGGATATAGAAGAGCTGATTTGGTATCGGAGCGGATATCTTTTACGGTGAGCTACTGAATATACATTTTATTCTGAGTGAGAATAAATGGATGAGTTAAGATTTTAAATAATTTATTGTTTTGTTAAATTATACTGAATTGATATAATATATGTATAATAATGATTATTTATTTGAAATGAACCGTCAAAAAATGAGACAGTGAAAGTGTTACTGTATTTACTGTGGTGGTAAAATAAAAAAAAACTAAAACCAATGCAAAAAAGATTCAATTTTTAAATCAATGTGCTGCTACCTATTACCTATATTATTATGTACATCATTATTATATAGGTAATGTAATCTAATAGTAGAATATTAGTAGGTATAAGAAGACTGACAGATCGAAGATAACTTATTTCATTCATTGTATTTTTGGGAGACCACAATTCCTTTGCCCAGCCAATTTCATGTGTGTATCCAAAGTTCATGGTAGAGATCAGAATCTCCTTATTATTTATTCAATAATTCAGTGAAGAGGAAATTACTAAGTGAAAAACATAGCCGTTGACTCGAATAAATCCAGCGATTATGTAGTGTTTACATTTAAAGATTATCTAGCTAGAATAAATTGCTTTTAGCAATAAAACTGCCAATTTCGCTCTAGTTATGTTTTATTTTGAACAAAATAATCACCTCTATTTACGTTCCCACTGCTAGGACACAGGGTCTTCTCTCTTGACGAGAGGGCCTTCATTATTAATACAAGTACTTACCCTTGATTTATTTTTGATAAATTAGTTCGTAAAATAAATGTTATTCTTAAGCTATGCAAATCTAATCAAAATAAAATACCTACACAAAAATGGTATCAACAACTATGTAAATCTTCGAATGAATGCGAATTTCCATAGTCGAACTACTGCGTAAATATGTATAGTTAGGTATATTCATTTGTCACACTTATCGGCGTAATTACGTAATAGTGATAAGTTTTAAATGCGCAAAAGGCAACTATGTATTTGTAAAATATATTAATGAACAATATTGATCCGATTTAAATTGACGTTTATCATCTAGAAATCTTCTTACATTAATGGTACCTATGTTAAAGTGGTATTTGATGCCACTCCAACTTAAGTTTGTACCAACAAGGATGTCAGGCGACAATCATATGAGTATCTAATATCAATATCACGATATGGACTTGTCTACGCAAGTAACACCTTTTATTACTTTAACCTCACAATCTGCTGGCCGTCATTTTGCATAGCATTTCAATAGATTTCTTGGTTCTTCGTTTTCTTGATTAGTTTATGTGTAAAATCTTACACATAAGACTTTCGATGGATTTATGTGAGTGTCGTCAAACTAAAAAAAAATTATGTTTTTTAACTGTACCATCTTACTGTAAATGTATTCTGTTTGGTAAGCTTGGTAACTTGGTTGGTGGTGATTATACCAAATTCCCCAAGCCCTATGGTATATATGTATTGGGAGAACCGTGCGAAGACGTAATTAAGATAAAAAAATAAGCACCGATTTATGAAAAATTTAAGCGAAATGAATAACAAATTAAACTATCATGATTGAATAAGTTTTTAGAGCGAAATAAAACACGTATTGGAGAAGTCTTCATATAAATGGTCACGGTCCATCGATTAACTTTCACGAGAGCAGAGAATCGCTACCGGTAGTGAGTGACCTCGAAAGGCTCAAAACCATGGATTGCTTGAATTGAACCTTTATACGGGTGTTATGAAGGCGAGTGAAGCCATAGGAAGTCTTAACCACTTGAGAAATGCAAATTTTAAAACATCATTTTGCGTCATAAAATGTTGATGGATGAACTTCAAGCCTACTAGGCTCATGCACGTTTATGAGAACCCAGAGTACACGTACGTCGCCTTTTGTTGCTAATTTTAGTTTTTTTTAATATAAATTCAAGGTTGCCTGAAAGAGATTGCTTTTAGTGGTAAGGCCGCCCATTGTGTCACTGTTATGTACTTATCTGTATCTTTCTTGTATTATCCTGTATATTATAAAGCTATTTGTATTTGTATGAAAATATGTGTCAAATGAAAAAAAAAAATTCTAGTAGGTCTTTTAATAGGTATATTATGTGTATAATTTAAATATAACCCTATTTAAATTATACACATAATATACCTATTAAAAGACCAACTAGAATTTTTTTTATAAAGGGTACCTAAATACCTACAGTAGGTATATTTCAAAACAAACAGCGGTGTAATTTTTTTATAGATTTTCCTCATGTTGTCTTGCTTTTATAATTTCGTAATACCAGATTATCATTCAAACGACCTCAAGATTTAATCTTAGAAATTTTAATGAACAGTTTAATATTATCACATCGTGTCAAATTAATTTAACCATACAAAAAGTAATGGGTAATTTAACAAGAAGTCGGTTCTAGTTCAAGGTTCCGTATCTTTTGGCGCCGTCGAGGATCCTTGAATAGTAATTGATCTCTTCCTCATAAATTGTTAGATAAACTTTGATAATTTGTTAAAAATTATGAGCATTTATTATTATGATATGAGCTTCTTTAAATTTATTGTAATTATGATAAAAAATTTAACCAATCATGATTTTGCTCCAAACATGATAGATTACGTGTAGAAATTATAAGTGATAAAATCTGTACATTTCAAAATGAAATGGCTATCATAAGATTATCTAGCTCACCAATCTTGAAATGGCTTGCGGCGCGATCGTCATACAAATTAAATAATTTAGCTCCAAATGTTCTACAGAAATGTAATTAGCATAATCATAGCTTGACGCGACCGGCTATGGTAATTATAAGTATTTATAATCTTCAATCAGACATAGAACTACTAGTTTTGAGACAAAAACTAAGGAAATAAATTGAATTCAAAGTTTTAGAAGGTTGTGGAGGTTAGGTCAGGATTGATTTTATACGCTAAATATGATAAGTAAGATCAAAATATCGTCTACTATGGTAAGTTCTAATTAGCATTAGAGTTGATTAAAGCAATTTGAATTTAATTAAGTTAAAACCAAGGTCCGATGACTTGGCGAGTTTGACGCCCACTTAGAAGGATAAATATAATTCTTCTCTGTCCGACACTCCTGAGGTCGTGAAGTAGCAAACAAATAGAGGAGTTCCAACAGTGGAATCACGCCACTAATGCGTATAATATTGAAGATCCATATGACAAGCATTATGTAGGTAACCTCATTTCAAAAATACTTTTAATGACTTAATTGACAAATCCACAGTACCACAAACAGTTAACAACCCATGTTATATGAAATTTTAAGTAATAATAAAACGATTAAATTGCAAGCACAAGATAATTTCTTGTAAGAATTATCGACAAATTAAATATGCTGATTAGGGCTGGCACTAACTAACAAAGGTTCTTAAATAAATGTAATAAAATAGGAGTTGCTTAGTTTTCATGTAAGTCAAGTGTCTTACCTGAATACGAATTACCTGCTTCTATAAATATTATTTGTCATATGGGAAGCAATACGACTTGGTTTGCATCGACCTAAATTCAAAGTTTGTCCTATAAATAAACACTTGATCTCTTGTAGAACATTTATAGTAGTAGTATAAATAGTAGTAGTATCGTAGTGCCAAGAGCTGTATTGGCTTAGTGGTAGCACACTCGAATTTCATTCTGAAATTCGAGTCTGGTCATGGGTTCAAACCCCGCCGCGCACCTAAATAAGGTGCTCTAACGATGAAGGCAAACATCGTGAGGAAACTGGCATGTTCTGAGATCTTTTGAAAAGTTTAAAGAACATTGTCATTCACGAACACGCACTTAGCCAGCGTGGTAATTAAGGCCTTATCTCTCTCGTCAAGAGAGAAGTCCCAGTGTCACAGCAGAGGGA
Organism: Chloroclystis v-ata; assembly: GCA_963691955.1. Taxonomy (NCBI): domain Eukaryota; kingdom Metazoa; phylum Arthropoda; class Insecta; order Lepidoptera; family Geometridae; genus Chloroclystis; species Chloroclystis v-ata. Next base: position 6,817,407 of record OY829902.1, on the reverse strand, counting down.
ACGTAAATAGAGTCAGTTATATTACAATAGATTAAGATAAAGTCAATGCTATAGCGAATGCCAGCACAATCATTACAAGGGTCGTAGTGCAGAGTGCAGTAAGACAACCAATCGGATATGACTTATCCTTCTCATCCTCTATCATACTGCATTAATCGAGGTTGTGACCTTATAATTGAGATTTGCTTCAATGTCTACGAGTATTCCGTATTCTTTTTAGCTCTTATAGTTTCGGAGAAAAACGACTGTGACATACGGACGGACGGACGGACATGACGAATCTATAAAGATTCCGTTTTTGCCATTTGGCTACGGAACCCTAAAAATTAACGATATGCTTTCTTCGATTCTGCTAAGCAATAGAGCAGAGCAATGAGGCAGGCAGCCCTAGTCTAGTCGGACAAAGTCCCATGATGGGTTAAATTCGAAACCGGTTATGCCAACATTAGAACGTAGTGGAATTTTTCCTATCGCAGTTATTTGACACAGCACATACGAAATGTAGCTTCACAGCCAATAAAATGTCAATAATTACGTCAATATACCGGGTTGATTGGAAATTCACCAACATTAGCGGGATTCTTGTATGTTGTAGCACTATCCGATAAAAGCATGATAAAAATATATAAAAATCTGTCTATATAATTTTACTATAGGTACAAAAAAAAACATTATTTTTCAGATGTTGATGTATTTCCAATAAGAACAAAGGGAGTATTATTACAATAACAAATTATATTTTTCACTTATTAATTAGGTAGATATAATATTTTCCTTATGCATTTAAAGCGACCTCAGTTATAGATAGAGGTCGTCATATAAACCTTTAAAATATTTTTTTTTGTAAAATGCAAAATGTTGAAAAACTTGAAACTAAGAATGAAGAATCATAAAATTAAAGCGAATAAAATAAAAACCTACTTTCCGAGTCCTCGTACAACATTCGATAAGTTGCAATCAGATTACAAATTACGTACTGATTAGTAATAAGCATTTGGTATCTGATCATTGGAGTTTTACGATAGCTGCGTTATGAATAAATATACAAAATATATGGGAACGAGAGAATGATTCCTAAGCAAATATATTTATACCCAATCAAAATTGCGTGCCCCATGAAATAGAGAATAGTGGCATTCAGCCTAAGCCGAGCGATCTGAGCATTTACTTTACCCCAATAGGCATAACGGGAGTCAGTAGTCGTGCGACTCATTTCACTAAATCCAATACATTTTTTATTCATGAAACGATTGACGTTTGTATGTTAATTCGCAGCGTAGCTCCCGCCCGAAGGATGAAATATTGAATTATTGCCCAAAGTCGGGGATATATCGTTGGGGTCTGTTCGATATTAATCCGTTGGCTGCCCGCGCCTCTGGCAGGAATTCAAATAAATCGGCTCTGTGACAAACAAGACGTATAAATCAATCAGGGAAAGGTGGCGTGCAAGTTCTATTGCAGCGGCCGTCTTCGTGCCAGCCTTTATCGAAACTCCAACTAATTTGTATCGGCAAATTTATTGGCAAGGTTAACTAAACTCGTTATGAGTTTTCAGGTGAAACGATGTTTTATTTACGAGATTTTTGCTTGATTTATTGCTTTAGTCGAGTTCTGATTTGGTGTCAAAAAGTCATCAAGTTTTAAAAAATATTAATGTTGCGATCTTGCACACGGTAAAATATTTTCAACAATATATACCACAATAAATTTCAAGTGTAAATGTTTTAAAATGTGATATCAAGGCCAGTTGCTATCCGTTGAACGGTCACACCATCACTAAAGTCGGAACTTTTCGTAAGGACCACGAGTTCATTTTATATAAGAGTTACATTGCTCAGCAAGTTCAGCATATAAACATGCGCTCGGAACAAAATGAGCAATGTAAATGATATGTAGAAACGTGAACGGAGATAAAACAAATCACGGTAATGGCATTATCGCCCACGTCACGCGTTGCTAAGACTACGATAAGATACGGAGAAGCACTTAGTTATAAAGCTGAAATTCAAATACTTAATGATCCAAAGGCAAATCCGAAATTACAACCAGCATGGCTTAACAGTGTTGCATTTTATTAATAACTAGGTTTCCGCCCCGCGGTTTCGCCCGCGTTATATTATTTTCCCGCTGTAGTAAGTATCCTATGTCTTTTTCCTGGTTTCCACCAATTTTCAGCCAAATCAGTGCAACCGTTCTTGAGTTATAAATGGTGTAACTAACACGACTTTCTTTTATAAATATAGATAATGTTAGATTATTATGATTTACTTTACAGAGTACAATGATGGTATGAATTGAGAGTTTTCCAAAAATAGTGAAATACAAATTTTGTTGATTTCAGCCACTGCAATCAAATAGCCATAGCATTCTTATCATAATTGCCTAGCTAGTTAATTACAGATTCACCTAAACTTCACCAATAGGTACATAATACATTAGTTTAGTAAAACAATGTCCCTTTTATATATAGTGGCAGAAATGTGTCAGTGTCACAGTTATCATATCAGCAATGACACTGATAAATACATCTCAATATAGCGCGTGTATGTCATTAGTTTAACTGAACTTTTGAGCTTTTGGAAATTACAAAATTTACAAAACACGAGTTAGCGATAATAAATCTATACATATAAAAGAAAGTCGTGTAAGTTACACTATTAATAACTCAAGAACGGCCGAACCGATTGGGCTGAAAATTGGTGGATATAACTTAGAGCTAGGAAAAGGAAATGGGATACACTTTACAAGGGGAAAATAATATAATATTGTTGTACTTTATATTCCTATGTGGTGTCATGGTGTCCAATATTTTGTGTTCTAGTTATAGCTGTCGTGCATAAGTACTTTTTAAGAAAATTAACATTACATCCAATTAACGTTTTTGGACGCTTTGAAGGGAGAATATACAAAATTCCAATTTAATATAATAAGTACCTAACGGTAATATGGCCATATAATATTTAAGCATCATAATTTTTCCGTGATCCTTGAAACCGTAATCATATAATAGGCATTGATATATTATCAAAATAGGTATTTTAAAAGAAATAAAAAAAAAAAACAATACAAAAGAACGATTCGAAGAATTACAGCTGGAATTATTGTTACGATATTTTAAATAGACTTTTTTGACTATAACGTCTTGGGCATGATACCAAGTAGGGTGTGGCTGAAACTATTCAACAATCTTAAGAAATAGGATGAATTCCGTAAAAGGAAATGGAAACCCTCCATAAAAGATTAGAGGAAAACTCATCCGCCAAATTTCTCACCCGAATAAATCTCGCCTATAGATGACTTTATTATTATTAAACGCTCTCATAGTTTTTTAGTAATATAATAAATAAGTTATATATAAATATAATAAGTAGCTAGGAGTTTTGGCGACATTATTTTTATTCTCAAAATAGAATAAGTTTCCAAAATGCGAGCGTGGTAGCAAAATAATGGCTATTAATTAAAAAAATGTTTTGCCAGAAATACGAAAAGGAATGCTAATAATTATAATGCAATGTAAACAACTAAGTGAAGTAATCGTTTTATTTAATTACGCTTGTTTAAAAATTATATTTGCTATAAATTGTATAAGGAAACAGTAATCCTGCATACCATATTTTTATGGAACCAAAATATAAATGAATGCATCAGGTGTTATTGAGCGTAAGTGTTGATGAATTTGGAGTTCGGAGAATGTAATATTTCAGAATAAAAAAAATATAGATTAAATTAGTGGCTAAAAATGTATAGGCTAAATGACAATATCGGCATAAGGACAAAGTTAAATCAGCTTATATGGGTATAGTATAGTACGTTATATAGTATTAAGTACGTTGTCAATGTAGTGAACAAGGATGTGTGCAAATTTTACCTAACGGTGAGCATAACGGGACATTTCATTTACAATTCACTTCGACGATGCTAAAGAATATTTGAACATAATAAAAAGTTTAAATATACATCTATTTTTGTTAATGTTAATTATTTGATAAACCGTTGCGGAGGCAGGATATATAACTAATCGATTTTAAAACTCAATAGAAGCTGTTTTACTACAAAAAAATATGAAGACGGTTTCTTTATTGAAAACTAGGTTTCTGCCCCGCGGCTTAGCCCGTGTTATAATACATTTTCCCGCGGAAAGATATACCCTTTGTCCTTCTCTTGGTATTACATAATCTTTATTGGTATGAATTTTCAGCAAAATCGATTCAGCCGCTCTTAGAGTTATGAATAGTGTAAATAACATCACTTTCTTTAATATTTATAGATTTTAATACAATCATGGCAGACTTAGGCGCAGTTAAGTGTTTTTAATTACCTATAAAAAACTAACATCAACCATAAGGATATTGCTTTCTTTATTACATTAGGTATTGGAAAATGGTTATAAAGTTTAAATTGAATGTGCGTTCGTGATTTCACCATGACCGGCATCCTAATGCATTACGTTACATGAATTTACAATAGGTATGTGAAAAAAAAATTTAGGTAGGTACCTATAAATTGCGAAGACTTTGCGAAAACTTTTTTGCAATGTAACTGACAGATACTAGAAGTTTTATGTTTTTGTTAACAATCTAAAACGATGTGTTAAAGGTTAAGTTCTTTTTATAAGAACTTATATTTTTAAACTATTTATATTGGTTCTTAACAATATGAGTTACTTCGTGATCATGGCGCAAGAAACTGTGCCGAAATATAGAAAAACTTAAAAACTAAAAAATCGTGGTAAATAATCCGTACTAAACCATAATATTATAATTTGTTCATTAACATATTAGATTTCGCAAAATAGATTCTTACTTTTATTATTCTCTTAATTAATAGAACAATATCTGCAATCATAAACATATATTTACATAACTTAGTACTCGTTCAACTATGTCAAAAGTGGCTAAGATTAGCAATCTCCACTTTATTAACTATGCTCCAAATATAAAAATAAGCGTGTAATATACGATTCATTCACCTTCCCAGATCGTCCTTCTCTTTCGCGTAGGTTTATTGTTATCACATAAGAATGTGACGCACTGCTCTAACAATTTGCTAATTGGCGTTGTTCATTCGAAGCGCTGACAGCTCGCCGGCCAGTTCTATTTTCAACTTTACTTCAACAATATTTGAATTTAAAATTGCAGTTTTCGAACGCTGACCATAAATCAATGCCATGGTTACGTGAAGGTCACAACTTGTTAGCACTCTGTAGATTATTAAACATTATCATCTTTGTAGATTAGAATCTTACATTTTATCTTTGTTGAATGGGTTACGGCGCACAAAGGTGTGTCAACGTTATGTTCCTATTGCTGGTTCTAGTCATATGCGTTTGAGGTTGTTAGTTACATAACAGCAATGGATGTGTTTCGATCGGACCGATCGTATCTTTGCCGTGATAGCAAGTGGCACTACGCAGTTCGGCCGAAATCGAACGGCTTTCTTAGAATTAATCGCTTTAATTCGCACTCCGGTATTTTCCCCGAAGAACTTGTTTATTAGCATGTGCTATTCGAAATATGATAAGAGTTGTGTGACGCAATACAAACTCAGTGTGCATCAAGAATATGACTCGGGTTTTTATGTTTACAAACAAACCTATTATTATTTATGTGTTTTCCTATGGCTTTTTAGAAATGTACATCTTAAGATTTTGTTGTTTTGTAAAGGAGAGTTTTACGAGTTAAGTACTAACCTACAATCACAGTAACCTATCTAGCTCATATTTTATCAACACTATAGTATTACAATATAGGTATAGATAGAGGTATTACGTTCTTTGATGTTTAATCAAGCCAGGTTTACGTAACAGTTATTAATTGTGCGCCAATACTTATATTCTATATTTCTATAACCAATAATTTATGATCATGTATTATTAAACTGGTAAACCAATTGACTTGATTTTATTTAATTACCAATAAATTATTTGTATTTGTTTACAATTACAATTACAACGCAGAACAACTTTACCAGTAGAAACTTAGCCGTATGACTACAAAAATGTGATTTAATTGTGTTATCTTATTTTGATTTATTTCTTACTTTAGTATCTAAGTGTAGTTAGTAGTCTAAATTGAGTATTCCCATTTTGCGCACCAATTTTTTGAGCACCAAAATTTGCGCACCAATTCTATTCCCATTTGCGCACCAGCAATGCAAGTGCGCAAATTTTGGTGCGCAAAATGAGAATACTTCATTTAAATTAATTTTAAACGCGTTCTTGTCACACTAATAAATAAATAAAGTAGAAACAAAGTCTTTTATCATCTTTGTTATAAACCTATAAATCACTTAGGTATTTTTTGTAATTCTAGAAAATCACACTGCTTAGTTTCATTTTTGTCAGTTTAGGTTAGTTTCATCTGTGTAATCTACTTTTGGCTAAATTTTATGTACAGAATAAGCATTGTATATATCATTATCATACTATATCGCTGTAAGATTACCAAATAAATAAAGCAAATAAGCAATCTTACCTTCCATCCGGCAGAGGAGTTGCTGTCCCCCTTATCCTTGAAGTATGGCACATTCTGGACCATCCACTCGTAGATCTGTGAGAGGGTGAGGCGGCTGTCCTGTGCCGAGGTAATGGCCTGCGTGATGAGATCGGCGTACGAGAGGTTGCCCCACGCGTTGCGGCGGGAAGAGTTCTTCTTAGCGCCGATGGCTTGCGGCAAGGGAGGCGCTCCTGAAAACAGATTGTAGCTTCATAATAACAATCCATTATCTTAAATCTATATGTATAATAGTTGATACGCCCGCGGCTTCGCACGCTTTCTACTACCCTTATCACTTAGGGGTATGAAACTAGAGAGTAGCCGATTCTAGGACCTACTGAATACGCATATAAAATTAGGTAAAAATCGGTCACGTTTCGGAGGAGTACGGTAACTAACATTGTGTGTGACATGGAAATTTGATATCTACATCTTCTCTTATTATAATAGAAAGTCGTGTCAGTTACACTATTTTTAACTCAAGAACGGCTGAATCGATTTGTCTGAAAATTGGTGAAGACATTGCTTAGAACCGGGAGAAGGACATAGGATACTTTTTACTGCGGGAAAATATTATAACGCGGGCGAAGCCGTGGGGCGGAAAGCTAGTTAAGTATATATGTACCTACGTCTTTATGGGCAAGGATCTCCCCAATACTAATAATAGATCTCAAAATCTATTTGGTATAATCTTTATGGGCACGGATCTCTCCAATACTAATAGTAGGTCTTCTGGATTTGGTATAACACAACGCTTACCAGACTGGTCATGAATCATGATCGTAAGGGAAGACGGTACAAAGGACGATGCGGCTGTCCGTCTTCTGGTATATAAATCTTTTAGTAGGTTTGAAGACATTTGTGGAGATTGGGTACTATTCCCAGGCACCACACAGTTTTAGCTTTACAGGTTGATAAGCAGAATTTTATCTTTGTCACGTGTAGAAAAACGAGTAGAGGCGTCAAATTACGATGTGCAAATAAGTCGTTTTTAATACATAAAACATTAAGATATGGATTGCTTGCGTTTGAAGTCCTGTTTAAGTGGCTAAATGGCGAAAGACAGAAAAGCGCTTACTGAAGAAAAAACGTGTTACGTATTTTATAGTTTTCTTTTACGGAAAGTGGTTCTATTAAAATAATAATTTATAGATTTCATAATAAAATACTATATCATCCGTCAACGTTCCTTCAGTTTTAAGTATTTTACCTACATGCTGTTGAACGTTTAAAATAATTTCACTGTCTCTAGAGAATAAGGTATTCCGAATTTCCAATTAATAATGACTAGGATAATAAAGGGAAAATACTTTACCATAAGAGTAACAAAGTTTTATCATCACGTATAAGATAATACTACTAAATCCTACTTATCTTCTTGAAAGATAACATGATGGTTAGTTCTCAATGTTACGGAGTATTTTGCGATTTTCGAACATTTATTTGATAATCAAGCAGGTTCCTGTTTTAATTATATGCACGGGTAATCGTAATTATGAGAATAGCATTGATTATACTTCTCATCAATTGATCGATTAAATGTATAATAATATTAATAACAATTTTAGTGTATAAACAAAATATTGTATTGCCCTAACAGGGTCCATGTTGATCTCACCTAGTTTGATAAGACCTCTGTTGTAAACAATAAAGTACTTTAAATTATTCAAACAGCAACATCTAGCCACGTGGTAAGCTCGACGCTTGTGTACTATGATTTGATCATTAAAGGAGTGAACGTGGACGACCCACCAGCAGTGGACGTCCAACGGCTGAAATGATGATCAGTATCTATAGAATATATTTTATTAAATTGTTATGTTATTTAATAGACTCTCGTTTAGAAAAGCATTGTTTTTTTTAATAGCCGTTATCAAATTTAATCTACAGGTGATTATTACTGCATTGTCATTGTTGACAAAAATGTACTGAAATGAAAACATAAAAAAATATAATAAGGTCACAAAAAAGGAGATTACCTATTACGTTTTGATATAAAGAATACAAGGTTCTGTTTTCATTTAGCAAGTGCTAAGAGATCATTCACAATTCTTGTACAACGCTGAGATTGTTTGTTTACATTATGTTAGATTTACCTACTGTTTCCTCCTATGTGAACTTTTCCATTATCAGACAGGTGATAATGACATTCATTTAACTAGTATCAAAGTATCATGTTTTTGTACATTGTATAAATTTGCTGATTGCCAGTTTTTAGGTGAATTAGGTAATTTATTACCTACATTGCGGGTAGATACCTATTATGACAGTTTTTCCAATTTTGCACTATGAGGTCTATTTCTTGATCGCTGTACATATTCAGTTGGCAGTTTGCTTGTTATTTAAAGCTTCAAACCAGCGTGGGGAGTCATTACTACAAATTCCTAGTCAATTGTAACACTAACCACTTGCTTTAATTGTAGACGTAAACAATTTAGCGTTGTTTTTGTTTGGCGGTGAGCTCCGATTGAGTCTATTCATAAAATGTGTAGTAGGCGGTTGTGTTAGAGTTGTTTGTTTGTATGATGCGTGTGTCGTGTTACGATCAGGAATATTTTTGCATGCATATTGAGGCTGCACGACATATTGAGTTTTTTCTCACGGATCTAAAATTTTTTCGGCGGTAGGTCCTTATTCTATAGGTACCTGAACTTTTCGATATTTAGTGATATGAACATCATCATCATCATCGTCTTTAGTCTTAAGCTTTTAGCACAATATTTATAATTTAAGTAGTAGACTCGAAAATTTTAAAAACATTTATGGAATTTACCGCTCAAATTCTGATTGGAGTTCTTCTTGGAGCCGCTGCCGTCGTCACTCGGGTCCACGTAGTTGTCGGGCCGGGGCTGCGGCCACGTGTTGGAGCGCTGGCGCGTCTGCGGCTCGAAGCCCACCTCCGCCATCTCGTTCAGCGGCTCCAGCTCGCCCATCGCGCCCTCGCTCAGCTCGTGCAGCCCGCCCTGCGACGACCACGGGCTCGCGAACCCGCTCCCCTGAATAGACATCGCTGCGACCTGATCGCACTGGGACACTACGATCTCACCACCGCCTGCCGCAGACCACCGCCAGCATCACACGACACTCTCTATAATTCACAGATTTCTTTCTATTTCCAGAACGGTCGGAATGGGACGCGGTCCGCAGAGGTTATCTGTCTTCTTCTTATCTGCTATGTTATTCGAAGCCAATAACATGTGGCGTCTCGTTAACGTTCATAAACAGCTATGTGCGAGCGTCGGCCGTCGGGCCGCTCCCGAGAGGCGATTTTCGCTAAATATAAGCGCGGGCGAGCGGAGGCGGGGCGCGGACCACGTGAGCGACTACGCGCCGATTTTCCAATTCATCACTGGTGGGCTAGAGTCGCGATAACCTTGTAACGTGGCTCAAATCGTACCGAAACACTGTATCGTATCGCCTAAGATCGTCACTGACGTCGTATGTCCCGAAGATTTCCACTTCGCACGACTACCGGCTTTTCAAGTTCGGAAACTTAAACTTTTCCACACAGATAACAGTTATCACTGTTCACGTGAGGTCCGACTTAGTTTTGAGGGTAGAGATGAGCGTTGTTAGCGAGGGAGGGTAGTGCGGGCGAGTTCGCAGAGTCCACGCGGTTGGCGATAACTGCGTAATAAAGTGTCGAGAGAGCGCGACGCGTGACAATGCGTCCTTTGCGGCGAGCAGTCGCACGTACACTGAGCGGTCGTGCGGTCGCGCTCGCTGGCGGCGGAGGCGCGCCGCTCCAGCGAGCGCCACCGCGCCCGCTGTCGCTTGTGGCGAAGGGGGGCGGGGGGCGGGGGAGTCCGCGGGATGACGGCCATCTCGCCCTCACCCGTCACACCTCGCCTCGCGCTCACTCATTTTATAATTCGCTTAAATTCTTTTCGCGGAGTATCGTACAAGCCCCTATGGCAGCGGTGTCGTGCGCGCGGCGACCTTGGACAACACGAGCGCCGTAGTAGCGCAGGCGCCTCTGCTAGCTTCATTATTGTTATTGTCATTAGATTAGATGGACACAGTATGGAGATGAGGAATGTAATGCGTAACTCACGCGATTCGAGGAGCCAACATTATAAAACTATTTACTTTTGTGATTACGAGTCGGTTAGATTTAATTTGTATGTAGATCTAGGCCATTTTAATTTTAACAGTGAATGCGAATACACATTACATAAGTCCCTATGTATCTAATCTACTCGTACCTATAGTCAAGTGTCACATGCTAGTGAACATTTTATTAGTGTTTAACCAGTAGGTTACGTAGTTAAATTCGAAGACCTTATATTAATTTTAATCTAAGTTGAAGACATAGCGATAACAAAATGTGAATATTGAATTTATACAGTTCCCAGTATCAGATATTTACTTCTTTGATTTGTCTATGACGTTGATCTTATAGTTTCGCTTCTATAGTGGACTAGTGAGTGACGTAGAGTCTACGGGCGTAGCGTAGAAGGACGTATTGAGTAGAGGAAGCGCCTACGCGCCGCGTAAAAGGACAATTTCGAGACACGCTCGTCTACGAATGTAGGTATAGTAAAACCATTCTAAAAATGAACTCCCCTCCACAAAACCGTGATGATTTCAACGTGTGAGAGGAAATACAGAAAAACAGAATACACAGAAAAAAAATACAGAATTCGGTGGAGGGGCGTTCATTTTAGAAATGGTTTTACTATACACGAGCGTGTAATCAGGGCCGGATTTGAGGGAGGGCAAACGGGGGGCCCCCACAATAATGACTTCGAACTTTTTTTGTGATATTTCTTGTTTACGATAATATTTTTGTGATAATGTGTTTGTTGAATACTAAGACAATCTACTTGGATTCACAATAAATGATTTATTGAAAAACTCGACAGAAAAATATTAGGTACTTATTCATTTCATTTAGACAATAAGGGGTCAATAATTTGAGGTAAGGGGGCCTCCGCTCCTTAGTTACCCCGAGGCCTCCAGACCTCTAAATCCGGCCCTGTGTGTAATAAATGGACCTACCTTACTTACATTGATAATGACCCAGTGTGTTAATTGTCTAGGTGTGTTATTTTGAACATCACATTAAATTAATTCATATTAATTGTTTAGTTTTCTTTTTGAGATTGTATTCATAAAATTTAAGTGATTACAGCCATTACCTAAGACCTATAAGTAATAAGTTATTTTGGGGAAACTCATGCCTGGTAACTTTAAATTATGTTATTTTACGTACCTATTTTATAAATCTGAAGAATTTGTTTGATTGGCTGTTTGTTTGTTTTAACGCGCTAATTCAGGAACCTTTGGTCCGATTTGAAAACATATTTCAGTGTCGGATAGTACATTTAAGGCTATAGCATAAATAATACAACATTAAGGCTATAACTATATTATATAAGTATGTGGACAACATTAGAAAAACGCAAGAGAAGCTGTCGGCGTGTCGGCTAGTTTTCTGATAAAATTTAGGTAAACTTTTCATTATATAACAACGGGAATTACTCACATATTTATTGCGAAATTATTAGACTCTCAGAGTTGCTCAAAGATCTATGGAGAGAGCTATGCTCGGGGTTTCTCTACGTGATCGAATCAGAAATGAGGAGAACGCGGGTCACCGACATAAGCCCAGCGGATTAGCTTTTTGTTGTGGCAATGGGCAGGCCATATAGCTCTGAGAACAGATGGCCGATGGGGCCGAAAATTTCTCGAGTGGGGGGGACCACGGACCGGGGAAACGCAGAGTCGGACGTCAAAAAAAATCTACCAAACTCACTTGGATTATTTAGTTAATATACCTACTTATAATTTTGATAAATAAGAAATAATTACTTATTCTAACTGCCGTCGTATATAGTACCCTTCAGACATTAGGGAAGATTAAGTAGGTTCAGATGTTATGTTCCGAATGGAAAATCGCCTTGTGCGTTTAAGAGACTTGACCTGCACATTTTATAGGCTATTAGTTAAATTATTATAGGAATTAAGAAATACTAGGTACTGTAACCTTATCAAAGTGAATGTTTGAAACCCTGTTATATTAAGAGAACCAATAAATAAAAAATAAAAAAATATTGCTGGACAATTCACACAGCAACATCTAGCCCCGTGTTAAGCTCTAAGCTTGTGTTACGGGTGCTAGATTTCTGATATACTTAATAGAATATACATACATAGATGGATATTTTATATTAGGTATACATAAGTATATAACACCCAGACACCCGGAACAAATATTTGCAGATCATACAAATTGCCATACTACTACTACTACCATAAATATATCCAGTTGTTTCGGTCGGATGCATCTTGCATCCATAGTGAACCAGTTAATTTTACCAACACATTCGTCGGATGCTGGATGCGATAAACCGAAGATTTGGCGCTTTGGCGCTCATTAGGGGAGGCGTATGTCCAACAGTGGAATATTACTGGCTGATGATGATGCTGATCCGTCCATCTGGCAGGCGGACGACCGACGCGCGCGACTCTGCGTTTTCCGATCCAATTAGATCGATTACTAACTGAATTTTATCTTTGGAGTGCGTTGAAGTCTTTTCTTTCAGCATAAGGTAAGGGAGTAGAGGAGTATGAGAGATATAATTTGGAAATTTTATATAAATGTAATAACAGTCGTTTACAAAGGATAAAACGACTATGTAGCAAATTACGTTTCAACATCACTAATGATGCACGGTTTTAATTTTGAAGGAAAATATTGTGGGGAAACCCGCCATAAATATTTAATTTGTTAAATATTTTATTATAATAGCTGCTTAAATGTACTTACAGCGTACGTATGAAACATATCTAAAGGTACCTATTTTAGTTTTACGTTATTGTTTTGGTAGTAGGTAATAAAATTACCTTGTTTTAAAATTTTTAATTAAGTACTATTGAATTTTAATGGCATTGTTACTTACATAATTATTTGAAATCCAATAATGTTAAAAAACGAACGAACAACAAATAGCTGTAGGATCTGTAAAAAACTTCTAAAAATGGACGCAAAGTAGGTAAGTACACAGAAAAGGCATAAAGCGTGTCACCTACATTTTGAATTAAAAAAAAAGATAGACAGGACATGTGATTGCCCTTGGCAATCAAATGCGTCTTGCCTTAGCATATCTTCGCCTTCTCTGTAAACTAAGTTTCGTGTCATAACGGAGAGGTAGTGCCGTACCTACGCGTGTCATGTGCCCATGACAGGGAAAACCTGTTAGTTAACTATTACCTATTGGAATCATTAAAACACCCTGGCTCTTGACGCAGTCAGAAAAATTAGAAGCGTCATAATCATACCCATTCAGAAACATTTAATATATTTTGCCATCTGTTGAGATAAATGAGAACCATATGTTCTTCTTATTCAAAAGCCTTCAACGACAAACACTAGTTTCAGTAAAGTCTACGCGATGGCGCCACTTTACACTCACCTCCTATTTATGGTTCGATGACGAGTCTGCTTTCACGCCTATGGTTCGCAAGTACTCGACATAGTTTTTATTATTGTCCATAGATGGCGTTTATTTAAATAAAATTTAAGGCTTTCACGCAGTTCTTTGGGCACATTTCCCATTGTAGGAAAATCTGGAATCGGAAAAGTTGTACCGGGATAACAGTCAGTCGCTCCGGGGACCCCAACGTGCGAACTTCATCCCTTCAGAACTAACTTTGGGTCCCTCATTCTTGATTCTAAAGCCTGTTCTCGATTTTTAGGTTTATTTTCAGTAAAGTTGTCCAGTCAATAAATTTAAAGAGTTTCTGTTTAATTTTCGCGATCGAACAAACTTTTTTATTGGTGCGCGGATTTCCGAAGTCGTTTGCCGGGTATAATGATAGGTGAGTGAGAATTTTATCTCTTCATCTTTGTTACATTTCACAGAATAGGTATATCTTTAAGAGTAAGAAATGTCATTAAATATTATTGAGATTAAAGTTATTTAAATTAAAAGTATCTCTACATTTTCACATAGCATTTTCGTGTAAGTTCTTTGCACTTAGGTATCGTTTCTAATACTAGGTAGGTATCTCATTATATTTTGTTTAATTTTAAGGTATATTATTTTGTGTCCTTTAGAGTAAAGTTTCTTCTACTAAGGTGTGGTATCTATGTGCCGTTGTGTAGATGGATACTATGCAGAAATGTCTCTGGTAAGTTGTAGGAGGATTATTTAGCGGGCTCGGGGTCTCTAGGACGGAAGTAAAACTAAGGATACAAGGATATAGAATATTTATTGTAAAGAAAGCCTAAACACTTTTTAAAAACATTATGTAAAAACGAAAAGTTTTTACGTAGTTATTGGTACATAGTTATATTATGTTAATTGCTGCTGCGGAAGCCTTCATTGGCAAATCCGACTTGTACTTGGCCGGCTTATATAGGTAAGATAATTGTTATACTGACTGATAGAGAAACGAAATACATTCAACAAATAGTTTCCTTACAAACTGCTTTAATATGCCGGGAATTATAACTAACCAAAGATGTAGAAATTCTGTAGGAAAATAATATCTACTGAAATCGTTCAGAATCAAGACATGTGGAATACCTCTCACGGTTAGTGCTAACACGGTGTGCATTATTCAGAGGAAATGTCGGGTTAAGATTCTACAGTCAGTTTTAAATCTTCTCTTACAATAGATGTTAGAAACTAGATTTATATACTTATAACAAGTCGACCCGCCAATATGGGTTACAGTTGGAATAAAAATGACAGATTCCCTTTTATTCGACGAATTGGGTCGTGCAATTATTATTAAGAAAATATCGAAGTATATACATGAATATAAAACTAAACATTATGTTCACACACCCCCTTAATTACTTTACCGGGAACTTAAATCTCGTCAGAACTTAGATGCAAGAGTTAATTTCATTACGCGCATCTAGTCTAGACACATACAATAGTGTTAACATAGTTTAAACAAGTTATGAATAGAGGCTTGTCGTGATGAAAATCTCTTTTGAAACTGATTACTTAAAGTTAAACATAAGCACTCTTATTTACGTTACCACTGCTGGGACACAGGGACTTCTCGGGCGAGAGAGATTTGGCATTAATTCTTAACGCTGGTCAAGTGCGGGTTGGTGATTTTCACATGTAGGACATGTGTAAGATTGACCAACTCCATCTAAGTTTTCAGAACATGCCGGTCTCCTCACGATGTTTGCCCCTCACTTAACATTATAATCGAGTTTAAAATGTATTTTTCTCGCCCAAAAATATAATGTTTTTCCTTTTAGATCAAGATGAAATTAAGAAGTCATTTATCAACATCCTAATTCGCTTTTTGAACTTCTCTCATCGTCTAATTTCTGTAGAATTTGAAATAATTTATAATTCAAATTGATAACAGTTAGGTATAATATTTTTAAGTACCTAAGTTTTCTTCTTCTGGCGATGTTTTCAATATGATATTTTATGATAAATTATAATAATATAATTATATTTCTACTTTAACGTGTACTTTTTCGACTGATTTTTATAAGTACATTTTCAGTAAAACTTCTTAAAAATGAAAGAAGGAAACAAGTGGACCTCAAGGAAAAAACCATCTTATATCTACATAACTTTAAGTTTCGTAATATATGTCGTGGCCGGCTATAGAACCTTGAAAGCCCACATTCAATTGTTTAAGATCCCAAAACTCTTATGTTATACAACCTCTTTACTCGACATTCGCTTGAGAACACTAGAAAGATAACATCTGAACAACAGGTTGGCAAAGGCCTTTGCTATGAGGAACAAAGACGGCCAGCCGCAATGTTGAACGCCCCAGGAATGTCTTTTGTGTCAACGATATTTCACAGCGATATTCCAATAAAATGTAGCTTGGGTCTAAGGGTTGACGATCACGAGGAAAAAGATTTTATTTAGAACGCCTTAAGTAGATGGCAGTTCTGAGCGGATAAGCGCATAGTGTGAAAAGATAAGGAATTAATAATTCCGCGCTATTTAGAGAAAATGCTTAATTACTTACGTATACCAGTAGGTATGCGGTAGAGTTTTTCAACTTTTGCGACCTTTATAGGGAGGAAGGGGTAAGCTCCATATCCTATCAGAAAGAAGGAATAAGATTGTAATACCTACACGTACAGTCATAATTACGTACCGACTAGAAATATGTTATATGAAAATTCCTAATGTTATAAGTGTTTTACATTGTTACAACCCCACATGTTCAACAGAGAATGGCCGTCTGACCCCTAAAAGCCACAGGCCGTAAAATATTCCGGAACATTTTTAATACTTTATGAAACATAAACCCGCGAGCCTAAAATAAGGTTCACCTCATAAAACTGATCAAAAACAAGCTTTAATAAATTTCAGAGTGTGAGATACCTATACCATTTCTATATCCATTCTGAGATATTCACTCATCATTATCGTTTCAGTCATCGGACGTCCTCTGCTGGACATAGGCCTCCCTTAGACATCTCCAGTTGTTTCGGTCGGATGCAGCTTGCATCCACCGCGAGCTGGCAGCCTGATCAGATCATCTCTCCATCTTGTTGGTGGACGTCCAACGCTGTCTTCGGTCGGATAGAAACGGTCATTACATTACAAGTTCTATCAGACCGAAGCAACTGGATGTCATTAAGGGAGGCTTATGTCCAGCAGTGGACGTATGACGGCTGTTATGATGATGCTGATGTTAGTAATAGACCACTCAAACTCTCGACACTTCGTTATCATGTGAGTTCGATCATAGTAGTTTTCCTATTAAGAAGCAATAAAACTTAGTAATTGATCTGTCACCACGCCTCGTTTAATGAAGTTAAAAATCTACTCTTGGTCTGTTGTTTCAGTTATAAAGGAAATCGATATTGTGACACAGTTAAAATTGATATTAATATCTTAGGTAGTATAAGTTAGATTATTATGTCTTTATAAAGGTTTCTAAGATTGTGTGTTTTAATTTTATTAGATAATATATTATAATAGAATGAGTTTTATTGATATTATAGATATTAACTTAATTGCCCACTTAAATAAAAAAAAACAATATACAGGACAACAAACTTAACTAATTGTAAGTGCAGTTATATTAGGTCAATTTAAATTTTATTTTTGTATAAATATCATTCTCATAGTGTAGCAGGCGCATTTAAGGGCATTTTTATAAAATTGTAAAGATAACATAACCATAGGCTTTGCCACACACAAAAAGATAAGGCAGAATAGCAAACAGCTTTTGCCATTTTGTTATCGCGTATCTCAGGAACAAGTTGTGTGCCCTCAAATGCCTGCGCTACGCTGATATCACACAAAATGGACGCACAACAAAGGAGCTCAAGATAGCGGTAAGGGCTTACAGACATCATAGAAAAGTTGTTAGGGTTCCTCCTGAGTCGCGGATTAGAAACCAATCGACTTCGATCCAATGCTCGTTTGGCGACAAAAGATCTAAGCTTTGCTATGAAAGCTATTTATATGAGAAATTAAATATTAAAATAAAAAAATTAAGAAACCACGGATTAAATAGTATTTTTTTTGGTGAAGAAACTAAAAATCAACGGTTGGGTAGCTTAGTGGTAAAAGCTTGCTATGAGCAACGAAGAAGTATAATAAAATCCATTTACCCTTAGAATGAATCCAAAGGTCTATCTTCTAGTAGTAAAATTTGAATGTGTTCGAGATGTTCGTGGAAACTGGTGTTCGGAACTCAGAATAATACTTTATTTTAGAACGAATAATTATTGCTGCTTTTTATGGAGGCAACATACCTCTTGCTGCGAAAAAGTCTTAAATAAGATAAAGCCGGTGGTAAAACTTTAGTTAAAAAAATTAAATGTTTCTCGTCTGAGCTCTAGACTAGACAGAGCATAGAGTCACATTATAAGTTCTTGTTCTATCTTAGTCTAGGTCACGTAAGTACATTAATTCCAGTCACATCTCATGCTTAAGCTCGTCCAGTGGGAGTGCTAATGAAAATGTGTTCATGACTGTGTCTTGGAGTGCTCTAACGAACACGAAACAACACGAAATACTACTTAGTAATTATGTTTCGTTACTGGAATCCCTGATTGCTACTCAATACTCAATTGGTGGAGAATATATTAATCTTAGTTATCTTCTTTATGTTTTTTTAGGTAGGTAGATACTATTCTTAACAAGGAACCGGAGTTTTGAGACGAAACTGGAAATTATGTAGTTTCTATAAATATTAAGTTGAATGGTAGGAATTTCTTTGCCGATTTTATAAATAAGTATGGTTTGTGATCCTCTAGGTCTGCTAAAGAAATCACTAATGTTAAAAAAGGAAAAAAACATGACTAACCAACAATATCTAAGTGAAGAATCACATGAGTTTTTCCTTTGAATAAAGAGCTTTCCTAGAACAATGTTTTAAGGGATTCTAGAGTGAAGGATCCCATTTCGCCGAAACGAACTCTTATTTGGACTGAAGGGTCTCGGGAACGATTCTCTGCCCTAATTGTTTGCAGAAGCTTTCACCTCCGTAGTTACAGTTTATTGTAACTGTCACGATAAAACAAAATTGGATTTCAGTTCGACAGGGTATTTCAATTCATTATCATCATAATCAACTTACTTGGTCTATCTCCTCAATATTTAATCAAGTTACGAAGTTTGTTTGATTTATTTATTTTTATTAATATTCTCGGTCTCATCAGGTCAAATTTATTTGCCAATTTGCATTATAAAAGGTTACATTTGAGAGATCAGTGAAGAAAACGTTGCATGGGTGGTTACGAACGAAAACGTTGCATGGATTATTAAGATGATGATGCGCCGTCTCTCGATTACAGGTCATTGCAGTGTAACAAACGTGTGAAAGAGAATCGATAATAAAGGAAAACAATGGGTTAAGAACATTGCGATCGAGGTCAGACCAAGATCATGCAATTCCCTCTTACAATTTGTTGAATAGAATCGCGAAGTACTATGTTGAAAAACTTGTAATGGTCCGACAAATCGTTCCATTTGGATTCAGTCATTCGCAAAATTGTTGCTTTGGGTTCGTCTAACATGTATTTTATTATGTAGTTGGTGATCAGCCGTTGTCGTTATTTACCTAGTTTTTGTGTTTTTTTGCCGCGGCGCGGTTATAATGTACCTACTTGAAGTAGCAAAGTAAGGCTTTAAATATTATTCGTAGACATGTGCAGAAAGTTGATTTCTCGTTTTTCATAGTAGTTACATTAAAAAAACTTAACATTGGCATACAGAATATGAACAAACATCATTTATTTAATAAGGGTTATAACACAACAAAATTACGTTAAATAAAACGAGTAACAATATTGGAACATTTGGAACCTAAGTGATATGATTATAAAATTATTGTGGTTTTCAACGTTCATTGACGATTCTACCATTATCACCACATCCGTCCATATCTATATTTCATGACAATTTCTCGGCATCTATTTGGTCATGATATAATTTAAATGCATAGAACCAGCGCTCGCAGGCGGTCCCTGTCTGGTTTCAAAGCGCATTCACATCCAGCAGCATCATTGTAAGCTAACTTATCTAGACATCTACGGCATAGTGTCCCAGCTTGGCACATTTTCAACTAACTTTGATACTTCAGGCATCAGTATTCACAGCTTCAGGTATTCAAAGATAAGGTCAAACTCGACTAAAGCTTAATATAAACCGTAGGTATCTTACTTTGAGACCATGATCATCAAATCATGATAGTATATTATAAAGATATTTTTTTAACCTATAGTTTATAAAAATAAATCATGGCTTTTATTGAATATATTATACGTGTAATAATACTTTAAGTCGCGTCTATCTATACCCAAGTATAATAAGTTACACCTTGTGTTTAGGACACATGTATTTGGCGGTCTACGTCCAATAACAGACGAGCATCAGTAGGTAAAGTTAATTTAAGTTGAAGCTTAAAGCTCACCCGTGTGAGGTTAGCCTAAACCAGCATTTGTGCATAGGCACGGGCGGCGGACGCCAACAATAACAAATGCTCGGCCCAAGTAGATAAACCGCCACTTCCCGAGCAAAGTTTTACCCGGTTTTACCCAGTTTTACCCAGTTTCGTCGTTGATTGTGTTATTTACGTTTAATCTGTATTTGCGCTTCGAGCGTTTTTGTGACGGATCGTCAGATATCGAGATTTATTGCGTAACGCGATTTATGGAAATGTAATTTGTTTGCGTTTTTGGGAATTATGCAAATCGGGATGGTTTTAATTCGTTGGCGGTTTCTGGTGATTCAATAAGTACCCGGCCCACCCGGGCGGTTATAATTTTACCGGATTTTGTTTTCTGAATAAGTATACTCGTAGTAAGGGCGTTTCCAGGAGTAGCTAGTGTGGGCACGTCGTGCTATAAAATTACTAAAAGCATTGATTAATAATATATGTTTCTTATTTTGAATGGTTATAGTGTTTAGAAGATTTTAGACTTACCATCGTTTCAGGGCATCTTTTCCAGATGTATACCTAATGTCAAGAGTATCGTCTAGAACTCTAGACACGTTTAGAACTAAACTTTGAAATAAGAGAACCTAAGCACTCAAGTGTTCAGTTCAAAATTATCTTTCGTTATTTTAAATTCGCCTCATGTGTTTCAAAGCCTGATGTGCTCCTAACGTCATGTCAAATCTCGTCTAAGACTTGTCAAAGAGTCGTTATACTCAGGGGTGCGAACGTTGGCCGCAAACTAATGAGTTGGCGAGATGGGCCACCGCACCGCTATGTTATTCAGGTCAGTGCCCACTGACCCTGGAGTAGCAATCGCCAAAACGATCATTCAAATAAGCTACCTGTTAGAGCCTGGAGCCGGGATTTTAAGGAATTTACGACTTGTGGATTTACTTGGATAAAAAATGTTTAACGATCTCTTTTTTCAATTTTCTTGCAATAATTAATTATTAGCGCGGTCACAAACGGGACGGAGCGATTTGGTACTTTTCTTTAGCCGGCACAAAATGGCAAATTTTTCAACCGGCTCCACAAGGCATGTGTTATCGTAATACGGGTGTTTGGTTGATTCAGATAAAGTACATTCAAGCGTCTTGTCGAAGGTTAAGTATACAGCTAATTGGTATTAAAACTACCCCCTGACAAAATTTATTCGAAATCTTCAGATTACAGGCAGAATCTCTTAAACGGTTAATATTTTGTCGGCACTCAGAGGTGTTAGAATTCTTACCGAGGGGATGGGGCGCCTTAGAAATTTAATTTGGCTTCGAGCCCTCGGCTAAGGCAGTGAACTGATAATAAGGCATTCGAGTTGTATAACACGGATTGCGTCATAGCTCCCGTTTTTTCAATCTGGTTTAAATGAATGTTTAGGGCCTTTGAAATCGTCGGACTTGATGTTACTCGTTTTATGTTACCGCGCTCTTACCACATTTTACAGTTTCAACCCTCATCACAGCCGTGTTGGCTCACTCATCCATTCTGAAGGTCGAGGGATCAAACCCCGCCGCGAACCTCTCGATTTTAAGAAGTTAAGACAAACATCGTTAAGAAACTGGCATGTTCTGATGTCTTTGAACAGTTAAAAGGACATAATTATGTCATTCACCAACCCGCACTTGGTCAGCGTGGCGAATTGAGGCCTAATCTCTCACCCCCAGATGTGTCGCTGTGTCCAGTGTGTGTAGCAGTAGGAACGTAAATAGGGGTGATGATAACTATTCCCAGACAAATTTTACAAAATTACGAAGCCCTATTTCTTAGGCATTAAGGTCTTAGGTATGATCACAATGTTTATAGCAATAAATCTTAATTTACTTTAGGGAAGCTCGACGCGGTGGAAAACCAAACCCATCTCAATGTCGGGAGTTTTCATCCCAATTAATAATATAGATTACCCTTTCAGTTGGTTTCTAATTTTGATTTACTGAGATCTCAAGTTGCTTATCATTTTACATTTATGTTAACACATTCATAATTTGGTAAGGAACATAAAATTTTAATAATAAAGCGCTTGAACGGGAAGAATAGAAGGAAAAAATGGGACAGGCCTTTTTTTAACGGCGAAGTGAATAAAGGCTATAAGTATCTCTTTAGTCAGGAAATAAGTCCGTGTGTCCCAGCAGTGGGAACTTAAATAAGGGTAAAATAGGTGTTAGAAAATGGCCTTAGGTTCGACGAACCTTAGACTGTAGATAAAGACCCTGCTACGGAAATATGAGTAGAAGCTGCTAGGCATGTGCCTGAAGTGCCTGTTAGATAAGATAGCTGCTGATCGATGTTTCCACTTAGGATATGGGATCCTGGCTTTGACTGGCTTTACTTATAAAACCGAGTTGTTATGATATTATGTGTCTGTGTGGATGTGCCTCTAAAAAATACAAAACAATACAAAATATTTGCTTTAAATAAAGTTTTAAAATAGTAATTATAAATTATTGAACTTAAGACGAGAAAAACTCACTCGTGCACTTATTTTTTTATATTGTATTTGTCTACTGTTCTTACATATCAATATGAGGGTAAAACTAGGTATTAAAAAGTTTTAATTTAACTGTATATGAGTATAAAAGGAAATAATATGTCTCTAAACATATTGTCGGGGAAAAGTATTTTTATTTATTAATTTAACTATTTTTTTTAACACCACGGCCTGCCATGGCTTAGGACCTAGAACTCCCGTTAGTACCGTTCATTTCTTCGGGGCTAAATAGCTGATGTTAGTGTCTCGCCAGTGAATAATGTCGGGATCCCTTACTCATTCGGAACTGTTTACTAGAATGTACATAAAGATGATTTACTTACTTCTGGCCTGCCTACTTGTAAAATATTTCCACACAAATCCCGCGTCCATGCTTTTATGACGATGATAAAATATTAAAAATTTATTATGGACAAGAAATGGCTTTAAAAACGCAAGCTTAAACTTATTAAGGTTCTTGTTATAAAAGAAACAGGTCATTCACTGAAAATAAAAGCATAATAGTTACATCATAACAGAGCAAACATTTCAGTTGATAGTAATGATATAATTTCAGCTGTAACATCTTGAAGCTATGTTCATTATTAAACAGTTTCAGAGATAAGTAATTTTCTTGAATGCCTTCTTTTCTTTGAGAGAATTTCAGATTCAGTATTCGGTTCGTTTCGCACTGACAATTCTTGGAAAATGTTCAAGATTTTTAATAAAGTTTTGATAGCTTCGCTATAAGGTATGCAAGATCCGAGTGTGCAAGTCTACCTGATTTTTAAAATCGGTATAGGGACCTATTTGGCACAGATAGGATTTGAAAGTGCTAGAACTATGTAGTTTCTATAGTCTCGAAGTTTTAATGTTTTCGTTTTTAATTTTTAATCTTCGAGTAGTTCCATGTCTAAAATTAATTCAAAAATATTATCAATAAGATACAATTATACGTTATTATTTTTGTGACTTATGATTTACAATATTTAAAAAAAAATCATAATTATTTCTTGCACGAACAACATCTAGCCCCGTGGAAAGCCAGAAGTTTGTGCTACGAGTGCTAGATTTCTGTTATCTTTATTATACATTGATATTAATTTTTATTAAACACAATATAACTGAATATATCTTTCTCATTGTCCAGACTATACATAGGTTGCCTGGAAGAAATAGTCCACAGCGATAAGGCCGCCTTTTGTACTCCAAATGTCCGCCCATTGTACTACAATTTTTTTTTGGTGTGCAATAAAGCGTTTTCTATTCTATTTAATATAACACCCAGACTCGGAACAAAATATAGGTGTTACAAAATCGACGATGGAATATTTGATGCAACTCCAAAATTGTAAACTCGTTTTAAATTGGCTATGTCCCGGTCTACTGAATCGATTGTATATGAATGTAAAAGCGTTGTAGGTACCTCCTGTGGCAATTCACTGCAGAGCCACTGAGCTTGTAGTCCGTTGTACTACGCGATCAATCCATCAAAGGAGGTTGTAGGGATTAGCGTTGGTGGTTGTACGTTTTGGCGTAGACTAATTGGTAGTAGCTAAGTAACTATCGTAACCAAAGTGTGGTGGCTAACGACTGGGTTTTATATATTATGTATAATAAAAATATATATCTATGTATATTATATCAAGTAAGTATATCAGAAATATAGCACTCGTAACACAAGCTTCGAGCTTACCACGAGGCTACTTTTTGATATGTGAATTGTCCAGCAATATTTATTTATTTAAATTATAATATCCCTAGAATCGTTTAGTTTTTCATCAAATTATTATCGAATGGACCAGCCACAATCAGTGAGCTATGGCTTTAGTTGGATTGTCCCTAGAGATTACAGTTCTATACGACTTTATGTCCCATCGTTTTGAGTAGGTACCTCACAAAATAGAGGCATTGTACCCTTTGTGGCTAACTTGCTTCTGATTAAGTTAAATTTATGCTTCGCCGACCCAATCTTATTTTCTATTAGGTATGTATTTTTATATTACATTTATATTATGCCGACCTATCCTACCCTATACGATATTGTGAGTTTTTATTTAGAATTGAAATGGCTTTCTGGTTAGGTAGGTTAGGTATAATGTGGCTTACAATTATACCTCGACGAGTCCTTTTGAGCAATTGAGCTTCTTGTCGTTGATTAAATACACATGGTTACTTCATAGGGAAGCTCTAATGCTGGACACAGACACACACTCACAAACACACACACTGAGAGAGATAACATTTCGAGATTGCATGACATCTTCCTATAATGGTAAAGAATTATCTTCAAGATTCAATTCCTTCACGAATCTCGCTAACCTATATTGCATCCGTCTTTTCTAAAACGTGAGAAAGAAATCTATTTGATTCGGAATTCCTAAGTCTCTTACGGTCTGCTAAACAAATAATTATCTATTATATTTATTTACTAGGACTATTACCTAATCAATTAATTCAATGTGTTAGAGAGTATTTTTTATGTGCATTGTTAGGTATGTGTTTTGTGCAGCGAATAAATAAATATATGCCTATAAAATAATCTTTGTCAATTATATCTACAATAGCAGTAGATGTCATTTTCCGCACGGTCCGTCATAATTATTGAGAAGAGCAAAAGCGCTGCGGGGTATTGCGGGGGGAACACAGCTTGGTTTGGTTTAGCTACGAGCCCATACAATGTTGGTTCATATCACGATATTGTGGCCGTTGAGCCGCGAGAGGCAGCGGCGCGCGAAGCTTCATTAGCCTCCGGATAGGCGATCAAAGCGATTAACGGATGGTGACAGTATCTACTCGGATACAAACTTTACTAAATGTAAATAATATTTACATTTAGTAAAGTTTGTATCCGAGCCATATTATGGCCTTAGAAAAACGGGATGATTTATCTGAATATTCTGTATTTACTTATTGACTGCAATATTATTAGAGCTTGTACAGACGAATCAACTTAATTTTGTTAAGGGCTTATATTTTAGTCACGAATTAGTATTCGTCACGGTCACGTCGATTGACAGTACAATACACTTTTATAACATGACCTAGACTAAATCTAGACATACCGTCTACGATTCAAATGACGCATAACTTGGTCAAAGTTCACGGTGGTTGCCATTCACTTATAATCAAATCATGAGAGGATCAACGAGATACGCCTCTGCTAGACATTATGTACCTAAATTATTACGAACCGCATCTATACTCTATTCTATACGGTCTACCAAACTGACTAAAGACGATTGACGATGATCAATAAAGGAGTATTAAGATGAATTTATAATTAACCATTTAGACAGATACCCATTATGATATTCTTTCTTTCACAGAACCTGTAATTATTTCGGTAAAATTTAATTCACTTTGTTGAAGATTTTATGGCGTGAGCTTAGCAATAATAATTAACTCAATTACAGAATCCGTCTGTGTACAAAAAGGGGACCATTTGGAATGTTTCCAAAGCTTGATTGAGGCTTCGTTTTGCACGAGTTCGTCATTTTATTGAAGCTAAAAGTCTGTCAAATATTTAAAGAATAATTTTTTTTAACGTTTCATTGTTATATTCGGCCCATCACCGTTATAGAGCAATAAGTACCTACACTAATTCGAAAACAAAATGTTTTTCACTAGTAAAACTATTTCGGAGGTGGTTATCTTAAAATAATTCTATTCTATATTACTTTAATCAAAAATTTGTGACTTATATAGGCTTTTTTTTTTTTTTTGTGAATTAAAAGGGTTTTTTTATTTAGGCCCACCTAGAGTAACTATAAAAGTTGGAAGATCACAGTGTAAATCTTATCACATCTTTTTTTTTTCAAAATACATTAACGTAAAACGAAGATTCCCAAATAATTGTTGGGGGAAAACGGAAAAGGTAATCAAATCGGCAGCTAGCTCGGCATCAAAGGGCGAATTTCAAAGAGTTAGGTAGTTCGAGAATTGGATTACCTACTGAGTCAGGGTGAAACGGGAAATGGAATGCTGTTTCAAAAGTACCTACACTCGAAGATTTGCCAAAACTAAAGAGGGTAAATAAGACGTTTCTACCCAATGTTTTTAAACTATGTACAAAATAATAGATAGTAAGTACTAAGTTTGAAAAATTCAAGATTTTAATGATTCTTATGAAATAATTAACCATAATAAATAAATAATTATTTCTGGACTACTCAAGCAGCGACATGGTAGCGTAACACAAGCTACGAGCTTACCACGGGTAGCCCCGTGGTAAGCTCGTAGCTTGTGTTACGGGTGCTGGATTTCTGATATACCTATAATACCTAATATAAAATACATACATAGATAATTTAGATAATAATTATGTGTGAGTTGAGTACTACTTAATACAATATTGCACTTTCTCAGTTATTTTCTGAAAGATTTTTTACCTTAGAATGTTTATTGAAAGCTTCTTGATTGTTTCGAACAGAACTGAATACGGTCTGATGAAATGAATTTCTTTGACTGTAAAATAGAAAATAGATTACTTCTCTTGTAGATACATTACTTTGTTGGAAATTTGTGTTCGTATGATTGGAGAATTCACAGTCACAGCGGATTCAGATTCAGACATCAAATGAGTAAAGGGCCCGAATTTTATGAATAACCGTGTACTGCTGTGTGGTGCTGACCTAAAAATAGTACCGCCTCATCCATTAAATATAAAAAAAATACTATTGACTTTTTATCAGAGAGCAACTCATGCAACTCTTTTTGTGTTATATTAACTGTTAGTTTCCCAACGATTCAATAAATAAATAATGTTTGTCCCAGGTATCTGGCACAACCCTGAGAATTCGGTCCAGCCGACGGCGAGCGGAGCGGCGCGTGGCCGATAGTATCAGGGCGCGCGCGCTCGAGCGCCCCACCACCGCCCCGCAGCCATGGTTCGCGGTGACAAGAAGTCGCCCCACAAGACCGATTCGCAGAAATGTAAGTATCATATCTTATACTTTTAAAAGAGCAATTAAAAAAAATTTTATATCAGTAGCTGGGTGTCTTCAAGACAAGAGTGAATAGGTACCTTCTAGACCCTTGTGATCCATCTTCGGCCACATCGACACTTTCCATCAGGTGAGATTGTGGTCAAGCAAGGGTCTACAATCAATAAAAAAAAACTTTATTTATACAATCATTACAATGTATTTGTTGGAGACCCCCGTTTATATGTATGTAATGGGGTTATAGAGATAGTGGTTACCTGTCTGAATACAGATTAATTTTTCAAAAATTACAATAACTAATCATCACTAACGTAATAACACTAATTCGTAGAGTAATTCTTTTTCGCAAAGTCTACCTAAAAAGTGCATCATGAAATGTACATCAAAAGATGTTAAGTAATTACAATGTTGCAACCAGTCAGGATTTTATTTTTTAATTATAATTTGTATGAGTTCTGCTCACGAAAGCGTATAAAGCAAGCCAATAATTATTATGAAACGAGAATTTCAGTTGATAAAGATAGTTTCCGGTTCGCCTGCATTCAATTCTATTTCATTTTTCGGGACATTGAACTGTAAAAATGCGATTGATGTTGATTGCTTCCGCAAATAACAGTCCACAATGTTATCCTTATATTAATATAAACGTCAGGTTTGTCATTTCATCACATGCTCCCTTAAATTTATCCTACATTCTTTTATATTTTTAACGAATAATTATATTGAAATATTTAATGTTAACACTGTAATTAACAATGCATAGGTGTATACCTAACAATTTACCTATAAAAGATACCTCGTTTATACCTCGAAGCGAGTGCTAGATTTCTGATCCTTAACTTTAAGTATCTATCAGTTAAGAGATCATTACGGACGAAGGTTACATTCAATAAAAATCATAGTCTTCAGATGAAACATCAGATTTCTAAAAAGCTTAATTTACATAAATGCTCTGTAACAAAATAAAATGCTAAAATAAATGTAACGGAGAAAGTAATGTTCCAAACGAGTACAAAGAAAACCCACGAAAGGTCTGAAGATAAAATTTTACGACATTCAATGGATGAAAAAAATTAATTATCTTCACATCCGCATCGCATGGTTGGGAAGATTGAATGAAATCTGTTATGGGCATTTCGTTTATAGTAAAAGTCATTATATTTCGTTTTAAAACTGGCACGGTTTAGTAACCAGAACATACATAACTCATGTCATGAATTACATAAACATAATGTCTGATGAAGTGCGTACTTTTTGTCTTAAAAGGAAAAGATAAGAAGAAAACTTACGACTATAAATTTACTGTTGGAAGTTAAAGCAATACCTATTTTGATTTTGCATTTTATCAAACTCTCTGCTTATATAAATGGAGAATGAAATATTCGTATTCAAATTTTAAATATAAACAGTATAAAATATGATACAATGTTTATTTTCATCTGTGAATTCGGTGTTCAAACATTTTGCTGCTACAACTTTCATAGTCACGTGCGCATGCCACGGTTGAAAAGGGTAACTATTTGTTACGATGTAGACAATAATACGTGCTGTATTCAACTTACCAACAGCATCGTTTAATAAAAAATAATGTTATTACAAAAAAAATTGCGACAAAAGCAGATGAAGACATTAAATGGCAGATGTTTTGCGTTCACGCGAGCCGTTTTCTTCAGCAATAAAAAGAAAACTGCCCTTGCTTTTAGGCCTAAATTTCTGTACTTAAGATGATATATTGCTCCTCGTTAGCGTGTTGGACATAATATACATATATTTCTAAATCTTTTTAATAATCTTTCGAGTAATCTCAACTTTTTACAGACAATTCTTATTCTATATCAATTATCTGGGTTCCTTCTGAAACTTCTCAAATTGCTGATAGAGTGACAATCTGGATCGAGGGCCTCGCTGTAATGAACCCATTTATCCAATCGTCGCTGACACGGCAGAAACTCAGATTGATACAAAACTTGTCAAAGAGATTTGCGCTAAAGTAAATCGTGTCGTGCCGCTAACTTTCGTGTTCCTTATAACTTTTGCAGGTTAAATCCGAGTCTGGAATACCAAGTAATCTGACTAGATAAGAAAGTGTAGTGCTTAAAGAGCTTTTATGTCTAGCACCCTGAAAGGATTAAGTGCAGTCTAACATTAAATTTTACTTTAGTCAAGTTCAAAGTTTATTCTTGATAAATAAGAAATAATTTAGCATTAACTACTATTACAAAAGACATAGTGAGAGAATATTTTAAAATCTTTCTATTAGGTAGGTACCTAATTCTTTGTTAAAATCTGTAAAATAGAGTAAACAATTTCGTCCCATACAGCGGGGCCTTTCTTGAAAATGTTTAACCAAGCATTGATTGTTTTATTTCTATAATTAATCCTTTAAAAAAATATTTTTCTGTAGCACCAATGTATCTCAGTAATCAAAACTCCTAGATGTCATGAACGTTTCACACATTCACAGAGAAAACCTAATCCTCAGTAGGAAATATATTTTCTTTTCTGAATTAGCTGCTACCAAAAGCCTAGCTAAATAATGCATTTACCTAGTCAGGGTTGAACCGACCTTCGGGGCAAATAGAGGGTCAGGTAATTAAAACCCTAATGCCTCTCTAATTTAAACGTGCACTGCGTCCCAGCCATAAATTAGTTGAATTTATTTTGCAAAGGAATTTAAATCATCATCGTGGAATTTACGGCCAACGCGCTTCTGTAGCATCTTCAAAATTCTTCAAAAATATCTGTAATAATTTCTAAGAAATTAAGTGCTCTTGTTTATTGACTTCTTAAGGAAAGATACCAGTTAATTCTTACTATAATTTAAAACTTTATCATGTCTGGTTCCGCTTTACAAAAAGGTGCCTACATAAAATAATGTATATTACCCATTGCATATGTATATTGCTAACTGTTATCTCACCCGTTTTTCGTTCGGTTGTTATTTACCTTATGTTTTATTCTTAAGATCTAACGCACGGCTTTTGAGATGAGATTCTTGATTGACCATGATTGAGCAAGTCGTTTCTCAAAATTGATTTTTCTACAAATTAAAAAAAAATACAATTGAAACAACTAGAAGGCTATTGACGTTCTCATTTCCATGCAATTTATCTCCTTCTGAAGTAAATCGATAAGTAAATGCTACGCAGATGTCTCTGTAGATACTCAAGGACTGTTCTGTCAATATTGCCAGATTTAAGGCTCCCTAAGGGGGTTGTTATTGCGTGCCTTCATGGCCCTGCTGACAAATTGATTTAGGGTTAGTCAAGTTCGTGCTCAATGCTAATGAAAGAATTTCACGAATGGAAAATGCGATGCTTTGCTGGAAATTTCAGAAGGGATTTTTCTCGGACAATTGACAGAATCCCCTTGTTAGCCAGGAGAGATTTTAGTTTGCGTTGTTCGTTTTGCGGGTGATTTTTGCTTTGCATATGAAGCGAACAAGACATTCATAAAGTTACAAGTATTTATAAAAGGTATTTAATTTACATTACGTTTATAGAAAATTTAAAATTCAAATCCTTCACCAGATGGTAAAGTGTCAAATAGTTATTGAAATTGCATTGTTTACTGGTAGCGTTGGCAGTTTTTAAGGAATTAATAATGTACTAACACTGAATGTGAGGTACCAAAGTAATGAGGTTAAACTTTATATCTGAATCATAGTTATAATCTCGATTGTTATCGACAATAATATAGTAAATTTTGTTTTGTGTTAAAACACCTGCAAAAAAACCTACAAAGACTATTTTGGTTAGAACTAGGTATGTAAAAATTAAATTTATTTTGACAGTTACTCTCAATTTATTTTGATTGGTCATAAAAACTTCAGCACATTCTGTGCCTACAAACAGAACTCTGGATTTAATTGATTTATTACGAGTATAAATCTCATTACATTAATTTAAAATGTTTTATTTGCTATCAGTGAATCGTGACTGTTTCAAATTGAGTAAAATCGTGATTCAACTTGCACGTTTGTTTGCTCCGTGAATCCGATTTTAATGCACATTCCCAATGTATTAAGAGTTTAAAGGACACATTAATTGTTAATGATGTTGATACGGGTTCTGATGAATCGTTGCGAAACATTGATGACGTATTTGTCTTGTTACTTATGCGGCTGCGTGTAGTTTTTCGAAGAATACCAACCAATTTTGTTACTTACCAAAAACAGTTATAAGTGGAAACTCCGTTATTAGCAAATATCAGTTTTTAAAGAATACTTATTTACTATATCGTAAGTCATCATTCTACCAACCGCAACATTTCAATACTTTTGGGTTCAAATTAAACATAGTCGTAATGTAATGTAAAGTTTGTTTGATAGAACTTTTGATGTCTTTTGAGGGTTTTTTACAATATTCTCGCCATTTCTGCGTAAGCAATCTGTGTAAACGCAGCCATTTCGTGTAAACACGTCATTATTATACCTTCTCATCATATCTTCACGAAAAATTATACCTCGCCCAGTGACGACGACATGCGTGATGGCGAATAAATCTGGAGAATTTACAATACACTAGCTTTTCCCGCGGTTACGCTTAACAATGTACATTAAAAGTACGGTTCAACTACAAATGTTTTACATCGTATATTGTGTCTTGGACCTTATGATCCTAAAACAATTTAAACTGGACGTCTTGCTTTTAAATTTTGGCAGAAAAAAATTCGTTAAGAATTAATTACTTAGAAAATAACAATTAGCCGCGTGAAATTATCTTTAGTGGGAAAATCATAAGTTCTCTAATTACGATAGCCATCTTATGGCATAGCCGTGATGAAATAAAATTAGTATTTCAAGTGAACTGGTAGACCACAAAAAACAAAAGGTAGTAAACCTAGGTTTCACTATTCTGTATCTCAAACAACTCCATACCTACTCCATTAATACATTTCTAGCGGGATGTCTCGGAGATTTCCTTAATACACACAAACCAACGAACCACAAACATAACGTTCTAATATCATACATAAATTCATGTTATAATAATATGCACACATTCATTTGAACCAGACCTGAAACCTGAGAAGCTGGTATACATTAATCATACAACATTACATTGGATCTATATACATTGAAGATGTGATAAATAGCATAAAGCAGTAGGTAACTAAAGGTTTTAAGATAAAATTATTCTTTATATCACAAGATGTATCTTCTAAGAAATCTTTATAAAAATGCCTAATAGGCGGTCCTATTTCTTTGAGTAACATCTTTCAGACAACCTTATGACAGACAGTACATTTTTGAGCCTAATTGCTTTTAAAGCTTATATGTTCAATTTTGTTCGTAAGGAAGGGTTTTTGAAAGTAATTTCTTACTGACAAACTTAGAATAACTGGACGATGGTGTAAAAATAAACTATACTTACTCTAAAAATGAAGAGAGAACAGAGGGATATGCAATACGTACAGAAAGGTTATACAAAATTCTTTGTATAAAAGTAGTTACGCTGAAAGACATTATAAAATTGTCAGTTAACATTTTTCTGCTCATAAAAAATAACAATCTGATTCATTTAGGACGGCTGTAATATATTTCCAATAATCAAAGGTAAACTCAATTCTCAGCTATGAGAGTAAATAACAAAGACTGGACGTAGTAATTGTTTACACTTCGAGCTCAATATAACTTTGAAAACAATGATTTATTTTTGATAGAGAGAGAGAAAACTGAGAAGTTTCCGTTCATCAGCATCACTATCATTATCACTCCTATTTACGTTCCCACACAGAGATTTCTCTCACAAGAGAGATTGAGCCTTAATACACCCCGCTGGTCAAGTGCGGGTTGGTGTATGACACAATCATGTCCTTAAAACTTTTCAATGTTTTCAGAACATGACGATTTTCTCACGATGTTTGCCGTCACCGTAAGAGCACTTATTTTCAAAATGGTACGCTCCCACTAAGCCAGCTTGTAACTTTCAATTAACAATAAACAAGTTAAAATGGCTAAAAAGGCTAATAAATTACTTTTCTACTATACTGTTCTCAGATAAGGTTGATACAAACCGATGTTCCCGCAGGAAACACAAACATTTCGGTCTAGAGTTCGTGTTGGAGTTAGCACTGAAAGTTTAAATTGGATTAAATTCGTATAGAATTGACAGTAACTATTGACTTGAAATTCACGTACAGTTGGAGGCAATGGATAATGAGGCAATACTCCTCATGCAAATGTTAGAATTGTTCATGAATTTCCTATAGAATAAACTATATTTAATAATATTTCACACCACAAAAACAAAAATACATTACAAAAAAGAAACATTCCTAAAAGTGTTACAATGGCGAAAGCTATTTCAACTCCTAATATAAACTAAGCTAAATTACTATTTCTCATAATTATCGATCAGAAAATGCAGAGCTTTTAACCCTTAGGTTGTTGCATTATCAACTGAACCAAGATATGCAAACGTTACAACCCCGACTGTGTACGATTTTGTGAAAATGAACTATAAATTCTTTAAACGTAAGCTTCGTTAAGTTCACACATGATTTATTAAAATGGCCTGGCAAATGATGACGCAACTTGTTACGGGATTATATTCCGGGAATTTTCATGCCTAAAATAATAAACGTACCTAATAGAAAATAGCAAAGCATTTGGCTAGTTTCTAATACGAGTCACGACCCTCTAATACATCAGTAAAGTTTGCTTGTTTTTGAAAGTAATCTATTTTGATGTTTGTATCCATTTTATGTATTAATCTATATTTGTTTGATCGTTGGCCGTGTAGTGGCATTAGAATAGGAATCATCTATACTTATTGACTACCTGGGGTGACCCATGGCCATTATTAGGACGTTAACTGTCTACGTTGTATTAAAGATAGTCACTGATTACACCAGATATAACCGTAAATTTAATATAGTTAAAGTTCGCAACATAATTAGAATGAATAGTTCCCCATTATTTTGTTGTTAAACTTTCCAATTATTTAGAAACAGTATTTTTGTTGTAGACATTAAATTCTCGTCCCTAAGCTAAAATTGTTTTCTTTTTATAGGCCGTTGAATTTTCCGCTTACATAGCAATAACCAGGTTTGTACTTTGGCTTTCCGGATCAAGTAAATATTGTTAAATTTGAGCGAAAACCTCTTATCTTCTGTAGATCCAGTACTGTCGGCGAGGTAGATAAGGGTGAGGGTTGATCACGGTTCTCATTAATGCGGTGGCATCAACGCCGCTGTAACGATATTTCTAATGAAGATAATGTATACAGGAATTTTTAAAAAGGAACTTTGCTGAATAAGGCTCTGATAAAAATATATATTACAAAGTTATATTTCAAAGTTTTTAAAGTTTAAAGGAATTAATTTTATATCGTAGACACATCTCGCATAGTTCAACAACTAATACATAGAATAACGATACATACTATTTACCTTAATATGGATACTATTTTTCCAGAATTGGTATGTATTCTGATTCGACATACTTAAAGGCAAGAGTACTTACTCGTATCAACACCTTTATTAGTTTTGTACCAACATACATACATACGTCGAGTTAATAACCAAATTCAACGCATTAAACTTCATATATCTAGGTTAATAAAACCTAAATCGTATGTTTATAAACGTAACGTTGAAACTGTTTCGGTGGAATGCCTAATTCATGACGTTTCTGGCAGTAAATTAACAGGATTGCTCTCCAGGCTCCCGTAATAGAAACATAACATTTCTCCACTAAGCTCATTTTTATTACCCGCTTGGTGAAGTATTGACCCTTTAATTCATAGGGTTAAGGACATTACTGCCTAGTGAATAGCTATAAAGATGTTTATCAGAAAATAACCTTATGATTGTCGTTAGGAGTAGTATTTAATTTTGGAACCAATAAATGAGTCTTAGTTATGCTAGCCAAGTACCATCTACGGTGTCATCAAACTGACCGTCGAAGTCATATACCAAAATACGGGCAGCAGCGTCGTTCTGTGTTCTGGGCAATACCTACCAATTTCTGCGATAACCAGCCCGCCTGGTAGACCTGTGCCCAGCAGTGGGACGTGCCTTTAAGCCTACACGTGGACCGAGATGTACTTTTCCTTTTTTTTATTAAATAATTAAAAAAAAGAATTTTGATTTACTTGCTCCCTAAAATTTGATAGAATTAAATTCAAACTTTTCGTAGACAAGCAAATCGAATCCCTACAGAATAAGCGGAACGTAAACTGAATATAAATTTAATTATAGCTTCACCTTAGTTAGTCGAGTTAACAAGGGTTTGCTATTTCATTAGTGCGTTGTATTGAATTGAAATATTTCTATAACGCCTGTTCAGGTATGATCTGAAAACTCATTATGTAATTTAGTTTGATGTAATCATCTAATCAAATGAATCAGCTTCCTTTGTTAAACAGGAAATGGGATTCTTGTAAACCTAACATGCAGGAATATTTATTTACTAGGAAAGAGGAATTAATCTTAAATTCTTCTTGGACCTCCCATGGCAATTTTACGTTTAATTATAATTTACATACCCAACGTTCCTTTGTATACTTAATTTATTTATTTAATTGTATTACGGCAGTC
Organism: Chloroclystis v-ata; assembly: GCA_963691955.1. Taxonomy (NCBI): domain Eukaryota; kingdom Metazoa; phylum Arthropoda; class Insecta; order Lepidoptera; family Geometridae; genus Chloroclystis; species Chloroclystis v-ata. The sequence continues at coordinate 6,781,060 of OY829902.1, read as the reverse complement.
TAATAAATTATTTACTTTTAGAATAAGTTATGTAAAAATATTATATAACTTTAAGTTAAAATGCGCTATTCATTCAGCTTACCTATATTGAATTTTTCGATAGAACTTACCACTAATCACTAATTGTCTCTTATATTTATTATATTTAGGTACTTATCTAATACGTTTCGACACAAGTCAAGGTCCCAACTAGTAACACGCCCCTATAAAACATTCATCATGGAAATTCCAATAGCCCCAATACATAATCTGTCTTTGCTAAGCCGTTCAAATCGTTAATAAAAATACCAAATACCAATATTGCTGAAAGCGATACAGAATCTGGTCAAACTGTCCAACGGATTGATTGATGGGAATTTTCATATTTTATGAATTCGGGTTGAAAACGCTGGTCATGGCCCAGATGTTGTAGACAACAGTCCCTTCTTTCCAGCAATTTATATTACAGAATATTTGTTTGATGTCTGTGATCATCATTATCATCATAATATTCCGTTTTAATTCTACTACAAGATTATAATCTAATCTAAAACAATAATTGGATGATGATGGTATTCTAAATCATGAAATTGGTCCTTCACAGTCCGAAGCAAATTAATCCCTGATGTTTGGTCAGAATCTAATTGTTTAGTTTAACAAACTCCCTAACTAGTTTGGAAATGTTACCAAGATTAAAGAGGATATTATAAATTGGTCGTAACTAAAATTAGTTTAAAGTTTAAACCTGTTTAAGGACTACCTAACTAATTGAATAAAGATCAGACAGTCTGAATGATAAAAGCGATTTAAGTTGGTCTCTCTCAACTTTGGCGACTTTGGCTCGTGGCTGTAAATCATATAACCCAATATGAAGCGAGTATCATAATTTAAATTTTATCATAATATAATTTCTAGAAATACCTACCATAAAATCAAAAACTTGTTTAAATTTATAAGTTTAAGTAGTTTTATTATTTACATAAAATGTTTGTAATAATAGAATGACACCTAATTTGGGTGTCAGTAAGCCAATATAACATCGTAAAAATAGCACTCGTTATAATTTGAATAACGAGATGTTCAATACTAAACAAATAAAACTAAAGATCCAGCCGGACCCAGTGTCCTGACGAAGAGATGGCTGTTACCAAGGTACGCCTGTCTCTTTTAAGTTTAGATATAAAGGAACAGGTTTCATAGTGACAGGCTTTACTAAACTTTAAGCTTATGAAAACTCTATCCTAAATTTAATGAAGCTGCTAAATTCTAGGAACAAAATTATATTCATGTCATATTCATACCATACCGAACTAAGATTTCAGACGGTTACACTTGTTGCCTGTGTTTTTGGCAGACCGCCAAACCCTGCTGTTTACTCTCCAACATTAAATGGTGGAAAATGAATGATACGTGAAAAGAATTTTACTACTTTAGCAGATATTATTTCATATTTTGCTTCTAAAAGTTAAAAATCAAAGAGAGCACAAACTAAGAAAGATTAAATTAGAAAATTAAATATAATAAATCAGACTTATAGACGCATTATACACAATTGCACTATTTTACTGCACTTCATTGATCTGTTTATAAAAAGTTTTAGCTGCGCTGAGTGCACTCAATACGAATTTCTCTTCACAAGGATTATCATCAAAGAAGAATGCTCCGCATCTTAAAGACTCCGAGCAATCGCTGTTCATGACGCGTTCTTTGCAGCATCCTAGAATGGCTCGTGCACAGGGAGACAACGTTTTTGGCTGTTCTGCTAATTCTCCTCTCTTCGACTTGAGAATAAATTCCAACTCGTCATAGGACATACTAGCTGGACTTTTGATTGCGATGACGTCTGACTTTTTGCTGGCTTGAGGCGCGCTGATCGCCGACGCAATCAGCACACCCATTATTATAATCACTGCAATCGCCATTCTGTAATTAAATTGTTGGTCGTTTATTATTATAGTTTTGTTTTCGGTTAGTTTTGTATGTGTCGAGTTGAAGCATTGTTGGTTTTATAGTGGGTCAAAAACAGTGGGACCACGAGTCACGACCAACGTTTTATCGTAGTGACCATGATTTTGAGTATGACCTTATAATCAAACGAGATCTCTGTAGCCGGTTTGTGCAAGATACATGTGTTGTCAAACGTGACTCACTTCCACTACACTTTAAGACAGCGTTGTTGGATATGGGTTTTCCCAGAGTTGGTACATTGGACATTGGCCTCACAAGTTATTTTATCGCAGAAAATAAACTGTATAATAACATGTAGGTATTATCACGCCCGACATACATTTTGTTCTAAATTTAAATACTAAATTAGCTATCTATCAAAAAGTTAGAACATTTAGTTTTCTTTGACATATTATTGGTTATGTTTTTTTCTTGAAATACATTACATCAACAAAATCTGCATGCTACCAGTTTATGTAAAGATAAAGAGTACAAAATACCTAGAGTCATAATTTTAGCTCTCTCATGTATAATTCATAGAGCAAAAACGTTAAAACCTTACTTGCAAAAAATATAATACTCACTTCAAAGGTTCCGAATAGCCACTTGAATAAACGACCTTAGATTACACCGATTAGCTGCTATTTTAGACACGCTGTCTTTTATTTATATTTATAAACTTTTATTTATATTTATTATAAACGCGTGCTCTCTGTTCAAACTACACTTTAGTTGTGATTCCGATGCGTTTATAAGATAAGTTTTTAAGCACATTTTCCTCTCAGCACTCTACGAAACATGATGGTGTAAGTTTTGCTGTGACGCTGGCTATTTCTGTTATCAGAGGGAGTTCTGATAAACAGGGTATTTGATTTATCATTGGTAAATCCATCTGACATATTTAAATCACTTGTTTGTTAAATCGCCTGATCATTTGTAAGGTTTTAGTGATGGATTTATAGAATTATAAAATCTGGTTAATTGTCAAATTTGCATATGTACATTTTTAAAATAGCGATTAAATAAATAAATAATCATTGCGAGCGCTAAACACCATTCACCTTCTTACCTGCAAACCCTACTTTATGATGTACTTTACCTACCTATGACGAATTTACTTTCAATGTATGGAGTTGTAATTTTACAAAAATTCTTGACACTTGCAAATTAATTAAATGAAAATATTTGCATATAAATTTGGAATTAATTTAAAATTATCCAATTACTTCTATCTAGAACATTTAAAACAATGTTTTTAAGCGCATTAGTTGCTTAATAATTATGTTGCATGCATGCCTAATTAATGAATTATCAATAACGGAACAGGTATTGAAATTGAGTTTACAGTAAACTTTACTTTTTGTCCATTGTTAGAATGTTTTTGTGTACGTTATACATTTGTTATGATCTTGTAGTGACCATGACCCTATTTAAATGACCAACCAAATGATAGATTTTATGCATTTACAAATCTTAGTTTATTTCTTAGTTTGTATTAAGTTTTAGGACTATGTATCTCCTTATTATTAAATTTAATTATGTATTGTGTCGTGGCAAATAAATATTTTCATTTCATTTCATTCAGTAGATAGTCTAGTCTAGCCTATCCAAGTGTACTTTATGTATGTTTCTGGAATAAAGAATTTGAATCTGAGTTTCAAGGGTGAAAATACCTTAACCATTTTTGGCATACTGTATTCGATATACAAAAAAAAATATTTAAATTAAGCTATAATCAATATGTCCCGCAGTGGACGTCCGACGTACGGGCTGAAATAATGATTAGTGATGAAATATAATAACTAGGTATAAATATTTTCATCGTATTGAGTAAGTAAACCAAAATAGTCAAATTTTACTTTATTAGGAACAATCAAGTTTATTATGTAACACATTGTATGCAACCTAAAAATAAATAAAATGTTTATGATATTACATAATAATTATTTCTGAAATAACATACATAGATTGAAAAACATAATGGTGTAGTTTATACTACGAGTACATACATCTGACAATAGAAAACAAATACATATAATTTATAATTTTATTTAAATAGTCACGTACTTGTAAACTTAGTATCTTTGAAATTACACCTAGAATACAGATAAAACTATGTTTTCTACTAGTAGGTAGGTACCTAAAGGAATAGGTATCTTAAAAAGCGTGATAGGAGCGATGCGGATATCAACTACTACAAGACTATCATTAAAACTTAACTTACGCTATTAATAATATCTTTCATATCGTTCTTACGAAAAACTGTACAAAAGTTTATTTTTAACATAGCGTTCTGTAAAGCTGAAAGCAACACTGATCAACAGTTTCAACACTTTAATATTAAACATTTCTGACACCATAAAACTTCTGGAACTTATCAATAACTTGAAGAATCACAAAACTATCGCAAGGGTTTCCATAAGAAGTCGTATCGGGACATCCTTGAGCCACGAAACAGTCGTAAGTGATCCTCTGTCGGTGACAGCAACTAATTATTGCCCCATCACAAGTTGAAGGTGGTTCGTTTCTCGGTATTTGAGGGAATGGTGAGTTTGTAGACTGCACAGGCCTTGCCGGTGATAAAGTTGTTGGTCGTCTAGTTCTTGGTCTTGAAGTGGTTGTTGTCGTTTGCGATCCCAATGAGTTACCTTGGCTGCTCCCATGGTCTACAGGAGGAGCCGGTCTCATTGTGGGACGGCTTGGCGGTATCGGGTCAAAAGATATGGGCCTAGAAAAATCTTCTTCGTCATACTCTGTATCAGTTTCGTTTATTAGTAGTCCCCAGTTTTGTCTTTCGTCGTCGAGCTGCGGGAATCGTTCATCTACGGTCATGTTAGGTTTTGGTGTTTGTGGGTCTACTATTGGTGGAGTTTGTGTGGCAGGTGGAGTTTGTGTGGCAGGTGGAGTTTGTGTTGCAGGTGGAGTTTGTGTTGCAGGTGGAGTTTCTGTTGCTGGTGGTAAGTTGTCATTAGCAAAGCAATCACAAGCGACTGGAACGTAAATAACTGGGAAGTAGAATGGAAAGTGATGTGGAGGTGGAGGCGGTGGAATTGGTTGTCTAACAAAACTTGCTATATCTTGAAGTCTTTTCTGTATATGTTCCAGAGGATCTTCTACAAATCCGTAATTACCCGTTTCAAATGACTGATCTCTTTTGTTGTTTGTAGGGTATATAATGGGGTTCATTGGCGGGACACCATTGCCGTAGAAATTGTAAAACCTTTTTTGTCGTACGTTTTCTATCGAGCTTTCTTTATGTTTCTTTATTTCTTCTGGGGTTTGAAGTATATCCAATAGTGGTTCTTGATTGCTTGTGATTGGTATATCTAATTTTGAGTCATCTATTTTACTAGGTTCTTCAATCTTTTTTACATCGCTTGGTGCTGTGTTTACAACTGGCTGAAGCACTAAAAAGGCAGCAATTACTAGTTGACAGAGTACCATCTGAAAAGGACACAAACAAAATAATTATTACTAATATAACTTAAGTGTTTTGTAACACTTGAACTATTCTCATAAGAATAATGTAATGAAACAATTAGCTTTATGAGTGGGCTTATCAAATTGATATCTGCGCTAAAAGCTTTGAGGATGGAACCTCCGGATTTTTTACTCTGTTTTACATGTGTACGCTAATGTATTGTACAAGTTCAAGGTTGGAAAATAACTTCCTGTGTTAGGCAATGACTCATTATTGTATTCATTTTACTACAATTAAGATGCATACAAGGTTTCGTTATTTGTTTTCGGTCTGTCTGCAGAAAATTGTTTTACGCAGTGATTTTAATATTATCAGGTTCAGTATACTTTATGTTCTAAATACAAATACAATCTTGACGAGCCGGAACTTTTACCTTAGCTATCCTAGTAAAAATTGGCTTTTTCCCCATTATACCATCATAAAACATGCGGATCTATTATAGTTAGGTACTAAAAATATTAAAGACCTTTGATTGTTGACTACAAAACACCGGTACGGTGTGTGCCAGTACATATGTGTGCCAGGTAAACTATTAAGCCTCGAGCAGACCGGATGCGTATACGTACACTTATGCGTGCATGTGCACGTACCACTGAGTTGTAATGTATGGAAATGTATGAGACAGGACACACCGCTTGCGTGACGTAGACGTGCGAGTAGACGTAATGTGTAGCCCTACGGAATGCAGCTCCCATGACACAAACAGGCTGCGTGACTTACGCCATGCCTTACGCAGAACAGAGCGGCAACGTCGCATTGATGACGTTGTATTCAATGGCGCGCCATTATGGACGTCACACCGAACAAATTTGAACACGCACGTACCTTTGCAGTGCGTGCGAAATTACTGTCAGTTGTATTTTATTACAAAATGAAGGCGTATCTATGGAAACGGAACGTGTTTGTTGACACCAAAAATGGCGACAGCGTTATTATTTGTATTTTTACAGTCGGAATTTAACGAAATTCTCCATAATACGAATTTTCCGGATATATGTTGTCGACTCAGAATCAATATTTTTTTATGTTTCGTTATTTAAATAAGGTTTCGATCGAGTCTACCGTACCCCTGCACGAAATTATTAATATAGAAAAAGTGATTTTTATTTTGTTTTGATTAGTAATTAATAGCGATAAAAAAGAAAAACTTATTGAAATTGTGCATAAATATGAATGTTTATACAGTCAAATCATTGTATATAGGTACATTCCGTTCATTTATATCATGGACCCATTTTTTTTGGACAAGCAGAAGTCATAATTTATTCGCGTTCCCACTGCTGGGACACAGGGACTTCTCTCTTAACGAGAGAGATTAGGCCTTAATTCACCACGCTGGCCAAGTGCGGGTTGGTGAATGACAAATGTCCTTCAAACTTTTCAAAGTTCTCAGAACATGCCGGTTTCCTCACGATGTTTTGCGTTCACCGTTAGAGCACGTGTTTTTTACAGCACACATATTTTTCCAAGAAGAAAAATCAGTGGTGCGCGGCGGGGTTTGAACCCACAACCTTCGGAATGAAAGTCGAGTATGCTCCCACTTAGCCAACACGGCTGTAAAAGTGTGTCTGGCAAGCAGAAGTATTCTGGCACAACACAATAGAAGTAATATAGCTTCTTCCTCGACAGATGAATTACTAGAACAGATGAACTCCATATACCCAATCTTCGTAACACATAGTGCACAACACCTTCAAAAACAGTAATATGGTTGCTGGAGCCGGGCACGAGGCATGCGTTGCGTTCTCAGCTCTATTGCGTAAGCGTCAGGGTAGACGTATCCGTAGCTCGGTGTGACATTGGGTTACGTCGTAAGCAGGCGCGTGACAACGACGTGGTTACGTCGTTGTCACGCATACGCATCCGGTCTGCTCCAGGCTTTATTGATGGGCATTCGCGTTGAACCTTGAATTTCAACAATAGCTGCCATTGAATGGTTCCTCTAGAGTTGTAATTGCTATCATTATGGCAAAATATTGAGATGCGTTGCAACATTTTGCCATTCCTAAAGTGGAATAATAGATCCTGAATTATTATTGCTACGTGAGGTCAATAGTTCCAAGTCTTGTGTGAATTGACATTTTTCACTGTTTTCTTGTTATTTTGACAGCTTGTTGAAGTAAGGTTATTTTTTTAAAGAAACTGTTTTAGTTGGAAGCAGCTTTATAATCAAAACTGAATAAAATTTGTTAAAGAATTGTTTTGCAATTAACTAGATTGCGAGGGGTGAGGCAAGACAATTGAGAGTGGGATATTTACCGATAAAACAACCCCCTAAAACATTTGCTATAAGAGACCAAACACCTTGTATAGATTTGGTATGTGAGCATTGAGACATGAACAGTCTTATAATTATAAGCTTTTGTGGATAGATCTGCGGTTTATTTGGAAACACTTTAGCAAAGAAATGATTGAAGGTGTCAAATCCCTGACATTTAACCACATATTGCAGAATATTTGGTTGTTTTCATGTACTAGCTGTTATATACGCAACAATTTACTTAACCATGGCAAATAAAAATCTATTTTGTTTATGGCCTTTACCTAAGTACATAGTTTGATAGACATACACTTTATAAACAAATTTTATGGAAATAATCGGCGTAAACATAAGTCATTTAATAACCACTAACCTCAGTATGTTATTTTAACAAGAAATCAAAAACGTTTTATTACAATCTATTTAACTTAACATTCGTTTCCAATATTTATAATTATTTATTTATTGGTATGATATGATTATGTTAAAGACATATCTTTTTGTGGGTGTCGTCAAGGCACAGATGACCCCCCAATTGGGGGTGCGTCAAGGTGACTAAGAGATTTATATACCAAAAAACGGGCAGCAGCGTCCTATAGATTATGCCGATTCCCCAAAATATTCCTGGGTTCTACTGAGGAGACCGTGTAATTTGTGAAACTTTGGCAGTGTATTTTTTATTAAAGAGCCTAATGAATCAATCTAAGCAATTTACAATGATTGCTCAGTGACAACTATAAATGTTTAATATGTCGTATAAATTAGAATCAATTTATTCGCAGGCATCATTGATAAAATTGGCGAGACAATCTAACAAAGAGGAGTAAAATAAAGATGAAGTCATGACTTCAAGTCAGTAATTCTCAGTGTGTCATTAGCATTAGACAAGTTATGTAAATACTGATTTGATGACTATAATGATATAAATAGTTACAACGAATTTATATTGCTGGATTATTAACAGGATCATCTAGCCCATTTCGTCATCATCAACATCATAGCCAGCTATATTTCGTCCTACTTGTCACGACTCCCACTAATAGAACCTATTGTAGGTTTTGGGTAAATTGAAATATTTACCATGTTTTAAGTACCTGGCGCGTTGATGTTCGCAGTTAACTTCTATCACCGACTCGGTACATAGAATGACATTGCTCGTCTTCTGGGATGATAAGTTTAAATCCCTCCCTTGTCACTACCAATACGAATGAGAAGATATTATGGACATTTAATTAAGACTTTTGACAAAACATATAAAAGTGTTAGAAACAGTCATTACTATGAATATTGTTGATACTAACACACAACCATTTTACAATTTAACCACAAAGTTTTTCTTTATCTCTATCTAAAATAAATAACAATCGACTTAGTCCACATTTGTCCCGATTGTTGTCTTTTTTTAATCATACAACAGTCACAACAAGTGCTGATGATGATTCGTTTATATAGAAATGGACTGCTTTAAAATAACTGTTTCATCGCAGTTTTTATTCGGTTCAGAATGCTTTACAGTCTAACAATAAAACAAGCTAATAAGGCGCTATTTGATAAACTGATTATTGGGATCAATGTACTAATTATGTGTGACGCACCAATCACGCCGTAGAAGGCGTCTTGAGCATTTTTTGCAATAAACTCGTTCTGAACCAATTGATGAGATGTGAGATTCAGATTATATTAGTTTTTGTGGATTTTCTCGCAAAAACAACGATTTTTAAGCTAAACACGATCTGACGTTATTCTCAGTTTCGTACGACGTCTGTCTCAAAAACGCAAAAGTTTTTGAAAATAATTGTGTGGATTGACCTTTTTCACAAACTTTTTTTTTAACTTAACATAGCTTAAAATACATAGATTAGTTTTTACCGCGAAAAATAGGTTGATGTTAATTATATTAATAAAACACCGGGAGGAGAATTGAAAACTAACGGTTTTATTAAGTTCGACACCTTTAATACAACAATTATGATTTGCTCCACAAAATCCATCTCACTATTCCCTTGACTTTCTTCATTTAAGTGAATTTCCAATGAAGTGGAAAATTGGACCATCGAATGATGAAAGGGCGGCCAAATTTCCCTCGTAAAAGAAAATAAATTTAATTAATTGGCCGAATATTTCCCCAAACGCTTTATCGAATTACACGGAAGTGATTTGTTAGGCATAATTTTAGAAAATTACATGACATCGTCGAATTAATTTCAATCAGAAATTTAGGTGTATTCCTGAGGGTGCCATTATACGTGAAACATTATTATAAAATGGTTTCATTGATATAAATACATACATTTATTATATTATTTATAGGTAAAAGAAAGTCGTGTTAGTTATACTCAAGAACTGCTGAATTGATCGGGCTGTAAATTAGTCAGAAGATAGCTTAGAACCAGGAGAAGGTCTTAGCTAAAGGATTTATGTACAAAATACGGACAGCAACTTAGATCTGTGTTTTGTATCTAAACTGGGATCACCAACCTGCCAAACATGGCAATTATACCAAATTCTCAAAACCGATAATAAGTTCTACGAGGGAGGCCTCCAGATGTGGGACGTACTCGTAATATGGGTTGCAATGATGATTATGATTTATATTATAGAATATCTGTTTTCAGTTGATTAGCCAACCAATTTTCCGAACAATATCCTTTCTCACGAATGCCCATTACATTGCTTAATCGTGCCTGAGCAATTTTGTTGTATCTATCTATTATCTCATTAAATGCATCTTAGTCCTGAGTCTTTTGTTCTTGGGTTTATAGATGTATGGTATCAGATATCTTTATCTATACTAGTAATAAATCTTTAAGGGTCGGTTTCTGTATTAATTTATGTTCCGCATAACTCTTAAACCAATGATCCGAATTTGATGAAATTTTGCAGATAAACATTTAGAATTATGGGATGTGTCCCATACCTCTAAATGTTTATAGGATGTGGATAGGCTATTTAAATTATTCCTAAAGTTATGATAAGACGTGCCCCCATACAAACAAAAATTAACGCGGACGGAGTTGTAGGCACTGCTAGCCATATTAATAAGATTAGGTTACTCATAATATCTGAAGTTACCTACTCAAATCATTATTCTTAGGCCAATGAATGACGATAAAGTTTGATTTATTTGTGAAATAAAATGGACTTTCCATAAAAATAGCTTATTGACCTTAGTCAAGATTACGTTCGATACCTAATAATAGTTCTTTATACAAATACAATTTAGTTCTGAATAAGAAATAAATGTTACACAATATTTTTTATGAATAAACTAGCTGACCCGCCCGTAGCTTCACCCGCTTTATTCCCATGTTTTCTTACATTCTCAATTTCCCACCAGGGAAAGTGGTTTAAAATAGTCATGTTACCCATACTACGACTACCTATTTTAATTCCAAAATACCTAAATCGGTTCAGCCGTTCTTGAGTTATAAAACAATGAAAAAAAATGTATTAAATAGTATGTATAATTTAGATTTTTGATAAATAACGGATCATTATGTTAACGGTTCGTTGAAAATTTATTGTCTTTTGTATAATTTTGTGATACATTTTGTTGTTTTTTTTATTATAGACATAATAAAGATCACAGACGAATATATTTTTAAAATTGAAAATTCAGATAACAAGCGTTTTATTTATTAAGATTTAATATAAGAAATTTTATATAAGAAAATCATCCATAACCTTAACCTTTTGCCCTTGAAAATAACTTGCAAAATGAATAAAGCTCTTTTGTAATACCGTGTAAAGTTACATATCTACGCAATTGTAAACAATGCAACGAAATGTTGTAATGAACATTCTAATTTTATGTTAATGTCTGATAACATGTTTCATTACCTAAATTATTTGCAATTAGTGTTAGAATATGCCGTGTGGTGCTGGTGTAAGAATACTACCATCCTAACTCTTTCTGCGAATATCTTTAGAGCGTCTTCTTGTGTACCAAAATAGACTTACCTACATAAGATAAGATAAATTAAAATGTACGTACTTGACATTTCCCAGTGTACTATTGTATCAATAAATAAATCAGCGTGTACTGTATCAAATTACTGCAATTATCCCCTAGAATTAAATTAATATTTGATATGAAAATAATTGGTAAAAATAGTGACGTTAAAAATAATTAGTAAACCTTTTATTTATTATCTAAGCGTCTTATAAATGCGCTTGTTTTTATAGAACATTAGGAAAATTTACATTACCTACTTCCAAGGACATTAAACGTTCATTTATGTAAACGTAATTTTTTTCACATATTTCAAGCGCTTCATAAATGTACTTAATATCTATCAGCATACCTCGTTAAGCCTCTACAAATTATTTTCCATTTACACTTTAAACTTCACTTCACTGGTGATTTAATTGTATTCTGAATACATAATAATGAATTATTATTTATATTAACAACAAGCAACCCTTACCTTAACTACTAATTCTCCACAATATATTTCACAAAAACCACTAAACTATTTTGAATATTATTATATCCAATTCACGTGTTATTTTTCATCGTAACTCCGATTTATAATGATTAGAACGAAACACCCGCTCTTGATGGAGATTCTCAACTGACGTTCCGAACGCTACTAAACTGTTTATACGTACCAGTGATGAGTACACCTTTATCATCGAAAGACATCTCTATTACCCTAGAAATAAGGTTTAATTTAGTACAACGCACCTAGCAGCACCGTTAGCTGCTTTCTGAGTTCAAGTTGAGCTTTGGTTGAAATCTGCTCTGTTAGTGTTTATATTTTTTCTATTGATAGAGCGTTAACCTTGTTATGAAAGGCAGTAGGTTATATTGACTGTGCGATATGATCTCTCTGTATAATCTGTGACATCTTTTACTGAGGTTGAAGGGCATAACGCAGAAAACGTTTCAATCAAACATGGCATTTAAATTTTATAGGTGAAGTGCCCATAAAGCCTTATACCTGAATATTTTATACAAGAATTATCTTATAAACTTACCATTGCAAATGTTGTTATATTATAAGTATTAGAGATAAAATTAGTAATTGAACTAGGCGATAAGGCCACCATTGTTACAGTTTGTTTTTTCTTATTATTTTATTTAAGGTTAAGTAATTAAGGGTTAACAATAAATAAATTCTATATACCTATCTAATTCTTAGCGATATTTTTTTATAACCTAGCGAACAATCTGACACACTAGAAAGTGCTTTCGAGTGGTCTCAAAGGTGGCAGTCATCAGTAAAAACAAACGATGCCACAATCTTTGAAGTCTTTCACATTTTTGTGACAAACAACAACCTAGATCTTTTCAAGTCGAGTATTCACCGCAGATATTAATACAAAGTCCTAGAACTCATTTGAATAGCATCAAACTTTCAACGGCTTTAGATAGCATTGTAAAGGATTTTCGTGAAAAATTTTGGCGTCAGTTGTTTTGTTTTCTCATGACTGAGTCAAATCAATATAAATATTCTAATAATAGAATATTTATATTATTTTTCTTATTTATTTGACATTGAACCGCTAGTTCTAAAATTAGGGCTGCAACATAATTGTGACTCCTAATGAGTTTCGCTGTTTTGAAAAGAGTTGGGGACAAATTACGAAAGCTTTCACGTTTTGCCAAAACTTTCTCTGGAAACCGGTTTGAAGTTCATTAACAGTGCCGTAAATGAGTCACCTGGTCTCATAGATGGTAAAACTGGGTGTTGTTAGGATGTTATGGTAATCCAGTGTAGTTTGGATGTTTTCAATTTTGGATGCTCGTTTAAACGTGGTCAATATCCGTTATAGTTGAGTGACTAGGCTGCTACGGTCCAGATTTATATTTACGGCCTAATTAAAAGAGGAAAGAGGGAAGAAAAAAAAGAAAAGATATTCATGGAATTCAGAAAACAAAGAAAAAAGAGCGGTTGTTGAATATGTAATACGACATGGTTATACGAGTTGAGAGGATGATAAAATCAGAAGATTACATAAGACCAAAATGCAGCTGTATGCTCTGTCTAGGTTTTTAGGTTGTATATCCTACTACCTATCCGTTAACACGTAGAAATGACCGCAAACTAGTTTCTCTGACAGTCTTACAGCCAGTTTTATCAATGTCTAGTAGACTTGTTATCAACTTACTGTATAAGAAAGCCGTTCTCTCATTCTAAAGTATCCGGCAAATTATTTTCAAGAAGCTTTAAGTCTCTCTTTATTTAATTTTTTAAATGCGATGTGATTAAAATAAATACTTTTTTATACCAGAAATTATTATAAATATTCAGAATATTTCGTTTTCAAGAAATTGAATGAAATGGTAGAGAACTATTGTTCTAAAAACTGAGCCTAAGATAGAGATATGTATTATATTTCTCTGCAGCATCCCAAACGGATCGAAAACAATATCATGAAGATATCATTTACACCCTAGATTCTCATAAGACCTAAATGCCATGAAGCGAAACCAATAACCATGCATTTCAAGTGCGTGTTCTAATTCTAGCGTAATACGGGCCGTATCGAAGACCTCGGCGGAAAATTGATTGGATTATAACATGGTTATAGGAACGGGTCGCAATCTACGCCTTCAATTACGGGTCCCACGCGTTAATGCCACAATCGGAACCTTATCGGGGAAAATGTACCAGATGCTATCAAAGTCTTTATTCTTGGCGAGAGAGAAAAATTTGCTTATAAAATCCATCAGCACAAAATATTTATAAAATGGTTCGTCTGTTATATAATGGTACATATGAAAACCTTGAATTTAAGCCACATGGTTTTCTTCATACAGTTTTTATACGTCTGAACTAGTGAGATATTACGAGCCTGTGTAAACAATAAAGTTGGTAAAAATTATACACGGTAATCGTTAATTTACTGGCAATCGGGTGGATCTAGCTTTATATAATTGAAGTAATGAAAAATTGTATAGAAATATGATGGTCTACCTACTCGATCGAAACTCGGACGAAACTGTTGACCAATCCAACGTAAAACAGTTATACAAACAATTTTTAATATTGTTTCTGTTTTGTTTTTTTTTCTTTTTAAACTATTTAATTACGTTTTACAAATGCCATACGTCCCCAGTCGGTTTATGGACACTAATCTAATCACACGGTGGATTACGTTTAAAATGTCAAATCACACGTATAATGTTTGTTTTAAAAAAATAAGGTTAAGGACGTAAGTCATATCCATTAGCTATAAAAGTATTAGCTTTGCACTCAGGAATCAATTATCAAAATGACTTAGTTTTTTTATCATCGTGTGTGTTGATTTAATAGGTATAATGTTTGTTAAACAGTCCTTACTAATATTATAAATGCAAAAGTTTTTCTGTCTGTTACGATATTTGAATCCAAAACTACTTAATTCTATTAAATTAGACATGGAGATGGTTTCAAGCCAGAAAGCTAGAAAAAAGATATTTTCGCATGAAAATCGGCGGATAGCTAGTTTAAAATAAAAACCAATGATTGGAAAGTAAGTACCGACTTACTACTTTTGTGTACTTATACACACTACACAAAACGTCGCGAAAGTTTATGACGTCAATAAACAGTATTTCTTGGACTTCTGTAGAATCATAGTAGTCATGAGTAAAACTGATCTTTAAGGAAATTACTGAGTTAACACGATCCTCACATCAATGCCGTCATAGTACGTGAGCTCACACAGCCAAATAGTAATACCAATATAACACAGCACTTAATTAGTCATCCTCATCATCATATCAACCCAAAGGAGTTGAAATAAATAATTATTTAGAACCGATTTAGAGCAAAATTGCTCTACATTTGGTTCATCAGGCCTGAATTCTGGCCAAGTGAGGATTGGTGAATAACTCAAGTTCATGGGTATTTTTCACTGATTTTCGTCTTCAAATATTTGTTAAGGGTTCAGGGTAGGCTTAAAAGGTGACAAAACTATGAAAAGCGGGTGAAGACGCGCAGAGATCAACTACGTAGTCAACTAAATAGTTATCCTTTCTGATAATCCCAAGCTTTGGTGGTTTAGTCGCATCAGTCGGATATATTTAAAAATAAAAAAAAATTAAGAAAAAAAACATGTAACAACAAAGTGCCTTCCTTTAAAGTGTTTAATGGTAAAGCAGATCGTGATATCCTGCTAATAACGATGATCATTTCCCAAGACATTATAAAGATTATATCAGTCGTGAGGCAAAGCTTAGTCATTCTTAACCTTTCAGCTTAGTACTTTGAAATAGGTCATTTGAAGCTGTCCATTTTTTGTTATCTATGTGATAGTGCTTTTGTACACGATATTTAGCTGATTACAGAGATGGGTCGGTAGTTATTATTTACCCAGTAGTAGGTATGTGTAATATATTTGTTGTGGACACGACGAAAGATCTGTTCACACGCTGTAGTATAAGTCATTTTAACTTGAAATAGTAATGTGTGTTTAAATGTCGGCAATCGCAAAACAAAGGAATTCGTATTACAATAGGACACTTTGATTTCGCCGCTACTTAGAAAATGTTAATGCGCTAAAGGCAAAATTGTTTTATGACTCTGTTATTTAGAAAGGATATTTTTCTATTGTTTAAAATTCGTCTAAATTTTAAGTCTTTTACGATGGGAAAATATTTTGAGCTTAACGTGGGAATTTTATGTTTGATTTGAGCGAGCTTGTTTTTATGTTACTTGGATTGTATAAAAGCTTACTCTTTCGAGATACAGCACGGCAGTCTTACAAAGTCAGTCGTCAAGAATCAAGGGCAGTCTTACAAAGTCAGTCGTGAAGAATCAATGTCAGTCTTACAGAGTCAGTCTATAGAGTCAGTCGTCAGGAGTCAGTCTAAGAGTCAGTTGCCAGTCGCCAGTAATTTATTGAAGTACGGAATAAATAGTAAAAACCAACTCCGCCTTTAATTGAAGATATTCTTACTGGACTCAAACCCCCAAAAATACAGTCCACTGCTTACAGTCCAGTACAGTTGGTCATTCGAGCCGGATATAGTTGGCCCTTTAACCCGGATACGGATCATCACTTCGGGAACATCTACGGGAACCTGAGCTCAAGATGGTCATCACTCGGAGCCAAGCGGACGCTGCCGAACCACGGGAGGACGCGGCCGAGTTGGACGTCATCGAGCGGGAACGTAGAAGGAGAATTTCCCTGGATCCGCCCGCGTCACCGGCGGTACGAAGAGAGGGACGGCGCGACGCAGACATAGCGTTCACGCCCGACTTCACCCGCGCCGGAGCAAGTCACAGAGAGGCGACACCAGCGCTACGAAGAGAAGGACGGCGCGACGCCGACATAACGTTTGCGCCCGACTTCACCCGCGCCGGACCAAGTCGCAGAGCAGCGTCACCTGCACGATCTGCGCGCTCGCTGCGTTCCACGAATAGCACGGCAATGCGTGCGCGCATGGCGGAATTGGCGGCGGAAGAAAAACTGGCAGAACTGAAAAGAAAAGAACTCCAAATTGAAGCGGACCTTGTACAGAAGAGGCTTGAAGCGGACCTAGCTGCCCTCGAGGAAGAAGAACGAAGTCTGCATGATGAAGGGGAGCTGCCGGAACCCAACGAGCGAATACAACAATGGGTGCAGCAAACCGCGCCGGTAAAGAAGAAGAAGAGCGCCGCGAACATCGACGCTCTAGCCGACGCTATTGAAAAACTTGCAAGACCGAGAATCTCATGTCCAGTCCTACCTACATTTTCCGGTGCACCAAATGAATGGATGATATTTAGAGCTGCATATAATGAAACGACCAAGACATACAAAATATCTGGATCAGAAAATATTATGAGAATTAGAAGCAGCATCACCGGAGAAGCAAAGGAAATCGTATCTTCACTTCTATACACTGCAAGCGATCCTGAAACAATTATGAAGACCTTGGAACAATGCTTCGGAAGGCCAGAAATCATCGTTGACCGGGCCCTGGAAGAACTGAAGAAATTGCAAAGACCGGGACCATCAGCAACAGAACTTAACACCTTCGCGGTAAAGCTTCAGAACGTGGTGTGCGTATTGAACAATGTGGGCAACAAAGGATACCTGTATAATCCTACACTGGCCCGAGAAACGCTGGAGAAACTGAGCCCGCACATACGATCACGATGGTGCGACTACGCCAGCGAGAACGAGACAGCGGAGCCAGAGATCATCATGCTTTCTCGCTTTCTCATGCGTGAAGCGGACCGAGCTTTGAGATACAGCTACGCGCCACCTAGCATCACCAAGAAAGAAGTTCAACAGAAACCAGCCTTCATGAAGAGGACAAATGCCGTATACAACACTACAGAGGAATTAGGAAAAGAGAAATGTTCCTGCTGTGAGAAAATACACGCCGCAATAGACTGCACAAAGTTTAAAGCGATGAACGTCAACGAACGATGGGAACACGTCAAGGAGAATAAGTTATGCTTCAAATGCCTATTGAAGACGCATCGAAGATTCAACTGCAAAGCGAAGACCTGCGACAAGTGTTCACGACACCATCATCGTTTACTTCATCAAGATAAGAAGGAAGAAACAAAGAAAGAAGAAGCCACAGAAGCAGTCATGACTACTTCGGCTGCTCAGTACAAGAAAGCAGTACTGCTCAAGATGTGCCCAGTCACCGTCATCGGTCCATCGGGGGAGGTCACTACTCTTGCCCTATTCGACGAAGGAGCTACAGTCACCCTGATAGACGAGAAGCTGGCGCGAACCATCGGAGCAAGAGGAACGTCGCTACCACTGAAGATGCGTGGAGTCAACACCATTCAGCAAGAAGACTACAGCCAAATTGTAACAGTACACCTGAAGAGCAAATTCAGCGACAAGCTTCGACCGCTACGAGCACGCACCATAAGGAACATGAAACTCCTACAACAGTCAATCCCTGCAAAGCTACTGGAGCAAGATCACCTTAAAGACCTTCGACAAGATGAGGTTTGTTACGAGCCGTCGGAACCAGGGATCCTGATTGGAGCTGACCATTGGGAGTACATAGTATCACAGGAGTTACGAGTAGGACGAGCAAATCAACCGGCCGCATCACGAACGCAACTGGGATGGGTGATACATGGAACCATGCCACGAGCTATTGTTGCGGACCAAGACAGCGTCCTGCATGTTCACACAGTAGAAGCTATCATGAAGCAGAATAAAGAATTATACGATCTTATAGAAAAACATTTCAGCATTGATGCTGTTGGAATAAACCCTGAGCCACGTCTGAGTGAAAGAAATCTCCTGGCCACGAAGATAATCGAAGAAACCATCGTGAAGAAAGAACAACAAGGATATGAAGTCAGTCTACCTTGGCAATCGGAAGACCAAGAAGAGGAAGTACTGCATACACGCGATGAAGAAGACCGCGCTGACGGATGGTTACCAGATCCATCACGCTTCTCTAAGTTCGAAACCTTGGTGAAAACTACGGCACGAGTACTTTTCTTCATCGAGAGATGTCGACGACGAGCAACGAACATTGAAAAGAAGCACATTGAAGAGGCTGAACTTGCGCTTATTCGCCGCGCACAGAAGGAGAGCTTCCCAGACGAACTGCAACGAATGAAGACTTCTCGACCAATAACGAAGTCAAGTCGTCTGTTTCGTTTGGATCCGATCATAGAAGACGGAATTCTACGAGTGAGAGGACGCATTGGAGCCGCCGACGCACCGATTGAAATGAAGAGGCCGGTGATACTCGACGGACGGCACCACATCACGAAACTCATAGTGATGCGAGAACACTGCATGGCTGGTCACGCTAACAGGGAGCGTGTGACTAACGACCTCAGACAGAAGTATTGGGTGATTCATCTACGACCGACAGTGCGAAGAATAGAAAAGGACTGCAGACTCTGCCAACTACGCAAAAAGAAGCCAGAACCACCAGCTACGGGAGACTTGCCGCGAGCACGCCTGGAACCATTTCAACGCCCGTTCAGCTATTGTGGGACAGATTACTTCGGGCCCATGATGGTGAAGATTGGACGACGAAGTGAGAAGAGATGGGGCGCTCTCTTCACTTGCCTAACTACACGGGCAGTGCACATAGAGGTCGTTCCAACGCTGTCCATCAGTTCGGCAATAATGGCACTCCGGAGGATGGCTGCGCGACGAGGCTGGCCCCGCCTTATGATGTCTGACAACGGGACAAACTTCAGAGACAACGGAGACGCGGACAAGGAGCTGCGGTCTGCATATGAAGAATGGATACCTGCACTTCGAGAGGAAAGCCTTCTGCATCGCATGGAATGGCGATTCACTCCTCCTGGTGCGCCAAACCAGGGGGGAGCATGGGAACGGTTAGTGCGATCAATCAAAGTTGCACTAAACGCCACGCTGAACGAGAGAGAACCACCAGAAGAAGTTCTCAACACCCTATTGACTGAAGCGGAATACAGCGTCAACGCGAGACCACTGACGCATGTAAGCGTCGATCCAGAGGAACCTGAGGCGCTAACCCCGAACCACTTCCTGCTGGGATCATCGAACGGCCTGCCAACCACCGGGCCATGCAGCGAAGCGGATCGGCGCACTTGGAGAGCAAGCCAGGCGCTCGCTGACCACTTCTGGAGACGCTGGCTACGAGAGTACCTTCCGACGTTGGTACCCCGGGTAGAACCTGCTACCCAACGGCCACAGCTGCAAGAAGGAGACGTCGTCATCATCGTGGACCACACTCTGCCACGGAACGTGTGGCCAAGGGGAATCGTCGAGCGCACCTACAAGGGACCTGATGGAGGAGTACGAGTGGCAGATGTCCGGACTAAGACGGGAGTCTTCAAGCGGCCGACCAGCAAGATCGTCGTGTTGGTGAAGAAGGAGGCTGCGCGAGCTTCGCCGGGGGGAGAATGTTGTGGACACGACGAAAGATCTGTTCACACGCTGTAGTATAAGTCATTTTAACTTGAAATAGTAATGTGTGTTTAAATGTCGGCAATCGCAAAACAAAGGAATTCGTATTACAATAGGACACTTTGATTTCGCCGCTACTTAGAAAATGTTAATGCGCTAAAGGCAAAATTGTTTTATGACTCTGTTATTTAGAAAGGATATTTTTCTATTGTTTAAAATTCGTCTAAATTTTAAGTCTTTTACGATGGGAAAATATTTTGAGCTTAACGTGGGAATTTTATGTTTGATTTGAGCGAGCTTGTTTTTATGTTACTTGGATTGTATAAAAGCTTACTCTTTCGAGATACAGCACGGCAGTCTTACAAAGTCAGTCGTCAAGAATCAAGGGCAGTCTTACAAAGTCAGTCGTGAAGAATCAATGTCAGTCTTACAGAGTCAGTCTATAGAGTCAGTCGTCAGGAGTCAGTCTAAGAGTCAGTTGCCAGTCGCCAGTAATTTATTGAAGTACGGAATAAATAGTAAAAACCAACTCCGCCTTTAATTGAAGATATTCTTACTGGACTCAAACCCCCAAAAATACAGTCCACTGCTTACAGTCCAGTACAATATTTTTAATAATATATTTTATATTACTTTTGTAATAACTGAAAACAATGTCAAACATGACTTTTTAAATCAAATCTGCCTGTTTATTAACCTATGGAATAAACGTACACTAAATGGGAATACTCCTACGTTTATTCCATAAGTAATTAGCCATAAAACGTACAGTTCAAGGTCCATGACATGTCTAACTTTGCTTCATAAATTATTAAGGTTACCAAAACACAGCCTAGTTAACCCTTCCTACCTACCTTTTACGTTTATTGGTTACAAAACAAAATTAGATTCAGAAATTAAAACGTCATTACCTACACATAAACGTAATGCCCTATTTAATTATTCAGACTTGTTAAAAATATATTTATTAAAATTTAAACGTATTTCGGCTTTAAATCTTAAAAAATATTTAAATGATGTAACTATAATAATATGCTGTATGTTTGATTCAGTATTTATGGATACTAATTGGATTTAAATGCCTTTTTAACACACAATGTATGATTTAAGAAAAATATTTATAATATTTTAAAATTTAAAACGACCTCTGTGGCGCAGCGGGCGAAAGTCTGCCTGCGACGCAGAAGGTTGCAAGTTCGATTCTCGTCTCGGAACAAAAAAATTAAATATTTACAGATATAATATTTTGTTCCAAGTGTCTGGGTGTTATATTATATACTAAAAATATCTATGTAAGTATATTATATTATGTATATCAGAAATGTGGTAAGGATCAGAGTGTCTGGAATGGAACGCCAGCGCCACCAAAACCAAGCTGGTGTGATGACCTAACCAAAGTTACTGGCAGTAGCAACATGAAGTTTGCTCATTCAACAATAAAAATGGGTGTGTGGTTGTTGAACTCTGGGTTTTTTGCGTTTACGCACACTTCACTACTTATCCTTGTTATGTACATTTGCGGTTTATAGTTTCAAGAAACTCTACTACGGATCGGATTTTTAGCTTACTACTTTCATCATCATAAATAACGAAGGTTAGAATTTATTAAATCGATTTCGGAGCCAATTAATTTAACAAACAAACAAGCAAATAATCAAATTAAGTCTTATAATTACAGAGATTTTTTAATTGTGCCAATACAAATTCCTGTTTTTATTAATCTTCTTGATAATCTGCTCATTAGATACAATGATGACAATCATGACTCGTGGAAATGGACAGTTATCTATAATTGATTAATTAAAACTTACCAAGCCTTAGGAAACAATGGTAGAATAAATGATTAGACGTAAGTAATATAATTAACATGTAATAATGAAATACAGCAACAAAAACACAAGAATTTAATAATTGGATACCAAATAGGCACTCAAACAAATATCGTGACTTATTAGATTCTGGTACTGGTACTAAGGATACAAATACAATAGTGTGGAGTTCAGTAGATACGAAATAAACAATGACGTTGTGGTGCCAACGTAAGAATAGTATAACCCAGTAGTAGTATCTATTACCATAGGAGTTGGTAAAGCGACTAAGGGATTTATCAGAAGTCGGGTAGCGGAATCGTTCCTTTAAAACTTATAATGGGTTCTATTAGGAATAGGAATATCTGGGAAAATATCCCAGTTGTGAAATGTTGTATGGGTTGATATGATCGTGATGAGGAAAATAACTGTGTACACAATAATATTACAAAATTGTGTAGAAAAAAGTCCAAGATACCATCTAACGTAACTTGTAAACAGGATAATAAACAAAGTTATATAATACCATTATCTTTATACCATTTTCCTTTTATTTAGAAAACCTAAGTGAATGTTCTCTATATAAATATCAAAATATACATAAAAACCAGAACAGACCTCTGGTAAAGCCAAAACAATGTATGCTGTCAAGCTCAGTCAATGCAAGTATGATTTAAATAAGCTCTGCAAAATCGTGACTTGAATAAGATTCCCAAATGTCATAACAAAAGTCACAAGCTTTTCTAGTGCTCTTAAAACAACATTTGCTTGCTTTAGTCTATTTTAAAAGTCAAATAAATGTAGGTACTGGTTGAGCAACCAGTATGAAATTCAGTTAGATCCACGCGCGTAGACCATGAGGATAGCTAGAGCAGCGGTCACTCTCACTCCTCCCGAAGAAGACTTATCTTGTGTGGTTGAAACTTAGAGAGTTTATCAACTGATGACAACGTAAGTGATTTTAATCGTGTAAAACTAAATGTATTTCGAATCCTGTACCCGGCCGTAGTAGTGAGATATATTAAAAAGAAATAAATATCTAATATAGTTCAAGGTATAACATAAAATAAATGATTTAAAACCATATTGCAATGTTACAGGCCTAAAGCTTATTAGGTATTATTCAATTAAAGCGTACATCTTTAACATTAATAGTGATGTGTAGGTGACATCATTTCAATTATAAACGGGCTGTTTGTCCTCGAATCTAGAACGATCCTCAACAGATTAATTACTCAAGGAAGTGAAATTACATTTGTAGTATGCAATTGTGTTATAGTTTCCTTATAATAACTGAGATAGTTTACCTATGACTAACAAGTTGCAGTCATTATTATAATACTAGTGCGGTCTACTTACTTACTGCTGCAGCGCAAAGACTCGAAGTGGATCTTGGCCTCCGACACCAAAGACCGCCAGGCTGCTCTATCACCTGTCATTGCAGACCAGTCATCGGCCTGCAACTCCATGAGTTTTCTCTTCATCCTGCAATTCGTTCTTCCAGCGGTACCACAGGCGACCAATCGTTCTCCGTCCAGTAGGAGTAAGATCTTCCGTGCGTAAGATGGTCCCTGCGTAAGATCTTTTGACAGCACGAACATTTCCCATGCCGACTACACATGACCGAGCCACCGGAGTCTGGACGCCTTCGTTTCTCCAATGACATTTGGCTCGGACACAAGTTCCTCGTTTGCGATATCTGTGCCTTCATTGGAATATTTAATATCTCCATACTTATTATGGAGTTTTAGAAGTCTAAAATGTATAAAAGCTTAGACTAGCTGATGGATTTATTATCGACCATATAATATCGCAAAAATTTTAAAAATTCGTTCGAAAGATAAGTTGTTCGCCATGTAGTTACACCAGCGTTATAAAATTTTCCTTCGGTTAAATGTAGGTAATCCGTGTTGACAAAGTGGGACTTGACTTTATTCCGAAGGACGTGGGCTTACCCACAGCGCACCTCGAAATTTTTATTCTTGAAACAATTAAAACACGTGTTTAAATGGTGAAGTAAAACATCGTGAGGAAACTGGAATATGCTGAGAACTTTGAGGGGTTTGAAGGACATATGACATTTACAAACCCGCTTTTGGCTAGCGCGGTAAATTTAGGCCTAACCTCGCACGTCAATAGAGAAGTCCCTGTGTTCCAGCAGTAGGAAGTAAGCCAAATCCCCCTAAACGTATAATGGGCTTTATTAGGGAGATCTATCTCACTTTTGGGATATGAGCCTTAGGCTTGATCGACGATCGTTATTGACTGCAGATGTAAATGACATTTAAACTTTCCTACTGTACATCTGTTATCTAGATTTTAGTGGTACTTACAACACACTATGTCTGACGCATCGGGTCGTTACGTTATCTTTCTAGGACAGGCATTGTTTATGAGCATTTCTATACCTTTGTTTCAACAATTAACTTCATCGACGTTTATTGACACTTTATCATAATAGGCCCAAGCGCGCCCGACTAGGCATGTGTAAGTAGGATATTTGAAGCACGTCTACAATTCTACCTCCTCAGATATACCTACTGAGACAGATCTATAATAAACCAAAGGACTCCACTACATCAAGGAGTTGGACTGGTTAGGGGTTATAGTTCCCCCACAGTAAATTACAATTAGAATTTTAACAGCGTATCCCTATTGCACCTAGTTGTGGTAACCGCCTCTGAGAGGTGCGGGGCGCGGAGTGCTTCGGCAGGCGAGGTATAAATATACGGCGAATGCTGCTACAGAATACTTGATAGCTGGGCGTAATTTTTTTTTTTTAATAAACACGGCTCTCTGCTTGGATCACCAAACTTTTCATTATAAATATTATAAACTAGCTGTGCCCGCTACTCCGTCCGCGTTAAATTATGTTTGTCTTATCATAACTGGAGCAAGAATTTAAATACGTCTTAATTATCAATACATAATTATGTAAATATAAAGTTAATAATTTAAAACACATTTTTTAAAATAAACACAAAAATTCATTTAGTTCTTTCTTAATGAAGCACATAGCAAGCAATCTAGTTATCGAAATAATCGATATAAAAAGATATTGCATAAGTCGTAATAACATAAACTTTCTGTAAATTTTAGTTTTTTTATTTAAGTATAAAATACTTACTAATACTTAACTAATATTTTGTTAAGGTTATAGACTAGGAAACACATCGTTCACAATATAATAAAAACATCGTTTACATTGATCAACCACTTAAGTTCAAGAAACATAGGAACTTAATGTAATATGGCATCGATTTACTTAAAATAAACAGAATAAAACAAAGTATAAAATAACAACAATCAAGTGGCTCAGATTAAGAACATAAATCTATGAAAGTTGTTATAAAAACAATGTTACATAAATCTTTCATAGATTATTACTTTTCACTGATACAAAATAATCAAATTGTTTACTACACATTAGATATGCCTTATAACTGTAGTACCGTTAATGAATACATTTCAACAGACATTCATAAAACAAATTATAGACTAAAGCTACACTCATGAACAGGAAAATGCAAAAACCCTACTGGAAAAGAGAACATTATCCCTTTGATTTAATTAAGCCCTGTGTGTGCAAGAGTACTGACCTAGAAAATACTGAAAGAATACACATACATCTATCATTGCGGGGAGTAGGCTACCCTGAAGGATTCCAAAGATCTTTGTATAGATTCCTTGCTACAAGCATTAGCACTGTACTCTGACGCGCATCCTAGGTTAGCAAAGCACTGCTGAGCTGCGATACCAGAATTCCCACAGCAAGAGAGAATGGCAGCGTTACACATTCCAGGGACGGTGGCCCTTGACGATGATGATGATGATGATGCTAGTCCCAAATTGGATGGTATGCTTCCGAATTTTGGCGCCACAGTTGTTTGCTGAAATTAAAAATTATATATTATAATTACAGAAATTAAAATGTCTACATAATAACTTCTATTCAAGTTTATTTGAGATAAATTAAAATTATGATGGTAATACGAGTACTACCACTGTGAAAATATAATTACATGTCAAGTTTACGTGGTTCAATCAAACCACATGGAAAATTTAAATGAGAAAACCCGTTTAAATGTATTAGTTATATTTTGAAAAGTTTCCTTGAAATTAAGTTCCAAGTTTCCATCAGCATAAGCAATTCGTTTATAATATTAGGATAAATCTTAATAACTTACTTGTTCACTTCCATGCTCAACTTTAGGAGCTGGTCTCTTTAACAGGTGTGTAGGGGTGAGGGGTTCAAAAGAAATAGGTCTGCCGAAATCAGCTTCATCCTCATATTCTTGCTCGTCTGTCACGAATCCCCAGTTCTGGTTAGTATCCTGCATTGCCGGGAATCTTTTCTCTGGAACTGGTGTTTTGTTTTGAGGTTTATTGACCGCGCAATTTATCCTCGGGAAGGTCATTGGGTACGGGATGTAGATGGGCTGAGGCGGCGGCGGCGGCGGCGCTCTGCGGATGTAAGCGTTTATATCTTCGAGGAGTCTGTAGATGTTTTGGATTAGTTCTTGATCGTTTCTCCGTTCGGGGTAGTAGTAGCTCGGAGGCTGGTAATCATATCCATAGTTGGATTGCCATCTTCTTCTTCTTAATCGAGCCGGTCGATCTCTTTGCCTGAATGTTTCCTGGTCGTTCGATTCTTCAGCGCTCTGGTCGGCGAAGTGTCTTGCTTGGACAGCTGCTAGACAGGCTAGCAGTCCAATCAGTAGTACTAGCTTATTCATCTGGAAAAGGAAAACATAATTTGTCCATTAACTCGATTTGAATTTGTTGACGTATACGGATATTATTTATACGGTAACCCACACATTACGTCAAAACTTGTTTAAGACTTGTTCATTCGGATTTATAATATTTTACCGATTAATAACTACCTGCTACTAAATATAACCTTTTTAAGACGCTTTAACTACTACAAAACCTTTAAATATGTATTTAATATAAAATTCAAATAATTTTTTACTTTTGTTTTGATTTATTTGGGTTCACAGTGGAGTTGATAAAGTTTTTGAGCTGACATTTACAAACAAGAAAAGCCGGTTCAATTATGACCCAACCTCCCTAATTTTAAACAAGAAGTTGACAGTGAATTTTCAAATATTGATATAAGTAATTCTTAAAACGAATGATTCATTTGTTGTTTTTCTAACCAATTTTAGATGTTAATGTGATAATAATTGGAGATGATTAGTGTTATTAAAACCAGCGTTATTGAAATATGACTAACATTTCCGCAATAATTATTTATTTTATTAATTTTTTAATCAATAAAAAAATAACTTAAGAGAAAAAAATTGCAAATTTGAAGAACACGGAATATCTAAAAATAAAGACCGGTTTTTTGCAGAACAGGTTGCAGTAGAATGGTCTTGTTAAACTTGTTTACAGACATCTCTTAAGAAAGTAATAAAGAGTTCCGTTCCGCGACTGCAGCGAAAAGTGTTACATTAAAGTACCTAACGGGTCTTGAAAGAATGAGTTCAGTTGACATTCATATAATGAACCAATGAGTTATATACAAACCAGCATGTATGGAAAACCCAATTTTAATTATTTCAACTGGGATTTCCAAGCCGAGTAACGTAACGTAAGTAGTGCCAACCAAAATAAACATGCGACCTTTTTAATGACAACAAAAAAACTTTGCATACCTTTCAAATTTGTGACACGTCTGTGTATTTGTTTACGTCCTCTAAACGAATTCACAATTTCCTATTATTAAATGCAATAAATGCTTTGAAGATGTCACTTGTAATGAAGCGTGCGCTTCGTACCACGGTTCGTTCGAAACTAAAACGAGTAAGGCACGCGGCCGTGGCAATGATTTGACTGCGCCTGCGCAACGACGCGTCCAATATTTATGTAAGCAAACATTAGTTTTACTAACGTAATAGGTAGGTATAGGTACCGCATCTAGAACACGTAATGTTTGACTCAAGTTACACCTAAATTGATAAAGGGCGAAAAAATTAATCTAGTAACGGATATGACTTTCCCTAAAAATGTTTGTGACTGATTTTATTGTTTTTCATCAATATATGTAATTTGTATATTTGGAAGTCACACACAAAAAAAGTTTTTTCAAAAATTTATAAATCAGTTAAAAATAAAAATCTTATACCTACCTAAAACCACTTTATTTAGGTACATAAATAAAAACTTACCTTTTTACAATTTGAAATCAAAATACTAGAATTAAATGCAATAACCAATAAACTTTGATTCAGGCAGGATTTTAACCCGTAACCTCGCGGAGTCGCGGCGGCGAAAATATTCAATCAATATGTTAAAGAAAATAAGAACCTAGGAAACAATCTAAGGTAGTAAGTAGCTCCAAGGTAGTGCAATTTTCGCCTAATAAACTTTCTACTACAAGTAGGTATAAAAGACAATTTAATCCCAGCCATGGTTCATTGAAGAAACTAAATTACGTCATAAACTTGACGCGTGCGCGGAATCTGACTTGTTGCTCATGACGTAGCTTTTCCTAGCAAAAATGGCTATAGGTAGAAAAACCCCATAGCATTTAGTTCAGTTTTAATCTTATCTTAGTCATCGCGATATATGCCAAGTCACTTTTATCACTAAAACTATTATTTATACAAATATTATAAGACTGAAGAGTTAATTTAATGTTGTAAGTTTGTTTATTTGAAGGCGCATATCTCAGGAACTGCTAATCCGATTTTAAAAATTATTTTAAAGTTGGGTAAGGTTAGCTCACGATGTTTGTCTTCACCGTGAACACGTTTTCAAAGCGTAAAAATAACATTTTTCAAAGAAAAATCCAGAGGTGCTCGGGGTTTCGGAATGAAATTGTCTTACTTTACTACTTACTTTTTATTATCCTATATCAGATATATTGCACTTTAAATAAATGCGAGTGCTTGAGCAAAGGTTCAAACAGGTAATAACTTTTATATATAAATAACCCTTCGGGTGAAATCATTATAATTAAAACCAAGCACCTACTACTCAAACTTATACAAAAAGGGTTCTGTATGTGAAATTATTGTAGGCAGTTTCAACGTTTACAGATAAAGCTTCAGATAATTATCCGATAGATATTTGTACCAAAACTTGCAGTAAGTATATCTGACAGATAAGTTACGGATATATTTACTATTTATAGTCTTCCTCGAAACATGCACTATCCAACATTTAAATTTTTTTTAAGATAGTTCAAAACTACAATCTACTTGGTAGGTACATGATTCTGATATTTCTGATGCGAGTTTGTAACTAAAGTTATGATTTTTAAAATTTTTATTTATATATTTATTTATTATCAGAATAAAGTTTTATTTATATTAAATTGTGATAAGTCAATACAAAACATGATAACCCAAAGGATTCCTATTTTCTTTTGCGGAAGATTAAAAAAGGTTAAACGTGGGAAGTAATTTGGCACCATTGCCATTTTAGCAGACAGTTTTGGCTAACAACTTCCTTTGTCCACATGTATGGGATTTCCGTGGGTTTTCCAGCCCATTACGATCTAGACACAGGGCGCGGCCATTTTCCTATGAATCAGCGCGTAGGCTGATTAGAAACACCGATAATTAAGCATGTTTAATCAATTAGGATTTAATTACTTAACGCATGCTTTGCGGTTGTCATCTTATAGAACTTTATTATGTTTACGCAATGCTTCTATAATTTATTAAAAATGTAGTATTTATAGAGTGTAGAATGTACAATACACACCTATATTTCATCAACATGTCAAATAGGGTTTACTTTACTTCTTGGTTCAGCTGGATGAAAACAGAACAATCTAGAGAAAATTGCCTCAATTTGGAGGAGGCTTGTACATTTAGTCTAATCTAAATACTTCTCAACGCATCTACATAAAGTATAACTACTAATCATTTCAATCCAATAAATATATTTTTTATACTAACATAATTAATAAGTTTGTAAACCATTCTTATCATTTTATGAAAATAAAAGGCTTCTTGGTTTAGACTTTTCAAATACAAATATATTTCTGTGTTTTCCACGCTAGATGGTTTTGTTTTCAAGCCACTTAAAGTTGGAATTTTGCAAGGAAAACATTAATTTACGTCGATTGCTCTCAATTGACTACTACAGCTTCTTACTTATACAACAGACAGTAATTATGTCAGTGCGTAAGAATTATTTTCCTTATTGATTCCATTCATTAATAATTGTACTTATTAGATATTATAGGGATAGAAAAAGTGAATATTTCTTCGACGGGGTTTTAACTCGATACAATTAATTAAACCGGAAAAAATGCATACTCCGTAAATTTGTCTTCCATATTTTTATTGTCATGACATATTTATGTACATATAACATAACTTTGTGACCCGCCCGCTCTATTCTATCTCTGTGTCCTAACCTTTTAAACCTCACTTGGTTACTAACAAAAAACCAAAAGCTTATGCTGTCGGCGCCAAGCGTCACTAAATATAATAAAACGTTTCAGAACTTTACATTTGTTTTTCACTATATTTAATTTTAAACATGATTTACTTACCACTTTATTAATTGTGGATAACAAGGTACCTAACCCAACCCTGCAATTCATCATTAATAATGATTCTATGATGGTATGATTTTATGATGATAAAATTAAATGATTCTTAAGGTAAATATTAATGTAATTCTTATTTTATGTGTGCTAACGGTAAGTAGGTAAGTACACAGTAAACAGAATTGAAGCCACTAACAAATATTTAGTCTGAACTTATCTGTTATTGAACGTTGACTGTGTGTCATCTTCGATAAATGATCTAGAATATTCCTGATGTAATTCTAGGTACTTCAGCAGCTTAAAGTATAAATCAATAAAAGAAAATAAATTGTATGCTTAGCATACCTACATATTTAAGTGCGTATATTTAGATAAACATCGAATACCCAGTTTGATATAATGACACATCGTGAAATCCAAAGCTAATTCGGATATCGTTATATGTTTTAATTAACCTTTATAGACTTCTGATAGAATAATAAAAAAGAATAATAATCCATTGTTAATAATTTATAATCAAATCTACGTCCTATGACTAGACACCGCATAGTCCAAAAAGAAGAACCAGCCAAACATGCTGTTTTGCCCGTAGTTATCATTTTACCGAAGACACATTTTTACCGCGGTAAAACGTAGCTGACGAACGATTATTATAATGTGCCTACAATTTCTTTTTCTTGAGATTAGTTAGCGTGTTTAACCTAAGTGCAAAAAAAAAATCAATAACTTTTTAGGTTCATAAATAAAATCAGTTTATTTCAACAATGAAAAACCCATATTTTATAATAGGTATAAATGTAGAAACATGATGTAGGTATATTTATTATGTGTTTAATTTAACATCATTGACTTTGAACCATGGTTCAACATGGAAGACTATTGAATGAATCACCAGACAATTTTGACTTTGAACCTATCGATAATAATACTCGATAGTTAGATCAAAGTTCATAATTATTAACGTAATTAATAGCATGCAATACAATATATGCTTATGAATCACTATCACTTTACATCATGATTTATATTTATTTAACGCTCATTTGACGATAATTCATCATCTATACTATCTATACTAATATTATAAAGAGGAAAGATTTGTTTGTATGTTTGTTTGTTTGTTTGTTTGTTTGTAACGAATAGGCTCCGAAACTACTGGACCGATTTCAAAAATTCTTTCACCTTTGGAAAGCTACATTATCCCCGAGTAACATAGGCTATATTATATTTTTAAAAAAATTAGGGATCCTTACTAAAACTCCAATAATGTAACATAAGGTGTAAAAAAATGACCTGAAAAATTCCTTACGTCGCGTGCGCTACGAAAACTATTGATGATAGAACAAAATCATGTACTACGACTTTGCAGAACTCATCATTATCTACAAAAAATGTCGCGACAGCATATGTCTAAATATTATAGTTATGTCACAGTAAGCAGTTTTTTATTCTAAAATATTAATTTATATATGCCGCTTCTTGAAAGGGTCTTCATTTGTACCTTGGTATTAATCCTTATCAAAATAAGTTACTTTATATTCAAGACGGCTTTAATACCTTTTTATAAGTTTTTGAATTATTCAATTCGGACATTTCATTCGGAAGATATCACGAGTTTAAAAATGCAAGTATTAGAAAAAAGGCGCGAGGTTGTCGCTCACCGCGCTCAGCTAGCCAGCATGCGATCTATGCTCCATGTAAGCGTCACTGGGGTACGGGGGAGGGGAGTCAATGTAATGTTATATAATATGTAATATCCTAATCCTAACATAGGCTACTTTTTACCGCGGAAAAATACATACTTCGGCGGAAAAATATATGCTTACGCGGAAAAAATCGATTTAGATAAAATTTAGTATGCAGAAGATAGTTGCAAATAAAAGTATATGGCGAGAGACTTTTCACCGCGGAAAATACATGCTTCCACGGGAAAATATATGCTTACGTGGAAAAATTCGATTTGGATGAAATTTAGTATGGATATAGTTGCAAATAAAAGTATATGGCGAGACGAAGTTCGCGGGGGCTGCTAGTCATTACTAAACGTAACGTTCCAATTTTGGAGACCGATCTCCTCACTAGAAGACTATAGATAAAGATAAAGATATACATATTGTTGGATAATTTACACTTCTAGCCCCGTGCTAAACTAGAAACTTGTTGTACGGGAGCTAGATTTCTAATATACATACAAAGATAGATACATTTTATGACACATATATACTAAGTCCCCGACATAAATATTTTTAAAAATCGTATTATATTTTGTCCTGAAGCGGGAATAGAACCCCCTTCGCCCGGTGCGCCAACAGTAGACCGCAAAGGTATCTTGTCGTTAGCAATAATGTCTCAGGAATATCAGAGAACAAATATAAAACAAATTTCACAATGCAGCTTATGATCAATATAGGTAGCCTATCAGTGGGTACTATCAATGTACCTACATGACACACAAACATGGTTTTGTTTGCCAGATAACGTGTTGACACCTTTACGTACAATATTACCAGCACGATTAGGATTATGGCTTGAAAATATATTAATGGTAAACAAGGGGATATTTTGTTTCATTCACCTTGATTTTATCATATCATGGTCGAGGATAAAAAATAATTTACCTGCCTTGGAGTTTAATATTCGTTCATAAGTGATTTAAAAATGATGCCATCACACTCGACTTTATTTATTTATTTAACAAAATCCACAGCCCTTTAAATATATAACATTTTTCTTATACCTAAGCTTATTTATTATTTATTTTTTTAGCTTATTTCATTCCGAAGGTCGTGGGTTGAAACCCTGCCGCGTACTTCTGGACTTTAAAAATGTTTATGCACTTTGTAAACACGTGCTCTAACGGTGAAGGCAAACATCGTGAGGAAACCA
Source organism: Chloroclystis v-ata (assembly GCA_963691955.1). NCBI lineage: Eukaryota > Metazoa > Arthropoda > Insecta > Lepidoptera > Geometridae > Chloroclystis > Chloroclystis v-ata. The sequence continues at coordinate 6,747,377 of OY829902.1, read as the reverse complement.
GCATGTTCTGTGAATAAATCTTAAAATCTTAACTACTTGCCCCCCTGTGTTGCCCCCTAAGCTACTCGCCTAATCTCGTCGAGAGATGTCCTTGTGTCCCAGCAGTGGGAACGTGAATAAGGGTTAGTCCAGTCAATTATGTATAATTACATAATTGACTGGACTAACCATAATGCAAAATAAAAGTCCACAACCACAAACAAAACTCAATATCAAATAGACACGCGTTCTATCGACATCTCCAAATCTAAATCAAATCGGTTCGCTTCTAAAAATAGTAGTTTGTAAAGTAAAATGAGGCAAAGCTTGGAAGTAGGAAGTACAAGAGAATACTTTCAGGGTCGGCTCTGAGCGGCTTGCGGTCGCCTCCAGCGCCGCCCAGATTTACGGTAAAGTTCCGACGGAACTCTCTTCTCGATTTAGCTGTGGTTTGACTTAATTGTGAGTGAATTAGGCTGAAACCAGCTGTTCAATGTTATATAGCTTTATATCTTGTTAGTTTTTATATACATATTAATTGCCCTTGCCCATGTTCTACACTTTCCTGAGGATTTTTTATCCCGCGGAAAAAAGTAGCCTATGAAACTCTCCATCCCTTCAATTATCTACACTTAATTACGTCAGTTCTTCGCTCTGTTTTGCTGTGAAAGACGAACAAACAGACAGACCATTTATAACATCATAGACAAGTGGTTAGAAAATATAACACATAAACTTTTAAAAATAAACATTTTTCAAAAGTTTATAGCAACTAATTTATCTAACCTTAAACTCATAAAGCTTATCAGAAAGCTCGCTTATGTTACCATATTTTAAAGCCAAGCTCTGTACACGGTGCTTAGCCGTATATATATGGCTTTCATCCCGTATATATGGCTCCTAGTAGTCCACTAGTTCCCGTTTATATCCTCCTCTTACTAGCTTCAAAGCTTTTGCCGTTAAATTCATTCAGAAGTAACTGTTAGTGGACACAGTCGTAGAATGAATGAACAAGCTGGTTTCTAGGTGGACAGAAAAGTTGCTGGTAATTTGCTATTAATAATTACCAAGTAGGATATGAATAAATAATTTTTATTTTTTTTCTGTAAATCTTTAACGAATTTTAGTATAAGCATAGACAAATATTTGTCTATGGTATAAGTAGGATAGTTTAGGAATTTTAAATATCTCGCGAACATAATTTATTTAACAATTTTTTTATTTGGACGCCTTGTATGCACGAAAAATAAGTTGCCTGGTTAAGCTTAACGAAAAATATATCTTGCCTACATCAGCGACAAACAACGAAAAATCATGAAATAAATTATTATAGAGTATTATATATTATACTTAATTAATGTTATAACTATGGTTTTGAGTAAATATAAAATCAATACTTTTTGTGGCACGTGAATGGCAAATGGAATTTATTTTACTATTCCATACTGACCTCGACTTCGGTTTTATCACGGCATAAACATTTTTGCATCGATGCTTTTAAATTCGTCGAGTGAGTTTCCACAAGATGTATGTGTGCCTTGGTTTTCTAGGAACGGCTCAGATACCTGTTATTGCCCGCGAATGAGAGGTGCTTCAACATTTTTAGATGGTTTTGTTTATTCTTCCATCATTTTCAATTTCGGTTTATTTTGTTTATACGAAAACATTATTTAAAATTTCAGTAAAATTTTATTATTGGTTAAAATATTGTAAATTTTTACAACAACAAAAAATATAATTTAATAAAATCATACGAGTAAGTTATATTCATTTCGTTATCGTGATTGTTTAATTTAATATCATTTAATAGCAACACTTACGAAATACATAATCTCTTATACCTACCATAAAATAGAAATGTTTTCTTGTAATCATTTCTTAGTTTATTTTTGTGTTGACCAAATATAGTGTCTCAAAAAGCACTAAGACGCATTTACTGCAATGAAATTTTATTGTCATGTCTAATGAGAAAATGGGTTTATTTATTTTGCCTTGGCTCAACTTGAGGCTTTTAACTACGTGACTATTATAAAACCAATTAGATAAACACATTTCAATTTATTTTTCTCACGTACTAGTTAGTGCTTCTAGAAATATATTCTTTATACTGAGAAATTAAAGTTTGTACGTTAGCAGAAGTATTAAGTATTATGTCCTCGTTTGAACTGCGGTATGCGTTTATTTCTCCTTTTCTTTAAAGAAAAGAAAATATAATTAAACGGAACATCAAATTTATTTTCAGCTGTTCTAAGAAACTAAAAATTCCTGTTTTATTGTTAGTGTCTCTGTTTAGATTTGTTCTTTGCATTTATACCATGTTAAATACAAGTCACAATTCTGTTAGTCCGATTGATCTGAAACAATTTTTTTTTCTTGTTTCATACTTATCTTACTGAAAGGAAATATTTTAATTGCCTAAATAATATCTATTTTATTCTTTAATAATATTGTTTCGTGCTTTAGTTATTGAAGATGATAACAACATTAATTAAATATAAAGATACCTAGTATGAAAGGGAATCACGCATCCGTCAACACGCACTGGACCGCGGGACGGGTTATGCCCGGTTCACATTATTCCAGTCAAGTGATCCAGCGGGCCAATCCAGTCCAGTGCTGGACTGAAGCATTTTGTTTTTTTTTTAATTTTACTAGAATAATGATTCTAGTCTTTTAAAAGCTGGATGTTTAACACACGGTGACAATTATTGCTAAAAAAAATGTTAAACCCCGTACTGGATTGCAGCTTGAATGGATGTCTTCACTATTTCAGTGGCGCTGGATTGGGTGAGCTGGAATTTAAAATTGACGGTCCTTTTAGTTACTAGACTGGAATCGGCATTAAGATTCACATTATTTCAGTGTCGATTCACATTATTCCAGTAGCATTCCAGTTCTGCATTAGATTATTGGACTGGAACAATGTCAACCGGCCATTATAGTCCAAACCCCTTTTAAACTTCACAACTTGATCATTCCTTAAAATAAATTACATCTGTCACTTTGTATTTTATGACTTCACGATTCAATGAGTAAAATCGTATTTTGCGTACGTAATTCTATTTATTCAGTCAGTTACTGGCTGTTTGCCAACTGCTATGTAGATGCTAGAAGTCGAAAATATTTCTTAATCAAAGTTCATTGCTCGGCTAGATAAATTAATATTTCAATAGGCTCTATTACATCGAAAACTATGCTCGCCAATATAAACTGAAACATCGTTTTAAAATTATTTAAAATTTTCAAAAAAATCTATTTTCAATAACACATTGGGGAGATACCAATACTTATAACCTAAGAGCCGTGGTTCCTTTGGGAGATAACAGGTAAAAGGTTGTTATCTCCCAAAGGAACCGCGATCCAGGTTTCATGTTTGGGGGTTATTCTTACCTATGTTAGACATACACATGAAAGAATTTTCACGTTTGTGAATTAAAGGAAGGTCTGGCCATCACAGGTTATTAGTCTATACTAAGAGCCCGGTCTGGCCAGACCTTCCTTTAATTCAATTTAATTACGTACATACAATAAATAGGATTATTTTATAAAAGGTTTATTTTCTCTATGGTAAAACGTAAAGCAATATATTATTAAAGTAATCATATTTTATATTGCAAAAAGGGTTTTTCCTATTTTATTTAAAATGAGACAATATTTAAAACATACATTTTTACAAGCGCCATACCTACGGTCGCCGCAGCAAGGTCGTTTATAAATAGTTTGAAGAACCGAAATAATTTACATTAACTGAAGATGGATTGTGCATAACAAGTTCACATCTGGTTAACGTTTGTTGGTAATACAGTATCTGTGGGTAACTGTAGTAAGTATCTGTTGTCTGGAGTTGATTAAGCGTGGGATTATTTTTAGTAGCTAAACCAAAATAATATTGAATGTAGGTATACTATATCTATCTATTTAAATATAAAAGGACAAGTTACCATTGACTCACTAACATATAGACGCATGCACCGTTAACTGTAGAAACGTGAAATTTGGACCGTGGCTTTCTTTTGTGACTTATAGGTCCACTAAGAAGGGGTTTTGCGAAATTCACAATTCACCACATAAGGGGAGAAATAGGGGTTGCAAGTTTGTGTGAAAAATTCGTGCAAGCATGCGTGCAAGCTCAACGTGAAATGCTTCGACAGCTACCGCTGAATGTTCCGGGGCAGGTTCAGTGTTCTGAAATGTAGCAACTAGCGGAGCTTAATCGTTTGCGTTTCAAAGCTTTGGTACCTACTGAAACTGTATTCAAGCAACTTACATCACATGTTTTAATGAAGTTGAATTACTACCTACCAATAGGTAAACAGCACGGTTCTGTTTTTGAACGCTTTTGTGTGATTTTTCTATTTACAGGATAGGACACAAAAAGTTAGGATTGGTGACTGCGAAAGTGATCTAGTTTCGATATCATATGGCGTCCCGCAAGGAAGCATTTTAGGCCCAACACTGTTTCTGCTCTACATCAATGACCTGTGCGATATGAAATTGCAAAATGGCAGCATATTCTCGTATGCTGATGATACAGCTATTAGTTTTTCTGGCAGCACCTGGAATGATGTAAAGCAGAAGGCAGAAAATGAGTTAAGAAGGATTGACTTATGGCTGAAACAAAATTTGCTAACGCTAAACATCAGTAAAACTAATTACATCTGTTTTACGAAATACACTCATACACAACCTAACCAATCTTTTGTTTTGAAAATCCATAGATGTGACCCGTCCTTGTCTATGTGTGATTGTTCGCAGATAAATAAAGTTAATAATACCAAATACCTAGGAATAATTCTTGATCAGCGTTTAACGTGGCAACCTCATTTAGAGCTACTAATGTCAAGAATTAGGAAACATATATGGATTTTCAAAAAACTGAGGCACCGGGCTTCTCCCCTCTTATTAAATCAAATTTATACCTCACTAGTACAGTCCTCTTTATCTTACTGCATATCTCTATGGGGTGGCGCCACCAAAACCCATTTCTTGGATCTTGAAAGAGCCCAAAGGTCTCTGATTAAGGTCATGTACTTTAAACCCTATAGATATCCAACTATCGATTTGTATCAAGAAACAGGCTTGCTCACAGTCAGGAAATTATATATACTAAATTGTCTCTTACAAGTACATAAAACTGTTAACTATGATCCATCTAGGTCCGAAAAGAAAAGAAATAAAAATATAATTAGTAATATATCTACAAAATCTGTTTACGCTTCGAGGCAATTCCAAAATTACTCCAGATATCTATATAATAAAATAAATAAAAACCATCTATATATACAGGGTGATTGGTAGATGGGTGCAAAGCTTCTAGGGGATGGTAGTGTGGACTATTTGGAACCATTTAAGCCATAGTTGTCTTAACCGAAGTCGGACTATTTTTTTTTTATGGATTTTTTACGGGATACAAGGAAAATACCCAAAATTTTACAGTTAGTTGCTAATAACTGCCAGTTTAAAAGGCCAGTTAATTATTTTTTGTTTAATTTAAGTTAAGCTATGTGTAAGCAATCTACCAAAACTTGTTCTTAGGTATCTGAGTCATTAGCCATTTTTTTACAGACATTTCAAACTTACGAAAATGTTCTGCGATTTACGAAAACCATTTTCGACGTTGTTAAAAAAAAAAACGAATGGTGCTATTTTTGTTCAAACCTTTTTAAAAACATATGTGGTTATTACTCTTTCTTTTGGGGTATTAATTAAGAGGATATCTCAAAAAAATTTGAAATTATGATACAAAAACCAAATAAAGGCAGAAAATTTTGAGCAACTTTAATGATAAAAAGCAGATTACCGAATTGCTGAAAATGGCATACACCACGTGATACCTGGGTACCACGCGGTGTATGTGTGTATGACTCCAGATTCAACCCAAGCAGACACAATTCTAAGGTCGAGGAAGAGATTTTGGCAGCATTCTAAGCGAATCCTACTACCATCACTAGCGTAGTAGCTCAAAATCTTAACATTTCACAATAGAAGATTGTGTATGTGGAGTATGCACAAAAATGATAAGTATTTATTCCATGGCCCGGGTCTGCCAGGTTTGGAAGAGCAAGGTACCGGGAAAATAATCCAATTCTGCCGTTTTCTCCTCAACAGAGACATCAACGCATCTTCAATGCGTGATTCTTAAAATCAATCTTGTGGACAAATAAAAGTAAATTTTCCAGAGAGGGCATAACAAACTTTTACAACCTTCACCAACAGGCCAATAAGGGCAGAAATCCATACTGGAAAAAGCAGGTGTCAGTACAGAGGAAATTCTCTGTCAGTGTGTGGGCTGGAGTAATTGGCAGAACTTTGATTGGGCCCCACTTCTTACCAGATACCTTAAATGGTAATAATTATTTGGGATTTCTTCAAAACGATCTTCCAATGCTCGTAGAGGTGTCCTAATATTTAAAACTGACCAACTGACGTTAGGATTGTGTCTGCCTGGGTTGACTCCAGATTCCACGTGGTGTATGTCACTTTCAGCAATTCGATAATCTGCCTATTTTTTCATTAAAGTTGCCTTGAATTTTCTCCCTCAATTTGGTTTTTGGATCATAATTTCAAAATTTTTTGAGATATCCTCTTAATTAATACCCCAAAAGAAAGAGTAATAACCACACGTGTTTTTAAAAAGGTTTGAACAAAAATAGCACCATTAGTTTTTTTTTTAAACAACGTCGAAAATGGTTTTCGTAAATCGCAGAACATTTTCGTAAGTTTGAAATGTCTGTAAAAAAATGGCTAATGACTCAGATACCTAAGAACAAGTTTTGGTAGATTGCTTACACATAGCTTAACTTAAATTAAACAAAAAATAATTAACTGGCCTTTTAAACTGGCAGTTATTAGCAACTAACTGTAAAATTTTGGGTATTTTCCTTGTATCCCGTAAAAAATTCATAAAAAAAAAATAGTCCGACTTCGGTTAAGACAACTATGGCTTAAATGGTTCCAAATAGTCCACACTACCATCCCCTAGAAGCTTTGCACCCATCTACCAATCACCCTGTATATCCCATGAATTCACATGAATGCAAAAATCAATTAACTGTCTGGCTAAAAACGCTTAACTATGAAGAAGTAGAATTATTTCTAAAACAATGCTAAAACAAAACTTTATTTATTTACATATAAAATTTATATATTTTATAAAATTTATTTATTTACATACATTACATTAAAATTTATTTTATTTTATTTAAGTACCTATACTATTTTATCTTTTTAACACTTATAATTTACATTTATAACATAATACTGTGTTCATAATTAGTATACATATTATTTAATCCTATTTTCGGAAAATAACATTAAGCCTTTAACTTGTACCATACACCAAAATTCCTCTTCACTTTATAACTTATTTGTAACTACCCTAATATTTTTTCTTAAACAAGTCTGTAATGTACTTTGGCTAGCAAATAATTTTATAACTACCCTAAAGATTGATTTAATGAATATTACTATTGTTTATTTTAAGTTAAGTCAAATGGAAGAGCGAAATCTTTTAACACAAGTAATCATATTTACTTAAAAAAAGATTTCGGCCACTTAAGTTACGTGTAAAAATTCCGTTAACGAAATAAACTTTTTGTATTTTGTATTTGTATTTGTATTTTGAATAAATACTATTCAATCGATCTATAAATCTTAATTCGATTATTTTATCTCCTAGATCGAAATGGCTTCGGCGTAACGTAAGAGTAATACTTGGCGGAGCGGGGAGATTCATGTACTTGAATCCATGACTTTATACATCACTACATCATTAGTTTAGACTTACTATACGTAGTAATTATATGTTTCGTGGTTTAGACCATGCCGTACGTGGAGCTATAATGACTATAATGACTCGCTTGGCTAGAAACTCAATCAAAATCATAGATTAGTCAAGTTGTGATGATGATAATAAGTTTTGACTGTGGTCAATGTGTTGTGCCAGCCTGAGATAAGTACAACCCCATCTCTGCACGCAGCTGTCATCAAATAAGAAAAGGATTAAAATCAAAACCGTAGAAACACAAACGTAATTTGATTTGAGTGTTTTAAGATATTATTCGCTAAGTGATGAGTCGGTGAAATACAAGAATATGTTATGTCCGATAAAATAAAAGGTACACCCATAAAAAGGGATGTGCCTTTAGACAAAAACCTTTAAACAAAGGAAAGGTTGGGTACGCGCAAAACACAAGGACGTACAACTGGCACAAGATATACCTTTTGGTGTTATTTTGGGACGTTCAATTAGAAACACCCAAGCTAAAGTAAAGCTTATTGTAGTCATGAAAATATATTATATCTTTAGTGTAATGAAGATTGTCACCAATTCATTCAGTGTACCACTTAAAAGGGATAACTGAATAATGCGGATTAAACGCAGCATAGCCAGGAGAAAATGCATTCCAATGATACACTGTAAGGTTCATTACCGAGATTAGGTTTTGAGCAATTATGCGTACCAATAACGTTGTCGACTTTACGGGGTCTTGCAAATTTTATCGACAAAAATCTTTATCAACTTTATTTCTAAACCTTAAATGGCAGATGTTTTAGTACATAAATCTTTAAATGTAATTCCTACCATTGACTTGTATAGCGTGAGTTCATGGTATTCAGGTTATGGATAATGATTAAGCCCTTCTATCGATGGAAACGTACTAAAAGACGTGCAAAGTCTTACATAGCTAATAAGGTCTCCACTACGGTTGCCTGGAAGAGATCGCTCTCAGCGATAAGGCCGCCCCTTGTACTTTTAAGTTTAAGATAATTTAAAGTTTTTCTAACTCAGTTTTTAATTTATAAGTAAGTACAGTAAAGTGTTAATCTATCTATCTATCTATAAGGTAAACAAATCTCTTTAAATATTATCGAATGCACATCACAAATCACAATGTACACATCTGCATAGTTTCTCGAACCTGCTAATTACGTGCCAAAACTCCCACTAAGTAAACGAGAAAATTGTTTAAATTTAGCAACATTCAAGACGAAACAATCTCAGTTGAACTCTGTAGTTGCAAATTGTTTTACCACAAGAGCGAGCTTGCTAAAGTTTGGTTAAGCTTTGCACTTTGATGACAACACTGACCATTTTCTAACGATTTGCGTCTCAAAGCTTTATAAAATACACACAGAAACTAAGCTAGAGTAACAATTTAGAATTTACGATGCTCAGTTTACATGTGGTCATAATTTTAACATCTATACTAATATTATTATGCTGGTGAGTTTGTTTGTTTGATCGAGATAATCTTAGGATGCGCTGGACCAATTTGAAAAATTATTTCAGTTTTGGATAACGTAGAAAAATCTGTCTATATTATAGACTAGCTAGCTAACTAGCATAACTGGAATTCGATGATGGTTTTTAGATAGACAGGTACAACGACTTTGAAGAACGAATAATATCTAAGTACCTTTAAATGCCATAATGAACATAATTCTGGCACTTTTGACTGAGATTGACGGTACTCAGTCGTTATTCCAAAATAACAAAACCGCAAAACCTTCAAAGAGACACTTAACCTATACATTGTCCGTGAACTGTACAATGAACTATTTAAATCTAGTGAAGTCATTTGTATGCCGTCATCCATTTTGTTGGTCTATCAGAGTATGAGCTCGTTATTTGACAATTAATTGTTTAGTAAGTAATATTATTACCACACCAAACACTTTTTCACGCGTTGATTTTTTTTTAATCATACATCATATTTAATCATACATTATAATGTTATTATAGTTTATAGTTGTTCTTATATTGTTCATATAGGCATATAATATACTCTATTGATACGATAGGGCTCTTATTATTACAGTCTATTCTAGTCCACCAACCCTTAGGTACGCACGGCATTTTTACTAAGTTTATTTTAATGTTTTCGTTCACACAATAAGGTTTAATAACGACGTGTTTACAATTTTTAAAGTAGCAAAAAACATTTGTTATCAAAAGAATTAACAATATGAAACAGTAACTTAGGGAAAATCATCAAAGCATTCACTTTTGAACTGGATATTTTGCTTAGTTTCTCAGAGTTTTCGATTGAAAACCGTTTTGCCGATGTCAGTGGGTTTTTGTTCTTAAAATTAGTTCCGCCTTTGTTCTTCGGACAGACTGTTTAAATTTTAAGTCTTGTCAGACAATGCTAGGTGTTCAAATTAGGAATGATATCATCGTGTTGTCGTCGGTACTAGTAAATTTTGCATTTAATTGCTTCTCGCTCTAGACTAGTTTGACTATCTAGGTTGACATCTAGAGTTATCAAGATAGGAATCAGAAGCTTATATATAACTTGCTGACCCTCCCATATTTTCTCACCTTTAAACCTTCCCTGAGCTATCACGACTATTTTAAAACCAAAAGCATAGAGTTAGAGTTCGGAACAACAATTTGTATGATCTGCAAATATTTGTTCCGGGTGTCTGGGTGTTATATGTATAATAAAAAATATATATGTATGTATGTATATTATATGAAGTATATCAGAAATCTAGCACCCGTGACACAAGCTTCGAGCTAGATGTCACGGGGCTAGATGTCGCTGTGTAAATTGTCCAGCAATATTTAATTTAATTTAGTTATAAAATGACAATATTTCTTTTGAAATAGTTGTAATATAAATTCATGAGTATGAGTGTTGTATGAGCTTCTGACATAGGTATATTCTCGATGGCGTTGCGGTGTACCACATCGTGACCTCATCCTAGCGTAGCTGGAAGAGGTGAGTTCGATTTTCACTCAAGGACCAAAAGCTTTTAAAACGAAACTTAAATCGAAACGTAATTTGAAAATGTCTTAGTTGTGACTTAATTTTTTATTTCTTTGCTCTCCTTGCGTCCAAAGGTTGCCTGGAAGAGCAGAGATTATGTAGCTCTTTAGGCTGATAAGGCCGGCCATTTTACTTGTTTCATTGTTGTATTTTGTATTTTTTTGTTTGTTTTGGTGTACAATAAAGTGTTTTTATATTTGTAATCCTTTACAAATTGAATAACGTGATAATATAGAAATACTAAAGCCTTCTAAATACGGTAAACTTTCTGAATTATAATAATTATCCTAACATGTATACAAGCCTCATACTCGTGATAATCATGTGTTAACTCCGGGTTTATGTAAATCCCGTTTACTATAAATTTAACATGGCCATTTAACCTGTTTGCCTGCAGCTTCAGCAAGATAATGTTAATTATACAACAAATAATGATTAGTAGCTCATTAACAGGGCGGATATTGCTTTTATCGCAACTAGAAATTTCAGTTATCCTTTTTAGTATTAGAAATCAGATAATTTTGTCTGTAAGTATTAAACAACCATAATACGTTTAAACTGAATAACTAACAAAATCTGAATAACATAGGCTTTTTTTATCTAAAAACGTTTTTCAAAATTCAAAATAAAATCTAGTAAGTATACTTTTTTATCCATAGTCATAAAAATATTTTCCACTTGATAGTGGCAAATATTTTTCATCATTCATCATGTTTGTTATGTTTATTTTTTAAAGGAAATGATTGGTACGAGTATTATAATACTGTGATGATAAGTGAGGCATAAAAAGAGTTGTAATGCTTAGTGGGATACATAGAATGAGTATGCAAAGTAGAGGTAGAATAACTGTTAATTCAGTTTGTGCAGCTCAAAAGTCTGTCAATCCGGAGCTCAATAAGCCGCGGTAGAAGTGAAACTAATTGACGTCAGGGCGAACGGGCCGAAGCAATTTCAGGCACGTACGGGTTTTTATGGCACATTAGGCAGACTATTCACGCATAAGCTATATCGGTATTAATGATACGATACTGCCAATGTGACATTATGACTGACCGTTTGTATGGACTGGGCCCTGGAAATACCCATTTGGTTTTTCACAAGTTTTGACGTTCCTCGATAAATATTGCTTTTATCGCTCATTTTGAAAGTCACCTTAGTAATTTGCAAATTGTATCATAACTTAATTTTTATTTAGGTGCTATTTTTACAGTTGATACGATATTATAAAACTATGAATAGGCAAAAGTAAGTATAAAAAAATATTTCACAAATATTTATTATGATTGAACAAATATATTATGCTATTGCAAACTTAGATAAGCTTTTATTATCTGACTAATAAATTAGTAAAGCGGATTTTATTACAGTTCCCAATTTTATCATAAAGGTTAAGTGTGTTTTCATCTATTTTATAGATTATTTTTTTTTAAATATTGATGCCATTTCTTCTAAGATTTTTTTTACAAAAGTAATTCAAATCAAATTAATACATAAATATGAGCACCCCAATTTATCAAGCGTAATATCGTATATGTTAAACAGAGCAATATCAATCTGTAGTTTAATTACGGAGGCCACAACATCGTTACACGGCCTGTCAGCGTGTACAACAAAGACATCAATAATTACTGCGTGATTGCTGGGCGTAGCATACCTACCACTAAAATTATAGATTATTACACGACAGACTATAGTAGTCAGCAGTGTCTCTATTGTTATCAGAGTTCCGTCCAAGTTTCGATCTGAATCAAAGACTTGACATTTCAATACAAATCACAAACTCGCTGAAAAGTTTCTAAACTCGACGGTGGATTGCCAACGCTTCTACAATCATGGAAATAGAGCTATAGATTCTTATTGATCTTATTACAGTTGACACAATTTTGATTACCCACATGACAATTGCGTTGTAGTGTTGAGTTTAAATTGCTGTCCAGAAATAATTGAATCACATCTGCCTAGAGTTACCTATAAGTAGTTCAAATGTTTACTTTCTTAAACAATTTTGATTGAAATACATGAATAAAAAATCCGTTTATAGTCAAATCACAAATAAATCGATATTCATTCTCCCATAAGTTTTGTTGGTGTGCTAATCAAAAATTGATAAAACAACAATAAAATAGGATAAAGAAAATGGTTTAATTTGTACTTGGCTTTAATTACTTGCCTTCGCGTCCTATGTAATGTCGTTTTTGCGCTTGAACATTAATAAAAGTTGCAGGGCGACATTTTCTGCCCTTTCGCCTATATTTCCTGTTATTCAGTGGCATTTGAAATATCGCCCTGTTTCTGTTAAATATACGTTTGAGGACTGGAGTGACTCGTTAGCCTTTTGGGACCCATTTCGTAAAACTTTAGCGATCTCTGCTGCGTAACTTCAATGTTTAATTTTATTTTAAATGTTACGTACAATTCTTGAGTGTAATTATGCGTTTTATCAAATTCGGCACAAAGAGCCATAGGTACTTTTGTTGCCTTGTTATTCAAAATATCAGCGATCATTCAAAAATTAATAATTAACCATTTTATTACAATTCATTTAATATAAATATAAGTACTAAAATTAATATTATTTTCTAAAGAATATTCTTAACATTTTAATATATTTTTTTATTATGAACATTTTATATATTATTTCTTGACTGATCAATTACAAATAACAGTAAGGCAAAGTGATTCATGGTTCATTGAAAATGTATGTAGATATATTTCAATAATCTCGTGAATAGTAAATTCTCGTTTGTACACTATTAATTGTAAATGAGTTCCTGTGACCATTACCCTGTAGATACTGGTGAAGTCAAGCTAAAAGCATTTCAAGGAGATTCTAATGCATAAACATTTAAGTGTTTTATGGTGTATACTGTGGAAAATAATTCGCTATGCATGTGTTCATTTATTTATTAAGCTAACTAAATAAATACTAAGGAATAATAATAATATTTTTTTAAGAATAAGTACATTATTAAGGAAAAAGTAAAAACACAATGTTTATTATTACCATAAGGTACAAATGGCTAAATAAATTTAACAAAATGCTGAAGAGGAGAGATTATAGGTAGGTACATTAACTTAAAGCTAAACTTTGATTTAACTTAAGCTACATAAAACAAAATAAATAAAATAATATAATCTAAAACGTGTTGTGCCAACATGTATTTGTAATGTAGAAGAGAACATAAAATTCATCTTCCAAAATTCACGTTCAGTAAAAAATATGTAAGTAAATTTCACCTCACGTTTCCAAAATAAGAAACTGGAATCTTGCAGATTCAACTTTCATTCATGCCGTCCCCCTTGATATTCAATAAACATTTTCACTTATGAAGTATCTGGCACAATCTCTATCATCGGCTTTCACGTAAATGTGCTTCATGAATCTTTCATGACGGGTGCCATCATTTTCATATTGCTCCCAGTTTGGGCACAATACATACCTGAAGGTGGGGGAAAAGTAACGGGAAAATAGACGGTAGATCAAACGCACTTCGAAATTGCTCAAAAGAGCAACGTGAACGCTCGCACGTAGCATTTATGAGAATGTTATTGCCGAATGGAGGTGCTGGGTCAGATTACTGTCTCTTACTGTGCAAAGTACTAAACAAATACCCAGAGCATCATTATAAATATATGTGCAAATTGTGCAAATATTTAACTCTGTTCCTAGACAGGAATATAACCTTCCTGCCTCCGACCTTCGCCCAACGCGCCACAGAGGCCATCGATACTTAAATCAAAATAAATTTTACGGTTTGAGCAATTTAAACGAGAAGTCAATAAATGGGTGATGAAAACCATTTTAGAATTCAAAATGCTGCCAATTTAGAAATTAAAACCATCCAGCTAGGTAGCGCTTCAACTGGACTATAAAGTTAAATGGGTCGTAAACTTCGTAAAAGTAGGTGAACCGTAACCAACGGGAGTAAAACACTGTCAACTAGACTATCCAAGGGTGCATTAAAGTTTTCAGGGTAACGTTAAAATAACTAAAGCAAGCCGTAACATTAGGTACTATTTCTGTAGCTCCTCGTATTTATGTCTTGTTTTAACACGATTACCTATATATTTACGTTCTTGTTTCCAGTAATTAGATATAGGTACATTGTTTTTGCTGCAATATTAGTACAATAAAATGTTTCTTCGTGACCACAAAGACTTAGTAAGACCGCGTCTGCAGATTTATCTATCTACAGATCAATAAAACCTCGTTTAGCTCACGCCGTATCAATTTACCTTGAAATAAATCTGATTCTACATTCCCCAGGGTTGCGTTTAAACGCATCCTACCACCGCACCGTACAATAGGTTATTGAAATGATAACATCGGCCTCTTAATTCTTTACGAATGTTGGGCAACAGTAGAAAATCTATTCGTTATTTACCTAGATACTATTTAATTCTCTAAGATTTAGGGTTATTTGTAATTATCCATTTATCAAGTTGTTGTGTTCAAAGTGGCATCCATCTACTGCGACATTGCTATTTGTGGTAGTTAGCCACCAGGAATAGCTTTAATAATACAAAAAAAAACGTAATATCTCATTATCATAAATGGCGATAAAAGCATTTAACTTAATCTCAGTTAGTATCTTTTTGAGACACCATCTATAGTTTCCATTAAACAGCTAAAGTCAACATTAGCCAAATAAACATCAACTAAGAATCACGAAAAACTCTACCAGCAATAAGTCATTCCTATCAAAGATTTTGCGACGAACGTCCAAAAGTAAGTGAATTTTCGTCAATACGTTCCCGTTTAGTGTCCAATATAACACTTTGGATAGATAAAGAGGCGTAAAAACTTTACGAGCAATGAAATTCTTTATCCCCGCCAGATTTTACTATGTGCTTCGCTTTGGTATCGACGTAATAGTTCCAATAAGCACTTGTGGCAGATTGTAACAATCCTTGTGCTTTCATTCTACTGATCGCATTTATGTACTACTACTATTATTTTTTTTCTAAGGCATTTTACAGGTTTTTAGCCTTATCGAATGTTAGATTATATTTACTTGTACATATTTATTATCTTGGTACAATGAATTACCTAGGTGCCTACAACAAAACTTCTAAAAAGGTATTAAAAGGCACTTTACCAAAACAGGGCAAAACTAAAACCGTTTAAAACGTTATCTGGAGATCAAATCGTTTTGCGTAAAACTCACGAGCAAAATTTATAACGTTCAGTTTTACGTTACACCAGCTTAAACACTTTGTTGTTCGTTAAACTGAGTAGGAGCTTTTTGCCGGCTCTACTTTGTAGCAAAAAATATGCTTGCTCATGATTGAAGTATTCAAGACAACAATAGTTACATTATCTATTGTTAAGTTTGCATCAGCGTATACTAGCTAATGCCGTCAACTACTGTCTTTTCTATGTCCATATGGTGCTAGCCTATGAATGGTACCACCCCATTATTACTAAGTAATAAAGAGATTTATATAGCACCAGCGTGTTATGTACCAACTTACTGCGATGGCCAAGCTATTGGTAAGCTTGGTGATTATAGGTACTTCTCCCCAGACCCATGGTTCCAGGTTCTATTGGTGAGACCCTTGCCGACATATTTTGATATGACATATAACATATTTATATAAATAAATAACAAAGTCTTGGTCACCAAGACATGTGTGTTAAGCTAATTCTTGTCTACTCATATTATCAGCCACTATATACAATGACATCTACGTATATTGTAGTTACGGTATACAAATTCTATTGTGTGTATAAAGTACTGTGATTGTACATTAAGCACGAATGGCGGATGATGTCAGAATTCTCAGACAGAAGTTGTTTGAACGACTTACAAACAAGGTTGAGGTCAAAATTTAAATGAGAAGAATGAAATAAAACTAAAGTTTAGCGGTGTCACAGGGCGTAGTGTTTTTTGTTTATCATCTGTACAGTTAAAGATGATCCGTGTCCTTATAAATATTGCCGGACAATTCACACAGCAACATCTAGCCCCAACATAGAGGGGGATGTAATCCAAATAATTTAGTCAAATAAAAAAGTGTATTAATAAGGTAGAAACTTTTCATAGAATAAATTATAATTTCAGGAAACATTATTGAAGCAACTTTAACAATATGAATCGCTTGAATAATAATAAATGAAAATAATATTTTTCAACGTTACATGGGCCATAAATAAGACAAGTGTTTCTTTAGTGGAAATATTTACAAACGTGGCTTTGCAACGATAATTCATACCGCAATTGTATTCAAATGTTCTGCATATAAAGTAGATAGTTTGCAATATGGTAATACAAGTAATATTACTTAGTAGAGCTTACTGGGAGCTTTGTATCTGTTTTTTTTTACCTTGATGTTATTCAATACGAAGCTGAGAGAACGGATAAGTATCATAATTCCATATTTATATTTTTTCAAACCAAGACATTTACACCCATATTCTTAGTCGTTTTCTCCACTCAACTAAAGCTCAATCGAGCAAATTCGTATCTGAGAATACGGCAAAAAGTCTTAATCATCTCCGAAAATTAACTATTAGTAAAGAAGATTTATTATTAGTAAGTATAAAAGAATTATTATTAGTAAAGAAGATGTATAATAAAGTTTATCTACCTAACTCACCGTAGTATCGTGCAGAAATAATTTTTTTAGATAGAACACTAATATGATGGAATTCTAGTGATAGAACAATATACATAGTAGGGGTTGCAGCTTCGACTCCGGAACCATGCACTTTTCTCAAAAATTCCAATACAAATATAAGTATGTATGTTTAAACAACAATCACATAAGCGCTGTACCTAAACATTATAAGATGTAGATATTTTCATGTTTCCTTTTTGTCATTTTAATAAATTAAGAAGTGGAAAATTCATAACTTTATAAACAAAGATAAGAAGACAAGGAAGGGCGGCACTCTTATTCTGTAGGACCGCGACATGATAAAACGAAGAAATAAGAAAACAAAAATGTTTTTAACCTCCGAATTGAAACTCTGAATATTTTCTACTTTTCAGATAAAATGCTCACAAAGAAGCTTTTGTCCTGCAGTGACAAGTGATAGCGGTTGAATAATAATAGTAATTGATACTTTGCCTGTGCTATAGTAAATTTTACCGCGGGAAACTTTACTATCAAGCGAAATTCGGCTATCGCTGATGTATGAGTTATCGTTAGTAAAGTTTCATAAAATCGTTTAACGTGAATAAGTAACAATCCACACATTTTACTTTTATAATATTATTTAGAAAATTTTATAATGCATTGATATATTTTTTATTATAATGATCTATAAGAAGATTTCTTAAAATAATACCAGTCACATTTTACATTAAAATACATTATATTTTTAAAGAAAGAAAATCATGATTTCTTTTATTTGTGTTTGCACGCCGTAATTGGTTTCGCTTGAGCCAACCTTGCTATTGACAGCGCCGTCAGTACAAACGATAGTTTGATTTATTAGATTTTCAAGGGACCAGACCTACAGAAGATCGATCTTTGAGAAGTTTCACAAACTACCGTTAGATTTTAAGCGAATGTACCCATTTTCTTGGAAACAGGGACTGATTGCTCTTATTGTTGTGTATTGTTTAAAGTATATCAGATATCTACTACCCGTAACACAAGCCTTGAGCTTTCCACGGGGCTAAATTGTTGCTGTGTGAAATGTTTTTCAAATTCACTTATACTTTTATGATAAATTTACTGAAGTTAGTAATAAACCTATCATAAAAAATATAAGGTTCCTCACATGCAAAATTCAGTAATAATAACTAAATACAGAATTCATGGTGTTTGGATCCGTACGAAAAATTCAGTCAAAATATAAAAGGGCAAACACACGAAACGCACCGAAAATACACACAAGGCTCATATACCGTAAGCAGTGATGATTTGATGATCCAATTCTTTTGTATTACGTTGCAAGATATTTTTTGTAACTAAGGCACTTTGCGAATTTCCGTACTTACCTTTTTTACCAATCTCCGTAACGAGTATGCGGGGTCGCCCGTTGGAATTAGAACTGTTTTGCATAGCTTTGCATACGAAGTGGGATCCCGTTATACTTTCGGATGAAACCAACGATTTGGTAACTTTAAAACTTTTATCCTTCTTCTGGTTGGTCTGAGGAGCTTTTTGGTTGGTTGTTAATTTATAATCGCAGTTTAAAATTAGGAGAACTGACATAATTTTACATTAGTCATAATCAATATCCTCACGATCCGTTTCTGAACAATTTGAAATTTTTAATTGTTTCCATGATCCATAATAAACATTTATTCAAATGTTTTTTAAATTATTCTACTACTTTTTCTATGGGCAAAAAAAGGGCTAACAGTCATGGAATTCTCGCTCCGTCAGCTATATAACCTATCTATATATAATCTATAATATGAAACACATTGTGCATTAAATTATTTGAGGTAGGTACTCAAAATACAGAGATTTTTAGACACTAAATGAAACACTAGTGCATTAGTAAACATAATGTGGGCTTCTTTTTTGAGGTGGGATCTTAAAAGTTCAATGACATCTACCATGAAGCCGGTAACTGTGCTCCATCTACATTCTACCACCCACCTGTGATTCAGAAAGGGTTGCCAGATTTATGTGTCCGTTTTCCATTATCATGAAACTCTGTTATTTCAGCGGCAATAAAGAGTAAGGTCTATTCTCAAGTGAACGGCAACCTTCGGCAAACAATACCTACAGATGACGCGAATGGGTTGAGCAAACTGCATGCAGAGTTCTAGCGGTTCAATAGACAAGTTTGGAATAAAACTAGATTTCTACTGAAACGAGTGTGTGGTTTCGTAGATTAGAGTGAGCTAGGAGGTGTAACGGCTCCGGAAATAGGTTTGAGGTTCGAAACTCCGTCGTAGTTTGGTAGATAAAGTAGACTTTTATGTAGCGTGCAGTTAGTAAATTACTTTGAAATTAGCAATTAGAAATGTGGTTCTGAAATTTTTTTTACCTACTTTTTCTTCCATTGTATTAACTGGAAATTATTGTTGAATTAAGTACTTACAGGTTTTTTGTAGGTAAGCTCATAAACGTCTACTATGGTTTTTAATAAAATATTTGAAAAAAAAGACTTCAAATACAAAATTTGGAATCACCTTTCTGGTTGGTTTTATTTCTCACTTCGTTTTTCATGTGTATGTTTTATGAATGAATGTCAGGCGTAGATAATGTTAGTCAGGGTTAGTTTTGATTCAATTAACTAAACCTCGATTTACAACAACATACAAAACCTTGAGTTTCACAAAAGCTTTTGTATTTATTTAAATTAACGTCAGTTTATTCGTTATTTTCGCCTGACAAAGGTTTCAGTGATCAGATTGCGGTTTGTTCGTCACATCACGGATTTTGGCAATGTTGTTTGCATGCAAATGATATTGGCTATTATAGGCACTGAATTGTTATTGCAGTTGATAACTATGCAATGTTAAAATAAATAAATAATGATTGTCTTGTGCTTGAAATAATGGTACCTATATAATGTTATTTATATTATGGACTAGGTGACCCGCCCGCGGCTTTCCCCGCTTTCAATCTTAGATTTCAAACCTTCTCTGGACTACTACGAACATTTCAAGACCAAAACCAGCTAAATTGGTCCGGCCGTTCCCGAGTTTGTGATTTAACACTCAGGTAAAATGAAGCCGCCAATTATTAACTTGAGGTTTAATCATCTACGCTATTGTGTTCACTGAAGTATAGAACCTTACTTACAAATTACAAAATTGAACATTTCTTGTTAACAGATTTCGATCAAACCAAAATAATATTAAAAAAATGCAACTTATATTTACTTATATCTGAATATTCCTTAAATTATAATATAAACTTAAATCGTACACTATGCAAACAATTTTGGTAAGACAATAGTTTCAAAGAATATGTATTGTTACAATAAAACAATGGTTCACATTTTGTTTTTCATTAAAAGCTTAAATATTAAAACACAAATGCCTAATTATAAGCTGGGTCCAACTCGGGAAGCGTTGTGGGTTGAAACTTAATACCAACCTACTTGTTTCCGTATCCACTCGTGCATTTTATTTCAAAATGGAATATTGCATGCATTTTCCCTAACAATTTTAACCGTGATAAAATATCAACAAGTTAAGAACAGTAAATGAAAACAACATTTTGTCTGAAACCTCACCTATTTACTTAATATTTTTAGAATATGAGTCTACTTTAATAGCTATTTACTTATAACTCGTCTATGTTGTACCAAGTACTATTTCAGATTTTGACGTCCATTTCTGATTCTGACTGAACATAGGCCTCTCTTAAAAAAATCCAGTCATAAAATCAGATGCGGACCTGCTTGCAATAACGTGAACCAGCAAAGTCCATTTACCTGTCTTTATTTTAGTATAAAAAAAATTTAAATACGGTTTTTTAACATGTGCTTTAAAAACCTCACACAATGAGATTATTCATGTGGTGTTCTAGTCAACACACAATTTCAATTTCGACCTCATGTACCTACTGAGGTGTTCCAGGTACGAATATGTACTAAGGTATGACATGTGGGTCGTGGATTCTACGTGCTGACTCATTTGGTTTACGCTGAGACTTCATTCACCTTAGGGTTACTCCTCGAGCAAACCAAAAATAAGGATTTCACCTTACTTTATTTTGGTTAATAACATCTTATTTGTACGTAGCTTTAAAATACTATAAACACAAATTCATCAATAAAATTACTTAAAATCAATTACTACATAAACACTAATACATATAATAAACACACATTCGTCTTAAAGATTAAACTAAATACGCAGTTATACGTATTCAGTATAACACAATATTTCTAATAATTGTGTTGAAAATTTTTTAGGAACTAAGCACACAAAAAAAGCGGTGATACTAATTAAAATAAATAAAAATTAAAACTAATGAGGGCAGTTAAAATTTCAATATAAAGTATAGGAATTGACATGCCATATGTATGTACGAGTATCTATAATCTAACTAAATTATATAATTTTCGCTTTAGATTTATCAAGGCGAGCCATCTCTTCAGATCTGTGTTTTAGGGGCGGAATGGGAACGCTTTATCTCTACCCACACGACAGTTGTCAATGTAATGAAAAATGTCTACACAGGACGCTCTATGCGACTATTGGCTCACATTCCAGTAGTTCTGTCTGGTGGAAGTTACGTCGTTTTAGTAGGATACAAAAGATACATCCTTAGAAATGAACCAAAAATATACCGGAAACTCAATTTGCTTAGACAATTGTAGGAAATAATAAATAGAACATTGGCGTGGACTTGTTATGAATCGAACTTTTGAAACTTAAAAAATATATACCTAGATAGAGGTCTCTGGAAATAAGCCTTTTGGTGCCATCCCTAACTAAATGAGTCAATATGCAAAGTACTCTGATTCAAACTGCGATCGTAGTCACCTTTACAATTTACTCAGTATGCCAACTAACTGAGTCTTGTGAGTCAGCTTTTTAGACATCGGAATACTAAACAGCTTTTACCATGATATTTCTAAAAAGAGAGAGACAGAAGGCTTTTATCCAGCAATTATCGTCAAACGGCTAAACTTATGAGAAACAAGCATTTGAAGCTATACAAAAGCTTCATGCGGTGTCGTCATTCAGTTAATTAATTTCGCTCAAATGTAATAAAGTCTGTCTGCACCACATCAAACCTTATTCTAGTTCGTTACCGATAAAAAGAGTTAAGGCAGAAACACATTTGTAACACCCGACGCCACCCGATGAAACGTGATGCGTGTTGAGTCGAATCAAATGTATGGTTTTCTATAGACCAGAAACACACTTTGAACACGCGACCCGACGCCACGCGCGCACACGCCACCTGATCCAGACGTGCCAGATCTGCGTGTGCGTGTTTACCCCCACCATGCGTTCCCATGGTGGGGGTAAACACGCCATCCGACGCGGGAGCGCAGTATGTTTCTAGACAACACTCGACGCCACGCGTCATTCGTTCGAGAACTGTCACTTTATGACAATTTCATATTAAATTTTTCCATTTATTTAGTGAAATGATGATGAAATGCTAGTATGTCGTGGCGTCGCGTGTTGGTAATATGCACGGTGCACGTCGGGTGTCGACACGTCGCGTCGCGTCGGGTGTTACAAATGTGTTCCCTGCTTTAAGTGCGTATCTAAAAGCATCGTCCATGAAAATAAGAAAGTCTCATCAAGGGATACTCAACCCAAATGACGTGATCTTCTTCGGTTTCTTGGCAGTATTACAATGGCTGGCCATTAGATTGGAAAACTGATATCTACCCATTACCGGTTACTTGACTTATAAATCTAATATTATCTGAGCTAACGAACTGAGCTGTGGCCATATTTTTATGGTTTCATTTTAAAAGAGAACCTTTTAAGATCTGTAGTTCTTATTCTTACGTAAGTTTAAGCTAGACTCGAGTGGCTCGTTACATCTATGTTATCTGAATTTTCTTCTATTTTCTGAGATAAATGTAATAGTTACAGTAATATGAGAAACTTTTTAAATATCTTCTGTCCCAGGACAAATATGTTATACCTACGAGTATTTATTCTTAAAAATCTAGTACCTACCTAGTAGTAGATCTAAAGAGCCCATAATTTAAGATAGAAGGACAGAAAACATAAAGGAAAAAAAGGGGTTCCTTGTTTTTCCTTTGAGATCGGATACATATCACTAACTGTATGATGAAAATCAATTTAGTAGGTACCTAATCTTAAGACTCTCATGACCACAAAAAGTAATATTACTCGTAGGTACATTTATTAACACACAATCGCAGAGCGCAAAACAAAAGCAAAGTAATCCCAGAGGTTGATTTAATTAAAACTAATTATTAATTTAACAAAAGAAGAAAAATCCTTACAGTTTAACACATTGTCAATTAAATAAAAAATTATTCGTCTCAAGTTTTTCTTTATAGGTACGATGTAATTTTTTAACCATTCAATTACTTATTCCTAATACATAAATTATTTTGTATTTGTAACTACTGGTTACAGTTTCTGTATTCTAGCATCGGATACATTTAGGTCCATCTGATTTACTCGCCTAGGTTACAAAGTTTTACAATTAAACTCTAAGTGGACTGTCGAAGACTAGAGCCTGTTAATTTCCACAGACTTAATTCGCTGAGATGAAACTCTTTGTGATGTCTGGGTAGTAAAATTGTCACTCGTAACCAAGATTTATTACAACGAAAGTATTAAACTCAAATCACCGCTCGCGTCTGTAAGACAATATTGTTTTATTTAGAAGTTAAACAAAAGCTTTGGAGAACGCAAAGTTATTTTATTTGAGGCTTTTTTGGAATCGTAGTAGCTTCAGGAATACGAACGCATGTTTTAACCTAGTCTATAATAATATCCGTCATTATAAGTGCCTATTTTGTCATAGAGAAGGTAAGGTTGAGTAGACAGATGGCATGTTTTAAAAAACTGTTTTGGGACTTTTTTAGCAACCCAAGAATTCAGTTATTCATTCAGTAGCTATATTTATTAATTTGATTTATGTGCCATATCTTATATATCATGTCAACGAAGCTTCAAAAAAGTTAAAAGAGAAAGGATGGATGACAGTAAACAATGACAAATAAGAATAAGCCGGGCAGAAACAACTCAAAATTAACATTAATGCGATTGAAACGCTCCGACGGGAACTTTACTAATTTGCACTAATAACAACGTCCAAACTTGAACAAAAAGGACAATAAAAGAAACTCGATTTCGCAGAACACTTTTTTATGAAACTGTACTGCTCACTTATTGGTGTCCGTTTCTTTGTACCATTCTGAAAGTTTTAATTCCCTTTGTGCTATCAACTGGAATTCAAAACTGTATTACTGTTACTGCACTGTACGGAACCACCAACGTATGGTCAAGAAGCTACAGCTAGCCATAAAAATGCGAATTAGCATTCCCATTCAACGTGGCAATGCCGCCAGCATTCTGGGCACTTTACCATCCGGCGACGGATAGAACTTTATAAGAACTTTGGATCAAACCATAAGTAAATAAAGAATAAAAACAAATTATTTTTGTTGTTAAAGTTTGAATAGAGAATTTAGATCATAATCATAAGAACAGGCGCAGAGGCCGCTAACAACATTAAAAGCACCTTAAGCCGAGATAAGTCCTTTATGGCCAAATAAGATAATATTATGTGGATGTACTAAAAATCTGTGAAGTTCTACGCTTTGTTGTTGCTTACCTGAAAATAATTTATAATCGATTTTGTAAATGCCCGCTCCACGTTTTGCAGATTAAAACCAATTTACTCAGAAGTTTTTGCTTGGGTTCGGATTTTGGTTTTCCGTAGCCATTACTAAAATAATGTAAAATTGGAAATACGAGAGAAGTATTGAAAATACCGTTTCGCATTTTAATCAAGTTTTAATGCAAATATGTTTTATATATTTTACACCAGCTTCGCATCGTGTAAGTAATAAGTAATTTCACACTTTCAAACAAATGTGTATTCACATAATTAAATGATCAAGGTTATTTCTGTTTGCTAAAAATAGTTAGGTATTCTTGTTCTCGTTTGATTATTACCTATTATGAACATTCAAAATTTAAATACAGACATTCCATCTTAGATAGTACGCATAAAATTGTACAAGTCTTGAATTACATTTCAAAAACCTTTCGTCATATAAATATTCTGTTTATGCTTTAGCTTCAGGCACGTACACATACAAACGGTTCATTCGCTAGATCGTTTTACTATCTAAAGCAAATAAATAGTTTAAAATATACATGCAGTCGAAGTCAATATTATGGCATATTCTACTGATACCTTGTCGCTTTGTCGCATACAGAATCCTTTATAGCTTTTTGCTACATGTAAAGATTACCCTCAATTACCCCACAACTAATTATATGTTCTATGCCCATAATTATTAATTACAAAATTTAAATAAATGATCATTTCAATAAAAATAATAAGTAACTCCGTGGTTCTATCCATGGGCCGCCAATTGTAACACATTTATATCATAAAGTTAGACTTTATATTACTTTACATTTAAGAGTGTATGTACAATAAAGTTGATTTATCAATCAAAATTTTTATTTTTGTAGTTTTCAAATACTTACGCAAAATTCCTTTATTTTTCTATTTGTCCTTTACTATTCTGTGACTGGTTAGTAGATAAATAATAAATCAATTAATCCGTTTTCCGCGGGAGAGAATAGAATTAGTCGTTTACGTTCATTCTGAATCAATGAATAAATTGTGACTGACTTAATTTTCTGCCGCATTCTGAGCATTGATGAGGCTTTACTACCTACATAAGATACCTGTTCTACTAGATTGATAATAAAGATAAAATAAAAATGTCGTTTCTATTAACTTTGTTCGTCATTTTATGTAATGGATGAACTGGTGAGGTTAATTTTAAGATTTTAACTCGTCTAAATAGAGTTTTCCCATCGGTCCTTATGAAATGTACCAGCAAAGGACCGATTTCGGTTATCGATGGGACTTGGGAACGAGAGGAAAATATTTCAAATCAAATCAAATTAATTATTATACTAAAAAATTGGTTATCAGCCAAAATACTATGAATTACTATGGTTACAGTAAACCCTAACAATTTCCCTACGACATTCTGTAGATTAAGCAAAACGACGTCGTAATATAATGAAATTTCCCATAGTTAACTAAATTTCCCGTAGCCTACATCTGAGGCGTTTCAATAAATTTTAGGTAAGGAGGTATAATTATTTCAAATTTCATGTAACATTTGCTACTAATTTGTTTCATAAGCGCTAATAGCGAACGGCAAACGATTTATTAAATTATTATACCAATAAGCAAAGTTATTTAATTTATCCCAATTGGTAAATATTCATGAATAAATGAATAATATGCGTTTATTAATTTGTGTACTCCATGCTTTGTGAAATGTCTTATGCCGGATTATAAAAGTGGAAACGTATCTGAATTTGTCGTATTCTTTAATGGATTGGTACTTATGTAATAATGATAATTAATACAGTCATACTGACTTTAGTAAATATTAATAACTTTGAAACAATGTGGTGGTCAGACTGGTCAGTAACACGCCCAGTCGTCCAAGTAACTTATGGCGTGGTATTCAATCACTCAACTCACTGAAATGTCTTCATAACTTATCGTTAATATCACGAGCCCTTTCTTTCTTATTAATACTGTTTAATAGATGAAGCATAAAATATAATATACCTATAAATATTGTTGAAGAATATACAGAAACATCTAGCCATCTTGAAAATGTAAAAAAGTTACAAAAAATTTGCTTAACCAAGTACATTTTAAAACATGTTTTTGATACCTAATACATACATATATTATAAATAAAATTAAAACAAAACCCATTTTAAAATGATACAAATACTGTAGCAACTGTACTGTGGTAATGGAAAACGAAGTGAAACTAACTGAAAGCTACGTCGCTCTTGGAGTGCTCACAATCACAGTCCACTAAACTTTTACATTCAAACTTTCTGCGACTTGTATGAACCGGATATTTATTAACTTCTAGTTGATCTACGATGTGGCTTTGGCCTAAAAGTAGCACCACCCCACCCCATCCTTCCCTGAGAGTATAAGAAGGGATTTGTTTACAAGACCTGTAGCTACTGTACGTTTATAATCAAGTTCTCAATAAATTAAACTAGTTGATAATGTTTATATTCTACAAATCTACAAGAACATTTTATTGATTTCACAGCATGACCAAACGAGGTTTATTTCTACAAAAAAAAACAGTCTAAACTTTTGTGAAATATATGTACTTAAGTTTGTAGAAATAGTCTCTAGGGAGAGGGGTGGTATAGGTATCTTGTAAAACTTTTTCAATTTCAAGGATCGCGTTGTAAGAAATAATGAAACATTGTAAGCAATAACTCACAAACTTGCATCTTAACTGAATTTTTATAAATATACTATTAAACTTATGATTGGACTAAAAAAGTATCAATTTGTATTGTGTTTTTCTAAAGTTTAAAGTTTATCTCAGTTTCATTAAAATCAGTAGTCAATTAGTAGGTAATTATCGCGAAAAAGATTAATGATCGTTGTACTGGACTGTATGCAGTGGACTGTATTTTTGGGGTTTAAGTCCAGTAAAGAATATCTTCAATTAAAGGCGGAGTTGGTTTTACTATTTATTCCGTACTTCAATAAATTACTGGCGACTGACAACTGACTCTAAGACTGACTCCTGACGACTGACTCTATAGACTGACTCTGTAAGACTGACATTGATTCTTCACGACTGACTTTGTAAGACTGCCCTGCTGTATCTCGAAAGAGTAAGCTTTTATACAATCCAAATAACATAAAAACAAGCTCGCTCAAATCAAACATAAAATTCCCACGTTAAGCTCAAAATATTTTCCCATCGTAAAAGACTTAAAATTTAGACGAATTTTAAACAATAGAAAAATATCCTTTCAACATAACAGAGTCATAAAACAATTTTGCCTTTAGCGCATTAACATTTTCTAAGTAGCGGCGAAATCAAAGTTTGCAAATATTCTGTCCTATTGTAATACGAATTCCTTTGTTTTGCGATTGCCGACATTTAAACACACATTACTATTTCAAGTTAAAATTACTTATACTACAGCGTGTGAACAGATCTTTCGTCGTGTCCACAACATTCTCCCCCCGGCGAAGCTCGCGCAGCCTCCTTCTTCACCAACACGACGATCTTGCTGGTCGGCCGCTTGAAGACTCCCGTCTTCGTCCGGACATCTGCCACTCGTACTCCTCCATCAGGTCCCTTGTAGGTGCGCTCGACGATTCCCCTTGGCCACACGTTCCGTGGCAGAGTGTGGTCCACGATGATGACGACATCTCCTTCTTGCAGCTGTGGCCGTTGGGTAGCAGGTTCTCCCCGGGGTACCAACGTTGGAAGGTACTCTCGTAGCCAGCGTCTCCAGAAGTGGTCAGCGAGCGCCTGGCTTGCTCTCCATGTGCGCCGATCCGCTTCGCTGCATGGCCCGGTGGTTGGCAGGCCGTTCGATGATCCCAGCAGGAAGTGGTTCGGGGTTAGCGCCTCAGGTTCGTCTGGATCGACGCTTACATGCGTCAGTGGTCTCGCGTTGACGCTGTATTCCGCTTCAGTCAATAGGGTGTTGAGAACTTCTTCTGGTGGTTCTCTCTCGTTCAGCGTGGCGTTTAGTGCAACTTTGATTGATCGCACTAACCGTTCCCATGCTCCCCCCTGGTTTGGCGCACCAGGAGGAGTGAAACGCCATTCCATGCGATGCAGAAGGCTTTCCTCTCGAAGTGCAGGTATCCATTCTTCATATGCAGCCCGCAGCTCCTTGTCCGCGCCTCTGAAGTTTGTCCCGTTGTCAGACATCATAAGGCGGGGCCAGCCTCGTCGCGCAGCCATCCTCCGGAGTGCCATTATTGCCGAACTGATGGACAGCGTTGGAACGACCTCTATGTGCACTGCCCGTGTAGTTAGGCAAGTGAAGAGAGCGCCCCATCTCTTCTCACTTCGTCGTCCAATCTTCACCATCATGGGCCCGAAGTAATCTGTCCCACAATAGCTGAACGGGCGTTGAAATGGTTCCAGGCGAGCTCGCGGCAAGTCTCCCGTAGCTGGTGGGTCTGGCTTCTTTTTGCGTAGTTGGCAGAGTCTGCAGTCCTTTTCAATTCTTCGCACTTTCGGTCGTAGATGAATCACCCAATACTTCTGTCTGAGGTCGTTAGTCACACGCTCCCTGTTAGCGTGACCAGCCATGCAGTGTTCTCGCATCACTATGAGTTTCGTGATGTGGTGCCGTCCGTCGAGTATCACCGGCTTCTTCATTTCAATCGGTGCGTCGGCGGCTCCAATGCGTCCTCTCACTCGTAGAATTCCGTCTTCTATCATCGGATCCAAACGAAACAGACGACTTGACTTCGTTATTGGTCGAGAAGTCTTTATTCGTTGCAGTTCGTCTGGGAAGCTCTCCTTCTGTGCGCGGCGAATAAGCGCACGTTCAGCCTCTTCAATGTGCTTCTTTTCAATGTTCGTTGCTCGTCGTTGACATCTCTCGATGAAGAAAAGTACTCGTGCCGTAGTTTTCACCAAGGTCTCGAACTTAGAGAAGCGTGATGGATCTGGTAACCATCCGTCCTCGCGGTCTTCTTCATCACGTGTATGCAGTACTTCCTCTTCTTGGTCATCCGATTTCCAAGGTAGTCCGACTTCATATCCTTGTTGTTCTTTCTTCACGATGGTTTCTTCGGTTATCTTCGTGGCCCGGAGATTTCTTTCACTCAGACGTGGCTCAGGATTTATTCCAACAGCTTCAATGCTGAAATGTTTTTCTATAAGTTCGTGTAATTCTTTGTTCTGCTTCATGATGGCTT
Organism: Chloroclystis v-ata; assembly: GCA_963691955.1. Taxonomy (NCBI): domain Eukaryota; kingdom Metazoa; phylum Arthropoda; class Insecta; order Lepidoptera; family Geometridae; genus Chloroclystis; species Chloroclystis v-ata. The sequence continues at coordinate 6,717,267 of OY829902.1, read as the reverse complement.
CTGCTGTGTGAACATGCAGGACGCTGTCTTGGTCCGCAACAATAGCTCGTGGCATGGTTCCATGTATCACCCATCCCAGTTGCGTTCGTGATGCGGCCGGTTGATTTGCTCGTCCTACTCGTAGCTCCTGTGATACTATGTACTCCCAATGGTCAGCTCCAATCAGGATCCCTGGTTCCGACGGCTCGTAACAAACTTCATCTTGTCGGAGGTCTTTAAGGTGATCTTGCTCCAGTAGCTTTGCAGGGATTGATTGTTGTAGGAGTTTCACATTCTTTATAGTGCGTGCTCGTAGTGGTCGAAGCTTGTCGGTGAATTTCGTCTTCAGGTGTATTGTTACAATTTGGCTGTAGTCTTCTTGCTGAATGGTGTTGACTCCACGCATCTTCAGTGGTAATGACGTTCCTCTTGCTCCGATGGTTCGCGCCAGCTTCTCGTCTATCAGGGTGACTGTAGCTCCTTCGTCGAATAGGGCAAGAGTAGTGGCCTCCCCCGATGGACCGATGACGGTGACTGGGCACATCTTGAGCAGCACTGCCTTCTTGTACTGAGCAGCAGAAGTAGTCATGACTGCTTCTGTAGCTTCTTCTTTCTTCGTTTCTTCCTTCTTATCTTGATGTAGTAAACGATGATGGTGTCGTGAACACTTGTCGCAGGTCTTCGCTTTGCAGTTGAATCTTCGATGCGTCTTCAACAGGCATTTGAAGCATAACTTATTCTCCTTGACGTGTTCCCATCGTTCGTTGACGTTCATCGCTTTAAACTTTGTGCAGTCTATTGCGGCGTGTAGTTTCTCACAGCAGGAACATTTCTCTTTTCCTGATTCCTCTGTAGTGTTGAATACGGCATTTGTCCTCTTCATGAAGGCTGGTTTCTGTTGAACTTCTTTCTTGGCGATGCTAGGTGGCGCGTAACTGTATCTCAAAGCTCGGTCCGCTTCACGCATGAGAAAGCGAGAAAGCATGATGATCTCTGGCTCCGCTGTCTCGTTCTCGCTGGCGTAGTCGCACCATCGTGATCGTATGTGCGGGCTCAGTTTCTCCAGCGTTTCTCGGGCCAGTGTAGGATTATACAGGTATCCTTTGTTGCCCACATTGCTTAGTACGCACACCACGTTCTGAAGCTTTACCGCGAAGGTGTTAAGTTCTGTTGCTGATGGTCCCGGTCTTTGCAATTTCTTCAGTTCTTCCAGGGCTCGATCAACGATGATTTCTGGCCTTCCGAAGCATTGTTCCAGTGTCTTCATGATTGTTTCAGGATCGCTTGCAGTGTACAGAAGTGAAGATACGATTTCCTTTGCTTCTCCGGTGATGCTGCTTCTAATTCTCATAATATTTTCTGATCCAGATATTTTGTAGGTCTTGGTGGTTTCATTATATGCAGCTCTAAATATCATCCATTCATTTGGTGCACCGGAAAATGTAGGTAGGACTGGACATGAGATTCTCGGTCTTGCAAGTTTTTCAATAGCGTCGGCTAGAGCGTCGATGTTCGCGGCGCTCTTCTTCTTCTTTACCGGCGCGGTTTGCTGCACCCATTGTTGTATTCGCTCGTTGGGTTCCAGCAGCTCCCCTTCATCATGCAGACTTCGTTCTTCTTCCTCGAGGGCAGCTAGGTCCGCTTCAAGCCTCTTCTGTACCAGGTCCGCTTCAATTTGGAGTTCTTTTCTTTTCAGTTCTGCCAGTTTTTCTTCCGCCGCCAATTCCGCCATGCGCGCACGCATTGCCGTGCTATTCGTGGAACGCAGCGAGCGCGCAGATCGTGCAGGTGATGCTGCTCTGCGACTTGGTCCGGCGCGGGTGAAGTCGGGCGCAAACGTTATGTCGACGTCGCGCCGTCCTTCTCTTCGTAGCGCTGGTGTCGCCTCTCTGTGACTTGCTCCGGCGCGGGTGAAGTCGGGCGTGAACGCTATGTCTGCGTCGCGCCGTCCCTCTCTTCGTACCGCCGGTGACGCGGGCGGATCCAGGGTAAGTCTCCTTCTACGTTCCCGCTCGATGACGTCCAACTCGGCCGCGTCCTCCCGTGGTTCGGCAGCGTCCGCTTGGCTCCGAGTGATGACCATCTTGAGCTCAGGTTCCCGTAGATGTTCCCGAAGTGATGATCCGTATCCGGGTCAAAGGGCCAACTATATCCGGCTCGAATGACCAACTGTACTGGACTGTAAGCAGTGGACTGTATTTTTGGGGTTTGAGTCCAGTAAAGAATATCTTCAATTAAAGGCGGAGTTGGTTTTACTATTTATTCCGTACTTCAATAAATTACTGGCGACTGACAACTGACTCTAAGACTGACTCCTGACGACTGACTCTATAGACTGACTCTGTAAGACTGACATTGATTCTTCACGACTGACTTTGTAAGACTGCCCTGCTGTATCTCGAAAGAGTAAGCTTTTATACAATCCAAATAACATAAAAACAAGCTCGCTCAAATCAAACATAAAATTCCCACGTTAAGCTCAAAATATTTTCCCATCGTAAAAGACTTAAAATTTAGACGAATTTTAAACAATAGAAAAATATCCTTTCAACATAACAGAGTCATAAAACAATTTTGCCTTTAGCGCATTAACATTTTCTAAGTAGCGGCGAAATCAAAGTTTGCAAATATTCTGTCCTATTGTAATACGAATTCCTTTGTTTTGCGATTGCCGACATTTAAACACACATTACTATTTCAAGTTAAAATTACTTATACTACAGCGTGTGAACAGATCTTTCGTCGTGTCCACAACAATCGTTCTATTATGCAAACTTTCAAGATACTTCAATTTTTTAAGAGTATAGCAATATTAAAATATGAAATGTATAATCCAGTAACAGTTTTCCGATAAAAGTTCCAAAGAATAACAAGAATAACTACGGAGGAGTTTGTGCTAAAATTCACGGAAATTGTACTAAAACCGGGACAGGTTGACGCGACAGTGATGCAAAGAATAATGGCTCGGATTTGTTTGGAAATGCACCAGCTTTATGCATTTTTTCATTCTGTGAGGAAGTAAGGATTACAGAGTTTTTTTAAAACAAGACATTTTAGCTAAAAGTAAGTTTTTATTTAGGCCTTTTCTGTCGAGTGATAACAATCCTTCGGTTGGTAAAGTGTAAATGATGTATTTAGCAATAATCTGCATGATGCTACAGTGCTTCGTCTTGAGTAATTTAAATTTATCAACTTTTTTCACAGAAATTGGCTATAGTCCGGGATCCGTAGTACATGTAAATCAAGTGATTACTAACGAGCTAATTTTTGGTGAGTAGCTTCGTTTCGATGAGACGTCCAAAGATATCCTATACCCAACTCTCGATTGTGGTAGCTAACAGAGATATCAAGGATTAAAAAATTCAAGGATGTAAAACCGGGATAACGGACCACGAAATTTGTAGGACAATATGTTATATCTCAAGATAATTATCTAAATTATATAAAAACATGTTTGTCCTACAAAACCTATGGTTTGATCAAAGAGTCCGCCATTTCCAAAATGTGTCGAAAACGAGGTCAATTTAAATGATTACTATGATTACTAACCAGCTGATTTTTTGTTGTATACTTAATTCATATTTATAAAATCTAACGGACATATTGTCCGACAAATTTCGTGGTCCGTTATCCCGGTTTTACATCCTTGAATTTTTTAATCCTTGATATCTCTGTTAGCTACCACAATCGAGAGTTGGGTATAGGATATCTTTGGACGTCTCATCGAAACGAAGCTACTCACCAAAAATTAGCTTGTTAGTAATCACTTGAATTCCTTGTACTACGGATCCCGGACTACTACGCTTCATAGTTAGGCAAGGTAGTAGGTAGGGGGCTCTGTTGCCAGAACGAATCAACTTGAATTAGACCACTCCATATTCCGCCGGCAGCACTTTGTTCAACTGTTGGTCTGAGTGCATATTCAAGTTTGAAAACTAGCTCTTGCCTAGGCTGCCTTCATAGTGGTTTTGATAAAACTCCAAATTCAAAAATATAAATGTTAGCAGTGTTTTTGGAAAAGAACAAAAAAGTTTTTGTTCAACTTATGTCATGATCAGATGAACATAATTACTAAAAAGATTCACTTTGAATGTTGTACCTACCTATATAATAAACACAGTGGATATGCGAATAATTAAGTACCATACCATAATTCTATGTAGTATTATGATGTTAATAAGGAAAATCTTACCAGACTTCCCAGTTCCAATGTTTTTTCTAAAAAATATACAGAAAAACACAAAATACAAAAATAAATATAGAGAGAAATTAGAAACCTTAAATTATTTGGTGTTGATTCGCTTGTAATACTACTTCTATGTACCACATAATACTACGTTGAAATCTCAGTTCTAGTGTGACTAAGGCCTTTCTTCCGCTCCATGGAGTCCTGATATCCTTCCAAATTACAAATGAAGCGTAAACTAGATCTCCAGTTGGCCGACGTTGAATTGGACTCAAGATGTTCATTGTTCGAGAAACTTCATCTACCTATCGCTTACTGCGGTTTACCTGGAAACTTTGCAATCAGGCTTGGTAAAGTTTGTTAAATTGCCAGCAAACAAGCTTCAATTATTTTGATGAGTGGATTTATTAACATGATACATGTCATACACTAATATAGGGTATACCTATAACATAATATTCAACACAACATTAAAAATGGAAACGGATAATTTTTTTACGAACGCGACTTAAATGTGTTGTGTCCACTGCCGCTCTACAAAATGTATGTGGATTTTCGGATTTTTACTGTTATTTCATAAAACTTTATGCCATTGTTTCAAGCTAAATTTAAAGCTTTTTCTACAGGTTCAATAAATACTGATGTTTTAACATTTTGAATTGCGAAATATTGTGTTATTTCACAACAAAAACAACTCACCTCTCGCCTGCCTATCCAATTCACACTGTTTTTTTTAAAGTTCAATAGTTTTTAATTCACATAAAACATTACAGTTCTAACACCCAATGCGTTCTAAGCTAAAATAATAATAATATACTCGTAATAAAAAGTTACAGTTACAGAGGCTTGGTGATCGTAATTGCAGCACAATAAGTGCAACAATAGGAATCAGTTATTAATGAGAATGTTCTCTTTGTTTCAGCGACTAGTACCAACTTAGTGGGAAAGTTCACACAAAGCGTTCGGCGAATCGTCCAAGACGTGAAGGATGAGGGCACTTCGAGTGAGTATTGTACTTTTGAACTTCGCTGTAAGGATCGTGTGTTGTATCGTTCTTTTCATTTTCGAATTGACAATTGATCACATTATACAGAATAATAAAGTGGCCTGATCGAACGTTTTAAAATAGCTGAGTATAGTATATACCCACTTTTAAGTGACAGAACAGATTAAAAAATATCTTCTATATTTTATTCCAAAGCGCACATTACGTTATCTGTTCAACTCGCACTCAAATATAAATTCAACGACTGAAATCAGTCTTGTGTAATGATAACACGTTTCATAAAATAATTCGTTTTAAATATTTACTAAAAGCTCACCTCTTATTTTTATACACTCAAGATTCACTAATGGATGTACTATATACTGATCGTCGTAGTTGGGTTGTGTAGTCCCTGAAACAAGAACAGCAAAGTTAAACAAGATTCTGTCGTCCTACCTCACCTGGCATTTTCTCCTTTTGCTGGAATATTTCCAAAATATAGCGCCTATTCTAGTTGTTCCATACATGACAGACCGAAAACTATCGAAAAGGACGCAGATGGCCTAATCAGATACGTAGTTTTCAGCCTGAGGCCCTGAATAGCATCCCCATGTAGATGAGCCGGGAGAAGGTTTGTTTCGTATTCATGTCCTTGTTTATTTGGGTTCGGGTTGGATGCTGGGATTATTTTTATTTACATTGATGTAATTTTATTAAGGGCAAACGCTGTTTTGCTTGTTTAGGATCCGAGTTTGAGTCGCTTAATTTTGCAAATTAGATTGTGTTGAATCAATAATCCCTAGTCTAGACTAAGAATGTTTTATCAGTTGTCTTAATTAATGTTTGAGTTAGTTAATAGTATTTATTGAATGATGCATACATATAAGTAAAAGGATTCATTAAATCCCCACAATGGGAAAATAATTCTGTGCTAGTATGGCTGATATGTCACAGCACAGTTGATACATAAAATGACGCTGTTACCCGTCATCTGGATTAAAAACCCTTAGTCGGTTTGACGACATACTCAAGAGATGTGGAGTGATAATCATAAAACAACATAAAATATTAACTTTCTGTTTCAGGTGGGCAGACGAAAGAGGAAGTCATAGAGACAAACGAGCGACTGCGCGCAGTTAGAATTAGACTGGACGAGAACTATGACACGGCTAAGAAGGCGCTGGTCACGCTCATGGCGAGGTACAGCGAGTCCAAGGCCGAGAGGAACGTCTTCACGAGATACGCACTGCTCAAAGCAATGATCAAGGTAATCTTCTACTATATAATAATAAGTCGGGTTTTCCTGACGCTATAACTCTAGAACGCACGAACCGATTTCCACGGTTTTGCATTCGTTGGAAAGGTCTAGGGCTCCGTGAGGTTTATAGCAAAAAGTTTCAAAACGCGTAAAACGCGGGCGAAGCCGCAGAGCGGAAAGCTAGTGTGATATATTAATTTACAGTCCGAATAAACCATTATTTAAGTCTTACTATGTCTGAGACACAGGTCAGTCGCATTTCAGGCTCAATCTATGTAATATTTGCTCTTTTTCAATTATTAGATTTTATGTAATTATTTATAATATTGTTGTTTTTAAATAAATCTTAGTCTTAAAGACGGGTTGTTAACCGCGCGTTTTGAAAAGTTGGAGAACTCAAATTGATAAATAACGTCCTAAAATGAGATACAAACATAACCTTAGGTTTTATATAAAACATGGCAGCAACTTACCGATACAACAGTCTACAGAATACTATTGTAGTATTTCCTTCTTCTAAGACGAACATAGAGCACTGGCTACATGCACAGAGTAGAGGAAATATCCTTGCCCGTAGGTTTCCTTATTGTATTTTACCTAAACTCATTAACATTAAAATCATCAGCATTTATTTAAATATTTTAGTGTAAGTGGATTAAATAAGTAACGTAAAGAGCCCTTAAAACACTACATGTACAACATAATAATATATTCAGAATGCTGTTGTCGGCCTCGTTATTGTAGTGCCTCGGCAATGTTTGCTAATACGTTCACTGATGGGTTTGCGGCCATTATGCTAGAACAACTTGCGTCTACAATGAGTCGAGTAAGGGTAGCAACAACAGCATTCTAAAAATTAATTAATTATGATAGAAAAAACACCATTTCGAATGGGAAGAATATCGAGAGATATATATTATATTTATTTTTATTGTATTTGTTGTTAATTTATAACATTTTAATTCAACCAGATGTAATTAATGTAAGTATGTAATTATGATATTTTTTTTTGTCCATGCAAAGTGAATATACTTACTTATTTATTCATTTAATATGAATCAGAAATTTTAATTAAAATCAGAAAATAATTACGTTGAATTAACTTTTATAAAGAATTTATGCTATGTATGACTAAGCAAAATAATTAATTAATACTGAATACATTATTTTGCTTAGAACCGTCTCGAAAGATTCGCATTCAACAAACGAACCCTTCCACATAGTCCAGATAAGGCTCTAGAGATCCCAAGAACTGATACCACTTTTAGTTCGGTGCTTTTCCTACAACTTGGAACAAACTCGACACTGTGTTCACTAATTCACGATAATTTGTTGTGTTGGGGCTTGCGAGTGAGACAGTAATTTCTAAATGCAATTAAAACAAAGGTTGGAGTGAAGCTAATTCAACAAAGATTCTGGGCGTTGTAAAACAATTCTTTAGACGCTTTGGAAACTGACGCGTTGGAAATAAGACGATTTAAGAACATGGCATAAACGAAATAATTATTACAACTAGAATGTTGCACTGTTTTGTGTGTTTACTCATGTTGGGATTTAGAACGACTAGGGAAGCGGTGTTGGAAGTAAGACTACTATGTCATAAAAGTATTTATTATTACAACTAAGTTAGACTATTCTGGGTGAAAATAACGTATTAAAATATATCAAGTCTAAATTTTAATTTACTTAGTATCTAAGTGGCGCGAAGCTTTCAAAGCTCTCAAATACTAACCTTGCAAACTCGGATCAAATTCTATATAATATAGAATTCTATAGGGTTACAATTCTTCCACCCTAGTTGTATACATTTAATTTGTCAACTCAACCTTGATTGATTGAACAAATCATTACCGATTTCTTGCTTTTAGATGAGTTTTATGTATTTCCAACCCAGTTTATAACTCTAACTCGAGATATCCTTGTTGAATAAACAAAATGTTAGTGGCTTGTAATATTATTCGCAATATCCCGTCTCAATGAGCGAACTTAAAGCACGAGCGGCCACCGACGCCGGCACTATTTGTCATTGTCGACTTGAACATTGTTACGAAGCTCCCAAAAGGCTTTCACAATGTGTTATGAGCCTTTTACTGGAATAGCTTTCAACTAAACTCCCAACTTTCATAAAATGGATTTTCAACAAGCCCGTCTGCTGCTAGCGAAATAAATTTAGATTTTGCAGAGGTTTTAATGTAGTTTAATAAGGCAAATTTAAAAATGTTAAATTACTCAGCACATATCTCAAGCCAGGTGTTTCTAACAGAAAATTAGACACCACGTTAAAAGCCTTATTTGTTAAGTTGGGAAAATCCTCAGGAAAAGTTGCACAAATAAATAAATACAGTGTTGCACACGTTTGAATCCCGAATGGCTGGGAACCATCGCAAGTTATACAACTGCTTGCTACAGTTGTATGCGTCGATGCACTACAATAACTGCGGGTGACGTAGCATGCAATACATTATTCTAGATTGTGCAAGTAAGCACATTGTTATGTTACTGTTCGCCTAAGGCTCATCATTATTATCATAACAAGCCTTGTCACGACCCACTACTAGAGACCACTAGTAGAGTCAGAGTTTTAGATTTAGGTTGTGCGTTGCGTTGTCTATCCGAAAACGAAGACTATTTTAACTATATGATTTTTACCCATGTAGTAGATATTCATTTTATAACAATGGGAATTACTCACGTATTTACGAAGGAGTTAAAACGCTCTCGACGTTTCGACTACAACAAGAGCAGTCTATCTCATGTTCTCATGTAGTAGATAATATATATTTTTTTCTTTTACGTATTCGTAAAATAATCGTTGCAAAGCCTTGTTGATTCAGTTGGGAGAAAGCTCGGCTTTAATTTCATAATTCGTGAGTTAGAACTCCACAGTGCAAATGTTTAACGCATGTCATGCTTTGCCGGTGAAGGTACACATCGTGCAGGAAACCTCTGCTAATTGGCTCCAGACGTACTCTTTACCATAGACATGTTATATGTCCTATTCATGTATGATTATTTATATATTGTAATATCCCAGAAATAACGGTGTCCTATGAGCTTACTGTTCCAGATTTTATATCATCTAATATGGTAAAATAAAATCTCTCTTTTGACATCCGTAAACGAACAATAGCCAAGTCATGATATTTTATCGGAAAAAGGAATAAAAGCCTACATTAACGGTTTGTTGCTTCTGTAAATTTAAATAAAACTGTTATTATATTTTAAATTGCTGTGGGGAGAACACAAGTCGAGCAGGCGCGATAATTAACGATTGTGGTTCCAATTCCAACGCATCGTTGACTTTATTTTCTACTGAAACGTGAATTCAAATAATTGCACGATTTGATATTATGATTTAAGCGATTTTATATTTTTATAGCGAAATTTCTCACATGCTATCACAGATTTACCACCTGAGGCGGATTTCAGCTAGCTGAAATTTTGAAGTCGTCAAATTATTTTATACTTTTCCTATTTATCGTACCAATGTACAAATATAATTTATTTTTGCACAAAGAACTATCTAACAACTGGAAAATAATAATTTTCTACCCAAGGTAACTTAATTAGGTAAGAAGGGTAAGTACTTCGGGTGGTGCTAACTAGTCTATACTCTAAATTATAATCGAGGAGAAATTTTGTAAACAAATGTGTTACCATATCAAAAAAATAGTTTCGAAATGTAAGTTTATAAAGATTTACATCATATTTATAAATACTTATGGTAGGGTTTATTTTCTAATCAATATCCATAGAATAGAAAATTGATATGGTTTTGCACTATTTATAATATTTTATTTTATTTTGAGAACAAAGTTATAAATTGATGAAGAAATAGTAGCAGAAAATATTTTACGACACTGGTAACATCGTTGTAAATAATCGTAAATCACAGGAGTTCGGAACCATTACCATTTCATGCATTTTGATCACGGAGTTTAAACTAAGTGGAGGTGCCCTAACTGCAACTGGGCCCTGATTTTCAACTGGGCCCTGACGTCATCATAGTAGGCGTGGCCTAGCTCAGTCTACTGTTGGCGTTCGTCCTATGCACATCCGGTGTCAACAGTGGAAATTGTAATGTTAAGACAGGGCCGTAATAAGAATCCAATTTCATAAAAGAAAGTTAGAACTTTAAGAAAGAAAGAAAAAATTTATTTGTGTAACAAATAACATCATAAAACAATATGCGTTAAACATTAAGGGACACAAAACGGTTGCCAGCTCAGCTTCAAAGCTGTGGCAAAATTATATCACTAAATAAATAAATAAACAAAATACTTTCTATAACACAATGCAACGGATAATAAACATTTAACATTTATTATAGAAAAATAAAATAACTAATCTCTAGGGGGGGCAGCTGCCCCTCCCTGCCCCCCCCTTGGCAACGCCCTTGAGTACGTCCCTGTTACCTACACCTGTGACATCTATTATCAAGTAGTTAAACTACGTAGCAAGCAGTTTTGCTTTTGACCGGTAGATGGAAAAGACAAAAGTGTGTGGGATCCTACACCTGTGACATCTATTGTGAAGTAGTTAAACTGCGTAGCAAGCAGTTTTGCTTTTGACCGGTAGATGGAAAAGACAAAAGTGGGTGGGATCTAACACCCCCTCACCCCGCAAAATTGTCACGCGTTGTTTCCTAAGGAAATCTCAATACAACATCTCCTCTCTAATAATAACTCCATGATTTTGATAGACAATATGGTGCATTGTATGGTAGTTTCGTGTTTTTCATTCGTCTCTTGTCCCTCGAAGTCGAATGTCTAATATGTAATTTAAATATATTGTTTTATTTGTATTTCCTAATGAATACAGGGAAACAAAGTCCCGACGATGCCACATCCACGCTAGATCTTTTAGCTCATAGCTAGATCATCATATAAGAAACCTACTTTTCAGTGTTCTGAAGTAAGTAGTAGGTATGTTAGTTAGGAATATTTAGGATTGCACAAGCAAAACCGCGCGCCATTGTTACTGATAATGATCCATGGAAAAAAGGTGGTGTCCACCCCTGACTTGTCATTATGACAGTGACATCTCATGACATTTATTTGTTTACAAAATTTCTCCTCAATTCTAATTTTCACTATAGGCTTCTGAATGTGAGAGATAATTGGATAAAAACATTCTTACATACTTACTATCTGGAACGTGTCATGATAAATTCAACACAAATTCTCCTGAAAGGTGTAGTACTGAGCTAAACATGCGCAAACAAACGTTCAAACTTTGTAGCAAGAATGAGATGTAAACTAACGAAAAAGATGAAATCGTAATATACATAGTCCCCCTGTAATTAAAATATTCAAACAAAAAATACAACTAAATATTACCATATCAACCTCCTGCTAGATCCAAAATCTTAAAGTCCTAGCCGGGATCCTTAAATGTTATTTAAATCTTAGTCAAAGTTAATCTAAAATTGGCAACGTAGGTAAGGGTTATAGAACTTAAGTTTAACAACATATTTCTAACTTAACGCGAACGCAATAGTGAAACAATCCCATGGGAATTCAATATTCATCAGTAATGGAAATAATGACTTCTTTTAACCGTTGGAAAACACTATTTTCTAATTAAAATCTTTTAAAACACCCAAAGGCACTAATATACCAGTTGTTTATCAATATACCGGAAAGAACTACTACATCGTTTTGCTCGCACAAGTCACGTACTCAGGGCCTCGTCCGTAAGGTCTATGTCACAGAATAAGCAGTAATGTAACAAGTTCCGAGGTTCCCATTATATTCCCTGTCTTGAATATAAAGCGCAAAAACAATTTGCTTATAATTTTCCAGAATTTTCCCTAACTTTTCCTCTGTGTGTCGTTTTTGTAACCTTCTGCAACAGTTAACTTTTATTGCAGGTTACCGCGGAGGCATTAGATAACTTTGTATTCGCTGGTAGAATGTGGATGAGAATATATGAAAATTAATTTTTCCTTGCGGCGTTCTTCTTTCAGTTTAAATTACATCATCATCATCATCATCATTTCAGCCATCGGACGTCCACTGCTGGACATAGGCCTCCCTTAAACATCTCCAGTTGTTTCGGTCGGATGCAGCTTGCATCCACCGTGAACCGGCAGCTTTGATCAGATCATCTGTCCATCTTGTTGGTGGACGTCCGACGCTGCGTTTTCCGATCCGTGGTCTCCACTCGAGAACTTTTCGGCCCCATCGGCCATCCGTTCTTCTCGCTATATGGCCAGCCCATTGCCACTTCAAAGAGCTAATCCGCTGGGCTATGTCGGTGACCCGCGTTCTTCTACGTATCTCCTCATTTCTGATTCGATCGCGTAGAGAAACCCCGATTCACTCACCTTCGATTCGCAGACGATATCGTAGTCATGGCAAACTCGATGGAAGAACTCGGCACAATGCTCGAAGGCCTCAATCGAGTCTCCCAACGGGTTGGTCTCAAAATGAACATGGATAAGACGAAAGTCATGTCCAATGTTCATGTAGAGCCTTCCCCTGTTATGGTCGAGAACTCGGCTCTCGAAGTTGTTGACGCGTATGTATACCTAGGACAGACTGTCCAATTAGGTAGGTCCAACTTTGAGAAGGAGGTCACTCGTCGAATCCAACTCGGATGGGCAGCGTTCGGGAAGTTACGCAACGTCTTTTCGTCCAAAATACCTCAGTGTCTCAAGACGAAAGTCTATAATCAATGTGTGTTGCCAGTGATGACTTACGGATCCGAAACGTGGTGCTTCACTATCGGCCTCATGAACAGGCTCAGAGTCGCTCAAAGAGCTATGGAGAGGGCTATGCTCGGGGTTTCTCTTAAATTACATACATCTAAAAAAATCATTGTATAAACGAGCTAACGTATGCTGTGTGAATTGTCCGGCAATATTTATTTATTTATTTTATACGTCATATTTTTTATATCCACATATAAATCAAAACTCTTTCTAAAAGATATAAGTAGATCGTTATTAAAACTAGTTCTATGATATGGAGAAAATGTTTACAATAACGTTAACGTGTCTAACTCTAGTAGGTATTTGCCGAATTTTATGCCGTAAATATAAGAAAATCACAATGCGTCGTTATTCAAAAGTTATAGTCGCATTTAATCATAATTTTCCATTTTATAGCGACTTCGTGTGAGTAATGGACAGATCTAATCTGAAATTGTTGCTTGATTTTAAAATTGTCCAACGCCAACGCAAAAAAGGTTAGCACTTTTATCATTTGTGAAAATAGGGGGTTGATTTTGTTAGACGTTAAAAATGGCTGTGACATACGGACGGACGGACGTACGACGAACATGACAAATCTGTAAGGGTTCCGTTTTTGCCATTTGGCTACGGAACCCTTAAAAGTAAGATTAAGCTTGCCGATAAAGAAGCATGTTGATTTCAATTGCTATGACAACTGTATTTGATTGCATATGAGTACATGCAAACTTTGAAAGGTAGTAAACGTAGCTCTCTGGATACGCTTGGCAATAAATATTTCTAGGCGTTTGTAGAACAAGTAGAGTACGAATAAGCAAGCCAAGTTTTCAAAGCTATACAATGATACAATTACTCCAGACGAGTAACTGCGGTGTTACAGTTTGCCTAGCCTTTGTTGGCACGAACCGCTTTTTGCTTCCATCTTATCTGTTTGAGTGAATTCCGTTTGAGATTCTTTCTTTGTTAGTTCTAGATTTTTTCAGTTCAATGCCTACATTTCTTGTAAAAATTCCGATAATGCGTTTAAGAAATGCTGCAATTTAAGTTTATAAAAAATACTAAAGAAAGTTCATCCGGTGGTAAATGAAATGAAAACTTATTATACTGTTGGTATTTCTTAAATTCTTACATATTACTTTTTACATATACCGAGTTGGCGCAAACGTGCAATATATTTTTAACACAAAATATAAATCACTTATTTGTGATTCTTCTTCTCTTCAGCCTAACTTAGTATAACGGTGAAGGGCTTCAGGTGTTTTACAGAACTCGTTTTGCAAATCTAATAGCTCTGTGGCAGTTCTTTACCTCGACAACCACAACATGCACTGTTTGCTTCCAGTTCCAATCTGAAGGTTTATTTCCCAGCCAGCCCCGTCAATAATAAAGGGATCATTATAAACTAAAGTTCAAACATCGTTCTATAAATAGTCCCTATACTGCGTTTCATAATACACGTGAGCCAAGACCTCTTTGATCTTACTGTTTAAATAGCGTTTCATTTTCTACATCTTTGGATTCGAATAGGTATCCATCGAGGGTATAAATGCCGTTGCGAGAATTTGTCCCAAATTGAGGTCGAGATTTCGTGAGTGATATTGGATTACTGAATTACGCAGCTGTTTCATTGTCAGCCGATTCAATATTAATTTGGGTTAAGGGTTATCGTTTAGTTTGCAGTTTTCGGATCACGATACCCTTATAAGGTCTAGCTTCGGTTGATATGACGATTATTATACATTTTTTAAGTAGTCTTTCTTATTATCTTTGAATTTCTCTAATTCTCCACATTCAATCCTCCACATCCGTTCGCAACAAAAGTAATCATTGTAATTCATTATTATTTCCAAAATAAATTATTTGAAATAAAAGGCTAATTAACTTAAACTTAACTAAAAAAATTCTCTGTTATTTGTGAAAATTGGCACGTACAAGCCCGTTGTTATTTTGTTAAATCCAGATCTAGATAGTGAAGCACTATTGTCTCGGGTGCGAAATACAAGGGTCCAAAATTACGTGGCGCTTTTATATCGGTTAATTAATTTTGCAAGTGATTAATTAACAGAGTTCATTGTTAGGTTGTGGCACTATTTCGTAGTTGAATTTACGAGGTAGCGGAAGGTGCCTTAATAATTACGTAGCTAATGAATTTTGGGGATAAATCCACTAAATGTTTAGCTGTTAAGTTTATAAACAATATCATTTAAAATAAGCATTAATTTTACATTGCTAAATGGTTAACAGATGAAGTGTTTTCAATCTAGTTACTGGAAATATTAGTTACTTAAAGTCTGGATGCTTGACCTGATTTATGTAATAAGCACCACAATATGACACAAGATCTAGTTAAAAAAAGGATATAAATTCTAATAAATACACTGAGACTGAGAATATATTACTTTGCGCTAATTTCAAGTTCTATGCCCGTCTTAATCTTAATTAAACACGTTGTACCCATTTATTTCCACGCCAATACATTCTTTGTTCGTGTAACATTTAATGACTTCGGTAATTTAGTTCCGTTTTCCCTGTACTAC
The DNA here is from genome assembly GCA_963691955.1 of Chloroclystis v-ata. Taxonomy (NCBI): domain Eukaryota; kingdom Metazoa; phylum Arthropoda; class Insecta; order Lepidoptera; family Geometridae; genus Chloroclystis; species Chloroclystis v-ata. Next base: position 6,701,628 of record OY829902.1, on the reverse strand, counting down.
ACTGAATTCTAATTCAAATGTACCCGAACAATCTCACTACAAGTATATTAATATAACTACTGTTCCAGCGGTAGGTACAGTCAAATGGATAGTGTAATGCAATAAAGTGACATTTGGGTGGACATCTTCCAGCACCAACCAGCGCGCCACGCAACCGAAGGGAAATTAAAATTCATTCTCCTTTTTCGCAGTCATCCGACTTGAACTTTTTACACAAGATCAGATTTGAATTTTTTTACTGTCGCCTGAATGGCGAACGGTTTGCATTATGCAATAGGGCGGTCGGTCGGTCAATTGTTTTATTTCATTTTTATTGCTTTTTATATTGAGTATTGTTTATGGTGGTGGTCCATGGGGGCACCATATATGTTTTCTAAACAATTAATGTAATGACCTGAATCAGGATGCAAATTATTTCTTCCGAAATCTTTCCTTGATTTCAGTCTAGTTCGCGAAAAATCGACTGGCGAGTGGACGGAAATTGCTCGCTAACGTTTTGGAGATTCCCTATCTTACTTTATTAAGCTGTAGCCATTACAAGGCGGCAAGGCGCTCTTTATCGCGTTGGCTATGGTCCAACCAGAACCCACTATGAAGAAATATTTTACAAATCCATACAGGAATACCTTTCGATCTGCAAATATAGTTTAAGATTCTTAAGGTTTTGTGTTCTTTTTTCTTTCTTAACTTGACTTTTAAAAAGGTTTGTGTTCATTAAATCGCCCGTTCACGAGTTTAAGTGATGGACGTGTGGTTAGAGAACCTTGATTTTTATTCGAAAATTATGAGCGCTGTTATGAGTGTTACTGTTAAAGCAATGAGACGAAAGCGCTTAAGACTTTAAACATAAATTTGAGGATATTATTCGAAGAAATTATATTAAATAACTATTTATTCGCTCTAGCTATTTATTCGTTTGGCTTCACTTGCATTAATAAGCAATGAATAACAGAATTGTACCAAACGAGGTTTTACACATCTAAGTAATTATTTTATAATTACATTGAGCATTATCGCAGCTATACGATGAATAAATTCTTCCTTAGGATTCTTAACTGTAAACTTAAAACCGTTTTGCAATTCTTACAGGTTAAAAATCACTATATACAAAATTAAGCATGACATAAATGCATGTATATCCGCCGTCAGATACTACACATATGTATACATATACCTATATGATAATAATGAAGATGTACTTGATTCCAGGACGTGATCCGCTTGGAGACGCAGTACTGGTCCCTGGTGGAGATCCCTCGGCAGGAGAAGGCGGAGACGGTGCCGGCCTTCGTGCTGCGCGCCTGCGCCATCATGGAGAAGACTCAGAAGTCTGGCGAGGGAGTCAAGACCTCCACTAAGCTGGCTGAGGAGGCGGCTGATCGGAGGGAACGGATAGAGAGACTCAATGGTCAGTGGGATATAATATTATCGCTTCTGAGCGTAGAACTACCAAATACGAGTAGCAATTTATAATTATAGGAAAGAGAATGCATTTTTTTACAGAATACAATAACTTCAATTTTGTAAATTTTGCTTGTGGAACAAATGGTCTCGAGCCATTTGACATGGTGACATTTGACGCCCTCTACCATAAGTCATGGATATTGTTTTGCTAGCGCCATGTCAATTCTGTCAGCGACTTAGCCGGTTCAAAAATTTTCCATTTATATTGTAGTTGTGATACCAAACTGCTGCGAGAACTCGCCACTCTCTCCATTCAAATGTCCTGCTAGTCTTCAACTAATCTCCTGCTAGTCGTCGGCTTGCCTTCTAATCAGCTGCTCAATTAATCATTCATAACATGAATCATCCATTAATCCATCGCTGACAATATAGATGACATCATGGAAGTTATGGTATTTTATTAGATCAATTCGTTAGTTCTCTAATCGTTGATTGGTAATCTACATAATATCTACATAATGACATACATACATAGGTGTTTATAACTTGTTTCTTTTTTACCTTTTTAATGAGGTTCTCAATCTCAAACAAAATTACACTGTCGCGTAGCAACCGCATTGCAATCGGGAATTAAATGAAGTTAATACAGGTTGAAACATTTATGTCGGTACGAACCTCGTATGTGCAAAGTGCTCTAATTGTAAAATACGTTTCAGGCCTGGTACAAATTGTGCTCTCATTGGTGTTCAACCGTTGCGTAATAAATTCCCACCGCTAATGTCAGAATTCCCTCAGTAAATTGGAACCGGGTTCTCGAATCCAAATTAAGCGTGGTCGTAGCACAAACCCTGCCCTAAGCACAAATTAAGCGCAAACAATAAAATGAGCCTGCTCCAAAATTGTGCCGACATAGAACTTTTATTTGTTTTGCCCGTAAAATTAACGAAGTCCACTTCCACAATTTTACTTAAATATTATGTATTAAATATTATGGACCAATCCATATTCTTATTTTTAGATTATACTGTTTTTATAATTAATTCCTTTTTTTAATGAAGATGTGTCAAATGTAAATTCATGTAAAATATTGTGTTATTTCATGTATAATTTAAAGTGTTTTATGTCGCCTATGTTGTATGATACATTTATTTTGAATTACAGACATGACGACATCTCAAATAGAGACTGAGAACACCCAGATGACGAACGACTTGTACCGTTTGCTCAAAAAATACACAGGACTGAGGAACCTCATCAGAGAACTGAAGGTACCTACGTATTTATTACATTACCTTCACAAAGTCTGAATAAACCTACATTATTTAATTTATTTACGACTTATAAATTGTTGTTTAAGCAATGTATGTAATAAATATATAGGTAATTTTATCTCGTATTAACAAAAATATTCCTTTTTCAGTCTGACTACGTAAGCTCAAAAGTGTACCCGATGTTCCCACGGTACACAATGCTGAAGGACATGATAAAGGACATAATGCACGACCCTGACTACATGGAGGTCTGTCACGAGGTGGACCCATAGCGAGGGGTGCGCAAATAGATGGGCTCCTTCACTGACCGCCAACGGCTGCGGTCAAGTCGACGCTAGAAACAGTTTCTAAACGACATACTATCGCACTCAGACGAAATCCCGACCCTAACAGAGTCGTATACTCTTGCGTATTTGAGGCCGAGCCTTTGTTAGATTTGTTTGAAGTACGATAGTTGGTTCGTGATTCTTTTTGTCTACCGCGAGTTCGCAACTCTGTGTTGAAATCGAAGTTATTATTTTCCAAGTTTATTCAGTTGTCTGGTTTTCGTGCGGTGGACCTATCATTTTGTACCATGGACCTATTCTGTTCATCTATACTCGTATTCATGTATCCAACCAAAACAAACCAAGGCAAATAAGGGAATGATTATTTTAAACTTGCCATTGATCTTCATTTACCAGTCGGGCAGCTACATTTTTGCCATTAACCAAGAGCATTTATCTGTTTTAATTGTTAATCTCTTCATCTTTCTAATCTAATCACACTTTCTGTGTATACCTAGCCTAGTGTTACTATAATCATCAGTATTTAGATAAATCTACAACTATTAATCCCTTTCTATCATAACATTTGATTTCAATACTGTAGATTTGTAGTATGCTTTTGTGAACATAGAAGCTATCAATGTTTAGGCAGCTTTAGCACTGAAGATGGTGGACAAGTCTAGAACATCTGAACTCAAGCTTGTGATCTAGTGCCGACCGTGAGACGAGTACTCGTTTTATTTGCGCGTTTAAATTGGACTTTTCTAGTTTAAGATTTAGTTTAAGGACCGTATAAATTAAATTGTTGACAAGCATTGCTATGTTATTGCTTCCAAGTGTGTGCTCGTCCTATACGACTGTTTGTGTTTATTGTGGTGGTTTCTTGTATTAGGTATGAAAAAAGTGATAGTGATAAAACCTAATGGATGTGAAATATAAAAAAAAACTTGATTATGGTGATTTTCTGTTCCTAAGTTCAGCAAGTGCTATGTGCTCATAGAGTAGAAATAGTTGCATTTCTATGTAGATCTGTGTATCTCTCTTTATAAGACATCTAATTATAATTCTTAGATCTATAGTTGACCTCTTTTGGATGGGATTTTAATAGAATTTGATCATATCTTCTACGCTCCGAAAGGGCTTAAAGACCCTATTATTATTACACATCATTATTATACCTATATCAAGTTTACAATACACGTTTCTGATTCTATTGAAATCAATATCAAAACATTTTTATAGAATTTAGACTATATCAAACTATTAATTAACTCTTCATATCAAAACATACCATGTCAATAAAAACATTTCGAATAGCTTTTAATAATAATAACTCTTGAACATTAATTGTAAGAATGTTTAACTATTATAGTTAATGTTTGAATTGTGAATGTATGAATGTGGTACAACACATCGCCATTAAATGTGTTCAAAGAAGTGTAGATTAATTGCATAAACGTTCGTTAAAACTGATACACGATACTTGAGAAGTGGTACATATCTTCTACAATGATTTTAATAGATATATTACCAGTTTTAATTCTTCACACATCACTTTAATTATTATTTGTTTCTATAGAAACTATAAAACTATTTTGCTTTCTTTTAATTTCTACATAATATCGTTTTGGGCATAAATATATAGTATCTAGTATAATAAGTACCTAGAAAGAAACTTCGATTCGAAATTTACAAAAATGTACTTATATCTATTACTTAGTATTTATTTTTAGCTTTTTATTCTCTACTGTGTATTAATTAAATAATTGTAATCTGATCTGATTATAATGTTATTCTCTAGATTTTAAAAGATGTTTACCAGCTAAAACCTATTATACTATCTGTAATCAGGACGCTGAATAATAATAGTACCTACATGAAGTTTGAAAGTAAATGGCTAAATGTTGATTATTTGTTTAGGTACTTATGAGATAGGTAACGTAAACATCAACCAAAAAAGATTTACCTATCCAGCTAATAGTTGTGGTGTAAAAGTATATCTAATGTAATAACCTATTAAATGGCTAGTAATATTGTATAACCGCTAGAAGAATTATTATTAATATTTAGTGGACTTAGTGTTTCTTTGCTCATAGATTAGGTAGGTACGATACTTTGTGTTAACTGTTTTGTAACGTAATATTTTAAGTTTGCTTAAGATGTTACAGCAATAATTATGTACCAAAGTCGTTTGTAGTAGGTAATATTAATAATGTAATCGCTGTAGGTACCCTAGGTACAAAAAAAGGCATTGAAATATTATATCGAATAAAATGTAAAAAATATTGTCAAAACGGGCATGATGGCAAAGTTTGATTTATTACTCTAATTTAATGAATATATGATATATTTAAATGCGTTTTATAATCTTCACGACATAAGCTTTTATGCCAACAGCTGTGACTACAACAGTGTCTATAAGACAAAATAAATTGTGAAAAATTTACATAGAAATAATGTGAACTCTATGCATTATTTTTTTTACTTTAATTTCATATTTTTATTATTTGAGGGACATCATGCCTTTTTAAATATTTAGATAGGCTCAACATATTAAATAATATAAACTATAAATTGTAACAAAAACAAACAAATGAAAGCAAATAGTGAGGATAAATAATTTAGTTAGTATTTGGTATATATTGTTAGAATACATAATGGAATAATAAATATTCTAGGAAAATAATCATATACTTACCTATAGTTATGGCGGTTGCCAATATAAACCTTCACCGAAACACTATATGGTGATCGCAAATATTACTCGTATTATATTTATTTAATATTACATTTATTAAATATTGTAAGCTTAGTACCTACTCGTTGTTGCACCAAAATCTGATTTTTAAGTCTAAATAAACTGCCATTATTGTGTAAGTTTTGGAAAAGTTGTTGAAGGAACTAAGTAAGTACCTTAATAAATTATTTAGGTGCAGAAAATACATTCCTACATCTTCTACCCACAACAAACATAAAAATATAATATCCATGTTTCTCTATGGCATTGGCATCATACTGAGCCATTTATAGGTACCTAATAAAGGAGGTTCTTAAATACACCTTTAATTTCAGTAAAAAGTAATAACTTTCAGCTCATAATAATAAAGATAGGTACTCAGAAAGTTATTAATAAATAATTCATCTGTACTCTCTACTAATAATATCTTGATACCTACTCGTACTTACTATTATAATGTGACCTAACACCATGTCATAATGGTAAATGTTGCTAATAAAAATTATAAACAAAAATATAATGTAATTAAAACTAAAGCGCTTTGTTACATGAAATGTAATATATTTATTTGTGCTAATAATGTGTGTTTTATTATAAACTAGCCACCTGTTCTAAGTTTTTTTTGTTAGGTAGGTTTCTTCTATCGAACGTCCATTTTTGCAAGACATTTTTAACTTATATTTTTACTCCTTTAATTCCAAATTCAAATCTTGCATTGTTTTTATGAGTAGGTACCTAGGTTTTAAGTCCAACAATGAGCCTTGATAGCAATTTACAATAAATAAAATACATATAATGTAAGAAATTATACTTTATCTAAATCTATACTCTATACTAATATTATAAAGAGGAAAGATTTGTTTGTTTGTAATGAATAGGCTCCGAAACTACTCGACCGATTTCAAAAATTCTTTCACCTTTGGAAAGCTACATTATCCCCGAGTAACATAGGCTATAATATAGCAAAGAAAATTGCGGGATAGTGTAAAACGCGGGCGAAGCCGCAGGGCGGAAAGCTAGTTATTTTATACATTTACACATCTTAGTTAATTATTTATAGCGACATCTATGCAATATTATGTTAACTGTAATGTACATAAACGAAGTAGCGGTAAACTTTTCTTGTAATACTGCCACCTATGGCTGATCTTTTGAACTCTTTCGTAAACCTGTCCTGTAAGTAAGAAAATAGATGACGCTAGTTCGGGGCTGCCAGAATAAAATTTTATCATTTCCCTGACTTAATGGAGACTTTTAATAATTAATAACTATGAAGTCGAATTTTCCTGGTAATATTTGTAACCCCTGAATGTATTTTAATACTTAAATATAAATAAATAGTAAATACCATAAAATAAATAGATTGTTCTGATGGCTCATTAGCCATCAGACAGAACAAGATCAATAGGTAAATACTCAATGATCAGCACGATTAACGTGAATGGTGACAATGAAAATTGTTAAATAACAAAATTTAAACCTACTTCGACCTCAACGATAAATGTGGAAATATTTCTTTCGAGTGTGACAACACTGAATACGGCGCGCGGGGCGCTAAACATTCATTCATTCGGCCGGCAGCTGCAGTTGTCGTAGGTTACGTGCGAGTACTCCGCGCGTTATGGCGCGTTTTCGTCATAGTAAAAAGTTTCTAACAAACTTTTAAAACTAGAATCGGTGAACTAAAACAAGTCGTAAACAAAACAGCATACCTTAAATCTATATATCGAACGCAAAAACTTGATCTTAGTGAAAGTTCACCGGTCAGGATGTCGGTTAATTCAAAGTGGCGGTTACCTGACGTTTTTTGTGATGTGTTAAGGCGGGATTGCGTTTAATTTGCGATGGATGAGGACTTTTAGCCGCGATGCCTTTCGTGCAGAGGGTGGTGGAGCCTAAGTTCTTGTCGCGGACAAGCTTGCGGGATGAGGAAGGGCGTCCCAAGGTGTCCGACGAGGAGCTGCAGGCGGTGACAAACTGCACGCTGAGCAATGCCCTGCGGCAGCTCGCGTCGCTGGTGCTGCTGGCCGAGGACATCTTCAGCGAGCTGACGGCCCAGCTGGAGAATGTCACGGAACGGTCCAAAGTAGCGCAGTCCAGGATTCTGAAGATAAACGAAATCGTTGAGCAGTATGATCCGAAGAAAGTTACAGTCCGTAAGTACTTACTTTACATGATTTAATGCATGAAATAGTTCCTAGGTTCATAGGTTCCTTCTTTTAAAGTGAACACCATTATTGAAATTTAACCAGCTTATGAGTAGGAACTGGCGGCTTAGGTAATTGTGATAGGTTGTACATATTTCTTGAATTAAACCTTCCTACCCAGTTAGGTACCTACTTAGATATAAACCGAGGCGATATGTTATTACCTATATTCGAAGCTCACCTTGGCTGGTGACGCGCGTAGTAAACCACCGTTTGGTCACAACACAACAACTATGACTACAGCGGCCAATCTCGTTTCCCACGCAAGAATGACCTGTGCTAATTGCATTGCGCGAACTTTGCCCTGATCTTACTGGAATTTCGCTATCGTGAACATTCTACCGCTAGCCACCTATTAGGTAGAACAAGCCAATCAAAGTGCGTTGCCCTTGGTAGGTTAACCTAATCAAACCGCCGTATTATGTGGTCTGGCGGGAAATTCTGTAATTAAATAATGGATGACCTTACCAGATAGGTTTCGTAGTCATTTTCGTGCTGTCAAGAATTATAAATTAAATTACCTACATAATAAATTATCTACAACTTTATGAATGTATCATCCAAGTGCTGTTACTTATTATTACTTATTCAGGCATGTATAAAAATAAATAGAACATACCTAATACATTATGCTGGAAATTGTAACCTATTCATTCATATTCTCAAATGCAAACTATGTTTCTTATGTTTTGAATGTAAGTTTAGCATACACCAATACGATACTAATCTACTAAAGATAAACTTTGTCTGAATTTAGAATGGAAGCTGATAACCCGAGATATTTTAATTCTCCAGATAGCACAATACTCATTACATAACAGTACGATAAATTATAAAATAATGACGGCGGTACAGGCTCATTGTAGTTATTATAATTGAGTTAGTGACTAGACTCTTTCAGAAACGCTACTACACTACATGCCTATCAAAATGACGCTGGGCTGAGCGTTTGTAAATGAAGCTCATTGAAATGAGCGCTCTGAAACCTCATTACCTTGTCCTCCTTGAATGTGCCGCCGAGCCGCCCTTACAAAAACTTTGATGCATTACTTGGGCCGAGAGCTCTATCTCAAACCTGTTTCGAAGTTCGAACGGGCCGTGATGGAGAAAAAAAATCCAGATTCCAAAGCGCACCATAAAAACGTTCAAGATAATTTCAAACTATCCTACGTTATGCGAAGGCGTTCAATTTGATTTGGTGTACATAGAAAGTTATCAGATTTTTTTTAGTCTGTTGTTGAAATCAAATATAATTTTTACAGCCATATCTTAGGATGAACAATTTTATAGCAGTTGTGTAATTAAAAACGATTAAGCCTATAAGGTTCTTGCATTGTCAGAGAAACTTTATAGGGTGGAACTGATAAGAAAACAAAGTTTCCGCTGGCTAGTCGAAGGTAAACAAGGCATGGGAATGGTGAAATGTCCGTTGTCTGGCGCACCGGTCTCGCGTTTGTCTGCGTCAGGAGTGTAAACACAGCAATTCATCGGACAACCTTTCACCTGCCGATAAGCCCTTAGTGTTGTTTGAGTGTCCTGGGATTGGCCGTTGAGTCCGTTTTATTTGGAGAATGCGTACACACAAGCATACACTGTGTCGAAGTCCCATTCGAGTAAGCAGAAAATATCAGACTTCTTTGTCACTGCTATTATCTTTTACATTTACAACTTTGCGCAATTACCACGTTACTTTATAAGAGTTCGTTGTCCGATAACCTTATTATCTCCTAAATTAGTTTTGTAAGACATTACGTGGAAATAATTACTTTAAGAATTGCAAATCGATTTATTTGGTATATTCAAATATCTAAATTGTGTTTATATACCGTTAAAGTAGGTACTTAATATCCAATGGACGTAATAACAACCACATTAAAACTGCAATTATTTTAATTTCCAATGCTAGCATTCAAAATTTGGAAACAAAATCCGTTCCGTTTTATATGTTTAAGATCCCAGACACCAATTGAACCAGATTGATCGCTCTTGATCTTTCAAGGTGGCCTCGGCTTACTGTCGTATGATTTTAATACCATCGTTTATAGGCCAATCTCTTTTTAATAAACTTTGAAACATAAAACCCAAATAAACCCATCTTAAATACAGGCTTATATCTTTAGAGAGCTTATAGCTATTGGCTGCGACAGTGTCAACATAAATCACTATTCTCTCTGATATTGTATGGGAGGAAATTATAGAGGGTTTCCGTAGCCCGCATCTCCGATTAAAGATACTGTAACTCAACCAACTGGATGTGTCTCGGTTGATAACCACATGTATCTACAATAAGATGAATAGAGATGTAGGAATAAATCTATAAGCATTCCCATTTATCCATTTTATCTACAAGTAGTAGCTCGCCTATAGCCAATTTGCCAATCTAATAAGTAGTCACTGATGTCTGAGCGATGTCAAAGTGCCAATCATAATAAGGCCCTCGTTAATGCATAAGGGTTTCCGAGTACTGGCATATCACCATCTTAAGACGGCATATTTGTCAAAAGTGGCTCAAGTATGAGACCCATATACGATTATGTATGAGACACAAAGAGAACTGGCATTTATTAAGTAATCACTCAGTTCGCAAGGGAACGGAGCCAGACACTCAATGGCTCAATCTTGTTTAGTTCGTCTTTCAATAAAATCCCTTGTGGTATGCATTGCAGTTTGCATTGCAAAATAAACTGCATAATAAATCATGCACGTCCCCTAGGCGATACCTACTCACCTAATAGATCGGGTTCCACAGACTTCGGTGTCGCCTTTCGTCTCCAATAAGGTCTTTCTTTAGTGTAGTTTTGCAGGCTATTGAATGACTGCAGTCAGTCCACATTAAGCAAGTCGGCTGGGTAATCTGAGCCCCAGATTAAAACTAACGGCTTTGTACCTAATGCTTTATGCCTGAATAATTTTACGAAAATAACACCGTTTGGAAGGTAGGGTGAACGTCTGAAACAGGTAACTTCTAATGTTTCATTGCAGACGTTTCCTTCAATTTTACATTGATTGAAACTTAAAAAGTATGAAGAATTTTATTCATGTTTAGATAACTGAGCGTTTATTTTATTACCGTTCTCCAAATAGAATAAGAGACAAAAACCACACTTGAGATCACCCCTCCTCTTGGCCGTCTCATTGTGAGAACGTTGGAACAAACAGGGAAGCTTTTTTTGTCAAGGGATTCTAAGAACGATATGCTTTGCCTCAGGTAGCTGAGCACTTATTAAATCTTTTGTGTCCTTCATTCAGGACACTCCGCAAATTAGTGAACTATTCATAAACAAAGAATTATTGTTAATACTAGCTTTAGAACATTGTGTAATTGCTTACACAAAAATATGTAATTATTCCTGATCAAATTTTCCATTGTTGAATAATTGAACGAGGAACTTAATACAAATCTATACTTAATACATTAAGCATCGAATTGCATTTGTATTTCAGTCACACGGTTATCATGTTGGGTTTATTATGTTCATTTGCCAGTAGGTAACTACATCATTGAGAAATTGAAATACGCAGTTCTTGATAAGCCAACCGGTTGCTTGCGCAATCTTACTACAGGTGAATTTGCATAACATTCTAACCATTAATTTCTGTGAGTACCTACATAAAGTATCGTTTTAAATAATTTCTCATTTTGCGCATTCTACTCTTTATTTTCTAGACATGGAAGTACCTTCTCGCAATCAATAGAACACCCGTCTCAGCGGGGTTTCCGATTTGTCATTCGGACACTTATCCCGTCCTTTTAATGCTTCTAAACTCAAGCCCCATCTCTCACTCCTTTCACAGAAAAGGCAAGTCGACACTTTAGAGTAGTTTCTTACTAAGATCGTTTATCGTGTTCTTTAGACTTGTTCGACTTTTAGTACTATTCAAATCTGTCTTGATGTAGTCAAGTCAAGCTGTGACAATGACCTTTAGAAGCCCACGCTAATTATACACTCTCGGTCTGACAACCGGTGCCAGACTAGTTGCAGCCATGCCACGGCGTGTTCCGGCAACCGATCTATTAAAGTGCCTAATATAAAGATGTTATCCTCTGTAGAAACGGTATTATGATGGGCTATTTTGTTCGCCAAGCTCGGTTATACGTTTGAGGTTCTATCTTGTAAACGGTGGATACTTAAAAGTGTGGGTACATAATCTTCAATTACATAAACGTATTAGCTATAATATGAAATACGGGGTGTGGAAAAGATTGAAGAGGCGCGTCGTATTGAATTAGCGTGCACCGGTGCTTTAGATGTAATAAAGTTAATAAACGAGATCAAGGGTGAAACTTACGCCCTCCTGTTTTCAGCACATGGTGCAGTTTGTTGTTAACTAAGTTCTTATTGGACATTGTAATTTATTAACTTATTTTTTTGTGCTTTTTTTTTAAAACTTCATAGAAACCTATTGATTTACATATTTCTGATCTTGATGAAGAAAAATGACTTCTCCAAAAAGTGTTTTTTAAATGCTATGTTACTAAGTGCGTCCAGAAAACTTTTAAGTAAACGAAAATGTTTACTTAAAATGTTTTACTCCGAATGCTGGGTTTTTGCTAGAACCAGAGTCAAATCTTAGCAAATCGTATCGGAAAAAGATTGAACGATTGGCGAAATATGGGGAGAATTGGAAAATAGGTTATGCGTATAGTCGTAAAAAATTGTTTTACCGTCTCCGCCGATTCGAAATCACCGAGATCTTTATTTCTTCAGGAAGTTATACATCGCCAAGGGTTGGTATGTTACCGAGACGTGATGGTATGTTTATTATGTTTTGAAAGCCTTTACTGCTAATCCAAAAATATTTTTTTCTAATATAAAACATGGAAACGCAACTCAGTGACGGATTAGATTATAAAGATTTTATAAATAAAGTTTTTTAAGTGTTATACTTTCTTTGTGTAAATATTATTAAAATTTAAATAAACAATAAAATAAGAAACATACATTATAATCATACAATACATTGATACTCATATCATACAATACATTGATACTGTATATCTATTATTATCAATGTATTAAGTAATAGATACTTCCCTTATAGGCCGGGATCCGTAGTACATGGAAATCAAGTGATTACTAACAAGCTAATTTTTGGTGAGTAGCTTCGTTTTGATGAGACGTCCAAAGATATCCTATACCCAACTCTCGATTGTGGTAGCTAACAGAGATATCAAGGATTAAAAAATTCAAGGATGTAAAACCGGGATAACGGACCACGAAATTTGTCGGACAATATGTCCGTTAGATTTTATAAATATGAATTAAGTATACAAACAAAAAATCAGCTAGTCAGTAATCATAGTAATCATTTAAATTGACCTCGTTTTCGACACATTTTGGAAATGGCGGACTCTTTGATCAAACCATAGGTTTTGTAGGACAAACATGTTTTTATATAATTTAGATAATTATCTTGAGATATAACATATTGTCCTACAAATTTCGTGGTCCGTTATCCCGGTTTTACATCCTTGAATTTTTTAATCCTTGATATCTCTGTTAGCTACCACAATCGAGAGTTGGGTATAGGATATCTTTGGACGTCTCATCGAAACGAAGCTACTTACCAAAAATTAGCTTGTTAGTAATCACTTGATTTCCATGTACTACGGATCCCTGACTATTAGCATATTATTTTATATCTTGAACCTTTATTACAGAATTTCTATACAACAACCAAAATGTCATATTGAAAAGTTTATGTTTACTATGTAAGCGACACTTCAAAGTTTTAACATAACATCATAATTTAAAAACACCTGATTTTAACATTAGTTAATATTAGAAGAAGCCATAAAAAATGGGGGAGCCCTGGCAGCTGATCGGAAGTCCTGCCCTTTGTTCCGTCACTGTGTGAGGAAGGAAGCGATTTCTAATCGATTTTTTGATGAAACACTGTATTTCTTTGTTTCTAAATTAAAATTTGAGAGCCATTTTAAACTGAATAAAGTCCTCTTCACATTATGCGTTGCGCAAGAGGGAAGAGTATACTCTTCCACGAGTTGCGCACGATTTTTATTGATACGCTCCATTGTCCATTACGAAATTCGTACTTTTTATTCGGTACAATGAGCGAAAGCTTCCATTATTCAGATGTTTTGGGCACAAAAGCATACCGAGCGCACGGCGTTTGCGCAGCGTGTGATCCGATGCGCGATCGATTGTTCGCGATATACAGGGCGGCATATTCAAAATTGTTGGCTTTTGTCCTACACAATGCGAATATAAAAGGACTACACACCTAGACAATCTTTTGGTTACATAATTTATTAACCGTTTCCTGCCTCGGATAGAGTTTCCGTTCGTTTTTTGTTATTTATTAGAATTCACGTTTTCCGACAACCTTTGATTTTGATTCATTGTATATTTACAATGTTTTTTTCCCAATTGTGTCTGTTATTCACAAATTTGACAAGAATCGACTAGCGAATTCAATTTTCTTCATCATTTACCTACCATTTTATTTTCAGTTAGTAAGTGCGAGTGAAATTTAACTTACAACTAACCAATTACTTAGTTGTTTAACTGATATTTGCATGGCTTGATGTGGAGACGGTCTCTGCGATCGACACGTGCCACCATAACGAACAAGTTTCACGGTTTTGTGGCTTCTGCAAGTAACGTTTATTAGTTCCACAATAAATCTAGTTATACAAACAGTTGCAATCGTTAACTAAGTACCTACCTTATTAGTAGTTTGTGTTAGTTTACCAGTCAAATTATATAATTAATGTGGACTCACAATGCGGGCTGAATATCACGAGACGTATGTATATTCGTTGATTTTATTATTATAAGTTTGATGATAAAAAATTATGCAAAAATCTGGATTACTTTCGTCTATGAGCAAAGTCGTAGCCGTACCTAGTTACAACTAAACACGTGTTCAATGTTTCATAGCTGGTTTGTTGTCTCTATCTAAACCAATGTTTCTTTCAATAGTCCATACTAACTCAAGTGTACGTATGACGCAATACCATCGTGGGAAATACCTCTGTAATTCAATAAGGAAACAGGCAGGAGAGTAATGGAGGATATTATTATCATACCTAATTAGACTTTCGTAATATCCATTTGGATTTATTGATAGCATACATCTTAGGCTCGGATTACGTAAACGTCTATTTAATCCTTTAATGTCGTTTATTACGTTTGAGTATTCAGTACGGCTTCGTGAATATTATGAGTGTCTGATTGAATTTCCTCTTCCTGTTTTGAGTGGTCTGAAAACGCCTTGTTATATTGCGTTTCCACGACAATAACATCTGAGACGTTCTTAGCTACTTGATTAAAAATGTTAATATAAAGGATTTAGCCTCGGATAACAAGCTCGGATTTTATTAAAAGGAAAAAGTGCGAAATGTTGAGGGAATGAGAACACGATTCCGCACCCCATTACGATTTGAAAAGGAGGACAGTCCTTTCTTAGCATAGAAGATTTCTTACCTTCTGCAAAGGAACTTTTATCTACTTTTCACCTTCATGTTTTGTGGCCGAGACATGATCTTAGTAGTCTGTATACGAAATATTCAAATGGGTTTCTGAGCAACAACGGCCTACATTTTTAAGATATCTTTCTATAAATCTCCGGGCGACACGATTCTTCTTATCGCCTCTTACATTATTCAAGCTCGTAATTTCACTCCAGTAATATTATTGTTTTTTCACTAAGTGGTTATTCCATTTGTACCTATTGTGAATGTTATAATCTTATAATGGATGTAATAAGCCATTCGCGGCCATCTTCTTGATAGTAAATGAGGTTTTATTATTGTACACAAACGATGATGATGCATGATTTGTTTATTGTCATAGTTTCTACAATAAGCACCTACGCTTGCGTTAAGTAAATGTAGGTAGATTCAATGTCAATGACATGTCTCTAGAAGGTTTATAAGATGTTAGTAGGTTGTATTTGCATGCAAGTTCAAGAGTGTCTACAAGTTTAAAAACTTGTTTTTATTTTAACACCTTTGCTGTTGACATCGACATAGTACATCTGGGCAACTCGCACTTTACTGTTAGAATTTTGATGTTTGTCCCACAGGTATCTGGTTCTTAAGTAGCTATAGAAGAGTAATTTATTAAAATTGCCAAGAACTGATCTTAATTGCAAAATATATGCAGATTAAAATCTATTTCAAAAAGAAACTATCGCACAACAAAGTTTTCAAATGACCACGTGCATTGCCACGTATAGTAATTATTTTAACACCTACAAGACAGCAATAAACTAACTACGTGGTGCTTACCTAATATCATTAAACTGTGTCTCCATATTCTCAAAGTTGTATTGAAAATTATGCATAAAGTCGTTCGTGACATTTTAACAGCCCTAAAGTCTAGTTAGTTTGCAAGGCAGTGACTTCTTAACGTTCTTCCGTGTTCAGACCAAACTATGAAATTTCATGATCGTCAGCTGGATACCAATCTTGGGCACTCATTACCATTTCCTCGGTGGTTCTTGCCACATACTGACATGGTATGGCATACATGGGTGGTGCCGATATGGACAAAACGAGCTTGTTCTCATACCAACTACTACCGTTTGATCAACTTCATTTATACGGCCGGTGAGCAGCTTTACGACAGCATTCAGCATACTGGTTTTGTGATACATATCCATACCTACTACTAGAAAAAAACACCATTGCCAAAAATATGATTAAGTTGTTTCATAACATAATAAAATAAATAAATAACTTAGCCTTTTTTACCGCGTTAATAGTTGGTAACGTTAATCCAAAAAAAAACTATCGGGAACAATAACAACTCGATAAGTGATCAATGCGTATTCTCTGCGAGTTCAGAGTAGATTGATATTCGGATAGTCCTCAACTAGCTACGATGTGGTTCAAAGATGTGAATATTATACTTACCTTATCCATAAATCTTAATCAGGACTATTAGGAGACCACAGCTTCACAGCCACCTACGCACTCAGAGTTGTCTTTCATACTGGCTTGTTCTCCATCTAGAAAAAATGCTTTAAGTGCAACAGGCATGTCAGAATAATGAAATCTTTTGTTATCAAATTCTTTATAAAAGCATTTTGTAACATGTTGAAGCATAACTCGTTACAGACAGTACAATAGATCTAACAAGATCAGACAAATCGAATCGATTGATTATTTCTATCGTGTGATCGCTGTTACCGTTATTATGTTGCATGACTTGAGCAATCTTCAGATGAGTTGCTACATTGTCAGTAACATTAAACTGAGGCACTTGTCGAAAATACCTTCACACACTTCCTTCTACATTTTCAACAGACAATTTAATATTTCCAATTATTTGGAACAAGCTTTTAATTATAATTAAACTTTTTACAGCATAATTACTATCGTAATGATTTAAAAATTTAATTTTAATATTTATTTTTTAAACTATTTCTGTTGGAATAATATTCAATAACGTTTCGGCCTCAAAACCATTGCAGTTACTAAATTATTCATAAAAATGTAGCATGACAGCACATAATTGTACAAACGAATGCTGAATCACCGTTTATAAAAAAAACCAATGTTTTATTGACCATTAGTGAATGGTGAAAATGTGAGTGTGTCGCTAACACTAGATTGTAGATAAGGGAAGGGAGTAATGCCCGGACAACAGACTGCTTTTAACTAATAGCACTAATGTGCAGTTCTTACCGGTACAATTACCACCACCTTTCAAAGCACTAGATATGCTGGAAATGACTTGCTTTAAATTATACAAACATAAATATTGACTAAACTCATTTTATATAACAAATCAAGTGGATAGCGAACTTTATTACAACCTTAAACACAATCTTTGACTAACCGCACCACGTAAAACACTTTAAGCCATTAATACGGAGTAATACACAAAAAGTAAACAAGAAGTATTAAACGAGTCGATTCAAAATCGGGTCATAAAGTCCGGAAAGGCCGCAGACAGCGACTATCGCTTCGGCGGATCGTGCGCTAAAAGTGCATGGGGTCTTTAAAGGTGTGCCGATCCACAGGGATTGTTAAATGTCGGAACCGATAAACAGACAGCCGACACGACTGTTGTTCCGATAACGAAGTGCATCATGCCGATGTTTAAATCAAAGATGAAGATATCTTTAAAACATCAAAAGAACCTACTGATGTAAATAAACTAGTAACGTTTAATTTTCTAACAAAACTGTAACAGAAAATAGAGCCTAACCATGTGTCATATTTTCCTGTAAGGCACAAGCTTATCTCAGACAAGGTGGTGCGCCCAGGCCAATTATTTTGCCCATAACTTGCGAAACTGTGTCAAATTTATGTTGTAAATCATTACAGTGCTACTATGAAGCCATCGTAAATTATGATTGCGGTTGTATAGCCGTGTCCCACATCACGTCGTGTAATTACGATGACAACGTCGTAATTACACTGGCTGGATCTGAAGATAAACAATTATCTCTTTAGGCACCAAAATTAGTACCTACTAAAATATTTGTGTTTTTATTTATATTCTTTATATTCGACATTATGGCTTGTCTTGCGTGGTTAAGTTTAAGTCAACAGATGCTAATTATAGCATGCTTGATTAAAATGTTATGTCATTGTGCTCATGTTACCTCATAATGGTTTCGTGGCGGTCTGTAGGCTACTGCGGTGAATGAACCCTGTCACTAAGCTACAGCGCTACTACAGGTTTTGGCACATCGTCTCACATTGTGAGTTATTCGTCATCTCGCCCGAAAAAAACTCGCACGATCGGGCGACTTGGCACCTTTCGAATTTAAATGATATTTCTTTCGTCAACTCGCCCGACCATAAAAATGTGAGTAACTATGTACAGTCAACGACAAAAATCCTTCTTAAAAAAGTTTTATGATTAAAATAAAATCAACAATTATTACAAAAGAATTCGCCTTGTCATCACCTAAGTATAAAAATGTAATCAACAATATCACGAAACATTTGGCGTGCTATTACCTAAGTATAAAAATATAATTTGAAATATAAAATAACCAACAATATCTTTAAAGCATTTGGCGTGTTACTATCTAAGTATGAAATAGTAATAAAAGATAAAAAGAAAGAGATAGCGCTATCCTTTTGTTTAGTTTCAATTTTTTTACCTGGCTGTACTTTGTACTAGTTGACGAGAGACATATTAGGTTAATATGAAACGGGCGAGTTGACGAAAGAAATATGATTTAAATTCGAAAGGTGCCAAGTCGCCCAATCGTGCGAGTTTTCTTCGGGCGAGATGACGAATAACTCCACATTGTGTCCGTTCATAATTGCCATTTATGGACGTGAAATTTTACGAAGGTAGAGGTACTCCATATCTCCATTCATTCCTAAAATAAAAACAGGCTTAACCCAAGAAATGTGTGAATTACATATGCATGGTCATAAACCGATTATATTGATGTGGTTAAATGGAAAACGGTTATCGTTTTAGTGATCTTATGCGTAATCATTTATTCAACCAATCGCAAGAAATCGTAAAAGGATGGCGTGTGGCGTGATTAGATTCAAATTACCAAAGGAGCAAATAAAGAGCTTAATTGCAAATTTAATGCAGCGTCTTTTATGAGTTACCGATTCAAGCACTTAAATGGTCTGGTTCTAATAAATTGTTTTTTTTTTTGTAAATATAAAAATGTCCCCAAAGTATTATCATTTCCACACACTCGGTATAAAAAGCTTGATTTATTCCGTTAATCTGTGTTACTGCAAGCAGCTGCCACTACAACAATCATCGCTAGCTTACCCACCAAATTATTAAAAGCCATAAAACGAGTCTCTTATAGAAGGGTGAGCTACCCCATGCCATTGTCGATTGACGTGTTCGAAACTTGCATGAGCGTTTTATTATTTCGAACAGGCGAGGTGTATCATTGATTTTTGATTCCATGACAACAAGGGCACATACTTCAGGTAAAATTACATTTGATCGCACATACATAACCAGGCATCCAAATTAATTCACATATGTATAAAAAGCTACCTAATAAAAGTTTGCATCTGCGTGACACATCTTATTGACAAACATAAAGTAGTCCCGAACTAGGCCAGCCTTAGTCTTGTATTAAAACGCCTTAATTCAGCTAATACGAAGTACTTTGTGCTCAAGGTTTATTTGATGAGTGTGTTTACTACTCTGCCTACACGTATCAATTTACTAGTTATATAAGCAACTAACGCATTAGGTAATTTACTGGATCCTGGAAGTGACCAAGGTTTCCCGTAAGTCATTAGTTAGACGTGTTGACGCCGTAAAGTTTACAACATACAAGATCAAAATGATCTTAAAGGCAAGGTAAAGTCAAAATCTTCGAACAATTCAAGCCCTAAAATTGGCCCCTCAGAGCACTGAACCAACAATTACTCGACAAAGGCCGTCTACAGTACGTAAGTACTTGCTGGCACAACAGGCATATCGTAAATAAGTTCTACATAAAGCACAAGTTCACATGAACCCGCTAACGAAGATATAATTGTTAAGCAACGAAAGAGCCGACTTGGTGTTTGGCTTTTGTTTTCATAAAACAAACAAAAAATACGAATGGCTATAAACCATGGCTTTAAACTAGTAGAATCAACAAGTAGCCTCGACAAAATCGTACCATCAGGTGATTGGCTTGAATTACGGTTAATTAAGGTACGAATGCTTTCACTGAGCTTTGGTGTCTTCTACTGCAATGAACCTTGTAAATGGTCAAGGTTTGACGGCAGACGATTCGGGCAGGTTGGCGCGTAATGCAGCAGTAGTCCACAACTGCCAACCGGTCACATTGTGATTGTGTCGGCGCGACCGTTACTCGCCCACCTGCGGGACGTTGCACAGCGAGCCGAGAGCGACGTGTGTACACGTGTGTCGAGGGGCTAATCGCTACAATGTTTGCATAATTGCTCTGGCATTTGTATTAAATGTTACCAACGTTGGTTAGATAAACTTAACACCTTGCGCGTTTGCACTTTACGAGGCTTTAAAATATTACGACAATTGCCCAACCGAATCTTCCAAGTTTTACCTTAACACTTGAATCTGTTCCTGACTTGTACATAATTAAACGTTTTACGATGCTGAGCTTAAGTTGTTTGGACGACTTTAGCGTTCATCGAATGCTAAATTGTGAGAAAATAAAAATTCACAGCATTCATTTGGTCATAATTAAGCTTTAGATAAATAACTTCGTCCATTAAAATAAGACTGATCCGATATTTAAATCTAGAGCGGATGTCTGATTAAATAAATATTTCAGAACTGAC
This sequence comes from Chloroclystis v-ata, assembly GCA_963691955.1. Classification (NCBI taxonomy): domain Eukaryota; kingdom Metazoa; phylum Arthropoda; class Insecta; order Lepidoptera; family Geometridae; genus Chloroclystis; species Chloroclystis v-ata. The sequence goes on along the minus strand of OY829902.1, from coordinate 6,680,512 downwards.
GATGTTACCTTTAATTAAACATTTGCCGAACGCGCCATGCATTGCGATGCATCCGTCACTATAAAGTCAACATGCGAGATAAGCGATATCGAATCATGGCAGGGTATCGAGTTACGACACTCGATACTTCGACACCTAGCCACCGGCCGCGACTGTTTGTACGATTATCTTTATGCGCTGTCTCGATTTGACCCACTTATGACTATTTGTTTGATAGGTTTAGATACGCGAATCTATTGATTAAATAGAGACGTGCATACAGCATGTTCCTGGAAAATCTGGACATAGGCCTCCTTTTTTGACCCAGGCGCCAAAATGAAAAAAGAACCTCTGTAAAAAATAAAATACCCTCATTGAAACCGTGAGCTCCGAACACGAAAACTGTCGTAACTTGTGAAGTAGTGGGTCCCGATAAAGACCACACACAGAAACACTCGAGCATTTGACTTTGTTGGAACATTTCTCAATATTGTAAATAATAAGCTCGCTTCGTCACTGCTGATTTAACTCGAGTTGTGTCCGATTACAACAAATGACTCTGACAACTCAACCGGCTCCATTTCAAGAGACTTTATGTGCTTACAAATGAGTCTTCGTCTTATTAAATTAATTACACTGTCGGTTTTATAATTGAGTACCTGGTGGGAATTACTATATTTAGAAAGTGTGATCATGTTTCTATGGTAATGTTTGATGATAGGAAAAATATTACATAAAACTTAAATTCATTTGTATATCATACTAGAGTCAGTTTAAGAAGTACCTCATAATGAAAATATTAAGGAAAACCGCAAGCTCGCTTCTTTTGAGAGATATAAATCTCACAAAATATTCAAATAGTGTATTTCAGCCAGACAAGTTGACCCTTATTGATAGGGAAATGGCGAGGAAGAAGGATGACACGGCGCTTAACGAAAGCCGACTCATTGTGATGTAAATACGGTTTGATCACGTACAATGGATCGTGGGTGGGGAGTGGGGAGTGGCTGCCAAGACTATAAACACACCACCCTGTCTTGACTTGGTCTTGCTTCGTTACTTCGAACTGACGAGGCTGTAATTTACACATGATTTTGTTAATGCTCCGATGGGTGTCTAATTTGCAAAATGTTGTGAACATAACAACTACGAACACGCATATTTCTGAACTAAGATAGGAACGACCATCTCTTTTATAAACACTTAACATTAAGTCAACGGAAATATTTACTAGTTAGTTAGCTAATATACCTATCTAACTGACGTTTGTTTTATGTGTATTTAACTTAGTAGGGACGAGAAACATCGTCTAGCTTTCCGAAGCTCGTAAATAACTTTAGCACTGAACTGCAGGTTGTTCAAACTGTTAGAGCTATGCGTCGAGGTGTCACAACTTGTTTTTCCTCATTACCTATCACAGCACGTTCCCAACTAGCCAGCCGGTGTAATGTTTCGTGTATTCAGACATGTGAAAGCAAACATTCACGTTCCTGAGTTCCTTGTTCTACCTAATGCGTAGTGACATCCGATACTCAGGGTTTGTTACAGCTATGAACTCGCTGTCTGCCTAGAATCATCTATCAGGATGAGCTGAAAATAAATTCACAAAGATATTTATATTTCTTTGCACTCAATAATTTCACGATATCGACCAATATAACGCCCCACTTTGTGCAGTGGTTCTCAATTTGGGCCCATTATAGTTTTTGGTGGAATGGTTTGATGGCGGTTCTCGAAAATTTTACGTTCTTGTTACGTCAATGGTCCAATCGGGACCTAAAACGATTGGTTATTCCAGTATTTTCCCACGTATTGCAGGGCACACGCGTGTCACTAATTAGAGTATGCGAAATTGGATGGCATGGCACACGTTTCCAGCTCTTTGTTGTTTGGTTTTCCGTACTACCTCACTTATGTCGTTAGTAATTTCCAGAACTAGCTCTGGCCATCCTCTTAAATTATCAAATTTCAGTTTTAGCCAATCTGTGAATTTCGTAACTTTGTTAAATTCGCTTTTCTGTGAATCCACAATTTGAAATCGTGCTATCCATTTTAAACTTACAACCAGCTGAAGAGGTTACCAGACTGTAAAATGACCATAAAAAATGGTAATAGGTATAATTTGATTACCTTCGATTCGTTTTGAATGTATTCTCTGCATTTTGAAACACGGACGATGCATACCCATGAATAAATCAGTAGGAATTGTGGAATGAAGCCAGTGATTCGAATCGTGGTCAAGTTCAGTAACCTTCTGCTCAACATCTTGAGATTGACAAATTGATCCCACGGGCGGACTGATTACTCAACATCTTGACTGCCAATGATACAAGATTTATCGTTTATAGTATGCAGCAAATATTGTTTCCGAACTGATTATAATTTGTAATCTTCTTGATCTTAAATATGAATCACTGAAATCTGTGATCTTGACAATACCCAAGGGCGGAGCTTGGATAGTACCTACTATTGAGGCAGATATAATACCGAGTTATCTACTATTAAAAGTCGGCATCTCACAGCTATGACCCTTTTACTATTTAGCAGAAACTAAAGGTAATATAATATGAAAAAAAATTAGAACAAAACTGCACTGCTTTTAAACGTAACAAATAAAAATATAGGTGAACGATTACAAAGAAAGGCTTATCGCAAAAATGCGTTTACTTCGAGTACGTTACACATTGATAAGATAATCTTCTTTGTTGCGATACACAGACGCTTACGTATGAACATAATTCTGTTTATTCAAGAGACGATTTAGCTAAAACTAAATATGTGTAGATTAATTAATAGCCTCATAGAAATTAGGCACATTACTTAGCTATGTTACATTTTGAGTTGTCTTGTTTGTTACTAAGGTAATTATATGTAATGAGTTTTATGTGCCAATAATATCTTAAAAAAGGTTAATCAATCAGTTTTAGCTATTAAAATATCTATCTTTAAGACTCAGGGTTCATCAGTAAAAGTTCTTAAAAGTTAAAACTGCGGTAACACTAAAGTTTTTTACGACGGTAGGCTTAAAAAGCTTTTGCGTCATTACATCATATTACTAGCTCGTAATCACCAACTCATCTGGCTAGGTCGTGTTGAGCCAAACTCACTTTATTATCCCTCATTACCTTACTTTACCATCTCGAGTAAAAACTTATATAATATTACATGAGCAAACTTTCATTAAGTCAGATGATAGTACATTCTTCATCATGAAACCAGGAATTATTATAGCACTAAATCAAACCAAATCTTTCTATCCTGTTCAATTTGCAGCGGAAATGAACCTCATGAATACACCTCAACCGAGAGAGGGATCAAGAAGATTGAAGGCCTAATTTCATTCTTGGATTCACCGATACGAAGCGAAGAATGTGTTTGAGTACAGTTATACCGTGGGCACTAACAGGTCAGGCCCTTAGTTACTATTTATGCATCTGTGAATGCCATATGAATACGACAATTCTCTACCTACGCCTCTTAATGGTACCTATAAGTACCTAATAAGCCCTTAACTGCTGCGTATTTTCAAAGTGAATTTCACAGCTTACAATCTTGTGATTGAACCTTTTAGCATTCCGCATGGTATAACGTTTATCTAATCTATATCTATAAAATAATAAGAAAACAAGTTAAAAATTAAATAAGAAAGATAAATTTAGAAGAATTATAAATTAGATTTTTATTAAATTAAATGAGATTCCTGTCACGCAGCTCAGTTCTGTAATCTCTAATCTGATTAGAAAGCCTACAATTTTCGGAGCAATCCGGTCTACCTACCAGGAAGAATTATACTCATAGTAAGCCGTTTCTTAATGGAACGATGATATACAGGTTTTTCTAGTTCGCCTACGCATCACAGCCCTGTCCCTGGTAAAACATACCTAATTTAAGTCATAGATCCACTATGACTCAAGTTACAACTCTTCAATGAACGTGGTAGGAATCTAGGAATACCTTTTTATTCGGATACGTAAGACAAAATGCTTTTTCATTCCAATGTTAACTTAAAATTTATCAACGCCGTGAAAGTATTTCGTGTAATTTTGTTGAAAACTCTGTTGTCGGTTGTTAAAGCACTCGCAGCACCCCAATTTAGTCGAAAATAGCCGTGTTCAGTGTTCTCAAGCCCTAGAGGTAATCAAACCTCATGACATTACACGTGCAATGTGTGAGCTGACGTGAAGCACGCTTTCTCCCTTTATTTCAAGCTTAAAAACTATAAACATAACAGTAAATACATCCTGGCTTTCTAATAGGCGTGCAACATCACAAACAGTATAAACATCACCAGGAAATGTATTCCCCGTCACTTACACTAATTGGAGGTGTAATGAAACGTGTGGCAGGCAATAGTCAAAAATCTTGTGTTAGAGAAACATTTACGAATGGTCAAGCTCGCGCAACGTTTAGTTGTATTCCACCCACTGTTTTCTATCCCGAGAAACCGGTATAGGCAACTTCTCGAATTTTTACATCGTTCTCGAACGTTCGATATTGAAACCAGATAGCGCCATGGGTTTGAGTGCTAGTTGGAATAGAGAAATGGAAATGACAGAACACTAAACCTTGTTGTTAAAACCAACGCGCCACTTGTATGAGAAGTAAACTGAATTATTTATAAATACTCTATCGTTAGTATGAAATAAGAGAAATAATAAATTATATACTTATTTTTTTATTATACACACTAGGTATAATTCAATTGCTAAGAACGTTGATTTAAAGTATTTACCTATAGCAAGAAATAGAGAAGAAAATTTACATTTCCAACAGCTAATAATATGATATATCACTTACCAATACAATCATATCAAGAATAACCGTGCATCTATAGTTGCTTATCCGACATTAATAGGAATAGTTTTGAGTAAGTGGCACTTTCAGTGGTTATTTGTCTGTAAGATCTCATAGTCGGTGCCGGCGGCCCCGGCACAGAACAACAGGCCGATGCTATCTAACGAACTTGAACCGAATGCTGCTTGCTCAGCACCATTAAAGGCTAGATAGGTTACTGTTACTTCATTGTTGTCGATACATCCACTTAGGATAACTTTCGTCACGTACAACTTTCGATTTCACCCGCATACTCTTACTCATTATTTTTGGAGACAATTAAATAGTGGATCGTTCGTAGACCGATACGTGATACACCTTCAAAGGACTGTCACAATGCATTCTGCTGCGAGCTACTGAATATCGTTAAGATTTTACGATGTCGTCGAGCACGAATACCAATTTACTTAAATGTTTGAAAAAACGTTAAAGTCTAAAATTATGGGGGCTTTATGCGCGTAAACTAGCTTTGTATTTCGTTTTCATGGTCAATATGTGAGCTTGTGATTTTAAACATAATTATTCTCAATTAAATCAAAAACAAGTATCGTAAAAGAGTAAAACCTGAGGTAAAGCCTCAGGTAAAAACGAATTAGGTATACCTTTTTAGCATTACACCACCCTTTACTGCATCGTAAATATAAAACGTATTTGACTACGTGGAGTATAATCCAACCCGCGTCTTGCCGCGTTACAGGCTAATTGTGTCGGCAAACACGAAAAGTCAACAAAGTGATGCTGATGTGTCACCTGCTCGCAACGTTAAGTAAATATTACGGCTGGTTACGTTCGATTCATAAAATATATTCAGCGTAATCATAGTAATTTAATATGGTAGATATATATATAATAATAATTAAACTCAGGTAATCTAGGTATAATATCTACATTATCCTAACTAATATTATAAATGCGAAAGTAACTCTGTCTGTCTGTCTGTCTGTCTGTTACGCTTTCCCGCTTAAACCTCTCAACCGATTTTGATGAAATTTGGCACATACAATCTTTAGACCCTGAGACAGAACATAGGCTACTTTTTACCGCGGAAAAATACATGCTTCGGCGGGAATATGCTTACGCGGGAAAATTCGATTTAGATAAAATTTAGTATGCAGAAGATAGTTGCAAATAAAAGTATATGGCGAGAGACTTTTTACCGCGGAAAATACATGCTTACGCGGGAAAATATAAGCTTACACGGGAAAATTTTATTTGGATGAAATTTAGTATGGAGATAGTTGCAAATAAAATTATATGGCGAGACGAAGTTCGCGGGGGCTGCTAGTTTTATTATATACCTAAAAGTTGTAGTTAGTGGTAGGTAATAAACATCTATATTTACGTGTTCACTGCTGGGACACAAGGACTTCTTACTCGACTAGAATGAACGCGAGTATTAGGTACCAATAATAATTTTCCGTAGATCATTCCATTCATAGAAATATAATATATTATAAAATTGCGTCACCCAACACAAGATACATCATCAGATAAAAAGAAAATTTACAAGCATTTTGATAAGGAGAACCCAAATTCTAACGTAAACAAAATCAGATTATGCTGGGAATTTCCGAATATCAAAACAAATGCTGACTTTTCAACTCTACTACATTAGTTTGCCATTACATTCGTATTATTGAGTTATGAGAATCCGGTAGAAACTGCGGCTTAAGAGGCTATTCTTAATAATTTATTTGTTTTTCTCCGAACAAATGATACGTTTAATGTAGTATATTGTTTTTACACATCAAAGAAAGTGGGCAATGTCTATTAAAAATAATATTAAAAATAGTTACACAGTTGTGTAAAAAGATATTATTTTAATGTAAGAATTAACACAGAAACCTATTAGCACTCAGGAATCAATAATGTTTATAGCATACTAGATATTTACAAGAGTCTTAAGGGGCCGGTGACGCTTGCAGGGAATTTCAATTCGAGGCGCGTGCGAAAATCGGCCCGCATATCGCTATCTCTATTTAGCCGATGACGACAACCTCAGTGTTTGACTGTGTGCGTGAGTAGTTAGGTTATATTAGGAATTTAGGATAGCTCACCTGATGTTTCATGTCATGACCATAGAAAAAGATATCTAATGTTTTAATAATCGTTTGACGGCACCGGCTTCGCTTTTGAAACATTTGCTGCACAAACAATACGTGTTGAGATAATATGTTAGTTATCAAGCCGGTATGTTAAAAAAATCTCACTGAATGTTTAGTTTGCCAATGCGTTTTTTTCTTTCAAGTTTCTCAACAAAGTCTACATAAGAAATCTATCAAGAAATACCTACTTAGTATCTAAGTAAAACAAGGTTTTTTTTAATTTCCGAATTTGGCTGGAGTGTAGGTAGGTTCGTCATACGGTTCTGCTTCTACTATGTATATTCTGCTTCTACTAAATTTAGGATTACAAAATTACGAGCATTATAAAATTATGATTAGAGAACAAAAGAAAGGATTTAGCGGTAAACATTTATTTCGCTAGACAGATAATACTTTTATTCATCACCTTAAAAACTTAATTTAAACATTATTATAAAGAATAGCAATAGAACTTATTTATTCATAGAACTGGTGGCCTTATCACTCAAAGCGATTTCTTCCAAGCAACCAAAGTGCTTTATAACCTACATTTACACAATTACCATAGGTACCTACTAAAATTTTATACTAAAACATACAACATAATAATAACTCTAGTGTTTCATCACATGTTATCACTTTGTTCGATCATATCAAAAATCATATTTTTATTTTTTTTCGTGTATTTCTTTTCTTTACGGGAAGGGACCTCTTTTTCCTGGGAACTGATAACCACAGGCGTTTTTTGCTTGATCGTCGTGGCTCTGTAAATATTTATACAAATTATAATCTAATCAATTTACTATGGCTATAAGACCTACTTATACATTGAAACAACAGAATAAATAAAAATTGCCGGACAATTCACTCAGCAACTTCTAGCCCCGTGGTAAGCTCGTAGCTTGTGTTACGGATGCTAGATTTCTGATATAAGTACTTAATATAATATACATACATAGATGGATATTATTTTATTATACATTATATAACACCCAGACACCCGGAACAAATATTTGCAGATCATACAAATAGTTGTCCCGCGGCGGGAATCTAAGACTAAATTATTCTAAATGAAACATCCAATGTTTCGTACATGTACCTACCTGGGTACCTAGTACTTCCCTTCTTCACTTATCCTTAGATATAAGTAAGTAATTACCTAAACAACATGTTAGATAAGCACTTACCTACGTAGGTAGGTAGGGACAATTACTGAGTGGGTAAGTTTTTTATAGGTAAGTAGGTACGATGGTAGGTTGATTTTACTTGTTGTACTTTAAAATAAAACAAGCAACAATAATATAAGTTAGGCACTTACTGTGAGATACAACCCAACGTTCCGAGACCATTATCAGCTACCAAACCGTAATTCAAATACAAATTCTTTATTTTAACACAATGTAACATAACAGTTTACACTAAAGCATTACATGGGACTTACAATTTATAAAATAGAAAAATATCAAAATTTGTAAACAAAGCCAAAGTCACAGTAACTTTTTAGACACCGATTTAGAAAAAAATAAATATAATAGACTCCAAAGAGAATATAATCACTACGTTAGAGTATTTATTGGTTATTGATAGACTCCTTCCCTCACGACGAAAGAGTTCCGAGCGTTCGTGTAAATACGCGTTGCACTAGTGTGAGTTAGTGCGAGCGATAAGCAATACTAGCTGTTGAAAATTTGGTATGAATTTGGATGTGTTCCGTAATACCAAAAATGATGACTGAAAACATTTTGTATTCCTCACAAAGTATTTTTATTCGGTGACTTAACAATATAAGCTATGTTTCTATGCAAATAATTTTTAAGATATTGTTCTTTTTCATACCAAACCAATAAGAAGAAAACATGCATTTTTAACGTAAAAAAATTGCAAAAAGCGATTGGCTTTAATTTCATTTAAAGTAGGTATTTTGTAAAAATAACTCCATAGGAACCTAGATAATTACTATTTAAATAATAATAATGCAATAATATCATGGAAATATGCCCGAATTACAAATAATTTTGGTATTACGTTTGTATGGGAAATTCGTCCTCCGCCGGATTCTTAAATACTAATTACTTTTTTGTGACACGTAAGTACTTAAGGTTATCAATTTCTCATAATATAGTTAAATTTATTGTTATGGCCTATTATTATTTAGCTATTTTTCTCATGATGCCCTTAATTGAATTAGTAATCATAAAAATAATGTTATAAAATACGATTTACGATCAGTTCTAATTTACCTTATAGAAGTTCATTGGAAATGATGGATCAGTTATTTGATTTACGTTATAACGAGCAAAATTAACCATCCAGAAAATAAACATGGCGCCCTATTCCAGAGAATCGAGATTGCACGCCAGAGGCGGTGACTTGACCCGGGATCCGCATTATTAAATTTAAAATGTATGGAAAACTCAATGATGTTTCCAAGAAAAGTAAAAGGAATGAATTACGTTACAAAATGATAAAGTGAACATACCCACTACTTCCCTCATTGAAACACGATCGTAAACGGTGAACTTAACAGAAGGGCCAAATGTTTTATTGTTAGTAAAAAAGACACTCGAGCACATGCCAAATTTGATTCAATGAATGGAATTTTACGCATATGGTTTGGTTACAGTACAATTTAATCTGACCCTCGGAATTATTGTTTGTTATTATGGTTGAGTTGTATTGTAGTGTTAAACGCACAAAAACAAAATGCTATTGACACAGAAATCTTTCCAAATAAAATGTCTATGTATTAGAGAACTATAAAAATATTCTAATAAATCCGGTCTACGTAAATTTGTAATTTTGCTGTTATTTAACGGATTTTTTAGATGATACTATATACATATATACATGTTTTTATGATCAATAGCGATGACTGGCTAACGGTTGCCCGACGAACCATACAAATTGGGGCAGTGCAGGATCCAACAGATGACCGAACTTCACTGCACTGCGAATACATATTCTGTGGACACAATGCCATTCACTCCTCTTTTTACCCGCCAGCTGTCGCTCCACGTGCCATCGTGACAAAATGAGCGCAAGTAATTGATGCAGATAGCACGAAATTTATCACCAAAGGTACTCGAAAACTGTTAAACTGCTATGTCAGAATATTAATTGTTAATTACCAAAACACCTAATTTACTTAGCCGGCTGCAACTAATGACTTTGTTGATAAAATGAATACTATTTGGATTAATGAGGTTGTGGCTGCATTCAGTCACGCTGGCCAGTCACGACAACGACCCGAGACATTTAAGTACCTACTTGAATATTGTCTTTAAATTATATGATTTGAAACCACGAAGTCTCGATAAAATGCATCTAGATTCGTATCATCATGAACTAATAATAGCTTGCACATGCCAAAGAGCATAATACCATAATATGTAACGTCGGACTTTTTGTTAAATCTCTGGCACAATTAATTCTGCTTTCACTTTTATCTCGGCGACAATTCGCTTCGAACACGTGTTGGTTAAAACCACATAAATACTGATGATGCGGTAATGATCACATTCTAAAATCCCCTCATCAACACCCATTGTAATCACAGCATAATGAGTTCAATGATATTAATTTAATAGGGCGATGCGGTGCATGATGCCTGCATTAGCACGCTTATCAATTTAAAATGGCTTTTTAATATCGCCAGATGTCGCCTCCACCCATCTTCCACCCCTTTTTATGTCATTAGCATTATAGGCGCTAAAGTAGGTGTATTGTACAAGTCCAAGTAGAAGTCCATAAAATTTACCGTAAAATTAAAAAAACTGCTACAATTCAAATCCGTGTCAATGTCCGAAACTATGTCAGTTTCACAGATTCGCGAGCATCTGTCTGTGGTCTGCCCTCAATGTGCATGAGAACATCTGTTGGACAAACGCGATCATGGAATGACGGGCACGTCACGTCACGAGCCCTCAGCCTGACCTATAGCACATTATCAGAAAGGGCATTTAATTAGACCCTATTCACTTATCGGCGCATTCCAATTTCGATCAGTTTATGTTTTCACGCGTCATTGCGCCAGCGCCGCGCAGTTTGTGCTTGTTCTTTTAACGGTTGGTTAGCTTGAATTTATTAGGCTTAACTCAGTTTCCGAGATCTTATAAGATCTAATTAACTATTTTATTAACCTTGACAACTGGGTTCTAATCATGTTCTAAATCAATATTCCTTTCTCTCGAGATATTTAAATTTATTTCGTTTTTATTACTTTTTGCGTGTTGTTGTTAATTTACTAACAAAAGTCAAAAACAATGACCTATATGGGACAAACAAATGAACCATACCCGGTCGTAAATCATCTGAAATACTCTGGGTTCACAATCGAATTTGTAAGCATTTTCAATTATCCGTTATTGACCACAATGGTCGATCTTATTAGCCTTTTTCTGTCGTAAACAATTTGTACGGGGTTCAAAATGCCACACCCTCAAGCAAATATCGTTTGTATTTCAATTGTAGAGGGTATATAATACGAAGTGGGTCTCAGAGTTATTTTACATGTACTGGAGTTAGGGGTCACTTGTACACTTCGATTGTGCCGCCAGCATACCATACCAATTTGTGCAACCGCTAAACAATAAAATTCTCATAAATTAATTTCAATTCTTTTGAATGAAGCTACTACAACTACTGTATCGTGTTTGAAATAAAGCTAACTTACAATGTTTTCTTTTCAGGTAAGTTCAAGCAATGTTATTTCATCAACCTCGTAACATTCTGCCTCCAGGTAACCCAGTTTCTTTATGAGATGCTCATTGTATTTGCCCAATCAATAGCGTCGTGCCGCTTCAAGTTCTTATTCAATCGGTTTCAATGGAAACTGTACAGTAGCTTTGCGTAAAGTAAGTTTCTACTTCTATCTTGTCAGCGTGCAAGCTTAGTTCCGGCAGAGCCCACGCAAACTTCTCCATATGTAACGTAATAAAATGTTGAGTTGCTTGAGTTCCACTTGGGAATTTTCAAAGAACTTTCTGTTGCAGTAACTTGTTTGACAAGACTAGGAATTTGTGTGTTTAATTAAAGTCGGCTGTCCGATGACCCTCCATTTGTGCCGATGGGCCGTGACGACCTTATCCGGGAACGAATTGCTCTCAGTTGCTCTTTAGTGCCCGTTTAGCAGAAGCCCTTCCGCAGAACGATTGTTTATCCGGACCATATATGTATTAACCTAAGAGCCCGTGATGGCCAGACCTTCCTTTAATTCACAAGCGTGAAAATTATTTCATGTGTATGTCTAACATAGGTAAGAATAACCCCCAAACATGAAACCTGGATCGCGGTTGCTTTGGGAGATAACAACCTTTTACCTGTTATCTCCCAAAGGAACCACGATCCAGGTTTCATGTTTGGGGGTTATTCTTACCTATGTTAGACATACACATGAAAGAATTTTCACGCTTGTGAATTAAAGGAAGGTCTGGCCAGACCGGGCTCTTAGTACAGACTATAACCTGTGATGGCCAGACCTTCCTTTAATTCTGAAGCGTGAAAATTATTTTATGTGTATGTCTAACATAGGTAAGAATAACCCCCAAACATGAAACCTGGATCGTGGTTCCTTTGGGAGATAACAGGTAAAAGGTTGTTATCTCCCAAAGCAACCGCGATCCAGGTTTCATGTTTGGGGGTTATTCTTACCTATGTTAGACATACACATGAAATAATTTTCACGCTTGTGAATTAAAGGAAGGTCTGGCCATCACAGGCTCTTGGTCCATATTTCCTCTTTTCATCATTAAAGTTACAAGCTTTCGGAAGATATTAGATTTTATCTCAAGATATAATTCCTTCTCTTTACTTATCGTCAGCATTCAATTCTGGGTCTAGAGCGTAAAATCATAATAACAAAATATTTTTATAGTATCTAAACCTAATAACGCAAGCCGAAGCTCATATTTCAAACCATAGTCAAATCAAATCAAATCAAATTTATTTCCAAACACAGTTAATCAGACAAAGTAACGCCAAGGTGACAGTGTAGTTTTACATTTTATAATTAAACAATTTCAGTGAGCCCCAAACTAAGCAAATTGCTTGTGTCTTGGGGTTCGAGTGCGGTTAACATCATTTTAAATATTTGTAACAAGTAGGCGTATTAAATTATGAAGTTGGGAAGTATACTTAATTATGCTATAGGTATTACAAAAATTTCATAATAATACATAGATGATATCTAAATAAATAAATACTATGTAAATGATAAAATAAATAAATAAATGATACATACTTAAGAATTTTATGTAGTGTGTACTAAACTAATGTAGCTATTGTGTATATTTAATATGAGGTAAAGGTAAGGCATTACTATAAGTTAGTGTAAATAATATTGCAAGCTTATCGGGACTCGCATCGGCGGGTCACGGACTCGTGGATCACAGCGTGACTGGAGGTAGCGTGCCAATGCACAAACTATTACTTAGAAAGTTAATTGATGTCTAAATAATCTTCCTGAGATATCGAAAAGAGCAATTTTAAACAAATTCACTCTGATATGAAGTTAAATATTTTGGAAAAGTAATGGAATATTAAACACAGTTATGCAAATTCCAATCCTGCCTACAATGTCAACTAACATGTTCTGGCAATAACATCCGTCATATAAAATTAAGCTAATAATAAGTGAAATAAAAATGATACGTAAATATCGTGAAGCTGATTTAAATTCCCTCGATGTCTACTTCGAATGAACATTCGCAGAATATGTAGTAGTCGAACTTCAATTGAATGCACAAATGAGTCATGAGCTTCAGTTGAGTTTGTGCAGAAAACTACCTTCCTCGCGGCGTTTCTGTCAATAACCAAGATTTACTAACTGCTTCACTTCTGGCATTCACTTTAGATGCTGATTTGTTGCCAACATGTTTGGAAGCAAAGCTCAACGAGCCATTGCTTGAATCGTTCAAATATTTATACGATAAACATAAACTATTATTGTATTTACGACACTGTATAATATGGATTACTGTAACATAAAGCTTTTATTTTCTTGAAATATAGCTTTAAGAGCATTCGCATAAATTGATATAATATAAATATACTAAGCATTACGTTTTATGTTATAATTTATTCTGATCAAGGGCCCATAGAAAGGGCCTATAGGTACTATTGTTTTTCTTGTTTTAAAATGTGAATACCGTCCCATGTTGATTTATAGACCTCTTGCGTAGCTGTCGTACCAATAAGCTAAAATTTTGTTGAAAGCTTACTTTCCGAGGTACTCAGAAATTGATTAAGGCCCCACTTCGTAACGCCAGTCATCGTTGTGCAATTATTTTTTAACTTTTTCGAATTCTGTTTTCCGGGGAGTGAAATATTAAGGTCAACCAGTCTAAATGCGTCTATGGGGGAAAATGCGTCTTTTTGAATTTATTCGAGATGGTAGTTCGCCACGCCATCCGCACGAACTACATGTTCAGTATTAATTTCCAACAAATGTAACTAGATGACAGAAGTCAACGTATGTTGAACAGTTCTAGAATAAATTCAAAAAGACGCATTTTCCCCCATAGACGCATTTAGACTGGTTGACCTTACCTACCTACCTAAATTTTATTTATGGTACAAAGTACTCACATAAAAGTTGATACTTATATTAAAAAGCATTTTAAAATCTAATGTTTATAATTCTTTTTAAATGCCAGAAGTCCTTTCTGGGCTGACGAAAGCTTTCAAAGGGTGTTAACTTTCGCACACCAAGAAAAACTGCTTTCACTTCTCTAAGTTATTTTCCAGCTATTCTATTTCAGAAACAGAACATTTCCTAACTGATTTACAGCTGCTTCAATTTATTTATGAGCCATTTCGATGCAGGACATTAGTGGATTAACATGAACGTCACATGCTATCCCTTCTAATGACTATCCTCTTGCCTCCCTTAAATTCTCTGGTAAAATAATCCGAGGATTGTCCAGTAAAAAGGCCAATTATAAACATTATGGTGGCAATCATTAAAAGGATTTTCCAATTAAGGAGCCCTTCATTAAATGAATGGACGTCCTTCAACATTGATAAAATACTTCTGTCTTCCGTTAATAGATTGTTACACAATCGTGAAATAAACGTCCATTCAATTCTTATCTTCGCTCTTACGTTCAATATCTTAAGAAGTTCCATCGCTGGATCACTACGACAATTCGATCTTGTTCCGCGTATCGTGGTTTAATTACACGACCATAAAATACAGATACACCATTTATCGTGCTTTCGCAAACCCGGTAGAACATGGACCATAAATTCTCGGCATTGTTTTGGAATATCTCTTCCCGTCACTACGACGCGGGCTCTACACTACACAACTATGAATGCTGAATTGTTCATTTGTAATACATCATTTCCTTATATAATTTACGAGTTCTGTTAGTTTTCTTGCTGAGGGAACCACAGAACGAAATACCTAGCGAGACAGACTGATCGGTATTTAGAACAATAGATCCATAACTTAGGTAAGTGAAAAGCTTGTGTTGACAAGGGTAACGTCCTGAGCTATTTGTGTTGAGCATCTATCTAGATTCGAATGGAATACCATTATTGATATTGTAAATTTGTATACAAATACATTGTTATTTGTGTATTTGAGGACATAAGTTCCTATGTAAATATTAAAATACTACTGACAGATATTTGTGCCAAATTTTACGGAAACGCTTTATCGGTAAAACTAGCCCTAATTATTGTTTTACCACGTAGAGCTTTAGATTAGCTCTGTTACGATAGTTTTAAATTAAGTGCAATTATTTGAAAAATAAAGGTAATAAAAGTACCGTATTTAGCGAATGTAACTAGATGCTTACATAAATCACTGCTTTAATAAAAAGAATCGACACGATTCCAATATTTGTACCAACCACAAAACATCATAAACGTGACCTCAAGGCGTGATGGAATCTTATGATACAAACCGTAATATTTTTTGTTAGAATTCAATGAAAAAAATATTTAGTATCTACGCAATTAATTAATTTTCAATCATTTGTTTAAATGTACTACATCTTAAATTCGTTACGCATAATTTAATAAACAAACGTGCCTAGAAAGTACACCTGCTATAATTAAACAATTGTTTTGATTTCACAACACTCGTGTTACCAACATGTCGTGTTTTACGAGCAAACAATCACGAGTGGTTTCTCATATTTCATCTGTAATCCGGATTAGCTGTAACAAAGGGCCTGAAAGACATTTAATTCATATTTGAGCTGATTTCAGTAAAACCTCAACAAAAAGGATATATTTTAAGTACGGGCTTAGAGTGGGTATGACTAAAGATATTGACCGTGCTACTAATTAATAAAAATTTATTGCTCTACCAAAAAGTAAATAATATTAAACAGGTTTCCAATGAAAGTAAGTTACATTGATGCGATGTGAAACATGCGAATTTAAGATGAGCGTGAAGTTGTTCCTCAACACGCTAACATTGAAAATAGAATAAAATATGAGATTTATGATGGTCATGATGATTGCTAATTTATCGTATTTAAGCGAGAATAACCAACGGAAAGCATTCATATATCATTTAATTTATTGTTAAATGTATGTTACCGAAAATTATATGATAGTAACATTAGTAACATTTCAAAAATAAGTTCGAAATATAATATAGAAATAAGATCCAGCATCTAGCATCATAGCATCCCTAAATCGGACGAAACCATTTCATAATTTATTGTACCTACAAAATGTATTATGAAAATTATCAATCCAAGTACATATAAAAGTTACCATTGTGTGATTGACATGCATAAAAAATCACGCAGTCCAATATAATACATCAAGGTTACAATAATCAGCCATATCTTACATCCATCTCGCATTAGAATTATAATGAGCCGCGAGACAACCAAAACAGGTACTGGCTTCGACCTTGGTAAGGCAGAGCCGTTTGGTGGCCCGTCGGCCTCGACTTAGCATGGGGTTTAGTCACGCTACTACACGCTTTTTACTTAAGAGAATACTGTGGCATTGACTTTAGCACGGTTCTTAAAACTAAACTACACCAGGAAGTAAATTCATCACCAAATAGGTACTTAATGCTGTATTTTTCATCACATTCTTACCAGTGTTGGACTGGGAAGCAAGTACGATCGTTCTTTCCTTATGCGAAAAGGAAAGTTCACCGTTTACGGAAAGTTGCTCTGCTAAATATTCTGTAAAAAGACAGATAAGGCTTCTGTTGAAATATTAAATATGCTCTCTGTCCTGTAAAGTATTAAAGTTAACTTTAGAAATTTTCTCTTGCATGTATGAATATTATGGATCTTCACCTCCAATACAAATGGGAAACAATGCACGAAACCGCAATTTTGAATCACAATAAAATACGCCTATCCTATCCTATTGTATAGAATAGACCATAACTTATAATTCATTGATTGCTGCGGGAAAATCTGACATTACCGTAACACGTGTAAATCATGTACCTACTCATCATAAAAATAGTACCTAGATAAAGTATAGCTTGATAATGTTTTTCTAATTTTCTTTATTCTCAGATCAAATATCTGTTTCCAAAAGACCAATAGAATTCTGACGCGATGAATTTGTGGCTAAATCGGTACTTGCAAATGTGACAGGTTTTTACGGATAAAAGGAGAAAAGCATGCCTCATTTAATTTCAATTTCCTCGGCTTTGTATACTCGACTTTTTCAGAGACGAAGTTATTATTGGTTGTTGATCTAAGTACTTATGTTGTGACATTGTTATTACTTTTATATGGTGGTCTTGAATAAACTTTGGAATGAAATGGAAAATGGAATAAAAAAAGTCACGCGCGTACTTGCAATTTATAAATAACTAGCTGACCCGCCCACGGCTTTGTCAGCTTTATTCCCATGTTTGAATTTGAATTTGAACCAAAATCAGCTAAGTCCAGTTGGGCCGACTTCTTGTGTTATAATATTACAACGAAAGGTTGCATTGATTTATTTGTATGTATACATAAAATAAATAAACTTAACTGGAAAATTAAGTAAGTAACCCTATTTCAAACTTCCATGTGAAACTTCAGGAAACATAATTTACAAAAGTTTGCTGATACGCCGTCGTGTTTCCTTCTGAAATAAAAAGGACTGTTTTCCTCAATAGACGTACGATGTCCCTGTGGATACTTGCTTCCAAAGTTATTGAGTCATTCAATTCTAGATATGAAGGCACTGCCCCATTCTCTTCAGCTTTACTACTGCGAAATTAGTAAAGTTTGAGTTCAAGGAACTCGATAGGCAAAAAGTCAGAAGTGGTCAATACTCAAGTCAAGGAAATATTTCAGTCAAAGGGAAGGATAGTAAAGTTATACTCGTACTCGGGACTATTAAGGAAAGCTCTATAAATGAACGGGGTATAACTATCTGTTGCAATCTGAAGTATTTGCCACATTGTTATAGTTCCCTGGATCCATGACCATTCAGTGAAGGAACAATCATGGAATTGTGTTATTAAAACTAAACTATTTCGAAACGACTTCCGCCTAGACGGCTTTATCTGTAAGATCCGTCTGCTCAGTCAGGCAACCCGATATTTACATTCATCCCACGCCACATGACTCATTCACAGACTTTGCACAGCTAAACCTTTAGTAACTATTTAAATTATCTTTACACACAGGCCATACTAAAACGAGCGGACGGACAAAAGTATTACCAGCGAAAGTTATATTACGCTTTATTTTCTACTAGCGACCCGCCCACGCTTTACATCGGCTACCTTGAACGTATAAAACTTCCTCTTTAATTTTCTACCTATAAAAAAAAATACCGCATCAAAATCCATTGTGTAGTTTTAAAGAAGAAGCACACAGACAGCGACGGATGTTTTTTATAATAATGTAGTGATGATACTCTATTGAAAGTCTCTATTCTAGCCTTCAATCAGAACTATAGATGCTAATCTCTCACGCAGTTATGATCCAATTCAGCAACAACTTTCACCATAAATTGCTATAACAATAAAACCATGCCAATGCCAATTTCATTCGAGACCGTAAAAATGCTACCAAAGCAGCACTGACAAGATTATTCACGGACGGCTACAAAATGGTTTGGCATGACAACAACTTCAAAATCGTGAGATCCCGGAGATTAGTCAGCATTGCTTAGCATTGGGACAAGTTTCTCGGTGCCTCTAAGCAGGCGGTACAAGTACAACGCGGTACCGACTGTTCCACTTACAGATCGCTATAATTTCCTGCGAACAATTATCTCTTTAACTTTTGACCGCTTTCTTCATGAGGGCAATGTGCATTACGAAACATCCCGTTGCGTCACCTTTATTGCATTCTCGATTGTGCTTGAATACGGCTATAAAATTAGCTGTCTTGTAACATGTGTTATCACACGCTAGTCTAGTTTCTAGGTCCATGACTAGATTAATTTGTTATGCTATACCTGTGCTTAGGTTCTATTAACTGAACTGAACATTGTCCTAGAGCTGTCATTTCTCGTTGGAACTTGGAACGCTTGCGCAGCCGACTGAAACCTTTGCAATTATCACTTGCAAATGACACTTTGTAATGTGTTGCGTTATCCCAAAGACTTTATCTTTAGCACCCACACCTTACAAGATAAAATAATCATAAAAATAAATAAAATATTTATTTATTTCTCTCACAAGATACATTTGCATTGCATAAAGAAATGTATTGTATCAGAAGCGGTTAAATACGATTGCTGTAATTGTGTTGATCGAATTAAATTTCAGCTTCATGGATCATTTTTGTCTAATGACTGGTATTCCGTGAACTGAACATTTTCTATGCAGCATCCCGGAAATTGAATCCGTTTAAATTGGTCCACGTGGAAGCACTTCCAATTTTTTCACGAGAAACATTTTCACCCGCAGTCACCGTCGTGTGGAACAAAAGGGCTATCGACAGCTCTTGACATGGAAAGGCTTTTTTGTCGTTTGCGATAAGGAACTGTTACCACGGCCAGTATCGCAAAGGGATTGAATGGCAGGTGCTTTGCTAAAAGCACAGTCTATATGTCAAACTATTATCATAGGTTTGCATTGCACCATTTTATAGCCAAGTTCCTAGATTCTATTACATATAGCTTTATTTACAGTGCCTAGAACGTTGTTGCACTGTAAACCATGATATTTATTGGACTATCCCGTTATGGCAGACAATAAAAACGACCACGGTTCGTTATCTATTGACTATTAACATATTCTCAGATTGGCTTTTAAGATTAAATAGGGTATTTAAAATCCGTAAAACATTCACGTACATTTCATAAAACCCTCAGGGCCTGGCGCTGACAAATTGCACTCACCGTTTACCAAATGGATCCGAAAGGAAATTTCAATTTACGAAAATACATTCACCTTGCCGGTGTATGTTTGCGAGTCGTTCGTCTTTGATGACGTGAAAAATGAATGGGCAACTTTTCAGTAACAGGTCTTTGTTCACAGAATGGGATAGATTGCCATACGATGGGTAATAAACTTAGGAAGTTCGGTCTGAATTGCTTTAAGTTAAGATTTGTAGCTTCCAGAGGTTCTTTAAAGTACCTTTATTTTATGTTTCCTAAGTCAAAGTTCACTTATAAGTCTTACTAATACGGCGGCGGACCACACAAGCGACGTCTGGAGCCTGCAGCTAGTCGTGAACCATAAGTCGTCATACGACCGCCCCTTCGCAATAAAGACTTTCTTCCAATCTCCCTGTGGAGCGATAAACCCAACTATATTTTGTTGTTACATCAGTTTTACCATTCAAATCCAACCAAGACTTTTAGTTTGACGAGCATTGAACTTGTGACCGTCGATAAATGACAACTCTATAGGTACTAATATTATAAAGCTGAAGAGTTTGTTTGAATCTGCAAATCTCAGCAACCGCTGGCGCTGCTCCGATTTGAAAAAATATTTCAGTGTTAGATAGTACATTTATCTAGGAAGGCTCATTATACTATCTGTAGGTAGATAACGCAAAAAAAATCGCAAGCTCAGCTGTCGGCGGGACGTCTCAATTTTGCTGAATGTTTGTTCAAAACATACATGAAACTTCGTAGGTATAAATTGGCAATAAGATAATTAAAAATATATCAAAAATTATATTCTTGTTAATATGAATCAGTATCAGTAAAGTATGAGATATAACGGCAGCCTTCCTAGAATGTGGAATAGGTGTCACATTTATGTATCGCTTTCAGCAAACCAGTATCGTTTTATGTGCTGACGCTGACCGCTATTTGCCGGAAGCCCAGCGCCTATCCGTGTGACGGTGTGATTAGCATTCTCCATTCACGGCCCGTGCGACTTGCAAAGCCTTACGTACTTGACTTGAAACCGTAAATTCAATTTTGAAGTCAGTTTAGCATTTTAAGATAAGCTTTGATTTGCCACTGTCAGTAACAGGAAATATCAAACAATCTCATGCTTTAGTTATTCTGTGTAAATAATAATAAATAAGTACATATTTCTGGACAATTCACACACCTGTATTAGCCACGTGGTATATTCGTAGCTTGTTACTACATAATCTACTTAATACAATACGTAGATATTTTTCTTTATATTGTTGTCGAGTGCCACTAAGATGTTGAAACAACGAAGCCACGTCCGTTTCTTTATAGGTCCAATCGCATGGGAAAACGTAGTGGACTGACCACAACTATTCATTAGTACTTAACCGTTCCAAGAACAAAAGTGCTAACTATTTTAATTTTTAATGTAGACTTAACCAAAACGTCGGTTATGGAGTTCTTGGTGTGAGATGCACAAATTGCACAAGCTTGGTCCTTTATCTTATCAGGGTGTTGCTGTAAAACCTTAATGAGGAACCTAAGCCTCGCTCCAACTGGTCCCGCTAATCGAAGTAAAGCTTACAGTTACCTTGTGGCTACAAAATGCAAAGTGAAACATCCAGGTACACGGTTCGCACTCTAAAAGACATTCAGAGAACGCCTAGAGCCGGAACCATTAGCATAAATTTATCATATCTTAAGGTAATAAAGGTCGCACTTTGTTTATTTTCTTGATGAGGGCAAGGGCTTTGGAATCGTTAAACGTTACTTTTAAATATAAATTAAATGAAAGCACTTATCTGGTCAAAACAGATTTTTATGAGTAACTACACTACCAGATTTTTATAACTATACTCCTAAGTAGATACTCATTGGTTAAGAACTTTATGATCTCTGATATTTTGAAAGTAATAGTCTGGTTAGTTTAATATCATTTTAAAACATGACTTCACAATAAAAGCTTTTCATAGTTAAAAAAAACCTCATTTTATTTTCATTGTATTGTTATCGACAAGACTTTTTAAAATGTTGGGTCATTGTAATGCATTGTTGCACTTTGGCCTGTTTTCAGGGAAATATTACATAGCAATGCGAGGCGGCCGCATCTTTGTTCATTAATTCGTGTCCATGTTCATGCTCATTCATGCATTTTTCGCAAAACCGCAATGACGACAAAACCATCTTATTGTGCTTTTAAAACTGCGCACTAAGCGTTTCTTTGCCCTGTCCTCAAAAGTAGTAGCCATTTAAATATAAAATTCTTTGTGGAGTTTTAAAAACCGGGATACAATACGTAATGTGTTTTTTAATATTTGTCTAAAATTATAGTCAGATAGATAGGGAAACTATCTGTTAAAGGAAGTACAATGTATAACTATCTTTTATAATAGATAGAAGTGCTTCGCATAAATTCTGCTGTGAATTTTCACGTGAAAAGACAATTTTAGTTTATTGAAAACATACACAAGTAGGTTACCTTTACCATCACAAACATGAACACGAAACGTATGTACCGACATAGCCGCTACCAACGGATGACATGACGAGCTATATAATGGGGACGGTGAATAGCGCTTTATAAAGTCGTTTTTTGCGAATGGCAGGAACCACTCGAAGGAATTAGGTCGTGTCCTGAAATCCTTATGAGTATGTCGTGTCGTGTCCTGAAATACATACTACACTAGTACCCATAATGAGACAAATAAAAAAACCAGAATAATTAGAATTAAAATTCAGAATAGCCATACATTAATAGAATAACATCAAGATTTTCATTCATTAACGTATTTTCCCTGGATTTAATTCTTAATTTAATCACTTAGCTGTTAGAGCAAATTTCAAAGACTATTCACTGAGAATGTGAAGCATAGAATGTTTACGGAATGTTAACAGGCTCAGACTGCGAAGATCTCTTAAGTTATTACTTATTATGTGTTAGTTAATTAAGGTACATTATTACACGTTAAAAGCTCACGGATGATCAAATACTGAATAAGCGTTCAGCATCAATGTGTGTGGAAAGTTGCAGAATAAAACTACTGGAACATAACAAGATCAGGTTTCAAAATACAGCCAGGTTAATCGGCTGAGACCAATATCGTTGACATGCGATTGATTTATCACCGACTAAAATAGGAATTTCAATAGTCCACCGGCATTCGCTTTGTGTGATTACGGAACAATCGGATTGACATGTTAAATTAACCGAATCTGTCTACGTGAAGCAATGCTTACGTGTTTGTGAACACAAGGTGGATTTATAGTCAGGGCATTAAAAATAGGAAGCTTTGGCGCTAGAACAATATTACCAACTACCAGTGTAGGATAGTCGAACTGAATTGTTTTGTTTTAGATATTGGTTCTTTAATATGGATGGGTACTTTTTATTCACTGTGTTCAGTAATTGGTACTGCATGAGCTGTTTTATAAAATACCATAATTTACATTTACACTTTATTCAATAAACAACAAAAAGGGCTATAATTAGTGAAGTAGAGATAAATTAAGTTTTTAACTTTTATGATTCAAGCTCCTATTTAAAAATATTAATATTAAATATTGCTGGACAATAAATAATTCCCATAGCACCATAAATGTATGTATTTAACGCCGCCGATTCTAAACTAGTGAATGGTAATGTACCTATATATGAAAAGGAAGCGAGAGAATCGGTATTAGACCGTAACGTAGGTGAACAACCTTTATTTTGTTTTACTCAACTTTTCAACATCAATAGTAGGTAACGAAACATTTGCAAAAGTGACTAATGAGGCTATGGAAAATTTTAACCTTTTACCCATAGATTTATTATGTTGGTAGCCCTGTGTCCCAGGCACAGGGCCTTAAACAGTGGCAACGTAAAACAGGGATGATGACGATGATGAGCTTAGGCATGTTTGTAACAATATGCAACACTGCCGTTGTCCACTTAACTAGAAGTGCTCCTCCTATCTTCCTAAATAATACAGCTTAAGTGTTGCGCTTGTGTGGTAAAGTAGACACATGTGGCAAATTCAGAACGGGCTAGCTCTCGACACTTT
Organism: Chloroclystis v-ata; assembly: GCA_963691955.1. NCBI lineage: Eukaryota > Metazoa > Arthropoda > Insecta > Lepidoptera > Geometridae > Chloroclystis > Chloroclystis v-ata. The sequence continues at coordinate 6,656,322 of OY829902.1, read as the reverse complement.
CCACTGCCGGCTTAATTTTATAGCCTAGCTCTACAATGAATCAACAATGTAATCTAGGAAAAATATTCTAGATAAAAGCAAGAACTTCAATAAGGATAAAGGGTTCTACGTAATTCGTGTACCTAATCTAAAGTTCTGCGAAATACTAAAATTTGTTGTAAAATTTTAATTAGCTTGCAGTGTTAACCATGCTGGCCTGATTAGGTCCGTCGATCAATATGTAGCATTATTCATGTGGTTTATTTTAAGAGTTCCTGCATTGCATACGCTTTGATGTAACACGTAAATGTTGCAGGTAAAACCCAGATGGCTCTTTCATATATTGTTAAAAATGGTTTCATAACAGATCATGTATTGCTAGTGCTTTATTACAGAAGATACTTATTGTTGAATTGAGGTGGAGAAGCTAACTTACGAAATCTTTGTACTTGTTTACATTATCCATATCATTTTAAATATCGTTATCATCATAACAACCCTAATTATGTCACCCTAACAGACGCGGGCCTCATTAACAGAATCGATGACACTTATTGGGGATTTAGTACCTATAATCAGCATTATATGGATACGATACGAGTATACCAGCCACGGCGATCACCAAACCCGTGACCCCATTGAGTTTGTGCGATACACATAACTAAATACCATAAACGAAATGATAAAACCAGAAAAGCTGCTTTTGGCTGATTTAGTAGTTCATAAATTACTAGACATTAGGTACATACCGGAGTAATTATCAGGCTTTCTGTTATAGGCGTCATGATAGAGATCGGAGCTTTACTTGTAGCTCGGCTCAAGTTGATCTCGGGCTAAGATCTTAATTAATGTTACTTGGATAAGCATCGATACCAATTAGTCCAGTAAGTAGATCTGTGATGTTGATAAATCATTGGTATAACTTATTCCTACTTCCTTAAACGTACACAATACCTATTCACTACGTAAGGATATAGGAGTAGGTTTTAAGGAATTGTTTACTTTCCAAAACATCTTCTGACAACCTTCAACTTGAAATCTAACACAAATATTTCTTACGAACTGAGAATGGAATGCTAAAACAAATATTATTGTTAATATAACCAAAAATGTGTACTTTCCCTCCAAACTTGTAAATAAAGATAACGAATTCTAAATTTGTAACCAAAAACATCGAAGACAGATGACGATGAAAAGAAAAGGTGTTCAGAACACAAGTTTGATTGTTTGGTTCGGAGTCAAACAAAGTTCAGCACAGCAGGGTTTGCACGGCTCTTCAAAGCAAACGTATTAGCTTGGCTTATGTTGTGTTTGAACAACAGATACCGCTAATGTATCTAGAGGAAACTTGCGGTTCTAGCGGACTGGTAACAACAGCGTCCATTGCACTTTATGAACCAGAACTTATCTATATTTCATTTTTGTTTGTGTAGTCCCTTTCCAAAAAATCTAATATCTTTATAGGGAATTTCGTGTTTCTTATTATCTTGTTTGTCTTCCTTTATCGACACATTATCGTAAAGGCAGCAAACAAATTGCCTCACGGTTCGTTTGTCTCTGCGAGCGTGTCATCAACATTTCAGTAACCATGCGACAAATCGTTCATAACTTTTTAGTGTGTAATCCGAACCATTTACCATAAACCCCGTTTATTATGTGCGTCCAAGGTTTGTTCAGTTCTTATTGTTTCGCCATTATTCTGTTTTAAACCGCTTGACCTTGTTCTGTTTATGAGACCACACATATGGAATTTACTTTCTCGTTGCCTTTCAGTTTATAAGTAGTTTCATTGCTTCCTTTACAATATTTTTCCTTCCCTTATGCCATTCCTTCTGGTGCATATAAATAAATAAAAATCTGGTAGTCTTTTCCTAATCTACAATAGATCTGATCTGCATCCGTAATAAACTCACATTGAGTTTATTACGTATTATGTTAGATCTTGCATTCTGGATGATGAAAAATAAAAAATTTAAAATAATTTAGAATAAGATTCAGCGTTGAATCCTTTGCTACCGAATCTTGAGTAAACTTGGCTGGAAACGATTCCATCAGAGATTTGCGTGTTTATCCTTCAAATCCCTCGTAAAGAGACAAAAGGCGGCATCTAAACTTCCTCGGTTATGTTTTGTTTGAATGTGATAGATGTTTTTCTATAACAAATTACAGGGTTTAAACCGAAACGCATAATTTCCTTTACCTCAGATTCAAATAACGCAATAGCTCATTTTAATTTAGGTCCAAAGCTATGCATATATTTTAGTAATAACTATAGCTGCTAGAAGTACCTACATTCTTATAGGTAAGCACTGTAATCTGACCTAAGAGCAGAAAAGTACATACTAATGATTATTGTATAAATCTAGTGAATAGTTATTATGCAATGTCTGAAACCAAAAGAAAACTATCTCAACGGGAAAATCCAAAATAAAGAGATACAAGTTAAGGCAAACAAACCACGGATTTGAACGCTCGCAATAAGGCGGTAAAGTCAAATGCGACACGGAGAAATAACTATGTCAAGCGAAATGATAAAATACGATGCGCACCACACCCTCCCATTGTGCTAAAGTGAACCTTAAATTTATAACTTGAGCGTTAACGAGCCCTGATACTGATATCATCAAAGCTCCCAGTTAAACGGCAGTAGGACTAGTAAAGTAAACCTGCTTCAGCACTGGTAATTGACACATAAAACCTTAGCATCTATTTATGAGAATAAATACCAATAACTTCACAGACGGCTTTCAAAATACAGTAAAATATTTAAATTATTAGCTGTCTGCACTATGCGACTCGACGTGTAAAACGAACTCTTGAGAGTGCATTTGATATTACAAGTATAATTCAGAAACATTACTCATGTCATTCCCTAAGCATAAAATTTTGCCTTTATTATACTTACCTGTTTACGCTTTCTTCATAATTTGTGTTTGGCTAATGTTTTGCCATAGTCATTAGGTGGAGCAGGGGCCGGGTCCCGAGCATAATTATAATTCATTGCCCTATTCGTTGTTGTAACGCGCTTTTGCCCGTTTTAAATTTAATAAGTGTTCCATTGCCTCACTTGCTAATGCCTTTACAAGTTCGCAAAATTTTCGTTTCTTTGTTCATCGATCTTCGGTTCTCACGATCGGAAGCTCCTGAGTAACACTGGAATAATAAACGCCGCAATCCATCACATCAACTGTCTACTTAAGTTACCTTCGCCTTTCGAAAACCAGCGTATGGTTCGTTTTGTTTCCTTTATACCACCATTAAAGTCATATATGACGGCTATTATAGGTATACCTACAGGAAGTGGATTCACAGACCGTGCCAATTTTTTTGTAACAAAACACCAAGCCATAGTTGGTTAAGGATCAAACCAAGTTCTGACCGGTGGCCATTCGTCACACGAGACAGCACCGTCGGCGTCGGCTAGACTGGTTATGATGAGTAGCAGTACTCGTAGTGTTTCATGTATGCCACAAAGTTACGTATAAATCAATTTTATCCACGCTCGTGGATACCGCAACGAATCGTATTACATGCGGTCACTGACATCTTCCTGGATTGCGGATTCGATAATGAACAACGGGGTTAACCGAATCGAAAGTATAGATTCATTTAGTGTCAGTATCTATAGGTAGATCATTGCAATTAGACCGATAAATATTGAATACCCAATAAATGTTTGTTATGCTCTTTTATTGTGTTATGTAGGTTTACACAGTTTGCACACATCCTCGATTTTCTGTTAGTCCATTTAACAATTAATTACTTAGGTCCATAATATTCTGAAGCTAGAGCACTAACGGCAAGATTGCCATATATGTCGAGATCACATCTATTCGAGCACTTTTTTCGTAGACGCACCTTACAGGACCGGTCTAGCTTCCTGCTTGGACCTAAACGGCGCTAAACATCCAAACATACCTCTTGGAGTTTTTATTCCAAATACTTTGGCGTTCTATTAAATGCGTGGTAAAAAGTGGTTAATCGTTCTGGCCTCGCGGCATTGTCCAGTGGACACTGAACTCAGAACAGCTTTAGTAGCAGTACATATAATGGTACAATATTTTTATTGTCTGCCTCGATGCTGATCTAGTAGCTCCATAGAATGGCCGCTGGCCACACATGCATTTAACAGTAATTTTCTAACTCGCTTCCTGTGCTTCCTTCTGAAGCGTTTGTAATTTACGAATGGCTATTACGCTTTGGCACTGATTCAAGTTTTATGATGTATTGCAATTTGCAACGTTGGGAGTATTATTTTTTTGCACGGCCAGAATTAAGTCAATTAAATTATAAAGATATCTGAAATTTGAAAGACCTTTTAACTAAACATCTGTTCACTTAGATCTAAAACGAAAATTATTTATTATATAGAAATAACCGTGCCCTGAGGAACAAACTGTAGGATTAGGTACAGATTTATCATAAAGTTAGGGTTATTATTGCTCGATTCAAAATTTAGGAGAATAGATGAGAGCGTCAGCTGGTTCTGTGATTTATACTTGGGACGTAAAATTCTCTTTCGGGCCTCGGGAGCAAAACTCAAATGTAAAAACATGAATTTCCCGTTTCACCCGTAATATTTTTTCATCAACAAAATTACAGAGCTCAAATGCTGAGTAGGTACGATGAAAATATTCTGCGTCAGAAGGCAACAGTTTTTGACAATTGCCTCATTTTCTCTTGACTCGTGCATACATGTCATGTCTGTGACTACTGTAGCTTTTTTAGGGTTCCGACTTCGAAAAAAAAACTACAAGACTCGATGTGGTGTTATCATTAATATTTATTTATTTATATAAACGATAAAATCTTATAAAAATTCAATAGACCTTATTGAAAACCATATTTTAAAATTGGCTGTGTTACTAAACAGTAACAGTAATTTGAAACCGAGAAAAGCTAATCAGCGTGAAATATACAGTTCAGTGTCTAAATAGTTACCTGGTTGGTATTTTTGATATTGACACCACCATATTAATTAATATTGGGTTTATTTTGCTTTGTAATTTGGTCATTATAGGTAATTTTGGATTACACTTACCAATAACGAATCAGCGACTCCGATATGGAGTAGGTAATATGAACAGAAGTTTATGAATATGCAGCACAGTTTTATGGCTCAGCTTAATGGGATCAGTTGGAGTAATGCGTTCAAGTGCTTCTAGCGTCTGTGCATAATTCCTTTGAAACCCACTTCTTTAAAAGTAGGCAGCTGGCTGATGAATTAATAATACATACCACGTTGAACAATAATTAGATATATATTAATAACCAACCTATGGATGGCTCGTGAAACCTTTCATTATTCCAAATACAATATTAAAATCTTATTCTCTTAAATTTAACAACGCTTTTGTAAGTATTTTGACCAAAACCAGAAACCAGGGTTGATTAACAAAACCCCCGCACAAACTCGGAATCTATTTCAGATCCTATAAAAGAAACTAAAACAATCAATAAAACCACGAAATAGCAAACAAAACACTTGGCACTGACGCACGAATGCTTCCTTGGAATCTTCTAAGCCATTAGGTGCTACGTTCCAGTCACGAAAAATGTTGAGGTCTGACCCCATCCGATGTTCTGCCAAGTGCGCATCAAGATGCTGTAAAACGGAACGTGCTGCGTATATAAAAAAGGACTTTAGTATTCGACCACATTATTTTCTTTATACATAGTTCGTGGACTTTATTTTCTAAATGATGGCGATGACACTAATTTTTAATTCGAAACCTTCCATCAGAATATGAGCAAATATAAAATGTATTTGGTCATATTCTGATAAATCTATATTTATCCTTTTTGGAAAGCATTCAAATCGCTAGTTAATTAAATCTTTTAAGGGGCCGTTAAATACGGAGCCTCACTTCTAATTTCTCTTGATCCTCTATCCTTTCAGGAACCCTTGGGCAAGTAAACAGATAGATACTTTTCCTTATACCATTACATTCAAGCACCATCCATTTGGGAAGGTACAGAAAAATGTTGGGTTTCAGATTTAATGCCATTAGGAATGTCAATGTATCCCAATCGATGTAAATCTCACGAGCAGTAAAAGTGTCCCATTTATTGCGGGCCAAATTGTCAGGACTATTTACTATTTGTACAAGTTATTGCCAAACATTATGTGATGTAGGCCTTCCAACCACCTGTGTTCAGAAGTTTTAGGTCAGAGTTAGAGCGTACATTATAGATGTCCATTGTTCCCAAAACCTATTAATTTATGTCACATCATTTTCGATTCTAAGCCGTATGAGTGTACCATTTTAGTTCAGAGCAGTAATAAATTTCCTTAAAAGGGCCCCTTTTGAACCTCGAACAAAATTGATATGCAGCTGAAAGGCCCATTGTAATCTGAATCCTTCGCAAGGCAGTGATAACTCCCGTTTGCGGCAGGCATTCGGATAAACCCAACGGCGACCCTACCATTGTAATAACATGTAACATATGCGGTCAACTTCGGTTTGGTGAACTCCATTTCTACATAGAATTCAAATGTTTCTCAGGACATCCCTGATATCAATCAATGCTCTTAGTTATCGCAGTAGTACGCAACGTAAAGAAATTAAAATATATAGGTAGCAATCCTTTTCTGACGTTAAAAGAATCTTTGACTTTAATGGAAAACTACATTATGTAACATAACAACCAGCTACACAGACTTTTATTTTTTATTTATTAAATATTAACTTAATTTCAAAAACTCTATACAAATTTCGGAACGGAAAGCTTCTTGTCTTCGGCCAGTATGTAAATCTTTCATGAGTCGGTCCTTAACTGGTATTTGGAGTGCCATTTACTAAGGAAGGTAAAACATTTTCTCTCCGAGTCAGTCTGTCTGGTATGCTTCTTTTATAATTTTCAATAAAGAACCTGTTTGCAGGTGTGCCAAGTGCGTCAAGTATTATTCAAAGTTAATTTACGTTCTCAGTAAGTTTTGGGATACAAAATGCGCATTAAGTTTAAATTTAACATCAGTTTCTTAATAAGGACTCTGCTTTTAAAGCAGCATGTTCTTCAACTTCACAATCAATCCTTTACCTTAAAACCGTCATCACAATTCAGCAATCTTTAAACAAAAGCAAATCTTTAAATTATCTTTAAATTATTTTTTTTAGCAAATCTTTAAACTCTTTAATTCTTTAAATCCCCCAAAGTGCAATCATAACATAATTGTTTCCTAACTAAAAACAAAACTTGATGGCTATCGACGGAATGAATGCAATAAAACAAGGGTAGGGAGAGACGACTTGACTCTTGCATTTGTTGTGATTCCCAGACAATCCCGAAATAGGTTTCCGTGTAAGTATAGGTTATCTGAATGACTCACCATCAGCATACGTGGTTATAAATAACTTACTAAATACTTATCCGTAATCAGGACCAATATAAATGGCAAAAATGAAATATTAGATTTATTTTATTTTCTTATTAGTTATATTAAAAACTATTTTATTATAACAATAACTGGTATGCAAAAAAAACATTTTTGTTTATTATAATATAAACAACAAGTCCACAACATCCAGTAATAAGATATGAGAGGGAGCCACGGAATGTTGCAGGTTTCAGTAAAGGTAGATAATCGAAAAAAAACCTTGCGCATTACTCCCCTCACGCCTTGAAAATTTAATGCTTCCCAAGAAGCCTTGCCAGATTATAGTGGTTAATCCTGCAGAACAACGTACCTGATTGTGGTTTATAATTAAAGCCCTATAAAGTTTTCCCATAACTCTTAGAAAAAGCACAAGCGTGGCAGTAATAGTCACTGGGTTTGTTAATTATTTTTTATGTCGTTGGCAATAACATTAATTCTTAAAAAAAATTACTGTATTTATTGTCACCAAAAACAATTAAAGAACTTTCCCAATAAACTATTGCTATTAGGAAATTGATAGAGCATCAGGAGTTTATGGGTGGAGTTCCACGTAATTTTGTAAGAGCGGGGACTCTTTCCACAAGTTCTGGGCCGATAAATTGTTACGGCCGATTGCGTGCGAATTACTTCCTTTCAGTTCATCGAGCATTTATCTCAAGCTGAACTTCGTCAAGTCCTTTTGGCCAGTCCTCATCATCTAATGCTTTCAATTGCTTCGGTTACTATCGTTGATTGAATCCTTCAAACACGCCAATAAGTTATCGCAATCTATTCTTCTTTCAAAAGCTTAAAGTTCTACTGTTTGAATGTTAGTTTGTAGACTACGAATGTATGAGACGTCTATGCGTTTGGTACCTACATAAACCAGTTTGCTCTCCAGCCGGTACACGTGGATAATAGCCGCGCTGGTATGGGACCTTCTCAAAGTCGTGACCTCACAGGACCTTGCCTAAGGGTCGTTCCTATACGCAATGAATTACTTATACATAGTAGCCATTATTCAGACATTTCAATGCATTTTCTATGAATGTTAATGCTACTTTGTCTTTGTTCTCATTAATACTTACGTAAATATTTTGTTAAGGAATATACGAACTACCTGGCAGTTTCTTAGTCGCAATTTCCACTAGGAATAAACATAATAACATAAACGATAAAACGATTAGAATGCGGAATATTTTAGACAGGCTATTACTTTTTAGCTGCGGGCGGAAAGATATAAAATAAATATATAAATTGATACCATTTGAGAAATCATAAGTAAGGTCAGCCACACACGGAGGCATCCCACGGGATTCAAGGCCAGCTCGGCTCACAATGGCTCGCTTTATATACTTCTTATTGCGATCCGATAGGCACTATTCAATCTCACTATCCATTTAATATGAAACTAGTTTCCTGAGGGCATTTCCCTTTGGAATTCCAGCGCCATTCACGGTGGCATTGAGCCTATGCACTTTTATATTTAGACTTTCACTCGTCAAGAACAATATCAATATAATAATAAAGAACAGCTTCATGTGATTTAAGTACTTCATGTGAGTTTTTGTTTAACATAAATAACACCATGGCTTTGATTTCGATTGACAAGAATAGTTAATTAATTACATAAGTATACCAAGGAGCAATAGTTTAACGACCTGTCCAAGTCCTGTTGAACTTTCTTTTTACCTCTAAAAAGAAAGTTCAACAGGACTCATTTCTACAGGATTTGGGTACGATTGCTATCTGAAATTAAAAAATAAATGTTTATGTATTCTTTCCGATTTCATAGTCCCATTGTCAGATGTTAATTCATTTATAATAAACGACTGTAAGGACCTTTTAATCTGAACACATTATTGTGAACAAGGGGGTGTATAATTCCACATTTAAATATTCACATATTCGTGGGATGATATTTCACATCAGGTACGAAACGAACCCGAGCACTTCTTAGTTGATTGCATTCCCTAGCATCTCGGCATTTTCATTGTCTTCAAAGATCTATCGTTCACCCGGCGGTTCTTGTGTTCTTGATCGATAATTACAAATCGAAATGGGCTTGGTCACGTTACAATTGTGTACAGCACGATTTCGTTCATTACTACATTTCGACTTGCTTTACAAGATAAGATAAAACGATTTTATATTTCTAAGAACACTTCAAGCTGAGCCATAATGTTATACTGCATCGAGTTATTTACAAATTGATTGCCAATTTGTAAAATACTATAAATCTGCAGCATTCCTACGGCTATGGCAAAGTACTCAGCCGCTATAATCCCTAATGCCGTAATCAAGGAACATGAAATGAGAGATAGCTCGCAACTCGTATTTATTAATCCTGATAACCTGCAGGGCGGACGGATGAGTAATGGCCACTTATTTGTCTCTATCACAACACAGTCGGTCGAGAAGAACCTTTATTTGTGCGCTGGCAAAACTATCTGTTCTTCTAATCGCTGTTTGGAATAAGCGGCCCACGCGCTCATTATTGTGGCTACGGTTTCTTGATCAGGACATATTGCGGAATGTTTGTTTGAGCTTGTTGCATTTAGTTTTCATTTTGGAGAGTAGGTAACGTTGGGAACATGACCGTTGTATGTAGTGTAGTATGTTCAGGCAATAACCTTTTTTAGGAAAAAAATCGAGTTGGAACTGTCGGTAATGACAATATACTATATTGTAGTCTACTAGACTAGATGTATAAAAAAATGAAATCAGTTCCTGTTCTAAAGTAACAAACATTAAATAAACATTTAACAAACGACCTAAGAACCTACTGCTTGAATGTAAAATTTCTGAATATGTCTATTGTACTTTTTGTTGATGATATTTTATATTGTTACAGCCGAGGGAAGCCTGTCCGACTTTGCGTTGCGCAAAGTCCACTACACGGCGACGCACAACCTCAAAAAGGGACTGTTTACACCAGAAACAAGGTAAACAAAATACGCCATCAACTGTTTGTCTACATTCTACAAAGTTAATCAAGTGCTCCATGGAGAAGATAAAAACGATTTCGTCGAAAAGTTTTCCACTTTGGTGTTCTCATATTTGTTGGGTTTCATCTCTGAATGAGGAAACATAAAGTAAAAAGATTTAATCTGAAATCAGGTCATGCTCCCAACCAAGCACAATAGAATCCTGTCTCTGTCGAAAAGTTTTTTGTCCGTTGACCTTAATACCTAAATATATCTACTTAAACGTGATTAGGTTTTAAACATTTTTTTTTTTAGTAAATGTAATTATTTATTGTAATTCAAACAACATTGTTCCAATGTTGGTCATTTTTGTAAGCTATTCTATCTAACTTCTTTTCTACTCCTAAACTATATCATTTACGCAATCTTAGAACATGGAAACTCTTATTAAACTTGCTAATAGCTTATGAAACCTTGCTCCTCATTTCACGGTGTTCGTTCCAGGCCTCCGAGTTTACGCAACCTGTACGATAAAGCAACTACCGACCGTCTCTCGGCCTCCATCCTCGACCAACTTAGAAAAGATTCTGAGCACTCGCAATATCTTCTATGCACGCCTGTACTTGGTTCGAAACGAAGACGAATCTATCAGAAAGTAGACGTTGAAATCGAAACTCATGTTGTAAGTATCTATCCTCAGATGAAAGACAGAAGAGTTAAATACAAAATACGAATTGTTACAATTAATAATTTATATCAAAATGTATTTTGCACATTGTTGTATTAGTAGACTCTCGTTAAGGCTCTTATAATAATGAGACTACCTACTAGTTATATCTTACAATGATGATGGTGATTTGTCGTGATGAAATATCTCTATTACGTTCCTACCAAATTATGATTCGTGATGTGGGAAGCCTATTGTTGACAAGGCAGTTTGTTCATTGACAATAAAAAGACAAGGATATATTCAATATGTACAAATTGAGGCTTATTGCTTTTAGATATTCACCTATCACTGCTTCTATTGGTCCTAGAACTAAATCATACTTAATGTAACGATCATCATATCATACCAACCAATTATTACTTCTTCTTCTTCGTCCCACTACTGGGCACGAATTTCCTCCAACAGAACCTTAAAAGGTCAATAATTTATAGGTTTTGGGGTATTTTATTACCGCGCTTACGGTTAGTAGGTTTTCCCGATAAGGCGATGTGATCGCTCAGCGACAAAGCCTTGTTCTTGTAATTAATAATTAAATATATAAATTTAAAAAAAAAACGGTTAGTAGGTAGTAGATCGTAGTAAGTTGGCATACTACACAGAACGGCACTGATTTCGTATTCTGCTATAATAACGTAAAACTAACATCCAACAGTTAACGTGCTAAAATTAAATTATGACTTAATAATTTCAGCCTATGATCGTCGAGAACCTTCGAAAATGGACGTCAAAAGAAGCGATGGGCGAAGTGACTGTACTACCAGACGCCTCTATGAGGATACAAAGCAGTGTCACGTTGACGCCGGATGAACTGTCCGAGTGTGGCTCTGGGGATGAAGAACCTATCGACCACAGGTTGCCAAGCCCTGAAGAACAACTCAGAATCATCGCTTCCAAGTATGTATACGTATTTACGAATAACGCCTAGTTTAAAAAGTTTTGCGAATACGTATTGCGCAAACAGTTAGGCATCAGCTCTATTTTACTATCAAGATAACCGCGGGCAGGTCTTATACATATTTTTAAGCTTAAATTGCATAGCTCTATCGCGGGCCTTGACCATGGAGACCGAATCCAAAAATTCCGTAACGAAAATAACCTAACACCCCTGATAAAAAATGCTATGCAATAGCTTAACCGCGGCTGTCTCCGAGTGCCACACGTGTTCTTTTTCTATACTAATATTATAAAGAGGAAAGATTTGTTTGTATGTTTGTTTGTTTGTTTGTTTGTTTGTAACGAATAGGCTCCGAAACTACTGGACCGATTTCAAAAATTCTTTCACCTTTGGAAAGCTACATTATCCCCGAGTAACATAGGCTATATTATATTTAAAAAAAAATTAGGGATCCTTACTAAAACTCCAATAATGTAACATAAGGTGTAAAAAAATGACCTGAAAAATTCCTTACGTCGTGTGCGCTGCGAAAACTATTGATGATAGAACAAAATCATGTACTACGACTTTGCAGAACTCATCATTATCTACAAAAAATGTCGCGACAGCATATGTCTAAATATTATAGTTATGTCACAGTAAGCAGTTTTTTATTCTAAAATATTAATTTATATATGCCGCCTCTTGAAAGGGTCTTCATTTGTAACTTGGTATTAATCCTTATCAAAATAAACTACTTTATATTCAAGACGGCTTTAATACCTTTTTATAACTTTTTGAATTATTCAATTCGGACATTTCATTCGGAATATATCACGAGTTTAAAAATGCAAGTATTAGAAAAAAAGTCGCGAGGTTGTCGCTCACCGCGCTCAGCTAGCCAGCATGCGATGTTAGACTCCATGTAAGCGTCACTGGGGTACGGGGAGGGAGGGGGGGGAGTCAATGTAATGTACTTTTTACCGCGGAAAAATACATACTTTGGCGGAAAAATATATGCTTACGCGGAAAAATTCGATTTAGATAAAATTTAGTATGCAGAAGATAGTTGCAAATAAAAGTATATGGCGAGAGACTTTTCACCGCGGAAAATACATGCTTCCACGGGAAAATATATGCTTACGTGGGAAAATTCGATTTCGATGAAATTTAGTATGTAGATAGTTGCAAATAAAATTATGTGGCGAGACGAAGTTCGCGGGGGCTGCTAGTTATTTATATTTGAATTGCAAAATTTCAGATTCGCTCCGGAAGTGGTAGCGATCGACACATCCGGGAAGTACTTCGACCGCATGTGCACGTCTCGCAAGTCGCTCCACATAGAGGGCGCGGGAGAGACCGACACCGTCAAGCGGCGCACGCGCACACGGAAACCCCGCGGTAAAAGACGAAACACCATATCCGGCACTGATCAGAAAGAGCTTAGAGAGGCTATAGCTGGGTAAGCTTCTAGACTGCACTTCTCACAGGCTATATTATCTAGTTCCAGTTAACAACATCGCTGGGACTAGATAATGTAATCTATCATTATTAACCACCATCAGCACAGTTTGTGTGGTGCCTAAAATTTCAAATTCTTCAGCACAGTTTTAACAACCTCGTGATAATATCGTGCTTTTGTGAATATGATAAGTTTAACATTGACTGTCGTTGTTTTATGTTTTATCTTCTAAACGAGGACAATCAATCATTTGTGCACTGGATCACTAATAGTGCCATTGTTCATTAGCTTCATTATTAATTACTTTGGAGGGCCGCTGATACGAGACTAGGCGGTGCTCAAAGTTCTCGATAGATATGCCTCTAGCGTGTGACTAATGCTTTGCTTGGTTTGTTTTATCGTAGCGAAACATCAAATGCTGTCGCCAATGAAGATACTGAAGAAAGCGCTGTCATCAGGTCGAGATCTAGTGATCTACTTAAGAAAAGCCCTATCGACCCCATCTCCAAGAAAGGACACTTCAACAGCCTCAAACAATGGGGAAAAAATAGGTTAAAATTAATCGGTAGATCTCCCAGTGCCAGTAGAGATAGTTTTATAAACACCAGCAATAAAAGCGATAAGAGTAAAGATTCGAAATCACCAACTCGACAAGAGGACAGTCAGGTTCAAGAAACGGTGACAATGCGCAAGAAACGTGTGGGAGAGGAGGATAGAAGAACACATCAAAGATGTGCTTCGTACTCTTCGTCAGAGAAGAGCATAGGCGTTCCTAGTGCAGCTCAAACTACTGCTACAATTAGTACCGGTGTTAAATTAAGAGGAACGTCTATACAGAGACGAATGAGAAGGTCGGCTGTAGGCAAAGATGAGCCACACTCTTCCAGCGGCAACTGGTCAGCAAGTTCCGAGTCGGGACGCACAAGTATAGGCTCAGAAATAACTACAACAACAGTTCCTCCTAAAAGCACAACTTCAGCTGCTACTTCGAATAACTCATTAAACTTTCACCACGGACCTCCAAGTTCTATAATTAGCCGCAGACGGTTCCTCAACACATCTGGTTCGGGAAGTGTTACAAGCGAGGGTACTTTGACGCCTGATATTATTCACGACTTGCATGAGGATTTAGAAACTAGCTCAGAATTCTCTTGTGACACAGAAGGGTATTACACATCATTCCACATGGATTCAGGTTTGAAAACTTTAAAGGAAGAGGACGTTATCCCTAGCACTCCAATGCACACTAGCAACGCCTTATCTAATTCTTCTAACAGTCAGACCATGACCGCTGAGAACGAATACGAATTATTCGGCAAAGGATCAACTAGTACCACTACTAGTTCAGCAGGAACTGTTTGCACGACTTTAATGGCGGCTGGAAGTGATAGATCACTTATCATAGGGCCTACTGTACCAGAAAGAAAAAGTTCACTGACGATGATCAATAGAGCGCGTAATAATAATATTCATAGTGCTAACGCTAGCTTAGATCGGAGCAAAAACTCTTCCTTTTCCAAGTCGCCATTCAACAGCTTACGATATACTTCAGGGTTCTCATACCCTGATAAACGAGTGCATAATCAATCGGCTCCAGAAATTATTGAACATTCTCCGTCAATGATAACAATAACAAAGAACGTTGGTAATAATAGAGAAATAACTGCAGTAGCAGAAATACACACCGAAACTGAGCTAGAAAGTGCTAAAAAGAGCACAGGAACAAGTTCACCTGACTCGGGACATAACACTTCAAGCTCTCCTATTGAAGATTCTATTTCAAGTGCACATGGGAAGAACAGTCTTTCGGAACAAGACTATTCAGAGTCATCAGACCTTGAAGGAACAGAAAGAATAGAACGAATAAGATACAAAACTACAATCAATAGTTCTAGAATTCCTTCAATGTGCGTTATTACTCCAACACATTCTGACGATGAAAGTGAATGTATCAAGGACTCAGTATCTACAAGACAGCCAGATTTTACCAAATCTGCTGATAGTATAATAAATAGACCAAAACTAGAGCTACCATCAGATGGAAAAACAAAAGAAATCAAACCTATAGAAGCAAAACCTTCAAGTAAACTTCCGGCTCAACTTAACTTGAAAACTTCCCTACGACCATTTAACGATCTGATGTGTAAACTTAAAGGGGTACTTCCTAGTTTGTCTACTAAGAAATCTCCTACAGTAAAAACACCTGAAATAGAACCACATTTCTATGATGCTGGTGATTATGTCACAATCGCAGATGTCAAAAACAATAATCAGAAACAAACACTCAATAGAAGTTTGTACGGAAATAGTGACATAGTTGGAAGAAACTTACAAACAGTACTTTCTGGTAAACTACATGAAACTGAATACGTCTCATTGAATGAACTTCCCAATTGCTTGAATGAAAACAAAGATTATTCTGAAAACGGCCTAATACAACGTCCGTCACCAGCATTGGAAGAATTACAAAAGAAAGGTGCCAAAGTTACTTTGGATTCTCAGGGACAAGTAATTTACTCTTCAGACACGTTGAAACGTAGAAAAGGAGCACATACGACATTTGAACCAGGACCGTTCGTTCAAGATATCACCAAAACATCGGTTATTCAACGAGAAACAGTGAACGTTGTAAATCTAACAGATGAAACAGATTTCCCTTACGAGCCACCTCCACCATGTAGCAAACCCACTTCTCCACAACTTGGAAAAATGATAATTAAAGCGCCAATCGAACCTGACGGTCCTATTACCACAGAGTACATAGCTCTACCATCGCCCAAGCCCAGTACTATTATTACAGCAACACCCGTCACAGATACATTAATCGTGAACGCACAGCCATCACCCATTACTAGTAAAAAGTCACAAGACCTACCGCGAGTAGTAGAAGCGATAACTAGAGCGGGGGCATATGTAAATATACACGATGCAGAGGGTGTCAGCTTATCTCCGACGAAAGAAATATCAGCAGGTAAGAATATTTCTTCAAAAGCTATCAAAATTATCTGTAGTGAATCTCAATCCCCTGATAAAAATCTCACAGATATTATCCCGTTTGTCCCTAATTTCCAAACTCCTATTATGTTACGAAATAAATGCCAACATGAACACAATAGATCGGATAACAAAGTAGCTGAGGTACTTAGAATGTTTACATACAGAAATAACGGGAGCGCTAATGGCCAAATAAATCCTACCAACCTTAATGATGAAGATCTCGATAGGACGATTCATGGCAAAATCAAACGCAGTGATAGCTACAAGTTAGCTAATTCACCCCTAATGCCCATCAAAAAGCTATTAAAACTAGAAAGTTTTGGTAATAATACCAAAAAAGTAGATTCATTAGAAATGATTCAGGCCGAGATAGCTGCAGATTTACTGCGCGATCAGATCAATTACCCACCAACAGTGTCACCGAAATTGGGCCATAAAAGTTTTGATGATTCTAATAACTGTGAGTGTATGAACAATAATAGTTCTTGCTTGGACGATAGTTTTGAAAGTAAAGTAAATAATAGTTCTTACTTAGACGATAGTTTTGAAAGTAAATTATCAGCGTTGAATCTAAGTCCTTTTGCTACACCCGTACCTAAACGGCATACTTTAGCTGTAATACCAGATGCTCGGGAGGCCTCACTTGACATGTTGGCGGCAATTTTAGAATCAGACCCGGATAATGTATGCATTCTTCATTCTCCTCCGTCCTGTCCGCTTTCTCCTACAAAAGTTACTATACCCGTTGATGGGTCGAAACATAGAGCACGAATTTTGTCTATATCTGAGTCTGATTATGGTACAGAAATATGGTAGCCTATGAGTAGATTAGGTAACCTATATTTTTATAGCTATACTCCTTTGTTACCTATGATTTAACCTTTTCTATATTGTTCTGATGCCATATTTTGTAAAATTTAGTACTTAGTGATTAAAGAACAATCTTACATTCCGTCCTTTTAGTATGTAGAAATAATCTTAAATAGGTTATTGTAAGGTCTTCCTCTTGTAACAGCTGTGATAGATTTTTATACTTTTTGTAAGCAATGAATTTTCTATACAAATTATTATTGATATGTTTTGACGCAGTTTTCTAGTGTAAATCATGCATGCTACATACACCTGCAGCGTGCACTGCTTACGAGTGTTATTTTTAACGTTTGTGAGTGCATGGTGTGTTATTCTGTACCAACCTACATCTATGTTTTATTTGTAAATAATATTAATATAAGAATCATTTTGAATTAACGCACTTATTTCATTTGGTCTTCCAACTTCACCTTCATAATATTCGTTGCGAATCGCACTGACAAATACACATTCGAACTAAAGGTCCATTTGCGTAAATTAAATGACGCCATTTTTGAGCTTTAATTAATTATCAAATTACGAAGTTGACCTTTATTTCCTGAATGATGTAATAAGCACCTATAATAATAAAGAACAGCACCAACACATTTTGTAAATATCCAGATAAATTATTTAAATACACGCAAAGTACTAAGGTTACACATTTAACAAAAGCACCTAGGGAATAACATCTACCTACTAATGTGTAAACCTAATACACCTAACTTCTAAAATGAGCATAACAACTCCTTAACGTTATCTCCTTTTTTGTGTTTTATCTGTAGGTATACAGTTTCTTTTAATTTGCACTCATTTTACCATAGCTTTGCACAGTGAAGGAGATTGCTTCAATGACTTGTGTGTGAAGTCTTTCAAAGGTAATTTTTTGTGTTGCTTTTTGGCATGCATGCATGAGATATATGAAGAACGCATAACTAGCCCAATAAAATATTGGACAAGTTAGAATAATTCATATTCTAAAAATACTGATTGCATGTTAAAGAGTTGGAGCCGGTCAAATTAACAAAACATTACATAAACATTTTGCACTTAGACGCACACTAAATTAAATATGTATATAACTGCCATGATTTGGGTAACTCAATGAATAAAAAACCATGCACTTACAATATTTATGTTAAATTATTTTGTACACTGTATTGTATAGTATTTAAATATATTTATAATTTAAATAGATAATACCTACTTAACAAATTATTGTATGTAGCGCACTCTGTATATGACTGATATGTACTTATGTATTGTTGATATACCTAGTTAGAAATGGTTTATAAGAGGAATTCACTGCTAAAAATATATCTACCTACCAACACGTTGAAATAGAAATTATGTATGAGTTAGGTATTGCATAGCAGCTTGTATGCTTCACACTTGTATTAAGATAGCAAACTGGGATAGAATATTAGCCGAATAAAAGCAGAAGTAAAAAGAACCGAGTATTCATATATTTTTATCGATTTCAGACTATCGACATTCCAGTGCTGACGAACCCTG
This sequence comes from Chloroclystis v-ata, assembly GCA_963691955.1. NCBI lineage: Eukaryota > Metazoa > Arthropoda > Insecta > Lepidoptera > Geometridae > Chloroclystis > Chloroclystis v-ata. Next base: position 6,637,632 of record OY829902.1, on the reverse strand, counting down.
TTTGAACGCACCGCAAGACAGAAGGCCTGCAGTGAATTTCAACGCAATAAACCCCACTTTGCACCAATTTCAAACAGCGCATTTCCGAGGCAAGCACGGCGTTGTAAACTACGAAAACCCACCACAAATAAAAGAACAACCTAAGTTCTGGACACTCCCTAAACGAATTCCTGATCCAAGTTCCCATCAACACACGGATCAACAAACTTTCTTCAACTATCCACCTAAAACAACACTCGTCGAATCTGCAACTCTGCCGCACAGAAGCACATCAGCAAACGACTCTATGAGAATTTCACCCATCGATCCCAGAGCAACCGCATCTTTTAAATCCTCTACACCTTCAAATAGAGATCATGTTGCCGATTTAGGATCTAGACTACTTTCTCCAGTCAAGTCTACAATGACTAACGAAGAACTGTATGCTGTTATACACAAAAGCAAGAAAAAACTTAATATTAAAGATCCAGAAAGAGCCGAATCTCCTGCGTTGTCGACATTAAGTTTATCACCGGTCAATTCTGAGACATCTTTGTATGTTAAGAATCCTCAACGGTTCCCTGAAACAGGTTACCTAGGAGACCCGAGGAACAGAGGAAGCTGGTCGCCAGCTGATAAACAAAGCTATCCTAACAACGGTCAAGCGTATCTCTACGGTGTACAAAAACAAGAAACTACATGTGCTGATAGATATGGTCCACAGCCGCAAACATCTAGGCTCGATTTCAAAAAACTTTTGTTACAGCACAGTGTGAAACTCAATACTCTCAATCCTCAAACTAAAAGCAATAAAATATCTGCCGTAGAACAGTTAAAAATTTCTAAAGAAAAACTATCAAGTGGACCTGTTTCACAAAGCAATCGATCTAATGTTAATATTTTAGACTTAAGTGGATCTCCGAAAACCTACGCCCAAAGGAAAGTTATTAAACCAAACCACCAGCCTGCTTCGCCCGGCAGAACTGGAGCTTTGATCAAGGAACACAAAAGTATGCCTAAAATATTACTTTCACCGAAATCACAATGGAGATTCTCAAGCCCACGATCAGATGTTTTGTCAACCCCCATTCCTGAGGCCTACAATGAGGATGAAACCTCAAATGGCTCTGGTGATAAAATAGACACTTCACCAAAAAACCCACCGTCTAAAACAGTTCCTATAGTAACTAACCAACATTTCGGAGCGAGGCGAAATCTAATTCCTATTTCGGAAAGAGCTTTAGAGATGGAAACTAATTTCCCCGACTCGCCAGATCACGGCGTATTTCCTATCAATAAAGATTTTTCTAAATCACAAGGACTTTCTAGATCAGAATTACTACAAGTGAAGAGAGCGGAGTTTTTTAGCACTTCGCCAGAATCGTCTCCTCCGAAACTAACCTCTTTCAGAATTCCATCAACGACTGCTCAGAGCGCTCAATCGAGCAATCATCGTAGTAAAAGTTCCCCAGAGAGAGGAAAAACTTCTCCAACCACTCTTGAAACTGCATTATGATAGACAGCTATCCCTAATATTTGTTTGGCACCTTCAAGCGAAACGGTGCTTAAAATTTCGCTTTCAGTATGAGTTTTGTAAATAATCATGGCAATGAGTTTTATAAAAGCTTTAATCTAGTCTTTTACTGCTTGAAGTGCCATTTTTGGCACTATTCATTTTCAATCCCAGTGTATTGTATGATAAAATCACCTTTGATAAAATAATTTCTGAAAAATGTATAGTGTATTACTTACTGACCTACATAAAGCTCAAAATTTTTCTATTTACTTTCCAACGCTCTACAGGGGCCAATTTTTTTAACTATGTAGGTAGTATTTTTTTCCAAAACAATGTGTTTTGTTTAGTATTAAGTATTTATTGAATAGGTACATGATAATATATTATGTAAGATTTTGGACTTTTTGAAGTTTTTAAGTTATTTTGAATACTATTAAAATGTGTTAAAATACAGCTGGTTTTATTTACTAATAAGCTTTTGTTTTACACAAGTATAGATTTTACAATGTACCTTAGTTGCTAGTAGAATGTATTCTGTATTCATTTATTTGGGTTCAAAATGGCTGAAATGATGATACCTTCCTTACCTACCTGTTGAGTCTTATACATTTAATTAAACTGCACCTTTATTATCTGGGACAATATTTATTATCTACAATTTAAATAGTCAACATGGCACTGGCAAACCTAGATTGAAATTGATTGAAAGGATGACATGTATCAACTTCAGCATTATTTATTTTGTAGTTTTCATTTTTGCAAAGTTAAAATACAGAACAATTTTTATTCCTACTTTATTAGTTGTAACTTGTAATGTTATTGAAAAGGACAAAATTTATAAGAGGTCCAAATACTAAATAAACAGCTACCTACTCATATAATGCATAAATGTAAAAGTCCAATGGGCATCGATAAATGTTCACTCAGATTAAAAATTTTAACATTGGTTGTGAATACAGCAGATGTTATCAATGAGAGAACTACTTTGTCCTTGAGTATTTCGCATGCATTGGTAGCACCCATAGCACTGTTTACCACATACATTTTTATAGGAGTTTTGATGATGGCATTAACACTATCTAAACCAACCTCAATGTTTCTTCAAACCTATGCTATCATGTCTTGTGCAACCATGCACACAACTCTATCACTTATAATATTCAAAGACCTCAAAGAAATGATGAATACAACTCAAGGAAGTTCTATACTAAATGCCATATTACCTTTGTTAATCTTAACGTTGTTGCTGGGGGATCTTGTTCTCGTTCTGTTTACAACCCGTGATAATATATCTGGACGACGTTCAATATCACTGGTTGGAAGATCACGGAACTCAGTAATTGCAGCTGTAACATGATAATAAACTATTTAGAAATATATACTAAATGATTAATAATTAGTTTTATTTGATAGTATGTAAGTACTTACCAAAAGTTATGCATATTCAAGGAAAAAATAACCAAAATACATATTTAATTTATATTTCATATTTATTATAATTAAGAAACTATTTAATTTAGTATACTAGCCACATAACGAGGTTACAGAATCATTAATAGTCTGGTACAAACATTTACAAATAGTAATATGAAAAATGTGAGTACATACTCAGAAAAATAACATTAATGTATTTTGATAAGACCATCATAATTAACCTAACCTAGTATGAGACAAATATATCTATTCATTTCACTTTCACTGACAATGTCCACAGGCATTAGAGTTTTCATTAATTTTTCATAGGTCCATTCATCATAGGTCTCATTCCACCCATAGGTCCCATAGGGCCCATTGGTCCCATGCCACCCATCTGTCCCATTAATGGCCCCATCATAGGCGGGCGCATTCCCATCATGGGGGGCATTGGTCCGTGTGGCCCCATCATCATGGGCGGCATGGGACCGCCAGGACCCATGTTAGGCGGTGGCAACATGCCTGGAGGACCCCCCGCTTGTGGCACAGGCGGCCTCGGACCACCAGGTCCCATGACAGAAGGGTCCCATGGTGGCGGTATCGCTGCTCCTTTGCTTCCGAACGGGTTTTGAGCTATTTTACCAGCTTTGAAAGCTGCTGTAGTGGCATCAATGAGGTGCTGGGCTTGCTCTTCCATCCATTTTTGATAGAAAAATTTTACATTGTCCTTATGTTTTCTTCCAGTACAATGAGTTTTTCGTACACTCGGTGAGTCGTGGGTCAAATATGTATCACAGTAATCGCAATAGTATTTCGGCATTTTGACTAAGACGACAAATTATTGAAACGTATCACAAATTCACATCACAATCCAAACAACAACGCATTGCATTGACGAATGAATGAATGGTGAATGGAGTGAGTTAATAAATGCGTCATTCATTATGAATGAATGAAATTTTTTTTTTTCTTCTGAGGTTTGTTTCGCCCCTTTGGCAGTTCCATACTGAAACCAAAACTTTGAAATTGAAAGTGATTTTTAAACTAAACCATAACCATAAACCCACAAATAAAAGAAGAAGAAGTTCTTAGTATACATTTATTTATAAAGTGGGCCCCAATCACTGACCTCTATAATACAAGTATAGTAAAACCATTTCTAAAATGAACGCTCCTCCACCGAATTCTGTATTTTTTTTTCTGTGTATTCTGTTTTTTTGTATTTCCTCTCACACGTTGAAATCATCACGGTTTTGTGGAGGGGAGTTCATTTTTAGAATGGTTTTACTATACGCGTACTTGTAATAGAGGTCAGTGGCCCCAATGATTTTTTATAATCATTGGTTGGGCCCTTTTGAAGTTATATGTTCAAATAAAATCCTTAATCTAGGCAACACAAGTAGAAGTAAATAAATTTATTTTGTGGGTGCTTCATTAATAAATATCGTCTCACTGAGCTCAACTTTACAACATTATGAAAATTCAACATTTTGGAAATTCAACATTAAAGGAATTGTAACTGCAACATTATGAGAATTCAACGTTTTGGGACTCAACTTTTTTGCCATGTCAACATTTTAGGACTCAACGTTTTGGTATATTCAACATTATAAGAATACAACATTTTGCCAAATTCAACATTCCGGGCCTGAAGGTTGATTTCTGTTAAATAAATATGAAAATTAATGCCAATTTTTGCTCTTCTTGTTTATTTTATAAATTGTAAGTCCCATGTAATGCTTTAGTGTAAACTGTTATGTTACATTAGACGCGTGATCAAATAAAGAATTTGAATTTGAATGCCACTTTTGCCAGGTATTTAAAAAACATACAAAAATTGATAAAAATAAATAAGCAATGATATAACCTGTGGACCGCTCACTCCCCTCCTCTGCAGATCCGCTCCGCTTCCTCCGCGCCGACCCGCCCCTTCCCGCAGGCCCGCCCGCCCCCGCCCGCATACCATCAAAACTGCCATCTGCGCACGTGTTGTTGACGTTTAGTATCGCGAATTTCGCGAAATGGAATTTTAAAAAATCTATAAAATTTTTATTGCCTTATGAAGTAATTGATACCACTATTTTTAATTTGATACCATATTTTCTTGTCAAAGTTAAAATGCCAGAAATGAAGTACATTCTGGTCACAGGGGGTGTTATCAGTGGTGTGGGAAAGGGTGTTATAGCAAGTTCGTTTGGGACTATTCTGAAGAGCTGCGGAATAGATGTGACTTCAATTAAAATTGACCCGTACATTAATATAGATGCCGGTACTTTCTCTCCATACGAGCATGGTAAGTAGAACACCTGTACCGACCTCATGGTTATATTAATTTGTAGCATTACCACGTCGATTGCATCTTTCTATTTATATTTTTCTAGGTGAAGTTTACGTGTTGGACGACGGTGGCGAAGTTGACCTTGATCTTGGCAACTACGAGCGGTTCTTGGACATCACTCTACATAGAGACAACAATATCACCACTGGTAAAATTTATCAGCAGGTTATTGAAAGGGAGAGGAGAGGCGATTATCTCGGCAAGACTGTGCAAGGTATGATGTTGTTATTGATTTTTTGTGTACTATTGTCTCATTCCTATTAAATTCTCATTGCTTACTGATCACATTAGGCCAAGGTGAGTTGTATTATTAGAATATTTTTTGTTTTAGTGATACCTCATATAACTGATGCTATTCAAGAATGGGTCCAAAGAGTAGCCAACATCCCTGTGACTCCAGATGGTGCACCACCAAGAGTCTGTATTGTCGAACTAGGGGGTACAATTGGTGATATTGAAGGAATGTCTTTTGTAGAGGCATTCCGACAATTTCAGTTTCGTGTGAAGCGAGAGAATTTCATCTGTGCTCATGTATCTTTGATTCCTATGGTAAGTTTATTAAAAGTACTACTCTGTTTCATAGATTCTGAAGTTGTCTTATCAGTACATTGTAGTCATTGTCTTTTGGTTTCCAGCCTAAGTCCACAGGAGAACCTAAGACAAAACCTACACAGTCTTCAGTGAGAGAATTAAGAGGACTTGGTTTATCACCTGATTTAATTTTGTGTCGGTCTGAAAAACCTATTGATCACACAGTTAAAGTGAAGATATCTGACTTTTGTCATGTTGGACCTGATCAGGTATGAATAAGATTAAATGAAACAGTTACTGTCCCAAATCAAGCCTTATAAGCCAACTGTAATCCCCTACATATACAATTTAGATTTGTATAAGTAGCACAGTGAAAGGTGTCCAGTTTTAGTGCAATTATTAATTATTGTAATTGTAAAGTGTACCTATATCCTTAAATGTAGAGATAAAACATCCAAAATTCCTTATTTGCTTATACCATGGTGTTGCTGTGTGTTATTTGTTAAATGTGTTCAATTTATCTGAAAATATTTTACAGGTTATTTGTATCCATGACCTGAGCTCTGTTTACCATGTTCCTTTATTGATGGAATCTCAAGGTGTAGTGAATTATTTGAATGAACGACTCCAGCTAAATATCTCTATGCCCAGACCTAGCAAGTAAGTAAAAAATTCATTGACATTCACTACTATTACATTTACATTCATAACTATTACATCATGATGACTCCAAAGCCATGTGCCACGTAGCCACGGCTATGTGACCACTCAAGGTACTCGTTTTGTATACTATATCCTGTTATCCCAATGTGAGAAGTAAAAATAATTATATGACAAAAATAATAATGACATAATAAACTATTATATTCATAACTGCGAAGTTTCCAATGCATTAACCTAAATAGATAAGAATTTACCAATGTAGGTACAGTTAGGGAAATACTGTTTAAAAATACATAATATGTATTATTGAAGAGTGACACAGCATTTGAAGGTCATTATTTTATTTTAAAAGATTTTACTAGATCTATGTCAAGTTGAAAAATGAATAACCCAGATTTTTGATGCAGTGTTTTTCTGTGTAAAGTCTGTTGTAGACAGCTGCTAAATAAAGAGTACCTAAATTATTAGAATTGTTAAACCATCCCAAAGAATTTCAAACTTATTATGAATGACGTCATCCCATTTGTTGATATTTAAAAGCTAGTTACTTTTATTTTAATTAATTACTTTCAGGTTTATGCGAAAATGGCGCAACTTGGCGAAACGCGTAGACAACCTCCGTAAAGAAGTGAACATAGCTCTAGTGGGGAAATACACGAAACTGGAAGACAGCTACGCCAGTGTAACTAAAGCGCTGCAACATGCCTGCATCGCCGCCGGGTGCAAACTCAACCTCACATACATTGAAGCTGTAAATCTGGAAAGACAAATGAAAATTGATGATCCTGTCAGCTACCATAAAGCTTGGCAGGATTTATGCAAAGGAGAGTAAGTAGAGAATGTAGAAATTGTGTGCAAATACAATACCTATTGCTTTTAGGTCAAATAAAGTAGCTTTCTATTCTATAGATTTCAAAGAATTTCCCTTGACCCTATAAACCTCATATTACAAATTTCACTTCTATAAAGTGTAAATTATTTTCAGTGGAGTAATAGTACCAGGAGGTTTTGGTCAAAGAGGTATGGAAGGTAAAATAGAAGCTTGCCAATGGTGCCGCGAAACACAGAAACCAATGCTCGGTATATGCCTCGGACTTCAAGCTTCAGTTGTAGAGTTTGCTAGAAACGTTCTCGGCTTGAAAGGTGCCAACAGCACAGAAGTGGAGCCAGATTGTCAAGACAAACTAGTGATTGATATGCCAGAGCATCACACAGGGAAAATGGGCGGTACTATGCGTCTGGGAAAGAGAAAGACATATTTAGAATCGAGTGTTATATGTAAGTCAATATTTACCAATATTAATTTGGTAATATAATTTAATTAATATACATTCATAGCACAGCTGGGGCGCTGCTTCACCGCGCCCTTGAAACAAATGTGCGTCCTGGGCACTGACAGTGTTAAACAAATATGTAAATCTTTCCTCTAGGTAATTTATTTATTAGATGGGATAGAAATATTGACAGTACCGTAAAATAACGTTATTTTATATATTTTCAGCACAACTGTACAAAAAAGATGTGATAGAAGAAAGACACAGGCATCGGTATGAAGTGAATCCTGAATATGTTGAGCGGCTAGAGGCGGCTGGACTCAGATTTGTCGGCAAAGATGACACTAAAACTAGAATGGAAGTGGCGACTGTGGACAATCATCCGTACTATGTCTCAGTACAGTTTCACCCTGAGTATCTTTCACGTCCACTGTCACCTAGTCCGCCTTTCTTGGGGTATGTTGAACCTACATATATTATATTTTTTATATCAATCTTATATCTTATCAAAAACACACAGTATATAAAAGATGGTTATATCTTTTGTTTTTCATTTTCAGACTGATATTAGCATCCCAAGGAAAACTGAAATCCTACTTAAACAAAGGTTGTCGCCTCAGTCCTAGAAATCAATCGGATGTCAGTTCTGGTAAGCCTACTTTCTTCTACTTTGTGATGTCACACAAATCTTTATGTAAGCTACGCTCAGAGCTTTGTAAAGGAAGCCAGTGCCCAGTAGTGAGACGTAATGTGGGTTGCTTTATGTGTTAAATGTGTCGAAAGCTAAAACATTTAACCAATAACTAAATAGCAGCCATAAAGCAACACACATTATGTCTCACTACTGGGCACTGGCTTCCTCAAGAGTATCTTCTTATAGTCTCTGGGAATTTGGTATAATCACCATGCTTACCAGACTTACCTAAGAAAACGCCGTTGGCCCGTCTTTTATTATTCTTATTACCTTGATTGATAAAACACCCGTAGGCCGCGGAAAAAAATCCGAGCATTACATAAATTAAAGATAATTCGAATCGAAAATATGGAAAGTCTTTATAAATGGTAGACAAGATCATGCTATCTCTTTCAGATTTTACCTCGACAGCACACTCGAAGATACGATATCTTTGAGTGTGCTGTCTTTATTAATAAAATCTGACAGAAATAGAGGATTCCTTGAATCTATTACCTGTCCACCCATACTTACTTTTTTGCACATCTAATGGCTTAGAAATACAAATTAACTATACTTACATAATATGTAGTATAAATCGTTATTATATATTTATTCTTCTTTTTTCAGATGAGGATGATCTGTCAATATCTTCAATGAGCTTAGCCGAAGACAAAACAATAATCGAAAACGGAAACGGCACCAATGGTGTAGTCAATGGAATATGTAATGAGGATAAATAAACCCAGAGTCGACAGAAAACAACCTAGTAATATAAAATGTTAATCATTAGTTACACATAACACACATTTTGTTACAAAATATTTTATTTTTTACTATCATTAAAATCATTTCTTATTGTGTTTAAGAAACTGCTGTTCTTTATCCCTGATTATAAATAGTTCTTGGTTCTTACAATTGGTATGCAACCATTTTAATGAAATAGCATAATAAATTAATTATTGCTCTGACACATAAAAATGTGCCATCTATTTAGTTTTTAGGTAATATTAAGTAGCTAAGGTTAATGAATTATTTCTTGAATCGTCTGTTTAAGTATAAGCACCCACCCCTATTACATTCTTACTGTTGGAACATAGGGACTTCACTTATGACGAGAGAGATTAGGCCATAATTCACCACACTGGCTAAGTGCAGGTTGGTGAATGTCACATGTCCTATTCAATCTCGTCAAGAGTTCTCAGATCATGCCGGTTTCCTCACGATGTTTCCTTTCACCGTTTTAAGTAAAGATTGAATAATAATTATGAGGTGTTTCTTTACGGAATTCCACTGTCAACACACTCGTCATGTTTTGTACTCATTGTAGGTGTTTAGTAGAAAATAACGATAATAATAACAATATATTAAATGTGTGTTTCAATTGTAACATACTTATCATAAGAATAAAATAAGCGTAAATTTTAATGGAACATAGGTTAAGTTTAAGTGTTATGTTCAATATTTTCATTTGTTTTTCACTAACTGTGGTCTAGGTACCTACTCATTTGAAAATTATTCTAATGTTATATAATAAGAGTTGCATAAATAGTTATATAATCAAAGGGTATAGTTACTATGCCCCAATATAAATGGAATCTGAATTGTGATTGAATAACCGACGGTGATTAATGGCTGTTGTATCCTATGCATAAAATATATAGGTATTTTATTATTAAAAAACTATATTTATTTATTTAGTTTTAATTTAATTTTATAGTACTTTTCCGTCAACCGCAAATGCTGCGTTATTGGACGACATTAAAACTTTACAAGACTTGACATCTTCTAAAAAAGTGGCTAAGTGCGAGTCGGACTCGCCCATGAAGGCTTCCGCAGCAAAATTGTTTATATGAAATAGTTTATGACGTAGGTATTATAAAAAACTACTTGATAGATTTCGTTCAAACCAATTTTCGTAGGTAGTTTTTGTGCTAATGTACCTACATTATATATTTTTATTAGCCTTATCATCCTCCTATTTTAGAAATTAGAGGGACACTCTGTTTTCCACTTTGGAAGAGTCTCACGTCCAAACTAATAGGTTTAGAATTACTTAAATGATGTTAGAAACATTGTTATGATTTTGAAGACTATTCATAAATACCCCACATGTATGGGTTCGATGAAATTTTATTTTTAAAGTTTCAGTTCTAAGTATGGGGACCCCCAAATGTAATTTTTTTTTTTTTTCAATTTTTTTTTGAAATATTAGTGTAATTGTTTTTTTTTTTTCAAATTTTTTTTGAAATTTTAGTGCGGTTCACGGAATACATCTACTTAACAAATTTCAGCTCTATAGCTCTTATAGTTTCGGAGAAAAACTGTTGTGACATACGGACGGACGGACATGACGAATCTATAAGGGTTCCGTTTTTGCCATTTGGCTACGGAACCCTAAAAAGCAACGGAATATAATAGCAAGGTATCATTTTACAATGTAAATAACAAGTAGGTTATCCTTAGAGCGTTAATGTCTAACTATTATAATAAGAAATAGGTAGGTAGGTAATCCCACAGAGCAGATATGAGGGTAATCCCAAGCAAGAAAAAGTTGGCGTCTACACCGCTACGCATAGACGATGACACTGGCACATGTTTGTCACTGTAACAGTGATAATCTGGTGACATTTGTCAATAATGGTGCTGCCAAATTAAGTAGTTTACCCCAAATTGAGGTATTTTAATGTGGTTGGTGAGAACAAAGTTTGTATTATGGGTTGGTTACATAACACAAATCACTACATGAATAGATATTTTTTATCATGTCTATAAAATCTCAAGTAGGTAATTGATGGCATGGAACAATTAGTTGTTTACTTATATTAACAAAGTCTTTACTATAACAAAGTTACAATCAATTTCGGTACCTACATTATCTATTAAGTTTGATATTGCTGCAAAAAATTAACAAATGTGATACAAGTTCGTATGGAATTTGGAATCTTATAGGTATGAGCACCAATGTAACAAAATAAAATAGTATTGAATTATTAGGCTAAATAATATCGTTTTTGCAGCATGTAGTTCTGTCACAAAAATGGAATATTTTTGCAACAGCTTGTAACACTGAGTATTCAGTTTGCCCTTCTGCGCGATTGCGAAATCGAAAATCTTCTGTAATTTTGGATAATATTATTTTTAATTCTTCGTACATCTTTATGTGATGTTAATCGAATAATTATAACAGAACCTGCAAAGATTTTGAATCGTGCTATAAACTTTTTTGTTTTGATAGAATGCGGTAACGTGTTCATGTTTACGAGATAAACAATGTTTTATTCGTGTAAACTTCTCTAAATTACTTACACAATGGTTTTCGAGTCGATTGTTGTGGATGTGCTGAATAGATTCCTTGGAGCTTATGTGGAGAATTTGAACAGGAGTCAGCTAAAACTCGGGATATGGGGCGGTGAGTGCACTACCCTCAGAATGATGTCATCTACGCACTTTTTTGCGGTTATTTATGTTTCTTTTTATTTCAGGCGATGTGGTTTTGGAGAATTTAATGCTAAAGGCAAATGCCTTGGAAGAACTCAATATCCCTGTTCAAATTGTTTATGGAAACTTAGGTATGTTACATATTTATCTAATCTTCCTAAACGGCGTATAAATTTTATTTGTCGTTTTTTTGTTAACATTCTTATCAAAATCGTGAAAATGTATGTGATCTAGCCTATATATATATACCTATTAAGTTTACATAGTAGGTTGGTATTGACAAATTTTATGAGTAACCTTAAAGAAAGTATTTATTTACTATCATATACCTACACCAAATAAGCCCACATATTAATTCCATGATACTTATTTAGTAAAATTCCACTAATTGTATTTAGGCAAGTCTTTTATTCATTGTTCAATCTTATAAAAGGTACCTAGCTAATCACTGACAAACCTTCCTTGATTTTCCAAGGTTACCATACTTAGCATGCAGTTCAGACCAATCTCATAATTGTTATAATGATGTCATGCCCTGAAATTGTGCCTGATTTATTAGTGCAATGTAAAGGTTAAAATGGCTTGCCATAACCTTGGGTTTGGTGATAAGTATAACATTAATTACCTATTGTTGGTACCAAAATTAAATAAAAATTTATAATAAAGCTTAGTATTTATTTTTATATAAAACTAGCTTTCCGCCCGCGGCTTCACCCGCATTATATTAGAGTAAAAAGTATCCTATGTCCTTCTCCTGGCTCTAAACTACCTCCCTGCCAATTTTCAGCTAAATCGGTTTAGCTGTTCTTCAGTTATAAGTGAAGTAACTAACACGACTTTCTTTTATATATAAATATAAAAAATCCTTTTCCAAAGAAAAACGATTGCCATCCAAACACTACTACAGGTTACTATTCTTTAAATATTATGTTATGGGACTTATATGGTAACCTTATATTTGAATAGTAAATAGTTTCTCTAACAAATAGTAAGTTTATAAAATACCATACAAAAATATGTTATTAATGTTTATATCCATGTTTAACAACAGAATAAGAGCTCAGTTTATTCAGTAAGTTATTTATTGCAAACATAAAGTTTTACATATAATATGTATTTACATTTAAATAAAAATAATAAACATCAATTCATAAAAAAACATAGGTAACTTGGAAATTTTTTGTTTCATCTGATCCTGGGGACTACCTTATTGGTTTTCTTATAGAGCAATAAGAAATTCTACTACCTACTCTAGGTTTTAGTATAAGATGATGAGTAGTCTGATGTGTTAATCAGATAAGATAATAGTAAATAGATATAAAACCTGTGATTCATTTGTTTACATTGTCTTTCAAGCCTTCTTATAAACATTTATCATGCTTTCTAATAACATGTAGATATCAAGACTACACACAGTCATGTATAGAAAATATATAGATTTTATTACTTTAAAATACACATCACCTAATTTTAGAAGGAGTTTATGTTTTTATTTTCAAAATCGGGAATTACTCACATAAAGTATACCGGATATTCAAAATTAATGGTGTTACTCATGTTAATGTTGATAAAGTGTTATTGCTTTTGCAATTCTTATGTATAAATTATAAACAATGTCTGATTATAGGTAAACTGGTGCTAAAAATACCATGGAAAAATTTGTATGGAGCATCAGTAGAAGCAAGTGTGGAACGTTTGTTTCTGATTGTCAGCCCCATCGCTGAGATCAAGTATGACCAGGAGAGAGAGGATAAGTTCACCCTCGCCTCAAAGATGGCCGAGCTAGCGAGGGTGGCTGAGGCTAAAAAACAAGAAGAAGAAAAAGGTACACATACATATTTTAAAGTTCAAGAGTATGTTTGACTGTAGAAGTACTGGTACAATTTGTAAAATTCTTTCAGTGTCGGATAGTACATTTATTTTATATTTATTATTTTATATTACATAAAATTCATTGATATAAAATAAAAATTGACAATTCACACATCAATGTTTAAATTTTAGTAGGGTCTGGTACTTAAGTTTAATAGAAGCCAAATAGTTTATATACATCCTTGGATTAATTGACCTTATCCAGAGTACTATTATATATATCTAGACCAATCTGACCACTTTTCTTTTGCAGAAAACAAGCTGAATGAAACATTTGTTGAGAAACTGGTAACCCAGATAATCAAGAATGTCCAGTTAAATATAAAAGACATCCACATTCGTTATGAGGACAGCATCACAAACCCGAAGTCGCCATTCTCCTGCGGGATCACTCTTCACAATCTAAGTGTGCACACGACCGATGAGAACTGGACTAAAGCGATTATCCAAGAAGCTGTGACGAAAATCTTTAAGGTATTTCTTGCTGTTGGAATCTATACTAACTTAGGGCCTGTTTCACCGGTTACAGATAAAGTTTCAGATCTTTATCTAATAGATATTGCAACCAAAATGTTTAGTTTATATGGCAGATTGGATATCCGGCACTTTATCTGTAGCTGGTGAGACAGACCCTTAAGATAAGGGTAATTGGCACACCTTATATGATTTGATTGTACTTAGTTCTTAACATACTAATTTATCAGAGAGAAATGTAATAAAAGGAGCTCGAAATAAAATACTAAAATAATGTCAAGGTTAGGTCGAGTTTATCGAAATATCAAGGCGATTCAAGTCTAACAACCTAGATACCTATTTGAATGATGTCATTTAAACTAAGTATTAAAATTGTATAAATATAAAATTATTATTTCTCTATCTATCATCTATTAATGAATGATTGTCTCTTACCTCAGAATTTTTTCCTTTGAACAGATTCTCAACCTAGAAGCTCTCGCTATTTATTGGAATCCTGGCACAGAATTATATCACAAATTAGAGCATGCGGACATCAAAAAGCGCTTGGAGCTTGAAATCGCAAAGAAAACCACCAAACCTTATAATTATGAATATGGTAAGGAAAGGACTATTTCATTTAATAGACCTTACGATAATTCCAAAATTCAATAGTTATTTAGTTGTTTATTTTGCGATTACGATTACTATAATGTCGTATTGTAACTACATAATAACCCTATTAACGTTCCCGCTGCTGAGACTCAGGGAATTGTAATCTCCAATTATAATAGATTTTAATGAAATTGTTTTTGTAGCACTTGGTCCAATAAATGCAACGGCAAAGTTAAAATTAAATCCGAAACCGGAATTGGATGTACCGAAGTTCAGTTTACCCAAAGTGATCCTCAGTTTGCATATGGAACAACTGTCCGTGTGTCTCAACAAGACTCAGTACCAAGATATTATGTTGCTGGCTGATTCTATGGACCGGATGAGCAAAGGTGCCCCTTACAGGTATGACTTGGAATATCTATATTTATAAAAGAAAGTTGTGTTAATCACACAATTTATAACTCAAGAAAGGCTGAAACTATTTGACGGAAAAGAAGGTGGAGTGGTTAAAACTAGGAGTCGGACATAGGCTACTTTTTACAGCGGGAAAGCTAATCTATATATATAAAAGAAAGTCGTGTTAGTGCCTGAACTTATAACTCGAGAACGGCTGAACGGATTTGCCTGAAAGTTGGCAGGGGGGTAGTTTAGAGCCAGGAGAAGGACATAGGATACTTTTTACTCTAATATAATGCGGGCGAAGCCGCGGGCGGAAAGCTAGTTATGAATAAAAATAAATGTATTTCCAAAATTATTCAACCTCAATATAATAATGATTTGTGATATTATGGGCACTGTTTCAGCCGTCACTTTCACGGAGAAACTGACGATATTTACGAGTAGGTATAGTGCTGTATCAATAATCTCATTCTCAACGCAACACAAAAAAAAACCTTACATTGTGTGCTTTTATACTTTTTTATTTTTTATTATGTTCGTCGAAGTAGTAGGTTAATATTGGTTGAAAGCTCATTAGTGATGGAAGTTGGGTTAATGTGTGTGTCGAAACCATACAACATGCAAATGATAAATATTGATTGAGTCAAATCCTCTAAAGGTTTACTAATATTTTGCCTGGTATCTACATAAACAGGATAAATCGTAAATATAATAAAGTTAGTGTGCTAAATGCAACTTATAAAATAAATAATATTCTGAATATCTCATCTTTTGAACTCTCAAGTAACAACAATTTAGTAACTTTTGTAATTTATTTTTTCAAATTGTATTTACAAACAATATGTTAAAGTTACCGACAAACTCGTGTAGAACGAAGTTTTTAACCAAAGCTTCGAGCTTACCACAGGGCTATGTGATATTGCTATATTGCTGTGTGAATTGCCCAGCAATATTTTTTTATTTAATTAGCTGACTCTACTGCGGCCTTGCCCGCCTTATTTTTACATATTTCTTACATTAAAGCCTTCTCTGGACATCAACGAATATTTCGTGACTAAAATTAGGGAAATTTGTTTAGCTGGTCTTGAGATCTGGGACTGGCAACATATTCTGCTTTAAATGTTCATAGTTTTTTTGTTGTTGTAGAAAATACCGTCCTGATCTTAACCGCTACCGAGGACACTACAGTACGTGGTGGAAATTCGCCTACAGATGTATTCTAGAGGAAGAAGTGAAGCGAAGGCGCAGAAACTGGGATTGGTCAAATATGCTGAGCCATAGACAACTTTGCAAGGATTATGCCACATGCTATCAGGTTATTAGCTCAATGAAAGAGATACAGTGTATAGTGTAACTTTTTTTGTCTCGTTAATTATCGGCTAATATCTTTTTCGTATAAACGTTTTACTGATTCTACGATACCTTAAATCTATTAAAGTTTTGGGCTTGTTTATGGAGAGACTAGTTAAAATAAGATCAATTAACTGTGCAACTATGTTTTTCAACTTGGAAGGACATAAGTTTATTCCAAAGGTGGAGCTTTCGAACTCCACTAAGCACTTCTCCCTGATATTAAAAGTTATCTTGATCATTAATTTAGCCTTGTCATAGGACTTCCTGTGACTGGCAACATCCTTCATAAACATGTAGATTTCACCATATGATCTGTCCACCGTTCTCACTCGTTGGTTTATAGAACGCTGTGCTTAATTCAGAATATTCAGATGCACTGATACGTAGACAAAAGTTTACAGTTATTAAAACATACAATTTTATTTTGATTATATGGTTTTCAGGCTAAACTAACATCAAAAATGACTACAGAGCAAAAGGAAACATCTGACAAAGCCGAGAAACATCTAGATTTGGTCAATCTTGTCGTGATTCGTCAGCGGATCGAAATGGAGGTACGTTAAAAGCCATTTCTTAGTTCCCAATCCCAAGGTTCCTCCAAGTAAGAGGTCAGATATCTATATAATATTCCTCTATAAGTATACTATCCAACCCATAAATATTTATTCAAATCGGACCAGCGGTTCCTGAGATAAGCGCGTTGAGACAAACAAACAAACAAAATCTTCAGCTTCATTAGTGTCGATACAATATTCGTCTCCAGAAACATTATATTAAATGTTAACCTCCTCAGGTGGAAAGATTAGGGAAGCTAGAAGCCGAAGCGAAGAAGTCCCGCGGCTGGTTCAGCGGGTGGTGGGGCGCCAGCAGCAACGCCGACGACGAACACGCTAAAAGCACCGCTATTAGTAAGTCAAGATATTCCTTTATATTATGTTTATACAATTATCCGCCGATCGGAGAAACACTCGTTCCGAGGCGAGAATCGAACTTACATCTGTAAAAGTATCAACCATTAAACCATCGTAATAATTGAATTATCCTTCCAGTGAAACAGTTCCAAAACGCCATGACACCAGAAGAGAAAGAGAAGCTATTCCGCGCCATAGACTACCACGAAACAGCTGCGCCACTGCACCTGAACCCCTCGTACGTGGCCGTGGAGAGCCACTTCCGCCTGGACCAGCTGCAGGTGTCGGTGCTGGACGCGGGCGAGGTGCTGCGGGCCGCCGTCGACAACGTGCAGCTCAGCGTCAAGCAGAGGCCCGGGGCTAATGCCTTGAGGTGAGATAAAAGCATCTCTTCCAGGTTACCATGGGATGGAAAGAGGATATTGCACAAGTAAGAGTATTGGCGCTATCCATTAAAAGTAAACATATACAATAAAATAACAACATTGCTGCTGATTTGAGCTGCAAGCGTATGGTTTACTTTGCACTTGCTCAATCAGTCTTATCATATTGCATAACAGTATGGGGAGGAGCTGGTAAGACTTTTGTGCTAAGAGTAGAGAGAGCACAAAGGGCAGTTTTAAAAGTGATGACATCTCGGCCGAGATGTTTTTCTACTGAAGCTCTCTATTCTCTGACTAAAGTACTAAAAGTTCTTAAACTTTTTGGTCTTGCTTCTGTATTGCGCGAGCACTCGCAAATCTCGGGTCATGAATTCTGTATATATTTATTGTTTACTTGAATATGCATTGTTACAGAGTGGACGTCCTAATGCAATCGTTCAGTGTGACCGGCGTGCGTCAAGGCGATCATGAGCCCCACCTTGTTACCTCTATCGTGGAAGTCGGAAAAGATGACAATTTGTTGAACATTGCTTTTGAGACCAATCCTTTAGGTAAATATATGAGTATATTGTATCATGTTGATAAAGTTACATAGACGAGTTATACATGATTTATTTTGTAAGTTTTTTAACGTGCCTAGATTCAGACTCGACGGCTGAAGTTATGTTAATGATGTAATAATTACAAAACCATGGTGTTTACCTAGCGTTTGATGTTTCGAGAGCAACTTTTATTCAGTAAAATCAAATGAAATTTTCGTCTCCCTTTTCAAAATAGTTTTTTCAAAACTTTCATAATAACGGGATTAATAAATATAATAACATATTGTTACAGATGGCAAATGCGACCAACGAGTGAAAGTTATTGCGCTTCCATTACAAATAGTCTATGACGCACAAACTGTTATTGAAATAGTAAGGGTTTTCAAACCTACCACAGAATCCAGCGCTTTGACAAGGTAATAAAATAAACTGGGTGATTGGAAAGCGTGGTCATTAATAGATACTTACTCTACTAAGAATTATTGGATTGTTTCAGGAGACTTATTTTGTCATGAATTTTAATTTTATGAGATAAACAATCATAGGTACTGTACTGTATAGATTATAGAATATACTCAATAATTTAATAAAATACAAGGTGTCCTATAATTTGAGTATGAAGTACTTTTTGTTCTATTAATATCCTAGTTTTAGAAGGCCTTTTTGTCGATAAAGGCCATTGGACATCTAATTAATTCCCATTTGTGGGACGTTATATGGTTTTTTTTAATGATTTATAATATTAACAAGGTTCTTAATGTTTTGAATTTGTAAGTAAACACATTATTTTCAGATTGCAAGAAAAAGCTGAGAATAAGTTGTCAGAAATGAAAGAGAAATCAGCCCTGGGAATGCAGTACGCCGTCCAGAAACACACGTTCATAGATATAGATATCGACATCGCCGCGTCATACATTATTGTATCAAGGACGGGAATTTATAAGTCGTAAGTGATCCTGTTTTTATACATTTTTAAATAATCTCATAATTTTTCTTGGTAAATTTAACATTTGGTGTAACTCAATAGAAAAAAAAGACAAAAAGTAAATAAGCGGTCTCAAAAAAAATTGATCGTAGATTACCGAACGAATTACAAATATTTTTGCAATATTAAATTGAATAAATATGAAACACTATAAAATGTCTCGTGTGCCTCACGGCACAGGCTTGTTTGTTTGTTTGAACGCGCTAATCTCTGGAACCGCTGGTCTAATTTGAAAATTCTTTCAGTGTTTGGTTAGGTTAGGTTTATGAATATGGTAAACTATATGTAGATCACCTAAAAAACGCAAGCGAAGCTGTCGTCGGATCGTCTAGTCTTAAATAAGATTGTTATTTTGAGGCCCTCATTTATTTGGGTAATTTGAAGCCCTTCAATTCTTTGGGTAATTTTGAGGCCCTCTATCTTTGGGTAATTTGAAGCCCCTCAATTCTTTGGGTAATTTTGGGGCCCTCTATCTTAAGGTAATTTGAGGCCCCTCAATTCTTTGGGTAATTCTGAGGCCCCTTAATTCTTTGGGTAATTTTGAGGCCCCTCTTACATTTGTTGTGTATTTCAGCGAGGAGGACTGTGTGGTGGTGAAGCTGGGCGCGATCAGCGTGAAGACGGCGGCGCGCTCGCAGCCGCTCGACGTGCAGCGCCTGCACAAGGAGGGGCTCGCCGACCACCAGATACTGGACGAGATCGCCAACCACAGCTACGATAAGATGACGCTCACTCTTACTCAGATGCAGGTATGATTATTGTTTATATTATAAGTATACTAGCTGTATCTACGTAAATAAAGTTGGTATAATATAGCATATAGCGTGTCTCGATAAATGTACTATCCAATACTGAAAAAAATCAGATGTTCTTGATATTAGCGCGTTCCAACAAACAAAGAAATTTATAATATTTGTATAGATTTTGTATGTATACGTATAATGTCACTCACTTATTTCACTAAAATAGATAACTTTTGTTGGTTCAAAATATATTTCCAATTTTTTGGCACTATAGAGGTGCGTTTTGATTCCAAACAAATTATTGTTATTCACTTTTTCCAGATGGAGTAAGTATTCAACTGACACTTGACACACTGACATCTTGTACTGCAACATAATACACCACTCTGATATCTTGTACTGAAACGTCTATATGTGTGTGATTAAATAAAATAAATAAAAATGATTTTATAATTTTAGGTCGTAATAGCGTTCAGTAATGAGGACTGGAAGCGCGCCATTGCTTCAGAAGAGGCTACATCGCTGCATCTGCTGCAGCCAACGAATCTGATGATACAGATACACAAGTGTCTGATCACGGATGACCCCAGATTGCCTAAAGTGAAGGTTAGGGGCGAGCTGGAGAAGATAGCTATCAGTGTTTCTGAAGATCGGTAAGTAATTTGTTTTAACCTCAATGTTTAATTATCATCATCATCTCAGCCACTAGACGTCCACTCCTGGACTATTAATGTGCTAAAACAATTCACTCATCTAGTTTTCTGTAAAAATATGGTTTGAAGTACTATTTCTCAATTTTATGGTTGTATTCAATCAATCAATCAATCATTTATTATTGACATTAAATTGTGTACAATTTTTATTTACAATACAATATAAATATTATATTAAATATATATTTTTATAAGTATTAAAGAATGCATTGTAAAAAGTAGGAAATAACAAAATAGTAAAATATCCAGTATAATCAATGATGTACATTTTGTTTTTAGGTTATTAACGCTTTTTGAAATCATGGTCAGCATACCCTTACCCACGTCTGAAGAAACAACTCCGCTAAAGGTATTTACTCAGTATAAAAAGGTTTTGCTAAATTATGCACATCTTTAGATTTCATTCTCTATACTTTCTAACATCTGAATGTTCATCAATAATTTAACCCAATTTTTACTAAAAGTTGTGTTTTCATGTTTCAGGCCAACGATTCTAAAGGCTCCAGTCTATCGCTGCTGAGATATCTCGATCCCGCTGAGAAGCAGAAGCGAGACACTGCTCGCACTAAGAAAATAACGCATAGTGACGAACAAACTGCACAGCTGACAGAAGTAGAAGCGTTCTTTATTATGAAAGGTAATTGAAATACTATTATAATATTAAAATGTTTTTAAGTTCCCCGATATTTCGACACTGTTTCGAGCGCCATGTTCACAGACGGACTGATTGATGACACCGCCGAGTAGGCAAACGTTTATTGACAAACGAACCGATCTACCCTCTTTCGGAGTCTTTTATTGCGAGTTTGATTGTCATTATAGTCCAGTCAAATTAGCTTAAAAATGGCAAGAATCTCGGAATTCGAGATACCAAGCTGTAATTTTGTAAATACTTAGATATTGACACCCTATAAGTTGTCTCAAAACCTACCGATCGTAGGGTGTTCGCAACCATTAAAATTTACCGGTCAAAGACCGCAAAAACCGGTTTTTTTGTAAATATCTAATTTCCTATGGGTTCTTCCCTATTTGTGTTTTCAGCAATATTGTAGAATACAAAATTCTCTACAAATTATGTCGGATTAATTTTTTCATACGGTCAACCGTTTTCGAGATAGAGGGCGGAGAGCGCGCGGTCACAGCATCACTTAAGGTCAACCGGTGCCTCCGGTCGAAAACGCGCCATATAATATCAATAAATCAATTATTATAAATATTTTTCAATTGTTAAAAACTATTAAATTATAATTTATCATTTTCATAATGTAATATATTTATAATGTACGTATAATATATTCAATAACACTGATAACCGTTTTCTAAAATTAAAAAAATATTATGGGAAAAACTTAAATCATAACATACAGGGTGTTTGGTAGGGAGCTGTACATACGCCTAGGGTAGAAACTAGGGATGGTCTGCTACCTACCCCCGCCCATTACATTGACCTTGGCCTCAAGGTTTTTTTTTAATTAATTTTTATTTTTCATTTGACTTTTTTGTGAATTTTTGACTAAAACTACCTGTAGCTCAAAATCTATCCATAGGACAGGTCTGCTAATGGTCTTGTTTTAATCGTTAGAGTCTTAGGATCCTGAAAAAAAATATTTTACACCAGAAAATTGTGGAGAAGAATAGTTATTGGGCCTGAAGTACCGTGGGAATGTATAGAAATAATTTTAAGGGCAGCTTTCTATGGGGTTTAAAAAAAAACTAACAGGTTTGGAGTTCTTCTGATTTTTTTAAAACATCCTCAGTCCATGCCCTTTCTAACGATATGCTAAAAGTGTTATTATCACTTTTAGTTCCAAAGTTATTAATTAATTTCCGCAACCAGGGCACTTTAAGCAAAAATTTCAACTAATGAATATTAAATGTGTTCATGGCTGGGATGTCTCTTCACTCTCGGGTTTCGATCTCTGGGTGCCCAGTAATGGAGATTGTGGTAATTTACAGTTCCTTCCTTCCAGTTCGACTATGCAAGAAGGATGCAGTTTTGTCGCCACTTGCTCCATACGCGGAAGATAATATTTTTTTACGGAGTATTTTCTGGACTGACGAGTCAAAGTTTGAGAAGGAGGTTTTTTTTCAGGATCCTAAGACTCTAACGATTAAAACAAGACCATTAGCAGACCTGTCCTATGGATAGATTTTGAGCTACAGGTAGTTTTAGTCAAAAATTCACAAAAAAGTCAAATGAAAAATAAAAATTAATTAAAAAAAAACCTTGAGGCCAAGGTCAATGTAATGGGGGTAGGTAGCAGACCATCCCTAGTTTCTACCCTAGGCGTATATACAGCTCCCTACCAAACACCCTGTATGTTATGATTTAAGTTTTTCCCATAATATTTTTTTAATTTTAGAAAACGGTTATCAGTGTTATTGAATATATTATACGTACATTATAAATATATTACATTATGAAAATGATAAATTATAATTTAATAGTTTTTAACAATTGAAAAATATTTATAATAATTGATTTATTGATATTATATGGCGCGTTTTCGACCGGAGGCACCGGTTGACCTTAAGTGATGCTGTGACCGCGCGCTCTCCGCCCTCTATCTCGAAAACGGTTGACCGTATGAAAAAATTAATCCGACATAATTTGTAGAGAATTTTG
This sequence comes from Chloroclystis v-ata, assembly GCA_963691955.1. Classification (NCBI taxonomy): domain Eukaryota; kingdom Metazoa; phylum Arthropoda; class Insecta; order Lepidoptera; family Geometridae; genus Chloroclystis; species Chloroclystis v-ata. The sequence goes on along the minus strand of OY829902.1, from coordinate 6,614,209 downwards.
TATTCTACAATATTGCTGAAAACACAAATAGGGAAGAACCCATAGGAAATTAAATATTTACAAAAAACCGGTTTTTGCGGTCTTTGACCGGTAAATTTTAATGGTTGCGAACACCCTACGATCGGTATAACCTGCGCACATATAGAAGCGAATTATAAATGGCGTCCGCTCGCATGCGTTCTCGCTCACTCTCTATCGCTGTCTATACTCACACAGTGAAGTACGCGCTACAAAAAAATAGTCAGTCAGGCCTAATTCGCACGAGAGCTTTTTTAACGTCCGTTAAAAAAGCGTTCAAATAGAACATAATAATTATGTTCTATTTGAACGTTTTAGGCATACCCAAGTACGTGTTCACACGTCGGCGATTTTAGAACGCGACGCTTTTTTATCGAGCAGTGTTGCATTTTCAACGAAAAGTGCTGGTAATAGGCCGTATGAAACTTTTTATTATTATTCACACTATTAAAAAAACGCCGGCGCTGCGATTAGTACGATGAGTATTAGTAGAAATATTCCAATAATTCGTCAAATCTTGTATACTTGTCGAATCTTCGTACAGTGTCACAAACTGTTATTTTAAGTATCTCTGTTCATTCAGAGGATGTACCCAGAATGACCTTTTTTTCTTTCTTCTTCTAGCAACACAAATCGCTATAGCTAGTTATTTAGCAAAAAAAAATTCCCACGGCTTTCTAAAGCGAGGGACGAGACGAAAGTGATTTAAAAGCGTTCGTATGAATGATCACATTGAGGACCTTTATAAAAGCGCCGGGTTTATAACGCAAAGTTGTTTAAACTCTTTACTTTACTTTACTAAAAAAATAATTTCATTTAAAATAAGTATTTTGTAAAAAAAACTCTGTAGGGACCTAGATAAAAATACTATTTAGATAATAATAATACAATAATACCGTGGAAATATGCTCGAATTACAAATAATTTTGGTATTATGTTTGTATGGGAAATTCGTCGTGACGCCGGCCTGTTTGAGAAATTGTTTTGCCAACCGTACCATACCTACCCGCCGCCATTTACAGAATTCACTTTTAATTGCGCAGGTTATAGGTTTTGAGACAACTTATAGGGTGTTAATATCTAAGTATTTACAAAATTACAGCTTGGTATCTCGAATTCCGAGGTGAAATCCTAATTTGACTGGACTATTAGTGATGTTACCACCTGTTTCATTCTCGAATGCAAGTCGATCGCGACATACTACACTGACCGTATCTGGTAAAGTGCGCGCCACCACTCAAGTCCGTTAGACGTGGCGCTGCTTGCCTAGATATTAACGTTTCTTATACTGTAGTTCCCGCGTTAACCGTAAGACTTCAGTGGTGGCGCGTACTCTACATTTCAATCATGGTATGTTACCCGTTTCATGTTCAAATATTGTTTTAAACTATAATAGTTTAATACAAATATTTTTATTGACTTTTATTTTGATTTTAATTGACAGACAAATAAAAATTTTTATTTTGTGAAACTTGTCTGGAATCAATAAAAATATTTGTATTTGTATTAGTTTAAACAGTAAAAAGATTGAAAAAACATTTTTTTTAATCTTTCAGAACTAATCGTCAGCGTGAACCGAAAGACGGTAAACTTGAAGAACGCATACGATCGTTTTCTTGTCTTCTCTCTCTCTCTGTTGGAGTTGACGGCGACGCAGAAGACGTTCACGCTGGAGAGCACGGCGCGGCTCGGGGCCGTGCGCCTGCAGCACCACCGCCACGGACACGACGCGCTCAACATAGTGCAGACGCCCACCGTGCGCGGCGTGGAGGACAACGCCGATCAGTATCTGTTCATCGTTACTTATAGGAATGTAAGTACATATATATGCGACGCAGAAGACGTTCACGCTGGAGAGCACGGCGCGGCTCGGGGCCGTGCGCCTGCAGCACCACCGCCACGGACACGACGCGCTCAACATAGTGCAGACGCCCACCGTGCGCGGCGTGGAGGACAACGCCGATCAGTATCTGTTCATCGTTACTTATAGGAATGTAAGTACATATATATGCGACGCAGAAGACGTTCACGCTGGAGAGCACGGCGCGGCTCGGGGCCGTGCGCCTGCAGCACCACCGCCACGGACACGACGCGCTCAACATAGTGCAGACGCCCACCGTGCGCGGCGTGGAGGACAACGCCGATCAGTATCTGTTCATCGTTACTTATAGGAATGTAAGTACATATATATGCGACGCAGAAGACGTTCACGCTGGAGAGCACGGCGCGGCTCGGGGCCGTGCGCCTGCAGCACCACCGCCACGGACACGACGCGCTCAACATAGTGCAGACGCCCACCGTGCGCGGCGTGGAGGACAACGCCGATCAGTATCTGTTCATCGTTACTTATAGGAATGTAAGTACATATATATGCGACGCAGAAGACGTTCACGCTGGAGAGCACGGCGCGGCTCGGGGCCGTGCGCCTGCAGCACCACCGCCACGGACACGACGCGCTCAACATAGTGCAGACGCCCACCGTGCGCGGCGTGGAGGACAACGCCGATCAGTATCTGTTCATCGTTACTTATAGGAATGTAAGTACATATATATGCGACGCAGAAGACGTTCACGCTGGAGAGCACGGCGCGGCTCGGGGCCGTGCGCCTGCAGCACCACCGCCACGGACACGACGTGTAACTGCCAGATACACACTTATACGTTTGATGCATTTTTGACATTCATGCCAGTCTATCATTATAACTTACAAAAAAAGTCTACTCTAAGTACGTTTTTCTTGGTCGGATAAATGTCCAACTTCATAATGTTCCCAACATTTTCAAATCTTTGAAACAAATTTGTTAAATTTGTGTTTTGCAGATAGGAAATGTCGATATAATATTTGTTAACAGCTTTGCTTGCTTATTTCTACGTTATCTGCATAGATATAAGCTATATTTTTTTTCATAATTTTTTTAGTTTTTTACTTCAACGGAATAATACTGAACTGTTAATTAATGTAGTCGCTATTTCACAGGTTGATAAGAAGTGCCCCGAGTTCAGAAGTCACTACAAAAGCATCGAACAACTTATCGAACTCAATTTCACTTGTCTCCAATTGCTGCTTCATAATGAAGGACTACAAGAAATATTGGTCATCGTTAATAATTACCAGGTAAGTTACAATTTTAGGTCAAACTAAAATACACTAAATATTATAAAATTATAGGTAGAGATAATAATTCATCTATTCCAAGTTGTCTAAAACTTCTAATAGGTGGCGGTTATCTGTGTTAGTATCGGTTTGTCAGATCGTGATTTTACGTGTTCGTGAAAAGTGATGTTGCGATTATCGCAACCAAAGCGCCTGGCGGTAGCACGATCCCATTCGAGTGCTTACAATAACGCTAAAAACAAAGTTGTTTTAAATCTCATTCTAATATTTCGACCGTAACTGAATATCTTATAAATAGGTTTTTTAAATAAAACTTTGATTTCTTTAAACGAAGATTTATTTACAGACAAGATTACAAAGCATACAGAGCACTCGAGACAGAACAGGGGACGCCGGACCACTTGCAACCATCATGGAAGATGAAGAGTTTGATAATGCCAAGTCCAAAGGTAACTCTTACATCTTGTATAAATAATAATAATAAATCTCTCACTTTTCCGCTCAAAGGTAACCCTTACATACAATAAATATCTCACTGTAACTACAGTTTATTTATTAAGACAATAAACTTCTATGCATTCAATATATTATAAGCGTTGTCGTATAAATAAGTATACCTAACCAATTAGTTAATTTGGTTAGTATAACCTTGTTCAGGCGCATGTATTCTATACTTTATTTTATAATCATATGTTTTGTAAGTGCCTTTTCTGTAAAATTCTTAAAAAAATATTTAAGTTTTATTAAATACCTATTTATGTTTTTTAAAGAACAACTCGTTTATAGATAAGAAATGAATTACTTATTATATTTTTCAGTTAGCGTCAGTCGACCAGCCCGTCAAAAGCTAGTAGAGAGTATACAGATTAAAGTGGACGCTAAGATAGGCGCCATAGAGATTCAGTTCGCGAACGACCGGCAGCCGCTGTCGGTGGTGAAGCTGCAGGGCGCCACCGCGGGACTCACGCTCAAGAGCTCCTACACGCAAGTGGACGGCGCTATCAATAGCATTAAAGTCATTGACTTGAACCCTTACACTATCCATAAGGAGGTGAGTTATTCTAGCACATATCGCACCTTCTGTGGAACAAGGGCCGAAGTACTAAATTTTCGAAAAATGACTTAGGTATGCTATTGTGCTTTTAAAACGTTTAAAGTCATTATTCGAAAATTTATTCGGTTTTGTTTTGTCGTCGGGAGTGTTATTATTTTAATAGATTGGTCCAGCCGTTTTTAATATTAAATCACCCCTACTTACGGCCCCACTGCTGATACACATGGACTTCTCTCTCGACGAGAGTCTTATCATATTATCTTACACGGCAGTAAATGTCTTCTTCTTCTTTTATTTTTGGCGAACGTGACTGGCTATTGGGGTTTTGACGTCAACCAGGCAGTAAATATTTTAAAACCTCAGAAGAACGAATTTAATGGAATGGCCCTAACCACGAATACATCGTGTATACCTACGCTAACATAAATTAGTGTTGTACGAGGTAGGTATATTACAATAATTTATCGATAGAGTTTGTTTTCAACTGAACTTTTTTTATGATAATGTATTTATTGTAAATTGAAGTACGTAAATATTAAATTATAGAATTATAGAATTAATACAGTTATAAAACCAAGCAAAACAAAAAAAATTTTAACTAGAACAAAAAAAAATAGGTACTTAAGTAGAACTCAAATTCAAACATTCGTTTAGTTATATTCTGTGGGCATATTAATTTAGTGAAAATGAACTTTTAACCTTATTTTAACTAGTTTGAGTTCTACTTAATGTTTAAAGTTCATTTTAACTAAATTAATATACCTACCCACAGAATATAACTAAACGAATGAAAGACCTGAATAAGCCAAATGTTTTAGATAATTATAAAACACAATATACTTAATACAATATACTTACTTATATTTAGTATATTATTATATATCAAAATAATTTATATTTCAAAATAATATAATATTGTATAAAAAACCTGAAATCTAATCCGTCATTTCATTCTACGATTCATGCTATTCTGCAAAAACACAATATATTATCAACATTTATTCAAATTAACATGGTCTATAATTTGTTACCTAAGTCTAAAATCAAAATATCGATAACTCGTGCAATATACAAGAACACCACTATCGATGTAAACAAAACCAAAAAGTGACAGTAAATGATATCCAAACTATCCAAAGTGACAGTAAATGATATCGAAGGAAGCTGAAGAAAGGCACGTGCCATAAATATTGGCAACCAAGCGCAACTGTTGAGTATATAGTTAGGCTCCTTTTAATTCCATACATAAGACAGAGATGTCATCATTTTTATTTTAGTCATCTTATAAACTAATTCCATAGACAATTTAGTAACATATCTATTGGTATTCTATTATCTAAGTTTAAAACTGTCTGAAATACTTGTCATTGATTGTAGTAAATGTATTATTGCAGATCCTCAAAGTGATAGGCGGCGACATAGTGAACTTCCAAGTGGTGTTGTTCAACCGCGAGCAGTTCCCGGCCGCCAGCGACGTGGACGTGTCCGTGGACGCGCAGGTCAACTGTCTGCGCATCGTGTTCCTCAACTGGTTCGTCAGCTCTATGCTGGTAAGTATATATTTTATATATATACGAATGAATGAATGAATTAGCTCTTTATTGTACCTACTTATAAATAACATAGAACAAAATTACAAAATTACTATTTATAGGGCTTATATAGGATATACACAGAATTAAGACATAGTAATTTTTACTAAAGCAATTTAGTTTATGTACTTGGAACTACGCTGAAATCATAATACCTATAAAGATTGACAGTAAAAATGAGGCAAATATCTGAATAAATACAGAAATAAAATTATAAACTGTGTTAGATTTAGCTACCTGTAAGTAGGAATTCGCGTTTTGTATCATTGGTAAGATTTACCGTGGGAAGCTCTATGAATAAGTATTTTAGGATTTTAGCCATTTATTTCCATAAAATCCTATTCCATAAAAGTAAATAAAACAAATATGTTTTTATTCTCAGGATTTCATGAACACGTTCCAAACTGCGCAACAGGCGATCATCTCGGCGTCCTCTCAGGCCGCGGACGCCGCGCGCGCCAACGTGGCCACGGCCTACCAGACCACCAGCAAGGTGCTGCTGAAGGTGCGCCTCGCCGCGCCGCTCATCGTCATACCGGAGAACTCGCAGAGCCTGGACGCGATAGTCGTGGACCTCGGCCGGCTGAGCATCCTGAACCAGTTCGTGGAGCTGCCCGTTTCTGTAAGTCATCATTATCATCATTTTTTACGTTCCCACTGCTGGGACAGAAGGACTTTTCTTTGGACGAGAGAGATTAGGCCCTGGCCACACCACACTGGCCAATTGCGAGTTGGAAAATGACATGTCCCTCAAACATAATTATCAAAAATCTCAGAACATGCTGGCTAGCTTACAATGTTTGCGTTCACCGTTAGAGCACGTGTTTACAAAGCGCACATAAATTTTTAAAAATAATTAATTTTAAAGGAGAGGTGGGGTTTGAAACCAGTGTCCTCCCAATTATGACAAGATTTACCATGTTATATAATCTTTTTCTCACCAATTTTTTGGCACAATATTAAAACATGTCTGTTAACCTTTATTTATATGGCTTATTTTATCATACCAGGACAACAAAGTAATCGTGGACGAGTTAACCCTAGAGCTGGAAGACATGAAGGTGTCCTGCGTGAGTTTGACCCACGACCTCCAGTCGACGTCGTGCGAGAGGAAGCTGCTGCGGCCGACCAGCTTCAAGCTGCTCGTGCGGCGCAGTCTGTCGCCCTGGTACGAGCCGCTGCCGGACCTCGACGTGTCTGGACGGATCAAGACTATTACGGTGAGCAGAACCACCCCTAGTTACGTTCCTACGTTTCTGCTGGGACAGTGCTTTTGTCTTGACACTTGAGGGAGATGAGGCCTTTATGCTGGCCAAATGCGGGTTGGCGAATGGCACGTGTCCGTCAAACTCTTTAAAGTTCTCAAAACATGACGTTTTCCTCATGATGTTTGCCTTCAGTTCAAGCACCACACCGCTCACTGCACCCTATATAGTATACCGATTGTCTTGGGCATTGATAGTGTTAATACAATACACTACAAAAACACTTTATTGTATACCAATAACAAAACACACAAATAAAACACAAAAAGAGACGCGTACAAGGGGCGGCCTTATCGCTAAAGAGTGATATCTTCCAATAATCAGACACGTTTGCACAAATCTTTAAATACAGATCTCAAAAACACTTATTATGTTTCAGATATCAGTCGGCCACTCCGATTACAAAAGCATAATGAAAATCCTCAACCAAAATCTGCAAGAAGGCCAGACCAAAGTGGTAGAGGCGAAACCTCAGTCAGATGTGCCAAAAACAACATCAAAAAGTACTGTGAAAAGTCAACCGAGTAAAGTCCAAGCTCGGGCTAGCACCAACACAAATGCTGCTGTTAAAGAGGCGAAGAAACCCAGGATATTGATCAAATTCGCATTCACAATGGACAGTTTTGTCATCAATATGTCCACTTCTGTTGTAAGTATTCTTGTAGTATAGATGATCCAGACTTAAAATGAACTCCCCTCCACAAAACCGTGATAATTTCAACGTGTGAGAGGAAATACGTATTGCATCAATATACTTGTGTGCGTGCTACAACTTTACTGTAACATTGGCTCATCTGTCTGTCAAAGTGATACCGTTTGCTTATACGTTATTGAACATCCAATGACAAAGATCAATTTATGTGTGTTGTATCTATACACCTTTTTGCATGTACGTGTAACCGCGGTGGAGGGGCGTTCAGTTTAAAAATGGTTTTACTATACATTATTATTGAATCTAAGTTCTTTGTTTAAGATATATCACCAAACCATTGGTGCAACTATCCTAATCTTAGTTGTTACGAGTTGGGTACGATCTCACAAATCTACTTATATTTATTTTATAGTGATTGACTCACACTTAAGTTCAACAATCAAAGCTTTACTGAAGATTTGAGGTTTAGGATAAATTCGAGCTCTTACTAAGTAACTCCTCCATAGCGTAGTGGTTAGCGCAACCAGGGCTAAACTGGGTGGCGTGGTTTCGACCCCACTCGAAGCCCAAGGTTACGTTGTGATCTTGTAATTTTTCCTATACCATTTTCTAATAGTTTAGATCTCACAAAAGTTTCTGAAAATCATTTAATCTTTTGTAATTTCAGAAAAATGAAATCATGCCAGCTGAAATCTTCCCAGAAGACGTGGATCTGGCGCGGTTCTGTCTCGCGCTGCTGTCGGTGAAAGGGCGCGTGTTCTCCGACAGTTCCATACACACGTCTGTTCTGCTCGTCGACTGCACTTTGGACGACACCAGACCAGACCGCGGGGCTAAAATTACAAGGTAACTTTAATTATATTACATATTTAAGCATGGAAAATGTATGTAATGTGTTTGATCCTGAAGAAGTCCCACGTTTTGGGACGAAACGGTTGATCAAAATTCAACCTAAAAAAGGTTCGTGTATTGCCCGTTTGTATGAAGGAAAATGTAATTTATATACCATTTAAAATGTGAAACAAAGAATTTTTTTAAGTTTCATTTGAAGTTCAGTAATTTGAGTTTAATATTAATTAAGTTGCTTAAAAACGACTAATAGAACACCTCTTATCTTTGGTATTATGATAATTGTAAAAATAGCTATATTACTTTTCACAGATATTTAGAAAGACGCAGAGAGAGAAACGACAGCGTTGTTATGGACGATTCCAATACGTGTCTAATGGAAACTCCTGATAAGCTTCGCAGTATGATCGATGTTACTTACACCATGAAAAATAACGACACATTTAGTAAGTTACTAAAATATACATATACATTTATTTTAAAAGCTTGTCAACCGTTTCTAAGTCAGGACACATTTTCAAAATTCACGGTAGATTTACATTTTATTTGTAAGCTTAACTACATGCTTTAGATTTAGATTATTAGATTTTACAATTGTATAGCTAATTTTATTAACTTATTATTGATTAATATTGTATTGTTGACCTATAAATAATGTAAGTTATGTTATGTTATTAATAGTGTGCAATAAAGTAATTCTATCTATCTATCTAAGTTTACCAATTCATGACCATCTTATATTTTTTAGTTGATGTAAGGGTGTTCAGCTTCAACCTAATATTAGCGATGGACTTCCTCAAAAAGATCGCTGAGTTTATGACGGTTGGCCTGTCTGAGGATGAAATGGTGAAGATAGTAAAAGACGATGCCAAACCAATGAAAAATATTCCATCTGAGAATGCTACACCTATGGCGGTAAGTGATAAAAATAACATTTTTATTTATTAATCTTGTAACAAATACTAAAGTAATATACATTAAAAAATACGTTATGTAAATAAGAAACATAGCTAAATTGAAAATTATATTCTAGAAAGAAAAACCGTCGTTACGATCGAACGTGGAAGTCTCTGAAGCATCGACACCATCAATGATGACTATCAACATAAAGATCGAGCAGCCCGACATCATTCTCGTGGAATCATTGTTAGAAAAAAAATGCGACGCCCTGGTTTTAAATGTAAGTACTTACTTCATTTTAATTACTGTTTCAGGCATATTTCATATAATTATATGTTATTTATATTTTTTTTTATTTATTGAACTAGACCTGCATTATTTCTTTCATAACAACGAGAAATACTCACGTATTTACAAAGGAGTTAAACACTCTCGACGCTTCGATCACGACAAGAGCAGTCTTTTTCACGAGGAGTGAGCGTCCCGCCGTGCTCAGTCTCCTCTCTGCTCACGCGTGCGGTTATCACTGCGGGCCAAGTATCGCAGCCGTCGCCGTTGTTTATGAATAGTGAAACTCACGAAAATTTTGAAATAAAATAGACCTCCATTTTAAAATAATATACTTTCAGTTAGTAAATTGTACCTAGTAACATAGATACCTAGTTACAATTGTCATGTGAATCGTTTTTGTTTCCATTATGTCCCTATTTATGTATTATGTAAACAATCAGGATTTTAAAACTATGTACGTTGTATAGATGGAAGGCAGATTCAAGTTCCGTCAAAGCGTGGAGCGTATGGTGGCCGACGGGTCTATCTCGGGGCTGAAGATAGTGATCAAGACGCTGGGTGAGGCGGACGTGGCGCCGCGCTCGCTGCTGGCGCCCACCGACGTGGCGCTGGCCGTGTCGCGTCCGCCGAACAGCGGCATGCATGTGGACCTCACGCTTAGCGATATCAAGATCACTGTGTCTCCAGGTATGGAGAAACTATCATTTATTTACAAATTATTACCCTCGCTTTGCTAAGATTGATTGATTCTGAGTTTGTCCGTAAAATCGAAAAGATTAACTTGTACATGACATGTCATCACTATCAATCACACCCCCCCCCCCTTTTTTTTTTCTCTTCCCCTGAATGTAACAATGAAAGTTCCCATCATTTCAATAATCAATAATCTGAAATGAAATGAAGAGTTTTCTTTACATACTTTTTTATTAGTTCATGATAAAGGTACACATCAGAAAAAACTTATAACTGAATAAACCATTTATGACTCGTCTATGTAAATTACTACATATCAACTGAGCTCTTGAATCACTCTATCTATCAAAAAAACCGCATCAAGATCAGTTGCGTAGTTTTACAAATTTAAGCATTCATAGAGATATAGAGAGACAGAGAAAGCAACTTTGTTATATTCTATGTTGTGATATCTTCAAACTATATATTGTTTTTAATTTTATTTTCAGATATCATAGCCTTAGTGAACCGCGTACTGGCAACAATGACAACGAGCGAAGAAGATACAGTAGAACAAGTGCAAAAGGCTTTATACTACGAGAAAGAATTATGGGCCATCCAGCCGTTCAAACCTAACTCTTATTGGTTCCTGAAAACAGGTGAGCTTGAACATCAAACTCATAAATTAATTTTTAGCTATTCGTGACTTGACTATGTTTGTTTGATATATGATCCGTCAATTTTGGCAGGTGTAGTTTTTAGGTCTAAACTAGTTTTTGAATACTTAAATGTACTGTTTAATATTTTTGCTTACATTGAAATGCACACATCATTAGCGACCCATAGACTAACGTTCATTCCTGCCGGAATGTACAATTCTTACGGAATGAACGCCAGTGTATTTGCATAGCGAGAAAGAATGACTGTATTATAACACCGCGACCCTTCACTTCGTGTTTTATTTTATCCCGTCGCTTATCTGTACACGGGATAAGACGGAAGGAATGAACGTTAGTGTATGGGCCGCTATTAATAATGATAATGCATTATAATCATGTGTTGCTTAAGGTCACTAAATATGAAAGAAAGAAAGAAGAAAGAAATGTATCCCCTAGTTCCCCTATAATGGGCTTGGAGAGACCCGTGCCTAGTAGACGAACGTAATCGAAGCGTAACAATATAAATAATACAGAATAATATAGAGTTAGTATAAACTAATACAACAATTCTAAAGTAATAAAAAGCAATAGCATTCGAGACGACACTAATCTCCTTATTTTACAGAGGTAGCCCAAGAAGCGAGTGAAGAATTCATCACAACAGACGCGAAACCCAAGCCCCCTGAAGGCGAGATATGCATCATGTCTAGTCCTTCCATCGTCGTGTCTCTGGTCATGGATATAGGCAAGGAGACTATCCCAGTGCTGGTGCTACAAGCCTCCTTGACTGGAAAGGCGAGGGATTGGAGCTCCAATGTAAGTGACTTTTTGAATTTAGAATTTCGCCGGAAATGTGGAATATCAACCAAGGTAGAAAAAGCTTTGAACATTTTTGTATTGAACATAGTAGTCCGCTGTTAACAAAAAAAATGATTCCTTTTTGGGTCTATAGTAGATTTATAATTTTAGTATGTAACGTATTGGTTCTTTTCATTTATAATGCACTTTATTTTTACATAAACAAGGTGTCTTTCGCGTACGAAGAAATAAAATTTCTCTTACGGTTTAATTAAAGTGACTGATAATAATAAAAACATGTGAATCTTAACTAGGACAATTATTTTAATCCTCGTTGAATTATTTATATTGTTTAAAGATCTGTAGATTCTCTAAATAAAATTTTCTCCAACAGCTGACCATGGAAACAACATGGGCTATGCAAGTGTCGTATTACAACATTGGTCGTGCGGTGTGGGAGCCTCTGATTGAACCTGTCGAAGTGTTGCAGGACACACAGTATAAACATGTGCCTTGGGAACTGAAAATGGAGGTAAGATACATACTTCAACTGAAATTGGTGTATATTAATTAAAGCGTAGTGGTTAGCGCAACCAGGGCTAAACTGGGTGGCGTGGATTCGACCCCACTCAAGGACCAAGGATACGTTGTGATCTTGTATTTTTTCCTATTATCATCATCATCTCAGCCATTGGACGTCCACTGCTGGACTTAGGCCTCCCTATATGACTTCCAGTCATTACGGTCGCTCGCGGCCCTGATCCGTGCCCTCCACTCGAGAAATTTTCTATACCATTTAATTACATTTTCCTTATTTTTTAAATTTTTCCTATACCATTTTCTAATTATTTAAATTAATCCTGTATATCAGGCTAAAAAGTTTTTCTATAACTTGTTACAGGTTGTGATGAGGCCTCAAGATACCCAGTCGATCGACAACACGGACGAGTCTGCCAACCTGCAAGCTGTGGCGATGCGTCAGGCGCGCACAACCGTCACTGTGTCGAGTCAAGAAGCGCTCGAGATCTCCATTACTAGTAGTGGTATTGAGGTACAAACACACTATTATTATTCGGAATTTGATGATCTCTGTGGCGGAGCGGGCGAAGGTCTACCTGCGACGCAGGAGGTTACGGGTTCGATTCCCTCTTTGGCATAAAAAATTAAAATAAGTATAATCTTGCAAACTCTTTAGTGTATGTAGAACATGCCGTTTTTCTCACGATGTTAGGCTACACCGTTAGGCTACGCTCGTGGTTTTTAAAGTGCACGTTATTTTTTCTAATAAAATAATTCAGTGGTGCGCGTCGATCCCACGACCTTGAAAATAAAAGTCGAGCGTGCTCTCTTGAAGACAACACGGTTTGTTTTTATACTTATTTGTAAACATTTCATTATTTTGTAGGTGTTGACACAACTTGGTAACTCATTCAGCGCAGCCGTAGCTCCAGATGCAGATACCACTCTCGCGAAATCAAAAGGAGAAGTAAGTAGAAAACGCAATATCACAACAAAATCACCCACCCATACTAATATTATGTTCTAATATTATAAATCGGATAATGTATGTGTCACGCATAAACTCTCCGACTTTCGTGAAAAAAAAGACAAATAAACGAGATGGACAGTGACATTATTTTTGTCTCTTTCTAACACGAACTAAGCCTTGGGCAGCAAAAAACATTTACTAAAGGCCGTAAAATCTAAATGTAATTTATTTTAACAATATTATATCACTAAGTTAACACTTCAGAAAGTATGAAATAAAATAATGATTTATATTTTTCTGATTATAGATTCAAGCATCCCGCTCGAACATTCACGAGGCGCCGTACGTCCTCCACAACTGCACGGGGTTGACGGTGAAACTGATGTTGCAAGAAAACCCGGACTTCGCCGTATTCCTCACTGAAGAATACCATGCTTCGGATTATAAGTAAGTTTACGGGCGCTGGCGAGTAAAGGCGCTTGCTTTTCTCATATGAAACCTCTAACTAAAATATAATTTTTGGTTACAGAGAAGTGGTTTTAAGGCCAGAAGCGAACGTTCCTTTGCAGTTGAAACATGGCGGACTCAATTTGATGAAACTTAACGAGCCACCGCCGCCGTTGAAGTTGAACGTTTCCGTAAGTGGATGTACTTACCTAATGTATTTATATTTTATTTATATTAGCTCTTTGTTGCTATTGTCAGGGTATTATAGCATACAATAACAGATGGCTATTTAAGAACTTTAAAAGTTGCGGTTCTTACTAGAACGCAGCGTCGTATGTCCGACTTTCCGACCGAAGCTTTTGCTTACGCAATGAGCGATTATTTCGTGTGTACAAATATTTGAGTTGCGCGAACGCCTCGTGCGATTATCAGTGAGGGCACCTATTCGAGTTCAATAAGTTTGATCGTCCGTTTGTGTGTGTAAAACTCAGCCCAACTTGCGAATACTGCGCGATAGTGTTCTATTAGGACGATTCTTATGTATGACCATGACCTCTTAAGGTGTGTCCAATCATGCGACTTTCAAAGTAGTTCGCGGCAAATTTGCGTCCCGCGAATGCCGCGCGTAGCTGCCGCGCACTTTACGCGCTGTGTTTGGACACACCTTTACTATAAAGGGAGGTTTTTTTCTTGCTGGGTGCTTCTGACACCTGAAAAGTGTTGGATATCCATCCTAGATATTAATATTTTTGGCATTTGGGCTAATTCTCTTACAGATATAACCTTTTTGTTTTCTCTTACAGATCATAGAACTAGACGACCACATTCAAATACCAGTAGAAAGAGCAGACAAGCGCTACTTCCCCCTCGGCAAGAACATGGCTCGCGGCAGTCTGCGCCACACGCCGCACGAGGCCGCCACCGAGGCGCGCGGACTCATCTCCGACATCTGCGTGGCGGACGGGGCGCTGCAGATCTACCTGAGGAGTGTGCTGCAGGTACCATTCTCTGACATCTGCTTGTTTATAGATGCTGCGATGGAACTCTTATCATAGATGATCGAACGATGACGATAAAGGCTTGAGCAGACCAGATGCGTATGCGTAGACGAAAGCGTAGACGTGCACGTACCACTGAGTTGTAATGTATGGAAATGTATGAGACAAGACACTCCCATACATTACAACTCAGTGGTACGTGCACGTCTACGCTTACGTCTACGCATACGCATCTGGTCTGCTCAAGCCTTTAAGCTAACATTTTGGCGAGATATCAACTTTTCCACACGAACTGAAAATGCAGTCTTGTTTCACATGGAATCACCACAGTTAACGTCACGGTGTACGAGACGCTTAAATTATAGAAATAATAAATTTATGAAACCGATACACACCGTCACAACATAAGATAAATATATAAACGAGGATTTAGTCTGTCTTTACCATATTGAACAAATTGTTGTTTTGTTTAGGTAACAAACTCGCTGTCAGTCAACGTGTCTGTGTACTACATGACTGCGAGTGGCAACGAGGTGGAGTGTTTGGGCGAGGTGAAGCCTAACGACGTCCTGCGGCTTCCCTTGCAAGCGGTGCACACTCCCACGGCGGAAATATTCTTCTCTGTCGAAGGTAGGGTTAACAGAGATTTTGGTTAGTTTTCTAATTTCGGTCGGAAGCTTGCATCACCAAATTTCACGAAATCATCTGTCCTTCTAATAAGCGAACATCCACCGCTGCGCTCTACGATCTATTGTCTCCATTTGGGAACTTTACCAAACCCATCGACCATCTGTTCTGCTCGCTATATGCCTGTCTAATGCCACTTTAACGCGCTGATAACTTTCGCATAACTAACTATGTAGTTTCAAAGACTATGGTTACGACGAAGAGTAACATTTATTTGTTTACAGGATTCACGGTGTCTGTATCACCATTTATCTGGAGGGAATTGCAACATGAAGTGAAAATAACAAAACTTTTGCAGTGTGATTCCAAGGACAAGATGAGCGGGGAGAAATTTTATTTGAGAGTAAGTGGAGAATGGTGTGATTTAATGATTTTCCCAGCAGTTTTCATTATAATTTTAAATAATGTCTTCAATATTTTAAATGTTTGTAATTTACATTTACTTATAATTTTTTTCCCAGGCCTTAGGTACAATGGAGCAAGTATTCTTTGAGCATTCGAACAGACATACATTCGCTTCATCTTGCTACGACATAGTTCTAAAACCGGCCGTGAAGCTGCAAAATTGTTTGCCAATCGATATAGTGGTGTCTCAACTAGGACTGAAGCGAACTCAGACTTTCAAACCGGGAGAGATGTTCCATTTGTCACATCTGGCGCCGAATAAAGCTTCAGTTGTAATAATGGTGAGTTTCTGCATATGTTTTACACGTTTACTGTAAGAGTTTATAACTATAACTGTCTGTCATAATGTATAAACTATCGTAAAGTAGAGAATTCTAAATTTAAATTAAATTAAGTGAAGATAAATTTTATGAGAGATTTATAATTATAGCTCGTTTTTCCTAGAACCTGGACAAACACAAATTCGGACTTTCAGCAACCAGAAAGAAATAATATGATTAAAGTTGTATAGCCACTGTTTTAAGGGGCCGGTGACGCTTGCAGGGAATTTCAATTCGAGGCGCGTGCGAAAATCGGCCCGCATATCGCTATCTCTATTTAGCCGATGACGTCAACCACAGTGTTTGACTGTGTGCGTGAGTAGTTAGGATAGCTCACCTGATGTTTCATGTCATGACCATAGAAAAAGATATCTAATGTTTTAATAATCGTTTGACGGCACCGGCTTCGCTTTTGAAACATTTGCTGCACAAACAATACGTGTTGAGATATGTTAGTTATCAAGCCGGTATGTTAAAAAAATCTCACTGAATGTTTAGTTTGCCAATGCGTTTTTTTCTTTCAAGTTTCTCAACAAAGTCTACATAAGAAATCTATCAAGAAATACCTACTTAGTATCTAAGTAAAACAAGGTTTTTTTAATTTCCGAATTTGGCTGGAGTGTAGGTAGGTTCGTCATACGGTTCTGCTTCTACTAAATTTAGGATTACAAAATTACGAGCATTATAAAATTATGATTAGAGAACAAAAGAAAGGATTTAGCGGTAAACATTTATTTCGCTAGACAGATAATACTTTTATTCATCACCTTAAAAACTTAATTTAAACATTATTATAAAGAATAGCAATAGAACTTATTTATTCATAGAACTGGTGGCCTTATCACTCAAAGCGATTTCTTCCAAGCAACCAAAGTGCTTTATAACCTAAATTTACACAATTACCATAGGTACCTACTAAAATGTTATACTAAAACATACAACATAATAATAACTCTAGTGTTTCATCACAATCACTTTGTTCGATCATGTCAAAAATCATATTTTTATTTTTTTTCGTGTATTTCTTTTCTTTACGGGAAGGGACCTCTTTTTCCTGGGAACTGATAACCACAGGCGTTTTTTGCTTGATCGTCGTGGCTCTGTAAATATTTATACAAATTATAATCTAATCAATTTACTATGGCTATAAGACCTACTTATACATTGAAACAACAGAATAAATAAAAATTGCCGGACAATTCACTCAGCAACTTCTAGCCCCGTGGTAAGCTCGTAGCTTGTGTTACGGATGCTAGATTTCAATGTTTCGTACATGTACCTACCTGGGTACCTAGTACTTCCCTTCTTCACTTATCCTTAGATATAAGTAAGTAATTACCTAAACAACATGTTAGATAAGCACTTACCTACGTAGGTAGGTAGGGACAATTACTGAGTGGGTAAGTTTTTTATAGGTAAGTAGGTACGATGGTAGGTTGATTTTACTTGTTGTACTTTAAAATAAAACAAGCAACAATAATATAAGTTAGGCACTTACTGTGAGATACAACCCAACGTTCTGAGACCATTATCAGCTACCAAACCGTAATTCAAATACAAATTCTTTATTTTAACACACAATGTAACATAACAGTTTACACTAAAGCATTACATGGGACTTTTGAATTTATAAAATAGAAAAATATCAAAATTTGTAAACAAAGCCAAAGTCACAGTAACGTCACAGTAACTTTTTAGACACCGATTTAGAAAAAAATAAATATAATAGACTCCAAAGAGAATATAATCACTACGTTAGAGTATTTATTGGTTATTGATAGACTTCTTCCCTCACGACGAAAGAGTTCCGAGCGTTCTTGTAAATACGCGTTGCACTAGTGTGAGTTAGTGCGAGCGATAAGCAATACTAGCTGTTGAAAATTTGGTATGAATTTGGATGTGTTCCGTAATACCAAAAATGATGACTGAAAACATTTTGTGTTCCTCACAAAGTATTTTTATTCGGTGACTTAACAATATAAGCTATGTTTCTATGCAAATAATTTTTAAGATATTGTTCTTTTTCATACCAAACCAATAAGAAGAAAACATGCATTTTTAACGTAAAAAATTTGCAAAAAGCGATTGGCTTTAATTTCATTTAAAGTAGGTATTTTGTAAAAATAACTCCATAGGAACCTAGATAAATACTATTTAAATAATAATAATGCAATAATATCTTGGAAATATGCCCGAATTACAAATAATTTTGGTATTACGTTTGTATGGGAAATTCGTCCTCCGCCGGATTCTTAATAGCCGTATGCAACTTGCTGCCCGCAAAAAAAAAAAAATCTTCGTAAATTGAACTCGAACTCGTCAATACATATATGGCGCAATTAGCCGCGTTTCCTCACCATGTTTTTCATAACTCGTTTTAAAGCAGATGTACAAAGCGCATACATTTTTGAGAAGTATTATTCTGAGTGGAATATGGTTCGACCATATTCCACTCAGAATAATACTCGCAAACTACGGCAACAAGCTTTTTCATGGTAAGTTTCCGTGAATAATCATTATATTATTTTTAGATCCAAAACTACCTGGACAAATGCTGGGTCTGTACAAAGAATCTGCCAGACACCGAATCTGACTTCATGGTTTGGTCGTTCGAGTCTCACGACAGTCCCGCCGTCATGACCTTGGACTTGGGAATGCATAATGTGGACATGGAGGGCACACAAGTACTGTCCTTGTATTGTCCCTTCTGGATGCTCAACAAAACTGGATTCACTCTTTGCTACAGGGTAAGGATTTCTGCTTTTGTTTATATATCTCGTACAAATAAATCCGCGTTTATATGTGTCTGATGTGTTGTGTTGTGATGCATCAGAACGGTATCGGTTTCATACATTTGATATGGTAGCCTTATTTATTCAGCGCGGTGTGTTTTGATAGCTTCTGACGTATGTAAGAAATGTATGAAACCGATACCGTCACAACACAACGCGTTAGATAAATATATAAACGCGGCTTAACAGATGGTCAACACAAGATTATATTTATCTGTCTTGCTCTTTTTTGATGATATACTCTTGCACTGTGTTGTGTTCATCTTTACTTATATGTAGATTAGATGGTTATGAAATTAGTAGTTTGTATGCGGAATGAACTAACAATAATAATTATTAAGCTCGATTATTGCCGGTATAAATAAATATGTAATTACAGAAATCTAAGAAACCTGAAAAAGACTCCAGCACCCCGAGAAAGGTATCATTAAGATGTGAAGCAGTTTTTTTTAGAGATTATTTTCGTTATGCTTCATATTACTAGTTGCGATTAAACGCTTCGTATTTATAAGGCAATGTCTTACATGATCGATCTGGAGCGATATACCTATATATTGACATAACCCATCTCAGAAAGTAATCTTTATGCGAATGTTTAAACTTCACTGGCGCTGTATCGCGTAATTTAAGTTCCCAGTTCGATCACATAGGACGCGCCATAAGCGTTGAATTATGCAATAATTCGCATACTTATTTGTTTTTAGCATGCGTTAATTATCTACTCCATTTTCCTGCAAGCTTAAGCATGATTTTGAACTTCGTTCTTTATTTTCGTTAGGCGATCATGTAAAAATCAGTACGCTAATATTCGACCATGACCAATCCAATAGAGATAGTGAATATAGTGTTATATTAAATGTTAGTATAGATTGTCATGTAAATTACAGATTGTTAAATCAACTTGCTGTAATGTTATTAAACGCCACACTCCGTGTGTATCGGTGAGCGCAAATAATTGGTTTTTATTTGGATGGAACTGCACATGTAGTGTTGTCTTTGTCCTGTTTAAAACACTATAACTCTTGGGTATATATTAATATGGACTATGTTGATACAGTGAAAATGTTTGTCGTTTTGTTCTAGTTATTGATGTGGCAATATCAACTAGTCTTGTTCCGCACAAAAATAATTATCAGTTAAAAATACTGAAAGCAATATGGCTTTATATTTATGCATGTTTTTTTTTATTTATCTTTACTAAATCTTTACTGTACGTAAATCATGTTAATAATAAGGCAATAAAAAATATTGGCTATAATTTGTATAGGTCTTGGATCTAACTGAAATAACCTATTTGTAAATTGTGGTTTATGGCTTTGTATTATGACGGAACCTGTTTCTGCTAAGAACATAAATAAATTCACAAACAAAACACGGTAGCAGGGTACGGACGAGGGTAAAAGAGGAACTACTTCTAAAAACGCACTACTTCCTAAGAAATAAAACTTGGTTTTTGGATCTAAACCTTTTACAAACGCCTATCTTACACTCAACTCCTATCGAATCCAATGATTTTAAATTAAGGCATTTATCGATTTTTCTAGAACGTCGACGAGACTGGCAATGTTATATTCCACCCTAAAGACTACACAGAGCCTATACTGTTCTCGTTCCGCGCCAAGAACTTCTTTGGGAAGAAGAAAGCTGCGATTCGCGTGGAGTTCGGGGAGTGGTCCGATAAGTTCTCGCTGGATCTGCCGGGAAGCTCCGGGGTCGTTCTCTGCAAGCACGAAGGAAGGACCTATCAGGTATTTACTTAGGACCTAGGAAGTTATTGCAATTCTTAATTCAAATCTCTGAATAATTATGTTATTTGTTTTCTAATTTTACTTGGAAATTAACTAATTTGGATTTTATCTGAAAAACAGACTTAGGTGCACATATTAATTAGTTTCATGCAAAGGTATTCTGAATGGAGTGCGTCATTTAGTCATAATCTTTATTAAATTTTGAATTTAGGCATCCAACAATGTCAAGAACAAATTAAATCCTATTTTAGAAGTTATGTAATGATTAAAGGAATTCGATTGATAGTAATATTTTTTACATTCCACAGGTCGCAGTCACCAATCAACTGACGTTCAACAGTTTGACGAAAATGGTGGTGTTCACTCCATACTTCCTGATCATAAACGAAGCTCCTTTCGACATACAATACCAGGAGTTACATAGATCGGCGGATCCTTGGCTCAAGGTGAGTTAATTTTGGTCAAACGTTTCGTCTCAGAACGTGGGATTTCATCAGGACCAAACACTGCAAGGATACGGATCACGACAGCTCGCCTTTTTTGCGCACAAAAAAAATGTGTGTAAAAAAGATTCTCTACTGTGATAATATCATCTCTTTTCTATCCAAAGGTTGCCTAGAAGCGATTACTCTTTAGCAATAAGGCCGCCCATAGTACGTGTCTCCTTTTGTGTTTTAATCATGTGCTTTGTTTTTGGTGTACAATAAAGTGTTTTTGTATTGTAGGTGGAACAGAACACAAGCGCCCCGCTGTGGCCCGTGATAGAGCGAGAGGACAAGCTGTTGTTGTTGCGCGTCGCCGGCATGAAGGAGCACGCCGCGCCCTTCCTCTTCACGGAACAGAACACGGCCTGCTTGAAGTTGGACAATGAGGTATGACAGTTACTACATTAACTTTAATAAAGTCGCTAATATTATGAGGGTAGTTATAAGATTTGGAACATAGTCCTAGTTCTGGAGTAATCGGGTAAAAACATCTTCATCGATTTAAATCGAAAAATTTCGAGATAAAGTCTATAAAGTCGCTTATATTATGAGGGTAGTTAGGTGATTATAAGATTTGAAACTTATTCCTACTTCTAGAGCCGACTACTCCAGAGGTAGAAACATCTTTATCAATTAAAATCAACGAAAATGTCGAGTACTTTAGCATGGTTCTGATGGAGCTACGTGTAGAGCCAAAACTAGTAAACTTGGTTGGATTCTACAAATGAGTTAGTTCGTGAATGCTATTTATCTAGTAGACGTGTGGAAGAAAGTTCAGATAATGCTTGCTGCAGAAGTTTTTACTCTAAATTGGTACTAAATATAAATGTGTTTTAATGTAAATGGATTTCCGCAGTGGTCCATTTCTGTTATAATTATAAGATTTTTAAATAAATAAATTGAGGTAAATATATATTTCTATTCACAGTTCGGTGGACTGAATGTAGAAGTCCAACTGAGTGAAGGCGGCACCTACATAACCGTGCGGCAGTACCGGGAGGGACACGCGCCAGTGCTGCTCGTCAACTACACCGAGCACTCCATCGATGTCTATGAGAAGGAGAATGTCAATTCTAGGTGAGATATGTGGTGGGGGTTCAATGCGCAGGGTGGGTTCAATGTGGGCATACTACTGAGTTAAGGCGGCACTTAACCGTGCAACAATACAAAGGGGTAATCGTTTAACACTAGGTCCTTTTGGTTAGGACCACTTAGGGGCTGTGAGGATCAAAGGGGGGGGGGGGGGGAGGGGTACGGAAAACATCACGAAACATCACGAGGGGGGAGGGGGTTGTCTCGTTAGACATCACGTGTATTAATTTTATTTATTTTTTAATTATTAATTTTATTGCAAATACATTATGTTTTTAAAAAATGTTTTATGTTAAATGTTTTTCGAATCAAAACTCCGTTTTTTAAATATTTTTTTCCAGTCAGAAATAGCCTTTACATAGACTTCCAAAAAAATACACGTGATCCAGGGGGGGAGGGGGGGGTGTTGGTCTTCTTCTAATTTGAAGATTTTTTTTTAATGTCTGAAAAAAAATCAATCGTTTTTAAAAATGAATTCTTTGAACATTTCAGAACAATCCCTTCCATGAACAAACTAATGTACACGTGGGATAACCCGGCCGGGCCGCGAGTGCTGATATTCGAAGGAAATAAGCGGAAGGAGGTGGAAAATGATCTTCGACAAGACGGAATCGGAGAATTCATGTGAGTTCATGTAAAATATTATATTACAAAATTTCTCCTCGATAATTTTAATTTAATACCTAGCGAATAGTGAAACATTATTAATTTCTTGTTTCATTTAATTTGTGTGATAAAAACTAATCACCATCTTATGTCGTCACCAACCAAAGCAATGAAAATCAAAGTGACAAAAATGTCAAAATTTTGATTGCTTGACATTCCAATCTAAACACGTTTTCGTAGGCCCTAGCTAAGTGCACAATTCTTACAGGATCAATGAAACGAAGAAAATCTGCTGGGTATCATTCCTAGACGGGCTACAACGTGTGATATTGTTCACCGAAGACTACATTCTAGCGAGCGGCGCGCATACTATCGGGGAGGCTGAAATGATCGACACAGAGATAGTACTGTCTATGCAGGGCATGGGGCTGTCGCTAGTCAATGACCGGGAGATGCTGGAGATTGTTTATATGAGTATTTCTAAGTGAGTACCAAATTTACGATAACAAGATAGAGATTTTATATCTGAAATAATTGATACGGTGATATAACTGTCTTGTCTATGTCAGGCATGGAACTGTCTATTGTTAATGACAGAGAAATGAATAGTAAAATAATTTTTCTTATTGGATTGCTCCGCAAAACCAATCTTGTAAATCTTCTCTATGATCATTTTTTTTTACTAATATATTTAAAATTTCAGCTCAGAAATGGTTTGGGAGCAGTGTAAAATAGGGTCAAAGCGCTACAAAAAGATCGATGGTCAAAAAATGCAACAAATAGAAGAAGCCTATCAACGGTACTTGAAGAAAATCACTGTAGAAGAGGAATTATCTCCGATATTTATAACCGATGACAAAACTGAGGTAGGTTTTCAACATAATATTTTAAATTAATTTACGGTATTACTTATACATTATTCGTTAAAGTTCAAATTGGGTCTAGTCTAGCTCATTCTCCTAAATCTTCAGCCACTCTCAGAATCTTTATTAACTAAGTGAAGTCTATTTTTCTTTCACTAAACAGCACAAATAGAAAGTTTGACCGATAACTTAGACAGCAGTTGCCTTTGCCAACGCTCTCTTACTTACATACTGCTGCAGCGCAAAGATCCGAAGTGGATCTTGGCCAGGCTGCTCTATCCCCTGTCATTTCAGACCATCAACTTGACACTCCACGAGATCTTTCAGGACTTTGTCCTTCTAGCGGTACTTCGGGCGACTAATCGTTCTCCGTCCAGTAGGACACCTGCGTACGCTCTTTTGACGGCACAATCTTCTCCCATGCGGACTACATGCCCGAGCCACCGGCGTCTGGACGCTTTCTTTTCTCCAATGATATTTGCCAATGCTCTCAGTGTAAATTTTCCATTTTCCAGATTGATTTCGAACAAATGGTGATAAGAAAGCCGGTGTCCCGCATGCTGCGTCGCTCGGAGCAGCCGGGGCTGTGGGCCTCGCTCGGCCTCAGCGCGCACTCGCGCCGCCTGCACGCGCGCCTGCACCGCCTGCAGATCGACCAACAGCTGCCGCTGCCCACCTTCCCCGTGGTGTTGGCGCCGGTGCCACCGCCTAGGTCTATCGCTAACGAGGACTGTGGTAAGTGATATATTATATAACAGCCGGGGCTGTGGGCCTCGCTCGGCCTCAGCGCGCACTCGCGCCGCCTGCACGCGCGCCTGCACCGCCTGCAGATCGACCAACAGCTGCCGCTGCCCACCTTCCCCGTGGTGTTGGCGCCGGTGCCACCGCCTAGGTCTATCGCTAACGAGGACTGTGGTAAGTGATATATTATATAACAGCCGGGGCTGTGGGCCTCGCTCGGCCTCAGCGCGCACTCGCGCCGCCTGCACGCGCGCCTGCACCGCCTGCAGATCGACCAACAGCTGCCGCTGCCCACCTTCCCCGTGGTGTTGGCGCCGGTGCCACCGCCTAGGTCTATCGCTAACGAGGACTGTGGTAAGTGATATATTATATAACAGCCGGGGCTGTGGGCCTCGCTCGGCCTCAGCGCGCACTCGCGCCGCCTGCACGCGCGCCTGCACCGCCTGCAGATCGACCAACAGCTGCCGCTGCCCACCTTCCCCGTGGTGTTGGCGCCGGTGCCACCGCCTAGGTCTATCGCTAACGAGGACTGTGGTAAGTGATATATTATATAACAGCCGGGGCTGTGGGCCTCGCTCGGCCTCAGCGCGCACTCGCGCCGCCTGCA
Organism: Chloroclystis v-ata; assembly: GCA_963691955.1. Classification (NCBI taxonomy): domain Eukaryota; kingdom Metazoa; phylum Arthropoda; class Insecta; order Lepidoptera; family Geometridae; genus Chloroclystis; species Chloroclystis v-ata. The sequence continues at coordinate 6,589,064 of OY829902.1, read as the reverse complement.
CGCGCGCCTGCACCGCCTGCAGATCGACCAACAGCTGCCGCTGCCCACCTTCCCCGTGGTGTTGGCGCCGGTGCCACCGCCTAGGTCTATCGCTAACGAGGACTGTGGTAAGTGATATATTATATAACAGCCGGGGCTGTGGGCCTCGCTCGGCCTCAGCGCGCACTCGCGCCGCCTGCACGCGCGCCTGCACCGCCTGCAGATCGACCAACAGCTGCCGCTGCCCACCTTCCCCGTGGTGTTGGCGCCGGTGCCACCGCCTAGGTCTATCGCTAACGAGGACTGTGGTAAGTGATATATTATATAACAGCCGGGGCTGTGGGCCTCGCTCGGCCTCAGCGCGCACTCGCGCCGCCTGCACGCGCGCCTGCACCGCCTGCAGATCGACCAACAGCTGCCGCTGCCCACCTTCCCCGTGGTGTTGGCGCCGGTGCCACCGCCTAGGTCTATCGCTAACGAGGACTGTGGTAAGTGATATATTATATAACAGCCGGGGCTGTGGGCCTCGCTCGGCCTCAGCGCGCACTCGCGCCGCCTGCACGCGCGCCTGCACCGCCTGCAGATCGACCAACAGCTGCCGCTGCCCACCTTCCCCGTGGTGTTGGCGCCGGTGCCACCGCCTAGGTCTATCGCTAACGAGGACTGTGGTAAGTGATATATTATATAACAGCCGGGGCTGTGGGCCTCGCTCGGCCTCAGCGCGCACTCGCGCCGCCTGCACGCGCGCCTGCACCGCCTGCAGATCGACCAACAGCTGCCGCTGCCCACCTTCCCCGTGGTGTTGGCGCCGGTGCCACCGCCTAGGTCTATCGCTAACGAGGACTGTGGTAAGTGATATATTATATAACAGCCGGGGCTGTGGGCCTCGCTCGGCCTCAGCGCGCACTCGCGCCGCCTGCACGCGCGCCTGCACCGCCTGCAGATCGACCAACAGCTGCCGCTGCCCACCTTCCCCGTGGTGTTGGCGCCGGTGCCACCGCCTAGGTCTATCGCTAACGAGGACTGTGGTAAGTGATATATTATATAACAGCCGGGGCTGTGGGCCTCGCTCGGCCTCAGCGCGCACTCGCGCCGCCTGCACGCGCGCCTGCACCGCCTGCAGATCGACCAACAGCTGCCGCTGCCCACCTTCCCCGTGGTGTTGGCGCCGGTGCCACCGCCTAGGTCTATCGCTAACGAGGACTGTGGTAAGTGATATATTATATAACAGCCGGGGCTGTGGGCCTCGCTCGGCCTCAGCGCGCACTCGCGCCGCCTGCACGCGCGCCTGCACCGCCTGCAGATCGACCAACAGCTGCCGCTGCCCACCTTCCCCGTGGTGTTGGCGCCGGTGCCACCGCCTAGGTCTATCGCTAACGAGGACTGTGGTAAGTGATATATTATATAACAGCCGGGGCTGTGGGCCTCGCTCGGCCTCAGCGCGCACTCGCGCCGCCTGCACGCGCGCCTGCACCGCCTGCAGATCGACCAACAGCTGCCGCTGCCCACCTTCCCCGTGGTGTTGGCGCCGGTGCCACCGCCTAGGTCTATCGCTAACGAGGACTGTGGTAAGTGATATATTATATAACAGCCGGGGCTGTGGGCCTCGCTCGGCCTCAGCGCGCACTCGCGCCGCCTGCACGCGCGCCTGCACCGCCTGCAGATCGACCAACAGCTGCCGCTGCCCACCTTCCCCGTGGTGTTGGCGCCGGTGCCACCGCCTAGGTCTATCGCTAACGAGGACTGTGGTAAGTGATATATTATATAACAGCCGGGGCTGTGGGCCTCGCTCGGCCTCAGCGCGCACTCGCGCCGCCTGCACGCGCGCCTGCACCGCCTGCAGATCGACCAACAGCTGCCGCTGCCCACCTTCCCCGTGGTGTTGGCGCCGGTGCCACCGCCTAGGTCTATCGCTAACGAGGACTGTGGTAAGTGATATATTATATAACAGCCGGGGCTGTGGGCCTCGCTCGGCCTCAGCGCGCACTCGCGCCGCCTGCACGCGCGCCTGCACCGCCTGCAGATCGACCAACAGCTGCCGCTGCCCACCTTCCCCGTGGTGTTGGCGCCGGTGCCACCGCCTAGGTCTATCGCTAACGAGGACTGTGGTAAGTGATATATTATATAACAGCCGGGGCTGTGGGCCTCGCTCGGCCTCAGCGCGCACTCGCGCCGCCTGCACGCGCGCCTGCACCGCCTGCAGATCGACCAACAGCTGCCGCTGCCCACCTTCCCCGTGGTGTTGGCGCCGGTGCCACCGCCTAGGTCTATCGCTAACGAGGACTGTGGTAAGTGATATATTATATAACAGCCGGGGCTGTGGGCCTCGCTCGGCCTCAGCGCGCACTCGCGCCGCCTGCACGCGCGCCTGCACCGCCTGCAGATCGACCAACAGCTGCCGCTGCCCACCTTCCCCGTGGTGTTGGCGCCGGTGCCACCGCCTAGGTCTATCGCTAACGAGGACTGTGGTAAGTGATATATTATATAACAGCCGGGGCTGTGGGCCTCGCTCGGCCTCAGCGCGCACTCGCGCCGCCTGCACGCGCGCCTGCACCGCCTGCAGATCGACCAACAGCTGCCGCTGCCCACCTTCCCCGTGGTGTTGGCGCCGGTGCCACCGCCTAGGTCTATCGCTAACGAGGACTGTGGTAAGTGATATATTATATAACAGCCGGGGCTGTGGGCCTCGCTCGGCCTCAGCGCGCACTCGCGCCGCCTGCACGCGCGCCTGCACCGCCTGCAGATCGACCAACAGCTGCCGCTGCCCACCTTCCCCGTGGTGTTGGCGCCGGTGCCACCGCCTAGGTCTATCGCTAACGAGGACTGTGGTAAGTGATATATTATATAACAGCCGGGGCTGTGGGCCTCGCTCGGCCTCAGCGCGCACTCGCGCCGCCTGCACGCGCGCCTGCACCGCCTGCAGATCGACCAACAGCTGCCGCTGCCCACCTTCCCCGTGGTGTTGGCGCCGGTGCCACCGCCTAGGTCTATCGCTAACGAGGACTGTGGTAAGTGATATATTATATAACAGCCGGGGCTGTGGGCCTCGCTCGGCCTCAGCGCGCACTCGCGCCGCCTGCACGCGCGCCTGCACCGCCTGCAGATCGACCAACAGCTGCCGCTGCCCACCTTCCCCGTGGTGTTGGCGCCGGTGCCACCGCCTAGGTCTATCGCTAACGAGGACTGTGGTAAGTGATATATTATATAACAGCCGGGGCTGTGGGCCTCGCTCGGCCTCAGCGCGCACTCGCGCCGCCTGCACGCGCGCCTGTACCGCCTGCAGATCGACCAACAGCTGCCGCTGCCCACCTTCCCCGTGGTGTTGGCGCCGGTGCCACCGCCTAGGTCTATCGCTAACGAGGACTGTGGTAAGTGATATATTATATAACAGCCGGGGCTGTGGGCCTCGCTCGGCCTCAGCGCGCACTCGCGCCGCCTGCACGCGCGCCTGCACCGCCTGCAGATCGACCAACAGCTGCCGCTGCCCACCTTCCCCGTGGTGTTGGCGCCGGTGCCACCGCCTAGGTCTATCGCTAACGAGGACTGTGGTAAGTGATATATTATATAACAGCCGGGGCTGTGGGCCTCGCTCGGCCTCAGCGCGCACTCGCGCCGCCTGCACGCGCGCCTGCACCGCCTGCAGATCGACCAACAGCTGCCGCTGCCCACCTTCCCCGTGGTGTTGGCGCCGGTGCCACCGCCTAGGTCTATCGCTAACGAGGACTGTGGTAAGTGATATATTATATAACAGCCGGGGCTGTGGGCCTCGCTCGGCCTCAGCGCGCACTCGCGCCGCCTGCACGCGCGCCTGCACCGCCTGCAGATCGACCAACAGCTGCCGCTGCCCACCTTCCCCGTGGTGTTGGCGCCGGTGCCACCGCCTAGGTCTATCGCTAACGAGGACTGTGGTAAGTGATATATTATATAACAGCCGGGGCTGTGGGCCTCGCTCGGCCTCAGCGCGCACTCGCGCCGCCTGCACGCGCGCCTGCACCGCCTGCAGATCGACCAACAGCTGCCGCTGCCCACCTTCCCCGTGGTGTTGGCGCCGGTGCCACCGCCTAGGTCTATCGCTAACGAGGACTGTGGTAAGTGATATATTATATAACAGCCGGGGCTGTGGGCCTCGCTCGGCCTCAGCGCGCACTCGCGCCGCCTGCACGCGCGCCTGCACCGCCTGCAGATCGACCAACAGCTGCCGCTGCCCACCTTCCCCGTGGTGTTGGCGCCGGTGCCACCGCCTAGGTCTATCGCTAACGAGGACTGTGGTAAGTGATATATTATATAACAGCCGGGGCTGTGGGCCTCGCTCGGCCTCAGCGCGCACTCGCGCCGCCTGCACGCGCGCCTGCACCGCCTGCAGATCGACCAACAGCTGCCGCTGCCCACCTTCCCCGTGGTGTTGGCGCCGGTGCCACCGCCTAGGTCTATCGCTAACGAGGACTGTGGTAAGTGATATATTATATAACAGCCGGGGCTGTGGGCCTCGCTCGGCCTCAGCGCGCACTCGCGCCGCCTGCACGCGCGCCTGCACCGCCTGCAGATCGACCAACAGCTGCCGCTGCCCACCTTCCCCGTGGTGTTGGCGCCGGTGCCACCGCCTAGGTCTATCGCTAACGAGGACTGTGGTAAGTGATATATTATATAACAGCCGGGGCTGTGGGCCTCGCTCGGCCTCAGCGCGCACTCGCGCCGCCTGCACGCGCGCCTGCACCGCCTGCAGATCGACCAACAGCTGCCGCTGCCCACCTTCCCCGTGGTGTTGGCGCCGGTGCCACCGCCTAGGTCTATCGCTAACGAGGACTGTGGTAAGTGATATATTATATAACAGCCGGGGCTGTGGGCCTCGCTCGGCCTCAGCGCGCACTCGCGCCGCCTGCACGCGCGCCTGCACCGCCTGCAGATCGACCAACAGCTGCCGCTGCCCACCTTCCCCGTGGTGTTGGCGCCGGTGCCACCGCCTAGGTCTATCGCTAACGAGGACTGTGGTAAGTGATATATTATATAACAGCCGGGGCTGTGGGCCTCGCTCGGCCTCAGCGCGCACTCGCGCCGCCTGCACGCGCGCCTGCACCGCCTGCAGATCGACCAACAATTTTTGCTTTTTGCAATTTTTGCTAATTTATCTATATCTTCTTATATATAAAAGAAAGTCGTGTTAGTTACTTCACTTATATCTCGAAAACGACTGAACCGCTATAGCTGATGGAGAGACAGCTTAGAACCAGGAAAAGGACATAAGATACTTTTTACTCTAATATAATGCGGGCGAAGCCGCGGGCGGAAAGCTAGTCTATACTAATATTATAAAGAGGAAAGATTTGTTTGTATGTTTGTTTGTAACGAATAGGCTCCGAAACTACTGGACCGATTTCAAAAATTCTTTCACCTTTGGAAAGCTACATTATCCCCGAGTAACATAGGCTATATTATATTTAAATAAAAATTAGGGATCCTTACTAAAACTCCAATAATGTAACATAAGGTGTAAAAAAATGACCTGAAAAATTCCTTACGTCGCGTGCGCTGCGAAAACTATTGATGATAGAACAAAATCATGTACTACGACTTTGCAGAACTCATCATTATCTACAAAAAATGTCGCGACAGCATATGTCTAAATATTATAGTTATGTCACAGTAAGCAGTTTTTTATTCTAAAATATTAATTTATATATGCCGCCTCTTGAAAGGGTCTTCATTTGTAACTTGGTATTAATCCTTATCAAAATAAATTACTTTATATTCAAGACGGCTTTAATACCTTTTTATAACTTTTTGAATTATTCAATTCGGACATTTCATTCGGAAGATATCACGAGTTTAAAAATGTAAGTATTAGAAAAAAGTCTAGAGGTTGTCGCTCACCGCGCTCAGCTAGCCAGCATGCGATGTAGACTCCATGTAAGCGTTACTGGGGTACGGGGGGGGGAGTCAATGTAATGTAATATAATATGTAATATCCTAATTCTAACATAGGCTACTTTTTACCGCGGAAAAATACATACTTCGGCGGAAAAACATGCTTGCTTAAGCGGAAAAATTCGATTTAGATAAAATTTAGTATGCAGAAGATAGTTGCAAATAAAAGTATATGGCGAGACGAAGTTCGCGGGGGCTGCTAGTTTATAATATAGAAGGTTATTTTGTGCATCTTACAATAACGCGACCCGCCGACAGCTTCGCTTGAGTTTTTTAATCAATCTACATACCAATAGTTAAACTTAAAGTTAGCTTAAAGTCATTTTTCAATAGCATTACATACTGTATATTTACCGACAATATCCTTAATTTTTCATTATTTCCAGCCCGCAAACCGTTCATAGAACTATCCATAATAGAACGTGTGATGGAACACAGTAAAGTGCGACAATACAAGTACTATAAGGTGCTGATACAAGAGTTCCACGTGAAGGTAGACATGGGCCTGGTCACCGCGCTCATGGGCATGTTCCCGCAGCGGCAGCGATCTGAGCAGGAAGCGGTGAGTACCCCTTCATACGGTCCCTAATAGTACGCGTTATAAAACACAAAGTGCGACAGTACAATACAACTATTGTACACCAAAATCAAAACACCATGATTATAATACAAAAAGAGACACGTGCAATTGGTGGCCTTATCGCTGAAGAGCGATCTCTTCCAGGCAACCTTTGGACGGAAAAGAGAGATGATATTTAAATAAGACAGAGGTGTACTAATACTATACATATATTACCCATATTATGTACTATACTTGGCACGGGTTAAGTAGAAGATTTGTGGAATTTGGTGACCATGTTTACGAATCGGCTTGGTGATCAATGATCGTAGTAAGTTAGCAAGGTACACAGAACGACGCTACTGTCTGTTTTCTGGTATATGAAACTCCTAGTTCCCTAACAGCACCCAACAGGATCTTATGATTCAGAGCCAAATATATCCAGTAAGTATCATAACAACTTGTCCACGTAATTAATTGTCAATATTTGACATCTTTCATAAACACTTGAAAAAATATATAATCTGTTTTGTAGCTGGAATCTTTCGAGTTGGATTTGAAGAATGCAGGGCAGCCATTGGCTGCTCTAGCGGCTTTGGGAGTAGCGAATGACCAGAAGCATTTCTACGACAACCTTCATTTGTCACCTTTGAAAGTAAGTATTCATTTATTTAACCGAATGATTGATTCGTCTGATTCAATCACCGTGAGGGGTGAGTGACCGCTCTTATATTTGTTTCGTTTGTGTGTAAGCATAAAAATAGTAAATATGAGGGTAAATCATGATTATTTAATTTTTTCTTATGGAAATGTGGACACGATAAAATTTTAAATGGCTTTTTTTTTCAATTTAGGTTCACGTTTCGTTCTCACTTGGGAGTGCAACTCATCTGCCCTCATTTGTCGGAACCGTACTACAAAGTATTGGCGTTACTTTAACTGACATGAACGACGTCGTTTTCAAGTAAGTTCTTATTTAAAAATCATACACGCTTCAGTCTTTTTGTATAAAAATATGTATTTGCAAAAAAAGTATTATATAATTGACTGATGTCTAATATCATTATTTATCTTACAGACTGGCATACTACGAAAGAAACTACGAATTCCTTTCACAAAAGGAGTTGATAGGTCAAGTACAAACGCACTACACAGGCCAAGCGTTGAAACAGTTATATGTATTGGTGCTCGGTTTGGATGTCATCGGCAATCCTTACGGACTTGTCGTCGGCTTGAAGAAGGGGGTGGAAGATCTCTTCTATGAACCATTCCAGGTAAAGAATTACCTTAAAATGGCTTTAAAGTTTATATTGGTAATCATTTATATAGATTAACACTGGAACCTATCTGTTGCGCTACACGGCACCAGGAAACTACCGCTGTGTCGGTTTGTTTCTTTAATTGTATTCTTTTTTATTTGAATTACTTACTTTATTACTTTATGTATGTTATTCTTATTTATTATAAGTTCTCCGCTCTGCGGCTTTGTCCCCGTTATAATATAACCCGTATCACAAGCTTAGAGCTTATCACTGTGTGAATTTATTTTATTTTATATTTTCCCGCTGAAAAAGTATCCCATGCCCTTTTCCTGATTTTAAGCTCTCCGAGATTTTTAGCTAATCGTTTCAACCCTTTCTTGAGTTCTAAATGTTACTAACAAGAATTTCTTTTATAAATATAAAGGCGGGTTACAGGCTGGTGGGCGTGGCCAGAGAACCGCGTGTCACGATCATGTTCGCACATCGCTGCCACTAAGAACGGAACTACCTTTAGCGACAAACAATAATATTTGTATGTTTTTGTGCAGGGTGCTATCCAAGGTCCGGGCGAGTTCGCGGAGGGCTTGTTCCTGGGCGTGCGGTCGCTGGTGGGGCACACGGTGGGCGGCGCGGCCGGCGCCGTGTCGCGCATCACGGGCGCCATGGGCCACGGACTCGCGGCCTTGTCCCTCGATAAGGTATGTATTGTCATAGTATGATCATCCATTCCATATATTGTCATCCATAAATTATTTATTTACTCCGTCGATAAATATTTCTTATTTCTCAGGATTACCAACGGAGACGCCGAGACAACATAAACAAACCGCCTGCGAACCTGCAAGAGGGTCTGGCGAGAAGCGGGAAAGGCCTTGTTATGGTGAGTATTTACTGAAAATTCCTACTCATTTTATGAATTTTACTGCGACTTGTATGAGAAATACCCTGAAATGAAATAAGCTTGAACTGTATGTACAGTTCAAGTCCATGATATGATATGTCAAGTCGCTATTATATGTTTTATAGATTTTATATTCCGACAAACTAAAAATATTCAGACTTTTATAAATTTTAAAGTAATCATTATCAACCATCTTCACAATAGACCATATTACGACTCAATATTATGTCCGAGTCTTATATTTGATTTCGGGGTTTGTTGTAATCGTCACGCTTACCAGACGGACTGGTGATCGCCGTAAGTTGGTACAGTACAGGGACAATGCGGCTGCCCGTCTTCTGATACCTAAATTCCTAGGTTCAACAATACCCATGGATGAGAGGGAATGGTACCATCCTTCGTGATTGTAATTACACGTCCATTTCCTACTATTTCTTTGGCATTACCTCAAAATTATTCATACACGTCCATTTACTACTATTTCTTTGGCAATACCTCAAAATTATTCAAACCAAAGGGCGTCGTGGACGGTGTGACCGGCGTGTTCACGAAGCCGTTCGAAGGTGCGCGCGATCATGGCGTGGAAGGGTTCTTCAAGGGTCTGGGGCGGGGCGCGGTGGGGCTCGTGGCGCGCCCCACCGCCGGGGTCGTCGACTTCGCCTCGGGATCCTTCGACGCCGTCAAGAGGTGACTACTGGCTTGGGTGGTTATTGCATGCTTTGCTCGTTCAGAATTGACTACTGGCTAGCTTGGGTGGTTGCTTTGCTCCTTGGTGACATGCTGTGGTGCATATTGCATGCTGTGCTTTGGCTTGTTGGGTGTTAATTTGCATGCTATTGGTATTGGTGCTTTGATCGTGCTTCAAATACATCCATTGTTTGAAAGCTAGGGAACAAACAAATTTATAAACATATACGTTTTATGAGCCGTAGTGTAAAACATAACATATGCCTTGCTGTCGGGTAAAATAAAAAGAAACAAAAATGTACAATGAGGGTAAGGGAGCAAGGTCCTTCTGGCAAGATATAATTTGTGAAATTGCGTTACGTCGCGCGCGTCGTGTATGTCATCAGAGTTGACACCGTTCGAGTGATCGTGCGACCGGTCGGCGCACTCGTCGACTGTAGCTAGTTGTTCATAAGCAGCAGTTCCCCAGGGCGTGGTGGAGGGCGTGGGCGGGGTGCTGGTGCGGCCGCTGCAGGGCGCCGCGGAGGGGGGCGCGGGGGGGTTCGTGCGGGGGCTCGGCAAGGGCGCCGTGGGACTGATCGTGCGACCGGTTGGCGGACTCGTCGACTTCACCACTGGACTGCTGGCTAGTGTTAGAAGGTTCAGACTCAATACGCAGTCGTGTAGTCTGTTGTAGGTTGTTTTTGTGACTAGGGTTCTCAAACTCTTAATTGTTTACTTTGAAGTAATAGAGTTCTATTTAGTTTGTAAAATCACAACGATTATATTTGAACATGAAACGGGTAACATACCATGATTTAATTGTTTTTGAGTTTTCCGATATTTCGACACTGTTGCAAGCGCCATGTTCACGGACAAACTGATGACACCGGCGGGGCGGCGGGTAGGCAGACCGTTATTGACAAACGAAACGATCTACCCTCTTCCTGAGTCTTTTATTGCGAGTTTGATTGTCACTGTCACTGTTATCACCTGTTTCATTTACGAATGCAAGTCGATCGCGACATACTACACTCACCGTGTCTGGCCGGGCGGCCGGCAATACATTAAATCTTAAAGTTTAAAAAGTTTATTGTAAGTTTAAAAAGTTATATCACAAAGATTACTTGGCCACGTCATTATTTCCCTCCCCCTTTTTCCAACCCCTGCTTTCCCCAAAATTTTTACAAAGCTTTGGTTTTATTTTAAAAAATCGTTTAAGTTTATAGCATATATCACAAATTAAACTTTAATTATATTTAAAAAAATCCTCTGGTATGTTACAAAAAGTTTGAGAACCTTTCATGTTACTCGTACGATTGTCGCATTCTTATGTTAGTTTATCGTACATATACTGAATGATTAAATATATAATAAATAGAAATACGAGTATAATAGGATGTTCCATATTTATGTAGAATGTACATTATACTTCGCTCTATTAAATCCAAATTAGATAAATTATTGTGTTATATTGGAGAGTTCGTACTTACGCTTTTAGCTACAATAAACTTAGAAATCTAGCACTGTTATATTTAGCTGTGTTGTATTTTTTGTCTTTGAATGTTAGCTACTTATTTAAAATCCGCTTCTAACGTCCTAAGCTTTGTAGAATATATAAAGCTGCTTTGATTAAAACTGCATTGCATGTTGTTTGGGAATGTGACAATAAATAATACCATAATGATAAATTAAACTCTATTATGTGCACAGTAGGGTCAATTATAATGAGCTACATTTGATATATAATTTTCTGATTAACATATTATCCAAATCGTAGTAAGCGATAAAATCCTAAATGTATTATTACGTGTATGATTTGTTGGACAATCATACAAACTTGAACAATCATTTCGTCGCTTACCTTAAAGAAAATATTATATCAAATGTTGCTACTTATATTGGCTCTACTGTAAGTTCGTTTTTAATGTAATAATTCGGGCACAGGGCCGCCGATTTGTCGGAAGAGGTGACTAAACGCCGCGCGGCGAGATATCTGCCCAATGACTCTGGAGTTCGTCCCTACTCGCGCTCGCAGGCCGAGGGCTACAAGATGTTGTTCGAGCTAGAGAAGGTAGGTTATATTTTTATTGGTGATTTAATTTGCCATCATAGAAATTGAAAAATATATAGGTAGCTATTATAAAGACACTTAACGATGCCCTTTTCACACTAAGGCTTCCTTAAAATTACGAATATTAATTCTGACGTACGTAATACTCGCAAACGCTTGTAATTTATGGTAAAATTTTATTCATACGATGTGTAGTTAAGACTATTATCTCATAGTACCTATCGCAGTTCAATAATTAGTAATAATCCACAAAGTTCACTGTAACCTTCACTACATACGCATTATATGGGGATAACTTTAGACAGTGACACTTTCAATCTTTACATTTTTGTAAATGTTATACTATATTTACAAGTTCTGACACCCTTTTTGATTCAAAATTTAATATCTAAAAAAAATTGTTATTGTTGCTACTTAAATTGTTAAAAGTCATTATCGTTATTTTTGTTTGTTATTAATTGTTATCAAAATAACAGGGTAAATTCGTGACGACGGACACGTACGTGGCGCACGTGTGGGTGATCCCCAACAAGGAGACCGTCATGTGCACCGACAAGCGCATATTCTACCTCGAGAAGAACAACGTCTTCGGAGGTTGGCAGGTATGACACTAATAAACTAATAACTAATAAAAACGGGACAGAAAACTAAGCTCGACACGACATAGGGGTAATAGAAGCGAGACAAGGCTTTCGGCTCGACATACCGGGACTCGACTTAAAGGGAATAAATCCTTTATATTGTATTTTTATATCTTAATAAGTATTATTTGTAGGTATGTATAACAGAAGGAAAAGAAGTGTGAAGAAAACTTATCTTTTAACAAGAAGCATGAAGTTTTATGATCTTTTGAGCATCTCGAATTAATGTCCAGAATTTTTTATGAATTAGGTACTATCTTTCCGCCCTGTAGCTTGTCAAGAGTTGCGAGTTTTAATAGATTTTTCCGCGGTAAGATTATTCCCCGTGTTATTATTTCCCGTGGAAAAAAGTACTATGTTCTCAGGTTCCAGACTATCTGTATACCAAATTTAATTGAAACCAGTTCAGTAGTTTTGGCGTGAAAGCAAGAGCGACAGACATAATTTACTCCAGTAGTAGTAAGCATTTACAACATGTTTAAGGATTTTCTCTCTTAAAAACAAACATGGCTGATACAGAATACTCCTAAGCGACTTTAGTTATAGTAATTCCATAAAGTTGTTTACAGAGACACTGCGATCATGTATTATTTATACCACACGTCTGTGAGACTGCTAAATATTTCATGAAATTACCGGCGACCATACTATCCCTCAGATTCAATATTTCCTCCGAATATTACCTACGTAGATTGTAGAAATATACGGTTCCAATGAAACGCCCTTTGGTCAGTATTTCTTGTTATCATCTTTGAAGTAAATGAGGTTTTTGATCTGCTATGTTAATGCACATGGCTGACAAATGGGTGTCGGGTTTTGTAGAACTGTTTTGTATAATTGGGTTACAATTACAAATTGGGTTATTATGTGAGTATGATTGCTAAAATTTAATCTTATGACGTAAGCAATATGTTAGAAATAATTTATTATACTGTGCTCTAAAAATCGGTGCGTAAACTGGGAATAGAATTGATGCTCGAATTTTGGTGCTCTTAAAATCGTTGCCCAAAATGTGAGTACTTCACAATAAACACTTTCCAGATCGTATGGAGCTACCTGTGGAGCGAGCTGCCCGAAGTGCCCACCTCCGTGAACCGCGGCGTCTACATCCCCACCGCCAAGAGGAAGGTCCTCGGCATGTTCCCCTCCTCCGGCTCGGGCAAAGTTATCTTCCTCTACGACGAGGCGCAGAAGAAGTACCTCCTCGCACAATGCGAGAGGCTAATGGCCTCCCGTTGACATGAGCTCGTAGAAAGACCTTCGTACCTCCACCAAGTGTGCGAACTCTTTCTACTCGTGTTCGACTCTCGCGCCGCGCTGTCCGCTGTCGCATATCAATTCAACCTGCACCATATTACACCGAATGGCTTATACTAACGTGCTTAAAGACTTTTTTAGGATTAATTTTGTTATACTTTTATACGTGTACGAGGAATTGATTATTTATGTGCTGGTGTTTTATTTGCATTGTGATGGCTTTCTCAGTCGGAGCTTTGTGTTTATGCATTTGTTGGCATTGACAGTTTGACAGTCAAAGTAATATTTTACCTTTTGCGGAATACGAGGCATGCGAAGCTTTTATACTGATAGATCGGGATCCGCAAAAGGTGTATCATGTATCACATGATGTACATGTACAGCATTTTCTGAATAAAGACTTATTCCTTGAGTTATTGGGTTTGTAGCGTCGATCGTAAAATTAAGAATTGAATTATTAATTAATATACCTAAATATTTTTCTGGCATGTTTTCATTTATGTCATCAATTGCAAGAATGTATGCGATGATTACAATTAATTTGTGCGAGAATGTTGTCTGTCGTCAGGTCTAGCCAAATTAGTTTATACAACTCTCGATATATTTTCTAATTTCAGTTTTGTACTTAATATTATTTTTTATTCGATCGATGCTTTAACCTCAATTGCTTCTAATGGTGTCTATCTTTGGTAAAGATTGTACAAAGAACCAAGAATAAGCTTTCCATCAGGTAAAATTGATTTCTCGCATTGCATTGTTTTCTGTGCTATCCATAGGATACATTAAATTTATGTTCGCCTGTTACACGTATTAGATTACATCCTTGTAGTTAGGTTAGATCTTACTTTATACTCTTTTCTGAATAAATAACCGATATTTATTTTAAATAGTTATGTTATGTAATGTAAGTCAAAGAAACGTTAACCCTTGTTATTAGTATAATAGTAATTGTTGAAATACTCATTTGTTTAACATTTTCATTTGATGGTAGAGATCGCGCGTTATGAGCTTAAGATACCTCAACGTCCTATAAACCGCCACTGCAACAGAGTTCATAATTATTTGCGCGGTCTATGTAATTAAAAAACGGTAGTAGCGGCACATAATCTTTAACTTGGATCCGATATTCGCGTCACATAAAATTGACTATAGCAATTTCACATAAAAACTTGGTTTTATGGGTGTTTTTGCATGTAGTTTTTTTCTGCTCTAATCATAAATATATTCAGCCTTATTCAGGCGACGCTTGAGTGTCCCGCATATTCCATTTTTTAATTATATCAATGTGTAAAAATTGTTATATTTTAAATGAAGTTAAAAACTTTTTTTTATATTTTCAATATTGTCCCATTGTCCAACTAAAGTACTATATCAGAGGCCTAAGAGTACAAACCTTGTAGTTACATAGTTTATTTGATGTTAATGAATCCAAAGTTTTCAGTGCCAGTGCCTTATCAATATTTATGTAGAAATAGAGTACTGATTATAAAATAGATATGTTACTCTACATTGAAACTTTTATAACTTTCATGTTTTCGTCTTGTTATATCTTTTTCTAATGTTTAGGATGTAGAATCTTCTTTATATTGTTTTAATTGTTAAAAGTTTACGCGATATGTTTTATCTTGTGATTTGCTTATTGCACAATACCTATACTTATTTGTATTTAGAACTTTTGTCTCAAGCTTAGGAATGAACTCTAATAAAGATTTACTATCGATAATCTGATATTTCATTTATTTTTTCCAAAATAAAGAAACTGCTTAAGTTTTATCCTGACACACCATAGATTCTCTGTACAACTCTATTCAGAGATAAATTTGGAAGTAGGAGTAGGTATAAAGTAGGCATCTACCAATAATAGTATTTTAAAATGTATTTACTTTACAGAAGCCAAAATCTCCTGGTCAGAATGGCATTGAAATTCTATTTTAAGTATCTGTAGGCATAATAAATACTACAGATACTATAAAACGATTTGCGATGTCATATCATAACCATGACAAGTGTAAATATGACCCGAAGACCGTCTTCTTACGTAACAAATAACGTTTGCTATAGGTAATGAAATGAAGCACCCATCTAAGCCAAAGGACTTTATATTCAAACAATAAAACGGATATTCGTGATGGCTTACGTCTTTACTGTAATGAGAAATGTCATGAAATAGACATTCAAATGGAACTCGTTAACTTAATACTATACCTACCTATTGCTGTTGAATCGAACCTGGGTTTGACGATTATTACGTAGCAGTGACGTTAATTGCACTACCTACAGGATATCTACTACTCGTAATTAGGCACCCTGTTCTTTCTAGAAAGATTAAGTCTAGATTAAATTATATCTATCATAACTACCTATGTCTGTAGACTTTAATGAAAAGTGTGCACTCAATAGAACGCCTTTGTATAAGTTTTCTCATATTATCCTCTTAGCTTGACAACGTTCAGTAGATTTTATTCGCGTAGTTTGCTTAACATCTGGTCTAACAAACATATTCCATTAGATTATGCATTGAGGTTGAAACCGGGAAAAGCCGTTACCATCAAGCTAACTTGGCTAATAACTATCGAAGCTTATAGAGATTATTTCAGCTTACAACACAATTGTAAAGTAGTTTGAATGTAAACTCGCACCTCCATTTGCTTACTCTAACGCCATTAGTTGTATTTACGCATCGCAGGATAAAGGTGAAAAGTTAGTTTCAGTGTCCTGAAGAGGTAGGCTTAGCGATGTTAGTTGCAATACTCTGATATCCAACGAATCCATGTAGGGATCATCATTTTAC
This sequence comes from Chloroclystis v-ata, assembly GCA_963691955.1. NCBI lineage: Eukaryota > Metazoa > Arthropoda > Insecta > Lepidoptera > Geometridae > Chloroclystis > Chloroclystis v-ata. The sequence continues at coordinate 6,573,012 of OY829902.1, read as the reverse complement.
CAAAGGTTTATTTGTAAAGAAAAAATAGATTTAATGCTTAATATAGTAGGCAGGTGCTACTTACCGAAGTAGGCTATGAAAACAGGAAAAGCTGGAAGCTAGAAAAATAGTCAACAATCAATCAGTACCGACGTTCCACTATTGGGCACAAGTTGGTAAATTAAGATTTATTTTCACCCTGGTATTATTTGGCTGGTAGAAATATTAATTTGGGCATTTCCCAACCAACGGGAGAAGCAACTTTGAATAAAATTTAGTAAGTATTTACCTATCTTTCTATTATAAGTATAATTAGCCCAAAAATAAATTGGGCATAAATTTGTTAACAATGTTATAATCCCTTACAAAGATTTGGTGACCTTACATTCGTTCCCAGACAGTTGTACCTATTTCCCCATTCCCCGGTTTTATTTCTGCTTCGTGCCCGAGGGATCTGTAAAGATTAGATTGCTAGTACCAACATTTTCACTGTTAATTTATTTCGGTGTTAGGACGCTCCTCGATCCTGGACTGGCTTGTTTGAGATGAGATTTGCTTGATCTAATTAAAATCATTGTTCTAATTAAAAATTCCATCTGCGTACAGAAACCAAAAAATATTAGAAGATGAAATTAAATGTTGTGGTGAAAATTAATTTTCTAGGCAATTTGAAGGTTTATTGCATTTTTTTTATCATTTTAACAATTAAAATTACATTTAACTTTTTGATTATTTTCATGTCAGTTTTTTCGAGGTTTCTCATCAAGGAAAGTTAAACAGAAGATGTCTATGTAGGCGTTGCCTAAAATATTCCAATTAATGAACATAGCCTACGCTCGTCTTGCCTTCGGATTGCAAAAATGCTTTCATTTAATTCAAAACAGCCCACGGGTACAAAATACATGCCTCGATTATGATGTTAAATGCAACTACCACTTACCACAGATATAAGCGCCACGCAAAATGGCTGTGTTCGTGAAAATATGTTCGCTGCAACAGATGGGGGAAACGTGTGCTGTACGCCAATTTACAGCAAATATTATTTTCACTGTTACATTTCCCTTGAACTGAATAGGCCATTAAAACTATACCTACTGAAATTTTCGTCGTGTAGGTACGTAATCAAGTATAGTAACTATTTCTCAGCTTACTTCAAATTTAGAAATATGTTTTTTGTACATACGTCATTAGATTTATAGCCATAAAGATTATATATGGTACCTAGGTAGGTAGTACCTAGGTACTCACTAATCTTTGGTGGCCTTTATCTTTAGTAGGTACCTATCTCTGGATCGTTAAGCAAGAGAACACGGGCTGAAGTAGAGTCCCATACTCTATATTTTTTTATTTATCTACTAGTGTTTCTAAAGGAACAATATAGAAATCTCAAATAGGTCATAAAATTATAAATCATTATATTTTCATTAATGTTCTTAGTACCTTTTGTTCATAGGTTGTAAATCGATCCGAGAAGCGACGTCACTAACTCTTTGGCAGACTGTGCCGCGCTCACTCCACTGCACATGGGCTAATAATACCCGGTCATCTTGTATCGATCACTGTCGACTACCTGTGACCTCTTCGATAACATCTCCTCGTAATAAATACTATCGTCCTACCTTATATTTTGTTTTGATGGACGCTGCAAGATTCTTGAGAGTTAAAGTTATTTTTAGGATTTTATGGAAATAAATGACATTAATCTTTAAATCTTCCGTTACAGTACAGGGGTTGGTATAATGTTGATTATCTTATTGATAAAAACGTATAGCGGGAAAATTCGCACGGTAACGTCTAACTCCATGAGTTGTTACTTATATGGGTATAATCGTAAGATATAGAAGATAGTCAAGAATTAAGTATATTTATTAGTATAAAGAGAAGACTTTTATTAGTAGGTATAAAGATGACCGTTCGGAACGAAAAGTTCTCGAATGGAGATGGATCGGTATGGGAAGCGTTTGACATCCATTTATAAAATGGACGAATGAATTGGTAAAAACTGCTGGGTCACGGTGCATTCAAGCCTCTTTTAAACGAAGCAATTATACTTTATACATATATTTTCAGACGCGCTAGACGTAGGTACAGCATTGCTTTTAATTTTTTACGGTAACGAGATAACGAACACAATACTATGAAAAATGTGCCAACTCGCGGGAATCCATCTTTTGTTATCCCGCGAGATGACGAATAACCCCAATAATCTGTCGGTGTAATAAATACCTACCATATAAAACAATAATCTGATCCGCATTATGTGGAAGTTATCAGAGGGATGTGTGGATTCGTAATTTTATTGCTTTAGTCAAAGTACCCATTAAACTTTACGAGATATTTCTAACAGATACTAAAACAAATAGTAGGACAGTGGTGAAATATATAGAAGATCTGAATATCGGTGTGTATTACTATAAAATAGTGGTGTGTGGTACCGGCCTAAAAATAGCACCAACCAATCTCTGAGTGTCGTCAAATCAACTGGCACTCAGAAACCAGAAGACGGGCATCATGTCGGGTGTGGGACATAATATTGGGTTGTTATAAAAGGATGGCAAGTACTATCCGTAGTCCTGCACTACGCGGCCATAAGATGACGTTATTGGATAGAATTTTAATATTCTACGGGTTATACGAATATACTATATAGTTTTTGGCTAAAACATTTTCTCAATCCTGAAATATGGTAATTTATTGAAGCTACAGGGGCTGAAAGGTTAAGCAAAATGGTCTATGTCGATACTTTATAATGTGGAAAACATTGATGTTAAACAATATCCCTAAAGATACAACTTGCCTTCAAGAGTCGATGGAAACTCAGCAATATTTACATTTTTCTCAACTGCACGGGCTCACTCATCTGTGATGAAAGATAACATACCTTTAGGTACGCCGTCTGAAGGTTCTGAGTAAAATAGGCCTTTTCATAAAGTATGAAGGTTGAAATTCCGTTGTATTAGTATTGCGGTATTAGAAACTGAGTACAGTGTGTACACTGCTTTTATTTATTGGTTTGTTATCTGTCTAGTTTGATGAAACGTACCTATCAATAACCTGAAAATGCACTGTAATAAATGAAATGTCGTTTATTTACATTTGTTTTACTTACAGAGGGTCTTAAAGAGAAACAATTTGAGAAATATTGAGGAGAGAATATCCCTTTCTCTCCTCAATGCTCCCCATAAATAAATATAGAGTTTAATTATTTAATTACTTTGCTTTGCGTGTGGTGCGCGAAAAGAAAAGAAAAATGATTTTCTATTCTGGTAATGTCATGTAAAGTATTTAAATTACGGTTTCTATTTCTGCTCTAGATTTATCAATTTCTTATATATAGACCTCTCTGTAAATCTGGAACCAGCAGATTTCCCTAATTAATCCAACCATTTCGTTTATGAATGTCCGACTCTGCGTTACAGGTCCTGTATTACGAAAATTAAATCTGAAGCTAATAAGCTTAACATCCATCGCGATAATAAATATTGCTTACGTCAAAACGGTATCATCAATCATGGAGAACAACGGACTAATCCGTACACAAGTGCTTGCGGAAGGCAATTATACGGGTTTTTATTTAAACGCACCGATTTGATTAGATTACAATGTGGATTGATATCTAGGCTTCATTAATCACTTTATTTGGTTAACTTAAGGCACAGCTTTGTTATCGGTCTATTTAATTTTTCGGTAAGTTTTCTTGTTAAGGGGCGGCGATGTACTTTCCGTACAACGTAAAACCAAAAAGGTTTTAGGATGACATCACCATGTCTTTAACATTAGGTAGGTATGCTTTTATTTGATTATTTATATTCCATGTTATTTTTTCAATTTATTTTTAATATTAGATACATAACGAAAAGGTAACCTTATTAAAGTAATGAAATATCAAACCTATTACATTTCGGACCCTTAATTGGAAATACCTAATATTAAACTAAGAAATATCATTTCATTCTACTTGTAATGAGGAGAAAAAATTCTTGAATTATTTAGGTAATGACGGTCTTTAATTTTCTTAGTCAAGGAAATATCTTATTAATTACTTTTCATAAAATGTACATTAAGATCAAACAGAATCAATTATGTTGCACAGATTATTTAATTTTGATATAAGTATACACACACATTTATTTCAACGTAATTTTCGTTGAAACAAGATATTTTTAACTAGAGCTTTCTGTCCACTGAAACATTTAAATCTTTTAGCAAAAAAACAAAAACCTTTCGTAAAAGGATACCGAGGAAGGCTTAATTAATTAACTCTTCATAATTGTCTACAATTTTGCACTCTAAGGTTCGTTTGCTCTATCCTCTTTCGTACTTTATTTTTTATAAATCTTCATTAACATTAAATAGGATTTTAAGAATTATCTACAAAAAACTTCTAGCTTTCAGTTCAAAGGTGACCCGTCCACACAAGTTGTTCGTATCAGCAGGTAACGTGCTAATTGCCAATAGTTTACGGCTGATTAAGTTCACACGGATTCACCTTAGAAGTTGTAATTGTTTCTATCATATCTGTTAATTAGGCGTTTGTTGGCGACAAGTTAGCGTCCCGCCCCCGGGGGCGGTGGGCGGGGCGACCACTATATAAGCTACGGCATGCCTGAAAACTTTGTCATTGAAAGTGTGAAAGCCGAGCGTGCAGTGCCAGAGATATCCTGCAACCTGACAGGTATGTTCGATAAAAACTTTACATCCTCAGCTACGAACACAACGTGCATTGTCCTACTTAAAAACCGCTGTTGCCTCAAACTTTTTTTAAAGTTTGAAAAATAAATAATTTGTATGTTGCCTTTTTTTATAAGCTGGAAATGTATTCGCAAATTACAAGTATTTACAAAATGTATTTACATTATATTTATAAAAATCTTAAAAATCTTATCCGTCACCAGATGTTAAAGTACCCAGAATGGTATTGTAATAAAATATTTTTTAATTATTTCATAAATAAACACAAAATTAAACTAAATATTGTTAGTAAAATATGAATTTATTGGATCTTGAATCAATGGATAAAATTAATAAAAAGTAAGTGTTCACATCAGCAGATGGCTTTTATACTTATGGATTAAAAAAAATGGACTAAATACAACCCTGTAAATAACTTCCGTTAAATCTTAGGAATAAGAAAATCTCAGCACTTAGATAAAGAAGACGTCTAGACCGAACTTGTTGCTTACTCAACGGAGTGTTCTGACATTCTATTACCCATTTTCCGACACATTTCCAAGTAACCTGCAATTTTTAAATCCTTTAAGTGTTTTATAAGTTGACGTGCTATTATCAATGTAAAAGCACGTCTTATTTTGTTACGATTAGATTTATAATGTTTGTTATAGAGATACTAACTTATTATACCATTATGAAAGAAACATACGAGTATACCAACTAATCCTATTTCTCTTTTAAAACAAAATATGTATATATTTTTTTCAAAATTATTAAAGTCCAAATCAATTAAATTAAAATAATATTTATTTAAAAAAAAGAAAATTAAATTAAAGATCAGATTGCAAGAACCCAAGAATTATGGAATGAATTCCAAAAGCCATGAATGGCAAATATTACCTTTATTGTTAAATAAGCTAAGCAATTATTGGTATCAGATTTAATTCGAAATAAAATCAAATTAAAAGTGAATTTATCTAATCTCTAACAAAACCTGCGTTAGACTTTGGGAAAATTTAATTTGAGCTTCCATGGGAAACTCACAACCTTTTAAACTGTATGACTACATAGTTTAAAAGGTTGTGAGTTTCTAATTTTGAAATTGTGAGCTTAAAATTTAGGTATCCACAGAATTCCTGCTCATAATATACCTACCTATGTTGATCAGTTGTCTAAAATGGCTTAGGTATTTAATAATTCCTTATCACTCCTATTTTGTTCCCACTGCTGAGACACAGGCCACTTCTGACGATAAGGTGTTGATTCAGCACGCTGGCCAAGAGTGGGTTGGTGAATGTCCTTCAAAGTTTTTAATGTTCTCAGAACATACGGGTTTTTGCCTTTACTGTAAAATTGAAAAAATCTTTACCTATCGTAAGATCTAATTGTAATACTCAAGTTTTAAGTGAAATTATTCTGTTTAGTTAACTAATAAATAAATAAAACTTTACATACCAAATCTTGTACAAAATAAATTGTAGAAGTTTAAATAAGCGTTTCTATTGAATTTTCAATTTTTTCGAAGTATAAGTGTATTTTTTCCACATTTTTTTGAAAAATCTTAAATAAACGTTAAGTAAGTTATGAATAATCAACATTGACCATTTTATAGAAATTATCCCTGAAAAATAACAAATCTAATCCTATTAAACTTCGTATTATGAATGGCGGCACGCTTTGAGTAAAATGTTTGGCACGAATTCCTAGAAATCTTGTTTTTTTATCCAAATCGGATCAAGATGTTTGCGTCACATTTCCGGGATTCGGTCTTCGATAATTTTGTTGCAGCTAGGTTATCCTTTTTATCAACACAACATAATTCCATTTCCCCTTTTATAGTTACCATAGAAAATTTACTACCCCGATTTATATCCTCTTTCAGACATTATAACATAAATAATTGTGGTATAGTTGATAGTTTATTTTTCATGCATCAAACCCAATTTTAAAAATTGCTTTACGCGTTAAATAGTTTTAACTACATATTATAAGTTTTAGCTGTACGTACGAACGTCTTTCAGTCAATTAGCCAGGGTCTCTTCTTTTATTTAACAATTTAAATTTATAACCACGGTGTTTATTTAAATTATTATAGATCCATTACTCAAAACTCAAACGGGTTTGTTCTATAAAATAATATGGATCCACTAAGTTTGTGGCCTCTTATAATTGTGGTAACGTTACTTCACCAACAATGGTTAATTAATTAATTCAACTTTCTACGAATACCTACAAGTGTCTGCCTATACGAAAACGTACTATAGCATTGTCAGTTTAACAATTAAACTAACTTCAGTCAGATAAAATTTAATTAATCTAAAGGTTAAATTCCATTAAATATAATATCCAGGTCGCTGAGAACTAGGGGAAGATAAATAAAAGTTATGTCAACATTTAACGAAAGAATCAAACGACAAATGAAACGCTCGGTCTTGGTCACGGCTCCATTTTATAAAATGAGTCTTGTGTTTGCTGATGGTTCTGCGAAGCTCTGCGGTGCTGCGGCTTGAACTTTTTTTTTCATTAAATATAAAAATATTATTTTCGTTTGTAATTTATAAGTAACTCCGAACGGTAATTAATATTAGATGCATGTGGACGTTGAATCACTGAATACTCTCTGCATCTTATTGGCTTATATAATAGTAAATTATTGTTTTTTGTAAGTACTATCGTAAAAATGCGACCAGAAGAAAAATTTTAATGACTCAATTAAATTCAAGTACATACGATATATTATTAAATGTACTTATGTTGTTCTAGTAGAAATCTCTTTAGCATGCTACGCCGGTGCTACGAAAGTAGACACGGACTACGACGCTACGAGGTTTCGTAGAACGTCTACGAATTTATAAATTTTTAACGAATTCGAACTGCTTGAATTGAATCGAAAGCTAAATTGTACTGAAATTTGTTTGTACATGCAACTTGTATATTGGAAATAACTAACAAAAGTGCTTTTCTATCGATTTTGCTCACGGTGGATAGGTACTTTAATAAATATTTTATACAATTCGATTTTATATTTAGGTAAGTAGCACAGATTATTACATTTATTCTCCAGATAATTTAGATTATGTGTCTTAAAAGAATGTTTTATATTATTTAAATGAAAATCCGATAATCCTGATGATTATAAATAAATCCGAGATATTAAGGAATGCCCTTAAAACAACGGGAAATACCCACGTATTTACGACGATAGTGTTTTAACTCCTTTGTAAATAAGAAACTAATTCCCGTTTTCAGAAAAGTATCTAACTCGCCTCAGTACAACCCACAAAAATTTTGAAAGTTAAATATTTAAGAATGGTAAAAAAATCAAATATGTTGAATGGAATTGAATGAATAAGTAATCCAGTTATGTGAATCTACTGTACATACGTACAACAGCGACAGAATTTTCGGCCCATTTTATTGATGCAAATTACAGTAATCATACTCGACGGTTTGTAATGCAGATACAAATATAAAAAAATTATACGCGTGGTATCTTTATTTCTCGATTGTTCAATAATAAAGCTACATACGAAATATTTTTTATTTTTTTATTTTGCGTTAGGTATATCAAATTCAATAAGTTTAATGTTTTTAAAAAGTCTCCAAGAATGTATTTATAGCTAAGATTTCAAAACATGGCTTTATTAGCAGTAAAATTAACTTAAAAATTTCCTACAGAAAACGCTTCTTCTTCTTACTTCTCTCATAAATAATGTAGTTTACTATTAGTGAATGAACATTTAAAATATATTCAGTTATACAAACGTCTTAACAATAAAAAAATAGTTGTCAATATAATTATAGAAACATACTACGAGTATTTGCAAATCTAAAGAAGTGGCTACGACAAACACGGTCTCATCATAACCCTTAAAAGAGGTTTATTGTGAAATTATACTTTCTTGTCCTAACTGGGCTGTAAACATATTCTACGACTGTAAAGTCATTTTATAGTTCAGATGACGTTGGCGTTCGTCATCATTTTATTTTTTGTAGCACCACTAATAGACCAAGAGCCTGTGATGGCCAGACCTTCCTTTAATTCTGAAGCGTGAAAATTATTTTATGTGTATGTCTAACATAGGTAAGAATAACCCCCAAACATGAAACCTGGATCGTGGTTCCTTTGGGAGATAACAGGTAAAAGGTTGTTATCTCCCAAAGGAACCGCGATCCAGGTTTCATGTTTGGGGGTTATTCTTACCTATGTTAGACATACACATGAAAGAATTTTCACGCTTGTGAATTAAAGGAAGGTCTGGCCATCACGGGCTCTTAGGTTATAATACTGATCTCCATTAAAATGCACTCGAAAACCTTTCACGTAAAACTTTTGTCAGGTTTAGATGATGTAATAAAACTATAGACACGTTTGTCGCTTTCAGAATTGTACTTTTCTCTGTATGCTTCGGAACCAAATAGAAGGAAAATAAGCGCTTATTCATAATTGAACCGAAAATTGTTTAATTTGAATTTTAAAATAACTTAGTTTGATGTTATTGTAGTCTTGAGTCTGGCTCTAGAGTTATTTGTATAGCAGAATCTGTGTATGAGGCTCAACTTATGATTAATGCAAAATATTTTTTTTTCTAAATACGGATGAGGTCTGGCTCAAGTCTCCTTAAGATTTTCTTTTTTCTTTATCTATACATTTTGTCATAACCTTTAATAACTCGCTAAAAACTCATTATGCAATTAAATAATGAGAAAACCGAATTCATCAATGAACGTTACTAATAGGAGAAAATAGTAGGTCCATGAAAAAACGGCTGTTAATATTGCATTTGGTAAAACATTTCCACCGATTCACCGATAATTAGAGGGAATTATTATTTTAATTAAAATTTAAACTCTTTCAAAAGTGCTTAACGTTTTTGATAAAACTGAATGAAAAAATAAATTATCACTCAAACTTTTGGGCAAGTATACGGGGTAGTATATTTTTTACTTTGAAGTTTATTATACTTTTTATATTGTTGGTTCTTTATAACTTTTTTAACAAATTTATTGCGGTCCAAGAATTATCGTTTGTAAACTGTACTGGGTAAATCATCTGCTAAGGAGATTAGACACTTGATTAAAATTTTAGATTGGATTTCTAGTACTTAACTATAAATTTGCGAGTAAATAGGTGTACTTATAATTTCTGTGATTGATTAATAAGTAAATTCATTTAAACCTAATTTCACCACGTAATGTTTAATGACTGACAGTTTACCTATTACATTTATGGACTGTTAATTACTTAATCGGATGTTAAACTAACAAACAGAGAGTGGTTAGGTCTTAACATTCATGGAGTTAACGACTTCTTTTATAAATATCGTAACGTTCATTATCTATGTCCCACTACAGGGCACGGGGTTCTGAGTGGATAGGTTTTATATATATAAAATAAAAATATACATACATATATGTATGTATATTCTATTAAGTAAATCAGATTATCTAGTACCTACCTGTAACACAAGCTTCAAGCTTACCACGGGGCTAGATGTTGTTGTGTGAAATGTGCAACAAAATTTATTTATTTATTTAATTTACCCTTTCTCGATTGTCTACGCATTGCTCCCAAGTACTTGGCCCAAGTTTTCTTGTTAGTGTACCGCCATGTTGATAGCCGCGATTAAAATCTAATCTCATCCGGTCACTAAGGGTTACAACAAAAAGCCTTTACACAAAAGTCCCATATTCTATTAAAGCTATACAGACTGCTAACGAGTTGGTGTCTTCAGCTAACAAAGGTTTTGCTTTAGTTAAACAGTCTAATTAAATATTCAACAATTTAGACGACGGTTCGTTACGTAGAAAATTATAGCATACCTGTAGGTATGCTTAATGTTATGTTGCTGATTTATACGTTAATTCAAGTAACTACAAGTTACTGACTTTTGAAACGGTTGGAATTAATTCATTATCTATGTTTTTTTTAATTACTTAAGTAACTTTAATATAATTACGCTTATAATATTATAAATCAATCTTACATTATTTTCATATAAGGAATAAACAAAATATATAGGTATGTATGTATGGAAAATATATAGGTATATACGAGTATAATTCTTCAAAAATACTTCTTACTGTTTAATCTCTTCAACCTATTTTCAAGTTACAAACATGGAATATATTGAATAAAAACTCTTTGCATTCGGATAATAAATATAAATTCCATCTCTCTTAAAGCCTACTCACGAACTGTTCCGTTTACAAAAAGGTCACGTATTGATTCCAATTGATCCTCTTCATATTCCTATTTTGAATTTGTGTCAAAATATTCGCAATTAATCCGCTTAGAATTGGCTTTCAGCTAACGTTCGTTCTGTTTGTTTCCGATGTAATTTTAGTAGTATACTCGTATATCCATCATCATCATCATCAGTCAAACACTAATAATTTTTATTTTTATAACATTATAGAAAGTAAAAACATTTTGTCTGAACATACATACAACCGGGTTTAGAAAAGCTCAATCATGCCTTGACTCAATTGCTCGATTAACATCAACAATTCAAATAGGCTTTTCGAAAAATATACCTACTGGCATGCTACCCTGATTAATGCATTATAACAACGTATGTATTGATAAATTGGTACTAGTTTTGGATAATCTAAATATTGGAAGTGTAATATGTAATTATTTCTGGGAATTTTTAAGCAAAAGACATTTAAGAATAAATAATGTGACGAGTGAAACTATAGAAAATTACTCCAGCTTGGTGAGATGGACCTCCAAGGGCTTAGCCCAGGGAGACCCGATATAACCGTTGTTATTTAATATATTATACATAGAGTTAATTAGGTATTTTATTTCAATTAAATTTGTTAGTAGACAGCTATTTTTAATTCATGCAACAAAACACATAATTTACCACCACTTTGTTTGAATTTTATTATGATTTGATGTTTTTACAAAAGTGGTCCGATTCACGCAGCCGTTATCAGACTTCTTTGGTCAATAAGAAATTGTAAAAGAAATAAAACAAACAAACTGGACGATATAAGCTTGCGAGTCCAAAGCTAGCAATCCACGTTCCTTGATTGATTTGCGGCGGCTTCTCGTTACTGTCTGTGCAGTATGCGGTCAGCCTGCCGCCTGTCAATCACACGACAACACACACAAAACTGCATTATGTCAGAGAAATTCCTCTACAATGACTGTCAAAATGGGTTATTGTACATTTGCCACAAAGTCAATTCGTCATGAAAAAAAGGATGTGTAAATTCGTCATACATGTCTTTCCGTAGAGACAGCAGGAAAACCATTTAATAAGTAGGATATAACAAAATTGATGTTTTCACACTCATAGATAGTTTTTAATAAAACTTCATATAATATGATATTCATTTTTAATGATCAGGATTATGAAAATTTTACCTTTTTGACAAACATCTTCAAAAAGTAAAATTCTATAAATAATAAATGCCACGGAATCAACGCAATTAATAGATAATAATTAATAATAATCAATCTATTGCGCTACATTGCATTGGTTTAAAATTAAATTTAAAATTTCTAAAGTTTAAAACCTAAAAGCGATGCCACACGAAAAATGCTTATATGTACTTCGTAAACCCATCAACAAGTACGAATAAAATAGCGATTAAATAAATAAATAATCATTGCGAGCGCTAAACACCATTCACCTTCTTACCTGCGAACCCTACTTTATGATGTACTTTACCTACTATGACGAATTTACTTTCAATGTATGGAGTTTTTAAAAACGTGACGAACTAACTTTGTGGCAAATGTACAATAACCCGTCAAAATATATAACCGAATTCCAAAAGACATAAGAGTATTACCGTTTAGTAAATTTAAATAAATAAAATTTAAGACAAAACTTCGTAGGTGGCTACTAGAAAAATGTTTTTATGACATCAAAGAATATTTCAATACATGCAATAATTTGTAGCAATAATTTGTAGTTTTAAGGAAAAAAATTGTACGTCCATAATCAATGGACAAACTGATGTTTTCCCTATAATATTAAGATCTTTGTACCTACACAGTTTATGCAATAAATATCATTTCATTTCATTTTATTTCATTTCATTTCGACAGCGTTCGTTGCATGAAAAGATGACATTATTATATTCCCTTTAAAAAGAGCCACACTGAAGACTTGTGAACAAAGTTGGGAAATAACAAAAATGGTACTCTTGGGAAAAAAGTGGGAAATAGCAAAAGTACTCTATTTAGAAAGTTATTATTTATTTATTTATTAATACTTTCTTGAGTGGTGATGCGGAATCGAGTTAATATTTCGCTATAGGCATATTTATTTCATTTAAAATAAAAAATATTTAGAGGTCTATTTACCTACATGTTGGTTGATTGATTAAAGTTAAGATTGAGGGTTTAATTTTAAAATAAAAAACTGATGTTATTTTTATAATATATTTTTCAAATAAAAATAGAAAGAATAGAAATATTCGTTGTAGTGCTTCATAATAAAATCTTATCTCAGATTTTATTATGAAGCACTACAAACGAGACGTAAACAAATCGCAGCATTTCTTTAGAAATGTGGAATCGCCCACGTTTTCTGCCTATGACGTGCCCGTCACAATCGAACTATTAAAAATAGGAGAATTGCGTAATCCAAAATCGATATTTTTAAAACTTACTGTATTTATTTATTTTTATATGCTCGTTGAATAAAGAAAAAATGAATACCTACAGATTTTTAGTAGGCACCAATTAAAACACCCAGCAAAAAATAATATTAGGTAACCATCTTCAATTTCGTGTTGCTTTTACATTCAGAAATATTTAAGGAAAATTTACCTCCTGTGCTTATGGATTACTGATTTCCCTATAAACGTACTTCTTATAATATAATACCTATACATATCTTTGCATAACTATAGTAAAGTCCATAACTTTATTTCCATAGAAACACTTATACTCGTAGATATACAACGTCAGAAAAATCTTTATCTAAATATATAATCTATAAGTCTATGTTAATTACTATTTCTAAACTATTTTCCCAATTTCGAATAAATTAAATATTACTTATCAATCTTTCTTAATTCTAATTCCACCGGGGTGCTGCTACTAATCTTTCAATGATATGTACAAATACGAGAATACAAGATAAATATATTATTTGAAAACCATTTTTGTTCGTCCCAAAGAAAATACCTGGTATTTTTATCTGACCTTTAAGTATTTATTTCTCAGTCATATTTTCAGAAAAGTGTATTTTCCCCACGTTCTAGCTTGTCCTAATAAAACAGAATCATTTGTTTGCGTAATACGAGGGACATTTTATTAAGCGCCTCGTGACGTGCCTTTGAGAAAATTTAAGGGCCTTGCGACAATCGGGCCCTCCAATCTACAGGCAAAATTGTTTTATTCTAGTTAATAGCATTTAATCCTTACAGTTATGACCTCCTCTTTACTTGTTGACATTTTGATATCTAGGTAAATGGTGCTGAATTAATTTAATAGGTTTCATTTATTTTATGGGTTATTTTGGACGATCCGCTTAATATCTATATTTATACTATAGCTTGGGTAATTACGAGTATAATAAGGTATATCAAACAATGAATATCATACAAAGACCTTAAAACGACCACCATCAGTTTTTCCGTGAAGATTTCGCTTAGACCAGTGCCGTAATACACATCACAATATTAAACAACAAAATATTAAAATCTATGTTACACGTTTTATGTTCTAATATTGATTCTGGTAATAGTCCTAGATTTAAAAACCTGTAACTTTTATCTATCGATGATACCTTACCTACCTAATGTCAATCAGAAATTGCTGTTTGATTTGTATCCGGATCAAACGTTCAGACTAATAACGATTCGTTTGAGTGTTCGCGATATTGCCCGGTGTGGCGATTTATGCAAGCTATTACACATCTATCGGATGTATATTTTGTGGCTATTGCAGACAGCGATACAAACATGTTTTACTTCTCGGTCGACAGTTTCATGGTTCAAATAATTACAATGGTAATAATTTTGGACTAAAAGAAAAGCAACGGTAAATAACTTCCATATTTTTAGTTTTTTTCATAATTTGTGTACCTACAGATTTATTCGATACGATTAAAAATATTAGGTTATTAGGTTACTCACATCATATTCCTGACTCAAGTTGGTATTATAAAAAATAGCTAGCAGGCTACAAAGCAACATCCCTTATAAATCTCATCTTTAGATAGTGAAATGCTTACAATATATCTCACGAGATTGTAATCTGCAGGGAAATTGTGAACTGACCCGAATGCTTTTACAAGCGCCTGTAAAGCGCTCTACACACCACCCGCCGGCACAGCCCGGCGGCCCAACCCGCCGGCCTTATTTTGTACCCGCCGGCCTTATTTTGTATACAAAATAAGGCCGGCGGGTTGGGCCGCCGGGCTGTGCCGGCGGGCCGCCGGCTTTGGTGTGTAGAGCGCTTAATAGGTAGATTAATTTATAAATCTTTAACTGTCAGATTTACTGTTTTAATATATAAAGTAGATGGCAAATAATATATGTTTAATGTATATATTCTCTATGTGTTCTCTAATCTATCAACACAGTGACAAAATTATGTAAATGTAAATTTAAAGCGTGACCCTAAACTACTTCGGATACAAAACGTGATGCGGAATCTGATTTACAAATCAACTGCTCTATGAAATTGTTTGTCAACTACAACGAATATATATATTTACTGGCGGTGCCCGCGACTCTGTCCGGATAAAATTATGTTTGTATGGGGGCCACTTTTTATTGTATCAAAACTGGAGCAAGAATTTAATAGCCTATCCTTTGCCTCCTGTATCCTAGCCGTCAAATTAGTTTCAGTATCCTAAATTGAGCCTATAAACACAATATCTTTGAAAACAAACTAACTGACTCCATGACCGGGTCTTTTCAATAGCTTAGATATCAGAATAACACATAAGAGTACTTTTTATCGCAGGAACATCCATTAAAATTCGAGCAAATCCACGTGTTGCTCAAAATTAAACGTAGAAATCCATTAAAAAATGAACTGTAACAGAAGTGCAATGGAAAAACTGGAAAACTTTTAACGAACAGTTTAATTGATAGGGCAAACCGGAGCTATTAAAATTTTGAGGATTAAAATATTTATAAGAACGTACGTTTTTAACTACTTTAGTTATTTATTTGTTATATTATATCAGTCAACTCTTGACGACAATTTGATGAAATTTGGTAGATCAATATTTAAAGGTCTGGGACACAGTATAGGCTATTTAAATTCTTGCTACTGTAATGATAAAATCAACTTATTAACTAAAATAAATATGTAATATATATGTATAAATAATAGCAATATTTAATTTATTACATAACTTATAAAAGACTAATACTTGGCTATGTGATTATTAAAATATGCTACGTTGAAATACAAAAATAGAGTAACGGGTAAACTTGTAATCTGCCATAAATAAGCATTATTCATGAAGGCGACAACACCGGAAGGCAGACAGGAAGCAACAGGCCGGTGAAGCCTTCGTAAATCTGAATAAAAAACGTAATAGTGTCATGAAACTGGCTGGTTTCGGAGATTTATGCCAGATACGTTCAGCTAGCATTAGCCTACTAATGATATCTTTGAGAGAACTATATATAGAAGATAACCTAGGTTATTAATTCGCTCCACGCTTGTAAAGTTATTTCCGTTGTTTATATATCAATAATTCGTCATTTCAATGGGTTAATTCCATATGATCATATAAATATTGATTAAGGAGGTACTCATTTCTGGTTTGTGTACCTAAATATTTATTTTATATCATAATTTATGAAATTATAAAATAAAATTGTATTATTGTCTTTGAATGTATTACGAGTATATTATTATATCTAGATAAGAGAAAGTAGCGTTCGTTGCTTGAACGCTACTTCATTCCATAAATAAATAATTTAATTTTTAGAACAATATCATTATTTAACATTTTAATTACAAAAGGACGTAAACTGCAGGAACGTTGACAAACAAGAGCTGTCAGAATAATGTAACCGAACGTAGATGTGGTTCCACAGAGTGCTTTGTGGGTCTTTGCGGTTTAAACCGACGATGTGTGAGCGGTGCGGTTACACGCTTGCATACTAACTGGTAGTTATACTACAACCAATTAATTTATACAAGCCTGAGTAACTTCGATCTATTTTAATTTAATAGATATTATTATTAGGCAAAAGTTGCCTTGTTTGACCTCTAGATCCAATATGACCTCATTTCCTGTAAAACTTGCTGTACCTACTGTTATGAAGGATTGACAAAAGTGTTTCATTTGTTATTAAATGTTTGAGACACCTTGTATAACGACAACATACAAGGGGTGCAGCTTTACAAAATAAATTACTGAATCAATTGTTTGTACTTCAGTGTCTGTCCTATAGGCATCTAAACCACCCACCACTTATAAAAATACCTAGGTACATTTTTGCCGACAGGTGTAAAAAATTGGAAAAATTGTTCACCATTTTCGTTACAGCTCAACGAAATTGAATTTCACGTTAAAATAATTCCATTCTGCCAAATAAATATCAGTCACTTGAAACATAATACCTACTTGGAAATGTTTACAAAAGAATTAGGTAGGTATGTTTTTATATGTTCCAGTGAGTATTCAAGTCAATATTTTTCTATAAATTTTGGTTATTTTTTGCTTGTTTTTATGGCTTAGGTCGGTCTCAGCCTTTTTTCGTTGAATAGTTAGATCGTAATTTTTAGATATTAGTATGAATTTAAATTATTATTTATTTACAATTTGCTTTTCACTTTACAATTGACTACATTAATATGAAGCAATTTATTTTTTACTTTTCTTGATATAGGTAACATTATCAATATTTCGGTAAAAATAAACTATTAAAACTTAATCGAAAACATCCTTTAATCAAATTTATACAGATTTCGATTAAATTATTAAACATTTTACTATTATATTTTGAAATATTCATGAATAAATAAACCTGTTGACTTGCCTTAGTAAGCATCGCGGCGTTAGACCTAAGTAAACTCAGAAACAAGACTGTCACAAGGGAAACTGAACTGTTGCCATAGATAATAGGGTTTAGTTTAGCTTAGTCATGTTTGCATTGCTAACATCTCATTCAGGATAGTTACAGACTGACCTATTAAAGAGTTAACATCAAATCATATGGAGTATGGTTAGCTTACTTGAGGATTTCTATATTTTACAATCTTTATCTATCATTTCTCTGAAGGTGCAAAACAAATATAATATCCTCTATTAGTACAGTACCTATCTATTGCGCAGTTCTCTGCAGAAAATAACAAAACAATCTAAACGCAATCTAATATTTTATAAAATATAAAAGACCCTGCGTAAACTTTATCTTTTTATCAATTAATCAGACAGTTTAATTATGTAATTCACAGGCTTATACATATTTTAAACTCAGTCGGTACTTAATTTTGTTCTTTTTGTTTCAGTTTTTCGTGCAACTTTACAAAACCAGTAAGTAACAATGCTAATACAAGTAGATATAAACAGCGTGCTTACGGCCCATTAAGTTCACTCTGCATACCTTAAAGTTCAAACACTATGGGAGAGGCAGACAGTATCTCATACTACGTCACTCAATGTCATAGTAGACAATATGCTCGCAGGTTCAAAGCAGGTATTGTACTGGACATAAGGGGAAAAATACCACGTTAGGGTGAAATCGGACGGAATTGAGTTTTGAGTGTTCGCAGCTGTTCATCCATTGATTGACGCCGAGTTCTTTCATGACGCAAAAATTTCGTTCCATACTGGTCTATGCAAAAGAATTATCACGTTAGAATCATAATTTCGCGACTTTACGCGGTAGATACTCAATAATTCTGCTTTGTCTGTCTTTATTAATTTAGAGGAATTTTACGAATTTTGTATTAAACACATATACCTTATAACTTCCATGGTCATGGCTAAGGGCTGGTAATGGCGTTTGATAAATGTTGTAGGGTCAACAAGGACTGATCTTAAAAATAAAGAACCTAATAGGTACCTACTCGTACCCAAATAAGGATCTCTCGGCCTCGATCGAAGCCTACCCAAGTATTAATACGCATTACACGGAGTCGACGATTATTAATACGCAGCATTACACTTCAATGATTTTCTTCAGGGATCCTAAGCATGGTGTATCTCTGTTTCTTCGAAAGACTCGATACAGATCATTGCTAGTTATTGTATTCCTTTCAACTTGTTAGCTAGAAATAAATTGTGAACATCACCTCAAACGGAAAATATATTATAAATAGTCACAAGACAAAAAGCTTTATAATATTTCAGCTCGACAGAATACGCCATTTCTCTGAAACTGTTATTTTTCATCGTTAGATCGACCAAAAAGTCTTGAGATGAATACCTAAAGATAATGATAGTGTTAAGATCACCTTACATACCTTATCGTCAAATCCACACCTATTAATGGAGAGAACAGACCCTGTATATTAATATGTGTACCCTTTTGTAGAGTAGAACAGAATCTCGAAAGTGTTTGCCGATCGGGCCCAAGCAAACAGCTTCTATAGTGCGTTTCAGCTTTCTTTTTTCCACGTCATTGCGCTCATATGCCCCATTATTATGCTTTGTTGACCCTGGATCCTACTTGGCTCTCGTTATCGTTTTATTAGAACTAGACTCTTGTTATTTCCTTTGTGAAAGTCTCGTCTTGAATTCATCACTGAATACATCAAGCGATATTATGGTATTTAATAACTGTACTTGTTCATAGGTAAATCAGAGACTGTTGAGAAATAGTTTTTCAGAACATATCCGGCTTATTTTACGCATCTTATTTATCTTTGTCCGTTTTAAGTGAAGTGTCTCTTGTTTTTAAGTAAATTCTAGCGAAACACACATAGTTTCAAAACCTTTCTAAGTCAAGATCGTTTAACATTATTTGAGTCTTTATCTCTTACCTCTTGAAGATCAAGTATCAACCCTTCTCAAGAACTAAGATCCATATCAAAGTTAAATAGTTACTAGTTACTTATTCTTCAAAATCTTAGTACAGAGACCACTGAAGACTTTAATTTCATTGGTTAAGTTTGGGGCTAACTGGCATTTTGTAAAGTTTCTACCCACACTCAAACTATGAAGTTTTCATAACCCCTCTCAATGATAAATGTTATAATGTTACTTTATATAGCTTTATAAATTCACGAATGAATGGATATGAAGTGAAGTATATAGTAGGCAGTTTTATATTGTTTTTATATAACTTAGCTTGACAAGACATAATTAGGTAACTTTGCAACCCTGATATTGCTGTCACGAAGAAACATACAAATTATGCTTGCCCGTAAAATTCCTTCGTTATTTCGCCAAAACAAACACATATTCAATTAGCCCCATGAAGACGGAGAGTGGTTCTTATTGGCGGCATTCCCGCCAATTTGTCGCAAACGTCGATTTTACTGCCTCTTGCGTTTTATTGTGCCGTATTATGCTTATTCCTGACTTTACACCTTTGACTCCGAGCTGTGTAGATGTTATTCGCAGAACATCACATTCGTTAAATAAAATAATAAAAGATTATTTGAAATAACAACGGTATACAACTTATAGCTAAATCATGGAGAAATACAACAAACACTATGCAATAGGTACGGCCCACTGAATCAGAGCAGAGCCGGCAGCTTATTTGTTTTTGCTATTTTCTTAGATGTTTTATACATTATGTATGACGAAACAGCATAAGCGCTATCTACTATACGTATAATATACTAATCTGATTTTGATGATGATGATGAATATAATATGTTATCAATTAGGTGCAGACTTAAGTTTTTTTCCCCATTTTCGTATATAATTAATATTTAAAAACATTAGCATAGATTTTGTCACTGTAGTCTAGAATTATAATATCACTTCAAGTTCAAACAGTGCCCTACACATTACATCAAACAGTTGAATTTTCAGTGCAAACGTTCGTACGCTGAATACAAAGATTAATATGGATAAGACACCAGATAAGAAAAATCCAGTAGCAAAATTCCACGGCCAACTGTTGATCCGATTCAAATTATGTGTGAAGATTATGTAGTTTAAGTGCCGTAATAACATATTATTATTTTGCATAAAACTTTTGAATACAAATTAATATATTGCGATTGCGAACAAATATTCATTAATTAATATACATGATAGATAATGTACAAGAAGTATTTTATTGGTGCGGGTAGCATTTAACCGACTTACCAAGACTTTTACACCCTTTACGAAATACACAAGACTATCGTCGCAAATGAAAATTATTTCAGTTATCACTTCGTAATATGGGATCAGACTTGTACGTAACTAAGAAATCAGAGTTGAGATTGTTATGAAATATTAACAAGTCTAATTAGTAAGCGTTGTAATTGGCCTCAAGGCGTCATACATACAATCTGTGAATCCCGACAGTAGGTAAAGCATATCTTCATAATTCCCGGGTGCGAGGCATCAAATACGTTGAGTAGGTAGGTAATCCAGTTAGGAAAATTTAATCTGAGAGCCGACAGCCGGCCCGTTTTGTGGTTGCCGTAACACCCAAAGCTTCCTTGCATGCTAGGATTGCCGGCCACACAGTATCCTGTACAAATACGACTATTTTCAAATCCGATTCAACGTTTTCGACGGAAAAATGGCTTCAGCATTATTTTCATTGAAAAGAATAAAAGATGGCCAATTACATATGTTATGTTGATCTGATTATTGGATTAGAATTGCATCTCTTTACCATGCCTATGTGTTACTTTGTGAATTGTCCAGTAATTATTTTTTTAATTAGCATATATTGTCCCACTTCTGGGAGAAGAACAAAATTATGAATACGCACACATAAAATATGCACATACGTTTATTATTAAAGTAGGTAGAAATCTAATGCAGAAATCCAACGAGTCTCAATAGACTGCATCCACTCGTCCTACTGAATCGAATCAGCGACTCGATTCAAAATCCGATTTACAAACGCAGTCTTTATACTTTACACTTCAAACGGAGACAGATTTAACGATTTCCCGTTTCTATCGAATGAGATATTTTCACTGACGCCCCAAAGAACCGGGTAGGCGACTTCATTAGTGATTTCTTTTGAAAATGCATTGCTGAAAATCATAAAGGTTGGTGCATTTTTTGTAATGCCACTCTGAATGTTATTAATTAAACTCGTTTTACGAAATTTTCAGGAATTTTCATTACCTGTTTGATTGAGTGATTTTATAATATATTTATTTACAGAACATCAGACAGTAAACAGTGGGTTTACTTGCTAACTTTACTAGGTCAAGTTATTTCATAATAAAGATAAAGAAAACTTTATTGTAATTGATATTTACAGGTGTTGAGACGTAAACCTAACAGAAACATTAACGTAACAAAATAACACTTAAATTTCTTTGTATTTTAAATGCGGGACGTCAAAATTCAGAACATATTACCGTAAGTGCCCTTAGCAAACCTTTCAGAGTTTGTCTCGCGTAGGCAGACACATCAGCCCATTAACGCCGCGTCTTCTCGTGCATCACTGATCACAGCGATGTTCCTTATTATGGAGTTTTGATCAAACCACGTGAATAATTTTTTAAAGGGGTTTAATAATCAATTTTTTTTTTAAATTAATTATTTATAATAGGACAACCAACAGAAGATTCACCATTTCTTAAGTTAAGTTTAAACATTTAATTTTGTTATATGACAAGTGGTCTTCCAATTACATGTGGACACATATTACATTATATTTCATAGGTAAACGATTAAGGCTTTCATGATTTTACTAATATTGTACTGAAATAAAGAAAGTATTTCAGGAACATTATTCGTTTTTGCTAAATATTACTTATCTAATTTAAAATCCATTAATAATAAAAAACAATAAATGCAAAAAAGTATCATGACTCCGCGTGATCGATATTAATTGATGCATTGTTATAAATTTACCTTAAAATTTATTCATGTAACGAACCCGCACCTGTGATTAAATTACGTATACATACTTACTATATATACGTATAGATACTTTTTCCTAAAAGTTCTATGGGTCCCAAGGTTAAGGTTCAGTATGCTTAGATCACTTCAAAAGTAATCAGGTGTTTCCAAAATTATCCTACGTCAAGCGGGGTATTTATATTTTCTCTATATAAATATTATGTATAAAAATTTTAAACACATTTACACAAATAAAAGATCGTTTAAAATAAAAGAGACAAGCAAAAGATAATAAAAATCATCCCACTTCTAAATAAACCTCCCCAATATAAAGTCTTAGGGAAATTGTTATAATGCCCAATCAATTAATCTTTGTAAAAAGTTTATTGTGAAAAATGTTTAAAGGTATTAAACTAACATGTATTCCTCTCATGTAAGTATTTTAAACCCTTGTTTTAAACGACCGTGACACAATAACCTAATTTTCCACGTTGCTTGTTAGAAAAAATGTTTTATGAAACTATAGCCAAAAGTCTTGTGTCGAGATTTATCGGACTGAAAGGCAGACTGGCTGGATTAAGTGCGATAATAAAATAATTATCTACTTATAAGAAAATATTTTTCACTCAATAAAATATAAAGCTTGGTTATTACCATACGATCGTATCGAATACGAAAATGTTTGGTAGAGTGGGTTTTCCTTACACAAGGAGGAGCAATTAATTCACCACGCTGCAAGAGATGTTGAATGTTGAAAGCCTATGTTGACAGCCTTCAAACTTTTCAAGTACCTAGAACATGCTTTCCTCACGAAGTTTTCCTTCACGGTTAGAGCACGAGCCAAGTGTTTTTCATAAGTGCGTAGCGGGGTTTTAAACCACTACCTGCCGAATGAAAGTCGAGTGTTAGAACCAACACTCTCTAACAAAAATTATATTATACCAGCTTCCGCCAGCGGCTTCGCCCGCGTGGATATAAAACGTGGCCAAGGGCGAGTCGGACTCGCCCATGTAGGCTTCCGCAGCAATTGTTTATATGAAATAGTTTATGACGTATTATAAAAAAACTACTGGATCGATTTCGTTCAAACCAATTTTCGTTGTTTTATGGTTATGTACAATATATATTTTTTCTAGATTTATCATCCTCTTATTTTAGAAATTAGAGGGGGGGGGGGGGACACTTTGTTTTCCACTTTGGAAGAGTCTCACGTCCAAACTATTAAGTTTAGAATTAAATGGTGTTAGAAACATTGTTATGATTTTTGAAGACCTATTCATAGATACCCCACACGTATTGGTTCGATTGGCTTTGATTTGATTGGATTGAGCCGTGTTGGCTAAGTGGGAGCACACCCGACTTTCATTCCGAAGGTCGTGGGTTCAAACCCCGCCGCGCACCTCTGATTTTTCTTCTTGGAAAATTATGTGTGCTTCAAAACACGTGCTCTAATGGTGAAGGCAAACATCGTGAGGAAACCGGCATGTTCTGAGAACTTTTCAAAGTTTGAAGAACATGTGTCATTCACCAACCCGCACTTGGCCAGCGTGGTGAATTAAGGCCTAATCTCTCTCGCCAAGAGAGAAGTCCCTGTGTCCAGCAGTGGGAACGTGAATAGGGGTGTTATGGTTATGGTTATTGGTTCGATTAAAAAAAAGTTTTTAAGTTTCAGTCCTATGTATGGGGACCCCCAAATGTAATTTATTTTTTCTCAATTTTTTTATGAAATCTTTGTGCGGTTAACAGAATACATCTACCTACTAAATTTCAGCTTTGTAACTCTTATAGTTTCGGAGAAAAACGGCTGTGACATACGGACGGACGGACGGACGGACAGACAGACGGACGGACGGACATGACGAATCTATAAGGGTTCCGTTTTTGCCATTTGGCTACGGAACCCTAAAAAGTAGCCTATGTTCTTTCTCAGGGTCTAAAGATTGTCTGTACCGAATTTCATCAAAATCGGTTGAGAGGTTTAGGCGGGAAAGCGTAACAGACAGACAGACAGACAGAGTTACTTTCGCATTTATAATATTATATAGTAAGGATTTATTTACGGAATTTAAATGTATTTAAATTCCGTAAATAAAACGATCGGGAAAGTCCAAACTCTTCAAAATTTAGCCTAGAGTATCGACGGTCAGTATGTAGTAGTAAGCAGTTTCATTTTCGTTTTTTCAGCTTCCTCTGTGAAAGAGCTTCGTTACAGCTTTTCCGGAGAAGCGTGATTGGCAACACGACATGTTTCGTGCATGTTCTCACGACTTAGAAACATTTCGAATTAAATCTTGTTTAATGATACTCGGATTGATAGGAAAGTTCTGTGGTGGAATCCATTGGGAACCAATTTAACTTGACCATTGAGTTAGTTTCCGTTTGCATCGGTCCCTTTACAGTTCCAAAGGGAACAATCATTCCATTGTTGCTTTAGGTATACAGTATCTACATATTCAGTACACACAGACGGACAACGCTTTGAAATGTGAATGACGTCACACTTTTCTATGATTGTTATAAGGACTGAGGTATAACCCGCGCAGATAGAAAATTGATTTGAAAATGGCGGCGTATACGTATGGTACGATTGGCAAAACAAGGATAAAAGTATAGACAGCGATAGAGAGTGAGCGAGAACGCATGCGAGCGGACGCCATTTATAAATCAATTCTTTAAGTGCGCGGCTTATACATAAACTACGTTTTTTTACGTGCTTAATGGTAGAGGAAAACATCTTCAGAAAATCCGCCGCTGTTGGCTCGGGATGTGTGGGCGAGTTATTTCTTCTATAACAAGCTCAAGTATTCCGCAAGTGGATGGATTTGATGTTGAATTTCAGTTACTTATTCATCCAATAATGTCTCAGGCAATATAGCATCGTAAAGCGTAAGGTACTGAACTGACACTGTAAAAATCATCAAAGATGTATAAGTTCATGGAAAGCCCATTAATATTTCGCCAGATTAAATAATACAGTCGGAAATTCTATTTTCTCATGATAATAATGAGATTTACCAAAATCATTTATTACCGTTCCAAGAGATTGGACTCGTAAATAAGTTTGTCGATTAAACCAATAACAAAGTTTACAGTTCGATATCCACGAAGTGTCATCGAGAAAGATAAACGATTAAACGCAGGTGTTTAAAAGTATTTTAATCAGAGGATGGGGTGGTCCAGGGTTATTAAAGACAAGTAAATTAACAAATATATTATTTTATTTATCTAGGAAAATGTCACTTCAGTCGGTTATTGAAGTTTATGGACAACAAGAAATCAATGTAAGGACCGGAATAATATACCGTTCCTACCAACGAATTTAGAGAACATATATGTATATTTATGTATCTACCTAACCTAGGCATATTTATTTGAATATTTTACACAATACATTTATAATATTATTGTGTCAGCATAAAATAATTCCTAATATCACACATAGACAATCACACATCCTTTTTCCACGATGAATTACATGAACAAAATTTAAAATATCTGAGGCAGCTGTGAATTTACTAGATAGGTACATTTGCCAATTATTGATATGGAATAAAAATGTGGTTTTTTTAAAGAAATTTGTAATAAAACACATTGTGCAAAATCTCAGCCTCAGGTAATACCAAATGAACATAGTGTTAGGTAGTGCACACCTGTTGGCGCGTCGCTTCCAATTTGCCGCTTCGAGGATCAAAGCGAGCCGCGATCCATCTATGGATATTAACATACGCCTCGTCATTGTAAATGCCAATGTTGGATGCGAAGTATTGAACCCATGGGCTACGGTATCGCTTATACGCTTTTTAATACCTGAAGCATTTAAAGCAGTTAATCTCCGTTATCAATTTTTCTTCGGATTTTAGATCATAATTATAATAACCCCTATTTACGTTCCTTTCTGTTGTAACACACCTCTAGCTTGACGAGATATGAGGCTTTTGTTCACCACGCTGGCCAAGTGCGTTGGTGAATGTAAAAATTATAGTATGACGCAGGATTTATTAAAACAAAGTAGTAAATAATGACCTGCCCTAAAAATACAATTTATTACTCTAGCTTAAAAGAACTTCTCTTAGAAAAAACCACTCAAAAACTTACTGTGATGAATTAATATTAATGAGGTCACCAAGATTTTTTTAATATTAGGAAGTTTCCCTCAGAAAAATGAATAGAATTGTTTTGACTTCTGTTAATTAAAAAGTTTGGGACAAAGGGGAATGTACCGAGTGACCTAAAATATCAACAGTTGTTATTTTTCTGAATTTCCCTGAGTTTTAAATAAATTTATGACATAAGTATAATTTCATCATTTAAGTTTTAAACTCTTCCCATTAAAGTAACACTAGATTGTTGTAAATAAATCATAAAATATAATTAAAATTACTTTTGAAGTTACCTCATAAACCAAGAGATATCTTTCAACTGAGCAATGGAATTCATTAAATTTAAATACAGTGAATTCCAGCTAACGAAGCATTTTGAATGGAATTTTAATTTTGAAACAGAGGGCGATATGAAAAATAACTAGAAAATTGAAAAGTTACATTTTGGACAACAAACACGAATGCGTTTCAGTATTTGAGCTTATACTTTAAAATGCATGAACCTTTACTGGATTTCCATTACAACTCTTCGCTAATTAGGCATGATAAAAAAAAGACAAAACTCGTAGAGGAAAAAATAATTATTCATAACTCATCCTTTGGGTAGAAACTAAGTAAGGACCTGTTCACAAGTGAAAGGGTCGTTAGTTTTGAAAAATTGTTTGTCTAGTGATTTTTTTAAATCTGTCGTTTCATGTCATTATAGCATCATTTAATAGCTAGACTAGCTAAGACCCGCTGCTTCACTCAGTTTATTCCCATGTTTCCTTCCCTGGGCTACTACGACTATATTAAAACCAAAGCACCTAAATCGGCCCAGAAGTTCTTGAGTTATAAAATTATATCGAAAAGTAGCAATGGTTTATACATTTGCATGTTATTAATATCATGTATATCCAAATCTGGTTGTTAATGGATTTCTGAAACATTCTTTATAAAATAATGAAACTGATAGCAGTATGAGCATTTTGATTAATTAAATAATATATTGTATTGAAAATGAAGTAATCATTTCAGCAATTTGCTGTTCTTTGAGGTGAATCACTTTTCCAGTTTTCGTAATTACTGCTTCAGCTACAAACGTTTCATATTAAATTAATACTCAGATCAAAATATTCGTATTAAGATGTAATCAGACCAATTAGTTCACATTTACAATAAAAAATCCCGCGAAATATTTGGTATCATAAATTGTTATGTTCTACCCGTTCTATATTATGCATATAGTTTTTATTGTGATTTATAATATTTGGCAAATTATATGTAAAAATAGGTTAGCAGAGTCCTAAACAGCTTCTTTGAGACAAAGCAGCAAAATAATGATGGCAAGACTCGAGTAACAAGCAAGCTTTGTTTAAAAATGAACAAAAAGTAAATACCTACTGAGAAACTGAAGGCATGAATGTCTATATAACTTTGTAGTGTGTCCTATACACATAATATGTCATCATCATTTCAGACGTTGGTCGAACACTTCAGGACTTTTGGCTTTCCTTAAAAATTTAAAGTTATTCGGTTAGAACCCCCACTTCACACATTGATTTCGACAGTAAAAATAAAATTACAAAAAAAAAAAAACATATTTTGACGCTTTTTCGAACCTCCTAGGAGGTTGCGGGATCGATTCCCGCCTCGGACCATAAATTTTCTAAAATGTTCTAATTCATGAATTCCATTTCACATTTCGAGGACAATGGGCTGAACATCATAGGTCGAATGCAGAATAAATCAAGATAAGACATAAACATAAATAATAATAATAATAAACATTCAAGGTCTCTTGGTATTTTTATCAGGTCTAGGATTATAAGACAAACAACCAACTAAATAAGCACATCTGAACTTCTATTATTACAAGTGTGTCTAGTGCAAGTGGCACTTAATGACATCTGAGAATTGCATAATCCTCATTTTCTCAAAACGTTAGCAATATCGTGTTAAATGTTCAGAGAAAGTTCAAAGCTAACTTTGATAGCGTTACCTACGAATATATGCACATGTTACAAATATAATTCCCATAGCGCCACCTCCCGTCAAATTAGATAAACTCATATAGCTTATTGCAAAAGTTTAGCTATTTGCAAGTTTATTTGTATTTTTTAGACGGAAGTTACCAGTTTTCTGTAATTTTGGAGTTTCATATTGTAGTTAAGTAATGGGAAACAAATAGGTAAGTATTTTGTTTGAAAAATTAGTTTTTAATTTGGCACAGAAAAAGTAAAATTTAATTAATTGCACCTAAATCGGCCCGGCCGTTCTAAAATTACAAAGAAAAGTGTTTTTTATATTATTTTGTATATAAACATTCTGTATTTTCTAACATTTAAGTCAAACTTACACAAAGCTGCCAAAATATTCATAATGTTTTGTTTTTTGTTCTAAAAGACACTGATTAATTATTTTATTTTGTTTCGTGTGTAACAATAGACCTAGGGTAGGTTATATTTTTGTGTTTATCACACGCATGGTTGGTTAACAGTTTGTTGACATGTCGGCGATGTATTAAGTAAGTTAAACTTAAAATAACATTTTGGATGAAAATTTTATGATTGTTTAGAATCACAATGGGGTTTTTTAGTTGTTGTTCTTTACCTCATTATAACTCAATGAGTACCTACCATTGAAGCATAAATTAGTATCATCATCACCCCTATTTATGTTCCCAATGCTGGGACACAGGGACATCTCCCTTGATGAGAGAGATTAGCCCTTATTCACCACGCAGGCCAAGTGCAGGTTGGTGAATGACACATGTCCTGCAAACTTTTCAAAGTTCTCAGAACATGGCGGTCTCCTCACGATGTTTGCCTTCACCTTTATCACGTTTTTTCAACTAGTATATCATAAAATAATGTATATCTTGTAGATAATTTGATTCTGAAATCGAATATATAAAAACGAGACCATATAACCCCACGTAGACAAAACCGCAGCAGTGTGTTTGAAAGGTATGTGACGTGCGTGCGTTTCCCTTGCCGTGCGATAAGCGTGATTGATGACGTCACATGATGTAGCACAGTCACGCCTGTGGTACGAGTAGGTACAGTTGTCTACAATAACATCTTCAACGGCTAAAAAATAGTGGCAACACAGAATCACATCAGACAAGTCTAGCTGAAGGATAATGAACAAGCATTATTTTACCTCTTATTGCTTACTGGACATATGCCTCTTTCGCAATCTCCAGTAAGTGGACCTTTAGTTTTGACCAAGGGTGTCTCGCTGCAAAGCGTTTTACTGTTTTCACTACATATGCGTAGGTCATTAATTTCACGCATGATATCATTTGAAAACCTGTAAAGATATCTGGACTCTTATTTTGACCATAATCCATAAGTCGATAGCAATATTAGCTTAATTTTGAGGGGTTTGTTCTACTTGTGCTAAGAGCCTGTCCACCCTCTACAAATGGTAGAGGTGATTCACTAGGCTTCGACGATATCGTTGGCTATTATTCTTTTACATGTGTCCATTCATTACTTCCTGATTCTATTTGAATGGAAACTGCGTAGCCGAGAACCTTTATTTAGGTTTACAAAGTGCCAAACTATTTCACACATGTTTGTTGTGGTTGTTTAGATAAGTGTTTCACCACTTTTGGAATGCAGAATAGAGAAATTTGCATGCGAATGGCAGTACTAAATAAAGGATGTATTTTATGTCTAGTATTTTATAATATCAGGCATATTGATACTCATATATTGGTCCTAAAAACTGCTAAATTCACTTGATTTTACTATACACTCCCATGTGATATAATTTAGTGTTATCTAATAAAAATAATTTTATTATATTAAATCACTGATGCATGAGAATTGTAGATGTGATAGTCTATTATGTAAACGACTGTACTTGTTGAGCTTAACTAGCGAAGTGTCGATGAAGAATCCTGGGTAGGCTTATTTTGACAAGTGATTGGTATTTTAGATAAGTCGACGTAATCGGTTACAAATATTAACTCACATTAGACTTGACGACCTCTATGGCGTAGCGGGCAAAGGTAAAATGATTAAGATAAATGGTAAAGATTTAAACCTTGTTATACATTCCTAGTAGAGATGTACCTCGGAAAAAATAACATGTAACTGTGTATCTACTTAATATTCACAAGATATTCGTAACTTCTAAATAAATGTAAGTTTTTCTCCAGATTTTCCAAAATAACTTTCAGAAAGGTTTCTTATATGAAATAATAAACTTTCCTTCGCCTATATTGATATACAAATGTGGGATTTAAGTGTACCTCTTAGGAGAATACAAACCATTTGTATTTGTCCCCAGTTTTTCTACACGAATATTTATTGGGATGGAATAAGACTGTTAGGAAAAACGTGCGCTAAAGATATTTAAATCTACAGTGTTACTTTTGTTAGGTATTTCTAGAATAAGATTCAATATTAAGTTGCAGTACCTATAGTTACAATTACTTACAAATAGTAAGTACCTACCGTAGTATAGTTAGGCAACTTATTTATTTTAAAGATTCCCTCTATATTGGATATGGGTTTCACGACACTTTGTGTGTAAAGTTATATCTCGGATAAGACTGTACCTACCTACAAATTGTAAGAAAGGAAACTAAGCCAACTAATGTGATTTGAAAACATAAATAACTGTTATAATACAATACAATATTGGCTAACAGCCTAAAACTCGACATCGGCTTGAATTGTCATAAATATAACAAGGTACCTAAACATTAAAAGTTTTATTATACTAGCGTTTTTTCCTTCAGAAATAAGTCCTGAAATAATAATTATATACAACATGTAGTATGCATTATTGTGCACCGTTATAATCACTATCGTTTAGAATATTAATAATCAAAATCTTTAGTCGCTGTCAGTGTCACTGCCTGCCGCCTCTCTCGCTGGTACGTCATTCGCATTTTAGTGCTCAACCGTTCGTCACGTAAAATTGCGAAAGTTTCGCACTAGTAAAATAAACAATTGTGAACCAATATAATTACGTTGTATCATGGCCAAAACAAGTTTAATTTGCCATTCTTACGTAAGTGATCAACTACAAATCATAAAATTTGTTATAAAAATCCAAGTTGAGTCCAAGTGACTCGGAACCAAATCATACCATTGAAAAAGGTAAGTCAAGTTATTATTACAAATATGCTTAGCTATTTTGTGTGCATAGACAACAAAAATACATTCGGGCTGATCGTCGGACAGTCTCATAATTATGATGTCATGCCGCACTACCCTCATCTTCAATGTAGGTTATTGAAAGCTTATGTAGCTCATATTGTACGCAAAGACAACAAAAATGCATTCGAGCTGATCATCGGACAGTCTCATCGCAACAATGATGTCATAACGCGCTACCCGCATTTGCAATGTGGTTTATTGAAAAGTCAATTTATTATTACAAGCGTACCTACTTATGTAGCTCATATCGTGCGCAAAAACAACAAAAATGCATTCGGGCATCGGACAGCCTCATCGCAACAATGATGTCATAAAGCGCTACCCGCATTTACAATGTGGATTATTGAAAACAGATACTGTGCTAGTTCTGTGTACAACAATACGTATTTATACTAATAATGTACTATGACAGTCATACAATGCATTCGAGCAGTATTCAGGACTGTCTCATCGCATATTGACTATCAAATTAACAAGTTAATGCACTCGAGCTGATCTTTGGGCTGACTCATCGCATTTGTACAACATATTTAGAAGAGAATTATATCGAGCTGTTCTATGGGCTGTCTCACTTATTCTACTTCCCTCATTGCAACTGGACATGGAGTTGATGAATATAAACCCCATAGATTGGGGAGTTTGTGTATCCACCACACTAAAAGGTTTGTTAGCGGCAAATTTAATTTACCACAGTGAGTTGATAGGTTAAGTACCTACCTACACAAATGACGCTGCAGCCTATCTTCTGATAAACATATCCCTACGTCGGTTTGATGAAATCTATCAATAATCTGGGTGGCACTATTCTTAGGCCATCGCCATACGGCACTTTTGGCAAAACAAAACACAAATACAGATTTGACATTATTACAGTGTAGTGTTACACAAGTAAAATTTATTTGACACATTCAGATATACTTTTGGATTTATCCTACGTGTAATTATTAAATTGTTTTAAATATTATACTTAACGTCCATTTATTTGAAAAATAAATATGGAATAGAGTAGTTCCTACTTGGTGATTTATGCATAGTAATTATGCATAATACCTACCTACTTTTGCATTATAAATAATACAAACAATCACCATTAGATATTTATCAAGATATCATAATTATCTATAATGTATACCATGTATACCTACAATACCTATGTTTTATTTTTATTATTACTACATCCTGCAAGTTGTAGATTTTCCTGCATAAAATGTTTCCTTCCATACGTATCCGATTATTTTGGGATTGAAGCGAAATATATAAGCAAACTATAAAGTGGTTTACTTGTGACCAACATACGCAACTTTATAAATATTAGACTTGTAAAACAATAAGAACGAGCTATGAAGAAGTTTACAAGGATGAATTATGAAATATTCAGCATTCTGAATCTGTTATTAGGTTTTTTCAGTACCTCTGATGCAAACTGGCTAATCTTACAAGGAAACAGCCGATCGCATCGAATAATACCGCACATCCAGAAGTCTACATCCGTAGTCCAGTTCATCCAGGACGCCAGTGCAGCAGTGGACACACCGCCGACACAGCCGCCGAGCATAGAGGAGACGAGGTACCCAAAAACCAGTGGCCGTATTTCCGACATCAATAACCCATAGTAACTACCATCTTGGTACAGATATCTGCTTATAAACAGATGTTTTGTTTAACATTCGGTCCGCCTCTTGGTGAGACCTAAGTACAAAACTAAAGGTTTGTGTACAATAATAATATAATCCAGCATTGAAGGATCGCAGCAATCAAGACATCGCAGCGTGCTCAACTATCTTATATTACTATAAGTTCATTCCTGGAATCTTTTTAAAATCCATACCGAATTGAAATGTGCATTTTAAAGATAATCTGCTATGGTGTGCGAAAGAAGATTCCGCCTCGCGGCACCAGCCGCATTATGACCGATGTACATATCGGGTCAAGCAAGACCAAGCGTGTTTTACCAACATGAAATATACAAACCTACTTGACTGTATGCTGTAGGGTGCGCCATCACTGGCGACTAAGAAATTATTGTCAGTTTTCATGTGTGCATGTCGGAGAGTTTTTTCTACGCTACCTACGTCCATTGAGTTACGGATAATACGTACAACTATTTCCAAATTCTCTCTCAATGTGATACACTAACGTGTTTACAATGTTTACATGATACAAAATATAATTAT
Source organism: Chloroclystis v-ata (assembly GCA_963691955.1). NCBI lineage: Eukaryota > Metazoa > Arthropoda > Insecta > Lepidoptera > Geometridae > Chloroclystis > Chloroclystis v-ata. The sequence goes on along the minus strand of OY829902.1, from coordinate 6,539,008 downwards.
GAACATTCTGCTGTTAAGTGTATAGTAACTTCCTAAAGTTATGAACCATGAATCGCTTCAGATAATCCACTATTAGCGTTGCTACATTTTTAATATCATTTCATATTATAATAACTATCAATGTAACCGTTTCAAACTTACATAGTTACCTACTATGTAAACTAAATATTATTATAAATAGTTTTATAACTGATTTCTATAATAGTGTCTTGTCTATGATTGGGTTAGCTGGAGACCTATTATGAATTCAACTTCGTTTGAATATAAATCCAGGGTTTCACAAATACATGTTATTGAGTTAAACCCCATGATTTCTGTTTTGCATCCACGGGATGAACCAGCTGTCATGCAATGGAACACATCGCATTTTTAAAGAAATTAACATCTGGATAAAGTTATCAAAACATATAATATGAAATAAGTTGGTATTTTCAACCACTGCATAGTCGGTTTTCTAGTGTGCGCTTGCCCAGAAATTTATTGGCTTTGTTATAAGCCTTAAAATTGTATATTTTTATTTTCTCCATTCGACGAAAATAATGGTAGCTCCACGCTACCCTATAATCATTTTAAAGAATTTAAAATGACAATACTGTAGATAAGAGTTGTATTGTTAATTCTGGCGCCTCAACAACGGGGTATGGTTCGTGTGGTTGTAGAAAAGGTACCGGCTGTAGACCTTGGTCGAAATATAATATCAATTTCCATACAGATAAAGCTGCAAGTTATCTACTATCATTATAGGTTATAAATATATTTCCTTTTTTGCATCCATACATCAATAGAATGAGAGAAAACCAGTCTCCCTTCTAAGTGAATTAAACTACTGTCACGACTGAGTCCTCGAAAAACGTTACTAAATAAGTACAATTAACCCAGATCTTTTTGTCTTTTGCAAATACAAAAAAAAAAAAAAAAAAAGTGACTTGTAAGGTTATCTACAGTACAAGTGTCTAGACACGCCTGACATCTTCCCTTTACGTTGTCATGGGCTAAAATATTTTTTTTTTATACTACGTTTCTACGGTTTTTTTTTTTGACTCTCAGTTAAACAATTATTTACAAAACCGAAGAAGAGGCTTTATATAGGTTATATTTAGCCGTTGTATCTGTTATTTAGAAACTTTTTACATAATAATTAATCTTTGACCAGCAACAATAACGTGTTAAATTAATTTTTTGTCGCTAAGACAATTATATATTATCTCCACCATACGGGGACATCCACAATAATCATTAAGTATAATCTCTACCAAGTATGTAGCACAATAGTTGTCTGGGAAGGTCGTGTATATTTAAATATATACCATACATACACATTTGTGAATTTAATATTTCTTACAGTTTTGAGTGTCGTTTACAACAATTTTTATATCTTATATTATTCTTTTCACCACAGTTATTTAACTTTACATACAGAATTGTATGTATACTCAATAGCAACAAGATAGTGTTCCTATTGGTACTCCTTTGAATAGTTCTAACATAATATATTCAGACGATCGGATACATGAATATTCGATCACAAGTTTAAATCCTCTATGGATGTTTTGGAGTTTGCTCCCCTGTAAATAAAACTATCGATTTCAGTAAAAAATAGTACAAAAAATGTCCTACTGACTTTAGAAATGTTTTTGGTACTAGTAAACCGAATAGAATCTAAATAAATTTTGATATGAGTATGATCGTTTTATCACCAGTGTATCTTATTGGCGTTTGGGAAAGCCCTAATGAATAAAATCATTGTAAACCCACGCATTAACCATAGAGATTAACAGCTACAGTTAAACATTATGTAATTACTAATGTTTAAACATTATGTTTTTACTAATTATAACAAAAACGGTTCTTCCTTTGCAATGGAAAGGTTCTGCAAAAGAACAATCATACAAACCTGGAGAACATCTTCATTTATGATATTTGTTTTAACACACAAATAATAAGCCACAACATTTTATGTTGATAGTGTAATAAAAATACTGTTCAAAATAATATAATTATAACAGGGTACATAAAGAATCTTGGAATTTATTTAATAAACGAAACAGTGGTTTCCCACATCATGACATATAAAACATATATGATTTTGAGTAAAGTTACTCATAATAATTCTAAGTTCAACTTAATTTAGTATAATTTCTCTATTGAGTAATTCTAAAATGATTTTATTTCCTCAATCAGCTCTAAAAGTCTACATGTTGTATATAATTATTATTTCAGGACTTATTTCTGAAGGAAAAAACGCTAGTATAATTGATGATTAAACGAACTTACCAAGTGAAGTTCTATCATAATTATACGTTGCGTTTTTTCCGAAGAAATAAGTACCAATTCCCTCCCAACCCAAGGACCCTGATGCTGATTTGATTTCGTCAACAAAATCAAGAAAAACTATTCAAGAATATCTGATGTAATATATCTCTAAACGAAATGACGTACCAGCGAGAGAGGCGGCAGGCAGTGACACTGACAGCGACTAAAGATTTTGATTATTAATATTCTAAACGATAGTGATTATAACGGTGCACAATAATGCATACTACATGTTGTATATAATTATTATTTCAGGACTTATTTCTTCGGAAAAAACGCAACGTATAATTATGATAGAACTTCACTTGGTAAGTTCGTTTAATCATCAACTATATCTACTGCAATAAAGGGATGCACCAGGCCATATTTGATTTAAAAAAAATTACTGATTAAGTTTATCGTTATATATTGAAATATTCAATATACCTATATAATATTTGTGTATTATTTTGTTGCAGCCATGTCTCGGAGTTGCACCGTCGCGCTGCTGCTGTGTAGCCTGGCCGCCGGCCTCCTGCCGAGTACGTCTGCACAGTCTTCCGTTGACAGTAAGTGTTTCTAATACCTACTTAATATCTCTGATTATTTAATTGTCATGAAATTGCAGCCGGTAGCCAATAGCCAGTCACGTTCGCCAAAAATAAGAATGAAGAAGAACTAACTCTGAGTTTATCGTACAAGCAATCAGTAAAGCATATTTTGTTGTGTGAGCGTGCAACGAAGACGTTCTTTGCACAATTAATAATAAATAATTATTGCTGGACAATTCACACACAATTGCTTGTTTGTTGCCGAGTTTGCGAAATACATGTAACTTTTTCGAGAAAAAACTTGGGACTTATTATATCTGTAGTTATTAATCTAGTACAAAAACAAAAATTAATTACGAATTACGAAATTACTTGTAATTAAAATAAAGATACCTATACGTATTAGCAATTTTGCTCAGCCCTTATAATATAGTACTACAGTACGGTACCATAGCACCAAAATAATGTTGATACGAAGACACTGAAACTATCAATATAACAGCTACAATGTAATCCCGACAAGCAGGAACTAATCTGAAAGATACACGAGGTCTCACGTAATCTATTAACTTATAGTAATGATTGTTGCCTGAAATAAAGCGGAAGTTAAACACTCGTGGAAATCCATGTCAACTTAAAAAAATATGTGGTTTTCCTGGTGTTATAAACACGTCACACACAAAAAATAAGGTTACCTATTCCTACTTCATAAAATCATGCACGGCAAAAAAAAAAGGCTCGGTTGTTGTCATAATTACTATTTATAATTACTTTTAATAGACAGCCTAAAAGCTGAAAGCTTAGTATTTATAGTTTATATCTGTGCCCATGACACACGATCGTTTCTACGGTAGGTAGGTACATACGGTTTTAACGCAAGCAAGATTTAAAATACTCAACTTTAACTGCTCAGAAACATATTTCATATAGAAGATATATTTCCGAGGTAAAAACCGTGGACAAAGCAGCAATAGGAAAACTAGACGTTTTATAATTCTAGGAAGTTGTAAGCTACTTGAATTTGACTTTGTAAGGACCAACCTCTTCAAACAAAATCTACTGAACCGAGTAAACTTAAATTTTGTACCAAATTCATTTGTACACAAACTCGAGCGTTATCGGAACCATGGTTAACAAAAGGTGTTCTAATATAGAAGTTCTAAACGAAAACCCAGAGTGGGAACACGGATTACGTAACAAAATTATTTGTAAGTGTGAGTAAATTTTTCAGGAATCTAAAAACTCCTAAAAATGTACACGGGTGTTTTGGTTGGTATTCAAATTTTATTATTTTAAGCCTTAGAAGACTTGACCGAACAAAATTGACCTAAATGAAGAAGAAGAATTATTTTTTGTTAATACATACCAAATTTAGAACTAGACCATGTAAATAAATATTGTTAAGAGGATCCAAATGTATTTTTAAGTAAATCATAGAGATTCCGCCTCTCATATTTTATTAGAAAATGTTCCGAAATTTATTCCGATCTTCGAAATAAATGATGATTGAATGGAGGGCTTTGACGACTGACGACTTCTTAGGGGAATGTCATCAACTTTGAAAACAGGTAAATAGTCTAAAAGAACTCATTGTTAAAGCATTTTCTGAGGCGGGGTGGGTAATTTACGAGAGTACAGTATCAATACAAATATAGATCTGACATTAAACTTGTAAATAACATTACACGTTATTAAAGGTATTTGTACCTTATCATTGAGAAAAATTGTTGAATTAACTACCTATTTATTATTAACATCGGAGCTTTGTCGGAGACAACTGTAAATGGTTGTACAAATGAAATATGATCAAATTTACAAACGAAATTAATGCACTGTTGTATCCCTTTTTAAATAAATATCGGAAAACTCAAAAACATTTAAATCATGGTATGTTACCCGTTTCATGTTCAAATACTGTTGTATCCGTTATATACTTACCTACGTTTAATTTTTTTTTTCTAAATATCTGCAATTTGTTCCTACACATTCTTGGGTTTATGAAAGCCATTCTCGTGCAGGTATTTTTCATTATACCTAAAATGTTGAGGTAAGGTAGCAAATATGTTTCGTTTAGGGCAATGCCATTTTATCACGTTCCATTTGTACAACAGGACTAGAAAGTTGAAAAGGCACGCATCGTCAATCATGTTTCGTTCATTTCACATCTGAATGTGAAAAGGATTGAGGACATCTTTTTATTTGATATTTATTTACATGTGATAAACTGATATTACGTAGATACCCTTAGATCGTTTAATCATAGAAACATTGTAAATTTAGTTAAGGACATGTGGATCCTTATAATTCGTCCGTTTAGATTCGTAATTAGCTCAAGTGCCTCAAAAAGAGCGCTTGAGAGCAGCTTAACAAATACATTCAAAAACTTAAATACAAAATGAAAAAAATAGTTAAAAATTCTGAATCATTTTTAAAAAATCTGAAAATTTCTGAATTTATAAAATTTCAACCTATCCCATAAATAATTCTAAATTAGGTAAGAATGGAAATTGTTTCAAAATTTGACCCACACCAAATTCCAAAGATTACTTTGACAGCTTCATAAATTAATTTGTTTGTAGCAGAAAGGTCACGCAGGAACCCAAATTATGTCAACATTGATAAAGTTTTGCATTGACTTGTTCTACACAAATTGTTACGGTTAACAGTATCTAAAGTTTTAGGAAACTGCAAGAAACTTCCGTTTAGTTCGAGACGTGAGCTTTGACAATATATTCACAAATTACAGGGTAATACGGCTAATAAGCCTTATTACTGGGTAGATATTCTTTCAAAAACAAGCTCGACAACTAGTTACGGAACAATAGCAAGAAACTCACATAACTAGACTCATAACTGTTTCACGTAGACACATCAGCCAATGGCTGCCAGTCTATATAAAAATAATAATAAGTACTAAATAATTCGAGCTGATAACATCTATGTACCTACCATAAAAAAATTATAAGTAAAATAGGTCTTTAATCAGATGGGAATAACCCAAATATACTGAGTTATTTCATACGAGATTATTAGAGACTACAAATCATAACTTATAACCTTAATTTACATTGACGTTTAGAGTAAAATTGCTTAGATTATGATATCCAAAGATCACAAATACGGTGCAACTGGAATAAACAAACACTATCTAATTAAATTCAACACCAAAGTTAAAGAAAGTAAGTTAGCTAATTCATACTGTAAAATAGACTATATTTGAACAACTGTTGTTCAATCGCAAAACACACTGACTAGGTAATTACTAATACTGTAATAATATTGAGATCAAGTCAAGAACAGCTACCAATAATTAAGTAAATTCAAGAGAATTTATTTATTACAAATTACATATGTTTAAAGCTAAACTTGTTTAGCGATTCAGTACCATTAATATGTGTAATATGAAGGGGCATTTAAACGTTATTCATGTAGGTAGGTTGTGATTGGCATAAAGTTTCATATCGGGCTACCAACAGGACGAGTCGATGAGCAATCGTCGGCATAACATAAACCCTTCATCCACCCGTCTCCAGATTTCCGGCGACTCATGTAAATAGACTGCTTTCCGAAGCAAAGCCTTAATTTCATAACCCCTGTTTCATTTTTCGGATCCTCTCCAAATTAGGGTGACTTTGAAACTCTGTGAAATCACACATTGGATGAAAGCTACTGAATATTCATGTACCAAGTTAACGGAGGTAATAAATAACTTTATTTCGAAAGTCACTTTTGCGACCCATCAAACCATGAAATTATTGACTTCCTATGACTTTTTAGTGAGCCTTTAAACACGATTAACGTTACTATGTAATCGCTTCTTTCTTTACAACCGCTTTAACTTTAGTAGTCTACAGCTTTTAAAGTATCCGATAAAGTTTTAACAAGCTAACCATTAGCTTGTCTATACAGCTTTCCGGTACCAAAAGTTTACATCATACTTAAATAAAATGAAACAGATACATAACTAGATCGTACTTGTGCGTTCATTTGCCGATTATGGATGCAAATCAAACTATTGAATAGGAGCGGATACGCGTGAATTTGGATAATAACCGGACGTATAACACGACACGGCCTATTGTTGTTAATTTGACTGCTACACTTTGCAATGGCAAAACAGAAACTAAAGGACCGATTTTGACGGAAGTTTTAGCAGCTCACTGATGTGTCAGTAGTGTGATGTGTCGCCGTCGCTAAGCAACATATAGGCCATGTATCAGATACCTTGTACAGTCGGCCAAGAAAATGGTCTACCGGTTTTGACAAAAGTTTCTGTGCGATGTAATGATCTATATGGTTGACTTTTCTATTATAATTTAACTGACAAACAAATAACCTAAGAGCCCGTGATGGCCAGACCTTCCTTTAATTCACAAGCGTGAAAATTCTTTCATGTGTATGTCTAACATAGGTAAGAAAAACCCCCAAACATGAAACCTGGATCGCGGTTCCTTTGGGAGATAACAATCTCCCAAAGGAACCACGATCCTATCTCCCAAAGGAACCGCGATCCAGGTTTCATGTTTGGGGGTTATTCTTACCTATGTTAGACATACACATGAAAGAATTTTCACGCTTGTGAATTAAAGGAAGGTCTGGCCATCACAGGCTCTTGGTCTAAAACGAATCTCCACCGTAACCGTTTTTCGCTGACTGTACCTAAAACACAAGCTTCAAGCTAACCACGGGGCTGGATGTTTTATGACTTTGCTTTGTGAATTGTAAAGTAATATGAATGTATTTGTTGTAGCACCATCCTCGGACCGTTCCGGGTGGGACGCGATCGGCGGGCTGTACGCGCTGTTGGCGCAGCACGACGCGCTGGGCGGGCACGCGCTCGCGCGCAAGTCCGTGCGCTCGCCGTCGCGCCGCCTGCGCTTCGGACGCCGCTCCGACCCCGATATGCCGCCACAACCACCGGTATGTAACCGTACCCTGTAATGAGGTAGCTAACTATAAGTAGTTCCTATCCATCCAAAGGTTGCCTGGAAGAGATCGCTGTAAGCGATAAGGCCGCCTATTGTACATTTAGTTTAGTTTGTGTTCTTATATATGTATTGTTTTGTCTTTTTAAAAGTGCAATAAAGTTATTATCTATGTATCTATAAGAGAATACAACATTTACTTGTAAAGGTCGATTTACACCAAACGAGCGAATGAATGTTCATTCTTTACGCCAAATTCTTCTAGTGTAAACAGGCGTAGAGCATTATTTCGTTGTTCTTAGTGCGTTCGCAAAGATTCTATATAATATTTTAAGAATGCTCGCTAGCTCGCTGTAAATGGAACAACGAGCTGCTATGTGATATGGTCAAGTGTATCATCCTTTTACGATCTAAACGCCGAGCATTCGCAAAAACGTTACGTTACATGGAAATAAAACAATTAAAATGCTTTGGAAACTGAGCTTTTGCCTGTTTTGTATGTAAGAAACGTTACATTACACAGAAATGCTCGAGAAATTGTTGTAGTCTATTTACACACACATCATCATAGGCGTTTAATTGACTCGTCACTTGGATCGGTGTTTCATGTCATGCAAACTATTTGCAAATGTCATGTCAGTCGGATGTCTCGTTAACACCAACAGATTCGTTCTGCGGTTGCTCACATGGATTTTCATGAATTTTCCGGGGTACGAAGCTTTTTCCGGTTCGTTCAAGTTATAAAATAACTATATCAAGCCTTTTTATTCCAGAACCCTTACTAAACATGAAAATAGGTACCTAATCCTGTCTTGTCTTGACTTTTATAATTATATCGGTGTATGTACAAATTGAAAAAGTGTATTCAAAATACAATCTTTCTTACTAGATTGTATTTTGAAAACTGATTATTGCTTATCATATCATATATATATATCTCTGTAAACTCATATGGCACTGGAATGAGCATCAAATTCTTCGTATATAATATCATATTTAATAAAATCACACAATAACATTGTTCTTTACTATATTCAGGTTGTATCTCACATTAAAATAAAGCGAAAGAAGCTTTTATTACCAGTTTAAGGTTGTTCACCCTATACTCAGATTATGAGCTAAAACGGTCTACGAAATCTCTACGCGCCTTATGTCAATCTCTTAGCAAATAAAGTAGGGACAGGGAATCATGAAAGCTCTTCAGATTATGTCGTCTCGTGTATTCTTACTTCCTCGTTTTAGATCGTCGAAATAAAGCTTCATCTTTGAAAATCAGCTAAGAACGTTATCTCGTAAGCCCAAAGTTCTCGTAAATATGGTTCAAATTGTAAATAGATTACTTAAATGAAACCTGAATGGAACAGTTGAAGTAATTTGAATACATCACCGAACATAAGGTTAATGTGGTAAAGTTATAAGTAACACGATTACCGAACCGAAGCCGAAATTTCTGTTCGTTTAGGTAAATACTTTTACCTGCCAACCCACTTTCTATGAATATCGAAATTGTTTTGTAACTTTTCACTCATAACATCAAAATACTTAATGGAAGGCATAATTCATCAAATATTTTGTAAAATTGTTAACGACCTTAATTAAATAAAGTTGTTTCAAAATAACTGTATGGGGTTTACATTATCTATTAATGGGATGTTGAAAACGAATTTAATAGTTTCAGAATCCATTACCTACCACATAATATAAGTTTAGTTAATACGTTTATATTATTAGAAAATGGTATGGGAAAAATTACAAGATCACAATCACAACATAACCTTGGTACTCGAGTGTTAGTCGAACAAAGTATCACTCACTATAAATATTAGTAGCGTTTATATTAAGTTTAAATATTAGTCAAAAGACATCTTTAAAAAGCCTCTTCACATCGAAAGCCAGCGTTAGAGAAAACTCTATTCACCTTAAAAATTAAAATCAACTTCCTCAGATCTAAGATAAAATCTGAATTGGAACGCTCACATTTCGGCGACAGGGTAATTGCAGGTGGGCTTTGAGAACCTCCTTGTAGATAGTAAACAATAGACTCCATTACGAAGCAAGTAATTTCATAAGTCGCTGGTCTCCAGTAATTCGATGTAACGTAACTGACAGCCGCTGATCTTGTTATCAGTATAACCTGTTAGGGTATTGTGTTGGGGTCATTCCACGTGAAATATTAGACGGAGGGTAAAAATTCAGTTACCTAAGTAGTATTTGAAATATGTGTCTATTTGTATCGTAGCAGACAGAGATAAGTTTCGAGAATTATTAGAGATGATAGAGATCAGAGTTGAGGTTCAGGGATCAATAGGTAATAAGTTTGTATTATTAAATAAAAACTCTAAAGAATATCAATCAAGAAAATCACCATAAGGTTTGTATCCATAAAGTAGGTATATTGTTTTTGTCTTTCGATATTTAGGTAGATAAATATTTGGTTATCCGAAATTAGTTGCATAATAAGGTTAATACCTAAAAATGTACGGGAGCGATAATGGGTCAATCTAGAATGTCGAAAAATTAGTCGCTATTTACTAGGAAAAAAATACTTTATCTTCGTGGAAATCGCAACTTCGTTCACTGGTAACCTAGTATACACAGTGCTACGCCGTAGTCTATTTACTGATGTAGCACACATTCTCCTATACTATTTTATTTGTTTTTTATCTGTAGTAGTGTATAGTAAAACCATTTCTAAAATGAACGCCCCTCCACCGAATTCTGTATTTTTTTTTCTGTGTATTCTGTTTTTCTGTATTTCCTCTCACACGTTGAAATCATCACGGTTTTGTGGAGGGGAGTTCATTTTTAGAATGGTTTTACTATACCTTTATGTGTGTGTTTGGTGGTAAACAAATGTGTGTGTATCGTAGGTGGACGAACTGGAGGAGTTGATGTCCCTGCGCGAGGCGCGGTCCCCCGTACGTCTCCGCTTCGGCCGCCGCTCCGACGAACACGCCGTGCCACACATCTTCCCTCAGGAGGTATTATTATCAACATTATTGTTGTTTTTTTATTTATGTATATGTGTGTGTTTTTCTGTTTATCTGTGTATTTATGTGTGTGTGCAAGATAAATGTATTTTCCTTCTTCTTTCTAAATGTTCTGGACAATTCACACAGTAACATCTAGCCCCGTGGTAAGGCTCTAAGCTTGTGTTACGGGTGCTAGACTACTGATATTACTTAATAGAATATAGATATATATAGTCCAGTCAATTTATACATCAAAATGAGGGTGAAGTTACATAAAGTCCCAACAAGCTGGATTTCTGTGAAATTGTTCAAATCATAATTATAAACAATGTCTAAAAGATCCCCATCATTCCACGTTAAGGAAAAAGTTTTATTCAAGGTTAAATGTCAAAAAATTTAGTTTTTCGCGATTTTCAGCAAAACGGTAAGTTTTATCATAAAAGTACCTAGGACAAAATTGTAGATCATGAAATTATCTATCAAAATGTATCAACACTTTTTTCTTACAAGCCACCGTTTCTGAGATATAACGGTTCAAAAAGTTATAAAAGTTGGCATGCACAAATTGTCAAGTTCCCGATAAGACGATGTGGTCGCTCAGCGACAAAGCCTTTTTCTTGTAATTAAATAAAAAAAATAAAAAAAATTGTCAAGGCCGGTCGTGCTCTAATATTGAATCACAAACAACGGAGGATTCGTTTCGTTCCGACAAAGTATCATGCGATACATCGCTATTGACGCAATTTAATAACTTTTTGAACATTTCATTTCATTTTGTAAACAATTTTTATAACTTTTTGAACCGTTATATCTCAGAAACGGTGGCTTGTAAGAAAAAAGTGTTGATACATTTTGATAGATAATTTCATGATCTACAATTTTGTCCTAGGTACTTTTATGATAAAACTTACCGTTTTGCTGAAAATCGCGAAAAACTAAATTTTTTGACATTTAACCTTGAATAAAACTTTTTCCTTAACGTGGAATGATGGGGATCTTTTAGACATTGTTTATAATTATGATTTGAACAATTTCACAGAAATCCAGCTTGTTGGGACTTTATGTAAATTGAAATGTTTAAATTGACTGGGCTATATAAGTATATATTTATTAAACATATAATATAAAACCCAGACACCTAGAACAAATAATAATGATAACCTGGAATAATGATACATTTTCTAATTCTTATTAATAAATTTCCTTATTAGGCGGACGAGCTGTCCCAGCTAGACGATTACCTGTCCCGCGACTCGCGCTCTCCGGTCCGTCTCCGGTTCGGACGCCGATCTGAAGAACAAGCCGTCCCACACATATTCCCGAAAGAGGTAATAAACCATCACTTCCCACTAAGACAAGGCGCGTTGGGCAAGGGTTCTACCAAATTGAACGAGGTCATCATAAACCATCACCTTCCACTAAGGCACCAAATTGAAGGCTTCTACCAAATGGAACCCATATGGATCATCCATCTTGGCGGATTTGGTATTCAATTATTATTTCCAAGCTTATCGGGCGGGTTGATGATCATTATTGGTTCAGAAAGACGCTGCTACAATCCCATATTTCCATTTGACATCACTTACGGAAAGAGATGGGGCTATTTTTAGGTTACGGCACCACTATATACTATATGTTTTCACTATATATGTTTTCTAACCTTCCAAAAGCACTTAGATAGTCCCAGCCGTTCTTGAGATATAAAAATTACAACGAAAAGGGTTATTGATTTTTATATTATAGATTATCGGCTTATAGCCTTAACTATAGATGGATACACTATTAATGGTGTGTGTTGTAACTACGGTCATCGTAATCGAAATTTATTAGACCTGTCCCCACAAATCAGAGCTCCGACGTATTTTGGACCTTTGTCATTGAGTGTCACATCGTAAAACAAGCTGTAATCAAACTTTATAACCTCAAACAAATATCGCTTTCTAAAAGGTACTTATACGAAAAGTTGTTAGTATCTGAATAAGAACCTAATTTTTTACCCGCTTTGGGTCTACTATCAGATTAATGTTTGAAAATAACATTTTACTAACGCGCTTTTGTTAATTATGATGTCCTATTTGTCACACCACGAAGAATTAAAAAATAAGTGTTTTAAAGGTACCTACTGATTTGATTATCATTAGAAACCAGTTTATCTAATACATGTATGAATATTTTACTTTGTAAAGGATCCACACTTATCCTTACTTACAGGACTTATCCACGCCAAAGCTTTATTTTGACTTTCCGCACATATTTTCTCTCATTAGTTGAATATGAAGATAGCTGTTTTCCTTTGACTACCTATACGATGAAAGAGGGTTATAACAATGCAAACAAAGTATTTCCTGTGCTTCATTTTCTTTCTTCTATATGAGAATACGAGGCTCAATTACCTGTTACTTGATCTTGAGGCAAAACAATTTTCCTAGAAATAATTTGCCTAAAAAATACATATGTTTTTGCCTCAATAATGACATATTTCGTCAATGGTAGATCCTTAGAAGTTTAGTTTTAACATGCGTAGGAAATCCTAAATAATGGTCAAGTTTCACTTAAAAAATATACTAGCGGAAAAACTAAAGTTTCTTGTTATCTGGTAACGGCTTCTGGACTCTGGTATTACCTGTAAAAATCCATAAGTTATTTGTTTGGCGACCCCCTGGGAAGGGTAGAAGAGACTAATCTTAGATGCACCGGCACAATTAGAATGTTTGTAAACCCTTTTGTAGGTAGGTATTTTCTATTATATAAGTCTTATATAGATATTAAAATCTTATATATTACGAGTATATAGCTTGATTGCGCTAATCTCAGGTCCGATTCAATCCGATCCGATCAGGTCTAGTCCGATTTACAAAGGCATGAAGAAGACCTCAATAAATTCGGTATATTTGAATTGTTCAGGTTCAAGATCGATCAGTGCGTGCTCCCTCGATGCGTCTGCGCTTCGGCCGACGCTCCGACAACAATATGTTCGTGATGCCATTCGAGGTAATACTAAAAATATTTTGTTTGACAAAAATTACTTGTTTCTCAGTAATTATGGTTACTTTAAAGGAAATAATTGATAATTGTAATTTTATTTAAATACAAGATGACTTGCCTGGGGATTCTCCCGCTTTATTTTTTGTATTTCTGACCTTAAGGGGTTGAAAAATACAGGTTAGGAAGATTCTCGGTCATAGGGCTGAAATTTTGAGTAAGTCTTAAGCACACGAAATTCCATAAAACCAGTCTAGCTATTTCGGAGGGGAAACTAACATTTTGGCACAATAATTGTATGAAACAAAAAGATAATTAGAACAAAATTATAAAAAATTTAAGAAGTAAAATCGGAAACTGGAATGTAAACCTCCCAAGATTTTTCATAATAATTTTATTTTGTTTCAGTCTGCGGCACCGAAGGACGTAAAGGCCAGCGGCGCGGAAGACGACAGACAGCAGGACAACTAAAAGGCAGCCCTAGATACTCAACACAAAACCTAGATTGTAATCCCGCTTCACAACATGTTCTTACTTATCTAAACTATATCGTAAGAGAACATATTCAACGTGTCAAAATATCTTCAATTCTAAATGTTATCAATTATCAAATTAAGCTATATGTACATATTCAGATACTTAGCGGTATTGTTATCTGTTATGATTTGATCTACAGTTTCCTCTAAGATCTGTGATTTAATTTTAATTGGTTTTTAATATTTATGAAAATTAAACAACCCTGTATGTAGACCTAAAGTTGATTCTAAACAATGTTTAAGACTGTTTCTATTTAATTTCGATCTTGATGTTTATTTATTATATTTATTAGTATACTTAAATTTCTAGCGAAATATTGTACATTTTTATGAGCTGGGTAAATGTAAAATCATTTCGCTATTTAGAACCTACAAGATATTGATTTTTATGATATTCATGGCGTAAAAATGTTATTAAAATTAAGTGTAGTGAAACTATGTTTAATTTTGTATAGATAGATATTTACATAGTGCAATTGATGAGTTGAAATTAAAATTATTACCAATGGTATACTTTACTTTCTATTTTCCTTACCCGTTAAAGTAATTAAGTAGCCTTTCTTAATATTATTTTTAAGTTCGGTAAATATAAAGGAAACCTATTAAGATTTTTAAGAAAGGTGGGGTAGACATTGCTGGGAAATCTCTTATTGTTAGATTTCATGATAAGGAACGGGAAAATGGTGGACAACTACATAAATTAAGATTGGGATAAGTATGCGATTTTTATCATTGATGCATAAATAGGTATAATAATATTATCAGTCTGATCAGTTGATTAGATTTATATCTAGTTCCTATCTTTGTGTTTAAAACGATTTGCTGTGTATTTATTGATGATGGCCCGTATCAGATGTGTTGGAA
Organism: Chloroclystis v-ata; assembly: GCA_963691955.1. NCBI lineage: Eukaryota > Metazoa > Arthropoda > Insecta > Lepidoptera > Geometridae > Chloroclystis > Chloroclystis v-ata. The sequence goes on along the minus strand of OY829902.1, from coordinate 6,523,886 downwards.
GCTCTGGGTCGATCATACGAATGTTCAATTATCAATGTCAATACCTCCCTCTGAATAAAGTAATCTAAATTATTGACAGTTCAAATAACTTACTACTCGTATATGTTAACACCAAACAAAATATTGTAAACGGTGGACCGATTTTCACTAAACATATCTAGGTACTGTTTGGTGCGTAGAGCCTAGAACCAGCCATGTATAAAATTCCCCTAGGTGGCGTAACCAGGTATATGTATAACTAGAGAATATAATTTGAAAAACAGTAGGTACAGGGAAGAGCTGGAGACAAACTAACAAATTAAAACAGGATTATTTATATTTGAATAGTTTATTTTGAAAAAGAAATAATTTTTGACTTTGAGGCTTTCCTTATTATGTATTCCTTCACCATTAAAGCATGTGTCTAAAGCGCAACATTATGAGAAAAACCAAAAGTACACGGTAAGTTTTAAAACCACTCCATCGAAAAGTCTAGGCTTAGTTAGCTAAGCCACGGCTTGCCGCTCATTAGGATCATCAAATTAATCAATAATTCAATTAGTATCAAAGCCGGGTGAGGATGGCATATCGACAGGTCTGAAGGAGTCCTGCTGCGAAGACGCTGCATATTTATCATTATGGCTGCAGGAAATGTGTCGGTTACATAAGATAAAGCTTATTTTCTTGACAGACTTGATCGTTTGGTCTCAGAGTGGTAATTATAGAATCTAAATCTTGGTTAGTGGATTTATTCAGATCTTTTTTTTAACTATTCATTTTATGGAATGTATTGCTAGAGAGGGAAAGTTTAGTTGAAACATAATTTGTAATTTTTGCGTGAAGAGTGAAGGAAGAAGTATCCATACGCCCTTATAAACATTTCAGTAATCTTTTATCACAAGTAATTGTGTTTACTAAAAAAATTTGGCTACTTTTATTAATTGAATTAAGTTATGAAATAAACGTTTTGTATTTGCATTTCCTATTTATAATATTAGTCTGGATCTAGTTTATTCTACTACCTATAACACCAAATCAATCACTCGGAATCTGTCACAATAACATCTGTACATCATAATGATTATTTCACTGGCAATGCATCACAATGACCCTGAATACCTACCACACATCAGTTTCGCTACATACGACCTACATTATACATGCCATATAAATAAACATATGAAGACTACACCTGTTCAGCTATTTTAGTCCCACTGAAAGTGCTAGAGAATTTAACGTTATCTTTATAAGATTTCCTTTGTATATTGACCGTGAATTTTCTTGTTCTCAGCTAAATTTAGTCCAGAAGGTAAGCTGGAGACTATTTTGAAACGTTTAGACTTGTCCAGGGATATTGAGAAATGTTAACTAGTATTAATTAGTCTATCAGTTAAATTAATGCCACACAAATAATGTGAAAACAAATATAATATTATTTACGAATACATTTTGTTACTATCTTAATTTATTTTTAGCAAGTTTAATTAAAAAAATATTCAAATTCTAAACACTAATAATCGCATACCTTTATAAATCACATGGTAAGTAGGTATTGAAAGTTTTTCGATCATAAACTCTGAACGAAGTGTAGAAAAAAATATTTCCTTATTCGTTTATATAAACAAACGTAAGTCGTATGAGTAGTTTTACGGCTGTACCCTTGCTGTACCTTCAGCAAAAACTATTTCAAACTTTCCCTCATCCTCGTCCATCCATCTGTAAATATTTCTGCGTGAATAGAGTTCAATGGCCTTGGCAATTATAAACTGGATTCGCCTAATATCGGACATTCTGACTATGATTATAATTTGTCCACGTATACAGCCGACTAAAAATACTCGATATAAACTGAATTTCGGTAAGTTTGCCGCAGAGGCTCATTCGCAGTCTGGAAGTTGCAGGTGCTATACCCATTGTAACAATTACATTGTGCGGTTAAGTTCAAGGATAGCGATCCGTTTGTTTACATCAGGTAAATATTATGTTTTGCCTTTTAATTTTGCTGAAATTTTTTTAGAGCAAATAACTTTATGCTACACGATTTGAAGGATTTGTACTATTTAGGGCTGATTTTTCAATCGTCAGATAAATGCTAACTGTTGAATAAATTTGACATATTGTATGGAAAATGTCAAATTTATTCAACAGTTAGCCTTTATCTGATGATTGAAAAATCAGCCCTTAATGGATTAAAACTATTGTATTAGGTATGTTATTAATTAGGCACTTGCGACAACGACGACTGGGCTGTATTGCATTTGCTGAATAAATGATTGAAAGAGTTTGCTCTAATTTATTGAAATAAATTATTGCAATAGATACCATACAAAGCAACTTCAATAATTCAGTCTTATTTTATCATCAAGAATCGAGATGTTAGAGATAATACTGGTCACATTCTCAGACAATGATGAATTGAAGCTCTGAAAACTCTGAAACTTCTAGAATTTTCTTTGCGGCAATTTGAACAGAACTTGATAAAAATCGAAGAGCATAGTAAAACCAATGTTTACAGTCCGTCTACGAATCAATCAGATGCACGTGTGGATAGAATTATCGCAGAAAACCATTGAAACATTGCAGGTGAAGTTGATCAGGCGCAGCCGTGGGCGGCGAGCTCTCCGCCCTCAGTCAGAGTCAGGCACGCAGCCCGCTCGCACGAACGCCGCACCAGGTACACTCGCTTCATAACCACTTATAATACCATCGCATCACCATCACCATACAATCGCTTATACACTAAAACAAGAAGCCACTAACAAGCTAAAAGCTTCAACGCGAATAACCTGAGTATCTTCATGATATAAACCAGATGTATCCATTACTATGGATTTATCATTTTGGATCATAGTTTACACGTCATTATAGTTGAATGATATGATATGCAGTTTATTTCTAAATATATCGCGGTTATTTTAGAAACCGTCTGGATTCCACTGAAATTTCAGTACCAACCTTGATGACGGTATTGTTAACCTTGCTTTCTGTAAACATGCTCTGACCTCACATCTATACAAACACTTTTATAACCCTGCTGTCAAGGAAATAGTTTGTAACCTGGTCTAGGCCTAGGCATGTAGAATAATTTTTCGCCAAAGAAAATATGCAATGTTTGATAAAGATAAGTCTTACAGTGGTGTTTGTAGGCGGAATTCCAGCATGGCTCAATAATGTGCGTTAGTTCATTATTTTTATGTAATAATAATGTAAAGACGTGAAAGCTTCCAGCAGCCTCAGGAAATTTATAATTCCGAAAATAAGTGCGCAAATATTACGCGTGCGGCGGAGTCCAGAACGAAAATAGACGATCCACTCTTCCAACGTTGATATAACTAACATCTTACAGCTTGGAGATAACAAACTGTTTTTCACACACCTACGCGGATTCTCTGGCAAAAATAATGTTACACGTGAAACAAACTGCATTTTACTAAAATACCAAATGCTCTTTGATGAAACTTTCTCCTATTGATATCTGTAATGTCAGAGGAAAACGAATATTGTTATTTTTTTATGTATGTAACTACTTATTAAAAGTTTTGATATACTTAACCCCTTTCCACTTGCAATGGCTAAAATTAATTTATTAGTAAACTACGGCTCGATTTGGAGCTTGCCTTGCAGTATACCTACATACAATCTAGAGTTAAATTAGCAAACATTAATTTTACAAGTGGTTGTATGTAGGCCTTAGCGTCTGTTTATTTTAAATATCTTCAGTATATTTGGTCTAGACTTCACGAGACAATACAATTATACGAGTAGTAATTGTACATTTATGATGTCCCTCGAATGTCACAATAACATTCTTGCTGTTTCAAGTTTTCCGTAACATTCGCTAATTCCGGAACAGTGGGAGCAGAACGGTTCTTCCGTGTCCATTTCGCAATTGCTCTCAGACAGTAAATAAACGTTTAAAACCGTTCACTCCCACTCAAATCTGGCCGCTTGTTTGTTTAACTTTTCCAATATAGAGAACTGCAACAAGGTAATTATAATCATGATTGACCGTTTCTGTTTACTTCGGCTGTTGCTATGCTCTTGCTGCTATACTTGAGATTTATACTAAACATACTCGTACCAACGAAAGTGATATAGTAGGTACGAATAGAGAATTCGAGTCACAATACAATCTAAAAACGTTTATCCAAAATCCTAAATAAAACTATAATAACTAAACCAAAATAAAACTATATAAATCACTACCGTTAATTTTAAAGAGAGTAAAGTAATTATAAATCTTATTGTTTATTTATTAACATGTTGTTGATAAAAAAAAATTTGTTGAGCATGATCGATCTTTTAACAAAAATCGTCAACAAAATATGAAAATTGCTGGGAGCTACCTGTGCATTATTCAAAAAAGTGTGTTAACTCGTCGTCGTCGGTGGCTCTAATAAAAACGCAATAACAGGCAGCCGCGGGCGACACACGGAGGCTCAAATCTCGTAATAAAATTATGCCACGGGGATGGAATTCGTCACCCTAATTCTTAGACGCGCCTAGGGATAAACATTTGCTTGTTGATCAAGCTTCTGACATTTTTGTTACATGAGGCCTTTTTTAAATCCTTTTTTATTTTATTCCTTATCGATCCTTTTTAATAGGAAGCATAATTATTTATTTGAATAATGACTTTTATTAAATTGTTATTTGCTAACATTTGATAATTGCTAACATTTGATAATTGCTATTCATATAGATAGGTAATAAAAATTTTACTTTTATAGGTTCTGTTGTTAAAAAACTTTCAATAGTTTCAATAAATGTAACTACATAAATCACGCATTAGAAGGCGACCACCTTAATAGTATTCCGTAGTAATTAACCTATTACGTAACGCTTCAATTTAATCTGCAATAACGTTTATGCCTGTAAGTTACAGCCAACAATTTGTAGGTTAATCTAGTACGTTCGTCATAAAATTTCCTTCTAGAATATTCGACGGCTCATTATATTTTATAACCCAAAGACGGTGGTAACACAAGTGCATCATTTGAATACGCGAGTGTTTTATTTGCCCACGCTGTTGTTATAAAGCTACAAGCGAAACGGTCTCATTTCAGTTCGAGCAATATAAATTGATTTTGTATGAATTTTTAGGTATGACTTCCAAAACATTTGTAACCTGTAATACTACAACATTTGGTTAAGAGATTCCTAATTTTGGTCATGTTAGTAAAAAACTATTTATATAAAATATAAAATAGCAGATAATTAATTACAAAACACAACTTTTAACTAAGTAGAAAGACCTTAGAGTCCATAGCTTAAGTATTTTACATGGTATAATACTTAATCATCATGTTAATATTGATTATTAAGTCTTCTCTATTAGGCAAGACATTTCTTATTTAATATTTAAATTTAAAAGATCACAAATATCTGCTGAATGTGAGCGCTTGTCTTCACTCGGAAATTAGCCTGTTCAAATACCACCCACACAGGAATGTGTCTCATCAAGCCACTTATTGATTAGCAATTAACTTTAATTTCACATTTAGCTTAGATTAGAAGATCGACCATAATCGCTTTTTCAGAGAAAAATGTCATGTTTTAAGTAACTAAACATTAATCTTCACCTTAACAACCTATAGGTTCACACCACAAAACACAGGTCTCTCCAATAAAACCCATTGTGGGTCTTGTATAAAAAAAATCAAATATTGTTTTCACTTTGCAGTATATAGATAGAAGACACCGAGTGTTTTTATTGAAATTTCTCGTAAATAGACACATTGGTACATTGATATGAGAATGAGATATTGGAAGGGTACAATGAATTCCACAATAACTTTTAGGTCCATACCATAGACATACAAAACTAAATAATTAATTGTATTTCGTAAAACTAATAAAACACTCACCCATCCACAGCGCTGAAACGAACGAAACCAAGATGGCCACCGGCCCGAAGTTAGTGCACAAGCAGTTCAACTCGCCCATCGGCCTCTACTCGCAGAGGAACATCCAGGAGACGCTCAGCAAGCACCTCCAGAACCTCGACAATGGAACCGTGGGGTCAGTAAACATCTATAAAAAACGTCACCACAAAAGAAACCTTAAAACCATATTTTAAATAGCTCACATTCGCATAGTTGGCTGTCAGTATGGAAAACTGTGTCTGTTACGTGAGCTAAGCTAAACTAACTTAGCTTAGCTCTTGGTCAGCAACCGACATAAGTCTTGGTGGATGTGGCACCACCAGATGAATAGCAAACAAATAAGATAAAAATCGCTTGTATTAGGTATCCTACAGACTATATTATCATCAGTAATAAACTCTGTAAACAAAGAAATTATTACCCAATACTGTTATTTTCCAATCTCCTTGCGATACATTTATAATTACCTATGTGCTAAAAGTACGTCCCAAGCTTTTAACGAAAAATAATATAACAGGTAGGTACTTAGCCATCCACCCTTCAACGAGAAAGGTTAATTTAATACCTAATATAAAAATATCCATTACCGGCCTACAGACATCCCGCTGATACAATTGGTTTCTATGTTAAAGGCTTCGTATAAATCAATAAACATTTCAATAAAGTATCTACTTACCAATAAATTATATTACAGTCATTTGACACCATTAATTCTTTTCTGAAAGCCCATTGGGAAATCACCTGCGTATAAGGCTTGCGGTAATATTTTATCGACTCGGTGAGTAACGATATAAATATTATGAAAGTGAAATAATATGGGACCGAAATCATATTTGTAGTACCTAACCTACACATATTTTAATACAAACTCAATACAGGTACCTACAGAACTTGTAATCGGTACGTAACAAAGTATAGATAGTACTTAGTTAATTTTTCATGTCTACATTATATTTTTGTGGTTGATTCGCTTGAAAAATCTTTTTGAGACCAGTCAGTAATAGTCAGTATCAAGTAGAAAAAAATCTAAGCTCGATAGATGGTAAAATAGGCTTGTTGGTTGTTTGTCGGTAATTCTTGAAATTGAGGTCATTTGCCAGATTTGCGAAATTCCTTATTACAAATTCCTTTAATTATTTCAAGCTGGCTGGCGTGTCAGATAAAACATTTATTTCAGCTTCTTAAATCATAATTCATACCAGATTAATGTGCTTTAAAACATTTTTAAATGGTGTTTTAACATAAAATTGAAAACCTACTCATAATTGCCTAATATTATAACGTTTATATTATTTATATTTTTATTTATTTGGAAAACCAACATCGTATATTATATGGTGTTGTAGCTTATGGTAGGTAGCTAAAATCGACAAGTTGCACCTAAAATATATACTTAGATGATAAAAAAAATCGAATGTTTTCGTAGACACAATCCTCGATGATTCATTCAACTAATGTATATTGATTATGATAATTATAAATTCATTGCAATGAGGAGCTCACGAGAATAGACGTGATGCGTAAGTATGATTAGTCACATTGTTTCATTGAATGCTATAAAAGTGCTGGCACTTGATTTATGTAGTCATATTATTAGGTATCTATTATTAATACAAATCCTCAAAATCCTTTTTTTTCTTGATTTATAGATTAGGTACCTATAATATGATATATACAGCCAAAGGGTTTCTCTACGGGAACTAGTGCTATCTAAAAAAAAAAAAAAAATATCTATAAAAAGATCTATCTATGTATGTATATTATATTAAGTATATCAGAAATCTAGCACCCGTAACACAAGCTTCGAGCTTACCACGGGGCTAGATGTCGCTGTGTAAAATTGTCCAGTAATATTTATTTATTTATTTATCTATATGGTCGCATAGCGCTTTCGGCTAATTAAACAAAAAATAAGTGTGCAATGTACATTATTCTGCATACCAATGCTGTTATCAAGACCTTTCATTCTGAGTGGGCATAAAGCCAATTCACATTGATGGCATACTTCTTAAACAACGCAAAAAAACAAAACGTTAAATAACTTCGTCAAAGATAAATAGGATATTAAAGAAAAGTTTTATAGTGCAAAATAAACAGGCATTTCATAAAGTTTTATTTAAGCTAAGCTAAACACAAAAACTATCCATTGATTTTTTGATGGACAATAGTGTCATGAGAGGGTTTTGTACAGCTGTGGGAAAAGACAGGTTAATCGTAACCGTAATTTATTTATGAGTACCGTCTAAATATGTTTAAATTAAAAAAACACAGTCGTTCTGCCTGGTAAGCGTGGTGATTAGTTTGAAGTCTGCATTGATTTCAGTCTCTAAATCACACAAAGGCCTATGACGTCATACAATGTAATAAAAGGAGTAATAACGATGAAACAGAGAACAGAGCATCCGAGACGCCTGTCCAAAGATAACTCGACGTTTTGAATGTCGTTGACCGATCACCTATGGAGCATCTAGACGCCAGCCAGGTATTTAGACCAGACTTAGTACTATTCCATACTGTCAGGACTATATAGACACTACTAGCTGTGCCCACGACTCCGTTCGAGTTTAATTATGTTTGTATGGGGGCCACGTCTTATCACAACTCGAGCAAGCATTTAAATAGCGTGTCCTAGGTATATAAATAAGCTAATAAATTTCATAAAATTCGTATTATTGGTTTAATAGTTATGGAGGAACATTATGTATTGACTATATTTCTTCGCATTGTTCAAATCATTACTACCATTTCCTTATCTTGATCATATTACAATCTTAATACCTTAATAGAGTTATAAACCGAATGTTTTTAGTATGCTAATACGTAAGCTAGACCTTATCGAGCGATAGTAATCGCGAACTGATAGATATAATCAATCAGATACATCATGCATGAATCTTCCGTAGGGAAGTAGCGCCACTCGTGCAGATAATAACATTGCACATTATAATATCTGGACGCAAATGGTTATAGGCAAAATATGCAAAAAATGAACTAAAACTTGCGCGCACGCATACAGTCTCCGCGCTACTCTGAATCGGTGCAGTCTTCACCTGTCTTGTACATTTAACCGCTTTCCTATAAAATTATTGTGGGCGTTTTAATGATGTAATTTAATAGTTAAATAAATTAATGATTCATAGAAATAATAAAACATAAAGATGAATAAAACACAACAAGTATAAGTACTACATTTTTTATGCTGATGTAAACTTAATAAAGTTGTGGTCACCACTCAATAGCCAAAATAAAGACTGAAAATATAAAGTGAACAAAACACGCTCATTAATTTCTCGGATTCATCGCGTGTCTGCATAACCATGGGCACTGTCGTCGAAATAAATGGGTAAGGAGTGTGTAATTTATGTACTTATATGATTAAATGCGCAAATAACTTAATTAAATAAACACCTAAGAATGCTAGAAAATTTGAGCATCATTTTATTTTAGATTAAGAAGAACACATTGGAATAAAGCGGGTGAAGCTGCGGGCGGGTGAGCTTGTAACTTATAAAAAGTAATAAATATATCACAAAATAAACCACTAAGGTTTGTGTATGAGCTTATGGAGTCTTAGTACGTAGTGCTAAGAAGATCAATAAATGATTATTATGACTAGTATGCCTATCTTAAACATTTGTATTTATATTATATTAAATGATGTTCAAAGAAATATTTATGGAAGATAAAAATATACCGCTTGATTCTAAATTGAGTCAAGAAATTGGGGAGGAAGCACAAACGATCTGTTGTTTTTTTTATTTCAAGAGTCTTCAGCGCAAAGGGCGAAGTAAAGCACAGAATTTTCCATTATTTTTATATAAAAAAGGGTTTTTAAAACGGCACTCAAAGTAGGTACCTACAATAACGAAGGCTGAATTGGTAATTAAGGATTTCCAAAGAAATGAATTAATTTCGTGTACCAATCATTGGTAGAAGATCGATTTAAATGTTAAGTGGATAAATAAGTAGGTTAACTGTTTTAATGAAAGGGAATGAAACTTTGGGCACTTTTGTAAATAGGTATCGTATTTATAAATTTTTACCTGAAGGTAATTTTTATAGCAAGTGCTTAATGGTGGTATAATATTTGTAAGTATCTCGAAGTAATTCATGAACCAAAAACAGCATGTTTTCTCAACGCAATAGCAAGATTTGTCTGACATTGACACCCGATCACAACCAATAAGGTGCACTGAGGTGAACGTAAACCCGATTTCTTTATATGGCAGCAATGCCTGCTTAATATTCGAATTATAACAATCTTCAATTTCACAAGAAATTGAAGAAACGTGTGTTATGTTTGTGCCAAAGTGTAAACAATTTTTTATTAAATAGCAGTTGACTCGTCCACGGCTTCGCTCATTTGCTATCTTCCTCGCATTTTTTTACCTTTTTACCCTACTCTCCTAATAGTAAGTAAATGTTTCTAAAAACTTAATTGATTAGGTAGGTATACTTTTAGCCGTGAGACAATTAACCACAATTGATTTTTATATTTCCGGCATATGTATTCCGGCATATGTATTCCGGCATATGTCATATACCTCTATAAGCTCTCTATATTTTTATTATTATTATTATTATTATTTTATTATAGACGAGCAGCTTAGATGCTGATGTATCTATGTCACAGTGTTGGAAGGTACAGTCATTGTTTATTTCTTGTCATCTGTAGTTTGTTTATCTGTTGTTTTTTTTTTTTTATACTAGCTCTATATCAAATTTTAATAAAATAGGTTTAATCGTTTTGTAATGATAGACGGACAAATAAACTAAGACACCTATACAATTTCCGATTTATATTTATTAGAATGGATAAGTTATAGATTGTCGATAAATAGGATATAGATCAACAATATTGAAAATAAGAATTAGGTACTTTCTTGACTTGGTATAACTAACCATTATCTAATATTATTTTCTCTTTAAAATGTAAGTATAGGTATTACCCATTTTACAGCAAGAAATCCATGCTTTGTTCTGTGCTCACAAAGTTAATATAATGCGATTATTGTTCGCTTTAAAAAGCTTCAAAAGGTTGTTTATAACCAGCTTATGTATAAATTTAAACAATAAATAAATCATAAATCCGAATTATAGGAATAACAAAAGCAAATTACGATAAAGTAATGAAATAGTGCTTAAAACTCTTGCTAGATATCAACCATGTTTTATTATATTGGTAAATAAACCAAAACAGAATCTTAATAAGATTCTGGAGTAGTTCCTAGAAATACTTATAATTATTAATACTTATAATTAAGAACAACCTCAGATTACAAACCCATCGCTCGCAGATAATTATTATTATGAATATTGTGACACAATCATGGAAGTTTGTCATCGCGTTTCTCATTCCCACGTACATCGAAGTTAACGTTTTTACGTCTCTTGGGAATCCATTTATAGGTGAAAGTAAGTGAAAATGGAATTGTTCAAGTTTACTGTAAACACAGCCTCGGCTGATGGGCAATAATTTAATTACAATAACTGTTATTTAATGGTGTCTCTACTCTATCTCTAAATAATAGAATAAGAGAATATACCTATTTCTTGAAATGGTTGAATTTAATAGCCTAACCTAAACTAAATGTTTGATCTGAGTACCTGCTAGCTAGCATATCTTTAGGTAGGTAACATAATATGCCCGTGTAATGTAGGTGTATTGTGCCAGTCCTCATGTTTAAGTCCTCAAGTGTTTTAAGTTTATTTTTATCTAAATAGCTTTACATCTCTTATAATCTTTGTTACAGAATTGACTTCAGCAACCCAAACACAGACAAACCGGCGAATCTTGCTAATTCCGCTGTTCTGAGGATGCTAGAAGAAGAAAACCAAAATCGTAGAGGAGGTAAGATTTCTCAGAATATTGAAATATGTATAAACCAAATATAAGGGAAATTTATAGTGAAAGTAAGAGACGCAGATATAAATCCATAAGTCCTCTGCCAAATAGAGCACAATAATAATGAGTCACAAAGACAACAGACTCCAAATCGATTTTACAAATCTAAATATACCCTCACATCTGTTATGCGAACTCAGACGCTTACTAACGCAAATGTGCAATGCTTTGCCAGAATTAGACCCCAGTCAAATACAAGCTATACTGGATACCCTGGTTCGGGTGGATCGACGTTTTGACGAGGTTTGGCCCCCGAGATCTACGCGGTCTTTTGGACACACGTGGAATGGGGAGAAGATTGCAAGCGTCACTAAAGGTACCAGACGTGTCTGGTAGATTAGAAATTCACTTCGATAGTTATAGATTCATTGAGATTACATTATCTATTTTTTTGCATATATTTACGAATACTGCAGTGTCTGGTAGATTAGAAATTCACTCCGATAGTTACAGATTCATTGGATATCTTTACGATTACTGTATAGTCACTTGTGATTTATCCTCATTTCTCACGTTGTCTTAACTAATTTGTGTTTTTATGTTTGTTTATTTTACAAAACTGGGCGCTCGTGTGTAAACTTTTAGAGTTAAGTTTAAGAGATCACGTAAATCTTTTTGAATTGAATTAACTTCAACAGCTATGCAGTGCACCGTTTATATGGTGTTGATGGGACTGTACTTGACTGTTCCTAGGTACATATTTATTAGAAACCGTTTAAAATATTAAATTGAGAAATGATTTAATAGTTATGTACTATAAATACATCCACTTTAAAAAAAATTGAAACGACAGGCAAGTACGTATACCTAAGCTCCATGGGCTACCGTTATAGTGAACCGGTTGAGCTCGCTAATTTTACCCAGACCACGCTACAGGAAAACCCTTTTGAACGGTTATAATGTACGAACTAGGACGGAAATAATGATTCATTGATCTCTGGCTAGATTAATGAATGGGAGACTATTTTCGATAGGGTAACGGCCGGTCATTCCTTTGTCATTCGTGATGAGAAGACAAATCGCCCACAGTTGACGGAAACCTTCCAACGAGTGATATTTTGGCAGAGAATTACTTTTTGAAATGTGCTTTTACCTGCTCCTGTTGTTGGTAGTCCAGACCAGACAACGAAGGAATAAAGACTAAACTAAAACTTAACAAGATACAATGCGTGAAACAGTGCTTATTGGTAATTCTGTGATTTAATATTGTGTTGGAAAGTGCATCATAAATATATAGGAAGTTTTAATATTATTATTTTATTCTTTTGAATAATCTCCAAATTCACGACAATATTCAATTGTGTTAACTGAGGAAAATATTATTATCGTGATGTAATAATATCTTCAGGGAACAAAACTATAACACGTTGCTCGTTATAAATAATAGCAATAAAAAATAACTGGGATAAGTTTCTTCGAACACATAACTATGATTGCATTATTTATTCCATAGTCAGAGCCGCAGGGAAAACATAAATAAGACAGAAAAATATTAAAACAAAAGTGCTTCTTTAATAATTTCTAAGTTCGTTAATATCAAACATATTTGGTGGGTATATAATTCACAAATATAACAATACCCCAAATAAATTGATTTTAATTATACTATAAATATGTGTATATGATAGAGCATATATTTACATTATACAAATAGTTTTTATTTTTAAGTTATTGAATTTTACTCGTATAAAAAACTAAGGTTGATAAAATTAAATATGATCTAGTGCTCTATACACAAAGTACAAGAAGCCACAAAATCATGTACCCTTACCTACATACTAGGTATTATAAGAATTTTTGGTATAATAAAATTACCTCCCAAAAAAATAATATTATATAAATAAAAATAAATATTAACATTTACCCCTGAAACGCGGATTAAATATTTAAATAATAAACCTTGAAGCTCTACAACACGGAAAGTGTTTGTTTGACGTCACGAGACTATTTCGATGATTCTGCTCGTCTGCTCGTTAATCACTACATGAATCAATGTCTATTTGTATAACAGGTGTTGAAAACAAGAGAAGTAAAGCCAGTACTTTTCTTTAGATTTCAGGTGTTTTCAAATGTTCATGCTGAGTAATTTGTGTGGATGTGAGGGTCGTACTGAAATAGTTTGTAAGTCAGCATGCAGCTTTGTCATGCAACAGATGAGACAATTGCAGCTATAGTTAGCTTTGTTTGTTTGGCTGCGAGCGTCGAAACTACATGAAACTATAATGTTGCTCCTGCTCTCGTAAGATTTCTCATTAAACTGATACTAAAGTTACCTACTGGACTGGTGGTAAATAAGCTAGACTTTGTTGCGACTGCGGACAACAGCATAGACAAATTAAATTAGCGTTTGTTTGAAAACAAATTTAGAGTGTTTTGTTTCATCATCTAATGAAGTCTTCAAAACTATGATGCCAATTATACTCGATATAATAATTATATTGTACATAATGTGTTCAGAATGGTTTCGGAGCAAAATTATGTAGGTATGTAGGTACGAACTGGACTATTTAAAAAAAAAGATTTTATAAATTTTAGGAGATTAGTACCTAAAAGGGCGAATGTGTAACCTATAGAGGCACATTTTTATTATTTTCCTTTAAAATGTTATCAACCCGTTAATATTTCAAGCTCTCTGAATAAATATTCTTAATTTTTCTGTACAATTTATGGGTGAAGTAAAAACTTATACAACTACCTACTTGAATATAATTTGACCTTAGCACGGTCACCTTACCATGAGAATCACCGATCCCCTAGATACATTCTAGATGTTATGAGATGTATCAAGTTATCGCGCAACCTGATTACCAGCTAATTATAACTGGCTCAAGTTAATCGACTTACGAGTCGCCGCCGGCATTGATCTAGCTAGAGACTAGCAAGTACGTAGAACATGGTATTGGTAGAGCAATAGATATCGTAATTCACATCTCATGGTCCAGTGCATAGTTGTGGGGTTAATTGCATTTGTACTATATTATTCACCAATACATTGATTACAGCTGGTGATAGATGACTGGCTGATTAGAAATTTAATAATTTTAGGCTTGTCGATTTTAGAATTTTAAAGCTAACTACAATTTCATTACTTGCGTCGGAAAGTTTTAAGTTTCAGAAGCTTTTTGAAAACAAACTACCTATGTACCTACTTAGGTACTACTACTACTACTATGGACTTACTTATGTAGGTAGGTACTTAATTTAAACACTAGGAACTATTTGTACAGTAACTTCGAATAACTTTATGTTTAAATTTCAATTTCGCTCAAATTAATAGTGCACTTAAATCTCAGACCGCATACAATACAGCCCGCAACAGGTGAAATAAATTTCCGTATACCATATTATTTCGTTATGAATAACGACCCCTTCAAGCTCGCAGGTAGTGCATTGCTAATGGAAAATGGCTTTAGCACCGTAAAGTATCATAAACAAGGAATTGGACGCACTCCTTTGTTTTAAGAGTTATTTGTTGGCGTAGAAAACATTTGGCGCGAGTCGAAATTTTGAGTTGAGAGATTCATAGTATTCAAACTAAGCATCTGCTACAATCACACACATGTTGCTAGATAATAAATATAGTCAGTCCAGTTATAAAAGTGAGTTCTATTGGGGAGACATGTACTCAGTATTTGGGCGTAGGTAGGTATGGGGTTCCTATGATGATAACTGAAAGAAATAAAATAAACAATTTCGCTCTGTCTGTAAGTAATCGTTACTTTTCTAGAACCTATGACTAAAAGATACCTAGGTACTCCATAAAACGGTCGACAAAAATATTGAAGTAGGTAGATTTACTGTAATTGCTCTGGAATCTTTACAAACTATGCGTTCATCTGTGAAACCACGCACAAATTCCCCGTGATTTAAAGATCAGCGACGGGAATTCAAGGATGCAGTGGATCTAACGTCAAAGCGATAAAGCTCATTTTAGAACGCGTGGTATGGAGTGATACAGGTCTAGTCTGAAAATATAATACGCATACGATAGGTATACCTGGGTTGTGCCAAGTGGTCACTAGTGGTCCTCGTGTGGGGCTGAACGCGCGTCTGGAGTGCCTGTTGGATTGATCGATCATCAGTGAGTTCCTGCTTTTATTTTTGATAAGGAATTCGTATTGAGTTACACATTGTCGGTCTTTATTATAGTCCTACACTTACCTGTCCTTTAACATTGGTTTTATCCGTTTCTTTTTTTTAACAAGCACGTAGGGACTTTGAAATAAAAATATCCTGCTTAAAAAAATTAATTCTGGGTAATGCCCTTAAATTATTTTGGACAAGCTGTGCGTTTGGTATATGAAAAGACCCTACCAACAAACCCAATTAAAAAGTTTAAATTTAACTGTTTCTAAGCTCTCCAACTTTGTCTAACCTAAAACTTGAAGGAATCATTTTGTAGATACCATTTCGAACTCCGATAGTTCCCAATCCTAAACACAATGGGACTGTCTCCCATGTTTGCATTAATAGAACAAGTTCACTTTGAACTCAGATTATTTTCTGAATTATTTTTTTGTGATAAATATTTGATTGCAATGCACTCAAACAGAATAGGTATATTCTTTAATTATTATAAAATAATGTAACAACCACTAAGTACCTAGCTCTTAGGCGGTTCTTTCCAAATCAAGCTCCGAATGAGTTTCATAGATTTTTTACTATAAAATTATGTTAGTAGGTAGGTACATATATTATAGGACTACGAAATTCTAGCCAGCGACATGAATTAGAAGTTATGCAACTGTGTATAGTATAGTTATATGCATTCTTTAATCTCTACGCTTAAGAAGTTGATCATGGTAGATTTAAAACTAACAAAACTATGCAACCACAACCAGCAATAAATTTAACAAATTATAAATTCTGTGTAAATTTTCCTTCAACACCTAATTTCTGTCTAAATTCCGCCCTATGTTGCCTTGGGGAAGTCTTGCACACTGTTAAAGTGATACAAGTTTGCTAGCATCTAAACTTTGGGATTTGTACGACAACGCCAAGTTAATTCAATAAACATACTCCACACTACACTAACACCTGCAAAGTTTTGCGTGAAATGTAGGTACATTGAGTTATTGGTTTTAAATGTTAATTTGTTCCCCAAACAAGTAAGGGATGGTTGCAAATAAAAGCCTGATTAAATTTATTGATAAACACACATCATAATTTTATGAAAATTTTATTGGTTTGATAAGATAGTAAAATAATGTTTTTGAGTTCAACCGTTTACTACTCGTCATTAAGGAGTGATACGTTCACTTAATAGGTGTTTTGACAACAGTCCTAGGACAACCGTAAACTCAATACAGTTACACCATAAATTGAACTGTTTATCGATGTTGTATACAGTTTATTGGTATATGTATATTTGTCACATCAAAGTAACAAGCGATTTACGTCCACCTCTGCGACGTGAAAAAATAAAATCTCGGAAATTAGTTATTTTGTGATATTCTGGCGCAAATCCAACGTGTTGGTGGGCTGGCCGGGCTAATTTCACCTAGATGTGTCATAAAGTGTGGATACAGTAACACGTGATTGGATCTGCCGACGAATGATATTGTAAGAGTAGTAAGATACCTACTTAAACATTCCATTAAATGATTTACCGAAAGATTTAATGAATATAAACGTACTCACGGCAATCGAAAGTGAAACAAGTTTTGTAAGCATCGCCGTAAATATCCAATGCATGTGGTGGTAACATAGAATAACTTGTTTTAGGCCCAAAGAAGGTGGTGTGGCCGCCAACACCTGAGTCCAACGGATACCATTCACAGCAGGTAAGCATAGCAGAATTCAGCTTGAATGTAAATAGGGCTGCTGTTAGATATTGACATCACTGCTGCACATAGCAAAGCTTATGGTGATGGATTTAAAAGCATGTTAAGCGTCCTAGCCAAAACCAATAGAAATAAAAAACAATAACAACAAACTGATTGATCGGATCACAGAAATTAGTAGAATTTGTCCAAGTAGTGTAGTTTAGAATACGAGTGAAGATATGACGATGATATAGAAACATTATCCCTACAGCAGAGTCCTGCACTCTACAACAGCGCTCAGCATTCCCCCCAACCACAAAGCCAGCAATCTCAGTACCAACCTGAGCCGCAGGCGCCGCAATACCAGCAACCACAGTACCAACAACCTCAATACCAACAGCCCCAGTACCAATCGCCCCAAAACCAATTTTACCCTGAGTCTCAGCCGTCTTACTGCGAGGGGAAGAAGCAAGAGGTTGCTGGGATTAGTAAGCTTATACCGTTCGGAGCGGGTGCGTCGGTAGCTGTGTGTCCGCCTGCACCGGCTGGATACCGCGGGCCGCCGTCTCCTGCGCAACCTTTCCGCGCTCAGTCGAACCGCTGGGCACCAGTACCAGCACCACTATCTCCGCAGGTATTACGGACAGGACAACGGTTTAGACTAGTACTTCGTGTTCACTGCAATGCATGGTTACTAACATTTTGGTGTAAGAGTCGGTGTGTTGTGTTGTGTGCTATTTTGGAGGTTGTCATAGTAAGTTGGTGCTTCGTTAAGATGATAATACCGTTGATTATGCTTTTTTATAATATACTACAGCAATAAATGTTAAAGGTTAACTAAAAGGAACTTCACTTATTTACCACGCTTTCGCGAAACTTACACAAAGTTTAGTTAATGTTCTTTAAACAGTAGGTACTTTATAAAAGTTTACGCTTGTTTGTTTCACGTGTATTTAATTTAAATTGATTTGATGTGTATAATATCAAACATAAAACACCTGTGACTAAAGTTTGATAGTTCCGAACAAGCACACGACTCACAGAAATGTTTTCCAGCCGCAGAACAACCAGCCGTCATACCCTCAGCAGTACTCGCCCCAGCCTCAGTACTCGCCCCAGCCGCAGTACTCGCCTGGCCAGTACTCCGAGCCTGCGTACCAGCCGCCGCAGAGACAGTTTGAGCCCCCTCCGTCGACCATCACTCTCCGCCAACAGCAGCCGATCCATCAGAAACCGCCACCGGTGTTCGCTAGTCAGCCCGCGACGGCGTCGTTTCAAGGTAAAACTAGTCTAAAGAAACATACATTTGAGTTAGTCGCGTTGTTATTGAAAAATTAATATTTGAATAACTATGTAAAAAAATTCCTTGAAAAATCTGTAAGTAACGCAAGTATTTTGTAGTAAACCTTAACATTATTTTACCTGCACCTTTACAAACAGTAGGTATCATTATGAAACTTTAATTAACTTATGTAAAGACGTTATCTTTACTAATAAAGTAAGTTTATTGCAGACACTAATGGACTTAAATGTGTGTAAGAGAAAGGTTTTTAAAATTCAATCTAGCAGCAATATGGGCTGTTACTGGAAGAGTACAGTTGCACAACATAGATACATTGTTTATAAAATAGCTTTCAAAACTCATTGCGACTTAAAGAAAGTGACTTACGACTCGTTAAGGCTTTCATGATACACTAGCAGACCGTTAGCTTCTTTTATGATCCCGATAAAATTGTATAGAGGTGGGAGGACACAGATTGGATTTACGAAGCTTTACAAAATGAACAATGATAATGAAATTCGGAATTTTGATACTGTGAATTAGATGGGCTCAGTTTTCTATCTAAATTGATTGTAAAATTACGCTATTGAGTATCGAAACCGCACTTGATCATTCATAAAATTATTGAAATTATTTTCGATTAATAATAAAAAATGATGATTCTACGAGTAATTCATAGCATGAACACACACAACACAATTCTATTGGACGAATTTTAGACAAAAGCAGTTGCAACAAAAAATTCCTAGATCATTATCATCCTATCAACTCATATAGAATAGCACAATATTATGAAGTACTGAGGGATTGAGTGCAATCACCACGTTTGCCAGGCAGCTAGATAAGCGCAGTATTCTCTTGTCTCTATTCTCTTCTGGGAGGTATACAGACAATAAGTTCAGTAATAGGTAGGTATATCTGATATTGTAGGAGGCGTCAACATGCGTGGAGACCAGAAGTGGCCACCACAGGAGGTGAAGGAGGCCGTGGCCGCTGAGAACGAGGCCAGGAGACAACTTGCCAAGGGACCGGCATGCAGACCACGCAAGGTAACAATATACGCGGTCAATGAACCCTATATAACTCTAAACTCAACTCAACTAAACCTTGCAACACGTAAATTCGAAACATAAAACGTCTCACCTTAACGCACTCGCCGATGTCGACCTTCGGCAGGTCGGAGAACAGCAGAATGCACTCTTTGAAGCCGGAAGGAGGTTTAAGTTCTCTAGAACATGTCATAAATACGGTTCATCCTGATGAGTCTGTTAAGGTGTAAGGAAATTATTCTCATGAGCACCAGAGGTTTTGAAAAGAAGTTTTTCGTCGGTTTATATACAGCACATCCTTGACTGTTTGACTGTTGGGGATTCTATCTGTTATCTAGAACATATCAGAATAACCGGTTGATTATGCTAGAGTCATTTTCAAGTTTTGTTTGGCAAGTACCTACCTACTGCTTTGAAAATTGCACAGCAACTGTTCAGCGAAAATATGGTATTGACTGTACATAGTTAACACATTTTAATTTGTACGAAGAATTCCCTCATCCCTCTTAAATTAATTGTTTTAATGCCATCAGTTTAAATACAATAAAATGTATATACTCGTATATATACTACGAAAAACTATTATCATGTTTTAACGCTTTAAAACACCTAACTGATAAAATGCATGTTATAAATATTAAAGTTATACCTACCTAAGCTAAATAAATTTAAAAACTATTAACTTTTTCACTTTCAAAATTTTCGTGAGTTATAATATTCATTTTATAAAACGGGAATTACTCACGTATTTACACAGGAGTTAAATAACTCTCGACGTTTCGACCACATCAAGAGTAGTCTTCAACAGGAGGAGTGAGCGTCCCGCCGGGCCCCGTCTCCTCTTAGGTCGCGCGCGCGGTTCTCACTCCCAAATTGTTCCCAATTGAGTGTTGATGTGGTCGAAACGTCGAGAGTTATTTAACTCCTGTGTAAATACGTGAGTAATTCCCGTTTTATAAAATGAAAACTATTAACTTAGTTGAGAAGGAAGTAGTAAATAGCATTATCTAATACTAATAACATACTTACTAAAAATACATAAATATACGATAAATACAAAAACAGCGTTACCTTTAGGTTCTTAAATGGACAATAATTTTAAACAATTGATGGAGAATAAAGAAGTTGCTTCATGATAAAGCATATTTTGGAATATTTTGAACCCAATTGTCTGTTTTAGCTGCGTCAGTATGCGCTCGCAGATCTAATAGCAAAGAACGAGGGTTAAGACGGACATAGCCTATTGTAAGTGCTGATTCTATGTCGCTAACACTTCGGCACTTGAAGTGTAGTTTAGAGGTGGTTTCAATTAGGGTAGGAATCACAACGCTTTGCTATTCTTTGGGGCGACTTTGACGATGTTATGATTTGAAAGGGAAATTGGATTTTACGCTGATTAACTGTTAAAACTTATGGATAAATCGACACATTACCTTAAATATATTGTAGGTAGAGTTTTAATAATTGTGTCCTTTATGAACCGGGACAGTTGAAAAAGAGTGATTTAAAAGTCGACAGTTACCGGCTCAATTTAGTTTTTACGATGACTTTAATACCAGAATTTCTTCAGATCAGGGCCCCTACCATGATCTCTTAGAGCAGTATTATTCTAATCTTATTTTGTGATTTCGTACCATAACCTCTTATAAACCATATAAAGTAATATTATTGTAGGCTTACTCTAAGAATGTTCGGAAACATGATAGTTTTTAAAAGATGGTGGTTGGCCCCCAGACAGTTCAAAGTCGCTCTGCAACATAACATCATATAGTGATAATTTTAAGTGAATCAGACATATCTTCTTCAACATACACTCTCTTTATAAGCTTACTTAAGCCGTAGACTGATTTTATTGTAACTAAATTACCAAATCGCATGCATGACTCAAATTATAATTGTGAACATAAGGAAATTTACCTAATTATTTTTAATATTTCAAAACAGTTTTAATGGTAGGTATTTCTATTGAATTATTTCACGTTTTGGTAGCATATTATCAGCCGCTGTCAACGGATTGACTCGTTTTAACCCAAACATATTTTTTGCAATATGCACCTATTGCTCCTATTGAGTAGCTCAAGGATATTCAGTCTTTAACAGATATACTTGGTCATGTTTTATTTCTGACCAAGTTCCCTCCGGCCATTACTTATTTACAAGTCGAACTCTATTGCAGGTCAAAAAGGACTACGCTTCCTTCTTCGCCCAAAACGCTTTGAACCAAAGCTACCCCGGATACCGCGCGCCGCCCGGCACGCAACACTACGAGGACTACCCGGGCCGATCTTCCTACTAAATAATAGTTTAGCTACTAACTTATCAGTCACATCACACTGTCTTATCCTCTAAACCCACGTAGCTTCATAAAACAAAACTCAGTACAAAATAGTAACGGATAAGACGGACTCACTTATTGGCGTCACGGATTAGTGTCTAGATTAGTGTTGAGGGGGTAAAGTGACGCCAATAGTTCATACTATCAATTCATGGGAAGTGAGGGAAGTGTAAGTACTTGTATTGACTTTAGGGACTAAAGTCTCGGCGCATGTACTTGATTAATTAGTATTAATTTATTTAACCATTATTTAGTTTTATAAGTTAACAAATCACATTTTAATATGCACATGTCGTTTAGAAGTCATTTATTTTGTAAAACTTTCGATAAAAAGTGCGGCTTTCAAGGCGATTATGCGAAACGCTTTCTAAAATTGTATATAATGCTCAAATCAAAGAGGTACGGACCCTTAGCGTAATGCTGTAACTGTAACACTATTTCTTTACCAAAACACGCCCTTGCGCCAAAATTAACATTCATAGCTAAATTGGCTGAGCTTTCAACTAGTCACGAAGAGATTATGAAAACTATTTGTACATAAATTGTTAAATTTCAATTATTTGGTAATACAATGTATTTTATATTTTAAATAAAATTATTAAATGCCTATAGAGTTTTATTGGGTTTTTCCTTTAACTGGTAGGCTTTTACCATGAAAATTAAACAACACGTTAATATGAAAATATTGTATTAATGTACATAACATACAAACTGTGTCCAAAACACGTCAACAAGCTTGGTTGATGTGCATCACAATGCCTCGAAACAAAGATCACTAGTCATCTACATAACTAATCTAGACGCACAGTCAGTACAGTCAACTTAAAAAAACCAAACCTCATACTGGCTGAACTTATCAACACGTCACCCTGTTCAAAATCAAATGCTATATTATGATGCTGACTGTACAATTCTTAAAAAAATACAAATAAGTTTTACTCGTGGTATCACAGAGCAACCATGTTGGCAAAACACGGAATATTAGCTTTGCAATCTAAAGCCTGATTCTAATCAGTCGAATATGTTAATGTTCTCTGTAAATGCACATAACTTATTCTTAACAATTTATTTTCTGTAACATATCTGTGGAATTCAAAGTGCACAGTTAATCTGACAACTTGTTACTTTCATAATACCGAAAATTATTGGTTGAAGAGAAACAGTTTGAAATAGCCTTTAACAATTTTGAGCAACCACTAAACCAATAGAAAAACATTTTACACCAACAACCAACATTATTAAAACAAATTCAATTCTCATTATATGAGCACTCAGGCTAGAAAATTCAACATCGAAAAATCAAACCATGGCATTGCCACAGTAACAAGTATTTATTTATTAAAAATGCTTCCTTTCACAGTGTCTAGGTTCTTAAAAATTTAGATTCACGATAAGGTTTTAAAATTATCTTTCTTGGCTTATTTATCCGCGGAATTACTATAATAAATATAAACTTTAAATTTAATAAATAAAAAACAGTGGGAATCATAACTATTATTAAAAAATACGTATTGACTTCTGGTATTTGTTACTAATTACTAAAAAGCTAATTTGGTTAAGGTTGGCCCTAGCCATAATGTAAAATAAAGTCTCGTTATGTATTAAAAATTAAATCCTGTAATAAAAATTTGATACATGGTCATTTGATCTAAATCACCTAAATCAGTGTTATTATGGTCTGGTGAGTATTATTAACAGGCTACGGGGAATACCCAAGCGATGTCCTTGTACTAGATTTACACATTCGTGCGAAGCGAGGCGAATATAGCAAACAGTAAAGAGTGCGGTCACTATTTGCCTCTCGCTCTGCTTCAGGATATTACAGCGCTCTCGCTCTCGCGTGCGAATATCAAAACGATTAACTCCACGAATGTGTGAACAGTTCGTGACGGCACTCGTATACCATTATTTAAAGTGTACACGAATATGTAAATGCGGTATTACGTATAATGTTAGGAACATGTATAGTGCCGTGTCCTTGTCAGACTAGTGAGAAGCCCTGTGTTTGTTGTATCGCCTGTGAGAGGTAGTATTTGAGTCGCTCCTTGGTTTTGTATCGCGGGAGATCCAGGAGGTTGAAGCATGTGTGGGCCACGGGGAAATATCTGTCGTCTGCGACCGGCTGTATTCTGATCTGTAACGATATAACTTTTTTAACTATCATAGCATAAGTACCCCTATTTACGCTGCGACTGCTGGGATACAGGGACTTTTCTCTCGACGAGAAATTAGGCTTTAACACGCTGTCCAAGTGCGTGTTGGTGAATGTTACAGATCCTTCAAACTCTGCAATGATCTCAGAACATGCCAGTTTCCTCACGCTGTTTGCCTTCACCGTTACATCACGTGTTTATAAAGTGCACATTCATTTTTCAAGATGAAAAATCAGAGGTGCACATGGGACCTTATTGACCTTGTTTGATGACCTACTGAAGATATGCCGCGAACATTATTAAGTTTTACCACTTTGTTTTGTTGCACTTTAAAGAAACTAAATATTATTAATTCTTTTAAGTTTCGGTAGGTATAGTGGTAGAATATGTCTTACCTTTATATCTCTCATTCCCTGTATCGGCACTCTGTCACTTCCCGTGAGGAAAAGTAAGAATTTCTTCTTGTCTTCAAGCGGCAGCTCGTGGAATGTTTCCCAGAACCACCTGATAAAAATAAGTGTGTTATATTTGTCATTGTTGTATTGGAACGCTTTTTTAGCGTCCGTTAAAAAACCTATCGTGCGATGAGGACTTAAATGATCATTACTCAGAACTAACGAGATAGGTAATGACATATTTTGTTGTCATCTACCTATCTTGACAACGTTTGTGTCATGAGTCATGACACGTCAATCAATATGTCAAATATGTATAGATGTGATTGGCACAAAACTGTAAAACACTACATACCATACTGGCATCATACTGATTGAATACTTTTGACCTTCGAGACTGAGGAAACAAAATATATTGGTTGAAGAGAGTTTAATTAGGGTTTCCTTATAAATCCTTTAAATTATATAAACCTGCTGATTAAGTAAAAGTAATAATACCTGATCTGCGGATCGGAAGGCGAATATCCACTTTTATATTCGCAGTTGCTTTCAAAAACATCCCAGTCGTATTCCTCATTGCCAATAACAACCGACATTAGTTCGTGCGATCTGAATAATTTTATTATTCGCCCACCGCAAACCTGCAAACATTAAATGTATTTTTGACTATGTCATGCGACAGATGATTTAGTTGTAATGTGCTAGTGACGGGTTTATTCTGATGGGTATTCCGTTTGTGCTGTTTATTCTTGTCAAGGTCCTCCAGCGTATTATCAAAGATACTTAATAATACGCTGGAAGAAATCTTCAAAACGAAACAATAACTTATCTTTATTTTCTTACGAAGTCTTAGTAATCATTTATTTATCTCAATTTTCAAAATAACATTTATAATTGTATAATAAAAATAATTATACGGCTCATAAGCAGCGTCCACGTCAATGGATAACTCTAGTACCTATGATAGAAGAGCATTTTGGAACATACATTAAAATGTACCATTAAAATTCTTCAGGATATCTAACTACAGAAGAATTATATGTCACATTTATTTCATCATTTTCAGCCGTTGGACATCCAATTTCTGGTTATTATGGTCGGACGCGGCCTGCATCCACCGCGAGCTAACAGCTTTGAACAGATTATCATGTCAATTGTTACTGATGATGATCAGGTGAAAGCGACATTCACGTTACAGTATTTTTTATATTTAAAGTTATATAAATACCTTTTGGAATCCCTGATTGAAGGCCTTGAACTGGTTCTCTACGGATTTATTGAGCAGGAAGTCGACATACAGGTCCACATATTCGCCCTTGTTCTCCTGCGTCACCGGGATATTGGCCCCGTTCTCCTTCAGAGGGTGCACTTGCACCTGGTCGAACACTTCTGTGTTCACCACGAAGTTGAGGCAAAATACCTTAAGTAAATTTATAAATATACTATTGAGGCAATATTTCACAAAGGCATTACAAGATCACAACGTAACCTTGGTCCTCGAGTGGGAGTCGAACCCACGCCACCCAGTTTAGCCCTGGTTGCGATAACCACTACGCTATCGAGGAGTTATGTAAAAGCTTGAATTTATCCCATACCACATTATCTTCAGTTAAGCTCTGATTGCGCCATCTATCAGTTTTGTTAAGAACTGACCAATGCCCAAAGTTGCATTTAAGTTTCAATCATTGGTACTAGATGTCACTTTTACGTTTTACGTCCCATTACGTTTTCAGCTGTCTACTGCCCGCCTAAACACAAAATAAGGGAAGAGCACTTTACCAACTTCTTCACAACCCTAGGTAATCGCTTCGTTGCTGGAGGTGACTGGAATGCAAAACATGCATATTGGGGATGCCGAACCAGTAGCACTCGAGGACGAAATCTGAAACTAAGTACTGACACCAATCACCTTAATGTACTCACAACAGGTGAACCCTCATATTGGCCAAAAGATCCCAATAGAAATCCTGATCTTCTTGACTTCTTTGTATCTAAGGGGCTATCAGAACGTTTCTTTAAGATTGAATCCTGCCTAGATGGAGACTCTGACAATACACCAGTGCTTCTAACATGCAGCAACCTACTTATAGAACTTGACGAACCAGAAACACTCTACAACAAAAATACTGACTGGGAATCCTTCAGAGATTATATTGAAACAAACATTAAACTAAAGGTTGCTCTAAAGAACGAAGATGATGTAGAGACAGCAACGCAACATATCACCTCTCTCATACAAATGGCGTGTTGGCTCTCAACTCCAGAAATTCATAGTGGAAAAAGAGATAACCTACCACAGTCCATTAAAAAGATGATCCTTGAGAAGAGACGACTAAGAAGAGCATGGCATCATAGTAGACTTAAAGTGGACAAGGAAATCCTCGATGAAGCGGCTGGAGCGCTTAAGAAAACGATTCGTGAGTGGCACGATAAGACACTTGAAGCCAAACTTGAAGGACTGACCGCGACAGCTGCAACAAACTATTCCCTATGGAAATTCACAAAAAATATGAATCGCCCAAACATCATGAAACCTCCTCTAAAAACTGACACATGGGCAAAAACCTCCCAAGAAAAGGCAGATGTATTTGCAGCTCACCTGTCCCAGGTGTTTACTCCAAACGAATCCTTTACTACAAACGAAGCTAAAAACATTGATGAAGTTATAAACCAAGACCTTCAGCTATCTCCACCTCCCAGACCAGTCACAGTGAAAGAAGTGTGGAGAACTATCAGATACCTAAAAGATAAAAAAGCTCCAGGATTTGACTTAATCTCCAAAGAAGTCCTAAAAAATCTCCCGAGGAAAGCTATACTATATCTAACAATGCTCTACAACGGTATACTGAGAACTCAGTACTTCCCACATTTATGGAAAGTCTCATCGATACTGATGATCCACAAACAAGGAAAGCCTCCACACGAAGTCAGCTCCTACAGACCGATAAGTCTTCTTCCTACACTTTCAAAGGTATTTGAAAAGATCTTGCTCAGCAGACTGGCTCCTATTTTGGAAGAGAACAACATAATTCCTGACCATCAGTTTGGGTTTCGACAACAACATTCCACCACCGAACAAATACATCGTGTCTACGAACACATACGTAAGGCACTTGAACAAAGGGAGTATTGTTCATCAGCGTTTCTTGACATCCAACAGGCATTTGACAAAGTTTGGCACAGAGGACTACTTTTCAAAATAAAAACTTACTTACCGCATAACTACTACCTGCTGCTAAACTCTTACCTCTCAGACAGATTGTTCCGGGTCAGAGAAGGTAATGCAACATCAAAGTTCTTTGACATCAAAGCTGGAGTCCCGCAAGGCTCTGTTCTAGGACCGGTGCTGTATACCATATTCACAGCAGACCTGCCAATAACTGATGAAGTTACCACAGCCACGTTCGCGGATGACACAGCTATACTGGCCAACAGTTCTGACCCCAATCAGGCCTCATCAACTCTACAAAAAGCTCTGGACAACATTACCGATTGGCTCAGAACGTGGAGAATAAAGGCAAGTGTCACTAAGTCCGTCCAAGTCACTTTTACTCTGCGGAAAGGAAAATGCCCACCGGTGAAACTTGAAGGAGTACCTTTACCACACCAAGACAAGGTTAAATACCTAGGTATGCATCTAGATCGTAGACTTACCTGGAGAGATCACATAAAGACAAAACGAGAAGAACTCAAAATAAAATACCACACCTACTCATGGTTGCTCGGACGGAACAGCAAACTGTCAACAGATAACAAATTGCTTATCTACAAAAGCGTACTGAAGCCTGTCTGGATGTATGGCATTCAGCTATGGGGAACTGCCGCAAAAACAAACATCACAATCATACAAAGAATGCAAAACTGCATACTCAGAACTGTCAGCGGAGTGTCATGGTTCACTACAAACTCTGAAATACACGAAAATCTCGAAATGAAAACTGTCACAGAAGAAATCAAAACAAAGAGCGACGCCTATAACACCCGCCTCGCACGACACCCCAACGCGCTAGCTACAAACCTGCAAACCCGGCAATATCAGCCAAGACTTAAAAGGAAAATGGTGATGCTCGGTGACGGTGACTGAACCTGAAGCATCGAAACGACATTATAAGGAGGAGTCCTTACTGGAGGTCCCACTTCACATGCCAAGACACACGCAAAAAATCTGCTAAAAGTAAAACTGATCGCAGATAGAAGAAAGAGCTCAAAAAAAAAAAAAAAAGATGTCACTTTGCTTAATAACTACTAATATTTATTTTGTTTAGTGAGCGAGGACCAAGGTTACGTTCATCATCATCATAACACCCCTATTCACGTTCCCACTGCTGGGACACAGGGACTTCTCTCTTGACGAGAGAGATTAGGTCTTAATTCACCACGCTGGCCAAGTGCGGGTTGGTGAATGACACCATGTCCTTCAAACTTTTCAAAGTTCTCAGAACATGCCGGTTTCCTCACGATGTTTTGCCTTCACCGTTAGAGCACGTGTTTTTTTTAAAGGTTACGTTGATCTTGTAATTTTTCCCATACCATTTTCTATTTTCATTATTTATTTATTTATTAACATTAAAACATTATAAGCTCACGTCTTCAACATCGTCCTCGGTGTAGTCCAGCAAGCTCTTCAAACTGTTGGCGAGCGTGGGCGAGAGGTCGGCCACGTCGTCCAGTATCACGCTCTCGCCTAAGATCTTCTTATACAGCACGAGCGGGAACGGAACGTATATTATTATGGAATTGTATATGGCTAGACCGTAGATTGCTCCTGTGAGGGAAGTAATAAGTAATATTAATATTTAAGTACAATAAAAATATAAAAAATCTCAATTATGTATATTATATTTAACAATTGAATAGACATTTTGTAACAACGGATAAACATCTAATAAAAATAACCAGAATAACTTACCAATCAAATAATACATAATATCGTCTTCAAACGGGTTGCTGGAGAACCATATCATGTTAGTTTCCTCAGATTGCTTGAACATGCCGTATACTGGGTCGAAGATTTCCTTCAGCAATAACCAAAAGAACTCTTTTTTAACACCACCCGCATCTTCTGCCTCTTCGCCTATAAATTCTACCTGAAATAAGTTAAATTATTAGTAAATACTTATATTTACAAACGAGTCTCGTCCGTACTCATAAGGGATGAATTATATTAGACCGGGCTGTGTCCGGGGCGTGCCGTGACCGTGGCCCGGACGGGGCACGGATTGGAAACGTTACATACATTTTATATGAACTAGTTTATATTACACCGTGTATGATCCGTGTCTCGTCCGGGCCGGTGTAATAGAAACTGGCCACGGACACGGCACGCCCCGGACACGGCCCGGTCTAATATAATTCATACCTAAGACGGGTATAGGATATGACAGGATCTTCGCAGTGCGGTCTAACTAAACTACTTACTTTAAGAGGTTTCTTCAAATGCGAGCTATCAAAGCTGCTGATCTGCGACATGGTGTCCCTGACCACGTGTTCCCTGGACACGGTGAGTGTGAGGAAGGAGTCTCGTCCGTACTCATACGACGGGTCCGTGAACAGTCTCGTGAACATCTGCGTGGCGGCGCGCGTCACCGCGATCTGCATCTGCAGCTGCTGGTCTATCTTGAGGAGCAGCGACTTGCATTGCACGTCGAATAGGAAGGCGTAGTTGCACATGTGCGGTTGTGATGACTGAAATTCCAAATTAAAAAAAAATCTAAAATATGGATTTATTGGGAACATAAAACAATGGTTAGATTACATAATTTTGTGAGATGACTCCGCAAAAGTTTAGAAAATTGAGTAGCGGAGTCAGCGCCCCCTCTCCAAGTACAATTTGTGAGGTTGTTCCCTCTTACAAAGTTGAAACAAAAGTATTAAAGTAGAGCTATAGAAAAAAGAGCAGTGTAGGATAAGTGATAGCACACGCGACTTTCATTCCAAAGATCGTAATTTCAAACCCCGCCCCACACCTATGGTTTTTCTTTTTGAAAAAATGTGTGTGCTTTGAAAACACGAGCACTAACGGTGAAAGCAAACATCGTGAGGAAACCTGCATGTTCTGAGAACTTTGAAAATAAGGATTCACCAACAAACTTGGGCAGCGTGGTGAATTGAATTCCTAAAAACTCTGAAGTCCCTGAGGAACAACTAATTTTGCTATACGCAATAGTTCCTTTAAAAACTTACGTTCAAATCCGATAACCAGTTGATATAATCAGAAGCGATATCCACGTAGTTACACAGATCCTCGATGTAGAAACATTCTGCGGGTATCTTTGGCTTCTTTGGATTTGTGAAGTTGATTTTATTCAGGGCTGCTAACGTATTCAGTATTTGAATTATACTGTGTGTGAACAATACTTTCTGGAATTACACAATAAAATTAGCAGGTAATATTAAAACATGAAAAGGGATACCATTATTAATTAAAATGTTTTTGAAAACTTAAAAACCATTTCATATAAATGTATATCATGGTATGTTAGCCGATTCGGTTTCTAATAAAAAAAAATTTATTTGTAGGTAAATTATCACTACGCTTACCAAAGCTTAATATAAGTTTTGATAATGTTAATAAAAGTTACCTTATTTGCTCGTACCACAGGCTGCATTAATTCATAGACAATAACACTTTTGAATATGTCTACCAACATTTCAAAATATTCAGGGGTTTGTGACTCCCACCATAGATTTACAATCTTCTGAGGGTGCATCGAGAGGTTGTTGTAGGATTCTGCAAATGGTCCCTAAAAAGTAATTAAATATTTTGTTAAAACACTATGTACTTATTTTCTACATAGTTAGTTAGTTTTCAATAAGTGATTTGTAATAGTGATTGTTTTTATTGTTTATTTAGTGTCCTATTCCAACTGTATGTTTATATACATATAACTAGCTTTCGGTTTCCCCCGCGTTATTTTATACATAAAATTATTAATGTGATTAATTACACCATAATTGTCTTATGTTCTTATGTTGTGTTGATGTTTTGTAAAATACCTGTAATTCTGGATGTCTTCTTGGATTTCTCATTTCATGGTACAAAGGCAATATTAGGAACATTCTGAGTGCTTCTGCATCGGGAGGTGAGACTTTCATCTTTTTTATTATATTCTCTGTAAGGTGGCTGAAAATCTGAAATAAAATTAAATCATAACTACATAGTTATAAACGGTATTTATATACTAATTATGTCTTCCAACTTCAATATTTTAGAATTAGGAGTTCCGCTGTTCTTAGTCAGACGGTATCGTTACTATATTAAGGCAGTCAATATTGAAAGCAATAAGAATTACAACAGAACATCGGAAAATATTAACAATCGATTCTAGCTAGATTCTATATAATTTTTCTACAAACATTATCAAAATAACACGCACAAAAATCACTCACGAGTTCTTTGATAGAAGTATTTTCAAATCGGCTTATCAATGTAAAGGCATCTTCTGCTTTTTTTACATCCACACCCGGTACCTTCGTGTTGCATCCGAAATGGGCGTTGCTGTCTGTTAGGAATGACCCGTTGACGCAAGCGAGAGAACCGAATGCAGTCTCTAAGTATGCCATTAGGTCCTGCGAAAAAGGAAATCATTTCTATATAAGTAATATAATAAATATTGCCGGACAATTCACACAGCAACATCTAGACCCGGGGTAAGCTCGAAGCTTGTGTTATGGGTGCTAGATTTCTGATACACATATATAATATACATACATAGATATGTATGATTTATAAGGTATACATATATATAGCACCCAGACATCCGAAACAAATATCTGCATCGTACAAATTTTGTTCCGAGGCGGGAATCGAACCCGCAACCTTCTAACCATAATCAATTATACCATGAATAATGACAGGTTTTAAAATAATTAGTATGCGAAGGTATACCTTTCTAGATTCTTTGCAATTTCCCACCGCAAATATTTCCTCGTATGTATTGGATTGAGTCATCTGTTATTGTAATTTACAACTAGTAAATACCGTAATTGTGGCGTAAAGGCAAGGACAAGATGATTTTAAGTATATAATATTAATATCATGATATATTTTAATATAATATGTAGATGTTACTGTGTGAATTGTCCAGCATTTTCTTTCCAATACAAAAAACTCTTTGATAAGTGGAAGGGGTTTCCCCATGCCCTAAAGACCACATTCCTTAAGGATGTATGGGAGGTCAGAGCAAACTCGACGATCGGCTAAGTTCGGCTAACAGCGCCACGACAGGGCGAACGGGCCGCTAAGTAAACATTTCGCGCGCAAGAGCCCGAGCTGAGTATATATTTCGCGCAAAAATCTGACACATCAAATTACTTCTATAATTTGAAATTCATTTTGTAGACCCTAAGATAATAAGGTAATACTAGCGTTCCGCCCCGCGGCTTCGCCTGCGCTAAATATATCCTTAAGCGGATATGTGTATTTTAAAGTTTAAAGTATAAATTCCACACACGGCTTTTCCCGTGTTTTAAATAACTTTCATAAATGTGTATGTATATTATATTAAGTATAGGTACATAATCAGAAATCTAGCACCCATAACACACGATTCTAGCTTACCACGGGGCTAGATGTTGCATTGTGAATTGTCTAGGAACTAGCAATATTTATTGATTTAATTTTATTTATTAGGTTTTTTGGCCGTAAGCTCAGGTATAAGAAAAATGAAAGGGCTGGGGTTTTTATTAATAAATAAATAAAGTTTTCTGAACTAGATTTCTAGACTATGAATTGTTAAAATTCATAGTCTGCCTTTTATTTCTGATTGATTTTATAAACGAAAAGTCAAACCGTTTGATATACTTCAATATTAGATAAAAGTGAATTTATAAAAGAATAAGTTCCTAAACCTTAACCCTTAACTGCATGATTATTTTTCTTAAAGAAAAATTTGTGATGGTCATATTATGTCTTTTAGATAAATAAAGTAAAATAAGATATAAATATTTAAAATTGATTTAAAAATTTCATATGAATTGAGTTTTAGGGAAAAACTGTTTTTATATTTAGTTCCATATAATATATGGCAAAACATGCAGTGACCTACCAATATTTTAAAATATCATTCGCAGGGCATGCGGAAAGTGGTCAATTTTTTTTTTAAATAATAAAAGACTTTATAAGATAGGTATAACCCGCGCAATAAAAAATGATATTTGACCATGGCGGCGGGTACGTATGGTACGGTTGGCAAAACAATTTCTCAAACAGGCCGGCGTCACGACGAATTTCCCATACTACATTAATACCAAAATTATTTTTAATTCGAGCATATTTCCATGGTATTATTGTATTATTATTATTTAAATAGTATTTTTATCTCGGTCCCTACAGAGTATTTTTTACAAAATACTTATTTTAAATAAAAAGTAAAGTACCTAAAGAGTTTAAACAGCTTTGCGTTATAAACCCGGCGTCGGCGCTTTTATAACGTCTTCAGTGTGATAATTCATACGAACGCTTTTAAATCAAAAAATAATTTTAATTTAATTTTTAAAGTTTCAGTTCTATGTATGGGGACCCCCAAATGCAAATGATTTTATTAAAACTTTTTATGAAATCCTAGTGCGGTTCACGGAATACATCTACTTACAAAATTTCAGCTTTATAGCTATTATAGTTTCGGAGTAAAACGGCTGTGACATACGGACGGACGGACGGACGGATGGACATACGGACTATTACGGACGGACGGACGGACGGTTTAGTTTGGGGACTCCTTTTTCCGCAATTGGACTCAAATTTGGTCCTTTGTTCGTGGTTAGCGGACGGACGGACGGACATGACGAATCTATAAGGGTTCCGTTTTTGCCATTTGACTACGGAACCCTAAAAAGCGTCGCGTTCTAAAAGCGCCAAAGTGTGAACACGTACTTGGGTATGCAAATGTTCTATTTGAACGCTTTTTTAACGGACGTTAAAAAAAAGCTTTTTGTAGCGCGTACTTCACTGTGTGAGTATAGATAGCGATAGAGAGTGAGCGAGAACGCATGCGAGCGGACGCCATTTATAGATAAATTCTTTATACGCGCAGGTTATATTAAAAAAATCATAGTTATATTGGTTGTGTGTGATATAGCACTGAAAGCAACGTAGGGTTAAGAAGCACAAAAACGTAGTGATTTGTTTGTTCTATGAAATATCGTAAATTTACTTTTTCATGAATTGACATGACATAATTTATGACAGTTATCATAAATAAATCAAAACTCTTTGAGATCTCAAAACTATAAAAAAGTTTTATTAAGTCATAATCCATGTATTACTTATGAATTTATTGTTTGAAGTCTCCTCCTGTATTTTATTATAATATATAAGTACCTACACTTTATTATTATATGTATACTAGGTGCCACCGCGAACTTCGTCTCGCCATATACTTTATAATTATGATGCTGTGTGGATTGTCCAATAAGCCACAGACAAAACAGAAATTTGAAATCCAAAGGGCGAAAAATGTTTTCGTGTCAAAAGTGTCATGAACTCTTTACTGTCTATACCTACGTTTTGTTTACGTTTGTAACGAATGTAGGTTAGGTACTGGGTACTTTATCTTTTTACGATTCCGTCGCTTCTTGCACTTATTATACAGATTTCGCATATTTGAAATAAAAACCAAACAAGTACAATAATTTTTCAATTCATTTTTTACGTAATTAGTGCGTTATATAGCGATCTGAATGCAAGAAACGACGCGATACATGTTGTCCGTGTCAAGGCTGCCGCCAGACTGAATTTGTGACACGAAGATGCCCGAATGGTCAGTTTTCGCGTGAATTTTTTCGCAAATTTAGGATTTCTTATTTTACGGTTAAAATAATAGAAATTTTAACAATATAACACGCTTTCCCCCTGCTCTATAACCTGTTCGTTTACTGTACAAAGTATCAAGGCTTATTTTAAAGTATTTATTGAATAGCGACGATTTATTGTAAAATTTAGAGCGAACTTTGGATTATTTTTCTATCGAGAAAATTTTATGTAATCGTGTTTTCGTAACTGTAATCCCCTAGCATATATCCTGAACTATAACATATATTAATCTCAAAGTAAATGCTTTATTATTGTGGAAGATATGTTCGTTAACAAAAAGCAATTTCAAACGATTTGACGTTATATGGGGCCTTAAACAAGTCCCATGTCTATTTTACAAATTCTTACCTGATTGACGACATCGCTTTCTTTGAACACAGCGCAGGCGGCAAGTTTCGGTTGAGTCAACGTAAGTATTTTCTTCGTGTGATCAGGCGTCCTAAAGTCGACAGTAGTGCGGTCCGCGTGCAGAACTAGGAAACTGTGATCGCCGCCGGCAAACACCTTTATAGGCCCTTTGAATGTCTCTTTCGAAAACTGCAAAATAAAAGTGTTTATTGGCAGCATTATTTGATTCGTTCAGGTTACAACTTTGTCAGATAACTTGGTTTTTATGATTATTCACATGCGATTCATAGTAACTATTAAGGGTGAATAATGAGTTAACTTGTGTCTAATCTTGTGCACTAATAATACGAGTTTTACAAAGTTATTAATAGAGTTTACTGACAAAGTCGTGTAACAAACAACATGCATATAAATCGTCAAAACTAACTAGTAACAGATAGCTAAAAGCAAATAATGACAACAGTACGTAAGCAGTACCACAGGTATATTTGTTTACTAGAAGGTATGTTCGATCTTTGCTTACAAATAAATAGGGTGGATTGAGATTTTGTTTACCAATGACAGTTTTTTATAACCTACCTTCTTGGAAGCATCGACCGAGTGTGGTGGGGTATTCTTTACACCCGCTACAATGACCTCTCTCACCTCCACGCCGTGCGTGATAGAAGACGTGTCCTCATATTTTCGACTCCCGTGATTGAATTCCGTGAATAGACAATCTTAACACATTTTGAACAGCCGTGCTGTATGTGATGGTGTTGTGTGAGACGATAGTGGATACCGGAGAAGCACCAGAAACCCTCGTATATGTGGACGGGAAGCTCTGGATTTAAAGAAAGGTTAGTGGTATACTCAGTCCAATCTATCCTAACTTCTGTGAGCAAAGATCTACCACATTTATTTATTTTTTCTTCATACTTTGGCCTAGCCACCATAGTTATATGTTTATATACTTATTTATAATTAATTACTTCATAAGGTCCTTCGATAATTAATAATTAAACCAGCCCCTCATTACTCGCCAAAACATTGGCCTTCGAGCCGGGATTAACCCATACATTATAAAAATATTACTTATAAAACTTAATTTCATTTACTTATTCACATTTTCCTACCTACTTATTTCAAAATGTCTGACTCTGAAAGTAAGGCTCCTCCCTCTAAAAAAGAGTTAGAAACCATACGATCGATAAATAAATGCATAGCAAAAAAGCAGCGCATTTATTCACAATTACAACAAGCATTTGATTTGTCAAGTCAAATTGAAACTCATAAAGAAATGTTTTTATTGCGAGCCGCAGAGATAACAACATTACGTATATCATTTGAAAACATTTGCTTAGAAATATACGATTTACAGTTAATTTTAAATCCTAAGGCAGTTTTCTCAGATAAGGACATGCGTAGTTTTGATGACTTATTCTTTCGCGTTAGGTTGTGCGTAAATCAGTTAGAATCTAAAATGGCGGACGCTCGACAAAGCGCGACGGACACACCCAATGTAGATATTCGACCACGGTTACCAAAGTTAGAATTGTTTTCTTTTGATGGAAATATTGAAAATTTTACAACATTTTACGAAACATTTTGTTCTTTGGTACACAATCAGAGTAATATATCAAGCATAGATAAATTTCATTACTTGTTGTCGTGTACAAAGGGATCTGCGCTCAACATTGTAAAAAGCATACCTATAACTTCAACAAATTATGAAGTAGTATGGCAATCATTGCTTGATAAATATCAAGATAATAGGATGCTCGTAGGTAAATATCTCGATAAAATGCTAAATTTTCCTGCATTAAAAACGGAATCCGCTGCAAGTTTAAATAACTTTATTGAAACTTTTGATCACTCATATCGTGCTATAAAGGCTTTGAATATTGAGCATTTATCTAGCTATGTTTTATGCCACATAGCATTACGGGGATTGGATTCCATTACTAGGAAGACATTCGAACAAGGTCTCGATCAGAAAACGATTCCAACATATGACCAATTAATGTCCCATGTACATAATCAAATTAAAATTTTGGAACATTCCCAAGCGTACTCATCAGCTGTTACTCAGTTTAAAAATGTTGTTCCTAAAACAGTCGTAAAAAACGACAATTATAATAGGAAGGTATATGCCTCTCAAACACAATCAAAATCTAACAACAATAAACCTGTTTGTGGTCATTGTGGCATGGATCATATGATATTTCGTTGTGTGGAATTCCGTGAACTATCACCCATCGAACGAGTCAGCCGTGCTGATCAGTTAAACTTATGTCACAATTGTCTTAAACAAAATCACTTGGCCTCAGAGTGCCGCAGTGACTTTAAATGTTTTACCTGCAATCAACATCACCACGCATTATTGCACGTTGACTCAGGAATCGAACCTGCATCATGTGGCATAGCTGCTTGCAATAATGACGATACTCCGCTAGAAGTAGGTTCACTCACCACTCAGGCGAAACGCTTAGTGTCGTCCCATATTGGGAAATCTAAAAACTATATGGTACTACTGGGTACAGCTATGGTACATGTGGTGGATTCGTTTGGTCACCTGCAGGCTTGTCGTGTTATGATTGATTCGGGCGCCCAATCAAATTTTATAACTTTAAACTGTTTAGATAGGCTAGGGTTGTCACGTAAGAAATGCCCATTTAATATTTCTGGTTTAGGTGGCAATAGTGTGCGAAACTTTGGCATGACATCTTGCATTATAAAACCAAGGCATTGTGATGATCCTTCTATTAATATTGATGCTATAATTTTACAAAAAATTACATGTGATTTACCTACAGTTGAAATTTCTGAAGTAGTTTCCTCCCGCTACAAAAACCTTTTGTTAGCAGATCCTTACTTCTATAAAAAATCTCCTATAGACATTATACTCGCAGGTGATGTTTTCCCTCAAATCTATGATGGTAATAAAATCATTATCAATCATGAATTACCAGCTGCCCTAAGTAGTATTTTTGGTTATGTATTATGTGGAAAAATAGAAGTACCGTGTACTTCAAAAAATATTAACAACATTGCAACGTCTTGCAATCTAGTGTCGTACACTAGTGATTCGAATAGTATCAACTCACAGCTTAAATCATTTTGGGAAATAGAGGAGCCACCGTGTGACATCCCTATTAGCCCACTTGAGGAACTCGCTGATGAGATTTATTTAAAACATCATTATAGGGACGAAAGCGGTAGGTATGTTTCACCCATCCTGCTGGACCCTAAATGTGCCAGTCTCGGCGAATCTTATAACCACGCCGTGCGTAGGTTACGTCACTTAGAGCGACGTTTCGCTCGTTCGCCCGAGTTACAAAAGCCGTATACTGATTTTATGCGCGAATATGAACAGCTCGGTCATATGCAACTATATACAGGTACTGAACCAAGTAAGTATATTATACCACATCATTGTGTGGTAAAGGCGTCTAGTACCACTACTCCCATGCGAGTGGTATTCGACGGGTCAGCAGTCACTTCAAACGGAGTGTCATTAAATGATTCATTGCTTACTGGCAAAAAACTTCATCATGATATTTCAAAAATCATTATTAATTTTCGTTTATATAACATATGTTTCACCGCTGACATCGCGAAATTTTATAGAATGATTTTAATAAATCCTTCAGAACGCTGTTATCAGCACATTCTTTGGCGAGAATCACCGGCGGATGAGATTAAAACATATGAACTTACGACTAATACCTACGGGTTGCGCTCATCTGGTTATATAGCCGTCCGGTCACTCCAACAATTAGCAATTGACGAAGGTCATAAATATCCGCGTGCTGCTAATATTATTATGAATGGTTTTTTTGTAGATGATTTGTTGTGGTCTACTGAGGACCTGGAAGACGCCTGTATGTTGCAGGATGAGCTCGTAGCTCTTCTTAAACTAGGCGGTTTCGACCTTCGTAAGTGGACCAGTAACTCGCCTGAGCTACTGTCGCGTATCGGCGCTGACCAAGCAGTCACAATTAACTTTACCGACGACACCGTGTGCTCGTCAGTAAAAGTACTTGGTTTAAAATATCTTCCTACAGGTGATTGTTTTACCTTCGATTACAACATGGTCGATAATACCTACACGAAACGATCCGTGTTAAAAATACTGGCTAGTATTTTTGATCCAATGGGATTCTTATCTCCGGTTACATTTCTCGCTAAATGCATAATTCAAGATCTTTGGAAACTAAGCCTCGGTTGGGATGATCAGCTACCTACAGAGCTGCGTGACAAATGGATGAGCTTCACTAGTTCATTGTCACAACTGTCGCTTTTAAAAATAGATCGGCATTTACTTATAGGTAGGTTTAACGAACTTGTTTTGATTGGATACTGCGACGCGTCGACCCGTGGATACGCGGCCTGTATTTATGCTCGTAGCATAAACTCAAGTAATGAATTAAAGACGCGCCTGCTTATCAGTAAAAGTAAGGTTGCGCCAATCAAGCCTATGTCAATTCCCAGGCTTGAATTAATGTCCGCTGTATTGTTGTCTAAACTTGTTTTATTTTTAAGAAATTCAATAAAACAACAATTTAATGTCATTGCCTTAACAGATTCTAGTGTAGCCCTCGCGTGGTTACAAACACCTCCATATAAACTCAAAACCTTTGTTTCGAGTCGTGTCGCTAAAATAGTAGA
This sequence comes from Chloroclystis v-ata, assembly GCA_963691955.1. Taxonomy (NCBI): domain Eukaryota; kingdom Metazoa; phylum Arthropoda; class Insecta; order Lepidoptera; family Geometridae; genus Chloroclystis; species Chloroclystis v-ata. Next base: position 6,483,327 of record OY829902.1, on the reverse strand, counting down.
AGTGATCCCGTCGAATAATTGGTTTCACGTACGCAGCGAGAACAATGCTGCCGATATTTGTTCACGCGGCGCCATGCCGCTTCGCTTTTTAGACGTTGCTACTGAATGGTTTGAAGGCCCGACGTGGCTACATGATGAGCGACATACATGGCCAATCACGTCCTTTTACATTAAGGACGATTCTCATGTTCCAGAAACTAAAATTAATTGTGATACATTCTGCTTAAATTCATATAGTGAAATAAACAAGTTAAATAATGATTTAGAGTTGAACTTTAATAAATTTTCATCATTTAATAGATTACAGCGTGTTATGGCTTGGTGTCATAGGTTTATAAATGCTGTTAAGTCTAAAATACGTACAAAAACTTATACACCACTGAAAACATCTGAGCTTTTAATTGCTCAAGATACTATAATGAGAGTAATTCAATCAAACCATTTTAACGATGAAATAGCATTAATTAGTCAAAATAAAAATGTAGCTTCACTTCGTAAACTATCACCCTTTTTAGACTCGCAAGGATTCCTCAGGGTGGGGGGTAGGCTCGGACAATCCGACCTACCGTATAAGACCAAACACCCATTGTTACTACCTAAATGTCACATTGTTAATTTATTAATTGAATATTTTCACAAAATTTATTTGCATGTTGGGCCACGAACTTTGCAAGGAATTCTATGTAAGCAATATTGGATCGTATCCGCTAGAAGTGTTATTCGAAGTGTCCTTTCTAAGTGCATCGTGTGCTTTAAATGCAACCCTGTATCCATACAACCATACATGGGCTCGCTACCAGCTTCTAGATTGTTGCCTTATAAAATATTTGACCATGTTGGGTGTGATGTAGGCGGTCCCTTTTTTATAAAAGCAAGTACAATACGCAACACCAAAATTATAAAAGGCTATATGTGTCTTTTCGTGTGTTTTTCAACTAAGGCCGTACATATAGAAGTGTTAAGCGATCTAACTGCCGACTGCTTTCTAGCCTCACTCGATAGGTTTGTAGCACGGCGCGGCCTATGCTCGTGCTTGTATTCTGATAACGGAACGAATTTTATCGCTGCCGCGAAACATTTAAAGGATGTTTGTAAGTTTTTTAACGAAAATAATGATTCCATTTTATCAGGTTGCGCTTCTCGCTACATTGAATGGAAAAATATTCCCCCTACTGCTGCCTCAATGGGTGGCTTATGGGAGGCTGGTATTAAGTCTACCAAACATCATCTACTCAGGACAATCGGCGAAATGACTCTTACTTATGAGGAACTTTCCACCATATTCTGTAAGATAGAAGCGGTGCTCAATAGTCGACCATTATGCCCGTTATCTAATAATGCTAATGAGTTTGATACCTTAACTGCAGGTCATTTTTTGATCGGAAAAAGTCTGATTGCGATTCCTGAATATAATTTTGATGATTTAGGTATGAACCGACTGTCACGTTGGCAGTCTATACAGAAAATCTCCCAAACCTTTTGGAAGAAGTGGTCAAATGACTATCTACATACATTACAACAAAGATCGAAGTGGTTTGCATCGCCACCCAACCTAAATGTAGGTGATTTAGTTCTTATTAAATCTGAATTAACTCGGCCACTTTATTGGCCCCGTGGTAGGGTTGAGTTTGTTCATGAGGGTCCCGATAAAATTATTCGTGTTGTTACTCTGCGGACGCAAAAGGGCATAATTAAAAGACCCGTAAATAAACTTTGTCCATTACCATACTTAAATTAAATTCTTGTTCGTATTCTATTATATTTTATATATTATTATTATTTATCTTTATTAGTTATATCTTAGTTAAATAAATACTCATCGCACAACAACATTTGTGCCACTTTCTAATTATAATGTATTGATATATTTTCTTATGTCCCTTAATTGAAATTATCATGATAATTTCGGTGGGGGGTATGTTCGATCTTTGCTTACAAATAAATAGGGTGGATTGAGATTTTGTTTACCAATGACAGTTTTTTATAACCTACCTTCTTGGAAGCATCGACCGAGTGTGGTGGGGTATTCTTTACACCCGCTACAATGACCTCTCTCACCTCCACGCCGTGCGTGATAGAAGACGTGTCCTCATATTTTCGACTCCCGTGATTGAATTCCGTGAATAGACAATCTTAACACATTTTGAACAGCCGTGCTGTATGTGATGGTGTTGTGTGAGACGATAGTGGATACCGGAGAAGCACCAGAAACCCTCGTATATGTGGACGGGAAGCTCTGGATTTAAAGAAAGGTTAGTGGTATACTCAGTCCAATCTATCCTAACTTCTGTGAGCAAAGATCTACCACATTTATTTATTTTTTCTTCATACTTTGGCCTAGCCACCATAGTTATATGTTTATATACTTATTTATAATTAATTACTTCATAAGGTCCTTCGATAATTAATAATTAAACCAGCCCCTCATTACTCGCCAAAACAAGGTATATAGTGATATTTCTGAGATGACTCAACATTTTTTGATGGGCCCGAGCTGCCGGTCATCGACCCCTCCACTTTTGCTTTCTTCTTGGGCTAGGGGGAGACCATAATATACTATTAGTAATTTTAATAGCAGCCGTGCCTCAGTCTTTGATTTCATCGGTACATATCAGACTTTTAGCATAAAGAACATTTAACGATGCTAAGTATAGTATATTTTTAAACACGGGGCTTAGTGACCGGGCTCGAAAGACTTTGCTTATAATATAAATTCGTGTGAAATGAATTACATATAGCCTGAGTCATAATATATAATAATGTGGAATTATTTGCCTATTTTAAACGTTATACAGTTAGTATAGAAACAAATTAAAGCGACAATGGCAAAGTGCTCAACATTTTTTGTAAATCAATTACTGAGGCTTCACTAATGTAACTATATTTTAAGAATAAAATATAAACACAAGTAAAGCAAAAAAAAACGAAATCTAAATGGCAAAATCTATGTTTAAATTGACTTCTACATACGATTCACCTTGCTTGAACTTGCTTCATTCTGTATCAAAAATAAGGATGTTAATTTTGTTAGAAATTTTTAAACAATTTGGCTTATTTAGCTAAACTTTCTCAAATAAAGAAAAAACAAGTATGTTTATCGGAGAAAGCTACAGCTTTGGGTAATCTTCTAAATAAATCACTCTGGGTAGTAATTTTTAATAACTTCGCATATAATAACTAGGTACGGTGAAAAGCCTAGACTTATAGCGAAGATAAATTACTAGTTTTGAAGTAAATCACTTTACATAATGCTTTACTTTAATAAATAGCCTGTTTATCGCAAAATGATTATGATGATAATGCCGATTTTAATAAAAAACACCGAGATGTTGCAACCTAAATCGAGCTTGTACGATCTTACAAAACTATCGTTTGGAATCTATCAAAAACCACATGACTACTGAAATATAAAAATATTCCTAACAACTGAATTCTAAATAAAATTTACCGGCGCGTCTTCACTAGGTGTGAAAGGTACAGGCGTGGGCACAAGTGAGAAGGCCATATGCGGACAGCCGAGTTGTCCGCGCGCGCCGTAGCCGCACGCGAGGATGCGCTCGCCCACGCGGCACAGCAGGTGGCGGCGCCCGCACGCGATCTGTATCACTGTTGTGCCCATCAGTTCCATCACCTGAAACCAGACACAAATCAGGTTAAATCTGTTTGTCCGTGGGCAAAACGGAGCGACGAATTGTCGTGATTTTTTTGAAGGGATGGAGAGTGACAAAGGCTACTTTCTACCGGGCGAAAAAATTCGCGAACCGACAGTTTTTATTCTAATAAGTAGGTTTATCAGAAAGTGCGGGATACCGATTGCCTAACGATGTTTGTCTTCACCGTTAGAACACGTGTTTTCAAAGCGCTTATATATTTTTGAAGAAGAAAAATCAAGAGGGTTTGAACCCAAAATATTCGGAATGGAAGTTGAGAATGCCCTTAGCCAACACGGCACATCATTAATATGTATCTATAAGTAATATACATAATATATGCAAATAAATAAATAATTATGTCACCTTTCTCGGCACTAATTCATCTCTAGTTGTCCCGTGGCCTGTCTGTCCGTACTCGCTCACGCCACACGTGAACACACCCCCATCTAGCGTCAGAAACACAGTGAAGTCTTCGCCACAAGCTATGTGACAAACCTATGAGAATAGATTTTTAGTTGTGACTGTACAAGTATATAAATCAGCATAAAAATGTGTGGTAACGCTGATGTTTGTTAGAAGAGATTGTTGGATTGTTAGCAATAACTTTAATAGAAAATTATTCTTGTTGATAACTCTGGTAGAACCAACCTTAACATTTCTTAGCGTTTTTAGGTGTGATGGGTAACATTTATTTTCCCTTTCCTGTAATCCCAACTGTCCGTGTGAATTTTTTCCCCATCCAAAAACTGCTCCTGATCTAAAACAATAATAATTTCTAAGTCACTACATAGAATACTTAACAAGCACATTAAAAAAGATAAGTTTCAATTGAGATTTTCCCAAAACATTTATATAAAACACTTGATAGTGTAGCCATAGCCACAGGCTGTATGTTACTTTTGATAAAAAAAATATCATAAACTGCAATAGGAAAGAGCCAGTTGGCATGAAAAAGAAGGTCTTTACCCAGCAGTGGGTGACAATGGGCTGAAATGATCATGATGAAACTGCAATATAGATAACAGAAGTTTCAGATAAGAAAAATATTCAAAATATGACTTGCAAAACTACAAGTCATCTAAGATAGAAATCTGTTCTAAATCAATTATCATCACTGACCTACCTACTTACTATCAAATTTGACCATATTATACACTAACTTTGACAATACAAATGTGTGATTGCTCCCACAAGCAATTAATGCTATAGGAACTCCAAGAAGAGATGTGATTGGTTGAGGTATCATTTCTTTGGTGGTTATAGTTCCAAGACCACACTGCCCATGACCGTTTGCACCCCAAGAGTATAAATCACCATCTAAAAAAAAAATTATACCCTGCTTACATTTGATTTTAAACTACTAAGTTTGTTACAGGTATCTTCAATTTATTGCACTAACCTTGGACAGTGAAAATTAGGGTTTATAAAGAAATAATACTGGTAGTAAGAATTAGAATAAGGGTGTATGAATTAAATTAATAACACAGAAAATGTAACTCATACTGGATAGTGTGATAAAGATCTTTACTGCCTGGGATCTTATTACTTGGACACTAAAATTCCTTCCCAAATTTTTTAACCCTGTAATGAAATATCTTACTATTTGTCAAAGCTATACAATGATATGCACCGCAGGCAACCTGTATAACATTCTTTGTAGCCAATCCTTTAACAAATTTTGGTTTGTTCTGTGCATGAGCTCCGAGATTGTTGCCAAGCTGGCCCATACTGTCGGAGCCCCAGCTGAAGGACTGTCCCCATTCGTCTACAGCAAGGGAATGCTGAAGACCACATGCTATAGATGAAATGTTGCAATCTTTGAATGTTTCAACAGGACCTGAAATTTAATTAGTTTTATTTAATTACAGCTACTAGTTTGGTAAACAATGTTTGATACTATTATTCAACATTAAACTTTCTAAATAAATTATAATAAAACTATACATTAATATAGCTTAAACATCAGAATAACTCACTGGCAAATCTTACTTCAATAAAATAATCTATAAAACTTTCAACCTCACTTGACTTAATTTGCAAAATTAGTTTTTATGTTGTTCCCAGACCAAAGTTTTCTAATCAACCAGAAGTTTTATATAAAATATTCAACTGACTAATTCAAACTTAATAAAACAAAAATATTTATTACCAGGCTTTTTCCCTTCGTGGTTTTCTGTGTGTCGACCCAACTGTCCCACATCATTATTACCACAAGAATATAGGTGTCCAGAATTAGTTAGGTACAGACTATGAAACTCCCCAGCAGCAACTGATTTGATAAAACGACTTTCATTCCATTTAGCCAATGTTGGTTTTATTACCTATAAAATTAAATAAGTTTCATCAGCTTTGCATAATGTGTAGACCATTGAAAGTGATAATATGACCATATCAGAAACAAATTCTAGAGTTTATTATTTCATGTATACTAAAAAAGGATACACACGATAATATAATTCCTTACCAAATCCGTAGTCTCGGAGCCTTCAATACACAATTCGTGATGAGTTGCATTACCCCAGCAAAACATTATATTATGCAGATAAATACCACTAAAACTACCCAGTACAGCCCGATCATGGGAGGTAGATGAGGTTTAATAAAATAAATAATTGATACAAGTTTCACAGCATTAATTTAACTTCAAACTAAATTTTAAGAATAATAGAAAATTCATTTTTGAAAGTCCAGAACAATCTTCAACATTTTCAATGACACTATCAATCATATAAATCTTTACTGTCACTGTCAGAGAGAAGTTAGCTATGTCAACTTTTTTACTTTTTTTCACGATCCTCAGAAAAGCAGCAAGCCATAAATTAAGAAGAAAAAGAAGGAAGAAAACATATTTTCTTGTTTCCTTTTCCTTCTTCTGAAACACGATCACGCACACCCCTCCATTATGCACCGTTCACCTACAATGACCTATTATACATCATTCCGCCTCTGATTACTGAATTTAAGATTCAGACACTGAAGATTATATTCACAGATCTTACAAATTTTTCCGGGTTGGGAATCAAACCCGCAACCTCTCGCTTCGCAGTCTTGTGAATTGAAATGAAAACATTGAATTGATCCTATCAACTTTGAACATTATGCCTAGGATAAAAATGATTTTTTGACTGGTAACAATACTGAACTACAAAAAGCTCTGCACACAAACATGCTTACACACTAACAGAAAGTTAAATGACTTGCCTTGTACATACCTATACATATACAAGTACATACACATACATACAATAGTACAAAGAAGACGGACGGTCGACGGTTGTACGGCGGCCATATTTGTTATTGTGCTGAATTGGATTTATTTATATCGTTTCATTTTCATTTCATCTAAGAAAATATTATTAATTTGTGATGTATTTCTTTTCCTTGTGTTCAGTTAGTTTAAGATTTCACCTTCAGACCTAAACAAGTAGATAAATAGCTGAACGTTATGCCTATTCATTGACTGAGCTCTGTGAATACTCCCTGAGAAATTCATTGAAATTTTCTGGGGAATTCTTTTGAGAATCCTCCCTAAAAATTAACTAAGGTGGCGGGGGCATCTGGGAGTAATGGCAAAGGGGGAAGACCTGCTCAAGCCCCGGTTGACGTGGGGTCTCCCTTGCTCGATTGGGAGGAGGGAGAGCACTTTAGCTTCGAGGATTCTGAACGTTTCGAAGAAGATTCCCTATGCAGCTGGAGCTCTGAACCTGAGAGCTTGTGCAACAACTGGCGAGGATGGAAACGTCCCAATATTCAAAACCCGTTCATCACGCGCCCTACAAAAAAATCCGCTCAAGGTAAGCAATGCAGCTGATCCTTTGTTTCCGAAAGTTCTTTCTTTAAAATTCTTGCCTTTTTTACAATATTTTTATTAAATTCCTTTTAATTCGTGCTTTTTATGTCACGATTTTGTTAGATCAATAAGTTTTTATTCAAAGTTTTGATCTGTGTCCTATAGCTACATAATAATTACGTATGTGAGTGTTACTATGTACCTACAATGAACAGGTGTTGTAGAGTCATTTACCCCTGACTGGACTGAGCAGTTAATAATACCCTTTGGTTTCAAATCCCTGCTATACTTGTAAACTTACTATACCTTTTTCTTTGTCAGGTTTCCATTCTAAAAGGCTTTGGCAAGTTTTGTAGAATGGAAAGTTAATGGTAAAGATGTAATGCTTTCACAACTTTCACTGTTTTTGTTGTCACTTATATTTTGGATTCTCTGAATTCAGTTTACTATATTGATGTATTTGAGTTAAATACTGCTGAATTGAATTTTGTGCCTAAAATACCTTGTAATATTTTGTTTTTGCTACACTATGCCACTCCTGGAGAAAGGCTTTATCTGCTTCAATATTTAATATGCATAGTTGACTGTCTTTTGTCATAGTTCTTCATTTGCAAAAGTAAACATAAAAATTTTAAATAGGTATTATTAAATTCTATTTACATACTCATACTTAGATGATTTTATATTTAGAAATAACTGACTATCTAGTGGACCCATGCAGTATTAATTTACTTTAATTGAAAAGTGTACCAACTCTTCGTATTAAAAAGTCAATTGTATGTTAAAAATATTTTACTAAGCAGAGAAAACAATATTTATGTACCACCTGTTATGACTTTCTCAGCTGTAACTCAATTCAAGAAAACCTTAAGGTCACTTCCATTCCATATTAGTACATAAATAGGTACATTTTAGATCTAATTCAATAAATAAATAGAGCTGATCATATTAGGAAAGCTACAAGCTTGCAATCTTACAAGCTCATGAGTTATGTAAGCAAGGCCATATTATTAGTAGTCTATTTTTGGCATGTGCTTTCCACATTATGAAACCAGTCTAAACTCACCAAAATATTTGATGTGTATATTAAAAATCTTTCAACTTTTGCATGCTTGTTAGTATAAGGTGATGGTAATAATTACTGAAAAGGTATAAAACCATATCAAACTAATGCACAGTGAACATAGTTTATTGTGACTCAGTGACCTTCTTAAAAGTCTAATTAATGTCAATTAATTACTATGCTTGAATATTGTAGTATCATTGTTAATTGAAGCAATGTTTAAACCTAACCTTTTACTTCAGTAAAAATAAATACTAATATGATGACCCTAGATAGAATAAGTTATGTCATAGTTAGAGCTGCTCCAATTAGATTCAAGAAATAATGTAGAGTTATAAAATACACTTTTACAAAAATCGAACATTTGTACAGATATGCTGCAAAACCCACCATTACCTGCTATTTAAGAATCAAGTGTTGCATTTACTTGGTTTATGGTGTTCGTAAAAATGTACCTATGTACATTTACATCATACCCAAAATGATCTAACAGAAGAAATGCTTAAAATAATGAATAGAAAAACTAACAGAGAAATTAGGTTGTTACCTATAAGTATACAACAAAAAGAAAATGATTGTTGTTACTTATTTAATTTTCTTACAGACAAATCAGTCCAGACTCTAAGCGAGTTAGCTGCAAAATGTGTGGCTTGTCACATACCCTTCGAGCTAGTAGAACATGTGTATCCACCAGTGCCGGAACAATTACAACTGCAAATTGCCTTCTGGAGTTTCCCAGACAGCGAAGATGATATTAGACTGTATTCATGCTTGGCTAATGGATCGGCTGATGAGTTCCAAAGAGGTGAACACCTCTTTAGGGACAGAGTGGTTAAGGATGTCCTTCAAATCGGTTAGTTATTTTTTAATTTATATGTAGTTGATGATGTAGATCTTCTAGAATAAATTAACCTATTTGTAAGGCGCACCGTGAATTCTTTATAAGTTACTAGCAGCATTGATAATAATTGTGTCTCGACAACACAAAGCCCAAACAACTGATTATAGAGACTTGACACTTGCAAGTCTTGCTATGTAAGTAAGCACTTAGATAGAAACTTTGGAAATCCATCGAACATAAACTAAACCTCGCACGACATAAAGTTTCAAATAAAACTACTATAATTGAACAAAAGTAAATTTACGTGTGTATGCAATACAAAGGTTGTTTAGAGGGTATTTTTTTCAGGTTTCCACTTGTCAGCCACAGTGTCGCTCACCATGCCTCGGGCGCAATTCAACGTTGCCGTCACGTTTGACAGACAAAGGATAGTGTCTTGTAATTGCACCTGCTCTTCTACCGCCCACTGGTGTTCCCATATAGTGGCTGTTTGCCTTTATAGAATACATTTGGTGAGTTTGTGTAGCTTTAACAACATGATCGGCATCGGTTTTAGGAGTTATAAAGAGATTCTTAGATTTGATAAAAAGAGGACATAAGCTGATATTCACTATTCACATTTAGTGTTACGGTTTGAAATAATTTTGCCATTGTATTTACTTAACTGTCATTCATAATATTTAAGTACGTACCTACTTTCGTGAGTCATGCTTAATTATGGGAAGTAAATTATACTTACAGGATGTTTTCCTACCGGTTTTATCACATAATGACTAATTTGCTAGTTGAACAGTTTAATTTCAAATCACAGCACGGAAATCCGGAAGTTTATGATATTTGATATTTCAATAAACAGCTTATTTGTATTTGACTGAAAATTGAAGTATAAAATTATTCACGGTTCTGAGAAAGTCCATTATTACGCGGCCTAATACGAAAGACGGAAGTCATAACACACTGTAATTTAACATATGTATATTATCATCAGCGATATGTGTTAGGCCAGAGAAAGCATGTATAAAGACTCTGTGAAGAATGTCATCTGAAAGGAAGAGTGAGTGTGGGTGAATGAGGAAAATGGAAGGTTATTATAAATCACCATCCATGTTTACCGCACTAGAACCCCAAGACACAAGCAAATTGCTTAGTTTTGAGCTCATTGAAATTGTTTAATTATAAAATGTAAAACTACACTGTGATCTTGACTATACTTTGTCTGATTAACTTATCTTTAAATATGTTGTGCCGTACGACCAAGAAATAAGAAATGGGTAGAAAAATGACGATGATTCTGTTCCAGCCAACAAAAGTATGCCTACGAGCGCCGGTGTCAGAATCCCTGCACAGACTGCGAAGAGATCAGCTGCAGAAGTTCGCTCAGTACCTCATAGCGGAGCTGCCGCGTCAAGTGCTGCCGACGGCTCAGCGTATACTGGACCAGCTACTGTCTCCGCAGGCGACGCTCATTAACACGACCTCCGGCGCGCCCGACCCCACCGCCGGCGCCTCCGCCTACGAGTATACCTCCTGGTTCTTAGATGAGAAAACGCTGCATAATAACATCAATAAGATCTTAGTCAAGTTTTGTGTTCCTGCTCCTATTGTGTTCAGGTAAGGCTTTTTAGTGGTCATTTATATGGTTCGTTTTCCACCTTGGGATACAAAGAACTGCAAATATTTGTTTCGGATACTATAGTACTAACAATGTTAATTTTGACAACCTCTGTAGCGCAGCGGGCAAAGGTTTGCCTGCGACACAGGAGGTTGCGGGATCGTTTCCCGCCGGAACAAATATTTGTATGATCTGCAGATGTTTGTTCCGAGTGTCTGGGTGTTATATATGTACAATAAAAAATATATATCTACATTATGTATGTATATTATGTTGAGTATATCAGAAATCTAGCACCCGTAACACAAGCTTAGAGCTTACCTCGGGGCTAGATGTTGCTGTGTGAATTATCCAGCAATGTTTACTAATGATCTACCAGCCTTCGTTATTTAGAGTAAGTATTTCTTTCTTCCAGCGATGTGAACTACCTAAGCACCAGCGCGCCGCCCGCCGCCGCGGAGTGGTCCTCGCTACTTCGGCCGCTGCGGGGCCGCGAGCCCGAGGGCATGTGGAACCTGCTCTCCATCGTCCGAGAGATGTTCAAGCGGAGCGACAGGAATTCTATACCGCTGCTGGAGATCATCACTGAGGAGGTCATGGCTTGCGAGCAGGTGGGTGGATTTACTAGGGAAATTGAGTTACTGCTACATAGGAATGTGCGTTTATGGTGTAGAAAATAATTGCGGCAATGATTACAAGAGATATTAAACTGTCATGGTTTTTAACAATATTTGAACTTGATACAGGTAACATACCGTGATTTAAGCCTCGAGCAGACCGGATGCGTATACGTACACGTAAGCGCAGACGTGCACGTACCGCTGAGTTGTAATGTATGGGAATGTATGTGACAGGACACACTGCACGCGCACGTCACGTTACGCAAGCAGTGTGTCCTGTCACATACATTCCCATACATTACAACTCATCGGTACGTGCACGTCTACGCTTACGTGTACGTATACGCATCCGGTCTGCTCGAGGCTTTAAACGTTTTTGAGTTTCCCGATATTTCGGCACTGTTACGCCATCTTCACAGAGAGACTGATGACACCGGCTGGTGTCACAGACGGCAAACGGTTATTCACGAACGAACCAATCTACCCATTCTTTCCTTTATTATTTTATTGCTATTTTGATAGTCATTAGTGATGTAAATGATTATATATCTATATATATAAAAGAAAGTCGTGTTAGTGCCTGAACTTATAACTCGAGAACGGCTGAACGGATTTGCCTGAAAGTTGGCAGGGGGGTAGTTTAGAACCGGGAGAAGGACATAGGGTACTTTTTACCGCAACATAATGCGGGCGAAGCCGCGGGCGGAAAGCTAGTATAGTTATAGATACAGAAGTTATCACCAGACTTTACTGGTTCAAAGTATTTTTTTAAACTTGTTTTCTTAATCTTCTAATAGATGAACGATATAGAGTGACAATCAAAAATTTATTTTCAATAAAATTTAATCCAATTTAACTCCATTAACATTACAAATAATTGACGTTTGGTTCTTCCGGAGGTGAGGAAGGCAGAGGTAGAGTGGTACAGATTCTTCGAAATAAGTTCAATGTCGTGTTGATATTGTTGTGCAAAGTCATCATAGTACTCCGAACAATGCAACTATGTATGCCAATTCTACTGATAAGATAAACACGCAGAGGCGTGATCGGGTCCAATGTCCTCGGGCTGTTTATGTAGTAACAGCTGATCGTAGTATTGTGTACCCGTGACGCAATTGTAATACTATAAGATCGCATTGCGCTCTTTTTATAATCTACTAAAGCCAGTAGGACTCAAAGGTATCCGGTCATTTTTGACGTGGGGTGTCTTGCGATTAGCCCCATGTTTCTCAAAAAAATCTAGAAATTGTTAAATTAGTTTCAGTATCATATATTGAGGCCATAAACACAATATCTCTGAAAACAAACAACATAAACTACTCCATGACCGACCCCTACAGATTTATTATTAGTATAATATTATGTGTGACTTTATTTCAGATAATCGTATGGTGGTACAGTACGAAGGCGGCGCTGGTGGCGTGGGGCGGGGGCACCGTCGGCAAACACAACGGCACCGGCGGCAACTCGTCCGCTCAACACGCTTGCTCCTCACTCTGCGACGAGGTACAAGGGTTATTACTACATCTATCAAGTATATAATAGTATTTATTTATTTATATGTCCCAGAATCAAAAAAGAGGTTTGAATGCAATTTGGAGTTTATGTTTTTAACTTACAAACATTCTCAAATGCGCCTTTAAGTACGGCGGTTAGATTTTACGTTAATGGACTCTCTAGAACGCCGTTTTAGAAATATTTTAGGAGATTAATTTTATTAATTTTTACAGGTTGTAGTATTATGGCGTCTTGCATCCTTGAACCCAGGGCTAGCTCCACATGAACGAGATACCCTGCACGAACAATTTGCTCAATGGCATCTGAAAGTTCTAGACAAGGTAAATAAAACTTAATAGTTAATAGACATATCGCATTATCTTTTCTATAAAAGTTCCTGAGTACAGCATAAATTATTTAGAATACATAGAAAATTAAAATAAAATTGACTTTCAGGTGGCCAAGAATCGGACCAATAATCACCTAACCAGCGGAACATCGTCCTCTCACTCCCGGCACTCCAGTCGTTCGTCTCACTCGCACCCGCCCTACATCAACGGGATAAGCGAGACGGAAGTATTTCCCGGCTTCCATCCCGCAATGGAGGCTTGCTTCTTGGAGTGGGATGATTATCAGATCCCGGGAGTGACGTATACCAAGGATTTGAACCCATTGTACCACAGTCCGTTCACCATCTTCAGGCATGCGGATAAAATGAATTGTGATGGACATCAGGTATGAACAAGTTTTTTATTATATTGCTAGAGCTTTGTTAGGGTGGGCTCTTAGATTAAAATTCAGACAGATGTTATTTGATAAAAAAAATTAAACAAATGCAATATTTTGGTGTACTGTATTATTATTTATCATCGGTCCAAAGCACTGGTAACTGTTGTGGAATATTAAAATATAGAATGACATACTTGAGAAACTACTTACTCATACATAGACCAAAATAACATACCGATTCAAATTATATACTTACCGTTGTTATTTTATTTTATTTATTTATTATCACAGGTGTCATCATCAAAAGCAATACTCAACAATGAGATGTCTCTGAGCTACCGTCTGACCAACCCCGACCCCTCGCACCGCGCCTTGCGCCGGGGACAGCGGCACACGAACGTCGATATGGCGATGCCTGGCCCTTCGGGGCATCATATTCACGTAAGTTAATGTGAAGATTAAAGATTTATGTCATTTATTTCCATAAAATCCTTAAGATCACTTGGACAAGTCAATAAATACAATACATAATGTCTTTGATCTTTATCATCAGCCATTGGACATCTACTGCTGGAGCTAATCTATTCCAGAGCTAAATAGTAGAGTATTTATTATAAATACCTTATTTACAGATGATGGTCCCAATGCCTAACGAACAGCTAGACCAAGGTGCCGGGGCGGCGCCGGCCGACGTCAACGACGGAAACCACTCGAGCGTGTCTTCTGAAGGTATGTCAATGATTTGTTTTATCTCATATATTTAGGTATATGTTGCCGTGTGAACTGTCTTAATATTAACACGTTCCCTGTGCAGCCAAAATTATAGAGTCAAGCCCCTACGTGCAATTGCTTTTTTGGATATAATATAATGACCCATATGTTTGTCATGCACATACAATCTCAACTTCGAAATGCCCCAATGGGTGATGCACAGGAAACGTGTTAAGTAATTTTATCCCGAGAAGCCTCCCACGTCGCCGGCAGACCTTCGTCATCAATAACTATCTATAAAATGCCGTCAATAACTCTTAACTTCACAGGTTTCTGCGAGAACGAAGAGGAGATCCTCCAAGCCAGCAGCGGCGACACCGACTCGCACTCGTCCAGCTCGCCGCCTGTCTCCTCGGACGACGCCACTCGCCGCGTCTCTCAGGACGAGTCCGTGTCCGACGACGAGTGCAATATGTACTTCTACGACACCGCGGCCGCCAGGAGAATGAACTGCAGCGGCGATGAGAGCTCGCCGCCTTCTAGCGGGGTAGGGTTACGTCTGTAATGTTTATAGGTCCAACTATAGTAATATAATATGAAGAAACTCTGGTTTTATAGTATTCGGGCATTATATGGCCACACTAAGTACATAGACTGAACTATTATTAATAAAAAATAAAATCTCATATTTTTCTCGTACTTTGTTTAGCAGTCATGTTGTAGAAAAGTAATATAGTAATGAATGTGTAAATGGCAATAGTTCTATTTACAAAAATATTGACCAGAAGATCATTCACCGCCGCGCGTTTTCGTCAGCACGATCTAGCTAGACTTCTAGTTAAATTATTCTAAACAATGTTTCTTGACTTTATACTTTGTTAGCAGGCTGGTCCATCGAACAGCTCAACCAACTGGCAGTGCATGTGGGAGGTGTCGTTCGCGCGCGCGGAGGGCCTGCAGGCGCACGGGCACGCGCGCGAGGCGTGCTCGCTGGGCGCGCGGCTGGCGCGGGAGCTGCTGGCGCGGCCGCCGTCGCTGGCCGGCGCCGCGCTGTCGCCGCACGAGCGCCGCATGAAGAAACGTCATTTACCCGTGCCTAAGATGTGTGCGGCCGCGCATCGGCTGTCGTGTCTCGCGTCCGCTACGCTCGCTAAATGCGCGTTCCTTTGTACGGTAAGTATATGCAAAAGTTTTTTTTAATTACGCTTTGTCGCTATTATGAAACAACATTTTTGCATACTTAGTCACTTATTAAATTATACACAAAAAAATCAAACAAATTCAAAAAATGTTTTGCTTATTCACACTATCACAAAATCTCAGGCTGTGATGGATATGATAGACACGTTTAGGCCAGAGTGTGCTATTCAAGTAGACTTCTTTGATTATTATTATTTTACAAAACAAAATTGTTGCTGGATTATTTACACAGCAGGCCCTATGGTAAGAACAACGTCTGTTTTGAAAGTAGTAAGGAATTCATAAAGAAGAAGATGAAAGTATTGTTTCTCTTTGCAGGTTTTAGCAGAATTCAGCGAACATCACGAGTTAGCCTTCCGCGTAGGTCTGTACGCCCTCGAGATGGTCCGTACACCGGCCAGCACTAAAGCGCTGGAAGTGAAGCTAAACAATCAAGAGACAGAACTTGTAGCGCTTTTGAAGAAACTGCCCACGGGACCAGAACAGCTGATGTTGGCTAGGGAAAAGGCTATGCAGATAAGAGATGGAATTTTGAGGTAAGAATGTTACTTATATAAAAAAATAAATAGTGATTAGGGAAACATTGTCTGTAAAAACTTGGTTATTTAAGTAGAAAACATAAACATATCATAATGTTTAAATATGTATTATGTTACGGTTACTTGAGGTATATTTAATATTTTTCAGAAATCGAGGACCTGCTCTACTCCCGATCGCATTAGCAAGTTTCTTATTTGATGTCCTTGTTTTATCTGCAAATGATAATGCTCAGAATGTGGTAAGTTTTTTGCATGTATTACACATAAGTCCAATGAAAATACTACAAAAATAAAATCAGCAACTTAGAATAGATTTACTGGAAAATCACCCATAGTATAACATTCAATAGTCAAGCTCGGCGGTGAAGGCCAAGGGCCTCTTGATAGTGCAATTTACCTTGACTTATCATACATGTACGTTAAGAAAAGTCACATAATTGTAAACGTTCGCACAATTTGTTTTTTTTTTTGTGATTTTTATCGACTTTCTCAAACATTTCCAGGCAAGAATGCCACACGATGAGATGCTAGGCTTCGAAGCGGCGGTGGCCTCGCTTGGGCTAAAGGCGAACGTGTCTGAGGCAGAACATCCTCTGCTTTGCGAAGGAACGAGACGGCAGCGCGGCGAGCTGGCTGTTAACCTGCTGTCATATTACAAGGATGACCCCGTGAAGCTTGCTAGGATCATGAATAAGGTAATATATCAAAGGTTATAGGCGTATGTGTCTGCGGCAGAACATTGCTGTCGTATTACAAGGATGACCCCGTGGAGCTTATTCGTATCTTGAAAGAGGCATTGCTTGGGTAAAACTGCCGTTCTTACGATAAACAGCATAGGTGACATTTTTTCTGAAAATGAGTTATTATTATTAGCATATTTATAATCAGCCAAGCGAGATCTATCTGGATAAATTAATTTCCTTGAAATATGCCGCGATGCACTTACGGTGTTTATCATAAGAAGTTAAAGATACACCAGAAGTACTTTTGATCGAAGTTCGCTAGTTTTAAAAATAAGGTAATCTGAGGCTTCAATATTTTGGACCTATTCGGTCGGACATAATATCCGAAATTTATTTGTGAAAAAAAATTACCCAAAGTGCCAAGAAATTAATTTGTCTAATGTAAAAAATAAATCCAAAAGGCCAAATGTATTATATATTGCAGCTGAAAAGGGGCCTTATTAACAAAATATAAGGCCATAATACTTTTGTAAAGACAAAATAAATAATGTTTTATTTTGTTTTACGTTGTTACTACGACTCTCTATCACAAATATATTCATATTCAAAAGATAGTCCAACCACATAATTGTATTTTAGTTTAAGTTAAAGAAATAAAATATTTTGATTTGATTTGTTCCAGTTGCTAGACCGCGACATCCACCAGCTGACGAAGGGCCCGATGGTCAGCATGTTCTACACGACCAACCCGCGCTGGTCCGCCTACCGCCCCGCGCCGCACGCGCAGCACTCGCTCGACAACAACTATGTGCATCCCGGACCTTCTATGCAGCAACATGTGAGTAGAGAACTATGGAATGATGATGTTTAAATACTATTTAGTCTTAATTACACTATAACGATCTCAATCAATCTTTGAAAAGTTTGAAGGACATGTGTCATTCACCAACCCGCACTTGGCCAGCGTGGTGAAGTAAGGCCTAATCTCTCTCGTCAAGAGAGAAGCTGTGGGTGAATAGGGGTGTTATGAATGAATAAAAATGAATGATCTCAATAAATAAAATTTCTAATGATAATTCGTTATCAGGCGAAGGTCTGCCTGTGACGCAGAAAGTTGCGGGTTCGATTCCCACCTTAAAACAATTTTTTTACGATCTGCAGATATTTGTTACGGGTTTCTGGATGTTCTATATGTACTATCTCTTACCACGTGGTTAAATGTTGCTGTGTGAGCTGTCCAGTAATACTTATTTATTAATTTATATTAAGATATATTATATTTATGTCGTCCTAAAATTTAATTGAAATATTTGTATGCCCATCTGGGCGTGACATGGCTGTGCAAAGCTATTTTATATGATCATACTGTAACCTATGTTCCATATTAATAAATATTTATGATGTATATGATTGTACAGGGAGGTGGATGTGTACTCAGCAACGACATGGAGCGTCTCATGGTGTCGGACGGAGGCCCCTCGCCGCCCACACACGCGCACTCCTCGCACACCACGCATCACATGTCCACTAGACCTAAGGACTCTCGGTTAGTTTCATACTATCATTATAATAAAGAGTTATAATTCTTATATTTTCACATACAGCACTAAGTAAAACATAAGGACGAATATGTTAATAACACGGAGCCCGCAAACACCATAGCTTGATTAAAAATTATTATTAATAATGAATTATTGTTGCATGTTTTCACGTCGAAGTTTCCAGTTTTGTGAAACTGAGCGACTGTGAAAGTGCTTCGAGACATCAGAATAGTAAATAAATACAAACGCTATCAAGAGCCTTTGTTGCTTCCTGATTTATTTATATTGTTAACCATTTTCAAATATAGGCCGGGATCCGTAGTACATGGAAATCAAGTGATTACTAACAAGCTAATTTTTGGTGAGTAGCTTCGTTTCGATGAGACGTCCAAAGATATCCTATACCCAACTCTCGATTGTGGTAGCTAACAGAGATATCAAGGATTAAAAAATTCAAGGATGTAAAACCGGGATAACGGACCACGAAATTTGTCGGACAATAATGTCCCTTAGATTTTATAAATATGAATTAAGTATACAACAAAAAATCAGCTGGTTAGTAATCATTTAAATTGACCTCGTTTTCGACACATTTTGGAAATGGCGGACTCTTTGATCAAACCATAGGTTTTGTAGGACAAACATGTTTTTATATAATTTAGATAATTATCTTGAGATATAACATATTGTCCTACAAATTTCGTGGTCCGTTATCCCGGTTTTACATCCTTGAATTTTTTAATCCTTGATATCTCTGTTAGCTACCACAATCGAGAGTTGGGTATAGGATATCTTTGGACGTCTCATCGAAACGAAGCTACTCACCAAAAATTAGCTTGTTAGTAATCACTTGATTTCCATGTACTACGGATCCCTGACTAATAGTTTCAAAGAGAAAATAATGTTTATCTAATCTCTCTGACATAGCTGTATTTTTCTTGTAATTTATTTTTTAAATGTTTGCAAAATATTACCTAGATGTGAGCTTAATTAATCATTGAAAATCCTTTGAAGAATAATAAATAAAACGAGAGAGTTAAAATACATTTTATAACAGCGGGAATTACTCACGTATTTATAACGGCGAGACTCTCACTCCTCGTGAAAAACACTGCTCTTGTCGTAGTCGATACGTCAGTAATTCCCATTGTTATAAAATGAATAGAATGAATGTAACTCACGAAAATTTTGAAAGTGAAAGAGATAATATAACCAATGCTCGTTTCCCACAGATTCAAAGGCAAACGCGTGTACCCGTCCGTGCCTAACCAGCCGTCGGAAGCGCTGGCACACTTCATGTTCGAGCTGGCCAAGCTTGTTCTGTTCAAGGCGGGCGGCTCCTCCAGCACCAGCCTCTTCACGCAGACCTCATGCGCCAGGGAACACCATGGACCTCACAGGTATCACAATAATCTACATTAATAATTTCGTCAAGGGGTACGGTAGACTCGATCGAAACCTTAAACGAAAATATTGATTTTGAGTCGACAACATTATATCCGCAAAATTCGGATTATGGAGAATTTCGTCAAATTTCACCCGGGTTTTTTACCAATAATAATAGTGGGAACGGACTCGATCCGCGTACTCGAAACTCCGTAGCTTAATGCGACATAATTTTACTGATACTACGTCCTATGTCGTCTAAATTGTTATAAGCCGCGCACTTAAATAGTTGATTTATAAATGGCGTCCGCTCGCATGCGTTCTCGCTCACTCTCTATCGCTGTCTATACTTTTATCCTTGTTTTGCCAATCGTACCATACGTACCCGCCGCCATTTTCAAATTAATTTTCTATCTGCGCGGGTTATATATGTATAAATTGGTAAAACTTTTTTTTAACTTTCAGAGGATTGCACATGGCCGCTTTTCAATTGGGCCTGTACGCATTGGGTCTTCACAACTGTGTTAGTGCTAACTGGCTGAGCCGCACTTACTCATCACACGTCAGTTGGATTACTGGTAATTAATTCATTACAGTTTAGTTATAAATATGATTTATGTTTAATTTCGATTGGATTTTGGCCTAAACATTTTTCTTTTAGTGTATTAACACTTCTAACCGTTTCCAAATACAATAAGTACACTCAAAACACACGTAGGCTAGAAACAATATTACAATTAATTATGTATTGTTTGCAGGACAAGCAATGGATATTGGTGCACCGGCGATTCTATTCCTCATTGATGCATGGGAGGGACACTTGACACCGCCCGAAGCGGCAGGAATTGCCGATAAGGTAACTAAAATATAACACTGAAAATCTTTCAAAGCAATTTGAGGCACAAGGAAAGATTGCGTGTAAGTCGGCCCGCGCGCCGCAGAAGCGTACCAAAGTGAACTAAGTTTTATCGACATTTTGGATAGTAAATCAATAGGGGTAGCTGTTTTCCGATTCGTTGACTCCATTTGAAATTATATCGGGTTTTTCTCTTTAAATGTATTATTTTCGAGAACTATTCGCGTCGAGTCTTTATAATATGTATTATTTCCAGGCATCATCCGGCCGTGACATGCACACAGTCAGGGCCGCGGCAGAGCTGGCCCTCTCGGTGCTGCCTCACTCGCACGCGCTCAACTACAACGAGATACAGCGAGCTGTGCTGCAGTGCAAGGAGCAGAGCGACGCCATGCTGGAGCGAGCGTGTCTCACCGTCGAGGCCGCTGCTAAAGGTAACCTCAATCTGGTCTGTAGCTACCTTCAGCTAGTCTATGCCTATACAAATTGGAGGAAAAGGTGAAATAAATCTAGCACAAACAACTTTTTATTTATATCCAATTATGCATAGTGCTAACATAGGGGCTAAATTGTAAATAAAAAAAATGTACAATTGAAACTAAGAATTCAGATGAGGCCTGTATTTTAAAAATCAGATGACAGAAAAAAATATAAGAACATAATAATGCTCTACGCAGACAACTTCCTCTCATAATGCACAAATAATATTTTTAAATTAGGTTCTACTAATAATATGAAACATTCCAAACTGTCCAGTTAATAATCTTTAAATCCAGACATCCACGTGTTGTCAGGCGGCGGCGTGTACCCCGAGGTGCTGTACACCGTGGCGCGCTACTGGCACGAGTTATACCTGCGGCAGGCCAGCGAGGAGGGCGAGGCGCCGCCGGACGAGCCGTGCCGCGCCCCGCCGGCGCCGCTGGCCGTGCCGCTGCCGTACCCGCTGCCGCACGCCTTCCCCTACTACGCGTACCCGCCGCCCATCTACCAGCTGCAGGTGCAGCAGGTGCAGCAGGTGGGTCCTTGTCCATGTGCAGTGTCTACTGGCACGGGCCAGCGAGGAGGGCGAGGCGCCGCCGGACGAGCCGTGCCGCGCCCCGCCGGCGCCGCTGGCCGTGCCGCTGCCGTACCCGCTGCCGCACGCCTTCCCCTACTACGCGTACCCGCCGCCCATCTACCAGCTGCAGGTGCAGCAGGTGCAGCAGGTGGGTCCTTGTCCATGTGCAGTGTCTACTGGCACGGGCCAGCGAGGAGGGCGAGGCGCCGCCGGACGAGCCGTGCCGCGCCCCGCCGGCGCCGCTGGCCGTGCCGCTGCCGTACCCGCTGCCGCACGCCTTCCCCTACTACGCGTACCCGCCGCCCATCTACCAGCTGCAGGTGCAGCAGGTGCAGCAGGTGGGTCCTTGTCCATGTGCAGTGTCTACTGGCACGGGCCAGCGAGGAGGGCGAGGCGCCGCCGGACGAGCCGTGCCGCGCCCCGCCGGCGCCGCTGGCCGTGCCGCTGCCGTACCCGCTGCCGCACGCCTTCCCCTACTACGCGTACCCGCCGCCCATCTACCAGCTGCAGGTGCAGCAGGTGCAGCAGGTGGGTCCTTGTCCATGTGCAGTGTCTACTGGCACGGGCCAGCGAGGAGGGCGAGGCGCCGCCGGACGAGCCGTGCCGCGCCCCGCCGGCGCCGCTGGCCGTGCCGCTGCCGTACCCGCTGCCGCACGCCTTCCCCTACTACGCGTACCCGCCGCCCATCTACCAGCTGCAGGTGCAGCAGGTGCAGCAGGTGGGTCCTTGTCCATGTGCAGTGTCTACTGGCACGGGCCAGCGAGGAGGGCGAGGCGCCGCCGGACGAGCCGTGCCGCGCCCCGCCGGCGCCGCTGGCCGTGCCGCTGCCGTACCCGCTGCCGCACGCCTTCCCCTACTACGCGTACCCGCCGCCCATCTACCAGCTGCAGGTGCAGCAGGTGCAGCAGGTGGGTCCTTGTCCATGTGCAGTGTCTACTGGCACGGGCCAGCGAGGAGGGCGAGGCGCCGCCGGACGAGCCGTGCCGCGCCCCGCCGGCGCCGCTGGCCGTGCCGCTGCCGTACCCGCTGCCGCACGCCTTCCCCTACTACGCGTACCCGCCGCCCATCTACCAGCTGCAGGTGCAGCAGGTGCAGCAGGTGGGTCCTTGTCCATGTGCAGTGTCTACTGGCACGGGCCAGCGAGGAGGGCGAGGCACCGCCGGACGAGCCGTGCCGCGCCCCGCCGGCGCCGCTGCCGTACCCGCTGCCGCACGCCTTCCCCTACTACGCGTACCCGCCGCCCATCTACCAGCTGCAGGTGCAGCAGGTGCAGCAGGTGGGTCCTTGTCCATGTGCAGTGTCTACTGGCACGGGCCAGCGAGGAGGGCGAGGCGCCGCCGGACGAGCCGTGCCGCGCCCCGCCGGCGCCGCTGGCCGTGCCGCTGCCGTACCCGCTGCCGCACGCCTTCCCCTACTACGCGTACCCGCCGCCCATCTACCAGCTGCAGGTGCAGCAGGTGCAGCAGGTGGGTCCTTGTCCATGTGCAGTGTCTACTGGCACGGGCCAGCGAGGAGGGCGAGGCGCCGCCGGACGAGCCGTGCCGCGCCCCGCCGGCGCCGCTGGCCGTGCCGCTGCCGTACCCGCTGCCGCACGCCTTCCCCTACTACGCGTACCCGCCGCCCATCTACCAGCTGCAGGTGCAGCAGGTGCAGCAGGTGGGTCCTTGTCCATGTGCAGTGTCTACTGGCACGGGCCAGCGAGGAGGGCGAGGCACCGCCGGACGAGCCGTGCCGCGCCCCGCCGGCGCCGCTGCCGTACCCGCTGCCGCACGCCTTCCCCTACTACGCGTACCCGCCGCCCATCTACCAGCTGCAGGTGCAGCAGGTGCAGCAGGTGGGTCCTTGTCCATGTGCAGTGTCTACTGGCACGGGCCAGCGAGGAGGGCGAGGCGCCGCCGGACGAGCCGTGCCGCGCCCCGCCGGCGCCGCTGGCCGTGCCGCTGCCGTACCCGCTGCCGCACGCCTTCCCCTACTACGCGTACCCGCCGCCCATCTACCAGCTGCAGGTGCAGCAGGTGCAGCAGGTGGGTCCTTGTCCATGTGCAGTGTCTACTGGCACGGGCCAGCGAGGAGGGCGAGGCGCCGCCGGACGAGCCGTGCCGCGCCCCGCCGGCGCCGCTGGCCGTGCCGCTGCCGTACCCGCTGCCGCACGCCTTCCCCTACTACGCGTACCCGCCGCCCATCTACCAGCTGCAGGTGCAGCAGGTGCAGCAGGTGGGTCCTTGTCCATGTGCAGTGTCTACTGGAACGGGCCAGCGAGGAGGGCGAGGGGCCGCCGGACGAGCCGTGTGGAGTGTCTGATCTCCGCCGTTTTCTATATTTTCTATGGCTTCCTATAACATATTGAATATGGCGGAGATTGTCAACACTATCAGTAACCACTATCACATATTATAAAAAAAAATTAAAACACTACAAACACTTGGTCCGTACCGTACCCTTATTTGCCATTTTGCATTTAACGGATGATAGTGTGATTTTTACTTGGTTATAAAACAAATCACAACTAATTATACGTGTCACATCACTTCCGACAATAAGTCTAGCCTGCATGTTGTTCCAGTACGGAGCGGCGAGCGGTCCGCCGCCGCAGTTCGCGCTGCCGCAGTACTTCGTGCGCGGACTGGTGGCGCCGCCGCCCGGGCACGTGCCGCCGCAGCAGGTCTGCAACCAGCAGGTCACGCATGCGCAGGTCACGCATGCACAGGTCACTCACGCTCAGGTTAGTGGTACAGTGAGGGCTTCCGTGACCACAAGCGACTCAAAAACTTATTTAAATAGAAACACAACTATTTTAACTCGTTTATGTAAATTATTATGTATGTACATCTAAACGAATTTGCCAATTTAATTAAAAAAGTCCTTTTATTTAATATCGTCACAGTTTTCTTCAGTGTTTTCATACTGATGTTGAGATGCGAATAGAACAACAAAGCTATTATTTCTTATGTCTGTCTGTTTTACACTGTTTAGTGTGCAAGGGTGACAAACTATCTATCCATCGACACATACTCCCAAACATTAGATAAACGTGTTTATACAATATAACTACCTATCCGTAACTTATCTGCTAGATAAACTATAAATTTGGTATAAATATCTGTCAGATAACTATCTGAAGTTTATCTGTAACCGGTGAAACAAGCCCTTAATTAATCTGGCCCTAAATCTACATTGTTCGTTCAGGTGAGCCACGCGCACGCGCCGCAGGTGGTGCAGGTGCCGCCGCCCTGCGTCAGCCACCCGCCGCCGCCCATACCCGTCAACGTCAGCGTGCACAATGCGGTAACAATCACTGTGAGACATACCACCCGCTCTGGTACCACCATATCAAAATTGTTACTATTTCGTAATCTGTTGATATAGGAAATTAACCTTTTATTCTTCGATCGTTAGCCCTTTGTACTTCCGTGTTATATATTTGAAATAAATTTAAGGCCTGTTCACAGTCCTGTCAGTGGAGTTTTATTAGATGATTTGGTGAAGGCGGTTGGCTCGCGGTGGACGCAGGCCGCGAGCGACCGTAATGACTATGGAAGTCAGGGAGGCCTATGTCCAGCCGTGGACGTCCAATGGCTGAGATGATGATGATCATGATGAAATGTTTTATTGATTAACAACTAATTAAAATTTCGCCCATCACTAGAACATACAACACCCACCAATCCCGCCACCGCTACCGCCTCCGCACAACAACGTGCAACAAGTGAGCCTCAACGTCAACATCGGAGCTGTCAGTAACGTGGGGGCAGTGGGGGGAGTGGGGACTCCCCCGAATCTCCCCCCCGGACAGCTGAGGAGACTGCTGGCTGCGTATCGCGTGGGGATGCTGGCTCTGGAGACGCAGGCTAGGAGAGTGCATGATGATCGGCCGCAGAACAAGTTTGGGAGGTGAGTTTTGTGAGAAACATCAGCGTTGTATGCTTGGAACCAATAACGTCGCCGCTGTAAGTAACCTTGTGGGTAGTTGGTGGAGTAAGAACTTCCCCTCAGTTTCCATCCCGCTATTGCATCAAATAATATTGACGAGATTGTTTGTGAAAATATTCAAGGGAAAGCTGATTCTATCAATTAAGTAAAGTGCAATTTAGTTCTACAAACAAAGCTAGTGGATTAATATTATTATGGATTATAAATTATCAACTCCATATTATAAATAAATATAAATGTCTGTACAATTCACACAGCAACATCTAGCCCTGTGGTATTATAATATTTCGGATAAACAAAGCAAATTACTGAATCATTATTGATCAACATTTTTTTATTAACAGGAACCCACCATACGGAGAGCACGTGAAATGGCTCCTGCGCGTATGCAAACGCCTCGGAGCACAATACCTCCACCAGTTCTGCGTGTGCGCCGTCAACTCCGTGGTGTCTCCGTTCGTGCTGTACGAGCTGTGCGTGGAGTCGGCGCACTGGCTGGCGCGCGGCGGCCCGCACCACCTCGTCATGCAGCACCTGCGGGGCACGCTCGCTCCTTTAGTGCAGAAATGTCAGCAGATGTGAGTATACCTTAAGAGGCCGGCGTCACGACGAATTGCCCATACAAACGAATACCAAAATTATTTGTAATTCTAGCATTTTTCCACGAGAATAATATATTCTATTATTATTATTTAAATATTATATATTTATCTGGGTCCCTATAGAGATTTTTTTTACAAAATACTTATTTTAAATGAAATTATTTTTTTTAGTAAGTATTTTGGAAATATGCTCGAATTACAAATAATTTTGGTATTACGTTTGTATAGGAAATTCGTCTGACGCCGGCCTCTTAACTACTTATTGTTACTGATTGACTGTATAAGTTTTATATCCATCTACACATACACATCCATCGACGACTCTCACTTATGTTTTCTAAATTATTAGAAAATGGTATGGGAAAAATTACAAGATCACAACGTAACCTTGGTCCTCGAGTGGGAGTCGAACCCACGCCACCCAGTTTAGCCCTGGTTGCGCTAACCACTACGCTATCGAGGAGTTACGTTAGTTAGAGCTGGAATTGTATTGAATTTAACTACACCTAAAGGAAGGGAGAGACCGCTTTTAGCGATAAGGCCGCCAATTGTACAATTAGATAAATTTGTTTTCTTATACATAATATTGTTTTGTTTATTAGTGTACAATAAAGTTATTATCCATCTATCTATCTAACATATAGTTTTATATAACCAAGAGCTTTGCACAATATTTAATCAAGAACAAAAATACACCCATTGATTTTAAATTCAAACTTTAATTAAAGGTAAAATCGTAAGTACTAATGCACCACCTATATCAACAAATTAAAATACGCAGATAAGGAAATCTTATCAGTTCAAACAAAATCTGACCTTGCATGATTTGACACATTGTTTAGTTTTTTAAGATGTAAAGGTTTAATGACATTTTATGTGAATATAAGAGGTCATGTGATGGTGTCGTGGCTGGTGGTTTGTTGAAAGAGAGTTGGTCTCTTTATACACCGTGATCGCTAATAACCCGAAAGATTTAAGCTAACGATACTAGAGCCTAATTAGAGTATAAAAAGTTATGTAACATATAGTCCAAAAACTCATAATTACGGAGATATTAATTATTTACAACAAATCAAAAGTTAAAAAATCTCCAGTCTAACACACCCTAAGGGCGTGAGCATGTCATATTTTGTGGTGCCAATAAATAAAAATAATTTCAATACAAACATCGTGCTAGACATAACTTGACACTTCTGGTTCGTCGTGTGATTTCGGAGCGATTCGCTGTTCTTCAACTTGAGTTTCTTACCTAACGGCTTGTTCACAAAGAAGCGGGCAATTAATAAGATTTAATTTGTACCGAAATTGTAATTTAATTAAGACACATAATTAGACCCATGTTGATATAACATTATTTACTCGTAATGTCGTCAAAAATACGTGGTTTAAATCTTTCGGGTTATTGGCGGTCACGGTGTATATTAAACGCCAACTGAATTCAAAAACATTTTTAATTTTGAATTTCAGGTACATCCAATGCATTCACCAAAAGCTATACCACATAACTGCAGTGGAATATGAGGAGTTTGTCAGCATCGTTCTATCTGCAAGAACCGCCTTCCAACTCACTCCAGAAGGCCACGCCCAGTTCAAAGAATGGCTCGCTTCACTGCGCAAGTAAGTAACTTATTTAACTATTTATCTTTCAGTTGCCTTTATGTTTTCGATTGTACCCGGTGCCATTGTATTCGAATGTACTGTAGCTATTGACGCTTTCTCATTTTACCCATAGATAACATAGAATAGATAGATGCGTAGTTAGGTAGGTATTTATCAGTAATTTACATCATGCAAAACAAAGATGATTTAAAGCAATGGCAAATATTATCAGCTTTTTGTTTGTATTAAGCGTTGAACTCATAGATAGATACGTTAATACTTTGTTTGTAGTTTCGATGACATTCATTTGATATGTTCTGTTTAGTGACAAAGCTCGACATGCATACATCAGTCACCTGCTCTCGAATGCTCTGGCACCGACATATGGACAATAAGATGTGTTTTTAGGTCTAAAACGTGCAAAAAGGATCTCTGGACTCAGCTGAACGCGGCTCTGCAGACGAACGGCAAATGACAACGGCAGCCGATAGTTTGTCTGGTGCGGTGCTCCGCGCGCAAACTGTCACAGTGGCAATGGCTGGTCCATCTCAACCTCAACTAAACTGTCTCGTATCCGTGTTATTGCTCTCAGTATACCACCCACCTTCATGCCGCGTCTCAGTGTTAGCCGACCTGCGACCTGCGTGTGATGACACGAGTCACGAATAACCGATCTGATTCTTATTATACCGATTTGATATATTTATTTCTATTTGCTGTTTTAAACGTTCTGTAATTTTTAATTTACTATTTTTTCTGCGGTTATGTGGAAAATCTCTTAGTACATAGTTATTTAAAACTCGGTTCGAGTATCGATCTCATTCTAGCGAATTCGCAGAGAAATGTTGCTAACTCCTAAATACAATACATATTACTGGACGGTTCATAATGAACACGTAACTACGCTGTATTTAATTTAAAACATGAAGGTTTGCATATATTTAGTTCTCACAGATTGTAGATCTCGTTATGTTAATGTTTATAATCATTCTGTTGTTACATTATCATTGTTTCATATTGACGAGAACGTATTCTCGTTGTACTAACAAGAGCAAGCTCATTTGAAGGTTGTGCGTAACAAAGTCTGATGTTGATTGAGTGTTGATCAGAGGACGCGTGTTGTATCCGCGATCGTAAGGAGGTAGCAACATTACTTCCATTCAAAATAAAACAATTGAATGTTATCAATTGACTCATATCATCTTGAAGTCTTATGACGAAGACAACTGTCTGAAAAATAATTGTAAATAACTGTAGACAAATAATAGTTTTTCCAACATAATGCAATTCAAATTACTTTATGTGTCTTACTAATTATTTACTAGTCAGAGATGAAAACTGCTGAAAACCCAGTGGAACTTTAATACTCTAGCTCATTTTCATCGCCTCTTAGTTGTAACAAAACTGACTGTTTTGAGTATATTTTATCTCAAAATTTGAACGTTCACATTATTGTATAAATCATTTTAATCTAAGTAATTCAATTTTAAATACATAGTTTGGTGGACAACACATCATACTGTACTTAACTATTTTAATACTTCTTAAGATTATAATTATCTAAACAACTATTAAATCAATTATTTATTTGCATAATACATTATGAAATTGTATTTAAATATTTATCTTAAATATAAATTTATTATTTAATGAACTCATTCTATTCAATAATATTATAATTAAATAAAATTATATGAATCCATTATTTAATATCTGCGAAAACCTACGAGATATAATAACTTATGTTTATATATT
Source organism: Chloroclystis v-ata (assembly GCA_963691955.1). Taxonomy (NCBI): domain Eukaryota; kingdom Metazoa; phylum Arthropoda; class Insecta; order Lepidoptera; family Geometridae; genus Chloroclystis; species Chloroclystis v-ata. Next base: position 6,453,663 of record OY829902.1, on the reverse strand, counting down.
TAGGGTTATCTGAGCGCCAGTCTTCACCAATCAAAAAGGTTAAAAATGGTTACATATACATACTTTGCTATTCTCAAAATCAATTTCGATTATCATTGGTGAGAACTGGATTAACTCTTATAGACTTAACTCTTAGACATGGCCTTAAATAACTTAACGGAAATATAATTAAGTTGTCCGCCCAAAAGTATTTCACTAAGCGAAGTGAACTCTAGTAAATTATGAAAGATCTCCATCGCTTCTGAATAAGCGTAAATTAATTAAATATATCGCTTTGTTCGCGTTATATTCTAGTTCTTTAATAATAGTTCTTATAATATCAGTCGGGATACTATAAAGGGAAATATCTGTTGTATTTTAAATTTATTTACAAGTTATACATTACCTATATAAAAATAAATGTATTGGCGAAATCAAGTTGGTTCGAATTGCAACGATTGGTCAGGTATGATGGTTTGCGCGATGGTATAAAGTTGATGAACGATGACAACTGGCGAAAATATTATTATGGTCTAAAACATTTATACTTACTTTATTATAAGTTTTAATATAAGCAACATATTTAAGATTTATGTAATGGAATTTAGCGTCGATAAGCTTTGACGCATGATATTTGTTTGAATATCCAAATAAAAATAAAAAAATATAAAAAAAAAGTTCGTGTAGGTTTTTGTGCCAGTTGTTTCACCTTTTCAATTTTGTATTATTCGCTATAGGAAGAAATGTGTCCTGGTGAAAGGACAGTGTTATATGAACACTTATTACGTTTTAAATATTTCAATAGGCGTTAAAAAGAGTTAATAAGTGTTGATATAAGTAGGTATAGGCTTGGGAGACTATCGAAATTTGAGAATACGAGAAAATTCAAAATTGAATGCAATAGTACTGTAAAAGAGATTGGCGTAGATGTTTCAAGTGACCTAAAATGGAGTCATTAGACTAACAAAAATTAGACAAGTTATAAATGGCCGTCGATTCACTATTTTTGATATTCTCTTGTCGAAATTTGGAATAACATGAATGTAAACGTATAGACGTCTCGTGGAGATTGTACATGTGAGTTCGATTTAACTATAGTACTTTATTTACACATTTATATTATATTAATTATTCATATATTAAAGCGAAGTAGTATCTTGAAAGCCTTTGGATAATGACTATAATGTTAATGGCGTTTGCTGGCAGCAAATACAATTCATATATAGTGTATGGAAGAAACAACCTACTTACATCCTGAACATATAATCTTTCAATTCAATATATCAGAATAAATTATCGGGTGTCATCGTGAATCCACATTTTATCTCTTGAATAAATCGGACGGTGCATCTGATTTTAAATAAACTGATAATGTCATACCGATGTTATTCCAATGTCAAGATAAGTAAAAAAAAATATCTTATATGAATAAAGTTATGATCTTCCAACCATAAAGCAATAAAAAAATATCATTTTGTTAAATGTATTTTATATCGTGTTAGCTGTTTACAATGTATGGATTAGTTATTCGTATAATTAATGATTTACAAACGTGGACGTGTGGGAATAGATAAAATATATCGATCTATTGGGCAGCGGTACAGTCAGCAACAAATTTAGATAAAATCATAAGTCAAACTTGATAACTCGTTTAAAAGAATAGGAAATTATTCGTTGTTCAATATGAGTTCTATAGGTAATTGTATTTATCTAATACAAAGAAAACCAACTAAAATATATAAACAATTTGAAGAATTCCTAAAACAATTCAAATATGAGTTGTACTATGTTAATTTTAACAAATTGAATGAATTGTGGCTGTACGTTCTAAAAATGAGAACGCACGAATAATACATAGTACCTAGTAATTAAGAGGAATATCAAATCAAGTTGTGAGTTATAATATCAGAACGAGAATGAATTGAACAAAAATAAAAATTGTGTTTGATGATTGTGTGGTTTAACAGATTGCATTGTGCCTTGCTTAAAAACAACTCATTTAAGACAACTAATAGTTCCGATTAGCATGGTAGGGATGCTACAAATCCAAGACTGATGGTAACATTCAGCGATCAAGCTGTTTTATACGAAAGTAAGGCGGTATACGAATATGCCCTGACAATTTCGCAGACAAATGTCTTACAAAAAATTACCTAACGGAGAACTAAATAATATGAAATAACGCGTATTCATATTTTATATTTATAGCAGTTCTACATTTTTTAAACGTTTTAAAGGAAAAGTATTTCAACACGTTTATAAATATTGTCTATACAGCAGGTGCTTGTACACTGTAGGAAAACGCTAGAGTCAGCCTTTATGTGTGCAAAAATAGATATATTCAATCATAGGTAGTTATATTATAAAACGTTCATTTTAAATTTATACGGATGAGTGAATGAACGTAGCAAAGTAAAATGATGTAATAAATAGTTTATACATTGTGTTGTAGAGTCGAAAGTTAGAAGATATTTGTGAACAAATATGTGAACTGACATTGGAATAACTCGCTAGCTGCCAGCATCGCGTCGTAGGCTTAGTTCAATATCTTTATAGTAATAGTTAGATATTTATGCATAATGCATTCATAAATTGTGGAATGTCTTTCAGCATTCGTTAGATAGTAAATTATTAGAATGCTAGTTAGTGTAATTGGTGTTCTTTAAAGTTCGATAAGGACACATACCCTTTGATTTATCTACCTTCCCGTGTTTATGAAATGTTTCATCGAATAGATATTTATAGTATTTCTTAAAAGAGTATTGCCAGTTAAATTATTACATCACTAACGTACTACATGTAAGTTTTATGAATATGGCACGACCGGTATCGTTCTTACCAATTCGTTAATAATGCACTTTGAGTAGTTTTATTGCAATAGAATAGCATTGTAATTCTGTTACTCTTGTTATGTATTAGAGCTTATACTACAATTTACATAATGGGTTTACTTAACCCAGATAAGCCTGAAACTAAAATTTTCTGAAAATTTTGAAAAAAGTTACATTATTTAGTTTATTAGATCTTAAGCAACATAAAAAAAATTATGAAAAAAAAATTAAGTGTAAGGCTTTCAGGGAAACAGCCGTCCTATATGTAGGACAGTAGGATAATAAGAGGAAATAAAAGACCATTTATGACAAAACAGAAAGTAATCAAAAAGTGTAGTTTATTAGATAACTATTGATTGTATTACCCATTGTTATATGTAATTTACTAGATTAACACTATTTATGAATGATATGTTTCAAAACACTTGACACACACTCCAACATCACATTTCTTGCAACGTGTCAAACATTTTTTGTGACATTGACGACAGCGTGTTTGCTTCGATTGAGGAATTACCAGATGATTCGTTTGGTCTTTACGACTATCAGCATGTTCATGATGGGAGGGTCGGCTAGGCCCACCTCTACCCTAGTAGGGGATCATGGCCTCATCTACACTGTAATGCTCTTCAAGAGGAGAAAACTCTAAGAACTTTTTATTTAGAAGTGTAACTAGGGGGCGTACTTTTGTGTATTTGTATTGCAAATCCAGATTATCATTGACATGAAGGTGGCGAAAAATAAAGTCAAATCTATCCCTAGTCATAGCCGAGCTGATCAATTCATTCTTTGTATCAGGGGAGTTTTCCCAATACATTCTTCTACGGGGGAGCCATGAATAACCACTAACCAACAATATGCCGATGAAACATTTCATATCTTCAGTGGTTATGTCTCCAGGCAAATTCTTTTTGACAGCATATTTATTGCTCTCTGACACCAACAACGAAATAACATCTTCATCTAAGAAGTTTTCAAACCACTCAATTGGGCGCTTATCTTGGCAAGCGCCTTGAACATCTGGCCAATTTTTTGCCAAAAATTCTCCATGCGTAGGTACGCCTACGTTTAGTTCGACCTGTAGAATCAGAAGGTTCTTCTTCTGTATCACTCACCATAATCTGCCCTTGAATCATTACTTCAGCCGGTTGAAGCAGAATGTTTCGTGGCAAATTATTCAAAGTTACATTATCTTCTTCACCCGAATCTTCGTCAGTGAGACGGTCAGGATCAACAGGAGGAGGTAGAATACATATCAGTCGTTCTCTATAATCTTCTTCATTATCAGAAACATTTTCTAAAGCATCTAAAATTTCATGCGCAGCTAACGGTCTGTAAAGAAAAAGTTGTATTATTGTACTAAAATCATGTATATTATCCTACTGTCCTATATATAGTACGCTAGTATTTGTAACAAGTTATACGTAATTTATTTATATTATTTTGCTAGAATATTTATTTAGTACAAAAGTTAAGGTTATCAACTAGATATTAACACAGAAAAAAACAACTCACCAGTAAAATATAACTTTTTATACATACCTGTCATTTGCCATGTCTGCAACGCACTAGGCACTAGGCTTATCTGGGTTAATAATAAGCTTACCTACATTCGTAGATATCCTATTCGTTTAATTAACATTATATCGAAGAAAGCTATTCTTTTGCCGAGTTATTATCTAGATCACTCAAGATAACCGCTGCCGTCCATAATTTCTTTGCGAAACTCTAGTTTAGTATTTATTTATCGTCATATTCCCATATCTCCCTATTGTCCTTAGTATAATCCTCCTTGAATACTCGTCGCTCCGTATTATTATTACCTGCTCTTCGGGCATTATTAACTTTTGCTGGTTTTACTCTGCATATTTTGGCATTAGAAGTGCTTTTTCACTTACTAGAAATCACTATTTTTACACAAAAAATTCGTATATTATTATAAAATTATAATTCATATATTGTTAGTTTGGTAAATGTAATGTTAGTTGGAAGCATATTTTTATTATGATTCTTCTGCCGTCGGCAAAAAAAAAACACATGACACACTTCATTACAGGAATACAGTCTCTTAGTTTAAGGGTGTTTTTCACGAGAGTTATGCTTCGTTGCTGCCCTTGAGTTTATCCAGTCACTTGATCATTGGATAAGAAACTCAACAACGTAGCACAACACTGGTGGAAAATCATCCTCGCTGATTAATCGCAGCATAATCTTTCACGTCAATACGCAACTCTGTTCCTACAAATTTTCAAATATGACCTGAACCTGAATTAACAGTTATTTACTCAAAGCCCTCAATGTTAACAGGATTTGGCCGATGGTAGAATATCTTAGTATTTTAATGCATGTTCGTTCATAGATGTAATGTCCTTATCAGTTTGCGTTAAGCATTGTTCCAAAATTGTTATGATGTTATGTTTCGCTGTTCATCACATCATTTTCATTGAAATTTTCTTTTAACTGTACAACATGTTATGCAGGAGTCAAAAGCATAATAGTAAAATCGTATTTCTACTCCTGTTTTTTAGTACGTACTAATTAGGAACTAGTTAACTAATTTGCTCACTAAACATCACAATATTTTTCTTGTTTTATACCTAACGTTTAGTTTATAGATATCAAAATTATCATAAATTGTAATCCCTGTAACGCAATAGTTAACTAGACAATAGATGTCCCTAGTTTACAATGTGTTATTTGAAACTTATATTTCTTGGTTTTTGTGTACCTCTCATCAAAAGAGAATTGTGTTTCATAATTCAAAAGAGAGTAGGATAAAGTCCAAATAATAGCTCAGATCAGATACTCTGGTAAAATTTGAGCTGTTGTCAATTCAATTAATCCACCAATGCATTCGGCGGAAATCATATTGAATGAATTAGAATTATATGTTATATTTTAATTGTATTATTAGATTTGGTGTAATACTCATCAAAATGCAAGTAAACTTAATTCTACGTCACATCACAGTCATTTATACAGATGTAAACGGAAATAGGAAGTCTGCTTAGTTCTAAATCGATGCATAATTATTTTATACATCTGCACTTGTAGTTTAATCAATACACCTATTATAAGTGAGGTGTCTCCGCCTATTAAAATATGTAACCATTACAGTTCAATGGCTACTTCTTAGTACGTAATAAAATAAAATAATTTAAATTCCCGTAGCTCTGTCGTCTGCTAATATTTGAATGTACAGTGACAAGGAAATTATGATTCGTGTATTTGTTTGCTTGCATTAATGCACAAATGTTGCTTTTAACGGAAAGTCAATGTATTTGTGCCACGACCCTACGGTTTGGACTATGTCCTACCATCCCTTCCGGGCGTAAGACTGACATGATCAATGAGAAAGTATAATGGTTTTACAAATCAGGAGACCTCAAAACAATCGGATTGATCTCTTATATTCGTTTTGGTTTTTGTGTTCCGAGTTTTACATCAATCTTATTGTTTTCAGGGAACCTGAATAAATATTGTTCTGTTTAAATATTTATCAAATTAGCACTAGACATTTTGCTCTGTTGTCGCAAATGGTTGTAATTATAAAATTATAGATTAATATTAATTAGTGAAATGATAGACTGTTTTGCACTAATTCTGGTTTGACCGTGTATTACTCATGTTGTTGCTTTTCATGCAGACGTATACAGTAACACTTTGTGATGACTGGATTGACTGCTCACTGCATGGTGAACCACAACGCGAGCTTTGGGAAATTTACCTATTTGCAGTATCTAACACAAAATTTTCCTCCATCTCGAAATAATATTGACCTCTAGAAAATTAGATTATTACTTTTACGATTACACGTTATAAGTCTTTTGGCAACATATTTGAAGTAACATTATTTAATTATTCAATATACTTATTCTATATTAAGATATGTGACTTTCATTTTAATTTGCTTAGAGAACCCAATTTAAATATAAAATAATATAGTTGTTAATTATTAGATAATAGACAAATTGTGATTGTAAAGCACTTCATGCTTGAATGTTAGATATAATATACATAATTTATTTGACCTTTGATACAAAAGATACTTTTGTGTAAAGTACTTCCTATCAATTGATTTCCAAGGCGGCGCATAATTTTAAAGCAAGTCTATTGATTGAGTACCTTCTTATCAGTTGTCTCGTATAAAATGTACTTACATCAATTGATAATATTATTATTTATCCGGTTCCGTACATATATGTTTATGGAAAAGTAAGGGCTAAGTAAGTATGAACAATTGGAAGAAATGGGAAGCACTGCAAACGTTTTATTGGTGCAACAGGTAACCCACGTAGCTTGTTGCACTGATCTATCACTACCTATAATAGGTGAGTATTTTCTTCTGTTTATTCCTTTGGACATATGATAAAGTATACATATAACATTTGTTTATTTTTTATAGGTACTTAGGTATCATTAGCTGAGGGTCAATGATCATCGTGCCGTCCGATAACAATATTCTAATTTTACTTTATACGACCTTGAGTACGATGACCGAAAAAGAACACGTACCGAATGAGATTGAGATAAGGAATAAAGTAGTTGGTAAGTTGCGTTTAATTTTTTTTTATGATTTTGATTGTTTTATTGACTTAGCTTAGACGATTATTTATGTTGTCAAACCGACAAAGAGATTTATTTGATTATATTTATAGGTATGTGCGCTGCGTCGCTCGGTGTACTTGAATAAATTACTTCAATGACCAACCACCCCTTGGTAGGTTCATGGTAGGTAATTATATCGTAAGCCAAGTAGTAATAATAATTAAATAAATATTGCTGGACAATTCCACACTGCAACTTCTAGCCCCGTGGTTCGTGGTTACCCGTAACCATAGACTAATTATACAAATTAGTCTATGCCCGTAACACAAGCTTCGAGATTGAAGCTTGTGTTACGGGTACTAGATGATTATATGATACCTACACTGAATAGAATATACATACATAGATAGATATTTTAGTATACAAATAAAACACCAAGAAACCCGGAACAAATATCTGCAGATCGTACTTATTTTTGTTCTGAGGCGGGAATCGAACCCGCAGCTTCCTGCGTCTCAGGCAAACTTGCGCCCGCTGCGCCACAGAGTTAGTGGAGCATAATGTGATGACTTTTTTGATTACCTAGCTAGACAGTAATTTCATTAATTCACCAGAACTGAATTGAAGTACTTAATGTCCCTATCAGTTGGATACATATAGTTTTATGGCTGATATCTGTACTATATTAGGTTTGTTTGTATTTATCCTACAATATCTACCTCATTGCGTCAATAGGCGTTGTCCAGACTTACAGAGGAAAAAGTAAAACTTAAAAAAAATATTTAACCTACTAATCTAACTTTTTGCTGTAAACTTGCATATTTTTAATTGTATTATTATTAGACTTGGTGTAATACTCATCTGTTATAATATATGTAGTAAAAAATAATAAAAAAATAGGTAAGGTAAAATTAAAAGGCCCACGGTTGAATATTGTAATATAAATTGAAACTGCTATGTATTAATAATGATATTTTTATCTTTACAGTACCATCCCCGTCGAACAACACATCCTCAAAATTGAAGGCTCAATAACCTGGTCAGTAAATTCCGACAATGTGATCGCTACCAGTCCGACCAAGCCCCAACACGCTATCTAAAACTTCAATACAAACTAGCTGTATGGCATGAATCGCACGCCGTGTCGCGTGATTGCCTCGTGGTACACCCGATACTGCGTACCGTCAGCAAAACAACGTAAGTTGATTTCAATATAAGTACATCATTTATAGCCACGGGATTATCAAATTTCTTACACGCGCCTTTATTAGATACGTAGTTTGGTAGGTACTTATCTAATTATTTTAGTAGGTACCTATCTAATAAAAGACTTGAATTTGATAAGATAAACCGTCAGCAACAAACCATGTAGGTAATTTAAATTTATTATAACATAGATAAGTTTTTGGTATATTAGTCATTATTAAATCATTAAATTGACTAAATAGGTATCTACTTACATAAAAGGTATCGATTGATAAATTAATTAATTATAATGTCAAAATGCCTCAATAGAAGAATGCTCATTATACTAAATAGATATCATAATAATTAGTATCAGATTCTGGTAGATAATGCTTAGCTTACAGAGCAAGCGGCTTTTCTATATGTCAATAAAGTAATTAATTAATGATTTATTCCGATATAATTCTATAAACGGATCATAGTTGCAGCCTTGATATCTTCTTGTAGGTTAATATATAGATATCTATTTTCATAGTCGGTGCGGTGCCGTGTGGTGGCAGCCTAAGGATAGTAACAAACCATATTTCCGTGTATGTCTGTGTCTGATTTATTACCTTTGATTTATACCAGAAGCGGGCATTGTCGTTCTGTATACTGTATGTAGGTGCTGTAGGAGCGTGGCCATTATCTTAATAACATCATAATCCCCTATTTAAGTTCCCACTGCTGGGACACAGGGACTTCTCCCATGACGAGAGCGATTAGGCCTTAATTCACTACGCTGGCTAAGTGCTGGTTGCTAAATGACACATGTCTTCAAACTTTTCCAAGGTCTCAGAACATGCCTGTTTACTAACGATGTTTGCGTTCACTGTTAGAGCACGTGTATTAAATGCGTCCATACATTTTTCTGGAAGAAAAATCCAGAGGTGCGAGGCGGGGTTTGAACCCACGACACCCACAGTCCAGTGTGAGTTACCACTCAGCCAACACGGCTCCTCATTATTTTTACCGATGGTCATTATCTATAGGTACCAAAACTCTTAATACCTTTTAATGGTTTCTTTTGTGGAGACCTATGCCCAGTAATGGGGCGTAATATGCATTGTTATGAGAAATATTTTCTAAGCTGGTTGCTGCTTTATTGTCAGCGGCTTTACGTAAATCTTATCAGATACTACTGGAATATTACTATAGGTATTTGTTTTAACAGATCAGATAAGTTCCGTAAGAACATCAACTATTAATAACTTTAATAAACATTTCGTTGACTTGTTATTAGTTGACACGACAAAGATTTGTTTAGTAAATATGTGTGTTTTCTTCATTACTTAGCGTAGTAACATATTAGTTACCTACGTGAGCGATAAAAGCATGATATTGTTTGCAGTTTCACGAGAAAACAAATTTACATATGACTGTTTTAGAAACATTATATTAGGTATATCGCGCAAATCTTTATGAACTCTGAATACGTATAGAGCAAAATTCACATGTAGTGTTAAAAAAATCCTGTTACCTACATATTATTATGTTTATATTTCATTGTTTTTATGTATATACTTATTGTCATTATCATAAATTGCGGGAAATCCACAAACCTTTTTGACGTTGGATATGGTCAACAGTTTCGTCCCAGAACGAACAGATTAGTAATAACTGTAGCTCCTCAAAAAGATATTTAACGTACCTATACGTTCAACAACCACTTCTCTAACAACACACGAATGAACAAAACACACAAATACCTATTTCATAAAAATATTAAAAAATTAAATAAAACTGTACAAAAGCAACCTAATAAATTTTAAAACGGACTTCGTCATGGAGAATTGTTCATCCAGAACGTTTGTACCTACACCACCAGTAGTGTAATATAACACGAAGTCAAGGTAAGTTCCTAGTATAAGTAGGTACTATTGTTATAATCACCTAAGTAGTTTCCCCGTTCACCCACGCATTCGGTCCATGCAAGATCACTGCACAAATATCAATTACCTTATCTTACGATAAGAGTTAGGTTGCTATTGGCTCTTCCGAGGGTGTGGAATGAGCCTGTACCTGCTATATATTCTGTGGCTTTAGCTTTAGTAGTAAATGTTCGTTAATCTGTGGTGATATTGATAGTTTGTATAAAAGCAGGAGTTCAGCCACGTGCTAGTGGCATTCTTTGCTCGTTCATCGCGAGGGCCACGCCTCTCTTAACTAATAGCAAATCATTCTTCAGTATTATAATTTTAAATTTATATAAGGTAATGACTAGATAAAATTATTGTGCACATTTTTTAGCCTTTAGCATTTACTCTGGGTATGTTGTGTATTTCTTATTTATAATTATTTTTGTGTTTCAGATATAATTAATTGTAAACAAAAATGGCTTACCTACAATCCATGCCCAAAAATGAAACTATTAAGCTACGTGAAGAGCATGTTGGGTAAGTTTTTTGAAATTGTACATAATCAATACCTAAGTTTTATTTCTGCCTTCATCTGTTTCAATGCTATTGAGGCATCAACCAAGAATTATCTATATTAATTAATTTTTCCACAGAATTTTAGGTGCCCTATTTTTATATTTATAGGTTCCTGAGATTAGCGCGTTCAAACAAATAAACTCTACAGCTTTATAATATTGCTATATATTATAAATGTGGTGTGATATATGATATTTTTTAACAGCGGAGCTTGCCAGCTCTTCTTCCGCTCCTCTCCGCTGAAGATTGTACGAGGAATCGCCCAGTACATGTACGATGAGACCGGGGAGAGATACCTAGATTGCATCAATAATGTGGCTCATGGTAAGACCATTTATTTACTACACCTCCCGCCGAAAGATACAACAAAATTACTCGAGTTATTTTAACAAAGGATTTTAAGTGCACATTTTATTATATAAATTCACATCGTTATGTGATTCATAAAGTTATTCACGGCGGGATTTTGTTTGCGGAAAAAATAATTTTAATACAGTCAAAAGTGCTCTCTAGTTAAAATGCAGCACATATTTTTTTTAGATTTTGAGATAAGTGAGTTACATTAATAATATTTGTATTTACTTATTATTAGCTCTAAACAGTTTAATTCTGTTAAGTAGGTAGGTATATTTGCTATACAAACTTATGGTGCCCTTTTAATATTCTTCTATAGCCCTGAGACCAGTAGGTACCTACCTAACTTACACCAGTTTGATAATTAAATTACCTGGATTTTTCCAGCTGAAATATTTTCTAGTTACAGTGCAAGCTCTAATTCAATAATAATAAGTATCAAGGTCGGAGCCTTCATCATACTCAATAAACATGAATTAATTCTTGTTACACGATGAATTTTCACGATGAAGACTTTTGTTTTATTATATTACAAAAAGCATAGTGTTGATCGCGTTAGTTTCGAATGATACTATTCTATATATAAACTATGTCTCTTTTAAAATTTTGTAACTCAGGTGAGGTGCTTTTGGTTCTAAAATAGAAAACTAGTAGGTCAGCTAGTAGTACATATTTTATAATGATTTATACCATTATCTTGTATAAGTAAAGCTTATGTTTTCTATTATTACAGTCGGTCACTGCCACCCACACGTCGTAGAAGCAGGCAGGAATCAAATGTCTTTGATATCGACAAACAACCGCTACCTTCACGATGAAATTGTAATCCTAGCCAAAAGGCTCGTCAAGACCATGCCGGCCCCTCTGTCTGTCTGCTTCTTCGTGAATTCTGGATCTGAGGCCAATGACCTGGCTCTGAGGCTGGCTAGAGTACACACTAAGAAGACTGATGTTGTCACCCTTGACCAGTAAGGATCATTATTCCCTAGTTTTCTTAGAAAGGAATAATTTTTGCATATAAAAGTAAAGAGATTACAAAAAAAATATCTGCCCTTAGTTTTGTAATCTAGTAGATAGAGCAAATTAATTGTTTCGAATTTTATATCAATAACAAATCTTTAAGCATCTAATATGCACATTTAATCACTACAATATAATTACAACGGGCACGTTGTAGTGACTAAAGTAATTTAAAAAATTACGACGATGCCGCTGGAATGAAATGCTTTGAATACTTCTCAGATTTTATTCAACATCGTCACACAGTTTATCCATTTAAATATGAATATATTCCTATATATATAGTTTTCAAGGTAGGGATAGGTTACTTCGAGTTTCTCGAAGTGTTTTAGGGTGCTACTAGCCCCTGTTTGTTACAGCGCGTATCATGGACACCTAACCTCTATGATTGATATATCTCCCTACAAATTTAACCTTCCCGGAGGACCAGAGAAACCTGACTGGGTCCATGTGGTGAGTTATTTCATACTCCTGCGAAGCAATCATGAAAGGAATCCATCCAATCCGAATCGAACGCAAGACTGCTATTGTCTAGACATTTTTTATTACTCTGATAATCCTCCATAAATTATTTATAGATAGCGTAATAATAACTCAAGCCCGTAGGGTTTATTGCCATACTCGTATTTGCAATTACTGATAGGTACCTATATAACTAATGACTGAAAGGATGGTAAGATAAATAATATAAAAAATACCGATGGAATATGTTCAAACTGTAAGAACATTTAACAGAATTTCTTAGTCTTGAACAAATTAATATTTTAAGAATTTTAATGATGTATAGATTTTGGTTTCCCGAATTATCTCTTAGGTTGAACCAGATAAACCTACCTTTTCAGACAACTATCAACTTGCGTCATTACTACATTATCACAAAGCTTATCAAAAGCTCTTTGCGATAGTGTAATCATATAAATAGTAGTTAAATACTTACTTGAAAAATTACATAGATAATACGACCTCGTTTATTTTAGCACGCGTCTAGCGTGTGCCTGATAAAGGTGATATTACCTAATTGGTGTTACTAAGGCATCGAACTAAATTATAACAATATTTTTCTGGAGAATAATGTAACTATTTATTTGCGATAAGGCTTGGATTTGGGCCATTTCCACACTACCGATGCAGATGGATATTTTCCATTCCAAAAAAAACATGCAAGCAATGTTGTAAAACGAAACATGTATCGAGGTGTGTGACTGTGTAGGAAAGAATTAAGGGCCCTAATCTCACATGTTACCTACATCCTTCCGCAATAAAAAACCCATCACCCTATTCCCCTAATCATTAGTTCCATAGGTACTGAACGTAGTCTAATAAACGTATCAAATTCAGGCGCCAGTCCCCGACGTCTACAGAGGAAAGTACACATACCCCGACGACTCGCATTCTGAAGAGGAGTTAGGGAAACTCTACGCAGAAGATATTGAGAAGATTTGTGCGGAAGCGAAGAGGAAGAATGGCGGAGTGTGTGCGTTCATCGCTGAAAGTCTGCAGAGCTGCGGCGGACAGATCATACCGCCTGTTGGCTACTTGCAACGTGTTTACCAGTAAGTATCTTCTTTGTAGAACATTTTTGACATTAGGTACGTTAGATGATTCAAGATCTCTTTATTAAATGGCATTTAGTTTCTTATTTACTTTTATCTAATCTGTTCAGAAATCAATATCTGTAAGGACTTGTGGATCTACTTGCTGGTCAATTTTTATGTGCCGAAATTTTTGGTTTTTGATACCTTTGGATTCGACCGTAATTATTTTTATTAAAAACTAGCGAACCACGCTTCGCCTTGGGTACCTAATTAACACAATTGACATAATCTTCATGCACCAAACCATCGTCTTAAAATACTCTACCTATAAAAACCGCATGAAAAACTGTTGCGTAGGATTTAATTATTAAAATAATCAATTGATTAGAAAGGTACCTAATCAATTCATTACTGGATTTCATGCAAACGCTTTGTTAAAACCTAGATCACTGATCTCATGACCTTTAAAGTCAAAATGACTTGTCTGGTTTCGTCTGGACAAATTATCACCCAATCCTTTGTTGGACTTTGTAATAAAGAGCATACGTGTGTTCACATTTCTTATCAAGTAACTTATCGTGCACTAGTTTTAGAATAGTCGAAGGACATAACGATTGGGCAAAATGATTGCATACATATTTATATTTATATACATTGATTTTCTGGACTAGATTTAACATCTGTCACAAAGGTACAATACTTCATAATCTTTACCCTTTTTGTTGCTGTGTGAATTGTCCAGCAATATTTATATTTATTTACCCCTTTTTACTTTCCCACTGCTGGACACAGGGCCCTCTCTCTCTTGACATAGGTTACTTACTTTTAATGTACAACTAAGCATTCTATAAGCATTATGTATTCTTATATATTTGTCTATGTTATATTATGTAATCTATTATTTAACACCACTGTCTATATATTTATAACTGTCCAGTCCATACATCGGTTGCCTGGAAGAAATCGCTCACAGCGATAAGGCCGCCCATTGTACTCCAAATGTTTAGTTTTAAGTTTGTTCTGTATATTTCTATTTATGTGGTGTGCAATAAAGTATATTCTATTCTATTCTATTCTATTCTAAGCGAAAAAAGTCTGCTATAGAAACAGATGACTTGACAAAATATCAAGGAGAAATCAGACAGTAAGGAGACTTAATCAGTGAAGATAGCGTATCTTCACCGATGCTTATCTTATACTTCATAATAATGCTTAGGAAGTATGCATATACTTATATACTTCCAATAAATTTTATTGAAGTATTTTATATGTCGTTTGTCACCTTTAAAAAAATCCGTGTAATTTAGGAGAGATTAAGATTGGACTAAAAATATAGAGGTACCTTTACCTAACATGTACCTACCGAATATCACTGAAAAGCGCTAGAAAAATACGATTAACACCCGTTATACTCCTCTATAACTGACTTTACAAACAGATTGTCAAACTACGGAATAATTAGTTAAGTTATTAATATCTATTCACTGTAAATCAATCTTAAAAATGTAATTCTGTGTACCCACAGGATGGCATGTTCAATCCCTGAACACACCCTACAAATAAATGATAAAAAAAACTGCTTTATTAAAACTTTACTATTTTTCCCTCCACTCATTGTCAATATTTAGATATCAACATTTTTGACTACCTATTTTCAGGCACGTCCGTGACGCCGACGGTGTCTGCATAGCGGATGAAGTGCAAGTGGGTTTCGGGCGTGTGGGCACCCACATGTGGGCTTTTGAGACCCAGGATGTGATCCCAGACATCGTGACCGTGGGCAAACCCATGGGCAACGGCCACCCGGTCGCTGCGGTTATCACCACGCCTGAGATTGCTAAGAGTTTCACTGATACTGGCGTCGAGTATTTTAACACGGTGAGTTTTATTAACATATTTTTTTTTCTATCAAACATCGCCCCTTTGTCTTTGGTTCAAGATTTTGCATCCAGGTTTCGCAAACATGGAATGGCGATTCGCAAAGCGAGGCTTGCAGATTTCTAAACCAAAGTTGCTTACCTTAGTATGGAATTTAATTACATAGAGAACAAATTACTCTATAGTCCATAACGATTTATTTAAATAGGGTTATTTTCTCCTTAGAAACAATGACGTAAATGTTAGTAAATACTGTTTATCACAATATCTTTGCTCTGGCAATTATTATCAGCGTAGGTATTATTTGCATTTAATACGCTTACGTATTTACTATTTCTATTTGAATATTTTATGTAAACTACATATTATTTACATGGTAGAACAAATATTATATAGCGTCATGAGTAGGTATACCAGGTAACTACTCATGACGACCGTACCTAGGAACTCAGTGTGATCGTGTAGAATTAAATCAAATTTATCTTAGAAAGAACAACCCATACGTCCGATTACTAAAACCCGTGAGTTCTATTGGGGATCCAATGGAACCCAATACTTAGGAGATTTGGTATGGATTTGGTATTTGCCCGTCATCTGGTATATCCCTTAGTTGATCTGACGACAGGCACCCACAGAATAAGAGATGGTAACATTAAGAATATCGGCACTACAGGGCCAAAATACCTAATTTAAATAATAATTAATGATTTTATTTTTTCTTCCAGTACGGCGGCAACCCAGTATCCTGCTCAATAGCGAACGCCGTCCTTGACGTGATCGAAGACGAGAATCTGATGGAGCGAGCCCTTCGCGTTGGAAACCACCTCCTCACGCGCTGCCAGACCTTGAAGCACAAGCATAGCTTAGTGGGCGATGTCAGAGGAAGAGGCCTGTTTGTAGGAGTCGAACTCGTGACTGACAGGGAAGCTCGCACCCCCGCTACGGCTGAGGCGAATCATGTTGTAAATAGGTAAGTTTGTACGCCATCTTGGTTTTGATGTATGGCGGGCGAAGGTTCTATGACGCGAAGGTTGTCTTTGATTCTAACCCCGGAACAAATGGTAATAATAATAAACTTGAAACAAATGTACACACATTTGTATTAACACTGATCTGCAGATTGTTTACCATAAAATTTGTTCCGGGTGTTATTTATGTATATTTACAAATATCTATCTTTGTAGTGTATTATTAGTATTATGACATAGGTAGTTACCCGTAGCACAAGCTTCGAACTTACTGGGCCCTAGATGTTGCTGTTGGAAATAGAAACGAGTCACATAGGATCATTCAGATGAACAATTTAGTAACAATTGTGGACTATATCTATACTTTACTATCAATAAAATGAGTGTCTTTGAGTCTTTAGTACTACTAACATTAAATTCAGCCAAGGGGGTGAAACCTAATACAAGTCAACCATAAACATTTTTCAAAGCTTTATTAACTTTGCGTGCGTAAAAATAGGATTAGTATTAACCTCTTGGGTGACTCGCGGTCGCGATATTGTTGACATGATGGTATTATGAGCTTTTTGTAATACTTATCAGTAGGTAGGCATTATTATCACTAGGAAGGTAATAACATGTAAGTACTTAAGTATTTCTATGAGCGTTTGTTATTATAACGTGCTAACGCGTGATGTCTCGTGGCTTATAAATTAAACGAGTGACGTAGTATTAGATATTAATATAATTAATATTAATCGACGAACTTAATAATGGATTGTTATGCTCAGTTTTGAATAGTACACTACATCTCTTATTAAAATTAAGTCCTACATTAGCCCCCCATAGACTAACGTCCTTTCCTTCCGGCTTATCCCGTCTGTCAAACTGTACAGAAAAGCGACTGGATAAAATAAAACCGTTGTAGCCACTAATTAACATCAATCCCTACGGTTTTTACTCTGACATTTTCACCACACGCCACCGCATACGGAAAAACAATTATTTAGTGCCCATACACACGTTTAGGTACATTCCTGTCAGTTTGCATCTTGTCAGTCATACCGAGAGATTGCGTGTCTGTGGATGGTTAGAATTCTGACATTTTATGACTTTTGTTGACATTTAAAAGGAAAGCGCGTCATTTTGAATAATCTTTATGGATTTAATCATTTGTCTATGGGTAGCTATTCTCTTATTAAAATTAAAACACTTACAGGATGCGCGAAGAAAAGATCCTCATCAGTAGAGACGGTCCAGACAGCAACGTACTAAAGTTCAAGCCACCAATGGTGTTCTCCACACAAGATGCCGACCGCCTCGTCGACACCCTGGACAGAGTGCTGGCCGAGCTCGATGGAAGACCAAAAAAGAAGAAACTTGAGGTACAAGCATATAAACTTAGTAATCTCTCCACCTACCTATATACCTACACTCTGAACCTTAGGAATAATAGTCAACTAAACATAGGTATTTGTTTTAATAATGCAGCATGCTACAAATGAGAGCGGTTGAAGAAATGATTGGTCTTGCTAATTGGCTACAAATGGTTGAGTTCTTGAGTAAATTCTATGCTTTTCTCAGACACAAAACTATTTCTGTAGGTACCGGTAACGACCCACCAAATCTAACTTTTACATTAAATTGATAATTAGGGTAATGTCTTGTATTTTGTAATTTTTCCCTCTGTTCAACTATTCAAATTTTTAATGCTTCATACGTTTTTATTATTTTCAGGTTCGTGTGACACCGATTGATAATGATGTAAGCAGCAGTAATGTTTTAAAAACGAACATACAACAGGCAGTCAAAAGCTCATGATAAGTAGCAGTTTTAAGAATAACGAATATAATTGAATTTGTAAATATTAAATTAGATTATCATTAAAATTAAGATTGTAATAAGTAAGTTTAATTAGCCTTAATTGAGTTTATTTTATGTTGTAAGACAGTCTGGAGATTAGTAATTTGAATCTATAGAGATGCTATTAATTTTATTTGAATTCAAACAAGTTTTGGGTCATTCATTTATTAAATTATTTTGTCTATAATAAAACACTAGTATACCAACTTAAGTTTTTATTTATACTTAAATCAACACTTTAATCATAGTACACTGTTTTTGACTTGAAGTTTAATTATGGTGAAAACAAGTAATAAAATAAGACCAAAATAAAAGAATAAAAACACTTTTTATTTTTATTCCTTCCACTAACTTTAGGCATACAAACTATGACAATTATCAAATGTGACAATTACTCGTTTTTTGTGCT
The DNA here is from genome assembly GCA_963691955.1 of Chloroclystis v-ata. Taxonomy (NCBI): domain Eukaryota; kingdom Metazoa; phylum Arthropoda; class Insecta; order Lepidoptera; family Geometridae; genus Chloroclystis; species Chloroclystis v-ata. Next base: position 6,434,640 of record OY829902.1, on the reverse strand, counting down.
CCTTTGAGGCAGCCTTCATCTGTTGAGTAATTTGCAATTTTGACAGAGTATATCTCTCAGTAAAAGGGCCTTTAGGACATTTCTTGTAGTTTGCTGTGTGGCCCTTTCCACAGTTGGCACATTTAGGTGGATCAGTAGTATCTTCACTCCGAGGACATTTCTTATAAGAGTGATTTCCTGCACACTTTACACACTTAAATTCACCATGGCAATATCTCTCTGAATGTCCCCATTTTTGACAGCGGTAACACTGAATTGGTTTTGGTTTTAGTGGCTCTACTGAAACATTATACCCAAGCAGTTTCCGTAAGCCTAATAAAACTTTTCCCTTATAATCAAAGGGCATGACAGCTAATACAAGCATGTTTGGATTATTATCTTTAGTTGTCATCTTGTGAACCCTTATCACAGGTACACCATTTGATTTTAATTCTGCCTTAATCTTGTCTAAAGGAATATCTTGATGGATACCTCTTATCACTACTTTTATTTTCCTTTTACTTGGGTTACCAAAAGTATGGTAAGGTAATTGCTTTTTATCTAAGTACTTGATTAAATATTTATGATCATTGTTAGAAACGCAAACTATTTTGATAAAATTTTTGCTGAGAGTAGGTTGATAAATTTTTATTTTCATTGACAGAAGTTTCTGAACAAGTCTTTCAAAATCAACAGGCTGATGTAAAAATGTAGTAGGTATCTTAGATGCTTTTAGTCGGGGCCAATTGGCCAAATTTGCTTTAAAGTCATTGTCCAACACTGTCTCATTGTCTTCTTCAGATCCTTCAAAATATTCAGATAGATCTTTTGTGGAGATCTGGCACTCCTTTACAACCTCAGAGAGAGTTTCAATATCCATATTCAGGTTGCTGATTTTTCAATGTGGAAGCAGCAGCAACAGCTGGAATCAAAAACACAGGGTTTGGTAGAGATATTATACAATTATATTATACTTAATACTTATTCTGTAAAATTTTTTAGTTTTCCATACCTACCAAGCAAAAATAGAGTTTATCATAATTATATTCACAGGTTTATTTTTTTGCACAGGGCTACATACATAAGTTGGGAGATAATAATATAATATATAGGTACTTAAAGCAGGTGATTAGGTACCTACCGGTAATTTTTTATATAAAATATGTACATACCATAAGTTCATAAATAAAGTCAAAAATTACTTACCTATTTAGTCAAGTACCTACTTAGTTATTATTACTCAAAAAACCTTTTTACCTACTTCAGAAATTTGTTGTGCTTAGTAAAATCAAAATGTAACGTTTAAAGCTGTAAAAACGCAGGTAGATACTTACGCCAGTTGTATAAATCTTTTAATTTACGGAATAGACGGTCAAAGGTAAGAAGGATATAATTTTAGAGAACGAAATAAATTTTCTAAAGATCACTGCTCGTTTTTGATAAATTAGCAGAATTTCGAACAAACTGTCACAAAAATGATTTATTGCAATTATTTTGACAAAGACGTAAGTCGAAGGTATCAAAACAAAATAATTACAGGAATTAAAAAAAACAATCTCCGCAAACCATAGAAATTTATTCGGATTGCCAAATGACGTCCGGTCAAGTGACATCTTTAAAACTTTATAAAACACTTGGTCTTTCAACGTAGATTCTTTTTTTTTAGATAGGTATTTCCCGATTTTTGTGTTAATAAAACAATATAATAATGCCAAGAGAATCTTTACTTTTGACTTGCGTCTGATTTTCTTTGTTTCAGATTTACTTGCTGAAAAACTTGACAGTAAATAATTTTGCAAATTTGTATGGATTTGATGGTGTAAACACAGCCTAATATACTACCACCACGCCATCTAGTGACGAGTAGTGAAACTAAATAACTGTCTTATGTGTCAATCTCACTAAAAGTGTGATTCTTTTCAACTAGGTGACGCTTAATAACTTTTACATTAGCAGAAAACATTTGTAGCCAAATTATTAAACGTTGCTAATTAGTGATTAATGATAACGTAATTATAAGTTAACAGGGACGCTGATTTTTCATAATATGAGCTGCCCGTACTGATTCAAGTGATTGGGGCTAGTTGGTTTGAAAGATAGTATATCCACTTATTTTATATTTCGATTTATTATAATCCAAGAATCTCTAGCTGTAAAATCGAGGCATTTAAGCGCCGGCCATTCCCAAGTTCCCAAAGTTCATTCATAGATCACAAGACCTCAGAAGAATCGTAAAAAAGTTAAATAATAGACTAAGATGGCTCGCTCTAATTTTTTAGGGTCTTTCTTCAAACGCGCAGCTGGTAGACGCACGTGCGCGAACTTGCAAAGTCCGTTACCTAAATCAATTTCCACTACCTTTGAATGTAGGTACCCATCCTATTGTGCAATTTTTTATACGTTCTCAAAGTTTCGTCCCTTTCAAAACCTACATTTCAAAATTTAAGAAAGAAACGAAAAATTCGCTGTTAGTAGATAGTTATTAGGTACCTCTAAAGTATATTTTGCTGTGTTTTATATTGTTTATGTTCGATTTATAAACACCTACTTTCGGTGAAACCAAACATCGATCGTGAGGAAACTGAAAAGTTTTGCGAACTTTAAAGAGTTGAAGGACATGTGACATTTACCAACCCTCATTTGGCCAAATTAGGACATAATCTCTGTAGTCTCAAAGAGAGAAATCCCTAAGTCCCAACCGTGAGAACATTAATAGGGATGCTTATATAAAAATACATTTAATCAAAGAACGGTAACATCTCAAGGCGATCGAGTGGCTTTTGATAAAAGTCCAAGTTTACGAAGGTTGAAGGGTTAGATCGGAGGGAGTAGCGCTTTATTTGTTCTGAGGGTGAGTTATCTGTTATCCTAACGGTTTCTTCGTCATTCTTTATCTTGTTATTGAATTATTATGAAGTCTTTTGCCGTGCGACCTAAGAATAGTACTATCTCGACATTTCCCATGGGTTATTCTGTTATTTTTGACATGGGTGTCCGTGTTATTCGGGACGCTGTAGTGCCTGGGCCATTATTAGATGGGTACGAACATATTTTTAGTGGATCATTAATTTGAAAGAATACAGGGTAATACACCCTTGAAATAGTTATTAAATTATTTTGAGATGAGAGCGGTAGACGCAGACAAAATTCCGAAAAACGTTTAATTCACGAATATGATATTAATAATTATAATATTATATTAAGATCGTTCTTGGTTTTATATTGGGGGTTTATTCGTTGAAAATCAAGCTAAGATTTTTTACTTAAGTATGTATGGAGCCCTGTTGGCTAAGTGGGAGCACATTCTCTAACGTTGAAGGCAAACATCGAGAGGAAACTGGCATGTTCTAAAAGCTTTGAAAAGTTTGATGGACATGTGTCATTTACCAACCCGCACATACCAAGCGTGGTGAATTAGGCCTAATCTCTCTCGTCATCGTAGAAGTCTCTGTATTCCAGCAGTGGGAACGTAAATAGGGATGAAGAACAGACTGAATGAATAGTAACTAGGTACCATCTTACAACCAATTTCAATTAGGAGAAAGTACTTTACTTAATAGCGGCAATTTTCATGGATTCCCTGCTCTCTAATAGGCATATTCGCGCATAATAAAGTGATAGGGGAGTCATTGTGTCAGAAAACGATTAACGAAAGTGGTTTGGCACGCGCCTCGCCCGTATATGACGTCATTGAACCACTCCATGTTACTATACTAGCCAATTTGGGAAATCGGCCGCCTTCCTAAAATCAAAGCCATGTTTCACAAGCGACGCCTGACAGTGTAATGTCGATACTACATGATGCTTCGGATGGATTAGCTAAGTGACGATCTGCGTATTCCGTTTTGAGCATGTTACGTAGTTGTTAGGGTATGTCAGTTCGCGCCGCGGTAGTGTAATATTAGACTACACCTGTTGTAGTTATACAAAGCTTTAACATTTAATTAAATATTGACGACCTCTGTGGCGCAGCGGGCGAAGGTCCTTGGAAGAGCTTACCACGGGGCTAGTTGTTGCTGTGTGAATTGTCCAGCAATATTAAATAATTAATTTATTATTATTTAATCATAAAGTACCGGTATCTAGCCAATGTTTCTTCATGTCTATGTAATGAGGTAAACATAATGCTCAGCTAGACTTATCTTAGGTTTTTAGTTAGGTACCATAACAACGTTTTACAATTCCGACTAAGGTCATGGAAGATAAAACTTCAAGCGCATATTTCGTTTGCATTGATAAACGCATTGTTATATCAATAAATAATATCATTGTTAATTGTTATACAATATTCATGTTACTTTGTGAGTGGTGTGCTTTATTGGTTGTGAGATGCGGGCGGCGCACTTCGTAGCACGCGACACATACACGTCCTTTGTCCGCGGCGTGTGAATGGAAATAAAAAATTCATAATATTTTTCGGACACATTTTGTAAAACTGTTATTGGTTTATATTGGATTTTTTTACAGCCACAGCTTGTTTGACACTTTGTTCTGGTTTAGTCGCAGTTTTTAAATCTGGTCACGTGTAATTAAAACCATAATTGAAAGATTGTTGTTGACTGATTGTTAACTACATCAATATGTACTTATTTTAAGTATAACTATTAATGTTGTTTTTATCCAAAAATTCAGAATAACATGCAATGCAATGCATAACTTAGAACTACATAAGTTTTCGGTAATTTTGGTCCTTGTTCAACTTTTAGGAAGCTTACAAAAATTGACACAAATGTTCTATACTTTTGAATATCTTTCCAAGCAAAAAATAATAACAAAAACATTAAAAAACATATAGGTATGCGAATTGAGAACCTCCTCCTTTTTTGAAGTCGGTCCTTTGGAGGTTTGAATGCAAAAATATGCATTCAAACCCAAATGTGAATCGTCTATACTATACTATCAGCGAAAGCAATAAAGTGAAGTGAATCATGTAAGTAGCTACACATAGACATGAAATAAATCTGAGAAGAGACGAGGTGTCAGGCGCTGGTACCAGCGAGTGACAATGTTCCTTAGCTCCTTGACATATTGCCGGGACGTAGAGAACCCACTTTATATTCCTCGGCCGAACTCTGATCCCAGATAAGTAATGCGTTTTACAATAACGGTTTTTAGATGACAGTCGATTTCTTTTTCAATAGATTTGAATCTCAAGAGGTCAGTAGATTTGTGTGCATATTTATCTTTTACAAAAAGCATAGAAATGTAAAGTAAGGAACATTGAGGTGACCTATCTAAATATTTATGAAGTTGATACACTTACGTGGCTATGGTAATTAGACCCAAAAGTTAAATTTACTATTCACGGAAACGGATGATGCTTAAATTTAATTTGAAGGTGTACCTTTATTAACATAACGTTACCCTGGAATAGACAAGTTTTTTGAAAAACCATAGGTATATAACCTACACTCTCTAGAAGTTAGTAGTTTGGTAATAAAATCGCTGAAGCGAATTAAGTTCTCTCTTATTATCTGTTTTTTTAAAACTTATAGGTACGAGTATTTCATATTTGGCGGAAATGTTACCACAGCTACTTACGCAGTCGAGTTCTTATAAAACAATTAGTTACCTAATAAACTAAGTGCTGATTTTATAGTGGCTAAAATAGTTTGCAGATTTCCTCGTTTAGGTGTTGAAAACAAAGAGCAAGCTCAACAAAACGCGAGAGCAAAACCCTCAAGCTTTCCCTGCCATGATTTATCGAGGTTTCTTATAAGCTGATTTAATATTATTCAGGGACTGGTAGGATGCAAACTGTAATAAATACTAGGAATATAGGAAGAATCGGAACAAAAATAACCTTCTTATTTAAACATCATTCTTTTAGATTATTAAATTAGTAAAGTATTTAACGTATATACTTAACTTGTAATGGTATAAGGAAACAGGATTATATTCGAACCTTGTAAAAAATATCAGGATTGATAGAGAAACATCAGAAATTTTACAAACAATGGAAATTGAGAGTCCGCAGCTACAACGAGAAAATATAAACACCGTTAGGCAAAAATTGGTGGAAAATCGGTGCAAAACCCGAGCAAACCCACCTATTGGTTAGACCGAGAGTATACGGCTGAATTGTAAAAATCCACCTATTGTTCATTTTGTATGAACCTAGCAAGAGCGCGACATCGCCACAGCCACAGCGCAATTTCAATACCTACGACAGGTCGACGAATTGAAAATCATCTGCAGGGTATTTTAATTTTCATTAAAGTGTTTTTAGTACCACCATAACAACTTATATAACGTACCGCTGCGACACTAGTCTTCCCAAAAGAAGCTGTCTTGGGGAATTTGGTATATTCGCTGCGTTTATCAAACAGGCTGGTGGGCACAGTAAGTTACAGTAGGTACGCCAAAGTTCAGTAGACCATTATTTTATTTTTAACACATATTATTAGATTGTCCATTGTCTTTTTCATTATTCTACAAATAAAATGCTTGCTATCGTACTTTGACTCTATAGATTGAGCAAAAAGATCCGTCCATCTTCTTTCTAACCGGTCAACAACGTGTCAAACAACTCTACATGATAACATGGATTTAAATATTACCTGTTCACAATAAAATATTTTTGCTAACAAGAAAGTTAACCGATTGATGTAAAAAAACGCACCTTACTAACATCCGGCTAGTTTCCCACGGTATGAAATGAAATCGCAGCAGTGATCCCCAAACATCTGCCCTTTCAATTATTTCGGGACTAACGTAAGTACTGATTTACTCCACAATGCAATACACTTTTTGCAATGACTTGTCAAAGATATACAAATTTATGATTTATATAGAAAGTAATTAACATTAAAAGTTAATTTCTGATAAAAATATTAATTACTTGAGGTCAAAAACAAAGTACTATCAAGTTAGTGACTTATGTACGCGCTTAGTTAGTGATAGCTCTAAAATATTTTACTCTTTCTCTAGTAGGTAGGTACTTACCTATGTATTTATTTACCTAAATTTTAAATTATTCACTTGTAACAAAGCCAGCCGTAACGTATTGTATTCATAAAAGAAACTAAGTCAAATCCATCAACATAGTTCTTTAAACCGCAATTCTAATTTAATCTCTTTCCTTTGTTTTCATTGAACAATTTGCAGTAACAACAATGCAATTACGAGAGCGACGCGGACTTGTAATCAAGTATCGATTCAAGCGGTCGGTCTGTGGAGCGATCCTGGTTCTGCCCACTCCTCAATACTAGGATTACTGGAGAAACTAGACACTCGTACGGGCTCTTCATTCCTAAGTAGATGCTTTGCTCGTAGGTATTAAAGAATCGTTGTAGTGTGCGCGCTGAGTGAAGTTGATGAAGCTCTACTCGGAAAAACTAAAAAAATACCTACGTTTGATGTTCTACCAATCAGAAAGTTTAGGTAACTATCGCAAGCGTACCGTAGCGTACGTGAAAAATATAATCAAGAATAGGATTTAATCGTTAACAATATCTTCTTGCTAATGAAGACAGTTTATTTTGTAAAATCTAGTTATGATGTGCATTATTTATTTGAGGTTAATAATATTATCTCCGATGAACTAATTTAATAAACTAAACAAAATATATCTACGAGTACCTATGTATGCAAATCATTATATCTAGTAGGTACTCATAGGTACCTAACACGAGCTTCGAGCTTACCACAGGGCTAGAGATGTGTGTGAATTAATTGTCCAGCAATAGAATATTTTAATGTTTCACCAATAACTAACCAAATATATACTTACCTATTTAGTTTAAGTACCTACCTACCTTTTGTACGAAACTTTCTGAACTTTTTAACAAAGATTCATAGATCTTTCGAAAAACTAACAAGAAAAACCGCAATTCTCTATTTAAGCTAAATCGGAAAAGTTATAGAAAGAAAACGTATTTCTGGTAAATTTATCTCTTTGACCCTTATTGTATTGGATGAAAATGGGTGCTTTATTTTGGGCTTCGAAAAGGAGCGACCGATACCCACCGTTATCTAGACATAGGATTATTTATGATCGATGGAAATCATAATTTACAGAATATGCTAAATTATTGGTTTACCCATCTGTTTATAATTAATTGGTTACCTTTACAAACACAAATAAGCCAATTGATTTAAATGAAACAAAAATATTGTATTCATATAGATGACCACAGAACATTATAATTAAATATGAGAGTAATTATAATGTTCTGTGGTATGTGTGAGTATGAAATAAACATTGAAAGTGTTTAACAAGACGTCCAAATTTTCCATCGGTAAAAAGTTGCCTGTATCTCAACAGACCGGGCACTCAAACAGACTCTATAGGTACTAAATTGAATGAAGAGCTTGTAGCTTTGTTCCAAATCATTTATTCACTAACACGGACTTGGTCAGTGTGGTGAACTAAGACCTAACCTCTCTCGTTAAAAGTGAAGTTCCTGTGTCCCACCAGTGGAAATGAAAATGGGGTGATTATGAATCTACACACAAAAATATAGGTAATGATAAAAAAGCATTGTAATTTCCTACTTAGGTGTTAGAAGAGCAACAAATTAACATCTGTCACAGATAATTAGCTTTATTTTTTAACATCTATACCATATTGCACTGATAGCTGTAAACAACAACATCAACAAGGGTAACTTAACCCTTATTATCATTATGTTAAGAAAGGAATATTCAAAAGATAACGCAAAGTTAGTTCAAATTCTACAAGAAACGTTTCAAACAAAGGTTGTTATGAGAGAAAATATTTTAACAAAGAGCTAGGTATATGTTTAGGCATCAAATTACTTCATTTCATGATCGCTCATGTTTCAGTTTTGTTATTATCCCGAGTTTGTTGTTTCAAATTCTTAATGTTCTTGTTAGGTAAAAACATAAACAGGTTAGGTTAGATACGGTAGTCGTCACATATTTCTCATACAAATTAAGTATAAAAACATATAAATTAAAATATTGCTGGACAATTCACACGGCAAAATCAAAATAGAGAAAACAAAAAACTATCGAGGTTTTTACACACTTTGAGTTAGCCCAAGCTCAAAAGCATCGAATTTGAAACCTGGAATCATTTTAAACATTCATACTCTCTACAGTCAGTTTTGTAAAGCTTGCCAAGACATTTCGAAACAGGGAATAGTTGAATAGTTCTATAGCGGGGACGGAGAATATATCCGTGAAATACGTCTCAATATGCAATAAAATGGGGAGACGTATGTGACCTCACATCCGAAGGGATATCTCAAAAGCACACCTGAACTAAATTACAGTAGCGATGTGTCTAGGTATATATGACATTATGTTAGATCATTGGGAAGGGGTAAATTTATGGTAATCCTTTATTTTGACGAGTTTTATTCTTACATAAGGATGTAAGTTAGGGTACTCGTCAAGTTAGGACTAATATTAGAAATTTTGTGAATATGTTGTATGTTACTCTGTCACACAAGATCTATCGATATATAGAAAACTTAACAATAAGTATAGCTTTTATGAGAATAGCACATTATGTCTTATTTATTCTGCTAGTGGGACACAGGGACTTCCCTTATGACGAGAGAGGTTAGGCCTTAATCACCTCGCTGGCCAAGTGCGGGTTGGTATAGACAGGTGGAGAGGTATATAGTAATATAGATAAGAAACTTTTGAAAAACCTATTAATAAATAAATTTATGAACATTTTATACAACTTCAAAAAAGCTCTTTTTTGTACATAAATGCATAAACTCTTAAATTGAGTCGGCACTATGATTACATACATTTTATGCTACAGCATCCAATTTCTGCCGAATTTGTTCCAAAAATCGTTCGTAAAATCTGCCTTATTAACCTTTACTTACGGTCTAGTTTAAGTGCTGTAAAGGTGCGGGTCAGGTAACATTAGAATATATTCTACGTTATAACGAAATCTTGCATGTGACGGCATAGGGTAATAAAGCTGGCCTGTTTTCATTTTCGGCGCTTAATATTAAAAGCTTTTACGGTGGGTTTGTAGATACCTTTGCAACATTTTGTTGTTGCCCCGACCTGAATTCCCTTTTGTGATGTATGAAAAGAAACGGCCTAGCAGGCGAAAGCGTGTGAATAATTGAGGAACTGTGTCTCGTGTTGGATGGTGACCAACCGGCACTTTGACAGCATCCCCATTTAGGATTTACTTTCAAGATGTTATAAGATATCCATACAACTGCCTTCTATTAACATAGACGTGATATCGATCACCTCTACATATTTATGTTTCCACTGTTGGGACACAGGGACATTTCTCTCTTGACGGGAAGGCCTTAATTCAGCACTTTGTTGTTTAAATAAAACAACGATCAAATTAATATCCAAATAGTACCATCGCCTAGGTTGGATTGACAATTAGGGATCACAAATGAACCATTTAGTGTCAGATATGTTGATTATAATTAATATTCAATCGAGACTATACATATATAATATTAATACATAATTATCAATCAATGCTAGTACATAGGCACTAAGTCAATACATCTGGATGGCATTGTTGAATTGATTATACATAGATGTTGATGAAATATGCAGATTAGAGTGGTAACAAGATCAAGCATTTAACTGTAAGTACCTACTAAACTAAATACTTCAACAAAAATTATATGTACCTACCTAGGTTACCGAATTTCGGTGGTCCGTGAAAACTAACCATGTTCAGGTAGACTTTAAATAATATTTATATATCATCTAAAAGAAAATATATTGTAGGTATATATTATATTTTATGCAACGTCAACATATTCAAACTTCGGCCGCATAGGAAACTGTAGGTAATCTCTCGAACATTGTTAGCTGAAATTGGCTTTCGGAACAAAATGCTTTCTCTAAACTTAGTCGACCGTATCCAGAGAAGAGAGACACATTGAGAATAAAAATACATCTAAAGTAAAACACTAGAATAATTTTAACTGACGGATAATTCCTATTAGAAATAGGTTTTCCACTTGATTTTGCTTGCTTCTTCAACGCTATTTCATTTGTGGACGTTATCCCATAATACCCCTGCAGAACTGTTATTTATTTGTTTATTAGCCGCGAAAAAAATATGACAATACATAAAACAAAAATTTATTACATTTGATCTTTAATATTTGAAGATGAAAAACCTTCCGGACGAATGTGGACTAAATCGAAAGGCTAAAATTACAACATTTTTTCTATTCCTATCTTACGGTAAGTCTATCCTACATATCAATTACCTTTATAACAACAAGTAAACAATAGTAACTCTTAGTGCAAAAAGAGGATCTAAAAAGTAATATCTGATCTGTGGTGCAACCTAGTTTGACCTCAGGTGAGCTATGTTTCATTTATTCCAGCGAGACCAAGTCCCAAGTCATCAACGCCAAAGTTTGGACAAAAGCTCAGCCAGCACAACGTGCATGCGAGTTTCAAATTCAATTGAAGTTTCCTTCAACTCTCCCATTCGTCCTTTTATTAAACGGACCGAGTATACTCCTATATCCACTTCCCGTTTCCTGTTCAAAAATAAGTTTGCAACACCTTATGCATACCGGACAAGAGGAACTTTTCCATATTCAGCCCGTCGGTATTGACTGGGTGTAAAAATAAAACAGCTTCGAATGACCTTTGAAAACATTTTAGACTAGTCTATGTTCGTCTGACCTGACGTGCTAGAAACTTTGAAGTATCTAAAACTAGAGTAGGGGAGAGTGGGGTAAACGCGAACACGGGGTAAACCCGAACACAACGGTTCTGATATGTTAGAAAGAGATACACATATTTCACTTGTCGCTATTTCAAAGATCACGCCACCACTAGTGCCAGTCAACGACCCGAGCAACGCGGACGCACGTACTTTTTAAGGTATGCAATTTGTTATATTTTGCAAGATTTTGATGTAATTTTTTCGTAAATGCAACTTGATATTACTTGATTTTTATTAACAATATGTATTTAACTTTTACTTACAGGAATTCTTACATAATAAGGCTTATAAATAACATTGACGTAATCGGCAAAAGTAATAAAACCTAAAATATTTAACTCAATAATTTTTTTTCGATTTGGTGGGGTAAAGGCGAACTAACATTTCGGATAATCTTGAATGTTCGTCATTACCCCATCATTTTGTTAATTCCCAGTTAATCTAATTTGTATTATTGTTCCAGATGCCTCTTAATTACAAACTAAAAACAGTGACGAAATACAGTCTAGAAGATCTCAAAAAGGCTATAAATGATGTTCAAACCAAATATCGTAATTACCCCACTTGGTGTTCGTATTTACCCGACAATGTCGGGGAAAGCCGAATACATAAGAGTTTTGTTTTTTGTTCATATGTTCATACTTTATAAAAAAAATATAAATGTTGTATAGTTAATTCATTGCATAGATAAGTAAACTTTATTATAAAACAATTAAAGAAGCTTTGAGATCAAATTTCACTGTTTCATTTGAGTTTTCCCTTAGGTGTTCGTATTTCCCCCACTTTCCCCTAAGTTATTCACGAACATACCCATTTATTCACAGACAAATAACTGTCTGTACTTATGAAATCGTACGAAAATTTAGCCTGATAAACTAAATACGTTCAATAACGTATTCATATATAATTAATCAGCGTTTTATGACTACCTCTTTGGCGCTGCTGGCGAAGGTACGACTGCGACACAAGAGGTTGCGGGTTCGATTCCCACCTCGAGACGTAAATTTGTACGACCTGCAAATTGTTTGTTGAATTGTCCAGGAATATGTATTTGTCTAATCTGAATTTTATAGTTAAAATATTTAATTGATGAACCAGAAAATAACTTAATTTCATACTTACTAAAACATCAAGCCGTAAGACGTCCTCCGCTAGACTGTACCTGGCGTAGATGTCCAGTTGCTTTAATAGCGGCTTACACCCACGAATGATCATCTTCAAACATTATGTCGGTGGAACATAGGCGAGGTGTACATAGGCCCGTTCAGGATAGATCTATAACACAAAGGACTGTAATCAAAGGGCTTCTGTCAACCGCTCCCTATATATTATCATCCCGTTATTAAATAAAATAAATAAAAAATAAAAACAGTATTTATTCACCACAGTTAGGTTTACAAGCATAGTGTTACTATATAATTACATTATAAGGTTTTAATCTAGATTTAGTGGACATGTGTGTTGTAACATATGATTTATCATCATGTTGCCAGTGATAACCCCGCATAACATTGCATCTTCTTATTCTAACTAAGTTTATATAAACTTGTGTTTAGACATAAGAGTAGAGCTCTGCCTCGACATCACCACAGTCATGGTGACTAGGTACATATTTTATTATCCAATCATTTAAGACTATAAAACGATACTTTATACAGGTAAGAAAGTGTGAAAATAAGGCACAGTTTAAAATTATAGAAATAAAGTAAAAAGACAAGCATAGTTCATTTTTTTCTCTTTTCTTTTTTTAGCCATTTACGTGATAAGTGATAATTAACCAAGAAATAACTTAAATTAAAAAAACAAAATAACACAAATTTTCAGCCATTTATGTGTGTGTAGAATATATTATTGATATTATTATTGATAGATCTATCTAGATTCTAAATCACCTTGGTGCTAACTAAAACAGGTACCATACTAAGATTATAATGTTTGTTGGATATCTATTATTTCGAATCTATTTTAAAACTAATTTAACGTAGAAACTCTTCTGTAGGTACCGTAAAAATAACAATGATGTTGAAATGGAAGTTAATCTATTTAACGAAGGAAAAACCGCAAAACATAATGTTTTTCTAAACAACTGTAGATATTTTATTTTACTATTTGTACGTTTCCTTCCAATGCTTAGAAAAAAAATAGAATAATTAATAAAATTTATGAGCCTATGTGCTTGCAAGATATTCGAATAACAATAATTTTTTTTTCATATATAATGTAATATAGGCTTAGACCTAGGTTGCAGTTGGTGTATCAAAAATACAATTTATTTAATCCTTATTAGAACCGTACCTACATAGAGAAGACGAGTACGTTTTGTTCCTGGCTTTGTGTTAAAATATGCTCTCAGAAATCTGTGCACTAAGCCGTTTGAGCTGCACTCTGTTGCTATTGCTTCGAGAGAAGTCCGGTTCTTTGGGGAATTACTTGTTTTCGGAGACTAACATTTCCAGTATATATTATGTACTAGGTATGTGGTTTTCAGTCAATACTCTTACATTTTGTCTAAAACTATCGCCATAAGACAAATATAGGTAAGTACAACAAGGTCAATCATCATTGAATATAATAAAATTAAGATTTAAACCATAAAAACTGAAACATTAGAAAGAAGGAAGAAAGAAAAACATATTTTTTAAAAGTAAAGACAAACAACTTAATACAATTTATGAATTAGCATTAACAGAACAACTCTTCCAGCTTTTATTATTCTATACCGTTCAATCCTATTTCAATCCAAATCCTTTATAGAAAATGCAATATAAAATATATTTTCTGCACCTTACGTTTAGGAGCTTTATCCGGGATATCACAAGCAGCTTAGCCGTTGTTTCGGTTGCATGCTACGTTCAGAAAAGATGGAAAATGTATCCTAGTTTCTACTCTAAATTTACCCATACTTATGCAATGAGCCGCTTACGATCAATGTGAACTGATGTGATGATAGGTTTCTAGGTTGAGGGCGTCGTACGAAGTATACAAGGTAATAATAACCAATTAATAATAATGTTTTAAGAGTTCGCATAGATCTATATGTTGATAGTTTTTCCATAACAAAAATAATTTCGTCCAATATCTTCAGCCTTAAAATATCACAAAATACTTACCTAAGCATTTTGAACTAAACAACTCGAAAGAAATATCCTAACTTATTTGTAAGAAAAGATAAATAAAACTTAGAGTTAAGTGAAGGCTCAACAAAAGCAAGAACAAAAATATTCAAGCGACCCGACTCTATAAAGCTTTTTTCTACAAAACCCCACCTATTTTTAACTCACTACAAAAAGCGCTTGCTAAATCTAACCCCTCTTACCCGTCCAATCTCACTAGGTCATTTATATGCCAGTATTTGTAAGAATTTAGGTGTACATTGAACTCAGTCCAATTCCCCTGCAAGAGGTAAATATGGACGGCACAATGCGACCACATCACCCCTGAGAAATACACGTGCACGTCGAAATAACCCGGTCTGAGGTACTCAATGTTTCACGTTTAGTACCTACCGGAACATCAACCTTAATTTGACAAAACATTGTCATTAGTGGCTCAAGTGGACCCTGAAATTGATTTCATTTGTTTGTTTCTGAACGGGTTTCCAAGGATAAGAAGTATCTTCTATTCCTTGCTACTAACCAACTTCTTTGACTATAATGTTTATGAATTGATTTGAAATTATGTTGTCAGGATATCTGTTACCGCCCAATAGAAAATAAACAAAAGGGACCTAATGTTTGTTTTCTATTGTAATATAATTAATTATCCATTTTAATTTTCATAATAACACGGAGTAACATATATTTTTCGGGTTTAAGATTTTTCTTTATTTCTCTTAAGAACATCATATTCACTTACAAGAGAAAACTTAATAATATGTAATTTAAATACAAACGTTCCGCACAGTACTTATAATTTATATATAATCTAAGAAGTTAACATAAATAATGAATTACTGACATTTTAACATAAATTTATAATTAAGTTATGCTAATGCAGGTAGTTCTAAATAATTGTAGTTGTTGACGAAATGTGTTGTTGACACTGGTGGCCATAGCCATACTCACTACTTTGTCATTTACACGGATAGTTTACAGCAAGAAGTGACATTGTTTATATTTATTTAGCCACGTTATTTTAGTTTAAGTTATAACACAACTTTTTTATTGCAATATGAAATATTAACTATTTAGATTGTTATATGTAGATATATATTTATTATGTGTATTATATATAGATAAATAATATAGGATCAAAAAAGGGTACATAAGTTTACAAATGGTCGTTGTTATAATATTTTACTTGTAAATTATTATAAATATTATATTAAGATTATAATATTTTCGTTTCATAATCATAAAATATTTATTATTATAATAATTATGTAGATAGGTATTTTATAATACAATATAATTTGTATATTATTTCTGTATTATGATGAATATACTTATTAAAGTTATGAAATTATTGAAATGTATTTATATATTATATAATGTATAATAAGAATTGTTATAAGAATTATAAGTTTATATGTGTATATATAATTATATTCTTATTAAATTAAATTTAAGATTTTTTTTTTAGGTTTTTGGATAGTTTTTTACAATTTTAGGAATTCCTGTAATATATTTTATATCCAAATTCATTTCTCCACTTTCTGTACGGCGCTTTAACTCTTCTTTGAGTTTTTAATAAGGAAAACCTTCCTTATTAAAAATACAATTCGCAATTCTGTGAAGATAGTAAACCTACTATCTTCACAGAATTGCTTCTTTTCATAAACAAAATCCAAATTGTGTGTAATCCATGAAATACAAAATCGGTCAAATGGTGCAAATACTTCCGTGTCGGCTATTAGAGCATTTGTCCAATTTTCACTATTCCGATATTGACGTTCAATTAATGCATACCTTTATAAATTGAATGGTGAAAATTCAGGAATTGAGTCAGATCAAAATGCATCCAATTTATAGACCGTAGAGACGGTATTTTTGGCGGCACGGTATGGCACTCGTGGACACTGCAGCCGTGCCCATGCAGAGTACATACCCACTGTTCCCGAAGAATGAATGTTTTGAATGCAAACCAAAATGTATGAATGTTCCGAAAATAAATCACGCTGAAGTTTTTTTCAGCGAGTTTACTGTCGAACAGGATTACAATGGAATCCTTTACAGGTAACACACTACCTACCTATAGCATTGAGTTAAGTTTGACGACCTCTGTGGCGCAGCGGGCGAAGGTCCGCCTGCGACGCAAGAGGTTGCGGGTTCGATTCCCGCCTCGGAACAACAATTTGTATGATCTGCAAATGTTTGTTCCGGGTGTCTGGGTGTTATATATGTATAATAAAAAAAATATCTATCTATGTATGTATATTATATTAAGTATATCAGAAATCTAGCACCCGTAACACAAGCTTCGAGCTTACCACGGGGCTAGATGTCGCTGTGTAAAATTGTCCAGTAATATTTATATTTATTTATTTTATTTAGTTAAAATGGCTAACATTTCGTTTCGGCATTCATGATTTGATTAGTTCCTATTTCCATTATAATAGGCTTTTGAGTCCGCATCACCCAAAAAAGCAATATGTTACTTCCCCATACCATTACGGCCTAAGATTGCCATGTGGTGCTGGGCTAGGAGTAGCACTAAATATTAATTTATCAGCAGCACGTCTATTGTAATTCAGTGATTGGGATTTTTATCCTTTTAAATAATCAGCGTGGAAAAAGAAAAACATTTAAATTACCTACCTATTTGATAGAAATAATTTATTTAAAACAACTACAAAAATTTCGTTGATAAATAAAATGTTAGCATAGCACCAAACATTTTATTTATCAACGAAATTTTTCGACGTACCAAATTAAAAAGCAGAGAGAGGTACGAATACTTTTGTAGATGGAAGACGCAGCAGACTCTTCAAATAATAATATTGTTTTAGAATGTTGAAGTGATTTAAGTGAAATTGCTGACCTTTTTAAACCCTCATAAGTTAATGTTTTTATTCTACTTAACTACTTTTTCTGTGGAATGGCTTGAGTGTTAAAAACTAACCCAGAGATGACAAAAAATTATAAAGTGTGCCCTTAAAGATTTGTTTTTATTTAACTTCAGGCTCAAATGCATAAATTATACCCTAAAAAGAGTGGTTATCTAAATAATATATATTTAAATAGTTATCTAATATAAGAAAATCGTGTTAGCAACACTATTGATAACTCAAGAACGGGTGACTCGATTTGGCTGAAAATTGTTGGGGATAGCCTAGAACCAGGAGACGGATGGATACATGTTACTTTTTATAGAGGGACAACATTAAAACGCGGGTAAAGCTGCGGGGCGAAAAGATAGTTTTTTAAAATCAAAATACCTATTAACCACAAAATATTAATGACATAAAAACGTTTAACTCATGTTTGAGTCAAGCTGTAAGTAGATTCCCGAAGTCTATTATTGCAATGGAATTTTGTCATTTAAAATGAGGTCGTCGAGCTTTCAGTAATTACTAAATGTAAAGGTCTATTAATTTATTATTCTCATTAACAAAGTACAACTATTGTGGAATAAAACTACCCAGACTTTATAAGTTGTACTAATTAGTAATGAATCTTAATGGCTTCATTTTATAATTAACTATGACCTTCTCAAAGCCTTTTTAATTTAATACACGAAATAATTTTAAATCACTATGTAGGAATCCTAACACTAGGTTAAAAATAATTCTATAAAACTTTGTTATAGACTTTACTATTATGAAAATGTGTTCTAGAAAAATGTTAATTGTACGATTACAGTAAAGTAATTTATATCTTATGAATTTCATAAAGGGAAAAGAATGTCATTAAGTATAAATATTACCATTGGAAGGTTACGATATTATCATTGTACATAAATGTAGTTATTAGACTTTGATAGACACGGAAAATGCACGTGACTTCAAAAAAAAACATTTTTTTTGTAACTTCCGTTACATTAATTCTGTTATATCACGGATGGTTTATATAGTCCAAGAATCGTCCAAATTTGTACAAAAGTTAAAGCACTGCAAAGGTTAGCAAAGTCAAAGTAAAGCTTCGCCCTCACATTAATAAAATAACCTCATTATTTTTAGCTGAGAATGTTCGTCGCTGAAAAGACCTTTTGTTCGACAGCAAAACACTTGGGGCAAGTCAATCGAGGCACTAGGCTTTGTGAAACCGCAAATTAATGAGTCAAGACTATAGTATGCACGCAGTGTCGAGTTTCACCTCTTGTTCACCCCTCTCGGACTTTTGTAGGTTTACTTTGCAATCAGTTATGTTAGGCACGAGAACTTACCTTTGGGATGAAGGGTGAGGGTGTAATTTTAATACTTCAGACGGCTAGGCATAGGCGGACAAGCCGTGTAAAAGACCCATATAACATAGGTATACTTATAAAAGGTTTTAGCATTCATAAGAAATGTGGTATTTAAAAGAAAATCAAATTACAGACAATCTACACTTTTATGAAATAACAAAATTACAAAACCATGAATTTCATTTAACTCTTAATAAAATTTACTGTAAGTCAAACCTTCAGAGATATAGATTTGAAGGAGCAATTTTATCTTGTTACTGTTAAAAGTCACTGAAATAGATATTTGAGCGTCATTTGAAGTGCTTCAGAGCTTACCAAACGGCATTAAAAGCTAGGCAGTCAAAATGAAGGACCAAATTCTGCTTGCAATTTTCTCCGTCTTCGCCTTGTCGGTGCCAGTTTTGCTTAGGTAATTCGGCTAATGATCCAAATTTCCAAGCATAAAGGAAATGACTTAGATAACAGGGTAAAATATCAGTGCTGAGACTCGAATCGGATCGATATTAGCCCGCTGGAGAGCCCGATAAGAGATAACGCTTCTCTCGAATCGCTTGCCGCAGGATAACGATATTCCCGAAAGAGTTCCGCTTTGTTTCGCGAGTACCGTTCCATTCTAAACCCTTTATAACCTAGTTGGAAGCTTTAGTTTTGTTTTAGAAAAACAAAACACATACCAAAAGATTTTATAGGTTAGTGATACGAATGTTATTATTGCAGAATCTGAAGCCAAATATAGTCTCCTAAAATACCTGTCCTAGTTTGCTCAATATATTCAAATTGACAAGGATTATGTATGTGGGACAAAATACACGTTATAACGGTAAAATCTGGCGTATGTAATAAGCAGATTCCTCCAGAAAGCAGAATTAGCATAACAAAAACTCAGCTTATACCGTGTGAAAGTTCCAACGATCCCCCACCCCTTGAACATTATGATTATCGTACAATCATTCAATTTCAGTTGCGATTGCGCAAGTTCCCACCGTGCAAGATTTCTCCCCTCGTTACAGGTAAACAGACGGATCGGTAAGACGGCCGAGGGGTCGAAATCAATGCTGATAAAGAATAGGGAACCCATTGTGTGCGCTGACGCAAGGACCCACGTGCTCCGCTGATCCCACGGTCCCGGGGGGAGGGGTTACAGGAACTGTATTTAAGGGTGCGTTGGCGCATAACGGACACACTTCCGAATCGAGAGCGCAACAGTACACACCCCGGGGTCGCCTCGGGCACCCCGAGGTGAAACATTTCTAATTGCTGCCACACTTCCTCTACGTCAATTAAAAGTTAGCTAAGTTCGGTGTTTTCGCTCGTTAAAATTAGCATTCAAAAGTTAAACTACAAGTGAAGTGAACTCCTTGGCAATAATTTATGTGAGTATCTTTATTTTAATGTGTTTTGTGTTAGAATATTTTCATGACTGTAACAACTATGAATGTATATTTTATAAATTTACTTTCAGATCTGTTATTCATTGTACCTACTATATACATATTTATCCATTTTATTCAAATCAAAAAATTCTTGTGCGTTAAAAACATTTAGATTAAAGATTTTAAGAAGTTCCATTTACTGTTTAATCTGAAGATTAATTTTATATTTTCTTTCCAGATATCCAAGATGTATAAAAGATGAAATGGTCGTCTTTTCATACTGTGAATAATATTCGTTAAATTCTACATTCAAGATGTTTGGAATAGTTTTTGGATAAAAACAAAAATTAGAGAAATACTTTCCAGGAATTTCATCACTATGGAATTAAAACCAAATTCAACTGAAACAAATCCCCGGAACAATTTCAAGGATGATTTTATCCCGGTTCCAATGACATTTTTGGAACCACAGGTGAATTTCTACCTTTTCTAGATTTCCAAAGATACCTTAGATAAGAAGTAGGTTAGGTAATGTAGGTTCGTCTTTAGCTTTCTTACTTTTTAATTTAGAATTAATATATTACAATAGGAATTTAGAGTAGGTGTAAAAAACAGTCAAAACAGTGGAGGACTTCATTCAACCCTTCTTCGTCAAGATTAGCCTTAATGATCGGCGTTTTTGTTGAAGTTAAGTTTCATGTTGTTACTTTGTTGAGTTTTCTTGTTATCAATTGTTATTGTTGTAATTTGTTAGTGTTGATTACTGCTCAGTAATTTTTGTTAAATATTCATACAGCAGAAAACCATTCGGTAGTAGCTAGATATTATTTTCGTATTAACTTTTATGGAACTTGGGCCAATCATTTTTAGTTCAATACTATGTTTAACTTTAAGAACCCGGAAAAAAATAAGCCATTGTTTTTTGTTATTGTTGAGTCTTGTTGTGTTCATGTTTGAATTGTTGATTGTTGAGTTTTCGCTAGTTTTACTACACCACCTAAAATAATGTTGTGGGTTTCCGACATCTATGATTAATGCACATACATACAGTTCATTTTAATTCTAACATAATTTGGTAAAAATAGTTCAATTTGTATAACATCCAAAATTATAACAATTTATTTTTTCACCATACTTAGCCTTAGATTTCTGATTTCAACAAAAAATGTTAAGTTTTATTATTATGTTTGGTTTGTAAATTGTTGTTATTGTTATTATTATCTAGCTGGCCTAGATTCTTGTATATTTCGTGTAAATATTTGAACCTCATTTACAAAATAAACACAGTATTTATCCAAATTCCTATGTAAATATTTCCAAATTTTGTACATTACTAATAATTTATGTATTAAAGTATAACTATTTGGTTAATCTGATGTAAATATTTTTTGCCAGCAGGACTGGTATTGTAAAATTTTGTAAATTACTGTATTTCAATTTTTTTTTATTTTGATTTTTATCTTTCTACCAACCACTACAACCATCGATCAATTTAAAGATCACCATCATAAATTTAAACATGTTATTGTTGCATAAATTCAAAGTTACGTTAAGTTTAAACTCTGAAAAAACCATCATCGTTAATCGTTATCCACTTTGGTTTATTACTGTTTAATTTTTTGTCTGGGACCGTTGTTTTCTGTTTTGTTATCATAAACCATTTAAATGACCTTTGCCACGTTAGTTATGTTTGTATACTGTTTTGTTGATTTGTCTGTTTAGAAACTGATAAGCCTTGTTTTTTGTTATCACTTATCAGATTCATGCATTATCTTCGTTCGTTTGGTTTGAATGTTATTATCCGCCTGACTCTTTATGTTTGTCAACATGGATATGATAAGAATATCCTTTGTATTTTTAATTTTTTGTTTAATTTGTTTGGAACAATCACGATGTGCCTTAATTGCCTACAGTGCCTAATCTTGTTTCACTTTGTTTTGTTATTTTTTGTCTCTTTAAAGGGTTTTTATTAAAAACCTTTCAAAGACGCACTCGTTAAGCCTAGTACAGTTTTATGCTCCCCTCTACAGGAAATATTTGTGTTTCAAATGATCCCGCTATTTCGAGTAAATAACCATTATTTACCCTATCTGATAATAGAGGTTTTGACACATTATTTAGCTCTATCTAACGAATAATTACCAATTATTTACAATAGTATTCAAAATAACACATTAACTTTTTGGTCAGTCACACACTATTTATCGAGCATAAAATTGTATCACGCATTTATTGTTAAATCGTTATTTGAACTGTTGTTAATGTTAACTAATCGTAAGCGTTGAATTACTGTTAAGTTTGAATTGTGATATTTGTTATCTTTCGTTTTCATTGATGGCTGTGTGTTTGTTAATTTTATGTTAAGTTTTCGTTTTAACTTGTTTTCTTTTGTATTGTTTTGTTCTGTTCTTTGTTTCTTGCCGACATTAAGGTCACGATACACAATGCCTTAGCCGTAAACCCTTGTAATTATACGTTACCTTTATTTAATTGACTTTAGAATATAAATGGTTTTCCATAAAACTGTAGTTAAAACAGAAGCTTTGTATAAAATTGACAAATAGAATGTAAGACTAGAAATTCTTGATGTATGATCACAGTATGATAGATTTTTGTGTGTGTAAAATAAAATATAAAACAGCCAAGTAATTTGTTTTTTTTTCTTAGTTTTTTAACATTTATAAAACCTAATAGTCCGGGATCCGTGGAACATGGTTAGCACTTGATTACTATCAAGCTAATTTAAGGTACCTATAGGATATTTTGGGCGTCTCATCGAAACGAAGCTACGAAAAATTAGCTTGATAGTAATAAAGTGATAACCATGATCCACGGATCCTGGCCTAAAAAACCTTTTCGGTCTAAACTAAACCCTTTTAATCCTTTTTTTTGAGTAAATAGGCCACCAGAGCGATTTGCAAACTTAGTTTAATTTACTCACAGGACTTAAAATTCTAAATTTTACGACGAATTAAAACGTCCTAGTATTGTTTGAAAATAACAGTGGAAGTCGGCTGGAGTCTAGCCAATTGTTTCATTATCTATGGTGGAAATATAACCAGGCTATGCAGTTCGCTGTGGTTCCAAAACACTGTCCCGCCGCTTTAGATTCTAGATACACATCCAAAATGGAGATAGTTCGCGAAAACAAGCTGGGCATCTAGCTGTTTGCAATCTCGCTTCTTAATTGCTTAACTTTAACCAGAACATTCGGTTCCTGTTGTCGGAGGATACGTTAAGTCCACACCCACACATACACATCTTAGAATAAGATTCCCCAGTAACCTAAAGTAAACATTGTATCTAAGTCTGAAACTAGTTCAGCAAAGTTATTTGGTTCTCTGGTTATTTTATATTATGAGTAAGTATGCCGTGGTTTTGTACCACTTGACGTGTTTTCCTATTGTTGGTGGAAAGTCCAAACTGCGTGACTTGTGTTGCATGAAGATGATTCATTATTGATTGACTAGTTTGATTGTGGTCATATATTTTTACGAAGAGATGAAGGTGTGCTATGTTTTTTCTAATGATAAGTATAAATCAAAATATTAGTCTCAGGATCTAGGAGAGTGGGGCTTGTTACCCTCGGTAATGAGGGTATCAATATATTGAAAGTAACGAATATACTTCTAGAAGTACAATAAGTAAAACGCTTTTGAACGATTAATCACCAATAAGAGGTATGAACACCCAAGTGTTTACTTATATTAATATAGGCTAGATTAAAACGCTGTAATAGGTAATTCATAATATGCACACAATTAATTTTATCATTCCTTCATTAAATTCAAAAGCAAAATTAAAATCATCTACATTACAAAGCATAGCCGTTTCATAAAATTAATTGTCTCTTGAACTGTATTTTGAGTCCAACGGGGCGGAACGGATGAAAATATAAGGTATTCAAGTCGCTTTAGCAAACAGTAGCCGGCAGCCTCGATCGAAATCTCTGCACGGAAGGATAAAAATGAAGCCGGAACACTGAAAAGGAAATTTCGTCGTCTATCGTCGAGAATATTTCTTGTTTATCCAACAATTTCGGAATTAAGAGTCTGTATCTTGGAATTCGTTCAAGTACTCTGGATATAAATGAATGTAGCTGGTTTCACTGCCTGTCACGATAGAGGTAGCGTGATCCCTAAGCTCGGAGGAGTCACTCTCTCCACCGGCTCCGAGCCTGAGGGCGTTCACCACGGCCTTGCACTTCTCACTCCGCTTTAGCTGCTTCTCCGTCCGTTCTTGGGTGGGCATCAACCTTTTCTGATCCATTTGAACTCGCCTTACTTTCTTCCTGACGAGATCTATGTAGTGTTCTACCTGGTCTTGGAACACATCGAGAGACCAGAAAAATCGCAGATCTGCAAAGCTGATTAGAATTAAAGCAGCGTAAAATCCCACTACACAAGCAGCGTAATAGTGAAGTTTTGGATCGAACTTGGAAAAAAGTGGGCAGTCTTCGTTCAGACAAAGGCAACTCCAAAAGTACGATTTCACTGGTTCCGATGGCGGCTTTATCAGAGGCAGCTCCATTGTCGTATGTTACGTGTGCTAAGCATATTATGACTAAGACATCATTAGCTCAGGCATTTTCATTCCCAGAAATAATTACTAATTGAAAAATAAAAAACTATTTTTTTTAATTTTCTATGACAGATGAATTATCAAAGTTTTTTAAGTGTCATAGAAAGGCTTATATTAGCGAAATGCACATAGAACTAATAAAAAACATTTAATTATCAAAGTTTTCTCAACCCTCAACCCCATCACAGATAAAAAAATACTATAGTCCTTTACTATCCCTACCTAATTTTGCTTCTGTACTAAACATGTACTAAATTAGTTTTATTTGATTATCATATCTGTCGAAAAATTGGAAATAACCTACAGTATTTAGGGCATTTACAACAAATAAGGTAATACATCATATGCAATCGATAAAAATAATGGTTAATATTTTAATCATGGCTAATAAATTAATGTCACGTCATTAATTTTTCTAATAAATCTTTGTGGTATTCTATAACAATGTATTTATATGAAACAACGTAGGTGGGTTGGGTATACATTTTCCTTTCAATATTTATGAAGTTTTACAATTTTTTCAGAAATTTCCCAAAGTTTTCGTTGCAGTTCTGGATTGCTCGCTACTTCTTTAAGTTTTTCCTCTTTGCAGTCACTATAGTACCGGCCACTAACCTCACTCACTTCAGGAGAAACCGCCAGATAAATCTGCGTCTGCGCACCCTCCCAATTATTTTTACTTAGAATTCTAAACACTGGTAAGTATAAATACTTTACCCAGTATGTCTCGATACCATCCATGATTGCTGTGCCAACGGCTCCAGGGTGTAAAGCGTTCGCGATGACCCCTGTGCCTTTCAGTCTCTTTTCTAGCTCTAATGTCATCAGAATATTGCACAATTTGGTATTAGAATACATCTTCACGGTGTTGGATATATCGGTAGATACTTCGTTGTCCATATTAAGATTCTCAATGTCGAGCTTGCTAGTTCTGTATGCCATTGATGAAACATTTATAATTCTGCTAGGAGCAGATTCTTTTAATTTGGGCAAAAGCAAGTTTGTAAGTAAAAAAGGTCCAAAATGGTTTGTTTGCATAACGAAATGTAAACCGTCTTCTGTTTTTACATTATTCACGCTTGAAGCGTCGGTAACTCCGGCATTGTTTATAAGAATATCTAGTCTTTTCTCAGTTGTAATAATTTCATTTGCAAACTGCCTTACAGAGTTCAATGAGGCAAGGTCAAGGTTCCGGTAGTGTACGTCTTTATTGTCAGTAGCTGCAATTATTTGGTCTCTGGCTTTCGTTCCTCTCCCTTCATTTCTGCAGGCGATGATCACTCTTGCTCCTCTGTCGGCTAAGTCTTTGGCTGTCTCGAATCCTATGCCAGCGTTGCCTCCAGTCACAATCACAACTTTTCCAACTAAGTGTTTGCTGCATTTGTTGATACCAACTGATAATTTAGCATATATCTTAACAGCTATCAACAAGGCTGATATGACGAAAAATAAATAAAATATCACTGATGTCAACATTTTTGATAATAATTCGTTAAACATAAACCTACAATAGCAGTCGTGTTACTTATGGTCCACAGAACAAGGTCAGCGGGTTTTTATACAGTATTAATAACGCAAGTCATGTTTGTTGTTGTAATCAATTTAAATCTTAAGTTACGGATACACACGGGACAAATTGTTCCAGAACATGAAGCGAACCACTAGATTACCGTGACGCCGCAACGTTGCATAGTATCCCGCAACATACCCTCCTTTCTCCCGCCTTGAGAGCGCACGTTCCACGTGGTTGCTCTATTTGTCCCTTAATGTATCAGTGGCTTAAATTATGCATTGCTAAAAAATATTGTAAGGCGCTGTTCGTAACAAAAATACAAAGGATGGATACATAGAAAAAAAATATTTATTGTGCTAGATAACCAAATAAATAAATAATAGCATATCTATACAAATAATAAATCTCTAAGAGTCGGTCATGGAGTAAGTTAGTTTACTTTCAGAGATATTGTGTTTATATCCTCAATATATGATACGGAAACGAATTTGACCATTTTTAGATTTTTTTCTGTATGTATGCGTTTGTATACGTATATGTATGTCTGTTCCTCCATAGCTCTTAAACGAATTATCCGAATTTAATGAAATTTGATAGAAAAACATTTAGAATAGACTATTTAAAATTTTTGCTCCAATTATGATAAGACGTGGCTCCCATACAAACATAATTTAACGCGGACGGAGTCGCGGGAACACCTAGTTTAATATACATTTTGACTGGCATCTAGGCGCTGGGCAGTGCTCACGCCTGTGAATAAATACAAGCAATGATATCGAGTTGCTATGATATAATTTTGTAAGAAATCGAGTTGCATCTATCATTTTGTAAAAGTTATCTAGTACTCGTAGATGTATTTATTATCACGATGATTTAGCAGATTTTGGATTAAACCAGCCTATCAACCTTTGATCACGTAGATTTATTAATTGTTGATTATTTCTGATGCAACTTTTCAAAACATTGTTCTTACCTTGTAACAGTTTCCCACACCTGCACTTCATTTATCTCAGGTATATAGCTATAACAGTATTGCGTTTACGGCAGTCGTTCTTTCCAATTGAGGTATTTATGTCGTATTTAAAATGTTCACCACCATGATTTGTTATATTATTTTTGGTTTACTGCTGTCATATGTGGTTGGTAAAATATACGTCAAACTAATAGTCAGGGATCCGTAGTACATGGAAATCAAGTGATTACTAACAAGCTAATTTTTGGTGAGTAGCTTCGTTTCGATGAGACGTCCAAAGATATCCTATACCCAACTCTCGATTGTGGTAGCTAACAGAGATATCAAGGATTAAAAAATTCAAGGATGTAAAACCGGGATAACGGACCACGAAATTTGTAGGACAATATGTTATATCTCAAGATAATTATCTAAATTATATAAAAACATGTTTGTCCTACAAAACCTATGGTTTGATCAAAGAGTCCGCCATTTCCAAAATGTGTCGAAAACGAGGTCAATTTAAATGATTACTATGATTACTAACCAGCTGATTTTTTGTTGTATACTTAATTAATATTTATAAAATCTAACGGACATATTGTCCGACAAATTTCGTGGTCCGTTATCCCGGTTTTACACCCTTGAATTTTTTAATCCTTGATATCTCTGTTAGCTACCACAATCGAGAGTTGGGTATAGGATATCTTTGGACGTCTCATCGAAACGAAGCTACTCACCAAAAATTAGCTTGTTAGTAATCACTTGATTTCCATGTACTACGGATCCCGGCCTATAACGTTGGGTATAAATAAAAGCAGTAGACACTTGGTTGGAAAAGTAGTGATTGTGACGGGAGGTAACGCTGGTATAGGGTTCGAGACTGCAAAAGATCTTGCCGACAGAGGAGCAAAAGTGATCATCGCTTGCAGAAATGAAGGAAGAGGAACGAAAGCAAAAGACCAAATAATAGCAGCAACTAACAACCAAGATGTACACTATCGAAACCTTGACCTCTCATCTCTTACATCTGTTAGAAGATTCGCGAAGGAAATAATAAATACTGAAAAAAGTGTAGATATTCTAATTAATAATGCCGGTGTTACCAACGCGTTTGGAGTTAAGAATGTGATAACTGAAGATGGGTTACATTTTGTTATGCAAACCAACCACTTCGGGCCATTCTTGCTGACCAACTTACTTCTACCAAAATTAAAAGAATCGACTCCAAGCAGAATCATCAACGTCTCATCTTTGTCATATCTAGATGGAAGTATTGATCTAGAACACATCAACAAGGTAGAACTTTCCGGCATGCGTGGCGTCACGAAAATGTATGCTAACACAAAATTGTGTAATATTTATATGACTCTAGAACTTCATGAACGACTTAAAGGAACAGGAGTTACTGTAAATGTGCTTCATCCAGGAGTTGTGGATACTGATATTAATGCTAGTATAGGGACGTGGTGGGTTAGATATTTGTACACACCAATTATAAAATTGTTCAGTAAGTCTTGTTGGGAAGGTGCTCAGACCAGCATCTACCTGGCAGTGTCACCGCAGGTCGATGACCTAAGCGGGCGCTATTTCAGCGACTGCAAAGAGAAAAATCTCTGGAAAGTTGCCCGTGACCCAGAAATTCAAAGGAAACTTTGGGAACTTTCTGAAAAGATAGTAAAGCTGCAATAAAATTAAAACATTATATTATTTTTAATTATGGAAAAAAAAAATTACAAGTCCAATGGACGAATTCGTCGGCGCAGCGTGAGATCATCCGAATCCGTATCCGTTCGGATCATGCGTATGACGCAAGAGACACAGCGCTTCATATAGCGCCAATCTCAAATATAAAGTTCGAAAGATGTAACTTGTGTGGATGCTATTATATGGCAATCCAAATATGCCCTAACTAAACCATGGCGCGACGCATGTATAGGTATATACTCTATGACACACAAAACCCGTTCATTCGCCAGTAAAGTGAGTAATATTGTTAAATGTTATCTGTTTGATTGTAACAAAAATAAACCAACGATAGTCATCGCCTGTGAGCGCACGCAATTAGTAGTCACTTAACGTCCAAGTAGGCGCAATGTTTGTTTTAATATTTTCTTTTGTTATTTTTCATCTACTATTAATCATTTGTTATGCACTTTACTGTAACCTCACTTACGGAATCAATAAATGCAGTAAACATTTAGTTGGAAAAGTAGTGCTTGTGACAGGAGGAAATGCCGGGATCGGGTTTGAAACTGCAAAGGATTTGGCTGACCGTGGAGCACGAGTTATAATTGGCTGCAGGGACCCAGGGCGAGGTACCGCTGCCAGAGATAAGATAATACTGGAAACTAATAACAAAGATGTAATTTACAAACATTTAGATCTGGCGTCCTTTTCATCAGTCAGGGAGTTTGCTCACGATATAATTAGA
Organism: Chloroclystis v-ata; assembly: GCA_963691955.1. NCBI lineage: Eukaryota > Metazoa > Arthropoda > Insecta > Lepidoptera > Geometridae > Chloroclystis > Chloroclystis v-ata. Next base: position 6,404,808 of record OY829902.1, on the reverse strand, counting down.
TCAGAAACACAACTAGACATTCTCATCAATAACGCAGGAGTCATTGAAACTAAACTATCAACAACCGAAGATGGACTAAATAAGGGTATGCAAATCAATCACTTTGGACCATTCCTACTTACTATTCTACTATTGCCGTTATTGAAACAGTCGGCACCAAGTCGAATTATAAATGTAGCATCAACAGTGTATCGCTATGGAAAAATTGAGTTTGATAATTTGAATTTAGAAAAAGAAACTGAGAAAACGTTTAGTATGTGGCAATTGTATAACAATACGAAACTGTGCAATGTTTTAATGACTGTGGAGCTGGCAAGATTACTGGAAGGTACAGGAGTAACTACGTACTGCTTACACCCAGGTGCGATTGGTACTTCAATAGCATCTGGAATATTAAATGATAGACCTTGGTTGAAATATCTAAATTTTATAAATTTAGTACTAAGGACGCCTTGGGGTGGTGCTCAGACTTCTATATATCTCGCTGTTTCGCCAGAAGTTATTCCTCTAAGCGGACAGTATTTTGCCGAATGTCGCCCACAGAAAACTACAGAATTATCTAAGGATTCTGCTTTAGCTAGGAGGCTATGGGAAGAATCTGAAAGAATAATACTAAATAGCTAAATTCAAATTGAATGAAGTTCTGAAACATTCATTAATTTAACCGACTCTATTGATCGTTATAATCGTAATCCATTACAGACTATATTTGTTATCTTTGCACGTAATTACTAAATACAGTGGAAAATGATGTAAGCGTAATTTTGTTTGATGTTTTTTTATTCCATCCTTTCCTGTAAAGCGCATGGTACTTGCCCTCTGTCCTAACATTAAAATAACAATCGCTATAAATGTTTTAAAACAAATTTCAACAATGTAACGCCTGAATCTGTTTATTGGCAATGCAACGTTTTGTCTCTGTTAAATAATCAAATAATAATCAAATAATCAATTTATTGGTAAAAATAAATATTTACACGTAAAATAGTATAATAATCATATTAAATGTCAAATACCTAGTTACTGAATCAGAAATGTCAAAAATCAATTACACAATTTTAGAAATTACAAATGTCAATAAAATACAAAATATGAAATATATAGTTAGAACTCAAAACGGCGTAATCACATACTAAACCCTCGTATGTAAAAGTATCGCAGATATGAATATTCTAGAATAAAGATACTCTTTCATTGCAGGTAGTAGTAGGTATCTTACAGAATTACTTGCAAATGAACCTGTCAAGGATCAAATATGACTCAGCAATAAGACAAACTCCAACTTATTAGATCGTTTCGTGTTTCCTGAGGCGGCAAATTGCCTGCAGAAACATCCTGATTTTAGGTAAAACGCCCACAACTTACTGCGAGGTGTGTTTCTCGGTTCGTTCTCCGTCAAAGGGAATTCAACATCATTTCCTGATTGCTCACTGAATATCTTTTCGAGGAATTAGAGGAATGACTGTAAGCAGAAGTCATTGCTTCAAAATAATAGGATAGTTTTTACATCACAAAATTCATATGTTGGTGAAACAGGTGAGCGATTGCGTGACTATCTTACTAGAATTACCGATAAATGGTAGGTATTTTAAAATAAATCAGATAGTAATCCTGATAAGTCTTCCTATACACATTTCATATACATAGTTTTAGAGGTATTATTGTTTATTGTTAATAAAGTAGAACAGCTACTTAAGTAACAATTCTCCTAATCTTTGGAGAAGTTTTAAATGTTTGTAAATATTGTCGATTTTAAGTTCGAAGTTATTAACTTACTTATGGCAGAACGATCATGCAATCGGTCGTTGTTACACAGCCTTGCATATAATTCATTAGAGATTTATAAACTGCCTCTATGGCACATCGAGCGAATACCCAATTATGGCATAAAAGGCAACAGATTCGATTCCCATGGATGGATTTGTAAGTATTTTACTGTAAAAATTGTCATGGTTTGACTTTTTCGGATAAATGGGAAATCCACGACACGTTACAAGTTAGAAATGGCCATTAGCTGCGGTTGAGATTTTCATTTTATTTCAAAAATTTAAACAGTTGTGAGTAAATATACTTTAACATGATTCACTCATAACCACCAACATTTAAATTGATATAAATAATATCAAAATGATCTGTTTCTCACAAATTTATTTCAAAGACAAAGTTAACACAAGACAATTTTTTTAACATAATTAGACCAAAAGCATAGTCCTCATCTCATCTAATCCTGTTGAAGTTTTACATTTTTTTCAGAAACTTTCCATAGTTTTCGCTGTAGTTCTGTATTGCGAGCTATTTTATCAAGTTTCTCTTCTTTACAGTCACTGAAGTAACAGCCGCTAACTTTATTAACTTCAGGGGATACTGATAGGTAGATGGTAGTCTGTGCACCCTCCCAATTCGATTTACATACAAACTTAAACAATGGTAAGTACAAATATTTAAACCAAAATGTTGCAACACCATCCATGATTGTCGTTCCCACTGCTCCAGGATGGCAGGCGTTGGCAGTGACATCAGTACCTTTCAGTTTTTCCTCGAGTTCTAATGTCATCAGTATGTTACACAGTTTTGTATTAGAATACATTTTCAAAATGGTACCAAATTGTTCAGCGTTTACTTCATTTTTCATATTTAAATCCTCAATGTCGAGATCACTGTATTTGTATGACATAGACGACACATTGACGATTCGGCTCGGAGCAGACTCTTTCAATTTGGGCAAAAGCAGATTAGTTAGTAAAAACGGACCAAAGTGGTTGGTTTGCATAACAAAATGTAATCCATCTTCTGTTTTTGCATTGTTGACGCTAGATGAGTCGAGAACACCGGCGTTATTTACAAGAATGTCAACTCTTTTCTCAGTATTGATAATTTCCTTCGCAAACTTCCTAACAGAGGTCAATGATGCAAGGTCCAGGTTCCGGTAGTGTACATCTTGGTTCTCTGTAGCAGCAATTATTTGATCTTTGGCTTTCATTCCCCTTCCTTCATTTCTGCAAGCGATGATCACTCTTGCTCCTCTGTCAGCTAAGTCTTTTGCTGTTTCAAATCCTATTCCGGCATTTCCTCCCGTTACAATCACAGTTTTTCCAACCAAGTGTCTGCTACATTTATTAATACCCAATGTTAGCTTGAAATAGATCTTTACAGCTGTTATTAAAAATAATAATATAAGTATCAAATAAAATAACACTGTAGTTAACATTTTATAACTTAGTTTTGATTATTTTGTCACAAGATGATTTCAAAACAATCGGTATACGAATGATCACGGAATAAGGTTTATCAAAAAATCATAGATAACATGGCGGTATTGTTCCGTGTGTACAAGGTCAAGGGGCGTGATGGGTTTTTGTTCATAGTGTAGTCAAAGAGTCGAGCCTCTATCATGACATTAGTTCATGGATCACCTACGGATGTTTATCGTCTCTTTATGCTTGTCTAATAATCAGGTTCTTCATCTATTCACTTCATCACTTCTAGGGGCATTTTTAAACGTAGATCATTGGCTGTCTATTGATCTCACAACTTTTCCGAATAAATTATAATTGCAGCATTTGTCTTGATATAATAAACCCTACTTTAACACAAGTTTATGACTTTTTAAATATTATGTATGAATCATATTTATAGTTTCAGATAATATTATCAAAAAAAAATTTTGTATAGCCTGAATGAATTTCTCATTTCCTTCTAATGTTTGCTATAAAAAATATATAAGGCGTTTAGAAGTTTTATCAATAATCCCATTGACATAAAATATACTTTTATAAAGATTCCAACTAAAGTAAACAATTGTTAGGGTAATTTGTGTAGCAGCACATATACATTTATTTCAAATAAAATACTTCTCGAATGCACTGACACAGAATGACGCTTCTGCTCCTCTTCTGATATATAAATCTCCTTGTTTTGAGGACATCCACGGGAAGAGAGAGTCGTACTATTCTTAAGCCGTACGGCCACAATTGCGTTTATTAGCGGTCTAGACCTACAAGACGTTATCCATCAATTATATCAATTAGTCAGACATCTTTTATTGGCAGAAAGTAGTCCAAGTTCAACACGGATGAGTCTACGTCGCGTCGCTACAGTCACAACTAGGGCATACCGATATATAAATGAACTAGCCGATCCGTCGACAGCTTTGAATGCGTTTTTTACGCTATCTACTTATACCTTATGAACTAGGTATAAGTAGATAACGTAAAAAAGCCTATCAAATTCCTCGATAAATGTAGGTACTATCCAACACTGAAATAATTTTTCAATGTGGACCATCGGTTCCTGAGATTAGCGCGTTTAACTAACAAACAACCACTCATACAAACTCTTCAGCTTTATCATATTACTATAGATATGTCTACGTTTTTAACTTACAGTATAATTACCAAATGTCAGCTACAATAGTTAATGTTAATATAATTGTTTAATTATATCTCACAATGATTACTAGAATGAACTATTATGTATATTTTTAGAATGATTTTCCATCTAATCCGAGCTAATGATGCTACATGAAATGTGCAGAGCAAGTTATATCCTCTTTATTCTTTCAAAAATTATAGATTTATAAATTATTGTCAATATCGTGGTATATGTAATTATATTAAAACAATTTTATTGTTATGAACTTGATGAAACAAGGTAAGAGCAGTTGCTGTTGTCCCTATAAATACTGTTCCGGTGCCGATCTGTTTCGAATAGTATTTCCCAAGGAGAGATAACATTCTCTAGTTCTTTATATTCAATGACAAGTTACGTAATTCCGTCAACTAGCCGCGCGTACGCACGTTTGGCAAATATATAGTTAGTATCGCCAGCGACGCGCTTGCGCCGAACGTTACCTGATTAAACGCGATTAACATGTGATATCTAAAGAAATATCTGTTATTTATCTCAGATAAAATAAATGGACTCAAAACCTTATCAACATTTCTGACCTCTTTAAAACTTATGTTCCGTTTAATCGTCCAGACATAATAAAGATGGTGCTCTACACGCTAGCTGCAGCCGTGATATTTATAGTGATAACAGTTAAAGTTTATCAGAAGTTGACCGTTGGAATATGCCGGTCGAGTGCTCACATGGTAGGGAAAGTGGTGATAGTGACCGGAGGGAATTGCGGAATAGGTCTTGAGACTGCAAAAGACCTAGCTTCACGTGGCGCTAAGGTGATACTCGCGTGTCGCAGCGTTCGAAGGGCCAACGAAGCAATAGAAGAAATCGTGAAAGCCAGCGGAAATAAGGACATTCATTTCTATCAGCTTGATTTGACCTCATTGTCGTCAGTCAGAGAATTTTGTAAGCATATTTTAAAGAACGAGAAAAGGCTCGACGTTTTAATTAACAATGCCGGAGCGGGAGGCATGGGGAATCACAAGACAACGGACGGGTTACATGTCGGAATGCAGGTCAACTACTTCGCGCCTTTCTTATTGACGTGCTTGTTGCTCCCGCTACTGAAGTCGTCGGCACCGAGCCGTATCGTGTGCGTCTCTTCAATGATACACAAGTATGCGGAGATGGACTTTGAGAATCTCAACATGGAGAAGTACTGGAGTGATTATTTAGTTTACGCCAACAGCAAGTTGTACGTCAACTTGATGACCTTGGAATTGAGTCGTAGGCTCGAAGGCACCGGCGTCACGGTCAATGCCCTGCATCCCGGTGTAGCGGCTACCAATATATTTAGAAATATTCCTAGTTCTATAATTAGAGGTATCGTAGAAAAAAGTATAGGTTTCGTATTCCAAACTCCGTGGGAAGCGGCTCAGACCTCCATTTTCCTTGCTGTTTCGCCGTCGGTGGAAGATGTCAGTGGGAAGTACTTTAGCGATTGCCGCGAGAAAAAACCCTCTAAACTAGCACAGGATGTGGAATTAGCGAAACGGTTATGGAACGAGTCAGAAAAAATAGTTAAATATTCACTTAGTGAATGATGTATAAAATGGTATCTAGTTAAATTATTTATTTTTAGATTATGACAATTAAAATTTTATTTAAGTACTTATTTGTTTTTTTTACCTGCGTTGTTAATAAATAATTCGTTATCTTCTGAACAATATTTAATAAAATCAAGATGGACTTATTTTCCAATTAAAACAGATTGTTAACTTACCAATGTATATTAATTAGGATAAAAATAAATACATATATTACAGGATGTTACGCCAAAATACCCGAATAAAGGGTTCATCAAAATTTAAAGAAGAACCCTGCAATTAGCGGCACCTAACCAATTTACGAATCAGGTAATAATCGATTACGGCGAGTTAATTAGTGGACACTAACGAGAGAACCAATAGTGTAGCTACAATCCACATTAATTTATCATGTAGGTAGCTAGCGTTAAATTGAAATAATTCCGTGCTATGGGCGAGACTGGCTGCGGTCGTTTTATTTGGGCATAAATCTCCCGCGGGTACATCTGATTTACAGTAGTGCGCTTTGTGCCCGCTCACCTCGCAGCCTCACTGTTTGCAGGGCTTTGTGGCCATATACTCACACAATTACGGTGTACCCCACTTGGATTTACTATTATTTATCAACTGGATATAAAAGTTACGACGTGGGAAGTTTGATGGCATCCCGCCTTCCGTTCTGTTGTAAATGTTGGTTATTGTGCTTTTATGTGGAATTTATGGAGCGGACCATTGTTTCATTGCAATAATTATTGGGAAGGCAGTATTGATTGATATGCGCATTGGGAGCGGGGTGTGAGGAATAATCCGTTGTTGTTTATAGTCTTTGTCCTGATGGGTAGAGCACCCCAAACCACAGTTGCAAAGACATCCCACGAAAGAATATGTATGTACCTTAACACTTAGCTTTCGTTATGGACATCAGATATCTAGAACTTATCATACAAATATGAATAAAATAAATATAAAGAAAACATCGCTCTCGAATTAAATTAAACTTAAATTAAATCAGGGAGACGAGTAATTAAAAAGTGGCGCTATTGGTAGGTACGTGATAATGATAGGAGAGAGATGACAAGAAACCGATGGAACGTGACGAATGCAGGTGAATGTAGTACGAAAATCATGTTTATTGATCATTTCCGGAACGATACGAGCATATGAAAAAATATGCTGATTGATGAAAATGAAATTGTTGAACAAGCAATACCTACAATCTCGTAAAATTACTGCTATGAAACTATATTTTGTATTTGGTTATACAAAAAGGGCATTGGTCGACTTAACTTGTTGGATGTTATTGGTTTTCTAATACATATCTCTACACGGTCTAGTTTTCTTATGTAGAGACTGCTTTTTCTTGTGTCTTTTTATGTAGAGACTCTTCTAAGTTCTATGTTTGCCTCAAATAATCCTGTACCAAGCTAACGGATATGCTTACACGTACTTGTTAGCGTAGTGAACTGCTTTACATTACATTTTAAGTTAAGCTAAGAATGAACCTTGCTATCATAACTAAGAAAGTTGTTCTTCTGTAACTGTGCTGTAGGTACGGTAAACTAATTATGATTTCGATAAAAGTAGGTAGATCTACTTCCAAAGACCCATGCGTGAGTTTTTAAATAATGGTGCGAATGCTTTATTGGAAATGAGTGATGAATGGTCTTCTGGAAATTAAGTCATCCGTAAAGCAATCACGAGAAACCCTGGCTCTGGGTAATCTTCGGAACTCCCATGTCATTATAAACAGATTTGCGGGGCCATTTTGCTTTAGAAGGCGCGTAGTGATTCGGTCCGCAGATTGAAGCGGGTAATAGGCGGTTACCCGTCGGAAACGCGGACAATATAAATGTTGCCCATAAGTCAGGCCCAGAGCACGTATTTTTCTCTCATACAACCGTAGCAGGAAGGACAGCGACGCCTCTAATTAACAAGATTAGCATATTCCCTAGCGAGAGCCTTTTTACACTGGAAATATATATTTTCGTATGGAAACGCCAGGATTTTTGCCTAATTTTCGTGTCCGCCACCCCGGTCTGTGTAAACGATCTTATTTGCATGAGGTTTATTGCTCAGTTTCGGGTTCCGTGTTTTAGAGTGTAGAGTGGGTTTGTAAGGAAATCATGTCCCTTCGAATTTTCGAAAGCTTTTCAAGAGTTATTTACGGAAACAGAACTATACCGGACGGTAATGAGTGTTTATTGGAAATGCTTCCGGAGTTGGCTCTATTAAAAAAACAGTTTTAATATATTTTTTTCATTTAAATTGTAATATTTATGTATTACGAATATCGCTTCAGATCGCTTATAATGCCTATAGATATGCGATATTTAGCAATTACTTACACTTTATATTAATAAATTCCTTTTGAAAATTCCAAAAGTTTGGAACCCTTGCGTTGCGGAATTGAAATGGCTTGAACATTATTACAGGGTATTATTTCTGTGTTATCGAAGTTTTTGTCCCACCATTTTCGTTTTTTACTGTATTTTAACAAAGCGTAATTGGGATTATCTGCCTAGCACAATGGATTTTTTATTTGCTTAATTATTCAGACCCTTAAAACATGGTGAACCGAATTTTTTTGAGGCGTTTTATTTGCCCTACATAAAATTTGGTCCTATGAAAAAACAATATGTCAGCCAGTATGCCCATTGTACGTGTTTTTTATGTGTTTTATTCATGTTTTTATTTGTATTTTTTGGTGTACAATAAAGTGTTTTGTATTGTATTGTATTGTAATATGTTGTTTGAATTAGTAACGCGTGTGTAGTTTCCTAGAAGACGAATAGCAGCCTCTTTTTGTGCACTTGGTATTACCAAAAGCTTTAAGATTATACATTTATATTGGATTTACCCGTGCAGGACGAAATAATGCTGTTTTTATGATGATTAAAATATTACTATTCATATTCCAGACATGAAACGACTTAATTGATGTGATGCACCCCAGGAAATTACTGCATAATGTTTCAGCAAATACCTTTGTGATGTTATAGATAATTAACATAGGCAATCTGTATGTAAATTTACTATGAGTATTCAAAATATTGACTTTGGATCTATGATTATGTGGATATTTTAGTGGAAGCGTTTCTGTTTGATTTTACTTCCTAAAATAGTTAATCAAAACTTTTTTATGTTCTTTATCATTGTCTAGTTGATATATAGGTTGCGTGGAAGAAATCGCTCACAGTGATAAGGCCAAAGGTAGTACCTATTATTTGTTACTGTTTTGTAGTGTGCAATAAGGTATTTTCTATTATATTCTATCTCTTAGCCAGTTTCATGACTACCACGCAATGGGGTAGTTCTATTTTCTTAGGATAACACCATACGGCAAATATATTTCAAGAATTTAAAGTTCGTTCATCGTTCAATAAATGTATGTTATAATTATGTTGTTTTCGAGCCTTGATAATCAAGGCCATGGAATCCGTTAAAATGTGATATTTGCATAAATTTGACCTCCATTAACATACATAATTTATAGACTGAAGACACATTGAATGAGAAATAAATAATTTACAAGGGAAGTTAGACGATATGATCGGAAAGAAGGAAGACAGTGGATGCGATATAAACAGGATCATACAAAAATTGGCGTACTAAGGAAGAGATTTTTCCCTAGCAGTGTGTCAACTGGGTGATAGAATGATGATGATTATGTGATACAAAAATATGTCAAGGGTTTTATTTAATAAACCTAAACACCTAATGTATCTATTATTTTAAATAAAGATAATACTATTTATTAAAATAGAGAGAATCCAATTTACTTCACCCATCGGCATATTTTTTTATCAAATATACTTATTTGCTCAGCAGTCGAATAAGTGATTGCATTATATTTGCACAGTACACAGAAAGATGCCGCTGACTATCTTCTAGTAGAAATATAAATAAATATTGCTGGAAAATTCATACAGCAATATCAGCCCCGTGGTAAGCTCGTAGCTTGTGTTAAGGGTACTAGATAATCTGATACACTAAAAAGAATATATTTAAAAAAATAAGGTAATATTTAAAACAACCACATCTAAATATCCATAATGAAAACATCATCGGCACGTCAGCACAAGAGAAACGTATTATCCAGGAAACATGTTCATGAATTCCGAACTTTCGATAGTAAGGAATGTTAACTGGAGACTACATACAAGTTTGCGCCATGTTTGTGTCTAGCTTCTAGGCCTGGGTGTGTCTAAGTCTATATGTACAGGACGGACGACGTTTGCGGAAATTGATTTTTAGATCGAAAATGAACGACTTTTGCGGGAATTAGGTACTCTGCGACTTAAAATAAAGGAATCTTTCGGTTGCTTTCAATTACTGCCACAATTCACTCCTGTCCTTGTTTTCCTTAAAAGTGAGCTGTTTGTTGATTTGCGATAAAAAAAAATGGCACAATAAAGATTGACATTGGTCTTGAAGTTAATTTTGTATTTCCGCTCTGTATATAAACTGTTGTCATTTTAATAATCTTCCGCTTTGGAGCATGACCCCGATTTAAATTAATGTGATTGTTTTATATTATTTTTATCAGACTACGCGTATAAATTTTAATTAGGTATATAACAAACTAGTCGATCAGCCGATAGCTTCGCTTGCGTTTTTTGCGTCATTACATTACCTAATCTTTATAATTAAACGGTGAGAAAACATGGGAAATAAAGCAGGTGTAGCCGCGGGCGGGTCAACTAGTTTTTTTGTAGGTATTTAAGGATTTTGAATCCTTATTTCGATCCGCATAAGTAGATATTAATGATACCACGAGCATACTGGAATTTGTCGTAAAAAAGAAATATTTGTCCGGATTGCATAATTGCCATTGTTTGTCGGTTTTAATGTATAATGACGAGTGCGGCCAAATACTATTACAACGAAAATGACAACGAAAAGTTGCATTAATTTTGATATATAAAGGATAACCTGGACAATACAAACGATGTCATACTCTGCAAGTCTGCAAAGAAATGTCTTATCCTGCAAATTTTGAGAGATCTTGTTTGACAGTTCCGAAGATGCTCTCTATCTAACGCTCAAGAGGCTGTATGCTACGGATATTGAATTTTGGGATGTGATATGTTAGGCTGATCACACAACTGGAAATACAATAGGGCAGGTATGTTTGCCTCACGATCATATTGCACCAGTTTAATTTACGGTGAAATTGCCGATAGGTACCAGCCACCTACGCACTGCAGTGAAAACATAATGTGAAATAAGTAAACAACCTCTGTACATAATTTTTGTATAATAACTTAATATCATTAGTTATAACGAGCTTTAATGTATAAGTGGACCGTGTTCTTTTTTGAGCTAATACATTTCTTTAAACTGAAATTATACAAGGTAGGTAGCATTGAGCCAAATTTAAAATGTAACTTCTGTAAGTTATCCTTTTCCAAATCTTTATCAAGATATATATCGAATTCGCATACGCCCGAGACGACGCCGTCGTGTCATTCATAACATTTCTTTGGAAGTTTTAGTGGAACTTTTAAAAAGATATTCTCATAACATATTTTTCATCGAACGCTAGAGCGTGCCAACGGTTCCCGCAAAGTTTGTTGAAAAGTAAAAAGCTGCGAAGTCAGTTCGGGCTTGCGATCTTGTGCGATGTGATATTTGCGATCCGATTGTGTAACTTGCGATTGACTCGGAATAATCTGGAATATATTCAGCAGCCTTTTCATTTCACGAATTCAACTGGATAAATCGGTAGGGCTTTGTGCGGTATTGATTCAGTAAATACATTTTGGGTCATTTATAGTTTCGTAATCACCCCTTTTTATGTCCCCACTGCTGGGATACAGAGACGAGACGAGACGAGGATTAATCCTTAATTCGCTGGACAAGTGCGGGTTGGTTAACTTTGGAAAGTTCTCAGAATTTGTCGCTTTCCTCACGATATTTGCCATGACCCTTAGAGCACATGTTTTAAAGCACACATAATTTTTCAAGAAGAAAAAATCAGAGGTGTTTTATCGCGGAAAACTATTATAATAGCGACCAGAGCATAGTTTAGCTTATACGATACTTATAATATCCAAAAAACATAATAAACACAAAAAGGTAATCGAGTAATCGACTGAAAATTATGGTCATTACTAAGCCTTTTTAAATCATAAAAAAATTTTATAACACAGAATACAATACGATGTTCACTCAAATATACAACTACAGCGTAAGTTAGCTGAAAATTTCACGTAGCTCCCAGCCACCGGAGCAGAGTGGCTGTTTTCATAGATTCTACTTTGCACGTGAAACTCAAAGGTAAATTGGATAGCGACCGCAACGGTTTTGCTTCACCAACCATTGACTTTGGCTCCGAACCCATTTCGTAGTCAGCGTCGATAAACGTTGGCTTAGATGCATTTCTGTAAAGGAGGTCTTGGTGAGAGGCGTAGAAATTATGTGGTTAATATAATCTTAACTAAGCGAAGTAACTTGAAACTAAGAAACTTAGCATGTAAGGTAATGGTGAAACCATTATTTCATAATTCACAAGTAACACGTACCCATGCCATGAGCAATAAATAGTGTCTCTGTCAACTGGTGGACATAGGCCTCCCTATATGACTTCCAGTTATTACGGTCGCACGCGGCCTGCATGTCATTCTTTCTCCTTCTTGTAATGTTTTATTAAGTTTAAATATAATTCAATCAAAACGCAATTATGACCAAACAACATGCTTAATAATAGTTAAAAATTTCGTAATGATCATTGGAAATAATTTGTCTCCTGAATTTATACAAATAGCAAACATATCAGATTGCTGCCCAATTTAATACAGTTTTTGGTGGAGTGGTTACCGGCTATGTTATTAGCGGTTTGCGGTTTTTCATATTCCAGACAGAGAAACACACGCGCGGAGACAATCAACAATATGTTGAGGTATTCTGTATTTTTCATTGAAAATATAATTGCCGTAAAAGCGGGTTTTGGAATGGATTATTGATCGTACCCTAGTTTTTGAGGCGTGTTTCGTGCGACCCGAAAAAGTTTGGCACGCAAAGGTAGCACAGTAGAATTGGAATTTTTGTCGGCATTCGACCACCGTGCATGACCTTTTCAGAGGCGCGAGCGATAGGGCTGTCGCGGAAATAATTGCGAACCTCCTTTTATAGCGGCCGCACTAGGCATCCCCTTTTTATTAACGCCACCTAGCTGTTTGGAAAACCTCACAAAAGATTTTCGGGTCGCTGGGCCCGAGGCTATGCGTGGTATGTCTGTCCTGAAAGCCTTGAATACAAGTTTAGTTTTAATGGATGATATTCCAAAGTTTCGCTGTTCGCCGGACGACATCGTTAACCCTAGGCGCGTTATAGCGAACCTATCCAGCCGGTGACCCTTCAGAGTGGCATAGAAAATTCAATTTACATATTACAAGAGCAGGCTGACTGGACACCTCATTATCCCATATAATGGCAGTCGGTGTGCAGTCCCGCAAGACTTAATTACCCCTAATCTGGCATTCTGTGAATCTAACAGAAACCTCGCTCGCGTAATTACGGTCAACTGTTCTAAAAGCTAATGGACTCGTTTATTTATCTGTTAATTACTAGATGTACGAATCAACCATTTATGTTGCATTGGACAGGAGTTACTCATTAGAGGGGAGGGGTAGTTGGAGATAGTGAGATCTTGTGACTGTGAAATAATTTGCAAACTGATAATTATATTGCTTATCGATTTGTGTTATGTTAGAAAAAACCTAAAATTATAATCAACTGATTTCAATAAAATTAAAAAAGAATATAAAATAATAAAATATAAAACTGAATACCACGCACTTTTCATAGAAGATAAACTAAGTTCTCACAAACACAACTACCAAGAAGTTACGTCGCCGTGCGAAAACGTTTAAGCACTTAGTTTCATTCCTTTCCACTTTTTATAAAGCATTCATTTCATTCAAAAGCAGGCAATTTTAAACTAAAAAAATATAGGTCACTTACTCGCGTGTGCAAAGGAAAGCTCGTGAACCCCAGAAGACTCGTTTAAAAGTCATGTGTAAACGTTATGATATCGCCCGACCTGCTTACGTACCGTCGCACTTTGCCTACCCCTTAATTGGAGGGGTTGCCTTAGTTCAACACGCCACTAAGTACACACGCAAACAAAAATAAACTCTCTTACATACATTCCACAGACTATAATGCTAGATCGCAAATAGCGTCTTGAAATGGGTGGCGATTTTGCACTGAATAATATTAATAAATAAATAATAAATAAATAAACACGTTACAGACACCAGCATTTATAGTAGTTAGAACGCCGTATAATATTTTGTTGAACCTTCGGACGTAAAATCTAAATGTAAAATTAAAAGTATTGTAATTATATAAATTTATAATATTTTAAAAGTATGGTAGAAGAATAGTTTCGGTACCTACGATGGTACTAAAACAGCTTGCTCATATTAGGTTTAGTGTTTTGAAACTTGACTTTTATTATGAACTAAAATATTCCATTTCAATATCCAATATATAGTAATAAGTAATAAAGTTAATTTTTTCACGGTTTATTCGATTCCCTTTGTTTCAAAATTTATTCTGGTTCTCTGTAATAAATTCAATTCCTTTGCCAATTTATCATTCGATTGAAAATTGATCCTTTCTGCGAAATTGAGTTTTCTTTCATTACTCTTTTAGTTTAGATGATTTTGTATGGCGGAAAAATCAACAATATTCAAAAAACCGTCTATTAGGTAAGTTTAGCACTGATTTAAAAATATATCGATATAACTTATGACGAAGACGACGGAATAATTATGAAGTATATAAAAGTTATACAAGTTTATAATTAAGTTCGGATAAAAAAATCTGGTATTTAATTAAAAAACAACCTTCCTAAGTTTGCGAACATGTCGCAAGCAGCTAGTTCCCAAGAATTTCTTATAGAAAATGGAAATTATTTTATAATCGCTTCTACACCATTACAGGTTTCCGGAAAGGCAATAATACTTACATTTTTTACTGAAGTGAAGAGCAAATTCCACAAAGGAGTCGGTTTTGTTTGTTTTTTCTCTGCGGGCGGATGCCTCTGAACTCGAAGGAAATTGCCAATGAGGTTAAACTTTACAGTGTCTTTACTGCATTCTTCACAATCTCACTATTGAAATAACCCTCTAGCTAGCTAGATGCTTTACTTCATAGTTATTCATGTACAAATTCATTTCTATGAATGTAAAATCAGTTGAAAATTGAATGAAATATTGACCTTTTCGAAGGTTTTCCCATCTGAATTATTTTATCACGTTTCTGATAGAAATCATCACTTAACATTGCAATCAAAGAAATTCAATCTATTCCTTAATTTGAATAAGAGACGGTCCGTTTCACTCGTTCTAAGTGCAAACAGCTACAAGTAAATTAAAATTTTCCGCGTTTTGAGCCGAGCGCGATAATGAAACGGGACGGAACAACAGCCCTGAAGGCAACTGAAGGTTTAAGGCATTGTCTTATCTTCGATTAAAACTCCTTAACGAAGCTGTTAAAATTGCTTAATTAATTGAAAGGAATGTTTAGGCTATTATTTATTTGTTAGGTTAGAAAATTGAATAAATAATTCCACCATGACTAAACCTTTTTTAACAACTAATGTTAAAGCAATATTTACCTTTTGATCGATACGTATAAGCTTAACAGAAGCACTATGAACAGAAAAATTTACACCGTAAGAAACATTTTTCTGTTTTACATACAAAACGTGATCATTTGCACCTGATATTGTCAAGTTAAAGTCGAAGCGTGTCTTCGATGGCCTAGGTAATTATACCATTTAGAGTTCAAATCACAACTAGGAGGAAGATTTTATTCTCATACTCGCCTAATCGCCACTTTGTTATTCAATTTGGAGAATCGCCAGCCAGGCAGCTATTAAATTATGCCAGGCTGGACAGAAAGCATTATCCGCTCCATTGTAGAAGTTTAGCCAATTTTAATTTTTTAAACGTAATTTGGTTCATGGTGGAAAAGTTCTTGGTTTATGCCCTGAATGTGTCTCTCTTGCTACTTTAGTTTCTAGTTTATGTTCACGACTTTCAGAGTTAAGATACCAAAGTTTTCTTGTCTTATTTGTATAATTAGTTACTTGGGTATAGTAAAACCATTTCTAAAATGAACGCCCCTCCACCGAATTCTGTATTTTTTTTTCTGTGTATTCTGTTTTTCTGTATTTCCTCTCACACGTTGAAATCATCACGGTTTTGTGGAGGGGAGTTCATTTTTAGAATGGTTTTACTATACGTACATTCTTCTTATCATCCTAATACGTTTCTACTATTAAATGCACAAATAGATTTCAAATCCCAACTGTACCGACATACCAATTTCCATACATCATAAAAATTCAAATGTTACAAATATTATGTGTGGTAAACTCATGAATTATTTTGTCACAGATTTTTCAGCACACACGCTGTCAGCGTGTGATTTAATTATTGACATAGGTATGTACTTCCTCAATCTTCTAAATGGCTGAACCGATATTCATAGCTCACGAAACATAGCTTAGAACACCTACGATTAATTCACTTTTCAAATATAAATCTTATTAGAAATGATTTTTCAATTCAGCTACGATGAAATGAACAATAACACACACAAAGAGAAAAAGACGTCATACTCATGACTCCCCGATGTTTTTGTGACGGGGGTTAAAAATGGCCACGATTTAATCACAGAATGACCACTGACCTGTGATTTTTGCTAAATCACCGTCATTTAGTTCACCAAATCTAATCTTATTAGTGATTATGATCCTTCATTCATAGTAAAACTATCTACTTACAAGATTAAAAAATTCATTTGAACAAGTAAATTTGCTAAAAATTGGCATCTCTAAAACAAGGTTATTTCATTCATTAATACTCATATCGTTCCCACTGCTGGGACACAGGGACTTCTCACTTCTCTCTCAAAAAATTGTCATCACCATGATTAGGAATCATCGTAAGGTATTCCTTAAAAATTATTAGTATGTCTTAAAATTTAATAACGCTTAGAATCTTAGTGTCTTCATTATAAAGTTTAGTTGACTCTGTAGTAGACAGATGAATGTTACATTTTATGGCTACATTATGTTAATACTAGAGCTTTAAGTTTATAATACTTGTGAATATTTACAGAGTAATACATATTCATGTCTTAGAAAGTTTAGGATGAACACAAGTTACTAGTATCTTTCTAGGTTCAAGCAAATACAGGTCATTTATTTACTATTAACTATACCTGAGAACAATATTTTTTTTTAATTTATTGGCGTGACTTGTAAGGATTATGAATCTGAAGCCATAGTTATTTTTTTATCGCATAAAAAAGTTTAGATTGTTTTTTTCTATCTCTAAAATTTTGCAAAAAAAACCTTAATCAATGTCACTTTGCATTATTATTTTATAACTCAAGAACGGCTGGGCCAATTTATGTTTTTTTGTGAGAATACAATCCGTTGCATAGTAGTAAAGCACCCAGACAGCGACTTTGTTATGCTATGTAGTGAAGAAAGGTGTGGCAATTTTTTAATATAATAAATAATTATTATCCTCAACTGAAAATATATAGCTTAAATGTGACAAAGTTCATTCATTTTAAATATTTTGAGGATAATTAAATATTTACGGAGCCAACTGAAACATGGCTTGTCCTTTATTGTGCTCGCGGCATCTTCCGTTAAAAGTTTTTTTAATCCCGATGGGCGCAGGAGTTATTTCTGAATTGGATACAATCTTTTTTACACTGAATTTAAAAATTAAACCTAATGAGAAAATATGCACGTGAAAACTTAAGGAAAACATTTCAAGAAATAATTTCTAACTTATTTCTACTCGTAAGTTTGTTTCTTGTCCCAAATTAAAAAGTAAATATTTGTGGAAAATACGCACAATATAGTCCTGTCTCATATAGCTTGAACGCTCCTTGAAAATACCTTTACTTAATCAACTAGACTGTTATGGTATTTTTAATACGTATACGTAGATAAGATATATTTTTTTATTTAGGTTCATTTATTTTCTACACTAGGTTAGAAAACTAACGTGGTTGTCCTACAGAATTATATAAATAAAAACAAATCAATACGAAATTTAAATGTTAGTTTTGTTTATGGTGGAATCTATTTCGTCTGAACGTTAATTACGAAACCCCATGGGTACTGGGTCCTCCCCTAGTCCAGAATGATTGCGATTTTGGGCCAGACAATAAAAACTTGAGCCGACCGCTCGGGACCAATTAAATAAAACAAGTTTGCCGAATCAATTAGTTGCAATGTTGGGTTTACACAAGTTGATATTGAGTTTCACAACTCTTAATTCGCGTAACTTTACAGTCAGCAACACAAACAATATAACGAAATTTAACGCGATGTTTGTGGATAATTCCTCTCCATATCTTTTACTTTTGCAAGTATTTATTTGAAGTAGTAGTCACTTGTATTTTTTTTGTAGATTTGAGAAGTACAATTTGAATAGCTTAAAGCAAATAACAGAAAATGTTTTAAGAAGTTAAAGTTTTAATTGGCTTGTAATTATTTTAAAGTTTTCGGCAAGGAACAAAATTACGGGTAAAGTTTTGCGGTTGACTGTACCGTGTAGTGGTTTTTGTTCTGGCGGCTTAATTCAGCTTCGAAATAGTGGTCGTGAGTTTGTAAATCTGCTCGTATTAGTTTTGTTTTTGTTGTAGCGAGCGCTCTGTATTTTGATGAGTTTTCACTTGGTTTTACACCTTTGGTAATTGCTGACACAGCAGAATATTTTTTTTAAATTTAAAATTTTTATAAGTTGAATAAATATATACGGAAATACAAATATTTACTATCAACTCTACGATAAAAACACACTTCACTGAATTGTTTCTACTGCACGCTCCTTCGGAGAGTGAATAACCTAATTTTAGGAGGAGTTTAATGGTCAAAGATCTGCCAAAGGGATACCTAATTCCAGACCAAAGCACTCCCATTAAATACCAATCTAATGAAGTAGGTAACTTCTAAAGACGGTAGTCTGAACCAATACTTCTGTTTGTAAACAACCCGTAAGAGCTGACTAATGAATTAAGTAGGTACTTGCCTTGAGTTGTTTATTTTGTTACCTGCTTCTTACGAATTGCGAACATCTCATCCGAGTTACGAACTATCGAATAGTTCGTTTAATTACCATAGCTATTCGACTGATTGAAACTCTTTATTTATGGGTTCTGATAGCTTCTGCTATTGTTTTTGGAGTAAGAGCATAATTTAGACGAAGATTTATGAGACGAAAATTCAAATTACGAAGATATTTCACTATATTTAAACAACTAACATACCAAACCGCTTTAAACAACATGAAAAGTTCAAGATAGTTAGAATTTTTGTTGATGTGAACATTATAACAAATCTGGGTCGGACATTGAGTAAGTTAGTTTGTTTTCAGAGATATACACAAATGTGTTAGAGTAATGTAGATATCTGATATTTTATACTACCTATACTAGAAACTAATTATATTTATTGTATACTAATTATATTTATTGTAAATAAAAAACGAAAATTGAATCGGCATCGCACGCGGACTGTCTCCCGCTGCGCCGAGCCTAAGGGCTTGCCAAAAGAAATGTGCCGATGAATTCTTCGAAAAGAAAAATCTCTATTTGCAATCCATACTATCTCTGTATTTGAAACGCGACACCTCTCCCATTTACTCACTCGCTATTCATCGGAATGAAAGGCTTCGCACGCTTAATAGAATCAAATCGTATGCGTTATCTGAAACGTGTTTCATGTCCCGTTTCAGAGGGATTCTCTGGGCTTCAGCACTCAGTGCCTTCATCCTATTTGCATGTGAAAGAACATGGCTGTACCACTCAATTGTAAATGAGCGCGGGTAGACAACGAAACACCAATACATTGTAATCAGCATAGTATAACTAAAGCGGTAGTGTGCTTTTATTTATATAAACATAATGTATGAGAATTACATTTTAGATATACTTAAACGCTAGACTAAGTAAATAAAATTATATTTAAACTGGTATGGACAATTTTACGGCTACGTCAATTATTAAAAAAATATTGAGTAGGTATGAAATTATCTAAATGATGGACGTTATAATTGTAAATTATTATATTTATTTTAGATTACAAATAATATTTTTTTATATAAATAAAAAAGTGTAAATTAAAAAGATTCCACACTGTTACTGTTTTGAATTAAATTGGTAAATACGATTTCGTCTTGATTATCTAGTAACAAAAGACGCTCCGCATCGAAAATTACGATGGTTTTGTTATTATTAAGACGTTTAAGAGGCAGACACTGGATTACAAGATTAAAAGTAATACTAAGAAATCCCTACTTGAGTTATGCTCTGGATAAGCTAAGGAAACTGTTCAAGCTGAAATAAATATATGATTTGTTACAACAATTATTATAATGTTCATAATGATATATTTTTATGAATTTGATTAAATCTACAGGTAGGTTTACGCTGGAAAATTATAGTCTTAAAAAGTCATAAAATATAAAGCAAACAATGTTTTGTAAAAAAAATATAGGTATATTCTGTGATCTTCTAAACGTATTTCGATGCAAGGTTCATTATAAAATTTTCTCCCTACACACACATGCAGCCATGTTGTTTGCGACAAGCTCACAGATTGTTATTGTTTTGATTTTTTTTACAAATTACAAAGACAGTATTGAAGGCGTGGGTTCGACTCCCACTCGAGGACCAGGTTACGTTTTGATCTTGTAATTTTATCTACTTATATCATTTTATTAACTTATATTATTAGTAATAATTAGCCGTACTGTTCCACTACTGGGCAAAGGCCTACCTTTTTTCCTTCCACTCTTCCCGTTTTTTCCTTCCACTCTAGCGCTCCCTCAGACCAGGATGTTAGGTAGGCGTCAAGCTCGAAAATAAATTCGGTACTTAAATAATATAACATTAAATACATACACACATAAACAAAGTTGCCACTATTACATTAAACCTATTAAGAGGCCTTTTACCGGAAATCGCGAAATTGTTCGGTTTTCTCGTCCTAATTCTATGGTTTACGTTAGTTGTTTGATATTACAATTACATCTTTATAATAGTTCGTTTTCTCCTCTACAAAAGTAGTAAGAAACATTTTAGATAACTTGTTTATATATTGAGTAATAATCATTCTCCGGATACATGTTTCGTAAAAAACGCTCGAAGACCTGTTTTCTTAGCTCTAATTTGTAGATTCTAACGAATATGGGCGATCAAACTAATTTTTATTATGTTACGTATATCCTATTCTTCATTTAGAGTAGAGTACATTTTCGTTAAATGCTTTTATTCTAAAGATATACCGAATTTAATATCGACCGAAAATGCTTCGAAACAAACCTCAATAACTCCGAAGTTCTAAATCAATGGGACGTCATATTTATATCAAAATATTTATCAACATTTGCTTAAACTATGATATTAATTTTAATTTGTAGAACGGTTTTGGTAATTTTTTATGAATAAAATAAAACTACCATAATTTAGTAGTTTTTTCATTCCGCCGGCTTTTTCCATTTAGTACCGCGCGAGCGCTTGACGAGGTCGGACCTATGTCGGTTGTTCTTGAATAAAATATAGAAATATTTCGTAAAATGTCAGTGTGTGGGACTGTCAATTGCTGTAAAAACGCTGTTAGTGTGCGTGTATGTGATAATGCGATACTACGACCGACATAAGTTGATCCGTTGATAACGATCAATTGTTATTTTTATTGATAACGATCAATTATTGTTGTTGCTGGCCTAAGAATTGTACCACTTGTTGCTGGCCTAAGAATTGTACCACATCATTGTCATCTTGTTTAACCTTATTTATTTGGAGGTTATGCTGTAGGATGTGGATTGCATATCTAAAGTTATCTATCCTAATTAAAAAACAACAAGGCAACTTTTTTTGGTGAAACCGTACAACGACTAAATGTAATTATGCCTATGATTTTTTTAGATTATATTTATATTTATATTTTTATATTTATTTAATGGAAAACCAAAAACTTATAATTACAATATATACAATAAGGATAATAGTAGCAAGCTTATCAAAGGTTTTCACGTATAGAAGCAAATTACAAACAAATAACTGTGAACAACATCTACAGGTAATCAAATCACACTGGTAATTAAGTACGAAACAAAATACAAACTGAAAATTTAAACGAACAAAATTTCATTATGAAAATAAAAATTAAAAAACTACTTATTAGGTAAATTGAATGAAAAATTCTCTGCTCAACTGCCGCCTGGCCGAATTCACACTTGTGCAAAATAGATCCAGGTCAAATTGCCTGCAAATATTATTAAATGAATTACTTGCACGCCATAAATATGAGTTCTGACGGTAATTCGTGCTAGCATACGGAATAAATAATGTAGAATTAAATCTAGTACATTTTAAGGGAATATTAATCATAATCTTGCTTAATAATTCAGGACAGTTAATGTTATTTGTCGTTATTTTTAATAAAAATGTCAGGTCGCTGATTTCGCGGCGCTTAGATAGTGGAAGAAAATGAAACTTTTGACATAAATTAACATATTTAGTAGAGCTATACGGGATTTTTAGTCGATAACAGATATATTTAATGAACTTCTTTTGTATACGTTCAATTCTGCTTATATAGGTGTCATACCGAGGGTTCCAAATAGGAGATGCATATTCCAGAATACTTCTAACATAAGTGCAGTAAAGTATCTTAAAGGTCTTAACATTATGAAAGACCGACGCGCTCCTCATGACAAAACCTAATGCTTTGGATGCTTTTGCGATAATTGCATCAATATGAGAATCAAACATTAATTTAGAGTCATGAAGAACACCTAAGTCTCTTACCATGTCTATTTTGTGCAGAGCTTCAGACTTTAAATAATATGTAAAATTTATTATGGTTTTCCTCCGACTAAATGAGACTACAGAACATTTACCAGGGTTAAGTTCAAGTTTATTATCATAGCAGTAATGATCTAGTCTAGCAAGGTCCGCCTGAAGATCAATGGCATCATTCGATGAATTAATAATTTTAAAGATTTTCATATCGTCTGCAAAGCAGAGTAAGCTACTATTATGAAAACAACTATGGATATCGTTCACGAAAATTAAGAAAAGAAGTGGACCAAGCAAAGAACCCTGCGGTACACCGCTAGGGATTGGAACCCAGCTAGAAATGTAATTGCTTACTACAACAGCCTGACTGCGGTTCATTATATAGGAAGAAAACCATCTTAGAAGGTCACCTCGAATACCAAAATGGCTCAGTTTAACTAAAAGCAGTTTGTGGTCAATCCTGTCAAAGGCTTTACTGTAGTCTGTATAGACTACATCGACCTGTTGACCATTGTCCATAGAGTCAGAAAGAAACTCATTAAACAGAGCCAAATTGGTTACAGTCGAGCGACCCTTAAGGAAACCATGCTGGGATGTGTTGAAGGAATTGTTAAGCGCGGCGTAGACCTGGTTGTAAATAACCCTCTCAAATACTTTGGCAATGATACACAATTTAGATATCGGTCTATAATTAGATACCTCAGTTTTGGATCCTTTTTTATGTATAGGTGACACAAAAGCGGTTTTCCAAATACTAGGGAATTCGCAGGCAGCTAAAGACTTACGGTACAACAAGGCAATGGGTAAACTAATTGACTTCGCACACCCAATCAAAAAGACAGGACTAATGGTATCCGGACCAGCTGACTTTGACGGATCTAACTGAGAAAGTAATTTTTCAATATTAGACTGACTAATTTCTATACTACAAATATCATGAGTTGAAGGTTCACTCAACTCATGTTCAGCTGAAGAAGCATCTGAAGTTTGAGCAGAAGGAGTTAAAAAAGTTGATAAGAAATATTGAGAAAAAACTTCACAGATAGATTGACCAGTGGTCACAGATGAACCAAGATAGTTAAGGGTAGTAGGGATACCATTAGACTGTGTGCGATTTTTAATAAATGACCAAAACTTTTTAGGGTGCTTCGCAATACCATCTTCGACTGAAGTAATATAACGCTCGAAACAGTCTCGCTCTACTGATTGAACCCTACTACGTAACAGCTTAAAAGTCTCCTGGTCCGATAGCATATTATAGTTTTTATATTTTTTAAAATACTTACGTTTTTCTTTAAGAAGTTTTATCAGAGCCGGAGAATACCAAATAGGATAGTAGGCATTAGAAACTAGTTTAGTGGGAATATATTCAGTTTTCAAAATCTCAAGAATAGAATAGAAATAACTGACAGCATCCTCAAGTGACCTAGAAGAAAATTCAGAATTCCAATCTATATCTAATAGTTTTAGATTTATCATTTTATAATTACCCTTATTATACAAAAACTTTGCATAAGGTTCAGAGCGCAGACAGGGCTGATACAAGTAGGTAAATTTTATAACCAAAGCCTTATGGTGTGGGTCTAACGGAACTATCTAAACATTCGGAAACTAATAAGTCTTCATTTGATAAAACTAAATCCAAAATTTTATCGTAATTATTTCTGACACTGTTAAATTGGTGCAATCCCAAGGTGTTTATCTCATCGATAAGCAAGGTTTCGCTGTAAGATGAGTAATTAGAAGGTAATAGATATGAATGATTGCAAGGAAGCCAATTAATACTACTTAGGTTAAAATCTCCCACTAAAATAAATTTATCACTACTATGATCCGAAGTAATATTATTCAGCTTGTCCAAATAGTTTTCCAATTGTTGATTAAATGAATAACCTAAGTTCTGCTTACATAAGTACAAACAACATACATGTATATTAAATGAGGACTTATTTTTATATGTAACAGTGATAGTTACCCATAAGTCTTCTGCAGTAGATTGGAACACGGTCTGAGGGACCGCAGGAATACCTCTCCGGACCGCTATAAGTGTACCTCCCCCCCGCGATTGCCCCGTTGCACCGTAATCCCTATCGCGACGCCACACAACGTACCTATTATCAAATAATTCCGATGTACTTAAGCTATCTATTAGCCAAGTTTCCGTTAGAATAATTATGTCATACGAGCACAAACAAACATTGCGATAGAATTCTAGGGTTTTTGAGCGTAATCCCCTGACATTTTGGTAATAAATGACTAAGCTATCCATAGTTAAAACTGACACATAGCAACATGAATGAACCATAATTTTCTACAACATTCCAAATTAATTTATCACTATTTAATCCTCGGGTTAAAATTATTTTGTCTAAAACAATTCGTAACAAATAACTAATAACTGCCCTAACAACTTCATTTGAAGTGGCATGACACCAAGTTAGTAGCAAGCAAAATTCATGAAAATAATAATACGTAATTTTAGTTAATAAGCAGTGCGTTAACGACGTGCATCGTTGGGGCGCGCAATCGCTGTGTGACAGCCGGTGCCGTATGCACTGCGAGTTAGCTAACTGCGACACAAGATAACAGCAAACGGGACAGGCGACCAGTGAGTCATCGACAAAAAATGTTACTGAGCATTGAGCGAGTGTAAATACTATAGCAATATTGCGGACTACAACTAAGAAACATTTACAGAAAAAGCGACTTATACAGTAGTTTAACTTAAATAATTTAGGTTTTAACAATGAGCACAAGCAGGTAGTATAAAAACATTTTAAGCTAATTTGTTTAAATCACTCTCGTGGTTGATAACGAAAACTTTGGAGGAATCGTCCTTGCGGATATGTATCTTGCAGAACTTCACCCAGACGTATTTAAAACCTTTTTCTCGGGCAAAGGCCTTCGTTTTGTTCAGCAAGGCCTTGAATTCCGCATTGAGGTGATCATTTACAAAAACACGGCGGGTAGTGTCACGGAATCCGATGTCGGAGGCCGTTAGCATCTTACGTACTCGAGCCGCAGCGACAAACTCCTCCTTTACATATCGGTTAATGAAACTCACTATTATGGATTTATCGTTGGAGCCATGTATGGGCACTCGATATAGGTAATTTATTTGACTTTTTTGGTAGTTGAAACGTATTTCTTTACTAACTGTTTCAACTAATGCAAATAAATTCTCGTCGTTGCGCACTGGAATTCCTTTTATCTCAACATTATTGAGACGAGATCTCTGGTCCGCGGCTGATAATTGAGCCTTTAACGCAGTGACATCGCTCTCCATGCCATCAATGACGGCTTGCATGCTGTCGATTTTCGTGACCTTGACTTCCACTTCAGCAATCTTGGTGGAAAGATTGTCCACGCGAGAACTTATAAAGTCACAACTAACCTTGAGATCTGTTAACTCAACTTTTATCGATTTAATATCATCAAAAAGTTTAGGGAGACCAGTTAACTGGCTTTTGATGTCCCGGAGTTCCTTCAATATTCCATCGAGTGATGACGGCTCTGGTACGGCCACTGGAGCAGGCGAAACGCATGGTCTAGGTGAAAGGCCCTTACATGAAGAGCACTTCCAAGCATTTCTTCTGTCGGACCCCAAACGCCTCCATCCCGGTTCCGTTAGCTGAGCACAGCCAAAGTCCAAATGAATCTTGCATGCACTACATTGCACTCCGTCATTGAAATTATCACCACAAGCTCCGCACTGCATTGTAAGTAAGTAAATGTTTTACAAAAAAGCAAAGTTTAACGAAATAGTTAACAAGAATGCGCGCGTCGTTCAATACGTGTAGACGGTTATAACGCTCACAGCTGACTCACTATGACTAACTTGCCGACCCGCCGACAGCTGCGCTTGCGTTTTTACGTTATTTACTAGTTTATGTTTTATAGCCTTTTTCGATCATTTTACTATCCAATACTGAAATCATATTTTAAATCGGACCCGCGGTTCCTGAGTAGCACGTTCAAACAAATAAACAAGCAATCTCCTCAGCTTGATAATTGTAGTATAGATTTCCATAATATTTATTACAAAGAAAATATTCCGTAATTTTTTGTTCTTATTTTTACCGAGTATCCAATATGTAAACAAAAAATAATGTACCTTTCTAATAAATATATTATTTATTGTAAACATTAAATATGTACCTTTCTAATAAATACAGGGCGTCCCAAAGTTATGGGCCATGGAGGGGAAGTACCTTAAATATCGTAGATAGTGAATTTTGCTCAAACAAGACTTCATTTTATTTTTAAAAGTTAGTAATTCTGCATTCATTGATTTTCTAAAAATTACTTGCTTTGTCTGGGAATCGAACCGACTTACATGTAGAAAAAAAATACTCGATTTTTATGATACCAATCGAAAGAAAAGCTAAAAAATAATAACTCTGCTTAAGTAACATAGTATTTTAAAAGAAAGGAACAACGTGAAATTAATTATTTTAATCAAATAAAAAACATGAAACATTTTTTTTTGTAAATTAATTAATTAAATTACTTACTTTTTAAAATAAAAGGAAGTCTTCTTTGAGCAAAATTCACTATCAACGATATATATGGTACTTCCCCTTCATGGCCCATAATTTTGGGACGCCCTGTATATAAAATAACACCCCTATTCACGTTCCCACTGCTGGGATAGGGACTTCTCTCTTGACGAGATAGATTAGGCCTTAATTCACCACGCTGGCCAAGTGCGGGTTGGTTTTTTAGGGTTCCGTAGCCAAATGGCAAAAACGGAACCCTTATAGATTCGTCATGTCCGTCCGTCCGTCCGTCCGTCCGTCCGTCCGTCTGTCCGTCCGTATGTCACAGCCGTTTTTCTCGGAAACTATAAGAGCTATAACGTTGAAATTTGGTGAGTAGATGTATTCTGTTAACCGCACTAAGATTTCAGAAAATAATTGAAAAAAAAATCATAAAATTTGGGGGTCCCCATACATAGGACTGAAATTTAAAAACTTTTTTTTAATCTAACCCATACGTGTGGTGTATCTATGAATAGGTCTTCTAAAATCATAACAATGTTTCTAAAACCATTTAATTCTAAACTTAATAGTTTGGACGTGAGACTCTTCCAAAGTGGAAAACAGAGTGTCCCCCCCCCCTCTAATTTCTAAACTAAGAGGATGATAAATCTAGAAAAAATATATATTGTACATAACCATAAAAACTAACAACGAAAATTGGTTTGAACGAAATCTATCAAGTAGTTTTTTTATAATACGTCATAAACTATTTCATATAAACAATTGCTGCGGAAGCCTACATGGGCGAGTCCGACTCGCACTTGGCCACTTTTTTTAATATATAAATGAAATATTTCTTTATTATATTTTTTATTAGAAAGGTACATTATAAAATAAAAATAAATATAAAGTTCGAAACTACAAAGATAATACCTAAACATAATGATAATAACATGGTATATTTATTCAAACACAAATATACCATCTAACAAAACAAGCAACTTAAATATATATAGGTAATATAATTTATTTGTTTTGTTATAATTAGAATTTGTATTTAGTCCGTTCAATTTAGACTTTCGAACTTACATAAAGTCCCAACATTCGACAAAAAAAAACATTTAATTACAAACCTACACATCAAATTTCAGAAGAATCGGTTTAATAATGAGCCCATAAGATGAGATGAATGAGGACATTTAACTTCAATAAGACTATTTTCAGTTTTATTCTTATATAGATAATTATTAATCATGAATGTTTTAATTTAAAATTATGTACTTAATTGATTTCAAATAATCAATCAGATTTAAAATAAATATTGATATTATTAAGATAAAACATAATTGATTCAAATATTGAAATAAAAATATCCGCCATTTTGAATTTAGGAAAATATATTAAACACCTATCAATTAAATAAAAACATTAATATAATAATTATTTCAGAATGAAACTGAAAAAAATCCACTCAATAAAATGGAATTTATTCGATGCCATTTTCTACAGATCTAAAATAATTATTAGTATATTTGTATGTTTTAGATCGACGAAGTATCAAGATCATTTAGTATTTTTCATAGAATTCGCGTGACGCGCCGGTCACGTGGTGCATAAAATATCCAATTTCGCAAAACTTCAAAAATTTAACAGGGCTCTTAAGCAAAATGAACAGATCAATACAAGTGTTATGGAAAAATAGTAAGGTAAGTTCTTTACATAAACCCTCCAATAACATTACCCATTCACTTCTTATTAATTACGCATAAGAAAGGCGATATTGATTTCTCGATTGAATAAGCGGTTCGCTGGAGTAAAAATTGAAGTTTTAATTCTCTATTGTCGGAGTTCGGTAATGGTATCAAACCGTCAGGTCACGTCGCGGGCCCTCAAACGGCTGACTCTGGAAGATAAACTTTACCTTCATTGTCAATTTCCTCGAGTCTGATGGTGCCCGAAGGGGGACAATAGGAGAACGTACTTTGACCGGAGTTTTTAGGGTTTCGTAACCTAAAAGAAAAAACTCTCTGAGGATTGTTTCTTATAAGCAGTTTAGTTTTAAGATAACCGCACTTCGGCTTCGTCCACCATAATGACCTTGAATTTTCCCCGCACTAAAACTATATAATCCATAACAGATTACCTATATTTTCAGACAGTACAAATTATTATCCCGAGGCGAGAATCGAACCCGCAACTTCATGCGTCGCAGGCGGACCTTCGCCCGCTGCTACACAGAGCTCGTAAAACTGAGTAAGAAGTGTTATTTTCTAAACATTTAAAGGTTCAAAGTGGTATCACAATGTATGTGTTGAAGGCTTGTTTAGACAGGGTCAGTGAACTTGTCAGTGTCAGCTGTGCTGGCGTCGACACTTTAACTATTTGTTGCGTCTTGATCTGTAGTTATGATACTTAGGAACTACATGTTGCCTATTAAAGCTCAGAATAGGTTTTGCTCTTATAAACACGTTTTAAAATAAATTCTAGTTAAAATTCTAATTTTAATTTTTTTCACATATATGATAAAAAGAGGCTAAACTAGCATAGTCCTATTTTTTAGCTAAGAATTTTCACCTCTGTCACGGAAGGGCGCAGACTGATTTCAAAATTAGTTTATTTTTGTGTGTTTGCAAATATTTTAATCAGCTCGCCGTGTAAACTCCAATAATATTAGAATTATTTTTATTATTGGTTATTTTTGACTTGTATCGAATTTGAGCTAAGTCACTGAACCTGTCTGAAACCTTAATAGGGTGAAACATAAAACATTATAAATATGACAAATAATATAAAACAAACGGACGTCTTAATCAACAACAATTCGAACGGATGATAGAGAAAGTTTAAAAAAAAATAGTTCAGAATGGACGACGGTTGTAATGGGCTTGAAGATGATCATTCGATAGGTCGAAAACCTTTTGGCTCCATCATCGTCATCAGCCAATATTTGTCCAGTGCTGGACATAGGCCTCCCCTTGTGAGCGCCAATGCGCTCTGTTTACTATTTGACGCATCCAACATCTGCCAGCAGTCTTGCGCAAGTCTTCATCCCATCCATTAATTCCTGCAAAGTGATAACAATTATATACGGAACACTTTCGAGTCGACTCGACCCCCACTTGTCAGTTTTATAGCAGCTTTAAATGGTGCGTTGCCCCCATGCGTTAACAAGGGCTGATGGTTCAGATTTTTTTGCAAGCCTCCAGCTATTTTCTTTTGGTTTTGTATGAAAATATATTTTCTAATGTTATTTTGGTTGATTGTTGTTATGAAACAAACATCGGAAGTATTTACATGTTTATGACGAAATTGTTAGAAAGGAATGAAAGTCTGATATTTTGTTAACCAGTTTGTTGCTAGCTTTGCCTGCGTATTTTAAAGTATCGTCATAATTATTACCCCTATAAACGTTATACGTTGACGAGAACGATTAGGTGCTTTTTTACCACGCTAGCCAATTTTGTTGCGTGAATGGTCCTTTATTATCTATTTGTTATTATTAACAGTTCTAAATAAACATAATCTGAAACTCAAAAAAAGCATTTGGTACTAAATTGTTAATAGAAATATCAGACTGGATAATTAAATATAGGCAAAACAGATTGGACATTGTATATTGACATGTTAATTACTCTGTGTGGTTTGAAAATTGGGCAACTAGTTTTATGAACACCTAATAAATTAACAAATCTACTATGATAAACGCGAAAGTTGGTTAGTTTGTTTTTATTGTTTATTTTAAACAACTGTACGAATACTTATGAAAATATAATAGATATAGCTCGTTCATCACAAAACCATAGGCTATTATTGAGAAAAACCGTCCGAGAACATTTAAACTGATTCCAAATCAATTCCCCTTCATATTACGCCTAAATATTTTCCGCACCGTTCTCGCCTTAATAAAAAGTCAACCTGTTACAAGAGGGCCTCGATTTTGGAGACAGATAAAGTGAACACTTCAACCGTGGCACTCGCTGAATTGTAAACAGATGCGGCGAATAGATCACTCCGGAATCACACCGTGACGTATTAGCCCCATCTGCAACCGCTTAGTGACGACAACCAGCACACTTCTCTATGTTAAACAACGAATTGATATCTACAAGTCTCTTTGATACCCATTTCACGGTAGTTTCGAAAAAAATACAGGCGACATATTGCTTTTTTCATTCGTTTTATGTCCCTTGACATGTTTTCGCTTTGGTACGCGTCGATATTGGGTTTTTCGTATGTGGTGATGACGAATGCTTTGAATTGCTGTAATTCTAATAAAACGCGGAGATACGCATTTCGGAGAATGTGGAAATGTAATTTACAAAATAATTAATTTTTGTGTCGACAAAAAAATAATGCTAGCGCTGAAATTATATAAAATATAATGTTTATAAAGAGTGATATATGTTTGAACGTTTTGATAACAATATTCTATAGTTCGTCGTGAATTTAGTCGTAGGTCATCCACTACCTAGTTCCTAACTTGGGGTGCCTAACTTACATTTCCAGTTGTTACGGTAAGATGCGGCTTCGGTAGGTATTCTAGGTATTCACCACTGAATCTAATATTTTGAAGTGGTTTGTATGTTTTCATGTATAGTACAATATCCGTCTTGGTATCTTTATTCTATTTAGTATTATACTCGTAGATACCGAGTATCAGTACGTAAAGCTTTTTGTTATAAACTCTATTTGCTTAGGACGAGTATCAACAGATTTAATAAACACCCACTGGTTATTTGTTTTGCCGTTCAATACAGATAATATTTATACTATTTGTCGGCTATATACATAAATATACATGCAATATATCTAAACAAATAAATAATTTATATCTTCACAACAAAGCTGCCTCATTCCGCTGACTCAACCTGACCCTATTCAAACCAACGGTTTAATTTACGAGCCTAATGAGGAAAACTTACAATTCTCAACTTATTTAGCGGCGGTGGGGTCAGAAAGTAGCGATAAATCATGGACTGCGCACCTTATTGACAACCATCGTTACATTTTGGCCGGGCCTTCCAAATCAATTTCCTCGCCGAGTTTAAACTAGGGCTGTACCTATCGAAGATTGTCGATAAGAGGTTGATTAATGGTTAAGAAACAGTTGGTGTTTTAAGATTTAATAGATATCTGCTTAAAATTGTTATAAATTGTTTTTGCAATACACACACAGTCATGTTTATTACACTTAACAAACAGCCATTGGGAAACTAAAATTTTTCATAGTCTTTATAAAGTTGCTTCCGGCTAATGAGAATGTGTAGCAGTGTTAATATTTTTATCTCACACGCTTTGTGTAAGTAGTAAAAAAAAGTACAAGAAATTGGGATTTCTTTTTATCTCTTCGAAGTTTAGATCATCCCTATAGAAAATTCGATATAGGGAGGTTCAGCGAAGACGGACTTGCCTCAAGCAGTGAGACCTTCGGACAACCTGAAAATTAGATTTGGGCAGTGACACATGTTTCGACCAGCACTTTCATTCGGATAATTGAATACCTAAGGTAGCTATACTGGCAGATATTTGAACATAAACCATATTCTTTTTATACAGATGAGTTCTAATTGAAACCATCATTGCATTTATTATAATGGCATTCGTCGATATTTATTAATGTATCAAAAACAATTATTACAAACTTTACCGTATACTTCTGAAAACTTAAATTGTTTTCATCGACTCTCTGTAACTCCATGCAAATTACTTATCCTTGTTAAGTGGCGACTATCGATAAACCGTTGGAACACAGCTCCCGTTTATTTAATATTGAAACAAGCACTTTAATAAATTTAATAAACATCCTGCATCTGCTAATTTAATGAAAAAACTTCTATAAAAACTTTATCAACTCAAGTGGCACTCACTTTTCTCGGAACGTAATCAGATAACAAATTCACTTACGCGACATAAAAATGATGTACTGCTTTTCCAGGAGACGTGTTCGTTCAAGGAAAGAGCTCTCAGGGGCTTAGCGCTGTGTTAAGTGCCAACCATAAACACAGGACTCTCAACACGTCACTTTAACAAATGGACCATGTTACCGTCAAATGTAAATTCACTCAATACCCGCCCTTACGTTGTCAAGCCTGATTTCAGCCAATTCGAAAATACATCGAAAAACAAAACACGACACCCGTTTGTAAATATTCAAAGCAAAACACAAAACTGATTTTCATAGTTCAGCGCACCAACAAATCCAACTGAATAGTTTGCTTTGTTGAACGCGATAGTTTTTGATATATGGACAAGATAAAAAATGCATGCCAGACAAATGTTTGTGCGTCCACGGTAGTAGGTATAGAACTGGGAAACGCATGATAAAATTGTGCAGCAGTTTGTTAGAAGTTTGGGAGTGAGTGTCAAGGAGCGCTGTCGGCTCCGTCGGCGCCCCATACTCGTATTCCAATGCTCTATGCCGGGTGTATTCTTTTTTTGGATGGTGAGTTGCGCCGGTTTGCAATTCAACAATCGCTTTTCGCTTACTTGCCTTCAACGTTTGCATTGTTTGCAATCGGACTGGCGCTTTGTAAAGCATGTATATGCGAGTGTTTTTCGGTTTGTTTATTGCTATGTTGAATTCTGCTGGAGATGGATTTGAACAGACATTACCAGTGATTAAGCCGAACGAGCAAACAGAAGTTAATGTGGGTCGAGAGCTATCATTCAGAATAAGTGGGCCCCATAAAACTCATTTTAATACTTTATTCCAGCTTAAACTTCCGTAGCGTTTAAATTATTTGTCCGTGGAGGCTGGAGCCAGTCCAAATGAAATTATACGCAGAAAATTTCATTCACATTACTTAATTCATTATGATCTTTGTTTTGGGTGATACGTTTAGCAAAGTCGTTTTTACTTAGTACGTTGCCAAGTTGTCGGTTTAAAAGCAAGTGAAACATTTAAATGGAACTCCGGGTGACAACAAGAATTCCTGTAATAACAGTTTTGTTGTTTCAAACAATTGTTTGGATCCGACAACTGCGACCCTCAAATTCATTTCCCTTTGAGCGCTCGGTTAGTAGAATTGTAAGTCTCGACCAAAGTACAATTTAGGGTGCTTTGATAAGTTATTAAAGGTTTAAGTTGAATCGTAACAATTTAGTTCATCTTGTGTTTTAGATAGCGTATTCCTGTAATTTAAGCTCAATGCTCTTTGAGATTGATTGTTATATTTGCAGGAAAGGACTGAATTTCTACAATAGAAATTCAGCCCTTTAACTAGCGGACTCAAAATTAGCTCTTGTCAAAAAAATAAAATAAGGCTCAGTATGAAGCGGATCGTAGTCATTAGCGTATTATGTTTGAAAACAGCTGCCATTGCATTTAGATTTGTAAAGTAGTTTATGCATCGAAACCAGTGATTGTGGCATATCGTGATATCAGATCGGATATGGGCCAAAACCACAAACATGATACTAATCACTTATGGTTTATGATAGGTACTTCTGTTAATCTATGCTTTCTAGCAAGCTGAATCCAAAGAGTAAGTAACCATCTCCAGACTTACAATTTTAACCGAAAAAACGTCGATAACTAGAATTTAAGGGTGGTGCATGGAAGTATAAATGAAACATCCTTAAATACATAATCATTCAAATATTCTGATCCTTAGGGACGCTTGATTTTCATACAATATAAAATAAAATAACCTTTATTTGAGTATTAAGTTATGTTCATTACAATTTTCTGATACAAGATTATTTCATAATATTCAATTTAAAATATGCAAAGCAGAGAAAAAAATATTAAAATATCTAATATGTAACAAAATTGTGTATGTAAGAAAAAAATGAGGGCCAATTACAAAACAATAGATTAACATAGAACTACCTCTTATTCAAGGTTCACTGTTCATATAAATAGTTAATTTGTATTCAATTTCAGAATGCAAAACTAAACTAATAAAACTTCTGCCCAGAAACAATGAAAATGCAAAACAAGAGAACCGCTTAAGCTAACAAGTAAACGTATTAATCACCAGGGAAAAAGATATCGGAACAAAAGAGGGTGCTTTCTCAAAGAAATCACGTAGCAGTTATATAAAAAGTGGTTCCGAACGCGAAACGTAACCGCTTAACTTTTAAACCTTATACGTGATTCAATTTAGAAGTTGTATCTCTTTGGCAGACCAAAAACTGTCTCTGAAACCTATCCAACTTTTTACAGATAGATTAGAGCTTTGTTGTTACACTTTTGTATAATTGTACTTACAAAATGAAGTAAAGTAACATTAAAATGTTCAAAATCGACACACGTTTTTATCTGAAATATATGATTTTGAAACATAAAACAGGCTACCATGGAAACAGTAATTATAGTTTCATATTAATTAATAATAATATAAAATAAATATAAAAGGGTGTATTAATCAAATATTTTTCAAATACAACCGGCAATTTTGACTTGGGTGTAAAATGTATGAAACATGGAAAAGCTCGAAGCAAAGCGCTCCTTTAAACTTTGATAAATATTAATTGTGAATTATATACGTAAAATTGATATAAACTAAATTCAATCAGAATTAAAAATGTGTTTCTAGGTAAATGAGTATGAAAATTACAAAATGTAAAACAGATTAAACGTTTATACGGAACAGTTTCCAAAGAAAATTAAATTTTAAAACGAACTACATTTCGGTCAGCAACTCACAAAAATAACTCCCTCCATGTTGCTTTAAAAGTGACGTCAACTTTCCAAACTTGTTTTAATTTCCCTAAAGAAATATTTTACTTCAAAAGGTCAGTCATAATTTTTTTGCCTTTGCAAATGAACTCGAGCAATGTTAATTATTACGAGGTTTGTATATAGCCCTTAAAAGGAGAGTCCCCGTGCGGTTTTATTAAACGCTGTTAGTTAAAATCCTCAGAGTAATAAGGTTAAGGGAATATTAAATCCTGTAATTTCAACTCTACATAAGTTTTTAAAAGGATTTAATACTTGGGACTGAGAAAGTTTTTTATATACATAGGTCTGGTTAGGCTTTTTAAGACCTTTAAGAATTAAAAAAACCTGTTGTTTGATTTTTTTTAAATATTTATTTATCGTACTGTAATTATATTAAAAATAAAGAAAAAAATAGCACAAAAGAAACCACAAAGGTTTGTGCATAAGGTAGGAGTATTAGTACGTGCTAAATATCATGTAGCTATTAGTACTACTTAAAAATAAGGTTGTTTATTGGTAGTTTAATTAATTAAGCACAACTACTTCCACAATCTCTGTAATTATAAATTTTAATACAAGCTGATTCTTAAAGACGTGTTATCAAGTCTGTATATAAATTATCAAATTCCTCACTTCTTACACAACTGAATAAAACTCACGGGAACTTTTACGTTTCCACTTAGTAAGGGCATCGGCCCAAATTGTATGTTTCACCACTCCGAGACTACAGCTTAATAAACTTATTTAATAAGCCATTAAAGCTATCTGGACCAGGGATAGCTTTAGTGATTTATGGCAATATGAGAACATTAAAAACGCATTACGAAAACATGACTTTAGGCGGAAAATTTTAACAGCGCCGTATATAACGTACAACGAACGTTTTGTGTTTTTTCCGACATAATAAATACCTGAAACATTTTTGGGAGACACATTTTAATAAATCTCGACCATGGAATGGAAAATGCTGAAAAGCGAAAAGGTTTATAGTTTTATATGTAAAAGTACATTTGGTTAATGCTTTCACATTGTTTTTTAAACACTGTTCACTAAACCGGCATGTGATGAGAATTTTGAAGAGTTTGAAGACATGTGACATTCACCAACCCGCACTTAGCCAGCACCAGCGGGCTGAAATAAAGCCTAACGTCTCAGGAGTGGTAACGATTATGAATCTACACACAATAATGATAAAATGGGACCGAACAGTTCTCCAGTGGAGACCACAGATCGGCAAACACAGCGTCAGACGTCCACCAACAAGTGAGGCCTATGTCTAGCACGCAGTGGACGTCCGAGGGCTGAAATGATGATGATGAATGATGATCTCAATTAACTGTACCTAATAATCTTATTATCATAAAATTAGTCGTTTGTTTCTGACCTTGCTAAATAACGTAGGTTTAGCATAAATTAAGCGTCCATTTTACGTTCATTATATTAAATTTCAATTATAGGTTGATTATGTGGGTAACAACAGTATGTTATTATTTATTATCTATTTCGTGGTCGAAACGTTGAAAGTGTTTCAACTCCTTTGTAAATACGTGAGTAATTCCCGTTATTATAAAGTGAATAGTGTAACTAACGAAAATATTGAAAATGAAATAGAATAGTGTTGTATCTAATGTAATTAGGGCATCAAGTCACGGAGAAGCAACCGTTTCCCAGCGGACGAGGTATCGTTCCGCTCGATCTTATATTTACGAGGAGCGGGTTTTGATCAATCAATGTTCCGAAGTGATTTTCAATTTATAAGAACCCTTGTCTGTACATCATTGCAGTTCTGTGAAAAGCAAGAGGATTGCCTTGGGAGTTGGAACTCTTTAAGATTAAAGAGTAGCTTTATTAATGTTTGATTCGTATGTATTTTATTATTTCATTATCTTATTTTTATTGTAATTAGGCTTTTGCAATTGTACTCTGTTTTTTGTTTTGGGGGTATCATAATTTACTGTGAGTGTAATAATCCTAACGAAATTGAGTTTTTCGCTATAAAAAATTATTCATGTACTTAATAACTTAGGCACTTGAGCAAAAACCATGTATCAACTCATTATTAGGACGTGATCTATATAAATAAAAATAAATAAATTTTACACAGCGACATTTAGCCCCGTGGTAAGCTCGACGGGTGCTAGATTTCTGATATACTTTATATAATATACATACATAGATAGATATTTTTTATTATACATTATATAACAGACACCCGGAACAAATACTTAATAGATATGGTGATATGTTTTGAATAAAAAATGAAATTAGCATATCAAAGTAAGCCTGCAGTATATTTACATTTTCTTGTCTCGTTGACATCTATAAAAGCATTCATAGAACCTTTGGGACCACCGAGACATTTATTAGGTAAAACCGCGATCGATCAAAGTCTTTCCGCTTCATTTATCTTGCTCATCAACGAACAAGAAGTATGTTTTAGCAAGATAATCTCATTTTCCTTATTTCGTTGATGTAGCAAAAATTCCGAAGATCGAATGTTTGCTAAGGTTACTTGTTATTAATTATACTTTATGTTTGATAAAACTCCATCAAAATTTTGTATCTTTCCGCTTCCGTGAGGGAACATTGTTTTTGTTTATTTTTGCCAATCCTAATAGGCCGGGATCCGTAGTACATGGAAATCAAGTGATTACTAACAAGCTAATTTTTGGTGAGTAGCTTCGTTTCGATGAGACGTCCAAAGATATCCTATACCCAACTCTCGATTGTGGTAGCTAACAGAGATATCAAGGATTAAAAAATTCAAGGATGTAAAACCGGGATAACGGACCACAAAATTTGTCGGACAATATGTCCGTTAGATTTTATAAATATTAATTAAGTATACAACAAAAAATCAGCTGGTTAGTAATCATAGTAATCATTTAAATTGACCTCGTTTTCGACACATTTTGGAAATGGCGGACTCTTTGATCAAACCATAGGTTTTGTAGGACAAACATGTTTTTATATAATTTAGATAATTATCTTGAGATATAACATATTGTCCTACAAATTTCGTGGTCTGTTATGCTGTTTTTACATCCTTGAATTTTTTAATCCTTGATATCTCTGTTAGCTACCACAATCGAGAGTTGGGTATAGGATATCTTTGGAAGTCTCATCGAAACGAAGATACTCACCAAAAATTAGCTTGTTAGTAATCACTTGATTTCCATGTACTACGGATCCCTGACTATAAGTCAAATTACATAATGATGAAATTTGTTTAATGTAGATACTGTTAGAAACACTTTTTATTCTAACTACCCTATACTTTATTACAGTAACAACCTACTCATATAATATAAGAAATATAGTTTGATAATACTACATACATAATAATTTAATAAAGACCGCTTGTATAAGCTAAAGAAAATAAAAGCTTTAAAGATTGTTTGCTCAGAATATAATTATTGGGTATAAGATTATTAACTTATTAAACAAATTGAAAATGTTTCAGAAAATATTATTTTTATATGATGATGACCATAATTTAATTAAAATTAATTAATCATCATATCAGCCATTGGACGTCCACTGCTGGACATAGGCCTCCCTATATGACTTCCAGTCATTACGGTCGCTCGCAGCCTGCATCCACTGCGAGCCGACCGTCTTCACCAAATCATCAGTCCACCTTGTTGGTGGACGCCCAACGCTGCGTTTCCCGATCCGTGGTCTCCACTCTAGGACTTTTCGGCCCCATCGGCCATCTGTTCTCCTCGCTATATGGCTTGCCCATTGCCACTTCAAAGAGCTAATCCGTTGGGCTATGTCGGTGACTTGTGTTCTCCTACGGATCTCCTCATTTCTGATTCGATCCCGTAGGGAAACCCCGAGCATAGCCCTCTCCATAGCCCTTTGAGCGACTTTGAGTCTGTTGAAAATTAATTAATGCCGCTGGACAATTCACACTAAAAACATTTACTGATCCTGTCTACTATCTTTTTATCCGTAAGATCTTGATTCTCATCTGTTGCGTAACAGCGAAAACAAGCTCCCATCAGCAATAAAACCTGATTCATGAGAGGCACAAACAGCCGCAGTTCGAATTAGCCACCGCGGGGCTTAACTTAATTAAAAAAGGTTCGCTACAGGCTCGTCTCCATTAGCTTACAAAGCGACACCGAAAAGACTTTCCCTCTCATCAACCTGTAATCCAATAACGTAAAGTCCTAGGCCGGAATAAATCACCTTAAGATTGTCTTATAATTCCAATCTTGTCGTTGGGTTTTGCTGCTGTTCATTGAGATATTAAAGGTTTATGCAGAATTTACGTTTTACAGTTAAACTGATTTTTAATAAATTTATGAAGAGAATAACCCAGATTCAACGAAAAGCAAATAGACATTTGGATTAACAGCGTTAGTTAAGCACTAAAATGGTTGTAGATCAATTGATTGCGTTGAAAATCACGAGGGTAAAAGTTTATTTCGACTGAAACCGCTGATAGATTTATATCCAGCTGTCATCACCCTACTGCTTATATAAATTTATAATGATTATCCGAAATAAATATACCAGGACCCAGGCCTCCGATATTGGCGTACTAGTAAAACAACGTTCGTAGTTAGTAGTTCCTGTTGTCTAACAACTGTCATTATGTAATGGTGTCCGTATTTTGTATTAACCCCTTAAAAGTCCTTTTTTTATTCCATAATATATTAAATTGAACGGCATGTGTTCTATGCCTAGGAGACTACATATTTTGATTCACTATTTGATATCAAAGAGCAACGGTTCTAATTTAAACATTCTTTAAATTAAATACCGTAAATTATTTATTACGTAGAGGCAATATCTCTTGAGATATTTGAAACACGCGCCATATTGAAGTCCTGAGGCCATCAGATCGGACGAAAATGACCTGAGAAGGCGTTCCATTATTGCTTAGAAATATGCATAAAGAAATGCGGCTCAGGGAGGTATTTTTTCATTCTCATACCCCTCGACAACGTGTTTACTTATCCTTATTCAAAGACAACTTATTTTATCAACAGACTGGAATTTTCACATAAAGGACAAAGTTAATTCTAATACTATGAATATTTTCCCATTAGTAACTACATTTCAGAACCAAATTCAACAAACAAAATCAAATAATGCAGAAAAGCAAATTAACCCTCTAAATGAAGTTTCTAAATACACTAATAATCATAACATTGTAAACAAGTATGATCACGGATTAGGCACTAAAATGAACCCATTTAGTTCCGGGAGATTAAATTCAAATGTTGTTTGCGTTGGTTGAACTCAAGATTACGCTAAAGAGACAAATATTGCTCGCTAATAGCGCTATCATCAAAGCCGATTGTTCATTATGGAGCGTAACCGCGGAACAGAGTGCTACGCCGTAGGCCGTAGCGCCGTTGCCTCGTGGTGCCCTAGCGGCGTAGCCTCGTTACTACAGCTTCGTAGCGTCATAATTATATATATTGAGCTTAATAGATCTCTTAATCGTTTACGTTATTTTTTATGGAATATTTTAATTTTAGGTTTATGTATCTTCACAATAAAACTAATAGGTTTTACATGCTGTGTGAATATAATTTTGTATTGATTTATTCATTCGTTAAATGAAACGAACTACCACACAGATAGACAATTTTAACAACACCATGAATATAGTTTGACCACTAACTAAAACAACCATGCAACATCATGGTGGTGGCACCAATAACAAGCTAATGAGGTAAGGCCCTCTGTATAAAATATTCAGACGTACGTAAACATCAACTCAACAATTCATTACAAACCGCCATTAAT
The DNA here is from genome assembly GCA_963691955.1 of Chloroclystis v-ata. Classification (NCBI taxonomy): domain Eukaryota; kingdom Metazoa; phylum Arthropoda; class Insecta; order Lepidoptera; family Geometridae; genus Chloroclystis; species Chloroclystis v-ata. The sequence goes on along the minus strand of OY829902.1, from coordinate 6,363,118 downwards.
GAAATTCTGTATGCAACAAACAAACAGATTTATATTTAGTTTCAAGTTTCTAATTATATGAACGATTAAAACAATGCAAATAACCAAATTAGTGTAACTCGGCGCAAATCCAAATAGTTTTTGTTACTTGCACAAACCGCGAACAACTGTTATTTTAGTTATGCAAACAAACGTACTGGTTTATAAGTGGATGTGCCATTTTGCTATTTCTTGGTGAGTTCCACTTCTGGTTCAGATTGCGAAGTGCAGACTAACAATAGGATAAAGCCGGAATGTAAACCGTGTTTTGTTGAGCGAGATAACAGTTAGTGAGGTGGCGAAACAGCAGTGGTACAAAGAACTGGAAGCTATTCGGTTTTAGTGTACGCATTTTTAATTAAAGCGCTTCGATTGTGCCTACTCTTTGTAATACTACTTGATTCGTGTGTATCTCTGTACCAACAGATTACCATAACAGTCTTGAATTGAATATCTTTGATGTCTGTTTTAATTTTTGAGAACTAAATAAAATAAAGGAAAAAGTTACTGTAGAAGACAAACGATATTATCTCTTCTGACAGGGTCGGTTAATTTACCTAACAAACTCGATACCCAAATACGGATGTAAATAACGGGATACACTAGGCATAGGTTGGTATTTTTAAATTACAAAATAATATTTTGTAATGAATTTTTACTGACCACTATGTACATTAATTTATGAGCATGTCTTTCCTTAATTCCCCTTTAATGATAAATGTTGAGGTAGCCTATAATAGGCACATATTTCTAAGTATAAGTCCGCATTCCTAAACCTATTGTATTTTTTGTCATAGGCTGTGTCTAAATAAATAAATAAAGATCAGGTACTAAGAAAAATAACTATTTGTAAACTCAGTTAACTCATTTATTACACCATAAAGTTACACAATAACATTGGCATGTCTGTAAGTGTTACATATTTCTTAATCTAAGCACTAACTAATATATTAATCTTAAATATATGTGATACATGTCAAATAAGATATTTGATTTGTTCAACTTATAGATAAAATAAACGTTTTTAGACCTTTATGTACATAATAATGATTGCTACAATAATATGTATCCAGCTTTAGGCCAGTGGGAATTTTAACGGTGGGTCAAGTTGGGAACGCGGTAAGACCACAACTTGCATAATTAACGATTGACCGTGGTTTTCCTCAGTAAAGTGGTTGCTGTATTTGATGTTCATAAAATTAAAATATTAATTTATCGCAATGAATGTGAATCTTTTGAGGTTTCCTTGATACATAACCTCAACAGTTAAATATTATGTACATTCATTAAATAAGGTAGTTCGTGTACTGAATTTAAACATTTGTTTATAGCTAGTAATTATCTTCATATAAGTATTACAATTCTGAAATATAATAAACTTATCATAAAAAAAATCGGAGAATGCACGGGAATGACGACGGAGAAGCCATTGCTTCTGTTTTGACCATTAAATTAGAATTGCCATTCAATGCCACTATGCCACTAGCATTCTGGGTAGGTTAGGCTGCCTTCTGATTAAGGACTATAAGTTAAATTGTTTTGAAATTGTAGGTAATGTCGTATATAATACCGTAAATTTAAATTAACTTACTGTTAAAGGGTTGCAATAAGATTATAATAATTATTTATGATGGCTTTCAGTAAAGCCCCTTTATAGTTAAGGTTTGCCTATTCATCAAAAACCCATACTACGTACTAGCACGGGTCTTCTCAGTAGAACTCATTATAGTTACCACCACACTTACCAGGCGGGTTGGTAAACCAAGTAAGTTAACAATCAGTACATAATCTGTTCTGATAACTTACAAAAGTTAGAAGGACATTCGACCAGCCTTGTGAATTAAAGCATAATCTCACTCTCTTCAAGATTCTCTGGTGTACCAACTGTGGGAATGTAAACAGGGGTGATGATAAAACAGTAGGTACATACATATAATGTACCTAAAGTCGGTTTGACATCTACTGGTAGAGATAGGATGGTTCTATTCTTTAGCCAGCACCACACGGATGTGACGTGGTAGCTGTTGTAAGTAAATGTCAATACGAGTAGCTACTAATAGCCCCTTCGGGTGTTTATCTTAGTTGTATATTCTGTGTGTTATTGTATATCTGTGCAAATAGCCGGCATCTGGGCGATGGTCACGTCACGATTGAACAAACTTGTGTGTTTGTTTACTTAAACTAACTAAAGCTTTATACACGGTGAAAGGAAATTCCAGCTATAAATTTTAGACCGCAATTATTAAACAATTTATTTTAATTACCAGTATTCCTTCAGAGTAAATATAGTTCTAGATTTTGGTTTTCAATTGTTTTTAAATAGTAATGGCTAAAAGAATAAAATATAGCTTGCGTTATAACCAGTAAATATACTCGTATAATTATGCCTATATCTAAAACCTACAAAAAGTGTGTTTATTATGTATCGATATTAACTTTTCGAGAATTAAGACTGTCTTTGTCTAAGTTGAGTTAAGATATTTTTAAACAAATACTGACCTGACTATTCCGACCGTGGTCCCAGGTTTATGTAAAGCTACACCCAAGTAGTAGGTTTGGTTCTTGCTAGACTTGGTCTTGTATACCTAGTGCTTATGCTGTAGGGCTTATTGCAAACTCCAAGCTTTACTAATACCGGTTTTAGCCGGTCGAAAGTAGATGGTTACCTGTTCTATGTTTACATGGTTACCTGGCTTTTCAAACTATGCACCTTATCTTTGATAGTTTTATGGAATTGACTTTTTGATGTATTTATTGAGGATCGTATTCATAGGTTGACGGTGGATGAAAACTGCACCTAACCGTAATACTTGGAAGTCATTAGAGGAGGCCTACGTCCAGCAGTGGACGTCCGATGGCTGAAATTATGATGATGATAAATAAATATAAATTGTGAAAATTAAAATGAAAAAAATATGTTATTTAAGTTGCCGTGTTATAAAGTATAGGTATAAAGTATTATAAGAAGGAGTGGTAATGTGTTTAGAAATTAACTAAAATAAAGATGAGAAGAGCACCAAAACCATATAAGGATATAAATTTATGTTTATGAAAATTTGAAATTTTCAAATTAAGTAGGTACTCGATTAAACTCGACCTTAATTAAAACTCTCATTTCCCATCCGTAAATAAAAGTACTTAACGTCACCACAAGGATCTTTGGTAATTAAATAGCTTAACATTAATAGCCTTGAATAAGGCTTATTACAAAGAGCGTTTAACGAAGAGCCCAAGTTTCAGAAACTATTTCATTCAGCACCATAATGTTTGTTTCCAACTTCGAGTGCAAATTCTTGGGCATTATAGTTTAATTGTACTGTTACGTAATATGTTTGGGGAATAATCGTTTCTTCACGTCTTTATCTCTCAGAGGTTCGATTTATGTTATTCCAAAATTAAAATAATTAAATATTGAATTTTTGTGTGATTTAGAATTCTTACATCTTGTTGCAGAAAAGCTTAACCTTTGTAAAATTTAGTGTATCTGAAAAATATGTAAACAATTTAGTTTTCAAATTTATATAGGCTTCAAATAAGTCCGTAAGCTTTTTTTATATTTATAGACAGCATAATTTTGTCCACGTAAGCTTTAGTTTTTTGGCAGAATTCTGAGAAAAACTTCATTTATTTAATGAAGCAAAATTCAACACGAGCAAATTAACGAGGGAATTCTCGGTTTGGCAGATTTATTTATTTCACGCTTGCCTGGCGCTTAATTTACCAACAAACTCATTTTAAATGTTAATTACAAATTCATTTCCGAAATCTGATGGCTATTGTCGTCATTCAATGACTGTTAGTACATTTAACTCGTCATTACTTTGTTTATAAAAATAGATACATACACGACACATGAACAAAGACGACCTTTGTGGCACAGCGGGCAAAGGCCTCATTAATGTAAACTTGATGTGTCGACCGATAGATACTGAAAAAGATTCTTAGATTCAAAACAAAAATATTATAATCTGTAACAAATGGATCGTACAATTACAAATTAACGTAGTAATTATGATAATACGAGTATAAGATAACATCTTCCACATAAAAACTTTTAGATTTTATAGATGTCTGGTGCAAATCAGGATAATCATTAAATTATTCAAGTGCAAGTGCTTCCTGACAGGATTCTGAAGTTGCAAAACAAGCGGCACGGATTAATTCGCTAATATGCTGCGATCTCTCCTGCTAGTGATGGAGTATCGTTCAATAACACTTGATTATTTCATTTTTTATCTAAAAGATAATCTAAATATTTTATAAATAATGTTAATAAAGAGTTATCTTATCTTATCTTATCTTATCTAAATATTTTATAAATAATGTTACTAATAAAAAAATAATTAGGCGGATAGTTTCGTTTCTAATCTGGGTATTGGATCTAAAAATCGGCCCTTAGGACCGATTTTTCAATACCCAGATAAAACTACAGATAGCTAACAGTCCAATAATTTTATCTGAGATTTTAACTATCGAATAAATACATACTAGTTACAGAGTTTAACAGACTGTTAAGGCCTATCTGTCAATTGAAAAATGGAGATTCTTGTTAACTGCAGAATAAATGCTATCTAGTCGTTTAACTGACCATTGAAAAATCGGCCCTAAACCGATAATTTATTGATTAAGTAACTATTGAACTAGCATTTGCGATAAATTTATTTGCGTCAATATTTATTTTCAAATTGCCAATGAATAGTTTTAGACCAAGAGCCTGTGATGGCCAGACCTTCCTTTAATTCACAAGCGTTAAAATTCTTTCATGTGTATGTCTAACATAGGTAAGAATAACCCCCAAACATGAAACCTGGATCGCGGTTCCTTTGGGAGATAACAACCTTTTACCTGTTATCTCCCAAAGGAACCACGATCCAGGTTTCATGTTTGGGGGTTATTCTTACCTATGTTAGACATACACATAAAATAATTTTCACGCTTCAGAATTAAAGGAAGGTCTGGCCATCACAGGTTATTTGTCTATACTAAGAGCCCGGTCTGGCCAGACCTTCCTTTAATTCACAAGCGTGAAAATTCTTTCATGTGTATGTCTAACATAGGTAAGAATAACCCCCAAACATGAAACCTGGATCGTGGTTCCTTTGGGAGATAACAGGTAAAAGGTTGTTATCTCCCAAAGGAACCGCGATCCAGGTTTCATGTTTGGGGGTTATTCTTACCTATGTTAGACATACACATGAAAGAATTTTCACGCTTGTGAATTAAAGGAAGGTCTGGCCATCACGGGCTCTTAGGTTATTTAATAAAATTGCATGATTTTTAAATAGATATACATACATATATCATTGTGTTGTATCCAGAGAATCTCCCTAATTCAAACCACAGCTAGAACTGCTGTAATGTTATGGGGCTTAACCAAAAGCCAAATAATTCACCGAATGTGGCCAAAGATAAAACATTGTTGGCTTTTTCCCCAGCTGCAACGTGATTTACGTTCTAAGATTTAGCACTTCCACTTGTATCGATAGGTTAAAACGTTTGTTACTCACTAACTAGAAATCTCTGAATTTTCCCATGTCTAAATGAGAATACTTAATCATACTGTATTGTTATAGTGATCACCAACCTTTCTGGTAAAGGAAGTGATTGCAACGAATCTCCCATGAGTTATAAGATGATGAGAAGACTCTTGCTTAATAGTGTCATTATATTTTGGTTGTGATGAGCAGGAAATCAAAATAGACATGAAGGAGTTTTATCATTGAATTTTCTGTGATAAAATTCTCCAATTAGTAAGTAATTTTTATTTTATTTGCAGCAATTACAGTGAAATGTCCCAGACATTTATGCCCCTATGTCGCTGCAGCAAATAATGTCGGAAATTTGAAATAAGAATGTTTCACGTTTTTAATTAAGTCTTGTTTTTGTTGGGAGTCGCCCTCTTAGCTACGAGATCCGCGAGTCCGTGACCCACAAACTAAGTAGGTGCTGCGGAATAAAAGATGTGTTCGCTCATTTTGGTTTGTTGTGAACTTTTAGAATGCATTAGTTTCTTATTAAGGTTACAAAGAGAAACAACGTAACGAAATAGTGTGATTTGCAATTTTTTTGTGTTTGTATTAGCAGCTTATTTAGAAACTAAGCAGTAATAATAACTCCGAATCAATTTATTATAACAACTCCATTAACGTCTTAAGTATCATTACAGACGATGAGTTTGAAGTGGCAGTGCCATGCCAAATGTGAATACAACAGATTAACGACAGAATCAATAACAACATTGATTAGTGATCAACAGAACTCATTTTGTCCGTAGGTACCTACTGTAAAGTAGGGACAAGGACAACAACATTATCGAAAAATGAAACTGAAGGAATTACTATTATTATAACCTCAATCATCCCTGCTTGGAAAACAAATTATCCGGAAATATAAAGTTTATGATATATCACATATTTAAAGCGATTTGTCGATTGCATGATTTGAGCGCATTGCGATAATCAATCAGGCTTATGTGAAATGCAGGCTTGAGGATTATATGCTTTAATGAAGACCTCTTTACATTAGGCGTTATAAAAAGCGCTTTTTTTAAACTTGAATGAAGAAGTAAGGCGTTACTTCATCCTATGCCACCGTTGGTACCAACCTAAGAATAGTACTGTACGCGAGTGTTGTCTAAGGATATATTCCAAAAGACGTGTAGCAGCTTTGTTCTCTAAATTGTAGGTACCTAGGTATAGAAAACCATTCTAAAAATGAACTTCCCTCCACAAAACCGTGATGATTTCAACGTGTGAGAGGAAATACAAAAAAACAGAATACACAGAAAAAAAAATACAGAATTTGGTAGAGGGGCGTTCATTTTAGAAATGGTTTTAGTATACCTCAATCTGGTAATTGTAGGTATCTTACTGCAATTACCAACCAAGCGGGGATTAAAGCGGATAAGTTATTTCACCACCCAAGTCATTATAATGGGTTCTATTAGCTATACTTGTGGGTTACCTACGATAATTTGAGTGCCGGAAAATTATATGGGCTTTACCGCGGAAATATATATACCGATACTCCACAGAGGAAGCCGATAAATTGTAATTATTTTGCCGTTTATTTCCAATTCTGATAGCTGTTACTTATTTAAAGGATATTACATACCGCCAACGAATTCCAAATCTGGCTGGATTCCAAATTGAATTAAACGCGAGAGCGAAGCCTATGTACGACCGAACTTTGATCGTACGGCAATGTGTTGACCCCTTTATTTCTTTAGCGACAATCGTTTGCGAAATCAATTACTATAATGTACGGAGGTTAATATTAATGTTATTACGTTACTTTATAAAACGCGATGTTAATATAATATATAATATATATAATAATGTGATTAATAATTCTTCGTGTTTTTTTATTCTTTAGCCTTTTTTATGTCTTCGATGAATAGTTTGAAAGAACTAAATTACATACCTAATAACGATACCTAATACCTAAGAAAAGATATTGATACTTATTACAATAATAATTGTAATAAGTATCAATATCTTTTCTGATATTACCTATGAGTAGTAGGGATTGAATGTATATTATTTTAAGTAGAATAAACTACCTATGACCTAATTTACACTTCACTGTAAATAACTATTTTTTTAAGTCCTAAAAGAATTATATTTGTAATTGCACTCCTAAATTAAAATACAAATAACTAAATAACAAGATTTCGGTTGTTATTTGCCCTCAAAAACCTTTTTGGTTGAAAATGGATGCTAATTTAATAAATAGTCCTTTCACCAAAATAAATTGGTGTAATTGCAAAAGAAATATTGAGCGCCAAATGGGAGCAGGGCGCGTGACTTGATAACTCAAAATATTTTATAATAAAACGAGTTATGGTCACAGCAAAAATCAGAAATATTGCATTCTGAAGGCTTATCATTAGAGTTATACGATTTCAACTTGGATTTAAATTAGAGAAACCCGTGCCCAGTAGTGGGACGTAATGTATCACATTATTTCTAGTGTGCCTTTTACTTGTAAATAACTTATTGTCACTTCTTATCTTAAGAAGATATAAAACATTTTACGCTTTTAACGAGACATAAAATTGCTGGCCTATTTGTGAAACCCGCTATCTTTATCCTATTTTTGAAACATAAAATACTAATCAAAGAGAACATTCCGAAAGACAACAAGTGTTACTAACGGTTAGCCACCGATTGCGTTTGCAGAAAATTAATTGAAATGAATTATGGCCTTAAACTCTTTTATTTCTGGTTTTTCACCCAGTAAACGACCAATAGCAATTTACGATAAGAACGATATTAAAAGTTATCTAAATAAGTGTAATTTTATGTTTAAACAGATACATGTTATTAGGACAGCTCAGCCTAAGCTCTATTTAATCACTTTAGTTTAACGCCATCTGCGAATCCAAACTGATTTATATCTTACATTATGAAACCAATTAGATATTTGAAGCTAAAACAGTTAATATTAATAACGATAATGTAATTTAGACAGAAAAACGTCCTGAATTTTATTCATTATTCTACGGGGTTTCTTATCTTTTATCTGAAAAAACGTAAAGAAAGCCAATTTTCCGATTCACACAGCTACATCTAGCTCCGTGGTAACCTCAAAGCTTGTTATGTTGTTACGGGTGCTAGATATCTACTTAATATAAAATATATATTTAAATATTATTAATACACTATACAAACAAAGATTTTTTATTATACAAAATATAAAAATTGAGCTGTTTATAAGAATAAATCTAGGACTTTAAATATATTTAAGAACGCAAAAACGTAAGGTCAAACAGGAGACAATTTCATCCAATACTAGGTACAAGAACGCTTTGATAAAGATGAAAAATGAATCTCACCAGTTTGGGTCCTCCTTGGACTATTAATCTTTCCGCTAACCTATTGTTGCTTCTGGGGTATGTTTGTGTTGAAACTCTTGTGGGTTCAAAAGGTTGGGTTGTTGTGATTTCAAACGTTTTTTCCGCATACATTTTTACTTTCGGGACCTCTGTAATGCTACGCTAGATTGTATGTGAATCGACGTTGTGAACGGAGTCCTTAAAGCAGGTTTGTCAGAAAAAAGTACCTGTTAATGTTTTCTAGGTTAAGTTTTTATTATTTTGATTTCTATTATTAGATATTAAAAACATGAATTTATAATAAGTTTAGTTAAAAAGTCTTTACAACAAATAAGTCATATTTGTGATTTTGATCAGTTGTGGCTAGATTAACTTTGAGGAAAGCACAGTAAAGAACTATTAATTTGGTTCTTGCTTACAATTTTACCTCCTCGAACCTGAATAAAAGTAAACGGAATTTAAATATATAATATAAAATTAATAATGAAACACATCATTACCACACAATACCAATGACACCGTAATTAATACCCAATAGAGCGGCAAAATCCCTTTCAGAAATTTGATACAAGCAATCATCGAGCCTTTACACCATTTCATTAACGAATTCAATGCAAATGTATACCTCAATTGTGTGAAGTGAAAATATTACACTTCATTTTGTGTGAAGTTAAAATATTACACTTCATTGGACATGATGCACAATATTAGTAACATGAAACGAGTTCATTAGCCGCTGCAGCTGTGCACGATATTTTATCTACGTTACAATTTCCGTGACATTTTACTGCAAGTAAAATTTAAAAATCTCTGAATTTTGATAAAATGTATATGATAATAGTTTTTTGGAATTTGTTTGTTAAATTGGGTTGCATATAACCTTTTTCTGTCACACAGCTGGGTATGAGTCTCCCAATATAAACAAATTAAAACTATGGTAGAACTATGGTGTTGATTATACCAATAAAATCACCACGCTAACCCACCACGGGCCATGGCAATCGCAGTCATGATGACTGCGATAACAGAAGGCGATTTTTGGGATATTAATCCAATTGTCACTTTGACGATAACCACGGGACGAGATGTTGTGACCAATTATTTCTTATCTATTTAGCCATTATAAAAAAAACTAAACATTGTGAATCGACCAATAATATTTACTGCTTTTGTTAGAAGAAAGCTATAATATAGGTACATCAATCCGGTCCGCAGTCTCCATTCTAAAACATTTCAGCCCCAATAGCCATCTGTTATACTTGCAAAACGACCTAGAGTACCGATTTACATTTCTGTTCTCAATTTTTATTTCACAGTTTGTGATATGCGTTTGGGTTATTCCCAAGAGCAACACTATCGTAGGCACCGAATGACAATGTCACTGTCTTGTATCAACATTGAAATATCCGCCTTAGGGCGTTAACATTGCAATATACTTTAACGTAGTAACAAAGCATAGTCCTGGTTCAAAATAACCCTAATGCCTGGTTGCAACCAAAGCACAGAAGAAACGATACGTAAGAAATAAAAATAAGAAAAAGTGGCCAAGTGCGAGTCGGACTCGCCCATGTAGGCTTCGGCCGCAATTGTTTATATGAAATAGTTTATGACGTATTATAAAAAAACTACTTGATAGATTTCGTTCAAACCAATTTTCGTTGTTAGTTTTTATGGTTATGTACAATATATATTTTTTCTAGATTTATCATCTTCTTATTTTAGAAATTAGAGGGGGGGGGGGGGGGGGGACACTCTGTTTTCCACTTTGGAAGAGACTCACGTCCAAACTATTAAGTTTAGAATAAAATGGTGTTAGAAACCTTAATATGATTTTTGAAGACCTATTCATAGATACCCCACACGTATGGGTTCGATTAAAAAAAGTTTTTAAGTTTCAGCCCTATGTAATTTATTACCCCCAAATGTAATTTATTTGTTTTCATTTTTTTTATGAATTCTTAGTGCGGTTCACGGAATACATCTACTGACCAAGTTACTACTGTTTCGGAGAAAAACGGCTGTGACATACGGACGGACGGACGGACGGGTTCCGTTTTTGCCATTTGGCTACGGAACCCTATAAAACGATGATTTCGAAGAGTTGGAAATAACGAAATCGGATTGAGACATTTATTTTCTTTTTTGTCTCTCTCTTTTATTGTTTCTGTTCCTCATCTCTATCGGGGTCCATTTTTATTTTGTACGACTACGAAGAGGTATGTAATAGTTTGGACAAAAGCCACAGAAAGGAAGGTTTTCTAAGCTTACATACTGGACACGCCTTTATATCGATGATCTTGTCTATGGAGCGATTTCTTCAAATCTTGATATGGCAGGTAAAAGCCAGAATCGATGTAAGCAAGCTTATTGGGAGAATCGCTGAACCAATAACTGTACGCTAGAATAACTATTACTTGATATTAGAAAAACAGATAAAGTTTTTGTAAAATATTTTTCATAATACAATGTTTATTCCACACTACGAAAACTTGGTTCACATTGGATATAGTGTCAAACGAACCAAGTTAAGCTTCAAAAATAAAAGATATATTATTATCAGATAATAATTATATAGTTAGCGGGCCACGCAATATCTCAACATCGTCTGATAAACTTTTCCACTTTTGCGATTTTCAGATTACTTGCGTTGAAATTGATAGTATCAAAAAGAAATCAAAAATACGCATAATATTATCCCAAACTTTCACTTTTAGTAATTCCAAAGTAATGGTGTGCGCTGAAACTGATCAAATTCCGTTGAAAAAGTGAAGAAGTTTTATTATGAAGCCGTCAGCAAACTTTAAATATAGTTTAAAAAGATCATGAAAAATAACCTTGTACTAACTTTTTTTATATTTCAGTGAATTAACCCGCCGTTTGTGACGTCACTTTGACTTACGTGGTTTGTGACGCCGGTCATAAGGACCGGGTTTTTCAAATTGAATTTTCTTAAAAAGTTTTACTGCAGGGAATTTTTACTTATTTAAATATTGAAAAGCTATGTTTTTTGTATAATAATACAAGGTTATATCTTAAATTAGTTATCTTTTATTCATTATTAGGCTTACATAGTTAAAACATTAAAAATAACCAAGTTATTTCTAATGTTGACTTTAAATATCAGAATTTCCAACAAAAAAAAATTTTTTTAACCTAATCAGGCTTTTTCATGTTTATTATAATAGGAACTAAACACAAAAAGGTATTCTTTTTTGTTTGATTATTTTTGTACCATATTTAACTATGACTATTTTACTTACGTAATCTGTGACCCCGGTCTCACGCACCGGGTTGGCACCAAAACTCACACACGTCCGCCTGCCTCGCCCACGCGGGGTGTACCGACGGTAGAGTACGCAAAATCAGGAGAGTACACGAAATTGCAACTCAATTGGTTAACTGGTAAAAAAGTTATTCGACTTTTTCGATCCACCCGGTCTCACAGACATACAGGTCACAAACGGCGGGTTAAGGTTATGGTATGTTAATAAATTGTGTAAAAATGCCCTAAGGGGTTCTCCACTCTGAATGTTTAATTAAAATGAATGAATGCTGTTATATGCTCATGCTGATAAGTAATTATTATGAGAGAAAAAATCGCAGCATCTGCGGTCACGAGCAACTGTATAAATGAGGGGAAGATTAATGTTATGAGACCCCTATATATTTGTGTTTGGACATTTTAGCAAGGCACGCAGATTGAAATTTATTTATAGGTTCATATAAACGACATAGGGTTACGTGTTTCATTGGTAGCGCAATTTATGACCAAAGCAAATGACGTATTGCGCGAGCAATTTTTAATAGGTACAATATTTTCCGAGTCATGATTGACGAAGGAATTAATTGTATTAAATCTGTTTCAGAGCAACCATTGTTTCCGATACCAATTTACTTCAAAGTTTCCTTTTTGTTCGGTTATTAATTATTCTCAATTATCCATTGTTACTTTGGCTCATTTTATCCGGCAAAGTTGAAAGTTACCTCCATCTAGGTGACGTTTAAATTGAATACCCTGACTAGTTCGCGGAAAATAAATGATATTATAAATCATTATTATATTTATAGGAGGGTATAAAATGCCAGCGCACCCTTATCGTTTAACTTGAAAAATTTCAGTGGGGAAGAATAAGCTGAAATAGCCCATTTATCATGTTGCAGTGTGATGCGGAGTCAACGGAAGCTATACGTCCGTCGCGTGTCGAACCAAATACTAATATTATGAATTTGCAGGGAAAATTATGGTTACGACTCATATTGAATGTATTAAAAAATAATATTTGTTTTACTAAATAAAATGTTACTAAAGCTGTATCAGTTCATTTGACCATCACAGTAATGAGCTTGTTTATTTCAATTATTTTTAATAAAATGCCAAGGCATTTTATACTAGCCACACGTATGTTTTTAGTTGACATGCATAAATAAAATAGGTAAAACATTTTGACTTACCTATACTGTTATATAAAACTTAGTTCGTTTTTGAAATAAACAAGCTAACTTGTTGTATTAAAAGATAAATTCATTATGTTTGAGGGAAATCAGGCTGGAAGGTCAGTGTTATTTACCAACTAGCACTTGGCCAGCGTGGTGGTCAAGTGCGCCTTATTTCTCGTCAAGAGATAATCTCTGTGCCCCAGCAGTGGGAACGTAAAAAGGGGTTATAATGATATGATTAAGAATGAAAATCATGGCTTGCATAAGTACCGGCTTATTAATATTTATCTAGCGTAAAATAAAGTTATCAGACTCCCTAATTAAAGGACGTCAAAGCGGTTTTACAAATTGAAACTTTTTTATTCAAACACTTCTCATTTCAGGAGTCATTACTCAAACGTATACTCAAATGAGATTTCATAATTAACGCAAGCCAGGCCAGGCCGGCCGTCAGGCGCATGTGAAAATTTAACGAGATGAGAGGGCGCACTCAAACCTATCTCAAGCGACCTACCCTCTATGCCTACATGTGTTTGACGTCAGAAATCTCGTAAAATAACCAGTATCACTTAACTTTTAATTTATCATTGATGTTATTAAAAAACGGGAGATATGGCACACAATCTTTAACTTGGACCCGATAAATTAGGCCCACGAACACAATGACGTTAGTCGCATTCGTACTACAGGCGATTGCACTTCTACTCGGATAGCAATTTTATAACTTGATTGTGTGTTTTTGCATGTGTCTTGATTGTGTGTTTTTGCATGTGTTGGTCTTAACAGGTTCCCTGATATTAACGCGACGCATGAATGTACCGCACCTCCCGTTTTTTTAAAACATCAATGTTTGTAAAATCAAATGAAGGATATTTATAAACACAAAAAATGATCAAATGTTTTGTAAATGTCTGATCGATCAGCCATTATTTTAAGCCATAATTTTTAATTTTATATCCCTGAATCGGTTTGTCGACACGCACGAAAGAGATGGAGGTACTATTCTTAGGTTGGCACTACACGGAAAACGGTGTTTTATAAATTACCTCGATTAAATCCTCGCTATCTGAAAACTTTGCTCGTTAATGCATGACAACTTTTTAACTTCGATCGCAAAGTTTCGTCAACGGAAATCATATAGAATTTTGGAAACGCTGATGATAAAGTGGTTTCTGGCTAAATCGTCGTAATGAATGGAACTGCGCTTCGGAATCCATTAGATTAATTGAAATGTGTAAATGATCCTATTCCGTCTATTTACGTATATCAGTTACCTGTGGAATATTACGGCTGTCATTTTATCATTAGGATAATTGGGTTTGAAAATGAACAAAATTAGTTTTATAATTTTTAATATTATTTTGCGTCACATTTATTAGTTTGATAATGTGGGTTGAAACTATAAAAGTTTTCAATGAAAACTTGTATACTTTCAAAGATCATTTACGTACTTTAATATAGCTAGACATAATGTTTGATCTTTAAAATACAGCTACATTTTAACATTGACCAGAAAATAATACACTTGATAGTCTAGCGACATTTAAATTGCTTTAAAGGTCTTTAATCTTCTATTTCAATTATACAAATTGACGGACCCCACTTAAGTGATTAAATAGTATGAAGGGATAGTTTTATTTATTCTCTTTCATATTATTTATGTGTTAGCTAACTCTTTTATATATTTGGATACAACCGTTTAAACGTATAGTTCGTATAAGACTAATTAATACGTATTGGAATAATTTCGAATGTGAACGACTTATCCAACAGGCCTCTTAATTAAATATAACATAAATGTAATTTATAGTATTTATCGTACACAACCGTAAAACAATTCTGTAAATTAAGGTAATACTTTTATTTCATTTATTTATTCGTTTATTTGAAATATTTTTCTCTGAAGCCAATGTGACTGTAGATTCGGAGGGAATTGAGTAAATTAAGTTTTTTTTGTAAAAAACAAACGAGGGCCATAACTCTGCCGTCATTACTAGCGTTTGCGGCAGCTGCGAGACGGCCTACCACTAATTAACTGCCTCAATTTCAGCAAAAAATATTATTTATTGTCCACTTCTTAAGCAAATTATAAACAAAAACGTGATCACGGTAGTTTAAATTAGTACTTCTTTGTATTATGCTAATAAAATATTTAAATTTTTGTTGACAATAAAAAACTTCAGAGAATAATTTTTATTATATTTTATAAATTAACGGATTTTTGCAGGTTCGGCGACTTATGATAATGTTCATAAATGAATACACTAGGAGGCTATAACATTAATTTCCAATACAAATACTTTCGTTCAGCACAACGCAACGTGTTTATAATAATTACATTTATAACTTGAAATACAATGTAATGGGGTTGAGATAAGTTTTGCGATGTGCAACTGTTTTTCTTTTGTCTAGGGCGCTCAATGTTAAGCCTGCTTTTCTCACAAAGTAACACTCACGTAGGACTAAAAATGACGTGGTACAAAGGTCGACACTCTCCCAAAGGCATAGACAACTTTTCTTTTTAATTCTAGTATTCATTGCGAATGTGAAAATGAGTCTCATCATGTTACAAACAAAGGACTGCTGCCGGTAACGCCACATACAGAAACAAACGAACCCTTGGAAATTCAACCTCCTTTTGAAATTCAAAAATAAAAGAATGATTTACAGTCCTAAATTGTTTAATAAAATAAAGAAGGGTTGTGAAGGGAAATCTGTTAGAAATATCGTCCACAGCCGCATACCCCAATAATGCGGTAAAACATTTTTCTGACAAATTGGGGGATCCTTACAATTAGTGCCATCGTCGCGTCTCTCAAAGAAGTGTCGTATTCAACTAGACTAATGAATGTCATAAATTTTCACAAAGAGCTCTTCAAATAATTTTGGAGAGTTATCACGATGGCACGACCAGCGTATACTGAGTGCCTTTGATTTATTTTTAACTCTCGACGCCTCTAGTTTCAAATTAGAAATGAACATTTACTTTTTTTTGCTATATTCTATTTTAAGTTAAAAAAATATTTAAAAAAGGCTAAGTAACATTCAAAATAATCTATTAGTATTGGTCTAGTTAGTTGTAACATTAGGGTATATACCACAACCGCGTGACTTACTTGCGTGAAAGACTTTTAAGTAATCGTTTTATCGTGAAGCACTAAAACGATATCTCTTAAGTCATTTTATCTATTTACATTCAGAATATGAGACATTTCTATCTCAACATTATAGTCCGGGATCCGTAGTACATTGGAATCAAGTGATTACTAACAAGCAAATTTTTCGTGAGTAGCTTAATTTTAATGAGACGCCCAAAAATATCCTATACTCAACTTTTGATTGTGGTAGCTAACAGAGATATCGAGGATTAAATATGTCGATTTGATGATCCAAAAAAATTTATTACTAACCGGTTGCTTTTTAGTTATATCGTAAGATAATGATCTAAATTATATGAAAAAATATTTGTCCTACAAAACCTATGGTTTGATCAAAGAGTCCCCCATTTCCAAAATGTATCGAAAACGAGGTCAAAATAAATGATTACTAACCAGCTGATTTTTTGTTGTATACTTAATTAATATTTATAAAATCTAAATGACATATTGTCCTACAAATTTCGTGGTACGTTATCCCGGTCCTACGCCTAGACATTGTTAATACCACAAGACAATTTATCTCATTAGTAACTGTAGGACAAAAATATTACAGAATAGGTTAGTGTGTTCCTTGCCCAAATGTAACAATGTCCTACAAAAAAACAGGTATGTATCGCTAGTCCGACAAGAATTGTAATTTTTAAGTTTGCCTATTTGTAACATAGAAAGTTAAGTCGGCGTCAGTGTAACAACACACCCGCAATAAAATATAATTTGTAATTATATCAAAGACATATTTCGTCAGATTTCGCATCTACTCAGTTGGCGTAATGCGCCGAATGGCAAGGATCAAACTCGGCGACTGTGCGTCACCGAGTTCGATCCCCCGGAAGTGAGTTCTTTTTGTGATTATGGATAAGATAGTGATTTTTTTTTTATTTAAATAACTTTATTTTATAGTTATCTAGGTAAAAAAATATTGTAGGTATTAAGTATTTATACAACTATACTTATTTTAATATTATAAAGCTGAAGAGTTTGTTTGAACGCGCTATGCAGAAGTATTAAAATAATTATTATTAAAAACTAAATTGTCTAAAATAATATCAGAAAATGACGCGGACAAAGTCGTGGGTAACAGCAATAATTATAAAGCTAAGGAGGTTGTTCGATATTCAAAAATAAACCACCTACATGACTTGAACATACTTAATGACCTGATTCCACCATCTCCTTTCCACTCCAGGACAAGCAGACGCATGGCGAATTATAACCCGTATTTAGTGGATAACTGGCTATATCTCATATCGCACTATGCGATTCTCATCCACCTTTATAGTTCGCACCACTAAGGTTTAAGGTACGGATGGACAGACGGACGGACGGACGACATGACGAATCTATAAAGGTTCCGTTTTTGCCATTTGGTTATGGGACCCTAAAAATAAGTTATTATGACTGGTTGGTAATAATCTATTGTGACCTCGTTTTCGATACATTTTGGAAATGGGGGACTCTTTGATCAAACCATAGGTTTTGTAGGACAAATATTTTTTCATATAATTTAGATCATTATCTTACGATAAAACCAAAAAACAACCGGTTACTAATAAATTTTTTCGGATCATCAAATCGACATATTTAATCCTTGATATCTCTGTTAGCTACCACAATTGAGAGTTGGGTATAGGATATTTTTGGGCGTCTCATCGAAACCAAGCTATTCACGAAAATTCAGCTTGATAGTAATTATTTTTACATCAAGGATGTGTACTACAACTTCGGACCGTAGGACCGGGATAACGTACCACGAAATTTGTAGGACAATATGTCATTTAGATTTTATAAATATTAATTAAGTATACAACAAAAAATCAGCTGGTTAGTAATCATTTATTTTGACCTCGTTTTCGATACATTTTGGAAATGGGGGACTCTTTGATCAAACCATAGGTTTTGTAGGACAAATATTTTTTCATATAATTTAGATCATTATCTTACGATATAACTAAAAAGCAACCGGTTAGTAATAAATTATTTTGGATCATCAAATCGACATATTTAATCCTCGATATCTCTGTTAGCTACCACAATCAAAAGTTGAGTATAGGATATTTTTGGGCGTCTCATTAAAATTAAGCTTCTCACGAAAAATTAGCTTGTTAGTAATCACTTGATTCCAATGTTCTACGGATCCCGGACTATTATATTCAAGTTAGCGGGCGATGGCAAGATGATAATGACGTTTAGGTAAGCTTAAAAAATATAATGTCTTAACGAACCATTTCTTTAACAATAGGTAATTAAATTGCAAACACCTACTTCGTTTATTAATCAAGTATTTATTATTTTATCTAAGAGAGTAAATAATAAATAAAAACACAGGAAAGCTAGAACTTATTCCATTAGCCTTTGAATATACCATACCATAAGTGTGATGCGCATAATATGCCAAGGTACACAAATTAATATGCAAACATAAGCATACTGACGTACGTCCTGTATTGATTCAGACACATTAACGTATGATGCATGTATTATAGTGTCAGTAAAGTAAACGAACATTATAAAGGCAAATCAGATTTTGATAAAAATAAAAAGATAAAATCCACCAATTTTTATGATATTTTATAAAGATAAAATATAACTGTGTGGATTTTTCAGTAGCATTTATTTTGGTATCTTAATATAATTAGTATACAGGGTGATAATTATGATTTAGGGATCTTTATTGTTTTTTCTCTGAATCGATAAAAATAAATAATAAGTAAATATTTTTACACAGCGACATTTAGCCCAGTGGTTAGCTCGAAGCTCTTGTTACAGGTGCTAGATTTCTGATATACTTAATATAATATACATACATAGATAGATATTTTTTATTATACATTAAGTATATAACACCCAGACACCCTGAACAAAAATTTATATATATATTTACAAAATGAATGATGACAAAATATTTATACCGTTGTCTAAATGATAATAATCAATGTGTCTAACAAAAAGTATATTTATGAAAATAAAGGTATGAACACTATTAAAAAATCTATTACGTTAAAGAAAAACAAGAAAACATTTCGGTGGTATCAATCTTGTATTTAAAGATAAGAAAACTAATCAAAGTAACTATGTTTTGTTATAATTATTCTCATTGTCCAAGATAAGAGCTTCAAACTCAAATTGTCACGAGGCTTGAATTTATTTCTAGAAATGGCGCACAGACTTACTTGTGTAATAAATTGTAATTTAGATAGCATTGTTTCTTATTAAACATGGGACTTAGGACTGAAAAAACCAAAGAAAACAAAGATTTTATCCATCCATAACACCCCTATTCACGTTCCCACTGCTGGGACACAGGGACTTCTCTCTTGACGAGAGAGATTAGGCCTTAATTCACCACGCTGGCCAAGTGCGGGTTGGTGAATGACACATGTCCTTCAAACTTTTCAAAGTTCTCAGAACATGCCGGTTTCCTCACGATGTTTGCCTTCACCGTTAGAGCACGTGTTTTTAAAGCACACATAATTTTCCAAGAAGAAAAATCAGAGGTGCGCGGCGGGGTTTGAACCCACGACCTTCGGAATGAAAGTCGAGTGTGCTCCCACTTAGCCAACACGGCTCAAAACAAAAAACAAAGATTATACATAATATTAACTGAATGTCTGTAACTGAATGAACACTCTTTTGAAATTAAAAATACCCTGTAAAATATATTTTACACTTGCGTCCAAAACAAGCAAGTCAAATTATAATAGCAGTAGGCATCTTATATTTTTCTGGTATACCTACAATAAAATATGCTAAAATTAAAAACGATTAGTGCAAAAGAATTGAGGGAAATTATATAATAGTTTAATTGATTCAGTGCCTATAATGTTATGTTTTAATTCAGTTTATCGAAAACCACATTTTTGATTCATAACCCATTTCAAATTATAATATTGTTTATTATTAACATTGTTAACAAACAGTATCTTCTCATTTTATATTGTATTTGGCAAAATTTTTGGTTCAGTCAATTTGCTTCGGCAATAATTGCTGGGCCACGGCCGCGTGCGAGCCGCGATCATAAAACAATACCTATTATTGAAGGCACGATATTTTCTGTCAGCCGCCTCCGGCATTTACAGTCCGGTTTGGCGTTTTTCCAATTTTGTGTATGTTACGATGTGTCTTTCCTAAAAGTTATGCCAACCAGTATGATGATTAGACCAGTAAATATAAGCTGAGCTTGAAGTAGAGTTTACTCTCGGAACTAGAATGTCTTTTAAATTTTATTATCAAATTTTGTAGTAAAGTCGAATCAATAGTATGATTATGATTTATGGCTTTCCTATTCACTACTAGTCTGAAATATTTATGTTTTATAATCTAGTCAATTATTATTATATTTAAACTTTTATACAGCACAAACAAGAAACAATCACAATTTTATATAGATTTTGTTTTAAGTTATACCTACCTCAGAATATTCTGAGACTTGCTGCCCGAAAAGCTCCCTCCCTAATTATTATTATATTTAAACTTTTATACAGCACAAACAAGAAACAATCACAATTTTATATAGATTTTGTTTTAAGTTATACCTACCTCAGAATATTCTGAGACTTGCTGCCCGAAAAGCTCCCTCCCTCCCAAAAAGTTCCCTCTTTGCAAAAAATTTGTTTTTCATGCTAATAATATTAATATTATTTTTATTGGAACCCAAAGTTGTAACCTAATAACTTGACTTTTACTAAGTCACTGCTACAATTATTATTGTAACATACGTTTCATATATGTATATTACAAATATTACTTTTCAAATGTAACTGGATACAATCGTAATTATAACAAGTCTCATTCACAAAAAAACCTACCTGGCAGTGAATTTTTCATCAAATTACGACCTAAATAGAACATAGTGCGCCTCCCAACAAGCGTTTGTACTTACGAATTACAGCGCCCAGCTCGCAGACAGCTAGCTTCCTTTGGAGCAGCCGCAGCAAGCGTTCACGCAGCTAAACGCAGTCGGCACAGCCAGCAATTAGTCCTTGGCGTCAGTTGGTAAATATTAACACTGGTAATTGTACCCTGAACGTCAGCCCCCGTTGTTCGTTACACTGGGCACTTGCAACCTGAATACAAATGAATCCATTATCCGAAAGTGCGGAGATAGCAGATCGGCGCAATATCACGTAACGTCGTGTATGCCGATCTGCTAATGCCTTGTGAGCGCTTTTACCCTGTTTTGTGAGCTAAAAAGATAAAGTTATCCTATTATATGTGTTGTGAGGAAGTTTGAGCGCTATTCCTCTGCCTCTTCACTATTCTTTGTGTTGTTTAAGTTCGGGAAGTTTGCTGTGCGATATAATGCTTTTTATAGCATTGTTAAACTATTTTCTTTATTTTGGATAGGAGTGTTGAATGCTTTATGCAATAAAAGTATATTTTGAGGTTAGGAAATGTAGTAAACCAATGGTTTCAATATTTAACTTGTAGGTTTATGTAAGTACAAAAATTACTCGTTGATCTCCCACGAGATTTAACTAATAGCCTCAGGGTAAAGTTTTTTTATGAATGTTTTTAAAATAAATTAAACTTATTTTCAGTCGAAGTTGGTACTTAATTTATGTGTTATGTTCTGTTATCAATATAACTACAATTAAACAGAAACCTAGGTTTAATATGACCTCATCTACCTCAAGTTGGTGAGCTTACGTAATAAACTACCAACAACTCACCACTTTTCCTTTTCCAAACATCAGTTTATATTTCCTGTACAAATAACGTATATTACCTCGTAACTACGTATTCTAGCCACCAATAACGGAAACTCCACCTTACATTACTTATAGGTTTGTTGTAATAGGTTTTAGATTTTATTAATTTATGCCTAGAAGAAACTAGTATTACATTTATTTTTATTTTATAGTGATTGTCTCACTTGTTCCCACTCGAGGGGCAAGGGCAAGGTTCGTTGTGTTGTCAAATTAATAAAAGGGAATAAAATACTAAAACTTGGTGAAAACTAATTAGACTCGTACAGAAATCAATTTATATTGAAATTGATCAAGTGCCCAGTAATGTATGGTTCAAACTGTTGTCCGAACTCCATTATTGTTTTGTCCGAATGAATTTGATATTGTGGTCTAAACTATATTAATCAAAATCCACATACCATAATTTCACATGCTCGATAACAATGATCCTCTATCTGTGTATTCACCCCGCGCCTTCCGGGTATAACCAGTTATTTATTTTGAAGCGGGATTTATTTGCGGAAATGGGTTTGACCCACATTACTCAAGGGAGATTTTGCTGAATAGGATTGTAAAGTATGCTGTTCGGTTTCAGATAACTTATTGTGTTTTGAAGTGCCTTCATATTACTGATTATGGTAATTCTTTTCGGGGTTGTTTTTGGAGGTTGTAAGTCTGGGATATCTTTGATGTCAGGCAGTGGATAAAAGCCTTTGCTTACCACAATTGTGCAAAACGCATGTTTTTGATAAGCACGTTATCATTGCTGCATCGATATTCAAATCAGAAAAGATTTTGATATAATGATAAGAATTTTGCACTGTAAAAAACTTAATATTAAGTAAGAAAAACTCTCACCCTCAGAACAGAATGTTGACAGGTTGTGTACTGCCACCTCGTAAGCATGGTGTTTATACAGATTCCCGCAACACGCAGAGTTCTATTGGGCATCCGTATCCAGCAAGAAGTAATATGGGTAGATATTATGACAATGATTGTATGTAGCCAGCTAGCTTCAAAGGTCATCTGACCTTATTAGCTAATGGCAACCTAACAGAACTCTTTCCCTAGGGTTAATGCATTCACAGAAGACACGTTATCCCTCCACTAATTGTATGTAGGCAAATCCCCTAACAACGTTAATCTGATGCTGTAACCAAACTACAACCCCGTAAACAGGGACTGAATAAACATGAAAGTTAACCTCGAATTATAATTAGATGTCAAAACAGCCCTTAAAATGGAACGTAACTTCCTTAGGTTGCAAAAGCAGGTCAAGTCCAAATGGAACTTTATAGTTATTGTACGTGTAGCATGCGATAAGGCTGAATGATTTATACACAATCTTTGAATTTTGGAACGAAGCGTTTCTTCAAGAAGTTTACCATCATCATCATTTCAGCCATTGGACGTCTACTTCGTATAACTACGTCGGATGCACGCTTTATACACCGAGCTTTGACACGATCATCTTGTTGCCCATCTTGTTGGTGGAAAACGCTGCGTTTGCTGATCCGTGGATCCGAACACTTCACGAAGCTTTATTTTATTTATTTATATACCCCCAAGTCTTAATATGGATTGCTAAATTTTACATTATTATTGCAAATCTTTAATTATAATTATTGTAAATCTAGTTTAATAACTTCGTAGACTAGTAAGTAAATAATAGTTCGAGCAAAGTTAAGTGACGGTTGATTAGTTTACATCAACAGTAAAGTTCTGCTGATTATTATTATAATGTTGGGTTTATTTTTGATATTGTGTAGATAATAATTTGTTTTTCTACTCTTGAAACTATTTTGATTATGAATTGATAATGACATGGCTTTAAAACGTAAACCATAGAAGAATGTTTCTCAAAACATTTTTGTTGTTATTTTATTTTCTTAATAAACAACAAATCTTACTTACGAGTGGCTATAAAGATCCTTAATTTTATAATACAATGTAGACAACATAATATATAACCAAACATAACCCTATTTAATAAAATCGTACAAGATATTCCGAAGCTGATTGATTAACCTGAAAATTTGTCTGGTCTCCCCAGACGACTAAATCTAGTCTCGTCAATAATGGATGTGTACATTAGCTCATTTCTCCAGGGCTAGCCACTTACGCAGCAATTACATGAGCTGTCTATCTGTCACGTAAGATCGTCCGCTTTGACTTTGACTAACGTCGATATTGGTAGACAATTATAGATCAATGAAGTTGCTATGATAACCATTTGCTTTACATTCACAGTAATAGAGCGTTCAGCTCAGACATACGTCAAAGATTCTCTGGGGTATGGGTTTCATATTAAAACTAGCTTTCCACCCCGCGATTTCGCCCGCGTTTTACACTTTCTCGTATATTTTTTTTCCGTGGTAAAAGTAGCCTAAGTCTTTAAATCGTCACTCTGTTTTGTCCTTCTCCTAGTTCTTGACCCTATCGATTCTGCCGTTTTTGCGTTATAAATAAAGTACCTAATTATCACGACTTTCTTTTATTTACCTAAATAAAGATACGGCTAAGTGGATTGTCGTTTTTAAACAAAACAAATATTGTTTAGCTCTAACTAAGTAATCTTATTCTAAAATTTACTGGTATATTTAATAAAACCACGCGTAACCATGCCAACAATTTATTTAATTTAACTAGTTACATCTAATTTGAACTAGGAATATCAAAATTTTAAAATATCACTACAAATAATTTAAAATGCTCTAACTACTAATTGTTTCTACTCTATTCCATAGTTTATAAAATGTTAAAATTGTCTATGTTTTAAAGCATCATTTCTAGCGTGAATTAACAATTTATTATTCGATTAAAGGTTCACATTGTGTCCTATATCTACAGAAGTATTTTAAGTTAAATATAGTAAAGTTTAAATATCACCTTTTTCTAATTTCTAAACTACTTTAAGTGTTCAAGAGAAACTTGGCGATTTTTAGCCATACCCAATAAGATATTATCTGTTGAGGCATTTGTGGAGCTTTGCAAAATATCTTCTTTGCTTACCATAGAATGATAATCATTCATTTCAGACCATGTTGGATCAGATTTAGCGATACGTTTCCTTTCTTTTATTTTAGTATAAAGAAGAATCGTGACCATTATAAAGAACACAACACAACCCAAGGTGCATCCCACCATCAACCCCAAACGACGATTCAAGAACTGTGATAATTTATACTTTTGTTTCGTTTTTAGTTCAATTGTTATTTGCTTTTTATACGTATTGAACGAAACACAATCATTGGAAAGTGAGCGACTTAAAAGTGCAGTAACTTTATCGTGGTTCAGAAAAGATGTCATATTTTCACTGCTGTCCGTTGTTATATTAAAGTCGAGTTTATTATCGTCGTAGTCGTTAAATTCGTCTGACCGTGCAAGAACGCAAACGACATAGTTCGCGTTTGGTTCCAAGTCCTTTAAACTGATGGACGATTTATCTTTGTCCAAATATTTCGTTTTTATCTGCAAGAAATAAATTGTGACGATAAATTAATACACATTGACAAAATCTAGACTCTAAAATTGATATTGCCCTCTCTGAATCCTTTCAAGATTTCATTAGATTTTAATAATGCAGGAAACAGTATTTTTTTTTAAATATGGGAACATTGCCATTCTGTTTGAATTTTTCCACAATGTATTGCCAATGCATACCTTAGGACAATGACACTTACCTCAGTATTCAAATCCTCTGCGTAATATATGATTTGTAAAGCTTTGATAACTGTACGATTTCGAATAAACCATGACATTGAGACTGAATTGTCCTTGTGTTTATCAACGGAAAGTTGAGAGATGACTGGGGCATCGCATTTCTCTTTAGGATATTGGTTATTGACACACGATACTTCATGCGTCTTGATTGTATTTGGGTGATCTTGAATCCAAAGCCATGCGTTATCTTTTTGGCAGTTGCATGTCAATACGTTTCCTGGAAAACAAAACATAGCTCAGTATTTTAATTACGTAATTTTGTTATCGTTGAAGGTGTAGAAGATATGTATTTAAAATATTACATTTTAAGATGTATTTAAAGTGTTATTTTGAGATAAATAAATTAACCTCTAATAAAATGGAATAAAATGTTTTCATAGGCTTGATTACCGATAAGTAAATAATTTAACAAACATCAAAAAGTTAGAGCACCTTATATCTTTGACATTTCATGCGTACTTATTTTGCAACAATAATAGCTTACCTTTAATAGAAATATCATGAATGTGAGTTTCCACCGAGTTCAACAGTTCTATGGGTATGGTCTGCAATTTATTTTGCTCCAAATCAATTTGCAGTATGTTATTCAAGTTATTGAAAGCAGTAATAGAGATGTATTTTATATAATTGTGGCTAAGATATAGCACTGTCAGTTCTTTCAAGTTTATAAGATCGTCATTCAAAATATTTTGTAGTTTATTATGAGAAATATCCAATAATTTCAAATTTACCAAGTCTTCTGCAAAGGAATCCATTGATTCAATGTTATTGTACGATAAGCAAAGAGTCTTTAGTTGTGTTAGGCCGCGAAAATTACTTTCCTTTAATTGCGAAATTCTATTATAGCTTAGATCCAAAGTTTCTAGGAATGTTAATTGAGAAAAGGGACTAATAGTTAGTCGTCTTATTTTATTATAAGTTAAATACAAGCTTCGCAAATTAGTGAAGTGGTAAAATGTATTATCATCTACTATAGTCATGTTAGTAGCACTTACATGTAGCTCATAAAGATGGGAAATTAACATATTATTATCTCTATTACCATGAACTGGAGTCCAACGAATAGCTGGGTTCTTGCTCAAATCTATATTGACTAGATTAATATCACTCCTTTTATGTAACATCAAAAAATCAAAGTGTAATATTTCATTGTACGAAATGTTTATAGTTAGAATGTTGGGAAATACTTCAAATATTAAATTAGGCAAAGATTCTAATCTATTGAAGCTTATGTCAAATGAAATCAAATCGTTATAAATTACTTTTTTGTTGACCGAAATTGTTTTTATTTCATTCTTTTTAACGTTAATATACTTCAATTTTTGTAATTTTTCAAAGCCACAAAGTTCTATTTTAGAAAGCAAATTATCAGCTATATCAAGGTTTTCAACTAAAGTAAAATTTTGTATAGTGTCGTAAGGAACGAAGTCTAAAAAGTTATTACTAATGTTAAATTCTGAAATGGAGTTATGATCATCAAACAAAGTTGCTGGCACTGAGCTGATTATATTCTGAGCTATATTCAGTCTTAGTAATTTTCTATTGAATCTAAACGTACCTTCAAAGATGTGCTCTATATTACAATGCTCTAAATGTAAGCTTTCTAATAGAGGGAGTTGAAAAAATGACTCTAATGGCAAAAAGTCAAGAACATTATGTGATAAAGACAAATACCTCAAACCTGGAATATAAATAGCGAGAAGGTCACTAGATTTTAATGAATTATTTCTCAAAGAGAGGGATTTTAAATTATTAAGGCCAAGAAAAGTATCGTTTTCAATATTTTGTAATTCACAGCCATCTAAATGTAGAGAGCTCAAAGGCAAGCCTTGTTGAAATATATTTTTATGCAAGATATGAAGCGGATTGAAGGAAAGATTCAAGCTTCTCAACTTCTTCAAAGTGTCAAAAGCCAGATCAAAGACAAACGTTATGGTATTATGTGATATATCTAGGTCTTCCAATTGAGACAAACCATGGAAAGTGTAATTTGTAATATTCTTCAAAATGTTATTACTCAGGTCCAGGTAGATAGCGGAACTCAAAGATTGCAAGGAAAAATCTTCTATAACTGAGATGTCATTATTATGCAACAAGAACTCTGTAACAGATGACAAATTTCTGAACATGTTTTTAGTTAGAAATTTTAGACTATTATTTTGTAATGTTAGCTTGTTTAGCTTTTGTTGCGATTGTAAAATAAAGTTCGGAACTATACTCATATAATTTGATTCAAGGTGCAACATTTGCAAATTAGAGCCTAATTTTGGGAGAACATCGTAAATATCTACCAATAAATTGTTATTTAAACTAAGAAACTTCAACTTCAGCATATCGGCAAAAGTTTCAGATTCTATAAAGGTAATTTCATTATGGTCCAAGTAGATTTCTTCTACATCAATACAATTGATAAAATAATTCTTAGTTACTATGTTTAGCTTATTATTATTAATTCTAATTTCATTTACATGAACTAAGGGCCCTAAAGTGTCATTCATTATCTCAGAAAAGTTGTTATTGTCTAAGCTAATTTTTAATATATTTTTATTATTTATAAAAATATTATGTGGCACTTGATTTAGATAATTAAATTCTAAACGCAGCTTTACTAGATTATCTAGATTCCTAAAGCTCTCACTATGTATGTTGCTTATACAGTTCTTGTCTAGGTGTATAGCGTTAATATTATTAGAGTTCAGAAATGAATCTATTGGCACATCCAAAATATTATTATGACTAAAATACACCTCTGCTAACGAGGGCAAGTTACAGAAAATACCATGAATATGGTGCAAATGATTGTAACTCAAGTCAACAATTTCTAAAACTTGATTTTTGATAAATATATTAGGATGTAAATTTTTTAACCTATTGTGACTTAAGTCTACAGATTTTAAGGCAATCAAGGAGTTAAAAGCCCTATAATGTATATTGCTGATTAAATTGTAACTTAATAATAACGTTGTCAGGGACGGACAAAATCTAAGGCAGTCTTCAGAAATAAATTCAAACCTATTTTTATACAAGTTCAAGAACTCTAGGGAGATTAATTCAGATTTTTCTACAAAAGGGAATGAAGACATCCTGTTCCATGACATACTTAACGACCTCAAGTGTCTGAGGGTGGCGAGAGCTGTTATCGGAAATATTGTCAATTTGTTTTCACTTAGGTCGATTTTAGCGAGCGATTGTTCCAATCCAGAGAAGGCGGTATCAGATATATCACGCAATCTGTTACGTAATATTTTGAGTTTTACTAGAGGAAGACCAAAAAAACTGTAACTTGGTATATCTTCAATGTAGTTAGATGATAATTCTATTGTGGTCAGTTTGAGCATCCCTGAAAGAGATTTTTGCGGTATACTTCTTATTTTACTTGAAACAATGCTTAGCTTTTCAAGGCATTTCCTGAGCGGCATAAATGTGTCATCGTTAATATCTTTTATGTTTGTACTTGATATATGAATACGTTTTATGCAAACGCCTTGAGGTATAAAATGGGGTCCCAATGCTTCTTCCTTATCGTCGAGATCATAAATAAACAGTGAATGTAAATCAGGCACATTTTTAAGTGCATTTTTTATATCTTTGGAGGCAGTATAATAGCAATCAAGAGACAATCCTGAAACATTCATAAGTTAATTTAAAAAGATTGAATGTAATAAAGCGGCATTATACGAATTGTTGTAGGGAATGTGTCTTACCTTTTTCAGTAGAATGACAGGAGCATTTAGTTCCTACTAAGTCCGGGCACACCAGGGTATTTTGAGCTCGCAAAAGGGGTAGTAAAAGGAATAACGAGTAAATTTGCAAAACATTCCAGCCATTTTTCTTTGCCTCGTCACATGCAATTATTTTCATAGTTTCATTATAAAATGTTTATCTTACATTTTTCGTAAAGCTTGTTCATTTGTCCTGAAACAAACGATTATTTACTGAATCTAGAAATACTGTTAATCACATTCCTAACCTTATTAAATTCTTGTATAATGTATGAATGTTAATGTTTTCTATATACTTACCTGGCTATGTTTAAAAACGTAAATGTATCTAAAATCATAGATACGTCAAATAAGCTAACTAATGCAAGCTTCGACTTTGCCAATGATGTTTTTCTTCACCGTTATGATACGAGTTTATTCAAGGCTCTCATTATTAATTTAGTATAACTCATGACCATGTTTACTTGATAATGACTATGCAACTATTATTAAAATATCCAAGAAAACAGATTAAATTCAACAACTGATCTTTTAAAATGATTTAAAATAATATAGATCTAGGTCATTTTGATATTTGTAAAAGAAATGTATGTTTATTGTATAAAAAAAGTAACTAAACAATATAATACTGTGCGTCGCTACGAAATCAACGGCTGTTTAATATTCCATCTACATAACTGATTAAGCTACTTATGGAATGTGAAACTGACACACGTGATTGTGGTGCACTGAATTCCATATCCAATTTCATAAATGGAAGCAAGGATTGGCCTCTCAATGAATATTTGTATCAAATTGGTGCCACTCTCAATCAGATTATTGTTCCCGATCCGTGTTTGCTTTGAACTGAACTTCCAAGCAACTTCACGTTGAAGCACTGTATCGATTTTCACACCACTTCTCTTAGATATTAATAGAAAGCTCTTCTTACAACATCCATTAATATTTAACGAAACCAAATCCCGTAACGAAAACTGAGTATTGAGAACAAAGCCTTTTGATCCCTTCCTTAAAAAATACTAAATAGGGCATCAAAATAATTAAGCAAAACATTTCATAACCTACAAAGTTTTCCCCAACTTATTTAAGTACTCACCAAGCTTTTTCGCCCTGACATGACGTATACATCAGCGAGTTAATTAAGCAGCATCGCTATCCCGTTGCGTTTAAAGTCCATATTGGCGTGTAGCGTATTAGGTCGTAGTGCGCGTGTCCACGATGCTCGCTGGCTGTACCACGCGTGGAGTCCTGAAGGGGCAGGCTACACCGGTTTGTTGTGTTGCGGTGGCGCGGAGCACGGAACGCCTGGGGTCATTAGAAAGCTCGACAGAAGACTGCCGCGGCGGCGCGCGCTCGGTAGGTCACCGCTGTTGTTGCGGCACACGGCACCCCCGACCCACTATTATTATACTTTTATGACGAATCGGATTTCGCTGCCATGCTACACGATTTTTGTGAAAGTATTACGGCTTATCTCATACCGTATGCTGATTTATTCTAAGCGTTTACGAATTGTGTCGCCTGTAGCCAATTTGCACGTTTACCTCTAGTTTTAGGAGATAGTGTTTTTGATCATTTTATAACCATGCTTTATTTTAAAATAATTATAACTTAATTCTGGACCAAAGTGACATTGTTGCTTAGTATAAATGTAATTTTAAATCTGTTTTACACGTTGAATATGAATGAAGGTACTTAACACATACGATAATAAATAATAAAGAATGTAAAAAGCGAAATATCACGTAGCAGCCTCTACGAACGTGACTCTTCGTGCGTGGCGACGTAGCACTATTTTATCATCACTCGCCAGGTACGGAAAAGTATGACTTTAATAGTTTCTCAGTATTATATTCGTATTAGTTTGGTTGCTTGACAGAGTTAGTAGACAAGACGTTTACGTTAAACTGAACTTTTCTTTAGTACTTTATCTACAAACTTTACATGTTTATGCAATTATTATGTTAATTCATGGAAAAAATATGACGATTATTATGATGCGGATAAAAATTTAATCATATAGGCTATTTTTTACCACAATCACCTCATATCCATTTAAACCCGAGCAAAGAAAGTTAAATATAAAAAGATTTTACGAATTCATATATACTCGTATGTAAGTTGACACTGGTCTAAATATTCATAAGTTAATTGCTGGCTTACTGACATAGATTTTGTTGTAAAAAATACATAGTATTGATAATGTATGGTCATTGAACACTCATACTTATAAAAAACCCTCCAGGTATAAGGTGAGATTACGTATATTGAACCTTTTCCCGTTTGTGATCATAAAAAGTTATTTCAAAGCCGGCCTTGAAAACACTGCAGTGTCACTAAATCCATAAGTCGATGCCAACCTATTTACTGAGTCTAACTTTTAGAGGCTTTAGTTGCTACTAATATCTAGATCAAATGTTTTGTACTGTTCTGGCAAGTAAATTGAAAGTGTGTGAGATTCTCAGTGATTTATATTTTACTACATACTATGTATTATGTGGTAGTACGATTATTATGGGTAATACTCATATATACGTATTAGTACTAGGTAGGGGTATTAGTAGGTATACACAGGCTAAAAAGTTTAAAGTGCTAAAAAAATCAGAATTAAATACAAAATCAAACTATCTATTCACTATTGGATCTGATCAAGGCCTTTTATAAAAGGAGGTTGCGGGTCTGACCTTATTGAGAGCATAAACATTTAACAACTAGACTACAAACGCATATAATTTACAATGGTAAAAAAAAGGTTTTATTTACGCGATATTATTCTATTATAAAAGAGAAGGTCCATTTCAGTAACCTCAAACCCCGTAAGCTAAGTGGAGTCAAAAAAACGTTTGAAATGAGATGACATACAATGTCCCAATTATTTTATGAAAAAACTCTTTTATGCTTTACACAATCATAAAAAAACGTTATGTCATTATGTTTTAATAATTATAAGAAACTAACCAAAGTGTAGGTACTCGGTATGTATTAAATGAAATGATAGATTTGAATAAGTAATTTTCTTAACATAAGTGTATTTTTTGAAATTATTGTTTTTATACCACCAAGGGGTTATCTGTGACCACCAACTATTCATTATTTAAGCAGTCGCAGCGAATTCAATTATCTTGTATTTCTTTCAATAAAACTCAGAGCTAAAACCATTCTATTATCCAGATGTTCCATCGCCTCACCTTCACAGACGGTTCAGCGTAGTGGTTGTTAATTGCACTGGTTTTTACTATAACGCCGAGACTCTCATTGGACGCGTGCGTGTTTTAAAATCAACGTACCGAAACTAATTTGAAGTTATAATACTTTTTGGAGTTCTGTGTGGCGTGCGGTTTATTCCCAATAGCTGGTTATTTTAGCAATCACAACAAAAATGCAAATAAACATTGCAGCGCTATTGGTTTATTAGTCCTTTATTAGTTATTATTATTTTTATTATTTTATTAGTATTATTAGTCCTATAAATACAATTATTTTTAAACAATGCATTTAACTATTTGTTATTTTATAGTGATTGACTCTCACTTAAGTTTTTCTAATAACGCATTTAACGGTTGTATACCACTAAACATCGCCTATTATACATTTATATGAAACTTAGCTTAGAACAATAATTTGCAATTAATAAATTGTTCTAAGTAGAACATATTTTTACATATATATTTCTATTTCACAGTCTACTATTGCACCTCGATAAAGAAAACTAATTTATAGGATTCGTATGATACCATATAAAATTGTATATTACAATATAGTCCGAACTAACTAGGGTATCTAAATTCGATATATTTCCTCGCTCGAGGCTTGAAATAAGTGCTATTTAAAAATTCAGAGCGGTTCTGTTTGGGTGGAGGTGTCTTAAATATTAAAAGATAGAATCAAATTATTATTTAAGTTGAAATATGGTTGAGCCACTAGCATTTATTTATTCATTTGTGTTTGTTAATGCTACCTTGAATAAAGGCTGAAATAATATTGAAAGCTTATGCAAAATGGTTCCATGGCCCACATTGGAAGTAGCGTGATCATAAGCAAGCCACTTTATTATTAAGGCCTTTATGCGCTTGCGAAGCCCCAGTCATTATATAAGTTCTAACTTTTTATTCTATATACATCTTTGTGATATCTAGGCTCAATTATAGTTTACCATTTACCAGGTAACCTAGTTTAAGGTCCGGTAGATAAGGAATAACGTCGATCAGTGTCAATCGAGTAGCTTGAATGAAAACGATACAAACTAAGCTAAAAAGAAAATACTAACACATATTTAATAATAGTATTTTATTCATACGCCATTATGATTGTAAATACAAAAATATTATGTGTCTCTAGCTTAAATCTTGAACACAAAGATAAAGTAGACAAAGCATAAGATTGATTACACTCCGAGTACCCTATTTAATGGATAAAGTAATTGAGTACTTCAATCGAACCGTTTAACAACTTAATACAACAAACTCATCGAGCCTTGGTGCGTTTTAGCAGAGGGCTCTGTACGCCTCGTCACGACTGTGGAATTAAAGAGATACTCCATAGCATAAATTTGCCAGTTGGATCCGAATTAAGTGGTCTTTTATTTGTTGCGTCACGTGCTCCTAAGGTTCGGGGACCCTATGCAATTAAGTTTCCAGGTACCGAAATCATAAGGACAAATTGTGTGCTGAGTTATTGTACCGCGTTTGTCATATTATGGAAACTTGTGTCATATTATAGAAAATGCGTGGAAGGTCAATGTATATCTAGGTAACTGAAAGAAAATTATAAGTTGTTGGAATAATCTTCTTAGATTATTGCTAATAACAGCAGCAGTTTGTCGTCAGATAAGAGGTTATTGGTAAAGCATTTTTTTTTATTAAAGTATTTTTTAAGTTAGTTACTGGCTGACGTTCTGAGGTATAACAAAACTTTTTACACAGGGTATTCATGCATCATATTCATTCATCTACATATAAATATACATTATACATTATTATTACAGATTTTTTTTACTAAACTAAAATGACTGCTGCACTTAATATATAGCCTACAGAGTGTGTAGTTGTAGCACTCCAAATAGTTACAGCAGCGTAGCTACACGAGCTACGGCGTAGCAAGTTTATCTACAGCTTAGCACGTTAAGCTACGATGTGGCCAAGATTAGCTTAGAATTTAGCAACTAAGGAACAAATTCAACATTAAATGTAAAAAACTCGTCCAAATATGTATATGATAATTCATTTAATGAAAAATAGTCTGCACTAAATATAAACCATAATATTAATTAAAAACGTAAATTCAAAGTTTGCAACTGTTTAATTAAACTGATTAACATAAAATATACTTATTCAGTTACATTAATATTGCATGAAAATCATCAAGCATTCAATTTACGGTAGTCATTTAAGCGCCTACAAACCTTTAATATTAAATAAAGGTGGGGTTTACTAAATAACTAACATCACGCAATGTGATAATTATGTCGGGATAGTCTATTTTATACTTTATTATAATAATTCTGCATTAATTAAACACAAAACAGTTTTCGCTATGTTGTTTATTTGTAATTTAATATTTTGTGCTATAATGTGCACAAAGTACCTAAACAGATTTAGTACATTATACGATATATTTCTTGCTGCCAATCTTACAATTACAAAACTATTTATATACATCAAAACAAAACGATATAATTATACAAATTTATTAAAAATATTTTTTTTGCGTTGTAAAAGGAATTAAGGCAGACGGTGAAAGTGTTGCCTTCGTCGTATCACCTTTTCTATAAACGATACTTTAAGGCGGGTATAGATTTGTTCAAATGTACTATCAACGTTGGTACACGACAATACCCATTTCAATACATCAATTCAATACCCTGTAATGGCGGTGGAGCAGCTATCCAAGATGGACAACACGCTCATGCTTCATGGGCGGTGATAGTATTAGGGTTTTGTTGTGCTATTTAAATGTAACCGAATTAGTGTGGACGGCTAGCGCGCACGAACCGATCAGTTCATCTCGCGATTCGCCATTAGTGGGTTTATCCACGGAATACCGAGAGGGAAACAGATGCGAGTAGGTACTTGCTCATATCGTCCACACTTCCACGTCGTCACATTCATAAAACGCTCCTTTCTTGTTACTTTGCATACTACATTACATATCAAATCTGTACTCGCCTTTAGAATTCACATAAGTTATGACAGCGCTGATACAAACATGATAGACTCATCAAACGTTACGCTTCGCATCACACACTTGACGAACTCGAAAGTTTGGAAGACGAGATTAGAGCCAAACGATATAACTCGTTAATTGAAGTACCTGTAATTAGCGAGAGCACTTGAAAATTGGGTACATATTCTGGAGTGGCGACGAACCTAATGGAAGTAATGTGGGTATAAATGGGAAAAGTTGGCTCATTTAGGAGCCCGCCGCGTCTCGATCTCGACCCACTAGACGGACAAAGCCTTCTACTTTACAATCACCTCTTTTTGCAAAATTACACCACCGACGTGACCTGACTACTAGCTGCAGCTAAAAGATCGATTCTGCGCTCTAATTCAGTAATTTACGCTTAACTTTATTACACCGTAAGATTTACTTGTAGCTTAGCCGTAAAGAACTTCAACTTTGTGTTAGGTACTTTGCGTTGGGTTGTTAACAGTGTATTAAAAGAGAATGAAGCCGTAGGTAACAATCGTGTAAGTGAATTGTTTGCGGTTGCGGTTGCTTTTGCATATGTGTTTCCAATTCTGATGAATACGAGAATACTTTTAAAGTTCTTCGGTATCCTTTAGTTCGACTTTAATTTCAGCTTTAATTCTTTTTTTTATAAATTTAAGTACGTATCAATACTAGTTTTGATACGTAAGTATATTTAATTGCAAATCTATTCACTATTATCATACAAATTAAACAATATGAATAATAGGTAATCTATTTAACAACCCATGCGCGTGCAAGCGAGGCAAAATATTACAAGCAACTGAGTGTAAGCAGGAAATAAATACTTCCTTTTTGTTAATTTCTAACTTTCATTAAATCTATTTTATTCGTGCAGTGCCGGCAGAAGTAAAGTACCACTACATTTTTTTCTTGGTATAATAGTCAAAGTACTTTAAGAGATTTATACGATGAAAACAGGCAAAAACATCTTGTATCAAATTACTGTGATCACAAAGCTGGCTGGTATTTTAATTTGGCTGGTCCAGAGGTGGAGGTGGGTTGTTATGATGATATTGAAATCAATTCTATTATAATAAATAATAGCAGAAACACAAATCAAACCGCAGAGACAAAGCCGTGTTTGCGATCACCACATCATGAATAAACATCATGAATAAGCAAACAATAATTTCATATCTAAATATTACCTTTACCTTGCACATAATATCCGGTTCAAATTAAATTTGCGCGCGCCGCGCTGTCGACGATAATTTTGCGAAGGACCACAAAGGGAATGACAACGGTACCTGACAGGACCCTTTACCTTAAGGCTTCTAGAAAATTAAACGCCGCAAGCTTGCACAAAAACTGTAGTTTGGAATTTTCTACTTCGAAACTTGTGCTGGCGGCACGGTTCGCCTGTATATCGCCGAGTTATTTAACAAGGAACTTAGAGACACGTTTTCAAGTTTATTTTTATTTAAGTCATTATTTTATAAAAAAAGTCAAGACTTAATTTACATAGAAACACAACGATTTACATGGACACGTCAGAAAAACATATAAATAAATAAATTAACTCGTTATAACAACAAAATAACTAATCAGGTCGCCAGTTTGATTTTAATCTGAAGTTGAAGTTAAAATTCTCTAAAGTTATAATAGCCCAATATTTCTATGCGAAATTCAATGCGAAAAAACCTCTGTGTGCCTGTTCGACTTTCAAAACTAGCTAACTAATCTAAATACATTTTGGTATGAAGATCTAATACAGTTTGCATGCCGTGAAAGAACATTGTTTACTTTTTACAAAGTGGACCAATCCCGGAGAGATAATAATACCATAAAGATATCCTTCACTATCACTCACATATCTAACAGACGTGGAGATACTACTGGACTATTTTGGGTGACATTTAAATTTCTGACATTATAATAGTATATTTTTGGTACCTAAATAATACTTACCAAGGTTATGTTAACGTCTGGCATTTTGGTTGGCTATCAACCTTGATATTCTCGTCATTTTATTGTATCGAAACGATAAATAAATTATGTGAGTAAGTCCATGCATAGTTCATTAGTCATCTATTTAAAACACCAATATAACTAGTGTTCAAACTAAATATTATTTATTAAATCTAAATACAAACATTTAATTTTACTTTTTAATAAAAAAGAATATAAATAGGTAATATTTGTTTTCTCATTATAATACTCGTAGTTTGATAAATTAACCAAGTCCTACCAAGACGATGAACGTATTGTATGTATTCGAGTTTACTGTGGTTGTATCAAGTTTGACACAATAGAACTCAGATACAATAAAGCGTACTCCGAATAAGGTTCACAAAACACAGGATATAAGATATGTCGAAATTGATCGTTCTTTTAGCTTCCTTGGCTATTGGATTCTGGCCAAACCATAAGTCATGTTGCAATAGATAAGACGTTTGGAATTTTACTGCTATACCTGAAGTTCAATAAGCAATAGTCCTGAATTTTAAATAAATAAATGGTAACTTGGGCAAAGTTTGTGGTGTCTAATCCACAAATTTTTACTCGATTACGATAGAAGAGTGGTTTTTTGTGTTTAAACCAGTATGGAATAAATTCTTACAAAGCGGGAGCTTTATAAGAATTTAGAACTAGAAACGGTTTGTCGCATTTAAATACTTTATTTACACATAACCACATATTTTATCTAATATGAAGAAGAAGAATGCCAGAAAAACTCTCCTATGTAAACCACGTTAAGATTCTAATTTATCTTTCAGTTAAACCTCAATTTCGTTAGTATTTAGTAAATGTAAGTATAATGTAGGCGGTTCAAATGCAAATTTAAGAACTAGAACAAATTTGTATCCATAAAGATCTTTAAAGCTTTTACCATCCTATTACACGATATGAGTCAAGCCCCATCTCCCGATTATATTGCACTTTATAAAACAATTTTCAATTTTAAAGCTCCGTACAGATATTTTAAAATTCTCGTCTAAAATCCAGTGTGCTCTCTAGGTCCATATGTCTCATGAATAATTCAGTTGCACAGGCGGCTTCTCCCGGTTGGTGACATTATAATATGACTGTG
This sequence comes from Chloroclystis v-ata, assembly GCA_963691955.1. Lineage (NCBI taxonomy): Eukaryota > Metazoa > Arthropoda > Insecta > Lepidoptera > Geometridae > Chloroclystis > Chloroclystis v-ata. The sequence continues at coordinate 6,324,293 of OY829902.1, read as the reverse complement.
TGTTGTTCCTCACGTACGAAACAACGAATGCAACTTGCGTCTTATTGCCTAATCAATAACGTTGTGTTTCGCTGTCGGTTCGTTGATCTGTGCGTGCTTTGGGGTAATAGTGATAAGGTTTCATACCAAGTCTTAACCACTCAGGTCAGCTAACTGCCATTCATTTGTAATCAAATTGTTTTGCATACAAATTGTTGACATTATGTTCGGGGAAATGCAAAGTTTTATCGATATTCGCGATCAAATTTAGATTATAAAGTAGCCTTTTAGGCAAAATAAAAATAGCATGCTTGTTCTAGAATCTAATAAAAAAACAAATAATAATTTTGTTGCTTTTCAGTTAAAAAAAGTTTGGTGACTTTTATACAATAGCATAATAAAAAATAATTGAATGTTGGAGTTGTAAAAGATAAACATGACACATCTCAGCTCTTCTTTGATTTAAAATTGGATTACAACGAGCCATTTTGCCTTCCGGGTCGGCTTTAGTTTCATTTGTCAAGAATAAAAGTTGGAAATAAGATTTCTGGCATTTCAAGCGAATTAAAAAGAAGCATTAAAATGCTGTTCTCTTTTTACGAGATTGATATACTGGCGACATTGCTTCTTAAGGCGAAGACACACTGAGCCAATAGTTTACGACTTGCTCTGAGTTGTAAATCAAAGGGAAGTCTCCAAAGGCGTAAAGAAAAGTTTAGGCCTGTGGTAACAAACTGATATGCTTTCAAATAATCTCTAAGAATGTATTACGCTAAAATTTGCAGGTTTGATTTAATTTAACACTCCTCGCTGAAGACATATTAAAAGCGCACTTATCAAAACAAAAAAAATGAAATAACCAGAATCTTCGAAATGAAAGTGTAGTGCCTGAATCAACTCACAACAACTCACATAGGTAACTTCATAACGCAGAATGTAAGATATTAAATTCAAGATATTAAATTCGGGCTAAAATAATAAACATAACTTAGTGCATTCGCATCCTTATCTTTTACACAAGAGACTGAATTACTCTTTGATCATAATACATAATAGCTACCGCGTTCGCTTACATTGTACTCTACTACAATACACTACTTCCTTCACTGCAGCTTCATATTTTAAAGCAAACATGTCTAGCAGGTGCTTACGAAGATTGTATCGCTTAGTATAGGCAGTTATTGATTAATGTTCCGGCGTCACGCGACGATTTAGGCAGGTGCCGTGTTGTCGGTAAATTGATAATTTACTGTAATAAATGGGAGAGGTTAGAGCGCCGTGACTCGAGTATCTGTGAGAGCTATAACAGAGATAAGATGAGCTGATAGGCGATTGATGATTGAAAATCGATCGGCGACGAGAATAAGCTGACTTTGAGGAGGGTCGCAAATAAATACGCAGGGACACGCTTAGTTGCAGTTTACGTTGAAAAATGTCACACTTTCAATCTAAGCTCTTAAGATCTGAAGGAATCTCTGGAATTATAATGCAAATCATTATGTAAAATTATCCACGATTGGTTTTTTGAAGTTTTTTGTCACATAAATTAGTTCTTAAAATTGATTCCAAAGGTATTTTTACAGTACTCTTTAGTCGTTATCTCGTGATATTAATATTATTCCAAAGACAAAGAGCAAAATTTTCAACCTCCTATTTAATTTTTCCACTTAGTAGCCATTCAAATTGAAAGTCTTGCACGAACTATCAAATTAAAAGACGTTAAAACAGAATACGCCTGCGATAAAATGTATTCTCTGAAACTTAGTGTTATTTAAAATAATCTTATTAAAGTAAAGTAGTTGAATTTACGAAATTGCCGAGATAACTGATTCTACGGCTCTGTAAGCGGTAATGGGCTCAACTCATAAAGGGAGATGTTCAGTTTAAACAGTGGGTAATCTAGGTTCAAAGGCGCTTACCAGGCGCTGTGCAATGGGTGTTTTCCACTGCATAGCGTAGTAATAAAAAAATATAATACAAATTAGCCGTATAAAGCCCAGTGGTAAGACTAATCAGATACATAAATAAGTACATATTATATTAATAACTCACCGTTTTAACCAGATTTTATTGAAATAATAAGTTTAAAGTGATCACGTTGTTTTATTAAAGTACATATATGAATTTGTTTTTTTTATGTATTTATTATTACTCCTGAATAGAAAATGCTAAAACCTAAAAAAAAGAAGTAAGTAATTAATGGCTTCGCGAAAACACTATGTTCCGGGGAAAATCTATATAAATCAGGCCATGCAGTGAGATGCTTTGCAAAAATATGCGAAATTATGTTTCCGGTATTATTTTCGTAGCTATAAAATCAGTGGAATAAAGCCCAATGCGATTGCGCTATGTATTTGAGCCGATTCAGACTGGGTTTATTAGGCACCTATTGAATAGCCCTGGCTTGCATGAAGTATGCCGTTTGCTGGTAACTACGATGCTGTAGCAACAGCAGCTGCCAGTTCCTAAGTTTATTTCACTTATAGTATTGAGATGCCATTGTGCAATACGAGTAGGTATTTATGTTACAGGGCACTTATATATAACTGAGTAAGTTTCAAATATTACAAAGCATTATTGGACTCACAACTGTTTAAAGGTCCATAAATATTGTAATTGACAATCATGATCTGCATATAAACATAGGCACGTTACGAGTATTATTACGTTCCCACTATTTAAGTTTCTACTTAAATAAAACCCAAGGATTTATCTCTTGATGTTAGGCCTCAATTAACCACGCTGACTAATTGCGGGTCGATGAATTTCACATGCTTTTCAAACTCGTCAGAGTTCTTAGATAATGCCGGTTTCCTCACTTACGCACTCCAACGTTAATTCACGTGTTTTCAGAGCGCTTATAAATTTTATGAGGAAAATTCCCGAGGTGCACGGCAGATTTAAACACACGATCTTCGCAATGAAAGTAGAGTGCGCTCCCACTTAGCCAACACGGTCCGTTATAAATCAAGCAAAATTACCTCACATATTTCATATTCGATACCACTAAGGAAGTAACTGTCCTGTTAAAGTAAGCCATTAGAGCCACACAGCATTATGCTTGCAGCTTTATACAGAATGAGCTAGTGTGTCCACGCTTAGAGGATATAACGAGATAATATCGACGGATGGTCAGCCGGGCCGTGTCAGAGCTTACTGCTAAATATATTGCTGTTTCATATGCTTTGACTGAGTGTATAAGATGTTGTTTTCATTGTTCATTAACAAATTATTTGTAATTCTAGTAAAATAAGTTGAGTCTGTAGGGTGGAGTTTGATAATACGCGATTTGCCATACGAGATTTTTAGACATAAGTTATTTTAGTTTGCATAAGAAATGTAAATGTAAAGAGTGATTTGATTATTTGTTTCATTCATTATAACAACCCCAATAGAACCCATTCTAAGTTTTGTGGAATTTTGGTATATTCACCACGCATATCAGAAAGGTTGGTGATTGCAGTAAGATTGGTATCTACAATACCTACCAATCTTATTTACAAGATATATAAATATTTTTTAAATGATGATGATATTCAATATTTTCAATTAAATCAGATCATAAATTATCATGTGACAGGGCATGTAAAGCCAGGGTAAGTATTAATATATCTGTTCTGGTAAATATCCAAATATAAAAAGCCGAGCTTTAAATACTTCAACCTTAATGAATTCATGATACCTTTAAAAATACCAGTTGTTTTTCATTCCGACTTCCCATTAAATATAAAATAACAAGAGTATTGTTTTGCAAAATAAAGGACGGTTATAAATAATAATTTAGCCTAACCCAAAAGTAATCTACTGTTTTGGGAAGCAGATACTCATTTTTTATGCATTTAAATAACACCTTATTGAAGCAAAATTAATTAACCGTTCAATGGTAATTTTGAAGCTTTTTGTCCTCAAAAAGCTTCATTTTCTGACCAAAACTTCCGACCTTTTTCATTCAGTTTAAAGAGTCTATTATTTGCTTTGCTTAATGTGTAAGTCGCGACGGAAACTAACCATAATTGGTGAACGTTAAAGAATAATGTTTTTGGTAAAATAAATCGGATTTTCTTGGCTTATAAATATAATGGGATTCCTATTAATAAAAGATACAAACTGGATAGACTGGTTTTTTTTTGTAGTCTAAGATTATAATGTTAATTTTATTGTTTATCGTCCAATAATTATCTTACTTCAAATGATACTGAAGTCTAAGTTTTCGCCAGGTTGTGTAAATAATTAAAAACATTAAAATTACTCGCATAATGATAATGGCATGTATTTGCACTTGTCTAATTACGTCTCATACAAACGAGAAAGGCGTATTTGTCTTCGTCGGCATTCAGTAAGAGCGAGCAACGGGATCTTACGACTGGTTGATACATGGTTGCGGTTTCAATTAAATAGCTGCAGCGATGTAGGACTTTGGATTTTAGGGACGGGAACTAAACGAAAGTTTGGAGTTTAAATTTAAATAAAAGTGTAGCGTTTTAAAGAATTAAAATTACTAAAACATAGTCTTAGTATTTTATCATACGTTTTATCAAAAAATAAATCAAAGCATACTTTAAAATACAAAAATCTATATTAAATACTTTCTTATTTCTAATAGGATTTCAGAAATAAAAAATAAAAACGTTTGAAAAGAAAACTTATTATAATAAACTATGTATTTGAGAAACCTAAACTTCTTATAGCATGAAAGTTTAGGTTTATGAAAGTGTCAATTTATTTAATCACTAGCCAGTTACATAAACATAGTTCCTAGGACTTATATAAATATAATGGGCTGAAAAGTTTATATCTACGAACTTAAAACCGACAGTGTCCCTTTTAAAACATATTAAATTATAAATTAAATAGCCAGGTAAACTAATGTAAAGCGTTTTATATACAAAAAAAAACATAATTCGTCTTATGACGGTTCTACCCACCAGATACAGATACACATCACTATCGCATTTCCGTTCCGTTGTTTGAAATATCTCAAGGGTCTGAGATGTGTACTTGAATGAAAAATTTGGTGCGAACGTTGTATATTTAACAAGGTTGAGCGAGCCTTGCTGTTATTTATTAGAGCAGATAAATTCAGGTCTAAACGACACGCTTGCTGCGCGAAACATCGCCTTGTTGGTCCCGAAATGCTGAACTGAATAAAGCAAACTTGTTCACTCATTTTAGGCAAAATGTTTTTTGCATGGTTTATGGCTGAGTGCCAAATATTGTTTATGTGTTTACGCAGTTTGCGGTAAAATGTGTTATTAAAAATGAAGCCGTTGAATTTATTGAATATTGAAAAATCTATCAGTAATACAAAATACAAAAAGTGATGGGTTATTAAATACCACTGAAGGTACATGCCTCCCCAATAACAATATATATGGGTCTTGGGATGTATCTAACCTAATAACCTCTAACCTAACCTAACGAGTATTTATAACGAAGGGTACTTATAAGAAATTTGTAACTTTTCTTTATTATACATTAAGAAAAAAACTAACCATAAAATAAAATATAAATTTCAAATTCAGCTTATTTACGATTATCGTGGCTACAATACAACAAAGCAACCTCTTGCGAGGCTGCAATTCCCCGATCGTTAGGATCGCTGCAGGATTTGCAACCCTCATTTTGTAGAGCAACAAATCAGTGTGAGTAGGTACCTTACCTGAGAATGTTCCGTACAACATGTAACTTCTCGGCGCGCGCTCAAGGTGTCGTATGAGGGGAATTACGGAGCGACAAGCCATTTTAAGGTATTATAAAGCACCCCGAAATGTGTTACATAGTCGTTTGAGTGACAGCTTTACTTCACTTTTACTTTACGGAATTGGTTCGTGTCAAACTCGGTGTAAAATTGAAATTTCCGCGTCTATTTTAGGCTTTTATTTACGATGGCGAAATATAAGTAGGTGGAGGTTAATGGAAGTTGGAAATCGAAATGTTTTGTAGCTTAATTTAACTACTTATTCTTGATAAAGAAATTTCTAAAGATCAGTCGGTTTTTTTCAATGAGTTTTAAGTTCATAGTCCTTGGAATATATAGAGGATAATTTCGAGTTAATTTTGTTTTTTTTTTCTTAGAAACTACTGAGCGAATTGAGTTAAGTAGGTACCTACTATGTAAAAACGCTTTATATCGAGTTAGATATTTAACTTAGGAGTTTAAAATATCTTATTTAGACATATTATAATACCAAAAGGTATTATATAATAACCAGTTCGTGAAAATAAGCAAAATGTCATCCCCGACAAAGCGACTGTAGTGAGATGGTTAATGGGTGAAAACTGAATAAAACATACCCTTCGAAACGAAAGCAAAGCATGCGAGAATATAATTAAGAACAGGTTAATTCCCATTTCTCGTGCCCATACGAATTAGCGAAGTTACAGGGCAGGTATTAGGATACCGTGATCCGCCCTAATGGACAATCTCAAACCTTATAACGTATGGCGGGAGTGTTTTGAATGTTCAATTAATTAAGCGAAGCTTCGAAGCTGATGGTAGAATTGGAAAGGTCATTTTGCTAAGCTATTTGTTAAAGCTTTGAAAATTTCATTACGAAAAAATATGATATTGTACTGTTATAATAATTTTAATATCAAGCATTTAATAAATTGAAAATTCAAAGGTCGTCCATCTATACATTTTCTGATTATATATATTTTTTATTTATTTATTTATTATTACACAAATGACATGTATTTAAAACTAAGGCTTAAACTAAAAACCAATTATATGAGCTTATACTGTCGGCAAGAATTTCTCTTGTAACTAAATTTATTTTTTATCACGACTATTAATCTGGGAACTTATAATTAATGATCTGAATGTAAACTTACTTAGGCACTCTTCGTTTTAAAATAGTACAAGAAAATATACAACAAAAGAACTCCATACGCGTTTCTATCTAAAGGTTAAAAATTATTTCTACACCTTAGAGTAGTCATTACTAAATAACTAAACAACTCACGAACAAAATAAAAATGTGTATTAACATGTACCTAAAAGCCGTGTATCATCACTAAGCTACTTAAATTTGTGTGCTTGATTCTACGTTGTATATTTTCCAAACAACAAACACCCAATAGCAAATACAATAGCCATGTAAAGTGCTAACATAATGTTTTTGCTGATTGAACTATGTAACTGATTTATTGAATTCATTGAATTAAGTTCACAACACCAACATACAGTAGGTACCAATCACTAAGCGCCCACGCCGAGTCCACAATTTTCCTTGTCAGGGAAAATGTAGCTGTTTACTGTTCCACTGCCGAAAACGTGAGGCGATTAGAAATAGTTCAATTACCCTCACCTACTACACAACGAAAGATCGTCGAAATATGTATTATAGATTAACTTCCTTCCGAAACATTCAAGACTCACCGTAATCCTTAATTATACCCAGCTTTATTACTTATTACAGCACTACGCCCTACGGGACCGTTACGAGTCCCATATTATCCCTTCCAAGATTTCTTAATGCGTATTTAAAATGAAAATGTAATCTAACGTTGGAAAATGTAATATTCGAGTAAGTAGCGCACATTTCCCCGCTTTGAGCCCCGCTGATATTAGTTTAGGTACGTCGATATGACGACAGCCCGATATGTTAAGCGTTACAGTGCGACTGCAAAATGAAAGCTGTGATTCAGCTAAGCGTGGAAATGCGCGATACACTTTGCTTGTAAAAATACGGAGACGTTCACCGTTCCCCGTGAGCGCACCTGACGCGGGCGGTGCAATGAACATTTCTCGTTCTTTAGCTATGGAAGTGTTTATAATCTTGGTTTATTTTGTGGCAAAGTGTTTTAAAAGAAAAATATATTTCTTAATTCCGTTCTACTTCTATAAAATGTTTGTCACATTAAAATACAGTTTTACATTTTATACAAATCTACAAACACACAAAATATTGTTTTATTTAACTATACAGATAAATAAAATTGATGTGAAGGTTTCTTCTTAAATTTCATTTATCTGTATCATTTATCTATTATAACTCAGAAAAAGCTAGTAAATAAACAGATAATAAAATACTATGGAACGATATTATAATATCGTATTATTGATAAGAACAAACAAATTTCGTATCTACCATTTCCATCTATGAGATTTGTTCAAACTAAATTTACCTACATCGATCGTCCTCAACGCTTTCAACTAGTTTCTATCTCAATAAAACTTTCCACAGGATTTATTCCACTTCCAAAATAGATATTTCCATCTCAAAAACATTTAGCAATCCATTGCATCTCATACAAACCACAAATCACGAGAGCTGTAAAAAGAATTTCCGTTATTGCGACCGAACATGTTGAAGGCGGCGACGCTCCTGCGTTATTCATGAAACCGTTCCCACCTTCCCACGTTCGCATCTGGACAACGCAAAATTTGTCTATTTTCTCACCACCTTAAATTTAAGAACCCTAAAAGTTTCGATATCACAGAATGAGATCAACTTTGAAACTCGATCTTCTAAAGTGCACCGACGTCACCACTCAGAAAAAGTTTAATCTCATCTACCCGAAATACGGATGGAACTTTCATAAGTCACAGGAAATATACTTTTAATGTCTGTGAACTGCTATAAGATGGAACGCTGGATCAATATTTCCTGGAATAATTGAAGTTTGAGGGAATGAACAAAATCTTGATCACGTAGCTTCGATATCAAAGTGTACGCCAAGAATCTGGATCTTAATGAGAATCCTGCACTAATTGGAATGCTCGTTTCATCCCTCCTTGTGTGATAGGGGATTAAAACTTTATTATTTACCGAACAGACGTTACTTGACGACTTAAGGCTAATTAAAACTAGGATATGCAGTTTCGACATGTCCCCGGTGGGGATTTATCGAAGTATTCATTAGTATTGAAACCTATTAAAATACTGGAAAGCTTTTCTCTATTAAAAACTCGTTTCAAATATAAGAGATAACGAGCAGAAAACTGTTTTAAAATAGCACTGTATTTTTTCTTTGAACGCGTTCTATTGTGTTTAAGACAGGATGCTGTGCTGTTTTTGCGGAGGAAGTTGCATAAATCACTTTACGCCATAACAGAGGCATTTAATTACGGAAACTTTAGTTTAAATGTTCCCAATCTCCGTTCACGATGTCTGCGATTATGAAACCGGATCACTTGACGAAAATGCCAATTTCCAGCGCATGTGTTTGAGAAGTTTGATAATCCGAATCCGTTTCATCGTGACCAACAAAGCGGAATGTCAACGGCTTCGACATCAATCACTTGCGTTGCCGGGGATTACTCAAACCGGAGCGTCATCCTAGCGCTGAGGCGTCGCAAATTTACATAAATAAGCTCATCTGTATTCAACATGCAAGCGGAGAGGAGCCCATGCAACAACATGTGGCATACAACTTGCAGACCTCCATTATTAATTGTGGACAAGTGACGCTGGGGAGCCGTTCTGGCAACTAGTCACTGAGTCGCGACCTCGTTGTTTCTAGTTTAATGGAAGTTTTGAGCGCTTTTAGTTCCACTTTGTTTATTGATTCATATTCTCGTGGCTAACTAACGAGCGTTGGAATGAATTTTTGCGAATAGCTTTCTATGCCATATTCGTTTCTTACATACACATTTGACAGAAACCTCTTGAAGTGTAGGCGGTTCATAACATGACTTAACTACAGTTAACCCAAAGGTAGCTATTAAACAAGTTGGTAGTAGATTTAAATTTTGAGCTCGTAAATTAACCCTTCATCCTTTTGAAATAGCAAAGGGATTGGGACCTAATGGTCTATTTGTGAGACGTAATGGGCCGGTTTGGCCGAGCGGTAGACAATTTGGACATATTCTGACTTCACAATATTCATATAGAGGCTTTACCGGAATCCTTATCTTAAATGATGACGTTCTCGTATACGGGTGGCAGAATTTTTAAGAGAGCTGACTCTGGGTTGAATATTATAGTTTTTCAATATAAATTGACTATGAAAAGGAAAAATGATGACGCGCCGGGAAGACTGCAAAATATTTCCAATATTTTAAAGTAAAAAACTTATAGAAATGAATATTTTGTTTGCAAAGCTTTTGGGAGTTTTTCAATGAATCTCATCTTTTGAAACTAGATAATACAACTTTATAAAGAGTTATTGGAATTACACCGACAAACAGCGCATTTTCTATATTGAAAGAACATCTGTTTAAAAAAATCTAAAAAGCAAGATTTTTTATAACAGTAAAGTGCAGTTTGTAGGCAGCAGCTAGATAGTTAGTATGGAGAAGTAACAGCTAGCTGTAATAATGTAATGCGTAATGTAATGTAGTATTTTCAATAGCTGGTTATTGAAAATACAAAAAAAAAACAAAGAAGATTTTAATCCACTCTGTAGATATTATCATAAATATTGTGTACTTATATCTTTTCGTTAGTTCGTTTTACTAAGCGGCATCAACACATAGGTAGGTATATAAATTGCATATTGATTTTCTGTCAATTTTTTTAAATAATCTGATGGAGCTACAGATAACTAATTTCGGTGGTGCCTGGGCAGTGCTTCTAACCTTGTAAAATAATTTAATATCCGAAATATCACGAACAAAATAATCGCTCCAAGCATTGCCTGCGTCAGTTCACGTGAAATGTTTTAATAATTCCTGATCAAACGCAGAATTTCACTTTCCATATTTTACGAATGGATTCAGCGGAGAGGAGAATGTTTCACAAATTGTGATAAATTAAAAGATTATTTAACCTAGTTTTAAAATATTACAACATATTTTAACGTTACATTTAAAATAACCTTATTACATACAGTTCAAATGACTTCATAAATTTAAAATAATGTAATAAATGCCAAAAAACAAAGAAGATTTTAATCCACTCTGTAGATATTATCATAAATATTGTGTACTTATATCTTTTCGTTAGTTCGTTTTACTAAGCGGCATCAACACATAGGTAGGTATATAAATTGCATATTGATTTTCTGTCAATTTTTTTAAATAATCTGATGGAGCTACAGATAACTAATTTCGGTGGTGCCTGGGCAGTGCTTCTAACCTTGTAAAATAATTTAATATCCGAAATATCACGAACAAAATAATCGCTCCAAGCATTGCCTGCGTCAGTTCACGTGAAATGTTTTAATAATTCCTGATCAAACGCAGAATTTCACTTTCCATATTTTACGAATGGATTCAGCGGAGAGGAGAATGTTTCACAAATTGTGATAAATTAAAAGATTATTTAACCTAGTTTTAAAATATTACAACATATTTTAACGTTACATTTAAAATAACCTTATTACATACAGTTCAAATGACTTCATAAATTTAAAATAATGTAATAAATGCCAAATTATAAGAGCCTTTGTATATCTATCACATTTTAAAATAAATTCATAAAATAACTATCCATAACACTGTGCCAAGACATTAAATACGCATAATTTAAAACAACGCACAGCAGTCAAAATAAATCCCCAAAAGAAATGAAAAAAAGTCTGTGAAAACGAAAAACACAAGCTGACAACATTAAAAACCATATCCAACATAAATACTTGTTAATCCCACCAGTGGGCGGCGATCCCTCAGCGCTAAAGCACCATAAATCCACCCGCGGATCGGCTCATGTCACACGTCGAGCAACTTCTTGTTCTTCCGACAGGAGGTTTCCGTTCTTTGTTTTATTTTCCTGAACTACGTAATTTACGTACGTTTATAGATATCGCGCTATTTCGAGGGTTGTTTTACTTTTTACATTTGCTATAAAGTGTTTTAACTACATTATTTGTTTTTGCACGTCGGACAATAGATGGCGAAATGTTAGGTTGGACCTTAAGTTTTCAGACTTACAGGTTTAAGAAAAGTACACGAATTGCAAAACTAGAAAACTGGTAAAAATGTATAAAGATCGCAACGTTGATGACGGGTGTAGGTATAGTGTATATAGACTTACAAAAAAAGTCTAAAGAAGCTGAAAATTAAAATATAAAGATTATTCGCCTACTGCCAACACAGGTGACTAGCCGATATATAGTGATATTTGCATTAATTTATTAGCCACACAAAACACATAACAACCCATGTATTAAATTTATGCCTATTTAAAATTAATTTCTCTTATTTATCAAAGGGATGGCTGCAAAATTGAATTTGTTTTGATGCATACTGAAAAGCTACATGACTAAAATCTACTTAATAAGAAAATGTATTTTAGTAGAGGTCCTGTTAATGAGAAATTATCACGACGTGCTGTCGTTCAGAGCTGACCTTTTAAATAATGTATGTTTTTGTGTCCTTTTTGGGTAACATAATCCCTAATTAAGCCGGCGTATGCTAGCCGGGTCAGTTTAATCGCATTTATCATTGCTAATTTACCTATTTGAATTGAGCTTCATAATGTGTTTGAAAAGGGTTTTGATTCACAAATGTAATTATGGAGTGTTTTCATTAGTAATGCACCGTTACATTTTGTTTTTTCGATGTGTTTTTGTATCGTTATAATATTTATACTTTTGGCAGCTTCATTTGGAGAATATGTCAGTTATCCAAAAGTAAACGGCGGGTTTGTCACACGACTTTCGGAATTAAAGTCCAGTTTTCTCCCACTCAGACAACTCAGATAAATCGTATTTAGCTGAAGCCATTCAACTCGTATAAACATAATTTGCGTTGTAAATACAATGAAGGCGTGGCTCAAAACAATCGAACATCAAATAAAATTCTATCGAAACATCTTCAGGAATATGGGGCAAAAAGCCTCTAAGTCAGTCGCTAGACACGACCCGTTTATGTAAATCTTGTTGGTGCGTAAACGTATTCACGGTTGCTGATTTTTATCGCAGCCTACATGATTCACTGAGGTGTATGATATATTTACACTCTATCTCTAAATAACATTTTTGCAGACATAATATTTTTTCAATCAATCGGAAGGTGTATCTGGTTCCTTATTACTTTTTAATGCATTAAACATAAGTCTATAATGAAAGCAAAAATAATAATATTTAATCGTTTCCTCACGATGTTTTACTTCACCTTTAGATCACGTGTTTTCTGTAAAGGCATTTCGTGTATACATATAGGGTTAATGCTTATAAGAAAAACCATATTTGACAAAGACGGGCAGCAGAAATTTACAATGCAACATTATATTCTATATTGTAGTATCTACATATTCTTGTCATTTTGTGTACATATTCAGCCCTTTAATTTTAAGTAAAATATGATTTTAAAAAATATATTTCCAAAAATGTTTTGTATCTCTGTTAAAAAAATTAAGTAACTACACTACGGTATAACAATACTTTATCCTCGGGTTCAAATTCTTACACAAACATTTCAAGATTAAAACTTAAAATCCTTGGAAATGTTAAAGCAAATATAAGTGGCACTAATGTGAATAAACATTCCCATTTGTTTTTGCAAGTAAAATCTCAGTTCATTCGCCAGAACAATGATCTTAAATCTCATTATCTTCATTACAAACCCCGAAAGTACTGGGAGTTCAATTTTCTCGAACAAAATATTTTAAGAACATAACTTAAGTGATTACAGAAATGTTGGATTGGAAGTCATTAGCATTCGCGCGAAACAAAATTTTATTCTCAAACAGATTAAAGGTTACCACCAACTTTTCTACAATAGGGGCATGTTTATTATGCTTTAAATGTAACGAGTTAATGGATTGCGAAAGGTTTAGTTAACTTTAACAAATGGAGTTGTAAAACACACACACAAGGCGGATTACATGTTGATGTGTGTTGTTTATTCATAATCAAAAGGGAAGAACGAGTATGGCGCTTACGTTGTATATTTTGATGTAGTTTGAGTTTGGCACTTTGGGAATTGAAATCATACGGAGTTTAACTTCTCTCTCTTCAAGAGAAAAGAAGTCCCTGGGTCTCAGCAGTGGAAACGTTTTTCGTGACAAGTACAAAATTGCGTTATGGTAAGGCTATAAACTTACAAATTAAGCAATAGGATATGATTCAATAAATTGATACATTTTTTGCATCTTATCAAATCCATTATAGTTGCTTCTATCGAAATTCGTGCTTAAATTATAAATTTATGATACTACCATGTTAATAAATAAATACTCGTAATATACATAGATAAATGCAATGCAATTTTTTTTCACGTCAAAATTTTGCAATACGAGTATTTAATAGCGAAATAACTTTCTACTTATTTTGGTCAAACACTTATTCACCACGGCTTTACCATAAACTAAATAAAACAAGTCACTTTATTTTAGCCCACATTCATACTGGTATTTCAGTTCAAGTCTGCAGACTTGAACTGAAATACCAGTATGAATATGAACTTAGAAAAAGTTTACCTAAAACCACTTAAAAACTTAATTATCATAAACCCCCATTATCTGAAAGCTATAAATGTTTTTCATTAACTGGGCTATGAAACCGCAAGAACGGCAACACAGATGCTGACTCGAAAGTGGATGTTGTTTTTAATTTTGAGGTGCTATTTGCATAACGGGAAAGGTCCTTCAAAACGGAATTTTTGAACGACAAAATGAACATCTGAAGGCTTCAATTACATGCTCTGGAGTATTTATTTACTAGGAAGATGATAATGTTTTGATAATGAAGCACGAATTTTATTATTCTGATAGCACTCGTGGCACAACGGATGATATGGGATTTGAGATATAGGATGCTGTGCTAACAGTATCTTAAATAAAGCGGTAAACAAATAAATTTCGAGGAAAAAACGCCTATGAATATTAATATAATCGAATATCGTAAATGTATTTCGCCCAATCAGCACTGACACTGCAAATTATTCAGCAGGAACTTCAAAACACACAAGCATATGTAATCCAGTGGCGGAGTGACAAATATATCCGAAGAGCATCGACTAGCACGGACCGCTGCAATCACGGATGTCGCTGTCTGCACTTCCGTGTCGCTATGACTAATATTCCAGAACATTCTAAGAACGATAATAATCTTCGATACGCGCATGCAGACTGGTATTTTCGAGTATCAAAGAGATGGCTTTGTTTGTTATTCAAAAATATTTTTGAAAGATAATTTATCATGCTGCTCTAATATTTTAAAGAGAAAAGCTACAAGATATTTAGGGCAGTCATGCAAAACTAAGTTTATTTTTATCGCTTTGAAGCTAGAAATTTAAACTTCTTTGTGAATATTAAGGACTTGATGATATTTGAATAATTTATGCTATTAAAACTTAACTTTTTAAACTAAATTGTTTAGACTATTTCGGATAAAAGTTTTTTTACCGCGCAGGTATATTTTTATTAAGCCTGTTACATTACTTTATTGATGAAAATTAAATTTCAACATTAGACTTTACTAGTTTTGCATTGAAACCAAATTCTTTATAGTTCGAATAAAACAACCTCTTTATCTTACATCGTAAAGTAAGCGTACCATTTTATTTTATATCCAGTTGGATATCATAACTTTACAGAGTCGTTACAGTTCTAACAGGCTTAATAAAACACGTGCTTTTACGTCGACATTGATGACCTTGTCTGCTCGCTTATAGGCCAAAGACCCCTCAGTATCCCCATCAGAAAAATCTCAAATGCAAAACAAACACAGATTCACTAACAACAAAAATTAACAGTGACATACGTACCATGGGGACCAACAAGATGTTGCTGTGGGATTTGCCCAGCAATACTTATTTTATTTTATTAGACCCAGGTATCCTATTAAAACACATTAGCTGTTAATATGATATGATAGGTGAATTCACAAAACAAATACTCCAGACAAGAATTTGAATTGAAATTATCGTTTACAATAACCCCCAGGTCTTTGGCCTTAAGGCGTTCAATGTTTTGATTTTTATTTAGCACAAAGGTTCCTTTACCGCTATTTCGGTAGGGTATCCCATTACACATGCCAGGAAGTATGAGTACACAAAGGGAATGAAGGAACGTGGGACGGCCATTTTATTTATTCAGGACTTCGCAGTAGAAAGTAATTCATGCGTGTTTATTAAAAAGCTGAGTGGTTTTATCGTGAGTATAAATTAAAGTTGTTGTTACTGTCACGAGGAATTTGTAAAGAGTTACCCGAATTCGAGAAAGAGATTATGTTTTTTTTTCTGTTCTGTTTTCCATCTTTAAAATCGCTTTTTGCTTTTCTGAATTATGGAGTCCGTTTACATTAAAGTTTTAATCTAAATTTAATTATAGATAAGTAATCGAAATTTTTGTATTTTCACCTTAAGATTCTTAAAGCTTATACACAAACCTTACAGGCTTTAATTGCTATTTTATAATATATATTTATTTGTTATTAAAGTAGGTACGATAAAAAACAAAGAACTATAAAGGAAAGTGCTACAAAATACGCCATCAATAGCTTTCTTTAAAAATATAGATTACCTTTTATGAGTTCGGGAGCTATGGGCGTGATCGCGGTTAGTCGTTCTTGACAGGAGGTAAGAGGTGGTTAGAGGTAATGGTCGTTCGGATAGTTAGGTGTTAGAGTGTTACGGCTCGCTAGCTAAGAAAGGAAACGGTTCGATTTAACCCATTGAGGTGAACATGCGGGTTTATAGCCACTCGGTTAGGTTTATTGCTCTTTGTATCGCTTGAAGACAAATATGGAATAGCTGTTTACTTTATAGCCTACTACTGGGTTACGGAATGGCATTATTTCTACATCTTATACTGTTAAGTCATTATACACGCAAAAAGGCAAAAACGCCTTGTTAGTGTACGAGACAAAAACTATTCTGTAAAACAATGCTCTACGAAACGAAATTGTGTAAAAACTCAAATTTCATATAATTTTAAAAATATTTTAAACCAAAAATTTCTTCTTGATTTTTGATTAAACTTGACAATAACGTTTAGTTCAAACATCAAGATAACTTACTTTTATCAAGATAGACTTTTAACTGCGATGAAAAATGGTGTAGAGCGGTAAAATTGTTCAAAAGGGTACTAAACAAATTTAACCGGGGAATCTGCACACATACACAGTAGTAAATTTAAATCCATGTTCACATTCGTATCGGTACTGGGAATGGAATGGAAGCCGTAATCAATGTGTCTTGTTTCAACGTAGCTCTGAAATCTGGTATTTGAATGGTATCCAATTGACCGTGCAAGACATAGATGGATTGAATATGTGCGGATTGTAGAGATTCGAGGAGATCATCCACACCTTCCATTATCGCTGGATTTATGGGTATTGCTCGTATTACTGAGACTAGAATGTAGAACAATAATGTATTGTAGCAATCATGATTTAACATTGGAAGTTTACATACCCAGCGCTATGGAGTTAGATGAAGTGTGTGAGACACATCATTCACAGTGTAGCCATATCAGGATCGCGTATCATAGTGTAAGACGACCACTAATAAGATTACAGAAGAGCTTATACGAAGAACGTTTAAAATGAAAATTAATATTAATTGCATTAAATAGTATTTTTTACGTAATTCCAATTCGTTTCAGCTAGTTTGTAAAACCATTAGGTTCCTAATTCTTAATAACCTAAGAGCCCGTGATGGCCAGACCTTCCTTTAATTCACAAGCGTGAAAATTCTTTCATGTGTATGTCTAACATAGGTAAGAATAACCCCCAAACATGAAACCTGGATCGCGGTTCCTTTGGGAGATAACAACCTTTTACCTGTTATCTCCCAAACGAACCACGATCCAGGTTTCATGTTTGGGGGTTATTCTTACCTATGTTAGACATACACATGAAAGAATTTTCACGCTTGTGAATTAAAGGAAGGTCTGGCCATCACAGGTTATTAGTCTATACTAAGAGCCCGGTCTGGCATAGATAAATAATCGCGGTCAAGGTTAAATACGGCCGGGGACTCAAGTTTAAGGAGGTCAGACTTTAAAATAACAATACTTTTTTGAGCAAGAAATTCGCCTGCTCTTCAAAGAAATTTTATGAGATATCACCGTATTCCTTTTAATTGCCACAAGCATAGTAAACTGTTCAACTTCAATAACACGGCCTAGATATGGTAAATTAAGTGTAGCTTGCTAATGGAATCGTGTCGTCGCTGGCAACACCATTCCAGATTAACTTTAATTAAGTGGATGTTATTTGAAACTTCAGCCCAGAGGTTTATCTTGTTACTCGAACCTACACGGAATAGACAAACGGTTCATTCTTATTCATAAAGCTGAAGTCGACGTTTAAAACGTTAATTTAGATCTAAATTATGTTGTAACCTACTCTATTAATGGATGGGTTTGAATTAATTATTCGTTTATATTTTCAGCTATAATTTTGTTTGAAACGGTGAGCGACTTCCTGATATAGGTATACTAAGTCATCCGTCCATCTTGCTGGTGGACGAAAATCTCATTAGGTCTTGAGAGATTTAGTTATATCAGGATGGCATTTTTACAATACCTAATTACGTAGGGAGACAAGACTAAGAAACATATTGTGCCATATAACTTGGATGGAAAATTTGAAGACAAAGTAGTAAACAAACTTTTCCCATAGATTGGTTTAATTCAACAAGAAGAATGGAAACGTTATACCTGAGCGTTTTGCCGATAATTAAGTGTTTTTATTCACCAAGCTGCAACTGATAGCTTACTAATTGAAATATCATGTTAAAGCGTTCTTTTAATTTTACGACTAGTTGTTTTGTACAACTGTTGTTTGTTTTGCCGTGTGGTGCCGTACTAAAATCACGCAATGAGCAAAACATTCTCATATCAAATAAATATGTTAGCGGTAGGTTAGTCTAACTTTTTCCAAACCATTAACACGAACTTTTTAACGTAATTTGACTAAAAGTTGTCAAAACAATTTGCGTAGCTTCTAATCACGTGAACGTAAAACTTTGCGATCGGCTGAATTTATCCCGCAACAGTTGTTAGCTACAGATGCCACATCAAATGTAAATGACTTACACGTCCGAGTTCTGAAATCACCGAGGATTCACTTCGGCCAGCGAAACTGTAATAAAAATGATACATTGCACTTTCCGCGAGATGGTTGAGCCTAATTCTACCAACCAAACGCTTCAGATATTTATTTGGAATATATAATTTATAAATAGACGCATCATAACACCCCTAATTCACGTTCCCACTGCTGGGACACAGGGACTTCTCTCTTGACGAGAGAGATAGGCCTTAATTCACCACGCTGGCCAAGTGCGGGTAGGTGAATGTCACATGTCCATCATACTTTTTCAAAGTTCTCAGAACATGCCGGTTCCCTCACGATGTTTGCCTTCACCGTTAGAGCACGTGTTTATAAAGCACACATAATTTTCCAAGAAGAAAAATCAGAGGTGCGCGGCGGGGTTTGAACCCACGACCTTCGGAATGAAAATCGCGTGTGCTCCCACTTAGCCAACACGGCTCGCGAAATAAACGCATACTTAATAGGTATTGTGTAAAATATAAAACACTATCTACTCAAAAGAGAGAAAAAAATTTAAACATAACAATCTTTAAACAATGCTTATAGCCCAGTCAATTTAAACATTTCAAGTTACATAAAGTCCCAACAAGCTGGATTTCTGTGAAATTGTTCAAATCATAATTATAAAAAATGTCTAAAAGATCCCCATCATTCCACGTTAAGGAAAAAGTTTTATTCAAGGTTAAATGTCAAGAAATTTAGTTTTTCGCGATTTTCAGCAAAACGGTAAGTTTTATCATAAAAGTACCTAGGACAAAATTGTAGATCATGAAATTATCTATCAAAATGTATCAACACTTTTTTCTTACAAGCCACCGTTTCTGAGATATAACGGTTCAAAAAGTTATAAAAGTTGGCATGCATAAATTGTCAAGTTCCCGATAAGACGATGTGGTCGCTCAGCGACAAAGCCTTTTTCTTGTAATTAAATAAAAAAAATAAAAAAAAATTGTCAAGGCCGGTCGTGCTCTAATATTGAATCACAAACAACGGAGGATTCGTTTCGTTCCGACAAAGTATCATGCGATACATCGCTATTGACGCAATTTAATAACTTTTTGAACATTTCATTTCATTTTACTATAAAAACTGTCGTGGTTTGATAAATTCATATTGAAATAAACGGGCAATACACGAACCTTATTTACGTAGACTATTGATCAACCGTTTCGTCCCATAACGTGGGACATCTTCAGGATCAAGGACACTGCAAGGACACGGATCACGAACGCTCGCCGGTCCGCAATGCACTGCGGCGCGCGGCGCGTTGCGCGCGCGCCGACAGCTCCTGGCGGGGCGGGGGGTGAGCGGGAGGGGGTGATACAGAGCGTTCGTGATCCGTGTCCTTGCAGTGTCCTTGATCCTGAAGATGTCCCACGTTATGGGACGAAACGGTTGATCAATAGTCTACGTAAATAAGGTTCGTGTATTGCCCGTTTATTTCAATATGAATTTATCAAACCACGACAGTTTTTATAGTAAAATGAAATGAAATGTTCAAAAAGTTATTAAATTGCGTCAATAGCGATGTATCGCATGATACTTTGTCGGAACGAAACGAATCCTCCGTTGTTTGTGATTCAATATTAGAGCACGACCGGCCTTGACAATTTTTTTTTATTTTTTTTATTTAATTACAAGAAAAAGGCTTTGTCGCTGAGCGACCACATCGTCTTATCGGGAACTTGACAATTTATGCATGCCAACTTTTATAACTTTTTGAACCGTTATATCTCAGAAACGGTGGCTTGTAAGAAAAAAGTGTTGATACATTTTGATAGATAATTTCATGATCTACAATTTTGTCCTAGGTACTTTTATGATAAAACTTACCGTTTTGCTGAAAATCGCGAAAAACTAAATTTCTTGACATTTAACCTTGAATAAAACTTTTTCCTTAACGTGGAATGATGGGGATCTTTTAGACATTGTTTATAATTATGATTTGAACAATTTCACAGAAATCCAGCTTGTTGGGACTTTATGTAACTTCACCCTCATTATTATGTATAAATTGACTGGACTATTACGTGAGCTAGTTTAACAAAGTATATTAAATAATTAAATATTACTGGATAATATACATCAACATAATATACTATAGCCCCGTGGTAAGTTGAGTTTAAGTTTGCGTTGAGGGTATTAGGTAAGTGATACTCACATATAATATCAGCAGCTTGTACACACTTTTGTTCCGAGGCGTTTATTGAATTCGTATCATCATGCTTCGCAAGCAGAAATTCACCCGCTGCGCCTTTTGATTGTCGTCGTGTTTTGGTATACTATACCAAGTGGATGGCGACTGTGTTAGTAGAATAGGCCCCCGGATTCACGAGATCACGCCATAAACATAATCGCTCTCATCAGCTGTTACCGGTTTTACGGTGACCCATTTCCAATATGTGATAGAATTTCATATATTTTTTACAATCAGGCGATGTCGATATCGATATGGTATGTAAATGGCAACCGGTGAATTCTTGTATAAAATGTGAAAAATGTTTAATAAAAGTCATAATAGTGATTGTACATTAATATTAAACAACTAGTTGACCCACCCGCGGCTTCGCCCGGTCTAATCTCACCTTTTAAACCTTCCCTGAATTACTACAAACATTTGAAAACCAAAACCAGTTAATCGGCCCGGCCGTTCCCGAGTTTTAGCGAGACTAACAAGCAACAATTTATTTTTTATTACATAAAAATGAAATTATTTTTCTAAAGGAAAACACTATAAGAAAACTCTTGCAAGATGTTCCGACTTGTACGTCTTTTAGGCAAAAAATCACTGTGAGGAACTGAGCTACTCATATGTACCTACAACAAATTATGCCTATAAATTTGCCAGACATCCTCAATATTTCAAACGTTTTTACCGCCCCAACCTCTTTATAAATATTCTTCTACTTATCTACCAATTTGTTGCAAATGAAAACGGACAAGAACCGTTATATCTTCAAAAGCTTCATTAAACTACTATCGCATAATATACAACGATATTCAAACTGATTAAGGCAATTCTAACTCAAACAATTACGTTGTAAAAATATGTGCCTTTAATGGTCACACATTATTTAACTTATTCCTAAAATTAATATTTAAAATAAATATCACTGGACAATTCTTACAGCCACATCTAGCCCCGTAGTAAGCTCGAAGCTTATGTTACGGGTTAATTATTTATTGAATAGGTAAAATTATTTAAAAACATTCTTCTAAAAACCATAATGTACTACAATAATAGATAACCTTATACGATCAAATCCTGATTTTAATTACGATTTACCCTTTCAGGGTCTGCAGTTTTAATATAAATTAATTATTTAACTAAACATAGAACAAACTTTGCTTTAGTTTCATTGTCAGTTAAAATTCGTCCCACCCCACTGCGCACCTGTCGGACAGAACACGCTAGCTACAAGTTAAACTAGCAAATGGCTTTTACCTGGCATGGTTGTCCCCAAATTTGTAAATTTATATACAATTTTATTGGAAATACACGTACCAGCAAGACTCGTATTCTGCAGTAGGTAAACGTTTTGTGCAAATTAGGTAAAGGCTACTATGGTCCCACTACTGAGACACTATAAAGAGGCATTGACCAAGGTGTCTGAATGCGTCAATCACACATCGAACTTCAACAAGAAAAACCTGAGTTGGGTTTGAACCCACATCCTTCGGAATGAAGCTCAAGTGTGCTGCTACTTAGCCAGCACGGTTCGATTACTAAAGAGTAAATAATGGTATCACATCCAATAATGTTGTTGGTAATAGGAATAAATCGCTGGCTCGTTCGATGACACTGAGTGACATTTCGACCGTGGGGAAATACAATCCATCACCCAAATGCTTTTCGCGGCCATTAGTTACAATTTCTTTGGTTTGGTGAATTTAATGTCCCTGCTGGTAACGTTTCCCTTCATTGATTTCTTGATCAAAATCAATCTATTGGGTAATGGATTGATTTTCATCTAGCATGATGAAATAGCAGAATTGTAGGCTAATCGTTGTAGATTAATTGCTACAATAATCATTGCTTTTAATAATTATTGTAATTTATTACTATTTATGGAGTGTCGAAAGATTGCTAAAATATATTTAAAGTTAAACTTGTTAAGACATACACATCCTCAGACTTTTATTTATCGTTTAATTAGTAGTCCGGGATCCGTAGTACATGGAAATAAAGTGATTACTAACAAGCTAATTTTTGGTGAGTAGCTTCGTTTCGATGAGACGTCCAAAGATATCCTATACCCAACTCTCGATTGTGGTAGCTAACAGAGATATCAAGGATTAAAAAAATCAAGGATGTAAAACCGGGATAACGGACCACGAAATTTGTAGGACAATATGTTATATCTCAAGATAATTATCTAAATTATATAAAAACATGTTTGTCCTACAAAACCTATGGTTTGATCAAAGAGTCCGCCATTTCGAAAATGTATCGAAAACGAGGTCAATTTAAATGATTACTATGATTACTAACCAGCTGATTTTTTGTTGTATACTTAATTAATATATATAAAATCTAACGGACATATTGTCCGACAAATTTCGTGGTCCGTTATCCCGGTTTTACATCCTTGATTTTTTTAATCCTTGATATCTCTGTTAGCTACCACAATCGAGATTTGGGTATAGGATATTTTTGGTCGTCTCATCGAGACGAAGCTACTCACCAAAAATTAGCTCGTTAGTAATCACTTGATTTCCATGTACTACGGATCCCGGCCTATAGGCGTTAGATAATGCACACTTAAGATTTATTCAATTTGTTAGTTTATCTCGCAATATTTATTAGTTTAGTAACTGTTAAAGGAGGTCATCGGGCTTGGAAAACTGACATAAAGTGCCTGTAGCCCAGTCAATTTAAACATTTCAAGTTACATAAAGTCCCAACAAGCTGGATTTCTGTGAAATTGTTCAAATCATAATTATAAACAATGTCTAAAAGATCCCCATCATTCCACGTTAAGGAAAAAGTTTTATTCAAGGTTAAATGTCAAAAAATTTAGTTTTTCGCGATTTTCAGCAAAACGGTAAGTTTTATCATAAAAGTATCTAAGACAAAATTGTAGATCATAAAATTATCTATCAAAATGTATCAACACTTTTTTCTTACAAGCCACCGTTTCTGAGATATAACGGTTCAAAAAGTTATAAAAATTGTTTACAAAATGAAATGAAATGTTCAAAAAGTTATTAAATTGCGTCAATAGCGATGTATCGCATGATACTTTGTCGGAACGAAACGAATCCTCCGTTGTTTGTGATTCAATATTAGAGCACGACCGGCCTTGACAATTTTTTTTTATTTTTTTTATTTAATTACAAGAAAAAGGCTTTGTCGCTGAGCGACCACATCGTCTTATCGGGAACTTGACAATTTATGCATGCCAACTTTTATAACTTTTTGAACCGTTATATCTCAGAAACGGTGGCTTGTAAGAAAAAAGTGTTGATACATTTTGATAGATAATTTCATGATCTACAATTTTGTCCTAGGTACTTTTATGATAAAACTTACCGTTTTGCTGAAAATCGCGAAAAACTAAATTTCTTGACATTTAACCTTGAATAAAACTTTTTCCTTAACGTGGAATGATGGGGATCTTTTAGACATTGTTTATAATTATGATTTGAACAATTTCACAGAAATCCAGCTTGTTGGGACTTTATGTAACTTCACCCTCATTTTTCTGTATAAATTGACTGGACTACTGTGATTGAACCAGTTTCATTGAAACACCAAAAGAAACAATAGCAAATTTCTGAAGTGACGTTAGTAGTACGTAGGTCAATCCATGCCACCTGCTGAGTAAGGATGATTAATCGTCTTGGGGAGTCCACGACGAGAAAATAACTATTTCTCATCTTTTCAAAAGGCTGTCCCGAAGAAACTGCCACAGGCAGCCGTGTTCCAGCTAAGTGCTTACATCGATCCGGCAGAATGCTGATTCTATTAGGCAGATATGTTGGAGTACGCACTTTTCACACACGGTGCCAAGGTGTCTCAAGGAACTTTCTTTTTATAGACTTGTTCGAAGGTTAAATTTCGTATGGTAATATTTTAGGCTTTGATGTTATAACTTGCGAAAAACTACATAGGTGTCTTGAATTATATTTAAATGAAGTGTTTAATCATATACTCATTTTTATATATATTTTTATGTAATATGTTTTAATATCAATTACATCCCGCAAATAAGGTGATCTGTACTGTATATAGATACAATTCATAAAAGAAAAATCAAAAACGTACCAAACATTTCAGTGGACTCCAACTCTCCATTTTAAAATAAACTTAGAAAAATATTATTGTATCAGAAATTTACCTTCATATTAATCATTTTAAAGACTAGGTACTTACTCATAAGTATTTTAACTAACAAGTGTTAGTTCCTAGTTTTCCATTTTCATATCTAAATTATTATACGGCACACACACTACGAAAATTATTTTAATTGACATGGTTTTGATAAGTAGAGTTTTTTCTTGATTTCTTTTCCTCATACGTTTTATTTTATAAATTATTTTTTTATCGTCTGAATCGCTATTGTAATAAGATAAGGCCTCTCGTCGTAAGTCGATATTGGAGACTTGAGAGTGGAATTGAATTTTCTCTACTTCAAACGCCTTTCATCTATCGACACCTCAAGATTAGAGAAATAATTCCGAGAAGTGCTAGGTCACGGAAAAGGAAAAAATATTTTCTTGTTGCCTTGAAAAGTCACGAGAAATAAGGGTTCCTTTTTATTATTAGCTGGCAGAATGCCAAACTTATAATCAGCAATCAATATTTTGTGTATAACATTTTCTGTGAAACCAATAACCTCCTTTTTTACTAAGCTATTATGGATGACTAATGTACCGATATATGCTGGCATGTTTCTAATAGTGAATATATTATGTCAACTAACCGGGTCATGAAAGATAAGGCCAATTCACAAAACTATGCAGATTGTTCACAGAAAGTTTAGAGTAAAACATTAATTTTCAATTCTACAATATTGCCAGTGCTTACTTTCTTTTTGATTAAAGATTGATTATATAATTAGGAAAGACAAGCGGAGACATGCTAACAGCTTTCGTCAAGGCTGTATACTGTAACTTTCTATTTAATGCAAAGTAAAGTCAAAAACTGTATCTCTTGCCCGTAAGAAGACAAACAAAGACAACCACTCAAGCCACAAAAGCAAGTTAATCTTAATACACAATAGCTAAACGGATTAATATGTTGAACTGCTCCACTCGCGAGTTAGTCTAGCTAATCGAAACGCAAGTACCATTACTGTTGGTAAATACGAATGTCTTCGCGCAGCTGTGCGACTAATTTTGCATAGACAACTTCAATAAGACGGTCTTGGAGAATTTACTCTCGGGACACATTATGTTACACAGCTATTTTTGTTTACACTATTGTCAAACTCGAAATATCGGAATGTAATCTTTCTATGAATTTATTTTCATGGAACGCGATCAGGGAGCAAGTTTTTGACGACCACTATAAATATTTTTTACTTTTTTTAAATAACTTTTTCCGCGGTTTCACCCGAGTTATATTATTTTTTTGCTGTAAAAGTACCCTTTATCTTTCTCCTAGTCCAATTTTCAGTGCAATTTATTCAGCATAATACGCCTAATATATAAATAGATTTATTGTGACTACTTATCATCAAATAATGCGCTGAATAAACTTATTATTTATAAATTGTTACTTCATTATTTGTAATAACCACCATAATGAATATGGTAGGACAGCGTTGGTGGGGTTAGTTAGTAGTTTTAATATAATATTTGTTTATTAGTAATCTGAGTAAATTGTATAAGCTTTATTCACCAGTTAATTAAGTTAATTTAGTATAGCTGTCGAATGCTACTTTGTTTAAACTCTATGCACTGTTTTACCAAAGTGGTTTGTGAATTCTATTCGTATCCCGATATTAGCTCCACGCTGCACTGTAGCTATAAAATTGATTTCCTTATTTGTATGTGTTTGGATTACAGTTGAATACAATTTTGTACCAAGATCTGGAATTCAAATAGAGACTGAATTTACGGAAGTCTATTAAAGGATTTGAAAACGTTGGATGCTTTCCAAAGCAAGCTGTGGAACGTAGGAAGCGCCGGAGAAAATTTATCAATCAGAGGCGATTTGAATGTCCTTTAAAAGTTATAAGTATAATTATGTAGTTATGTAGGTAATATTGCATTAAAATGGTCCACAGTTTTTCTTGAAACAATGTACTTATTGTAGGTACTTCTATTTATTGGAAACTAGTTTTCCTCCTGCAACTTCTCCAAACTCATTTTATATTTTTTTGTATTTATGAGTTCTTCCATTTACTTTATAATGTGTCATTTGTTATCGTATAAACAAAATGATTGTTTAACAACATAATTAGATATACACTGAATGTGTATAGTGATGATCAGCATTGCAGGTTACTATTGTTGTTTTCATGTTCTAATACATTCTCGATCTTCATTCTAAAATTGACTAATAAACTGGAAGAAGCTCCCGACGGAGAGGGTATATTCGAAATTTGATAGAAGTTAATATTTCCGCAATCTAATTCTAGGATAATCGTATAACTAAGTGTATATTTTATAGTATGTTCGAAAGCTTTAGTATCGAAACCTCATGTTTGCAGAACAGTCTAAATATAAAGCAGCTATGGATGCGTTATCGTGTGCGCATCAATTGGTCTCGAATGCTTTCCGGTATTGAAACGATGCGCTGCGGCTATTTTAATACCGAAACAGATGACTGTAATACGAGCGATAATTGAATGATAAACCGTGTGTGTTGCCGCTACTCTATTAATGGATCATTAAAAACTAATTGATATACAATACATTATTATAATAAAAAACTACAGTATATACACATACCTTGGTGACTTGGTGTCATTTGAAAACAATGTTAATATAACGAATACCATTGTAAATACTATTAATTATTAATACCATTGTAAGAGCATTGGTTATTTCATCATAACCATTCCTCATTTAAACCGTCAAATTATTATCTCACAGCAGACGAAAGAAATATTTCGATGTGAACGAAATAAATATTTCGTGTACCTACCTTTACAGATAGATATTTTTTTTAGTCCTTTTTTTTATATTTTGCATGTTAGCATGTCTATTTCGTAGAATAACAGGAGAGTCGGTAGGCCTAGAGACCTTAGGTACAACAAAACAACCATCAATTTCTTTTTTTGTTTCAATTTCATTCAACGAATGTATGAAAATGAATATTCAGCAATATTCACATTCAAAGTTTTCAGTTCAATGAATGTGCAATATCAATGTAAAAGTAATAAAAATATTAAACAACAGATGAATAAGCTTTCCAAATATTATGAAAGATTTTTATATGGATGCAAACATCGTACCTTAAAAAAGTTCTGTTTATTTTAGATTAAAACGGAGCTAGTAGGTATAATGAAATAAGTGAACTAAGGTTTTACTCTTTTGTGTAAAAACTTGAACATATTATTATGTTATTGAAATAAAAATAAAATAAAGGCGAAACGAAAAGAGGTTTTAAAAATATTTATAATAATAACTATAACTGCATTTAGAATCAAATTGTTCTTAATGCAATTCAACTTAAAGATTTCAAAGATAATTTCAGTTATAAGATCCAATTTTGCAACTAAGATACAGATCATCCGCGTCATAGTGCTACATAATTCTGCTTTGAGCAATTGATCTCGAGCGCAACGGGCTAATGAGAGCCTTTATCTACATTTCAACTAACGAGGTAAAAGCTAAAACTACCCATTCATCATAGCAACTCATGACGTTCTACTACTGAGCTCGGGCTCAAGAAAAAACCTGTTTTTGGTCTTGGGGATTTGGTAATACTCACGGTTCAGGGATCACAGTGGGTTGGTATGTTTTATATTATTTTAATTATATGTATAATAAAATGATCGGTGACGGTGGCAACTCCGGCGTCCAAACTGTCAACATCGTTCTAAAAGTCTCCGACCGAAAATAAACGAATAAAATAGAAAACGCATCAACTGGCGAGTAAACTCTGTCTCAAAACAAAGAAGAAATATCAAGAAGCAACTACAAATAATCAGTGAAGTGAGATCAGTGGCTTATTCGAGTAATTTCTGCATAACATCAACGATTCGAGGTTAGAAAACTACCAACACACACACAGTGAAAGAGTATACGTCACCGAATCTGATAGGAAACAAACAGTGTTGCCAAATAAAAACAAATAATTCCTACCACATTTTATACCACAACACCATTGCGTTCCATCATTCATTCCATTTGCAAAAACAAATCCAACACTACTATGGAAGGTCAATTTCAAATGCTTTTTGATAAAATAAAGTCTGAAATGCAAAAACAAAACATGGAATTGAAAGATTCAATCACAAAAAACATCATGGACAAGATGGATGAGAAATTAATTCCCATTGTGGAGGAAAACAAAAACTTAAAAATCATTGTAGAAAAACTAGGAAAGGAGATAGACTATTTTAAGAGGTCGGAGAAAAACAACAATATTATTGTGTTTGGCTTACAAGAAATAGAAAAATCTCCTTACGAATTAATACATAAACTAAAGGAAATTGTACACCAGGATTTAAATATCAACATTGAAGAGTATGAAGTCAACAAAATATATCGCCTGGGAATTAAAAACAGAGAGGATAATAAACCGAGACCAGTACTGTGCTCTTTTATAAACAACTGGAAAAAGAACGAAATTTTGAAAAATAAAAAGAACTTTAAATCTATATACATTACTGAGGACTATCCAAAGGAAGTATTGAAAAAAAGAAAGGATTTGCAAGTACAGTTAATTGAAGAAAGGAAAAAAGGAAAGATAGCATACCTAAAATATGATGAGTTAATAGTGAAAGAGAACAATAACAATCCAGAGAAAAGGAAAAGGGAACCATCTGTTTCACCCTCCTCGTATAACACACAACAAACCCTGGGTGCAACTAAATTAAACAGGACAAACGCCTTTGACTTAATGAGAACAAGATCCAGCTCCGTTTCAATTATATCTACCTAAAACAAATAAAATCAATAGCAACTACTTATAACAAATGAGAACAAGATCCAGCTCTGTTTCAATGATATCTACCTAAAACAAATAAAATCAATAGCAACTATAACAAATGAGAACAAGATCCAGCTCTGTTTCAATGATATCTACCTAAAACAAATAAAATAAATAGCAACTATAACAAATGAGAACAAGATCCAGCTCCGTTTCAATTATATCTACCTAAAACAAATAAAATCAATAGCAACTATAACAATGGTAAACGGAAAACAAACCCAAACAAAATAACTGCAAATAAGAAACCACCAAGCTCCCCCAAGCCGACTGGTCCTCGTGGGGGTAAGAGACCACAACCCTCCGACACAAAATACCAACAACAACAAATATAGAAAATATACCTACTACCTATATCACACCTCTCATTTTAATTGATAGAAGGAAATCTTACAGAACTTACATACATACACTATAAAACAAAATATAAAAGAGGGCCTTGGAAGTGTAAAGAGAGGAGAGTGTGAAAAGAGTTGGAGGAGGCCTTTGCCGACTGGCAAACAGATCTAAGGAACTAGGAAGCATAATTAGATCTAAGGAAAATCTATCATTATTTAAAGGAATCTTAACATATCTATGAAACTAAGAAACATTAATATAAACATAGTTACATACCTATAAGTGTCAAAGTGTTAGTTTTAAGTTAAACTTTTGTAAAAGATCTGAATAAAAGGCTATATTATATTATATTATTATTATAATAAAATGATAATTAATTATTAACTGTGTTAGATCTAGCTTCCTGTAAGTAGAAATTCAGTAGGTATTATATGTTTTGTATTTTTTGTAAAATAATAAGTAGGGTAGACCCGGAGCAATTGTAACACTTTTTGGTTTTCGGACAATTGTACCATATAAACTTGGGTATTTTACTATAATGATTATGTTTCTAGAAACCTAAATTCAATAGCTACAAACAATTTTGTTGAATTTTACGTAGGGCTTACAGAACATAGAGAAAATTAGGTAAGAATGATGACAGGGCGAGTGCTACAATTGAGCCCTTCCCAGGGTCACTTGTACCAAAAATTAAAAAGGAAATAAAAAACAAACAATTTATCGAATCATAACTATAGTATCGTATATTTCTTATTTTGGCATTTATTAATCAGTCACTATAAATAAGAACGTAGGTTTCAGGAATAGTCCTACAAAATTCACAAGATAAAACTAAACAAATTTAAATTGAGTTTTCTCCACTTTAAACACAAATAACTCAAATTCTTATAGTTTGGCATAATCGCTTTGGTCTAAGCTTTGATTGAGAGTTAACAAATAGCTTATATATCTAAAATTGTTGGAAATAATTGAAAGATATTATTTTCTATGGAGTTAAAATTGACCCTGGTACAATTGCCCCTGTTAAACTTTAAGTTAACTTTAAGTAAAATCATTATCTATCCAGTAACATTGAATGCAAAGATGGCGAAATCCACTAAATTATTTATTAAGACGACAGAGTGTTAAAAATAACAGTATGTAACTATTTCTTAATTACTATTTCACCTAATTTGTACTCATTTTGTAAATTATATCAGGGGTCATTTGTACCACGGGGTTAATTGCACCGTTACAATTGCTCCCAGAGAAGACGGTACAATTGACCCCAAGTATAGATTTTGGAGAAATAATTAAATATCTCGGAACATTGTTGTGCTTTAGACACACAATATTGGGAATTTTAGAACTGGATACCTAGGTAAATGCGTGGTTAATATATAATTACATGAAACAGAGTAACCACTGAGTGACAGGGCAATCAAAATAGCAAAAATAATTACTTTGGGTGCTTGAATACAAAAAAATGCTCCTACAGACGTCCGTTTCGCAGCGAGCGCGCTGCCGACTAGTGAGCAAGTCGGGACACTTAAGGCGCGTACTCCGGCTAACGCACACCCAGATAGGTCTCCTAGAAGTTGAGATATTCCCAATGGTACTATTGCCCCGTGTTACTAGTGACCCCGGTCTACCCTAGTACTGTGTTACATTCTGTGTATATCCTGTAGGAAGTTCAATAAATAAATAAAATCATTACATTTATTGTATGAATGTACGTTATGTGTGTGTTATGATTTTATGGAGTTGGATAAAATATTTCAAAATCATCATTTCTGTCGGATGCCCTCTGTTGGACATATCAACAATAGAATAGAAAAAGAAGAATAGAAGATACAATCCATTCAGTTATTATTATACAATTCATTCGCAGCGGGCGAAGGTCCGCCTGCGACGCAAGAGGTTGCGGGTTCGATTCCCGCCTCGGAACAACTATTTGTATGATCTGCAAATAGTTGTTCCGGATGTCTGGGTGTTATATATGTATAATAAAAAATATCTATCTATGTACGTATATTATATTAAGTATATCAGAAATCTAGCACCCGTAACACAAGCTTCGAGCTTACCACGGGGCTAGATGTCGCTGTGTAAAATTGTCCAGTAATATTTATATTTATTTATTTTATTCAGTGATTCTTATAATGGATCTTAAACGTAAACTATTCCCTAGAGACTAGTTTCAGAATATTTCATGAGCAGACAGTACCGTTAATATTCAACTAGAAGCATCTTTATGCAAGCCATTATGCTTGATAATATTAAAATTCAAAGAAAACCGAATGTATAAGCGTCTACATTATACATTCCGACTTAATAATGTGATAGTAAACGATACAATAATGAGATTCTCAATCACAATGAACTTCGCCAAGTTTGCACATAGCTGGAAAAAACAAAAGTCCATGAATAAATGTACATATTCAGCATGAATAAAGATGTTTTCTTGTTGAAAGGTACTGTTACTACCCTGCAGAGCTGCGAGTGTATTTGTCTAGGTGAGATTTCAGGACACTAAATGGGGGGATGTCACGTCGACAACACTTGTCCTCGAGTTTGCTGCTTGGCACTAGACTTCTACGAGTCTGCAACTTTTCACATAAACTGCACAACTTTACACGACGGCACTTATAACAAATTGCCTTTTCCTATTCAACATATTGAAATTTTTAAACTTTTCACTCTCATTCGTATGATTCTAAGATTTTATATTATGGCCTAAGTTTCTGTCGGGCTTTTATATGTCGGCTTTGTTCTACTCGTGGAAAAATAATGTTGAAATGGTGGTTGTGTAAGTTGTGATTTACATGCCTCATAAGTTTTTTTTATAATCCTCGCTGTCCACTGCCGAAGTCCTTTTAATTAATATGAAAAATTATAAATCATATGGAAGCAACTTCAATTTTATTTCTGCGAATATTTTCATTTAGTTAAAACATAACAACGAAAAGTTGCATTGATTTATATTATGAAAGTATGTGAAGATTTGTCAATTCTGAGATGTGTGCAGTGCACGTCAATGCGTGGTTTCGTCATTAGTGTGTGACTACACAGTGAGGAGATTATGCAAATTGTAACCACAAACTGACGGTTGCGGGTTGTTTTGTACACGTTAAGTAAATGTTGGGACTTGACTGGAAAGTTAAATTGTTGTATCTACGATTACAATAGTAACTTATATAAAAAATACTATTTAAAAACTCAAATACTGAAAATATGAAAACTAAAATCTTTTTGAAGTGGTAATGGGCAGGCCATATAACGGGGTGAACAGATGCTCGCTGGGGCCGATAAGTAGTGGCATGGAGATCACGGCAAGCGTAGAGTCGGACGTCCACCAACAAGGTGAGATAATCTGGTGAAAGCGGTTAACTCGCGGTGGATGCGCGCAGCGTCCGACCGTAATAACTGAAAATTATTTAGGGAGGCCATTGTCCAGCAGTGGACGTCCTTGTAAATAAAAGCCTTTTCAATGTAAACTAATATCTTTTCAATGTAAATCAATTCCACAGTTCACCAATAGCGCCAGATATTATTTTAGGATTGAGTTTTTGGCAAACCCAGTTCAAATTTACCTAATTTGTGGAATTTTGGTGTCGATGTTCTCAAAGCATTATTTTTACAAAAGAGAAATCAAAATAGTAGGTATCTACGCTGATTGTCCACGCTTTAAATTATTTTGTAGAATAAAGTTACGTAATAATCACATTTTGATATTATTGGGTTCAAAAATGGAAATTATGCACACTAAGAAGCAAAATAATGGTTTTATACTGAACAGAAATGTTAAGCTCGTTAAAATATCTTCGGTTGTTGCGAGAACTCAAAGAGATCATCCCTATTACGAAAGATTCAAACTCACGAGAACTGAAATATTGAATGTAACATGGTAAAGTTTTGTGTATATTTTACATTTTGATCATACATAACTTTGGTTCATTTGGTATGGTGTAGGTATGTTATTTACCTTCTGTAGAAGTAAGTATGAATTATTTGTAATTATGGAAATGTCAAATGTTTTGGTAAGTGAATGGATCACATAAGTATGAAATTTTGTCTTCATTGGTTTGTGACTACCATGTGCATGATAAATAAAGCGGCTCATTTAACCGCTTAATTTAGCATCTAGTTATTCAAAATCTATCCATCATGAAACCAGTTCATACTTGTTTGTGAATATCGTGAGAACGGACTAATGGACCCAGTGTTTGAACTATCTACAACGGTGCCGGACGGAACTGAAGATTACAGACTTTCCACGAAAAGGATTAAGACTAAGTGGTTATGTAAGTTGACCTCTGTGGCGCGCGGTGAAGGTTAGAATGCGATGCATGAGGTTGCGGCTTCGATTCCCGCGGTTTTCGGGAGAAACATTTATACAATCTACAAATGTTTATTCCGGGTGTAGGTAAATATTATGTTTAGTAAAACCTATCTATGAACGTATGTAATATTTTATTTAGTATATCAGAAATCTAGCACTTATAACAATAAAACATCTATGAAGAGGCTAAATGTTGCTAAATGTGACTAGTCCAGCAATACTTATATTTATTTGGCTATACTCAACTCCGCAGTAGTAACAATATCAAAATCACATCGCTTCAAGATTAATTGCTGTTTTCTGTAGGGCTCAAAATAGTTTGAAGATTCGTCAGATTAGGCAATATTAATAGCTTAGAGATTAGTTTGATAATTGGGATACGGGTTAAGATAACTTTATATACACAAATAAAATAGGTAAATTCCTATTTTATTTGTACCAATTTGTATTTCCATCTGATACAAACATAACACAATTTACAAATTATATCTTTATTTTATAAATATGTATGACTGGATAATTCGCACAGAAAATATATTAACTAAATGAAGACCCTTCTAACTTTAAGAAACAAAAGTTTAATTATCCTTAATTTCAGAAATCGATACAATAAACAACCTGCTAAAAATAATCGCAAAATAAATCCGCCACACTTTGTCAAAGACAATAATTATTATCCTATTACAAAAGTAAATGAAGAAATTCGAAGATTCTCCCCCGGTAATTTGTTCTCTCTGTTCCAATTACAAAGAAAAAGTATCAAAGTACACAACATTTCTTAGAAATAAACTTGGATTATTTTTCCACTTTATTCTTTTTTTTTTGGGTAAATTGACAAATTAGAAGTAAAAGTTATGATGGGCCATTTAGCTAATTACTTGGTGATTTCGAGATTTTAGATCTTAGGGCGTGGTTTAATTCCATTACTCAAGCTTGTTTGTTGGTTTTCAGACAAAATTTGTTTTTAATATTCCCGGAATTGAAACAAGCATCTAACTTAATTAAATGAATGCTCCATTCAGTGGGCAGGCTGTTGATAGGTACTACATTAAGTAACCATAAACACTGACTCATTTATTGTTTCAGACAAAATACGCTTCAGAATCAAACGATAGTCTGTTTGGTAAAACAAATATTCTGACTTTGTGTGGAAAACAGAATTCCAACAACTAACAACATTTAACCATCCGATCGATACCCAAAAATGTTCGAAAGTTATTCGTTTCATCAGGGCAAACATTAAAACAAATGGACTGGTTCGTAGCATTCCTATATTTGAATAATTCATGTTCCCAATCTATATAGCAGACTGGAGAGAGCATTTTACAAAACAAACAAATTTTATTGATCTCTCAGGCGTTGTTTGTGCCCCCACAATAAAATATTTACATTTACTTTGTAGCACCTGGCCTAGCCTCGCAACCACAGGCATTAGAATAATGAAACTCTTGCCGCCACTTACCTTTCGTTCCTGAATAAAAGATTTTTTTTTTACAAATACATGATCATGATCTTATGTATTTTTACAAATACATAAGCGATCGAACTCGCTTACTAATCGATTAACCGGATTTTAGTTTTTAAAATTTCAGACAACAAGTCCATACACAAGTCTTAAACGATAATTAGTTAAATAATGAAAAGAAAAAATATATTAGGCTCTCCACATATGCATGATACATACGCAAACTGCTATTTTTGATCGTTATTATATAATTTCAGATAGTAGCAATATACACTGAAGTTAAATAATTCGATGCTGTATAATATAGTTAATATGGACCTATTTTCTAAAGTCAGCAGCTATTCAGTGATTGGTTGAAAGCTGACATGCCACTCCTAAGATTTATTCATCAACACCAGCAAAAGATCAAGATAGCAGCAAGATTGTAATGCTTTCTCGGGATTTATGATTTAATAGAGATATTGAAAAAAATATATTTAATAACGTAGTACTTATATGTATAAAGTAGAAAAAAAGTTACAAGACTGACCTGATTTTTCGCATTCATAATATTATTTGTGTATCATGGTTTGGTTCGTGCAGTTCAAAGGTTGTGCAAACGGCAGCTTTTGCTTGTTTTAAAATTAAAACCTTTCAAAAAAC
This sequence comes from Chloroclystis v-ata, assembly GCA_963691955.1. NCBI lineage: Eukaryota > Metazoa > Arthropoda > Insecta > Lepidoptera > Geometridae > Chloroclystis > Chloroclystis v-ata. The sequence continues at coordinate 6,287,543 of OY829902.1, read as the reverse complement.
AATGAGGCAAAAATTGCTTAGCGATCATGCCTGTAAGGGTCAGGGACGGCCGATCCGTTCTGAGTGTGTTGTTTTCTACACACTCAGGTAATGCGTTAGTAAATATTTGAACAACGCGAACTCAAACGGAGGTGTCGGGGGTATGTGGGTTGGCAACTGGAATATTTTGAAATTGCTTTGACTGCAAATGGAGGAGTAATATTTCTCGACATAAAATACAATTTTAAGAAGCTCTGTAAACTGTGATCTATTTGTTTTTCGCTATACTTTTGAAATTATTCGTGTTTTTATTTTTCATCAAATCTATCGTGATCGTCAAAAAATTATCTAACATTCAGTTTAAATACTTATAAGGTAAAAAAGTTATGCTCACACGGAATTTTAATTTTACTTATCGCTAATTTTTTTTTTTATAATTTGGCGTGCGAGCAGACTTAATTTTAAGTCTGCTCGCCAAATGATTTAACAACAAACGTGAATTCATCGCAACACAAAAGTAACAAGGTTTTCAATCACGAAGCCTAACTAGTTCCCGATTTCATAGAAAACTCCGTACAGTTTTACGTGAAACTTTTAACAACACAGTGATTTTTTGATTACTTTTTGTAAGTGCTGCCACGTCGACAACACGGGGTAAAACCTCGCTCACTCACTTTACGAATGTTTGCCATTTAACAAGCCACTAGCTCTGGTGTTACCACTTTTCAATCTATACTATGAAATTCAATATTTCTGTTTCAAACTCCAAACTCACGTTAACTTGCATAGAATATAATTTAAACTCCATATCTGTACTTATAAAGTTTGCTTCCTGACCGATAGACAACGCACAACTCAACTGATGTTCCTCGAAACTTGAAACTTTAAGGTTTTGTTCAAAATAAAACAACTAGCAAAGTTAAATTGGAAATATGGAAAATATAATTTAAGAGACGCAGTCAGCTATTAGTTAAATAAGCTAGTTTATACAAAATTTACTGAGCCTGGAATATTGCAGTCACAGCAGAGACTGAGCTTGTACTGGTATCTGTAAGTTTTCATTTAATATTTGATTATTCTAATAAACACAAATAAATATTATTCGATCCTATTCATTTAAAAAATGCAAATTTTTGCTCTCCAACAAAGAGATCTATTATTAAAAGATGTCAATAAAACGCGTCGCTATGAGTGTCTTGAGGCAATAAATTCGTTTTCAGACGCGTAGAACTAAGAGCTCGGATTATTTCGAGCCATTTACTCCTTTCATCCAGCCTCTTCATAATACAGCTTCTATAGACGGGATTTTTCCCAGCAAGATTGAAATTTCCAAATACACCCTTAATCGAGCTTAATCGAATTCTCGAGTACACTGTAGGTTCATGGAAAGCGATCTATAACATCGATAAATAATTTGTTCGATTACAGCAGCTTTTGGAGCGATAATTGAAGTCTTGTTGATTTACTTCGCCATTAAATGATTCTTCACGCAAAGTGTAACTAACTCAAAAGTATAAAATTATCAGAAGTGTTTAGTTTTCACCAGCACTATTCGTCTTACATTCGTCTACTTGTAAATAACAAAATACCATTTACAAAAATTACATTTACATAAAGATATTTACAGCTGCCAGTTCACGGTGGATGGTAGCTGCATCCCGTAATACCTGGAAATCAAGGGATGCCTATGTCCAGCAGTGGACGTCCGACGGCTGATGATGATTCATCAGCCGTCGGACGTCCACTGCTGGACATACTGCTGGTTACGCTGCTGGTTGCTGAAGCCGCGAGTTAGTTCATCATCTGATGATGATGAACTAACTCGCGGCTTCATTTTTGATATGAATCGACTGACCGAAGCTTCAAATACATACGAGTTAGTAGATACTGTGCCGGCTTGATTGGAGCGTGAATACTAACAGAATCGACCGAACTACCTGTACAACACTGAAACGAGTAACATGCCTTCCTGACATACGACCAATGTTCGCTTGCGCTGGATAAACCAATTATAACTATTACTTTGGATGGATACAACCTTTATGGACGTGTGTTTGTTGCTTTTTGGACGTCCTACGTGTGTACTAAATGATCATAAGTTGCTATCTAGCACCCGTAAGACAATCTTATCAAAACTAAACTCACAGCGTTAGTCATTTACCGATTATTAAATACCGTGATTATCAATCCACGTAATGATTCAAAAAAATCACAAGAGCTATGATAGGTTTAACTGGGGAGTCCTGTGCCCATGAGTCTGATGAGACTCAAACCCGTAGCGACATTTCATTTAGCTCGAGAGTGACAAATCGAACTGACTTAGAAACAAATCGCTCATTCCGACCACCAATTATTTCGACCGAAAAAATCAAACCTTTTAAACAACTACATTTATATAGATATTTCGTATAAAAACGCAAAGGCTCAATATAGCAACTATATTATTGACTTTCTGTATCTAGAAACAACTTCCCGCAATATACCTTCAACTTTATTCTATTACTTGTGGTACGGCAAACTAATAACAAGTCTTACATACAACGACTTGGAAACTTCCAAAACGTAAACAAAATATTCCTAATGGAATTGTAACGGTTAATCCAGCTCCAGATTACAGGCATGCGCGTGTTGGTTCTACACGGGGCCGTAATCAGTAAATGGGGTATGAAGATGTTTTTTATTAATTAAAATCCTTATCTATTTAAAACATTTTGTTGAACTTATAAGTATTACATGAAATAAATTATAATATACCTATTAAATATTTTTAAACGTATGTATGAAAAAAATTTTAACCTTACAGAATACAAAAGGACAAATTAATTATAGTTATCTTCATTCGAGTTCATGATATAAGTAAGGTCAGTTATGTAAAGTAAATCTATACTTAATATTATAAAGAGGAAAGATTTGTTTGTTTGTAATGAATAGGCTCCGAAACTACTGGACCGATTTCAAAAATTCTTTCACCTTTGGAAAGCTACATTATCCCCGAGTAACATAGGTTATAATATAGCAAAGAAAATTGCGGGAAAGTGTAAAACGCGGGCGAAGCCGCAGGGCGGAAAGCTAGTAGTAGGGTAGGGCGGGGCTAGTAGAGCAATTTTTCACTTGAGACGATATAACTCTTCAACTATAAGTCTCAACGTGTTTTTACGCATTCTGATGGATAAGTAATGTATCCTTTTGCAAAAGTGTCATGGTAATTTACTTTGTATAAGTTGGATTTAAGAGTTATAGCGGTTTAAATGCAGAATGTCATGCATGCTCAACGTACCCCATAGGTGAGGTAAGTTGAGCAAGGGTATGAGGTAAGTTGAGCAGTTAGAAAGTCTAGCCAAACCATGGGTCAACTGTTAAATAGAAATGAAATATAATAATTAATTAAAAATGGAATCAACATAACATCAACGAATCTTAAGATTAATTTTTGGATTACATTCAGTTTTTCTGTTATATTAATTAGATATTGCTTAATCTAGAACTTATTACTTATTAATCATCGTTATCACTGTTGCAATTCATACAAAAGAAAGTAAGACCAGCACCTGGCATACGTTTTGTATATGCACATCCAGCAGTTGAGCAACTTAGCTCAACTAACCCCAACCCCTAAATTTCAAATCAAAAGCGAGATTCTGAAAAAACGGTAAGAATTGTACCCAGAATCCTTATGTATATCAAAAGTACAGTAAATTTATAAAAGATTAACACTTACCCGGTTGAAAACGGATAACATTTGACTAATACAGACGAAAACTTGTGGTGAACGAATTTTTTACTTTTTGGTATCAAAATAAACAATGTGCGTGTACACTTCACTCGCTCGTCGAGCCACCACCAGTGGTTGCGCAATGAATACCCCTCCCACGACCCCTTCTTTCCGCCATAGGATGCCCACGCGTGCGGTGAATAGTTTTCGAGATATTGCGATTGCCCAACTTGCCCCTATGCTCAACTAGCCCCGCTCTACCCTAGCTTAATAAGTTTAGAAATAAAGGTAAAGTTTTTTTAAGCTTCTATATATACATAGAAATTCTAGATATATAGGAGTACAAAGGAGTATTTTCAAGCACTATAAACTATTTCAATATGAAAAGATTATCTAAGTTAAAAAAATTAAGCACTTTTTAAGTTCTTCTGACTTAACAATAAAAAAATTTACGCTGGGATGCAACCTATAATTATATTCTATAAATAAATGAATTATACCGCAGCACACTCGTTCTTTATTGTTTTCAAATGTACGTTTTACTTATTTTTTATCTACAAAATACGTTTATTCTATGTAGTTTGGTGCTGTAATAAACCCAAGAATTTGTGTACTCTTACGCACAAATACTGGGGTTGTTACGAATATCAGATACCCCATAACTTCGTCCTTAATACGTCCACTGACATGCCTTGATAGAGCAGACATTTTAGCGCCACGAGCTCTTAAACTCAATAAGCGTGCTTGTCCTCTTACAAATATTAGGGTTGCCATATTTAACCCTTTGTGACCAAATTGAAAAGAAATACAATATCGAACAAATATTGATTTATTTTTAGATTTTTGTACTGCGATTTATTGTCGATCGTCGATCAATTTGTTTTTTCAGTCGGGCAAAAAAAGGACCTTTTATGTGTTCAGATTTTTTTTCTTTAACTTATACAAGAGAAAAGTTTATATGGCAAATCAGTGGAATCGTCAAAATGCTCGTATATTGTCAATGTCGCTTATGCTTATTCTAACACATACTAACCTCTAAATTACAATACATTTTTTATCCCGAGGCTGGATTCGAACCCGCAACCTTTTGCGTCGCAGACAGACCTTCACCCGCTGCGCAACAGAGGTCGTCAACAATTCAATTGAACAATATTTAGGTCCATTAATGTCCATTCATTCCATGTTTGTAGATGGTGCCGGTTGCGTTTTTCCACGGCCTTTGGCGAGCTGTTAAGTGGAAAAATGCTCTTTAATTGGTCGTATCGTCAGTTCATAGGTCTCTGATCAATCGCAACTGGACCTGAGAACGTAGGTTCACTGCTTACAATTGGTAAACTATTGTCAGAGAAAACATATTTTAATTTGCTTAACGGTGTCAGATATTTTAATAAATTACTTTTACTTACAGAGAAAACAAATGTGCCAATAACTAACTTAAATCAGTTTTTTTAATTGGAATACATTATTTTCTGCGTGAATGTCTGCAAATCAAACAATCTCATACATTTGACCAACCAAATACAAAAGAAAAAGACATAGATACCTATAATTTTTTCTAGTAATATTTTATTTACATAAAAATTACAGAAAAAGGTAGGTAGGGATCATAATAGCGTTTAATTATGAAAAATATAAATCCATGTTTGTTGTCATGTTTTATCCAATTATGGGAATGGCCGCCACTCTAAGTGGGCAGTTTGTATAACCCTTTCCATGGGGACAGGGAAATGAATTTTACATACAGCCTTCATTAACAACCTTTTTCGTTATTTCTGATGATCCTGTGTTATGAATTTTAAGCATAAATTTATAACTACCTCTCTTTTTGGAATTTATTTTTGGGTAAATAACACAGTTCATACTCGAATTTATTACATAAGTGTTCACAACCCCACTTAATATGAGTGCAGGTAAACTCCTTCCCTAGTGCATATATTATTTACTACAATCTTACAGTAAGAAGTGAGCACACAAGCAACCATTTCTCCAATGTTATGCTTCAAAAATAATGTGAGAGATTTTCTTTAAATTTCACTTGTGGCTTGGAGGACACAGCGAGAATGACGTTGCATTATGCATTTTGCTAACGAACGCGTGCCCGTGGACGGCGCACAAAATTTGAATAAAGAACGTTAACTGGGCAAAACTTTTGAAGCTTACTTAGAAAGCTTTTAAAAGAAATAAAAGTAACTCAGTCACTTTTGCGCTAACGATACTAGTAGTTTTTTCTGACCTATCTTTACCGCTTTGGTCGTAAATTGAGATATTTTGTATAAAAAGTAAGTTTATTTTTATGCTTTCATCAAGTAGAAAGCCACATTGTTTGTGAGTGTGAGTGGGAAAGATGTGTATTCGCGAGGAAAAATTAAATTCAAAATGAACAAAGCCGCGAGTTGTTATTAGTGTATTATAATTAGATAGTCAGACCAGCCGCAGAGCTGCCCAATATAATGTGCAATTTGTGCAAATATAATGTCGATATGTGTTCATAACCAAATTTAAACAAATACACGATCATTGGTAAAGTGGTGAATAATCAGGGCCCATCGGATGATGTGGTAGCACGCACAACGAATTAACGTCTGGTTGGAAAATCCATTAAAGTGCAGTCCTCATTTTAATCATACGGTTTTCGCTTTCGCAGCCAATGGAACGCAACCACAAATCTATAAATTATCTTATAATTTCTAAATATCTACTAATAATATTTCAATGGCGAAAGTTTGTGTGTTTGATTTTGTTCAGTATATTATTAATTCAGAATGAACGTAAATAAATTATACTGAGCAATACTTGGAAACAGCCAGTGTTTAGTGTTCGTGTCAATCTTTATTGGCAGAAGGATGCAGGCATCCTTAAGACAATTGGATCATTCATTGTGGCTCAATTGCAGTAGGTAATCTTCATGTGAAATTGCGTGTTTCTAAACTACCTAGAATTAAAGACTTTGCACCACTTGCATCGTCAAAATATATTTTAAAGTATTGGCCGATTTTGTTATACTTCTAATTATCAACGCCAAGCAATCAGAAATATAATTTGAATTTATTTTTATTAAGAGCATCGTGCCGGTGATAAACTACCTAGAATTAAAGACTTTGCACCACTTGCATCGTCAAAATATATTTTAAAGTATTGGCCGATTTTGTTATACTTCTAATTATCAACGCCAAGCAATCAGAAATATAATTTGAATTTATTTTTATTAAGAGCATCGTGCCGGTGATAAACTCATATTTTTAACACTCTTATTTTTTCATTGATAGTTAAAATCATGTTTAAAATCAAAAAAGTTCAATAAGTGAGTTTTCGGGTTAACGCTACTTAAGAAAAAATATCGTGTTGTGTTTATTAAAATACTTTTTCTTAACGAATCGTAGCACGACTAGAATAATTGATTGCGAGTATTTCAAAGTTAAAGCTTCATAAATCTTTATACTCGTAACATCAACAGAAAAGTAATTAGAAAAATATTCTCAGAACAATTATTTAAGGACCGCCAGAGTTTGAGAAAACACAAAAGTTATTTGTTGGAAAGCTCCAATTAAGGGCAAAGCTTTCTGGACGTAATCCAATAAACCTACTCATTTAGTACGGAACGGGAGGTAAATCATTTTATAGGATATGCGTTGGTATTGAGCTTTAATTTCTCAGTACATTTGCAATTGAATCCGAAATACAAGGCAGAATAACAAGGTTCTCGGGTGTAGCAAAATGACTGTAAAAACGTGTCATTTACATAATATACAAGTATGTACATTGGTGCAGACATAATTATCACATGGTGGTGGTGATTCTAAGTTCAAACTTAGAACAATTTATTACTCTATTTGTTACCTATTTGCTACAATTTATTATTTTAGGCACCTGTTATACGCCAAATTATTAGCTGCCGAACTATCATCATAACCCCAATTTATGTCCACTGGGGCACGGGGACTTCTATCTTGATAAGAGTGATTAGACCTTTATTGACCACGCTGGCCTAGTGCGGGTTGGCCTAGCAGAACTATGGCATTGGTATAATAATTTTATATCAACCAAAATTAAATGAATAAGCAGTGACAATGCCCCACAAAATAAATAAAATTTAAACCAATTGGCAATCATTCGTACATTAAGATAATATAATTACACGGCTAATTAAATAACCCGAGTGTTGTTCATTCGGGATTCGTCGGAAAAGCTTTTAGTAGCAAACTACTTAAATAACCCGCAGCCATTCACTTTACCTACAGAATTGGTTTATTGGGTTAGCCCTTGAATGCTGTGGGTCAATTTGATCGTTTGGACGAAATTTGCTGAATTCGATCAGCGTGCGGCGAGGTGTAAGGGTACCAAAAATGTTATCAATTATCAGAAAAAACTAAGTTTTCATGATTGTTACGATTTTTTATATATCTAGTGCTATAATATAAAAGTCTCTTTTCTCTGTTTTGTTTTCATGTGCTGTGTATGTCTGAATAAATGCTTTTTATTTCTTTATTTATCAGAGTTCTGCCTCAGTTTCGATCAGGAGAATTGACATTTGCTTGCAAACTTTACCTTTTAGACCAGGGTTTTTAACTTTTTACAAGGAAAAAAATAGAAGTAGAATGAAACCCATTAGAAAAGGAGGGGAATATGATAAAAATGAAAGGAAAAATAAATTACGGTCGATCTGAGTTCGGGAAGTGGGAGGGGGTGGGCTTTTAAGGGGAGAAAATGGTTTATCTCGATTTGCGGTGAAACTACAAGTCCTATGAAAAAAAGTTATATGGCAAAGTTATAGGTAATAAAAAGATCTACAACTTTTAATTCACAACTTTTTTACATAACGTCAAAATGTATGTGAAAAATTCAAATAACTAAGTTTTTGGTTTTTTATTTCTATCTTTTTCAAAAACATTTTATTTTCTACGAAATTTGGTGAAAACTTACCTTTTTATGCCCCAAATACACTGTGATTTATTTGATTGAAAATATTATTGTTTTCACCTTATTTTGACTCAATTACTAAAAAAATAGACCAATTTTCAATCGAAAATTCACGTGTCAAAATATTAGCTTTTTTATAAAAATCGGTATGCTGTTTGTTCATCGAAATCTTTATTTTCTGATGGTTAAGAAAAATATATACATTACTATAGTAAATTTTCTCAGAAAATGCAAAACACCGAAACAAAATTTGTATCATTATGTACAATTGCATCATAAAAATGTGATTTTTGCAATTTTTATTTCATATAATTGCTTATAATCCGATTTATTGCACATTATACAAACAGATTATTATATTATTATTATTATTATATAGTCTGAAAAGACAAAATCACATTTTTATGATGCAATTGTACCTAATGATACAAATTTTTGTTTCGGTGTTTTGCGTTTTCTGAGAAAATTTACTATGGTAATGTATATATTTTTCTTAACCATCAGAAAATAGAGATTTCAATGAACAAATAGCATACCGATTTATATAAAAAAGCTAATATTTTGACACGTGAATTTTCGATTGAAAATTGGTCTATTTTTTTAGTAATTAAGTCAAAATAAGGTGAAAACAATAATATTTTCAATCAAGTAAATCACAGTGTATTAAAGACATAAATAAGCAAGTTTTCACCAAATTTCGTAGAAAAATAATTATTTTTGAAAAAGATAAATAAAAAAAACGAAAAACTTGGTTATTTGAATTTTTCACATAGGTTTTGAGGTTATGTAAAAAACTTGTGAATTAAAAGTTGTAGATCTATTTATTACCTACCACTTTGCGATATAACTTTTTTTCATAGGACTTGTAGTTTCACCGCAAATCGAGATAAACCATTTTCTCCCCTTAAAAGCCCACCCCCTCCCACTTCCCGAACTCAGATCGACCGTAATTTATTTTTCCTTTCATTTTTATCATATTCCCCTCCTTTTCTAATGGGTTTCATTCTACTACTATTTTTTTCCTTTTTTGACCATTTTTGAAGCTAACTGCACTGGTCTATTTAGCTTAAAATTCGCCAATACTCTCCGAAACACCGAGATTCTAACATACGCGCCCTGATAAAGACTTTACATAAAATTAATATTGCTGCAAAACAGTTTTTAATAGCGATAAAATATTTTTTGAATAATTTTATTGCATAGATACGCAGCAACTTGTTAAATTGTATCTACTTACGAGTATATTTATATTAATAGTTTTTATACCAAATTTAAAACGTGTACCACGAGCATTAAACGGTTTTTTTTACAATCAAAACCTTAAAAACTCAATGTAAAATGTAAAAACTTAGAGCAAATTTTATTTCAAAAAGACTTGTCAAGAAATATCTACAGAAGTACAGTTACCCGCAAGTAGTTAACGCGACACTAGGGGCGCGCCAATCGGAGCTGATAAAAACTTCTTCCAGCTATACAAACATCCGGGCTCGGGCCACTCAATTACTAGAGTTTGTTGCACAAGATTCTTACATTGACTTTTTTTAGTCTACCGTGGAGCTTATTAACCTCTTTTTAGAATGGGAACTTACATTCGCGTTAAAAGTATCCTACAGAAAATACATTGATAATAATCTTCATCAATTTTTTTTAATAAATATAACTGGACAATTCACACAGCAACATCTGCTGTGTGAATTGTGTGGTGCTGGCATTACAATAAAGCCACTCCATCATTAATATAATGCAAAATCCCTCTTAGGTTTTATTGAGGACACTCGTCTCACATCTAAATTTTGAAGAGTCATAATAAAAAAAAAAATTCTTTACCTAAGATATTATGTACCTATCCGTTTAAGTGTTCATGTATGATAAAAAATAAATACCTATTATTACTAATACATACGCAAACATGTCATTGTTGTATTGAATTTCATAATCAAAATCCGTCGAGTGGAATAGAATTGTTTACGCTTTCGGTAAAGGTCATCGGGGAGAAAAGTTTTTCTATTTAACTACAAGATTTATATGTTTCTTCCTCAACCCGTTTTAATTTGTTTTCGTTTGTTGAGACATGATTAATCCTTTTGAGAATGCTTTTCGAATTTCAATTTCCTTGGTCTTTATTTAGTATAAAATTTAATAAAAATTTAATTTAATAATCTCAAATACCTATGTACTCCTACCAATTAACAAATAATTCATACTTATTAAGATTACTATTATACGCTTAAAATTGGAATTCAAAGCTTTAATTAGACGAACCTACTAATAAATATTTGTAACTTAGGTTACCTACCTATCTACCCCTATCTTAACTTATTTTCATAAATCATTCACATAAAGTTTATTTATGGGATTAAATATCTTAAACAAGATATTATAGAATTTAAGCTAGCTTTGAACAAGCTCGCTTTGCCATTTGTATGGAAAGTACTAAATCTAAACATAGACGGAAATAATACGGCATTCTGTTGGAAAATGAGCATAATAATTTATCTTGCTGAATCTTTTTTTGACATAAAAAACAACAAACATTACCAAACAATTATCTTCATAAGAAAATAATGGTTAAAAATAAACAGACTATCTTCCTTACCACAAGCGAACTCCGCAAACACAATAAAATGTCCAAATTAAATCTTCATAGAATACGCTTAGAATAATAAAACATGAAGACATATTTTGTGCGAGTTCTAAAGCATATTTCCTGCTTTTCCTTATTTCCCTCGGGATAAGTCAACTTATAGACGACATAAGTCCAACCGATACAGAAGGTAACTTGTTCCACGAATGGTTTCCAGTATTTTGAAAAAGTTCAATATTACCAATATTTATTTTCTCTCAAAACCAATATTTTGTGTTGAATTTTATAACGCTAATGGGTTGAAAGTTAGCTGTTTGTGATTCTACGAATTTATTTGATTTTAGAAAAATATTGTTTCATATTGGGGATCTACCAAATGGAAGTTAAATGCCTTGATGAATATAAAGTTAAACTAATTACTAGTTTATTTTAATGGATTTAAACTATTTAATCTTTGAAAAATGAATAAGCGTCAATAGTGCTCAAATTCATCGTATATTTCTCCGTAAGTTTAATTTTGCAGGCAGCCGTACAATTTTAATGGCTCTCGGCATCCACCTGCGACTGCTACGTTTGCATATTATTATTACTGATGAAAAGTCTCTTCCATATAAATTGCCCTCAAAAAGAATGAGAAATGTTCAAATGCAAACACAAAATTGAATCTAATCTTCCAACGCAACATAGCAAGCAAATGTTTGAGTTTTGGCACGTTTTCTTCGCTTATGGTATAGAGGTGAGAGGTAGAAACGCAGTCAATAAAGCTAATTCGAGTGTGAAGGAACTATCCATACAGAAAGACTGCCAGAGGCCAAACGCCGTGGAAATGACGGCGAAAGAAACTTGTTTGCGGTCGCCAGACCGCCGCCGCCGGCCGGAAGAGCTGGGCAAATAACCCGTTTTGCATTATGAAAATAGAAGAATATAATAAAAACACAGGCGATGTTTATTCATAGTATTTTCAGTCTTATGAAATTTAACGCGACTTTTAATTAACTGTCGCAACCTATTTTACAACCACGATTTCTTTCCACTATCTCGTTTGCATTCCTTGTACCTGCGCAAGTTTTTTCTTTACGTAATAAGATGTTATAGTGTATTCTCCTTTGTCCGTGCGATGGAAGAATACTAAGCGAAGGGACCAAATGACCTGAAAAGACAGTTTGGGGACAGGTCCGTCACATTCTTTACACATAGGTATCCTGCAGGTGAATACTGATTAGTTGAAAGGTTAAGATAACTGAGTCGCTCGTTTGTAAGGAAATTTACAACAAAAATATTTAAGAGATGAGATCAAATATTAAAATACTATTAATAGCGCACAATAAATCCAGGAGCTCGCAAAGCATAATGCACGAAAAGCTTAACTGAAATAGTAAAATTTAATTCAAGTTATACAAAAATATCAAAACAGAAGCAGAAACCAGCTGAGCAATACTAACGAACAGTTCTATGCAATTAGACTCAACAAACAAAAAGTGCTGTGAACCGTTTCGGAGAAGTCATCTGTAAAACTATCCAAGAGTGAATACACCGGCATTGAACCGGAAACCTGAAGCAACATAAAGCGGTGAAAGATCATAAGATATTTCAAGCTCACACCTCGGAATAGCTCCAGACGGCGATATATTGAAAGACTGCCCTTTTACCAACACCCAGACCCAAATAGATGAACGAAGGTAGAACCGCTAACGAGGTCGATAGGTATCAGCGACAGTTACGAGGTCTCAGCTCAGTTTAGTGCGCTTGTTTGACACATTAGCGGGAGACTTCAAACTAATCAAGAACTCGGTCCCGTTCGCCTTACGCGTGTACAATGTTCGTAATTTATTAGCGTTTATTCCCATATAGCAATCTGTAGGGATGCTTGCCGTTCTATTACGCAGACTCCGTGGAGATGCCTGCTCCAGTCAGCGACGGGATCGGGAGCGCCTCAGTCGGCCCGCCGCTCGCCCCAGCCTGTGCGCCGCACGACAACTCCGCTCGCGAACGCGCTACTTTCAAATACTGTGACTGAAAGTTTACCCCATTTATTGTTGATTGGTTAAACAGATTTTGTGCTACGCATTGGAACTTCGATTTTTGAACTATGTGAATGTTTGGAGTCGGCTTAAATCGGTAAGTTAATGTCCAAATTTAATTTTTCAGCTTGTTTGAAGTTCGTTGACGTAAATCTGAATGTTCAAAGTAAGTCCTGTTATGGATATTTATGTTACAATGTGAACATTGAAATGGAAAGTTTGAAAAAGTTGTAAGGCCCGATTGATTTAAGTTGTTCTTTTAGACTAATTCGTATACCTACGCATTTACAGGACATATATTTTTATAAAAATAGTAGGCATAATAATTGTAGGTATGTGTTTGAAAAATAATAATATTAACTACATACATAATATCTCATTTATATATAAAAATATTTTATTCTAAATTTATATAACAATTAATAAAAATCAAAAGTTACACCTAACAGAAAAAACCTTTAAAACTTTGTTTGAAAATTGAGCTTTTAGTGTTGTTTTAATAAGCTAAATGATTCCTCATAAAATAGTTAATATTGTAAATTCCTTCACTGTTTCAAATAATATGGAATAAATGGTAAAAAATTACTTTGAGGCAAAATTTTCGCCATGTTACGCTTTTCAAGGATCAAAAGAGATATGAATATTTACGATGGTCATATCCTATCAACGCGCAGCGTCCAAATCTTTTTTCATCCATGTATCTACGCATATTCACTATCCCTTAATACAGTAAGTACATGAAAAAACCCTCAAAAAGAACGATATAGTTATACATGAAAATACTTTCGAATTATTTATTCAGTATCAAACAATAACAAATATACGTACAAATCATATACCTATAAACAAGCATTTTTTTGTTTATATTGCAGCTTTCTCGGAAATATTCTTTAAAATATTAATAAAATTATATACAGAATAGATATGTAAGTACATATAGTTTACTCTTCTAGGTTCATATAGGTTTTAGTATTTTTTGTATAGATACATGCACAATTTAAGAAAAATGTACTATGACGACATCGATCTATAATAGGTAGGTAGAAAATCCTATAGTACCTATAGGTATAAATCTGCAAATGACTAACATAAAACAAAGATAGTAAAACAATATTAAAAACAGCATGGTGTTGTCATACTGACCGAGTCTCATATCTTTAGCATTACCATAAGCTGGATAAAATTACATAAATCTGCATAATTATGAGACCCGCTGTATGCATACAGATGAATAGAACAGGGGTTACGTTCTATTTTTACCCCCTCATAAACTGGGTTATGTCTAACACGCGTTACTTAAACCGCAAAGACCACAGCTGAAAATAAACTATCAGTAGCGTATGGCAATAGAGTTGAAAATGGTAGCATAGACAGGATAAAGCGGTGAATGACTGTAAAGTATAGTTCAGCCACTGAACTGACGTGCTTTGCCACTCGACACTCGTCAGAGCCCGTATCTCTAGAATGACAGATAAGCACCATTTGTTAGCGGCATAGCAAGTGCGTTGTTTGGAAAACAATTCATTCTGAAATGGAATGACACTACTAGTAGTGCCAAGCAGTAGTACCTACCAAAGGAAATAAACTGAATTTTCTAGTATCATCATAATTATCACATAAACACAATTAATTGTGGGGATGGATAAATGTTTGTTCGCTTTTACGCAAAATTATAACGGATTTTAATGAAACTTTACAAAAACATAATTTAGACATAAGAAAATTATAATATGGGCTTCTTTTTAACTTGAAAAAAATATTATTTATTATTAAAAATTATTTGGAAACAGTCAAATCTGCGGTGAATAGTTATTGCTGAACAATTTATATAACAATATGAACCATTATGTTAAGTTTTAAGTGTTGGTCAAAACAGGCTTTCCCGCTTTGCTTTTTTAATATAAAATACATAATATGTATAACATAGGTTTTCTAGTCTTTTCACAACTTTCAAGGTAAAACCAATTTACAAATACGAATAGCAAATTTGCTTATAATAAAACCACTGAAAATTTATTTATTTATTTAACTTAATGTTCTTATACTTATTTATATGTTAATAGTCCTCCAGCGTTTTTGACAAATACTTTTTCAGCGAAGCTTATCTTTATTTATTATTTAGGCGAAAGTTCATGTTTATGATGATAAGAATCGCCTACCCATGTTCTAAACAAACTTTTAAGTTCCTAACGATTCGATTAAAAACCACTTTTCTCGTTTCATTAAATGATCAGAAATAGAATGTAGCGAAACAAGAGTCAATTTAATACAGAATTAAAATATTCAAATGAAAATCTTATTTGAATTTTCTCCTTAACTTTACGTGGAACTAGAACCTAATGAATACTTTACAAGTTTTATTACGGCCTGTGAATTTTGAAGATTTATATATTTATATTTTTTTCCGCATTCATCATTATACATCACGTATCTCTAGTTGGAACCTTGGAACGGCATAAAAATGGAACAACATTTATATGCATTCCATTACTTTAAGATGGAAGGTGTTGGTTAAACAAGAAGGTCCTACTCTACCTCAGTTAATACAGTAAATAAACACAAAATTGGCCCGATTTTAGTGAAAAAAATCTCTCAAGACTTGAAAAAGGGAAGTATTCTTGTTTATTTTGACGGAGGTAAACAAGTTCATACATTTCTGTACACGACGTGAATCAATTTCGTGAATTTTGGGAGCACAAAGACGTAACAACTGTGTCACAACGAAGGTGGAATACTAATCGCAGAGGGAAATTATGTTTCAACTTGAAAAAGATAGCAAGAAATAATGAATACAGTATAATTTGTGGGCTGTTTGTCGTATCTTAGTTGACTTTTTTGCCGTCTCGGTTTGCGAAGGTTTGTGACCTAAGTGAAAAGGTTATTCCAGGAAAATAAGAAAAGTTTTTTGAATATGTATTTTTGGTAGGTTTTTATATAAACATTTTTTATATTAATAATTCTTCATTTTAATGTTCTCTATTGCAAATAGATATAGTAACTTAAATGTAAAAAAATATTGCTTTTATTAGTTGTAATACCTAAAACCTTTAAATAGGTTTCATGCTTTAATGCTTATATTTTTTTCATATAAATAAATAACTATATATTGTACTTAAATAAAGCATTTAATACTTTATGACTCATTAAATTAGACTATTATATTAGGTCATCATTATAATTGTACAGGCATAGAAAGCGTGGTGAACAAAATTACTAATGGTAACAAAAAAATAGCGATCAAGATTCTGTTAAACGTTGCATAGAAAGAACTAAGGGTTGAATTACTAAGATAAATTTATATAAAAAACAAAGGTAGACAGACAGCTTTTTCTAACAAGTAGCAGAGGCTTAAGTATTTTTTGCTTAACAAATGGAAGCTATTATACAAACTCGTCATTAGACTTTCGTTGCCAAAAGGCCTTTCTTACGAGTTGATCAGCAAACTCTGGAATAGCAAATTCATTGGAACATCGGTAAGGAGACAATTAGTTAGACTACATTCAGTGGGAGATTAGTGACCCCAGCCTTTGGGTCGGCCATTTGTCAATGTAATCATCTTCCGTGGCATTGGAGGGACCTCTGCGCCTATTCAGTTGAACCTTGCTATAACCGATATTGAGTAGCCGGGTTTGACGAATAGGACCGTCATGGAAGATGAAATGTGAACTTGGAGCTTGGTAACTGAGAGATTATTATACCCATTTAGCTCTTTTTAAATGTAAGTGAAAAGACAAAATACCTGTCTTGGCCAGATCATACAAGTAGGTAAAAACAGTTTTGAGAAAGAAGCCCGTAGAAAAATTCAGCTAGGTTGGGCGGCATTCGGTAAACTTAGTCGAGTTTTATCGTCGTCCATCCCACCGTGCTAATGAAAGATGAAAGTCATTTATCACGCCTTCGAGCTGTGGACAAATACTGCTGATGATGATGATGATGAAATGTAAGTGTGTTGATAAATAAGTAAAAGAAATATTATATCTTATTGAAATATAAACTGCTCAAATATTGACCTAAAACATGGACACGCGTTACTTTTATATTTCGCCTTATCATATTAACTAATGTATAAGAACCACCGATTTACTAACAAATAACAACTGGTTCTAAAGTGGTCCCTAAAAGTAAGTTGCACCGAAATTTAGAACATAAAGTTGGTTTTCGCCGAAGATATCGTAATCAGAATAATAAAACAGGAGCGTCGAAGAGGTACCTAAATCTGTTTCCATTCCAATGAAAGCAACTTTCAACAAGCACACTCAAATCCTCGCTTACTCGAAAGTATCGGAAGTCATAAACTCCATAACAGTTCCTCGATATCTAATACCTACTTTGCGGGTGCAGTTACAAAGAAACCTCATAAATGAAGTTATAATAGCCACCACTGGTGTGTGAGTTTTAACAGTTTAAATCAACTGCCCAACTTACTCGAATGTTAGCTCTGGGGCCATTATGCATAGTAAGATAAAGGTTTCTACCGACTTATACCTATTAAGTGTGTGGTTTAGTAGCTCTGTCCAGTTAGTAATTAGAAAAAAATCTTAAGCTCGACTGCGTCAAATTAAATTATAATTAAACTAGGTGCTGGTACGCGTTTTTGTCCATATGCTACACCTAACAACGCAAGGACTACTTTTAACCGCGGTAAATTCCAATGATATTTAACCTATAATTTAAAATTAAATAGTTCACCTTTCAATTCTATATAAAGGCATTTAAAGGGTCCACTTTACGGATCAAATAATATAGTTAAGTACCCCTCAATATCGTAAGACATTCTATGAATCCACAGACACAGATTTTTTGAATTGTGAGCACAACTGTACATTTTATAACAGGAAAACACAAAATTCAACATAAACGCTGAACGTACTAAATAGTGAAACCTGATAAGTGGCCGTAAGCTGGTAATGCGCATTCTCGAACAAAGAAGTGCTTCCGTAGTTTATGTTGAAGGCTCGTTGAGTACTTTTATAAAATCAAGCTTATTTCCCGCTCTTTTACTTATTTCAGAAGGAAATTTTCATAGTTTGCTTGACATGAAATTGTAATGCTGTCTGCTTTTAATTTTATAGGAGTCGGAGAAAATTGTCTCCGTTTTCAGCTCGGTTTCTGAAAAATGGAAGTTTTGTAATCTTATTTTATTAGTTTACTAGTGACTCATTTTCTGAAATATTTTTTGAATCTTTCTAGAAGTTACAAAGGTTTCTATATTCAATTTTTCTGATTGTAAATTAGTACAGTATCGATAACAGAAACTTACCAAATAAACTTTATCACTAACTGAGGCAAATATATTATATAGGTATAAAATATCTTGATAGGAGTCACCAGTTATTCTCTAATTTCGTTTTAGCAAAGTCTTTTAAACCGGCAAGATTCCATCTTTTATGTAACTTTGAAAGCTCTAATCTGTATTATATAATGGTAATTTTATAGCTTAAGTAAATGTTTACAGCAAAATGTCGGTTATTTTCCCAAGTTAAGCGCTAAATCTTGTCGCTTTTTCATTAAGCTGTAAAAACAAAGGCTAAGTAAAATGTTAGGAAAGTCTTCAGGTTTATAAAAATCTGAAAGTGGGAAGTAATTATGTGCAACAAAATAAACGTATTTTAATGTTAAAGTAAATTTAACAAAAAAATTACTTAATCTATTTTTCTAACTTTTAGTGGTTTGTGTCCTCCGTCCTTGCGTCAAATAAAGTTTTTTTTTTTAAACCTGTACTCCAAGTTATTGTTTTCTCATCTTAATATGCACAATAAATGAATTTGTCATAATCCTAAATAGAAACAAGAAGCTAAATTACCCATGGTTACATTTTCCATTTAAAGGCATGTTAAGGAAGCCAAGTAATTAAGATAATTCATTCGGGAGCCAAGAAGCTACTGGCAAACTTTGAATTCGTACAACTTTTCCAATTTGAGAGTAGTTCCCTCGATACTTTTGGAGACGCACTGTTTAGCTTAGAAAACAGCGGTTTTGTAGACATTTAAATAATTGCAATAATTAGATTAATTAGCCTTAGCTTTTTAAAACATAAGAATTTTTTATGCATTATGTACATTATGAAAACATGATAATCATAGTGCATAACTTGTGGTGTATTTGAATTAATCTACATATTATTAATATTCATAGCCTTAAACGGCCAAATTAATTTGAAAATGATTTCAAAATACTACCATTGTTTATTGCCATAGTATGAACAAAAAAAATAGCAATAAAACTATACAACTCTCTTTTTAGAGATCTCTTTAACAACACAAAACTACAAAACATCACCCAATATTTGGCAAATAATTCCTTGACTGAATGTAATTCTTAGTAAAGTTGTTGGCAGTAACAAGACTGGCTGGCACTCCATATCTGCTGACAAATCAACACCCTGCTTTTATACCACAACTAGTTTCCGTCCTATTTGGCACAACAGCGAACTGTTTGTAATGAAACTCACATGACAACAATATTACATTAGAGTATGTAGACATCGAGTAACGATAGTCAAAAGCTTTAATAGACATGGCATTTTATCAAAATTACTAACCATATTAATAACCATATTATATTTGGATATCCCATAAAAAAAAAACAAATTTATAGTCTTACGGAACTCAGTATAACCACCAATCTTATCAAACGTGGTAAGTTAGTACAGTACACAGATTTTTTTATATCTTCATTCGGTTAAATGACATCCACGAATGAAAAGTTATTTAAATAGTCGTTTTATCAGATTCTACATTCATCATCTCAGAATCTACTCGAAGCCAAGGTCAATCTTTTCCCTTAGCCTTGTCATACAGAATATTTTTTTATGATTTTTTAGTGTTGTATCATTTATATACAACACTTTCTTACAGCTAGAATTGCCGCATCCATGAACGTGAACGAGATGGAATTGGTTTTAAATTACCAACAACACAAACTTATTATTTGACAACGGGAAATATGTTTTTTTAATGTTTTGAAATTTGTAGATTTTGGTAATTAAAATAACTTAAGTTAAGAGATCGATATTGTTAAAAACCTTAAAAGGTAACTTGGACGACAAAAACATCGTTTTACTTTGATGGGTGGCTTAATTTAATTACTCCAAGCTCTAATTTCAACAGACAAACAGGCATTCAGTATTGCGTTAATCAGATAATAGCTAAAAACAAACGCTAAAATGTTTAAGTCCAATGAATTGATGAATAGCCTCTTTACCTCCTCGAAACCGCGGGGTTTTCATTACGAAAATCTTATCTTTTTAAAGCGCTTTGTAGATTTCCTGTTGCCGTAATTTTGTTTAATTTTATCTCTTGGTAATTATTTATATTATACAATTTATTCTTAATGTTAGAAAATTATTTGTAATTATGGTGGAGTAAAAAGTAAATAAAAGTCTTTTATTCAATTATGTTAAATATATTATTATTATATATCGATTTACCTAACATTATCTTGTCCTTTAAAATAAGCCTTATCTTAATCAGTCATAATAAAACCTATCGAATCGGTTCATTTAATCAAAGTCAAATAAACAAGCATATCAATACTATAATATAAATAAATATTCATAAAACATTGAAGCTGTTATTTTCCCGTATTTAGCTATTTCCTAACTCTCATTAAAACTTATCAAATTTCTTCTAAAAGCAGGTACTAAAAATCAAAGTGCATATTACATACGGGATCAAAATCCGACTGAAACTCCCAAGCCGTAAAGCAAAAAACAGAAGGCTTCCGTAAAATATTTCTTTGGACAAAGTTGGCAACGAGTACGGCTTTGAGAGAAGTTAGGCCGGGAAGGTAATTTCATACTTTATTATTTTACAGTCTCCCTAGCGGCGCTTTGTCTAAAATAAACGTT
Source organism: Chloroclystis v-ata (assembly GCA_963691955.1). NCBI lineage: Eukaryota > Metazoa > Arthropoda > Insecta > Lepidoptera > Geometridae > Chloroclystis > Chloroclystis v-ata. Next base: position 6,266,481 of record OY829902.1, on the reverse strand, counting down.
TCAAGAATAAATCGATTTTTAATTTCGCTCCCCACAACCCCTAACTGGACTTTGCTTCCAATTTCCTTGGATGGTAATAACTTTGTAGAGTAATTTATTTCTTTTAATATACTTACTATTTGCGTGCGAATATACCTACCTGGAAAACAAAATAAGCCCTGTAATTGTGTTTTATAGCGAAAATGAATGAACAAGATTCAGTTTTACGAGTTCTTTTTAGTGTTATCAGCAATAATTATGTTAAGTCCAATTTTGTTTTCGATATTTAAATTGGGACATTTTTTGTTACAGATTCAAGCATCGGACAACGAATGCACAATGTTACTGAAATGACGACGCATCAATATGGGCGTTATCACACGACTGTCACGACTGAAATGCAGCGTGTACGTTTTTCTTCTGATCATCCATATTCCGATACTGCAAGGAGAAGAACATTCACAATGTCCAAGTCTAGCAGAGAACCCAATTTGCCCGTGTTATAATTTCAAGGAAGGTACGTACATCAGCTTACGTTTTAATGGATACATGCAAAATTAGGCCAGGACTCATTAAACAAAGAGACCTTTTTCAGGTTTGTTTTTGGAATGCCCCAGCGCCACCCCGAGTGTAGTAAAAAATGTCCTCTCAAAGATAAGAGGAACCATCCAGTCACTGTCCATTTACGATCTCGAAAGCTCAACGACGGAATTAAAAGCGGACCTTTTCCCTTCAAAAATAAGAATCATCAATTTACAGATCTCACAATCAGCTATAAACAAAATAAGTCCCAATGCTTTGGCGACTATCAGGGACTCATTGGGATCTTTAAGTATAATATCCAGCAAATTGAACTCAATTCCTCAAGAATCATTATCAGAACTAACGAACGTAGAAGCTCTCGATTTACAGCTCAACGACATCAAAGATATCCAAGCAAATACATTCAAGAACTTGAAATTGAAGAAACTAAACCTAAAAGGAAATAAAATTGTGAACATCTCAGAAAATGCTTTTCATAACTTAGAAGAATATCTTACAGAATTGGATATAACGGAGAATTTTCTCGAAATTTTCCCTTTGAAATCATTAGGGAAACTGAATAAATTAGGTAACTTAAGACTTGCGTGGAATAAAATACATTCAATACCAAACAACATTAATGTCACAATATCTAATTTAATAACACTTGATCTCAACTCAAATAAATTTGTAAAAATAGAAAATAATTGGTTCAAAGGTATGCCTAGCATTAAAACATTAACCTTTTTTAGTAATCAAATTCAAAAAATCGAAGAAGAAGCCTTTTTCTCTTTGGTGAATTTAGAAACAATAGATCTTAGTCGAAATAAAATAACAAGTGTGGCCAAAACGATATTCCAAAAGAACAATCGGCTTAGAACGATCGATTTAAGTCATAATCATCTCCATCATGTAAATGGTGTATTTTCAAATCTAAAACAACTTTCCGAAATATTTCTATCTGAAAACAATATTCTTGAAATTTCTGACGATGCATTTGAAAATGCAATAGCTCTAAATGTTTTGAACCTTGAGCATAACGGTATACAAATTTTACACCAAAGATGTTTTTCTTCACTTACTAATTTGACACAACTACATATGGGAACAAATTTTCTGACAAAACTTCCTCGTAACATTTTTAAATCTAATCATAAGATAGTGACATTAAGCTTAGATAATAATGAAATTAACGAATTAGATGAACTGGTATTTGATAATTTAAAAGAGTTACGGGAAATTCGTCTTCAAAATAATAAAATGAATCAAATAAAAAGAAACGTATTTAGCCCATTGCCGGGTCTTCTAGAGTTACATTTACAAAACAATTTTATACAAAATATAGACTCACAAGCATTTATTACGCTTAAAAATTTACAGCATATAAACTTACAAGGAAATCGGCTTACAACGATTGGAGATGTATTTCCAAACAGAGAATCATCTTTGGTGTCTATTCAACTTGGTGCAAACCATTTATCTCTTTTAAAAAATACTTCACTAGTGGGACAAGTAAACGTGCAAATAATGTGGCTTAGCCAAAACAATATTAAAATTTTGACTTCAAATCTTTTTAATGACCTTATAAATATCCAGAGATTGTATCTAAAAAATAACAGTATAGTACACATTGAAAATAAAACATTTTTGCATTTACGCAAAATCAAATTTATAGATCTAAGTAATAACAAGCTTATAAAGTTGAGTAATGAAACATTCTTCAAAGTTGTAACTCTGGAGGAATTATATTTACAGAACAATAACATCAATCAAGTGGCAAAAGACACTTTCCAATATTTGACAAAATTAAAAGTTTTGGATTTATCGAATAACGAAATCATCGTTCTAGACTTTGATATTTCTTCACTGCCAATCAAACAACTTAGACTAAATAAAAACTCGATATCAATAATTGAAACAGACTCGCTTAAAAGTTTGCCTAATTTAGGTGATTTAGAAATGAGCAGTAATCTTTTAACTTGGGAAGATGTTATTCAAGTACAAATACCTGGATTGAAATCATTGATTTTGTCACGAAATAACTTGGTAAATCTCAAAAACAAAACATTCTCTCATCTTCCATCATTGCAAACTTTGTCATTAGAATCTTCAAACATATCTCAACTGCCTCCAGCAACTTTCATAAAGAACCAAAACCTTTTGAGAGTCAATTTAGCATTTAACAGCTTACGAGACTTACATAAAGATATATTTGCCTACACAACCATTTTACAAGAATTAAGTTTGAAGGGAAACAATTTTACTGATTTTCCACATGTCGCTCTGTTTAATGTTACTTCATTAGAAATTTTGGATTTGTGCCACAACCAGTTACACAGCGTAGACTTCTTCAAATTTATTGGATTACAGAACTTAAGAACTTTGTACCTGTGCTACAACCAAATATCACTTTTGAATGGATTTAATTCTCCGGCTTTAAAGAACCTAATAACATTGAACTTAAGTAACAACATGCTGACAGTACTTCCTCCAAATTTTTTCCAACATTCAATAGGTCTAAAGGAAATTGATTTATCCTTCAATCTTTTCAAACACATTCCTAGCAACGGTCTGTCAGAAGCAGTTTTGCCTGCTCTTACCACATTAAACATGTCGTCAAATTCTTTAGTACAAATTCTACAGACATATCCGTCAAAACTTTTTCCGCTACTCGAAGAACTTGTAATAACTAACACAAACATGACCATAATAACCAGCAAAGATTTCGAGAATTTCCCGTCACTCAAGAGACTACATCTTAAAGAAAATTCTATAATCCGCTTATCACCCGGAGCATTTTCGAAACTGCATAATCTTGAAATACTCGACCTAAGCCAAAACAAATTGGAAAATATACCGAGAGAGAGACTCCAAGGATTATATTCTACGCGGATTTTGAATATATCACAAAACACAATAAGAGAGTTGGAGGAATTTACATCAGACTTGCAGAGTTTACTAAAGTTAGACATCTCCCTTAACCACATTACGAGAATAAATAGAGACATATTTCGAGGACTGCAAAGCCTTATGGAATTGAATTTGAGCGGCAACTGGCTGTCAGTTATATCATCAGATGCGTTCCGCAGTTTGAGCAAGATAACAACCATTGATTTGAGCAGGAACTACTTTGAAGTTATACAAACAAAACTGCTTACATCTTTAGAGACACAAATCAAAGCCCTTTCTTTTGACGGTAAGAACAGCTACATGTTTTCCTAGGTACTTGTATGTAAATAATAAGACGTTTCTAACTATATTTTATTTGCAGACAACCCTCTGACGTGTAACTGTGAATCCCAAGATTTATGGAAGTGGATGCAAGAACATAAAAAAATAATTCTCAAAGGGAGTAGAAAACTTAAATGCGAACATCCAGAAGATCTACACGGCATTAGTTTCGTGGCTCTGTCCTCACAGAAACTCTGCGACGTGCCCGTTGTAATCAAGATAGCAATTCAAGACATTCAGACATACTCAGTAATTGTGACTTGGCAAAGTAGACACCAGAATGGTTTAACTGGATACCAAGTGGCTTATTACGGAGAACATACCCCAAGTATCGTAAGTAACAATAGATTTATTTGGTGTTTATTATTATGTTAATAAATGTCACCTGTGGTTTAACTAAATGCAAATTATTAGGACTAAACGTTGTTATAAAACGCACACGGCAAATATAACAACAAACATTTGAATATAAAGGCTGTGCATCACTTCAATGGTCCATAAAAAATATTTATGTTTCTCCCTTGTGGATGTTTGGCTATGCTGAAAATCCGTTTAAATCTTTCTTTTCAGCGATGGTTTACAGTCAGGCCCGCAAACTTTTCCAACATTCCATATATGAAGCTGTTTAAGTGAACTGCCAATAAATATCGACTTTTTCTTTCTCAGATAAGGGGGAAGCCGTTATTAAATACGACGGCCAGAACGACGAAGTTAAACCATTTGACACCGGGCTCGCGGTACACAATCTGCGTGATAGCGGTTGGCAGCTTCGCCCCGTCTACCTACGGCTCCACCGTGCCGGATGCCAGGATTGCGCTATCACCGGAGAAGACGAGTCTCAACTCGCACGGGGACGAGATCTCACTCAACCATCTCAGACCACTAATGAACGACTCCGTTATAAGTAAATGTACCAGAGTAAACACTATAGAGCTGTTCAATACGGCAAAAGAGAGCCCCTTTTCAAACACTTACAAGGGGATCGCTGATATAGTTGCTAGACGACTTGGTTTATTTGTCGGGTGTATTATCGGATTTCTTGTTTTCGTCGTATTGCTATCGGCGTTGGGGTATTTGAAAACTAAAAAGCGTCCAGTGATTGCGAAAGTTGATACCCAACAACCGCCGCAGTACATTTCGTATGATAATTTTACGGTTCCGAGTGTGGAGGTGCAAACCACGGAGATGGACATCAATACCATAACGGATAAAACTAAAGTGCCGTGTAAACATGAGTGAATGGCAGCCGTGACCAGGAATACGCAAACTGTGGACTGTGAAGTACCCACCTAAATGGGATTCCGATTCGTACCGCACTCGGTACTCGTGTGTCATGAATAAAAGTGTCACTCTAGTGCTATAAAAGTTATTTCATACTTTTTGATGCTTTCTGAGAAGTTTGGCAGTATGAAGTATTACTACTGGCCGCAATGTACCTCTATATCAATGATTTTATATAGTATAGATTTGTTACAAGCACGCGCATTGTAAAGACTCAAATAAAACCCAATTGTAACGTTTAGTTGTCAGTCAATCACGAGCGTGACACGCCGTAGGTTATTGTGTCTTTGCTAAAACAAATTAAAATGCCATCGTGTGTGTTTCGGAAGTGTACCAATTACTACGCTAAAGTAAACAAAACACAAGGAATCTCGTATCACATGTGAGTATGCAAAGATACTTATATTATTTATTTTTCCAAATAATATAATAATTGAGGCAAGGACATAGATTAGTTAGTGTAGATGCGAATATTGATGGATGGCGATGTAAATTCGATGTAAATGTAAATTCTGATCGAACATTCAACACATCAGGTACCTATTTTTAATCATCGCGTACATTTGATTAAAACCATAATTCATAAATACACAAATATTCGTCTCCATTCCGCACATAAAAATAACCCCGAATTAAAAAAACTTTTAAAGAGACAGAAAAGAAATAAATTAAATCTTTTTGAAGGTATTTAGAAAGTCTATTTTACTAATTTATCATTAATTATTTCAATTTCAATAAATATGATTTACTTTTGTAAGGTGTTTTATTTCTTGCTTAATACTATACATTTCAATCAAATGTCCACTCTACGAATATAAATGTTACTCTATGAACTAGTAAACATTTGACATTTTATGTCAGTTTTGGATTCGCGGAACAGATTTCAAACTGCAATTACATGAAGGTAACATATCTATACTATATAAAATCATTGCTCTATATCGATAACGAATGTTTGATAATCGAAAAAGTTTTACGTCAACCAGGGTTGTTGTAGGCGAGAACTTGTTTTATTTATGGGTGAGAAAGTCCCAGACTAATTACATTTTTGTTATTCTACTTTAAGGATAAAAGCAAAATTGTTTTGTATTTTTACTTGGACTTCATGAAAATTTAATTATCGTTAAAATTTTGTCGTTATTCGTTATATTTTTGTATGGTATGTTCAATACCGAAGCGTGTAACGTAAACCTTGTTATATTACAAGGAAAAACTTCTATTGTGATTATTATCATAGATGTAAGTGTACATTATAGATTAATAAATGTATTATTATGTATAAAATCTTGACATGAAAAAATTAAACTATACAATAGGATGTAGACATGATATTGATAAGTATTATGTATATAATTCAACATTATTTATTTGTTTCGGCAACTATTTATACAAAGGTATCTAGTTTAATTTACAATACATAATTAAATATTGAAATGTATAAATTATCATGAACAAAATTATAGTAACACGATAGATAATGTATCAATTGAACAATATCTGTTTTGAAGTCATTTGAAACTAGCGTAAAGACTGTAGTATTCATAATAAAAAAAAATTAAAGCAATGAGTTTTATTGATTCACTAAATGTTAGTTTTATATCTAATATATTATTTAGTAAATGACTTTAGTAATAATTCTGAAGGTAACGTAACCTTTGAATAAAGATTTCTAACACCGCAAAGAGCTCGAACAGCCGTATAATTTACCAAAATGTATGTATATTGTATTGACAAAATGTATTCTATTGTTGAGCCAAGCATAAAACATCTTGTACAAGACTTAATGTAGTTTATGTCCAAGTTGAGCTCTGTCCCTATTAAATGGATTAAATGAATTATTCAGCGACAAGCGATGAGCCGTGATATTTACTTATTTATTTTGGAACGCTTATCTCACCTTTGACTTTAGTATTTTATGGTTTTCTTACAGTATTAATGAAAGTACTAAGTAGGACGGTGTACCTTTAGTTTCATTCAGTTAGGTCACGTCGTTTACGTTTTAGATAGGTATATCTGAATAAGATTGATAGGTCACAATGTTAACTTTTGAGTGACAATACAAATATACTAAATATTACTATTATATTTCGTATGCTATCCGCATTTATATAATAAGTGTGACATGTACGTTTTAATAAACTATGACATAAACCTCATTGCTCACACAAAAGTCTCATGCTCACATTTAATATTAAATAATACAGTTTTAATAATGGCAGAAAATGCGTTTATGCTAGAAACAAAGAACCGGATAGATGTTGACGGAATGCACGAGCAATATTGAATTTCACGTTATATTATTTGTTAAGAATATACATAATGCCGTTTCAATATTGAAAACCACATTAATATAAGGAATGAGATTTTGTTTTGTTGTACATATTACCTACGCCTCTTAATTTTTCAACCTTTAAATTAAATAGGAGAAATTTATAATTGGCTATATTTTAATTTATACACTTTTTTTATACACAATAACCATCTCTATCATCATCCCCTATTTACGTTCCTACTGCTGAGACAATATTCTATAGTTTAAAGTGCGAATATTATTTAAATACTTTATATTTTATTCTATACTTAGAGCTTATAGTAATGCTCACCAACTAAGTGAGTGTAGACACGAATAGGTGTTCAGTTCAAAGCTCGGATTTTATATGGACTGGCCACATCCGCTCTCCATTAGCAAAGCTGAAAGCACAAACAGCGTATCGTGACCATTTGGCAGTAAAAAAGCCGGTAGCAAAACAAAACGCCATTGTTTTATGTGCCTGGTTAACTGGTGTTCGAAGAATTGCCGGAGAGGCAGAGATGGACTAAGGTAAGTACAAACATGAATTATTAATATATTACTTTTTTATTTAAAATTTACATGATGGTTTAGTCTTATTAGGGATGTCTATTATTATAGATGTCACAGAAAGTTAAAACATATTGTAATTGAGTCAGAGACACTCTCTGGTGACATACGGATCCGTAATTGAAATATTGGTAATACAAAATACAATAAAATACAAAAACACTGTATTGTACGGCAAAAACCAAACACACGAATAAAACACAAAAAGAGACACGTACAATGGGCGACAATAATAATATTATATCACCAAGCTTACCACAGGAAAGTGTTCAGCATACTGTTGTAACTAAAACTGTAAAAACTACCAGCGCCCATGACGCACGCACGTGTGGCTCCAGCGCTGTCTTGTACGAACTAGTATTGTAAATGTTACCTAGATTCATCTCTGTAACGACACAGAACCCTGTGAGGAGGACAGAAGAATGGCTGTACTTGCTTTGATTCGCGTCTCATGTATCCGCTTTGTCTCGCCACCGTGATGCAATCATAATATCATTTGATGTACATTGATATTTGTTGTGAAGCCTTTATCTACTGCATTTTAAAGGTTTTGTGGAATGTTTTTTTTATTAAACAATTCTCAATTAAATGTTGTATAGAGTTAGTCGATTTTCCGGTTAGGTAAATCAAGAGCACGGTGGTGAATCGAAGCGCTAAGCTTAGAAAGGTCACATTGACCACATAAGCTTACGTCAATGACAGAATAAGGTGACTTTGTTAATAACCCAACTTATTCAACAACTCTACTCATTAGTTTCAGCGAAAGTTTCGACCTTCGGCGAAACAAGAAATAGCTAATTCAAAGGACAATAGTCACCTTGTTATACCAATTACTTCGCGTGCCTACAGCGAACATTGATAAAAGTTTAATTAAGCTCGAAGTGAAATTGCTGCTACAAACCAATTAGCTGTTCTGAAGCGACAATGCAAAATTGTGTCTACACAAGCTATTTTCTGCTTAGGTAAGGTGTGATTTTAAGGCAGATAACTTTTTACGCACTCAGATCATTGCTTTTTTTGCAAAAAAGTTGACCAAGTGGTTATTCGATTTGATGTTATTGTAAGACACAGAGGCATTTTTAGTTATCACATTAATATTTTAAGTGAATAAATGATCCCACAAGTGGGATGCGGTACAATTATCGTATCCGAATGTCATTGACATCAAAAGAGCCTATCGATCAGCGCACCCCATTGATCCTCGCGAAGATAATAATGGAATGAAACGATTAAACCTTTGTTCTTGCCAAATATATGTCTGTATTTGCCAGTGGCAATATAACTGATCCGGTTATAGCGGCTTATAATCTAAGCTTTTGTCTTGTTAACCTCACTTTGATATAGACATTGAAATTGACAGACACGTCATTGAAATTGCTCAATATTAATGCTCGCTGATGTTAAATATGCGAAGGTTTGTGAGTATGTTGTAATGAAGCCTGGGTACATTATTAAATGGATGAGGCCCTAAGGCCTTAATAACTCTAGAGGAGGTAACTTGTCGGTAATTTTTCATTAAAATTTACTTTTTAATAAAAAAATCAAGCAAAAATCATGCAGAATATAGTTAATTTTATCAAACATTTGTGTGATGGATATATATGTCAGAAAATCTAGATAGGTACATTTAATATCATTTAGGCATGTGGGTATTATTACAGTCATTCATCGTGTGATTTGGGTCGGGCGGTTTGAATGACTCTTTGTCTCAATAATGCGTGGATTTCTGTTGCCCGAAAACCGCCTTATAAGATAGCTTCTCAGAATACTAATCTCTTTTATCACTATCTTATCCCACTTTATATTTAAGGCAGACTTTAGGCACGTTATTTGACTTTTATTTGTCTCGAACCGCTGAAATTACTTTGTTTTACGTTATTTTGCAGTATATTCAACAAAAGATTAGAACGATTTATAATATTATTGTTGTTTCTGAACATGTATTATAATATTTTTAGCTGTTGTTATGGAAAATTGTGTTGAAAAATATATTTGAAATCATATGTTTGTTTCAAATACAATCCGTTATATTATGAAACACATATTTTAATTGAAATGTCTGTATGTAAAATTGTCCAACCACATTTACCATTACCAGCATATTTTATGACTTCCCATACAAAGCGTTTCGTTTTACCGACAGCGCTCGGATCAGCATTCTATCAGTAAAAACAAGCTATCTTATACTTCAGTAGCCAGGCACTTCTCATACTCAGCGCCCATAAAAATAGACACTGAAACCTAAGCGGAAACGTCGTGCATAATGGACTGTCCATCAAAAGCTAAGTGCAATATTTGCGGCGCACAGGAGACAAGTGTTTCTAATGGGGCATATCTCCACGTTTACTAAGTAAGGCACTTGTAATCTGAACTCGACGCCTCGTAACTGGGTCAAGAGCCCAATGATGCTGGGATATGACAATTCGCTCATTGAGATCGGCAGCTCGGAGCCCTCTTTATTATAGAAGACTTGTTTTGATTAGTCCTCCTTCCTTGTTCGACTGTTCCAGAACATAAACTATAGCAGTACACAAACTTCTAAGAAAAGGATTCCGAGGAAAACAAAGTTGAAAGCTCTTGGAACTTTTTAACTTATAAAGACGAATAAACTCGGTGTTAAGTAGTTTTTGCAATATGGATGTTGAAACGAAGCAGAATCATAAGCCCCGGGCTTGGACCGAGTCGTAAAATAATGACATTTTGACGCCTAAAAGCGAAAATTTACATGTAAATATTTCTGGAAGTATAATTTGGTTTTTATTTACCCACCTCTTTCCTTATCTCAGCTGAGAATGGCAATAATATTTCGAGGAAAATTGAATGAAAAGTTTTGCATTAAATATAAGGCAACAAGGTACTAAAAAAATCAGATGGAAATAAAATATGAATATATTTTCTTTTGATTTTTTTGCAAGAAAGTCCATGAATTATATTTCCATGAATTGTTTTGGTATTTTACTTATTACATGAACTTTACAATTGCATTGAAACATTTCTAACAATAAAGATTTTTTTTAATTTGTCGATCCTAATCATAAATTATAACGTTTTCGTAAGTGTGAGTATCCGTTGAAGATAAAAGTTTAGATATAAGTAGGTACATAACATTCATGTCTAATTTCCCCGCTTGCTAAATGCAACATGCCTGAATCTCATTAGACACCATCTGCCTTATGTCTACATAGAACCTTTGAGAATCTCGCTTATTGCTTAGGTAATTAGCCTGACGAATGAGCAACAGATAGCATGTTGGTAATTTACATTTCGAACTAAGGATTGCATTGCACAATCTGCTTGGTAAACTTGGTTCGAAATAAAGGCGTTCTTTTTTGTTCAAGAGGCTCCAACTTTAAACTTATTGAGTAAATACCGACTTGTACCTAGTGTTACTTGTTCATGTTACCTGAAGTGTACCAAGAGTTTCTAAAGTTTAATAAATTTGAATTTGACTTATAGACATGATTATTGTATAGTGTAATTTTATATGTGGGAATGGTTAAAAAAATTAATGCTAGAATCAACTTTGCAGTTATTTTGCGAGCTTAGGCCTAATTTCACCACTCTCTGTTTGTTAGTTTAACATCCCGTAATGTTTAATGACGGACTGTTTATGTATATTGACGGACTGTTTATATACCTACTTAATGGAATGTTAAACTAACAAACAGAGAGTGGTGAAATTAGGTCATCAAAAAATTTCCTTAATGTGAAACTTAAATTCTGGTTAAGATTTTAATAAAAATAAGTACTTATATGACTCTGAGCTGATCTTTCAGCACATATCAACTTATCAAGCTGAATTCCATCAGTGTAAAGTGTATTATAAAATTACAAAGTGACGAAAATGTTATGCTCCTGTGGACGCCATTAGCTTTCGTTTGTTTCTAATATCACTATTTTTATTTCCAGCCCAAAAATATACATCATATTTTCCCGTAAAATGAAACTACAAATACTAACAGGATAATGAGTTAATAGAACCGAGAAGATATTTGAACTGTCCACAAAATTTAGCCAGAACAGTTACCAGAACTTGAACGAACAGAAATGGACCGTGAAGACTATTATCTCAATTTATTATCAAACCTATTTTTGTATCTCCTCCAACTTTTTACCAAAAGTTGTATTAAAATTAAAGATGTTCGTTGAACCAGAAGTTGCTTTATTTTTGGAGGTTTTCCGATGATACCATCACCAAACCGTTTCACGAAAAAAAAAAAACAATTTTTTAAGAGAACCTTCAATTTGACGATCTTTGTTTAATTATATTAGTTACTTATTTCTTTTTTCAAATAAATTTCTTTTAACTTTCAAAAACTTTTTCAAACTCTTTCAAACGCTTCAAAATTCGGCTTGATGCAAGTGGGTAAACATACTTTACTGCACAGATTGTACCATTTTGTCATTACAGCTTAATTTTATTTTAGTCTTTATAGCAGGGATAAGCTGCAAAGGACTACGCAACTTAATTTTAGGTGACCGCAATTTAAAGTTTTAATGAGTTACGTCGTCGTGCTAAGATGACGTACCTCCAGTATAATAATTATACTTTATGGAGGTTATGCGCAAAACATCCTGTTTATCTCAGTATGAGATTAGAGAAAGTTTTTAAAGATTTTTTCTTTTTAACCGACTTCAAATTCAATTGGTTTTAATTCACCACGCTGGCCTAATGCGGGTTGGTGAATGACACAAATGTCCTGCAAATGTTTTAAAGTTTTAGAATACGAGTATGTCGGTTTCCTCACGATGTCTGCCTTTATCGTTAGAAAAAGATTTTTTAAAACGCACCTAAATTTTTCAAGAAGAAAAATCCACAGGCGCGCGACGGGTTTGAACCCACAACTTTCAAAATTAAAGATGCGTGTGGTACCACTGATTAAAAATAACTTACAAACGAGTAAAATATTAGCCAGTAATGTTGTTAACAGATAAAAGTTGGCGTGTTATAAAATTTAAACAGTGTTCAGGATAAACTGTTCAAAATGAGTTTAAAGCATATTCATGCGTTCACTTTAAACAGTTTTAATGAGGTTCGAACTCGTTTTACACGATATTAAGCTTGAGTGAGGGTAAGTAAAAATATGAAAAAAGTAAGTATGTATGTATACATACGAGTAACAGACTTGTTCTAATATCGTTAATAATCATTTTAAGACAAAAGCCGACTTCTGCCTCTAAATTATATGATGATTGAAATTATGAATTATATTATGACTTACACATTGATGCAATTGTCAGAACAAACTGAACCACATAATTATATCTCTCTTCTAATATATAAAATTTCCATGTCACAATGTTAGTTACCGTACTCCTCTAAAACGGCTTTAACGATTTTACCAAATTTTACATGCGTATTCAGTAGGTCTAATAATCGGCAACTATCTATTTTTCATACATCTGAGATTAAATGGATAGCAGAAAGGGTGAGAAGCCGCAGGCGGGTCAACTAGTTACTTATAAAATCATTTGTCGTGAATAACTGATCAACGCACTAAAATTAGTTTTTAGAGAAGAATAAAATTGGGTTGTAAATTATTTTAAAGGTTATAAGTATTAAGAATTAAAGTTTCAAGTTTCATTACTATGAACGCAAAGCGATATACTTAACATAATATAATATACTACAATTAAGGGCTTTAATATCAGTAGTTCCATAAAAATATATGTCGATAAATCTTCAATCTACAAAAGGCCTTTTGTGTATTTTATCAATAATAAAATATGTATTACTTGTGCCTTCGTTTACTTTTTCGAAATATGTCGGTAACTAAACACCGATCTCGATTTTCATGTACCTAACTACAAAAGATAATTTATATTCACTAATAATGACGCAATTTTAATGACCCGTTCGAGAGCACAGGGAAGGTAGTGGAATAATTAATGACTCTGTTCCTGTGTCTGACACTATTGTTCTATCTATAGTTTCAGAGAAATACGAGGGAAAAGAGATCGTAAGAAAATAGTATCTGAGTAAAAGGCAGCTACTTGTTTAAACAATAAACGTCAGTTAGAAGGGAATAGAATAGAAAAGGATAGAAAAATATTTATTTGCGTACTAATTTTTTACAATAATTGTTCAATGAAATACTTAAAATCAAAACACAAAATGGTTACCACTCATTTATTTAATGCCCGTTTTTTTTTTATTTACACACACGCGTACAGTAGAATTTTAAAGATAAAACGGACAGCAGCATCGTTCTGTGTACGTTTTACTGCATGGGTCCCTAATAGACACATTGTAAGTTTTGGGTGTGTGTCTATTTAAAGCCACTCACGGGAATTGATGGGGTGGTACTATACTTAGACTTGCACAAAACGGCTAAGTTCGAACTTTTTAAATTAGCCTCTGATTAAAACACGATTCAAATTCATGACGAGATCCACACAAATACTTTCTTCAAACAGCTTTAGCGAGAAAAAATATTAATCAGCAATTAGTATGTAAATTACGATTTACGTTCGTATAAAGCTGAGGTTATTAAAAAAGAAGCTTGTGGCTTATATCTAAGTATAAAGGGTGGACTGTGGACATCGTTGGTTGAACCACCTCATCATATTTGCATACGCGCCGTAATCGGGCGAAATATATGAATGCTGCTTTACCCGGAGTATAGGCCGACCTTTCATAAACAGCTGAACAACGCACGTAACAGTACTTAGTATAACCGGCCTTAAAATTGAAATTGAATAAAGTAACAAGTTGATTTAATGATACGGATGCGGATATGATAAATTATAATGTTTAAAACTTAAAATGTATGAATCCTACCTTTTTAGGACATCTTCAAGATTTATCCAAGTGGTTATGTGCCAAACTTAAATTAGTTTAGTTCATCAAAAAATTTTAATTGACTGCTTGAGAAATTACAATCTTGTTGATCACATAATATTTACTTAACAGTGAAACAACATTTGCTCATTATGTTTCTGAATTTTCCTTTAGGTCATATTTCGGTGATGTTATTTAACGAACGCTGACACAGAATTACTGTATTATGAACAGTAAGCTGAAATATTGAGGAAATAGTGGCTTGGGTAAGCCTGCTTAGACCAGGAACTACAGCTATTGACAATAATTTATCTGTGGATATTGTGAAGGAAATATTTGTATCCTTCACTATAACCGTACAATACGAGTTCTTGGATTAGGGGACGGGATAGTGTATCGAATTGTTGACACAGTGTAAGATGTGGTCAGATTCCAGCGTACTTCGGGAAGTAATAAATGGTTACGGGATCCTGGTCTAATATAATTTAATAGATATATAGCCTCAGATACAGTGAGATTTAGAAATTCTCGATTTATTAATAATTTTTAATACCCAATACTGAGCTTCAGACTTGGATAGATCAAATAAAGGCAGCTGTTAACGCCACTCTACACCAATGTCTGAAATTTTAAAGCAAACAGAATTGTTAATCAATATAGTGCCAACGTGACAACCGCCAATTGTCCCATTATTGTAGTTTATATTTAAATATTATGTTATTTTATAAATAATTAATGGTGTAGTATAAATTAATTTTATCTACCTATCTATTTTATAGTCAAAATAAATTTTCGAAACACAACGACCATTCAAATAAATTCTCACTAAACTCGCAATCTTAGATAAGACCTAACCTAATAAGGAGCCACGTTTTCAGTAATTTATCAAAAACATTTGCCGCAGCGTTGTCGTTTGGGATACATTTAAATGCTTTCTTACTATTCTGCGCGCACCATTTGGCCATAAACAGCGAAATGTAATGGGGTCGTAATGTATAATATCCGTATCCATGTGCCCCGGAAACAAATACTGAGAGAACGAGCAAAAAGCTAATATAACATTCATCATAATTTATATACTTGTATTAAGATAAACTGATGTACCGATACCAGAAATAATGTATTTTCTAAACTAGGCAAGGATGAGTTCAAATTAACGGAAAGGATTCTTTATGAATATTACTGCCTTTTAGAAAAAAAATAAGAATGAAACCATGAATATTAAATGATGGATCACTCCATCGATTTTTATGTGGTGTTGCTAAGTATGCGTGAGTTCCCTTTATATGCCTAATAATAAGTTGCCATATATATAGTTATATGTACCTACACAATTGCAGAGCATTTTTATTCTGATTAATATAATAATATGAAAGGACCACTTGGTAGATTATCGGGGGAGGGCTTTGCCAAAGAGTAGGTACGATATCAATAGGTAGCTAAATAAATCTTAAAATTTTAATCTGTAACCAGAAGGCAGGTTCTAGAATATGATACAAAAAGATCTTAATTCAATTTAATCCTTATTAAAAGTACTTACGCGTATTGAAACTAGAATGGTTTTTATACGAAGTCCGGTACCCTAAAACGAAATAACGATGCGATAAGAAAGAGCTTCTCATTATCATCGATATTCTACGATATATTTCTTGTATTATAATACAAAAATAATACGTTATTCCTTTTACATTTTATTGAGATGCGAGTACCTACTTCAATATAATACTTAATACGATTGTTAGTAATTATTAACTGTAAAGTCTGTTAATCTATACCTATGAGTATCTACGTTTTTATTTTAATCTGAAAAACATAGCTATGTATAATTTTAGGTAATCGAACTAATGTAAAAAAAACCTAATGATCTTAAAATTTGATTTTCATCTAGTAATTGAAATATTTAGTAACAAAAACCTGAGAAAGAGTCTAACACTTTTAGTATCGTAATCTTTCAGCGATACCAAAAAAAAAATAGTATCGCTGAAATCAATGTACCATTTAGTTAGACAGTCGCAGCTGAATTAAATTCAACACTTAATCAACGGTATTTACCGATAATCGACCTTTACAGCGAAAACATTAACTCTTTCACGTTAATAAATAGATATTTCGGGTTTAATCAATGTATGGAATACCTGATAATGCTGTTATTGAATATTTGATGAGAGTAAACATTTAATTTAAATATGCATTGGGTTTCATTCATGAATGTTTAATCAATGGTATTGTCTATCTTGCATCAGTTATATGGAAAATTATTTTTTGTTAATTAATTAAAGTTTTTGACGGGAGCTTGATGCACGTTTTGTATGAATGTGCCACAGAATATTAAATTGGTGGATTATCCAATTTAATATCAACTATATCAGTAACTAAGTTTCAGGACTTAAAACATAGTAAGTAAGTATAATATTTATATTGAACGGTCTTCAAAAGGTAAGTGTGAAAATAGCTCTTTAAATTAATTTTAATATTACGTTGACTATAATATCGTTCGCATTCATTATAGGTAAGAAAACAGGTCCGCGGTATCGAAGTCTCGGATGATGCTAATAAATATGGTAATTTCATCGTCCCTGAAGGATTTCCTTGGATTTTCATCCTCTGTACACGAATGACGCGGGGAAAATAAAACTCCCCAGTATCTTGAAATATGGCCTTACCTGTGATGTACCGCCTGGTTTTGCATTGTAAATAGACCTCAACTTAGTTGTTTTGAAGTAGCGGAAAATATATTTTGCTGTAGGAAATTAAATGTTTCTCGTTATCCTGTATTCTATTACAAAATATTGTTATTCTATTCGTACCAAACACGTTCGTATGCATCCACAACGTGTGTATATTAGGTAAACCATCACAATTGCTTACTGCTTAATATGTGCCGATTGAAAAACAATTCATTCGAAGTGATGACGATGAATTTGTTTGCTAAAACTAGGACACAATTAAGCTTAGAATTTTTCCATATCTTTTGAAATATTTTAACTTATCTTTTCAATAACCATGAAAATTTTACGAATACTAAACTTGAGCTGTAGATAAACATAAAGATGAACCTAAGACTCTTATGTGGTAGAACAGAATCGTATGAACTTTTATCGGGTGATTTCAAAAGTAATTTCGCACACCTTTCACAAGTGCATAGCTATAAAATTAGTACTCGTCGAAGGGGCCTTCAGAGCATTGATTCAGCATCATTATGCACGCTTAAAGGTTCTATAGGTTACGTGGAAATCCATTTACGATGTACGAAAAAAGGGATTTGGAAACCTCGCAAAAGACAAGTACCTATTAGATTATACAGTCCTGACACTTAAGCATATGCTACTTGCGTGTAACCGTGATGGGGCTTAATGGGATTTTTATATCGTCAAATTACCATAAAGGTATTGATGACTCTCATTTCAGAGGATTATTTTGGTTATACCGGTGTCCCAAATATTAGAGCTTTACCTAAAGATCATTTGTCAAAAAGATTGAATTAAAATAATTTTAATTAAATCTGTTTTAGTTTTCTAATTAGCCTATATTGTGACCTAGGCTGGTGTGCCTAGGAATAGTACCACGCCATTTCTTTTCGTGAGTATCGTCAAAGGGATGTACAAGAAAACAGAGAGCGGCATTGCTTTGTAACCAACAATAGAGCGTGCCTTTTTCTAAATAATAGTGAAGAGACAAACGGGTCTCTGCATTAGAACCCATTATAGGTCATGGGGGTTTAAGTATAACCACTACGCTTACCAAGAGGTTGTATCGGGTAGGTTGGGTAAGATGGTGGTACTATTACAGGCAGGCACAAGAAGGCTGATCATTAAATAATATTTTAATTTATTGCCAATTTCATAGACGGTTATTAATTACTTTACTTTCGTAATAAGATATGAAAGTATCTTAACTCTGAAATCGTACATAATTATGGTTTGACTTAATTAAGACGCTCTTTGGGAGCGGCTTCTTAATATTTCAAATGTTTATACTTACTTGTATGTTAATAAGGCTGGGAATTAACGTTTCCCTTTGAAAATATATCAAACACGAAAACGCCATATTTAACGTTAAGCGAAGTTTAATATGTCATAAAACGTTATTTATTCGGTTTTCTGGAGCGTTCGAGATTTCATCGAGTTAAATTGTCTGGAGCTGGCGAAGCCTGCAATGTATCGACGAACAGTTTAAAGATATTCTAGTTACTTTTTGCATTATATAATAATGTAAGTTTCATTTTAATAATTAGACTAGCTTTGTAGATTTAAATAAGAAAATTGCGGCTTAAGCTCAACACCATACACTCCCACACACATAATGCACAATGCGTTATGGGTGCTGGATAACATTATTTTTAAATCAATGCCACTTTTTGTTGTAATTTTATAATTCAAGAACAGCTGGGGCAATTTAGATTTTTTTAAGTTGTTATATGTGCGTAGTAGCCAGAAAAGGTTTAAAAGGTAAGAAAACATGGCAATGCGTCCATTTCGTGGCAATAAAGAAAAACTTATAATTTTTCGTGTTAACAACATAGTTCTAATAGGTATATTATTAGGACTTTTTTTCAGAGATATGAATGTTCATTGTATCTCTTTTGTAACATGTGTCTGACCTTTTTCATTAAAGTTCGTCAGTTTTCAAATCAATTTGCAAAAAAATCTGTCAATAGATTTGTAAAAAGGCTTCGGTCTCATGACAGTAAAAGCTTTCACAACGCTCACTTAAAAAAAAGTATATCTTAAATCAATTTTGTTAAAATGATCCATAAAAACAAGATTCTGAACATTTTTGGGAGTAATAAGATTACTTACTTAAATTAAATACTGAAGATATTTTTGGAAAAATGTAAAATTAAAAGCGCACTTGAAAACGAAACTGTTTCGTTATTAAATAAATATTTACTAAGGGGTTGTTCGGTCTCGCTTTTATAGGCGATTCTCCGCGAAATTGTGTTCAAACAAGACATTGGAGTTTGTAATAAAATACTGAATTGTTACTAACCACGCGCTATCTTGTCTTCATTCAAAATTATAGTTTTAGTATTGTAGAAAACAATTCAAACTCTCAAATTGACTTTCTAACAACTTAGAGGGCTGACTCTTGACAAACGCGTTTTCTATGCTATGCATAAGCACCCTATTCACCCTAATTACTTTCCCACTGCTGGAGCACAGGGACTTTTCTCTTGACGAGAGAGATTTTACCTAAAATCACCACTTTAGAGATAGTGCGGATATCGTCAATAGAAGAAGATATGCCCCTTTTGGACTACGGCATCAACAAAATAAATACATAAATCTAAGTTGGTTCCTGTTGTTTCACCAAAAGTGGCTAGCTACTATTAATGTGCTTAATATATACCTAACCATTATCTTACCTAACAAAGACGTAATTTTTTCAATATAATAAGAATTTATCTGAGTTATTTACGTCGTAAACTTTGATCATAAACGTGTTATACAAAACTCACATCAAAGGATTTACGAAACGAAATACAAAGCCTTGGATCTTTAAAATGTTTGTTTTTGAGGTGAAAAAGCTCGGATTGGCTTTATGTCCTGGTGTTTTCGTGTACATTTACTTTTAAATATGAATTGTAAAATGTCCTGATATTGACTGATACAAAACAGTAGATAGAGTAGATATTTACGTGTTTTAATCATGTGTGGTGCCAGCTGCAATTTCACTTTTCGTTGTAATTTTATAACTCAAGAACGGCTCAAGAACAAAAAGTCGATTTCGGTGCTTTTGGTTTTAAAATAGTCGTATTAGCCAAGGTTTAAATGGTGAGAAATCATGGGAATAAATCGGGCGAAGCCGCTAACGGGTCTGCTATTAAAAAAAGAAATATTAAGATTAAGTAGATACTCTTACACATTATTTATCTATCCTATCTTGGATATGCCGAATGAAAATTTGGAACAAATGTAGATTATTTTATGCGGGCTGATAATCACAGGATGATTGTAGACTAAATCGGCACAACATGGTTCCTTCTTGTTCGTTGTCCCCGGTGACCACGTCCCCGGTCACCGTTGTCCCCGGTGACCACGTCCCCGGTCACCGGGGTTGGTTATCGACCGATTTTCAAAAACCTTTATTATTACTAAAATTTTTCGCGAAAAGTCAACCAAAATAACGTGGCATTATGCTGTCACATTTTCAATGCAGTCTTTCTCATACTTTTGCAGAAAGCGCGGAGTTTGACCAGTTGCAGGCGACAATAAATCAGCGATCGACGTAGCGTACACAGAATTTCGTAAAGTTAATCCAAAGAAGCGATAGATGACAAATATTGTGTACTTTCAAGCTCGCTCAAGTTTGAGACAACTTTTGAAGAATACTCGACGACCGCATCAGATGCAGTCAACTGTAAAATAACTCAAAATAAAAATATTCCGAATTGCTTTCATAAGCAAGTGATCCCTCCCAACCTTTCCGACGCTATTGTTGAGGGTAAATTAATTGTGGAATCGAGTTGTCTGCTTGAAATATGTTGAAGAGAATTATTTTCCATGGAACCGTTGGTACCTAAATAGGAAAATATCGTTTTATGAATTCCAGATAGTAATAAAAATTAAAACAAGGATCAATTTCTATCACGCTCGTTTTCAGTTTTTATTCAAAATGTTTTTATTTTGAAAACTGATCATTACCATGTAACGCCGGCCTACGACAAGTAGTCACTTGATGTTTTCATTTATTTACATATTAATTTGCCAAATTAATGTATTTATTTACCAAACGGGCACTTTAACTGCATCTAATAATGAAAGGGAAGTTTAAATTATAAATAAATATTATTTATGTATTTAAATAGTTACAACAAGCTTGACAAACATGTACTTTGTCTTTTAAAAGAGTACTAGTCAGGGATCCGTAGTACATGGAAATCAAGTGATTACTAACAAGCTAATTTTTGGTGAGTAGCTTCGTTTCGATGAGACGTCCAAAGATATCCTATACCCAACTCTCGATTGTGGTAGCTAACAGAGATATCAAGGATTAAAAAAATCAAGGATGTAAAACCGGGATAACGGGCCACGAAATTTGTAGGACAATATGTTATATCTCAAGATAATTATCTAAATTATATAAAAACATGTTTGTCCTACAAAACCTATGGTTTGATCAAAGAGTCCGCCATTTCGAAAATGTATCGAAAACGAGGTCAATTTAAATGATTACTATGATTACTAACCAGCTGATTTTTTGTTGTATACTTAATTAATATATATAAAATCTAACGGACATATTGTCCGACAAATTTCGTGGTCCGTTATCCCGGTTTTACATCCTTGATTTTTTTAATCCTTGATATCTCTGTTAGCTACCACAATCGAGATTTGGGTATAGGATATTTGTGGTCGTCTCATCGAAACAAAGCTACTCACCAAAAATTAGCTTGTTAGTAATCACTTGATTTCCATGTACTACGGATCCCGGCCTATACAGTATTAATACAGATCCTTCAGATCGTAATCTTGTTGTGTAGATATAGCACACAATCCTTAGCCACTGTAGGCTTTCCCATACGAGGTATAGTAGGTACTACTATCCACTATCCACTAACCGCATCTATAGACGTCCAGCGACGCATACGACATCGTCGACCCATCTCGCTGTGACTAACGTCTCCCTATATTATAGCATGTGTGCGTTTATCATTTCGGTCCATGGCCGTTTTGCTTTAGCTGCCATCACCTTCCTCTATTCCTATCACTGTTTTAAAGCTGTATACTTATTATTATTTATATACAGAATTATAACATAACAGTAAAATTACCAATTCGCTATAAGTATCCATGCCACACTTTAAATTTTCTAGAACTGACTGTGCTAATTCCATGAATTTCAGCAAAGTGTGGTGGAATATAATCTACCTCGTTCTCGGACAAAGTGTTGAGCAAGCAAATAGCGAGTGACTACTTCTAATAGCGAGACAGAAAACACTAGCTAGCCACGAGGCATTTAATAAATAGTTTGTAATAATTTAGGTACACAAAAGGGGTATTAGATAGATAAGTTTATGTTTCAAATCAAATTCACATAAATTATTAATGACACGATCGCCCATTTTCCATGATACATTGGTAGGCATATCTTTATAGTTTAATATTATAAACCTGATCACGTCACTGCCATCTAGGCTCATTCGATTCCCATTTATTACGGAATAAAGAATTGTACTTTTTATTCGAACGTGATATAATATCCATATTGTGTAAGATTAACTTACTTATCCATTTTTGCAAAGACATTTAAGTATTTATCTTTGGATAGAAATGGAGAAAAATTTATTATCATAAAATTCTGTTCTCTTAAACAGATAAACATAAGCAAATATTTTTCTGTACGTCACAATCACAATCATTCCGTTCAAGGAGTTAGTGCTCATTGGGTGGAAATAACAAAGACGATAAAACTGTTCGCTCGGAAAAAGGATATTGAATGAGGTCACACGCAGATATATTCGTATTCAAGCCAAATGTTTGGGAGCGTCGGGCCAGTCGTTTGCGCAATCTTTTTTCATCTTCAAAGTGCCGACACTATTGCTTCAATATTTTTAGTTCGATTCCTGTTGATGTATTGTATTTGACCGCTAAGTGAGACTTTGTTTGTGGCTCCGGGTGAAGTTAATAAACATTGAAACTTATAAAGATAAACAACAATTAGGAGCAGATTTAATATAAATATAAATATTACTGGACAATTTTACACAGCGACATCTAGCCCCGTGGTAAGCTCGATGCTTGTGTTACGGGTGCTAGATTTCTGATATACTTAATATAATATACATACATTATATAGATATTTTTTTTTATTATACATATATAACACCCAGACACCCGGAACAAATATTTGCAGATCCTACAAATTGTTGTTCCGAGGCGGAAATCGAACCCGCAACCTCTTGCGTCGCAGGCAGACCTTCGCCCGCTGCGCCCCAGAGGTCGTCACAGGAGATATAAATGCCAAAATTGAAATTTATGCATTTATAGAAACTGAGTAGTTCAGCTCTGATGGTAAAGAAGTCTTTTGCAGCCATTTTGTTAGAATTATCGCCAGCACGGACTGAAGATAAGCAATATAGCTGCTCTTCTTAGTAAACGACAAACAAGGAAGCCAATGTTCGTCGGCAAAGTACGGTTGACTATCGATATTTGCATCTCTTTTGTTTGAACGATTCTCGAGCGTGTAAATAAGCCAATAGTCCATCCTTTACTTGGTGATTGTCATAGTTACTTGCCGATGAGACAGGTGCCTAATATATTACATGTCATTTAAAGTTACGATATGATATACTGAGAACCTTTTCCCCAAAGACAAGTACCTTCTTACAGTTCAGTGAACCTACAAATCTGTGTTATAGCTTAGTTTGGGTAGATTAGACGGGTGATATTTATTACAATTGTCACCGAACTAATTTGAACCTTCACGGGAGCGTAATCTTGTAACGGTTATTTAACTCGTCCGTCCGTGCAAAGCTTCTACAAAATATTTGAAGTTGGTACAACTACGAATACTAAATATAAAATAATATACCTCTAAATAGGTATATATTTTTTATATTTAGTATTAAATAAGACTTTATATTAGAATATCTTTGCAGAGCTTTCGGTAAATGGGTAGGTACTTTTAATTTTGTTGTTTGTAGGTACTTCTTGTAGGCTTGATGATTATAGAATTCAATTCAATTTCAATTTATTAATTCATACTATTGGATCAAAAAGAACACTTAGTCATGTCAAACATATTAATAACAAAATTGAATTACATGATTAAGATAAATTCTAGCTAATACCTACTTGTAATCATAAGTCTGCTCGTAAGACCTTAAATTTATTTTATTCATATATATTACTATTAATATGCATTTATGATATATTATATATTACCAATTCTTCTCTATCTCCTGCGTCGCAAGTAGATGAATACACATGTCATGTCTACATAGAAAACTCTGAAACGAGGCACAGGGACAAGCGTTTACCAAACCTACAAACACTGGACTCTCAGAAATTAGTCCTACTGTGTCACACCTGTCAATAAAATAATTTTCTGATGATGGAAGCCTCCGGTTAAAAATATAACGAAGGGGTTCTAATTTAATACCGTAATGATAACATTCCGTTAATCGAGCGCGGCCCCAGGGCACCTATAAAAAAGTTTTGTTGCTCGTTAGGGGATGTAAACAGCTTCATATTATGGGAAACGTATTTCCTTTATTTTTATGACGCAAAATCAAAGTAAACAATAATCAAATATTAAACGAGTAGTTTCGTGTGGTTTCTTCTAGGTATTTGTTTTCATTACTATCATTAAAAGAATTAAAAAAAAAATTTAGGGGTTTTGGAAGAAAATCTTGAATAGAATTCAGATAGTGAAATAAAAAGTTCTATTTTTTTCGAATTTAACCTAAATTAAAATCAATAAAGCAATATTATCACCCTCAAACTACATTAACCTTCAAAGCAGCCCGGAGTTACTTGCTAATGGCGGAATTTTATCTCGCCTACAGCAATTACAAATACTCGCCGAGTGGATAAGATATCTGGTAACAGCGTAATTTTCATGCAGGTAGCGATGCGGGGCTCTTGTTAATTTCCCACGTACTCCCTCCCTAACGGTAAAGTAGGTAACACATAAAGTTGTTGGAATCAAAGGTAACTCTGATTGGAGGGAAGTCCCACCAAACACACCTGTTTGTCTTTAATTGAACAAATGCGTGAGGAAACTATGCCAATAGAATTCCTGGGTTACAGCATCATGGTTCTTTACCCGGAACAAGATTTTAATCACTTTCATTATTTTTGTTCGAGAAGTTAAACTTGAAACAAATAAAACAATACCAACTTTCATACCGGCACAAAATTATGTTTTCACTCGGTAAACTGAGCATCTACCTGAAACAGCAATAAATTGATAAATATCTAAACAGCAAGGGGACGCTCCCAAAAGTATTAGCAGCAAATAAATAAACTTTGAGGCCCCTAAGTCTCATCAATGATTAAATAAGGAGGGATTTCTGATAGCTACAACTTTTGGGCTATCACTAGTTAACAGACTTCAGGTAAGCCGGTTTTATTGGGTTCAGGCGTGGAGCTATGAGGAAAGAAATTGATTGGCTGCGATACGAATTACGACACGGCAATTGATTGTGTTGATATAAAATACGTGTCCATAAAGGTGTTTTTCTTTTCGTCAGTGAATTAACACCTAATACTCACTCAAAGTAACTGAGGTAGTAAGTTGTAGGTACTTATGCCAAGTTAGAAATTTTCAAGAGCAATTTCTTTTACAGCGGCTTTATCACACTGGTAGTTTAGGAGAAGGAATCAAATCAATTTTATGGTGCAGCCAATTGCAAGCAATTTAATTAACATGTAAATCTATTACAAAAAAAAACAAAATGTAAAAAACAACCATAATAATAACAACTTATTTATAAGGATTGTAATCATAATTTAATTATTTATGTACTTACATCAACATTAAGATAATTATACATAGGTATAATTTTCAGCTTATAAACACAAATAAACAAAAAAAAAAATTGGCATTTCCAGCCTAATATTGAAGAGTAATTTTGTCGTAAAAAGGAGCTAAATAAACCGAATACCTAACATTCTTTCGCCTTTATTACTTTCGATTTACGAGCAATATTAATAGATAGCTTCCATTATTTTTATAAACATGCTTTGAGAATTAATAACGGAAAATAAGTAAAAGTCAAACATTTTTATATTTTTAGTGAAATTTCTGTTAGCTGCATCTTTCATTAGTTCAATATGACGGGTTTTTTCTCTTTTCATAAGGTTGAAGTAGCACAATATCTACTTTTTCACGACAAAAAATATGTTTAATTAAATATCAGGTGGTTGAGATAAAAGACATTGTGTATTCTAAATTTCAAATTTCTGATTATTAAAATATTATGATAATAATCCTTAAGAACTTTTATTGTTAAATTTTAGGGAAGAAAAACGAGTAGTTTACGACGAGTTATAAATGATTTATTAACTTATAGGTATTTTTCTGACGTGTCCAAGTAAATCATTGTTTCTATGGAGAGTTCTTGACTTTGACTTTTTTAAAACTCGATCGATCAATAAATCAATAACCTCAAATTAGGACACAGAGACTTACTGTGACTTACTCGTATCACAGAGTAAGTCTCTGGGCCCTTAAAATAATGTGACTTACGAGCTGTAGGACTTACTCGTAAATGATATGGAAAAACACCAAGTATAGGTATTCTTATGAGCTTGCTGTTCATACAACACGCATCCCTAACACCGAGTTACTCCTTAAAGCTCACAAAGAAAGGTTTATTGAACTAACAAAGATATATCTAAACAAATTTATCGTGAGATAGTGGCTTTGCAAAGATCTTTCTATCACTTTATTTCGATAGCCATTACGGTTGACTGGTTTTAGTGGGACGTGGAGGTTTTCCCAAATGGTCCTGTAATGAAGGCTGCTCTACCCATACCTTTGGAACTACTGGAAACGTGGCTTAAGCTATACAGGGTTATTTAAAATATACCGACAACCAGGTTTACGTTTCTGCAGACTGGTCCGTCGTTTATAACATCTCACCGTTGTAGAACCACGACACGATTGACCCGCCCGCGGCTACGCCTGCTTAATTCCCATGTTTTCTCACCTTTTAAACCTTCCCTGGAATACTACGACTAAACCAAACGGCTGCGCCGATTAATCAGTTAATCGCTAAAGTCGTTCTTGAGCTATATATTTCAACGAAAAGTAACATTTTTTTGTATATATTTTTATAGATGTATGGGTTTTTGTTAGTTTTATGTATGAAAAAAAAGGTTTTTTTATAGATGATTATAATCGAATTTAATCGAAAAATTCTACTATAGAAGATATCTGGTTGGTGTATTTCCAATAAGCCTGTATATATTTTACGAGTACTGTGGCTGAGGTGAAAGAACTTCACTGTATAGATCTTTGTTGTGGAATTCTTAGAGCTAATTTATTTGTGTTCTTTATCGAGAAAAAGAAAGGATAGATTCAATTACACTATGTAATTGAAATACGTTGGTTCGTACATTCATGTTTCTTTATCATGTTAAATAAAACAATTTATATATAATAAATAATCAAGGTGAATCATACTTAAGATGTTACTAGGTTTCAGTCCGCGGCTATGCATACGTTTTAAAAGATTTTCCCCGGGAAATATGAATTACTCCCGAGGAAGAGAATCTCTTCTTTTGAAAAGGTGAGAAACATGGGAATATAGCGGGTGAAGCCGCGTGCGGGCTAGTCTACATTATAAAATGAAGTAAAATAATTATAACACGAAGTTACACTATTTATAACTCAAGAACGGCAGAATCGATTTGGCTGAAAATTGGTCGAGAAATAGCTTACAGCCAGGAGATGGACATAGGATTTTTACAGAGGAAAAATATTATAACGCGGACAAAGCCAGGAGGTCAGCAGAAAAATTGTCTCAACAAGTTTATTTTTAGAACTCTACCTCTCAATGCATCGCATTTTCTCTTAAATTTTCTGCCAACATAATAAGTTTCGATAAACATTTGTATCGGCTCACCCAGTTAGATAAAACGAGCCCAATGTACAATGTTTATGTTGAAAGTTGTGGAATTACAATCCCTGTTTCACGCGAAGTTTGTTTTCAATGGAAACTGCCGTCGATATAATGCAAAACCAATCGCGATAAAGGTACCTAAAACTCCCCAATGACACGCACATGTTACTGATTACAATTTTGCTAACAATTCTGGATCCTCCTGATTGAGTAAAATGGAAAATTAGTAAATTTCAACTATCTGTCTATTAATTGGTTTTCGTAAATTAAACTTGTTTAAAGATTTGGTACCTATTGCATGCGTCTATGTTAGTTCTCACGTTAACCTCGTCCTAGTAAATTGGAATTGCGTATGATTTTAAATAAAACTGACTCAGATTATAAAAATAATCCGTCAAAAAGATCTCGATTTGATAACCCTTTTCGGCAAGATTTTGAAGAAATTTCTTTGTTCGTGTATGAGGATTCTTATTGTCAACGAACCAGGAAAATACTTACCTACAAGTAGCAGATTCCAATTTTAGATAAGGCTATGAAGATCATGTAATGATCCAAAGGTATTTATGCATTTATTTATTTTTCTTTTATTAAGTTTTATTTTTCTTCTTCTCAAATTACAGCCTTCAGCCATCTAATTATATTTACAGTTGATGTTGTTGTATAATTCATTTTTTATACATTTTTTATAAATCATTTTATTTCCCAACTGATAAAATGATAGGTACACTAAAACGGGAAATAAGGTTTTTAGATATTACCTATTGAACTAGGTACTAGGTTTCCAGCCGCGGCTTTGCCGGCGTTTTATTAACTTTCCCGCGTTATAGTGGATATTCCCGCGGTAAATGGAAGCCTATGTGTTATTCTGATATATACATATATGCTATAGTTTTGCACCCGCTTAATTGAAAACTTTTAGATACGAATAGAGGACTAGAAGTACATGAGACATTTCAAAAACCGAATACAAATTTAATGTAGAGTTCACTACCGGCTATGCAAAGTGCTTTTCCGTTAAATATTAGCTGAAAGGTGTGTGCGTAAACCTGCATATTATTAATGCGCTTAATATCGCGACCGCGCACTCAGCGTCTAGCATTACGGTCGCGTACAGTTGCCAAAATTTTGCATTTTACCTCACAATAATAAATTGCTTACGACACCCAAGCTACCAATAATAAAAGCCCGAAATTATCGGTTGTAAATATGCTATTTTTGAGTATATTGATATCTTATTCGGAGGATCCTTTTTTAACAGTTTTATTATCTTTATTATCAATGTTTTTATTAATTGTTGCCGTTGTCCTCGTAATTTGAACAATATTATTTCCACTAGGGTTAATTCTGTCATAAAATATTTTTATATATTACATAACTATTTCAAAATATTATTGTAATTTTATTTATTTATTACATTAATACCAACTCATTTTAGGTCCCATTACAGGTCTCCTCATCGTATGTACAGAGAATGACATTTCTAGCATCTACATAGTTATCAATTAATTATTTCTACTCGTAGTACTTAACATAAAAGCCTGGTTGTAAAACTAAAACTATTCATTATAAGTAACGAAACATTCTCAACCATGATTTAAATTCAGCTTGCAAACAGTTGAACACCTGCCTACATAAGTTTTCTGCTAGCGTAGACTAGAAAGTTTTGTTTAAATATATGGAACTCTTCCTTACTGGCTGACCGTTTAACCTACGAGCCAAACGTTTCTCACGAAGAATAGATAACAAGTTGTTAAAATAAACATTTAGGCACAAATTTGAAATCTGTTTTCATAGATTATATTTTCTTTAAGCGAGTAGATTGAACTATATTAAAAGAGCAAGTAATCCTAATTTTCTGAAAAGTAAGTATTTGTACATCTTTAACAAATATCGGTTGAAGCGATAAATGAAAATATTTGTAACTATAAACTTGTATGTTCTTGACGCATTTCTGTGTGCCGGCGTGGCTGCAGGCGCCGAGCATGGACCGTTAACGTGTTAAACTAAACAATAACCACACCCTTTTAAAATTTGAATAAAAGTGGTTTTAATAAATAATTTAAGTAATCGGAAGGTAGAAGACTGACAAATAATTTAGAACTGAAGACTCTATACCTAAGCTCACGTTGAAAGTCAAATGCATTCACTAGTTGCCAAGTATTTGGTGAGTCGGACACGTGGTCCGATAGTTCGCTTCCCGCAAACTCGGCAAATTGTTTAAATTTCAATTCGAACGCTGAATTTTGAGAACGAATGTTATCTATGGTTCCTACGTGGTTGGCACTTTACATGTTATTTTCGATTGCAGTGTTGATTATTCCGTAAATTCTACTTCTACCAACGAAATTGTTTCAACATGACACCCCACATCTTTAGCAGCAATTTTATAAAGTAAGAGTTTGTCAATCAAAATAAAATTTAAAAACTCAACGTTCTTAGTTAGTTAGTTGTATTTTGTAATATAAAATATAATAAATCGTATTCCGGATAACGTTTACCCACAATATTGAGAAACATCTATCGGAAACACATTGTATTTTGCAGATCGGGGAGGGAACATTACTATTAGTTTGTTATTAATAAATAATATACTTAAGTCTATTTGTGTGTGCACCTTCACAGGTAACGACGACAACGGTGCACATAGAAACTTCATAATATACTATTCCAAGACTTGAAAAGAAATTGTCACAAAGCATTATTGCTATTTATCTCCCTGGACAGCATCCAACAAAGTGTAAATACTGTCGTCGCCTGTATTTTGTTTATTTAACTTTTCTTTGAAGAGCATAATAAATGATATTAAAACTAACATGCTGTTGCCACAAAGCTTAATTGCCGAATTTATTTGGCTTTTTCCACTTTATTTTATGATTCTCAAAAATAGCAAGATACAATGCATAATTTCAAAGACTAATTCGAATAAAAACAATCCGCTTTTGAGTTTGCCTAAAATTGGTCGATAATTTTCTTTAATACCAATAAATCCATTCTACCATCATTGCAACTCAAAATCAGTTATCCATTTTTAATAAAAAATAACAAGAGAAAGTACTGAAGCGATACAACCTCAAAACACTAAGCTCCATTGGACTCCTCACTTAATCAATGATCGGGTAAATTCCTCATAACTAATGCCCGGTTCATGCAACTGACTAACCGGAGTGACCGTAACCACTTACTTAGTGGGTGTTATAATCAGATTTCGGATTTTCCGTCAATTAGAGAGGTCAAGCGCTTACCGAGCGGAATCGTGTGTGAGTGAGATTAGCAAGGTAAGTTATCTACGCCTTGGATTTTTGTAGGTGCTGCTAAATCCCACAATATTTATAAAGAAACGTCGAGCGATTTCTAAATATCCTCGTTGTCAAAAAACCTTTGCAATTCCTCTTGAAGATTATTTTGTGTTTCAATAACATTTCTGGTAAAGAAATAACTCAACCCTAAATAAAAACTTTAAAAAAGAGTAAAATAAAAGTGGATTTAAATGTAGATTTAACTTATGGTGTCGGGTGTAGTTATAACCCTTACCATATTATAATGTAGATAGGCGTAGAAGTTAACTACCTACCTATTTCCTAATCTAGAAGGTTGCTGAAGGTGAGTTATTACGTAAGCTGAAGAAAGTTAGAACTGATGCGAGAAATAAAGAAATACTGTTGTGAGAATGAAAGAATGAATTTAATGAAAGGTAAAAGCAATACAATAATAGAATTTAACTAGGCGTGATAGATTACAAAGCGAGACGCGGATAAAGTAAGCGAGTGGCGATAGCGAGGCGGTCCACTGGCGTGTGAGAACCCCCGCGCCAGCGCAGGCGGCAGCGGGGAGCGGGCCGCGGGGAGCGCGGGTCCGGTCGCGGGGAGCGGGGTGCAGGTCCGGAATGTCGTCTGACTGGTATTCGGTGCACGTAGCAAGTGGCGCGGCGCGCCACATATTCCCCCTTCCCAGACCGTGACTACGGTCGATAAAAATCAGGAAACCGGACTCTTCTGCCACTGCGGGTTCTCCGCACATCCTGGTCTGGAGTGGAGTCTACCACGACCGTTGGTATGGTTTCTGGTTCGTCACCTAGAACTGGGACGGTATCAGGGACTGTTCTAGGCTCTGGTGCTTCTCTGGCCATGTACGCTGGCTTCAGCCTGTCGACACTGACGTTGGTGTTCTTGCCTTTGACGTCGATGGTGAAGTATTTAGGCTGTCGCTTGATGACTCGGTAAGGGCCGGCGTATGGCGGTTGCAGTGAACGTCGCACGAGATCTTGACGTAGAAATACGTGCGAAGAAGAGTTGAGGTCTCTAGGTACAAAGAATGGCGAAGAGGTATGCCATGAAGTAGGACGAGGAACGAGCTTTTGTATATGAGCTCGAAGGCGAGATGAATATTGAGTTATGTCATCAGAGAGAGA
Organism: Chloroclystis v-ata; assembly: GCA_963691955.1. Classification (NCBI taxonomy): domain Eukaryota; kingdom Metazoa; phylum Arthropoda; class Insecta; order Lepidoptera; family Geometridae; genus Chloroclystis; species Chloroclystis v-ata. The sequence continues at coordinate 6,233,846 of OY829902.1, read as the reverse complement.
GTCATCTGATGGAGAAAGAAATTGGCCTGGTATGCGTAGAGGCTCGCCATAGACGAGTTCAGCTGCCGACGACTGGAGATCTTCTTTCCAGGCGCTGCGCATCCCCAGGAGAACCAGTGGAAGTGCTTCGGTCCACTGTGAAGAGGCGTGACACATGATGGCTGCTTTGAGTTGTCGGTGGAGTCGCTCGACGATCCCGTTCGCAGCAGGGTGGTAAGCAGTGGTGCGGAAGTGGCGCGCACCAACCATGGCGGCGAGGGACTTGAAGAGCTGGCTCTCGAACTGGCGACCACGGTCTGTGGTCACCCGGGCAGGGCAACCGAACCTGGCGATCCAGGTGGAAACCAGGGCAGCAGCACACGTCTCGGCTGTGATGTCCTTGAGCGGAACTGCCTCAGGCCATCGAGTATAACGGTCGATGACGGTAAGGCAGTACCTGTAATCAGAAGATAAAGGTAACGGGCCCACGAGGTCGAGATGGATGTGGGAAAACCTCGCAGACGGAGTGAGGAAAGATGATAAAGGAGATTTGGTATGACGGGTAATTTTAGATTGTTGGCATTGCAAGCATTGCCTTGTCCACTCTCTACAATCTCTACGAATCCCTGGCCACACGAAGCGTTGGGTAGCCAGTCGCACTGTAGCTGCGTTTGCGTTTGCTGCGTGAAGCTGGTGTACCATGACGAAAACAGGTTTTCGGAACTCAGGAGTAATGTATGGTCTCGGCTGTCCATTGGAAAGATCACAGAAAATTGGTAAGTCACAGAGTGCAGATTGTACCTTCTGGAGTGTCAGACTAGAGCCATTCTTCAGCAAGCCTTGCAGTTCTGGATCTGTCTCCTGACTTCGTGCAAGAGCTCGGTAGTCTATGACTGAGATTTCTTCGACTCGAGATAAAGCATCGGCGACTACATTCTCCTTTCCTGGTATGTACTTGATGTCTGTCGAAAATTGAGCTATAAAATCCAAGTGACGGTACTGACGTGGAGAACATTTCTCTTTACAGCGTGAGAATGCGTAGATGAGAGGCTTATGATCGGTGAGGATCGTGAAAGTCCTCGCCTCGATCATATGCCGGAAGTGCTTGATGGCTTCGTACACGGCGAGTAGTTCTCGATCATAAGGGCTATACTTGACTTGAGAGCTAGATAGTTTTCGAGAAAAGAATCCAAGCGGCTCCCAATCTGCGTTATTCTTCTTACGTTGCTGCAAGACAGCACCAAGTGAGACGTCAGAGGCGTCCGTGACGATTGCGAGATCTGCAGTAAAATCAGGATGAGCTAAAAGAGTTGCCTGCGAAAGAGAAGTCTTACAGTTCTCGAACACTTGCAACAGATCTGGTGTCATCTCCACAGGGTGTGATCCTTTCACCTTAGGACCAGCAAGTAAGGAATTCAGCGGGGCTTGAAGTTCAGCTGCATTAGGAATGAAACGGCGATAGAAATTTAGCATTCCTAGAAAACGGCGAAGTTCCTTGACGGTCTTGGGAAAAGTGTAGTCCTGGATTGCTTCAACCTTGGAGTCCAAAGGCTTCGTACCCTTAGCTGAAACGCTGTATCCCAAGAACGTAACTTCAGACTTTCCCAGCACACACTTAGCAGAGTTGATCAGAACACCATATTGCTTCAGGCGTTCAAACAGCTGGCGTAAGTGCTTCTTGTGTTCAGCATGGCTCCGAGAAAATATAAGAATATCGTCTATGTATCCGTAGCAGAAGTCCAGACCTAGGAGTACTTCGTCGATGAAGCGCTGGAACGTCTGTGCTGCGTTTCGAAGGCCGAAAGTCATTTGTTCGAAATCAAAAAGGCCGAATGGCGTAATCAGCGCAGTCTTAGGTACATCATCAGGGTTTACCTTGATCTGGTTGTACGCTTTGACGAGGTCTACCGTAGAAAACAAAGTACATCCAGAGAGCTGCTGCGAAAAATCTTGAATGTGACGTACCGGGTACCTGTCAGGTACAGTCCTAGCGTTTAGAGCGCGGTAGTCACCACAGGGTCTCCATCCGTCATCCTTCTTCTTCACCAGATGTAGTGCAGAAGACCAAGGGCTTTTAGAACGTCTAGCCACACCACTAGCTACCATGTCTTCAAACTCCTTCTTAGCAGCTTGAAGTCGAACAGGATCCAGACGTCGGGCCTTGCAAGCTACTGGAGGACCAGGTGTTGTCTTGATGAAGTGCATAGTATTGTGCTTAGGAGGAGAAAGAATACCTGCAGGTCTGGTAATCTCAGGAAATTCTCGCAGCAGTAAATGAAATTCCGATTCACCAGTCACAGCCTTGATGGATGCAGTGTCGTCAGGTGAAATGGAAGATAAGGCATTTACTGTAAGTAAAGTGACGCCATCGACGAGTCGTTGGTTTTTGCAGTCCACCAACAAACCAAAGAAACTCAAGAAGTCGATCCCGATGATAGGCTTAGAGATATCGGCGATCGTGAAGTTCCAGGTGAAGTCTCGTCGAAGACCTAGATCCAGGCGCAGCTGTGTAAGTCCATACGTGTGGATGACAGAGTTGTTTGCAGCAGACAAAGTAAACTTCGACTTAGAACAGGGCGTTTTGACAGCTAACCGCGGGAAAACACACAGGTCGGAACCAGTGTCCACAAGGAACTGCATTTTCGAAGCGCGATCAGTGACGAAGATACGGCCTGTAGAAGCAGATGGGCAGTCGTTGGCCGCTACTTGCGACTGCCTTTGTAGTTTTCCGAAGACTTGAAAGTGCAGGGATCCTTACATTTGTTAGCTTGCGCACCATAGTTGTAGTGGTAGAAACAATGAGGACAGTCCGCAGGTGGTTGTTTGAATCGGCGGCGGGAGTGTGAGCGTGAGCTACGTCCGTTGGAGTTACGGTCATTCCGGTTCTGCGAGCGCGATCGTCCACCGTCAGCTACATGCTTAGTTAGCATTGCGACTTGCTTAGTAAGTTCTGCTACTTGCCTTGACAAATCATCATAAGGTGATGATGATGATGATTGTGGTCCTGCCCATGACGCACTAGCCACCTGAGGAGTTGCTGGGGCTATCTCGTGCACTTTGTCTGCCAAATCAGCTAATTTATCAAGAGGTAAGTCTACCTGGCTCGCTATTACCGTCTGGATAGTCGCCGGTAACCGGCTGGACCAAATAGTAGACAGGAACTCGTGCGGAACGGCTGGACCAGCGAGGCCTTGAAGATGGCGCAGAAATTGCGAAGGTTTTCTGTCACCAAGCTCTTCGTGCATCAGCAGCTGCTTTACCCTCTTTTCTTGCGATGCTGAAAGTCGTTTAATTAATTCTTGTTTTAGTTTTATGTATTTATCAGTTAAAGGCGGGTTCGTAATAATATCTTTGACTTCCGCGGCATACTGATGATCTAGTTGTGAAACAAGATAACAAAATTTCGTATCATCTGTAGTTATTTTTGACAGGGTAAATTGGCTTTCAACCTGGGCGAACCATAGGGCGGGCTCCTCTGGCCAAAATGGCGGCACACGTACGCCAACTCTGAGAATTTCGGTGCCAACCGGCTGAGCGCCGGTATTCTCACCCGAAACTGACATCGCCAATATATCACAAATATCCACTAAAATAAATAATGTAGCTCACCGCTCTTTACTCCAAATTCTTCTCGAACAAAATTCCAAAGTCCGAAAAAAAATCTTCTCGAACGTTCCGTACTGGTTGTCCGAACAAATGTTCTCGAAAGTTCCGTTGGTCAAATCCTTTGTTCTTGAAACTCACCAAAAATCTTCGTTTTGCGGGGTCACCAGTTATATGGTGTCGGGTGTAGTTATAACCCTTACCATATTATAATGTAGATAGGCGTAGAAGTTAACTACCTACCTATTTCCTAATCTAGAAGGTTGCTGAAGGTGAGTTATTACGTAAGCTGAAGAAAGTTAGAACTGATGCGAGAAATAAAGAAATACTGTTGTGAGAATGAAAGAATGAATTTAATGAAAGGTAAAAGCAATACAATAATAGAATTTAACTAGGCGTGATAGATTACAAAGCGAGACGCGGATAAAGTAAGCGAGTGGCGATAGCGAGGCGGTCCACTGGCGTGTGAGAACCCCCGCGCCAGCGCAGGCGGCAGCGGGGAGCGGGCCGCGGGGAGCGCGGGTCCGGTCGCGGGGAGCGGGGTGCAGGTCCGGAATGTCGTCTGACTGGTATTCGGTGCACGTAGCAAGTGGCGCGGCGCGCCACAAACTAAAAGATCGACAACTTCTGATATCGCCAGTCTTATCTCTAACTTTGACTATATCAATAGATCCTACATAGAATATCAGATCACGATCCACTTTTTTACTCACCCCACTGCTTTTACCTTTATTTTCTCGCAAACATCCATACCATAAACAATGGTTAATGAGTATAAGGAAGGTTCAATCGGAGTAAAGGCCTATCTTAATACTGAAAGCTGACACAATAAAAAGTTTTCAAGCCATGCATCGTTGTTTCCATTAAGCGTGCGATTGTGTACAAACTATGAGCAGAATTTTACTCGCTCGGAACTAGTTTGTTGGCCACAAAATAGCTCAGAAGGTTCGCTCGCCACGGTTAATGGCTTTATGTTCCTGATTTATTATATTTTCACTTTTTGTTGTGATTTCGAAGAGTTTTTGTTAAGCCTTGAAATACAGTTGTAAATGGAACTAACATTTGTAAATTGTAAACGTAGGTACGCTGGAGGCTCTTAAATTAATAAATGATAAAATGGAATATACCAATAAAAATGTACCTATGAAATCAATTTTATTCTTATAATAATTTAAAAACATTTCAATAATGATTTTGAATCTTCTATACGCATAATATTCGGCAACTATTTCACGTAAAATGAAAACCCAAGGTAGTTCAAACTGACAAATAATGACCAAGTACAAGTTATACCACAAGCGAACCAGCGCTTGGCGCCGATAGGTAATGTCGTTATTGACTTTTATCGTCAACTATTTTGGATAGTCTTAAAAACCATTATGATGTGACACTGAATCCAAACAAAAATATTGTGAATGAAGTACATAGGTACGAGAAATACACAGGGTTAAAACAAATATTAGACAATAGCAAGCCAATACCAAGTTTCCCCATACCTAGAGCATTTAAAGATTAGGTTGGGGACCGCCTGTAAAGCATATTTTATTTTCTAAAGTAACACCCAGATTTGTATTTCATTATTCATACGCAAGAGATCTTAAGAAGGAAAAGTGGATTATGAAAAATGTATTTCCTACAGTGAACATAAAATTTTATATAGTATCAACATAACTCGCAGTCGTTTACCCTGGATCATTGCTTATTTATTTATTTTATTTATTCGCCACATAAAACACATAACAATGCATATGAAAAAAAAATACTTTCTAATACTATGAACTACATTGAAACATAAAATTTAATTTCGCACTTGTAGAAAAATATTTTGATCCATCGCACAGAACCAAATTTAATAGATCTACACTCTAACGAAGTGAATCTTCTGTACGAGGCAATAACATCGAGATTTTGACTAGTATTTACACTGTGAATATGGTCGAACACTGTGCATATGCATGTACACGACGCCGGTTGTGCAGGAAACACGGCACTCGGCTGCGACGTCGGAACTCATTGATAACGCCTCGCACTAGCCGAGGTATCTTCCTCATAACACCAGTCTAGCTACTAATAGATTAATACCACATTATCAATTTATTTGACTACAAAACTATGGGCAAACTTTCGTCGATATTTAATAAGAAAATTATTTAGAAAAAAAATTAAGGTTTCTCACAACTGGTAAGACAGTGTCTCACAATAAAAGCTTTAGTGGAGTTTATATAATTACGACAATTAACAGACGTCGTACTTTTCTATAGCCGCCACTACGCGGCCGGCGGTTGGAAATGAGAATCTTCTGTAAATAACTGCATTCTGCTAACATAATTTGCTCATATCAGTACTCCTAAATACGGGACAAACATTTTGGTGCCAACTGGACCGAACTTCAGGCACTAACTTATTTGACAATGACTTTAGCGGAACCTGCGGTTTGTAACTCCAGTCCGACGACACGCAGAGGCAAATAGGGAATTTGAAATATGTCCGTTGTCCATGCCTTGCCTAGACCACTTCATTATGGTTCCTTCCCGTTGTCCCCGGTGACCGCGTCCCCGGTCACCGGGGACAACGGGAATTATATTAAACATGACACTTTCTTCACTTTATGAAGTAAAAATATTGTCTCAAAAGAAGCTTATAAGTCTTATACTTATAAAATACTTTGTCTGACTGATGGATCAACGCACAGCCTAAACCACTTATCGAGACCTGAAATAAAAAAGGTTTTCCGCTATCAAATATCTATAATAAAAATATTTTGATATTTTGTTCTAAACAAACAAAGCATTTTTTGAAATTGCAATTTTGTGCAATAAGGCTAAAACAAAAACGTTTCTAACCGCAGCATCTTGATCATAAATAGTGTACTCACTTTATCTCACTAAAATACCTAACTATTTTATATCTATGTAGCGTGGAATGCGAAGCCATTAGAGAGACAAACGAGCAACACAAACTGGAAATAAAAATTTGTTTTATTGGAAGTTCTATTTCAGTCGGAGAATTTATACCTCGACAAAACACCGGTAGCATGTCATGAAATATCTCTTTTTTATCTGCGATCTAGTTCTGATATTCAAGGTCATTTGGGGTGAAAGGATTTTACGATTTGGGAAGGGGTACGCGGGTAGCATAATGAAGAAGAGAGATCTGTAACCCTACTATCCGTAATGCGCTAGCGAACGACCGAGATACGAAGGTACCCCTAATGCTTAATGCCTATGAAGCAGGCAATAAAAACATCGACACTTCACTTTGCGAAGGCATAGAAAAGAAAATAAAGCTAAGTACATCCGCAGTTAAAAGTACATGGTTGTTATAACCGACCCCTGATGAGAATGTTACGATACAGTTTCTGGGAACTTCCTGTAGCATGGAATCGGTATTTATGCTTAACAGTCACGATAATGTTAGTTTGTTCTCTGTAACAGGCAATTATAATATCTACACTTCACTTCAGATTGAACAGAAAATGTAAGTATCGAGTTAATTTATTTAATATTTAGTTATTTTATTATACCGGACGCTCTTAGGGAATGCTTATAGTAAATCAACAACTAAAAAAATATGAATTTCTAGTTTTATTTTCAGATCAAAGATTTTCCAATCTCTCTGGGAAACATTCTCTAAATTTTGAGAAATATTATACAATCCAATAGGAAAATCAAAACGGAGCCACCCTATTAATAGAATCAGACTCTGTAATTCGATTAGATCAAATGAAACAAATATTTTGAAAGCAAATCATAACTTTGTCTACACTCAAATCTCAATTTAAATGCTTTATCCCGAGGCGTCCAGTGCGACACTGAATAAGGCAATTAGAAAGGGCTATTACAAACAGGAAAGCAAATTTAATTTATTTTACTTCCGTAAGACATTTAAAAGAAATTAGGAATGTTTGGATGATTTACAACGAACGGAATTGTTGAAATGTGGCGAGAGTGGCTCTGTCGTGTGCCTCTTTTAGAAATGAAAAGCGATTACCACCTTTGACTATACGGAAAATGAAATAACCTTTTCTATAATGTGGTTTCCATTCTTATGCTTTCTTTTTTATTCATACTGGTGTGTTTTTGAAGTTATTGAAATATTCTGAATGTTTATTTCATAGTCGCTCAAAGAGCTATGGAAAGGGCTCGGGGTTTCTCTACGTGATCGAATCAAAAATGAGGACATACGTAGAAGAACGTGGGTCAACGACGTAGCGCAGCGGATTAGCTCTTTGAAGTGGCAATGTGCTGGCCATATAGCGAGGAGAACGGATGGCCGATGGGGCTGAAAAGTTCTCGAGTGGAGACCACGGATCGAAAAATATTTGTTATTAAGAAGTTGCTTAATTTTTTAAGCAACTTGATAGCACATATAAATTTAATTATAATAAACCAAATTATGAAAAGTTACGTAAAACAAGTTGTATGTATTAGTCAGTCAGTATTGTAATATCTCAAGGTGGATACAGATTTGCGAAATGTAGCATATCTATACCCGCCCTTAAGCTCTAGTCAGGCTTGTAACATCAGATACAACAGTGGGTTGCGGTGCCTGTTGCGGTAGACACACGTGTCACCAGTGTTAGCTGCTACACTTACAGTCTACATTCTAGACTACCCGACCAAGCGATGTTTAAATTATTATGTCATAAACAGAAATACTGAATAAATAAATAAATACATATCTCGGGTATTTCCCAACTGATCATATGATCAGATTGTAGTTGCATCTGATCACACAAAAAGTTCCCATCTGATCACGGATCCGATGCAACTACTTTTTGAATTAAATTTTGTGCCAACGGATCACAAAAATCATAATATATAATTTTTTGCGTGTAATATTACTAAGCAATAATAATAATAACATTCATCTATACGACTTATTTAAACCTACGAACTATAGAATAGAATATACTTTATTTTACACCACAAAAACAGAAAGAAACAATACAAACTTAAGACTAAACATTTGGAGTACGATGGGCGGCCTTATCGCTGTGAGCGATTTCTACCAGGCAACCTATGTATGGACTGGACAGTTATTATTATATAAAGCTAAATTACCACACACTCACTGACTGACATAATTGTTCTGTCAAACTTTAAACTGCTATTACTCTGAAACGGCTTGGCCTAGATATACCCTACTAAGCTCAATCGACAGGTGTTAGAGAGAGCAACATTTTCAATGACAGCTGTCAAACTTTAAATTGCCATAACTCTGAAACGGCTTGGCCTAGAGATCCCGTACAAAGCTCAATCGACAGGTGTTAGAGAGAGCAAAATTTTCGATGACAGCTGTCAAACTTTAAACTGCCATAACTCTGAAACGGCTTGGCCTAGAGATGCCGTACAATGCTCAATCGACAGGTGTTAGACAGAGCTAAGTTTCAATGACAGCTGTCAAACTTTAAACTGCCATAAATCTGAAACGGCTTGGACTAGAGATACCCAACTAAGCTCAATCGACAGGTGTTAAAGAGAACAACGTTTTCAATGACAGCTGTCAAACTTTAAACTGCCATAACTCTGAAACGGCTTGGCCTAGAGATGCCCTACAAAGCTCAATCGACAGGTGTTAGAGAGAGCAACATCATAATTAAAACACGGTTCATACTGAGATAAACGGGCAATACACGAACCTTATGTGACTATTGATCAACCGTTTCGTCCCAGAACGTAAGGATTATAGATTCCGGCAGGAATGAACGTTAGTGGATGGGCCGCTATTGATAGATGTATATATTTCCTTTATTTCAATAAGCAAATGCACCCGTTGTCCCCAAGTTTTTGGGATACTAGGACTGCTTAGACCTTCAAATTTCTTTTAAATCAACCTCGAAAAATAAAGTAGGTAAGTATAATAATATACCTTATTACCTTTTATCTAAGTGTACTTTTCAATTCCCACGAGATGACGAACACAATACTATGAAAAATTGCAATGTGCCAACTCGCGGGAATGCATCTTTTGTTTTCCCGCGAGATGACGAATAACCCGCCTTAAATGAAAGATTATCCGATTCTAGAAATAACATATGTAAAAGCAATATAATGAGGTCCTTACAAGCAATGCTCAATGAATTCAATCCTTTTGTCAAAGTATACAAAAAGGCGGCTGCAATTTTAGCAGAAGAGGAATTAAAAACAACCTTAGAAAATCAACCCAAATATTCGGTATCAATGCAGATTTATAAACATAACCTAGAAAACCTATATTGATTGAATTTGATTGTTTTGTTAATTTGTCAGTTTATATTTTGAATATTGATTTAAAATAAAAATAATTTGTGTAAAAACTTTTGCAGTTTTTATTTACCATATTTATTAAACACAACTAACGAAGCTATATAAATCTATATTTAATATTCTTTGAGAAACGATGACTACAGAAACATCTATCTACATTTTTATTATGAGTAAAATTTCACCCGAGCGAAGCCGGGTTATCATCTAACATAAAAAAATATTGATTTTGAGTCGACAACATTATATCCGCAAAATTCGTATTATGGAGAATTTCGTCAAATTTCACCCGAGCGTTATGTTATAGGTGAAGGTTATTATTATTATTGCTTAGTAATATTACACGCAAAAAATTATATATTAGGATTTTTGTGATCCGTTGGCACAAAATTTAATTCAAAAAAGTAGTTGCATCGGATCCGTGATCAGATGGGAACTTTTTGTGTGATCAGATGCAACTACAATCTGATCATATGATCAGATGGGAATAACCCCATATCTCCAAGGATTGTATGATTTGCTAAATGGTTTTATATTTTCTAATTATTTTTTTATTCGTAATTTATAGATTCCTCAATGTTTCTCAATAAGAACCTTATACGAACATAATTACTTTTTTTAATTTCAGGCAAAAATAAAGTAAATTGAGAACATTTAAATACACACTGAATATTAAGTTCTAATCCTGCAAGAAAACCTGTAGATAGATTACACCATGTATTTATGAAAAGCTGGAATTGAAGGATTTGTAATATCGGATTTCTGCAAACTTTTCATTATATGTATAGTTTTTTTAAATTATAGTCTGTTTACCGCACCAGGTGAATCCTATTTGCGTCCCTTACCCAAATTTATCTCCTCATTAGAAGCAGCTCGTATTTTCATGTTCAGTTAACGAACACAGCTCCCACCTAATTGCTAGATTTACGAACACAATGCACGCATCAATTTACATTTAGTATCCTATTCCAATGAGCGCCAAAAGCGCAAGTTCGAATTACCTGATGCTAAGTATGCTAACATCAGGCACACGCAGAGGTGGGATTACAAAAGGATTTTACAAAGATTGTGGAATTAAAGTAAGGATTAATTTCAGCGCGGAAAGTTTCACACGAGACACGGGGAAGTTGGCTCGGGGAGTCCACAGATAATAGTTGAGTAGCAAGTTTAATTACTTCTTGGTTTGTGGAGAGACCGCTGACTTGCCTTGACTCATGATACGCCGCTGGCGGTGTGGAAAAGAGGCTTTCAGGATTTAGGAACGACGTTTACTTTGATACTTTATTGCATGGTACGGCCCACTATTGAATCCCCAAACCCCCGTTTAAGAAAGGTGTCTGTAGAGACTTTTTTCTAAAGGTAATGTTATAAATAATAATGATATAGAATTTGCTACATATTATTGTGATTTAACCAATGATGTGATGCGAGTTGTGATAGGTTCCCAGGTTTTTCATTTCATATTTTAATCCTTCATTTTTATATTAAAAAAAAAGACACTATGATATTAACACTTTGAAGGTTTTCAACTTGTTTTCCGCGTAAAACTGTATAAAATATGAAATGCTATTTTAAATACAACATCCGAAACACAACTTGTATTTAAAATAAGTATTTGAAAGCGCTACATCAGCACCTAGAATTGGCTTGTCGCAAAATTCTCGGAACTGAAATGTTTCGCGAAATTGTTTAGCCGAACTCGGAGCCAGCTAATTTATTTATGAATCTTATGGGTTAATGAGTCAATTGGTATTCAAATGTTGTTTTCCAGCACACTAATTGTGCCGCCCAATCTACCGGCCACTACAGCTTGTTCAATACAATTAGACATTAGTGTGCGTGATTACATCTACGAGGCATGAGGTAATCGCAAATAAAGCTTTAATATACATATAGTTATGTATCCTTTAGGTTCCGTACGTTAAGGGTGAGAACGTAACTACAATTACTAAGCCTTCGCTGTCTGTCTGTTCGTCTTTATTTACGAGTTTATGGGATCCATCTCATTAATTGTTAGTTATCATAACCTCATCAAACGTTAAAGACCTGGAAAATTCAGAAAATGTGTTTTTGGTACGAAAATGACTTATAATTGAAATTACCAAAAATCAATTCATTCGAATTATTTAATTAATCAAAAAAGTCTTCTGCTGTCTAAAATGAGTAGATAGAGATTTGTCAGTTAGAGAATACGTTATTAAGAAAACATTTCTGAAACTGTGTAAAATCAATGTATTTATGAACTAGTTTTCTCGAACTATAAGTTAAATAAACCCTATGTATTATCTTGTTATGTAAATTAATAAGTAATTGTAAAGTTTAATCAAAATCCATACGGTAGTTTTTTCATAAAAAGCAACATACATAGTAGGATATCGATAGAACGTCGAAGCCACCTTTGATCGCTCTCTCCCACAAACATGTAACTTACCCACTCAACTACCGAATTCTACCCAGTCGCATCGGGACATGGAATACATAAATTCTAAACTCACCTGCGCTAACAGATTTATCTGCGGGAACTCAACCGTGCATAGTTTGACGGATGTTATGCCCGATACAAATATTAAACTCAGTTATGCTTAACTTGTTGGAACGCAACGTACTGAAATCGTATGTTTAAACATAGTGCATGCTTATGTTATGAATGTTTCAAACATTTTATTAAACATAATCAATTATATCATATTTTGTTTGAATTCAATCATGATTATGAAGTAGTTCCTTTGTAACATAGTAGTTAGTAATTTTGTTTAGTTTTATATTTTGTCTACTTTTATACTTTGTTTAGTTCTTTAACTCTCCCCGAATGCAAAAAGATTGGAGTTTGGGCGTTGAGTTTGTCTTTCTTTCCGCGGTCTCAATCTTTTGAGAACTTTTACGGCTAATGTTCTACACGCTATTATGGCCTACAAACTACTACTTCAATAAGCATTACATTTCATTTCACTATGTTGATCACGTCCTTTTACGCATCTGATTTAAACAAAAAATAACATTCATTTCGAATTTTATGAAATTGCAAAAGTTGCGTAATACGAAAAAGCATTTTTTCGGATTACGCAACAAAACATTAAGCATTCATTTTCATATGCCGTAAAAGCCAAATTCCCAATAACCAATTGGAAGCTTTTTTTTAGTACGATTATAAATCAAAGCGAATGAAAAGATATTGGACGCTAAGCGAATGAGTCGGAATGAAGTCTGCGCGTCCAATTGGTTAGCATATTTAAAAGCGTCTGGCAGCGGGCCACCGTTGACGACACGCCTTAATGTTTTCCTGTTTCCCCCTAATGTGCCTACTTAAAGAACTAAACTTTCTTATCGAACAAACCAACTCTCAGCTCAGTTTCAAAGTAATATCGTAAAATAACTAGGGCCTTTGTTACCTTTTCTGAAAAACTAAAGTTATGGAAGGCAAATACTTTTTTAATCGCATATTGTATAATTCTATAAACATAAGGTTGGGTGAAACTTTAGACTTCAGCAACCATTATGCGAGCTCTTATCTATCTTATTTTATTATCATTGTCCCTCGTTCTTTTTCTAAGACTTCATTTCTTTTTTCTATTTGATACCATAGAGAATCCATGAGCGCTTCCTTTTCGTATATTTTGAAATCTATTTAAAAGGCAAGCTAAAAATCTTGATATGGATTTGTTGCATATAGCAAACACTCGCTGGTTAAATCAAAAATACAATATTCGGCAATATACAAAATATATCTTGAATAATTTCTTGAAAGGTATTTAACGGCTCTGGGTACCTACAGTAAAATATCCATCTATATTTATATCAAACGACCTCCCGTCTATACAATAAGACAGGTTGATTGATGCGTTCGCGATGTTTTGTAAAAGTAGATTTCCGAAGCTAACGACCGGGACGCAATTTTGCTTATTAAAGATACAAAAATCTTCGATCGATAGGTATAAATAAAATTTGTAAACATCCATAAGTATTATCGTTATTTATTTTAATCTGTAGACGCCAGTTTCCAACCTTAGTAAATAACTTTGCACTGCAGTCTTTTAAGTGTTTAAATATAACTGATCATTTTTTTAAACATTAGAATATAAGTAAACTTATTTACAAGATTCCTATTAATATTAACAATATTCCTATTATTTTAGAACTTGATTTTCAAAGTATTCCGACAAAGATTAGCATAAATAATATTTTTATCCAAAATTTCATGTTTAAATAATTATAAACTAATTTTATTATTAGATAGATTTGAAACTCTGATTTTAATTAAAAAGTATTTCAACTTCGACTGATTACAAAAATTATTCTAATTTCAACGCCTAAAACTTCGAAATAGTATAATAAATAGAAGTAAAGACAAGAATTCACACGTTTTCAGCTTTTAATTTATATTTATTTTCTTATGTTTGAAGATAACGCTCGTTTATCAGCGCTAAGATCTTATGCATAATAGTAACATAAACTTATTTTGGCTAAAGTATTCTAGTCTAAAGCCGTGTAGGCTAAGTGGGAGACTTGACATATTCCGAAGGTCGTCTCGTTAGAGCAAGTGTTTTTAAAGCACACATAACTTTACAAGAAAAAATAAACAGAGGCGGGCAGGAGGTTTGAAACTACTAGATTGAAGTCGAGTGTCCACTTGGCTAACACGGCACTCTTAGTATATATCTAAATATAATTTTAGTAAACGAAAATCGAGCCGTGTTGGCTAAGTGGGAGCACACTCGACTTTCATTCCGAAGGTCGTGGGTTCAAACCCCGCCGCGCACCTCTGAATTTTCTTCTTGGATGGAAAATTATGTACGCTATAAAAACACGTGCTCTAACGGTGAAGGCAAAAAAACATCGTGAGGAAACCGGCATGTTCTGAGAACTTTGAAAAGTTTGAAGGACATGTGTCATTCACCAACCCGCACTTGGCCAGCGTGGTGAATTAAGGCCTAATCTCTCTCGTCAAGAGTGAAGTCCCTGTGTCCCAGCAGTGGGAACGTGAATAGGGGTGTTATGTTATACGAAAATCAGACTGTTTGAAATGAGCAATGATTTTTGCGATGCAGGTACTTGATAATGAAATGTACGTTATCTGCTGCCAGAGACGCTTGTCAGGCTCCAGACTCAATGACAGCTAATCTATTCAGTTAATAATATTGATGTCAAAATTCGATTAGGTTCCATGTTGAATTCAATCGAATAAATAATATTTACGGTGATTTTGATGTTTTATTTTTTATTAGCTATGGGAAATTATCAGTAAGTATTTTACTATAAAACTGTCGTGGTTTGATAAATTCATATTGATAAAACGGGAATAACACGATACTTTTTATGTTGGATTTGTCAATTTGTCGATTGTTGATTTGTCAAAATAAACAGTTTCGTCCAGAACGTGGAACCTCTTCAGGACCAACACTGCAAGGACACGGATCACGACCGCTCGCCGGTTCGCACTGCATTGTGCACTGCGGCTGTTGATAAAATCCAACGTAAAAAAGGTTCGTGGATTTCCCGTTAATCCCAAAATTAAAGTACCTATTAAAACATACATGAAATACATCTTAATATAGGTACCTAATAATATACCTACCTACTAAGTTCAAAATCAGAATAGCAGCGCTGTCACATTCGCAAATGGACACAAACGGATTAATATCACAAAGTGATACTATAATCGCCTTGATTCAAACGTGATTTCATTGATCGAATTTTATTGTAGTGATAATAATTTTGATGGTGGCGCCATCGCCGTACCAAATGCAGTGAACAAATATATAAAGCTTTTACCCAAATGAAAGTCGTATATTACCGAATAACACTCGTGTGTGAGATATAAGCCGCTCAGAAAATGGTCCGCTTCAGTGATAAGCAAAGCACTTGTTCATATTTATTTGTTTTAAGCATTTCATAACTGACTTTTCTGTTTGCTCCGTGTTGAGGCAGTCTAATTAGCATATGAGCTGACATGTAACAGAACATAATGAAGGAATAAAAGGAAATACCAAACCCGGATATTCTGCCATTTTAAAGTGGGAACTACAACAGGTTAAAATTTTTTTAAAAATGTGGGCTGTTTCAATAAAAAAAAATTACATAAACAATCTTCACTATCTTATTATCTTATAATTTTGACGACCTTTCTATTGATTCTTTCGAATGATACTAGTTTGTTTAATTGCCACAGTTTTGTAATTTACACTCCTATAATCAAAGTTTATAAAATTACTTTGTTTGGGTAATTGAAATATTATCTATATTTTATTCCCGTTTTACCAATATTGTAAGCGGCTGAATCGATTTTCATCAAATATAGCTTCCAAATTAACCCTTAACACAAAATAATACAAAATCTATTCGTTGTTCGATTGCCACGATGCCACCCACATAACAGACACGTCAAATTAATAAAACCCCGTCGTTTTTGCGTCGGTTTAACTTCCGACGCAAAAACGTGTACCTATATAAATACACAATATGAACAATTTAATCATAGAAATAACGGAATTCCTTCGTGGAAATAATATGAATTCCACGTTTCCATGAAATTGTTATAAAAATATCGACAGTTCATAACGGAAATATAAGTGATATTAAAATACGGTATTTCCATGATCTCTGGTACAATTTTGAGTGTGTCGCCCGCATCTGGCGCTTGATTGACGCGTGCCTCATGCGTGCCGAAAAAATCCGATATCACCAGCAATTTACATGAAACTTCTATAATAATACCTTTTTTTAATGTTTTTTCACAAAGCCAATTTTAATTTGTTCTAGTTCTTTGTTTATCTAGTGGGTTTCGCTGTTTTATTACGTATATTGCGTTTATCAGATTTTAGTCTACACACAACATCATTGTTTGCAGCAATCAATCATTTGACTTGTCAAGATTTAATACAGTAGAATAACATTATCTCTATATACTGCTATTTCATACTTAAATAGTTAGGTACGGAATGAAAGTCGAGCGTGCTTCCACTTAGCCAACACGGATCTTTAAGGCTTTATTATTTCTATTATATTGAATTTCATTCTAAACTGAATAATTTTACTTGAAACAAAATCGCAATGCAACAATATCAACCTCAACAAAGTATTCCATTTTCCAAAAGGAAGTTGGAGCGCGGCAAGCCTAGATTGACTGGAAGATTTCTCAATCAAAGTTTACTAAAGCCAATTTGAAAAGTATCTACATTAGTACATAATGCATAGCTCTGCAGAACTGCAAATCCAATTCCCATTCAGGGTGGTTGGGAATCGAATCTAGACGGCGATTGCGGCCAGGTAAAAGCGTAAATCGGATTTTACTTTGCCTACATTCTTCAACGATTTTATTAATCCAGAGTACTTATAGTGAACTTTTTTTATTACGGTTAATCTATGAGCGTATACAATAATTTGTAAATACGAAATATAATATGCATATTCACATATTCATTTTAATAATAAACTTTTATCTAAGCTGTTGAAGTAAAAAGTTATTTTCTGTATGTTTTAAACTTTAGTATTAAAATCATAAAAATGCATATTAATTTAATAATAAAAAACAATATAAGAAGATTGTTTCGGTCAAAAGTTTTGTACTTTACCTTTACCAGTAAAATCCTCTATATGTACTTGAACCGAGTCAAACCAAATAAGTATTTAGATAATTTTATTCTTAATATTTTTATACGTTACAGAAACGATCTATAAATATGATGTTCATAAATATTGATATTTTCGGCTCACATCGTCTTTTTCTCGTATACCTATAAGATCCATGTCTAATGTAACATTCTACCCTAACCCAAAAGCTCTAATCCGCCAAAACGATTCTTTAATAAGCTTCAAAAGAAGTTTCTCTTTTAAAAGGCCGTTCGTTAAATGAATCTGACTTTCTTTGTGGCAAGAAAAGGGAATCCCAAAAAAGTCTCGGCCATTCACAACGGTTGGTTTACTCGGGGGAGTTAAAAAGTTGGGTACCTTCGTCCCTAAACCTTCAGGCAAAACACGAAAAAATAGTCCGCTTTGATTTGTTTAACTTCGTCCTTAGAAATAGTTGGGTTTTTACAAATTAAGTTATAGTGAAAGGGGATTAGATATTTTTTTATCGTTTCTATTTGTTTTGATTGACGAATAAATAATATATGCTTTAGACTCGTACTTAAATATCGCTATGAAAAAAAAAAGTAATAATTTTATTATACACATAACAACCTATATTACATAATATATACTTAGAATGGCCAGCCCAGTATTGAGACATCTCAATACGGGGCTGGACATTCTAAGGTACATATGATACACAAATGTTCATATAAATATATCATACAAATAAAAAGTTTGGTAACGCTTTACAGAATGAAAGTTTCAGATACGTGAAATTATATCGGAAAATGTCACGTCCTTTTATATGTATTATTTCAATTACCTCATAAAAGCCTTATAAATAGTAGCCTAGTTTTATCATATACCCAAGACTATTGTGAACGAAGCTTAGCCTCTGAAACCTTCACGAACAAGCATGAGTGATGGTAGATAAACCATAATCATAATACGTAATACGTACCGCCTAGGCGTGCGAATGGTAATCCATTCAAGCTAAGAGATACTATGATGATTGATAGCACATCGTACATTTATGACGAGGTTGAATGAGGTGCCTCTATTTATCGTTTTCATAACCTGAAGTGTTCGATATTTTCGGCATTCTTTGATTCATGGATGAAAGGAATTTTTCTAAGGTTTTGTGATATAAACAGAGGATCCAGTGTAACGATTTTGGGGTATTAAATGTGTTTTATAGCCTTACTGTTATTATTTTGTTTAATATTACAAACAAAACTTGATACTAATTTGAAGATTTGCAGAAAGCTTATTTCAATACCACTTCCAAACATCATAGTCAGGGATCCGTAGTACATGGAAATCAAGTGATTACTAACAAGCTAATTTTTGGTGAGTAGCTTCGTTTCGATGAGACGTCCAAAGATATCCTATACCCAACTCTCGATTGTGGTAGCTAACAGAGATATCAAGGATTAAAAAAATCAAGGATGTAAAACTGGGATAACGGACCACGAAATTTGTAGGACAATATGTTATATCTCAAGATAATTATCTAAATTATATAAAAACATGTTTGTCCTACAAAACCTATGGTTTGATCAAAGAGTCCGCCATTTCGAAAATGTATCGAAAACGAGGTCAATTTAAATGATTACTATGATTACTAACCAGCTGATTTTTTGTTGTATACTTAATTAATATATATAAAATCTAACGGACATATTGTCCGACAAATTTCGTGGTCCGTTATCCCGGTTTTACATCCTTGATTTTTTTAATCCTTGATATCTCTGTTAGCTACCACAATCGAGATTTGGGTATAGGATATTTTTAGTCGTCTCATCGAAACGAAGCTACTCACCAAAAATTAGCTTGTTAGTAATCACTTGATTTCCATGTACTACGGATCCCGGCCTATCACTAAATATCAAATATTGTGTCTGTTTGCGTAATTTTGATACAAATAAAATGTTATTTTTTATATTTCGCCGGAAATAACTTTTTAGTTAGGCACAGGATGGAGATTCTAATTTGATTTAATTTTATTTATAGTTCTATATCATGAACTAGTCAACATTTAGAAAGTGAGAGTAAATTTCCAAAAGCACCGTCGCATACACATGTTGTAAGAAAAACTAGTAAAAAAAATGTAAACCGACAAAAGTTAACAATTATTCTCAGGATCATAAATAATTATTTAAGTTCGATCTGTACTATTAACTGCAAGCAAAGAAGTGAGTGGTCGGGCTTTTTCATAAACATGAACTTTCCTGTTGCAATATTTTGTTACTCCTCCGTTAATAAAACTAGATTCCAATTACCTATCGGATATCTTAGAAGTTTATCAATACTGAGAACTGTTCAATCAGCTTCCGAGAGTAATTCATTAGTAAGATATCTTCGTAAGAGGGAAGGAAAGGAAGCTTGATGTGACAGTAAGTAATAGCGATACTTGTGATTAAGATTCCTAGGAAAATCTCTGTGATCGAGTGTGTCTTGTGTAGCAGCTATGTATGTATCTTGATAGTCAGTCATTTCTTGGTAAAAAAACTTCTTTACATGTCAAACATACAATTATGTAAGCATGAAATTAATTAACATATGATAAATTAAGATTACATAATTAGTAATTGGGACACGATTGGCCCAAATAAACTGACCCAATTGTCGCCTAGCGAAAATAAATTAAAATTATCGATTATCGCTGATCGATAATTTTAATTTATTTTCGCTCTCAATCAGGTGTGTTTTGATGATTTTTTATGATTGTGAATTAAGATTAATTGACTTAATTTATTGTGACTATCTTAATTGACTTAATTTCTTTTGTTATTTAATTATTGTTTATTACTTAATTTATATTTTATAATTTTAATGAATTCATTTCTTTTAGTCTACCTACTACGCTTTCTTATAGCGATGAAGCCTATTTAATAATAAAACTATTTTACCAATAAAATCTCGTAACTTTTAATGTGCCTCTACGTATTATAAATACGACTACATTGAACTGTCTAGCTAAGCTTTAGTTAAAGTAATTTAATATTTCCGTTTCGTACTTATCCAAAGATTAATAAAAAACTCAACTCGTCGTAGTTATACCCAACGTCTTCAAAAAAAGATTATTGCGATTCAAAAAACGAGGCAAAAAAGCATGCCTGGAGTATTCTACAATTCTCTTTCTCACCAGAGAAAACGATAAATTATTTAAGCTTTTGCAACATTCCTTGCACTGTAAGTGGCTATGTGTCTATCGAATTGAATAATTTAAGAATGCTTCCTCTTAGAAGCCTTGGAAGACACTCGGTACAGTTACTTTATTTTTTAAGAGAGATTGCTTAAATTGGCATCTAGTTTAACATGTGTGGATGTTTTGTTTTTCTTTTATGTACTTTTCTTGTATGAAAAAGGATCGAACACTTTGAAATAAAAAAAAAATATATAAAAAAATATTTATTTATTTTTCTCTCACAAATTCAGTACACTGTTAAATTAACTTAATGTAGGAAATTGTGAAATTTATTAAAAACGAAAATAGAATAAAAAATAATAATTTCAATAATAAAGATTTACTTTTTAATTAGTTTACCTTTAACTTACTTAATAATTAATTAGGTACTTTACCTTTGACCTAATAATTTATTATTTATTAAGCAGCTACAGTGTAAAATTTTCAAATGTTTTGATTGTGAATTTCGTGAATGATATAATATGCTAAAATACATTACCTACACATTACATTTCACATAATTAAGCGGTCAAGTTTTATTTAACTTCGTATCTCAATAATAAAATTTAATAAAAGCTTATGAATTCAAAATACTTCAAAATTCTCGGAACGAACGCATTATATTGTTACGAACCAAATGTTCGTCGGATAATATTGTCCACCCCATCGATAAGGTTTAATGGTTCCTGCAATACGCATAAGCACATTGTCTTATTTGATTGCTTTCAAGGCCTCGACTCTGAAACAACCTTCACTAATACAAAATAAGGATTCCAGTAGATAAGGTTCAGGGATGGACTGATATTACTTTTTAGTTATAGAAGATAATTATATTCAATAAAATACAAAATTGATGAGTAATGGATTCTCCTGTCGCTTTATAAATGACCAATCTAAACGTACCTATATTACAAGTCCAGTTAAAATAGTTCTTATGCAAGCTTGGGCATTTTTTAAATCACTGTAAATATTATTGTTATGATTAAAAACGCACCGCTATCTAGTAGAGAATGTTTAACATTTAATATACGAAAAAGATATTTAGATTCCCGACCGACACATTTACCGGTAACGTGACCAGAGTCGCAGCCCTGAATTCGTTACAGCCCAAAGGGCCGAGGCAACTTGTGCAAATCTTGCCACATTTCCCAACGTGAGAATTCCTTTGAACATTCACTGAATCTTTCTGTCAGAGAGACGTTTTATGTTCAATCGGAGGGAATGTTTTTGAAGGCAAACGTAAAAGCGATGCATAAACAGCTATAAAACTCGATAACCAATTGGGTATAAAGTGTTCAATAAAATAAATACTAATATTGGGAGCTTGGAGATATTTCTGGAGAATTTCGATTTGCATATGACATAAACAAATTATTTATCCTAATCTCTTCGTTATAAATTAAAAACTGAAAGTTCAAAAACCATATTTTAAAAATAAAAGAATAATGATATAAGTATATACTTATAGGTAATAATAGCTATAGGAAATGGTACCTATGGGAAAAATTACAAGGTCACAACACATTTTCTAATAATTTAGAAAACTTAAGTGAGAGTGAATCACTATAAAATAAATATTAATAGCTATATGGCTTTTTAAACTATCACTTTTTAACAATTTAACAAATAATAATACTTATCAGAAAACTTAAAGTCATTTAAATCATGGTTTGTTTTCGTTTCGTGTTCTAATCCTTGTCTGTAAATAAATATTTTAACAAAACTTGTTTATTAATATATTCTAGAGACTAATATACAACTAAATGAAGCATATTCCCTAAGAATCATAATAGTTATTAGATATATCATATTCGCACAAATGCTCGTTCGAGCCCAACGAAACCGTATTAATAAAATAATTCGATTTTAGTAATAAATCATCGTACCCTAAATAATTTGGACTCGTTCGCGTTGAGTGGCAGCTGTTGTTTGCTGACGAAATTGAGTTTTTCGCTAAATAAAATCTATTCATGTATTAATTAACTTAGGCACTTGAGCAAACAGCGACGTGTCATGTACTCGTACCATCGCCTGTTATTTCGCGAAATTGCTTTCGTATTTTTACTCGTTTCCCATGATTTGACATGAACCTACGGGTTTGTGCGTGAAGGGGTTTACGCCGTTTAAATATTAATGTTGGTACTTACTTACACATTTACCAATGGCAAGATTCTATTTCAGGCACATCCTTTAATTTGAATGTAAATGAATGATGATAATATCATTCACTAGATTCCACTCGAGGCTTTGCCCGCGTTTTGATTAAATAATGGATGGATGGCTCGTTATAGTAGAATTTTCCGCGGTAAAACGTGCTATCCGATAAATAAGCTACATTGTAGTGAAGGTTTAGCAAAAACCATGTAGTAACAAACATCCATACATTCTTACAAACTTTCACATTTATAATATAAGTAGGATTACTTACTAGGTAAAATTGCAAGGCTGCACGCTGTCTGTTAGAAGAACATGAAATAAGCTGACAGTTTTAAGTAAAATTTTCTTTTGCATTACTTCACGAGTATTTTTATAAGCTTCTTATAATAAAAAAGATTAAAGGTTTTCCTGTTATCACTAAAAAAATGGCGTTGCTCACGAATATAGATTTTATTATTAACCTTGTTTTCTAAAATTTGCTGAAGAAATAGACAAAGACAGGGGTTTCTATTTTTCGTTTTACGATTGAAACCCTCAAAAGATGTTTAGTAATACAATAGTGCTGACGCATCGCAACTATTACCGTCCGTCGTACTCAGACGCTAAAGATTTATTGATTACTAATGAGAATAATAATTAACTTGTCGAGTCATGCATTGTATTTGATTGAAATGGTATAAATAATTTCTACAATATTGTTAAGAACAAAGACAAGAATATAGATCATGACTGCAATGAGATTTCAATGCTCAGATAGTGATTTCAAAAGATTTAAAATGAATGAATTTGCACATTGTTCCTATTTTTTTTCCTTATAAATTATTTTGTTATTTTTTATGTCTTAGGCACTTCAGCGTGCCAAATATTTTATATTTTACTTTTTATTATAAAGAGAAGGGTATATTTCTTTGATATTTAGGTCTCTAGTGCATTTTTTTACTGAAATGACAAAAATACGTTTCCATGTGAGAATCGAGAAATGATCTTTATTATGAAACCATAACACGTAAAGAAAGCAAAATAATGAAGTTCAAATCGCCCCCCGGCGGGACATGCCACGTTTACTAAATCCCACAAATTTTACCAAATTAGGTTTTTGTTTATAATGGAAAGGTTTAGTTAATTTGTTTTGGAATAATTTGTTTTGCTGACAGATTCAAAGTGCCTTGAATGTTTTTTTTATATCATCATCATCATTACAACTCATAAGTGCTTAGATCTCGAACGTACTCAAAGATCTTTACTTAAACTAATGTACTTTAAGCCACGTAAGTACCCTACAGATTTACTTTATTCTGAAATTGAACTGCTTACTGTAAGGAAACTTTATATACTTTCCATCGTGCTTAAATTTAATAAGACCCTTGTTTTTGACCCAGAAAATACTAAAAAAAGGAGAAACAATGCTATAACTAATAACTCTATAGCTAATTCAACATTTGCGAGTCGGCAATATTCTAGTCTTTCCAAATTTCTATACAAAAAATTAAACAAAATTCTTAACATTTATCCCCATAATCATTATAAATGTAAAATTACCATAACAAACTGGCTACTCACACTTGGCTATAATGAAACAGAAGCCTTACTAGAAAAGATAAAGTAAATAAAAAAAAAAAAAAAAAAAAACTCACGTTGCTCAATCTCTTAAGAGAATGATGCTTCGAGAGAAAATATAAATATACGTTAATACATACACAAATAATACTCACGTTAATACTCACACACACACACGTCACACACACACACACACACACACACACCACAGAGATGAGAATTTAATAATAATTATAAGGTATAAATTTTGTAACATAACAATGTAAAGTATAATAATTTATTGCAAGAATATTTTGTTTTCATGTTAAATTCTAATATTTTTATTACTATTATTGCTAATTATTACGAGAAAAATATCTGTAAAATTTAAAATTAAACTAAATTAAACTTTAACTAAAATTAAACTATTATGGTACGAATTTATTACAATATACAATGTCTGAATAACAAAACGCACACGCTTGTTAATTGTACCATACGCTATGCGTTCAAGCTCGAGTCATTGTACTGCATTCGTATTGCTATTGTTTTAAAAATACCCTCATATATTTAATTTTTTTTTTGTACTTAAACTCAAAATTGTTTTAAAATACCGTATATATTTTTTTTTTGTATTTAAACTTAAAATGTAGTAAACTAACATAGAATAATTAAATTAATAATTAGATAGATAAATAAATGAATTTGTATAAGCTTTATGTTATGTAAAATAGGAAGAGCGAAAGCACCTAGCACAAGTATTTCACTATTACTTAAAAGGTGCTTTCAACACTGTGAACTAATTGTAAAGCTTTTAATGAATAAAGATTATTATTATTATTATTATAGATATTAGATCATCATTATATGTAACTCACTACTGGCCATGGATCTCATCAATAAATCAAACAAATATTGCTGGACAAGTCACACAGTAACATGAAGCCCCGTGGTAAGCTCGAAACTTGTGCTACGGATGCTAGATTTCTGATATACAACATATTATATTTGGAGATCATTCAAATTTTTGTCCCTAGGCAGGAATCGTACCTCTTACATCGCAGGCCTTTGGACCTTCGCCTGCTGCGCCACAGAGGTCGTCCATAGAACATAATTTTATACCTTACCAAGTAGGTTTGTCAGAATATTTATTTATTTGACTTACACAAGTAACACATTAATATTTCATAAAATATTCATTAACCAGAATTCATTTACACAAGGACTTATATTGTTCTTCAGTTTTAGCATTGATGTTGAAAGCCACAGGCTTGCATCTGTCAACGCGTATCAACAAGATATGTATATACAACGGGAAACGGTAAACGATTATATTATAATAATCTATGCATTATGCTGTCTTGTATTTGTGGGATTATATTTATCATTAATCTTAACACTTTGTGTGTAGATAGAAACGTAATAAATGTTGATTGATGTATTACAATTTTATTACTTTGCAGATTGAAGTGTAAGGCCTCAAAATATTTTATGCTACCCCGTACCTATATGTATAAGCAACCTCCATACAAAGTTACCACTATGAACAAGTTTAGATTTTTGGTTACTTACTGGGTAACTTTGTATGAGATAACCTATCACACAAAGTTACCCAGAAACCCAGGTAAACTGCCACATCGACCAACGCGTATTTCCAATAATTGCCGCTTACATTCTTACACTTTAAACTTAGCAAGTTCCTATCTCCGTTACATAGAATGGCTGTACTACCTAGCTGAATGTCCTAAACGCTATAAAAGTCAACATTGTATAACTTTTGCAAGTCTTTAAACAGCGAATAAGAGCTGGAATAACGTATCACGTTCAGTGTGAAACGTTTTACTTGACCACTGCAATGGGAAATTTTGCATACCTTTTCGATAGACCTAAGGAATAAATTAAGTACCATTTTGAGTCGTGTTGGCTAAGAGGGTTACATTCGACTTTAATTCCGAAGGTTGTGGGCTTAAGCCCCGCCACGCACCTCTAGATTTTTCAACTTGAAAATTTTATGTGCGCTTTAAAATTTTTGCCCTTACGGGGAAGGCAAACATCGTGAGGGAACCGGCATGTTCTTAGAACTAGGAAATATTTGGAGGACATCTGACATTCACCAACCCGCAATTGGCCAGCACGTGATAAATGAAGGCCTAATCTCTCTCGTCTACTATTAATTCCCAGTCTCTACAGCAGTGTCCCGTCAAGTTGCTGATGTTGTCTCATCATACATAAACATACAAAATGTATACACGTATTTCATAATTTTAGGGTTCCGTTGTCCAACAAGAAACCCTTTTCGCCTTGCCTATGTCTGTATACGGACAAACTATTATTTATAAGTCAGAAACATCCAACATCGTGAATAGAATTGCCAACAGTTCACAAGCTGACGTCACTCACAGATTCTCGTTCAAAGCATTAATTGAATGCGTTGACAGAAAGGAAGATTGGATGTTGATGAACCTTATGCCTTTGCTGATTCTCTTCCGTTTGATGTTATTCTTGGATACATACACACTGTATTTACAACAAAGTTAATTGACCGTGTGAACGAAGCGTCTCTGTTTTAGGTTCTGTGAAAATCCTTTTGTTGGTATGTATATGTAAATCTCTTTATATCCTCTAAAAGCCGCATTTCACAATTGTTTCTTGAGAAACTTGTAACAAAAATCAAAGTGTAGTTTAAGTCAGTAGATAATAAAATAAATTATTCTATTTTATTCTTTTATTTTATTTTATTTTATTATGCGTGAAAAACATTTCCAAATTGGTAAAAAGTGCATTAAGTTTCGAATTATTAGATATTTTATTCCAAAAATGTATCTTAAAATCGTTTATTTTTTAGATTCAAAGAAAATCAATCATTGAATATTTTTGATACTGAAACAGAAGACAAAAACCAAACTAAAACATTTTACCTGAAATTATGTGAAACAAATTCAGTTACATTGTTATTGGTGAAATCGCGGCAGTTTTCGATCTAACCTCCCTAACTTAATTTCCCGCTCAGCTAATCTCGCGTCCCTCATTTCCCTTCTCAACTTTTAATCATTAAAATTGTTCAATAAACACTCTACGTTGCGACTCCTCTAGAGCTATAATTGATCACGTCTTGAGCTCCAGCGCGTGATGGTCGGCAGATTAAACCGATCTGTTATTATACCCGGATAGCTTTACCTGGGTAAAACCCCTCCAAGTGGTTTTTAAACTTTGAAAAACTTTTGGGAGATCTCATTATTTATTGTTTTTGGTAAAGCCTTGTATGAAATGTAGAGCGATCTTGCTGTTACACTTGCAATATTGATTTGTTAAACATCATGTTAAAAATTAAAATATTTCTCCTTACTTCACAATCTTCACATTAAAAAATAAAACGCTACAGTATTTATTCAGTTATCAACGCAACTGAAAACTTGCTTCATACAAAAAAATGCTTGGGTATATTATGTTGGGATGGAATATTATGTTTTAACTTTGTAGACACTAAGATACAGTAAATTATGATTCAAATGAGTTAACTATTACTCAGAACAAGTAATATAAATAGATACTTAAATAGGTATTTACGAGGCGATAGGTCGCATAATTGGGTTGTGTTGTTCGAAACACTAAAATCTAAACAATGTCCAACCCACACGGGTCCGAACTCAATTTAAAATCAGATAACTAATTGTGCATATTAAAGTAGAATGGGTTCTAGCTGGAAAGGGTTCGGCAAAGGTCCAGAAGGAGCGTCAGTCATTGCGCGGGAGTGGCGGAAGCGCTACGTCATTAATTATCCCAGCACCGCCGCTACGGACACAATACTACAATAGACTAAAGTTATGTCGGTCGAGATTAACCTGAACCCTTTTTGGGAAGCATTGTTTTGTTTCAAACTATTAACAACAAGTTATCTATTACGAGAACGTGGAAGTCAGAAATCAACTGGGCAAATGTATTTGGGATTGTTTGGGATGGATTGTACCCTTATTTCTCCTACTCTGTAGGTACTCCTGAAATCTTTAACCAAACCAAATGTTATCTGCATTGTTCATCCCTTCATAGACAGACTTTTAAATTATATTTTTATTAATAAATATAAAATAACATGAAACTAACTTAGGTTACTAAGAAGTTACTAAGTTACTGGAAAGTTTCTAAGGTACTCGAACCCGCTACATACTTTGCCGCAATTTAGGTTGTTAGAAACGATGAATTAAAAGAAGGTACATATAGCTTACTTTTCATGCTAGAGTAGTAATAGTAGAGATAAACTTAGTACAAACTTAAAAATCAATTGATGTTACATGAGAGAGTGAACGTTTCCAAAGTACATTATTGCGTTTACATTCTATCTTGCATTCATAAAATATTATGATAAAAAACACCCCTTTACAAATGATATTGTTCTTAAACAATTCAAACATTCATGTTTTCTGAACAAACGTAAGAATGTTCGAAACCGAGAAAACAACTGTTCCGAACAAATATTTGGGGGTTAAGAAAATGAAATTGCAACCAATAATAAGAAATGGAAATAGACCTATTAAACATATTGATGTTATTCAATAATTGATTTTGAATAACATAAATATACTGGAAAATTCAAACAGCAAATTCTTACCATTGATAAACGCGAATCTTGTGTTATTTTTATTCATTAGGAATAACCTAAAATTGCTGCTTGAATTTTCTAGTATATTTACATATGTTATTCAAAATCAATTACAGGCTAGATAAAATAATTAGTTTTGTTTCTTAGTTCATTATAGTTAAAACTTCAATGAATAACTTAAACTCGCTGTTTAATGAAAGTGGGTGTCAATCAAAATATTTACACCCACTTTTAGTTTGAAATATCTATTCTTAGAATCTCTTTAGAATAATCCGCCTTAACTCTTAAATCACTGAATAATGTGGGCGAGGCCATTTCCGAAACAACACGACTCCTCCGACAACCCCGACAAGCCACGATAATGGCAAACTTCTTAATTAGATTCCCTCGTTAATCGATCGAAATAGACGTACACCTACAAACTGAACCCAAATTAACTAATTTAATAAATAAACGCTTCTAAAATAGTTTCACTTTACGAACTTAAGCGTTCGTTGCTATAATTAACTTAGAATCCAAAATCGGAATAATTAACTTCTTTGGAAAGATAAACTGATAAAGCTTATCAAATGTTTCATGTTTATTAGAGTTATGATTTCACTAAAGATCTGAATCCTGGTTTCCACAAAAGCATTTGTCCCTCTCTGCTTTGGTGGAAACCCGTCCTTACTCACAGATAAACTATCAATAATAAGGTTGTTTTAAAAGCCTGTCAACACGTCGAACAAACTTAACAATCCCCATAAGTCGTTTCCGTCAAATTATTCGCTGGTGCCCATATCTTTAGTAGTCAATTTCACGCATCAGATTCATTGGCTAGTAAAAGAAAACCTTGTTTCAATTCTATGAAACTTACAAACAAGTTTCCTTTGGGACAAACAAATTAGGAGGCATTTTATGTTGGCGACAGTTAAAAGGCGACTTCGGGGTCTTGTAACTTCCGAAGGCTTTTGGGAAATATAGTTTTATAAGAATTTAATAGGTTTTATTTTGCCTTTCTCCAACAGACCTTTCTAGGGTATGTACATACATATATCGACCGTTGGTAGGTATAACTGAACGATACCGCCAAAGACATGTTTTTTCTAGACCATGTATTGACAAATTGTTTTCGTCACCAATGGCCGGTGCGGGTGCTATGTAGTCGAACATTGTAACTCTTGCTATGTTCCCGCTTCTGGTCTCAAACTATTTCTATTAAACTACGTCCCATGGTGAGTTGGACTGTAGGATAACTCTAAGAATCAAGTAAATACTTGATCAGTCAGACATTTCTTGTTAAGTTTCGATTTAATAGATACACGTGTCGAGTTACACTGATTATATAAAAAAATATAAATATTGGTGGACAATTTACACAGCAACATCTATATACCCGTGATAAGCTTGAAGCTTGAGTTTTTCATTTGAAATCCTGTAGAACTTATAATTTATGTAGAAAGTACCTTTAAATTGCAAGCAAAACCAATCGTGGTAAAAAATGATTGCAAACTGAAAATTGATTTAATCAATAGCAAGCACATAAAATATGGGTTATTCCTGAGTTACAAACGAATCGACATTCATTTCCCGCGCTACCATTGAAGTTGGCTTTCATCGGGCCGCCAGCGAGTTGCGAACGTTGATAAATTTTACACATCTGTCAAATGGTAAGAATTATCTAAGGATTCTTCCATAATGTAATTTAAAAATTCTAAATTTTTGTATAGGTAATGTAAAATTTATCAACGTTCGCAAATTCATCTTTTACAATCCTATTTATTTGATAAAACCTACCATCACGATTTAATTATTACACGGGTCTCCCCAGAACCCATTATAGATCTCTTGAGGACTTCGTATATTTTACCACACTTACCACCCCTCTATGTACTGATGTACAATAACTTTCAATTATTTACTAATATTAAATATCGCAAAAGTGAGGCTAGTTGTTGCGCTTTCAACCAAAGAGTTACGAATGGACTTACATGAAAGTTTACAAAAATATAGCTTACTTATGTATAGTCTACTTTTACCTCGGGAAAATTCATAATGACGGAAGAAAGTCCGATAAAAGCCACCCAAAGTCGCGGGTTATATAAGCTATTGATAAAATAAAAGACAAATATAAAAAATTAGTAAGAACTCTGCTACCATGGACGCGCCTTTACAGCAACAATGTTTGAACGCGAGACGCGAGCACCTAAAGTACGATACTAAAACAGCTTTTATTACACTTCTAATTCGTAATATAGATAAATGGTAGGTGTACGTCGCCAGTTTATCACGCTCATTACATGGCTTTATAGCAGTTGCATAGATTTTCTACGCTGATTTGGAGATTATGAAGGGTTTTAAGAAGCTATTTTGTAAGTCTTAAAAAATTCGTGACATCCTAATAATTTTTTCGTAGCCTTTAGCTGTTTATGCGGTCTTCTAGGCATTGTATCGAGACGCAGATCTTTATGGGCAAGACGGAAGGCAAACGTGCACAGGTCAGGGTTCTTACAAGATGATCCGACACCATGGAACAGGCTTACATCATGTCATGCTTAAGACCGCACACAGTGAGGGCTGATTGTACGTGGTCGCGACCCTCCTAGCGCAAAACTTCTTTGCAACGTACGTTCGTCTTATGACGAAGTTGATATTTTAAATAAATAAATAAAATAATTTTATTCAGACAACTTAGATCCACATTACATGACATATTTTTCTCCTCATGTCCTAATTTATAAGCCTCACACAAAGCAGCACGTGTTTTTAGAAATAAATTCGGCAACGTAATAATATTTATCTGAAGTTACCCACTCGCCGACTCCGCAATCAGAGTCAGTTGGCAACTTTTTCGTATTTAACGTTTGAGAATCTTCAACAAACTTCATCTTGCGGTTTCAGGGGAGCAGCTTATGTACATAGTAGTTGTAAAGTACTAACAGTTCTGTATTAAATATATTTATCACTAAACTAACTGTGCCCGTGACTCCGTCCGCGTTAAATTATGTTTATATGGGGGCCACGTCTTATCATAACTGGAGCAAGAATTTATATAGCCTATCGTATGTCCCAGACGTCTTAATGTTTATCTACCAAATTTCATCAAATTCGAATTATTGGTGTAAGAGTTACGCAAGAACATACAAATAATACATACAGAAAAAACTAAAAACCAATTTAGTTTCAGTCGTTCATATATTGCGCCTATAAACACAATATCTCTGAAAATCAACTAACTTACTCCGTGACCGACCCTTACATATTATTTATTAGTACTTATATAGATGTTGAAATAAACTATTCTTATTCATAAGTATGGTGAAGTTTGTACATTTAAAATACGTAGGTATGTTAGGTATGTTATTATTACGTTGAGCCACAGATAACCCCCACTAGATGGTCCATTATAATACTTTTGTTCCGATTCAAACGCACCGAAATTGGAGGAAGGCGCGGGTTGCGGGGACTGGAACAAAGGCGTTGTGATTGGCTATTTCAAGGTCGCACTTAGGTCGCGGGTTGGGAACATTGAATGAATTTGTCGATAATTAATTTCGATGATTCGTTTTAAAATTTCATATTAAAATGAAAATAGCATCATGTAGGTAGGTAGATATGTATTTATTTTTGGAAAAAACAAAACCTGTAGAACTTAAAAATTTAAAAATAATATTAGAAAAATTTATCAAAAGTAATTCATTTGACTGAGTAAGTAATAAACATATTTAATCGGTTTATGGATAACTTATTTATTTTTACATACAATAATACCGAGAGACCCGCTTATATACGTCGTCTAATATTTTTAACGATATCGATTAGAATGTACAACACTAACGTTACACGTGCTTTCGCCGAGAAGGACAACGAATGCAATAAGCGCAATGCGGAAAAGAGACAAGTGAACGTCCTTCGTACGAGTAGCCATTATAAGCTGACCTCTTCACTTGCGTTAGACTATAGAAACGTATATGAAGTTCACGGGTCTGACACTTGGTCGCAACTAAAGCCGTGTTTCGAGGCGGGGCTTTAAATATGGTTGATTTAACCATATGTTTGGCGCGCGGTCTTCGCCTGTTATGAGGTATCTGGGGGTTATTATATCTGTGCGTTGAGCGTACCTTCGTACCAGCGCCTGTTAGTTGAAACCGTGAATCTTACAAAAGACTAGTTAAAATTTAACAAAGTACCTTACAAAGGTTACAACAGTTAACCTACGGGAAAGCTTGCTAATGAAAAAGCACCTGAGTACTCGGAACTAACAATTTATTGCCAGCACTTAGCAGCCCCTTTAACATACACGTTAAGTCAGACACTAAAGTAGCCACTCGCTTAAACAACATATCTTCTGTGGAGAGATAGAAGATATTAAAAAAAGCTTTTAATGTGCATAAAAAAATGAGGTACCTACTATCATGGGTATTTACTGTGCCTTTTCAAAAATCATAGTTTGGATCATAAATCTTGTCATAAGTCTTGTTAATTTCTGTTTGCTTTGCTTAACTTTTTCAACTACCCCAACATTACTGTTATTTCATTTTTATTCTTTACGTTTGTTATTGATTACTATGCTTAATATGTAGTTAACTAAGAATACTTTGTTTGTAAGTAACTTACTAAGGAAATACCTTACGATGCTGTCCTAAATATATAAATGCATGTTAAATAGTCTCATTAAGTGAATTTGTAATTCTTATGAGAGAAATAAACGATCTTAAACCTGATAAATTACAAGAGCCAGGCGGTAAAATTTAACACATTATTATGTATTTTGATTTGATTTTATAGCAGAAAAAACCACAAAAAAAATTGGAGGCTTAGAAACAAAATAGGTATTGATAATAATTAATTATCTTACAAAATTTTTCATCGTTCATTTTGAATAAACCTGACATTTAATCTATTTATCAAACGGAAATCCACACAAATGGAGCAGGAAAAAAATAATTGAAATACGCAACGAAATCCGAATCAATCAGCATCAATCGACGTTACAAAACATTTTACTGAATTGAGCTTAGGCTGAGCCTTGAGCAAGAAAGAAAGCTTGCAAGTAGCGAGTATTCCTTAGAGATTACAAGCCGACTCAGTGGAGAAATTAAAGCTAAAGTTGAGGCTTATTATATGTGGTTCCGTACATACTGATATGTATTAGTTTCTGCAGCAACAATTCGTACTCTGTGGTCATTATCTTTTTTTGCCTGGCCATCAACACGGTAAGACATTGCTCAGCAGAGATCACGTGCATTGCATATCTAACATTCAGTTTTAAAACGATTTCTTAATTTAAAGGACATACTCATTTAGTCCATATCAACAATCTTTAATAAGCACCGACTGTAAGAAAAAAATATCGGTTCAGCAAGCCAGTGTTTATATTGACATTAACTTGATTAATCATTTTTGATGAAAAAACCCTCAATCATGAAAATTGTCTATGCAACAGAATAATGTAGGTACTCAACATTATAATAAGGGTCTATAATGCACAGCTACGCGACGCATTTTAACGAGGTGCTTTCTGCAACAGCCGTGTCGAAGTGTTATGGGAAAATCGGCAAAAGAAGATCGAGGCTCGCTTTAAAGGGTCCCATTAGGAGACCTAAACCTACCGCGGGAAAAATGTGGGTAAACCTTTTAAACGCATAATCCATTGATTTTTTTACGGGATGTTCGATACAATACTTTTTAGCAGAAATAATAATCTACACTTCGACACGACACAGCGCCGCGAGAATACGAACCCCTAAAAATTGTGCTTGCAAACGTAATAAGTCAACATCGCTTCACTCCATACGACGGTGATTCTTGGATCAATTTACATAATACACGTAGCGTATACCCAGTTTAAAAATCTGCGACGCAGGAAGGGTTTAAGAGATAAAGTTACCAGATTCCCGATTCTGATTTTATCTGTTATTTTTCCGTCTATGCAAAGTGTCGGCCGACTGGTTAGTTGAGGAGTGGGTTAATAAAAGTTTTACTTTACTGATGCTTTGCAGTTTTCCTGAGATTTTTTAAATATATTTTTTAAGAAATTGATATATATATGTCTATGTATATTACTTAAATCTATTACTAGTATTGTAGTGCATTTATTACATGTTTACCTACGAATTTCAATGTCTTATACTCACCATATCACTTATATTATCACCACATTTACCAGGCGAAGTAATTTGGTACAGGACAGGTCGGTCACTATGGACCTCTTTGTTGGCATAATGTCTGCTAATTGCCTATAAGCTTCCGGTCTAATTCTGGAACTGGCATAAAATGCACGCTAAGAATCCAACACAAATAGTAGCCAAAGACAATGCAGCGGGAAGTTGCATGGACTTTAAAATAGTTATGGAACGGAAAGCTTACTGAGCTTAAATGAAGCTGCGTTTGTTTGTACCTTCGGACCAGTTAACTGATCTTTTCTGATAGACTATGAAGTAGGTAGTTTTGGTATATTGAACTAATTGAAGTGTCGAAAAAGGTGCTAGTGCAAGAATATTAGCTAGCATTCAATGATTTTATATAGTAAATCATTGCTAGCATTATTGTTTTTTTATAATAAGATCTAAATAAATTTATTGAGATCTTATATAAGTAGATAAATATATTTAAAGATTTTTTTTTTTAAACTTTAGTAGATTTGAAAATTAAGATTATTTATTTATTTATTTATTACACAAAATCCACAGCCCTTACAAATGTACAATATAGTTACTTATAATAGAACTTACGGCACATAATATAATCATAATTCACTAAAACACTATCTCACAGCAGCAATAGCGAACCTTCTACTGATCTCAGAAAGTAATAAGAATCATTACATAAATTCCATGAAAACTCCCGAAACAAAATAAATAATTTAAGGTGTAGATATATGTGAATTTGGTAAATTTGGGTTCAGCAGAAACCATTTATTTCCGTGTTCTTTAACGGAATTGCTTTGAAAAAATTACACAATAATCTATGCCATATAAGGCATTATCTCCTGAGGCCGAAATTTCATTTTTTTTATTTTAAGTACCTGAAATAATAGTGTAAAATACCGTCTACTTTTTCAGCAAGAACCGTTTAAATCCTAATCTATTAATCATAAGATTTTTTAATTTCCATCACCATATAGAATAAAAGAATACCAATCATCTCCTGAGCTTACTTTTTCGAAAAAAAATCCCAGCGATTTTTAACGAATTTTTTACGTAAAACTACACACGCAATGCGCGATCTTCCCCTTCGCGGGCCCTTCAATTCAGTGCGGGGCGAGACGTTGTGCTGAACGGACCTATGACAATTTTCTCCGTGCGCCGTACTAACTAATAATATTCTGTGCCGGAACCAATTTTATAAGTAGTTTGTCATTTATAACTAGCTGCTCCCGCGCGACTTCTGCTTGCCGTATACTTTTATTTGCAACTATGTATCTCCATACTAAATTTCATCCAAATCAAATTTTCTTGCGTAAGCATTATTATCTTTTCCTGCGGAAGCATGTATTTTTCCGCGGTAGAAAGTCTCTCGCCATATACTTTTATTTGCAACTATCTCAATACTAAATTTCATCTAAATCAAATTTTCCCGCGGAAACATGTATTTTTCCGCGGCAAAAAGTCTGTTCTTTCTCAGGGTCTAAAGATTGCCAAATTTCATCAAAATCGGTTGAGAGGTGCGGGAAAGCGTAACAGACAGACAGACAGAGTTACTTTCGCATTTCAATTTTGTATATATTATTTGACGCGTAAAAATTTGACGCATTGCTTATAACACAACTAATAAAGAATGTTACCTAATTTTGATTAATAGCACTCCATATTCTATGTCAAATATAAAAAATAAATAAAAATAAAATAATAGAATAGAAAGATAAATATAAAAATAGAAAGAATTACTTCGATACATTTATATTTTTTTTTATTTATTTATTTCACAACATAAAACATTATTACAAAATAAAAATAACAATAACACATAGAAAACCACAGAGGTTTATAAGTTAGTGTTATTATGAGTCACTTATAATGAGATGGTTGAAACTATTTTAACCTAAGTTTGGAATCGGGTAGGTACATAAGAAATGGAAGAAATCGCTCACAGCGATAAGGCCGCCCATTGTACTCCAAATGTTTTAGTTTTAAGTGTGTATTGTGTGTTTTTGTTTCGTGGTGTGCAATAAAGTATTTTCTATTCTATTCTATTTGCAAGGAAGTGTCGTAGCTTATTACATACTCTTTCTATATGGTTGGACCAAGTAAATGTGTTATCTATACTAATATTATAAAGAGGAAAGATTTGTTTGTTTGTTTGTTTGTAACGAATAGGCTCCGAAACTACTGGACCGATTTCAAAAATTCTTTCACCTTTGGAAAGCTACATTATCCCCGAGTAACATAGGCTATATTATATTTTTTAAAAAATTAGGGATCCTTACTAAAACTCCAATAATGTAACATAAGGTGTAAAAAAATGACCTGAAAAATTCTTTACGTCGCGTGCGCTGCGAAAACTATTGATGATAGAACAAAATCATGTACTACGACTTTGCAGAACTCATCATTATCTACAAAAAGTGTCGCGACAGCATATGTCTAAATATTATAGTTATGTCACAATAAGCAGTTTTTTATTCTAAAATATTAATTTATATATGCCGCCTCTTGAAAGGGTCTTCATTTGTACCTTGGTATTAATCCTTATCAAAATAAATTACTTTATATTCAAGACGGCTTTAATACCTTTTTATAACTTTTTGAATTATTCAATTCGGACATTTCATTCGGAAGATATCACGAGTTTAAAAATGCAAGTATTAGAAAAATATCGCGAGGTTGTCGCTCACCGCGCTCAGCTAGCCAGCATGCGATGTAGGCTCCATGTAAGCGTCACTACATGGGGGTACGGGGGGGAGTCAATGTAATGTAATGTAGGTAATCCTAACTAATATTATAAATGCGAAAGTAACTCTGTCTGTCTGTCTGGCTGTCTGGCTCTCTGTCTGTCTGTTACGCTTTCCCGCTAAAACCTCTCAACCGATTTTGATGAAATTTGGCACATACAATCTTTAGACCCTGAGACAGAACATAGGCTACTTTTTACCGCGGAAAAATACAAGCTTCGGCGGGAATATGCTTACGCGGGAAAATTCGATTTAGATAAAATTTAGTATGCAGAAGATAGTTGCAGATAAAAGTATATGGCGAGAGACTTTTTACCGCGGAAAATACATGCTTACGCGGGAAAATATATGCTTACGCGGGAAAATTTTATTTGGATGAAATTTAGTATGGAGATAGTTGCAAATAAAATTATATGGCGAGACGAAGTTCGCGGGGGCTGCTAGTCTATTATAAGACCTAGGTACATATGGCTATCTACTATGTCTATAGTAGGGCATCTACAGTTCTTACTACTTGTGTGTAAGCAGCTGTGGTCGTGTGCAACTAAGTTGGCGGGGGGGTCTTTTTGAATATAAGGAGACTTGATTACTAACATTTTAGTTTTACTGGCATTCATTACTAATCCAGCATCATGACACCATTTACATAAATTGTCAAAATCTATTTGCAGCAGGTCACGGGCTTTATTAGGGTCATCATCAACTGCAACGAGACACGTATCGTCTGCGAACTGGTAGCAAATGGTATGGTTGATACAGTTGCTCATCTCATTGACGTACGACAGAAAATGAAGCGGACCTAGTACCGATCCCTGGGCAGTACCCTCAGTCACTGTTATATAATCACTATTT
The DNA here is from genome assembly GCA_963691955.1 of Chloroclystis v-ata. Lineage (NCBI taxonomy): Eukaryota > Metazoa > Arthropoda > Insecta > Lepidoptera > Geometridae > Chloroclystis > Chloroclystis v-ata. The sequence goes on along the minus strand of OY829902.1, from coordinate 6,195,246 downwards.
TGATTTTCAACTTTGACAGAGTATTTTCGATTATGAAGGTAATTTCCACACCATTTTAGCAGGGGACCTCTTATTCCGCAATTATCTAGTTTCTCAATTAGTTGTAAATGATTCAATGTATCAAATGCCCGGGAAAAGTCGATCAGCAGTATCAGTACATGTTTTTTATCATTAAGGTTAATATTAACTTGATCTGTAAATACTATTAGGAGATCATTAGTGCCCTTTCCCGGTTGAAACCCAAATTGATTTTGGTATAGGACATCGTGTTTGTTGGCCAAGTGCGAGTCGGACTCGCCCATGTAGGCTTCCGCAGCAATTGTTTATATGAAATAGTTTATGACGTACTATAAAAAAACTACTTCATAGATTTCGTTCAAACCAATTTTCGTTGTTAGTTTTTATGGTTATGTACAATATATATTTTTTCTAGATTTATCATCTTCTTATTTTAGAAACTAGAGGGGGGGGGGGGGGACACTCTGTTTTGCACTTTGGAAGAGTCTCACGTCCAAACTATTGAGTTTAAAATTAAATGGTTTTAGAAATATTGTTATGATTTTTAAAGACCTATTCATAAATAACCCACACGTATGGGTCCGATTAAAAAAAAGTTTTTAAGTTTCAGTCCTATGTATGGGGATCCCCAAATTTAATTTTTTTTTTCAATTTTTTTATGAAATCTTAGTGCGGTTCACTGAATACATCTACTTACTAAATTTCAGCTTTATAGCTCTTATAGTTTCGGAGAAAAACGGCTGTGACATACGGACGGACGGACAGATGGACGGACGGACGGACGGACATGAAGAATCTATAAGGGTTCCGTTTTTGCCATTTGGCTACGGAACCCTAAAAAAATAGGTTTAGTACATCTGTAACGTTCAAGCTACTATATTTACATACTAAGTATCTATCCTACTTCCTACTAATAGTATAAATGCGAAAGTGAGTGGGTGTGTTTGATATCTTTCACGAAAAAACTACTGACAGATCTGGACGAAGTCTAGAATAACACATAGGCTACTTTTAATCCTAAGAAAATGTATAGTTCTAGATGTTGATTGATACGAAGTGTACTCATTTGCAATAAATCAATGTATTGTTCATTTAAATTTACTAAGAACAGCGGTACCTACCTATAGTATATAGATAAATACCAATAGCAACAAAACTTTAATACATATAGGTAATTAATTGTCTTTAACGTCAAAGTTTAATGGTAGGTAGGTACTTCTACTACTTGAGTTATCTTCATCCATTTTATAAATCGAATAATATTTAAGTACTACTATTAAACTATTAACTTAATACGCAGACGAAAACACAACAAAATACTGCGCAAGCTATTGCACTACTACTATAATCTGCTGGCGACTTGATACAAAGCGGGCCGTGGCCCGCGCGACGTTGTTGTATGACGTCACAAGCGCTCATGTGACTGTTAGCGAGACTCGATATTTTTCGAAACTTTGAATGCCTATAAAATCAAAACTACTAGGTACTTTTTAACTAAACAAGTGTATTTGTATACACGCAGGCTTTACTGATACAAAATTTCAAGCGATTTGGCATACCTAGTAACATTCCTTATTATCTGGTTAGCGCTGCGAGTAATATTTTCGATACGCCAGCGCCGCTCGCGGTCGCTGTTGTCAACTCTCGTAGTCGTTTCTGCCGCGATTTTCACTGCCTACTCGCTCTTAACAATGTTTCCAGTCAACAACCCACACAACATTTTCGCATGTCAACGTCAAAATCACTCCAAAACTTCAAACTTTAGTGCCCATTTCAGTTAAAATTTGAACCGTTGAGCATCTTAAATAGGTAAGGTAAGTGCCTAATTTGTTGGGAGTAGCGGCAAAAACGGATCCGGAATTAGTTTGGTCTCTAGGGCTGCATGCATTCGTACGACACATAACTCCGCTCACCGCACCTCTCCTGAAAGCATCGCAATTGGGAATGCTACTTTGTGAACTTTAATTACAGGATACGAAAGCTTAATAGCTGTTCTATCAGCAACATTTATTATTTTCAATTTTTCTATTATGATTTGTTGTAGTAGTATCGTATCGGGACTTCCATAAGCTATTTTCAAGTTCTTCTGATTTTAATTTATTTATTCAGGAAAACCTTCACCTAATAACATAGGACATAAAGAAATTCAAATCAAGGTCCTTAGACCTTAGTAATAAATTATATACCTCAGAATTCAGATCAGCATCAGAGGAATTACGAAGATTCATATAAAAAAACATAAATGGTTCCCTTAATGAGTACAGCAAGATCCACCTTTCATTTGCGATGAATGTTACACGTGCGAGATGTGAAACGCAATCATATTTCTATAGCTCCGAACCAAGTGTTTCTGTCAATCAGAGCACATAATCATAAAGGAAAACGTTCGAGGAAATAGAATCGACAAATAAGCACGTAGGAATGCCTTCAGCAGTGAATGTGGTGACATCATTCGTCACGTTACACACCAAAAGGCGATTGGAGTTGTCATGGAGTTCCCTAGAGAAATGTCAGATCGATCGGTAACTTGTTAACCACTATAAACTTTCCAAACACAATTGAGGTAACAGCATTCGGGAGTTTTGTTTGGTTCTCTTTTGTGAATAAAGATGTGATTTCGTGAGATGGATATGTTTGAATAATGGTGATACGATGAAAAGGGACCATAATGTTGCAAGAGTTTATCCAATGCGTTGTCAATACATTTTTGATTCAATGTAAACTGTATTTAAATCTATTTGCTTTTCTATTTCATTTGTACAATGGGTGTCTTTTAAGATTTATTATGATATATATCAAGCGAGACGTGTTGGTTAAGTAAGCACCCTCGACTTTCATTCCGAAGGTTGGGGCTTCAAACCCCGCCACGCACCTTCAAACAGATTTTTCTTCATGAAAACATTATGTTGGCTTTGAAAACACGTGCTCTAACGGTGAAGGCAAACATCGTGAGGAAACTGGAATGTTTCGAGAACATTAAAAAGTTTTAAGCACATGTGTTATTCTCCAACCGGCACTTAGCGTCGTTAAATCACCAGCGTGGTGATTTAAGGCCTTGAACCTGGTGATATTTAGTGTACCTTGCTTATGAAAGTCTATGGCGGGAATTATGGTATACATTTTAGAACCTGAATTTAAACATAATTATGTGCAGCAATAGGTCCAAAATAGGTTAATCCTGTACAAGCTTCGGGAACTAGCATGAACGCTTTGTATAGGCACAATAATGCATCATTAATTATTGATCGGATTACTCGGTGAATCGATAGATATAAAAAATGCAAATCAAAATACAAATCCTATTTAAATTTTAAATTCGTAAATTCATAATAATGTATGGATGTAAGTTTGACACGCAAAAACTACTGAACGGATTACAAAAAAACTTTGTAATAATGTGAAATAATAATAATTAAGAAACAGCTTTGATTCTACATGAAACATAGGTTTATTTTTAATCCATTATAACGTCGACAAAGCTGTACATATGGCTAGCTACTACAGTGATTATGATTACTTCGATCATCTCATCATCATGCATCGGAGTATTTTATCACTTTGTTGTAAATTAAATAACGTTGAAGATTAAGACGCCCCTAATTGGTAACTCTAAGGTGCTCTGAGTTCCAGCGCAATTCTAAGGATTACCCGTGCTCGCTACACTCCGGATCTTTTTGTCCGAGTATCGATTACAGGAATTTAATCAGTAGCATCAGTATAACAATAATGAATCGAGGAAGTTTTAATGCGATCTTATTTCAGGCTTTCCACGCTCATTAAATTTAAATGAAATATTTTTTTAGCGGAGTTTTAAGGATTTTGAGAGTAATCCTAAATCAAAGCATAAATTTAATCAAATTGAATTATGATCAGTTCTTTGTCGTAAAAAGGGATGTGTTATACCTGGGGCTTGTCCATTAGTTATAAGTGACAAACTTTTGGATCCGCAGGATGCCTCACAGCTAGTGTGCAATTATCCTTTACAATATGAATATGAATATATACATTACGGAAGTAAAAAGTAGGCCATTTCTTTTAATGAACTTCAACTTTTTGTGATGACTCAATTTCATCAATGTCAACAAATAATTTCATCCAAATCGGTAAGTCGTTTCGCCGTCAAAAATCAACAAACATCCTAACTTACAAACTCTCGTCCTAATAATATATTTAAGGAAAGATCACATATTTTAAATAAACATACTCTCCTATGAATAGAAACTTAGTCATAAATAGATGTCAAAGTAGGACTTGCAGTGCCGTGCACAGAAATATAATCTGCGTACGACACGGACAGAATGCGCTCGTCTTGCCTCGCCGCGCTGCATAAGAAAACAGCCTTTTTATATTTTCAGTAGCAGTCTCCCAGGTAAACATCGAGGTAGAATAGTGACTTATAAGATACATGATCTATCTATATATTTGTAGAGTCTTAAATCCTAAGTAAGGTTTATCTAGACACTAAAGTTAAGTTTGTTAATATACAGGAGCATATTGTGATATTGTTTTATTAATTTAAGTGTCACGGATCGGAAAACGCAGCGTCGGACGTCCACCAACAAGATGGACAGATGATCTTGTCAAGGCTGCTGGTTGGATGCAGGCTGCATCCGACCGCAACACCTGGAGGTCATTCAGGGAGGCATATGTCCAGCAGTGGACGTCCGATGGCTGAAAGGATGATGATGATGAATTTAAGTGTGTACAATAAAGTTATTATCTATCTATCTAAAGTTATCTTTTATAACATTAAATTAATACACGCATTAAAATTAAACAAACAGTTACGCACTCAGATTATAGTTGCAGCGTAGCGTTCTTACTGGCTGCGATCGCGCAACGTTGCAGTGTGCAACTAGAACGTTCGAATTATTTAATAAAATTTGTTTAATTATTAGGTACTAGGTTTTATAAAATCAAGGGAACTTATCTAAGGAAATCGTTTCACTCGACGTAAACTACTTGGCATTTTATCCATCTGTTAACTTAATTAATTGTTCTTCAAGACAATAAAATAAGCAAAGAAATTGTACAATGAACTACTTCACAGATAAGTTTTTTCTTCCAAAACAATAAGAATGAGAAGAAAGAAAAAAGAACTGGAAAACTACAAGCACATCTGAATAATGTGCATTCGCACTTGAATCGTTTCTATGGATGTGACAGCATTTATGCCAGTGCCACTGACTTCGCCTAGAATTTTACGGATCATATTTTGTTTCTTTTATGAATTTCATAAAGCGCTAGCTTTATCCCCTCTGTTACAGTAGTTCTACTGAGTAGTTCTACTAGTTGTACAAATGATACACTACTGTAACATTTGTACAACCGGTTGTACAAATGATACAGTAGTGTATCATTTGTACAACTAGTGCATATCAATGTTAATTGTCTAGCATATCACCTTCTTTGTAGATATTGAATAATAAACAATCATAACAAAAAAAATTGTCAGAACGCTGTCAAGTAAAGTAAAAATTTATTTAAATATTCAGTGAAACAAAAAAAAAACATCTTTGGTTTTTCTAATAGTAGTAACATTGGAAAGTGTAACAGTTTACTGGCTTCACCATTCGCTGACAAGACAAATGTTCTACAGTCTCATTATTAAATACCTCCGTAGGAATTAGCCAATTTATTATTATTTATGTATAGTAAAACCATTTTTAAACTGAACGCCCCTCCACCGCGGTTACACGTACAAGCAAAAAGGTGTATAGATACAACACACATAAATTGATCTTTGTCATTGGATGTTCAATGACGTATAAAGAAACGGGCCCCATAGACATGTGGCAATAGCTTAGACCATAATGATAATAGGTTTATGTCAAATCCATACATTTTGTACTTTTTTTACCAACGATGTCGATTGCCAAATGTCTAGCCTCCACGGTGTCACTATGAAAGAAAGACTGGATCTGTCGACCAACTAGTGCATTAATGAGCCGAACGCGCGACTGAACAAACGTGTCACTCAAACAAAGAGCGCGCTCTCCGCCATACAAATGCCTACACGGGATTGGTCGCACAACTTATTGACAACGCAGTGCGCGGATGAGTCCATGTTTACAGTAAAGTTGTAGCACGCACACAAGTATACTGATGCAATAAGTATTTCCTCACACACGTTGAAATTATCACGGTTTTGTGGAGGGGAGTTCATTTTAAGATTAGATCATCTATACTTATTGAATGAAGAAATGTTTGGTTTTGTTATAAGAATTGTTAAGTTTTGTTAGTTTATGTTAATTTCTATTATTATTGTTTCCCGATAAGGCGGTGTGGTCGCTCAGCGACAAAGCCTTGTTTTCGTAATTAAATAAAAAAAACCCTCTTATTATGAATGTATTCCTGGTAGTTTTGGCTAAAACATTACCTTTTTTTTCATAAATAATAAGTATAACTTATTTTACATCTTAATGTTTTTTCACTCGTGAAAATTTCGCAACTCCAAATAGTAAACTTATTAACTTAGCAGATTCCGACATTTTTGGATTTGATAATAAACAGTCAAAATTTCACGAATCCATAATTATAAGAATTCAAGATTCTAGGAAGGAGAAACCAGGTGATTTTCTTGTATTTTTTGTAGTTGTACAAATGTTACAGTGGTGTATCATTTGTACAACTAGTTGAACTACTCAGTAGAACAACTATAACAGAGGGGCTTTATCCGAGCTAGACTGGATTTCGTAAAGGTACCCAGATGTACCATAAAAACTTTATTTATTGCTAATATCAGGATAGGTGCATGTTTATAGCCTGAGAATATTTTCAGAAAGGTAAAGGTATTAAAAGACTTACTCTATGTACTAAGTGAAAAATATACACCCGACTACTCATAAATTTGCTCCAATCATTTATACGCAATCTCATAGATTCTCTTTTTAATAATTTATTTACGTACAGTTTTCAATATTGATATCCCGGTTTGGACTTGGAGTTAGTCAATATAATCATTTTTCGTATGTTCAATATTTTTTAATAAGATCAGCTACTACATAATTTTGATAGTACAAATCAAGATCAAGGCTAAATTAATAAATTTTCAGTCAAAATTTTAAAACTCAAAACTTATTTGACACGAACCCTCTAATTGCGGGGGAGCAAGGTGCAATGCAAAGTTGTTTAGCTATTAGATCGATTTCAAGCAGTCTTACGGAAATACTTTTAAATTTTCCGTTGTAAGCCGTGCTCGGTAAATGTTAACAGGCAGCGATTTTCTCAGCATCGCTGCCACAAAATGGTTCTGTTATTGGCTTTTATTAAAACTTCTAATATAAACACTCAAGCCATGAACCACACGGTGCGGCTTAAACATAAATAAAACCTAATATCGTTGGTGGTTTCGTTAAATTATCTATCGACTAAAGTTAAATCCGTCTAAGTTTGCAACACTAATTCCGTTTTATAATTAAAAGGGGATTTCTGCGCCTATTCTCAATATAAGTTTACCGTTTATTTAGGTTAATCCTGAGTTCATAACTATACGATTTACTGAGTAGTTACTTGTACAGTGAGTAAACAGGACTGTAAACTCTGCGTGGAACGGATTCGCTTTGAACTTGTTTACTGAGGACTCATAAACTGTAATGAAACTACTTTAAGTCTGTTACAACTATTGGTTTTAATATTTCATAGTAGAAAATAATAAGAAGATACAACTAAGGACATCAAACGTTACCTATCTTACAAAGACTCCCTAGCAATTAACTGTTGCCTTTAAAACCCGTTTGTCGATTGTTAGCAAAAAGAGCAGTTATTTGTTATATTATATAGGCTAATAAAAAAATTATATACCAGCCAACCCGCGGACAGCTTCGCTTGCGTTTTTTAACGTTAGGTAGGTATACTTAGTTTACAGAATATAGCCTTCCAGCGGTACCTGAGATTAGCGCGTTCAAACAAACAAACTCTTTAGCTTTATAATATTTCCCCGCTGTAAAAGTATCCAATGTCCTGGTCAAGTAGGTAAGTTTCTTTTTCAGTTATTTCGTAGATAATTGGTAAGAAATTACATTTTTGTGTTTGCTCGTTCAAATCAGTTTTGTAAAATGATCTGAATTATTATTAGGAACGGCTTCCTTAAAAGTTGCCTTCATTCACTTCAAATCCCTTTGAAAATGACTTACAATTCATGCTCCATTTGTCAGTGGCCATTACTTTTGCGTTATTGAACGCGAACATTATTTTCTCATTAAATACAGAGGGGTTAGTTTTGGGAGATGGTTGATAGACTCATTTGTCAGATACGACGGGGTGTAGCAGGAATTCTAATTTAACTTACACAACGTTTGTACAAGCTTACATAGTCTTGCACGATGAGCCTCCGAACTTTGACTGCGCTATGATACTGGCTATCACTACTTCTAGATCGATCACAATAATCTCGCAAGTTGAAGAAGTTTTAGTAGGTCTTGTTTGTGGTTTTCAATTAAAGTAGTTTTTTATTTAAAAAAACATGACAAATAAATTTATAATAATAATAAATATTCTTTATTTAACACCATGTACATAATTAGAAAATTTTAATATAAAAATTTTAATAACATTGGGGTAATGGGCGGCCTTATCGCTGAAAGTGATCTCGGCCACGAATAAAACAAAGGTTGCTTTTTGTATTATCGTTAGATTGTCTCAATAATATACACAAAATTTTAAATAAAACATTAAGATTTTATGACTCTTTATTCTTATTATTATACTGTTTAGTGCCGACCTAAGAATTGGACCACCAAATCTTTTTAAGACTTCATCAAACCGGCTAACGAAAAAAATCACAAGAGGAGCAGCAGCGTTGTTCTGAGTGCTGTACCAAATTACTGCGATCAAGCCGCCTAGTACGCGTGATGATAACGAAAAATATCGATGTACAAAATCCACAAAGACCCATTAATAGGATCTGTTGTGGAAAACTATTACAGGTACAATAACGATGATGATATTTTAAGACTTTGAACGATCATGAGTTTAAATAAAGGATAATATAAATATTTTGCATTCAGAACAGAAAATGCAAAGCAGAAATGGGCTTATTTCTTATACAGTAACCATTCTAAGAATTGAATGCAAACTCCAGCTCGCTCTATTGCACGATAGCACAAGCCTTGTATTTACGGACACTGGAAAAATATAGACTTAGATAACAGTAGTTTTATTCTAACAATCTTCTATTCTAAACAAACTATCGACAAGAGAGATGGAAATCTTTAATAAAACTGCGTCTTATGCAGGCACAGACTGACTAAATGTATCTTCTGATGGATCAGTATAAGTTATTGACATGTAAAATGGTTTAGTTAAAAATATTTCTGTATTTATTTCTATACAAACAGGCGTGATGCTCAATTGTTTTAGGTTTCTATTTTAACTGTAGGTGTTTGAAAGGTGTGTAATGAAATTGTATACTCTGGTATAGACTCTGGTCTGGTACAGTTTCCTTGAGAAGCCGGGTAGATGTGAGCAAAAGCATATTATTTTGAGAGCTATATGAAATAATATCGTGGTCAACAAAATACGCTATAACTGATTACCTGAAAGACCCAAAGGTACCTTGGTAAATTTTATCTCAAGATTAAGGTAAACGCTGATAGTACAAAACTAGGGACGTCGAAATAAATCAAATCCACTTTTTCCCGTTAAAAATTCCTTCCATGAATAAAGCTGCGTATCCCTCGGGACAGTCATCGGATTCGGCAGCTAAATTGGATCAGGCTTTCCTCAGATATTTTGCAGTAGATAGAAGTTAGATTCAGTTTTCTATAGGCAATCAATGGATCCAATGGTAGTACCATTATTAAGCCAGCACCATATGACTCACGTTATAAACTATTATTAATTCTTAAACACAAGACGTTTTGAAATAATATGAACAAAGCAAAAACTGGTATTATTTTTCCCGAAGAGGACAGTTTGGACAATATTTTTTCCTATAAAGACAATCTTTGAAACCATTGTGCGGGAAAACAAATTCATTTATAGCGGAAGGAAATCTAATAGGGAAGGAACATTCTTATTTATTTCGTCTATTTATTTCACTGTGATATAGCTACCTTTGTTTTTCTTCGGGAAACATTGCTTTCAAGCAAACAGATGAGAATGTGTAGGTGAGCACGTGAACCAACCGAGTGATTCGTGAAGGTGAACGAACAATCAACTAATACGAAACTCTGGCAATAACTCGTCTACATTTCGCACAATGAGAATCATAGCGCTCAATATACGTATTAATAAAAGTGTGTGTAAATAAGATATACCTACAGATAATTCTATATGCTGGTAACTCCTTATCTAGGTTTAAATTGCATGACTATTTATTTTATTTATATTAAATGTTTCAGGGTTATAATTTTGAATGAATGATATAAGGTAAGTTAATTATGTAAAAAACTATATTCACTAATTGGAAAGGAAGTAAAAAAAGTGTATAAAGTACTTTTTTATTTTTTTTTATCCACACATAATTAATTTTAGATTATACCTTACAATAGTTAAACAATATCTTACCTAACCTACCAGTACAAAACCATACTATAACAGCGTAAACAAAGTAAATTATTTGCGTTAGCTCTACAAAGGGGCAATTTCACCTGCAGAAAATTTTATGCATGCAAGCAGATGCTTTGCACCGCTGGAAATGCTTCAAGAAAACCACAAAGGAAGGGCAATTCTGTTATACCAGATTTCCTTCATAGCTACCGGATAATTAAAATCATACCAAAGTACAGCTGTAAGAACTAAGTTGCATATTTTCTGCAAGGGTACACCCACACTGAAACAACTTGAAAACACGGAACTTAGAGGAGAAGGTGGTAATGTGACCCCCCACTTTGTTTTTGAGGGTTTATTTCTAAAATAAAGGAATTAAAAATATGAAACGAAGAATATTGGGTTCAGTATTTATTTGTGCGTTCACATCTTGCTATAAAATAAATTAAACTAGCTAAACAAAATTCAAATTATCAATTATTCTTAAGTAATCCAATTTGGCATCTCGAGATCAACTGATGGTTATGTGGCCCCCTGGGGGTCACATTAAATGTATTGACACATAACGACAGAAGTCACAAATATAATAGTCCCCTTTTGAACCTGCACAGGCGATATGAGACCATAATTCGCAACTCTGACACTGTATCCATTTCTCTCAAGGTCTGTCATTGGTATAAATGGTTTTGCAAAACATACAGGGTACATTTTCGTTGTCTATTCAGATTTATGTCATCAAAATTGACGTTTGTTTCGTCACTGTCGGAACTACTGCTAGGTGTCACATCTCTCCTGCGCCGTACACTAACTTCACTAGTGCTTGCTCCATCATAATTATGTCTGACACCTTGTCCACGTCCGCGACCACGGCTTCGTCCGCGCCCTCTTACACGAGTCTCTGCTACTTGCAATGATTCGGTTAATTGGTTTTTATATGGCGATGATGTGATAACGTTTGCTCGAGTAGTCTTTCTTCCACGATTAGAAGTGCGTAAGTACAAAATAAAAATAGGTATGTAAATGCACAAGTCTTATATGTAATGTGGCCCCCGGGGCCATGATACAACCAATGTCGGGGGGCCAAATTAGAGTAATTCAAAATATTTTGATATACAATCTAAAACAATATGATATAGTGAAAAAATGCATATTTACCTTATAAATAATGTAGACCACATTGTCACGACACAATATTTAAAACCACAGCAAATTTGATCAATTGTTTTACCAATTAAGGAATAAAACTCACAGTAGTAAAATAAGTTTAGCGGGTACGAGTTTCAACTTGTTCAAATGACGAACGTACGCAACCGCCCCAAGCGGATTTATAGGGTATTCAATCAATAGTACACTAAAATGATCTCGTTGCGCCAAAATAATACTAGATGCCGTTGTGGGAACTAACTAATATTGAAGGGGGCTAATATACCTGCGGGGGTCATATTACCACCTTCTCCTCTATCTTAAATTAAATTATCTCAATTCAAAAGGTTGCTTTCAAGTTGGAACATTTGCTAAGAACCACGGGAAAACGTTGAAGTTAGATAAAATATTGACATTAGTCTGTGTTTGAATTAGTTAAAGCGTCCTCTTGTCAAAAGGTTGCTTTCAAGTTGGAACATTTGCTAAGAACCACGGGAAAACGTTGAAGTTAGATAAAATATTGACATTAGTCTGTGTTTGAATTAGTTAAAGCGTCCTCTTGTCACAATAATTACAGACAAATTAGACTTTTAACATCAAAGTTAAGGCCAAAAACCGCTAGTTTATTATAGATCCGGAAACCTCTAGGACGACAAGCAATTTGAGTGAGCAAATTAAACGTTTACATAGTTTGAACGCTGCGGTCTACCCGGAGAAAGACAGTCCTTACCTACTCTGAGTGGACTTTGTAGGTACAGAATTAGTTTTCAATTCTGCGGGTTACCTATATTATTCTGCTTGAGTGCTAAGCTTATCCAAATATTTCATCATCATTTTAGCTGTTGTCTAAATGGAAAGAGTATCTTTCGTATAAAATTTGCCAAAAGGTTTTTATGTTTTTGTATCTTTTTGCCTCAAAGGTTTAGTACATTTTTAAGTTCAATATTATTCCTGCTTTCAAATAAATATTTTAATTAACGTTAAACTTGCTGCCTCCTGAGTAAGCAAGAAGACAGCTGACTACCCAATTCAGCCGACTAAAATCTGTCACTACAAAACTTAAGCTGTGTCAATTTAGCGAAACTAATTTCAACTCCCATATAAGTTTGTAGTTTCGTCACAACAATAATGTGCTCATAAGATGGCTTAGCAAACATGAAGCAAAACTTCAACTAATAGCGTGACCCAATAATAACAGTAAAAGGACTCGTAGCTTATCTAGATGGCATATTTGGAGGAAATCCAAGCCATTTAGCAAAAGGCGACAGATACCACTTTGGACTCCAAAGCAAATGATGCGAAAATTTTGATTTACAGCAAAGATTTACCTACTTTATTATACTTTAATAGTACTAATGTGTATATAGATTTAATCAAAGCATCATAATTTTCATCATCAAATCAACTGATTTCCAGTACCTACATAATTATTATTTGGAAAATTCCGACCAACTATATATAACTCTAATGCCCAGGACAACAGCGTATATACAGGTATTTCAATTAAAAAAAATGAAAGCAGCATACTCAGGTAATTTCTCTTACCTAAAATCAGATTCAAGTATCGTATCGCTTACGGTTGCACTTTACCCGAAGGGATGGCACAGGTCAAGACCCCACTTCGTAATACCCATTCATTCGCGGCAAGGTGGGTAAAATTGCAGATGCTTCCTACACTACATTTACACTGATTGAATGAAGCACTTTAAGAGGTGTTTATACGCACGGAACTGAAATCTTTTGGATTCTTTTCGAGCAAAGTAATCTTATGATTTGTACCTTAATTAATAGGAAGTTGAATGTAGGTACCGTTTCATGTACCTAAGTAAGTATATACTTTTTAATTTGTTGTTTAAAATGCAATGTAACCTAGAAATGGCAAGTTATTTTTAAGGCGTGATCCCTTACACAGATCTAAATAGATAATGGTAGTTTATACAAAAAAAGGTTTTTATAAAACTTATATTTTTACCTGCTACAGAAAATCTGCTTTAAATATATTAAAATACGCAAAGATAAAATGTCTCTATTTAACAAGAAATATGTCTACTTCCCAGATAAAACACACACTGCACATTTAATAAGGAACTTCTCAACAGGTAAAAGTTGTAACAACATCGAGTTTCTTATTAAATAGTTCTTTCAAAGGAAGCCATTAAAACAACTTCATTTAACGAAGAAACTTCGCAATGTTATCAATTGTAATATGGTCCATTCCAGGCTCGTTTAGTTTAATACGGTGTCTTACTAAGAATAAACTGTTTCCAAAATACTTTTATTAATTTTAGTACCTATGTCATAATTGACTCTGTTTTATTAAAAATAGACAAAAGATTCTTAGAAAGCAAAAATATCTAAGCATTCATAAAACGCTTATCAGAAAGTATTTTTATCTATATTATCTATTGAGATGAGAATTCCTCAAAACTAATTAATAATGGTTGTAAATAATTGTATTTCCAACAATTATTAGGCACTTAAACGTCCCATATAGAACGTGTTTACAGATGTAAACTCGTTCCACCACCAGTGACGCCTCAGTCAAACGCCCCGACATACGAAGTTACCGAATGAAATTGAAATTGAACTGATATCGGCAAATATTTAACTTATGCCTTAAAACAACACGTCTAAGGATGCTTAGACGTGTTGTTTTAAGGCATAAGTTAAATATTAATACTTTAATTACCAGTTCTCATATCGATATGAAAATATACAGACTCTTCTAAAAATAGTATTTTTTAATGTATGAAGATAGAATTTGTAACTGTAGCTATGGCTGATGGTCGTAGTGTAGCATTATGCACTTCGTAGCAACCGTAGCTGGCTACGTTGTAGGTACGTTGCAGTTCTATAAAATAGGCAAAGCAGATTCTTGGTTCAAACAGAATGTAATATGAATCCCGTAGCGAACGAATCTCCGCTTGCGGTGAAAGCGACTGCAGGTTCGATTCTCGCCGAGGGATTAGCGTTTGTTGTTTAGTAGTACATTTTTCTCATATTTTTTTAAGTGTTTTCTGTAATCAAAAGTTTTTTTATAAATATCGGAGACATTCGACTTTTTTTTAATTCAAACTTTACCTCTGGTTACTGACTATGATTTATCATACGTTACAAATGATTTCAAATAGAAGGTACTTATATGTCAAAGCTTATGTATTTTACTTGAATAGTGCTCATAAACGTTAGCAGTAAGGGAATGTCGAGATCCCACTATTGAGAAGACATGCAAATTTACCATTACCCGATTAATATGATGCATATGTTAACCAGCCCGTTAGCCAAGTTAGTTCATTCCTTACAGGGCGTATTGTCTGCATCACGTTGCAACAGTGTTGTACCAGTTTTCATAACATGGATGTTAATTTCGTCTGTGGTTTGTGCAAAACAGCTCCCTTATTGTATATCTGTAAAACTTCAGATAGGCAGACATGGCGAAACTATACAGAACCCTATAAACGAAAATTTATTTTGATGCTGCAATCTAATCTCGTGCTTTTATTTTACCTCAAGGAAATTAATACTTAATTAAATATTACCGGTGCTCTAGATATTTACCAGGAAAATTTTATTGAAAAGGTAGTTCTATAAAATAATCTAGTGAAAAAGAGCTTTGAAATTAATAAAATATGATTCTTGGAAAAGACATTATGCAAATTATAAAGATTGATTGGTTTCACGAGGACTAATGGGAAGGTTTCATTATCTATGCATAATTATACCTTCCCGGTATGGTACCCACGTCTATGACCTTGTACTGGATGTAATTAAAAACGGGAAATGCGGCACACAATCTTTAACTTGGTTGGACCCGATGAATTAGGCCCACGAACACAATAATAATAATTTCTGGTCTAATTATATTCACGCGACGCTTGAGTGTGCATCTCTTGTTTTTAATTAGATCAATGACCAAACCTTTAAAACCTATATTGTGTATTGGACAGACCCGTGCCTAGTAATGGGACGTTGTATTGTTTTTATGATGATTTATGGTGAAGCTAATAAACTATTTAAGTTTTGCAAGAAAAGAATCGGAAGAATCGGAGAGAGCGTTGCGTCGAGCTCCGTCTGTGTTTGTAAAGTCTGGTGAATGAACATGTTTATTAACTACAATAAATACGGATAATATTATTTTACTTGCTCCATGCCAAAACAGCGTCGTAAAAGGCACATCACTAGTATCGAGGTCTAATGCATGCTTGTTAGCGTCGGTACATGCCTCCATTACCGTGAAGCACCCGATTTGAACCGGTGATTATGGGCCGTGTGCGCTCAACCTTTTTCAAACGTTAATATGTTTTCTCATTAGTGCATGCTATTCACTAACTTGTTGAATGAAGTGTCTTTGTGAACTTTCACCGTGATTTTACAAAGTTTAAACTGTTTGTTTTGAGGGGTTTTTGTCATTTTGCATAGTTGTGGTCGTTGGTGCAGGCTTCAAGTAGTATCTTGATACTTATTTTACATGAAGTAGGTAAACAAAATCTACGGAAGCGGTTTTTAGAATTTCTGATGTCACAATTTTGGTTCTCAAAAATAGACACTTTATAATATTTTTCGAGGGTTGATTTATTTTTGGGTTTTTCCTCCTATAATTAGATAAGTAGGTACCTACCTAGTTAAATTAATGGCTCTTATCCGGCTTAGTAGAATAGAATATCACTGTTTTGATTAATTATTATACACCTACTTACAGATAGAGCTTTACAGTATAAAACAATAAACTGTTTACTTAAATTTTCTATAAAAATTCAGGATAATATCAGAATCTACTGGTTGATATCCAGACCAGTATGTACCTTAAATTGGCTTTAAATTAAAACCTTTTAAGAGTATTTAAACATTTTTGTTTAATAATATTTTAATTTACAGCCTAAAAATATGCATTAAAATTAAATAAATGTTCTGTAGTTAACAGCAACGGCGTTCATTCACCTTGTCCGTGTCCTGTATTTATAGAGGATTGTCGCCTTCATTATTTAATCTGAAGTATACAAATTATCACAATGTAATTACGATCTTTATTATCATTTAAAAATCAATGCTGAGCAAGTACATCAGTGTGGTGATGATCTTAGAATAGTACTACCCAGTGGATTTAACATTTTACTGGGAGACCCGTGCACTTTAATGATGATGATTCAAGTACATGATTTAAATTTTATCTTTAGCAAGAAAACTAACAAGAGTCATATCAAATGTGTATAGGTAACCACTTCTGTATTATAACTTCCTAAACTATGTTTTTATGTTACTAAACTGTAGGAAAAACAAACTTTGCGGTGAAATTAATGATGAGGTCGCGGAAAATATGGACTCTCAAAAACAAGCAAATTCTTCAAAGAGCTTGGGCTTAAAGTGTACTCGGTCCAACTTACCTCGTGTTTAATTTTCTCGTTAATAAGTAGGCCATATAAATTTTTCTCATCTTCTCAAGTGTTCATTTCAACGTTTTTCCTCTGAAAAAGGGAAGCTTTAGATAAAGTGTGCATTAAAATTCTCGCAAATACAACTCCGATGCATTTAATAAACCTTTAAAAACAAATTAAAATTAAATCTTCCTGAATCCAGAGAGTTTTTTACCTTTTCTTTGTGCTACGCAGAATTGTGTGCTCGTTAGCAATAGAAATTATTTTTTAGTTTATTTTATATTTGTTTTAGCTAGAATTACCTTGCATTTGCGTTTAGTTTTTTTAAGCTCCTCACATGTAGGACAGAACCATTTTCCGTCAGGTGGTGAAACGACACCAACACATTGAAAATGGTACCATTGCAGGGCGCAAGTGGCCTCATCGCAGCCGATCATGGGAGAATCTTCGATGTATTTACCGCAGAAGCAATAGTCGCTTGAGCGCTCAGAATGGAAGGCAGATTCTTCGCCCTCAAAGTCTGCTTCATTTATGGGGAGGATGTGACACTCGTGGACCGCATACTTCCACATTTTGAGGCCACAGGCTTTGCACCAGGAGCTCTCAGTGCCATGCCGCCAGTAAAGGTGCTCCAACAAAAGCTTGTAGTCACCATACAACATTGCACAACGCCCACACGTTAGCCTAAGCTCTGGTTTAATAAGCAAACTTTTACAAGTTTTCATTTCGCTGAAGTTATCAGTATTGTTTACGGGGGAAGTTTGCGCGAAACAAGACATAATTTGCTTAAGAACCTTATGAAAATCAGTTTACTTGTTTAAATGGAAGTCTTGTAGTTGATTACTAGTTCAGAGGTTGAGGTTCAATAAATTGTTGAGTTCCAACTCCTAAATATATAGGAAATTAAGGTTAGCAAGCTTAATTAGACAGAGCTAATGGGTTGGTCTCATTAAGTTAACGGAGTTAAATGACTTTGTGCACTTTGTTTAAGATGTAATTAAATGTTATCAATATACGGAATTGTTAATAATCCCTGTCTGTTTACTAATTGTCGTCATTAGGAGCTAATTAATCAAGTTCTCAGTCTAATGACTTTCTGAGAGAAAAGGTAATATGACGAAAACACTCTTATTTTATTCCCTGGTAGGTATCATATTTAATACAGTTGCTTTTTATTAAGGACCTAAAAATTAAATCCATATTACTCGATCAAATTAAAAAAAATACAATAGATTCGTAGCTCATACATTTGTTTATCGACAAATAAAAGATTTTTTTTAAATCAACCCCGAAACGGTTAAAAAGTGGTGGAAAAGTTTGTATAAAACTTTAAAAGCGTGATCTAATTTCAAATTCATTCTTGTATTGGTTCGTTCCATATCTGGCGATAGCAACATACATTATCGCGCCGCATTTATATTACAATCCATATAAATATAATCTGAACAATGTAACATACATGTCGCATCCCGCATAGTCCCTTTATGTTGTTACAATTATCAATGGATGCGGAAACCATCGCTTGTGTACCTACTCGCATCGCTTATCTTCAAGTTAACTGCTACTTCAAATCGAAATTCACCCTTATCTCAACACTAGTAAGAACTACAATGTAGGTAATTTGTTTGTCATGTTTTTATAGAACTTTCATGACTACGAAATGCAAAGTGCTTCGTGATGCGATATAAAGCGAGTACATACTCAGTTGCCATGCGGAATATTTTTATTTAATTAGCTTGTTTGTTATGATGTGAATGTGACATTTATCATTTTTATAACAATCATTTTAATGGTAATAATAATAATAAATTCCATAATACTATTTTCGACACCCATACCTATTATGGGTTGCGAAAATCATAATACGATTTTCGGGAATAGTTACTATTCTGGGTATAAGATTAGTTAAATAGGAGTGTTTATGCTTTACTTATGCTTTTAGTCCTCGATACATAAATATTCTGTTTTTTTCGCCCACAGATAAAACAAGAGACATTGTTGGCAGGACAGAGAATTCGCGAAGTATTTAATATGATTATTTTGGTAAGAAAAGCGTACTCGACGGTACAAGATCTGGATTACGGCCAAACGGATCACGTCCCGTGCTTCCGAAAAGGAAACGTACTTCGCTTGACTTCGCAGCATTTCTCTACTCCGACAATTTTATAACTAACTTTTTCCCACTACTTTGTTCAGTTTTGTCATACCCACCTCAAGAACTTATATAACATCACACTGGAAATATGGTTTAAGATATTTATTTCTCAAAAGAATTTCCATTCACTTATAGAGAAAACTTATGCTAAGTATAACTAGTGTGCCTGTTATTGTCTTACAATCTAAAATTATTCCACAAAATATAATGATAAACTTAGTAAATAATACTGCCCTTCTTATGATAAACAGCGTAAGTAAAGTGCATCTCGGCATATTTGGAGGAAATTAATTTATCCAGATAGATCTCGCTTAGCTGATTACAAATATGCTAATAACTCATTTTCACAACAAAATCACCTACGCTGCTTATCGTAAGAACGGCAGAATACGAGTATTAATTTAATATGAGTTGTATGTAGATGTACGAGAACTAATATCTGAAATTCCTAGTTAAATATTTTAGATGCAATACGTTAGACACAAAATCAATATAGACAACGTAAAACAAATTGCATTTTCACTATTTTCCAATAGCTAACATCACTGTAGCAAAATATCAACATTCTTCGAATTTTTACGGCGCGTTATAAACAAAATGAAACATATCTCGCATAGTTTTTCACGGGCGGTTGGTTCTGTTGGCGAAAAATCGCGAATATTAGCGAAATATATGTAGTGACACCAATCCTATCAGAGCCCCTAAGCCAGTCATAACTTTATCGTGTTTGCATTATTTTACACATGACTGATCGTCCGGATCTGCGTGCAAATGTGACATGAATATTTCATCGCGCGAACAAATAAACAAATATTGCAATACTGTTTTAGCAAAACACACTTTATCTATTAGTTGAACCAATTATGATGGTCATCTACCTACATCTTGATTCACCAAAATATATTTATGATAACAATGAAAAAATATATATACTTAATATTAATGTACAAAATGTATTTTTAATGAAACCCGTATGTAGTTCAAAAAATAATAAGTAGTAAGTATCATTTTTGACAAACTTAAATCGCATCGCCATTTTTGTAAAGCGGCATTTTCGGCAAGGTTCATCAAAGTAAAATTCTAAATGAATAACATTTTCCAAAATCGGCATTTTAAGGCAAGTTAACTTGCTGGACTGTTTGTCATACATTGCTGATCATTATCATCAGATCAGTAGGTACAAACCACACAAACTCTCTAACTCTCTAGCTTCGAGTTAACTTTACCTGTTCTAAGAAAACTATCTGAGGCAAATTCTACTAAAAAGTGATTAGGTACCTACCTATTAGTTAAATATTATATGAATGTCAAATTAAAGTTATTTATTGTTCACATTAACCTACAAAGACAAAACAAATGATGCTTGTCGCTCGCATTATTAACTCGTAAACAAACGTGACAAAGAATTTAATCGACATTGTTTTTCGAAATTTTTCATTTATTTTATCACAGTTCATTTAGACTACTTTGCATTCAATACAAAGCAATAATCACGTTATACGAACGAGCTGCAGCTACGCTGTTGGGAAGCTGAATTTATACAACCAATAAATGTATACGGAAATGTTTTATTTATGGCGCATACATTATTTTGCTAAAGGTGCATATGATTGACCAATTTGCCTTTTGGAGTACTAAAGTACTCCAAAATTAAAATTCAAATTAAAATTTGAAATTTATGTGATACATAATATATTTAGTTCAGTAAAGAGCTGTCTGTATGAATAAAAGTGTTCTGTATATACACCGTGGTCGTCAATAACCCGAAAGATTTAAGCTAACGATACTAGAGCCTAATTAGAGTATATAAAGTTACGTAACATATAGTCCAAAAACTCATAATTAAGGAGATATTAATTATTTACAACAAATCAAAAGTTAAAAAATCTCCAGTCTAACACACCCTAAGGGTGTGAGCATGTCGTAGCCGCTTACTTCTTTTACACGTAGGCTACTAACTGCATGGCTGTTAGCCAGTTTCATAAAGAAGTTTGGTATCTATCTACAAAAAGTTTTTAATACTTAAATAAAATAATTTCAATACAAACATCGTGCTAGACATAACTTGACACTTCTTGTTCGTCGTGTGATTTCGGAGCGATTCGTGAAGTGTCATGTGTCATGCTCGCTCTCTGTTCTTCAACTTGAGTTTCTTACCTAACGGCTTGTTCACAAAGAAGCGGGCAATTAAAAAGATTTAATTTGTACCGAAATTGTAATTTAATTAAGACACATAGTTAGACCCATGTTGATATAACATAATTTACTCGTAATGTCGTCAAAAATACGTGGTTTAAATCTTTCGGGTTATTGACGACCACGGTGTATATAAAAAAATATTGTGTACCTATTAACCAAACATTTATCACTGTTGAAATATGAAATAAAATATTAAATAGCATAATTATAACGTATAAAATTCTGGCTTACAGCAGATGTAATTTTAAAATGTATTTCACGGTTCAGTAAGACATTGCGCAATGAACCGATGCAGAAACGTTCATCAAAAGAGTGCACCTTAATTGCCATCTTCTATTGAATTTTATCCAACATTCTTTGAAAATTTCTAGGTTAGCCTGTTAGTCTGCAGATTTAATTTCCAACAAACCTTGAGTCAAAGTCAAGTCAAGAGCAAATATTTTCACGTCAGCATATTTCTGACTGAGCAAGGCTCTACTTTTTTGCCTTGTTTTTGAAACGAAAACACCATATTGCAATCGAAGTTATTTATTTGAAATATAACTATTAAATTTAAGACCCGGATTTGGTAGTACTTAGATAATTTTAATTGTTCTGAAACTCTTAAATAAACAAAATATTGGTCCCAACCCCTGCTTGATTCCTTCGACTCGTCTACTTCACCATAACAAAGCGTCCTAAAACGAAGTCTAATACAAATACAAAACCAATCCCAGCAAGTTTTACTCAGAGGAAAACGTATTGAGAACCAATGTCGTTACCTAACCATTAAGTAAATCACTCCAAGATATTCAAAGAGAGAAGAACAGTAATCTTCGAGCAAATAACAAAAGAGAAAGTCCTGTAACGTTTTCAATAACTGTCGTCGAAAGAGAATGAATTATTCATGGCTTATAAAACTTTTACAAGGTGTCATTTGTTAAGTTTTCACCAGTAGCAGTGACAGAATTCTCGTGAACATTTGCTAGAATTGAACTTCGTATGCTATCAGCAACTTTTTCGATTTGTTATAGGATTTAATGTGACATGCGGATTTGCGTATGATCTCTTTTAGTTATTACGATGGGGAAATATATGTTGACTATAACCAAAACTCATGGATAAGCGTTTGAAAAAAGACTGACTAGCGACTGAACTCTATATTATATATTAAATTTTATCTTACAGTGATCGATCGTAAAAGATTTATCTCACAATGCCCAAACGTAAAGTTTTGATCTAAAAACTGGTCCAATTAATAAAGTTGGATAGATAGTTAGCAGGTAGATCCTCAATGTAACCAACTCAGCTCATAAATATGGTGTTCCGACTCGTATTACATAGTAATAGTACAGGAGCTGAAATAAACATTTTCGTAAATACTCAATCACTGTCAAAATTTTTACCCGCACAGAGCAATATTTATTTGATGTGAAATACCAACCTACATAATTGTGAAACCATTTATCAATAAGTAGGTACTTAACAGAACGTAATTTACGTAGTGATGGCAATTTAGGATTGCATTTTCTAAATTTATTATATTTTTTGTTTATCGAGAAATTGAACTTTATCAATTTACCTGCTCAAAATTGTTCTTAAATATTAAACAAATTATAACAATTCATTGGTCGTAGCGTCTAGTACTAGTAGATAGAAAACTCACATGATAAACGGTAAAGGTAATATTTTTATATGGTCTCATATTTTTATCGGATGAACTAGAGTAAAATACGTTTAGCAACGTAGCTCCCCTGCTATACACTATAAGGAGATATCCAGATGTTGAGGTCCGAACTTTATAGTTTGAACCTCGACACCGGAAAATCCGATCTGCGAAGTTTGGAAAATTAATTTTAATGATTACCTATTTCGTGATTTGTAACAAGATAACGAGAGACGGGTCAACATAATTAGAAGCTGTAGGTAAATTCCTGTTAACGGGATAATTACAGCGGCAGGATAAACAAATTTGTTGAAGCAAAATTAATAACGTGTACCCTGCCAAAGAAAATGTTTTAAAGAAAAAAATTAGAAACTTCGTAGTCGTTAATTTCGTAAAATAAGCCTTTAATAGAAATTACATTTATAAGTTCTAAGATTCTCTGAGGTTTATGGTATGAGCTGGTAATAAAAGCTTTAATTTGTAAAAACTAAGTTAGGTTTTCATACAACTCTTAAACAACCATACTTTCCCGTTATGATAACAGGAATTAAGTTTAAACTTCAAGGGACTTTGCAACTTTAGGTTACTCGGTTAGAGCGCTTTTCCACGAATACGTTCATTACATAGTGGCGCCCAAATTAACATTTGAAATACATTTGAAGGCCTGAGATTACTCGAGTTCTGTTCTGGTCTTTGGTCTCTAAGTTACTCGCCACGTTGAATATTTGATTCATTATACATTACGTAGATAAGTAATTTTAATTGAAATCAAAATTGTTGATGTAGAATTGAATAACAGGAATGAATTACCTATTGTAATCCAAAACAGTTAGTTATTTCTGCCAATCCTCTTTACCAGGAAGATATATCAGGAAGAGTGAAATCCAGCAACAGTAATCCAAGTCCTACGAACCGCTCCCAATTGGCAAAAAGATCTCTATTGGCTCAAGCCGGACGATTTCGGATCAATCAAGTGGACTATTCGAAGGATTGTTGTCGAGATACGAAATACGATTACTTTTTGGAATTCCACTGTAATACGAGTATATCCAGTTACCTGTAAATGAAAGAAAAATATTTACTATTTCGAAAATTCTTTGCCAGGAATGCTTGGTTCTCGGAACGGATCAACTATCGCGTTATACTTATTTTATTTTTACTAATCTACGACCATTTGTGTGTTGTGTAGTGTACTACATCGAAACTATACACTACACGAGTTAAACTTGCACTAGGTACCTTATTCAACAAAAGAACTTAAAACCAAGAAATTCCAACTGCCACCTCATTAAACACACAGAACGAAATAATAAAACGGACGCCTAGTATCGTTATAGTATAATTTCATCTGTGGTTTCCGGGAGCTACGAGTAATATCTTCAATCTTCAGAGTAAAAAGTTGCGAGTCTAATGCATAACTTCAGTCCAGCAAGGAAGGGTGGATCAATGATGGTGGTCATGCTTCCGTTTGTCTTGGTCTTGAGCCAGTTTGAACCAGATTTTAGTAGTCTCCCTCACGTCCAGTGCCTCTGTTGTACTTAACGATATGGACACGATGCCCATTGGCCATTGCGACAATGTTGCGATTTATGTGTTGTCCAGTAACCACGAACCAGCATTGACTTTGTTTGCTGTTGTTTCAGGAAATTCTGAAATTGAAACAAGTCCTTCATTCATTGTTTCTACTTTGAACACAGATTTGTGCTTTATTTTAGCCATAGCTGCATAAATATCAAGATAATCACAAAAAAAAAGAGTGCTATAATGGCATTCTATTTTTATCATTTCAGCTCACTGACATCCATTACTGGGTCTCCATTTTACCTAGTCAAGGACGTTCACTCCTTTATTACACGCCTTAACTGTTTAATTAATAAATTGTTTTAATCAAATATCTAAACCTTTTTATTTCGCTCCATCTGGCCACCACCCACAAAAAACAACTACATCAAAATATGAAATTGCATCTGCAGTAAACCGTTCTCAAAATACAAGTTCAACCGACTTGTTGGTTTTAGTTCCTTACTTGTTCCGTATAACGTTTCTTAATCAAAGTTCACGCTAAGTAGTAAAGGAGCCAACCTCGCACTCTCTACAAACGAACAAACTATTACCCATTCCACTTAAATCCCTTAAATCCATTGCGTTTACGGAAACTGATCATACCAATCGAACTGGAATCAGTAGGATAAAAAATATTAATTAGAGACAGAATGAGGAAGTTTCAAGGAGTAAAGTCAATATTTGTGCGGTAGTTTGTGCCCAGTTACCGGGCGTGTCTACTGCCGTTTCTATTAACACACAGACAGCAAGATTTAACAATAAAATTCCAGGAAACAGTATGAGGACTCAATTACAAAAAGTGTTTACATAAAATAATACAGAAGAAACGAATGTGCAAAAATAAAATAACTATGAGGTAAATTATTATTTCACTATCTACTTATGGTACAGATCTAAAATATGTAGTTTCTAACCTCTATTATCTGCGGAAACCTTTCAATTACTTGACTTTTAAAATTCTTAACATGAGATGTTTTTATTCCACAATCATGTATTATACTTGTTATGTTGTAAAAAAGCTCGTTAAATTAAATGTCCGTATGTCGACTGTTGTCAGTGGGCAGAATTCCAGAAAACCTGCAGTCCACGACGAGCAATTCATTCTAGTTTAAAATGGGTTACTCCGTTTCTCGCTGACTACGCAGGTCTGTGACATCGTCTCGCTTCGCGGTTGTTTTTGCCCTTCACGGTATCGACGGGATCACAGAGTCTCGTGATGTATCCCGCGAGACGTGTATTTCCGCCACACACAACTTGGCCGGTCGAAACCTTGTCTTGCGTTGTTGTTCTTGGCAACATTGACTGCTACAACTTGTATGCGACGCTTGCAATTGTTGTCCTAAACTAATGTAGTTCTATAACTTAATGCATAATGCAGAAATATTTTAGTTTCTGTAAACTTTCTTAATAATCTGTTAATTAAATGGAGTGTCAGTTTGTGAGAACACAAGTTAAAGATCAACATTAATAACGTCAATTACATTTTAAAACTTTCTCTCCCGACAATGTCTGAGATAGGTACTTTTCAAATTGTTCGCAGTCAAAGAAAAAACTTCTGCTAGATTTAAATATCTCTAGAGCATTTAGTTTGGAACAGTTGAGTCGCCGTCAGCCCGAGTTGCCGCTGCGACGCGTCGGGATCTCAAGCACAAAAACCTTTTACTTTTTTTTTTTTTATAAGTAAGTACAAGTTAAACATGCTGTGTCACTTGATTTATTATTTTTAACTTTGCCAGTTCCTCTTTCATGCTGTCAGAGTTTGAACATCTAGGGAGCGCAGCGTGATAAGTTTCTTTCAATGTGTTTTTCGAATGAAAAAATGGAGTATCGCAGTCGCTTACTTAAAACAAATGCTATAGTGATATTACTGTAATGTGGTAATGCAATTCATTGCAAACTGAAACTTAAAAAAAAGTTAAACTCGTTCTCCGTGAATACCTTGAAACGACGATATTGAAAGGATTAAATGAATAATTCAGCGCCAAAAGTCGCGAGCGCCTCTGGCTCGCCTCATTCTTGGCGGCTTTCTGTCAAAGTATCGTTAAAATGCGCATATTTTATTTTATTTTTATTTTTCCTCTGAAAAAAACGAGACAAGTGAATTTCAAAGTTACATTTTGGTGTAAGTCACGGAGATCTTGGATATCTTGAAGAAAATTGATCGTGTGCGATCCGTCTAATCGTGGGACACAATTTATCGGAATTTCTCAAGTTCTGAGAGCGTGTTCGATTTCGTCGAAGTTTGCTTGACGGAATATTAATTAGCGAAGTATGCAATGGGTAATGGTAATGATGGGTAATCCGAAGTAATCCGCGTAATATTGCGGCGGATAGTGTCAAGAGTGTCCGTTCTAAGCCGAGTTACGACACTCTAATCCCCTAGGACTTTATCTCGGCCGGCCCTTTATGGAATTAACATAAACTTGTTCGACGATTTGTCTGTTTATCTTAATATCTTTATGCTGATGTTTCATTGGCTTCGATACTCATCGTATAAAGCTTATCGTTTTTGATGTACTTACTTGTATAAAAACTTATTTCATTGCGAATCTTGTTTCATGATTATTGCTTTTATATTTATATACAATGGTAATTAGCTCATATAAATGTTTTAGAGTTATACAAAAAGAAATCAATCAATGTCCACGGAATGTAATATAGCAAGCGGTAATTTTGTGGACTCACTTGACGATAATCCACTGACTCTATCTGGGGGAAAAAGGTTCAGAAAATGATAATTTCCTCTTTTTTGCCGCAAAGACTGTCATTATGATGATATTTTTTGACAATGGACCTTTTTTCCGTCAAGATACATTTTACGTATTACTACAGTCATGTTTTATGATGGTTACGTGTATGTCGTGTAGTATAAATATTATTGTTATATTTTCTGAAAAACAAGTACCTACCTACTTACGTTTTTATTTTTTACTTTTTTTATCTATACTATAATAATATTATAAAGAGGAAAGATTTGTTTGTATGTTTGTTTGTTTGTAACGAATAGGCTCCGAAACTACTGGACCGATTTCAAAAATTCTTTCACCTTTGGAAAGCTACATTATCCCCGAGTAACATAGGCTATATTATATTTTAAAATAAATTAGGGATCCTTACTAAAACTCCAATAATGTAACATAAGGTGTAAAAAAATGACCTGAAAAATGTCTTACGTCGCGTGCGCTGCGAAAACTATTGATGATAGAACAAAATCATGTACTACGACTTTGCAGAACTCATCATTATCTACAAAAAATGTCGCGACAGCATATGTCTAAATATTATAGTTATGTCACAGTAAGCAGTTTTTTATTCTAAAATATTAATTTATATATGCCGCGTCTTGAAAGGGTCTTCATTTGTACCTTGGTATTAATCCTTATCCAAATAAATTACTTTATATTCAAGACGGCTTTAATACCTTTTTATAACTTTTTGAATTATTCAATTCGGACATTCACTTCGGAAGATATCACGAGTTTAAAAATGCAAGTATTAGAAAAAAGTCTAGAGGTTGTCGCTCACCGCGCTCAGCTAGCCAGCATGCGATGTAGACTCCATGTAAGCGTCACTGGGGTACGGGGGACGGGGGACGGGGGACGGGGTGGAGTCAATGTAATGTAATATCCTAATCCTAACATAGGCTACTTTTTACCGCGGAAAAATATATGCTTACGTGGGAAAATTCGATTTCGATGAAATTTTGTATGTAGATAGTTGCAAATAAAAGTATATGGCGAGACAAAGTTCGCGGGGGCTGCTAGTAAGATATAAAAAACAAAAAGTTCTCTATACTCTTCTTATTAGGTATATCAAAAGACATCATTTAATAATTTGTTTATATCAGTTACTTACTAGTAAATCAATGTACTTTTACAATTTAATATCATCTTATTCATATTACAATACAATACAAGTACCTATCTTAAAATAGTTTGGTGTTTTATACGAAGTTTGTTATTTCTGTGTGAATTTACCAGCAATACTCATACGATATTGCGAGTAAAACATCAAGAGATCAAACTGCGAAACAGATAGTATCTATCTCATTTTATTTTGAGTTGGTCAACCGGAGCAGTACGGACGTTTGAGAAACACGGCGACATCATTGTTTAAGGAAACAAATTACATTCCGTATCTATACTTCTATAAAATATTTTAAAGCTGAAGAGTTTGTTTGAACGCGATTTGAAAAATTCTTTCAGTGTTGGATTGTACATTTATCGAGGAAGGCTATATTATATGAACTATATGTAGATAACTGAAAAAACGCTAGTGAAGCTTTCTACAGTAGTCTAATGTTTTATTGCCGAGTGTGTGACTGTTAGCTCATTCCGAGAATCATATCATACAGAATTAGGCACTCCAGAACGAATAAAACACAATCGCGCTTAGAAATCCCTTGTTATTGTCATGTTGCGTAATATCTCGTATATTAACGTCAAGTAGCAAGTAATAAATGAGACTTAATTACGATTGTTTTAACGAGTGTTCGGAGGAGACTGCTTGGCGTCGTCATTGTTGGAATGATGTATTGTGGGTGAGATGCGATAAGCTATCGACTCAGACGTTCGGTTACAGTATGGTACTGATGTAATTTAAGATTGTAATTATAATGCCTCCACTTTAGCACGGTTTCATCCAAATATTCAAGCATATTCATATGCAAATGTAATATTTTCTAGCTATCTTTTATATTTCATAAATAAATAATATTTTGTAATTATTTGTTATATTTATTGGTGATTCAAAATTCTTTTTTTTTTATCTCTGAGGAAGCTTTCAGAAAAAAGGTTTAAGAAACGACCTAATACCTGTATTTTCAAAGTAATTTTATGAAGTTAAAATACTTAAGAGGCCGGCGACAGACGATAAGTATTTTAGGAAAAAATAAGTATTTTGTAAAAAAAACTCCATAGGAACCTAGATAAATACTATTTAAATAATAATAATAGAATAATATCGTGGAAATATACTTGGCTAACAAATAATTTTGGTATTCGTTTGTATGGGAAATTCGTCGTGTCGCCGGCCTCTTAAGTAGATATATCTTTTGGTATCTTATGGGATCGTAGATTATAGAACAGACTAATTCACAATCCGCCTTTGCATGTGATCCACGTACACTCAATAAATTTCGTACTATTAAAATCATAAGATGTTATTCCATTGATGTATGATTCTACGAGAGTACCGCAGAAGATTAAAAACTCTTCTTTCAGTCTTTAAAATATAGAAAAGGTTATTAAAAGAGAATTATTCATAATTATTACATTATAAAAATATTATATTTTCTAAAAACGATCGATATAAGTACATATAAACATAAAAACCACTTATCATCGAAAAATTCAAATTTGTTTTATTTTCATTCAAACAAAAACATTGGCAACTAAGTTCTGAGTACTCAATTTAAATATTATTTAGGAAAGAAATCACCCTTTCCAATATTCCGTAACTTAATTCCCATGCCTTTGTAATCTCTTCATTTTGTCCGGTATTGAAAAGAATCGATTCAGGACTTTCCTCGAAAAATAAAACAAGTTTGACAAAGCCTTCAGCTCCCTGGAGGGACACGGTTCAATCTAAATGTAACATTGGGAAACATATTTTTCGTTATATTTTACTTACCTACAATATGAATATTAATTAGTTCTTAAATCATATTTTGTCGATCAACTAATGGTAAGATTGGTAAAAAGATGGCCAGATACAGCGTTATTAAAGAGTTGTTAGCCGCATTTCATACAATACTAGCCAACCCACCGATAGCTTTGCTTGCGTTTTTTACGTTATCTACATATTATATGTATAGTTTATACTTTATATCCTATATAACCTTCCTCAAAAAATGTAGGTAGGTACCTACTTTTTACAACACCAATGTTGATTTTGCTAAAAGGTTGCTTAAATATGACATTTCCCATCCAGAAACGGAAATCATGTTTAAGAATAATTGCATTTCGTTCGCTAGATTTCCTACTTTGCTCTGAAACTTATTCGACATCGTTTGTCTTCGGTTCCATTGTTCGGAAGTTCTTTTGAGACCGCTCTATCGATTGCAATTAATAGTTAATGAACTTGCCATTGGTCATGATATTGTGATACAAACATAAATGCCCAATCTTAATATTAAAAAATATTAACAAAAAATCAACTGTATTGTACTACGTTATTTAGTGTCACATAGTGATTCATAATAAAACATATTTTTGCTGGAGTTCTTAAAATTATTCAACAGTTTTAAAGTTATTTATTTTTGGACACTTAAATCCAGCTGGTGAAACACGAAATTTAGTTATTCTAATTCCCGAGCAATATCTATTAGTGACTTTGTCGTAAACCGTTTGAGGCGATTGGCTATGAAGATCCCCTCCCATTCCAGTTGATAGTATTTATCAAAAAGCAATCACGAAAGTAATTTCGTAAACATTTTAGTATAGCTCCCAAGTAGCTTTTATGCACTGACTTTATGGAGCATAGAGTAGAATTCAATTTCACTGAATTCATGATAAAATAAACTAGAGTGTCAAGGGTTGTATTTATGTGGCGAACTGTATAAAAACACAATCTTAAAGGGCAGAGTAAACGCCCTTAGGATATAAGCCGAGGATAAAAACGAGTGGGTACTACAACGAAAAGCCCACAAGGCAGCTTACGCACAAAATATTATAAGTGCCTTAGGTTTCTTTTTAGTATAAAGTATAAAAAACAAGAGCGTATTATGATTCCCATTCTCATCGTAAACTTATAAATATTATATTGTACTATTTTCCCTTTAATTTCACGAACTAAAAAGTCTTGTTACTTAAGACTTCTGAGTCCTTCACCTTTTTATAGATAACAAGAGTTTGTAAAGTTTCTTCAGATGTACAAACTATATTGTATAAGCTCTTGTGAACTTTTTTATTTTTAACCTAAATACGTGTTTGTATATTAAGACTTACAAGTAATTCATAATACATATATTGAATTTAATTATTGATTATAGCATAATTACGAATTCTATAGAGATGGCCGATGGGGCCGAAAAGTCCTCGAGTGGAGACCACGGATCGGGAAACGCAGCGTTGGGCGTCCACCAACAAGGTGGACTGATGATTTGGTGAAGACGGTCGGCTCGCGGTGGATGCAGGCTGCGAGCGACCGTAATGACTGGAATTCATATAGGGAGGCCTATGTCCAGCAGTGGACTTCCAATGGCAATGGCTGATATGATGATGATGATGATGATAGAGTTAGTTGTAAACGGACCTTGAGTGTGCTTAAGAAGTTTTATAGAGATTTAAGCACAGAAAGGAGGAACATACTAGTATATTACAATATAATGGATAGGCACTACTTATGCAGATGCAGGCGACGGAAAGATATCTTCTCGCGCCTTAAAGTTTTTCTTCTTTCACTCGTTTAATCTTGGGAATTAACTGGGACATTACTTTCGCGAAGAAAATTTTAATACGGAAAGTTTGTTTTCAGCTTATTAAAACGCCTTTTTAGATATCTTTTCTCTCATAAAATCTTTTGAATTGTATTTTATATTTCAAGATGTAAAAATAACTTGTGATAATTCCTAACTCGTGATAATTAACTAATATACAATGTATATAAAATTAAATTAACACCAACACATTTAAATAGAATATTCTTACGATTAGGTACTAGTAGAGGTAACATTAGTTTTAATACTTAAATTAATTAGATATAATGTATCTCATTGTAATTGAACTGTGTGTTTGTATGAGAATAAAGTTCTTTAAACTTAGGTACAATCAAAAGTTCTTTGTAAAATGTCATGGTACTTACGTAGTATTTTAATACATGAGAATTAAGAAAGCATCATGGCTTTGAAAGTGTGGTACACAAAGGCTTCAGTTTCAGCCTAATTACGTCAAAACAGCGTCCAATTTCCTATTTTATTCTAAAACGAAAATGCGAATAATGAGAAAAGGTGTGCCTCAGGCGGCGTCGCGGCTCATAATGTTTCCTTTTTGTAGACCTAATTTATGACGTTGGGCACGTACAAATAGCGAGTAAAAATGTACCATGTGTACGAATATGTAGGTTTAATTTTAGGGTCTTTTGTAAGAGAATGAATAAGAGCTAAGTCTTTAATTATGAGCAACCTCGAGCTTGTTTCCGGGCGTTTTAAATTAGCTCCATAAAACAACACTCGAAACCAAAGCTGCCACCCGTTCGGTAAAGCATGTGTTCAAAAGTACCAACTAGTTCATCATCATTATAACAATGCATGCAGGTTTCACTACTCGGGTCTTATCAGGATATCATTATCATAATTCTATTAATAGGTGTTGGTTTAGTTTAGAAACAATTAGCTGTGCTGTGCTTACGAGGCGGGTTGGTGATCACAGTAAGGTGATGCAGTGCACACACACACAACGCTGCTGCTCGTATTCATCGGGTGGTACAATTCTTAGACCGGCACCACCTAAGTAGTATTGAAATAAAACGCCCGTTTATCTGTATTTTAAAGAAAGTACCTACTCTGTCGCTTTGAATCTTCATTCAGCGTAGAGAATAAATCAACTACTGGAGTGGAAACAATGCTAACAGAAATAATTTATCCGAAAAGGGCCCTGAAAGTGCTTAAAACAAATCGAAACACTGAATGGGTGGTCCTCGTTTTACTTCTGTACTATCACTCATTACTTATGTAACAGCACAGCTGTTTGTTCTACCGGCCGCCAACCTTACTAGTTAATAATTTTAACGCAAAAGTTTGTGCGTATGGATGGATGTTTGTCACTCATTAACGTGCATGGAAACTACTGGGCAGATTTTAATTAAACTTGGCCCGCGTTGCACTGCATTCTCTTTCGGTAAAAGGTAGTCTTTGTGTTTTTTTTTATCAAAAAACATAGCCTGTGTTATGCTGATAAAGAACTAAAATATTACCTAGTATTATTATTAATTTGGTAAAATAGGTAACGTGTGAAAGTGCAACAAACATCCAACCACCCACAGACTGAAATGACTATCGCGTTTATAATTGTTTATTTTAAATAAATTTTTGTATTATTATAATATTTTTGTGGAAAACGGCTTAAGCAAATTTAAATAGAGCCAATGAGAGGTTCTCGCGGCTTGATAAAAAACTACGTGAAAGATTAATGGCATTCAAATATTGCGAACTGCCAACTGTTCCTCTAATAATCCATTTAATTATCTATCTAGGAATTGTTTTCCGTTAGGTTGGGCACGGAATAAATAAATAGGCGCCAATAGTGGCAAATAAAATTGCAGCAACGTTTCGTTTGTGCAAATCCCCGCTTGCATTTCTATTGTGCTCAGCAGATTTTTCCGATAGTGTGTGTGGATCGTGGAGGTATTCTGTGGTAGGTTTAATCGACTATACTTGAATGCATTGCGGCCTGTTCAACAATGAATGATGCCGCGTTCGTACAACGCAAACTACAACAACAGAACAGTGCGTCAAGTGTCAGATTCTTCATGAAGTCAAAAGTAACAACAATTTATATTGGAAAATGTTTTTCTGAAAACCTAAACATTCGCAAATAAATTAGTCTGTGTTCATGAGCGCGTTATAAATATTTACCTAGACCTAAGTTAAACATAATTATAATATTATTTTATTGACTAACGTTGTTTAGTACGATACACTATTAAATTAAGCCCAATAAAAATTGTACACGCCATCCTTAGGTAGTCAAAAATATTTACTACTTACATTTATGTTTATATTCTACTTTAGCCAATTTTTGGTTGAGCGACTTATAATTTTTATAGAAATGTGAATCTTTCTACCAAAATAAAGACGAAACTTAGATGGAACTCAAGCTAAACTTTGATAGGAATAGCCCCACTTACCTCCGAATAACTTAATCATTTAGGTTAATATTTTATTTAAAACCTAAAACGCGACTACAGTAATCTACCCTTATTAAAGAAGTTCGAAACTAATTTCCGTTCAAATTAAACCTTCCAGTTTAGAATTTTATTTCACGACGACTTTTATGAGTTAACATCGTTAGTGCGGAACGGTTGTAAACTCGCTATCGACTCAAAGGATTCGTCAAGGCAGAAATGCTTTATTCTATGCTGTTCTAACTTTGTGTTATGTGGTGATTATGTACTGTGGTCTTCAGCACTTTCCTTTTACAGCATCGCCATGTTTTGCGGATTGGACTAGTGAAGGTGTAAAAGACTATGCTTCTTTTAACCATTTTTTATTTTTACAACGGAAGTAAGAAAACTACATTATAATTGAGTAACGCAGGGACTTCAATTCAAAGTCGTATCTCTCTTCCCCAATATCTCTGTTTAACAAAGTCGTATCTCTCTTCCCCAATATCTCTGTTTAACCAAATCAAGCACGGAATAGTCGTTGCTTGATCGAATTTGACGTGCTTTTGAGAATACTGGGTTTGCACTCACTTTGAATCCCTATTTACCCTATCATGGATATCATCATCATTCTAGCTGGTAGCTAGTCACCCACTTTGGATAAGACGGTCCTTCAGGGATTCTAATGCACTTATGGGGCATGGGGACACAGGGAGTTCTCTCTAAATGAGTGATAAGGTCTTAATTCACCACGGTAATTAAGTGCGGGGAGAATCACGTTGTACCTATTTCAAATTCTCTTTCAAATTCTCAGAACCAGCTTGCTAACAATTTTTTGCCTTCACCATTAAAGCAAGTGTTTTTAAAGTAAATTTGATTGTAGATACAAGAAAAAATTCGGGGTTTGAACCCGAACATGACCTTCCAAATTAAAGTCGAGTGAGCTCGTGCTCTCATTTTGCTAACACGACTTATTAAGAACGGTTTATTAGACCAACTAAAATCTTACCTAAAATTTACTAAAACTGACTTAAAATTAACTAAAACTGACGTAGGTATAAATCATCTAATAGACATACTAGTGCAAAATATATTGGTTGGCTTATTTATAACTTCAATATCTAAAAACAAGATAGTATTCCGTGTTGTGGAAGAAGACCACGATGACAACTTACAAGAATCCTATATTTACTCAAAGAGTAAGATTACAAGGGGATATTCTTGGCCAATAAATATTTTCCTCATACCTCCATTATTAGGTTGCTATTTGTCCAGGCCTCCTTATAATAAAACAGACAAGATATTAATATAAGACAAGCGGAATTAATATTCTATTTGATTGAAAAATACTCACTATTTAACAAAAAATCTTTCAGCCTTTTAGTCCGTTGGTATTTAATTTCTCCGTCGTTTTCGTCTTATTCCGGCACCATACGGCATCCGTTTTGGTGTTATTCTGTCTTTTTATACAACATCGTTTAAGGACTGAAAATCAAAGATCGACGCTTGACGAAAAATTTACAAATACAAGTTAAAGTATCTTAACCTGTTTTCGTAAAACGTTGGTCCGATAAAGTTCTTAGAATGCAAGAGCTTTACGTGAGTCTTTTCCAATGATCACAACCTTTGTTGTGTCATTCGGCCCATCGCGCAAAGGCTCTTTGAACCGATCCGGTTATTAAAGCCCCCAGAAAACAGGTACCGATTTCCACGTCTGAAATGAAAGCGGTTTTGTCGTGCATTTGGCACAAGTTTCTAACGCTAACTTATCAACCAATAAATTAGGAAAAGTAGCTGTTTCTAAGAATCCTATTTACTTACTGTACAGCGTGCGGAAGCTGATTAATTTCTAACCGCTGTTCGGGCGTTAGGGGTGTGTTGTACGGCGTGTTTTATGTTTGTGGTTCTTGTAGCAAGCTCTCTTAAAGTATAGCTATAACTTTTATAATCTAATCAAACATGGAATTTATAATAATAAAATATAAATCATGTTACAGTTATTTCCATTATGTAGGTATTGTGCTTTAGCGACCAGATTTTAGATAAGTGAGTTCGATTTATGATGTACAATAGAATACTGGGGGTTCAAGGCAAATTCGTTCCGTAATCGTACATCGTGATCGCCAGAAACTGGTGCTTACCGCGATCGCGTACCCGGATACAATGATTGTCGACTGCCGACTGAACCGTAGCGCTTTGATTGTTCAGGTCCCGTCATCAAAACCCGTGCTAAACTCGACTACATACATTGACTCGCCTTTTGTTCGTTTGTGCGTGTCGTAGAGTGTAGCAGAAAATCATGTTATCGAAATCTAAATTTATTATTTCAGGTTTAAACACGGTAAGTTATTTAATCCACTGTGCCAGGCCGCGTAGTGGATGATAAGTTTTTGGGTCAACATTGTTTATCCCACACTTTCACAAACTTAAATTATCTAAGAATAACGGACATTTTTTTTCGATATTAAAACTCGATCAACATAAATCAATGAATCAAATAATTGTCACTATAAATCCTTCTTTATTCCTACAATTTCCTTAACCTGATCGAAGGCCGAAACCTGTACCGGAATTTATACAAAAAACATTTCCGCGACACTGTTCAACACCTCCGGTTATTCCATAATCTAAATCGAGTTCACCTTTTGGCTGTCCGTATCATTGTGTGAGCAAGAGGTGGTATGCAAATATAATTGCGGGACTGCGGACTCGGGATCGGACGGGCTCGCATTAGTGGCGCTTTGTGAATGACTCGGTCCATTTCACACCGAGAGCCAAATTAGCCAGTTTCACTCCGCTTTGGTACAGGATTCGCCGCGGCTCATTGCATCGGTTGACTGATCGGACGTTCAACGGATAAGTAAAGGCTTACAATCAAAGATTTGCATTAAAGGGGACGCAATTTGGAATCGAATGGGTTTAAATGTGTCGTTTTGTGAGAGGTATATGTTGTAGCGTTAATAATACATTAGGTATCTTGCATAGTTTGATTTTGCTGCTGGTTTATAAAACCTGTTTATAAATTAACTAAAGTGAAATAGGTTCGACCTTATTCCATAGGTCTTGAATTACTTTAGTATTTTCTTTTATCGTCATATTACCTTTTCCTCTTGGATCTACCGATTCTCCGGCAAGACTCCAAACGAAAACACTTAGTATAATATTATGTTAACTAAGGTATAGAATTTGTAAAGTTAGACCGTGTAGAGCTTAAGCATGTAGAGTTAGAAGCTTGGCTTAACATAAGATCTAATAATTATTTGAGTTATTTATGTGGTGGGATGTAATATGGATTGTATGAACTGGAAATTATTAAGGCAGGCTATGTCCTATGTGTGTCAGCAGTGGACGCAAAGACGCTCTTCATTCTTTCTTTCTTTGACATGATCAATATGGATTGGTGTGATGATAATAACGATATTTTCATTCTGTGATGGTAATTCAATGCCTTAATGGATGATTAAGATCATAATATCCATTAAGGGAACCGAAATAAACTTTATTAAGTGCTTTGAAAAACGTCCCTTGTGTACTTCGAGCCGAATATCATTAGGGCTTGAGAGTCAAAGACGTCATTTTACGCGCCACCACCGCTGGCTGGATACAAACAGAATCACATATGAAAGCTAAACACGCGGCTTCCAATTAACTTTGTCCTAGAAAAAGAAATAGGGTCTATTGTTTTCAATTTGCTTTACGTTTACTAAACCGTTAACTATGGAAGCTGGAAATACTATTGGATATATTAAAACGAGTCTATTTTTTACCGCATTAGTCGTAAAACCTATTAAGTTATTTATATAATACCTACTAGAGGAAGTAGCGACGTTCTATGAATTGTACCAACTAACTGTATTCACCAACCCGCCTGATGCCTAAGCGTGGTGAATCCTTTAACCCAATTCCCCAAATAGCTATGATGCTATGATTCGTTCTTTGACTATGCCCACTACTATACTAGTAGGTAAGTAAGACGTAACATGAGTTGTTAAAGTTCCTCTATAGTTTTTTTTTCTTTTACCATATAATTTTTAGAAAAAGTCTACTTTATAAAAGTCATGGTCAGATTACAACCGCATAATCTCATCCCAACACCGCAGCGCCCTTATCTCGTCTGTACTAACTGGCGCGACTAAAGTGCTAGGTAAATATTTAGCAAAACCTGGTAATCCGGCGTTTTTGCCCGGCTCTTGCCCGGCTAGTCCCGAGCCAACTCCCTTTGTTCTAACTTTACCCGGTTCTCTGGATTATCGTGCGACACGATGCGGTTACCGGTCTTATTATTTTTGCCGTTTCTATAAAAAATTTCAATATTGAAAAAAAAATCATTCAGAATAATCCAGAGATGCGCGGCGGGGTTTGAACCGACGACCTTTGGTAAGAAAGTCGAGTGTGCTCCCACTTAACCAACACGGTTCATAGAACAATTATTCTTATGTGTTATTATGTGACTTGTAACTGTATGTTATATTAATAATTAGCTTAATTAAAGGCCCGAGACTTTTAAGACGTTTGATCGACATAATGGCCCAGATTTGCAAATGTTGCTGCCACCTGAACCCTCAGCTTTAAAAAAAATCTGCTCCATCTTATTGGTCGACGTCCGTCACTACATCTGCGGTCTTCATTCAAAAACTTTTCGGTCTTAACATGATTATCACGTGATGAAAAATTGATGAGCGTATAAATCATAACAACTGTCAAAGTTATCAAATTACAAGTACTTATCCCCCGGGGATATGTCGCATCTACGCGGAGATAGAAGCGGAACCGAGCGGTAGGTATGATTCCGCTGTTCTTGTCGCTACATAAGACAGGGGATTACCGAGCAGCCCTTATCACGGGCGCTTTGTAGTAATGATAAATTATTGCCGCTTCTTGCCATTCTACCTGTCTTCGGTACGGGCTACAGTACCAATAATCATTACTTTAACGCGATAAATCCTAAGAAAATGTTCTGCAAAAATTTGAATTCCAGCCAGCGAAGGGTCACATTGTCTGGGTCAGATCACAATCTGCCTTTATTGGTAAATACTTGAAACGTGGCCACCGATTCGCATATAAATGGATATTAAGCACAATAACGCGGTGGAATACATTGATTAAAACGAAACTCTAGTAACAAGGCGAATAATATAGGTGTAAATGGATCTAAGCTAGTTCCACGGTCTATCGAACCCAATATTCATCACTCAACGGATCCAAGTAGGTCACCTTTATCCGGAATTCATCTGTAGTGTGGGTAATATAATTTGGCCCAAGAATATACACCTGGAATAATAAACGAAACCAAACCAATGCATACCTCTATTGGATCCGTGCAAAGGATTCCAATATACCATCTCTCTTGCAAACGTCAAGCCTGTTACATTCGATAGATACAATACTATTTTTCCAGCATCTTTCAAATTTATTTTTCTGTAGAAAAATATCAGAATTTCTACCAAAAATTGTCAAGTTATCTATCTAAACCCATTTGTTATTACTAGAAGATAAGATTATTTGAGAAAAAGCGAATTCTCAGACTACTGCCTAGTCTGAGTCCCTGAATACCTTAGAGTAAATAAATGTCTGTATTAAATTAAACTACGCTGAACTCTACATGAAGAGAATGATTTATCCAGAGATATCAAGAATTCTTTTATCTTGCGATATGACGTAACATTATCGCAATATCCTCGCGTCGTCGGCTGGCCCGCGCCCTGAGAATATCAAGAAGATATATTTTCACGGAACAATGCCTCTCCGGTATCTCAATTTTCATTTCCCCTCCCAGGGACATCCGGTGTGATTTGTAGCACGAGATAATATACAAAACGGTGGTTCGCGGCCCACTCGCTGCCGCCGGCCCGCCGCTTCGTCAGCGCAAAATCTAAACCCGCTCTTTATCTCGAACAAAACCCAGTAACCGTTAGATACCTAGTCCACCCACTTTATCGAATATCAAAGATGAACTTTTGTAATTCAAAGAAGCTTCAGACGACAAAAGCAATATGAGGCAATATTGTAAGAAGATAAACATTTTTTGTTTAGGTTACGGATTTTCGTTGGAGCGCTGGCTACCTGACCGAAGGTCTGAGATAACACAGTGAAATTTACCGAAGACGTAGGAAACGGTGCCTAACAAATTGCCCTTATAAATTCTACCCATAGGAAACGTTAAAGAAAATTTTGTGAAAGGTTGAAGTAATTACATAATTTAAGCAGATTAAATGCTTTCAAAGTCAATGGTTTGAAGTTTGTAATTTCTAAACGACGCTATTTAACCGGTTTTCTAAAACCATATTGCAAAAGGAAAATCTTAATGCCCATAATTCATATGGATCACCACGACTCACTTGATATTTAAACTTTATCTAAAAGTTTCAAACATTTTAAATTTACTTTTGCGAGTCGCAAAATATGAATTTAAATAACCTTATATCAAATGCGTAGAAAATAAAACCATCACTCATACCCGCCAAATCCCAAATCTAATCTGATATTCAAACAGAAATCTCTAGTACTTATTCATTTCGAATACCTAACCTAAAATTCATTTGATATAGACTCGTCTTTTTTTAAACGTATATTTCAATGTTAACAAAAGATGCATATTTCAGTATGCAGAATCACTTTGCAAGTTGGAATTAAATATGGTGATGTCTAGGGAGGAGACAAAACAAGTCATTTGGGAGATATGCCACAGATCCTTGTGGAGACGGCCTGACATAAATAAAAAGTTCACTTTTCCCGGATACGGCTTAGATGGGATAGGAAGATATTATACGAATCAGCTGCCACCGAGGGTCGCTAAGTCCCTTACTATAGATAATATAGAGTTGACAATAGACTGCTTGGTTAAATTCTAGGTTACCTTATGGTCGAACTTTATGAAATAAGTAAGAAAGTATATGAATAAATTATAGATGGAGGAGAATGAAAATGGATTATGGGATGAACCGAGCTTCATAAGTATTCTTCAATCCATTTTCTATCGTTTGAGGATAACATTAATCTATGATCTGCAAATATGAAATAGGTACCAACCACTTTAATATTTGCAGATACTATCCTACATAACATACTAAACCCATTAAACTTTCAGACAAAGCATTTACCTAATCTATTTTTATGATAAAAATGCTTTCAGAAAGCTTAATAAACTTATACAATTTCGTGACTGCGCACAGAACACAGGCGTATAATTTGATCACATAATTATTTGGATTATATATTGTTTTGTGACGACGGCTGTAAAAGAGCAAATAACGACCCTGAAATTTTATGGTGAGGAATAATAAAAAAACTTCTGAGAAAATTGATGTAAAGAGAGGAAAATTTAAGAGAAATAAAACGTAATGTTATAGGAATTGTGTAGAAATATTTTTTTTAATGTAGGCTAAATTTCTATTTACCACAAAAATAAAAATTATGTTGATATTGAGGTACAGGTGAACCTCACAAGGATACTATTTTTACCTATTCTCGGCCATAGAGCACCTTTTATATCGAATCTATTTATATGTTCGGGATAGAACTTTCTACACATGAATCTACGTCCTATAACTTTAATTATATTGTACGCATTTTATAAAAACAAGTAAATAATAATTTAAAAATAGCACGTAAAGTGCTGCTTTTGTTTGCTCGTGTCGAAAAATGTCTATAAAACGTAGTTTCGCGAGATCGTAAACACAACAATAAAGTTTAGTGGCCACTTACGAGTATGAGTTACGGTCACAGCGTTCGAAAATAGCTGATGCACTATCGAGCTTTGCATCACTAAACTTTAGTATAGCACATTCAATGCCCAAGCTCGCCGCTGTAGCGGTGTGGCTGTGCTGCAGCCCGACAGGCACACCGTGCCGTAGATACGATCGTGTGTCATGGGCACAGATAGTGTTAATCAAGAAATTACAACAGATAACATTGGTAAAGCATATCCATCTGCTCACGGGAAATAAATAATCATAAAATTTAAACTTCGTAGTTAATTAACGAGAAGAACTTAATTCTTCATTAATCATCTTTCAGAATATAACTGTATTCGACATGATATTTCTGTCTAAATTATGATTTTGTCAAAATATCAAACATCGTGTTTTAAGTAACCCAACTAGTTAAAAGTGGTATAATTTAATATTGTTATGTTTGTATTGTAGGTATACCGGCGCCAAAAACCATAGAATATAATCGTAAGGACATTTTACGATATCAGATAGACTTCCAGACTAATAGAAATGAAAGCTTGAAGGCTACGTTAAGAAGCATAGATTAGGTGGATACAATTTAGAGGCTCGAATATTTATTTTACAGTATAAAGATACCTTATCTATAAGTGCAGTAGTGGTACAGTACCTATTACACTTGATGCGTGTACCTAGAGTACCTACGTTATGTTATTCAAGGTCCTGCCCACGGCTTCCATGTTATCTTTAAACCTTTTCCGGGCTACTACAACTATTTTAAAACCAAAAAAAAATTGAGTTATAAAATAATTAGAACAAAAAGTTTCATTGATTTTTATACCTATAGATTCAATATCACAGATTAGAAAACAAACTTTAACCAACAAAAAATTCATCATCGACAGTCTTCCCACAGGCCTAGCAACCAATCTTTATTACGCTCGATTCAATGTTATCTCATAATTT
Source organism: Chloroclystis v-ata (assembly GCA_963691955.1). NCBI lineage: Eukaryota > Metazoa > Arthropoda > Insecta > Lepidoptera > Geometridae > Chloroclystis > Chloroclystis v-ata. Next base: position 6,152,202 of record OY829902.1, on the reverse strand, counting down.
ATCGCCAGCATTTACTGTAAAAGGCAAACTCCCCGGAGATTCGTTTTGTAAGCAAATAAATTAGAATCCTATTTGTCGAAATGTGATAAAAGGTCGGCATAAGCAATATAAATATTGTTCTATTGTTTTATGGATCGGATTATCCTTATTTGGTTTAAGATATTTATTTATCGATAGTTGTTGGTATCGGGATATAAACGTGGATATAAAGTCATTGGGTGATGTCTATTGCGTTTTGCTTTTACCAATAATTAGATTTGGTCTCGTGATCTTCCCTATGTCTTATGATATTTATCTAACCACCGACCGACTTTACTTACTTTTATATAAGTAGAAGAACATATTAAATTTCTTTTTTTACTGGTTTTGTTGCTTGAAGTTATTAATCTCATATAGTGTAGTTAGAGGTATCTACACTACGCTTTGCTTTCTTGTAAAATATAAAAAAAAATTACATATGGACCATGTCATAGTATATTAATGGCTGTGCTCTCGAACGAAGTAGCTAGTAAAAGCTATTAAACTAGTATGCCGTCCTGACAGATTCATGCAGGTCTAGATACCTAGGTAATCCCTCGGGCCTGCTTTTACGAACTGCCACTACCTGACCGCAATCTAAGTTTCAATTCTATTTCAACAAGATCTGAATATAAATTGCTTTTGCAGACACAATAGCTCTGTACTAGACTGTCTTACATCATCTCGACAAATTGATTTAACTTGGACAATAAATTATAATACGAATTTAAAAATCTTCTCGACCGAAACGGAGTGCTAATGAAAAGAACGTCCCTTTTATTGGTCAATTGAAGCGGTCCTACTACTTTAATTTTAGGAACCATATCTGGAAGCGATCCAACATTAACATAATTCGCCATTTAAATGCCCAACTTGAATAATTTTTAAACCAAACCTATATATTTTATTTATAAGAGTAATATTTTACGATCCCTCGCTAAAAATGTAGTAGGTAAGTATAAATAAATATACCTTGTAACTATATTTAATGCTCATTGGACAAGAGGAAAAAAATAAACTAAAAACAAAGAGGTGTGTCTATTAGTACTTAGTAGGATGTAATATGGGTTGCTAAGTTGCTATGATGAAGGAGGTGTTGAATTACTGGTTGTAGTAATACGAAACTCGACAGAAACAGCGGAGAATAATTTGATTAAGTTGGCACCTATCCCATGTCACGGGCAAGTCTGTGAGCTGTGACGTAATAACCATGAAATAAAACTCCTAACCAATATCCTGAGATGATGTCTAATATGTAACGTATAGGGTTACCGCAGTTGGACATCATCCAACAGAAATCTACCCACTTGAGACAGCTCTTTGAATCTCTGATCTTGGAAAAATATAGGAACCTTTCAGATCTCGACCTAGTATTTATCATTGATATGAAATATCGCGGTAAAACGTGGAGTGATAATCGTTTTCTGGCTCTCCAGACAGAAGTAGAGCACTAACTCATAAGATAGGTATTATTAGGCTTCTACGAGTATAGTTATACATATTTACACCTTGCAAGGTGTTCATGTGTGGCGATAATCCTGTTACTATCACAGGTAAGCCGGTCGATCGAAAACAATTGAGGTCGAGTAATTCCAATACAAAAGGAATTCAACTGTCTTATGAGCTACGCAGAAATCATTCATGGGCAATAACACCCATTTCTGGTGGGAGCTACCTCGGTTATTGCCTCAGGATAGGATTATTGGCAAATTGTTCCGTTCGCATTCCTACCCAACTCTCACATGAAATATTAAGCACCTACCGATACCTATTTAGCAGCTACCTACTGATCTGGTTCTGACAAGCTCCTTTATAAATACTTGATAAATGCCACTGCAGAACTATCGGTCGGGTCGGGTGGTAGAATTAATTATTTCCAGGTGATCCTCTACGTAATTGGTTGATTGGACGAGTCTTGAAACTACCGAATAAAGAGCCCTCACCCTTTCAAGACGAATGGATAGTTACATATCTATATTAAGATCGACGAAGAACTTTTAATACCTGATTGTATGTTTTCTTTTATAACTAAACGTTAAATTTCCTTATCAATATCATGTGATAAAATACATCTGCTTGAAATCATAAGCAGGAGTTGGTTCTATAAATAGCTTAACCTACCTATCTTATGATGACCCATCATTTCTAGGATTAGGATTATTTATCCCAATAAACAACCTGGATCAACAGCGCAGGCACAAAGCTTATTTCGCTATAAAGTATACGAATACAAATTGAGCGTTCATTAATCCTATTTATTAGACTCATCCTTCTCACAAATAAATTGAGGCTCGAAAATCCAAAACGCCAGGAAGGAATAAACGTAATGGCCTCTACACACCAAAGCCGGCGGCCCGCCGGCACAGCCCGGCGGCCTAACCCGCCGGCCTTATTTTGTACTAAATAAAGCCGGCGGCCTACAAAATAAGGCCGGCGGGTTAGGCCGCCGGGTTGTGCCGGCGGGCGGTGTGTAGAGCGCTTTACATTGCGACAAATGAAAATGTGAAAATGGGTTATTATTGCGGAAAAAGGTTGACCTTGCGAAGAAGTATGGTTTTCAACCCCATTTTCAGTTAATTTGACTGAGATAAAGTCGGGAAAGCAAACAATAACAGAAGTATAATTTGCAGAATATCAGGTATCTACAACCTGAGATAAGAAATAGATTGGGGCTGGAAAATTTTAATAAAAGGTATCTGTTATATTCGCCGTAACAAGGACATAATTGACAATTCCAGTGGATGTTTGTGAGGCTATAGCATAGATAAGCTCGTGTAACGACTGCTTATGAAAAGACTGACCATACTTGATTCTTGAAGCTGAATATTAACTGCGGACAACTCAAAGATAAACCAAAACCCTTCGTGTGTTTTAATTAGGTATGTACAACGTTATGCGGACCATATAATTAGGTTGATTTTAGCCGCTAGGTATTACATTTTAAAATGAAGCCACATGTATACATAATACTAACCACAATATGGATCATTTGCTATCTGAAATAAAAAGTTTTTATTTTATTTTTTATTATTTTTATAATTACAAATGTTAAGCAGTTTCTACATACAGTGACAAAGTAAACTAAATACCTACCTAAAACAAAAATCTCTAAAAGGCATCATTCCGTTTCTTGTTCTTGTTATTTAATGTAAATGGGTAGCATTCAGCCTTAATGGCCATTTACCAACATTACTTTACGGCAGTCTCATTACCCGTTAAGCGTTCCCACATAATTAATGATTATGATGATACTGGCTTAAACTATGTTGGTAAGTTGCCCCGAAACGTTATGAGGGGTTGTTTAAATACCGATACTGGCAGCTAGTTTAACTCCTGCCAATAAATTACTTGCTCCGAAAACGAGAACGCAAAGTATGAGGCTTTAACATTCTAACTCGCTGGCCGTATTTGTTATTTTGATTAAGGCTTACAACCCATATTTACATTTCCACTGCTGGGAAACAGGTAATAGAGACATAAGGCCTTTATGTGTCCCTTATGTTTAACGCCTAGTGTTATAAGATGTTAATTGTACGCAAATAAAATTTTTCTTTCTTTCTTTATTCACTACTACGGTTAAGTGCAATTTATTTTAAAAAATCTCAGAACATGCCGGTTTTCCCACGATCGTCTTCACGGTAAAAACTCATATGCGGGAACACATAAATGGTCAAAATGGTCATCAACGCATAAACACATAAAAGTTGGATGACCCTCACTTACATCAGTGAAGTATAAAGACCAGAATACAGCCGATTAGCTTCCATATGAAACACCCGACAACGCTCTTAGATTTCCGAACCATCGATCACATAAAATTTTACTTTCGGCATTCACAGTGCTCCCCGAACCAAAAAGCCCACAAAGAGGAGACAATACCCAATACCTCGAAGGAGTGCCATTGTAGCGACACCGTCTTTGTTACTATCTATGAATCCTATCGGCGTCCTTATACCTTCTGACATTCTACTTCAATACGGAACGTTACTTTGCAATAATATTGTTGAATCTCGTAAGTAGCAAGAACATTGGATCCATGAAATGTTCAAAGAGAACGTTTTCGAGATATCTTTGTTTGAATCGAAGGGAAATGTACCTACCTACGGAAACGTACGCAACGATAGATGAGATTATTGTATGTGTTCCAAATAGAATACAAAAAGTAATACTAAGATTTACTGCGTGCATATTGCGATATCGCATATTAATTCTACGATAAAGAAGCGGAATAATAAATCTAGGTTTTTGTTACATGCTTTCGTACAAACATGTCCTATTAGCCTTCTTGGCCCATAAATCCTCAACATTTCATTGGAATAGATCCTAGCCTACAATATATTCACATGAAACGAACATGGAGAATACTACAAGATTCTGTGTCATCTAAGGAAATGAAAGCTATAAGTCGAATCGTAGCTGGAGACTTCGTTACCGAAGCCATTGGTTCCGCCTGTGTTACGAGCCTTCGAATTTGCCTGCTAATAAAATAGCCCGCCACAGTAGGCGACAAACTGGACTACCGGAGCAAACTACGGACGGGATATAAAACGAACTCGCCTCGCCCACCCAACTCATCTCCTGCGGATGTTTGCAAGGATACACAAGTGTGTATAAAAACGAAGGACCTCGTAAATAAAGAGCGGTATTTACTCATTCAGCGAGCAAACCTTTACGCCGACATATAGAGTGATAAAAAATATGAGAAACTTTATTAATACTCAAGCACTGGAACAAGGATTTATTTGCTGCAAAGTTTGAAGTTAGAACAAACGGACCGTAGTAAACTCCTTCTAATATCCAACTTGTAACTCGGGAGACAAACAAAGGCTTGTTGAATACAGTTTCTCTGCGGAATAATAAAACCCACCGATCGCGATTACATCTATTCGCCAGTGATGCTTTTTAGCAGAGATCATTTCGCGTGGTCGAAGCAAGAGGTTTTATAAGGCATAAACTCAGGAGCAAACAGTAAAACAAGGAACTGAGGCAATATGCCAGCCTCCTATTGTCGGCGCCACGGCTTTGTTTTAAACTAGAAGGGTTGCAACGCTATTCTGTACCAACTTGTTTAGGGAGCTACTTTGATAGCCAGCTACAAGGAAATTGTACAGAAGAAAGCAGGGAAGGGAATGACTATTGCAAACATTCGAGACAAAGTTTATTTTCTTGGGTTTACTAATATCTCGTTTCAAGTCCATGTTTTGGGTCTGAAAATTTACAGTCATATTTTTAAGTAGGTAAAGATTTAGAAATAAATCGTTTTATTTTGGTACGTTTGGTTTAAATGGCTATATTTACAAAACAAAACAAAACTTAAACACCGCGAGATAGCGGTGAAAAGATTTGTTTGTAATATTTTGATACCGCAAAAATGATATCATAACTTTTTATGGCACAAACCAAATAGTGTCATCAGTTTCCCTGAATGGTCCTAAAGAAGTATCACTCTATTACGACGGAATAATACTGCCCCGCCCAAATCCGTTTATCGTCAGAGCTGTAACACTTTCCGTAAGACATTCTAACGCGTTTAGATGAATTGCACTTGATATGGTTTCATGTAATAGTTCTTTCCAAGAACAATTACTAAACATTCGCAATTGCAATACAAGATGAAGCTACAGAATGAGTTCAAAGACCGACCAAGGCAGCATACAAGACCAATCTGTTTCATTTTTATTTCGAATCTCAACTTCAATTTTCTTTAAAACCTCTTTGTTTTTCTAAGACTATGCTCAAGCACATACCTAGCTAAAATGAGGATGAAAAGCAACGCTACAAAAGAAAAACAATACAATGTTGTGGAAGATAAAGTCTTTAAATATCGGTATCATTTCAGGGTAGAGCACGTAATAACAATAAATTTCCTTTAAAAGTATAGGCTATCAATTTTTGCTTTTTCAACTGTAAATTCCTAAGCTATTGTTTGTAAATAGTATATTGGTGAAAGAATAAATCGAGGGTATACGAAGCGTGACGACAGAGCGATACTAACTCGGGGATTCAAAGGGTTGATACTTGTTGGGTTTGGCCGGATTTGGGATTTAGGCGTCGGCGTCGCGTCTACAATACACTAAAATATGCATAAGCATGAAATAGATCACAAGACAGATTAAATTGAAATTAGATTGAATTAGTTGTTAACTATGTTTAGAATAAAGGGGTTTTGTTATAAATAACTTGCAATATTGTTAAATTAGCATTAGAAAAGATAGGTAGGTATCTAAGTAAAACTTAGAACCTATCTTAGTAACCTTAGTTGTGTTTCGCAGGTAATGTAAATAGTAAAACGAGTCTGTTGGTATAGCGGTACATAAACACCCCTATTTATGTTCCCACTGCTGGGACACAGGGACTTCTCTCTTGTCGAAAGAAATTAGTCATTAATTCAACACGCTATCCAAGTGCGAGTTGGTAAATGACACAATGTCCTTCAAACTTTTCAATGTTCTGATCCATGCCGGTTTCCTCACGATGTTTGCCTTCGCCTTTAAATAAAACACATATTTTTGTGGGCCGCGAGGTTTGAACCCACAACCATAGGAATGAAAGTCGAATGTGCTCTCACTTAGCCAGCAGTGCCAGTATAACAGTAAGTATTTTTAAAATCACTTAATCCAAAAAATCCGGCTAATTCTATCAACCCCTAAACGGTAGAGCTCGTAAATAGAGAAAGCGACCAACCACTAGTATTCGGCTGGCGGCCGGGCCTCGGATTTGCGTACAAATAAAACGGGCGTTTTATCAACCGGAAAATAAAACGCTATCCCGTGAAATAAGGCTAGGTTATAATCACAATCAGATGCAAAGAGACTATTTGAGTTGGAAGTTAAGAATGAAATTGTATTTCTATTAAAATAAATACTATGATTGCGCAAAACTTGAGAACGGCGGACTGTTTTTCTAAATATTAAAACATTGTTTAAATCCGTTGAAAAAAGCTATTTTCAGTTATTTGCACAATTTAACACGGAAAAAACCATTTCAGATTCAATGCACCCACTATTTTGTTTCATATTTATATTGGAGTTCAAAGTCTTGGTAGATAATAGTATTTCTAATAATTCTAGATTTTCCCGATCATCTAAACCTGTACTAACTCATGGAAAGATATGAAAAACCATTCTTAGACCGGCACATCAAGCCAAGCAAGCTAGAAAAATATGAAACTTCGACGTAAAACATAAGACCATATACGTTTGGAATAAGGTCGATTAGTTTGATGTGCAAGATTCCGTAATGGCCATAACTCCTTACTATTTTGTTGTGGCCGTTATGGGCCCTTACGTTCCACGTAAAAGTCCGCGATTAAAGATTTCGTCCTTAGATATTGGACGGTCGTAATATTTTAACGATACCCGACCCAGAAGTCTTCCTCCCGAGTCCTTTGTTTTACAGCTTTTATTTTATTATTTATCGAAACATTTGACGTAAAGCCACCATTATCTATGTTTTATGTGATAATTTATTGCTCAACCTGTATATGCGTTTTTACACAAAGTTTATATTAAACCTCTTGTTTAAATATTGTAGGTATGGATTTTATAATCAAAGCCATCGAACGCGTTGTAATAAGAATAACATTTGTCGTTTTATTTTTCTTTAACGTAAAAATAACTTAACCTTTAAGAAAAGATAAAAATCCCCTTAAAAAATTTTAAAAAGAGCCTAGAAACTAAACTTGAGAAATCGAAAAAGTGCTGTAGAATTGAAATGTCCACTGCATACATCAAACAAGTGACCCGAATGGGATATTTGGTGTGTGCCTGCAGAAAGTCTGATTCAGACATATCCGATCGAAGGATCCAAAGCAATCGTTTGGAAATGTGACTCAATGAAATACCGGCTCTATCTTAAATGAACAGAGCTCATAATTGCAGGTTGACTGGTGATTCCGTAAACACTTCGAAAGCTAGAAGAAGCTAGAGATGCTAAAAAAATCTTATTTACCTACCTACTACAATTAATACTTGAAACTTTCTAGACATGTAAAAGGTAATAAAATACCAACATTAACAATAATTGATAATAATTTTCAATTTATGTCACGTTCAGTTCTCTTAATTTGCGAAGAATTTTTGTCCGTAGCACAGAACGTGCGGTCGACGAGAAATTTCGTGCCACTTCAGCATTCCGACACAAGGTTATAAATACAATTCCGCTTAATTCACTATTAAATTCTGCACTGATTAAAGCAGTTAATTCACGAAAATGACACAAAATGGATATCAACTGGCGTCTCTATATCTACGTAGTTATTAACTGTGCATATTGTAAGATTAGATTGCTAGTGGAGAAAATCCTTGGTAAAAGTAAAGTTTTCTGTGAATGTAGAAGAAAATTGGTATTTGTTTGCAGGCGTAGCCAAGCCGGTCTCTCTCAACGAGGTAATCGCGGCGGACTCGCAGCAAAAACATCTTATGCATGCAGTGTCCTCGAAATTAGAAGGTATTGTGCAATTTGCTTACATTTCACGCTGCATAATAGTGTCAGAGTTCCACCTTTAATTAACTTGGAACTGTTTCTGCAAGTCTAGTTTACGTATGTTATTTGTAGTGTGCAGCTACGGCCACCGATGTAGTATGATAAAAGAGATTAACTTTTTTTCCCTAGCTTCACGCTTCCGTATTAATTCCAATTTAGATTTTTTATATTTTTATCTTCAGATCGTTTTATTATAACGTAGCGATACTACTTAAATTTAATAGAAAAAGGTCAGACAACAAATAAAGATCACGGCTAAACCCTAACTTGCGCAGAGATAATTTGCTTTGAAGATCGTCAAAAGGCTTAAAATGAATTAATGTAATTTCATTTCTTTCAGAGCCTGTAGCAGAACGGTTTTCTTTGCGTAAAAGCTTAAAACCATTACTAAGAATTCCGAATAAAAATACTGGTGAGCTCTTGAACTCTTTTATTATAGGATCAAGATCTAAATTTGCTATTGATTTATTATTTATAAAATCCTGTTTACTGTACTTTCAGATAATACGCTGAAGGAAAAATTAGCATCTTTGAAATACAAGAAAGCTTTTAAAATCAATAGTCCCTTGCGGCCTACTCGGATTAAGCAAAGCCTGAGAAGACAAAAGCGCAAAAACCAATCACTGAAAAACGTAATCTCCGGAAATGAGAAACTCAACGAGAAATACATTCCTCTGCTCCGTAATCTTAATATGCTGTTCGATAACCTGCTCAGTTCAGAGTCAGGGGAGTCCGCTGAGCTTAGAAAGAAGAGGAAGCGAGTTCGATACTACACAGAAAAGGGTGAATTCTTGTGTCAATGTGCTTCAAAACACAACACAACTACGGAAAAAACGGCAGTTATTTTTACCGAGGCTAAAGTCGAGGACGCGTCTACTGCCCAGACTGCCCCCAAGAAGACCCATACTACTGCCATTAGTAACCTCCGCAGTCTCCGACAGAATAAGAGAATTCCCTTACTACTTTCAAGAAATACCTTTAGCCGTCGGAGAGACAATAATGGACTCAGTGCGAGAGGCCGCTCCGCACATCACCGGAGCATTAAAGGAAATATCTCCAGGGATAATGGAGATAGTCAATCTAGTACCGGAAACGGAAGGTTCCGGCACAATGCAAAGAATGATAAGGAAGATACCATCCGTGATTCACGACACAGTGCAAGTAGCCTTAGACCCTGGAGAGGAGTACGAGTTAGAAACACGACGCTTACTGCCAGAGACAAAAACCTCTTTGAGACAACCACCGAGGCAGACGAAAACGAGATCTCCTTGGATTTCCCTCGAAGAAACATCAGCGAACTTAAAAGAAAAGATAAACAGCCGGTACGAAACAACGAAACAAAAAGCACAGAGTTTCTACCAACACCTACTAGAGGATTACGAGGGAATACATCGTCACAGTCCGAAAGTGAAGACATCACCACACAAACGTACGCCGATGATCAGCGACTCGCTGAGCGAAGTAGCGAATATACCAAAGAAAATCAAGAAACTAGTACAAGACATGAGACAGTAAATCTCAACAATATACCTACAGATCCACCAGATACAAACACGGGTGCATATGTATTCATAATAGATGGCTATAGTGTCACTAGAAGCAAAAATGGTGAGAATCAACTAAAGGAGAAGGCGATACACATCCAATCAAAGTAGTTTTGAGATTTTTATATAACTGTATTTAAATTAAAGTGGTATATAATAAAAATATGTACTTTTATCTCCTTCCTTTTTTGCCTTTTGTACTCTTTTGACTTGCTTGCGTAGTCTGGGGTTGCTGTTCAGCAGGCCTGCAACAAAATATTCAAATTATTTTATAAGACTGTTCCATCCTCGCAAGAAGTTTTAAAATATTTCTAAAGAAAAATGATTGTGCCATTTCGTATTTTCCATACATGATAATATGTATACAACTCTTAGCAAATCCCCAGAAAGGCAAGATCACAAGAAAACGATAGAGATAAAAAAATATGTAAATGTAATGAAATGAAAAACCATACAAATATTTAATAATCAAGTTTAATACATCTCAAGGTATATTTCTTTAATTTATAAATGGATTCTGGCTGTTAACTTCTAAACTTTTTTATATTATATTTTGTATTCAGTATTCATTCATTTGTTTGCATGTTGCTGCATTATTATTGCATTTGTTTGCATTAAATTAACAATCTATGTATGCATTTCAGCCTCAAGTAGTTATAACCCAATCAAACCTTAAGTAACTATATATCATAGTAGAAATTAACCTGTTCTGACGAGTCTTCAACTTAGGAATGGATTCTCCAATAAGCTTCAACAAAGATTCCCTTGTAGGATATTCAGTTTTAACAGGTGTGCCATCATCATTCTTGAGCTGTATACGGATTCGGCCTCTGTACAACATTTCCTGAAAATAAAAAAGAATTTATAAGTTAAAACAGTGCATAGTATGTACCTATTATACAAAAGTTTTATTTTACTTTAATTTTACTTATTTATTACCTTTGTTTGATAAAAACAGACTTGACATTACAGTGACATGAATAAAATATTTATTATTACAGCTAGTTAGTTAATTATGGACAAACATAAGATTATCCAGATGTTAATTGAGAAACCATTCAAATAAATAAAACCTTTACCTTGCTCTGTTCCCTAGGGTAAAGTTTATTTTCCACACCAACTTTTAAACCAGTGGCAATCAATACATCCCTTATCTCTTGATGGGTTGGATTCTCAACACAGGATTCTTTAGTCAACTTTCGACCCTGAGCTAAGGTCTTTTTGCTGTTGATATACGCTGGATAAATGCACACCCACCTGGAAAAGATAGGATAAGTGATTTAAGTTTTTTTCTATTGAAATACACCCAGGAAGATGTGCTAGTAGACTAAAATCCTAAGCAATCTGCTTGCTACAGCATAAAATTAAAAACGGCAAATAACACAAGGGATTATTGATGATAGTAATTTACCTTTCAACATCACTGTGTTTCTTTTCTGGATTCCATGAAGTAATTGCTGCAGCCATCTTGTTACACCAGATTCCAAACGCTGATTCGATGTAAATATTCTCCAGATATCAACAACCTGAAATGGAAGTAAGTAATATCTAGCCAGCCTGCAAGAAAATTTAAAAACAACTCACACAACTTAACTAAACCTACACGCAATGACAGCTGACACTGGCAGTTAGTGCCTTGCTTGAAGTCCTCCTGTCAGCATACATCATCGCAGCTGAGCTGAGTTTTTACAACTTTTTTTCCAGTCTCGTTCGCGTTCGCCACACATATGGGTTTTAGAAGAACAACACGTTTGGACCACTTGGACGTTATTTATTATATATTATGTATTACGTACATTAATATTATATATTAGGTTTAGTATATTATGTCCATGAATGGTTTATACAAATACAAACACATTTCATTATGCACTTGCGTAGTAATTATCTGTTTTTTGCTTGTGTTCAAAGTTAGAATCGGAACCACTTACTAATAAAAAAAAAACAAATCAAAATCAAAACATAACCTCACTCTTTACTTTGTGAAGTTTTCAAGTTTGTGATATAGTCTTCGGAGGTTATAATTTATTTATATATAAACATTATTTGAATTCTGATCACTTGTACCTAAAGTAGACGAAAACAAGATGTCGTATTTATCAGCGACTAATAAATACCTTGCTATTAGCCGGGGCTTACAAGTTGATCTGTTTGACTACACCACCAATGTTCTTCTAGATATTCCGTCTTCTGCAGCGAACGATCAAATAAATGGCATTGCTCTTTCTTCAGACAGCAAATATTTAGCCGTAACAACAAACATTGCCAAACAGCTCCTAGTATACAATTTACCAGAAACACAAAAGTTCAAAATATTTGATTTCCCACGAAGTTCCAGCAAATTAAGATTTTCCACTAGCAACTCCCATGTACTGCTTGCAGACAAAAGTGGAGACGTGTTTAGTTTTGATATAAATAGTGAGGAGCCATCAAAGGGGCAGAAGATACTTGGTCATTTGAGTTTGATCCTTGATATCCTCCACAGCTACAATGGAAAATATGTGATTTCTTCAGATAGAGATGAGAAAATCAAGGTTACATGTTACCCCAATACATATGAAATACAAACATATTGCCTGGGGCACAAGGAGTATGTTAATCATATAGAAGAATTGCCTCACAATGAGAAATATCTACTAAGCTCATCTGGAGATGGTTTTGTAAAACTTTGGGATTATGAAAAAGGAAAACTATGCCTTTCCATTGACACATTTAAAGAATTTAATGACATAGAGCTCAGAGATAGTTTTAAGAACAAAATGGATGAAGAAGTGCCTATTGAATCTTTGCCGATTATTCACCTGACTTCAGCAAAGTTAAATGAAAATTGTTCTGTAATTGCTGTATCAATCCATTCCTATGATATGCTTTTGATTTACAGCCTTGATACTCAATCTGACAAAATAGTTTACAAACTGGAAACAAAACTGAAAATTGAGAAATTCCCTACTGATATATTATTCTGTAATTCTTCTCTCATCATTTATAATGATGATAATTGTAATGTTACATTTTATGATGTTGACTATTCAAATGGTAATATTTCTTTGACACAATCTAAGGTATTATCTGTATTCCTTAATTCTGTGAATAATGTTGTTCCACTCAATCATTTTGAAACTATAAAACTGTTATTCAAGAGAAAATTTGATAATGTTCAGGAGTATCAAGAAAGGAAGAAACAAAGAATTGAAAAAGCTTCAATAAAAAAAACTACATAATTTATTTCTTGTTTCAATTTGAACTAATCAACCTTTTTTTAGGTAAAATTTTTTGTCAATCATAATCTAACTCATAAGCAAGTGATGTATGAGCACATTATAGCATGTAGAACCAATAGCAGTTGTGACCGTAACTGTTAAACCTATATCCCAAAGTGTATGTATGTCCTTTAGACCTTCATAACTGACTTATTATTTTTATTATTATGATGACAATTATTATTTAAAAATAATAACAGGATATTCAACCAGGTAATTGTTTATTTAAATTTAATAATTACATTTTGAACATTTATGAAGTGTGCAATGCCAATCTTACTGTAGAAAAATAAATCCAACTTAAATAACATAAGCTAACAAGTTAAGTCTAAATTCTAAGCAGACTTGTTACACCAACAAATAAATGAAACACCACATATCACATTTTAACTAAACACAAAGCTGTAATGCATCTTTATATTATAACTATGTTATAGATTCCAATTTGTAATACTTATTGCTGTAATAACTTAGCAAGATAGACCTGGGAAGGATTATGTTACTTCTTTAAATATAATTTTGCACAGCATTGCCTAATAGAATAATCTAATTTCAGGACTTTTCTAATCAATGTAGAAAATGCTGCACGAAATCCATACAACTATGCTTGTAGAATTAGATAATACATAATGAAGTCTAGTTTTTACAATCGATTTTCCTCTAAATGCAATAAATACAATCTGGATCTCACATGATTTATCGTGATTTTAAAACATTAGCAAAATTACGCAGTTGAGAACTCAGGCTATCCATTTCATTTAGAACACTGTCCAGTTCATTCTTGAGATCCATCAAATCTGGGAAGCTATCGCAATCAGGAACATTCAGCAATGTTGTAAATATCTTGTCCCATAAACTTATTTTCATGTACCTGAAATGAGTTATATTATTTTTAGATTTCGTCAATTTTTCATCGAAAATGTTTTAAAATCCTATGAGATAAATGTACAGACAGAAAGACACAATTTCAATATGTTTATTTAATGTAGAAATAGCTTTACAGCCACATTAAAATATACTGTTTATAGTGTTAAATATTAACTTGATTGTAACAATTACACATCGCTATGATACATGCTATATACATTAATATCGAGGAATATGTAGTTTGGTAATTGAGGATCAATAAAATTGTTTTAAAATCTAGATAAAATTGACATTACCTTGGCAATTTCTTGTCAATATTCCACTGTCCCAGTCGGTTTGCTACCTTCATGTAGCTGCCCATCAGAATCACGTGGATAGTCCCAGCCAAGCAGTACAAGTCAGTTTGGAAGGTCCATGGTTTACCTTCTCTCATTTCAGTACAGGTGAAGCCTTCTGTTGATATAAGCTGCAAAGAGATAGTAATCATATTAGCGGATATCCTATTAACATTTATTGGGGTTCCTACAGAGTAAAAAACTAATGTTTTATACATCTCTGTATGAGATGAATAAACTTCAGCAGTTGCTGACTGAATAACATAGGTTTTACATTTGTAACAACCATAATATTCAGGACACTGTAGTGCCTGAGACATTATTTGATGTATTATGATTGCCCATGACCAAAACCTTATCCTGCTTAGGTGCTCGGCAGGAAACGAACCCACAACATTCCAAATAAAAGTTAAGCCGGCTTGGTACTACAGCATAGTATAAAATGTTAAGTTTATTATACATCAGTAGAATGGTAATTATTATTTTTAAAATATCCATAAAATCCATTCATAAATTGAAGTTAACTTACTTCTCTGAATGTTGTTCCTTCAGGGAATAACGACATATCTATCGCGCATCCTAAATCTATTAGCTGCAGTGATGGTGTCCGCCACTCTTGCGTAGGTCTGAAAACGAAAATAACATTATTTACATAATTCCCTTGAATAACGCATATTTAATTATTCATAATGTTACCACAACTTACATTTTCATCAACAAAAAGTTGTCAGGTTTAATATCAGCATGGATAATCTGTGCTTTGTGCAAATAATGAATTATAGACAACATCTCGGATGTCAGCAGAATAACTATAAACTCGTTGATACATTTTGAGGTAGCGGCTCTGATCTTGTTGGCAACATCCAACAGGG
This sequence comes from Chloroclystis v-ata, assembly GCA_963691955.1. Classification (NCBI taxonomy): domain Eukaryota; kingdom Metazoa; phylum Arthropoda; class Insecta; order Lepidoptera; family Geometridae; genus Chloroclystis; species Chloroclystis v-ata. The sequence goes on along the minus strand of OY829902.1, from coordinate 6,136,822 downwards.
ACCCATACTTCGAAAATTCAGAGATGAACAAGCTCGCGTTTTCTCCAATAAACGCCGTTTCGATGTCCATGTAGCCTGGAAGCTAAACAAGAGAAACACATTTATTAGCACACATCTATATAAATTATGATTACAATAAGTGAATCTGAATGTAATTACCATAAAGGGGTCCTTTATTCTCGCTTTGATTTCTTGACAAATATAAAACTCCCAAGCTCTACTTGGTTTCTGATACTTAGCGGCGACTGACTTGTTGCTATGTAGATCAAGGCACAGGAACACCGCGCCATAGTTTCCTTTGCCGAGCTGTTTCTCAACAGCGAACTTATTACCGCCAACTGTTACGTTGGTAGCGAGTGCCAGCTTGGGAACAGATCTCACTTCATTGTAACCTTCTGCGTGAGTTTTGTTCGGGAACTTTACGTACTCAAGCAGAGAGTCGAGAAGTTTCCTACTGAACGGGTCTATTTGCTTAGGGAAATCGATATCTGCCGGCCTTGGTATATCACTGGTTTCCACCAAGGATATCGAGTGAGAAGACTTGTATGCTGCAGCGCATTCCATAGAGTTTTCGCTATCTACATCCATTCCATAGCCATCCGATTGTCTAGAATAGATAGAGGGAATCCTGCTTTCTTTTGTAACAGAGTCTCTGCTATCCTCAGATTGTATATCCATTCTGTGTTCGAAATCTAGCTGTCTCTTGGATATATCTTTGTTTTTATCAGCCATATTATGGGAAATCTTCGCCGATTGAATCGGGGTGTTGCTCTGAGCTGTCATACCATCTTTACTGTCGGAATCCGACATACCTGATGATGGTGGTATTTGAGCCTGTTCCGGACTAGACACGTACAGATTCTTATGCATCTTTTGGGATATGCTGGGGCTGTTCGTGAACTTAGGCGTATTTGCATTGTCTTTTGGTTCATTTCTGTTCGAGATGAAATTGAGGAACTGGTTGGAGAAACCAATATCTGGAGAGTTCTGTTCGATTTTCACGTTGGGCTGGTCGTGACGAACGTTCCTCAAGGCTGCAGTGGGGCTTTTGTGTGCGACGGGCTTAGCGTGACCGGCTCTTGAGACATTATGTTCAGCAGTTTCGTGCTGCATACTAGAGTTCATTTCAGGTATGGCTTCAGGCGCGTTTTGCATTTGCGATGCATTATTTCTTGGAGCATAGCTATTGTTATGAGAAGGCTGAGGACTTTGGTATATTTGGAAGGGAGGATGGTTTGCTCCACCGTAAGCCGCAGCCGGTTCGGATACGAGTTTAGCGGGTTGCTGGGAGTAAGGGCTCTGCATGGCATTATAGCCTTGGTTGTTGTGGTTTTGGTACATGTTCGGGGCAGCATATTGATTGGACATATTATGATAGTTGTGTTGTTGGCTATGCTGTTGGTGGCTGTGTTGTTGTTGTTGTTGGGGATGTTGTTGTTGGGGATGTTGTTGTTGGGGATGCTGTTGTTGGGGATGCTGCTGTTGTCCGTAAGATTGGTTCGGAGCCGGTACCTGACCGGGCCTTTGATAGTACTGGGCATTTTGATATTGACTCTGATGAGGAGGGCTTTGGAAGACCGCCGGTTGCTGTTGCTGTTGTTGCTGGGTAGCGTAAATATGCTGCCTCTCCTGTTGATTCTGATAGTGGTAGTCTTGCCTTGCAGCATATCCTTGTTGCGGGCTCATCATAGGATGGCCCGGACTGTGGTATCCCACTGGGTTTGAATAGGTGGGGCTTCCGAAGCCCGGTTGAACGGAGGGACTCATAGCGTGTGGGCTCTGCAAGCCGGGGTGTTGTGGGCTGTGGTACGCGCTAGGGTTGGGGCTCGCGTAACCCTGCTGTTGCTGTATCATTTGACTATTGTTGGGGTAACCTTGCTGATAGTTGTAATTTTGTTGATAGTGGGGATGCATTGGGCGCTGTGGGGAATATCCGTTGTAGGGTTGCTGTGTTGATTTTTGGTACTGATGGTCGTGCGAGAGGAACGGGGTTGAGTTTTGTTGCAGAGGTTTGTTTTCGGGCGCCTCTCTCTTCGGCTGGGCCCTCGCGAACTGACCGTTATGATGCCTCGGCTGGTTGGACATAGAGCTACGTTTTGAAGAAGTAGCTTGGGATGGGTCGTTATTATTGTACATAGAGTCATAATTGGTCGTATAGCCTGTGAAGTTCGTTCTCGTCGATTGTCCAGATGAGCTAGAACCAGATTTGCTGAAATCGTAAAAAAATAATTTGATATTATGCAGTAAATTGATTGAAGGTTAAGAACTATCCTACTATTAATAGCACCAAAGTTTGTAAGGATGTTTGTGTGTAACTCTCTCACGCAAAGTGGACTGAATAAATTTTGATAACACTTTACAATATAGCTTAAATATCAAATAACACATCGATTAATTTAAACCGGGGGAAACATAGGGAATATAGAAATATACGGGAAAGTCCATTTAAATGTTGTGGTAGCCTATGTGTTGTTGTTGGCTGTGCCTAAATATAAAATAACATAAAAATTGTGGACAAAGTGGCTGGAAATCTAGATTACAGTAAATGATTACCTATTGAATTCCCTCGTAGCTTCCATAATGACAGACAGTCCAGCGCCCTGGTTATCGACAGTCGCGTGTTGGTCCGGTTGCAGTTGTCTCGAATTGTCCTCCCTTTTCAAAATACTAGGGTCCTGGTGCTCAATCACACTCTCATCTATGTTGAACTTCGGCACGGAAGGGTATTTAGATTGGTCAATGCTCGAGGGTTTCTTGAACTGCGACATGTTAGGGGTACTGGCATCTTTGATGTTGAAGTTGAACACTTGTGTGCAGGAAGGTTCTTCGTAGTAAGCTGTCTTGTTGACTTGAGGCTGTCGAGATTATAACAATGATAAGGACGAAAGATAAAGTTTCTGTGACGAATATCGGACCAAGGCTCTATAAATTTCAATAATATCGCGTATAAGTATAGATGATTCGTATAGATTCTATACTAATCATAAATCTGTAAGGGTCGGTCATAGAGTTTGTTTTCAGAGATATTGTGTTTAAAGGCTCAGTATATGATACTGAAACTAATTTGACAATTTTTAGATTTTTTCGGTATGTATGTTCTTCCTTAACTCGCTGAATTTGATGAAATTTGGTAAATACATTTTTAAACACCTGGGCTACAGGATATAGGCTATTTAAATTATTAAAAGTCAAGGGCACAGCTAGTACAGACATAACACTGTTACGCTTACACAGATAATTGATCTCCATTACGTTTTCATTAAACTGAAAGACATGCTGAGTCGAATTAAGCAATTCATAAACAAAGTAATTAATTTAATCCAGTTTTATGATTGTAGAACATAATAAGATAAAGATATCTCACACTAGATAAATACTCACGTTTTGCGGTGGTGGTTGTGCGGCGACGGGATTGAACTTATTAGCATTCTCTTTATCTTGGCCAATAGACATCATGTTAGTCAATTCTTGCTTTTTCTTCGTGTTAATTGCCATCGTGATAGACCTATCCTCGTGTATGTCGAAGGCTGGTACCTCGAATTGTTGCACCACTGGTTGCACTATAGATGGTTCTGGTTAAATAAAAAATATATGAATTGTTATAGAAATAAAATAGTTGTATATTTGATCTTAACAAGGCGAAAGTAGTTCTGTCTGTCTGTCATTCTAACGAAATTTGATATTGAGATTGTTTGAGCGCCGGGAATAAACATAGGTTACTTTATTTAAACCGCGGAAAATCTTCTTTAACGCGGGCAAGGCCGAATAGGAATCTAGATTTTAGTATATATTTCGTAATAAAAGGAAGAGTATTTATTCCAAGACAACTGTTGAAAACAAGGCTTAAATAATTGAATTCAAAATGTTCTTACCATTATCATTGAACAGGTTCCTCAACTCCCACCTAGCTTCCTTAGTATTAACAGTAACAGAATCACCGAGAAGATTACTCATCAAACTTCTATTAAATTCTTCCAACAGATTATTCTTCCCATAATTCCCCGGATTATTCTCATTGCTATAGTTACTATGCTGTTGATTCTCTTTATCAGCTTGAGGTCTATGGTTTTCGTCAATTTTCTTCGATGAGAGTTCACTGAACTCTTTTGAATCAAGGTTGCATAATACTTTAGGTTCCCCGGGTGAGTGCATGTTGGTAACTTTCGTGATGTTTTGCAGGGTGGGTATAGCTAAGGGCATGAGTTGTCCCAGATGGTCTTGTTCGGGGTCTAGCGCGCAGTTGGCGAGTGTTTCGAGCGCGCTGCACTGCGCGAGCGTCTCATTGATGCTCGTGTACGCGGGAACTTGCGTTGTTTCGTGAATATCAGTCTTAACTTGTTTATCTAAATTGTATTTTCTTGATCTAATTTCTTCTAAGCTGTATTCCTTTTCGCCTACATAAACCTGAAATAAACAGATTATTAGGTTTTCACGTAGAAAATAGAAAATAGTTTGAAGACAAAATTCGCGGTAAGTTTTGTAATTTTTAAATCAAACCTCGTATATTATGTATTTTTAAATCAAGCCTCGTATATTATGTAAGTTTCGTGGGCTATTTATATTTAACCTTGAAATTATTATTAGACATCGGGTAATGAACGAAATGGAAAATCCAAGCTCAGGTCAAAGATTTAATCTAATGTTTGTAGTTATAGTGCCACAGCAATTAAAAATATTAGTATAATTAAAGTGAAGTTTATATTGGTTGTGATGATGATAATGTAAAAATAATATTGTGTGGTAATAAAATAATATAAACTTACTTCAACTTTATTATAGCAAGGTATTTTAGTTGGGTCCACTGGATCAGGTACACAAAGTGGTACAGAGAACGACACAGACAAATCGTCAACGCAGTAGGACATGTGGTTTGGTGGTAGCCTCAACGCGTCGTCTTCATCTTCGTACACTGGAAATAATATATAAATAACAATAAGGTTCATAAATAATAAATATTATGTAGTAAGATGGAAGCTTGTTATGGTTAATTTAATGATATCAGATATACTTTGGAATATACGTAAATAATTATATTTTTTGTATTGTATTTGTGAAAACTATGTGTATGTAGTTCATTGTGAAAGATTAATTATATTAGGTAATTTACAATAAAGCATTTATTTTATACTAGCTTCCGCCCGCGGCTTAATCGCCCGCGTGGACATAAAAAGTAGCCTATGTTCTGTCTCAGGGTCTAAAGATTGTCTGTACCAAATTTCATCAAAATTGGTTGAGAGGTTTAGGCCGGAAAGCGTAACAGACAGACAGACAGAGTTACTTTCGCATTTCGCATTTGGAAACTTTTAATTGGCCTTCCTTAAATGGCAAAGTTTGTCATATTATTAATATTGTATTATCGTTATGTCTAGCTGTAAGTTTTCTTAAAATTGTGAAAATAAATAAAAATTAATAAATTATAATCGAGGGGGCAGCTAGGTAAAATATAATAATATCACTTACAAGTAAAGGGTAAAGGCTGATGTGGTACAACATTGGAATGCACCATTTTCGTTTTGGGATTCGTCCAGATACCAATTTCCTTTTCATTCTCCGCGTTGTCGCACGACTGGATTAAAGAGGTTGGCCCTGCCACCTCGCTCACGGGGATCACACCTTGAGATGTTGATGGCGCGTCCTAAAAATTAATTCTTATGAACATCTAACTGCCTTTCTACCTATTTGTGAGAAACAATGGCAAATTTAAACCCCGGAATAACACCTCTTTTTACGAATTTCCAGAGAAACGATAACAGTTTCTATAAAACAACAAAAATAAATTGAAACGAATTACATACATAGTTTAATATTGGATTAACGTCTTTGAGCTGCTAGACTGCAATTGGTGAAACAAATTAAATGAATTTATTTAATGGTAACTTTTAGTTATGGGAACAAGTTTTATATTGTTAGTGTTTTTTTATTAAACATTTAAAACACTAAAGACGTTTTATCCATACCCTTATAATAATTATTAAGTTATACAATTTATATATTGGCATTTAGAGTATTTCAAATAAATTAAAATGATGTACCTCATATACATTCACCATCATGTTGGTATTGGCCACACGGTTGTCCTGTTGTCTAACAACTCCGGGCAATCCACTCCTGATGCTCTCCCCTACCCTCTGAATCGGTGCACTCGCTATATTTCTCCTCTTGAAAGATTTTAATGATGTCAAAGCCATTCTAGTTTCTGCTAAAGCTGAGGCAGCTTTTCTCTTAGTGGGTGAATCATCATGAAGCATTCGTTGAGCAAAGTAAAGTTGAAAGTTCCTAGGAAACCAGATTTATTAATTATATGTACACATTTTCAATATTCTGCACTATAGGTAAAATTACCAAGACACAAATTAAACTTAGCAGTACTTGTACTATTTATATTAGAAGATGGATGAAAAGTGTTTAAGAAAAGTGTACCTGAAAATTTGTAATCACAGATATGAAATACATTTATTTTTATTAATTAATATGCTTGTTCTGACTTAACTTTATAACATAGTATGGTTGTTATTGTGACATGTTGATATTTTTGGCAAATACAGCATTAGCCTCATTTAAAAATCAAAACATCATATTTTGTGCATACTTGCTTATTGTAAGACTGTAAAATCTCTTATCATCATACCTTATACATTTAATTGATTTAGGTACATAAGTAACTAATTTAATACAATGTTAAAAAAGTCTTTGTTATTAATCAGAGAGAGAGAGCACCTGTAACACAGGTTTTTAACTTTTTTGAGGCACCAGCCTCTCACGAAGCAGGTTAATCTATCACTTGAACTGTGTAATAGATTAAACTTAATTGTGACAAACCAATTGTAAGAAAAATTAAATATAGAATTTATTATTATATTTTTCTACTAAAAGAAAAATTAAATATAGAATTTATTATTATATTTTTCTACTTACATATGTGCCTGTTCCAGTTCGTCCAAAGGTTGTGCTTTAGCCTGCAGACCTAACATGTAGACCTGATTGGCTTTTTTAAAGTCATTTGATTCCTCACAGTAGCAAGCCCATGCTCGATATAACTCTGCCACTTCTGTTCCAATCCCAGTATTATATAGCCTCTGATATATTTCTAGTTGGTTTGATAGACAATCAACCTAAGAAAAAGTGATCATTGTTAATTAAATAATAAATGATATAAACATTTATAATTAATACACTGGCTTCAATAATAATAGTTGTAATACTTACATATTTGATCCATAGTTTTATGTATCTTCTGTCTTGATAGTACCTCTTGTCATTTTCAAATAAATGCAAGCAGTCCTTTAGAAGTTTATTAACCATATGTCCCTCATGGCCATGTTTAGGAAAAGATTGTTCAATCCACTGGATATAGTTGAACCAAGGATCTAGAGGGTCTGGTCCCTGGTAATTTCTAAGTATAGCCTCATGCTCCCTAAGGTAAACAAACAATAAAGTTCAAATAAAATTACTGCAGATAACTGCTTGTAAGTGCAACAATTTAAGCAATTTACTATATAATAATCTATAAGAATAGGCTACAAATGATGAGATACAAGAAATAAAAGCAGAACACGAAAACTTTACTCTTTTTGTAACTGCAGCTGTCTCTGAGCATCTACATCGGATTGCGCTTGCAACGCTGCGCCCAACTGTACGAGATTTCTACCACCTCTCAGTGGCTGTATATTCTCTTTACTAACGTCGATGTCCATTTTAAAACAGATATAACATCAAATAATCACAGCATGAGGAATAAACACAGCACACACTGCACACAGCACTATAAATCGGAAGCTTTTCAAAGAGATGTTTTGCAGAAAAGTTTGAGATTTCTTCTGCAAATTTCACGTTTTTTAACTGAACACTGCAATTTACAAAAAAATACTAAATATGTTTAGGAAATAGTATTGATATTTTAAACGTTTTCAGCAGAAAAATCCGGAAAAAATAGAGCGAATTACAACTGAAGCACCAAATTCCGTCCCGAATTTGACATTAGTATAGAGTGCTACTCTATGGTTACATTTGAAATCATTTCGTAACAGTCTCTTTGAAGATCGTCGGACAAACGAAACATGCAATATGTTGTGTTGTGACTCAGAAGAACGAATATAATGGAATGGCCCTAACCACGAAAACATCGTGTATACCTACGATATAGTGTTGTACGAGGTAGGTATATTGTAATAATTTATCGATAGAGTTTGTTTTCAACTGAACTTTTTTTTATCATAATGTATTTATTGTAAATTGAAGTCCGTAAATATTAAATTATATAATTATAGAATTAATACAGTTATAAAACCAAGCAAAACAAAAAACATTTTAACTAGAACAAAAAAAAATACTTAAGTAGAACTCAAACACAAACATTCGTTTAGTTATATTCTGTGGGCATATTAATTTAGTGAAAATGAACTTTTAACCTTATTTTAACTAGTTTGAGTTCTACTTAATGTTTAAAGTTCATTTTAACTAAATTAATATACCCACAGAATATAACTAAACGAATGAAAGACCTGAATAAGCCAAATGTTTTAGATAATTATAAAACACAATATACTTAATACAATATACTTACTTATATTTAGTGTATTATTATATAATTATCAAAATAATTTATATTTCAAAATAATATAATATTGTATAAAAAACCTAAAATCTTATCCGTCATTTCATTCTACGATTCATGCTATTCTGCAAAAACACAATATATTATCAACATTTATTCAAATTAACATGGTCTATAATTTTTTACCTAAGTCTAAAATCAAAATATCGATAACTCGTGCAATATACAAGAACACCACTATCGATGTAAACAAAACCAAAAAGTGACAGTAATGATATCCAAACTATCCAAAGTGACAGTAATGATATCGAAGAAAGGCACGTGCATGGCGTCACGATAAATATTGGCAACCAAGCGAAACTGTGGTGTCTATAGTTAGGCTCCTTTTAATTGCATACATTAGACAGAGATGTCATCATTTTTATTTTAGTCATCTTATAAACTAATTCCATAGACAATTTTGAAACATATCTATAGGTGTATAATCTAAGTGTTGTGATGTGTGTGAAAGGAAGTGGGGCGGGGACGGGGAAATTGTAAAGTTGAAAACAAAAATAAATAACATGGATTAAAAAATGGCCGTATTGGTCTCTCTCTCTCTGCTCCCTGGCAAACTTTATTTATCATGACGTTCGGACCAATCCGTTTCCTATTGATCCGTTTCCTATTGATCTTTTCTTTGTCCGTATGTATAGAAATTCCTGAAATATATATCTATATAATATTATGTATTGTTTTTTTTAGTATAAAATATAACTCCATAATTAGATTGTTTTTTTTTTGGTATTTAAGAAACTCCATTGTTTTTTTGTTAACGACTTTGTCGAGTTGTCGTCCAATTATATACACGATATACACGGCAAAATAGCCAGTCACGTTCGCCACAAACCAAAAGAAGAAGTATTTTCGACTGTGTACAAAGTATAAAAAATATTAAAGCGGTAAAATATCTCGGGAGTCGGTATTGTACGACCAAGTATTGTACGACCATGTAAAGCCCAGCCAGGTAATGCCCGGCCAGGTAATCCACGACCATGTCATCAATTACCTGGCTGTACATTACTTGGTCGTGAAATACTTGGCTGGGCTTTACCGACACGGACGGGTAAAGCACAGCCAAGTATTTCACGACAAGGTATTGTACAGCCAGGTATTTCATGTACAAACAAAAAACAGCTGTTACTAATGCTTTCAAATGCTTTGTTTGCATGAGACAGTAAGCACTCGCTGTGTGTAACAGAGAAACATATCGTCAAAAACATATAGCTTAACGCTGTGGAGTAAAAGAGTAAGAATATAGGACATCCGTAATCTATGGCTTATTGAATTGAATGAATGACTTGTATAGCGTAGGTTTATTTCTCAGAAGAAGGAATACAATCTAAGGTTTATTTATATTCTCTTTGGACTTGCCTTACCAGCAACAGCAAAAGCAAAATCAGAACAGTAATTCAGATCAGAATTTACAATTCAAAGTTCAAAAAGTTTTATTCACGTTAAAACATTACAGTTTTTGCAGTTGCAATTGCAACGTAGTGATTATATTCTCTTTGGCAACAACAACAAGGAATACAAACAATGAGATTTCTTGTAAGAAAGTTATGAAATAATTTTTATTATTTATGTACATATTCAATACATATTAGGTACCTAATATTAATTATTATCAACAAACCTAAATTTCTTTACAGTAAATAAAGTACCTATCAAATGATTAGACAAAAAGTATGCAATACATACATACATTGCATTATTATTGTAAATATGAAAATTTGCAAGTAGGTATGGATTACATAAAATGTGTTTATGATTAAATTTGACGATATAGGTTTCATTTCAGATAAGTATCAGAATAACCCATAGGCTGTACACCATGACATGGGCATAGCTGCATGTGGAAAGCTTTTAGATAGGTACATTGTATATTTCACAGTTTGGCAGAGTCATAATTATATAAAAATGTAACTAAGGATGCATCACCAAATGCAACTTAGAGCAGATTGATGAGATATGCATAATGTCCACCATACTTGACACCAGACTTGAAAAATCAACTTGTTCAAAAGTATGAAATTTCTACTCCTGACTAAAGCTAAGAAGGGTTAGCAGCCAACTTGATATAGAAGCAGCAACACTCATTCAATATTGCTATGAACGGAAAAAACTATGGAATATATGAAAATGGATCACTGCAAGAGAAATTACAGGATTTTTTGTTTATACATAGATAGGTATACTATTAATATTATGACTGGTTTTAGCCAAGAAAAACAAGAAAATTCGACATTATTAATTAATTACTTTCATCATTCTAAAAGTTTAATTTATATAAAAATATCAATTCTAACTAATGTTTGTATCAATTGTTTCAAACCATTTCTTAACACCTGTCAATATGTACTGTACATTGATTAAATGAATATGTACTTACTGATTAAAATAATTTTGATCTACATTAACTTTGATAACTTTTTATTGTCGACTAAGAATTTATAGAAACAAAAAATTCTTAGTCAACGGTAAAAAGTTTATAATACACTTGACATTATTATAACTAGATTCAAATTCTTACAAGTCCTCAAATTAGTTAGATGTTACAATAGGTACCTAACTAATTTTACCTATTTCACTTTCAAACCTAGTTACCTAGTTTTACCTTGATGAATTTAGTTCTACCTAGGTAACATTAGGGTTAATAAGGCAGTCAATCATCAAATGCAACTTTGAAACTGTGATGGACAGGGTTTGAGTAAATACACCTGACAAAATTGTTAGAGCAAAACTTGTATGTAATCTCTAGGTAGGTAACAATAGGAGTATTACTACTACTAATCAAAAATGTTGTGCTAGCCCACAGATTATTTATTAATCTGTGTGCTAGCCTATACGAGTAATAGGCAATTAGGCACATGTTCCATAGAATAAGTCCTGAAACCAATTTTGTAATGTGTGCTGTTGGCTGTGCCTTTATAAATAAATAAATAGGAGGAGTCTGAAAACCATGGTTGTTCCGTCTCTTCACAGGGACAGAGCAACATTAAGTTGAGATTATAGTTACTCATTTTTTGGTGTAAAGCAGCGTGTATGACAGCTGCTTTAATTGTGTTTAGAAATGTACCTGGCTGAGTAATATATTTTTTTGTTGTTTTTGTGGTTTTATATCTATGAAGTTATGGATAACCATCTCCCTCTGCCTTAGATTATTATTATTAAGCAAAAGGCATAATGCACACGGCGTTCCTAGAATTAAATAGCTGATGTTACGTCTTTATTGTGGGATGATGTATCCTGTCGCACAGTAATTAATCAGAATAAAGTATCTTAATCATAATAATTATTGTTTATTTTCATAATGGTACATAGGTTCTCAACTTATTGAGCCTCCCATTGGGCGAAACATTATTTTCCTATTTATTTTTAATTTATTAACTTTTTAAAAACATGAGATGTTCCCAAAGCAACTTTTTTGTTTTTATAATAGACCTAAGACCTTGTCCAGAAAGGGCGAATTCGCCGCGATTCTCTCGCGCGTATTACGCGCGACCGTTGCGTCCACAAGGTGCGTACCAACGCGCGAGTTGTCGCGCGAGCTATAAACAATTCCGTGTCAAAATTTTGGCGCTCCATTTACCTTGATACGTGCACTCGCTCTAGAGTTCGCGCGTTAGCTGGACGCATTAAGGCGTCCCTAGTATCATGCACGCGATTTACGCGCGTATGAATTCGCGCGATACGATTCGCGGCGAATTCGCTCTTTCTGGACAAGGTCTAAGTGCTTGTCCAGAAAGCTCGAAAACGCCGCGAATCGAATCGCGCGTCGTCGAGATACTAGACATCAATACATCGCGTCCACAAGCATCGCGCGAATTCAAAATACGCGCGTAAAACGCGTGCACTACGCGCGAGTCGAGATACTAGGGACGCCTTGTTGCGTCCAGCTAACGCACGAACTCTAGAGCGAGTGCAAGTATCGAGGGAAATGGAGCGCCAACATTTTGCCACGGAAACGCGCGTTGGTACGCGCCTTGTGGACGCAACGGTCGCGCGTAATACGCGCGAGAGAAACGCGGCGTATTCGCCCTTCCTGGACAAGCACTGTTCTGTTTTCACCAAAATATTAAGTACCTACCTACTTATGTTTCTTTCATTCTATCGGTTAGAATGAAAGAAACATAATTTTTATAAATATTTTGGTGCCTGCCATAATTTTAAGTAACTACCTACTTAACAAAATAGGTAGGTAGCGTAGCGAAGGTAGGTAGGTAATAGAAAATCATTGTTAATCACCACCCGTGTAAAAATACTACCTATTCTGGTCTGTATACCTGGTCTAGGGGTGGCTATTCAGGAATAGAATAAGAATACCTATAAGTAATAAATAAATAAAATAAGTATTAAGTATATCCGAAAAATTCACACAGCAAACTCTAGCCCCGTGGTAAGCTCGTAGCTTGTGTGTGTGCTAGATTTCTGATATAAGTAGGTACCTACTTACTTAATACAATATACATACATAAATAGATATTTTTAAAGCACATATACCTATACCCAATCTATACCTAACACCCAGACACCCGGAACAAATATTTGCATATCATACAAATAGTTGTCAATCACTAATATAATCACTATGTAGGTATAATCCTACGTGTTATTACGTATTTTTTTTTGCTTAGGACCTCAGCCTTGAGGTCGCCCTGTTTAGGTAGGTATTATGAACTCCATGCAAACACCATTTAAATTGGCCTTGTTTAATGGGGAGCGAAGCCAGCCTCAATATTTGGATTATCTCCAAATAAACCTAGAAACAATACAACCTGATGAACCTGACAAAGCTAGAAAAAAGTGGCCAAGTGCGAGTCGGACTCGCCCTTGTAGGATTCCGCAGCAATTAGAAGTAATCACAACATTTATTATAGCGCCATCTATTGTGGCTCACGAGAGCTAATTACTACACTTTCCTACCAATTTATATGAAATGGTTTATGACGTATTATAAAAAAACTTCTTGCTAGATTTCTTTCAAACCAATTTTGGTAGTTTTTGTAGTAATGTACTTTAAGTATATATTTTTTTAGCTTTATCTTATGTAACTCATGTTTCCACTTTGGAAGAGTCTCTCGTGCAAACAATTTAGATTAGAAATAAATGTTGTAAGAAACCATAATAATGATTTTTGAAGACCTATTCAAAGATACCCCACACGTATGGGTTTGATGAAATTTTTTGTTTAAAGTTTTGGTTCTATGTATGGGGATGGGGACCCCCAAATGTCATTGATTTTTTTCAAGTTTTTTTTTAAATCTTAGTGCGTTTCACGGAATACATCTACTTACCAAATTTAAACTATATAGCTCATATAGTTGTTGAGAAAAACGGCTGTGATATACGGACGGACGGACGGACAGACATGACGAATCTTTAAGGGGATAAACCAATTATTGAGGCTGGCTTTGCTTTAAACAAGGCTTGATGACAGTGACAGTGACAATAATTAGAAGTTATCGGCGAGCGAAGTGATATGCTTGTGCCCCAATGAAGTAGGATTCTTTCTTCTGAGTTGTGCCCGAATACCCTAGAACTAGAATCCTAGAATATAGAAATACTTAAACGCCTCTCAAATATTTAACTGACAAATGAACTATTGAGTTGAGTAGCTTCCAACCTATACTAGAATTGTCAATGTCAATGCTAAACGTCAGTTAAAGATATGCATTTGTGATAAAGCCAGAATTTAAAGGTACAGTCGGCCAAGAAAGTGGTCTACCAGTTTTGAAAAAAGTTTCTGTGCGATGTAAGATCGATACGGTTGACTTTTCTGTGTAGGATAATACATTGGCCGCCGAGAGATTGCGTTCCTGACACATCGCAATTGAACTGACAACGTAACTTTGTAATGGCGTTGCAGTTACGATATAAATATTTTTGCTGTTTGTTTACCGTTTTAACAATTGATGAGCATTAAATCTACATTATTATATCAATAATCAATTAATCTAATCATTTTGTGCAAAACTGAGTGTAAAATAACTTGGTAAACAATATTTTTCTAAATCTCTATTGCGCTATTACAAGGTTATGTCAGTGCTTTATATTAATTTGTAGATAGTGCTGTGCTAAAATTAACAGGAAACAACAGTATCGTTATCTGTTACAGTTATATTTAACAAATAATACGTTAAAGAATTTTAAAATAATGGACTAAGTATAAGATTTTTAATAAAACTACGAACAAACTGAACGCGCGAATGAAAGTAGTATTTTTATATTTAGGTTTAAAATAATGACCCCAAATGGCGTTATGGGCCGCCATTTTGTGACGCTAAAACAGTCGGTCTCCACTTAATTTTTATAATTACTAAAATATAAATATTAAATGATTCCGCCAATTTACAACGAAAATAATCTTAAAAATAACGCGGCGGTTCATTTTGGAGGAACGGTTACGAACTCATTATGTTGTGCCCATCACTAACGTGTCAAACTGACATGGTGTCCTAAACGAATTCTCAGAGCGGCCATACTGTTAGACAAACGAATCTCAGGGTGTTAGACCACATTTTTGCTGACTGTACCTAATCAATCTCAAAAACAACTGTTATACCTACTTACTTAAGTAGATATGTACCTAGGTTACCTATTACATTGTGTGATATCAATAAATAATTTGAATCCACACAAACGTATTAAAAAATCTGAACTGTTTTAAGGCGAGCAAAGCGACCCGCAAAATGAACCTTACAGATATTCAAACATTTCAACACATCAAAATCAAAACTTATCTAATTTCTGGCGAGCTCAATCCAAGTTTATTAATTTAACGCGTTTTACACTTTCCCGCAATTTTCTTTGCTATATTACCTATAGCCTATGTTACTCGGGGATAATGTAGCTTTCTTTCCTAAGGTGAAAGAATTTTTGAAATCGGTCCAGTAGTTTCGGAGCCTATTCATTACAAACAAATCTTTCCTCTTTATAATATTAGTATAGATATAGATAAAGATGACTGCGGTGATTGCCAGGTTTCCAGCTGTCCCCCTCGGTACGCCTCCTATGCTATAGGTAGGTAGAGGAACCTTGGGCAACTATTTGTATTGTCTGGCTAGCAGCTCTGCCCTATAGCTGCCCGTGGAAATTTTCAATCAACATCTCTCAATACCTGTGTAGGTGTGACGACACTACACTACCACCATTCTTATTTTATGCTTAGGCGCCTGGGCCTCCTGGCTTGGCCCGATAGACAGACCCTAGTTGGCCATTATAAAAATTGTGGCGCAGCGGGTGAAGGTCCGCCTGCAACGCAAAAGATTGCGGGTACGATTCCGGGAAAAAAATTGTACGATCTACAATTATTAGACCGAGTATCTGAGAGATAATACGTAGGTAGGTATAGGTATTTTAAAAATATCTATCTATGTAGGTATATTATACTCAAAAGGTAAGTAAGTATATCAGAAACATAGCACCCGTATCACGAACTTCGAGCTTGCTGGGTGAATTGTCCAGCAATATTTAGGTATTATTAACAGTGAAGTGCATTGTGCCACTGCTAAGTATCTGTTTCTTTTTGGTATTGTCTTGTATATTTTTGGCCTTACAATAAAGCTATTTGTAATGTAGTGCAGTCGTTTATGATGAAAACAAATGTAGGTATCTACTGAAGGGTCGTATAATGGAAACTCCGTTTTTTATAGTTGTTAATCAATTTATTTCGTTATTTTTTCCTACCACGGAACCTTCGCATTTTACTCTTCCAGCTGGATTGTCGTCTGGTTTTCTTCATTCGCCGTTTTTCATTTTTCCACAGTTGGTAGATAGGTTAAACAAATGAAATGAGAAACATTTGTTTTATTGAAGGAGAAACAAAACATGAACAAAAACAAACACAGATTTTTTAATGTATAGGAAAAATGAACCTGTATTGCACTTGCTAGATCATTATGCTTCACCGCAACTTTATGTCCTGCACTCACATTATTGTCCCATGCTATGGGAATGGGATGTTAGGGATTTTTATGGTTTTACACAACTGTCACCATTTGGAGAAGGACCCATAAAATATAGGATATGAACTGTTATAACAGTAGGTGATCCATTTGTGTCCTTTAATTTACTTGCTTAATATGATCTGAGCTAATGTTCCATCAAGAACATTGTAACATGCAGCATCCTAAGCTTTGGAGACTGATCCTGCCATATCTTAGCACACCTTGTAACAATGGCAATACAGCCTTCTTATACCACACCTACAGTCATTGCATATCAACAATATTATATTTAGTCAAGTTTCAATTGCTTTGCTTGACAACTGTAGATAATTTATTAAACATTTCAACATTATTTGGATTTCAATATATTTTTCCGATAACATTTATGGGAGTGGTGCTATGCTTGTTTTCCACCTAAAACAAGAAATAAAAATTGATTGATATATTTATGTTATTTTAACAATACCTACTTAAAACCTATTTTACTTACTTAAGATAAGATAAGATTTATTTGTGTACTTAAACATAAAATTACAAATTGAGACTTAAAACTAGACACAACAGAATACACAAAAGGGTCGTCGGCTCAGCATAGGCTGTGCCTGCAATACTACAGACATAGTGCTGGTTTTCAGCGACGCCCGTGTGCTGTGTACAGCACTGTAAACACTTATAATAGGGTACAATAATAATTATCAAATCAAGTTAAAGAAATAACTTCATCATTTTCATTAAAGAATGGTACTCACTTAACAACTTTCTTAGATCTTCTGGATAGGAGAGATAAGTCTTATTTGTATCTCATTAAGTCTTACATGTGATGCATCATTGCAATGTGGTTAAACAAGCTTAGTGAGCCTAAGCACTGATGCTAAGGAAGTAAAACAGTTACTTACCTAATTGTGCAGCACAATTTTCACATAGAAATAATAGTTTCTTCCATGTAGTTTCATTACAATACAAGTAGGTAACAGCATTACATTTATGTCCAATATTATAATCAGATGTAACTATGTAATTCTGAGACACATTATGTCTCCTCAAGCTTCTCTTGATCATGACCATAAGATTCATTTAAACCTGAAAAATAAAAATAGGTAAGCAAGCAAGTACCTACTATACTTAAATAGGTACTCGAAAAAACTGTTCATGTGTGTAATACAGAATAACATAGTTGGGTGGGTAGGCATTTGAGTAACTAACTTCTTATACCTAGGTAATTAACATTATAACAAACCTTGTGTCCCACAAAATATAGGTACCTACTTATTTATTTTATTTTTGGAGTCATTTACATAATGACCAGACAGGTTGCTGATTGCATAAAGTAGGAAGGAATCCAACAAGTTGGATGGTAGGTGCTGTAGGTATGTTTACTAGTAAGTAGGTAAATGTCGTAAGTAGGTAAAATCTCTTGTATATTTTGGGAAACCTCATGTGAGAGGTGCCTCTCATGATATTACCTACATGTAAATTTATACCTTATGATAGGTAAAGATGTTTTAAAACTTCAATGAGAAATAATTTATTTATAGCTCACAAGCTTTCCACCCGCGGCGCATATTTATTATCTTACTCAGGAAGGTAGTTCATGCGTAAGGTTAATTATGGTACATAATTTACCAAAGGTGCCAAAACAAAATAATGAAATCTAATTCGTACCTCTAATTAATTTAGTTCTTCATTTACTGAATAAGTAGTATTAGCGTCGCGTTTGTAGATTGCTACGACCGACTTCCCATTCCCAGTCAGTATTGTTTTAAAAATAATTACGTTTTGATGTTCTGGACCTTTTGGTATAAAGTATAATTCTATAATACAATATTTATCTTTGTTAATTTGAATCTTAAATACAATATTTTCTTCGTCGTATGGCGATTGGCGAGATTAAAAATAATTTTTATCTTTCACTGACAATGACATTCTCAAATAATTCAAATATCAATCAGTCAGTACTTTACTTTTCATTCAACCCAGTATTATATCTGTTGCACAAAAACAATATTATTGTCTATGCTTATTACCACTAAACCCTCTGCTAAACTAATGTAAACAGATCCTCGAAATTGGGCAAGTAAGAAAAGAGATGGAGATAAAAGAAAGAGACAATGATATGTGCATGAAATACCTGGCTGGACATTACCTGGTTGGGCTTTCCTTGGTTGAGCAATACCGGTACGTGTAGGGAAAGCCCAGCCAGTTATTGCACAGCCAAGTATTGTCCAACCAGGTAATTCATGTACAAACAAACAAGCTTTGTTTGTACATGAATTACCTGGCTGTACATTACCTGGTCGTACAATACCCGGACCCAAATATCTCAAGCCAAAAATGTTTGAATGAGATGAAATGAAAATAGGCCTGAGTTCGCGAGTTTAAAACTGAGGCTATATTTGTAAACTATTTGTAGGTACTCCAATTTTAGATTACATTCAAATACACAATGTCGTCTCATCGTATGAAAATAGAAAAACAGAAAGCTCAGGAACAAATGCGAAAACTGATGGCAGAACGTAAAAACAAAGACAACAAATCATCCAAGTTAAATAATCCACTCGCCAAATACAACAGTTCTGGTCAACTAATGTGCCTACTTTGTTCATCTGTAGTTCGTTCTGAGAACGTCTGGCAAGTCCATGTTAACAGTAAACAACACAAGGAAAATGTTGAAAAAGCTAAAAAACTTAAAGAGCTTACAAACAATTTTACAGTAAGCAAACTAAAACGTCCAAGCCCATCTAAAGATGCCCCCCCAGAAAAAAAAATCAAGGGGATCCTTAAAAATACTGGAGTAGTTGCATCAATACCTGTCCAAAAACCAACAAATAATGCACCTAATATTGTTTCATATCACGACGAGGAAATAAAACGATCAGTAGTGAAACCAGCCACAGAACAAATAAAAGGTTGGTCAAGTGGGAAAATATCTATCTATGTATGTATATTATATTAAGTATATCAGAAATCTAGCACCCGTAACACAAGCTTCGAGCTTACCACGGGGCTAGATCTTGCTGTGTAAAATCGTCCGGTAATATTTATTATTATTAATATTTATTTATTTATTTATTTCACACACACAACTTATCTTTTATTACAGGTTACACCAAATTCAATAGAGAAGTCAATTACATAGATACATGTAAAATCGAAATTAAATTATCAGAACAAAAAAGAATAATAATGTCAAAACCAAAATAATTTAACAAAATTGGATAATGTCAGATTTACATAAAATGTCAAAAACCAGTACAAAAACCCACACAGTTAAATAATTATTAAAATACAGAATGTCACCTTTAGTTATTAAAACATAGAATATATGCAACAGCGTATAATATAAGATAGCAATATAAGACTGTAGATAAAAGATTTTGGGAAATAGGTGTATATTTTAAAGAAACTTATTGTTTTAGTTGAGGAGCCTAGTACTACTTCTAATTCAAACACAACTTCTAAAACACAAGCTGTACCTGAACAACCCATACCAGAAGGATTTTTTGATGATCCTATTCTAGATGCCAAGGTAAGTTTTTTTTCTATAGCTTAAGCTTGATTGTAATTGGATGTTATAAGTAATTGAACTACTTGCATTGAGTAATTGAATTGGACATCCACTGCCTAGGTTAATTTTATAGAAATCTATAACAAGGACAATCAATCTGAAAATAAAATACCCCAATTTATTTTAATGTTTATTAAATACATTTACCACTTTGAATATTAAACATAAAAGTACATGCCCATTATCATATCTACACCATTATGAATAAAAACAATAAACAATTCACTGTAATTCTAGCACCATTTATTTATTTTACGAATTATATAAAAATTATACACAATGTTAGACAATGGCATGGGAAAAATTACAAGATCATACACTTAAGTGAGAGCCAATCACTTTAAATTATCAAAATAGTTACACAAAGTTGTCTTATATAAATTTGTATACAATAGTACTACTTAATCTTAGCTAAGATGACAAAAAATCTTGTAAGCTTTCAGGGATATACTTTATCATATCACTTGCCACTGCACCCCTACCCATCTCCATAAATGCCTTTTCATTGCAAAGTCTTATAAGCCTACAAGCAGCATAGCAAGCGACTGAAGTAGCCATTGCAGATTTGTTTTCTTTAGTCTCCAAAGTTTCCTTGTTACTCATTGTCCAGTGTAATAATGTGGCTATGGCACCTGACAGTAAGTCCCCTTGACCCCCGGAGCGTCTGGATGAACCACCTTCATTTGATTTCCACTGCACATCATAGCAGCTCAATAGTTCATCATAAATTCCTTTCTTCAATATTGTTACACTTTCTCCTAACTTTTCTTTGAAGTACTCATCACCGATAGAATTAACAAGTCTACTATATTCAACTTTATTTGGTGTCAACACAACAGGAGTTTGAAAACCTTCTAAGACTTTTAAATTATTTGTTACTAAAAATAGACCATCAGCATCAACAACCATGGGTATGTTTTGATTTTTTATCATATGAATAACTTCATTTACTACTTTAAAAGTTTCTTCTTTTCTTCCGAGACCTGGACCTATAACAATTACATGCAGTCTCTCAAGCCATGGTTTGATTAATTCTGCTCCGTTTTTGCTGTCTAGTACTGGGTGAACTATCAATTCTGGGCTGTAACATTTTATTGGGATGGCGGCTGCTGATTCACAGAATATGTGAATCAAGTCTGCACCAACCTAGAAAAGATATTGTGAATGTATGTAGCACAAATGACAAGTTTAATTATTGTAAAAAAATGATAAGGTATTAATTGAAAGACCCAATTTATGTAGTAATGCAGAACTCAAAATACGAGCTTACCCTCAAAGCACTCATTCCTGCATAAAAAGGTGCACCAGTGTATTCCAAAGAACCTCCAATTATCCCAATTCGTCCTGCCATACCTTTGTGACGATCAGGTGTATCACTTAGTAAAATAGAGGAAATGGTTTTAACCACATACTCCTTATCAATTGCATTTTTTTTAACTATGGTATTCATTTTTCGGGATCTTGCTATTATTGATGAAATAGGTGGAATGACTCTACAAAATCTGCTGAATATAAACATTAGTTATGGTCGGTTTCCACTAAATAAAATAAGTATAATATAAACATGTTCCGATCCTGAAAACTTCTACACTCAATCTTATGAGGTCAGGCGAAGCTACATTAGCACGTTTGGCGATGCACCAGCAAAAAGTCATCGGCTTATTGCAACGTTCGCAATCTATAGGTATACCTAGACCCTCCCTACAACCACAAAACAACGAACGAAATACAATAATACAATACCTACACCTACTTATTTCTGATGGATTTGTCTGAGGCTATTGATATTTTGCCGTCAACCACATACTATAGGCTATTCTACAGTATTTCTGCATGCAAACTTCAACGTCAGTACAATATTTAAGCTCGAATTTTAGAAAATCGCACAAAGTTATTATGTACCTATGTTTTAATGACCGCGTTAAACAAACAGACGTATTAAAATACCAATTCCTCTACAGTTTGAAGTCTGGTGTTTTTTCGTTATAAAGTTATATATATTTTTTTTTTTTTGGAAAAACATCGACAGTAATATGAAACAAATACAGTAATTTAAAGTAGCTAGTAATTATATGTCTTCTGAGCTGTATAAGTCTATAATACATTACGTAGTTATTGAAAATCAGTAAAACCACATAAGTAAATACAAATGGTCGATTTCGAACTTTAGTTAGCCTAAGAAACGCAAGCGAAGCTATTGGTGAGCCTCTAGTATAATAATTTAATAAAGATGTAGGACATCATTTATATTTTTTTTAGGTACGAAACATTGAATACAAAGATCCCACTGAAGAAGAATGGGAAAAGTTCCAGAAGGAAATAAAGGAAGAAGCCAGCGCTTCGGCTGAAATAATCGCGGGAGAACAAGAAGAAGCAACAGCGGAAAGACAAATTGATGAAATAGATGAACAGATAAGAAATTGGTCAAGGTAAAGTGATTTTCGAATTTAGATACAGACGAAAGAAGGTTTTGCTTGAGCCTTTCCAGAATAAAATAAGATAAGGCAAGAAGGAGTGGGATATTGGAACATAATGTCAAATAAATATTTTTTTTTAATTTAATTTTCCAGGGTATTAGACCTTGAGTTGAAAAAAGAACAAACAAAAAAGAAAAGCCAAGAACACGAACAAATGAACGAACATGGAGATGATTCTGACAATGAAGATGAAATTGACGAGTTCCTGGACTGGCGAGCCAAGAAATCATACAATTAGTGTTTAAAGTAGTAGTTTAATAAAATGTTATCAAATAAATAAAATCAATTTCATAACAACCATTAAACCTGCCCTCGAGCTACAATATAGCCGATTATGAATCTACGAACGGAATTCTGCTTGTGGTTGATGGATACATATATTAACATATAAACTCGGCTGCACTTATGTAGTTTCTAGAAATGCTGTATGTGGACTCTATTTGGGCTCGTACTTATTTGTTTAGTACGTCTCACTAATTGGTACTTATTCGGTTTCATCATATCATAGAAAATATTTATCATTACTAGGTTAGTGTTCAGCCGAATACCATGGGTCGAAACAGGTCCACTTTGTGGAACCAGGGGAACTTGTGAGGTGGAACACGGGTTAGGAACGAAATGGAACAACTTGATCTCGACTTCTTGAGTTTAATCGGACCGTCCGTCGTCGTGATTTTAATAATGACATTTAATTCATGTCAATGTCATACGTGATGGATGACTTGCAGTCAATCTTGCAGTGAAATTCCATTCCACTCATTTTGTGATTTTGTTTTTATTTATTTGCTTACCGAAAGTTTGCATAAAAAAGCAGAAAAATATCTTTATTGTTGAAAGTAAACTGGAAATCATAATTTCATTTGAAAGTTTCCTAGAACATCTATAATTCAGAATGGCTAATGAAGAAACTGAACAGTACCGAGAGTTTTTAACTAAACTCGTTAGAGAAAATGAATCTAGGCCGGTTATTTTAAACGATATAAAAAATTGGTTGCTTTTTAAAACTCCTGAACAGGCTACAGTCTCTATACAAGATGTTGGTATTACCAGAATCGTGGAGTGCCTAAATGATACGTGCAAGTGAGTTTTTCTATATGTACGTAGCTTTACTGATTGTACTGTTTTGCAATCACTATTAATAACTTAATGTGTTTATTATGTTTTATAGATCCGAGATACTGGTGTCAATTTGTGATGTTCTTAAATTATGTTTTAACAAAATAGAGTGCTGTAAAAATATTGTGGAATGCTATACAAGCCATATAATGTATTTACTGCGCCATGAAAAAGACTGTGTACGAAGACTAGCTATTGATCAGGTATTTTGATAGACTTTCAATGGTAAACTAAGATTGACTAGTAAGATTCACATAAAATTGTCCCATAATAGGGCTTGTCCTGCCTCCAGTTAAGAGCCTACACAAAAACCGATAATACTATTAATTTCAGGTATACTTGACTGTGGCTTCAGATAAACACACTTTACCCATGCCTAAATTCATTGATGTTTATGTAGCCACTGGGCAAATGGTGGCTGACTCAGATTTGGGAGTAGCTGCCATAGCAGTTAAGATAACTTCAAGCTTACCCCAAGAAGCTTATCCTAAGGTTTTGGATGAAATGAAAATTGCACTTGAGTTTGGCAGTAGTGCTAAATGTAACACATTTGAGGTATAAATACCTATGATATCTATAATTAGCTTTCATTAAATTCATCATAAATTTCGGACCTTGACAGTAGATAAAAGCCTAAATATTTCTTCTTTACAGGTCATTGTAAATATTTCTGAGAAATCTCCTGAGTTGTTTGCCCTTGCTGCTGATATGGATTACATTACAGCCATGGTGTCGGAGCTTCAATCAGATGATGTGCTGTATCAACTGAATATTCTACAGTTACTGTCCAAACTGGCTGTCACTCCGCATGGATTGAATTATCTTGTGAAAAATGGACAGCTTCAAAATATTGCAGATCTGATAAAAGTTATACAAGCGGAACCTCTTGGAACTCTATTGGTACCAGGTAACTGTTAATATTAGTATTTTAATTTGTTTGGAATCTATACTAATATTATAAAGCTGAAAAGCTTGTTTGTATGTTTGACGCGATAATCTCAGGATCCGCTGGTCCAAATTAAAAAATAGTTCAGTTGAGGAAGGCTAAGCTCTATTTTATTTATTAGGCTCTATACTTATCTAAAATTATAAATAACATGTAGTTAAAACTACATAGATATTTAAAGTTTTGAGATTTATATAATTTAATATATAATTTAACCTTGTAAAAAGTAGCCTATGAGTTAATCCAGGAAGTCAGCAAACTCCATACTTTATTTTAATGATATCTCTTCAGCAGTTTTGTTATGAAAAGGTAAACTCACATACATAAGTTTGTGTTATAATAGTCTGATCATTATGTTGCAGGTTACATGAAGTTTTTTGGAAGCATTGCCCACTACTATCCAAGAGAAATATTTGAGAAGTACCCAGTTATGTTGGACCTGATGTTTGATGGTTTCAACTTAACAAATACTTCTCACCTGCCAGTTGCATTGGATACATTGGGTTTCATAGGAACTACAATTGAAGGGAAGCTGTCATTAGTTGCATTAGGTAAGTAATGTAGTTTTATGTGGAATTATTTTCAATTACTTGTTTCTAATATGTTATTATTTCTTTAGGAAGCAAGTTCACAGGGGCTGTTGACAAAGTATGCCAACTTATTAGGAATAGTACAACAGATTTTAAAATTCGTGCATTGACCTGTCTGGCGAATCTGATCAGTATTGATAATGATCCAGCAAAACCAAAATCAGGACCTGTGGACCACAGGGTAACTTTGATGACAAGAGAGTGGTTTAGAGCCATAGACACAAATGCCATGGAGTATTTATTCACTCTATGCAAGAATCCATTCTTTGAGCTGAAGTTGGCAGGACTTACTTTGTTAAATTCTGTTTGTCAACATCAATGGGGTGAAGAATTAGTTGCAAGAACTGCAGGTTTGTTTTTAGTATGATTAGCTCATATTTAAAAACTTATAAGTAGATGTGACAATAATTTATTTACCCTTTCTTACAATTTATATGCATGTGTCATTAGTTCTTCTTAAATAAAATAATTTACTGACATGTTGGTTTTTTATAGGATTTGTTGAATTTCTATTGGATCGTAATATGAATCACACAAAGGAGTCTAAAGAAGCAAAGTATGACATTATCAAAAAGCTCTCAACATCACCAGCATTTGATGAAAACACTATCACAAGACTGAGGACCTATATTGAACAGGGACCTTTTTACTCTGAACCTGAAATGGAAGTTGCTATGATGGGCGAATAAACATGTATTTATTATAGTTTTATTTCTTAAAAATGGAGTGTTTTTGTTACATTATAATAAATGTATTTTTTTACTTCCTTCTTTTGCTTGTTCTTTGTTCCTTTACTGAAGATTTTGGAGCTACTTTTCTCTTGGTGCCCTTCTTTTCAGCACCCCCATACTTATCAGCCAATTGATCAATGAAAGAATCCATTTTATTTGCTCTTGCTTCCTGTTTTTCCCTTATCATCAGCTCCAGACTATTTGCTCCTAAAATGTAAAATAAAACATGACTATATCGTGAATCTATTGCTATCTTCAATTCTTTATGTCAGTACTATAATTATTTCATGAGATAGGTACTTATAAGAAGGTAACAGACAAGGTATTTCGACACTCCCTCACATATAGTTGTGTATCTGCAAAACACAAATTTGACAGGAGTGTTTTAAAGATTTGAAAATGTACAATGACCTCTAATTATGATAAAGATTATTACTATACCTGAGTTGAGTCCTAGTTCAGTCTGAAGTTCTTCAGCTTCTTTTGCTTCTCTATTTTCTTTAGCTAACCTTCTTTGTTTTTTCTTAGCAGGTTCATTTGTAAACACTTTGTATGATGGGACCTCACCATTTTTTATCATTTCCTGTAATATACAAGTACTTTTGAGCAATTACTAATCAGAAAATGATGAGAAAATACAATAGGTGGTGTAGATGAAAACTTACATTTAATATTTGTCTATGTCTTTCTTCATGTTCTGACCTGGCAAACTGAACATGATCAACTATGTAATCCATATCACCTTTACCATTTATGTAGGCACGTTTTAAATCCTTTTTTTCTTCTTCAGAACCTATAATTCAAGACAACTTTATAAATACAATGAAATCAGAATGTGTATGTACAGTACAATTTGAATAAAATATACAAGTAACTTTACCAATGTACTCTTTTTCATAAGCTTTGATATCGTCATCAGTGATTTTTTTGAATAACAATCTCCAATAAGCACTCCAATCTTTATCATCAGATATGTAGGAATCTTCATCATCCACGCATTTAGTTTCGTCATATGTCGCTCTTTTATTTTTGTCGGTGAGTATAGAGTGAATGCTTCCCAAAACTTTGAACTTTTCTGTAGCCTCCAGTTTCTCATCTTCAGGCACGCGATCAGGATGAACTTTCAGAGATAGCTTGTGGTAAGCTTTTTTAACTGAAATAAAATGTAAATGAGTTGTACTTAACATAAATTTCACGATATAATTCAACGTTTGATAAAAGTAGACACCTTCTTTGTCAGTAGCCTTTTCATCGATTTGTAAAACTTCATAGAGGTTTTTTGTACAGTAATAGTTTTCACACAGATCTAATAGGCCCATCTTGTAATTAAATGTATTTAAAATATACTGTTTGTATTTAACTTCAATGAATTTATGGTTTACCGCGATAAATGGCGCCGTTACCTTACCAACAAACCAAGCAAGACAACAGAACAAGTTCTTCTTCTTGTCTGACTTTGACATTACATGCATTTTTTGTGAAAGATACGAGACACAGATGTAATATGGATGCTAAAGCCGCGCTATTATTTTTATCTGACGCGTCGTGTTGTGACGGTATCGGTTTCATACATTTCTTACATACGTCAGAAGCCGTCACAACACACCACGCTGAATAAATATGAACGAACGCTACCTTATAAAATGTATGAAACCGATACCGTTCTAATGCATCACAACACGACACGTCAGATAAATATAAACGCGGCTTTACTCATATACCTACTTATTGGAACCTACGTTTTAGATATTCTGATTTTGGCCATTGTGTCTAATTTGTAATTATATAGGTACACATAAAGATTATGGTGGTTATTACCTCCAAAGAGAATATAATCACTACGTTATAATTACCTCCTTCGAAACCATGAATTAGGTATGCCTTTTCATAACACTATGGTGTATCCCATAGATTTTTTATTTCTCACGATAACTATTGACATTATTTATGACTTTGATCGTTATTCTCTTTGACTTTGATGAATAAAATTTTATAACAATCAGTTTAACACTTATTTTTTAAAAATCTTATTTCAATTTGAACTAGAATATTATATAAAAGTTTTTACATAAATCACGTGCACCTATGAACTCTTCAAGCATAACTTCCGGTGACAGCAGCAACTCCACTTCACCTAGACTCGTCAGAGGTAACATAGAAGTCCACACAATATCAGAAGATGACACAGGGCCTTGTTACAAAATCACCCCCCAAGTAATTGATGAAACTGAAATTAAAATGAAAGAAAGAATTGCCCAATGCAAAAACATTATCGAATCCTTAAAACTTCAACTGAATGAAGAAAAGGAAAAACAGAAAACTATGAAACAGCGTGAAATTACCGAAGTGCCATTCTACAAACTATCTGCAGACGTAAACGTTGAAGATTGTGGGCATTCTTCACTGTACACCACAAGTGTAGAAAGTAGACTGTGCTGCGATGAAAACTTAATAGAGTACGAGAAACAGCTGGAAAAGTACCAATATACTCTTAACATTGCACAGAATGAAAAGAAAAATGCTATTAAAAAACAGATGCTTGCAAAAGCTTTTAAACTCAAGCTAATGGAAGTCGAAAATCAGTGTAATATTGAACTGCTCCGTGTAAAGCAAAGCCTGCAGTGTTTGGAACCACTGCAAATTATTGCTAATAAGTGGAAGACCAACACTCCCGGAGAAAATATATATGATATTGATAATTTCGAATTAATGCCTTGTTATCCAGAGATCAGCACCGAATTGAACCCATATAGAGAAGAGCTGCATTTAAAGCTTTTAAATGACGCATGTGAAATTGTTTCGAAAGATATCTCAGTTGTAGATAATCAAACAAATGTTTTTCAGGCAGAATAATTATTAATTACTTAATTGATAATATTAAAAAGTTATAATTATTGTTCAATCAATCAACAAATAATCGCATAACTCTTGCAAGCAAACTTTCTAAGTAACTATCATAATATTTACAAACGCCAAAAGAAATCAAAATATCGTCACTTATTTAAAAACCACAGCAACTACTTAAGTAGCTTATCTGAATTGTTTATAAACACCATAATTTACGCTATCAAATCAATTACTGAAAAAGGGTGTGAAAATGCGATTTAATAAATCAAAAGTCGAAGAGGACCTCCAGAGTGGACCACACACATCGAGGCACGCGCTTCGAATGCAGCTGTCTTTTTGTTCGCGCCGTCGAAAGCCCGCTCGCTACTCGTCGGGCTGGCTCGGCCGCCGCCGCCGACATCACTCGCCCGTCTGCCTGTGCACGCGCACGTCTTTCTCCCTCTACTCTTCTCAGTTACGAACTTGAACTTTATTTTAATAAGATTCCAATTTGTCAATTAGAGGGCATCGCATGAACCAAACTGGTTTGACTTCTTTACACCTCGTATCTATATGAGTTTCATTTAAAGGGGCGCTTTGAATGCCTACTTCATGAAACTAATGTTTGGTCGCGCGAGCTTTTGAGATTTTTATCTAAATTAATAATTAGTTTTTTGAACAATAAAAAAACATATAAAAGATGGTTTTGCTTAGATACTAACTAGACTTAAAATTTTAAATATCTAATTATTTTTAAAAGTTCAATTAGATTCTAATTAGGTACATAAGCGAAAAACGGTAGGTACCTATATTAAAAAACATCTGACCGTGGTACCTATGACCTGGAAATATGAAGGGACTTCTCGTATGTTTTACAAGTTATATTTTTTATACCTAGGTCTAATATCCTTTTTAGATTTCTGACTATGCAAAGTATTTTCTGCGATCAAGTTTTTGCTGCAGAGTTCTTTATCCTTTCATATTTGGGTAAAGTTTGCTTTTGTTTTATTTTAGCCGTCTTCTAAGAAATTAGGAAATATCATCGTTAGTCATACAAAATCATTAAGTAGTTCAAAACCTACTTACCTACCTACCTAAAACCTATTTTGAGTTTTTTTATGTTAACTATTTTATATAGAACTATATTTTATTCTAATATTATAAAATTGTTGGTTATTAACTAACTAAATATTTTCCTTAAAACAATACCTAGCTTTCAAACTAAAAAAAAAATTATGAACGTGAATGTAGAAAAGGGTTTCTGTAACATAAGACGCACTTGTAATAACGCATAATGTCTTAACCGCGTTATTTTTTAGGTATCCCTGTTTGCTTAGGTAGATGTCTCACTCCACGTACACGGCTCCCTCACTCGAGAGCTTTATGGAAGAGTCAACAATTTAAAACACTACACACTGGGTGTATTGGTCCAGCACTTTCGTCCATTAGCCTCCGCCGACGGCCGACACCTTAAGCCGGTCCTTTGACGAAAAATGTTTGTTTTCGTACGAGCCGGCGAAGGTGCGGACACGACACTCTCTGCCTCTTGGTACAGTTTGCTTTACCAGCGTCCCAACCGCCGGTAATCGGCTTGTGGGCATTGTTTTGTTTGTAGAAGCCTACATGTTGAATTAAATTATTGATTGACATGTTTCTTCATGAGAAAATGCGTGGGTGTCCAAACTACAAAGTGTTTAACTGCTCGATGCAGATTGTACCTATGTCTACCTGGCCTGTTGTCTGTGTGAAATATTTTTATGTTTGATATCGTTCTCATAACTTCTACGTAATTAATGAAAATATTTTAATTTAAGTTTAACATAAATAACAAAAGGCGTGGTGCCGGTCTAAGAGTAGGAGATACAACTCCCTACGGCCTACGAGATTCATAATACTTACCAGAAGACCAGGCAGCAGCGTCTTTGTCTATTACTGTACCTACAGCAACTATGTGATTAAACCAAATACGACTCATCTCCAAAGCCTAGTATAATTGATGTTGAGCTAAAACCTAATATGGGTTGCCAAAATAATGACTAAGTCCATATTATCACCTTCTCGCTATTTTTGACAGGAATGTTCCTCTATGAAGATTCCTTTACAAGTTATGAATGAGTTCAAAAAGCCGGCAATATCCTGTGAGTTTATTGGGTTATTAAATAGTGTGCGAAGCCATTCATTGTTCATGAACTATACCTATCAGTTGTGGCGCCAGGATTAGGTAACCATAACCGATAACCGCCGGCTCATAAACTTGCTTATTGAATTGCATAATTAGCTATTGTGACTGCAGTGTCACTTCCTATAGCTTTATAACTTCGGACGCCAAAAAAATATCCGATAATTAGGTGCCGTTGTGATACATACCAAGATCCCCTCTTTCAGTTGTCTGATTATTGTAATGAAAGATAATTAAATAAAATAATTAAGTATTAGTGAATGGAGTTTACAATAAAATTTAAAAAATCAGATAACCTAGGGTTCATAATTCAGAGACGAGAAAGGTAAGTAAAGGAACCTAATACCTTTTATATTTGAATTACATAATGATACGGAACCCTCGGAATATAAAATGTAAGTGTCCGACCGTATGACTCACCGATTTGTATCGGTATAGGTCGGTACTTAGGTAAGTGAAATTAACCTTTAAGTGAACCTTTCAATGCTTCATGTATAACACCTAAAGACACATGAATCGTTCCTTATTTAGGTTTCGCGAGGTAGGATCCGTAATAAGTCAATATTCATCATCATTCAATAAAAAGCCGTTAACGTCTTCTGCTTGACATTGGCATAAGGTTCCCTCCCAAAAAAGTAGAAGCAGTTAATAACTTAAGCTCGATTTATCTAGCTAGGCAGGTTTAATCCGTTTTGACAGCACACAAACAATACTTTGACAAACTGTTGCAAAATATGCAAAGGAAGGTCTTATCTTATCTCCCAATAAGCTTTGTTCGCTTGGTGAAATCACGTCGCATTCAAACAGTCCTCACATTTGCTTCATTTTAGTTCACATGGACCTTTCTAAGTAATTGATAAGAATGTGCGAACAACTATTTGTTCCGCTGTTATAAAAGAAGGTAGGTTCATTAGGATTGCATTAGGTTCCTTTTGCGGTGTTATTTTCACAAAGAAAGGTTTTCTCACGGTCACTAGATTTGGTGAATATAACTCAACTAAAAGTGTTGCTGTTAAGTTATAGATATTTTTTCATAAACCTAAGATTAAACACTGTTGAAAATAAACATGAAAATGTTTTGATGCTTGGTAAAGATTTACAACAATATTAATCAACTAAAATAAATTCAAGCATGCTAGATCAATTACTAAAACACCTATGAAATCGGTTATGTAACTAATTCATTTTTTTAAATAATAATTCTAACATTAAAAAAAAAAATTAACTAAATATAATTTTCCCACTGCTGGGCAAATTAATTAATCAATTCTAAAGTTATATTCGGTTATCGAAAATGTCCTCAGGGTGTTCCTATATCTACTTATACTATTTAATAGGTAGGTGTCGATAACATAAATTAAAATTCAATTAATTAATAAAACACCTATGAATAATAAGTTTTAACATCATCATCATAATCAACAGTTTCTCATAAAAATCTGGCACAAACCTTGCATAGCAGCCTCTATCATAGGTTAGTCTAACTGTAGGTACCTACTGTGTTTTCTTAGTAAAAAATTAATAATAAGTAGGTACATAAGGTAATAATTTTCAGTAAAGCTTAAACAAAAAATCTAGTACGAGTAGATAGTTTATTTAACAAAGAGTTATATTCAGAGGGGGCTGTTAGACATTAACATAGCAATATCACTCGCAGCCATTACCTTCTGCTTTTGCAGCATTTTCTTGCAGTTTTCCTCCTAGAATGGAATCTAAGCCAACGGAAAGTCGTCTGCTGCTTTATTTATGGACTTGTTATGTTGTTATTTTATGTGTGACGACAATGCGGTGTAAGTAATATTTTTTGGAATATGGAAATTCCGTTGACACCACTGAAATTGTGACTAAGAATATAATATATGTTGGTACCAAAACTACCTACCAAAAGTGTTTACAGTGATCATTAGGCCTGTGGTTTGCTTATTAGGGAAATGAATGACCGTTAGTAAAATCTATCCTGTTTAATCTTCATTGCAAGTTTTCAAAGTCATAAAACATACAATCCTATGATTTCGTTATGCAATCTGAAAATGTAGGTAATATACATCTCTATTAACTTAGTAATTACCGACAAAATATAAAAAAAACTTAAATAAAACAGCAGAAGCTACAGGCTAACGCTAGTAGTCTAGTACCTTGCGTAGGTATGTCTATCTATACATTTAACGAGTTTAAAATCTAGTACTTTCCGTTTGCTAATAAATAATGTAACTCGGATTTTCATGACAGCGGTTCGAGTGTAGGTAGGTTAATTAACTTGTGGTTAGGGTTTTCAACAGAAAACCGCTATAGTTGTGTAAATATTTAACAAACTTTGATGTCATGTTTTCTAAAATTTTCGTTTAATGTATATTTAAAAAAAAAAACCTTTTTTAAACTGAATTAAGTAACAGAATTCAAAAATTGTCAGCACTTATTAATTATGCTATTTACATAATTAATAAGAAAATTATTGAACTGTGAACAGGTAGCATAGAATTGTGAGCGGTCGCTTGTCGCGTTGAGCGCAAGCGGGGGGCGGAAGCGTTGTCAGAGAAAGCGTGGTGCGTCGGATGGCGGAGGCGGCGGAGGCGGCGGGCGCGGCGGGAGCGCTGGTACAAGGGATGCAGGGTCGCGCGGCCGGTGGTGCAGCGCGCCTCCGAGTCGCTCTCAGTGTCGCTCAGATCGCGGCGCGCGGTGCTCGTGCCGAGAGCGCGTGTGAAGTGATGACTGCGAGATGAGGCTGTCGTTGGTGCTTCTGTGGCTGGGCGCGGCGGCGGCCTGCGGCCCGGGCCGAGGCTTCACGCGTCGGACGGGCGTGCGCCGCATCACCCCCCTCGTCTTCGGCCAGCACGACCCCAACTACAGCGAGAACAGGAACACCGCCAGCGGGCCCCCCGAGGGCCGCATCACCAGGGACGACGAGCGGTTCAGAGACTTAGTGCCTAACTACAACCCCGACATCGACTTCAAAGACGACGAGGGCACCGGTGCAGACCGCCTCATGACCCAGGTGAGCTTATTTGCTTTTTCACGTGCTAAGTGTTTGGGCGGATTTTCAGCTTGTATCTCTCAATTGGAATTTTAATTTAGCTGTTAGTGCAGTTCCGTTACGTTTTCTGGAAGCTGTAGATGCGAAGAAACAATAGATGGTCCGTTGTTTTGAAAACATCTCAGTGCGCGGGCTGGGACAATCGGCCGGTGTAAACATTACGTTGGGAACAATGGACACAAATTGCGGGCGTTACGGTAGCTTCGTAGCGAGTGTCTCGATTGTAGCACTGCAATTATGTAGGCTTTGTCAACAAATATTTTGACTCTGTGACTAATCGATGAATGATGAATTCTTTTCAATTTTGATGCCATTTAGGTGAATATATGACCGTCGTAAAAGTTGGTGTCGAATGCATTCAGCGCTGTGCGTTGTCATTCAGGAGGCTTTGTATAAATCTAAAGACAAACTTACGGGAAACTTATTATTGTTGAGGGCGTATCGTATTATGACATTTTTTTGCACCTTGCATCTGTGACATCTCAGAGTTTTTAGTAATTGTTGTAAATGTTTAATTAGGTTGCACGAAGCATAATGCACTATATTCACGTGAAGTATATTGTTGACATCTTTTCTTTCGAACTACCGTCATCGGTGTTATTAAAAAAAACCGCTTTGTTCTAAGCTTAGATAGTAATTACACATCTGTTGTATCAGGTGTATTAATTACCTATCTTTAAGCACGTGTAGTATGTTCATGAAAATCATATTCACGTTTTCTACGTAGGTAGGTACCTACTTAGCACACACGCATTCTAGAAACTTAAAAGTAGAACTACTTAGTCAAAACACTTCTATGCACCACATTACACACGTGAACAATTTAAATGGAATGTAGCAACCTATGGTTTCATAAATATAACAATGTTAGGTATAATTAATTTCACCTAAACGCGGTTACTAAAATATGTTATGTGTTTTAAACTACATATATTGCTGGTAAGTTTAGACAGTAATTGTTTGATGTTTAGAAATAAAATTAGTCGGATAATACATAAATGTATATACAAACGCAAAATAAAATTGTTATCACCTATTATTGCTGTCATTATCGATAATATTCTTGTCCAGTAATACTTATATAATTACCTATATATTTATATCATATCATTACGTTTCAAGTAAATTACTAAAATTATTTAGATAGGTTACCTAAATATTTTTTCAAATTATAGTGAATCTTCCACCCTGCCGCCGGCGGCTTTACACGCAGAGAAATGGATATTCACGCTGTTAAAAGAAGTCTTTTAAAATTCATTACTAGTACCTACTAAGGTGTCTCCTTAGTATTTTTAGTTCAACAGCTTTCCTGTTGAAGGCTTCAAAACCATAATTTTGAGGATCTAGACTTTATATTTTGAGGATAAAAGATAATTTTTCCTTCCTTCTCCTGGTTCTAAGATACCTCTGCACTAATTTTTAGACAAATCAGTTCTGTTCAGTCGTTCTTATAAATAGTGTAACTATCGCGACTTTTTATAGGAATTAGATGTCTATGATAAGAATAGGAATAATTTAGAGAGATAATCTTGCTGTCATTTTATGATTCCCTAAAGATGCCTTATAAGATTTTATTTTGGTAAATACCTAAGGCCTCTGAATTTAACCGCATAAAATTAAATGCTAATACTATTTACTTATGTAGTTACGGTAGTTTGACGTAAATGACTTCATAATAGGCACATAATGGTTTACACAAGTAATTGACATTAGTTGTGAGCAAATACTAAAAGCCTTTTCCAGAAACGCCGACAATCACTGTTAAAAAACTGTGTAAATAAATGGATTCAATAAACTAAGAAACACTGATATTTTCTACTTATTATAAAAAGTAGATATAATTCCCATATTTTCTCAACTATTACCATCCCAGGGTTAACTAGGGCTATTTTAAAACCAAAAGCACCTAAAGTTCTTATGTTATAAAATAGGACAAAAAGCGGCATTGATTTGTGAATAAATATTATATATTTTGCTAATAAAAAAAAGAATCTGCAATCGCGGAATAAAGATAGGGTACCTACGTTTAGCCGATGAGCGTTCCGTACCAGCGGTCAAGCATTTGCTGATCCTCTATTTGCGATGTAGGCCAGATTGTAACCCACATCCTTTGCTAGCCGCTTATAATTAGACGTCTCGTAAACCCATGCCTATTTAAGCTCAAGTTCAAATTGTAAAACTGAAAGCTATCACGGTTCTAACAGCGCAACATTGTGCTTTATCCATAGTACCTAGTTTGATTCTTAACATAATTTGAAGTTTTGAGCATTTCTTAACCTCCCTTTTAGCTTTAGGCACTGAATTAATTTTGAACCTGTATTTAATCTTGATCTAAGTTAAACCTTAGTAAATTTGCAGTAACGACATCCTAGCCCAAATTACACGAAAACAAGCTGCAGTGAGTTGGGTTTTTACCAAATGTTTTGAAAACATCAGTAATGCAACTACTTATAAGTCCAGCCGAGTCTAAATTATTAGAATCCGTCAACATGCTTAACACCTACTCGTACAAAAACGAGTAGGTCCCATTTGTTCCGTGGAACATGACGTCACGGAACAATTTGAGAAAATATTTTCCCAATTTGTACCACGGAACTACATACTAGCTTTTGCTCCTGTTTTTATTTGTCTGTGACTGCATGGAACTAAATGAGAATAGCTTTTCCCAAATTGTTCCATGATGGTAAGCTAGCTATGACGTGAATGACACTAATCACTGACGTTAATACCAGGAGCAGTTTCACTATCAAATAATTTATATAAAAAATAGAACCTACTCCAAATTAAAAAGTTAAAAATCATAAAACTAGGAACAACATCAGTTTATATCGGTGCTCCTAAACAACACATTAAGTTATTTATTTTATCCCTTTTAGTGTTAGATGATCTCTTAATGTGAAAATTTTTTCATGTGAATATTTTGAAATAAAGAAAGAAAGAAATATTTATTTAAAAGTCAAAGTCAAAGTAATTTATTGTTTTCATGTGTTTACAAAGGTCTTAAAAAATTTATTAAAGTACTTATCAACATGAGCCCAGGAAGGGCATTACAATATAAAGTCATATGCATAACAATATTTCTTTTATAGCATCTATAAATTTTTTTATACATTATTATGTATAAAAATTAACTTATATCTAAGTAATTTTTAATATTATATCTAATAAAAAAGGTACTTATATCTAATCAAAATAGAATATACCATCCTACAATTTAAGTAACAATATAATAAGAGTTTAATTTACAATATTTACATCAAAAGAAAGAGAAACTTAGTTATCAAAAAAATCTTGAAGGGAATAGAAGCTATTTGTGGAAGCCTACATGGGCGAGTCCGACTCGCACTTGGCCACTAACCACTATTTTATTTTAAATTTAAATATGTTTGTTATATTCTTAATACTTTGAGGGATATGGTTATAAATTTTGGTTGACATGGCGTGTGTTCCTGAGTGAAAAAGCTTAAGTTCAGAAAATGGGATATCGAGTTTACTATATGGGGGCGAAGATTTTGAGGGCGGGAGTAGACCTGGAAGAATTCTTTGTTCTTTCTTACAACAATACATATTTTGCAGGATATAAATACAAGTCAGGGTAAGAATTTTTTCATTAATATTAATGACAAAGTTAGAAAATGGTCATCATCCATCACAGAGATAGAATTTTTTGCATATTTATCAGATGTTTCTTTAGATTTAACTTGAAAGAAAACAAACTTTTGGCGTTCGAAAACTACCACGAAATGCAGTTTTGCTAGGGGACCACCTGGAAACTATACTCTATCAATCTAAAAAATTATTTTTCAAATCAGTCCCGGCGTCTTTGAGTAACCGGTCCTACATCCTTCATTTATTTAATCCTTGACATCTCTGTTAGCTACCACAATCGAGAGTTGGGTATAGGATATTTTTGGGCGTCTCATCGAAACGAAGCTACTCACCAAAAATTAGCTTGATAGTAATCAAGTGATTACCATGTTCTACGGATCCCGGACTATAAGACAAATCATTCTCGAGTGGCCAGTACTACATATCAACTTCAAGAAGTTTATGCAATTATGACTAAGAAGTTTTTATAGTTTGTTCCACGGAACAATTTGAAACAAAAAAGTATCAAATGTTCCGTGGTACAAATTGGGAAAATATTTTCTCAAATTGTTCCGTGACGTCATGTTCCACGGAACAAATGGGACCCACTCACAAAAACTGCATTAGCATCGATCAAACAGCAAGCGAAAATTGATTGTGACTTGTTTATGAAAACTGCTATTTCAGATTGTGGCTGTAATGTCAATTGAACTAGAAGTAGCCGACTGTTGACAACTGTTTACCCGACCCAAAACTAGTTCCAGTGTTCATAGTTCCTGCTCAACCTAAATCCTGAAATAGTGGCTATTGTCCGCTCGCAAAGTGTGTATGTATCGTACGCAGATATTTTAATGAGTGTAGGTATCTTTACGTGGAATCCAGTTATGCGCAGATAATGATCGGAGGGCTGCAGCGAGCGTTGCCGGGCGGGCGGCGGCGTGGAAGAAAGGTCGCCGCGAATCCAGCCACGTTATGTGCCTGCCTCGGGCCGCACATAGCCGGCCCGGCTCACAGCCTTGCATTCGTAAAAATCTCCAAACCGGTTCGATGCGCCTCCATTACTTTCTTTCTGCCTCCACCGAGCCTCCCATTTAACTCGGGCCCACTTTTTATCAGGAATCGGTATCTCCGTCTAATAGTATTATTTATTTCTCATAAATAAAGGGAATATAAGTAAAGCTAATGCGCACGGGAAGCGGTACGTTACATGCCAGATGCTTCGAGATAAGTGGCCGTGCTCTTTCCGACGGTTGTTGCGTTTCGTAACTTGCTGGTGACAGCTGGGATTCAATTCTCCATCGAATCTATAGGAATTTACAAACAATTGCGTGCATTCTTTTTCAATATGTTTAAAATAAATAAAACAAATGTTCTAGGCTAAATCAAGACATTCAAGCTTAACCTACCAAAAGAATACAAAGAAATCTTCGGCATTTTAACTCAAGAAAATTTACCAAGTTAATAGATGTTGGAAAATAACTATTACTTTTCTATTCTCAGAATGTCCTCCATTAACTAGTATTGCAAACCGCAGAATAGGAATCCGACCGCATTACACACTCCTCGGATTCCAATTTGAATTAGGTACCTACTTACCAGTTTACGTATTTTTATTCAATATTTTATATTGGTGAGCGCGAATAGCTGGGCTCCTGAGGGGTGCGGGAGGAGAGCGGGGGTTGGGACATAAATATCTCGGTGATTTATGGTCAAGGCGGTCGCGGGATAGGTCAGCATTATTCAATTTCGTATTTGAGGCTCGGGTTACAATGAGCTTTTACTGCTGCGCGCGCGCAGATAGCGTTATCCACTGCGGCACACTATTTATCTACCTTTTTGTAATACACTGCGATGACAATTTTGCTTCTCAGTTTGATTCCCATTCAAATCCGGTTCAGGCATTCCAAATTTCCCAATCCCAAAACAAGAGTTAGAAAAACAAACGTTCACGAAGGAATCGCTTTAAAGCCACTTAATTATAGATTGTTAAATATTGATTTAATTTCATTGGCTGTTGATACGCTAAAGTGGTTTAATTTGTTGGCAGCAAAGACACCGCCGCCATAATTAGATACTTTTCGTCTTATTAGCGCAGGATAAAAAACGGAGCGGACTCTGATCGCTTCGTGAATAATTGACCATAATCAAATTAATCCTAAAATTCTACGGTGGGTTTACAACGCTGTAAAATGTTATAAACATCTTTAAGAGCCTCATATTAACATCGCGTTTTCATCAAAGGCTAAACCCTATCTAACACAAATAAACGTTTGTGTTCATTCATTGTAGATTATGGCAGGTATTTGTTTTAGAGAAATACTTTTATGAGCATTCAAGTTGGGCTGGTTTAGTTGCGCCCGTAATGCAAGTTAATCTGATAGTAAACATAAGATTAGAGCTGTGCTAGGAATCACTCGCTCAGCTATTAATATGGCCAGATTATAAACACTTCATTCCAGAATAATTTATTGCCCTAGTTGAGAAAGAAGAAAATTTCATCATAGTTGAAATATGTAATCGTGTTGAAGCAAGACCCGAATGTTTTGCTATAAATTAGAAATTCCATTGAAATAATTGGATCGTTTAGTGTACCTTCTAGTTAATGTGATGTTTATTCATGCAATAGTAACTAACAGGATAATCCTAGTTCAGGCTATGATTCAGTAAAATATGAACTTTTTAGATAATAAGATTCTTTGTAATTTAAGAAATAATGATGTTTTTAAATAAATAAATCTTTAAAATCTTAAAAAAAAACAGCTTTTTGTGAAAGACTCAAAAAAATAGTTTTTAATAAAAAGGGCAAAATCAGTAAAATTAACAAATCTTTGAAAATTACAAAGTAGAACTTCTAAAAACTCATCTATGATCGCTTAGTAAGATGCTGTATGAGTAATTACGCTTAAGTATGCAAATGTTTAACCATTCCTGTCTGCTAAGTAAATTCTAAGTAATAAGTTAGGATGGCTTCATAAAACTTAATCTGCTTACAAACAATTTTCTGGTTCCATATTCTTTAGAACTTCTTATTAAGTACCTATCTAAGTTTGAATTTTTATATTTCATTTAAATTTTTTGTCACATATTTACTTACTCTTCATTGATTAAACTCATCAATGAAAGTCCCGATTACTCAGGGTTATAATAATGTCACGAATTATATTTTAGACATCTAGCTATGGGTCTGTTCATCTGATAGTAAAAATTCATTTAGTTGACATAAAAGTAATAATCAGAAAAAAATAGTGATCCATAGGCTCCTGTGCTAGTGTAAACTGTGTTTCAGGAGTCAAGATATCTGATGATACTCGTATGTTTATTATTCTCGTATATTCATTTTGACATGCATTTTATTTTTATTTTTAAAATACAAATTGACATGTAATTAAATTTACCAATATATTGATTATTCTCATATTTTTGTTCTATATGATAATTATCTCAGAATAACTCTTTTATCTTAAACATAGATTTTAGTGTTCTTTCTACTATAGAAGCCCTCGAAGAAATTTGCAAACCGAACACTTGTTCAAACAGATGCGAAACCCAAGTAGGGGAGAGCGGGGTTCAAAGTTACCGGGGCACGTTGTTCCGATGCAAATAACTTTCGAAAGAAAAGAGATAGCAATACGTG
The DNA here is from genome assembly GCA_963691955.1 of Chloroclystis v-ata. Taxonomy (NCBI): domain Eukaryota; kingdom Metazoa; phylum Arthropoda; class Insecta; order Lepidoptera; family Geometridae; genus Chloroclystis; species Chloroclystis v-ata. The sequence goes on along the minus strand of OY829902.1, from coordinate 6,095,597 downwards.
TGAAGTACGGTGCAAGACGTCATACCATGGCGCTATCGCGTCAGCTATTTTAGTGACGCCTCGGCAACCGGCAACTGTGGTAATCGAATGGAGGCTCATAATTGTAACGTCAGTAAATATTTTTGCGTTGAAACTTTTTGGTCTATTTTGAACAGTTTTATAGCAATTAATATCTGACTTGCATTTAATTGTTGGAAAAGCTATTGCGGATGTTTTATTATTATCATTATTGACGTTATAATACTTATTTTTAAAATAAATTTGGTTTGCTTTTTTATGAAATTTGGGGCTCTAAGTTCCGCTTGACCGGGGCTAGTTGTTCCGCGGAACTATGAACCCTGTGCTAAAGTAGTACTTAAATTAATAAAAAAAAAATTAAAAAAACTACAAAAGAAATACGGAACGGGGCAAGACTTCGGAATAACTATTGCGGCGGGGAGTTGATACTGTAATGGAAGACGGTCGGAAAATCAAAACCGTAGCACGGGAACTAAAAATATGCCATATGACATTATTCTGATAGAAGAATAGATATTAGACTGATTAAAGACTTATAATTATCTGTTACTATAAATGTTAGTGCTAGTTTATTGATCTTAATGTCCTAAAACAAAGTTCCTGAGTTAAAAATACATAAATTATTAGTAGGTACTTAGTTTTGATGATTATTTGCCAAATATAGTAATTTTAATCCTTATTTTGAATAAATGACTTTTTAATTTTTGGCACAGTACTTTTGTGTTTCATTTATACATATTATATACACTACATTTGCAACTTTAGCAATTGAAGTTGCTGTCGGAACAACTTGCCCCAACGATGGAACAACCAGCCCCATGATGGGGTCAGTTGTTCCTTGTCAATTTTACACAGAAAAAATGTCCTGACGCTAACACGTTTAATCATTTAGTAAATACGACAAAATCAAGTAAAACTAGAATAAATTCTGCGTCTATGAGCTCCTTTAAATTTAATTTCAGTCTATTTACTGACGGTCTTTTTGCGTGTTATTTGAAAATCGGAACTTCGAACCCCGCTCTCCCCTATAGGTCTTTGAACCCCCGTGTTTGCGGTTCACTTTATATAGTTGCTTAAGGTGGCGATAAATTAACGATTTTCATCTCTCTGTACGTAAACAGTTGTGATATATGCAAACACAAGTGTGCTAATACCAGCGCGTGCGACCTGTGAGTAATGGCCTACAGCTATACAATACACAGATATTGTAAATAGTTACGCTGCTGGAAAGTATTGAATTCTCTAATCATTTTATACTACTGCTACCTATTGGGATATGATGGAATGTTTCCTGAACGCATTAGCTGTAAGCTGTAAAGTGAAAATAGTTATAAATCAAAACGTTTCTCGTCGATCGTAATCCAGCTGATTGCCAGTTTAATCACAAATTACTGAACTACTGGCAGGCACTTCTAATCGAGTGAAGCAACAATGAAAATATAAATAGATATTTTGCAGTAAATAAAAGTTAATTTTGTTGTTGGAAAAGTTTTATTTACTTTTATTATTTAAAAAAAAAATGTCATCGCTTAATTATGCTGCTTCTTTTTAACTAGATATATATAGAAGTTGTAATAATAGAAGCACTTTATGAAAAACAAGAGAGCTTATCAAAAGTGGAACTGTTGTTTCTTCACATAGAATTATCACGTCAAACCCCTCAAAAGAGAATAAATATTAAAAAGCAAAGATGTCGCAAAAAGCGGACGGTGTTTGCGCGAGAGTGTGGATCCTCTGCGTTTGTTATAATTACTGATGCAAATATTTGCCGTGAAGCCAGCTGGTGGTTATCTTCGTCTTATCTGTCAAACCACAGTCAATGCTACGGCACGGGCCAAAAATGACAGAACTATATTAACTTACGACAGGGGTAGTGCGGAGAACGGAAAACATTTTAGACCAAAATGTATCAACTAATTTCAACGTAGACTTCAGAAAAACTAACTTGAGACGAGTTAAGTTTTGGAACGTCCATATTTGTTTTTTGATGTTTTATTTCTCCTCAGCCGCAATCCAATTTAGTCAGATTAAAAAATCCTTATCATAATCAACCAGGTGATTTCTGATAATGCGTTTGTTATTAAAATCTTTAAGTTATGTATATTTCGACGCTATGTCCTCAATTCTTAAAATTATCCTAACTTCTTGGTGTTTGTGGTTTTCTTTATGTTGATACTTAGTTGTTTTACAAATTCTATTTCAGTTCGATTGTCATTTGTTCTATAATAACCATCCCGGCGCTCTGTGCATTAACATGTTCGTACAATGTATGTTAAAACATGTAACAGTTTCCATTGATTACATTGCAGTCGAGTTTGATCCATCGATAACTCGTTATTGAGGGGAATTTAATCGCGGTGAAATGGGCCATCGGCTTAGACTGTTATTTTAGGGCAACCGGCGCTTTTTATTGTTGATAAATTTATTGCATTTGGTTAAGCAATATTCGCGTGTCTGTTCTATATCAGAGATTTTTTACATATTTTATCTTTAGTTGGTTAGTTTTAAATTTCTTACATAATCAAACGAAAAAAAATGATGAAATAGAAGACAGCAAAGTTAGATGTTGAGATAAAATATTGAGTAGGTACACCGAATACCCCGTTTCTTGATGTATGCCAAGATTTTATATTAAATTCTAGAATTCCAAATAATATCTAAACATATCTACATATATTTAATTTAGCTAACAATAAAATATTTATGAATACAAGTTTATTAGCAATATATCTCAGTGTGATACAATTGAGCAGTATCAGTAAGGAAGTATAATATTTACACATGTATTTAGTGTAATCTCCTGTACTCGTATATTGATGGCTTTCATTGATTTATAGTTATCTTCCTCGGTTTCGCAAGATTGATCTATCGTCTATGAAATAAAGGTGATTCACCCGGGAATCAATAGCTGCAATCGATACATAAGATGTGAAACAGCAACATGCCGTGGCCCGTGGTAAGTTTGAAACTTGTAGCCTCGTGTTACAAGTACCTACATAGATTTCACCATATAAACACTACTTAAATTTATTCGCTAAAGTATGATAATTTCGATAGTTCATAATCATAGTTGACCACTAGTATGTCACACTTATGCTTGCTGGGAACATCTTATTGGAAACAATATAATTATCTTTTTAAACCATTTTATAAGGTAACGTAACCTAAGCCATGGCATTTTTAATCGGCCCAGTAAGTACCTATTACCTGCCTTTGCGTCAATTTAATCAACAGACAAATTCTCCAGCTACAACATTCTTTTAGTTTTCACTTGCCAAATTTAAGTGGCCGTTAAAGGGACAGGGCCGAACTCAGTGTGTCGAGGCACACTTAAATCCTACACCCAATAAAAGCATAGAAAGCACAGGACTGTAATTGGTTCTGAACATGATTGCTCGGGCGTCAAACGACCTTAACGATTCTCATTGGTGCGAGTTAATGACGTGTGACAATGATTCTGGACGAAGAACAAAGCTTGTAATTGAATTTCTTTTCGTGTAATTCTTCCATGGGTTTGCATTTTCAGAATAAGGACATTATAATTGCTTACGAATTTGCCTTTCACAATTGAGAATTGCCCTTAACACTATTTATAGAATCATCATCATTACCCCTATTTACGTTCCCACTGCTGGGACAGCACAGGGACTTCTATTTGGACGAGCGGAATTAGGAACCATAAGAAATCTACTTTGAAATATTATCTGCAAGTATCTTGTAATCTATCCCTTGATATCCATCTACTTACTGACAAAGACAAATAAAAAGTTATCAATGAAAATTATAATAACTGGTTAGTTAGAGTATTTATGAGAGAATACTAGCATGAATGCGTTTAGATCTGAATAAAATGCGAAGATCCTGTATCAGATCGTTGCGTTACCAACATCTATCAGTTTGCTAAGTGGAAAAATCCATTTAAGGCTTGGTTCCTCGGCGAAGGCTGCGCAGGCGCCGCGGGACGTCGAGCCTCACCCCGCTCCCCTCAACCTTTATTTATATTTATTTACCTTCCCTTCATTCACCCGCCCTTTCGGCCGTTTTTGTCGCTCGGTAATACGCCCGATACAAATATTGTGAAAGAGCCTGTGGTTTGAGTGAATTTATTGTGCCACAATGTGCCACAATTGGATATGGGTCCGATGACGTTTGCATTCTTAGAGGATTGTAGATACTATCTATGGGACGTAAATTGTATGGCACAATGGTAATTGTAACGGTATTACTGTGAAATCAGAAATCGATATGGGCTTGAAAACTATAAGACAGGAAGATACCTAACAATCAATTTTTTTTATGAAACTATTTGAGTTTCTGTATCTACTGAAAGGCTGTATTATGCTATTGTAATAAAGATGCAAGTACCTTAAATGTTTAAAACCTTAATATTTTATAATATTCACACAATGTGAAATTATCTTCTCACATAATCACCACAGGATTTCAATAAAACTCCCATCAACGTTCCATTAAAATCATTTAGGTGGCCACAGTCTATTTTAACCTACGGAAACAATGCAAAGATAAATCACCACATTATTGTTTGGACGTTCGATGTCCACCGCATCCGAAAGCTTTGACGCGACGACGTTCACTGCATGGGTTATCTATCATGATAAATGGCGTATTTATTTATCCGACGAGCCTAAATAGCTATGGTAATATTGGCCCTACAACAGCACAAAAGGTAACAAAACACAAAAGTTGAAAAAGGTAAACCGCGTTATTTACAAAGTGGCTAGCGAGGACCACACAGCCACAATCGAGCCGCGCGTGCGACTTGCCCGCGCCATCTACAAAAAAAATCATTCCCAGCATAGATCTTTTTCGGCTACAGATCTCGCATTTTGTTGGTGTGATTTGTGACGTTCGGAAATGTTAATAGTGCGGTTTATTGATTTTTTGCTGCGCTAATTTTTATTTGGATTTAAAACGGTATTTTAAGCTATTTTTTCAGTTTGTGTATGTTTTTTGATACCTGTCCGGATGCTGTAGATCACTAGAAGATATCTATTAGCATGTACTGTGGGATTATTATTAAAAATCGAACGTATGGCGAGAGCTGCGCGGGCGCCGGCGGTCGTTGCGCAGTGTTTACGCGATCCGCGGCCGCGACGACGGACGTACAACAGAAGCGCAGTCTTTGACACCACTCGGCCTTAGCTCACCTTATTTTTAGTAGAAACAGATTCTTCGAACCAAGATTATTGCATTCAAAACAGTTGCAGTTTATATTTAGGTCCTACTATGCGAAGTTACAAGCTGCTTTTCTGGCTAAAATGTAAAATGCCTATAGTCTACTACAGGACTCCTGAAATACCATTCCTCTAGGAATAATAATTCATCCTAAAATATATCTTAAGACATGCTATTTGAGAAAGGAGGGAGTCGCGAGATGAAGCAATATCAGGGAAAATTACCTTGGACTGAAGCCAGTGCAGTGAAGGAAGCACGTAACGGACCTTTCGACTACACAGTTATCAAACATACCGGTTTCATATGACAATCACATTATATTTTTTCTTCAGAACCAAATTAAAAGTACGTCAGGTACCTACGCGTATAGAATTAATTCCAAACGTCTACGCAACCGAGCTGATCAATCCGATGAATATTAAATTATATGCCATAAAATTATGATAAGACCGGTAAGCGCAAATTAGCGTCCTGATAAGATCTACAAGTATCTATATTGTAGAAAGACAAGCTTAGAATGTTGAGATTACGCAGAAAAATCAACAGCTACGGGATAAAATAATTGGTGTTAAAAGTTGTGATTGCGTCAGCTGGAGAAGCAGGGTCGGTGCGTTTACACGCGGTACTCCGGCTCGTCTAATTGAATGTAGGCGCGGCGGCTGCGGCGGGCCTAACCTAATTTACATTAATGCAAACGAGAAGCATTGTTCAGGTGTGAAACGCCAGTGTCAACACGAGGCTCTACTCAAATAGTTTATTAGCTCCACCCATCGCTGTTCAGGCCGACAAACCTTTGTACCACTGACAGCTTCTAAAAGACATGCATACTAACACATACGGGCATGTCCAAATACAGTTCCCGCATAGTTCTTTGATGTTGATACTCTGGAAGTGTTATAACACGTTATAAATATTGTTTTAGTTTTATATTAGTATATATCTGGGAGTGAATGGTAACCGCTTTTCTTGAGTTTCAGCTGACCACAGAGAGGGCAGCGTCGGTCGCTGACCCTACAAGTCCTGACCACCTCGTGACAATTTGTCTCACAATCAAAAACGTTTATAGGCGTTAAATCGCCTCTTAAATTGTACCATAAACAAGATGTAAAGATCTCGTAAAACGTTAATGCACTTTGTGGAATGTTCATAGTTTTAGCGCATCTGCCGAAAGTATTACGGCATTCAGAAAAACCTATTTAGTGTGCGTTCAATACAGCCTTTATAATCCAGAGAGAGAGTACAGCATCTAAGATTATATTCGATTATCGGTAAGGCTTTATGATTGCGTGAGGTGTAGGTAACCAGAATGTTAATAAATAAACCCTCTAGATTTGTTACTCGTAATAACTCAAATATTTTTTTGAGTGTCAAAATGGTAATTGTGCCGTTTTCACACTTAACAAAAAACACAAGGATTTCAAAAGTACATCATAAACCAGATGATACCAGATGCCTGTGCTGCATGACGTCACCTGAGACAATGGCTCGATCATAAATTAATGTGACACTCTGCCACATCGGAAATTAATCTTTCGATGTCGTGTGTCATGTATATCAATTTTGTCCTCCGTAATATAAAAAATCACCGATTGAGACCTCGTCGGAAGGTAAAGTGCATTCTTGTGTAATTTTAGTTGAAGTCAATTCGCGAGTGTGTGTGAATGTAGCAAGCTTTGTTATGGTAACCATCCTGTAGTAACACTTATATGAATCATTCTTTGTCTCAGATATTATACCACGGACATAAGTAAACTATGAATGAGTTGCGACTTTCTTTCTTTGAAATTTCATAAATATATATCATGATTCATTCATAATCTATAACTACTCATAAATATATAATTTATTCTGTACTTCAAGTACTATCAATAATTGATTGCGTTATTTAATTTTATTTGTTTTGATTAGGTCTTATAAATTCTATATCTTCTATTCCATATATTCCACACAGTAATTATATAATTTCCCAGCGATAAATAATTTGCCAATATTCAATATAAGAAAATAAAAATTTATAATCAAATGAAAAGAACACAGTGTAGTGGTTATAACTTGTGGGCGCCGCGGTTCGTGATTCAATTGTTTACATTATTACTAACATTATTCAAATCGGTATGCGTATGTTTTATGTAAACCCAATTATTTTCCATTAACCTTTAGAGACTATTTTAGTTAGAAAAATCTTTTATTACTCTCTTTAGAAATTATCTTTCTTATTTTATACAATAATATTGCCTCATCACTGATGTTAAGCTTTATTGTAAAAAGCAATGTTTATGTAGAAACAGAGAAACACTTGAGTATAGTAAATAGAGACATTATCAAGTAATAGCTTCCAGTTGTTGGTGTAACTACGTATTGGCAGTTCGTAGGCGACCGTGAACAGAGCAGCTCTAGCGGTCGAGTTCAAGGGAGACTAACTCGCCTTCGTGACTAACGCCGGTGAATGCTCCCGCACAAATAGGATATAAAGTACACCTTGTTGAATAACAATAAACACATTTTCTCATCACAATTCCGCGTACAATGTAGCCCTTCCGGCGGGTTCCACCTGTTCCAAGTTTCAGGAACCCTACGCTCTACATTCCTCCGCCCATTCATGTTTATGTGTTCAGCTGTTCAAAATTACTTGTGTTTACGAAATTTTTGCATTTTAATCACTGTTACGGAAAACACGTTACTGGAATTTTAATTCGAAAACGTGTACAGTGCGTTTATAGATTTTTAAGTCTTGTTGTAAATTGCGCTTCAAGGCATGTAATTGGTTTTGGTTTATGGGTTTATTGTTTATATGGGAAGGCATCGGTGCGTACGTTCGTATGTTGAGAAGTTTATGATCCGCCACCGAGTCGGAGCTTGTTCGCAAACAATTGTACATGCACATACCGTCGCTGTCGCAACTCGCAACCAATCAATGCATACTTGCTTGTTTACTAACAGCGAAATGTGGGTAACAGCTCTGCGCAAGCACATAACCGCCATTGAAAACATTAAACATTGCTTATTTACTAATCAAAAAACAATGCGTCGTAAAAGAATTCCTATCATCGAGCGGTTTTGTTCGCTAAACAGTGGAAATGTGAAAGTTCTTTGTATTGTGTTTCCGAGCGGAGATGGCCGTTTGTCCAAGTTTCCTTAACTTAATCACTTTAACATTTCATGCATTTATTTCAATGGAACTTATAGCATCCTACATTAACTAGTAAGTCAAGAATACACTTATACAACAAGCAAACTTAAAATTTTGTGCCATCTAAACTATTATCAAGCTTGACTTACCAGGAAGGTACGGGCTACTTCAAATAGTCTAGCTATTATATAACCTGTGTCTCGGTTTCAAATAACTCGTTTGACATAATGCTAATTTAAAGACTACCGCGCAATAGGAACGCATTTCTATTGTAGCAATGGCAGTATTTATAGAGTCGCGGTTACGCCCGGCCTATGTGAAGCCTTAACCGCATACGATTTGTTCTCACGCAGCTTGTTTTTCCATCCTACTCTCACATTTATTCAAGTCCGTTTTCTTCTCTCTCATTTTAAAGTTCTTAAGGTTCGTTTTTGATATAGGCAACATTATTTACTTATCCGTATCGCGTATTCTCTTTATCGAATTGAACAAAAAGGATAATAAAGAAACGTTAATCATCTGTAAATCTGTTCTCTGAAATATTGAAAATAGAACCTAATTCGCGTATATAACTAATTATAATTAAACATAATAAGCTTGGTAACTTTGATTTATTTTTTACGATTTGAAACGCAATACTTCATATAGTTTTACCGATGTATAACGTAAGCTGATCCATTATTTGGTCTAGCAACGATTGTCGCGGGCTGAACAATGCTTCAGGTCGGCGATTAATGAACTAATGGGTTTAATTGTTATTCACGGCGCCCGGGTAGCGAGACTCTTATTTTGACTATGACCGATCGACTTCGTGCTTTTGATAAGGCACATTCGTCCGCTCGGGCTTGTTCTATTGTTTTTAAACTGACACGTCATAGTTAAACTTCCGCATAGCAAAATGATAATATTATTGCTAAATGTTTCTTTCGTATGTAAAAATATCGAATAGTTGATATTGGAATCAGCAGAGAGCAATTGAACACCGGTTGAGGATTCTCTGCGTCCAATGAGACATAAATACAAAGTTATTAGTCATTGTTTTAAAACAACTGCTGCTTTGGTCATAACTATTAAAATTTTCAATTCGTTGACCTGAAAAACACTGTAGTATGTTAAAGAAGTCATTTGTTGCATCCTTAGTCCTTGGGGATTCCTAGGCTTTACGTTAGTATTCAAGATGAAGAATTTTAATGTAATAGGAATATGGCAAACCTATTCCATAAATATCCATTGTTTAGCTGTTTGTGTCGAGAATATGGCAATATTCAAATTATAATCTCAAAGTAACCTCTTCCCATGCTGCCCACTCACTTTGTCTTGTCGTCATTCATATCATTTTGTTTAATATTATTTATATTTGATTATCCTCGTGATTTATAGTAAGCATGTTTGTAATAAATACAATATTGTAAGTCACTGTTGGAGATATAAATAGAATGTTATTTTTACAGCAAGTGTGTTTTCAAATTAATAAAAAAATCCTATAGGTACCTACATATTAACGTAGTTGCATTACCTACCTAATTAGTGCTGTACAGTTATATAAAATGTTACATCAACTCGGTGCTAGAAAATGCAGCAACGCTTTTTCGTTGTTGGGTAATCCCGCAATACAATATACCTACCTCCGCTTTATTGTTGTTTCAATAGCCAATACTTCAAAGATCTTATGAAGTTTAACTACCGACAGGTGTAATGAATTTGCGGTCACACATAGCTTTGTAATGCGTTGCTGTGATGAAATCATACTAATAACTAGATAAAATTAATATGCATCAATTTTATGGTACATCCTGGAAGCATTTCATCAACTTTTGCGTCATCATGTGTTTCGTAAAATCACATAAAGATCACAATTATTCTATGAATGATAGAAAATATCCAACATGTAGATATAATATTCAAGAACAATACCTCACGTAATTTCATTCTATTAACATCATGACAAATCACAAACCTTTTAAAAACCAACTACATATTTAATAAAGGCGAGAAATTTTTTGAAATATCTTAAAGGGCGTGTCCATATTAATTTAAAAATCGCAGTTTTATCTCGGTCGGTTTGTAAGCTCAGTGTTTTGTGGCAATAAATTATCGTGTCGGAACACAAAAGATGGCATTGTGGAGTCGACACGGCGAGGTCCGATAACGATCGCAGGCCGGGAGACTCCTGCGCATCAGGTCTCGAGCCTTAAGCGTACGACTTCTTAGACAGCTCAACGATTTGTTTCTATAATTATTTTATAGGGTTTCAGGAGATACACGGGTGACCTCTGCTCTCTTTGCAAACACTTAGATTTCCAGAATTGGTAAATCCTAAGCGGTTATTTACCGTATTTTATAAAACACGGAAAAACAAATGTTATAAATAAAAACAAAAGAGATCTTGATTTACGATTATATGACGTAGATCGCGACTGACAAGTAATAAACTACACATAAACCTATTTATTTATGAACATTGATAATACCCAGTATTGTTCAGCTAAATGAAAAGTCTGGCAGTGAATGGCGGTTTTAGCGCGACCGGCGTCTGCGCAGAACACGACAGCCGACACGCTCTCTTCGGTGCTCGTCGTTTTATGTCCAATTAATTTAAATAATAGCAGCCACCTACCTGCTCAAGACTACCAGACCCTTATTTTATATCGTCAGTCAACGGATAGAGCCTTATTATCATAGCATTCAAAATCTTATATCCTATAAAATGTCACAATCTTGATACTATGTAAGTATCAAGTACATATTTAAAATCGAAAGTTACGTTTTTCTTTTATAAGACAAAGAATGACTAATAAATAATTTATTCAAATATTCAATTCGTCAAGGCATAAAGCATTCTAGTTCTCAAAATTAGCATGTCTTAAAAGCAAATTGATCGATTTGAGGTCACTCATTGTGTATCCGAGGGGACATTTGTCTAGTATTCATTCGGTGCCGGTTTTTTCATGTACCTGCCTACATGGCGCCTACCCATTCATATTTAAATCGGTTAGTGTTGGGTAATTTTTAACATTTTACAATTGTGTAATCCGATAGCTGGGATGATAAATTAAATGAGGTGGAATTGTGAGATGAATTGATGTGTTCCTTCCTTCGATTGGGCGTCAATATTGATATTGAATTCTGATTTGATTCTTAGCTGGAGAGTGGAATGCGTGGTATTCTTTTTAAACCACCGATAATACTGTATTTATATTATGTTTGACTTGTAAGGACCTTTTCTTGCTGTGATAATATTTTTATGCTAGATTATTGTACAGTGATATTTATGTTCTAGAGTATAAGTGAAGCATGCACTCTGTCTTCGCAGTATTTTTTCACTTAACTCAGCGCCAGAGGCCTTATTCATTAGCGCATGTTCCTCCCACAGCTGTGGTCATTTTACTTTATTTATCACCGCCGAGCCGAGGTGAGACCCCAATTTCGCATGCGTTCGTGCCTCGATAATTATACACTAGCCAGATGAAAAAGGATGCCATTTTTATTGAACGTTATGAATACATAGTCTCACATAGTACATGGTCATATATTATCCCATGGTTATATGCTATGCAACGCCATTAATTCATCATATTTATGTTTGTTGATTTCTATTTTGGAGATAACCGGCTAAGAACCCTTCGTTGAATGATTTTGCACGCGATCGTGCACATAAATATAGAATTACCTAGCCCATTCTGTCTTGATAATCTATAGATTCTCAATAAAGAAGTAATAAATAGAGATCCGTCATTTTTATGCTCAACCGAATAGTATTACGTACTCGACGCTGTATGTACGTAATGGTTGAATAATTTATCGGCGCCATTTTTTACTGTTCCTTTAATGTCACAGCTTCGCCAGTAATCGTTTATCGCTGCACTTGCATATTAAAGCCTTCTATTTATCGTACTAGTATCATGCATGTTAAGCGCCCTGATGGAGCAGCTTTTCAAGAATAAATTAGGCTTAAGATAAATAATTAGGTTGCTTAAGTGGATTAGGTTTTTGTCGCTCGGACTGCATATAATTTATGAAGGTGTTGCGTCAAAGATACGTTAGGGATGTGGTGGCAAAAAGCTCTCTCGTGTCCGCGATGTCGAGATAACGTAAACTGAGTATTTGTTATCCTTATCTCATGTTGAGCGTGGCTAATGTGGACTACCCGATCAATTTATGTCGCCTGGCACCCACGACAAATTGATAATTAATTTAAGGACCGTGTCTTTGATGCTGCCGAATTATTTGCGAGATAAAAACCGCTCGCTTTTAAAACGGGTATTGGTTTATTTGTTTAAACTAGTCATTTCTCGCGTCCGTGTTCGTAATGTGATATAGTGGAATCACTTAGCTACTGCTGCGCTGTTTTTGATGGAAAAATCAACATCAAGAGTTTTGATCTATAATGTTTATTTTTGACTTTTCGTAAAAACGCTCTGTATTATTTTACTCTGTATCTACCCTAACCTAACACATAGGTAGTATAAGTACTTATGTCATTCATAGAGGATAGGTACATCTTGAGAAATAAAAATGAATTGTCGTTAGTCTCACTAAAACTCAAAAACCACTGGGCTGATTTAGCTGATTTTGAAGCTGAACTTAAACTTAAACGTAATAGATCCCGCAAGAATGTTTAAATAATACAATAATAAGCTAGTAAATATTCAAAATGAAATAAATTTGCGTTCAGATATCAGCGTCGGAGGCTGCCTCGAACAATAGCTGACTGATGCCTGACTGCAGCTCCGTGAGCATTGTTCCCCGATAAGCAGCATAAGTAATCGGTTCTTCCCAATGATGGACTGCCTCCGGAATGTTCGTATTGTGGGAATTCACTTTCAGTTACCTTCGAAATTATTGCTCCTAGCGTAGGTTTTTGGTCGTTTGTCAGAAAATTTAAAATAACTCCGAGTATTTCGTTTCTATAAACAACCGTATATTTAATGATTTTGTGTAAATATTTAGTTTTCAAGCTAGTTTATTATAAATGAACAGCTTAAATAGTTATTATTAATTCTTATTAACAAGTGACACACGTGCATCGTAATTGAACCGAAAATTCCACAGTTAAGTCACATAAGCATAGGTTTCTTTGAACCTTGATATCTAATAACAATCAATTTATATTGTTATAAAATCAATATCTATCAAAATAAAAGTGACATTAAATCCGTGTTTGGTATGCGTAATCAATAAGATATTCGCTCTCACGCCTTTGCGGCACAAAGCCCATCTAATGGACGAGCCTCGATAAAACAGTCACTACCTTAAAATAAATACTTAACGACGCGCTCTTTATGATAAGACCATCAAATGCTTACCCCTAGCCACCAAATGAAATACTATTACGGCTCATAAAGTTTAAAAAAAGGTCAGTAACAAAATGCATAATATAGGTTCGTATGTAACGTCAGTCTAAGGTGTCATAAAAAATAACAGTATAAAGTGAACTGTGGAGGGCGATTGTCGCCAAATTCCGCGTTAGTAGTGATGTGGAAACAACCACAACATACCTAGGCCCTTGTCAACCTGTCTTTTCGATCAACTGAGGCGCGTACCTATACCGTAAACCAATACTTCGTGTGACTTTACCAACATCTGTTTGCGGACTAGCGATGTTTCCCGCTGACAGGTATTAGGTTCGAAACCCTTCAGCACGAGTTTGCGGATCAAATCTCCCTCGTCAGGGAATTTTGTCAAATTACAGATGACACTGTTTTTTGATTGGGGCACTAAAACAATTTGAAATGTTGGGTCTTTTAGTAATTCGACACTGACCACAGCAAGTGACTAAATTCGAACGCGCAACCCAAATATCTTCCGTAAAAAATGTTTTGTTATGCGATAAAGAATACGTTTGTAAATTCAAATGTTTGGCGTTATCGTTAGCTTACAATTCAGTAGTCGTCATATGTAGATAAGTTTTGATATGGATAGACACGTGTCATAAAAATATGCATGTCTCGGGACCTGTTGTTCCACAACGCGTCGTAAGCGCCGTCTGCTCTAATCCTTTAAAACAATGCTAATGGATCTACGAAAAGTCCACCGCCTTAAGTCCTGTCAACGCATTATACATCTCACCGATCACCTTAAAAAGCTTCGCTCACCACCAATAAACTTGACACTAAATTAGAGCTCTTATTCCTTTTATCGCACAAAAACAAAATTTTGAATAAATATTTTATTATACTCGTTCAGTGGACGCATTTTGGTGTGAGCGATGAACACGGGTTCACGTCAAAACATCTTTATCGGGTTATTTGTCTTATAAAATATTATCAAGAGGCTTCTTGGGACCGTCAGCAAAAGAGGACGTAAAGGTGGATACGTGCTCGACTGTTTGCTTAGCACCCACGCCAGCGCGATCAGGCCGCTTTAGGCGCGGGATAAACAATGAGTGCATCGATTGAGCATCACTTCTGTAACAAAGACGGTTTATTTTTGTGTAAAAGTTGAAGTCTCGATATGAATAGGTTGTTAGGTGTTGGCGCCGACGGTACCTCGGAGCCGGCAGATTAGTGAGCGCGCTACGCAGTCTCCTGTGCCTAATGCGATGTGACGCCTGTTTGGAATTATGAACTTCTGATGTACAGATAAATCAATATCTCCTGTTATAAAAACAAGTCTTGTTGTTAAACATTCGATTAATTTATCAACGAAGACCATGGTATAGTCTGATAAGTATGCTGTCAAATAGTAAGCACAGTAATTAATGAATTGCTCGAGATAATGGGTATCACGGGTAGTGAGGTTGGCGGAGCGGGCGGCGGGTGCTAAGTAAAAGCTCAACCGGTTGCATCGGAAGGGGCGTGCATCGCCGCGGCCCGCAATCACGTACTTGTCGCGTTTTCATCACCTGTTCGCTAAAAGTGACGTAATTACAGATGCAAATCGATCAACAGCAGTTATCGGCCCTCGGAGGGTTGACGCTGTAAATTAGCACGATACGCCAGATAATGTTTATAGCCTTCCGCGTTTTAGCGAAAACGGTAATTGCGAGCAGCGCGTGCAGTCGACACTCGACTCACTCCACACCTCTGGGCGTTCCGTTGTCGCCTCGTTACCTTTTTTCTGTACAAGGAAAATAACCTTCTAGAATGAGACACGATAATTGTCTTCGTAGAAAAACGGCCTTATACAACGAATATAGTAGAAAAGGTTGGTGAGAAACAAAGGATAACAATACAAGTTGATCGATGTCGGAAGCGTGGATTCCTCTTCTCATTGGGATGACTTGCAAGTGGAGAGCATGCCCTCATTGACTCCGCCATTGACCCCGCGTCAGCCGCATTACCAATCATAATACTATAAATAATGGAGTCACATCCGTCTCACAAACACACTATTTTGATACAAAACCCGAGAAGTAATAGATCGGCCCCAAGGGTACACCGCAATGGGATAAACGACGCCCAAAAAAGGCTGCTGTTATTCACACCTGGTTTCTACATACCCTACCATCCTTTGATAGTCACAAAGGAATCGATGATACCGTTGTGTTCAATTAGCTGTAACTTGCACATATCTTTTGCCGCAGTCTTAGCTAACTTCATATTCTATACCAACAAGAATTTTCCAGGAAATCTTAGAATGCAGGTACGCGGAGAACACACATCTGATATGAGAGTGAATGAAGTGTAACGTTTCATTAACAGGGCCGAGGTCTAAAACTATCGGTGTCTCGTTTCAAAAAGTTTTTTTAACCAAGTGAAAGGCACCCGCGACTCTTTAAGAGCCTTGTAGACTCTACTCGTTAGCGTGCCTTCACACACGTAACATAGCTCTCAATGGGAAGAAAATATAATTTAACAGACCTTGTAACTTGGACTTTTTTTACAAATTCAGTGTTATTCAAGTTTCATACGTACATAATGTATACTCGTAGTAAATTGTAATTTTTCATTTAAACTGATTTTTATCAGTTTAAATGAAAAATCATGATATTTTGATACTTTAGATTTTCATTCCAAAATCTAAAGCATCACCCTGTAGCTCGGCGGACAGCAGCTCAAAGACAACAGAGAGTGATATTTTTCATAGACAAACAGTAAAGCATTGAACACACAGGCGCAGGTGATGAGCCCACTTGATGCATATTTATGATGTGCTCAACCGCTAACGACACTGAAAACATGCGTCACAAATATTTAATAGGCCATCATTTCAATAAATAAGAGTAGGTAACGGTCCCGGCGGCGCGCTGGTAGGAAATTGGTGAATCAGGCATTTACGAAATAGCAAAATACCATTAGAGTGTAGTTATTAATCATGAAATCATGCATCTGCGGGCGGGGCTAATGATTCACGGCTGTGGTTTTGAAACTATTTGTGAATGGACGTCATGGTCCCTCCTTACCCCATCATCTCCAATGATTAAATATACTCCATGAGCAAAAAAAGGCGTTAGGTATTCTAAAGCTCGGGTATTATACCGCCTAATTTATACTTTGCGGCGCCCAAAATGCTGTTTAGCTTGACTCAACCGAACATTTTCGGAACGCGTCATTTTGCGTGGCAGGTATCGATGGGAAATAAGGCAGGCTATAAAAATCAAGTAAAACTGATCTTATTTTAGCTAAAGTGTCCTTTTGTGCTGTTATGCTGTCGAACGGTCTGCACGAATCTTTATTTGAAACAAAATATGCCTTAAAATTTAAATATTGTAATATTGAAATAATTACAATGTCCCTGTTCAGCGTGATATGGATAATAAAATCATCGATTATCGAGCACTTCATTTTGAAGGCAGTTCGATAGGTATCATTTTAAATAATAATGTTTACAGTTTGTGCTGAAATGTCGGGTTCCAGATTAGGTAGGACAGGTATGTCGCTCTCGCTTACACGTGAGCTTCGTCCATGTAAGCTGAGGTAGAGAACTGTGGGTTTGCGTTTACAAAGAGCGGTCGGCCGACATCACAAAAAATGCCCTTAAACTATTTGTTGTGGTTTCCACAAAAGACAAAAAATGGAACATCAAAAACCAGTCAGTATTGGTCGGTGCGTTTCGAGTCAGAGGCAGTGGTTAAAAAAATATGTGTTAAGGAATGTAAAGAGCCATTTAATTATCCTAATATATTGTTGAGGTCACAGAGGGAGGTGGTAATAAATTGGCGGCTAGTCTGGGTCGGTGGAGGTAGCGAGGAGCGTAGACAAGCGGCGGCGTGCAGCGGAGCCGGAGGAGGCTCGGGTTACAGCGATCTGTTTCAGTGCGATGATCCTCCCGTCGTGCTCGTTTTGGCATCGCGCGGCCTTCATTATGCGCCGCGAACGCCGCGCTCTCCACCGACACCGGTTCAGGTAGCCCCACTCGCATCACAACTTGACCTTAGGTATTCGTTACGCTTGTTATATTTTTTGTTCATCAATATAATTGCATATGAGCTTTTGATGTGGTGTAATTTGATAGTTCGCGAATATGGGTTTACGTAAATCGGTATCTGGTTAAAACTTGTTGAGTGACTGGTGATGTAGGAAGTTTTATGTGTGTGCCGCATACCGAGTGGTTGATAATAGTCGATAGGTCGGTACTGGCGGCCCAGCGAGCGGAGGGACGAGGTGTCGGAGGCCGGCGTCCTGCTGCGTTCGAGCATTGTGATCGACAGCTTGTTTACTAAAAATATGCATAATGAATTTATAATAACCTGCCACGTCGCCCAACCTCCATGCGCCGCCTTAATGGATTATCTATCCATTGAAATACGGCTCAAGTAACAGATAAAATCATATTTCTATGGCTCTCCTGTCTATAGCTGACAACCAGCCTATTTCTGCAACTATTCAGCCTGATTTACGGCAAATTTATGAGGCCTATAATAACTGCATATTTTTACAGAACATAAAATGTTTGAAGAGTTGTCAGTTAGCAGGAATGCAAGTATGCTCGGGTGCAAGATGGTTAATTGCGCCACCGATGTGTTCCCACGTTTAAATGCGGCAAGTGTTTGAACAAGCGTTTAGCATTCGATTGTTTTAGTGCGGACCGAGACGTCTGCAGGGAGGCAAACACGGAGCTTCCTGAGCGCCTCCCCGCCCCGCGCCATCTCATCTCGCCGCGACCGGTACTCGGCCCTTCTCGTCTTACATCCACACAAATTGATACAAACTGAGGAATTTCCGTCACGCATTCTACCTTGAATTGTGCCAAAGTAATGCTTGTAACAATAAGTGGTGGAAACAATGAATGATAGCGAAGTCAAACATGTCACGGTTCTGGCAACTCTTTATTAGGTGGTTGGATATTCGTAGAAGTAATTATGTACGGTGCTCGAGGTGTCCGCGGATGAATGCGCGGAGCCGGGCGGGGCGCCCCACGGCCCTGGCTCTCGATTCGTTACGTCAATCTCTATTTTTTTTCAAATCTGCATAGAGCATAGAGTGAGTTGACACCGACTCACAATGCCTTCACGCGGCGCGCCGTATTGTCCGCATTTCTTTATAAATATTTTGACATTTTCTTTATTTGTCCCGCGGAGTTATTTCACAAACAAAATTGTGTCTATCCTTTGTGTGGGGTGTTTTAATTTGATTTATTCTTTGACGACAAAACGACCGACATCCTGTATCGTCCGGCCGGACTAGAGCGGCGACGTTTGTCAATTTGTTAGCACGTTGGTATTTCAATAGTGCCTGCAAACAATGAGTTTGTCGCATGTCATTGCTATAGCGCATTGTTTCTTTGTAAATTACGCTGCAAATATAATAGTTGTTCCTACGTATTAGCGCCGAGGTGTAAAGCAAATTATTATAATTCACTTGAAGTGTATTTGTGCAACTTTTCAAACGATTATATTGTTAGGTACCTACAATGAATAATATTATTTAGCAATACCTAAATTTGTCTTTACCTCAATATAGGTAGGTATTAATAATATATAAAAATTTGCGATACTATTAAAGCTTGGCGATCACGCTCAATTATCCAATTAATCAATAAAAAAGAACATATAACATAGACTAGGAGTACTTTTAATAACACAGATTTAAATGTTTCCAGAGATGTAAAGAAAAGCTGAACACTCTGGCGATCAGCGTGATGAACCAATGGCCCGGCGTGCGGTTACGGGTCATCGAGGGCTGGAATGAAGAGAACTCTCACCTGGAGAACTCCCTCCACTACGAGGGAAGGGCCGTGGACCTGACCACCAGTGACCGGGACCGCAGCAAGTACGGCATGCTGGCGCGGCTCGCCGTGGAGGCTGGCTTCGACTGGGTGTTCTACGAGAGCCGCTCTTATATCCACTGTTCTGTTAAAACAGGTATGGACCTTTGGAAACTATAGTACCTATTATTGTCATATTAATAAAAAAATATATAAGTATATTGCTGCTAAATTCACAAAGCAACATCTAGACACGTGGTAAGGTCGAAGCTTGTGTTACGGATGCTACTTTTCTGATATAGGTAGGTACTTAATTGATCAAGTTTACAAGTTCTACATAATATTTATGACAATAAATAATATTTCTATTTTTATTTATTAAGGGAATATTTTGATCATAACAATTGGTTAATCTTAGAATCCATTACCTTGTAGAAGAATTGCCATTAACTAACAGAAACTTTAATCGCTTAATTCAATTTAAGACAAAATGATACAGTAAAACAACAAAAGCAAAACCATTAAAAAACAATATCAGTAACCTAATTAAAAGCATGACATTTAAATAATAATGGAAAACAGAAATAACATTTATCCATTGAGAACGGGCACTATCATGCTCCAAGAACGCGTTGAAATCTTTTGTATAGCGCAAAGTTATGCGCTTAATATTCCGCTTTCGGACTCCGCAAATAACTCTGTTTGATCATTAGCTCCGTTTTCGTATTGTCTAACTCTATATTTGCCTAACATTTTAGAATTAATTATAAAAATATGCATATAAGTTATCTACAGCGTACAAAATCGGAACTCGAAGCGAAAACATGTGCTAATATCGTGGCCTGGGAATTGTGACTGGTTATTATCACATTCGAGTATATAACTGTACACCGTGGGCCACAGGGTACGGGACGGCCAAATATATAGTTGAAGTTTACAAGAAGAATGCATCTCAAACAGCTTCCCGCGCCCGCGCCGCGGCGGTGTCGATCAAACGGACGAACGAGCCTCTTGTTAGCATTCCTCTCTGTCCCGCTTGCGGCCGCCGCTGCACCTGTCTCCCTCCCGCGCGGCCGCATCGCAGCCAATCCCCCACTTCTATAATTACACCGGTGATTCAATGGCTACTTATATCTATATATGTGTATAAAGCATAACGATGAGAGACCCGTACCTGTATATGTATGCGTGAGCTTTTAGATATTATGGAGGCATTCCGGCGCGCTCACATAGTTCCAATTAATTTTGCAGATGGAACTTTAAGTGCTTTTAAATCAAAGATGCTAAAATGTGTGACAAAGTTTCCTTAAGCCTCGGTTTAGTGATTTATTAGGTTGAAATATTTAATAGGTATACAAGAGCGGCAGGAAATTCTTCCAGATGAGTAATTAATTCAAGTAAGATTACCTACCGGCTATAATGTTATCTTGAACATCGCGTGATTTAGCACCTACATTCCGAGTTCACATTAAAATTCTCTGCGCAACTGCAATCAATTAAAAGCTCAGTTGCAATTACAGCCTCATTACGTACCTACCTACTACTTTACTTTTACGTTTATTTTTATCTTTGAGCTTAAGTTTTTTACGAAAGGAAAAAGCTTATTTGTCAACACTTGGATTGTAATAAGGAATCTAAGAATGCATCGATTTTATTTCCTCTACAACAAATAAAAATATGTAAAAGGATAAGCCGATATCATGTATTTTTCTTAAAACCTTTTAAATTGGTCATAACAAATAAAACGAGATGAAACGAAAAAGGGCAGTCATTGTTTCAAAATCAAAAGCAGAGCCACTGATAGCCGTCGGATCTCAGGCAATTTGTTTCGATGTTTATTCATTTATTCCGGCGTTTTGTACGATTCGACTCTTTTAGTATTAATTTGGAGCTTATAAATAATTAATGTGGTTTGTGTAGGTACCTACTCGTATGTGTCAGACCCGAAGCCTGCCCGCAGTCAAGGTCAATAAAACACATAACTTTTTTACCAATTTCTACTAGTTCCTCAATAAAACATCTAAGCTATTATAAAAATTCTAGTAACCTACCATTAATATAAATAGATTCAAAATACGAGTTGATGGATTCATAAAATTATTCATCACTTTGATAAATCTGGACATGAAGAGGCGTCAAATCGTCTTCTCAAACATGATAAAAATGCCATAAATAACAATGATTACTGTTTGAAAATACAATTTGCACATAGATGTTGTAGTATCTGACTCATTTTAAGTGTTGTCTTAAGCGTGAGATGAATTTCTATAAACTAAATAAAGCATTCAAAGACAAGGACTCGAAATAACATTGTGATTTAAAATAGAGATAATAAAGCAAAAAATATTACCTACTTAATTATTCGTTAATTGTTCACAATTTACCTACTCTAGATCAAATTGTAAGATTACTTCTAATTGATTTCATTGGTCGGCAATCAAGATTTTATTAGACCATAGACAGTCTAGGTCTTAGCGTTTATAGCTTATTTATACATTTAACGTTTTTATTACGAGTTTTGACATCTATTTACAGCGATCATAAAGAGCGCCGCTTTTGACCTATTCATGTTCTTTGGATTAATGAGTCTAGGTATAGAGTTTATCATATGTAGGTACGTAGAGAATATTCTATATGCAACAAATAATAACTATTTGAACTACCTACTAGTAAGTAGTACCTAGCTAATTGATAACCTCTGTGGCGCAGCGGGCTAAAGTTCGCCTGCAATGTAAGAGGTTGCGGGTTCGATTTCCGACTCAGAAAATTTATTTATTTATTTATATTATTATTTATTTATTTATAAAAATAATCCATGTATGTATTATATCAAGTATACCCGTAACACAAGCTTCGAGCTAAGGTAATTTAATTGTTGATTGATATTAAATATTTCATCACATGCAGTATGGTGGTAAATTTAATATTTTTGACGTCGTTTTAATTCAAATGGAAAGACTAATTTATTAGCAAGTCAATAGAAACAATTCTTCCCACGGTCGTGACATTGGATACTTTTAGTAGTAGGCGTCTATCAAAGTAAACATCGTCAGAGCGTCCGTGATGCTCTATCAGTGAAAGTTGGTGACGCAATGACTAATCTAACAACAAGACTTAATAACATTATAGGTACTGAATACTTATCAAATCAAATATCTACTTTAACTAATTTAAATTATGTCTACGTTACTAATATTTATAAACATATTTGCTTCCTGCCTTTAAATAAGCTAATGCAAAGTCAAAGTATACAGTCCTTCATAACTAGTTCATGCTATTGTTCGTTAGCTTCAGTTTTAACCTAAAATAAAGTAAATAGGTTGTTGCTAGCGTGTTTATCGTGAATCTTACAAGTGTTTTGCTGCATTCGTCCTAATGAGGCGTTTTAAGACATGTCCCTTGAGTCGTGACTCGCTCGGTCACACGCGGTCACGCCCCATTTGAGTCTCGTGTAAAACCACCTTAATGCCCATCGCATTGTTCTATTCTCGGAAAGGGACATTCCAAACTGAATCTATCAATGTACGTCATTCCTCATTTTATATTTTATTGGATTGGAATGGTTTTCTACTCAGGAAATAACAGTCTAGCTGTTAGTAACATATCAAGAATGCAAGTTTTCAATGAGGTTCGTTCTCAGAAACGGTTTCGCTGCCCGTTAACTTGTAATAAATCTAGAAGGCATCAGAATCTGTTGGGTTATCTTGAGAGGACTAGTGAGACCACCTTTACGAAAAAAATCGGATGTTGCCCGGAAATCTGTGCTATCCAGGATCAGTGGCTCACGCGAGCAATATGCACGCTCCAGTGGTCCCGGGGCATGCGTGCGAAAGCCTCGTGACACCCGAGACGCCACATCCCGGAAGGCTGCGGCAGAACGTTCCCACACCCACCCAACATATTTATGACGTTACCGCTCATTTAGGACCGAATGGTCACCGTAGCGTTTATGCCCCATGTAGTGAGGGTTATGTATGCGCTTGGAGCTTTGATTTAATTTCTTGTTATAGGTTTGATACGGGGGTAACGATGGGGTTGATGTAGCTAAATATATATTTTAACTAAAGCTTGACTTGGTGCGAATACTTTTGTTATTAATTTATTACAATTATATTAATTAAAATAATAAATAATAATCTATCTAAAGTTGATTTCAAAATATATAAAATAGTTTTACTCGATAACTTTAAGGACACTACCAACCAAGGCATAAATAGGATCGATTTCCTAAAGAATTTATTCCTGCGATGAATAATTTATATAAAATCGTAAACTTGAACTATCTCTCGTAACTTATAGCGATCCCACTAAGGACCTAACTCATAAATGCATAAGTACTTATCTCCTGCATTAGAAAGTCCGTCGTTTATTTGCCCGTTAAATCATTTTCAGTTAAGTTCTTTAACCGCTTGAGTTTATGAGAACCATCATACACCTTTCTATCAGATTTAATTAACGGTTAGATTTAAACAGTCTTGGTGGCAGAAAATATTGTTGAAAAGGCTATAAATTATAGAAGTAATTTGCAAAGTTTACTAAATCTAATTATTATATGATTCGGTAATTTATTATTTAACGACCAGTTTTTGCTGAAGTTTTACTTATACTTTGGCATTCAAATCATACAACGGCCTTCAAATGCTGTTTATGCCGAAGGAGTTCAACACAAATAGGTAGTTAACATTTAATTTAGTTTATCCGAGAAACTGGCTATAATATTGGAAAGATTCTACTAAACGGTTTATACCTACTAGATTAGTGAGTCTTTGATCTTTCTAACCTTGATTCTTTGTTCGTAAAACCAATACCTGGTTCACCAGACAAAACAAAATCTAGTTTGTTTATTTATTTTGTTTTACGTAGTAAGACGCGCCTGGGAGCGATGCTCGGGCATGATTCATAATCATAACCGAACTAGAGAGGTGAAATTGCTGCAATGGTTCTGAAAATATCCGGTTATAACTGGCCGGACATGTTTGATTTTATAAAATAAATTTTGCTAGATAGGTAATTTACACAGCCACATCTAGTCTCTGGTAGGTAAGTTCGAATCCTTTGTAATGTTAGATACTTAGGTATAAAAAATGCAAATGCGGTGAAAATTATGAAATTGAAGGCCATTGCTTTAGAGGTCAAGCAAGAACGCATAGCTTACATAGGTATCGTTATTTATTAATTATATACCTAAGTAGAACCATTTTGATTCTACAAATAAAATTATATTAAGTACATACATAATATCCGGTCAAAGTCTACTTAAAAGCCGAAATTGTTATTTGACCGTTCGTGGTGAGATTTGCATGACCACACTTCTCAAGCTAATTTCCATACGATAGAGATTCGATCGCATGATTGTCCTGACCTCTCTTTGTATTATAATAAAGTTTTAAATTGATTATTCCAAGAAAGCAGAAACTGTTCAACTCTTGCTTACGGTTTAAGATATGAAAATTCTGACATTGGAAGTAAGTAATCGTTCGTTGGAACTTGCCCGCTTTTCTAGAAATCTCACGATATTAGATCTAGGTCGAGTAAAATCGCGTTGGCTATCACTAATATCGAAAGCTTTACTTACATGGTTAGTTAATTAGCACTCGCTAATGTCTTAAAACGTGTTATCAACACGCGCTTTGTAACAATGTAGACTTATTAATTACTTCAACTCCATAACGAAGATACGGGCTTGTACGTGCTAAGTCTTGCCATTTTTGTATATTTCTATCCTTTTCTAGAGTCTAACAATTATTTTTATTAGATTCAAATTTAGAAATTATTTGAAGTAGGCTTTGTGTTTAGTAGGCGTTGTTCTGGAGAGTTGAGTGCCTAGGAGCGCGTGGTGCGTGGTGGTGGCAGGGCCGGGTCGGGCCGCCTAGCTCTCCCGGTGGTCCTCGCGGGGCGGAGTCTCCGCGGCCACTCGTGCGCCGCTGCGGCCCGAGCGCCTCCGCCCCCGCGACCTCCACCGCAGACGCTTATCGACGCATCTTCATCATGTTACTTACGTCATCTCCAACTCTTTTACCTCCATGGAAATTTCCATTTTCTTTCATAAATAAATGCGGTCTGCCAATCCAATCACTTTTGTGAATAGTTTTATGTATGGACCTATGTATGAAAAAATGAGTTATAGCCTGCAGCCGCCCGGGGAGCGTACCTACATAAAAACCGCAAAGCAGCCGACACTATTCAAAGACTCGTGTGATGCGTTCGACCGACAACAAACAAATGTTGACAATAAGCGCTTGACTTTGAGCAAAATCTAATTTGTGCGGTTATTGTGTAATGGGATATGGGGGCCCATCGCATTCAGTGCAGTTTTTTGCAAAGGCATGGCGAGGATTTATCGGTCGGTTACACAACAAATCAAAATTTAACGAGCTAGCGCAAACCATCAAGAGCTTTGCAATCACACCATTTGCCGAGTTCATTTACGCATGTAATTGCACCACCCACTGTAACTGAGAGGTTACAGTGGGTGGTGCAATTGTAAGTTTCAATTATTGGGCGGCTAGCTGTGTAGGTAAAGTTTATTTCAGCTACTTATTGCATTATACGTCAGCTAAAAAAAACCTTGGTCATAATTTTGACTACCTGTAGGCCATGCAAGACTTTTGTCCAAGTTAGGCAGACATCACTGATCTTTTGGTTAGTTCTGGTCACACGTATATTTTTTTGTGTCCAACGCCAAAGAATCCTGGATTAACACAGGTACAGTTTAAGCAGGATAAGGATTTAAATAAATACTATTAGATAATAAACAAACAGAGTTAAGCGAATCGGATTCAAATTCGTGTTTAATTTCGGTCTCGGTTTTTTCTCGGTTGCAAACAATGAAGGTAAAGAATTAGCAAAAAGGATTGAATTAGTTTATTCAGCGCTTAAAAAGTTTTTCTATGCGCACATAATGTCTCACTTCCGTGAAATCTTTTCTTTAGGTGCGTTGAGGTAGATTACGCATCGGCGCTGAGCATTGTGGTCGGCCGCTCTGCGCGATAACCCGGCTTTCAGGCAACCGTCCGCGATCCCTTTTGTTTCGTATCTTATCGGATTTTAATTACGAGCGTAGAGAAATCTCGTTATTCCTTAAAGGGATATGACTGCTCCGAGCTAATTTACTATCGTCCCTTGCACGATTTTATGTTCTCGAGTTTATTTTATTGCTTTCGGATCATATAGGTACGGCACGCAACGATGCTCATTTGATGAATGTTATTTCCATTTAATATTTTTATGGATGATGTTCCATGTCGAATAACTTTACCTGGCGCATTTTATAGCCTATCAACATTTAATTAAATATTGAAGATTCTTTGTAACTAAGGACTACTTATGTGGGCTATAATGCAGCGTGTTTAACGTTATTTATTTTTATTTCAGAATCGTCTGTGGGAACGGGTGCTGGGTGCTTTCCTTCTGGCTCCAAAGTGTACACGGAAAACGGTCCACGAGATATTGAATCTGTCCAAAAGGGAGATACGGTGCTCACGGCCGATAACACCGGCAAACTCGTTTATTCTAAGGTAAGATATTTATTATACGTTACACGGAGCATCGAGGCACATACCGCGTCCACTTCTACCCAAACAACATTTTTTCGATCATTTATAATTCTAATAAATGATAATATTTTTAATTCGTTTTCAGGTGCTTAACTTCATCGACCGCGATCCGAACACAACAAGGCGTTTCGTGGAGGTGACAGCGGAGAATGGCGTCAGCATCAGCGCCACTCCATCACATCTCCTGCTGCTGGCTGCGGCCGACGGGTGGAGGGACACCTTCGCAGCCAACGTGGAGGTCGGCGATGTGCTCCTGACGCGGGGCCCCGCCGGAGTCATGAGGCCCTCTCGCGTGGTACGGACCCGCTACGTCACCAAGCAAGGAGTCTATGCACCCCTCACAGCCACAGGGACCATATTAGTCGACGACGCCCTAGCATCCTGCTACGCCGTCGTCAGTAGTCATTCCCTAGCGCACACCGCCATGACACCGCTCCGCTGGATGTCAGCCTGGAGCGGAGCGGAGACGGAAAAAGGCGTCAACTGGTACGCCAACGCTCTGTACGCGGTCGGCGACTTTGTCCTCCCCAAGTCGTATCGGTACCGCTAAGTGCCTGGACGTTTAATACGAAGCGCGCGGGACGTGCATGTGTTGTACATACGATGTAAATAGTGAATGTGTCGGACAGTGTAAATACGCTAGCGAACTTATTATTAAATCGACGAACGCCTTTACAACTATGTAAGAATATTTATTAAGTAGTTTTAAGAACATGCAAAATTTGCATTCATGTACTTAGTTAACACGTATTTGTACATTCAGTTGGTATTGTTATTCTGCACAATGCAGAAATACTTAAATGTATGCGCTTATTTTCTGTATAAATAATAATAGTGTTTTCTTTAGTGAACTAAGAGGGTAGACTTCTAGGACGGTTCGATTTCCCTGTGAAGGCGCGGGTGGACACCACTAACTTATCAATTCGTTTTCGCGAAACGTCTAACTGTAGCTAAACATTCCATGACTTTAGTCGTTTTTAACAAAAGTTATGAATTGATGAAATTGTGATCTTGGGAGGTACATGAAACAGTGCCTTAAGATTTTTATTTATTGTTATTTAAGCTTAGTTTATATTTATAAATTGACGTACTTAAACATACTTAGATCTAACTTATTCTACACTTTCCTATCTCTATCTACTTGTATGTGTACTTAATGCTTTAATATTTATTTATTTTCAATTACTTTTATTAGTCATAAAAATGTATCATTTGTAATCTTAATATACGTATTTAATGTTCCTTAGCCGTGCGTAATCTACATGAGCTTACTTAGTCTGTTATTCAGAAATTGCATTATTTACATTTACATATAACTAGCTCTACATTGTTAGCCTGAAGACTTCAGAATTGCCTGTAAAAGATCGTTTAATTAAACGAATGACTGCAAGAGAGATCATTTTTAGATCTAGAACTGAAAAGTAGGTTCCTATGAAAAGTGCCACATATTTTGTAAAATTTGCTGGGACAAGATGCAAACATTAATTTCGTACACTAAAGTTATAGATTTTTTTTTATCAGGTGACTATATACATTTTAATAGAGAATTCGTGGTAATAGATAATTGTACTCACGTTCCTTTAGGTTGAAATCTAGGCTAAGATCTTAACACTTGAACAATAAACAATTATAAATTATGGTACATTGTAAAGGTATCTTATAATTTATAATGCGCGAATATCACCAATTCGCTGTCAAAATGTAAAAATACCACTTTATATTTAACATAACATCAATTTTCATAAAAACAAAAGCCGACTAATTAGTTACTTTATTTTACTTGTGAAGTATAAACACGTAACGTTATAATTGTTAGTCAATATAATTTCAATAACATCTAATTGTAGAGTAACACGTAACAAATATTAACAAAATCGATAAGTGCCTATTGCGTTGAATAAGTAGAGCTTTAGACCCCCCGCTAACTACAGACTTTCTATCGGCCGATATTTTGGTCGGGTTGGGCTGTTAGCGCGCACACTACGCCAACTAAACAGTTGGGTTGGTGGTGAGTGCGCAAACTAGGCAACAGTCGGCCGACGATATTCAGTTTTTAAGCTACCTGTTGAAGAGAGCTGTCTCATAATGGAAGTTTCTCGTAGTAAAATATTGTCCAGAAATATTATAATTGCTCTCATACAACGGAGGAGAAAAATCAAGAAGAGAGTCCGAGAGTATTGTGTGCATCCCATCTACAGTAGGTACTAGATTATTAAATGGAAAATTTTACACGATGCATTCAAAATTACTAGATTACCCGAAAATTAAAATTAGATTACGTTTCTACAACCAGCGATTGAGTAGAATTGGACAAAATGAATGAATGCACGACCTTCTGGCTCCAAAACTCGGAGCGAAGTGAACCATCGGCCGACTAAACAATCGGTCAGTGTGCGCGCTTGCAAGGAGCTCCATACTAATATAGCAGTCGGCCGATAGTTTGATCATCGTTCAGTTTGAACGCAGTTGATTAGCCTATCAAACTTATTTATCGGCCGATACCAAATCGTTGTAGTATGCGGACTTGCATACATCTTCATACTGATTATAAGCCCGACCAAACTATCGGCCGATAGAAAGTCTGTAGTTAGCGAGGGCTCTTAATGTTTCAAAGGTATAATGCCATAAGTATTGCCATACTAGTATAAATCTTTAATACAATAAAGTCTGGATCTTACGTTTTGTAAACCTTATTCTAGCTATTTATACAATCTAAAAGATAGATTCAGTTTTCTTGAAAAGTATAACGAATAATCTTCATAGAAAGCTGGACTCAACCGTGTAAAAGCTTGCAGGAAATAATAATAGAAAGTAAATTAAAATTACATATAAATAGCTGATTAGGTTATAGCACAAACAATTAGATTAATTAACTTATTAAATATAGCTTTTAAACTATACGTTTAAAATGTGTTTATTTTTGTGACATGCAATCTATTGTCAGTATTTTAGGATAAATTCTACGATATCAGATTACAATTACTGTATTCTGAATCCGTCGGAACAAATATCTATCTTTATTTATTGGGTGTCTCAAACAGCCACACTTTGGTAGCAAAGAGCATAGCTGTAGCGTAGACAAGAAATCTGTCCTCTAATAATATAAATAGGTCTATTTTTAAGTGCTTCTTATAAAGAATGAAATGTTAGAGAAAATTGTAAAAATAAAAGATTAGCAATGTATTTCAAAAGTAATAAAATGTTGGCTTTGTGGACTTAACTTGATTTTTATTTTGATTCTACTTATTTAAGACAATTCACATTGTCTTTGCAAATATGAGTTAACTATGATCAGAATTCATAAAAATACTTGGAATATTAATTTACAACGTGACAATTCTTTTTATAGAATTTTATAGAATAAATTATTTAATTTAAATAATTATTTTACACGAATTATGATATAGAGTACTTGTCTGGTCTATATAAAATAGAAAACATCCCACTTTTTTAATTTTATTGTAATAAGTACCATTTATGGTCTTGGGGGATTAGGTATAACAATGTTAGGTTGGTGGGAGATGAATACAAAGTAGAACGAAAAGTCAACAGACGAAAACCACACGCTTAATTCAGGCTTCAATAAGAATCAAATTATATTTACATTAAAATGCCATAATGAGCCGTTTGATGTTTCTTATTGTATAAGATTTAAAAGCATCTTTATCGTTTATAACGACATTAAAAAATAAAATATCTAGACTAACCGGCTATTCAGTCAAATAGAGATATAAAATAAATGCGACGTCTAAAGCTGGGTATTGACTAAAGTTACGGGGCGTAAGTAGATAATGTAAAAAATCATTCTCACCTAGCATATTACGCCGGCCTAAGAACAGTACCGCACCTTCTCTTTCAGTCCACTAATTAAGCGTTTAATTGTACCTATCATAGGATCTATTGGGAAAACCCGTGCCCAGTAATGGCCATTATATCAGTTGTTATAAAAAAATAAATATTACCGGAAATTTTACACAGCAATATGTGTGGTAAGCTCGAAGCTTGTGTTACGGGCACTATATAATCTGATATACTTAATATAATGTAAATATACATAGACGCCGGAACAAATATCTGCAGTTCCATACTAGCAAGTGCTAGTATGTTTCTATGGAAGCATTTGCACCGAATGCAGCATGGCGCTCACATTGGTTAGACAGTGATCGATGTAGTCAAAGATTACTTTAAATTGGTTTCTGCGGCTAAGCTGTGGTAGTTTGGTTATGTAACTGTTTTCACCGATGTTTTGCCATGTTGATAAATAAATATATTGGATACTAAATATTAAGTTGAAGGAATCGTGTCACTCACAAACCCGCATATGGTCAGTGTTGTTAATTAAGGCTTTATCTCAGAAGTGGTAGGAAGTCCTTGTGTCCCAGCAGTGGGCACGTGAATAGGGGTGATTATTTATGAACAATAACAAACACATCCATTTAGAACTACGTTGCTTTTGCCTACTTGAAATTAACAACCAATTGACGTCGACGAGTTTTTCCAAATATTTTAAGTTTATTTAATTACTAGCTTCCGCCCGCGGCTTCGCCCGCGTGAAAATAAAAAGTACCTTTGTCCTGTCCCAGGGTCTAAAGATTGTCTGTACTAAATTTCATCAAAATCGGTTGAGAGGTTTAGGCGGGAAAGCGTAACAGACAGACAGACAGAGTTACTTTCGCATTTATAATATTAGTTAGGATTCTAAAAGATTAGAAGAATAGAACAATCTATATATAACAAGGTGATGCCATTAATTATAAATGTGGTAGGTACCGTAGGATACTCACCCAAATTCACCTGAAATACCTAAAAAGATTTACCTTTTCCCTACTTCGAAATGTAGTAGGTAATAACGAGTCTTTGATATCGGAAACCAAAGTAACGTTCGGGGTCAGGCACCCTTCTTTTACCTAAACCGCATTCTCTGTTAATTGACGCAGAAAATTGGTTTCTCTGTTAGCAGAGTACCTTGTTTGTTCAAAATTAGCTTACATTTATATTACAGCGCAATTAGAAGACCTTTCAAAATATTTGGGCATGAATTTTGAGGCAATATTTTACATTTAGCATTTTAGATAATACCCAATAAGAATCTACTTTGTATGTCTGCAGAAATTTAATTATCAAAAAAAATTAAAATTTTAACACTATTTTAATTATTTTTTAAACTTATTTCTTACAAATCATTATTTTACTTTATTCGCTTGGGCTAAAAAATAGACGGATCTGTTTTAAGTTTTCTATCACACATAGAAAACACTAAAATCCTACAACAATTTGTCCCAAAGCGGAACCTACGGAATCAAACCAACAACCTGCGTAGCAGGCGGACCTTCGATCACTGCGCTACAAAAGTATACACAAACTAAAAGTAGGTAAATTTATTAGGTAAAGCAATTTGTATCTGTGTAACACATGAAAAATATCCCTATTAATACACGTCTGACTAAGTTATTTGGTTTTTCTCTATGACGTCTACATTATTGTAGACGATTCTAATAATGCCCATAGACCCAGGTACTGAAATCTTAGAGCAATTCTAATTTTATTAAGTAATTCTAATAAAAAATAGCAATGTTTATGAAGTATCACGTTTAGGAGCTTTATTCATGTCGCTACCCAATGACCGAAGCTACTTTATGAGACTATTACGTCTATTGTGTTCAGAAAGCTTTTCTTTCCGCGGAGTTTTGTGTCGCTTCGAAGTCCATTGCTGGTTCCCAACTAGATAACTTTCACTGGTGTATAGAATGTGAGAAATAGGAAGTAAAAACTCAAGAATACGCCCTGAAAAGGAATGATACCAACGTACTCGTGGCATAGGTCTACGTGAAACGTTCATCAGTGCTATTTCAGATTCAGTAGAGCGCGGACGTTTCCGACTTTATGAAAAGCAAAGTAATAAGTTTTTACCATAGAGAATTGAGATTCTGTTTTATGTTTGTGAAATCAAAAAGTAAGAAGAAAGTTATATTTGACTTTGGAGTTAATATATAAAAAGTCTAGACAAAATAAAAGTGACAAATAAGAAACTTACAAGTTTCTAAGAAGGCTATGGAATTGAGACCGGTAAGTTTTTCGGTTCATTTATTAAAAATTTTAAACTATATTGATATGCCGTGTGGTGCCAGCCTATATTAGAACCCATCATCCCTTTCAGCGGGTGCCAAGCCAACCAATAGATTTATGCAGCAAAGGACAGACAGCAGCGTAATTTTTGGCACATTACACTGCTGTCTGTCCTCTTACTGCGATCACCTATCCGCCTGATAAGCGTGGTGAAAATTCAGAATAATCTTTAAAATAATGGGTTCTATTAGGGAGACCAATGCCCAGCGACGTTATACGTTATGACGTATTTTATGACGATAACTATGATAAATTTATAATAATTTAAATAATAGATACAGGTGAAACTTTCTCATTTGCCCATAAGTTTCCAATGATAATGATATACATAGTTGGACACAAAACATGGCAGAGACGTGGGCAGAGATAATTGATGGTACGTACTTAATATGGAAATACGTTAATTGACAATTATTTGCGCGAGCTTCATTATCTCATTTACGAGATAATTGTATTAGATGATAATTCGTTTTCGAATTATAAAGCGGTTTGCGTGTGTGTGTGTGTGATGTGTTTCTTTTTGTATGTCCGTCTTCACGGCAAAACGGAGCTACGAACTGACATGATTTTTAATTGGAGATAGTTGAAGGGATGGATAATGAAATAGACTACTTATTATTAAAGGAAAAAGTCATATTTATGAGGGTAAAATCAATTATACCCCAGGCGATAGCTTTGATATCAAACATGAATAATCCAAAGTGAAGCCGCGAGACTAACCTTATACTGCTTTTATATTGTATACATTTTTTTTTGCGTGTGGTGCTGGCTTAAGAATTTACGTATTTTATTGTTAGAACCACCAAACATTTTTTTTCAATATATGCAGAGCATCATTATGTAAGGCTACAGTTATTTTCGACAAAGGCCTAACCACGATTCTTTCCTTCCTTTCTTCCCTTATCCATAAAGTGGCCAATTTATACCAGATACCAATTTGCGAGTATCACTGAAGCAAACATAATATCGATCGTCCCGTTAATTCAGCCGTGTATAACAATCTCCCGATATTGTATCTGGTCTGCTGAAATTAATTTGTTTATCAGTGAAATTGAATACATATTTGCGCAACAAGTTAATAGAAATCTGTTGGTGCAACGTGGGTTGTATTGTTACAATTGTACCGAGATATCTATGTTTAACATCAACATTCTATTACTAAATGTATACTAGCATCTTGCATCTTACTTTGTATTGACATAACTAAAATAATTTCACGAAAGTTTGCTTTTACCCAACATCAATATTAAAATTTAGGTTTCAGCCATTTAAACGAGTATTAGACTAGGTTATAATTTATTTTCCCGCGGTAATAATAAGCCTATGTTAAATGTTAGCATAAATTTAGTAGGTACATGCTAATGCAAGGAAACGCGTTTTTCATCCTAAGGTTGCCTGGAAGAGATCGCTCTTCAGCAATAATGCCGCCCATTGTACTGTAATTTTATTTTAGTTTAATGTTTGTACTTATATTACTTTGTGGTGTACCATAAAGTGTTTTTGATTTGAATTTTGATTTGATTCATAACTTTTCAAAACTACTATAAATAAAGGGTGTCAACATTTGTATTGGAACTTTTTAATTCAGAATGAGATCGAATTTAAATTAGTTTGAGTTTTATTGGTATTATCCATGCAAACAAGTAATATAGGATTTTTCAAAACAAAACCCTTTAACGGGATACGTAAATAGAGTGTACATATCGTTTGTAGGTACGAGATAACTTAGGGGTAGGTAATGATAGATATTTTGGTACTGTGTGATAGATATTTTTTTATTATACATAGTAACAGACAGAACACTAAATTTTTGTCCCGACGCGGAATTAAACCCGCTACCTTTTGCGTCGCAGACGGGCCATCACCCGCTGCGCCGCCTACTTCCTCCATGTTTTATGTTTAAAAACTTCAGAGAGGCTAAAGCTAAAATATTAAGAAGAAAATCATAGAAAACACTCAAACATTGTTATTGGATTCAAAGAAAAGTTCGCGACAAGAATTCTTAAAATGAGTTACAAAGTCAACTTCTATTTTAGTGTCTATATGAAATCCAATAGGAATATTCTAGTGGCACTTTAAGACCGGATGTTGTACCTAACAATGGAGTTCAGCATCCAATACGAAAATCGTAAAACACAGAGCAAAGCTTTTTGAGAACGATTTATAGTTTATAGTTCGGTTTTATTTGTGAACTACAATGTATTGTTAGGTATATAAATATGGCATAATTTATATGCCTTGTCGCAAATCTTGATATTTTTGGTTTAATAGATATGTTTATTGAAATAAGTCTTCATAACAGAAAAGTAAAACAAATCTTATAGGTACATTCAATTATGAGATAAACAGCTCAAAACCAGATCCATCCTAAGAAATATCTCTACATAGTGATACCTATTTAAATACAGGTCTCTTATAATTAAAACTAAGTACCTATGCCACTTTTCAAATAAAACTCAGTTATCATAAAAGAAGTATCCAACAAATAAATACTTCTAAAAACAAATTGGCAATAAAAATTGTACCATCTTATAAAATTATATCTTCTTACTTCTTTGTAATACGAAATATGTTCTAGATTAGACACGTAAATCTCGTTATTTGATTAGCTATAAAATCACAATCAAGAATTTATCTCAAAATAGCACAATTTATCATAACTACCATGAATAAAAAATATTTATCTCTATTTGTAGTCGTATTAAGTATATGTCAAACGATCCAGTCCTATCACAGAACAGATAGGTGTTATCAATAAAATTAAGTATTACTTACATCCAAGCTTTATGTTGAATGTTGTCTAAGTATTTCCCATTGAGCGAGTGTTTCCGGAAATGGAGGGTGACTAAGAGTCTACACAGTTCCCTTGTACCAAGTAGGTAATCTACAACTACAAGCTAGGAGATATCTGACAGAGTTTTATAGGGTGGATTTCCTTAAATCTTCCTCGACTCGACAATAAAACGGAGATTTAAACCGAGCAATATAAACAAGAAATACAAATGTGATAGTACCTACTATAATAATTGTAAGGATTGATTGACTAGAATGCCAAAATTATTATTATATTCGGCGTTTTTCCTTCTTCATTATTAATTAAAACAAATTCGGTGCAATGGAAGAGTACCTATAGGTTTCCACCATACTGTTCTATATAAACGATAAGTCAATTCTACAAGACTGTGGCTACAATCCTTGTACTACATTTCAATTCTATTCCTATTTGCAGGAATTCAATTGGATTGCGGTACTTCTAAAGGGGACAGGCATCCTTACAGTCAGGCCAAATGCAATTACTTTCGCACCCTGTCTTACCGCCTGAACCCTAAAAATGGGACCGTATTTTATATCGTAGAACGTAAAGGGAATAAGAAAGAGTCTTGTAAGAACTGTAATACCATTAATCAGAATTTTATGAGATCATTTCCTTTATTCGTGTCAAATTCCGGTGCCCGCGGCGCATCGGATTAAATGCAATTACCGAGCACTTTGTTTGCGAGACTGTAAATGTCTGCTCTAACTCAATTCAATGGAGTGTGATTTAAATTACGTGCCTCTGGGTGCTATACATTTGTCAATGGCAAACAAACAATCAGTCGGAGCACGTGTAGAAACTTTGAATAATGATGTGGAGTTTAATAGAAAGTGTAGACAGTATGATCGGTTATACGAATTTTCTCTTATGTGTGGTTGAAAACATAGAAATAAGCTATCTAGATGATATAATGGGCACGGTATCAGGTGTGCAGGCAGTTTGTTTTTTGCAGATGAACCTGGGAGGTGTTATGCTAGATTTGTAAAAGTTATCTTTAGGACTTTATAGAAACGAATGACATAAATCATAAGTATTTATAACTGGGGTAAGGTATATAAACCGATATGAGATAATCTAAACCAGACTAATTCCGAATGAATCAAAAGAATAACTTTATCGAAAAGCTATTCGATAAGATAAAATTGCAATTATCTAAGATTAAAAATAAAAGTAGATTTAATAAAGCTTTCTTTCGCTCTTGGAATAGAAAGAGGGGACAGTGATAATTGAAGTGTCCAGGTTTCATTCCGCATCCATTAGAACGACTAGAGTTTCCTAAGGCACTTTGATTCAAACTTTGTGGAAATTGAATGTCAACAAACGGAAAAGCAGCTTCATAGTCAATAGAATATCTTTGCGAGAAAATGTTTTCTAGCCATGTCAATATTGGAGTTGTGTGCTCAATCCAGTTAGTATCCGTGAGATTTTTCAAGCTTTTGACTTGTTATTGAAATTCATATCTAATAAATTCATATAATTGCATTATATCATCATCATAGTAAAGACTACGTTCCTCCGGGTCATCCAAAATGTGGAAATAAATCTTTGGGCTATGGAGGAGCTGAGCTAACTCGTTCATCATATAACTAATCTTTAACCGGTAACCTTTTTGAAACCAGAACTTGTCTGATTATCCAAAAACCCAAATCGAGGTTGAACCACAAATTCTGTGGTTAATCCGACGTCAGTGATTGTAGGTGAGTGTAGACAGTGTTAGGTACTTGTGCAACGGAAATAACAGAAGCTGAAATTGTCTAGCTTCTAACGGAAACAATATTCACTGGATCTGTCTTGTAGAATAAACAATCGGAAAAAGCTCTGTTTTCATGAATACTAAGGTCGAAATTCGTTTGAAATCGTCGTTATATAATAGAAGTCCGAGATCCAGCAAATACTCCGTTGGTTTAAACAAACATTACTCGTGTTCTAGTTTGAGCAAACGGTTGTTTGGACAAGAACGTCCGCAATGATATTCGAAATTAACGAATAAATCTGTTTTAAGCGGGAGGACAAACATGGAAGGTACATAATGATAAACTAGCCGACATACTAAAAATACGCTTATTTTTTTAAGAATTTTAACATTTTGATGTGATGACTATGAATGCAGTTTAAATTGTTTTTTAAAATTCAAATAATGTCTTCTTTCAGTAAAATGTTCCATCTACAATATTTATAGACCAGTGCAGTTAGCTTCAAAAATGGTCAAATAAGGAAAAAAATAGTAGTAGAATGAAACCCATTAGAAAAGGAGGGGAATATGATAAAAATGAAAGGAAAAATAAATTACGGTCGATCTGAGTTCGGGAAGTGGGAGGGGGTGGGCTTTTAAGGGGAGAAAATGGTTTATCTCGATTTGCGGTGAAACTACAAGTCCTATGAAAAAAAGTTATATGGCAAAGTTGTAGGTAATATAAAGATCTACAACTTTTAATTCACAAGTTTTTTACATAACCTCAAAACTTATGTGAAAAATTCAAAAACCCAAGTTTTTGGTTTTTTTTATTTATCTTTTTCAATAATTGTTATTTTTCTACGAAATTTGGTGAAAACTTACCTATTTATGTCCCAAATTCACTGTGATTTATTTGATTCAAAATATTATTGTTTTCACCTTATTTTGACTTAATTTTCAAAAATATAGACTAATTTTCAATCGAAAATTCACGTGTCAAAATATTAGCTTTTTTATAAAAATCGGTGTGCTTTATGTTCACTGAAATCTTTATTTTCTGATAATTAAAAAAAATATATACATTACGATAGTAAATATTCTCAGAAAATGCACAAAACCGAAACAAAAATTTGTATCATTAGGTACAATTGCATCATAAAAATATGATTTTGTCTTTTCAGACTATATAATAATAATTATTATATAATAATCTGTTTGTATAATGTGCAATAAGTCGGATTATAAGCAATTATATGAAATAAAAATTGCAAAAATCACATTTTTATGATGCAATTGTACATAATGATACAAATTTTGTTTCGGTGTTTTGCATTTTCTGAGATAATTTATTATAGTAATGTATATATTTTTCTTAACCATCAGAAAATAGAGATTTCAATGAACAAACAGCATACCGATTTTTATAAAAAAGCTAATATTTTGACACGTGAATTTTCGATTGAAAATTGGTCTATTTTTTTAGTAATTAAGTCAAAATAAGGTGAAAAAATTAATATTTTTGATCAAATAAATTATAGTGGATTTGGGACATAAATAGGTAAGTTTTCATCAAATTTCGTAGAAAATAAAATGTTTTTGAAAAAGATAGAAATAAAAAACCAAAAACTTAGTTATTTGAATTTTTCACATACATTTTGACGTTATGTAAAAAAGTTGTGAATTAAAAGTTGTAGATCGTTTTATTACCTACAACTTTGCCATATAACTTTTTTTCATAGGACTTGTAGTTTCACCGCAAATCGAGATAAACCATTTTCTCCCCTTAAAAGCCCACCCCCTCCCACTTCCCGAACTCAGATCGACCGTAATTTATTTTTCCTTTCATTTTTATCATATTCCCCTCCTTTTCTAATGGGTTTCATTCTACTACTATTTTTTTCCTTGTAAAAAATTAAAAACCCTGGTCTATTAAGATACTTTCTCTCCATGTGGCAAGACCGTGGGACGCCCTGTAGAAGATTATTTTATTACCTATATAGATCGTAGTTTATTTAAACTACGTGCCAAGTTCTCATTATTATTCAACATATTAATATGGTAATTTTGCATTCACCTTTAATACCATGTCAAACTATATTACTTGATATACAAGGTTTAACTTAACGTCATACTGAAACTTCCTCATTAGGAACTGTTTGTAGTTTCAAAGCGTGACTTAGTTTCCAACAACACTGCTTGCTAAATGAAAGCGCTTGCAAAGTTTTAAGTGTCTACGTAAAACATCTATCTATTATAACAAGTATCTACCGACAACTTAAACTATTATCAAGAGGCTGCTTTGATAACAAATGGTAAAACAATTTAGGTACCTACCTTTAGTCTGGGGAAACAATATTGGCAAGTCTCTTTTAAGACTCTTATTTGTACCAACAATGTTTAAAGGGGAGAATTTTTTGTTATAACGAGCTAACGTTTATCCTAATAAATTGGACTTTCTCGTCTGATTTATAGGCTGATATTAATTTAGCCTAGTGTTTGATGTACGGCGTGGCGTATTCGTACCTACGTAAAGGACACTTTCTTAGCCTTTTTCTGAAAGATATATTTCCTTATTATCATACTATCATAACACAGTAGGTATTATAAGTAGGTATTAACCTAGGTATTAAAATTTAATTACCTTTATAAATCTTTAAGATCTTCCGGAATTTTATAATAGGTATATAAATAAATATTGTTGGACATTCACACAGCAACATCTAGCCCCGTAGCATAGTCAAAATATAAGGTATTTTGTCTATGCCCGTAGTAA
The DNA here is from genome assembly GCA_963691955.1 of Chloroclystis v-ata. Taxonomy (NCBI): domain Eukaryota; kingdom Metazoa; phylum Arthropoda; class Insecta; order Lepidoptera; family Geometridae; genus Chloroclystis; species Chloroclystis v-ata. The sequence goes on along the minus strand of OY829902.1, from coordinate 6,055,220 downwards.
GCAAATGCTTATGTTACGGATGCTAGATTTTTGATAAAATTAAATATAATATATGTACTACATAGATAGATATGTTGTTACTATACATATATAACACCCAGACACTTGCAAGAAATATTTGCAGATCGTTAATTTTTTTAAGTAAGTTAGATATCCTATCAGTATCAAGATGACCTACCTATAAATATCTGACGGACATTTAAAAATATTGTTATCAGGGTACGTTCTACAAAATCACAACACTTTACTTTTAAGTGAGAATTTCATTAATATTCAAGAGGTATCCGCGATTTTACAAAGAAATAAATTTTGCGCAAACTCGACATCAAACAAATTGAATTTTCGGGTTGAATATTGCGCAGATTTATTTATAAACTTCAATTTTAAACATAAATATTGAAATGTTGTGTTGCTACGTTTAAAGCTTGATTCGTAGTAGGTACTTAGGTAGGAACATAAACAAGACAACCTTTTCCAACAACAAAATTGTCACAAAATCTTTCTTTGAAAAATATTTGGAAAAATGTACTATCAGAAAGTTAATTCTCGGTTCCACTCAATCTAAAGAAGCTTGGACTTTTAGTACTTATAAGTCACAACATCATACAAAGAAATTTTATAGCGTACAATTTCTTTTTAAGGACCACCATCCTTAAAAAGAAATTGTACACTTCACTGAAAGGGTGGACGAACGTAGGTATATGGTTGGTGTTATATTATTATTATTTACTCGTCCAAGTAGGTATTGTTTTAAATTTCATAAATATAAATAAATCTGAGCATTTGATAAAAAAGAGAGAGTATGAATTATAATATTACTAGCTAACCCGCCCGCGGTTTCGCCAGCCTTACCTATGTATTTATACCCATGTTTTCTTACCTTTTACCTTCCCTGGGCTACTATGACTGTTTTAAAACTTAAAGCACCTAAATCTTGTTCTTGAGTTATAAATACAATTACAACGAAAAGTAGCATCGATATTTTTATATATATGTAGAGATAAACCATTCTTAAAATGAACGCCCCTCCACCGCGGTTACACGTAAGTGCAAAAAGGTGTAGGTATAGATACAACACACATAACTTGATCTTTGTCATTTAAGCAAACGGTATCACTATGACAGAAAGATAAGCCAATGTTTTCAGTAAAGTTGTAGCACGCACACAAGTATAGTGATGCAATAAGTATTTCCTCTCACACGTTGAAATTATCACGGTTTGTGGAGGGGAGTTCATTTTAAAAATTGTTTGTCTCTACCTATATATATATATATATATATATACGTGTGAGAGGAAATACTTATTGCATCACTATACTTGTGTGCGTGCTACAACTTTACTGATATATATATATATATATATATATGACACAGTCTAAATATATATATTTATATATATATATATATATATATTTAGTCTGTGATGCTGGCGCAGTAGGTATATCTTGGTCTGTAATTGTGTTGTACTCCGAAATGTCCCCGTAGGTTGTCTTCTAAATATTTTCCGCTAATTTCCAAAAATATAAGACATTGAAAACATAAAAGTTTGCAACATTCTTCCTAAATTTTCACTTGGAAAAAACGAACCTGAGCTTTTTACATCAGTTCTACGAATAGACGACTGTTGTCGGTTTGTTGTATGACGCGTGCACCTACCTATTGACTGATCGCTTCGATTCCCAGCCGTAGTAGCAGTGAGAACAAACATTGCGAGTTGTTATGTGGCTGCTATTGAAACTGTTTACTTTGTGTGTTACCAAGGAAAACGCCAATTTCCAATAACGCTTTAAGCCAATAAACGTTATAATTGTTATGAAATTAATATGAATATATCAACACATTAGCGTACTATCTATGTAGTATTCTATGTACAGGGTGGGATTCATTGGATGCCAGTAGCAAGTACCTTAGCCGTTGTAGTTACAAAGACTCGAAACAATCGATAAAAACGTATAACGTTTAAAAATAATAACGAATGGGTCATCGATTTCCTAAATATGTAAAATACAATTTTGGAGAAATAGGTGATTTTCACAAAACGTTTTTTGTACTTATATTAATTAGTTTTTTGATACTTTAACCTGCTGAAAAAAAAGTTCTTTTGGATTAGCTAAAGTTTGTGTTGGTTGCTGCTTAAGCCAAAACTTTTTCAATAACGTACATAATATTTTTTTTTCCAATGCTGGTTTTTAAATTTTCATCTTTAAATCTTTAAAATCATAGAAATTTTCTATTAAGATTTTAACAAGAGCCAAAAACTTTATAATAGAGCCCTAAAGAAACTTCTTATTCACTTCATTTCGTTGACAAAGACTCGAAAGAATGATTTACAGTACCTACCTATAGTAGAATCTGCAGAAGCTATAAAATAACGGCCTAATACAGGCTGGGACGCATGACCCCGTTTATTTTACTATTGTTGGCATAAAACTGGAATGATGGATCGTCTTCGAAGTGAATTTATAACATACTTTACGCCCTCTTAAGAAAATAATAATATTTTTTTATCAAGTGAGGAATAATCACGTGCTTTAAATTGAGAGTAAGAAAATTGTAAGGAGCTTACTCAATTTTGGAAACTTTTACTTTGTCTGACACGCAGAGCGGTGCTGGACCAAGAAAAAATAAATACATAGTACCTACTTACGAGTAAATGATAAGTTAAACAACAACTGTCTCACAAAGCATGTTAAACTAACGCTTGAATTGTGCACTAGTAGATTATAACTTAATTATACTTAATTAGATTATACTTAATTAGTAACAAACCTATTGTGAGAGGAGAGAAAAAAATAAACGTTTATTATCATTTTAGGCGACTATCGACTGCCGTAATCAATGTTAAAACTCGTAGACTGTAGACTATTACCAGTCGGTATAAATACATTTCATAGAACATAAAGTTATTTATGAAATATTTTAAACACGTTATTTGAGATACGAAATATCTACTTATAAAAACCACTGATACGTAAAATTAAGATAGCTTATAGAAATTCGGGCGTGGGCGAGCGGCCCTTACTCATCTAATCCTATAAGTACCTAGGTAGTTAGGACCGATCTTTGCTTGGTCATGTGTCCAGACCACGACTGTTACTATTGGTTACTATGTACACAGAACATAAATATAATTACTACGCTTTGTATTTAAAAAATTAACACACTTTGAGTTCATACAAAAGCTACGCCGTAGCTATTTCGTAGCAAACTACAAGTATCTAGGCACTTACCTGTCTCGTAGCAACGTTATAAAATTGCCGAAGCAAAATGTTATTATTAAATTCCTTTTCGTTCTCAAAATCGCAGTTGTCCTTGGATAAAGCAAGAATTTTTCGAACAAAATATGTAGATGGCTGATATTAAAAAGCTATGCATAATCTCCTAAAAACGTTTTACTGAAACTAAACGATTAAGGTACCTACAGTATGCCCTAACTGGCACGTTTTAAAAAATCACTCCCTATAGTTAAGACAGTTTAATAAATGTGCCCTTTTTTGTTTGCCAAATTTTCGTAACTAGCCTTCAGGGAAAACATGGCTGTATTTCCTAAATCAAAGAACGAATGCATTACCTCCACTTAATCAGACATTCAATTACAGATGACGCCACATTGATGCACAATGGGTCGCAATTCCGGCGGTGCGGCCGCCGAGACTAATGGAGAACTTCGCATATTACTAGTAGTCACAGTCATCGTGGGTCTCCTGCTAATGTTCTCACTGTTAATGTGCTACGCATGTGTGCTGAAGAGACTTTGCTGCGGCACTCCACGAGAGAGAGCGAAGAATATAGCTGGCAGAAGGAACGAGAGCTATCCTATGGGCGAGGTGACTTTGCTATCGCAGCCGACGGAAACCGAGAGGGTATAACGAAGCTAGATTACTTTATATGGTGAGAAATTACGAGGTTACGAAAGTGTCTATGGTATCTAGTATCTATGGATGAAAAGTCATTTCGGTTTCAGTAATAAAGTCCTTTTTCTGAGGTCTGGAAATATCCTTCTATCCTTGAAAGGATCCTCTCTTTAAAGAGTTAACTAGGAGGTTACAGAAATCGATATGGATAACGTTAGACCCGTAGGTACCTGTTAATATGATTTTCATTGATAATTATGACGATCTTAATTATCTACTTTAAATTTATTTCCTCTTGTAACCGTCATGGTTTAACCGATTCAGTGCGGATGGCGCCACTAATTAATTAATTATCGTTTAAACGGGAAATTCAACAATGTAGGTACTAACGGCGAGCGGTGAGTGTCTCTGGAGCCTTGTTGAAATCCCACGTATTTGGATTTAGCTGTTAATCCAATACAACGGTACGTAGCTATCCTGTTTATACGTAAATTCTAACATTCGCCGATGGTAAATATACAATTTCCTTTACAACTCCAACTGTGAAGTGTGAAGAATTTACAGATCGTCGTAAGTCATCTATTATGGTTTAAAATATTAATGTTAGTAGTGGAATAGAAAGTGGTGTCTTTTTCACTGCCATTGAGAAAGGAAGAAGTCTAGTAGTAACCATAAAATGCCACTTTTTGTTTTCCTTTTATAACCCAAGAATGTCTGGGCCAATTTAGGTGCTTTTGGTTTTAAAATAGTCTTAGTAGCCCAGGGAAGGTTTAAAAGGTGTGAAAACATGGGAATAAAGCGGGTGAAGACGCGGGCGGGTCAGCTAATTATGTATTTATAATCAAATTATTTTAACATTGTAGAGACGAGTATTCTAGAAAATAAATACTATACATATAAGAGCTTCTCTTTAACATTAAGTAATGTGTCTGATTTCAACCAATCCCTGTATAATTTAAAATCAAAATTATTTTAAGTACCTATCTTGTTTTAGGTTCGCTTTAAGTTGTAATTAAAGTATTATTATTTGTATTTAAGTTGTAATTAAGTTATATTCTTACGTAAATAAAACAAGGTTTCAGTAACATTTATGAAAATATATTTACTTAAAACAGTTTAAGGCACTTTACACGGATAGGTTTACTACATATAATTTTTATATCGAGTTTTTATCTATGGGCTTTATTTTATTCAATGTACCTATTTTTTTAAACAAGGTTTCAAAACTCTTTATGTAAATAATTTTACATATTTATAACCATGTAGACATGTAGATTGACAAACATGTGTTATTATAATATAAAGTAAATACCTAGCATCTGATTATTTTCCATAAAAAAATAAACTATATGGAACATATAAAAATATATATCTTATATACACTTGTTTTATTTCAAACAACTTTCTCTAACTTTTCTATAACAGGTTAAAAATTACTAAAATAAGGCTTTGTGAATAATCCATATCGAATTTCAAGGCTAGATACTGACCGACTTAAGTTGTAATGAAATATGTTACAAGTCATGTATTTTTTTAATCAGTACTAGTGTTACGGACAAACTGACAAGCAAACAGTGGAAGCTCGCCTTTTTTTGTCAGTCCCAGACTATATGGATTTCTACATGATAAGTTCGATTGGGCAAACTAAAATCTACGTGATTTCATAATCAATAGTAATGTTACGATCACTCACCACAAAGACTTGGATAATAGACTTTTGTAGATTTTGGCTTATCACATCTTTATATTATGTTCATAAATTCGTTAGTTTCATGGTTTTTATCTTTAATGGAACTTTAACAGGGCAACCAAATAAATTGTTTTTGATTTTAGTAAGAGGTTGGATCGGTTCGTTTGTGAATAATTGAGTGCCTACTTGAAAATATTACAGCCAGCGCGTGGGGCTTTAAACAGTGCCTATATATCGCAAAACTCAAAACCATACAAAAATATTGAAAACAGCAAAAATATTGAAACTAGCCAAGTCAAAGTGATCGCGTGTGATCTGTATGCAACAAAACTACAATAATAAATCTTATAATCTCTACCTTAAGGTGTATAACTCTGTTCCCGTAGCACGCCGTGGACCATAGTCCTAAGCGATTGCGGCTTGCAGTACTCTTCGAGCCAGTTGAAGACGCCGGCTGAAAACTCCGCGAAGTCCCGAGTAGGTACCGATTCAAAGGACTCATATAATTTGTCCATTATACCTTGGAACTGGAACAAATAACAAAGAAATAAGTATTATTTTACTACAAAAACTATCGTGAATTGATAAATTCATGTTGAGATAAACGGGCAATACACAAACCTTTTTTAAGTTGAATTTTGATCAACCGTTTAATCCTAATATGAACATAAGTATTATGCCAGTAACATGCCGGTTTTCTCACGATGTTTGCCGTATGCCTTGTTCTGAGAACTTTGAAAGTTGAAGGACATTTGTAATTCACCAACGCGCACTTGGCCTGCGTCGTGAATTAAGGCCTATTCTCTCTCTTCAAGAGAGAAGTCCCTGTGTCCCAGCAGTAGTTACGTGATTATAGATAACTAAGCCCAGTCGGCATCAATATTTAGTTACTAGATGAAAACCCGGCTTCGTTCGGGTGAAGTTTGACGAAATTCTCTATAATCCGAATTTTGCGGATATAATGTTGTCGAATAAAAATCAATATTTTTTATGTTTTGTTAGTCATATAAGGTTTCGATCGAGTCTACCTTACCTCTTGACGAAATTAGATAGAAGTGTATACGTACAACTTGAAACTTGTCCTGATCGGTGAGCCTCTGCTCGTTGAGCCCTGGCACGGAGTGCTGCGCCTTCACGATCTGCTCGTAGTTGGCCTGCATGATGCGCAGCGCCACCACGTCCTTGCGCAGCGCGTTGCGCTCGTCCTCCTGCCGCCGCCGTTGTTGGAGGAGGTATTGGATGTAGTCTATGGATTTTTGGAGAACCTGGAATATTTAAAGAGTTTTTATTGATGTAGGTTGGTAGGTTTGGGAACTCCTTTGTCCGCAATTGGACTAATGGTTCTCTGTGCGTGGTATATTGATTACGAGGTAAGAAGTAGTCTTATCTTCTTATTAATTATTTTTATTTAAAAAAAAACTTTAGAATACGATTTTTATAACTAGCTGACGGAAAAAATACAGTGATTCATTTATTTATTATAATAATGGTTATTACACTAGGCAAGTCATTTCATTACATATACATTATTTACATTCTAACATGTCCAGATAAAAATGTACTGTTACGTACCTAATTTAATTCTAATTAATGATATTTATACACATAAAAATACTTGTAAGATTACCAAAGAAAAAAATATTTAGTTTACGTACATTTTCGGGTAATCGAATTTTTCTCATAAATAAGCCAATAAATATGAGTTTGTTATCTGAACTGAGTATCAAGGCCAGAAAAGTAAATTATGTAGATAAACTATCATCACCCCAGACATAGGCAAGAGATATAAAGATAACTTTAAATACTATTTTGAAGCTCTAGATTCAACATCATCACAATAAATAGAACAATGATTTGATTGTTTGATAACTATTATTACATACATATCCCACTACTTCAAATTTATTAATATTTCGGAATGAACCAGCAAGCAGGTTTGTATTTGCTGTAAGTTACTAACTTACTGAAAACACCTTTGGGCACCACAGCCACATTTTTTTAAATAAAAAATGTTGAAACAATATTACAATAAAACATATTTTAGAAATAGAGGTATAGAGTTTCTACTGTGATAAATCTCCAGCAACCCAACACACCGACCCATAGTCCTAAGAACAGATTGCATGTAGAGGAAATAGATACTTACAGCAGCTTTGCTGGGTTTATAGCCCGATGCATCGGTTTGTTGACAAGTAGGCACCAATTCCTGAAGAGAATCATATCCTTTCTTGATAGCATCTCTCCTTTTTTGTTCAGCCTGAAATTATATAAAGAGAGGTTTGGTAAGATTGTCCTTTTTTTGTTTAACAAGTTATAAGTTGCATATTATGAATATATTTGTCTAGTATAATGAATTTAGTAACTTGGATTCTGAGACTACCAATTCCATAAGGAGTACAACGTTTCATGAGAAATAGTAATTTTAATCTGTATATACAAGTGGCCTCTTTCTTTCCAACTGCTATCCATCATAGTATAATGTTTGTAGTACCTACATAATTATTCTGTGAAATATTTTTATGCCCAACTGGATGTCCTAATTAAATAATATCAAGATTTACAACAGACTGTCAAATGTTAAGTATTCAATCAATTTTAATGCCTGTTACAAAAATGCTTTGCCCAGCATTGAGATGGAATGGCTAATACTAATTCTAAACTTCAATGGATTGTATTAAACCCTGCTGATTGCTAGTACTTAATACAATCTAACAACAACTTAACTTCAATAACTCTTATCATGCAAATAAGATAAGGGTTATTAGCGGAAGTCTATGCATTCTTACCTGTGTGTGAGCTTCCCTTCTTCGTTCTTTGAAGCTTAGTGCTGATGCCTTGTTATCCCCACTGTCATCTTCATCTTCTGCAGATACAAAAATAAGACAATAATCAAAATGTTTGTTGTAATCAGTTTACCTTTCGTCTTTATGGGTTTTCTAGTGATTTTTAACAGTTGTTTACAAGCTATATACATAAATAACAACATAGTAAAAACTTATTGAATGCTGTGATAGCTAAGACGCAAAAAAGCTAAATTACAAACCATTCTTAATCTATGTACTAATCTTACCCGAGTTGTGATTTGATGAAGAAGGAGTTTGCTGGATGTTGTGGATGGAGCCACTACTGCCACAGCGAGGATACATTTTCAGCAGTGTGCAAATGCTTGGCAGTTAGTAAAAAAAAACAGATTCCATTGGTCGATCTCTCTAAAATGACAAAATTTCAGGTCATTTTAGTTATCCTATCCAACCTATTGATAATTTAGGTACTAAGAAATGATAAGGAATGGCAACGAATTGTTCAAAACATTCAAATGTTTTAAAGACATGATAAAAAACTAAAATTAATGCAACAATCGATAAAACTCATAAAAACAGCAAAAGTTTAGAGAAATAAAATGAAAATCTCACATCGAACTTCGAACAGCAATCACCAACCAAAACAATTTTTTTGCGTGATAAGAGGACTGACGTGACGTCTGTCATTTGCCAACTTCAAAGTCACAAAAATAGGTGACTGTCATTCAACAGAAGAAGATATAATGTCGCCAGCTCCAACTTGTTTGTGTTCTGTTGAGTGGGGCTATTTTTAAATCATTATTGCTGCGTTTGACATAAACCAAGTATTTTTAAAAGCCTCTTCCATTTAAAAAACCATTTCCGAAATAAATCAGGAGAATTATTAATTCCTGGACTTTTTTGTAAGTACTATGTCTACGACAGTGAACGATCAAGCTCCACCATAAAAAAAAAACAAAAATATCAATACAAATTAATCAGAGTATTATTAAGAGAAAAAAAAATGTACACGATGATGGGTGCCAGTTAGTAAGTTGATTTTTTTTATTGTCCGGTTTTCATTATATTTATCTACTTCAGTTATTTTATAATGATTAATATCCCCCAAGATATTTAATGGGATTTACTGGAGATAACTAAAAATGAACCTTCATTTCCACCTTACTTATTACGATTTGTATTAAGTACAACATACTTAATATTTTTAGCTCATATTATTAATCATTACACATGAAAAGTCTTATAATCAACTATTTACTTGTCTAATCAAACATAAGTATTGAGCGGAAAATATGATTAAGGTTTAAATTAGTTACTTTAGTTTATTATGTTTTTTTCTGAAAAAACATAGGTACAAATAATATTTTTGAATGCTGTATTGTTAGATTGGGTAAAATTTTCTTCTTTAAGGTCCTAATACTCAAAAAAATATAAATTATTCATTACAAGACCAAAATGAATGTTGTAATTTCCTACTTATTGCGAATTTGTAAAAAAATTAAATTGTTTAATTTATCATTAATTAAATCACATTTTTAAAATAGCTTGGCAACCCTGTAGTAGTGCAACCTAACAAAACCAATCAAACGAACCAACAAAAAACATTTTTTTGTGAAAGCGAAAAGCGTAGCGTTTTCGAACTACTACGCTTCAGTTTAGTTGTTTCTCAAACAAATTTCTAAAGCCATATTATTAAAAATGTGCATGAAATCTTGATTAGGTGATCAGCTTATATATTTATATGATATTTTCAGATTGAAATACTTATCAATTAATGTAAAAATAACTCTAGTGATTAGAGCCCATCTAGCCACCCATGGCCACCATTTTAGAATTCACTCGGTGCTCTCTAAAAGTAATTTATTTTAGATCAGTGTTATATATTCATATTTTGTCTTGAAAATACTCTAATCAGCGCCTTGGAAGTATCTATTTTGTGTTTAAAATACGTTACAATCGATTACTCGGGGGCGCTTGGAAATAATGTCGATTGAAACTACGTTTACAAGTTTGTGTTCGTTTGCAGAATTATTATCTCTACGGTGAAAAATATGGTGTCGACGAGGCAAATGAGCAGCGTCGGGGGCGGCAGCGGGGCAAGCGAGAGCGCCGGCCCGTCGGGCTCGGAGCCCGCGGCGGTGCCTCGCGTGACTCGGCACTCCAGCGCGCAGCTCCCGGGAGGCTCGTCGCCGCACGCCAGCACATCTAAATGTGTCGCCTTGCTGCCCGCCCCAAGATCGCATACCACAAACATAATGGACTTGCCTCTAGAACTTGTTGAGAAAATATTCTCTTATATTGGATTCAAGAATGTTTCTCAACTTAGACTGGTTCATACTTTTTATATATTTTATCTTACGATTAAGCATTTATATCCCTTGCCTGAATCAAAGTATGTTACAATATGGACTGATCAATCTATTATCACAAGTGTTATATTACATCGGATTGATAAACAAGTTAAACATATTTTAAGTTAATGCCTTGTTAGAATATATCATTATACTCCAAAGACAAGGATAAGGCAAGAATTCTATATCTTGTGCCATATATAATGGATTCTTTAAGTAGGTAATTACAGTTTATGATTACAGAGAGAGAAATCTCATGAGTCTTATTTAAGTTGGGTGTTGTACAAAAATCTATTCTCAAATATGTTAGATTATTTTTATTTTTGCATTTATTGTGTCATGGTTTGTAACATATTCATTATCCATACTGTAACAATACTTCGGATTTACAGGCAAGGTTAAATATAGATGTTTCAATCCAGTTAATTATCACCTCATTCATAGAATGTATTATGAAGTAACATTCACTTCAACAGGTTAATCATCAGCTCAACATAGTATGCAGCTCCATATTGAACTCTACATTTCAACGATTACAAAATCAGATGCTCAATAGATTTCAAGCCATCAAAGCTAAGATGCCACGAAGGGAGTCTGCTCGCCGAAGCCATCCACTGGCATGCGAGTCAGATATTATTGAAACTCTCCACATGAGGTTGAGTCTTTTGCAAATGACTTTTGGGAAGCACATAGAGCGGAAACACTGCTGTTTCTTCCCAGGAGAGGTAAACTATTTGTAATTAAATGTTAAATCTGTAAGTATTCAGGTTTTCTTAATTAAATGAACAAAAGGTATGTTGCTTTCATTGTGTTTATTGATTGGACAAATTCCAATATGTATTGATGGTATCCAATAGTTTTCTAATTAGATTTTTGCTAGTTGTTAGTAAATTATTTATTGTTTCAGATCTTGGATGAAGTATACAGTATTTTGTCGTACCTGAAAACAACAACCAAGTTAGCTAGACCTTACAAGGTGACAGATGAGCTATTTGACCTCACCACGATGGCTATGGAATACTTCAAGGAACACATAGAACCAAACTTGCCGGAAATAACCTATTTTGGTACAGATTTCTTCGATATGAGCAATGCATTTTCGCGTAAGTATTTCTGCATAAAAATGCACCTATTTTGCTAATATTATAAATAGATACACCACAATATTACCTTAAAATTTGACATAGGTATTTTGTGTTATTAATAAATAATATTATAATTAACTCATGGTGTGGTTATGCTCTCTTGTTGGGTTAATATTTCGCTACTGCTGTACTTGTCGTGCGGTGACGTCCTAAGAATTGTACCACGCCATCTCTTCCCTTGGGCGTCGACAATCGGCTAAGAGATTTATACATTAGGACACAGCAGTAGCTTCGTTCTGTGATACCTTATGGTGATTATACTAAAACTAAGAATTATCCATACTAGTGCGTCTATGCTTTTCTATCTGCTACTTCTATTAGCAACAATTTTTTCCTCAGTCTGTATTTTCATACTGCTGGGCAAAGGCCTCTCCTAACCCTGTCCAGCAGTCCTTATTCAAAGCTGTTTGCAACAAGTCTTTCCGGAAGTCGAGTAGCGTGGCCAATCTCTTCCTCGACTTCCTATCAGGCTCCAGACTGGCAAATGTCCACCTTTCTGTGTGCATACGCCGAACGTGGCCAGCCCAACGCCACTTAAGGATAGCTGTTGATAGTCCTACTTAGTCATTAACAACATTAATTACAAATTGCAGCTGGAGAAAGCAGTAAGTCGTACTTGTGCATAGACTCGCCGCAGCCGAGCTTCGAGCCGTCGATATCTCCGGCGGACGAGGCGGCCTCCAGCGAGCGGCGCGGCTCCAACATGTACCTGGACGAGAGCCTGCCGCCCTCGCCGCCGCCGCCGCAGAGCAACATGGTGCTCAGGAAACGAATACATCGCATCAAACAGGGAATGAAGAAGTTAGTATATCTACTATTTGTTATTTTATAGTGATTGAATCTCACGCAAGTTTTCTAAATTATTAGAAAATTGTATGGGAAATATTACAATATCGCAACGTAACCTTAGTCCCCGAGTGGGAGTCGAACCCACGCCACCCAGTTTAGCCCTGGTTGCGCTAACCACTACGCTATCGAGGTTTTTCATTTTCTAATAATTTATTATATCGTACAAAAAATATTTTCCAAATTCACTTTAAAAATCATGAGTTGCACTATTTATTTTATAACAATGTGTGTCACACTACATTGGATGTATAAATATTTTTGATGCAGTATTAAAATATTGCTAATCTATGCTATATGAATGCATCAGTCAATGAAATCATTTGCAATCATCAAATATCTGTACGCCAAACATAACAAAGCTCCTTGTTGGTCAATAATACACAATATCAACACAGCATAACTTGGTGTTAAATATTCAATTTTATAGATCAAATGAAAAATTTTAATGGAAACATAATATACACTCCATATTTTACCTTCTTACATGCTTCATCGTGATCTACATATAGTTTAAAAATGAATCGATGAATTTGTTGCGCAAAGTTAAGCATAAATCTCGAGAGCAGTCGAACCCATTTCGTATTATGGTTTTTGCTTGAGCAATAAATCAACCTTTTTTATTCTTTAGATAATTTCCTGTATCGATTACCTTCCTGGACCTACATAATTAATCATCTAGTTTATTACGCCATGGTTTGCCAATGAGATAGTAAAGCTATCTCACTGGTCAAACATAATTACATTCCGCTCATGGGCATAAATCTCCTCAGAAGAACTTATTTCATTATGTCTCTGAGGGTTCGGTAAAATCACCTTACAGGTGAGTCAGTGAAAAAGCACTTGAGAAAGAAACAACATCAACAAAAAATATTACTTACAGTTAGAAATGTAAAGAACAACCAGCTCATATCTGAAATGAGTACAACTATTTGATTGTTTGTTATTTTCTTTAAGATAATGGAGCAGATTCCATTATTCAATGATGTTGCTGTGTGAATTGTCCAACAATATATCTATTTTTTTATTTAATAACAATGGCAAATAATAAAAAAAATCGTTTTTCCTTCCCAGGTACAACGATCAGCTCTCTGCACTTCGCAGCGACTTCCGCAGCTGCAAGCGCAAGGCGGCGCTCCAACAGAAGCAGATCTCAGAACAACAGAAGCTGCTTGCAGAACAACAGAAACAAACCTTGGAATATGCGAATCGATTAGACGACTACGATAAAAAGAATGAGGAGAGTAGTCGTAAATTTCAAACTCTGCTTCAGGTAAGATATCTGTCGATATTTTGCAAGAACATGAATCAGGTAACATGATTAAAATGTTTCGAGATTTGTTTCAAGTGATCTTCATGGAGAAGCTAATGATAATGGCGAGTAGGCAAACAGTTATTTACAATCTCAAAAACATTTTAATTAATGATATGGTACCCGTTTCATTTACTTAAAACCAAATTATGTAGTTAAAAAGTTATATTTAGTTGGACTGTAAACATACCTACCTATTGATACTTTTGAATGTTGTTTGAAGCATCAGTTGTTGAGATAACACTGTAACTTAATAACTCTATTATTGTATTTCCTCCCATTACTATCATTATATGAAATTATTCCTTGTTGTAAGTTACTATTTTATCAAAACTTGTTGATTTAATTATTAATGTTATATTTCAGGAGCTAAATAAGTGTAAAACGGAATTGCAATATTGGCGGTCGCGGTCGTCGGCCGTGCCGCCGCTCTGCGCCGAGTGCGGCGCCGCGCTGCCCACCACCACTCTGGCACAGGTATCATATAATAAAATCATTTATTTACCAAAAACAAGTTACAAATTAAAAATTATATTATTTTCTGACGAGTCATACCTTGTGCGAGTCATTATGTAATTCAGTATTTACATTTTATACGTGTTTCATGTGTGACGATAAACAATATTAATGGTCATAATCTGATTTGAATCATAGTTAAAATGACACTAGGAAGTTAAACTTAAAATAAAACGCAAGCCAAGCCGTAGGCGGATCGGCCCTTCTTAACTTATACTAACACCATATTAATACTGTTTTCTGAATGTGAAAAGATGCATCAATTGTTACGTAATATAATGGAAATAGTAATTTCGATCGAGATGTATGACTAATATTCTTTTTCAGTGGGGAGATACCGTCAGCGGGTACAATCTTCAAAACGAACCGGAGGCGAGCAACGCCGCGGCCACGGAGGTCTTGGAGGTGACCACGGAGCTTCCGCGAGCGGAACCCAAGCCCGAATCCAAATCAAAATCGGACAGCAAAACTGAAAAACCTAAAGAAACCAAGGTCGATAAGCCCAAAACGGAAGTAAAAGTCGAAGAGACAAAGTCTAAAAAGGAGTCTAAAGTGGAAAAGTCTAAAGCGGAGTACAAAACGGATTCTGGTGGTGAGTGTGCCGCGTCGACGCCGCCCGCGCAGAGTCGCCGGCGCGCCTCCGCCGACCAGAGCGCCGGCGCCGCCTCTGCCTCGCCGCCCGACCGCAAGAAGCGCCGCTTCACGCGCCCCAGGAAACTGTGAGGTAGGTAAGTGCCATCGATACACTTACAGTTACTATTACACCGTAACAGCTTAAACCGGTAACGTTCGAACCGGATTCATTTTTAAAATCGGGGATATTCAGACATAGTTTACGTGAGGAATTCGCGATTTTAAAAATGAATAGTGCAAGCTCGCGTTACTCTCTAAATTCGAACAGGATGTTCAATTGGTAACTCCTTATGAGAGTACCGGTTTATATCTATACTTATCTAGTGCATTCTGCATTGTAAATTTTCTTTTAAAACGCACAAAATGTATTCAAAGTTACATCGTGTAACTAATGAACAAATATGTATAAACATAAACCCCTGCTAAGCGAATCATAAGGATATTTATGCTAATTAATGTGCATTTAATAATTGTTGTCAGATAATTTATTCCACAATATGTAAAACTGTCTGTTTGGACTATGCTATTTGTATAATAATAACTTTAATTTTATTTACTTAGGAAGTAGCAAATAAATAGTCGCGATGGCAGTGATCTATTATTGTTGATGATCAAAATACCTTCAATGTCAATTTCTGATAAGTATAGATAGAAATGTGTGTACCTCTCATTACTTTACCAAGTATTACTGCTTGGTACAACTGTACAATAATACTATACGTTGGAATCAATTCCATCATTATTGGTCTTAATAGTGTTAGCACTAACTGTTGTTTGGGGAGTCATCTCCGTCTAAACTCGCTTTTGACGCGAGCATAATGTAGTCTGATGAAAAAATTGTTGACTAATATTATAAAAAACTTTATGTATGTATAAAGATCCACATCCACTTAAAAGGAGAGTCCAAAATTCTACAATTTACACCCATACAAACAAAATTAGGGTTTTTAAATAATTTCATATTTTTTTACGTTTAAAAGAATCTTATTCTGCACTGTAAATGATAACATTTTATACTTTCTTACATTTACTACCTACTCCAGTAATGTTTGTAATGTCCAATACAAAAAATTACATAAGAGGACTTGTATATTAAATACAGTATATACATACATAATTATATGGGTAAAACACTGCACAGATTTATTTCAGGACAGTATTCAAAGACCAAATGAAATAACATAGATAACATATTTAAATGATATGAAATATTTGTATTTGTAAATGTAAGTAAACACATATTGGTGTTAACATTTGTGCTGGAAAAAAATATTTTCTATATGGCCCATAGAATTTGCATAAAATAATATAATAGTTTTAATATGTACATCATTTTAATACATTTTCCTTGAACACAGCATAATTCTTAAAACTGTTAATTGCACATTAACAATTAAACTATGATTAATAAAGTTGTAATAAGCTTTTACAGCCCTGTTTATTTAGTTTAAGTAGAATAGGTATTAAAATAATGTGATTAGAGGTGAAGGTTGAAATGTTGTGTTTATTTGTAAATATATTTGAAAAGG
Source organism: Chloroclystis v-ata (assembly GCA_963691955.1). Classification (NCBI taxonomy): domain Eukaryota; kingdom Metazoa; phylum Arthropoda; class Insecta; order Lepidoptera; family Geometridae; genus Chloroclystis; species Chloroclystis v-ata. The sequence continues at coordinate 6,038,543 of OY829902.1, read as the reverse complement.
TAAATCACAGTAATGTACAAATAAGAAATATTAATATACAACCTTGTAAATTTAACTATTTTTGTGACATGATGATGTAGTGAGGCGATAGTAGAGAGGGGAAAAAAGCTATTTTCCATATGTTTTACTATGAGAGATGCTTAGGGCTTCACACGGTTTTTGCATCATGTCACTTCATAAACAGACATATCAACCAATCTCATCGAAATATTGCCCCACAGGTTACCCTAACTGTATACTATAACACAGTTGTATCAAATACGCACAATATTGTAACAACATAATTACTATGTATTTATTATTATTTATATTTAAAAATTAGTTTTTATTGATTTTAAATTCTCAGTTTGCTCATCATTCACCTTTAATTGTTTATTCAAAGCTTTTTGTTGTAGTACAGTTATCAAAAAGCTTTATGTTTGTAGTAGTTTTTAATTAAATCAAGGTTTGTTTATGTAAATACAAATACATCTTTTAGCTTTTGCTGTCTTTTTAAACTCGTGTAGTATTTTGATTTCGCTTTAGGTGCATTTATGTAATAGTTCGTACAATCATTGTTTTAATAAACATCTGATAATGTATGTATATTTTTCATGTGTATCAAAGTTGTTACGTATTCAAGATGCACATAAATCTGACCCCAAGAATAAAATATAGGGGACAAGTATAAGCTTGTCCTGATTTGACAATAAGAAAATGTTACCATTTAGCCAAGATTGTGTGCACGCATTGCTGGATTGACCACACTTACCGTAACTTACTGTTGCAGTAAAGTGACATTCATTTTATAAATCTTTTAATTTATATGCGTGTTCACTGAATGGCAAAGCAAAGCTCATCGATAACTTTGCCGTTATTTTTTGTGTAAATAGTTACGATTGTACATACTATGTATGCCGTGTGTATAACTGTAGAATGTTTCAATTTTGTAGAGTTGTAAGACGAATTTACTGAAAGTACACGATATGATAGTAGTTTGTTTCTTATACTTTAAGACATTCAGAATGTACTCTGAATTACAGGTGATAGGTCCATAAACCGATCAGTTATTATATTTCCTTAAATTATTCGGACCCATTTACACACACTATTGCACAGAAAGAGTTAAGATTCTTTAAAGGCTACGACGACTTTTCAGCAGTTCGTGAAATCTATTTTCTTTTGTAATTATTTTTTCTATTAAAGGTGAATGTTACAAATGAGTTTACTACTTTAATTTAGCAAAATCTATTCTAGGTATTATACATCAAGTACATGTGCATTTTAGGTTAAGTAGTCCACTGAAATAATTTTCTTAAGTGCATGGCGAACTTTGGTAAAAATTAAATATATTAATCCCGTGAGACTGGGTCATGTCGTCTTGTAAAAGAAAAAAAAAATGTATTTTATTGTTAATTTATCTTAGTATTTTTTCTGCAGTTATTTATGAGCAAGTTTTCGTAGTAATGTGAAATTGGAAATGTACGAGCGACGTGAAGAATTTGTAAGATCTTTATAGATTAAAGTACATATTTGTGCCGCCTCTGCTATAAATTCATAAAACGTCGTCACTTATATTAAACCACAAGGCTAATCTACGTATGAATTATTTAATTTCGTTTACTTATAGCATTTTGTTTTAAGTAGTGAGAGTTAAAAATTGTATAAAATAACATTTTATATGCATGTATCCAAAAGGACGTTCATTAGTACGATAATGCTATTTTGTAAAGCATAAATTGATTGTAAGCTGAATAAACACGTAATTATTAGAAGACGAACATGCACATCAAATTTTGTTCATGGCTTAAATTTTTTACGCTTTGCTACGGTTCGTTGCAAAAAATGATCATGCAATTAGGTTATATATTTTTCAATAAATTCTCACCACTTAAAATGATATGTTGAATTTTAAAAATGAATGACCACAACTCGAAAAATTTCCATTTTTCTCGTGCTTTCATGTACAATAGTGCAATAACTTATGTAATTAAGTAAACTTATCCATCGAATGGTGTTTTCACAGTCTTTGATTCATAAATAGATGAAATGGTAATTTTTAAAGATACTTTAATATGGTTTTAAAATAAATGTTTTCGCAAAAAAGAGGTTTTGTGTTAAGCTCTGTGTGAGCGTGTATCGGCAACACTGTCAATTGCTGCATCCTCTTTAATAGTTATATTATATATATATAAATATATATATATTATAGAGTATTTTTATTAGACAAAAATACAATAAATGTGTGAAGTCCATAATAAGTATATTATTTTATTACAAACCCATATTAGGTGCTTTTGGTCTTAAAATAGTCGTAGTAGCCCAGTTTAAGAAGTGAGGAAACGGTTATAAAGCGGGCGAAGCCACGGGCGGGTCAGCTAGTAGTTTATAAATCAAGTTTGCATTGTGCACTAAAAATAAGTATCTATTATGTTCTAAATCGAACGCATTATAGTGATTATCTGCTAGAGTACGCAACTTGTGTAAGAAATGCATTAAAACATATAATATGTAGTAAATCTGACCAAACTGACCAGGAAGCTTCTCGTCTATCGAAATTAATAGATATTTATCAGACTTTCCTGATGTTATATGTGTATAAATCTATTACGTAAATAGCTGTTTGAAAGCTCTATTAGGCTCTGATAGCTAACTTTGCAAAAAACTTTTCCATTTAGAAATAAGTACATACCTACTTTACAAAGTATTATTATCGATATGAACTAGCACTGTTTAGGAACCTAGTAAAATAACTAATAATAGTTTCATAACTTTCATGCTCATGCATTTTCTAACAGGGAAAAGTTGTCACTGATAGCAGCTGACGCTTTTGTACCTATAATTTCTAGGAAATTTGTGGTACCTAAACTACAAATTATATACAACTATTATGAGTGGTCTGGTTAACTTTTAAACTTAACATTTGTTTAATTATGTAATATTAGAACATGAAACGGGTAACATACCATGATTTGAATGTTTTTCAATTTTTTCGTTCAATGTTACCCGTTTCGTGTTCAAATATTGTTAAAAACCATAATAAGCTATAAATTATAGTCGAATATTACAAAATACCTATGTACTAAAACACATTACTGCACATTAAATGTGTATCGAGCATAATTTTAGCAGAACATAAGTTAACATGCATTTAGCACTTACGAGACAAAATATTGTCTCGTAAGCACTGTTGATGAAATAAAATAATTCTCAACTCTCAGGCTTGATCGCCAACCAAACCACCTATTAACAGAAATACTCCTACCACCGACAACCAACTCCGTAAATAACAAAAAAAAGAATGAAACTACTGAGCTTCTAATAAATCTCAACAAGGAAATAGTAAAAAAGAAAGCAAAAAAGAAAAACAATTAGTAATAAATTAACAATAAGTAATTATTGATTGAAATAGATTTACCTATTTAAATGGTACAAAGGTGGTGAAACTAAATTAACCGTTTTCTTTATAATTAACAAAGGAAAATCATATCTACTATTTTTTTGCATATTTCTGCTGCTCACACTCTGTAAGTTCCTATCGCAGATTTGTAATAAAATGTTTGCGGCCGCAGATGTTTTGAAATACTTATAATTTTGGATCAATAAAACGAAGTGTGAGTTGTGTGCCGCCCCATTCAGGGGTCTCTCAAGAAATATTAGTGAAGCTCTTGCTAAGGGACCTGTTTGGTGGATCCTTATTCTAGTTTAAATGTTGACCACCATTATATCTGTTTCTTTAAATTGGGTCGGGATTGGATGTCGTTTTTGGAGAATTATGACAAGTATCTCTTCGAGTACGGCTAGTAGGTACCAATATAATGATCAAATTCATTATAGCTCAAGAACAGCTGAATCGATTTGGATGAAAATTGGTAGAAAGGTAGCCAGAAGAAGGACACAGGATACTTTTTTTTTTTGCTATAGTACCTACCTATTAAATGAATTCACAAATATCAATGATAATTGTTATTAACAATAAACAATAAAATCATACCAATAATTATTCAATATAAATGTAAATTTAATTTCTAATAATCATCAATAATTAAACATTGAATAATCAATATAACGCCACTGCTTTATTTTTCTTCTAATATTTTTCCATCCCACGGTTGCCTGGAAGAAATCGCTCTTAGCGATAAGGCCGCCCATTGTCTCACTGTATTGTTTTGTGTTGTATTTTTTTGTGTACCGTAAAACACTCCAACATTGCCCACATTTTTCGAATAATTACAATTTTTGTTATTTTTTTGTATGGGGACACAAGTATTTTCTATTAGCATCTGCAACTATAGGATATTTTGCATGTATTATTTTATAAGATTTTGTTATTCGTCAATATTAAATCAAGTATTTTATTATTTTTAAAGGCGGGCAATGTTATCTCGACTTATTGCCAACATTGCCCGCGTTGATTTTTGACGCAATTATCTCCTCTCCGGCCTCTAATCAGCTGACAGCGAAACCTGTACAAGAATTCTGACCAAAACTGGCCTTTACTTTTAAACTAAAGCGAATCCATGACAGGTTTCCTACCAAAATCCATGTTAGGCTAGTTGGGCAAAATTACCCTGACCTTGTTAGCATTTTCCATACAATTCGCTTTTCGCCTTTAGTAAAGTGATAGGGTTGGTACATCTCAGTAAACTGTTCTTGACTTTTTATTTCTTTTTATGTTAATAAAAAAACAAGATTATCTTCTATTGAATTATTTAAAAAACTTTTGAGTAACATGTTTGATTCAACAGATTCACATGCAAGTATTAACATTTATTCCGTGTTATTTTTAATACATTCTGGTTCCAATCTTTCGTCTGGACTTTCTTTGACGAATTCGAGATTTTGTTCTTGCTTTTAAGAAATAATAAAAATAAATTATCTAAATAATCAAGATAATAATAATCAGCAAAAAAAAAAAAAACTCGGATGTGTCAACCCTAAGCTTATTTTGACTGCGGGCAATGTTGTCAATAGTAGATCGCAAAAATACCAGATAACTTTGCCCACCATTATAACTTTAGTTATACAAGAGCTGCATCAATGACAATAAAGTTATAATAATACCTTAAGTTTTTTGTACAACATAATATAAATTAAACTCATCTGTGTTTTCTCCATCACGCACAATCCACTTTTGAATTTTCACCAAAATTTGCCCGCAAAAATACACTCTGTCTTTGACGAGTTCCAACAAGTTACTGAGTGACTTTAGCGTTACATCCAATAGACAGTGGTGCTAAACACAAAACCTATTTTCTACCAAAGTCAATAAATGTCACCATAGTATTCAGATATTTTTGCTATTAAAAGTTTTGCTTAAAAATTGGTCTTCGGGCAAAATTACCCTCGGTGGCAATGTTGGAGTGTTTTACGGTATCTGTTTTGTAATGTGGTGTGACAATAAAGTATTTTGTATTGTATTGTATTGTATAACATTAAAAATTTATTATACCTGCCAACAATAGAAAATAACAAAGATAAAATTGCAAACTTGAGTAGAAAAGTATAACAAAAAAAAAAACAATTAAATTAATTTCATTTTTAAAAGGAAAAGGGAAACGCTGTGTCGAGCGTCTAACCAACAAAGATGGACAGACAATCTTGTGAAGGCTGTTGGTTCGCGATGGATGCAAGATGGCGCTGTGTACATTGTCCAGCAATATTTATTTACTAAAGTTATTTTCCAATTTATAAGAAAACACTTGACCATGTTAAAATCTAATGACTTCATGACGAGACGTCTAATTGGAGGTATCTAAGCTCAGCTTACCCCGTACACTTTTTTCATAAACTTCTTTGATAAAAACCACTGAACTCTAAAAGAAAAATAGAATTATTGGTCGTAAAAACTAGTGTTTCTGCTTTTGTCTGCATTCCAATTCCACCCACCAGCCTAAGTTAACACCTTTATTATTATTGTTTCATTTTCAAAATGTACCTACCTACCAAAATCTCTGTACCTACGTGGGAAATACGTAGGTACCTAATTATTTCAGGAAGATGCCTGTGTATTAACATTGGTACTTTTCCGGATATAAATAGTATGGTATAGTAAAACCATTCTAAAAATGAACTCCCCTCCACAAAACCGTGATGATTTCAACGTGTGAGAGGAAATACAGAAAAACAGAATACACAGAAAAAAAATACAGAATTCGGTGGAGGGGCGTTCATTTTAGAAATAGTTTTACTATACCTACCGTAAAACACTCCAACATTGCCACCGAGGGTAATTTTGCCCGAAGACCAATTTTTAAGCAAAACTTTTAATAGCAAAAATATCTGAATACTATGGTAACATTTATTGACTTTGGTAGAAAATAGGTTTTGTGTTTAGCACCACTGTCTATTGGATGTAACGCTAACGTCACTCAGTAACTTGTTGGAACTCGTCAAAGACAGAGTGTATTTTTGCGGGCAAATTTTGGTGAAAATTCAAAAGTGGATTGTGCGTGATGAAGAAAACACAGATGAGTTTAATTTATATTATGTTGTACAAAAAACTTAAGGTATTATTATACCGTTATTGTCACTGATGCAGCTCTTGTATAACTAAAGTTATAAAGGTGGGCAAAGTTATCTAGTATTTTTGCGATCTACTATTGACAACATTGCCCGCAGTCAAAATAAGCTTAGGGTTGACACATCCGAGTTTTTTTTTTTTTTGCTAATTATTATTATCTTGATTATTTAGATAATTTATTTTTATTATTTCTTAAAAGCAAGAACAAATCTCGAATTCGTCAAAGAAAGTCAAGACGAAAGATTGGAACCAGAATGTATTAAAAATAACACGGAATAAATGTTAATACTTGCATGTGAATCTGTTGAATCAAACATGTTACTTGAAAGTTTTTTAAATAATTCAATAGAAGATAATCTTGTTTTTTTATTAACATAAAAAGAAATAAAAAGTCAAGAACAGTTTACTGAGATGTACCAACCCTATCACTTTACTAAAGGCGAAAAGCGAATTGTATGGAAAATGCTAACAAGGTCAGGGTAATTTTGCCCAACTAGCCTAACATGGATTTTGGTAGGAAACCTGTCATGGATTCGCTTTAGTTTTAAAGTAATGGCCAGTTTTGGTCATAATTCTTCTACAGGTTTTGCTGTCAGCTGATTAGAGGCCGGAGAGGAGATATTTGCGTCAAAAATCAACGTGGGCAATGTTGGCAATAAGTCGAGATAACATTGCCCGCCTTTAAAAATAATAAAATACTTGATTTAATATTGACGAATAACAAAATCTAATAAAATAATACATGCAAAATATCCTATAGTTGCAGATGCGAATAGAAAATACTTGTGTCCCCATACAAAAAAATAACAAAAATTGTAATTATTCGAAAAATGTGGGCAATGTTGGAGTGTTTTACGGTACTTATGTGATTTAAAATTTAAATTCAGTTTTTACCTGATATGCATATGCAGTGAATATACCTATGTGTATTTGCCAATTTAATATGTCAAATACAATTAACTATGCAATTACTATAGGGGAGTTCATTTTTAGAATGGTTTTACTATAGATACTTAATTTATTATAGATTTATTTGATAAACTTTTCTACATCATTTTTATATTCATTTTCATTATTATCGAATTGTTTGGGCTTGGAGAAAACTTACACACAAAGCGCCGGTGTTTCATAGTAACTATGATACTGTCAAGGGGAGTTATAAAGCGAGGGAAAATGATCACGGCGCACAGTTCTCTACCACAAACAGTCACGACACTCGGCGAGTACACGCGTTGCCTCGTCTCTACAACATAATAGCCGCTAATCATTAATTTTGTATAAAACCTACCGAAATATTATTCAGTATTAAATTACGAGTTCGTAAATCATGACAATATATTTGATTGTAAACAGCCCCGTAGAATGAACTTTAAAATGAGTGTTGTGGTGCTTTTCTTTTTCGTTGGGATGTTACAAGGTAAGTCTAAGTTAAAATCCATATTAGTAATAAATCTGTAAGGGTTGGTCATGGAGTAAGTTAGTTTATTTTCACAGATATTATGTTATTATGATACTGAAACTATTTAAACGCCATAACTCTTAAACCAAAGATTCGACTTTGATAGACATTTAGAGGTCTAGGACACAGGATAGGCTATTTAAATTCTTGCTCCAGTTATGATATGACGTGGTCCCCATACAAACGCGGACGGAGTTGCGAGCATCGCTAGTATTAATAATAAACCTGTAAGGGTCGGTCATGAAGTAAGTTAGTTTGTTTTCAGAGATATTGTGTTTAGAGGCTCAATGTATGATACTGAAACCAATTTGACCATTCATAGATTTTTTTCTGTATGTACCTATCTATATCTACCAATTTATTATGTACTTACCTATATTATGTTCCGGCATAACTCTTGAACCAATGATCCGAATTTTATGAAATTTGTTAGATATACATTAAGACATCAGGGACACAGGAAAGGCTATTAAAAGTCTTGCTCCAGTAAAATAAATAAAATAAGACGTGCCCCCCATAAAGTTGAATAAGTTTTGTCCTTAGATTAAATGAATGCTATATATGTAGGTATTGTTTTTATGTTACATAAAACACATTCGATTCTACAGAATCATTATGGGTAATGGAATACCCCATATTATTTTAGTTTTACCTACTGGTAGGATATTTATAGGAAAATACAGATTGGTATAAGGTAAGTTTTTCAAAATTATTAATAGCACCGTTAAATCAGAATGAAAATTTAAATTCTAATGTGAATGTACTTTTAAATAAATTACCCACGTCACAGAACATATAATTACCCTATGAGTTATATTATTTATATCAGAACGATTCATGCCGCATGGTCCACAATTATTATTATAATGTCCTACCTAACGTGCTTGATGTCGCTCTATAGTGGACTGACACAATAAAAATAAAATTACAGGAATCACTGACCGACCCAAAGACCTAAGTTTTTTCTGCATTGTTTTATGAGCAGGTTTTGTTTCTATGTCCTCGTTAGGGGTCAAAATTGGCTTCTCCACACAGCAGCATCGTGAGAAACTGCTAAATCTGACGCTAATTGAATTACGTTACATCACTAAATAAATAGCCTCACGGACGAAGGAAATGGGCTTCAAGTTTTTGTCGAAAGTTGTTAATTAATAGGCAGGAGATAAATATATTTGCGTACAATTATAAGTAGGTCAGTGTGCGTATGTTTCGTAATTTTTAATTTGTGTAATGATTAAATAAAAAAATAAAAAATAAAAAAAGATATTTATTTTCAATGATGATAATGATTGAAAATATCTTTAATGTTTATTTTTTATTTGTCTTCTTTATTTTATTCAAATTAAATCATTATTTATATGCTTGAAAATTATGCTTATTTGATCTAAAGTTTTGATTTTGAACAGCATTGTCACGCCCATAAGTCACTTTAAAGCTCTTACCTCCATGCTAAGATATATTTTTTTAATTATCATTTAGTATTATCTTAATATTATATTAATTCTATATGTCATCACATCTACACGTTAATAATTTTATTACCTAATGCAATAAGTAATGTTACTAGGTATGCCAAATCGCTTGAAATGTTGTATCAGTAAAGCCTGCGTGTATACAAATACACTAGTTTTTGTTTAGTTAAAAAGTACCTAGTAGTTTTGATTTTATAGGCATTCAAAGTTTCGAAAAATATCGAGTCTCGCTAACAGTCACATGAGCGCTTGTGACGTCATAGTGCAGCACGATCAGTCTGGTTCACTCAGTCAGCTTGCATTCGCTTGTTATTGTGACGTAACTATAATAGTTAGAAATATGCTGTCGCGACATTTTTTGTAGATATTAATGTGTTCTACAAAATTGTAGTACATTGTATATTTCTAAAATGAATACTTTTCACAGCGCATGCGATATAAGATTTTTTTTTTACATCTTGGGTGACATATTTGGGTTTTCCGTGCGGATCCCTACTTTTTTTGAAAATATAATATAGCTTATTATGCGTATTATGCGTATTATGTTTATGCGCTTCTATACTTATACTTATCTATACTAATATTATAAAGCTGACGAGTTTCATTGTTTGTTTGAACGCGCTAATCTCAGAAACCGCTGGTCCGATTTCAAAAATTCTTTCAGTGTTGGATAGTCCATTTATCGAGGAAGGTTATAAGCTATATTAGATTTTCAAAAAAAGTAGGGATCCGCACGGAAAACCCAAATATGTCACCCAAGATGTAAAAAAAAAATCTTATATCGCATGCGCTGCGAAAAGTATTCATTTTAGAAATATACAATGTACTACAATTTTGTAGAACACATTAATATCTACAAAAAATGTCGCGACAGCATATTTCTAACTATTATAGTTACGTCACAATAACAAGCGAATGCAAGCGGACTGAGTGAACCAGACTGATCGTGCTGCACTATGACGTCACACCGTAACCGGCGGCTCGCGTCGTACGGTTACAACTTGTTTTACTTCTAAATCGGAAACTAATTGATGTATCGAAGTAATTCTTTCACTAGTATTTTTTATATTTGACATAGAATATGGTGTGCTATTCATCAAAATTAGGTAACATTATCAATTAAAACCTATATTTTAAAGTTAATTTATACTATGACATTTAAAAAATACTAACTTATCTATTAATTAATTACCTATTTATTATCTTATATTTCCTTACTACCATTTGTTTTAACGATTATGAGGATATAAACACTACTTAGATTCCGCAGTTTACGTTGGTTGGCTAAATTTTGTATAATGTTGCCATATAAATTCTTATAAAGGATATGAAAGAAAATATATTGGTAACTAATACTCATTCAAACTGAGGAAAGTAGGTAAATATTAATATTAGGCAATAGTATACTATTACCTCATATGGATATGGAAGTCATACCTATATGACGTCAACTTAGGTAATTCTTATTGATGCTTATAACAAATACCAAACAATAGTACCTAACCTACCTTTATTAGCGACGTTTCATAAATCACCTGATATATCTTAAAACTTACAAGATATAAAACCTGTGTATGAATTACCTCTATGCAGGTAATTGTTTTTTTCGTATAACATATTTGGCCACCCAGCAATTTTTGTATAGAAAGGCTGGCCGTGCCTTGCTGGTTTTGTTGGCGGGTTCAGTAACCGCTGAGAACAACAGATCAGTTCCATGACCTCTAATGCAACGTGCATCCTACAGGAATGTGGAGAAGGTTTGGCAGTTCTGTCTTTCTCCTTTGTTTACCCTAAGATAGCATAAATTAATGTTTTAGCGTTCGAAGCCGTCTATCCCTCATTTAAAATTAAATAATATCACCATATATAAGCTTATAGCTTATCTAGTGACAGATTAAAATGTAAAATCATTTTATTAACCCATATCACGCCAATTACGTTCCCACTGCTGGGACACAGGGACTTCTCTCTTGACAAGAGAGATTAGGCCTACGCTGGCCAAGTCATAGCCATCGTCAATATCTAATACGAAGTTTATAAAAATATAGCCTTCCTCAATAAAAACTATCCTACTGTGAAATATTTTTTCAAAATTCCTGATAATAGTGCGATGAAACCAACTATCAAACAACTCTACGCTCCACTGCGGTTCATTTTCTGATATTGACGACACCCACGAGAAGGCATGGTGTGGTACTATTCTTCGGACGGCACCAAAAGGCAGATGTTGGCAGCAGCATGTTCATAATCATAAAATAGTTTTCCAATTTCCTTTACCTAAAATGGGCGTATAAAATGGGTTCTATTGAGGAGTCCCCTGCGTAGTTTTTCACGTTTTATAATTTCATAAAACAATAATGTAGTTATAGGTACTATTGTTAATTGCCCTATAATTAGGTCAAGATAAAACAAAAGCTACCTATAGGTTCCTGTGTATTGTTAACTCCTTTCTGTGTCGGTTCAGAGTTCGTCTTTGTCTACAAGAATAAGTTATAGGCCGTTTTATCGATGAGTTCAATAACACAGATCAGACAGCGTGTACTAGTATAACGTGTATTTATCATCTAGATTTCCATACAAGATGCGCTGCAAATAGAATGCAATAACTTGCGTAAGTCCTTTCGAGACGTTGATGTTACTTCATAACAACAAATATAAATATTTAATTATGAAGAAATACAAAGACTTTGTTTTTAGATGTAAATTAAAACTTGGCTAATTGCTACAAAGGCCAGCGTTTTTTTTTGTGTCGTCTGAAACCAAATGGCTCTATCAATTTAAAAGATTTATTTCTAGAAAAAGAAGCCTTTTTGGGTAGTAAAAACCGATTTAAGTACCCAAATTTTTTCCTGGGCCTATGTCCAGCTGTGGACGTCCGATGTCGTAAATGATAACGAACGATGATAATCCAAATTTTCCATTTCACTGAATGCCCTTGAAACATCGTACCGTGTAGGCCCGGCCTAAGGATAGTTCCACTCTCGTTCTCTTCTCTTAGTTGTGTCAAACCAACTAAGGCATTATATATACCTACCAGAAGATGGCAGAAATACCTGCTTAGTTAGTGGGAAGTAGGTAATACGACTTCTTTTGATGACGAATCATTTTGTCAATAATGGATTGAATATCAAGCGCATGCTAACTTCTGTAGGTGTAGATAGTATTCTTACCGAATTGGCATTCGTAAATGTTACCTACCTTGGCACTAAACACAATTCATTTCAGTCATATAGCGCGACATTAAATAACTAAAGAATTTTTATTAGATATGCCATTTGGATAAGTACCAAAATCCTGTGTGTGTTTAAACGTGTTTGGTCGTAGTAATCTTTGGTGCTCAAACATAATGCAGTTTCTTTGATCTATGGTCAGGATAGAAGGCCGCACTCGTAATCTATGGAATTGCTCCAAATAATATTTGTAATGTGCATTGCTACTATTAAAATAATGTTTATGATTTTAAAATAGGCACAGTATAAATTATTTGATTCACAGGAAATTTCCACCAGGGCATTTTCACTAGTGTGAATAAAAGTTGAACCTTTAGTATTAATTTAATGATTTATTTGTTTTATATTGTTCTTTAATATAAGTTGATATCAACATGAGCCTGGTTTGAATAAAGTAGGTAGGTACCTAAAGTACCTTTTAATATTATTAATTAATTTAATCGTTTCTTTTACATAAAAGGTGGTTGAAATGTGGTTGATAGGTAGTTGAAATGCTTACCTACCTCGCTAACATAACTTAAAATCCAATTGTTTTATTATCTGACATGAGAACTCAGTTTATTTATAACTTTAGTTATTTCCGCGGAAGAAAACAACTTTAATTTTTTACAAAGATTAGGCAGAACTGAAAAGCAGTCCTGAATGTACTGAAAATTGAAATTCTGAAAGCATTATATGATAACCGGCATGAAATTTAGCATTTTGTTACACGCTATGAGTATGGATCGAAGAATTGGTGCCTAGTACGCCTAGGCCCTGGCTGTGATCTGCCCTTCTATGATAAATAGAAAGCCTCCTAACATGAGAGAATATTCACTTTATTAAATGTTACCTTCTTATCAGGAGTAGCTAAAAGCCGCAGATGAATTTAGACATGATAATAGATTAAACAAATTTGCGGTCCCAAATACTTAGTTACTAAGTGTATGAATGAATAGAAACTACATTTCTATTAGTGTATGAAGGTAATAAGGAATTCCAGATTCCAGTAACAAACATTTTTCCGTCCGTGAATACAAAATCCATACAAAATTTCACTTATTAAAATGTGTGGTATTATTCTGCTCTACCTATACAATAATATGAGTACAATATTATGTTTTAGGGATCACTCTTTAGACACTCTTCACCTATAGCCAAATTTATAGGTAGGTTACCTTACTAAAAAAATTAAATATTAAGGTACCTACTGTTACTAACTTCAACCTCAGGATTACATAAGTTCTGTTATCTTTGTTGTTTAACCCTTCTTTGCATGATTTTTTCGTTTTGACTGAAAAAAAGCATAGTGATGTAAATTGGGCTCTAAATTGTAGGAAAAATTATTAAAAAAATCCTTGTAGTACGAGTAAGTAAAAAAAATGCAGAAAACCATACGATGTAAATTTCCATCACTATGCAAAGTCACTCCTTGAGGTCAGTACTAAATTAATAAAACAGCATAATTTGTTATAAATATTTACTATCATTTCTATTCCTTGATATTTGAGATAACATTTATTATTTTTATTGAGGCATAGATTGACTCTACATACATTTATTGCACAATATAGTAGAATACCCTTTACATCTAGGATATTTGCACCTGAGTGAACTACCTACAATAGGCCAATGTTCAAAATTATCTCTCCGGATGTCTTTTGGTGGTGGAGGTGCTGCAGTACCTTTTCTTCTTTTTGCTTCCAATTCTTGTTCTAGATTACTCAAGCTAGGTCACCCTCTTTTAGCCTGTAGAGTGACTCCTTTGTTGCACAGTACAAAGGCTAATTCATTTCAAAATTGGCCCAAGGTAAGCATGTTTTTCATTGGTTCATTTCTTTCTTGTGCATTTTTTCTGTACACTATCCAAGAATTTATTACAGCTAAATCAAATAAATGGAAAAATATGCGCAAGTACCATTTTTTGGACCTAACAGTAATATGATTCCTTCCCAGAAAACTGTCCATGAGGTCTACCCCTCCCATGTGTTTATTGTATTCCTGTACTATATGTGGGCAAGTTATTTCAATTTTTTGTTTTTTTGCCTTGTCATACCTTTGTACCTTTATCACAGGCAATGCTCCAACATATGTGGATAATAGGGTGACTACCTTATTGTCTTTCCAAGCAACACATGCCATTTACACACCATCAACAGTAGAAACCCTTTCTTCAAAACTTCCTCTGGGTATGGACTTCTTCATAAACTCTAACTAAAACACTGGTAAGGTGTTTCTAGTTGTGATACCTCAGTTGTAGTAGCAGAACAACCCAAGAAAGCTATGTTATCTTCATTGAGGTCCATACTCTTCTTTTTCCACACTAATCTTCTTTTATCAAATAAAAAGCTGGATAAATTATTTGAAGTAGCTCTTTCAGCGTTTACCTGCTCCTCTATATCTTCAACAAGGGGAGGATCATCTTGAGCAGTGTCTTCGTCATCATTTTCAGCTAAATTTTCCTCTTGTAAAACTCTCAAAATTTCATCAGCTTCATGATACTCATCTTCATCAGAATCCTCGGCGTCAAGGCCATCCTCTGATAAATAGCCGTCTTGTAATTGAGACAGATAAGTCTCGATTGCCCTGTCGTCCATAGTTTCCGATCTGAAATCAACACAATTGTGAAAATCACCTGGACCCTGCTCTGTACTTTACATGTGAAGTCACTGCATGATGATGTAAATTTACATCAGACAGCTTTGACTATTTTTCGATAAATTTTTCGATAAAACATGCACAAAAAATATCAGAATATCAAAGTACGAACCTGGTTTTACCACGTTATCAATTTTTTATCAAGGATAACTGTATGCTTTCTCCAAAAATGAACACGAAACTTGCATCTCCTTCCAAATCACAGCAAACATAGGATTGTCAACTTCTGACACAAATTTCTCTATGACCTTTTGTTGATTTTTCTGACAGATTCGTTCCGTTACACGTAGAATTCCAATATAATGTTGCCAGTAGCAGCAAAAAATAAACTACCAACTTTTTGATGACTTTTTTCTTTGTCCAATATTATGATGTAAATTTCCCTCACCATGCAAAGAAGGGTTAAGAAATGGAATTTCTAATCATCACGACCGAAACTAATTATTTTTCACGAGAGTTCGTGTTCAAGACTAAAGTCATGAAATAAATTTATGGTAGATAAATGTTTTCTTATCCTTTAAGTACATTTCTCAGTAAATAAATAGAGCATAAGAAGGCTCTATGTTCCAAAGAATCACATCAGGTAGAGATCATAAATAACGAAATTTCTCACAACAAAGTATCGTAAAAACCGCGTACTAAGTTAAGTTCTATTAGTTTGACTTGTAGGAGTACAAAAGTTTTGATTATTTATTTAATTTTAAGATCAGGTAAATAGACAAACTTACGCTAAATATTTTGGTTCAAAATTGATTAATATTAATTTATTTATTATAATTACACTATCTAAAATAAAGAAATAGTACTTTGATGGACGTTCTGCTACATGAAATAAATGTTTTATAGTTATTTAATCAGCCAATTGACATAATTTTTTTATTAATTTTATGTTTGCTCGAGCTGTCATTTTGGTTTTCTTCGATCCTCAGGGAAAATAATGGGACTACCTACTTACCAGATAGCCTATCGATAAATACATTGGTAACTTTCTCATGTCTCAAATCAAACCGACCGTTTATTGTCAGTGAACTTTCCGATCACGACACAAACTATATCCTGCTGTATTCTAAATTAAGCTTTAACTGCGTTCTACGTTAATATTGCCCTTGAACTTAAAAGTTTTATTGCCAATAAAATAAGCTAGCGATCTTGTAACATTTAGCAAGATATACTACTTGGCTTAAACCGATCGACGATCCATGATATTGGCAAATTTGGCAACTCTTTGCCTTCAGTAGCAGTATCAATCAATATAAATAAATAAATCTCGTAAATAATGTATTAACTCATAATGTATTAACCGACACATCATAATGTACCAAATTACCAATGCTCTTCCCTAAAATCAATAGGCATATTACCCATAGGTTTATAAAATCTATGCAACGTTTATATACTCGTATGATATAGTGCCGATATTGTAGCTAGATATTATAATGAAAATATATGTAGATATAATGAAAATTTTCTAAAGATACAAAATGCACTAGAGGTTTGAGTTAGGAACATCAACCGTTTGTCAAGTTCTGTAGACATCCACATTATTTGAGCTCTATATTATCAGTTGACTCAACATGTATAATTTTCTTTAAAGTTGGAGTGCCATTTCAAGAATAGATACTGCACAAACATTTCGGTATGGATGAATGATTGTAATGTATGTCTTTAGTATCGCCACACTTCAACTTCAAACACTTATGATGGTAATTCATACAAAGTGTGACTAATAAAGTTATTACGAAAGATTATATGTATAGTACTAAATTGATTTTATGATTTAGTATGAGTACGAGTCTATTATTCATTTAAAGATTTCCAAGATTTCGTTTTAAGTTAACATGGGTGTAATTATACATGTAATTTTTTTTTCGTAGTAGATAATTGAAACTAAAGCACCATCATCGTGATAACTGTAATTGTGTACCACAACTAAATATCGGGAATGTATGCAAATGTAAAAGTAAAATATCATTTATTAATTACAAATTGTCCACTTAATTATTACATTGCACACAAATGTAGAAAATTCCTAAATAAGAACTGTTCATTTTTATCATGAAGTTTTATCAACTTGCTTTTACGTTAAATCCAGCGATAATTTGTGGCATAGGTAGGTAATAAGAGAAATTCGAACCTGTACCAGTAGCGAAAGTTTATAAATAAACAAATTAGGCATTACCTCAACTTTGTTTGAGCCTTTTGATTTCTATTTATTATTATTTTTATGTGCAATATAATGGTGTAGGTACACAAGGTATTTATTACCAACCCTCTCCAATAATTTTTAGATTTTCTTTCTGTATAACATGTGTTTATGTTGCTTCATAACTCTTAAACCAATAATCCAAATTTGATGACATTTGATTAAATTTAGATATCTGGGACACAGGGTCAGGAGCTATTTAAATTATTGCGCGCCAGTTATGACAAAGCGTGGTCCCCTAAAAAAAAAATAACGCGAACGGACTCGCGGGCACAGCTAGTGATATATATCGGGTTTATATACATTCTATGCCCCGGAAAACCACTCCGCATTTAATAACTAAGTAAGAACCTATTTCAGAAAACGGAAAGAATACGGCAGCTATTTCAACGATTTCAAGGATCGATATCAGTGTGTCATCGCTCTAGGCGTAGTTCCCATTACCGATAGAATATAGATGAAGGAAGTGCATTATCGTGTATCAATCGAATAACCTCCGTGCATCAAATAGCGAACCATGTTGGGAACCAGAAACATGTCATGTTAGGCTTGTTTTGTTATTACAGTCACGTAACATTACGTTTCTGTAATTCAGTTTAATGTTCTACTGAACCAAAACAGCAGTAAATAAACATACTTGTTTATTTACCGCTGTTTTGGCTGTGTAGTTCTCGTCTAAGAGTAGTACCATTCGCCATAATTCTTTCCGGTGACATTGCTGCTGGACTTAGGCCTCCATCAAAATCTACCCGTGGTATGGGATCGTTAATAATAATTATATTTAGCGCTGTTTTGGTTGAGGTAACGGACTTATACGGACTTATGACTCCCGAAGCATGTCAGCACAGCTCGCACAGTTACGAAGCGGAGTGTCACTCCGGTGAGTTGATACGGACGTGCGTCATGGGCCTGGCAATATAGTGATTATTGAATCCTCCGAGACCTATAATGGGTTCTTCAAGGGATACCGATGCTTAGTACTAATCCCTGAATCTCCGTTAGGATTGTATTATTAGATTTTGTTTCTCAACACCGCTTAGTTTATCTAGGTCTTATCTGCCTTGGCAGAGCTGGTGGTCGATTAATGAAGGTAATTTCAGATTTAGTTAGATAATAAAATAAATTAATTTTACGAGCCAAATAATTTACGTAGCAAGTGTACAATCACCCAAGGTATTTGTTATTTATATTTACATTATAAATAACATTTTATTGAATTGAAATTTGAATTTCTTGAATATTCGAAAAGTATCAGATTACACAGTAGGTACAGTTTGCAAAATAAATGTTAGATGTAAAATGAGATAGGAAACAAAAATAGGTATATAAAAAAATTAAATATAAGATAAAATATGAAGATTAATTAAATATGCAAGGAATCAACTCATCCAAAGTGGAACTTGGGTGGATAAGATGACCGGACCGACCCTTTCGATTTACCAGCAATGGTGTATGACGTATTTTAAGGCCATTATTGACAATTTGACGTTGACGGATACGCCAAGGGCCTGATCATCATTATCATCGAACCCACTGTTTCCAAATACAAAAATATTATGCGGTACTCAATTTACGTCGCACCTAATGCGGATGACAGCTCGCAAATTGGTCGCGGCCTTCAAAGTTTCCAAAACAATGGATAAAACCGCGATAGTTTCACATTGTAACAATTGTTCTAATGGACTCTTAGCGTTACCCCTTGGGCACGTAACTAATAAACAATGTTGGCTATTGTCCGCTCTCTGGTTAACTTTAGGCTAGAACTCGGTGAAAGCGATATAAAGTTTTATGAGTTCACTGGATTGGGTTTCTAGGATAACTGGGCCTGTGTATCAGATTAGACAACTGGTTGTTTGGAAAGTTCACAGTATTACATTCGTACCAATACCACCGTTTTATATTGATTTTATAATATGACAGTAATTTCTGTTCAACACTATTATTCTATGGAGAGACCATTATTAGAGCACTTACTCAACATAACTTACAAGTGTCAGTGTTTTTATAAAGTTATAAAAATATTGCCTACTTATGTGTGTACTTTTAATATTATTTAAATATTTATAACTTTTTTGCAATTTAGGTAAGTATTGTTATTATAAATGATCAATCACCACACCAGTAAATAAGGGCCGCTGAAATAGCAATTTTAATTATCAGAATAAGAATTTAATCATGTAGGTTGTTGTAATAAACACATAATACCTACCACAGAAAATATATAATTACTCATACGAGATTACAAATTTACAATCTGTCTTTAGCAAATGAATAGAATTAACTACTAGTGGTGTGCGTCAGAAAGACTAAAGAATTAGTCGTTGTCGAGACAATCTAACGTTACTCATAAACCTTAATTCCCACCTAACCTGTAATTTAACTGGCAAAGCTGGCAAGTAAGTGATTATTTTTTTACAGTTTCTTGATAGAATTGGCAATAGGTACTACTTAGAGCCAAGATAATTGTGCCTTGGTCAAGTGATTTAGGTGAATGGGAGGTGAGGTACACTTAAAAAAAAGATACCTACTTTCAATTTATGATCCAGGATAACCATTATTTTTACTTGAATGTTGATAAATCATTTTGACACTGAGCCGAGCTGCGTGCGTGATTTAAGTTATGCGTACATCACGGCTCATGTTTTTTTTTAAGAGAAGACATATACATAAATATATATATACCTACCATGCGTACCAATAAATTTGAAAAACTTAACTTTTTTTGCAAAAACTACAACTATTAAGTACTTAATAGTTAAAAATTTCGCAGAATTTTGTAAAAACTGTAAATGACTATATATCATTTTATTAAACTCAAAATAGAAGTAGAAACTTATGTTTAATATGTATCTACTAAGAATACTAGGATACATGTATCTAGTAGGCGCAGATAAAAACGTAATATAGGGTACCTTACCTACCTACTAGGTAACATTGTGATGTTACCGACGTCTTGTTTATTTTTATTTAATAATGTACTGTATTTATTGACTTGTCCAAGTGATCTTTAGGATTTTATGGAAATAAATGACATAAATCTTTCAATATTAAACAAAACGGTTCTAATAGAAAAGAAATCGTTTAGGAAATTCTATTCTCTGTCGTAACATTCTATTGTTACTACTACTCGCCGAAAGCTGCTATTGGCAAGAATAAAAGGTCAATAACTATCGTTGTAAATAGTTGCATTTATTTTTATCAATGGAGTTGTCACGCGTCGATTGCCGTTACGGTATGTTTTTTTCTCTAAATTAGATCAATTTAATTCCTATTATTGGACGTTTCACTGAACCTTTATGCTAAGCAACCGTTAAATTCATCAGAATATGATAAATTGTTGATTTTCAACAAGGTTATATGTAGAGTTGTGATCCATTACGAGTATAAAGTGTTTGCATGTTAACTTAAACACGTGCTTAAACACTTCACTTCTAAAAGGGTATCTATGTGTGCCTTCCGATTTCAATAATGCGACTCTATGCTGTAGAGGTTTTGTAGTCTATGGCAATCTGAAATATGATAAGGAGCTAATTTGAAATCTGCTACACAAACAACCATGAAAAAGATGATAACATCTTGAAAATAACTGAACGGTTAAATGTACTTAATACTTTCTTAGCTTTAAATGATTGATTAAGTCGTAAATCTAATAATATAATAAAGAAAAAAGAAAAGAGATTATTAAAAATGTATTATACTTAACAAATAAAATAATAGCATTTACGTTAGGTAAAGACACAAGTAATAGGTATGATTGTTTCCTGTAGGTTGGTGCGTTTGTATTATACATAATAAGTAATTGTCCATACTTTGCACAAAGATACAATTTAATTTATGGACATAATTATATCTAAAGGTATTCGAGCAACCTTATAATTAACATTTTATTATTTTTTCAGTAGGTATCAAAAAAAGACTGATTATTTATGTTATTCCACCGTGTTACCTAGGAACGCTGAAGGTCATCTAGCCATCTATCTATGAATTTTTAGTTAGATGCCTTTATTAACACCATTATTAAAGTAACTAGTAGTTAGTACGTAATTGTTTTATTAAAGAAGGCAGTGATACCGACTGGTACAAATGTAAAAAATAATTCTAATCCACTTCAAGGCTCATTATAATATAGCCAAAAAAATCAATGCCTTGAATTCAAGGTACCTACGCTGAGGTGAGAAAGAGATCGCACCTTTCAAGGTGAAAATTATAAGATTCTTTATTTACTTTAAACCACAAAAATATAGATTATATGAGGTCATAAATATATAAAACTCAGTAAAAATCTGTAGGTATATGATAACTCGTAATGCTAATAATCCTTCCACCCCTATTTTACATTCCCACTGCTGGGACACAGGGACTCACTCTTGACGAGAGAAAGTAGACCTCAATTCTCCACGCGGGCCAAGTACGGGTTGGTGAATGACACAAATGCTTCAAGCTTTTTCAAACTTTTCAGAACATTCCGGTTTCCTCACGATGTTTGCCTTCACCGTTAGATCACATGCTATCAAAGTGCACATACATTTTTCAAAAAAAATCCAGAGGTGCGCGGCGGGGTTTAAACCTTCGGAATGATAATCGAATGTGCTCCCACTTAGTCTTAATTATTTAAACCTTATTGATCCTTGAAAATTCAAAGATTGCTAAGGTGGGATGAAACAAGCACGAACTAAGCCATGGTAGAGATGGTGACCTTGTTACCACTATCAACTAAGTTTTATAGATCACATTAACCTTTGACTGTAATGATATGGTTGCAGAAACTGCTGGTAAGAAAATAATATTTACCTCTTGGAAGGTGGAATAATGAATGATCATCATCCAAGGTTTGCCACCCGGTAGTGATGTTCTTCCAAAGAGCTATTTATTTATTTATTTAATTTGAAACGACTGCTCATAAACGTAAGTTATAAAGTATACATTTTATTGTAATTAGGTATTTAACTACCTATTGATTTTGTCATCTTGTAATTGATATTACTAAAATAATTTGAAATATTTGTTGGAGTATAATTGAAACGATTTCTGTAGATAACTACCTACTCGTTTTTAACAATTAAATGAAAAACGAAATGAAATTAAGCTAGAGTGACTAATATTAGTGGGATTGGGGAATCCCGTCACTATTAGTTAATCATAAATCATTCAGATACAATAGCTATAATATTTATAATTAACTGCATTCGTTTTACTTACACAATGTAAATAAATAAGATATGTTACAGACATTTATACAAGGTGCTTTTAGACATTTATACAAACCAACAAGCTGTACAGATGGTCAGGTTAAAGTTGCTGGTAGTAAACGATGTATCCGACCGAAATAAGGGAGGGAATATGTCCAGATGATGACGTCACACGGATTAAATTGTTTTAACTAAACTAACTAATTTTAAAAACTAGCTTTCTGAAATAATAAAAAATCATAATTATGTCGCAGTTGCCACAAAATAGTTTAAATGAGGCACGTAGTCACTTCAGTTAGAATAGTCGGAATGGTCACGGGATTATTTGATTGATAATCGTAATAACTATGTTCCGGTGTTTATCAACACAAAGGCAGGTTCTCACATACTGAGGACAACATTTGTACATTATTCATACAGTTCACAATCACAAATAAATCTAGTACTTACTATAAATACTAGAAGTTATACAAGTGTAAATTAATTTGAATTCCAAGAACTCCATTGTATAACAAAATAAATCTAAATAATATTATGATACAAATAAATGCGGAGTTATCAAATGCGGAGGAATAAGAGGAGTCCAGGGATACTAATTAATAAGATTATTAGTTCTTAATTATTATCTTCATTACATGGTTTAAAAAAGTCACTGTCAATATCTGTATGATGCTATCATAAAAAACGTAACGGATTTTGATGCGGTTAAATAGGTAGAGTAATTCAAGAGATACTCGAGGCTAAGAGAGCCTGCGACGCTCTGGGTTGCGCTTTCGATTCCCGGCTCGGGATAAATATTAGTATTATCTGTAGATATTTGAGCAAAGCGTATATATAGGTGTTTGCAATATGTCAAAAAATCTATAGGTATATTCGTTTTCTAGATCCCGAACCTTTACCAAGATAGCAATTTAATAAGAAACATTTCAAGAAGTCGTTGAACTAAGTGCTTTACTTGTATTATATTTTCCTGATGTAAATGATTCACAAACAAAAACCAAACGCTGTCATGATGGTTATAAAAACATGAATCAAGTAGGTAAGAGGCAAGATATGGCTAAGTGCGAGTTGGATTTGCTTGACCAGTGTTCCACCTCAGCCGACAGCCATTCCTCTTACATATTGAAAATAAAAAGTTATATTCTTCTTAATCATTTCATTAAGCAGTTCTAGCATAGTCTACAGGTAGAATAAAAAAATCTTTATTTGCGTTCTTAATTCTTAAAATAATTGTTGAATAAAATGCAAATAAAAACAAACAAAATATCTTTATTAAAAATGTTTTGGTTACATTAAGTTTTACAAAGATACACGAGTATTGTACAATTATGCATAGGCAGCTTGTAAGCCGAACATAGTCATAGATACATCCTGGATGTGTTTTGTTGACCATTTTTAAAAGAGAACTCTAAAACGTTTGAAGTAGGTAGAACAGTAGGTACGTCCTTAGCACCCGACAAAATAATTAATGTTGTTTTTACTTTTTTTACAGGTCCCAAACTCACGCTTGGCGAAGATTTTGGATATGATGGATCGATAGGTAAGTCAATAGATAATAAATACTAGGAACTAGAAGATTGAGTGATCATTATAATTATGAACCTATAATTATTTACCATTTTGTTTAAATATTGGGGGCTATTATTTATCTAGATTATCGTTATTGCGTAAAGGGTCTACGATGCTTTGCTATTCTTACGTAGCATACAAAAGACTTCAACGCGTTACACGTAGCTAAAAGAGGTGCTACGCCGTTACGATTTCATTCAACACTTTTTTTTTCTTTCAATTAAATTTTCGCTATTTTTTTGCAATAAAACAGTGATTATGATAATAATGTAATCACTATTTCAACTTATCGAGCGCTGTATCTCTAATTTTATCGAGAGTACCGTCTTTGTATCAATATAGAGAATTTATATTAGAAACTACACACGCTTAAAACTCACTTACAATTATACAATAAACATTTACATAGTAAGGCATGGCATGTTATAAAATAGATGAGATACTCGTATCTATAACGTTGTAATTGGAATGTACTTTGTATTTATATTGGTATAATTACGATGTTGTACTCGTAGACACATATAAATGCAATATACAATTGTGTATTATGTTATGTTTTTATAGGTACTTGCTCATTATCACAGGTATTTTAATCGTAGGTAGAGATCCACTTAGGTATTGAATTAAAAATTCCAGATCCGGCAGCTGTGTTACCACAATACCATCAGATAATTTTGTACTGGAATGTCAGGTTTTTACAATTTTCTGAAGTAATTATAATTTATATAGGTACTATGTAGGTAATGGTTAATAAAGATGTACATATTCAACAGTGTTAAAAATGTTGAAGAGCGTATACCTTAACCTTACCTTCTCTATGTCGAATATGCATGCCCGTTTGTTTGAACGACGAGTTCCCCCCCGCTTGTATGACGCTGTGTAACCCCAAACTACCCTAAGATGAGCCTTTCCAAATTCCAGGTCCATCGTTCTGGGGAGAGCGCTACCGAGAATGCAAGGGCAAGCACCAGAGCCCTATCAACATCAACCTCCTGCGCGTGAAGCAGATCGTCTTCCCCGACATCGAGTTCACGGGTTTCGATGGCGCCATAGATAATGTGCACGTCACTAACAATGGACACACAGGTACTTAATTTTTAAGCATTCACATTTATTTAAAGATCTTTGTTGACTAATACAGTTTTTGCATTCAGTATTCATTTATTTGTTCATTTGGCATATTATATGCACCTGGATACATGAAATTTATAGCAATTCCTTAAAATATAAACTTCCTCATTTATATTTGCATCAAGAATTATCATGAATAGTAAAATATAAAATACTTATAAAAAAAAAGTCCCGAGCAAATCGAACCCGCAATCTTCTCTGTCACAGGCGGACTTATGTCCACCGCGCCACAGATGCCGTGTATGTCACCAACAATGGACGAACAGGTGCGTCTTGTCCACAACACAATCAATACATGGTAATATCTAGTTTGATGAGGTTTACAAAGCTTGTAACTGTGATTAATGTGGTAAAATCTAGTTGTAATCCCGTTAAATCCGGAGTAGGTAAACTATATAAATACTATATGATTATGACTATTATTATGACTATTACAAAGTTAAATAAATAAATATTACTGGACAAAGTTTACTCGGGTTCTAGATATTCAATGCATCTTTTCTGTTTTATCGATAGTTATCGATTATCGATAGAATAGTTTTTATTCCTTGTTATAAAATTATTGGGAAAGCCTAATAGTGATAAGGTTTCCCAAATATATATATTGTAGCTAAAGGTTGATTTGGTTTGTCTCTTATTAATGTACGATTTATTCAAAACCTGTGCTTCATTGATATACTTTGCTTAGTAATCTGCTGTAGTTGTTTGTTATTTTAACTCAAAGGGTGCATCTTCTTCGTTCCATAAATAAGTTGCAATAAAGACTAATAATTTGTTTACGAAAAATATTAATAAATACTAAAACTATTAATATTACCTACGCTTTAATTGTAATCGCTTTAAACGATAAAAAAACAAGCATTAGGTACCATACATTAAACATAATGAGTTTACATTTTGGGTGCCTAGGTCCTACTTCAGTTTTCCAAAAAATTTAATAAGAGGCCCTAATGTTTACATACGACTGAATGCAAAATACTAACCGTAAAATAAATTCAAGCTATTTACTATCTTAGCGTAAAATCCGTTTACATATTTTTACGCTTCAACTGTTTTGTTACAAGTTGGAAAAAATCCTTGGACTTGAGTAGGAATAGGTATATCAGGCAAAAACCGTTAGCTAATAAAGTGGTACTTATACCAATTTTGATTTAGTTAGGTATAGATTAGAAAATAACTAGAAGGTTCACTACAAATTTACAATGCGCAGGCATGTATAAGCTTAACCTGAAAACGTAGGACTCAATTATGATGATATTGCTACAACTGATACAAATATTTATTAAAAGCTAGGTATAGTCCAAAAATTTGTTCTAATTCTACGGAATTTAACAAGAATACTACAAAACGGGCGTCAAAGGCGGTTATGATTCAAAAGGATCTCTGGCGTTATTCGGAGTTCAACGAGTTTCCCATGAGTGTGACTCACAGTGCGACTATGACAACGGGACCAGAGGAACACGTTGCATACAAATGCACAACGTTCCGGATCAATGCTGAATTGTATTATCATAATAGATTCTGAGAGTTTACGAATCTAATACCACGCGTGAAACGTTAAGGTTCCGGCTTAACAAATAATTAAAACATAAAATGTATGTGCATAAAAAATATGTACTTACTGTTAACTTTAATTGGTTTGTAACGTTTGTTAATGCAAAATAAGCTTTATTTCATTTATTATTTTATTATTATACAAATATTATTACAGTAATGGTTTTAAGAGACTGGGATTTTGATTCTGGGACCTTTGATTGTTTCAACTGAATATGTTTGTAGAACGATCAAATTGATACTGTGTGATTCCTTAGATAACTCACGCCGAACAATGAACCTCACTATTATTTACATAGGTATAGTAAAACCATTTCTAAAATGAACGCCCCTCTACCGAATTCTGTATTTTTTTTTCTGTGTATTCTGTTTTTCTGTATTTCCTCTCAAACGTTGAAATCATCACGGTTTTGTGGAGGGGAGTTCATTTTTAGAATGGATCATCTATACCTACATATAACTAAAATAGCTTGCATGAAACCTATGCATTTTTTCATATCATGCATGAAATCAATGATCCATTGTTTATAGTTTCCTTACCAGGAAGTGTATAAGACATCTAGTTACCCGTAACACAACCTACACACTAATTATAAAAAGTATTCTGTCCTATATATAAGCCAATTTATCTCATAAGTGAATTTGTAATTCTTTTGAAAAAATAAATAATCTTAAACCAGAACCTTCTGTACCTACCAATGAATTGTTAAAAAATATTTATTTATTCCTTCCAATTCCAGTTCTAATCGAAGTTAAGAACGAGCCTCACCCGCGAGTTCGAGGCGGGCCTTTAAACGACGACTATGTCTTCAGCCAGATGCACTTCCACTGGGGAGACAACGACACCTTCGGCTCTGAAGATAAGATCAACCATAAAAGGCAAGTACTTAAAACTAAAAAAAAATTTTTTACCCCCATGCTAGGTAAACCTAATAGGCCTTATAGGCGACACATACACACATTATTACACGCGCCGGATTTACACCAGTAGTGACCTGATAGTACCAGTACTACGGTGATTCCTGTGGCATAAACGGGAAATCAAGAACCTTTTTTTTTTAATTTGGTCATCTGTAGTTTATCCCAATATGAATTTATCAAACAAACCACGCCAGTATTTATAGTAGTTCTGGTACAATCTGAGCATGTAGGTACGGTGAGTTTAAGGACCAATCCATAAATTTTCAGAGATATTGTATTTGGGTCAATATATGATACTGAAACTAATTTGACGATTTTCTGTAGGTATGATGTTTGTAGGTATGTATGTTCCGCCACAACTCTGTTGTTGTTGTACATGTGTACGTGTGTACATGGGCTTCTTTAAAAGTCATCATTTAACAAGAAATCATGACTAGGCTATCAGTTTTCTGTTCAATAGAATTTACTTACGATAAATTGTGCTAGTAGGTCAAACATACCGACACGTAATTACAGAATTACTTAAAAGGTGCGTCAGAGCATGTCATAAATGTAGTTTAGCTACAAGGAATCAGAAAGTACCTACCTTATACCTTATACTAGCACTACCAAATATATTTATAAACAGAACACTTCTAATGGTTACTCGTATGACTAATGTTTTAGCGTAACTTTATGTAAATTGGAACGCAAATAAGATATCCTGTAATATCCTTCTAGGGTATTGTGAATTTGTGACGTAGGCATGTGGTTAGCGTGGTGATAATTTTTGTTAAAGAATTATGATTTGTAAATTTGATTGAAAACCCTTTGATACGTAATAAAAATAATATCGAATCATCATAATTATCTATATATTTATAAATATTTTTCTTGATATTATAACTTTTAATACTTCAATGGTTGTTGACAATAATAATATGATTTATTACAAGATCAATTACAAGAAACTGCCGAAATATCGTCGAACTCGAAAGAAACTCCTAACTTCATAACAAATCGAGGTAAAAATAATCTGCATTATAATATCTAGTAGGTATCATAATAACGTTTTTGTTTTTATTTCAGTTTCCCAATGGAGCTGCACATGGTTTTTTTCCGAGAAATATACAAATCCGTTGCCGAGGCTGTGAAACACGAAGACGGACTTACCGTGCTAGCCTTCTTCTATGAGGTATTATCTCTATTATAATCTACATACGTGACACGAAATTCCGGTGCAATTATGACCTTAGTGTGTACCTATTTAGAACATAACTTATAAAAAAACCGGTACCTACTCTAAATAACTAGTAGATATAACAACAATTTATAAAACTACCAATTTAGCTAAGCATGGGTTTGCTCGGGGAACCATTATAAGTCTGAACCCCACAATGCATACTAACACTATCAATTCCCATGACACACGCTTGTATCTATGGCACGGTGTAGCAGGCTTTGGGCATTTAATGTGTTATAGATCTGTGATTTACTTACCCTCAATGTTCTTTCTGAATTCCCAGTTGGATCGCCACCAGCACCCAGCCTACGACGACATCGTATCAGCGCTGGGCAACGTGACCGACCCGCACTCGTCCGTGGTGATGAGCCGTCCGTTCTCGTTCCTCAACATTCTACCCTACGACCTGAAGCGCTACTTCACGTACCGCGGCTCGCTGACCACGCCCCCTTGCTCTGAAGTCGTCATATGGCTGGACTTTGAGCAACCTATTAGACTTACGCATGAACAGGTAATCATCATAACAACCTATAGAGATGTCTCGAGGGATTAGGTATATTATTATTATTCAGCACGCAGCACCAACTTACTGAGATCACCAACCAGCCTATGGTTGGTGATCTCAGTAAGTTGATGCAGCGGCTGTCTGTCTTCCTGTATAGTAAATAACCGCACCGCCGCAAGGTTGCCTGTCTCTCTATTTTCTACAGGTTGCACTTTGGTGAATGTTCCCAGGAGCTTCATGACCTGATACCACCTTCCCCATTCCACAACAGGACAAGCAGACGCACGGCTCACTACCATCCATACTTAGTAGATATACCATCCACCCGTACTCCTTCATTATTCGCACTACTAAAGTTTGGAATGCGTTGCCTGCTGCTGTTTTTCCTGAAACCTATAATCTGGGTATCTTCAAGTCAAGAGTGAATAGGTACCTTCTAGACCCTTGCGATCCATCTTCGGCCACATCGACACTTTCCATCAGGTGAGATTGTGGTCAAGCAAGGGTCTATCAGCAATAAAAAAAAACCCTTATTCCGTTTTCCGAAACCTTTCTCAGGCAGGCTAGAAGCACAACTAGAAGCAGAGAATAGCCACAAATCAATGCTGCTCCATAAAGTGTAGCATTATACAATCCCATATTAGAAGAGTTCTGATCAGACCGTTTTTGGGAATAATACCTACCAACACATCAAAATCAATGAATACCTAAAATGTACCCCTAAGATCTCCCTAAACCCAAGTTTACTTTCAGATTGAAGCATTCAGAGAGCTAAAATCCGGGGACGGGAAGATAACCCACAACTTCCGTCCCATCCAGCCGCTAGGCGACAGGACGGTATACTACAGCGTGGATAATTCGTACCTCCGCTATGACAGTATCGACGAACCTGAAGAAACTACGGTCAAACCAAAGATAGGTCGCGGCGCCGGCCACACATTTAGAGCTAATATCATACACGTCATGATTATTGTGCTCTTTAGGATGCTAAATAGTTATTTGTAAATAAGCTATATCTAAGCTATATTTGACGACCTCTGTGGCGCAGCGGGTGAAGGTCTGCTTGCGACGCAGTAGGTGGCGGGTTCGATTCCCGCCCTCGGAACAAAATTTGTACGGATATTTGTTCCGGGTGTCTGGGTACATATGGTATATATAATAAAAATAACTATCATGTATTGTATATTATATTTAGTATATCAGAAATCTAGCAGCCGTAACACAAGCTGTGAGCTTACCACACGGCTAGATATTGCTGTGTGAATTGTCCGGCAATATTTATATATTTATATAAGCTATTACGCTCGGTAATTTTTCTAGAGATAAATGTTATTGCTTATTAGTTGTATCAATAATGTTGTACCAAGTAAAAGTATAGTTTACAATTATGTAGTCATATTAGATTAGTTGAACATCTTCTAGATAATATTAGGCTTATTTACACAGACTGACAATAAAAATAAAATAAATTTATATTTAAAATTGAAAGCATAAATTTTATCCTGTGATATTAAATATATTGTTTGCCTTGCAATCTGATGTATTCATAAAAATAAAATGAACAAATTGTAGACAAATTATTTTTACTCCTTAATCAATATTATCAGTGCGTTCCTTGCCCTTAAATTATTAAAAACTATTGAATATTTAACCAAATAAGAATATTAAAAATATTGTTAATCTTCTTCAATGGAACGATTATCAGTCATGGCAACCATAGCACTCAGGTCATCATCATTGCCTTGTTTTAAACGTTCCCAAATTAATTCAGCAATGGCTTTTTGTGTTCTTCTTTCGAGCTTCTCTAGTTTCTTAGAAACATCTCTTTTTAAATCCCAGTCAGGTTTCCTTGGAGCTAAACTAGATATGTCCAAATCTTGTAAAACCACCTGAAAACATAACAGCTCATAAATGGACATTGTTCATACATACATTCTTAAAATTGAGTTAGAAAATGCCAGTGATTTACATCATAGTATTTTTATAGCAAGAATATTATAAAGATGTGAAAAAACATATAAGTATCATGTATGTATTTTATATCAATTGGTTTTCAAAATGAATATGTTAGTTATCCTATAGTGAATTAATCATATAGTCGCTCAAAGAGCTTTGGAGAGTGCTCAGGGTTTCTCTTCGAGATCTAATCAGTAGTGTGGAGATACATAAGAGAATGCAAGTCACTGAAATATCCCAGCTAATTAGCTCTTTAAAGTGGCAATGGCTGACCATATAGCAATGGCCAATGGGGCCAAAAAATTCTTGAGTGGAGACCATGGATCGGCAAACTGGGGTCCGACTTCCACAACAAGATGGACAGATGATCCTGTCAAAGCTGCCAGTTCACAGTAGATGCTAGCTGCATCCAGCAGTGGACATAGTTTAGTTGAGTAAATAATAAAATGAATTACATACATTTTGTTAATAATACAACAATTTGTGAGTTAAAAAAATTCATATGCTACAAACCTTTTCTTTACCAGCCTCAAGTAAATCTTTGACTTCTTCTTCTAGTTCTGCTGGCACAGCATCTTCCATTTTTTCCACCTGCAATCCCTCATCTTGTGGCAAATAGCTTCTAAACTTTGGTCTGAAAAATACAATATTTCAAAATAATAGCACCTTTATATAAACTTAATTAGGTATAAGTACATTCAAGTTCTTGTCACATGGACATTATTAACTTTGAAAGGTCTTTTAAGGGGCTTCTACGAAAATAATCGTAAAACAAAAGTGTTCTCGTAAATTCTACTCTTTCATAATAACATACTAGTTCACATAGTTCTTACTTGGGAAGCAGTGCGATTTCATTTCCTGCAGACGTTGAATTGTTTTCTGGATTTTTACGTTTAAGATTTTTTAGTTTTTCTTTTCTTTTCAAAGCCTGTTCTTCTAAACTCCCAACGGACTCGGGGATATCCATAATTACCATATCTAACAAATCTCTATGTCCGCAATGGTCTACAAAAGGTTATTACAGTATTTATTAAAAACTGAGTACCTAATCTTTGTTTTTGTTTTCTTGTATGATTTGATTGATTGATTGATGTAAGATTAAAGTTTCTTTCTTGTAGGTTATAATAGGGTTGCCAGTACAACTAGCTATTTGTGGTTAGATCATTGTTGTGATGTGACAGTTACCATAGACAAAGATTCTATGCTGTTTTCTAAGCGTCCATCCCTGTTCATTCACACATTAAAATGATATAATAATTTATATTATATAACAACTATAATGCAAAACTCACCGCAAAATCTTTCCAAAGATAACATTTTAACTTCAGCTGTAGATAAATTTTGGTTTCGGAATTACTAAAAACTCAAATAATAATTGTAATTTTTTTTTGTCGAGTCATAATTGATATGTATATAAGGATATATGTTACTCGTTTAAGTGTTTCTTGTGTGACAAAAAATGATCTATCTATCTAAAAAAATCTATATAGGTAATAAATATTTATGATACCTATTTACTTTAGTTAATATCTCGTTTCATCTGTTGTTTACCCCTATAATAAATAAATAAATTATATGCACACAGTAGATAAATCAAAATATTTGTATTTATATAGATTCTACCGTCGTAGAATATTTGCTAGAAAAGACAACAAATGGGTTTAGTTGGTATTACATTTTTTCTTCTTCTTCTTTTATTATGGCGAACGTGACTGGCAATTGTAATTATGCCGTCAACCGCCAATGTCAAGTATTACATTTTTTAATAGAAAACATTATCTGTCAAACCTTTGTTATGTGTCATGTCAACTTCAAAACATAGCCTAAAATTAGGCTAAGATCAATGATTTTATATAGTATAGATTTGTTACAAGCACGCGCATTGTAAAGACTCAAATAAAACCCAATTGTAACTTTTAGTTGTCAGTCTGCGTCGAGCGCAATCACGAGCTTGACATGCCGTAGGTTATTGTGTCCTTGCTAAAACAAATTAAAAATGCCATCGTGTGTGTTTCGGAAGTGTTCCAATTACGATGCTAAAGTAAACAAAACACAAGGAATCTCGTATCACATGCGAGTATGCAAAGATACTTAGATTATTTATTTTTCCAAATAATTATAATAATTGAGGCGCGGACATAGATTAGTTAGTGTAGATGCGAATATTGATGGCGATGTAAATTCGATGTAAATGTAAATTCTGATCGAACATTCAACACAGGTACCTACCTATTTTTAATCATCGCGTATATTTGATTAAAACCATAATTCATAAATACACAAATATTCGTCTCCATTCCGCACATAAAAATAACCCGGAATTAAAAAAACTTTTAAAGAGACAGAAAATAAATAAATAAAATCTTTTTGAAGGTATTTAGAAAGTGTGTTTTACTAATTTATCATTAATTATTTCAATTTCAATAAATATGATTTACTTTTGTAAGGTGTTTAGTTTCTTACCTATTACTATAGGTACATTTTACTCAAGTGTCCACTCTACGAATATAAATGTTACTCTATGAACTAGTAAACATTTGACATCTTATGTCAGTTTTGGATTCACGGAACAGATTTCAAACTGCAATTACATGAAGGTAACATATCTATACTATATAAAATCATTGGCTAAGATTAAGGCGTGGATATGCGTGAATTTGGTAAATTTGGGTTCAGCAGAAACCATTTATTTCCTTGTTCTTTAACGGAATTGCTTTGAAAAAATTACACAATAATCTATGCCATATAAGGCATCATCTCTTGAGGCCGAAATTTTATTTTTTTTATTTTAAGTACCTGAAATAATAGTGTAAAATACCGTCTACTTTTTCAGCAAGAACCGTTTAAATCCTAATCTATTAATCATAAGATTTTTTAATTTTCATCACCATATAGAATAAAAGAATACCAATCATCTCCTGAGCTTACTTTTTCGAAAAAAAATCCCAGCGATTTTTAACGAATTTTTTACGTAAAACGACACACGCAATGCGCGATCTTCCCCTTCGCGGGCCCTTCAATTCAGTGCGGGGCGAGACGTTGTGCTGGACGGACCTATGACAATTTTCTCCGTGCGCCGTACTAACTAATAATATTCTGTGCCGGAACCAATTTTATAAGTAGTTTGTCATTTATAACTAGCTGCCCCCGCGCGACTTCTGCTCGCCGTATACTTTTATTTGCAACTATGTATCTCAATACTAAATTTCATCTAAATCGAATTTTCCCGCGTAAGCATATATTTTCCCGCGGAAGCATGTATTTATCCGTGGTAAATAGTCTCTCGCCATATACTTTTATTTGCAACTATCTCCATACTAAATTTCATCTAAATCAAATTTTCCCGCGGAAACATGTATTTTTCCGCGGTAAAAAGTCTGTTCTTTCTCCCCTGAGAAAGATCTCTAAAGATTGTATGTGCCAAATTTCATCAAAATCGGTTGAGAGGTGCGGGAAAGCGTAACAGACAGACAGACAGAGTTACTTTCGCATTTCAATTTTGTATATATTATTTGACGTGTAAAAATTTGACGCATTGCTTCAGATTACAATAATAGTGTCTATTGTATCACAGATCACCGAAACTAGATTACCGCATTAGAATACTTTTGTTCCGATTCAAACGCACCTAAATTGGAGGAAGATGCGGGTTGCAGGGACTGGAACAAAGGCGTTGTAGCAAATAGCATCATGTAGGTAGGTAGATATGTATTTATTTTTGGTATACACAAAACCTGTAGAACTTAAAAATTTAAAAATAATATTAGAAAAATTTATCACAAATAATTCATTTGACTGAGTGAGTAAGTAATAAACATATTTAAACGGTTTATGGATAACTTATTTATTTTTACATACAATAATACCGAGAGACCCGCTTATATACGTCGTCTATCATTTTTAACGATATCGATTAGAATATTCATCATTAACGTTACACGTGCTTTCGCCGAGAAGACAACGAGTGCAATAAGCGCAATGCGGAAAAGAGACATGTGAACGTCCTTCGTACGAGTAGCCATTATAAGCTGACCTCTTCACTTGCGTTAGACTATAGAAACGTATATGAAGTTCACGGGTCTGACACTTGGTCGCAACTAAAGCCGTGTTTCGAGGCGGGGCTTTTCATAATGGTTGATTTAACCATATGTTTGGCGCGCGGTCGTCGCTTGTCATGCGGTATCTAGTGGGGTTTATCTATGATTGTAGGCTACACAACTAATGCTGGTTAGCGCTGCGCGTAATATTTTCGATATGCCAGCGCCACGCGGGGCACGCGGTCGCTGTTGTCAACTCTCGTAGTCGTTTCTGTCGCGATTTTCACTGCATACTCGCTCTTAAGTTAACTTGTTAATTTGATTAGTTTTTTTTTTTTTTTTTGTCTGTTCTCAACTCCCATTGTCTTTTCGCGACAAATCTTCTCAAAATTTGTAATGAAATTTACTCACTTGACATTGGCGGTTGACGGCATAATTACAATTGCCAGTCACGTTCGCCATAATAAAAGAAGAAGAAGAAGAAGAAGATCATATAAAAAATAACAACGGCCTGTCACTTTCGCCACAAGCTAACAGAAGAAGCAAGGTTATTCTAATCACATTAAACATAATCTATTTATTTGGTACTTTAACGATTGTAAGAGATTTTCATTTTATCATTATTTGTCTTAGTTTACAAGTTCACTAATAAAGTAGGGGTAGGATGTGTAGGTAGGTTTACCTAGTTGGTAAACAAGACTAGACACGGGGTCTCTACATTCTATAATATAATCCTTGACGGTTAAAAAAAATGATATCATTTCGTTTTCTCAATTAAGTAGGTACGGATAGGTACTCTTGATTTTAAACCAACTATTAGGTAATTATTGTAAAAGTCACTGTTTTGTACTCCATTAGGATTTGGTCTCCACGACACAGGCTGTGCCTAGTGTGAAGACCAACGTTAAGTTCTATATTAGGTACGTTAACGTACATAAATAAGTATAATTTTCATTTCATTTTCAATCACCATGCTTACCATAACAACCCGTTTGGACATCGCAGTAGATTGTTATAGGTAGGTCTGTACAGATCACATTTCATGGTATTATCTCATTTGAGTTAGGATAGTATTTAAGAAAAACTCGGGTAGAAATTTCGTAGTAAATATTTTAATAGAAATTATTAATACTTTTTACCTATGTTATATGCATTGACTGTGTAAGGATATAAGGTAGGTTATTTTATTTCGTAGGTACCCACTATTTTTGTAGTAAATACAAATTATTTTCTAAAACTTGGGTAAGAACTATCTATTTATAGGTAGGTACGAGCATGTAGAAGTTTAGCAGCATGTGGATGTTACCAGATAGAAACATTAGATTCCTAATTTCCTTAAAATATTTGACATTAAAACTAGAGT
This sequence comes from Chloroclystis v-ata, assembly GCA_963691955.1. Lineage (NCBI taxonomy): Eukaryota > Metazoa > Arthropoda > Insecta > Lepidoptera > Geometridae > Chloroclystis > Chloroclystis v-ata. The sequence continues at coordinate 6,001,593 of OY829902.1, read as the reverse complement.
TTCTACATTATGACCCTGTTTCACCACCATTCGGTCACTTGCTTAACATTTTATTTATCTAAGTAGGTAGCAAACACGAGCTGAAACGGGTCACTATCTTATAAAATAGGTAACCTAGGTAATTTCTAATAATAAGTACTTATGGCAGTTCGTATTATTTTAAGTATAGAATAAATAAATCTTCACCTAACATTGATTTTGCCAACGCAGTATTGGAATATGTGTTCATTATGATCTCAATTATTATTACAATTTTTATTGGCAAACTATTACTTCTCCAATTTTATCTTTGGCTGTTTAAAAAAATATAAATCCAGTTATAGGCAGAGGCAGGTAGGTTAATAGTGTCTAATAAGTTAAGTCATCAATCAATTGGATTTTTCTGAAGACGTTCTATTTTGAATTATAAATTAGACGGCTAAGTTAAATTTGCCTTCTACTATCAAAAGGCAGCCTATTCGAAAGGTTATTGTTTATTGGTATTCCATGGTTCAGGGATAAAACCTTACTAACGATATTGAGGTCTTCATGAGCTCTACCATTTAAATTGTTTTGTCCAAAAAGTTGTCTTAAATCAGCCTCAGCATTGTATTGATTATTTCTAGGGAAAAAAGGACGGTTCGAGAAAACAGGACCAAATGTGTTAAACCTGTTGTAGTTTTGTTGATTGTTGAATCCGAAATTTCCAATACCACTTTCCTGCCTAAAGACACGCGTGTTCTGCTTCAAATCAATGTCTGGTCTGATCTGGTTAATCTTCAATCCCTGATGGAATCCTTGGTTAAACCCTTGATTGCTCGGAGCAGGTTGCAGGAATGATGCAATTCCTTGAGGGAGATGATTTTCCTGCAGCGGGAACTGATCACGCTGTTGGTTTCGTAAATGAATTAAAAAGTCAACAGCTTCTCGGTTTGGAAGTTGCTGATGATGCTGGTTTGCTCCATGAGGCTCTAAAGGCACACTTTGCTGTATCAATACATTTTGTGGTCGAGAGGAGACAATTGGACTAAATTGATTCGATTGGATTGGTTTTGGTAAAAGGTTTTGATCCGTAATCGGGCTCAAGTTATGGTTTTGTTCAGAAATAATGTGCCTCTGTGATTCTTTCTGCTGTAAATATATCTGTTGTCTGCGCAAAAGTTCCTCTTGTTCTCTTTGTTGTATAAGTAGGATCCTCAGTTGTTCTTCTAGCACCCTTTGTTTTTCTTCCAGTTGTCTCTGCAGTGCTAGTTGTTGGTTATAAATGTCAGATTGCTGGAAAGTTTGGGAGAATTGAGGAGCTGGTAATAAAGGCTTAGGTGTGTTTCTAAGTTCATTGGTTTGCTGGTATATGGGTATGACCTGTTTTGGTTGTCCGTGGATGTCCTGATGAACCGTGAAGGCTGCTACAAGTGGTGCTTGGAAGACTTGCACGTCGCGTTTGTTGACGTCCTCGATGTTTTCTCCGTCGTCGTTGTGTGTCGGCCGCGGAGTAGTGGTAGTGGTGGTCGTTGTCGTGGTCGTGGTCAAACGTGTCGTCTTGGTAACAGGCCTGTAGGTGGTACCTTTCTCTGCTTGAGCTACTATGGACTTAGCCGTACTTCCAATACTTCTCTGTTGAATATTACCAGTTGCTTTAGCTTGAAGGATTTCGTTAAAGGGTGATAGTGTTGCCTGTGCTGCTGGTAGTTGATTTTCAACGTTTCCAACTGTTGTGCTTATGATTGAAAAGTTGTTGTCTATAAGTGTAGGAGTGTTGGTACTGTTGACGAAAGCTGATTGTCCATCAACTACAAACGAATGTATTTGAATGCCTTCTTTGGTTTGCTCTGTTGGTAGTACTTCCGCAATATCTTTGTCTACGGTTGAAGTTTCTTCAAATCCTGTGGTTTCTACATGCTCACCTTCCTCGAGGTCGCTGAGTGCCTTTAGTAATGCTTTTCTGATATAAGGGTCCAGTCGAGCAGAAGGCTTTGCTTCTATAGAGTTCAGATTATCATTGACGTCGGTTGTCGCATCCTGCGCTGCACTCAGTGACAAAACAGCGATTAAAATAAGCGCTGGCACCTGGAAAAGAAGAAAAAGACACTTTACATAATGTTGGGTAAAAATATACTAAGTTTTTTGGACTACTTTTGTAGGTAGACGTTCTTAACATTAACAAAAGACATCAACGCGCTTGTTTTTCGAGCAAAGCTATATTGGCTTGATTGTTTTATAAATAAGTAGACATACATTATGCGAAAATAAGTAACTAAGTAAAAAAATCAGATAAAGAACTACGGTGCTAAATAATACTAAGTATTGGTTTATAGACATATTCTTATCTAAGTAGGTACACCAGAAAACACCTTATAAAACTTCAATTCCGCAATATGCTATATCTAGTTAAACCAAAACTTCCACGATTCCATTATGGTTTTTGTTACCGGATAACCGACATTCTTCCCCAAGTGAACAATGGTAATGGTGGAGACTTTCATAGCTGAATACGTAACACATTAGCTGCTCTAAGTACCTACCAATATGAGTAAGTAATCAAATTATCGTGCGAGTGAATAGTTTTATGGTTATAAGTGAGATTTTATGAACTCTTTATTAATTTTATGAGTCTGCATATCTTTGATACATGAACTTAACTGTGACTATAAGTGACTTTATGTAAGAGATATTTATTCTAAAATACTGACAAACTTCTAACATCTCTAGCCTAGGATACGAGATATGACTGATTACCTTACTATAGGTACCTACTAGAACTCAGTGTAGCTAAAACTACTACAATCTCAAGCCAAAACACATCAAACCTAAACGGTATCTTTAGGTTTGTATGAAGTTTTAGTAATGCTTTTAAAATTTTATCAAGAAATATAGGTAGGTACTTGATAATGCAGATATCTTTCAGCTATATCGAGTAGGTTTCTTTCCTTCGAGCCAATATCATAATAGAGAAATCAAATATGGGCAGCATTTCCATAAAGGGATGTAACTTCCGGATCCTCCAGAGCCATACCAAACGAGTTTCTCTTAACATTTCACCGAGGTATTATACGCCAACAAACTTCCACAATGATACAAAAGATGATTAATACATTGGTGCTATATGACACGAGTATGCGAGTAATTATTAAAAATATTGTGCCTTCGGGGCATCGGCTATTTATTGCAAAACGATGGAGTATCATCACGGCACTTTCTCCGTAAGTCACGGACTCACGCACGGGGGCTTGAGAGCGCGAATGTCAAAATCAATACAAATCTTCGCAGCGCCCACGCATGACATAATCCTGTGAAGATTTGCTGAGAAACGCACATTCCTTGCGACATAATTGGGTGAAACCATGAAGTCTTTTGATGTTTAATTTATATTCATCGATAAATCTATACGATCGTATTAAGTAAGTACCAACTGTATTTAACTGTGTTATTTAATTCCACTTAAATACCTGCATTCTCGGAAGTTCAATTAAAATATTTGTTGTATTTAACCCCAAATGTGTTGTTTCATCACAATTATGACACATGACGCGTTTAATAAACTCGAGTATGTGACCGTGATATTTATCTTAACAAAGAACATTTTTGGGCCCACAAACATTTTATAGTGGATTTGCGAAATGAGAACTTCCTAAAATGTCACTGACTTCCTAACACAGAATTTGTTTGAGGTTTATGCAATCATGGTCGTGGGTAAAAAGCATGTCATCTTCTTATATTAACCATTGATCATTGCTGGAAAACTTTGAAGACTTAAAGAGGTGTGTTAGCTATAATTAGTGTCAAAGATGATGTATCCAAATGGATACCGCACATTGTTATGTCACATAGTTATCGTAATAGATTATTTTTGTTACAAAATTATAAAGTAGCTCCTTTAAGACTCATCTGCACTTAACTAGAGAGTCAAAGGTTAAAACGTTATCCAAGCTTTTACCTAACCAGAAGGTAGACCCTTACTACAGATCTGGTATTTAGAGATTACGATCACTACTTGCAAGGTACTACATTTTATTTAAAAATGGCTTGGCCTATTAAACTGTGGAAAAAATTGTTGGATATATACTAACTTAATGAATTTGCACTTTAAAGATATAAAACTGTTGCCGAAAATAGTTTGAACAAGTTATTTGATTAAAAATAGTTTTAAATTTAGGGATTTGTTGCTAGGTTGCAAGAATATCGTGTCTTTAATAAACTATCCTGTGAAAATATTGAACAGGTACCGAGTAAACGAGTATAAGAGAAACCCAGTGGAGTTGAAGTCGAGTCTGACCCCCAGCGACCTGTGATAGCATCTTGAGACGAATGAGCCAATAATAAAGTAAATCACCTGGTTATTCTGATAACAGTTGGCATTCTTGGACGTAGAATCCTTGAGGTATCAGTCTGTAGAATGTCGTTAGTGCTAATTGACACCGTGTATAATAGGTACATTTAATGTATTACATTAGTAATGTATCAATGCATGCAAGGTAATTTCTCAATTGATTCAAGTAAAATAATGTCAATTACTTAAATATAAAACTGAATTGGGTACTACATAATTCAGTTCTAATTAGTGTCTAGCACGAGATATCTCTAAGTATACTTTGTTAAGTAAAAACCTACTTATAGGTTTTAAACTGTATTTTAATTGAAAATTTATGACATAAAAAGAAGCTAATCATACGAATAAAATTATCAAAGCTATATATAAGTAATATTTATTTAAACCATTAACTCCTTAAGCATCATACCGTAGAATAAAGATTTGAAAGATGATCGCACAAGGAAACGCGAACAAAACGCACATGAATAAAGCAATTTACGCACAATGCTACATAATTGCATAATTTTACATTGTCAACGATGGTTTGCTTTCTACGTTACCTCTTCGTGGTAATGTGCTCATAGATCAAAGGATTTCGTACACTAAGCTCACGTATCGATCGATTATTAAGGCATTCATGTGGGTATTCATGCCACGTATTCATCTCTTGTAACATCTTCACGACATACAAATTGACAGTAATCATTTGTTACGTCTTTGCAATTGTTAAGTGGGTTTTAGATAATGGCTCCATCGGGCATTGTATTGTATTTGATTATGATGTCTCAGTCTACGCGCTCTTGGCTAATTGACTGCGATAAAATTACTGTGTTTTAATTGAAATAGGATTGATATCTACCGTCTTTGTTTGCCTTGCCATTGTAGTAAGGAGGGCCTTGAACTGAATAGCTTGCAATATGACTACCCAAAACTGGGTTCAGGTTAATACCTAAGCATTATATTATACCTACGACCTTGTACGTAGTACTACATACACACTAAGTGTCCGATATTGGACATTTAGCTCAGACGACAATGATGCTTTCGCGGTTAACCTTCGCCACCCATTTACGTAGGTACTTGTTTCAAAATACCTTTACCTTAAGTTGATCACCAACCCGATATCACAAATCCCCCAACACCCATAATACCTTCTATTGGTGAGAACACTAGTGTGATGTGTTAGTTAACTCTTGTAGTGTTGGTGTTAAGATTAAAGTTTATATTAGGTAACTACATTTTCTTTCAAGTCTGATGTTTGAATAATGATAATAATGGTAAGTGACCAAGTTACAATGTAGGTACCTTCAGATGAGTCTGTCAACGTCGTAGGATGGGTCATAAAACTGTAACTGTAAAAGGCATGCCCATTATCGATTACATGGAGGTGAGACTAGTTGCTGCAATTACTGTGGCGCCGACACTCCATCTACGATCCATTGTGCAACGAAATAACACGGTCAAAGCTCAACGTGGATGTTATAATTATCCAGAGATCACTGACCGCCTGGAGCTCACACCTCGACAATTACCAGAGACAATTCACGCAGAAGCCCCAAAAAGGTGCGTATCCTGCGTCGCTGGCAATTAGTTCCAGATCCTTAATTCCTATTGAAGTATTCATTTTCCTGATATACCGAATGCCTTTTGCATTATAACTAATTGATATCTTGGCATTCTATTATCAAACTAATGACCCCTTAACTTTATCAAGTATTGCTTAGGTCTAACTGGACATCGCCATATCATTCCTTTTCTATCGAGAGGTAAACCTTTAAACGAAGTCAAACATCATTAAAACTGATCGATTCTCAAGGATGTGTCTACTGGTCGGTCGATCAGTAAAGGGTTAAGGGAAAGTAGATGTATGCTGGATGTTTACCTTCCAAAGCGGAATGTTCAAGACAATAGTATTAACGCGCATGTTAGAAAACACGTCCTACATTGTGTCACCTAACGGTGTTTTTAGAAAATTGCTAGGAAGTGTTTACTACAATGTTCTTTTGCATCTCAGTGCTTTATGCTAAGAATGAGTAGATAGTAAGGTACAATAATTGGGACTGTTTTGTAAGTCTTAAGTTTAACTTAAAATTGCTATGTTTTTGTAATATAGCATAAGTTAAAAATATTTAACGTATTTCAACTCAAACATATAATTGAAAAAAGTACAAACCTTAAGACTCCTCAAACGATGAAATCTAATTATATTTTACTTAGTGAGCGATTAACGACTACCAACTCGAACCATCATTTTTCTTTTTACGTACATTATAAAAAAAGTTGACTTTGCTAAGACGTACACCTCACATTGTCTAATCAACTGTTATTCAATCAAAATGATCAAACCGCAGCTCTATTTTCCTGTTATACAACAAACTAAATTGATCATCTATTTTTATTATGCTTTCCTACCGGTCACATAATATCGTAGTCCAGCTTTAACTAATGCCTTCCTATTCAATTTACGCAAATAATTTAATAGTAACCTTAAAAAGTAAATTATTTTAGGAGGTTTCTATTATTTTATCTTCAAAAGATAAATATCGATACTAAAATTCAATAATGAATCGATCGGAATGCCATAATCACCGTATTGTTTTTAAGTTCCGTTAAATCACATAGGCTCTATCCAAACAGGTACATTGAGATTCGATTGCATAACAACAAGCCGATTGTTTGACAACGATGTGTGAATGAGATTTTCAACTTAACATACTTAGCATACTCGTATAGGATTTTGGACGCTAAATCCGTAAGCTTAGAGATAAAAATACCAAGCTATATTTTTTTTATTTGAAGCAGTTACTTTAAGAACGTTAAATGTGTAAATAAATTGGACAAAGAACCTCATTTGTTACCGACGTACGCATAATAAATACTATTTCGTAAGCGCCCATAAATTTCTCTTAAATTTAGAAGCTAAGAAAAATTTGCATAAAAACAATTGAATAGGCTTAAGAAAACTACGACACCATTTCTTAAATGCGATTTCGATACTGATAAAATGATTGCCGTGTTGGCTAAGTGGGAATACTCGTGGATTCAAATCCCACCGCATACCTCTGAATTTTTATTTGAAAAGTTTATGGGCGCTTTTTCACTTGCTTTAAAGGCGAAGGATGTTCTAAAAACTTTGAAGAGTTTGAAGGACATGTGACAATTACCACCGCACTTAGCCCGCGTGTGGGTAAACAAGGCTAAACCTCTTTTGTCAAAAGAGAGAAGTCCCTGTGTCCCAGCAGTGGTACGTTGTTTTGTAGAATCAATCTTACCTAGTTTTCAAACGCAAGGATTAACTCACGGTTATGTAATCCATATATTCTCGTGGGAACTTAATCATTTTTCGAACTCATTGGATTAAAACATGACATTGATATGCGTTCTCATAAAACGACACATACCTAGGTAATATTTAATAACTGTGCTTTGTTTTGAAAGGTTTTATTTCACTATGTATGGACAAATTATTCTTCACGAAATAGTAATTAATGGAATGAAGCTGAACTGTTACGGATATCTAAGATACTGGGCTACCTTGTTTCATAATACAGCATATTAGGATACATAATATGAAACAACATATAAATTATATTTGATTATTTGATAGATTGTAAATCATACAAATAAATGTCATAAGACATGACTGCGATCATATAGGTACGATTAGAAATTAGATTAGAAACGCTGACAGAGACCAATTTCCAAAACCTTTAAATGTTGTGAGCGTAGAATTCAGTTTTCACTGTTACAACGTCGGTCTTGGTGCATGTGACGTGAACTGCATACGTGATCGTATACGAGTACATGACATGTCATGTGCGTTTACTTTTCCCTGATTTCTACCTATGCATCTTGCCCTGACTTTGGAAGATTATTATAACCCCTTTTTACGTTATTACTGTTGAGAAACAAAGTGCTGGTTTGTGGTGTGATCTTTTCAGAACATGTCGGTTTGCCGATGTTTGCCACCACCGTTAGAGCACGTGTTTAAAAGCGTACGTAATTTTATCAAGAAGAAAAATCTAGAGTTGTGCGGCGGGGTAAAAACAGATAGCCAACTTTCAGACGGCATTGCTAAACTATGAAATATCAACAACAAAATACATGAATATATTATGTTCCTTATTCTACCTCAAATTGACATCACATATTTTTTTTTGCTAGAAATAAGAGTATTGTAGCAGAGTCGGGGCCTCTGACAGAGATGCGCTGATGGTACTTAGCTAAAGGCACATCACGGCAAACGATTACTAAATAAGTAAATACTAAATATTACAGCTTTCTCAGGCTTTTGTAACGTTTTGTAATGAGATAATGTCTGGAAATAATCGATACTATGCCGATTTTATTTAAAAAATAAATTATATTAAAATGATTTTAGATCTTATCCACATCTAAATGTTTAAATCGGTTTAGAAAATTTTAATGTAATCAATAAATATTTGCCAAACAACAATTGTAATTATTATACATTATTGATAAATGAATTATAAATTACTTGAAACGATGTAAGATATTGTTAAATAGGTAGAGAACTATTTAATAAAGCTTCAAAACTGGGAAATAATTCCATCTAAACATAACAAGCTTATTGATGGTAATTAAAGAAATTAATTTAAATCAAGATGAACACAAATATAAATATGAAGCCAAAGTAAATTTACCCTATTTAAATATTAACTAAGATACGAGATTAAGTAATCTGCCCACACAATAGAATCAAGGCCCATAAAAATATTAGAAATGCAATTAATTCGAAGCGGGCTAATGTTTCTCAGAGCTGTCATTACCGCTTAGATTGTTATCAATTTGTTCCGTGTTATCTTGAAAGTGGAGATTTTTGTTATATTATGTTCGTAAGAAAACTTTAAACATCTACTCTATACCTTCATGTTGGCTTTTTATCTCCTAGACTCGGTGATGCACATATAAGATTCCTATAGTAGGGACAATTGATGCTTTCTAAAATAAAAATGAAATAATAATAATTTACTTTTTAACATTATGTTTCTTGCTCTCTATTATTGTTGCATTCTAGTATTTTTTAATTGATAATACAGATTAATCATTATTCTCAAAAATATGACGTAATCTTATATTAAAATCAAAAGAGGTCTCATATTCTCTGTTATTTGAATATTTATGAATTTTTACCAAGTTTGTTAAATAACACTTAGGATCATCGCATGAGAAACCGTGGCTTATGAGAGTTGCATCATTGTGAATAAATTAGAGTCAGTGGAGTTTTTAATAAATTGATAGTAACTTTCCGGATGTATAATTTCTTCTTTAATACCTATATAAATTTTAAAAATATTCTTTTAATATTTACTGTTAGTTTCTGGGCATCCAAAGTGATATTATATCTAATGAATATAGTACCTTGTTGTTAATAAAGTTATATTTAATTGTATTCTTTATGCTAAAATAGTGAAAGACAAACTCAAGTGGGAACTAGTGAGTGTTTTTGAACAATATTAGAATTACATAAAAACTTAACCTACATTCAAATTGGCAATAGTAAGAATCACTCTCACGGCCTTATAATTAAATGAATAAATCAATTTTATTGTCGGTCGGTAACAATTTATTGGTATCTTCATAGTCATAGATTTTATAAAATAATCGAGGAGACACATAAAAAAAAATAACGAGTTTTGCTAATTACTATAGATGATATTGAATATTTGAATTGAATATTTTTCTAATCTTACAGAATTTTCAGGGTATTATGAGATAGAGAGCGTTCACGCGGTCAAGAGTTCAAGAGTCAGTTCAAGAGGTCAGTTAAACATTTTTGTATGATTTTAGAATTTATAGATTATAGTTACGCATAGGAGACATCTTGACCGCCGCGGCGCCGCAGTGAAGTAGAACTGCGGTTTATGAGCCATTGCTGGCTCTAACACAGAACGTTGTTATGTGTTCTGTGCAAAACGCGAACGCAGAACACGTTCTGTGTCGGTGACGGCTCTCTGTCTGTGGTCCCTTAGAAGCTACCGGTTGAGTAAAGTCAAGTACCGTGAAGGAGTGCCGTATGGTGATGCGAGTGAGTGAAAGTGTACGTCACTATGACGCGACGACGTGCGAATTCTACGAAAATTCACTTTTCACTGTTGTCTGCTATAAAACTAGAAGTAATTTACACACAATGAGTGGTTTGTGGTCACCATTTGACGGATTTTTTTGTTAACTCCTGACTGTCCTAATCGTTTTCATTACCCGTTTGAAAATTTATTCTATGGGTATATTTTAATATTATTCAATCATTTTCTCTACAATATAACCCATACCATAGATAATTCATTTTTACTTTTAATTAGTCGTTATGACGACGCCCACGAGATGGTACTTTTTATAGGACAGCCCCACACGGCAAGGCACAGTAGGTCCTACAACATTTGTATATTTAGTTCACATGTGATAATTTTCCCACCCACATAAATAATCCTTCCCACAAATCTTCATCTCAATCGTCAATCTAAATTGTTTATCTAAATATTTAATTATTCCTAAATGTGCATTGTCCCATGAGTGTGATATCTTTAGCATTGGCAAGCTAAGCAACGAATCTCATTGTTTGTATATTACACAATCCATCATAGGCATTTTTTTATCTAGGAACTCTAGATTAACTCAGTAATGCGGTGGATAAAATGTGATGACATGGATGAAAATTGAATTTTATTCCTGTTCTATTTTGTTTTTAGGGAAGTATGGATTACCTATGTAATAACAAAGCAACCTCGTCTAACTAACTATTTCGTTCTCATTATAATTTATATAGGCATTATCCATACCCAAACAATGCCCAACATTTGTTATATTTGGTGTTTTTGTTTCACTGCTATGTTGCCGAGTAAATTGTCTAGTAATATTTATTTTTAATATGTACAAAAAGAAACATTATTTAATTCGTTATGACTAAATTAACCTTTTAATTATTAATTACCCTTGTTGTAGTAAACTAGTAATCAATAAACTTTGGTAACTGCAATTTCTGGTTTATTAATTTGGTTTCGATACTATTACTAAGGCGGGATTATGACGCGGTAAGTTTGATGTTGTTTGAAATCCACACAATTGATTTCGTTACACTTGTAGGTATGTATCTGTTTCGTGGGTGTACAATAGATTCATTCAGTACTACAGTCAATATTCAATGGGGCAATTAGTATATGAACTTTATGCATAGATGATGTCTATACAGCAAAGTAGCTTTCGGCTCAACACCGCCTTGTGCGTGTAATTTCAGGTTAATATTTTGCAACAATGTGTAGTTTGCATACAATTGTCTGGCCATTTGACACAGTTCAATTGAGGCTTAGGTGTGAGTTGTTAGAGCTGTTGTAAATGTTTGGTAAAACATGGAATAGAATAAACAGGGAATATGATGTAACACAGGGAATTTTACGTTAAGGCTATATAGAATATAGAAAGGTAGGTTTACAGAGCAAACATTTTGGTTTAACAAAGTCTTTTTTAAAAACAAACTAGTAATTTGTTACATTTACACAAAAATATCATCAAAACTTAACCAACCTTCAAGAAAAACACTCTACAGGGCATTCAAATATGTTCTTAAAGTGTCACTCAGAAACAGAACCATAATTCATGCGTCACTGTTGTAATTCGTCCACGAGAATATACTTTTGAATTCATACTCGTAGATAAGTATTGAATCAACATCAACGTCTCCACTTGATCTATAGTCCCTATTACAAAAGCATACGACTGATTTCGCAAAGGTCACATGTAATTACATCCAGTATTATGATCCAAAGCGACGAGGAAACAATACCATCGCATTCAACAAACACCATCAATCTTCGAAGTCTATTTGATTTCTATTGTGCTGTATTGATTCTGAATTGAATTTATGAGCTTATCTTAGTCCATCGGAGCGTATTGTACCTGCACGAATTGGGCAAGCAATGTCAGAGCTTTCTTTAAAGTAGATTAGTTGATAGCTTTAATAACAGATTGTAGATATATTTTAAATCACATCATGAAAGTTTCTTTAAGTAAACCTTTTTAAAAATAAAAATTAAAGTATTTGCCTACCACAAGTGGGCTAGTAAATTGAAATAAATTACCATTAGCCAAAACGCGATAATGTATAACAAATGAATACATACATAGATTAGATATAATGATGTGTGTATTGACTCCTACTCGCTAAGCTAAAATAAATAAACAATTATGAAAGTAACGATTCAGATTATTAAAAAAAAATACCAGTTATATTATATTAAATCATTTGCAAGAGCGAGTGGTTCAGATTAAACTCAAAAGTTAGTTTTACAATAACAGTCAGCTAATATTACTATTGTTGTTGTTGGTCATAGATACTGGCAGCAATATCGAAATCAGGTGTAACATCGTGAGAAATGTTAAAAGCTCTCTGCAAAATTATGACGGCCACTTTCTATAGTTCACAGTCCCACGAATAGAAAGGTATATACAAAAATCTGTGTTCTTTTGAATCAGATGAAACTAAAAGTTTTAACACCGTGACAAAAAGTGCAAAGAGCATCTATTCATTAAAATATTATCTTGTTCATCTTCTTTTAGACACGCAATTTTTAAAAGCAAACAAGTATTTCAGTAAACCTCATCTTTACGTTAAAGGAAATATGACACAATATTATGTGACATAACGTTTGTAGTGTATTAAGTATATCAGATAAGTAGGTAAGCACCCACAGTTTGATGTCACCCAAAGGGCGGAAGTGTACAGGGTGATACTACACTTAGTGGTCTTTCCAAAGGACCATAAATACAAAATAGACGCAAAAATACCTACCAGAAAATAGACGCAAAAAATCAAAGACTAATAAATAAATGTGAAACTAATCTCGTTTTTAAGAACTGAGCTTTCAACTGATAAATTTTAAGCTCGTTATCTTTATAAAATGTTACGACTCAAAGATGTTAATAGTTTAACGTTTTAATCACATTAACTTAGAAAGAGATTTCAAATGAAAAGTTTACTTAAATTATGTATAAACTAATCGACTGGCTTTCGTTGACGTTGCGTAAGTAGATAGATTCGTATCATAAAATATCTTTGCTACATATTAAGCTCTTCGATAAACTAATTTAATGATATAACAAGAGTAAAATAGCGGATGGATTGAGTAAAATTAATGACATCTCCGTATGTGCCCATAGTGTCCGTAAATTGGGCTAATGGCCTCTGTTCACGAAACAAAGTAATAAAAACAATAGGTTATGTACCTACCGTGCTGTTTAACTGTCAGTATCTGATGTGGTCAAATTTAACCAGTGGATTATAAATGAGGTTCTAAATTGGTACAACCATACTTACGTAGGCTCAATCATCACATGATAATTATATATGGAAAGAAAAAGCTCCTTTAGTACTATTTTATTGTAGCTTTTTAAATATTTCATTAAGCAAAAAAATATTATTTGTGGAATGGAAACATTATGATTGGTGATTTGCATCTTGAGGCGCTTTACGTAGTTTGGACGAAGATTCATTTCGTGATTAAATTCAGAGAACTAGCACAACACAAATAACATTAAATTTGAGTTCACACTTGAATGTGCTGAGATTCATCATGTAATTTCCCACTGCTGAGCAAAGACCTCCCCTAACTCTGTCCAGCAGTCCCTGTCTAGATTCTAAATCACATAATTTTTATAAATATAGAACTTTAAAAGCACATGTAACCTGATTCGTACACGAACAACGGCGACACTGCGCAGTCGTAACACGTGCGCTCGCGCATACGGCAATGATGAATCCTTAACAGCCGTCATTCTCTTAGTCGGAATCTTGTAAACGAGCGCGCATCATCGCTTCTTATGTAATGGGGAAAGCGCATTGATAAATAACTACTTTTTGGATATCTGTTTCGAATAATTAGCTATTGGCTTTCTGTATAGAAAGGTTCGTGACATCTAATTTACAACATGTTTTATAAATCCGTTGTCAATTAATAGCTAGCACATCAGCATAGTAAATTTTTTTTAAATGTTAGTATTTACAAATAGTATCATAATTTCAAGAGAATATTATATGAAAGTGTCTGGTACACTAAGGTTTTTTAAAGTGTAGGTTCACTTAAAATAATTGGAAAATCATCACCATTACAACTCATGGTCCTATTTCTGAGCATGGGTAAATAACTAAGCTAATAAGCTAAATGAACCCATTATAAGATTCAACATTTGAAGGCATGCAATTGAAATCTTATGAGTATTAATATGTATGTAATGAATAATGAGGAAAACTTCTTAAATCTTTCAGTTGACATAACAGTGAGTGTGGACATCTATTAAGTAGGTTTAATTGCGTATAACATAGGCCAAATCGTGAGAAACATTCATAAAATTATAAACGATATCTTTGTTTCTTGAACTTGAGTTAAATTTAATAATTGAGGTAGTGCATGTTATTTATTTTAAAAGTACCTGAAAACGAATTTCTATCTCTATAGAAGATAAAATTTCAAATTATACAATGTGTATAAAGTGATGTTCTTCGATAAAATTAACGGTGAGACATGCAGAATGAGGCAATTAGAAATGTCTCTGAATCGCAATAATACGAGAAGTTTGGTTTTTCTGTTTTGTTAGTCAACAGATTGCACAGATAACTTGTTTACCTAAATATCAAGATCGTGGATCAACAAGAACAGTGAATACAGCTCTGTTGTGTGCTGAGTTCCGGTAATGGAACGTAAGCATCGTCTTGTACCCTTGTAGTTGTAGAACGACCATGTTGGCATTCACAAACATTACACAACCTCTTCTTCCAATAAAATACCAACTTTCTGGGAAGCATCATGATAAAGCTGAAGACTTACTTCGCTTGAACCCTAAGAAGTCTGAATTTTAAGAAGCGAGTGGTAAAATGATATTTTTTTAGTCCCCATTTTTCCATTGTATTGTTATTGAGCCATGTAGGCTAAGTGGGAGCACACTCGACTTTCAGTCCGAAGTTGGATGTTTTTGATTGATGAGAAGTCCCTTTGTCCCAGCAGTGGGAACATAAATAGGGGTGATGATTATTCCCCCTACATTAAAAAAGGGTTGGCTTACCGCAGAGCTTCACTTGTACAATAATCATCATAATTACCAATGTTACGCCCGTCCCGAACTGACCTTATTAAGAACGTCTAGTCCTGAAGTCTTCTAGTCTAAGTCGTAATATCTAAGGCGATTTGACTTCGCACACAGAAAGAGACTTTGTTATATTATTCTAAGGCCGGCACCACATGACTAAATAAATGACTTTTGCCTTTAGACTACTTTACTTTATTAACCGCGGGAAAACATGTGTTTTCTTTGTCCATAAGCCTATAAGATGTTACTCTCGAGAAAAGTTACGACAGCGAAAAGTAATTATAATTGAATTACAGAAGTTTCGATGTTTCATAAGACTTAAAATGTATGCAATAAAATTAATTAGAGCTCAGTGATACATATATTAATGATTGATTCACAAATAATTGAGTTATTGCTACGTATATCTACAATACATCTATTACATTATATAATTATAGTTTTTGTATTAAACCACCATCATAGTATGTTGATGATGCTCTTAAAAACAAGCTTCATTTTGGATAATACCTAGAAATAAATACGATATTGATATGTAACTCTTTATGTCTTTTATCAACCATTCCATTTAATTCCCGGCACCGATTGAGGTTAAGCCTGGAGCAGACCGGATGCGTATGCGTGACAACGACGTAACCACGTCGTTGTCACGCGCCTGCTTACGACGTAACCCAATGTC
Source organism: Chloroclystis v-ata (assembly GCA_963691955.1). Lineage (NCBI taxonomy): Eukaryota > Metazoa > Arthropoda > Insecta > Lepidoptera > Geometridae > Chloroclystis > Chloroclystis v-ata. Next base: position 5,985,529 of record OY829902.1, on the reverse strand, counting down.
ACACCGAGCTACGGATACGTCTACCCTGACGCTTACGCAATAGAGCTGAGAACGCAACGCATGCCTCGTGCCCGGCTCCAGCAACCATATTACTGTTTTTGAAGGTGTTGTGCACTATGTGTTACGAAGATTGGGTATATGGAGTTCATCTGTTCTAGTAATTCATCTGTCGAGGAAGAAGCTATATTACTTCTATTGTGTTGTGCCAGAATACTTCTGCTTGCCAGACACACTTTTACAGCCGTGTTGGCTAAGTGGGAGCATACTCGACTTTCATTCCGAAGGTTGTGGGTTCAAACCCCGCCGCGCACCACTGATTTTTCTTCTTGGAAAAATATGTGTGCTGTAAAAAACACGTGCTCTAACGGTGAACGCAAAACATCGTGAGGAAACCGGCATGTTCTGAGAACTTTGAAAAGTTTGAAGGACATTTGTCATTCACCAACCCGCACTTGGCCAGCGTGGTGAATTAAGGCCTAATCTCTCTCGTTAAGAGAGAAGTCCCTGTGTCCCAGCAGTGGGAACGCGAATAAATTATGACTTCTGCTTGTCCAAAAAAAATGGGTCCATGATATAAATGAACGGAATGTACCTATATACAATGATTTGACTGTATAAACATTCATATTTATGCACAATTTCAATAAGTTTTTCTTTTTTATCGCTATTAATTACTAATCAAAACAAAATAAAAATCACTTTTTCTATATTAATAATTTCGTGCAGGGGTACGGTAGACTCGATCGAAACCTTATTTAAATAACGAAACATAAAAAAATATTGATTCTGAGTCGACAACATATATCCGGAAAATTCGTATTATGGAGAATTTCGTTAAATTCCGACTGTAAAAATACAAATAATAACGCTGTCGCCATTTTTGGTGTCAACAAACACGTTCCGTTTCCATAGATACGCCTTCATTTTGTAATAAAATACAACTGACAGTAATTTCGCACGCACTGCAAAGGTACGTGCGTGTTCAAATTTGTTCGGTGTGACGTCCATAATGGCGCGCCATTGAATACAACGTCATCAATGCGACGTTGCCGCTCTGTTCTGCGTAAGGCATGGCGTAAGTCACGCAGCCTGTTTGTGTCATGGGAGCTGCATTCCGTAGGGCTACACATTACGTCTACTCGCACGTCTACGTCACGCAAGCGGTGTGTCCTGTCTCATACATTTCCATACATTACAACTCAGTGGTACGTGCACATGCACGTATAAGTGTACGTATACGCATCCGGTCTGCTCGAGGCTTTATGCGTGCATGTGCACGTACCACTGAGTTGTAATGTATGGAAATGTATGAGACAGGACACACCGCTTGCGTGACGTAGACGTGCGAGTAGACGTAATGTGTAGCCCTACGGAATGCAGCTCCCATGACACAAACAGGCTGCGTGACTTACGCCATGCCTTACGCAGAACAGAGCGGCAACGTCGCATTGATGACGTTGTATTCAATGGCGCGCCATTATGGACGTCACACCGAACAAATTTGAACACGCACGTACCTTTGCAGTGCGTGCGAAATTACTGTCAGTTGTATTTTATTACAAAATGAAGGCGTATCTATGGAAACGGAACGTGTTTGTTGACACCAAAAATGGCGACAGCGTTATTATTTGTATTTTTACAGTCGGAATTTAACGAAATTCTCCATAATACGAATTTTCCGGATATATGTTGTCGACTCAGAATCAATATTTTTTTATGTTTCGTTATTTAAATAAGGTTTCGATCGAGTCTACCGTACCCCTGCACGAAATTATTAATATAGAAAAAGTGATTTTTATTTTGTTTTGATTAGTAATTAATAGCGATAAAAAAGAAAAACTTATTGAAATTGTGCATAAATATGAATGTTTATACAGTCAAATCATTGTATATAGGTACATTCCGTTCATTTATATCATGGACCCATTTTTTTTGGACAAGCAGAAGTCATAATTTATTCGCGTTCCCACTGCTGGGACACAGGGACTTCTCTCTTAACGAGAGAGATTAGGCCTTAATTCACCACGCTGGCCAAGTGCGGGTTGGTGAATGACAAATGTCCTTCAAACTTTTCAAAGTTCTCAGAACATGCCGGTTTCCTCACGATGTTTTGCGTTCACCGTTAGAGCACGTGTTTTTTACAGCACACATATTTTTCCAAGAAGAAAAATCAGTGGTGCGCGGCGGGGTTTGAACCCACAACCTTCGGAATGAAAGTCGAGTATGCTCCCACTTAGCCAACACGGCTGTAAAAGTGTGTCTGGCAAGCAGAAGTATTCTGGCACAACACAATAGAAGTAATATAGCTTCTTCCTCGACAGATGAATTACTAGAACAGATGAACTCCATATACCCAATCTTCGTAACACATAGTGCACAACACCTTCAAAAACAGTAATATGGTTGCTGGAGCCGGGCACGAGGCATGCGTTGCGTTCTCAGCTCTATTGCGTAAGCGTCAGGGTAGACGTATCCGTAGCTCGGTGTGACATTGGGTTACGCCGTAAGCAGGCGCGTGACAACGACGTGGTTACGTCGAAGTCACGCATACGCATCCGGTCTGCTCCAGGCTTAAGTGTACGTATACGCATCCGGTCTGCTCGAGGCTTAAATTGGTATTCATCATGATTAGAGCTTTTTTTTACCGTAGATAAAAACACAGGAAAATCTGTGTCAATTAATGTTATTTTAAAATAAACATTGAAGTTTTTATGATCGTGCTCTAATTTATTTTATTGCGATAGATATCATAAAAAGCTTACGCAACTTCTAAGCTACATATCTTTTAATTAAGAGTACTTGGACAGTTGTATAGTAACTTCTATTATACATAGATAGTTGGTTTCCAAAAGACATTTGATACACATTTTAGATAACCTGTTGTTGCTGGAACTTGTGCCCGCTCTAAATTGGACTAGTTTACAACCCCACGGCTTCACCCGCGTTAAATTTGATTTTTTTTTAATATTTATCGGATGTAGAGCCACTCACATTTTCCAAACACTCACTAAATTGGTTCAGATGATCCCTCCACCCACAACAAACACAATACAAGTGATTATGATTTTACCCATTCTTTTTTTCTTTACCTTCAAACACACTAATATCGCAAACTTTTTATCTTCATAGTTTATTAGGGAATAAATAAACTATAATCGTTTTGGTTTTTATGGGTAGATCCTTTTCTAGAAAACACAAATAATTAAATCTAACATTTTACTTAGTTCAAAATTCATACATATTATTATGTAGTATGAGAGATGTAAAGATTTATTGGAAGCCGACTGTACTTTTATTAGCCGTGAGTATGTAGCATACCGGAAGTCCAGTGAGAGGTAAATGATGATGAGATGTATAAATTATGTATTACGAATTAAGACATAACTTAATGAAGTCTGTTTTATAAGATGGAGGGTCAGTTTAGTATTACCTACAGGTCGCTCGCTATGCAATTTTCCTCGAGTATTTCGCGAGAGTTTTTCGCGAAAGGAAAATGTTTAAAAGTAAAATGGGTAAAAACTGAAAGTAGCGCATTTTCACAAAATAATTTTAATGATTTTTATTGTAGGTAAATCTTTGAATATCTTTAGCTTTTAATTAATAGATATTGTTACAGTCGATTGAATCTTTGAATTATGGCTTTTGACTAATAGGTTAATATAAGCAAAAGACTCATTTATAATTTAACGATAAAATTTTCATTAACATCTATATAATATTAATCATTAACAACTTTCCAAGACTTTCCTGCAATACTTAATTATTATATTTTTATGAGTTATTTCATAATTAGGAAATTTAGTATTTTTTAAACACTTTTCACGCCTGTTGCGGTAAATCGATAAATTTAATTCTTTGTTGGTGAACATTTTTACTTAATATAATGGCATACACATATTAAGTTAACGACGAAAACTTAAAAGCTTTTTAGACATCGCAGACCTACACTTGCAATTAAAGAACATAAAAATATCATCACATGTACTTACTGCGCGCAACATGGTGACACTCCTGTTTCACTTCACTAGTAAGTTTTGTCGATGGATAGAAGTTTATCGATTGTCGATGGCTGAAGCGCGTGCAGGCACAGTGAAGCTTGGCGTTGCACTGCGCCTGCGTGAGAACAAGACGCGCGCGCACGATGACACCCAAAACAAGCACCGTTTTGTATTGCTAGCGATACCCAAGTTGTTGAATGCTGCTTGTGAATTTGCCGATAATGTCTTGATTATAGATCTGATGAAGTGAAGCATTAGAGAAGTAATGAGCCACCGAAACTTTCTTTTTTAGCGGACGTGATGGTTTGGCCAATCACTAAAGCATTTATTCGGCTCATAAAGTCGACACTGTAAGATTCGGTAATCTTAATAATGTTTAAAATTCTATTTATTTTGTTATACGAATGCTGAAAGTTGTAAAGTTAATAAATTTATACAGCTTCGAGTTTACAACGGGGAATTGTCCAGCAATATTAATTTATTTTATTTGTTTATTTATCTTTTCGGTATTGTGGCAAAAAATATCTATTCCCTAAAATTATCCTAAATTTCATGAGTTTTTTAATTTTGATGGTTAATTTCAGTCAATTTTTCAGTCAAATAATCCATGAACATGGACTTATTCCTGTAAAACGAATCAACGTAACGTAATAAATGTTGAAAGAACACCGTCTTCTAATGTACGAGGAACATAACTATTTGTTACGTTCTAGTTAAATTATCGTTACACCAATAACGTCGGATGGAAAGACTAAATTGTTATTGACCGCACGAAATTTAACATCTTTCGTAAACCGTATTACAAACGTAATAACATAACAGTAAGATACCTCATCTAATTTACGTTCAAACAAACCGTGTATTATGTTGGTTTTTGTTAAGTTCGTAATTGAGTATACATTTTAAAATATTTGTATAACGATTCCTAAAATAATTAATTGAATTTATTATTTTATAATGCAAAAATTTCTTATTTTTAACTGAAAACCGAGTTCTACTATCTGTGCGATTAGATGTGCAATAAATGCAACAATCGTTGATTGGTTTTTCTATACCAACCCCTTTCTTCTACCTGCTATCATTAGAAAACCAGGAGGAATCCTGAAAGAAGAGAGTAGAAAATTACGTAAATTAACGTGCCTAAATTACGAACGACGGAAACATAATAAGTATTTACAATTAGGTACGGCTGTGATTACCTATATCGCACTATGTAGGTACAGTACTATTCAAAAACCCGTTAACATGGGGCTATGGAGCAGAGTTGTGCCACCCTCGTAAAATTATTGATTGATGAAATAAAATGTACATATTTTATACAAGTTTTTTTAAAATGAAACATTATTATTTTTGTGATTGATGTCTTGATTACTGGTTAACCCTGAAATCACAGGTAGCCATTGTCTATCCCGTGATCCAGTCCGAAAACTCGGAGAAACAACCTATAATAATACTTGTATTCCGTAAATAACTAATAGGAATATTGGAGATGTACCTATACAATTTTCAAACAAAAATTACCTCTTAGTAAAAACTTTTAGGTTTTAAAGATTTTTATTCATTCCAAATTTCATCGCTATTAGAAATATTTCAAAAATTTGCTTTATCAAACTAACAATTCGTACCTATAAAAACGCATTGAATTTATTCGCAGTCCAAAAGTGGCGCTATTCATCTTCAGTAGTTTAACCGTCGCGTCGTCATAAGAAATTATTGCTTAGCTAGCCATTTAACACATCAACATCAAAGCTTAGTGCTGGCGAACATACGTAACAATTGAGTAGAACGTAACAACTGTGTTTTCTCGTGCAGCCGCTGCCGAGGAGGACTGAATGCCCATGACTAAGGCAGCGCAAAATATGCCGCTATTTTTCAATTTCCACGCATATTTCTTTTGTTAGGCACACACCCATAGGTGAGGCTTTACTTTAACTTCGTGAAAATGTATTAGAATCTTGACAAGGGCAGTTATGGCCAAGTCAGAAACTTCAAAGTATTAAAGAAAAAAAGTGAAAGAAGTCATGCTCTCGACTTATATGAAAACAATTAACTAAAATCAATAATTATTTTTTTATATTAAAGCGTTTGCCCTTAATTCACCACTGGTTAACTGCGGATTGGTGAATATCACAGTCCTTTAAACACTTAATACATTTTAATTAATAATGATTTATGATATAAGTTGACTTAACGCTGTTTTATAGTTTTTATGATTTAAGATCAATCACTAATCTATAGTCTAACTAATAATGCTCTTACTTACGGTTATTTCCATAAATACACCCGTTAGTCCCGTTAGTACAGTCAAGGTAAATATTGTGTCACCTTTAAATATTTTTGTTGATAGTTGAAATTATGATTGGTTAATTAATTATTGAAGGAAAATTGATGATTGATAAAATATTCTAGCGCATTTAAAGGTTGAGTATCTTTGAAGCCTTTTATAATGGAAATGAATACAAAAATATGATATTCGTTACTGACTCTACCTATTTAAATCTACCTAATCAAGGAGTATTAATTTATATTAATTATTTAATATAAGTACGATTATGATAATGGAAGACGACTTTGTTCGAGAGGCAATCAAATATGTATGAAGATAGAAGCATTGTGCGGGGTCAAAGAGCTGCGACCGGTTGCTCTATGGACTTTCTTTTCCGCCATCTCGCCCAGCCACCATATTTACTGCACTTACTACATTTCTTCAAAAGGTATAACTTGGCTTGCTCTTCCTTTGACATTGAAACAAAATTTAAACTCTCTGCAACCTACTTTAAATAATCATCATAATAACAGTGTTCACCGCCATAACCATAACTGCGTGTTTGAAAACTTCCGTATTATATGTATCATATTAAGTATATCAGATTATCTAGCACCCGTGCCACAAGCTTCGAGCTTACGGGGCTAGATATTGCTGTGTAAATTGTCCAGCAATATTTATTTATTTTATTTATAGATGTCACTGTGTAACATAATCCGTTTTGACCTGAAAGTTTTCTTTTACAAGGGTCTCCAAAAACTCGTTAAACAATTACCCTATTGACTCCTACTAAATGGTAAGTATTAACCAATTTCAAAAGTTCACACACCTCTAAAGAGGGTTTATTAATAGAAGTTAGTTTGTTATGTAATAAATAGTTACTCATTGTAAAGGTAATAGAGAAATTAATAAAATGAAAAGTTTCCGTCACGCAAATATTGAAGAGAGAGTTTATAGTTTGTCATATTGTATTTATTCACTTAAAACACGAATTTATGATTATCTCATCTAAGGAGTACCTTAGAAATATCTACTGGCAACTTTGTACGTATTTTGTAGTTCTTGTGTAAGCATGATTACCTAAGGATCACTTCCAAAAGAAGGAAACGTGACTCAATATAGGTAGGTAGGGATTAAAATTAAGAACTTGTAAGTATGCACAAAGATAATACTTGTACTTTAAATATGCTATGTAAGTAGTTATTGATGCGGAGACGCAAACAAGCCATGGTGTTTGCGGGCTCCGTGTTATTAACATATTCGTCCTTATGTTTTACTTAGTGCTGTATGTGAAAATATAAGAATAAGTTATCTACGAAAACAAAACGTAAAAGGGAGAGAAGACGTACGGACCCAGGTTACGTACACAAGGCTTTTTGAGATACAGACAGACAGGTCGATAAAAAGTTTTCTTTCTATTATTTAACAGTAGCTGATGGCTTTGCCGCTGTTTCCGAAATTACATTTTACTTTGCAGTGGTCAATCTGTCATGCCAACCCTGTAGTGTAGTTTGTTTGTAATGTTCATGTCAATTCGACCAGTAGATTGATCTGCGAAGACTTTTATAAAAATATCAAGTTAAAATATTGTTTTCATTTGCGTTATGGATTTTTCTACCATATGTAAAATCTCCATTTTAGAAGTTTCTAAACAGTCGTAACTCGTAACTAAAATAACATTCCATCATATGGAGGATATACCACAGGACCACACCCTGTCAACACGCTAGTATTTTTAGTGTTTTACCGACATTTCGTCACAATACGGGCTTTCACCTACGCATCATTTACATATGCGCTCATCTCTGTTTGCTACTTGAATTTCTCCGGACTTAGCCCACGCTTAACCACTGCACTGGTTAGATACAGGCATTTATATCTAGCCTGGATTATTTTAATCTACAATTTTTATCTAAGTTTTTGAAAAGTTATCGAACATACCATCAGTGAAATTTCAAGTTAGGCACTGAACATAGTTACGGGTTTATCTGAGCATTCAAAGCGAGCATCGAGCGGCGCTTTGAACTCTACGTACTGACTGCATAAATGCTCACAATATAACATTACATACACCTCTAATGCTCTTATCTAAAACACAAACTAATTTAGTAACAGGGTAACCTGTCAAGTAAAAGGCTGGTTAGAGAAAATTATTATTAAGGCTTATCAAGTCCTGCGAGTTTTAAAGTTCATCAGCATCACAATTACGTTAGCCTTGGGAAATCTACGGCTTAATATAGGCTTCTCTTATAGATTTCCATCTCTGAAATGTTTAAGGGCTTACTTATGTAACTTTTGCAGTTCCGACAAATTCTTTGAGTCGGGTTATTTCAAAGAACTGATCTCCATTAAACATTCTCCGTTCATATTTTAGTTAGAGCCTAGGGCTCTCGTTGAATTATCTCGTACTTCACCTTTACTCACGACGCTACTATATCGTACCATTTACACTCAAAATCAAGAAAGCACATATGTTTGATCTTATTCACTCGAGTACTTAGACATTGAGATAATTTGTCTCGCCGACAATTGGGACAGTTTATTTTATACTTTGTTAATGCTACTATAATAATATAACTAAATATTTTTATTGATTTTCTGATAATGTTTGTATAGGTACGCTTATAGGTGCATTTTATATTTTGTAACTGTGTGTAGGTAATTTTGTAAGCGGAAACCAGATAAAATATCCCATAAATTTTACACATCAATAACTACGCACCAGGTGTTCTTTAAGATAAACCCCTATAAAAGGAAGTTTGAATATGGCTCTTCCATAAATTGATTTAGGTACATGTTAGTTTATTTTTCTATTGTTATAAATAATAACCAGTATTTTATAAAGTCAGTTTTTTTTTTTTTGTATTAATGGGTTGTGAAGAACCTAAATAGGCGTAGGTAGTAAAAATAATTAATATACTGATAAATGCGACCTTTTAGAAACATTGCTAAACCTCCCAATGTATATTTTGACGGTACATTTAGTGTGTAAACACTAAACACTAACCAAATTTTAATCTTAGTGATTGATTAAACAAAAATAACTTTTGATTGCAAGATTACATTAGTTAAGTTAAAAAATAAATAAATAAAAGTACTTAAAGATAAAGCCCTAATAAGAAATTGGTATCGTTTTTCACAGTTCGCGTAGGCGATTAGATATAATGATTGAGTTTTATCACACAACGGGTCAAGGTATTGCGACACAAACATTCTTTGGACCACAACACATCGTAAATACACTCTTATTTAATTCAAGTTTTTATATTTATTTCCGTGTCGACACGACGGACGGCATTTTGTTAGAGCATGTTGATTGCTGGAACAATGGGGCGTCATTATCTTAATGATTTTGTAACTATGAAATAGTTTTATAGCTTGTGTTACTTTCAGATTTGTCGCTTTTTATAGATTTTATATTTTTTTTATTATTCTAGCGTTGGTAAATTTCAGTTAAAAATATACAAACCCAGTTAAAATATACATAGCTCAAGAGTAACAAGTTTGAGACACAAAACATTTTTTATTCTTTTTACCAAACATTTTATTAAGAACCAAAGAAAGTATAACAATTTTATGTAGTTTTAATTACAAATTAAAATCCTGATATTTGTTTTTAATATTGCTCATAATATATTTTAAGTGTAAAAAACTGGAGATTCGAAGGCTAGTTTTTTTAGAAATTCATTAAATAGATAAATCGTTTGAATATTCAATGGTATGTAGCCCAAGGCAGTCCCTTAATCTATTTCGTGTAACTAGTACTAAGAATTGAGAAATATTTCGCTGTCTTAATTACAAGCTGTGGTTTGGTCTTTATTCTTTATTCTAAATTACTGTGCTCAGTGATGAAGAAAATTCATGAGATAACGAGAGATTATTTAATTCAGATGATATTTTATCTAATGTAAAAATCAATGCCACTTTTCTTTGTAATTTTATAACTTAAAAACGGCTGGGCCATATTAGGTGCTTTTGGTTTTAAAATAGCCCAAGTAAGAAATGTGAGAAAACATGGGAATAAAGCAGGCGAAGCCGCGGGCAGGTCAGCTAGCCTATACATTAAATATGTATGTAGGTATATAGCTAGTAATGATATTTCTTTAGTAAGCAAGATAAATAATATTTACTAATCCTTAAAGGACTTCAAGTACCTACATTATAACCTCAGAAGAGGTAGAATGTTTAATACGAGAAAGTTAATTGAATCTATGTATGTACAATACAACAAATTATATATTATTATAAAATCTGTGATCAGTATTGGCACTAAAAAAGTGATGAAAACCTTGTTATATTCACTAAACATTTGTCATTTACATTTTCTATAATAAACAAATCAGTGTGTATTCTCTAGCGCCTAGAAATGCCCTTATAAATATTTGGTATGAATTTCCAATTAATCATTCATTTACAGTTACAGAATATCATAGCGTGTTGAGTGATCAGAGTATAACAGCTGGGCGAGGTTACTCCTCGCATATCTCCCCCGTTGCTGAGGCGCGCCGTGGCCCGGTCTCCCCCACAGCGACGCCCACGTGGCGTGGTGTTTCCGCATCTCCTCTGCAGAGTTCAACCGACTCGTCTGTAATGAAAATATTCTAAAGACAATAAATACTTGAAGATTGGTCATTAAAAATCGACTCTGATTGTCATTTGTATTGATAAAGTATATAATTTAGTGATTACTTAATTAGATATTACATATTCAGTTATATAACGTCAGCGACTGTAAACTCGTGTTATTGGGGACGCTGTAGTGTCAGGGATAGATATTATTGGACGATTATCCTAAAAGTAGGATTTTTTATAATATAGCTAGCTTCCTTAGTAACGTAGTGATTATTGTTGATTAATGTGTCGATTTATTTAATGACGTCATAAATGAGTAAGTATGTTAGAGACAAATAGTTTTTCTTCAAAATTCATGACTAACCGTTTTACCTTTTTTTGGAACAACAGCAAATATGAGAGCGAATGATCAACGTACCTTATTTTTCTTGCCCTGAGAAATAAGACGATGGCATTATAAAACAAAACATGTATTTTGAAGAAATATTTATTAAGCAAGAATTACGTAAATCTGATGAATTCGTATAAAGAAAGTTAAAGCTCGAAAATGGAATTCTAAGTAAGTATCTATGAATATTAAAAATTCAAATGTTCATATAGCAATCTAGACTAATCGTGACTAGACTAGAAATATTCTAGACTTCTAGAGGAAATGCATGATTAGGTCGATTGGTAGTTATTTCAAGTTCTCACATGTTTTTGCTGGGTTTTCATATCCATCTGGTGCTTCAGAATCCTGAGGTGTTCACCGTCTAGCATCTCACGCCACCTGTGAACAAACATTGTGCCAGGAAGAGATATCTTTTTAGCGTTAAGGCGAACTGTGTATTTTAAATCTCTAACGTTTTAAATGTTTTAACTTTATCTATAAAACAAGCATGCCATGGTCATAGATACAAAAGGCAATTATCAAAGGTTAAAATGAAAAAGCTCAAATGACAGACATCCATCAATACGTTTGATTTTTATAGCTCAAACTTATTAAAGGATATTTTTTCTCTCTTAAAAAATATGATAATTTTCCCGCGGTTTAATTAGCTTACTGGCCTTTCCCGGGGCTTAAATTATACAATATATAGGTTTTCATCTATTTTCTGTTCTCTATTATGTAACCTACGTGTAATTAACAAAAAATAGATGTTTAGGATGAAGGATGAAAGTTACTCTGTATTTAACTTATACAGAGTAACTTTCACGTTGATAATCCTGGTACCTATGAACAGAATTACACTGACTATCTCTTATTCAATCTATATTATGGGTCAACAGTTCAACCCACATAATAATGAGCTAAGATAATCTCTAGCTCAAGAATATAATTGATTATACCTACGACATTCCAAATCTATTGTGTACCTTACCTTACCTGGCTTACGGACAACTAGAAGTATTTTCGTAATAATGTGAATTATTCGTATATGTGTGTTGTTTTGACCGTAAAAATGTGAAAATAGCCCAGGGACTGTAAAACATGGGAATAAAGCGGGCGAAGCCGCGGGCGGGTCAGCTAGTAGTATAAAGCTAATATAATCATAATTGGTTTATGATTTCTTTTACTAACAAAAAATGCCGACAAACTTTCGCATTGTAGCATAAGAGTCATTAATATCACAGCAATGATGATCGCCGACGGATAGTGGCACACGATAATGAAAAACAATAAATCTCATTCAAAACTTAACACACTACTAATGACATTCATAACTTTTTCCTCGAGGCTATATCTAGTAGGCGCCTTTAAAATATTACCTACGATAAGCTTGTCATATACTGCACAATGGAACATATTTAGCGCTCTAATAAGAGATTCTGATTAGCAAGTAGGTATTTAGCACCTTTTTTTGTGGTCAGCCATCGCAGCATGCTGTCATTTTGTTTACATGTTTTTTATACACCTATTAGAAGTTACGATAAATGGAACGAATGAAATATCTTTATCTTATTTAGAAGTTTTCCTATGTCGAAACATGATAAACTTTGCACGTTAGGATTTTATTGAATAGTTAGTGAAAATATTTATATGCAAAGCAAAATCAATTAGAAAGGTTAGCTACAAGTTTACCCGTAATAATAAAATACATCCCCACGTAAGTTAAGGTTAATTACTCAGAACATGTTCACTCTTGGCCTTTAGCTCATGCTGTGGCTTCGGTCGTGGCTCTGAGTGAAAGAAAGCCGGTAGGTTTCAACGGTTCCGGAACCGTTGGCATCCATTAAATCAGACAAATGGGTGTCGACCTCTGCTATTTATCCAAAACTGTCTGTCCTGTGGCTATCTTTGCAATATTTGAAAACGATCTAGAACATTTGCGAAATAAGTGCTATAATTTACATTGGCCATAAATATAACGACGGCAATGTTTAGAACCGGCTATGTTGTGGAAATATAAAGAGCGATACTAACTATGCATATTTTATTTTTGTTTGCAAAATGGAACTAAAATACTAATTTATACGGTCAATGATAAGAGCGAAAGCTCGACTGTATTTGTGTTTACTTATATAATAAAATCGAGTGAGTGAGTGTTTATCTTTTTACTACTTAATCTTGAAACGGTTATGTATGGCAAAAATTGGGAGAAATAACTTTTTCGTGAGATATAATATAAGTAACTCAAACCTAGACAAAACAGCAAAGTGATATTTATATTTAATCATTATGCAGATAGTTGATGATCTACATTATTTGCCCCACAAAAAACCACTCGCAACACACGAAGTTGCGGATAGAAGCTAGTGAGAGATAAAGACTTGATTCAAATAGTTATAATTTCGTAGATCCTAATCAGTAATAATGCGTAGGTAGATAAAGATTATAAATTATGATAAATTAATGGCGTTATTATGTTACAACACCATATGACATTTCGCGCGTATACTCGCCGACAGAACACCAGTGATACGTAACCTTTGGTATGCTGGGAGCCTCGGGCGAAAACGCAAAAAATGGTTATTTCCATATGCAGTGTGCAGTTGGGCTAAATAGTTTCAAGAGGTCAATCTCCATGAACTTACGAAATTAAGCCTATTATAGTATGGACCTTGACTTGATTATTTGTGTCATCTAAGATTATCAGCATAGAACTCGCGAATTAATTATGGAACTTCATGATTTTACGGACGCAAAAGTGATGCTGACAATTTTGGGTCGTGACTCGTGGTCCCACTATCCCTGAAATCATGGGTTCGTGGTCCCACTGCTAAGTGGGACTACCAGTCATTTTTGCATCGTAAACGTAAAATCATATTATTGGTGTTGAACTTACTGACAACTATCCTCTGGAGGCCTTGTTACATCGCTGGATGGAAGAGTCCGTGCTCCAACTTTCCGTCTCCTAGCCAGCAATGGCACTAGCTCTACTCCACCCGTAACGCTCAATATCGCCGATTCAGGAGTAGGCTTTTTCTCCTTGTAGTTCGTGACGTCCTCCATGTTTGGACAGTTATTGTAGTAATCATCAGGAACGATGCATCTTATGTCTTCTCCGTTGGGAAGCTTCCTAAAGTCAAAGTGTGTTTTCTTCGGGCTACGTCTTTGTTTTGTTTTGTAACTAGGCATTTGTATCGCTTGTTCAGAAGGGCTGGTCTCTCGTCTCATCTGAAGATTGTTTAGATCTTGCCTGACGTCAATTTCACCATAATTATATGGGTTTCCCACTCTTTCTGCACTTTTAGGTTTTCTAGCGGTTGCACTATTGGATTTGTTGATTCCCGGTAGTTTATCAGGTTCTGTGTTTTCTTTTTCTAATGCTCTGGCGAATTCTTGGTCTCTTAGGTCATACTTTACTCTAGGTAAAGCATGTGAAGAATTTTTTCTACCATGATCCCCCTTCATTTTGTTAAGCATTTCATTGTCGGTCCATCCCTGCAATTTACAAGACAAATGTTAAATATCAAATTTTGTTTTCCCGGTCTATTGACATGATCTTACCATAGACTCTGAGAAATTCTGTCCAATATCCTTGGGATCCCTCCAAGTGGTGCCGCCAGGCCCGGGCTTGCCCCACGGTACGTCTGCTGCATGCTGAAAATTACAAAATAGTTAGCAAATTATCAATATCATATCGAGACGGATAAAAAAATTACCATTTTGCGTTCATTGTCCAGATTCCGCCTCATTTCATCGTGAAGAGCCAACTGTCTTTGGAGCACCATGTCGTCTGAAATATAGATTGGGCATTGATATTAATATTTGTTTACAAACGTTGATAAACCAGCATTGTTATTGTAAAACTAGTGTTATGTTTTAAACAGTGTAGGCAAGTCTATGACATAATTTTGCGTCGTTGCAACTTTTACCCATTGAAATAAGCATGTTTGAGTTGACCTCTAGCTAGTCATATAATTGCTCAATATTTTAAAATAAATTTTAATTTTGTCACAATAATAATGTCACGTACCTACGGTATAACTTAGGTCTAACGATATACCTAAAGCGTTCTTATAAATCTGCTGCTGCCTGGCCGTGGTCCTGTATCTGAAGTCGTTGTCGACGGCCCCCCGCAGGTTGTCGGCGTAGAACAGCTGCGGGTCCTCTCGCAGCCGCAGAGAGCGTGGGGTGCGGCGGAAGCGGCGCGGAGGGGGCTGCCAGTTGCGAGATGCTTCGAACGAGTTCACACCCTAAAACCACAACAGTAAATAATTCTATTCATTTAAGTCTTTTTTATCCATTCGAAGGTTGCCTGGAAGAGATCGCTCTTAAGCGATAAGCCCATTGTAATTTTATTTTAGTTTAATGATTGTGCTTATATTACTTTGTGGTCTACAATAAAGTGTTTTTGTAAATAAGTTTGTAAATAAACGACGCGTCATTATAACAATCCATTCTAGGAACGTGCCTATTATTGGTTTTAGTCGTCCAACAACAAGATTGACGGAAGATCTTGTGACTGTTTTTGGTTCGCACTAACTGGGAGATCAAGGGAGCATATGTATAATACTAATGAGTTAATAATAATAATACTGATGAGTTTAATTACCACATTTACCAGGCGATTTGGTGATTGAAGCTATAACAACAGAACTACGCCGTCACTTTGATAACCCGCACGAAGAGAGGGGTAATATTCTTAGGTCATTTTACTGCAGTTAAAGACGTGAGGTGGAAACTAGTTGACTATATAATACGTCTGCAATAAAAGCTCGCAAGACTACTTTTTAATGCAAAATATTCGCGCAGACAAATTATGTAAAAGCTGATGATGAAAACACAACAGAATGTATGTCACGCGTATCATCAAGCGGACCGGTCATTCACACATTTTACTCATCTTTATTTCGCAACCACGTGTGTGGCCGTCGCCTTAGGTTATAGGTTAGCCTTTTATATATTTTCACCTTAAAAATATGGAATTTTACTTTGTTCTTAACATCAAAAAGCTTTCCATTCGACATCGATCACTTTCCTATTATTTATTGTTTGGAAATTAATACAATATACAAAGTCTTTAACAATAGTTACATGTTTTGGGAGATTTTATTTTATGGACGTAACAAGATTTGTGTTAGAAGATTTTTAAATTGCCTATGTCATGTAAGTATGTATGTATGGAGGTACGTAACGTATCTCCACATACTAATAATACGATATAATACGATAATTTAAACGTTTAACGTACCGTACGTTAAACGTTTAGGTAAATTATCGCCATATCTTTTCAATCCAAAACAGATCATAGTATGTTCTGTACCTACCTATTTAATGAGAACTAAGCAGGTTAAACTCCTTTTAGGGTTTCTGAATTGATTAGAAATCACTTAGCATAAAACTTTGTATAGAAACACTGGAGGATTCAGGCAAGTGGTCCCACGACAAAGCTGGGACTGCAGTCCCAGTCGCCTGATTAGTTTTTTCTTGTTTATTTCTTTGGGCGAGTGGGACTACTCGTAATTTTAACCTCAAATCTATTGTTTAAAGTACAGTTGGCATCATGTCTTATTGTCCTATTGCAAAAAATAAAATACCAACATAATAATAGGAATTTAAAAATCAGTCTTCGCATCGATAAAATACATAGAACAAAATATTCACAAAATTGATATTAAACAGTTTAACTTATAAACTGATAGGTGTCTAGATGACATTTGTCAAAATGACAACTATCAAACTTTGAACTGCCACAACTCTGAAACGGCTTGGCCTAGAGATGCCGTACTATTTCAACATTTACGATGACAGCTGTCAAACTTTAAACTGCCATAACTCTGAAACGGCTGGACCTAGAGATGCCCTACTAAGCTCAATCGACAGGTGTTAGAGAGAGCAACGATTTCAATGACAGCTGTCAAACTTTAAACTGCCATAACTCTGAAACGGCTTGGCCTAGAGATCCCGTACAAAGCTCAATCGACAGATGTTAGAGAGAGCAATATCATAATTAAAATACATTTCTTCAGTTCAATTCCATATGTTGACTTATGTTTACATAAACATAGCTTAATTATTTTGTCCTTGGAGAAGTCCCTGTGTCCCAGCTGTGGAAACGTAATAGTACCAGATTGAGTTATTACCTACTAATTAGCGGCTCATCCACTAACGTTCATTCATGTGTATTATGAGTCAAATTTCACCGAAGCGAAGCCGGGTTTTCACGTTCATTCCTGCCGGAATCTACAATCCTTACGGAATGATATATGCATATGCAAGAGCGAGAAAGAATGACGGTATTAAACCCTCGCGTCGCGACCCTTCCCGTCGTGTTTTATTTTATCCCGTCGCTTTTCTGTACAGTTTGCACGACGGGGTAAGTCGGAAGGAATGAACGTTAGTGGATGAGCCGCTAATTAGTAGGTAATAACTCAAGCTGGTACTATTACGTTTCCACAGCTGGGACACAGGGACTTCTCCAATGACAAAATAATTAAGCTATGTTTATGTAAACATAAGTCAACATATGGAATTGAACTGAAGAAATGTGTTTTAATTATGATGTTGCTCTCTCTAACACCTGTCGATTGAGCTTTGTACGGCATCTCTAGGCCAAGCCATTTCAGAGTTATGGCAGTTTAAAGTTTGACAGCTGTCATCGAAAATGTTGCTCTCTCTAACACCTGTCGATTGAGCTTAGTACGGTATTTCTAGGCCAAGCCGTTTCAGAGTTATGGCAGTTTAAAGTTTGACAGCTGTCATCGAAAATGTTGCTCTCTCTAACACCTGTCGATGAGCTTAGTAGGGTATCTCTAGGCCAAGCCATTTCAGAGTTATGGCAGTTTAAAGTTTGACAGCTGTCATCGAAAATGTTGTTCTCTTTAACACCTGTCGATTGAGCTTAGTAGGGTATCTCTAGGCCAAGCCGTTTTAGAGTTATGGCAGTATAAAGTTTGACAGCTGTCATCGAAAATGTTGCTCTCTCTAACACCTGTCGATTGAGCTTAGTAGGGTATCTCTAGGCCAAGCCATTTCAGAGTTATGGCAGTTTAAAGTTTGACAGCTGTCATCGAAAATGTTGCTCTCTCTAACACCTGTCGATTGAGCTTAGTAGGGTATCTCTAGGCCAAGCCGTTTTAGAGTAACGGCAGTTTAAAGTTTGACAGCTGTCATCGTAAATGTTGAAATAGTACGGCATCTCTAGGCCAAGCCGTTTCAGAGTTGTGGCAGTTTAAAGTTTGACAGCTGTCATTTTGACAAATGTCATCTAGACACCTATCAGTTTATAAGTTAAACTGTTTCAAGGATAATCATCTTAATACCTTAGGACAAAATACATACTTCGTCATCATCATGTCAGCCGTTGGACGTCCACTGATGGACATAGGCCCCCCTTAACGACCTCCAGGTATTACGGTCGGATGCAGCCTGCATCCACCGTGAACCAGCAGCCTTAACAATATCATCGAGCCATAAAAAGGAAACTAATATTATTTTTCTGTGGTTGAATCGGCCAATATCAGACGTTTCGTTTTACATATTCTAAGTTCTTTGTGATTGATTCTTATGGGGCGACGAACGTAATGTGTCAATTGGCGAGGCGTATCTAAGAAACGGAACGTGCTTGGCGACAGCGATTTGTTTATTATTGTTTAATTTGCAGTCGGAATTTAACGAAATTCTCCATAATACGAATTTTCGGGACATATGTTGTCGACTCATGAATCAAAATTTTTTTATGTTTCGTTATTTAAATACGGTTTCGATCGAGTCTACCGTACCCCTGCACGAAATTATTAATATAGATATTATAGCCCTCAGGTGTTAAGAGTAGAATACCTGTTTTGAAACAAAAGGGCAGTCCTTTATGGATATCCTTGTTTTTAGGAATCATTCGCATAAGTTCTTATGACATTCTTACTAAAAAAATACAATAAAATAAATCCTGAGTTATGTGATTTGATTTTGCTGTTAACTGTACATTAAAGCAAATTGGGTATATGGTCCAAGTCGACCAATTCAAAAATGTGTTCAGGCGTCTGGGACCGCAGTCCAAGTTTTGTATGGGCCCACTCGCCTGTATCCTCAAACACTGTATTGTTTTGAAACAAAAATGTTTTTACAAAATTTATTCAGAACACATGAATAGTATACGAGCACGCTACAAAAAGAAATAAAAAGGAAATCCGCTGTCTTGGGAAAGAAGCTAGCCTTGGTTTAATAGTAATTGTATCCATCCAAAAAATATTAACGTATAGGTAAACGGAATTGTGTAACTAAATAATCCACGTAGTATACAGGGTGGCCCATTCAAATCGGTCAGTATGGGAAAGTCTGAAACTGTAAGACATACGAAGAAAAAAAAAATGCATTTTATTCATTTTAGACATTATGTTTCTTAGAGATATTTACTGCTTAAGACCTACACAAACGATATCTGAATAGAAATAGTGTAAGTTTATTTTTTCAAAACAACCGGGTTCGATTCCCCAGTTGGGTACACTTTTTTTTTAATTGTATGAATGCAGTTTTTCTTTTTATCAAAATCGGTGACATGGTTCCTAAGAACAAATCTTCGTATGTCTTACAGTTTCAGACTTTCCCATACTGACCGATTTGAATGGGCCACCCTGTATACATCGTTTTAATATCAACCAGTCTAGTTTTACCGGTTTCAGGTTTTCTCGTCCTTAATAACATTGGAAAAGCCCATAAGCTTGGCAAAAACATCCCTAATGCAGAAGTGGCATTTTTAATTTACGGCAGACTTGATAAACTATACTGCAGTGGTTAGTAGGTCGATAACCAATACATATAATAAGCATTCAGTTTGAGAAGCATTATGTTGACGGTTTGACAGTGAACGCTTGTGGTTTGTATTTGGAATCGTCTAATCTAATCTAATAGTTGTAGAAATTTATTTTAAAATTCGTGCTTACCTACTAACAAATAATCTTAGTGATTACGAGGATATATTTAACCCTGAAAGAGGTGTTATTAGTTTAATCACTATGTGTATCGCTATTATATCTATCTGTGGCACCTTTACTCTGCAACGAGTTAAATTTAATGCAAATAATGCGTAGATATTTAAAATAAGGTTACTTACTGGTTATACATAATATTGTCAGATGTACTTACTCTCAACTCATCCTCCGGGATGATGCCGCGCTCTCGTATGTTGGTGAAGCGGATCCCCCGAGGGTTGGGAGCGCCGCCGCCGCCGCGACCCCAGGGATCATACGTGGCCAGATCGTGGCGGGCCTGCGCCATAGACAACATTTAGTAACTATTCCAAGGGATCTTATCTGAGGCGACATTGTATCGACAAAAAATAAAGACTTTAACAGCCGTTTACAATAGAATTTAACCAAATTAATCTTAGATCTTAAAAGGATCTGAATAATACTATGTATTTAAAAATGATGGTAAATATACCTTAATAAACCTAGTCTTTAAACCAAACATGCCCATATCTCTATAAGTAATATTAAAACAAATTTAAAGGGTCTCAAATCTTCATCAATTTGGGCTAAAGTACCAAGAGTATGTCCACCACGAAGATTCAAATAATAATAATTAATAGTAGCTACATACCAAATCATTAGACTTGGTAAAGAGATTATGTTATTTTATTTCATAACTTCACACACAAAATCACATTATTTGGAATATTCTCTATTCTTTTAAGTATCGGCTTTACTCCACTTTGTTTTCAAGGACACGTCACAAGCCAATAAAAGCCTGACTGATACTAACATTTCTGATTTATAGGGCACTGTTCCCATTCCATTGCCTTATTTGTAAATATGTCAAGGTTCCTTTCGGTAGGTACAAAGGGTGCATTTCATTACCGTTTGCAAAACGGAATGCGAAATTTTGTATGTCACGAACCAAAATCATCACGCACAAGGAAATGTCACGATATTTTATCCCTACTTATGTATTTACAATATAAACTACTGCAGCAAGAATTTGTATCTTATTATGTAATGTTTCTGATAACTGGGGTTATACATAACTACTTACAAGAAATGGTATGGTCATACTCATTATCTCTTGGATGACTTCATCAATGTCTGTTCTGAAGTGGATGGATGTTTCAACCGACTTTATGCATTACTCTCGTTACGTTACATTTTCAAATAATATCTAGGGTAAAAACTTCTAGTATTGAAAAATCACCTTTTGCTGGCAAAGAACCTTCTGTCTATTTCTGTGCTGAGCTCGTTCCCTGGCGAGCCTCTCTCCCTCTAGTCTCGTCTGCTCCGCCTGAGTTCTCTCGTTTTGACGTTTTATGGAACCCCAGTTCGGTGCACTCAACCTTCTGTTGACATACAATTCGTTTTTAACTGTAATCTTATCTACTGGTATTTTTATGTGCTACTAACAATATATGGATTCTAAGTTAAGTACCTATATGAAATAAACCGAAAATTTATTTTTTATATAAGCTGAGCTGAGCCTGGGAAGGTACTTTATGTTGCTACGTTACATATCCACCAACCAGAGCGTTTTTCCACAAAGTTTTTGGATATTCGATAATTAGTCATATTCTTAGCAATTTAGCGTAGGTCTGGTGCAGATACAACCTAAGGCTTGGTAGGTATAGTAGAGCGAATTTGCGAGAGGCGCGTTCGTCTATCTATACTATACCTATAGAGTAGATCCAGATTTACTCAAGATGTACGTTTCTGTTTACCTAAATATCTTACAGGTAAGGGGTGGCAGACATTAAAATATATTTGTGAACATTAATAATCCTCAATGGCAATGCCTAAAGCTATGATGACTAGGTATTTGAGTGATCTCAACATATGAATACTGCTACTTTGCGATAATGATTTTTGTGCTATGTCGGATAGTCATAATTCTCTCGGACGTAACAAGGAGAATAATTTTAAAATCTCTAGGTACGAAGGTAAGTAGATTCTTGATGATTGGAATGACCAACGCCGAGTAGGCAAGTGTATAATTAATAACTTACAAGAGATTTCTGTCAAAATATTCAACACAATCCATGGCATTGATAGATACCGATGTCATCACAAAAGAAGTAGGTATCTTCTAAAAGGAGTCACAAATCAATACGCTGACCTTTCAATTCATTCTTTAAATTCTATTAGAAACTTAAAACATTGTACTTAAGCCTCATTCATTTAGAAATCACTTCACCATTAAGATTGTCTTACCTACGCAATCGGTCTGAGTGCAAAGCAAACATTGAACTATAGTTTCACTTGTTCCAACAAAGTTAAGTCACAGGGTTATAAACTGTGATTATAAGGAAGGTAGGGAGGTGATGTGGAGGGTATCATTGCTGGGAAGCAGGGCGGTTGCTTGCGGACTGGCAGCTTGGCAGCTCATGAAATGTTTCGCGAACTTGCGGGAATACAGAATGATATCGTGCACGCTTTTGCGCCTGTTTCCATTGACTATCGAATTACCGTCGTCGGAATATAGTCTAAAGAATTAAATGGACTTGATATTGTGTTCGTAGCCCAGACAATGAACACGACATGTAAAATAAATGAATATTTAAAAATAAAAAAAATAATAAATAAATAAATCAACGTTTTTAGCAAAAAACTCACCTTATTAATAAAATATATGATTATTATTAAATTCATTTAAAAAAAGTAACCCCACGAGCGCAAAATATATAAGACTCGTGGATTCGTACGCAATGTCGTTGGTGCTCAGGGTCTGTATGTCGAAACTTATGAGTTATTACGAGTTTCATTACGACTTAAAATACAAGCGGGATTTACAAATGACAATCTATAAAGTGGCTATTGTCAGACTCTACATTATTGTAGGCACCAATGTGTGAATTAGAAGTGGGTAGATATTTAAGTACATATCGATGTAATTAGCAGACTTGACACGGATGACAACATGCTAGATTTTGTTCTAACAGCTTTTTGTCCTTTGAATTTGCAGTAGATCCATGTCCATAGAACAACTCGTAACAGCAGTTAGCAATCATACCTACTTTATTTTATCATTATTTTAAGAAACAGCATAATAGAATAATAAGTGCCTTTACAATTTGGGTATAAAACTAGGAAACGAAAGTGGTTTTATTCAATAACTTTTCCGTCAATAGTGAACATGAACAAAAGATAATGAACCTAGCATGATAAGGTAAGAATACCTAGTTCACTGCATAGTACCTAAGTACTTTATATTGGTATTTAAATAGGCCTACATTTTTCATGTTGTTTTTGAGGCAGGCATCGTCCGGTCGGTGCCAGGTGCCACATCGATCGCCGCAGTCCTTCACAATACAAGAATGCTTGCGTTCATTGAGTTCTACTTATTTAAGTAATTCCTAAGTAGGTTATTTTTGGCGTCCAACGAGAGCTGTTGGCAATTGATTTATTTTTATTCTAGATGTTCTTTCTAAAGCCACTTATGGTTTAATGTTGGTAGCTATTTACTTATTGACTAGCTTTTAAGACTAGCCTGCAGTTTTGCCTGCGTCAATGTTTCTTCGTTTTGTAATTCAAAATCCGTTAGATTTTGGTGTGCCCTGCATTTTTTTAATTGCCTAGTTAGGTATTTTCTCATACAAACTCCGAAGATACAATCGGCATTCAAAGAGTTAGGTTTGTAGAGTTTTTGTTTTGAGAACGATACTATTATAAGAATAGACCAATAGCTTGCTGAAACCTATATCTTTATTGCGGTAGAAAAAATTGCAAAAAAAATAAGTTTTAGTTAAATTTTTTTAATGGGATATAAATATTGATCTCTAAAACAGCAAAAGCATCACTTAGCTTTACAGGACTTCGGTTCATAAGATACAACACTGTGACAGACGGACTCACAGACAGCCAAATCTTAGTAATAGGGTTCCATTTTTACCCTTCTAGCTATATTTTGAGTCAAGTCGAAAACACCTTTACTCAGAACTTTCCATTGTATAGATTCCTCTGTATCATACAAAAATAAAACAATATTTTGTAACTATTATTTATATTAAAATTATTCATGATTTAGCATTTTACAAAATAGTAATATTTACAAACGATATGACCTACGTACATGTCTAAATACATTTAAATAAAATTCATTGACTCCCTTTAGTTTACAATGTACAAAAACATACGACTATTCGTATTATTGTTACGTATTTAAACTACGCGGTGACAAATCAACTGGATATTAGATGTGATACAAATATCTTTTATGGCCCTTAAAGCTTCATATAACACCTAAATATACATTTCGGTCCCAATTTCTCCTCCATGTCGTAAAAAACACTTGGAATTATAGTTTAAATTAAAATTCAAAAACTTTATAAAATGCAAGTAATTCTCGTAAATAATATCAATGAAATGCTAATATCTTATTCATCTGTCATCGCGCCAGCCCCATACTTTACTTTAAGTGACTAATATTTGTTAAATACAAGAAATATAAAGAAAGAGTACAAAAAATACTGCGCTCTTGGTGCATCAAGAGCTATGTACATACCTCTATAAAGGACATACAGTATGTATTCACTGAAATCAAAGCATTATTTACATCTATAGTAACTAATTAGCTAATACGCTTATAAACTGTCTAAGTGCACGGTTATAGCGAAGGCGAGAAATGTAAGGATTTTGAGGATTATTAACCCTTCACACCAACCTATATGTTTTGCTTTCATCATAAAAAAACTGCATTGTTTTTGTGACTTATGGTAGTGCATTAAGTTGTAATGATCTCAGAGTTATCAAACCGCCAAAAACATGATTATTTGGAATTCCTACCTTCAGCTCCATAACCGTGCTCGAAGCCTTTAGGCGATCGCCTGTGTATTGTGCGACGCATAAAACTTACAATTTAATACTAAACAGAATATAATATACACCTCTAGTATGTAACGTGTACACTAAAGAAATTGAGGTAATTGGTTTTGAAGATATTACACGGGTAACTTATCCAATGACTCTCAGTATTTACACATCATACATACGGAAAGCAGATTGCCTTTTAGCACTTTTTGTGATGAACTGTCATATTGTGCATCGAGACACAGATATCTAACGCTAGGGTACCACTAAAATAATTGCACGATACACGAGTGAAAATAAAATATATGTGACGAACTATATACACCATTTGATATAACTTCTCAAATGTTTATATATGCATTAAACTTTCGACGATTTAATCGCAATAACAATGACAACTGACTCTAGTCACCGTCCGCTTAGTTCGTAAACATGAATATATGTATAATAGTTCTCTTCCATAAAATATTCTCTTACGAAAATATCTTAAAATAAATCAGGTCACACAAGTGAAGGACGCAATACAGTAACATAAATAACGTTATAAATACATGTCAGAATCAGTTCGACTGATTGTTAGAATAAATCTATATAACACCTGAATATAATATCTGGGCACATGGTACATGTATATATATATAACAGCATATCCCACACATCACTACACGCACTATAAGTCTCCGGTCGAACCGTGCTCACTCACAAAACTGAACGTATCCGTAAATCCGCTCGACTGGCCTTTCTCGAAAAGGCGAGGAGTTTGGAAGTATTGCGATACAAAGATGACCTTATTTAATGCCCTTTTGATCCCCTTGAGGACTGGGTCAGTCATGACGAGTCTTGTTTTTGATTATAGGGACTATGTCGATGGTTATGACGAGTCCACCATTTGATTTAAGGACTAGATCAGCGGTCATGACGAGTCCTCTATTTGACCTTAAAGACAAGATCAGCGATAATGACGTGTCTTCTACTTGATCTTACGGACTAGATCTGCGGTCCTCTTTGCTTAGGACTAGGTCAAAACGCGTCTTCTTTTTAAACTTAAGGACTTGGCTGGTAGTCATGACGAGTCCTGTTTGATCGTTGGTTATGATATTCTCTATATTTGATCTTAAGGACAAGATCAGCGGTCATGACGAGTCCTATGATCGTTGTCATGATATTCTCTATATCTTTTCTAAAGGTCAAAGTCATGACGTGTCCTATAATCGTTAGTCATGATATTCTACATCTCTTCTTAAGGGCAAGGTCATGACGAGTCCTCAACTTGACCTTAAGGGCAAAGGTCAGCGGTCTTGAATTATTTGATCCTATTAAGGACTAGGTCGGTGGTTATGACGAGTCCTTTCTGGTAGGGTGAGTCGGCGAGGTCCGCGGCCAGTCGCGCGGCCTCGGCGCCGTGCTTGCGCGCGAGGAACCGCGTCTGTTCCAGGCCGCGCGACTTGTGGACGAGCTCGAAAGCTTTCTCTACGTCTCCGGCTTCTTGGAATCGCCTCATTATCATCGGGTTGAGTTCTGGGTACTGGAAATAAATGGGTCTATTGTTAAAATAAATACATAAATATAATTAAATTTTACAATTAAAAATTTAACGACTGAGATGACATGGACGTTTTTTCAACATAATTAGATCGTGGATAAATGGAGATGAAATGTATTTCTGAATTTGTCGTTTTTGTATGTTTGTTTTCATTGTACCTATATTGTTTTCTATGCTGTCTTCCAAAATAATTAATTGACATCATTTTGATTACAGCAGCAGATTGTAGTTCGGTTTATTAGTGATAGAGATTATTAAAAATATAAGAATGTCTGAATAAAAAATGATTTCTAAATACAGTTTTTTTTTAACTAGACGATAAATATGACCAATACAAATAGGCATTGTAATCAGATTTTACATTAAAGTAATCGTTGAGAATCTAACAATACAGAAAATTTTGATTACGCACAACGAATCACCGCGAAATTAGAAAACAAATTTATACAAATTTAGCGGTTATAATTGAAAGTAAATAAGAGGAAACACTAGACAAAATAGTCGTTAGCCGTCGGCGTGACAAAGTGGATTTACGTTTACGTACGTACAGTGAGAGTCAGCGAAATGGTGTATTGTGCGCGATGAAAGTAGAATATGATTTTTTTAAACTTTCTACTAGATCATAATTTTATGAATGACAGCTAAGAATATACTAATAAGCATAAGCTGCTAGGACACAGGGACCTCTCTTGACGAGAGAGACTACGCCTCAATTCGGGTTGAATGGATTTTTCACGATGTTTGCCTTTACCCTGTTAATTCTTCAAAGACCTTTTTAGCTTTTAAAGTTAGCGTTTTAGCCTGTTTACTTTAGGTACCTAAAATAAAGAAATACGAGAACTAAACCTTAATCCATCTCTATGATTCAATCGAATAAACTTCACAGGCGCTCTCGAGTAACTTTTTAAACTATCACGGGTTTTAACAATATTAGAACACGAAATGGGTAACATACACAAGAGTAACAGTATAACAGTGTAACAGTGTCTATCAACACCCATATTCTTAGTCGTTTTCTCCAGATTTCCTCTACTCAACTTAACCTCACTTGAGCAAATTCGTATTTTCAGTTGACAAAAACGTCCTCCACATGAGATTTTTTTTCAGCTCACCTCAAGTTCGAGATAAGGTGGGATGGGAACTGTCAAACGTAAGGTACCTCATAACCAACCTTGAAACTCCTACAAGACCACGACGATCAACGCTTGTTTATTTTTGAGTGGTGGAATATTATGAGGAATCGACTAAGAATATGGGTGTAAGTCTCGTTATTTTATTCTTTTTTGTATTAGTTGTAGGTTTATGTATTTTATATATTAATTCTGATTTTAACACCACCCGTCCAGTTACATTCTGAAGTTTTTCTTTCCATCCTCAGGTTGTCTGGAAGAAATTGCTTTAAGCAATAAGACCACCCATTACGCATACGTTTTTGTAGTTTTTAAGTTCCTATGTAATTATTGATTATTGGTGTGTGTAATAAAGATTTATCTTATTACCTTCTCACAGGCGAAGAGCACCGGCGCCGTGGCGAGCCCGAGCCGCAGGTCGGCGGCGGTGGGCTTGCCCATCGCCTGCGCCGACGACACGAAGTCCAGCAGGTCGTCCACCAGCTGGAACGACAGGCCCAGGTTGCGTCCGTACTGGAAGCACAGCTCGCACGTGCTCTCGTCCGCCCCGCTTAGCAGCGCCACCTGCAATTATAATAAATCATCATCATCGTCATCTCAGCCATTGGACGTCCACTGCTGGACATAGGCCTCCCTATATGACTTCCAGTCATTACGGTCGCACGCGGCCTGCCTGGCGAGCCTACCGCCTTCACCAAATCATCTGTCCACCTTGTTGGTGGACGTCCAACGCTGCGTTTTCCGATCCGTGGTCTCTACTCGAGAACCTTTCGGCCCCATCAGCCATCTGTTCTCCTCGCTATATGGCCTGCCCATTGCCACTTCAAAGAGCTAATCTGTTGGGCTATGTCGTGACCCGCGTTCTCCTACGGGTCTCTTCATTTCTGATTCGATCCCGTAGAGCGAAATATTTGTAGTCCAGGGAAGTTTTAAAATGTGAGAAAACTATAGAAAACTGGCGGGCCAGCTAGATAGTAATTAAAACAATACACAACAACTTACCGCTTTGACAGAATTAGCGATGAGAGAGGCTGTCTTCCTGTAGGTCTTGGTGAGGTAGTGCGCAAACCGCTCGTTCTCTGTCTCCTTGCTGCCCAGCTGCATGAACTCCCCCTGCACCAGATCTGTCACTACCTGGAAATTACAATCATGACGTTCATTTCATTACACTATAGCCGTAAAACATAAGTACCCTTATTTATAGAAGATCAGCGTTGGACACTAGCTAGTCGTCCAACATTATGCTGAGATAGAGCTAGTGTTTCCGACAAGTGTGTCTTTATAAAATTTGTATTTGTTTTTGTATCTATTTTCAGTTGGAAAAATAAATGTTTGTTTGTATTTACGTTCCTACTGCTGGGATACAGGGTCTTCCCTATAATCTCACAACATGCCGGTTTCCTTAAGATGTATGCCTTATCCATTAACGCATAACGTTTAAGCTTCGGCCAAACCTGCGCGTCAGTAAAGCGGGACGCGGGACGCGGGACGCGATGCGGGAGCGTCTGCAAAGCGAAACTATAGTTCCGCCGCTGTGACAATGCGTTTAGGACACAATTCAGTTTGACACGGCCGTCCCGCGATGCGGTCGCGTAGGTGTGCAAAGCGCCATAGATGTATATGGTAGCGTCCGTCGCGCGGTAGACGCTCCCGCTTCGCAGTCGCTTTGGTCGCGCAGGTTTGGCCTCAGCTTTAAGTGCAAATGAACTTTTCCAGAAAAAATCAAGAAGTGCGCGGTGTATCGAACCCACGCCTTCTAATATACGCCTGGCTGCGATGACCACTACGCTATAGAGGAGCTACGTTATGTTATTCGCATTCATATAAAGAAAAATCTTTTAAAGTACGAAAAAAGGTTACGCTCTCATCTATTGACTTTTCTACACTCGAGAGCAATGAATCCGGGTCACTCAAAGAATCCAAAAAATCTCGGAAAGTAAGAATGCTAGGTTAATGCAATAAATTGTATTTAATAGACAATTTAATACTCCTTAAATGAAAGTTAAAAAAATATGAGTCACCATACATTTTATTTACACAAAATTACATAAAGAAAAAAAACTGCTGATCTCTCCTTAAAACAAAAATAGGAAACATGAAATTTTTGAACTTTATGACGATTTTCTTGAATTTCAATACTTCGTATTACCTCCTCGTGCTTCCATTACTGCGTTTACGCGGTTTGGCATGCTGTACACCAAGTTCCTTATACGATTTTGGGGAATATTCTCCCATTCCTCTGTGAGAGCAATTTTGAGCTCAGGAAGCGTGATTGGGGGAGGGTTTCGTTGTTTTACGCATCTCCCTAGCTCGTCCCAAGCATGCTCGATCGGGTTGATATCCGGGCTGCGCGCTGGCCACTCAGAACAGCACGAGAAGACCGATACTTGGTGAACACCATGCTTCGAAATCGCTTTCTCACAGGAACTGACTCACACATCAGTTTCGACGCCTCGGAGGAAGTAACCCAAGTGCATGGACAGTAAGACGTCGGCTTGCTGAATCTAACTTAAAACCCCTTAGACCTGCAAACGGCCCTAAACTGGAGCGTGGCCATCGTATTTCAAGACTAAGATATGCCCAGAACCACGTAAATTGGAGTATTGAAGATTGGTCGAAAGTTATGTTCTCCGACGAATCAAAATTTATGCTCTACAAGCACGATGGAAGACACAGAGTGTATAGAAGACCAGGGGAAAGATTCAAGCAAGCATGCATCGAAGAAAAAGTAGCCTACGGTGGTGGGTCTGTACTTGTGTGGGCCGGAATTTCCTCTGAAAGTCGCACAGAGCTGGTGATCATAGAAAACGGCTCTTTAACTAGCGTAAGATATGTGGAAGAAATCCTCAACGAACACGTTGGTCCATTTATGGTCAATTTGGGTGAGGATGCTATATTTATGCATGACAATGCCCGACCTCATACAGGTAGGATTGTGAATGACTACCTTCAAGAGATGAACATTACTTGTATGGAGTGGCCAGCGCGCAGCCCGGATATCAACCCGATCGAGCATGCTTGGGACGAGCTAGGGAGATGCGTAAAACAACGAAACCCTCCCCTAATCACGCTTCCTGAGCTCAAAATTGCTCTCACAGAGGAATGGGAGAATATTCCCCAAAATCGTATAAGGAACTTGGTGTACAGCATGCCAAACCGCGTAAACGCAGTAATGGAAGCACGAGGAGGTAATACGAAGTATTAAAATTCAAGAAAATCGTCATAAAGTTCAAAAATTTCATGTTTCCTATTTTTGTTTTAAGGAGAGATCAGCAGTTTTTTTTCTTTATGTAATTTTGTGTAAATAAAATGTATGGTGACTCATATTTTTTTAACTTTCATTTAAGGAGTATTAAATTGTCTATTAAATACAATTTATTGCATTAACCTAGCATTCTTACTTTCCGAGATTTTTTGGATTCTTTGAGTGACCCGGATTCATTGCTCTCGAGTGTATACCATTTTCTAAAATGTAGAAAGCGTAAGTGAGTCAATCGATATAAAAATATCATAAAGTAATGTATATTTAGTCCACGGCCAAAAAAACTAATGCTTAGGGAAATAATAAATCAAACATAAATCTGGACTAGTATATCATAGAGTACAAGGTCACTATAATAATGGTAAACAAAGACATACATACATATTGATTTCGGTAATTTTTCAATCATGAACCAATCAACCAAACAATCATGAAATCAGTCAATATCATGAACTTCGAGGTCACAATATGCATATTGAATAATCAAAATTGACCTAGATCGTGTGCATGCTCAAACAAAGAGTCAATGTTTGACTTTAAAAAGATATTTATTAAGAATTAAAGAAGACATGCGATTTTATATTCTTGACGGATTTAATTATTAACGAACAGGCAATATTGCCTTTTACATAATATTCGATTTCTAATCTTGATTTGAGCATCGGAAATTCTTTATTATTCGCGTCTGATCTTTTGGCAATCAACGCCGGGGCAGCACAAAGGTCAGAACTATTTGCTATGTTATTTCTGCTGCATATCAACGTTCTGCTAGTACCAACTATAATTTGGTATGCAGACAACATTGTAGTGGGTCTGGTTGGCTGGCGTTGGAGAGGTTCCAACGCAAAAGCTAATCAGAATAAGATACAGGCGAAAACGAAGACATGCTACGTTACATCGCTAGAATGTGACAAATACGGTTGCCTGGAAGAGATCGCTCTTTAGCGATAAGGCCGCCCATTGTACTTGATTCTTTTTGTTGTTTTTTTGTATTTTTTATTTATTTGGTGTACAATAAAGAGTTTTATTATTATTATTATTATTATTATTATAATACGCAAACGCGTCTTTACTCTGCAAATTGATTGCAATAGAGCCCTTTTGTTCCCATAAACGTTAGCTTAAATCCATTTTAGTTACACCTAGAAATGTACCTGCGCCTATTTTGCAACAGTGAAACATAAAGTGAATGATCTTACCCCGCTGCTATGCGAGGTAGCACTTGTGGTCACCCATTTAAGTTGCAAACATCGCGGTAACATTAACCACAAATAGTGTTTTTAATAGCTAGTGATCGCACCTAAGCGTCTATGAATATTAAGATATATTGGATTGATTGTATTATTGATTACTCGGTCATAGAATCTAGCATTAAGTTATATCGCATCGCTTCATTAAAGATTTCACTGCGTCGAGAATGTTGATATATTTTTGTAATACTAATGAATGACGAAAGTGGCACATGTTGACATGGCCTGGTTAGCGTTATAAGATATCGATATCACCCACGTCTATTGAGAGATCAAGCATTAAATATTTTCGTCGGAAATTAAATGCCATGGAAAACTTATTCTGTTTTTACCTAGGAACTCTGGTATTTAAAGAATTTTAATAACGGGTTTATAAACAAGACAACATTTGCAAAACTACCGGTTCCTTATTAAGTAACACAATTAAAATAAAGATGCGTAAAATCCTGCAATGACACATTTGGAGAACCGGTTTTAAATGTGAATTTTTATTTTAATGGGTTAAATTGACAATGTTGAACTAGACACGCGGATGTGTTACTAAGTAATAATTTATTAATATTCCTCCATTCTTATTTTGATTCGATTTCAGACTTAGAAATAATTATTTATGTAAGTCCTTGCTCCGTAAGTTTTTCTGACATAAAATAATATGCAACTAAAATAAAGTTGACAATATAAACCAACGCAAAATAACTGAAACTCAATATTTAAAAATAGCGGACCACCACTGAAGTCACACGAAAAAAAACTAGCTAAAGCAACGTTTATTTTTACGAAGTATGTGTGTAGTAGCGGATAACTCGCACTGCTGGTATATTTAAGACCGGGCCGTGTTAGTTAGTTTTTTTTTAACTAAAATAAATATTTCTAGACAATTTACGCATCAACATTTAGCCCTGTGGAAAGCTCGAAGTTTGTGTTGATATACCTACTTAACACAATACAGAACATTTACCGATATTTTTTATTATTTTATTAATTATTTAAACTTTAGATTTTTATTGTTTTATTGAATCCGCTGCTAACACCGCGTTATGGAAGTTGTCATATAAAATGGTTTAGTACCTGGCTGAGCACAAGTGTGACGTCATCGCTGCGCAGGCGAGCTATCATCATCGACGCCACGGCGAGGATGAAGTCGCCGGCCATCGCCACCTGGAATACAAAACAATAACATTAAATAAATAACTTCTAAATATAAAAATAAATATTGCTGGAAAATGACACAACGACATATTCCCACGATTGATTTAACCTGTAGTTACGTTTTTAGTGAGTCCGGAAGAATCAACTTAATAAGTCGATTTTTCCGGACAATTATTTATTCATATTTAGCCGATCTGATACGAGTTTAGCATTTAAATATCAATTTTTAAGTAGGCGATAAATTCCAATAATTATTGCTATTTCCGCGTGTATAACGCTTGTAACGCAACTCAAAGAGTACCCAATCATCGTCAAATTACAATCATAACGCATACAACAAAGAATCTAATTAGAAATTAACATGCAAATACGCAATGACATGCAATCGGTCAATTTATTTTATAAATCAAACTGAATCAAACACGCCATTAATTGTAATGAGTATCGATGGCATTTCTCCGCTCGGCAGGAATGTCGAGAAAGTTTTGATGCTACGTCCGCCCGCATACTAATGCCGTGCCGTGCCGGTTCCGAGCGACGCCGACGGGGAGGGATCTAGGATAGTTAGGGCCTACTAATTTGTCTATTCACTTATTATTCTTAAGAAAATTAACAGCACAAATAAAATAATATAAAATATAGATAGATACATGAGTAATTAAATACCAAATAATATGAAAGGGCCAACTAATTTGTCTATTCATTTATTCAATCTAAGGAAAACTAACAGCAAAAATAAAATAATATAAAATATAGACAGATACATGAGTAACTAAATACCAAATAATATGAAATTTATGGAACTTCCCTTATAAATTATGGTCTTGGTTTTTATACATTAAAAACATGTTACTTACTACTGTCATGGACTAACTAAAGTAATAAACTAACTAAACATACGTATAGTTTACGAGTAGAAAAAATCAAATAATGATTGCTTATATTAATTATCTACACAAAATTCTAAAACGATACCGACAATATCATAATGACTTTGATTAGGATTTCAATGTATCATAATTAAAATTTTAACAGACGTCCTACAAAAGTAATAATAATAATAAATAAATATTGCTGGACAATTTACACAACGACATCAGTACTTAATGTTTGTTGTTTAAACAAAGTAGGCCTACCTTAAGCCGCATCGTGCTTGTCGGCTGTTAGTTTTATTTGCGGTCGCTATCACAATGCGATAATGACAATAATGATTTATCATCCTTTGCCCTGATTGCGTCCCTGAGCAGACGAGTGGACCCACGGCGCGGCGCGGGCCCGACAACCTCTCTCATTAGCTCACTGGACACTCGTTAGCCCACATCCAATGACCGGATTTACGCATGCACGTAACACCTTGATTTTAGGGTCACCGTCGCGATGTCCATATCTAAATTAGTCAAACCAGCTCCGTCAAATGGCACGCAATTATTATAATTTGGATTTCAACAGTTTGTAAATTGATGAATACGATTATTCACAGGAAGCTTTAATGAATCATTGTGTAATAAGGATTAATTTAAAATAAAAATACCATATGGTTACAAATCATAGATTGTAAAATTTTATCTATGAATTTAAAAAGAATAGTCAGGTAAGTATTTTATTTATTAATTTGTTGATGTGTGAAAAATATTATGAAACATATACTGAGATTACTGTGTTCGAGGACGCAAAGACAGATTAATCAGTAACAACAGCAATTAGTGGTAAATTAATTACAACAAACAATTTTATGTCTTAATTTACCTCATTGATTTAAACGTGTATATTATTGTCGCTACGACATGAATGAACAATAAGACGATGAGAAGCATATGCTATGCAGGTAGGTATACATATATAAGAGCTGAACACCTGGCAGGAACGGGATTACGTTTAGGAGCAACGGGCGCCGCGCGTAGCGTATCGTGCACGCTCCGTTGCGTAAATCGGTGCACGCATTAACACACTTTCTGGTATTCGTCGCCGGGCAACCAAGCGGGCTAAGAACACATCCGTTACCGCCGCGCCACTGCACCGCAGCGCAACTGCATTCATCCAAACCTACTCTTGCAAAACCAACGACCATGTTTTGACATATGGTGCAATTGAAACACGAAAATTAATGGATATTGGCACATACTTAACAATCGTTCCAAAGGACATTCCCGCCGCGGTGTTGACTATAACTATGCAAACATGCGTGTGCACTTTGATAAGAGTGAAAGGCTTTTACAAGACTACGTTGAAAGTCTGCCCAACGTGAGCCACATGAATAATTTACCAGAAAAATCTCTACGATTTCACGTCGACTTAATTCCGAATGCGTTGTGGTTTCTACTCTGTAATTCATTTACATCCATATAATGTAGTGGATGTTTGCAATATATCTGAATAAACATCGCAGACCATAATGGAAATTTGTCTAGTAGGTTATGTTACCGAAATAAACAATTAAATTCAATACTCAGATTATTTTACACCTTTTCCTTTTCAAGGCGGTTCGGTGTCGATAACCCGGTGATAGTGCGAGCGTCCCCAATTAAATTTAAATGAAATAAAACATGACAGTTATTTTTTGTGTGAGAGACTTCCGCAGCATCTTGAATGGCAATAACTGTTATCGTTATTCTCCATAAAAGGAAAGTAATGAAAAAAGGGACCCTAAGGAGAAATAATTACGAGGAAGCGGTCAGAGTGTAAAATGATTGTTTTTAATTGAAATCGGCATCTTGAGAAAGTTGAAGGCCATTGCCGTGAGGTAGTGGACGATTGCAACATGGTTTGAGTGGGTTTCGTCTAAGTGGTGTTTCACAAGTAGCCTTGACAATGATGCTGAGGCAGGTGGCGCGGCGGCCGGCGCGGCGGACGGAAGGTGAATGTAGCGGGATGTGTGTCACGCGGCCGGCCTTGACTCCCCTCTCATCCTACAAACCAGTTGCGCTCCGATCGCCCACTAAAACTACGGCATTCACTTCATAAATCACGCTCATTTTTACCACCCAAACATACGATTTATATGATAAGCAATTTACTACAATTCAAGTATACAGCGCAGTCATTGTCTGATTGAACTAGCCAGGTGAACCGGAAATGTTTTGCAGAGGTTCATGACTCAGGTTTAGTGCCGTAGAAGTAAAGCCCTGCCCAGTACCAGCCAGCCATGTTTCTACGGTTACTCATTGAAAATGAAAGTTTGGCAACCCACATCGGTCAAATTAGACAGCTAATTCTCGGCGGCGGGCATTAACATGATCATGATATTACAGCGATTAAACGACAGCGTAGGATAAATCAGGGTTATCGATACTCGTTCAAATTACAGTGGATTGGGGCGTTTCGTATCGAGTGAACGGAAGGTCCGATGAAATTGCGAAACCAGCGGGTATCTAGTGGCAATTAGAGACCGACGAATGGGCATCGTTTCAACATACCTGTCTGGATAGAGGTGCCTCTGGTACGTACCGATAAAAATCCGGTTCCAGTAATAATAGTCGACTGTGTAACCTCTGTCCTATTGAATCGAACGCGTCGTGAGCACGCAGTCACGCTATTAGCAAAAAGTCGTGAAGACGGCATCGCTCTAATCAAAAGAAAACTGTTGGATTCGAATGCCTTTATTACTTAACTTACGCAAACTTTCAAATTAATATTTAATTAAAAGATAAGATTCCAATAACGTCCGCAGACAATCGATAAAAGCCGTAGAGATCAAAGATTCAATGGACAATCAGTGCTTCTAAAGAAGAGGTCAAGTGGTGGTGACACAAGTTCCCAACCTATTTGTACAGACAGACCATGCTTCTTCACACCCACAAAATACTAACAATAACGCAAAGATTAAGCGACCTTGACATACCGACTCAAGGCTGTTTGTTTAGATGTACCAGTAACGCTCAATAAATATAATAATAAAGTATTACGTAAGTCAAAACGAATTTTCTTTGTCATAATTTGTTTCCAAATCGGGTCAATGTATAATTCATCTCTACTATAGAAAAGGTTATAAACGAGTGTCACTATAGTCACAAATCATTCTATGTGCACATCTTGTAAATTATTCAAAGTATTTCCAAACATTGCACATTATTTTTAACTTAAAATATTTTTACCATGAAATCTGATAGTTCGCTATTTATTAAAAATGTATATCATAAATAAGGATGAGATAGTTGCTTATTGTAAAAATTAAAATAAAGAAATTAAAATAAATCAGAAATTACGCAGTAAAGTTTTATAGTAGTTTTTAAGTCCTCGCATAAAATATTGCAGATCAGTGTCAGACAGATTCAGTGTCATTTTCGCGGCGGCATGACTGTGGAGTCTCGCGGGATCTAATCAGAGACCTCAAGACTTGGCGGCGCGCGCGCGACCCACATCTTGCACCCGCTTCGCAAAACAACAGTTACAAAGACCAGTTTTTACTACATACTGTGTATAAAGCACACGTTGGTGGGTCACTCGAGGAAAGTGTTGTTCGAATTTTGCTTTCGACGGAATATTCGGTCATCAGATGACGAGTAAATAGAAAGTAATAGTTAATCAGCTTTCGTTCATTCATTAATGTGGTTATTAGGTAAATTACATGGATTTCGGTGCTTTTTAAAAATTTATAACTGTAAACTTATAGAAATTCTGTTATTTATTATTATTATGAGCCTACGGGCATCTTGGTGATTTTTTTATTTCGTGTCTTCTTCGGTGCTTATGATTGAAAACAGATATATAATGTTACGGCTAATACCCGAAGTGCGGCTACACCTAGTTCTAGCCGGTTAGAACTAGGTGTAGCCACTGACTGTTGGTTAAACCTAGTATTAGCCGATTGTTTTCGGGTAAAACTAGGTCTAGCCTTCATCATGCCGGCTACAACTAGGTCCAGCCATTCCCTGTTGGATAAAACTAGGTCTAACCGATATCACTCCGGCTAGAACTAGGTCCAAACAATTCCTGGTGAATAAAACTTGTTATTCTGATAAATATGTTTATGTTACTTTATAAAAGTGTGATTTATAATTAAAATTACATTCCTTAAATTATAATATGCAAATAGTTACTTATTGTCTGTTGTTAAAAAATGTTCCTGATGTTCCTTATTATATTAAAAATTGCACTCCTAATAATTTATGTTAATTATTACAATGTGATTTATAAGAATAAAAAAACTCTCTACGTTTCTTTTTATTGGATGTTTTTTAATATCTAAAAAAAGCTCTGCCGATAGCATGCCGGCTACAACTATGTACAGCCAATCCCTGCTAGATAAAACTAAGACACGCGCTGCTGCTGCTGATCTACTGCAGGTCTACTAGCGAGTGTGACTCACTATCTGCAGCAGCGGCGCGTGTCTTAGTTTATCTAGCAGGGATTGGCTGTACATAGTGTGCAATTTTTAATATAATAGAAACAATCAGGAACATTTTTTTAACAACAGACAATAAGTAGTTGCATATTATAATTTATAGAATGTTATTTTAATTATAAATCACACTTTTATAAAGTAACATAAACTATTTATTAGAATAACAAGTTTTATCCAACAGGGATTGTCTGGACCTAGTTCTAGCCGGAGTGATATCGGTTAGACCTAGTTTTATCCAATAGGGAATGGCTGGACCTAGTTGTAGCCGGCATGATGAAGGCTAGACCTAGTTTTACCCGAAAATAATCGGCTAATACTAGGTTTAACCAAGAGCAAGTGGCTACACCTAGTTCTAACCGGCTAGAACTAGGTGTAGCCGCACTTCGGGTATTAGCCGTAACATATATATAAACACTAGCTGCCCCCGCGAACTTCGTCTCGCCATATACTTTTATTTGCAACTATCTCCATACTAAATTTAATCCAAATCTAATTTTCCCGCGTAAGCATATATTGTCCCGCGGAAGCATGTATTTTTCCGCGGTAAAAAGTCTCTCGCCATATACTTTTATTGGCAACTATCTTCACCATACTAAATTTTATCCAAATCGAATTTTCCCGCGTAAGCATATATTTTCCCGCGGAAGCATGTATTTTCCCGCGGAAGCATGTATTTTTCCGCGGTAAAAAGTAGCCTATGTTCTGTCTCAGGGTCTAAAGATTGTATGTGCCAAATTTCATCAAAATCGGTTGAGAGGTTTAAGCGGGAAAGCGTAACAGACAGACAGACAGAGTTACTTTCGCATTTATAATATTAGTTAGGATATAAATACTTATAAGAAAGAATAGTTTGTATGTACAGTTGAAGATTTAAAAAATCCTTAATAAGAAAATAGCATGAATAAATTTACAATGACTATTGAGCATGACCATGTAAATTTTTAACGCTGTACAAAAGATTTCAACGCGCTCTCTCTTTAAACATTTTTTCATATTATTTTACTGTGTACTTTTTCATAATATTCATTTGATTTATTTATAGCTTGTCTCAGGACCCGCTGCTGGTCCGATTTGAAATATTATTTCCGTGCTGGATATTTCTTTCATCAAGGAAGGCTATAGACGTTATATAAACTACGTATAAGTAAAATAACGTTAAACCCCAAGCGAAGCTGTCGGCTAGTTTATAATATTCACCTTGAATTGATTCAACTCTGAAATCTAGCAACAGTTTGGCTAGTCGATCACATGATTAGAAATACATACTACATATCATGAACTCATTTATAAAACCCATTACATCACTTCCTACTTCTAATTTTATATGTATTATACTGGTTCTGAGACAGGATCAAGAGATATAAAAATCCACTATCTACAAAGAACCGAATTGATTACAAACTTACTTTGTTCCACTCGCGTGCGTTTCTAGATGTTTATATAAACAAAACGGGTGTATTATGAACACTAAAATTGTGTAATTTGAACCAGTTACATTAATAAAATGCATAGAGTACAACTGCAAAATTATACGAAGATACAAAGCAAAGAAGATGAAATTAAGTAATCAAAGGCAACGGTAAAGTGCTACCAAATTTTCGTTTTCTATATTTTACAAGTAACTACGAGTATTACTAATAAGTACAATCAGAAACCACGCAAAAAAATCAAAGTTAATTTTAATTCCGACAATTCCAATCAAATTGGTTATTATCGATCATTTGGCGAACAATCAATAGCATTAACGTTCAGTGACCCGCAAGCACCTGTATCCGTGTAACGTAGTACCGACATTTACGTATTCTATGTATATGTTGATAGATGGCTCGCGAGGAGAAAGCTGCCGGGCCGGAGGTTGCTCTCACGTCCTTAACTTAGCGACATCGACGATTTAGCTCGTCTTATCAGTTTACTATTAAATTTTACTAGAGGACATCGATGGTTCTTAAGTCATAAATTATAGTAACTTTTCTAGGAGTACTGTATCAGAAGCCTTTTAAAACCGCTATTTGAGTAGAATTCTGCAACGCAACACCCAAAACTTCTCAATCTTTTAAAATTCTAATAGCTTTGTAACTTAAATAAGGCATTCAAGATTTAGGACGTACATTTCCACATCACCAGAATCAATTTAAGATTATAAAATATTCGCAGCTACTAACATAAAGTCTGTCAAAGCTGTAACATAAATTCTTGTTCTTATGTAATTGCTAATTTGGAATTCACGTTGACTGTCCGAAAAACAAAAAGGTGCGGTCTGATGGAAGACGGCACGAGTAGGTGGTGTTGCGTCAGGTCCATCGAGAGATAACCGCGGGTGACACCACACGGACCTACAAACGTAATTTGTCGAAAAGATCACCAGCCTCTTACGTGCGCGTCCGCTACATTTTCCTGCTTCACACGCTACAAGATATCCAATCCAAGATGCATAAATCCTCAAGTATTATCAAGCTCTTCAAGAATTCATAACGCGTACGCACCTGATTTAAACTCGGCATTCTATAGCAAAGCACAGACGATGCGAACAATAAGGCCCGCGACTTATTTCGAACAATAGTTGCGCGTACGACAGGAATCTGCAATTCGACGTTGACGTATTCGCATATCTATGTTCTGAATGCTCTACCTCATTGTACAATACAAAATGTTTCGCAGAATATTTTAATGAATTTCGTAGTCTAATACGCAGTCATCGGTCATCGACCCTAAGACAAGATGAGGATTACTAAAACAGAAAAGGTTATATAACGCATACGCAATAAAATAACGTAATTCTTTGTATAATAAATTTCAAATTAAATAATTATTCATTAATTGACGTAACTTTGGGTAAATATTCTACATCCGCGCTTGGCACGGCAACATGATCATAAATGAGCCAAAATACACACAGGCACACCCTGTTACCGGAGTACGGTGTTTGCACAAACGTTCAAATACGCACGCATGTGATAGAACCACAGCCAGCACTAACTAAACCAACATCTCAATATTTGATTACATAAGCCAAATACGGATTATTGGATCTAATGCTCTAAAAGCGAATTACAAGTATAATAACATCCGCTAAATCAAATATCTGTCAAGGCCAGTCTATGGTCTGGCCGTGTGAAATTAAGTTTATCCAGCTTTTGTTATTTTCCGTACAATTTATTTTATTATTGCTTGATTTAAATGTTATTTTAAAGATCCTATAACAAAATAACAATAATATGTGGCTACCATGCAAGTGGACAGATACATAGATAAACAAATCTATACATCTTTCTAAATAAAAATCAAATACTGTTCGTTGGTCTAAATTTGAATTGAATGAGAATGGCTAAACCGATTTCGATAGTTTTAGTCTTGAAATATTGGTTGAAGTCTAGGGAAGGTTTAAACGGTGAGATAATACGAAACATTGAAGTGGGTGAAATCGCGATCATCTAGTAAGAAAAAAACAAAAACAATCGTTGAATTATGGGCTACGCTGTAGTATTCGTAAACATATACTTAACAACTCATCGGAACATAGTAATCGCAGGACATAAGGATTTTATTCGTGAAGGACGAACTAAAACGCATTACGCCTACAAGTTGGGTTAATGAGGTAATGAACGGCGGGCTGATGCAATTCCAACGTACGATCAAGGAACTCAGAAACATAAAATAAACAAAGATTATTGCTATACATACATTGTATATTCAAGTCATAAGGTCTTTGTTCTGTCCTATCTGATAACGCATTAAAGTCCCTGTGACATATTAATTATTAAGATAATAGTAATATCGCTTTTAGTCGAAACAAAATGCCATATTTAGGATTTCTGAAAAATAATGCCTAGTCCAATCGAATGATTTAATCTTGTAAAATGTTTGCATGATTTGATGATAAAGGCAAAAGCTCTTTCATACTTTTTTTTTGAACGCATTTTATGCTTAATGTTTTTTTCGTAGTAATTTATTTATTTTATTCTAAAAACCTACAGTTATAAAAAACTAAGAACAGTTCAGTTGTAAACAACTAAAATAAACAATAAAAAAATTAAATGTTTTCACATAGCAACTAAATTAGAGTATTTTACGCTACAAGCGGCTTTGTCCGTATTACAATAATTAAAATTAACAACTATGTATGTGTTATTTTGAAATTTCAACTATATCTTAGTTTTTGCGTGAAAGAGTAACAACAAAAAATACCATTCTCGTTAAATTAAGAAATTTTTGGGGATAATATTCTTAACGGCCAAACTCAAAGATGTTTATTAATTTTAATTAATACATTTTATCAATACACATTAACAAGTATTTTAAATAATGAATTCTGGGTACGAAATTGAAAGTATAATTTCAATATTGTCCGGATTGTCGTTGTCACAATCATTACGAAAATCGCCTTGACCATAGCTATAGCTATAATAGGTTTAGCAAATATATTTATTTAAAGAGGGAACATTACGAAATGATCGTGTTTCAAAGATCATACGACGTGCCTCGCTTTGTGTTTACACTAAAGGATGCCTGGCACTTTACATGGCAGATTAGCAGGCTAAAATTACAGCATACAGACGAGAATTTCATTCGAGACTGCCTTAATCCTAAAACGGACACGCATCATAAATTTAGAGTACGGTTCGTTCGACTAAGGTACCTACAGCAATTCGATTTCATTTTATTTCCTTTGTAGAATGAAGCGTATCGAAAATAAGATCAGGCGGTGGGTATCAATATTACTGTGTGATGAGGCCGCGCGGCACTTTCACCGAGGGTCGCCCAGCTTTCGGTCTATCGCAGGTATGTGAAGCGCGATTGACGTTTCTCAGAGGCCACTCACTGCCCGCGTCAACCTCTCGCTCCAACATACGCTTAAGAAAGAGATGATGAATATCGATACTACGCTTATAAGACGATTGAGGTAGCTCCGTAACCATGTCGGCGTGTCACGGTCTACTTCCCACAGATTTTATATTTATTTAATAAGAAAATCTGAAGTATGTTTTATGCTCTCTAATCTAGGTTGTACATCTTTAAGTTCATATTATTCACGGCATTAAGACAATTACGGTGTGTATATAGTTATAAGCTTGTTAAATATAATTTATTCACATAAGGTATGTAAAAAACTGTATTAAAATCACTTTCTACTTCTGATGAAAAAGCGAAATTGAAATGCGATAGGCAATCTCACGATGTCCAATATTTGCTCACCAAATGGGTAAACAGTTGAACCAAAACAAATAACGTAAGACGAAATACAATTTTGACTACTCTTCCAAACCAAAAAGAACAGATGAATGAATAGAAGAATTGTTATTTTTAATTACAGTTGTAATAAAGTAGAAAGTTCTGCCAATTTCAAGCGTGATATTAACAGGTGCGCAAGAGTGCGAGTGCCGAGAGCTTCAATGAACCGCTTTGAATGACTCGTGATCTTAACCCAGATATTTGTCGGCCGCAGCCCAAAACATAAAAGAACGATGTGAAACGAAACTATACTAAATCATTTTCACTTATTTTATTTTTACCGGCAGCGAGGCTTCTGTAGACATGCATAAATATTTGTGTAAAACACGTTTGTTACGTATATGTCGTTTTTAAAGTTTGAAAAATCGAATGACTGTAGAACAATATGTTTAAGGAAATATTATTATTTAGATTTATCTACACCTCTATTTTAGTATTTAACCTCATCAATAAACAAGACAACTGAGTTCCTAAGCACGTACTGTTTCAAGATCTTCCATAGACAATGAGTAATTCAATGGAATTCATTACCATGGCGTGATTGATAAAAACTGTGCCGCCATAGCAACACCCGAAGCCGCTTCTTTAAGCCAGTACGAGTATACTTTCCATTCAACGAGCAAGACTACGACAATGTATACATACTAATTGTTATTTTTCTAACTCGAGTTATCCCGATACAGCGAGGAATGAGTGTTCAAAGTATGAATCAATCGTTGTGGAACTACTAACCCTAATGCGGTTTTGGTAATCGTGACAGCACTATTGTACTGGCTAATATTCTATTATGCGTGAGATAAAACAATGTACACAAAACTAATATTCAGAAGTTGGTCAGATAATATGCCCTTGCTCAGAAGTGGTAGTAGTACGACTATTTAAACATGTTAGTAAATAACGAATGTTCTTGACTAATACTACTGTAAATTACGCCTAACAATAATATTATCGAGTTGAAAACGTGAATAGAACAATTTATATGTAACAGGGATATTAGGTTACTTTTTCTGGATGCACTATTTCTGGATTGAGTATTTTTAATGTTTACAAAAAAATCATGTACACGTTTCA
This sequence comes from Chloroclystis v-ata, assembly GCA_963691955.1. NCBI lineage: Eukaryota > Metazoa > Arthropoda > Insecta > Lepidoptera > Geometridae > Chloroclystis > Chloroclystis v-ata. The sequence goes on along the minus strand of OY829902.1, from coordinate 5,940,564 downwards.
AAACTTTTTTTAATGTTTGCAATTTTTTTACAAGTATAAATGTGGATGTTGGAAGTTTTAACAATATTTCCGTCGCCAATCTCTTAAATATTCATAGTGATTGTTGGATAATCTAACAAATCTAAGACAAATAAGGACCGTCTAGCTAGTCTATGGTCTGAACGCCGTATAAATTAGTCTCGTAATTTATATCAATTGAATTGAGATATCTTAATGAATGTCTTTAAAACTTTATATTCCCATCACGCTGGAAACCCCTTAAGTGTGCTAAATCATTGCATCTCTGATCACATATAAATGCGCGGCCTTCAAACTTTATAGCATGTGACCGCCTGGCTCAAATATTTAGGTACCTACTTAGTGATTTATCTGGGGTTATAGCAACAGTAGCTAACACATTTTAAGTCTCGTTCGAATTCGATAGACAATCATAAAGAAGTGATATTTATCAAAATTTTCTATCGTTAAAGATCCAAAGTTAAAAGGCTCCGAGAGTAACAATTAAATTGGTAAGAAACGTTATGTAAGTTTTTACATTAACTAAGTACATATTTACATTAACATAAATTAATCTTCGCGTCTGAGGAATGTGGAAAATCGACGTGTTTAGTGACGCCTACAGACTTTTAATTGTCTATGGATAATAATTCTAAATTACAACATACAGATAATACTAATGGCCTATTTTGAGTCTACAGCTCCAAACTAAGCAGAGATTTTAGTTACGAGAATATTGATGTGAGATGAAAACTAGAATTATAAATCATGTTGTTTAGTGAACAAATGATTGTGTAAATTAGTGAGTAGTTCTTTCTCATGTTTTTCTTTCTTTCTTCAACCAATGAACTCAATAAAATTTATTTATAAATATAGAACATCACTACTGAGAGAAAAGATGTATTTCTGTCCTGGTGTTTCTTTTTACATTACAGTTTGTTAATTATTTCACATTTTATCGCAAGTGTAGTGTTTAATAGTCGCATGTTAATCCACGCATGCCATCACGCATCTACAAGGGTAGTTTGCGTAAGTCAGCATAAGACAGTCAGCCATGTCATGATAGATCGATATTTATAGATTAAAGTTCCGCCGCTATAACAGTGCGTTCCTGACACATCGCGATTGAACTGACAATGTAACTTTGTAATGGCGTTGCAGTTACGATTAAAATATTTTTGCTGTTTGTTTAACGTTTTAACAATTGATGAGCATTAAATCTACATTATTATATCAATAATCAATGAATCTAATAATTTTGTGCCAAACTGAGTGTAAAATAACTTGGTAAACAATATTTTTCTAAATCTATATTGCGCTATTACAAGGTTATGTCAGTGCTTTATATTTGTCGGTAGTGCTGTGCTAAAAATATCATGCAGCAACAGTATCGTTATCTGTTACGGTTATTTTTAAAAAAATTATACGTTTAAGAATTTGAAAATAATGGACTATAAAATTTTATTGAATATAAAAATAAAACTACGATCAATCCGAACGCGCGAAAGAAAGTAGCATTTTTATATTTAGGTTTAAAATAATAAACCCGAATGGCGTTATGGGACGTCATTTTGTGACGCTAAAACAGTCGGTTTCCACTTAAATTACTAAAATATAAATATTAAATGATTCCGCCAATTTAAAACGAAAATAATCTTAAAAATAACACGGCGGTTTATTTTGGAGGAACGGTTACGAACTCATTATGTTGTGCCCATCACTAACGTGTCAAACTGACATGTGTCCTAAACGCACTAATAAAGTGGCCATACTATAATTCACATTCCGCCTTGCATAGTAAAACGTACGTGCGACTTTTGCAAGATTTTTACGTTATCGCCAAGTGGTATACGGGTTTTTCATGACTTTATTGTACGAGTCTAGAAACTAAATAAGTATTTTATGTTCTTCCGCGTGACAAAGTGATGTTTCATCTAATTTAAAAAACCACACATAAAATGTCTAATGTAATTTCTGTTGCAAGTTTGAACAAACCGTTACAAAACAATTGAACCAGTTGGTACTAGGCAATCTAATTCCCATACGAAATTCATTGATGTATGTAGTAATTTCGTATAAATTTCTTTGTTTACAACTGACGATAATTAAAGCGATAATTGATATTTAAGTAATCTTTAAAATGCGATACTCGTGTCATAATTAGCACTTGTCAATTAGGCCAACGTGTTAACCTTTCAATTTCATTCCGAAGGTTGTCTTCGTGAAAGCAAGAAGTTCCTGTAAAGATCAAACCTACCTTTTTGTGGTTCCAGAGTACGTTGACTGATGGTTTGCCGCGGCGGAAGTCGCTCTGGTCTATGACGTCATCGTGTATCAGTGAGGCGGAGTGTATCATCTCGCTGATCATAGCCACCTGTCTTTGTGAGGCGAGCAGAGCACTGCAACAAATACCCAACTTTTAAAATTAAGAAGCTAGAAATATGGTCTATTTAACGCCATTTCTAGGAACCGTATCCAGTTATTACTTTTACAACGTATTCGGGTTCTATTAAGAAATAAATCTAGTAGTTGGTTTATATAGAATCTGTCTATGTAGCACAAAATAGATATTAAAGCAAAGGTCAGTTTAAATTGATAGTTGCCACATAATATAAATTAATTGTTTAACTAAATATCACATTAGATACAGCTATAAAACTCAGCGGATTATAATTGAACGTAACAGGTGTATGAAAACCCTTCTGGCATATTTTAATTTATTACCTGCCAGCACTGACCAATATAAATTTAGTGAAGTGTATGTCGAATGGAACTACATAACTTTATTGGTATATCAACACAAGTAATTTATAAGCATTTAAATTACGATCGATATTATGTGTTTAACTATTACAAGGTAACTATTTGAAGGTATATAAATATACAATGTAACTAAAATAAGGACGTTTATCTGGCCAAATAAAAAGCAAGAGACAACAAAAATGTATAAAAAATAATTACAATTATTCCACGCTATAGCAACAGTAACAGCTGAAGTAATTAATGTTTTTCCAGTTGTCATATTAAATTGTAAACCTATCCTCCACACATAAACTATTCAGAATTTACTCGAAATTTATCGGGGAGATTAAATAATAAAATATCAAAAGGAAAGAATAAAGGAAGTCTTGTATGTCACATAAATTGTTATATGGTAATCGATATGTGTTGTTTTTTTTTATAATCAATGACTACCGGCATATTATAATGAATAGATAGGTGCAAGTTTATATGCAAACCCTGTGGTCATTATGCAAAATTACAGTTCGTGCAAATCGTTAAAAATATTCAATCTTGCTTCATTCATTATCATCAGGATAATGAATGAAGCAACATTGAATATTTTAAATTGCATATTTTAATTGGGTCGAAAATTACGTGCATATTACCTAAGCTTTATGATGTAGGAATTGGCCAAGTCAATGTCATCTACTCGGAATGCAAAGCAATAAAATTATAGTCTCGATAATTAATAATTCGCAGATTTATAGACTTTAAGCTACCTATATCAGGCTCAAGCAATAAGAATCGGCAGAGCATAGATCATCCAGTCGATCATTATGCTCTTGTTCTTGTATAAGATTCCAAATGGTTTGAAGTATTCACATTAAGTAGGTAAACTGTTTTATTAGTCAAAAATTACCAATAAAATAATATTAATTATAAATCGCTCTGCACTGCCCCCATCAACAGAACTCTGATATTATTACAATTTAAAAACCTTAAATGTTGGCAATGTAAGCAAATAGGAAGGAGCACAGTAACACTATCATAATTTAGTACCGTTCCTACGCATTTCTTCGTTTTTCCCCGATGCATGTTTATGTACCAACCTTCGAACTAAAAGCTCAGATCCTGTTTCACGTCTGGTACTTTCCCGAATTGATGGTAACCCTTCTCTTTGAAAAGCATTACTAGTAGTAACTTACTTAAGTTTTACGATGTAGCAACCAACCCATATTTTTTGCACGAGAATATTAATGATTCTGGTGTTGTCAGAGCATCGCACAGCATAAAAGACATCGCGGACATGACAGATAGCTTGTTGCTAGTTGTTATTCATGTATTGAAATTGTTAAGATAACATTCAGTGAGTGTTTTGAGGTTTTCCTTAAGATTTAAAAGATGACTTTACTGAATGCAAACGATTTCATTAGATTTGGATTCCAACCTCTATGATTGTTGACGAAATCTCTTTTGTATATTACCAATTTTTACAAATTACTCATTAATTTTATCTAAAAATTTAAAAGTATAAAATTATTGGGCTAAAAATATTTATACTTTATAAACCGAATTGCAATTTTATCAAAAAATTAGAGAGAAAACTTTGCATAAGAGTTTGTCTAACTAAAGAATAGCACGTATTCGTAATGTACACAAAGCAAAATGCACAGGATTGCCGTAAACAAATAGTTGCTAAAGCAAGCTAGAAAACATTCTAAGTATTCCTTAAGTTAAGTAAATTACTAGTAAATGAAATAGGATAATTGGCATTACGGTATATCGGTCAAATATTTCTAAACAATATGTATATTACAGTAATGTTCTCGTAAATCTGTTACAGATACTAGGCGTTTGATGACACAATGTTGATGAGCACATGATGTAATATTATGTGCACTAAGTATTACTCCGAACTCAAAAGTGACTTGTATCTATTGGTAAGAACTTTGTATTTAATAAAATTCACTAATTAATAATCATCAATAATATATATATATCATATTAATAGGACATTATACTAAAACGTGGCAGACAAAAGTACGTGAATGAATCGCTTCGGCCGCGTACGAAACCGGAGTCTCGTAACCAGTTACGGTAGAAGAAAAAATCCTCTTTTTACGAAACCAGTTACTAGTCAATAGGTTTTTTTCCTTAACCGATACTGGTTTCGACATAAGAAATTGAATTAAGTAAAGAATTACAAGGCGGTAGTTTATTTTTGGTTCATGCGTACCTAGTTATGTTTGACCATGCCTCCTCTGTCTTAGATTTAATCCTAGAATTAGATTTAGACTGTTAAGCAAATTCCTTCATGCACACAGTTCGGCCTAGCTCAGTCTACTGTTGGCGTTCGTCCTGTGCACTTCCGGTGTCAACAGTGGAAATTGTAATGTTAAGACAGGGCCGTAATAAGAATCCAATTTAATAAGAATAATTAATTAATTAATTTAATTTTAATAAGAAGCTAACAGCCCAACCCGACCAAAATATCGGCCGATAGAAAGTCTGTAGTTAGCGAGGGGTCTTAGTGTTATCTTAATTTTATTATCTAGTTACCTAATTGTTTAAATAAACTATATAATGATAAACCCTCTTTCCATTTTACATATCTATTCTTATTAAGAAAAACAAATACATTATAGCAGTTATGGATATTTTGAGGTCTTTTATTGTATTACTTATTATTATTTACTTATGTCTTAAATTTCTAACGTAAAATATATAATGGAATATCGCTATCGCTTTGTAACTACAATAGTTTAAAACTAGTTTCGTACAAGGTATTCACATTATTTACTCGTCACCAGTTACGAAAATTTAACCGCGGTTTCGTAAGAGTAAAAAAACCTATTGACTAGTAACTGGTTTCGTAAAAAGAGGATTTTTTCTTCTACCGTAACTGGTTACGAGACTCCGGTTTCGTACGCGGCCGAAGCGGAATGAATATTTATAAAAATGTTAACACGTCTTAGGGTGTTTGTTCTGTAATTATTCTAATTAGTTTATTTAAGTTATACTCGTAAACCAAGGCGTTAAATATAAATATATCATACGTCAATGAATGGAAAATTATTATGTGGTATGATAATGGAACTATAGCAGTTAGAAATAACATAGAAGAGTGTACAGGCTTAGTTTAAATCACTCATTAATTGGCACAGTTTTACTAAAAAGAGAAAATAAGTTGCCTGTCCAGTTTTTATAAAATTATTCATGCATAACAAATTAGGCATAATTTTAACAGCTATAAACTAATAGATGTCATCATAAAATAAACCTGCTTTTCAAACTAGGAATGTAAAGTAGCGAAATATATTGAACTGGCTCCTGAAATACAGTCATTACGAGTTCGGGAGCCTATGGAATAATAAATTATTTTTGTCAATTCTATAGGTCAAATAAAAATTATATTTATACGTCTACAAAATTATTAAACATACATTTAAAAATTATTTATTTTGAAACAAGTATATCTATGTAAGCAATATAATTTTGTCTTATTGTTAGTGCAACATTTATAATTAACGACTTCAAACCAAATATTTAAACTTGTTAGCACATCTTTAATTAACATTTATTTATTTAAAATATTGACGTAATATGCTTATGAAATGCGAATATGAATATAAACAATGGCTTGCACCATTGTAAACTTATACTTAGTTGCAAATACCGCAAGTTGTGGGTTGACCTACGCCTTTTCTAACTTTCCTTACCCCGTCAATACCTATACACGTTCAAATCCTAGATTTATTTATTGAAAATGCTTAGGTTTTCTATTTATAAAAAACAAACATAACAGCTTTTTATTTGATTATTATTATTATTTCATTATTTGCTATATTATTATGTAGATTGCTGTATGAAAGTATCATTAAAAGCGCCTTATAAGTTTAATTTACTTACATATTTACATTTCATCTGAATAATTTGATGTTAACTATTCTGTCGATACAAAAGAATTATACACTTTCCATCAGGTGAGATTGTGGTCAAGCAAGGATCTATCATCAATAAAAAAAAAAAAATCGCTAAGAAGTTCGGCGGTCTTTGGCGTCGGGGGCCAAGATCTACTTCGGGTCGTTGCGACGAAGCAGTAAATAAGTAATTTATACTAGATAATAATAAATTTGTAAGGGTCGGCAATGGAGTATGTTAGTTCGTTTTGAGATATATTGTGTTTATAGGCTCAATACTGAAACTATATTGATGATTTTTAGATTTTTTTCTGTATGCATTTGTATGTTCCGCCATAACTCTTAAACCTATGATTGATTTTTATGAAATTAGGCAGATATACATTTAGAGGTCTAGAACACTAGGCTATTTAAATTCTTGCTCCAGTTATGATAAGACGTGGCCCCTATACAAATGTCGATGGAGTCGCGGGCACCGCTAATAGATAATAGATATGAAACTCACCTGTTTTCACCATAGACGTGGTAGTTGACGGCCCTGGCCATCAGTATGGCGACCATCGGCCGCAGCGCCTTGCCTTGCCCGTCGAAGTAGTATGTCGCTATGGTGTTCAGTTCCGTCTGGTTTGTGTTTCGCTCCAGCTCCTGTATCAGAGAGGCTACAGTCGAGTTGGGATCTAGTCTAAGAAAACGTTGATGCACTCTAGCTATCTATAGTAAGCGTATTAAGTAACACAGAATTTAAGCTACATTCAGTTTCATGCAAATGCAACCTCTGTGGCGCAGCGGGTGAACGTCCACCAGTCACTCGTGAATAGATTATAAATGATAAGTGTATAAAACATGCATAATACGTTTTTAATACCATACTGTACGTAATATAGTTGTAAATAATTAATATAGTGATTAACATACTTTGTACAGTAAATTTATATAAAAACCTATATCTCTGAACAGAAAGTAAAGGCGTAGATATTCATTGTCATTGTTTATGAGAACAAAGCTTTCTACTTTGCAGAAGAATAAGCTCGTTGAAATATTCCTACAATGCCAAAATTATTAACCTCATTTTAATATCGTAGCACTTTCGTAGCAGCATTGTGCGCTACGTCGTAGAAGGGCTACGAAATTAAGAAAAAAGGTGTACGTTTTTAAAATTACTCGCATCATAATAAGCTATAATCAAATCTTAGCTTAAATATGTCAAAGACTACTATATATTTTAAACAGTTGATGGTCATGAAAACGTTTCTCAATATATCGTAATACCTACTATCTAATAACTAAGGAAAGAATGATCTCTGAAGAAATTTACAATTGTTTTAGAATATACCATACACATTAGCTTACAATTAAAGAATTTTGAAAATAAAACTTAACTTAAATACGTTCGAAATTAACAAAAAGGACTTAAATACTTGCAGCTTTAGTACCGTTCAATCCATTAAATTACAGACCTACTCGATGTGAACTGTAGATCGACAACAAGATAATGCAGAGTTTCGAAACCATTAAAAATAAAATGTTAATTAAGTTTGAAGCTTGGCACGAAATAATTACTCGATGAATTAACATTTATTTTGCGCATCTAATGAAGATATTATAATAGTGGTTTGGTTGGTGAACGTACAATAAGGACATTCGATGAAGTATCTTCTTTGGTAGAGGCTCTAACTAAAAAAAAAGTTAAAAAATAAAAAGTTTTGATTCACCCAGTTTTATATGAGATGAAATAATGTTCAGCTAAATAAGGGTATCTTTAATATCTGTAATATCATATTAAACGTGTGTAAGTGTATGTGACGCCAAACATCACTCGACATGGCCATAAAGATTCAATATGAATGAAGGAATGACGAAAATAATAGAAGACAGTTGTTTTCGTAAGCCTGAGCCCATTATTGGCACCATAAACTACGTTTGACGCAAGAACATGAGGCCTAAAAAAACAGCAAACAATGAACAATTTCGGCATTTAGTGAACATTATCGTTGTCTTACATGAATTTTATTGTTCGAGTAATGACTGCATTTTTGTGATTTTATGGTTGCTCTTATTTTAATGTTGCTCTTTCCATGGTATGTATGTCTTGATGTATATGCAATTTGTAAGTGGATAATTATATGACTAAAATTTAAGTAATTCTAAAAGCCTTTTGTTATAATCACCAATTTTATCCGTCTACAATAATTATGTACTCATTCACTACTCGTAATTTTCCAAAGATATAATAAACCTAAAGTACCTACGGTAAAATTATGAGAAAAATATAATACTCATCAGATAATCTGCAACGTAAAGTACAATGATTAAACACGGAATATTTACTAAGATTTATTATTTTTTGAGTTTCTCGAGAACTGTTGTTACAAGATGGATGCACAGCACAATTAGTGATTAATTATAATAATAGTGTTGACAACCATGATACTTTCAAAAGTTGTAATAGTAATGATTAACTAAGTAGTTTATTGAAAACAAATCGCGACAAATAGTTGATAATGTGTATTATAATGTCCTTATTTATTATACAGAACCCGTATTTTGATCTTTATGTATGTTTATGTAAATAGGAAACATTTACATAATCAGTAGTACATAATCTTCAAATATAAGTCTATTATACCAACTATAGGCACGTGCGATGAATCTAAATCTTAGAACAAAATCAATATGAATTAGCAAATATTTGGTTAAACTAGATTTTTCAAGTTTATTTTAATACGTATTTAAAGGCATTAATGAGCAGATACGATCAGTAAATTAAGCGAGTAGTTAAATATTATATCTGTCACTAGGCTGAGCATAGGCATAGTATTTATGTAGGTAGTTTTAAAAAAATATACGTACAATTACTTAAAGTATAATTTATTCCTATCTGTTAAACTTTACTAGGGCACCGATTGTTACTTTCGCCTTATTTGTGCTCTTGATCTGCGTCCATCCCAAGGTTGTCTGGCAGAGAGCTGTCAGCGATAAGACCGCCCATTGACCCAATGTTTTATTAAATTGTTTAAATTAAATTATTTTTATTAAGCTTGGTGTTAATAAAGATTATTTGATTGATTGTTACGTAAAAAATTGCATATGCGACAATCACTGGTTTATTCATGTATTGTTCATAAGAGACGTAGATAAATCACAAGCATACTAAACATTATTCCACTTCGTTCACAGTGCCCGTTGTCCAACTTAACATACAAGCTTTCACAATTATAATAAAAAGATGCATTGCTAAATCCATTAGTAGTATGTAACGAGCACTGCAAGCATGTAACAACGAAGGAATGCTAAGTATTTGAGCACACTAGCAAGACACGACTACCATTTACTTAACTCCTAATGTTTTTGGCTAAACAACTAAGGTTTGCAATAAGGTAGCGAAATTAGCATCTGAAATACTTCAGATTATAACCAACTAGTAGTGTACGTTAGGACTATATAATCTTAAATAATAATTTAAAAAGAATTCCGCGTTATCGTTTCTCTATTCTGTGCATTTAATGAATTCAAATTATTTTAACACTTAAGGCAATATTTATTTAGCTACTTGTTGACGGCTTAGCAGCTAAATTGCAGTAATGAACAATAATAACAGTAAAATAGTAAAAAACACAACGGGAAGCGACAATGAAATTACGGAAAAATGCATCGAATGGCACTTCCTTTTAAGGAAGCCATTAGTGAACTTTTTGTTTAAGACAAACATTTTATAAACCCAATAAAATATCCGAAATCCAGGAACTATGTTAGAGAGAAAAATAAAGTTATTTTTATTTTTATTTTAAAATGTATATTTGTTTATCGTTAGGTTTTACCAAGTCATGGTAACATTACGAAATCTTTAGTTAAAACGGTTTTGACAGCAAGTCTCTAAAATTACGTGTATTTGGCAAACACCATTGTGATAATTTTTCCTAAAATGGGATCGGCAGAAGGTTTTGTAGGTTACCCGGTGCCCCATTATGCGGCTATGGTGATAAAATATTACCGAGATGCTAAAAAATGTTTCACCTTTCGGTAAAGTGTTTTCCCCCAATAGTGATAAAACGTCTTCAAGGCCATAAGTTTGCTAGTTGTTGAAATTATTTTGAAAGCAATAAGCCTTTACAAGTTAGTATTTTTGTAACACATTTTAATTTGATTTATATAATACTACAAAGTACAAACTGTTATAAATTTTTCCAACATCGACACACAATGAATGTTAAAATATATAATAAAATACCTCTCAAATATTGGCACACACATCAGCATAAAATGAGAGATCTTGTGTGAAATCCAGATTGTTCAAGATCCATTCGATACGTAGGAAACGAGTGTCTAGAAATATGCAGCTGCTGCATTTATGTAGTCCTAGTTTTAGACAAGTTTTCCAAACGGAAAGTAGGTAAGCTAGCACAAACTTGGCGAAGACACCGCGTCGGCCCAACCCAGAACGAGTCTCTATACTTTTGAAATAGACGGTGTTGGTAAACAGCTAGGTCCGGTTAGATTCCCTTTGGAAATGCAAATTCTCTTCACTGCACGAGACTCTCACATACACATAGAGTTATTCATATTATTTTCACAGCAATTAATAAATTCATGAACGGGTTCAATATACTAAATAATCAACTAGGCGTAACAATTTGCGTAAAAATTGCGGTCATTTTAATCAAGGACAATGATTTTATATTGCTTTACAATCTGAACAGAAATCCGTGTAATACTGCATCGTAACTGTTTACTTTATTTATTTGAAGGTTAAATTTACACTGCTGTTTGAGCCTGTTCCTTCATTTTAGTTAAGCAATAACACAATATGCTTTTAACTATTGTTGATTCAATGCTCTGTGGGATTTATTTTAAAGTATTTGGAAATGTTTGCAACTTATTATTGCCTTTTTGTTTCTATATAGTTAACGATAAACATTTAAACGCAAAACTCAGAAGAAATTAGAAATAATAAGAACAATAATCAGGTTTTGTTTCTACGAATATTAGAATTTAAGAAGCGAAAGTTCTCATACAGATAGAATCTTGAATCGAACTTTGCCCTCCTTATGATCCTTGACATCATTTTAGACACAATGTTTGCAAGACTCAAATTGGCTGTGGTTACTAGTTTTTTTTCATCTAATCTTCATCATCGTAAGATGCGCAGAAACAGTTGCGCAGACGGTGTTATCACAGCGTCGATCGTAATTATCACCGCGAAGATTGCACAACTAGCGGTCATCGTGCTAACACATCGTGACTTTGACACAATTGCTCATCAATGGGCACACATCTTGCCCGTTGTAGTTCAAAGATATACCTTTGCAGCCAGGCAGCGCAGTGATTCTCATCTTCATCCCATTATAATCGCTCTCATAGAAACTACCAAGACTATACTTTGTTTTGTGTCAGCGACCAACATTTTGTCAATAAGAAAATCAAGATCAGCATAAGAAATATGACACAAAATATCCTAAATCTGTCAAATATTCACTCTCGTTAACCTATACTCCCAAAACTTGTTTGTTTTCTACGTTCGAGGTGTGCCCGTATAATTTGTTACTGGTTATGTCAAGCGCTAGATTTGTTATACTGGTTAAATATTTAAACGTTCTGAATACGGATATCAAACCTATATTAATTTATAATATCGTTTCTTTAAATCTAGTTTCATTTGAAGAAGCTGGCTTCCGAGTTCGCGCCCACTCGCACTATAAATTAATATAAATAATAAATATTATCACAAAGTCACAAAAACAAGTCACACAGCAACATCTAGCACCGTGGTAAGCTCGAATCTTGTTTTACGGGTGCTAGATTTCTGATATACTATACTTAATTGAATATATTATATACATACATACATTAGAAAACACCCAGAGCACTCGGAACAAATATTTGCAGATCGTACAAATTTTTGCTCCGAGGCGGAAATCGAACTCTCTTGCGTCGCAGGCGGACCTTCGCTCGCTGCGCCACAGAGGTCGTCACTAAATACTTGAGTATTACTTTGATAACATTTCGGTACCAAACAATCAGATAAAGTGGTGTAGCTTGGTTTTGTGAGTAGGTGTCTGAAACCTTACAAAGTCGTAAATCTCATGTCGTGTCGTCGCTAAGAATAATTACGTGTGTCAAAGTAGTTACTCAGTTAAAGACTGTGAAATAAGGGTTAATTCAAGTAGTGAACCTCAAGCTTGTGGCTTTTTAGTGTTTCCAGTAATATAACACATATTTACAACATGTTAAATAACAATATAACCAAAGAAAAATTCTCAATCCTTGGCCGAATTTCAACTTCCTTTACTTTAGAGATAACTATAGTAAAATGAAGAAGCACCGCCGGAAATTTTTGCAATAATAATTGATTGATTTGATAATTGCAGTACATCCAATCAATAGCAATTTCCAGTAACATTGAAACCCAATGCACGGGAAATAAAACCTAAACCAAACTCAAATCAATTTTGAAGTTAAGATTATTTTTGTCAGACTATTTAAAAGAATTAGAGCAATGAATTAAAATAACTAATTGCAAGAAGAATGATAGAAATTTAGTTTTACAAAGTTATAAGTTTTTTTTTGACTAGCTAGTTCATGTCGTTGATTATTCTAAATATTAAATTACACTACTTTAGTAAATAAATAATCAAATAAACAGTAAATATAAATTGATGTAATTAAAATAATGAATGATATAAAAACATTTAATTAAACTAATGGACGATATAATCAATTTAAACTTGGCGTTCTTGGTTTATTAAATGACTTGCCAGTTTCTGCATTGAATTGCTTATTAGTTATAATTTTTCTTAAACTAATTTACGCTCTAGATCTTATTTTAAGCTGTCTGAAGATAAGAATCGATATCACTTTTGAAAACTATTATAGTTTTTGAGTTTTTCGATATTTTAACACAGTTTCATGCGCCATGATCACGAAATAACTGACTGAAGGACTCGTATATAATGTATATATTTTAATTTTTTTATCCAATAGCTGAACTGAATAACAATTCAGGACGAATGTAGTTTTTTTTATGCCGATAATCACGGGACGAATGTGGACAAAAAATCTACTTACCTACTAGTGAGCTGAGCGGGCAAAATATCGAACTTCCAAGCAACTTACCGATCGTATATCCTCGTATATGCCATTAAGGTCGTCTTCCAACAAGCGGTAGGGGTCCACAATCTGCGTGCCGTAGTCCGGTAGGGAGCCAGTGCTGGTGCTCTGCAAGCTCGAGGCGAGGCGACGCGACGCCAGGCCCGTGGTGGTGGCGGAGGGACCGGACGAACCGCAGGCTGGACCACATGTTGTTACTCTCTGGAACAATGGAAAAATACATTGTTTATTAAAAAAAAACGTTTATGATGAGGTGGAAATTAATATAAATATAATAACAGTTTTATGACCACCTACATAATCAAACTTATAAACGATCAGTAAAATAACATTCAATATTTTAAAATAACCGCGGTTTTAATCTAGATAAGTTGTTGATATCTAGATAAGAACCTCGGTTTATTATTACCGTATGCTTATCTGGCCTTGCATAATGGTTTGGACAGGTAGTGCGAAATTAAATGTATATTGTATTCCACAGGCCATATCTGAGGATCATTGAATTGATAACGTAATCTAATGCGATGATGGACGATCCTTGTCCATGTCCCTTTTGAGGCGAACGTGACTCAACAGTCTATCAATTGTATTTTATGGTCCACGACATTAAATCAACGGACAGGCACAACGTTAGCGCGTTAAATAACTTAATCAATTAGTTTAAGAATGCTGAAAGACTGCTGTAGGTATGGAAACAGATGCTTTTCATAAATGAGTGGTTTTTACAAGACAAACTCTGAAACGATTAAAATATTAAAGTTATATATTATTCTAAGCTTACAAAGACAACAGCTACGAACCGTAGCAGACTGCTACGGAGCTACGTCCCGTTCATAAAATCTATTATCTCCGCGGAATGTAGTAAAATCTTTGAAATACCTTCGGCAGGGCGCGAAGGGTGCGGCAGTCGGCAGGTGCCCTTAACTAGTCTCGGTACGACAGTGACCGCGATTCGAGTGTCGCAACTGTTTATGCAACTGCAAGCGAGTGCAGTCAGGACTCGATGGACCCGCGGTTGCAAAACCACACGAACGCATGCATGTGTAGGCAAGTACGCACGTGCGAGAACAAACTCTACTTAAATTTGGCTGTTAGCCTTTAACATGAAGGTTTATTTGATCGAAATAACGCATGCAAATCACCCTATAAGGAGCAATAATAGTAAAGGTTATCGCCTCGAACAGAATTTAATCAATGCATCTTTAGTATGAATGTAAACAAATTCCTTAAATAATCTCTTGAACTTGCTGCTAAATATAACATCTAAATTTAAACCTTCTGACGAATACAGCTTTAATTTCTAAGATAAAACTTGTCATCGTGAATTAAGATTTGCAAAGCTTATCCTTTGTGACGTTTCACTGCGTAAGACAACAGATTA
This sequence comes from Chloroclystis v-ata, assembly GCA_963691955.1. Lineage (NCBI taxonomy): Eukaryota > Metazoa > Arthropoda > Insecta > Lepidoptera > Geometridae > Chloroclystis > Chloroclystis v-ata. The sequence continues at coordinate 5,925,438 of OY829902.1, read as the reverse complement.
CTTCCATGCGATTTCGCACCGTATGTGTATTTTACGCCCACGGTAAATATTTTCCCACTTCAGTGAATTATCAAGTTTAACTGTTTATTTATTGGCAAATACCGCGGGTCTTTACCAGACAATGGGTGACATGCAGTTCTGTTTATTTTCCTTATACTTAAATAAAAGAATCATTTAAATGTTTTTCTTTGAACAAGCTGTGTAAGCTCAAGAATTGAGCTTTCGGTAATTTTTGTAGCGAAAAGAAATTAGTATTTTTTTAACGTGGATGGTATTAGATATGAATTGTAAATTACAGTTCTGCATTATGTAAATTTTGATTCGCGGTCTTAAGAATAGCGTTTACTTCTGACCCTTAGTACGTTATTAATACGAGCGATAACAGGAAAATGGATATGGACAGTAACATTAAACAAATCAAACAATTTCTGAACGTCACAATTTTTAATGCTAAAGTTAATGACGCAGTCGTGGTAATTAATGGTTTTAAATATTTACTGTGAGCAAATTCACATTAATGAACACATTACTTACCTGGATTTCCCATTACGTGAAGGAACGTGTTACAATATCCTAAAACATTTTCAATGGGAAATATTGTGAAGCAACTGCAAGTTTCATGTTTTATCGAAACGACATTTAGCACGCTTTTAATATATGGAGTAAATAAGATTATATTTAATTAACTAATAATTACATAGTAAACGATGGATTCTTAAAAAATATCTATTAGACAAACTATAGGAAGTTAACGTAAAAAATTCAAGTGAAGCTGTAGGCGGTTCATATATTCCATTATGGACAAAATAAATGTATATGTTAAGTAACAAAAATATTATTTATAAAAACTTAAATCCATACGTAAATCTACGTAAAAAATATACATTACATAATTACTTATTGCAGTGCCTAATTTCATTATGTTGTACCAGAATGTTGTTGGCCCATTATTTTTAAACCTATAAAATACTGTGCATACAACATCAACTCACGTAAAATTGCATGAGTCCACAGGCGTACATATCAATTAAAACAATAGAAAGTGAGCGTTTCGTAGAGTCTTGCGCATCAATTGACGGCAGCGCTTAATATAGAAGTGAACAACGATCGACACATAAGTACCTGGACAGTTAATTAAAGCGGATAGTACGTGGCTGGAGCGATAAAGGGCTAGGCATATAACTAGCCGACTAGATATATCCATAGCAACGGTTACATAATAAAGATACATCTTTATTGTATAGTCTAGATTTGATAAGAATGTATGTAAACAATCCGACAAACAAAGCATAGGCATGTTTTTTTATTCACACATCAACATGACCTAGTAGCGTGGTAAACTCGAAGCTTGTATTGCGTATACTAAATATCTGATATACTTTAATAGTTTTAAGTACTAACCATACGTACATTTATCTCGGGCAGGCCACGTCCTTATTTGATTTGGTTTGGTTGGTTTACAATATTGCACTTATAGTAAATTGCAAGCTCCGCCGTTAATTCAACGTGACCACTACTTACAACATCAAATATTTTAAATGGCCGCTATCAAATGATCCGACTAATATGGATGTCTGGTAAGAGTTACTGGCGATTTTCAAACGAATTAAAGGCTAAACACAGCTTAGCTCACTGCTAAATTCATGCCAAGCTTAAAGAATTAAAATTTATTAAATAAGAACCTTAACCCTCCGTAAATCAGAAACAACTGGTGACTTTCACACTTATATTAAAGAACGATATGAAATACTTAATTACTATGAAGATAATAATAGCTAAGTAACCTTAACGTAAAATTAACCTTCACCATTGCACCAAACTATTGGACTTTAGCTATCGTGAAACATCTCGTTAGGCGGCCATGAGTAAAACGGTCAATTTAGTTGATGCAGAATATTTCCCAACACTTAAATAAATACTTGATTCAAAGGCGATTACGGTTTGGTCGGAGCTTTAACAAGATAAATACTTATGTTACTCTGTGAAGGCGTTTTGTGTATTATTTATTTGTCGAGGCTATTCTAAACGTAACTATTATAATAATAGTGAAAAATAAAACGCAAAAGACCTAGTCACCTATAAAAAATCATTTGATGAAATCTTGATTTAATTTATTACTTAAATGCTGAATTTTTTCATCACGTTGACCTCAAATCCACTCTCAATTATTTCACGGTTATTTAAGTAGTGCTCTGTCAGGACCTTTCTAAGCCAGACCTTAAATTATATTCATATCTCATATCTGCCATTTACCTCTGCTTATTACTAAAGACCTCAATAGCTAGCGTGCTATACTGCATCAGCCTACAAAGGCGGGTTGTAAATGCAGTACACTCAAACAAAGATATTGAAAACTAGTCTCAAATTGAACATTTTTCTCTAAATGAAGTATGAAACTGAATATGTTGAATTTGACTGAATCGAAATGCGGAATCAATTTTACATTCGGCGTAAAAAATCGAATAATGAGAACAAATTGACATTGAAAGTTAGTTGCGTATTTTCAATGAACATGCAAGAGTTGTCTTGCTCAGCTTGTTTTGAACCACAAACTTATTGTATTTTTTTGTTTTATAGACTTTAGAGTACAAAAATTAGATACAATAATATATAATCTTGGTATGCCAAGCGAACTTTTTAGGATTAACTTGAAATTAAACTTGGAAGGTGTCATATCAAACACAAAAGAAATTAATTACTTAATCTGTTTTTGTTCAGAAATATTTCCTCTTCTATATCTTTTTGTTTCATCTTATTTCTAGATTAAACTAGTAATGTTGACAGTACAAGCACCGCTCACTGCACTGAGTGGTTCTAATCGCACTTGAAGATGCAATTACTGTTTATAACTTTAGATAGACTGAGCCGAGGCGAGAGGCATTTAAATTGAAGACGAGCCCGCTAGGTTATGGATCAAGGCCGAGCGTGATTTCTTGTGAGAATACATCCTACGAATATCATGATTCTATGGTCCAAAGCTAGTTCATTCCAAATCCCAGATCATTTTATACGTGAGAAAGATCTATCTATCTATCTATGGTCCAAAGCTAGTTCATTCCAAATCCCAGATAATTTTATACATGAGAAAGATCTAATGGTGAGGCTATTGTTTAACCAAACGAAACAAAACCTCGGATTATATCCCAGATGTAGGTGTTAAGACAATACTTAAAGATACAATACTAAATTTAAATACCTACTTACTTAAATTGTTAATCGATAGTTAATGTGCTAATTTACGGACAGTCATTCCCTAGAGTTTGGTCCAATCATTCCGTCTGTAGATCAATTCACGACGATTATTGTATATTGACGCGTTAGAAAGTAGTGACTTAGCATAATATACAGTGAAGAATGAGTACCTAGGTATTGATGAAAGATAAGGAAAAATCCAGATTCGCTTTGGGACGACCCTTCACGCAGGTCAACCAAGGGATTATTTAGTACCTACTCATAAAGAGAAATGTTTAATAATACAGGAAACATTCTGAAAAATACCCGAAGGTCGTGAAGGTGTAGAGATTCGAAGGTCGTGGAATGAACTTAAGGTAAACTTTCACATAAAGAACTTACAGAACGCGGATGCTCGGCACGTCATCATTAACTTATAATTTCTTCGGGAAGTAGGCACTAAGACACTTACCAAAAGTTCAGACGTGATGAATATTAATCAATTAGGTACTTAACACGGTAGTAAGTAGTAAAATTGTCATATTGAATGCCCAAGAAAGTCATGGTTAATTATCACTTTCCAGAAATTTATTGGTCAAGAAAATAAGGTATAGGTTTACGAGTATAACATGGATGACTAAAATCCAAATACAAACGTCACACAAGGCGATAATCCAAGAATATTTTAACTGGCACAGAACAATTTAAGCTAATGATGTATGAGTTTAATAACACATTATTGAAGGAACCAAGATTGCAGTGTGCAAACTCGATGACATATTAACAACAGGGTGAGGACACGATAAGTGAAGATTCTATGGTATTAACCTAAATTCTTCTTTCAATATACTGACCGCAATGTCTTTAGAAGTTGTTATATTTGATATACAGGGTGATTGGTAGGTGAGTGCAAAGCTGCTAGGGGATGGTAGTGTGGACTATTTGGAACCATTTAAGCCATAGTTGTCTTAACCGAAGTCGGACTATTTTTTTTTAATGAATTTTTTACGAGATACAAGGAAAATACCCAAAATTTTACAGTTAGTTGCCAATAACTGCCAGTTCAAAAGGCCAGTTAATTATTTTTTGTTTAATTTAAGTTAAGCTATGTGTAAGCAATCTACCAAAACTTGTTCTTAGGTATCTGAGTCATTAGCCATTTTTTTACAGACATTTCAAACTTACGAAAATGTTCTGCGATTTACGAAAACCATTTTTGACGTTGTTTAAAAAAAAAAACTAATGGTGCTATTTTTGTTCAAACCTTTTTAAAAACATGTGTGGTTATTACTCTTTCTATTGAGGTATCAATTAAGCGAATATCTCAAAAAATATTGCAATTATGATCCAAAAACCAAATTGAGGGAGAAAATTCAAGGCAACTTTAATGAAAAAATAGGCAGATTATCGAATTGCTGAAAGTGACATACACCACGTGGAATCTGGAGTCAACCCAGGCAGACACAATCCTAACGTCAGTTGGTCAGTTTTAAATATTAGGACACCTCTACGAGCATTGGAAGATCGTTTTGAAGAAATCCCAAATAATTATTACCATTTAAGGTATCTGGTAAGAAGTGGGGCCCAATCAAAGTTCTGCCTATTACTCCAGCCCACACACTGACAGAGAATTTCCTCAGTACTGACACCTGCTTTTTCCAGTATGGATTTCTGCCCTTGTTGGCCTGTTGGTGAAGGTTGTAAAAGTTTGTTATGCCCTCTCTGGAAAATTTACTTTTATTTGTCCACAAGATTGATTTTAAGAATCACGCATTGAAGATGCGTTGATGTCTCTGTTGAGGAGAAAACGGCAGAATTGGATTATTTTCCCGGTATCTTGCTCTTTCAAACCTGGCAGACCCGGGCCATGGAATAAATACTTATCATTTTTGTGCATACTCCACATACACATCTTCTATTGTGAAATGTTAAGATTTTGAGCTACAACGCTAGTGATGGTAGTAGGATCCGCTTAGAATGCTGCCAAAATCTCTTCCTCGACCTTAGAATTGTGTCTGCTTGGGTTGAATCTGGAGTCATACACACATACACCGCGTGGTACCCAGGTATCACGCGGTGTATGCCATTTTCAGCAATTCGGTAATCTGCTTTTTTTCATTAAAGTTGCTCAAAATTTTCTGCCTCTATTTGGTTTTTGTATCATAATTTCAAAATTTTTTGAGATATCCTCTTAATTAATACCCCAAAAGAAAGAGTAATAACCACACATGTTTTTAAAAAGGTTTGAACAAAAATAGCACCATTAGTTTTTTTTTTAAACAACGTCAAAAATGGTTTTCGTAAATCACAGAACATTTTCGTAAGTTTGAAATGTCTGTAAAAAAATGGCTAATGACTCAAATACCTAAGAACAAGTTTTGGTAGATTGCTTACACATAGTTTAACTTAAATTAAACAAAAAATAATTAACTGGCCTTTTAAACTGGCAGTTATTAGCAACTAACTGTAAAATTTTGGGTATTTTCCTTGTATCCCGTAAAAAATTCATAAAAAAAAAATAGTCCGACTTCGGTTAAGACAACTATGGCTTAAATGGTTCCAAATAGTCCACACTACCATCCCCTAGAAGCTTTGCACCCATCTACCAATCACCCTGTACATATATAATAAAGCGGATTTAAGGTAAAGTATCTGAGACGCTATAAGCCCGAAAAACCCCGGGTTCGAGTGCCATCGTGGTAAAAGTTTTGTTATGCATTTTTCCCATAAACTGTTTGTATCATCACATGATTAACTATAATTAATTATATTTACTTCATAATATAATCATAGTAAGTATCTTCTATGACCAGTTCAAGTGAAATTTCTACTCAAGAGGTTAGTGGCCTTGTAGCTTAGCAAGAGCGTAAGCTTGATAAGATGTCATAAAAATGTTAGTTAATTCTAATTGTTTACTTTTCGATTTATACAAATTATAAAGTTTGGCATTGAATACGCGATTTCACGAATACCTATCGCAACACTATTTAAGTAATAATTGTATACACTTAGTAACAAGTGCAGCAAAATATGCGTATGAAGTATAATAACAGTAATTTTGCTATCATCACTCAGAGGAGTATTGTGCGTTTATGGAATTTGTAGCATTCCTAATTGTATACGTTACGCTCTTATAACCGTTGAAACTATCAATGTAGACATTTTATATTTGTTTGTCTGATACAACAGTATACATAGAAATCTTACGTTCTTAATTTATTTTATTTAACACAGCCAAGCAGTTGTGCTCCACTGAACCAACCAAAGCAAAGAGATCATTTTCGTACTTAGATCTAGACAAACTGTAAAAGTTCCATGTGTCTACGGCCAGTCGTTTTAATTGTGCTTTGCTTTCCAGACTGATAGCAGTCTGGACGAACGAATTTATAGACAGATAGAAATGTTGATTACAAACTGTGATGAGTTCGCTGTTTTGCAAGATGATGCCAAAATGTTCTTGCTTAATTATTTTAGGTTTTCATTATAAAATTTCAGCAGAATATGAGCCATTAATCAAATAAATTAAAGTTCAAATACTTAACTGGGCAATCAATTTAAATAGCTGGAACAGTTTGTGATAAAAGTGACTCGTTAAAAACTTTCAAGGTTCTGGTCTTGGAATGTCATAATCCTCGGACTCGTTCTCAGATAGCTTAGCTCAAGTTTTGCGCAATTTAACATTAAAAATTTAGTAAAACTCACAGATGACCAGTGTGAATAATGTGATGACTTATTGCGAAAATAAAATTGGGATTTTCATGTGTCGCAACGGTCATTATTGAATAACTGGTGGTACAAAGGTTATAGAGCCACCTCACAGATTTAACATTTGTTGCAAAATCAAATATGTCACAAAATAATTAGTTTCTACGCCCTTTTGTATTTTTATCGCGTAATTTAGTATTGAGGCAACGTTGTAAGTCGAAAATAACTTATGCTCCATCATATGTATTGGCGTAAACACTTATACAATGATGTCGACTGAACAAATACTTTGTGTGTTCCGCATTTCTACTAAGCTACAATCGCGCAGGGTTACGTGCGGGACACGCAATGCATCGACTACTATCCCTCTACCTAAAAAACTCGTTATATTGCAATGGCCAATAAAAAATACGCTGGCAATATCGTTTTAACAGCCTTATTTACACGGAATCTCTACAACCAAACAGGTTGTACTTGCAATGAATTAGATCTTAAAATAAAGGTTACGTTCGTGCGAAACTAGGGCAATGTCCGCCAAAACGACTAGAATGAAATAAGAAAGGCTATACGCGCTCCTTCGACAGGTTAAGTTACCCAGTTTTCGGGCTATTAAAAATTCAACGAATCGTCTCACAAACTTTCACTGACACCGGTGAGCTAGTGTTTTTTAGCGTTGGCTTGTTAGTTTATTAGATGCGATGATTTTGTCAGAAGAACTAATTTATTTTAAGAAATATGCAAAATTTTGAACCTTTCGCTCTCAGGTCTAATGTAACAATATAAAGCAGGACTATAATCTTGAAAGAAACTATTGAACGCAACATAAGGTGCAAATGAAATATTAATGCAAAAATTAATTGTTGCTTAGAAAGTTTTGTGCGAGTCTTCGAGATTGGACATTGCATGCCCGCACGCTGCGCGAGAAAGCACGACGGCGAAGCGCGCGCACTGGCCAGCCATCTAGGGCTGCCTCTATACATGACCTTCAAAACATTTTATCACTATCCTCAAATCATGAACTCATGCAATCAAACTATATTAATTACACAGGTTGCCTAAACAATTTGTATGGCATTTTAGCCTGTGACAACGCATTCCCAGTGAAACAAGATGAACGACTTGCCAACCCTAGTTGTAACTACGATTTAATTGAAAATGTACGTATATATACCTACGCGTGCACACTGTTTGACATTATTAGAAATGTTCAGATCATTCAGGTTTTATTGAGTTGAAACACAATAGTTTAGCCTGTTCTATGAGCAACATAGGTAACCAGTGACTTTTATAAATAACGTACTTAAAAAATAACTATCTCTAAACAAACAGTTTTTGTTTGATGAAAGTAAAAGTTATGAATATCTGCCACTACTTGGGAGAAAATCATTGGACAAACTCAACAAACCTGTGGCGCGCGCGCACGAAACGACCCACTGCCCGCGCCGACTTGCGAAGATTTCACTTTTTAACATTTTTACTGAATGACACCACTTTACTCAGACGATTATTTAAATGTATTGTGAAATATATTTGTCTATTTTGATTTTTTTACGAATATCTAAGGTTCCAGGGAAGGTTTCTCATTACTGCAATAGGTACTAAATTCATGACTGTTGATCAGCTGACTGCATTGAGGTTAGCTGTCACGCTGTTATGTAAAAAGTACGTTTTTCATGAATGGATATGAAATGACATAACAATCTAATTTTTTAAATTGTACAATAACATTATCCTATTTTACAATATAAATTATAAAAGTAGAATACTAACCTGACAAGTTTTTCCAAAAATCCTGAGCGGTGTTGGTCCAGGGGGTTTGAGTTTCACAAATACAGTTTGGTTCCGAACTCTATGTCCGAATTGGCACAACAACTTATCTTGTACACGAGCACAAAGCCTACTCGAACTTAAACACGCCATAGCTACAACTGCTACGAAACGCTTGAAGACATTAACTACATACACAACCAAACAGCTCAGGCTCAGTCGGTCGCCCTTTTCTCCCCACTTTAGATCATTTTAGACAGCAGCTGATTGTCAAACCTACAGTCAAACGCCATTTTGTTCGGTGTAGCAACTGCAAAAATAATTCCTACTATTTCCTACTAATAATTTTGACAATGAAATAATCAAGAAATAATGGAATAAAGTGAAATAAGGTTAAAAACTTTTTGATTGTAAAGCATCTCTGTTAAAATTAGGAAGTGTATCCAAATATTATTTGTAGGTCTTCGGGTTATTGCGTTAAACATTGTAGTCCAAGACTATATTCATACGCAGTTAGTGTAGGTAGGTACATAATGGACATTCTTATGTATTATGTATATACGCTAGTATCATCATTCTTTTTTCAAATCAAATCAAATCACTTTATTGTTCACATGTTTACATAAAGGTCTTAAAACTAGGTTAGATCAACATGGACCCTGATAGGGCACTACAATAATTATTATAAAAATTCTTAATCTAAGCTAACATTTTCATATATACTTATTAATTATGATTAACTTTTATTTTATCTCGCAATATCATATTTCAAAAACTTTCTTGTTTATTTTAATAAGCTTTCCGATCGCGGCTTTGTCTACGTTATTTTAGTTAAATATTACTTGACAATTTTAAATATATTTCCATGTATCATACTACAGATTTTCCAATTTGAAGTTGGCAGCACTGTACGAACTAGACTGACTGCCAGTGACAGGAGCTGATTTAAACTATTCGTGAGGGAGTGAACTGTGAAAACACGAATGAAATTGATCGAAAATTAATTATTTGGAGGTTATGTGTTTGTTGACTTCAAAGAGAATAATCACTTGGTTGACTAACTGATCGCTAAAAACGAAATATAACAATTTATGTGGTCATTGTAGTCCAAGTTGCATCAATAACTCACAAGATGTTTCCACGTATATCAAATATGATCCAAATACTGAAACAATTGGAAAGAAATGTACTTCACATGTTCATGCACCCTCCAAAAGGTAGGTAAACTAAGCTATTTCGTAATTCTAAATTTATGGTAACTTTCCATTATATTATTCAGCATGTGCCTTTCATTTTAATTTCAGAACTTGCACTTGCTTACGTTCATGAAAATCAGTCTCCAATTCCACCAAAAAAGTTCACTCTCCAAGATCTTGTTGGAGATGGTATGTTGTTAGCTGTACCAAAGTTTCGGAGAACATTGGAGAAGAGATTAAATAGAAAATTTGGTGATCCCAAATATGTATGGAAGATGTTAGTTCCAAGATCAAATATTCTTGTATGCCATAACTGTGGGCATCATCATGAGCGAGGATATTTGTGTGGTGGGTAATTTTTCTTATTAAATGTTTTATATTGTTGCCATATTATGATGAGATTTCACTGTGTATATATATGACGACATCTAAGGCACAGTAGATCTATATCTGATAAATTAATTAAATTCATATTATGTTGTACATATTTCAGAAAACTGTTACAAAAAGGTAGAAGAAGAAACAAAACTTATAAAAGATAAAATAATTGAGAAATTGGGCAACAAACCTATTGAGCAAGAAGTGGTTGTATTGTATGAAGGAGATACTGTTCCTGAAAAGGTAGTAACTTTTTGCATTTTATAACAAACTAAAATAAAATTACATCTAATTTCTGGGCATAGTCCTCCCCGATAGAACCCATTATAGCAATGGTGGCCAACCGAGGTCGATCGCGACTGTTAGTCCAGTAGATCGTGGCAAGGCAAAAATAAATAAGTAAACATTTATATTTTTTTTATATACATTTTGTATAATTTTTCAATCGCTGTTCCGTCACGGTATTTAATCCTCTATTTTACGCAGTGTAGTCTTTGTTTTCGGCGCGCGATGACCAATAAGTGAACTAAACTATGCTTTTTCATTTTTCGATTTCTAGAAGTTTGTAATTGGTAGATCGCTCAGGGTCTCTTTAGTGAACAAGAGATCTTGGGTCCAATCAAGTTGGCCACCCCTGCATTATGGGGTCTTGGAGAATTGAGATAATTTCAACATAAGGCATGTTGGATGTCCACCAGAACAAGGTTGACAGATGATCTGGTGAAAGTGGTTGGCTCACAAGGGATTCAGGCCACATCCCCCGTAATAACTGGAAATCATTAAGGGAGGCCTATGTCCAGCAGTGGGCTTCCTGACTGCTGAAATAATGATGATGAAAGTTGTGCATTCTATCCATAATCATAATTTTAAATAACATTTTATCTAATATAATATGTACTTACCTATTGCCCATATTTTAATAGTTTTGGCCATCTAAACTATTTATTTATAGCATAATTTAATGTTTCAGCCTAAAGAATTCTGGCAAGGGAAAAGAATTGTGGAAATGAAGAAAGAGAGACCTCAGTGGTTTAGCAAGAATTTACTACAGAAATCAACAAAAGCACCATCCAAATCTACAGATGTGAAGCCAACTGACTTGGCCTAGATAGTGGTTACTTTAATACTGATGTTAATGCAATGTGATTAATAAATAATATAGTGTAGAATAAAAATTAAAATAATATCGTAATTTATTTTATTATTTGCTAAAATTAAATAAAAATAAATTATTACTTCATCTTCATCTGTATTTTAAGGCCAAGCCTAATTAAGAAATAACTATAATTATGTGATTAAATCACATTGCCAAAAGAGTTAATAGTTTCAAAGTTATCCAGAGCTGGATCAACATCACTTTCCCCCATAAAGTGCTTTTCAACATGAGTTTGAAATTCTGAGAATAGTATGTCTTTCTGGAAAGTTTTTCCACACATGGGACATATTTTATCATATGGTTCGCCACCTGTCCCTGTACTATCATTGTCTAGGTCAGGCACATTTCTTTTGTAAGCGGAATTATTGAGATCATTCATGTTATTGTATGTTGTTGAGTCAGCAGGTGTGGCAAAATTGGCCAGGCTGTCACTTGTTTCAATCTCTTTGTTCTCTGATGGCACTGCTCTGCCAGTATTAGAAACACAAGTTGGACACTTGTAGCCATCTGAAAAATATTTACAATATTTAGAACTAACTGACGAACAAAATGAATTCTATCCCCACCCACCTACCAACAGAAATGAATTTAGTGCCCTTAGATCTCAAAGCATCTACTATATCTATTTAGATAATAAAACATAATTCTACTAATAACTATCTGTAATGCAACAACCAACAGAAACTCAGTTTCAAATAAATTCTAAGTTAATATATAATCTTACAACTTTACAGCAACAACTATCAATCTTTAATCAAAAATACTTTGAAATATTACCTTTGAAAACTGTTTCAACTCTAGCCAATATAAGTTTTAAATCAGTTTCTTGTTGAGCCAACTCCTTCTTTATGTGATGCAACTTTTCAGTGTGGTTATGCATTTCTTTAAGGGAGTCCGTAGCATTATCATCAAAGTATGTAAATCCTATAGAATCTACATTGAGTAGGTTTTCATCTTCCTGAAGTTGGGTCATCTGCTCATATTGTTCTACTAGTTGGGATTTTTCTTGAATATAACTATTTATTAATTTTAATGAAATATCTTCCAAGCTAGATTCTGAATATTTCTCTTGGTAGTTCGCACTTGATCTTGGAGTGCTGTGGATGTATGTGTTTGTACGAACTAATGGATGCTTTTCATCCTTGGTATCAGACATTTCTGGCCCTTTAATGGCAGATATTTTATTCCATAAATTCTTGTTTTCACATGAAACCATAAATACATGGTGCATTAGTTGAGACTTTTGCTTTGTGAGTTCGGCTAGCTTCTGCTGCAGGGTTGTCCTTTCATCATCTTGTAATGGTATGCAAGAAATGTTTTGATTAGTTTGTAGTTTTAGACGCATGTTGTCAGATTCTAGAGTGCTTATTCTTTTTTGAAGTAGTAAACAGCGATCTCTCATTGCATGTAGAGCAAGTTCATGAACACTCACATTATTAGATTCCCCTTTCAAGGTGGTTTGGAATGTAGAATCATTGTTGAAACTTACGATAGAAGAATCCATAGCTGGTTTGTTATGAGTACACAATTACAGGTTAATTAACGTGTACCTACCTACAAGTTACAAGAAGTCCAAGTCTCTGCAAAACATAAAATAAAATTATTTCATACTCGCATACACATCAATATGAGCTTCTTATGTACCTATAAATTAAATCCAACTCACGTTAACTTTTCAGCTATAATAAATTAAATTAGATGATGCTATTAACTTTTAGCAAGCGTATGATTAATATGATTTGTAATTCTTTGTAAACAAAAGGTACCATCCATAAATATCATCTGTTTCAGTTTATTTTACCTTTCACCGTCGTCGTCGTCGTCAGTCCACAGAACAGGAGAGCGACAGACAGTCCATCCAAGAATTTTCGAAATTAAAATCCAGTGCTGCCAGATAAAAAACTACATAACATAAACCACCGTAATCTGAAAGACCCAAATAAAAAATCATTGGACCCAATAGTTATATCATCATTATTTTGAATGTAACTTGGACTGTCTGAAGTGGCGTAGTCAATGCTTGGTAGAAGTTTAATTATTGCTCTTCCATTGTCAAACAAAACTAGGTCAAGAAGAATTAAATGTTTTTTCCTGCTTTCTAAGATCCGATCTGGCAATACTCAAAAACCTGTACCTGTGTACGTCTTGTATTTCATGTACAAATTAAGCATGATGTCTCTTCTTGTATTGCCGTCTCTTTCTTTCTATGGTCTGTTTACATTGGTATAGTTGAGGGATTAGTAGTGAGGATAGTCGAGACCTTATTAAATTATAGATTACAATAATAATATGGGTGTTATGTATTTATTGATGGAGTCGAGAATGTAGTTGAGGGTTTTGGCACAAACCAAGACCTAGGGAAGGATATCTGGCGCTTCGTCGACTGCTGCCGCAGCACATTTTCGATTTTTAGATGAATATATTTTTTTCTTGTTCTTCAACGCATATTACTGTCTCATGCAAACGTTGCATGAAAAACAGCTGTTCATGTTTCACTTTACCTATAACGGGGCCATCATTCCATAAAGCATAATTATTTTAATTTTACTTTGTAATTTCGTACCATCACCTTTCATAATCTTACTATCTACATTTTTTTTCAATACTAAATAACTATTATGAATATACATAAATAATATTTAAAATTTAAAATGTATATGTGTACAATGAAACTACAATGAAGTGAACGCGCTATACAAACATATAGCGTTATCTCACTTTATCTCACAGCAGAGAATAGAAAACCATCCATGATTGGTCGTGCTTTTGGATATTGCTTTGTATCCGCAGTTGTCCAGTTGTTATGTTGACTTGATTGAATCAATGCGACTTCGGCGTAAAAGGAACGAAAAGTGTTTTGTTGATTTGTTGTTCATGTTCATCTTGATTTTGACATAACTTTGGTCTTTGATTCGGTTTGTGTGTCTACAATAAATTATTTTCTAAGTTAGATATTTTAATGTTTATGTGAAAAGTTGTGGGATATCTTGTGCTGCTGAATTTAAATGTGAATGTGATTCATCATCATTGCATCAATCAAGGATTTTTTGTTTTCCACTCCACGTAAGTGCTTGCCTACACTAAAATTTGTTTACTTTGTATAGTTACAAGTAGAAAATCATTGGTTTGATACTTAGAAGTAGTATTAACTTTAAGTAAGTTTTTAACTACCTATTTGATTTTTCAGATAATCCGCTAATTGGGTCAAATTGTCTGAATTCTGACTTTAGTGTGTTAAACTTTGTTGAAAACCTATATCTTATTATGATCCTCCTATCAAATGAGCTTATTTCCTCTTTTCACGAGACAATCGTAAAACAAAGAAAACTCCATGCTTACCTATGTTCTAATAGTTACAAGACCTTTTCCATAATTAATTGTAAAGTTAAAATTACAGCTAAGTTTTCCTAATATTTCTAAATAGGTAGGTAGAACCTAGTTTTAGTATGTAACAAATATTTTTTTTAAATACTAAATGTATCTCTGCTTTTATTGATGATTTAAAAAAAGTATGATTCAAGAAGTTTTGTTAGTCTGACTGAATTATCAACTTGTGTCTTGCATTGGAGTTAGATCACTTTTTAGGGTTCTGTTGTCAAATGACAACTGTTGAGACTTGGTAAGTATTCCATTAACTGCATTGAGATTTAATAAAATTTGGGGTACTTACATAGAAATATATAGGATAGAAACCATAATTATATGTATGTATATTGCACCATAACTCTAAAACCAATGATCTGATTATGATTAAATTTGGTAGATAAACTAAACATTTAGAGGTCTGAAACACAGGATAGGCTATTTAAATTCATGCTCCAGTTATACAATACAATACAAAAACACTTTATTGTACACCAAAAACAAAACAAATGAATATAACAAACACAAAAAGAGACCCATACAATGAGCGGCCTTATCGCTAAAGAGCTATCTCTTCCAGGAAACCTAATATACAGGTTATAATGAGACATAGCCCTATACAAACATAATTTAATGTAGATGGAGTCATTGGTTCTGCATATAATAACAAGATATAAAAAAATATGTATGGGATCAAAATCATATTAAAGTGTATCAGAAGGGGTATCTACTCATGAAAACCAAATTTACTTTTTTAATTTATATGCAACATTATGATCTGAAATAGAGTAACTCAAAAATATTTTGATCATGTATGACATATACCCGTTTTGTATTCCTTATTAGTTTAAAAATAAATATACTTACAAGAATGAGATACTAACTTCAAATATTTGTGTTAAGATAAGTTTTTCATACAATCTGGTAACTAACATGTAAGTGGAATGGATCATCATTGTATTGTTACATGAGTAATGGCAGACATGTGGCCAGCATACTATATTTAAACAAATTCTGAAGAAATATTTACCGACTACTATCGAAACTACACATACCTCGCTAATTTGTCCAAATGAAAATCTACATGTGCAAAACACATTGCTTCTGTCTTCAATCCAAACTATACTGTAGGTACCTTAAAACCTTGTATTAATTTCTTGAAAGATTCAATAGAAATGTTTGTCCTGAAGATTAGGTTTAAACAGTGGTGACAGTTAGAATTTGTTTATTTCTCTTGTTTATTTTCTATATTTTATTAAGTAGGTTCTCATGCTAATAATGACTATAATGACTCCTAAAGATAAATAAGGTTAGTAGGTACTTAAAGGATTGTACAGTAACATATAAAATATAAGTCTGTAACTAATTTACTAGTGCTGGTAGGTATAGGTTTAGGACATCACCAGTTTTACAAAGAAATTGTATGTACTAACTTAATATTAACTTCTCAAATTGCTTGTTTAAACACTTGGTATGCAGGAAGACAGTTTAGGTATATAAACATAATTTCGATATGGTTTAAGACTTAAGATATAAGAGGCAACAGCTGAGTTTGGTTTTTAATGCTGGGCTGTGGCTTAATAAAAGGAGAAAGATTTAATCTGATTATTGAATTTGTACCTAATAAAAGTGATATTGAATTTGTTGATCCATTAACTGTACGAAAGTTGGCTGTGTGATTTCGATAAAATTTTATCGAGTGCCGGAAAGAAACATACACGCAGCTAGGGTAAATAAAAAAAACTAACTTAAGTAAAACTACAACAAATAAGTATTAAATAAACATATTAGTACGATTCGCGCTTCACTCAAGTGTAGGCGTACGCAAAATCCGATTACCGTTGTCGCTCTACTTTCGTTTCTTGTACCAAATGCCTGGATATTAAACGCGCTATTTGTTACGGCGCTGTGTCGCCCTGTACCCACACGATGTTGACCTGTTTTATTTGCTAGTCCTGTTGTTGTCATGTTGGTTCAATCATTTGGCATCACCTAAATAGCAAATGTTCGACCTACGGAACAGAAACTGTATCAAAATAAAACGTACGGAGACTTTTTTCCATGCCGTACCAAAAATAATGAAAAATATTGTTTTTTGAATGTTTACCTAATAAATCCTAATAATTATTTGTTTATAATATTATCTGTAATATCGTACCTATTATTTACCTATATCTCATATTATAATAATTTTTCTTATTAGAAAAACAATGGTAAGAGAAAAATTTAGTACCTCCTATATAGACCCAAATTAACAGTGACCTGACTAGATTTTAGAAATTTGTGATGTTGTCGATTGGCCTACTTCAAAGCCAGTGGTTGAATGAGCGTAATAATAGAATTCAAGTTTAATACAGACTTCTCGCCGGTTGTCCTACTTCAATATTTTAGAACTCCTTATGTAAATAATGCAGTAGAATGACTTACTTATTGTGATAACACTAATTTTCATTAACAATGGGTGTTTTACTCACAGCTTGTTCAGTAACAGTAAGCTCAACACCAGTTATTGTATTGGCAAGGATGTAAATGCAAGGTAAGTATTTATGCCAACATTATTAAGTGGATTGGTATAGTCTAAGATCCCGCTATACAACGACCTTCACCGAGATGTATAATTAATGAGACGTATTTTTTATGTTATTAAATATGCCAATAAATATATCCTATATGGGTTGCCTAACAAATTTCAGTCCAGAGTATTTTTAATTAATAATTAAAAAAAAAATTTTTTTAGACATTGCACCGGTGTGTATAATAAATAAATTTGATACCAATCGAAAGTTTGAAGCCCATAGAATATGCAAACGTTAGGTTGCCTATTTTTTTCCGGTCACAACCACGGGTTGCCAGGTATAAACAGGTAAATCTATAGGTACTAGCATTTTGCAACGGTCTGAATAATGAATCAAACTTAGATAAAATGAAAGATTATTTCGTAAGGAACACGGTGGTATAGGGTTGCCTGCGAAAAATCGGTCCCGAATTACGGTTGTCGAATTTTAAATAATTGTAAATTTAAATAATTTTTGTGTGATTTGGATGACGGAATAATTGATTTTGATGATGAAACTTTTGAAAACTGTGCATTTAAGTTAGCTTTTCGTAAAAAAAATATTTAAATACAATTTATTTTTTATTATTTATATTTTATTATTTAAAGTTCGACAACCGTAATTTGGGACTGATTTTTCGCAGGCAACCCTATGCCACCGTGTTCCTTATGAAATAATCTTTCATTTTATCTAAGTTTGATTCATTATTCAGACCGTTGCAAAATGCTAGTACCTATAGATTTACCTGTTTATACCTGGCAACCCGTGGTTGTGACCGGAAAAAAATAGGCAACCTAACGTTTGCATATTCTATGGGCTTCAAACTTTCGATTGGTATCAAATTTATTTATTATACACACCGGTGCAATGTGTAAAAATTTTTTTTTTTTATTATTAATTAAAAATACTCTGGACTGAAATTTGTTAGGCAACCCATATAGGATATATTTATTGGCATATTTAATAACATAAAAAATACGTCTCATTAATTATACATCTCGGTGAAGGTCGTTGTATAGCGGGATCTTAGGATAGTAGTTCTACCTACTAATGCTGTAATATTGCAAAACACGTCACAAGAATTTGCTATACCTAACTACTTAGATCTAGCTTGTAGCTCTGCATTATTTAAAGGAGTGTTGTTCACTGATCGGTTGTAGGTTATTTTTGTTGGCATGCTATTTCTAGAACAAATACGTTGTTCTGCTGGATCAAACGATCAAAACCTAGAGTTTAAACTAGCTTAGCAAACTAGGATGTATGATGTTGATATTCAAGTTTCAAGTGACAAGTTTCGTAATTCCCGGAGCTAATAAATTCGGCTACTGTATGAGACGAGCGTGGTGTATGTGTTTATTACTTTTCTTCTTAATTAAGATAAAAATACTGAACTGAAAATTATCACTAACAGGATGCCTACTGGAAGATGCCGAGACGTGACTCAGTCTCTGACAATGTATAATTTTGTGACTAAACATGAATGAATCTTTTCCTTGAAACTATAACTAATAAATAAATAATGTAGAGTACTTACAGTTAGTAAAGTAGAATGTAGCGCACAATAAGACCATGAACGTATAAATTATATCTATATTATGTTATACTCAACTCTATCAAAATTTTTAGTACTTACATAGTCTAAAGAAAGGAGGTACCATTAAAGTTATGATATTTTCGACTTTAATAATGTAGAAAGGTAAAATTTATGCAACAAACCGATGTGAATTTTTGTAAGATTCTACGTACAAAACCTATGTGATTAAAATCGCCTAGTACGTGTCTTCGTTAAGTCGTAAGAAATGTTACAAAGACAAAGACGTAAACTAAAGAAAAACTAAGTGAATAACAATGCCATACTTCCGTCCGTGCACTAGTCATTATGTGCAGAAATAACCTTTGGATTCCGTTTTTACGGTTTCATGTCGTCAAGAAGTGTATCTATCTACCAAAGTCTATTATTGATGAAACACGTTCTGATTTCTTTAATTAGGTGAACGTTTATCTAAGTAATTAAGTAAGTTGTTATTCATTGCTTAGTAAATATATAATCAATGAAGTAATTATTACCAAGTAGACAGTGTTTTTTCTTAACCTTCTAAAGATCTTAGCGAACTAAAATACTCAATTAAAGTAGTTTAGATATCTACCGGGCAGTAAGTATTTAGAAATTTCTGCTTGCGAAGTAGTAAGATTTTGTTTTGATTTTATTTACGCACGCACTCGTGTATTGAAGAAATTTCCGCGTCCCACTAAAACTGGAGAATTTGTAATGGCTGACTCGATATACGTGTCTACATTGTGTTGTGACAGATTTTACTTGTCGAGACGGCGACCTTGGTTTTTATGCTGGCTGATTAGTTAATGCATATTCTATTTTAACACAAAAATAACACATCTACTGTACCTACAAACTATTTTTTTAACAAAGACAAACATTTTTTTACGTTAGATTTGGTTGGTCAAAGTTTCGTCCCAAACGGACTTCTTCAAGACCAACACTCGACGACCGCTCGCCGATCCGCAGTACACTAAAAAAAGATTCGTGGATTTCCCGTTTATCTAAATATGAATTTATTTATACTTCATTTACGCGCTTAACTACTGGTACTGAATACCCTAAGACTAAGATGTTTATAATTGATTAGGAATCATAATACTCACAATAGTTCTAATTCTTTTCAGATAATCGCGAAAAGAAAACATAGGAGACAAGGAGGTATTTTGAATGAGCCTTGTCACGTAATCAGTGGAAGTGAATAGATTTGTTATGGGGTCTTGGAAGTCGTAGTGAACAGAAACCAGTATGTGGCGAGAGGGTGGCACGCTTCTTGTGCTACTGGCCACGGTGCGCGCGCTGCTCGAAGGACCAAATGTTTGCACCAGGCAGGAACCGTGAGTACATTCATTCCTAATTATATTACACTTTTTCAATAAGATATATACTAACTAAACTTATACTAATACAAAAGCGGGCGAAGCCGCAGATGGGCTGACCCGTGCTATGCTATATATTGCAATGCAATAAATAATCAGCTTTAGCTATACCAGATTAAAATTAATTTGGTCAAATATCTTACGTCCAAACTTATGGCAAATAATTCTACGACCTTAGTGACATAGGTGCTTTGTCTATCAATATGACAATGGTTTTATTTATAATAATACCATTCACAACATTCGTATTCGAGTGCAGTTTAAATTCAATAAACCTTATTGCTTATGTAAAGTGTGGTCAATATTGTTTATAATGTGATCATGACGCAGGCAGAATAACGCGAAAAGATAATGTTTGACGTTGCCAATGTATCAAGTGATTATATTCTCTTTGCAATGTATAGTTAATTATAAATCAGAAGCTGTTTTCTGGATCACCATTTTTTAATTAATTAGGTAATTGCTTAGCTGAAAATTGCTAACTCATTAATGAGTTATTATAAACTTTATCAACGGTTGGTTTTAACATCATAAGAGAGATTTATTATATATTTCATGAAACTACTAAAGATGAACTTGTTTTTATAATCCTCCAACTGCACCTCACTTTGGCTTCGTTTAGATTTTCCCTTGAATGTTTTTTTTTCACTGCGGTAAAATAAAGCCTGTGTTCTTTTCTATCACTCAACCTTTATTCGTAGTCTTATGCCGTGTAAGAGCAACAAATATTTATCCTTTCGCCTTTATAACGGTACTCTGAAATTTAATACATATATTCGAGCATAACTTATGTTGTTTCTTTAAACCATTATTGCTTTAAAAAATATAATAAAACTACTGATTTGCAACCATTGTTCTTTGTTGTCCGTACGAGGTCCAGTTAAACCAATTAGGTATATATATTTACTTGTCGTCGGTAGCAAGGGTGTCTGAGTGTCGCCTGTTACTCACCAGGTCAGTTAACTTACCGCATGTCACACATAAGGATGTAGAGCATTTCACTGATTGGGCTTCTTGGGCTTCTTCAAAAGATGCTACCTATCTTTTGAAGATAAAGATACCGATTTGACTATAAGACCAAGACGAACCATTGAACGAAACTAAGAAAGAAAGAACTTTCGATTGTTAGAAAATTACTTAGTGTTTTGTCATTCATCAAATCAGATTACGCAGCAGTGTTACTTTTACGTTTATTTAGTATTAAGGGAAATATTTTGTATTGATACTTTAGCTTGTTATGTGCTCATGCGGTGTTGGCATCGATCCATCTCAATAGAACTAAGAAACAAACATGATAAAAATAGTTATACGGTATTGATATAAAATACTAAGAATAATAAGATATAGGGTAATTAATAACCTATGTTCCGTGATGCTTAAATGACTCATAATAATCTGTCTTTTCCAGTTACACAACAACAATACGCGTGTCTGAAACCGAAGCGTATCAAGTGAAGGAATACTCTTGGTGCTTAAGTGTTCCACCTCGATGTACAAAATACAAGGTGAAGTTCCGAACGGTGTTCAAAACTCAGAAGTTGTTGAAGACGAGGCCAGTGGAAGAATGCTGTGCGGGCTACGCTCCTGATACCCAAGGGAAGCAGTGTGTGCCGATATGTGTGGATACCTGTGTGCGCGGAAAATGTGTCGCTCCCAACACTTGCGCGTGTGAGCACGGATATGGCGGCCCGGCTTGCGACATTTGTAAGTAATCTTTGAGATAACGTGACAAAATAAACAAGATTTGCTCAAGTAGAAGATAAATAAATTCTTTGTGCATTTAGCTTACTGATTAATTTGTATAAAATGTACACGAGGGAGCGTTCAAGCACCTGTAACGGTGCGTTATTATTTCCTTTTTTATATAAAAAATGAAAACTCCCAAATTGGCAACCCTTTTCGTTTACGTTTTACGGGGAATCCCTCGATTGTATTAGTCTGTTAAAATGTTTTATTTCAGTTGGGGTTCTCTTTGTTATTGCTTTGCCAAAGGTTAAAATAAATATGTTATTATATTACTAAATAATTGGTCACCAATTATTTTCAATATACAAATACATATACGTAGGATACAAAATATGCACCTTGAATTACGAGAAAGAATGTCTTTATCTTTATATTATACAGTTGACTCGGTACTGAGAATGTATCATATACTCGTATAACCAGCAGCTATCGTGTTAGGTACTACACACAGGATGCGCGTACTCAACGCACTCGTTTCGATGCGTATCACCGTAATTATTATCTCACTGGTGATGGTGGTGTTCGAAACTTTACAATACATTTTATTTTATTAACAAAAAGGGTTATATAGAAAACGAGAAAAGAAAAGTGTAAATGCAAAGATTCCAACGCAACTTTTTAGCCCTCGAGTAGGAAGTAAATAATCTACTATATAAAAATAAGTCGGGTTTTTCTTCATGACGCTATAACTCCAGGACGCACGAACCGATTTTCACAATTTTGCATTCGTTGGAAAGGTCTCGGGCTGTGTGAGGTTTGTAGACAAGAAAATTACGGGAAAGTGTAAAACGCGGGCGAAGCCGCAGGGCGGAAAGCTAGTTCACTTTAAAAATATTAAAAGCCCTGGTTCTTTGTTAGAATTAGATAGATACGAGGCTAGATGTTGCTTTGTAAATTGTCCAGCAATATTTATTTATTTGTTCGGCTGTACCTATGACTGTATATTTTTTCAATATAAAAATGCATTCGACGATGCTGCAGTTTTCTAAAATAGATGACTCAATTAAATGTAGATAGTAGAACTTGTTTTCAACCGTATTTGTATCTCGCCTGTCACTAAAGCAGACTAAACAATAGGCGACAGTAAACATTTACTGTGAATGTTTATCAACAGTTCACGGACGAACTCAGCTAAATGAAGGACTCACTACCCTATATCTACTGTTTAATCCTGTTACGCTAGCATAAGATAATGAAAATTCTCATCCTCCAAAAATGAAAAGCTCATGTTACATTTCAATTGACTAGTTGGAATGTTTAGGTCGTGATTGATTGTTTGTGATATAAAACCATGGAGAGTTGAAATTTACTTTTTTTTATCCGGGGAAATACTTGTTTCAGCGGGAAAACCTATTGTAGCGCCGGCGAAGCCGCGGGGTGAAAAGCTAGTGTTATATAAAAATTGCATCTAAATCTAAATTAATATAAACAGTTGATGTTCTTTTTTGCTTTAATAATTTACATTCTTGAAATATACTTTCTAAGCAAACAAATTAAGCAATTCTCATCAACTTATTTATTAAATGAGGCATAATAAAACTTTGCCTATTTGGACATGCGATATCTCGATTCTAATATCTCTTTCCAATTAAAGATACAGATAGCGTAATGGTCATGTAAACAATGCAACTGCCTACAATTAAATTGATAAGGAAATATTAATGTAAAATAAATTACATTGTTTTCCGCTCCGTATATTTTTTACTTATAAAAGATTTAAAACTCATTCATGGACAATCATCAAAACAGGAAAACTTTATTTACCTATTTTGATTTAACTTTAAATGAAATATAATTTAGCTAGAAAATTATATGTAGGCTGCGTGGTTTGCGGTTTATATAAGTAATAGTTAGTTTATTTATTTAATAACTTTCCGCCTCGCGGCTTTTCCCGCGTTATTATAGATTTCTCCGCGGTTTTTCAGCTCTAAAAAGTAGCCTGTCCCTGTTCGGCGTTTAAACTATCTCCATTCATTTTAATCTTTTTCAGTAGTTTTGGTATGAAAGCCAGACAGACAGTTATTGTGTTTTTATTTTAACATATTACATACGTAGTAGTGGTAAATTTTACATTAATTTAATAGTGAACAAATAATGAAAAAGGAAACGTATGATAAATTTAACGAGAAAACATTGACGTAAAAGAGTTGAATGCCGACATGCTTTTGTGGGTCCCGTAGCCAAATGGCAAAAACGGAACCCTTATAGATTCGTCATGTCGGTCCGTCCGTCCGTCCGTCCGTCCGTATGTCACAGCCGTTTTTCTCCGAAACTATAAGAGCTTTAAAGCTGAAATTTGGTAGGTAGATGTATTCTGTAAACCGCACTAGGATTTCATAAAAAAATTGAAAAAAAATAAATTATTTCAGCCTGCCCGACCGGCAAATGGGGTCGCAACTGTCAGAACGAATGCACCTGTTTGAACGGTGGAACTTGCGAGCCGCTGACAGGCAAGTGTACCTGCACGCCTGGTTGGCGCGGGGACGCGTGCGAGCGTGCGTGCGCCGCGCCCACATACGGCGAGAACTGCGACGAGACCTGCCAGTGCGGGAACGGAGCCGCCTGCCACCCGGCCAGCGGCGCTTGCACCTGCACTTCGGGATACACCGGACCTCTGTGAGTAACTGAGTTGACGACCTCTGCGTAGCGGGCGAAAGTCGCGAGAGGTTACGGGCTCAATTCCCGCCTCGGGACCACGCACAAAGGTCCAAATTTGTGTCCAATTGCGGAAAAAAAGGGGGAGCCTCGGGACACTTATCTACCATCCGGGCACAAGCTTCGAGCTTACCACGGGGCTAGATGTTACCTACTGTGTGAATTGTCCGGCAATATTTATTTTATTTGGTTTTTCTGTTCTATTCTATTTATTTTGTTATAATAAATGTGTTTCAGATAAGGAACCATAAAATTTTAAATCGTTTTCTAGAACTGATTAGTAATGCTACGCTTAGATTTGTGACGTCTTAAGAAAAACGTATTTAATATACCTACCTACTGAATTGCAGTGTTAATCGAGATTCTTGAAGCTTCTTATGTAAATACATAATAATCACCAAATTTTGCTCAAATCTTTAATTTACGTGAATCTTTTAAGGACAATCCAAATTAATATGTATGATTAGACATAATTATGTAATTAATTTATTCCCTTTTTAAAATTCTCTTAAACTGTTAAATAATTAAATTATAGTTTTTATTTTCAGCTGTGAAGATACTTGTCCGATCAATGAAGTATTATGCGATCAAGGATGCAGATGTCAGAACAAAGGAAAATGCGATGTTCTGAGCGGCGATTGCCTTTGTATGCCGGGCTGGACGGGAGAAGTGTGCGCTAACAAGTACGTCATATACCTATAGAACTTATTCATATATTGTACATTTGGAAAAGCAAAAGCAAAATTACACGAAAATGGACATGATTTAATAAATTAAAACAATGAAAGGTTCTCATAGGAATTTCAATGCATAACATTTAAGTGTTCTTGAAAATATGACCGGTTACTACACGACTCAAATTTAGTACCCCTATGATTTCCATTTTAAAATAATTAATTATACACCGTTATTCCGTTTTTCTAGTAGCTCAGCCCAGCCGTTTGATTAAAAAAATCCTTTAATTACCCCATTATCTTGTAGACGGCTAGACTGCTTTTGATAAAACCAACACGAAGCCTTTCTCGTTTAAGTTATTTTTCATTCGTTTCTGTGTGTTTTTGATATTTGTATTTTTAAACTGGTAATTATCTTCCTCACCAGGTGTCCCACTGGCCGATGGGGCGAGAATTGCCATAGAACCTGTGAATGTGGTAACGGCGCTGGTTGCCACCATGTCACTGGCAGATGTCAGTGCGAACCGGGATTTAGAGGAGAGAAAGTAAGTCAAAGTCAAGATACAAGACTTTATTTCTATAGATACACAAAGAAAACATATAACTTATAATGTATTACATATAAAATTATATAAGTCAAGATACAAGACTTTATTTCTATAGATACACAAAGAAAACATATAACTTATAATGTATTACATATAAAATTATATTTACCATAATCATAACCAATATGCCATAACCCATGTTGGCTAAGTGGGAACACACAAAACCTTAATTCCGAAGGTCTTCAGATCAAACGCACCATCTCATCGAAATAATAAACTATTTCATGTATTCTATTTTGTTAAGTTGTAGGAGTGCAGTAGTAAATAAAAATTAAAATGATATTCCAATTTCCCGCAGTGCCTAGAAATATGCCCCATCGGCACCTACGGCCAGGACTGCCTGAAGAAATGCAACTGTTCGCACGGCGGGGAGTGCTCGCCCCGGAACGGAACCTGCACCTGCAAGGCCGGCTGGCGCGGACAGCGCTGCGAGCTGCGCGCCTGCCCCGAGGGCAAGTGGGGCGCCGCCTGCCGCCGGGACTGCGAGTGCGAACCTGCTACCACCGATATGTGAGTCTATTCTCTAGTTTATAAAGTGTTATAATTATCTTTAGCGTTTTTATTCATGCGCTAGATGTTTGTTTTTTCTCTATTTTCGCGTATGTATACCTGGAGGTTCAACTTTAACAGGGTTGATCAATGAACCCTGGTTGAGAAGTATTCCGTCGCATAAATAAATTACAATAGCCGGACAAGATTGGTACTATTTTTAAGCCCCAGCATTTGTGACTCTGCTTTAAAAATGCAAATATTAAGTATCATATTTGAATAAACGGAAAAACCCTTTTTTATTACTTGGATTTTGCCAATTGTTTCATCCCGGAACGTAAAACATGTTCCAGGACTAACACTACAAGGATCGCAGCTTTAAAGTTATATTTATTCCCAGGTGCGATCCGTGGACGGGCGCGTGTGACTGCGCGGCGGGGTGGGGCGGCGAGACGTGCTCGCGGCAGTGCCCGCTGCTGACCTTCGGCAAGGGCTGCAGCCAGACCTGTCGCTGCGAGAACAGCGCCCTCTGCTCGCCTACTAACGGTAACTAACTATACTGACTGCGCGGCGGGGTGGGGCGGCGAGACGTGCTCGCGGCAGTGCCCGCTGCTGACCTTCGGCAAGGGCTGCAGCCAGACCTGTCGCTGCGAGAACAGCGCCCTCTGCTCGCCTACTAACGGTAACTAACTATACTGACTGCGCGGCGGGGTGGGGCGGCGAGACGTGCTCGCGGCAGTGCCCGCTGCTGACCTTCGGCAAGGGCTGCAGCCAGACCTGTCGCTGCGAGAACAGCGCCCTCTGCTCGCCTACTAACGGTAACTAACTATACTGACTGCGCGGCGGGGTGGGGCGGCGAGACGTGCTCGCGGCAGTGCCCGCTGCTGACCTTCGGCAAGGGCTGCAGCCAGACCTGTCGCTGCGAGAACAGCGCCCTCTGCTCGCCTACTAACGGTAACTAACTATACTGACTGCGCGGCGGGGTGGGGCGGCGAGACGTGCTCGCGGCAGTGCCCGATGCTGACCTTCGGCAAGGGCTGCAGCCAGACCTGTCGCTGCGAGAACAGCGCCCTCTGCTCGCCTACTAACGGTAACTAACTATACTGACTGCGCGGCGGGGTGGGGCGGCGAGACGTGCTCGCGGCAGTGCCCGCTGCTGACCTTCGGCAAGGGCTGCAGCCAGACCTGTCGCTGCGAGAACAGCGCCCTCTGCTCGCCTACTAACGGTAACTAACTATACTGACTGCGCGGCGGGGTGGGGCGGCGAGACGTGCTCGCGGCAGTGCCCGCTGCTGACCTTCGGCAAGGGCTGCAGCCAGACCTGTCGCTGCGAGAACAGCGCCCTCTGCTCGCCTACTAACGGTAACTAACTATACTGACTGCGCGGCGGGGTGGGGCGGCGAGACGTGCTCGCGGCAGTGCCCGCTGCTGACCTTCGGCAAGGGCTGCAGCCAGACCTGTCGCTGCGAGAACAGCGCCCTCTGCTCGCCTACTAACGGTAACTAACTATACATACTATTAAATCTCTTAAGGTGTGTCCAAACACAGCGCGGCTTTTGAACGCGGCGGCCGCGCGCGGCCATTCGCGCTGTGATTGGACGACTGCCGCGCTAGTTAAGCTAGCGAACTAGTAAACTAGTTCGCGGCAAATTTGCGTCCCGCGAATGCCACGCGTAGCTGCCGCGCACTATGCGCGCTGTGTTTGGACACACCTTCATGCTATTTTGCTGTACTCATTGTCTCCACTACGGTTGCCTGGAATTAACTAAAATAATTCGTTCTGGTACTACGTTTTGTTTACAGGTTCATGCTTATGTGCTCCTGGCTTCCAAGGTCGACGTTGCGAAGAGATCTGTCCGTCTCATCTGTACGGAGACAACTGCCAACACGAGTGCGAATGTCAGAACAACTCCACCTGCTCGCCTGAGACGGGAGAGTGCACTTGTCAACGAGGGTGAGCTTATCTATACTTGTACCATCAAGTATAACAAGTTTTTAGATTATGCCATTTTATTTCAATAATCTTAAGGATTATGATATCAATATCTAGCCCCGTGGTAAGCTCGAAGCTTGTGTTACGGGTATTACATAATATGATACACTTCGTAGAACAACCGGGACAAATACCTGCAGATCGTTCAAATTTTTGTTTGAAAGCTGGCTTCGAACCCGTAACCTCCTGCGTTGTAGGCAGACTCTCACCTACTGCGCCAATGAGGTCGTCAATCAGGCATGTCTGTATAACATTTGCAGATACTTCGGCTTGAAATGCGACCGGCGTTGCGGCGGGAAACACTTCGGTGTCAACTGTCGCCAGCCGTGTAGCTGTGAGAATAATGCTCCCTGCGACCCCACTAATGGTAAGTGACTTTTTAACTTACAAAACAATTAAACTATAACGCTAGGATCGTTAATTTTTTTCTTAAATTTTTTCTGTGTTTATGCTATAGAAATTTCCAACAAACATAGCACTTTATATTTGATTATTGTTCCGCCGTCTAATATAAGTATGGATATCATAAAAATTTGTATGTTTATTTTTGTCTTTTTATCTATACTAATATACTAATATACTAATCTATACTAATATTATAAAGAGGAAAGATTTGTTTGTTTGTTTGTTTGTTTGTTTGTAACGAATAGGCTCCGAAACTACTGGACCGATTTCAAAAATTCTTTCACCTTTGGAAAGCTACATTATCCCCGAGTAACATAGGCTAGATTATATTTAAAAAAAAATTAGGGATCCTTACTAAAACTCCAATAATGTAACATAAGGTGTAAAAAAATGAGCTGAAAAATTCCTTACGTCGCGTGCGCTGCGAAAACTATTGATGATAGAACAAAATCATGTACTACGACTTTGCAGAACTCATCATTATCTACAAAAAATGTCGCGACAGCATATGTCTAAATATTATAGTTATGTCACAGTAAGCAGTTTTTTATTCTAAAATATTAATTTATATATGCCGCCTCTTGAAAGGGTCTTCATTTGTACCTTGGTATTAATCCTTATCAAAATAAATTACTTTATAATTAAGACGGCTTAAATACCTTTTTATAACTTTTTGAATTATTCAATTAGGACATTTCATTCGGAAGATATCACGAGTTTAAAAATGCAAGTATTAGAAAAAAAGTCTAGAGGTTGTCGCTCACCGCGCTCAGCTAGCCAGCATGCGATGTAGACTCCATGTAGGTAAGCGTCACTGGGGTACGAGGGGGAGTCAATGTAATGTAATATCCTAATCCTAACATAGGCTACTTTTTACCGCGGAAAAATACATACTTCCACGGGAAAATATATGCTTACGTGGGAAAATTCGATTTCGATGAATTTAGTAGGTATGTAGATAGTTGCAAATAAAAGTATATGGCGAGACGAAGTTCGCGGGGGCTGCTAGTAATAATATTATAAAGAGGAAAGATTTGTTTGTTTGTTTGTTTGTAACGAATAGGCTCCGAAACCACTGGACCGATTTCAAAAATTCTTTCACCTTTGGAAAGCTACATTATCCCCGAGTAACATAGGCTATATTATATTTTAAAAAAAATTAGGGATCCTTACTAAAACTCCAATAATGTAACATAAGGTGTAAAAAAAAGACCTGAAAAATTCCTTACGTCGCGTGCGCTGCGAAAACTATTGATGATAGAACAAAATCATGTACTACGACTTTGCAGAACTCATCATTATCTACAAAAAGTGTCGCGACAGCATATGTCTAAATATTATAGTTATGTCACAGTAAGCAGTTTTTTATTCTAAAATATTAATTGATATATGCCGCCTCTTGAAAGGGTCTTCATTTGTACCTTGGTATTAATCCTTATCAAAATAAATTACTTTATATTCAAGACGGCTTTAATACCTTTTTATAACTTTTTGAATTATTCAATTCGGACATTTCATTCGGAAGATACTCGTATCACGAGTTTAAAAATGCAAGTATTAGAAAAAAGTCGCGAGGTTGTCGCTCACCGCGCTCAACTAGCCAGCATGCGATGTAGGCTCCATGTAAGCGTCACTGGGGTAGGGGGGGGGGGGAGTCAATGTAATGTAATGTAGGTAATCCTAACTAATATTATAAATGCGAAAGTAACTCTGTCTGTCTGGCTGTCTGTCTGTCTGTTACGCTTTCCCGCTTAAACCTCTCAACCGATTTTGATGAAATTTGGCACATACAATCTTTAGACCCTGAGACAGAACATAGGCTACTTTTTACCGCGGAAAAATACATGCTTCGGCGGGAATATGCTTACGCGGGAAATTTCGATTTAGATAAAATGTAGTATGCAGAAGATAGTTGCAAATAAAAGTATATGGCGAGAGACTTTTTACCGCGGAAAATACATGCTTACGCGGGAAAATTTTATTTGGATGAAATTTAGTATGAAGATAGTTGCAAATAAAATTATATGGCGAGACGAAGTTCGTGGGGGCTGCTAGTATTATATATTTTTCTCATTTTTCAGGAAAATGTCTATGTGGCCCCGGTTACACCGGATACAGATGTGAGCATCAATGCCCATTGAACTTCTTCGGGCAAGGATGTGAATCGCTTTGCAACTGTTCAGATAATGCTATTGGATGTGATCATATCACTGGAAAGTGTAAATGCAAACCGGATTGGAAAGGTTAGTGTATAAACTTTTGTACTTGAGTATTTAAGGCCATTTCTGGGGCAATAAAAAAATGAAAAAAGATGTTTATTTACCAAAATTAACACGGGCAATGCATGTGTCGTAAAGAACAAAAAAAGTAGTGCTTACAGATCATTATTTGAGTGTAATATTAAAAGCTGGAGCAGACTAGATGCGTATGCGTAGATGTAAGCGTAGACGCGCACGTACCACTGAGCTGTAATGTATGGAAATGTATACGTCTACGCATACGCATCTGGTCTGCACCAGCCTTAATTACTACACGTGAAAATAAATTATATAGCTTTAACTAAATACTGGTATATTTAGTAATGGTTAAATTAAATAATACCATACAATACAATACAAAAACTCTTTATTGTACACCAAATAAATTAAAAAAAAAACAACAAGAAACAAGTACAATGGGCGGCCTTATGGCTAAAGACGAAGAAATAATGTTTAGACCTAATTTCACCACGCTCTCTGTTTGTTAGTTTAACATCCCATATTATGGACATATTTATGGACTGTTAATTACTCAATGGGATGTTAAATTAACAAAAAGAGAGTGGTGAAATTAGGTCTTAGCTAAGGCTTTATTAAATCACCATATACAATCCAATAGTTTCAAGTAGGCACATCATTCCTCACAGCTCAACTGTTTATCATCGCATTATTTGTCAGGTCTATCTGGGAAAGGTATGAGGATAAAAATTGTTCAAACTTACTCTTAAAGCATGTTGCATGACTTGAATGCTATAAGAAAATATGTAACCGTTATTTTTTAAATATGTATGTCGTAAGTCTTGCCTATACGTAAAATTGGTATTTTTATCTCTATCCAATATTTCAAACTGTAGTTTAGACAACTAAATTTCGTTGCTCCTTTGTAATTGTGCGTGATACTATGTCGAAATTTGGTATTGCATTTTATTTTCATATAGATCTAAGATAGAAACTTTGCATTTAATTTTCTTTTTAATTTTCTTATAGATCAATAATAATGTTAACCTTAAACTATTTTAACATAACTATGTCCTACGCAAGGAAAATATATTAAGTAGAAGTTTAACCGCCACACTCAAAGTCATTACTTAAGTAAAGAATGAATACTAAGACATTTCTTCCATTCTCTCGTATTTAAAATTTAATATGAAAGAGAGACTAATATCAATTACATATTTAATAGCTTCTATCCCCTGGGTACAGCCGATTATTTTAAGATGTTCCATCTTATATTGTCTCAGACACTAAGGGCTCTTTCAATTTATGCGTTTCGTAACGGACCGCTGCAGTGCCGAAGCGGTGCGTTTGTCGTACGGCGCACGGCCGGTCGCTTGTTTTCATACAAAATGCACGGTGCGGCAACAGCACGGCGTCCGTACCTGCTGTCGGGCGTTCGCGATACGGACGCCGCACCGTGCATTTTGTATGAAAACAAGCGACCGTGCGTGCGCCGTACGACAAACGCACCGCTTCGGCACTGCAGCGGTCCGACACGAAACACATAAATTGAAAGAGCCCTAAGGATTTCTTAAAATCTATACAAATTGATTTGGTTGACATTACATGAAAAAAATTTATTTTTATATTTTTACCCTAATATTACAACCAATTAAACAAATAAATTCGTATGAATGAATAATTTCAAACAATATGAAGGTTCACTTAGTACGGACGTTGAGTATGGCATTAGTTGTATCTAGGCCTGGATACTTACAACATGCATGTATAGGTGTAAGCTGCGACACGCTAGCGAAATGCAAGCCGGGCACGTTCGGCGCGGAGTGCTCGGAGAAGTGTCCCTGCGCCAACAACTCGTCCTGCGTCGCCGCGACCGGCCAGTGCGCCTGCGCCGCGGGCTGGGCCGGGGCCAACTGCACCGAGCCGTGCCGTCCCGGCCTCTACGGGGCTGGCTGCACTCAGAAATGTCCGCCGTCTCCTCTCAGTAAGTGTCCCTACGCCAACAACTCGTCCTGCGTCGCCGCGACCGGCCAGTGCGCCTGCGCCGCGGGCTGGGCCGGGGCCAACTGCACCGAGCCGTGCCGTCCCGGCCTCTACGGGGCTGGCTGCACTCAGAAATGTCCGCCGTCTCCTCTCAGTAAGTGTCCCTGCGCCAACAACTCGTCCTGCGTCGCCGCGACCGGCCAGTGCGCCTGCGCCGCGGGCTGGGCCGGGGCCAACTGCACCGAGCCGTGCCGTCCCGGCCTCTACGGGGCTGGCTGCACTCAGAAATGTCCGCCGTCTCCTCTCAGTAAGTGTCCCTGCGCCAACAACTCGTCCTGCGTCGCCGCGACCGGCCAGTGCGCCTGCGCCGCGGGCTGGGCCGGGGCCAACTGCACCGAGCCGTGCCGTCCCGGCCTCTACGGGGCTGGCTGCACTCAGAAATGTCCGCCGTCTCCTCTCAGTAAGTGTCCCTGCGCCAACAACTCGTCCTGCGTCGCCGCGACCGGCCAGTGCGCCTGCGCCGCGGGCTGGGCCGGGGCCAACTGCACCGAGCCGTGCCGTCCCGGCCTCTACGGGGCTGGCTGCACTCAGAAATGTCCGCCGTCTCCTCTCAGTAAGTATCCCTGCGCCAACAACTCGTCCTGCGTCGCCGCGACCGGCCAGTGCGCCTGCGCCGCGGGCTGGGCCGGGACCAACTAACTGTCTATAAAATTACGTATTTGTGTTACAGGTAATTCCACATGCAACCCGGTGACCGGAAAGTACACATGCGACAGCGGGTTTACCGGGCCGGCCTGCGAGTTCCCCTGCCCCATCGGCACCTACGGCCTGCACTGCGCCCAGCACTGCAACTGCAAGAACAGCGCCGACTGTCACCATGTTACTGGTAACTTATCAAACTGCTAACACTATTTGTATGTAACTAACTAAAGGTGCACGTGCGACAATGTCCTGTCGTAATAAATAAAATTAACCGAGATCGTAAATCGTGATGTCTGATTTGACGACAATAAAAGACCATCTTGTACAATTGCAGGGGAATGCCAATGCCAACCGGGCTGGGTCGGTCCGACTTGCAGCGAGTCGTGTCGCGCGGGGTGGTGGGGCGCGGGCTGCGCGCACGCGTGCCGCTGCGACCACGGCGCCGCCTGCCGACAGAACGACGGCTTCTGTCGCTGTCCGCCGGGGTACACCGGCGTCTACTGCACACTGTGTACGTATACTAGAGTCGTGTCGCGCGAGGTGGTGGGGCGCGGGCTGCGCGCACGCGTGCCGCTGCGACCACGGCGCCGCCTGCCGACAGAACGACGGCTTCTGTCGCTGTCCGCCGGGGTACACCGGCGTCTACTGCACACTGTGTACGTATACTAGAGTCGTGTCGCGCGAGGTGGTGGGGCGCGGGCTGCGCGCACGCGTGCCGCTGCGACCACGGCGCCGCCTGCCGACAGAACGACGGCTTCTGTCGCTGTCCGCCGGGGTACACCGGCGTCTACTGCACACTGTGTACGTATACTAGAGTCGTGTCGCGCGGGGTGGTGGTGCCGCTGCGACCACGGCGCCGCCTGCCGACAGAACGACGGCTTCTGTCGCTGTCCGCCGGGGTACACCGGCGTCTACTGCACACTGTGTACGTATACTAGAGTCGTGTCGCGCGGGGTGGTGGTGCCGCTGCGACCACAAACAACTAACTCTATATCTTGTTGTACAGTTTGTCCGGAAGGCTACTACGGCGACCACTGCATGGAGACGTGCAACTGTTCGTCGGTCGGCAACTGGGCGTGCGACCCGGTGCAGGGCTGCGTGTGCCACCGCGGCTACATCGGCGAGAACTGCGACGTGCCCGCTAGTGACTTTATACACGTCGACCAGGCGCGAGGTATGTAGCACGCTGTTTACAATTCTATTGATGCGTTATTTTTATGTCTAAATTGGATCAAGAACGATGCCCATTCTGTCTGCGCTCTACAAATTTCACCTATGCTCCCGATGCCGATACTAAAAACCATCTCCCAAAAACCTAGTATCATTGAATACATGTAGTATTTAGTGTTGTAAAATTAGATTTGTTACATTTCAGCATCAAACACTGGTCTAACGGCGGTGATGGTGATCCTGTCGCTGGTGTGCGTGGCGGCGGCGGCGCTGGTGTTGGTGTACTACCGCAAGCGCGTGCGCAGCCTCAAGCGGGAGATCGCGCACGTGCACTACACCGCCGACCCGAGCGCTCAGCCTGGTGAGTGTGACGTAGCTGGTGTACTACCGCAAGCGCGTGCGCAGCCTCAAGCGGGAGATCGCGCACGTGCACTACACCGCCGACCCGAGCGCTCAGCCTGGTGAGTGTGACGTAGCTGGTGTACTACCGCAAGCGCGTGCGCAGCCTCAAGCGGGAGATCGCGCACGTGCACTACACCGCCGACCCGAGCGCTCAGCCTGGTGAGTGTGACGTAGCTGGTGTACTACCGCAAGCGCGTGCGCAGCCTCAAGCGGGAGATCGCGCACGTGCACTACACCGCCGACCCGAGCGCTCAGCCTGGTGAGTGTGACGTAGTTGGTGTACTACCGCAAGCGCGTGCGCAGCCTCAAGCGGGAGATCGCGCACGTGCACTACACCGCCGACCCGAGCGCTCAGCCTGGTGAGTGTGACGTAGTTGGTGTACTACCGCAAGCGCGTGCGCAGCCTCAAGCGGGAGATCGCGCACGTGCACTACACCGCCGACCCGAGCGCTCAGCCTGGTGAGTGTGACGTAGTTGGTGTACTACCGCAAGCGCGTGCGCAGCCTCAAGCGGGAGATCGCGCACGTGCACTACACCGCCGACCCGAGCGCTCAGCCTGGTGAGTGTGACGTAGTTGGTGTACTACCGCAAGCGCGTGCGCAGCCTCAAGCGGGAGATCGCGCACGTGCACTACACCGCCGACCCGAGCGCTCAGCCTGGTGAGTGTGACGTAGTTGGTGTACTACCGCAAGCGCGTGCGCAGCCTCAAGCGGGAGATCGCGCACGTGCACTACACCGCCGACCCGAGCGCTCAGCCTGGTGAGTGTGACGTAGTTGGTGTACTACCGCAAGCGCGTGCGCAGCCTCAAGCGGGAGATCGCGCACGTGCACTACACCGCCGACCCGAGCGCTCAGCCTGGTGAGTGTGACGTAGTTGGTGTACTACCGCAAGCGCGTGCGCAGCCTCAAGCGGGAGATCGCGCACGTGCACTACACCGCCGACCCGAGCGCTCAGCCTGGTGAGTGTGACGTAGTTGGTGTACTACCGCAAGCGCGTGCGCAGCCTCAAGCGGGAGATCGCGCACGTGCACTACACCGCCGACCCGAGCGCTCAGCCTGGTGAGTGTGACGTAGTTGGTGTACTACCGCAAGCGCGTGCGCAGCCTCAAGCGGGAGATCGCGCACGTGCACTACACCGCCGACCCGAGCGCTCAGCCTGGTGAGTGTGACGTAGTTGGTGTACTACCGCAAGCGCGTGCGCAGCCTCAAGCGGGAGATCGCGCACGTGCACTACACCGCCGACCCGAGCGCTCAGCCTGGTGAGTGTGACGTAGTTGGTGTACTACCGCAAGCGCGTGCGCAGCCTCAAGCGGGAGATCGCGCACGTGCACTACACCGCCGACCCGAGCGCTCAGCCTGGTGAGTGTGACGTAGTTGGTGTACTACCGCAAGCGCGTGCGCAGCCTCAAGCGGGAGATCGCGCACGTGCACTACACCGCCGACCCGAGCGCTCAGCCTGGTGAGTGTGACGTAGTTGGTGTACTACCGCAAGCGCGTGCGCAGCCTCAAGCGGGAGATCGCGCACGTGCACTACACCGCCGACCCGAGCGCTCAGCCTGGTGAGTGTGACGTAGTTGGTGTACTACCGCAAGCGCGTGCGCAGCCTCAAGCGGGAGATCGCGCACGTGCACTACACCGCCGACCCGAGCGCTCAGCCTGGTGAGTGTGACGTAGTTGGTGTACTACCGCAAGCGCGTGCGCAGCCTCAAGCGGGAGATCGCGCACGTGCACTACACCGCCGACCCGAGCGCTCAGCCTGGTGAGTGTGACGTAGTTGGTGTACTACCGCAAGCGCGTGCGCAGCCTCAAGCGGGAGATCGCGCACGTGCACTACACCGCCGACCCGAGCGCTCAGCCTGGTGAGTGTGACGTAGTTGGTGTACTACCGCAAGCGCGTGCGCAGCCTCAAGCGGGAGATCGCGCACGTGCACTACACCGCCGACCCGAGCGCTCAGCCTGGTGAGTGTGACGTAGTTGGTGTACTACCGCAAGCGCGTGCGCAGCCTCAAGCGGGAGATCGCGCACGTGCACTACACCGCCGACCCGAGCGCTCAGCCTGGTGAGTGTGACGTAGTTGGTGTACTACCGCAAGCGCGTGCGCAGCCTCAAGCGGGAGATCGCGCACGTGCACTACACCGCCGACCCGAGCGCTCAGCCTGGTGAGTGTGACGTAGTTGGTGTACTACCGCAAGCGCGTGCGCAGCCTCAAGCGGGAGATCGCGCACGTGCACTACACCGCCGACCCGAGCGCTCAGCCTGGTGAGTGTGACGTAGTTGGTGTACTACCGCAAGCGCGTGCGCAGCCTCAAGCGGGAGATCGCGCACGTGCACTACACCGCCGACCCGAGCGCTCAGCCTGGTGAGTGTGACGTAGTTGGTGTACTACCGCAAGCGCGTGCGCAGCCTCAAGCGGGAGATCGCGCACGTGCACTACACCGCCGACCCGAGCGCTCAGCCTGGTGAGTGTGACGTAGTTGGTGTACTACCGCAAGCGCGTGCGCAGCCTCAAGCGGGAGATCGCGCACGTGCACTACACCGCCGACCCGAGCGCTCAGCCTGGTGAGTGTGACGTAGTTGGTGTACTACCGCAAGCGCGTGCGCAGCCTCAAGCGGGAGATCGCGCACGTGCACTACACCGCCGACCCGAGCGCTCAGCCTGGTGAGTGTGACGTAGCTGGTGTACTACCGCAAGCGCGTGCGCAGCCTCAAGCGGGAGATCGCGCACGTGCACTACACCGCCGACCCGAGCGCTCAGCCTGGTGAGTGTGACGTAGTTGGTGTACTACCGCAAGCGCGTGCGCAGCCTCAAGCGGGAGATCGCGCACGTGCACTACACCGCCGACCCGAGCGCTCAGCCTGGTGAGTGTGACGTAGTTGGTGTACTACCGCAAGCGCGTGCGCAGCCTCAAGCGGGAGATCGCGCACGTGCACTACACCGCCGACCCGAGCGCTCAGCCTGGTGAGTGTGACGTAGTTGGTGTACTACCGCAAGCGCGTGCGCAGCCTCAAGCGGGAGATCGCGCACGTGCACTACACCGCCGACCCGAGCGCTCAGCCTGGTGAGTGTGACGTAGTTGGTGTACTACCGCAAGCGCGTGCGCAGCCTCAAGCGGGAGATCGCGCACGTGCACTACACCGCCGACCCGAGCGCTCAGCCTGGTGAGTGTGACGTAGTTGGTGTACTACCGCAAGCGCGTGCGCAGCCTCAAGCGGGAGATCGCGCACGTGCACTACACCGCCGACCCGAGCGCTCAGCCTGGTGAGTGTGACGTAGTTGGTGTACTACCGCAAGCGCGTGCGCAGCCTCAAGCGGGAGATCGCGCACGTGCACTACACCGCCGACCCGAGCGCTCAGCCTGGTGAGTGTGACGTAGTTGGTGTACTACCGCAAGCGCGTGCGCAGCCTCAAGCGGGAGATCGCGCACGTGCACTACACCGCCGACCCGAGCGCTCAGCCTGGTGAGTGTGACGTAGTTGGTGTACTACCGCAAGCGCGTGCGCAGCCTCAAGCGGGAGATCGCGCACGTGCACTACACCGCCGACCCGAGCGCTCAGCCTGGTGAGTGTGACGTAGCTGGTGTACTACCGCAAGCGCGTGCGCAGCCTCAAGCGGGAGATCGCGCACGTGCACTACACCGCCGACCCGAGCGCTCAGCCTGGTTAGTTTAACGTACCTATTCATTTTAAAATAACGGGAATTACTCACGTATTAACTAAGGAGTGTAAACACCCTCGACGTTTCGACCACGACAAGAGCAATCTTTTTATAATAATAATAGCGCTTCCAGCAGCTGTAGTTGCCGGCGTCGTATAAATGTTCGGCTCTTCGTCACTTTTATCGTCCTCTCCACCTAGTGCAGAGTAGCACACTGCACTGACTGTAGTTTAACGTAGTTTTAGTAAGCGTGTTTATTTATCTAATAAAATTCCTAAAAAGTTAGACCCAAATACAAGTAACGGTGCAGGATTTACTTACTTTTTGCACCAAAACACTACAACAAAAGAAAACAAGGAACACC
This sequence comes from Chloroclystis v-ata, assembly GCA_963691955.1. Classification (NCBI taxonomy): domain Eukaryota; kingdom Metazoa; phylum Arthropoda; class Insecta; order Lepidoptera; family Geometridae; genus Chloroclystis; species Chloroclystis v-ata. Next base: position 5,886,151 of record OY829902.1, on the reverse strand, counting down.
TAGGATTTTTTTTAAATACTTGTTTCTCTAGTCGACTGTTTTTTGTTTGTTACCCAAAGGTACCATTGCGTGACCGATTTAGATGTTTCATTTTTGTTACAAATCTTATCCTTTGTGGTCCCATATTATTTGGTTCAGTTCTGACAGTTATGTCTATGTGAAAATCTTATACGACCTACATTTTTAGACAGTATGAAATCGGTTTTTTTTAAAGATGGTTTATGTTTTCAGAACAACAACATTTCGACAACCCCGTGTATGCCTACCAAGGTTCAACAAGGTCGGATGATTCAACAACATTGCTCAACAACGGGACGCAAATTCTGAACAATCTGGGCCCCGGGAAGTTGAACAACGCAACATTGGAGAAGTTGAGGAATAATGCTTCTAGTTCAGGCGATAGTAAGTTATTTCAACATCCTTTTTTTTAACAGTTCTGCATACCACTGTGTATTTTAATTTGTAGTCTTTCTCCCTCGCAAAATAAGCCATACCTATATATAAGGTCAAAAAATTAGAAAAACGACCTCACGTGATTAATGGACGGCCCCTAAACTGTGTTTTCTTAAATATTTAAAATGGATTTCCACATAGCGCCTGCATCTATTTAAAATATCTAAAAATACTTTGATAATAAAATAAGTACATAATATTTATTAGTTATAATGTTTTCGTCAGGTTACGACCCACTATCGTCGCTCAAGAATAAGGACGCGGACGCCAACAACCCCAATCTGTACCAGTACGTCGACGACAACAAACTGGACCATGTGTACGATGAAATCAAACACAAGGAAGGATATGGTGAGTGGTCTTTCTATAATAATAATAAATCTGTAAGGGTCGGTCATGGAGTAAGTTAGTTTTTTTTTCAGAGAATTGTGTTTAGAGGCTCATTATATGATACTGAAAGTAATTTGACGATTTTTAGAATTATTTTCTGGATGTATGTATATGTATGTTCCGCCATAACTCTTAAATCAATTATCCGAATTTGATGAAATTTGTATGTTATGTTTTTTTTATTAATTTATCCATCTGCTAGTTTATGAATTAGTATACAATAGAAAATCTTTATTTATTATTGGTATACAATATGCATTGAATGAAACATAATAATTCAATCATAAAACATTATCTTGATCTATGATATATAGAAATGCAGTACGACCATCTGAACTACACCCCACCTGCCAACAAGTGGAAGCCGCACTACCAGCGCATGGCCAACGGAACTCCTGCAGCCACCCAGTCGACGTCCACCAACCCATCTCCCACGCCACCAATACCACCACTACCGAAGCTCAACGGCGCCCCCATACCCCCCAAACGAGATATAGTTCAAGAAAACACACCACTCAACCAAACAACCAACGAAGAATCATCTTCCAGTAATAACACAGAAACCGGCGTCGATATCAACACACCGTGATATCGGTAAGTTAAGCTCATTCAAATAACAATATTTTTGGACCTGTTAATATATCGATTGCCAATTGGATCTGAAAATTAAATTCGAGGCACTGATGTAAATCGGTGCTTGGATATTGAAAATATTTTGATATGAAATTTTGCAAGTTTAGATATTATGTTGTTAGTGATCTCTCATTAATGATATGACTCATTAATGACATATTTTATGTTAAGTTAATTGTAAAGTAAATCAACCCACTTGAAGATAAAACATCGGAAATGTTCCTATATTCAGGAGTTATATCAAAATGTTTATTTTGTGGAGATGCTTTGTACGACTTTATATGCGAGAAGCAACTTGAAACATACTTAATTTTACCATATTAAATATTGTTATATATGTATTAATTGGAAAAAATGTGAAATTTAGCTTAAACAATATTTTAGTTAAATAGAAAGTTTGTATACGCGAGGAGATAAAAAGTTATTTTGTATTCTTATGAGCTTTTAAATTACAAATGTTTTATATCGATGTTTTTGGGGAAATATGAAAAAAATATTATCCCAATACAGTAAAAGAAATTTTAAATCAAAATTATATCAAAATATCTTTGTGTTTAAAAAAACATTTCTCAAATCATCATAATATAACAGTTTATTACTCAATTAGATTACATATTATGTACTTTTACATTTATACACTATTTATAAAATTATTATGAAGGTACTTTTTCTCATTTTACTCCATAACTCGTGTCAATAGCAATTATGTAATATCACTAGGCTTAATTTCAATTGTATTTATAGGTGGGGTAAGTGAACTTTTTATAAAAAATCTCTATTCATTAACATTTTATATTAAAAATCAAATATTAAATCAGCATTTACTTTAAAAATGCATTTTGATATGCAGAGATAAAATCTTAAAGAAAAATATAGCAATTTTATGTGTTCAATATGAATAAGATATTAATATAATTCATTTTATATTTGAACATCACTTTCAAAAATATAAGATCATGCCATCTTTTAGGATATAATATTATATTTTAACAATATTAAATGTTATCAAACTTTTATTATTTTTTTATTAATTACAATTTTATGTTATATCGCACTATTTTATGTAATTAGTAGGCCAGCTCCGCCACGCATTTCCATTACAGCTTTACATAATGGCAAATTTTATTTTATTAGTTACTTTTGAAAGTTTTGGCGGAAAATAACATTCCACTGTTATTATCTTACAGATTTATATCATTTATAGTTTGTACATTACATATTTAATTTATTTTTAGTTTTATAGTAAATCAATTCAGTTTTTAAATAGTTATATTTTGTTGGGGATTATATTTTTATTGTACTTTTATACATAATGCACTTTTTGATGTACCTACACCGTATACGTACCTGTAAGATATATTTATTGATTTAAGGAATGTATCGTATTTAAATTGTAGCTTATAAAATATGCTCAAGCTGTGCCAATATGCAGTTATAATGTTCAGTCAGCTTTGGAAGAATATCACATTATTGTACGACGTACGACATCTGGTAATAAAATCGACATTTGAGTCTCGAATCATAATTGACTGTACAAAGAGTATTGTAATGGTAGCTAGCTCGTTTACATATACATATTTACTAATTCCAATTTATGGACAATAAATAATATGAAATTCTTAATCATATCTTTTTAGAACTAAAATAATGATTGTAGTATAAAAAAATAGATAATTATTTAATTGAAAGATGATTTAATATTTTTATTTTATGATTTTATACACTGAATACTGTTTGACTGTCATGTCGTCATATCCAGATGTTTTAGAAAATAAAAAAAATGTTATTATACTTTGTGATATATTGTAAGTAACTTAAAATAAATGATATTTGCTAATTATACCTGAAAATATTTGTTTTTATAACCTCCGTAGTTAATCGTGCGTAGAAATTTGCACAGTTGTTTTCAAAGTAACACAAATAAACGTAAGAACATTCAGAGGTGACGCGAAAACTTATTCCTTGATGCATAATTAGTTAATATTCCGCCTTTGATATATGTAGTGTTGACAAGATATTTTATAAAAATAACGAAAATTTAAAATATTGCTAATAAAAGATTGAGATTTAAGATATGGATAAAATAATTTTAGTGTTGTTACCACTCATTCTGGCTCAGGTATAGTATTTTTTAATATTAAAATACATCACTTAGTACTTCATAAGTAGTATCTCTTATGGGTCCATTTTTCAGTGTTTAATAAATGTGAAAAAAGTACAACGAGTAGACACGATACACAAAGAAAAATAACACTCAATATAATAAATAATAATCTTATTCTTATTATTCTAGTACTTGAGCTCTTTCCATCCGCGTTATAAGTAATGGATTTACAGGTGTAAAAAGTAGTTATATTAAAGTAGGTAGTAAGTGTTATTCTGATTCATGGGCTTTATAATAATAATTGGAAAGTTTTGTTTAAACCCTTTCTATAGTTTTTACACTCACGAAAGTTTTAAATATTGTCAAGGATAATTCGGGTATTGTTTTCAAACTGTTCAGCTAAAACTTTGTACTATTAAATGATACGTCTTAGAGTTAGACCAATCTGCTGATAAGCTGGAGAATGTGTGTGAAGAACGATGTAGATAGTACTTACCTTATATAAAGATATATTCTTTCTTGTTATAGAAAGTAAGAAATTTACACATTTCGACTAGCTATTTATTACTAGGAAGTGAAAATATGCACTACTACTAATACTACGAAATGGTTGTATTGATTCGCCATGTTACAAATTCGTTTATCAGGTTGGATTCTTAAAAGTTATCCATAGGTGGATTAATTTCATTCGGCGTTCGAAAGTTATGAACTACATATATGAATAACTCATCGATTTAAGGATTATTCTATTGATTAAGTTATAGCCATAGCCTTTGCCTTATATATACAGGGTGTCTCCTTGCTAATCTTCGCGGATTATAATTACCTACGTTAATCTTTTGATGCAGCAACGCATAGAATAAATACAAAAAAATACATGACACATTTTTTTTATTCAATTTTGTCGCGTGCTATGTGTAAACATGTTTTTCATTCAAACGAAGTAAATAAGTATTAGATATGGTTGTGTAGATTTAATAACAATTACAACTATAAAATGCCTAAACTACCTGGGAGTGTAACTGACTTCATTGAAACGAGGCGTTATGTGATTATTTCAAATGCTAATTGCATCGTGTAGTTACCTTTTTCGTTTTAAATAAATTAATACATTATAATAATGTTCTAAATATTTACAGACAACCGCATCTTTCTTCGGTGAAGTTTCCTATTCATTGGGGTCATGGCAAAGCAGTGTCGGTAATTTGTTCAGTAGTGCAGCCTCTGATTTGAAAGATACTTATGACTGTACAGTTTTCGCGATGAAACAGGTCTACTATAGCTACGAAACTATCCCTGACTACTATAAAAAATGTCTTGATGAAAAGGACAACAACACTTCAACTATCCCACCTTCTACCATCAGTCAAATGACAAATGTTACAATAGAAACACAAAATGATAAAATGGAAAAAGAAATACAAATAGTTGAAAAAGATCTGCTCAACGAAACGCGTCTCCTTACTGAAATGAACCTAAAACTACAACAAGAGTTTGAAGATTTGTCAAAACAAGTGAACGAAGACTTTGAGAAACTTCAGAATGAACAAAAGAAACAGTCCATTGAGAAAGTAATGGAACAAATTGATAAAGTGCACGATCAAGAAGCAATCCACGTAAACAACACCGATCGTGAAGTCCATGCCGCTTTCGATAAGGTATTAAATAAGCTAGACCAACAAAAAAATATTGACAGAGCCGAACTGAAGCAGGAAATTAAAGCAGTTCTCGAAGAAATGGAATCAAATAAAAGTAAAAGTGGCGTTGAACTGGAACTTTTAAATTGGAAGCAAGAAGAACTGGCCGAACTTAAAGAAGTAAAACAACTATTGAAAAGAAAACGAAATCTCGGTAATGCACCTAAATCAACTCGCAAAATGAATTCTTCTACAACTAAGTCCACAACTCCAGTAACATCGACAGCTGTGAGTAGTACAACTCCTGTGATTACTACGCAGACGGTTTCATCAACTGTTGCAACGACAACTACAATAAAATCCACGACTCTTCCAGTTTCCACTACTATGAACCCATCTCAAACTACGACAACAATACCCACAACACCATACGCATCATTGCAAAATGGCGAGAACTTTATACAAAGTGCTTTGAGCCTTTTTAGTAAAAGTAGGGAAGCTGCGTCTATAATGGCTAAAGTAATGGAGAAATCACAAAATGCACCTAGTGTTTTTTCAAAGCCCAATGTTTGAGACGGGTAAAAGGAAACAAGTATTAAAATTATGTTATTTCTATGTATAACGGTTTTATTAACAATATAAATAGGTAATTACAAACTTATTTTGCTACTTATTGAGCCGCTACTCTACTGCGAGCAGTCCAACGTGCTTAATTAGGTATCTATTCGTAATTATATTATTTTATAGTTTATGGTAAGTACCTATGCTATGCACCAACACATTCTATATTCGCTTTTTATAGTTATTATTTTAAGTGCCTTTGTTATTGCATCGTTGACATTAATTAAATTTCTCAATTTTACTTTTACAATATCATCATTTTTAATAAAGTTTGTACAAACATTTCGTTTTAATTTTATGGTAAGACCCAGCTTCCAATAAAATTGTCAATTCCTTTTCGAAATTTGGTACATCCCCTAAATATTTGGCGATATTTACATAAATTGTACCTTTTGTTAATACAAAACAACAAATGTACGATCAACATAAAATATAAATTCCAAGAACATAATGGCTTACAGCGCGTCGCTTATTACATTGAGTATGTACCTACCATAATAAAAAATTACTCATTTGTAAAATTGAGCAACCATTACTTAACCGCAACACATGGGTTTTTCTCGATATTTAAACATTGATGGTTTCTTTGTCTGATTTATAAAAATATGCACCGTTGAACTACATAATTAATCAAATTTTGGCCACAAAACTCAGTTGTAAAATTTGGTAATAAAACAATTTTAATCTTGTACACTATTGTACAAGATTTACAATATTTTGACTAAAATATTTCATTAAGTCTTAAAATATATCTTCTAATAAAATCGTATCATATGTAAAAGTACATGTTCTATTCTACGACAAAATAATCACATACACTTAGAGAGTTTGAAGAGATTACCTAATCTGATAGTAACAGTAAGACTTATCGAGTACCGAATGATTATCATAGATTTGATTCGATGTCTACTTAAGCACTAATATTATAAGTAAGCCTAAATGATCTGTGATAACTAATAACAAATTATGTTTAACTGTTTTAAAGCTTGGTGCGTTAATAAATCACGTTCTATTGTAGGTATTCAAAGTTGTAAGTTGGATATGCACTACGCTACTTTCTAAAAGTACGAACATTTAATTGAACACAGACAATATTACTTGGTGGTGTATCGTTTCTTACACTAATTTCAATATTGGTGATGAGAGTAGTTATCACAATGCTAACAAAATACATTTCCTATTTATTGTCACATTACGAAGTTGACAATCGATGGAGATAGGGGCTTTGAGCGTAGGAAATTATAGGTACTTACAAGTTAAGATATGAAGCATAAGACTAGGTGCAAGAGTAAGGGAGTAGGAAAGATGAAATACTAATACTAGGAATAGATAAAATTTCGTGTCGTGGAATAGAACACGTTCCGGGTGGGACGGGTGTGCGTTGAGTGTTGCGATGCAACGGCGAGTGTCTGACAGCGACCCGCTCGCGATCACTCCGTAAGTTTACTATCAGTCTTAAAAATAGTTTACAACATGATTTTCACTTTCGAGTGTTTCAATCTTTCCATTGATGCCTTTCTATTCACAAGCGAGTCGCTGGAAGTACCGCTTATAACTTATTGCGTTCGAGTTGATACGACACCTGATTCAACAAGGTTATAGTTTCGTTTTCAGCGTCACAAGGTTGTCTGGTGTTGTATCAAAGCAAACGTACGCTCTATGTTGAGGATTACGTTGGCGGTGGACATCGCACTAGCGTGGAGGTAGCGTACTGGTTGAAGTGCTTGTCTATGGGCACCCGGTCGTCGTACAGAGTCGGCGCTTGGAGGATGATGCCGGCAGTGCCCACCAGCACTGCTAATGTGAATATCCACAGGAACAGACGATCCAACACCATCGCCACGTATTTCCAATCTTCTTTAACCTGAAGAAAAAACGTTGTAATAACATAAACCAGCGAGCTTTTCACGTAGGTAAAAGCAGATTTTTATTTGGGTATATCCGAAATATTAATAACTATCAGGTTTTCAAAGTAGACTACCAGTTAGATAGCATGAGTATATCGTGGAGGTAACTGGATAAAACTGTATGTAACTCGCATAGAACCGAACCAGTTGTCCAAATAAAAGTCTTTATTTCAGCTGTGAAATGAAATGCATTTACGAGTATTGTAAAAAATGTCTACACCTACAAAATATAATAATCGTTATGTCATGAACAACAACAACTGAGTTAGTGCGCTTAACAATGTCGACAATGACAACACTATATTAAACTAGTTGACCCGCCCACGGCGTTGCCCGCTGTATTTTTTTTTTATTTCTCGCCTTCTAAATTTTCCCTGGACAAGCTCAATTGGCTAAGGCCGTTCCCGAGTTTGAGCGAGACTAACGAACAGCATTTGATTATTATATATAAGAGACTAGCTTCCGCCCGCGGCTTCGCCCGCGTGGAAATAAAAAGTAGCCTATGTTCTTTCTCAGGGTCTAAAGATTGTATGTGCCAAATTTCATTAAAATCGGTTGAGAGGTTTAAGCGGGAAAGCGTAACAGACAGACAGAGTTACTTTCGCATTTATAATATTAGTTAGGATAAGGAAGAGTATATAACCTTGGTAGACTCCTCGAGCATCCTCGTGTGTTCGGCTATGAACCTGACGCAGAAGCAGGTCCGGTGCACCTCGGGCGGGCAGGCGGAGTGGCTGAAGCCGGGCGGCGGCTCGGGCACGGGGCTCAGCGTCTCGTCCTCCGCCGTCGCCAGCCCCGCGGCGACGCCCTCGCTCGACCCGTGGACCAGGCAGCTACCACCGAAGCGGTTGCTCTCACCCATACTGTAGGAATTGTAATTATATTCATTGATTGATAAATTTAAATATAATTGAAATAAGTTAATCAATTATTGGAGTTTGTTACGCCATCTAGTCGTAGAAAAGATTGAAACACTCGTATTTAAAAAAAAACATTTAGTTGCAATTAGGTTATTCATCTATTTCGATATTCTCATCTAGTAATTTGCCATACTTTTCACCAACCAATTGGGATTCTAACGAGATAAAATAAAAAACGAGAAATTAACGATGATTGACTAGTATTCTTAATTAATTGAACTTAATAACGCTAAACCACGAAAAACAAACTAATCTAGCTCAACAAATATAGTGGAAAGTTGAATTCTCTCCACTTAGCCTGTACTCAGAATTGTTGTTTTGAAATACAAATATGGTAATTAAAAAGCTCATATAATAGTGCACCTGGTTATGATTCAACTCATCCCGAAATTAAAACCGTTTCGGGGTGTTTGAGGTTTTTCATTAAATAATTAACAGCGGCCGCAACACGGAGTACGTATCCGTAGGACTTTACTTTTCGTAAAACTGTAATTATATATAGCGTTTATTTATCAAAATTCCACCGATTCGGTGCTCAATGGAATTAATTTGTGACTCAATTAAAGTTGGAAATGGTTTTGTTATCGAGGGATTCGTATATGTAATTTGTTATCCTTTGACGTTCATAATAATTGGAACGTGTTTTTAATAAACTGTGTTGAAGTGATTTGGAAACAACCATAAGAAAACTGTAAACAGACAGATAGGTAAGTTCAAACTTAATTTTGCTTCAACCGAGCATTTTATATCATAGATTTTATGAGCGTACAAGCATGAGGCAGGTAAAACGGAAAAGTTATTCCATGACTTTAAAAACTTAGTGAACTCGTCTCGGTTTTATACAGGGCGTCCCACGGCCATGCCACATGGAGGGAAAGTACCTTAAATATTGTAGATAGAACATTTTACTGAAAGAAGACATTATTTTAATTTCAAAAACAAATTAAACTGAATTCATAGATATTTAAATAATTACATGGTTGAACCGGAAATCGAACCCGTTACACGGGAAAAATAATTATCCTGTGGCTTTATCATACCGATCGAAAGGCTTCAGCTTAAGAAATATTTTTTTCTAAATACCATAGTGTCAAAAATAAAAGGAGGACCATGAATTTTAACATTTAAGAGCGAGTATGCAGTGAAAATCGCGGCAGAAACGACTACGAGAGTTGACAACAGCGACCGCGTGCCCCGCGTGGCGCTGGCGTATCGAAAATATTACGCCCAGCGCTAACCAGAATTAGTTGTGTAGCCTACAATCATAGATAAACCCCACTAGATACCGCATGACAAGCGACGACCGCGCGCCAAACATATGGTTAAATCAACCATTATGAAAAGCCCCGCCTCGAAACACGGCTTTAGTTGCGACCAAGTGTCAGACCCGTGAACTTCATATACGTTTCTATAGTCTAACGCAAGTGAAGAGGTCAGCATATAATGGCTACTCGTACAAAGGATGTTCACTTGTCTCTTTTCCGCATTGCGCTTATTGCACTCGTTGTCCTTCTCGGCGAAAGCACGTGTAACGTTAGTGATGTAAATTCTAATCGATATCGTTAAAAATGATAGACGACGTATATAAGCGGGTCTCTCGGTATTATTGTATGTAAAAATAAATAAGTTATCCATAAACCGTTTAAATATGTTTATTACTTACTCACTCAGTCAAATGAATTATTTGTGATAAATGTTTCTAATATTATTTTTAAATTTTTAAGTTCTACAGGTTTTGTGTATACCAAAAATAAATACATATCTACCTACCTACATGATGCTATTTGCTACAACGCCTTTGTTCCAGTCCCCGCAATCCGCATCTTCCTCCAATTTAGGTACGTTTGAATCGGAACAAAAGTATTCTGTTTTTTAATGTAATCTAGTTTGGGTGATCTGTGCATACAATAGACACTATTATTGTAATCTGAAGCAATGCGTCAAATTTTTACACGTCAAATAATATATACAAAATTGAAATGCGAAAGTAACTCGGTCTGTCTGTCTGTTACGCTTTCCCGCACCGATTTTGATGAAATTTTGCACATACAATCTTTAGACCCTGAGAAAGAACAGACTTTTTACCGCTGAAAAATACATGTTTCCGCGGGAAAATATATGCTTACGCGGGAAAATTCGATTTGGATGAAATTTAGTATTGAGATAGTTGCAAATAAAAGTATATGGCGAGAGACTTTCTACCGCGGAAAAATACATGCTTCCGCGGGAAAAGATAATAATACTTACGCGGGAAAATTCGATTTGGATGAAATTTAGTATTGAGATAGTTGCAAATAAAAGTATATGGCGAGAGACTTTCTACCGCGGAAAAATACATGCTTCCTCAGGAAAAGATAATAATGCTTACGCGGGAAAATTTGATTTTGATGAAATTTAGTATGGAGATACATAGTTGCAAATAAAAGTATACGGCGAGCAGAAGTCGCGCGGGGGCAGCTAGTTATAAATGACAAACTATAATAAAATTGGTTCCGCCACAGAATATTATTAGTTAGTACGGCGCACGGAGAAAATTGTCATAGGTCCGTTCAGCACAACGTCTCGCCCCGCACTGAATTGAAGGGCCCGCGAAGGGGAAGATCGCGCATTGCGTGTGTCGTTTTACGTAAAAAATTCGTTAAAAATCGCTGGGATTTTTTTTCGAAAATGTAAGCTCAGGAGATGATTGGTATTCTTTTATTCTATATGGTGATGAAAATTAAAAAATCTTATGATTAATAGATTAGGATTAAAACGGTTCTTCCTGAAAAAGTAGACGGTATTTTACACTATTATTTCAGGTACTTAAAATAAAAAAAATGAAATTTCGGCCTCAGGAGATAATGCCTTATATGGCATAGATTATTGTGTAATTTTTTCAAAGCAATTCCGTTAAAGAACAAGGAAATAAATGGTTTCTGCTGAACCCAAATTTACCAAATTCACATACATCTACGCCTTAATGTGAAATTTAGTTCAGGAAAGCTGGCATTGCCGTAAAACAAACAACTGACATTCACCACTTGAGAACTAAATTTCACATTAAATGTTAAAATTAATGGTCTTCCCTTTATTTCTGAAACTATGTTATTTAGCAATAAAAAATCCTTATGATGAAGCCTTTCGATCGGTATGATAAAGCTACAGGATAATTCTTTTTCGCGTGTAGCGGGTTCGATTCCCGGTTCAACCATGTAATTATTTAAATATCTATGAATGCAGTTTAATTTGTTTTTGAAATTAAAATAATGTCTTCTTTCAGTAAAATGTTCTATCTACAATATTTAAGGTACTTTCCCTCCATGTGGCATGGCCGTGGGACGCCCTGTATATCAAAAGATAAAATTTTAGTAGATACTTACCTGCATTGTTCTAAAAGGGTGTCTAGCAAGAAACTTTATAAATTTTAAATAAGCAATCAGCAAAATGGTCGACTTATAATTATTTGCTTTAGTCCGGTCAAATTAGACATTCTAAGTTACAGAAAGTCCCAACAAGCTGAATTTCTGTGAAATTGTTCAAAATATAATTACAAACAATGTCTAGAAGATCCCCATCATTCCCTGCTAAGGAAAAAAAAATATTCAAGGTCAAAGTTAAGGAAAAAGAGTTTTTCGGGATTTTCAGCAAAACAGTAAGTTTTATCATAAAAGTCCCTTAGAACTAATTGTAGATCATAAAATTATCTATAAAAACGTATCAAATTTTTTTTCTTACGAGCCACCGTTTCCGAGATATCAATAGTCCGGTCAATTTAAACCAAAAATTTAGAGTGAAGTTAGACAAAGTCCCAACAAGCTGAATTTCAGTGAAATTGTTCAAAATAAAATTATAAACAATATCTAGAAGTTCCCCACGAATCCCCTGTAAGGAAAAAAAAATATTCAAGGTCAAAGGTAAACAAAAAGAGTTTTTCGCGATTTTCAGCAAAACGGTAAGTTTTATCATAAAAACAACTTAAAACAAATTGTAGATCATAACATTATCTATAAAAATGTATCAATACTTTTTTCTTACGAGCCACTATGGCATGCACAAATTGTCAAGACCGGTCGTGCTCTAATATTGTATCACAAACAATGGAGGATTCGTTTGATTCCGACAAAATATCATGCGATACATCGCTATTGACGCTATTTAATAACTTTTTGAACATTCCATTACATTTTGAAAACAACTTTTAAAACTTTTTGAATAGTTATATCTCAAAAACGTGGCTCGTAAGAAAAAAAGTATTGATACATTTTTGTAGATAATTTTATGATCTACAATTAGTTCTAAGATACTTTTATGATAAAACTTACGGTTTTGCTGAAAATCGCGAAAACCTCTTTTATTTTACCTTTGACCTTGAATAAAACTTTTTTGGGTGTGGGGATTCGTGGGGAACTTCTAGACATTGTTTATAATTTTATTTTGAACAATTTCACTGAAATTCAGCTTGTTGGGACTTTATGTAACTTCACCCTCATTTTTATGTTTAAATTGACTGGAGTACTTTAAATGTTGTAGATTTAAAAAAATCTATGACAACCGTTTGTTTTATTCTAAATTGAAAAAGGGGTTTTCCGCAAGTCAGACAATTTTTCCATACATTAACAATTTTATACGACTATTTTTATTATTAGCACATGCTGAGCCACTGCAGGGCAAAGGCCTTCCTTCCCTCCTTGCACTCTTCGGGATTTAACGCCGTGAAAGGCCTTATGTGTAGGTGAGAATCTAGCTCGTCGCGTAGTATTTTTATATTGATATCATTAACTACCTTTAATTGTAGAGTAGGTATAGTAAACAACATTAATGTAAAACGTCAATAGATTAGCTACACCTCGACTCTACACACTTGCCTTGACTTGGGTCTATAAGCAATTTCCTCGTCATAATTTGGTCTACTAATTCATCATCATTACCCCTATTTACGTCCCGACTGCTGAAACACAGGGACTTATCCCTTGGCGAGAGATTAAGCTTAATTCACCAAGCTGGCCATGTGCGGGTTGGTGAATGACACATTACATGTCCTTAAAACTTTTCTAAGTTCTCACAACATGCCGGTTTACTCACGATGTTTTCCCTCGCCATTAGAGCACGTGTTTTAGTGCGCATATATATCTTTCTAGAAGAAAAAATTAAAGGAGTGCGGCGGGGCTTGAACTTCAGAATGCAAGTCAAGTGTGTTACCATTAAGCCAACACGGCTCCTTACTATAACTCTAGTGTACTACTACTCCTTAGTGTAGTGGTACATCATCATCATTATCATATCAGCCGTCGGACGTCCACTGCTGGGCATAGGCCTTACTAAATTCCAGTCGTTTCGGTTGGATGCGACTTGGATCCACCGTTAACCAGCTAACTTTACCAACTCATACGTCCACGTGTACAGGTTGCTCACCCTGAATTGAGGTAGGTAGTGTGCGTGAGGTCCTCCTTGCTGGGCGTGCGGGTGAGCGGGCGCGGCGGCGGCGCGGGCGGCGGCCACGCGCCGGGCGCGCAGCAGTCGTCGTCGGCCGCCGCCAGCCGGTACGGGTACAGCGGCCGCGCGGCGCCGCCGCATCTTACCACTACGCCGCACGCTGTGTATCGCGACCTACACAACATACAACATAAATACCTAGCAATATTTATTTTTAAATAAATAAAATAAATCACACAGCAACATCTAGGCCCGTAATAAGCTCTAAGCCTGTGTTACGGGTGCTAGATTTCTGATATACTTCATAGAATATACATACAATAGGTACATACAAAAATAACATAAACAACAAAAGAAACAAGTACAATGGGCTGTCCTACAAATTTCGTGGTCCGTTATCCCGGTCCTACATTTTTTAAATCCTTGATATCTCTGTTAGCTACCACAATCGAGAGTTGGGTATAGGATATTCTTGGGCGTCTCATCGAAACGAAGCTACTCACCAAAAATTAGCTTGTTAGTAATCAAGTGATTTCCATGTTCTACGGATCCCGGAATACTTATAACTTTTTTTTAAAACCGTTTCACATTATTGGCCGAGTACGGTTTTATTTGCTCTGTCCCTTGTAGGTATAGAATATATAGTAAAAGGCATCAGAGCAGTAATTTAAACTTGATTCTATAATGTTTGATGTAAACAGGTAGATAACAAACCGAACCCCATCTATTGTCTCAATGTATCCATTGTACGAGTATACTCATAACTGTTCAATTAACACATTGTAAGGCTGAATTTGGCACATTAGCTTCTATATATTCAATATGGATTGTACCAAAATATTTGTCTTGTAGGTTTTTTTTAAATTTATTGTTCATTTTACAAACTCGGACACAACAAAATCTGTGAAATGATTTTTGTGATAGGGATAGATACTGAAAGAACCCTCTTCATCCCTTTGCTATCCCTGTTTACAATATTCGTGCAGCGAAGATGATTATCCGCCTAATTACCCGCTAAATTAGGTTTACGTACTTGATACTGTTTCGGGCGCGCGGTACGATTAATCTTATAAACATCGCCACAGTATCTCTCAAATGAATAAACCATTTTTCTTGTATTTCCACAATTTAATTTCCTGCTCCCATAAAGAAATGTTAATGTTCAGTGAAAATAGGATTAAATAGAGCCAAGTTTTATCAGGGAGATAGGAATTGGTAGGCAGCCTAATTGTTTATAATATGTTTAACGTTTATATCGATTAACAAATACCTACACAGCTATTTTATTTTATACCTAATTAAAATGATAAGAACTTCATGAGCGATACTGCTGTACTGCTTCGATATTATATAGAGTAGAAATGCTTGTTATAATATTATCTGAATATGGAAATGACATTCTGCGATCAGCATAATTTGGCACAGAAGCGCCGGCTTTTCGGTTGGACGCGGACCTCTGTTGATGCACATCAAACACACTGCATAATCAGTTTTATGTGTACTACCGCCTCACCATATTTGCTGTTTCATGCCGAATTTCACATTCCCATCCGTTTTTTGGCTGACTGCCATTTACTATTTGCTTATGAACCCCCTACGTAGATGTCAACAAGAGTAAGTATAAAAAATTAGAGCTTTTTTGTTTCATCTGTGAGAATTAAATAAATAATTTTTTCTTCTATTAAAACCCATTTTATAGATTGAATTAGCAGGGTAGATTTCTAAACTAAACAAGTTATTTTCACTATTCTTTAAAACTTTGTGAATTTTATTTAAAGAATGCGCTAGAGTTGGCCTAGATCAGTCGTTCAATCCATTCGGAGCGCTTCAACAGCCAGCCGGATATTCTCGTAGGCGTGCTATTCCGTAGGTATGAATAGTTGCTGGAGTTTTTGTCTCATACATACCATTGAATTGGTTTGCCGGAAATTAAACGTCGCTCGTAGCGCTTTGGCCGGCACGGATTTAGTGACTCGACTGTTCATAGGAAAAGAAACTGTGGAAAGCTATTACAATGAATAGCCATTTCGAAGAGGAAACATTCATGCCAGAAAATCAGTTGTCATTCTCTGCCCTAATTTCAACAATGGGTTCTGTGGAGTCTTGGCAGTAGTTCCGGTAAGTTTGCCTTGTTTACGAAAACCTTTCAATATCTACAGATTCTATAAATATCCGAACAAGTGTAATTTGCTCAGGCTCCTAATAAAAATACACTTCGTAGATACGAAAACAATATCCATTTGCCGTAAATTTCAACGTCCCCCTTCCCCTACTAGCATTTAGTGATTTTCGCATTTCGGAATTCGCGGAGCCATCGAATCAGTCACAGTAATAGGATGGGAGGATCGTTCGAGCGACCCCCGGTTCCGCCAATGGCCACGTTCATAAAGTCACTTTAGATTGATTTCAACTAGACTCCAGCGGCTAATCTGGCCACGGCGATCCATTTACGTAATGTTTGGTAACTGCGGTGCCGGACTATTAAACCACTCGCTCAGCTAATAGACTTGAGTGAATTACAGGCGGTGATTGGCGAGACCGGCCGCAAGAAACACTCGTGAATTCCTCGCCTATAGATGCCGATGCCGTGCCAAATATGCGGTCAATGTTTCGCATAATTGCTTCCCCGTGTTCACAACTTAATATTAACCCCTGTCGCTGTTAATAAGCTTTAATGGTTCAATTATCCGTTTATCTCGGAGCGGGAGTGATCATTAAGTCATAACACCGTTCATTCGCAAAACCACTGATTACTCAAACAAACATTACGTTTGCTTTTGCATTTATTTCAGCACGACCAAGATTAAAAATATCAAACAGAAAATAAAGAATGTTATTTCATTTAAAATTTATTTTACACTCAGTGATTGTTGCTCTGAAAGTTAGAAATTAGAATTAAAGTTACACCTCACAGCGAGGCAAACAATAAAATCTCCCGAGTTTGTGTTTTCAAACATTCGCAAATTTAATCTGGTTACAAATGTGTGGTTGTTACGGCAACCCGCGCGAATGAGTGCGCACATTACACCTTTGTTGCTGAACTTGTTTTTAGATAAAGCTATTTCACACCAGAATTCTGATAGGTTATTAAATTATTCTATAACTGCTAAATAGATTTAGTGCTATACTGGCTTTATTATACTACAGATAATGTTATCATCTTTAACTATTTAAGGTAGTAGCCATGGTGTAGACTAGCCTTTCTTGAGGTGACCCAGATGAAGTCCGAACTAATTTGACTTTAATTGTGAGGTTGGGAAAGTTTGGAAGTTAGGTGCTCAGTCTCACCTCCAGTGTCGCACTCGCGCTGCGGAACCGCCGGGTCGGAACTTGCCGAGTCGTATGATTTTAGTAGAATATAATATACCGAGAAACTCATAAACGAAAATGAGTTTTCAAAGGATTTCCAAGTTAATTTTTACGATACTGGTTCAACCACTTAAAGTAAATTCATTTTGTTTCGGTTTAGGAGGATGAGTAGTAAAAAGAAGGTTTTTATAACGGAAAAAAACCTCTAATAAATCGATCAATTATAAAACAATAATAAAAATAGAATTAAATAGTACGTAAATATACAGGTCTATTTACACAGTACAGCTCCAACAGAAATTTCACCCACACCACTTCAGTCAGTAACTAATTCGAGAATATCTTTCATAGGTACCTAGTCATTCTATTCAAACTCCAGACACTAATCAAATTCACAACTAAAGGAGCTGCGCTGTGAACCGATACTAAACGAGAGAGCAAACTCCCGACGGAGAAAAGGCAGCAATTTGATACTTACCTCGTAGTATCAAACTTGTACTGCGGTCGTTTCATAAACAGCAGCCTCGGCAATATGTGAATGAACACGCGCTTCACCCAGGGCGCCATGCGGTGCGTTTGCGGCGATCGGAAATGAACGTTTAAAACCACCACAGTCACGCATATACTGGAACAGGAAAATTCAAAATATCCCTTTAAATGTCGATGAATTGGATTCGCTGAGTCACAAAGTATCCTTTTATATTTACGTATGGATTAGAGATAAAAGCAACTTTAGTTGGAGGTCGTCATTTAGAAGGAATGAAGCGTTTTCGGGTCGATTAAGTTCACGAAATATGTGTAGTAAACGAAATAATTGTATTGAGAGAAATAACGATAAAGGTCTTTTTACACAGCGATATTAAAGCTAACATCAATTGATTTTTTCTTAGATTATAACTCTGGTACTAATCAAGCAGCATAATATATTTATGTATACCAAAGTACTTCCAAAATGGATTAAAACCAACGAAAGTTACTGAAATTTAATTTTACATTTACCTTCGCAATTGGTTTAATAATTCACAGACAGATTCCGTCCAATTACAAAACGATAACAAGTAGACTAATCGTCCGAGCGATACGTTAAACGATATTGATTCAAATTTACATCTTCGTTTCAATAAAACTCGTAATTGCCCGCAAATATCTCATTACAATAATGCCATCCATATTCAACAGTTTCAAGGCTTTGAAGATAAACAAGTGAATCTCAGCTGTACAGTATTCTCGTAGTTCAGGACGTTATTTAACTTGTTAACCGACGTATCTGAACTGTATAATGGTCCAGATTGCTATTTACTACCTAAACTTGAAATTGACTACGTAACACTTACTAATTATTTTGAACGAGCTTAAGTTTGACTTCGTACACTTCGATTTATTAAGTGAACTAGTTCAAGGAGCTTCGGGTTCCCATCAACTTTAATAACTACCACTATCATAACTGTCAAGAATTTATTGAGAAAAAAATGGCCTTTATCTTTCCCTTCTCAATACAATCACTTCCTTGACATAAAAATCACAAATGTTTTATGTTTTATTTTCATACAAGGATATAAATAAATATTTCTGATAGTTATTATAAAAACGCAGTATGTATTTTGAATTATAATTTAATACAACTAAAATGCAATTAATGATTTTTGGAGATCGACGTATTTGATAAATTGGGTATACTTCGTGTTTATATAGTTAAATTTATTTAATTAATAATTAGTGGACGCTCATAGATTTTTGTCTGTCGTAAAAACAATTTTTTTATTTTAAAAGTTGTAACACTTGTTTGTTTCTTATGGAAAAAATATTATTTTGTGACTTGTCGAAAACTTATATTGATAATTCTCTACTCACAAACACTACTCAGCAGACGCTTGCAATAAAATACTGATCGCTCTGTTTAAATAAACGGTACGTGATAACTATAAAATAATATTGATAAGTCGACCTTCAAGAGTCCTTTCCCAACGAGGCAAGAGCGAGACACTCACCCTAAATAAGCATTTCTCCTTCACCCTTATGTGTAGGCTCGGGTAATAACTTTGAGGCTAGTGATGTCAATCGACCGGTTATTTTATCAACCAACTTTATGAGTCCATTGGCAGAAATGTAATTTAGATATCTCATTAAATTGCGAGCTGCGCGCACAGCGATAGATTTAATATTTAAATATGTATTTCTGCTTTTGTATTACTAGATTGCTTTCTGGATATTCATTTTTTTGTTAAAGAATAGTAAACGAATCTTTGGGCAAATCCTGTAGGCTGTGCATATTTTAAAAATGAAACATTGGTTTAAAACTGACACAACTTTCATAGCAAAATTAAAAGTTGGAGAATAAAAACACTGTGTCAATTCAGCTACCGAGAACATTTCCCCGTTTTGAACTAACTTCGCCTGTCAGCGCTTCCCCGGTTAACGCCAACTTTATTGTCGCGTTTTGTCCGGCTTTTCCTACTTTCCAGTCTATACAATACCGCATAACAATACCTCGACTTGCTTCTAACGTAGCAATAACAAGCTCATTATACCGTTTTACGTGAACTGTGAGCTTATGTACAAAGCGTGGATTTCTAAGAGTGCCGATTCCAGGAATACGAGCAAAAGCTTTATTACCCGGGTGGAATTCGTATTTAATTCTTGGTGAAATTAGCGTAAGCGTCTGCAAGGTTTATTTTACAAAATTATATTAAGTTTAAGATGAATGTATAGAAATTCTGGTTAGTATAGTAATGGAATGATACCAACTACTTTGGTACCGGAGCATTTAGCCTGGTCTATTGATCTTTAAATTTGTTAAATTATAATTAATGTAGGTGTCAAAAAGGTTTACTTTCAATTGAAAAATTGGATTTTAGCTAAAGTTGATGTCAAATCTTGTTTTGGAAGACTTTCAATTTATATGGAAATTTGACGGATTGTGAAAGGCCCAACTCGGTCGTATTTAAATAATTACTTTTATTATCTTTTGATGGTGGGCTTTTAATAAAATGCTCGGTGGAATTTTATTTATTATAGACCGAAACGGTTGTTTACCGGGTTTATTTTAGGATAATTATTACCTCATTTTAACTTTTAATTTGCTTTATTTTATGAATCCGTTTAACTCCCTTTTAGTGTCTGTTCTATGACTCTACTTTATTGTTAGGAAACATCAAATTACCTAATTTAATTATATGAAATATTATATAAATTATAATATTCCTTTTTTCATAAATTTCTTTCGGCTATCGAGTTTAGAAATATCTAATATTTGAACATGTTTTCCACAAACCTGTAAACGTCGAACCATTAGACTTAGTTACATCACTAGTTTAAGCGAAATTTCTAAATGATGTTTTAATTTATTTTTATATTTTCTTTAAACACCTTTACTGTTGCTTACCTTATAGAGACGAGTATCATAGCAAAAATGAGGTACTTTCCCAGCAAGGGCACAACCAATGATGTCGGAGGAATAATCTCGACAACCAGCAGGAAGAACACGTGGAGACTAATCAGAATTGATATCGACAGAGTTACCTGAAGAATAAAACATATATTAAAATATATCAAATTAATTAATACAACACAAATAACCATTCAGTAATTACTACAAAACGCACCGTCCAATTCGTAATGTAATAAATCCTGCGCTACGAACGTTACGCCGTAGCGCTCGTAGAGCCTCGTAGACCCCTCTACGATTTGAACCTTGCGATATTTTATTAGTTGGCGAGTATACTCTATCTAATTCAAAAACACATCACATACCTTTTCCCCACTATCAGAAGGTAGATAGAACGTCAGTACTGTGAGGAAGGATATCCCCATGCAAGGGATGATAATGTTCACCGTATAAAATAATGTCTTCCTTCGCATCGTGATGTTGAACGTGATGTCTAGGTACGGCTCGTCGCAACACGTGTAGAACTTCTCGTTTCTGCACAAAAAGAATGGAATACATCTCCATGAATTCCAGTATCGTTAGTCAATCGCTTAGATAACTTTAAAAGTGGAACAGATAATAGTAGGGGAGCCGAAGAGGGGATTTCGGGATTTACTCGAGCGCGTCAGATTAAGATACTGGAAATAGCTAGTACCCAGATAAGTACCTCCACCAAATATAAAAAATCTATCTATGTTCGAACGTGAATTATAAGGGAACAAAATTTACTTTTGTCATTTTAGGCGCATCACTTTAGATAATTGTCAGATTAAGATATGGTAGAATCAGAACATAGAGATGAACCATATACATCTAAATCTGACGCTCTAACACCTTTAGAAATGCCAGTTTTTTTGTTCTTTTTTTTTGATAAAAAATGAGTCGCGATTTTTATTTTTTTAACTTTTACGTACTTCCACCCCAATCGTGTAAACAATCAGATATACAAACGTATATTATCAATCAGATTTCCTAAATTATTTTTAAGTATGTAAGTATGTTAAGCTGATTTTCAATTTATTGAATCTGATTCATAGAATCTATCACTAACTGACGCGCTTAAGTACGTCCATACATCAGTATTTTTTTAAATAAGTTTTTATTTATCTATGGTCGCTTCCCCCACTGATGAAACACATCGGTCTCATACAACTTTTTTCTTCTTATCATCTACCAAATGAAACCCAATAGGTCTCTTTGACGCTCGAGTAAATCCCCATTTAGCATCGTCGCCTCCCGTACTATAAGTGCTAAACCAACTGAGAGCATCGCGAATCTATAATGCAGTTCTATTTTGGCACGATGTAATTTTAGCTTGCTGTTAGAGGGAATTTGGAAGCGGATGTATGATCTTAGTCAAGATGTGTTTACGTGGAGCCACGTGTGTTAACATAACTTAAGTTTGAGTTTTTTATTAACCCATTAGGTTATTATTTCTATTGATGCGCCTTATTGGATGTCACCCTAAATGTTTTTATTATTATTTCTTGTACAAAATTTAAATGCCGTAAAACCTAAACATTTTTATCGTGCTCGTAAGAATCGTAAGCCCAACGTAATTTCAGTGAGTGGCTCGTAAAAGCATCGAAGAGAATATGAATATGACTTTTATAAGGTTTCAAGGGAAATCACTTTAGAAGGCGACACGGCTTGCGAAACGACAGGACAGTTTGACCTTCGTTGTGGAATTCAAGTGCTCTAAATAATTAAAGCGAACTATTTCTAAATGTGTTTTACTATTTCAGTTGTGCTCATAGCATTTAAGCAAACATTACCTACTTCGTTTCCCCAGTAAACATTACTTCGTATTCTAGAAATTTTCCTTTTATTTGCTCCGTTGGCCACTTCGGGAAATAAGGGCATGCCGACTGCTCGCAGTTGCTCGCTCACAACAATAACAAAAGATTTTAAAGACATTGTTGTCAGGAGCGGCATTAAATGGATTCTCTTGCGTAGCTTTAAACCTGTACCGCTTTGCTCGGAGTAAGTGCATTACGGACGCTGACTCTGTCGTCGACTTGCCAAAGGAAACTAAAACTTTCTCCGGCTGCATCTGGTTCCAACTAAATAAATGATATTTTTACACTCCAACTTTTTCCTAATTAGTTTTGTAGTTTGCAACCGCGTTTGTATGCCTGAGCGAATAATTCCATTATAATTTTCATCATAAAATATATAAAGCCCTCAACTGATTTATTTACTTCCAAAATTACATTTCAGACCGTAATTGTAAAGGGCAAGCCTTCAAACCATCAAGAGACGACAAAGCTACTTTTTCAAACTCATCTCGGCTTCCTAAAGTGATTTTTAACATCAGATTAAGTCATCTCCCACTTCAAAGCTCATTAAGCCGTTAAAATTCATGGTAAATGTATCAGACGGGGCCTTTATAACAAGCAAGGCTTAGCGCTGCAGAGCGGATACACGTCGTAAAAGCGGCGGGAGTGTCGCCAGTGACATGGGTAGTAATGACACTCGCCGGGCCGCGGGCCGAGCCGCCGGGGGCCGCTTACACATTAACCGACACAATTATTTTGTTACTGCTCAACGCATTTGACATGTCATTGTTGTAATGGTGCAATAGTGGAACTCCGCGTTTATAACTGGTAGATGACGGCAAGAGCTGCTGACATTTGGGATTTTATTTTTTGGTAACAAAACTTTACTACTGCAATCACCAAGTCGCCTGTTAAGCGTGATCATTATACTAATTCCGTGTTCCGTGTAGTACAACGTAATACATGATGATATGATTATGTGATTATGTGTTAAATAAAAAATAAATTGTTCAAGTAGTGCTTTTCCCGAGGTAGAGACGTACAATTTTTTAATGAGATAATTAATATTTAGATTGTGTGTGATATCTGCGGTATCATGACGGATAATGCAAAGCACGTTGTGCACTGAATCCTGGCTAACCAAAGTACTGACAAGCGTCGACTTTTGTGCTTTGTCTGCTCTCCCACCATTGTGAAACAACTGCATGTTTTGTTGTGAAAAATAATTTTAATTCAGCTGAGAGTCTCGTGCTAGTAGATCTTCTTTTTTAATGGAATATTAGATTAAATGCATTTAATAAAGTAATTTTTATGTTAGGAAAATTTTAAATAACGAATGAAGAATGCCATTAAATTGAAAGCAATGTATTAAATAAAATCAATATTGTCCTATTTTCTTAAGCGTGCTGATATTAGAAATTGATATTGGATAACATTAGAAATGCTTTATGGAAAATAGTCTATATTTGATTTCTTCGTGGTGCATAATAGAATGCTCTTATTCACCTCAAACCAGTTTCCTTGAATTTACAATACATTCTCTTGTTTTGCTCATCTGTGATTACTTCACTCTTTTTTCTCGAATGGCTTTTATACGACACTCGGGCAGACACAAATGGTTACAGAGCACTACGCCAAGGGAAAAATGTATTGTGGCTGCTATTAACGACTATTTCATTTATTATCTGATATCCGCTCCTCCTCTGAAATGAAACTAAATGCCGTTGAATATTTCTTTGTGGGGATTTATTTATTGGTTGAAAACGATCAATTTATTTTTTTAGATAACGTTTTTGCAGTAATTTAGGTACGAAACGAATTAGTTTTCAAACCGTCTATTCTTGAATTTTGACATCGAGAATGTAAGTACCTACAGGTATACCTACATAAAACATACTTCGTATTGTTGAAAAAGTTCGCATCAACTGAACCCAAACTCTTCAATCTAAGTCAGATCCGTCCATTTCGCCTTTGACGCACAAAAAGAAAATACAAAACTACTCTTTATAACTCGTAAAACTTACTCGTGGTTTCGAGAAACTTTGAAGTTATCCTCATATTCGGGTCGTATGTGTAAGAGCTCTGATACCATATCGAAGTTTCACAGTTAACGATCGATATGAGTCGAAATTAATTAGCTCTTTAAGATCCTCCCGGGACCGTTAATCTAAAACTTAAACACAGGGCAAAGTGCGTGGAACTTTCGCCTTAGTTAAGTAGGTAAGTTACTTGACAATCTCGAAAGCAAATATTACTTTTGGCTTATGGGAAAGAAGTGTTTACTTTTTCGTATCTCAAAGGAAACAACCTTTAGTTAAGCCGATGGTTCTCTTGTTTACCCCTAGGCTATTGGTATTATTTTTATACCTTTTAAAGAACTTAAAAATGCCATAAATTTAGCTCTAAAATTTGAATAAGATATCTTTTCTTTTCTTATAATTCACTATTATTACAACCAACCCAAACAATTTGAACTATTACATTAATAATCTTAAAGAAGCTCTATAAATGGATCCCCAATCCATGCTTATCGAAGCCTATTTGTAAGAAAGTCCGTAAGATTCTAAATGATTTATAGTCCGACCTTTACTCGTTAAATGGGCGTAGAGAATTCATTTTGGCTAAGCAAATATTATACTTTTTGTTTCATGTGCTTTGTAATGTGTTTTGTGTGGCTAAAAAAAATACTACCAACCACACCGAATGTATCAAGTCCGACGTAGGTTTGAATCTTACACCCAGGATGATGATTAGAAATGATTAGATGTTTTTCGTTTTTAAGTCTGTAAGATTTTCAAGGTTCCTCCAAATTTCATTTAAATTGCTACGTGAGTGGAAATTCTAAAGTAATCAGCTTGATTATAAGTGAATTCCTCGAAAGGGATGAGTTTAGAATGTTTGTGTAACAAACCTGACTGCCGGCACTTCTAGAATGTCCCATTCCACAGACATGTAGAACTCTGAGAGGTCTACTCCGACAGACACCACGTTGCTGCCCGCCTGCTCGTCCATGTGTCGCAGGTCCACCTGTGCAAACACACTCATTCAAACATCCATGTTTGTATTGTCTATGCGCTTCTTTTTACAAATTCTGAATTTAATATTTAGCTCTTTTTGTTTACGTCTATTTAAACTAATGTAATGAAACTTTGCTTTTTTATTTTATTGTTGACTAGTATTTTATCTAAGAATGCATACTTTAATATTTCTATTATTTGGCATTGAATACAAAAAAGTTGTACTTACAACGTTATTATTAGTTTTAACTTACCATAACAGAAATAATAGAAAATTTTCATTTACTACAAATTAGGTAGGTACTACAAAATTTGGTCACTTCGATATAAATTAAATAAGAGCCTTGTGACGTTACGAAGTTTTGCGAAATTGGATATTTTATGCACCACGTGACCGGCGCGTCACGCGAATTCTATGAAAAATACTAAATGATCTTGATACTTCGTCGATCTAAAACATACAAATATACTAATAATTATTTTAGATCTGTAGAAAATGGCATCGAATAAATTCCATTTTATTGAGTGGATTTTTTTTCAGTTTCATTCCGAAATAATTATTATATTAATGTTTTTATTTAATTGATAGGAGTTTATATATTTTCCTAAATTCAAAATGGTGGATATTTTTATTTCAATATTTGAATCAATTATGTTTTATCTTAATAATATCAATATTTATTTTAAATCTGATTGATTATTTGAAATCAATTAAGTAGGTACATAATTTTAAATTAAAACATTCATGATTAATAATTATATATATAAGAATAAAACTGAAAATAGTCTTATTGAAGTTAAATGTCCTCATTCATCTCATCTTATGGGCTCATTTTTAAACCGATTCTTCTGAAATTTGGTGTGTAGGTTTGTAATTAAATGTTTTTTTTTTGTCGAATGTTGGGACTTTATGTAAGTTCGAAAGTCTAAATTGAACGGACTAAATACAAATTCTAATTATAACAAAACAAATAAATTATATTACCTATATTTAAGTTGCTTGTTTTGTTAGATGGTATATTTGTGTTTGAATAAATAAAAGTTTCGTTAATGAAGGTTTTAATTATGTTTAGGTATTATTTTTGTAGTTTCGAACTTTATATTTATTTTTATATTTATTGGTATCCATTTATCTACATATGTCATACACAGATGTAGAATATCCATTTATCTACATATGTCATCTTGAATAATTCCCATTATATTTTTATTTTGATAAACTATTTATTTTTATTTTATTACGAACTTATTTGAAAATATTTCATTTATATATTAAAAAAAAAACCAACCCGCACTTGGCCAGCGTGGTGAATTAAGGCCTAATCTATCTCGTCAAGAGAGAAGTCCCTATCCCAGCAGTGGGAACGTGAATAGGGGTGTTATTTTATATACAGGGCGTTCCAAAATTATGCGCCATGAAGGGGAAGTACCATATATATCGTTGATAGTGAATTTTGCTCAAAGAAGACTTCATTTTATTTAAAAAAAAGTAAGTAATTTAATTAATTAATTTACAAAAAAAATGTTTCATGTTTTTTATTTGATTAAAATAATTAATTTCACGTTGTTCCTTTCTTTTAAAATACTATGTTACTTAAGCAGAGTTATTATTTTTTAGCTATTCTTTCGATTGGTATCATAAAAATAGAGTTTTTTTTTCTACATGTAAGTCGGTTCGATTCCCAGACAAAGCAAGTAATTTTTAGAAAATCTATGAATCCAGAATTACTAACTTTTAAAAATAAAATGAAGTCTTCTTTGAGCAAAATTCACTATCTACGATATTTAAGGTACTTCCCCTCCATGGCCCATAACTTTGGGACGCCCTGTATTTATTAGAAAGGTACAATTATTTAATGTTTACAATAAATAATATATTTATTAGAAAGGTACATTATTTATTGTTTACATATTGGATACTCGGTAAAAATAAGAACAAAAAATTACGGAATATTTTCTTTGTAATAAATATTATGGAAATCTATACTACAATTATCAAGCTGAGGAGATTGCTTGTTTATTTGTTTGAACGTGCTACTCAGGAACCGCGGGTCCGATTTAAAATATGATTTCAGTATTGGATAGTAAAATGATCGAAAAAGGCTATAAAACATAAACTAGTAAATAACGTAAAAACGCAAGCGCAGCTGTCGGCGGGTCGGCAAGTTAGTCATAATCTAAAAAAATCATAGGCATAATTACATTTAGTCGTTGGACGGTTTCACCAAAAAAAGTTGCCTTGTTGTTTTTTAATTAGGATAGATAACTTTAGATATGCAATCCACATCCTACAGCATAACCTCCAAATAAATAAGGTAAAACAAGATGACAATGATGTGGTACAATTCTTAGGCCAGCAACATTTGGTACAATTCTTAGGCCAGCAACAACAACAATTGACCGTTATCAATAAAAATAACAATTGATCGTTATCAACGGATCAACTTATGTCGGTCGTAGTATCGCAATAACACATACACGCACACTAACAGCGTTTTTACAGCAATTGACAGTCCCACACACTGACATTTTACGAAATATTTCTATATTTTATTCAAGAACAACCGACATAGGTCCGACCTCGACAAGCGCTCGCGCGGTACTAAATCGAAATCGCCGCCGGCATGAAAAAACTACTAAATTATGGTAGTTTTATTTTATTCATAAAAAATTACCAAAACCGTTCTACAAATTAAAATTAATATCATAGTTTAAGCAAATGTTGATAAATATTTTGATATAAATATGACGTCCCATTGATTTAGAACTTCGGAGTTATTGAGGTTTGTTTCGAAGCATTTTCGGTCGATATTAAATTCGGTATATCTTTAGAATAAAAGCATTTAACGAAAATGTACTCTACTCTAAATGAAGAATAGGATATACGTAACATAATAAAAAATAGTTTGATCGCCCATATTCATTAGAATCTACAAATTAGAGCTGAGAAAACAGGTCTTCGAGCGTTTTTTACGAAACATGTATCCGGAGAATGATTATTACTCAATATATAAACAAGTTATCTAAAATGTTTCTTACTACTTTTGTAGAGGAGAAAACGAACTATTATAAAGATGTAATTGTAATATCAAACAACTAACGCAAACCATAGAATTAGGACGAGAAAACCGAACAATTTCGCGATTTCACGTAATAGGCCTCTTTAACTACTTTAGTGTGTACTATAGGGCAAAACTAATAATTGAAATAATATAATTTCACTATAAACAAGATTAAACTTTATGAGAATTTTAAAGATAAAAGATGTAAAAGTTACTAGTTTTATGTTCCTAGTTTTGCATTATAGTACAGGTGATTATACTTTCTATTTAGTTATTGCATTTATTGGCTGCTTTCACAAAGTAAATTATTTATTAAATTGGTTATTAGTAGATACATGCACCCTGTCACACAATGTGTAAAATCTAAAAGTATTTCAAGATTCAAGTCCATTTGTATGTTGCATCTAGAAGATCACTATGTGGAGCATTTCATCTAAAACCAAACCAAGGGTAGGTACGTAAATTCTGGCGATGGTGTCCTTCGGAGTAAATGCCACTAAACAATATCACAGAGTGTGCCAAGTGGGATGTACCTAGATAAACTGAGATGAAATCCTTTTACGACACTATACCACATAATGAAGACAACAACAATATTCCGAATCATGCTAAAACAACAACGCGAACACAGAACACCGAAAAACCAATGATCGTGAAATTTCAAGAGTGTAAGGATGATGAGTTGGTCCGCCGGTGGCTTGGGCGCCGGCACAGCGCGGATAGGGCGGCCCCCGGCGCGGACGGCGTGCCGGCGCCGCGGCCCCGGCGGCGAAGCGCCGGCTCCGCCGCGCGTGTGTGTGTCGCGCGGATGCACCGTCCAGCTAGCTTCCGTCTCGTGACAACACCCGACAAACATGCTACACATACTCGACTAATAGCTCTGTAACTATCCGCGATGCTACACATTGATACTTAAGATATGAGGCAAGGTGGTGACACCAGGCGAAAGCATCCGTTTTGTGTTGTTATTGCATGCAAGGACCGTTCCGTAAACGAAACTTTAGTTAGCTCCATTCACGAACCGCTCAACTATTCAATTTTTGTGCTTTATGAATCTCGGACCTGTCATTTAAGTGGAATCACCGTGTCTCACATCAAGAAAATGGCACCTACGTGTACAGTACAAACAGAACATGCAATGAACTGAGAGCGACACCAATATTTAAACAGCCAGTAGGAAAGTCGCTAATAGGGAAAGGTATAAAATATGCAACATGATGACTATTTATGCTCGTTCGTGTATATTGAGCCTCATGTATGATTTATTTAAATATCACAGTCTGGTTCGTGCTGTGCTTATCCTGTTCGCGTGTAAGGTATCGTGTGAAGCTGTGTCTGGCCGCGGCCGTGTCTCGCGGCCAGCGCCCGCCGTGATCGGGAATGCAAGTGTTTCGGAGGCAAGCCGAAGTCATGCGGTGAGTGTGTGGACATCGACCCTAGGGGCATGCAGCAAGCGACGTGTGCGTGTGTCCGTGTGTGTGTGTGTGTGGCGCGAGCGGAGCCAGCTATGGGACCGGGAGGAGTGAAAGCTCTACATCCTCAATCCGCGCTCTTCCGATTAATGAATGTAATAATCTGGCAAATTGTAAAATCTCTAAAACCATTGTCAAAATATGATTGAATTTTCGTAGCGTTGAGCGCGTAAAGATTCAGATGGAGCGGGAAGTGTCGGAAAGGAAAGGACCGAGTGACGTTATTGCATCCCATATCACCTGGCATATTTAATTTTATACCTTTCCTTGTCGAGCGAGGAAGGCCGAACGAGCTACGTGGAACTGGCCGAGGATATTCTGGAGCATTCGTGGTCACGCACGTCGACATACCGCTACTCCACATACTTTAAAACATCACCATCGCAATAGAAAATGTAAACTTGCAACATATCAGTTCTATGGAGCGAGCCGGGCGAGGAGCGAGCGGCTATCGCGCGCTTCACGCCGCGACTATGACTGTGGTACAGTCGTATGTAAAGTGAGTTTAACATACCACATGGACAGAAAAGTATAATAAATTACACGACGAAATACGTTCGAGCCAACAAGCTATTGCATGGACAGTTGCCGGGACGGCGGGCCCTACGCTACGGCCCGACGCGGCTCCAAGCAGCGTTCAGCGGGGCGTCACCTTGAAGCCGTCATACGTCCAGCTGCCTAACTTAAGCACACAGGTTTGCACGTCGTAAGGAAAGAACTCGACGTCGATCGAGCACGAGGACTTATAGACGGCGGGCGGCTGCCACACGACCATGCCGTTGTAGTACACGGTGGCCTTCGTCATCAGCGTCACCTCGTAGTTCCCGTCGGCGCTGCGGACAAACAGAGCGGTCAGCGGGGTGGTGGCCGAGCCGCGCCAATTACCTTGAATCCGTCGTACGTCCAGCTACCGAACTTAAGAACGCACGTTTGCTCGTCGAAAGGAAAATATTCCACGTCTATTTCGCAGGAAGACTTGTAAATCGCGGGTGGTTTCCATTCCACTAGTCCCTGGTGGTAGATGGTCGCCTTGGTCGCCAACGTTACCTCGAAGTTTCCATCGGCACTGTAATGTGAACGCACGTTTACAAGCCAGCCCGCGGCACTGGCATTCTAGCTGTCCTGTCTCGTCTACATTGCGAGTACCTACCGTGTTAAAAGCTCAGTGCGACTGTGTTCGTGTACTGTCGTGTCAAGTGTCTCCACTAAATCTACTTCGTGTATGTTAAATTCAATTTAGGCTCTGTCGGTGTTTTGGAAGGTCTTAATTTTGTAATATCTGTTAACGAACAATGATATTCCATTGTGAGAATTACCGTAAACATAAATGCATTTAGACTAGTTTTATCCGATCACTAGCAGAGACATATAATAGCTTGGCAAGTTTAACCGTTTCATTTTCGGAAGCTGTAATGGAAATGCAACTGTCACATTAGTTATTTATAAAGGCTGGAGGCAGACGGCGGATGTCGGCAGTGTGTGTACGAGTATATAATATATGGAGACCTCGAAACGACCAACTTAAAAAGGTTAATGTTTAAACATTCATCACATTACGATCAAGAAACATCTAGAAACACATGCTGTAAACTTTGAAAGTTGTAATTATTTGAAATATAAGAATTAGAAAATATTATATTAGGTAGATACTTAAATATAGTAAACGCCCTTTGAGGAAATGAGGTGAAAGTACGTGATTTAAAGGGGACTATTCAATTATAATGACTATGAAAGGGCCAACACAAGCAGACTCAAAAGGACAGGATGAAAGCGAAAAGGTACACATAATGTAGTCGGTTTGTGCGCACACAATTCGGAGGAAAGGATCGGAAATGAGTAACGATTGCTCGCCGGCCATTTATCAAAGTCCGCTAGAGGTGCCACACGGGACAAAATTACTGCCACATACAATACAAAAAATCTGTGGAAATATATTACTCTTGCTAAGATACGAATACTTACAGAGTTTGTAAATAAAAATACAGAATTCGCGGAATTAATATATTTATATGTGATCACTGATTACTTGCACTGTGTTCATTGTTTTGTCCACGACATCGCTGATATTGTCCTGCATGTTATACCACATTTTTCCTATTCCGTTTGACATTTTATAAAGTACGTTTCTCATCCCTTCCAAGTAAGATTCTGTCGAGACCTAAAACGTTTTTATTTTTTAAATAATATTTTATATCATAGACATTTATTGATTAGGTACTTACCAAGTTAAAAGTTAAGAATAGAAGTGATATATATATAATCTTCATTTCAAACTACGTATATTATTAGCAAGTAAATCCAAATATCTGTATCGGTTTTGGTTAACCTTAATCAGAGTTACAAATGAACAATTCTGCTACAGTGTTGGAGAATTCCACGATTACTGAATTGAGTCGATCGTTTACAGCCGATATGTTTCCTCTGTATTTGTTGAGCTTCGGATTAATGTATTTGCACAATAAACATTGAATACAAAAGAGCTAGATATTGTCCCTACGTTAAAGCAATTGCGTACCGGTCCTGCATAAATTACGCTGAAATATCTTCGAAAATGTTTCGGAGACGGTAGAATGAACTTTAGGGAACTTGTTTCGTATTTTTGCATGGCCTATGATGTGTGTAATATTGAAAAGGGCAACACGTTTATCCAGAAGGAAAGTTATTGATAAATCAATCTATTCGTCGGTTCTGTGTATGTACTCGTATGTCAGATTTGTACCTTGATTTTACCTAGTAAATCTAAGTTAAAATACATTCAGAAAATAATAATAACCGAATGTAATGCAATCGAATCGGAATGTAGGTACCTAACTAAATGTGTCGATTTTGATAGAAATAACAAAATTTATTAACAATAATTATTTATAAAAAAATATGATTTAGATGACAAAGCAGCGGTAGATATAGATGGGAATTTACTTAAATCAGGGGCACTTTTACTTCTGTAATTTTCCAAATTTACTAAGGCTATAAAATTAGAATTTTCTAAAACAAACGCCTGAAGAAAAATTTGCTTCCATAATATTATTTTAAAAGGTATTCTCTGATCGTTAAGATAAAATGGGTCTTCAATTTAACGTAGCTCACATCACGTAACATTGAGAATTCCAAGCAGAATCCCGAATTTATTAGAATCTTGAGAAAAGATAAAATAAAGTTAGAAGGTATCGACCTAATGGAACGAAAAAATGAGATCTGTAGATAAAGTGTTCGGAGCACTCACTGATGTCAAAGCTTAGGTTAGTAGTAATAAAAGTATTCATCTAAAAAAACTTTTTTTTTAATATCATACAGTTTTATTTAGGGAACTTAGACAAAGGCGTCTAAGTCTACTATTTTTGTTGAAAAATTACTTAATTTTTTTATTCAAAAACACTGTATCAAACCGCAAATGTGTCCGTTGATGTACAGTATAGTAAATAAGCATTTAATAATTTAAGCAAGACAGTGTCCCGTATATCGTAACAGTTGTTGTCGCTGTAGAGATTTTCTAGAACGCTATCTATTATCGTCAATTAATAAGGCTTTCTACATAGACCACTGCTTGTCGTTTAGTTTCAAGGTTAGAGGTTGGTAAGCAGGCAAAGGGGTAAGGCGTCGGTCTCACTTGTTATAGAGGACAATGTCTGGTCTCCAGATGTGGTCCGACGGGACGTGCAGCATGTGGACCCCGCCGTACTCCTTCGGTTCCCATCGCAGCTTGTAATCGTACCACGACTGCTCCACCCAAAGGTTCGTAGTCATTATTTGATTCTTCAGATTCTGTAAAAACATAATTTAAAGCTTATCTGCGACATTTTTTCTCAGGAGGAGGATTACGATTACGACACAGATTGTCAGGTACAGCGGTTCTGCGTTTAAACGATTTTTGCACTTATATGGACCGTTTTGCCGATAAGCGGCCCTGGCTCACGTTAAAGGAACATAAATGCTGAGAAGAATTTATTTTTACGTTCAAATAAAATAACACTTTACTAGTTATACTTAAGTTCACACTTAGCTAAGTTTAGGATGTTTAGATGAAGTGATAATTAGAATAATAATAAAAATAAATTCGTTAGAGTTTACCGTTTTTATTATAAGTATAAAGATAAATAAGAGCTTAAGTAAATTTGGAGAATGTTTTTTGATATAACATGAAACACTACGGAGGCCTATTAGAACTTTAACGGTTTTGTTTACCCTTTGGTTCGTCATCGTCAATCAATAATTAAATAATCATCTATGTGTGGTACATTAAGGACTTATATCTCTCGGCAAGGGAGAAGGCCCCATGACCATGACAGTAGTGGGAACGTAAAATAGGGGTCATTATGATTAATTAAAAATAATTTATCAGCTTATTGAAAATAAAAGAGCTCTAAGTAACAACCAACAAAATAAACTTATATTAAGAAAGTTGTCTACATATTTCGACGTTAAAATTAATTACATACCGTAGGAAAATGTAATTAACTTTCTTTGCAAAGTGGGCGAACTGAGAATATTCTATTCATGAGTGAAATAGCTGACTGACTTATCAATGATAAAACAAAGAACTTATTACCAACCATGTTTAAACAGACCTCGTAAAGATCTAATTAAAAACCAGTCATTATCTTCAAGAAGCTACTCGGAGAAATAAGAAAAATGTTGTTCTCGCCTGTCGTCTTTATTAAAAATACAAAAGATGGGAACAAATAAAACAAACTTGGCAGATGATTGTTCTTCTATGTGTTTTTTTACAATTGAAATAAATAAATAAGAAATAATAAGGTAACTTAGCTACTATAGTTACAGGAAGCCGTTTTACAGAGTTTTGCTTATTTTCTTTCCATTACATACTATGCGAAGGAGCATAGATTGTTGATATGGCGAGGAGTGAAAATTGATCGTTACGTATTGATTTGGTGGACTTAGTAAAACGTGGTAATTTTTGCAAATTATAATTATCATACAATTTATACTGTTAAAACTCTCAGAAGCGTTATATTACAAAGTTTAAATTAACACGAAAACTTTTTCATCAGATATTCAGTAAAACATTATCTAATAAGTACGCGTCTGCAAACGTAGAAGGTATATTTACAGTGTAGTTGAATCGATTTCTGAAACATTGAAAGATCTGAAGGCAATATATTCTGGCTTCTGTATTCAGTACCTTAGGGTTCCGTTTACTCTGAAGTAATCTAAAACTTTTCGTAATTCAGTCGTCACTTTGAAAACAAGTAGGGACTAAAATACAAAAGTTTCAGCTGTGTTGTAGTGTAAAAGAAGCGGGGCTTTTATTTTTATAGTTACAACCAAAACAAAATATCAACTTTCATTAAGATCAGTTAGGTCGTGAAACTTTAGGCAACGGGTTAAGAATAAATGACCTTTTAGATTTCACTCCAATTTCTCTCATTTCCTGTAACTCACTCAAAGTTTCTAAATTTCCGTTTTGCAAAAGCATTAAAGAACTTTATTGTTAAAGCTTTTATGAAGTAACATTTTTTCTTAAATCGGATTTCAATTTATAATGAGACGAGAAGTTGTCTTACCTATACAGGATTAGGGAAATTTTTGAGAAAAGATTTTACAACGAATGATTTCCCTTAGAAAATCGAAGTCTGTATTCATTGTGTGTAACCTCCTGCCATCTGAGAGATACTCGGGGCACAATCAGTCTCTCACCCGCCTGTAATTAATTGCTATTCAAGCCGCGTCTCAATGATTACTCACAAATGCAAATACTTCGTGCTATCTATATGTAAGACGTTACGTATTAGACAAGTATTTATTTAGCTACGATTACAACTGAAACCTTTGAGGTTAAGAATAATTAATATCGAATGCATTTTGAAATCCCTTGATTATTCGCGATTAGTTTTGTTGCTCTCTACTCTCAAGGTACCAACTAAATATATTACATAATTTTGCATAGCAAATAATTCAAGTGTGTTTACTGTACCTATATATTGTGATTAAAATAACTTTTAATTGTATCATTCACTATTATTTTGATCAATTTCCAGGTCAAATAAATCAAAACCCAAATCATATTATAAGTAACTATATTGTACAGTCGCGGAACCGCGACTTGTATATCTGTAAGGGCTGTGGATTTTGTGTAATAAATAAATACATATTCCGCATCTAAGAAGTCCTTAGACGCTGTAACGATTGAACTTACTTGGCTGATATTTAGTAGGTATATCACATAAGGACAAAACTTTCATCTAGTAGGTATGCATTATAATGTTGACAAAACCGCGAGACAGAGTTAGTTACATTTATTTTATTTAAGACACGAAATGTCGCCAATATTGGAGATAATTCTCGCACAAAACATTGTGGGTAATAAGTGAACGTAAGTATCTCGAGGAGAGGGCCGGTTAGGTACACTTCGGTTCTATAATTCAGGGCAATGATGCTGTTCTGCCGTTCTATCTAAACGGAATCTACATTGGTAAATATTTTATTTTCCACAGGGCCCGCTATCAACGTCTGGTTAATCCCCGAAGGATATTAGATTTCTCACACGACAACCAGCGGCGATAGCCAGCGGAAACTTTCCCTATTTATTTTGTTCCATATTGTTGTACAAAAATAAGGCGCCATTTTGAAAGAGAACCTAATGATTTTAAAAAATGCGGCAGAAATTCTGGCTACTTCAGTTACGACTGTAATATTTTTGTGTTAGTACCTAGTAGTTTATTTCTCTTGGAATACAGTCCATTTTTAATTCGTTGTATCTCTGTAAATTGTAAGAGAACCCTAAATCGAATGCGGTGTATTGCAGAAATATGATAATAACGGTAGGTTAAAATAAGGTATAGGTATGAAGGCTAGGCTTACGAAGACGGCGAATATATCGAATTATTTGAGTAAATTGAACGTCATTGTTATGCTCACACCGAATACGGAAAGGCTTACATAAATAAAATAACAAACCAAGTATCTCTCAAATTTTGAAGACCAATGAAAGCGCTTAACGAACCAATAGGATCTTTGAAAGGGAAATGATAGGGCTTGAAATACAACACTGTGCCCATGAGCAACTAAATTGCTAGTTAAGCCTATTACTCACACTATGCCTCAGGATCTAGGGTGTAAAGGTGTGGTGAGGGATTATAGCTATCAATACGTACCAATTAACGTCGGTTCATTGAATAACGTGTTGATATGTAGTGTAGAGACACGGACCGCCGTGAGATAGGGCCCAGGGCTCACGACTAGTGAGGCAATCTAGGTTGCCCACTTGGTTAATATAGAGATGATGACTATTTCCATGTTTGTAAGCTCACTCTTGTGATTGTTATCGTATGTATACTTTATTAAGATCTTTCAGTAGCTTTTCGGTTATCTATAAAACTGCAAGGGTTAACGCATTATTGAAAATCATAAAAACCCAGGTGTATTTTCTATACCTAACCGAGTTCATTGATAATATTTATTCTATTAGCATAAGTTATACAGTTTTAAGTTTATTTACATTATAAGAGTTATTATTGCACGTGACTTATTCACGTGAATTGAATATAGAATATTTAATACAGAAGTACGAGATGCATATAATGAATTTTATTGACATAGTGATGAATAAGTAAGAAGCAAAATTGTTCATACTAGAGTATGTGCAGCGCGTGGCAGTAGCAATTCACCTGCGTTATTGAAATACCCGCCTGTTTATGGTCGCGGTTTATTCACATGACCTGGATAAGAGCACATTTTGTTCACGACTGCCTAGTGACCCGACTTTATGAAATTTAGACTTTATTCAAAGCAGTATTTTCTCTTTGATCTATTTAATGTATGTCTTGGTACGCTTTAGATATCTTTTGTACCATAAATATACTTGATTCTTATTGCCTCTCACAGTTCAGGTTTAGTAGCAGTTAATATACCTTCTACATTGAACAACTATGTTTTAAGAAAACTTATTAAGGAAGAAAAGAAACCAATTTATTTTTTATTTTACAAGCATGGAACTGGCACCCTGCCCGGGTACCTACCTAAACATTATACTATCGATGTACCTAATGTTCTTATAATTTTTTCGTTGATATTGAAAATCAGTAACAATTAAGTTAAATAAAAGTTGAGTACAATTCCCATGTTTAGTTCCGTGAGCATGTAATGAAGCTTGCTCTTTCAACCGTGTAGCAACAAATTCACGGCGACAAATTAGCGAGAGGTGGGTAAACGTGTTATGTCATTTGACAGCCCGCACACGAAAGATTAAATTGGATTTACAGAACGTGCAGGATGTAGGAATTTGTTTTTTTATGCTGCATGATGTTCTCTAAAATGTTCACAGAAATTACCCTTTCTAGGAAACAACTGGGGACAAATTACGCCACCTCCAATTAAGTCTTGGGAAAATGCTTTTAGGAGCGCAATATGGCGTCTCTGTTTTTCTTTTCAATTTATTAAATAAAACGCCTCTCGGGGCTAAATAAAAATAGGCTTTTATCAAGACAGAGGTTCGTGGAATCCACAATAACATTTGTTTTACTAAATGAAAGATTTAACAGAGTAAAAATCTGGTAATATTATTTAACTACAAAAACTGTCGTGGTTTGATAAATTCATATTGAGATAAACGGGCAATACACGAACCTTATTTACGTAGACTATTGATCAACCGTTTCGTCCCAGAACGTGGGACTTCATCAGGATCAAGACACTGCAAGGACACGGATCACGCACGCTCAATAGTCTACGTAAATAAGGTTCGTGTATTGCCCGTTTATCTCAATATGAATATTATTTAAGTTAAGAATCCGTTATTTACCGGCCACATTCAATAAGTATGACAAACATATTCCATAAGTACAGTCGCGGAATGAAAAGGTTCGTCACCTTAGAGGCGGTTATCGCTTGCACTATACGACAAGAATCAATTATGCCAACATACATCAGTGCAAGAAACAGTGCTGTTAACATTAAAATAAATATGACGTTTGTTATCGAATGAGGTTTTGCTTGTTTTTCTATACCGTATATTCGTAAGAAATGGCAGGTTGAACCAACAAGAAGGTTACGCGCGAGAGAATCGCGGCGTATTCGCCCTTTCTGGACAAGCTCTTAGTTTATAAAACATACTAATCTTATTGACAAGTTAAATTGTCAAACAACTTTGATCTGAATAATTTTGAACTT
The DNA here is from genome assembly GCA_963691955.1 of Chloroclystis v-ata. NCBI lineage: Eukaryota > Metazoa > Arthropoda > Insecta > Lepidoptera > Geometridae > Chloroclystis > Chloroclystis v-ata. Next base: position 5,846,883 of record OY829902.1, on the reverse strand, counting down.
TATTAACGAAATGTTAAACATTATTTTCTCTAACCCGAGTCTATTCTGTAACATAGTTTCAAAAGGTAATATGTGCTCGCGATAAGTTGAACGAAAGATTCTCTTATTTTTCAAAACCCTATAAAATCTATAGGGATTTGTCATTGTATGTCTAATATTTAAGACGAAGACGACTTTGCTTGCTTTGCACGAAAAGTACATCCCGAGCAATCGACCTTTTCTAAAGTGATGCTTATCCCAAAGCCAAAGATATAGGTACCTTCACGATATCGTTCAAATTCGTTTTTGTTAGGGAAAATACTTGAATAGGCCTATTACTTGGGAACGTGACGTGAGGCAGGCTGACCGCGCCGGAATCGTCGCGTGAAGGCTGTAAAAGGGCCAGCAATTGTGAGGCTAGCAACGTCCGGCCCTTTTGTTTCATTGTCGTCGCGATGCAAGCTTCCCAGATTAAGGTCGCCGCAGATATCTAAGCTGCGAGCCCAGTTAATCCTTTAATCAAAGTGGGTCGTGACTACATTTTTGACGAATTACTTTTGAGTCACCTTCAAATCCTCGGTTGAACGAACAAAGCTGTTGTAAAGTTTACAAAACTGTAAACTTTTGCTTTGTGAAAGATACTCAAGGAAAAGTTTCAGAGTGGTTATTTTTGGTTAGATTGTCACTCTTCATCAATATTTTCGTGACAGTTTTCAAACCAGGATAAAGGCATGACGTAAGTACATTAAAATAATGTTCTTATTATAGCTCTATCCTTTGTTTTTAAATAAAAGATGTTGCGGGCAAAAATAAAACCTAATCTTTTATTACTAATATTATAAAGTTGAATTGAGTTTGTTTGTTTGAACGGGCTAATCTCAGGAAAAGTTATTTTAGTGCTGGATAGTGTTCATTTATCGACGAAGGCTATATTAAGGCTAAAGGTATGTAGATAACGTAAAAAAACTATATTTATTTAGAGAGAAAAAAACAAATTTATAATAAAAGTGTAAGTATTTTTTTAAACAACCATATTACGTAATATTCCCTCGTAAGTGATCCTCCGGCTTGAGGAACTACTTTCCAAAACGTACAGGACAAAGATTGTTATCTGATATTATTCAGTAATAAGATATCTACGGAACAAAGCTATCCAACTTTGTAGGTACACGTTCCACCAAATCTTATATTTTGGTTATCGAGAAGTGGTCAGGTGTTGGGTTGCTTGTGGTATAAGTATGTAGATATTGCTTAAAGGGTTATTTGGCGTTATGTGGTATTTGTTGTGTGTGTAATCTGAAAAGTGTGATGCGGAGACGCAAACAAGCCATGGTGTTTGCGGGTCAAATAAAATAAAATATTAAAATTACAAATGATGTCATAGTTATTGAAATAAAGTATATTTTTAATTAGCTCATATCCCGTACCCGATTCTAAAACATTAAATCTTGTTGTTAATAATTGTTTACACGAAAATCCCTTATCTATTGGTACAGAAAATTCAAATACCAACAAGCGATTTATTTTCCCGTAGGTGATTTATGTGACAGGTTTAATGCTCGTACCTGCATCGAGTCGGAGACAGCGCGGCGCCAGAGAAAAATGTGATGTAGCTACTGCGCTCCACAAACAAACACCCAAACTAGAGCTACATTCCGTAAACCTTAAGTGTCCTACAAAAACTGGGTCGCAAGCCTAAGGCGTTGATGCAATTCTCGTCTATTAAAAATCTAAATGCGGCGCGCAAGTGCAACATACACACTGCACACAGATATAGGTCATCCAGATTTATTCAGAAGCACGTACCCTCCAAATTTGTTTACATCGACAATACGAGGAACCGGCGGAATCTGAAATATACTTACGACATCGATAAGTTGACTCAGCTTAAGCTTGATGCAGACGCGCAGGACATCGGTGGTGTTGACGACGGGCCGGACCAGCTTGTTGTAGTTGGAGAGGAGGTCGTCGTAGAGCCGCTTGGCGTCGGGGTTCCCGGCGGTGGCGGCGCGGAGCAGGCAGCAGGCCGCCAGCCACCACACTATCGCGGCCATCAGCTCGCCGCGACCATCGTTACGTGCAGCGTCAGCAGTCGCCGGCGGGCCCGGGCGCGGCGCGGCGAGCACTGCCGCCCTGCGCGCCGCTCCCGCCCGCCCCGCGGCCCCCGCGCCCCGCCGCGCCCCCGGCCCGCTCTAACCGACACCCCAACACACACTGTACAATATAACAGCCTTACAACACCATTGCAACCTTCATTCATACTTAGCATCTTACGACTTTCGAAGAGCCGCCGTTAAACACATTATCAGCCTCCACACTGTCAAATAACCATAAAATGGTTTTTGCTTTTTTTGGTGAGCCGAACGCGCGCCAGAGTCTTATAACTCGGTAGCAGGAAGATGAATTACTGTAAAGTACCAGCTCTAAGTTTACGTCGCTACACTCTTTTGTATTGTTTGCTCGTGATCGCTTTAATTAACACTCCCTACCTAAGTATTGTGAAAGTAAAGCACTTTATTAATAAGTTTTAGGGGCCAAGAATCTTATGAAAAATTATATTTTACTTTTATAATAGAAGTAAAAATAGGGTCATTTATAAGAATTTAACACTGCAATGTGAAATAATATGGGAAATGTAACGTATTCCTAAAATTATTCGTACCTACGTATATGAATTAATCCGTTAAGCCCGCCCGTCGTGATCTAACAAAGGCTAATGAATATAGCAAAAAGAATAAACGATCCGCGTGCGCATAATCCATCCTCTGTCGTATTAGGCTAATGTTTCAATGACAATGTAATGGCAGGGCCGGGGTGTGAAGAAGGGCGCCTAGTCGGTGTGATTTGTGCCCGCATGGCGCGGTCGCCTCCCTCTATAAATATGCGAGTCGATAGCGCATCGCATTCCGCTGACCGATTCCTATTGGAATTGTTACATCACACACCTTATAAGGACCGGCTAAGAATCTGTGCAACTGACTGGCTAAGATGCTGGGTTGAGGTAATTTGTAACGTAAGAATGCTACGCTGCAATTTTGATCTCGCTTAGATGCTCATTGCTTTTCTAAAATGTTTTGCCATATAATAAATAAATAGATACTTATACAAATAAATTTCTGCATTTCCCGCAAATGTAGGTAACGTTAAACTTTACTTATACCAGTTGAATCCAATTTTTTAAGAAAATTTTGATACTATTCAATTTCTCACGTTTATTATGACAAAACTCCTACGTGAATAATTTATTAGTATGAGAAATAGATTGAAGGTGTCTCTGTGCAATATATTTCAATGCCATAATACGCTTTATGTTTGGAAATAAGAAGGCTTGTAAAACTCGCGTTGTGATAAAGCGTATAACTCGGCGTAATTTACAAGCTGCCAGCGTATCATGGGAATAAACAAACCTGAAATTACCTGTTATAAACGCTCACAACAATGTCTCTGCTTGATCACAATAAACACGTTTTTTACCTGCAAGCATTTTGTTTTACACACAGTGCATAGAAAAAAATTCAGTACGACTATGTACGATTTATCTTTATTTATTTGTTTTTAAGATGCTTAGATTGTTAAATGATTTAATGCAAAATTTAAAGATTGCATCTGACGAAATCGTAAATTGTTAACGTAGATTTTCTATTAAATTAATGCCATTATTGGATAGATACAAATAAAACAAACTCCATTCTTAAAAAAATCGTTTATTATGAAGAAGCCTAATGGCATGTTAAATGCATATGCCTAATGGAAAACCTATTAGATTCACATTACATATACCTACGATAATAATGACAAATACAATTATTTGCGAATCATTATGCGTAAATCCCCACTATGCAATAACACTTAACGTACCTACGTAGTATATTAGTCTTGATCTCTAATGTTGTTTTGTATTATGAAAAAGTCGGCGTAGTGTCGATTGTACCATTGATTAGTACCATCAATGGTACAATCGACCCAAAGTAGTGTCACTAGTACCATCAATGGTACTAGTGACACTACTTTGGGTCGATTGTACCATTGCATCGAATATTTACATAAAAAAATATAATAGGGTGTTTAGTTGTAATAAATAATTCCAACAACCTGTAATAATAGATAAGTTAACCTAAACCTAAGTAACCTGTAATAATTAAGTTGTGTGTGTGAAATAAATAAATAAATAAACAATTCATTGAGGAACAAAACGTTCTAGGATGTTTATATCTTGGCCACTTTAGAGATTACAATCTTCTTTTAAATACATAACTCATTAGCTACCCATAAGTCTATACTTACGTTCATTCCTGCCGGAATGTACAATCCTTACGGAATGAACGCCAGTGTATTTGCAATAGCGGAAAGAATGACGGTATTATAACACCGCGACCCTTCAAGTCGATAATTGATGAAGATGTCGCATCGATAATTTTGCATTAGGCGCGTCCATTTAGGATCTATAATATTATAACCTAAGAGCCCGTGATGGCCAGACCTTCCTTTAATTCACAAGCGTGAAAATTCTTTCATGTGTATGTCTAACATAGGTAAGAATAACCCCCAAACATGAAACCTGGATCGCGGTTCCTTTGGGAGATAACAACCTTTTACCTGTTATCTCCCAAAGGAACCACGATCCAGGTTTCATGTTTGGGGGTTATTCTTACCTATGTTAGACATACACATGAAATAATTTTCACGCTTCAGAATTAAAGGGAGGTCTGGCCATCACAGGTTATTAGTCTATACTAAGAGCCCGGTCTGGCCAGACCTTCCTTTAATTCTGAAGCGTGAAAATTATTTCATGTGTATGTCTAACATAGGTAAGAATAACCCCCAAACATGAAACCTGGATCGTGGTTCCTTTGGGAGATAACAGGTAAAAGGTTGTTATCTCCCAAAGGAACCGCGATCCAGGTTTCATGTTTGGGGGTTATTCTTACCTATGTTAGACATACACATGAAAGAATTTTCACGCTTGTGAATTAAAGGAAGGTCTGGCCATCACAGGCTCTTGGTCTATTATAATTTCAATTCGCGTTTTTTTCTTACCTTGAATATAATACTAGCAAAATCTATATCAGGTACCAGGGTAGCAAAAACTATAAAGAGGTAGGTACGTAGATTGAAACCGATGATTTTCGATGACAGCTCCATAACTACTCATCCTAGAAAGTCCGTTTTGATTTCAAACGAAAGGTGTTAATGAAACCTCATTTTTCGATGACAGCTGTCAAAATCAAAACTGTCATATCTCCGTAACTACTCGTCGTAGAAAGTCCGTTTTGATTTCAAACGAAAGGTGTTAATGAGACCTCATTTTTCGATGATAGCTGTCATAATTAAAACTGTCATATCTCCGTAACTTCTCATCCTAGAAAGTCCGTTTTGATTTCAAACGAAAGGTGTTAATGAGACCTCATTTTTCGATGACAGCTGTCAAAATCAAAACTGTCATATCTCCGTAACTACTCGTCGTAGAAAGTCCGTTTTGATTTCAAACGAAAGGTGTGAGATCGATGACAGCTGTCAAAATTAAAACTACTAAAAAAAAACTTAAAAAAAATAAAAATAAAAAATAAAAACTTAAAAATATCTCAAAAACATAGTCTGTCCGCCGCGCCGTATAAATATATATTGTATAAAATTTTTGATGAAAAGATAGAATATTTATTGAGAAAGTTTTATGTACTACAGGTACATAAAACTTTTACTACTTTTACTTCGGAAAAATATGTTATTTATAGGCGAAAATATATAAAACGAGGGCAACGCCGCTTTATTGTAAAAGACTCGACAACTGAAAAAAACAGATCTATTCCACTATTTGAATATATTGCAATATTTTTTTGAAAATAAAGGTCTCACTATAACACCTTTCGTTTGAAATCAAAACGGACTTTCTAGGATGAGTAGTTACGGAGATATGACAGTTTTAATTTTGACAGCTGTCATCGAAAAATGAGTTCTCATTAACACCTTTCGTTTGAAATCAAAACGGACTTTCTAGGATGAGTAGTTACGGAGATATGACAGTTTTAATTTTGACAGCTGTCATCGAAAAATGAGGTCTCATTAACACCTTTCGTTTGAAATCAAAACGGACTTTCTACGACGAGTAGTTACGGAGATATGACAGTTTTGATTTTGACAGCTGTCATCGAAAAATGAGATCTCATTAACACCTTTCGTTAGAAATCAAAACGGACTTTCTAGGATGAGTAGTTATGGATCTGTCATCGAAAATCATCGTTTTCAATCTACGTACCTCTTCATAGTTTCTGCTGCCCTGGTACCTTATATAGATTTTGCTAGTATTATATTCAGCGTAAAAAAACGCGAAAACAACTAAATAAACCCGCCCAATGCAAAATTATCGTATCCGTTTAGTTATATTTTTCAGTATATCTACTGGATTTTTTTAGTTATAATAATTTGTAATAAGTGATCCTTCAATGAGGATATAATATCGAAAAAGGATTTATTATATCATAACAAAAAGGACAATTCCTTTCAAGATACAAATGCATTGAAAGTTACATTTCCGACTGTACCATAATAATCATAGTAGATCTATTTGGAACTAGTTTGGAATAAAATACATGTTTCCAACTAGTTCGATGCGTCAATCGAACTGTTTGGAAAAAAAACTTCCAAACAGTTCGACAATCGAACTACTGATCGAACTGTTTGGAATAAACGGTTTAGTTTGCCTAAAATATAAAAATAAAATAATGTTAATTAATTTAAAAATGGGTTTTATTAAGCTAATATATGGTATTCAACCCTCATTTTAAATCAACAAAAATATTAAATATTTCTGTTATTATTCAGGAATAGTTTTCAGCAAATTATTTTGTTATTATCAAAAATCAAAAATGTCAAAAATGAGGTCAAAAATGAGTAAAACTACCTCACGTGATTAATGGACGGCCCCTTATTACTTTTAATTTGTTTTTTTTTAGCACGAGTAAATACACGGTATAAACTTATACTCGTAGATGAATTTTGTTGAAAAATAAAAGTGGCTGTGACATTCGGACAGACATATAGACATCACCAATCTATAAAAGGGTTCCGTTATTTGTCATTTTGATATTTATCTACGGAACCCTAAAAAATCTAAAACATAAAGGAATTTGTTAATATATAATAACAGCGCTACTGAAGAATGACCAGAATGTCTAAACTTTTACTATATTTTAAAGAAGTTTTTTCAATTTTTGAACTTTATTTCAAAGTGTAAGTTAGGATACCTAGTAGAATATAGGCAAGTTGCCAAACTTATAGAGATACGTATAATCCACTCAGGAATATTCCCACCTTCCCGCTACAGCCAGGAAATGCCACTCAAGCCAAGCACTAGCCCGCCACATTTACATCACACACAGCCAAAGGCATCTCGGAACATATCTCGCATTCTGGAGCGTTTGTAAAGTAAAGAGGGTCGTCAGTCCGACCTTTGGATTCAAGCTGGAGCATAAATCAAAATTTACACGAGAAACATCTTAGATTCATAGCGGCTAACGCGTTGGGATATGAAACTTTCTTCTTGCTTTGAGTTTTGTTACCACATTGCTCGGGGGGGCCATGATTATGAATATAGAACGAACGACGTTTTATTTATCGCTTGCTCAGCATGTGTTTATACAGCGTAGTATTTTACAACTGCAGTAAAGTTTCTGCTAGAAGAAGAATAGTTATATTCCATGGAAAATAGTTTGGCTATTGGGAACGAAAGATCTCGAAAATGGAGATTCGATATAAATTAAATATACATAAGTTAAATTTTAACTGAAAAGTGCTCTAACGGTGAAGGCAAACATCGTACGGAAATCGGCATGTTCTGAGAGCTTTAAAAAGTTTGAAGGATGTGTCTTTCACCAACCCGCACTTGGCCAGATTGGTGAATTAAAAGAAATCCCTGTCTCAGCTATGGAATCTTACATAGGGGTGATTATGAACTTAAAATTTTCAATTTAGCTTTTATAATTTGTAGGTAGGTATGACTGAGATCGTTCCTGCCCTACGTCAAGTCTAGATAAGATGGTTTATAGTCAGAGATGATTTACGGTGTCATTAATAACAACTGTAATGTAGATACCGGACATAGTTCCATTCAATGTGAGCCCAACACTATCGCTTAGATTGCGGATAGAGTGTCGGCTTGTGAGCGCTTGAGATACGTGGGGGTTTAACTATTCTTAAATCTGAAGTCATCTTTAATTACGTGATGTTCGGAACGATCATATCATAATGATTATTTTATTACATGTTATTATTAAATGTTAAGATAAAAAAAATTTTTCTTATTAAATATATAAGTAAATATTTACTAATGTTTAAAAATCAAATGTAATTAATAGTTTGTGTTTTAGTGTGCAATAAAGTGATTTCGTTATAGCATATAGATCATTTTATAGCATGTACCATAAACCATAACACCCCTATTCACGTTCCCACTGCTGGGACACAGGGACTTCTCTCTTGGCGAGAGAGATTAGGCCTTAATTCACCACGCTGGCCAAGTGCGGGTTGGTGAATGACACATGTTCTTCAAACTTTGAGAAGTTCTCAGAACATGCCGGTTTCCTCACGATGTTTGCCTTCACCGTTAGAGCACGTGTTTTTATAGCACACATAATTTTCCAAGAAGAAAAATCAGAGGTGTGCGGCGGGGTTTGAACCCACGACCTTCGGAATGAAAGTCGGGTGTGCTCCCACTTAGCCAACACGGCTCTTATATATATATATAGCATGTTACTTCGATATTTCCTCTCATTTTGCAGAAATACTAAGCACGAACAAAACGCAGAGTGGAAGCAAGTATACTCATATAATAAAATTTGACTTGGTAGTCTGAACAAACTCTCAAAGGTATGTCATCTCTGAAAATTGCTTTATTCCGAGACTTCATGCGCCCCGACCGAACAATACCAGAACCATCCGTTGGCGCTGCGCCAAGATTGAGTATCCTGCAATTCTCATCATAATTTAATGAAATGACACCTTGCTAAATGTTAGCAATGGCTAAATAATGCAGTTTATCAGCTGTGTTGTATCATTTAATTATTTAATTTGCACTTAACTTTGTTTGTTTGACGCTTAAGTTTTTATTCATTAGTTTAAAAAGTGTTTGGAAATAAGGCTTTTTTTATTGTGCACTTTTGATATTACAATAATAAAGTTATAAGAACGCATTTATATTTCATAATGCCTTATTGATATAATGACTTCAGAATATAACATACACAACTAAAATATAGTTATAATGCTTTAAAACTAAAATGGAAATGCATGTGGTTGCCTCTTAATCTTGTTGCAAAGCTCAGTGAAGCTAATTTGCAAGTTAACAAGGATTAATTCAGTTACGCTTGAATTAAAAACCACAAAGCGATCTTGTTTTACCGACAAATTGCCATCTAAGGTAAACCTTTCGTAATATTTTCAGTGGGCCGAGTAATGGCTGTGCTACGGGAAAATCATGTTTGCGGCGTCCTCTAATATCAAAGGCTTTCATCACAGCCTTTTGATACCTTAAAACCGGAAATTTGCTTATGCTCCCACGTATCTTCTCACTTGAGGCCAACGATAAACAAACTCATCATAATATGATAACATAGGTTCTTTACAATAAAGGTTTTTTAGAGGAAACTAATTGCTTAATTTTGCTTAATTACTGACTAATGGTTACCATATCTTACCAGCCAGTCTGAAACTATATTTCACGGATAATATTCCATTGTTCGGCCAACTATAAGAATAAGATTTATTTAAATTACTAACTGACCCGCCAGGCGTTTTGTCGTAATGCAAATAGCATGTGCATTCAAGTTTTTATGGAACAAGATAAACCACATTATATCTAAATTTAACAAAATCATAATAAGTAAAAGTTTATTACCGTATGTTTTACAGCACATAATAAATATAAATGAAATACGAAAACAATGAAATTGGTGATATCCCCATAGGATATAGATAGCGGAAATGAAGTTTCGAACACTCACTAGTATCTGATAAAAGCTTTTTGTAGCGGTGGTGGCTGTTGACAGAATTTTGGCCCCTGTTCAAATTAAGTTTTGTAAAGACTATCGTCAGATCTTACGGTGCTATGCGGTTTGTCCTGCAAGCAATTTATTTTTAATCCCTATAAACAGATACAACTTCCCACACAAAACTTCGATACTTTTATTTAAAATGTAGGTAATATAATAATATAATACACAAGTAAATATGTAATTTTTAACTAGCGTTTTTACGGATTCTGATGAAATGAAATATCTTTATTTGCTTTGTAGAATGTTTGTACAAAAATGTCTTATTTAGGTAATATAATATGTCCAATAACAAACTGCCTGTACAATGTTGTGTAAATCATACTATAGGTCAAATAGTTACTCTACATGTCATTAGGAACTAGGTAAGTTAAATTAAAATGTAACTTAAATAATATTAATTAAGAGAATAATAATATAAATTATTACAAGATATACAATTTACTATTTAAACTTAAGAATTTGTGAAAACGCTTTATAATATAAATTAATGAAAAGTTGAAATAAATAAATAAATAAATTCTTAGTAGTCAGTTGATTATATATTTTTTTATAGAAATTGATTAAATTCTTTTTAGTATTTCAACAGCCTAATCATAGACGCATTCCGCATAACACGTGCGTGTCCAGAATCAGGCAAAATGCATGTGATTAGCGCTCGTATTCTGAATTCGTCGTACAAAATACGTGTGCAAATCACCTACACTAATTAATGCATCCGATTACATATATGCACACGTATTGCAAGCTTTATGCATCATTCACGACTATTCGCCTCTTCTATGTTTGTAGTTAAATACATACATACTCGTATCATGATCACCCATGTTTGCGTTCCCACTGCTGGGACACAGGGACGGAAGAGATTAGGCCTTAATTACCATACTGGCCAAGTGCGGGTCGTCGAATATCATGTCCTTCAAATTTTCATAGTACTCTATTATTTTCGAGACCTTTGCCTTCACTGTAGAGCACGTGTTTAAAAATCGCAGAAATTATTCAAGAAGAAATATCCATAGGTGTGCGGCGTGGTTTGAACCCACGACCTTCGGAATGGAAGTCGATAATCGTTGATTATATTTACTATATAGTAAATAGAGATATTGGATTTTATGGAAATGATACCGTTTATTTAACAAACAAACCACGGGCACCCCGCCATGCCTATAACAATAGGATTATGTAGTTGCGAATTCCGCGTGTGATCCAAACTCTATTCGATATTACAATTGAGCGTTGTATACTTTAATCCTACATAAACCGCTTATTTACGTGATACGTGATAATTTATCATCCGAATTTCATAATTAACATAATATTTACGTTGTTTAACAGCTCAGGGTTATTTAAAAGGCCGTAATATTTTAAGTGGCCAACAGTCTGATATAAAGTAAAAAGATAATGGCGTTAATATAATTGGTAAAATAAAATTGTAGGTAAGTAAGTATAGTAAAACCATTTTTAAAATGAACGCCCCTCCACCGCGGTTACACGTACATGCAAATGATTTTTTGGGTTACGACCCCAAGAGGCAAATCGGAAGGAACTCTTTTCACTCTCTTTTCTCAAGTTTGTATTATCTACTCTACGCGACTTTGTAATTATAGGTATAGATGATCCAGTCGTAACCGCGGTGGAGGGGCGTTCAGTTTAAAAATGGTTTTACTATACCTACATGGAATGTGAAAATAAATCATTAAACTTTAAGTATTTATAATCTATATGTTATTTACCGAAATAAAAAAATTACAATTGGTTTGCATTGATCGCATCGGTAAAATACACACCATACAATTTCCAACCAATTGATCCTTCTATTTTATATCATTTGAATGCCATCTCATTCCATTACTGAAAGACGCCGCATCACGTAGGGGAAACACAATTGAATTCTTACACAATTCTGTAAGAATATATACTTACAGAGTTACTAGTTGTTCCCCGCAGTTCTTCTTTACGAAACATGATGGAAACACCTGGTACCGTTTTTACATGTTAAATACTTTTTGAAGATTTTTTTTTTTTAATATCTATGTATAAATAAAAAATCACTTTTGTAATAATAAAGACAAATAAAATGTTTTGTTGGATTCTGTCAATTAAAGGGTAGTTAAATACCACTGCTCCGATGAAAAACAAAATGGTAATGATAAACCGCATCATTTCCGGTTGACAATGTGTAGGTACATAGGCTCAATATATTTTAAATTGAAAAAATGTTTGTTTGTATGTTCCGCCGATCATCTGAATTTGATTAAATTTGGTAGATAAACATTGGTTTTGAGGTCTAGTACACAGGATATGTTATTTAAATTCTTGCTCCAGTCATGATAAGACGTGGCCCCCAAACAAACACAATTTAATACGGACGGAGTTGCGGGCACCGCTAGTTAAACAAAGCCGCTACTTAAACAAAGCCAGTTACAAATTAATTTTAACTGCGATAAAATGGCGTTGAAAATAAGTTAACTGAACTATCAGATCCTTATTGGATATCGAAAATAACTACTAAACTATCTACTAAAATAAACATACATGCAAACATTCAGATTTATAATATTCATATGATTAGGATACATAAATAAGGATATATAGAACTCTCGTATAACCACTATTTCCTATTTCTGCATTGTCAGTGTTCTGTGACGGCTCGCTAATGGGAACGGCAAAGTTAAGATAGGATTTGTAGCCTACTAGTAAACTCGTTATCAACTTTCATTTTAGCCTGCCGACGGCTTTTTCACGTTCGCGTTTGATTGAGTTGCAGAAAATTCATATTCATAGAAATTATCTTGAATCGCAAGGCTTAACTATCAATTAGTTTTTACGCGATTTGATAAAGCGCGCTTGTGCTTTTCTCAACTCGATATTACATGCAACAAGAGCTTGAATATCAACTAGCTTATTATCATTTTAAACTTTGGTTAACTAGCAGCACAAAAATAACTAGTTACATAATAAGGCCAATAAAAATAATTATTTATATTTTTACTAGGTACCTAAGTATAGTAAAACCATTTCTAAAATGAACGCCCCTCTACCGAATTCTGTTTTTTTTTCTGTGTATTCTTTTTTTTCTGTATTTCCTCTCACACGTTGAAATCATCACGGTTTTGTGGAGGGGAGTTCATTTTTAGAATGGTTTTACTATACATTACTTTTACTTAGATCACAGTACCTAACTAATCTCCGTTTTTTTTCTTAACTCATTACTTTTACTTTGGTCATTTTAGAATAAGACTTAATGTGGACTTAATAGAGTAAAAAACTTTAATTGACTGACTTCGAGTCTGCAATCTGAAGGCAGTCCGGCTGGTTGCATTGCAAATAAACAAAGTTGTTGTTTTGCTTTCCAGGCATAACAGCGCTATTACAACTGTAAGCACTTCATTCATAATTCTAACCCCTCGCAAAAGAAAGTAGGTACAATATGCCGAGAATTTATGATCGAAGTTAAATAAAGCTCAAAGGAAATTGCTGGTTTTATTTCCTCAAAATTGCGGTTTGGCCGGAGCAACGGCCGTTCTTGTACGATATCTATTCTCGAATTATTCAATTTACCCTTAACTCCACCTTAACGGCGTGTTATTTTATTGTGTAGGTGCTGTTTCACGGAAGTCATAAAAGTAACGGCCACAATGTTACCCAAAATTTTGATAAATCTGTACAACTTTCTGAAACTAGATTACTTTCTAATTTCCCGCTTTTCAATAAGGCTCTTCGGGACTTTGAGTCAGGGAAATAACTTTTGGAGCTGTTTAAATTTCCTGCGCTGTTTTTAAATTGGGAAGTTTAGCGGGAGCCGCGGCCTCATCTTTGAGCTGCCCTAATCCTGATAACGATCTGAAGTAAGCCAAAAAAATATAGCTCTTATTTGTAAAACGGAGGCAAAGTGCGACGACGCGTCCGCTGGCTGCCCGCTCGTTTTTCACTTCCTAGTCAGCTTATCCAGGAGCTAAGGATACGGTTCGTTAAATTCACAAGCGAAACCCAAAGTTTATTGTTATGATCAACTATTGTGGTCTCACGAGCTTAGCCCCGTTCATGATCATTGATTTAATATTAATATTAACTAAGTGTCTAAGATCTAGTCGACTTGACTAATGTAGATAGTTAATGGAGGAAGTTTGGTGTACATGCTTTCGTTAATAGATGCTTCATAAATTGTTAATTTGCTAGAGCAGTAAGTAAATAGTTACTTCCTCACATAAATAATTTTAAATACTATTAAAGCAAGAAGTAAGTCGAAAAAGATATCTACTTGGAGAATTGTTTCAAACACATTTAACTGACTGGAAGCACATTATGTTGTTATAAAGTTAACAAGCCTTTTGATAAAACAACCTTCAAAGGTTTGACGTTGATGGTTTTGTTTTCTTTTCCAAGACGTATTAGGCCGGGATCCGTAGTACATGGAAATCAAGTGATTACTAACAAGCTAATTTTTGGTGAGTAGCTTCGTTTCGATGAGACGTCCAAAGATATCCTATACCCAACTCTCGATTGTGGTAGCTAACAGAGATATCAAGGATTAAAAAATTCAAGGATGTAAAACCGGGATAACGGACCACAAAATTTGTCGGACAATATGTCCGTTAGATTTTATAAATATTAATTAAGTATACAACAAAAAATCAGCTGGTTAGTAATCATAGTAATCATTTAAATTGACCTCGTTTTCGACACATTTTGGAAATGGCGGACTCTTTGATCAAACCATATAGTCAGGGATCCGTAGTACATGGAAATCAAGTGATTACTAACAAGCTAATTTTTGGTGAGTAGCTTCGTTTCGATGAGACGTCCAAAGATATCCTATACCCAACTCTCGATTGTGGTAGCTAACAGAGATATCAAGGATTAAAAAATTCAAGGATGTAAAACCGGGATAACGGACCACGAAATTTGTAGGACAATATGTTATATCTCAAGATAATTATCTAAATTATATAAAAACATGTTTGTCCTACAAAACCTATGGTTTGATCAAAGAGTCCGCCATTTCCAAAATGTGTCGAAAACGAGGTCAATTTAAATGATTACTATGATTACTAACCAGCTGATTTTTTGTTGTATACTTAATTAATATTTATAAAATCTAACGGACATATTGTCCGACAAATTTCGTGGTCCGTTATCCCGGTTTTACATCCTTGAATTTTTTAATCCTTGATATCTCTGTTAGCTACCACAATCGAGAGTTGGGTATAGGATATCTTTGGACGTCTCATCGAAACGAAGCTACTCACCAAAAATTTGCTTGTTAGTAATCACTTGATTTCCATGTACTACGGATCCCGGCCTAATAGGTTTTGTAGGACAAACATGTTTTTATATAATTTAGATAATTATCTTGAGATATAACATATTGTCCTACAAATTTCGTGGTCTGTTATGCCGTTTTTACATCCTTGAATTTTTTAATCCTTGATATCTCTGTTAGCTACCACAATCGAGAGTTGGGTATAGGATATCTTTGGACGTCTCATCGAAACGAAGATACTCACCAAAAATTAGCTTGTTAGTAATCACTTGATTTCCATGTACTACGGATCCCTGACTATATATTATTTGAGATAGAACGACGATTTACAAACAGTCAATCAGAATAAGCAATCTCTTTGTTCATGAAATCAGAAATACTATGAAATAAGCTGAATTGTTTTCCATTGCCATGGAGTCCAAAAACACTAGGTACAAAAGAAACTATGGGCTAACCGAATAATGAGTTTATTAAAAATAAATAGAATAGAATAGAAAAAATAAATGTATCGGAAGCTGCTACAACAACGACAATATAGAAGCAATTTGTGCTTGCGACAATAAATCCTTTATCATTTTTGCTGTATAACGTGCGGAATGCAAATCATTCTAATTTATGCACAAAAAATAATTAGGACAAATGCTTGACTCGACAAAAACGTGGTAGGGGAGCAATAAACTGAACGCAATCTGGCAGGGCGATTCTCGAGGGCTCTCCACTCGATTTTGTCAAATCAAGGGTCCTACTCGGACAGGCCTGCATTTGTTCTTGTAGCCCTTTCATGCTCCACTCTCTTCCTTTATAGGATCGACTCGTTGAAGCGTATTTATACTTATTGCCATTCATTTGTATTTCAGTCAAGTAAATCGAAGAATGACAATGCTTTTCTTGTTTTAAATATTAAAGGCATATCGACTGACGAAAGCTGTTGTTGTTTTGATGGTTTTTCTAAATACAGCTTTAGAAAATAAATGTAAAATTGGAATGTATGTAGCTTTATTAATAAAATCAGTTCGTGGAAGTTCGGCTGGGGCCGAAAAGTAGGACGGCAGCCAACAAGATGGATTTTGGTAAAACTGGTTCACTGTCAATGAAGCCGGTTAGGTACTATTCTATAAAAGCAAATAGACACACAATACATTGCTTTCCTTTCAGAACTAAGCATCCAAAGGTTTCTCCTCACACATCTTCATACATCAAAATTTGGTTTACAGATTTTCCTTTCGTAGTTCTACTTTATTTAAGTCTGAAAAAGATTTTCAAATGTAGCACTCCGCCTTTTACTGCTGCATGAAAATACCTCTCTTTGAGCTTTTTAGAGACTTCCTTCGCAGAGATGAAAGTGGCCCGTGATGAGTCTAAAGTGGGAGAAATATTCTGTGAAAGCATTTCTATTACAATTTTGACAAAAATAGTCATAGAGTACAACTGAACGTGGGTCTCCTTAATATAGAAACCAAAGATTTTGGGAGAATTTGTATAGTAAAATACAAAAACGCGAAAATTAGTGATCTGAGTATGTGTGGATAAATATAATAAATATTACTGGACAAAATAATAATAATAAATATAAAATAATAAATATTACTGGACAATTTTACACAGCGACATCTAGCCCCATGGTAAGCTCGAAGCTTGTGTTACGGGTGCTAGATTTCTGATATACCTACTTAATATAATATACATACATAGATAGATATTTTTTTATTATACATATATAACACCCAGACACCCGGAACAAATATTTGCAGATTATACAAATTGTTGTTCCGAGGCGGGAATCGAACCCGCAACCTCTTGCGTCGTAGGCGGACCTTCGCCCGAAAAATCTATATTAACGCGGGCAAACCCGCGGGTGGAAAGCTAGAGATATAACAACAAGCTTTTGGTGATTCTAAATGATAATTTATAAAAACTAGTAGGTATGACTGGGATTTAATGTAGTAAAATAATTTTGAATTCCGTGGTTTCAGCCTGCCCATTGTTATCCGTTTAAATATTTACGCAGCCACCCACCTGTTTTGTTGCAAACCGCAGCAAAGCGGGTCAATGTTTTGTGAAGTATTTTATTAGAGGAAAAACATCGCACTGTTTCGAATATTTTTGTACGGAAGATACGATAAGTAACTTGTTTTGTAACATGTCCGGAAGGTAGATACTTTTTCGATTAACATTTATATGAATAAGGAAAATTGCGAGGACACTTCGATATCTACTTTGTACAATATTACCTACTATGAAAAAAAACACGTGTAGCAAGTAGTGTGCCTCCCATTTCTAGTGCATTTGATGTTATAGAGGTACATTTGTGCAAGTAGATTTTGAATTAGCATTTATGAACAAACATCCGTGATTAGAATTGATTTCACCCGGGTGTCATGTTTTCAATTTATGTGCCTAACTTATTTAGTTACAATGAACCTGAGAATTGGCAGCTTTCGTCATGAAATAACTTTTCGATCTCAAAGGGCATCTAATACATGGTCTAATGGCTTTCTTTACAGTCTTATTCACATTTGTATTCCCTAGACACTTTCTTTTTTAACTAGCCTAATAACACATATTTTTTGTCAAATATATTTCAAATGAATAAACTTATCGAAATACAGGGAAGTTTTGTCGGAGTTAATCAATTAAAATGGTAAGTCAGACACAATATTAAAAGTCTAAAGAACAATTTCTTTCACATGAAGAATTCTCATAAAATTTAAACGGCGTCGTCTTTATGGACTCGAGTTCCAATTCACTGAGTTACGTAATTAGTTACCGTATCTTCGCACGAACTTGTCAAGATGGAAGCGATAGAGAGCTTTGTCATTGTTTGTCGCTAAATTAATTTTATTACGCTATTAGAATTTTGTTTAATGTAATTAAAGGTAACTTATGCGTTTTCAGGTACGGTGTCTTAAAATGATTCATTTATAATTTGCCAACATCACTAGGTGCACTCGAATGCGTTCAAACTAAGTTATTGGAGCATGAAAAACTTTTATAATCATTGTTTTGTATTGTTTGTTTATGATGAACTCGCTTATTTAAACTAGGTATTATTTGAAATACTGGAAATCATTACGTAGGATCTAAATCATGATTATGGATAATCCAGGCTATGTTGAAGTATTTTGAGTATGAAGTTTCTGATTTTATTGAAGTGGTTAATTCATATTTACTCGTATTCAAATTCTGTGTTTGTTGTATAACCTCTTATAACATTGGTGTGGGCGTGTACAATCAATCTCTAGATCTGACACCTACCTTTTGTCACAAGTGCCGATTCCCACGCATCGATCTTGGAAAATTTTCGTATTCAATATTTTTCTGTTATTTCTGGTTTTGCTTTTTCACATAATAAGTAAAATAACAATAATTCAGATCCATACGATTTGCATTTCAGAAAATAAAATTATTAGCTCAAAGCTATCTTCAGAAAAACTTATAAGTTGGTGGTAGGTAAATGATTTTTTTGCCCCTATCATAATATTTATTTTTAATGCATCCATCTTCACGACTTTGTGATTTCATTCAACTTATTAAATTCGTTTATTTGATCCATAAACAAAAGTTGCAACAACTGTTAAAATATCAACCGTTTGATGTTGGCAACTCGGAAAGACAGAATGGCCCAACCCTTGATCTTGTCACCTCCTGACTGTCGGAGAACCCGAGAGCCCTAATATCCAAACATTAAGATTTAATCACTTCCTGTGGAACTTTGAAGTTTGTTTGATGATGTAATTTTATATACCTAAACTCAACCAAGAAACATCTCGCAATTTCAATATTGAGATAAACTTTGATCTACGGTTACAAAGCTTTTCACACGGAAGATTTGCTAACAAGTTTTACCACTAAGCTGAATCCTTGATCATTAATTTATAGAGCAACCCATCTAAGCCAGTAATAAATTTTACTCAAGTTAGAATCTACAGGAAAGCTCGTTCTAACAAATCGTTTAACTTTTCTTACATTTATCAAAACGTTTCTGAAAATGAAAGTCTGTGTGAGAATTCACAGCTTGCATGTCATTAAAATTGTATTGCTACATTATGTTGAATCGAATTAAGTTCCAAGATTAATTCATACTTTCATTAATTATACTATAGAAACTTCGTTCGAAAAATCGTTATGAATTCACTAAAATCACTTATAAATAATATCATATCATATCATTATGCAGTTACTGCAGCTATATAAAACAAAAAAGTTAATACTAACAGAATTAAATCGACCTTATTCATATTACTTACCCATCTAAATGTTAGACATAGATTTTTTGTCCTAGTATGTATTTGCAGTTACGGCGTCACTCGCTTTTAGAAGATTCTATATCTGAATCGTGTTCTTTTAATCTAAGCTCTCAATGTTGTTGGAATGCAAATTCAACAGCCATTATTTTTTGATGGGATCGTAATTGGTTTTAACCCCAGTCACAGCGCGGTGCAAAGAGAGTTGTTTGAGGTATGTGTTTGACCATTATATCTATTATTATTGGTATGTGACATCGTAACAAATAAAAGGGACTGATTTGCAGGAGCTTTTTTCTTTATTTTTAATATTGAATTAAAAAAAAATTTACCTACTATCAAAATATCTTTTAATTTTGCTCTTAATGTACACTAAAAATAAAACAAACTGTTCTGTTTCTGTCATATATAATATCATAAATCAACTTTAGTAGACGATACACGTAATATAAACGTTAACCTGCTTCTCCAATAAAGGATATTATCATGTATATTGGTCGAGGTGATTATGAAGGCATGTTATGTATTCATCTGAGTATTATGCGCCGTTTATGATACAATTCCACGTTTACCTCCCGCCTCCAACAAAGTCAGCTAAAAAGGTTTCCACTTTCTTTTCTTGCTTATCAAAGGGGTATGAATTTGCTTAGTACGCGTTACAAATGACAAGAACTCTACCGGAATATTTTTTGTGAACTGGATTTTTATGGTATTAAATGATAAAAATTGTATTAAACTATAAAACGATGTTTTTATATAAAATGTTAGATATACTGACTAATCAAACTAAAAACAAGGTAAAAGGTACTAAAGGTATTAATGGGGGCCATCTCACGGCTGAAAAAACAGAAATAGATAGTAGAGACGATACGAAAGATTCAATAATATTTTTAATCCAATTTTTTTATAAAAAGCTGTTTTTTACAACAAAATATTACCTACTACTATTAATTAGGTAAACATAAAGAAATATGCACCTTGTCACTAAGCCGCAAAGAAGGCTGCAAAGAACTAGTAGGTAGTTTACTTTTTTATTGTCGTCTTGTAAAAGAGTAGATATTTTCAAAAGAAGCTAAGGATTAAGCAATAATATTTTTATTCACTTACAGCAGTTTACATCTAAGCTTTGTCTCTGTCTAATGTTGCTACCGGCTATATATCCGGCTTAGTCAGTTCTGTAATGCTCTGAAAACATTTATTTAAGAAAGTCATTTATTTAAGAAAGTTTCAGTTTGTTTTTGTCGTCACACCTGTGATTTAAGGTATTTTTATATGATCGTGAATTATTGTAGGTATACGTATATATTACTTGATAATTTACTTTGTGGTATCCCTTAGATACCTAAGTGCCCGAAATATAAACTTCAACTTATGAACAATAGGTCCAATTTGTATTTTTTGTTCTCTTTTTTGTATTTTTTGTTCTCTTTTATTTTAAGTATACGATAGTTTTTGTGTTTTTAAATTATTATTTTTAAATTTAGTTATCTTCCGTAACGCCAGCTTTATAACTAGTCCTGTCGGAAGATCAGCGTTCAATCAGCTTGCTAGAGTCCAACACATGCTGAGCTGAGGCAGTGCTAATTTTTTCAACATGTCCCTTATCCATAGTGTTTTTTTCTCATTTGTAATGTAAATATGTAATGTTTTCGTGTTGAAAAAATAAATAATTTGTTTGTTTGTTTGTCAATATAAATAGGTACTAAAACTTGAAAAAAATACAAGTAGCTATGTAGTACTTCTTCTAATTTTGAAATTTAGATTTTTATGGCGCTGTTTCTATCACAGTTTGTTTCCTGTCATAGTTTGATTTTGTCTCAGTGTTCCATACAAAAGAACTGTCAACCATTAGTTGGCTAGGCTAGAAAATAAACGTTATTAGATTAGAACCGCATAGCTACCTACCATAAAAAGATAAAGATTTAGCTACATAATACGGTATAGTTAGCCATCAACCGCCAAAGTTTAAAATTAGTCTTTACTGCTGTTTTATAGGAAAACTTCGTGAATTCTCTTATTTATTTACTTTGATGTCTTATAAGTTCGATCTTTAATATTATTTTCTCACGGCTCGTAATATTTCACGCACCGATACAATACGATCGCATCAAACAGGATATAACTCAATATTTTCTTTGATCAAAATGTGTTCAATCATGAACAGTTTTATTTACTACATTTTATTATAAGCGCAATGTTATGATGAGTACTTATACACTCAAATTGTGACAAGTATTTACTATGTTTTTTTTATCAATTTAATCTTAAAACTCTAATCACCGTACATTAAAAGTGTTTATTGAAAGTGTCCCGAATGGCGACGGTATTGTGGAATAAAAATGCTAATTGGTTGACCAAAATAGCATTCTTATCTCAATTAGAATCTTAGCAAGACTTTTCTAATATTTTTCTAGTTTCTATTTAAATACTTAGTTACAGCTCGTGCAGTATTTAATTTAAAGGCACTTATCTAATAGCCTTACGACTAACGAGTAAGGTTACTCGTTAGCCGCTGACCTATCTCTGCGCTCCTCTGAACGACCTCAGCTCTGTGCCAAATGCATTCGCAATGTCTTAATTATTCTAAAAGTTATTCAATCTTATTTGTTAGGTACTTTTGTTCTTTACCTATACCGATATGAATTTTAGGATGAAATACCAAACAGATTTCAAATTAGGAGAATTGGTATTATCATACCACCAAGCTTACCAGGCCGATCGGTGACAACAACTACAGGAAGGTGTTGTCGTTTTATTCTAAGGCCCCACATAGCATATTATATTAGTATATTACATAGCTTAAACAATATATCTGTCTGTAGGTACTTATATGTATATAAAAATCAATGCCACTTTTCAGGTACTTTGTAGGTTTATAACTCAAGAATGGCTGGGCTGCTTATGGTATGAAAATAAAATAATAGTAAGATGTATCCCAAGGAAGGTTTAAAAGGCGAGAAAGCATGGAATAAAACGGGCGAAGGCGTAGGCGGATCAGCTAGTTATGTATATAGGAACAATAACAATGAAAACTTTTAACGAAATCTATAACTGTGGAAAGACCGTGGTTAGTTCGTAATAAGAGCTGAGAGACTTATGTAAGATAATACGAAACAAATGTTCCCAAGGAATTTGTTGCGGTAGTTTACAAGTATTTACAGGGCACTACAATACACAAGCAAACATAAACAAAAAGACTCATAAACAGTTTTAGATAGAGATACAACAGAGTTGGCTACAATACTGCTGTATCTCATGGGGATTAACCAGGGGATGTGAATTACGTCACCGTACGCTCTGAGACCAACAGTAACTAATTGTAAAGATTCCATCGCTCTGACAAGGTTTATTAACTTATTAACTGTGGGTTAACTATGAAACAGTTCCACTTTTTAGCTTTAGAGGTGTAACAATAACGTAGTAGTAGGTACGATAAAAATGATCAGTTTTTATGAACAAATAGATCATTATTTCAAAAAAGACTAGGGCTTCTCTTCTTGTTAAATAGTACCTACATAGTTCTTACATAATTGCTTTAAAGTAAAAACCAGTAAAAACATGTTTAGATTGAAAGCTATCCTGTATACACGTATAACGAAAGCGAGTCTTTTATCTGTGTCCCGTACTTACTTACCTGATTATTTTCCTTAAACGTTATTTCAGGTATTTAATAAATTTTCAACGCGATGTTTCGTAAATTTTGGCTTCCTCGGAATATCTTCGCATCCAATATCAAAACTCATTGATTCCTTAAGACGATAATGGCAATGGTATCTTCTAACAGGGATTATTTCAAAGGGAAGGGATCCGCCGCGGTGTCGTCTGGGATTATTCATTGGGATTTATTAGAATTCACAGGAAATTCGATAACACGTAATGTCTGGAAGCCTCTTTTTGAATGTCTTATTTCTGTAATTGTGTTTGGTTATGTAATTTAAAATGTAACACATTCCATTTAACATTCTCTAGTCTAGTAATAAGTAATGTATATAAAAAAATATATATCTATGTATGTATATTCTATTTAGTGTATCAGATTATCTAGTACTCGATACACAAGCTTCGACCTTACCACGGGGCTAGAGATATTGCTGTGTGAATTGTCCAGCAATATTTATTTATTTATTTTATATTGATCATGACATATGGATAGGGAATAGTACATGTTTTATGGATAGAATCACAAACGCTCAAAAGGCTCTGTCAGAGAACCTACGAGTTTTCCAACTCAAATGAGAAGTTACGTAGATATGAAACCCTTTCTCTAATGCAAATTGGGGCCCGAGTAATTTCTACCCTATAACTTACTTTTCTACCTAAAAAAGTAATATTGCGTGTATTTTCATAAAGTTAAGTGATTGATGGCATCTCAGAAATCGTCTGCGGATGAACCGGATGTTGAATTAACGACCTTGCCTACAGAGCAACCGTTAACATGATTGATCGATCCGATACAGGAACAATAACTTTAGATGTTGATGTTTCCATGCTCATTTGTATCTAATACTATTTGAAAAACTCTATATCTCCAAAATCGTTTTGTTAATATTAGGTACTATCTACAAGCTCATACAATTATTATATACCTACATACAATAAAAGCTTACATTATTTAAATAATAACATTCTAAATTAAGCCCTTTTATACATCTATATTAGAAAGTTTTTACAACTTTTTGAATCATTATAAACATCTGTTTCAATCATGTTACCCGTTTCTTGTTCATTTATACATAGTTTAAACACCGTTAGCAACTGAAAGACCATGTTATTTTTTACTCTGCATCGTCCATGCATTTATTCCCAAGAACCTGGAGAAATTTTGTTTGCCTTCCTAAGCTGTACGAATGTTGTTAATTTCGTTCATGAACGAGACTTATAATAGTTGGGGCTGAGATTCAAACAACTTCGCCAGTCTTCTTTTATAATATTGTGAAAGCGACAGTAATAAACAAAGATGTGCCTAAAGATTCATTTTATGTATAATTTATGTATTATTATTATTAAATTGAATTACAGATCCAACCCCTCAGCTCAATCGGCCGGATCCTGATTTCACTCGTTATTTGTCGCTTCTAAGCCTAAAATAAATATTTACTTTTATCGCATCGCTACTAACATCCTAAATAGTAAGTAGTTGAAATTTATATACTTAACTTAATAGTAACGCCATCTGTTAAGACCAAACATAAATCTATAGCGGGCGTCGTTTTGAATGTAGAACGTGAAGATGGGATTTGGTTTGAGGTTCTTACTCCGCCCCAACCTTGAGAGTCGGTTTCGCGAGATTTTCGAGAGAAAATTTAGAGGTCGCTACTAGACCGTCGGCTTCTTGTACGTCCTCTCCTACTGTTTAATTTTATATAACAAACGACAATTATTTTACTTCTCATTAAATATAAAAAAGGCAAAGGTCCCTTTTAAATAGATTAAATTGTTTAAAATCTAGATATGGTTAGAAATAATTTCTTTGTTTGGTGTAAAATACATTCCCGAACATTTCTTGTAAACGACTAAACATTTTTGGATGGAGTGGTTTTGGGGATTTGGTATAACCACAGGCGGGTTGGTGATCGCAGTACGTTGGTACAGTAGGTACCTACACAGCACGACTCAGCTGCACGCTTTCCGATATTTAGGTATTGGTATATAATTGGTATTGTGGTACTATTCTTAAGACGGCACCACACAGCAAGTTTACCCGTACATACTTATTAAAACTTAGTCCCCTAAGTGAACCCTGTTTTCGGGAGCTACCTAGGTAGGGACTATTGGGTCAAAAACTTAAGAATGTTAACTTGGAAAAAGACAAACATTATTTTCAAACTTTTCTGATTGCTCATGATTTCTCAGAAAGGACGCCAGTTCCGCACATTTAATAAGTGGTACTTAGACTTTTTTTAAGAAATTTCATTTTATAAATCAGTGAATTCGTCCCTTTTTGCCCAAGATCCTTGTTAATTCTTATGATTATGGGGTAACGTAAATATAGCCCAGAAAACATATTTTAAGGTAGTGAATTTTGTGTATGCTTGTTTAATTTTTATTAATATTAAGTAATTTTCGATGTAGCTGAATTATAAAATACGCATTCTGTGACAACAATGTTTTTTGACATGTCCATTTGGATCGCTGCGTTTTTATAGAAATCAATATCCTTACTTTGATCCTGATACATAAGTCCAGTAGCGCGCAGCGGTACAAAATATTAGTATTAAAATAGTTACTATCTGGGTTAACCTATATACCTACTTAGGTATTATAAAAGAAAATTTCGGCACAGCAGACATGGCCGCGACCTTGCATTCCGGACCCTATTCCTTTCTATTTTAGTAAATCCTTCATTGTGACACTAGCCCACATCCGAGAAAAGGTTTCGTAGAAAGTCTCCGTTGATTAAAAGCCCTGAAGGCTGGCCTTGTTCTATAGAAGCATTAATGTCGACCCTAATTTAATTTTATTTCCGCTGTGTATCGATATCGATAAAATACAAAGAGCTTTGTTTCCGAAGGGTAGAAATATTTTTAAGCCTAGAACATTTCACGGTGAAATGCTGGGAGCGTGAAATGATTGATTTTACTTTCAGTTTCCTTGACGTTTGAATTAGGAATTTAAATATAGATTGCTTTTTGTCAATTTTCAGACCCCAATTTTCAAGACGAATTTTGCTATTTTTTGATTCTATGAAATATATTATTTTTTATTAAATGGTATATAAATAATCTGATAACAATCAGAGGGACTCTAACATACAATAGGGACCATTTATATCAAGCGCAGCCTGTACCTTCCAAAGCAGGAAATTTTAAAATTATACACAAAAATGGTAAGAAACTTAGGGTTTTCATAAAACTCAGTTCCTCACATTAAAAAATAAACTAAATGGCATATTTTTTAAACCTAATATTTATTAGACGGTACATTTATTTTTTGAATTCTTTTGTGATAACAAAATACTTTTCTTTATTCCTTGTTTATCTTCTGATGATGAACAACAAAGCCTATTTAAAGTGTTATTTCAATCGTGTAACTAAACTGTGTTCCAAAAGAAACGAGCAAGTAATTATCTAATCGGCTCCACTTACCTAAATCCCTATCACTAATAGCTATTCATTAGATAACATTATCCAGTCGTTGATCATTCCTCTGGGATTAAGAGGTTATAACAATAATGCGATTAA
Source organism: Chloroclystis v-ata (assembly GCA_963691955.1). Classification (NCBI taxonomy): domain Eukaryota; kingdom Metazoa; phylum Arthropoda; class Insecta; order Lepidoptera; family Geometridae; genus Chloroclystis; species Chloroclystis v-ata. The sequence continues at coordinate 5,820,173 of OY829902.1, read as the reverse complement.
TTAACCTAATAGAGCAGAATAAACGTTAATTAATTCCAGCTATCCGATACACCTGAGTTATAGGATTTCGACTAATTTAGTAGGCAAGCGATAGCTTAATTGTTATTTGATTCATTTGCGATTTTTGACGCTGTAGTGTAGAGGGTTAAAATAATAATATTCTTCCAATATTATATGTCAAAGTTTGTATAGTTGTAGTAATAAATATATATACGAGTAGGTATGTCTGTGCATATATAGGATGTTTGTAACACTTTCACAAAAAAAAACGAATGAATTGATGATGCAACACACTTCACAATAATGTAGACTTATGTTTCAGAATAACATTTATGCGGGAAAAGCCGCGGTGCAAAACTGTAGCGAACGAGTAGGTATATGAGAATAAAACGTAAGCTACTTTTTACTTCGGGAAAATTCTCTATAACTTGGGAAAGTTCATAAAAATGCGGGCAAAGCCGAGGGTGTAACCTAGTTATAAAATAAAATGATTTCTCTTTAATGTAATAGTATGTAAATACACATAGAGTAACGTCATGACTTATCATTACTATAGGACTTATCCTGTCGATCGTCAAGAGCCAAAAAAAACTATCCGTCGGAATAACATTAATTGCTTTCAATATATTATATAAAATACCGTCTATGGTAAAAGTTTAGTGAATAAGATTTATAGATGTTGGATAATTATATTTCCCTCGAACAGGAAAACATGTTTTCTTCGTAGATCGGTAGCAATTTTGCAATTGAGTGTGGAATAGTGCTTTAATAAGAAATGTCTTAGAGAACTTGTAAAAATATAACATGCCTCTAAGTTGACCTATAAATACATATCCTATGGCAAAGCGAAAGGAATAATTTTACCATTTTAGGAAGGTCTACCTTTTGTGTAATCAAATAAATAATAATTAGGTAATTTTTCTTTAGGTATATTTTTGCCTCAGTATCCAATTTGAGAAATTCAAATTCAAAAATTCTAACATATACACATCAATTTATGTTATTTCGGAGAATTCATAATTAACACTAGATATTAATAATATCATCACACAATTAATAGTGGCGATATCTGTTATTTTTGTAAATAAATATAAAACTAGTTTACTAGTATGTTAAGAAGTTACAATTAGAAATGGGATGTTAAAGTCAAACAATGGAAGTCCCAGGGTAAACTCCGTACAGGGCTGGCATACATGATTTGACTTTGTTACCTACAAGTGGCGTTTATTAAACCTTTCACCAGCGCCAGCGGTAAATGTGCATACATATTAACTACTTGACAAACCGTCTCCTTCCGAACGAAATGTGTAAAGGTTGGATACACCTCGTGTTCAATATTAAGTAAACGAAGTTTATCGTAATTTTGCAAACAATCTATGCAATATTAAGATATTAAATAAAATATTTTATTACGCTTATTACATAATTTTTCTCAAACTAAAACGTTGAGAAGTGCAGTAATCATGAATTCAAATATGAAATGTCATAAACGTTTTCAAAAAAGGCTTTATTGTACGTTTTGTTGGCACATTGATACCATTTATCATATTTGAATTATGCGCTATAAAACAGCCAGATATTAAAATTCCAAATTAGGTTAAACAGGTCAACCTAACCAATCAACCTAATAAATTGTCTTATTAATCATCAATAGCATATACCGTGCAGACTGTACTAAAGCCAAACCACTTTAATCCATTTAAGCATAAAGTCTAAGCGTTCCCAAAGGAACTGCTTTGATATCGTCTAGCTAGAGTCACCACAGCACGCAAAACTAAACCACAGGGCTACCTTGTACACCATAAGACACCAGACAAAACACACGTCCTTTTAAAATGAACAGATTCGTATTATACTTCACTTCTATGATACTTGTGAGCTTTCATTGCCAAGGTTCCCAAGAAAATCGAATTTCGAATATCGAAAGTGCAATTAATGATTTGAAAGTGACAAGGGTTTACTGGCTCGGGGATGAAATCTCCAGAATGATATTAATACGCAGCCGACGAGCGGTAAACAGCAGTGACCCAGATTCGTCCCCTCGAATCGCTGATCCGGACGAGCTGAACACAAGCACAGACTCATTCAATAAGACTGTTGATCACGAGAGAAATCACGCTTTATTACTCGCCAAGTTCAAGCAACTATGGCCTGTATATCGGTGGACAGAATATGGATACTTCTCTGACGATTACCTGGATCTCATCAACGAGCATTGGTTACAGTACCCCCCTCCTAGTGAAACTGTGCAGAAGACACTCGGAGGATTGTATTTGCTGTTTTCCACTGTTGGATGCTGGGGGAATGTCATCGTTCTGTTTATGTACTTAAGGTTAGTTCTTTCCGATATTTTCTTTCACTTAAAGCTAGCGTTGGGTCAGATGGTCGAGCAAAATAAATAAAAATAATGAAATAAGTATTTATCGCTTAGTCAGGATGATCGGTTTTACAATCAATCAATGAATCTATTATTAAAACTAAAGAAAGTAATTCATAATTAACTAAAAGATTTATAGATTTATACACTCATTTGGAAAGATATCTACGGAGTAATATCTAAATATGCCATACACAAACTAGACGAAGGACGAGATATTTTACTTTTTTACTACACACCGGTATGATAATGGTTATACACAAGTAAGAGCTTTCAAAAGCTACTTTTTGTGTACAAATATTAGCGCTCGGTAAATAAGATAGAAAAGTTAGTGAACAGTCGATACATATTTATGGGATACAGTAGACTTAAAATTAAATTCTATCTACGCTTATTTATTATATGATCTCTGCAACTTCCTTATCGCTTAAAAAAATCTTAGAATCAAGACTATTACCTAACAGCATACCAGTTGTATCCAAGGACGAAAATTTTCAGATAATATGGTAGTTATGTACGAAACAAATGTAACAACAATAAATATTACTCAATTATATCCTACAGGAAATGATAGACAAGAAATAAAATTCATACATTGCAGATTTTGCCCAATTAATTTGCTTACAATATTCAGTTTTATCGGATTTTTAACGTAAAACCTTGTTGGACTATACGGAACCTTCTAAAGGCATTTAAACTTTCCCTTACATAAGTATGTTACTTTTTATCTGATATCTAAACATAAAATAATAGTCTCCACCAGACTGACTGAGCATATACGTGCTATGAAGAATGCGGATGTAGATAAGTCAGCCATAGCAGAGCATGCGCTGACAGCGGGTACATCACATTACATTCGCTTCGACAAGGCTCGTGTGTTGGCCAGGGAGAGGTTTTTCGTGCCCCGAAAAATCCGCGAAGCTATTGAAATCAACCGGACTCCGAATTTTAATAGGGACAAGGGCTGGGCTGTACCACCTGCCTGGCTTCCGTGTCTTCATGGTCTTCGCGTCAACAAAGGGCCGTTGCCTTCGTCTGGTGACACGATCAGTGCAGTGTGTTACGCTACACAAGATGTAGAAGATGACAGTAGTGACGATGAGGCGAACGTTCATTCAGTGCCAGCAACTACATCTGTTGGTATGGCGCACCTACAAGCACCGCCCGTACCCCCACCACCGCCCCTGAGCAGCCGCGCGCTGCGGTACCTCGCCCGCAGTGAGAGCCGCGCGCGCGACCTGAGAGGAGACGGGGCACGGCGGGACGCTCACTCCTCCTGTTGAAGACTACTCTTGATGTGGTCGAAACGTCGAGAGTTGTTTAACTCCTATGTAAATACGTGAGTAATTCCCGTTGTACAAAATGAATAAAATAATAGAACAATCTTCATTATATTTTACCATTGTCTGCAAAAATAAATATACAGTACTTGAAAACGCTGATAACTTGAAGCGATGATCCTTATGGATGCGTGCTTGTTAGCAATATTACATCATATTTTCTTACATTAATACGATAACATGGCCTAACCGTTTGATCATGGAAATAATTTTTCCTGCTTTTCATCTAAAATAAACGTATATCTTTATTAACATTACTTACTCTACAGTCTACAGCTTCTTAGTAAGCCACATATTTAGAACTCCAATGTCAAATCACAATACATACTGAAATAGGTTAATAGTAATTAATTATCGTAAATTAAAGGTGGTCTTAATATACATATGTAGGTCACTGCATCATTCATTAATCACTTCCCTATCTAGAATAACCGCAAGGCCGCATCCAAAATAGATACGTGCAAAGTGCGGCTCAGCGCGTGTCACATACAAAATAGAACTAACTTCATAAACTCGAGTGTGACTGACAGTAAATATCGAATAAAACAACCGCATCCTACGAATCACGTTCCTCCAGTCAAATATACAAGTCTAGTGTAGCATTTTGTCGCGGGAAGCTTCGCAGACGGCTGTGTCCTTTATCTCCGGACCGGCCGGAAACTTTTACCCAAATAAATGTCCCATACAGTAAAATGGATTTTAATTGCAGTGATTATACAATGCGTGAATCTAGACGACTCCCAACAAAATATCAAAAATGTTATAGAAAAAAATGTGCATAATACGAGTGATGGTTTATTAAAATGTGTATACAATCCGTTTAAGTGTCACGAAGATTATTTGTGGCATCGTTTGGATTTACGGCAGTGGAAGAGACGTAGAAGGATGTCTAATTTCCTCGTGCGGAAACTGAATGATAAGACTGTGAACAGATCCATTGGGGAGCTTAATACATATAAGCATACGTTAGAAGTTTATGCAGCAACGTACGTTGCTCGCGATCTTTTGATAGAGAGGTTTAAAGAGCGCTGGCCAGTGGAGAAGTGGCGTAGATTTGGCCTGTTTGATGATGACTATCTGCTGATGATCAATCCTCATTGGCTGGAGTTCCCGCCGCCTCACCCTGTCGTTCAATACTCACTCGGCAGCTTCTACTTGGTCATGTTGTGTATTGGCTGTTTTGGAAACATATTGGTGCTGTTTATGTATTGCAGGTTTGCTATTTAACTTATATTTACATTTATCTATCTAATACATCTCTAATATGTCATTACATTTACATAATTCGACGAAGTGAAAACAGAATTTCATATGAAGGTGCTCCAACACAAAAAAAAGTAATGTGGGTGAGCGATGGGTCGAATCTAAGGGATGAGATTTTGTTAGATATTGAGTCGAAATTTTTTTTAGATAATGCTTGGCCGGGGGTGTCATAACGGTCATTACCTACTAACGTACGTAACGAGACTAAATGAACAGAAGACTTTTTACAAAAATTAAACTAACTTCAAATCATCAAAACATGATTGAGCTAGAATAAGTATGTTTCTATATTTGTGTGTTGATTGCCATGTGACGACCAACTTATCATATACCTTATAGCGATGACCCGCAACCTCCGTGGTATATACCAGGGTAACATTTCGTTTTGCGTAATTACAAACATACACTTTATTCCCTAGCGATCACAAATGCACCTGGTAAGCGTACTGATTGATTATACCAAACCCTTCAAGACCTTTAATACGTTCTTTTGGGCAGACCCGTGCATAAGCACAAGTTTTCAAACACAATATTTTTAATATTAAGGAAAATGATGCTTTTCTAAATTTAACTCAGCTGCAATCTAGAATGAAAATTAAAAACGCTTTTCTAGAGTAACGATGCTTGTTCATGAAATGCTCCAGGTTATGTGCAAAAGCAAATCAACCTGAAAGCTAAGCGTAACATTTTACTAAGCATTTTACATTATAACTTGTAAATGTTTTATGAGCATGACTTATGTCAAAATGTAACGCAAAAGCTCTTGTCACGCACGACAAAAACACCGCTTGTAGCCAAATATATTTTCAAACAATTCATTTTTTATTATGGTTGGTTACGATAAAATGAAGCGGAGCGTATGCGTAAGGCAGTGGGAACCGTGCCCATTAGTGGGATGTATGAGTTGGGTTCAGGGTAAAACCCTAATGGTTTCTACTGGGAATAAGACCTGTATAATAGAGCTTTAGGACTTAGGTTCAATTACCTACCACACTTACTACGGTGGGATTGTGATCGCGGTGAGACGATACAGTACATAGTAACCTTGCCGCCCGTCTTAATTATATTGTCTTTATCTACCATATAAATGCCCAAGCCGTTTTGACGACATCCTGAACTGAATAAAGTACATCTAACAACAACAATTAATATTCATATTGTGATAAACCGCAGTGCACCACGGACTGGCAAACGGTCTTGATCCATGTCATTGCAGTGTTGGTCCTGAAGATGCCCACGTTCTGAAACGAAACTGTTGACCAAATAAAAAAAAACAAAGGTGCGTGGATTGCCCGTTATCCCAATGTGTCCCAATATCAATTCATCAAACCACGATAGTTTTTTGTTATATTTCTGAATTAAACAGTTTACTTACTTCCTTATTCCGTGATCACCTAAAATTAGGTAGATATAGAATGTATTAAACGCAAAACGAATACCCAATACATTTTAGTAGAAAGATAATGTAGGAATACTATTAAAGGTTCTGCATGCCACTCCATTTTGCATCTCTGAATCGAAATAACATGCCAAAGCCCATTTATTTAGGAAAACAGATGTCAATTCATATCAGCATAATTCCACGGCTTTTGTTATGTAATCTTTTCCATTATACGGCTCTTAGGTAGAATTGAAATTACTCTTAAAGCATTTGGTGCAATCCTGTAAAGGAATACATTTTATTTTTTGATATTCTGCTCACTATGACTTTTTTTTTAAAACAGACTTGTTCGTTCTGTGTTATTGCTTTTGGAGCCATTACTGGAGGACACTGTACTGAGCCGTCAGCAGTAATCACCAACATTACATAATTAATTACTATTATGTCTCTTTCCTATCTATGTGGACAACATAAATACTTCATTTTATCATATTGATAAAAATGATAAATAAAGAACTAATAATATGTAAATGAAACAAAACAGAAAAAAAAGAAAAAAGAAAGGATACCTACTAACATAATCGAGCAGAAATTCTCAACAAACTAGCTGCAGGTTATAAAAGTAGAGCAATCTTTGCTGCAACTTTGCGGCAAAGGAGCAGTCGTTTTCAGTTTCAAAGTACAGTTACCGTTGTAGGTACAAAACGTTTCGCTTCGCTAGCGCCCGAAACTGTACAAAAGAGAATGTTATTATAAAACCCAGGATTTTGCATGTCCATTTCATGTTATTAATGAATATTAAAGTTATATTCAATTATGTAACTATTAAAAACTTTGATCAAGATTCGAACCAAACTAGGGAAGAAAAAAAGCAAGAAATATTTATTTTTAAAACATAAAATACAGTCAAAAAATAATCTTAGTTCTTATGGTTTTTTATAGATTGGTTGACGCAGGTGTATTAAACGCAAAGCAGAACTTAATTTAGTTAGACTCAATTTCAATCCACTGTACGAGATAAATCCTTGTTGCCATTTCGCTGTACAATTACAATCGGTCGGTATCAATATCTGCGGTATACGGTCAATATCAAATGCAACATCAATTGAATACACTTTTAATTGATTACTAGCTGTCCGCGCATGAGTAGAATTTTAGCGGAAAAACACCTCTTTGTGCAATTATTATAATTATTAATTATAATCAAAAAAATACAAAGGAACTATCCAGAGGTCTTATCGTGGAATTAATACTAAACATAAAGATTACAATAGATTTCTGCACAATAGCCATCATAAAAGCCCATAACCAAATTGCTGGCACCCTTATCAGTATAGGGGTCGTTAGACCATCCCAGTAATTTGAGCTCGTATTCTATAATGTATTTAAAATTTAATTGTCAAAATTGACTTCACTGGAGTTAGGTCTGACATTTTCACTCAATTCTGATTTCTACATTTCAGAATTTATAATAGGAGGAAAGTAGTTAACCGAATTCAATAAACTTTGTCTTTATATAGGATATGGGTCATGATTGTATTATAATAATTTAAAAGCAAAAACTAGATTATAATATAAGTTTGACCCAATTCCATAGAATTCAGGTCAGCTATTGGTTATATTCTTTCTGGCTATCCAGAATCTCATTGAGCTGCAGTGTTAAACCTCCGATAAAGTATATGTGTAGGTATGGGTCTTTAATATCAGCAATAAGTCCCGCATTGATGCTATTCAGGGGTTATAACAAAGTTTTTATTAAGAAAACTAAGATATATCTTCAAGTAACAAAGTTATAAGTTATACAACGAAGGACTAGATAGCTTACTTTAAGGAAGAAGTTGGAGAAAATAGACTCAGGGTTTAACCTGATACATCAATTTTATTTTGTAAGTTAAGAAAAGAACTGAAAACTGTTTTTATATGTGGTCCCACAGCACGAGAAACAAAAAATAATATATTTTTATTCAAGTACTTACGTGAAGTTTTTTTTATATGTTTTCAGGTCTAAGAAAGGGTTACTAATAGGCTTCCGGCCGAAATAAACACGGGTGAAATGATGTTAAAGATGACGTAAAATAAAAATAGATAATCAGTAATTAATCAGCTATGTACCCAGATTACTCAGTAAATTCAATGTGGTTTGTGGCCAATATTAAATATAGCATATTTTCTATTAATAATATCTAAGTAATCAAATTCATTTCCTGATTCAAAACTAGCAATAGACGAATAAATAGGCCAACTACATACGTACTTAAAGCTTCACAGGATTTGTGTCAACATAATATCAGAAACACTGTTAGCTTTTCATCTTACTCTCGAAATTGTAAACTGTCGGGAAACTTTGAAACAAACATCAACAACCTTTTTTAATTTTAATTATTCATTCTAAGACCTGAGACTTGTACTTAAAACCCTAGTTTTGTATATTTTGCTGGCTTATGTATTTATCAGCTTAGGAGCCCGTGAAAAATCACATTGATTAAACAATAACAGTTGAATTATAATTTCAAAGAACAAAAGCGGCCTTGGTTTAGGAAATCCTGTGAAGCAAAAACTTTGCGTTTCAAAGTATAGACATTCTATCTTGAAATTAAATCTCATCGTTATAAGTTACTGCATCGTTATTTGTTTTAATAATTACTAGGTAGAACAATAAATTGTAAATCAAGTCGACACCTTTTTAAACCGCGACGACAAAACGACAAGACGACTAAGTTTTTAAATACATCGACTATAATTATAGCAACGACAGATCAACTCTGTGTGTCTCTGCAGGGTCCACTATAAATGCTTGACTATTTAGTTCTAGCATTTATAGTGGACCCTACGCTAAATTAAGCGCAATCTGCCAGTGTCAAGACAGTTTTAAGACACGATATTTATTTGACCTTGCGTTTTTCACATATAATTATTTACAAATTATATATTATATGTATTAAAAAAATATTTACAACATTTTTATTAGGTTAAAAACATGTGAATTATTTGTTTCAGGCCTGAAATATTCATGTTCAGTTGAAATACTAGATCAAATATTTGAATTGAAATTGGTGACTATTGATTTCGTGTCTATTTAAACAGGAATTTTACCATTACCTTTACCCTTTTTCTATTCCAACCTTATGTCTGTGCGGTCGAGTCCTTTTTATATCTTCTTTGATTCCGAGATTTCCGAGTTACCAAGGGTTAAGTCAACATTGAATGAAATTAGAACCTATAAATAAGCGCAATAAACTGTAAGTATTGTCTTTACACACGTAGGTAAGCTACGTAGGTATCATACTCATGTGTTGGTTTTAAACAAAAACATCTAAATTCGACTGATTCTGTTTAACTTATATGCTCACATAAGTTATTGAATAATTATTTTGTATTTTTTTTATACACATTACATGATAAAAGTGTACTGTAACTGCATCAAATTTAAGATACTTAGATTAAATAAAATAAAAAAATATTGCATGACAATTCACACACCAACATCCAGCCCCGTGATAAGCTCGAAGCTTGCGTTTACGGTAGATCAGAACCAATTAAGAAATTTAACCTAGTTACCTATCAAAAACTTTGCTACTCTTGTAAATTTGTTACGTTCGATAATTAAATCGAGCCAGGTACCGTGAAAACTCTGATTGTATGCAATTTCTAAACTCTCTACGTTCACGTTAAAACTAACGACCGTGACTCGAATTGGAAGTAGGTACATTAATTTACTTTTAGCACTAGAAAAAGTGTAAACTTTTAGGTAACAATCAGGTTCAATAGAACGGAATTAAAAACTATTTTTATTTCCCATCTTTTGACAGGAGATCTAGTTAGTAACTTATATTGGTTAATACATTTTAACGATTTATAGAATTCACACTTATTTGTACGATTGTACAACCAACTCTTCGTCCCTTTTCAAAACCGAAATTGTCACAATGGACCTTTGTCAAGTGTTCGAGACTCTTAAACCTGCTTTGAAACCATACAATAAAACCTCTTCTGCATTTCCGACATCGACATCGAAATCCTTCAGAACTTGGATTTTCAACCACTTGATCTTATTCTTTGAAATTTTTAAGAATTCCATGATTTTTAGATTTAGTATTACCTACATCGACATCGAAATCCTTCAGAACTTGGATTTTAAACCACTTGATCTTATTCTTTGAAATTTTTAAGAATTCCATGATTTTTAGATTTAGTATTATAGATCTATCATATCATTATCACCCCTATTAATGTTCCTACTGCTGGGACACAGGAACTTCTCTATTGACGAGAGGCTGGCCAAATGCGGGTTGGTGAATTAGACATGTATGTACTTCAAACTTCAACAAAGTTCTCAGAACATGCCGGTTTCCTCATGATGTTTATACATTCACCGTTAGATCACTTGTTTTTACAGTACATAATTTTTCAAGAAGAAAAATCAGGGGTACGCGTCGGGGTATGAACCCACGACCTTCGGAATTAAAGTCGACTATGCTCACACTTAGCCAAGGCTAAGTGGGGTATAGATATATGTTAGAAGGAAACTATCAAATACAGCTTGTTATGAATCTTTAATACTAATTTTTAGCCTCTTTCATTGCTTTCAATCGCTCCATCGCTAATTAAACTGGGTTTATAAGTAGCAGGCCTCTCTTTATCTTAAGTAGAATCTGGTTAGATCTCGAAGTTATTACTCTATGGAAGTTAAGTCATTACCGTAGCTGTAAATCGGATTTTAGGATCGTTGGGATTGTGGAGCAAACAGAACGTCAACTTATCGTATATCCTAAGATCCCGCTATACAACGACCTTCACCGAGATGTATAATTATTGAGACGTATTTTTTATGTTATTAAATATGCCAATAAATATATCCTATATGGGTTGCCTAACAAATTTCAGTCCAGAGTATTTTTAATTAATAATTAAAAAAAAAAATTTTTTTAGACATTGCACCGGTGTGTATAATAAATAAATTTGATACCAATCGAAAGTTTGAAGCCCATAGAATATGCAAACGTTAGGTTGCCTATTTTTTTCCGGTCACAACCACGGGTTGCCAGGTATAAACAGGTAAATCTATAGGTACTAGCATTTTGCAACGGTCTGAATAATGAATCAAACTTAGATAAAATGAAAGATTATTTCATAAGGAACACGGTGGTATAAGGTTGCCTGCGAAAAATCAGTCCCAAATTACGGTTGTCGAACTTTAAATAATAAAATATAAATAATAAAAAATAAATTGTATTTAAATTTTTTTTTTACGAAAAGCTAACTTAAATGCACAGTTTTCAAAAGTTTCATCATCAAAATCAATTATTCCGTCATCCAAATCACACAAAAATTATTTAAATTTACAATTATTTAAAGTTGGACAACCGTAATTCGGGACCGATTTTTCGCAGGCAACCCTATACCACCGTGTTCCTTATGAAATAATCTTTCATTTTATCTAAGTTTGATTCATTATTCAGACCGTTGCAAAATGCTAGTACCTATAGATTTACCTGTTTATACCTGGCAACCCGTGGTTGTGACCGGAAAAAAATAGGCAACCTAACGTTTGCATATTCTATGGGCTTCAAACTTTCGATTGGTATCAAATTTATTTATTATACACACCGGTGCAATGTCTAAAAAAATTTTTTTTTTAAATTATTAATTAAAAATACTCTGGACTGAAATTTGTTAGGCAACCCATATAGGATATATTTATTGGCATATTTAATAACATAAAAAATACGTCTCATTAATTATACATCTCGGTGAAGGTCGTTGTATAGCGGGATCTTAGACTAGTAATAAATTCTTAAAATATTGGTATAGTAAAACCATTTCTAAAATGAACGCCCCTCCACCGAATTCAGAATTTTTTTTTTCTGTGTATTCTGTTTTTCTGTATTTACTCTCACACGTTGAAATCATCACGGTTTTGTGGAGGGGAGTTCATTTTTAGAATGGTTTTACTAAACCTACGTTGATCCTACAATGTAGACAATATATGATTTATGAGCCCAAAATAAATATTTTACCAAACGGACAAAATGTTAAAGGCAAAAATTTTATTAATTTAAGAAAGAAAGAAAGAAAGAAAATAAACTTTATTTGAGACTGCAACTTAAGAAATGAAGCTAAACTAAACAAAACAAATAAAGAGTGTCTCAAAAAGGCCTCCAACTCAGCATTTGTTGTATTGTTGTTCAACAATGCAACGCTGATCTTCCGTTGGAAGCCTCTTTCGAGTCACAGATTACAAAATACACTAAAACTAAAAGTAAATTTAACCATAGTTGAGACTTATTTATTAATTTCATTTAATCTCAGCTGTCTTAATTTGCACAGTAAACTTTAGACTCAATATCTATACTAATATTATAAAGAGGAAAGATTTGTTTGTTTGTTTGTTTGTAACGAATAGGCTCCGAAACTACTGGACCGATTTCAAAAATTCTTTCACCTTCGGAAAGCTACATTATCCCCGAGTAACAAGGCTATATTATATTTAAATAAAAATTAGGGATCCTTACTAAAACTCCAATAATGTAACATAAGGTGTAAAAAAATGACCTGAAAAATTCCTTACGTCGCGTGCGCTGCGAAAACTATTGATGATAGAACAAAATCATGTACTTCGACTTTGCAGAACTCATCATTATCTACAAAAAATGTCGCGACAGCATATGTCTAAATATTATAGTTATGTCACAGTAAGCAGTTTTTTATTCTAAAATATTAATTTAAATATGCCGCCTCTTGAAAGGGTCTTTATTTGTACCTTGGTATTAATCCTTATCAAAATAAATTACTTTATATTCAAGACGGCTTTAATACCTTTTTATAACTTTTTGAATTATTCAATTCGGACATTTCATTCGGAAGATATCACGAGTTTAAAAATGCAAGTATTAGAAAAAAGTCGCGAGGTTGTCGCTCACCGCGCTCAGCTAGCCAGCATGCGATGTAGACTCCATGTAAGCGTCACTGGGGTACGGCGGGGGGAGTCAATGTAATGTAATATAATATATAATATCCTAATCCTAACATAGGCTACTTTTAACCGCGGAAAAATACATACTTCGGCGGAAAAATATATGCTTACGCGGAAAAAATCGATTTAGATAAAATTTAGTATGTAGAAGATAGTTGCAAATAAAAGTATATGGCGAGAGACATTTCACCGCGGAAAATACATGCTTCCACGGGAAAATATATGCTTACGTGGGAAAATTCGATTTAGATGAAATTTAGTATGGATATGTATAGTTGCAAATAAAAGTATATGGCGAGACGAAGTTCGCGGGGGCTGCTAGTGTATGAATAAATTTGAATAGATAGGTATTCTATAATTGGAGCAATGAAATCTGGATAGTTGAACAACATTTAACTTCATTAGACGGCAGAATAATTTTAGTCTTAGTTTCTAACTCAACCGATTTTAACTTCGCACATTGTAATACTCTAGTCTATTGTTACCTTTCACCATGACAGGGTATTATAAAAGTTTTAGGGTTGGCCAAAAAACCAATTAAAAATTAAACCTTATTTTGGTATTCTTTCAAATATATATTTTTTAATTTCTAAACGAATTTGGTAAATATAATATATTTTTATTATACATTTACTGTTCCTGTAACTGCAAGCCATCCCATTATATATTAATATTATTAAAATTAAAGAATCGTGAATATTGCAATAGTAAACTTACTAAAATTTTAAAATCACGATGTTACTTCCTATATAACTGTAAGAACACAGAAATTATTTGTAAATGTAGAAACCAATAAATTTTCGTATAATTTTGTTCTAGGTCCTAAATAAATAAGTGAACATTATTTTGTAGTTTTTTCTCACTTAATGACATGAGAGAGAACATACACATAATAACACCTCACAGCTTAGTTATTGTATGAAGTATGAAATAGCCTTATTTAAAAATATTTTCCGTTTATATTTATTTTATAGTGATTGACTATCACTTAAGTTTTTTAAATAAGTATTAGAAAATGGTACTTAATAGAAAAAAATACAAGATCACAACGTAACCTTGGTCCCACTCCCACTCGAGGACCAAACATATTTTAAAGTATACCTAATTAAGGTTTATTTTTATTGTGCAGGTAAAACAGTCAAATATACCATGTTGTACTGCATTTTAGCAAGAAGTGAATTTTTATACCCTCCCTTAAGTTGATATCTAATATATCACACATCAAGCAATATTGTTGAGTTAGAGTTCTGAATCTTTGCTACTACGTTCAAAGTACTCGTAATTAAAACTTTTACATATGTAACAAAGAATATGAAGGTATGCAACAAAACTCAGTTAACCACATTCTGGACTTTTGCCCAGTACTAGCGCTCAAAATATTTTTTTTCATGTAGTTTATATCCTCATGTATCTATGTGCTCGCAGCTAATTGGATTTTCCAGTGAAAAGATTTTCATTCTTGCGAATAAAGTAACTTAAGTATTTCGTTAGCTATCTTAAGTTTAATTTTTACCCAAATAAATCCGTACAGATTTCAGAGTGAAGGCATAAAAAATATAAATATACGAACTTAAAATTATAAGAAATTGTTTGACGACTTACTACTTTACATAAATTTCATAAAATATTTTATAACCCGAGCAATTTCAAGGCACGTTCAATATCATCTTTTCAAATAGATCCAATGATAAATTTTAGCTAAAATGACAGATTTCACTAACTTTTTTAACTTGGGTTAGGTGAGGCTAGGTCAAACAAGTAGAGAATATTAATTAGTTAGCCCTATGCTAATAAAGACTCAGGCTCTTTAGAGCGTAATCATCGTAAGGCGACTCTATATACAGGGCGTCCCACGGCCATGCCACATGGAGGGAAAGTACCTACCTTAAATATTGTAGATAGAACATTTTACTAAAAGAAGACATTATTTGAATTTTAAAAACAAATTAAACTGCATTCATAGATATTTAAATAATTACATGGTTAAACCGGGAGTCGAACCCGTTACATTAGAAAAATAATTATCCTGTAGCTTTATCATACCGATCAAAAGGCTTCATCATAAGGATTATTTTTTTCTAAATAACATAGTGTCAAAAATAAAAGGAGGACCATGAATTTTAACATTTAATGTGAAATTTAGTTGTATATACCTTAGGTATAGGACTTTTTTTTTAAACTATACCATCGTCTTTAAACTGGTTAGCGATTATATCGAATAAAAAGATTATAGCGAATCCCCCAGAACGTATATTGGTATATAGGAGACCCGTGCCCATTAGTGGGACATAATGAGTTTTATTTATAATGATACTTTTACAAAAATATTCGTTAAACTGTACAGATCAAAGCAAAATATAAAACTTACCTAATTTGCCATCATCAGTAACTTATGTCAAGCTTAAAATATAATATTTAAATTAATTTAAAGTTATTTCTGGATTAACAAATTTAAAAGTTCACGTAATTTTATTTTATGATTAAATCTTTATTACAATACCATTTACATATTGTAAAATATAATATGTTGTTTGTTAATATAAGCTTAGTTCTTTTTGAAGCACTGGGGGTATTTGTTAATTATGTTATTTAGTTCTGGTTCTACTAAGTTTTTCGACAGCAAAATGTTGAGTATTAACTCAACAACCATCTTCATAATTTCTGGATTCCTGTTGGGGTTGTTGTAGAAATTCTCGGTTTTTCTTTTTATCATTTGACATTTGGACTCGCCTATCAAAGAATTGGCACAGTTCTGATTCTCAATCCAGTTTTTCAGATCGTTTTCTAAAAGAAACAGAAAAATAAAGTGGAAATTGGTTAGTATAACCCATTCACTGCGAGAGCTCGGTGTCGCTGGTGAGTAGTCATGGACTCGCGCATGGGCACTAAAGTGTTAAAAGCGTCAGTCGAAACGTCTTGTTATAGAGTCAATGATGTTTTTTTTTACATATTACTTTTTTTATTAAAACATTGCATTTTTAAAAAGTGTTGATATCTGTTTGAAGAAATACATAACGCATAACTGCGTAGGTATTCTATTGCGTTATACTGAAAATAGTTAACTATACTAATTTTCTCTCATTTTAGTACCTATTTGATAACTAATGAAAAAAATATTTAATTCAAATATACGAAATTCATCTAATAAAACAGAAAGCAGACAGCAAAAGTTTGATTAGTTTTACAAAGAAGTTAAATGATTAACCAGCTCATTCATACAAGTTGATTCTATTGTACTTTATTGAATTAGGGAAACCTTCCTTCAATTCAGAATTTAGATTCGGAATTATAACTTACCGGCCTCTGTACTAAATTCTTCGATCGTTATTTTATGATTCACATAACTATTAAATGTGGATACTAAATCTGTAGCAAGTTTTTCATTTACTTGGGATAACACAGCCACAGAATTTATTGTATTGTTTAATAACGTATCATTTACTAGATCGTTTGTACTAATTCCATTTTCAATATTTTTTTCTCCCGCTATTATTTTAGTAAAAGATATGATTAGAAAAATATATTTTAGGGACATTGTTATTGATAGTAGGTACAAGTGTACAATTTCAACTGTGACCTCTGTCTGGCTACCTACACACGAATAGGTTGTTCCAAAAAAAACAGTAGGTAGGTACTAGGTACCTACTGTTTTTATGGAACAACATCTGTGTAAACTAAGCTTACCTACGTCAGACACCGTAGGTACCATTTTCATTAACCATCACTTTTCTTAAAAGCTAAGAAGGTACTTACACGGTATATTATTTGCTATAACTAGGTAGGTTTTAGGATTATGTTATCGATTAAGTTTGTTTACGTTATATTTTACGTAAACGATACGTAGGTAGGTACCTAAGTACTAATAAAAGGTAATCAAAAATAAACATTTAATTTATCAAATATTTTTATAGAAACCAATTTTCAAGAAACCTTTCGATTCGACTCAACCCAATTCAGAGTCAAAACAAACAATGCGGGACCTTTTGTAAATAAATTGTAAAGATTTTCTTTGATTGTAAAAGTGAAAATATAACTCGACAGAAATTATATTGAACTGTTCTCTATTTCTGACAGGATCTTATCTATTTGAAGTACTTACAAATAGGAGACTAAATATTGACTCATACGACAACCCTTTCACTATTCCATCCGACTCACTTAAATTAAATATCTTTTCAGGTGTCGCACACTTCGCACTCCAGGCAACATTTTAGTGGCCAACCTAGCGCTGAGCGACTTTCTGATGTTGGCCAAAACACCTGTGTTTGTCTTCAACTCTTTTAACTTGGGCCCTGCGTTGGGAAAAACAGGTACCTACGTACTTAACACGTTTTATTAATTTTTGCCGTAGTTGAAACTGAAAATGAGCTTTGATCAGCGTTGGCAGCTATTATAATTGAATACATAAATATAATATTGTTGTATTTAAATGTTATGCCTGCGTAATTTAGTACCTACTGGTTAAGTAGTGCGTGGATCTGTTTGTCCTCAAGTCGAAGGGAATATAATGTACCTACAATCAATTATATTGGGGAGGCCCATGCCTTGTAGTGGGACGTAAATAATAGTCACAATAGTCATTGATTGATGAAAAATATAATAAATTGTTATGGTGATGTACCAAATCGAATAATCTGTGCCTATTTTAGAAACTTATCAACCTGTAGTTCTCCAGTTTTTTCAACCCACGCTAATATTATTTCAATATTAAGATTAATTCAGAGATAAATCACAGATTAATGTCATTTTTAGGGCAAATCGACTGAACCTACGCTGTAAAACAATACTGATCCAAGTATTATTTTACAGCGTAGGTGATGTCGCGAACAGCAGTAGTTATTTCATAAATCAATAGATATCTACCTACCTACACTATGTTTCTGTGAAAAAATTACCGCAAAGAAGGTCTCACTCATTATAATTATGTAAGTAACTTTTACAACGGGAAAATATTACAACGCAGGCGAAGCCGCGGGGTGGAGAGCTAGTTTATAATAAAAGTAAGGATTTATTAGCAAATAACTGTAAACCCGCGAGGTGTTAACAAGTTAACTGTTAAAATGTTTCAGGTTGCGTGGTGTACGGGTTCCTGGGTGGTTTAACGGGCACGACGTCCATAGCCACACTATCGGCGATCGCGTTGGACCGATACTGGGCTGTGGTGCGTCCCTTGGAGCCGCTGCGGGCCCTGACCGCGATACGGGCCCGGCTAATGGCGATCATCGCGTGGCTCTACGCCGGGGCGTTCTCCATTATCCCCGCACTCGACATCGGCTACGGCCACTACGTCCCCGAGGGGTACTTAACGAGCTGCAGCTTCGATTACCTCACAGATGAGCTCTCACCACGTTACTTCATATTCGTGTTCTTCTGCGCGGCCTGGCTCGCTCCCTTCTGCACTATCACTTTCTGCTACATAAGCATCTTTAAAGTCGTCGTCTGCAACAGAAACATGACAAACCCGAAACTAGAAAACCAACTATCTTCCAGACACGTTAAGGAGAGAACCAAACGCAAGGCGGAGATAAAACTCGCGTTTCTTGTCATGGTAGTTATCGCTTTGTTCTTTGTCTCGTGGACGCCGTACGCTGTGGTCGCTCTACTGGGGATATTCGGCCAGAAACACCTCATTACCCCGATCACGTCGATGATACCGGCATTGTTTTGTAAAACAGCGGCTTGTATCAACCCTTTCATTTACATAATTACGCATCCGAAATTCCGTAAGGAGTTCGAGAAAATATTTTTGGGCGATAAATCGAGGCGAAAGGATGGTACTTTGAAAACGATCGGGTATACGACAGATGCGACCAGAGCGCATCGGCCTAGCAAGGACTTCAGTGATACTGATGTAGAAGTGGTGGAAATGAAGGATATTCCATATCAGTCGGACAGTTTGCCGCGGGTGGAAGCGGACAAAAGTATTAAAACAGTTTCATCGCGGGTGGCTAAACGCGAAGATTCTCAGAGAAGTATTACAAGTAGCATAAAAAGTTGCGAGGAAACTGTTGTAAGTCCACCGTCCTGGTACTCAAAGCCGCAATTTACGAAGAAGAAAAGTTTCCACAGGCGCTCTTCTCATAGCGTCATTTCACAGAACTCTGAGATTATATAAATGTTTGTTGTTAGTAAATCTACTTCTGAATTTAAATAGGGCACACACTCTTACCATTTAGTGTTATAGGATTAAATTTGTTTACATAACCTTTCATCATTTATAGCATTTTAGATTTCAATTCAAAAGACAAAAATAGGTAATGCAAATTGCTACGCCGTAGCAAAAATGGCGTAGATATCTCTACACCGTAGCAGTAAAGCCACGGGGTCATCTCTAAAACGTATCAGACGCACACCATATGGACCAAGAGCCTGTGATGGCCAGACCTTCCTTTAATTCACAAGCGTGAAAATTCTTTCATGTGTATGTCTAACATAGGTAAGAATAACCCCCAAACATGAAACCTGTCTGATCCAGGTTTCATGTTTGGGGGTTATTCTTACCTTAACAACCTTTTACCTGTTATCTCCCAAAGGAACCACGATCCAGGTTTCATGTTTGGGGGTTATTCTTACCTATGTTAGACATACACATGAAAGAATTTTCACGCTTGTGAATTAAAGGAAGGTCTGGCCAGACCGGGCTCTTAGTATAGACTAATAACCTGTGATGGCCAGACCTTCCTTTAATTCTGAAGCGTGAAAATTATTTTATGTGTATGTCTAACATAGGTAAGAATAACCCCCAAACATGAAACCTGGATCGTGGTTCCTTTGGGAGATAACAGGTAAAAGGTTGTTATCTCCCAAAGGAACCGCGATCCAGGTTTCATGTTTGGGGGTTATTCTTACCTATGTTAGACATACACATGAAAGAATTTTCACGCTTGTGAATTAAAGGAAGGTCTGGCCATCACGGGCTCTTAGGTTAATACGCCGCTGTAGAAACTCAGGCGTACCATGGAATATAATGTGTTAGCACATAACAAGAACTTTTGTGTATTTCGATGTGTAGTTTTCAACTGCACTTTAAAAAAATCAAGAATGTTCTAACGAGACTTTAATAGTATGCATTCTATCCAATAGCAGTACCTACTAGGCACCTACCTTTATTCTGTGCATTTAATGTACTACAAAATCAGAATTTAATGTTGTTAATCTATTTCATGTTGTGATGTTCTGAACATATTAAAATTTAGCAATATGTGAAAATACGTTTTTTATTTATACCTATGCATTTCAGTTCAGAAGTTCAGGGAACACCTGTAAATAAAAGATAGGTACATAGTCCCCGCGTAGACTTTCGTCAAATGGTTTAGGTTATTTATTATCAGCAGCGCTGGACAGAATACAATATCTACCTATCTCGATAGTTTCAGTGGTAATAAGTACCTATACAGTTTACAGCTACCGCGATTTTGTGCTTTGTCTCAACTTGGGTCAGAATGACGGCACAGCAGCATTTTTCTAGAAATTTTCGTTTTTCATTTTCTTCAGAGACTTGGGTGGAGGTTTAGCAATTGCACACAATTTAGCCATCAGCGCCATCTATTAGTTCCATGGTAAAAAGCATTACGGAACCGGAATATTATGTTTTTCTTAGGTTGGCCGTGAATGGCCGCCATCTATCTGTCAAAGTCAATGAATTGGCAATGTCTAAAGCAGCTGTTCGTTTATAGCCTTATGTTGGCAACAATGTTGTTTATGGTTCGTAACCTATCTCGTGGAAATAAATATATTTTTAGAGAAAAAAGCAGTTATTTACGCTATTATAGCGACAAAAAGTCATATAAACTTCTATTTTTCGGCTCTGATAGTATAGCTTTCAGTAGTTTTAGGAAGGTAAACGAATTCAGGTATGTAATCTATTTTCATTTTCTAATAGTATATTGACTTATTATTTTAATTCTACATATAAACTGAATCACAATATATGTTTTTAGGAAAAACGGAGATCTAATAAGCCGTCTTGATCTAGTCATAACCAACAATGCCAAAAATAAGTCGGAAGTCCAGAAATATGCAGAAAGTGAAAACATTACTACAAAAATATGGCCACTTCAAGGATTAGAAAAGGGGGAGTATGATCTAGGTTTGATTGTGGCATTCGGACATCTGATAAAAGATGATCTCCTTGATAAATTCCCTCTGTAAGTACCAACTTGTTTAACATAAGTACTTACTTTTGTCGGACTGTATTATTATAATTATTGTCTTGAAGTCAATTAATTGAATTACATAATTGATAGGTACTTTCAAATGTATTTGGAGAACAAAATAACTTAACTGCTAGAAAAACCCATAATCATGCAACATAATAAAATTTTAGCTTACCTGTACCTAACTGACCTTTTCTCTTTTGATTTTATAAAATCATTTAATAATTACCAAACCTGTTGATTTCAGTGGGATGGTAAATGTACATCCAAGTCTGTTACCCCGATGGCGCGGTGCTGCTCCTATAGTACATACATTGATGCACGGAGACAAAATTACTGGAGTGTCACTTATGAAGATTCTAGCCAACATATTTGATGTTGGTAAGTGTGGAAAAATCTTATAAGCTTATCATTAGTCTATCTATAACATTATCAAAGAAACGTTTCTCCACAGTTAAAATTACCCAAAATAATTATTCCAATTACAGCCAAATGTAATGATTTTGTCAGCAAAATTAGTTCAGCAGGAGTTAGTGCTGATCACACACATACTGACAAACTTTCACACTTCAATAACATAATGCTAATCAATTTCAGGTGCAATAATTGACCAAAGAAAAGTGCCAGTATTGGAAAACATCAAATTACCAGAACTCACTGAGCAGTTATCAGACATAGGAGCCGATATGTTAGTTAACTGTATAAAATCTCTTCCTACAAGTCTCAATAGTGCCCAACCTCAGAGTACAGAAGGTGTTACTTATGGTAAGAAAACGTTATATTTTCTAACTGTGCAATATTCATTTTATTGTCATAATTTTATCTATTAGACATCAACCAACTGCTACGCATAGGCTTTTCTAAATAATTTCCTTATAACTAACCTAAATAACTTACTCAAGGACATTCAGTCCTTGTTCTACCGAAAGTGCAATTAGGTGCCTACATCATCACTTTTAAAGGCACTGAGGATGACGAAATTATAATATGTTGCATAAATCCCAATTATACATTTCTCAAAGTAGGACTTTAATTCCTCTGAATAATGAATAAACTTGGTAATCGAACCCGCAACCTCTTGAGTCGCAGGTGGACCTTCGCCCGCAGCGGTCGTCGTCAATTAAATAATCAATACTCATCTTTATTTCCAGCTAAGAAGATAAATAAAAATATTAGTGAAGTCCGATGGCATGAAATGACAGCAAAGGATGTGTATAATCTACATAGAGCCCTGTATGGAGTACACTCTCTCACAACGAAATTTAGAGACAGACAAATGAAACTCTTTGAAGCCTTTTTAGCAGATCAACCAGCCCACTCAGATGCTCAGCCCGGTACAATTGAATATTGTGACACTACAAAATCAATAAAGGTTATCTGTAAAGACAGAAACTACATCCACTTTAGATCACTGAGGATAGTTGGTAAAAAAGAAATAACAGCACTAGACTTTTATAATGGTTACATTAAAAATATGCCTGTAGAAAAAAGGAATAGTATAGCATTTATAAATAAAATAAAATAGAATACAACATACATACATAATTTAGATTTATTTATACCACCATAAACATACATATAATTATACCATAGAATATTTTAGATATTATTAAATACCACAAATACCTTACATAAACTGCATATTATAAGAAAAATAATTGGACGAATGATATACAAATAAATATGAGGTTTAATTAAAAATAATGTCTTTACTACAATCAATATTTGTATCTAGGTGGGATCTTATGGCTAATTTGTACTAATTACTTTACTATTTTAGGAACATGACGTCACACTAAGATGGCCTCAGACCCTAACCCTGAAAATAAAAATAGAAATTAGAAGTTTGCCAAAAATATATGTAGGAATAGATAGGACATTGATAAAATGACATTCCCATATCACCAGATATTTCACTATAGATAGAATATAGACAACTAGTAATGTTAATTACTCTTTTAGTACCTGTCTTTTTTGAAGGTAAAAAACAGAAGAATTTTATTATAAAGGTTCTACCCACCCCACCATATCATACTGGTTACACTGCTATGAATGTTTTCAAAGCAACGTGTTACGCTCTACATGCCCAGGTCACCGAATGGATGGACCGCTTTATACATAGTTTAACAATACTAGACGTCACGGTGCTGTCTCTGTAGTGGACATACTCTCATACTTTCCAATTCAAAGAATATTATTTTACGCTTCTATTCAGGCCCTAGTATGATACGTTGTAGTGAGCTGAAATCTTCAAAGTACTTCTGTGATAAAGGTACAACAACATTATATACCTATATTATTGATTTAACCAGAGACAAAAATGCACTTTATATTAATAGGCCGGGATCCGTAGTACATGGAAATCAAGTGATTACTAACAAGCTAATTTTTGGTGAGTAGCTTCGTTTCGATGAGACGTCCAAAGATATCCTATACCCAACTCTCGATTGTGGTAGCTAACAGAGATATCAAGGATTAAAAAATTCAAGGTTGTAAAACCGGGATAACGGACCACGAAATTTGTCGGACAATATGTCCGTTAGATTTTATCAATATTAATTAAGTATACAACAAAAAATCAGCTGGTTAGTAATCATAGTAATCATTTAAATTGATCTCGTTTTCGACACATTTTGGAAATGGCGGACTCTTTGATCAAACCATAGGTTTTGTAGGACAAACATGTTTTTATATAATTTAGATAATTATCTTGAGATATAACATATTGTCCTACAATTTTCGTGGTCCGTTATCCCGGTTTTACATCCTTGAATTTTTTAATCCTTGATATCTCTGTTAGCTACCACAATCGAGAGTTGGGTATAGGATATCTTTGGACGTCTCATCGAAACGAAGCTACTCACCAAAAATTAGCTTGTTAGTAATCACTTGATTTCCATGTACTACGGATCCCTGACTATAAACATCTAAAGCGATTATTTTACTGTAAATTCGGTCAGATAATAAATGGTAAAATTGATAAGGCAATAGCATAAAATTAGTATATGGTTTTTTTAAATGACGAAGGTAGGTAGGTACTTACCGAGATTAGTCACACGAAATCACAATTAAACTATTATTTTTAAAATTTCACTACATGATATAATACAGTGTCGGTCTTTAAGACCCACTTACATGCCAACTAAATGACAGATATTTCTATCTTTCCAATTTCTAGTGTCATCAAACATCTTCACTTTGAGATAATAGATAGTTAGGTACGTCATGAAGGTAATGATGATTGCAATGCAACAAAGACGACAGACAAATAATATGGTGCATTTATTAATTAAAGGTCGAATTTGAAATGTAAAACGTTCACACCAGCCTCGATAATTTAACTCTTACGAAGGATTCAGTTTAGTTGAAATTCGGTATTTCAATACATGAATTCACACATAAATTCAGTTTCAAGACAGTGCAAAAAACCGAACCTGGTTTGACATCGTTCCGACTGTACATAGGAGCGAACGCACACAGAAAGCCGAATACCTGCACATATCAACCAGTGCTTGTTTTTAATTAACTGTTATAAGGTTTTGTAGCTGACAATTAATACGCGCTCTACGGCAATAAACAATCCGGTGCAAGAGGCAATACAGAATTCTGCGTAAGATACAAACAAATGTTGGTGTGTATTATTACGTCAGTGCAAGATGTACAGCGGGAAAACAAAACCGATTTGATGAAAATAGGACACGATCGAGACTAGTACCTATGTGAAAGTAGCATAACATTTCAAATTCGTTCCATAGTATATCTTTATTTATTTACAAACAAGAGGTTTTATCGCAAAAACAGAAGCCTGCTCCTTACCTCAACAGATACTGCAATGGGATTTTCTAACTATCCGAACCCTGCAAAAAAAAGCTTTCTACGTAGGTACCTATTATAGGCTTCTGTTTTTCTAAGACGTGTGAACAGTATAGGTTTGATTAGTGAATGAAATGACAATTAAAATTATGACCTTTTAATAATCTTTGTTTAAAACAAGACTTGCATTTACTTAAATCTAATCCCTACCTAATTGAATCCCTTCTACTTTTACACCTTATATACTATATTATTTACCTTTGCCTAGCAATAGACTAGTTTTAAAATGGCATACAACAACCGTATCTACCGAATGTGAAAGTAATTTTAATTAAAAATACATGGGAATTAGTTCCCATGCTACCTAAAAGACAACAAAAAGATAAATAAAAAATGCTTTCATTGATGGCGTGGTAATGGAATAACACCATAGTCTGTGAATAAAAATATAAAAGTTACGGAAGAATAGTTTTGAAATGTTTACCTACAATGATTTTAAGAAGGGATTAGAACTGTATAATATAAACCTTCTCAACGATTTGTACACATCCTTTTATAATAAACCTCTCTCAACAACCTTGCGTTGCTTTAATTAAAAGACATTGCTAAGCAATTAACTGAATAACTGATTAAACTGTCAATACCATAAACTGTTGTTAATCTTAAATGGCAATATTAAAAAAAAACTACGAAGCAATGTTTTAGGTCAAGCAGGAACAGAAGAATGATGGTTAAGTGCTTTTGTATGAAAGCTGTGGTGATGACGTCACACGGTGTCCAATAAAGGTGTCACAGGGAACATTTGATCGGCGGCTGAGCCCTAAAATTGTATATTCAATTACTATTCTAACAGATCTCAATGGGTAATGTTCAAATGAAGGGTCATATTCACAATTTAATAATGAACAAAATGATAGATGAAGTGTTTCAACTGTTCAGTGCAGACTTTGAACTCTCAATTGAACTGGAATTCCAATTCCAGTTCAATTGAGAGTTCAAAGTCTGCACTGAACAGTTGAAACAATTCAATTCAAGCATGGGCTTTCTAATGAGAGTAATTTCTATTACTCTCATTAGAAAGCCCATGCTTTGATGGCTAATTAGCAATTAAGTTTGATTATTATGATTTCGCAGGTAAAAAGTCATTTCACAGGGGGATCGTAAAAAGAAATGAGAAAAACATAATTAGAGGCATGTTTAAATAGTTTTGCTAATTGTTAGATTTGTGACAGTTATTAATGGTATGTCATGTAGCAAAATATAAAATCATAACGACATTTGATCTGAAAAATTTATTACAAAAGCAACACATTAAATGTATATGCAATAACATATAAAAATAAAACAACATGCATATAAAACACGATATAAACGTATAAAAATAACAAGCAGTTGTTAGTCAATATATAACTTATTTGTTTCATAATTGTTTTCAATATATACTAATATTCTTCGGACCAAATCTGAAAGTTATCAATGAAGTAAATAAGTCAACGCGCAGGACTAGTTCGTTTAAGAAGGAATAACCACTTATACTTATAATAAAATTTACCAATACTTCTATGCACTACATTTAATTTACGCTTATACTTCTAGTAATGTCTTAAAATGGAACGTGCATTTAAAAGATAAGTGACCAACAAGTACATAGTACTCTGTACATAAACAATATTATTCACAATATATTTTGTACTCGAGCTTAAATTAGACTGCACAACATTAATAAACTTTATCTCAACAATAACCACTCGACTATGTTCATTTATTCCGAAGCTACTAGTTAGACATGATACGTTAACAGATACGGGCCGGCAAAACTTGTTTGCATATATGACAGATAATACATCAGCGATAACGCGTATATCGCGCTTTCAATAAGCGCCGATATACAACCACATCGCACAAGCACTGCACGGGTGCTCTACCACTGCACATGCTCTATTCTAGCAACGCGACTCTGATTTCTATGACTGCACAGCGTACATGTTCATATACATTTTCGTTTAGAAAATACCGATTACCATCATGTCATTTAAAGGATGCCATGTCTCATAATATCCATCGTCCATTAGATGCATATATGTATATGAACATTCGCAATTAATTTTGAAATGTCAATGGTTAGAGGTAGCAGTAGTGCAGGTTTCGTATTGACTTTTCGTTGCAATATAATTACTATCATGCTGACGTCAGCTGGAATTCTGCCGTTATTAATTACAAAAAAAAAACATAATAAGATGAAATAGCCTCAAAATATAAATCTGATAGTTAGTCACTGGCGCCATCACCAATTCAACAATCAAAATCTCAAAAGCCGTACAGCCATAGAATCATTACATGAAAAACCAATCTAAGTACTAGCAACAACCCTGTAAAATAAACAAAATGTTATGTACACAAACAGTTAATGGCTCTATTCTATGGTGTACATGGCACTAGTTTAGTTCCTAGAAGCTGATGGACGTCTTACATGTGCTCGGGGTGGCTGCGGATGCAGTCGATGAAGTCTGACGGCTTCAGCTCGCCTCGGCAGATGCGGAACACCGCGGTGAACAGAGGGAACCTATAAAGAAATAACGTATGTTCGTTTCAATAGTTTAATAAAATAGTTAAGAACATAGCCAAAAATCTGCTGGCGGCTGGCACGTATTCATAGATATAATTTATCATGACTGGTTGCCACCGACACAAGAAACCTGCATTCAATATAAAAAGCCGCATTGAAACTGGTTCATTTGATATGGTGCTTGAAACAAACCAAATATACATTGTAGTTATAATTACTATCTTCCAACACGTTATAAAAGTAAGCCTAAGTATTTTCTGGAACTGAAATCTCAATACCAAATTGGTTTATATCCTGTATGAAATAGCAACAACCATCCAACTTTGGTTGGCTTGTGAAAGGTTCGTGGATTTCCCGTTTATTTAAATATGGATCAAAACACGACAGTTTATAAAGAAAAATATAAAATTTGGCCTTTACAATACTACAGATACAAAAATATAAATTACTTAGTGTTAAAATGCATACAGTCTATTTCTTTCAAGTAAAAGTCCTTCACTGATAAAGTTTCCTCGACCTCTCGCGGCACGTGGAGACAAGCCAAGTTCACGTTGCTATTTTAGCTCAACCTTACAATTTGCTAAACGTAATTGTATTGTAGCAAACAATTAGGTGTCTGTTAAATGTATTGAAAAAGAGTTAAATGTCTTGCGGTGAAAGAGCAATGAACAATAATGTAAGTTTTATTGTTTGGTGCTCTTTCACAGAAAATGTTTTGAAGATACGAGTAGATTGCCAGAAAAGAGCATGGGATACTTTTACCGCTGGAAAAACAACTCTAACGCAGCCAAAACCGCAGGGCGAAAATAGTCAGCTTAAAAACCTAGTGTGTAGGTATAACAGTAGTAAAATATAGTGTGTAGGTAGGTGTAAGTGTAACACATACGTGTTACGTAGTTTATGTAATTAGTGTAACAAAAATAAAATAACACATTAACGCCTGCTGTTCGCGATCAAACAGATTTTGCACTATATGATCCGCTCATTTATACAATGACTGAAATCTCAATCAAAGTACCGATCGTTAAGATTATGGCAATTTGAAAATTATAGATGTATGATGTTAGTGAACTAGTCATATTCGACAATGTGGTTTATTTTAATCTTCTCAATTCAAAGACCACGCAAAACGATCATGATAAATATTCTAATCTGAAATTACGTAGAAATGTTATCGCCAGGCGCCGTCATCATACTAAACTAAGCCTACATTTTATTTAGGTGCCGTGTCAATAAAGGTGCGGGTAAAAGGTATTACGATAATATTTGACACTAAGTACTCACTTGATTTCCCCGTGAACATAGGCCATATTGGCTTATTTGAGAAGATTCAAACCCCCCCGAGCAACTCAGAATGTTTCCTCTTGAATTTAGTATTGTGCGCTTTTAACACGTAATTTAACGGTGAAGGCAGACAGAACTAAT
The DNA here is from genome assembly GCA_963691955.1 of Chloroclystis v-ata. NCBI lineage: Eukaryota > Metazoa > Arthropoda > Insecta > Lepidoptera > Geometridae > Chloroclystis > Chloroclystis v-ata. The sequence continues at coordinate 5,790,879 of OY829902.1, read as the reverse complement.
AAGTCCGTCTCCCAATATAGGGAAGGTAAATAGGGGGGGAGGGGGTAAATAGTTTGCAGGTGGGTTTTAACCTCGCTGCGCACCTCTACATTTCATTCCAAAACTTGGTTTACTTAGTTTAGTGGTAAAAGCGTCATTGCTGCAATAGACGGGTTTATTGTCTGACCGCGATAAGAATACGTTTAGGACACTTGTCAGTTTGACACGTTAGTGATGGGCACAACATAATGAGTTCGTAACCGTTCCTCCAAAATGAACCGCCGCGTTATTTTTAATATTATTTTCGTTTTAAATTGGCGGAATCATTTAATATTTATATTTTAGTAATTTAAGTGGAAACCGACTGTTTTAGCGTCACAAAATGGCGGCCCATAACGCCATTTGGGGTTATTATTTTAAACACAAATATAAAAATGCCACTTTCTTTCGCGCGTTCGGTTTGGTCGTAGTTTTATTCTTATATTTAATAAAATCTTATAGTCCATTATTTTCCAATTCTTAAACGTATTATTTTTTAAATATAACTGTAACAGATAACGATACTGTTGTTGCCTGTTATTTTTAGCACAGCACTACCTACAAATATAAAGCACTGACATAACCTTGTAATAGCGCAATATTATCGCAATATTATTACGCAGATTTAGAAAAATATTGTTTACCAAGTTATTTTACACTCTGTTTGGCACAAAATTATTAGATTCATTGATTATTGATATAATAATGTAGATTTAATGCTCATCAATTGTTAAAACGGTAAACAAACAGCAAAAATATTTTAATCGTAACTGCAACGCCATTACAAAGTTACGTTGTCAGTTCAATCGCGATGTGTCAGGAACGCAAACTTATCGTGGCGAAACTATAAGTCAAAACTACTCACTTGTTCTCCATATTCTTGTTGGCAAGCATGTGGTTGACTTCCTCCGCTGTGATTGGTCCTTGCAGCTTCTGTCCATTCAACATCTCATCCTCTAACTCTTTGATAGAGCGGCCTGTCTTCACGAAAGCTTCCGCTACCCTCCTGTTCCTACCACCTGTAAAGTAATTTGAACTTTATACATAGACAATACGTATCGTAATACCGTAAAATCGTAAATCAATTAGCATTTGCACTTTAGTCACAGTTGATAGTAGTTTGATAAATGGCATTAACTAGGTCTTATCATTAAATAATTCTTATTACAATGCTTTAAGATTTGGTTTACAATAGTGAAGTGATGTAAACAAACAGCGGTCGATAAATATAAATGTGGGAGTGAATTTATCGTAATATTGAAGTATCCACCTTTCATAGGAACTTAGTGGAATTTTCCTAGCTTTGTACTATTTTTTTCTATTTTTATATGGATCATAAAAAGGCAAAAACATAGTCCACAAACGAATAAATTTCTATATCTTAAACATTTTAGGTGAATCTTGCTTTGCTACAAATCAGGTCAATGCACACAAAATTGTCCTACGGCCGTTCAAACAGAATATTTTAATATATGTATAGTAAGTACACTGTCCTACACAACACACAATAGATTTTTAATAAACAAATACCTATTTGTATCAATAGCATGAATCAGTGACGTGACCAGTCGTGAACATTGACAGTAAAGAGCAATAGATCATGACTTTTGTACCTAACAGATAGGTAATTATGATGAAGAGCAATTTAATATTACACTTGGTTATGGCTATAAAACAAATGCCAATAGCATTTTACTTTGCTTCCGTGGTTATAAAATGTGTTTAAATGTGTTACTCATCATTACTATAAAATAAATCACGACGCGAAAGCTAAAATTATAGTCGAGTCAAGCCACTTTAATTAGGTCTTACTCCAAATAACATAGGTATTCTATGCTGAATATCAGTAAGTTTAACGAAAACAAAATAAAATGATCATACATTTTTATGTTTCGCCATCGCCATACCGACTAGCTAGGGATTTATATACGAGAAGACGATCAGCAATATCGTTCTGTGTTCTGTAACCAGCTTAGATACATAACCAAATCCTCTGCATTGATACCAGGTTACCAGCACCGATATAGCAATATCCGATATGATAACGTAAGGTCACTGTAATAAACGTTATCAACATCGTGTAAATCACCTCACTCAACTGAAATGCCTATTTTAAATTAAATGCGTTGCATAATCTTTATAATTGAAGTGATAGTGAGATAAAGAAAATAAGTTATGTTAAATCAATGTTAAATAAGTAATGTTTCTTCCTAACCATTTTTAGTTGATCACACATATTTTTATGTTTCAATGTAGTTCCTATTGTTAGTTAGTAATGTTTGTTTCATGTGCATTGATATGGTGTTTTGTGTGACGAATAAATAAAATAAATCATTTCCATTTATAGGTTATAATGTGCATATAAAAATATCGGGTAATTTTCCATTAAATCTGTGCTATGCTTCAATGATATGGATGTGTTGGATAGCATCCAATATTTGGTCACATACTCGCAGCTCACCCTGGTGATGCTAAGTATTTACGTTTAATAGGTGCGGGTGCGGATGGGTTAATGGATATTGGCCGAATCGAAACACACATACGAATACTTATAACTTAACTAGCTTAAGTTTAGCCGTTTACGTCCACGTAAACTGCTAAACACAAGCTTGCAAGCCGCTTCTGACCGAATAAACTGTTTTTTATTGCTTTAACTGTGTAGTGTCAGTTTTCACTAAATTATTTATCGATCCGCGGTATTCATTCAAAAACGTCCAGCTAGCTAAATCGATGACCCTCGTTCTACTAAGTTCTACACTCACCATAGCAGGTAGGTAATTAAAAGATCGGTAACTCCGCAAAATTCAAAGAACGTGCTAAGCTTGCTGCCCAAGTTGACTTCCACGAACTTTGATGATCTCAATCAGAGCCAATCGAATGACGGGCATTTATCCGCTGGGCTAAATCCTGTACCTTAATGCTACATCTACACTACACTCACCATAGCAGTTAGTGATGAGATCGGCAACTCCGCAAAATTCAAAAAACGTGCTATGCTTGCTGCCCTGGTAGAAGGCGTCCACGAACTTCAATCATCTACATGAGACTTAGTCGTAAGGCGGCCATTTATCCGCTGGGCTAAATCCTCTACATCTACACTCACCATAGCAGGTAGTGATGAGATCGGCCACTCCGCACGACTCGAAGAACGTGCTGAGTTTGCTGCCCGGGTAGAACACGTCCACGAACTTTATCATCTCCATGAGGCCCAGCCGGATGACGGCCGCCTTCGTGTTGTCCCCGAAGCCGAGCCCGTCCACGAAACCCGCGCCCACCGCTACGATGTTCTTTGAAACGGAATTACAGGTTAACCCTTGAGGAAAAATCGTGGAAATCAAGTTAACATAATATCCAAAACATAGTTTTGTGTTACAATGTATTAATGGGCCCCGCGATACAGGCTTTGCTTAGTGTGGAGTACGCTGATCTGTCTACTAGATTTAATTGTATTTTAATACGTTATATATTTTCACTAATACTAATACTGCCAATCACAACAATATTCTGAATACTCGGCGCAGTATAGATAGAGAATAGTGATGTGGTAGGTGTAGGTAGTAAATGCTTTGCTTAAATATTATAGTTGTAAGACAACTAAAACATTGAATATACAATATTCAGTAAAATTATATGAATAAATAATTATTAATTGTTGTACGTTAGTCTCGCTAAGAACAGCTGGGCGATTAAGCAGATTTTTGGTCTAGAAATTACAAATTACGTGGAAGATCTAAACGGTAAAAAAACGGGCGAAGCCGCGGATAAGTTTGTATGTCAATATATTACGTAAACTTTGAAAGCTAATAAATATCATTCTCATAATTTTCATAAATATTTATAACATGCAACCCTAAAATAATTTATACAAACAGTTCACCCTACTCAATTTAAAATATTCGTGAACTAACGAGCCAATTATAGGTCTCCGGCATAGGTCAACCGGATGGCAAGAAATTACTCTAAGTTTGCTAGGGCAGGTAAATTTAACCCTTATGTTTAGTTTAGCTTTCTGTACCGGTTAACTAATTTTAACGGTTGACGTCATAAAGGGCACACTTTACTACATTGTTAGGTCATTAAATAAATAAGTGTTGTAACTATTCGTTGTGTTGACTCTGCACTGTGTTATGATTATGTGTTTTATACTCGTATTTGCGGATTTTCCACAATAAATGGTCTAGCACATCCATTACCGGCCCTATTTACGTTACCATATTGTAACATATGGACAAAAAAGTCAAGGCCTTAATTCACCACGCTGGCCAAGTGGGTTGGTGAATGTCACATGTCCTTCAAATGTGCTACAAAAAGTATTATCATAACATATTTTGAATATCTAGTTCACTGATATAGCGCGTGTAACCCAACAAACACTATTCAGCTTAATTATATTAGTGGCGTAAGTAGAGATAATCTTATTCACCGATTACGAATTTACATAAGAATGACGTCAACCTGAACAAAACCATTTACAGAATTTTGATGAGTTAAATAACATCCATCAGAAAATAGCTGAAGTTTCAAAAAGTTAACCAATAGAGACGAGCGCAAAATGGTCAAGGAAACAATATGTTTGCGATAAGATAAATGTCATTAAGATCTTTAGTAACGAGTGCAAGTCCTTAGCCATTTCAGGCTTGTTTACCTTGTCAGAACTCCGGTAATTGCTTAAGTTACTGCGTTGAATTATTATTCATCTGTATAATACTTTAAAGTTATAATATTTCCGTGTTGTAATGGAAATATAACACCGTTTAAGTAAAAGTCAGGACATTTATTAACACAGCGTTTACATGGACACGTTTAAAAACTTCAATTATTATAAATCTATACTAATATTATAAAGCTGAAGAGTTTGATTGTTTGTTTGTTTGTTTGAACGCGCTAATCTCAGGAACCGCTGGTCCGATTTTAAAAATTATTTCAGTGTTGGATAGTCCATTTATCGAGGAAGGTTATAGGCTATATTTTATGAAAAATAGCAAGCGAAGCTGTTGGCGGTCGGCTAGTAATTTATAACTCGTCTATGTAATGACAAACAAAATTATTAAAATGTTGTTTGATTGGGAAATACAAAAAGTATTAAAAAGGTTTTATTGGTAAATAAACAAAAACTGTTTTTGGTACTTGGCTATTTGCTCCTATTTTTATATAATTAAGTACAGAAAAATCAACATAGAAAACTAGTGGGCGCAGCGGGGTTTGAACTTATCACCTTCGAAATGAGTCGAGTATGTTCCCACCACGGTCACGCGGCAACCACTGGATACAATACAATAATACAACTTACATTACATAATCATCATCATCATTGTATATTACCTTCAAAGCGCCGCAGATTTCCACAGCATCCTCATCATCGACCACGACGACCCTGAAGTAGTCTGTTTGTATGATATCCCTCATCGTCGGCGCGAGCATCACGTCGCGGCATCCAATCGTTGTCTCGCAGAATTTCTCCTCTGCCACCTTGTTAGAAAATTTATTTATTTATTTTAGTGTATTTGGAGAACAGACAGTCCGTATAAACAATCAGTATTACAGAAAAAACTCTAGGGACCATTTATGTGTTCCCCATACATAGTATATAATTACATAGACATGTTACATAAATACACAGAAAGTGTCACTCTTATAAATAGATATTAATATTATTTAAAACTACATAGGCGCAAATTTGACTGATATAGTTATTTATAAGTTTATGCTGTTTGTTATTCTTAACGGTGTTTAGTTGTATAGTATAACCTTGTATGAAATTATTAAGATTATTAAAGAACTTGTTAAACAAAAACATTGATGTTTCTTTCTAAGTATTAAAGATTATCTTGCTGAACCTACCAAAGTTCTTTTATATTATATAGAATTCATATTCATTTATATTCATAACTCATTAACGGCTGAACTGATTTGTCTAAAAATCGGTGGAGAGGTAGCTTAGAACTAGGAGAAGGACTATTTTCTACCATATGGTAGGTACTTTTTACTGCAAAAAAATAATAATACTTTCCGCGGAAAATGCATTATACGACGGGGGAAATCGCGGGCGGAAAGATATATATGGAAAATAATGAATGGAACTAACTAACAGAAGTCATACATATAACCATATAACAATATGCTGTTAGCTTAGTTGACGTACATGCGTGTCGCTCATGATTCGTCCTCTATATGTTTATCTTGCTACAACTAGCCTACATTTTAGTTTCAGAATTACTCAAGGTCGAATTGATGATTCAGTTTCTAACGCCAAGAAAAACTGCTAGGTACATAGTGAGCAGAACTAGACATAACTAGTCATATGGACATTTGCAAGGTTAATCAAATCAGTAATTTATCTAGTTGCCTAGATCTAGGTTACTTACGATCATTAATTATCTTTATTATGTTTAAAATTATTACGTAACCAACCTTTATTATCAAATTATGCATCAAGTAATTAATTAAGGGTAAATAAATCGTCTATAATTTGATGAAACTTTGACATTTATATTTTTTCTTTTTTTATTGACATTGCATATTTAATTAATTATGGGATTATCTTTCCCATGACATGATAAAACGTAACATCTTTCTCACAGATCATTCATCACCCAAATTTCCTTTCAAAAACATTAACACAGTTCTGTCATCGCTAATAGCGATTGATCGTTTTCCGTTCTAAGGAATTATTTATATCAAGTTAACTCCTTCAAAGACTAACACAGGTTTCAGTATCAGTTACCTCTGAAGCAATGTTGGCGCCCATCAGAACAGCGCACGGGATCTTGAGGGACCTCGTCACGATGTGAGAGATGAGGTCGATTCCACCTCCTTCCGCAATATCGAAGCCCTAAAAGTGCACAAGAATTACATTCTCCTTGAAATTTAACTGACATTGCGCTATTATTTAGTTGTTAAAAAGGCGCTTAGTTATACTACAAAACGATAAGACTCGTATGAGGAAAAGTCTTAATATAACTTAAACTATTATGGTTTTTAACTATTTTTAATCTACACTAATACACTTTTCTAATCAACATCAAATGTTTGTTTCTTTAAACGCTCTAATCTTCTGTTAGTTGCCTATAATAATAAATAAATAATTCTCAGCAACCGTTGCGCCCTGGTCTGGTTTGAAAAAATATTAATTTATTAAATAGTGCCTTTATTGAGGAAGGCTATATTAAACAAACTATATAGGTATGTAGATATCATATAAAAACGCAAGCGTAGCTGTCGGCGGGTCGGCTAGTTAGAATATAAATCATTGTAATGTTAGTCGTTTCATGTAAGTACTAACTAATATTCTCAAGCATGAATCAAAAAATCCTGTGTTACCTTGATAAGAGATAAAGCAGCAGCCGTAGGTTTGATCTTCCCGAGAAGTGTGGAGCAGAGGGTCCTCACAAACTGGTGAGGCACCACGAATATGAGCAAGTCAGCATCCTTAGCTGCGTCCACCACATCAGGGACGGCAACCTGATAAAATGAACATATATTTACTAAACATAACGTATACTAATAATAATAATTGGAACCTTCAACATGAAATCAGCTCTGGAGGTAGGTAGATTAGATAAGAGAATAGATTTATCTATTAATTTTAATCTTAACTTCAATATACCAATGCAAATGCTTGAAATTTAAATAATTAAGATACAGGTTTTTATTACTCATTCTATTAAACTAAACTACATATAGTTCAATCGCCGCGCTCTTATAAACAAGAATATAATACCTTTTGACATAAAACATGGAAAGTTAGTTAAATATTTAAAATATTTAGAGATAGATGTGTGTGGGCTATTGTTGATTGTTCTGGAATCTAACAAACAAACCCGTCTACTTAGTGAGATTAGCAGTATCCATATAGATAGGTGGACCGTAATTTCATGACTATATTAGATAGATAATGCCAATTTTCTTATCTCTTGCTAAATACTAACGCATTACAATGCTATTGTTTAACCGGCTATAGTTTGATCTATATTATTATTGCAAAAAATTATTTTCTACCACCCTCAGAATGTATTTAAACATTGACATCTAAGCATTTTATAGTTAGAATTTTTATGTTGTATGTAAGATTATAGAGGTTAAGGGTGTATAGGAAAACAAGAAAAAATAAGTTGACTAAAAACAAATCAGAACTTTTTTGACTCCAGGTACCTAAGTAGAGAATTTTTGATGAATTAAATGTTGTATTCCTTACTCTTTTAAGTGCAACCCAGTAAACAGATTTTATTTATACATGAGAGGACAACACATTATTATTTTTGGTTAAGAATTTCTAATATTTCTAAGAGTGGAGTTCACTCTTAGAAATATTTCCTTGTAACTCGTCTTTTAGGGGGAAGAACAATAAACAATGTGCAAAAATATGAAACAATCAAACAAATTTTAATAGCATTTATATTATTTTGATTGTGTTATTATGTGCCTAACAATGCATGATAACATGCATTGCTTACTGGTTTTACAATCCAAGATAGATGTGAGATATTAAACACTGTGTTAGCAAAAGATTAGACTATGATTACATTGACCTTCAAGACAGTTAAGTGTGAAGAAAATTAGCTCTACATAATCTATGCATGTATGTTGTGAAAATGATGTAGCAGCGAGTATTCAAATTAAGCAAGGGTATGTTTTATTTAATTTTAAATAGCTGAAAAATTTCCACAGCATTGTGTATGTTGATATTACTGGGTTTAGCTAGATTTCAGTGCATTGATAATAAATAATTATCAAATCAAACTTGCACTTTGTACCTGTTTATAGTAGGTATAAGTTTGTAAGCAGTCACATCGTTTCAGATACTAGTATATTTTCTGTGGTAAATTGTATTAACACACACAAAAGTGTGTGGTAATGAAAAATTGTTTTAAGTCAAACTGGATGTGGTTTTAATATCATTACATTTTAACATCTCAAAGATTGCTGAAACTATTTTACTAAAGTTCAGGTATTTTAGTTGATTGATACAACTTTTATGCAGCTGATGTCTAAAACCATTTTTGTTTCTAAACCTGACTGATGGCAACCATTATAAATAAAATATTCTTAATTTAAAACTATTTATTTAATTTAAATCAGCTACTACCATAGACAAATAAAATCACATAAATATTATGTTGTAGAAAACTAGATTATTAATAAGAAAAATCAGCAAGTTAAACCATAAGGTCAAGATTATCTAATTCATTACATAATTCAGAGTAAGAAATGGCATTGGCAATGATGCTAACAATAATTGCTTATTTATTAAGGAAGTAGGAAAAAAATGGAACAGGTTTAAAATTGAAATGTATTTTTTTTAAATAATGTATGTACTTACCACATTCTCAGGAAGCTTGTGTCCAGGCAAATATTTGACATTTTCATGAGTTTCATTGATGATCTCTGTTAGCTTTTTTCCATCAATCATTTCTTCATACACCCACATTGTAACTCTATCATTAAAGTTGGGCAGTCTCGCGGCATTGCGTCCCACAATTTTTGCAATTGCAGATCCCCTAGATTAATAAACATTGTATAAACACTTCTTCGATATAAAAGAGCACTGGTTATGTCACCAATAATTGGTCATATTTAGAGGTCATAGAATAGGTACCGATGAAAATAAATGAACAATATATTTTTTAAAGAATACGTACGGTGCAGTATTATTTTTATTGGTGACAAAAAAATTAACAATTGAGAAACCTCACCAATTTCCAGATCCAATAATGCAAACATTATTTTTTATTTGATTTTCTGCCATGGTTAATTTAGTTTGAGCTGAACTGAGGTAACGTAATTGATATTAAGTGTACAATAGCACTGGATAATAATGCCGCGAACGCGACTTTGACTGAAAAACGAAAGATATTATTTATAGAGTGCTTCCTTGACTGCCTAGCCTTGCTTGCCTTGCCTAAGCAATGTTGCCACATCAAAATTAAAATATCCCGAAATTAGGTATTTATATACAAAAATCCATCGAATTACAGAGTAACGGTTTTTAAGGAAAAAGCATTAGTACTAGAATCAAATTTTAGTATAAAACCATAAGTAACACTTATCAAACTGATCATATTTGTAATTATTCAAATTCATTACTCACTACTAAAACTTAAACGATAGTTTTTTTATTAGCTTATGGTGTCCCATTGTAGGACATAGGCCTCCCCGATGTCCTTACATTTGTCCTGGTCTTTTGAAGCATCCCACCATCCCTGGTCATACGCATCGAGGTCGTCTCGCCATCACGTTCGTGGCCGACCGCGCGCACCACCGTGCACCGTCTGGTTGCCAAGATGTACTACACTTTTTAATTTTTTAAATTATTATTTCCCTATTTTAACCTTTTTTTTATTAAAGATTTTTTATTAGAAATAAGCATTTTATTAAATAACACCTAAGGTTAAGTCTATAATGATATAGGTTTTTTTTTTGTAATAAATTTAAAATTCGAAATTGTAACCTGGGTCCAATAGTGAAAACCCCTTTTAAAAACCGTTTTAGTACCTACCATATTAACTTTAACTACTAAGTTGTCAAGTTGGAATTATATTTTTAAAGTCATTTTATTTTTATTTTACTTTATGTTTTTTATCACTTAGTACTTTTAACACCCCAGAATCTGGGAAAATTATGTGAACGGTTACGTGAACACTTAAAGTTACAATAACAGACAGTGACAGAAGTAACAGCCTTCTTCTTCTTTTAGTTCGACAACAGTCGTTAAGATACTTAGATAATAGAATACCAATAGATATGTTACTAAATTGTCTATGGAATTAGTTTATAAGATGACTAAAATAAAAATGATGACATCTCTGTCTTATGTATGGAATTAAAAGGAGCCTAACTATATACTCAACAGTTGCGCTTGGTTGCCAATATTTATGGCACGTGCCTTTCTTCAGCTTCCTTCGATATCATTTACTGTCACTTTGGATAGTTTGGATATCATTTACTGTCACTTTTTGGTTTTGTTTACATCGATAGTGGTGTTCTTGTATATTGCACGAGTTATCGATATTTTGATTTTAGACTTAGGTAAAAAATTATAGACCATGTTAATTTGAATAAATGTTGATAATATATTGTGTTTTTGCAGAATAGCATGAATCGTAGAATGAAATGACGGATTAGATTTCAGGTTTTTTATACAATATTATATTATTTTGAAATATAAATTATTTTGATATATAATAATATACTAAATATAAGTAAGTATATTGTATTAAGTATATTGTGTTTTATAATTATCTAAAACATTTGGCTTATTCAGGTCTTTCATTCGTTTAGTTATATTCTGTGGGTATATTAATTTAGTTAAAATGAACTTTAAACATTAAGTAGAACTCATCATCATCATCATCATCTCAGCCGTTGGACGTCCACTGCTGGACATAGGCCTCCCTATATGATTTCCAGTCATTGCGGTCGCTCGCAACCTGCATCCACCGCGAGCCGACCGCCTTCACCAAATCGTCAGTCCACCTTGTTGGTGGACGCCCAACGCTGCGCTTTCCGATCCGTGGTCTCCACTCGAGAACCTTTCGGCCCCATCGGCCATCTGTTCTTCTCGCTATATGGCCTGCCCATTGCCACTTCAAAGAGCTAATCCGTTGGGCTATGTCGGTGACCCGCGTTCTCCTACGGATCTCCTCATTTCTGATTCGATCTCGTAGGGAAACCCCGAGCATAGCCCTCTCCATAGCCCTTTGAGCGACTCTGAGTCTGTTGATGAGGCCGATAGTGAAGCACCACGTTTCGGATCCGTATGTCATCACTGGCAACACACACTGGTTGAAGACTTTCGTCTTAAGGCACTGAGGTATTCTAGCCGAAAAGACGTTTCGTAGCTTCCCGAACGCTGCCCATCCGAGCTGGATTCGACGAGTGACCTCCTTCTCAAAGTTGGACCTACCTAATTGGACCGTCTGTCCTAGGTATACATATGCGTCAACAACTTCAAGAGCCGAGTTCTCAACCATAACAGGGGAAGGCTCTACATGAACATTGGACATGACTTTTGTCTTGTCCATGTTCATTTTGAGACCAACCCGTTGGGAGACTCGATTGAGGCCTTCGAGCATTGTGCCGAGTTCTTCCATCGAGTTTGCCATGACTACGATATCGTCTGCGAATCGAAGGTGAGTGATGTATTCGCCATTGATATTGATGCCCAATCCTTTCCAATCCAGAAGTTTGAAGGCGTCTTCCAAAGAGGCAGTAAACAGTTTCGGAGACAGAACGTCTCCCTGTCTTACGCCCCTTTTTAAGGGAATAGCCTCCGAACTCTGTTCTTGTACTCGGACGGACATGGTGGCGTTTCTATACAAACACTTCAACACTTCGATATACCGATAGTCAATACGGCCCCGCTGGAGTGACTCAAGCACCGCCCATGTTTCGACCGAATCAAAGGCTTTCTCGTAGTCCACAAACGCTAAACAGAGCGGCAAGTTATACTCTTCGGTCTTCTGTATAACCTGCCGCAGCGTATGTATGTGGTCTACGGTACTGTAGCCTTTTCGGAAACCGGCTTGTTCGGGAGGCTGGAAGTCATCAAACCTGCGTTCGAGTCGGTTAGAAATGACCCTAGAAAACAGCTTATAAACATGGCTCAAGAGCGAGATGGGTCTATAGTTCTTCAATAAGGCTTTATCACCTTTCTTGAAGAACAAGACCACCACGCTCTTGTTCCATGCTTCAGGCGTGGTGCCTCCAAGCAAGGTGGAATTAAAGAGCTTCTGAAGGACCTTAAGTATCGGTGATCCACCCGCTTTCAGAAGCTCTGACGTAATTCCATCCTCACCTGGCGCCTTGTTGTTCTTAAGCTGCTTCAGGGCCATCCTAATCTCGTACAGGCTGATGTCCGGGATATCTTCGGTGTAGTGCCGGGTCAGTTTGGCTCTTGGGTCTGTAGCCGCACTGGTAACAGGTTGAGTGACCGAATCGTAGAGCTGTCCGTAGAACTTTTCGACTTCCCTTAACACTTCCGCTTTTGTCGACGCTACACTGCCATCATCCCTCTTCAGCTTTGTCATCTGGCTTTGCCCAATAGACATATCTCTTGCGAACACTTTGGAGCCTTTATTCCGCTCTATCGTGTCTTTAATACGAGCAGTATTAAAGACACGGATATCGCGTCGCAAGGATTTGTAGATTCGTCTATTGAGCTGCCTGTGGGACTCAGCGTCATCGGGAGACTGCAGTCTTAGCGAGCGTCGTTCAGCCATAAGGTCGAGGGTGTCTTCAGAGAGTCTCTGAGTTCTACTAGTACGGCGGGTCTTAAAGAACTTAGACCCCACCGTATAGACAGTCTCTACGAACCTGTTGTTGATCTCGTCCACGGATGCGTGATCTTCGAGAGCTAGACAATCAAAGCGATTTGAGAGCTCGAGTTGAAAGCTCTCGGGGTCTTCGATCTGGGCACGAGTAGGCCGGAGCGTGGACTTCATCAAACGGGACCGTTCAAGTTTGACGTTCATATTCAATGTGCCTCTTACAATAAGGTGATCACTCCCGGTTTTCACCCTATGGATCACAGAGACATCATTGAATATCCGTTTCTTGTCGGTCAGGATGAAGTCGATCTCATTTCTCGTGGAACCATCGGGGCTCATCCAGGTCCATTTCCTGTGAGGCGGCTTCTGGAAGAAAGAGTTCATCATAAAGAATCCCTCTTTCTCCAGGAAATCGGCCAGCCTCTGGCCCCTGGGGTTCCGTTGCCCATAACCGAAATTCCCCACCTTCAACTCATCATCGCTTCTCTTGCCTAGCTTCGCATTGAAGTCCCCCATAACAACATTGAAGTGAGTTTTATTGGTATGTATGGCTCTACTAATGTCCTCATACATACACTCAACTTCCTCATCTGGGCGTGCCGAGGTCGGCGCATATACCTGAACGACCTTAAGCGAGTACCTTTCAGATACTCTGAGTGTTAGGTAAGCAACCCTGCTCGACACACTTGCGATGGTAATAATGTTGTTAACAAGGGACTTGTGGACGAGAAACCCGACACCTCCTTGGGACTGTTGGTCGCCCTCCCGGTAGAAGAGCAGGTTGCCCGACTTCAGGGTTATCGTGTCCTCTCCCTCTCTACGGACTTCAGACAACCCCAAAATATCCCAACGTAACCTGCTCAACTCTTCTTCCAGCTCAACGATCTTTTCGTCTGTCCTCAACGTGCGGATGTTGTGTGTTGCCAGGGCCAGTGGTCGTCGTGAGGGCAATCTTCCATGTTCCGTGTTTAGCGCGTTGGTCGTTTGGCAGTCTTGGACCCTCGCCCGGAGATTATTGCCCCTGACCCTGGGGGGTCTTGGCCTGCTGCCATTCGCCTCACCCCCAGTGTCGCCGGGCACTTGGGGACAGATATCTGGTGTACTTGTCATATTAGGGGTTTTGGGCCATATCCCGCCGCGCTGGCCCAGTGCGTGTTGGCGGGTGGTTTGCCATTGCCTCGTCAGCTAGTCGGCAGGGAGCACCGCGGGCAGGTGAGGTTGGCTTGGGCGCCGTGAGATGTTAGGTGGCGCCCCATACTCCCCAGGTAGAACTCAAACTAGTTAAAATAAGGTTAAAAGTTCATTTTCACTAAATTAATATGCCCACAGAATATAACTAAACGAATGTTTGAATTTGAGTTCTACTTAAGTACCTATTTTTTTTTGTTCTAGTTAGAGTGTTTTTTGTTTTGCTTGGTTTTATAACTGTATTAATTCTATAATTCTATAATTTAATATTTACGTACTTCAATTTACAATAAATACATTATCATAAAAAAAGTTCAGTTGAAAACAAACTCTATCGATAAATTATTATAATATACCTACCTCGTACAACACTAATTTATGTTAGCGTAGGTATACACGATGTATTCGTGGTTAGGGCCATTCCATAAAATTCGTTCTTCTGAGTTAAGATATTGAAACGTTCTTCATAAAATGTAGTGTATGTTTAAAAAGAAGAAGTAAATAAAAGACAGTGACATTAATTGATAGTCTTTTAACAATAACCCTCCAAAAATGAAAATGTTTTGAAGTTCTATTCGCTTTTCGTTTTACTCACCATTGCCCATAAAGTATGAAAGAGATAAGACATACATATAAAGTTTGGTATAATTTCATAAAGTGGTGGGGTTAACGGTAGAATTTTCTAGAATTGTGCACGTTTTTCGATCGAAACTCCTCGGTTGTCATCGCCGTCCATTTTTCGTTTCAGTTCAGTCAAAGAGAAACGTCACTCACTGAAAGTGGAAGCGTGCTTTCGTAATTTTACTAAATTTGAAAGAACTTCCAAAAGTTAGCTCTCACTGAGTTATTGTAGGTATTAATAATAAAAAAATTGCGTGTCCTTGGTGCAATTTAGATTTTTGTTATTATTGATTGGTGGGTAAGTCATTGCCTAGGACTGTTCTTTTGCATAGTTAGTGTACCACAAATTAGTATGTACTACAACATCAATTCCTCGAGAGCACAGTCTTGGTGTAGTTTAGAAATTCTAGAAATTGCTCGGTTAGCTACTAACCGTCTATGTGATATTAGATTTATTTCTACAGAGCCAATAATATATTGTTGGCTTAGAAAAAAGGCAATTTCACAAGTAAATGTAGTTTATCATAGTATTCTTTTAACTTCTAGTGTCGTTTAGTAGTAATAGTGTGCATTCATTTGGGGGCTACCCAGTTAACTTACTTCTCGTATTTGACTCAGCCATGCCTAGAATATTCTGGCAAGTGCTTGATTGTGAACTTACTTTTCAGCATAATTCAAACTTGAAAGATGGTTAAGGAAACAGGATTTTACGAAATACTGGGTGTCAAACCTAGTTGCACATCAGATGAACTGAAAAAAGCCTATAGGAAACTTGCTCTCAAGTATCATCCTGATAAAAATCCTAATGAGGGTGAAAGGTTCAAACAAATCTCACAGGCTTATGAGGTACTGTCAAATCCTGATAAGCGGAAGATCTATGATCAAGGTTTGTACATTTATCAGTGCTCATGCTAAATTTTACTGTTGCTAGGTAACAAAAGAAAATATTAACAAATAATTGTTTCATACAATCAGGTGGAGAACAAGCATTGAAGGAAGGTGGTGGTGGAGGTGGCGGATTCTCCTCTCCCATGGACCTGTTCGACATGTTCTTTGGTGGAGGTTTTAGTGGTGGAAGAAGACGAGGCCGTGAACGCAAAGGAAAAGATGTCATCCATCAGCTCTCTGTCAAACTGGAGGAACTATACAGTGGCGCTGTCAGAAAACTGTCACTTATGAAAAATATCATCTGTGATAAGTGTGAAGGCCGTGGTGGTAAGAAGGTATGTCTCAATTTGGTAATAATAATCTTATAAATAATTATTCATAAAAAGTAAAAATGCATGGAACAAATTAGAATTAACTTAAAGAAGCATGTGATAAAATTTATTTTAACTTAATTAGCTTATTGTCTCAATGCTGTATTCTTGAACCCTATTAGATAAGGTTAAAACTCACTTCTGGTTACAAAAAGTCAAGCAATATTACAGTGCTTGATTGTAACATTATCCTTCCAAGTTTTACATAAAACTGAATTAGAAATACAGTCTTATTGGAATTCGAAGAAAATCCATGATTTTTTTACATTGGATTTCAGCAAACCATAAAAAAATTCTGTACAGTTTTATTTATTATATTTTTATATTGTGTTTACCTATAAAAGGTCAGGTCAATACACCTAGATTAAAACCCTAGAAGTTAAAAACCATTAAGTTTTTGTATATTTAGTGTATTTACTGTTGGTAACCTTTCGGTAATAAAAAAAAAAATATATTATAGGGAGCAGTTTTGACCTGCCCTGCCTGCCGAGGCACTGGCATTCAGGTTCAGATACAGCAGCTTGCGCCCGGAATGGTGCAGCATATTCAAACTGTCTGCAGTGAATGCCATGGACAGAGGGAGATCATTGACCCTAAGGATCGCTGCAAGTTCTGCCAGGTAGGATTCTATTTCAACCACATAAGCTGTCTTTTACAGAAAGCCTTGACAATTAGTACATATTCATTTTTAACTGTTACTAGGCTGTTTGCTTTTAACAAGCAAATGTATTACTTTTTCATGCAAATACTACTTTTGTGCTATTTCAGTGGGGCTATTCCTATCACATATACATATATTTGGTCTAAGTTATGGTTGATTAATTTGTCATATAGGGTAAATTCAAATCAGTAAAGTTCTACAATAAATATTTGGTCTAAGTTATGGTTGATTAATTTGTCATATAGGGTAAATTCAAATCAATAAAGTTCTACAATAAATAGGCCTATGTTATAATAAGATAAATAGATTTTCCCATGTAAAAGGTAATCTATCCCAAGTTTAAAAAATCTTGTCCTTTTGATATAAAAGAGGGACATACAAACAGACACGCACATAAACTTTCCCATATAAATTATTAAGCTTTCAGCGATTATATAATATTAACAAATATGCATGAAACTTTTTCAGGGTCGAAAGACTATCCGTGACCGTAAGATCATTGAGGTGCATGTAGACAAAGGCATGACTGACGGACAGAAGATAGTGTTCAGCGGAGAGGGAGATCAGGAACCCAACCTGGAGGCCGGTGACCTCATCATTGTACTTGATGAGAAGGAACATGAAGTAAGTATCTTCAAGTTGCTATTGTAAATTATAGAATGTTTAGTTTAGTTACTGGCTATAATTGAATGCATGATTGTTAAAATAGAACACTTTTTTCGAATTCCTTTTTTTTTTTCTTTAATCATCTTTATTTTCGAGGACTTTTATCTATATAAGCATGACAGTCCCATCGTAACCTAATCTAAGTTAACAAAAATAACAAAATATTATTTATTAATGTTAAGGAGTCACTGATGCATAAATATTTTATATAATGAAATAGCTGCTTTTGAATTTGGTTCTGTATAATGGAAAAATTATCCCTATATCAAGATGGATTGACTATGGCTAAAAGACAAACCTCAGACAAAAGTGGTCTGAGGGGGGTTTTTACAATCATGCATTCAATTACGCTTAAGTGAAAATGTTATATTTGGTTGTAAAGTCTCAATAAATAACAATATTATTCGGAATTATGCGGTAGACAATCATTTTAGTAATATAACTGTTTTTTTCAGACTTTCAAGCGCTCTGGAAATGATCTCATCATTCAGTTGAACATTGAGCTAGTGGAAGCACTATGTGGCTTCCAAAAGGTCATCAGGACTCTGGATGACCGGGACATTGTGATCACTGTCCTACCTGGAGAGGTTACTAAGCATTGTGAAGTTAAATGTGTAATGAATGAAGGTTAGTTGGTATTGATAAGACAAAAACACCTAACCCACACGCGAGATGGCCTGACCAAGGGAAATAGGGATTCATTTTTATATATAGAGATAAACATAATAAATATTGATGGATAATTCAAACTCTAACATTAGCTAGCCCCGTGATCATAATACAAAATTCACATACACATAGATATTACCTTGAACAGGAGTCAAAAAAAAGGTGAACTCTCTAAAATGAGTAGATATCATATAACTGAGCTCCAAAACCAGTTTCAGTTCTTACCATAATTACTAAGCGTGAATTTACACTAAGCGTAAATTCATGCTCATTCAATAGTATTGTAGTACTTACGTAGTACTTACGTGGACGGCACGTTTTAGGTCTTTCTTATAAATTTCACTGTAAATTCTTATGGTTCTTGTTTTACATTTCAGGTATGCCAATGTACAAAAATCCATTTGAGAAAGGACAACTTATAATTCAATTTGTAGTTAATTTCCCCAAACACATTCCACCTGAAGTTGTTCCCGCTTTGGAGAACTGCTTGCCGCCTAGACCTACGGTAAGTTTTATGTTTGTTTAATTTAATATACATAACATGTATATAATATAAAATATAATTTTCAAATTAAAAGAAGTAAACATGACCATGACTTATTCCAAGATAATTTACATATTATTATGCTTACATTACTTCATACGTAACTACAGTTTTGTTTACTCATGATCTGACTGAACAGTTGCAAATGATGTTATTAACTTCTTTAGCATTCCCATAGATATTTCTAGATCTATAAGTATATACATATTTAAAATCCGAACGCAATTTATTGGCTTTGGTTACTTGACATTGCGATTGCGTCCACCAACATAATAAACCCATTTATTTGTGTGGACAAGGTCAGTCTTGTCTATTATGAAGGTGCATGCGAATTAGAATATCACAATGTTATAAATTCCCAACAAGCCTAAATAGAGTGACGTATTAAAACCCCGCGCAACAGAGGTCGTCCGCATTAGAATTACATTAAAAAAACTGCCTAGGTAATTGAGACGTGAACAATTTAATCTTAGATTTATAATGATAATAATAATAAATGTGTGTGTAACGCTTATTATTCATTTCTGTGTACGCAATAATATACTCAACACTTGACTTCCTATTCTTTCGCGATTAATGAATAATGTCTTTTGTTTTTGATAAATATTGTTGTAATATTACATTGTGTAATAACATTAAAGAATTTGAATACTTCAGTATTCAGTTCTTATAGAAAACAATCTAAGATCACAATGCAACTTCTCTTATCCTTTTTTTGTTTACAGATTAGCATCCCTGAACTGGCTGAAGAATGCATGTTGGTGGACCTCGACCCGGAGCAAGAGAGGTGTCGCCGCCGCGGCCCGGGCCAGGTCTACGACGCGGACGACGAACACGACCCCGGCATGAACCGCGTGCAATGCGCCACTAGCTAGACTCACTCAGTCATAAGCACTTTGCCCAACCACAGTATTTCAACCATGTAATAAACTCTGTCATTACACAGTTTTGTTCTTGTTTAATGGCGTCGCGCTTGCGGGACTGCTACCAATTGCCAGTGTCTAGTTATTTGGAGTTGTAGACTTCTTACGATTTGTATCAGTATTTTGAATGCAACACACAAACAATTCTATAAATTTTGTCAGAAATCTTCTTTTGTGGTGACTTAGGCTAGGCGCGCACTAGGCAGCCAGGCTGCGGCAGCCAGGCTGCGGCAGCCAGTAAAACATATGACGTTGTATAGGAGACCGCGCACTTGGCAGCCACGAAATCTCGGCTGCGGCAGCCAACAAAACGCGCCTGTTTGCACGGCAGCCAGCTGGCTGCGCGCAGCCAGAACGTGTGTAGGCAAATGTATGTGGCTGCTGTCAGTCTCCGCGCACTAGTTGTAGCAGCCAGATGTATTTCGCGTTCGAACTTTGACAAGATGACGTTCGATACAGAGAAATTTATTCGGGAAATTGAAATTGGCTGTTTTAACTGGCTGCGCAAATATTCTGGCTGCCGCAGCCTGGCTGCGCTGCCTAGTGCGCGGGCTCCTATACAACGTCATATGTTTTACTGGCTGCCGCAGCCTGGCTGCCGCAGCCTGGCTGCCGCAGCCAGGCTGCCTAGTGCGCGCCTAGCCTTATGGCTACTATTTGCCGACCGCCAATGTTGTGTTAATTATACGACATTAAAATGAACCAGTTTTTTTCTTTTTTGGCGTTCAGAACGGGGCATTTGCTACCAGTTCTTTTTACAAAAAATTAACCACAAAACAAAAGAAAAAGACAATTTTTTTGACAGTGGAACACTGTGGTTATTGTAAAGTTTAAGCTGGAAGAGAGTAAGCAGATTATTATAGGTGAAAGATACTCTCATGAGTATTGTTACACAGCTAATAGCATGACTTGTATAACAATTTCTTAGCAGCAATTTTGAAATGAATCATAGCAAAGAATAACTAATTACTCTGATTGTAATAATAAGGGAAAACCATTTCTAGTTGAGGATCCTTAATGAGTTATGGAAACATTAGCATACTAATAGTGCCTTGCCTGCATCTGGACTGGATGCAGGCAAGGCACTATTTGTGTTACAGTGATAAACTTATCCAATTTTTAATACAACAAATTAATTATTGCATCCTGCATAATTTATTTACCAAAAATGTATTTTGCATGACTTAATTTAGAAAATATGTAAATTTTAGTGATTTTTTTATGGAATCATGATTTACAATCTAGTGATTCATTTTGCAATGTTCTACTTAAAAATGTCTAAAATGTGTAAATAAACTTACACATTTTAGATAATTTTCTGTTAGCTACTTGTAAATTATTGAATGCATTACTTTAGTTAGTATCATTTGTTTATGCTGATAAATAAATTATTGAACTCATTGTTAGTTATTATTTGCTAAGGTTTTATGTACTGTGATTAATTTATATTTTAGAAATATTTAATTAATTTGTACTAGAAGTAATAGATTTTGTGACAAATATCTGCTACTCTGACAGAATAAACTATTTTGTCAAAACTAATGTTTATAATTTAGAAACCAAAGATTATTGAATACTAATAACTCATGAAAGGAAGTTGGTCTCTTAAAATTAATCAAACAAGATAAAATTATTTGAAAGACACTTTAATAATTTTTGAAATGCTTTAGCCTGTACAAATAGGCACTACCCTTATCATTACCAACTCCCATGAAACCACAGTTAGGAGAAAAATTCACTGTGGAAATCTTACTCAAATCAAAATTATGTTCAGGAACATTCTTGAAAACATTGTAGGATGGAATATGCACAATTTTCATGGCATTTGGATACATTTTAGATGCTACAGATAACATTTCAGTGGTAGGGTTGAACCTGAGATGTGTGATTGCAGTTCGCAAGTTAGATATAGTTTTAAGTGGCAAAGGTTCTAAAGTGGTCAATTCAGATGTTTGGTAAATGTTAACAATGCCTTCTTGACTGCCTGTAGCAAGTAATTTTCCACACTTGCTGGTTGCAATGCATGATGCATTGACACAACCATTATCATTGAATTTCTTTATAGGTTTAAAGGTAGACAGGTCCCACACTGTAACCTCACCATTGCTTCCATAAGAATACAACTCTTTGCTATCATAGCTGAATGTCATATTGACAACATTACTGTTGTGCTTCAAACACCTCAGTATCTCATAAGATCCCGTTCTTAGCAGAAATACCTCATCATAACCCTCACATGTAGCAATATATTGGCCATCTTCGGATAACTTGAATTCAGTGGGTAATGACATTCGGGATGGTAAATCAACCAGTTTTGGCTCACCTCTCATCAAGTTATACACACAAAACTGGTGGTATTTGGATGATGAAAGATATGCTTCAGATCCATCCGGTAAAATGCTAGCTGAGGAAACATAATTCCATCCTGTCACTCTAAAGTTATGCAGCTTGTTGGTTTCATGTCCAATTGAAAAGAGTGAAACAGATCCAGAAGTACCAGCCACTAAAGCAACACTTGCGGTAGGATGGAACTCAACACAAGAAATAATGGACCCTTCATTATTGGTTGATTTATTTATTTTTGTAATTCTTTTAAAATCAAGGGTCTCTTTTCTCAGAACATTTTTGTCTGTTTTATTACGCAAATGGCCAACTGTACGTAAGATTTCATCACTATTCTCTTTGGTCTTAATTTTGGCCCACCCAGGAGTACCCACCAATGTTTCATACTTTTGTTTGAGCTTATTTTTGAAAAGTGGCACATTTTTTTTTGCTGTCTTTTTCGTTGCTTCACTATTTACTTGAAACTGGGCATCATCATCATCTACCCAAGCTGGTTTTTTGTCAACTTCTTCATCTTGTTTGGTATTTTCCTTCGGTTCAAGTTTTTTAACAATTTGATCTGTCTTGTTAAACAATAATTTGGATGATCTGAAAAATTAAGTTAAGTCAACGTGGTTGTATTGTTTAATTTTAACAATTAAAATTAGTGGGCCAAACAAGAAGTTTAAATTGGTTTAAGTTCTAAAGAAAAAGGTAAATATTGTGCTTACCG
Source organism: Chloroclystis v-ata (assembly GCA_963691955.1). Classification (NCBI taxonomy): domain Eukaryota; kingdom Metazoa; phylum Arthropoda; class Insecta; order Lepidoptera; family Geometridae; genus Chloroclystis; species Chloroclystis v-ata. Next base: position 5,768,010 of record OY829902.1, on the reverse strand, counting down.
TGATTGATCTGTGTTTGCAAGTTTTGTTTTCCCCATTACTATAAAAATAAAATTGTTTATTTCAAACGACACTTATTTGTTTATTCACAAAGTTTGATAATATTCAATGATTCAATGGTCTAATACAAAATCAGAAAACACATGTTTTTAAATCGCTGTGTTTTTTTTATGCCGATGTGTTGGCTTGGCTCTAAATCTTTTTGCCAAACCATCAATACTATGGAGAGAAGAGGCAAGGAGAACTCTCTGGCTGGGAGAATACTTCTTCTTCTTCTTCTTAGTTTATGGCTTGCTGTTTTTTGTTAAAACAATTTAGCCAGTGTCCAAGTGCGATTTAACTGGTCGCAGTTTACAAGCGTCTACGTCAGAGCTTCATAAGCACGGTAATGTAGAGATACTAACAACTAAAGGGAGAGAACATTACCATATTATTAGTATAAGGTATTCTCTACTTGCAACAGTATACTAATATCCTTTTTTTTATATACCTACCTATATTTTCTCGCTGCTGGGCAAAGACTTCCCCATGATTTTGCCAGTTTTTGCAATTTTTTACCTCTTTGGCTCAAACGCGTTTTCTGATCTGATCTTATTAGTTATAGTAGAATGAATAGGTACATAATATTCATTATAATTTAAAAAACGAGATAAAATTTAATTTATAATTGTGTACCTACAGGACGATTGTGAGAAAACTTGGATGCTGATTTGCTAATAATCCTGATTTAAACTCATCACACTCTAATCCCATTTATTTTTGTGACGAATGGAGAACATTCTATCGATCTCTAAATAGATTAAAACACACAGACTAAAAAGAGTTCTCCTTTCCTCTACTCGCTCCATACAAAACTCACTTCTCACAGAATAATAAACATACACAATTGGGATTGGGTCAATGATTTTATATAGTATAGATTTGTTACAAGCACGCGCATTGTAAAGATTCAAATAAAACCCAATTGTAACATTTAGTTGTCAGTCTGCGTCGAGCGCAATCACGAGCTTGACATGCCGTAGGTTATATTGTGTCCTTGCTAAAACAAATTAAAAATGCCATCGTGTGTGTTTCGGAAGTGTACCAATTACGATGCTAAAGTAAACAAAACACAAGGAATCTCGTATCACATGCGAGTATGCAAAGATACTTAGATTATTTATTTTTCCAAATAATTATAATAATTGAGGCGCGGACATAGATTAGTTAGTGTAGATGCGAATATTGATGGCGATGTAAATTCGATGTAAATGTAAATTCTGATCGAACATTCAACACATCAGGTACCTATTTTTAATCATCGCGTATATTTGATTAAAACCATAATTCATAAATACACAAATATTCGTCTCTATTCCGCACATAAAAATAACCCCGAATTAAAAAAACTTTTAAAGAGACAGAAAAGAAATAAATTAAATCTTTTTGAAGGTATTTAGAAAGTGTATTTTACTAATTTATCATTAATTATTTCAATTTCAATAAATATGATTTACTTTTGTAAGGTGTTTTATTTCTTACCTATTACTATACATTTCACTCAAGTGTCCACTCTACGAATATAAATGTTACTCTATGAACTAGTAAACATTTGACATCTTATGTCAGTTTTGGATTCGCGGAACAGATTTCAAACTGCAATTACATGAAGGTAACATATCTATACTATATAAAATCATTGGATTGGGTTCAGTTCAAAAGTAAAAAAAAAAAATTAACTTATAACATTTTTACAGTTATAAAACATTAGTTATTAAAAATTATTTCCATGCTTTGAATCAATAAAATCTTGGATCTGCCAATATCCTAGTCGCCAAGACATATTTTTTTAGACATTGACGGGTATGACGTTGGAGGGTTTGGAAGGGAGCGGGATGTCGGTAAAACAGAACGAAATGCTACGCATCGTCAAGACTCTCTGCCTCTTTCTAAACACATACCCTTTCTGTGTGACAGAAAAAGATAACAAGTATATCTTTATTAGTGTGAATGAAGTAACGTGAAAGAACGCTGTTGTGCTTGTATGCGTGTCTCAGTGTCGTTTCTCGTTGTCTTTCATCGTTTTCGCAGTGTTTCGCTTTGTACAGTAAGCATTCAATTCAACATTGATAAAACTGCTAGTGAAATCTATTTTCAAAGTAATATTCAGATGCGCTATCACTTGCTTCGATACATAAAGTGTGTTTGTGCTCTATAGTGCTGATGAAAACAATAAGCAAATATTGATATCCGCGAAGATGAAGCGAACAATTCTCATTCGGTGACCTTTTTACATTAGCTGAAGTGTGTCATTTCATCATTGGTAACTAGTGACAATAAAAAACCAAGCTACCTGTTTATCGGATGCAAAAACGTTACAATGGAGCCGCAAGGGGCTCCGCCATAAAGTTACTAACTGTTTTATGCTCATCGTAAACCCATTACGATTCATGAGCCCCTATAAAAAACCGTCAAAATACGATGGTGCAGCGTCTCTACGGAGAGAGGCCACCGAGCAATGCTAGAGGTTTCGGAAGCGATGCGCGGTGGAGTGGCCTCGGGTCCTGTGGAGGAGCGCGTCGGGACGCCTTCAGGTAGTGGGCAGTCGAGTTCCGCGGCGTGTGATGTGTGTGCACGATGTCAGGCAAGCCCGCCAGTGTGGGCGCGTCGCGAGCGGCAGTGGCGGGCGCGCCGCGCGTGCTGGTCTACATGGAGCCGCGCCAGCTAGAGCCCGGCGCCGCCCGCCCGCCCGCGCCCTCCGCCCAGCCCGCCCAGTCAGCCCCGCCGCGCTACAGGCAGCCCGACCAGCGAGCCAGGGAGAACACTCTCTACTACACGCAACTCAGAGAAGACACCAAAATATATGGCTCTTCTGAACATATAGCTCCGAAAACGGAGTTCTTTCCCATCACACAGCAGTTTAAAGAACCCTGTGTGAATGTAGAGGAAGGACGGAACGAGAGGGTGATACAGCAGGACTGTGTTGAGAGAGTGGTGGAATTCTCAAGTGTAGAATACCCGAATAGAACGCCAGTTGAATCTGTAGACCTTGGGACATATCAGACGAGATGTTCAGGACCTTTAGTGCCTGATACTATGCCCTCTATGCAGCAATTAGCACTGCGACAAGGGCATAATCAGTTCAGTGAGAGTGTGACAGTTCATAGTGCGGCTACCAATGGTGAGAGGGAGTTGTCAGTGGGTAAAAGTTATGTGAACTACCAAATATTAGAACAAAGTGTATCTCATCAATCTATTGTAAATCAAAGTATAAGTATTTTAAATCAGCAAGTGGGTGTGAATAGAGGGATTAATAGTGAAAGTGATGGAAACACGCCACAGCTGGTGAGGACTGCTGATGGTGTTGTTCTGGCCGTGCTGCCGGCCCCGCTGATACCGCAGCCGACAGACACTCAAGACAACTGTAGAACTGGACCAAGTGAATCTCCACAGACTATTACTGTTCCTCTGGGTTGGAGAAGAATCATTACTGGAACTTCTGTGCTGTACTTGAGGTAAGAATCCATTGTATTGTTTTTGTTACTTACCTTTTTTATGTATAAGCTGCAAATCACTGACATAAATATTAAGGAAAAGGAGACATAAGAATAAACGAGGCATAAACTGAAGACAGGAAGATAGGACATACCAGTACATATTTATTTATAGCCTATAGACATAGCCTATGTCCAACATTTTCTACTGGTTGATGAGAACTCACATAAATGTTTATATACAATTGGGTAAAAGGTATTAATTGCTACTTAAGTATCATTAAACAAGGTTTTCCACCATGTTTGATTTTGATTAGATGGTTTATGATAATTGTTTGAATGGATTTAATACTGCATTCATTAATTTAATGCTCATAAAGCATGATTGTTCATTATTAGTATGTTTAACTATCAACAATGTCATGAACACTACAAATTTTAAAACAACATAGAAAGTTTATTAATTCTACTATAATTTATTTGAGTTACTAAACCAACCAATTACAATTGCGAGTACATTGGTACTAAATAGATAATATGCTTTGAAATCTACACTGGGTTTTTGGTAAGACTCCTTTGCTACAAACAGTTCTTTTGACGTTTTAGTAGTTCTTTTAGTTTCTCAAAATTAAACTTTTGCTCTCATAAGGCTATGAAAACCAATTTGTTTCTGCCCATATAAGAAGAGCATTAAAAAGCGAGGTAATACGAAATCAATGTGCGTGTTAGTTAGCGTAATGAAACATCCCGAGAATATTGCCCGAGAGCTTTCATGGATCGTAAGCAAACGTTAAATCAATCCGCCAAGTGGACAAACCAGTTGAGCAGCTGTGTACGGAGCTGTGTAAGTGAGGAAAGGTACGTATAGCTGTGACTCAGCCAAAAATCAAGTGTAATTACACGATGTCCGACGCGATTCTGTTTCGGGTTATTCCAGAATTAACAAGATTCTGTCGATTAAATTTGAGTTTATTTATTTATTTAGGAACATCAACTATTTAAACATTGAAACAGAATGATATAAATTCATGTTATTCTATTTATAGATGAACACAGCATGCTTCAAATTCAAGGCATAAACAAGGCATAAACACTAGAAAAATATACCTAACAAAACATACTTATTGAGTTGAACCTGATAACGGGCTAGGATTGTGGCATTTTTTTGAGGTGTCTAAGACTTCTACTAACATGCATTATACATTATGCAGGTTGGTACTAGTTAAATTAACTTTTTTTTTTATTTTCTAACAACCTAGATAGAAATAGCCTTAACGCAATTTTTTACGCGAAAGTCGCTAACTGCGTTTAACAAGGTGTAATAATTTATTCAGCTAATACATAATTTAAATTCAAATCGATCAGAATACCATGACATTAAATTTATTCTATAGGTACAATAGATTGAAATTTTATAGCAGTTGTAGGCGGGGATTATGCCCATGAGATTCCATTGTAGTTGTAGCACGCCTTGGCTTATTACGCGGTTCTTATCTGTCATTGGCAGTGCAATGCATTACTTTACCAACAGTACCGTAGTAGAAACTCCTTGGAGCTGTTTTTAACCTATGTCAATAAATCCCATATGTTGCTTAGTTTAACAAATATGTACCTAATTATTTTTAATAGAGAGCAGGGCATAATACTACAATGTAGGGAATTTTATTGATTAATTTTATGGTCACTTTAAAAATGCTCACGGGACTCCTAGAATTCTTACCCATCCAACTTCATAACCATATTTATGAGAGCCTTGTTAATTATTTGTATCTTGCTATTTTTACTAAAGTGGATACCCAACAATAAAAGTGGATATCTTAACAATAAAATATTTAACTGTTTAAGGATGTTTCTAGCCTTGAATAATAATTATCTGAGATTTTCCTCAACGCTTTTGAGATCTCGCGGCTTCTTACAAGCAAACGAAGTGGCAACATTTACCAGATGTATTCAAGCTCGTAAATTATTCACAATAATAGTATACATTCTTAGCGAATACCAGCTGACTTGTGCAGTTGTAAAATAAAAGACTTCCCTCATTCTTCCGCTTATTGTACACGGACTAGCTGTTGGCTAACTGATTTACGACCAGGCCAGCCAGAAACGGCCCGGCGAGATAAAGAACAGTCAACTTTTTCGAAAGTCGCTTTGTAAATACTTGGGATTTCTCTGGCCTCCTTTGTTGCAATGCGTTGCACAATGTGCGTCTTCAATACCCATACAGTGGGTTTCGATTGTTTCGACGAATTCGATGGGCGTCACCCGGCGTTCTGATCCGATTTACAATTCGTTCCGACTTTCCTTTGAATAACAAAAGATTTTTTACACACGTTAACACCACCCATGGGGAGGTCTGTCATCTAATGTTCTTAAAATATACCTGATACGCCTGAAGAAAATAATTTGTTTCCGACTCTCTTCTAGATACCAAGTATTTTACAAGGAAGATAAGAATATGCGTTCTCAACCCTCATCTCTTTTATCATGGACCACTGCAGCCTGTCAATTTATGGCCCTGATCCTAGCTACTAAAACTTGTAAGGCGTCGTTAAGGATTCCATTGTCTTGTTTTTTATGGAAAGTCCTATTACTAAAAATTTATGAACCCACCCAAACTTACCGGCTCGCGAGAAGTCAGTATAATTTTACAATGTTCCTAATTTGAGATTTATGGCGCGGCAAATGATGAATGGCTTTTGAAATACAATAAGTAATAAGGATCATAATAAAACAACATTAGCCTTTAAAGTATGATGGTATTTGGTATTGTTCCAGGTATTTTTGTGCCATTTATAATATCCTATTATTTTTTATCCTATCCTACTACTTTTTGTATTCATAATTATCCTATTTAATAGTTTGTCCCTGAACCATCAAATACCACCCAAGATTCAATATGATGTGCCTACGTTTTATTGAGTACCTAGTACCTACACACTATTAGAATAAGTATTAGAATCCAATACATGACCAAACCCCCAAGTTTGGTATAATCACCGCGCTTACCAACCGAGTGTTATTGTAATATGGTACACAGAACGACACTGCTGCGCGTATTGTGGTATCTAAATCCCTTATCGGTAAGAGGGGTGGTACTAATCTTCGGCCAGCACCACGCACGACACGATAAGAGGACGAATTAAACTTTATTAAAGAACACATTCAGTCATACGAAAGTGTGTTAGTAGTTGAAAAGATTGAGCTGGATATGGATTAGCATTAAATTACGTGTCACAATAGAGAACCTCGTCTGCAGTCATAAAAATAAATACACAATGGCAACGAAAGGCTTGATCACGCGTTGACCTCCGCAGCTTTGACGCGGAAATAATACGGGTTACGTAAGCAAAGTCGAACATTTTTTATTGCTCCATTAAAAGAGGCACGCGGTTCCGCTGGGTGGCTGGTAAACTCAAGATTTTTGGACAAATTAACTAATATATCTACGGCTAAAAGATGCCATTGAATTTATCTGTTAAATATGAATCGTCCGAACAATGCAATTTGAACCTGTATTCCATTAATATTTAATTTAAAACTTACACAAATAAACCCTTAGTAAGTTTCAAGAGGCATATTTTATGTTTTAACGAAGTATGTTGTTGTAATAAATCTTTTAACGCATGTAAAGATAGTAAATAAACAAGTTAGCCCAGGGACGGGACATGCTCGCACAATCCGCCGGATGCGCTTGCTCACATGGCCAACAGACGGCACAAACGAAACTCAAGTTTTTCCCACAGAAGCATCGAGGGGACGGCGTCAAGGTTGCCATCCCTGCAAATAAAAACTCCATAATGCATTACAAAAACTAGGCGATGTATCAAGTCCTATATTCAAGTAAACTTATTTGCTTTCCGAGGCAGGGCTGGGCGTGCGGCAGGTGTTGCTCGCTAACCTGAACTTGACTGGACAACATTTTATACTCATCTCAACTGGCCGTCCAGTATTACTTTAATTCATCTTATAATATTGCTTTTATCTTTATGTATTTAGATAACGTTGTTTTATTGTTCAATATGTGATATAATAATATGTTTGTTTTAAAACGGGTGATGCAGGATGCAATAGCTTAGGCGAGTGAGTTGTAGACATCACGAAGGCCATGCATAAAAGGCGCTCTATTTTACAGTATCTTAAATATTTATATTTGTTTATGAAGTCATAAAGTGTAATAATTGTGTAAATATCATTGAATCGAGTAAGTAAATGCTCGCAAATCGGTGAAGGTAACGCGTGCTTCGCGTGCCGCAGCCAGCGCGCTCGGCCATTCACCTGCTCTCCGCTGTGCTATTGGATATGACAGGAGCTTATAAATTAAATGTTATCTAAGAAGCTCAGGCTTACTGTAAACTACGCGGATATTACCGCGTAATAAATTTAAAACTCCATGGGGACAAAAATCAGACACATAAATACTCTTTCTTAAAAACTTTAAAGCACTTGAAACTTTAACACACTTTAAAGTACTTACTTAAATACTGTTATGTAATTCGATTTTTTTATGGTAATACTTATATGTTAATGTAATATTTGTTCCGTATTGAGCAATTTAATTATTACTTTATTACGTTCTATTTCTCATGTTCAATGAATTCGTAGAACAACGCGAATGAGCACAGCTCCCATACACAAAAAAACATTATCCCTTTTGCCAAAAGGAGTTGAGATATGTGTCGAATGATGTGTCAGTAAAACAATGACGTGGGTACAGAAATCCTTTAGCGGGTTTCAAGCTAAGAGTGTCCTTTATTGAGCGACCCCGACCCATATCAACCTCGTTCCCCCAACATGAATAAATAAAAGCTCAATTTGTAGCTCGCGCTTAACCGACGCATCGATGTAAATGGTCCTGCTCTAAAATGAACTCCCCCACTGGATCCCTTGAGTTCTAAACAGAATATAAATAAAGGAAGTTGTAGCCTCTCAAGAGGTCCCATCGACTGGACGCTCTGTCAACAGGTTATTGTATAATCGATCGGATATGTTAACGAAATTGGCTGCTCCCGTTAGATTAGTATTGATTTGATTGAATTATTTATTAGAAAAACAATGAAGAGTTTCGATCGAGAAGTAATTTCTTTGAGTGAAACACCATTGAAATTTATCCAGTAGCAACTTTCAATGGTGTTTCAAATGTCATATCTAGTTGTCAAATAAATATAGTACGTAGTTGCTTATCTATCTAGACCAGTGCAGTTAGCTTCAAAAATGGTCAAATAAGGAAAAAAATAGTAGTAGAATGAAACCCATTAGAAAAGGAGGGGAATATGATAAAAATGAAAGGAAAAATAAATTACGGTCGATCTGAGTTCGGGAAGTGGGAGGGGGTGGGCTTTTAAGGGGAGAAAATGGTTTATCTCGATTTGCGGTGAAACTACTAGTCCTATGAAAAAAAGTTATATGGCAAAGTTGTAGGTAATAAAACGATCTACAACATTTAATTCATAACTTTTATACATAACGTCAAAATGTATGTGAAAAATTCAAATAACTAAGTTTTTGGTTTTTTATTTCTATCTTTTTCAAAAACATTTTATTTTCTACGAAATTTGGTGAAAACTTACCTATTTATGCTCCAAACACACTATAATTTATTTGATTAAAAATATTAATTTTTTCACCTTATTTTGACTTAATTACTAAAAAAATAGACCAATTTTCAATCGAAAATTCACGTGTCAAAATATTAGCTTTTTTATAAAAATCGGTATGCTGTTTGTTCATTGAAATCTCTATTTTCTGATGGTTAAGAAAAATATATACATTACTATAGTAAATTTTCTCAGAAAATGCAAAACACCGAAACAAAATTTGTATCATTATGTACAATTGCATCATAAAAATGTGATTTTTGCAATTTTTATTTCATATAATTGCTTATAATCCGACTTATTGCACATTATACAAACCTATTATTATATTATTATTATTATTATATAGTCTGAAAAGACAAAATCACATTTTTATGATGCAATTGTACCTAATGATACAAATTTTTGTTTCGGTTTTGTGCATTTTCTGAGAATATTTACTATCGTAATGTATATATTTTTTTTAACTATCAGAAAATAGAGATTTCAATGAACATAAAGCACACCGATTTTTATAAAAAAGCTAATATTTTGACACGTGAATTTTCGATTGAAAATTAGTCTATATTTTTGAAAATTAAGTCAAAATAAGGTGAAAACAATAATATTCTCAATCAAATAAATCACAGTGTATTTGGGACATAAATAGGCAAGTTTTCACCAAATTTCGTAGAAAAATAACAATTTTTGAAAAAGATAAATAAAAAAAACAAAAAACTTGGTTATTTGAATTTTTCACATAAGTTTTGAGGCTATGTATAAAAGTTGTGAATTAAAAGTTGTAGATCGTTTTATTACCTACAACTTTGCCATATAACTTTTTTTCATAGGACTAGTAGTTTCACCGCAAATCGAGATAAACCATTTTCTCCCCTTAAAAGCCTACTCCCTCCCACTTCCCGAACTCAGATCGACCGTAATTTATTTTTCCTTTCATTTTTACCATATTCCCCTCCTTTTCTAATGGGTTTCATTCTACTACTATTTTTTTCCTTGTAAAAAATTAAAAACCCTGGTCTAATCGTAATTTAATTTTGATAAAAAATTACCTATGCCTTTAAATTTCATTAAAATTTTCCATATCTACTCTCCTTATAATCGCCATACTTGAAATATATTGACCTCCTTGGATATAGGGAAACTGACACGTAGCCAACCATAACAGCATTTGTTACTTATATTAGGGATCTCGCGTAGCTTGAGGGAAGTTCAACGCTATATCCAATTACAGTGTTTACTCCACCAGGCTCATTTTGTTGTAAAGGGGCCCGATGACGTGTGCTGTCGCTTTTACTTTAGGGTAAACAATTGGATACGTTTGTCAACATATTTTGGTATCATTCGATTACTCTTACATGATTTTGGGGTGACTCTATTGGGTTTAGTGAATTTTGTCTGATCCAATTTGTATTCGTTTACAGCAGATCATTACGTCAATCATCTCTTGATGTGTTTAACCTTTGAATTTAGAGAATTAAAGCAATAAGCAATCGGTAAAAAAGAAAAGAAAGAACCTAAAACACTAAAATGTATAAAGGTAAAGAAAGAAATAGTAACTTTTTCCCATAATAAAAATCTCACTGACTTACCAACTCAATGTAATTTTAAACCGCAAATTATAACAATGAATTCATCTTTCAAAGTTCTTACACATTAACCGAGCTCGAAAGCTTGGAAATAACACATTGGTCGCTTTTAGTGAACTGCGGTTGCAAACTGTTAGTTAGTGAGTCATTGAGGGAAACCCTTCCGTCACTCACACTGTTATCGGTGTGCGGGCATCGTCGCCGCGCCGTTGATATTGATAAAGCATTCGACAATTGTTTGTTTGACTGCACGAGTGTGATTACCGTCGAGGATATGATTACCGTCTACCATGTGCGTATTGTAAATAACCACTTAGAACTTTTAAGACGCTGAATTGCTTTACAACCTTCTCCAGCTGAACACTTAAACATATTGTTTGATGAACATGATTTTTTTTGACGTAATCTTATGGAACTATTGTCTACACGGCACAAACTAATTAATTATCAATGAAGAACGCAGTATTAAATTTTATGAATGAAGAACGCAGTAGGTAGTAATCTCAAAACCAATGAGAATGGAGTGCTGTTTAGTTAACGCTATTTTGGATGAGCTTATTTTAAGTGGATAATGGTTCTCTTACGGATCTATTAATAGCAGTAAATTTTAAAAACAGTAACAACTTATGAACATGCACGTTCTGGTAACTTTTATTATCAGTCATGAGCACCTAAGTATTTTGATTTATGCAAAACCTTCTCAAAAATAATACTCAATTTACCTCCTAAATTACCTTAAAATAACCTCATTAAAATCCATTAAAACTAACATCGCAATGTTATTAATGAGGTAAAAAGTAAGTCTTTATGTTATCCTGCATGATCTTTGCTCTATGAGCTATTTATATATTAAGTTTTTTCTAGGAGCTATACTTTGGATAATGTTTTGTTAAATTACATTATAGAACGAACGATAAGTAACAAACATCCATGCCTACATACACACAAACAGTTTCGTTAATAGTAGTAGGAAAAATCTTCTAAGCCACTAGTAGAATTTCTAAGCATACTAGCAGATTAAGTAAATTTAAAAGCAGGTGCCAAGCTATGTTAAACAAAACAAACAAATTAGGACGTGAGTTGAGGAGATTTTAAACGCTTCTCTGTTTTTCTCAATACAAACTGTCAACGTTTTATGTATGTAAGTATTGCACCACTCATTGGCGACGGGCCAGCACATTTCACCTATTTTACACATCGTTCTAGCGCGGTATACGAATGTTCAACCGAGTTAAAGAACGACAATACTAATAACTATTTGCCAAACAAGTGATTTATCCAAATTAATTTATTAAACCTTATTGTCATCACAGCAAAGCAACCCAATTGTGTCTGTCCTGCTTAGCACAAAATTACAGCTTTATTAAGCCTAGACGAGCGTGCGTAGGTATCTAAGATTAGCTTTGTGTGAGACTTGAGTAATCTAGATCTAAACAAGAAATCGCAGAATAGTCAGCTGCTCAAATCATATATAAAATAAACTGTCTTATATAAAAACTTAGTATCGGATAAAAACAAGAGCACTCAACCGGTTGCACCGGATGGCCGAACGAAAGACATGCTTCACACACTTAGAGCTTGGATATATTGCATTGCACCTATATAGTACTAGCTAAACCACCGATAGCTTCGCTTGCGTTTTTTACGTTACATATGTATTCATTTTATAACAACGTGTATTTTACTTATGTATTTACAAAATAGTTAAAACTCTCTCGACATTTCGACCACAACAAGAGCAGTTTTTGTTATAAAATGTTACCTTAAGTTTATAGAATATTGCCTTTCTCGATAAATGTACTTACTATCTAACACTGAAGTATTTTTTAGAATCGGACTAGCAGCGGATCCTGAGTTTAGCGCGTTGAAACATACAATCAAACAAACTATTCAGCTTTATAATATTAAGTAGTATGTATTAGTATAGATAAACAGCAACTCTACATAAAGTAGTTACCTAAGGTTCATTACTAGTTTACCAAGATTATTAATTTGTGCAAGCTTCAAGGTTGTTCTGTGGTCGAGCACTGGGTTTTTATAGTCCGACTTAATTTCTTAGAATATCGATATGTCGCTTTGTGACACATCATGGAACTCGCTTTTAAATCGACGCTAATTTAAATAACATTACCTACCAACCTAATCAAGTAGGTAAGTAAATAAATGTACCTAGAGTTGAAGATATGAGAGTATCATAATTGTAGACATACAAACTTAATCACGACTCTCTTTGAGAAATACTTTAACTCTGTCTTCTTGCTACTATGTAAGTACCACTAGGGTTTTATGTTGTGTTTTTTTACATACGTATGTCGCTCGTACTGAGCTGCTTTTAAAGTTATTTTTACTTTTCGCCCCAATAATCATAAGTATTATATTGATATTTTTTTCTAAACACGGTTACGCGCTTTTATACGAAACACTCATTAACTAAAACAAGCATCACTCTAAAATTCATTAACCTTCAATAGCGTTGTTTGCAAGGTGCGAAAGGGTATGCGTGTTCAATAATTATTATCGGCAGCTGTCCACCTAAAATTGAGCGCTCCCCCAAACGTAGCACGCGATTTCATTACGCGAATTTAGGCCCGTTTACCCGTTTGCAACCGCGAACACCATGTATAGTGGTCAAAGCCGCAGACTCTACATGAATAAAAAAGCGGGTAAACAAAAATCTTTTTCGCGGTCGCGGTTAGCTTTACCATGTGTACCAGACCGTGAACAATCGCCCTGAATTATCACGTGGCGCATTTACAAAGAGCCTGTTTGTATATCGAATACCTAGATAGACAGCCCAGGTATGACTGAGGCGTGTGTTCGTGTGCATAATTCAAGAGAATACTATTGTTTAACGTATATTAGGTATGTTTATTTAGACTCAAGTTGAACAATTCGTGTTTTACTAGAACTGTTATCCACCATTTACAAACCAATATTTTATATCAAAGCAATCTGGATTATTAGAAGTGTTTAGGTAGACCTTGTGCTAGCTGGATTTCTGAGTAAATCACGACATTGATTTCAATTGCCTCTTAGTGTAGCGGTGCTATGTAGGTAATAGGGTCTTGAAATTAAATATCGATTGACTGGCCGCAGCCAGTTGGCTGCATGATTAGCTCCGCTGGAGTCCGCAAAACGGTTGACTAGGTGCTTTTGCATCGCTTTTCAGCAAATATCCTCTTAATCGTTCATACGAGTCAATGAATCCCACCCCTGTGATGCAGGGGACGGGTTTATTACGCGCTGTGCTCTACATCGATGTTGTAAAATTAATATTAAACCGTTTACAGATTGTTCATGCAAATTTTGACAAACAAAGTTGCGAGACCTTGCATAATATTGTTTGCTCGCTCAATATTTAATTGGAGTGACCTAGAAATTAATTCTTTGTCTTAGACGCAATACTAACACTTTATTGTTAGTATTTTAAATTGAAATAGTTTGATTTTTCCCACTGAAGATTTTAAAGGTACTGGATAATAATTACAGTACTGGATAAATGGTTTCCATTCATTGGAATGGAATAAAACTTGAGTGTTTATTCCTTCAATCAAGATTATATTGCTTCCTTAACAGCCCTAAATTAACTCTTTAATATGTCGGCAGCAAAAACATCTGTCCTAACGACGTTGCTAAAACATCGTAACTTATAAAGTTTAACAAATTGAATTCTCAACATATGTTATTCAGCGTCTGGTTCCTATTATGCCACAAATTAGGCATTTGTTTTGTTAGATGTATTAAGTATGTGTATTTTTATTTTTAGCCCGAGTGGAACGGCGCTGGGTACATTGCCGCAGCTTCGGGAGTATCTTCAGACAACGGGAACCTGTAAATGTGGACTACCCTGTCCGCTTAGACCAGAAACTGCCTTCAGTTTCGATTCAAAGGTAACATTGAATTAGATTTTATTTTCTTAATCCTAAGTTCCTAACTAATATTATAAATGCGAAAGTAACTCTGTCTGTCTGTTACGCTTTCCCGCTTAAACATCTCAACCGATTTTGATGAAATTTGGCACATACAATCTTTAGTCCCTGGGACAGAACATAGGCTACTTATTACCGCGGAAAAATACATGCTTCCACGGGAAAATATATGAATACGCGGGAAAATTCGATTTGGATAAAATTTAGTATGGAGATAGTTGCAAATAAAAGTATATGGCGAGAGACTTTTTACCGCGGAAAATTAAATGCTTCCGCGGGAAAATATATGCTTACGCGGGAAAATTCGATTTGGATGAAATTTAGTATGGAAATAGTTGCAAATAAAAGTATATGGCGAGACGAAGTTCGCGGGTGCAGCTAGTAACTTTATAATTTAAGGTTTTAACATCATAAACAAAAATCTAGTTGTGTAGTATTAAGTATTATCTGATATTATGTATGTAGTATCATAAGCTTCGAGCTTGCCTAGGGGCAAGTGTGAATTGTTCAGCAATATTTGATTTTTTATTTTGTTATGGGTTTGTTTAAAGCTTTGTTTTGCATAGGTTTAATACCATAAAATATAAGTATTGAACGATTTGCGTCGGCCATGGACCGTCACCGTTTAAAGATATTGTTTTACCACTCAACGTTGCGTCTCGATTCCTTAAAAGGATACAATATTATTGTCTGAACGATCAATGTGTTGGCAATGGCTTTATATTGTATGCATTATTGAAGGACAAAACCATTTTCGTAGTTCTATAATTAACGTTACAAAACATGTTTTTAACGTTACAAAAATATGATTGTTTTAACTAGGTATCTTATGATAGTTAAAGCTATACCTAAGCTTAGATGTTTGCAAGAGTTAAGTAATGAAATAACATACAAGTTTTGTGGAACTTTTAATACAGACATAAAACTCATTACACTTTAAATGTCTCCCCAGTTTTTTTTAGATTTGCAGCATTATTAATATATACTTCCTCATTTAAAACTATAGTTAACACATTTCTTCTCTCAATGTGTATACTAACAGTAAATATATATATCTTGGTTTTATGTTAAGATAGTTGCCAACATCTTACATATAACATGATTTATGCGAGACATTTAATGTAGAGTCAGGTACTTTAATAGATTTATCACTACCTAAAATAATTCTATCATTGCATTGCCATTACGCAAAATTATCGAGTGAAGGGTCACACTTACACAGAAGGCGAGGCATACGTTAATAAATTAGGGCAATTAGTTGCTTGTACCATGACACATCGTTTTGATATATTGTAGGCTGATTTATAATATTACGCAAACACATAAGTTTTTAAATTATAAAATACATTTATAATTTACCGACAATCGTAACCGATAACTTACAAAACAGCGTTGATCGTTTCGACATGCTGACCACTGGATTTATTAACGTTCTGACCGTTCATCTTTTAAAATTCGTAATGGTGGAAATTAATTCGTTTTACGTTAAACCGTTGTGTTGTAGAACGATATGCGTGTTTATTAAAACTCTGTTAATTATGTAAGCAAATATTCGTTTATATAACTGGTATTTTTTATCCTGAATCCTAAAATTAAGTGTTTTTAGGGTTCCGTAGCCAAATGGCAAAAACGGAACCCTTATAGATTCGTCATGTCCGTCCGTCCGTCCGTCAGCTATAAAACTGAAATTTGGTAGGTAGATATATTCCGTGATCCGCACTAATGAATAGGTCTTTAAAAATCATAACAATGTTTCTAACACCATTTAATTCTAAACTTAATAGTTTGGACGTGAGACTCTTCCAAAGTGGAAAACAGAGTGTCCCCCCCCCTCTAATTTCTAAACTAAGAGGATGATAAATCTAGAAAAAATATATATTGTACATTACCATAAAAACTAACAACGAAAATTGGTTTGAACGAAATCTATCTAGTAGTTTTTTTATAATACGTCATAAACAATTTCATATAAACAATTGCTGCGGAAGCCTACATGGGCGAGTCCGACTCGCACTTGGCCACTTTTTTAATTAGAAACACCGGTGATTATGTTTAAGTAAGATGATTAATGATAACTGCGAAACCCTGGAAAACAGAAGCATCTTCGCTTTTGTCTCACCGAGTTGGTCTAGAGTTCCGAAAATGATGTAGTTCCTACCGTAGACCACATAGGTACATAAGTATGCTGCTCTTAATCACACAGTAGGGCAATGAAATGAATAACATACATCTCTAATAAGCGTTTAACTTTAGATGGTGTCAGAGACAGTCCTATTTCTAAATTGTCTGAACGGTAGTATCATTGTCGGGGAAAATGTTATTGTGTGAAATGTTATATTATATTTCTATAAAAAATATAATGTATATAAAATATATACATCTTACTTAAATAAACCAAGTAGACGTTTCTCATAAACCCTTACGAAAACGTGATATAAACCATGATTGATGTTGAAACTAGAGCAATATTTAAATATTTAACTCCATTTCGAGCGAACGAATCTAATATTCATAGCTACTTTTCATCAATGTAATGTGCCTGACTAGACTACTCTATTAGACGCAAAGCCACGGCCCACGTGTCAATGATAACAAGAAACCATTATAAAGAGTAGAGTCACAGTAGGTATGTTTATTCAGAACACACTGCTTCACAAGTGACTCGTTATTTTGCTCTAGATTGTCCCACTTAGCTTACAATGCTCATGCTTGTGCTATTTAACTCATTACGATTACTTTGTATTTATTCACTATTGAATTGCAGCTTGTCTTGCTAGAACATTTTACCAACATACCATGCACATGTTAATCGGTTCAAAACATTCGTACAATGTAAAGCCACGTAAAGCTCCGAGCCAACGTTCTTACGGTTTAGATAGAAGCACATTCGAAAGTCTGTTAAGTTTTAACAGGCGGTTCGGTGTCAGACTATCCAATAAAGGTGAGCCCTCGCAGTTGCGCGACAAGTTAATTCTGTCAAAGCTTGCTGCGACCTCCTCGCTTCGCCTTTGTGTGCACTTGAAATGTACAAATTGCAGCGGGTTCCGTGGGGGTGGGGGAGGTCGGTGCACTCGTCTCCTGTACCCACACTCCGGCAATCTCATCGATTCCTCTTTGTTCCGAACATTCGTCTTGAGATATGTACACTCGCTTGATCTCGATTTCACATTCATTCGGAATGCTGAATTGATTCACTCGCATCTTTTGGTAGCAATGCGTTATTGTTAGAGTTACACAGATCGTGTATAATTGTCAAGTAATATTTATTATTTATTTATTTATTTATCTGTATGATTCTTGGAATGTTATAAACTTAAATAGGTTTTGATTTTAAAATTTGACATTGCAAGAGTAGGTAATAAAAGTAATATTTATATATCTAAGCAAGCATGCATTTGGCACATCATCTAATTTTGAATTTAGTAAACTGTGAAGTAGCCTTTCAAATGTAATATAAAATATCTCTCTACATGTGATTGTAAACTTACCTTCAATATTTATCTTACACGGTCATCGTTACTCAACACAGTGCAAAGCTGCAGTTCTGCTTTTTGTTGGCAAACGAACAGAGTATAATAAACATAATTTGTGCCTTAAATAAAAATATACTACATGCGTAGCTTTTATGAAATCTTGACTTTTTCGGATCACGATCGATCTCAGATCGTTATTTGAGACTTCTTCTTTATTCTTTTATTTATTAAGCGTCTTTATTTTCCTGCTATTTATTCTGCCATAACATTATGTCTGTATTGCCAATGTAAAAATTTTTTATTAGGGCATATGGCTTACTGTAAATCATTTTGCCTGCGCCCACATAGGTACATCTTCGTTTGCGTGTCGAACTGCTTCAATTGTATATTTGTAATCCAGTTTGCAACGGAATTTTGTTTACATGGCAGCTAATCTTGAGCATGACATCTATCAGATCAGTATGCGCGATGTTAGGTTATCGTAAAGATATCAAAACAAAGCAT
The DNA here is from genome assembly GCA_963691955.1 of Chloroclystis v-ata. Classification (NCBI taxonomy): domain Eukaryota; kingdom Metazoa; phylum Arthropoda; class Insecta; order Lepidoptera; family Geometridae; genus Chloroclystis; species Chloroclystis v-ata. The sequence goes on along the minus strand of OY829902.1, from coordinate 5,749,453 downwards.
ACCTCCTGTCTACTACTCATATTACAAGGCAACTCTACCATAATTCCTGCCTGTTTTAAATAAAACTTGACACGGCTTTAACATGGAAAGGAGGTAATAATTCTCTTTGCATTCGGTCTTTTGCATAGTTTGCATAATGACAATTTAACATATTCAACGTAAATTATACAAAGAGGTACTATTTTTGTCTAAAACTAAGCACCTGTTAAATGAATGCTCAAAATCATTAAGTTTAATCTGTTTAGAGTTGTTATTTAAACAAGTTTTTGCTCCGTCTTCAAGGTCTTTAGTTTTTATAGACACACGTTTAGTGTACGTGGGTATCCTTGAAAATGAAGTGTTGTTAATAAGTACTTAGCCTGATTTTTTTATATCTATCTAAGACTTGATTTAGTAATTACAATTTTGTTTGAAACTGTATTGTCTTTTTGTATTTCAACTGGGTACATGATTTTGATATTTAACAGTAGACGGGCAGATTATATTTTATGTCAAATTATCGCGTAAACCGACCTGCCTGGGGTACACACACAACATCTCCGTTGTAAGGTCGAAGCTGGTGTTACGGGTGCTAGATATCTAATATATTACTCAGAACAAATATTAGCAGATTTTACAAAATTTGGTTCCAAGGCGGGAATCGAACCTGCAACCGCGTCGCAGACGGACCTTCGCCCGCTGCGCCACAGAGGTCGTCGATGATTTTGTAGTGGTCTCGCCCGAGGTTTTAACCTGACAGATATTACGCACACTTTCAGATACTGGCGGGACATTTATAGACCATTATTCTAATATTTATTATCTTGCGAGACATAAAATAAAACTAGGTGACTATTTTATTTCCTTGCTGATAAAATACTTTATTCCATTATGTCTGCTCTCACAATTAAACAGTATTCTTCCTATAACATTCTACAAATAATAAAGCAGTTAAGTTCGTACAAACGTACATGTATAGTAAACATTTTAAAGTGAAACCCGGTAACAACTGCACGCGGAAGGGCCAAGAACCCATGACATTTCGAAATGATACAATCCCTTCGGGCGTCAGTTAAACGATTTCCATTTATCGGAAAGTTCGCACTGTTACCGCGGAATCTCATTGTACTGTCTCGTCTTCTGGAGAACAAAGAAATCGTGTTTCTTCCGCGTGGCAACCGCACAACTGACATTTAACCGATCGATTGAGGTCATGATCCATGTATTCCATCGAAGCTGCTCACAGATTCAAACTTTCCACTTACCGAGAGAACATTGCTTGGTGCAGCATAAATATTTATGATTTTTTCCTTGTGGTAACCTTTTTAGTGGTTTATTATTAAAGCATTAGCTAGTTATTATTTAAATTGTTCTTTATTATATCAGTATCGATAGTTTGAATATCGCTATGATGGTTTCTAAACGCTGCTGGCAACTTTCCCACAGAGCGTGGTGAAAGTGGCGAGCGAGCGGTGCGCAGGGCAGTACGTAACATTCCAATCCGATAGGAACCTTGTTTGGTATAGAAATTAGAAATCGGTGTAATAAATTTACCTTTTGACTACGTATCGAGCTAAATAAAAACATTTACTTATAAACTGATTACGTAAACGCACAAGACCAATGTTGTAATAAAAATATTTATAGAACTGCGTGTTTAGTTGCATTATGTTATTGCAGTATTTAATTTACTAGCTAATGGTTAATCATTCAGAAGTTTTTTTAGATAATTATATTAATTCTATCAAGTACTTAACTTTAGTTTTTACTTTCATTGAAACTAATTATAATGCACATAAATATCCTCCAACGCAATATAAATTCCACCCCTCACAATACCTTATTTTTTAGTTTCCAGTACTTGTTAAATTGCTTTGTCGGTTCAGTAGTAATATCCTACACATAAGGAGTTGAATATTTATAATTGATCAAGAATTCGACAATTAATAAAAGTCCACTTAGTAACTGATGTTACTGGTCAGCAGACATACGGCGCGCGGTGCGGCGCATGTTGCAAGTAACATGCGTGCATGCATATGGCACAATAAATGTATTTACCGACAGCCGTGAGCGACACGCTCCGCCGCCCAGCGATGGTGAGATACGGCAGTAAGCCGCCGACTCCGGCTTTGTCTACAATCTACAAGCTTTGTTTATTGACCATTGTGCGCTGGAGATCGGCTCCCGATGCGGAATGGAGCCGTATACATTGACAGACTTATATGCCCTTTCGACTTGCTCTCTGACGGGTATATTGTTGTTTTTACTGAATCTTTTTGCCCTTTTCTTTAAACGTCTTTGCTGGCTCTTCTTTTATAAATGTTATATAACGGTTTACTTAAGAGAACTCAGTCATGGGTATCAAAATATAATTATAAACCAAGTAGGCTTATCATGCAGGAGCGTAAAAATAAACATGAGACTACTAGACCGTGTAAAATCGTATAACATAAACTGTATAAGTGCTTCTATTCAAATGACTTGATTAAAGAATGTAAATTCTAATGTAACCGGTTATTATTGAAAATATTACAAGCATTCCCCTTGCGATGTTTAATGATCCCCCTTTGGCCATGCTATCGAGGTCAAGGCCGTCGATATTCAATAATGCGACTCACGACCCTCACCCTAGCTACTCAGTTGAATGTAATTGTATCAAAGCAAAGTGCTTATTTAAAATGTTTTACTGTGGAACTTTGTCTTGTGACATAAAGAGATTTCAAATGAGCGCTCCAGATTTGAGCTGGCGAGCGCAAAGGGGAGCGCTATTTACTTTAACGCCCGCTTGAGTCTCAACGACATAATAATTACTTTCGCTCGTCCAGAGCTTTCATATGCATAATACAGTTTGCATTTTTATGCCTCTTTACGAGAAAAATACATTTAAGTATCTGCATTGTTGCTCTGATGAGAATATTAACAAGTTTTTCTCGTCTGTCTTTACAAACAACATAATGTTTAAAGATTCAAAAGAAAACTGTATTCTGATAAAGTGGTTAGTGATTCTGAATACGCCTATTTGTCGGCTGGATGAGGAGGCGGAAAGGTCCAGATACAAGTTTGGCAGCCGTAAATGTCCCCGTTAATTAGCGGTGAGCCTCGACGAAGCGCCGACAAATTACTCGACATTCAGCAGCCGACGCGAATAAAACGACCAAAATTGCTCTTCTATCTATCTTTAGTGACTGTTGTTTTATCGACACAAACTTTCTGCTTGATTTGTACTACAACTCCGTCTCTGTAAAGTGTATACTTACATACATTATCGCGTTTGTGTGTGATAGTAGTTTTAATGATAAGGTGAAGGGTAAAGTTGTACGCTTACTTAATAAGAACTGATGAAATTTGTGTGATGAGAAGAGTTGGATGAGATGTGTATGAGTAAAAAGGTAGACAAAGAAAAAGTCACTAGGAAAATGAAACAAGAGTAAGTATAAATAATGTCGACCTCACATAATGTAGTCAGGGAGATACATGATTACATTGCCAATAATAAATACCTACCTACTTCGATGTTTAAATGGGCTTCTGTTACGATAATTAGCATCCATTATGCAGTGTATGGATGTCAAACACCTGTTTCCCCGCTAAATCCTTGTATCGGTACGTTCTAATTAGCGCAATGCCATTAGTTTCCGACATGCTCCATGCGAGATGTGTCCCACGTCCAATGCTGCATCCATCACGTTGATTGGTTTCATATTGAAATGACCCGTCACATTGTGCAGGCTGGGTAAAGCTGACGGCACAGTAGGATCATGAGAGCCCTGTACTGTACATGCAACTCGATTCTGGCAGAACTCCATCGATTGTAATTTATTAAATACATGAATAACTAAACTACTTTATCCTGTCAGTCTAAACTTAAAGCAATTAGATCGAAGATCAGGGTTATTTAATAACAGCTGTAGATAAGGGGTTCGTGGATTTCCCTTTTATCCCAAAACGAATTTATCAACGAAAGTTTCTATAGTAAAATCACTTTGATTCGGTTAATTGTATGTCCTGTGTGTCCCTACCTTTTTTACAGCTTTATCTATCAGTCCACTCAGGCGAGCATCCCATTATTCCTATTAAGGTGGATCACTATTAACTTTCGCATCAACAAAGACTTTATTGAGGTTGCCGGCAGTTGTTACTAATTAACTCCACCAATTGCCGACCACTAATTGTAGAGATTATTTTACTATTCGAAGTATGTTTATAGAACATTATTTTAAGAAAAGATGCATTCAAATAATGAATTTAAGATAATTATGATTCAGGTAACATTGCTAATGATACTATAAATTAACAAACCATTAGATAATAAAGTGTTATATTTCACTATTTTAATACCCTAATAATATATCAGACATTACTGTCTTAAACATTCAAAATATATGATTTAGTATTTTGAGAGTTTATATTTTATTATAAGTATATTATGTCGAGTTTGAATGTCAAAGTGTTTTACGACTTACTATAATATTGCTCAACTTCAATTTATAGTACTTGTGTTTCAGTACCATTTAACCTTCCGCGAATTAGTTGACCTGGACTCAATTTACTTTAAGTGTTATGTGACATTATCTATTATTATGTCGCCATTTCTCCATCTATACTATCTATACTAATATTATAAAGAGGAAAGATTTGTTTGTTTGTTTGTTTGTTTGTAACGAATAGGCTCCGAAACTACTGGACCGATTTCAAAAATTCTTTCACCTTTGGAAAGCTACATTATCCCCGAGTAACATAGGCTATATTATATTTTGAAAAAAATTAGGGATCTTTACAAAAACTCCAATAATGTAACATAAGGTGTAAAAAAAAGACCTGAAAAATTCCTTTCGTCGCGTGCGCTGCGAAAACTATTGATGATAGAACAAAATCATGTACTACGACTTTGCAGAACTCATCATTATCTACAAAAAGTGCCGCGACAGCATATGTCTAAATATTATAGTTTTTACACAGTAAGCAGTTTTATTCTAAAATATTAATTAATTTATGCCGCCTCTTGAAAAGGCTCTTCATTTGTACCTTGGTTTTAATCCTTATCAAAATAAATTACTTTATATTCAAGACGGCTTTAATACCTTTTTATAACTTTTTGAATTATTCAATTCGGACATTTAATTCGGAAGATATCACGAGTTTAAAAATGCAAGTATTAGAAAAAAGTCGCGAGGTTGTCCCTCACCGCGCTCAGCTAGCCAGCATGCGATGTAGACTCCATGTAAGCGTCACTGGGGGTACGGGGAGGGAGTCAATGTAATAAAATAAAGTGTAAATAAAATAAAAAACATTAATAAAAAATATGAATAAAAATTCAAACTTCCTATATAATTTAACTTTTTTTTAAACCCGATGCAAAAAAAGGGTGTATGTGTGTATGTATGTACCCGTGCGGAGCCGGGGCGGGCCGCTAGTACTTAATAAAACAATATATTAAAAATATATTTTAATCAAAAGGTGTTCCAGATTTTGAATTTTATGTTACAAATATAATTCTACGCTGTAAAATCTACATAACAAACAAACATACTGATGTCAAAATTGGTTTACTGTTTTATATCTTTCTTTAAAAAATCACTAACACAAAAACCATGTTTAAAATTTTAAATCTAAATAATTACAACATTTGTTACCTTCAAAAACATTCACAACACAGATTACAAGAAAGTTTGAGTGAATTAAACTCAGTAAAACAGACGACAGAAATTGAGTGACGTATAGTATCTATAATAGAACCCATACTTAAATAAACATTAGAGTTTTCTGTTTTCGTTTAATCAGATTTATCGCAGGCTTGTTTTGAATGGCTCCATAATTTAGTTACCAGTCTAGCATCTTAATTTTCGGCCAAGACTTTAATTAAAATGCTAATAATAGTTCAAGATAGCGTCATGGATGGCTCAAAGATTTAAATACACTAGTATTACGTATAAAGTTTATCACGCTCATCCCATATGTCATAATTCGACGTTTAGTAATGTGATTGTCCGTTAACGGGCACAAGGACGGACGTAGCCTTCTGTTTACCGCATGGAGGCACTTAATTTGTCGTGTTTATTGTGTACTACGCTACAAAGTTGATTGCTCATTTCGTAGGAATCACTGCTTATAGGCATGTAAATTTACAGCTAATAAATAAGGGTATTTACCACTCTTATTGGTATTTAACTATTTTGCTCTAAAAGAGCTGCATCTAATTTTTAACTATGATAAATGAGTAACAAATCGTCACATTAAAATTTAACATTCAACGCTAAAATACCGATTTAAAATTTGTTCTTGTACACTACAGTAAGCTTTCACAAATATGCACCTTGTTACCGTTTGCTTATTAGCGCCTTCCAGCTAACTCACCTGTTAGTTATGACAAGAACATGAACAATTTCCTCGTTTGTACAAACTACGTGTAGGATTTTAATACAGCTGTGTCAGCGGGCGAGCGAGGGGCAATTTGCGTGTGCAACTGTGCACGGTGGGCGTCCGTCCGTAATGAATGGCGGACGCGCTTGCCGATCTCGCACAACGGCACACAACACCATTCCGACCAAATCCAATAATGCACACTCAGCTTAAGCTTATTCACCTCGCGTCCGCGCCTCCTAAGCTCATTTCCAAAAGCGAACACAACACACTAATTTGGCGCTCGCGAAGCCCTCGTGTTCAATTTCATAACTTCTCATGATTAATGAAACAGTTAATGGAGCCATTACAATCTCGGAACGGGTTGCATAACAAAAATGTTTTCATGAACCTAACACGAGCATGTAGTTGTAGTGTAGAGGAAGCAATTTGTGAAATTGTTTTATTTTTACGTAGGAAACCTGTTCTGAGTCATGTTAGATCTGTGAACTAGATCGTAACCACTGGTTGGCGGGCGTGAAATCAGGAAATGCAGTGCACGATTATTGGTAGAGTCTGTGGACGCGAGGTGCCTGCGATTTAAACACTGCATTAATATCGGTATCCAATTACGAAAATTATAGTCTACACTTACAATATTTATTGCTTAATTGTCCGTGTAGATGATGTTTGCCTATAATATTTCCGGTGCGGTCATCGTGTTGTTATTAATGTTTGCTCTATAATTTGAATGTTTACCTTTGATTACATCTGTAGTTATATGGAGTATAAGTTTTAACTTTTTTTTGGTAGGTGTTGAGCAAGCCGTACCAAGCGGCCTCCGGTGCTGAGTTGACGAAGCTCTGCAACCACAAGCGGAAACTTCTAGCGACGCTGCAGGCTCGCGCGCACTCGCCGGCGACACCGCCTCCGCAAACCATTGAACCTAAGAAAGGTAAATTATAAGTTAACTATAAGATACTAACTCATGCCCGCGCCTTCAAACTGAGGCGGGATGATTCCTCAATAATAGTCTCAAAATCTTTGTACAACCATTCCTATGTTAGCTTTAAAAAGACATGCCTTGCTAGAAGCAATTTATACCTGATAAGTGTACAAAGTGGTCAAGCGGTTTCCTAGGAAACATTGACATTGCATTTTTATCTCGTGCAGTGTTAACAGAGTAGCAAATAAAAAAATAATTTCTAGTAGATGCTTCCGCATTTTTGATAAAAAGATGGTTACTACGAATGATGTCACTGAGATACAAATAAGTAAACAAATAAGTTCCCCTCTGCATTGATTTTGACCTACCCTTTTGTTGTATAAATGTATGATTATAAAGTAATGTGTGGTTGCGACACACAATGAAGCGAAAAGAACACTTGATATGATCAAAGTGGATTCTGCCGTTAATGAAGCGTGGAAACGAAATTGCGTTGCGATCAATTTATCATTGTAGCTGCAAAATGAAACGCTCGAAGTGATGAAAATAGTTTGTTATTCACTGAATGCTGCTCTGATACCCCGGGTATTTCTTAATCGTCAAAACACCACTAATATTTGAAATTCTTCGTAAGCCGGCTCTATGAATCATTTTAACGAGAAATGATATTTCTCAAGACGGATCCTTCAATTTCCGTTGAGTAACTTCCAAGTCCTTGGGGTGGTAAATAAACGTGACAGAATACAATCTTCAAACTGACAAGTTGGCAATATAAAAATGACATCATAATCAACAAATTAAGAATGACGAGAGGGGAAAATAGTAAGAAATTAACATTATGCTCTGCTGATAAAACGACGAGAGGAAATCGTGTTTAGCACCATAGTGCATCAGTATTCATGCGATGCGGAGAGATTCCGCAACAGCTTTCTTACTCCCACTTTATTTAATTCAGTTTATCATTTAGCTCGGTTTGTCCTGGAAAGTGCTCCTTAAACTTTTATAAAGTAATTCAATAGCTTTATGTTCAAAGCTTGCTAAGCTAAGAATTCGCTTCGTTACGCTTTGAAATTCTATTGTTTGAAATAAAGTAGGATAAAGTTTCATTGGTAGGTATGGAATTTTGAACTCGAATGCACGTTTCTTTGGTATGAAATGGAAACCACCATTGAATGAAAAACGAATGAAATTATTACTTTAAATTCAGGGTCCCGCACCTTTTTCTTCTTATATTATTTCTTACAGTCTTCTCTGCCCGTATTTTGTCATTTAGCTCCACCGTATGGAGACACCTACATACCATCTAGACATCACCGTTGAATATTAAAGTCAACCCCTTTAAATGCCAAGTCCTCATGTTAGGCAGCTATCGGCAACTGGCCAAATTTACCAAACGTGTTGTCTTTTGTCTGACGGCACAGTTCAACGCTTCTTCTTAGTGCTCCAAAGAAAAAAATCATGTTTGAGTCTTACTAAAAAAAAAAAAACAAATTAAACAGAATCGTTTTAAGTCGTAAATAAATCTAGCCAATCTATCCTGTGCTGGCGAATCCGACTCACGATCGTTAGTTAATATTTCTTATTCATGTTTATTGCGTTAAAGTTTCATAGCTCGGCATTACTTAATATTTATACAGTAAAGTACTAAAAATAGCTGCGGTATATATCGGTAATGATGATCCGTTTTCACCCACGCGTTATCCGAATGATTGCACAATACACATGCACATGCATGCATTGCAGACACAGCACACACCACCCTTTGGAATGCAGTAAGTTAAACGGCATGGCTTGATCTGTGTGGGTTCATTGGGAGCATTATTATCCGATTAGCGGGCGGGTGTTCCGGGCTCAATCTCCGCGCTCGGCCCTCCTTCATCCAATTACATGAGTGTGAACCGAACGGGATTAGCCGGGAAACCCAGCTCCCGTACATTACCGGCCCGTGCCGTTGACACTCACTAGATTCCCTCATTCCTCCGTCTTTTCTCATTATCCGCTGATGTTCCGTTTGAGTTTAACCAACTATTTTGTTAATGTAATGGTTCGTTTTCTCCTGAAAACGGTCTGGTCCGGAGCTAAAGGGTCGTTTTGTTCTCGATTGTGATTGCGGCACGTTGACTTTACATTGCGGACCGTGTTCTTAATACTTACTCATTTTATTTTATTAAATCGTTGCAAATTAACAATACTTTAAACATATTTCTGTTTTAAATGTTTCTAATTAAAAAATAAACATTAAACATGGTCAGTACGTAATTCATAGAGTAAGTGTTCAGAGTGAGCATACTGACTGACACTGAAGTGGTTGTTCGAAGTCAGAGATTGAGCCTGAGTTGTTTCTTGTAACAAAGAGGGTAGAGCGGTCTCTTTGTTGTTAAGTGGCAGCTAGCGTGAGACGAAGGGGGTAAGGGGGTGCATTTAGTGCGGCATGAATAGCGGGTAACTGCACTTCGTCAGCCGTCCGTCCGGGAGTAACAACCTGCATTTCACCCAACACCCCCTTTGCAATCCTAGCTGGCGTGTCTCCACCTCTATATTTGTACAACAACCAGCTTTAATTTTATCCTTTTTAAAACTCCCGTTTGCCGCACAGCTTTACAATTTTGTGCTCAATTTATTTATTTAAAGTCCACTTAGTTGCACTTAAGTGCCCATTTATAGTCTTATTGGCAACTGTTTGTGAAACCAATGCTTCCATGAATTGCTTTGTAGTTTTTAATTGACAGGTGTAATTATAATCAATAATGTATTCTTGCCCATCTCCGTTTTAATCCCAACATTAAATCTTATCTTTAGGTTCACTCGATCGGTTGGGTATTGGGTATCATAAACTCCAGGAAACCTTGCGAAGTCATAGCAGTTATACGTACTAAGGATCTATAACATTAAATTGTAAGCTCAATAAAAATGCTCCGATCCATTCCGATAGGGAGATGAGGCTCGTAAACAAGATTAAGCATCGAGAGCATTAAATCGGCGAGTGTATACGGAGCTAGCCGCAGAATTGCGTAATTACCGTAAAGGAAGTCGGCCGTTTAGGGCAAACAAAAAGTGCGGCGACTCGATCAGTGGCGGGAACAAAGGCACGGGTGTAATTTGAAACAATCGGTGGTGCAGAGCGGCCGGCGCTGGCGTGGGCGCGCACCCCGCCGACTATTGATCTGACGAGCGCGCGCCGCCACCCGCGCCCACCCGCGCCCACCCGCGCGACCCGCCTGCCCATACAGCCCCTATTTTAATTGCAAATCTGCCAGATAATGTGCAAATAGATAACGGTATTATACTCGCCTCGCTAACTAATTATGAAGCCTTACAAGTATTCACGAAAGGGACTGATTTTCAACTTGATCATGCCGTAAATAAATAACGGAAGATTGTAAATTATCTTGATCGGTGTATAATTCGCTTTGTTTTAGCATTAATTAAAAGTTTGATTCGAGTTGAAGCCAGTATCGATTGGGCCCGGCTGTCGAAGGCGATGTTTATCGGCAGTATCGCTTTACATATAAATGGGTCAATCATTGGAGCTCTTTCCTCTACCTATTTGTATTGAGACCGCGCATTTTCCATTTCCCTCGTCGGTAATCTGGCTTTTCGTGATTTCATTGGTCCGGATTCGGTTCAATAGATTTAATTGAACTCTTAAGTAGTTACCTATCTACATTGATTATATACGAACCTTAGTATTTGATCTTTAAAAATTAATTTAGAGGCAATTGCTTTGCTCGATAAAAATAAAATAGCCCGAGTAATGTTCTGTAAGATGGGTACTTAAGTGTGTTTATTCTTTGAAATTATTAGGTCGTCTGGAGAGCAGTACAAAGTCACGGGGTCGGACTCTCGACACCCGACTCAATGACGTCGCGTACGTTTGTTTATTGAACACTCCAACTTCAATTACTTTAGCAGATTGACCGAAGATAGCTCGCGTTCAAATTGAAACCGTTTATTTATAAACTTGCTCATTGTGAGTTAACAATCATTCTTGAGTGTTCCATAAACGTATAAATTGTTCTTATTTTGAAATGAAAACCAAAAGCTATGTGAAATAAATCGTTTACGAGCGCCGCTTAAAAGTCATCAAACGGTTATAAAGTTTATGTCGTTTCCCTTTTCAGTGACTGGCGCTGAAGTAGCGGTACTAAAGAAAAAAATGAAGAAGCGACCCGGTTTCCCGGCAAACATGAGCGTGTCCCAACTGATGGTGCAAAGGGAACGACCTCTTGCCGAGTTCAAGGTACGTTTGTGTGTATTATTAAGTATTCATAGCCGTGATAAGAGCTGAACCGTTGGCAGCGCTGCCTGCGCCTCGGGCCATTTTCCTTTATTCTTTGCTAGTTTGCCACTTGCAATGCATCATTTCGGAATTGCCGAATGGCTTGTTTACTCGGTGTAATGGGGTCGGGAATTGGTTATTGAAGTTTGGCGTTTGCCTAAACTGTAAATTGAATTCTATTTTCATAAGGGCGTACGAATAAAATAATACATTGTGATTTTAAAATATTTAAAACTTCAATTTAAAATTTCATTTGCGTATACCTACAGCCAGTAATTTTGTCAGATTATAATAAAACATTTATTGCATTTCAGCCTCAGGACACCGAAGCGAATCCGTGTATGAATCCGCGAGGCGCTATCGGGCAGGTCCCTGGCTACGGCGCGCCGCAACACGGCCACAACCCGGCCGCTCCAGATGACCACAAAGATGCAAACGTACAAAAAAGCTCCCACTACATCACAGTCAATAGTGGGTGGATTACTCAGCATAAATCCGACGGACAAAAACCAAACCAGCAGATGGCAGCTACCAACAATCCCAATAACGGAATGCCCGTGCGAGGCGCCAATGGACAAATAATAGGCATCAACACGGCTTACACGTTACATCCCAACTACAGTAAAGGTTCTTCCAACATGATGCCCCCAGACGCGGAACAAAAAGAGGAAAGAAAAGAAAAAATAACGCTTCAAAAGTATTCGAAAGAAGATGACAATCAAACTTTTTGCGGTCTCAACCAAGCCCTGACGCCTGAGGTTATGCAGAAAATTAATGAGCAGCAACAGATTTTCATCCAACAAAATCAGAAGCAAATCGAGATGGCAATGAAGGGTTACAGAAATCAGCTATCGGATACGAGCCATAACAACCCTCAGAACCAGGGACCGTATACGCAAGGGCAGCTAGTCATACAAAATGGCGCGGTGGTCAAAACAAATCCAGCTAAAACACCTCCGTGGCAAGTCAAAAGAATTGACGGCAGCAATACTCATCCGATCACCAGCCCCAATCCAAAGATGCAGAAATTAGACAACTCGGACTATGAAGATCCAAATGCGAACATGTCTGAGGACTCTTCTAGCTCATTCAGCTCTTTTTCAAGCAACGAACAAAACATCCCGCAAGGCATGTGCTCTCGTGTGCCGCCTCTGCCGCAACACTACAACATGATGAGCCAACAATGGCCCACTATAGAAACCAACAAGAAGAAAGGAAAAGGAAACGCAAAAGGCAAAAAGAAAAATAGTTTAACTGAAAACAAAGTACTAAACTTCGCTAACGCGAGTATAAGATTACCTCCAGACACGAAACTAAACCCTACCGGAGATGTGCCATCGTTTATGGAAGACCCCAGCGGCTACTTAGCTCAGCAAACAGCTCTACTTAACAACACTATATCGAGACAGGTCGGCATGAATCCCACTTACGATGCAACCCATTTCGAAGGATCTAATCCAAACTTCGCACCACAACAAATGGATAAATTAAGAACTTTACCGAAAGACATGCCAAATGTTTATAGAAATAACGTGCCAAATGCTTCCCCATCTCCTAACACCACGCCCGATAGCAGCGTGATAAACGACAAAGGGACAGATGCCTTATCGCAATGCTGCAAGGGGTGCAACGTCTCATCCAAAAGTAACAGCCCCGACTACGATAACCAAATGCGACTCAAATATATGAAACATAATATGTACCGCATGGAGCTAGACGGGAGCTCGACATCCAGTCCGAAGCATAGCTTTGACGACAATCCGGTTACATCTTCCACTTTCATTGAAAGGAACGCAGTGCATGGCAACTGCAGTCCGATCCAGGCTGGTACTGTGAGCACCAGCAATGTGTCGGAGACCATGCAACAGCCGGAGCCTTCTCCCACGCTGTCTAACAGCTCTCGCAACACCGACACTCCGCACAGCAGCGGCAGTAACAGCTCCACTAGCTCCTATCATATACAAAGTCCAGCGTACTCGCACCAATACAAGGACACCTTCCACAGTAACCCGCCAACGCCCAGTCAAGGCTATCCTTACAGCTCGCCCGGACCGCCAACAACACAATCCATATCAGGCACTCAAATGATGCATTTCATTTCGAATCATAACGTTAACAAAAATCTAATGGAAGTGGATAACATATCAATGGTCGGCGTGAAGCCTGCCGCTAAATCTCAGGAACTAATGCGGTTGGAGCAAAGAAAAGAGAACTCGATGCCCGGTTACTGCCCGCCTCCGCACATGGGCGGCGGACCGGCCTATTCATTGATCCAGGCGTGCTATGTCCAGACGTTTGTTACGACGATGGCCAGTGGCTTTTCTGTTACGAGAGATACAGTTACGTCTGTATTGGCCGGCAAAGCCAATACAGTAACTACGTCCATAAACGCCGCTCAAGCAAACTTCGTGAGACCACCTCCACCTCCTAGCGTCAACATGGCAACGACTTACGCGATTCCCAATAACCAACCCGATCCATTCCTAAATTCAGTCAACTTACCTACAAGCTACCCGCTCCACATAGCCGGAACCACAGCCCAAAATATGATATCCAAATCTCCCCTTGAAATGGTACAAAATGTTATCGGAAACATTCCACTCAAGTCTGAGGCTAATACGGTATCGTCCCCGCACTTGAATAAGCGAACTACGCCTGGACAGATCCTGATATCATCGACGGGTCAGATTATCGTCTCGAATAGCCAAATGCCTCCGCCACCGCCAAAGATGATGACAACTGTAGCTTCGGGTCATGGCACTGTGTCTGCTACTAACGTGAATGCGTCCGGACAAAACGTGGCCCCGGTAGCTGGGGTTCCACCCATAGTCAATCAACCAACTGTTGTCGTAAATGCTCTACAAGCACCCTTCGTTATACAAAACCCTATGATGGCAGTCGATGGACAAGTCGTTCAACAGAACACAGTGATGCCGCAAATAGTCGCCGGGAATATCGTGTCTGGCCAGTCAGGCAACGAAACTACCAGACAAGTGGAAGTCAAAAACCACCAGAACTTCATGCAGGGTGTAGCTATGTTGTCACCTGAAAGTCTGAAGAAACGAAGCAAGAAAAAGAAAAATCAAGCTGCTAACATAACTAATGTCTTGCAAATAACTGCGCCTCAACAGAATCAAGGCAATATTATGGTCCATTCTTCTCCACAGCACAATACGAGCCCGCAGTTTTCGCCGAGAGGTTTCCAACTTTCCCCCAACAATAATATATCTCCCACTCCAATGTTGCAAGCGCTGACTATAGTTCCCGGGAAATCTGGTACACCCGCGCACATTGTGATGAATGGTCAAGGGAATACCAACAACTTTGGATCGCAACAAATAATAACCAATACATCGCCGTCGCAGCAAATTAACCTTCTACAACCGGTGAATTTAATCAACAACGCTAGTGGAGTGATGCCTAACTTCCCGGCATTCCAACAGTTTATCGTGCCGAATCTCGGTGGAATGATGATGACGGCAGATGGAACAACCATCATACAAGATAACTCCACTGGCATGCCCATGCAGCTTCAACTGCAAACCGTAAACGGGCAGAATGTCCTTACACCCGTGCAGAATTCGAACGTGTTCACCGGGGCCAACGGTGGCGTTGTCATCAGAGCGCAGAACCAACAAGGGAAGATCATACAATCGCAACACAGCCCTGGTGCCCAGTTTCTATCACCGAATAGCCAAGTTATGATGAATAGTCCCAACTTCAACGGACAACTCAGCCCGCTCCTCGCCAATCTTAGTCCGACAAATGTAACCTTCAACACCGGCCAGCAGGTGCGCTCCGGTAATATGCAAGCGCAAGAATTTATACAAACCAATCAGATGGGACAAGCGGTCATGGTACCGGTTTCCCCGAAGCAAACCGCAAACAACAGAACCAACTCCACATTCGTTCATCAAAACACTACAATAGTCCAACAGCAGACGACGCTAGTCTCCAACTCTAACACGCAAATGTCGTCTCTGAACATGCAAAACGGTAACCAATCCCGCCTAAGTATCGATCCTATGATACTCGGCAAACAGATGGTGCAGAAAGCGCGAAATTTTATCGAAATGCCGCCGGAGGGCGTTCAAGAAGACAAAGAGAAGGCGGAGCCAAAAATTGAGAATTCCGAGGGTTACGCGAAGTTTATGAGCGAGTTCGGCCCGTTGGAGGGTGTGCGTCATTCCGTTTCGACGCAGACGTTGCGTAAGTCGCCGAACACTGCGGCCGTGTCGGGCAGCAGTCCGCCCGATACGACGACGCACAGTCCTCTGGGCGCGCTGGAGGCGGCCGCCAGTCCGCGCCTCTACGCGCAGCGCTGCGTCTCCACGCAGGGGAACTACGCCGACACCACCACCAAGTCTCCAGAACCGGCGGACGCTAATTCATCGGTATGTATCATTACTATACAAAAACACTTTATTGTACACAAACACATTATTAAAACACAAAAAGAGGGGGCCTTATCGCTAAAGAGCGATCTCTTCCAGGCCACCTTTGGATGGAAAAGAGAGATGACATTTAAATAAGACAGTGGTGACTATAAATAAACAGAAGTAGATTAGTGTCCTTTCAAGACCTTTCTTGGGTTATTTTAGGGAGACTCGTGTCCATAGAATTACCTTCAAGACCATTCTTGGGTTCCTTTGGGGATACATTGTGCTCTGTAAGAAGATGTAAAATGGGTTGCAATATTGTGATGATCCTACAATTATTATTTTAACGTTATCTACATAATATCTAAACTAATAATATAATGCTGAAGCGTTTATTAGTTTTTTTGTTTGAAGGCGCTAATCTTCAGAACCGCTGGTCTAATTTGAAAAATTATATAAGTATTGGATGGAACATTTGTCGAGAAAGACTATATTTTTTAAAGTTTAGGTGTATAGATAACGTAAATAAACGCAAGCGAAGCTGTCGGCGGGTCGACTAGTATTAAATAAAGTAAATCATATGCTGCTTCACTTCTATTTACCCTACTATAGAACGCCATTTGCAATGATATTTCTCGTATGTTATGTTCCAGGCGATGGTGCAGTGCGTGTCGAGCAGCGAGCCGGACGTGGCGGAGGCGCGCGACCTCGCCTGGACACAGACTCATAATGAATTCCACGCTGACAACGATTCCAATAGTAAGTACATATTAGAAAATGGAAAAGGAAAAAAAAACAGATCTCATCACAATCAATCTCACCTATGTACTTGGGTGGGAATCGCAGCCACGCCTTCCAGTATTTCTAATACATATTTAGAAACCCTAAGTAACGTCGTTCAGAATGGAAGTTGAGTTTAATGCCACTTAGCCAACACGGCTCATGGTTTCTTCATAGTCTAATAATTTCTTTTAGGGTTTCTCATGTAACCGAACCTAAATATACATTGATTACTAACTTAACATAAACAGCATAGTTACTACGATATTTATGACAACCGACCCAACTTATAGTAATTTATGTATGTCATTTCACAATTATTCTTCTATCGCTCACGTTTGACTGCCAACCTTACCAACGCTAAACAAAAAGAAAGGCAGATTCTTAGAGCTTTCAGATATAATAAAATGGTTAGCTAAATTAATTAATGAACTTCCTTCGCCAGTATCTATTAATGCATCATATCACGCTGACAAATCATATCTCTAATTTTCAGATATGATAAACAACATGCCGATGATGCGTCAAAACCGCCCTCACAACCCTGTGGAGTCCTCCGAAATACATTACAATCCCAACATGAACATACCACACAACCCGCACATACCCATGCCACCTTATTACGAACGGACACAAACATACAAGAGGAAAAACGACTTTGGAGACGGCTCATCATACAGATCAGACAAAATCATGCGCACAAATAACTACAGCATGGTCCACGCGCCTAAAGAAAACGAGTATGATATCCCAATGGCTCCAGATAAAAGGCATTACCAGCCATCTGGGTCAAATGCCGATCCAAATATACCGAGAGGTTTCGAAAGACACAACCTAGCTTCCAGCGAAGGTAAGCTTTCCACTTTATGCTTATAACTTCTTCAACAACGCAATGTACCTAAAGCTTATGTGCCTAGAACAAACTTTTAAAGAAACGTTAATGATAAGTTCCTTTCCAGCACTTAAGACAAAACCATACCTTCCATGTACAAAGCTTGATCTTTCTTATGATATATTTATGAAAGTCATTTATCGTGTGATAATCGATAACGCCACAACTAACTAATATCCAGAACCATCTCACGCTTGTCACACCTAACCAAATTCTAAATTTATCATTATGTTGTGTCTTGTATTGGTTTTGGATTGAATATAGTAAACCTAGTGCAGGTTGATGCACCTAAAAAGTAGGCGATTGTGGAATCCTATCCAGTTCGACGCAATTGCGAATAAGTAACAATTTCTTTGTTTTACTTAGACCTTGATGTTTATTTTTGTCTATTTCAAATATTTTTTGTATTATTCCAAAAAAACCGTAAGGTAAATTTGTATACTATTGAATTTTGTATACTAAATTGTCACAGTGAACGTAATAGTTCTAATAATTTACTGAATAGGTTGTTCCGGATCGGTTCCTTTTCCGGTGACAAACTGACAGGTCACAAAATTGTTATACACGATGTGACGTTAACGATGTGTGGTATATTTCAGCTTCTACATAACGCGATACTATCGGTCATTGGTTTTCTTTCGGTTGGGTTAATACAAGATACAGCTGTATAGAGGGTGTACTGGAAACTAATCAGTCGAAGCGATGTGCAATGAACTCACCTGGCTTTTCTGTCGCTTTCCATTGCACCGTTCAAACGTAACCAAATTGGCTCGAAATTGGGAATCCATTACTAACGCATCATTGTAAAGACATCATTTCATCTGTTCATTGTTGTAAGTAAAGCACATTATTCATTTTTACTTTATTACCTATATACCTTTGTAAACTTTCCGATAACAATGGAAAAACTTACACGATATTTTACCCTACAAAGTATGTACAAACATAAATTAACTTTTTCCATTGTAATCCTAAAACTTGTTAAGAACTCTGTATTATAATAATACTATCAAATCCTTCGTAAAACATGCAAGTTTTAAGCTTGAAAAGCTAACTAAAGTCACTCACATACCATAAGTTCACGGTGACGGAAGCAAGGTGGCGGTTATAGCAGACGCTAATAGATGATCGGTCGATAGATGGCCAGAGCGGCGAGAGCGACAAGCCTCGCAAGTTCGATGTAGGCGATCTCGTGTGGGGGCCGGTGAAGGGGTATCCATCGTGGCCGGGCAAGCTGGCGGCACGCGGGACGGACGGCCGCTGGGCCGTGCGCTGGTTCGGCGCCGACAAGCCGGCCGGCCGCGTGCACACCAACAAGCTGCTCACGCTCTGCGAGGGGCTCGAGGCGCACCACGCCGCCAGCACCAGGCACAGGAAGTGAGTCACAGACAACAAACACTAACGCTCCACCAACTACCCGCGACTACAGACGAGGCTCCACCTGAACTCGTTTGCAGTCGCTTTAAGCCGTTTTTGTAATAACCCAACCCAAAGTTAATTAACGTGTAACGAAGCTGAAATCCACAGGGCTCGCGATGGTACGAGTATATTTGCTTATCGATTGCTTGTTTATTTGAACAGGAGTAGAAAACTGAACACGCTTCTCGAGAACGCAATACAGGAGGCCATGGCGGAGCTGGACAAGAAGAGCGACCCGAGCGCCGGCGGTGGGGAGGGGGAGGGGGAGGGGGGACCCAGCGACGAGCGGGGACACGAGCCGATCGCTGACACGCCTAAACGCGCCAAGAAACTTGACAAAGTCAAGTCTAAAGATAAGGTCGCTAAGAAGAATCCAGTGAAAATCGCCCCCAACCCCGTGAAGACGGGAGACGGCGCGCGCCTGCGCAGCTCGCGATGACAGCTCCTGTCAGACAGGATACGCTCGGATGACAGCTCCTGTCAGACCTGACTCCTGTCAGACAGATAGTCGAGTGAATCGTGAGTCTTCAACTCCCTTTTCCCGTGGAATTAGACAAGAGTCGGTTATTCCGTATTGTACGATCAAAATCCGCCTTATCCGTGTAGGTAATACTGGGATATTCCTACATAGTGCATCTTTTGAGACTGTTGTAACGCGGGACATCACAATTTTATTCTCAATGTTGTCATTGTAAATTTCATCACATTTTATGAATTATCTTCGTGTTTATATACTGAATAATTATTATGAGCTGTAGCGGTAGATAGAACAATTACGAGATTCTGTATTAAATTAATTTCAAAGCCTATCATATTATAATTTGACAGTGATTTATCTATCATTCCGTATTATAATATTTCGGTCACTGTACATATTGAATTTATTAAATGTTGATTGTATTTGAATTGTGTCATATTTGGTCAAAATTCCTTCAGAGCGTCTGAGGTTCCTAAAATATTTTGTACAAAATTATATAATTCATTATGTGTTACAGATGGCGGTGGGTAGTAGATGTTAGAGTATATTAGGCGCGCTTGATTCAATCAACGATGTCGCATTTAGGTGTAAGCAAGTTGTCTACATGATAGAGTTTTCTCGATATCAGATATTATAAAATTATTTAATTACCCACTAATCTAAACCTGTCATCGATGTATTGTACAATGCTAGTAAACTGTAAATTGATAAGAAATTATGCTATATAAATACCCTGTAAATGTTTATTTCTTTTGTTAGAAAAATAATAAGTATAACATGATTTCTAGTCAAAATATTGAGCATATTAAAATGTAGTTTTAGAATGAAGTAATTGACAATAACACGGGCCTAACGATCGTGGGCGATTCTCGTCGGCACTTTCGGTTGTTAATGGATAAGTACAGCTCTATTATTTAAAATATTTACATACAATTTCGGTAATTTTGGGTTTCATATAATATTATGCTTTTGTGATCATCAAAATAGTATAAAAATAATGCAGTTTTCATCGTTCTTGATTTATTTTATGAAGTAATACTGCAGTAATTTATACATTTTATACAAGTTTTTTTACCAATGACAAACGTGAATTATATGTAGTAAGTTAGACATGTTTAATATTGGTAATTTTATCTCATGCTAATTAACGATTATAATACAATTACGTGGTTACTTTAATTTTGTTTTTTTTAATGCCGCGTTTGTTTATTTTAAGTTTAATAACACCAGAGAACTAAAAATTACACGCGATACTGTTCATAACAGGAAATCAAATTATCAGCTTTAATAATTATGTGTATGTTGGTTCAAAATCCAGCTAATAGGTACAAAAGTTAAAATTATTGTAAACAATTGTGGCATTCTTTTAACATCACCCCTAATGATAGGATTAATCATTTATCACACTAGGTAAATAAGATTATTGTCTGTTACTTTTTAATTTATTGTATTAGTATTTCACTATAAGTGTCGCCTAATGAATAAGTGTTTGTGGTGCAATCAGCGTCAAATATAATGTATAGAGTTAACTTTTCGCCCAAAACCCACAACTTCCATTTAAATCGTTGTATAGAAAAACAGAGACAAATGTTATTTAAAACGTAAGTGAAGTTTTTTTTATAATGTAATATTTGACGCTGATTGTATAAGAGATTATATTAAATATCAAATCTAAAACGCTTCAATTAATCACAATTCTGATATAATATTACTTTTAAAGATTGCAGTAGTAGACTGCGGTTAGTAGGTGATTCGTTATTGACATAGTTAGAATTATTGAATGTCAGAGTACTAATGTTTATGATCTTTGAATGTCCGATTAATCATCACATAGCTTACCGTCTTATATCATCGTATTTTAATGTATGTAGAGATTCCATTTTTTCCTAAATAGATATTGTGAATCCAGATATCGACATAGTAAGTATTTAATGTTAAATGATATTGTTAATTATATTTAGAAAAATAGCCAGCACTTCCTTCTGAAATGGTATTATGTACATAATCTTACCGTAGATATGTATAGTATTTTATTTCAATGAAATTAATGTTTTATAGACTAATATACAACATAAGATTATTTATTTGTTTTGCTGTGTACATATTTTTTTTCAATAAAATGTACCTGTTTTATTTTGTGTTTAATTTTATTTTATTCATAGTATTATGTAATTTGTATTGTGTAATTAAAACGTAAAGTGGAAATGTATAGTCTCCAAGTTGATAAAAATCCAGTAAAGTAGGTAGGTACCTAAATTTTTTTGTCACACATGTTATAACCACAATTTGCTTAAAAAAATATAGTAGGTATACAAAAATATATATAAAATATATAAAAAAATATATATATATGCTACGAAAGCGGATCAATTTTTTTAAAATTTAGAAACCGCTTGTTATTCAGCTTTAGGTAGGTCCATATTCAATTATGTAAGTTTTTTTATACTTGGAATTTGCCGTATTCACAATATGCAAGATACACCTAGGTACTCCGCAAACGCTATTTTTAAAAGTTGTATCTGCCTATTGCTACTCGAAACTTATCGAGACATATAATATATCTACGATATATCTACCAAATATATCTAGCCAAATAATCAAGAACCTCTAAGGCCAGTATATTTTTTCTTTCAGGATATCATTTTATGTTGGCTGAGTTACAGTAAACAAATTCCGGTTGGCAAGTTTAAACATTTCCTTGGCCTCGGCATGCCCTATGGTCCGTGAAGATATTGCTTTCACGACTTATTGACGCACTGAAAGTTTCTATTGCCAGTGAACCATTTGTAAAAATGAATTGGCATATCCAAGGTTTTGCACCCCTTCATACTTCTTACTGCTGGCATCATAAATGTTTGTTTGCTCTATATTTTGTTTTCTAGCATTCCGTATGGTGTTTGCAAAAGATTTTATACAAATTTGTTTTAGGGGTCTGAGAATATGACATGTAGTCCTTCATCATCATCATTTCCACTGCTGGACATAGGCTAAAGATGAACAGAACAAAATAGGTAGATACCTACAACATTGCGAACCCAAATCAGAGATTTGCTGTTCTAACCGCTTCTCAACGTCATCGAAATCATTAAAGCGAGTATTGCACAGGACCCTTCACGCTGTTAAATTGTTGCCTAGCTATGTTTTTGCTTCTAGTGGACGCGATGTCCAAACAAACATGTCCCATTGCCTCTACACATAAGTCGTAAAAACTTGTCGCCTGCAATATGTCCGGATTAAAAAATAATATTGCGCTTGTTTGCTTGGGGATAAACCGAAATAGGCATTTTTCATTTGGTTTGGCAATTTTTCCGGATTTTCTCGACGGTCAGTAACTTATCTGTGTGGAGATAAATATGGATGTTGGTTGTCTCAAAAGTAATCTATACTAATATTATAAAGAGGAAAGATTTGTTTGTTTGTTTGTAACGAATAGGCTGCGAAACTACTGGACCGATTTCAAAAATTATTTCACCTTTGGAAAGCTACATTATCCCCGAGTAACATAGGCTATAATATAGCAAAGAAAATTGCGGGAAAGTGTAAAACGCGGGCGAAGCCGCAGGGCGGAAAGCTAGTATAGAAATAAATTTAGTTATCTCTTAGACCGAATAAAATGTTACTAACTTATGTTACGTAAAGTTCGAAGTTACGAAGTTCGGAATCAAAATCGTCCTTTTAACCAATACAAAAATTTTACATTTTACTAAGCAGCGGGAACGTTAAAAACAGTAAAAGTTATAAAACTGCGTCGCAGTGTCAGAGCCTTCTCCAAACTATAAATATTCCAACTAACTAGGTACCTACCTAATATTACAAAAACTAAATAAACCATAGATACAACTAAGGGCGCGTACACATAGAACATCCGTTTTACAGGATCCTTTTTAACTGATCCGTCGCTACTGGAGGTAATATTCACACAGCATTTACAGGACCGATTTTAACAGATCCGACGCTACTGGAGGTAATATTCACACAGCATTTACAGGACCGATTTTAACAGATCCGACGCTACTGGACTTTCGTTTTTGTTTTGTCCCAAAGAACTGGTCTACTTTCAACACAATTTATCAAAACTTCTTGCTCAACATATTTTTCAAACGCCTTGCTTGCCATGATTATGATAGCACTGGACACGTGCACTACTCTAGGAATGAAACCGGCAAATGGCGGCTGTGTGTAGCACATCGCACCCCGCGCACCCCCGTGCAAAGCCTCGTGCGGTTTCAATCCGATAAAACGGATTAGTATAGTATTACTGGATCCGGAATACTGTGTGAACTGGCTCATACAACTACATACGCTAATAACATATACGTTTAAACGGACCTGTAAAACGGATTGCTGCTTATTTTGTCGGATCGGTATTTTTTACTGGATCCGGAATACTGTATTCTGTATGAACTCGCTCATACAACTACATACGCTAATAACATATACGTTTAAACGGACCTGTAAAACGGATGTTCTATGTGTACGAACCCTTAATTCGCTTTTAAATCGGATGTTCCATATCAAAGTTTGTTACTTACCCTTTGCCTCGCGTGTATCCGTTAAATCTTCCATATCAATTCCCAGGCCTTTAACATGTTATTTACGTCCTATTTTCTAAGAACCCATGAAATATTGCTGTCAAAGACGGGATAAATTGAAGGTGGCTCTTCCGTAAGCAGAAAATCGAATAACCATTAATCTGGAAGGACGGGCTCGCCGCATCGCTCGCAAATGAATGGTCATTGAAATGAAGATGTATGGAGCAAACATATCACGCGGACATTTTATTAGCTCCGTGCGAGCAGCGACGTTGGACACGAGCCCACTACAATCCAAAAATCAGGCTTTTACCATGTCCTATCCTGTAGCATATTTCATTTTATATATTATTAACTATAAAATATAATAATTTAACTATAAAAGTGCAATACGGGCGTCGTCGATTCTGCTTACCTACCTAATGTGTTTATTTACTTATTAACGTAGAGGCTTTCCGTCCGCGATATGACACTTTTTCTAGCGTATAATAACTTACCTCTATTCACCATATTTCTGGTAAAATAAAATAATTATTTCCCTGAACTATGAAGTTATTATATTAAATATTCAAGCAAACGAGCAAACAATTCCTTCAATTTCATTTATTTTTAAGCTTATTCATTGGGGATGGATAAGATAGGTAGAGAAGATATGCTACAATGTAGTAGGTACTTACCTACTACATATTTAGTTACGGTAGGTAACTTACGTAATATTTGTAGCATACAAGTATATTTATTTGAAACCATGTTTTATTAAAGGTTGAGTCTAAATTTTAATTACGTATTCTTGAAAAAGTAACAAATGAAAACTATGACCGACCCGTGCCTCTTTCGAAGCATCGTAACATTTTTCTTTCCACTGTAATTGGGTAAAATGCTGCAGTCCGTGAAACTGTGCTAGTTTTCCAAAGTTTGCGTTTGTACTAGGATAAATTACTCACTAATGCGCTGAAAGAAGGCAATGTTTTTTAACTGAACTGACGTAAATTGTTAGTAGGTAGATTAACTTCGATTCTAGAGGAAATCAAATGGAAAACTATGCTAATTATTTACTTATTTAATACCTTTATTCAATTAACATATTTTGGGCTTAGTAAAATGGTTATAATGATTGTAATGCGTGGTGCATGTCTAAGAATCCTACCTATCTCTTCCAAAGGGGGTCGTCTAAACGAGATTACATTATTACAGCACGACCCAAAGTATGTAGGTAAATAATCCAGAGATGCTGAAGTTCGTATTCGTATTTCTATTTAGAACTAGATATATTTATCCACGTGAAATTAGATAGTGACTCCTGTTCCCATGGTGACTGTTTAAATCTGGAAACCTTTACACCTAAACTAGTCACGAATTCAGTAATGTTTGCCCGTGAGGAATATTTGCAAAATGGCAAAACGTTGCATCACGTAGTACCTACCTAAACCTATTTGCATTTCATTGGCATTAGTGTGTCAACAATCAGTTTGAACGATGGTAAAAACTAATGTTGGTATTGTTTTAGAAATGGATTGAAATAAAACAAATATTTTTAACGTAGAATAGAATATATTTTATTTGCGTTCTTATCTCTTACAATAATTATTTAATTAATTCAGAGTCTCCAACGAGATGGACAATTAGTTGTTGGAAATAAACTAACAGCAAATCAAAATTACTAATAAACACTATAAATAAACTTTTATCACATAACGAAATAATATAGTCTGTAAATCGCCGTAGGTAAGCCGAGATAAATTTATCAGACAGAACCTTAAAAAGGTAACAACTTAACTTAAACAATAAAAAAAAACTATGCGTTAAACCAAGTATTTCTAGATAAATTTCCTAAACCTCAAATCATTTCTTAATAACCTGTCCCAATCCGTTGTCAGATAAAGTTTAGAAAGTCAGCAGTCGTAGAGTAAGGATGACGGGTGCTCCCCGAGCACTGAAGTCCTGAGCCTATTTGAAGTGGTTGCCAATGCGCTGTCATGTCACGTTATCCAGCATGTTAGGCCGGTAAGGAATGGGGGACGCAAACCGATAAATGGAGGCGATGCTCAAACGAGCGTTTACAGGACAACTATTTACTGTAAAATATGGGGCTGCGACGCAAACCCACGATCAATCGACCCAGTTCGATTCCAGCGACCTATATACGTAGGTACCTACTACTCGAAATATGGAAACGTATTTCAAAGATAACATATTCCAATGGTATTGACAGTCTTGAATCACGCAGTGCCTAAACAAAGTTATTGATTTGTCTATTCGTGGAATTAACAGAACTCTGCGGGAGTGTGTTCAAGTGAACTATGTGAACGTAGAATTCAATTAAAAGGGTTTCTATCAACCTATTACAATATTTATTAATGAACTGTTATTTGTTATGTAATGTGACGTTCTATATTCAACGATAGCGACTGTTACCAGCCTATTTAGGACGCTGGGTGTAGTGCCTGTGACATTATCAAAACCAAGTACTTATAAATAATCATTATTTATAAAAATAGCTTTCCTCTCCGTGGCTTCGCCCGCGTTATAATATTTTCCCGCGGTAAAAAGTAATTATCCTCTGTCCTTCTCCTGGTTTTAAGCTAACTCTACCAATTTTAACCCAAATCGGTTTAGCCGTTCTTGAGTTATAAACACGACTTTCTTTTATAAATATAGATAGGTATAATAAGCGTAGGTACATTTACTACAACAAGCCCATTTCCTGTAAGATCAATCATGTTGCAGATTACACAGCAGCAATAGTAAAAAGAACGAAAACAGCTCCACTGCATGCTTATGCAACATTAGGTTGGCAGCTCACAAAACACAACAGAGCTTACTCTGGTAACGACATATCCCGCAATTCGAAACATTAACGTTTTTTCCATGAAATAAACTTTATAAATGATGTTTTATGTAGGTGATTACTCCCAAGTTGGATGTTATAACAGGACATTAGCGGGGACCCTAATGTGGTGTTGTGCCTGTGCGTTGGCAAGCGCAGCCCTGTCGATGTCCCGCGAGATTTATAGTCCCGGTTCCTCCCTCCGTACTCCGCACAGCTCGACTTCATTTCAAGAAAGAGGATCGCGTTTCATTTTTCTTTTCCTCTCGTGACGGTAATGGACGGCGGAATGTCCGTCTCGGAGACCGAACGTCTACGTACTTGCCGGCAAGTTACCCACAAAATAGACAATTCGAAACTTCAATTGCAAAATGAAATTCAGTGAATTTCCCGATATTGCTAGTGAGCAACGACCGGTCGGTTGCAAAATTAATGCTGCCAGAGGGAAATGTTTCACGACATCATTTCCAACTTTTTACGTTACCTACCTATTTGAGAATTTAGAGCCGTGAGAGGTTTTATGGTCGCTGCTAGCATCCAGCCTTGTACGGGCGTCATGAAAAACTCGTAAATGTTGCGTACTGGCTTGTAGGAGTGAAATTTTCTACTTGAGCGACCGCGCGATCTACGGAACATGCTAAATTTTACGATTTCTGTTTCTACTCTCCATTCCACGATCCGACGTTTACTTTTTATTTGCATTAAAAGTCAATGTTAAAGAGATACGAAGCCTAATATGTGTCCCTGTTCTATTTTCAACTTAACATACTTAAATAATATTGCTAATAACAATTCGAAGCTTGTGATACGGGGAGGCTAAGATTTCCCGAATGTACTTAATATAATAGAGATACCTACATATTTCTATATTTTTATCCAACATAGAAAAACACCAGGTACCTCTACTGCAGAACATTGGTCCGCGGGAACTAAATTCAACTAGGTAAGCAAGCATTCGTCCACTGCGTGACGGAGGTTCTCAAGAACAAAACCCAACACAAGTTCATTAAAATAGTAAGTACCTAAATGCGATATCCCAAGCTTCATAACTTGGAGGTAAATAAGGCTTTAGCACTTACCTACGATCGGGATCATTAATCGGCCACATTCCGGGTCACGACTGCGTTTCACAATTCGTGTTCAGCGCTCGGTATCTCAATTACAAAGCTCCGTAGGTATTTATCAAGCGAATATCCGTGTATCGTAGTTATTATTCATGAAATATCGGAAATACGCATGAGAAGTGAAGTCGGTAGGTCTCTCCCAACGTGAGAGGTTTTATACAGTTTTTTCACGACTCCTTTGTGAATTTATTATGTTTGTACTGAATAAAGAGTTGGGCTTACATTATTTCTAGGTGATTTATAGGTCACACATTCTTTTTGTTTGAATAAAATAATGTGACATGTTTTCAGAAAGTTTTATGCTTAATATTCAGAGAAAGAATTACTAATGCTTGGCAACATCATATACTTAATACATTTTATTCCATTTAATTTTATTTTGGCTAGAAGTTATATGTATCTATGTAATTCTTGTCATTTTATTACTTATTAGTTCTGTTATGTGAGTGAGTAGGTATTAATTAGGACTTAACCACAACCACACGTTAATTACATCGATCGTTAGTTTAATTCTGACGTTTGTTTTAGCATACGTAGGTACTGCTCAGTTAACCACTTTACTTGTGAATGAAATAATTATTAAGGTATAGTAAAACCATTCTAAAAATGAACTCCCCTCCACAAAACCGTGATGATTTCAACGTGTGAGAGGAAATACAGAAAAACAGAATACACAGGAAAAAAAAATTCAGAATTCGGTGGAGGGGCGTTCATTTTAGAAATGGTTTTACTATAACATGGTCTGTGTGCATAGGTACCAAATATAATAACTACTATGACTTAAAGCTGGTTTCGTGTTATATAAATGGAATCTGTCTGGGCCTGAAACGAGAAATCCCTGTCACTCCCAGCGTACAAAATTTATAGCTAAAACAAATAGCGATCAATGATATAAAATGGTTCAACGCAGGAATCAGATAACAAAACTAAAGACAGATGGGGCGAACGTGCACATAGGAGTGTAAGACAAAAAATCTAATAAACAAAATCTTCACCAAGATATTCTCATCAAATATTTTTATCAATATCAAATATTATTCATTTTTAACAGGGTTTTAAATTCATGCTAGGCGGCATTTATTTACCTTGAGGTTTCTATAATAGGATAAAATATAATAACATATGCATAGATATATTTTTTAACACCCAACACTTGGAACAAATATTTGCAGATACCTACTACAAATTATTATCCTGAGGCGGGAATTGAACCTGAAACCTCTTGCGTCGCACCTTCGCCCGCTGCGCCACAGAGGTCGTCGGTATAGATAGAGCAACGAAATCTGGAAATGACTGAATAGATTAGGTATAGTCCCCCCAAGCAAGCTGTGGCGGGCGTATTGAGGGCATTCACGATGCCATCCAGCCCAGCGTTTACCGTGATTTATTATGATATACGGCTAGATGATAGAGCAGAACTAGGCCGAACGGCGGGCTTAAATGATAAATGTGGACAAGAGCTTGCTGGCTAAAGCCAACCTTTTAAGCTCAGTACAGGTAACGATAAAACGAAATTAATCTTAAACATTATAAGGTTAAACTAACCATCTGTGATATATTTTTAGTTTCAATATATAATCTTTTATTAACTGTATTCTATTATTAAGAATCTCCAATTACTTCAAAGAAAAATACCTCAATCTCCAGAGTATGTTACCTATATGTTGATTACCTACTAAACTATTTGTAAAACATATCAAAAGGCTCAAAGTATGTGCGTACTTTACTTGTAAATCAATTCAGTTAACTACTTTTATTCACTACACTAGGTCCTACACCACCAACATTCGAACAGCTGCTAGCTTCAATCCAACCATAGTCTTGGTCATGTTCTTCATTTGTCCGTACAAATTAATGGCACCTATTGTCAACCAAGGCAAGCCGTGCCAAAGCAGTGCCTATTAGACTGGCTCAGCTGAGGCTGAATTAATCGCTGCAACATGTGGTGTGGCCCCGTCTCCTTTGATTGCCCATAGCTAATGACACCAAAGCCAATATTTATTGCGTGTTGGTCACTGGACAACAGCTGATTTAGATTGCATTGTGTGTCTTGCAGCACGTGTGTGCGGTTCGATCCAATTCACAATAGAGGTAACGAGGTTTTAAGTTGAATTAAGATCAGGTCATTGATATGCTCTATGCATAGATACATTTCAGTTACCTATCTTTTGATTGCAAAAGAGAACTAATAACTGAGGTAGAATTCGGGTGAAATAAATGAATAAAATTCATTTATTTCAGGCAAACTAAGTAAAGTTAATGTTATAAACCTATTCTTAGGCCCATATAAATATATAATCGTAATTACCTTACCATAGGTAAATACAAATAAGTATACATTTTAACACACTGTTCTGTCTGATTTATATTTGACATACATTATGTTGTAGGTACCTAAATGGCAATCTGCGTAGAACTTTATTCTATATCGTGATATGAGAGTGAGTGGAAGCTTTTAATTAAGAGCCTATCCCACCAATAAAGTTTATTGTTTGTTACAAATTGTACCTACACAACAAAGGTTTTGTAAAACTACATGTTCAAATTATAACATCACAAACTACAACTATTCGAGGTCCTGTACATCGATATATAAAATATAGTACCTACGAATACACTTAATTAATATTGCACGAAACCCCAGGAATGTATTGCGGATAAAATAAGGTACGTAACACCGCTTATTTAGTGAGTAGTAGGTAGGTTAGGTACCTAAGCTCGGAACTTGGAATGTTTCGTATGGCACGCGCATACCTAATGTGATTGAACACCGACCGCGGTAGATCTGCCAAATATTTTATGAGATCCTGCATGAGGGATTGCCTAACAAGCCTTTGTTACAAAGAAGCTTCTTAACCCTAAATAAATGATAATATGCTTCTGTGAGATATTGAACGCAGATGGAAACTAAAAGACACGGATCAAGTTACCTTATCAAATATGCTTACAAATAAAATAATACTGAAAATAATAGAGTTTTCTGAAATATAATATACGGTCTAGCTATGCGTAAACAATACACAATTCAGCAAGCGTTGATTAAGAAAAGAAAATATATAAATTTTTTGTTGGTTGGAAAGTTTGATAGTTTCAAGGGTTTTATTATCAATAGATAACGCAATGATAACATACATAGATGAAAATATAAGGATCTCTACTACACAACAGGTCGTTTTCAGTAAAAAAAAAACAACATTTTTATTGGTACCTAATCTTTTAAAATCAATATTGAAAGTCGCGCCGTCCTTATAAATAACAACCACCATTCTGCTGTCAGGCAGCCAACGACAATCATTCATCTCAAGCAAATTGTTAGAAAGAAAAATAAAGGCCTGTCTATTTGTACAATAATTCTGTAGAGGCGTGAATGTGCTATATTTTAAAAGTAATGGGCGGCCGTTTGGCGCGAAATGTAATAAATTACTGTGCATTTATCTCGCTGGCTCCGATTAATTGGCCGTGTGTGGACACTGCCGTGTGCTATATTAAAATAACTTCTATCGATTTTCACCAAGCGGTACTTTCGTTGTGCGGTGATTCCATTATACCAAAGCTCGTTCTTGATGCATAAACGCGTTCTGAATGCTTAAACTTTGTTAAGGTAAGGCGCGATTGGATTAGGCAGCGAATAAAATTCTTTTATCGTTTTTAAGGTTTACCTGAATACAAAGGTAAATAAACCTCAGGTATACCTGTACCACTCAAATGGTTAGCTGTTATGGCCAACATTACTGGATTAATAAATACAATTTAGAATGAATATCTCTACCTGTTAGATATATTTCTTAATGTAATATGACACTATAACTTAATTTATGTTTATTGTTAAATAAATATGTACAATGTATTGAGATTTGCCTACATTTTTTATCGCTGACTTTATAATTAAGCTTTATGTTAAAAAG
Source organism: Chloroclystis v-ata (assembly GCA_963691955.1). Taxonomy (NCBI): domain Eukaryota; kingdom Metazoa; phylum Arthropoda; class Insecta; order Lepidoptera; family Geometridae; genus Chloroclystis; species Chloroclystis v-ata. The sequence goes on along the minus strand of OY829902.1, from coordinate 5,717,574 downwards.
TCCCTAATATAAATATTTAGCTTTAGGTATAATTGATTCTAATAATGTACGTAATGTATAATTTAGGATAGATATATGTGGACTGTTTCCTGTACATGTTCTGTGTACAAGCACTTAGGTCTTACATGCCTCCTTCGCAAAGCCATTTCGTCCCCCTACAAGTTAACTCGTAAGTCCAAATTCGAGGCGCGCCAAAACGGTGACTCAGCATCTTGTACGGAGAAACTCCCCCAATGGTGATTTAGCTATGCTTCCTTACGCCTGTTAAATATAAATCTAACTTATGGATGTTGAAAAATCATTCTTCGCGTCATAAATTGTAGCGTACCGGGGGTGTGCGTCAGTGAAAAATTGCACACGCCATGTAATCGTTGCGTTGTGTCGATCGAAGATCAGGGTGCTAATGTTGCGAGTTACATTTATCTAGTTTCACATTTATAACTCGACTGGCATTGACTCAGCGCTATACCACCTACCGATGCCAATAAAAATGAAAAGTCGAAGATATTCGTTCCGATTGATATCGCCCGGAACTAGGTCCTACTTTACGGAATTGAAGCAATAAACCAAAGTGTCTTTATGATAAATCCACGTAGACCTCGAACGCCAGATAATTCAATATGATAGCTACGTTACAAGGCTATTTGTAAACGCTGACTGAGTCTCGGCGGGAGTTTGTGTTTGAGGAACAATGTTTAGTTAAGTCCATCTTGGTTGTTTTACGAGGAGTGACGGGCCGCCTCGGGAGGCTCTTAAGACGTGTGAGCACGTCACCGGAGCGTCCCTCGCCGTACCCTCGGGCGAATTATAAGCCTACAGCCCCTGAATACTAAGAGGAAAGGATAAAAATTCACCCCTCAGGTAGCCGCATTTAAGCCGACAGATAAGTTCGTCTAGCGACCGCGAGACAAGGATGAAATCCTGAAGGAACAAATCAATCCCTCGCGCGTGGGCTTGGGAGATCATCCGAGCAGGTAAACAAAAATGCTATACAAGTTGGCTTTGGAGTTGATTCCCGGCTAACAACGTGGAAATAAGGGTGTCAAAGCGGCTTCATTTGCCGGGTAAACAGAGGGGATAGTATAATGTGTCGTGAATAACGAGCGTGTATTGTTTAGGCATCGTGGAGTGTGGCGTGGCCTATTTCCTGTCACGTAGAAGGCGCAAACGAGATGCCACAAACGAGCTGACTGTGCCTGAGAGCGCTGGCACGATATAAACAACTACCAACGAGAATGGCCACCGCAATTAAACATGTCACCTAAGCTCTCTGTTTCATTGTTCATTGAATTTTCCAGATATAGTCTCACTTAAATTTACGATTGATTGAACATTAACAGTTATGTTTACGTATTTATTCACGTTATTTCCGCCACGGAATCAATTTGATATTTATTGGGTGAAGTAAATCATACAAATTATGCATTCAATATTTTTAACGAAATGTAAAGTTCAATTTGACTGAATTCACTTTAAATAAAGTGTTTAACTGTGTATACCTATGGAGTAACATATTTTAACAATCTTTTGTAAAATACGAAACAATCACGTAACTCCACTCCGATAGTTAATTAAACAGATACTAGGTACCACGTAAAAATAAATTCCACAGGGTGAATTCGTTTCGCCGGTAAATGGAGCTCGGTAGAGTTTTGAATTTCCTGAAGAGTGGCGTAATGAGGTTGCGAGCATTCTCGATGCACTTGTACAAAACTAATTGGCTGGCGTAACTTCAACTGAATAAAAATCCATTTGGTGCACCATTTCACCCCAGTTACTCTAGTGTTGTTCGCTGCACGCCTTTCACTGATTGTAAACGATGCGACGCAATGATTTTATCAGGCTGCATTGAACGTATTATATACACATTAAAATACGCTTAATCCACTGGAATTAACTGCATCGTGCATTTAATAATTGGGCGCTGTGAATTTTTACTTAATGAGTTTGTGCAAATGTATTCATTTCCATTACAATGATATCGTTGATAACGCTCTGTATAAAACCACTTCACTGTATTGGACTGCCTGTTGAAATAGGATAACAGATCAAAGCATTGCAAATAAGAAGTATGTGTACCTTACATTGATGCATAATCATTTTATGCTAGGTACCTATGTGTTGTATGGCGATAATAATTTTATAAGAAAAATAACAATCTATCTTGAATCCTCAGGCATCATGAAAAGCAGGGTAGAAGTACCCGAACAAATTGTACCTATACTCCGTAAAGGCACTTACCGGGATTACTATGCCTGTTCACGCGTGATCGATAGATTGAATAGCACAGCACTAGTGTTGAGTAGTCGCGTCACGTGCCACCGAATGAAGGATCTCACGACCCACAGCCGCTCAAGAGTACCAGTCTTCCTGTTTGTGTCGCAATTTACAAGCAGCTAGCAGCCGACACTAAATTGTGACCGGTAACATTTCTATATGTTAATGTGTCTTACGAAATGTTTGTGACACGTATAGGCAGTGTACTACACTGCCTACACAGTATCTAAAGATATTCTAAACTGTTTTGTTTATATAAGTTGCGCAAATTGATTGATAAGGTATATTTCTGGATAATTCACACAGCAACATCTAGCTCCATGGTAAGCTCATTCATAATAGTCATAATAGTATTTATAGGTAATAAAATAAATATGCTTTCTATTATGTAGTTACTGATACAGTATCTATTTCTAACGTTCATAATATATACATTTTTAATTAAAATAAATCTGTTGTTAAATCGATTTTTGTTGTTTTCTATGGTATTTAGTGCTTACGAACAATATTTAAAATGCTTTAAAACACGGTCGAAGCGCATCATTCAATAATACCGTTGTCATTCCAATTATGAATCTGAACTGCCTGAGGCATATGCAACAAGGTTGCTTTTTCACTTCAACTTTATGAAATACCACACTATAAAAAAATTGCAAATGTATCATTATTTTTATACAGTTACACTGCAACGCTAATTATTTCTTCATGGACCGCTCCCGAAGGCTATGAAGATCTTTTCAAAAGAGCATTCTTGGAAATTAAAACAAAATGCAGCTAAACGTAGTTTTCAATTGCGTAGGAACTGGTCTGCATAATTTTATGAGCAGAGTTAATATTATTTATGGAAATGTTTACTTAAAAAATCTTGCTTTTTTAATGCCAATTTATGTTGAAAGCATCATAATAAGAACCCATATTATATACTTCCTATATAAGTCCAGGAAACCATATTGTACACCCCGGGACAAAAAAGGATGGAACTATTTTTAGGTCAGCACTAAACGGTCAATTTAGAAAAGAGTATCTAAGTTTAATAAAAACCCAGTAACCATTGACCGAAACCATGTAAATTTCCATCAGAAATACACAATGAATATGAATAGAAATAGCTCGTTTTCATAAATTGACCAGGACAGCCACATCATCAGTTAGGCCGTGCCAGCGCGCAAGATGTTAATCAGTATTCGATGGGCAATCACTGAATATGTAAACATGTCGGGGACATTCTATTGAGGACTCGCACGTCCATTTAATTAGGCTCGGCCATTAGTGTCCTCGAAATAAAAGAACTATTATGAATAGAGATAGAGACCACTGTGAGTTAGTGTGGCCAATGTGTTCAAGGCAATCTGTTCCATAAAGCTGATTGGATAAGATTCAAACAACGTTTCAAACTAAATTGTGAGAGAAAATATACGACAGAAAGCAGGTATATTCTGTTTTAGATAACTTGGTTAATGCTGCGATATGTGTTCTAAAATCGTTCGACTTAAGCACGTATTTTCGAAAGCCCCAACTACGCTATTTTACCCGAAATGCATAAGGTGGTGGTATCTTTATCAAGAAGTACTAAAATGTTTATGGTATGTACAAGCGGGTGCAAGAGGACACAAAGTCAATTAACTGACAAAGTTTTTTTTTAATTAATAGATAAGTGTTTATTTTTGTAGACTTTTTATTCTAAGTAGTTATTTATATATGGTCCAATATATTCGAATATTCAAATTTATATTCTTCATTGATACGTCAATTTAATTTGCGAGGTCGCTACCTTCCAAAGGTGTAATTAACGGGTTACATAGGTAGTATGGGTATGAAATGGTCTACAAAATTGTTATAAGCGATTCACCTAATGCCCCAATTTTCCGAGCTATTGAATCTTATTGGATATTAGGGTCTTCTTTATCCGTACTCAAAATTATCGCAATTCATTGGTAGAGTTAGTAGAGTTCAGCAGATGACTTATTTAAATAGAAATTGATTTCAAATTAATTATTTCAATTATTAAAACTTTTTTCTTGAGACCTTAAGCAACCTGCCTAAGCTTGACATTATAAACTGTATATTTATGCAATAAATAAATATGTAAATAAGATCAGATGTGAAATTTGTTTTTGATTTGCAGATATTCTACGAACGTTTTATAGACCACTAGTTATCCGCCCCGCGGCTTTGCCCACATTCTACACTTTACCGCGGCAAAAAGTAGTCAATCTTCATCCCTTCAACTATCTCCACTTAAATAATCACGTCGATTCGTGGCTCCGTTTTGCCGTGAAAGACAGACAAACAGATACACTTTTCTATTTATAATATTAGTATGGATAAACAAAATAAAACAAATGAATAATTTTTCTAATTGAATTGTTGTGAAATAAATTTAAGATATGTAATTTCAATTTATTAACATACCTAAAAATGTTACGAAAACATTTTATCTGCAATATGAAACGATTGAAATATTAAAATTTTTGTTGGAAATTGAATTACCTATTTCAGTGAAAATCGCTTGGGATGCTCTTATTCAGAGATACGGACAAAAGATCTCGAGGTAAGGTTTTGAACAGAATACATATTCCAAGGGTTTTGGGCTATAGACTGAGAATTAAACCTCAAATGGGTTAACCCTCAGAATACCAATATACCGATAATTTTATTAGGACAATAAAGGCATCAACTTTTGGCTGTGGTATTTTAATATGCATAATTTGTAGAAGCTTCCTGGCATATTATGTTGTAGAGCAAAATTCGATTAATAATTTAATATGTAGAGCAGATTAATAGCAAGTTAGTAACTACTACACATTATGATAGAATTAATAGCATCCCTAGGCACTAAACTAAACTTTACGTACTATGTATATGGATAAAAACATTCGAATGGCAGACTCAAAATAAGCACAAATAGTGAAATATTTCAGCGGTGGCTTGATTATCGAGTAACAGCCCGGAGGGAACTACATTGGAAACAAATAAATTGCATAACATACTTGTTACAATGAACGATTTATTTTTCATTTTTACGATGCTATAGTCTTTTTATAAATAAATATACAGTGACAACAGCAAATGTGAACACAATAGATACTTTTTATGACAGAAACATATATAACAACTGTTCGATTATTTTTTATACAACATGGCATTAAATACAAATTCTATGTTAGGTATTTTTAGCTAAATAACTAAAGCTTCAGTCATTTCGCGGAAAATGTAAAGATTTGATTTCGTAGCATCGTAGCGCTACGAGCCTCTACGGTGCTACGAAAACGTCTACGGTTGTCTACGGACAATAGAGTTGCTTCCTACGTAACCGAGCACACAGGAACGTTAGCTGAAATCTTTTGAGCTCCCGTCAAACGGAAGACGCGAGGTTTCGTGAGCAAACTCGCCTTGTTGTGCCAAGTGCTTACAGCGTCTCATTTTAATATGCCTTTAAGATGCAGAGCTTGTGCTGTGATTGAATTTGTTATTTAGTATTTAGGTACAGAGTTGAAAAGTTTTGTTTTATTTTCAACGGTTCCGTAGCCCCTAAAAATCTCGACTCGTTAATTTGTTTCATGGCTGCGTCCGAAACATAAAGTAATTAATTTAGGTAGCTTATTTTTTGCTTTTACTTTGCATAAAATATGAATTTCCTGCTGGCGTTTTACGGAGTTAGCAACACTTCGTAATCTACCTTTGCGGGGATTAACGTGGAATCGACGGCAGCGAAAAATATTCTGGTCGGTATCGACGAGCTGCGGCGGCGGCGGTTAATTACTCTTGAATATTTATTGGTCGTTTGAATAAATCGCTCGCAGCGGATAAGCCTTTAACTTGTATTATATTCATTTTTCCAACCGCTAATTTCGGGTTTTCCGGTTGGGATTCACAATTTGAAATCAATTACATCCGACTGACAATGGAGTGCTAACACGCCATTTTATTTTACATGCGGTTGTATCAATACGATAAATTGAAGAGTTTAGGATTCAAATCCAAGAAAGAATCGACTGGAATTTCAGTGTAACTTGATATTTTAACATCTTACGCGCATGTTAAACGACTACGTGCGATCTTTTTAAAGCACCAAGTTCTTACATATTGTAGGCCTACGAAGTACCCGAAATTATCGAAGACTGTTTCCAGATCAGTTCGTAAAATGTAATGACCCGGCGGCAGATGGTGCCTCTCTGCCGGCGGTTACCGTAAGAGCTCTTAACTCGTCGCTATTGTAAATAACCCCTGTTTAGCAAACTCGGAGAACGGAATTACTTTCGCTGATCCCTGAAAAAGTTCCACTATTACGTTGCGCAAGTGTGATCCCTTTCGTATTACTTTTATGAGTACGCCAGCAGTTGACGGGACCTATGCAAATGTTATTGCGTTTACTAAGGAAACATCGCGGAAGACAGCGCGGCCGGAGCCACGAAACAACAATATTCTTCTATTAATAAAACCACATAGGAATACAGATAGACTAAGAGCCTGTGATGGCCAGACCTTCCTTTAATTCACAAGCGTGAAAATTCTTTCATGTGTATGTCTAACATAGGTAAGAATAACCCCCAAACATGAAACCTGGATCGTGGTTCCCTTGGGAGATAACAGGTAAAAGGTTGTTATCTCCCAAAGGAACCACGATCCAGGTTTCATGTTTGGGGGTTATTCTTACCTATGTTAGACATACACATGAAAGAATTTTCACGCTTGTGAATTAAAGGAAGGTCTGGCCATCACGGGCTCTTAGTATAAGAGGACATGTTATTGTTGGTTAACGAGCACTGCTGATGCGTGTTTTAAAATATTCGTTTGTTAATTGACGAGGGACGAAACGAATTCGACGTTTATTCAGCGAACAAAGCTAAAAGGTGACGAGTGTCCATTTTGATAAATTACTTCGCGGCCATTAGTAAATTGCTCCTAATTTTATGTATAGTCTCTTTCCATTTACGAAATTGTGCAAAAGAAAATACAAATGTTTGCCTCGGTCTGGTAGTTTCGAGTTTTTAATATTTGCTTGCTATTCCTATGACTGCAAAAATGTCGAGGAAGCTTAGTGGTGTGTGTTCTTGGGATACCATGCGAGACGGTCTTTGACTAGATAAATATTTGCTTACGCTAAGATCCTCTCAGTCTTGGTATTTGACTAACATTCCGAGCGCTACGCGCGCGTTTCCTTTAGACCAGGTAGGTAGGTAAGGTTGCATCAAGATGAAAAATGAATCCTTTTACACTTCGCTATGATGCAATTTAGATATTATTAAAGTTCTGAAATGATTGCAGACAGTAGGTGTTACTATGAGGAGCCTGCGTCGTGCCGATAGGCGGCGGCCGCTCGGCTGTGGCGGCGACGTAACCAGAACTAATGAATCAACTTTCCTAGAGGTTGGCTGTCTGCCCGCCGAATTCAACGTTTAATTGATTTGACATCACTCCGTTTGTTAGCATTGCGATGCGCTCCTCCAATTATAACTCATCTTTCAATTAAATGATCAAATGAAAATTAATTTACGAAAGTTAAATGAAGTTGCGAGACGCGGAGGATGTCGTTTATGTGACAATCGATTTTAGTTTGCCAGCGGATTATCTTGCTTATTCAGGCGTGATATTGGCCTTATACCAATTTAGAGTGCAGCGCATTATGTTGGCAGCGAAAACGATCGAACGATTGCAATCTGTGAAGGAGGGCGTATAGACTATTATTAAAAGCTTATGTTGCCTTGATGTCGCGGAGGAGATTAGAGCGGGCGGGTGTCGAGAACTAATGTGGAGCGATAGCGTCTCTCTCGCGCGAGTACTACAAGTGGAAGTTTGCGCGAGGAGGTTCGTTTCCAACTTGCAAATGAAAAGTTAATGCACAAGTTGGTGACAGGCGCGGTCGACGGAGCGCTTCGACCTCCTGACACCGCTCAAATGAATCTAAACTTTTTAATTATTTGCCGCGACAATGTCCCAAATATGTCACCAGAGGCGGGGATCGGGCGCAAGTGTCCCGTTCTAACAAACAAACTGCCACACTTTCTAATTTATATGCCGCTCCATTAATTGTGTATAATTTATGCATATATTGTGAATTACCTTAGTGGAAGGGAATTTTGTCAAGATAGCATTTAAACGTGTGAGCGTTATTTAAGCAAAGCGAGTGATATATATTTTTAATCTGTCTCAGTGAGCATGGGCACAAAGGCAGAGCTTGGGGGGGCATGTGTGAGCTTTATACGTGAGTTTCTCGCACGATTAGAACGAACCGCTGAGTCCGCACTGATTCTGCTACAATGAGCTTCAAGCGAAGCCCTGTCATATTGTCGGCGCAGAAAATTTATTAATAGAATTCTTTGTTAGGTACTGCTACTTACATAAACGTAATTTTTTGTCTTTATTCAGTTATATACAAGATAAATATTTAACTGAATTTAACGTGAAACCACTATTCACCCGCGTTGTTTTATTCAAGTCTTCGTGAAAATAAGGACGGTAAAATATTAGTGATTCTTCTGAACACTTAAAAAAAATTCAATCCACGTTTAAATTACATTATTTTGTGTTCTACTCTGGTACTCTTGAATAGATTTAAATTCTTTTGAAGTGTTGTTTTAGGCTTCAGTATTATTATCTCCCCGACACTTAATTTTTTTAGGGAGCAAGTCATAATTTGGAATGTTTCCGAAACCCAGCCGACGGCGGAAGTGCGCCATCTTTTGTACCGCTTAAATTAAACGCACGCCCAAGGCCCGTTATAAAATAACATTAGCTTTATAATACCGTAAAGCTCGGTTTAGAGCAGTCGATTAAAAGGGCCCATATACAGATAATTATTCTACAGAAAACCCGTAAACGTGGCCTCATTAGGCCTGATATCGGGCAATATCTCGCCAAAACCTGCCACTAATTACCTAATAAAAATTGAAAAAGAATTATTCGTTTTAGACTACCAGTTCTCCTATTTTGGTATGCTGTAAAGACTTTACTTAACCATAAGGACATTCGAGTTAACATCGTGTTTTAACTTTAAAAATAAATACATTGGGTCACATAAATTTGAAGCGTGAACGAAAATAATTCACAAGTATACGAGTATAGCATGAAGCATCCGGATTTGGACTGTGGATCTATAACAAATTACGTGTACAAACATTGAATGTTTTCACTTCTACTTTTTCTATTTACTTTTCTATTAAACTTTGTTTTCTGTAGATGCGGGATGAGGCAGTCGAGATTTATCTACGCGATACCGTTCTATTTGGCCGAGGGAAAATTCAATTTGGTTTTTACCTGAGGGTGTTCCGAACCCTCGCATCCTCTCTTTAATGTTGTTGGATTCTTCGCAAGAAAACATAAATGCGCTATTTTACTGCAAATTAAAAGTTTCTTTACGGGAACGTTTCCGAATTTAGTCATATTTATCTCAGTAATCTCTTTCGCAACAAAGTTTAGTCATAATTAAAACTTTTTCATTGTGAGTTCGTAAGTTAGGGTTTTAGTTTAGGGTTTTAAATCTTACCTATCTTAAGAAAAACTTTTTATAACTAGCCGTTGACAAAGTAAAAGATAAATAATAATATTTAATAAAAACAGAAGAGGGCGTTCCCAAATGGGGACTTTGTTTCCGGACTGATGAAAAATCTAACCGGAAAAAACAGCGCGGAGCTCGCAAACGTGATTTTTGTGCCCGTACTAAAAACAACAAATTAATTAAACAAGGGCTCTGCCTACTTTTCTGGCATGAAAAATCCTCACATAAATTGTAGACATTTCTCGCAAAATATACATTTCTTCAACTAATTACTGTGATAAAAGTGCGGTATAAATTTATCAACTGAATACTCAATGTGCCACATTTCGGCTCTTTATATTTGGTCATTTTTTACGTCTTGCCGACAATAGAAAAATAAAAACTGTTGACAAAAGCGATTTTGCTGTTTTCATTTACTTCCCATTATTCTTTAACTCGTTTGTCATTCTTTTCTCTCTGCCGCGGCCCCGGGAGCGTAAAGAAGAATGACGGTTGTTTATATTTACGCAGCTAAGTGACTACGGGAGAAATAAGAAACATTCGCGGCAACGAGATTTCAACGCCGTATTAGGGTTCCCAACGAAATGCTAAAAATAGAGTTTGTTTCAAATTACGGGAGATGAATCACTGAAGAGTTCAACTTCTACAAATTATTGAATATTCTATAATATAATTTCAGATTCATAATATTATTATGAAAAATTATAACTTTATACACACACTTAAGTTAAAGGTGCGAAAAGATTACTAACTTGGTTTAAGTACTTAAATAAGTGTCTGATAACGTTTTAAATTTAGTATAAATTTATTGATAACTTAACTTAATTTTCAAACTATACAAGCTATGTTATCAATTGGATATTAAGTAAATTCTTATTCACGGAATCCTATATGTATGAGTCGGCTCGTACTTGTCAGATTTATTCTTTTACCTAACGCCCGGGCCGTGCTGAATACTTCAAAGGTGCCAACATAATACATTATGTAGGGCCGAGTAATTTTTTCGTCAATGGATATCGGACTCGACGCAAATAAGACATCTTGAATCTGTAAAGAGTTTCCGCATCCGGATGGAAAGTTATTGCGATAAATCTAATTCAATTTATTTAATCTCGTATCTCCCCTTCTTTAGCGAGTGTTAACTCGGCTTTATAAGATGCTCTGTGCTCGGCGCTCTGTTCACTATCACTATTCTAGCTCTAAATTAATCACTCCAAGTCTTCGTCTCGCGTTGAGATATCGTTAATTTAACAGTTAAAGCGTTTTTATTCGAGTGGATAATTGCTAGGGCGGCAGTAATGGGCCACGTTCGGCCTCGGCAAAGATTGATGGCGTGCTGTGTTAAAACATTAAAATAGCCCGCTTGAGCATTTGTATAAGAAATGCTCGCAGAGTTGATCGCCCGCGGGATTACGCGATGAAACGATCGTTTGTATTTTTGCCGCCATTTAAGTAAGTGTTTTGCGAGTGGGGAAATAAGTAATATTCAAATAAGAATCAATCTTGCGGGGTAAATATTGTATTTAGAGCGCGGCGAAAATATTCCAGCGATACGGGCGGTCGGGTCACCTAGGTTGGGTTAGCTTTTTATTTCGATAAATATTTGCCATCGCATTCAGCGTTATTGGCGAGCCCGCGCCGCACGGGAGCGTCGAATCGGCAATTTCGCTCTATTAAGGTCGATTTATTGATGACTAGATAATTTAATCCTACCTTCGACATTTTGCGAGGGCTTTGTTGGCACGTATTGCTAATCAAGCAAGTCCCGGGTGCGTCGGTACATTAATTTAATATTGCGTGGGGATTTGTGTACACGTAAATTTAAATGTTATTTCAGGTGGTTTTCCGCCCCCGACAAGGGCACGTTGTTTACAATGTTAAGATAATGTTACAAAAACAGCGATACGTTTAGGGGTGTGTCGGTCAGGGGCGCTTATCTGATGCTGAGTGAAAAGATTTAGTGCGCACCGAGCGATATACATCTTCCGTCTTTGACATTTATAAACCCTCCTTTTGGAGGACCGACTGGGAACAGATACAAGTTACTTTACAATTTCAAAACCCATCTACAGCCCCCACAATGCGGGTTTGTAATTACTACTCCCTATAACAATTCAAATATAAACTTAATTTAATTTCAAAGGCAGTTCATATTTCGTTGAGCAAATTAAAGTATCACAATGCACAAATAAGTATTTAATGTCATTGTAATTGAGGTTATATATAACCCGCACCGAACATGAATTTAACATGACATGGTCCAAATATTGAGGTAACTTTTAATGGCGTAAAAGTAGGTCACAGGGGTTTACTGTACGTGCCGCGAGCAAAAATTTACAGCATTAAAAACTTCAGAACCACTAACTAGATTCCACCGAAAACTACGAACGAAACAAAGGCAATCAAAATCAAGACGTTTGCCAAAAGTTTTTTCATCGAGTACGAAATTGAATTAAGGTTTTGGGTAGGTACCTACAGTTTGTATTTGTTCTATCATAGACATCATAGTGCAGAATATTTGCAATATCGCATGCTACAATGGGGTGCAGTGGGAAGAAAATGCTCCCGATCTGTAGGAGTGTATTGCTATTCGATGCGGGCTTATTGGAATTCCTATGTGGGATATAAACATGGGTTATAGTACCTGTTTGTTATTGGATAAGTGAAACAACTCTTTGTATCTTTTACGATTTGTTGACAGCCCTCAGTATTTTAACCGACGAATTTGGATTATCAGGTTACGGCGTATTATTTGTTTGTAGTTCTGTCTAGTTGAGTTTCATTTTTAATTTTTGTCGGCCTTTGTAAAAACTGATTAATCTATTTATAATTTCTAAGATTTTTGAAGATCACACTTCATCAATATAAGTAGCCTATCTATATAAGTAGTGAATATTTTAGTTACCACTTGTAGTAGCGTAGTTAAAAGTTATTTCGATAGTTATAAATTCCTTATCACTATTGTCTTATAACCAAATAGCTTTTCGATAAGTAAATTAGGTAACAAAAATAATTTTTGTACTTACAGAAAACCAGCGTGAGTCCAATAAAGTCTGTCATAAACAAATAACTTTTGCAGATTGTAGCTGATAGGTTTCTTTGAACTAAATCATTGTATTTAAATCTACTTACTTAAATAGTTAGGTATATTATTAATGTACAAAAATATTATTTCAAATTAAACTGTTGGTGCTTTGAAAAGATAGTATTTGCTACTATTAATTTAGGTATAAGTTAACTTTTATTCAGTTTTAAAAATTTACAAATTAGATAAAAAATAAGCATATATTTTAAATAACCTACAAATCTACACGCTTTCTGCGTAATATTTTAGGAATAAATAAATGGTAAGAAATAAGCTGCTTTAGAATAGGCACAACACAACACAAAGTATGAACAAATTCTACATTTAAGTTTCTTGCTGTATTGTACGAGTACGAGTACATTTTTATGTTTACTTTATCCACAATTCCGCCTCAGAAGCTCAGAAAAGAAAAAAACAAGAAGTCACTCACATAATTCCATTTAATCTCCACATTTATAATACATCAGCTGACAAAGGAACAATAATCTCAGTCGGAATCGTCTTCAATAACAATCCTGCGTCTCCTGTTGTCACGTTTTCTCGACAAAACTATTTGTTCGCCCTCTTCGTTTTCTGCAAATAAATATTTGTCTCAAATTATGCCGTGAAATGACGAAAATAGGTTATTCGGATGGTTCCAGACAAGAACTAGAAGCCTTGAAAACAAAGAAACGACGAATTATGTTAGCAAATAACAAAATACATCGTTAATTTTACTTTAAATTCTGTAATTTAAAATAGAGAAACACGTTGAACTTTAAATAATAATAAGCATTCAGATAATCATTTCTATAGAAGATTTCTTATTTCACAGAACTACTTATGATGTATTTTTTATTTGTGATTTACCAGAATATACATATAGGGAGAGGATTGTTTTATGCTTATTTAAAATGTATTTAATATTACATTTACATAAATAAATTGAGTAACAATACTGAGTGTTAGAGAATTGCGTCCGCTATTTACGATCCCATTCTTTATATCGTTTTATGATTGGACTAGCAACGAAAGTTATTTGAAGTCACGCAGAATCTAATCTAAAATAAAGAAAAAAGATCTAAAGCCTGATAGATTTGCCATTTCTTTAGGTGAATATTTTCTCTCTGAATTTCTACGATTTGATTGAAACTTGCAAAAACAAAATGGAAAAATAACATATTACTTTTCTGTATTTAGATAGGCTTTAACGAATGTTTTACGTTTTATATAATGGGAACAGGTTGTATGTTCGTTGAAGAACAGAGAAACTAGATAAATTATTATTTAACATTAAAAATTCGATTTTATAGTCTAGATAAGCTTAAAACAGCCTCAAGTATCTACTAGAAAATTTTTAAGTTCAGACAGTTCAGTTATTTACAATAGTACTAAAAAAAATATAGTTACATCGATGTCGATAAAAGTAGCAAAATAATACACAATCACATTAGAATCGCATACTGACCTTCATCTTCATCCCTGGGAATAATACTAAGAATATCCTCAGAGTCCGGCAAGTGTTCTTGTTGCAACGTCTTCTTGGCAAACGACAAGATATCATCATCATCATTACCACCGTTAGTTTCATCAGCCTCAACAATCTTCTGCATTTTCTTACTATTTCCCTCATCTGAGTCAACACTTCGACTGCGCTTGTGATTACGGCTCTCATTGTACGTACTTTTGGAACTTGTAGGAGGAGAAATACGAGTTTTCGGGCTGTCGTTTTCGCGCATTTTTCTCAAATTGTCAAACAAATCATCATCATCGCTGGAGTCATTTGCCCGCGCGTTATCAGGTTCGTTCGCGTCGACAATAAGCTCTTTATGCACGGCTTTCATTATGATTTCCCGGCGTTTTCTTATCGTCTCGAAGTGAAGGCTACTCGGGATCCGCCAGTACTTTTCCTATAACAATTTTTATTTAAACAGAAAAGTTTTGCGACCGAGTCCCGCTTCCAATTAGATAAAATGTCTTTTTATAGAGCTCGGCGCGGTCCGATTTCAGTGGCAGGAAAAAATAAGGTGCTCGAAAATAAGTTGCCCTTTTTGCTAATTAGTACAAATCACCACAATATTGAACATTTGCGGTAGACGCGGTTATAATGGAGATCATGCCTCCAACTCCAATAAAGATTTAAAAACCGCAAAAAGAAAAAGTAATTATAACTTTCTAAGCAGCGAATTATTTTTTCCTAAAGCCGCGACAGATATCAATTAGAATTTGAACCTCACTTTAATTTATTCAAATGTAAGCCTCTCCTTGATTGAGATTTATTACGATCGCTGCCCAGACTCACTTTCATTATCATACCAGTACGAATATTCAGACCAAGAATTAATTAATCACTTTCATATAAAATTTCGAACACCTACAATTTAGAAGACGAACGTATTTTCAAAGTAATTAAGTTCGCTTATTTCGTTCTATTTAAACAGCTCCATTCTAGAAATCCAATTAAGCATTCGAAATAAAAGCAAAATAAAGCGGAAATGGCACACTGAAGACGAAAACTGGAATAAATCTCGAATGGGTATCAATGGTTTATTTACTTGTTCGTCATTAGGTGGGTTTATTCCGACGCCTTCGAGAACTTTCTTGAAGAGATCATTGTCCATGGCTTCTATGGAGTCCTTGGTAATGGTGACGAGCGGCGAGCCGTCCGCGCTCGGGTCGAACCCTTCCGCTTCCTGATCCAGTGCCACCTCCTCCAAACACTCCGCCACCCACCGCAGTCCCTCCGACAGCCCTGCCAGCGCGAAAACAACTTTACTCACACATAATTGAACATAAAATAAATTGCGAGCGGGATTTCTTACCATTATCGACGGCCTTAACCAGCAGGCGGGCGATTTCATTAGCACTAAGTTCGAGTTTCTTCGGTTTCTTTCTTTGTTTTGTTTGTTTCGGCTTCTGTCTGTCGGGCGAGCGAGCCGCGTCTGAGTTGGACTGATCGTCGGATGCGCTCTCTACAAAGTTCGATAAGATTAGCTTCGAAAGTCACCCATTGATATGGAGATCGCTTTGCTGAGCGAGATTCCAATTTCACTTATGCATAAATAAAGTGTCAAATTTGATTGAAATACGATAACGATTCTTTCCGATGAAGTTTAGAATATATAAAAGTAAGAAAACTTTTAGAAAACAATTTGTTATCTTATACAAGTTTCGTGCTAGAATTTTATGAGAACATTTCTAATCAAAATTTTGAATATTCATGCACTTATCTCTGGACCAGCATTTAGTTTGTTTAATCTGCTTTTACTACAGAGATGTTGCTCATAAATAAGATCGCAATGTGATTTTAAAACAGCAAACCCTTTACATTTTATGAGAACAGAGACAATATAATAGAATTTATCTGCTTTGCAAAATTATCCATGCTAGACACAAACATAGTCCCGAGTCTAATAGCTAAACTCACTTAGGGTTTATAAAAATGTAACGTAATAAAGCTTGTCGCCCTGGGCGCCTATTTACGTTCATAATAACTTCAACAGCAAAAAAACTGTGAAACAAATTTTACGCTGAATTTATCTTACCAAAGTCTCATCTAAAGTTATCGGGAGAGCAAAGAAAAAGTCAACTTTACCGTCTAATGACATGGGGTAGCAATGAGTAAAAGGATAGGCGCGAACAAAAGGGGTGTTATGAGCTCGCAAGTCTAAGGTCCGGCCCACAAAAGACAGGAATTCTTAAACCAATCGACACTTCTGCAATAAAAATCTGGAATCTAAAAGTGTTACTATAGAAATGGCATTAGGTAACCATTATAATAAAAGTGTTTTGAATACAAAGTCACCAAAAGTTTAGGCGGTATAAAATAGAAACATACAAAGTAAGTAATGACGAGTTTCGCTCGCATGTGTATCCGCTGAACAAAGCAAAGTAAAGAAGTTATTTAGCAACTTACCGTTCGATTTATCGTCATCCGTGCCGGCGCTTTTAGCGTCTTTCTTTTGTCTCTTTTTACGGCATTGCTTTTTGTCGGTAATGACGCCTAACTCCAGCAATCTGTCGATGTAGCTAACCGTCTGCCGTTTGCGAGGCATCCTCGGGATTATTGCCCCCATCGGATCTAAAACATCGTGTAAGTACAATAATATGAAACGAAACTCGTCGATACAAGTAAACGGCACATTCGATTTGCATGTCAATACGTTTACTCTTTTGTATTCAAAAATCACACTCAAGCAGATATCACAAAGTAGAAGATTTCTAAGAGAAACAAACGAGGTATTTCTCAAACCGATCTTTGAAAATGATATTCAATTTATTTAGATGTCATGAGGCAAGTTATTTTTTATTGTTTCGAAACACAACGATGTTTCAATAGCAATCTTAAACAAAGACTCCTGGTACAACAATTAAGGTGAGGGTATTGTCGGTTCATTATTTTTAATTAATAACAAAATAGCGCGTAACAATTTTCGTTCCGCTTACTTTGCACGTTCAGAGATTTTTGGTCGTTAACCGAAATAATGCTTAGATTACTCTTTGGTAATGATCATTATTCTGCAAAGGTCATACGGCTGTTGTTATCTTTATCACCAACCTAATAATTATTTATTAAAAAAACTGGTATAACTGCTAACGTATCATTTTCCGTACTTATTTTGACTGGACGTGTAATTCGGAAAATGCAAAAAGAGTTTAGTATACGACAGCGCGTTAGGTACACACTCGTAGATAAAAAAGTTAGAGGTGCCTGCTGTGGGTAAAATGTTGTGGCGATATTATAGTGACATAAATTGTCCCGATATAGCTCGAGGGCCACGGATCTGAATACTATGGTTCGTACTAAAAGGAGAAAATATCGTAAACGCAAAAGCTATGGGAGCTACGCTCGCGGTTTCTTCGTAATAAAATACGTAACGAGGAACGTACCGAGTTCGTCAACATCTGATCCTTTCCTAAGTGCCCCTTTTAAGATGCACTATCCGTATAAACGTCCAATCAATCGCATTCATCGATCGAACCAATCGAACCCAATTTTACGAGCTTCTTCAGGAGTTTGTATGGAAACTCCTCTCAATTGAAAGATATCGTTTACGAAAATAGCCTTACTTACCTATTACTTTGGTGGCATACTAGCAAATATTTGCATATACAAAATATGTTATCATATTAATGTATGTTCCTACAGCTATTACATTTTTCATTCCTCTGCAGTATAAATTATTAAAAGTTTATGAGATTAATAAAGCTGTTTTTAAATAAAATTCCACGAATTCTGTCAAATAGTTTCATAAAATGTGCGCTGCGGATCGGCTATAAGATATCCTTGCAGTCCTATAGAAAAACCATGTTCTAGGTTGAATGAAACTGTTGGGGTTATCAAAATATAAATAAATCCACGAAAGGATTTCCCATTTTTACGATAATTAATGCTAAGAGTTAACTTTTAAAGAGTAACATATTGTGTATTTAACTACTTACCATTAGTGTCACCATACTGCTCCCATAGTTCTTTTAGCAATTCATCCTCTTCTTCGCTGAACTCTTTTGGCACCTTGTCCCGTCTTTCAGCGTTGCTCTTTTTAGTCGGCGCCTTGAATATAAGCCCTAGCTCCTTCAGTTTCTTTATAACCTGGCGCCGGCTGCGCGTCTGATCTATTAGATTCTCTAATATCCAGTCTATGACATCTGTTGAAGATATTTTACTTTAGCAAGTCTGTATTCGTATTATAAAAAGGTTAGGGTTGTAAGTTAGATGTTATACACGATACGATTGTACGATAACTTTGAATTACTTTTGAATTTGGGACTCAGATTCAAATATTTGTATATTTTAGTAAAGCTTAACCATGGCATGGAGTCTATAATGAACAAATTATTTAAATACATAGTTTGCAGCTTAAATATTTGATGATCGGAATTCGCCAAATATTGAAGGTGCAAATTATTTGAATTATTTGTTGATACTAATTTTAGTGCGTGGTTTCATAAAGGGCATCAAAGTATTCAAAATAATTATGAAACGATAATGTATACGTTTATGCATTAAATTACATCATCGAGGTAAACTGAAAGCTTTTTTGGTGAGATTATGTTTAAATTTCGGAATAGAGTTGTCGACAAATTTATTTCGTAGTGTTGAACGGTTTGTTTAAAATCGTTTAGGTGTAACTTATTTTGTATTCCAAAATGTATTATGTTATACGTATTCAAATCAAAAGGTCATCTTAAATCATGTGTGACTAACCAAAGGTAAATAAAAATTGGTGTAAGCTACCATTTTACCATATCCATTACACGTTAATAATTTTAGAATGAAGTTTTCGAATGTTCAGTACAAACTTGACATTCCTGTTTCTGAACATACTCGTAAATTACCTTTAGCTGAATACGAGTTTCGCTACAATGCTGCCAGTAGTTTTGGTATATGACATAAGCAATGCTAATAGTCAGTTTCTGCCGTTTGCAGAAGTTATATGATTGATGAATAATGATGTAAGATAGACTGCCTTTGGCACGTAAGTTCTGGTGAGGCGTCAATTGATTTATGTGAGCATTAGAATATGTGTTGTATAATCAGCGGCAGCTACACAAATTGACAGTCCGTGGTAACTAACGAGACTTGTTTGTTATTCACAAGACCTTTTTCGTCATCATTGGCCGTTGGACGTTAGCTGATAGACTTTGGACAATATGGATATTAGAAAATGCTGTATAATTACTTTTTATTTTTATAGTAATTAAAAAGAAAATTCACGATGCATGTTTATCCAACTTAACCACAAATCGTAAGTTTTAAGGTATAGTATATTAAAATTAAGTACCAAATACTTGGGATATTAATTTTGCAAACATACTAAATAGTTGCGGGTGTTAACGTGTCTTGATCAAGAATTATGTTAACAAGTTTTTGAAATTCGCAGCGTATGTCTATTACGTTAACTACATCTAAGGACAAGTGACAACGCTACGTGCACGTGGCTGCTTATTACAAGTTAATAAAGGTTAATACGACACAAACTCTGTGTACAGTAGTTAGGAATGTGACAAAGCTAATAAGCTTATTATAATCTGTCTCAAGAGAGTAGGTAGTTTAAAGTGGGCTGGCTTCGGCGTGGGATTCAAATTGAGGGATTAATTTGAGTAGGGTAGCTAGGATTGCGCTCATGAAAATTCGGTTTTATAAAGAACCAACAAGGCGATTTCAAAGGATTTTATGGATCAATTTCGTAAGGCTGTTTCAAGGGTAATGTTTACGCGAAAATATAATAATCTTAAATGTTGAATTTACATCTTCATTTCAGATTTCTGAGCGTTTCAAACGCAGACATTAGTTGTTTTATGAGTTTTTAAAACCAAATATAAAACGCAGATAAAATAATCTCGCAGTGTTATCGTCACATAGTTTGGGTAAAATTTATTTCGGTTCCAATCACCGTGATAAAAATCTGCAAGAAAAACGTCTGCATGGAAACAGGAGGTTTTTAAGCATCATTAGCCGCATTAATAGGTATAAAAGATTTGCTGTCGTGCGTGTTAGATACAGCGATCGATCACTGTCGGCTTACAGGCGTCTATGGTCAGTGCTTTCACATCGATGGGATTGCACGTAATCCACTGTGGGAGCCCACTCGGCTTTTGCGGCTCAGTGTAGGTACACATTGAAAAACGCTGACTGAGGCCGAAAGGGCGAGTTTGGGTTGCTAGGGAATCTATAGGCTAGGACATTCGGATATTTGAGTCGAATTTGGGTGGTCCTGATACTCCTGATAGATGATGTGGTAGTTGTCTCTAGTATTGCTTATGTCATATGCTGCATTCATTATGAGGCAAAAACTCTGATTTCTAAAAAAAAATTGAGCAAATCATATCAGAAGTAGCGCTCTTTGCTTTTCTCTTAGTTTACGATTGTTTTTAATTTAAATTATTTTTTTGCAGTTTATCAATGTTTGTAATGTCCAGGCCTTTTTAGAAATTGCAATTATGAGAGCTGTTATATTAGACGGAGCAGACATATAAACCAATAAAATAAGGATAATTGATAAATTTGAGACGAAATATTTCAAAGCTTGACTGTGAGATGTTATAGAACTAATTAACAACATTTACCTTGATCCGTCTGCGGGTTGGCCTGGTTCTCCATGTACAGGTTAGTTAGCTCTTGTTCTTGTTCAACAGACCATGCGCCTTTGCCAACTTTATCCCTGTACAAAGTTATAAATAAACTTAATACCTCCAAAGGCAACTTTATGTTTAGTCCCTTAAAGTTATTCACTTACTTATTATCTGTGTCCTGATCGTAGCCGTATTCAATATCGATAGCGTCCTTCGAATTTGTCCAAAATAGGAGCTCCACAAAGACCTTCGGGTTTTTCGAAGCTATTTCGGTAAATTTTCTAAATATGAATATACCGAATTTTTCCAGCTCCTATCAAAAACAGAATATAAGTTTTGATAAGGATCGTTTAGGTTAGGTAAGGAGTTTAGGCTACAAAAAGTACACAGCATTAGAAAGCTTACAAAAAATACACGATTTATTTTTACACAGACAATATTTTAAGGAATATTTTTTTTTAAGTATTGTTCTTTAATGTGGTTATACCTTATATCAATTTTATGATACGACGACATTACTATTACATTAAACATTATCGTATTATTAGTATTAGTTGTTAATTAATAATAATTGTGTTCGAAAGGTCATTATAAAAATCTAGCGCTGAACATTAAATAAATTCGAGCTCGATCAAAGAATCTTTTCCATAAACATCTATTTATTTAACCGAACGAAGCAAAACAACCAGATACGTATCTCCAATCTACAGAAAGCGACTCTGTATAAAAAGCAAAGAAAA
The DNA here is from genome assembly GCA_963691955.1 of Chloroclystis v-ata. Taxonomy (NCBI): domain Eukaryota; kingdom Metazoa; phylum Arthropoda; class Insecta; order Lepidoptera; family Geometridae; genus Chloroclystis; species Chloroclystis v-ata. Next base: position 5,695,919 of record OY829902.1, on the reverse strand, counting down.
AAGCATTTCTATTACGCGGAGATAGAAATCAAATTTTGCACAAGGTTAGTTCAGATTCCCGATACATCCGATCGTTCAAAAACACCCCGGTAGAGAGCGGGCGATAAAATCTGGCCCCGCTTCATTTATACGCCACGCAACGTATAAACTAAGGATAAAAAACCGACGGTGACACGTGCGTAGCTGGCGCTATGGCTGTGGCTGAGCGGAGGAAAGCGTGAAATGAGAGCATACTGAATTTACGTAACTGCCGTCATGCTGTAGGTACTCTTGCGGCCATTTCTGCAGGTATAACCTTATCCTACTTATATTTTTACGCTTTAGTTTGTATGTTATGTTATGTTGTTTTCGCTAAAACTACGGTCAAATAGTTTTTAATGAAATTTACAAAATTGTTGAACACAAACATTTTTATACCACGGATTTTTTTTTCTAAGGGAATAAATAATAGGTATATTATATTTTAATGCGGACAACACCAAGTAGGTCTGGATCTATTCTAAGAATATTGCGCTTATATATAGATAGAAATTTGTCATAGTAGGCTCTACTGTGACAAATTTCATTTTATTCTTATTTTTAGTCGCAAAAAGCATACTATAGCAAAGCTAATTGTGGTCCCTGATGATTCTGTTTTTAAATCCTTTTTTAGCGTTCACAAATTTCAAAAGGCTTTAAGAACCAACACCATTGTATGTAGAATTGGTTTTAAAATTAAGTCTTCACATAAGGGCGCTTACGGTTCCGTCAACCTTGGGGAGATATTTAGTGGAAACGACCTTTCCATGATTTACATTGGATTTGGCGAGTCACACGTAATCCACTAACGACTTTATCAGGATTTATGGAAAAATTACACAATTAAAATTTCACGTTGATGTTGTTTGAACGTTAATACCTGTTATTGGCGGGGAAAGCAATTTATTTCAATGCTTGGTTTGATATTAATTAAAACTCACAAACTTTCGTTAGAAATTTTAAATCGAATATGTTACGTTCACATTTTAGAAAAGCTAGCTTCTACTTCGTAAAAATTAATTTTCAACCAAATTAATAAACATAAAACAACAGACCTATATTATGTACTTTCCCTTTGTAATGCAATAGTATGGAATTGGCTTTTAAAGTAAGATGTTGTGTGAACGAATATGGCTAGCCATATTTCTGAAACTACATAGTTTAAAGATTCTCCAATAGCGGAGATATAAATAATATAAGTTACGAGCGAGAAGTGTCAGCGAATGTATAATAAATTCATATCACGCAACAACCTCATTGGTAGTTTCAATTCAGAATTCAGAATTGGAGTTTGCAATCATTGCAGTCGTAAAATAGCAGCAAATCCGCTATGTCCATTGCTCGATTACAATAAAAGTAGAAAAATGGGGTTTTAGTTTAAAACAATTGTAACGAAACAACTAAATAATGAAGCGTGTACAAACCTTAAACTGTGGCATGGAATTGTTGAGTAACTTTTGAAAAACCAGAAACAGAGTTGCCTGGAACATCATGGCTGGTCGTTTGCAGTCCCACGCTATTCTGTGCAGCATTTTAACAATGCAATGGTTCGTGTGAGGCAGATTTTTGTCGTATTTTTCCAGTAGAGACACACACGCGCTCACAGCTTTTGGATGACAGAACCTGCGTTATTTTTTACACATAAAAAGAGAACAAAAATGCATTTGGAAAGAGTGGTTTACTATTGTACAATACGATCATCGGAGTGTTAGTGCGAAATAAAATGGTTGTTTTCGTTGGATGGCCAAAATATATAGTTTGAACACAGATACAATTAATATAGACAGTAGTTTATGGCTCTTGGAAAGTTTCCCAAAGTAATATTTAAGTCATGTAAACAATTCGTTTAACATAGGTAATGGAAATCATCATAAATCGTCTAAGTAATAAGATTTTTTTTTCTATTTATCACAGGAATAACAGAATTGGCGCAAAAAAAGGCTTTTACCCAACTGTGGATGTAAAAGGGCTGAAATGATGATGATGACTAATTGACCATTCAACATAACAGCCGTGGAAAAAAAAGATAATATAATCTAACTGTAAGTTTCATTTCATGCAAACTAAATTCCGCTGCTACGAGTATATAGGTACAAATCACTGTTTAGTTTCAGAAACTATATTATTCAAAGTTCATTTACATAGTTGAAAACGCATAAAGTTTGTAGTAGCGTTACCACACTGTCTCGTTTAGCATAAGGATATGAAAGTATAATATTCAAGTAGTTAGTTTGCAACAACAGGGTAAAGTAGGTTAGAGCCTCACCTCTGCACAAAGTCCTGGAAATCGAAATCGCTCTCGACTATTGCCGTTGTTTTTTCCTCCTCTTCATCTGAAAGTTTTATAATGGCTTAGCGATCTTCATGGGGAAACAAAATCTACAGGGTTATAAAAAAGCCATTATCTGAATTTATCCGCCGCTGATTTTTTTTGACAATAATAAGTTAGGATACAGTTAATTTTTTTATGGGGTTTGCCACTAATAAAAACAAGAAACGGTAAGGCAAGATAGTTAAAAAAATTCGTCACTCTTGAATCTGAAACGTTTCGCTTGCTCCGTCAATAAAATGCATAAATTTTTAAAATATCACTTGAACAAATCAATATGTTAAGTGCTTTTTCCGGAATCTGTATATCAATTTTACTTGTTTTTCATTGATGCAGGCTTTCTTAATGCTTTACTGCAGTATAGCTGCATCACATGGTTTATCGTAACAACTTAAATTTTTCGTCCGATTGCGCGATTTGGCAACTGCATAAAAAGCAATTTAGCCCACATACGGGCACATACGGGCTATTTCGGATATAGTCGATAACTCTGCAATGGGACGAAACGGAACTACATTGCAGTTTGGTCTACCTTTATCCACGTTTTAGATAGGTTCAAGTTAAAACTGTGTTTTAGTATTTTAAAGAGGTAAAGTTTATGTTTGTGAGATTGTACGAGTAGGTAAATCTGGAAGTAAATCTACAGATTGATTAAGTACCTCAAATATTTTGTTTTTGAATTTTTACCAACACTCTCGATATTTGAGTGTCACAGGCAATTTCATTTTTTCGATTTTATTATTCATTTAAGTGATTACGTAACAAAACTATACAAGAAACAACAATTTTATAAGAATACCTTTGTAAAATTTAACCCTTACCATCTTCATCTTCCTCGTCTGAATTTTCTTGTGTATCCATTTCATCCACTATATCTGTAATATTCGAAAAACATTAAACAAACCAAACATGCTAAAATATCTAGCCAATGGAATATGGTAATATGATTTTTCGATAACTAATTCAGAGAAAGTCTATGAATATCAAATTTTCCAGCGCAATTTAAATAAAACGGAATTTGGTTTTTGACCGGAGCTCGTTGGAGTAATATTTGGGCGAAGGCTTTATTTAGTTTAGAATCCTTAAGCAGTTAATAATGAATTATCCATTTTTAATGAAAGTTAACCTTTACAGAGTTAAAATTAATTTAAAATTCATAACTAAATAATAAACCAAGTAAAACTCTCTTATATTTTTTATATTACAGAAAGATTAACATAATATTTAACAAGTACTGAGTGTTTAAATTACGTAGAAATATCCCAGCAGTTTTACTGAAATAGAAACATGTCTGTTGGTGACGAAACTGTTTAGATAATGGAGTTCGTGCAAATGTTTATGAACTGTGAAAAAACGTGTGTCAAATAAAGAATTTCATCAGAAGGTCGTGGGTTCAAACTCTGCCATCCTCTGTATTTTTCATTCATTTTCGCATTAAAAACACGAACTTAAACGGTGAAGGCAAACATTGTTAAGAAACCGGCATGTTTATTGATTTGAAAAGTTTCAAGGACATGTGACATTTACTAACCCGCACTTAGCCAGCGGTGAAAACGTACATAATTATGATATATGTCTAGCATTATCTATTTATTTATCTTACCAGGCTCGACTCCCAGATCCGTGACGTATACCGTCTCCAACATACTCAACTCTTCGTCCTCCGGGATGCCCGTAGTCCCGAATATACCTTCGTCAGGCCAAACTTCTCTATAAACAGAATATATAACCTTCCATACATTATTTAGAAACAGAAACACAATTAAACATTTAGATTTTCGGTGGAAGCTTGTATCTAATTATTTTAACGGTGTTTAGCAATAACCAATAACTCTATAATATAATACTTCTTTTTATATGTTTCTTTGATTTGTTTTTAATATGATTACATTCTGCCCGATGAAACAATACGGCAGAATCAACAGTAAAACATTATTAACGTAAATGAAACTAAAAGCGAGATTTCTAACAAAAAGACATGGCAGAGTCATAAAGTTTTAAGCACTATGCTCAAAGTTGAAGAAAAACATCTTATTTGAAGGACGACTCATTCAAAGTGGAAACTCTCATTGTTCTACAATGTGAAAGTTAATGAAAGAGGATCGTTGCGATGTTCCCGCAATCACAGAAGTTTGTGCCACATTTAAATTTAAATATTAAACATCTAAGAAAGAATAATCTCAGTGAAAACAAGCTATTTATAAGCCGAGAGTACAAAATTATCTTATTTGAGGCTGTCTAGCTAGAGCTTAACTTTTCACGTGGGTTGACGAAACTTGCAAAGCTTTAAATAATAGATTCGTTTCGAATATTGAATTGATTTCTCGTGAACATATTTCATAGCTTGATAACATTTATTGACCAATCTTCAATCAATAATACTACATAATATACAATACAAACCTCGCAGCCCGGAACATTCCCACGGCGTCTTCGTATTTATGCGCCCGCATCAACTTCTGAATATTCTTCATACAGCTCTCTCTGTGTAAACATAAATACACAATGTGAGGGCCATATAACTACAGTGATAACTATACTTCACTAGCTGTGAGCAACTGGACAAAACGTATTCGGTTTTTAGGTGCAATATTAAATTGTCAGGTTAAATTATAATAAACAATACTCGTAATCTCTAGGTGCAATATTAAATTGATTTTATTGTTAAATTATAATAAACAATACTCGTAAATTGTTTCCACGCTGTGCTATCTCGGTAAAAACCTCGTTCTTCTACGTATCTCCACATTTCTGATTCGATCCCGTAAAGAAAAAGCGAGCATAGTCATTAATTGTAATTTTCTTACCAACATAATTATATGTGAAGGATAACCATTATCCATAAGAGGGTTAAACTTCAAATAAGTAAAGTACTGTCAAAATAATTCGATATACCTTTTCTTTACCGATTCCAACGATCGTAAAAATTGTTACAGTCATTATCGAGCAACCAATTCTGCAATATTCATTAGTTATTACTCACGTTAATTACAGCCATTAACGTATGAACATTGTTTCAACTGTTGTTACTAGCGTTTAATAAATAAGAGAATGTGAATGAAGTGGTATAACTAATCTAACAACTAACAAACTTTCTTGTTAAGGAGAAGTTTTCATGATAACGTTTCTGTCAATTATTTGTGTATTAATATAATTAAACATCGACGAAATTAAATAGAATTAAAAGGAATTGTATTTCTTATTTTGAACATCAACGACATTAAATTGAATTGAATGTTTTTTGATTATTTTAGTTATAAATCAATTTTAATTCTTGCTATTGTATTTTTGACCGCTATAGTATATCCGAGTATTTGTAGCATCTTAGCTTTTAACGGGTGGATCGATTTGGATGCGTGTTTTTTAGTATATAGGTAATTCCGAAATTCTGTTGTTAGTCGCTCGAGAGATAACAAGTTAATAAATAAATAAAGCTGGGATCGAGATAAAAAGTAAGTGAGTTGATTTTCAGAGAACCCACTCAGAACATAAAATAACCAAGTTAATTAGTCGCGTTAGCGGGTCGCCGTTGCATAAACGTCGGCTGAAGTTCCAACTAAGTTTTAATTGATAGACCACTAAACTTTATTTATAAAGCATATTACTATCTACAAAGTTAATGTAATCAAACTAAGCTTGCAATTAATGGCGAAGCTCGTGTGAGCTATGATTTGGTCTAGTCTAGACGTGTGATCCCAATAAACCACTTGCCATTAAATGATTAAATGTAATTGAAGAAGGGAATTTATATGAATGAAAATATAACAAGAATTATCCCTAATATAAAGATAACATTCTCGAACGATGATACAAAGAATAAAAATAATATTGTTATTAAAATACATGATTAATTCGAGAAGAACGTATTATTCGAAGAAACAAAACAAAGAACGAAAAATCTAACAATTTGTTGTAATGATCTGATCCCATTTCGAGTTCGTTAGTAACTTTGCGAATATTCCCTTTGACAAAATTAATTTTAAATCCGTTTCTCAATACGCCACAAACCAATAAAGGCTTACCTTTAAAGTTATAACGAGTGTCGCTTTCAATCTCAAGATGACATAAAACTTCAAGAGTAATTTAAAGAGTAGGGTCTATTTGCCTTTGTTTCCAAGGGTGTATAGAGAAATAGTACTTAAAAATAGACGTGACATGAGCATAATTGTACTCCTATTTACTTAGTATCCCACAGCTGGGATAAAGAGACTTCTCTTTTAAAGTGAGAAAAGGCCGGGAATGTCGAATGTCTAAATAAAGTCTGCCTGGGACGCAGGAAGTTGCGGGTTAGATAGATTCCTGCCTCAGAACAAAAATTTGTATTTGCAGATATTTGTTCCGGTTGTCTTTTGTGTTCTATGTAGAATAAAAATATATTTATTTATATTTTGGAAATGTCCCTCAAATGTAAAGAACATATTTGTTTAACAAAATGTGATCGACCCATCAGGTCCACAAACCCAGTGGTCTTTCGACCGACAGTGACTTGTTGTCGTAGTTCGTGAAGTTCTACAAGTCGCGTGAAAACTTCGCATGAACGATCTAGAGCGATTTCAACTTTGCAAAAGTACTAGAAACAGAACGTTTCTTTTGGACTCAAGAAAAAAAATAGTTTCTCTATCTTGACGACAGAAGTTGAAGTTGCCTTTTAGTAAATCAGAGCGGAAATATAAATGTCATCGATGGAATTGATACGAAAGACGGATTACATAATCTCATCTTAATTAAATATGCCCGCTAAAGTATTAACAGTTTCAGTATCCTATATTGAGCCTTTTAACACAATATCCCTGAAAACAAACTAACTTACTCCATGACCGACCCTTACAGATTTATGGTTTGTATATGTTACGGCTAATACCCGAAGTGCGGCTACACCTAGTTCTAGCCGGTTAGAACTAGGTGTAGCCACTTGCTCTTGGTTAAACCTAGTATTAGCCGATTATTTTCGGGTAAAACTAGGTCTAGCCTTCATCATGCCGGCTACAACTAGGTCCAGCCATTCCCTGTTGGATAAAACTAGGTCTAACCGATATCACTCCGGCTAGAACTAGGTCCAGACAATCCCTGTTGGATAAAACTTGTTATTCTAATAAATAGTTTATGTTACTTTATAAAAGTGTGATTTATAATTAAAATAACATTCTATAAATTATAATATGCAACTACTTATTGTCTGTTGTTAAAAAAATGTTCCTGATTGTTTCTATTATCCAACAGGGAATGGCTGGACCTAGTTGTAGCCGGCATGATGAAGGCTAGACCTAGTTTTACCCGAAAACAATCGGCTAATACTAGGTTTAACCAACAGTCAGTGGCTACACCTAGTTCTAACCGGCTAGAACTAGGTGTAGCCGCACTTCGGGTATTAGCCGTAACATATATATATATATATAGATTATTAAGAACTCACTTTTCTAGAACACGAAACGGATAACGATCAAAATGTTTTTAAGTTTCCCTATATTTCGGCACAGTTAAAAGCGCCATCTTCACGGAGAGACAGATGACTTTTGCGATTAGGCACACCGTGATTCACAAACGAACCGGTCTACCCTCATTCTGAGTCTTCCGTTTCGTGTTCTAAAATTAAATACCATGATAGTTTTAAGTATAGAACTCACTTCTGTTGATCAATGGGTACATCGGACGCGGCGTCGAACGGCGGCGGGTAGTCGTCGAGGCCGGCCGCCAGCACGGCCGCGAGCTGAGCTCTGACTTCTTCCCACGGGGATATTTCAACTGGAACTGGCTTCGGCTTCGATAAAGCTTTTTTTGATTCTAAAAATAAACAAATTCAATGTTTATTTACTATTACTTAGATGACACTTAGTTTCGACAATGATAACATATCGTAGCGGATATAACTTTGCCTTGTCGAATTAAACGTTATGCTAACTAATCTCTCCCCCAAGGAGCAAAAATATTTATCCATATTTGTAAATAAATTATATGTATATATCGTACGGATATATCGTAACGTAACACAAGTTTCGAGGTTACCACGGGACATGTTGCTGTGTAAATTGTCTAGCTATATATTTTATAAGCTACGAAAAGAAATGTTCAGCTTATTTTAAACTATGTATTTTATTCTTACCTATACTTTTATTGAAACGTCCGAGGCAAACGACGAAATGCTGCAGTTTATATTGCACAAAATGCTCAGTTATTTACACTTCAGAGAAACAATAAGCAATAAAACGTGTTCCAACTGTAGAGAAAGCTCTACGGTATCCTAACTCTGTAAGTAATTTATTTGACTTAGAGTACTTCTAAGTTTACTCTCACAAATGAACAATGTTATCGAATGTGAATTCAATTGGTAGTTCGTCAAACAAGTTGTCGAGAAATCTTACGAATACTTTATTAGCTTATCTTTTGGTTCAGTGGCTGGATAATCAACTGCGTCATCCAATCAAGAACTTATGTCAAGTAATTTATTATCCGAAGCTCGCAGAGCCGGCATTTAGGGCAAGGCTAATGAAACTGAACAACTTACTTTTTGATTTTGCTTTTTTTCTAATTTTCTTTTGGACGACTAGGCCTGTTTTCTTGCAGAAATGCTCCAACATTTTTAGAAATAGATGCACTGTTTCAATCAAATCCACCAAGTAAGATCTGAAATAATTTGTTACTTGAGTATTTTAACATTTGCTTACGCTTTTGAAACGCGCCATAATAGCTCACAGTGTTTTTACAAGAATTTGTAGGTACTCTAAACGGAACTACAATGAACAAGCAAGCTGTTCTTATAATAATTATGCTCACATGCACTATGGATTTTAAGAAGTCCAATTAGTTGTTATCGTAGATTTTCCTTTAGCTTCAGAACAAAATAATTATTAGCGAAGTTTTAACCGACTCCACGCTCCGCTATCTAGTATCTTCTAAGCGAAACCATAAAAGTGGTTGCGCTAATGTAGAAGCGACCGCGAGTTTCGTACTTTTTATTAACATTTTCAGTTTATTCACGTTAAAATCTATTGAAATTTACCTTACTTCACCTTACCTTGGCATTTTATTGTCATCATAGTTCAAAAATGTATTCAGAACAAACTCCCTATACTCCAGAACATAGAAAATATTGCTTTTCAACACTTTCGCTGAATCTTTAACTGTCGGGTCGGAGCAATTGTCCATAGCCAATAGAGTATTGAGCAGCTCTTTATACGCTCTCAAGGCGAGATTCAGCCTTCGAACCCACGGAGCAAATTTCTTTTTCTCCACCGATATCATGTCATAATACTTCTCCATTTGCTGCTGCACGTAATGAAACATCGGCACCGACATAGTTTCGCTGAAACGGTTACCGAGTTAACTATTTATAAAATAACTTCAGCAAGAAAATCCTAACTAAGAAGATTACACAAAGCTGTAAGCTTCAAGGCAAATACCAAGACTCGAAATACCAAGACAATGGATGACCTAATTGAATCCTAATTGAATCTGCATTCTACTGCGGAGCTTTAGCTCCGCAGTAGAATGCAGAATTGGCAAGTTCTAGTCATATTTCCCAGGGAGCTTCACTCTAATTTAATATTGAAGTTCTTACACAATGAGGATGGGATCCCAAAGCTTAGCAATCGTACTTACAGTTTATAACCGTCTGCAGCGTTGGAAGGGAAATTGAATTAGAATTGTTAGTTCACTTGTGAAATGTCGTATGCGTTACTCAACGCATACGACATTTCACAAGTGAACTTGTAAGTAAATAAAAATCCGTGCATACCAACATTTTGTATCAAAAATAATACTGTTTTTTAAAATAAAATAGAAATTATTAATAATAATTAATTCAAGTAAATAGTGTTTGTTTCAATTTATGTAATTAGTTGGTTAGGATTATAAACCAAATTAATAACGATTTTATGTAAGAGGTTGTGGGTTCGATTCCCGCCTCGGAACAAAAATTAGCTTGTTAAAAGAAAAACTTATTCACCTGACAAGTCCAACCTGAAAGTTATGGCCTCTATTAAACTCCATAAAAAACTTGACAGCCCACAAGTAATAGGACTCGTCGTTTTGTTGAGCCTTCGCTCTCACGAGCACATCCTTCACGTAATGCATCAAGGGGTTGTAAGAGCTGTTTAGAAACTCGATGCAAAACTCTTTTAGAAATAACCTAAAAATGTTCAGTGAACAGTTAAGGGCAGTCATATTTTATTGAAGTTGACAGGTCCATTAAAATTTTAGTTGTGTGTGACACTAAGGGGCATGTTTTACCGGTAACATTCGATAGGTAGTTCGCTTCAGATAGGTAGTTCATGTATATTGTACCTAACCAAAATTTGTAGTATCTGGCAGATAAGTAACGGATAGTCTATCTGCCACTTTATCTGTAACCAGTGAAACAGGCCCTTAGTCTAAAAATCTAAATAATTAACAATAATAACCAATCTCTTAGTTGGTTTGAGGATGCCAGTAGGAAGAGATGGGGTGATCAAATTATGAGGCCACGTGGATACAGATACTTGCAATAAACTCTGCTTTCCATGTTTACCAGTAGCAATTTCCCTAAAGGTAACTTACAAACAAAGTTTACACACAATGTACAACAACCCAAAAGAAATATTTTTAAGTTACTTTTATTAAAATTCAGCTTTTGGCCTGCGTCTTTGTGCGTGCTATAATAGAATTTCCAAGATTCGTTCAGTAAATTTTAACTTAAACTTTTTGACACAGGCATCTTTAAAAATAAATAAATATATCCTCACAAACTCTAGCGTTTATTAAGTAGTAAGACTAGTAAGTAAGGAATTTTATACCTGATGGCAAAAGCAGATCTCCGCTCCAACATACCACTTTGTACAGGCCTCCTATTCTTTGGTTTGACAAACTTTGACTTTTTACTGCCATTAAAGTCTAGGTTAGATATTTTATTTAAGGGTTTTAGACTGATCATTTCATTTTCAGATAAGGACTTCATGTTTTGAACAACATAAGTTCCCCCAAATCGAGAATGCCTAGTAAAAAAAGACATAAATAAAGAAAATAGTTTTTGAGTAAAATTAAATTAACTCAAGGTATTTATTTATTTTGATTATACCTTGAAGCAGAGTACTGTTTGACTTTGTTCAGCCTTTGTCTGTTTTCATTCATTCTAATTGTAAGTAATTCTTGATCATCTCTCAGTTTCTCATCAACACTTCTTTGTAAAGCTGCATCAGCTAAGCTACTGGGATTTTGTTCTCGGAGTAAATGAGAAATAATCTCAAGAATGTGCATAAAGTATTGCTTTTCATTCTCTGACGACATATAAAGTAAAATATCCAGAATGCCTGACTGGTTAAGGGCCCACAAAACCTAGAATAATATCAATAAAGTTCAGAATTATTATTTATTTAACTGGCATAAACTAAGTTCAAACTCAATGAATATAATTCAACAGCTAGAAACATACCTAAAGTGAATATTTTATAGTGTAAATTATTTAAGTATATTGTGTTAAACCTTACACCAAGTTTATTAAGAATATGTGGAGTATGTTACTTTAACTGCTGAAATTCCATGTTATAATTATTACCTGATCATGCACACTAGCATCATTCTCTGGCCGCCTCTCTCGGTCAAGATCGGCTGGCACATGTAAGACATTTCTAATTAAAATTAGAATCCTTTCAATTATGAGACCTGTGTCTTCATCTCTTTCAGACCAATCCTATTTAAAAAATAACATTTTAATAAAACATAAGAGGTACACTTAATATAAAACATTTTGAAAATTATTATTTTGCTATGTGTTTGGAACTTACTATTTCTAGAATTTTAGCAAGTTTTTTGGCAAAACTGTTCCATGTTTCAACTTTAGTAAATGCTTCTTCTTTGTAATATTGAAGATGAGTAAGTATCTGTAAGTAATTATGCCGTGCCGTCCTCTCTACAGGTACTTCTTCTCTATACAACAGTAGCACTGGGTTCGTGAGATTTACCAGTAACCTGTGGATTCATTATTTGAGTAACAAACTGGCCAAAAATTACTGTCCTAGTTTTAAATTAGAGTTTTAGAGAACCACATATAAGACTTACCTAAGTGTAACATCAAATAGCTCATCGTTTTCCCAGTGATTTACGAGCATGGGCAGCAAGTCTGTTTGCAACACTTTAGTTTGACCAAAATGTCGCCTTATCTCGTGGTCCTCACCATCTCGTCGTAAGTATCTTATTAGATCCTTTACGGTGTTTAGGGTAAACTCATCTATTAAATATTTCCCGGTCTTTTTGTCAAGAGTTCCTAAAGCATTGCAGGTCGCAGAAAGTTCAGCTGAGAGAAGCGAACTCATTTTCGGCCTTTATATGTACACTTTGAAGTTATTCAAACGTTCTTTTTACAAGCAATCACTTTTTAGTTGAAATGTTTTTGGAAAATGTTGCAATACACTTATTCACACTCACATCACACCCGAAAACTACAAGAAAAACGATGAAAACATCAACCGCATTAACATTTGTTGACATTTTTCTATTATGTGATTTCTGATTTGAAATTGATTGACATTGACACTTGACAGATGAATACCCGCGAAACCTAGAAAGTTTCGTTCAAAAAAAACGATTATCAGTCATGATGTAAATAAATAATTGTTATAGAACTTACAGATGGATAAATTATTAATGTAAGGCATTTTTTTGGAAATGAAATAGAAATTATCTATTACTTTACAAATTCCAAATGTAAAGCATTGTTTTTAATTGTATTAGAACAGAAATCCTCAAAAAAATGCAGCACCGTTATTCTACTCAAAAATTGCCACCCTTTCTATAACAGCGTAAAATGTTGTTGAATAAATTGTCCAGAAATTTTATTTTACAGCCCATATTAATAACGACTGCTTAATAATTAAGGTACATACCTACTTTTACTTCATTTCAGTTCAAAGAATCTTTATTTCTCATTAAAAAACAATTGTCACTTACATGAGAAACTATTACTAAAAACTATTTGCCATTCGTTCATATTAAGGTTATGGTTTCACATCACTTAGGTTAGGCTAGTTAAAAGCTTGTGAATAATAAAGTGTTTTGATTTTATTTGATTTAAGTTTAGAACATAAGCTCAGGTATAAGAAAAAATGTTAGGTATATATTTATAAGGGCTGTGGATTTTGTTAAATAAATAAATAGACTACATTTGCAATACCCTCTATGTTGTGCTTTAATAACTTGTTACTTGTAGTAAATTTGTATTTACTGTACTTTATTTAAATAAGTACTTACAGTAAAGTTTGTTGGAAGTCACGCAAAATGGCAGGTTACTTTTAGGTAGGTGCATACTACTTTCCTAAGTACTTTAAAATTTAAACATAAAACAGAACTGAAACTCACCTTATTGTTAGGCGCGTGGTGGGATGACAGTTGACCCATTAAATTTTCTTTTGTTAGGAAGAACAAGTACCTACCAGGGTAGATACTTAGGTAAGTTTGTGGAAGCTTTCTTTCCGCCGAAACGCTTTGTTTTAAAAGTTTGTTTATTCTTGTGACTCTGACTGAGGGGAGTTCTAATGAATAAGTACGCGATTAAAGCACAAAAAGGATTTAGGACAAAGGTCACAGAGATCCGCGGCTTAAATAAATTATCTCCTTTACCTCTAATGTTTGAATTACTATCCCTAAAATATGAAAGAAATGATTATACTTATACTTTTCCTAAAGGACCCTTGAAAAAGTTATGTTACATAAGGAAAAGAAACCATAGGTAGACTTGTTAGGATCATTACAGGTTTAGTCTCGTAGATTAAACCACAGAAATCCAGTTCTACTGGGTTCCAAAATGAATTTGTTAACGTTGAGCTTTTTGCCGTTACTTGTACTCCTAGATACTGCTCGTAGAACGAGATAATCCTGGAAATTGGTGCTGTGCCAGAACGCATCCTAAGCATTGTCGCGTTGGCGGCCGGCCAGGATAATGGACCCCATACGATATGGATTTGCGTTTTGGACTTCGCGCAAAACTGGCTAACTGTCGATTATTGGCTTTGTATTTCAAATTTAAAATAAAATCATCCTTTGAATACCGAATATCGAGACATGAATTTCAAATTAGCTACCGATGTTAAATATTTTTCAGATTGAAGATCAATTACCTGCTTAGATACATATTATAGGCAGATATAGACGTTATTAAATAGAAAGTAGACCTCAATTTTGGTGTTAATTAAAAGCCCTTTTAATCTTTTTCAGGGTATTTTATTTCAAGTTTCCGTGTAAATATTCGACCCTTCGGGTGCTATGCAAATAGGTGGTCTTTGATCCTTTAATTGATATTTTGTTTCGAGTTAATTTCCTGAATTTGAAAGACTTGATGCCTGTTCTCTTATTCCGGAAACAAAAGTTCGCAATAAAAAATGTAATGTTGTCTTAATTTAAACTAGCACCGTTGTCCAGTAGATTCATGATCAAGAAAAGTACATAGTTCCAAGTATTATTACGTACCTACACTAATTGTACCTACTTCTGTGATATCTCTGTTAGCTACCACAATCGAGAGTTGGGTATAGGATATCTTTGGACGTCTCATCGAAACGAAGCTACTCACCAAAAATTAGCTTGTTAGTAATCACTTGATTTCCTTGTACTACGGATCCCGGACTAGTAGGTACGTGGAAGCACCCTTTCAGAATAAAATATAAACATCGGACTTCGAAGTAACTTCTTTGTTTATCATTTCCACCATCAAATTTCCTTATTGAAAATTCAGAAACAGTACGTTTTATTTACGAGAGACCTTTATGTTAATTTTTATGGAGCGCCTACAACTTTGTTCTAAACTTTGTGGGTTAAATATTTTCTTAATACTAATATAACAGAGCTTTTATTTTATTTCTCATTTAGTTAAATCTGGGAGACCTTATATATTTTCTTAATACTTTATACTGGGTGTTTCGTCAGAGTTTCTGTGTTCAAAAACGTACTAATTATTAAGTGAAATAACCCTGTATAATATTTGCGTAAAATAGCAAGGTTTTGCGTGTTACGTGCCGTAAGCCGGGAGGGGACGGAGGCCTCATCTCTTCAGGGACCGGCCACAATGAGCGGCCATAATGAAAGTGTACCCAGAACGGCTCTATCATTTATTACTCGAGCTACTCAAGCCAAGACTCTACCTATTATAATGTAATTTGGAATTGTTTGAAGGAGAGATTTATTATTCATTAAAATACCCTATTGGCTGTAATCTGTTTGAGAATGAAATAAGGGTTCTCGATATTTATGAGCATTATCTACTTATCAAGAAAGCTACTAAATGAAAGTTCTGAATCTGAACTGTTCTAAAGTACAATTTGTGATTTATCTAATCTGCAAAAACAGCTTATTATATAGCTACGTTATTTTTTGGATGTAAAATACAGTCAAGTTTACTTTATAATTAAATTATTTATATAATCCCTGGGTGCTGTGCTAAGAATAGTACCACCCTTTATCTTCTCATAAGCGATGTAAAACTGATTAAAGTAAGTATTTATTTTTATGAAGACTGGGTAGCAGTAGTAGTGGCGTTCTGTGTATTGTATCTACTAACTTATGAGGTGACTACAATAAATCCTTCAAGATCAATTTTGGTTACTATTAGGGAGAAATACCTACACCATACAACCCATATAATGTAGGTACCTAGGTACCTACGAATACGGTATATGAAGTTAGTTATATGAAAATAAGAAGATTTATTATCTAAGGTAGGTAACTTAAACTAGGTAGGTACCTACTTTAAAAGTGTAATTATACTAATTATACGTAGCAGTGCTACGAGTAGCATAGCATTGTAGAAGACAAGCGTAGCGCAAAACGTCTAAATCAATTGTTTTTTATTTACAGTCTATCCTCCACTACAAATAAAAAAAAAAATGTTTTCTTGTTACTTTCTTTGATTAATAAATAACAGTAGAAAAATACGATCTCGTAAGCTGCGGTCGTCGGCCAGGCAAGTCACAAAAATGTAATCAAGGCATTCGTCACGAGGCGCTCGCATCGCTCTACTGAAACCGTGGTAGGGAACCGTGAAAGAATGATCGCATTTTTACATTTGACTGATGGAAAGGTCGAAGCTTTTCCCGCAATAACAATGTGAAGCAACACTCTTCAAAAGTCAGAGTTTCATTCCATATTTTCTACGCAGAAACTGTAGCGATGAAAAGGTTTACATTTCACGGTATCATAACTGTAAAATAAACAAAGAAATAAAGTAATAATACTTGGATTCACAGCGTAAAACGGATATTTTATAGGTATACGGGTGGTTGCGTAAGGCTGCAGCCCTAAGGGTGGTTGCTTACATACCAAACCGCTCGGCTCATGGGTGGGTGCCCATGCACGACGTTAAATGCTATACTCATTTTTCTATAGTTGGAGGAAAATTGCCGTCGTATTTCCGGCTCACATCTCCTTAAGCCGGAGACAACGAGATTATCCGTGGGGAAATAAAATGGAGACATGAGAATCATCAATCTTTCTCTCAACAATCTCGATGAAACTAACTTAATCGGTAAATGATTATAGACAAAAAATATCGTCAATATATAGAGGGTCCCAATAAATACAGGGTTTTTCCTTATACAGCAATTCTTAACTTAATATAAAACGATTGTAATGGTTGTGGGAAAGTAATAAAAGTAATTATAGGAATAAGTAAAAGTTGGCGACGGGCCCGCAGCCAGCGCCGGTTCTATGGCCTAGCTAAACTTATGCCAATTATACAACTGGTGACCATGATCTTTAATTTTCAAATATAGGCTGAAATAAGACGAATAAATCAAGGGTTTACTAAATTTAACATCAAGTCTTACCACGTAGACGCAATAAGTCTGTTTTTACACAAAAGTGAAGTTTTCAAGCGCGTCCTCAGTAATAGGGAATACCTACCTACATTACATAAATTCCGGTAAAGATACCCAGCATAGCCACTTAAATCTTTAGCAAATACTTTACCTATTATATGGCGAACCGAGAGGATTTAATAGGCATTCTAATCCCATTTTGGCGACAGTTCGGGAAACTATGGCGCGCGGCCACCCTGTTAATAGCGAAAGTATCCCGCTAAGGGGCGCCGCAAGGTCTTATCTGGCTGGTTCCGACGACGTTTACTTACATTTAATTGTCCAAGTTTTATTGTAGCCACCCTAATAGCAATATTGAAGGCAAAGAACTGATACCGAAGCTTTGAATAACATTACGGAAACTGACTCCACGAAGAGATAAGAATTGAGATAAGTGCCCGTTCTGCTTACGTGTGAGGCTGCAGAATACGTTCTATTGCAGCTATCGCTGTGATAAGAGAACGTGCCGAGTGCCAAATGTCTTTACGCGCAATATTGGTTTTGCTGTAGGAGTTTGGCTCTATCGAAAGCAAAAATGGCTATTAATCCAGATCGATACCATATTATATACCATATTACATAGGTAATTACTTTTAGACTGGTTTTAAAATGAACCACCTTAACCTTACCCATAACGGTTACCTACTTTAACTTATCGATAATTTTAATGTTAGATTAATGGTCATCGAGCCCTTATTTACCGAGTCATATTGTGTGCAACAGCCAAAATTGTTTGGGCCACCACCGAAGGAAGCATTTTATTTTCATAATTATCATAATGTGATTTAAAAAACGAAATAAGTCGAAAAATGGAAAGCAATGGAGAGAACGATGATATTTCACATTGCAACGCCTCAGGAAGTTACAGGGTAATAACCGGCAAGTTCGTGGACGTAAAGTTAAAAACGGTCATTGGTGCTGCAAGGAACAACAGGCGGGAGAACAATTCAATTTACTTTTATAGCCCGAGTTGATCCCAGAGGATCCAGGTTATGTCGAGCTAGGTAATCATCGCGCCGCGTTGATTCCCACTAGCTCCCTACTCACGAAGGTATTATAGGTGCTTGTTTTTTTCTGTTTTTATTTGACCAATCTGTCTAAGGCTTGTGAGCTCACACGAGCACTCTTATATTTTAATATTTTAAAATAAAATATTTACTGAGACATTTTTAAGATTTATTTTAAATATTAGGATAGAAATGAAGGCACATGCAACTATTATTACCTTACTACCTCCTTACCTACATTATTCAGTTACAAAGTTCTAGTTTGTATTACGTTTCAAGTTTGTATTTTGTTTTGATTTTCTCGTGGTTTCCGTCGTAGGTAAATCACAGAGGCAACAACTAGCCAACAAACTGACGTATGTGCCTTCTTTGAAAAATCGCTCTCTTAGGACCCTCAAGCCGCCTTTCCTTCCACCCGTCCCGTCTAAACTACATTCCTTCAATTTACTTTATTCGCTAGAGAAATGTAATAAGTAGGTGGGTAGGAACACAATTCTATGTTAAGTTTTGAACAAGGGCGTAGAAAGAAGTTTTGAAATAAATTATTTGAATAAAAGAATATTTTATTATAATACTCGAATTTATCTATTATAATACTTAAATTGTATTTGGCTTTTTAAAACATTAGGTAAAACAACCTATTTATATGTAAACAAACGAACGCTAACTACCTGTATTTTAGTTGACAAATACATAGTGTACAGAGATGTTTAAATAACTATTTATCTCTAATGAATAACCTATATTTTATAGGTAAAACTACAAAATCTCTGTCAAAATAAAAAAAAAATTTAACCATCGCGCTTAAGTTGAAGAAGGAATCTATTGCATTTGAATCATCCCTTTTAAACTGTTAATTCAATTATGAAGCTTGGCTAATGGAATAACTGTGTTTCAAGTGTCAGGTGCTAAGCGGTTGGATATATCTATTTGAGAAATGCCCGCGTATTTATTTCAAACAAATAAATCATTTATGCAGAGCTCGAAGAATTGACGACCGGGTTTCTATTTTAAAATCTTTTGTTATCGATTCCTATTTTGAATAGAAAATTCGAAGATAAAAAAAAGCAAAATATTCCGATCGTACTAAAGAGGCCGGGTCTCAAAAGCCCATGTAAATTTTATCGCTTGCCGGGAACAAAGCGATTTTCACATGGTGCTTGTTACCTGCTGGCTGCTCACTTGCGCAGCGAAGTGAATTGTGGATGTGGCTACACGTAGGTGTTCGGTGTTCGAATATTTGTGACTTCGTTTCGGCAAGAAACAATATTCATGCAGCCAACTCTGCCGATATCTGGGTCAATCTTGCCAGTACATATTCTTTTGTTTCTTTAAAAGGCACAATATTTCGTGTTTGTAAATCAAAAGTTTGATTCTAGAAATATAACAAAGATTTAAGTAGGTAGGTAATACCATAGACAAAATTTTTAGTCAAAATTTTTATACTTAACTTCGATCTTAGTTTAAGGTCTGTTAAAAACCGTTAACTAGACCCGGTACAGTATAAGGCTTACACTATACATGAATGAATACTTACAAGCTAGGTAAGATTTATTTACCAAGTAAGGTACATACTTTTTAGGGTTCCGTAGCCAAATGGCAAAAACGGAACCCTTATAGATTCGTCATGTCCGTCCGTCCGTCCGTCCGTCCGTCCGTCCGTCCGTCCGTCCGTCCGTCCGTCCGTATGTCACAGCCGTTTTTCTCCGAAACTATAAGAGCTATAAAGTTTAAATTTGGTAGGTAGATGTATTCCATGAACCGCACTAAGATTTCATAAAAAAATTGAAAAAAAATCAATTACATTTGGGGGTCCCCCTACATAGGACTGAAACTTAAAAACTTTTTTTTAATCAAAGCCATACGTGTGGGGTATCTATAAATAGGTCTTCAAAAATCATAACAATGTTTCTAACACCATTTAATTCTAAACTTAATAGTTTGGACGTGAGACTCTTCCAAAGTGGAAAACAGAGTGTCCCCCCCCTTCTAATTTCTAAAATAAGAGGATGATAAATCTAGAAAAAATATATATTGTACATAACCATAAAAACTAACAACGAAAATTGGTTTGAACGAAATCTATCAAGTAGTTTTTTTATAATACGTCATAAACTATTTCATATAAACAATTGCTGCGGAAGCCTACATGGGCGAGTCCGACTCGCACTTGGCCACTTTTTTAAACATGCCAATCAAAATATATATTTGCTTAAGGCAACAAAGAATAATTAATGATAAAGCACTTTAAGTTTTATAACATGACTTACCTACATTTACTTGTGTGTTGGAAAGCCGAAGCGACGTCACAGCAAATTGATTCAAGTATTTATTATTTATGTATTCGCAATCCCAAACTTTCGCAATTCGTGCTCGGCGTAATTTACTTTTTACAGCATTATTTCCGTAATAAAACTGGAACTGATAAATAAAATAGGCCTATTTTCAGAGACAGTAAAAATGTTGCAAGCTCATCTTGCCTCCAATATAAAGATAATGGGTAGGGTCAGAGTGGGCACCGAAATCTGTAGCTATTTATGGTAATAGAGTTAGACATCGAAGAGTTGCGGGGCCCTATCGCTGATGTAAGTGGCTAGTTGCCCACATCGACATAGCGTGATGTAGGTAGGTGCTCCGGCATAAATATTTCATAGCAATCCGAATTTATTATCGTCGTAGATTCCCTCAACAGCATTTGGTTTACTAAATGTGTAGTAATAATTTCGCCGGTCATGGTTTGTATTGCGTTGAAATGTTATGATTCGTCATGATTTTTGTTTGCTTGATTTATAAGATTGTGGTGCTACATTACCAAAGTAATATATTTATAACTCAAGAACGAGTAAACGAGCAGGGTAGAGTATTATAACCTAGGATACTTTTACCGCAGGAAAATGTATTACATCGCGGGTGAAGCCGTGTGGCGCAAAGCTAGCTTATAATTATGTTACTCAAACTTGACGAATAGCACGGCCACAGCACAGAGGTCGAATTAAAAAGTAGATTATTAGCTCATTGTAGTGGCAGTGGGTAAGCCATTAGTGTTAACGCAGAAAGATGGCCGATTCGGCCGCAAAGTTCTCTAATGGAAACCGCGATTGGCAAGCGCAGCTTTGCAGGTCCAAAAGAGGGATGGATTTATTATTTAGAAATTCCGCGGTTGATTCAAAATAACTGGAAGTCTACCTAACAGGACATCCGACGACTAAATTATGATGATAATTACATAAAGCCCCGAAAAAAACACTACAAGCTTTTTATAATTAACTTCAGAATCAATTTCTATAGTCTGCTTAGTTCTTGTAGTCAAGTTGTATTCTCTATCATACAAAGTGAAGGCAATACCTTTAAGCACACTCTATCCCCCTGTTTGTCTGTCAATACAAATATTGAAAATCCATTAGCAACCACCGTTGAGGCGCAATAAAGTCGATATTAAAAATAACAAAGAAATTGGAACGCACAAAGTTTTCAGAGGGGACGCTTTTTATTTCGATGCACGAGATTAAAATCAGGGTTCCATGTTATTCTAACACTTTTATGGGGGATTGTTGAATAAAAATGGGCCCCGATTTTAATTTTCGAGCAATCAAAAATCAAAATGTCAGTAGGTAATTATTGAATAATAAGAGAGACTAGGTATTATAAATTGTTAACAGCGTTAGGCTTAGGAAAGTATTAAACTGGAACTGTTAATAAGGATTATAACTAATTTATAAGTGCGAAACTTTGTAAGGATGAATGGATAAATATTTGTTACTATTTCACGCAAAAACTATATTTCAGATTTTATTGTAGGTGTGACGTTCATTAATCAAGCATTCATCTAAAATCTATCCACACACACGAAATGCAACGGGGGATATACAATTTAATATTCTATACTTAATTATCTAAATTGTAATGAATTTACAAATTAGAAGCCGGTAGGGGGATGTGCTAAGATAAAAACTCAGGTAAGATAATAAATCCGAAGTATGTATCTTAATTAATAGCACACTTTTTCAACACCCAGTATTTTGCTACAGTAGAGAAAATACAACATTAATTTATTAACATACTCATAAATCAAGCCTTTGAGTATAATCCGATTTATTCAACACTCAATCATACTTTAGTAGATCATGAATCATACTTAACTTTTTAGCGTTTAGTCCGTTTTCGTAATTGTAGTTTCACAATTGACTGTGAAAAAAGAATTATTTTTCACTGTTTCGTAATTAACTGTCAAACAAGAAATTCTTTTCTGTTTTCGTAATCGAATATTTTTCTCCTTTCGTAGTTAATTACTAAAAACATATTTTATCCATTTTCTTTTTTAACAATTAATTACGAAACAAGAATTAGTCGCACTATTGAACTCCTTGGTAAATAAATTACTTGAGGTCCTAAACTAACCTCCTTCCTTCAGTTTAATAAAGAAAAAAATCGATTGTGACATTATCCTTATCATTCTATTTTATTTTGCAATTACGGTTTCACAATGGACTTTGAAAGCGGAATTATTTTTCACTTGTGATTGAAATTTAAGTGCACTTGGAATTGATAAAAGCTATTTTCACAATACATTATATCAGACTACAGTACTATGGCTGATTCTTCTGAGTGCACTGCATCAAAAAGTTTGAATTATGAAATTCGGTTCATTCCCACAAAGAGAGGAGGCCAAGCATTGCTATACAATGGCCGTAAATATCACAAAAAGAGTACGTACGCTGACCGTAATACATTTTGGCAGTGTTACAGCAAAACAACATGCAAGGGTAGCATAACGCTGAGTGAAGAAAACTTCATAGTAAAATCAAAGTATCATAACAGTGATTGTTTGGCAAATGACGCTAAATGCATATTTGAACAAGAACTTAGTGCTCTGAAAAAAAAAGTGTGCACTAACAACTATCCTATTCAGAAACAATTTGACGAAATGGTGAGTGAACTCAACGATAAAGGAGTAAACTTTCTTCACGAGTTACCTAAATTTCAGAACATCAAAACCGGTTTATACAAAGAAAGATACAGAAACTTGGGAGTGCCCAAACTACAATTTAGATCGCCTCAAGAGGTAATAGTGCCGATTAAGTTTAAACATTTACTCATCGCCGATTACAATGATGTCGATATGAGAATCCTCGTGTTTGGTTCCCCTGATACGCAACAAATAATACATCGCTTTCAGCACTTTTTTCTTGATGGTACTTTCAAATCGTGCCCACTTCCGTTTAAACAATTGTATAGTATACATGGATTTGATGTCGAAGCAAAAAAGGTAGTACCAATTTTTTTTGCGTTCTTACGAAACAAGAATGAAAGAACGTATGAGATATTATTCCGAATGATTAAAAATCAAATCCCAAGTTGGAAACCAGTAAAAATGACTTTAGATTATGAACAAGCAGCTATGAAAGGCGTTCAAACCGTATTTCCAGACACAATAGTAAAGGGTTGCTATTTTCATTTTTGCAATACCCTCTTTCGAAAATCAAAAGCCCTTGACATGAAATCAAGGATTCAAAGACGTCATGTAGCCCGTTGTGCCGGCTTAGCCCGTCTACCTTTAACATTTCTCAAGAATGGGTACGAGTATGTGATGAAAAGAAGCCCAACGGATGAAAAAAGTACAATATTTAATAAGTACTACCAAAATAAATGGATGAAAGACATCGGATTTGTCAAAAAGTGGTGCTGTGAAGATGAGGAAATCCGAACTATAAACCCAGTTGAGGCATGGCACTCGCGAATAAATAAATATGTTGGAAGAAAAAACCCTAATCTGACACAAATACTGGAAGTTTTAGAAAAAGAAACTAAGCTTCGTAATTTTAAACCTGCTATGAAAATAAATAAAAATTATCAGGAAATCGATGAAGAGATTAAAAAAACAATAGCAGAATTATGTAATAACGAGATTACGGTCGGGCACTGTGTGGAGATCATTGCTCCATTTAGTTATTAAATAAGCTCAGAAGTATTATTTTAAAGTAAAAAGTATATTTTTTGTTAAGTATGTAAGAATTAGAATTTTATTTTTAATGTAAAAGAGGTTTTTCTATTTCGAGAAAAATAAAGGGAAATATTTACCATTTTCATATTTTTATTTCTTCCAATTCACTTTCGGAGATCGATACTTATGGACCGTGCTAGGAACGTATGTGTCAGATATGTGAAAATTATGAACCGGTTACGGAATGGTCTGGTGGGCAAAGTCATAATATAGAGGTACATTTCATTGCAAATAGTACTTGTCCTTTACGTTCCTAGCATGGTCCTAGTTGTTGAAGTTAATTACGAAACAGTGAAAAATAATTCTTTTTTCACAGTCAATTGTGAAACTTGATTGCGAAAACAGAAAAGAATTTCTTGTTTGACAGTTAATTACGAAACAGTGAAAAATAATTCTTTTTTCACAGTCAATTGTGAAACTACAATTGCGAAAACGGACTAAACGCTTTTTAGTAGATTCTATTGAAGAGTCGCAATTTCCTTTTTTATGATGGCTCGTGGCTATAAAACATTATTTTTCAATTTGGTATGGAACCGGAATGTTTGCTCTTGTAATACATTAAAATAATTTTGTAAAACAGATTTACATTTACCTAAAATATTTTGTCGAGTTCTTCGCTCGCGGCTTTTTCCGCATAATATTGGTATTTTCTGCGGTAAAATGTATGATCACACTACGGCTTGATCTGACGTATGAGCTAAATTATTGTAGTTTCACGTCAATTCGAATACCTAATCGTTTCCTTCATTTATCTTCATATAAATTTTCTACATGACATGTTTTTATTTAGGCCGAAACTATGTTTCGTACTTTCAGTAAGCGTGCTGCAAACCCAGTTATACATGAAGAGACGTCAACAATGCAGTACAAATTGGCAGCACTGTGAAACCACGCGTGCTGGTTGCTGCTCTACTGGTTAATTGCTACACTCGCTTCGTAGCTTCGAAATGACCGAATTTGTAGAAGGTACCCTAGAATTATGTTGGTATTGCGATTACGAACGACTTCACAGGGAAATGACAGAAATAGAGAAACACTTTTTGACTGAATCAGAAGTAAAGTATAAGAAAGTATTTTTTACCGGATCGTGCTATCGATAATCTAAAGGCGCTTCTTCATACTTCAACACAATATGATAATTTAATTTAATTATCGCTGCAATAATTGGTTTGTAGGCTGCAATCCCACGGGCGACACGTACCGGACCGCTGGGGAGCAGAATCCAGTTATCTTCGGTGATTGGACTCACAACGCCTAGAAATGCGATTAGGCGGGATCAATATCAAACTAACCGGCACATAGTGATAGAACAATATGGAGGTACATACGCTGTACATTGTACAATAATGGCTATGTCGAATTCTGTTGAGTCTGCTTGAAGCACTTCATTTTACCTAATAAAATGAATTTATACTGTTAAATAGGTAGTACTCTGCTTAGCTTGAGCCTTATAACTTTGTGTAAACTGTCCAGCTTTATTATTATTATTTACTAGTTTCCACGTGCGGCTTTTAGTGACAATGTTTTTTTCGCGTTAAAAATAACATGTAAATAAACTATATTCTTGTCGGTGAAGTTTAGATTTAAAACAGCCAACCTGCAAACAAAAATAAAGACATTAGAACGACATTTCACAACTAGGATAATGGAACTTACTCGCCATAGCCACCTGCCTCGGCGTACGTCGAAATAAAACTTTCGAGTGTGAGATCATGTATCGAACATCTACATCTAACGTACTTGCACTAGACATAAAAGAACTTTTAACTCTTTCTTCAGCGGAATACGGAACTTTTTGATACAACTCGCCTACAAGAAAGGCAAAACAAATTTGTCTTGATAAACTTTCTTTTGATGGATACTCGCACTCCTGATTTACGCAAGAATTCACTCGTCGAGTTTTCTTCAATAGCTGTCGTCGAAACTTTGCCCATTGAATACAGTATGTTAAAGAAGAGAAAAAGTGTATTAAAGATAAGAGACATGTTTCTAAGATCAACGTCTTACATGGCGTGAAAAATGGCATTTATTTTAACCAAAGAAAGTTCACATGCTTAAATTATATTATTCTTTCAAGTTTCGAACAAATTGTAGGAGTTTTATAATACGTATATAGATCATTTTAATAAAATAAATAAATCTTTGAAATTGAGTCACGTATATTTCAGAATTATATTTACATCTAATGAATGTGGTGCTATTTCGCTTCAATCAAATCAAACACAGGTGTTTTCCGCAAGTTGCACAGAAGAGAAACAAATAACGATTTCTTTACAAAATTTAAACGGGGTCCCAATAAAATTTGTAAGGGTAGAGACAGACAAAGAGAGATGGATATTGAATTTTCTTTATCCTTGAAATGTAATGAGATTTGTAGACGTGCGTACGCTTCGCTGCCAGGTCTTTCGACTTCAAAAGGGATTTTAAGATCTTCTTTTGATCACAAATTGTTTTTTATTAGTGTGATAAAGGAAAACCCCAACGGTTTATGTTTATTTGAAGCTATCAGTAGCGTTATCATTTCAGCCAAACTTTAGAGGTACCTATGTACTTACTCGTAACTGAGTAAGTACGGTTCTCCCCAATAGGCTCCTTTAGATTGAGTGGTTCTATTCTTATGCCGGCACCAAACCGCTATATCAGTATTAAGATTCCTGTCATTAACTTCATAAGTAATGAATTAATTCATAGGTTGTTTTCGGAACATTTACTTAGCAAGTTGTTTTCATTATTAAAATATGCACAGACGATATAAATCAATTTATAAAGTTACTCGGTCTTTCCAATTACTCATTTAATACAGAAAATGTAGCATGCAATTTAATTTCCTCAGTACAAAATAAGCTTCTTACAGTTAATTTAATTGAATTCGCGAGTTCAGGTTTACGAGCGATCACTTTAACAGCAGTTAAAGGTACATGTAACAGATATAACATCTGCTACTTAGGACCGTTACTGGTACAAATAACATTTACGCGTTTCGGGGTAACATACTAAACTTTTCCTCAGAAAGTAAACCGGAATGACGAAACATTTGGACTCTTCAAGAAAGGTAATGTTATAAGATTCAGAATATTGGAGTTTCTCATCTGTGCTAATCATCCATCAGTGAGGTTGAAAGTTCCTCGCTTGCCACTCTCGAGGGACATCTACAGTTTACGCCAAAGCCACGGGCGATATAATATTTGTGTAGCTAATAAACGCTCGCATATGCGGGCTAATGTCTCGTTACGTATTCATAACAGGCATTGTGTCGAGTAGCATACACGATGTTGATTCTATTAGGCTGCGGAAACGAAAGCTTGTCTGACATGCGGTTTTGTTTTGTGCTTTGGAACCAGACTCTAATGATTTGTGCACTTATGAGGAATTATATTTAAGGAAGTGACTATTTGTACGGGTACCGGATGAATAAATTTTTATTTATTCGTACGGGTACTGGATGATTAGCTTTTCTTTTAAGAACGTCACTATTTGCACGGGTGCTGTATGAATAAATTATTATTTATTCGTACATCAATTGGGATGATTAGCTTTTCTTTTAATAAATTTCGATAAACCTCCTTGTGTTCACCAGATAACCTCCTTGTGTTCACCTATGTCCAACAAGGAGGTTTTGCTTATATTTCTAGTGACTATTCTCTTTGATTTTCTGTCATTTTGTCACTAAGTATTTATAATAAAGTAATTAAATTTGAATTTATTTAGCTTGAGGTGTACCTACCAATGTACATTGGTACAATAAATATTAAATATAAATAAAAGATTATGAAAAAACTAAAGACAAGGCTGTAAGGTCTAAGACTATTGCCTGCCTAATGGGCGAAAAAAAAAAATTTTTGCTTGTGAAATATCTTACCAAATGGGTAAGTAATTCTTAAATTAATAAAAAAATATATTAATAACTAGCTTTCCGCCCACGGCTTCGCCCGCGTTATATTAGATTTCCCGCGGTAAAAAACTACCCTAAGTGCCTGTACAGGAAGGGCGAAAACGCCGTGTATTCATACGCGCGTACGCTGGACGCAACAAGGCGTCTCTAGTATCTCGACACGCGCGAAGTCGAGCGCGAAGCTTCTGGACGCGATGTATTGATGTCTAGTACCTCGACGACGCGCGTATGAATACGCGCGTTTCGAAACGCGGCGTATTCGCCCTTCCTGGACAAGCACTAAGGACTCTTTCAATTTATGCGTTTTGTATCGGACCGCTGCAGTGCCGAAGCGGTGCGTTTGTCGTACGGCGCACGGCCGGTCGTTTGTTTTCATACAAAATGCACGGTGCGGCAACAGCGCGGCGTCCGTAACTGCTGTCGGGCGTTCGCGGTACGGACGCCGCACCGTACCGCGGCACCAACGAAACGCATAAATTGAAAGAGCTTTATGTCCTTCTCCCGGTTCTAAGCTACCTTCCTGCTAATTTTTAGCTAAATCGGTTCAGCCGTTCTTGAGTTATAAGTGGAGTGATGGGTTGTTGATGATAAATTCCAAACAACAGCTTGATATTATTAGAAAAACAGATTTATTTATCTTTACATACATTCCATGCAAGAACACACTTGACATAATCAAACGACATAGGTGTTGCCACACTGTGTGGAATATTCTACTTAGTTTAATTTTGATACCATATCTAACACTCCCACTAAAATTAAACTACATATACCTAAGTACCTACATAGGTATAAGCAACTTAAAAGTTCTAACTAACAAAAATTATTCCACTTCGTACAAAATATACAATTACATATTATAACAGCATTTATATATTGAAAACTAGGATTGTTTACATTATCTACTTATTACATTAAAAGCAAATGAAATATCTAACCTTGATACAGTACACAAAAACAGTAAACATCCTATGGCTTCTCTATAGGGAAAATTAACAGCAATTTCACCAATATTCCATTAAATAATAACATTTACATCTTAGTGTTAACAAGATTTGCCTTACTCATATTAAACTTTTCTATAACCTGGTTAACACAATTTTCTGATGAATACAGATACTGTTACTTATACATTCTATTTTCATTCCCACAACATAATTAAACTTTAATTCTTTTATTTTCAATTCTTGCTTTCAATATTGTAATATCTACTTTATAAGTTATCTATTGAAAGATATAACAAGAGCATCATCATCAACATAGATTATTAAGAACACTTTAGTCTCATAAAAAACACCCTATGTTAATACAATTATCAGCCTTCGGTTGAACAAAACCATACTTTTACAAAAATTCTGAGAATGTTTTGTTCCAGCATCTCAATGAATGTTTTAAACTATACAATGACTTATTTAACTCTAACACAAAATCATCCCTGACTTATAATATACTATGAAAATATCCTCTTCTTTATTAGCTTTAGACCATACTACTTTCTGCGGACTATTCCGTGCTTCTCCATATGTTTGAGGTAACAATAACTCTTCAAGGTTTGCCTCATAGTTTCTATTGGTTCGTGGTCTCTTTTATGCACTGGTGATTAAGTAACACTGGTGAGTCTTCTAATTCCTGAGACGGTTCATAGTCTGGGTCATCTCTGTGAACATCTGTACAACTCAGCATGCTTTCCTCACTCTCTACTGTTGGACTGTCAGTTAAAGTATTATCTTGTTGTCTTTCACTCTCATCTATATTTATTACTTCATTATCAATAATACCTACTTATCTGTGCAATATTTCTCCTTATACTTGGAATATGATGTTCATCAAAAAGTACATTTCTTGATAATGTGTATTTCTTTGTTTCTGTATCATACATTCTGTAGTTGATGTTGTCATAGCCAACAAGTATCATTTTCTTACTTTTCTTCTGCAGTTTTGTTCTCAGTTGATCTGGAACATGAACAAAACCAATACATCCAAACACTTTAACATGACCTAATTGAGGTTTGATTCCATTCCACAGTTCATATGCTGGTGTATTTGGAGTTTGTGTATAATACATAATACACTTCTGCCCATAGTTCTAATGATACATCTCTCGCATACAACATGGAACATGCACTCTCTATTATGGTTCGGTTTTCTCTTTCTGCACGACCATTTTGTTGTGGTGTGTATGGTGCAGTACGCTCATGAACTATCCCCTCACTTCCTAAATATTCTTTAAAACTTTTGTTTAGATACTCTGTTCCATTGTCAGTATGTAATATTCTAACACTGTGCATGAATTTATTCTTTATCATAGCATTATACTTCTTGAAGGCTTCAATGATTAAGTAACTAGTTGCAGCATCTTTGAATAATAGGAAATATCTCATACCTTGAATAGATGAGATGCTCATAGGTCCACATACATCGCTATAAACTAGGTCACCTGGCTGTAGTTCTCCTCGCTCAGACTTGTGAAATGGGAACTTGCATTGCTTCCCATAAGCACATGCTTCACAAATAAAAGGTTTCTGCTCTTTGTCAATCATACTAAAACATAGTGAAAATAGTGTTGTGAAGGTGGTCTTAAACCAATATGCCCTAACATTTCATGCCACATTTTCATATCACTTTGATTATTTTGAACTAAGTTACAAGTGTCCGATATCACTGTTTTGATATTTAACTCATATAAATTATTTTCTTTGATTTTAGCACTCAAAACTACTTTATTATTTTTATAAATCAAAGCACTTGTACCCTTCTTCACTATGGAGTAGGATTTTTTGATTATTACACCTTCAGAAAATAGGTTTCTTCCTAAACTTGGAACATATAGCACATCATGCAATACACCAGGCTCCCACTGCTCATTGACATATCTCTTAATCAAAACTTTTCCAATGCCGGTCACTTCCACAGACTGTTTATTTCCCAATGTCAATGTTTTCTGGTCACATTCTTTCAATTCTGAAAAGAAGTCCTTTCTAAATGTCATATGGGCAGAGGCACCACTATCCAGGATCCAAGTATTCTCTTCGGCACCACATGAACTCTTTTCCACATTAAATGCCATATCTGCACCTTCATTCTGAGGTTTTCTATCTTTGGATTTTCTTGGAGCATGACATTGCCCCCTCTTGCCACAATTCTATCATTTATATTATTTAATTCTATCAGTCAAACCTGTGTTTACTTAATGATGTTTTATTCTGATATGTACTGCTCTCACTCATTACTTGATTATTTTCTTTTGGCTTTGTTTTCCATCCCTTCTTAGCTGTCTCTTGCTCTTCTTCACATATCAAGCTTGCTTCCTCGTCCAACAAACGTGCAGTAAGGTTAACAATAGTTTGTTGTCTCGGGTCCAATGACATCCATGCTTGTCTCAGAGATCTGTACTTCGAAGGCAAGGTTCCCAATATCTTTGTAATAATTGCCATGTCACTGATCGATTCACCACTTTCTTTAAGTTGCATAGCCAGGGTTTCAACTTTTGACGGCGTGCATCTTTGGGGTTAATTTGTTGCAATTTCTCAAACAGGATTGATGCCTTTTCTTTCAGGTTTCTTCTGAATTTCTGTTTCTGGAGTATCCTGGGCCGATAACCTGATAGGTAGTTGATGATAAATTCCAAACAACAGCTTGATATTATTACAAAAACAGATTTATTTATCTTCACATACATACATTCCATGCAAGAACAAGACAAGAACACACCTTCACACCTGACTAGGGCGTGAAAAACCGGTCGAAAATTTACCATTTTTCAAAACCGGTTTTGGGAGACAAAACCGAAGTTGACTTCGGTTGACCGAAGTTGACTTCGGTTTTCCCGTCAATGAATTAAATTTGGATTTAAATCCAATTTTTCGAACTTACTCAAGAAATATACGAATTATACATGGAGATAATCACAAAAGTTCGAAATTGGTAAAATTTTCAAGGAAATCTCCCCTACATGTAATTAGTTTTTAGTAGTTATAAGAAGTTTTATATTTAGTTATAGATACTGTATGTTTTCTTATCAAATAAAATAAATAAATAGAATAAATAAAAGCTGATGAATTTTATGTTTTTTTCTGTGTTCCTTTAAAGACATACTTCCGCAGGACTATGTTGTAGCTATTAGGAACACGGAAAAAACATAAAATTGCAATTAGAATGACGCACACGATGGTCAAAAATATTATTTTTGATTTGATCGAGTTATTTAAAGTTTATATTATAAGTTCATGTTATAATACATGAACATATCATACAAAACGGCAATTTCATATCATAAAAAATAATTTATTATTTTTTTTTTAATTTATTTCCAAAACCGGTTTTCGGTTTTAGGCCCTCAAAACCAAAATTAAAAACCGGTTTTGACAACCTTCCGGTTTTTCATGCCCTACACCTGACATTGACACAACAATCAAACATCGGTGTTGCCACACCGTGTGGAATATTCTACTTAGTTTAATTTTGATACCATATCTAACATGGAGTAACTAACACGACTTTCTTTTATATAATATAGATAATATAGTTATAATATAAACGATATTAAGTATATAGATTTCTTAACATAGAATTGTTTTTTTAATTTTAATATTGATGATTATATTCTTTAGATTCAGGAGCAGAATATGAAAACGAAGAGGGCAAAGAGGAAGACCAAAACAGAGAAGAGGAGAATGAAGTTGTTAATTCAGATGAAGCTGCTGATGAGAATGATAAAGTTATGGGTGGAAATTTATTGAAGGAAGGTGACAAATTTGATTCTTTTGAAAAGTTAGAGAAGAAAGTGAAAGATTTCGAAGATAAAGAGTACGCATTTTTTTATCATCGAGATGCTATGACAATTGAACGATGTCGCACAAAAGGAATCAAGAGGCATGTTGAAGCATCCCTGATGTATTACAGCATCCGATACTATTGTATTCATGGAGGGAAAAATATTGCATCTACGTCGAAAGGAGCAAGAAAAGCATTCTCGTTTCAGAAAAATTGTCCAGCAACTTTCAGCGTCGGAGTGGATGATACTGGTCACTATCTTATCATCAAATCAATTAACATGAATCACAATCACGATAGAAGTGAAAATCTTTTTCAACACTATCCACGCAGCAGAAGATTAACTGAGGATCAAAAGGAAAAAATTGCGGAGTTATTAGATCTCGAAGCTAACCGAGTGAAGGTTAAAGATATGATGGAAAGTCAAACCGATAAAGTAATATTGCTAAAAGACCTTGATAACTGCAAATTAAAAAAAAAAAACAAAATTTGTTAGTTCCCACCCTTCAGAAGCTAGAAAATAAATTTAAAGCACAATGGTTACTGTATGAAAAAGAAAATACGTTTGCTGGACTGTTTTTTGCAACAGAATCCATGAAGTCATCGATGGATTCATATCCTGAGTTTATGGGCATCGATGCCACATTCAAACTGTTAAATATTCGCGCTCCAGTCTACTTAATGGTGGTTGAGGACCCAAACGGGTGTTCTGAAGTAGCTGGAGTGTGCATTTTGGTATTTGAAGATAGGGAATCGATTGACTGGATGATGAATTCCTTCAAAACAGCTCACCCTAAATGGGACCAAATAAAATGTGTAATGACGGATAAAGACATCAATGAAAGAGATGCCATTAGAGAAGCTCTGCCATCAGCAAACCTTATTATTTGTGCCTTTCACACTCTCAGAATATTCAATCGAGAAATTACAATCAATAAAAGAAATATCACACGCGATCAAAGAGATGCAGCAAAATTAATTCTTCAGAAAATGGTTTTTTCTGAAACAGAAGAAGAATATGATTTATTATATGAAGAGTTGAAAGAAATGCCACAATCTGTCGTTGATTACTTTAATGAGAACTGGCATTCTATTAGAAATGAATGGTCACTAAATAATACCTTCATGCATGGAAATTTTCTAAATAATACAAATAACAGACTAGAGTCACTTAACAGCAAAATTAGACAGGCATGCAATTATAATAACTCCTTGGAAGAGTTTATCGAAAAATTGCTTACGTTTTTCTGCTGTCGGAACTCCGAACGGGACCACAAAGCAGCTTATGCATACCAGAAAAAGGAACTGATAACGTTTGAAGAAAGTTCCCCATTAAAACAATATCATGACTTTCTGACACCTTATGCATTTAAATTCGTGCAAGAAGAATACGATTTAAAGAAATTCGTCAATGTTGATATTGATACGCCAGAATCACAAGAATTAATTATCAGTTATGATCGTCTAAGTCGAATCGAAACATCTGTTGATTCATGTGACTGTACAAAATTTAGAAGTATGACTTTACCTTGCAGGTAACTACTATGCATATAACACTTATACTAATACTATTTATAAATATCGCATCCAAAATGCAATTTGTAGGACAATAGCGGCCCATACACTAACTTAAATTACTTCCGGCTTATCCCGTGTACAGATCAGCGACGGGATAAAATAAAACACGACGTGAAGGGTCGCTGTGTTATAATACCGTCATTCTTTCTCGCTATGCAAATACACTGGCGTGCATTCCGTAAGAATTGTACATTCCGCCAGGAATGAACGTTAGTGTATGGGTAGCTAATATGTCAGTTAGATTTTATAAATATGAATTAAGTAGGTATATAAAAAAAAATCAGCTGGTTAGTAATCATAGTAATCATTTAAATTGACCTCGGATCCCGGACTATGACAAAAAGCTCTACAAACAATTATTAATTATTTTATTTTTGAATTATTTTTTACATTTTTAAGCTTAGAATCTGTTTTCAAAACGATTGTCAAAAAATATTAAACAAATTCTTATCACTTTCAAAATTTTCGTGAGTTATACTATTCATTTTGTACAACGGGAATTACTCACGTATTTACAAAAAAAAAATTCTAATCTTAAAATTCTAATAATTGTAAATTCTTATCATTTTATTGGTGTTTTCAGGCATATATTTGCTGTTAGAAAACTGAAAAATATTGATCTTTATGAAGAAAAGATTTGCTTGGAACGTTGGACAAAAAAGTATTACTTTAAAACTCAACGAGTTTTTAAAAAAAAAGATGTTCAAGCTGAGATACCAGAATGTGTTATTTCATCCCATCAATATCAAAGAAAAACTCTTTCTCAGCACGAAAAGTTTAAGAAGGCTTCACTTTTAATAAAAGATCTTCCAGGCTTAGTTGCAGAAAAAAGTAACGATTTGTACTTACAACGGATGAAAAATTTGAGTGATGTACTTGATGCGTATCGAAATGGTGAAGAGATAATGATTGTTCGAGTTGGTAAGAATAATAATATCGGAGACGGCATTTACTCCAGTGGTGACGATGACTATGTTAACGAAATTCACTTCCCTGACGACGGAAGTAAAAAAAATGTAAGTCGCGGTGATGCCAGTTGCTCATACGACAATAATTATAGCAATAACGATGTCAGTTGTGTAGATGGAACTAACCGCAGCAATGACAGTTTTGACGATGACATGAACCTTAGTCTAGTCGGTTGTTGTAATGATACTGATAAGAGCACCGAAGATGATAGTAACACCGAAGATGAAATCTTTAAAAGAAATCATATGAATCAAAATTATTTAAAAAAAAGGCTAGAAATATCATCATCGTCATCCTTACCTGACTCAAAATCTTGTTCTCAATCTGATATCTTCGACAATCAAAACTTAAATCTATTTCCAAATGTAAGTAATATTAATGAAGATAATATTCATTCTACTAAAAAAAGGAATAAATCACCATCTCCTAGGCCTTCTACATCATTATCAAATGTATCTAATAGTGTTAATGTTGATAAAAAAATTAAAATATTGGAGAATATAATTGTACAACCGGCTATGAGACAACGAGGACGACCGAAAGGAGCAACGCAAACAGCGATTGGTTTACCAAAGAAGAAAAAATCAATGTGATGTGTAGGGATGCGTGTTGCCCGTTGAAGTAAAAGTAACACTGCTTGCGTAACGTGACGTGCGCGTGCAGTGTGTCCTGTCTAATACATTTCCATACATTACAACTCAGTGGTACATGCACGTCTACGCTTACGTGTACGAATACGCATCCGGTGTGCTGGAGGCTTTATCTCTTCCAATCACTACACGCGCGTGTAGCTTTCGACGTGCCACTCGGGCGAGTACTTTGTCTGTGGTAAGAGCGTTTTGTTTTGTCGCTGTGTGAAAACTTTCTAAGGTACGCAAATATTAAGAATTTTGCGTAAAAATATTGCAAATAGGATATATTTATTAAGGATATTTGATTTTTATTGCTTCTTTGTACTGTATACATTTTGTTTCAAAGTTTTAAAGCAATTTTATAGGCTAAGTTTATTGAGTAGGTATAAATGTATGAATAGAAGTTTAAACTTATTAGAAAATCCAAATATGGAATAGGGGAAATCTGGAACAAATGTCTTATGTGCGGGCTCTGGGCACATAACGACTGATTGCGCTGGAGCAGAGTTCGACCCCGCAGACATCAGTGGCGCTACGTGTGGACCAAGCGGGGCCGCGTCAACGTGCGCCAAGCTGACGGCAAGCAAGCGTTTCAGATACGCTCACAATCCGACTTAGATAGGATTTTTGCTGTAGGATCTGTTTGAAAGCTTTATCACATCAGAGTTTGCTTCAGTACTCTTGTCCCTTTAGACTACTAGTTATGTTAAAAAATGCTCATTTTGATTGTGACTACTTACATAAATATAATTTAATGCTGTATTTTAATTTAAGTGAAAAATATATGAGTAGTTATTTTTTAAATACAAATATTGCAAAATTATTTATATTGTTTTCACCTTATAATATTTTTCATTTTGTAATTTTAGTAGCTTTATGTTTCAAACTTAATGAACAACATTCTATATACTACTATTATAAGAATAATTTAATATCTTTTCATTCTGAATCATTTTTTTCAACTTGTAACAATAAAGGGGTTAGGTGCTGCACAGTTCAAAAACACATATTATACATTTTTATTTATATATTTGAATTACTCATTATTACACTTACTTGTAAACTATATATTATATTTGTATGTATGATATCACATTTTAGTCTTTATGAACACATAGCTAATGGAATAGTAATACATAACATTAACAATGCTCATCAATTTTACAGTTGGCTAATAATAACAATTATATTATACTATTGTATTTACATGCAAAATCTACACTATTATTTAGGCAATAATTATAATTTTATGAATTACATTAACACATTTTCTAATGAATCTATACTATTTTTTATACTTACAACATTAATAATTAATTATTATGAAATTACATCTATGTTAATGTTTTACCATAAAATACATAAAATAATATTTTTGAATTATACACTATTACTATTACTAATAGGTAATTATTACCTTGTATATGTATATTGTTATTATAATTTTAATTATATATATGAAAGTAAATTTTATCTGTTTTATTCTTGTATGACCATATTTTATGACATTAATTATGATTAATAGCAAGTGTCTCAAAGTTGGGCTATATAATGCTGGCTCTTTAGGTACAGATCACGATGATTTCATCGCAGCTATGGAGAAGTTATCAGTTGACGTCATGGCAGTGAACGAGACCTGGTTAAAAAAGGGCGAAGAGGGTCGGGCTCCAGTTGTTCCTAATTTTAGGTTGAGACATATCCCTCGCCCTCTCCACATTCGAGGAGGTAGAGGCGGGGGTGTTGGCTTCTACATTAAAACAGGTATACGCATAAAACAATGTCCTCATCCGGTAAACTTAAATGTAGAACAAATGTGGATTAGTTTGTCGGTTAAGGGGTCGAAGTTAATAATAGGTACTGCATACCGTCCTCCCTGGCTGGATGTCAACATATTCCTGGAAGCTGTAATGGAATCTTTGGTTTCTTTTTCACAGTATGACAATCTTATTCTTCTTGGTGATTTCAATATTAATGTCTTAAACCCAAGCGATAATAAAGTTAAAATATTTAATAATTTTCTCAATTGCCTAGCACTCCGACAAGTAGTTGATAAGCCAACACACTTAACAGATACTAGCGAAACACTGATCGATATAGTGTGCACTAATGTGGCCGTCCGAAATGTCAGTGTAGATTTCTGTGGGTCTGGTCATGGTCATGCTTTTGTATCTTGTGAACTCTTTTTCAAAAAGCCGAAAATCGTTCCCAAGAGATTTATATTTAGACCACTCCGTGATATAGTACTAGATTTATTCAACGGGGATCTAGAGTCTATCAGATGGGATATCATTCGTTCGTCTAATGATGTAGACTCTATGGTTGAAAAATTTAGTACAACACTTACACTGCTTTTTGATTTACATGCGCCGCTAAAAAGTATTGTCGTCAAAGACTTGCCTAGCCCATGGATCACAGATAATGTTAAATTGGTAATGCAACTTCGAGATGCGGCTCGTGCTAGATTTCGAGCAAGTGAACAGGATAGCCATAAAGCATATTATTTACAACTAAAACAGCAATCCATTTTATTATTGCACAATGAAAAGCAAGCGTTCTTTTCAGAAAATATTAACTGTTATCGTAATAATTCTAAACTTTTGTGGAAAAATTTAAAAAAGAATGTGTTACCGCCTAAATCTTCTGAATTGCCAGTACATTTTGACAAACCCAATGATATTAATGATTTTTTTCTTAGAGCTCCCGGTAATCCAATGGTAGATATTTTGACATTATCCTTTTTTAAACAGAACTTTTTTAATGATAAACATTTTTATCTGCAGACTATTGATTCATTAATTGTATCTAAAATTATACTTCAGATAAAAACGAATGCTTTAGGTATTGATAACCTGTCAATGCAAATGATTAAACTTACACTTCCACAAAGTTTGGATTGTATCACTAGCATTGTAAATAGGTCTATATCGACGTCAGTGTTTCCCTCTGCTTGGAAAGTTGCAAAAGTTAAACCTATTCCCAAAATACCACACCCGCAAGAATTTAGTGATCTTAGACCCATTAGTATACTACCATGTCTATCTAAAGTCTTGGAAAAAGTTGTCTATAGTCAAGTTTCGGAATACCTTGAAAAAAATAATATCTTACCAGATTTGCAGTCTGGGTTTCGCAAGGGTAGGAGCACTAATACTGCATTGTTAGACGTCACTGACAATATTTTACGAGCTCAAGATGAAGGAATGGGGACAGTGCTAGTTTTATTAGATTTTTCACGCGCATTTGACTGCATTAATACTTCTCTACTTTTAGCGAAACTACATTATTACGGGTTTGATCATAAAGCTATTTTGTGGTTTGAATCTTATCTGACAAACCGGACACAGATGGTAGAGGTCAATAAGGACGACGGAACTGGTTTAATTTCAGATAAACAAGTAATAAGAAGAGGTGTCCCTCAAGGTTCCATTTTGGGCCCTTTGCTTTTCATTTTGTACTCATCAGATGTCATCAACTGTATTCATCACAGTAAATTTCATATTTATGCTGATGATATACAAATTTATTTGCATTTCAGACCAGAAGATATCCGTTTGGCTGAAAGTCAGCTAAATGAAGACCTAAATAGAATACATGATTGGGCAATCTCTAATTCTCTGTTACTTAACGCTAAAAAAACCAAGTATATGGTTTTAGGAACTAAAGCGCAAGTTACTAAAATCAAGGAAGCAAATCCATTAATTGTAGTAAATAATGAGACAATACAGAATGTAGCATCCACTAAAAATTTGGGACTAATATTCGATGAACATTTGAGATTTGAAAGTCATATTGCAGAAATTGTA
The DNA here is from genome assembly GCA_963691955.1 of Chloroclystis v-ata. NCBI lineage: Eukaryota > Metazoa > Arthropoda > Insecta > Lepidoptera > Geometridae > Chloroclystis > Chloroclystis v-ata. Next base: position 5,656,107 of record OY829902.1, on the reverse strand, counting down.
AGAAATTGTTTTTACAGACTAAAAGTATTATACAAAATCAGAAAATACCTATCCCCTGAGATCAGAGTTATGTTGGTAGATTCCCTAGTGCTGTCAAGATTTAATTATGTTGATTGTGTTTATGGTCCACGCCTGCTTGCGAAGACATCATCTCTTATTCAACGTGTTCAAAATGCCTGTGCTCGTTTTTGTTATAATATCCCTCCTCGCAGTCATGTTACACCGTATTTGAACCAGCACAGTATTTTGAACATGAAACATAGAAGAGATATGCACATTGCAACACTTATGTTTGGGGTAGTCAACTCACATAAGCCTGAGTATCTATTTTCAAAATTTAAATGGGCCAAGAACACTAATAAATATCCACCCAGGAAATGTTCTTTTGTACTGAAAACACCTCGACATAGGACAGCAGCATTTCGTGGTAGTTTTTGTTTTAATGCCACTAAGTGTTGGAATTCATTGCCTCCACCAATGCGTGATATCAGAGGGTTACATAGTTTTAAAGTTAGGTTTAGGAATAGTCTGCTTGATCTGCAGAATACATTCTGTTGATTCAGAATGTATACTGTAGATCAAGTCTCTCACTCTCTTAAGCCTACCAAGTTTTAGAGTTCGTTTAGAAGTGTAGCTTAAAGCTTCACAAAGTTTTATTTTCTTTAATATAATTTTAACTTAGGTATTTATTGTATTAATAACACATAGTGGTATTATAGTTATTATATGTCTGTATTTATGTACTTGTATAGCAATTGTGTATGTAAAATATTATTTATTATCATTTATCACACTGCACACACATAATTTAAGTAGTTTACAAGAGTAATTTCTATTCTATAATTTCGTTTTGTTGTCTAATTTACCTGTAATTGTAATTTGTCTAGTTTACCTATCATTTACTCGTCACTCTACCTGGGTATGTGCTGAAAACCAGCGTTGTGGCTCCGTGTCACAACACATGCTGAGCATATAATCCCTTTTAGGCAACGCGGCACCTAACCCATAAGCTTTATATAATTTTGTTAATTTTAGTTTAAGAACAGTGTTATATATAAGTCTCACCTAATTTTTTGCCGTGTATGTCTAAATAAATGTTTTTTCTTTCTTTCTTCTTTCTTTCTATTTGTGATTTATGCAAATTATTGATGTTAGGTTTAATTTTACCAAAGTTCCTAAAATGTATGATACAATTTCAGGTTGATTTTTCATAGTTTTTACAGTGTTCCATATTTATTTTCCATATATAAGGGCCTATTCCATAATTAGCTACCTTTTTGTTGATTTTGTTTTTTTTAAATTTCAGTAGGTACAGTCGCGGAATGAAAAGGTTCGTCAATTTTCAAATTGATTCGTTCAACGTATCGCGAGCACATATTACCTTTTGAAACTATGTTACAGAATAGACTCGGGTTAGAGAAAATAATGTTTAACATTCGCTAATAAAGTTCAAAATTATTTAGATCAAAGTTGTTTGACAATTAAACTTGTCAATAAGATTAGTATGTTTAATAAACTAAAACCTTATTGTTGGTTCAACCTGCAATTTCTTACGAATATACGGTATAGAAAACACAAGCAAAACCTTATTTGATAACAAACGTCATATTTATTTTAATGTTAGCAGCACTGTTTCTTGCATGCTTTTATGTTGGCATAATTGATTCTTGCCGTACTAGTGCAAGCGATAACCGCCTCTAAGGTGACGAACCTTTTCATACCGCGACTGTACTTAAAATTAATAATATGAATACAAGACTGTTACTGTTATTTCTTTAAGTTATGCCTAAAAAACAAAATGGTTTTCCATTTAGTTACTTTCCTCTATGTTTTAGTATAATTTAATTAATTTTGATGTTATGAAAATGTAAAAACAATTAAAAGTTTTATAGAATTAAACTTGACTAAAAATAAGTAAATTAAATTTGTTCAATTAATTTAATCATTTTATTTCATCATCTTCTTCTTCTTATTATATAAAAAAAAGTCGTGTTAGCTACTTCACTTATAACTCGAGAACGGCTGAATAGATTTGGCTGAAAATTGGTGGAGAGGCAGCTTAGGAGCCAGGAGAAGGACAAAGGATAAGTACTTTTTACTGCTTTTTTTTCAAATGTAATATAATGCGGGCGAAGCCGCGGGCTGAAAGCTAGTCTTCTTATTATATAAAAAAAAGTCGTGTTAGCTACTTCACTTATAACTCGAGAACGGCTGAATAGATTTGGCTGAAAATTGGTGGAGAGGCAGCTTAGGAGCCAGGAGAAGGACAAAGGATAAGTACTTTTTACTACTTTTTTTTCAAATGTAATATAATGCGGGCGAAGCCGCGGGCTGAAAGCTAGTCTTCTTATTATATAAAAGAAAGTCGTGTTAGTTACTTCACTTATAACTCGAGAACGGCTGAATAGATTTGGCTGAAAATTGGTGGAGAGGCAGCTTAGGAGCCAGGAGAAGGACAAAGGATAAGTACTTTTTACTGCTTTTTTTTCAAATGTAATATAATGCGGGCGAAGCCGCGGGCTGAAAGCTAGTCTTCTTATTATATAAAAGAAAGTCGTGTTAGTTACTTCACTTATAACTCGAGAACGGCTGAATAGATTTGGCTGAAAATTGGTGGAGAGGCAGCTTAGGAGCCAGGAGAAGGACAAAGGATAAGTACTTTTTACTGCTTTTTTTTCAAATCTAATATAATGCGGGCGAAGCCGCGGGCGGAAAGCTAGTCTTATAATATAAAAGAAAGTCGTGTAAGTTACTCCACTTATAAATCAAGAACGGCTGATTCGATTTGGCTGAAACTTGGTGGGGAGCCAGCTTAGAACCGGAGAAGGGAAAACCGCGGGAAAATCTAATAAAACGCAGGCAAAGCCGCGGGCAAAAAGCTAGTTTAATATAATCAAGAGCAATTACTATTGAATTAATGAACCGATTTCCACGCGGTTGGCAGCATTCGACGTAGTTTTTTAACCTCATTAAAAATCTATAATTTTAAAATGATCGATCGAGGAAATTCGTCCGACTTATGTACTAATAATAAGAAATTGTTTCTCCAGTACCCGTATTAATAATTATAATTTATTCATACCCGTACGAATAAAAAAAAATTAATTCGTACAGTACCCGTACGAATAAAAAAAAAATTATTCGTACAGTACACGTACGAATAAAAAAAAAATTATTCGTACAGTACCCGTACGAATAGATTCAGTCTATATTTAACCTCTAGAAATAATAAGAGTATAACAATTAGTTTAACACCATAACACTTCTCTCTCATTAAGAGAAGTGCCGTTTAAGAAAAGACTAACCAAATCCCCCAATTTTCAAGTTTCAGAATCTCACTAGTGAGACGTGGTTCTTATAAAGAGATTTTTATCGATGTGATAGTTTCACAATTAAATATGAGATTCAATACCATCGTACCAAAATAATCAAAACTCCATAACAAAACGTTCCATTGATTTTTGACAATAATAGGTATATAATCCAAACAATAGTAAACAACAATAGGAGAGTAGCATCGGACGTCAAACCGAATAAAATAGTATAGGAGAGCACAGGGGGGGCTTTTGTTGACGACGAATTACGAGTTTCTATTTAGGTACTACGACGAATCTAATAAATTATACCCGTTATCTCGTACGCTTTGTAGTTTGTACCTTTAGGTTAACTCTTGAACCCGGGGTCCACAAGGATGTTGTGATTATTTAATAAAGTATGCTCTAAATATATTACGTTATGAGGCTTGTATTCACTATAAACTGTTATTGTAAGCTTTTACTGAATAAAATTAACTCAGTATTTTCTGAAATTGAAATGAAGACATTTTTATACGCAAGTCATTTAATAATTTTTCTGGAAAAGCTATGTAAACAAACAAAATCAAATAAGATTTATATTATGATGCATAGAATTAGTTTCCTAGTTTTCTTTGTAAAAGTGTATATTTATAGATGTCCTACGGAGCAGTTGAAACAAGGTATTTAAGGAGAAGTTACGATCTCTCCCCAATAGCCTCTGTAAATAACGCCCTATCTACGAAGCACCGCGGCGCGCCTGCCAAATTGCTTGGCAGCCTCTTCAGACTTCCTCTTTGAATAATATTATAAGAAAAAGTACAACAAAGCAAGAGTAGAATAAACAATTGGTCTGATTTGTGCGCGCACTCATCCTAAGCATTGTTATGTTCCGCTGATCCGGGAAAACCCACACAGTTTTACAGCCCGGTACTTGTCCTGCATAAATAAACTATTGCTATATTACAAAGCAAAGAAAAAGGTAAATACCACCTTCAATATCACCTTAGATAATTCAAATCATTTTTCGTAGGAAAGTATCTCCATCTGTAAAGACGCTGCAAATGCGTGCAGTGTGATAATCGCCTAAAACGATAAACTGAAGCCGTCACGCATCAAGATTTCTATAAAAAATTATTAATATCCAGCAGGTGCCATTTTTCTCCAGCGAATATTTAAAGATATTATAAGCAACTTACCAATAAATACTTAATTCATTTTATTACTGGGTAGAACCGCCATTTGTGGAAACTTCTTTAACTACTTAATAGGACTTTTCTAAGTGGAATTTCATTGGAGACATTTTTATAAAATCTACGAGTCATTAGCTGACAGCTGCGCGTCAATTAAACGTAAAATATGGTCCTTGGAGACACCTCCCCGCGCTCCGCCCCCTCTGCGATCTCATTAGTGGAGCTTGAATGTACAATTTGTTCTGAAACAGACACCGATTGCTACTTTTTAAAGCGTGGCCCCTTATTTATCGGTTGCGGTTTGCTTTTTGTCTCCAAACTCTTCTCGGCACTTCATGCAACTCTCAAAGAAATTGGGTTTGCTAACAAACTTGAGTGCAACCTCTTATGGAGCCTTTCAATGCAGAAAAGAGCAAAGTCATTCTCAGAAGACCTCTCAGGAGAGGCATTCTATAATTTAATGGGCACTTTGTATGTAACTACCTTGAGCAACACACCATAATAAAACATGGGGTGTTAAGAGGAAATTTATGTTGTGGTTCGAACGTGTCTAGTTTAATCCGAGACGAGATTCGTGAAAGCCACACAATCTAAGTCGAGCCTGTTAGAACTTTCATTTCCATTATTCCTCCATGGAGGCTCTCGTGGAGTCTTGAGGAGGCTTTCTTAATCCGCCCGTTGCGAGAACCATTCCCACTCCCTTTGTAACTTACTAACTTTTCCTTTGAAAAAGTTTCGAATTAAAGCCGAGAGCGACTTAATAAAACCCGTTTCAGAACTATGATTAGACAGTATTTTTAGGAAGTGTTCTATTTTTGTAACGACAAAAATAGCAGCTTCGTATAAAAATGTAGAATGAACTTCCATATTATAAAACCAAAGGAACCAAATGAATCGTATTCCAAGAAGCGTAAAAGTATATACATATTTACATATTATTTCTGTAAACAAGCTTTCTTTTCTTATTCCTTTCACAACACCGTATCGTATACATGACTATGCTATGAATGTATTAGACATGACAAGTAAAACACTATGCTAAAATTTGCCCCTTCAAAGAATCGACGGCGTTAGTATTTAACAAAAAGTCGATGTTTCGTGTTGTGGTAACTTTTTGTCATAATTTATTAAGGCTATTTGTGGTGGTTGTAGTGCCTATATATTTCTAAGGGAATTTAGAAGACTTAGAAGACCAGAACTGTTCTGAGTCGTCTGTCGTAATTGTCGTCTTTGACAATAGTTTAGCTCCAGAGTTACGCCGCCTTGCAACAAAACGGCATTGTTCCAGCGTTAACGTTAATCAGACCATTTCCTAATTAGGCCACTGCGGGGCGACAGATACTCGGATTGTAATCAGGATTGTGTGACGGTAATGTTTCCCTGAGCACCTAAAGATCTAATTGAAGGATTAGTAAGTCCTCAGCGAAGATTGCGATTAACGATAATCAGCTCATATTACGTCCTAGGGTCTTCCCAATTGGTCTTGGTAGGGTCGGTATAATAACCACGACAGATTCTCGGCGGGGTTTGAACCCACGACCTTCGGAATTAAAGTCGGGAGTACCCAGACTAAGCCAAGACGGCACGGTTGTAGAGATTAATTTAATCTTAATGTTGAAATGAACTTTTTGAATCTGGTTTTACATAAAAATAATATTCCAAAGGAAAGCAAATTTCGTATTAATTTTTTATCCCATTAATCACATTGAGCATGAAAATCCTTCACCCGAAAGCATGAGACCACCGAGTTGTATAATCCTAAATAAATCCAGATTAAATTCCAGGAAAATTTTGTTTTTGGATGGGCTCGACCGTGATTTGGAATTGATGTCACTGTTTTCTACTTGTGCGCTGTTTGCCAACATTGTGGTTACGTATCCTCAGTTTATGATGTTAGTGAAAGAATGATGTCAAGGCCAGTCTGTGGAGAACCTACGTATTTGTGTAGTTTTATAGAAAAATGATTTTTTTTACTTTGACTGTAGGTACTTGCTGCGCCCTGCGATGTTGCTTTATTATTAAATTTAGTTATATTGGTAGGAAGACTGGATGTTTATCATAAGGTGTATTTCCAAAATAGCGTCCACACGTTAAATACGCTGTTTTGAACCTAAAACACTTTATAATTTCAATGTAGCAAATTACGCTTGACAAGCATAAAGTTTAACTTAAACATAATAATAACACATAAAAGTGTAAATTCTAATGTTTAAATGTCAGTTTCAGATCAACACAAGTACGGCGAAAATACTTACTAAGACTATGTATGTAGAAATCATATTCGATTTTCAATATAAATTAAATCTTTTGAGCCAAGCTGCTGACGAAAGGTATTGCATTGATACAATCATTAGGTAGTGTAATAACATCATACTAACTTTACCCGGGCAAAGGATAACAGTACTTAAACTACAGTTATTAAAAGGTAATTAATGTTTCATATCAAGAACTTTGTAGAGCACTCAAAGTAAGCTTGCGAAACTTAGTTGGTCCTTACTAAGCGCCTTCTAAGATAAATTACAGAAAACTTAATTTTGACCTAAAAATAGAAACAAGTGTAAAATGGGCAGAGCGTTATTTTATCTATGAGTTTTTGATATAAGTATTTGCGTTCAATTGTTTTGTTAAATTAGGAACATTTTTGTTTAGAATGATAATATTTATTAGTATTAGAGAAATCCAGTAAATATATTTCGTTAAATAAATATAAATGACAAAGCAAAAAGATGTTACGATTGCTACAGAAACCAACTAAACACAATTTTCTGTTGACAAAAGCTAACGTTAAAAGGTTGGTGGATTTCACGTTACAAAATTTACAGAATTACTAACACTTACAAACCTAAACATGTCGCTCAGTATGGCCCCGGCCTAAGCAGCTTATTGTACGTGAACTATCTAATATAGTCCAAAAAGTATCTGAAGAGTTCTATCGCGAAGGTAACCTTAGGAATAACCCTAGAGATTGCTCAGGTCAACATTACACTATTTTTTACACTTGAACGTTTGCCTTTGAATTATCAAAAAGGTCACTTGCTCATCTACGGTACCGACGTGCTTATGTTTTCTAGGGCACTTGAATAGCAGAAGAAAAATGTAATTTGGCACAGAACGAAATCCTTTGACATACATGCGAGTCAAGAAAACTCATGTTTTTGAGATGTGAGCGTTATAGCTAGAGCTTTTTTGAACTATCTTATCTTACTAATATGTAAGAGAACGCGGGTCACAGACATAGCCTAGCAGGTTAGGTTAGTTTCACTAATTAATTTACCACGGGGCTAGATGTCGCTGTGTAAAAATTGTCCAGTAATATTTATTTATTTATTTATTTATTTATAATTATGACAATAGGTGTATAGTACGAGTATAAAAATATTCCTTAGAGATTTTGTGTAGATTATTGTTTCATATATTCATTTTGTATTAAAAAAAATATAATTGCTTGTGTTGCTAGTCAGCCTAAACTACTTAATTACTAGATTAAGTATCGTACCATCATATTAAAATTTATTGTGACCTCAAAGTCACAACAAGAAGCCATAATAAACTTTTACTGCACTAAATTGGCTTAACATTTTTAAAAATTGTGTTCACCTTTATCATTTAAACAGCTTTCACATTTTCTTACCTCGATAAAATAAGAAATAAAACTTCACAAAAAGGTTTCCACTCCCTCGCCCACAGGCTTATTAGCTAGATAAATTAGACCGTCTAGAATCTAGAATATTCCAGCCAAGTAAAAGCGGGCGATTAAAAAGTGCACCAAACCTCTCAGCCGAAAGAAGACTGCTTAAGTTTTAATGGTGGGGCAAGTGTTTAATATTCAATCAGTGAGAGGTCGCATTGTGGCTGGCACTCCGCATTGAGTGGGGTAATAAAGTAATAAATAAACAAGTAGGTTGACGCCCCGGGCTCAAGACCGACGTCACACCGTTAAGCTGGTGCATATTTGCTGGATACCCCATTAGTAGGTGATTAAATGTGAATATAAATGCTCTTAATTTCTTAAGCCCTCTGGGATGCGTGAAAGGGTGTAAATTACAAGGTAATTAATTTTGATGGCACGTTATAGACGCTTCCTTTGTTATTTGTTCATTTGTTTCCTGCACGGTAAGTGGAATACATTATTTCAAATTGTAATTTATTTCAGGACGCAGACTATCAAACGTCAAAAATACTTTATTGTACACAAAAAAACTGACATTACAAAACAGCTTCGCTTGCTATTTTTAACGTTATCTACATAATATACTTTATATAATTTAGCCTATACTTTCCCGAAAAAGCCACACTAAAATAATGTTTCAAATCGGACCAGCGCAGAGCTTACTGCGTCTAGCCCGTTCAAACAAACAAACAAATTCTAATAATTTACAATCAATTCGTATAGATTATCGTAGCCAAGAGCTACGGAGCTACGGTATTCGTAGCGTATGGCTACGTCGCAGAACAATTTTTTAATACCACAATCTCACGAACTCTTATAATGTTAAAGGCGTTAGGTAATTGGCGTCACATTCTAATACCCCTGTCTTCCGCTGGAGGTATAATAAGACTCACCGCGCCTTGACCTCATTCCTAAGAAGACTAACGAGGCATTCGATGGTGCCTCTAATTATTTTCTTGCGACCTGTCCCTGTAATTACACATCGCGAACGTGATTCTATTCCTAAATAATCAAATGCCTACCTCACTAGCTATTGCCCGCGATATTGCTGCAGAAATATGTATATCGCTTGTCAAGGGGTCGAATATTTATTTTTAGATGTACAGCGTAAGATAGACATTTGTTTTAAAATACTTTCATCATCATCATCATCATCATCATGTCAGCCGTTGGATGCCCACTGCTGGACATAGGCCTCCCTTAATGACTTCCATTTATTGCGGTCGGACGCGGCCTGCATCCACCGCGAGCCAACCGCTTTCACCAGGTCATCTGTCCATCTTGTTGGTGGACGTCCGACTAAAAAAAAAAAAAGAGAGTTGTAAAATACTTTCCTGTGGCATAAAACACAAAAGGAACCATGACCACAAGTACTCTTCTTCATGATAACAGTATAGAGACGATTTTTTGTGTATTAGTTCCTTTTCTGCTAAGAAAATAATAATTTGTCAACACTAAAAGAAGATGCCTTATGGCCAGAATTAAAGCATATTCTATTGACGAAGCGGACGAAGCGGATCTCGCTTTTATTTAGTTGAATTTAACCAACAGACATAACTCTGGCTTAGCTTAGTTGTAGGTATTTTACATGGAACCGAAAGCGAGCCGAGTATCTCAACGTTGAAATGTCGCAGACTGCGGAATATAGTCGCGGGGGCGATATCCGAGAGGCAAATGTGTGGAATAAATTATACATACGATACTTTGGGGTAATTTTAGAGATAATGTGGAAATCTTGAATATTGTGATTCTGTCACTGTAAAATCAGAATTTAAAAATATCCAGTAGGTATTTGCTTTGCCCGGCGTTATAATAGATTTTGCTGCGGTAAAAATATGTTAAGTATTTCTTTCTGGGTTCATATTTTGCAGCAGTTTTTTTCTTGAAGTTAGAAGGCTGTAAAATGAATAGGTAAATTTTTTTGCCACATAGTTTAACATGATTGTGTTTCAGACTTGTCTTAAATGTAACCTGTAATCCTATTTATACCTACCCGAAACCCCTTGGAATGCATAAAGTTCCAGAATAATAGAATAAATGTGCCTGCCCTGTTAATAATAAATTGCCAAAATGAACTTAACAAGTTTCAGTTCTTAAGGAAAACTTGGCTTAAGGCTGCGTTTACACCGGCGATTTGCGTAGATGCATATTGTTGAAGCTACATAAGTCTCTAGAGGTTGAGGTTGAGGTTTGCCGGTTGGAAACGAGTGAAATATAATGATAATTTATGCGGTATATTTTGAGGGATGCCTTGCGAAAAATGTGTTTCACACACACCTTTATGTAGAATAATCTTAAGAAATGAGCATTAAATAAAATAATGGAATCTGGGGTTTCCATTTTTCATGTCATGTGTCGTACTACAAGCTACAACACACATTTATAGTGGAAACACAGCCTTATCCAATTATACAGAGTATCAAACAGTCGGTACACAGATTCTCCACGGCTATCTTGAAACTTTGCCCGGAGAAGCACAATTATGCTGAAAGCTAGTTCCTATCAGTCTAGTATATTTCTTATTGTTTTAGCGACTTGGAGAGGTTCACAAACTTTATTTTTGTATATTTAGCCAACATCTAACAACTCTAAACAATTTCCGCATGATTAGAAGTGAAATAGCTATTATTAACAATTTTGGAATATTATAAGTCGATAAGCAAAGCCAATATTACAGACTACTGCCCACCTAATAGTTATACTTTCGTGTTCACTTATATTTACGCACGCAATATATGTTAGAAAAAAATGTCAAAATATTATATGATACAGTTGAAGACTTTGTTTGTTTGTAAACAGGAATTTATTGATTTAAGATCAATTGCAATCAGTTCGTTATTTTAATCGATTGTGGCATAAGACATCCACAATCCGTTTTCTGCACAAACTCGATGGTCGAGCTCGCAAACTCTTCGGAAAACTAGTCAGAAAATTAATCTTATCTCAATTTTATCGTGTTTTCCTTCTCCGCTGTTTAATTGTGCAAGTTTTAATTGCATGCAAACCGAATACTGGGACTCAACGCAATCGTCCATTTGCCGTATTTACGAGACAATTGGCCTTATTATGGGTTACTCCTCTGGCTGTTTAGACTTGCTCAATTTGTTTTGTTGAAATTTTTTTTAAACTTCAATTGTTTATATACTTACTGTTACTTATTGTTAGATACTTTTGGGTTTTTATTAGTTACACAATGGAAATTAACCACTAAACTGAAATGGGGTAGTTCGCGTTCATCTAAGAAATTAAACAAACAAATCCATATAACAAATTAATTTCTTAGATGAACGCGCATACATATCAGGCTTATAACGCTCTAAGCTAAGTGAATCACAATAATTAAATAAAAGAGGCTAGGATTTTCAGAATTCAATCGAATTTCACTTTCAAAATTTTCGTGAGTTATAATATTCATTTTATAAAACGGGAATTACTCACGTATTTACACAGAGTGAGAACCGCGCGTGCGACCTGAGAGGAGACGGAGCACGGCGGGACGCTCACTCCTCCTGATAAAGACTACTCTTGATGTGGTCGAAACGTCGAGAGTTGTTTAACTCCTGTGTAAATACGTGAGTAATTCCCGTTTTATAAAATGAATTCAATCGAATGTCAACTATTTTTATACTGTACTTACATAATTTATTTACAAATAATAAATATGTATAATAATTGGTTGTAATTGTGGCTGTGTTTTTACCTAAATTACAAACGAAAATAAAATGACCCAATTATTAAAAGTTATTTAAAACTTCATTGGTTTTAATATAAATTAGTTAAATCTTAACAGGTTTATAATTATTGATTTTGCCGTTTGTAGTAATTTATGATGAGTTGGCCCTGTTACTATTTATATTCCATTATGAGTAAACGAAAGCAAGCGGGGCAGTCATTAATCAATTCACATTCTGTTACTCGCGAATATGAAAATGAATTGTTCGAATAATAAATTATAGCTACGAGAAGGTATTATTCCAGAAAATTGTTCGGTAACCCGTGCTTAAGTATTCCAAGGAAAGATCCTCAATGTTTTGTTAGCAACCCCCATTACCAAATATTCAATCTTGCTTACACAGCGTTATAGTCCTTCATTCAGATCATGATTTGTTTTTTCAGGGCAGCTTTGCAACAAATTTTACATGTCCCAAAACTAATTAGTTATCCACAAACCCGAATTAATTTAAAACCGAGTTACACGTGCGGAAGCTCGACCCTTATAGTTTTTACGAAGGATATCTAATTAACATTTATATGGCATGAAAATCTTTAGTCCCACAGTATTTTAAAAAGTTGTCCGAAACACGAATAGGGACACAAATGCAATTTACGATGTTTTTACGGCTTGTAGGATTCATAACCCCTACTTTATTGAAGACTCTTTACTTATCTCGTAATATCTTTATGAGAAGTTTAAAAATCTTTTTCTTTCTCATTTTGTTTTTATTGCCTGCGTTTATTACACAATGACACGTTAGCGGCTGGGAAAATGACACTCAAGCGGTTGAGTATGCAGAGTTGCATTATAAAAGCATTCTTAATAGTCTTGTATTCATCTTTATGTCTTGATTGCGTCTCATACTACGACATAAAAGTGAATTATTTTCTTAAAGAAACCGCAAAGTAATAAATAACTAAACAAAATTTTATGAAATTATAATTTTTATAGTTTTTATTCTATTTTTAGACTTTGGTATTAGTTTCACAAGCGTGTCGGGCGGGTCCCGTGTGAGAGAATATTTTTCATTGCAAAATGATTCACAAAATTCTAGTTGAAGTACGATTCGGATAATGATAATACGTATAAGTTTTTAGAATTTTTTCATCCATCACAGATATATTTTTTGCGAATTCTGCTACTGTCCTGAATCCCTAATAAAGGTGTTCACGCTTCAAGGCAGGTACTATTTCATTTTCATGAAAGCCACGTATCCACAAAACCAACTGCTATGAAAGGTTTTTGTCTTTTGTAATTATATTTCTTTGAAGTGAAGCTTAGTACAATTTAAGCAGTCTTATAATAATGTACCTACTCGTAAAGCTAAGTTTAGCAAATTAAGTTTAGACGTGAAAAGCCTGCGGCATTATGACTTACTTAAGGACAAATTCGTATTCTACCGACCTCTGAATTAATATGTCGATACTGAATAATGTGAGTCGATCCACCCACATCTATCAAGACTAACAAACTACGAACTCCGAAATGTTTTACTAGGCTCTCACTTACGTAGAAATATAGAGAGAATGATTCGCACCACTCGTTTGAGCCCTCGTAATGGGATGATCGTACTCTGAAAGGCGTCGATTTCTGATTTAATTTGTAACTGTGATAACATTTGTGGGCCTGAGCGCGGGAGATAGCTGACTTGCATTCACAGTGGCGGGACGGCGCGCCCTCTAGTCATATCAAGACGAGAAATTAATTATTGTACTTTTATTAATTAATGAATTCGACTTTAAAATTTAAAAAAATATTTTAAAATGTTTGTTAATGTGTGATGGAAATTTGGCAAAGTACGCGAGACATTAATTAATTGTAATTGTAATTATGAATACTTCGTGGATAGACAAAATCTATCTTAAGACCAATCTATTTTTAGCGCGTCTTTGTTAGCAGAAAAGGCATCAGATAAACCGAACGGTTACCGATTTATCGACGATCATCACCATGTTGTACAGTTTCAGGACCATTGGAGCTCGGCGGCGAGCGGGGAGGCATGTCCGAGGGTCGTTGTACAAAAGTAAATGGCAAGTTTATTGGCAGTGACACAGAAAGTGTCAGCTATAATTCTGTTGGCTCATTGCTCTCGGCGTCAATGGCCGGAAATTCCAGATAAGTCCAGGCTCCATTAGCCTCAAATATTCATTCTCAAATTTCATCTCACTATTTCACGCGCCCCTCGCGAATAACGATTTGTTCTGAGTAGATGATCGGTGTTCTTTGTTGCGTTACGTTTTCAGCGCCTCAAAAAATATCTTTCTTCATATATTTCGATTTGTAATCTCGTCTTTATCGTCTTTTTATTGCGGAGCGTTATTGAAATCTGCAGATAGATGTAGTCGGGGTATATTGGACCCCGAGGTGGAAAAACTAACTTTCGTTTGTTTGCTCTGTAACAGGAGGGGTCGCTCTAATAAATTTGACGGCTAAACGCTAAAAGGGGTGTAAATCCCTTTGCAAATGACAGGTCACATGACCCCATCACAGCTCCTAGGGGCAAGCGGAGGGCAAGAGCTTTTAGTCCAATCAATAACTGCATTTAAATTAGGATTGAGAAGATTACCCGCTTCTGCTCTCGAGAGGATCTTTGTTCAAATTTCAATTATCACGATTTACAAATTTTTAGTTGAAATCTTAGGCGTTCAAAATATGCCACTTTAACACTGAGTCTATTTAATTAAGCAACTATCTCGAACATAATAGACCATTGTATGTATTTGTAACTAAATTACAAGCAAATATCTGGGGACGTGTTGATTGTGTGCTGATACGAAATATTCACGCCGAGCTATTAAGATAAGGGTAAATAGATATTTAGGTATGTTTGACATTACAAGGGAAATTGCCTATCAATGTAAGGACTCTTCATTAAGCAAGATAATACTTTATGTTTATATAAATGTTCTCTCTATTCTGTTAATTGATAGTAAAATTATATTTAGTTGTAATAAGATTTAGTGAGCCATACATAATAGGTGAGGAAGTGATATGATAAGCTAACTTTGTATTTTTATGCCACAGTCATTTTAAAAACATGGGCTGACTTACCTATATCTTTAATCTGCTGAAGACTTTGTAGTTTTGTTGTAAATCCAAAGTACGGTAAAATTTCAGTAAAAACTAACATTTCTATTTACGAGTACATTGTATTACCTATACAATTTGATTTCGGTTAAAATTTAAGGTCTAATTTGCAATTAATGTTTACATCTAGTAGTTCTAATCACTTTCATGGATAACATTTAAAATAGTGCTACAACAGAGCACTTTTCATCTGTCATAAATAAAAATAGCAGAGATAACTCCAGCAAGAATACAACGCGTTCTTTTGAAATGAAATATTCAACTATAAAGTAGCTCGTTTATTGAAGAGGGTTCTTCGGTTGGCATTATATTACCGCAGATGTAATGAGGCAGAGGTTATCCATTAATGTTATTGAAAAATAGTCGTTAGTGTGAGTGGCGCGAGGGCGTCAAGTTCACTGGATGTGGGAGTTAATTGGATTTTTCCGTTTGACACGCTGCACGGCTGCCATGTGAATAATAAATACCCACCTAATAGGTCTTAGATATTTGAACGCTTTATCCCACATGCTCTCACGTGAGCCCCGAGAATTTCAGATGAGAATTTTTCCTCACAGGCATTATAATTGAGTTGGCGCTTCTAATAGTTTTGTTTTTTCCTTCCGTAAACGAAAGATACAATTCATATTATTTTGTTTATTATAATATAAACGCTGAAATATTAGTGTAAACATTTTAAAGTTTTAAATAAAAATGACTAATAATAAAAAATAATTAATTAACAAAGGAACTATAAACAGAGTTTTTACAAAATTTTGATAAATAGTAACAGAACGTAAAAATTATGTTTTGAGTCAAGGGCCATAACCTATGATCTGTCTGACTATAATTAATTAAATGTTCATTTCACAGGTAAACCAACATAGGCGAGTGAATGTAGGCCTGAATCAACGTTAACAACAATGATAGCATTCGCTTTGTTTGCAAATGTGCTCAATGATTAGAATTAAATTTATTTGTGATACGAGTAGTGTTATGTTTAACAGACAGCTTTGGTATTTAAATATTGTTAACGTCTTCAAATACATTTTTAATAATATATTTTGAAACTTTGAGTAGTAACCTCAACATACATTATCGTTATAACCCCGTATGTTTTTATCGAATTCATTTACTTTATTTTGACCTTATCGACAAAGCAGCGGTTATTAGCTAATAGATTTGATTTGTGTAGGTATACATTAGATAAGCCTTCAATCTGATTAGTCTGGTACCAAAATCAGCATTGTACTTCAATAAATATACGAAAATTCAGAATGAAATAAAACATATCTAAAGTAACAGTCGGCGGGCGGTCGGCGCACTGATGCGAACACCAGATGGACGATGGAAACTAAAATACAATTTGGTAATAAATGAAAAGCTCACAGACCTGTGATGGGAATACCTACCTAAAGTCAAATTTATTCATGCATGGTAGGAGATATTGCAGTGAATGAATTCATTTTGTGTACATTTAATTGATTTCGAAATCCATACCTTAATAATTCAAATCGTGAAATCGCGAAATTGTTCGGTTTTCTCGTCCTAATTCTATGGTTTGCGTTAGTTGTTTGATATTACAATTACATCTTTATAATAGTTCGTTTTCTCCTCTACAAAAGTATCAAGAAACATTTTAGATAACTTGTTTATATATTGAGTAATAATCATTCTCCGGATACATGTTTCGTAAAAAACGCTCGAAGACCTGTTTTCTCAGCTCTAATTTGTAGATTCTAATGAATATGGGCGATCAAACTATTTTTTATTATGTTACGTATATCCTATTCTTCATTTAGAGTAGAGTACATTTTCGTTAAATGCTTTTATTCTAAAGATATACCGAATTTAATATCGACCGAAAATGCTTCGAAACAAACCTCAATAACTCCGAAGTTCTAAATCAATGGGACGTCATATTTATATCAAAATATTTATCAACATTTGCTTAAACTATGATATTAATTTTAATTTGTAGAACGGTTTTGGTAATTTTTTATGAATAAAATAAAACTACCATAATTTAGTAGTTTTTTCATTCAGCCGGCTTTTTCCATTTAGTACCGCGCGAGCGCTTGTCGAGGTCGGACCTATGTCGGTTGTTCTTGAATAAAATATAGAAATATTTCGTAAAATGTCAGTGTGTGGGACTGTCAATTGCTGTAAAAACGCTGTTAGTGTGCGTGTATGTGTTATTGCGATACTACGACCGACATAAGTTGATCCGTTGATAACGATCAATTGTTATTTTTATTGATAACGGTCAATTGTTGTTGTTGCTGGCCTAAGAATTGTACCACATCATTGTCATCTTGTTTAACCTTATTTATTATTTTATTATTACCGAGTATCCAATATGTAAACAAAAAATAATGTACCATTCTAATAAATATATTATTTATTGTAAACATTAAATATGTACCTTTCTAATAAATACAGGGCGTCCCAAAGTTATGGGCCATGGAGGGGAAGTACCTTAAATATCGTAGATAGTGAATTTTGCTCAAACAAGACTTCATTTTATTTTTAAGTTAGTAATTCTGCATTCATTGATTTTCTAAAAATTACTTGCTTTGTCTGGGAATCGAACCGACTTACATGTAGAAAAAAAATACTCGATTTTTATGATACCAATCGAAAGAATAGCTAAAAAATAATAACTCTGCTTAAGTAACATAGTATTTTAAAAGAAAGGAACAACGTGAAATTAATTATTTTAATCAAATAAAAAACATGAAACATTTTTTTTTGTAAATTAATTAATTAAATTACAATACAATACAAAATACAAAAACACTTTATTGTACACAAAAAAATACAAATAAAACATGAATAAAAACACAAAAAAGACAAGTACAATGGGCGGCCTTATCGCTAAAAAGCGATCTCTTCCAGGCAACCTTTGGATGGAAAAGAGAGATGATATATAAATAAGACAGGGGTGTACTAATACTTATACTTACAGGAAAATACTAATTAATAATAAATATAATAATATATAAAATATATATTACTATAAAATAATATATATATAATACTTATGTAATATACATACATACATATAATAAAATACCTAATAATACCATATAGACTAAATAATATAGTAAATAAATAAATATATAGACAGATAAAATATAATTATAGCTTGGATAGATAAAATTCCTTAATAAGTCTTTTGAAAACTGGTAGCGATTTAGTTTTTCTCAGATTCTCAGGTAATGCGTTCCACAGGCGAACAGCCTGTACAGAGAAGGATTTATCATAAAATGATGTGTGATGAGAGGGAACATTTAAAAGAAGATTATCTGACGATCGATTAAATTACTTACTTTTTAAAATAAAATGAAGTCTTCTTTGAGCAAAATTCACTATCAACGATATATATGGTACTTCCCCTTCATGGCCCATAATTTTGGGACGCCCTGTATATAAAATAACACCCCTATTCACGTTCCCACTGCTGGGATAGGGACTTCTCTCTTGACGAGATAAATTAGGCCTTAATTCACCACGCTGGCCAAGTGCGGGTTGGTTTTTTTTAAATATATAAATGAAATATTTTCAATAAGTTCGTAATAAAATAAAAATAAATAGTTTATCAAAATAAAAATATAATGGGAATTATTCAAGATGACATATGTAGATAAATGGATATTCTACATCTGTCTATGACATTATGTAGATAAATGGATACCAATAAATATAAAAATAAATATAAAGTTCGAAACTACAAAAATAATACCTAAACATAATTAAAACCTTCATTAACGAAACTTTTATTTATTCAAACACAAATATACCATCTAACAAAACAAGCAACTTAAATATAGGTAATATAATTTATTTGTTTTGTTATAATTAGAATATGTATTTAGTCCGTTCAATTTAGACTTTCGAACTTACATAAAGTCAAAGTCCCAACATTCGACAAAAAAAAACATTTAATTACAAACCTACACACCAAATTTCAGAAGAATCGGTTTAAAAATGAGCCCATAAGATGAGATGAATGTGAACATTTAACTTCAATAAGACTATTTTCAGTTTTATTCTTATATAGATAATTATTAATCATGAATGTTTTAATTTAAAATTATGTACTTAATTGATTTCAAATAATCAATCAGATTTAAAATAAATATTGATATTATTAAGATAAAACATAATTGATTCAAATATTGAAATAAAAATATCCGCCATTTTGAATTTAGGAAAATATATTAAACACCTATCAATTAAATAAAAACATTAATATAATAATTATTTCAGAATGAAACTGAAAAAAATCCACTCAATAAAATGGAATTTATTCGATGCCATTTTCTACAGATCTAAAATAATTATTAGTTAGTATATTTGTATGTTTTAGATCGACGAAGTATCAAGATCATTTAGTATTTTTCATAGAATTCGCGTGACGCGCCGGTCACGTGGTGCATAAAATATCCAATTTAGCAAAACATCGCCCGGTAACAGGGGCCTTAATTATGGGTATTAGTTTATTTTGCTTTACGCTAGCTTTGTTACACATAAAGAAAAAAATACAGAGGCTAGGTTTGAACCCACGACCTCGCAATGAAAGTCGCGTGTGCTCCCACTTAGCCAGCATGGCTTGGCTCTGCAGCACACTGCTATACTATAGATTAAATTGATTACGAAATTGGCTAGTTAATTTCTGCCGATTGATGAAATACCTAATTAATATTAATATCAATGAAAATTACTTCAATCACATTGGCTATCAACGTTGTGCGCTAGTTCATCGTTTACCTACATAATTATTTAATAACAAACTAACTGACCCGCCATTTGTCATCAATTTACACAATTATTTATAAAATACTACCTGATCCCCCGCTTTCTATAGTACTCGTAACCTTCTCTGGACAAACATTTCAAGAACAAAAAACCTAAAGCAGCGCAGCCGTTCTCGAGTTTTAGCGAATACTTTTTTTACGTGGATTATAGATTTAAGTTTTAACCAGGTACATTTCAATTTCAGTTAAAAACTAATGTTACGTCCAAAAGTGACAATCAGCAAGACGCTCCACATTCGGGAAGTTAATTACGAGTCACAGCCAACTTTGCCAGCTTATAATAAACAGAGACACGGAAAATTATTCACTAACTTTACCCAGAGTACAAAATTTATAGTACGTTAACCACGAAATTTCTCAACAATGAACGAGTCGCTTGGGTTTTAAGCTTTACAAGTTCAGCTCACGCAGCCGAGATGCCACAACTAAGCAACATCTATTCATCATCGATAACCGAGCTAGGCTTTCATGAACAGTTTTGATCTTTGAAAGTTGATATCAAAACTTTATAACGTAATATCTAACTTTAAACAAGTCCAGATAACTTCAAATTATCATAACTTGTGTATCAAACAGAGCTAGTTGATAACTTTAGATTAGATTCGTGGAAGTAAATTTGTGAAGATATTATGAGACTTTTATATCAGTCATGTCATACACGAGAAATATATTTTATTTTGTAAGCTCATGTCACAGTGATAATGGTGTTTTTGGATGTCTCAAATGATGATGGATAGACTTCCGGGAAAGTCGCCTGAAACATCATATTTTTATCCGTAATTCCATAAAAAGTTGATAGATAGATCCATTACATTATGATATAATTTATCAGAAAACGTTTACCTATAATGATAATGATAAAAGTAATGATAAAAGTATTACTTAGTAAATCTCTTCTTTTTTCTTCTATTCTATTTTTCTACATAATTTGAAAAAATGTGAAAACATGTCATTACCAAAGAATGCTGTTTGTTCAACCACTAAATAAAAACAATAATTAATCTTATCAAAAATAGTTTCAATTCCACTTTGTTGCGAAAAAGTCGGGACGTTATGCTATTTCTGGCGTAAAAAGTACTTACATATATTATATTTTATTTAACTATTTGGTTACCTAATAATAGGAATAGCCAGAGTTAAACCATCATTTGTACCCAGCGTCCGACTCCCATATATTATAGGATGGTGAGCCAAAACAAAGACATTTCATAATATAAGCTGAACCGACTCCATCCAATCACATATTCATAACCCATGCACTTTACCGGCTACATAAGCTACCTATTAGCGATCCCACCACCCATCGAATGACTTAGTAATATCATAGACATGGTAATATAAAGGCAGTTAACAGCAACAGTGATCACGGCGATTTGTGAGGTACGTGTGAGGCTCATAATCACCGGGTATCGGGCTCGTAGTCATAAATTAGGTTTTATCTCAATGGCCGGCTCATTAGCATGGCATGTAGCCTCCTATCTCGATGCACCCGGGACTAGCCACAGGCTTATTTATGCAGCTGGTACAGGGTGTCGCCCTAGCCTAGTCTACGATCTATATGTAGTCGTTTCTATGTGTAGAGCTGTGGAGAGGTGTTTGTCAGAGAATATTGTTATAGTGAATATTATACCGATTTTTTTTGCATAATAAACTATGCAAAAATAATCGGTATAATACATAAATATGCTCCTCAAAACTATGGTAATACATAAATATATATAGAAAGAGAGAACATGTTGTGCCCACATAATGTGGGAAAAGGGCAAGAATATGATGATAAATGGTTCTACAAAGTTCAAAGTTCAAAACAATTTATCTACTCTTCTCTTCATACAAGTACCTACTTCAGCTTTTATATTTGATTGAATTCATTTTCATCTCTAATTAATAAACCACTCATCAATAAAAAGAAAGAGTTTTCAATAATCTAGACAAAATTAAATTGAGCTTACATTATCTAATTTAGAGTAAATTGAAGTATTTTGCGAGTATCCCAAAAACATTATTTAATCTCGATACCAATTACGTAGTAATTGATGGACTCCTAAAAGGGCAAAGACTTGTTGAAGTAGGTTTATCTTTGCTGAATTGATCAATCGAAGTTAATGATTCCGAGAACAAAGATTTTAATTTAGCTACAATATTGTGAGATGCCAAAATCTCAACATTTATAGAGCTTTAGACCCCTCGCTAACTACAGACTTTCTATCGGCCGATATTTTGGTCGGGTTGGGCTGTTAGCGCGCACACTACGCCAACTAAACAGTTGGGTTGGTGGTGAGTGCGCAAACTAGGCAACAGTCGGCCGACGATATTCAGTTTTTAAGCTACCTGTTGAAGAGAGCTGTCTCATAATGGAAGTTTCTCGTAGTAAAATATTGTCCAGAAATATTATAATTGCTCTCATACAACGGAGGAGAAAAATCAAGAAGAGAGTCTGAGAGTATTGTGTGCATCCCATCTACAGTACCTACTAGATTATTAAATGGAAAATTTTACACGATGCATTCAAAATTACTAGATTACCCGAAAATTAAAATAAGATTACGTTTCTACAACGAGCGATTGAGTAGAATTGGACATAATGAAAGAATGCACGACCTTCCGGCTCCAAAACTCGGAGCGAAGTGAACCATCGGCCGACTAAACAATCGGTCAGTGTGCGCGCTTGCAAGGAGCTCCATACTAATATAGCAGTCGGCCGATAGTTTGATCATCTTACAGTTTGAACGCAGTTGAGAAGCCTATCAAACTTATTTATCGGCCGATACCAAATCGTTGTAGTATGCGGACTTACATACATCTTCATACTGATTATAAGCCCGACCAAACTATCGGCCGATAGAAAGTCTGCAGTTTGCGAGGGGTCTTAGAATTACTTACTCTCTTGAAAATTACTATTAACTAAGCAATGAAAATTAAGGAATCCAGAATGTTTTGGTAAGAGTAAATATTCGGATTTGTTTGATATGTTTTATTAAAGTCACGTACGTGGGCATTACAAACCAACAGACTTATAGTTGTATATATAGGCACAAAACTACTTTTGTTTAGTGATTAGAATTTTCTGTTCAAGAGTTATCATAAGTGACATTTGAGTCACAGGTATACATTCTATTATTCTATTTTCGACAACAAATAACCTGTACCATTTTACGTGGCAACAATCTTTATTAAATTCTTCCAATGTATAAATAAATGTAAACATAAATAAAACATTCACAGTTAAAATACTACGCAAACAATAAAAGGTGAAATAAAACTACTTATTTATGTTGAGAACTTGCACTGCAGACTAATTATGCTAATATTTGTTCCGCCGACGTTATAAATGCGGTTAGGTAACCTGCTTAGGAAACCGCCAGGGACTTGGGGCAGCCTAACCAAACCAGCGGGTTCTGACCAGAATATTGATTGACCTACGCCTGTGTGCACTCTTTTAATGAAAAATGAAGCTCATTGTTGTTTATTTCAGTAAGTCTTCTAGCTTTTTAATACTTTTTAGCTTAGTAAAATTGAGCCATATCAATATGCAGTTAAGTAAATATTATACCTATGAAGGCAGACTCCTACGGAAACCACAGGTTACCGGCCATTCATGGGCTAATTTAAAATCAACATGAGCCCTGGCCGACGCCGTTATAGCGAGCTACAGTACTATTGGGAATGGGATCGCTTCGCGCGAATTCAACGTCAAATTGAATTGAATTATTTATACAGACGGAAATGCATTTGTGAAACGTGATATCATGTTGGATGTTGATCCTGTTTTGGCATGTGTTTCAACTCATTATTACCTCATTTTCGAATAATAAATGGAATAAAATTGCTTTACGTTGCTAGTGAATTAATTTCGTGAAAGAACTGACATAAAAATATTTTTTTAAGTTAAGTGGATTCTATCGCATGATTAAAACATAATTGATTAAATTCTATATTGTACTTATGCAAACAGGAATACAATAAGAAACTAAATAAAGATTTCCTTTGTAATTTTAACCTTTTCGAATAGGTGCAATAATTATGGGTGATATTAAATATTAAAAAATAAGAATCTAAATGTTATTTATTTCAGTAGAAACGATAAATTATGACGAGCATTATCTATTATACAAGTTGTATAATAAATAATGCTCGTCACATTTTTTATAACAATAAGCATAACAGTTAGTATATTTAGCAAAATCCCAAGATGGCGAGTATTTCCAATTGAGCAAAGTGGCTAAAGTCCTCGCTCCTTAATCTAAGATTACCTGGTTTCAAGATTTCCGATTTCCTTTTGATACTATTGTGTGGAATACCTATGTTAACGTCAAACATCACAAAGCTGATTGTATTGGCTAAGCTTCGTGTTAAAAGCGTGGATAGAGCTATTTTCACGCAACATTTAAGTAAACCAGAGCTGACCCGTGCGTATTAGAGGAATGATGTTATTAAAAATATATTTAAAATAGTATTTCGTAAATATTCTACATTTAACAAACACGTCAGGTAACATTTATAATTAATTATTTAAATGATTCATAAATGTTTGTAAAATTTGTAATGATGGAAAATATATTTCATAAGTCACTCGAAATGGATTTTAAAACACACTAAAATAATATTATCTTTATACTGCAGGAAATTCAATAAATTAAAATTCAAATCCTTACCCTTAGTTCGTAATTTAATTTTAATGTTTAATTAAAAATCCACTTACTTGCTCTTACTTGTGCAATATTCTCTTTCCATCCCAAGGTTGCCTGGAAGAGATTGCTGTTAGTGATAAGGCCGCCCATTGTGTCACTGTTATGTATCTGTTTCTCTTATGTATTGTCCTGTATATTGTTGGTGTTACAATAAAGTTATTTGTATTTGTATTTGTATCTACTAAACTTTTAAATAAATGTCGTTTGTACAAAACCGAGCCAGCTGTAATAAGCCTTTCAACAAAGAGCGAAGCAGATACGTACGACGTGCCTATAGAAGTAGAGTATAGAGTATAGAGACATTAGCAGCGCTCCTTTCACGTCTCCATTCGAGGCACGCATGATTTGGTGGAACTTCCAGCCGCGGCGTTGAAACGCTAATTACCTAACTTTTTGTTTGCTTCATCCAACATTCTACACCAGCCAACTTTCTTGCTGTAATGTGACGCTTCAACACAATAGGCTCATTGTTTCAAAGTTATGTCGCGCATAAAAATGTTACACATTTTGTATAACGTGCGCCATTGAAAATGAATTCTGTAAATGGCGGCGGGTAGGTATGGTACGATTGGCAAAACAAGGATAAAAGTATAGACAGCGATAGAGAGTGAGCGAGAACGCATGCGAGCGGACGCCATTTACAGAACTCATTTCTAATTGCGCACGTTATACATACATCAACACCAAGATGTGTCATAAAAATGCGCATGACTCTTATGATGTTTATCAAGTTGACGATCACGTATGACAGATGAAAATTGAAATTGAATATTTGTTAATAATATATTTTCTTCTAGATTTTGTTTTCTTCATTTATTTGTGTGGCAACTATCGTCGGCATCTCTGTACGGTGGCTACCTCTCACGATGACGGCCGGCGGTGGTGACGGGCGCTACAGGCTGCGTCCTGCCGCAGAACTGCGGGTTGTGGTCAATGGTAAAGGGCATCTTCCACTAAAGCTATTCCGCACTACAATACTTTTTTATAATTGTTTCGCTAAAATTGCCTTAAAATTGGGACACAGTCACTCTCTTGACGAGCTCATGAATTAATTAAATCACGGATTAATTTATTGTATAAATAATCGACACAAACTTTACTCATTACTTGGTACAAAATACTCAGTGGATCATATTCAAAATAAATATTTCAAATATATGCCTGATCATTGCGATCTGATATTTTAATTTGGTTACATTGGTTAATTATTTTGACAAAACGACAGTCGATACACAAAGAGCCGCATTGCAGCTTATTCGTTATTTATACCGCTGTTTCCCAAACTGCTACCTAAACACAAGCGATGCTGTGTTTTATTGTTTCACTAAACAATTCAGCGGGTGTCTGAGATTGACGTGATTAAATCTGGCGCCGCTGGAATCAGCCGCCGCTCTTGTTCACACATAACCTCTCCATTTATCATTCACGCTTATGGCTCTCAGACAACTAATATCGCTCATTCCCGAGCCCTGCGTCTTATCGGGATTGGGATCGTTCTTATTAACATTTTTCCATATTTACAGGTAACAAACGTGTGTGTAAGAGATGAAAATATATTGGAAAATCTGCTGTATTGCAGGAATTGACAGCCGTGAATTAAGGACGTTTAAAAGTTCCAATTGGAATTCGCGAATACACTAAACTGATAGTTCAATAAATTTCGT
This sequence comes from Chloroclystis v-ata, assembly GCA_963691955.1. NCBI lineage: Eukaryota > Metazoa > Arthropoda > Insecta > Lepidoptera > Geometridae > Chloroclystis > Chloroclystis v-ata. Next base: position 5,629,995 of record OY829902.1, on the reverse strand, counting down.
ACAACGAATAGTGTTTCTAAAATAAAAAGAGTTGAATAAATTCTCAACCAAAATTCTACTTATCTACAATTCTCACTGTATTTAGCAAATTGCAGAACTAGCAGTAGTTGCAATAATTATAATCTGTACCAAGCGGGGCGTGTGGTGAAATAGTTGGCAAACACCCCGCAACGAGCTCTAGGTAAGTAGTAACAGTGAATTTGCATTACAATATAATGGTCACCAAAATGGCACTTGTGTCTTCCCAAGTTATTGTACTGAGAGCAGCAACGAACACAAAGTTACTAAGTTTGAGCATTTTCAAGCGTTTAGTATCCAATTATTGTTCCAAACTTACAAACTACTTGAAAGACTCAACAAGCTTAATTTTTGAAAATATGTCGGATTTTAAATGGGTTATAAATGATCCTTAATTTTGTACTTTATAATAAGTATTACTGTTACTTATGGACTGTTTGATCTCCGAATAAACTAAAATAAATAAACAATAAATCTTTAATGAAAATAAGCATCCTACTTATTTAACACCATGCACGTAGCCGCGAGTCGTAGCATTGCTACGGCGTAGCAGTTTCTTGATAATTTTATATCGCTTTGTGAGGCTCGTGGGAGTAATATCCAACATCATGTGTAACATTTAAGGAAGTTAGAATTTTTGCTAGAATTTATCATGTTACAACAGTATTTTCTGCATCAAACTGACAAACTACATTAAACTCTTTTATTTCACGGCCGTATTTGCTGCCGCGGAAATGTACCTAAATCAAAGGGTCCTTTTTCCAAGGGATAACAAGGCGATATAAGTTATACAAATACTCGAAGGAAGCGATGACGTACACAGCATCATCGCCGTAACAAGAACAAGGATGTCTTTATGAAATTATGTTTTGTCCCGCGCTGAGTGGCTGACGTTGACAAATGACGGGAGGGTTGTTTTTCACTGTCAGATCGATGTGACATGTTTTCCCCTGACTGTGAAGTGTGGAATCAGTGAAGTGAAATAATACGCGAAAAAACGCCTAAAACCGCCTACGTAAGAGCACCCCGTTTTTGTCAAATGAAGAATGAGGACAAAAACTCGTTCAATTTCTTTATTTTCGGGAACGGCTTTCAATGATTGAGTTTGTAATTAAAACGTCAAAAATATGTGCCTCTTATGAATCCCTATTAAATACCTGCGTTAAAAACATTTAAATATACCTAATGGCAGACTAATAATGATAATGTCATAAGAATTTCCCTATAAAAATACATCAAATCGTATGGATATATTATTTTTATTTATTTTTATTTTATTTATTAAAACTAAGCATCCATCAGATACAAGTATTTACACATTATTACAAAGACCACCACAACACCACACACACCACACCACATCGAGATCTGTATCAAAATTAACAATAACATCGTATTCCGTATAGAACATTCACAGATCTTTGTAATTGATTGCTAAAGTAAACACGCAGCCCCAATCAGCCGGCGACAGAGGGCGCTAGTCGCTGCACCAAAACCAAATTGAATATTCCTCTCTGACGGCTTAGCCGAAAACTTTCAATTGAACTTGGATTTCTTTTATATTACTTTGATGTGGCGTGGCGCTTTACTGAAATTTGGTGTAATTTGATGAGTTATACTTCTATTTCTCTGTTACTTACATATAACACACTAAACACATATATTTGTTGTTAACATTATAATAGGTACTTAGAATGTTAACAACTAAATATTCAATTAAAATATAATAAGCGGTAATTATTCTTTAACCGATTTCAAAATAGAAGGACTTTCTCAAGTACACTATTTTTTATTTTATTTTTTTCCAAATCAGAATGTATGCTTGGGCAAATAGATTTTGATGATGTTTTTTATTAAATTTTATTATAGGTATTAGGTAATTATACCTATTCAAAGATTATTTTAATAAGTACCTACCTACTAGAAAACTTCATGTACTTCACGGCACCAGCTAAAATAAATGTCCTAAATAAATCAAATATGTCTCTCACTCGTTAAATACATCGTCTTTTCACGCTTCGTGACGCATTATATCGTAACACAAGACCTACATATGTACCAGATACGTAAGTAAGATACAGGTAGGTAGTATGTACATATACTATAGTTGTTAGACACAAGCAGATAACGGCGTAATGCTATATGTCAAATATATGTGTGTGTGTGCTGCTGGTACGAGTAGATACAGATACGAAATAGGTACCCCATGGTACACGTGAGGGTTAACCCGCTAATATCGCATTAAGGGTGCTCCAGCTATCTGACGGCTGGTCTCGTCCTGCCGCCTCTAATCCCGGAATCCCGGGCTCAATCCCGCTCCCGGGATTACTTGTGTCTCGGCGCTCCAACCTAACAATATTTACTGACACGTATTATTTTTCTCAACTGAGATTGTAAAAGCTAATTGGGATATTGAAGAAAATTGAATTTTCCAACTAGAAAAATAAAATCTGTGAAATTCTCGCCGTAATTGGGTCTCAAATACCTTCAAATAGGAATGTTCATCTCATCGTCTCCAACGAAGCGTGAAAAGATCGCCTCACCTAGACTGGTCAGTCTAAAACAGCAATACCTATTTTGTTTTCGGCAGTAGGTCAATCGAATGACCGAATCTTTGCCCTGTTATACCTAAGTAAGTACTACTAAATCCCGTTTGAGGTTTCCCGAGCTCAAAAGCTTAGTCAGAAATAGGTTCCTCCTATTCATAACTGTCAGCAGCTTACAAGCGATTTACAAAATGTGATAAACGAGTGATATGTCTTGCGGCGACTAATCTGATGATATAAATGAAGTTATGGTTGTATTTGGGCCGCGAGAGGTTTACTCGCCGCTTTAGAGCGTCTTTAGAGCCCGACGATCAGTCACACTGCCGTCTTTTGCGGGTCCTAAGATCTGCTTATTTAATGTAACATTACCAAAACAGCACCATGAATTTAGATACGTATTTAGTAGTTTTTACTATTGTTATATTGTTTTCTTAAAAGTCAATATTGAGTTTTTAATGAATGAACACGACTATCGTCCAAAGACTGCCGTTATAAAAAATGATTCGAGTTAACCTTATTTTTAATTGAACATAAGAAAAAATATAAAATTTTTGGTGATGAGGAATCCTGATAATCCTCGAAAAATATAAGAAAGCTGTATTTTTCCTTACTAAAATGCAAACGTTTGCAAAATAAATGAGGCCAAGCTTCATTACCGGTGTTTGTATAGCGCACGTGTAGATACTAAAAGATGTTTAATTAAAACCCGTGCGGTGATTTACGTTGCGGTCGGAAAACCATCGATTTATTGGGTTCTCAAAGGTTTAAATGTACTGTACTTGCTACGTATAAATAGATCAGGTAGCAATAAATAAGGCTTTACATTTGGGGAAATTCCTAATGAACAGTTCTGTTTGGATGAGAGGGTACAACTAGGCAGGGCGACGATACCTCCTTACTGCCGAGCCAATTGTCAAGCTGTAAATCATGAGGGATTGTGATGCGAGAAAATATGATTTGCCTTCGTTTTATTCGACTCAATTTCAAAATTTCAGCTTAGTAATCCGCAGGCACCCTCGATAAGCCATCAATTTACAAATCCTATCGCCTTATTGAAAGAAGTGGATGAGTTTTTAGATTTCTTTAATAAAATTCGTCGCTGGAGGCGCATCAGCGGGTGATATTAGCGAGGGTTCGACTGAAGCGATTGGCTGTATAACCGTAATTTCGTTGAAGTTCACAGACTCACGATACTTTTTGCCACCTTCATTTAATATTCAGGACTCGACGCACATAATTCCTGGCGGTGATCACGGAAAGAAGCGGCGGTGTCTCGTTATCTCTTCTTCTATTCGTCACACAATTTGTAATAAATTTTATATTAAATTGCCATTAAAATACATAAAATTCTTATCACTGCGTCTCTTTGACGCCTTATTTATTCATGTACTAGTGAATTCGAGCCACCCTCCTCCTCTTGAAAAAGATAGGGAAAATATTCATTTCATACCTTGTGATACTGAATATACATTCCCAAGGTATGTAAAAAAGCATAGTATACTCGTAATACTTAAATATTTAAGCGATAATAATCCTGTAAGTACATTTCAGATTTCGCAGCATTATTATTACACTTACTGAAAATAAACACTTCAAATAGTTTAATTTAAATTTGTTAATCATAACGTTTTATAAGAGAATTTATAAAAAATAATAATCTGCATAGTAACCGAATAGTCATAAATTCATACGACGATTTCTAAACTGTGATCACACAGTTTAGGCAAGTAGATTGAAGTAGGGAGATCAATCTACTTGCCTTCCCGAATTCGGAACCAAAAATCAACGCAGTGTGAAATTGAAATTTTTCAGAAACAAAGTGGCATAAACGTATTTTCATCGGAGAGTCGTCGTAAATTTGCGGCGCAGAGTAAGTTACGCCTTATTTGGCAGACGAATGTACTTGACTCGATGTGGAGTGATAGCGCCCCTCCGCAACCCTTCGCGAGAGCACTCCTATACACTAAATCGAAAGTCGTTACACAAAAACCGAGATACATTTTTCCCATCGCTTACGAAGCCGTGTCTCCCCTTTTAGTGACATGCTTTGATGATTTTTCGCCTTTTTATGCTGTGGTTTTAGTTCCATTTTTCTGGTTTCTTTTGCGTTTGCGGCGTAAACAACCTTTAAAATATTCGAAAGCTACCCAAATATGCATATTCTGTGTGTCTACTCTGTCTGCAAACTAATTTACAATTTTGTACAATAGTTTTCTAGAATTATCCTGTTTAAATTATAAATCTACTTAAATAAGGAATATACAATACAGCCTTAACAACTGGTCATTGTTTTAATATGAAATAAAATGATAATTACATACAATATATACTTTGTAGTAAAAACTCCAAGAAACTCGAAATATAATTACTCGTATTTATTGTTCCTTACAAATATTCGGAAATATCACAGCCAAAATATTCTTTTAGCTATTCAGCGGCGGTAGTCAGCGAACGTGCTCCGTTATTATTAATAATGTCAATATTTGTGCTCTGAAGACGAGATAAGTAAGAAACTTGGTTATTTATTTATCTGCAGCTAGAATACAACTATTAACTAATTGCTAAGTGAATTATACGTGTTAGAGATACGAACTAAGCAGTAGGACTCCAAGCAACGGGAAACCCGAATCACGTATTTAGGTCAAATAAAGGCACGTATTAACTTATAATTACGGTTACATAATAAGTTTTAAATAAAATAGATTATAGTTATTTAAAAATTCAAATGACATCATTCCAAATCTAATTAGCAACCCTTGCCATAATTGCACTAAGCGAGGGAAAGCAAAACTCAATCGTCTGTAGAATAAATGCACAAAAATAAAGGAAGCAGAATAAGCGCGAAGAATGTAATTAAAACAGCAATAAAAGATCACGTTTTACAACGCTCGCCGTCGCGCCGTTGTATCTGCGTAAAGGTTATTATCTGCTTTTTAAACTTCGCATTCAACTGCGTGGATTAAAAACGAAAATATAAAACGTTCAGCTTTAATTTCGTCTCCGTTGAAACAATGGGGATGGGGACGGCTACGGACTTTAACGGTTTCCATGGACACCTATTACACTTTTTGCTGGAAGTAAATCTGGGTGCTTTTACTCGCTTTGTGTCTCGTATTTATCCTGTGAGTTATCGAATAATTTCAGAGCGTTGCAGTTTATGCGAGTAACAAATACAGTTTATTTCATAAAGTATGTCCCGCTGGCAGCATAAGCAAACGTAGTGGCAAAGCTTACGTAACAGACTGCGAAATGCAAATGAGTGAACAGTTGCGGGGAATAGAAGGAGAGCAAACGTTTGGAAAGCTCTGTCGGGACGTCGCGTCAGCACTCACGACGACTAATCTTTAAACATAATAATGGTTCTATTTACTTGCTCCCGCACGACATCAATTGGCGCAGGCATTGTCACAGAAAGTGCATCGTATTTTCCCACAATCAGAACTCTATTCGTTGCCGTTCAATTCGTAATTGGGAAAGCGCTATTCGCTTACGATGTAGTCTCAAATCAGTTGAATAATTAGGTTTAAAAATATACAGATTATTCGTGTGCATGCGGTGCAAGTGATATTTTTTCACAAAACGTTTACAAAACATTCGTACGGCGTACTTCGAGAATACAGAATCGCATTTTTTTGTCACTGGCAATTAAAAGTCGATAACAATCATCTCAATTTACTTATCGTTTCAATAATGAGGGCGCCTACGTGAGACTGCGAGTCGCCAAAATGAGCATGAACTTTTTCTGGTCGAACAAAATCCGAGGCAGCTTCATTTCCCGAAGGAACAACGATAACGACCCTACTTGTACCTACCTTTTACCTCTGTTTTCAATTATTCATACATTAAATTTTAGCTACGGCGTTCTCTCGACGAGGATTATATCCCTTTGATTACATTCAATGTTCAATCATTTTCCTCGCTGCTTTAATAAAAGTTCCCTGCAGGTTTGATTGGGGCTCCCTCGTAAATTGGTTTCAGAGATCTTAAGCTCGTGATATTATCAACGAAAGGAACAACAATTTGTGAAGTTAATTAAGCCAACAAAGCGTATTCGTTAGATAGCGATCTTTAGTATTGTTTTAAGAACAGAACGGATGCGGTTCTCGACAAGTTTGTTATCGCAAAGGCTGTGCCCGCCAAACGTTCTAGCGCCACTATCACACTACTACTAACCCACATAATGGGCGAACTAATATCTTAACGTTGTAAGATAAGAGCTAAGTATTACGGCTGATGTACCACACGTCCCTTTGAAGTCATGTTGACTTGACATTTATAATATGCAGGGGTGCTATTCTTTGATCAAGGGCGCAGTGCTGTCAACTTTCACGTCACAAAATGGGGATTTATCGGATCACGGCCGCTGTATCACGCTGATCCGTTTACCTTCCTGTTTGTTTTGATATAAGGCCTTTGAAAGCCAAATGGTCAAACCTTATTTTTGTATTTTTGAATTGCGTGGTATAAAGTGTTATTTTCTTGAAACTTATTTGTTGATAGATATTTTGTAAAACTTTAACTTTTATTTCACTTACTTGAGCCTATAAACAATAATAAGAATACGAATATTTATTTAAGTATAGACCCTTACAGATTTATTACTCGTAGTATAGATGTAACAAGTTTCAGTGGCAAGTTTCACTAGCTGTACATAGGGTTAGACAGCAAATTAGTGAGATCTCATTTCGTAGAATCAGCAGGTCCGACGTAGCCGAATGGAGTTCGTCCATCACTGTAATGTGCCGGCGGCAGTAACCCGCCAACAGTAAATTGCAAATGAACTCGCAAATACCTTCCTTGACTAACGTGCTGTAGGAGTTTTGCTTGTTTTGTTGGAGATGGAACTTTTTCATTAGATAGTATATTTTCTGATATTGGTAGACTTCGGATTGGTTAGAAGCAATATCAATCCAAAGGAAGGCATTATAGGAAGGGTAGATAGACTTCGATGCAGGAGATTTAAAATTACGATCAGATTTTTTCTTGTAGTTTTTAATGTCTTAGCCAACTGTTTGGTCATTTATCTCTGCTGAATTACTATTTTACTATGAATGAATGACAGATTGGACTTGTCTATTTATCACAATTAATTAATATATATTATATTTATTACAATTAATCAACTTAATACTTTATAATCACCCCTATTTACGTTCCCACTGCTGGAGTTAAGAACATGCCGGTTTTATTTAAAGTGCACATAACTTTTTCAAGAAGAAAATCCAGAGGTGCCTGGTGAAGTTTGAACCCACGACCTTCGGAATGAAAGTAGAATATGCTCACACTTAGCTAACGTGGCTCAAAAGCAATTTCACTAATTATTTTAGGTTAAAACAAAAAATACGAATATTCTTTGTCACAGACAGACAAGTATCACACAATGTGTAACTATCACATATGTGTTTCATGGTGTCACGGCAAAGAATTGCATTTCGTTAGCTTCCCAGCAATTTTAAAGGTAATTTCACGGGAGTGAGCCCTCGGGCAATTGTTCATTTTAGATGAAACCAACTTTTATCTGCACTGTTTGTGCAGCTCTTCAATGGATGACGCGGAATTTTCTCGATTCTTTAAAAATGATCCATGAGCTTTTAAAGTGCCCACTTGGTCTGTTACACACTATTGAGATGAAAAGTATTTATAAAATTATTTTTTAAGGAGACGAATTTATAAATATATTAGATAGTAACAATTTAAAGGATAGCATAATTTTCCAAATATTGCTATGAACTCTTCATTTAAAATTTTCCTTAAGAAAATATTATAAATCAAATTTTATTAATCTTGGAAAACTGTTATAGATTTTACCTAAAATAAAACAAAATTAAACTTTGAATATTATAAATTGAGAAAAATTTGCATACATATTTAGATACTACTTTTTCTTTTTGTATTCTTATGACTCCGAGATAAGTCATAAGAAAATATTCCACCAAACTTTACAGCAGTGAACACACGTGAAACATAAACATTTCGACATAGAAATAAAACACCAAGAAATCGCAGAGCATTTATCCGGCACTAGGATAAAATAAAATTTGTTAGTTTCACAACTAAGGTAGGAAATGTAAGCAGAATCTCAGCGCTCCTTTCATGCGATACACAGGGCGCACGTTTTTGTAGCTCCTAAATACACTAGTGCACAATAATCCCGATATCGGAGAGCCGATAATGACGTCTCTCGTACGTGTGTCTTTGTGAGCAGCCTGTAGATACGACAACACTTACGCTTTGGCTTCCAGTAAAAGATATACTGGTTTCTAAGACAGTTTTTTCTCTTAAATTTTCTTAGTTTTAGGCCTTATTAGCTGGACTGAATTATTTTTTACCATACTGTGCCGGGTCTAGAATAGTTCCATATCCATTTCTTCGCGTTGGTGTCGATAAAACGGGAAATTCACACAGCAACATCTAACCCCGTGGTAAGCTCTAAACTTGTGTTATTATGTGTAGATATAATGAAGACACGTGGTTAGTAGTGGGACATAATTTGGGTTATTATGATGATAATAATTATTATTTCCTATCCAAAACTACACTTACCATATCGTTATTTGGTTAACCCACTGACTAGTCATTAGAATAAATTTAGGTACAAAGCGACACTTGTGTCAGTATTAGCTTAATTCAGATAGCCAGCCACTAGTCCATCTAATAATAGTAAATTAGAGAGGCTTTGCGAGTGCCTATAAACAGTAACTATTAATTAAGGGATTTAGAATTAAACCCGAAATTGCGAATGTAATGTTTTGGTGAATATGGTCACCTAAGACGTATTGTATATTGTATGTATTTCAAAAACTTTTTATAAGGAAAAATCTTTAGAAGGGAATATTTTATGTAAATCATTAATTAGCAAATTATCTGATGATTCAAAACATAGTGCTTTATGCCGCTTTCGACCACAGCATAGAAGTAGACTCCACCTGATACCATCAGATAAAATCTGAAACTTGTTTTCTGAAAATGTTTTCTAAAAATTGTTTAAATAATTTTGTACGCCATCAATATACTTTTATCGCTTAGTATCATGGTAGAAACGAAAGATATCGCGCTCTACGTCGCTACGCCGGTAGAGTCCGGCTCTAGTTCTGGCGTAGCGTTGACGGCAGCCTCTGATTCCGCCTGCCAATAATACGCACGTGACGCGACTCGCAACCGGCCCGCTTCAAAACCTCTCACAAGGCCTTATTGAAGAATACGTCTACCCACACGGCCATCGCGTCACGTTCGGGTCCCCGGGACGAAATTACCTTGTATTCTTTCCGCAACATCGCTAAATTATAGCTGTTAATATTTCATACCGTACGTAAAGTTATATATAAATAAATCAATATTGCTGGACAATTTACGCAGTGATATCCAGCCCCGTGGTAAGCTCGATGCTTGTATTACGGGCGCTAGATAATCTGATATACTTATTAGAATATACATAGATATTTTCTTATTATAGGTAGGTAATTCCTGTAAATCTTTTCAATATTGAATCGAGTGGAAATGGGTCAGTTGGGACCGCTTAGGTCACTGTAAGGGTTATGATGGGGGGATGATCTATCTCATTCCTCGAGGGGAATGGGAAAGGTCATACGGTCTTGGGGGAGAGCGCAAGTCGTGTAGATCCCCAAGGCAAGTCTGATGACTTATCCTTCTCGCGGTACTCCCTGTTATTGGTATAATTCGACTTTCAAGAAATATACGTAACTAAAATCATCAGGCGGCGTCGTGGCCCGGGGGGCCACAGACGTGAGTAGGTTGGGTTTAGGTTAGGTAGGTTAAGTAGGTTAGGTAGGTTAGGTAGGTTAGGTAGGTTAGGTAGGTTAGGTAGGTTAGGTAGGTTAGGTAGGTTAGGTAGGTTAGGTAGGTTAGGTAGGTTAGGTAGGTTAGGTAGGTTAGGTAGGTTAGGTAGGTTAGGTAGGTTAGGTAGGTTAGGTAGGTTAGGTAGGTTAGGTAGGTTAGGTAGGTTAGGTAGGTTAGGTAGGTTAGGTAGGTTAGGTAGGTTAGGTAGGTTAGGTAGGTTAGGTAGGTTAGGTAGGTTAGGTAGGTTAGGTAGGTTAGGTAGGCTAGGTAGGTTAGGTAGAATAGGTTGCTTTTACACGGACCTACTGGGCCGTGTACCGTCCCAGTTGGGCGGAAAGGTGAAATTCCGACGTGGCGCGTCCCCGGGTTGCGGATAGGGGGTTCTGGCCTGCCGATAGCCCCCTTATGGAGTTATCGGCAGGACAGCGTGGACAAAACATCAAACAGGCTGGAGCCAGCCTGGGGCCTCTCACGTGACTCTCTGACCTGCAGACAGCACAGTGATTGGGGCTCGGCAGAGGAAAGGATTTCCAACTCTGTCAAGAGGGATGGACGGAACCCACTATACGTGTAGAGTGGATCGAGAAGGCACCAAATCCCAACATATGGTTCGGCGCCTGCCGAAGGGAGTATCGCGTGTATGGATTCGGGCAGATAAGCACTTCCTGGATTCAGACACGAGGTATGGCCGGGGGGAACTCGGCCGCTAGGGCGCCACACATGGGGACCCTACCCCTCAAAGGAAAAACAAAATGGAAAAAGACAGTTTAGAAAACAGTCCACGTGTGGGTCCCGGAAACGGGGAATCCCATGGCACCGAGGTGTCGCGTCCCGTCGTATACGTGGGGGACAAAAACTGTCATGACGTAAGGGGGCCTGCTGGTGTTTTAACCCAGGAGGCGGAGGGCGTTGACTGCGCACCCACGTTCGTCCCGGGCGTGGATGCGCAGCCAACAGTCGACGATGAAAACGGTGTCAATGCTTGCGAGTCTGCGTCCGTATCAAATGCGGACAAGCAAGCAATGTCACTATGCAAAGAAGGGGTATCTCGCTTTTTTGTAAAGCCAGTTGCATTGCGAAGTCAGATTGATGGAGAGTCAGACAGTTCTGCCATGTCTACATCCTCAATAGCTTCGAATGCAGAAAATCGAAAGCGTAGTCGTAAGAGAGGAGCAAAGCTCCAAGTGGAAAACCCCAAGGGGAACAAGGTTCGCGCACTGTACCTAAGGTCGGAGGGGGAAAACGAAGACGAAGTTTTCGATCCATCAGTACCACCTACAAATACGAAAGCTAAAGAAAAGCTGCCTAAAGCCGACGAGATAGGAGAAGAAATGCAGGCTCACCCAACTGATGATTTGGTAGCCTGTATTAACTCTGAACTGCAGATCGTAGAAAAGATTGCCGACAGGTCCAAAAACCTGAAAGGCGACTATGTTCGTGGTCTCCGTATGGCAGTAAGAAGGGTTCAGGCGGCCTCGTTGGCGTTGGTAAAAAGAGTACCTATAGACTCCAATGTAGAACGCCTAGAAAAGGAGAACGCAGATCTGAGAGCTCAGATGGAAACACTCTCTGATAAAGTTGAAAAGCTGACGGAAGAGATCCACCAACAGGCTAGGGTCAACATAGACCTCATGGAGAAGACACCAGCATCAAATGCTGTGAAAAAAGACGAATGGGAGACCCGATTAATGGATCGGATATCGACATTAATGGATCGTAAATTGGCGGCGGCGGCGGTGGCGGCACAAGCGGCCACACCGACACCGTCAAACAACCCGGCGTATGCAATTTCCGGAGTTGCCAAAAAGAAGAAAAAGGAGCCTCCCCATACAGGGACAGCTCTAGCTGTAATACACGATCAGCAGCCTGAACTGGGGGCTCAAGCCCAAAATTCAAGTTGGACTACTGTCGTGAGTAAAAGGACTAAAGCACAAAAAAAGAAGGCGGCTACAACAGGCCCTACACTAAGCGTAGGGACTGAAACCAAAACCAGTCACACGGCAAACCACAGGCCCAGTGGGCACTCTGGTTCTGTCGCTATGGCTAAACCCAGCCATTTAGGACCTAAAGGAGGACAAAAAAGAGGAGCTGCTCCTCCTAAGCCGCCTAAGCCGCCTCGTCTACCTAAATCCGCGGCCATAACAGTGACCATTCCGGAAGGTTCACAAGACACTTACGCCGCGGTCATGGCAGCTGCCAGGGCCCGCATCAGGCTGGAGGAAGTCGGAATAGATATGGTGCGATCTAAAAGGGCTGTAACGGGAGGACTCATAATGGAACTGTCTGGGCCAGAATGTGCAACGCAGGCGGATACACTGGCTGAGCGTATGCGCATCGCTCTTGAGGATTTCAAGGTGCACATCTCACGTCCAGTAAAGACGGGAGAGTTGAGGCTCAAGGACCTTGACGACAGCGTCACAGCAGGAGACGTAGCCGATGCGGTTGCCCGCGCTGGAAACTGCAATGCTGATAACGTGCGGGTGGGCACAATAAGGCGCTCACCTCGTGCCCTGGGCACGGTGTGGGTTCGATGTCCGCTAGCCTGTGTGCGTACATTGGCAGCGGCGGGAAGTCTGATCGTCGGGTGGACCGCTGCCCGTGTCGACTATCTAACGACACGGCCGCTACAGTGTTTCCGTTGCCTGGAATATGGGCATGTACGCAGCCAGTGTAATAACCCACTTGACCGTAGTGCTCTATGCTACGCATGTGGCGCACCTGGCCACAAGGCAGGGGAATGTTCAAATACGCCAAAATGCCCGCTATGCTCGGACATGGGCTGCAAGGCTGATCATAGGATGGGAAGCCAGAAATGTACCTTCCCTAAGAAGGCGAAAGGCGGGAGGAGGCCTCCTCCACCTGCCGCAAACCTTATAAGGAACTCGGCCGAAAACACAGCGGCCGATATACCTGGCCCATGCCCAGCCCAGGAACGTATGGAAGCCTCTTAATGGACCACAACCTATTAAAAGTCCTCCAGTGTAACATAAACCACTGCCAGAGCGCGCAGAATTTGCTAATGCAAACTCTTGCGCAGTGGTCAATAAAATGTGCTGTAGTATCGGAGCCCTATCGCATCCTGGACCATCCTCGCTGGTTTGGGGATGAACAGGGTTCTGTCGCTATCTACTGGGGAGGAGGAGAAGGAGACCCACACTGTGCGCTCATAGAAAGGGGTAATGGCTTTGTAGCAACGGAATGGGGGCACATGGCGGTTGTGGGGTGCTATGTTTCCCCCAACTGTACCTTAGCCGTGTACGAGGCGTACCTTGATGAGGTCGGAGACTGCATACGTAGATGCCTTCCTCGACCTGTGCTGGTACTAGGCGATTTCAACGCCCATTCACGTGAGTGGGGCAGTCATCGAGACGATCCAAGAGGAGTCTCTATCACCGAGTGGGCGGCTGGCCACGACCTCCGACTACTGAACCGGGGCTCAACAAGCACTTGTGTAAGGTGGCAGGGAGAGTCCATCGTAGACCTCACATGGGCAACCCCATCAGCCGCTTCCCTAGTTTCCGGGTGGAGAGTGGCTGAAGAGATTGTCACCTTGTCCGACCACCGCCACATTGTCTTCGATGTCCATCGTCTCCCATCTTCCAGAGCGCTTCGCAGTGACGGTAGTCCGCCCAGACGATGGGCTCTAAAGCGAATGGATAGAGATATGCTCGAAGCGGCTGCAATAATCGCGGCCTGGCCGTCGTGTAACCAACCTGTCCTACCAGATGCAGAAAGGGAGGCAGCATCATTCCAGGACACAATGACGTCCATATGTGACATCTCGATGCCTCGAGCTAGGACGTCAATGCTCAAGGCGGTGTATTGGTGGTCGATGGAGATAGACAGGCTACGGGAAACATGTCTACGATCTCGTCGTAAATACACGAGAACCCGGAGAAGAAGACGAGCTACAGCCGAGGAACTGGAGGAAACTTATACGGAATACCGTGCCGCTACGAAAGCCCTCCAGATCGCGATTTCCGAAGCTAGGTCTCAGGGGTGGTCCGAGCTCCTGGAAGATCTGAATAGGGATCCTTGGGGTCGCCCGTACAGGTTAGTGCTTGGCAAACTCCGACCTTGGGTCCCTCCTCTGACTGAAACTCTGGACCCTGCTTTTGTTGAAAGAGTGGTAGAGACCCTCTTCCCGGGAGCTCAGGACACTCCTGTTTTAGTCGCCCAGCCATCAGACCCCAACACAGTCACTGCAGAATGGGAAGACAGCTCGGGAGTCACAAGGCAAGAGTTGGACCGAGCCGTAAAACGCCTCAAGGCTAGAAACACAGCGCCTGGACCTGACGGCATTCCCGGCAGGGCCTTAGCTCTGGCTCTGTCTGCAGGCCTAGGAGACAAGCTGAGACAGCTTTTCAACAGTTGTCTACGCTCAGGTGTATTCCCCAAACCTTGGAAGGAGGCGAAATTGGTCCTGCTAAGGAAGGCCGGAAGGGACAGAGATTCTCCATCGGCATACCGTCCAATTTGTTTGCTGGATGAGGTTGGCAAATTATTCGAAAGAATAATTGCTGACCGTCTATGCATTCATCTTGTTCGGGTGGGTCCCAACTTGTCAGATGACCAATTCGGCTTTCGGCGGGCACGCTCAACTGTGGACGCAATTAAACGCGTCCGATTACTGTCGGACCAGGTCGTGTCACGAGGCGGGAAGGCTCTAGGGGTGTCACTAGACATCGTGAATGCCTTCAACTCACTGCCCTGGAGGACAATAAGGGAGGGACTATTATTTCACAATGTGCCTCCTTACCTGCAACGCATTGTTGGAGCCTACCTACACGACCGGGGAGTTCAGTACATGGGTAGGGACAACACGCACAGAAAGGAGGTTGTATGCGGAGTTCCACAGGGGTCCGTCCTTGGACCACTTCTGTGGAACCTTGCATATGATGCGGTATTGCGGGTCGAACTTCCTACCGGCGTTAATGTCGTCTGTTATGCAGACGATACGCTTATTTTAGCTGGCGGGGATACCTATGATAACACAAAAGCACTGGCTGAGATAGGAGTGTCTTGTGTTATCACAAAAATACACGAGCTGGGTCTTCAGGTAGCGCCTCACAAGACCGAGGCGCTATGGTTTTACAAGGCCAGAACTAGGAGGCCAACCCCTACGTCAATTCGCGTGGGAGACGTAGATGTGCAAGTGGGTCAATACCTTAAGTACCTTGGACTCACCCTGGATAGCCGTTGGGATTTTGGGGAACACTTCAGTAGGTCCATTCCTCGCATTCTTGGGGTGGTAGGTGCTCTACATAGACTTTTACCGAACCTAGGTGGCCCTAGGGAGGGCGTTCGTCGTCTATATGGTGGAGTAGTCCGTTCAATGGCTCTCTATGGCGCACCTGTCTGGTCACATCGGTTGGCAGGCGTTGGACGCTACAGGGCTATGTTCAATAGACTTCAGCGTCCTATTGCCATAAGAATCGTTCGAGGGTACCGCACAATCTCGTTCGAGGCTGCAACACTACTGGCACGGTTCCCGCCTTTCGACATCTTGGCCACGATGGACGCTTCCATCTACTCCCGTCTGCGCCAAGATAGTACTGGTGGGGCTGCATCAGTGGAAGTGCGGAGAGAAGAGCATCTGCGAGCATTGGTTAGATGGCGCGAACGGCTCCAAGAGCCCAGGAACGCGCGGCAAAGAGCAGTAGGCGCAGTCTTGCCAAACTTCGAGGATTGGCTAGAGGGTGGCGGTACCATGACATACCGTCTCACTCAGATCCTTACCGGGCATGGTTGTTTTAATGATTTCCTGAACAAAATCGGACGCATACCAACCTCGCATTGCCACCATTGTGAGTCAGAACGGGATTCCGCACAGCACACTTTCGAGGAGTGCCCGGCATGGACCACCGAAAGAAGGAACCTGAGAAACAGGATTGGGCAGGACCTTACACTGCCCAGGGTGGTGACGGCCATGCTAGCAGACGAGACAGCTTGGAAGGAGGTGGCATCTTTTTGTGAGACCATCATGGTCCAAAAAGAGGTCACCGGACGCAATCTCGAAAGGGCTGATCCCGCACGAAGGGTACGGCGGAGAGGCGATCGTAACGATCGCCCCCCGCCGCCTGTCACATGAGGGCGTCGTGACTTTTTATAGGTGATCTGGGTCTGCGGGTAGTCGGATTGAGGGATCCGACTTCCCCTTAGGCTGACCTCGGGACGATCGCGACACTCGTGGCAAGTGTCGCTGCAGGTTTTTTGCACGTACTGGAGCGCAGCGCTCCCGAGAGGTGCTATTTGGCAATGCAAGGTGATCCTGGCGCGGTCCATCGGAGTTCCCAGGATCATCGCGTATGCATAGAGGCCGGCCACCGGGGGTTATTTTAGTGGGTCGTCAGATAGACATCCCCACATAGCTATACTGTACCCTTCATGCAGTATAGTATCTGTGAGCAGATTTTTTCCCTCGACAACAAAAAAAAAAAAAAAAAAAAAGGGTTATGATACCATTACAACCACAATAATACTCAATTTTCCAATACATTTTATTCTTCTTGCGAGATCATATCCCATAAAAATTGCGTTCAAAATAATAAAAACAAGCAACACTTATTTACTGCCAAGGCATGATTGTTAGGATTACGACGACCGTAAACAAACAAAATATAAGAAACTTTATTTCCCCAAAATGGTGTTTTTTATTTGTATCGCCATTTCATCTGAAAGCTCGCGCTTCAGATGGTTGTCATAAACAGTTATTAATCATCGCGTCACCCGTATAACTTCAAAGGGCCATTTAATCAACTGCGAACGGTTCCGCCTGTGTGCCATTACTCAACCTCCTCGTTTACAAATTCTTGTCTGACGTTCACCTTATCAACATCCGAAATCTACGAACATCTTTAATATTTACACGCGTCTACTGGAAACTCTACTTGAAAGTTGAGTAACTCATCGGTGAAACGTCAATCGTTATACGCCATCTTTTAGAAGTTTGCCTGGAGCCATGTTTCCATAATGCATTAAATGCATGAAAGTTACCCGGCTCAGTATAACTTACACAATGAGAAAGTTAAGCGCACAGATTTAAAGATTTTGTAGTTTCTTATCTCCAGTGCTGTATAAGCTCGTATTTTTGCAAGCTTCCTCGGATATTTACATTATGGAGCTTTTTATTTAAGAAGGTAGCTTAAAACTTTGTCTTCATTTATTTAACTAGTCTAAGTAACTTGCTAAGTAGTCAGAGAAGAAAATATAAATTAGCATTGTTATAGTGGACTTTCTCGTGAAGGAAGATCTAGAGATGCTGTGTGCATTAATCATGTGCTGTAATTGTAAAGAATAACACCGTGAGGACACCCCTGGTTGTAGACTCGTCAATATGCCAGGAATTGACGAGGTTTTTCACTTTGCTTTTTAATTACCTTTTATTATTAAAATCTTAAAAATCGAATTTTGTGAACGTTGTATAAATCATATAAATCATAGTATTATGGTTATCGGTTACATTACATCATGATAGATCCTCGATCGATGACATCATAATATTTGCATACAGAATGCGTCAAAGAATAATTTACTAAGCAAATTCCACTACTGCAAAGATAATTAATTGATGAATCCGTGCCTAATTTAATTATTATTTGTAACTTCTCGGTGTATAAATTTCATGTTATATATTTTTCTTTTTAGAAATTTAATCTTATTGATAGAAAATTCTTATGACTGTGACGCTAAATAAACTTTTACGATATAATTGAGTTCGTTTTATAGAGAAGTCATTGTACTCGGTACTCGCGGTACATGTCGCAGGTCTGCGGCGACCGCGAGAGTTCGATAAGATGGGAGATAGCCCATCTGGCAGTCCAACTTTGCCTACGTCTTTATCTCTTTATTTGCCGACTTCTTAGTTCTTAAATAGCGAGTTGGAATGGCTCTCGATAAGGCATTATGTAATGAATGGCGCTTACTTGCTAAGGTATTGGTTAAGGTTAAATCCACATTTTATTGCAAAAGGTGAAGTTCTTATAGAAATTGATTCTATCATAGAATTAGGCATAGATTAGCCCAACTGATCATTGAGTTAGTAAACTAAGTATATTTATGTACATAGATCTAATCAATTCAAAAAAAGTGGTATCAGCAGTGAAATAATGAGGGCTTACTCAACAACGATTGAATTGGATATTTCGGCAGACGTTCCCTTCAGAAACGACGTTGGTTATTGAAAGTTGTTTCTATTAAAAAACTGGATTGGTCATAGGTAATCATAGATGGCTATCTATGAGTATGTCACCGCAAAGGAAATCCGCATCGACCCCAAGCATTAGATACAAACGAACTAATACAACGGGGCTTTTATTTCCGTTACACGTTCCCTGGAATAGAATCACCAACGTAACTATTCTCATCAGTTTCGCAAGGAATAGGCGCAGAAAGCTGTATCGAAAGTTACCAGAGCATCGGGTCGGAAATATCGTAACATTGTTGGATAAATAAGAGCATATTGCGAGCAATGATGGCCTCGCATGGCTCGCTGACCGCCGTCCCCCGAGGGACCGAGCGAGGATTACCCAGGCCGACTGCGAAACATTCCCCACCGGAGATATCCTAATAAACCGACTTTTTTCCACTTGCGAAAAACTTGAGTGATTGCTGCCCAAATAGTTTCTACAGCGGTTTGATGTGTAATTGCAATATTCTATTTATTTCCTAACAGAAATTGCCTAAACCATGTATTTAAAAATTAACCCCAAGTCGATATTATTTAGCATTTTGAAAAAAAATATACAGTAAAATAAACATTCGAATCCAAATAAAACTGATTCAAAATAATGGAATTACTTAAAGATTAGTTTTAATAATTCCATTACATCACATGCTCCATAGCCAAATATTAAATACTTACTCTTAACTTCGGAACAACACATTTTCCCGTACCAACATTTAGCCCTTTTAATATTAAACAAAAACTTCGCTTCGTACAATTTAAAATGAAGTTATTAGCATAATCTCAGATGGGCCGTAAATTTGCGTAAGAACACCCACTACGCGAGTGGTTACTGTAATCCCCACCCCACTTGTCTTGAACATTCCACCGTCATTATGTTTTGCCAAAACGTTAGCGCGAGATAACCCGAACCGTGCTTCCACTTTAAGTTGTACTCGCACCACAAAATCGATAAATTAAATGGAGAAGCTAGCTAGATTTTAATGAAAAAAACGCTAAACGCAGGAAAATCCAAATCTGCGGTGGAAAGCTAGTTAAAAAAACCATTTTAAAAACTACTCCTATACCTACGTTTTAATTAACATTGCAATTAACCCTTTTTGGATTATTTACTTTTCAACTAATTAAATTGATGATAAATTCAATGTTTATTCTTCACTGTGTTAAAATAATTTACTCCGCAATAACCGCTATTCCTAATTAATTTAAACGTTTTATGAAACGTATTCAGCACCTTAATTAAGACCAACACTTCAACAGTATTATGTTAGCAAGAGTCTCTCTTAACCTTACCATATAAAACATATTAGCCAATGAGCCCTCTAGTATACAACAGATAAACGTGGAATCAGAGGACTATTAACATCGTTTTGCGGATGAGTGGCGACAGTAATTGCCGTGTAGGCAGCGGACTCGAATTTATGGCGCCCACTGCGGATAATTGAGTCGGGACTGTACAATGTGGTCTACCTGTGGCATACTACCGTCTTCCAACATGACTGATACACTATTCATTTTATTACAATAGGAATTACTTTATATATTTGTAGATGACTTTCTACGTGTCGACTTCACAAGAGAAGTATTTACTGAAAAGCCGCTTTTCTAAAATTGTATTAAATTGCACTCAGAATAAAAAATTGTAAGAAACGAAATAATAAATACTTAAATATTGCTGGACAATTTATACAACAACACCTAGCTCCGTGGTAAGCATGAAGCTATACGGGTGCTAGATTTCTAATATAGGTACCTACGTAATATATACATACAAAGATATATATGTTTTTAACTCTTAGAACACTCGTCACATATATTTTTAAATCGTTTTTTTCCGAGACGGGAATCGAACCAGCAAACTCTTGCGTTGCAGGTGGACCTTCACCCGCTTCGCTACAGAAGCTGTCGTATAACAGACGTCGTCGGTTGATACCGACATTATATTGGTCGTATTTATTTAAATTATCTTCAGTTTTAAATCAATGTGTCTAAGTTTATTTTATAAAAAATACCAAGGAACCTATCCAAGACTAATTGGTAGCCACATAAGCTGGTCGATAAATCGTCGTTTACCTCAAAATTGGCGGAGCGTATCACGTCCCGTAAGTAACTGGAGGCAAGAATCCCGCAGCCGAGAAATGTTTCCACTAAAGCACAATAACGTACTTGCGAGCAGTAAGCGGATTATGAGAGGTTCCGAAGTAGGCTGCTTTGAAACTCGCAAGAAAAGCAATATCCATTATCTTGTGAGGGCTTTGTGCGGCGTCCGCGGCCTGCATTGTTGCCCGCTTGCAGCACCCGCGTATTGTCTGCTTCGGAATTCGGACCCTGGCTTACCTCGCAAAAAATTAAAACCACGATCCCTTTGTGTTTTTCCTGAAAAGAAGGGTGTACAACCTACATTTACGGAAAAGCACTTTCAATGGGGACGTTACTCAAGTTTTAATTCTGAATTAATTTCGACTTTCCATTTGAGTCTAGGGGTGGAGCTGGTGTTTGCAGTAACCTGTTTACCAATACGATTACTCCTGGATTGCTCATTACTATTCTCGCTTCGCATCGGAGTGACGCTAATGTGACTCATAACATGACAAGTCGAATCAGGGCCGCGTTTACCTACAAGTGGAGTGATCTAAACGTTGATAATATTCAATACCCTGTGTGGTACAAAGTAACTGGTTATACTAGGTTATAATTGTATCGTAGCTATGATAGAAGTACCTATATTGAATTAAAATATTTAATACAGAGAAGTACCGCTCTATTTTTTGCTTTTATTTTAGATACGAGATGGTTGTTTTAATTTAGTACATTGATAATTTTGTGTTTTAGTTTAAAAATAAGTTATTTTGTTTTTGTTCCTTGCATGCGCGCTGTTATTTAATCTTATCTACATTATTTGGACTAAAACTTAATAAGAAACAGTAGTTTCCATGATACACATTATACAAATCGGCAAGGATCAACAAACACACCTGCACGCTCCATTTCAAGTCCCGCGATCTCAAGCACAAACACCACTACTCTTGTATCGGACCTAAGCAAATAGCTACACGGCAATTTATGTCTATGAACGGAGACTCGAGTGCCACCCTGGGGGTTGCTTTGATTGTTTTGTTCTTTTCAGGGATTCTTGCCAAATTAAGACGGAGTTCGAGTGCTTAGAAATAGGCAATTTTGTAATCGAAATGGTCTTCGAGAACGACGCTCGGTTTGTAAAAAAATGCGTCGGTAATGTGCCAGACAAATTTTCTATTGGTGACAGAATAAATTGTTAATAAAAGCTGTTTAAAAATCATCAAAATGAATATTTGTGCATAGAAGAAACGTATGGCGACAAGTACACAGAATAACGGCAAGTTGACGTCGCCTGCCTTCTTTTGTTTAAATGTAAAATAGGAAGGTGTCACGGCAATTACCGTATGTTTTGTCTGTATACTTTCCGCCTCTGAGAAATAACGATAACTCCCTTTGTATCTCTGAATTGAAAGTAAAAATCTGTTCCTACAGTTTCTGTTCTACTTGAAATATCAATTCAGGGTTAGGTCATTGCAGTTTGGAGGTAACATGCTCAAGTGGAGTTCAGAGTTCTGTTTCAGCTTCACTAAGCCTATCGCCCCGAGACACCAAACATTTGCTGAGCACTTAACTGGTACACATTAGCGCTTGCTTAAAATCAACAGAATTTACCGCGAATATTGTTACAGGAAAGTTGCTGTCTGTTATACAAAGTCTAGGTTTTACTGTTATTAAATTATCCTTTTCATAATAATAATGTTTTCGATAGCATTGTATTTACATATCTTGTTTAAAAGGAGTTAAGTCGTTTTATATAGCTTTTTGTTCCATTCGTCACAAAAACTCAAACAAAGAATTATGTTACTCACAAACTACTGAAAAAAACTCAAGCTTAACGGGCGCTTAATTGTTCTATTCTTAAAAAGAATCAGATTTCAAACATAATAATATTATAACGTAGATAACAACTACTTAAAATTATTTTACCAAATATTGTGAGATTTCTCTTTTTAATCGAAAAATTAATTCGTTCTTGCGCTTTTAAGGATAAATCATCTTTCATTATACGTAATTGAAATAAAGGCTCACGAAGCAGTATATTTCTAACACCTACGTAATGAAAACCCTAATATCTTACCGCGTTATAAATGAGAAAAGAAAATTTGATTACATTAAATTAGGTCGCTCCTAAGAGGGTCTAATTTCGACCAAACGGCTTTTTACTGCAGCTTCAGAAAAATATTCGATGTGAATCGTAACCGAAAGCGCGAGCGAGCATTATTCGCTAATGAAATATCAACAGTCTTCCATCCAATAACTTATAAACGATCGTAAAATTATTTCATTCAGAAAATGATTAAATCTTTAACCGTACAGACTAAATTTATCTCTTACGTAAGGTTAGAGAAATCCGTTTTCTGACGCAGCAATTTAGAACGTTAACAGACTACGTTTAGCTTAGGTCTTGTAGTTGTTTTTCATGAAGTTTAGAAGTCGCTAATCCGCATGAGCTCGTATCGCAGTAGAGGACCGTTTCCATGTTTATTGTCAAACAGGATTAGAAGGATAACACACATTAGGCTCTTCTAGAACATTAACCCGCCGCGGCTGTGAATAAACGGCGCGTTACGTTCCGAATGTGTCATTGTCGTCGCGGTGCGCTGTGACCCACCACAGACAAATGGACCCCATTTGGCCTCAATATTTTCGCGTTTTGGTGCCCCATTGTGGTGTTTTGAAGTAAAAATGTTAAACACTTTGAACAGTTTTAGCAAATTTTCTATGGTGTATCTTACTTATACAAAAATGCATTAGCTGAACTGATTAAACTGACTATTGTGCTTTAGTGTTTAGTCACTTGTGACGGGAATACAATTTACTCCATAAGAACTTTCATAAACCGCAAAATATTTTACTTTCAAGATTTTATTGTTCAATCTTGGAAACAAACACGTTTGAATGCATGATATGTTAAGCAGTCTCTTAATAAAGGGAGCAGTTTAGGCCATAATTCTGTAAGCGTCGACTGAGTTTTATTAAAATCATAAATCGCATGTCAAATGCACCCGTTCCCTCCAAGACTTGAAACAGATGTACAAACGCCGTAAGTATATAAATCACCACGTTAAAAATGAATCGTTCACCTTAAGAATGTACCCGAATAAAGTAAGAATAAAGTTGAATTTCTGTAGCTCATTTTATGTACCAACAATGGAACTGGCGTCGCTTGCTCTGATTGTTTCGTCCGTGCTGAGTTCGACTAACAGCTGAGTTAGGTAAGCCCAATCATGGAATATTACAAAGCAGAAACTGAAAGGAATTACGGGAGTGGTGGAAATAGGCACGTCTGTGTCGGCATTAGCCGGGATTATGAACGTCCAGCCGGGTCACCCGCAACTCTGTTACCGATCTTAAACGCTCCAACAAACTTCCGCCTGCATTTTGGTTCAATTAACAGGGGCTCTTGTAAGCTTACCCGCGATCGTAATGTCGGGACCGCTCATCAAACTGTATCCCTATTATGTGCTGCCTTTATCACGCAACACATGCTCTTTTGTTATTTTATCGCAGGAGCGAGTTTTTAATTGAAAGTGCTCTTTTATCAACGTTATGGAACGTGGGGTCCTGTAAATAAAACAATTGGGAAAACATTTCAACTTTAAATGTATCTAACCTTACTAACGTACTTATCGTAAGGTAATCTATAATGAGAGCTTATACTGTAATATTTGACTCACCGAAGTAATACAGATAATAGCACTATTGAAACTAATTCTCACGTAGCTCATTTCTCTTTGTTTCGATTTGCCTGAGTTAGGCTCACCTGACTCTTTACCCGAGGCTAAGCCTCTTAAGATTGTTAGGTAACCTTTCAGCATTTTGCTAGAAGGTATCAGTTCAAGAGTACCTACCTTGTTTAGTGACGACTCAAGTCTCCTTACACACTTTCGTTCGAAAGGTAATACTCTACGTGCTACGAGACATTGTGCTACAGAGTGCTACGCCGTAGCTAGAGCTATTAAAAATTCTTTGATTAAGACAACATTTAAGGGGACTTACAAGGTTGTCAATCAAGAATATCATACAAAATGGTTTCCAAATTGAACGGGTGACAAAAAGTTACAAATTAGAAGTAAACAAGTGCGTAGAAGTGATTAAAAAAAGGCTTTAGATCAAAGTTGTTTTAAATTAATTAAAAATCACTACTATTTTATCACTCCTCTAGAAAACGTTGCGGGTGACTGGTAGATACGCAGATACTGTAAAGCAGACATATTATTATATTGGCTGTAATCATGTGCAAATACAAACATGTTTACAGAGTGGCTGAATAGACGTAGGCGGACTTACCCTAGCTATTAATTAGGTATCGGCTTAGCAACTATACATAACATCAGGTTATTGAAAGGATTAGCCTTGGTTTAATGTATCCCTAACTCATCCATATACAATACTCGTTACACGATAGAGTAAGTAGCAAATTACATTGTCATCTAAATATTTTAGTATTTACCCTTGTCTATATCGAAGAAAGGAGGCCTTTGCCGTGAGGCACACCAAAATAAGAGACATTCTATAGTATAGTGAAGTGATTAATTAAGTAGTGAAAAACTCTTGTAGTATTTTTGGAATAAAGGCTTTATTATATCGAAGAAATCTGTGCCCAAGAGTGGAGGGTGAAATATAGATACACATCAAATGCAAATATATAAGTAGAGCTCAGATACACTAAAGTATACTATAACAAACAAAAGATTTAATAATAAGTCCATCAAAAGTCGCCCACTTAAAAAGCAACATTAAATGAATACGAGTGAAATAACGAGGTGTTCCGGTTGCATTAAGCGAGGCATTTAGGCAGAACGTGAACTCTCACGTTTAGCAGAAACGCAACTTCAATTTGCTTTATTTGCTAATTAGTAAAGTTTCCCTTTGACGAGACGCTACCGTGTCGCCGGTAACATGACTGCCAGTCTCGGTAGACTCAATGAAACTGTCTTCATAATTTTATCAGACTGAATGCTAGGAGATCATTTGTCATCTTATCTTAATTCATATTAGAATAAACGGGAAATCCACGAACGTAATTTCAGACACAATGGTCAGACGATACTTTAATTCCGATATTCATTTCGATGGTGTAGAAACAAAATATTGCATTTCTTCTTGCACCACACCGTGAAATGCACCAGGGAAGCCGTAAAATTAGAAATTTCAATTATCATAGAATATTTTGAGATTTCGTCTAGTAAAAATGCATGAGCAGCATATTAAGTTAGTATAAAATTTTAGTATGAAATTTTACACAGTCACAAATGATGAGCAGTTGTATTAATGTTGGAAATCCCAACCAAAATATGATTGTGAAATCAATCTTGATGACGCTCGATTAATTATATGAAACTATTCAGTAATTTTGA
This sequence comes from Chloroclystis v-ata, assembly GCA_963691955.1. Taxonomy (NCBI): domain Eukaryota; kingdom Metazoa; phylum Arthropoda; class Insecta; order Lepidoptera; family Geometridae; genus Chloroclystis; species Chloroclystis v-ata. Next base: position 5,604,010 of record OY829902.1, on the reverse strand, counting down.
ATTAACTGAGATTTGATTGTTGCATTGATTTGAAATGCTCGCTTATTTCCAATTGCTGATGAATCGATTGTATGAGAGAGCAGCGAGTTTAGATGGTAGTATTTACCGAACATTTGTAATTTGGTCTATTGATTCTATTGTGAAATTAGAACTGCTTTTGCCTAAAATGTGTTTCAAATATCCTGAATATGAACATGAGAGCAGATACATTGTTCCGTTAACACATGTTGGTAACTAATGCTTATTTATATAGTGTACCGTTATTTAGGGAAATATGTTTACAATTCCAATAATATTAAACTGAAACGTTAATAAAACACAAGTTTAGAGTATTCGGGCTATACTTACCTACTTGTTGCTAATGAGGACTGACTGTGCTTCAACATTCAGGCTGTCAGAACTTCGCTAATGAGTGAAACTGCATTTACAGGCAACCGACTGGAGAACTCTCACAATTAACATACAACATTACTTACCCACAAAAGTTCTTGTGTGTGCTAAACCACACTTTGTCTCCTTTATGTCTCTGACGTCAGGCATTAAACTTGTGATGTCATAGTTTTATGTATTTTGCCATTAACATTTTACTTACATCTTTATCCTGCTGTTCATTCCGTGTAGGTTACTAGTTTTAGCCTTTACTTTTAACTTTAAAAAAACATAAACGATGGCAGTTCATGGATCCAAAAATTCTAGAATGGAGATCGCAAAATGATAATCCCATTTTTAGACGTACACAAACAAGAAAAACAGAGACAATGTCTAGCAATATTTAAATTAACTTATATATTTACAATTCTCTCTCTCTCTCTCTGTTTCTGTCTCAAATAGGCAAGCAACATAGAACGAAATACTCATGCAGTACAAAATATACCCTATGCTATTTCTTTTCAAACAATATTACAGTACAAAAACAGTGTGTCAAATTATGCCGTACTGTAAATCAGTTGGTACTTATCGCAGAAGATGAGTCCTGATAATTGAAAATTCAGCGCGCGCCGCCCGGATTACGGCGCCCGGGACAGGCACGGATAATCCGGCTAGATGTTGACGTTATCTTTGTCGGCAATAGGTATTATGATGGAGGTAATATTGAAATTAGTGGGTATTATTTTACTCGGGTGGAGGATTATTGTGACAGTTCATGAGCTTTATTTACCAATGGCACAGAATATATAATTAATGGCACAGAATATATAATTACTACGCAATGGTAAGAATGTATTTGAACTTTGATTTTAATTCAATTTAATTTCATTTATTTCAGACAACATTTTTGATATTATGAATTTTTTTGTCTATATCTATAACTAGCTGCCCCCGCGAACTTCGTCTCGCCATATACTTTTATTTGCAACTATTTTTTTCCCTCGGAAGCATGAATTTTCCGCGGTAAAAAGTAGCCTATGTTCTGTCTCAGGGACTAAAGATTGTATGTGCCAAATTTCATCAAAATCGGTTGAGAGGTTTAAGCGGGAAAGCGTAACAGACAGAAAGACGGACGGACAGACAGACAGAGTTACTTTCGCATTTATAATATTAGTTAGGATTATTACATTACATTGACTCCCCCCCGTACCCCAGTGACGCTTACATGGAGCCTACATCGCATGCTGGCTAGCTGAGCGCGGTGAGCGACAACCTCGCGACTTTTTAATCATACTTGCATTTTTAAACTCGTGATATCTTCCGAATGAAATGTCCGAATTGAATAATTTAAAAAGTTTTATAGAGATATTGAAATATTCGTAATTAACATGTGATTTATTTTGATAATGTTTTATTTGAAAATACAAATATAGAGCTTTTCCTAGCGGCGGCATTTAAATTAATTATATTGAAAATTAAAACACTTATTGTGACATAACTATAATAGTTAGATATATGCTGTCGCGACATTTTTTGTAGATATTAATGTGTTCTACAAAATTGTAGTACATTGTAAATTTCTAAAATGAATAGTTTTCGCAGCGCATGCGATATAAGGATTTTTTTTTACATCTTGGGTTACATATTTGGGTTTTCCGTACGGATCCCTAATTTTTTTGAAAATTTAATATAGCCTATAACCTTCCTCGATAAATGGACTATCCAACACTGAAAGAATTTTTTAAATCGGACCAGCGGTTCCTGAGATTAGCGCGTTCAAACAAACAAACAAACAAACAAACAATCAAACAAACAATCAAACTCTTCAGCTTTATAATATTAAGTATAGATGTTGCAACTGCATGAATTGTTTAAACTACCCTTTACGCTTGCTTTACTCGCTAATGACGTTCATGATAAAATTATCATGTGTTAATCTAGAATCTAGATTTTAAATATGAATACTACTTCTGATAATACAAATTTTTAGAGAGTTGTTACTTTTAAAATATGAGTATATGATTTAGTCGTGAGAATTAAGTTATCCAGTCGGGCTGTCGCAGTAATCATTGTATATGTATTTATGATCACATGGTACAAACCTTAGGACATTATAACATAAGATGGTATTTAATGGTATAAATAACTACTTGTTGTAAAAAATAACTTGTTTTTACATTAATCGGTACAGTTTAATCGCGATCGCTTTGCTTGCTCTCCCTCCACGGCCTGCCATGTTTTGTTCTCGTTCATTATAATAATGTTTCCGTTCAATCGCGCCGTCGATCGCTTGTTTATTAATTGGTACATTAACAATGTCGTTAATGACCTATAAACCATTGGGAAATCCCTGAATAAGCTTTACAGCTACATAAAATAGCATAAATAATCAATTATAATTTAAAAAAATTACAATATGCGATGAAATTTCGTTTATCTATTTAGATAAAGTATAACCGCATCTCATATACCTACCTAAGTGTACATTTTGGAGAATTGTACTAAAAGTACAGCTTCAACAGGATGTCTAAGAAATATTCTAAAAAAAAACAAATTACATTGTTATTAAATTTACTAGATAGAAAGGTATTAATCTTAAAATGAACTCCCCTCCACAAAACCGTGATAATTTCAACGTGTGAGAGGAAATACGTATTGCATCAGTATACTTGTGTGCGTGCTACAACTTTACTGTAAACATGGACTCATCCGCGCACTGCGTTGTCAATAAGTTGTGCGACCAATCCCGTGTAGGCATTTGTATGGCGGGGAGCGCGCTCTTTGTTTGAGTGACACGTCCGTTCAGTCGCGCGTTCGGCTCATTAATGCCGAAGTTGGCCGACAGATCCAGCCTTTCTCTCATAGTGACACCGTGAAGGCTAGACATTTGGCGTTCGTCGACATCGTTAGTAAAAAAGTACAAAATGTATGGATTTGACATAAACCTATTATCATTATGGTCTAAGCTATTGCCACATGTCTATGGGGCCCGTTTGTTTATACGTCATTGAACATCCAATGACAAAGATCAATTTATGTGTGTTGTATCTATACACCTTTTTGCATGTACGTGTAACCGCGGTGGAGGGGCGTTCAGTTTAAAAATGGTTTTACTATACTTGAGTTACGCAGCGTAGACAGATACAGGGGTGAGTTTATTAGTTATTGGTAAAATAACTTAATATTTAAACTTATGCTGCGGTATATCAGCACAAGGTTCCCTCCATCTCATATCATAGAATCATAGATATCTAATCTAAATAATATATTTAAAGCCTTCAGAATTTCTAATCAAGATCAAACAAATATTTTCAAGTTTTCGAATTAAAGGTCTTGGTCCAATTAGATAGAGCGATAATTTTTCCTTGATCTACGTTCCAGAAATTGGTCGTGAATATGTGATGATACAGACTGGAAACAGACGAGATTACAATCAGAAGGTTCTATTATAATAGAGCATGCGGCGGTAAATCCTACGTAAAACAAAGATCAAACCTCCCGAGAGAATTTAATATCTGTTCATGGCAAATGTAATGTAATAACCCCGTAAATATGGGGAACAATAGAAGGTAAATTAGTTTTTGGGGAGCACAAACTCAATTGACAAAAAGGATTGCTGTGCTTCATCTGCGAACTGTGAGATACGAGATTTATTTATCAGGGGAGTAGGGTGGTAAGGGTTTTCAAGTTCCCAAACAAGTTAATTCCGTTCAACAAATAACCAACTTAAAATAGTTTAAAGTGGGTACGTGAGGCACTCATGACTTGATTATTACCACCCCAAATATTTTCAAACTCAATGCTTTTGAATATCAAGCTTACACGGATCTCGAATCTCGACAACTCCGATCCTGTAGAATCTGTTGATGGTTAACTAGAAGACATTCTGAGTAGGTAGGTACTGCACTAATTAACTCGGTTTGTACCAAATGTTCCGAGATTTGTAAAGGGTTTTATTCGAGAGACCCGTGCCAGTATTGCGGAGCTTGTTTTAGTAACAGGAACTTGATGCATGATACGCATAAAACGATTGATTGCACTATGTTATCTAACAATGACACAACACTTGCCATGACTGAACACGCTCTACCTATCTGTCGTATATGAAGCTTTATCCGTTAAGTGAAAGGACGATCAGTCATGCTCCCGTATCTATGGTCATAGACAGACTGTAATCTTTTCTATTCCGCAGAATGCGGCAAAAGTTTCGATGTTTCGTATTGTTTTGTGTCTCAGGCTGTTTTGTTATTTGTTATTCACGAGGCGACGTAGACATCGGGCACGGTCCGGTAACATTCGTCTTGAATTTTTCAAAGTCCCTGCTTGAATTCGTAACCGGAGGGAGTGATACAGTTTTCTGTTCACCTACTTATACAATTTATGTCCATGCATTGCAAATACTTCGATACATTTCATTTTAGCTACATAATTTATTGTTTTTGATTTATATGCCACGTATACTCGTAATACTTACACGATTAAATGTTAAAGCTTAAATTAATGGTACATAATAAAATTGAGTTGAAAAGAAAATCTGAACGCTTTTATTAAGTGCTGAATCAATGAACATGTCCAACGCCCTCCTCTTGAATTGGAATATATTTTTTACCTTTACCTGACTTACTTTAAGACTGAAATGTACCAGATATGAGTAACTAAAACAATAGAGAAGCAATCAATTGTATAGAGCAGAGTACGGCCTCCGAGCTCCTTCAATTAGCTAACAATAGCGATGTATCGAGGCAGCGCCGCCCACAGCCCCGCATAACCTGTAAGATTATGACCCCAACTAATTTCAAGTTTCTAAACTTCATTACTCGCACCGCTGGAGATCCAAGGTGATGATAAAATTATAATAAAGACTTGTTAGGTTCTGTGTTATAGCGGCGGTGTTAGTTAATTTCACAGCTTGGAGAGTTTGCTCTTTAATGTCTAGCAATAAAACTGACGAATGTTCCAGGAAGACACTTTTTCCAGTGCTATTTGAGCCTTGAAATACTATTCTAAAACGTTTTATATTATTTATTAAGGTAGATAGTCAAGTGTCCTATACAAGTGCATATCAATCTGTTTAAGGTCATCAACATTAAAAACTTATTACAGAAAATCATCTCAGTTTAAATCATGACAGTATTTATTCTGGGGGCAGGCAGCATATCTTCGGTTGTATCTGATATAGTTTAACACAGTTAGTTTTATGATTTCCGTTCGTAAACGCACGAACAGACTTAGTAAAACAACCTAAAAGTTTAATAGTTCCATGTAAGGTCCGTGTAGCTGTAGACCCTAATAATCCTCTTCAAGTCGAAGCATAGCGTTTAATTAAGAACACACAAGCTTCGACCATCTTCCAAACTAAACACACAAAAGCTTTACTGTTGAACAACAGCTAACTCGATACGAGTTTAGCATTCAAACAGCTCAAGTTAAACCGATTCAAGTGCGCTTCTAAATCTAAATTGTGTCGGTGGAGGTCGAACGTTCTCCCGCACGCAAATACCATAGAGGTACATTTTCTGTGGCCAGTATTGAAACCATAAACAGTTTTTACCAGCTTTGTTTCAAAAAGCATAGTCCAGATTCGACATGACATCCTTAAAAGTGTTTCATATCGTATGATGATAACCTATAACTGGATACAAAATTAACAACAGATCACCAAAGTACCCTTCCGGAGTCTGTAGTATGTTCTTTATCGTTTAATATCTTTAATAGCAAACAACAATTTCTTTTATTTCCTCTATTCCAACTTGCAACAAGATAAGAAAATAATTTCATTTATACGACTCCCATCGTAATCGCAAATACAGTGTTATAATAAAATACGGGCCGACATGTATTGCGTTCGAAGCTTCGTAATAGCAGCAACATACTGTGGACCGTTTATACGAGTCGAGTATAGTACGAGATAGGTACGAGTAGGTAGGTGGGAAGGCGGCATCGTGTGCGATTTCATTTCGTTTTATTTGCTCTGGTGCCCACTGCGAGCTGCGGGCCAACGGACTGTGACGGGCACCACGCCGCATCCACACCATGATTATGTATGTACCTGAAGGAACTGCATTAACTAACCTATTCCACAGATTAATTAATACTTGGTAGTCTATATCAACGGTAGATGAAGACTCAAACTGTATCCGATCATAAAAACTGAAAATCTTTAAGGGCGGCCTATATCCAGCAATGTTTCACTTACGACTGAAATGATAATGATGATGGTATTTATTTATTTTGACTACTACAGAGTCAAAACAACATCGCGAAGACGCGGGGCTATGTTGAACGCCTTGTGATGGGGCTGCCCCCATGGGGTTGTGATATCTGAAACTGTAGATAAGTAGATATCAGCTGACGGTGCAGACCATTAACCCATGAAGGGAAGTGAAAATGGGGTTCGAATTAAGTAAAGAGAAGTAAAAAATAACTTCAATAAAGAGGTTAACGATATGCATTTATACTCTAACAGAATTAAAAACAAAATCTTACCAATAACTCAGATTAAATCGCTTAACTAAGCGTTGGTTAAAAGCCTGGCATTTTCTTCCTTGATGGCTTACAGGTGATTTAAGTTGTCACAATAAAAGCGACAGTAATGGTGATTGTGCGGTGAAATGATGTTGTTTCTGTAAACGAGGGCCGACCGCGCTGCATAGCTCCCTTTTCCATTTAACCCAATTCTTTCTACATTTTCTTACAATGAAGAAACCTAAACGTTTTCCACTAATGTTACGAGTTGACTTTCTAATATTCAACAGTTGATCAATTTAGTTTTTATATGTATGTAAAATTATATTTCAAGAAGAATTTATCCCCGGAGAAGGTCATAAGCACAATTGCCGTTAATATTCCGACACATTATGTTTAAATTGAAGGTAGACCCTTGTTTAACATAGCTCATCTGTCGAAAAATGGATACTTAATGCGGACAAAACTAAGATTTTATTAAACTTATTTCGGGAATCAAATGAATACACCAGGGTCCACTAAAGCACTCTACCTCCAGGGCTCTCCAAAACTTTTATAATGATGTTAGAACGCTTTTCTATCGCTTACTCCTTAATTGGTTTATCGATTTATCGGGTGTTGTGTTAGTTATTGTGATAGAATTACGTGGAATATCAGATTTGTTTGAACGCCCGATAAAACAAGGTGGAATGAAGTGTCGACCTAACAAGAGTCATAAGGATAAAATAAAAATAACGATACGATCTCCCATGCTCGTTATCTCCACATTTCGTAAAGGTATATCTTAAACTCTCAGCCACGTAGGAATTTCGTTTCTAAAATGATCCATTTATTACACACAGATGCTTAAGAAAGATTATTGCCAAACCGTAAAAAATGTATGATTTCGCTAGCATTCGGACTTTATTTCAGTTGGCCTAGAATATAAAGCTAGCTGAAGCATAAGCTTCATGCCTTTCTCATTTTACAAATATAATAAATAATTCCTGATTAAAATAAATAGGTTTATTAATGATAACTAATCGCGTTTTGAGGAATTATGTGTTCTGAACCAAAATCATGATTAATAAAAGAAATCTCTACGTATCTAGAAGACCTCTATTAATTATAAAGACCTTCGCTATAATAAAAACTGACAGAAATGTGCTTAAGCAATAAAAGTTCACAGTTCGCCTAAATATCAGAAAAAGCACAATCGAAATAATAAAGTTACTGAAAATGCGTCGCCATTTGCATAATTTTACAATCCCGCCAACAATCACAGGCTGAGCCAACAAACTTTGTAAAATGAGTAGACGTTACGCCTATTCTTCTCTCGGTAAGGGGTTTGACACACAAGCGCGGGTGGCCGATGGAATCACAAGATACGTCCAAGATATGTTATCACTCTAATATTGTGAAGGCGTTACTTTGTGAGTGTTGTTACTTCTATGACTATAGGTACTGGAACTACATATTTTTATAAAATTTGGATCCCTTTTACCGTGCATAAATCTATTATAACGCGGGCAAAGCCGCGGACAGCTAGTACTGTACTTATATAGTTCATCATAACAACCTATGTTAAAGAACAGTACTGGGCTCAAGTCTTCCTAATTGTATTTGGTTCTAGGGGATTTAGTATAATCAACACGCTTACTACGAGGGTTCGTGATCGCAGTAGGTTTACTATTTAGGTAGGCAATTTAATGAATGACACTGACTAATAATAATAGCATAAGATCAAAACTACATACACGTATTTATGCAATAAAGACACTTTTACTTTATTGCTGTAACAAAAAAAAGCTGTGCGTAAAATCAAGCTAATTTAGAGTTTTCGCACCGCTATCAAAAATGTGATGAAATAATTGAGGCTTGTGTTCGCGGAGGCATTTCTCAAGCGTGTCAACATCCCTAACCCCAACGTTATCAAAGTTTCCATTCACGTTGAGGTCACCGAGTAGGCTACACCAGAGTAGCTTTCGATTCGCATTTAATTACGCTTCTGCTGAGTACAAAACTTTTACTTGTTTGCTGTATGGCTTCACAAAATAGATTAAGATAGTTTCTCTCATTTTTTTTTTCAAATCTAGTCGTATTCTTGTCAAGAAGATATTATTTTAAGTTTGTATGATTTGCACTTATTTTATTACCTAAGTTTTCTTTGTCAAACTAACGTTTTCCAAGTCCCTACTTATCTTAATCTATGTACTATAATATCTTCAAATATATGTACAATATACTACAAACACTATCGTCACTAAAGTACGCAGTAAATATAGTGGACATTTATTACGTCAAGAATCGTAAAAATACAAAATTAAATTTGAGAATAAGCAGAAGAATCTTAGTTAAGAGCGGAAAGCTAATAAGAAGAAAAAGAAAAGTTGCAGATGAAGTTTTTCGTTGCTGAAGATATTTTCCTTATGAAAACATCCGAGAGTTGGCTCGGATCTCCGGTTTATTTGCCCCCAACTGAAGTAATGAATTTACTCTTTATTTCCACTAAATTAGGCAATACTATCCAGCGAGATGTGTCTTATATTTTGTTAGAATAATTAAAGAACCCTTTAACTACAATAGATAAGTTTTGGTCTCAAACAGTATCCAATTAAACTTTAAATGCGTAACAATATAACTTATCCGTCTATTAGTATTTCAAATATCACGGGGCTATAAGTTGCTTTGTGAATTGTCTGGCAATATTTAAAATCACTAGGTAGTTACATAGACACAACTTTAGTATACAGTTAATAACATAAGGTATCAACAAACAAACATTTGTAATTAACAATAAAGATCAAAAGGTTATCTCCATGAATATGGAAGTCAGATAAACTCCCAAATGTAGGGCTTTAAAGATGGCAGGTGTAACAGAAATCAAAGTATTCGGTTTGAACTTCTACAGATAGATAACTCTGCCATCAAGATAAAAGATCCCAAAGAGCTCTTAAAAACTTGAAAGCTTTGTGACTTGGGGACTTTAAAATGTAGAATTTATCTCTGTGAAATGTAGAGATCAAAAGTAGGTAATATAATTGAGTTTATGTCAACAAGTTTGCGAGGCAGAATGTGAAATAAAGTTAAAGAATACTCAATTCATATTACAAAATTTGTACTCGGAAGAATCTTTAACTTTACATTGTCTTTCCCTTATTTTTTTTGTCTACCAGCTTCAAAAACTATAGTTGCAATTTATGTCTGGTTTTTGGAAAGATTTATTTGCGCCGACTTACCTTTTTTAGTTTTCTGACAACAAATTAAACATCGCAATTTTAGTAAAGTTTAAGTTCGCTAGACCGTTTCTAACTCCCATAAATCAACCAGGGGGTGGACAGCAAACTCTATACTTATCTGATAGTTTACTTTGGAATTCCCCAGGCTGGTAAACATTACTTATTATCCAAATTAATTATATTGCAAGATATTTTTGAACTTGTAGTAATTTTAGGCTGTGCTAATTAAACAAAAAATTTAGAGATAAATAATATGCACAATTTCGGTTACACACCCACATCTTGCGCATGCTGGGTGAATGCTTTTGCTGCTTATTCACCTATTTAATAAAAAAAAACATTTTTACACTATTATTTGATTTTATGCACTATTTTATTTCCCAACACTTTTTTTTCTCTCGTTTTAGCTAGAATTCGAAGCTTGAAATCGCGCCACATAGATACACACTTTAGTTTAACTTGCGTAGTAAGTAATTATATGTTCTGTGGTTTAACTTGTAACAAAAAATAAGTGTTTTAATCAATGATTTTATATAGTATAGATATGTTACCTTCATGTAATTGCAGTTTGAAATCTGTTCCGCGAATCCAAAACTGACATAAGATGTCAAATGTTTACTAGTTCATAGAGTAACCTTTATATTCGTAGAGTGGACACTTGAGTAAAATGTATAGTAATAGGTAAGAAATTAAACACCTTACAAAAGTAAATCATATTTATTGAAATTGAAATAATTAATGATAAATTAGTAAAATACACTTTCTAAATACCTTCAAAAAGATTTTATTTATTTATTTTCTGTCTCTTTAAAAGTTTTTATAATTCGGGGTTATTTTTATGTGCGGAATGCAATGGAGACGAATATTTGTGTATTTATGAATTATGGTTTTAATCAAATATACGCGATGATTAAAAATATAAGTATATAAGTATATAATAAGGTACCTGATGTGTTGAATGTTCGATCAGAATTTACATTTACATCGAATTTACATCGCCATCAATATTCGCATCTACACTAACTAATCTATGTCCGCGCCTCAATTATTATAATTATTTGGAAAAATAAATAATCTAAGTATCTTTGCATACTCGCATGTGATACGAGATTCCTTGTGTTTTGTTTACTTTAGCATCGTAATTGGTACACTTCCGAAACACACACGATGGCATTTTTAATTTGTTTTAGCAAGGACACAATAACCTACGGCATGTCAAGCTCGTGATTGCGCTCGACGCAGACTGACAACTAAAAGTTACAATTGGGTTTTATTTGAGTCTTTACAATGCGCGTGCTTGTAACAAATCTATACTATATAAAATCATTGGTTTTAATCAATGATTTTATATAGTATAGATATGTTACCTTCATGTAATTGCAGTCTGAAATCTGTTCCGCGAAACCAAAACTGACATAAGATGTCAAATGTTTACTAGTTCATAGATTAACATTTATATTCGTAGAGTGGACACTTGAGTGAAATGTACAGTAATAGGTAAGAAATAAAACACCTTACAAAAGTAAATCATATTTATTGAAATTGAAATAATTAATGATAAATTAGTAAAATACACTTTCTAAATACCTTCAAAAAGATTTAATTTACTTATTTCTTTTCTGTCTCTTTAAAAGTTTTTTTTTAATTCGGGGTTATTTTTATGTGCGGAATGGAGACGAATATTTGTGTATTTATGAATTAAGGTTATAATCAAATATACGCGATGATTAAAAATAGGTACCTGATGTGTTGAATGTTCGATCAGAATTTACATTTACATCGGCATCAATATTCGCATCTACACTAACTAATCTATGTCAGCGCCTCAATTATTATAATTATTTGGAAAAATAAATAATATAAGTATCTTTGCATACTCGCATGTGACACGAGATTCCTTGTGTTTTGTTTACTTTAGCATCGTAATTGGTACACTTCCGAAACACACGATGGCATTTTAAATTTGTTTTAGCAAGGACACAATAACCTGCGGCATGTCAAGCTCGTGATTGTGCTCGACGCAGACTGACAACTAAAAGTTACAATTGGGTTTTTCTTGAGTCTTTACAATGCGCGTGCTTGTAACAAATCTATACTATATAAAATCATTGGTTTTAATCTATACAAGTGGTTTCTCAGATTGGATGTTGATATTCCCCAGAGTCATAAGAAGTCCATTCACCTGTTCGTAATTTGAAATAATAACTTTTCCATCGCGTAAAGCTGACAATGAAAATGGCAAAACTGGGAATGTAATGGGATTATCGCTGATCCGAGACGATGAAGCCTTCGTGTAGTACGTAATAAAATTTACGAAAGGCCCCTGAGAAAACTTCCCAAACTCTGCAATGGAATATTTGAATTCCATTCTCTTCTGTAATAATAATGATATTTGCCAATATATTTTTAGAGAGCTAAATGGTAAATACAGCATTACTAAGTATTTCCCGTCATATTAAAATGAGTAATGTAACTCACGAAACATTTGAAAGTGAAATGTAACCTTAACCTAACTACTGGATAGAACCTGTATTAGGTAAACCTACACACTTCTCAGGACGGCACCACACGGCATTATTAAAAATAAAAAAGGAAGTATTTTAATATTTAAAACCAAAGTGAGACCTTGTATACTGTAGGTATGTGTTTAGTTTAAGTTAAGTATAAGCCCGCGCCATGAAAGGAAAACCATGTTTTGTATTTTTCAGAGACGCTCAGCTTTTCTCGTAGACTCGAGCAAATCTGCAAGATCACTTCTCAGAAGTTACTTTAGATTTTAAGATAACGAACAAAGTGCCTTTTACTTATCTCACTATTATTATATACAAGCTTTCCGCCCCATGCTTCGCCCGCTTTATAATAGCCACGGATATTTTCCCACGGAAACATATAGTTTTCCGTTATAAGCCTCTCGCGGTATTCAAACTATCTTTATACAAAATTTCATTTTTATTGGTATCGCAGTAACGCGCGATGGTGCACAGACTGACACACAGGAGAAACCGAAAATAAAATTATTGGCTAGACAAAAACAGTCAGCTGTGCAAAAAATATTCGAAATTAATAACAAAGTGTTTATATGTATGTAAAAATTAAATGAAAATTTTAACGTTAACGAGGTGTGAATGAAGATAATATATTAAAAGGTCATTTGCTCCCGTATCTTCAATAATTCAATGTTTCATTTGGATAGGTTTCCAATTTTAGGTTGCTCCGCGAAACGTGAATTTAGTGACAAATTCACTCCTACACTTTACAAGGCATTTACTTATAAAGATTTTTTTGTTGAATGTGTGAATTGCGATTTTTATGCTCAAATACATTCACGCAATCTTTTCACGACACTTTCGGTCTGATAGGCCCTTTCATTACCTACCTCCAAACCATTTGAATAAGAGAGTACCTACCCACGCTAAGCACCTTTTTTATTCAATTTACTCCAACTCAACATATTACGTAGGTAGCCAATCCGTAACTTTCCTTCTGAACAACATTTATTGATTGATAGATTTGTTACCTACATTATAAATTTATTATCTTGTAAATGTGAAATTTACAATAGAAATGAAGTTGTATAATAATAAAAGCCACAAACTAAACGTTTAGTGCCGACAATTGAGCTAGTGGATAATGCTGATGAATTGTTATTTTCTTAACATTGTGGTTATGGACGTCTATGACCGACGCACCTACGGCGCGGTATCAAGAATGCCGGCATAGTCCTCGCTGCGCGTCAAGCATGGGCAATGGATGTGCAAGCAATTGAAAACTACATAAATAAATATAAGACATAAAAAAATACAAGACTTGATTCTTTATCACCTCGTACGTATCAGGTAAGTACAAAAATCAATATTTCCAGTCGATAAATAAATACATTGTGGAGTTCAAATTCGAACGGAATTCAATGGAAGTCATCAAAACTTACTCGTTCGTAACCCACATACTGCAGAGACAAAGAGTTAGACTCTAGAATGAAGAAAAGTATGTGGACAATCGCCGATATTTTGTAGTTTGAAACTATTCTGAAAGTGGGTTTAATAAAAGTTGCGCAATGATAGTAAATGTTAGTTGGATAACTTCGCGGACCATCTAAACCCAACATGCTAAAACTAGTTGAAATTATCTGAATGCTAGAAATTACGCACGGTTTGCCATTTTAGTCACAGATTTGAATACGAGTGATTATTTCATACAATACATATTCATTTGTAAAATAGTTATTTCTATGATATATGTCTAAGGCGGAAATAGATTAAACGAAATACCTGAATTTTGATGTGTGGGAAATTCTGCCGGCCGGCGACAATGTTGTCCACAATCTTCCGAAATCTTGTAAATCCGCTGATCCTTTTATTCACAACCATTAGACACTGTGTTCATAGGTCACTGATTTTGGATGCCACTGCTTAGTTTTTGTATTGTCCACGAAAAATCCTTGTTTTTAGAAATTACACAAAAATCACCGGTAATTAGTTCAATGACGCGCAATCGAAGAGAGGGATGTTTTTATTCATTGGTCGTTCGAAGTTCGCACCTCGAGGGCAGAGGGCGCTTTGTGTGTCGCCATTGGCCGTAGTGTGTAGCCAATAGGAGAATGGCGCTACATTTCAAATTCAGTTCGCATCTATTCGCCATAAGACCTATTGTATTTAAGGTGTTAATTATATGGTATCACATATCTCATGACGAACAAATTAATGATTATAATGAGTACTTATTTCGGTACGAAACATGCCGCTCGCCTTCAATCAATGTAATTGAGTTGAATAATTTAACCAAATGCTTGCAGAGCAATAGGTATGCTCGAATAGGTATATTGAAATAGGTATATTGGAATAAGAAATGAAAGTACATTGGAATAAGTAAGAAAAGTACATTACTTAGAAAAGTACTTACATTGGAGTAAGTGAGTGCACAATAATGTGTAAACAAACATATATATTAATATCAGTATGATGTATTATCGATATGTATAAAGAAAGATACTTAAATTAAATTATCTAATTACTATATTTTTAGGTATTAAAGTAGTTAATTTTATTTATTTACTGTATCGGAAGAGGGCAAAGTTTTACAACAGCTCTTTTGAAAAAGGTACTTCCGGATTGTAAGGTAACTACACGAATTATGTTATCAGAACCAGGATGAACCGCGTGCATGCGAATCACTTTCCCTTGGAGTGACGGAAGTACACATTTATATATTCGTTGAAGAATGATGTTGCGACTAGCAGATAATATCCAATAACTTTGTGAGAGTAAATATTGCCTAATCTGTGCACCAGCATGTTGGTAAAACAGATGTGCGTTATCTATAATCAGGTTAGTAAACTGATGTTTTTTAGCTAAAATCATTTGATTTTTGGATTGAAATGATAATAACAATTTATGAATATGTCCTCCAACGCATAATAAATTATATTTATCGAAAAAAGAGCAAATTCGTTGAAGTTGGTTTGAAACGTATTTATTCTGAATTATAGTTTTAATATCTTCAGTGAAAGTGGACTGTTTTAGTAAATGAATTACGTTTTGTAATGTGAAATTATATTCGTGCACCGAGATGTGTGCGAAAGAAACCTGTTTTGGTGCTTTGTTAAGTTTAAATTTTAAGTATTTATATAGTCGAAAAATGTACGCGGTGATTCGAACTAATTTGTTTAAAGTTGAAAACTTGTTTATTAATTTAATGTTATTAATGGACTCGGAAGTGGTCGCGGTGAACACTATGGGAATTGAACGTCTTTCCTCTTGTGTGTCACGTATGTCCCTCCGTATAGGCCATGATGATGGGTCCTGGGATAAACATTGAGGACCGTGAAACCATAAGTGTAAAGTTGAAGATAGCATTCCGCGAAACGGAGCATCTGCCGGGTTGTCGGCCGAAGAAATGTGTCTCCACTTACTACGTGGTAGAACGGATAATATAATATAGCTAATATGTTTTGAAAGTAAATTAAAGGTAATTCTATCTGAACTGTATTTCACACTAAACGTAAAATGGTCGGAATGCGAGTTCCATTGTAGTCCTAGTACTTTTGTCTGGTGATCATTCTCCATGGGTGCGAAACTAACCTCGTGGAGCCGCTCGCCGTGAGCGTCTGGCGCGTGAACTGCAGCGAGTATCGCTGGCGAGTTACTATACCACTTACGTAGCTCAAAAACGGCGGTTGGATAAATACCTACAAGTTCCCGTTGAAGAGATAGGACCTTATTCTCGTCGCGTTCGCCCGTGATAATATCGTCTACACAAACTTTATCTAATAAAACCGTTGAGGCTTGACTAAAACGCGTTGCTTCGTCACGTGCTAATTGTTGTATTATGCGTAGGGTTAAATAAGGTGAAGTACTAACCCCGAACAAATAAACAATAATAATAACTAATAACGTGATGCTTTGTAGACGAACATTTTCGATCGGATCTGGGGGTGAAGTTCGCCAGACTATACGTTGGAAATTGCGATCAGAATTTTGAACAAGAATGTTACGGTACATTTGTTTAATGTCCGCTGTGAAAATAATAGAATGTACGCGAAATTTAAGTACTATATTAACAATATCTTGATGTAATTTCTGACTTGTTAATAAAATATAATTAAGTGAATTACCGTTTGAGGTTTTACAACTCGCGTCGAATACTACGCGCGTTTTTGTTGCTTCACTTGATTCTATGGTCACGGGATGACGTGATATATAGTAGGAATGATCAGCCTGAGTGATTTCCTCGATCGGTTCCATATGCTCGAGGTCGAGGTATTCTTGCAGACATGAATGATGTTTTGTTTTGAGATTAGGGATATGTTCCAGTCGACGCTCGAGCCTATGAAACCGAGCGAGGGCGGTATCCCTAGATTCACCTAAGGGTTGCGAGTCAGGTCTGAACGGAAGCGCGACTACGTAACGCCCGGTGTAATCTCTGTATCGTAAGTTGTTAGACATTTGTTCGCATAAACGTTCCTCGGGCGTTAGTACCTTTCGTTCAGGCACCGCCTCGAGTTCCCAGAATCTTTTCAAGTTGCCGTCATCGTAGAATGAGCTAAAACAAGCTTGAAAATTGGGGTGAAAAGTAGACTCGAACGAGAGTGAACCTAGTAATAGGTATTTGAAAATGCTGTTTACCGCGATCGAAAAACCGGGAAAACCGGTAACGTAGTTACCTAGTAGTATATGGGATAGTATATCCGCTTCTACCAACATTTCGCATAAACGTTTCTCGGGCGTTAGTACCTTTCGTTCAGGCGCCGCCTCGAGTTCCCAAAAACTTTTCAAGTTGCCGTCATCGTAGAATGAGCTAAAACAAGCTTGAAAATTGGGAGAAAAAGTAGACTCGAACGAGAGTGAACCTGGAAATAAGTATAAGAAAATGCTGTCTACCACGATCGAAAAACCGGGAAAACCGGTAACAACGTTACCGAGTAGTATATGGGATAGTATATCCGCTCCTACCAACATTTTGCATAAACGTTTCTCGGGCGTTAGTACCTTTCGTTCAGGCACCGCCTCGAGTTCCCAAAAACCTTTCAAGTTGCCGTCATCGTAGAATGAGCTAAAACAAGCTTGAAGTTTGGGAGAAAAAGTCGACTCGAACGAGAGTGAACCTAGTAATAGGTAGCCGAAAATGCTGTCTACCGCGATCGGAGAACCGGGAAAACCGGTAACGACGTTACCTAGTAGTATATGGGATAGTATATCCGCTCCTACCAGCATTTCGACCTCGTGTGGATCGTAGAAATACGGATCCGCTAATTTTAACCCTTTAATGTGTGGCCACTCTGATTGAGGTAATGGCACACTTGGCATTTTAGGTATTAATTTTGAAAGTATTAAAGCTTCGACCGGGATTGATGGTTGATGTTTATCGACCGGTGTTATAAAAAATGACACTACACCTTTTGGTAGCAAAGGGCGCGTCTCACCTATGCCGTGAATAGGTACGTTCGCGTTGCGTCGTTTTAACCCTAAACGTTGTGCACACGATTCCGTCAAGAAAGTAGCTTGACTACCGGTGTCAATAAGACAACGTACAGTAGCTCGCGTATTACCTACACATAGATTTACAAGTGCCGTGGATAATAGTACCATATTTGTCCGAAGAGACGAAACCGTCCTATCATCCTGGATCTTATGACTGGTTGAAGCCATGACTATATGTGGCTCGGTGTCTGAACTACATGACGTATTTAAGTCACTTTCCTGCGTAGTAAGGGGCAAAGAAACCGCGTTGTATTCTTGTTTATCACAATGAATTAAAGTATGATGACGTTTGTAACATGAACGACATACAAAGTTTGATTTACAATCACGAACATTATGACCAGTGCTTAAACAATTATGACAAACATTATTTTTACTCTTCACTAAATTGTACCTATCGCTCGGAGAGAGGTTAAGAAATTTATTGCATTTTGTTACATAATGTGATTCACTATTGCAACAATAGCAGTTTTGAACCTTATCGACGCTATCCTTAAAGCTCACTTTGCTTGCGTTATTCTCAGGTTGAACGGTGGCCGTGAAAATACGCTTATTTTGATAAGTATTGCTAGTCGACCGCGTCACAGGCTTGTTTGTACTTTGTTGGAATGACTGTGATTTGTTGGTATAATGTTTATTGAAATCGGAAATATCGCTCGCAGCTAATTCTCTTTCTAGAAAGTCAATCAAACACTTCACTTGAGGAATTTCTGTAGGATTTTGTAATGATAATTCAAAACGCTTACGCAACGTGTTAGGTATCTTACGTAATAAAATACTTAACATTATAAAACTCCAATGATTAATGGGAAATTGCATTCTACATAAAGCTTGTATGTTTTCATGGTACGTAGTTAGCAGTTTTCGTAAACTTGAACTTGATTCTAAACACGGTTCAATATCTAAAATGCGATCTATATGTTTTGAAGCGATTAATCTTGTGTTTTGATAACGAGCGATAAGAATATCAAATGCAATTGTGTAATTCTCATCCGTAATTGGTATGGACTTAATGAGATTGAAAGGTTCCTCTTTTAATGTTAATAATAAATACCTAAACTTCTCCGCATCTGTGTAATTGCTTTTATTGTGAACAAGCGATACAAATAAATCATAATATGACGGCCAGTTAGTTTGTTCACCGTCAAATGATGGTAAGGGTAGCGTAGGTAACCTTTCGTGACTTTGAAATGTACTAGAAATATTATGAAATGAGCGACTCGCACGACGCTGCTCATTCTGGTTTTCTTTTAAAGATTCAAGATGACTTATAATTGTATAGTATAAATCATTAAACATATTACGTATACTTAATTCGTCTTCTTTTACGAAAGTACCATTTTTCATAAGAGTTTTTTCAATTTTAGTTTGTAATTTAAAAAACTTTCTTTGACTACATACGATATCTTTAGACCTAGCTATAAACTTTAGATCATCTGATGGAAAGAAGTCTAATGTGCGTTTCAGCTCGTCTAAAATGACTTCGCGTTCGAACAAATCTTGTTCGGCCATGTTTGAAATGGACACGTAGTGTCGCAGCGATAATGGTCCGAAACAAATGATATGAAATGTATTTCAGATACAATGAGATAATGTGACAACACAATACAATACACCCAAATCCGGATCGAACGGATCAAATTTATGTCTAAGGCGGAAATAGATTAAACGAAATACCTGAATTTTGATGTGTGGGAAATTCTGCCGGCCGGCGACAATGTTGTCCACAATCTTCCGAAATCTTGTAAATCCGCTGATCCTTTTATTCACAACCATTAGACACTGTGTTCATAGGTCACTGATTTTGGATGCCACTGCTTAGTTTTTGTATTGTCCACGAAAAATCCTTGTTTTTAGAAATTACACAAAAATCACCGGTAATTAGTTCAATGACGCGCAATCGAAGAGAGGGATGTTTTTATTCATTGGTCGTTCGAAGTTCGCACCTCGAGGGCAGAGGGCGCTTTGTGTGTCGCCATTGGCCGTAGTGTGTAGCCAATAGGAGAATGGCGCTACATTTCAAATTCAGTTCGCATCTATTCGCCATAAGACCTATTGTATTTAAGGTGTTAATTATATGGTATCACATATCTCATGACGAACAAATTAATGATTATAATGAGTACTTATTTCGGTACGAAACAATATAATATGATTTATCTCAGAAATAAAGTTTTTGTAAATATACACACAAACACCAATGTTGGTTAAAAGAAATGCTACTAAGTAATTTGTATGTCTAAAGCTTATTGCGAACGTAAAAGCAAATATGAAAGGCAATGTCCCAGTTTGACAAGAGAAGTGCCATTTCCAAGTAAAGAGCTTTATCTTTGGATTCTCATTGATTCCCCCTCCCCCTACATTAATTGGTACAAGTTTCAGCACAGCAGGCGTAAGTCTGCCTAATGCGAGACCACCGCCAAGTTTCACTCGTTCCTCCCTAATTACTTTTATTGCCTTCTTTCCCCATCCATTCATAAGATCTGTCCCATCATTTAAATTTTACATTGGCGCGTAATTATTTCGAAAACTTTTTCAATTAAGATCTCTAATTGGGCATTTTACTAAACAAACGTTCATTTGCAGCGACTTAAAAGTCGCGCCGCGGCGTGTGCCTAAATAAGAAATATATTCACGCTCGAGGCTGCAAACAGCATGTTTTATGCGGGCGTTATTTTGTTATTCACGTGTAAACAGTCCCGAAAGAACGGTGAGTAACATGTACCTTTATTATTGCAGCTGTTATGCAAAACATGTCAATTCGCTTATTCAGCTCCACCACTCCCATTTGTAGGAAAGCTGACCCGGATAAAGGCGTCAAATTACCGACGTCAAATTCCAGTAGCACCTGAGCCGGGCGGGCGGCTGGCGACGCCATTTTTATCGCATTCTGAGTTAATATTCCGTGGAAGTCCGCCGGGACTCACCTCTGTAACGGACACCCTTCACGGGCACCACCCATCAAATTCATATTGTTTACCAATTATACAGGACAAGGATTGTTTTATTTTTGTGACAATGCTTTAATTTTTTTATGTCTAATACTATTCTTAACTACATAAAACTTGAATTTAAGATTATAAGTGTTATCTCAATTGTAATCTTGAGTTGATAACATCAATGAAACGATAAATGCAATTATTAAAATAAATATGAATTTAAAAAATCTAATCATCGTACCATTACAACTGAGTCCCTACTTTTTAGCTAGTCAATTCCAAGGAAAGCCAACTGGGATTACTCAATTATTTTCAGCCCCTATAAATAGAAAATTGATTTAAGTACCAGGGAGAAAACCAGTATAATGATCCCAATATTGATTTCCCGACCCTCTGTATTGGATTGCTTCGTGAAATAAAAATTAGTTTACCATCAAAAATGAAATATTAATCAATTTAAATAAAATCACGTTCATGAACGGAAGTGAAATTCATGAAAATTTATGTTAAAAGGTTCAACTTCAGGGACAATCGAATACTGATTCAATGGCGAATGAATTCAGTGGGAGGTATTGTGCTTGCCATGCACCGCGGCACCTAGTAAACTCAATGCTACTACCGATATAATGCCCAATATAATGTAACTACAGCATTGTCGTGATTTACATTTATTGCCGGACGGAAAGGCTATTCGATACAAACCTATACGAAGCTAAACAAACTTTTGTAAAGGACTGCTGTGCTGTGTGGACACAATACTGTTTATTGAACTGTGTTGTGGAGCAATAAGGGCAATATATTTACATAATAATAGTAACAGACTTTCATATTTAAATGACTGTTACATTATAATAAATAAACATTATTATTCTATGAAACGACCTCTGTCTGTAGAGGGCGAACGTCCAACTGCTACGCAGAAGGAAGCGGGTTCGATTTCTGCCTCGGGGACAAATGTTTGTACCTACGATCTGTAGCTTTTTATTCATATTACAAAAAATAATAAACATTGAATCAAAAACTTTATTGCACTTCATCAAGTGCAGAAAAAATCGAGCATTGTTTTAAACGAATGTTAAACTGTTGAACTTTATTACTACGTCCTCGAATATTCATTGGTTGAGAGCTTATTCACGTTGTTCGTACAATACGGGAATACGGGAGATATTGACTGGACATTGAAAATTGCGTTTTGATTCCTGTTTAAAAATTGTTATATATATAAAGAAAGCTAACCAAAGTTCGTTTTGTCATGTATTTTAATGGTATTTTTTTAAATATATTTATATTATTGTAAACTAGCATTATTGAGTAAATGAGCCTTAGGACCTCTGGATCATAACATAATATAATAATAATAAATATTGCTGGTCAATTCACATTATTCACACAGTAACATCGTGGTAAGCTCGAAGCTTATTTTCCGGGTGCTAGGTTTCTAATAAACTTATGATGGAGGGGGGATTCGAACCTTCTCGCATCGCAGGCGGACCTTCGCCCGCTGCGCCACAGTCGGTAAAAAATTGTAACAATATTCTGGGAATCATAAAAAAAGAATAATTTTAAGCTAATTGGAAAATGAAAATGCCAAACAAAGTAAGCACACCTGCCCGTTGTCCTTAATTAAAACATCATCGCACTTAAAAATAAAATAATATACATGTAAAATGAGTTTTTGTGGTCTCAGGGACTACAATTAATAAGTCATGTGCCAAACCTTTTATTTTCATTTTATAAACAGAAAAAATCTCGCTAATTGTCTTAAACCTCTGTAGTTCAAAATACTGTTACATGAACCCCACCCCATCTCACCGTTAAACTAAAGAAGGATTTATAAAGTAGTGGCACCTCCGCCCTGCGCCTTTTCCCACATTTTCCCGTTACTAAGCTTAGAACTGGAAAAATGTATTTTCCACGGGGACCATTTCCAAAAATTTTCTACTCAATCGATTCAGCCGTTCATGAGTTATAAATAGTGTAACCAACACGACTTTTTATAGTAATATAGATAGATTTATAAGTCATAATAAAAGATAATATGTTATTATTCCCACAAAAAATAACGCTGAAATACTAACAAAAGCAATTAGATGACCATTCTGTTGGTGATAGATCTTGGTTATTGATTGCTCGTAACAAGTTTCGAGATAGACCAGCCTAGCACAAAGCATTCTATCACACGTGTGACCCGAGGCCTATTAGGTAACCTAGTTGCTTTTGACATTTCACATTCAGTTATCGGTAGGTATTTCCAATGAAAACCAAATAACGAGCTTATAGCTCTATATAGATAGAAGAGAAGATTACAACATAGCTTTTGCAACAGATTAGCTAGCGTTAAAACGTTATAAATATGATGATAACTACTAAAATACATAATAAAATTACGAATAGCTAGATTCCTTTTATTAATTTACCTTGTTATTCTTTTCAAACCTTAGATAAACCTAATGTAACCTAACCTACCTATAACCTAATTAATACCTACGATAAACTTAGGAATAAAATTTCGTCAAAGATATTTTTGTTTCTCTATGTTTTAATTTAATAAAAAACAACCAGTAATAACACCTACCCATAGATTACCCATATACCAATTATAGAGATATGTTTCGTATGTATTGTATTGTGTGTGAGCACTAAATAAATGTACCTATGTCTATGTCCATACAATTTGTATCCTAATTGCAAAAATATATCACAAAATATTTTGAATACTGGTTGCAAAAATAACTTGAAACTGGTGTTTCTGTTTCTTTTATAGAATCGCCAACCTGAGCCCTGATCCTAATCAGACAGTTGTCAAGGCACGGGCGGCACGTGACATCTCTATTGTACCCTCGGGAAAGAACTACAAGCCCATATCACCTCGGCATACAGTTCAAAAAGAATTGCAGTTTATTGCACAATATCCATTGCCACTGCCTGTGACAAGCTTTGCCGATAACGTTTGGACGCTAGATCCTAAGAGTTTCCTAGTTACTTTGAGATTTATCACGTCTGACCTGGAGAAAGCCAGCTTGCTGTGCAATTGAAATGAAAGAAGTTAGATTTAGTAGATACTTATATATGCTTATTATGATGTAATAAGTATATTAGTAGAACATTTGCATAAAATGCTGTACAACAGTAGTATTATAAAAGTCGTGTGAGCTATGTTCCCGTGTCCCAGTAATGGAAACGTAAATAGATATGCTAATTCTTACGCTAATAAGTTCGACTAATCAAACATTTTACATTTAAAATTTTCAGGAGTTCAGTAATAATGCATATGCACTAACATTTTATCCATACTTTTACTGCTTTAGTCTTTACTTGACGAACCTTTTAAACGTGATGTAGGAGCACTTTGAGCCCGATAATGTGAGCACGAGCGGCGTGAAAGTGCCAGTGCGAGGCGCTGAGTGTACTATACTGTGTCGTGACGGCCCTCAGCCTGTTAATGCGGCCTGATGGTTCGACTCAGTCAAACAAGACTATTTCAATATTATATACAAGCTTATCGATGATCGCTACTGTAATTTGAGACCCAATTTGCATCATACAAGCAAATTTCATTCATCAAATCATTAGTATAGTGGGTTTATAAATGCGGACTTATATTATACTATATTATATTTACCTATTACAGACTAACACATAAACAACATAATCTTAACGTAATTATTGCGCTACATAACAATTGATGTATCTAGAAAATATTTAATTGAAAAGAAGCAGTCACAAAAGATGTTTTGGTTTCTCGCTGATAAAATTGTTCATCGATCATGAAAGCACAAAAAGCAAGATAATCAAAATTGATACAAATGGTAGCCTCAACTTTCATCAACCTGTCTTTCTAAAGAGCCAGCTAATCAATCCTGCCGAATAAACCAGTATAAGCCTACCAAACCACACAGACCTTTCAACGAGGGACCTATAATGGAAGACGAACAAAATAGAATCGTCCCACTGCGTTCACAAATCCATGCGGTGTGGGATAAGCTGATTAGCAAGTTAAAAGGATACCCCGCCGTAACGAATTTGGCCGAATTAAAACAATCTCATTAGGCATCTGACGTCGGAATCGCTTTGATAAAGCCTCTTCTTTGTCAGCTTGTGGCCTATCTTGAGGCCCTATCGCTTTCAACAATCACGATTTCCATATTTAAGCTATGCTGTTACGAATTCTTCGATCGAATGGTATGTAAAGCTGTGTACTGACCAAAGCTACTGGGTAGCGGAATAAAATCGGTGCTTCGGTTGGAAATAAATACCTACATCTGTCTTCATCATAACTCGCTTCCCTTGATCTGCGATCGCAGACCTGCCAATCAATAATCTATTTATATATATATAAATCACTGACACAGCCATTTTACCAATCTTACCCATGTGTAAATACCAAGGTCCGTCCACGTTTCTCTTGATTTCTGATTCGATTGGATTAAACGGGAAGTCACCCAAATATGATGGCGGACACTACTTTTTTTATACGATTTCCATTACTTCGGTTGGCTTGAAATCTTATGAAATCAATGTTCCTTCTATGGACTGTATAAAACTATGTGCTGTATATTCTCCCTTATTCCACAGAAAATATCCGGAAATAAAGTAAAATATCATAAGAATTTAGTAGACAACATTTTATCGAAGAGAATATTATGGTACATGTTATAGATTCTTGTGTAGCCGAGGGCATAAGCTAGCACGACAATATTAAAGCACTCAGTCACATAAGCACCATCGCCATGGGGATTAAACAGTGCCATATATCATTTTTCTTTTTCCTCTTGCTATAATATTACCCCTTTTTAGGATACCGCAACATTTCGCAGCCGCATTATGTAAATTTTCGAAATTATAATAGAAAATATTATTATTTATTTAAATTGATGTTTTAAGCTTTTAATTTAAAATATACGAACATAAATTTATGGTATTTTTTGTTTTTATTGATAACTTTGCAGGCGGTGTAATCCAAGGGCACATAATGAGATCTCTCTACGGAGAGAAGAAATGTGAACATATGTTTTTCATTTTACCAATGTATTTGTAAGGTACTGAACCCTGCGTAGCCCAAACCGCGCGCCCATCACAGCCACTTTTGTTGCTCCATAACGTTTTTACGCAGTAGGTACTTCTCCGGAAAATTTGTTGCACTCGCTTAACGCAAGCGGTGAGAACGTTAAAACCGTCCTGTTAGAAAATATGAGAACCGCCCGGCTTAGTGTAATGAAGATTTATTTTAACTATCTTTACGAGTAAATTGTTCTCTCCGGACCTTTTAATACTTTTATTACTGGCTTATCTGAAAAAAGCGTCGCATTCTATTTTCATTTTGCAGTATCTCCACAGCAAAATATTTTATATTAAACCAGTTGTCCATTCTGTTTATACAAACAATTAATGAACAAAATAAGAGTATAGTTTTTGATTCCGTTTTCAGGCTTTTTTGTGTATTGGAGTATGTTGGGCCACGGCTGCAGAAAATGGATTGAATGGGAAACTAAGTAACAGCATGGACCTATGTAATTGGAATTGTATGCTTGTAGAATCACCCGACTAGGGGTATACCTACTCGACTCTGCCTCCATGTTCCTACAACGCTGATATTGTAAAACGCAACAAGGGTGTAATTTGGCAACACGTACCGATGTTATCACCTCACATTTCCCTGCAGATACCGGGTTATTTAATGCTGCTGTTTGGCTCCCTTACTACAAAGGCAATTGCTTTTGCATTTTTTTGACTTTGTGAAAAAACCAGGAAATTATACAAGTTATTTTACTAAAACATTAATTTTACAGTTATTTTACTACACGAAAACTGTCAATACACATGGCTGTTGCAAAGATACCATTTGTAGCTAGAGCTACATATTTATTTTTAAATATGTTTGTTTATTTGATTTTTAATAAACATATAAAAGAGCAATACCGCGAAACAGGCTTGCTCAGAAATAATCATATTATCGACAAGAATACACAATATTTTTTTAACGTTAAGCTAAATGTGGAATTTTTGGCAAAGTGGAAAACGTTTTTCAACAAACTGGCTTTTTTGTGGTTGATGCTTTGTCAAACAAACTATAGTCATTGCTGAAGTAAATTACAAATCCACTCTCGTTGAAATTTTAAACCAACATTATTGAAACCCAGACAGTGATAGATACTCAACATTCAACAGGAGAACTCTCCCAAGTTTCTTATGAAACTTCACACAGCAAAAATCTGCGAATACCTAATTTGTTTAATACTTGAGAAGGCATTTTCGTATAAACTCGTTCACCTGGCATCTACTTAAAATTCTGAGTTGTTGTGGGCCAGACAAAGCAAACTTGGGTAAGTTGTCGGAGTTCGTAGCTGCCCTGGGAGCAAACCGACGTTTGACACCTTCAGTTGAACAGACAACAGACAACAATCACCTTGAGAAGTTTTTCAACACTTTCACTGGCTTGTTTGTGGCACAACTTGGCTATTCTGGTGCCCGATGGAGTATTATCATAACTAATTTGCATTATGAAAAATGAAATTTAAACTTATTATCATAATATATTTTTTCAGTATCTGGCAAAACGCGCTAAATAGGCTTAGAGAGAATTATAAAAACTAGAACTAGGAATGTTATGTTATGTTTTCACAAATTTTTGGATTTTTATATGATTTTTAATTGCTTTACTTATAAGTCAAAAAGCACGTAACGGATTCGTTTATTGTTATTATTTTCATTAAATAACGTGAGTTCTAGTTTTAGTTACAAAACTTTTAATTAATAAATTACAGTTTCGCTGCAGTTGAGAGAGTTAATTGCGGAAAACGTGTTTGGGCTTCAGGAACTGTATAGAACTGCTGTGTTCAGAAATAGCTAGACTTACATTCCTGTATTTTGCAACAAGATGAAAATAATTATTTTGTTTCGCTAACCTCAAAGAGGCACAAGCGGTGAAAACAAGTCTTTGATTTGAAAGCACTGTTCTTACGCGGTTTTATTAAATTTTATTTCAGGGTATACCCTTAAAAGCGCCAACACGGTTTTATTGTTGCTTGTTTTAAACTAGGAACTTTAATCTGTTTACAACAGAATCTGATTCCGTGCTTAAATTGCTGTAAGGTCGACCGACTAATATAAGCAGTGCAACTTCGTGTGAACGTTCCGTCATGAACCGTCCATTTAAATTGTTTTCTTTTAGGTACATGGTTTGCCGGCTTGCGTTAATTGGGACTCGTGTAAAACAGGAAACATACGGGAATAAAATAAAATGATATTAACAAGAACAAAACGATTGCTTTGGCGGGCGGGCCTCTTCGGACGCCCCGCAAGCGTATCTAATTGGATTAGTTCGCTAAACTTTGCTTTGAATTCTTTCGCCTTAAATTATCTCTAAAATAAATAGTTGCTTGGATACTTTGAGATTGGGACTGTGAACCTTTTTGTTTCTTTTGAGCAATTTAAAACTTTTTAGAGTGTTATGTACTTAGCCACATTCTTCTCTAGTGGTCTTGTAAAGAAGGAAAAAAAATAACATATTATAAAAACAAAAAGTTTAATTCATTTTACAGCGGAGCGTTCACTCCTCACGAAAAAGACTTATCTTGTTAAGTCGAAACGTCGAGAATTTGTTAACGTGTTTTTCATTCAATAAGTGATTAATTCTCGGTGTTGAAAATGAATAGCACTCACGAACTCGTAACTCACGAATGTTTTGAAAGTAAACTATTAATGTTTGTAATCTTGTTTGCAATAACTGTTCAATGATAGATAAAATAATGTAATGTCTACCTTCCGTAAATACTATTCAGCATGATAATAACAAAGGTTGAGGGTTGAAATAGGTAAGCTTTACATGAAGCGTTTTAGTGGCCATTACCCATACGTATATGAAATATAAAACGAGTTGAACAACAGTTTTAACGAGCTAAAAGGTGTACCTACATAAACCAGAAGTTAAGCCTCAGTTTACCCCAAAACAATAACAAAAGCTTGTACGTGTAGGTACAGAATGTTCTTACTCATTATGTATGATTCATCGAGTTCAAATTATTTCATATCAGAGGCTTCCTTATGCAAAAATAAGCCAGTAAATCTTAACTAATGTATTCACAGCGTTATCTAGTCGAAGTTGGAAATTTGGACAAAGACATCACAAAGTTCTGTCAATTGAGATAAAGGGATGTAAAATTACGAGGACAGTAATGTCGGTAGTAAACCAACTTGGTCTACAATAAACTTGCTAACAAGATAGGCTAGGGAATCCGCTGCATGTTTATCTGATAGTTCGAACCAAATAGGTGTAATAAACAGAACTTGTACAACAAACGGACGTTTAACTAACACTTTTTAAGAGATTAATATAATCAAAATTATATATAAATTAATTTCAAGCGACAAGATAAGTGTGACTAGAATATAAACTGTTAATTATTCTGTAATAGACTTAATTAACAGTAACTTTAATTTTTTTTCTAAAGATTACTCCTTATTGAATACAAGACAACCACATCATCATAAGTACATCATTAACCGTAGAATTCTTTGAAGAATAGCATGTTACATACATGGTATAGTGTACCTAAATTACTAACTGAGGCAAAAGCAATTTGAATTTTATAGATACTCTTAGGTTTAATCTAAAAGAATATGATGTCGATGCTTAGCAGCAACTTTCCTTGTCAACATCAGTTTTCGAATAACAGTTTTGTTTATTGTTTCCGCTAATAAGGTCCCAATTAGCTCATTATACTTCCTTATTATCAGATAACAAAACCAATGTTTTTGCCAAATAAACAAAGAAATCTGCCTGATTTATTAACACAATTACGAAAGCTAGGGGCAGCTATGCTATTGTCTGATCAAAACACAATTCACCGAATCATAAATAACAGGAACAATAGTCAATAAAATTAGATAGCTATGGGCCTCGAAATTGGCTACGAAAATAAATAAGGCTTCTGGTAGAGGATATGAGATTCCACTTGGCTGCGGTAAGCTGATAGATAATGTTCAAGTCGGTATCATAAGTGGGATTGTTGATATTTCCGATGGCAGAATTAACGTCCGCCTAACTAAACCCCTCAATGATTTTCATTTTCATTTATTAAAAAAAAAAAACTTGAACATAACAAGTTTTAGGTTATTAAAAATAACTTTTTCAATAGGTAGGTACACAGGATCGAGAAGGCGTGAAAGAGCTAGATTGTAAATAAGTTGAGCTTACATATAAGTATATCGAATTTAATGATTTCGTACTTGTGTTTTGCTATAGCTGTCTTTGCTCTTATGCACTTTAATTTTTAAAGTATGAGCATTATTAATACCTTTATTAAGGCTGTATTAATAAGACTCATGGAGGTGACTATTCATTGGTTTGTGTTCATTGAGGTAGAAACTACACCTCAATAATGACACAAACGGAATTCGACACCTAATAAATTATTTATCGTGAAACATGGAAGGAACAGTCGCCATCTAGTAGGGCTCTTGAATAATCTTCCAAACTAACGAACGAAAAATAGTGAAATGTATTTTTAACCCTGTTATGCACGGTAACTTGAAGCAACAAGGGTCTTGTAAAAAGTGGACCATGAGAAGTGGCTAAAGCGAAGGAAAAGAAGACATCTAAATTACTAAAACATTTATTTAGTAACACTTCTTTCGTAAACATTAAAAAGTATTAAGTATTCGCAATTTTATGGATCTCAGCTAGAAGGTTCGTATTAAAAAGAATAATTAAACAATATTTAATATTTTCCTAAAAATATACACAGGTAGGATAAAATTCATAGTATGTACATTATGCTTTGCCCATTCGAGCTTTTACTGAATAATCGTTAAATATAATAGTAAGACTTAATAAAGACACATAGAATTATCATCAAACAGCGTACCTGCCAACCCAGAACTTAGTACCTATGCCTTACCTCGCTTTCACTTATAACTAACGATCCATGTTTGACGAAGGTAGGCACGTAGGTAACTGGCTTGTGCCAATTTCACCTTGCTCATATCAAAGAGGTTTATTGCCTTTTGTCTATTGTCTGTTTTCGGTAGTCCATTGATGAGGATACCTAATAGCAAATATTTTGGACGAAGCTCAAATGCAGCACAGTAACTCGTTCATCGGTAAACCCGAAATACTGGGTGATGTGTTCAGCGGTTAATTAATTCGGCATTTCCATTGAACCGCCGACATAACCGTTATTATCAGATTGGAAACCGCTAAATCTAATCCTAACATTATAGTTCCATCATCACATCATCATCTTTATAACAGGGCTCCTCATTAGAATCCATGCAAGATATTGGATTTGGTTGATAATAACCTTCAAAAATAATAAAGTGGCTATGAGTACGTTACTTCCCAAAGCAGGTTGCAAAATTTAAAAACAGGCAATTTTAACAACAAACAAAACTATTAAACTTCCTCCAGTTTCGTCGGAGTTTTTGACTTATGCTAGGGTGTATTTGTGTTAAAATTTTCGAGACGAGCAAAGTGGACACAAGTGCACTTGAGTCCATTACGCGAAAAGTAACACCCTCCATTTTTCCGCTTAAAACGTCTTAATATTTTTAAGTAAGAAATATCACCGGCTGGGATATATTATATTTACTTCTTAGTTAGTGGATACGGAAGAAAATGAGGTGTTATGCGAGGTAAAGTAAGGTTGTGACAGCGAGAGCCCGTATGAATAATTCAGGGTTGTTGAATGCAGACTCCGGCATACGTGGCCGCGCTGACCACGCCCTCCTTACAATGGAACTGCTGTTTAATTACACATTAATTCTTCTTTCATTGTCTCCGGCGGAGATTAAAGTTCTACGCTTTTGTCGAGGAAGCTCATTAATATAATGGAACATACTTGTCATCCGGGGTTTTCATTGACGCTCAGGGAATTAGTCGGAATATAAAATGTTTAGTTTCAATTAAGTTTTCATTTGTTTTTACGTTCGAATAGTTGTTGTTGATGAAAGATGTGAACATTCGTAGCATGTTTTGTTAGCGATATATTTAATACATAGTATCATGTTTGTTGTCTTCGTTTGAATGAGCGATAAAACTACGAAAACATTGCACTAAAGTAAACACAAACATTTCAGAGTAACCAGCAATTACTAAGCACAATGCAATGAAAGTTTGGAGGGTCTTAGTAGGTAAGTAGGTATTTCACTTCGTGTGCCAAGTGCTTTCTTTCGTTCCGGAAAGCTCGAAAGCTTGTGGCAATTTAACTTTTTAAGTTTAAACTTTAATTTGCAACTTTTTTTTTGAGAACATTATTTTTATTTCTTTTATATTTATTTTGCCATTAAACCTAGTTGAGTTCTTTTGAAAATTGAAAGATTCAGGCCTTTTCGAAATCTATTGTAAACATCAAAACAAACAATTAATATAATGTACCTACCTAGTGATTCCGCGATACCTTCCCTGGATAGACTTCGTAGCACACGCCTTCTGAAGACCAGATCAACGTTACGCCAGACCCAATCAAGCACGCCTTTTTATGGTACATAATCAGTCTACTGTACAAAATTAGCTTGTCAGACTAGACCTACCGAAAATGATAAAGTTCAGTACAAAATTCGGTCTAAACATGGCAAAGTAAATATAAGTTGACAATAGACAATTCCAAACTACACATTTCCAATAAAATATTAGCAGGTTCACAAAAATCTATCTAAGTTTGAAGAAGGAGAATCGCGAGTACAGTTTGGAGCGGTTGAATTATTCAGGAGCTGGTCGAGTCCGCAGATATGCTGTGTCAGGTTCATAATAAACCCAGGCTAAACTTGTAGCACCGAAACTTAGTCTATTCCACGCATGATCTGAGCCAAGATTAAAGCTTCGTTTTCTCTTGCAATCTTACTCTCACGTCTTTCCATAAATTGAGACTAAAATGTTCAACTCGATGCAATAAATAAGCTTTAACTTGAAAACTTCGATTTTGTTGCAATTTTGTAGAAGAGTATTATTACTATAACTTAAGATGAGGTAGTGAAGAACGAAGAGGTATACTATTGAGCAATATTTACTTCATTTCAGTCTACTAAAGTGGTATATTTAATACCAATTTTATGAAACTAATCTGTCCGCTTTTGACAATACTTTTTTAGTTAATGAGGTAAATGCTTTTATACCTTTAGATTTGTGTTTGTTTGTAAGTATATATATTTAATGTAATTAGGCTCTGAAGACAATACTAATTTGAAATTTCAAAATCTGTTGTGTACATTTTCGAATTCGCTAAGGGAAAACAACACCAGCAAACTGTGGCGAGTCTACTAGTTTATACATATATAGAGAAAGCGAACCTCAAAATCAGTATTTAAGCAGGAAACAATCAAGTTTAGAGGTAAACAAACCCACTTCCTATTAGACCGCGACATGTACTTATTATATTTACTGTTCAATTTTAATTAAATGCTTTTATTGAAGCCCTGGATTAAAAGGGTCTGTAATATAAGCCCACCGAGATTAACAACCTTTGTCTGCTAGAATTATGATTTATTAAGTCGTACTTTGAAATAGGAAGATACCTGGGTGGTAGTATTATTATTATGTTAAACATTTAATAATAATAAGTTTAGTACCTGATATATCTGATATACTTAATACCATGTACTAAATGGATGAGTATTTTTTTTGCCTGTTGCGCCACAGAGGTTGTCCAATAATAGTTATGCTCTACAAACAAAATTTTCTTCGTTTGTTTAGAGTATTTTTCACTAATAGAAAGCTACATTATTTGTGAGTGTCACATAAACCATTAAACAGCGCGGAGAGTGCTGTTTTCCCGGGGGAAAATCTTTTTTCCGCGGGCGAGGTCACGTACCTACCTAAACACAAATAAAAGGATGAAGTTGATAACCATATGCATACTTTGAAACAAATAATGAAACGTTCAAAATATAAATAAAGGTTCCAGTGTGGTAAAACACAAGCAGAAATTTAATTGAAAGGTTAATTATAAAAATTAAACAAGTCCCTAATTGAAATCCGAGGTTGAACGCCGGGGCTAAAGAGAAGTAAAATCCCCAAATATCAATATTTAAGCGGGACGGCTCGCCGTCTGTTTGTCTTGTGTACCACGACTCATAATAGCTGAAGGGCTGTTTACATTTCACTATACAATTTGGAGTAACCTTGTTAACAATACTGTAGGGCACCGGCCGTGATACTATGGTGTATATCCTCACTTTTGTTAATAATAACATATATATAATTACTGTGTTTTTTGCGCTAGTAATTTATTTATTATTTATTTATTATCTAAACACCATAACAGGCACTCTACCTCAATATACACGTACCGTATATATTTATATCTATGACACTTATTATTTCACTGTGTGCTACGAGGTGTAAAGGTGCTACGATAATTCGTAGAATACTTATTGTAGTATTTACAAATTTTCGTAGCACCTCTACGTCTTGTAGAATTCCGAAAATACGCGAGTGTACGCCACGTATTTTCCATGTAATCAAAGTAATTCTCATGGAAGAAAACATCAGTATTTACCTTCTTTTATTATAGGTGCTACCTCGTAGCTAATAAAGCTGCGTAGCACTCATTTTCAATGCTTATTATAGAAAAGCTTTTTAATCGTTAACGTAAAATTATTATTAAAAACTTAAAACTTACAAAGCTCTATACCAAATCACGGCAGTTTATTTTAATTTAACTTATCGTTTGCGAGAATTCGAATAGTAAATAATGGATAGGCTAAATTTAGCAACACTATTGATCCAGTTGAGAATATGCTAACTCATCGGGATCAGGGAGTGAATCGCTTTCTCCATCTATTGGACCGCTCGCATTATAAACTAGCACTTCAATATCTTCAGGAGAAGACTCAAAGGCGCTACATAATAATGAAGAGACGACAAAATCGCTAGCTTTAACATTCATTCTTTATGTTCCAAGGTTTTGCGCCACTCTCCTAAGTGATTTATTATTTTCTCAGAATTAAGGAACAAGTCTTAGAAATATATTATCTTTAACAAAACCAATTCAAACATCCTGTAGCGAGGAACAGCGTAGACGGCCCCTTATTTTCCCTGTCAATACAAATATTGAAAAATCATTACCCGCGTTCACTTCTTTTTCTTTCATATGAACGCAATTTCTTTTGAGAAAAATCGCTAATATAATTTTATTCAGTTCATTCGTTACATTTTATTAATTTTTGACACACGTTGAGATCTGTGAGATATTCACGTTACGTGTTTTATTTTGAATTCCGTTATGAGCTAATTAATGATAAAACGAACTTAAACGTACTTTAAGCCATCGAGCATTTATAGCTGCTTATAACATTGAAAACGAACAAATACAAATTTACTCGTATATTAGGAGGCTAAATAAAAATAAATATCAGGTTACAAGAAAAATAATGGTTTTAGTCTATTGTTTATTAAATCTTTGGCTATCCGTTTGTACATTATAACTACAATTCACGTAAAAACATATATCTACACATCATTGACTTCAAAATGTTAAATAGTAATCAAGTTACAACCTTAAGTTTCAGTGAGTAAGTCGAGATTTTTATTAGAATAATAATGGAATGAATACCAAGTCACTTTAGTAAACCAATAATTTTTTGATACACTAATATTTATAATAAAATATAGAGTGAAACTGAGTTAACTATTATTGATTCCAAAAATTATTCACAAAGTATATTACTTTTTGTTGAACTTGTATCTAGGAGAATGTCAACATTGTTTAACAAATTTGTTGCTATTACTATTACAAAACTTTAAATGAAAACGTGAATTAATATATTCTGTTTCAATATTGATTAAATACAAACTATGATACATGAATGATTTGACTTGTACGGGTCATACTTAAACAAAACAAGCATTAAAAATTATAAATGTAATGTAGCTGAATTAAATATTGATTGGCTTGGCACTGTTAGGAGTGAGTGATTTTTACGTTACGATTTACAATAAAAATTAATAAGGGAAGACATGATCTGTTTTGCAGTTTTTGAAAAACTATGGCTACATAACTTTTTAAACTATCATGGTTTTTAACTATATTTGAACAAGAAACGGGTAACATACCATGATTTAATTGTTTTTGAGTTTTCCGATATTTCGACACTGTTGCAAGCGCCATGTTCACTCAAAAACAATTAAATCATGGTATGTTACCCGTTTCTTGTTCAAATATGGCTACATGTTAATATTATACACAAATTGTATACTTGCAAAAATCGCTCGTGTTTGTAATACGCTAGAACTTTAAACTGCAGATTCAGAAACAAATAAACAATTTATGTGATTAACCTAACCACATAAAGCCAGCTTACGTGCCGCGCCTCCTAAAAAGATAGTTACAATAACTACAGAGCAGTAAAATCCTCAAATAATAGATCACAATTCTACTTTTCCTTTACACAAAAATATCTATAATTCTATTGAATTCACAAGTTTAACAAAAAAGTTAATCTTTAATAAATGTAATTTTTTACATTAAGAGCAACATTTTGTCAAGTTACCGAACAAACACTATTTGTACTTATTTCATAGAAAAATAATATACGTCCAATTATATCACAAACACCACTACCAACCATGCGCAGCCGACCGCTTCGAACTGAAACAAATGAATACAAACCTAAAGATTCAAATAAATAAAACCGGGAAAAGTACGTATCGGGCCACAATTAGTAGGCACGGAAGCCTTTTTAGTTTCTCCGCAAAACACCAGATATCCAGAAAGAAATAGAAGGGTTCCTTGTTTGACTACAAAACCCCAAAAACCCATTACTAGTTTCCACATAAAAAATGTAAGCCCACCGTTATAATTAACATTGATATCGACATAACAATAAATGAGATTAAATAGTTAGATAAAACTTACTTGTGCTACGTCAGAAGAGAGTCATATTCGAAGGGTGTAGGGTCGGCTGCCCGCAGATGTCACCACAGTACCCCGCCAGATATATTCGACACCTCTATTTGGTCTTCGCCTTCAGTGTCTACATCTGGCTCTCTCCTCCGATAGCGAAGGCGAAAACTCAGCCAAAGAATCAACGACATCATTATTAGGCAGCACACCGCCGCAGTACCGATGTATTGAGCGTATCGTGTATCGGTGGATTTATACGGCGAGTACTGTGTTTTATCGTCGACACTCGAAGAGAACATCTCATATCCGGTAACATTCACAGCCTCATTCAGCGTTGCGGGTGTCACAGTGTCATCTTTCAAATGATCCTTCGCATGGCTCAAAATAATTTTGTTCGAGTTATTGACGGGCGTGTTCAACCATTTTCCTGACTTATTCTTGCGGATGTCTGGACTCTCTGTGGTATTTATGTCTTTTTTGAAAGAGCCACGAAAATTATTAGAGAGGAAATCGGAGTTCAGAAATCTTTGATCAATACTAAATTGGTCATTTCGCATTTTGTTTTGATCTAAAATTCTTGCAGAATCTTTTACTTTAGAAATGATAGTTTCGTTGAAGAAGTTGTTAGAAATTTTGTTAATAGTTCTGGGTACAAAACCTTGTTCTAGTTCTGATTTTGATGAGTTTTGTAAGGAGTTTTCCATGTTATTCGTGGTTAAAATTTGATCACTTTCATCGCTTTCACCGAGCTGCTTAGTGCGGGTATGTTTACTTTTATTATAGCCTCGTTTACTACTTTTATCGGTTTTGTTATTGAGGTACCCATAGTACCTCAAAAGTTTGTTTATCATTTCAGTGCTATATAAGTTTACAGGAGGAAGACTTTCGCTAATTGTAAAAGTTTCGGGGAATGTGCAATTATATTTAACTATCTCTGGTTTTGCTTCAGATGTTGAATAATAACATGTTTCCCCGTTAGTGATGCTATTATTAGAGTTCATCCAATCTTTTAGCCATAACTCAGCGCTACAATTAAAATTGTTTCCATGTAATCTTATCGTTTTCAGTTGGCCCAAGTAAAACAGTAAATCATTTCTGATTTCAGTTAAATTGTTCATCCGTAAGTCTAAATATTGCAAGTGGGAGAAGGCAGCCAAAGCTGCCGAGTCGGCCAAAAGTTGTCGCGCTAATCCCGGGCTCGACTGGAGGTGAAGCATTTGAACGCTTTCCGGCGACGCCATCGGAAACGAACCATCCTGTTCCGGCACAGATAACTTTATATAACAAAGTCTCAGATCTTGCAATGACAAAGGCCCTTCAAAAGTACTCGAAGACAACATTTGGATTGGGTTGTTTGAAAGATCTAACATTTCAAGTGAGAGTAGATCATCGAATACATGATCTTGAATGTAGTGAATGTCATTATTCTGCAACATTAATATCCTTAGGTTGAGTAGTCCTTTAAAATCTGGAATCGATATATTGTTGATAGCGTTATTATTCATTGATAAATATTTCAGTTCATCCGGAAGTGATCTTGGTACAGTTGTCAGCAAGTTTTTATTTAAATTCAGAAAGAGTAGCATTTCCAGTCGGCCAAGCGAGTCATCTTCAACGTTTACAATTTTATTGTCAGAAAAATCGAGCGATTGCAATAGAGGGTAACTGTCTAAGTCTCCACAGCTGACAGATGATATTCTGTTACCCACGAGAGAAAGGAATCTGACGGAATGCGTGAAGGCTTCAGGGACCTGGTTCAAGCCAGTCCTTGATGCGTCGATTTGTTGCAGCCTTCGGCCAGTGCCGACGAGTAGCTGCGTATCCAACTGCGTGATCCCTAGGTGAGGATTATCCGTGAGAAGTAACCGCGCCAGATTGGGCAATAACTGCAAAGCTCCAGGAGCTAATTTCCTTAAATTGTTATGCGACACATCCAAATGCTGTAATAACCAATTATTGAAATAGTTTTCATGGATGAATTCAATTTTATTCCGGCTTAAGTTCAAATGCTGGAGATTTTTAAGTGGCTTAAACACATTAGATAATATCGTCAAGTTATTTTCGGATAAATCTAAAGATTCCAGTTTCGATAATCCGTCAAAACTTTCTTCATATAAATTTACAATAACATTTTTACTCAATATTAGTTTCCGGAGATTCGAAAACTTGACGAAAAGTTCCTTAGTTATATATTTCAGTTTATTTGAAGACAAATCTATTTCTCTTAAGTATTGAGCTTTAATGTTGATTTTTATTTTAGCAATGTTGTTGTTTTTTAAACTGAGTGCTAATGTTTCTAGAGGCATAACAAACTCAACTATGTTTGCATCGCAAGTTTTGTCGTACAAAGCTGATATTTCAGCAAAAGTCTTGTTCTCATTACTTCGTGACCAATTCGACAATACCTTATCCTCCTCACAACACACGGAAAGGAGATGGTAAATATTGTTGGTAATTTCCTTCACAGTCACATTGTATTGGCACTGCTTTGGCACAATATCGTTGCTGCTTACACACACTTCAGGGCACATGGAAGTTAAATTGGTTACTTGACATGCTAATATTATCATTAAACACATAAAAACAATAGCCATTTCTGCAATTATTACGCTGTCCGTCCTGTGATTAAGCCGGATTTAACACAATATGATGTTTCAGTATAAACAAAAAGTACATAATGTTCCAGTTCACAAGTTCACAAAAGTCTTTCTGTGTTCCACGTGCATGAATCATGTTGTAATTAGTAGTCTCACGGGCACTTAAGTCGGTGCTGTGGCAGACGGCTTAAAGTCACTCATTGTCGGTGGAAGGTGAATGAGTGTAGGATGAGAATGCGCGCGGTGGAGTCGTGAGAGCGCAGCACGTGCGATCTTGTGCGGCGCGGGCGGGCGACGCGAGAGTGCCGGCGGCTCGGCGGCGCCAGCGGGTCTGCCGCGGAGCGCCGCGCGGCCAGCCCGCCGCCCGCCGGCCGCGGCGCCGGCGCCCTGCACCCACCGCGCCATTACATCCCTCACAGACTCATTTTTATATAGTCAACTGACTTCCACACCGCCACTATTTATGTCATACTCGCCGCTCCCTAATACGTTATTTTGAAGACGCAAACTATTTGTAAGTGCAGGATATATTTTAAGGCCCGCTCCTCGAGGGAATATTACTATTCGTGGAACTTGCTATGGCCCCGCGTGATTTAACTAGGCGATAACTCAAGGCACCCACTGTGGTTAACGCAAGGGTTGCTGTCTATATAAAGTTTGTACTTATTTTATTTTATTTATTTAATAAAAAAACATGTTTGTAGAGTTTAAAAGATCTGTTAGTAAATCTATCAATGTAGCTTCTCACATCGCTTTATAAATTCGATATTAGCCAGGAACCCTAAATTAACTTAAATTGTAAAAAATTAAATAACATTGTCACATAAAATGCCGAATTTTCAGACAAAATTGATAAATTCACATCCGCTGTCTTCAGAAATCAGAAAATAGAGATTTAGGGAAAGTTATTTCACTTGAGGAAAACGTCAGAAAATACCTACCTACTAAAAGTATTTTCGTTCTCTCATCTGGTGGTCTTTTCCACAAAGGCAAACCAAGTAAGTACCTTCTTATGAAGAAAAGGAGGGCCTGTCAGACGAAGCTTTTCTTATTTCACCCTTTATGTTCGTACAACGCACTGTTTCAAAACATCTTCACTGGAACCTTCGACCAGCGTTCTCATGAATTGTTCCCACAAGGCTTTCCTAAAGGTCTCTTTATTGCGCTCCTTAATTTGGGTTATTTGAACTTTTCTCGTCCGTCCTTACCGTTCCCGGTATGTCTAAGGACAAAAACATCGTATATCAGTCACCTTCGTGTTAGGCTTTCAGATATAATACCAATGTTATGAGTTTTTATGACTATTTGCCAAGTCGGGTTCTTACCCAAAGTGCCTGAGCCCCAACATGAACTGTTGGAATCTGAAAGGTAGGTTTATAGCTTTATTTTTCTTTCCTCAACTTACTTTTGCCATAAATTGATTAAGTAAGGTAATGCCCTTTATACCATAATCAAAGAAATTTATTAAGGAGGATATTTTTCTCAAGTCAAGCACGTTAATAATATATAGGCATACTAGTAGCCCCCGCGAACTTCGTCTCGCCATATACTTTTATTTGCAACTATCTACATACTAAATTTCATCGAAATCGAATTTTCCCACGTAAGCATATATTTTCCCGTGGAAGTATGTATTTTTCCGCGGAAAAAGTAGCCTATGTTAGGATTAGGATATTACATTACATTGACTCCCCCTCGTACCCCAGTGACGCTTACCTACATGGAGTCTACATCGCATGCTGGCTAGCTGAGCGCGGTGAGCGACAACCTCTAGACTTTTTTCTAATACTTGCATTTTTAAACTCGTGATATCTTCCGAATTAAATGTCCGAATTGAATAATTCAAAAAGTTATAAAAAGGTATTAAAGCCGTCTTGAATATAAAGTAATTTATTTTGATAAGGATTAATACCAAGGTACAAATGAAGACCCTTTCAAGAGGCGGCATATATAAATTAATATTTTAGAATAAAAAACTGCTTACTGTGACATAACTATAATATTTAGACATATGCTGTCGCGACATTTTTTGTAGATAATGATGAGTTCGTCAAAGTCGTAGTACATGATTTTGTTCTATCATCAATAGTTTTCGCAGCGCACGCGACGTAAGGAATTTTTCAGGTCATTTTTTTACACCTTATGTTACATTATTGGAGTTTTAGTAAGGATCCCTAATTTTTTTTCAATATAATATAGCCTATGTTACTCGGGGATAATGTAGCTTTCCAAAGGTGAAAGAATTTTTGAAATCGGTCCAGTAGTTTCGGAGCCTATTCGTTACAAACAAACAAACAAACAAACAAACAAACAAACAAACAAACAAATCTTTCCTCTTATTATATAGGCATATATATAGGCATACTATACCGGGGGTAAGACATACATCTTCTGTATATTAGGTTATTGCATCCAGAACATTCCCCATCCATTTTAGCGGGCACCTTTTCCGAATACATTTATTAAAGTGACCCTCAGCTTAGAGACCGCAAGATAAATCATAGTCAGGAAATGGCGGGCATTCGCGGTACACCGAATAAAAAGGAAAACCCCTTACCAGAGTACCTAATCATATAAGTATTTGTGTTGAATTGCCTACGTTGGGCACAATACTAGACTAGACTATAAAGTATAAACCCTAAGATAGGAGCCATCTGTGATTTGATTACATAGAATATCAAAATGATTTGGTCTACATATAATTAGAATCCATATAGGTAATGGATATAAACGTAAAACTACGTGGCCACTAGCAGACCAAAATCTATAAATAAAATAAGGGATATTATGTACAAAAAATAACATAATAAACTCAACATTTAACCAGCAATCTATTCTCTTTTTATTTACTGTAGTTAGATAGAGGTGATTAAGTAACGAAATAAATGTGGAACAAGCCAGAGCATTGGCCCATTAGCGACGGGTAATAGTAAACGGTTCCGTGGAACTAAAAGTGCGCCTTCGGTGGAACAAAATCGCTGTCATTAGGGTAACGAGGGCCGGTGCTGACGCAGCGGGAGTGTCCGACCTAACTCTTTAGATTGCACGACCTAATGAACCGGCATCCCCTTGGCAGAGCTTCACCGCCTGCTGATTGCTGTAAGCCGACTACCCAGGTACAAACCAAAATCGAATTCGATTTTCAAACTTTTATGATATCTCTGGCCAATCAGTAGCTATCCAATCTGTTTTTACAACAATGGTAGTAGCGAGTAAATCCGTTTACGCTTTGTTAATCGGGCTGTCCAGCAGAAGGGTGAATGGTGGGAAGCGTAATAAGGGTCGTGGCGTAAAACTTTATTACTCGCTCCGCGTCGGCCCATGAGGCGGATGCGAAATGGCCCTCATTCTCATTAACCTCGCCATGGCCGCCTTACTTTATATCAATGCCGGAAACACAGAACCAAACCTAAACACTATCTATTTATAATGCTTTCTGAAAATTTCTGGTCCGGAAAATGCCCGTTTGTCTCAAATTTCAGTTAATTTCTTGAGTAAAAAGGAATAATATGACTACTCAGCAATGGGTATAATCATGTGTCAGATAATAATAATGATTTAAATATCACCAGTCAACTTATAGTCCATTTATGCAGTAAACGTTTACTTCCAAATTGCCTATGGATAAGATATCTCTAAACAGATAACATTGTTGCAGTTAGGTACCTACTATTTAAGCTGACCTGGTTCAATAACGTAATTTTCAGATTATGGCTCTTACTCTTACAAGAAGGTAATATATTAATAGGTCATTTTTCAAGTGGAATTGCCCGATGAAGTAGGTAACCTAAGTCACAACGATTTTACGAGCACCTAGTTGTCACAATTCATAATAAGTGGACCATACGTTATTATATATAAAGACCTAGTTTTACGACATAATAAAAATATTTTTACGAAAAAAAAAACCTTTCACGGTTTTCTTCAAATAAATCTTTTATAATGATGTAATGTAAATAGTCATTTCGATAGTGTTTAAATAAATTTTACCACGGATTTTAAAGGCTTTTAAATCTATCAACCTCTTAGAACATGAGTTTCAAAATATTCCGATGGTTTTGCTATCGAAATAAGGGCTCTTCCAAATTTAGCTCTCTAGATTCAGGTGTTTTGGCTAGGCAAAGATAAATGAGTCTGTTAAATTTACCGATGGATTGAGGTTTAGATTTTGGTCGTAGATGTCTCGATTTCAGAGGTAGGCACCAAGATGGGCCAGAATGCTCACACGTGCACTGCGCTGAGTCATTCATCAATAAGTAACTGTCAAACTTACTCGGTCACCTAGCACTATCTGTCCATAGTCTAAAAGGTCGAAAGTTTAATCAATCACATTCGCCTTTGAAATGCACGCACACGCCTCTGAAATATGAGTGCTTGTCTACCCCGGGGAACTAATGTTTTATATTCTGTCGTTGTATTGACAGTCGTGACTTATTGCCCGACAGATTGCGCCTTATACCCGCACGGATTTACTGAAAATGTGCCGAGTTATCTTGATGAACAAGGTCCCACACAGAACGACTTAGTTGTGAACGATATGCGTATACTCTACTCTACATACCTACCACAAATCAGTAACAAAGAAAATAAAGACTTCGGTAGATATCGATCGCTCCCTATTGTGCCTAGTTCTGTTCATCTGTTGAATGAAATACCAATAACTCTTAGATTCTTTAGTTATGAAGTATTATAATTAATTAATGCACACGAAGCAAGTAGCTGATGTTGGTGGTGTTCTTTGAATAATGTGGAATAATAACAAAATATTGTAAAAACAATGTACCAAATTAATTGTTCACCACAAACAATTATTAAGATATTTCTATTAAATTTATTGACCATTAAAAGCGATACCCAGTAAATAACAAGCAACATTTAATTATCAAGCTAACAACCGTTAAAAGTAGGTCTGCTCGGGCGATTTCCTCAATCTGACGTTTTCCTTGTTAAGCCGCCTGGTCGACATTGATTTTTGGGATTCCTACCCTTTTTAACGAAGCCTTGCGTCCATTCAACTTCCTATCTCAGAAACGGTCAAAATTAATAAAATGCTCGAGATTTCTTAATTTTGTTTTAT
Source organism: Chloroclystis v-ata (assembly GCA_963691955.1). Taxonomy (NCBI): domain Eukaryota; kingdom Metazoa; phylum Arthropoda; class Insecta; order Lepidoptera; family Geometridae; genus Chloroclystis; species Chloroclystis v-ata. Next base: position 5,559,530 of record OY829902.1, on the reverse strand, counting down.
TAATTTCTTAAACACAATATTGCTATCCCATTTTATTGTAGAATATTATATTGGATTTTTTAAATCTTACAAGGGGTAAGGCATTAAAATAACCCGTTTTCACATTACCTATACATTGTTCGATAATTTATACAACATGAGACTCTTAGTAATACGATATGGCGCAATATATGCATCATGTACGTGCAATATGCATTCACCTATAATGCATATTGCACATGATAGAAAAATCCCTAAATAATCGATGAACTGACTCGTTGGTCAGCTGAACCTATCTGTCCCTTGATGAAGATTTACAAAGCCGAGCAGGAAAATAGTAAAGACATCACGAGCAACTTCATTATAAAGAAAAGACCTACCAACTATCACTGTGGCACTATTAAAGGTCGTAAAAATGCTACCGCACTTTCTTTCTTTTTATACTTTTATAGCGCTCCGGGTGCCGCCTAAGTCATAAAAAGTGAAATATTGTATCTCCAAACGGATGCCTCCACTCTTAACGGGAACCAGAAACTGATAGATATGTCACCTATTGTATAACCAGATGGTGAACCTTACACCTTCCTTACCTCACAGCAACACCCGAGAGTAAGCAAGCATTTTCTCTAGGTACAGTTGTTTAGTTAACTGATATAAAACAATGTAGCAAAGAAGTGTAATAAACCGTGCAAACATTTTAACAACGTTCCGTCCTACCTTACGATTTTCTTTCGCATTTATTATATTAGTTATTAACTTATTCGTGTTTATAATATAGGTGTAATTAGTTGAAGATGTTGATGAAATAAAATATAAAAATAAATTGAAACATACGTGTATACTTATGTATAGTGAAACCATTTTTAAAATGAACGCCTCTCTACCGATTTCTGAATTTTTTTTTCTGTGTATTCTGTTTTTCTGTATTTCCTCTCACACGTTGAAATCATCACGGTTATGTGGAGGGGAGTTCATTTTTAGAATGGTTTTACTATACTAGTGTCGCTATATGACCCGTGTATCGTAACCATTTCCGAATGCGCTACCTACAAGGACTGATCACAATTTATAGAGAATTTAGTTTTTCAGAACCTAAAATTTTAGCCGGCACACAAGAGTAATAATAATAATAGTTTAAGTAATACGAAGTTTATATGACTACAACAATGTACCAATGCATTTTTTAAATAGATAAATCTAACTACTTTTAAAGATTGATCAACAAAAATCAAAGAAAACATTAACAAGACTTCACAAAGCTTGCTCTGAAAGGTTTACGAGAATTAAGTAATTCCTCTTCCCACTAGTTTATCGTCAAACTAAACCTAGAAGTTCTGACATTTTATGATCATGCTACAAATCTCATTGCTCTTGGCAGAACAAACATGCCCTAACTTCTACCCTTATACTCGTAGCTATTGGCGACATTGCGTCGAAACTTTTACTTATAAATACATTACTTAGACCTATCTTTTGAGTGGATCTCGTATAAGAAAAACAAAAACAGCATTTGTTGTGCGAGACATTATATATGTGTAGTAATAGTAAATGTATCTAGTGGTAGATATTTTTGTGAATTTTTAAGGACAAATCACATTTTTAAGGATAAATTAAAAAAACATTGTTATAACCAGCTGCTACGCAGTTTTGTCGCGTTTAGGTTCTTATAGATTTTCTCGAGGAGAATAATAATTATTGGCACAAGTTTGTGTAGTGGCATTTATAGAACTTCAAATAAAACGATTAGTTCTTGACATAGCATGTGAAAAAGCTTACAGTGTTTGAAACCATTCTCTGAATAGCTTTTTATCGGGACGAACCATGATAGCAAAAATAACATGAACACTTGATAAACGCAGAATTTGCTTGGTTCGATGGATTGTCTTGATAAAGAAAATTGCAGACAAAGACCTTTTTCAGAAGGTACTTCAGACAAGCTAATGTCGAGCCAACTTGGCATCAACGCGATATCTCTACACATTTTGTCATCTTTGAACGTATCAGTATTTTTTACTAACTATTTATAATATGTTACTTATCTTATGATTTATCTATTGCATTAGGTTAAACCTGTTACGATTCTTACGATAGAAATAAGTTAGTAATAAATAATTATAAATTTATGTTAAAAAAAAAGTCGCAATAGTGCATCTTGGACCTGTAACGTAAATCAAAATAATAAATTGAAGCCTGTTTTAAACCCAAAACTAAGCTATAAAATTACATTTACATGCTAGAAAACTCTCCTGGGAGACAAGGTGGTTGAAATTCTGTAACATTTTAGTTGCTGCGGTTTAGGTGAATAGATGTAGCGAACTTCAAATTATAACTCATTTTAGGTACATTGTTTATATTTTTTTAATTAGCCCTTGTTTTCTAAATTAAATGAATACGTACTGAAATAGTCTTTTATTGAAATAACCGCCTTCAAATTACCTATTAATTGTTATATTAATATGGTTTTGACATTGATTCTAAGAAGTGGTCCAAATTAAAATTAAACCACACGGGGAGCACCAGCATTTAGAAAAAAAAATAGAAATAAAATAAATGTAAGAAGTATACAAAAAAAATCTGTCAACTTGAGAACTTTCTCCTATTTTTGAAGGCAATGCATAATGTATTTATATAAGTTTCAACAGAACCTTATAGAAGAATATTTTTTTGTGCAAAGGGGTAAAAAAAAATCGGGAATTACGTTTACTATAGTCTGAACGCGATAAGAATACGTTTAGGACACATGTCAGTTTGACACGTTAGTGATGGGCACAACATAATGAGTTCGTAACCGTTCCTCCAAAATGAACCGCCGCGTTATTTTAAAGATTATTTTCGTTTTAAATTGGCGGAATCATTTAATATTTATATTTTAGTAATTTAAGTGGAAACCGACTGTTTTAGCGTCACAAAATGGCGGCCCATAACGCCATTTGGGGTTATTATTTTAAACACAAATATAAAAATGCCACTTTCTTTCGCGCGTTCGGTTTGGTCGTAGTTTTATTCTTATATTTTAATAAAATCTTATAGTCCATTATTTTCCAATTCTTAAACGTATTATTTTTTAAATATAACTGTAACAGATAACGATACTGTTGTTGCCTGTTATTTTTAGCACAGCACTACCTACAAATATAAAGCACTGACATAACCTTGTAATAGCGCAATATTATCGCAATATTATTACGCAGATTTAGAAAAATATTGTTTACCAAGTTATTTTACACTCAGTTTGGCACAAAATTATTAGATTCATTGATTATTGATATAATAATGTAGATTTAATGCTCATCAATTGTTAAAACGGTAAACAAACAGCAAAAATATTTTTATCGTAACTGCAACGCCATTACAAAGTAACGTTGTCAGTTCAATCGCGATGTGTCAGGAACGCAAAGTCTCGACGGCGAAGGTATATAATAATATCGATCAAGGCTTTGAATTTATTAAAATAACTCAAGTAAAGGCTTCGTAGGTTAAAAACAATATGGTTGTTAAAAGTCTGGGGTCTAAGCCCTGTTTTAAGGTTTGACTTTTTGTAACTGATTATTAAATGAAGGTGTGAAATCAAAAAATGTGGCAACTTTTATCAGAATTTCACTTGAGCCCGGTCCCGTGAAACGTCTTCGCCACATCTGCGTCGTGGCCCGTTCATTTGAAGCTAGAGCGACTACGAAATACTCCATTAGAGCGCAGCTGTCGGACGAATTCGTAATTGGTAAGTCCTATAAATATTTCCCTTAATGTCACACCACCCTTACCTAACAGACAGTGAAATCAAGCTGGCGCGATTATCTCATTACTTGGTTGTACTAAGTACACCACTTTTTTTAGTAATGTTGAATTAAATATTCGTGATATTAAAAATGTCACGTGGACAAGTCAAATTATATTAAATTCACAAATAGGTATTATTGTCTATCTAGGTTTTTTGTACGTAACCTAAATCTTACTAAAAATAAGCGATGCGGGTTATGAACAAATCGACTTTTTTAAATCTTTTACATGTCAAATCCCTTAAATGTCTTAAAATTTGGAGGTGTAATATTTTACTTGTGCATATTTAACAATGACTGAAAATACGAAGAATTAGCAAATGATCAGCATTCAGAGCTCATACACCGAGTACGCAGTAATTAATTCTCCCTTAAATCAAAACAACGCGAAACGGCGCGTCCCAACGATTCACTTAAAATTTAATTGTGGAAGGGAGGAGCAAGTACCTATAAAGTTGCTTGAAGTAGGAAAAGCTATAGAATTTTGGCATATATAAGTACAAGAGATTGTAATGCCTACGTATAAAGTATTTGACGACATCTGTCTTGTGTCTTGGGCGAAGGTCCGCTTGCGGAGCAAAAGTTTACCTTTTGCTTGCTTGGGTTCGATTGTCGATTGTTATTACGATCTGCAAAAAATTGTACGATCTGCAAATATTTGTTACGAGTATCTGGGTGATCTATGTTAGTATTTTATATACGTCCTGAAAAACAAAAAATCTATTATATTGGTTTTTAATTAATAAACTCCATATAGTCGTTTTCAGTGAAGAATTCAAAAAATTTGGAAAGAAGAATGGTTGACCCTCCGGCATTCCGGGCCCTTCCTTATCAAGCATCTCAAATGCCAATCATAATCCAAATGTACCTCCTTAAGTATAATAAATAAAATCAATAAGTACTTACAATAACTTTAATGAAAATATCCCATGTCTCAGTAGAACACAGCCAGATTTGCTACGAACTTAAAGAAGAAGTCTTTACTCATTATGTTTAAATAGGTAGATATGCAAAGTCTACTTTTTTAAGTAAGTGGATCATAATATCTCATGAGAAATAGGTAAAGATCTTAAACCCGATGCAAAAATAATTAACATATTTTTGTAAATAAGCAAACCTTAAAATAAAATCATCCGGTTTAATATTAATTGTATATAACTAAGCTATACAATTTTACATAACTAATTATATTTCAATGAAAGTAACACTCGAATTATTTACAAAAAAATCGAAACGAATAAGCATGCCAATATTCCTGCTTTATTTCCTCCCCTTCATGTTAAAATTCAATAAAAAGAATCGGAAGTAGGACGTATATTCATTATCGCCGCCCGCCTCTGCCGAATTTGTTAGCAGATAGCTAATATTCCAATTTAAGGGCAAATTCGTCGCTACGCTTTCCACCGGTGTGTAAGCCACTTCATTTGCATATTACGCAGTTGATGACAGGAAATAGAAGGCATGTCACCTCAATAGACATGTATAGATTAAGACAAGGTACTTAGCTTTAGAGTGCTGCACAGTATGTCAATAAATTATTAGGTAATTACTTACTTAGTCGCTAACCACAACTATTATATAAGCTGTACTTATTTGAACGAACATCTCCAATAAAAATAGTAAGCCAATAGTAGCAAGAAGAATAGTTTAATTAAAATAATAATCATAAATATATTAAATAGACATAGTTTTATAATTTTAATATACTATCGACGTAACCCATATTTCATAATTAGTTGAAAAAGACAAGAGAAGGCTTATCTAATCACTTACAAAAGAACATCTTTCTCAAGATTTCTTATAATAAGTGCCTATTAAGACCAGTTATCTTATCATATGATTTAATATTAATACTTATCTTATTTATCTTAGTTTAACACTTCATAGAACTTAGTTAGATATCCAACATTATTTAAGTAATTTAATTTGAAATTAGATCGGAATTCTGATATACTTCACTTATCTACATATATGTTCATGTTTAGAAATATATTTTAATGTCGTCTGAAGACAAAAGAAAAAAAAGGCATTTGTTAATAAGTCTACGCAAACGCAATGCCAATAGTAGTTTCATTTATTTAAAAAACTGAAGTAAATGTACAGGCATAAAATTTGTTTAAAATTTTTAAAATTATTTTTTATAAATTTGTTTTTTTAGGTTTTTATTAATAACTGTTTTAAAAATATTTTAAAATTTTCAAATACTCTTTGTCAAAGATACGATTGCCGACATTAAACATCCGAATTTTATCTATTAGATGTAGTAGTGTATGTGGTTAACGGATGTAGAAAAAAAAATGATAATATTAATCTACAAGATATGTACGCATTTTATCTACTAATTTGTCAGAGCCGACTGACATGACTAAGAGTAAGGTAAGTACATAAATTAAATTAAAATTTCCCACCAAAGTATCAATGGATAAATAAATAAATAAATATTACTGGACAATTTTACACAGCTAAACAATAATGTATGATATAATTTCTAAGGTGGCTATAAAATATTATCAAACCCTATTATGATTGCATTAAAACGCCTGAAAATAAACCTACATTTTATTACTAGACTGAAATACGGCTATATTTCAAACCAGTAATAAAATCTGCGATAAACATAGATTAAGATGTTCGAAATCCTATAAGTTTATACCTCAGAATGATTTAGCATTTTCGATTTCATTTCCATAACAAGACCACATCGTACGATACTCCGAATATCGAACCCGCAACCTCTTGCGGACCTTCGCCCGCTGAGCCACAGAGGTCATCAAGTACATAATTTATTTCGTAAAATGACAAAGCAAGACCATATAGGAAATAAACAACAATACGCTCATTTCAATAAACTTACCTATAAAGAAACAAACGCGGACTACCACGACAAGGCACATCATACCTACAAATGGAACACCGGATACTGTTTGAAGGAATTAATTATTATCAGGCCAATGTTCCAATCGAACGCCTCCGGCAACTCCGCCCTAGCAGTCGCGACAGCGGAAATTTATTTCAAACGTCATTTCAAATTTAAACCTCAGAGCCGAGAAAAATGATAATTTCCTCCACCTCTATTGCGACTTCTCTTACCTTTATAAGCCCTTTTTGTAGACATACTAGCACAACTATGAACGTACCTATGTTTGAGGGAATCGAACAGAATACAAACAGTAATTAGGTACTTTTATTAGTTTTGCCAAAAAAGGAGGAGGTATAGGTAAAAGCGCTCTTTAAGATGATACATGTGAAATGTAGATCTCTACAGCTTCTGTGAAATTATGTCTGTGTAATTTATAAAGCTGAATAGTTTGAACGCATTCTCAGTAACCGCTAGTCCAAATTGAAAGATTATTTCAGTGTTTGATAGTACAGTTATTGAGGAAGGCTATTTGTAGATTTACCCAGTTACTATTGAATCAATATGAAATAAATTATTTTGAGTTTTCCTTTTTTTTCATTAAATATTGAGAGTAATCCAACGTAGAGCCACAAATAGATGAAATTGACAAAATATCTCGTATTTAACTAAGTGGGTCCTTATTAGGATTACAAATATACATAAACAAGGTAGGTAGGAATTTTGTTTACGACTGGTTGTTTATAGTAGTATAAATATATATATATATATGTAGTTGGATTTTGATTGTTGTTTTCCATAAAACCTTGTTATAAAATGAAGTTCATGAAAATAAACCATAAACATTTGATTATTTATTATTTTACATGTATAAATACAATATTGTGTGTTAAAACAGATGAGTAGGCTATATTTATATATCATAATGAAATATTGTCTAGTTATGTACATGAAGAAAATTAATTTTGGACATTGGCTTGTAAATACATGTACCTATTTTTTATTTTCAGTTTAATTTCGGAAGCAAACCGTTTGGCTTCTTATTCCTTCGAGGTTATGCAAACATTATTTATCCAGTGTATGGATTCGAAGACATCAAGCAACAAGTGAGTCTAAAATAAAAGTGAATTGTTGTTCGTTAGTCTCGCTAAAACTCCCGAACAGCTGAGCTGATTTAGCTAATTTAGGTCTTGAATATTTGTAGTAGTGGAGGTTTACCCTTCATGCAGTATAGTATCTGCGACCAAATAAATAAAAGTCACTTAGAAAAATCTATCTTTACTAGGCCCACAGTGAACGAAGCTTATAAATTATGATTATTCTATATTCTCATTATACAGAAGTTTGTGAGTAGACATTGTATGGATGGACGAATGAATACATGCTCTTTCACGCGAACTTTAGGGCATGCATAAGAATAAGCTCAAATAAGTAAATAAGGTTCATATTGAGATAAACGGGCAATGCACGATGCCCGTTTATCTCAATATGAAAGAATAACCCATCATTACCCATCAATGGAAAATTTTAATTGGCCTTCCATAAATGGCAAAGTTTGTCATTATTATTATTAATACTATCTATTATTATCGTTGTATCTAGCTGTAAGTTTTCTTAAAATTGTGAAAATAAAATAAAATAAGCTCCTCCTTAAGAAGGGGGCGGATATTTCCCAACTTTATATTTATTTTAAACAACTATTCCAAGGAACATGAAATAATTTATTCATTTAAACAGCTTAAGAAATATTTTTTTCCATCATGAAAGTGAGACATATATAGATATCGCTTTATTTTCAGATTTATGAATGAAAATTTGGAAAAAATCGTCCATCAACCGAGAACCACTGTGGGTCTAGCCCAAAAATTTACGTCTAATAGAAAATTTTTTGCAAACATGATAACCACACCAACTTTCAAACAAGTCCTTCAGAAAGATGAAAATGAACTTTGGGGCTCTATGCTTGAGAAAACAAAATTTTGCGACCAAGTTGTTATGGATGAAAATATTTTAAGAGATTTTACGATTAGAGAGGATCTCCAAAAAGCATAATTTGATTGGTAATAAAAGTTTGAAAATACACGAATCTATTCCTACTCGTTTAATAGTTACCTACTCGTATTGGTTACGGCGGTTAAATTGTTAATCTATCATAAAAGCCATTGATAACGGTAAACAAGTGGACTGCATACTGAATACCATAACACCCCTATTCACGTTCCCACTGCTGGGACACAGGGACTTCTCTCTTGGCGAGAGAGATTAGGCCTTAATTCACCACGCTGGCCAAGTGCGGGTTGGTGAATGACACATGTTCTTCAAACTTTGAGAAGTTCTCAGAACATGCCGGTTTCCTCACGATGTTTGCCTTCACCGTTAGAGCACGTGTTTTTATAGTATTTTTATATACTGAATACAGTTATACTAAATTATAAGCTATAAATTAAAGCTAAATTAAAATTTAATTATTTTTGTAGGCATCTGATGCTACTAACCGGTTTTAAAGTACCTAACATAATGAACGTAATCTTAATCGACATAGTTATACATACAACTCCGGAAGCACCTTGACATAGACCTTCAAAGACCATAGACAAAATATCGATTATTAAATTCATGAAGCCCAACACTAGTATGTCATTGATTATTTCATAACAACCAGTCAAGCAACGTTATCATATCAGTACACACATTTTAGTCTCTCTGATTTACTGGAGTAGTAGAGTCACAACGTGGGCTTAGATAAAGAAATGATAAAAACAAATTTTACAATAAAAACTCACAAACGTTGTTTCGTTACTACAGTGATAAATGTTTGAGTGTTACAGAAACTAATGTTTAAGTCGAAATACAGTGATATATCTACAACAGGTATGCGGTTACTTATTACTTAACTCATAATTAGTTACCTACAAGTTTACAACTGTATGATTGTATTGCACAATCTCAGTGTAGGAAAGCAGGGCTAATATAAGTTACTTTGTTGTAGAGTTATGCGAATAATTGTTTTATTGGGAGTTCATATAAAATATAATTCTACGGGTTACTAAAACATGATAAATAGTTTAATTACTGATATATTCGTCCTAACGACCCTAAGTATGTATCTATCTATACATAATCGGACACTCGAGTCCTAATTAAACTTAAAATAATAGAATCGATTGTTTTAATCTCACGTTATACCTACAAGTATAAACAAAATAATACAGTTGTGTATGTACTTCCAGATAAATTAAAGATAAAGCGTCATAAGATGAATTCCATTCCCGATGAAGATAAATGTTTGATACAAACGAAAGATGGTCCTGTATTAGGTTTTATTGAAAAAAGTGAGGACAGAATATTATACAAATTTAAGAGTATTCCATACGCTAAGCCGCCGGTTGAAGGTTTACGGTTCTTGGTACGTATTATAACAAGAAGAAGTAGGTAGAAGGTCAACAACATAAGTACCTACCTGATTGTGTCTGTCAACAAAAAACATAGTTTTAGTTAACATAACTACTACATCTCATGCAAGCATTACAAAGCTACTAAGAGTTCTATCATAATTATAATCACCTCTATTTATGTTCCCACTGCTGGGATTCTCTCTTGACGAGAGAGATTAGGCCTTAATTACCACGCTGGCCAAGTGCGGATTGGTGAATGACACATCTCATTCAAAGTTCTCAGAACATGCCGGTTTCCTTACGATGTTTACCTTCACCGTTAGAGCACTTGTTTTTATTTTTAAGGCGTAGATATATGTGAATTTGGTAAATTTGGGTTCAGCAGAAACCATTTATTTCCTTGTTCTTTAACGGAATTGCTTTGAAAAAATTACACAATAATCTATGCCATATAAGGCGTTATCTCCTGAGGCCGAAATTTCATTTTTTTTATTTTAAGTACCTGAAATAATAGTGTAAAATACCGTCTACTTTTTCAGCAAGAACCGTTTAAATCCTAATCTATTAATCATAAGATTTTTTAATTTTCATCACCATATAGAATAAAAGAATACCAATCATCTCCTGAGCTTACTTTTTCGAAAAAAAATCCCAGCGATTTTTAACGAATTTTTTACGTAAAACGACACACGCAATGCGCGATCTTCCCCTTCGCGGGCCCTTCAATTCAGTGCGGGGCGAGACGTTGTGCTGAACGGACCTATGACAATTTTCTCCGTGCGCCGTACTAACTAATAATATTCTGTGGCGGAACCAATTTTATTATAGTTTGTCATTTAAAACTAGCTGCCCCCGCGCGACTTCTGCTCGCCGTATACTTTTATTTGCAACTATGTATCTCCATACTAAATTTCATCAAAATCAAATTTTCCCGCGTAAGCATTATTATCTTTTCCCGCGGAAGCATGTATTTTTCCGCGGTAGAAAGTCTCTCGCCATATACTTTTATTTGCAACTATCTCAATACTAAATTTCATCCAAATCGAATTTTCCCGCGTAAGCATATATTTTCCCGCGGAAACATGTATTTTTCAGCGGTAAAAAGTCTGTTCTTTCTCAGGGTCTAAAGATTGTATGTGCAAAATTTCATCAAAATCGGTTAAGAGGTGCGGGAAAGCGTAACAGACAGACAGACAGAGTTACTATCGCATTTCAATTTTGTATATATTATTTGACGTGTAAAAATTTGACGCATTGCTTCAGATTACAATAATAGTGTCTATTGTATGCACAGATCTCCCAAACTAGATTACATTAAAAAACAGAATACTTTTGTTCCGATTCAAACGTACCTAAATTGGAGGAAGATGCGGATTGCGGGGACTGGAACAAAGGCGTTGTAGCAAATAGCATCATGTAGGTAGGTAGATATGTATTTATTTTTGGTATACACAAAACCTGTAGAACTTAAAAATTTAAAAATAATATTAGAAAAATTTATCACAAATAATTCATTTGACTGAGTGAGTAAGTAATAAACATATTTAAACGGTTTATGGATAACTTATTTATTTTTACATACAATAATACCGAGAGATCCGCTTATATACGTCGTCTATCATTTTTAACGATATCGATTAGAATTTACATCACTAACGTTACACGTGCTTTCGCCGAGAAGGACAACGAGTGCAATAAGCGCAATGCGGAAAAGAGACAAGTGAACATCCTTTGTACGAGTAGCCATTATATGCTGACCTCTTCACTTGCGTTAGACTATAGAAACGTATATGAAGTTCACGGGTCTGACACTTGGTCGCAACTAAAGCCGTGTTTAGAGGCGGGGCTTTTCATAATGGTTGATTTAACCATATGTTTGGCGCGCGGTCGTCGCTTGTCATGCGGTATCTAGTGGGGTTTATCTATGATTGTAGGCTACACAACTAATTCTGGTTAGCGCTGCGCGTAATATTTTCGATACGCCAGCGCCACGCGGGGCACGCGGTCGCTGTTGTCAACTCTCGTAGTCGTTTCTGCCGCGATTTTCACTGCCTACTCGCTCTTAAGCACAGGTGGGGTTCAACCTTCGGAATGAAAGTGGAGTGTGCTCCCGCTTACGGATAGTGCCGTACAAATTTTTCATAAATAACTTTCGTCTGGTATTTTAAATCAGTTCACATTATTTATTTATTAGTACCTACGCTTTATTAGGGTGTCATGTATTGGAATGCAATTGATAAAAAAACGTCCCACGACCAAGCCCACATTTAAATTAAAATGTAAAATGTTCCATCTACAATATTCAAGATACTTTATTTCGTGGGGCATAACCGTGGGACGCCCTGAATAATGGACAAATATTACTTGTAAATAGTTTCATTACATTTGACTCATATATTTAAATGTGATAACTGCTTGTTTCAGCCACCAGTCCCCATTAATCCATGGACCGATACAAAAGATTGTACCAAAGCCGCCGAGTTACCTTGCACCATAGATATTAACGAAGAACTGCTAGGATCAGAAGATTGTCTATACATAGAGATATCATCGCCCAATATCAAGCCTAAGGAGCCTTTACCGGTTATGTTCTGGATAGGGTGTTATTTTTTCGCTGTGAATGCTGATTATAGCTACGACACATCGTATCTCACAGCGCATGATGTCGTGTTTGTTCGCTGTGGCTACCGGTTAGGGCCCTTCGGATTCCTCTCTGTTCAAAACCCAGAAGCACCCGGTAACTGTGGCTTGAAAGACATAATCCTAGCATTAAGATGGGTGCAAAGAAACATTTCCTTTTTCGGAGGAGATCCGAAAAACGTATTATTATTTGGAAACAGTGCAGGAGGTGCAATAGTGCACTTCATGATGTTCTCGCCCATGGCTACTGGACTATTCCATAAGGCTATAATCCAAAGTGCTTCCGCTCTGAACAACTGGTCCTTAGACAAGAATCCATCACAATCAGTCTTAGTTTTAACTAATTTACTAGGCATTGACAAAACTTGTAAAAGTGAAATTATCGAAGAACTTAAACAAAAACCGGCTTCGGAAATTATGAGAGCTTTTCTATATTTAAAGAAAAAGAACCAACATGAAGACCACCTATTGCTAGATCCTATATTCAAGCCATGTATAGAAATAGAATTCGAAGGACAATCAGCATTTTTAACTAAAAATGTTCCATCATTAATAAAATCTGGAATTTTTAACAAAGTTCCCTTATTAATCGGCAGTAATAATATCGAAGCAGCCATCTTGGAATACAAAATTGAAAACTTTTACGAAGACTACCAGAAATATAATGAAAACGTAGCACTACTTGTACCAAGACCACTCGGGCGGGCGGAAGATATGATCGCTAAATCTATAGGACGGAAACTTCTTAAGTTTTACATGGGAGGTGAGGAAGAGCTGAGAGAAGACACTAAGACCCAATACCTGCAGATCATCAGCGATTATCATTTTCTCTATTACGTTAACAGAACTGTGCGACTCCACACTCAATTCGCACCAGATGTTCCAATCTATTACTATATTATGAACTCTAAAGGAGCGTGGGCTGTCCCGAAAGAATTTGCATTTTTAAATGCAATGGGTCACAGTGCTGAAATGCCATTCATATTTGGAATGAAATTTGATGGACCCGTGTGCAAAGGTAGTCGTGACTGTGTTAAAACGAGAAGTAGAGTTGTGAAAATGTGGACCAACTTTGCCAAATACGGGTAAGATACCCATCAATCGTCATATTTACTAGTATTTTATCTCATAGTTGATTCAAATTATAAATGGGCATAATCTGCGTAATTTGATTGGTAAAAAAATACCAATCAAAATAAACATAAACACAATATCTATAAAGGTTTCACAGAAAACCAGCGTAATAACTTCAATTCAGTACCTACCTATCCATTGCATTATATATGCTGAGTGGTGACCTATTTGTAATCTAGCTTATATCCAACTATTGTGTGAAATGTTAATAGTAATTAAATGGATTGCAAATAAATGATTTGTTACTTTTATATTTGTACTACTATATCATACAAAATAATATTAAAATGATTACTTACGATTTCAGGAACCCGACACCAGATGATGATGACCCGCTGCTCCAGATAACGTGGGACCCGGTAGCGAGTACAAACAAACTGAACTACCTCAGTATCGGCTCTGAGCTGACGAAGGGACGGAATCCTTACCAAGAACGGATGGAGTTCTGGGACAACCTTCATAGAGATCATATCTTCCTCAGAACGCTTGTTCATTTCAACGACTTAGGTGTACAATGGTAGCTATATCATCTGTTATTTATCAATAATCTGTATATAATACATAGAAGGTAATTGGAAAGGAGGTACAATGTATTATATTATATATTCTGTACAATACCTTGCAATTGAAATTGTATGTGTCTAGCCAATGTATGAAATATTATTAGTAATATATTAAATTGTTAATCATTTAATAAGACATATTGTATTATTTTAAGCACCTAACAAACTAACATATAAAATTATTGTCGATAACACACCCAGATAAATAATTCAAATCCTAGGGACTGTATAGAAAACCTGCTATTCTAACGGCATTAAGAATGTAAAAGAAACGAATCTTGGTCTAAAATATCGAAGAATGTGGGATAGATTATGTTGGTATTTGAATACACGTTCACGTTTAGGTATTGTATAGAATACCGTATTATACAGATTGTATGTTACCGTAATAAAATAAACATGTACATATTTTTGCCGGTCATGAAGTGAAATGTAGTTATAACTGTTGAATAAAGACAAGACATTTATAGCCTATGTATTTTATATGTATGTAATGTACTTTGTAAATAAATTCCACGTTGTTGTCTAACAACAATATTGTACAGGCTAATGCATCAATAACAATTAGTATAAAATGTAGGTAATGATCAGGGTAAATAAATATAAATATTTGGTATAAATATAAATAAAATTCGTTTTATTGTTGGTACCATTTTTATATATAATGAAAGAAAGTGTATCACATTACAATATACTAGTTTAGTAACAGAATTTGGCACTACTGCCAAATAATTATAATAATACAACGGCTACATATAAATGAACTAGATAATGCGCCATTATCTACAATATATAAAAATAAAAGGCGATTTTTTGGTTACATACAATAACATTAAAAAAAACAAAACATAATAATACGTACAGCAAACAAAGTGCCAAAATATAATTACACAAATAGCTCCGTGCGAATAATTTCATAGTATTTTTGTCTATGTGATAAATCTAACTGCGTATAAACTTACCCGAATATAAAACGTTATTAAAATGATGGAACATTTCCAATAGCCCGTTACTGCACTACCTTTCATAGGAAAACGGTAGAGTACGGTAACTCATCATAATAGAAAGCATTATGCAACTGCGAAAGAAGTTATAACGGTTTTCATGCAACCAAGCTTTAACAGGTTACAGGTCTAATAAGGCCCTATGTACAAGTTGTTTGAAATATCACTAATTCATTATCGTAAATAGAGTTACTGATAGTGGTTAGTACGAAGCCAATATTTAGGCTTCCTCCCATCAGTCTCAGGTTTCGCTAAAGACGAATCATGCCATTATGAGCTAAAGCGCCTCGAAATCTTTCCATTCAACGTTATACCATAACCATAACGATGGAATTACAAAATATGTTTTCGACATTATTATCAACTATTATGCTGTTATTTGATTTATAATGTTTTTGTTTGTTCCTGTCCGAAGATTCAATAAAATCAATTTAAAATATTAATAAGTTTATTTAATTTTTTATTCATGCTCAATAAAATTTATCTTATTTATAATTTTAATTTTTTTGGCAGGAGCATAGATAAACACTATTTAAATAAAATAACAGCATCATATGAAGGAAATATGCGGAAATCCTAAAACATTTTGTTATTTGTTTGTTCTACTGCAAAAACTCGTGTTTCAATTATTTTTTTGTAAAAATTAATAATCGAACACAATATTACAAAGGCCAACATATACGAGTATGTATCTACATCCCAGTGCGTGGGACATTGAGTGGACGCTTGTAAACTGCGACAAGTTAAATCGCACTAGGACAGCAGCTAAACTGTTTTAACTAAAAACATCAAGCCATAAACTAAGAAGAAGAAGAAGAATTGAAATTGACAGATCGCCCGCTCGTCAGTCTGCGTACTACGTTGATTGGAAATATACAGGGCTTACCACAAAACACAATAAATAAACGTACAAATTATAGTCTTTAGCAAAACCGTATAACTAGGTATAACTTTATGGGTGATACCTGTTCGTTTCTAGAACTGGAAAGGCCCCATCGGCACAGATTGGTCGGCGTCGAACTCATACTGGTCGGTGGTGGAGGACACGGCGGGCGCGAGGCGACCGTCTTCTTCCTCCGACCCGAAGTATAGCTCGATCATTTCGAAGGATTTCTGGTAGATGTCCAGGTTTTCGTGCGATTGTAGGAACTCAATCTTGTCAAGGCCTGCAAAAAGGGGGGCATGAAACGGGTATTTTGTTTGGAAAAGCAATTGCTTAATGAACGGCGTAATTATTATTATAATGCTATTTTGTCACCATGTTGTATGAGTTATAGATGACTCTGTGTATACCAATATTATAAAACTGAAGAGTTAGTCTGTTTTGTTTCTGTTGTTGTCTGTGTCTTCCCAGTAGAACCTATTACAGATGGGGAATTTGGTATAATCACCACTTTTCATGTACAAATCAATGCCACTTTTCGTTGTAATTTTATAGGGGAGCCTAAGATGAAGAAGAAGCGAAGAAAAACAATAACGGCTGGGCCTATTTAGGTGCTTTTGGTTTTAATAGGGAGGTTTAGGTGAGAAAACATGTGAATAAAGCGGGCGAAGCCGCGGACGGGACAGCTAGTTATATGGGTATAAATGTTAATGGCTGCAATTTTAAATTAATAAATACCATTAACTTATAGCAAAATGAAAAGTCATTATGACTTACAAGTACGCCAAATATGATTATGATAATGGTGAAATAGTTGAGAAATCGATACGCATTGATGTCACTAATTATCAATAGGATCGACTCTAAAATTAGAACTCACTCACGATTTATTTACCTTAAAATTGACAAACAGACGATAACGATATCCGGTATATCTGAATTTAAATGATCAAGCAATGTCATCGTTATATTGCAAAGATAATTGATAGGTTATTGGCACGTGTACTTGGTGAAATCATAATTATTTGACATTGCATAATATTCGTTGCTTTTAAGATAGACCAGACTTTTAATAAATGCTATTTAAGGATGTAGCCAATATCAGCGCAAACTCGACGATCGGCTAAGTTCGGCTAAATAAGTAAGAGAGGCGCGTGACAGCGCCATGACAGCCCGAGCTGAGTATATATTTCGCGCAAAAAATCTGACACATCAAATTACTTCTATAATTTGAAATTCATTTTGTAGACCCTAAGATATATAAGGTAATACTAGCGTTCCGCCCCGCGGCTTCGCCTGCGCTAAAATATATCTTTAAGCGGATATGTGTATTTTTAAAGTTTAAAGTATAAATTCCACACACGGCTTTTCCCGTGTTTTAAATAACTTTCATAAATACAAATACAAATACAAATACAAAAACACTTTATTGTACACCAAATATACAAATAAAACATGAATAAAAGACACACAAAAAGACACGTACAATGGGCGGCCTTATCGCTAAAAAGC
Organism: Chloroclystis v-ata; assembly: GCA_963691955.1. Classification (NCBI taxonomy): domain Eukaryota; kingdom Metazoa; phylum Arthropoda; class Insecta; order Lepidoptera; family Geometridae; genus Chloroclystis; species Chloroclystis v-ata. Next base: position 5,541,787 of record OY829902.1, on the reverse strand, counting down.
GATCTCTTCCAGGCAACCTTTGGATAAATGTGTATGTATATTATATTAAGTATATATATCAGAAATCTAGCACCCGTAACACAAGATTCTAGCTTACCACGGGGCTAGATGTTGCTTTGTGAATTGTCTAGGAACTAGCAATATTTATTGTTTCAATTTTATTTATTAGGTTTTTTGGTCGTAAGCTCAGTTATAAGAAAAATGAAAGGGCTGGGGATTTTATTAATAAATAAATAAAGTTTTCTGAACTAAATTTCACATGAAATGTTAAAATTCATAGTCTGCCTTTTATTTCTGATTAATTTTATAAACGAAAAGTCAAACCGTATGATATACTTCAATATTAGATAAAAGTGAATTTATAAAAGAATAAGTTCCTAAACCTTAACCCTAAACTGCATGAAAAAATTTGTGATGGTCATATTATTATGTCTTTTAGATAAATAAAGTAAAATAAGATATAAATATTTAAAATTGATTTAAAAATTTCATTTAATTGAGTTTAAGGGAAAAACTGTTTTTATATTTAGTTCCATATAATATATGGCAAAACATGCAGTGACCTACCCATGGAGTTATTATTAGAGAGGAGATGTTGTAATGAGATTTCCTTAGGAAACAATGCGTGATTTGACGTGACAATTTTGCGGGGTGAGGGGGTGTTAGATCCCACCCAATTTTGTCTTTTCCATCTACCGGTCAAAAGCAAAACTGCTTGCTACGCAGTTTAACTACTTCATAATAGATGTCACAGGTGTAGGATCCCACCCACTTTTGTCTTTTCCATCTACCGGTCAAAAGCAAAACTGCTTGCTACGTAGTTTAACTACTTGATAATAGATGTCACAGGTGTAGGTAACAGGGACGTACTCAAGGGCGTCGCCAAGGGGGGGCAGGGAGGGGCAGCTGCCCCCCCCCCCTAGAGATTAGTTATTTTATTTATCTAATAAATGTTATAAGTTTATTTTCCGTTGCATTGTGTTATAGAAAGTATTTTGTTTTTTTATTTATTTAGTGACCCATCTTGATGCATATTTTTTTTGAAATAGTGATAGGTACTATTTTATTAAAGAAGAAATGTTTATGCAAGTAAATTATTTTCAGGTGATGTATGGATGTGAATGACGAATAAAGAAATATTTATCTTTATTGATTATGAATTATGTAAAAACCAGCGCTGTGACAATATAATTTTGCCACAGCTTTGAAGCTGAGCTGGCAACTGTTTTGTGTCCCTTGTGTTTAACGCATATTGTTTTATGATGTTATTTGTACACAAATAAAATTTTTCTTTCTTTCCTTCTAAAAGTTCTAACTTTCCATTTATGGATTCTTATTACGGCCCTGTCTTAACATTACAATTTCCACTGTTGACACCGGATGTGCAGAGGATGAACGCCAACAGTAGACTGACCTAGGCCACGCCTACTATGATGACGTCAGTGCCAAGTTGAAAATCCCTGTGCAACTTTGCTTATGCCGACTCCACTTTGTTTTTCCTCCGTGGACCTACCTATATTTTAAAATATCATTCGCAGGGCATGCGGAAAGTGGTCAATTTTTTTTTAAATAATAAAAGACATTATAAGGTAGGTATAACCCGCGCAATTAAAAATGATATTTGACAATGGCGGCGGGTACGTATGGTACGGTTGGCAAAACAATTTCTCAAACAGGCCGGCGTCACGACGAATTTCCCATACAAACGTAATACCAAAATTATTTTTAATTCGAGCATTATTTCCATGGTATTATTGTATTATTATTATATAAATAATATTATGTTCTATTTGAACGCTTTTTTAACGGACGTTAAAAAAAGCTTTTTGTAGCGCGTACTTCACTGTGTGAGTATAGATAGCGATAGAGAGTGAGCGAGAACGCATGCGAGCGGACGCCATTTATAGATAAATTCTTTATACGCGCAGGTTATATTAAAAAAATCATAGTTATATTGGTTGTGTGTGATATAGCACTGAAAGCAACGTAGGGTTAAGAAGCACAAAAACGTAGCGATTTGTTTGTTCTATGAAATATCTTAAATTTACTTTTTCATGAATTGACATGACATAATTTATGACAGTTATCATAAATAAATCAAAACTCTTTGAGATCTCAAAACTATAAAAAAGTTTTATTAAGTCATAATCCATGTATTACTTATGAATTTATTGTTTGAAGTATCCTCCTGTATTTTATCTATACTAATATTATAAAGCGGAAGAGTTTGATTGTTTGTTTGATTGTTTGTTTGATTGTTTGTTTGTTTGTTTGTTTGTTTGAACGCGCTAATCTCAGGAACCGCTGGTCCGATTTAAAAAATTATTTCTGTGTTGGATAGTCCATTTATCGAGGAAGGTTATAGGCTATATTACATTTTCAAAAAATTAGGGATCCGTACGGAAAACCCAAATATGTAACCCAAGATGTAAAAAAAAATCCTTATATCGCATGCGCTGCGAAAAGTATTCATTTTAGAAATATACAATGTACTACAAATTTGTAGAAAACATTAATACCTACAAAAAATGTCGCGACAGCATATATCTAACTATTATAGTTATGTCACAATAAGTGTTTTAATTTTTAATATAATTAATTTAAATGCCGCCGCTAGGAAAAGCTCTATATTTGTATTTTCAAAAAAAACATTATCAAAATAAGTTACATTGTAATTACGAATATTTCAATATCTCTATAAAACTTTTTAAATGATTCAATTCGGACATTCCATTCGAAAGATATCAGAGTTTAAAAATGTAAGTACCGAAATAAACCAGCACGTTCGGTAAGGTATCATGCTTTGTACGGGGACTCCGTCAGTAGTACCTACTAAAATAAAGTCTTTAAACGAAAGTAGGTATATGGCTATCGTCTAAGATTGATTCACTTTTCAGTGTTGGATAGTCCATTTAGCGAGGAAGGTTATAGGCTATTTTTTATAAAAACTATACGAGATAACTTAAAGAAACGCAAGCGAAGCTGTCGGCAGGTCAGCTAGTTATAATATATAAGTACCTACACTTTATTATTATATGTATACTAGCTGCCCCCGCGAACTTCGTCTCGCCATATACTTTATAAGCTCTGTTATGATGCTGTGTGGATTGTCCAATAAGCCACAGACAAAACAGAAATTTGAAATCCAAAGGGCGAAAAATGTTTTGGTGTCAAAGTGTCATGAACGCTTTACTGTCTATAGTCTATACGTTTTGTTTACGTTTGTAACGAAAGGTACTTACTTTATCTTTTTACGATTCCGTCGCTTCTTGCACTTATTATACAGATTTTGCATATTTGAAATAAAAACCAAACAAGTACAATAATTTTTCAATTTATTTTTTACGTAATTAGTGCGTTATATAGCGATCTGAATGTAAGAAGCGACGCGATACGTGTTACCAGTCTCAATGCCGCGGCCAGACTGAATTTGTGGCACGAAGATGCCCGAATGGTCAGTTTTCGCGTGAATTTTTTCGCAAGTTTAGTTTTTCTTATTTTACGGTTAAAATAATAGAAATTTTAACAATCTAACACGCTCTACCCCTGCTCTATAACCTGTTTGTTTACTGTACAAAGTATCAAGGCTTATTTTAAAGTATTTATTGAATAGCGACGATTTATTGTAAAATTTAGAGCGAACTTTGGATTATTTTTCTATCGAGAAAATGTTATGTAATCGTGTTTTTGTAACTGTAATCCCCTAGCATATATCCTGAACTATAACATATATTAATCTCAAAGTAAATGCTTTATTCTTGTGGAAGATATGTTTGTTAACAAAAAGCAATTTCAAGCGATTTGACATTATATAGGGCCTTAATTGCGTGATTCATATGACGTGATTTTTTTTTAATATAAGTAAGTTCCGTAGAAAAGTAGTTATGTATAGATACATAAATACCTACCTGTGTTTATCATAAAATGTATTCAAAAATTTCCTTTAGGCTTACGATTAAAATCTGACATTGTAATTTTAAACATGTAAAACACCTTTAATTATGTCATCGAGTGGGAGTCAAACCCACGCCACCCAGTTTAGCCCTGGTTGCGCTCACCACAACGCTATCGAAGAGTTACACCCAGACACTCGGAACAAATATGCAGGTCATACTAATAGTCCGAGTCGGGAATCGAAACCGCAACCCCTTGCGCTGCAGGCGGACCATCGACCGCTGCGCCACAGAGGTCGTATATGTTTAAATGAACAGTTGGTTACCATAGCACTCCTCGACTAGCACGGCGTACGGGTTGTCCCGCTGCTCGGCCGCCTGCCCCGCCTTCAGTATGTTGTCGAGCCCGTTGAGCGCCACCTCCACGGTCTTGGCGTCCGTCAGCGTCAGCAGGTCGCACAGCGGCGGTATGCAGCCTTCCTCCACCAAGTATCTGTATTACAATAGTGAAAGTGTTGGTTACCATAGCACTCCTCGACTAGCACGGCGTACGGGTTGTCCCGCTGCTCGGCCGCCTGCCCCGCCTTCAGTATGTTGTCGAGCCCGTTGAGCGCCACCTCCACGGTCTTGGCGTCCGTCAGCGTCAGCAGGTCGCACAGCGGCGGTATGCAGCCTTCCTCCACCAAGTATCTGTATTACAATAGTGAAAGTGTTGGTTACCATAGCACTCCTCGACTAGCACGGCGTACGGGTTGTCCCGCTGCTCGGCCGCCTGCCCCGCCTTCAGTATGTTGTCGAGCCCGTTGAGCGCCACCTCCACGGTCTTGGCGTCCGTCAGCGTCAGCAGGTCGCACAGCGGCGGTATGCAGCCTTCCTCCACCAAGTATCTGTATTACAATAGTGAAAGTGTTGGTTACCATAGCACTCCTCGACTAGCACGGCGTACGGGTTGTCCCGCTGCTCGGCCGCCTGCCCCGCCTTCAGTATGTTGTCGAGCCCGTTGAGCGCCACCTCCACGGTCTTGGCGTCCGTCAGCGTCAGCAGGTCGCACAGCGGCGGTATGCAGCCTTCCTCCACCAAGTATCTGTATTACAATAGTGAAAGTGTTGGTTACCATAGCACTCCTCGACTAGCACGGCGTACGGGTTGTCCCGCTGCTCGGCCGCCTGCCCCGCCTTCAGTATGTTGTCGAGCCCGTTGAGCGCCACCTCCACGGTCTTGGCGTCCGTCAGCGTCAGCAGGTCGCACAGCGGCGGTATGCAGCCTTCCTCCACCAAGTATCTGTATTACAATAGTGAAAGTGTTGGTTACCATAGCACTCCTCGACTAGCACGGCGTACGGGTTGTCCCGCTGCTCGGCCGCCTGCCCCGCCTTCAGTATGTTGTCGAGCCCGTTGAGCGCCACCTCCACGGTCTTGGCGTCCGTCAGCGTCAGCAGGTCGCACAGCGGCGGTATGCAGCCTTCCTCCACCAAGTATCTGTATTACAATAGTGAAAGTGTTGGTTACCATAGCACTCCTCGACTAGCACGGCGTACGGGTTGTCCCGCTGCTCGGCCGCCTGCCCCGCCTTCAGTATGTTGTCGAGCCCGTTGAGCGCCACCTCCACGGTCTTGGCGTCCGTCAGCGTCAGCAGGTCGCACAGCGGCGGTATGCAGCCTTCCTCCACCAAGTATCTGTATTACAATAGTGAAAGTGTTGGTTACCATAGCACTCCTCGACTAGCACGGCGTACGGGTTGTCCCGCTGCTCGGCCGCCTGCCCCGCCTTCAGTATGTTGTCGAGCCCGTTGAGCGCCACCTCCACGGTCTTGGCGTCCGTCAGCGTCAGCAGGTCGCACAGCGGCGGTATGCAGCCTTCCTCCACCAAGTATCTGTATTACAATAGTGAAAGTGTTGGTTACCATAGCACTCCTCGACTAGCACGGCGTACGGGTTGTCCCGCTGCTCGGCCGCCTGCCCCGCCTTCAGTATGTTGTCGAGCCCGTTGAGCGCCACCTCCACGGTCTTGGCGTCCGTCAGCGTCAGCAGGTCGCACAGCGGCGGTATGCAGCCTTCCTCCACCAAGTATCTGTATTACAATAGTGAAAGTGTTGGTTACCATAGCACTCCTCGACTAGCACGGCGTACGGGTTGTCCCGCTGCTCGGCCGCCTGCCCCGCCTTCAGTATGTTGTCGAGCCCGTTGAGCGCCACCTCCACGGTCTTGGCGTCCGTCAGCGTCAGCAGGTCGCACAGCGGCGGTATGCAGCCTTCCTCCACCAAGTATCTGTATTACAATAGTGAAAGTGTTGGTTACCATAGCACTCCTCGACTAGCACGGCGTACGGGTTGTCCCGCTGCTCGGCCGCCTGCCCCGCCTTCAGTATGTTGTCGAGCCCGTTGAGCGCCACCTCCACGGTCTTGGCGTCCGTCAGCGTCAGCAGGTCGCACAGCGGCGGTATGCAGCCTTCCTCCACCAAGTATCTGTGAACAAACAACTAATTAACATTAACCAAATTAAGATTCAACTAAAGGTGTGTCCATACACAGCGCGCAAAGTGCGCCGCAGCTACGCGCGGCATTCGCGGGACGCAAATTTGCCGCAAACTACTTTGAATTTGCGGCTGGTAAAATTCAGGCTGTCGTGCTAGTCGCCTGCTGCGAGCTGCGACACGCTCATTATTGTAATTTAAAATATTATTTTATTTTAAATTTAGCGATTTATTATCATCTATTCATCTTATTGGTGGACGTCCGACGCTGCGTTTCCCGATCATGTTATTGAATATTTATCTCATAATCTCGAGTACTTTGATTTTTCTGTAACATTTTCTTACTTCACATTTCAGTATTTTCACGCTAATGTTGAAAGGCGATTAGAACAACATAGCGTGCAACAGTATATTTAATTACGTTACCTGATTTGAGCGTGTGTGCCTCCGCTGGTCGCGTTGGTGATGGCCCAGGCCGCTTCTTTCCTCGTCTTGAATTCAGATGTCCGTAGAATTTCGAGTAGTGTAGGGAAAATGTTCGCATCAATGACTGCCTGAGAATTGAAACAATGGGAATTTAGAAATAGGAAAACTTAACCATTATCATTTTACTATAAAAACTGTAATGGTTTGATAAATTCATTTTGAGATGAACGGGAAACAGTTGATCAATAGTTTACGTAAATAGGTAAGGTTGATTATCATTTTCATTATAGTTCACATAATATGTATATAGAATAATAATAATATAGGCTTTTATTCAGATACAATTTCAAATACAATAATAATGAATAATACAATAAATAAAATGTATAACACTTTTTAAACTTATTCTAATATTTGCTGTTTGCTTGATTTTTGAAGATCTGTTTGCCAATCGATAATGGAATCCTCCAACCTTACCAAATTACCTACTCTTTTCATTTCAGTTTTTCTGTTTATCAGTACAACTTACATCTTTTCAGTGTTTAAATTACTGCGTAGTTTAGGTATCTTATTATATAATTTATAATTACAATACAAAAAATACATGCTGTATTTGTTTTGTGAAAAAGCATATCAATATTTTGTTTGATTACTTATCATTGACTCAGTAATGCTTAAGTAATTAAGTAGGTATATACCTAATCATTCTAAAGCGACGAGAAGATTAAAGGATAATTTTATCAATGCGTCATGATGACACTGCATTAAGAATAGTTTTTGAGGCGTTTTCCTCTTAAACATTCCATAATACAATTAATATATTGAAAAAGATTTGAAACTACTGTAAGTATCAGTTAAAATTAAATTTTGTATTTTATTTTATATTAGGTTGTCATTTTAGCAAATACTTACAACATTGTGTTCAAACAAAAAATTAAAACAATTAAAAATTAATTAATACATACATTAGCACTAAATACCAATTATCGGTTTTCCACAACTAAATTAATGATTAAACTTTATAAAACAAACAAACGTGTAATAAGTATTGAGTTTAAGTGCTGGGAAAAGAGATATCGTCGGCTAGCAAACAACACCGCGCAAGTAATATTCCACTACTTTACAGGAGAGCCAAAAAACTGTTTTATTTTATCATTTTATAAGTAAATAAGCTGAATATCACCCTATGTCATTAATTAAGACCTATCACTCGTTTGAATCATCAAATCCTTAGGAAATCCTTTTAATATTACTTTTATTTGACTTGTGCGGTGTTACAGGTGAATTAGGCTGTGTTACCAGATACTTGTGCGGTGTTACAGATTAATTAGGCTGTCTTACCAGATACTTGTGCGGTGTTTGCCAAAGTATTAATGATGTAAATAAGCTGTGTAGAATTATTATTGTAAATCATGCATTGACAAGGAAAAAAAATACAATTCTCAAAGATTTTATAAAATTTCTTTATTGTATTAAAAAACAGTATTGGATACATAAGTGTAGTCAGGCTTGACTGGTTAATTTAAACTTATCACCAGAAAAAGATGGCTTAACTATGAGGTAGTTGGTCGTAGAAAGTATGGCACCTTTCAGGTATTACAGGTTTTAAATCCTGTAAATCTTGGTACTTACGATTCGCTATTGGCAATCTTCCGGTGTACAGTTTTGGGAGCTCATTTATTGGCTTTATACGATGAAGAGGTGTCGGCCTTAATGGTAAAGGCTTTAACTCTTCATCGAAAGATGTTTTGTACTTTATTATGCCATCTGGACTATACTCGAACAGTTCGAACACCCTTATATCTGTCACGACGGGATCAGCAGTTCTTTCAGGACTCAAGCTAGGTTGAATATTACCTTGAAAAGCTATGCTTGGAACAGGTTGGTCTTCGGCCGGTGCATTTATTAAGCTGGGAGAAAGGGGTGGTGAAAGCGGAACAGTAGCTTCAGACAAGTCATGCGGGTCTTGGGTGTGACTGTTCAGCAGCATGCGCCCTTAACAGGCTAGGAGATAGGGGCTGTAAACTCAAAAGCAGAACAGGAGCTTCATGCGACTTATCTCGGCTTTGGTGTGGTAGCCCATCTTCAAGTACATCGTCAAAAGTGGTCGGAGCAATTGTTGTACACATTATAGGGATGTTAGAGTTCCAGGCTGCGCATTTGAGCTTGAATTAGGCTTGTTATCAGTGGGTATTTCTATAACCTCATTTAACTTGGTATGTGGTGCACAAGAAAGCGGATAGACAGAGGCATCGTGCGGTTTACTTGTGATTTGGTTAGACAGGATATTAGTACAGCGAATAGGCCCTATTTTTAAGGTACATGGAGCGGTTGGCACACACTTAATTGGAGTAAGATCTTCAGGTTGCTTACTTGGTCTTGCGTTAAACTGGACATTGATATCCTGTGATGTTTTTGTTACTGATCGGAGACACACTTCGGAATAATTTAATTCAATATATTGATCACCAAGTTTCTCTATAAATGGAAGATTATCCTATGTTTATACTAGTTAAATCCACACTCTTATATGGTTCTGAAAAAAAAACTCAATCTATCCAAATCTATACAAAAAGAATCTATACAAATAAGTAATAAAATAAATATCACTGGCATCTACACGTTAATTAATTATTTACTCATGAAATTTCTACCAACTTGAATTTCGGTGACTGGCTGGAGCTTAGGCTAGTTATCAGCAGGTGCTTGTGATGCACACAAAGGAGGAACAGGGACTTCTTCTGCCGTCGTAGGGTTAATTGCATCTGGTCAAAATTAAAGCAATCGACGAATTAAACAATACTCAATTTGTGATCCAAGACTGGCAATCAGATAGAGTAGGTACCTATGTAAAATTAAATTTGGCTTGCAAAATTTCCTCACCTTATCTGAACAGCCTTTAATGGTCCACTGCTGGACTCACGCCCTCTGATAAGCACCTCATTGGCTTTTATCTCATGGGGGGTAGTAATGCCCATAATCCCCACGCTGGACATGCGGGTTGAAGATCGCAGTTCGATGGAACATCTATTGTACAAGAGGCGCTGCTGCCCGCCCTCCAGTGTGTGGGTAAAATTTAAATTTAAGCAATTATTCTTACCTAGTTTAATATTTTAAGGAACTCTGTAATGTAATAAGACAAGGTATAACACCGCTCAAATCGCAAACAGAAACATTGAAACACCGCTTAAGACAGAACCATAGGTTTTAGATGATCTAGGGGATTATTACGTACATAAATTGATACAATTGTACACATTATCAATAACTTACCCTTTTATCTGCGCCTTTATTTTACGTTTATTACTTTTTCACTGATATTTTTAAATAAAAACAAACTTTTAACTTGACACCTTCTGAACCGCGAAAAATGTATGACGGAATGATGACTTGTGCGGTGTTGCACATAAAACTGACTAACGCAGTGTTACAATTTTTTGAATAACTTCTCCTGATTGGTCGATATGCTTGAATCTGATAGGTAGATCGAAGCGCGCGTAGGAACTGCATCCAATAGCATTAAAATGTCGAGACCGCCAATTTCGACTTGCGCGGTGTTGTTTGCTAGCCGACGATATGCTACTTTTTACAGCAGGAGAATTTATTACAACGCAGACAATGCATTGGTTCAAATTATACTTACTCAATTTATTATTCAAAATATCATAAAAAGGCGTCTTTTATTTTTCATATACACAGACAAAATATAAAACAAAAATACTAAAATCGGACTCTTTTGTACAAATGTTTCAAATGCCACCAAGTAACAAGTTTAACCGTCTGTCTAACATCCTGTGTAATTTGTAATACAATTAGTCTTTTTTTTACATTTCTATAAAAACAAGTTAAAGAGTGATTTAGGCTGTAAATTATACCTGTATTTGTGAAGCATTCCCTGCAGTGATGTTAGAGAGAGTCCAGCAAGCTTCCTATACAAAGAAAATAAAGTAATTAGATGGTGATTCCGATTGGAAAGTTAAAAACAAAAGTAAATTAAGCTTACAGTTGTTTTATTAATATATTAGGGTGTAGCACTTTTCTGGTACCTATGAGACCCTATACCTAAAACAGTGCAACATGTTTGGAACATTGTAAAAAAAACCAATAAAACGACGACATCTGTGGCGCAGCGAGCGAAAGTCCGCCTGCAACGCAAGAGAATGCGAATTCAATTCCCTCCTCGGGACAATCTGCAAATATTTGTTCCTAGTATCTGGGTGTTGTATATGTATAATAATAATATCTATCTATGTATGTATATTATATTAGGTAAATCAGAAATCTAGCATCCGTAACACAAGCTTCGAGTTTACCACGTGGCTAATTGTTGCTGTGTGAATTGTCCAGCAATATTTATTTATTTACTAGTTGACCCCGCTCGGCTTCGCCCGTTTTTTTTGTTTTTTTTTTCACCTTTTAAACCTTCTCTGGACTGCTACGAACATTTCAAGACCAAAACCAGCTCAATCGGCCCAGCCGTTCTCGAGTTTTAGCCAGACTAACGAACGGCGATTAATTTTTATTTATATAGATTTATATGTATGTCATGATAAGCCTACCTTGCGCAAAGGCTCGGCCGCGGCACGCAGTAGAGAATGCAGGTTGTTGAGCGGCTGACAGTTGAGAATGGCCTGCGTCTGCGCATCGCTGCCCGTCACGATGTTGCCAACTGCGCGCAACGCGGCCGACACCACGGTAGATTTTGAGTGCCTGTAGATAAATAATATATTTTTCTTAAACATGCTCGGAAATATTGTCATTACTTTTGAACAAAGAACACGCGAAGTATCATATTTACGTAGACTGAAAACCCAAATCACTTCCCGGCGCGTTAGGGCGCCGGCAATGTTGTATGAAACGGCGTGCTGTTTGAATTTAGAACTCTCACATCTATAGTACACATCGCGTTCTCGTGGCTGTAAGCCACAGATGCGTTTACCTTTCGGCACAAATTGTAAAAAAAAACAAATTGGCGGTAAAGCGGAGTTGTTATTTTGTTAATAAAATAATTAAAATGAGTTCCGATGGTTCTGAAAGTGAAAATGAAATGAACGTTGACTACACTCCGCCAGATTTAAGATCGGAAGCTAAATTAGCGATGGAAAACCTGCTTCCAGCAAAATCAAAAGAAAATTAAATTTATTATGTAAAAGGCCCTTTTTAGGGTTCCGTAGCCAAATGGCAAAAACGGAACCCTTATAGATTCATCATGTCCGTCCGTCCGTCTGTCCGTCTGTCCGTCTGTCCGTCTGTCCGTCCGTCCGTCTGTCCGTCTGTCCGTCTGTACGTCCGTCCGTCCGTCCGTCCGTCCGTATGTCACAGCCGTTTTTCTCCGAAACTATAAGAGCTATAAAGCTGAAATTAGATGGTAAGTAGATGTATTCCGTAAACCGCACTAAGATTTCATAAAAAAATTGAAAAAAAATTAATTACCTTTGGATGTATTCCGTAAACCGCACTAAGATTTCATAAAAAAATTGAAAAAAAATTAATTACCTTTGGGGGTCCCCATACATAGGACTGAAACTTAAAAACAATTTTTTAATCGAACTCATACGTGTGGGGTATCTATGAATAGGTCTTCAAAAATCATAATAATGTTTCTAACATTATTTAATTCTAAACTTAATAGTTTGGACGTGAGACTCTTCCAAAGTGGAAAACAGAGTGTCCTAATTTAATTAATAATTTAATCCTAATTTCCCCCCCTCTAATTTCTAAAATAAGAGGATGATAAATCTAGAAAAAATATATATTGTACATAACCATAAAAACTAACAACGAAAATTGGTTTGAACGAAATCTATTTTTTATAATACGTCTACTATTTCATATTATATATTATATATTTCAATTGCTGCACTAAGCACTACTATCTATATATGCCTCGGCCGAAATAGCAAACTCATACTCGACCTGCAATTGCCTATTTCGCTGCCTTTGCAATAATGTACTATTTCTTAAACATGCTCGGAAATATTGTCATTACTTTTGAATAAAGAACACGCGAAGTATCATCATATTTACGTAGACTGAAAACCCAAAATCACTTCCCGGCGCGTTCGCGCGCCGGCAAAGTTGTATGAAACGGTATGCTGTTTGAATTTAGAACTCTTCCGCTTTACCGCCAATTTGTTTTTTTTTTACAATTTGTGCCGAAAGGTAAACGCATCTGTGGCTATGGCTATACAGCCACGAGAACGCAATGTGTACGATAGATGAGGGGTTCTTAATTCAAACAACACACAGTTTCATACAACATTGCCGGCGCGCTAACGCGCCGTGAAGTGATTTTGGGTTTTCGGTCTACGTAAGTATGATGCTTCACGTGTTCTTTATTCAAAAGTAATGACAATATTTCCGAGCATGTTTAAGAATAGTGTTGTATTGTATAGTATCTCACATGAGCAGTTCGACGAGCCGCCTGCAGACGCCGGCGTCTATGACGGCCTGTATCTTCTCGTTGGGTCCGTCCGACAGGTAGGACAGCGCCCAGCTCGCGTCGCTCAGCACCTCGGGCTCGCTGTGGTGCAGCAACCGCGCTAATACTGGGATACCTGGAAATAAATAAATAAATGCAGAATAATTCACACCGAGTAAAATTTGTCAACATATTCAAATTGAACTAATCAGATTAAACTATAAGAATCCCATAGGAAACTAACCTGGTGCAACTGCTTCAAAGTTCGTAGGAGGATTCTTGCCTCGGCAAAGATTTGATAACGTCCATACCGCGTTTTTCGTCATGGATACTTTTGTGTATTTTTCTAACATCCTGAAAAAGAAATTTTTGTTTTTAGAGAACTTGTAGTGTCTATATAAACCTCACATATGATTTAAGACGGTACTAACCATGTAATGTACCATGTTTTTCACCAATAAATGCTATCTATCTATCTATCTAGTTATTTTAGATAAAATTAATATACTCACGTCACCAACGGAGGTAACACCTGCGCGGCTAACACAGCGTCTCGACAGCGGGGCGAGTCTCCCGCGATGTTGCCGAGCGCCCAAACCGCCTGTTCTCTGACGTCATCGGTGCACGGATCAGACACCAAGCTCACCAGCACCTCTACCGCACCACACTCCACCACCACACGCGTCTGTTCCGATGAACCGCTCGCTATGTTTGTCAATGCCCATGCTGCTTCAAACTGTAATTTAGACATTACTTATTATTATTATTTTATTATAGACGAGCAGCTTAGATGCTGATGTGTCTATGTCACAGTGTTGGAAGGTACAGTCATTGTTTATTTCTTGTCATCTGTAATTCATTTGTGCGTAACCAGCCGTCGAGTCTGTTTTTAAAGCAGTTTGTAGAGCTAGCTGTCACAACTTCTTCAGGTTGTCTGTTCCAATTTTGAACAACTCTGTTGTTATTAATGCTATTTAATTTTTATTTATGTTTTTGGATGACAAAGTTGCATTTTAATGACGTAAGAGGAAGGTGTCTGTCAAACTATAATTGATGTCATGTTTTAGGTGTATTTTAAGCTGTTGGGTTACTAAATAGATGCAATTATCTCAATAAAAATACAAAATATAAAAATATTCTTGAACAATAGCATAATATTATGATAACAATCACAGAATTAACACAGCACAGTTCCTTTTCCTTATTGAAAAGTGTATTGTGATTGTCATATTTATGAATACTGACTTCAATGTCAGTAGTATACAAGAATAAGATGTAAGCAAAGTTTTATTTGTCTTAACTTTATGGTATTCATAATTTTTTAACAACAAATAAATATAGTTATATTTTTATAGAAGACTTAAAGACCAAACAAACTACTTCAAAATTGTAAAAAAGGAAAAGAAAAGAAAAACTTAAAACAAAACAATTTACCTGTAAAGTTGGATTTGAACTATTCTTGAGAAATTCTACAAATTTAGGTACTATGCCTGTTCGTATAACTTCATCTATGGGTGGATTGGGTTCCTGACTAAGTAGTTTCCTGAACTTTTGTGTGGCCATAATTTGCTCATGTGGATTATCACTGTAAAGAGCTGTAACCATCTCTGATGAGATGTCATCTGAAGGTGAAATATTGATGTCTTCCTGAAATTAAAAATATTCAAACTTAGTATTATATGTAAAGGAAAAACAAAAAGCAAAAACATTGTTTCATTTGATTTGCTATCATGAATGGAACACAAAGTAATAATGTTGCTCTAGTACATGTTACAATGGTAACTTACAAATAATTTACATAACAAACTTAAATACAACAACAACATACAGGTAATATCATTAAAAAGGTTATGCTCAGGTGTATTTTAAAAAGGTACAGTTAATCAGGTGTCCGCTGACTGCACTGATCTGATCTGAGACTGACTGTTTAATACCTGTAAAGTAATGTCTGGAGCATCTCCAGTAGGCAGGTTTACGTTTCTTCTCTTAAACAGTTGTTGTTCCCTTTTCTGCTTTCTAAGTTGAACACCTTCTTCCTCCCTTTTCCTACGCAGCTCTTCAGCACTAAGCCCTGCATGCTTATAACGATGCTTGTGACCTCCAGACATCTAAAAGCATAACTTTATTAATTACATGTGATTTTTTTTGTATTAAAAAGTTTTATATTCATGCATTACCTACACAGTAATACCCTAATTGACTTATCTGTCTTATGCTATGCTCAAAAAAATTTGGCAATTTAACAGCCAAACAAAATAGACTCAGTTGTGAACTTAAGTTGTGTATGACTCATTTCGGTGTAATGTTGCTGTGTGAATTGTACAGCAACATTTTACATTTATTTCTACTACTAATAACTAGATTATTAACACAATGTATGAGACTTTAGACTTGAGAAGTTATACAAATTAGAAACTTTTTTTCTGATTCGATTTTCAATTAGTTTAAAAAACAACAACGCAAACAGCTGATTGCCTTAATCTGACTTTTGAGAAAACATGATACCTACCTACTTAAAATTGGTAAACCATGAAGCCAGCATGGAGTAACTAAATATGTGAATAAATGGATTTAAAAGTCTGTGTATATAATTTTACTTTTAAGATCAAAATATTCTATGATATTGTTTTGTTGAATGTGGTAAAAGTATCAATAGGGGAACCTGCTGTGATATGGCTGTGATTTAGTAAGATTCGTTTATATTTTTAACTGCCGCAATGTTATCAAAATTTTACAGAAATACTTACTGTAATATACTTTTAGCAAAATGAGGTGAATCAAAGTAAAATAATACTTTCTAAACCAATCTGCCTGAATTAGAGTCAAAATAAAATCGATCAATGAAGAAAGAAAACACTCGCACCTCGATCACGGCAACGACTGTTGAATATGACAGTGACATTAACATATGAAGATATTGTCAAAGTCATGTCAATACTGTGTTAATGTCATCAATCAGCTGTTTTGCGAAAGGTCAGTCGGAAAGCAACAAACTACATAACTATACACTACTTATAATAATTTCTTCGTTGAATAATATTCAAGATAAAAAGGAGAAGATAACATTTCTGGGATCATGAATCGCTTATTAATATTCAGAAGAAGTATGGGAGCATTAAAACGGAGCATGAGCACGCCTGCTAAGCCCCCGCCTTCGTCAGCCACTGCTGCACACGATTCTGCCGCTGCACACGAAACCAGCGCAACATCTAACACTAACAGTAACCCATCGAAAATGTTGAATGCTAGATTCAGACCTTCGGATTTTGAGAAATTAATCTTAGTGTGGACCAAGAAATACAAGAGTAAAGCCGAGGTTCCGGATTTTGTTTCGTAAGTATATTTTATTGTACCATTCCGATATCTAAATGTGAAATACTCAAAACTAAATTGATTTACGGTCGTACATTCTTATTTTCAGCGCTGACCTCATTGAGCGTTCTCGAAGCCAAGCTAGGATCAAGATATCCAACATCCTTATTTTTCTAACAGCTCTTGCTAGCTTTGGCGCAATATTAGCTGGAAAAGCTGCAGCTAAGAGAGGAGATTCAGTGCATCAAATGAACCTTGATTGGCACAAGAGTTATCAAGAAGAACAAAAAGCTAAAGAAACTACAAATGCTAAATAATTTTACAAAGAATCTATCACAGACCTAAGAATTGTTGTTTCTTTATAAGTGCAAATCCATATTTACATTATTATATTGACATTATTTCAGATGTAGAAGCTTTACATTAATTTTAGTAATAAAAGTTCTTGCAAACAAATGGTCTTTCTTATATTGCATAATCATTTAGTAAGTACTAGCTGACACACCTGGCTTCACCCTTACATTTCCATGTTTTCTCACCATTTAAATCTTCCCTGGGCTACTACAATTATTTTTAAAACCAAAAGCACCTACATAAGCCCAGCTATTCTTGAGTTATAAAATTACAACAAAAAGTGGCATTGATTTTTATATATGTATTGAAGTATATAAAAATGCTGGGTAAAGTAAACAATTATATAACTGTCAATCTATAATTCTATGTACAACAAAGAAATTCGAAAACAATTATCAATCAGTCTTGAAAAGTTCTCATTCTGGTTTGTAATGTTCTCTACATTTTTCAGTAAAGAGTTTTTGAGTTTTTGACT
This sequence comes from Chloroclystis v-ata, assembly GCA_963691955.1. NCBI lineage: Eukaryota > Metazoa > Arthropoda > Insecta > Lepidoptera > Geometridae > Chloroclystis > Chloroclystis v-ata. Next base: position 5,524,435 of record OY829902.1, on the reverse strand, counting down.
GTATGATTTCTTCCACACTCAATTCAGTCTGTAGTAACCGCAACTGAAACAATACAAAATATCTTAATATCTGTAAACCTACAACAAGAGAGCAACTTTTTATCTTTGATTGCACTGAGTTTTGGAATATCTTACCTTTCGTTGCTCCGTTTTAAGGTCTTTCAGTGTATCAATATCATCTGGTTTACTTGATTTTGTTTCCCTTAGGCTTTTTACAGCCCCTGCAGTAGAAACAATGCAATTTTTTATAAAACTTTCCCTCTCATAATGTCCTTGCTTGATCTGAGAGAGTAAGTCTTGACATACAAGTGTGGTGTCGATTTTCTTCCGGAAAGACTCTGTAGGGAGGGATGTGTTCAGAGCATAAACTATTTTATCGTCAAGTACTCGCATTTTTTTCAACAGATCCTGTGTACAAAACGTAATAACATTAGTATGTACAGTGCAATTTTATTGAGGTGACAAGAGGTATTTTTATAACCTTACTTGAAATTCCATAAAATCAGGACAAATCATTTTGTCACTATACTTTTAACGCTTATTACATTTACTTCTTACTAAACCAATGTTCAATACATTCGTTGGGAATTTTCAAAACAAAGATATTTTGATTGAACTGATGAGAGGTTAAGTTTTTGGAGCAAGTAACATTCATTCACATCACAGACTGACTACCAAAACAAAAATAAATAAAAACTTGGAAGAAAAAGAACGAAAGGCATTATTGATAGTCACAGAATATAATGTCAGTCATTCATTCATTCAGAAATAGGTTTTGTATGTCCACATACGTTATACATAATGCGGAAACTTGTAGCCTGGCTTTAAGTTTATCCAAAGCCTTTAAGAGGCCTGCGACAGACGAATTTCCCATACAAACGTAATACCAAAATTATTTGTAATTCAAGCATATTTCCACGGTATTATCGTATTATTATTTTCTAAATAGTATTTATCTAGGTTTCTATCATGTTTTTTTTTACAAAATACTTATACTAAAAAAAATAATTTCATTTATAATAAGTATTTTGTAAAAAAAACTCCATAGGAACCTAGATAAATACTATTTAAATAATAATAATACAATAACATCGTGGAAATATGCTCAAATTACAAATCATTTTGGTATTCGTTTGTATGGAAAATTCGTCGTGTCGCCGGCCTCTTAATAGCTGGGGAGCCGAAGAGGGTATTTCGGGATTAACTTGAGCGCGTCAGATTAAGATACAGGGGATAACTAGTACCCAGACAAGTACCACCACCAAATATAATGCCCGATTTACATTATTCCAGTCCAGCGATCCAGTCCAGCACTGGATTGCTTACTGGAAAAATGTAAACCGGCACTGGCACAATGCTTACTGGTTTATTCCAGTGCCGGTTTACATTTTTCCAGTAAGAAATCCAGTGCTGGAGTGGAATAATGTAAATCGGGCATTAACCACATTATCTATGTTCGATCGTGAATTAATGGGGGAACAAAATTTATTTTTGTCAGATTAGGCGAATCACTCTAGCTAAATAATCGTCAGATTAAGATATGGCACAATTAGAACATAAAGATGAACCATATACATCTAAATCAGACGCGCTAACACTTTTAGAAATGCCGATTTTTTTGTTCATTTTTTTGGTAAAAAATCAGTCGCGCTTATTATTTTTTTAACTTTTACGTACCTACATCCACCCCAATCGTGTAAACGATCAGAATAACATACCTACGTATATAATCAATGATACCTCCTTAATTATCTTAATTAATGTAAGTATGTTAAGCTGATTTTCAATTTATTGAATCTGATTCATTGATTCCTTAGAATAAAGAATAGATATAGAAATGTTCCTATCTTATCTGTGGAATAAATTATAGGATAACTATAAATAAAAATGATGACATCTCTGTCTAATGTATGCAATTAAAAGGAGCCTAACTATACAGAGCGTCCCACGGCCATGCCACATGGAGGGAAAGTACATTAAATATTGTAGATAGAACATTTTACTGAAAGAAGACATTATTTTAATTTAAAAAACAAATTAAACTGCATTCATAGATATTTCAATAATTACATGGTTGAACCGGGAGTCGAACCCGTTTACACGAGAAAAATAATTATCCTTTAGCTTTATCATACCGATTGAAAGGTTTCATCACAAGGATTATTTTTTTTTAAATAACATAGGGTCAAAAATAAAAGGAGGACCATGAATTTTAACATTTAATGTGAAATTTAGTTCAGGAAAGCTGGCGTTGCCGTAAAACAAACAACTGTTATTCACTACTTGAGAAGTACGCACCATTTCCCTATTATAATCTAAGTGCATGATAAAATGATAAAGAGATACGTAATTAGTATGTACCTGGTTGTAATGTAATTATTATGCAACAAGTCGAGCCGTATCCTGACCCGAAAGACGCATAAACTATTTTGTCCATGGCAATGCTACTGGCTGATTCCTGAACTAAATTTCACATTAAATGTTAAAATTCATGGTCTTACTTTTATTTCTGACACTATGTTAGTTAGCAATAAAAAATCCTTATGATGAAGCCTTTCAATCGGTATGATAAAACTACAGGATAATTATTTTTCTCGTGTAACGGGTTCGACTCCCGGTTCAACCTTGTAATTATTTAAATATCTATAAATGCAGTTTAATTTGTTTTTAAAATTCAAATAATGTCTTCTTTCAGTAAAATGTTCTATCTACAATATTTAAGGGACTTTCCCTCCATGTGGCATGGCCGTGGGACGCCCTGTATACTCAACTGTTTCGCTTTGTTGACAATATTTATTGTGACGTCATGCACGTGCCTTTCTTCGCCATATTATGGTTTTGTTTACATTTGTTTGTCATCGATAGTGGTGTTCTTGTATATTGCACGAGTTATCGATATTTTGATTCTAGACTTAGGTAAAAAATTATAGACCATGTTAATTTGAATAAATGTGGATCAATTATTCCAAATAATCCACATACAATTTAAACATTATAATGTGAAAACTTACTTGGCTTATTTAGACTATTGTTATGCTAAGTTATTTAAAAATGCTGTTTAGTTTTCCTAAAATGTAAAAATAAAATAAAATAATAATATCACTCTGCAATTTTACTGTTTAATTTTACGTTCCCAAGGGCAAATTTTATTTGTGAAATTAGGCAGATAAGTAAATAAACACTTAGAGGACACAGGAAAAGCTATTTGAATTCTTCTTTAAAGTTATGATAAGACGTGCCCCCATACAAACATAATTTAACGCGGACGGAGTCGCGGGCACCACTAGTAATTTAATATTTACGGACTTCAATTTATAAATCATTATCATTAATAACTGTTTATAGTATGTACATAGTTGATTTCTGGTTTTTGTTTTTTTAACTCTGCTATCTATCCTACTCTCAGATAGTACCTATTTTACAAAGTAGTCTGTGACTAATTTCAGAAAACACTAAAAACTAATGTAAGGTAACATCAAATCCGACTTCAGTTAAAAACAAGCTCTATCGATAAATTATTACAATACAACTATGTACCTACCTCGTACAACACTAACGAAGACGCCATATTATAATAAGTAGGTATACACGTTTTTTTCGTAGTTAGGGCCATTCCATTATATTCCTTCTTCTGAGATTGATTCTATCACTAACTGACGCGCTCAAGTATGTCCATGCATCAGTATTTTTAATACGTTTTTATTATCTATAGCCGCTTTCCCCACCGATGAAACACATCGGTCTCATAAATTTTTTTTCTTCTTATCATCTATATACCTACCAAGTGCAACCTAACGGTACGTTCACACGGAGACACGATTTGCCGAATCTTATTTTCATCGGATCTGGAAAAACCGAATGTTGTATTCACACAGCACATCTTGCTTGGCCGTATCAGACGGCCTCGTATCGGGATCTCGTGTGAACTCACCATCCGGTTTTTATTAGCAAGAGCGCGCTCAGTTCCTCACGTTTCTCCCGCTCACCCCTCCTTCCCCGCTTGTGCGACGCATTCGGTTTCAAGATCCGACAAAAAATCGAATCTACCCCTGCGTGTATCGTATGAACGCATGTATTGAATGCCCTATACCACTGCATCGGATCTGGATTTTGCAGTATCGCCGGATTGGTTTGTAGTCGCAAAATCGGATATCAACTTCAGCAAGATTCGGTTTTTTTGTCGTGTCTTGAAACCGAATGCATGTGTGAACTCCTTCATTGAAATACTTATGCCACTAAACCGAATCCTGCAAAAAACCGATTCGGTAGAGAAAATCGTGTCTCCGTGTGAACGTACCGTAATAGGTCTCTTTGACGCTCGAGTAAATCCCCATTTAGCATCGTCGCCTCCCCTACTAATAAATTGTTCGTTCGCTATTTATATCATCACTAAGTAGTACATATAAATCAAAGTCACTGTCGTTGTCTGCGGTCCTTAATAAATTTAATAATGCTACATTAGATAAATTCACATAATTAGTGAACACAATGAATAATCTCTTAAACTACGCAACGGATTTTGATGCAGTTTTTCTAGTCAGCTTGAGTTATCGTTTAAAAAGTATAATAAGCTACCGGAGGTAAAACGTGGGCGTGTCGCTATTCGCGATAAATAAAAGTTTTAATATAACTATCACATAATTACGGTTATCTTAGCAAGATTAAAATAAGCACACAAAAATATACGTATGTGTACATGTATGTATATTAACGTGACGTTTATGTACAACTATGATATATAGGATAATTATTGTAACTATAAGTCGCGCACATAAAAAAGATATTTATAAATGGCGTCCACTCACATGCGTTCTCGCTCACTCTCTATCGCTGTCTATACTCACACAGTGAAGTACGCGCTACAAAAAAATAGTCAGTCAGGCCTAATTCGCACGAGAGCTTTTTTAACGTCCGTTAAAAAAGCGTTCAAATAGAACATAATATATGTTCTATTTGAACGCTCTATATTATGTGAACACGTACTTGGACGTGTCGGCGCACGTCGGGCACACGTCGGCGATTTTAGAACGCGACGCTTTTTTATCGAGCAGTGTTGCATTTTCAACGCAGAGTGCTGGGAATAGGCCGTATGAAACTTTTTATTATTATTCACACGAGCGTAAAAAAAACGCCGGCGCTGCGATTAGTACGATGAGTATTCGTAGAAATTATTTGAGGCCCCACTATTTCCAATAATTCGTCAAATCTTGTATACTCATTCGAAAATAATTACAGAATTTACAGGGATATTGCCTCAAATCTTCGTACAGTGTCACAAACTGTTATTTTAAGTATCTCTGTTCATTCAGAGGATGTTCCCAGAATGCCCTTTTTTTCTTTCTTCTTCTTCTAGCAACACAAATCGCTAAAGCTAGTTATTTAGCAGAAAACATTCCCACGGCTTTCTAAAGCGAGGTACGAGACGAAAGTGATTTAAAAGCGTTCGTATGAATGATCACATTGAGGACGTTATAAAAGCGCCGACGCCTTTACTTTACTTTACTAAAAAAATAATTTCATTTAAAATAAGTATAATGTAAAAAAAACTCTGTAGATAAAAATACTATTTAAAAAATGATAATACAATAATACCGTGGAAATATGCTCGAATTACAAATAATTTTGGTATTACGTTTGTATGGGAAATTCGTCGTGACGCCGGCCTGTTTGAGAACTTGTTTTGCCAACCGTACCATACCTACCCGCCGCCATTTACAGATATCATTTTTAATTGCATATATGGTTTATTTAATTACTTATGCTAGACTTTTTTTTTCACTTATGCTAGACAAAGTTTGTTCTATTCAATGATTTTATATATAAAATCATTGGTTCTATTATTAAAATCTTTGTTGGATAAATCTACTGAATACCGAAGTTTATCGCCTGTAACTATGTTTTAATATCTTATCTGTGGTTTGACAGTTTCAATTGAAATTGACAGAAGTTTGACAAATAGTTGTTGACAGATTGTTAGTTTCCTCTTTTTCTCTTCCAGAAGTCAAAATGAAGTACGTTTCTGGATGTTTTACCTATTTTACTTCTAAATATCTTAGTAATCACGTAATTTATCGTGTTAAATGTGATATGATTATATTGTGAAGTGTATTGTTTTCATGATGTGTGGTTAATTTTCAGGATCGGACTTTGCGCGTATAGCGGATACAAAATCTACCCTGGCCATGGCAAAACTATGGTCAAGGTGGACGGTAAGGTAAATATCTCATAAAAAACGGTTAAAACAATCTAATCTTACGTAGAAAAGTATTTAAATTTGTGTATTAAAGTTATACAAACTTAGAAAAACTTTCTGTTAGGTTAGAAAACTGCCGCTGTATTTTGATTCTAACCTATTCTCCTAACTAGTATAGTTATCGACTTAGCTTGCTTATCAATTCAGCTGTATTATACTTTATATCAACTGTAAATACTCAATACCACTCAAGTTCAGCTTGTTCATGGATTGTGTTTATTTTTCAGTCCTTCACATTCTTGAACTCAAAATGTGAAGCTGCTCATCTGATGAGGAGGAATCCTCGCAAAGTAACATGGACTGTGCTGTACAGGTAAATAAACATAAATTTATCTATCCTATTGAAAGTGAATAATATTATATGTATATAATTTTATATTGGACATCCAATCACAAGGCATTATTTTGGTAAATACATACAGTCCATTTTATTATTATAAGGGCTAATTATTGAAATGGAATTTCTATAGTTGATCTTATTGGACATGTGAGAGAAATGTTAACATAAGCTATTAGTATTATAATACCATTTGAGTAATTTTTTTATAATTTTTTATTGTTTTGGGAGGCTGTAAAAGCTAAATTAATCCATATATTTCCAGGCGCAAGTTCAAGAAAGGCCAGGAAGAAGAACAGGCCAAGAAACGCACCAGGAGGACCCAGAAGTTCCAGCGTGCCATCGTTGGAGCTTCCCTCAGTGACATCATGGCCAAGCGTAACATGAAACCTGAAGTACGCAAGGCACAGAGAGAGCAGGCTATTAAGTAAGTTAACTTTCTTTGATTGATATGAAGTAAAACAATAAATTAATTGTAACCTAGTGAATATAATTTTAAAAATTCCTATGTTTGATACAATGCAGAATAGAATGAATCCAAGGAAATAAAAAATCTTAAAAATGGTTTATGTAGTCTCATCAGCTATTGACTGATTGTCTATAAACAAATATGTTATACTAATTGATATAAATTGAATGTATGTGCAATGTATATTCAGTATAAATGTTTAGTCATGAAGGTGACTAACACTAGATTTGTATTTAAAAGTTTTTGATGGAGCTTTTAATAGAGAAATTTTTGTAAAGGTGTTAATAGGTGGTCACTAATTTAATGGATAATATTGATTAATGTTCCTATTTCTAATCATAATATTATTATCATTTTAGGGCTGCCAAAGAACAGAAGAAATCAACAAAGGCAGCAAAGAAGGCCACAGCAGCCCCTGCTAAAGCAAAGGCGCAACCCAAGACCAAGGCTACTAAAGTCAGTCAAAAGTCTGCTCCTCGTGTTGGAGGCAAGCGATAAGAATAAAATTTGATATCATAAGCTATAATATGTTTTATTTTCCTACGTACCCTAGTGAATAGGTAATTGTTTAATTCTCATACATTTTATAACATTGGAAACTACTCGCACATTTATAGTAGAATTAAATAAATTCAATATACCCATGTTCTCTACTACTCCAACATAGGTACCTAATGAAGCTCAAAGAAATTGGAAGTAAAATAATAATAAGTACATATTATAATTCAAATAAAATAATAATAAGTACATATTATTATTCAAATCTCGCAAATAATTGTTCCATGTATACCTACACAGAAGGCTATTTCTAATTTGTTGTGGGGGAGCTAGGCTCTGGACTGATATCTCACTGTGGAGCATATTGTGGATTGTCCCCTTGCCTAATAAATAAATAAATAATGCTGGACAATTTACACAGCGTTATCTAGCCCCAAGCTAAACAGAGCTTGTGTTATGTTTCCTTGGACTTACTGTAAAAACCATAGGTACCTACCCATAAAATATGCCTCGTCTGTCAAGTTAAGACCTAGGTCCTATACATCTCTCGGTTATCGGTCTGCAGTAGCGTAGTCGCAAAGCTGCTCTCGGAGCTGTTCTGCGGTGTTTGCGGAATTTGCTATAGTTATATAGGTTTAATTTAAAATATCTATATACCTAGGTAGTACCTATTAAATTATCTCAAACTAGCTTTCCGCCCTGCGGCTTCGCCCGCGTTTTACACTTTCCCGCAATTTTCTTTGCTTTATTATAGCCTATGTTACTCAGGTGAAAGAATTTTTGAAATCGGTCCAGTAGTTTCGGAGCCTATTCATTACAAACAAACAAATCTTTCCTCTTTATAATATTAAGTATAGATATATACCTAGGCTCTAGCTAGCTTGATAAATTCAATGTTATCCCCTACCTAGGTTATGAAAGATGAGTAACCTACGAAATCGTAGGCCTTTCAATGACTCTACTTCTAAGGGTTTTCAAGGGATATAAATGGTCTCCCCAGTAAAACTGATAGTAGGTCTTTGTGGATTTGGTATAATTACTAGGCGGTTTAGTGATCGCTATAACGTAGGTACCTAGTGATTATATTCTCTTTGGTGATCGCAGTAAGTTAATCAAGTAGGTACCCACACAGAACAATCTTCAGCGTCGCAAGCGGAACTTTGCCCGTCGCCCTAGGCCTAGGGTTTTCATCACGTTTCGACGTTCATTATGATGTGGTCTGCACTGATCTATAGGTAGTGTAGGTCCCTACGTATAAGACATATTGTCCTACAAATTTCGTGGTACGTTATCCCGGTCCTACATCCTTGGTGTATTTAATCCTTGATATCTCTGTTAGCTCCCACAATCTAGAGTTGGGTATAGGATATTTTTGGGCGTCTCATCGAAACGAAGCTACTCACGAAAAATTAGCTTGATAGTAATCAAGTGCTAACCATGTTCCATGGATCCTGGACTATAATTTAAAATTGGTATGCAAGTACTAAGAGTGACTAGGACAAACAAAACACTGGTTTCTCTGAACCAACTACCACTCTTCTCTACCTCTTGCGTCAAACATAGGTACTATTTGGGTACTATGTAAGAACAATTAATATAACATGTAAAATAAAAAACTTACAGCCTCACGCTAGTTAGACGACCTACCTAATACTACAGTTTCCGCAGTCTAAACAAGTTTTGCAGATACTTGAGAATTCAAAGTTGAAAGGCTGGTTTGATTGAAGCATTGAACTAAATATAAATGACGATAGGTATGGAAAAACAATAAAAGATTTTGCTTTTATTCCTCCATGATTTATTTTTGTAACATAAGTGAATAGGCAGAACCAAGTGTAGTTATATAACTGGCAGCTATATTACCTGAACACAATTTCTACTACCTACCTATTAATCTTCAGAAGACACAAATGGATAAATTACATTGTTCACCTACTTATTTATAAATACAGTTCTTTATAGTTAATTTCGGATGTTTAAACATTCTTTGCTAAGGTTTCAGCCTTGGCAATAACTTCTTCGATGGGCCCAACCATGTAGAATGCAACTTCGGGAAGGTGATCATATTCTCCCGCCAGGATCTTTGTGAAGCCCTTGATGGTCTCTGCGAGGGGCACCAGCTTGCCGGCGTGGCCTGTGAACACTTCGGCGACCTGGAAGGGCTGGGACAGGAACCTCTGGATTTTGCGGGCGCGAGCTACAGTGAGCTTGTCTTCCTCAGACAATTCATCCATACCCAGGATAGCAATGATGTCCTGAAGTGACTTGTAGTCCTGCAGGATCTTCTGCACGCCGCGGGCTACGTTGTAGTGCTCGGCCCCAATGATGTTGGGGTCCATGATACGGGAGGTGGAGTCGAGGGGATCCACAGCAGGGTAGATACCCAGCTCAGCGATGGCACGTGACAGCACAGTGGTGGCGTCCAAGTGAGCGAATGTCGTAGCGGGAGCGGGGTCAGTCAAATCGTCGGCGGGCACGTAGATAGCCTGCACGGAGGTGATGGAACCCTTCTTGGTGGTTGTAATACGCTCCTGCATGGTACCCATGTCAGTGGCCAGAGTGGGTTGGTAACCTACGGCGGAGGGGATACGACCCAGCAGGGCAGACACCTCAGAACCAGCCTGAGTGAAACGGAAGATGTTGTCAATGAAGAGCAGCACGTCCTGACCTTCCTGGTCACGGAAGTACTCAGCCACGGTGAGTCCGGTCAGAGCGACACGAGCACGCGCGCCAGGGGGCTCGTTCATCTGACCGTACACAAGGGCGACCTTGGAAGACTTATCTGTTAGGGAGATGACACCAGACTCAATCATTTCCTGGTACAAGTCGTTACCCTCACGGGTACGCTCGCCCACTCCAGCGAATACGGAGTAACCACCGTGCGCCTTGGCGACGTTGTTGATCAGCTCCATGATGAGTACAGTCTTGCCGACTCCAGCGCCGCCGAAGAGACCGATCTTGCCTCCCTTGGCGTAGGGCGCGAGCAGGTCGACGACCTTGATACCGGTGACGAGGATCTCCTGCTCCACGGACATATCCACGAACGCGGGTGCCTCAGCGTGGATGGCGGCCGTCTTGTCGGTGGGGATGGGGCCGCGCTCGTCGATGGGCTCTCCAATCACGTTCATGATGCGGCCCAGAGTCTCGACGCCGACGGGAATCCGGATGGGTGATCCTGAGTCGAGCACGGGCTGTCCACGCACCAGACCCTCGGTACCGTCCATGGCGATGGTTCGGACGGTGTTCTCTCCGAGATGCTGGGCGACCTCCAGCACCAGCCTGGACTGGCGGTTTTGAACCTCAAGAGCATTTAAAATAGGGGGTAAATTGTCTTCGAACTGGACGTCCACTACGGCACCAATAACGGCCACCACCTTACCTTGCCCTTTGCCTGATGTCTTGGCTGCATAATCACGTTTGTTCACAATGGCCCCGGTAACTGCGGGTGTCTTTTCAGTGTTGTTAACTACCGCTCTCGTGGCCACGCGGCCAGCTCTGCAGACGGTAGAAAACATGGTTCGACTTTTAAATATCGCTCGGAAATGGGAAGTAGATGATTTTGATGGGGTTACGAAAAAATCACGAAGAATTTACGTAACAATCCGGCCGTCTGATCGGCTGGAAACAACTTCCGGTTTCTCAGATGTCTTGCCATAGAAGAAATTCCTGACTCTCGTCATGGGGGCCATTAGACGGAACCTGGCGTTATGTACGATTATATTTCGATATTTTATAAAAAAAATACAAGAAAAGAGTAATAATAGTTTTTGTAGAATACTCTAAAATCTAATTACAAAAATATAATTTGCAATATGGGTGTAAAAAAATTATCTAAACCGGAAGTACAATAATGGCAACTGTGTCAGTCAATGTTAAACTTTAAATTAATGCCAATGTCAATATGTCAGTCTCAGACTTTCCAACTGCTTAAAATTTTTGATAAATCTAACGACTCCAAATATTCGGCATTTTCGACCGTGTGGCCTAAGAATAGTACAACCATAGTAAGATATGTCACATCTTACTTTGGGTGTCAATGAACCGACTCAGGAATATTATGTTTTAGATTACAATTTACTTATACAATTATTAATACAAAACATAAATAAATAATAGGCAAAAAAATTAAAATTGATTCTAAGCATTCAACTATACCGTTACTGTCTATAATTATGAATTCCATAAAATGAAATTTTATTTATTAATTATACCTACATATTGGGCAATGCCACCAGCACCATTTGTTCGATTGATTCTTGGAAAATGGACATTTTGTTTTGCCAGTGTATTGTGTGGGATTCTCATGTCACCTTAAACATGAGAATCCCACACAATACCTAAAAACCTATTTCTTTTGTGCTGATGTCTTTAATAATAGACCAATCATTTACTTAACTATTTATATATTCTTCTAGTTTTTAGTTTTGTTTATTCATACACATTGATTTGTTATAACGTAAATCATTATAATTTTACTATACCATTGATCTTATATTCGCCATAAAAAAATCAGGCACAGTCGCTGTTTGGATGTTTAAGTTTGTTGGCATCATTCGATTTTGAATAAGCTCGGTTTCTTTCTTATTCTTATCTCCCTCTCTCTCTCTCTTTTTCATGAGAATAAAATAAAAACAAATTAGGTGGCAGCTGATTAGAGTTATTTTTCTATTTTGTCCTGAATTAAATATAATCCAGCAATTGATTTACATTACAATGGAATATATATCACCAGAAAATGAACTCACAGCAAACACTCGTGTGTAAGTGAATTGTAGGTTATAAACATGCCTACCAAATTAGTTGTACTTCAGATTACAAGATATTTTATTATTTTTCAGATTATGTTGCCAATGCGCTGTACCCATAGAGGCAAACCCTTCAAATATGTGTGTGGCTTGTCTCCGAGCTCATGTCGACATAACAGAAGACATTCCCAAACAAGCTACTTTATTTTTTTGTCGTGGATGTGAAAGGTAATGTTTTTATCTAGTTTTAATAAAAACCCATTCTTATTCTAATTTGCTGTTGAGGAATTATGATTTGAGCTAACGACAATTCACAATACGCTCCATAGCGGAGCGTATTGTGAATTGTCATACATATAATTATACAGAAAAAACTATTAATTGCACAATTCCGTGAAATATTTCTAGTCTAGGCAAGGTTCATTAGCAAAAAAATATGCAACATAAATAAGTAACAATACCAGTTAATATAAAAAATACTAGCTTTCTGCCAGGCTTATACATATATAATAAATTTTCCCGCTGAACAAAGTATCCTATATCCTTCTTCTAGTTGTAAGCTATCTCTCCACCAATTTATAGCATAATCAATTTAGTTATTCATGATTTATAAATGGTGTAACTAACACAACTTTCTTCATATAATAGATGTATTATTTCCAGGTATCTCCAACCTCCAGCAGAATGGGTGGTCTGTGCTCTAGAGTCAAGAGAGCTCTTGGCTCTTTGTCTGAAGAGATTGAAAGGCTTGAACCGTATCAAACTGGTGGATGCTGGCTTTGCATGGACTGAACCTCATTCTAAAAGGATTAAGGTGAATTTCTACTCAAATTTACAAAGCCCTAATAAAGTAACCCTCTATGCATTATGAACATAGCTTGCACATGGCAGCCTAAAATATTGGTGTCACTTTTAAACCAACAAAAACTCAACTTGAAAGATAGTCACTTTAGTTAACATGTATAAGTTAAGTTATGCATTAGTTGGTAAGTTCCCTCCAGTGATATCTAACAGGACTTATTGTGATAAGGATAACAAACATTTACCTCATAACCCATTTAATTCATTTACAAACTTTTACCTTTTTAATACTTATAAGTAAGGAAATATATCTTACTCCTTTGTAAATTATGTGAGTAATTTTCGATGTTAAAATGTTTAAGAAAATATCAAACTATGAAAATTTGTGTGTATATTTTTATGGGTATAAACTATGTATAGACTCATAAAATTTCGCCTTTTTAATATAAGAAAGAACTTTGTTTCAGTTATTACTTCCCTCCAATCACTGGGCAGCATGAATTTGTTAGGTGTAAGAATAAACAATACTTATTATATTTATATTAACAGGTCAAACTGACAGTGCAAGGAGAAGTTCTTGGTGGTGCAGTTCTCCAGCAAACCTTCATTGTGGAGTACAGTGTGCAGCATCAGATGTGTGATGCGTGCCACCGCTCCGAAGCTCAGGACTACTGGCGCGCTTTGGTGCAAGTCAGGCAGAGGGCTAACAATCGGAAGACATTCTACTATCTGGAACAGTTGATTTTAAAGCATAAAGCGCATGAGAACACCTTGGGCATCAAGCCTAATCATGGTTTGTAGCTTTGATATATATTTCTGATTTCCCTAGGCTGTCTCTATTCAAGAGAAAAGCCTGTAAAGGCATAAGATTAGATTCAAAAGAAAATACCAAGAAATCAATAATTTATTACACTAAATAAAACTATACATGTATGTTTTCAAAGTGTCACTAAAGGCATATTTTTAAATAAATTGATTTTGTTACTCATCATCATCATTTCAGCCATCAGACATCCACTCATCATCCACTGCTAGACATTTACTGCTAGGCTTATTGAGATCCAGTTATTAGGGTTGGTTGCAGCTTGCATTGACAATAAAATAACAGCTTTTGAAAGCTAATGAAAAGTGACACTATTGTTAGCACTAATTTACTAAGAAAAAATTCAATTGTTTAACATATTATATATTTTTATTTTAAAGACGGCCTGGACTTCTTCTACTCATCGGAAAATCACGCTCGGAAAATGGTAGACTTCATCCAATCAGTGTTGCCGATAAAATGTTCACATTCCAAGAAACTGATATCTCACGATATACACAGTAATGTTTACAACTACAAGTTTACATTCTGCATTGAAATTGTGCCGCTGTCTAAGGACAGTTTGGTCTGCCTGCCCAAGAAGTTGACCAACCAACTCGGCGGGATATCTCCGGTGTGCTTAGTTAACAGAGTCACAAGCACAATTCATCTTATTGATGCTAGTACTGGACAAGGTAAGGTCATACATACTTTTTGCGATTCTGTATATTCGTAAGAATTAAAGTAAATAAGAATTGTGTGGTGCTGGAGTAAGAATATCACTAGTCGCTACCGTGTCTTATTTAATGATGTCCTCAACACAGCAAAGAGATTATACCAGAAGACAGCCAGTATCGTTGTTATGTGCAATCGTCGTTTGTCGTGTGCAACTGTGCACTAACCAACCCACTATTAGGTAGTTTATATAAAAATTCTCTCAAGACATAATGGGTTCTATTGGCGAGACCTGTGCCTGTTAGTGGGAAGTAATATGGGTTGTTCCATTAAGTGATGATGAGGAATGCCTGAAATATGTCGCTTTTAATATGTAATACAGTATTTTAATATTTAATCATATTCGTGTTTAGTTTTTTACTGTTCTACTTTGATATTGATTTACCTTTATTGTTTCAGTATGTGATGTATCATCGACAGTTTACTGGAGGAATCCATTCTCGCCTATATGCAACCCCAAGCAATTAGTGGAATATATTGTTATGGATATTGATATATTGAAAGAATATGTAAGTGATTGATACTATTAACATTAACTTTACCCCGGAAAAAACATATTATTTTGAGTAATTTCAGTTTAACATGTGTTTTGTATCTACTCATGCTAAGTGAAAAATAGTTTCGAAAAATATAAAATACTTTTGAAAAAAATATATGGATCTAGTTTTTAGACCAGCGTTTTAATACATAGATTTCCCTGGGGTAATATGTATTAGTCCCGCGTTAAAACTATTTACAAGCTTAGAGCTTATCGCAGGGCTAGATGTCGCTGTGTGAATTGTCCAGCAATATTAATTTATTTCATCTATTATCCAACTTAAGTCCAGAGTTGCGAGGCAGAGCTCTTATTTCAAATTCTTATTTATTGTGTGTAAATTTTTGTTGTTTTTGTGTCAAACAAATGAGTTTTCATATTCCTAATTCAAATATAATATTTCCAGGAGAGGAAGTCCTTCCCCGGCCAAGGCGTGGTGTCGAACAAGCACGTGATCGCGGACGTGTGGGTGGTGAAGGCGAGCGAGCTGGGCCGCGACGTCAGCCCCACGCACACCAAGACGCATCTGGGGCATCTGCTGAAGCCAGGGGACACTGTATTAGGGTAATTCACTTTTTTATGCATAGTAAATAGAACACTCGGAACAAATATTGGCTGATCTTACTCATTTTTGTTCCGAACCGATGTCGATAACCGGGAATCGGTTCGTGAATAAGCGGGTTGATGTTGCCCGCGCCTCAGAGGTTATAAACCAGAAGTTGTATTGGATGGAAGTTATTTTTTTTTGACGATTTAAGACTTTCGTCTCACTGAGGTACTTTTGACGATAGGACATTGCGAAATTTCGCAAACGCTGCCCATCCGGGTTGGATGCGACGAGTGACCTTCTCAAAGTTGGACCTACCTAATTGGACTGTCTGTCCTAGGTATACATACGCGTCAACAACTTCAAGAGCCGCCTTCTCAACCATATCAGGGGAAGGCTCTACATCAACAACTACCTTAACGGAAGAAATTACCCGGAGATGCCTAATCCACATTAATTTTAATCACTTCTTACAGCTACAACCTCAGCGAATCGAACGTGAACGACGATAACCTGGACAAGTTGGACAGCAGTGCCATACCCGACGTGTTTCTCGTGAAGAAGTTCTACGGAGAGCGCAACGCTCGCCGCCGCGCGCGCGCCTGGAAGCTGCGGCACATGGCCGACGAACTGCACGACGGAATGAGCTCCACCAATGAGTATGTTGTAAAGGGGAAATCATTCGTTCACACAATCATTCATTCAACATTCAATCCCATTCAGAAAAACTGACGTCCACTATTTAAAAAAAGAATTAAGTCATTTTCAAAATGACACTGATGTTCTATGCTCTATTTTTCGACGAGACTTCATTGACCCTCGGTATAGATGTATCATATTTGATTTTAATACACAGATATGATAATGTAGGTACTTGTGAAGCGCATTTTGTGTGATTTATGATAAAAATTTTAAGATTGGTTGTGATATTGAACATTGTATGCAAAGGTTACAGGAACATCAGGTCAATTACCTCGGTAAGATAATTAGATAAAGTTCACATCATGAAAGTCAAAAGTTTCATCATGTCCCCAGCCATGTCCCCAACATGTCAACACTATACTTACATTTAAACCCGAAATAGGTTATGAAGGATTTGCTTTACATAATCAGCCCTTCTTACGTTCCCACTGCTGGGACACACGGATTTCTCTCTTGAGAGAAAGATTAGGCTAACGACGTAAGCGGCCCAAATAAACATAGATTAAAGAAAAAGTCAATTGTTCTTCAAATTGATTAGGAAATTAGATAAAATAACTTAAATTACAAACTAATTGAAATTAAAATTGTTTCAGGGACTACAATGAGTTCTTGGATGACCTAGAAGAGGACCCCGCTTTCCGTCAGAACATCAACATTTTCCGCGACACAACTAAAATAGCGGTCGACACTGATGAGATCGACCCAGCTCTACCGAGGATCACTCTCGCGGAAATGTTGGATGACCTTAACATCGAGGATGTTGAGATGAGTGATGTTTAAATACCCATTTTATTATACTTTGTACTTCATTTTATTCCGTTGGCCCAATAAAAGTTAATTTATGAGCATGGATAGTCTTTGATTTCGGGTAGTTTCATAATAAATATTTTTCACGATGCTAGAAAATTACCGGAGGATCATTCTCTTTGGATGTCCTTTAATTAAATTGAGGATGTTAAAATAAATCCTTTCGTCCGCCATGGTAACCGAGGTTTGGTAATCAGTTACCTATGAATTTTTTTTATTAAAATTAATACCGATAAACGAATAAAGACCGAATTAGAATTATAATATTGATAAATAAAATGTTCTTCCGTGAGTTTATATGGGATCGATAAGATAACTCTAATGGGTTTTGATTTTGAAAATGTCTTTTATTTTGAGGAAATAACGTTCCATTAACATAACTGCTGCTTCGCGCATGATTAATTGATTATGTTATTTTCATACGAGAAAACAGTAAATATGGAAACATTAAATTAATTTGAAACGCATTTTCCCTGTTATACCGATATTATTTTAGCTTATATGACGAAACATTTTTAATAGAGTATCTAAGCCGGTATTTACATAAACATCAATCATTTTATTAAGAATCAAAAAAAGTATAACTTATTTAACGTAGATTTTAGGACGCACATCTATGTAGATTTTAATTTACGATATTATGTTTGTATAGTTGCCCTTACGCATCAATCTTTAGTTTTAACATATAAAACACTCTTATTATGTAGATAAGCATTAATCATGGATTAATTACTTGACAAATAAGATTATGTTTTGTACAAGTGTCCGTAGATATGTTAAAAATGTGACTCGCATGTGGAAAACATTATGCTAAACCGTGTTTTATCAAAGTTTCGGAATTCCTCTGATTTTATTTCAGTGGATATTTTTAAATACTTCTTTGTTGATAGGTACCAACCAACTAATGTTTATTATCTAGTATGTTTCAATATATATTTAAAATTGCTCCAATATTTCGATATAGATAAACAACTAGTGTACATGGAACTTTCGAGAATTAATCTCTCCGTTCGATGCTTGTGTAGTTAAATTGTACGGAACCTCGGTAGATAAAGATTGACTAGTTTTAAAATCAGGGAGCCAGATAAATAGCTAAGCGATTATGATAAATATTGCAAAGATATTACATTAGGTACATAACACCCGCATAGTGGTTTGCAGAAGCTGATACTACATGTTCAATTATTTGAACAATTAGTAATAATATTCGAGGGCTACATAACTCCTCTATATATAGAGGTATAGCCTTATTATACCTACTAGTTATCGAGAAGACATTATGAAAGTGTACTTCGTTCTATTGTTGATGTGTGGTGTTGGTTTTACGGAGAGGCTGATTACAGAAGGTGTTGTTTTTTATATCTTGTGCTTGTGTAGATATTAATGATTTTTCATGGTTATTAAATTGAACTTGAATCGATAAATCAATTTAAACTAAGTTCAGGGTTTTTATAATTGACTTTGGTCGATGCTTAGTTTTGGTTTTGATATTTTAGATTTTCATGAAAGTATGAATTCAATAATTGATGTTGGTATGAACACTTGTGATTTAATTTTAGATGAAGTGGGATCTTTGATTAAAAAGTTCGTAAAGGGTGATTTGACGGATGAGGAACACAAGACATTTGAAGATGTTATTGCAATATTGCATAGGCAACAGCGAGTCTCTGCAAAAGCTATTGAAACTTATGGTGAAGCTAGAACGGTAAGTTGTTTAGTTCTTTCGTGTTAAAGATTTAAAGATCTAAGTCATTTATTTCCATAAAATCCTAATAGGTACTAAAATGTAAGACCACAGTATACTAAAACGAGCAGCATCGTCGTTCTATGTACTGTAGGTACCAAATCTCGCTTTGTTTTATTATGATAAAAACAAACATTAAATCAGAAAAAAACATATTTCCACGGGAAAATCAATTATAATACGGTTGAAGCCGGGAGGAGAGTGGGGAGTAGCTAGTATAGATAATATAAAACCTATTTTCTGTTCCGTTTATTTCAGACAATCGATTGCATAATATGCAGAAGTGTATTCGCAGCTGGTTTCGACGCTATAAAACAAGGCGATACGTTGGAGGAAATAACAGATGCCATCACTATCTTATGCACTACCCTCGGAATAGAGACGTATGCTGTTTGTAGAGGTGCAGTTGGACTTAACTTGGTAAGTTCTTACCCATAAATACAAAGGGATTTGTCGGTAGGGCCTAGATACCAAACCAACTTAGTTATAGATATGGTTAATTTTGCGCTGGAATTTATGGCCAACAAGCGGCGTAGAATAATTGTTGGCTAGTTGTGACATTGTACAGCTATAGAAGAGGTCAGAAAAGAGACAGAGCTAAGGCACCTTATTGATGCGGTAGGTAGCACAGTCTACTAATATGCTAAAACAGATCTGTAAAAAAGGTTCTACTCCGCTATATCAAGGAGTTGGGCTGGTTAGGGTCGAGATGTCAGTGCAGATCATAGTTCCTCCACATCAAATTAGAGTCGTGACTATAACAAAAATATGTAAGTTAAGCAGTTGATGTAAAATAACAATAAAGCTGGAAAGGTATTGTAGTTAGGTACTGACTGGAGATTTGTTGTGGAGTTGCTATTTGCTTGCTGGTTAGAAACCCCCTTTCTAAGTAGGTAAGGTAAGGCAAGAGATGCGTTGCATTGTATCCACTTAATTTTATTCTATCATTTCAGCCCGTCATACAATACATAGTAGAAAACGAGCCTGCTGCGACCCCACAAGCCATTTGTGGTCTTCTACTGCAGTCGTCTACTGACCCCAACAATTCCCAGTGCCCCTTCAACGATGAACGGTTCGAATGGCAAGTGGAACTACCTCCGGTTTCAGAGGTTATGCCGGTAAGATTTTAAAATTATTATGACCAATTTCACACTTAGTCACCTTGAATTCTGTTTACGAGTGATCTAAGTCCAAAGCACCGATTTCGTTCGCTATTAAGAACAATTCTGTTCATATTCTTACAAGGTGTCTCAGTATGGACTCAATATGGTAGGTAGACAGTGAAAGGGGTCAGAATTACAATTTCCAGGACTCCTGCAATCACTTTTTGTTCTAGAAGTTAAAGAGTTTTCAATAGTGCACTACATAAAAAGTAAGACCTTGGTTAATGAAACAGGGTGCATAATTTTATATACTTACCAACTGTGTATTCTTGGTTAATTAATAAATAAATACTAAGTCTATGATTATGTGTGCAACACCAAACTCTCGTAGAATCAATTAATCGTGTATGTTGCGCCACATCGCAATTATAATAACATAACATTCCCTTTATTTTTTATAGGTGGAAAGAAACGAGCCACCATTGAAAGTAGCAATAATGACAGATTTCCACATCGACCACTTGTACGAGCCGTACGGGACCGCGGACTGCGACGAGCCGACCTGCTGCCGGAAGGGACAGCGCCCCGCGGCGAGGGGCAGGACCTACGACGAAGAACCGCTGCTGAACCGGACTATTGTGACAGTAAGGATACCTATATTATTATTAGTTATACACATATATAATAATCTTAACTAATATTATACAACTGTAGAGTTTGTTTGTTTGTCTGTTTGAACGCGCTAATCTCAGGAAGCGCTGGTCTGATTTGAAAAATTATTAAATGAGCAATTCACATAGCAACATTTAACCCCGTGGTAAGCTCGAAGCTTGTGCAACGGGTGCTAGATTTCTGAATTCTGATATAGGTACTTTACATTCTAATAACCATACATTGATAAATTTTTACTAAATATATAAACACCCAGGCACTCGGAACAAATATTTGCAGATCGTATAAATGTTTTTCCCGAGGCAGAAATAGAACCCGCAACCTCTTGCTGCGCACTGCGCCACAGGGATCGTCGAGGGAGAACAATACGTTTATAATTATATGTAATTATACTTATATAATTTTAAAAATGCTTAGAAGGATCATGGGAAAATCCAATTCTAACTTTCCATGAATACGAATACTGAGAGGGACAGGATAATTCAATTCTATATTTCCCTTTCAAATTTCAGGACGGTAGAACAGTGAACCTAGATTTGGACATGGTACCCAGTTTGCGACAAATGAGAAGCGCCGCTGAGTCCAAGCAGAGTTACAGACGATCTGAACCAGCCGGCTACTGGGGCGATTACCGGGACTGCGACACTCCCTTGTGGGCCTTCGATGATGCTATTGATAGGATTGCGGAAACTCAAAGGTAATTTTCTTGACTGATTTGTTATTGAGGAAAATCGGTACCTACAGGTCGAAGTTCAGGGTGTCAGAATAATTGGCGTTCTAATAAAGATATTTAAGAAGTAATATGGATACATCGCAATACGAGGTTAAAGAATTACACCTACATAATATCAAGGTTCATATTTATTAAGTAAGTATATTCTTTTTCACTTTCAAAATTTTCGTGAGTTATACTATTCATTCTAAAAACGGGAATTACTCACGTATTTACTTAGGAGTTAAACAACTCTCGACGTTTCGACCACAACAAGAGCAGTCTTTATCAGGAGGAGTGAGCGTCCCGCCGTGCTCCGCCTCCTCTCAGGTCGCGCGCGCGGTTCTCACTGCGGGCGAGGTACCGCAGCGCGCGGCTGCTCAGGGGCGGTGGTGGGGGTAAAGGCGGTGCGTTTTGGTGCGCGGTACCAACAGATGTAGTTGCTGGTACTGAATTAATGTTCGCCTCCTCGTCACAACTGTCATCTTCTCCACCTTGTGTAGCGTAACATACTGCACTGATAGTGTCACCAGACGAAGGCAACGGCCCTTTGTTGACGCGAAGACCATGAAGACACGGAAGCCAGGCAGGTGGTACAGCCCAGCCCTTGTCCCTATTAAAATTCCGAGTCCGGTTGATTTCAATAGCTTCGCGGATTTTTCGGGGCACGAAGAACCTTTCCCTGGCCAACACACGGGCCTTGTCGAAGCGAATGTAATGTGATGTACCCGCTGTCAGCGCATGCTCTGCTATGGCTGACTTATCTACATCCGCATTCTTCATAGCACGTATGTGCTCTGTCAGTCTGGTGGAGATGTTTCGCTTAGTTTCGCCCACATATGAACTACCACAATCACATGGAATTTCGTAAACACCCGGTGTAGACAAAGGATCTCTATCCTTCGGGGAGCGTAGTAGATCTCTTATCTTTGTGAGAGGACGGAAAATGGTGTTTATATCCAGGCGTCTGCGCAACAAATGACCAATTTTATCCGTCACTCCCTTGACAAATGGTAGATACGCCACAGCTCTCTCTGCTGTAACCGGGCGTTTCCTTGAAGACGGCTGCGCTATGCGAAAACTTTTGAAAAAAAAAAACGAAAGCAACTACATCTGTTGGTACCGCGCACCAAAACGCACCGCCTTTACCCCCACCACCGCCCCTGAGCAGCCGCGCGCTGCGGTACCTCGCCCGCAGTGAGAACCGCGCGCGCGACCTGAGAGGAGGCGGAGCACGGCGGGACGCTCACTCCTCCTGATAAAGACTGCTCTTGTTGTGGTCGAAACGTCGAGAGTTGTTTAACTCCTAAGTAAATACGTGAGTAATTCCCGTTTTTAGAATGAAAAGTATATTCTTGTTAATATTTAGTACATGGGTGGAATAAGTAGGTACCTAAATCCTTGATCTTATTAAGTAGCTTTCCCTTGTAAAGTAATTTTATTAAAGTTCGTAGTTATGATTAAACCTACATATTTGTGATTTTTAAGCCGTTGATTTTCCAAATAAATTAGATAAATAATTAAATAAATACTCGTACCTACATAAAGCTTCGATAAACATAATAATTTCAGGATATCGACGTTGTGTACTACATCGGCGACACGATCGACCATTTCGTCTGGGAAACTACCTACGAGAGCATAAATGAGGTGAACCGCTATGTGATGACGAAAATGAGGAATAGTTTCGGAGCCAACGTCCCCATCCTACCGGTCATTGGAAACCATGAATCTCAGCCAACTAACCAGTAAGTTTTATATCATTTCTTTGGCCTATTCAAATAACAATTTACCAATATTGTAGAACAATTCACATAAAAAAGTCAAGGCTTACCTTAGCAGTACCTTACGTGTACTAGATATTACTATTTTGTTCAATATAAGTTATTTTTTTTACAGATTTGCACCATCCCACGTAACGGGAGAAAAGGTGAATACAACGTGGTTATACGAAGCGCTGGCTTCAAAATGGAGTTACTACCTCCCTCTAGATTCATTAGAAACTTTCAAGGCAACTGGAGAATATTCTATACTACTGAGACCTGGACTAAGGGTCATCGTGCTTAATACCAACATCGCTTATAGATTCAACTGGTAAGTATGTATGATAGAATAATAATAATAAAAAAATCATTTTGAAAAATCGCGAATTTTATTTATCGAGAGATCATCAAGAGAAAACCTTTTTCAGGGAAGCTCTAATAGTCTAACTAAACTAAAGCCTCTCCTGTTAGAAAGTGCGCGAGTGACTGACCAGATTTTTCTCTCAACTTATTTAAAAAAATATCATTATTAACATCGTCTTCCTAATTGACAGGTTTAAATAACCTTGTTTAAATTAAATCGTATCTATTTTATAGCCTAGTGTTTTTGGGAAATAATACCTACTTAGTATAAAAGATTTTGTTTATTTTAACCACAGCTAGATGTCGCTGTGTGAATTGTCCAGCAATATTTAATTATTTACAGGTGGTTGGTCTACGATCCCTTGGACTCAAAGAAGCATCTGGACTGGTTTGTCCAAGAGTTGCACAAGGCCGAGCTAGCGGGCGAAAGCGTACATATCCTATCTCACATTCCCCCCGGCGTCCACGACCTTACTTACACTTGGACTAGGGAGTACAACAGGATTATTGACAGGTAGAGAGACCTACGAAAATAACCAACTATTTTTGATTAAAAGCGGGATAACTCACGTATTTGTAGTAAAGTTGTAACGTTATGAAGTCAGCATTTGATTAACTCTAATAAATCGAATTATTTTTTGTTGTAGTAAAATTAATAATTTATTGAGACTAATTGATTTTTGTGGGTTGTTCAAGAACTGACTTAGGCAATAGTTTATCATATTGTAAAGTTTTGGTTGTAATCTAAGGTCTAATGTGAATAATATAAATGGAAATGAAGTATTCAGCGTGAAACACAAAATTTGCTGTCAAAATTATCATTTACATTATGACCAAGTAATTACCAGCCGGGATGATAAAAATATAAGCAAATACTTGTGCATCTGTGATGATAAAAGTTTCTCGAGAATTCCGGCTTGCCCCGCCAAATTTTTATGAAGCTGTTAATACTTAAATATTTTTGTAGAGACAAAATAAAAAATATAGAATAGAACATTATTTTCAGATTCTCCCACATAATAAAGGCTGAATTCAACGGACACACCCATTCAGACGAGTTCAAGTTATTCTACGACTCTATGGGCGCGCCCACCCACGTGGCGTGGGGCGCCGGCAGCGTCACCACCTACTCGTTCTATAACCTCAACTACAAAATCGCTACTTTCGATGGGGAAAAATATGTGAGTTTTGCATTACCGACCAACACTTCGCCTTCGGACGTCAACTGCAATCGAAGGCCGATTCGCTTTCACCATATAAAAACTTTTTCGAATAGTTCTTATTTTAAAATATCTAGTAGGTATTTAGTTAAAAAAAAACTGAATACAAATTTAGAATGGTAATACCAATAAGTTAACATTTCGATTCAACATACCTACCTACCTATGAAAAATTGTAGCACAATTAAGAATGGCATTACTAAACAGACCTGAGGCACAGTAAAATAGCACATAGTACCTACACCAACTAAAGTTAAGGAGTAAGATAACTGATGATTATACAGAACCCCACAAGACGTCTACTAAATTATTTTAGAACAATAAATAAACACTGCCTTCTGTTTCACAGGAACCTCAAAGCATGGTAAACTACGTATACAACCTAACTGAAGCGAACCTCACACCCAACCGCAGACCACACTGGTTCCAACTCTACGACATGAAGAACTCTTTCAACCTACCAGACCTGACTCCGGAATCCATTAGCCAATTAATCTACCGAATGGTCACCACAGATAAACAGTTCCTAGACCTCTATTCAGCGTTTTTCCCAAAACTTTCGGATAATAGAATGTCATGGTGCAACACAGAATGTAAATTGGATAATCTCTGCAAGGTTGTTGTGACTGTTTTGTGGGAACGAGGATTATGCGAGCATTTGAGAGAACTTTACTTCCGTTAAAATATAGTTTGAGTTAGTAAATATTGTCAGAGCATTTATAACGCTTTCTGATGAAAAAGTATAATTTCGACGCCAAGTTTATTAAAAGTAAAAACCACAATAAAATAAGTCCTTACTTATTTTATTTACAGTAGCGAATGAATAAACATGCAGACATATTACTGTGTTTCATTTAGTAAAAAGCAAAACTACATAATGTTATAACTTATTATGCATAATGCCTGAAATAAAACTTACTTTACCTACAAACAAAAATCTTTAATTCATCAACTCTTTACATAATTACATCGAACATTAATATAATTTCTTCTATATACTAATCCATTTGATTTCCGGCTTCCATTTCATATCCTCACTAGGTATTTTGTCCAAGATTGATAACTGAAATGATAGTAATTTATGAAAAAATAAATAGGTTTTGTCAAATGATTTTCGAAATAATTGAGGACAAAACATTTTCAGTCATAGTGTGCTAACACTATTAGCTATGCATTAAGTAGCTAACAAATAAATGTTTAAAAGTTGTTGCATATTTATTAAATTCTGATTCCATTGCAGTTTCTTAACAGAAATATAATGTTCCTAAAGTACCAACTTTGATTCATATACTTACTTGATGTCTAATATATTTGACAATAGCTTCTATGTGTTCTGGCTTAGCATCCGGTGAAAGAGAAAAGAATCGTCTCCAAATGGCAGCGGCTAATACTCTGTCGTCTTCTAATCCTTCATCGTAACCTACTAATGCAGCTTGAAATTGTTCAGATAGTTCTGTAACTTGCTTTCTGGCTATTGCAGGATTTGCACCCTGAAACAAATATACTTACTCAAATAGTTCTAAATTATAAAATTGTGTATTAATAATCTACGAGAATCTAGTAGACTAGAACCAAGAGTAAATCTAGTTTGTATCCGGTTCCAAAAAATAATAAAAAAGTTTTATGACAGTAAGTTTAATTCAGAATAATCATTTTTACTCACCTCTAACAGCTTAATTTTGTTTGCAACATCTACCCACAGTGCTTCAACTAAACAATTTCTAACAAAATTCCCGTCGCCTTTGTGATATTTCTTCTTATTGGACACTGGAGCAAGATCCTCACCCATGTAGCGTACCATGAGCATCCAAACATGTAGTTCTGTCACAATGAACCAGGATGCAAATGTATCTGGGAGTTCTAGCTTCTCAAACCATGTTGTGTACTGTAATTTGTCCGGAATACCTTCATACAAGAAATATCCTGTTAGCTTTAGTTTCTGAAACAAAATTCAATATTTAGAATACATCATCATCATCATCTGTAGCTAGACTTCACTGCCTCAACCACTTTATGCCACTGTCTACTATATTGTGCCAATCTATACCTGGTACGAGTAAACAGTATAAAAGTTTGTTAGTATCTCACTGATTATTTTTCTACTTTGGGTACCTTTAATGGTACATATTAAATTATTTAAAAAATACATACAGTTCTTGATTGATCCAACCAGCCAACAGCATTCATAAATTTTTTGATATAACTTTCATCAACTGCTACGGAGCTTTGTTGCCGTACACCCTGTTTGTCATGAATGAAAGTATGTGTGCAAGGCATCGCATGGTTGATGTTTCTTAAATGCAAACGGTGTTCTTTAATTACCTGCAAGAAATATAAAGATACTTATTGAATTGAAAATAAACTCTGAGGAATGTATGCATCTAATAAAAAGGTTATGCCCAAAATTACATCTAAAAATTAGAACAAATTTCTAACGTACACGCGCTATAACTCTGCTTCGAAACATTTTGTTATTTAATTCACTCTCAAATTGAAATAACTTTTAGAACAGAGGCATTTGTTAGATTATCGCACACATTTCTAAACATTCGAGTGAAAAACACTATCAGCTGATTGTCATACATCAATTGACAACAATGTCATTATGCTCAAACCTCAAACATGTAAGCTCAATTTCAATGTTGCCATTAATAAAAACAAATTATAATGGGTTTGACAGAAAAAAACAGGTCAATTGAGTGAATGAAATACTGTAACCATCAAAATCAATAGAAAATTTGTGTTCTATTCTCTGTACAACCGAATAAAGGTTATTACATAAGTGCGGGCGGCCACCTGAGAATTTCGCCCAAAAGTACTACTTTTCTAAAATGTTGGGGGCTGTAAGTAGGGTTGGAAGCGGTTTCCTAGCCGCAAAATCTGTTGCTGAAAAAACCCTGACAGAATGTAGCAAAATTGCTACTTTTGCTGTCAGCCAAAGGGATTACGCAGCCCAAGCCGCAGGAAAGGGACAAGGTAAGGTGGTCGCTGTTATTGGTGCCGTAGTGGATGTTCAGTTTGAGGACAACTTACCCCCTATCCTAAATGCCCTTGAGGTGCAAAACCGCCAGTCTCGGCTGGTGCTGGAGGTCGCCCAGCATCTCGGAGAGAACACCGTCCGAACCATCGCCATGGACGGTACCGAGGGTCTGGTGCGTGGACAGCCAGTCCTCGACTCAGGATCACCCATCCGGATTCCCGTCGGCGTCGAGACTCTGGGCCGCATCATGAACGTGATTGGAGAGCCCATCGACGAGCGCGGCCCCATCCCCACCGACAAGACGGCCGCCATCCACGCTGAGGCACCCGCGTTCGTGGATATGTCCGTGGAGCAGGAGATCCTCGTCACCGGTATCAAGGTCGTCGACCTGCTCGCGCCCTACGCCAAGGGAGGCAAGATCGGTCTCTTCGGCGGCGCTGGAGTCGGCAAGACTGTACTCATCATGGAGCTGATCAACAACGTCGCCAAGGCGCACGGTGGTTACTCCGTATTCGCTGGAGTGGGCGAGCGTACCCGTGAGGGTAACGACTTGTACCAGGAAATGATTGAGTCTGGTGTCATCTCCCTAACAGATAAGTCTTCCAAGGTCGCCCTTGTGTACGGTCAGATGAACGAGCCCCCTGGCGCGCGTGCTCGTGTCGCTCTGACCGGACTCACCGTGGCTGAGTACTTCCGTGACCAGGAAGGTCAGGACGTGCTGCTCTTCATTGACAACATCTTCCGTTTCACTCAGGCTGGTTCTGAGGTGTCTGCCCTGCTGGGTCGTATCCCCTCCGCCGTAGGTTACCAACCCACTCTAGCCACTGACATGGGTACCATGCAGGAGCGTATTACAACCACCAAGAAGGGATCCATCACCTCCGTACAGGCTATCTACGTGCCCGCCGACGATTTGACTGACCCCGCTCCCGCTACGACATTCGCTCACTTGGACGCCACCACTGTGCTGTCACGTGCCATCGCTGAGCTGGGTATCTACCCTGCTGTGGATCCCCTCGACTCCACCTCCCGTATCATGGACCCCAACATCATTGGGGCCGAGCACTACAACGTAGCCCGCGGCGTGCAGAAGATCCTGCAGGACTACAAGTCACTTCAGGACATCATTGCTATCCTGGGTATGGATGAATTGTCTGAGGAAGACAAGCTCACCGTAGCTCGCGCCCGCAAAATCCAGAGGTTCCTGTCCCAGCCCTTCCAGGTCGCCGAAGTGTTCACAGGCCACGCCGGCAAGCTGGTGCCCCTCGCAGAGACCATCAAGGGCTTCACAAAGATCCTGGCGGGAGAATATGATCACCTTCCCGAAGTTGCATTCTACATGGTTGGGCCC
This sequence comes from Chloroclystis v-ata, assembly GCA_963691955.1. NCBI lineage: Eukaryota > Metazoa > Arthropoda > Insecta > Lepidoptera > Geometridae > Chloroclystis > Chloroclystis v-ata. The sequence goes on along the minus strand of OY829902.1, from coordinate 5,495,296 downwards.
ATCGAAGAAGTTATCGCGAAAGCCGATACTCTCGCGAAAAACGTTTAGATTTTAATAACTGATGTTTGAAGATCGAAATTTATATAATAAAGTTAGTTAAAATTATTATTTTTTTATTTATACTGTATGTTACCTATTCTGAACAATCAAGATTATTATTACTCTGATTGAATCTTAGACAGGTTACTCAGGTTAGTTTTTAGTTATATGAATTATTATTCAATGATTACGATGATTAACAGGACTATAATTTCAGTATAAAGTACCTACATATTTATTTCTTACTAGCCGATCCGTCGACAGCTTCACTTGCATTTTTAAGCCTATAATACAAATTACATATAATTCCTCCGATAAATGTACTATCCATTATCCAAGACTGAAAGAATATTTCAAATCAGACCAGCAGTTTCTAAGATTAGCACGTTCAAGCAAACAAACAAACTTCTGTCGCTTAATATTATTAGTATAGATATAATAAAATATACTGGAGTATTTGTGTATCCAATCCACTATTATTTTCAGAATTCCCTAAAATAAAAATTAATACAGGCATACAGGGTTAGAAAAATTAATACTAGCAGGTTCCCTGTCCCCATACAAAGGTCTCATTGAAAGGTTCTACGCTCACTTATTCATTTCAAGATTCTCTTTTGTGTTAAAACAAAAGTTTTCTAAACACTTGTCTAAGAAGATTTTTGTAAAAAAATAAATAAAAAAATCACTCACAAAATTGACTAATAAAAACAAAAATTGCCAGATTTATTTCGGCTATTTAATTTTGATGACCCTTTTTGTGTCCTGTCACGTCCCATACAAAAAACGAAATTAGCCCGCTACGTTCAGATACAAAAAAATATCGGAACAAGCATCAAAAATTGTGCATATTAAGATTCATGTCATGAGCGTAATAGACCAGGGTTTTTAATATTTTACAAGGAAAAAAATAGTAGTAGGATGAAACCCATTAGAAAAGGAGGGGAATATGATAAAAATGAAAGGAAAAATAAATTACGGTCGATCTGAGTTCGGGAAGTGGGAGGGGGTGGGCTTTTAAGGGGAGAAAATGGTTTATCTCGATTTGCGGTGAAACTACAAGTCTTATGAAAAAAAGTTATATGGCAAAGTTGTAGGTAATAAAACGATCTACAACTTTTAATTCACAACTTTTTTACATAACGTCAAAATGTATGTGAAAAATTCAAATAACTAAGTTTTTGGTTTTTTATTTCTATCTTTTTCAAAAACATTTTATTTTCTACGAAATTTGGTGAAAACTTACCTATTTATGTTTTTAATCCACTATAATTTATTTGATTAAAAATATTAATTTTTACACCTTATTTTGACTTAATTACTAAAAAAATAGACCAATTTTCAATCGAAAATTCACGTGTCAAAATATTAGCTTTTTTATAAAAATCGGTATGCTGTTTGTTCATTAAAATCTCTATTTTCTGATGGTTAAGAAAAATATATACATTACTATAGTAAATTATCTCAGAAAATGCAAAACACCGAAACAAAATTTGTATCATTATGTACAATTGCATCATAAAAATGTGATTTTTGCAATTTTTATTTCATATAATTGCTTATAATCCGACTTATTGCACATTATACAAACAGATTATTATATAATAATTATTATTATATAGTCTGAAAAGACAAAATCATATTTTTATGATGCAATTGTACCTAATGATACAAATTTTTGTTTCGGTTTCGTGCATTTTCTGAGAATATTTACTATAGTAATGTATATATTTTTTTTAATTATCAGAAAATAGAGATTTCAATGAACATAAAGCATAACGAGTTTTATAAAAAAGCTAATATTTTGACACGTGAATTTTCGATTGAAAATTAGTCTATATTTTTGAAAATTAAGTCAAAATAAGGTGAAAACAATAATATTTTCAATCAAATAAATCACAGTGTATTTGGGACATAAATAGGTAAGTTTTCACCAAATTTCGTAGAAAAATAACAATTTTTGAAAAAGATAAATAAAAAAAACCAAAAACTTGGTTATTTGAATTTTTCACATAAGTTTTGAGGTTATGTAAAAAACTTGTGAATTAAAAGTTGTAGATCTTTATATTACCTACAACTTTGCCATATAACTTTTTTTCATAGGACTTGTAGTTTCACCGCAAATCGAGATAAACCATTTTCTCCCCTTAAAAGCCCACCCCCTCCCACTTCCCGAACTCAGATCGACCGTAATTTATTTTTCCTTTAATTTTTATCATATTCCCCTCCTTTTCTAATGGGTTTCATTCTACTACTATTTTTTTCCTTATTTGACCATTTTTGAAGCTAACTGCACTGGTCTATAACAGACCGGGTACAAAAAAGGTTCCCTGTCCAATGAATCGTATATGATTAATTGGACAGGGAACCTGCTAGGTTTTTGTTTGGTAAAACAGTAATTGAATGATTTTAAATCATTTCGGTCTTTCAAAAAATTATATCGTAACTAGCTACTTCCGGAGTGTGGATATAGTCTTACAGGAACTGGAAGTATAATTACTTATTTTGAGATTTTTACTGAATCTTACAACAATTTATAAAACGATAGCTTTAGCATAGACTAGTTAAAAATATTATTTTCTCACTTTACTAAATAGGCTAGGTAGTGTTCTTCCCAATGCTTAGAAGGTAGGTAGGTACTGGCTCACGATGGCAAACGCTTAGAAAATAATATTGTGCCAAAATACAAAGGCTAGGTTCCATTTATGACGAACTCTGTGGCGCAGCTAGCGAAGGTCTGCTTGCGATGCAGGAGGTTGCGGGTTCGATTCCCGCCTCGGAACAAAATTTGTACGATCTGCAGATATTTGTTCCGGGTGTCTTGGTGATTTATATTATGTAGGTATAATAAAAAATATCTATCTATGTATGTATATTATATTATGTACCTATATCAGAAATCTAGCACCCGTAACACAAGCTTCGAGCTTACCACGGGGCTAGATGTTGCTGTGTGAATTGTCCGGCAATATTTATTTATTTATTTGGCAGTCGGACGTAAATAATTAATTTGTAATGCCTCTCGGTTTAGCTGAGAGAGATTGCCTGGCTATCTTTGCTGATTTAATGTAATGCCGGCCATACACACTACGTTCTACCGGAGAGGTCCACCTGTGCAGGTATGCCTGCGCAGGTAGACCGGAATGTATGGGAATAGACCTGTGCAGGTTTTGAACATTCACATTCCGGTCTACCTGCGCAGGCATACCTGCACAGGAGGACCTCTCCGGTAGACCGTAGTGTGTATGGCCGGCATTAAATACCTATTAAAGTCATTATTTAACCATCATTTTTTTTTATTGATTTCATGGCTATATTGTTGGGAAATTCATATTGTACTCTCAAAAGTCTCTAAATTCTCATTTAGAAATAAGTAGGTAATTACCTAGAAACTGGCCGTGTTGGCTAAGTGGGAGCATACTCGATTTACATTCCGAACGTCGTGGGTTCAAACCCAGCCGCGGACCACTAGATTTTTTTCTTGAAAAATGTATGTGCTCTTTGTAAACACGTGCTCTAAAGGTGAAGGCAATCATCGTGAAGAATGAAGAAGAACATGACTGTCATTTACCAACCCGCACTTGGCCAGCGTGGATTAAAATCTCTCTCGTCAAGAGAGAAGTCCCCGTGCCCCATCAGTGGGAACGTAAATAAGGGTGATGATGATGATGACCTAGCTTGTTTTGAAACTTAGCTATTGGTAATTGGCACAGTTGATTTGTATGATATCAGCGGTAAGGCTAGTCTATCTATGTTTCTAATAACCTTTCGTAATCTATATTTCTATAGTAAGTTTGTTAGATATTATACAATGGAAAAATCTATCTTAATTGGGGTGAAGCTACTGGGTGGTTTGTAGTCACGGTTGGTTGATGAAATGTAGTAAAAATACATATCTTTTTCATTTATTGCTTTGATTTTATTACAATAAGTATTTTCACACCTACTAACATAATAGGAGTGATATATAAGGCATAATTTTTAACAAAACTTTTCCCCCTTCTGGGTAACTTAAAAACTCATTTTTGTAATCTATGTACATAAATTAATTTATAACCTAAGCTAACTAACTCCATTAGAAGTAGTGGTTTCACTATCTACTTCCTTTACTATTTCTTTGTTTTCAGCACTAGTTAAGTCCACTTTTCTAATGTCTTCATTACAATGTAAACTAAAGTCACTATTTTCACTTACATCTTTGTTTTGTTCTTTTTCAGTACTGACTGGAGTTGTAATTACTTCGCTTTGTCCATTTACAGCTGCAGTTTGAGTATCAGGGGATTTAACTGTAGGCTCTTCAGATTTTTCTGTGATTGCATTCTTTTTCTCTATGTTAGTGTTCTCTTTCTCAATGGTAGTGTTCTGTTTACCTGTATTAGTGTTCTGCATTTCTAATTTAGCATTCTGATTTTCAACGTGAGCAATCTTTTTTTCTGAAGCTAGGACAATGTTTCGCTCGACATTTGGTACTTTGACTACCACAACTTGATCAGATGATGCATCTTCCCCAGTTGATTTCCTATTTGGGTCTTTGAGCTTTATTCTTTGGAATTTCAAAGGGGTATTGACGGACTGTGTGCCATCCTTCATTTTTATAGGTTTGATCACAAGAATCTTAGTCTTCATTCCAGCTTTAGTAAATTCCTTGATATTTTGATTTATAAGAGGATTTTTCATCACATCAAGACTCTGTCGTCGAAACTTTATGGGAACAACTGGCGTAATAGTTTTATTTTTAGGATTTAGAGCTTTATTTGTGGTTGCGTTATTTTCACTATCTTTAGTAGGAGAGGGATCATCTGCTTGCTTATTTGCTTGCTCTTTATTAGTTGTTTTGTTACCGTAGGTCCTCTCACCTCGTTGGTTTTGTTCTTTGATTGTATTAGTGTCACCAGAACTACTAGCTTTTGCATCTTCCTTTTCTGGCGATTCTTCATTTTGTGATTTATTTTTATTTTCTTTACTTGGAGAATTGTCTTTATCATCATTAATGTCCTTTTTAGGAGAGTTCTTTTCTCCTTTTGTCATTGTCCTAGGAAGCATTGGCCTTACAAACACATTAGAAGTAACTTTTTCTGTATGAGAATAGACAGCAAAACTGGATGTTTTAATCTCAGCCTTAGCACCTTCTACAGCTTTCCTTGACATAGTGTCTAAAGCTCCTAAGCATTCTTTGTTCAGTATGTCAATGCCGATTGCTTCATTCTGTATTTTCTTTCTGGTTTGTTTAGTATTAGTTGTGCTAGAGTTCGTTTGGTTTTCCCGATAGCCTTGAGCTTCCATCTTGAGCAAATTGGATAAGTCATATTCGAAATCAGCGTTTTTAGGTTTAGTCTTTCTACGGACTGGTCTTCTAGAGGCAACTGAGGATACTTGAATTATTTGTGTCTTTTCTACTTTATCATCATAATCAATATCTGAAGAGTTTTCTTCATAAGTCTTCTGATTTGTAGATTCATTTTCATCAACACCGTTGTTAGCTGAAAAGATAAAAACAATTGTTAGTAAAATGAAGAGAAAACTTTAGCTTATTGCAAATAATAAAGATATGCTTACATTTAACATTGGATTCCCTCTTTCGTTTCCCATACCGACTATTTTGTTGAACCTTTCGCTTTCTACTGTTTTCAACTTTGATGCCACTAGATGAGCTATCATCAGACAATCGGCTTGAATCACTGGAGCATCGACTCGGTCTTCTCGACTCAGGGCTTTCCTCATTCGATTCCTCAACGGGGTCTTCAGAAAGCTCAGTAGCTTCCGGGCCGTCAATCGCCTTCACAGTGCTGTAGTAAAAGTCTTTATCACCTTTAAGTTTATGGACGGTTTTGACGTGTTCTGGTAATTGATCGAAATAGTAATGTTTGAAGTTGCAAAGTTTGCAGGCATATCGCATCCACTTATAGTGTTCAGCGACGTGGTCGTATAAGTTCCTGATATGATCGCAGTGTGTGTTACACCTCTTGCATTTCAGTTTGTCAAGTTCTATATCGCAGACTATTCTTTGTCGTAGTGCTACAAGATTGCTTTTCTCTGCTTGTTGGGCGTGCGGTAGGTTGAATGAGGGTGTTTTAGGTATTTCCGGTTGTTCTAGAGTTTCAGTCTTTTCCGGGGACTCTGTGGGGGTTGAATCTTCTTCACTTGGTAGCGTTACCAAGTCCACGTTCTCGTCAGCTTGCTCAGCAACTTTCTCATCAATCTCCATTTGTACAGGTTCATTCTCTGCTTCAGTCTCAACGGATTCTATTTTAATGTCTTTTGGAATTGATTCTTTTTCAGTGGTATCTTTCTCTTGTGGTTCTTTTTCTAGTGGTTCTTTTTCAAGAGAACTTTTCTCCAGTTCATTTTCAGTGGGTTCCTTCTCATTTTCCTCAGTGGGCTCGTCTTTGATTTTATCTGTAACAAAAATAATATTCTCAATGCAATCTAAGAAATAATATAATTTATTATATATTTAAATCATCATCATCATAACACTCCTTTTCACGTTCCCACTGCTGGAACACAGGGACTTCTCTCTTGACGAGAGAGATTAGGCCTTAATTCACCACGCTGGCCAAGTGCGGATTGGTGAATGACACATCATGTCCTTCAAACTTTTCAAAGTTCTCAGAACATGTCGGTTTCCTCACGATGTTTGCCTTCACCGTTAGAGCACGTGTTTTTAAAGCACACATAATTTTCCAAGAAGAAAAATCAAAGGCCGCCCTTTTTTCCTTCCACTCTTGCCGAAGTCATACAGCATCATAAATTCCCTTGAATACATTATACATACATAATACTGATGATGTTGTCCACGCCGATTTCGGCCGTAACGATCATTCCTCACGATATGGACCATACGCGGATAAGCTCTTTGAAGTGGCAACGGACAAGCCATATAGCAGAGGAGAACAGATGGCCGATGGGGCCGAAAAGTTCTAGAATGGAGACTACGGATCGGAAAACGCAGCGTCGGACGTCCACCAACAAGATGGACGGATGCCGCTCGAACGTGCGTCACTCACCGACACTATCCGCCAGCTTCAGCAGGTTGAGGTTGGCGTTGGGCCCCTTGTTGTAGTCCTTGCGGATCTGTATCTCGATGCGCTTGGGGTCGGCGCGGCGCGGGCGGCGGCACGTGTGCGCGTGCGCGGCGAGCGCGGCGCGGCGCTCGAACGTGCGTCACTCACCGACACTATCCGCCAGCTTCAGCAGGTTGAGGTTGGCGTTGGGCCCCTTGTTGTAGTCCTTGCGGATCTGTATCTCGATGCGCTTGGGGTCGGCGCGGCGCGGGCGGCGGCACGTGTGCGCGTGCGCGGCGAGCGCGGCGCGGCGCTCGAACGTGCGTCACTCACCGACACTATCCGCCAGCTTCAGCAGGTTGAGGTTGGCGTTGGGCCCCTTGTTGTAGTCCTTGCGGATCTGTATCTCGATGCGCTTGGGGTCGGCGCGGCGCGGGCGGCGGCACGTGTGCGCGTGCGCGGCGAGCGCGGCGCGGCGCTCGAACGTGCGTCACTCACCAACACTATCCGCCAGCTTCAGCAGGTTGAGGTTGGCGTTGGGCCCCTTGTTGTAGTCCTTGCGGATCTGTATCTCGATGCGCTTGGGGTCGGCGCGGCGCGGGCGGCGGCACGTGTGCGCGTGCGCGGCGAGCGCGGCGCGGCGCTCGAACGTGCGTCACTCACCAACACTATCCGCCAGCTTCAGCAGGTTGAGGTTGGCGTTGGGCCCCTTGTTGTAGTCCTTGCGGATCTGTATCTCGATGCGCTTGGGGTCGGCGCGGCGCGGGCGGCGGCACGTGTGCGCGTGCGCGGCGAGCGCGGCGCGGCGCTCGAACGTGCGTCACTCACCAACACTATCCGCCAGCTTCAGCAGGTTGAGGTTGGCGTTGGGCCCCTTGTTGTAGTCCTTGCGGATCTGTATCTCGATGCGCTTGGGGTCGGCGCGGCGCGGGCGGCGGCACGTGTGCGCGTGCGCGGCGAGCGCGGCGCGGCGCTCGAACGTGCGTCACTCACCGACACTATCCGCCAGCTTCAGCAGGTTGAGGTTGGCGTTGGGCCCCTTGTTGTAGTCCTTGCGGATCTGTATCTCGATGCGCTTGGGGTCGGCGCGGCGCGGGCGGCGGCACGTGTGCGCGTGCGCGGCGAGCGCGGCGCGGCGCTCGAACGTGCGTCACTCACCGACACTATCCGCCAGCTTCAGCAGGTTGAGGTTGGCGTTGGGCCCCTTGTTGTAGTCCTTGCGGATCTGTATCTCGATGCGCTTGGGGTCGGCGCGGCGCGGGCGGCGGCACGTGTGCGCGTGCGCGGCGAGCGCGGCGCGGCGCTCGAACGTGCGTCACTCACCGACACTATCCGCCAGCTTCAGCAGGTTGAGGTTGGCGTTGGGCCCCTTGTTGTAGTCCTTGCGGATCTGTATCTCGATGCGCTTGGGGTCGGCGCGGCGCGGGCGGCGGCACGTGTGCGCGTGCGCGGCGAGCGCGGCGCGGCGCTCGAACGTGCGTCACTCACCGACACTATCCGCCAGCTTCAGCAGGTTGAGGTTGGCGTTGGGCCCCTTGTTGTAGTCCTTGCGGATCTGTATCTCGATGCGCTTGGGGTCGGCGCGGCGCGGGCGGCGGCACGTGTGCGCGTGCGCGGCGAGCGTGGCGCGGCGCTCGAACGTGCGTCACTCACCGACACTATCCGCCAGCTTCAGCAGGTTGAGGTTGGCGTTGGGCCCCTTGTTGTAGTCCTTGCGGATCTGTATCTCGATGCGCTTGGGGTCGGCGCGGCGCGGGCGGCGGCACGTGTGCGCGTGCGCGGCGAGCGCGGCGCGGCGCTCGAACGTGCGTCACTCACCAACACTATCCGCCAGCTTCAGCAGGTTGAGGTTGGCGTTGGGCCCCTTGTTGTAGTCCTTGCGGATCTGTATCTCGATGCGCTTGGGGTCGGCGCGGCGCGGGCGGCGGCACGTGTGCGCGTGCGCGGCGAGCGCGGCGCGGCGCTCGAACGTGCGCCCGCAGCCGCCGCAGCGGGAGTACGACCCGTCGAACTCCATGTTGTCCATCCACGCCTTTATAAACATATTTTTCTTAAACAGGCTCGGAAATATTGTCATTACTTTTGAATAAAGAACACGCGAAGTATCATATTTACGTAGACTGAAAACCCAAAATCACTTCCCGGCGCGTTGGCGCGCCGGCAATGTTGTATGAAACGGCGTGCTGTTTGAATTTAGAACTCTTTCATCTATCGTACACATTGCGTTCTCGTGGCTGTATAGCCATAGATCCGTTTACCTTTCGGCACAAATTGTAAAATAAAAAAAAAAACAAATTGGCGGTAAAGCGGAGTTGTTATTTTGATGATTCCGATGATGAAACGAACGTTGACTGCACTCCACCAGATTTAAGATCGGAAGCTAAATTAGCGATGGAAAACCTGCTTCCAGCAAAATCAAAAGAATATTAAAATTAAATTTATTACCTATGTAAAAGGCCCTTTTTAGGGTTCCGTATCCAAATGGCAAAAACGGAACCCTTATAGATTCGTCATGTCCGTCCGTCCGTCCGTCCGTATGTCACAGCCGTTTTTCTCCGAAACTATAAGAGCTTTAAAGCTGAAATTTGGTAAATAGATGTATTCCGTGAACCGCACTGAGATTTCATAAAAAAAAATGAAAAAAAATCAATTAAATTTTAAGAAAAGCACAATATATGCCTTGGCCGAAATGGCAATTGCCTGTCTCGTATCATTGAAGTACCTGCAATTGCCTATTTCGCTGCCTTTGCAATAATGTACTATTTGATTGAATTCAAATTCTTTGCCACATCTTGTGTTTGCCGCTCGCGCACAAAAGCAGTTTTTTGATTAAAACTCCATTCCGACGCATTTTACAGAAAATACATCTACGAGAAAATTAAAGAAGGGAAAATTTCCTACAATTTATGTCGCAATCTTTTTTCCCTAAATAAAATTACTAAAATCTATAAAATTACCAATTTACAAAAATCCCTGAAAACTTTCCCGGTAACCTCGATTTTTTCGACCAAATGACTGGACTATAGGTTCTGTAAAAATATACGGACATAAGTACCAATAGGTAATTGGTTTTTAGTTTAAGCCTTAGTTTATACATACTTACATGTTTATTTATTTATTTTAAGGACTCCCAACAAAAGATACATTGATTTATATTCTAAACATTATTCACAAGGTCTTCGAAACTTATGTTCTTTTAATTACAGGGGGCCACAGCGTGCACATTATTGTTAGACAATTTTATGGCTGAGACTTATAAATAAACTTATGGTTAAAAAAAAAAAAAACTAACTATGTTAATAATAATATGTTTATGTTATTTTTGTAATAATAAATAAGCCTTTATATTTTGTTTTTGTAAAAAGTTTTTTGGTGTGATAAATAAATATAATTCTTTCTTTAAATTAAAATATAAAAGGCAAAGGTTAAGTACCTGATTCTCTTGTTCGATTCTCTCTTCCTCGGTGATTTTGGGCGCGGAAGTGGCCTTCAGGTTATTCTTGCGCCTCTCGTAGAAAGCTGGGGGATTATTCATTTTGAAAGCCTTCGCTTGAATAGACTCTCGCAGGCGCCTTATTTGTGCGGCGGATTTACTGAAATTTGATTAAACATTTTAAAATTCGAATACTATAAAAAATCCGAGTGTATGATTTATGATTATGGCCATTTAGGCCAGCACCATATGAATACATACCGGTGTACTTTGAAGAGATGTCGATACACGCTCCAAGACGTAGAGAATATCTCGAGACAGTCCGGGCAGGGGTACACGAGCCTGCTCTCCATGTGTTTGTACTTCATGTGGAACTTCAGGGTCTTTTGAGTAGAAAATTGCATATCACCTGTAATAATCATTTATATACCTCCAAACCTTTTCCCATTAGACCAAGAGCCTGTGATGGCCAGACCTTCCTTTAATTCACAAGCGTGAAAATTCTTTCATGTGTATGTCTAACATAGGTAAGAATAACCCCCAAACATGAAACCTGGATCGCGGTTCCTTTGGGAGATAACAACCTTTTACCTGTTATCTCCCAAAGGAACCACGATCCAGGTTTCATGTTTGGGGGTTATTCTTACCTATGGTAGACATACACATGAAAGAATTTTCACGCTTGTGAATTAAAGGAAGGTCTGGCCAGACCGGGCTCTTAGTATAGACTAATAACCTGTGATGGCCAGACCTTCCTTTAATTCTGAAGCGTGAAAATTATTTTATGTGTATGTCTAACATAGGTTAGAATAACCCCCAAACATGAAACCTGGATCGTGGTTCCTTTGGGAGATAACAGGTAAAAGGTTGTTATCTCCCAAAGGAACCGCGATCCAGGTTTCATGTTTGGGGGTTATTCTTACCTATGTTAGACATACACATGAAAGAATTTTCACGCTTGTGAATTAAAGGAAGGTCTGGCCATCACGGGCTCTTAGGTTACATAGGATGGTAGAAACCTTGCCAGACCAAAATTTGTATAACGTCATCTAATTTCGTAAAATCTTATTTTTCTTGTATAAGACCGGAAAAGCCATGTGAACCCACTCAACATTCATTCTGATAATGAACCAGATCTACAGTGACGATGGTGATAATGATGATTCTGAAGGTTGTAAGTCTAGAAGTTTCTTTTTAAAAAATGTGTGCATAATGCAATTTATGTGTGCAACAGTGAATGCGAAAAACAGGCATGTTCTGGGAATTTTTAGGAGTTTGAAGGACATAACATTCACTTTCTAAGAACATCACAGTTCCCTTACTCAGACTTAAGAATACTTACAGATTTTACACTTCAAATTGATGGTGTTTGCGCAGTCTTCATCATCACTTATCTGTATGACATTATTGTCAACATCAGCGGAGCTTTCAATTTTAAAGTTTCCATCAATTTGCATCACTCCCATGTCATTAGAGATCATTTTTTCAAGCTCTGAAACCTGGAAAAAATAATTTAGTCAATAATATAGGTTATTGTTATTTTTTTCATTATTTACTTAATGACTTTGTTTTTGAGTACTTTTGTACTAACATTTAATTTGCCCATTGCATAATATGCCAGTCTATTTATGTGTAAAATACCTTACATAATCATATTACCAGGTAACTAACAATATTGTGGAAACTACTAACTTGATTCAACATATTATCAGTATCTTTTTCCAATCCATTTTCAAGGTTTTGAAACACAGCGACGGATGTGGTTGGTATCTCCTGCAAGGCAACTTGGAAATCCTTATTTTTCATATCACTTGACTTTCGCTTTGCTATTTTCTCAATGATTGTGGTGAGGTCTTTGGTCAGTGGTATACGCTCACTATCATGTGCTTCAATGGTATTATTTTTCTGCAAGCTATGGTAAGCTTCTTCTGTTTGTTGTATTTTCTTTATTTCAAGATGCTGTAATCACATATAGTAAGTATGTAAAATTGGAGACTTATATTATTATTAAGTAGTATTAGACCATAGTTATTTAATAAAAGCCAAATTTCGTAATGGTAATGTTTAAAAAAAAACGTCAACTTTATACATCCTTTTAGTAAGTAGGTAGTAGGACAACCCAATATCAGTTAGGTACACATGTGTTAAATAGAAGCATTGTGATTCAGAGTTTTTTTAAAGATTGTAGATTAATTTTGTGTAACTTTATCATGTTTTTATGACTTACTGTAGGCATCTGTTGAATAAAATGTCCATGCTGGTTTAAATCAAAAGTCTCCTTGCAATAAACCCTCTTGTGGGATATAAAATTTGCCAAGCTTCTGAATATATTCCTGCACACTTTACATTCATATAAGACATCACATTCATCAGATAGTAGTTTTTTGAGCTAAAAAGAATAAAATAGGCATTATACAGGGTTTTAACAGCATTAGAAAACAAAATTTAAAATATAGGTATGTTAGGTGTGTACTCACTTCTTCAGTAGCTAAATCAAATATTTTTCTGGCTTGACCTAGTCCAGTAATGCTTGTTTGAATAGGTTTTCTTAGCAAAGAAAAGTCATATTCTTCAGTTTCATCATTACTAGGCATGATGGAAGTGCTTTTGCTTTTATCATACTTCCCTTTCGCTTTGTTTACCTTGTTACCAGCCATGTTATTCCTGATATAAAATCAAATTTAAAGGGTAAGTAAAATACAATTTAGGTGTAAGAAGACCTCTAATTGAGAGATAACAGTCAAAACAAAGATCGACCGACCGACCGACACACGCGAGATTTGTCAGCCAGTCAGGTAGATAGATGTATGTAGGTAGGTATGTAGTGCATTCTGCATAATGCTGACCAACTAGAATGACAATGTGCACGCCTTATTTTTCATTACACTTTAAAGTCAATACAAGATTTTTTCGAACCGTTAGATACTTATTCTAAAACTTGTTATGTAATGTAATGTTTAAAACTATCTATAAGTACGTAGTAATCAATGCAGGCAACAAGCATGGTCGGTCCATGAACTATACCTACCAAAGTTCCTCCAAGTCTCTCCCTTGAATTTACTCAATAACACCAAATATAACACTAAAAAAAATATTGTAACTGATAATTTAATTATCCTAGATACCGATAGTATTTAAATTCACACGAGTCTTCGACGTAAATAGTCACAACCGCGAACTTGAAAATCTCAATTTCCCGTCACTCGTAGATCTATCACGCCTCCATTTTCAACAAATGAATGAAATAGTGGCATAGAATGTAACGTTGTTAAAAAGTTTACACAAGCAATGGATGTAATGTGATAAATCAACCCAGTTCGTTGACTCTGTAAATCTAGGTTTTATTTAATTTATAAAAAAATCTGTAAAAAAACTCTTTACTACTCTATAAAAAAATATTTTGAGAAATATTTTTAATTATTCAGCCAGCATTTTTTCCAAGGTTGTATTGGGACTTTTTGAGTTATTTTAAAATCGTCTAGCTTCCATTTCTCTTCTTCTCTTTGTTTTTCTCAGTACACACCATTATTTAGCTAAATCAATCTATTTGTTCTAGAATATCATTGGCGAAATTAATAATAATAAACTAAAATGAGATATAATAATACCTATTTCCATTTTCCTACAGATTTGAATGTTTTTTTTTTATTTCAAAGAATGTATTGTGCCATTGTCGATAGCATAGGCAAATCTGATGTCAACATCAAGTTGAAAATTTAAATACAAAAACAAAAAGTTATGCCTGCCTGAATGAATCCGTCAGGCAAAATCGGTGCGAATGCAAACTTGTGGATTTTTATTATTTTCGTGGTTTTGTTTGTATATCAAGTATCTTTCTAAAAAAATAACTTGATAAAGTTAAATTATACGTGCTTAATTTTTTTAGTGTTGACAGTATCTTATCCGCTTCTTTCCTGCTACTCATTGGATTGTTCAGTTGTACTAAGTATCAATTTACAACGATGGCAGAAGGCGAATCTACTGTTACGGACACATCGAATAGTCAGCATAAGCGATGGCAAAACATTCGGAAGGTTTGCGAAAGAACTGGGCCTTTCTGCCATCCAGACTTTGAGGCATCTCCAGACATTGTCGAGTTCATAATGGAATCATGTAAAGTGTTGATAGTAGGAGCTGGAGGACTAGGCTGTGAGCTGCTAAAAGACCTTGCTCTGATGGGCTTCAAGAAAATTCACGTGGTTGACATGGACACTATAGAGCTATCTAATCTAAACAGGCAGTTCTTATTCAGGAAGAATGATATTGGATTGTCAAAAGCGAAATGTGCTGTTGACTTTGTGAATAAAAGGTAGATTTATATCTTTATATTTTAATTGTTAATTTATGAAGACATTAATCATATCACTAAAAATTGAATATAAAAACTGTCAATTTAACATTATTGAACATTGTGTTTCCAGGGTGCCCGGGGTAGAAGCTGTTGCCCATCACTGTTCAATCCAAGATTTAGATGAGGGTTTCTACAGGCAGTTCCACATTGTGGTTTGTGGGCTTGACTCCATTGTGGCTAGGCGCTGGCTCAATGGCATGATGGTGTCCTTACTGCAATATAATGATGACAGTTAGTACATACATTTATTATTGATTGAATTTTTTAAATTATCCCATTAAATAACTAACAGTCCATAAATATAATATAAACTGACAGTGATTAAACATAACAGGATGTTAAACTAACAAACAGAGAGTGGTGAAATAAGGTCTTAACCATTAAATTGAATAAAATAAACTATCATTAAATTTATATAGTTAACTAAGAATGTAATAATAAAACATAATTCATAATTTTATCTCAATATTATGCTATAATATAAGATAATTATTAGGTATTCATTTAATAAATGATTTGTGTTGATTTACAGGAAGCTTAGATCAAAGCAGCATCATTCCTATAATAGATGGAGGGACTGAAGGCTTCAAGGGGAATGCCCGTGTCATTTTGCCTGGCATGAGCCCTTGCATAGAGTGTACATTGGATCTGTACCCTCCACAGAAAACATTCCCACTCTGTACTATTGCAAACACTCCCAGGTAATTAATTGTCTAAGAACTATAAACATCCATAAGTTAATTACAACAAAAAAAATATTCATTATTCATTTATACCACAGTAATTATAATTGATTGCATGTTGTTAAAAAATATTTGTGTCTGGAGTAACTTTGATGTAAGCTCTAGAAATACTTTACATTTCATTAGTCACTTATTGACTTTGAGATATTATGTCATTTACATTCAGCAAAAGCCTACCTTTTTGGACCACCTGCAATGTAGACTTGACCAAAACCCTTTTTTATAAAAATATTTGTATCTCCCAGGTTACCAGAGCATTGTGTGGAGTATGTAAAAGTTCTCCAGTGGGCCAAAGAGAATCCGTGGGGTCCAAGTACTGCATTAGATGGGGACGATCCTCAACATGTTGCATGGGTGTATGAGAAAGCGCAGGAGCGAGCTATCAAGCATGGCATCGTGAATGTCACATACAGACTGACACAGGGTGTTTTGAAGAATATAATTCCTGCAGTTGCCAGCACTAACGCCGCCATAGCTGCAGCATGTGCTACAGAGGTACATGTTACAAATAATTTTTTAGTTGTCTGACACAATCATATGCGTTTAAATTTATTCATAAGCTGATGTGTAATGATAAAAATCTGGGTAATTGACCAATTGACATTGGTTAAATATACCTGGATTTTAAAATATTTTTATGCCTGTATTGTGTATAGGCCTGTGTACCACCACAACTATAAGTAATGCACTGTTAATATTTATCTGTAACATCAAATTAATAAATTTGGTGGACAATAAGGATAGCTAAATAAAGAATAAATAATCATATATAAGTATTTATGTAAGAGTATATCCAGTTCTTTTGTTTTAGGTGTTTAAACTAGCAACATCTTGCTGTGTTAACATGAATAACTACATGGTAATGAATATGGCAGATGGAGTTTATTCATATACATTTAATGCAGAAAAGAAGCCAGACTGTGTAGCATGCTGCAACACTACGAGAACAATGCATATTGAGCCAGATGCAACACTTAAAACTATTTATGATAAACTATGTGAAGATCAGGCTTACATGATGAAGAGTCCAGGTAATTTTAAAATAAGAATCTTAGAATCTATTCCTGTATTGAAAGTGTCATAATTTTAACATTATATGCTTCCAAATGATCCAAATGTCTGCAATATAAAAATTGCTTAAATTAATTAATATTATTTAAAAATATAATTATAAAACTCAATATATAACATGACTTCCTTCCAGGTATAACAACAGTGATCAATGGCCGCAATAAAACCCTCTACATGTCGTCAATAAAAAGTATTGAAGAGAGGACTAGAGATAATCTCAAGAAAAAAGTGACAGAGCTAGGGCTTTATAATGGCGGCGATATTTTAGTTGCGGATGTAACTACACCTAATACTATTACAATCAAATTGAAATTCACTGAAAATACTGATGTTGAAATGTCTCGTTATTAAGTATTGTGGTGGGTTACCATCCTACTACTATAGTGTATTTATCTTTGTCAATAATAAAAATTGATCATTAACAAAACAAGCTAGCTTATAATTATTTTTATTAATTTACTTACCTTTTTCTAAATTAATATCCAGTAGTCTTATTAATTTTAAAAGTAGGTGGTATAGTAGAAATACACAGGGTAAATGGTGGTTTCATTTACCATTTTCTGTGCTTGCTGAACTGTAATGTGAATAAATAGTAGTTATAATCCTGACAATTTACATAGCAACACCTAGCCCCATGGTAAGCTAGAAGCTTGTGTTCCAGGACCTGGAATCTGGGTACTAGATATTGAAAACACTTGGAACCTTCTATTTATTATTTCAAATACATGCAGTAGGTAGAGAAGAGGTCTTAAGGGTAAGAAGACAGCTTAGCCTAAGCTTCTAAGGGGTTTGTATTCGGCAGTAGGTAGCCGAAAGAAAAGTTTAAGTCGAAATCCAGCAAGCAAGTATAAATAGCAGTTAAACTTGCTCAGTCAGTCAAGTTCTATCTTAGGTTCTACTTCCGTTCTTACTTAGCGTGCCGTGTGAAACTGATCTTTACTGTCAAATTCACAGATTATATTCATTCACTCGATATCTGACATGACATGACGTGGTAATGTCCAACTTTGAGTAGGACAAGTCGACAACAGAGATAATAACCAAAAACCTGGCTTTCTTTCTTTATTTTAGGCTAATTAATTACAAAAACAAAGATGTTGGACACTTTATTTGACGATGTGAAGCGTATGAACAAGCGGCAGGTAAGCGTTTATTTATAAATAAAGAAATGACGCGAGATTATGACCGGTTACTAATTTCTTACTTTTCTGCTTGTTTCCAGTTTATCTACCAAGTTCTAAGCTTTGGTATGATAGTGTCGTCTGCATTAATGATATGGAAAGGTCTCATGGTCGTCACTGGTAGCGAAAGTCCTATAGTTGTGGTGCTCTCTGGTAGTATGGAACCAGCGTTCCATAGGGGCGATTTACTATTCCTTACTAACTATCCCGAAGAACCTGTGCGTGTGGGAGAGATAGTCGTTTTCAAAGTAGAAGGCCGGGATATTCCTATCGTACATAGAGTCTTAAAACTCCATGAAAAGTAAGTTTTATTTCATGTTAAGTGTATGTTATCAGCTCATACAGTAACTATGTGTAACTAATCTAAAACTTCTGCCATAAGTAATATTGCAATACTTATCAGTTAGAATGTGTGTTCATAACTGATTCATTTATTATACTTCTGTCCATATTCATAAATAATTGAATATATAAAAATATTATTTCCTGATTAAATAAATAAGATAAGATTTGACCTGCAAAAGTTGAACTATTGAACATAAAACAGAAATCTAGCAACTGATACACAAGCTTCAAGCTTACCATGGGGCTAGATGTTGCTGTGTAAATTGTCCAGCAATAATTATTTATTGTAAATGAACAATGGTCGTTATTCTTTTCCAGGAACAATGGTACTGTCAAATTCCTGACCAAAGGAGATAATAATAGTGTGGATGATAGAGGTTTATATGCACAAGGTCAACTATGGCTCACCAAAAAGGATGTGGTTGGCCGTGCAAGAGGTTTTCTGCCCTATGTAGGAATGGTCACAATTTATATGAATGAATATCCTAAGTTTAAGGTAAGAGCTACTTATATTTATTTTAGAGTGATTGACGCTCACTTAAGTTTTCTAAATAATTAGCAAATGGTAGTAGGTAACATTTCGAGATCACAACGTAAACTTGAAGGTGTGATATGTTAATAACTTAATACAAAATCCACTGCAATGATTTTGATGAAAATTTATAGGATCTATTTGGAAGTTTTGGGAGAATCTGTGTCTCCAGGAAAATCCTTACAATGGAAGCTAGCTGCAGAAACAAAAGCTTGTAAATCATATTCCCTGATTTTCTATTTTTCGTGAGGATGTGATACTTAGTCAGGCACAAGTGTATTATTGAGTGTTCATCACAAATATATTTATGGTAGCAGTCTCAACCTGTTTTAGAGACTATAAAAATAGCTTTATTATTTTACATGTACACTATTGTACAGCTTTTCATAAAATAATTATTTTGTTCCAGTTTGCTGTTCTTGCTTGCTTAGCAGTCTATGTCTTAGTCCACCGAGAGTGACACCATTAAATGATCTGAATTGTAAGACAGCAAATGACACATTGGCATTGTGGATGCTCACAAAAAATACTTAAGTACTAGCATAACTTTTTTCTAATTTATTTTTGTGACTTAATACTTTAATATCATCAAACTGTTGAAATGCTGTCGAACTGGTTTGTAATTTTTATTCTAAGTGGAGATGATAAATCTTGAAGTTAAATGAAGTGTTTTCTTTAAGGTATGTTGTACCATTCTCATTAAAAACATTATAAGAAATGTGGCTGAGTTATTTTATTTTTTGCTGCAGTCACAATACAGAATGGTGCTGCAGTCTTATGATTGTGATGGACAGTGCAAACCTTACTATACCATAACCTTTACTAGAGAGGAAGTTAAGTTTTGAGTGTTGTAACATTGAAGTAGAATTATGAATTAATACGAAGTTATTTATAAGCATTCTTGTATGTTGCTTTGGGTTCTTACAAAAATTAATTCATACTATCTTAACTTCTAAACAATTTTCAACATCAAATATGGCATGCGGTTAACTATGCTTATGGATAAAATAAATGGGTCTTGTCTTGTCATAAAATATCACACCATTGCGCCTCCTCAACCTTACTGCCATTATAATTAGAATTGATAGCAAAGCGCAAATCAAGTTACCAAATAAGGTAAATCGTTAAATCGTAAAGTCCATTAATACTATTCTGTGGCTGTAATCTGTGCTACTTTCGCTATCGCTTCAAAAACTAGACGGTGTTGATAGCTAATTACTGAAGATTTTTCGTGTGAAATTCAAATAGCCTTATATTATATTGTTGATTGGAATCAACATAACTAAGACATACATAGTTATACTTATAACAATCTAAAACTTATTTTAAAATTGTATCTTCGTCTTCTGATGGCTAAGTGATTTATTGTCTTAATTTAATTTATTATTGTGATTCATTACAACCAAATTGCTAATTTCAAACGTTTCAACGTAAATGAGTTCCTTCCTAACTAACACACTTAACTAACGATTACGATTAGCCTGTGGTATCCCACTGCTGGGCAAAGGCCTCCCCCAGATCCCTCCACGACTCCCTCTCCTGTGCCAGTTGGAACCACGTCTTCTCGAATGCGTCCAGTTCGTCGCGCCATCGCTTCCTTGGTCTACCGCGACGCCGTACTCTGTTGGGACTCCATTCAGTGGCTTTCTTCGCACTTAACACTTACATAAAAATATTAGGTTACCTATTTTACCAAACCTAAGGTTTTTTAGAATATTAGATAACTGTATTAAAATAATGATTTCATCTACATTATTGTTTTGTAAATAGGTGTGTAGGTAAGTCTATATAGGTGGTACATTTCTACCTACTCAAAAGCTCGGAAAATTCTGATACCATTTCAAGAACCTACCTGTAAAAAACCCACGTATGCCGGAAAAATCCATTAAAAATATTGTGAAACCTTAAGATTGATGTTTGATCTCGGATCGACACTTTGTTGAAACTGGTAATGATACGCACCAGTGGTTTGATTTAAACGATCCTCGGGGGGAAACTGCCCAGTCATCGCTCGCTACCTGAACCCAGCTCATACCTTGAAAGGTTACGGGTGAAGACTATTACTACATCACTAGATACTTATGGGAATGTCTAGTCATTGTGAAGTAGATAATTTGTCGTTTTAGCTCAGTTGGTAAAAATAGATTTAAAAAGAAAAAGTTTGGTATGCTTGGTAACTATGTATCTATAGATTAGACTTGAAATACCTTAATATTACAATTCTTATCTAGGTATAGGTATGTATATCGCTCGACTTTACATTTGACTAGCTTACCCCCTCCGCTTTGTCTGCGTTTTTGTGGAGATTCCCGGACAACATATTTATATAAATAATGTTTATCTACATTAATTTAGTAAGTACCTTTTAATAACATTAACATTACATTACTACTGTTAGGACACAGGGACTTCTCTCTTGACGAGATTATGCCTTATAATTCGAATTAGAATTGATGAATGCCACATGTCTTTCCGACTCTTCAAAGTTCAGAACCATGCTAGTTTTCTTACGATGTTAGTTGTACACACCTTAAAAGCGTGTGTATGTATTCATTTTAACGGACCAAAAGAAAATAGTCCCAAATCCCAATTCATACAACGCTCGCTTCATTACTGTACTGCTGAACTTCCAAGATCATATCAGAGTCTGCACCTAAGCACCAATATCTTTCGCATTGTCCGTACAGTCAGAAACATAAATGTCCTTCAGTTTATGCGTGGGTCACACTGACAAAGCCACAGAACCACAGAAGAATCCACAGTTCTTGCCTACGCATTTATAAACTAAAGATGTTGTATTTATTTATTTTAAGGACTCCCAACAAAAGATACCTACATTGATTTATATTCTAAACATTATTCACAAGGTCTTCGAAACTTATGTTCTTTTAATTACTTACAGGGGGCCACAGCGTGCACATTATTGTTAGACAATTTTATGGCTGAGACTTATAACTAAACTTAACTTACTTATAACTTAACTTACTACGTATATGCGTATAACGGTAGATAGGTAGTATCTAGGTACTAATTACGTTCATCGTCTTGCATCTTTTGTGTGATTTTACTTGAAAATATAATTGTGCAGTAGGTACATTACCTACTAGTATTGCCTATAAAAGTGTCAATATACCTACTCTTTAAAATTATTAAAACAAGGGTTAATAAAACTTTGTAACACTAACTACACTCAGTAATAGCATATTATGGAGGAAATATACCTACTGCAATCTTAACCGGAAATATTTATGTAAGTATATAGACATATTTCCGGTTTCATCTTACTTTTAATCAGTACCTAAGTTAAAAATATCTGAGCTTTAAAAACATATCCACGTAAAGCTTTGAATTGAAAGCGTTGAAACTTTAGATTCTGTAACTAGGTCGTAAAAGACAAAACTTTTTTTATAATTAACTTAGTTACATTCGACGTCGGGTAGCACGAATGCAACATTAACTAGGCTAGCTTACCTTAGCCGGGGGAATCAGCCTAACTTTTTATATGTTTATGTGCAGCAATAAAAACTTGTTTTATGCAGTTATTTAAAGTTTTATGTGGGCAACTATAGGTTGATTATGCCTCGGTATTTTATAGTGCAAGTTGAGATAAAAGCTGTGATAAACCTCTATGTTCAACAACAGAATACCTACTGTTTTATCATGCGGCTTTGCTTGTGTAATTTGGACTGTCTGGTACCTATACGGTATTTTTGTGATAAAATTTACCTATTGATTCTTATTTAAAAAAACTGTTTCTTAATCCACTGTATACGATGACGAAAACCTTCTAAATAGACGAAAACGATCATTCCGGCCGCGGAAAGTTAGTTTACAGCTTACGAACAAATTAGATTAATATCCAAATATCAAGGTTCAACTGATCTTGCATGTAGGTAATACCTAATATAAGTAATGGGAACTTATCAAAATCAGAATCTATTCAAACACAAACCAGACGTCGTTAATTTATAATTCATGGTAAAAACCACGGTATTTTGTCGAAAACATGATACGGAACTGAAATTACTGTGTTTGGACTCAGAACGGCCATTAGGTGTAAGTAGATGGTACTTACAACGATATTTTATGAAATAAATAATATTTATTCGAGGTTTTCATGACCTAGCTAATAGATAGTTAACCTTTCTGATGTAAAAAATATAATTTATACCAAGCTAATATTATTGACTAACCTTTAAAAATATGAACAGGTAATTAAGTTGACAATTTTTAAATTAACTATAAATGTCAATCATTTATGAATTTCATTTACCTACGTAATGATTATGATGTCGTTGATACATTAAATACATTTAAATAATGGACTTACAACGTCATATTTCATTATCTTATAATTCAATTCAAACGAAGTCCCCTCATAATAACTTATCTATTAATATCATCTTTGTCCCCCTTTTATCTCTTTCCTATTTCATATATTTACCTCAACGAAAATTTCCTGATCTATTTGGGGTAACAAAGTGTCAATGTTGCTGAGAACCACCATTAATCCGACTTTGAATAATTTATCCAGCGACTTTGCCTGATTCACGATTAGCTCTACGGAGCGAGTTTTCTTTATTTTTGGGATTAGGGTGAGCGTCTCTCAAATGGAGTTCTTTTTGAATCGTGTTCGTTCACTTTATTGTCTGTTTTATACGTCTTGTAATCCTTCATCAGGCTTCTCAAACTTTTTAATTTGTTCTCCTGCAAGTTAGTAAGGTTTTGTTAAGAAGAGTGCTATTTACAAGCAATTATTGCTTAGGTACCAATTATTGCTTCCCAAACTAGTCAATCCAAGACAGAAAAATTAAACTAAAGCGCCAGGAACCTATGTTTTAATATTTAGTTTTTCAATACAAACTTTGGTTCATGAAAAAAATAACCTCCTATCATTCGTTCGGACGTTCAGTCCCATGCGAGGCCGTTTTCATAAACAAGTGCAATGGAAGCACAGGGAACTTTGGCAGGGGAACTTTTTGTATATTTACGGCGTCGCGGTGGGGCCCGTTGCATCCAATCTCTATCACATGGACCCACCGAGGTTTTGGCAAACCAGAACAACGTTAAATATACTTTATTGGTCATCTATAAAACGGAGAGCCGAATACTTTTCGAAACAGGGCGTTGCGTGGGTCTTTTATTTGGTCAAGCCAAGGCATACGTGAAATTCGTCATGCACACAATGGTATGTACGTTGTGTGTGTACATTTGCAAACCAAACTAACTGAACAAAATAAAATAGACATAAGTAAAGGAACTATTCCACGCCATGCGGGCAAGTAGGAGTAAAATTTTATGTCCAAATTACAAAATAATAGTCTGTATAGTTAAAAGTCGTAGCGATTGTTGTAGCAGTGCTACGGCGTAGCGTTTTGTAAGAATAACTGCATAGTTCTAGCTGGTTGTAGTTACATACCTAGATGCATGATGATGTATGTTAGTAATAAATAGTAATAATAAAATAGTACTGTGGTTGTGTTAGTGGTTTTAATATTTTGTCTCTAAAATGAATGTCACTTCTGAAATGATTATAAGTAGGTAATTAAAAAGGTGATGTGAAATTAATTACTATGTACAACTATTGCATTTTTGAACAAGGCCTACATAAACTTCAGAAAACTCCAAAATTAACGTGGGACCCATTTATTTAAACAATTAATTTACGAATATGGAGGAAAATACACAAAATAAGGCTTTACGCTCATACTTTTAGTGCAGTGCTGCACATAAGTTCCATTTGTGCATTCGTAGGTATCACTCGTGACTCGCACGTATCTTATGATTTGTAAAACGAGTCTGCTGGCTCTCCTCCAGGTCTGCACGAATTTATACATGAAACGCATTGGAGGCTTGTTTGTTTGCAAAATGTATCCAAACATTAAATTAAATTTAGCGGGTAATCGTGAGCGTGAGGTATGGTTTATGTGACAAAGAATTATTTCATTTTTTATTTTGGAACTAGGTGTTGACTGAGGTTACAAATTTTAACTCAGATAGATCGTATTCGTACTTATAACCCAACTAGCTTTCCAACCGCGGCTTCGCCCGCATTATATTATATTTTCCCGCGGTAAAAAGTAGGTATCATATGTTCTTCTTCTGGTTCTAAACTACAAATTCATCTCCACAAATTTTCAGCCAAATAGATTCGGCCGTTCTTGAGTTATAAATAGTTTAACTAACACGACTTTCTTTTATAAATATAGATTGATATACCTATCACTATAACATACGTGTATGTTATATATGGATGTAAGACGAAATTGACATCATTGACAGCAGATAGCAGAGTTTCGCACGGAATCGGTTTGTTTTTCTGATGAATCAAGAATGAAACAAACAAACACATAAATAAGTATTATATGACAACTTAGCTTAGGGAATCTTAAGCTATACCGAACCGACAGAAAATCTATAAATACTTATCTTAAAACTTGTTAGTTCTAATACTAATATAGTTTCTAATGCAAGGTAAACTACATCTTTTATAAAACTACTAAGTTATCCGCACAATATAAATTGTTTGATCTTATTTATTCAAGTAATATGTATTCATAGAGTCTTTTGAAATATAGAAATTACCGTAGCATGGTCGGTCCAGTAACAAATTCAGAGCAAGAAAGTATATTTCCCCAGAGACCTTTTACAAAGTCAACAAGCTGTAACTTGGGAAATAAATAAAGGGCAAGCTTACGATTAATATTAAACATTCACAATTTTCAGTTTTTGGCGAATGACTGATTTTAATTCGGTCAGTATTGTCTTGTTTATAAGGATTATATAATCGAAGAATGCATTACATGCGTTTGTAGGGTTGTCCTCCAATAAAGATATTAAAAGAACATTGATTATTTGGCTCAAATATACAGTAAAAAAATAATATTTAAAATTTATTGTAAGTGCAAAGTTTTAACTCTACCTTTTTATTGGTGAACGTCAGATGTTACTTTCACATCTGTGTATGTTCATTTATTATTATTATTAGTTTTGTTTGCTGCCATTTACTGGAAATCCTAAACGGTGAATGATAGTAACTAGAAGAATTTAACCTTATTTTGTGTAAAATCCTCTAAAATCGCAAACCAAGTATGAGTAGGTATACCCATCGCCACAGGACCATAAATACTTAAGCTAGTAATTCCTCCAAATAGTTTTGAATATACAAAAAGTCGTCCAATTATGGGTGTAATTTACAGGCACAGTTTGGGCACCGGTCGCCCATTATGTGGGTAACATTTCACTGCCTCATTAAGTATGTCCCACACGTTAATTAAACTAATCGGTACCTAAGGTTTGCTCTGAGATATTGCCCAGCAATCCCTCAAGTTGTTTACGGTTGGGGGTTGGTTTCATGGGCGTAAAGATGTAAAACTAAATAGGTAATAACAAACAGGAAAATAGATTACTTAGTTTGTGCGGAAAACACCACTTAAGTTGCAAGCTTGCAACACCTTCGCTGTTTGTTTTTCTTGTTCGTCTTTCTGGATCTGGAATTTACAAAGAAATATTTGGAATTTAAAGAGTCAGTTTTAAGTTGCTTTTGTGGAGTTCAATAAAATTAGTAGGATGACATGCTCTTTACAAACAAGTTGTAATAAATTACATTTTTTTAAACAATAGAAGTAATTTATTTACCGGCAAACATTAATTTTTGAATGGATAACACCCGGACGATCCATTAAACAGCTCTATTTGAAAGACAATACCACTACGCGTCTGAAGTTTTCATCACCAAGCAATTAGTCTCGACTACACGTTTGTCCGAGATTAAACTGAGAAAATACGAGAGGAAATAACATTTCAACATGATTATGAATTCTGATTAAGAGGCACAGCACGTTTTGTCAGGAGACTTCTAACAGTGCCGAAATATCGGGAAACTCAGAAACATTGAAACCTTGAAATGTTAAACGTTTTGTGTTCTAATATTGTTTAAAACTATGATAATTTAAAAAGTTAGACTTCTACCTGTTAGCGATATACTGTATTTACCTACTCGTATATTACATGGTAACTCACAGGATCTCTAATCTACCTATTGGTAAGAAAACATATTAACCTCATAAGTAATGTAGAGTTCATATTGCGATGATTTTTTCTAAAAAATGCATCTAAATCCAGTTTTAATTAGTCACTTGCTTGAGTTTTCAGCTAGAGTAAGTGTTTGTTAGACAGTCTTTACCTACAATTTTTTAGATGGTCTTAGTGCTTGGAACAATGAATAATCTCGTCCTGGCGCTCTTTCTTCGTTATTGAGGATAATCTTTAAGGCTTTTGAGGAAAATCTAGTTTGAGATTGTGATGAAAATTCATAATATTTTTATATAAGTACCTACATACATCCTACTTAATATAGATGTGTGCTGTGGATTTTATTTAATAATAAAATAAAATTAAACCTTCACATAATCTTACCATTGTCAACTACTCGTATTACAATGGTCGAGAGACAACATCCTAGGACAATAAATTCTTACAATTTTTATTAAATATGTCTAGCTAGTTTTTATGCCCGCGGCACCATAATTCTTGTTTAGCTGACAGCTTTGAAATATCTATCTAGTCAAGATAATTTTGTAAAGAATAGAGCCATAAATGCATGCAATAATTCTATTAATTTATGGTTTTAATGCCTGTTAGAGGTTCGTTGTGACTTGTATGGGTTATATGGTTAGATACTATAGGTTAAATATGACTAGATAGATAACAGACAGATTCTTCCGAAAACCAAGTGTACCTAAACTAAAAAGAGAATAAATATACATCCATAATACATTCACACAGCAACGAAGCATGGGTTACAGGTGCTAGATTTCTGATATAAGTACTTAATAAATATAATAGACATACATAGATTTTTATATTTTTTTTTAAATATTAATATATTAAGTAACACTCAGACACTCGTAACAAATATTTGCAAATAGTATTTTATTTTGTCCCGAGGCGGGTATCGAACCTGCAATCTCTTGCGTCGCAGGCGTTCGTCCACTGCGCCACAGAGGTCTTCAATTTGTAAACCTACTTTTATAAATAAATGACATAATTTAGCCATTTTTAAGGCAGCAGCTGTGATCTCAGCGACAAAGCGTGTGAATGGTGGATCAAAGGGATGCTCATGAGGAGACCACTCGTTGTCGAGAGGTCGTTTCCAACGAGCACACCCCAACGCTTTGACTCTCCTTTTGACGATCTTTGAAGAAAGGCGAAATTTCATTAATGCTTTAATAGGTAGGAAGGAACCCTAATTCAGATTGTGCTTAAAATCGCATCATCTCATTTCGATCAAATTGTCCAAGTGATCTTTAGCATTTTATGAAAATAAATGACATAAATCTTTGAAACCTTTATAATTATTAGGCAAAAAAATTTTTATAAAAGTAAAATAACTTTAAAAGATCCAAAATTGATAAATCAAGAAGCATTTTTGGTATAATTTAGCGATTCCGAAAACCTAATTCAATGCTTATTGTTTTTGTTAGAAAGGCATATGTAATGTAATACGAATAGAATCTAAACAGATATTTAAATAATAAACAAATTCAACTCAGAATGAAATTTTCCAAACAAACTATGTAAAACCACCTTTAGTTTTAAGTTTGTTTAGATTATCTTATATCTTGATAATGAAAAGTACGTTCAATTAAGTATCCTCCTGACATTGATTTAAGTCGTGGGAAGGATATCTACAGTTTTGTGTGTGTACCCAAAAGTGATATTTTTGGTCAATAAAGAGTTTGATATTTGAGTCCATTTGTTCCCACAGTCGTAAAATTTGCCCTAAAATAGATAGAATGTTTTGAAAAGCGGAATAAGGGCCGCATTCAGGCTGTTTCCACAGTCGGTCGTTTGCAACTTTTCTTATAGGACGTCTGATCGTACCACCGAGGGACTCGTAAAATGAGATTGGCTCAATCGACGAAGGTTTATTGACTTATTAAATAGATCTTTGACTCCAACTTACTCTGAAGCGCGTGAAAATCTTCCAATTTCGTTTGTATAAACATTTTACTCGAAGTAAAAACAGACGTTGGTCAGATTACTTTGCCGATAAATACAAGTGAGCGTTGGAATATTTATTAGAACACAATAAAGATGATCGATGTGCTCTGTTACCCTCCAATTCCCGTGGGACATGTTCGAGTACCTAAGTATAAGGCTTTTGGATCTAATAGTAAATTAATTCCCCAAAGTCAATAAATAACGGACCGCGTGACCACGTCAAACAAAATCTGTATTTATCAACGTTTGTTGTAATTTATATCAAGACTATTCATCTCTGACATTTATTGGTAAGTATTCCAATATTTCTAATATTAATTTTGCTAAAAATAAAGCACAGAATCTAACTTTTCTGTTACAGTTGATGAACCTATGTAATTATGATCTTTGATTTATATTTCTACTATATTTAGTAAGATTTTGATAAACAGAAAACGTAAAATATGAATCAAAGAATGATTCACCAATATCTTTAATGAATGCTGTGTTACATTCTATTGGCTCAACCCTATTAACGATCAATAAAAAATACGAAGTAAGCCTAAAGCCAAACCCATACAAACCTGAACTCGAGTAATGCATTTAAAATGGACGTAGTGGTTTGCGGCCAGCACACCGCATCGGTTGGGACCTTAATAAAAGCAAAATAACTTTAAAAGTCGAAGGCCAATATTGCTTCGGGAATTTTAACCCCTTCTCTTGCCTGATCCAGCGATTTTTCCACTATATCCGGCCGTCCCTTGGTCTCATTATTAATTAGCGAGAGCCCAACCGCTTAATATTTCACCTGAGTGCACGATCGCCCACCGCTTGAGCCGTAATCCCCTCTTAATTCCCCATATTTCGTCGTTTTCAACGTTTAGGTGCCGTAGTGGAAACATTTTAAATTGTAATGCGATTAGGCTAGATTCGACGAGCGAAGGAACTTGATTTGTGTTATGCTAAAGTTTGTGTAGCTTTCCGGCTCTGAAATTATGGCACGGCAAAGATTTATACTCTAGGTACTAATATCAATATCGATCGATAATATTGAAAAACTTGTAAACTAAACAGAGGTATAGATTAAAATTTATATCAGTTTAGTTTAGCTAGGAACTGACCATTTAGTTAAGAACTGATAAAAACAAGCAGGCTTTGTGTAACCAAGTTTTACTAGAACCTTTTTCCTACATTTTATACGGCAAAAGAGTTTTGAAAGCGCTTCAATAGAACCAATAAAGAATATTGAAAGAACAAAATTAATATACAAAGAATAGTTTACACAGTATCGATCAAACTGAATCGCTCTCGAATGCAATATCCGCTTCAAAACGAGGTTTTGGGTCGAAAAACTATTCCGACTAGTTTAGGAAGCTAAAACGGTAGCATAATAGCTAGGCTTTTCCTTCAATAACATCGCTTAATTCGATTGCTAGTTGATATTCAAGAACTTTGATTAAACAAAGTTTGCACAGCTGCTTCCGAACAAAGCAAAATAAATGAAAATGTTGTGATGACTTCATAACTACTCTATGATTAGGTTGTAAGATAGGTAAATGAAGTACCAACACAATCATTTTCCTGCTTTATAGCAAATGTTAACAATTGGTCAAAAATAGAAGCCTATCTTAAAAAGTTACAGTTATAGAATCAAATGACTGACAGATACATATTTACTAAGGGTTAAGGGTTGATATTTTTGTTTTATATCTTTTAGATTGGCTTCCATAGAAGACGTGGCCCGCAAAGGTCACGGTATCTACTTACATACTAATAACATATACTTTATTATACTTTATTATAATTTAAGTTACTAATTAAATATATTTTCAGTAACTACTTGTTATATAAAATTAAATAGGCAAACGCCAACGTTTTAATCATAATTTTCTACCTCTATTGAATAAATACTTTCTCAAGGTATAAAGATTAATTTTCAGGTTAGACGGGTATGTTAATGGATAATAATTGGAAGCTACGGAAAAAGGTAACAGAAAAAACTTACGGCTTCTTTGTAAAATTTGAGGGCTTCAGGTGAATTCGTAACAAAGGAAAAATTCTCGAAGAATTTCCGTAATTTCTCTCCATTCCATTGGAAGTTTTAACAGGTGTCGATCTCATCACCGCTGAATAATTAAACGCTGTCTTAGTTTAATCGAACAAGATACACTAAAGGTGGGAACACACTCGGACCAGTTTTATCATATTTAGATTTGAATGTTGCTGATTAAGGGAATACTTTACGCGAGTAAATTTAGTTTTATATTAGTAGTAAATCTTTAAACATGTATATTGATTGTAAAATTGTTATTATTTTATTATACTTTGTCACTAACTGTAAACTCATGAGTTATTACAGTTAGTGACGTATTAAATATTGTTTACCATATTGTATTACAAAATTTACTAACTGTAAACTCATGAGTTATTACAGTTAGTGACGTATTAAATATTGTTTACCATATTGTATTACAAAATTTACTAACTGTAAACTCATGAGTTATTACAGTTAGTGACGTATTAAATATTGTTTACCATATTGTATTACAAAATTTACTAACTGTAAACTCATGAGTTATTACAGTTAGTGACGTATTAAATATTGTTTACCATATTGTATTCTACTCTGCTTTTGTAAACGTATGCTTTTAATTTTGCTTAGATTAAAAGATTCCTTTGTTGATGACTTAAATATTATTAAATAAATAACGTACATGTATGTATTACGTTTTTTATTTCTTCGAATATATTTTATATAAGAAGACATTTTATATAATCTTAAAACAAAATAAAAAAATAAAATAACTCCCAATTTTGTTTACAACCGAAGTCATTAAGAGAAAGCAAAGTCGCAGTAGAAACCCAATCAAATGATTACGGGAATAATATATAATATTACAATATAAGTAATTAAAACTTATAAACTAACTTTTGTGAAATATCAAATTATAGATTACCTACTCGCAACTACAATAATAGTTGACCGCCACCAAAAGGTCAACATACCACTAATAAGTGTACAGAAGCCTTAAAGCGAGCCTAATAAAGGTCACTTAAATGTCCCATGAATATATGAGTACTTGGGAACTTCGTGACACAGTCTTCGAGCGTCTTTCTATTGGCAGGTGTCACTAGTTAGTCCGAAGTCCACTTCATGAAGGAAAGGACAGACTGAAGGACTTATTGCTTGACTTAAAGAAGATTTATCTTGATACTGAGCCAATAAACCTGACAAAGTATTTTGCACGATTAATTTTGGATACGTTATGTATATTTTTAACAATGAATTATAAAAAGGAAACCCGTGTGCAGAAGTTCAGCATAATATGGGATGATATTAATATCTTAATTTATTAACTTGTTAAAAAAACGCAACAACAGCAACCATTATGCAGGTGCTGTAAAAAATCCACCATACAGAACATAAATCTAAAAACCTTACTATCAAACGCGCTGAAACATTAAAATTTAAAGCCCCGAAAACTCAGCGATAAGTATTTCAATTGCACGGCAAGGTGCTTAACACAGAAACTGCTACAAGTAACGAGAAAGCAAACTAGGCAAACGTTAATTGCTAATGAACTTTTACACGTAGGTACTTAAGCTTTTCAAGGGGACTGTTTACAGCCTCATTGGTGTTTCTCTTGACGTGTGATCGTAAATTTTTTACGTCGCGATTGAATGGTCCGCCCTTAACTAAAACAGGATATAAAGTTTCATGATTCCATTTTACGGCGGCCATTCGTGTTCATTTTATAAATGATGCGCTCTGCTATGGCCGTTTTATTTGTATTATCAATTTGCACGTTCTTTTAATTTTATAACTGATTAGAACAAACAAGGTTTACTGATTCTGTATGATAGGAACAATGCTTGATCGGGTTTTGCTCGGATGCCCGAGATCACCTTCTTATCTAATCTTTGATTTAATGTTTTCAAGTATCGTAAATAAATAAACAATGAACCTGAAGATATCTTACATATCGTGTGCATTAAATGACTTCATTCACTTTCATCAAAAAACTGGTGATCATTAAGGAAGGCCCAAGCCAAACTGGCAAAATGACGTCCAATAGTTGAAATGATGATAATGAAGAAACATTATTAGAAATGTCAAATGTCTCTTCATTAATTCGAAACAATTATTCATATTTAAAAAAAATATTTTTATGGTGGATTCTGTCGGATGTCTATAGACATTGAGCAAGTTATGAGAAATCTCTACTATACCTTTAAATTTATTTTTCTCGTAAATGGATTGGCCATCAGGGCATTTTACTCGAACCAGATGTCGCGTCGGCCGGAAAAAGGTAGATATCACGTCTTCGGTTTATTACACGCCCGTTAGGTTGTATTCCGTGACCCCGTGTTCGGATATACGTGCCCGATTGACCGCTCCAGCCGCCATTCCCACTAACCAATGTAAAAAATATAAACAAAACAGTCAACAATCTTTTTCAGTAAAGTAACTTTAAATCGAGTAATGCACTTTGGACGAAAGGGTAGGAGTTTGTTATATTCCTCAAAAATATCAAACTATGTTATAATATGAATTAAAAAAACCCAAGCTGAGTTATAAGAAGAAATAAAATAAGCCAATTCTTCGCAGAATTTCGTTGATAAATTCAATAAGCGTTCGAAGCCATATAATAAGTTACTGTGACATTTCTATCGCCATCGTGCCACGATATTTTAAGAATGAGAAAACCTGTAAATATTCCTTTGTAAAATAACGTGTATACACGCTGGAGAGTAAATCTACGGCGTTTTATTTCCCTCGGCCTGTGAAAGCCGTCGTTGCTCGGGCATGAAAGCTGTTTTAAATATTGCGTCCCGATTTACTTTACTAAAGCCTTACACATATATTACCTAACACGAGAATTACTTTAGGGGAATAATATTTCATCTATTGGGTGTATTTCCGGGTTTGAGTGTGGTTGTGTGCTCCATTGGTAAGATTAGTTTGTTCCGTGTTTTACTACTTGTCAATATTGTTATATGTTGTGTAAGTTTTTTGTTGTTAAGATTGTTAACGTATTTACACTAGTGATTATAGACGGATCTGAAATGTAGTGGTTTAGTATAGGCCTCAGATTTGAACGCCTCGAACTTTACCAAGAAGTTCGACACAGGATTTGTCGAAAGCCGCTTTCGACCGAAACATTAGCGAAACTTACGGGAGGCCTAATAACGCCGTGGTCAGCTGTAATAGTGATGAGAGCACTGATGAATACTTTGAATAATTTGCATGGCATATTAATTATTCATAGAATAAGACGAATATTGAAAAATTGCAAATTGAAAACCGGATTCCGATTAAATTAATGACCCTGTCTATAAGGTGTAGGGTTTTGTCAAGTATTTCAATTAATTTTTCTCACTTGATCGATTGGCCCGCGAGAACAAAGCAATTACGACTGTGGAACGTAACCGATAGCAATTAATTTGTTTTTGCCTCGTCGGGCAGAGTCCGGTTGCCTTTGTAGGCGTCGATTCGACGCCTTTTATTAAATTGTTGTTACTACTGAATTTATTGACGATGAGTTCCGTATGCGGAAAATGCTGTGTGTGTAATTTTTCCAACACGCATTAACCAGTCACATATGTTGAGTAAATTAAAAAACTGCAGTCCTCATCATAAGAACCATACATACCACATTGAGAAAAAGCCTTCGGTTAGTGATTACAGTAAGGTGGTACAATACACAGAACGATACCGTACTCCTACACTTTTTCAAAGATCTGGATTTTAATCAATCAGAATAAAACTTTTCTATTAACAATAGTAAATTTTAATGCTACCTTTATATAAAAAAAGTATTTCTTTATAACAAAATTTTTGAAATTAGATTGATTTCTTAGCCTGCGGCTTTGAATCGTTATTTTCTTTCCACTGCTGGACAATGGTTTCCTTTTCAGGTTTGAGTTGTTTCAGTCGGTGAATCTTTGAAACTTCCAACTCAATAATCAATCATCCGCCTTTCTTATTTTTAACGTCTGATGCTAGGGTTAATGCTATTTAAGTCACTTTACAGTTCTGCAGTCTTCATTAAAGAACACTTTTGAGTAGGAAGTAAACAGAAGTAGGTGATACGTAAACAAGAGTACATCTTGGGGCGTCACTGATATAAATAGTTCGGGAAACATAATAGATACAACTTAATAGTCTAAGCATGTGCTTACTGAGCCCGTAAACTAGGTGTTGCATATTCAACGAGCGATTTGCGTAAGTAAGCAATCGTTTATGTATGTATTGTATCTTCAGCTAAGGTACGTCTAAGGCTCTCTGTGGCTTCATACATCACGTTAAAGAAACCAAATTGATTTTCGCGATACACGCCCACGTAGATACTACACGATCATGAATATTTATGAGTTAAAGCTGTTATGTTTACGGGTTTAATTAATTAAAAACAAGCTCCCGATTATGCCAGGAGGCATTAAAAGTCAACAGGTAGAATGTTATTGTAAAATATTTTATATTTCGGCACAGATAATAAGTTTAAATCCCTGGTCAGTTTTGTTATAAAAGTAAACACATATTTTGTAAAGGGTTAAGTCAAATTCACGTTAATTAATAGAGACTAACATTCAGAATTTTGGAACAGTGTAGGAGTTGGTATTTATCTAATGGGTATTATCTATTCCTCGAACCTCCACGTAATTTACTAGTTCCCACTGGATCTTTCTTTACTGGGATTAATCTTACTACGGAACCACTTGGAAACCACAACCTCGTTTAAAGACTGCGATGCACTTACAACAAAGCATTTTCAAACAAACTTTATCCTAAGTAGGTGAGATCACAATTTCAATTCAGGTTCCACAATGACTACTTCCAAACTAAGTTCTACACCTTAAACTAGTATTTTTCTTTATCTTGCAGATAGACTACATAATGAAAAATAGTTTGTAGCCAAAACAATCCATTCAATACTATAAAACAAAGTCGTTCCTGTTGTATGTCTGTCACTATGTATACTTTACTTATATTAAGTATTAAACAACACAATGTTTTAAATGGAATCGGGTGCCTCAGCTACGGGGGCGTCGAACACCGGGGGCCTAAGCTACTAACCCAATGTTTTTTGACTATTATTGCTGATCAACTGTCAAGTGATTTATACTGCGTCAGTCATTCAGCAACTACATATATGCCTGTAGCACACCTCCGCCGCGAAACTCAAAGGGGGAAACCGCTGCGTGAGTTTGCTGTGCAACAGTACTACACTTACGCGAAACTATAGCGAAACAGAGCGAAACAGACGCGTCCGAGATACACGCGGAACCGCTCCAAAGGGCGGACAACGGGCGGAGATGTAGACGGCGCCTAAGCAAATGAGCGAAATCATGTTAGAAAGAGACAACATCATAGTCAGTTTTGTAAATTAGAGCAGGGAATTTCGCTATTGTTTCGCCGCCAAACAACTCACAACTCACAGCGAATCTATGGCGGTTTCGCCCTTTGAGTTTCGCGGCGGAGGTGTTCTACAGGCAATAATGCTATTAGCAATGCGGTAAATATTAATGTTTTTATAACGTTATTAATAAGAGAAAAAAAGACCAGATCCTCCCTATTAGCATATAAAGCCAACCGCATCCAGAAGATAAATACGTAAAGCACATAAAAATTGTTAAAGAGGATATCTGTTTCCTGAAAACTCATTCTAGGGAAACTATGAAAATCCAATTAGTTAGATAAATAGTGTACTAAAGCAAACTCTCGAGATAAGCTCTATTTACCTATCGAACGTTGATAAATGCAGATTTGTTTAAGTTGTTTGTTGTTTGCCGCTGTTGCGCTGATTACTGGTAACCACAGACTAAACACCACTTCACTGTAAATGTTCGACTACGCGCCAGCGGAATATACATATATAACGGGTTTGATTGAAAACTAGATTTATATATACTTACTGATTTAAAAAATATATCTTATAGGTATAAATGTTTTATATGATTTCATCTTTAATATTATTTAAAATTCTCAATCCCAAACAAAGCTGTAGTTATTTTGCGCCATCGTCAAAGTTATAGATATCACGTATCCAAACGATCTATAACAATTCTTCACAACTCTATTATAAAATTAAATCAACAGCAAAGTAAAAAATAACTATTATTTCAAATTTGATGTTAATTTCAGAACTGTGGCCACCAAAGCCACGTTGAAATGACAAAGCCCCTACTTTGTTACAGGCTTTCGTGCCACGAGCATCTCTATCGTAGATTCTTATATTATGTTCGCGCCCGCATACAGCGTTAGACCCTTGTCAGGTTCTTCCGGAATGTAATTCAATCTAGGCCACCCCATCAATCTGTGAGTTCTCACGCATATATTTCTGTTGATTTGACAAATGAGTAGGGTGTAACGATGAGATAGGAAGCCAGCCGATAAAGTATGCTTGA
This sequence comes from Chloroclystis v-ata, assembly GCA_963691955.1. Taxonomy (NCBI): domain Eukaryota; kingdom Metazoa; phylum Arthropoda; class Insecta; order Lepidoptera; family Geometridae; genus Chloroclystis; species Chloroclystis v-ata. Next base: position 5,458,207 of record OY829902.1, on the reverse strand, counting down.
TGTCTTGCTTCTTGATGTTACCTGCAAATGGATTGAGCTGATTTAAGATTTATAAAACTGTTTTTTTGTTCTCAAACAGGAATAAATATATCAGTTTTATAATTTACTAGCTTCTCAATACTATTTTCCCTTTGCTAAATGTATTGGTATATCTCCTTCTCCTGGTTCACTAATTCTAGTGTAACTAACATGACTTTCTTTTATATAAAAATAGATAGATTCTTGCTGTAATAATATTCATTATGTTGCTATACCTGCTCGTTGGCATACTGCAGAATGAAATCCTAACCATAATGCTTACAGAGCTGATAAAAAGAAAAATGTAGATTTAAAATGATACAACTTGAGTTTGCATAAATAAGAAACTTAAATATTCAAATCAGGTGACATTTTACTTCGATATTAATATCGCGTTGTGCTGAGAGTTAGTGAGTGTTAATATCGACAGGATGGAGGTAATGCATATTCATTAGAGCGACAAATTAATTAGAAGATATGCTCGTGAGCTTTGCACGCCCTGCGTACTTCGGTTGTGCCTTTATGGGGATTTACTACTGTATTAATTAATAAAAGCATTATTTCAAGAATGGATTTATCAACTTGTACAGCAAAGAGCTTTGTCAATTCATTATGAAAGAGTGATGAATTTTTTTTTATAATAATTATTTTCAAAGGTTACCACCGGAGCTATAAGCCTAGTTATTGTGGTATAACTTTTGAAAATATCGAAGAAGTTAACAATATTATGCTTTAACACGGAATATTTACCACGATTCTTGGTTTAGGAGTATCTCTGCGAATGACTGATATCCTCTTTCTTGCAGCTTTAGTTTCTTAGATCAATGGTGCATGAAACTGCGCTGTAATATCGAGATACTCAAAAACCAACAAATCGTGTTAAATATGCATTGCATAATAATGTTATTGTGATGTTACAAAATTCCGTCATCTAAACACCAGTAAATCTCGGGCTTAGAACACTTCCACGAACAGGAATCTAGCGCGCGTGTGAACGCAGAACAAACGTGCGTAAAATGTTCAAACAGACTGTAACACAGTGAGTTGAGTTCATAGCCCCCCGTAGGCCGTAAATTACGCAACTCGCCCTCATTACCGCGGCCGCCCATCCGTGGATGATACGAGGGTGAAGGCCCTCCAGCCCATCCATGGCGAGTCTCGCCAGCCAAGTGCCGCTGCAACCCACCAACTCACCACACCTGCCTACCCCTTCAACACTCAACGTACCTACTTACCATCGTTCATTATAAATTCAAAAGGTAAAACTCAATTTCTAACAAAGGTACAAATTCATCCGTTTGCTATTTGAGAGGTGAAAAAAACATCCTCTCAATTAATTTCATCCCATTTCAAAGTTAATTGCTTTTTGCCTTTCTTCTATCGGCGGAAGTTCATCGGTTGAATTATAATTTGTTCCGAGAAACTTATATAGACTGAGCGGCGATAAGCCCATCAAAAAGTGTTAAAATGAAGAATGATTCATATTGCGGAATTAACACGGGAAATTCAAATCCCTTTCATTGTAGGAGATTTATTGCAAAACAAACAGCATTGTGTACGGTTTTGACGTTTTTTATTTGCAGTGTTTTAAAATGAGTTTCACTGTTGGTTTATGGTAGAGAAATATAGCGGGATATCACATTGTGGAATGGAAAGTTGTCGGCGCCAGCGGCGTGGTTGCGGCGTGCGCGGTTTCGTGCAGTCACTAGTTTTATTTACACGAGGTATAATGCGAGCTGAGCCGGCCCGCGGGCTCGCCTAATATGTTATTATGTGAAATAAAACGCGCCGCAGCGAAACCAGACCGCCGCCGCAACACTAGGCTGACTGTACACACGGCTCTGAAACTTTCAGTCATGCTGAAATACTTTTCAGTCATCATCATCATATCAGCCGTCGGACTGCTGGACATAGTCCTCCCTCAATGAATTCCAGTCAGTTCGGTCGGATGCAACTTGCATCCACAGTGAACCAGCTAACTTCACCAACTCATCCGTCCTTCTGGTAGGTGGGCGTCCGACGCTGCGTTTTCAAGTTTAACTTTTCAGTAAATTGATGTAATGGAGCAAATAAAATATCACGATATTTGACGTATGATGTAAGAGATCCGATGAGAAAAATTGGAATAAAACTTTATTTTACTATCTAAAATTGAAGTAGGTAATGCCTCCGAACGCTTTTATACATACATACGCCTTGGGTTAAATGCAAATAAAAGTGCCAAGGTGCTATTGCTCATGAAAATAATTTTCAGTATGATATGCCAGCATCAGAAAATGTTTAGATCTGAATCTAAGTTTGTCTTTCAGATATTTTGGGTACGAACTAAACTCTTGTTTATCAAAAATCTAATTATTTTGAGCTGTCGTTTTTAACCTAATTAGCATTAAGATGATTTAGAATTGAACTAAATACTGATCCTGTAATAGTGACTGTTATCAGTATTTCTAGGTCTTTAATCGTCACGTCTTCCTGACATTTTTATAATGTAGGTCTCTATTCACGCCCGAGTGCAGTGTGAATGAGCCCTTACTCGCGTCTCGCGCGAACTCACTTTGCTTTATCGACTGAAGGAGCGCGCTCATAATTAAAATATATGGCTGCCACTTAAGAATTCTTTCAAGCAAACTCGATATACTTTCGCACTAAATGAAAATTTATAAGTGTATTATATTGTAATTAAAATTTATTACCCTTTTTCTGTCGATATAAAGTATACCGCATGATAACATCATAATACCTATATGTGGATAACCATTATTAAACAAATTAGTTAATAAAATAATAGCATATAATCGACAAACCTCAAAAACAGGATACGTGCAAGTATTGATTTAATTAAAATTAATTACCGAACATGCGGTCGAACGAACCGTCATCAAAAATTTTATTATAATGTATAATCAATCGAGCTAGACACAAGCTGTTATTTCTTTTTGGAATGTGATTATTGAGATATATTTGAAATATCAATCTCTAAAATAATGTATCTGAAATTTAATAAACGACGAAATGATGCAGTCGTAACGCTACGCCATCGTAGACATTGCTACGCGGCGAAGATTTATGCGCAGGAGTCTAAGAAAAATAATGATTTATGTATATTTTTAATAATAATACTTTTATACGTTTAATATTATGGGTATGTATCATGTTAAAATAGGATTTTGGTAAAAAAATATATCGAACGATACGATATTATCTTAGAACACATATTTCAGCACATCTTCACTAGTAATAATGTTGAAAAGTTATATTGAGATCAATCGTCCTTAAAAATCATTGAATTGATTTTTTTATTAATAAAAGAGTACAATCGCTTATTTTTATATGATTTGGAAATAACTGTTAAATGATGTCTATGGCATAGACTTACAATGCGATGTACCTCTGTGTATACGAGAGCTTACCATGATAAATATTTCAATATTCATATAGAGTTCGGGTGTCAAGCTGAGACGTTTCAAATAAGGAATGTGTTCGACAGCGCTGTCACGTTCGGATGGCGTGTTCGGGTGCAATTTGCCAGGTCGCGCCGCCTACTGTAATAACGACTTCCGTACCCAGTCGTGGCGCCTCCTCAAATTGGTCGCTTATCACCAATCTATGGTGTGGAGTAGAATATCAGGCCGATTGCAATTTGTCAACAGAGCGCGCCGTTAGTTGTTCCCTAGTTTACAAATTGCCATACGGCCGACGTCGATGGCCGTCAATAGGCTTTATTGAAAATGTTTACGCTTGTTAGTCCGTTCATGGGTCGTGGATTTTTATGGTATAAGCTTTGAACAAAACATTGTAGATTGTGGAAATTCACCTAGATAATCGTATTATGTATAGAATCGAATTATGTATTGAATAATAATAGTGTTAACGTATATCCAAATTAAAAAACATGTTCACTGAGTGCTTCAATCAATCACAAATTTTCAAAACATTCACAAGCAGTGTATTAGATATATAGGGTTGGCCGTGCCCGGTAGTGGGACTACCTAATATGGGTCGTAATGAATAAGAAGCCTCGTCTCAAACTTTATACAGCATTAAATATCCAGGAAGAATATTATCTATAAACATTTTTCAAGATACAAATTATGCTAAAACCTAAGCCGCAAATTATTACCTGCACGCTAAGTATCCGCAAGTTACGACTCACACTGAAAACTTTGCTATTTCTCAGGAGTATGTTCCAACTTGCTGGTTTATTGCTTACAGAGATATTATTTCAAAGAAACTCTCGGAATTTATTCCGCACATTCGTCTGGGAAAGGTAATCCCAAAGGCTTTTATTCGGCTACTTAGTTTAAATAGTGGGTTTGGATGTGGGTACGGAATCAAACATCGTGTGGAAACTTCTTTGATGTTGTAACTATACAAATGTCCCAGTCTCCCTTACATACCTGCACAGTTAAATAGAAATAAAATGGGAAATATAATTGTTTTCTGTAACTTCATATCCCACGTTAATGAGTCACGAACCAAGTCTATCAAAACAACAGTAGAAATGACCCTCACAAGGATTTATTCATTTCCACGGACGATATGACAATAATGATAAATGATGATAATGAACCCATTAACGATGAAGATAAATTGAAAGTTTCAAAACACAACAAAAACGGACGTATCAAGTGAGCTCAAACTTCGATAGGCATTTTAATGACCAAGCACATAATACTACAATCAGCACGCATACCCAAGATCTGGTTAAGTAAAATCATCTATTACAACTAGCATAAAGTTCAAATTACTGTAGAGGCGCCGTAACTTTGCCCAGTGGCCACAAAAGTCCGTCAAGTAAATGCTATCAATCATAGGAGAGGGTAGAGCTTCCTTGTAATCAACGTATCAAGTGTCAGACTATAACGATCCGAGATTTCGCGAGAAACCCCCGATTTTGTAGATGTGAGAACTGAAAGGTTCATTGATCTTCCAAGAAGTAAATACTAATTCATAAATTTTTACGTATACCTACATTTTTATTTGTACGTTCTACGAGTATAATAAGCCACCAAAGTATTTAAAATAAATATTCTAATGTTACTTTTATAAAATCCAAATATTACCTCCACCTAAGTTCATTATTTTTAATTTATAACTACCCCAAATATCGCTTTCAAAAAGTCTTATCTTACCAATTTAGATATGAGAAACGTCATTAGGTTTTATTTCGTAAACATAAGCAGTTTCTAAGTAGTACCTCGCTGCCTCACGCAAAGCGCTGGCAACCAAAACCAAACTAGTAATATTGGGGTATATTATTAAATAATATGTCTGTCTGGCACGCACATATAGTTACTGGTGACATTCGTCAAAATTAACTCTTACAACGGAAACGAAAATAAGCTATGGAAAAATAGTAATAGCAAGGTTAAGTTCTAATGAAATATTAGTAGGTTCCTGACTATGATTGACATAATTTAGTGAACGGCCCTAGAATTATTGTTACGTGTAGGTCTACGCGATTAAGTCCTATTTCTCTTTGAACATTATTTTATATGGAAACTTTGGAATTGAGATGTGCAATCCTTTAGAATCATATTCGTATTCAATTTTTCCTATTATCTATTTGTATGCTATCGAAGATCAATGTAGCTGAAAGCTTTACGGTAGGCTTATGTCCAGCGGTGGACTTCCGGGTGAAATGAATTTATAATAATGTTAGTACTACTGTACCCTACCTTAGATTTTCATGAATAACTAAGGCCATTGATATTTTATTTTACTTTATTATTGATATTTAAATTAAAATAGTAAAACTACAAGCTTATGTTGCCTTCGTTCTTGGAAGGCAAGACATCTGATGCTCAAGTTTACCGACGTACATGATTATAGTTTCCATTATAACATGAGCAAAATAAAATATCACGGAGCAAAGACATTTGCCATAAACTGAGTGCATTACTAGTCCGCACTGCAAACTTTACGGTTGTTTAAAAATTAGGAGATATAATATGAGTTTTATATATAAATGTTTGTTGCTGTTTCATAGCGTGGCGTGCATAACGAATCCACTTGTGTTTCAACGCTCACTGACAGCACAACAATCTGTTTCAGTAGGGCTGTTCTGAAATTTACGAACTTTACATTCTAAAGTGGGTTAAACAAGGGGTATAAAAAAGATTTTCACAGAACTGAACCTATCAATTCCATCTTATAGTATTTAAAATCAAGTAAGATAGAACCGGACATAAAGTACCGCAGTATCAGCCAGTTACGGACAAGACGTGTTTTTTTTAACTTGTAAGAGATTTTTTGTGTATAAATTATAAATATTAAATGATAACCAAAGAAGCTATCTAGTTATTAATTTGTCAGTTTTTACTAGTGATGACAGAGTCAAGAATTCGTAACATAGCTCATAAAACAACATAATATGAATATTACAGCCCTAGGAAACACACATCTCTGTGTTTGGAATGCGGAATTTTTAAATAGATACGAATAGGTACTTTCTATAAAAGTCTAGTTAATTATAACTCAACGACTGTAATTAAGTTGTTTTTATGGAAACTAAATACGAGTAACCTGCGTAGTAGCTTACCTACTTTAAGATAAGGATATGAAACATGTAATATTAATACCTACCTGTATGTTAGGTATAATTTTTAGCACTTACGTACTGAGACTATTTTAACGCATACACAAACCTTCTTTGTGCTATTCTTAAACCTTAATTTTTGTAAATGTTATTTAAGTATGATAAATAAATAAAAAAAATATATTAATATTATTTGAATGAATTTTAATTTCCCAATATTGCCATAAAAAAACGAGAAAAACTCCTTTCCTTTTAGAAATAGTATAAAAGCAGGTAATCAAATTAAATAAATCTATAGATTTCGTTTGAAATGTGTCTGTGACACTGTTGTCTTAGTCAATTCAATTACACCCACAGGAGGTTATAATATTGTAGTATACTTAAGCCGACACCACATACCCAGTTAAATTAAAATGCGTAAACAGATTTTAAGTCAATTTTACACTTTCATGTGAGATTAGGCGATAAATAAAGGTCGCATTTATCTTTTAGTATCATAGAAGTGAATTAAAATTTGTATAATGTTGCCGTTAATAGTTTTTGTATGTCTACAAATACAATCCCATAATAATAGGTACACCTATTCCCTGCGTGACCACTGTGCGCGGTCAACCCACCATTACAGTGGTATAATAAGTAAATATCTTGAGATTTATGTTCGAAATAATTAAGCAAAATCGCCTTAATAACACGACTTTTCTACCAATTTGTTTTCCATGCAATAGACCCAGGAGGCAAATTAAGGCTTGTTATTGAAATAGATTAAGATTGTCGCCAAGTTTTTATTGCTGCTAATTCTTTTGGTCCAATAATATACTTAATTGTGTAATTACTCTTATTGTTGATGACAACAAAACAATTGTAAGACTTATAGAACCACGAGCAAATAAACGTATTCAACCTTAGTGACATGACATAACACATTTTTTGAATGATTAAATTACATATTTTCTACATTCTAGGTCAGAAGCTCTACTAAAGTAACAATAAGCCGTTTCGTTTTATTATTTTTACAAAAAGTTTCAGAGTAGATTTCTAAAGAAGTTTATCAAAGGAATTCGCAAGTCCAAAGTCACAATATATTCGTCTTACAAAAGAAACAACGTCTGACGTAGGTAGATCTCATAGGAAACTTTTTACCAAATACCTTTACAACTATTAACTACATAGTGATTTGAAAAACTCAACACATATTAGAATTTTAATCTTTGTGGTCTTGGTGGTTGTGTTGATTATTGGAAAACCACATAGGGTGTACGGTACACAAATCACGGGTGTTTCAAAGTGAATTTTATATGGCAGCCTTAATGCAATGGTGGGTCTCGGAATTTATCTAATTTATTTACCTCAAAGAGAATAATGAGACTTTGCATCCTCGCATTTTCAACCCTAGAGAAATTTCAGATCCTTTAGTTAAGACTAAAGAAACTCAAACATTATATGAAGCGCACATTTACATGTCATGCGAGTGAAGCAAAAAATTAATACTCGTAGGTACATACAATTAACAAAACAAACAAACCTTTAGATACATCGGGTCGGGTTGCGTTTGGAGTTTATATTTGCTTTTATAACTAAGCAAAACACGTTAAAATACTTGTACTTTGTCTTATGTATGTTGCAGTCATCTGGTTGAAATTATTGAATGACACGTTAATTAAATATCAACATTGATAACTGCTAATAACTCGTCAAGTTATTTAATGTAACGTTCAACGTCTGACTAAACGTCATTTTCATTGATAATTTTGGAATTATGAATAGCCTAAAGCAGACCATAAAACGTAAAAACCGGAATTATGTCTAAGGATTTGATGGAGATCCCATACAAAACAAAGATATAATAAGGAATAACCTTCGTACATAGAAACTTCGATTGGCTTATTATAGGAAATAAAAATCACGTAGCCTACAGTATTTATGTTTGGTAATACACGACGTTTCCAGGAAGTTTCCGATGATTTCCACATTTGAAATAACATTTCCCCCATTTCCAGGGTTTGGTAAACTTGCAGGTATCAGAGCTTACCTGAAGAGGTGTCTATCTAAGCCTTGTTAAGTTTGTGCTTCCTCGCGGAAATTTTTCTCGCGACATATTTGCTTGTCAACGGAAGATCTTTGCATTATTAAACGAAATATAGCTTGTGTACAATAAAGTACTTCGTTCTCGTACGTAACTATCATATAAAATGGGTAAACTTACACCCATATAAGTTCGTATCGTACATTAAATCGTATTAACATAAATATTTAGAGAGCAAAATAATATAAGTTCATATGCTATATACTAAATAAAGCCTGTTTCGTTAAATCTATTATGAAAAATCATGTATTAATTAAATATTGAAATCTTGATCATATTCGATTGGAATAAGTCAGGTTTAGATCTTGAAGCAGTCCCAATATCTATTGAAAAACTAATAAAATTAGTTATCATAAAATACATAAAACTCATAGGTACATACCATTCGCGGTAAACTCCACGCCACGCGTTTATTTGTCACCATATATGGTTCAAACCAGAATAAACAGGTGCTCAAGACGAAGCTGGATTACCTACGAGTATGAATACCAAAACGTAGGTAGGTAGATATCGTAACTAATGCATATTCCGCATTCATATGGTACCCGAGAAGTTGGCGTCGATCAAGCCTAGTTAGATCGCGTGCTTGTTCCGGGTACGATAAACTTTTTAACAGCTGTGTAACAACTCAACTTTATGCTATCCAAAATGAAGTTTGCTATCAAGGGGATGCACGTTGTTTCCTAAATAAAGGAGTATTTAACAATTAAACGTTAGCTTCCTACTTTAGTGAGGTTTAAAGTTGATTTCTGCTCGTTGAAATGTACTTTTCCGTTCGAGTTTGTTTTTCACCTAAGCGAGTTGCTTAAAAGTTTTTTATGAGTACTATTTGGTTTGAATAGGACATAAATGTAGCTTTCTTGGGCTGGAAAAATAAAGTTGACGTTATACAAGTTATGGAAGCGGAGCTTTAGTAATAAATCTTATAATTATAACAATTATCATAACATTATGTTGTATTTATTGACTTGTCAAAGAGATCTTCAAGAATTTAAGGAAAAAATTACATTATTCATTTAATCTATAATCCATTTCCGACTGGAGATAGATAAGATATATAAATAAATATAATCCATAAACATTGGTTTTGGGAGATGAGAACATGCATCAGCACTAGTCACTATACAAATCAGAACTGTTGTCTCTGAAAATCTGCCACACAATGTTAGGCTAATCACAAAAGTACTCAAACTCATCTAGCAGACAACACAAACAGCCGCTTAGGCCCATTGTCCTCAACTCTGTTTGAACACACGCCTTCAATCATGGACCGAAGCATCTATCGTTTGATCAAGCTATCATGCTGTTTAGATAATGTATGACAGTTCAATTGGATTGTTACATGTCTTAGACGCGTTTGGAGTGATGTCTTTTGATACGAGTAGATTACAATGTATGGAGCCTTATCATTGTTTATTCTGTCAATAGGCTTTACTGTAAAGGTTTTTAATAGTAGGGGCAAAATCCTATAAAATTTGAGTATGAAATAAAATTTTTCGTTGTAATTTTATAACTTAAATAAAATAATAAAGCGGGTCAAGCCGCGGGCAGGTCAGCTAGTTTTAAATTATTTCTGGCTTTCTTTAACTTAACTATTTTTGAAACATACTTATAGAGAAGTTAGATACTATACAACAATAAATGTAACGGCTACAGATTCTGGAACTCCAGCTCCGACCATGATGTAAGAACACATTCGAATCCGCGTGGCAACTATAAAAGTCCCACAAAGAGTTGTTCCGCTCCTTCATAAAACTAACAATATTGTGCGCGGTAACAAGACAAGAACGTTTCTCTTGAGCCCACATTCGCGCTATTGTCTCGTTCAGTAGACTTTAGGGGCTTGAGTCCGCAGTGTTAGACTCTACAGACCATTGTTTAGCTTCCTTCACCTGGCAAGACGGATCCCACACAAAGGCGACGCTCGTTTCTGCACTTGTGTTTGTTTTTGTTATGCAATTGCCAGGTTTTCGAGCATTTTCAAGCACCCACACGTTGAGGGCGGATCTTCGCTCGTTTGTGAATTGGAGTGAGCTCAAGATGCTTCATCCTGCATGCTATTATCAAACGAGCGCGGATTCCGGCTCATACTTGCTTGCTTCAGTGCATTCTTCTGAGGTGTAAGTATGCTGTAATAACGAGGCCTTTTGGATGTTATTGTTATGTATAAAGATTTAATATACCCTTATAAACTAACGTAACTACATAAATGTTATTATTCAATGGATCTATCACATTTTAAAATATCATTAGTAGATTTGTCTATACATACGGTCATGGTTAGCTCCAATACTGCTGATGATTTGAAAGAACTATCAAGTATATTATATTTATTTAAAATACAATTCATGTAATATGCACTCAGTAAATTTTATGTAGGTATGTTACGTATGGTTTAGTGAAGTCTATTTTTATTTTATGCTATGCGGTTGTGGCTATCAAACTACTGATGCTGAACCGACAAATAATTCTCACTCACACACAGTGATTTGAATTAGTGGAATCAGGGAATGCAAAAGGCGCTGCGCACTGACTTTCACAAAACTCATTATAGGACTACCACTATATGAGACTGCGGTTTGGTATCTATATAAATAAATATATTGCTGGACAATTCACACAGCTTTATACATTAATAAAATAATTATTGTTTACATTAAAGGGATTACCTTATATATGCTCAGTTATTATTCTATTATATACCTACTCTGGTGAGCATATTTACGTTATGAAACATTAAAAAATACCTTGTTTATATCCAGAAGGCATATCCTAAGTTCCTTCAAACCATATCTTTCCTCCGGTGTCCCGCGTTTTAAGTTCAGTTTTTATTCAAGACTTTTTATCTATTGCAATTGTTGATCACCGACTTTAGCAACTAAATATAGAGCGTTTCCCGATGCCTGTGCAAGGGGTTCTAGTAATTCGATACCACCGTCGCGTCGTAAGTAAATGTTTGATCAAGTAGGTGTTGGTGTCGGAAGTCGGGTGAAATGAATTGATTGCCTTCTATAAGATTGAGCGCACAACTTCATCCCGCGGGAATGGAGTCAGTAAAACGAGATAGTTAACTAACTTGTTTGCACTAATGATGGATAATGAATGATCGCGCGTTAAAACTAAAACAATCGCGTTGTAGAGGGAATTCTAAGTCGGAAAACTAAGTATCAACTATCAAATAAGATCCTTAAGTATTACCGATATTCAAACATAATCTGCTAGTTAAACATTTAAAGCAGTGTTAGAAAAAATATGTTATTTTTCAGTTTACAGCGTCTTTAGATTTTGATGTTTATTAGTTACCTAGTTAATTTATATGTATGGGTTATTTATGTCGTAGCACATGTTAGCTTTCGCCCCGGCTCTGCCGCGTTCAAGTTTATTCACTCGTGGGAAAAGTTTTAATTCGTTATTCTGTTATTCCGATGACAAATCCAACAATAAAAAACCATGAAACCGGTCAAGTTAGAGCAACTCCAACTTTTATTTTAGGAATTTACCTAACTATATAACAAGAGTAGTCCGTCAAAAGCTCTTCGAAGTGGAATTGCATCCTCCAAAATGCTGGTCGGTCACCATCTGGCCTGAGACGACACAGGGTCGTAAATTTTGTAGAATTCACTGCAAGACGCCACTAGGAGATGGAAACTTCTAGATATATTATAAGTAGATGCTCCTAATAATTATGCAAGTAGCCTTAGTAACGAGGAGGCCGCTTATAAGCAAATGGGTTCGATCTTAGCCGTGGAAAAGTTTTTGAAAGTTTTATATGACATGATAGAAGATGTGAATAGTATTGAATATGTAAATAGTGCAGGATTATTTAATTAAAATGGTAATTGTGTACGCTTGTAGCTGATTCGATTACCGTTTTAACATCTTTTGAGCAAAAGCTTTATTTTGTCTTGAACAAGACTTTTAGCAGCTGTGAAAACATAAATTACTTTGTCCACAACATTGTCTTGAAATCTATACTGAAATCTATATGATAACTATTGGTGTTACAATTATAACTTTAAGTGTTTAGAACGATTTTACATTTTACAAGCAATAAAACATGAATTATTGTATTTAATAAATGTTCGTCATTAGTACCGTTTATTATGTAGATAAATTTGTCTATTATAAAGGTCTTAGACAATTTTAGAAATAAAAAAATATACAATTTTAGACAACGACATCTAGCCCCGAGGTAAGCTCAAAGCTTGTGTTACGGGTGCTAGATTTCTGATATACTTAATATAATAAAATAATATAAATAGAATAAAGGTTTTGTTTCCGTTTAAAAAAGTAGGTTAAAGGCTACAGGGGGTTTTTGTGTGATCATAATAAGTCAAGCTTTTTGCTAGGATTTATTCATACGTGAATCCAGGAAAGGGATTCAGAATAATCTACTCAACATACTCACCGTAATAGAAACATTTAACCAAATCCATTTAATGTGGCGTAAACAAAAACTCAGAACGCAACCAACCCACCATTATATCGTTTCTAATAAATAAAATGTAAATAAAATTACGGAACAGAACAAAGAGTATGGTGATTTGCATAATGCTGTTCACCTTTTAGCTTTCGACTTGGCCTGGGCTCGAGCCAAACCGACTCCATTATATGAGAGACCGCAGATTATAAGCTTACGTCCCTTCGCTCCGTGTCGCCAGGAACATGCCGGGTAATAAACTATTGTTGCTACTGTAAAAAAATGTTTTTTTTTGTATATAAGTGCCTAAACTAAGTAAAACCTGTTTCATAGGGTAAAGTTGTATTATACATGAAATACACTACAAGTAGTAAGTAGTAGCTAGTTGATGAAATAGAATGTGCAGTCGACAAAGTTACGTTCAGCATCTATTCGTGGTCATGAATTATGGCCGCGGGCGACTCATTAAAAAGAACACGATCTAGTCTAATATAACTTGAGTACCCGTTGGTTACCAGAGCACCCGCCTAAGGGTGCTCTTCCACCAGAATTATGCTACAAAAAAATTGATGGACTCTAAGGAAGTTCAGATTCATTGTGTTTAAAATTCAAAAAGCTTGTTTGATCATATATATTTAATTAAACTGAAATATTAGTAAATTTTGTTTATATGCATGCAAAATAACAGCATCCGGCACTTAGCAAACCACTGTAATTTAATATGGATGGATTATGTGATAAAGATACATATTACAATAAATTATAAAGTTTTTAAATTCCGACGAAAAGAGAAACTCTTTAGTCCCATTATGAAGTTGCGTGCTGAAATAAATACCTCTACTTTTATAGTCGAGGCTTAAAAATGTCGGTACAGATTCAGTCAGCCCTATCAAAGTAGTGGTTTCCTTGTTTGTGTCAGATTCTTGTGTAATCTGAGCCATAATTTAGACTAGGCAGCATTCACACAAAGCGCACAAGTAGCATGTAAATAGGACCAACAACTTTGAAAGTAAAAAAAAAGATATTAAAAAATACTACTTCTGGAAAAGTAAAAAAAACGTTGCAAATTTTAAAAAGGACAAATTAATTTGCCTAAATGGTTTTTGGCGCAAGTTTCTGCTGCACCTTAAAAACTATGGAGGAACTTATGCACTATGTAATAGTTTGATTTCCAATTACTTATATTAAAGTCAGTCTCATCCAAGTTGTTAGTTGACCAAAGTAATGTTTAAATCGTCCAAAGTCGGTTACACCTCGAACGAAATCATTGAAAACTTTCCAGTCGCTAGTCGTAAATTGATTACTGGGCGGTTTAGTTGCGACTTGTTCACACTACGACACAACTTCTCTGTGACTTTCAATGAGTTGCCAATAGCCGCGCTAGACCATTTAATCTGTGAAAATTACAAATTGTCTGTCTTGTTAAATATGCTTTGACTAAAACTTCTGAATACAGTATGAATTGAAAAACTGAATAGGTAGGTAGTAACTTCTTTTGAGAAAAATATACCTTCAAGCAGAAATTTTTCATTGTTTATTTGTCCTTTTAATAAAAAATAGAGCTATAAAATAATGCATCCACAGTAATCACAGATATAAGGAAGCTCACGTCTAAATTTAATTGCTGGATAAGTGCGAAGCTTTTACAGTTTTTCTTCAAAGCTGTCCCTCAAATCTTTTACTTTGTGACGAAGGTTTCGCCTTTTAATGTTAAACAAATTTTCCCTAACAGACTTTTTCGTGACTCACCTGGAGGATTTGAGAGATATACGGGGTTTTACCGTTTGTTTTTGTTTTTATTTACCTACCTTTCGTTATGTTACTGATGTTAGTTTTGTTTTATTGTTGTTTTATGTAACGTTTTAAAACCTTAGAAGTAGTCTGTACTGATACTACCATTTTGCTTAAAAAAATATTGAAGACAACCTATATTTACCTGCCAAAAATCATATTTTTAATTTTTTCATTAGCTCTTGCAAAATTAAGCTTGATGACCGCTAAACATTCCAGATGCCAACTGAAACACCAGGACTTTCAGTCGCTCACTAGATGATAAGAATAAAATTAGTGAATTGGTTATTCTGGAACCACTTACCTCTGGTAAAACAATGGGACTAAGAAGTGTATAACGAAATAACACGGGAATAGTTATTTAACCGTGTTCCCCCTTGTCTGTGACGTTTACCATTCGATCCATATCTTTGAGGATATAAGCGAAGGGGACGGTTGGGAATAAACCGAAAAAATAACGAATATGTAATAAAATGTAGCAATGTCATTAGTATTCACAGCGATGGAGCGTTTCCTTCAAAGTGCGGTGGCAAATGTTTTGTGCGTAACTCATCCACTCCAATATCGGAGAGATTGAAGGCAAAGTTATTGCTGTAACAATTTCATATTGCCCTATAAAACCTCACTTTCGCTTTATTTATTCGCAGTTAAGTTACCAATTTTTGATATTACGTTTAAGTTGTATTTACCTTGCTGACTTAATGCGTCTTAAAGTGGCTCAACTGGATATGATAGCATTGATGATAGGTAGTTACGAGTATGTAATGATTTTTAAGATTAACTTGGCATTAACATGATTTAAACTGCGGAAATAATTGGTTTAGTAAGGTTTTTAGGTATTACGAGTAAACATCGATAATAGTCTAGGGTTACCATTATCCAACCATGGTTTCAGGAAATTAACAGAAACCACAATCCACGATAAAAATATTTATGAACACTGGCGTTGTAAACAATGTTAAACCAACAAGGCATAGTGAATTGCTTTTTAATTTCATTTAAAATTCACGAGGCTTGTCGTTGCATGAAACATTTTGGCTTACACGAAGAAAATATAAAATTTAAATATAATAAATATTAGCTATATTTAATTTAAGGAAAATTATATGTCACAATATATTTGGCATTTATTTGTGTGTGTCAATTGCTTAAACCAGCAAGGTGTCGCTTTATTCCTTTACAAATACGGTATAGAACGTAAATTTACGATTTGAGTTTGATCTATACAAAATAAATTAAATATAAAATGATATCAATAGTACTTATAGACATGAACGTTTATTAACGTAAATCAATCGGTAGTGTCACTACACTGCCTCACTAGCCTAGAAAACTTGTATCGTCTCAGCTCAGAAAACATTTAGAGGTAAACTTTAAGGCTTTTAAAGGCAGCGAATTCATATGATAAACGCTTTTAAAAAGGTTAAAAAGTCGTATATGTGTGATATTTGCTGTAGTCAGTGAACGTTATCATATGAGTTATTCTTTTGGAGATAGTGATAAGCCGGGGATTGGTGGTTTCACATTAAAATCTCGTTAGCCTTAGGAAGCTCTCGCTGGTAAGCAGGCTTGACCGGGTCTGGCTAAATTATTGTTAAACTCAATGATTATCTAGTTATTCTAGCTTTTTTCCCGCCTTTCAAACTGTTATTATGGATTTTCCCTATGGTCTCTTTACATAATTTATGTAAGAGACTAGTGTCATTCTCATGTATAAAATGTAACAAGCATCAAATCAAATCAAATCAAAACACTTTATTGTACACCAATAACACAACACACAAATAAAACACAAAAAGAGACACGTACAATGGGCGGCCTTATCGCTAAAGAGCGATCTCTTCCAGGCAACCTTTGGATGGAAGAGCATCGAACATACCGCAGAGTTAGAGATATTGCTGTGTAAATTGTCCAGCAATATTTATTTATTTATACAATTATTTAAGACATCCTTATGCGATTAATATAGCATCAATATTTATTTATATAATTATTAATATAGCATCAATATTCTTTGGCAAAATGTGATAACCATCTATGATGGTCAAGAATAATTTATATTTTCACTTATATCGAAGAGCTAGCTGACTTAAAATTAACAATTGTAATGAGTGGAAAAATGAAGAATCTATTACAAATTTGTCAGATCTAATGCGGAAGCACACACGTGCCTTCAGCGGCTACAGTTAGCTTTCGATTCTGGGCACGCTCCCAAATGGCTACTATTTGGATCAGTAGCGCGATCTAAAAGATCACATTTTTGTTCTCCTAATATTTTTCGTATTTTATATCGTCTGTGATACGAAACAGATGGAACTTCTGCAGACTGTGAAAATATATAGCATTATGACGCTTATTCTATCTTATAAATCAATTACTAGACTTGACATAGGCACTCTGAAGTCTAACTGAACTATAACAATTAGGCGCAATTTATCATTATTACAAAACTTTTCTTAATATCCATTAAAATTAAACAAAGCTATGCCTTTAGTCTTCGGATTGCCTTGCTCAATGCTTCTGCAAAAGAATTGCTCGAAGTTCGTAACTTCTTATCTTAACAAAAAATCATTAACAAGTTTTCAGTCATAAATAACTATGGTTTTATGAAGCAGATTTACCGAAGTTTATAATAGTTCATGAGGATACGATTATATTCTCGTTAAGGACTTTTGTTTGTATACTGTTTGATTCAGAAATTCAAAACAAAAAACGTTAAATACCAACATTAAAACAAACTATTTGTCCCACAAGTGGGCAAGGGTGTCCCTAATTATATTATACTTAGTAATCGAAGCAGTTGAACCCACGACCATCAGAATAAAAGTCGAGTATGCTTCCACTTAACCAACATGGCTCCTTGCGTTGAATAAAGTTGTGTAATCGTTGGAGACCCTTATAGTCACAATTCACTGTAACTAATAAGAAAATATGATACTTTCTCGCGTGACTAATGAGTCTTTTCTACTTCTTATTGTTTTTCAGTTGTTGACCTACCGTTCCTGATGTTGGTGCTCGCTGCCCGCTAATTATGCCACTAAAATGATTTATATCAACCGATTGTTATGGCTAAGACTGTGGAGCTACGAAAATTGGATTAAGGTTCATGTCAACGGCGCATTTAGTCCGAGATACAAATCAAAGCCTTAAATACGGGGTAAATGTTAGAGGTAGAACAATAAGGGTAGCTTTTATCGATACATGAACAGCTATTGACAATTTGAAGTGATTTTAGGATAGAGACTGATAAAAATCTATACAAATTATAGAGTTTATTAGAGGTCTAGTTTGTTAGGTTGTATAGAATAATATTTAAAAAAAAACGGAAGTCTGAAATACGACTATATATAGTGCGTCTCCTGCGATAATTACATTTGAATATTAATATTTATTATATTAATATTGATATTTATTGAGTGGAAATTACTATTTCCATTCAATAAATACAGTTTAGGATATTTCTTTAAAATCTTAAATCATAGTTTTATTCAAATTATTCACCCTGTTTATATGAATTGAACAATAAGAATAAGGTTTTTATTTTTGGTGAATTTTTAATTCAGTTTTACTTTATTATACTATGACCTAGTTTTTTGATTTGAACAAAAAAACATATTTTATAAAGTTGTATATGGTCTATATTATTTATTTTATTAAAAAAATACAAAATTCGGTTCATTTGCAAATTTCGTCTCTGCGCGACCGGTGGTCACGTTTCTTTAGGCCACCTACGTGATTGTGGGTCAATAGGCCTAACTGTTATATTCTTTAGACCGAAATGCATACTTTTTCGTAATGCCAAAGTCAACCGCAAACGGGTGGGCCGATTTCTGTGTTTCTATGATATTTCATTCTTTAAGATGAGAAATCATGGGAAAATGCGGTTGAAGACGCAGGCGAGTCAGCAAGTAAATTATATAAAACAATGTCAGCTAAGTTTATTGCGAATAAAATAAGTATAAAATAATGAAGTAGTAGTAGTATTAATCAAATTTGATTTGCTCCTTATTAAAGAAGCCTATAATAAAGGTTCAATGAACGTTTATGTTTTGGATTCATGGATACACACGATATATCGTTCAATCATTTTCATTAAAATCAGTACAAGCCGAGGTAATCAGTTTTAATTAATTTTAATACTTACCAGATAATACTATAAAACTTGTTGAAGTTCGATATAATTAATTAATAGCTACCCTAAAGTGCTGGAGAAAATAATATGTAGAGAGGGAGAACATAATCATTGACATCATATGATAGTGCTAGACTACCGAACAAGAAATATATAAAAAAAAGGAATAAAATCAATATAACGTTAAAATAAAAGGTCAGTACATTTTAAAAGCGATAAAATGAAATAAAGAATCTGATTAACTGACCATATAAGATAAGATAAGATAAGATAAGATAATTCTTTATTACACACACCATTATGAAATATTTACAAAAGAACTTAAAAACTATACAAAAACGTATGCGTAATGGGCGGCATTATTATAAACTTAAGTTGTATGCAACAAACATGCATCCGATGTTTGTTACGTATAACTCTTTAACGTAATAATACACAGGCATTTTTTGCTTTTAACAATAAAATACCTTTAAAGCCGCGGGCGAAAAGCAAGCGTTATTATAGTGAAGCAAGAGCAAAATAAATAAACACAGCTTTATAAATATCATCTGATACGGAACAAACCTAGTAAGTCAAGCAACAAACCTTGTTAAAGCGAGCAGAACGGATTTTCATGAGAAATGAACTTAAATGGCTATAAAAAGTATTAGGGTACCAGTGGAGTTATGCTTTTAGTGGTAAAGTACACTCGGACACTCGGCGTGCTGCCGCTCACTGCTTATATAAAGGACTAGCGGTGCCCGCGACTCTGTCCGCGTTAAATTATGTTTGTGTGGGTATTTTCTTGTCATATAAAGGAGCAAAAATTTAAATAGCCTACCCTGTGTCCCAGACCAAAACCTATTATTATTTCATATATTTTAATATTATTTAGTTCAAGTTCCACATATAATAGATACTTATTATAGTACTTCCACCTATAGTACATATGTTTCACAATGTACGAAATATTCTTTAAGTTACCTGTGTTAGAGGAATCTCGCGTATATTAGTTTTGCGCAACTGTGCATATCTTTGTAAACTTTTTATCTATTATACTTCACAAAATCAAGCTATTTAAATACCTTACAAATGTTATGACAATCCTACGAGAAAAAATGTCTGTATTCTATGAATAATTGAGCTGACCAATCCCTAAACAAGAATAAAGTTCAGTTGTGCTGAGTCCAGCCCTGCCCAAAACGCAGAGATATATGTTACAGACCCCTTATTTGAATTATAGCACTTTGACCCATACCAAATCGAATTTTTTATCCAAATCCTTCCCATTTAACGTAAATGTGTTGTTCAAATATTCTGTATTTATTTACAATGCATCAATCAGTCCCTACAGTTTGGATTTTCAATAAAAATGCAATCGATTTTCGTGCACACGCGACGCAAGTTTGCTCCGAAACTGGGATATTGTATCTGTGAAATGGAATTTCATATTCAAGTTGGACACAGGTGTTGATCGTGGCTATTATTAGGAGGTAGCTTTCGAAGGTAGTTTGGTATGAGATATAGAATTTAATTACACTCACTATTGGCAGAGTCAGTTGTAGGTTTTCCTTTATTGAACGCCAAAATAACAATTACACTGAATCGTTTTACAAAAGAGCCCCATTAATTTAAATATCTTTAATAAAATCTCTTAGAATTTTTGATACCTGGAAATCTAATTTATGATTTCAATAAACAAACTACTTGAAATACTCATATAACTCGAACCTGAAGGAACTTTCCTAGAAACTATTCTGTTAGCAAATAAAAACATCGAACCGTTGTCCAAGTAAAAACTGAATAGCTGTCATAAACTCGTTGTCAGGTAGGAGTATAACAAGACACGCAGTTTACGACAAGAGCACATTCACGGCTCAATCTCCACTTGTTCCCGGGATATGGTAACATTCAGATGCAGTAACGGACCGAATTGGGCCCCAACGTACCCGAGAACTTTGCTATAACGTTCTTGGAAACAAGCATGTTGGAAACACTAAATGAGCCGGTAAACTTTGAACTAGCACTAATGCTTTTAATTCTATGTTCTCTGTGGCTATTTGGGATAGAGTAATTTTCATTCTAGTCCATAGCAGCAGATTTGCTGCGGCATTTCAATAGAAGTAATTGGAGTTTTTTATTAAATCTAAAATATACGTTTTACTTTGTATTGTACTTTTACTAAATAAATAAAGTAGAACACGACATAATTTTATATATGCCTCAAATATGATTAAAAAAGACAAGCATTTCTTAAACATTGATTATTATTGATAATTTCAGTTAGTAGTTAATATTTTAATTTAGTTTATATAAAATAAGATACTTGTATGGTCAGTGTACCGCTTATAAAGGTACCACAGCTTATAAACCAGCGCAATGGCTACTACTGCAGTATCCATTGCATTATATACTGAGTGGTGTCCTATTTGTTAATCTACCTTATTATAATCCAACTGTGTAATAATAATAATTGAGTGGATTAAAAATAAAGGAGTTTTTAATTTTTTATTATGTTTGGCATGTTTTTTCTTAATTTATTTGAGAATTACTGGAAGGATATCAATGAAACTTTTCAATTATAAAGCTCATACAACAGAATAAAACATTTTTTACACGGGTAAAGGCCGCAGCAAACCAGTTATATTAACACAAAAGAGAAATCTCTATAATATAAGTGATTTGTTCGTAGGTATTTTTCTACGAAGACATTCTCCAGAAATGTTTTCGTTGAACATTTCTTAGGACCATCTCAGATATTAAAGGATAAGCTTATTATTCCTTAAATAAGTCCCTTCTAGAAAATATAGTATTCGTGGAACGAGTGATAGGTGCTGCGGTGCCACCTACCTACGGTCCGTGAAATATTTTACGATTCCGGAGACATAAGCCGAAAGAGGTAGAGCACCTGCCTTTATGTGCTTAGGCTACCTATATCTTCCACCTATCTAGTTTTTACTTATTTTAGCAATATATCGAGTAATTATGATCAGTAGACGCAACTGAAAGTGCACACCATATAGTACGTTCCACTATGTCAACAAAATGACATGAAACTCGGGCAGGATTTTTTTTTCAGGATTAGGCGGGTTGGTGATCGCAGTTAGTTGATACAGTATCCAGAATGACACTGCCGCTCGAGTCCTGGTATATCATTTTTATTGAACTCGCTGCACTGAAGGTGTACTATAAAGACCTGATATTTTTTATTTATAATACAAATATTATGTATTAATAAAATGTGTTTGTGATGGCGGCCAGTCAATTGTACAAGTTTTGCTTATTTTATGTATGATTTCTGCTTTATTCACAAAATTCTATATCTTACTCTCAATATAGCTGATAACAAAATAATTGTTTGAATTACAAAAAACGTTGGTCAATTACAAATGAGCTCACTGATATGGAAAATTGCATCTGAATATTCTAGAGTTGGCACGTTCAGTTGGTTCCAGGCATGCTAACTAGCTCAACCAAGTGTTCAACCGAGTTGCTTTCCGTTGAATCAACTCAATTAATCCCTTTGTGATTTAGTTCAGTCGGTGCTATGTATTGGTATCCCAGGACGTCTTGGAATGGCCCTCGCGTTATCCTCTCTGGCTTTCGATTCAGCAAATACCGTTCAATACAGATAGCTTGGCTTGAGATAATTTATAGCCTATCTCTTAAATTTTACACGTTTTTACATTAAGTAATTTTATAATAAAATACCTATATTTAATTTTATGATCAGTTTGCAATTATTGAGTTATCACTGTTTTCTTTCCTCGGATCAAAATATTTTTTGCAGCAAAAACATGCGATGTTTTTTTTATAGTCTGCCTATTATCACCCTCCTAGTTTGAACAAATTTATTAAAGTAGTTCTCATAATCTTGAATGGTAAATCGCCCATCTTGATATTTGCCTGCTTTTGGGGGAAAACAAATTTGCTGAGTAGATTCTGACCGAATTATCGTACCCTAGGGCGCATAAATATTGCATCCCCTTTGAAGTAAAATATGTCTTAATCGGCACATCTATTCTTAGTTCTACGAAATTGAGATATTGAGTATTATGTTTCCCATATGCTTTTTAGAGTTGGTCGAGCCTAATACAGTTACAGTATATGGAAATATGGGTTACGATTTTCACAATTTAATATTAATATCTAAAATACACATGACATCTATGTCAAGATGGAACATTTTGTTGTTATTATAGTGTAATTCTACATTGTTTTTGGTCCTGACTTCGAATTTCAATTGAAGTAGCCAGTGATACCAATTACTATCGAAACTAAAAGACTGTGATCGTTCACCTAAAAACATGTAAAAAGAAAAACAATGAGGTTCACAAGCAGAAACTCATGGCCATTAAAGTAATTGATTCGATAAGACATGGAAAAAGTTTTTATTTGACGAGGGACCGGCTCTATGAGGAACGTACATTCTTTGGGAATTGAAAAGGGAAATAGATTTACACAGCGTATGTTTTTACAAACAATAGAAAGGTTCACGGATCCCAAACGGATCTATGGGCGCTAAACCTACTTTTGGGTGTGGTAATAATAATGTCACGCAGTATCTTACACATCGTATATTGTCCTTGTTGTACTTGTAATATAAATATTAAATCCATGCAAAAAATCTAGTTCAAAATAAAAGTAAATAAGGGTGTTCTAAAAATTTAACTCGGCTTGCAAACAGTGACTGTTTAAACAGAAAATGTATTCGAATTTTAGTAGCGTTAACTCGCGAAAACAAAGCGACTTGTTTGCCGTGCAGAAGATAAGTTTTGTTTGGCGTTGGGCTCATACCTTTTGCGGGATTGCAATGCGGTGAAAATATAAAAATATCGCATACGAAGAGGCATGAGTTGCATTGGTTCCCTCAGGGTGTGATTTGGCTGTATTACGCACTGGCTGATTTGATTGCGCGCTGAATGTAGGCCAGTTGATTTACGTTGGCCTATACTATATTATGCAAAGTGGTATTAAACGCGAAATAAAATTATTCATTGTATGACGAATGGATTATGGCTTTGGATTTACTGTGTTTCTGTTCTGTAAAACTTAATTATGATGTTCTTTGTGTTTTCTTTTCCGAAAATGACATTATATTGGCTATACAAAGCAATACGTTACATTATTTTTTACCAATAGTTTCAAATGTTTTATTTATTATTGCGAAGAGCAAAATGGAAGAAAAACTTATTCTGGATTGATAGATTGATGTTTGTTATTTAATTTTTTAATTAATTATATATGTTATAATGAAATTCCAGCAGCGTTTTTCGAGTGCAGTGCGTGTGTCCGTCGGCGGCCCAGCGCGGCCGTAACTTCACGCGCGGCCGCCGCCGGTAACGAGCACACACATAAAACAAAATGCCAGCAGAGGAGGGATCCTCTAAATTTGCTTAAATGCCAAATAAACTGCGAATTGCTTCGCCATTTATGAAAAAGAACCCCGAATTTACATGCTCTCCTACCCAAGAAATTCGTCCGCACCCCAAACCACAAAAAAATACCATTCAACTGACCTTTATAAGTCTCAATTTGAATAATGGAGTGCTTAACACTTATTGTACCACTAAAGTTTAAATTTTATAGATCTAAGCGGTAAAGAGAAGCAATATTTCATATCCAACTGCAATTAAAAGTGCCAAAAATCGTTTTTCTTATGAGCTAGGTCATTATATAAATCGCGTGATATATAAAGGTGGGGTAAATTAGTCGGCACATAAGCGGTAATAAAGGTAAAATAGAGGTATCGTAAATACGAAACGTTTTATAACGCCCTATGCTCCAACTTGCCCTCCGATTTCTAACAAAGATAACAAAAAGTTTGATAAAGTTAATGCCTTAGAGTAGAAATCGTTGATATGACTGCTTGAGCGTAGCCGTAGTACGATCACCGTAGCGTCTCGTAGCGTCGTAGACGTTCGTAGGCGTACGTAGCAGTAAAGATGTAACTAATACAAAACGTTTTATAAAAGGATCTAATGTCGGTAATCAGGCATAATGCACAGGTAATGAATATGCTAATAGTTACTATTTTAGTACTGTATAATATTTTTTATCTATAGTTTATTATATATGTGTAAAAACGATGATAAGTGTGACCCATGAATCATAAAATTATTTCTTAATAAAAATCAAGCTTAGTTGACCTATTTCACTTTCAAAATTTTCGTGAGTTATACTATTCATTTTGTACAACGGGAATTACTCACGTATTTACATAGGAGTTAAACAACTCTCGACGTTTCGACCACATCAAGTCAAACTAAATAAAATAAATAATAAATAAATCAAGAGTAGTCTTCAACAGGAGGAGTGAGCGTCCCGCCGTGCCCCGTCTCCTCTCAGGTCGCGCGCGCTTAGTTGACCTCTTCATAGTCGAGTCCATAGCTTGCTTATTTTTTGGATCTACAACAAAATATGCTGTACCCAAACTTTGCCGATTTGCCCAAAAATGAGGAACTTGTTTGTAAACTACTGTCGGTTGCTATAGAAATATCACTAAAATAAAGGTTTACATTGGTTTAACTTTCGGTATCTAGTTTGGATCTACTAAAAAACATCGTAGCACGTATCGTTTTCTATTAAATATGTTATATCTCAAGATAATTATCTAAATTATATAAAAACATGTTTGTCCTACAAAACCTATGGTTTGATCAAAGAGTCCGCCATTTCCAAAATGTGTCGAAAACGAGGTCAATTTAAATGATTACTATGATTACTAACCAGCTGATTTTTTGTTGTATACTTAATTAATACTTATAAAATCTAACGGACATATTGTCCGACAAATTTCGTGGTCCGTTATCCCGGTTTTACATCCTTGAATTTTTTAATCCTTGATATCTCTGTTAGCTACCACAATCGAGAGTTGGGTATAGGATATCTTTGGACGTCTCATCGAAACGAAGCTACTCACCAAATATTAGCTTACTTGATTTCCATGTACTACGGATCCCGGACTATTATCAATGTAGGTTATGGTTTGATTTTGTAACATTTGTAACTACTTGACATTTATCCGCTGGCAGCTTCACTTGCGTTTTTTACGTTATCTTCATAATCATAATTTATACAATATAGACTATATATACTATTTAGCTAACACTGAAATATTTTTTGAAATTAGATCAGTAGATTCTAAGGTAAGCGCGTTCAAACAAAAAAAAAACAACTTTGAAATATTAGTATAGTTATCATACCGATAAATCAAATTTCAGTGTTATATGTTTTTTGACTTTAAATATAATCTTAAAGTGTCACACATCTCTCGATTACGAACACTTGCAATAAACCCGGTGAGTTCTGTACATAAATCACACATGTCATAGTTTAATAACGCTTGACAGATTTGAGAGCGCAGCATATCCCGGCAATATGTCACGTGCTAGCGAAGCCTCCTATCTCTGGGCCCCGGAGTTACTATTCACAAATATTTAATGATTTTCATCGAAATAAATGTCACGGTGTCTTTCGAACCATGTGCTTTTCATCTCTGAAAAGTAGTGTACACTTTGAGGGATAAAAATAAGCAATGTATATCTGGTGATATTCAATGTTAAATATTAAACAAACAAATACCATGAATAAAACATCATAAAAATATCCGCAGACGATAACTTAGGTTTTCTAGTTTTCTCAGGATAGGATATATTAAATAAACAGTCTTGATTTTCCAATAGTCGCAATATCTGATTATAAAAATAATACTAAAGACTAACAATACGAGTATATAAAACCATTATCATGATTATCTGCCCCACAATGGGTGATGAAAAACTAAAAAGCAGCTTTTTAATTATCTATGTATACTAGATAACTTTGCGCTGCAAAAATGCGATATTGCACAAGTCTAAACTCAGCGGTTGTGTTCTTAGTTCAATAGCATCGCGTCAAGAAACAGCTTAGAAATATATCTACAATTTCTCTAGATTAGAAAATTTGCATTTAATCCCAAATCCCATCCTTCAGACTAAAGGATAAATCTCTAGGGAAAGCCGCGGTTTGAAGATACTTAGCTAATAAGTAGAATTGTGTATTTTCTTTGACAGGTAAAATAGTGTACACTTAAAAGAAACGAATAGCCAGTGGAATTTTATATTGTTTTTTGACGGATTAATAGTCAGGGAAGTTCTGAGTATTGACTATTGGCAGTCGATGGGATTAAAGACACTACCATGAAGATGAAAAGAGCTCAGCCTGACTTTACGCCAACGTAAAATATATATTTTTCTTTACTTATTTCGTACTCATTCGTATTTTGGACGCAAAAATTGTGTATTGTAAGTAACATAGCGTCGTATTTACTAAACTAGGACTTTTTCTTATTCAACACCTGAATTTGTAATGACAAGCGATCTTTATCAGTGATACCGTGATAATATGACAAATAATGTACCGAGATATTAAAATTTATATTATTAAAATTCTTTTGTAAGTGAACTGTGTTTTTAAAGAGCAATAGATATATTTTAAACTGAATTTCAACATTTTCCAGATACTCGTATGATGTATTGTTTGTTCAGTTTAGTAGTTCAATGTACGAGGTTCAAATCCAAGTCAGCATGAAGTAGCGTAACGGATGACATTTGCAACTACGTAAGCAGTAAGTTGTGTAAGCTCAGCATTTCACAGCGTTTTAAACATTTCAATGAAATATTGAACTCCTTTGTAGATTATTAATTAAGATGTATAGATTAAATAAAATAATTCAGAAAACGGCAGCAGCATCGTTTTGTGTGCTAACTTTGTTTTCAGAAACAGCTTACACTATAAGTATATATTTTTATAATTGTTAGCGTTTTATTACCAATAATTTAAAAACCTATATTCTCATACGAGTATGTCATTTTACTCGTTTACTTTGGAAACATCACACATTATATTTAAAAATACCTCCGAGTTTGTACGATACATATTTCAAATTATAAAAAAGTATTGAAAGCTTTATACACCCATTATTAAAATTCGGCAAATTTCACGGCATTTAATCCTTATCAGCAATTTGGGATTGGCGTTTAGAAAGGCCGATGAAAAACGCTCCACGACATATTGATTTTATGCATGAATGTATTTGAAGTCGTATTTGAAGAAATTAGAGGCGAGAACGGGCGGAATGTTGACATCTGCGTAAGAAGCGATTACACGGCTGCTTGCGTCTTGCGTGAGATTTACTTGCGATATTCGAGTTCCTTCACTGTATTCTTTTTACAAAGTAATTTAATCAAAACGTAAGAAGGCGTACAATCGGTAAAGTATTTGAAGAATATGCGTTCCGTCAACCTTACAGCCAGTGATGGTGATGCGGTAATTAAGGATAGTTTGTGCTAAAAGTAAGCAAATACCCAAATAAATTTACAAATAATAAAACTACATAATAAGTGACAGTTTCAGGTAGAGATATTTGAGTATTATCATAGGGCTATTACGTAAAAAAGAAATATCCATAGTATTATGTACGTTTTCCAGAAGCCATGTAAATGTCAGCGGTCATAACAAGTAGTGTACTAGGACTGGCACTTGTCAATTATTGCTATCTCATTAGCAGTACAAGGTAAGCTAGAAGACAATATAAAATTTTATAAGAACATGAAGCGGATGACATACTGTGATTTATATGCTTTTGAGTTTCCCGATCCGTTACCATTTCAAGCACCATCTTCACGGGGAGAAAGAAAGAAAAATTATAATTCAGAATCATAACAAAATAAACAATCCATCGTTCGATATTATTAGTTTAATGAAATATCAATAGGTAATATTTTTCTTCAGCCTAAATAACAAAATTAATTGAATAATAAGCGTGGATAAGGTTTGTAACATTTGTAAAAAGATTCCAAATCAAATCACTACATACATATTATAAAACAAAGTCCTTGTCTATGTCACTTTCAAATCTTTCAATTCCTTGTCTATGCTTCAATCTTTAAAACTACACAACGGATTTCGACGTTTTTTAAAATAGATTGAGTGATTTAGGAGAAAGGTGTATAAGTATAATGAGGTACACGAAGCGAAGCGAGGGCGGGTCGCTAGTATTTGTTTATAAATTTTTGTAAGTAGATTTAATTTTGTTATTAATCCTGAAGAAATCAGAATTGAATCCGTGTGTAGAAATCAGGAAAAGTCGCTTAGTACAAATTATTTTATAAAGTGGGTTTCTTAATACCATTTACATTATGACAAGATTCCTTCCAATCACATTCCTTCTCAGGGTAATCAACTGTTTCAGGCCAGAGGAATGCAGAATGCACATTACTCAGTTATACTCGTACAAGTACACTATTATAGCTATGCTGCAATTGCACTATACCTATGCCATAGATGCTGCTTGCCTAATGCGGGCTTTCTCACAAAGACGGGATTTCAATAGACCTAATCAATGTTGTAATACGGCCTCAACTAGTAAGTACTCGTGTTTAATATAGGAATGAAATTGTTCGTCCATATTGGTCTTTTGACTAAGGATACTCAACGGTTTCTAGAGACGGCTGTGTTTGAAGTTTATCTTCGAGACTGTTATAAAGACGACATTTGGGGTTTTAT
Source organism: Chloroclystis v-ata (assembly GCA_963691955.1). NCBI lineage: Eukaryota > Metazoa > Arthropoda > Insecta > Lepidoptera > Geometridae > Chloroclystis > Chloroclystis v-ata. Next base: position 5,428,698 of record OY829902.1, on the reverse strand, counting down.
TGATGGTATGATTAATTTAAAAAGGCGTGTTAGATGGTAGCACACTCGAATTTCTTTCATTGGCGAGGGTAAAAATCCCTGGATGTTTCTTCTAAATTATTCATAAATATACGTGCACTTTAAAATCATCTGCTTTAACAGTAATGGCAAATATTAATCGTGAGGAAACCGGCATTTTCTGAGAACTTAAAAGTAGTTTAAAGACATGTGATATCACATCACGGTCATGGCCTAATCCCTGTTGACAAAAGATAAGTGTTTGTGCCTAACAACGAGGACGGAAATAGGGGTGCTATGTAGACGGACGGATAAATGGGTCCGGGGCCGTATGAGGTGTGAAATCAATATAAATCTGTATTTAAAGAGTAAATGAATTTAAACTATTAGGGTCAAACAGCGTATGTAGAATCAATGTTGCGGCCAGTGACGAATGCACGGCACATTTATTAATGGCCGGTCTAAGGCTGGGACCTGCAAGAATTCCCCGCGGTTCCTAGAACTCAATTCCATGGCGCCGGCGGGCCGGACGCTATTTGTTGTGCACCCGCAGACTGAAAACGAATACGTATTTTAAACACAGTTATATTTTAATATACTCATCAAAACTAAATTCCACTTCCAATATTAAAATGTAGATATTAATTATAAACTGTACGATTTTTGTTTTATAGTATAGGTACTATTGTTTACCTATTTTGTTAAGAGTATTTTATTTTATTGCGATGTTTTTAATTATTAACTATTTTGAACAATTCGTACAGCAATATCTACATTTTCACGCGGAAGCGCGATTTTTAAGAAAGCCTCATCATTAAATGTAAAATTTCATCGTAAAATGGTCCTTAAAGTTTATAAGCTAAATTTCTCGCGTTCGTCTAATGCCTAGTAGTAGCGAACTATTTTATTATTTTTTCCAGTTTATTCACATTTTATAGGTATCTCTTAATATAAAAAATTTTTTACTTTCACAAAATTATGTGAAATATACATTATTTGTATTGCTTTGTCGGCATAACTGAGCGATCTGTGAGTGTTAAAGTTACTTTCCTATTCATGATACAAGAATAAAAAATATTTCATTATGCATACAGCAGGATGTGATTTCGTAATGCGGGCGTCCGTGCAAGTACATGGGGTACTCGGAAACAATGAATTATAGGCAGCTTTTTAGAATCCACTCATGTCCACGGAAATAGTTTTGCTTTAGTAAGAACATAATTATATTTAAAGCGAAATTGTTACATTGCAAAATGATGTAACTTTTATATTTGTGTAGTATCAATTTGTTATTGTACTTCAACATATTCTATGGTAGTATATACATATGTATGTATAGTAAAACCATTCTAAAAATGAACTCCCCTCCACAAAACCGTGATGATTTCAACGTGTGAGAGGAAATACAGAAAAACAGAAAACACAGAAAAAAAAATACAGAATTCGGTAGAGGGGCGTTCATTTTAGAAATGGTTTTACTATACCTACGTTTACTATTTTATTTATTTGTATACAAATAGCATTGAGGTACGCTTTAATATTTGGATTCAGATAGATCATTGCTTTATTGGTAACTGAAATGAGAAACGTGGAAATAAATTATACATTTGAATTTATTCTTATTTTATTGTAATAATTATTTATTTAGCATAGAAAATTATATACCTGTTACCAGAGTTACCTAAAGTGAACAAAGGAGACAAAGGGTATATAGCGCTTTACTAACATATAAATTTACGTCAATTACCTTGCAAATGTAGGTATTATAAAGTACTTCCCTTCATCAAAATGCTTTTCTTTAAAACAATTTTGTTTATGGGGTGCTACGCCACGTTTATTCCAGTTACCTGGAAAATCGATACTTTACGGCTAATCATGATTTCCTTCATCGAAGCCATAATTCATTCTAAGAAAGTATTCAATTAACGGACAAAATGACACGGAAAACTTTACCGCTTCCAACTTCGCAAAGGTTTCCATAAAAATACAATTACCCTTTGATGGTATCTGGAATATGTTAAATTCTCATTTACATTCGTTTCACAATTAGTGAAGGATGATATTAAATTATTGTATGTTATGAATTATTAAGGTTTTGCTGATATTATTAGTAAGAATTGCTGTAATATTATGATCAGATGGAAATACCCTAATTACCTACCTACCAAATTGCTGAGCCGAGCTAACATTTTCAATCTTTTTTTTGGCTGTCAATTCCTCTAGGTCAGATTTTTCAATATTTTTCTTTAATGTGTGCTAATGGATTTCAAATATATTAGCGTCTACTACCACCTGTACATATAGGTACATAACAAATCATTAAATAAAACCAAAATAAAGGTGTCGGTTTCAAGTTACAATTGGTTATTAAAGAGCAACGCAATCAATAAGGTAACAGTAGTAGGGTTTCTTTGCGGTCAGTGTTTGTAATAAAATATCATTTCACCGAGGAAATACCTTCTTACATTTCTTTGAATGGAAACCTTTTTATTAGGCCAACCATATTTGTGTCCCAAAAATTATAAAGCATATCATTTCATATATTGCCTATATTTATTGTTTTGTTAGAATTATATAATGGTATAGAAAGGTTTCGGTACCCTTGACTATACTTGATTTAGAAAAAGAATTTGAATAACTATACGAGTGAAATATGTGAGTTTGAAAAGGTTACAATATAAAGAGTAAAGTATTCGTTTACTTAACCTTTAATATCAAACTTCACATAAATGGTTACCGAATTCATAGAAAAACCTTTCGTTCAATGCAAATAACAGGCTCCGAGTATAGAGAAAGAAAGCAATGCTTTGCTAGAAAGGGATGGAGGTAAGAAAGGGGGTGGCGCTATTCGTTAGTAGTGCTGCAAGTCTGCACCAGTTGTTACTGAGCCTTCGACCGAGGCAGTCGCGTGCAAATCCCACCAAAACTTTACGTATCAAACTTTTCACGGGAATCCGTCGAAGTATTTTCCGATTTTCGGTGTATAGCGCTTCTAATAGCCTTTTTGCGTGAGTCAAATGTAATCTACGGGACAATTTGACTGTAGAACAATAAACGTTTTGCTAGCTAATAGCCCAGTCAATTTAAACATTTCAAGTTACATAAAGTCCCAACAAGCTGGATTTCTGTGAAATTGTTCAAATCATAATTATAAACAATGTCTAAAAGATCCCCATCATTCCACGTTAAGGAAAAAGTTTTATTCAAGGTTAAATGTCAAAAAATTTAGTTTTTCGCGATTTTCAGCAAAACGGTAAGTTTTATCATAATAGTACCTAGGACAAAATTGTAGATCATGAAATTATCTATCAAAATGTATCAACACTTTTTTCTTACAAGCCACCGTTTCTGAGATATAACGGTTCAAAAAGTTATAAAAATTGTTTACATAATGAAATGAAATGTTCAAAAAGTTATTAAATTGCGTCAATAGCGATGTATCGCATGATACTTTGTCGGAACGAAACGAATCCTCCGTTGTTTGTGATTCAATATTAGAGCACGACCGGCCTTGACAATTTTTTTTTATTTTTTTTATTTAATTACAAGAAAAAGGCTTTGTCGCTGAGCGACCACATCGTCTTATCGGGAACTTGACAATTTGTGCATGCCAACTTTTATAACTTTTTGAACCGTTATATCTCAGAAACGGTGGCTTGTAAGAAAAAAGTGTTGATACATTTTGATAGATAATTTCATGATCTACAATTTTGTCCTAAGTACTTTTATGATAAAACTTACCGTTTTGCTGAAAATCGCGAAAAACTAAATTTTTTGACATTTAACCTGGAATAAAACTTTTTCCTTAACGTGGAATGATGGGGATCTTTTAGACATTGTTTATAATTATGATTTGAACAATTTCACAGAAATCCAGCTTGTTGGGACTTTATGTAACTTCACCCTCATTTTTTTGTATAAATTGACTGGACTATAATTCGTATGTGATAGTTTTCAAGAGAAAATCGTTGTTGTAAATTTGGGCGCCCAACGTGTTGCTGTTTTTTAGTTTTTGTCAAATGTAGGTTTTAGGTTAATGTCAATTCAATTGAGGATGTTCTGCTTAGGACAGATAAGTTTGGCTAGAAGTGTTAGGATGCTGTTGGCGTTGTTGGTCCTGGATTGGTTACTAGCTGCCACCACCGATGCAACTACGCGTAAGTTTTGCAAACTCATTAAAATCATAAAATTATACCATAATTTATCATTAAAAGTTTTGTTTCGATTTTTCATCATTTATGATATAAGTATCAATTAATAAAGATTCCATAGGTAGTTATTTCCATTTAAAAATTGATATTAAAAAAAAGTTTCAATAAATTAATGTTTTTAAATTAATTTAAATGTATTATAATAAATTTTATACTATAGAACAGTGTCTATCAACTATAAAAAAACTTAACTTAAGTTCCTGAGCTAACTGTATTTGGCTTAGCAAAAAACTTATTATTATATTATTAAATTATCCAAGTATCATGCATGTACTGTGTCAAAAACTATCTCATATCATTTCACTTTAAAATTTTCGTGAATTAAACTACACATTTTATAACAACGAGAATTACTCACGTATTTACAAAAGAGTTAAAATACTCTCGATGTTTTGACTACAACAAGAACAGATTTTCTCAGGTTGACATCAGAAAATGAAAAATTATATTTTAGTTGGTGACTTTGTTTACAAACTGATACAAAAAAGGCATTTATTTCACCTTATATGAAATAAATTAATTATGTGTGATTATTGTCTTTGTTTGTTTTGTAAACTTATCACTATCACCAACAACCAATCTGGCAGGTGAATTGGGTTGTTACAAAAATGATTATGATGAAATTTCGGATATACGGACAAGTAGCCTATTTTCACAAACACTAAGGAGATGTTCACTGATACGTTATAAGGTCTCAAATACCACATAAGTCTTTGTTTTAGTTGATACGGAAGATAGTTAATATGTATTCACCCCACAGATTACCAACCAGATACCTCATAACAGGCGAGGACCGCGCGGCAAACATATGGTTAAACCAACCATATCTAAAGCCCCGCCTCGAAACACGGCTTTAGTAGCGACCAAATGTCAGACCCGTGAACTTCATATACGTTTCAATAGTCTAACGCAAGTGAAGAGGTCAGCTTATAATGGCTACTCGTACGAAGGACGTTCACTTGTCTCTTTTCCGCATTGCGCTTATTGCATTCGTTGTCCTTCTCGGCGAAAGCACGTGTAACGTTAGTGTTGTACATTCTAATCGATATCGTTAAAAATGATAGACGACGTAGATAAGCGGGTCTCTCGGTATTATTGTATGTAAAAATAAATAAGTTATCCATAAACCGTTTAAATATGTTTATAGAGTACTTACTCAGTAAAATGAATTATTAATGATAAATTTTTCAAATATCATTTTTTAATTTTTAAGTTCTACAGATTTGTGTATTCCAAAAATAAATACATGTCATATCTACCTACCTACATGATGCTATTTTCATTTTAATATGAAATTTTAAAACGAATCATCGAAATTAATTATCGACAAATTCGTTCAATGTTCCCAACCCGCGACCTAAGTGCGACCTTGAAATAGCCAATCACAACGCCTTTGTTCCAGTCCCCGCAACCCGCGCCTTCCTCCAATTTCGGTGCGTTTGAATCGGAACAAAAGTATTATAATGGGGATTCTAGTGGGGGTTTTCTGTGATTCACCCTTATTTCAAGACAATAAGGTCCAAAAGTAATTAGGCGATGCCTCAACACATTTACCAATAGGGAATTCAAACTGTATAAGTTATGAATACAGGTTGCAGGTAGTTTGGAACTTCACAAGTTGATACAGAAGTTAGTTTTAAAGTCTCGCTATTTACAGCTTAATTAGCGTGCATAAGTCATGCATGTAGCTGTCGTAAGCTTGCAAAATGTGCAATAGCTTAGTATTTATAAAAGTTACTGTTACAACTTGTTTTATGGTTTAAGCATTCTTTGTGTGTAATAAAATAAGGCTTTACCGCCCTGTAACCGTGAACACAATAAAGTTACAATGGTAAACTAGTAAAACATGAAATTACTATTTTATTTTCCAAGCTGTACAGATGTGATAAGTTTGTTTTTGTTTGTTTGGTTTTAGTTATTTATGAAATCGATGAATTATATTGTTCATAAATGTAGTAAATGTCGGGTGTCTGGGTGTTATATTATGTATTTAAAATAAAACAATATACATCTATATTTATTATTTATTAATAAAATAGAGCAATTTAATGTACATAAACAGATCCGGGCCGGGCCGTGACCGTGGCCCGGACGGGGCCCGGACGGGGCACGTTACATACGGACGGGGTCTAATATAATTCATCCCTAATGGTTTATTGGTAATAATAATAAACATAATGTTGATAAAGTTTATTTTTAATCTAATATACATGTATAATCTACGTAGTTTTGGATATGATATAATTTTCGCAGTAACTTTCTAAAAAAATATATTATTCCATAATATAACGACAAGTGTTTTGGACTCTGGGTACTTTATCCGTCAGAAGTAAGACTTTTATTTACTTTTTACTTACGTTTATTTACCTACATTATTAGGCACATATTCCTAAGATAATTCCTTACGCAACATTATCAAACCATTATAAAGCAACAATCAGACAAACATATTACATACGTAGTATTAATGAACGCGAAATATGTATCACACAGTTGTTATTGAAAACATATTTATAGCTCAGGCAACCTGTATTTATATTAGCTTCAATCTAGATTTGCTTTTTGGTCTTGGCATTGAACTAGAAGTTTCCAACATTGTTGCTATTGAATCAATGAAACAAACAAAGGTGGACAGCCTAAATTGGATTTGATCAAATCAATAAGAAATAATGGTCCGGTTGAACAAACTCGGCGCGACGCGGGAACTAGCTTTTTATCTATAATGGGTTTCAAAGCTTAGAGAATTGGGAATCCAATTCGAACTGAGCTAATGGACCAAGAGCCCGTGATGGCCAGACCTTCCTTTAATTCACAAGCGTGAAAATTCTTTCATGTGTATGTCTAACATAGGTAAGAATAACCCCCAAACATGAAACCTGGATCGCGGTTGCTTTGGGAGATAACAACCTTTTACCTGTTATCTCCCAAAGGAACCACGATCCAGGTTTCATATTTGGGGGTTATTCTTACCTATGTTAGACATACACATGAAAGAATTTTCACGCTTGTGAATTAAAGGAAGGTCTGGCCATCACAGGTTATTAGTCTATACTAAGAGCCCGGTCTGGCCAGACCTTCCTTTAATTCACAAGCGTGAAAATTCTTTCATGTGTATGTCTAACATAGGTAAGAATAACCCCCAAATATGAAACCTGGATCGTGGTTCCTTTGGGAGATAACAGGTAAAAGGTTGTTATCTCCCAAAGCAACCGCGATCCAGGTTTCATGTTTGGGGGTTATTCTTACCTATGTTAGACATACACATGAAAGAATTTTCACGCTTGTGAATTAAAGGAAGGTCTGGCCATCACGGGCTCTTAGGTTATAAGGTTTAAAAAACTTTAAAGTTTACGTTAGTTTCTATCTTCAAACATTGAGTCTAAAAATGTCTAACTCGAGCTGTATTTGTCAAAAAACCTCATGTTTGACATCATGTGTAGAATGATGTAGATGCTCCTTCACTGTTTTTAACTATAGAGTGTCAATTACACAGAAAAAGCGACGATACGGCGAGCATAATATTTCTGCTGTATAAAGGTGATAATGTTTTTTCGGCGAAAAAATGAATAGAAATTATTTATTTCAGACCATAAAACTATAATTTTAACACATTTAAAAAAAAGTTTTCACAAAACATGGTGCTTTTTTTGTCACATTGAGAAATTCAATATCTATTTGACCGAAATTCCTTATCAATTTTACATCTGCTTACCATTTAGTGTTTGTTCTCTGCTCGGTTCGAAAGAAAAACATGTGTCTCTAATAAAAGCGAACACAATATTAACCACCCTGACCCCCGAACGAATATACCTAATCTTTCCTCGGGAAAATGGATTATACCGCGGGCGAAGCCGCGGGGCGGAAAGCTAGTTTTATTTTAAAGGCTAAATATGTAAGGATGTATGTTCAATAATTATTGTATTCAAATAACTGCCAGCAAAGTAGCTTGCGGACTTTTATATCTGATTTTATATGATTGTAATATGGTAGAATCCATAAATTCACAGTAAGTTAAAAGTAATCTGTGATTTTCACCCTTGATTGCATCATACTTACAGAATTTCCAAGCAACATTAACATAATCGATCAACAATTTCCACCGCGCACCCAGTTTGTTTTTGAACCTATTTCAGAATCACTTCCACGCTGTTTGGATTATCGCGGTTAAATTTGACGTGCAGTCAATTAGTGGGGGCATGGCTAGCGTTTGTAATTTGTCAGTGACAACGTCGGAAGTGTATCAAATGAGCCTAGTTTAACGGAACCATAGTGGCATCTAACACCATTTATAACGCGGTAAATCAAACGGCTCGATCGCTTTGGCCTTAAGTTAATGTAGATTATTTTGTTTTTGATAAATAAGTATTTAATTTGCTACTTGTTAATGTTATTGTTTTTGGTAGAGCGAGATTCCTATACACAGGTATAGGATGTACATACATTGCAAAAATTTAAGTACCTACTCGTATTATTAGTTAATTAATATATTTTTGGCATTTTAATTTTAAAAATCAATCTACGGTTTGATCTCTACCTCAAAACTATCTATCTCTACACTATACCGTAACTTTCACCAACAAAACTTTATCCAAACGTGAAACATTCCACGCCAGACGAATAGGGAAACTTGTTGCAATGCGATAGGCATCGTGATTACAACAAAATGACTGTCATTTACACTAATTGTAGCGCCAAAAGGAATTTCGTGTAATTTCGACTAAATTGACCAAACTAACTTTGAATTGTCACAACTTGTGAGAACTCAACAAACTATTTAAAGTGATGCTACTATTCATTGAGCTGAGCTTTATACAAGAACGCAAAGGAGAAACATATTTTATATCATTATTAGCTTTTCTTGCCGATTTATCCGCGGTTATATGTATTTTCCCGAGGTAAAAGAAGCCAATCTGACTCACCATCCCTTATATCGTCCACTTAAAAAAATATGTATTGGATAGCACATTTATTTATAAGCTTTATTATAGAAACTACCCATATAAACATAACGTAAAAAAACGCAAGCGAAGCAATCGGCGGCTCGACTAGTGATCTATAATGAGTTCCATTGGTGGAAGAGAGAGAAAGAGAAAGGGCTGTTAAAAATTAGGATGAAAGTATTTGAAAAGTAATACAATTCTGGAATTAACGTTTGGGACATTCAAAGGGGCCTAGTGACGTAAATACGAGAAAAGGGTATGACGGATTTCTTCATAGGATCCGCTTTCATTATACAAAAGCACAATTTTGATAATAATTACAATATAACAAGTTTTATTTGAATTTTATAAAATAAATATACTAAAAATAGATAAAAAGAAACGAGTGCATCCCATCTGCCCCGGTGACCTGGCCCGGCACCGGGGCAGATGGGAAAAAAAGTTGCAACTGGCCCGGTGATGTGTTTACCGGGCCAGATGACACAAATCAAGTGCCATCGTCCCCGGTACGATGCGCCTTGTAATTTATGAAATACTAAATACATGCATCTACCTATGAAAGGGACTGCTCAGGAAAAATAATTTGTTTCTTAATAACTAAGAGTTTCGTAACAATGTTTTCGTTTAACCGTTAAATAACTACAAAGTAGCCTAGTAGCCATATTTATTTGTTTAATATAAGACCTTAAATTTTATGAAAGTCGTATTAGTTAGACTATTTGTAACTGCTGAAATCGATTTAGCTAAAAATTGGTAGATAGCTTAGAATCAGGAGAAGGATATGGAATACTTTTTAAACCGGGAACATATTATAACGCAGGTGAAGCCGCGGGGTGGAAAGGTAGTATGTATATAAAATTTACACTTGTGGTTTTGAACCCACAACTAACGGAATCGAAGTCAACTGAACCCTAAATAAACTAAGCACAAACTGAGATTTCGTTTGACCAAATGAACAAAACAATTTTCTCGAAAAACTCTAATTACGTGCCAAACACAAATACGCTGTGCGACTAAAGTACTAATAACATAATAAAATACCATATTAATATACTTTTAAAAGGCACCGTACTGGCTTAAAGGTTAATTAAGTAACTGCGGTCGTATTGAACAAATAATTTGACCGTCGGCGCTTCGATTAGGTACTAATTACATAATTGAGACGATGAAAACTTGATAAAACAAGCTAGCAACTAAATCAATCAGAGGACGTTTCATGATTGAACAAGTTCAGCTGGTTTATTCTCTAGGAAATATATAACTTAAGAATATAATATACCCTAAGTATAGATTCACGCATAATGGACCGCCTTTGAGTCTAAATACGGAAAACTGAGCCATCCTAACTATAAGTATAGATTACTGATACTATAAATTTTACATGACTCTATGGGGCGTACACACTCCTCTATGATGGGGCGTATAATGTAACCGAAATTGACATCGAAAAAAGTAAGAAGGTGGTACTTATAAGAAATAATTAAGTATATCTTTAAACCTACCTTTTGAAAGTTGTTTGAAAACAATCATTAATAAACATACTTATTGGAATACATAAATTCAACTGGACCTTGCTCACTCATAATAAAAACAAACAAAGATTAGCCCGAGACCTTGTTTCGTAATTCTTATTATTTTAAATCTATAATGTCAGATATGACCTGATTGTGTAAGTTTCGTGTGTCGCGTGCTACGAAACTAATTTAATAAAAACATGGGACATTATGGGTTTTTTGACATAAAACGCTCAACCCTAGCTGTTCGTCAATTCGTGGTGGATTCGACGTCTTCTTTTTCTTTCTAAGAGCAACACGCTAATGTAAAGTGTAATAAAATTAAAAAGTTAAAAAAATATTACTACGTGGACGCTATTTTGTCAATCTCTATTCTAATAAACAAAACAAAATATTTTCAAAAACGAGATTAAGATCCGTTTAAAAACATCGTTAATGTAAGCAATTTTTTATTTAAGTTTATTTTTTTGCCAAGAATTATACTTTTTAGTAAGTACGTAAGAGATCTAGTAATAGTTAGAATGTAGAACCTAGTTATAATTTATGGTTGATTGTTTTCACTAGGCATTTATTCTTTATCAAAATTCTTTATCAATGAATAAAAAAAAGTTCATTACCTACTTACTTTCATTTAAAAGGTTAAGTAAACCTTTTCGAATCTATCTAGGGGAAACTCATACACGAGTTTATTTCCGAAGCGGTAACACTTAATTAAAATCCCCCTACCTTTACAAACTTGATGATTTCCCTAAAGGTGAAATACTTTCTTTCTCCTTAAACCTACGTCCCGAAATTATACCTACCTATAGATACGATTAGACTAAGTTATAACTTATCTACAGGGTGTAAATTAGATGTACGCTGCTAGCGTGTATTCACTAGGGTATTGGTTTGTCTTGTAATAAGCTATCGGCTTGTTTAATCCAGACAGTTAACTTAGCTTGTGGTGCTAAGTTTTGAATACTATTATCATCAGAAGAACCCATATCACATCCCACTTATGGGCATAGGCTACCCATATAAGTAACTCCCATTGGTGATCTACTTATCATACAATTTTCTTCACCGATAGTATTGGTATTGTTATTATGATTATATTTTAATGCAAAATTTACCCGATACGCCTTAGACCCCCCGCTAACTACAGACTTTCTATCGGCCGATATTTTGGTCGGGTTGGGCTGTTAGCGCGCACACTACGCCAACTTAACAGTTGGGTTGGTGGTGAGTGCGCAAACTAGGCAACAGTCGGCCTACGATATTCAGTTTTTAAGCTACCGTTGAAGAGAGCTGTCGCATAATGATAGTTTCTCGTAGTAAAATATTGTCCAGAAATATTATAATTGCTCTCATACAACGGAGGAGAAAAATCAAGAAGAGAGTCCGAGAGTATTGGGTGCCTCCCATCTACAGTACTAGATTATTAAATGGAAAATTAAAATTAGATTACGTTTCTACAACCAGCGATTGAGTAGAATTGGACAAAATGAATGAATGCACGACCTTCCGGCTCCAAAACTCGGAGCGAAGTGAACCATCGGCCGACTAAACAATCGGTCAGTGTGCGCGCTTGCAAGGAGCTCCATACAAATATAGCAGTCGGCCGATAGTTTGATCATCGTTCAGTTTGAACTTGCATACATCTTCATACTGATTATAAGCCCGACCAAACTATCGGCCGATAGAAAGTCTGTAGTTAGCGAGGGCTTTACCTATACCTTACGATTCCAAGTTTAAATGCTTCATATAAATGTCAGCTGGTGTGAAGTTCATCAAGCGTGAAGTATGGTAAAGATCAAGCAGCGCCGTCAACGCCTTCTTTGGTTTCAAGTCGATTACTAAGATTCTTGATGCTTTCAAACAGAATACTTGGCGATGCGAATCATGTATCCTTCATTGGAAGTTAACCGGTTGAAAGCTCAGCAGTAATTGATGTCCCTTTGTTTCAGACGAGCCTGGATTTAGCGCGCCGATTGCGAATGTCACGGCGCCTCTCGGCCGCGAAGCGATCCTCGCGTGCACCGTTCACAACTTGTCCAGTTACAGGGTCTGTATATAACGGAACGTTTCTGTGTCTTAAAATAGTAGTTCAACGGGCACGCAACACACAATTTAGAAAACATCAATAATCCAGAGTGATATTTTTACTAGTGTAAGATACTCGTGACTATTTTACTATCTAAATTTTTGTGAGTTTAGACAATTCATTTTATAACATCGAGCTGTTTTACGTATTTACAAAGCAGTAAAAATCATCTCGACGTTTTAACCACAACAAGAGCAGTCTTTCTCTCCTCCTGAGAAGTGAGTGTTCCCCCATGCTTCGTCTCCTCTTTTTAAATACGTGAGTAATTCCCGTTGTAATAAAATGAATACTCATGACTACATTATATTTTTTAAACATATTAAATAATTGTATAAGGATACCGTTGATAATAATTCTGCCACAACGGCCCCTTATCTTTACCGAGGGGACCGCAGGAGCATAGGACTGGTTAGACTTAAGAAAGAACAATACCTAACAGGGTTAACAGTTGAGATAATGGGTTAATCCTTAACCTTACAAAGAAAGTGTCTCAGTATTTGGACTGCGATCGAGTCTAAAATATACCTTTTACAGTATAAAAATCCTCGCGTGCAGTGTTCATAATCTCTCAAGCCACAAGGTCAGTTAAAATGAGAACGTCTGACTGTAAATGGCGTTGTTGCATTATAATGTTACTAAGCTTTTTTAAGGTTATCGCGAGCGATTCTGTATAATAAAAATAGCATGCTCGTTCTTGTTAACTTATATCTGTCACTTTCAAACCAACATGAATGCTCATCTGAAAGATAAAGATAAACTAATCCTCACTGCATTTGAGCAATTGATTGAGAATAAAGAGTTTTCAAATTTTTGTGTCTTAGAAACATATTTTAAACAGAATTTCAAACTTATGACAAGACTAAGTTGTTTGTTTAACCGAAATTTATCATTTCATTTATTGAGTAAATAGATGTGTCATGAAAAGCTGCCTTTAGAATTCTACTTTGAGTGAAGCTCTTTATTCAAGAGTTTCATGCAAATGTCAATAAAAGATATATCACTTTTCTGTAAAGCATTTCTAGAATAATACAAGTACTTTTGAATGATAAAGGAATCTTGAATTTTTAATGATTTAAAAATAGTAGACAACGACAAGAAATACATACGGCTTTCCGGATGGAGTATTCACGCTACTTGTAAAAATAACAAAAACAAATATGACAAAATGGAAATAAACTTTTGGCAATAAGTTTGGGAGCACTGAACCCATTTTAAAGTAAGTCTGTTACTCCGTTATGTCCAAAACACCCGGCATCTTTGAACTTATTGTTAACTAGGCACTTTCTTAAGTGAACCATCTCGAGCGATAATTTTATTACAATTTCCATAGTCCATTGACGATTGCAATGATAATGCACAAACTATTTTACTATTGAAGTTTGCATTAGAATATACTCGTAACATCATCTAAAGATAGTAGTAGTATTATAAATTGAATATTAAATTTGCAAATAGCCTATATTTATTGAGCAAGGCATTTAGCCGCGGAAATATGTACGCTTGTTTACAATTTCAACGACCTAGTAAGTATCTACTTTATTAAACTGTAGATATTTATTGTGCCGTGTTTCAGGTAGAATAGTACCAACATAGAGACCTGTGTCTAGCTGTGGTAGATAAGAATTGTTTATTAGATAATTTCAAGATACCACCACTATTAATCTTGTGGCGTTTACACAATAAAGGTTGTTGTTTGTATTGTTAAATATGGTATTTATTGTAAAACAATATTACAGTCCACAAAGCTTTTCCTTCGCAATTTTGCTTTGTTCCGAACATATTTGTCGAAGAATGCCACAAGATTCGCCAGCTAACTGGATCCTTAGAAAGTTCTAGGTGCTTGAGAATTCACCTCGAAGATTCTCTGCGTGTTTGTTCGACAAAGCAAAATATATTGCATTAAGTTTTGCGCAACTGCATTAATAGTCTGCCGGTATCTGCGACTCTGTTCTGTTATTTTGTTATCGTGTTGTATTAGTTATTAGATCGGGCAACTTTTTATTAGATTGTACACATGTCATGATATGATATGTATATGCAAACAGTACGGTATATCCTTATCCTTACTATCCTTACTTAATATTATAAATGCGAAAGTAACTCTGTCTGTCTGTTACGCTTACCCGCTTAAACCTCTCAACCGATTTTGATGAAATTTGGTACAGACAATCTTTAGACCCTGAGACAGAACATAGGCTACTTTTTATTTCCACGCGGGCGAAGCCGCGGTCGGAAGCGAGTTTTATATATATAAAATAAACATATTGTGATACAAACATAGCGTAATTTTAAAGAAAAAGCAACGACAGCCTTTAGCCTAGATTCCACTAGTAAACTTTTAGACCTTTCTAGGTTCTGAGCACAGCTTTCTTATGAACTTACACATTAAATAGTAAGTAATCATTAATGAAACAGCCACTTGAATCGCACACCAATAGTTGCGGATAATACCCAATTTGTAATAGAGTGTTATACTCGTATTCCATAGGCAAAAGTTAGACTATCGGTATAAATCTCACCTAAGAAGATTAATTTTGAAGTATCTTGTTCAGATATCTAAGATCAAAACTATTTATACTAAATGGGCCAGTTTGAATGCTATGAATTGCTTTGGACTAATTCAGAACTCACTCAATTGAGGATTAATTTAGAGCCTTTACCTTATCAGAACGTCTACACGTCTGCAGATCAATGCGATAGTTGTTTATAAATCTCATTTAATATATGTGATTTGTAGTAAAATAGCCTTATTTATTAAGAAACCAGTTGTGTAGGTGATGACCTGAAATGATGATGATCATTTCAGCCGTCGGAACTCCACTCATGGGCTTTGGCGATGAAACTAAGTAGCGTCATACAGTTATTGTATTACGAGTATCTTATTGCAATCACTAACCCCCTTGCGAAGCGTGGTGGATTATACCATATCCAAGATCTAAAATGGATTCTACAGAGAAAACGAGTGCCTAGTATTGGGATGTTGTAAGGTAGTAAAGAAAAAAATAAATTAAAACAGATATTGTACCTATTTAACTTCTCATTATTTGCAAACTGAGACCTCGAAACAAGATACTGTGAAACAACAACATTTGTTTGACAAAGTCTGACAAATTCCCTTCTAAGCAAATAAACTACAAAGTTTGGCTTACCAATTTTATTCGTAAGCCTTCGTCCTTGAAATAATCGTTTTCTGAACCTTCCGGCCGGAAGCGAAATGAAAGCTGCTAATTGATGTTATAAATCGAACTGCTGATTCTAAATGGCTCATGGACCAAGCAACGTGACTTGAATTCCAATGACGCATCAACCTTGAACTTATTTTGGCTGGGGTTAATACAACTGGGTTTGTAACCGAGCTTCTGGACATGCTTGATACGGGTGTTGCAATAAAACCATAGTCATCATCATTGCCCTTATATATGTTCCCACTACTGGGGCACTGCGGGGCCAAGTGCGGGTTGATGAATGACTCGTGTTCTTCAAACTTTTCTAGCCTTAGGCTAGGCTCTCAATTAAACAATAGTGTTTATGGAAAATTTATAGATAATATATAATTTATTATATTAAATACTATATGATAAGCTTTTCGTTTGATGCAGTCATGGATTTGAATAACAGTGGAACGGTTTAATTACTTTAAAAAATCATGTATATCATGTTGGATTACACTCAGCAGTTAAATTTTGAGAGCTTATTTACAAAATAGGCTATTTGAATATTTGATGACATATACATACTCGTAAAATTTAGTATCGCAAAACATTATGAAAATTAGGAGGATTAATTAATTTGACAAAATATTGTTACACTACACAGAGGTAGCCAAACTATTTCATCAATCGGAGTCAAAAAGTGCCCTTACCTTTTCTACTCATAATTCCTTAAAAATTAGAAAGTTACAATTCCATTACTCCAAACGCTCACAAAGTCCGATTTCACAACCAATAAAGCTTTAAATATATGGCCTAGTGAGTTAAACGCGTTTTTATTTCTCTAGGTTGCGTGGTTGAGGGTAGACACGCAGACCATTCTGACAATCCACTCGCACGTGATTTCTCGCAGTCGCCGCGTGGGGGTGACGCACAGTGACCAGCGCGTTTGGTTCCTGCACATCCGCGAGCTGCGGGAGACGGACAGAGGGTGGTACATGTGCCAGATCAACACGGACCCTATGAAAAGCCAGCTGGGTTATCTGGATGTCGTTGGTGAGTACAGATTAAGGCAAAACCATTTTATTTATTTATTTTCATAATATTTTGGAAATTTACGGCTAGACACAACAATAGTATAGTTTTAATAGTATGAAAAACATTTCCACTTTATGTCAATGCTTTTCGTAGTAATTTTATACGGTTGGTGCTTTTAGGTTTAAAGTAGTCGTAGTAGCCCAGAGAAGGTTCATAAGGTGAGAAAACATGAGTTTAAAGTGGACGAAGCCGCGGGAAGGTCAGCTAGTCTTTTAATATATATAAATCAATGTCACTTTTTGTTATTAGCTCAAGAACGGTTGGCCCGATTTAGGTGCATCATCATCATCATAACACCCCTATTCACGTTCCCACTGCTGGGACACAGGGAATTCTCTCTTGACGAGAGAGATTAGGCCTTAATTCACCACGCTGGCCAAGTGCGGATTGGTGAATGACACATGTCCTTCAAACTTTTCAAAGTTCTCAGAACATGCCGGTTTCCTCACGATGTTTGCCTTCACCGTTAGAGCACGTGTTTTTAAAGCACACATAATTTTCCAAGAAGAAAAATCAGAGGTGCGCGGCGGGGTTTGAACCCACGACCTTCGGAATGAAAGTCGAGTGTGCTCCCACTTAGCCAACACGATTTAGGTGCATTTGGTTTTAGATAGTCGTAGTAGCCCAGGAAAGATTTAGGAGGTGAAAAAGGGGTATAAAGCGGGCAAAGCCGCGGGTGGGTAAGCTAGTAAAATTATAAAATAAGCTACCTTTAATTGATGTTGTTTTAAATCACAAAACCATTAAAGCTATGTTCATATCAATTAGCATTTAGTATTTTCCCATTATGTTCTTTTACCGAAACTTTCTTATAAATCAGAAATATTTTCTTAAAGGCCATTACCATTCGATATATTATATATATTAATACTTCTCGAGTACCTAATTATTTCTAATGCCTCTTAGTTTAGATGGTTTCGACGAAATAATATTCAGAACAATTACGTTCTTATAGGTATCTTTACGTGTAATACGGTATTATGTGAAGTGGTCTGAGGAAAATAAACTGGTTTTGTTCGTATTTTTTGTCGGTTGCGTAGGTGTGCCTATAATATTTATTACTTACATTCCTTTCGAGGCTTTTCCCGCGTTATAATGAATTTTCCCGCTTCAAAACCCAGTACAGTATAAATACGATACAGAGAAACAACATTTTGCTCAAAGCTTCGAAGTCCGATGCATTTAATATGGTATTCTATAGAGCTTCTCAATTTATTTAACGGCCGCAGCTTGAAATTGTAAACGTTCTATAAAAGTAACGAGTAAATTCTGCCAGAGAAAAGTATCTATTTTTCCATTTTGCTCAAAGAATTAAAGCTGAATGGTACGGCGGTGTTGTCTATTTGATTTAGTTACTTCTGTGGAAATTATTTACAAGACTGTCTGCCTTTTCATTCTGTCTATATTACTTTTTTGAAGCATTGATGTTGGTATCTTATCATTTATTCAGAGAAACAAAAAAATGTTTTTGCATAAGAGCAATCGTCTCCCAAACCACATAGTATTTTATTTGGTTATGGCCGTGCGGTGCTGTACTAGGAATATTATCTCCTCCTTTCTTCTTTTCTTTTCTTTTTCTTTTTGCTGATTTTGGTCATTAAGCCCATGGAAAGTTTGAAAGCCCAGTAAACTATAAGAGCGGGCAAACCCGCCTGCTAGTCATCTAGTACTTTTTATTAACTTTGAATTGGGTAAATGTAAAATATTATAATAATATAGTTCATTTCAAAAGCAAATTACCTGTGAAATCGGGCTAACATTTTTGGCTACAAAACAAAGATTTCCAGGAAATAATTTGATTGTTGTTTATGATGTAATTGCCTTCATTGGACTTTTCACAGAATTGGCTTTGTAATCGTATAAAGGTTGTTGATAAAGTTTAAATTTAAAAAAGTGGCCAAGTGCGAGTCGGACTCGCCCATGTAGGCTTCCGCAGCAATTGTTTATATGAAATAGTTTATGACGTATTATAAAAATTGATAGATTTCGTTGAAACCAATTTTCGTTGTTAGTTTTTATGGTTATGTACAATATATATTTTTTCAAGATTTATCATCCTCTTATTTTAGAAATTAGAGGGGGGACACTCTGTTTTCCACTTTGGAAGAGTCTCACGTCCAAACTATTAAGTTTAGAATTAAATGGTGTTAGAAACATTGTTATGATTTTTGAAGACCTATTCATAGATACCCCACACGTATGGGTTCGATTAAAAAAAAGTTTTTAAGATTCAGTCCTATGTATGGAGACCCCCAAATGTAATTTATTTTTTTTCAATTTTTTTATGAAATCTTAGTGCGGTTTACGGAATACATCTACTTACCAAATTTTAGCTTTATAGCTCTTATAGTTTCGGAGAAAAACGGCTGTGACATACGGACGGACGGACGGACGGACGGACGGACGGACGGACATGACGAATCTATAAGGGTTCCGTTTTTGCCATTTGGCTACGGAACCCTAAAATGGGCCTGGGAATTCACAATAATTTAAGCTTTGTCATGTCATGCTTAACCATTACAAATAAAAGTTAGTTTTGTAACCAAAAACGGTTTAGAAAATCACCGCCATACAAAACACCATTGTTAAAAACATATAAAAAAATTGTTTTCTTTTTTTTAACGTTTGCTTCTGCAAACAATAGATTTTTCTATAAAAATGTTTAACTTGTTTTTGTGTTCGACAGTACCTCCCGACATACTGGACCGAGGCACGAGCACCGACCAGACGGTTCGAGAAGGCGCCTCCGTGAGCCTCACCTGTGCAGCCACAGGGTCGCCGCATCCTCAGATCACGTGGCGAAGGGAACACTCTAAACACACCATTATAGATGGGATACAAGGTATTGGACAAATGATACATTGTTGTATTATTTTTACAACTAGTTGAACTACTGTATCAGATGGGATTTAAAGCCTAATCTCTCTTGTAAAGACGGAAGTCCCTGTGTCCCAGCTGTGGGAACATAATTAGGGGTATTTTACTATAAAAACTATCGTGGTTTCAAAAAAAGATCGAAAGTCAACGTACCTACATAAATAAGGTGTATTGCCCGTTTATCTCAATATGAATAATTAGAGTTGTACGAAACCTTTATAATCTTGTTTTTTAAGACCTAAAACAGCTGTAGCTAGCATAGTTTTGAGTAAAGACTATTTTGCAGCGTCGTCTCTAGAAGGCCCTGTGCTGAACATCAGCCGCGTGGGGCGGCAGCACGCGGGCGCGTATCTCTGCATCGCGTCAAACGGAGTGCCGCCCACAGTCAGCAAGCGGATCATGCTCACTGTAGAATGTAAGTCTACATAATTATTAGACGACCATCCATGCATTTCCAGGTGAGATTGTGGTCAAGCAAGGGTCTATCAATAAAAAAAAAGCATCTGTGGCGTACGTAGGGGAAAGTGGGGGAAATACGAACACCTAAGGGAAAACTCAAATGAAACAGTGAAATTTGATCTCAAAGCTTCTTTAATTGTTTTATTATAAAGTTTACTTATCTATGCAATGAATTAACTATACAACATTTATATTTTTTTAATAAAGTATGAACATATGAACAAAAAACAAAACTCTTATGTATTCGGCTTTCCCCGACATTGTCGGGTAAATACGAACACCAAGTGGGGTAATTACGATATTTGGTTTGAACATCATTTATAGCCTTTTTGAGATCTTCTAGACTGTATTTCGTCACTGTTTTTAGTTTGTAATTAAGAGGCATCTGGAACAATAATACAAATTAGATTAACTGGGAATCAAAAAAATGGTGGGGTAATGACGAACATTCACGATTATCCGAAATGTTAGTTCGCCTTTACCCCGCCAAATCGAAAAAAGTTTATTGAGTTAAATATTTTAGGTTGTATTACTTTTGCCGATTACGTCAATGTTATTTATATATAAGCCTTATTATGTAAGAATTCCTGTAAGTAAAAGTTAAATACATATTGTTAATAAAAATCAAGTAATATCAAGTTGCATTTACGAAAAAATTACATCAAAATCTTGCAAAATATAACAAATTGCATACCTTAAAAAGTACGTGCGTCCGCGTTGCTCGGGTCGTTGACTGGCACTAGTGGTGGCGTGATCTTTGAAATAGCGACAAGTGAAATATGTATATCTCTTTCCAACATATCAGAACCGTTGTGTTCGGGTTTACCCCGCGTTCGCATTTACCCCACTCTCCCCTACGCCCGCTATATGCCTATGTTGCGGGTACGACTCCCGTCTTGGGAAAAAAATTGTACGATCTGAAAATATTTGTTCTAAGTGTCTTGTATATTTATTTTAAAAAATGTATCTATATAGTATATTATAAGTTTACAAGAAATCTAGCACCCGTAACATCAGCTTCGCGCTTACCACGGGGCTAGATATTGCTGTGTGAATGTCTACCAATATATTTTTTTATCTAGAGAAAAATACAAAGGGCGAAGACCACTGACAGAAAATATCATTAAATCTCTAGAAAATAATACCGGCTTTTCACTTAATCCAATTGCATTTTTCTGAAGAAGACGTAGGTGTATCTATTTTCGTCGGGTTCAAATGCCTGAAGAGAATCTGAAGAAGCTAAAAAGATTGCGTTTAGCTTTAACTGGAATGTATCTCAATATAATTTCTTAGGAATGACAAAGCGGTTAGGTATAATCACTGCTCAATAAATGTTATTAATATTTAATTGTGAAAAGGTATTACTTACAATATCTATACCTATATGATTAAGATGTAATATAATAATAATACCCAGGATTTTTTCGTAGAACATGTGTTTTTTGTTTGTTTTGCGGTCAATTGACGGCCCAAGCCCAATTAATTGTGTTGTTTTTTCGTATTTATACGTTCATCCACTGACGGCCTAAGCTCTGTTCTTCGCAGTTCCTCCAGTGATAACCATACGGAACCAGCTGGTGGGCGCAGCTCTTGGCACCGACCTGGTCCTGGAGTGTGAGACGGAGGCGTATCCCAAGCCAGTCAGCTACTGGAGCCGCGAAACTGGAGAAATTGTTCCTGTTGGTAAGAGAAGAAAAGTCCTCAGGGCGGCATTATGTAAACGTATTATTTTTTAAAGTAAAATGTGAATCTTGTAAAGCTGCCGGTTCATGAAGGATGCAAGTGGCATCCGACCGTAATATCAATAATTAATTATTATATTACACGTAAATAAATATTTATCGTACCGTCTTTAAAAACTCTCCGGAATGAAAGTCGAGTGTGCTCCCACTTAGCTAAGACGGCTTACGATAAATAGTGGTAACGAAACAAATATTTTTGTTAATTAAAGTGATTCATCAATGCTTATTCATAGAAGACAGACATTTAATCAAAACTTTATCATTTTCATCGTACTAAAATATAACTAGACTCTTTTGTTCCAAAAAACATAACTTTTTATTAGAGTTTCATACAATGTCGTTAATTATTGTCTGAATGTTTACACAGAATAATATCTTTACTTTTAAAATAATGAACAACATAAATATCAAGTTTCAGAAATATCTGCACTTACTAGGTGACAGACGGGCACTAAGGAGTTTTTTACACGTTATTCCATGATAGCTACGTTTTTCATGCAGTGGTCAATTGCAAATAAAGCACGTAGCATAGCTCTTATACTGCAAATAAAGACACAGACGAAAATTAGTCTGCGTACAATAAGATAAATACTATTTGTGTTAACCTGCTTGTTAATTAAGTTATACGGCTTTAGAACTGCAAATGACTTGAAGACATTATTTTCCGTCTTTTGTTTGCTAGAGAACATTACCTCTATTATAAGTTGCTTTATTGAAAACAGATCCCATTGATAACGTTTTCTCGTCAGTCTTGTCATTATAACCTGCCTGTTAAAATTGCCTGGTAAATAAAAAAATGTAAACGGAGAAACAGGCCCCTTAGCTTTTTAACTAAATAAATATTCATTCATTAGTATAGGTAGACACAATCGTAAAGTTGTGCTCGGACAATCCTTAAATAGCAAACCTCGTTAATATAACGGGGATGATGTGAATCGACTAATGAGAGATCAATAGCCGAAAATAGTTACACCACTGCTCCCACAAATAGCCATGACTTGAATCTCTTATGAAGAGCAGAATATGTGATATCTCGTCAAATGAATTGCAAATTCATGTCAATGGTCATGCTGATATTTCTACAGAATTTCCTTTAGATGTGGGAAAAAAAATATTTCGTTCTTAATTTTCGAAGCAAAAACAACAATATGTATAAGTCTGACGTATTTTTGTGTGCCTTTGTTATTTTAGCATTTAAACTTATATATTTTTTAATTATCGTGGTGGTTAACAATATTATTATGATTTAACACAGTATATTTACTACGAAAAATTGGTTTTTTAGTTTCGCTGAAAGAATCGATATCGACTTAGTTTTTTTTATTGAAAGGTGAATTTATGGGGAATATTTGATGAACATTGGTTCGGCCGTTTACATTTTATATTAGTGGGGATAAAAAAAGTAGTTTTTCCTCGATACCTAAGATATACAATGGATGACTAACATGGTAACATACATGGTATCTTAATCTGATCTACTTACGCGAATTGAAAAAAAAAACAAACAAATGTAAAACATTGAAGTATTCATTTACCAAACGAGATTAATGATTCATTAAGTTGGAGTAAGTTTTTTCGTATCCATGTAATGATAATTATTTATAAAGATACAAATGTTATAGGAATTAAAAGGTGTGATTTTGTTCAATGTATAATGTTATCTAAGCAAACCTTTCTTCCCCAGGTGGGGGATTGGAGCCGCAAAAGATCGATGGGTCATATAGATCAATGCTCCGCCTTGCAGTACGAAGGGTCACCAGTTCAGATTATGGCACTTACAAATGTGTCTCCAAAAACTCACTCGGCGATACTGAGGGAACCATAAAGCTATATCGTAAGTAATTTGATAATGTTCTATTGAATATTTTGAGGCATGTGTTTTTATATTACTTGGGTAAAAGTAAAGATATTGCTTTGATTTCATAATTGTGAGTTATATTTCTATAAAAAAATACTACTCACAAGATGAAAATAACTAAAAAGTTTATTAGTTATTATATATGAAACCTAGTTAAAGTTTGCTTTATAATTTTGTATGCTACAGCGTATGCTATTTCCTTACCCTACGAACTGTTATTGTTACTGTTATTGTAAAATAATAAAATAGAGTATTGGAACTATAAACCTAATGAAATAAAACAGATAAAGTTCTCAAGTAGAGAATAAAGTTGTCTCACGATTCAACCATCTTTGAAGAAAGTCAAGTACAAGATGGTATTACGAATAACTTCCCGTTTGCAATAAAACTTGCTTATGACTTGTTCATTGTCGCATAAAACATACGTAAACTTTCCTCGGAGACTGTAAACAGAATTTACCTCTCTCGGTCACTGAATCTTGAAGCAGACGAATATATGTTTAAAATTCTTTTGAATTAGCTTTTTCTGTCCGGATTAATGAGTAATCTAGGTGGGCTTAATCGGCTTTTTGCAAGACGCCGAGCAAGTTGGGTTTAACAGATTTTCTACCATTTATAATTCAATGGAAAGTTCTGGCTTGAGGTTCAAAAACAAGTTCTGAAGTATTTTGAACGTAAAATTCCTTTTGCAGCTATGCCCCTGCCGGCGATGGAAAATAAAAATAGTAAGTTTTACGATTTCCTAACTTTACAAACTAGGACCGTAAACTTGTTATTAGTATTAAGATTATGTACGTAAGATATTTCATTTACAATTTTAATACTTTTGCATCATAATATACTGATATAAATAATATACTGATTATAAAAGCATAATAAGTTATTTGTCTCTTTTGTTCTTCTTTATTATTACTCTCTAATATAGTATTATATATTACTAGCTCTCCGCCCGCGGCTTCGCCCGCGTAATTATATATTTTCCCGTGGTAAAAAGTCCTTCTCCCGGTTCTAAGCTACATCTCCACCATTTTTCAGCGCAATCGATTCAGCCGTTATCGAGTTATAAGTGTTGTAACAAACACGACATTATTTTATATTTATAGATAGCAAAATCATTAAGTACACCCTAAGCTTATGTTGCGGCTACTCAATGATTTATTCAAAACAATATGTATAAAACCTTTATGAGAATAATAACCTTTATTTTGTGACCGCCATAACAGGCAGGTTCTTTAACACTCAGGCATTATTATTTGATTGTCTTTGCAGAAATTCAGAGGTTGAACATTATGGCGGAGAAGACATCCGATAGTACTCCGTTTGGAACACAAGGTAAGGTAAATAAATGATTTACGCAGATATTTTTTTTTGATTAAACAAAGATCTGTTGACTATACCTACAGGATAATGTTCATATTTATTTCTCTATCAAGTTCAAATTAACAATAATTAAATCAATGAAAAAAACTAACATTTGTAATATGTAAACAATAAAAACAGAAATTACAAAATCTAAATACGAGTATTTTTTGGAATAATACACTCAAGATTATTCGTGTTTTGCTTAATTTTTAAATCTTTATGATTCGCTTTGGACCGGCATTATGGCCGGCAACGCTGGCGTTACGGTGCTTTCCTTCATTTACCATTCTACTACATACCATATTCGCATGTAACATACTCGTAGTACCATGCAAGTTGCAACATATATCTACGCCAAAATGTCGTATTGAACAACTAGTTTGTTGCGCAACAACTCCCCTACATTTTGTGGAGTTTTAACTCCTACAGTTGTATCCTAATTTGTTTAAATTTTGCCTTTAAAAATAAAGATTCAAGTTTGAATAATTCTCCATGTACTCGTATCTACTCAACAAAAGAGGCTATTGTAACTGAAAAGGCTCGCATTGGATTTAAAAAAACTCAACTAATAATCTTTATTTTTTTAGATTTCAGGTTACAAGACTACAATAGAGCGGCCTCGAGGGATTTTGTCGGAAACCTCTTCTTGCTTTGTATTTTATGTTCATTTAATTTGGTATTTAGATCATCTATTTAAGAACTTTTCAATATTGAACAATATTTTTTTAAATAAGGGCTGATAAAATTTACTATTGTCAGATAATTTACTGTTTTTCGCAAGAAAACCATATTATAGTAGATTAAAAATATGGTTATATTTATTTGAGTTACTAAAAAAAATATTTGCAATGTGTCTCTGGTTATTAATAATTTTTAATTTAGGAAATTAAATATGAATCATTGTATTACTTTTATCTACAAAAGAATAATCATATCGAATTTTTTTGAATTGTAGGCATAGTGGTTAATAAAACAATTTTAAATGAGAGCATTTAGAATAATATACCCTAGTAACTACTAGATAATTTAGGCAAACTGTGAGTTATTTACTTTATCTTATTTATTTGCGTATATTTTAAGATTCACAGTATAGAATGTGGCTTTATAGCCGTTATTCTAGAATGTATTTTTTAGATTTAAGAGATTATTATAAAAGTATTAATAAATATAGACTGAAATCATGTTAGGCTTGTACATAAATATTTAGTAAAATTTAGAAGTCAATTGAGGGCGAAACTTTGCAAATAAAAATATTGATTATTATTAACATTTGAGTAACATTTTGAGTTGCTACTACTAGTCATATATGTATTAATCAATTCGATCGATATCCGAGTATAAATTATTTGGTACCAATTTTTAGTGGATTTTTTTCACCTTTCTTTTCTAACCTAACTTTCCAGGCAATACTAGATGCAGAATATTAATGCTTCCATTGCTTTTCGTATGAAAAGATAAAATTTAGACGGTGTCTGTCTATCGAACTATATTTTCGTAATAAATAAATGAATTAAATTAAAATTATGGGAGGGTTCCTAGTTAAGTAATTAAATGTTTGTAAATAAGTTTACCTACTCATGTTACATATTAAATGTTTTTCTTTGTAATGCGGACCATGTTTTATGTTAACTTTTGTGCTTTTATTAATAAAGTTAGAGAATACCATCATGATTTTTATTTATTCATTCTGATATACAAGTTAACCTTATATAAAACTCTTCTTGTTACTAATGCAAATGGATAGTCTCTAATCTTTAATTGGCGGTTTACACATGTCTCCTTTTTATAGAAAACGTTTTTTTATCGTCGATGGCGTATGTAGTTAGTTACGTGAGCGACTTCACACATGGTACAGTATTCAGTAAACAGTAAAAATATCGTTCCGTTAAAAAAAGATCATTAGAGTTTTAACGTACCTATAGATGCGTGACGTGCGGGGTGTAGGACGGTCCACATATATTTTCCCGCTGTATAACGCAGACGAAGCCGAGGGGCGGAAAGCTAGTAAGTATTAGTAAAAGATTTAAGATGTTATAGATTTATGTGTGATTTATTACGTATTTCCTAAATCTTAAAGATAACATGGACAAGTATTGTCTGTTAATCAGTCTTCAAGACAATATTCCTGACACATTCAATACGTTCGCTGTCGAGCTGTCAACGACATTCCCAGAAACGGAACGATACGATCAATGATAAACTACTTCATTATGATTAGGAATCAATTGCTTGTGACATTTGATATTCATTGATCTAAATCGACAGCGCAATCATAACAGACTTGAAGGGATGATGAAACGTAAGCCTTTTGTAGAACAATAAAGAGGTTCATGTTAAGAAGTGACGAGGGTTTCTCTACGGGATCGGGAAATGAGGAGATAGATACGTAGTAGAACGCAGGTGACATAAAAGCCCAGTGGATTAGCTCTTTGAAATGGCAATGGACAGGCTATATTGCTCGGAGAACAGATGGCCGATGGGACCGAAATGTTCTCGAGTGGAGACCACGGATCGGAAAACACAGCATCGAACGCCCACCTACCAGTACGACGGATGAGTTGGTAAAGTTAGCTGGCTCATATTGGATGCAAGTCGTATCCGACCGAAACGACTGGATATCATTAAGGGAGGCCTATGTCCAGCAGTGGACGTCAGACGTATCATATGATGATGATGATGTATATTATTAAGTTATAATTATTGATTGACGACCTTTGTGGAGCAGCGGGAGAAGGTCTGCCTGCGATGCAAGAGGTTGCGGGTTCGATTCCCGTCTCGGAACAAACATTTATGTATGATCTGAAAATATTTCTTCCTGGTGTATGGGTGTTATATGTTATAAAAATATCTATGTATATTAAGTATATCAGAAATCAGAATCTAGAACCCGTAACACAAGCTCACCACGGTTAATCGTTTCTGTGTGAATTTTTAATTATTTATTTATTTTTAAGTTTAGTATGAAACAGATCAAGTGTAATTTATTTTCTAAAGTCAACAAAGAACCATGCATTTTCTCAAAACTCGCAGATGCATTTACGCCAAACTTTGGTATTAAACTACTATCCGTCCGTGTCTGCATCTGTAGGTAGGAATTAGAATATGCTATGATATTTGTAGTACCTACGTGGGATTGCCTTGGATCGACTCCGCTCCTGCTATATCCAGATGACAATAAATACGGAAGTCAACAAAGTCGTAGATTCTGTACGATGTTTACTTCCGTAACTAGAATTAGGCATTGTATATTTGTGTTATGAGTTCAGTAAAATATATCTAGACAATCATATAAAATAATGGCCTTGTAAAGAATACTATACACAATTCTCAAAAAAATATGACGCGTAAATGAACATACGAAATGTTTTAAATAAAGCGGAATTCGTAAGAAACTCTCAATCTTTAAAAAAAGTTTACAAGGACACTAATAGTTCCCTTATTATTAAAAAGAATGACTTGCCTCATAAGCTCTGCTATAACTTTTTTTTAGATTAAAACGAATAATAAATATAATTAATCAATACATTTCTGTAAAAACAGTTATTCAGACTTAGACAAATACAGGTTTTATTATATTTCAATGTCCTGCTATCAGAAATCTAAGTTCCCTATCACAAGCTACGAGTTTGCCACTGTTGCTACTTAATTGCACAGCAATATTTATTTTCAAATAATAACTTGGTCAAACGCAATTTATTGTTAAATAGAGAATTTAGTGCATTGTATTGTACCCAGTAAAACATTAGGTTCAAAAAATACATTTCTAAAACCCGCATTCGTGTGGCAAACTGCCCAACATTCTGTTGCATTTAGCAAGTAGGAATGCCTATTCTTGCATAGGGTCAGCTAAGTGTTTGATAACAAAATATGTATGTTCCAAGCCTGTACTTGAAGGCCGAACTTTGAATAACAAATGGTTTTGGTTCACACAAAGTTACGTTATGAATAATGTAAATATTAAGATAAAGTTTAATTTTATGGCGAGGAACATAAAATACAAAGGGTACTTACATATTAGAATATTTTAGGATATGTTTAATTGGGTTTACCAAGTGTTAGGGACTTCGACATTTTCCATATATTTTTTTAAATTATATAATAATAAATTTTATATATAAATTTTATATAAAAGAGATTGTTCTTCTATATAATCAATTATTCGGGTATCAAAATGCAGATTAACCATTTTATGTTCAAAATTTATTATCTGTATTTTCTTAAAACTCCATAAAATATGCTTACCTGTATAACTTAACTATAAACCTATCAGATTAGGTAGTTAGTTAAGTCGTTGAGCTCTAAGCTTCCCTGAAGTTTAAGCTATGCTTTTAGCTAATTATAACGTCAGCTCAGTTTTCATACTTAGTGCCATTATAAGCGAGGATCCACCTATAGAATAAATGAACTTAAAATATCTATGAATATTTCATAATATCTTAGACCGTTCTGGGTTATTAGAAATGCACCAAAATAATCTATATTTTAATATTTACTTTAGCACCATCTGGAATAAAAATTAATCATATCTTTTCGATGTACATTTGTATATTACCGAAGTTAATTTCCTAATATAAACTAAATACAATGACAAATATTTAGGTATAGAAAGTCTACATTACATTCATCAAAACCTTAAAATTCTAATCCGGATCACAGATGGTAAAGTGCCAAGAATGCTGGCGGCATTGCCACGTTGAATGGCAATGCTAATTCGTTGGCCAAAATAGAAGCCGTATATACACTTCTCCCTCCTCCTCCTTGCATCGTTTTCCTCAGTGCTGAATGAATTGTAGACTGAAGAGTAGTACGGATCTGATCGGACCAACGTATGGGGCTGCGTCCTCGAGGCCTTCTTCCATCTACTTTTCCGGTCACGATGAGCTTTTCCAGGTTGTCACCGTCCTTTCTGGCTATGTGTTATAGATACGATACGATAGTTATAGATAATAAATAGGACATTTTAAACAGTTTACTGCAATGATAAATGTCAACAAATTAAATGTGACAAGTCAAGACAAAGTCTATAAATTACAAATGTCAGAAAATTTCTTATGTCAATAAATTACAACTGTCACGTAATCATTTAAGTATATGGGGAGACGCTTTGATGGAGTTTGTCGAATAACCCTAATATGTACCTAATATTGTGTCCAGTGAATCGCCCTGCATAATACAGGTTTATCAGTCGCAGATTCCTGTATGGGGAAATAAAGTAACAATAGACCAAGCGTGAGTGTTAATACAGAAGGATAACAACATAACAGTCGGGATTATGATGTGCCTGGGATTATCTGCCCGGGATTGTTTTGAAGCCATTTCCCGGGTCCCGGCCCATTGGTCAGAGGCCCATTTAGATTCTTATTTTGAATAATGAAAGCCCCTTAGGCTAAGCTGAACGTGAACCCTGCGATTTTGTTACTGTTATAGGTACCTACTTATAAATACTATACTTACTAATACTTGCCTAAGGATAAGTGATATTTCGGGCATAAAATGTGTTATTATTTCGTTCGAAAATTGATAGCATACTAAATGTGAGGGTAGTTGTTATTATCCATCTACCGTCCTACTACTTAGCACGGATTTCCCCAATAGATCCTATTACCAGATTCAGTCCGTAACGTTACATTGTGTGTGTATGTGTGTGTGAAAATAAATGGGTATGTAAAAAGTTTCTAAAGGGTTTATAATATAAGCCTATCCTATAAAAAGTTGAATACTTCAATGCATCAAATTGTTTCTCCGTCCTCTTGCATTATCGGCGCCATTCTTCCTCGGCTGGCCAGGCGTGTAGCACAAATATTCCAACACTTTACATTTCCACGGATATAAAGCAGAGCAATTTACTTTTAACGATCAACCGTGTGGACCTTCGGCCCCAATATATTTCATGGAATCCCAACTTTTTTGTTAAGTATAGGGTTTTAATGGTATTTCCAGTGCATTTTACCTCGTTTGATGTTCGTATTATTTGTACTTTGTTACAATATTATTTGAATCTTTCGCATTCATTTTAAAATAGGTCAGTGAAATGAAATAAACGTAAAATTAATATTCTGTGGTAATATAAAATGTAAGATTAACAACCTATAGGCGTGGTATTTATACAAATTACTCAAGACCGTTAGGGGTTCTATTGGGGAGATGGAATGGATCGTGTCATTTAATTTGTAATCTTGTGGTAGAAATGCTGGCGTTCGTTGAATAAGAAGTGGACTACCAATCAGTGATCGGCAATATGTGGACTACCGATCAGTGATCAGCATCGGACCTCAGTTCAAGCCTGAAGGTAAATACCGTTCCTATCATTCCCAATCAATTTCTGTTCGTTCAAAATTCGTTAACTATTCCTATTTTTATTTATCAATTCGTTTCTTTAATTTATTTATTTTTATATTAATCAAGCTTATTTATTTACCTTGTTTGTTTCATTTGTTTGATTTGTTTATTTATTTATTATATCTTAATTATATCTTACGTGAACTACAATTTTCAACACCTATTATTATTCTCATCATCAGCATCATAATTTCAGCCATCAGACGTCCACTGCTGGACATATCCAGGTATTACGGTCGGATTATTATTCTACGCCCGCATAAAAAAAAAACAAAAATTCTATTAAAATATGCTAATCATAGTTATTTTTCAGTACATACTTATAGGAGTTTAATTTCCTATTTCACAAGAAACTGTATATGGTGTTCAGCCATTTCGCCGAACATTCCAGGGTTACGGTGCGTCATCGGACATACCAGCTTCTTTGTTTGGTTTGCGGGAGCGCGGCTGCGAGCGGCTCGTGGTCACCTGCAGCGGAGCCTTGAGCGAAGCCCCCAGCCGTCCTGCCGGTTTACAGGTGAGTGAATTGTTACTATTAGTTTTATAATAACTAGCGGTGCTTCGACTCCGTCTGTGTTAAATTATGTTTGTATGGGGCCACATCTTATCATAACTTTAGCAAGAATTTGAATAGCCTTTCCTGTGTTCCATACCTCTAAATGTTTATCTACCAAATCTCATCAATTTCATTCATTGTTTTAAGAGTTATGGCGGAACATACATACATACAGA
Organism: Chloroclystis v-ata; assembly: GCA_963691955.1. Lineage (NCBI taxonomy): Eukaryota > Metazoa > Arthropoda > Insecta > Lepidoptera > Geometridae > Chloroclystis > Chloroclystis v-ata. Next base: position 5,396,334 of record OY829902.1, on the reverse strand, counting down.
ATTTTTGTCTAAAAATCGTCAAATTAGTCTCAGTCTAAATTACTCCATGATCGACTCTTTCAAAATATATTCATTATTTGTGTAAATTATATAGAATTAACAATCGTACCTTCCTCGCCAAGAGTATCGATGAGCGAATTTCTGAAGTTCGTAGGTTGAAACTATGCACTAACTGCCTTCGTCCCGGACATAACCCTCGGTCGCGTCCAACGGGGTCTTGTCGTGTATGCAAGGGAATACAATTCCCCTATTCATAAAGTAAAGGAGTCCAATAACAATGCATCAATTTACAATACTACCGAGACCGCTCTCGACAACAACGTATTTTTTTCCAAAAACAATTCCAAACATGTAAATTTGCCTTATCTAAAGGTTTATAATAATATACATATCTAAAATTTATATTCTACATTCAAAATTCAGTGCTCTAAGCGTATACTTTGATGTTCGCAACAGTACCTTTATTGCCCTTTTGTTCTTTGTCGTGTAACCGTTTCCGGAATTGTGTGTCCTTTACACGTTTTTAAATTATCTGTTAATGATCATCCGCTACGCGTAACAGGCAATTGTTTTAAAGTAACGCGTTTCTGTTTTGCCACGTGTTTTTTGCATCATACACTACGTCCGTTAAGGAAAATGTATTTTATACTTTCCTTTTTACATTAGACTGTATTTTCAGCTTTAATGTCGAAATTCACAGTTATGGCTCGTCACGGACAATTTTTTATTCAGTTCAAATTAAGGTTACCATAGCATTATAAAAGGTTACGTAGATGGGCAACTTAAAAACTGTATTAAACGTGTTTACCGCCTTTAATCCGCGGTCTATGAACTTCTTCAAGAAATATATATTTGTTTCTATTGTAAATAGCCTTTATTATTCCCAGCCACTCAAACTATCTTCATGCCGATTTTGTCCAAATTTGTTGTCTTTTTGTCGTACCAAAAACAGCTAAAATCTTAACTTACAAACTTTCTCCTTAGTAATATCACTATGATTTCAACAAGCTACTACCTTGATTTCTATAAAGTTTGTGCTATTCTTATGAAATTGAGTTTAGCTACTATTATTTTGTGGTAGGTCATTAAACAAAATACTATAATAGTGAAGCCATTGCCTAAATAAACTTCAGCAAGTTTCGACACCTTTAAGTTTCTGAATGGTTGGGGTTACCAGCTTTAAGATATGCAAACAAAAAATTTCCATTTAACATTTTATACTGATAATCAACAAATGATCAATTCTCAAAATTACCTATCAATAAAGCAGTTCCGATAGCAGATAGATAAATAAAAATTTTGATGTTATTTAATTCTTATTATTTCGGTTTTCGCTAAAGTTGGCACTCTGCTGTACTAAAATTCGGTTGGAAATAAATATATAGCTGTTGAAATTCTTTGCAGTACTCCGGGGGTATTTGACTATAGGTACTCGGTTTGTTTATATTGGTCACTGAACATTATAGTCGTCACGAGGGAGACTACTAGGGAAAACATAGTCACCCTCATAAAACGAGTCAATGAACAGAATAAAACTAAATCAAAATAACCCCTGCAGGTTTCCATGACGATGCATAAAATCAAAGAAACATCTTTCACAAAACGCTTAAAATATTAATTGTTTCTGAATTATGATGACAGAATCTCCACATTCATGAAACATTTAACAAGACGCGAGTTTAGAAATGTGTGGGGATGCTACGAGTATAAGCCCCTGGGACTCGCAAATAAAAGACACGTGTTCCACGTTTCATTGTTACGTCCCGTATTTGACGAAGTATTTATAAATTAATAAGTTGGTTTAACATTTTATTGTTCAAATATTTTGTAGTAGTTTTTACTTCAGGCTTTGTTCGGTATAACAAATGCTTTTTTTGACCTAGATCTAATCTTTTTTTATGTAGTGATTGACTCACTTAAACTTTCCAATATTAGAAAACTATATAAAAAAATAAAAGATCACAACGTAAACTTGGTCCTCGAGTGAAAATCGAACCCGCGACCATCCAGTTTAGCCATGGTGCACCATTATAACATAATTGATAAAAATAATTGATTTAAAAAAAAAGTTTAAAAACCTTTTATTGGTGTTTCTGCTGTGTTTCTTCTCAAAATGTGTTTCAATCTATTTTTTGAAGATAAAAGCGTAATAGTTAAAACTGCAATGCTTTTAAGCTTTCGTCTGCTTGCTTCGCCTCTGAAAATAGAAATGTTTAGGAGACGTTCTCCAATAGAGGAAGATTCAAGCGTTATAAGTAGTTTTCCTTGTGCTGCCCTGCGACGACGGTTGAATTGTTAAATACTCTGTGCTTGCTCCACTTAGTGTACTTAGGTAATCTTAGATTTACGCTCAGATTTTGTTCACGTACTTTCGGATTGGAGTGTTTGGTAGTTTTCACATATTTATCAGTTTGAACAACCCAACCAATGTTTATTAGATGCATAACTTCATCTACGACAAACATACGAGTTATAGCTCAGATGATCTCATCTGATATGGTATATGTGATTTGAGTTGTATTTGAATGACGAAAAAATTTTACTTTCTCAGAACAAGGTTCATATACAGATAATATTAAGGAACACCTAATTTTGACGGAGCTAAAGTTCTCTAACGTGAAATAATGTCTAATTACCCAAAATGTAGGTAGGTTCTTATCCATAATTAATTAGTGGTTTCGGAATAAACTTCTATTTTCATCGCCTAAATTAGCTGTAAACGTCTCAAATGTAAATGAAATTCATGTGCTCGTGTCTAAACCGAGAGTTCTGAGGCTTATCCAACGAAAACTTTAATAGTTAGACGCTTATGCAAGATTAATAGCTCCCAGCTAGTCGCTGCCTCAAATCGAAGCCGTCTCTTGAATAATGTTTGATACGTAATGAACCAAGATGGTTGTTCTGAATTTCATAGAGGTAAATTTGTTTATGCTATTCTCGTACCTTGTTTATCCGGGTTTGAACTAAAGTTACTGTTTCCGGGATTGTGCCATCATTTTCGACACAATAATAATGATAAATATAATTAGTCAGCCTCTGAAACAATACATTTGGCTGCATTGCTTATTTTGTTGTTCGTAAGAATGAATTGGGTACGGTTGATATAAGAGGAAATGATAACATATAGAACATCACTTTTTATTTGGGTAAAAAAAGTTATATGTAGCAAACTAAAATCTGGCTTTTTGCAAGTAAAACTTTGCGCATGATGTTGAAACTTGAATCGACGTGATTTTAACCAAGAATAATAAAATACGTTTGCACAGTCGAGTCGTCTAGTACTAAGGATAACTCAAGCAATAGCCACAATAGGGAAGGTTCCACGCTCAATGTTCCGAGAAAGCAATACCAATAGATCTCTGCAACCATACCATTCAAGTTTAAACAGAACTCGATACCCTGCACAATTGTTATGTGCGCCGTTTGCCGATGCGTGGATCCTTACAAATCTTGCCTTTATTTAGCATCAATCTATGCAATGAATTATTTATTACATGGCCTAGAAAAGTTAGGTGAGATAGGCGTTTTTTCAAGTTTTTGTATAATACTGTTTTGTTTCATGAAACTCCCCAGTATACATATACATAAGTTTGTTTTACTCATATCATAACGTAGTCAAAACTTAGAGAGTTTATGGAACTCCGCTATAAATGAGTGAGTAATTTCCGATAAATCAGCATTATTGATTTATTTTAACTTACCTATATACTGTATTTTTAATGATTCCAGTTTTCTCTTTGCCATTTGCTTCGTTTTTGTACGTTAGTTTCGAATCAAATACCTTTTTGCCTCATAAAGCCACCTGTTCTATGCACCCACGGCCACTTTAACAAGCTAATCCGCTTGGCTACGTCACTTTTCTAATTCTTCTAAATATCTCCTCATTTAATTTAGTAAAGAATCCCTTGTCTCTTAGCTATAGCGCATTGAGCGACTATATACGTTAACTGGACTGAAATCACTGAGTAGATAAAGGTACTGAGCAAACTGTTTGGGCTAGTATGTTAATTTTCCTGTACAAAACGACCCTGTTATTGCATCCGTCATCGCTGCGTCACAACACTGCTATTTGCATGTTTTCAATTGCCTATATTTACGCAAACACGTGACGCGCACTAAATTAGATTGAGCCTTATAATTTTATGGGTGTTATTATTACGCAAATATTCATACGGGAATTATGTATTGCCATGGTGAAATTAACTTAATACGTTTAAATAATTGATAGAATTGGGAAGGTATGTCTTCGGAACTTTTAGCACTAGATAGACTAGTGCTTAAGCAATAAACAGTAGATAAATATTTACGGTTAACAGTCTATACCTAAAAACTCTTTGTGTTGAGAATGTTTCATGTAGCATACATTTATCAAATTCTTATCAGATTTTGTTAGTCTAGAGTCCTATAAATTAGGATCAGTAACGATAAGCATTGTATTGGTCCCAACAGACCTAGAGTCCTTGAGAATGGTCAAGGTTAAAGCTTTTTTTTTATTTTTCTCATTTTAATTTTGTTTACCTACTGTTTCGATTCATAAAATTCATAAATCATAAAATTATAATTCCGAATACAGTCTAATAAATGATAATACAGCATTATTTTTAAAACGTTTCAAAAAGAAGAAAGTCTATTCCACTATTTTTCATTGAGTCAACAGTTCCACTGTTCAATTGATCTATTGATATAAATTGATTTTCTCTCTACTTTTTGACGAAAAGGTGTCATGTCCTAACAAAGATTAGTGAACGTAAGTCGTGCAGTGAACTTGCGGCAACTATTAGAAACTTCCGAGAACTGAGCTCGTGGTGCCTGAATGACGGAGGGCGTGCCGCTAGCCTGCAAGAACTCCCCATAAAACTTTACGAATGAACATTTCTCCATTCTCAATACACAACTGGTTTTGCATAGCATGCGATTGTGACAAAGGTACATTTTACACGGAAAAACCCTTCAATTTCAAAATTTCATTTTCTAAATGAAAAACGGGATTTACACTATTTTTCCAATGAAGACTATAACACTTAACCTATAACGCTGTTATAGGTTAAGTGTTAACTTATTTTGCGAAACCCTAAATAATAGTTAAAAGAAAACGTATTATTTCTTATCGATTACCTACTATTTACATTATATAATTATGTTAGTCACATTATTTAATACTATAAATAGTAAGTAGGTATCTCAAATATCTAAAGTGATAAAACTATACCAAACTTCAACTTAATCGGTTACAATTATCTTAACCAATACTTATAAGTATTGAATTATAATGTACCTACTCGTATTATTACTGTAGGTACAGAACAATCGTGTTCGAATACATTTAATCACTTCAATGAAAGCTCTAATATCTCTTCAATAGATCACATGGTTCTCAAATTAACTTATATCACGCACAAACCATTTCACACATCGGTTGCGCGATAGGCGTACAGTTGCTAAAGAATCTTTCATCTAAGTTGTACTCGAAATCAAATTCGTCTGTTATACCTACTTGTATAATGTAAAAGAACCCACTGAAAGCTTGAAAGAGGTCATTTTGTCCAAATTAACAAATAGTGCATTTTTCTTTACTTATATTATTAACGCGAAGGTGTATGTGAGAATGTATTAATTTATATTTAATTTTGTCACTATTTAAATGGTATTGTAATGGCACCATGTTACAGTTAACTTAAAAAAGGAATAGGTTCTTAATTTATCTGTTTTTCTAATGTGATTTTAGCAGTCTGTCACTTGGCAAACCGTTGTTTATAATACTTTTATTTGAAAGATTTAGCATCCCACGATATCCATGAAAAAGTATTTCTTGTTTAAAGTCGCCATAATTTGATTCTTTTTTCGAAACACAACTTGTATATGAATTAGGGAAGTCCTAAAAATGCAAAGGTCAATTAGTAGAGCCGTGAGATTGCTTTGATCTGAACAAAAGACCTTCCGGGTCGGTTTGCTTCTTTAATATTCGTTGGACGCCAAACAGATTATCCACTTTTGTTCGCCAGCTTTAGCATTCTTAATGAGACATTTCCACGGGAAATTTTCAATGTTCAATTTAATCTTGTTCTATGTACAATCTTGAAAATCTTAAATCAACTAAGCGCGCGCTTACCTAGCGGAGGGTTAAAATGAATGGACGTGTAATAACATTGCCTTGTTTGCGTGGCATGATTATAAAATAGAAATAGTTCTTTGTCAAAGCATGTTATAGTTTAATCTCAGGGAACATGCTGTATTTATAGGATTTAAACTACGTTTTAATACTAGGAAAGAGCGGAACCGCTTATTACTTCTAAGAGGATTCCTATGCAAAGAAAATGATATGTAGGTACATTATATATACTGAAACTTTGAGTTACTGAAAAAAACTATTGTTAATATCACTTTTATTGATTTTATCCTCATAAAAATTGCCCTCTAAGATTAATTTTTTTTAAGTTTTATGCCGATTTTTAGTAAACTGTCCGCCTTGTTCATCTTCCACTAGGTGTAGTTCAGTCACGAATTTTTTAATTGAGCTTTCTATAATGCACTCTTTCAGCCAGTAGGTACTTAGAGTGAAAACTGTGAGACAACGAAAAAGAAAGCAATTTTCAGGTAAGTATATACTCGTAATATAAATCATTTTAGAGTTTTGATTCGGTTTTTGTTATAGAGTATTTGCTTATACTTTGGAGGGACTTGCCCCCAAATACATAATATAGGTGGCCAATGATGAAAAACTGCAAGTTCTTTTTGAGCCCTACATGTGTGTTCTATCCTTTATCTCTTTAACCAGGTGTTTACGCTCACGCTCCAAAACCACTTCTCGCAAGTGCTAACTTAGCTGACATGTCATAGCTACTAAGTATACGCTGAATTCCTTCGTATTCTGTATGAAATTAGAATTTCGCAACGAATTTCGCAACTTGGCACAGCGTGAAATTGTATCTGGCTTGCAGTATGCTTCAAGCTGACGCAGAAATACTTCCCTTGGACAGACGTCATAAGTTTTGAATATTCTACAACTAAAATATATCAGTGCTTAACGTTTTAACTCGCTGAAGTTAGCGATGAGCAGTTCTTGTTCTTTATTGTGGTAACAGTTGTGCAGGCCTGATACACACGTTATATGAAATACAAAATGTGCAGCAGCAAGGGGCAGTACAAAGTACATTTAAATAAAGAAATCCTTTGGACCTTCGGTCCCTGGTTGAATTTCGGAATATCGAAATACCTAGAACGTTTTATGGGTTATTTCGGTGACTACGTTGAAACCTTTAATTCATTTAATCCACCTTTAAATTGAGAGGTTTTCAGGTCAGGGGGAATGGTAGTTCTCTTGAAAATTGGAACAGTTAAAACAGTTTGTATTTTTTAGGGAGGAAACGGTTTTACGTTTTATATCCCATACGATGTATGTATATACTCGTATATGTGAATGAGAGGTTAAACCACAGGGTTAAACTAAACAAGATTATTCGGACTATACTCTGACTCATAATCATCATCTTAATATACCATATTAAGTCCCACTACGGGACACGGTCTTCTGATATAATCAATTATTTACATCATCATCATCACTCCTCTTTACGGTTGCACTGGGGGCACACACAGCGACTTCTCTCTTGACGAGTGAAAATAATGTTCATTATACATGCCGATTTCTTCACTATGTTTGTCTTCACCGTAGGTGCAAGTGTTTTCAAAGCACACATATATTTTCCAAGAAGAAAATCCAGAGGTGCGTGGCAGGGTTTATTCCCACGACCTTCGGATTAAAAGTTTAGTGTGTTCCCACTCACGGCATAAGAGATTAGGTGGTACTAATAAAAAAAAACTAATTACTACCACAAATTAAATTCTTTGTTTTTAATTTTTCTTTCATCATTTTCTCTTTATAAACTACAATGTGATTCACAGTTTATTAATTACTGTTCGTCGACCGCTGCTTTTTAATAACCTTGGTCAATCTCCTCGTCAAAAAATGACGTCAAATGCACGTTTACTAGCCCCATAGCACCTGAATCGTGTTGATAACAATAAGCTCTGAAGACTCTTATCTAGAAAAAGCAAAGAAAAGCTAAGGAGTAAGATACAAAGTGATTTTGTAAGTGGAAACGAAATCCCAGTGCCTTGTAATGTGAGCATCGCGTGTTGTGGCGCTGGCGTACTAAGAAAGGGGTAATGGAACTTCTAGTTTTGCTGGATATAGGCAAAATTGTGTGGATAATCACATGCCGGCTGAATTTGAGATACCACACAAATATAAAATAGTATCCTATATGGTTAACTACATTCGTTTTTGTTGACTTGATTTACACGAGTGTTGAAGGCTTTAACCCAATAGATCGGTGATCTAGAGTTCAAGATGCGTCAGGGTTTTACTATGTACCTACTAGAAATAATTACCTACTGCAACTGTTAGGTGAAAGCCTCCTCTTTATTGCGCCAATTTATATTTTTAAACAGGTAAATCACACTGGGTGTGGTTGGGACACTAATTAACTACAACGTCCCACGATGCCGCAGTTACAGATGGACAGACAAACCAATTAGACCGTGTAATTAGTCTAACCAACCGATATTGGACCAAATCGGAAAAAAAACTTCGCTTCTCTTCAGCTCTAAAACTTATCTTGAATATTGTACAGAACCAATATTCTTTTTACATAAAATTATTATCTTTAGGTAATTTGAATATCACCTTAAACTACTTATACACCGATTATACTGTGTTTGGCTCCTGACACATAGTTTATTATACAAACTAGCTCAGGAACCTAATCACTATATTTTTCTGTAAACTAATTCTATGTCAACAAAAATTAATTATTTGGCTTACGAAGAAAACAGTACCTACGTAAGGCCCTAAACATTTTGTATTTTCAGATTTAAACAAAACTAATATTTCTTATTGACTATTTGGAAATGATGGCAGATGACGTCATCGTTCTTCGAATCGAAAATCTAAATATACTTATTTGAATTGGTTGGATGTATCTGTAATTGTAATTATATTATATTTAGTTTAATGATTGTGGATTAATGTTTTTTTTTATCCGACATTTTATAATATTCACAACTCTGTAGTTTTTTCTTTAATTACTAACATGGCCATCATTATGACCAGCTTACCTTCTGGTGCTATACATACAACACGTTTCGTATAATATAATATCCCGTCTGAATTCATATAGCGCAAACATTCAAGTTCATCGTTCATGCCAGCAATCTTAATTACCAATTACCTCGTAAATGTCAAGTGTAAGAGTAATTGCTCATGTAAAATTCACAACGTCGGTTGCATTATTAAACAATTTGGGTGCTGGTGAGAAAACGTACCTATCTTCGTTTTCTCACCAACACGCACATTGTAACGTACCTACGTATGTCTCTTAAAAATGTGTATTTTTGTAGTATATTCCACGTTATAACAGTTTTTCCCGAAATAAAAGTTTACGCTGTAAAATTAAGTCCGTGTTCTATTCTGGGACACAAATTATCCGGATACAATTTCATCCTTACAAATCAGTTTAAATATTTTGCCGTGAAAGAATAACAATCATCAAATCAAAACGATTGCCTTGATAATATAAGAAAAATTTGTCCGTAGCCATGCTTACAGTGGAAACATAATATTAAAAAGTAAAATGGACTAAGACTTGTATAAAAGCTTGAAAACCATAAAAGTTACAGGTGCTCTTGCAGTAAGTACCACACCACGAATACGGCGTATTAAATAATAGTTGCATATTTGTAAATATTCCAAGTCTCCAAAGCAATCACTATTAACAAAAAATAAATTAATTCCAAGGGTCATTTCTATAATGAAAATGGCGTGCTCCAAGATGTTACAAATACGGCCAACCAATTTGGACGACACGCTTTAAAACTGCGAATAATAAAAGTTAATGGGACCGCTCTCTTCATGATTCCTGGCGAAGGGGAATGCTCATTTCCCCAGTTTGTTAATTAGCATTTGGCACTAAAGAGGAATAATTTTGTAACCAAGACACTCGTGCTAGCAATCAGGTGACCGTGCGATCCCGCCAAATCACCTTTTGCAAATTGTTACTGTGAATTTACATTTATAAGCACCTCTATTCATGTGGGCTAATAGAGTTGGTATTGAGAGATTCCCACGATGGCTTAGCGTTGGTTGGTTGATGTCACTTGTCTGCAAACTCTTCAATGTTCTCAGAACGTGTCGATTCCTCACGATGTTTGCTTGCACGAAGAAGCACGTGTACGTTATTTTTTATTTAAAAAACGTACGTTATTTTTTATTTAAAAACAATGCATAGGTGTGCTGCAGAGTTTGAACCCACGACCAAAATGGTTTTTTAGGGAATAATTTGCAAAAGAAATTAAATGTACCTATCTAGAAACTACGAATCATTATCAAGTGTCGAATAGTTTGCTTTTTATTATGAAAATTGTTGTAGTTTTTGAATGTCGCAAAATGATTTCGTTCTAACTATGAATAGCTCATACATACAATAATCGTAAATATCGTTTAATGTCCAGTGCAATACCTTTAATTTCCGGTCCACATTGTCTATGGCGCTGACGCCAGTAGGATATACACTCTATATATTTTAGTATTACCAGTTCATTTTCAATAAAACTAATAGTGAAACGTTTATTGCTGTTTTTATCTTTATTATGTAATACCATACAAACAAATATTTAAATTAGATACGTAAGAGCATTATCACTACATACATAATAAAACAAAGTCGCTGATGCTGTCTGTCCGTCTTTATGTATGCTTCAATTTTTGAAATAACGGAACGTTATTTGGTTCAATATTTTTTAAAATAGGTTGAGTGATTCAAGAGGAAGGTATATAAGTATAAATGGGCTTCCGAGGCGAAGCGAGGGCGGCTCGCTAGTGTTTTTAACTCATAAAACTTTAACTAACTAACATAAAACGTTAACTCATAAAATACGGTTTAAACTGTGCACGAGTATATTATATTCTATACCCAAAGCAATTCTTATGATATTGAACAAAAATCCGTAAGTACATGTTGTATTATAATTTTGTTGATGAATTCTCGGGCCGCATCGTGTACTTCAATAGGCTACAAAGGCCCTATTCTTGCTTTTGTTAGAAAAATGGTAAAACTAGCTAATTTGACAAACTGTGGGATAATATTTATGTAGATTTTGATAAATATTAAGTACCTATATTTACCGAGCTCATACTCAACGAGTTTTTATAAATAACTAGCTGACCCGCCCGCGGCTTCGTCCGCTTTATATGAGAATAAAGCGGACGAATGAACAATATGGCATCGGTATTACAATGCCAAATCTTGATGAGGTGCCAGTTAACGGTAGATGCAAGTTGCATCCGCAATACCTGGAAACCATTATGAAAGATCTAGGTCCAGCAGTGAACTTCCGATGACTGAAATTATGATGATTACAATGCCAAATTGTCCACTAATGCACTTACATTGTGACAAGACTTATAAATATACAGTATACCTAATCGTATTTCCACACTCAATTCGGCTACATCGTACAATCGGTTTATCCAGTACCTACTTAAATTAACCAATTAACACAGCAATCGTCACGTAATTTAAAACTAATTAGGAAAGCGCTGGCTCTGGCTTTAAATGCTTACTTTCTGAGAAAATGGATTTTGTAAATATTCTCCGAGAATAAAGTGACTCTGAGCGTTTAGCTGTTGTGTACTCAATTAAATAGAAAGCTCTACGAATAAATGGCTTTACTAAAATTATGCCATAAATTGTGAGGTTTCGGCGCTGGTTTTTGTCAGGTAACAAGCCATCTAGGTAGGCTATTAAGTTGTAGGATTTATGAGAGATTTTAAGCTATCAGAAAATTATACTTGAACATTATTGCGATTTCAAAAAGTGTTCTATTATCGTATAAACATGAAATATGTATATGACCCCAAAATATCTACTGGGTGAACCGATTTAAAAACTCGACCAAAAACTTCAAGGAACTGTTATAATATTTTATACGTACTTGAAAGTTATATTTTTCAGTGAATAAAGTCAATCTGAAAGTAATTAGATAAAATTAGTAGTTGTAAGTTATAAAATCGGGAACCTCTGTTAATTCTGGGTGATGAATTCTCGTGAGCTACGTATGAATCAAGCGTTCACCTTCAAAGTTGTAACGTGATTTGTTGACATATCTCACGCCAGTCATGGTCCTGACACTTGAGTTTCAGATATATAGGACGTTAGAAAATGGTGGTTTGAACAGGCTGCAGTTTTGAAGCGTTCCATTAAATAGTTATTGCCACACTTACACATAACTGACACATAATCATGGTCTACCTAAATAAAACGTCGTGTTGGTTTTAACGTCCGGGTTTTGAATTTGAATTGGTTTTTTTTTTAATACAGCATCCTCTAGTCCTTAGGTGCAAGAATAACTAACTGATATACTTGAAATATATATATACAATAAATACACTTCATTGATGTATTTTATGGGATGTAATATGTTTTCAAATTAAGAAAGTTAAATGTTGACCAATATTTGAATAGGCATACGTATAGATTTTTTGATATAAATATTCGTTTAATTTTACTAGTGTGTAGGGTAAAACTGATATCACACTCCCGAATTCGAGTCATGATATAAAACCAACAATAGGAAGCAATAGTAAAAGAGGCTTACAAGCTTTCACTAGTACTGCTTTGTCGTGTCCATATGTCAATCCTATTGGCAGTAATGAAATCGAGCTAACGTTGATAAAACCACTGTGCATATTAGATATATTGTTCGTATACGCTTAATTATATTGAAACAATATTATATTTATGCTTTGAGCAATAAGACCGCCCATTACACATACATTTTTGTAGTTTTAAGTTTTTTATGTAAATATTTTTTATTGGTGTGTAATAAAGAGTTATCTTATCTTATCTTATCTTTGCTTCGTTTATTTTTTATGATAAGTTATTGTTTTTTGTTATTTGACTATTCGGGGAGAACAAGTATGAAGTAAGGTTAATAAAGAAAAAATATTATCTCAATCAATCATATTATATGAAGAATCAAAGAAAGTAAAACATAATAATGAGCGCACCTAATTATAACGTAGAAATGTTTATCCACGTTTTCATTATTTTACACTGAAAAATGTAGAAAATGTAACGTATGCGATTTATGTTACAAACAATGGGCTACCCATGTCTTGTACTTATATTAAAATGTTAGCTATTCGGTTTAAGAGTGAAAGAACAAGAAGAATATAATATACACTTGTTGAACTTTAAATATTATTAGTACGATCCTGATCATAACAAAATTCAATATCCCTGAAAAATAAAATCAGGAATGCGCCTCGAATATCGTTTGACTTTTTCGATATTGAGCTTACCGAGCAAGTTAATTCGACAGCGAAATCTTTTGAAACTCAATAAATTGTATTGTAAATTGAATTTTAATCTCCTGGGCCTTGATTCATATTGAGCAGCATGCATCCAGCGGAATCCATGTTCGCGTTCGAATAATTTTTTGGTCAATTAGTGTACCTTCGCGTAACGATGTGGGGAGACCATTTTAATTTGATGACTGATATTGTTCGAAAAACTGTGTTATGTGTATTTATAATTATGGATTATTCCTATCTATATCATTTTGAACTATGACAAGCATGGCATTTCATTTCATTTATATTGATGAAATGAATGATCGATTGGTAAAAATTCTTAGACCGGCATCACACATCGGATTGCAAAACAAAAATAGGCTTCGATATTCATATCATAAAGGTCTTTTATATCTATTACAATGGTCCAAAAGCTAAACGCTCTGTCCACATCCTTTGTTTAAAGATAAATGTAAGTGTTCCGTCAACTGCCAGCGAGATTGATAGCGAAGATCTCCACAAAGACGTTGAGAATTTCACGAATCTGTACCCGCATCCAATTATTTGGACAGATTTTACATAAGAGCTATTAAAATGATATAATTATTAATTCGGAGAAATCATTTTTTGCTTTTTTTAACCATAAATTTACAAACTCCCGGAATCGTCCAATATAATATGATATTATTTATTATGAGAAATCTTGTTTTATTACGAATGTAACTATGGTTGAAAGCGAATATGCTAATATTTTCTGTTGTGCACCCTTTTAAATAACAGCTCGAAAAACATTTTTATGAATTTACGAAATTTTGATGTGTGTTTATATCCTAAGATCCCGCTATACAACGACCTTCACCGAGATGTATAATTAATGAGACATATTTTTTATGTTATTAAATATGCCAATAAATATATCCTATATGGGTTGCCTAACAAATTTCAGTCCAGAGTTTTTTTTATTAATAATTAAAAAAATAGCTGCAGTCTGTGGCTTGTGGGAAGCGTTTACGTTGGACCTGTCACGCGGCTCACGGATGACCCCCATGGCTCGAATGGTCCGGTATAATAAGGCTCACCGATGAGCCTTGTGGCCTGAATGGAAATACTTGATTTTTCTTAAAGAGTTTAACGTGATAATAGGGCAACCTAACGTTTGCATATTCTATGGGCTTCAAACTTTCGATTGGTATCAAATTTATTTAATAATCACACCGGTGCAATGTTTAAAACAAAAACAAAATTTTTAATTATTAATTAAAAATACTCTGGACTGAAATTTGTTAGGCAACCCATATAGGATATATTTATTGGCATATTTAATAACATTAAAAATATGTCTCATTAATTATACATCTCGGTGAAGGTCGTTGTATAGCGGGATCTTAGACTATTATCTAAATAAAATATTTATAATGTCAAAGTAGGTAATTAACGAGCTAGGTAGGATCTGACAAACTAAGCTTAAGCAGAGTAACAGTAATTAGTACTAAGTGTTCGGTAGCAGTGTAGGTACAGACAACAACACAGATGGAAAGCTGAAAGAGCTGTAATGCAGTTTTTATTTCTAGCTCCTAATCACTATATCAGCTACAATCAAATGAAATAAAAACTATACGGACAAAACAGCTGAAAATAAAACAATGGGCGCCAACAAAGCATCGAATTGTGTAACTGGGTGAATACACAGGGGCAACATCGTTCACTTAAGCCCATTACTAGGTTGGCCCAACTTTCGGCACAGCGTGGTGCCATTGAAACAATTGTGGGGTCTGGGGATCCAACTTGTGGCATGATAGTTCACCCCGAATTGACATAAAAACAATATTTTTCTTTAATATTAATCGAACATACAACAAAGATTTCAGGGTTTTGGAAAACGAGATATTTTTTCTTATATTCAGAAGCCAAGTGTGTGGAACTCTTGGCTTTTTGCTTTCAGCAAATAATTAAATATTGCTGGGCACAGTTATGTGACTGCATAGATATTTTTATTAAACATAAAAAACACCCAGAACACCCGGAACAAATATCTGCAACTTGAAAATTAATTAATTCAGGAGCAGAAAACGAACCAGCCACCATGAGGTTGCGGATTCGTTTCTCGACATATAAAGACCGGTTACTAAAATCGGAAACTCAAATTATTTCATTCATTGACCACGGCTGGGTTACAAAAGAAACATTATTTTCCTCTTCTTTGAACTATAAACGAGAAAGGTTTATAAAATTTCAAAGTGTTGCACTTTGAAACATAATCTTTCCAGTTTTATTTTAACTACGCAGTTCAGAAGTTTCCAATTGATTTACTCTCTTTGAAACTACTTGATCTCTTTTGCGTGCAACGTTAATATGGTCGTTGGTTGGCACAGAAAGGTGCCATGAT
Organism: Chloroclystis v-ata; assembly: GCA_963691955.1. NCBI lineage: Eukaryota > Metazoa > Arthropoda > Insecta > Lepidoptera > Geometridae > Chloroclystis > Chloroclystis v-ata. The sequence continues at coordinate 5,380,597 of OY829902.1, read as the reverse complement.
ATGGCACCTTTGTGGATTCACTTTGATCAGTTCACTCAATTTCATACTAGGTCGTGACGAATACTGTCCATACTGATGATAAAGTATTACCAAACATTACAATGGTAAACCTCATTGTTACAATATTTGATGGAAGAACACTATTATTAGGCTATGTATTTAAAGAATACAAGCTAAAGTAATAGGTATAATGGAAGACTACCTCAGTGCTAACAGCCATTAAATGTCCACTATTAGGTCTTATATCTTGTAAATTTTAATAGCTCGGCTTACCGGAAAGCTGCAATTAATGTATTGTACTTATTAAATTTTGAAAAGTCTAACAATCAGTAAACATTAGGGGATTATTAAAAATATATATTTACTTCTAACAAAGCAACCTGTGTCGAGTCGACTAGTCTGTCATATAATTGGGAGACAAATCGTCAAATCAAATGTACTATTAAATTTCTAGCTCCGAAACCTACGGATTATCAGCTAACAACGATACAAAATTAGTATCGTGATTGCGCCATAAGTATTGTTATTATTTAACGTATTACAAAGATGATAGCTACGCTGAACGTTTTCCCGGTAAATGTGATGATTCTCGTTCCATTAGGCATCAGTTACGATTCGTTCTTGGTCACGCGATGCCAGCATTACAAGGGTGAAAAGAACATGTTTTCTTGTTAAGACAGTTTTTCGTTTTGATCATAAGTATATTCTGAGTAGACGAATAACATTTTCGGATTCCCAATAATATCGCACGGTTTTGTCGGAAATGTTTGCTAACATAGGTTCTTTGAATATTTTTGAAAGGGTTTTCAATAATTTTTCCCACGTTACTTTTTCACAAATAATATAAAATAATTTTAGTTTATATACATGAAACAAACAGCAAGACTCATTACAAAATATCTTATGAAAAATCTATAGAAGTATAATATAAGTGTAGGTAATCATTCTACATAATAATAATCTGTCCAAGTGTACTTTTATGTATGTTTCTGGAATAAAGAATTTTGGATTTGAATTTGAATTGTGTAAATTGTCCAGAAATATTTCCCGTAGTATGTGTCTGTAATAATAGTTAAAAAAATCTGTAATAAAACAAAAAAATAATACGATGGATTTACACCACACAGCTATAAACACTAGCTGTACGTATCAACGTACCTACTAGTATTTGTGAAACGAACTGAAAATTACAAACAAAAACCAAAAATTGAAACTGGGTGCCTACTAGAGTAACAAAATGCACTCCATTCCGTTATTGTTTTACACTTTTTGTCGAATCGTATACGAATGGAGGGGATTTTCAACGCAGTTTGTATGTTACGGATCCCATGAGGATGCTACACCAATGGACCACAATCACGGTACACTGCAGTGGGAAAGTTTGTTTTCCGACGAAACATTTCTTTTATTTACGGAGCAACTTTTGTGTCTGGTCTCGAAATAGGTCACGTTATGTTCATCGGATGCTTAACGTACGGCGGATCCATTTATATGTGTATTATAGATAGAGTATTTTGTGACACTAGTGATAATGGCTGTAGTACATTTGGAGTTGGATTTCACCTGTCCGTATGTTGTACTATTGTGGGTTCTATTTGAGCAAAACTGTTGCCTTCTAGAGGGACGTATGTTTTTATTATTCTCATTATAAAACCCAGACATAACTGTCTAGGATTATCAAAAATAGATAATTTGGCTTTTGCCCCTTTTCACTAAAGTTTACAGTCCATAATTTTTCAAATGATTTACAATGGAAAATAATTAGAGTATTTCTTTCTTACACACATCGCTTATTCCCTTTTGTAACTTTGTCTGTAACAAAAATCATTAGCGGTCATCAAGCGAGGTCGCAGAACACATAGTTAGTTTAGTTAGTTAGATATAAAATTTAGTATATCTATATTAATAATTTCGTCAAGGGGTACGGTAGACTCGATCGAAACCTTATATGAATAACAAAACATAAAAAATATTGATTTTGAGTCGACAACATAATTATATCTGCAAAATTCGGATTATGGAGAATTTCGTCAAATTTCAGCCGTTTTCATCTAGTATTTAGATATAAATGTAGTGTAAAAATAATTAATATTGGATTAGTTTAGTAGATACTCATGTAACTAATTGTGCTATGCGCACTGAATATTTAATCATTACTGAAATAAACATTCCAATGCGGAAATGTGTGGAAATTTAGCTTCATTTAGTTTATAAAACGAGGTGAATACCAAAACACTTTATTTTATTCAAAAATCATATTTATTTCATTTGAAAGAATGTTATTATATAGTTGCCTTTGTGTTATTCTGATATATTATAAAGTTTCATCATAATCCATTCACTAGTTTTTGCGTAACAAGAACAAACATAAGAGTAACAAACATCCATCTGCAATTATAATATTTTTATGATTTGTTGAATAATTTGTTGTTTCTGAGGGCTTGTGGTGCCGACTGTTACCAATGTATGAATTTTTTCTGCGGAAGTCGTTAAAATAACTAAGAGATTTTAATACCAGAATACGGGTAGCAGTTTTGTGTATAGCAACTTACTGCGTATTACCAACTCGTCTGCAAAGCGTGGTTATAAAATGAACTTGATGATGATCATTGTTTCTGACAAGACAATAAATCCGGAACATACTAGCGTAGAGCATCATAATCCAGAAATGCCTCCTTGTTGTGGTACAAAGCGCTGCAATATTCATAGTGCTATTTCCTGTAATAACATGATACGTTGCCGGAATGAAATTGAATTTTCTTCTACTCATGCATCGCTGTAAAAAGTATGGCTAATACAAATATAGGGTAAAATTGTAACACGAAAGCTCAACTGGCCATTTCCAGCGAGCGATCGAATGTTACGGCTCATTATAGGGCTTGTTATGGGGACGGGTCTATGTAATATGCTTTAATTAGACATTAATTTATGACTCATTAAAATAACATTGCAGGTGTAGACTAAAACAAATAAAGATTTGCGAAATTGACTGATGAGGTAGGTAAAATAATAAATAACTGAAAACTTGCCTTTACTCCATATCATGGAAATCAGCTACACAATGAATGGCGAACTATGTTTTTGTTTTATAACTGGTTATTAAACCCAACTTGGTTTTCCTTTATTTTGACGCAGTTGCATACACCATCACTCAGGAGCCGACTCTGACAGTTATTGGAAAACAAAGCTGTATACCTATACGATTTTTTTATCATAACGTAGCACTACTGAGTAATTTATCTCCCCAACAACACGCTATCGCATCACAATAAAACTAGTAGCTATATAATATTATTCTATGTAGTTCATAGTGTTAGACAGTAAATTTTGTTTCTTGTGCATTGTTACGTGTTTTGTGTGTTTAAAATAAAGAAATAATATTTTTTATTTTACGTGTAAATATGTGGCATAATGTTTGCCACAAGCAAAAGTACGCCGAAGCGTTCACCCTTGATTCGGACTCGATAAGACCCGAAAATACTTTGTCGACCAGCATACCGACGAAATTAGGTCGTATAAATAAATAATTTTACGATGAAACCCAGCAACTAGCACACTTAATAGTCCACCCTTAAAACTTTTGAAGAAATCAAATAAAATCTGTAGGTAAATCTTTATGATACTTAATTGCACCTCAATACAAAGGTTTGCAACAAACATACAGGTCATCTTAGATATGTTCTTTTTTATTCTTTTTTATTACTTTTTTACTTATATCAAAAACGTGAAAGTTTGTGTGAAAGGATAGATGAATAAATGTTTAATATCTATCAATGTATGTATATTCTATTAAATCAATGTAAGTATGTTTATTATATCAGAAATCTAGCACCCTAACACAAGCTTAGAGCTTATCAAGGGCCTACATAGATGTTGAACATATAAATAATTATTTAGTTTGTCTTTGTTAATAAATGTTTGTTAGACATTTTTTTAAATAAACAATTAGTAATGTTGGTATTAAAATAACATATAGGTTACCTTTTACCAAGAGTAAGCAGCGAGCGTAAACCTAGTAATATCAAATATGTATAAGTAAATAAAAGGAGGTAGGTTGCAAAGCATAACGTTAGTGTACACATAAACAACATACTAAGAGCATTGCATTGCATTGGAACCCTATACTCGGATGCTTTTTCCAATGAATAGAAAGCAGTTCGATGTCATAATATTCTTTGTCGTATTAAAAATATTTTTTTATTTTTGCTGCGAGGGTTTTCTGTTGCGGTTTTACTACGGAATAAAATGAAAGTAAAAATTATAAAATTTACTGTAATGATGCTTTTTTTAAAGATGTTTTTAAAAGGAGCTTACTATAAACATATATTTTTATTTTAAGTATGATCTAGCATTTATATTATAGGTAAGGTATATCTGATTTAACAAATAAATGTATGTACATTGCTTCAAAAAGGAAACTTTGAATAAATTGTACCTACTGTTTTAGTCCCTTGGATAACAATATTTATTCACATTGCACTGTCCACTGTCCGAAACAAAAATTTGTACGATCTGCAGATATTTGTTTCGGCGTCTGGGTGTTCTATAATGTATAATAACAAAATCGATCTATTTATATTCTTTTAAATACATCAAATGCCCGTAACACCAGTTTACTACGGGGCAATACTGCTCTGTCAATAGTCCAGCAATATTTATTTAGTTGTATTTAAAATACGTTCAATGTTTCTGTTAAGTATGTATATGTAGATAATTATGCTGGTTTGCTGTACATATTATACAGTCTTGATGACAAATTCGTCAGACAAAAACATATTTTCTTATTCGTTAAACCTACCAAAAGCAATATTCGTCCTTCTACACGAAGAAATAACTTCAAGTGCAAATTGCTTTTCACATACTCTAACGATGCATATGAAATGCACCAACCATAGAAATGTTTCAGAACTCTACCGAAACTTGTAAAGTGTTTCTGAAATGCTTCGAAAACGGTTACAGTTAGCCAGAGGGCGATGGGCGAGCTAGTGGTATCTGTAGCACAATTGTAGGTTTATCAAATTTAAACGCTGGTTTAATTTCAAAAGCATTTTAAAATGGAATTAAACTAGTAAACTTTTCATCCTTGAAGACTCGCCTTGAGTTATTGGCTTCAAAATGTCTAGCAATTAAACATGAACTTGTTGAGTAACAAATATACTGACACAATGTTCAGTTGTTGTACAAGGGGAAAACATCACTGCTCAATGCTCATACAGTGCATTAACACATGTCATGTTATGTAAATGGAAGCAGAACGATTTGTTATCCTCGCAAATTCGTGAGCTTTAAATTTTTTATGTCGTTGTATTATGAACTCGTATTATGTATATATAAACAGGGTTGCGTTGTGATACACTTATATACATGTGATACAGTTATACACTGAACAAGGGTAGTAATAGAGTATATTGTTATAATAAAGCTATTAAATCAAATACCTTAGATCAACCAGTTTAATTTTCAAAACCGATAGTTGAACTGAGTATAAAGAGTAAATGTTTGACGAAGATCAAAGAATCGACGTAACGATCTGATATCGATGTTAATAAGTCAATAAAACGTCGCCGGACTAGAAGCAATCTCTTTTTATGAGTCCCCGCCGGACAGTTACAATTCAGCCTGTGAAGCTTCTAGGTAATGCGTTATAATACGGACGGGAAATGGTCGTCGAGCGTGCGATGGGTCGAAACTTAGATAAACTGATTAATCAGATAAAAACTAATAGGTACTTATTTTAGGGCACCAAACATTGCCTAACTTAACTTGGTTGGAAGATGCTACGGTGCAGATTATTTGATTGTACATACTTGTCCAAGGAATCTTTAGGATTTTATGGAAATATAAATGACATAAACCTAAAGATCTTTCTTGACTATTATTTACTTACTAGCCAACCCGCCAACGACGCGCCAATATGACAAATTAACTTTATTTATTTTTAACTATTTTTAATTATAATATTGAACTCTACTTCCCTTTGTTTAAATCTCGGTTACTACTCCCATCACAAAAGTGTCTAACTTATCCCAAATTCTAGCAATTAATGAAACATTTTGTTACTCAGAATTGGGGTCCCAAAAAACAATTTGCTCTCTATAGTTGGGGAGCCGAAGAGGGGATTTCGGGATTTACTCGAGCGCGTCAGATTAAGATACTGGAGATAACTAGTACCCAGACAAGTACCTCCACCAAATATAAAAAATATATCTATGTTCGAACGTGAATTATAAGGGAACAAAATGTATTTTTGTCAGATTAGGCGTATCACTTTAGATAATCGTCAGATTAAGATATGATTATTAAGATATGAATTAGAACATAAAGATGAACCATATTACATATACATCTAAATCTGACGCTCTAACACCTTTAGAAATGCCGATTTTTTTGTTCTTTTTTTGATAAAAAATGAGTCGCGATTTTTATTTTTTTAACTTTTACTTACATCCACCCCAATCGTGTAAACAATCAGATTTACATACGTATATTATCAATGATATTTACTTAATTATCTTTAATAATGTAAGTATGTTAAGCTGATTTTCAAATTATTGAATCTGATTCATTGATTCTATCACCAACTGACGCGCTTAAGAACGTCCATGCAACAGTATTTTTTTAAATAAGTTTTTAATTATCTATGGTCGCTTCCCCCACCGATCAAACACATCGGTCTCATACAATTTTTTTCTTCTTATCATCTACCAATAAATCCAACCAAATAGGTCTCTTTGACGCTCGAGTAAATCCCCATTTAGCATCGTCGCCTCCCCTACTACTACATATTCAGCTGAGAAAAGTGCTCAGTATAAATTATAGGAAGTTTTAAAATTAAACAATATGAACACATGTCATGTTAACATTTATGTAGGTATAACCTGCGCACATATAGAAGCGAATTATAAATGGCGTCCGCTCGCATGCGTTCTCGCTCACTCTCTATCGCTGTCTATACTCACACAGTGAAGTACGCGCTACAAAAAAATAGTCAGTCAGGCCTAATTCGCACGAGAGCTTTTTTAACGTCCGTTAAAAAAGCGTTCAAATAGAACATAATAATTATGTTCTATTTGAACGTTTTAGGCATACCCAAGTACGTGTTCACACGTCGGCGATTTTAGAACGCGACGCTTTTTTATCGAGCAGTGTTGCATTTTCAACGAAAAGGCCGTATGAAACTTTTTATTATTATTCACACTATTAAAAAAACGCCGGCGCTGCGATTAGTACGATGAGTATTAGTAGAAATATTCCAATAATTCGTCAAATCTTGTATACTTGTCGAATCTTCGTACAGTGTCACAAACTGTTATTTTAAGTATCTCTGTTCATTCAGAGGATGTACCCAGAATGTCCTTTTTTTCTTTCTTCTTCTAGCAACACAAATCGCTATACCTAGCTAGTTATTTAGCAAGGCCGTATGAAACTTTTTATTATTATTCACACTATTAAAAAAACGCCGGCGCTGCGATTAGTACGATGAGTATTAGTAGAAATATTCCAATAATTCGTCAAATCTTGTATACTTGTCGAATCTTCGTACAGTGTCACAAACTGTTATTTTAAGTATCTCTGTTCATTCAGAGGATGTACCCAGAATGTCCTTTTTTTCTTTCTTCTTCTAGCAACACAAATCGCTATACCTAGCTAGTTATTTAGCAAAAAAAAATTCCCACGGCTTTCTAAAGCGAGGGACGAGACGAAAGTGATTTAAAAGCGTTCGTATGAATGATCACATTGAGGACCTTTATAAAAGCGCCGGGTTTATAACGCAAAGTTGTTTAAACTCTTTACTTTACTAAAAAGATAATTTCATTTAAAATAAGTATTTTGTAAAAAAAACTCTGTAGGGACCTAGATAAAAATACTATTTAGATAATAATAATACAATAATACCGTGGAAATATGCTCGAATTACAAATAATTTTGGTAGGTATTATGTTTGTATGGGAAATTCGTCGTGACGCCGGCCTGTTTGAGAAATTGTTTTGCCAACCGTACCATACCTACCCGCCGCCATTTACAGAATTCACTTTTAATTGCGCAGGTTATAGGTAGCCCTTATTTTAACAAAACAATAACTTTTCCAGATTTGATTTATAGCCAAATGTTTAGCAAAACAAACTTTGTCTTGAATAACACACAGATAAAACAACAGAGCTTTAGCAAAAAGTTTAATGTTTAGAATTATTCATCAATAATTGACAAAGAGGTTTTATAGACTTGTGTACTCTATGTCTAAATACTTTTTACATTGTAACGATGTGACAAGAGATTGTCGAATTACTTTGTGTTAACTTTGTAATTAGTTTGGCAGGCAAATAATTTATCAAGGTTATATTTTTAATATTTCGAGGTAGGTGTTAATATCATTAAACTGAACATTATTTTATCGAAATGTATATAAATCATAAAATATCAATACGAAACTCTAGTTTCTAGACATACACGTGCATTTCCGTAATTACGAAACCCGCAAGATGCATCACCGACCGCGGCTCATATGTTAATATCGACAAGGCAGTTAAGCTCGGTAATTAATCGAAATACGAATATAATTTGTCTTCGTCAAGGAGCAAATAGCTAATTCCCACACATTAGGCGTACAATGGCGCCCGGCCTCTTATTGATTACCGTCTATTGTTCGCTTTCGGCCTCCTCCAATGATACACTCGCCTCGATTTAGGCGACAAGCACCGCTTTGGATTAATGAGCTAATGATAGCCCCTTAAAGTTCTGCTATCCTAGTACCATTGTACGGCAACGAATCGAAAGTTCCTGAACTTGGCCCTGATTTTATTAGACAAGTTTAGTAGTTTTTATCTGTTTACAATATAAGGATGACTACTAAATTGATTTAGGAATCATACAATGTTATAATTTATTCTGTATGGATAATAATGCATAGATTTGGAATAACGAATCATAAGTCGTGGGGAAATGAAAAATTAATTAAGGCCTAAAAACGGCCCTCATCCATAACCGCTGCTTTGAGGAGGTCCTCTTATTTATATTTTGCGTCTTTGTGTGAGTCGATGATTTTTATTGTTATACGGGAAAATTAATAATCGAATTTTCATAAAACTTTATTTAAACTAGCTACAGAATAACACACAGTACTACGTCAAAATCAATTATATCGCGGGCAAACAGCGGGAAAAAAACAAGTACTTAATGTTATAAACCTAGGATCAAGCACCGAAAATGGTTAAAACTTTTGTGACCCCAAAAATATTCGCACGGAAATTCAAGCCCAATATTTCTGTTAAAAAAGGGCATTGCACGGTTCGTTATTTCGAATGTTTAGTGGGCTGCTAATTAGACAAGTTTCCATCTGGAGCGCCCTTCGGGGCTGGAGGGTGCTACACTACGGAGATAATAGGGCTGTTGGCCATCTATTACCATGCTTCAATATAACTGAATTGTTTTTGTTTTGATATCATTTGCTTTAGGTGTATACTGATATATTGGTACTAACTAGTTTTATTGAGGTGTAATGTGAGTTACTTACGTAGTCAAGTTGGGTTTTTGAGCGTTTGGCCAGCCAGCGTGGTGAATTACGGCGTCAAGAGAGAAATCTTTGTGTTCCAGCCACAGAGGGGTTATCTGTGGTTCCAGCAGTGGGTATGTACGTAAACAGGGTAGATGGTGATGATAAAGTCACATTGAAGTTTGTAGTGAGTTAAGTAACCGTCTTTTGGTTTATGACTTACTATGAGAACGATCACATAAAATTGAATTTACTGGTTTTAATGGTGTGGCGACTTAAAAGTGGCATTACTCTACTTAATTTACATTTCTGTAGTATCAAATTGAACTGGACCACTATTATTCCTGCGAGTATTTTTAACTTCAATGAAGCACCCGTTTCGCAATCATTCATAACATTTGACAGGCATTTGAATAGTTTGTGGTTGACTGAATTGAATTGGTGAGCAACTCAATTGAAAAATAGTTGAAGTTTGTGAAATACGATGCTATTTTTTGGATTCTGCATTATTATTTTTGATTGGGCAGCTCACATAAACAGATTATCAACAAGCAGAGGTGGACTTTGAATTCACGACCTTCGGAATGAAAATCGAGTGAGCTCCCGCTTAACACGGCTTAATGAAATAATGTGATTTAATTATTAATATTAATGCAGTGGTTAGGTATGTGCGCATATTACGTTTACCTTTAATATTCTTTTTTAATTCTCAATCTCAACTCGAACCAGTCTTGATACGTCAACCTCTAGAAACTTTAACCGCCTTCTAACATTCGTTTTACTCAATAATATCGAAGTGCAATGCAAACGCAATCAAACCTGCCAAACTCAAACAGAAGGGTGTCCTAAACGAGTAGGTAATCAATTTGTTCAATTGAGCAAGATCTCGATTATCCCGCATTTAAATTGAATGTGGATCGAAAACTTGTAGAAGAACGAGCTTTGAATTGAAGCCTTTTTAAAGAAATCTTGTGTTTGATATGAATGAAAAAATGAATGACAAGTTATTATTAGTTATTGCTAGTAGTTTGATTAACTACTTTCTATAAAATTCAGTTATGATGTTTTATAAATAACAACCAATTAAATAAAACTGGCAAGCCTTTTCGATGAAAAATATCCATTGCAAATATTTTCAGCTTGTTGTCCTTATTTGTATCCAATTAATATAAAAATTCTACGCGGTTAAGAATTTTCTGAACTGATGCAAGAAATCGTTATAATTAAATAGCCTGCAGCCACAGAATTCTTCAAATATAATGAATTTCATAATGCCAGGCGGGTTGGTGGTGGTATAGGTCCAGATCTATCCAGCTGCCCGTTTGCTATATAAATTAATCCATAATCAATAATTGCTACTCTTTTACCAGATTTAGTTTTAAGAAGATATTTTATGGGCAAATTATAAATTTAATTTATCCGAATTTTTCTCATTCTACTATTTTTCTATTACTTAAAAGATTAAAAAAAACTACATAATTATTATGTCATTTTTATTTTGTTTGACAAAATCCGCGGGAAGTGATGAGCGCTAATAATAAGTGGTGCTAGTCTCAGGCCGGCACCACGCAGCAATCTTCCGCATGTCATGCTGTATGATTTTAAATTATTAATATTAGTAAATTATAATATCCACTCAAAAGAAACATGTTGATCCAATATTCTTCGTTAAAGAGTACAAACAGTAAAGTCTTTTCAGCATAAGCTAATTGCTTTTGTAAACAACTCCCGCCATCCATTTTCGCTTTGCGGAGATATTTTATCGTCGCTCGTTGTATCTGTTATATTTGCTAAGCGTCTAATTACCCAGTGCCGACGTTTTACTCTTGGATGAAGAAATAATAAGAAGAACAGACTCGGCTTCAGATTGGCAATGTGTACTTTTGTGCTCATGTTTGCAGAATTCATCATCACGATATTAATCGTTGCAGGTGTATTTTGAAGGCTTAATTAGTTGTTTTGGTTCTATTGGTTGCTGATTCTCAACTTTTTTGTATCTCAATGTCAATCCAGAGACCATCTATTACAATACGACATGGATGAAAAATAAACACTTGGAAACCTGAATGAAAGTCCACGGTTTTGCCAATTTTATTCCCATGCTTTCTAACCTTAAGCCTGTCTAAAACTAAAAAACACCTAAATCGGCCCAGCCGTTCATGAGTTATAAAATTACAACGAAAAGTGACATCGATTTAGAATAAGTATTCCAGTTCGAACCTGTTATGAAGCTAAAATGTCTTTTTCATATTATATTATGAATTTAAAAACATTATTATCACAATTATTGTAGTTAAATATTAACATTTTTAGCATTGTTTTTCCATAAAATTTATCGGTTCTGGATTTTTTATTAATAAATTCTTGATCAATAGAGTTAAAATGGGTTTGTTTTCATTATATTATTGTAATATATACGTAGATCCTGGAACGAATACAAAGTTTAGTTTCAATAAAGTGGAGAATGTTCAAGCTTATGATAATATTTCAGTTGTTGTTACAATGTTTTAGGGTTATGTGTTGACTTCCCACTGGATTTAGAACTTTTAAGGTCCTGAAGGTTAGATTTGAGTATCCACGCCCGGCTCATGTATTAGATTCGGTTTTTTGTTTGTTCGATATAAAAGTAAACAACATGCAAGAAGTTTAGAACTCAGGGCTTCGACGCGGTCTCCCAACTGGCCTAGTTTTTCAAGGTAGGCGGCGCGAATCACGGAAGTTCTCTATTGAAAACGAACCTATAATCTTATAAGATTTTTATAAATGACCTAAAGCTTAAGGTGGTTTAGATCTATTGAGAGAAAAAGGAGAAAAGAGATTTTTGTTTGATTATAATGTACTAATTTTCAGTCGTAGCTTTGCCTGTGTTACGAGGCCTTTCCTACTGAAAATATTTAAAATAAGCTACTAAATAAACACTTATTTTCACATCTGTGAAATAAATGGAAAAACACCAAGCTAGCTGTAGCCAACTGATTAACTCGTTAGAATGGCAATAGTTTGCAGAACTCATGACTGATGGCACTACAGTTCTCGAATATTAACTTCTGACCAGAAAAAAATAAGTGTTCCCTTTTTGCTTAATATATATAACTTATATAATATAACATAAATGTGCACATATGTGGGAGTATTCAAAGATTTAAGGTTTGCGAAAACATTTATTTATATTACCTTTTTCACTTATTTACCAACTCGTTATATTTATGAAATATTTCCAGTGTAATTCACGAATATTTTATTAAACCTTTCAAGAACAGAGCTTAAAGAAATTGCTACAATTTGGCGATTTAAAAGATTGAAACGATCCCATCCTACGTGATATTGCAATGTAGGATTATTTTCTATAAAGTCAAAATATGTAAGCAAGTCTTTGTATAAAATTCTGAAGCTCTTGAAATCTTGATTGACACCAAGCGATTTAATTTTTCCAAAGTTACAAGCAATCATTAATCTCTTTCATAACGAGATTGGTGTTTCGTTCGTTCATTTTACACCTGCTAGTATTGGATGGAGTTTCATTATAGCTAAATAATAGGAGCCAGATTTTCTTCAAACCATGTTATGTCTAAGAAATATATATTTTTATGCCAAAATTACTTATCACAGGGCTTTGAAAAAATATTCGAAAACAGAAGTGTGAAGCAAAATGCAAATACTTACAATCCTTGTTTTACACTTATTTTGTCGATAAAATAAATTGAACAATATTAAAAGACAGCAATTTATGCATGTTTATGACGTATACGGGTTGTCTCATGGATGCAAATGCCAGAACTTATAGATTATAATGTAAACAAGAACACAAAGAAAAAATTAGCTATCAAAAATAGAATTTCCAATTCACAATTCTTCATATCTGCGTAATATATTTCATTTTATTTGAAACAAAGTTACGCTGAACAGCGATTGGGAAGCGAGTATAAAATCGCAGCGACCAAATTTATGCAAATAAAATGAACCATCACGCTTCGTTACCCAGACTTCGGTATCGCCGGCCGTTCGGAAAGGAGTGAGCAAAGTTTAAACGGATCTCTGACTACTGATTTAATTATTTAATTTAAATGCATTTAAATAAAAAGTTCAGACGTTTAAAAAGGATCGCTGAAGCATCCGTTTTCAAAGTTTTGTATCTTCAAATTTAAATTTCTACCAGGGTACCTAAAACGCATTGACATAAAGGACCCGTTTGCAATAAAAAAAACGATCCCGTGATTTGTTGGTTTTACGGGTTATTGTACATTTGCCACAAAGTCAATTCGTCATGAAAAAAAGGATGTGTAAATTCGTCATACATGTCTTTCCGTAGAGACAGCAGGAAAATCATTTAATAAGTAGGATATAACAAAATTGATGTTTTCATACTCATAGATAGTTTTTAATAAATTTTCATTTAATATGATATTCATTTTTAATGATCAGGATTATGAAAATTTTACCTTTTTGACAAACATCTTCAAAAAGTAAAATTCTATAAATAATAAGTGCCACGGAATCAACGCAATTAATAAATAATAAGTAATTAATAATCAATTTATTGCGCTACATTGATTGGTTTAAAATTAAATTTAAAATTTATACAGCTTAAAACCTAAAAGCGATGCTACACGAAAAATGCGTATGTACTTCGTAAACCCATCAACAAGTACGAATAAAATAGCGATTAAATAAATAAATAATCATTGCGAGCGCTAAACACCATTCACCTTCTTACCTGCGAACCCTACTTTATGATGTACTTTACCTACCTATGACGAATTTACTTTCAATGTATGGAGTTTTTAAAAACGTGACGAACTAACTTTGTGGCAAATGTACAATAACCCGGTTTTACTACCTCGCACTGACTCAAACTGACATGCAGTTACAATATTTTTTCCTAAATTGAACATAAAAAAAAATGTTCGGATATCTATTCATGTTAATACAGAACTAAGTAAATATATATTTGTTTTACTTAATCAACTTCAAATAGCTTTTGAACATTTTTGTGAGTTGAAAGAATGCATCAAAATAAATTTGATCTAAACTAAGCCACACAATTAAATAATCATATACCTAACAAGATCAATGGCCAATGAAGTGTTATTAATCTTTATTGTTCGGCCAGCCCACATTCCCTCATAGTAGATAAAAAGAAATGCCCAAGCATTACGAATGAAGAGTTGTTCGGTCCTAACCTGTACGGTTTTATTTTATTTACCATAAATAAAGGGAACTTAGTAAATTACTGGCACTGTCGCCACGTGCGGCGTGCTTAGAGCTTTAGAGAATCGAAACAAAAAGAGTCATCAGGCGCACTTCTGATGAGGACAAACATGAAGTTTACGATCGCTGCTCGTATGTATGTAGCACATAGAGTTTAATAATTTATTAAAACACATCGTCTAAAAACATGCGGCTACTTGGCTCCTACAACCCAGGGAAGTCCCAGGCACTACAGCGTATTTTATAGCATTGGTTTAGTTTCTGATGCTGTAAAAATAATCTAATATAGAAGTTTCAAGAAGTTTTAATTTTATGCGTAACAACGACATAACGTAATTTATTAGTTGTAACATGGAAACTTCATAGACAATGGCAGATTTTAATATATAGAAACCAGTTCGCATCTCGCCTCTTTTTGGTTTAATTCTGAAAGCAAGGAAGACAAGGATTGTTCTTCACGACCATCCCACTGCTTTTCTATTATTCAATGAAACAGGCATTGCTTTGATGTATATTGCTTCTACCCTAAATGATGGGTGTCTCGATCGATAGATATTGGGAAAAACCATGAGTCGTCGCGACGGTTGAGTAATCTTATGTACGAAAACTCATTATGTGTAAGTTTTTATTGTTGGGGGTTGATGTCATTCTCATGTGAAGAGTTAATATTGTTTGTAATAGTAAATTCTATCGGATATAAGGTTTTTCATTAATTATTAAATAATTTAAAATTTATTGACAAAATCATCCCCAGAAATCGTTCTTTTAAAACTCATCGTAGTAGTTTTATTTATTTTGAACCGGCTTCTAAAATGGAAGTGATTCTCAATTTGACTGTATGTTTTAAAACCATAATATAAGTCTATAATAATAAAATTTAGAGATAGTTTGAAAGTCAGTCAGTTAAGTACTTGGCAAAACAGATAATCTTAGCTAGCCATCAACCGGGAATCAAATAACATCTACATTTCGGATCATCATCGTCTAGGTACTATGAAGCGCACTTAGAAAATACTTAGAAATTGATTCCGGGAGTTGGTTTGCAGAGCTATCGAGGAGTCGTCCGACCGCTTCCCTCCATCCATATGACAAGTGAGAGCTTTCCGGAGTTCTATTGGGATAGTCGAGTTGGGACTGTTTGATTTCGCTTCTGATTTTGCTGCTTATCATCATCATTTTAGAACCCTCGCAAAAAGGGGAAACCACTATGCGATGGGTAAATCTATAATAATCAATAAGGGTAAATCATACAGGTAAATTACCAATAAATCAACGATATGAAAATTAAAAATATATATACATAAAATGTTTTCAGATAAATTGCACAAAAGTAAATTACTTGTCCATAAGCGTAAATCGAAATCCTGAAAATGAGATCCAGTTATTATATTTCAGTAAGCCCAACATTAGGATTAACATGACTATGCTACTGCTAAGGTAACAAAAATAAATATTTTCTACGTTCTGTAAATAGTTTACACAAACATGACAACAAATTGAAACGTAAATTTACAAAAACAATTTCGTTTGTCTATTTGATTAACGTGTTAAACAAAATTGTAGGCATCTATTAAAACATCTAAATTCATCTTGGCAGCAAATAATTCTGCGAGCCTCAAAAACTGTTTCTCCTGAGATCCTTCCGATATTCACTCGGGAAATATTGCGGAACGCTCGTTCAGAATACAATAATGCGCAAATCTAGTTCCCAGTTGCCGTTCACGAACATTAAAAGGAAACAAAATTTTGTTAAACTGGCGAACTGTCGGGGGGTAAATTATTCTTGTCTCGGGATTTGTCTGTCTATAACTCTATACCATAAATAAGTTAAAAGTTGTTACAACTCATACTTACATAATTGTTATTATTATCATCAACCCATAATTTTGTTCCTACACACCTACTGTAAATATTTAGTGAATATTTCACATCATAAATAATATCTACAAAATTAAATAGCATCTACCCACGTACGGCTTTATCAAAATCATTCATTCATATACTCGTATAACGAAGTTTAATATCGCTAAATAAAACAAAATGTAACAACAATATTTCAAGGAAAGCTTACCAGAAAATTAAATGTCATTTTCCGAAATTATCTATAGGGATGAAATAAAAATGTCACATCAAGATTTATGCTGATCTTACGTCTACTAAACTTAGTGGTGCTTCCAGTATTAAATGTGATGTTAAGTAGGCAGGCGTGTGCGCGAACACCGTTTCAACTAAGATGATTCACAAGCCAAGATGGGATTAGTCTCGAGGCCTTTTAAGAAATCTACAGAAATAAAGACATTCTCAACAAATGTTACAGAATGGTGAATTTATTTGCATAATTCAGCAAACCTAAAATCCTTTGTCCGCGGCCCGCCGCTGAAATAATAAATTTACTCCATGCTCTATACCCAAAATGTTCTATCTGAACAAAATTATTTAGCTATTTAAAAGCAGCCTCTTTTGAAGGGTTGTTTTCACGCAGCTTCAATTTAAACTTCAGTAATCTGTGCGTTTTCTGTTTTTGAAAAAGGGTTTCGTGGCCGAATTGAGGCTTTGCGTTTTAAGGGACATCTGCTTGGACGTAGTAGGGAGACACGCTCACACAATGGGCTGTATCGGAGCCAGTGCGATACTTCACCCTCTCACATTGAGTATTCCGCTCGTTTGCCGCGCGGCCGATTCCACCGCCAGCACAATATGTGTAAATTTCAAAAACGTTTTCGGCACATTATTACATTTAGGGATTCTGAAGAAAATTGCCTTATTACCTTTTTTGACTTCGATTCACAGCTAGGATTCAGTGGGATTTAGAAGAAGCTTTTGTACAAAGTAACGTTTGGTTATATTTGGCGGGTGGCTAGGCGTTTGCCTAAGGAATTACTAAAATGTTTTTAGTCAATTAAGCGAATCAGAATATTCACAAAGGAGTTTTGAGTTTACTACCACTACTTTGGTCTCAATTTTACGTTTCCTTTTAGACATTCATAAATACAGTTTACTTTAAAAACCTGTGATGTTATTTGTGAGTATATGGAGTAGTTCTAATGAGAAACTTTCATAACGTAGCCTAAAACAAGGAAAATATGTATTTTATAAATTATTAGAAATGTATGGGAAAAAAGATTTTATTATCAGCATAATTCTTTAGGCTTAACGTAAATCAAACATTGAATACAGTGAATCTCACTTAACCACTTGTAAAGCGGTGCACGTATTAGCAAGCTGAGAAACATAAATAACAGCCGAAACAATTTACCTACGAGCGAGTGAGGTATTCTTACAACTGTTAAGTTTGTTCAATATATACCAGCCTGAAACGTGCTATGAATCTCACAAAAATACTTCTTTTGCTTTGAAAGCGTGTTTTATAATTAAAAAAATATTAGTCTATCAATTACGCAAGATGTTATCCAATAAATTGCAATTTGTAGTTTTATATAAAACTCCATTATTATGTAGGTATGCTACTAACTAGGTACGGCTTTCGACATGGCTATCGTATATAGCTCACCAACATACGGTACATAAACGATAATTATTTTTGAGGAAGGAGTGAGAGAAGGCTAGTTGTGATATTATTATGTAAACTAAAAGGTGAACAAATTTTTGACTCGAGGTGTAAATCAATGCAAAACCCCTGGTTTTGTTTCATTTCATACAAAATATTTCAATAATTTATAGTGAATCCAATTCAATAAATGTTTTGTGAAATAATCAATATTTCATTTGACTGTATAATGTAATATAGTGATGAGGAAACTATCGATTTTTGTGGATTCTCAATAATAATAACACTATCCTAGAGAAATCGATTGTTGTTTGAATTAAAACATGAAAGAAACATCTTTATTTATTTCGTTATTACATATTAAATCTTCTTAGTTAAAATATTTATATTATATTTAATGAGATAGGCTTCATTCCTTAGCTTAATCAAATCAACATTTTTAAAAGCGTGTGGTGACTTTAAGGAGTCACATTCAACTTTTAGACTTATTTGAAATATGTTGATTGGATTCTAACGTTTCGCTTGATTTAAATTTGAATCCGATTTTGTTACGTTTTTGGTAAGAAACGTCCCGCTTTCCTTGTAACCGCTGGCGACTGAAGCTTGTTTTATGATTCGATGAGTGTTCTCTATTGCCTGTAAGTCGCGTGTGTAACGCCGTATCGCGATTTTATACGTCTTCATTGTGCTTTATCCACGATTGCGGTGGAAATGTTTAAAGATGGGGCGAGCTTTACAGGAGATACCAATCTAGAAACGTTCTGGAAATGATCGTTTAGATTTGGTATTGAAATTTGTGGAATCTAAGTATATAGATATTTTATATGTATTGTAAAATATCTATTTATGTTAAATTGGGTATAAAATGACATTTAGTACCCGCAACACAAGTTTCAGAATTTATTAAACATGTATAATGCGTATTATTATATTATATGCTGTGAGAGTTATCTAGCAATATAATTATATTTCTATTAAATCTGTTATCCCAACTGTTAGTATCAAGATTTGAAAAAAAAAGGCAAAAGTTTAAACGATTTTTTCAGATGTAAATGTTAATAACAGCACAAAAGTTTCTAACAACTTGGAAAGTAAAGAACAAAATCGTCAATCACATTTCCTATTACCTCCTCAGGTTTCAATACTCAGTTGTAAAGGTACCTGCACGTTAGCATGAAAGTCATGGAATTAGGGAAGTTGGAAATAATTAGGTGGCTGCCTTCATGAGCGTGAATTACCATCTCTCACGCGACACTCCTTATTATTTTGCAGTTAGAGACGTAATTAAATGCTGAATTGTACCGAAATTATTATCGGGTGATACCGCTGCGTAATAAGGTGGTGAAGTGTAAAATTATAGACGATTTTTGGTGAGCTAGTCTTTGAATGTAGAGTAGGGGAATAACTGCCGGTTTTATTGTGGAAATGAGTTTTGTATAGTTTATGGGGAAGAAAGCGAACATTTGTTATACGTTTCATAAATACTCGTCAATTACGAGTGAGACTGTATTTATTTTAGATAGTTATTATTTTCATAATATGTAGACAACATTGTTAATGCTAAAGGGTAATTTGAAGAGGGGAACGATAAGGAAAAACGTAGGTACATTTTATCTTATTATTAATCACTTATTTTAATAATAAGATATTATGGATTAAAACTTTTTTAAACCTAAGGTATTATCTGAATATAACGTTAAATGTAATTTTATAATCTCAATGCATGATGCATGGTCCTAATTTTATGAATCTGACACGATGATCCTATAAACGTTGGAGTTATTGAAATGCAACAACAAACAAAATGTATCACTATATCATGTAGAGCTCGATCGAACAACTGATTGTCGTGTTATCATTAACATTAACACACGGTTTGACAAACTAATCAACTACTGAATAATTCATTTACACATAGGTGAATAAAATTTTTTAACCGGATTCAAAAGCATTAAGATCTTTAACGTCGTCTGGGGCATAGTGGATGTCAGTGGATTTTTTATATGCGTAAGGTTAGTTTAGAATTGTTTCATTCAAGGCTTTGGTTCGAATGAAATTAAAATAAGAAATACGTGCAGGTCGAAAAAATATACGTTCAGAGGCGGAAATTACAGAAAATATGTTTCTGACTAAACTGTTTCTCAAATAAAATAATTCGTCTGGTATTTGATTAAAGTAATTATCTTAACTGGTGAGTCTGCAAAAACCGGGACCGAATGCAACAATTCAAGTAATTTAGTAATTTATTTTCGGCAATCTTGCAGCTCGCGGTCGCTGCAAATTGATTACGGGCGGAGTACGAACACAATTTAGATTTCAACTAATTTGGATTATAAATAAGCATGCATAAGCAAACACCATTCGCTCGCTTCGATTCGCTTTCTTCCCAGCAGTGGGAACGTGAATAGGGGTGTTATGGAAGCAAACACCCCCTTATTTACGTTCCCACTGCTAGGACGCAGGGATTTTTTTTTTTTTCATTTCTCAGTGATGCACCACGCTGGTTATCATTTGTAAAACTCCTTGCTAATTTTGGTTTATTATACCAGAAGTTATGATAAAAAATTAGTGTTTTTTTAAACTTACTTTTACCTACGTCTTCCTACCTGTCGCAATAAGAATATAAAATTTTGCCAATAAGAATTTTTAATAAGCAAAAGGAGTTTTATGTTTTGTACAATACACTGGCAAAATAAAGAAGAAACTTTTGTTCAAAATTTTTTAGTCGAGAGTATCTAGACCAGACCAAACACAGGTGTAAATCGTGTGTTAACTCACGATTAAACTGAGTGACTCCCATCTGCCCCGGTGACCTGGCCCGGCACCGGGGCAGATTGCTAGTAATGGAAGTCTTGAGAAACATCTAACAGTTTCATAAAATTGTTAAAAATCTAGTGCCTAGGATATTATTCGTTGAATAAAGATTGTCCAAGACAAAATCTATCTCAGCAAAATCAGCGGTATCCAAAAATTTTACCGATTTTCCTCACGATATTTGACTTAATCGTCATAACACGATTTTACAGCGCATGTTTAGTTTTGACTGTAAAATTTGGTGTTCTAACCCATCGTGGGTTAGAACACAATACTTAATTAATATATATAAAATCGAACGGACATATTGTCCTACAAATTTCGTGGTCCGTTATCCCAGTTTTACATCCTTGATTTTTTTAATCCTTGATATCTCTGTTAGCTACCACAATCGAGATTTGGGTATAGGATATTTTTAGTCGTCTCATCGAAACGAAGCTACTCACCAAAAATTAGCTTGTTAGTAATCACTTGATTTTCATGTACTACGGATCCCTGACTATTATGAAAATTCAAAACTATATCCGTAGTAGGTTTTCATTAAATAAGGTGTCTGTTCGGATTTGCAGTAATGTTTATTTTATACCCTTTGTAATATTATATGTAACTATGTAACTGATCTTTTATAATTTATTATTCCTTGTCATGCGACTCCCGTTGCAGTGCACTGGAGTTGATTACAGTTTTTGTAGATTTGTAACGAGCGAAATTTCATCGTAGGGCTGTTTTATTTCACAGTTTAATTGGGAAAACAAAATTAACCTACATTTACTGACTGAGTTTTTCATGACGGTAATGAACAATGATTTTCAAATAAAAATTGAAAATGTAATTCAGTTTACATTCTCTGAAATTCTTTTAAAAAACTGACTACCTTTTTATTACTTTGTCTAATCTTTTAAAGATTTTTTTAAGACTTATATGGGGTCTATTGGAGAGCCCTGTAATGTGCCTGGAAGTTTTAAATAATAGAAGTTGGTTAATATGAAATAATAACATGAATTTAAATTTTAATATGGGTTGATGTGATGATAACGTAATACCTTATTCCTTCGGGGAACCCTAACTTGTTTGTGGCAGGCCGTTGTCATTCAATGAAACTAAAGCAATCTTGAAGAATTGCTCAGATAATATCACTATCATTAATCATGATAAATCTTAGGAACATCGTCTCACATTTCTTGTAAATTGATTGAGTGGATTCCTCGTGTAGAGATTAAGGGTTTTCTTATTACATACTCAGCGCCTATTGCCTGTTATATTACTAAAGATATTAATTTCTGGATGACTGAGTTGACATATTTATTGCTTGATATTTTGTGCCACTCATTTGATGTGTTTCATATCTTGTAGAAGGTCATAGAGGAAGAATTAATATAACCTGTTATGTAGGTCTAATTATTAGACTCTAATATAACGAGGGTCTTCACTTTTCCATCTCTGAGACAAGTATGAACGATATTAAACACTTTATGATGTCTAAGTTTATACCTATTGAATAATTTTGTTGTTAAACAAAAAATACGCACTAACAATGGGTAACCGGCGAGTTAGAATTAAAAAGATGGGTAAGAGAGGTTTACCGACATAGACAAGCGGGTTATCATGTTTATGGACAAATGGTAACCGCATAGCATGAACCATAATTTATTCTTACAAGTCGTATCCATCCTGAATTCCGTATCTGAAGATTCCGATCAAGACAAATTATTTTTGGTGATTTTCTAAATCAGAAGTAAATTTATGATATTTGTTATTTAACTTGTAGCCCGCGCAAAACATTAAAAATATTCCCATAAACAATTGTTCAATTTACGCCATCTATAAAATTTGCAGATATGTATGTTATAACTAGCTTAGCCTGTTGCAATGAACCATCAACAGAACCAGTGTGTCGGTTCAAAGGTAAAGTAGGCTCTACAAGCGATGAAGTTAGAGGGTTGTACAAGAGGTGGCGCTGTCGAGAACTTACGAAATTATTTTATCTTTTTTCTTTTTTTTACTGACTAAAATAGAAGTTGTAAATACAAAGTTTGATTTTATAATTTGCATATATTTATTCAAAGGGTTTAAAGTCGTGTTTTATAACGATTATTTTATAAATATTTACATAGTCAGAATAAAAATTTATATGTTTAAGCATACACCGCCATTTATACATAAAAAAATACCAAGTTGGTCCACTAGATATGTAGACTATGTGCGTTATTTAAACTCGTTATTTAAATTATAGTAAAAGTTTTCTTTCTGACCTACCTATATAAAATACAATGCCCAAAAATAATGATGTAAATCACTGATCCTAGTGACATGCAATGCCATGAAGTCGTAAAAATATCACGGTTTTGTTTAGAAACTCATCCTTAAAAATGTCAATCCCATATCGGTCGAGTTGATCAATCGATAAATTTATATCGATGCTATTATTATAATTAGGTAGGTAATGTTTTTTCCTTAAGTTATTTTTAGGCTGCCTGTTATTTTTAAAAGGTTTTGCGTTGTGACATAAAAATACTTGTTTGACTAAACTTCAAATAAAAAAGTCGTAAAATAATAAGCTTTGTTTTTCCATCGATTCTTAGAAAGGTAAAGCCACTCTATTAACATTCTTCAAATTCTCAAATTTATAATTTCTGCGAAAATATAGTAATTTGTATATGTCGGGGCAGACAAGAACATCGTTTGAAATATGACTCAGAACCTGTTTGTACCGCGCGCATCGAACTACGGGTTGCGGCGCGCCGACGACATTACTTGTAAAACTGGTTCGCTCGCCAGGCTGCTTTGTGCTTCCTATAAATACGACCGTCGGCCGAGCTAGTATAACATTCTTGTTTGAGCCGTTGGACGGAACAGTGCTTTGTTAGTAATAAAATGTATTCTTGTTTGAGTAGTCGGTTGGAACAGTTCTCTGTTTGCAGTAAATTCATTTGTTGTTTGAAGTAAATTAATAATAATAATCTGTTGGTAATAAATTGATTCGTTGGACCAAAACGTTGTAAAATGGAATAAATAGTGGACGTTTCTTCGTGGTTTTATTATCAACATAAAGACGACTGTGACGTTGGACCTGGTGACGTCATAACCAACTAGAAGCCCTCCTGATAGGCACACACTCTTCGACATCCTATACACATCTTTATTCGACATCCTCGACATCTCTCTCCACGACATCAGAAGTGGGATAACAAACCTGAACAAGTGGGATAACAGACCTGAACAAGTGGGATAACAGACCTGAACAAGTGGGATAACAGACCTGAACAAGTGAGATCCGAACTTCGATAGATCTGAACCTCGATAGCCTTGAGACTGTACGCTGCCACAAGACCAAGACAAAGAAGAAGGCAAACCATACTGACGTCAAATTTTGGAACTACCTGCATCTTTATAAAATGGTGCAAAAACTGACCCAAGAACAAGAAGAAGACTTAGTTAAACCATACTAACGTCAGAGTTTTGGAACTACCTGCACCTTTATAAAATGATGCAAAAACTGACCAAGAAGATGGCTTAGTTAAACCATACTGACGACATATTTTTGGAACTACCTGCATCTTTATAAAATGATGCAAAAACTGACCTAAGACCAAGAAGATGGCTTAGTTAAACCATACTGACGACATATTTTTGGAACTACCTGCGTCTTTATAAAATGATGCAAAAACTGACCCAAGACCAAGAAGATGGCTTAGTTAAACTATACTGACGACATATTTTTGGAACTACCTGCGTCTTTATAAAATGATGCAAAAACTGACCCAAGACCAAGATGCCGAGCAAACAAACAATTGACGATCATACTGACGTCAGAGTTTTGAAACTACCTGCATCTTTAAAAAGTGATGAAAACAAAATTGATGAAACGCAAATCGGTCAGAACTTAGCCGAGCAAATAAACAATAGACGATCATAGTTTTGAAACTACCTGCATCTTTATAAAGTGATCAAATAAATGATGGAACGCAAATTGATCAGAAAAAAGCCGAGCAAATAAATAATTGGATCAAAATTCCAATGAGAATTCCTACGAACCCCTTCTATGAAATATTCTTCAAGAACTAATTAAGTTTCTTTTACAGATTCACTTCCGCACTACGAGTACTTGATGATTGATATACTCCGAGAGGCAGATGCATAGCACGCACTGCCTGTCAGTAGGGCTGTGTCGGTGGAAGAAGACGATGCACTAGGCCCTCAAAACACTACTGCAAGCTAGCCCGTGCCATCCACCTCCCATGCTAGACTGCCTGTGCAAGTCTGAGCAAGACTCCGACAGAAACAAAGTTAAGTTGATCATTTTTATAAATTTTCCCCAGAACTCTTACCCTCCGAGACCTTACCTATTCTTCATTAAAACTTTGTTCAACTCGATGGAGTTGTAAACAGATACCAAACTCAAAAGCAACTCTCTTTGTTACAGACAGTTGCAGACCAGACAGGTGCAAAGCGCGCACCGCCTGTCAGTCATTCCCGCACTACGAGGACCCCTTCGAGGCAGATGCAGAGCGCGCACTGCCTGTCAGTATGGCCGAGTAGGCGGATGAATACGATCCTGTAGTTCTACCATGCAACACTTCTACCTAGGCAAGTACCGTAAACTTTAAGCAATATGCAACCAAAACAAACAAACAAAAGAAAGAAAAAGAAAGAAAAAAAAAAAAAATTTTTTTGGCGAACTGTAGATTTTACATAAACACACAAACAACTACCTTTTACTAACCTCTACGAAAAATTCCACAAATATCACGATGAGAAAATCCACGAGTATCTCGTTGAGAGGATCCCTTAGTATATCGTTGAAGATCCCCCGAGTATAACGTTCAAAAAAATTCACGAGTACTGAGTGGTAAGAAATTCCGCGAGTGTATCGTTAGGAAGATCCCCCGAGTATAACGTTGAAAAAAATTCACGAGTACTGAGTGGTAAGAAATTCCGCGAGTACTAAGGCGAGACTTTCCACGAGTTACTTTATGAGAAATTCCTAGAGTACCTTAATAACCATGCAAGTACGTGGAGTGCAAGCATTGGCCATAAAATTATAAAACAATGTAAATACGTGGAACATGAACATTGATAACAATAATAATAACTCACTCACTGTCAGCTTACCTTATCCATTTTTCTAATAAACATTCTAAGTACCATGTTTTAAACTTTCGCTGATAATTTGGTGGTTGAGATCCAATTATCAGAACAAATAACCTTGCACCAAATTATCAGCTAGTGTACCTTTGAATGGATACCTAGCTCAGAGAAACTTTTTCATCTTTTCCAGAAAAACGACTGGTGCAGAGCGCGCACCATCTATCAGCATGGCCGTGTCGGGGCAGACAAGAACATCGTTTGAAATATGACTCAGAACCTGTTTGTACCGCGCGCATCGAACTACGGGTTGCGGCGCGCCGACGACATTACTTGTAAAACTGGTTCGCTCGCCAGGCTGCTTTGTGCTTCCTATAAATACGACCGTCGGCCGAGCTAGTATAACATTCTTGTTTGAGCCGTTGGACGGAACAGTGCTTTGTTAGTAATAAAATGTATTCTTGTTTGAGTAGTCGGTTGGAACAGTTCTCTGTTTGCAGTAAATTCATTTGTTGTTTGAAGTAAATTAATAATAATAATCTGTTGGTAATAAATTGATTCGTTGGACCAAAACGTTGTAAAATGGAATAAATAGTGGACGTTTCTTCGTGGTTTTATTATCAACATAAAGACGACTGTGACGTTGGACCTGGTGACGTCATAACCAACTAGAAGCCCTCCTGATAGGCACACACTCTTCGACATCCTATACACATCTTTATTCGACATCCTCGACATCTCTCTCCACGACATATATTAACAATTTATCATAATTTGAGGAAAACCGAAGCAAAGATTTCCTTTTAGAATAGAGTATCTATACGTATTACCCAAATTTGTAAGCCGACATGTAGCTCAGGGATCTGAATAGTCTTGGGCTTTTATACGAGAAGTCTTTATTCAGCTCGGTCTCCCTCTATCCTAAAATGTTCCCTGATGATGACTTATGTTCTAAGACTCAGACCCAAGAATTGTAGATATGTATGATTTTGGAATCAAGTAATAATAGAAGTAATTTAATTATATGGTACGCTACTAAAAACAACGTTCATATGTCTTAATCTCCGAACAAAATATGAATAAATAACACCAGATGTACTTTTTACATAAATCAGAAATTGGACACCAATGCACATAAAAAATAACAACACTGCTATGGGTCTTTATGAAATTAATCAAATCGATAGGTATCTATAATATTCAATTAGACAGGTTAATGGTGCTTAACCTTGGGACAAATAATAACAAAAGCCAATGAACCCTCTTTTGTTATATTTCAAAAATAATAAATGAATTATGCTATTTTGTAATTTGAAATTTATTGCCTCTTTGTTGCACCAATGCATCTTAAATTATACCATAAATTTGAGAAAAATATTTTTATTGCTATAAACTATAAACACAACGATTAATCATAATCAAAATTAAATGCAACTGATATTATTGGATATTAAAATAAATCTTTTTTTGACAAATAATTCACGCAGCGTGATGTAGCACGTAACTACCTATCTGATAAGCCTCTATTGTGATAATTAAAAAAAAACAGGGTGTGAAAAAGAGCTTGTAGAACAAACATACAAATACTCGCCCATTCCGAGATTGAACTCGTGCTACCTCTTGGACCACACGCAAGCTTTCTCCAGTAACAGCATCGTTCTATGTGGATACTGTACCAACCTAGTGAGCTAATATTAATCTGAGAATTAGCCTCTTTAGGCACACATCAGCATAGGGCAGACCGTGGGGCAGACATACCATCCTTCACATGGTTCCCATACCTATAGTAATATCAACTATTTTGTTTTTGTGCCTGTTTATCATGTTTGTGCAAAATAAATTCATTTTCTTTCTTTTCTACTGCAATCACCAACCCACCTGTTGGTGGCTATACCAAATACTCAAAGACCATAATGTTTTAAATAGGAACAGTGTCCAGTAGTAGACGTTATATGGGTTGTAATTGTAACATAAGTACATAAAATGAAGTATGTACCTACTCTGTTAGAAAAACGCCAAGTTGACAGTATGATATTAGAAAGCCTTATGTGTAAACGTGTTTCGTGACTGTAAAGTAAATATACAAAACCTAATGCATCTCTCCACCCAGAGGCCAGGTGTCTCGAATTGTTTACATTTCTCATTATTTTTATCATGACCATAATAATATTGTAGTTTTATTCCTTATGAAGTGAGTGTGAAACGTAGAGTATTGGTTTTAACACCTACAACGTTTATTTGTTGTTTTATTAAGGTGGAGGTGATGAGACGAGGTCATGGACTTTATTATTTTAGGTAATAATGTAACTATTGTGTACTTTTCCTTCCTTCCTATAGGTACATTCATGTCCTGTAATAGTTAGCACCATCTTTGAAGAGGCGCGGCTAATACATTGAACTCATTCTATCAAATTTCTTTTCAAGATATTTAGACTGACAATTCCACTATTAATTTCCATCTTCAACACTTGATCGGTTAGTCGTTGATTGTTGTTTTGAAACGTCTTGATTCTAATATAACCTATAGTTAATTATGATGTTATAATGGTTTGTGTTTTATTTTTCATGGGTCATCTATGACCACTTTCTTTCTCAATTTACGTTTCACAAATAATATTAGCATTAAATTTCAACAATATTTTCAGTACCTAACATTAAAGCTCAAGTGAGTACAAAATTTCTACTGTAAATTTTACAAAAGATTTGAACACGTCCATCATGAAAGTCATGAAAACGTTATTAAGAAGGCGGACTTAACTCAGACTTCAAGCTTAAAAACAGTAGGTATTGACTATTTTTTTATATCCAAATATCAATCAGTATAAAATTCGTGGCTATAACTAATATTGGAGATCCTTCAACATACGATATTTGTGCATCCATTAGATCTATGTTTGAATACAATATTTGGTTAAGCACATTACATAATCGAACTTGTACTTCAAGTCGTTGACATTGTCTTGTTAGGATTCAAGGATATCGTTTACAATTCTAAACGAATGTTTTATTACTTAACAAGCCGCCCGCCCTAGCTTCGCTGCGAGTAATTAAAATAATTATATATTATCCTTTTTAATATACCTACTTATGAACCTTCTGTAGAATCGATAGATATCTTGACGATAGAGATTAGTCCTTTACCTTACCACGCTGGCTAAATTCGGGTTCATGATACACTCTTTCAAACTTTTCAAAATTTTCCGAACATGCCGATCTTCTCACGATGTTTTGTCTTCACCGTTAGAGCACGTGTTTTCATTGAGCACATACATATATTAAGAAAATCTTTGTCTTAATTACCATTTTTATCTTATTGATAAATCGATCACGCTAATGTTAAAAAAGATGAATCACAAAATCGAATTAAAATATCAGGACAGCTGGTTAAAGCATTCAAAGGTGAAGGTTCGATAATTAGACATAATAAGACTGTGACCCTTACTTTATAATTACAAATGAGGTAAGCACCATTTACATCTGTGAGAACTGTAAAAGACATCCATAAAACATTTAACATTTATGCGTTGACACGTAATGTTTTGCCTGGACCTGGATATATTGTTGTATTGCTTATATTATCTTAACATCACATTTCAGTATAGTCTAGTTAAGGGTTAACAATAACTCTATCGTAGTGATTATTTTAAGATATGAAAATACGACATTGTTTTAGCTAACTACGGACGGTTTTTCCGGTTCCGATCGGAAAACACAGCGTCGTTACATCCACCAACAAGATGAACACATGATCTTGTCAAATCTGCCCGTTCATAGTGGATGCAAGCTGCATCAGACCGTAATAATTGATGATTAAACGAACTTACCCAAGTGAAGTTCTCTCATAATTATACGTAGCGTTTTTTCCAAACAAATAAGTATTTTTATTACGGGAGACCAGCTGCCTGCATCCGATGGCTCAAATAATGACAACGATGATGATAAATACAGTGTGATAAAATTGTAGATACCTAAATCGTCTTGCAGAATATACCTTTTATACGTATAAGAGGTATTCAAAGCGTTAAAAGAGTTCACAAATCTTGTGCAGTATTATCCAATTCAAGGAATATTTTAATTTGTACGTTTAGAAAATGAAATCATTAGTAAGTAAATTTATAAATTAAAAGAACTGTAAAGATTCTTCTAATTGTTTTCTTACCTGAACTCTGTAAGAAATGTCAAAGACAATGGATAGAATTAATTGTTGACTCGTGCTGTAAATAAACTCGAAAGATTGTGG
The DNA here is from genome assembly GCA_963691955.1 of Chloroclystis v-ata. Taxonomy (NCBI): domain Eukaryota; kingdom Metazoa; phylum Arthropoda; class Insecta; order Lepidoptera; family Geometridae; genus Chloroclystis; species Chloroclystis v-ata. The sequence goes on along the minus strand of OY829902.1, from coordinate 5,350,252 downwards.
AAGACTACTTAGTCACGTGTCAGAAAGCATGAAGAAAAACGAAAGGTACCTTCTGTCTGGTAGGACTGTGATATCGACTGGTATAAATTAATATTGAGATTATGTTTATGTCTATTAAAATCAAACAAGCACTGGTGGCTGTAAAAATAATAATAATAAATTATGCAGTTTGTTTTGATATTTAGTATTGTCAGATGGTGGCTGCGTGTCTGGCAGCGTCTACGAATGTCTGCTACGAATTTTCCACATAACTTTTGACTCATATCAAATTGTAGTTAACGCTCTGTATAAACTTCAACACCTAGTCCTCATTGTTCAGAGGTATATTGGACAATAGAAATAGAAGTAAAATAGGAACCATCTAAACATTTTAAGGAATTAAGGATTGTTTATATGTAGATGATAATGTTAACTTGAAATTATGCGCCAATTTATGTCTGATAAAATACAAATCGCCGTCATTATGCCAAATGTATTCAACCTTTAAATCGAAATCATGACGCAACTATTCAATATGACAGAATCACTCTAATGGAATGGATTATTATGAGGATTTATTGAGATGGACATAAAATTTTATAATAAAATATAAAAAAATAAATTTTCAATTGTGTTTATTAAAATATAAATAATAACTATATCTACTATACACATTCTTATTCTCCTTTCTAACTAATACTAGAAGGCCATTATCGACAGCATTGTATTATATAATATCACCGTGCCTTCTCTCAAGCTTACACTATCTTACATTTCTTAACTTACAAAGGATTCTTACGCCCCTTGTAAAACCAAGGAACTTCCGTTAATATTTACAGTTCCGAAACTTACTACGAGCGGTCTCGAATAATCAGTCAAGTAACATTACCGTTACCGTAATAATTTAAAAATACTGCTATTTATGTTACGAAAACACTCGTAGTTCAAACGAAAACTGTTCCTATTCTGACTTGAGCTTTAGGTTTGGTGAACAAGTTGGAGGCAGATTTGAAGATGCTGAGAAGAGGCCTGAAGGAAGAGGTCTCGACCTGGTAGTAAGATTCCGGCTGTTGGTATTGGTACTGGTATTGGTTGTTGTATTGGTCGTAGTACTGGTTGCTGTACTGGTAGTTGTAAGAAGACTGGGTGTCGCCGGTGCTGTCGGGAATGACGTTCGAGATGTAGCTGTTGGAGTTGTCCACGCTCTGGTAGGATGTCGAGGCCGTGAAACTGCCCGCTGCAAACAACAAAATAACATTAAGATAAAGTCACATTTAGATCTCGTAAAAAATCTACACAATATGTAAATTCGTGCTAATGAATCGATATTGAGATTCATCCTGACCGGTTAGAATTTGCAATAATGACTAATTATAAACGATGACTAATACTTACAGCATAGACCGGAGTATTTGCTGGAATCTCTGAGGCCGAAGTTGGTGCAAGAGGGGTATCCCTTCTCGTATGGGCTGGAGCCGATGACATTACCGCCGGGGCCGTAGTTGCACACGTAAAGTTTGGTATATCCTCTGGCGGGGTCGTAGTAGAACGTGAACCCACAGCCCACTTTGGAGGTCTCGCCCCATACCAACTAGACAAAAGAAAACTGAGATTAGTCACCATCGAATTTGGTCCCAAATAATTTGTTCTATTTTAAGATTTAAAAGTTTACTGCTATGGCGCCATTCATTTCCACGTCATTTACTACAATATTCAAAAGCCTGAATTTTAAAGTTTTACTAAATGACATTATAGATCTGAATTTATTTGTCTTTTATTGACAATTTCTTACCTGAGAGTAATGTCCAGTGCCGTGCCCACCGCTGATAGGTTTGAATCCGTAGATCCTTACTTCATCAAACCAGGCTTTGATCTGCTTGTTGAAATCAGGGGTGGAGTCGGACTCATCGCTTGGAGGGCGAGTGGTCCAAGTGGCAGCGAGGTTCTGGCCAACAGGGAAACGACCAACGTCGCGTTGGGCGGCGCGGTCGTGAGCAGGCACGCACTGATCTGACCAACGTTGAGCCGTGGCAGCCAACTCATCGTCCCACACCTATTAACATAACATCATTTAAAAACTGTTCCTTAACTGCTTCAGATCAATTTCAACTTTCAAAACGTTAAACAGAATAATTTGATACGCATGGTGACATCAGACAGCTATCAATTTATTCTCAACGGTCGTAATATCTTTACCCTACAAACTTGTCTCCAATAAAAGCTATCAGGTATTTAAGTTATAAGCAAGAACTAATAAGAATTTATGACCATGTTCACTTTTGATAAGAGAATAAAAATAAAGAGTCCTTGAATCTAAATATCAAATCAGTAAATTATAAATCTGTCTATGCGTGAAGATTATTTAAATAGGTAAGGTAATAAAGTGGATATCTGGAAAAACCAATATTTTGTTTAATTGGGAGGGAATTAGTGTGAAGGTTTACCATTTCCATCATGTTGGCCGCCGGGGGCTGGCTGGCCACCTGCCCCAGGGCCACTGACTGCCGGAGTCGGTTGTGCGCGTCTACGATCGCTTGTTTCTCATACGCCGACAACCCTCCGGACTCTGAAACAAATGAAAGTTGCGATAAGTTTATGAAAATCTATAAAATTTCATTCAAGAAATTTTAAAGTTTTCTAACTGCGAGAACTCATGCTCTGTCAAATTATCCTGATTTATTAAACCGGAGCGTGATAGCACAGGTGTCTGTCAATAAAATTTTACGACCGATCTATACCAGTATGCAAAGCAGTAACATAATTTTGGCAAAAACTTGTTTTCAATTCTAGACTGGGTGGCGGCGTTAAAATTTATGACATCTAGTTGTCAAACGGCCCTTTATATTTTTTTGTTAATGAGAGCTTATTCCTATTTTATAAAAAAATGCTTTTGAAGATAGTTTTGATTCATCATGAAACTGCGAGAAAGAAGAGTTAAAAATAAGCGCCATTATAATGAATAACAAAAAGCTATTTTACATAAAATTATATGGTTTGATTTATGTTTTACAATTAGCTTTATGAATGAAATCCACAAAGCAAATTGTGAAACATAAATCAAAAATATATTTTACTACGAAAAACAACACCTTCTAAATTTATTATTTCTTTTGTTATAGGAAAATTGGCGTATACTTTATTTTTATTATTTTGACCAAAGGAATTTTTTGTTGAAAATTAAAAAAAAAATTGGTGTCTGAGACACAGATTTCTTTAAAAATAATGCAGCATCGTTTTATTCAATATTTATTATATTCATCTGTATTAGTTCCGAAATAAAGAATTTGAATTGTACTTCTAATTGAATTGATAAGTTAGCTAAAAAATATAAGATTCTTATTTCTGAATATAAGGAGATAACAGAGTAATTAGTAGGTACTTACTTAGCATTTGCTTTCCAACGCCGCAGCCTTCTGTCGATGCGAGGATACCTCCCAAAACAATCAACACTAAGGACATCATTTTGAATAGTTCTGATTATCTTTCACAACACTTGTAACTTAACACGCTGAAGTTGAGATTCGTAACTAAAAAGTATCACTTTATTTACGAAACGTCAAACTTATATTGATTATCTCCGGTGATCCGCTGCACGTTGTGCGGCGCGCTCTCCGGGTTATAGCAATCTGTGCGTGCGGTGCGCACGCGATCCTTTAAATACCCGACGCTACGTTACCATGGAGACGCCGCGACGCCGCCCGCCCGCTGACTCCCGACATCGCACAATTCGCACAATCCCTCACTCACCAACAGTTTACACTGTTCATGTTCAATGGACACTTCACAAAATTCAACATTTTATTCAATATTCATATTAAAATTTCCGATTTTACATTCTTTACCTATTTCGTCTTGTATCTTCAGTTACGGCTCAGAGAAAGGTTATGGGAGTATCGATCGGCTACTTTTTATCTCCAGTAATAATTTAAAACTCATTATACTGTACTCGGCAGTTGTCAATGAAATCGAGTTCTTGTGATGGGTAGGTGCTGAGCGTGGAAATATGTTGACAGATATTGGTCGTTGCGGAAGTAGTCTTTAAGCGAAATTATAGGCAGCTAAAAAACAAGGAAAGCATAAGTGAAATCACTTTTGTCAACTTGTTCCTGCTGCTAGTTGTCGTCTCGGAAAACCTTGTCAAAGTATCGTGGAATAGTTATGACAAAAAGGTTTTTGAATTCTATGAAATACTCTTATTATTTTTCTAGTTTTTCTAGTTTAGGATTTTGGCAAGTTATTGATGTTGTAAGTTTATAGAAAATTGAAATTTAATTTATAAATTATTTTAGATTTTGGTTAGTTTTTTTAGTAAAAGTTCTTGTAAGTGGCCCAGCCCAGCCGTATTATGATAATTAAAGTTTTTGTAAGAACTCTGTGTACCAATAATACAGAAGCAATGATTAAATGACTATGAAAACTTTACCTTTTAACATGTATCTGCTAACGAAAAGTGATGGCGATGTTATAATGTTTATCTTAAATTTTACATTTCCTATCTTATATTAATTATCACCACCATTCAAAATAACGTGCGAATATTTCAATTCAAATATCTTTTTATTTTGTAATTGGATATTTAGAAGCAAAGACAGGAAAAATAAATTTCCGTTCAATATCACAGAAAGTCGTTAAGCGAACTAATATTGGTCAGAAACTTATAGGTGACAAGTTGTCTGTTGCTAACCAATCCGGTTTACCACCTGAGGTGAATCTACTCATGTTTTATTTGCATATTAATGATTTAAAATTTCATCGACTTTTTATTTTATTCGATAGAAGCCAAGGATTATGTTTTTTTTGCAATTAACTTGGTTTATTCACCCATTCAGAATTCATATTTTTGAGATGTGATTTAGAGTACGTACATTGTTGTTAATACTAGATATTACAGAGTGTTTGTTACTATAATAATTAGAGATATATAAATGTTTATATAATAAATTGGCCTTGACGGGTATAATAGACCAAGAGCCTGTGATGGCCAGACCTTCCTTTAATTCACAAGCGTGAAAATTCTTTCATGTGTATGTCTAACATAGGTAAGAATAACCCCCAAACATGAAACCTGGATCGCGGTTCCTTTGGGAGATAACAACCTTTTACCTGTTATCTCCCAAAGGAACCACGATCCAGGTTTCATGTTTGGGGGTTATTCTTACCTATGTTAGACATACACATGAAAGAATTTTCACGCTTGTGAATTAAAGGAAGGTCTGGCCAGACCGGGCTCTTAGTATAGACTAATAACCTGTGATGGCCAGACCTTCCTTTAATTCTGAAGCGTGAAAATTATTTTATGTGTATGTCTAACATAGGTAAGAATAACCCCCAAACATGAAACCTGGATCGTGGTTCCTTTGGGAGATAACAGGTAAAAGGTTGTTATCTCCCAAAGGAACCGCGATCCAGGTTTCATGTTTGGGGGTTATTCTTACCTATGTTAGACATACACATGAAAGAATTTTCACGCTTGTGAATTAAAGGAAGGTCTGGCCATCACGGGCTCTTAGGTTATAATATCGATATGAAATGATTTATACAGTGTGCAACACCTCTATCAAATCTAAACCCACAGATAAAATGTTATCCCATCTAAATGGAAAATCTACATAGATAAATTATTTTTCCCCATAAATTCTCTTTTTTTATTATGTAAGTAGTAGATAGAGTTAGTTACCATTTCGAGATTTCATAAATGATCGATAGTGTCGTCGTGTCGTATTTTCGTTTAAATGTTATTGACAGACTAGGTACCAATACCTAGTCTGGTTTCTCATTGTTGAAAAATCTATTGACGTAGTACATGAATAATTTCTTGTTGTTCTCCATTAGTCATTATGATTCCCTTTGTAAATATTGTACTTTCCTTGCATTGTTGAATTATGTAAGTCACACTTATTACATTAGTTACTTAACCTTCCTTGTTATAAACTGTAATACTGTTTTACGCACTGAAATAATGAACTGACGTACTACAATAGCGCAATAGTATTTCCGAGTAGGTATTATCGTATTGTGTCAACTTATTGTAGTCACCAAGACGCCTAGTAAGCGTGGTGATTATACCATCTTATTGTTGAGATCAATATCTAGTAGAGGGACATACTTGATATAAGTACCTACTTAGGTGATACTTAAAAAAATACATAGATAGATTTTTTTACTATATATTTATTAGTAAAAAAACACCCGGAACAAATATTTGCAGAACGTACAAATGTGGAGGGGAATCGAACCCGCAACCTCTTGTCGTCTATTCATTTTGTACAACGGGAATTACTCACGTATTTACATAGACGTCTCTTGTCGTCTATCTATACCTACATGCTACCTTGTGTAAGGTTATATAATTATGGATCAAAAATAGAAGAAGGTCAAAGTTTTAGGGAAGCTGCGGCGGTGTGGTTGACCACATTATGATATCATCCATCAAAAGTGCAATTCAATTTTACATTTCTCACCAAAAGGTTAAGGAACACGTTTATATTGCCGTTGGTCATAAGGCCAATGTTCTTGATTGAGGTAATTAAGTAGGTAAATACTTGAAAACAGATATTCAGAGTTTCTTTCCTTCTGAACTCTACTGGTTTTTGAATTTTTTTGTTTGATCCATTATCAAAAGCATCCATTTTTACGTTCCCTCTGATGGGAAATAGCGAAATCTCTCTTGAAATATAAAAAAAAAACGTACTAAAAACATCAAAAACGGTTCAATCTTATAGTTTTTAAAATATTTTAACACGCCTTCAAATCTTTTGTAAATTTAACAGAAAGTTAAAGGAAATACTAGTAAAATAGTACTGTTACACAAACTTATACGAGGTGTTGTAATATTAGCATAAATTCAGATTTAAACCTTGACAATGGACTTCAGTGACCTCGTTTGCTATTTCCTTTGATCGCCAATAGTGTGAGAGACGATATTTGCAAACATCTTTCGAGTTGTAAAAGCAGGTTTGAATTATTCAAATTTAGGGGCCACCGGTTAGGTTGAACCTATGAATGACAATTCGCAAGCATAGGTAAAAAAATATAAATAGAATGTATTTTAATATTTTCTAAGACTTTGGTGATTTTAAGCAACAAAATAAGTTTTAAAACTCGTTTTTATAATTATATAAATTTTGTAGTAATTACTGTGAACCTATGGGCATGAACAATTGAACAAGTATAATTGAAGTAATTAAAAGCCTTTTCTCAAATGTCGAAAAAATTACGTAGGAGGTTGTTGATTCGATACATATATTACATATTTAAATAAATATAATTTTCATATAATTGGCAACCATTTAGAACATATTATTGACTTATTTATTTTGTTGTAATAGGAAAGCGTCCATTAGTAAGATGTAATGTAGGTTGATAAGAAGATTATGAGTTTAAAAAATATTCAATTGTATTCTCACATTTCACTTATTTTCTCTTAAACTTTTTAACGACAATATGCTGAAATCATATAAATTTTCGAAAGTTTTAACAGTTTTTTGTACCTAAATTGTTTTAAAGTCTCGACCTTTTGATTTTCTGATACTTTAGTGGTACCCATAAAATCAGTAGAGCTCATCTTGAAAGTCGAAGCCAGTTCGGTTGACCTTTTAAAGCTTAAATAAATGGGCTTATTAATATCATTATACAAACCAATGAAAACGTTCAATAGTCTCTCAACTGTAGATAAAACTATAAGCTATAGTAATGGTGATATTAAAATAAAAATAATAATAAATAAATTGACAATTCCCACGGCAACTAATAGCTCTCGAAAATTTATAGAAGAAAATATCTTAAAGTGTTCTAGTTATGGAACTTTTTGATTCTTTACTACATAAATAATTATTATTTAAATAACTATGTATATTGAATGAAAAAGACTATAATAACAATTTGCTTCCTAATTCTAGTATAACTTTTCTTATTTGTATGCCACTTTTTTAGTTTACTATTAATATCTACTACATATAACAAATATTCTACAACAGTACCTAAATAGTACTTTTTTTCTCTAAACTAAATTGATCCGGCGAACAGCAATAGTAGCATATTAATTTATATTGTAGATGGGTGACCGCGGCAAACAACTCCATCGTTCGTGATGTATAATGTATTGGGCAGGTTTCTCTGGCAGACAAAGCGTCGTCGCGAGCGCAACTATCTCCACCCGAATCAAACAAGACATGTTTTAAGTACACCGTCATTTATTTCCGAATCGAGATTCACTCTTTCGTATTTCACGTTTAATTTTAATTCGAGATTATTATCATGACACAGATAATTTAATCAAATTACAATGCCATTATCGTTTTATATTTGTTCCGAGTTTCTGGGTGTTATAAGTGTATAATAAAAAATATCTATATAATGTATATCATATTAACCCTTTCACGACCAAGGGAAATATTTTTCCCTTTTACAAAAATCGTTATCAATTATTCAATTATTATTAAATCGATATTTTTTTTAGTGCATGTCAAAATAAAATGTATGTCCAAGGCGGCAAATGTGTTTCTGAACGATTAGAAAAACAAAAAACTGTCTAACTTTATTGCGCCAAAATCAAAACATTCGCGGGCTGAAAGTGAAAGTGTTGAAAGTGTTTTCGACTTGAGAAAATAAAATAATAATATTTTGTGACGTTATATATATTATTTGGTAAGTATTATTTTATATAATGATACGGAAAACTGCAAAATATGAGCACAAGTACCTAAAAATTGCAAATAATCTAAGGGGAAATATTTTTCCCACTGGTCCATATCGGTTGTTTTCGTTGTAGTACTATTATATGTAGTGCTATATGATATTGTATGATTTTCTTGTATTTTTATATAATTTACCTTAATTTTTTTACAGAAATAGCGAAAAGAGGATGCTGACAATTTTATATTCAAATTAACGAATTATTACAGTTTCTTATGGTAGATAATAGTGACGGAGAAGATGACTTACAGGTAGACTAAAAAGACCAGCAGTTCATAGCTGAAGATGTAGAAAATGTCACTGATGTTTTTGAAATTGAAGTGTTGAATTGCTATGAATAACTCATATTTAGTCTACGAAAAGTTGTACGAAAAACAGAATGGAAGGTCCGCTTTTGAGCAGCCTAGAGTATCGCCAACATATAGCACGATGTCTTATCTTATAAATAATTTTACATTTAGACAGAGACAGCGATCAATCCACTTTAGTCTCTTCTAAAAATCTCCGCATTAGAAATAAACGCAATTTGCCAGCGCACAACTTGGAAAAAGCAGAAAAACTGAAGCAAAACGTATAGAAAATAGGACACATAATAAATGTGTTATGTTCAACGTCCACATGTGCTTCACAAGTACCTAAAAGTAATTGTTTCGTAGAATACCATAATTAACAATTTATTTTACTTATCTGAACATTTTACTATGTTTTTTTTTATTACAAAGCAATAAATAAAATACCGATCTAAACAAACTAACTCTTCGTTTGTTTACTTTTCTCATAGACAGGTATAATTTGTCCATGCTTTTATGGACCATAGGGAAAAATATTTCCTATGAAATTATAGGAAATCTAGAGACCCTGCTATGTTTTTCTTGTGATATTCTATTACTTAACACCCAAAATAGCTAAAATATCGTGTAGTATTCGCATATTTAGGCTCAGACATCTTATGGTCGTGTAAGGGTTAAGTAGGTTTATCAGAAATAACAATATAGCACTCGTATCACAAGCTTAGAGATTAACACGAGGCTACTAGATGTTGCTGTGTGAATTTTCCAGCAATATTTTTATTTATCCTAACTAATATTATAAATGCGAAAGTAACTCTGTCTGTCTGTCTGTTACGCTTTCCCGCTTGAACCTCTCAACCGATTTTCATGAAATTTGGTACAGACAATCTTTAGACCCTGAGACAGAACATAGGCTACTTTTTATTTCCACGCGGGCGAAGCCGCGGGCAGAAGCTAGTATACTATAAAACTTTCTTCAATCGACAACAATATTTTTTAAATCGTGGTAAGTTTATGTGTCAAACCACTGTTGATTGGCCAAGGAAAAGAAAATAACCTAGAAGCCAACACTTGTTCAATCAGCTTCTTGAGATGAAAAATTCATGGAACCAGAGGGTATTACGTGCGCAATTAGAAATGAGTTCTGTAAATGGCGTCCGCTCGCATGCGTTCTCGCTCACTCTCTATCGCTGTCTATACTTTTATCCTTGTTTTGCCAATCGTACCCATACATACCGCCGCCATTTACAGAATTCATTTTCAATTGCGGGGGTTATACCTACCTTATTTGTCCAACAAGGTCTCATTAAAATGCTTCTGTGAATTTTATGTTACGTAATGGCCTCTACACACCAAAGCCGGCGGCCCGCCGGCACAGCCCGCCGGCTTAATGCCGGCGGGTTAGCCCGCCGGCTTCAGAATGTCCAAGCCGCACGACTTTGCCGGCGGCAATGCCGGCGGCACGACAGCCCCGGCATGTGGTGTTCTAGTAATGAAGAATGTTACTAGGTATGCCAAATCGCTTGAAATGTTGTATCAGTAAAGCCTGTATGTATACAAATATACTAGTTTTTGTTTCGTTAAAAAGTACCTAGTAGTTTTGATTTTATAGGCATTCAAAGTTTCGAAAAATATCGAGTCTCGCTAACAGTCACGTGAGCGCTTGTGACGTAATACCACAACTTCGCGCGGCCTACGGCCCGCTTAGTATCGCCAGCAGATTATAGTAGTAGTGCAACAGCTTGCGCAGTATTTTGATGTGTTTTCGTCCGCGTATTAAATTAATAGTTTAATAGTAGTACTTAAGTATTATTCGATTGATAAAATGGATGAAGATAACTCAAATAGTAGAAGTACCTACCATTAAACTTTGACGTTAAAGACATTAAATATGTATTAAAGTTTTGTTGCTATTGGTAGGTAAAGTAAAACCATTTTTAAAATGAACGCCCCTCTACCAAATTGTGAAATTTTTTTTTTTGTGTTTTCTGTTTTTCTGTATTTCCTCTCACACGTTGATATCATCACGGTTTTGTGGAGGGAAGTTCATTTTTAGAATGGTCTTACTATACGTAAGTATTTATTTATATATAGGTAGGTACCGCTCTTCTTAGTAAATTTAAATGAACAATACATTGATTTATTGCAAACTAGCTTCCTCCAGTCTTCGGCCCCGTTTTCCTCAAGAACTGTACATTTTCATAGGATTAAAAGTAGCCTATGTGTTATCGTCGTCGTACGGTTACAACTTGTTTTACTTCTAAATCGGAAACTAATTGATGTATCGAAGTAATTCTTTCACGCGTATTTTTTATATTAGACATAGAATATGGAGTGCTAATAATCAAAATTAGGTAACATTCTTTATTGCCAAATACGTCACTACTCTATGAAAGCCGGCGGGCAACTGACTGAGTGAGTGGAGAGGGATGCCGGCGGCCTGACCCGCCGGCACAGCCCGGCGGCCCAACCCGCCGGCATGATTGTAAAAAATAAGGCCGGCGGGTTGGGCCGCCGGGCTGTGCCGGCGGGCGGTGTGTAGAGCGCTTAAGAAAATTTACCTGTAACTTTGTATTAAATTAATTTTATTTTGTTTAAGTTTTAATGATTGTTTTCTATATTTAAAGAATTGTATTATAGAAAACTTGCAATTCCGTCTCCGAGTCGGGACTATTTTTACAATATATCTGTCAAGATTCATTTTAAAACCTTTTAAATGGAAAATCAAAAAATCTTTTACTTTACAATAAAACATAACGATTTCTATTATTAAAGTGAACACTGTACATATTGAAATGAAACGTGTTTAACTATCACTCCTTTGTATTACATTTCTTCAGCAGAATTAATTGGTTCAGCCGTTCATCACCATCAATCAGTTTTGCCGTGAAAGACCAATAAACATACAAACTTTTGCATTACCATTTTGAAAATCTAATTAACAGGTAAAACTACACGCACACATTGTGTAAGTACAGCTATGTTTGTTTTGGTGTATTTTAGTGCTTGCGTTACGTTTGTTCAATATCAATAAATCGCATCCTGTTAAAATTTTAATTTCAAATCTGTCTGGATGTTTGTTTGTCAATGGTAATGTAACTAGCAGACGATTTGAATAAAAACTTTTCAATTCAATGATTACGATGTAATATTCACTCAAATATAACCTCTCAAATGTATATTATAACCCATTATATAATTTAAGTAGGTACATACTGCTTATTTTTATATCCTCAATCAAATTGTTCATAATCAATATTTTAAAGCCATTAGCATAATTTGTAAAAAGAGGACATTTATTCACCTTATTTATGTTTCCTATAATTAGTTTATTACATATTTTTATCACAGACTCTGTTTTTTGATGTGATTCTCCTTTTTTTAAATTTTATTTTCCAAGCGCATAGAAACCTAATTGGTTGTAAAATTTACACAATAGATATCGTTTGATAAGTCTTACTCAACCAGTTTTATGTCGGTCATAAAAAGTGCACAATAACGTATTTTTGGTATCATGATGGCGCCATATTTATTTGAGCATATAAAGTTACAACTTTATGAATTCGCATGATGTAGAGCTGTGTTGGCCAAGTTGGAGCACACTCTACTTTCAATCCGAAGGTCGTGGGCTTAAACCCCGCCACGAACCTCTGGATTTTCGGAGAACTTTGAAAAGTTTTAAGGACGTGTTTGTGTCATTCACCAACCCGAACTTGCCCAGCGTGGTGAATTAAGGCCGAATCTCTCTCGTCATTAGAGAAGTTCCTGTGTCCCAGCAGTGGGAACTTAAATAAGGGTGATGATGAAGAAGGTAAAGACTTCACAAAGTCGGATTCCTCAGAAACAAAATAATACCTTGGTACATTCACACTTTTATTTCTTATCTTTGTCTTTAGAGACAAATAAATGTCTCTGAAGGCTGAATAAAAATGCACGATTGAGTCTTTTCTCTTTTAATTAAGTTTTTTTGAGTTTAATAATGCATACATACAGATAATTTATTATTATCCATATGTATGGAATATATATATATATATATATATTGGTATAAGTAGGTACATAAAGGTAAAAAATATTGAGATATTACACAATATGTTTTTGTGATAATTCTAAATATGTATTATGACTACTTATACCTTTTATTCCACCAACTATCTGTAGCCTCAATGAAATATAAAAAAAATCTATGTCATAAATTAAACTCGTATGCTAAAAGTCAAAAACTATTAAAAAAAGATCAATAAAAAAACTGTTGAGTAATCCTTGAATACCGTGGACAGCATAATCATAGACTTTTCCAATTAATCTTATTTTTGATACCTCTTTGTGACTAACAGTTTGATTTATGTACCACCTACCGAAATCGTATCTCGTATTAAAATTATGTTCTTTTCAAAAGTAAAATTTTATCAAAGTAATTATCTTTGATTTGAAAATTTTTCTTTTGAAAACTTTTAATTTTATCATTTATTAATATTTCGTATAATTAAGTTCATAATGTTTTATGATTCGAGTTCCGTATTCAAACTACAAGACTAAGAGCCTGTGATGGCCAGACCTTCCTTTAATTCACAAGCGTGAAAATTCTTTCATGTGTATGTCTAACACAGGTAAGAATAACCCCCAAACATGAAACCTGGATCGTGGTTCCTTTGGGAGATAACAGGTAAAAGGTTGTTATCTCCCAAAGGAACCGCGATCCAGGTTTCATGTTTGGGGGTTATTCTTACCTATGTTAGACATACACATGAAAGAATTTTCACGCTTGTGAATTAAAGGAAGGTCTGGCCAGACCGGGCTCTTAGTATAGACTAATAGCCTGTGATGGCCAGACCTTCCTTTAATTCTGAAGCGTGAAAATTCTTTTATGTGTATGTCTAACATAGGTAAGAATAACCCCCAAACATGAAACCTGGATCGCGGTTCCTTTGGGAGATAACAGGTAAAAGGTTGTTATCTCCCAAAGGAACCGCGATCCAGGTTTCATGTTTGGGGGTTATTCTTACCTATGTTAGACATACACATGAAAGAATTTTCACGCTTGTGAATTAAAGGAAGGTCTGGCCATCACGGGCTCTTAGGTTATACCCTTATAGCCCGCCTTGTCTATCTGTCTACGGTTGTTCGGACTATAAGTATAAATGTAAATCTGTCCGAGTGAATATTTTACATTTTCGTGATAATACCTGCGGCAAGACACGTATTTAGCGATTTTATTAAAATTACAACAACATGAAGTAAGTTATGCACCTATTTGCTCTACAATTATTCTTACCATTTTTTTAATCAGATGTTTATCTTAAAATCGTAACTTTAAACCTTATGCTTTAAGGACAAGTATAATACATTATTCAATATAAATGGCTCCGTAATTTTCCCAAACAGGTGTGCATTTATATCGGTTTGATAGCTTCTTAGAATTCATCGAAGGAGGAATGATTTTGTTTTATTGATATGGTAATAACTCAGAAAACTTGGTAATTAAAAGATCTGGTTTGTAAATAAAGTCATTAAGCTGAAAGGTTTATAGACATGAACCAATAACATACTAAAACTATTATAATCATAAACTTTTTACCTATGCTAGTGCACGTTACATTAAGTCATGAGAAAATGTGAATTATGGACTGATCTAAGAATAGTACTTTGAGGTTTCATGATGTTTTCTTTGTCACAAGTAATCTGATAAACTATGAATAATCCTATTTATTTATTCGTAAAAATTACACTATTTTTACAGGGTGTTTTCTATGCAACCGTGCATTTAATTAGCGTTGATGATGTTTATGAATTATTTGCCTGTCAATTATTTGTAAGTAATTATTAAAATTAAATTTTAGATGAAACTTTATTAATTAAGGATTTTGGTAAATTAAAAACGTTAACAACGAACAATTTGATAAACATACCTATATATTTAAAGCACAAAAGATAATAAGATAGTATATTAGCTGATCTATATTTAACCCACATTGTTAATAAAAAAATTAAAAGTTAAAAACTTAATGTAGGTAATGTAATCCGTGTCGAAGCGAGGGCAGGTCGCTAGTTAAAAATAAAGTGCGTATCATATTTCTAATAACACATTTGTAAACAAGGACTTAAACGTTTAAGAAGAACAAGCTCATAAAAGGTTTATAACCTCAAAGGTTAAATGTTAATGTAGAAAGTGTGATCTGACACTACAACACAAAAACAGGAAAACTTCTACTAAAAACATAGAAGGTAAAAATTATGAATATTATTTAAATATCTTTGCACTTAGATGAACTTACTTGTACTTATTCAACGAATAACTTTCGCTTATTCTAAGAATGAATTTGAATCGACAAGACACATGTGATTGACGGGTTTGAAAATAAACGTAATTCACTTTCACTATGTCTGGAGCCTCTTAATCTTTTTTATAATATTATAATTAGTCAATATACCCCAAGTTTAGATATTTTTGTCATCTATGATTAATCAGTTCGCATAAATGTAAAAATTATGCATTTTGGTTTGCAGTTGCGTGCGGGTTAATTAATCTTTATATACTCAATAAACTAAACTTAATAAGTCAAGCATTAAGGTGCATGTGGTTTAAAAAAAAATTGTAGTAGCCTAGGCAAGGTTTAAAAGGTAAGAAAAAAAGGGAATAATGCGGGCAAAGCCGGGGGCGGGTCACCAAGCTTTAATAATAATTTATCAACTTCTTTTGAGATATCCGCCACAGTTTAAAAAATATTGATTATTTTAAAATCTATCTAATGAGAACTTTTATTACTACGTTAATTATTCAATACATAATCATCATTTCAACCACTACGAAACACTTTCCTCCTTTAATAGATTTCCATTTCGGTGGTGGCCTGCACCTACCGTGAATCATAACACAATATTAACTAATCTAACCTAAAATGCTAAATAAGATTATTATATTCAGATCAATCGATCAGTTCAAGTGGAAGGAAAAATGTAAACATAATAGTAAATCAAATACTAAGAACAAGTAAAAGTATGTCATTGAGTATGCTCGAAGCAAAACTGCATCAATAAATAATGTTCGAAAGAAGCCGCGGATGTATGTATAATGGATGAGTCACAAAATGTTCTATGGTTAAGCCCTCATTCACACTAGAGCTTTTTACCGCGCGCAAAAAAACCGTCCGAATATAACAAATGCATTTCCAAATAAGCGATTTTAAAACACGACGGGCACAAAAAGCGCCGACGCTGGGTCCTAACGCATCTCTTTTGTACCTTCGTGTAAATGTGGCCTAAGAATCAGGGTCGCCGACCGAGAAGCTTTTGATATGCTGTCACTGATGTTACAAACTGCTTTCATTTAAATAAATTGATTTACCAAACGGATTCACTGACACTTTTTGCTAGCTGATTCATATACCTTTCATGGAGTTGATTGCTTTTTGTTTTATATGTAACGTTCTAGTTTTCAACTTGTTTTAGTTTGCTATTAAAAATGATAATAATGTCGTTTGATGCAAACAGGTTTCTTAAGACGATAAGACGCAACCCCTATACCAATAATTTATGCTAGGTACTTTATCTGCACATTTTACCTAAATAAGTAGGTATTTGTTTTATCATTATGTTTTCATTTCTTATTTCGTTTGGCTTTGGTAATATAATCACATAAACTAAAATACCCAGTACAGATTACAGACATGGTATAGATTTAGGTACTTATGACAAAAAAAGTAAAAAAAATATCTTGGTATACTTTAACTATGAAATTAAACTTTTGACAAAATTAAATTTACTGCGAGTTGAACAAACACAGCTTTTTTTGTATTGAAATTATTGGTTGGAGTGAAACGAAATAAAAAAAATGTTTAAATTTCCTATTTTAACTCAGATAAATAACAGTTAACAAACTAATTACTGAATCAATTTTACGAAGAACAATATAGGTTGATATTCTAATTTAAAAAAAATACCATCAAAGCGTATGAACGAAAAAGCGACTCACAAAAGTTAAATGTCTCTTCTGTTATTTGAAAACATCAATAATTATTAAATTAGTTAATTCACAATTTTATCTGCAAACAAGACCGTCTTGGGTTTATAAGGTCTCCGTGTTAACTGTTCGGACAATTATTAAAAACTAACAGATATGGATAAATTCTGTATTTTATGTAAACTGGAAATCGCCATTGTCAACTGCTTGTATCTAGTTATTATTGTTGCCTATAAAATTTAATTGTAGGATTGTAAACTCCATAAATTATATCGTACTCTCATCTTATGATTATTAAGATGTACTTAATAGATTTATTGATTAATAGTATGTATTTATTTCATTTCCGCTTCAAAGTGGATTAATTTTTACTATGGGAACATAATCAATATTATATATTTCTATTATAACGTTGGATGCCTCATCATCATCATCATTATCAGCCATTGGACGTCCACTGCTGGACATAGGCCTCCCTATATGACTTCCAGTCATTACGGCTCGCAGCCTGCATCCACCGCGAGCCGACCGTCTTCACCAAGTCATCAGTCCACCTTGTCGGTGGACGCCCAACGCTGCGTTTCCCGATCCGTGGTCTCCACTCGAGGACTTTTCGGCCCCATCGGCCATCTGTTCTCCTCGCTATATGGCCTGCCCATTGCCACTTCAAAGAGCTAATCCGTTGGGCTATGTCGGTGACCCGCGTTCTCCTACGGATCTCCTCGTTTCTGATTCGATCCCGTAGGGAAGGACAAAACAGTCCTTGGACAATTAATTTCGTGAATTTTTTTTTCATTTATTAATCTTTATATTACCGTAATAAATTGTAACTCGTAAGCTTCTAGCTTACCACGGGGCTAGATATTAATGTGTTAATTGTCTAGCAATATTTAGTTATTTAGTTAATTATGTGAATCGTAAAAACTAATGGAAGTATTTGAATAAAATTGTACAATAACTTAAATTGTACATTAGAATAACATAGGTTTATTCTAACCACATGAAAATAAACACGGGTAAAGCTGCTGGCGGCTAGTTATACCTATGTATTATAAATAAAATAAATTAGACACCTTAACAAGCCCACATTAGTTTCCACTTAGAGCCGTAAACTGCAGCACATAACTATGTAACGCTTTGTGGCCATAAAAACAAAGTTATTAATGAAAAGCCTTGGCTCAACTATACCGTTTTCCTTATTTATAGAAAACGGCCCTGAAAGTTGAGAAACTCCTCATCATAGCTCATCATAGTTATAGATCTAAGTTGAATCGTAAAAATCATTAAATATTGTTTCCTGCTTGAAGGGCTTATTGTCAATGTAAATTACGAGACAATGAGCATGTTGACAGATTTTGTGTGATAGAAACAGACATCGATACACCCTAATGAAGCAATCGATTTTAATCGCTCGTAGTTTGCATGATTTAGCAATCAATTGGTATTATCACTTCTCATATCGATTTTTTCGTAATGCAGGTGCCAAAAGATTTTCTTATGTTTTGCCAAAAGCGAATTTAAATCCTGTTTGAACTTTAAGGCTGTATAATTTAGTACACAAAAACAAAAAGTAAGAGCTTAAAGTCAAAGATGTCTCTAAATTCAGATAAAAGTGAGAATACGTTAACCCTTTGGAGAGTTCCATGCCCTTTCACGGTGTGTTTTACAGCCTCGTGTAAAAGTGACTAGGGCCAACAGCCTCCTAACGACAAGACGGGATGCATTGCCGAAACCAGCTCATTTTGTGATTAAAACAAGTATCGGGTCACATGTTTATATGTCACGACACTCGTAAACTTGCTATGTTACCGCTGATCATGACATTTCTTATTGGATTCAAATTTTATATTAATATACTTTTGATATACAATAAAAGTGATCTAGTTTGTGTGTTTAAGATGGCTTTTAGATAAGATTGTGATTCAAAATTTTCAAGAAAAAAGAACCGGTTCTTAGGGTTCCGTAGCCAAATGGCAAAAACGGAACCCTTATAGATTCGTTATGTCCGTCCATCCGTCCGTCCGTCCGTCCGTCCGTCCGTATGTCATACGTGTGGGATATCTATGAATAGGTCTTCAAAAATCATATAAAGGTTTCTAACATCATTTATTTCTCAACTAAATAGTTTGCACGAGAGACTCTTCCAAAAAACAAAGGGGGGACACTCTGTTTTCCACTTTGGAAGAGTCTCTCGTGCAAACTATTTAGTTGAGAAATAAATGATGTTAGAAACCTTTATATGATTTTTGAAGACCCCCTCTAACTTCTAAAATAAGAAGTTGATAAATCTAAAAAAAATATATATTGTACATTACCATAAAAACTACCAACGAAAATTGGTTTGAACGAAATCTATCAAGTAGTTTTTTTATAATACGTCATAAACTATTTCATATATAATTGCTGCGGAAGCCTACATGGGCGAGTCCTATACGCACTTGGCCACTTTTTTATTTGCCTATAATCGAAAGTCGCAAAGATTTTTGAGATTGATTGTACGAGCTAATTTAATGCCATAATCATTACTAACCCGATATCATAATTAGGAAATATTTTATGAAAACAACACTGTATAATTGAAAATATATTGTAATTTATACACAGGTTTCTATAAGTCTGTTGGAAACTTAAAATGTAAATATTGCTCTAATAAATTAAATAAATTTTGATGGAAACTCACACAACAACATCTAGCCCCCTGTTAGTTTTATCTCATAGGGTTTACAGAGTTACACAAGAGATCGATAAATATTTACCTATTATTGTTGACCCCAATGAAAGTATAGCTAAAAATATTTTAGATGAAGGTTAGCCTTAAAACTTTAATGTAATCTGCCTTAAGGGATAAAATCGAGAGTGGAACAATAAAGTATTTGTTTTTTAGTCCTTTTTGGGACTACTGAACTGACGCGTGACTAATCCTCGCTGTTTTATATCGTTGAGCTTACATTAAAGCATAATAATTGTAATTTTAGGGTTTATATTATTGTAATATGTAGTTACTTTACTTATTTAATTGCATTTCGTAAGCATATACTTTAGGGTTTGTTATTTTTAAATATTATAAACGTTAAGACAAATTTTCGTTTAAGCTTGTATTAAGTAATAAAAAATAATAAATAATGTGCACGCTGTGGCCCCCTGTAATTAAAAGAACATAAGTTTCGAAGACCTTGTGAATAATGTTTAGAATATAAATCGAATATAAAATCAATGTATCTTTTGTTGGGAGTCCTTAAAATAAATAAATAAGTATTCCTATTGTGGTTTATTGATTTAAGAGCAGACTTTTATAAAAAGTTATGCATATAAATGAAGTATTAACTCAAACAACAACTTCAATATTATTCTATGATAGGCATAACCTATTTGGTTTTTTGTCAAATATTTACTTTCAATTAACAAGGCTTCACTACAAGTCGTGTAAATCTTGTAAATATAATTAAACGTAGATGTGAAGAAACTAGATACAGCCAAGAATAGGTAAAGAAAACCTAGATTTTATATGATATATATATCGTTGGACAAATATACAGGAACAAAGTGGTAAGCTCGAAGATTATTTGACGGACATTTACTAGATATCTGATAAACTTTTTACAAAACACTAAAAAGAGATGATTTTTTGTTTTAATAAAACACCTAGACCACCCGGAAGAAATATAATTCGTAGATCTTACACACATTTGTCCCGAGGCAGGAATAAAAACCTCCTACATCGTAGGCAGACCTTCGCTCACCGTGCCAACTACTAAAAATCTTATTAAGCATATACATAATATGACTAAATTAAAAAGGTTTAACTTTGTAGGTAATAGAACCCATTATGAATTGATGTGGCTTTTGCAGAATACATAACTGCATTAATAATAAACAATAATGATAATTATTTAAATAATAAATATTTACAAAGCCTAAGTAAAAACACACAAACATTACAGTAATGTTACCGCTTAGGTACTGATGTTTGTATTATACACAGGACATAGCTATTTAGTTGTATTCCGCAGACTATACCGTATGCTAATGGAAATGTAAACACAGAGTTTATTAGCACCAGGTAAGTCGCTTAGTGATAGCGTTTTGGCACCTCAAAAAAGACAGCCAATACATATCAGGTAGTTTAACATGCTTCTTCGCTAAATAGAAATGCAAAGCTACAACAAATTTCACACATGAATCAAATGACATAGTAACATCCCTAAATGTACAGTTATATTGGAACAGGTAGGTGAATTCTAGCTTTTAGATAGGATAGTGATCACTGACGCAGTATGATATGAAAAAGTTACAAGTTGTCGGCGAATCTATTATGTTGTCAAATTTATTGCTGACAGACGTAGGTCACAAGCCATAACACCCGTTGATGCTGTCAGAATGACGTCATTCTAGTGTTTATTTCGGCATAAAAGTTTGATTTATACGCTTTTGCGGTTCGGCTTAAACATAAATGGATATGGTTTGTAATAAAATGTACAAATAATGACAGTATATGGCACTTATGTTCTCGGCTAATAAATAATTTGTCTATGACGGTGGTGTAAAAAAGCACACCTGTTTCCATTCAGGTCAAAATATCTGTTTCCTTTTATATAAAAGGTGGCATACACCTTAGCTTTGGAAAGCTAAGGTACGAGGAGTCAAATCTATTTGCACATCAAGTTCTAAATATTGCAACCTTTTTTTTATAACATGAAGGTGTATTATATTCATTAAGATTTATTAAGAGATTAATATGTAAAGCATTAGGATGTTCACCAACTGTTCCAACTGTGTACAAAATCAAGTAAAAATAGCTTGAAACTTGAGACTTCTAGAAACCTTTTAAAATTGACGATTATTTAATTGTTCATGAAACTGTTGACTGGTCACGCATCGAAGTGCATCGCACGAAATGCTAATAAACCCTATCGTAAACAAAACGATAAAAAGGTGCTATTCCCAGAGCCTTATGAAAATAATCATAATTGCAGGCTAAGGAAAAGGTTCATAAACTGTGTAAGTTTTAACAGATATTGTATCAAAGTCAGTTTAAAAGTTTGTCCTAGAATGTGTCATTGGTGCAATAAACTACATAAAACCAGACCGCTAGTTGCTTAAATTTTGGTAAAACTTCGCTAAGAATTTTTTAAGTAAGCTAACCCCCTAAGAAAAAAAAATGAATGTTTTTAATTTTGCCTATTTAAACTTGTAAATTCATTTTGATTACACATTGAAAATAGTAAGAGTGAAATACTGAGCTTGTAGCAATAGGTATTACTATCTCTAATCTTATCTGCCCGCGAGTTTTAAAAGATTAGGAACCCATATGTTTCAACTACAAATACAAAAAAATTAAAATGCAGTTGCATCAGAATATTGTGGTGATGATTTAGACAACGACCACAAACGTTGTAGTGTGGTTACATTGTTTAACTTTACTTTATGTGAAATATAAATACCAATAAGTACAATAAATATTCTGAATTCTTTGTAATGACTATGCAGTTCTGATGACGAAGCCCGAAGCCACTCTCAAAACGTTTGGGGCAACAAACTCGTAAATGTTAAAATGAATAAATATGTACTATAAAAATAAAATAACTCGAAAAGAAAATCAATCACATTTTTTCAATAAAATAAAAAGATTTGCAATGTCTTTTACAATGTCTTTTATCAGAAAACAGTAAGTACTATAAGTTTAAAATTGTCTCAGTTCTATTTTAAATTATATCTATAAATATTTTCATAACCATGATATTTATTAAAAAAAAACCCTTTAAGGCAACTTAACTAATTGTAAAATTCAAAAACTTATTAATAACATAATTACAGAATTAAAATACTTTTTGTTTGTTATAATTTCAATAACAATTTGTAGAGATGTTGTATGCATTGTGTGTGCAAGTGCAAAGGCTACCAGAAATGCAAATGGGTGTTTTATTTTCCTTTCCTTTACTTGGAATACAAAGTGCTGCAAAAACTCAAAGCAAGGTTTTCCCAATACCCTTTTCCTGTCCCTTAACAAATAACAATTTAAAATAAAAAATAACAATTTGTTATTATTTTATCCGTGCTATTCCCTGGTCCTCAAACTTATAAATAAAAAATTATTTTTTATTTATTGATAATTATGATTTGAATATAGTTTTAAATATATAATAATGTATGTATTTTGTGACAACTTGGTTTTATTTTGAATAAATAAACAATATAATGATATTTTTAAAATAATATTATCTATGAGAATATACTTATTTTTTTACATATTATATTAAACCGTTTGTGTTTGGTGATTATGATCTTTATAAATATATCATTATAATAATAACAATTGTGTGTTGTTAAGGATTTATTTACACAATCGAATAAACATAATTTATATAACGTATTCTACTATGTAATCACAATTTTAGTGTCTGGTCATGGCCAAACTAAACTACCTTGGCACCAAGGAATCATCGATTCAGGTAATTTAATTAATAAGGAACACCAATTAATTATACAGATATTAATTTATAAATTATTGTTTCTATAACTTGTCAATTTATATTCACATATAAATAATAGAAACCAATAATAGTGTGATGGTCAATCAAGTTTGTTTATATTAAAAGAACGATATTATTTATTATTATTGGTATATTATTCCGCCCGCGGCTTTTCCCGTTTTTATTTTATTATTCCGCGGATCGAAGAACTTTGTTGGTCCGCCCCGCGACTACGCCCCCTTGTTATATATTCCTTCTCTAAAAGGTTCTAAGTTACCAATTTTCAGTCAAATCGATTAAGTCGTTATTGATTCATAAATAGTGTAACTAACACGACTTTTTTTTAAACATTGCTAATAATAAATATTAGGTTAATGGTTCGAATGAACCTACGTACTATATTGTAATATTTACAATAAGCCGTCTCATTAGTAAATTTAAAAGACAAAGGATAATTAAAATAATCATTAATTATGTTTTGTATTGACTAGTTATTTAATCAAAATATTAGGAAGGAGACATTAATTTGATGAATGTTTTAAAGTTTTTCTTCCGACACTATAGGGGCCGTCTTCACAACATCTGATACATCAATAATTAAAATTAAATAATAATTATCATAGAATTCATATTGTTAACCTCAAAAACAATTCAATTAGTTAATATATTTCCTGTGTTGAGTTCCAGATTATTTAAAATATTTGTTTGTAAAATGCTTACATTATATTGACATTTTGTAAAATACACTCGAGAGCAATGAATCCGGGTCACTCAAAGAATCCAAAAAATCTCGGAAAGTAAGAATGCTAGGTTAATGCAATAAATTGTATTTAATAGACAATTTAATACTCCTTAAATGAAAGTTAAAAAAATATGAGTCACCATACATTTTATTTACACAAAATTAAATAAAGAAAAAAAACTGCTGATCTCTCTTTAAAACAAAAATAGGAAACATGAAATTTTTGAACTTTATGACGATTTTCTTGAATTTCAATACTTCGTATTACCTCCTCGTGCTTCCATTACTGCGTTTACGCGGTTTGGCATGCTGTACACCAAGTTCCTTATACGATTTTGGGGAATATTGGGGGAAACCGGCCGGAGTCAGCGCGATACAGCCAGGACTGTCGGTGTGTCGCTGTCAACTGTACAAAGAGTTCTCCGACGTTACGAAGAAACTGGTTCTAACCTACGCAGACCAGGAACGGGCAGAACTAGGTGTACCACAGCACGAGAAGACCGATACTTGGTGAACACCATGCTTCGAAATCGCTTTCTCACAGGAACTGAACTCACAAATCAATTTCGACGCCTCGGAGGAAGTAACCCAAGTGCATGGACAGTAAGACGTCGGCTTGCTGAATCTAACTTAAAACCCCTTAGACCTGCAAACGGCCCTAAACTGGAGCGTGGCCATCGTATTTCAAGACTAAGATATGCCCAGAACCACGTAAATTGGAGTATTGAAGATTGGTCGAAAGTTATGTTCTCCGACGAATCAAAATTTATGCTCTACAAGCACGATGGAAGACACAGAGTGTATAGAAGACCAGGGGAAAGATTCAAGCAAGCATGCATCGAAGAAAAAGTAGCCTACGGTGGTAGGTCTGTACTTGTGTGGGCCGGAATTTCCTCTGAAAGTCGCACAGAGCTGGTGATCATAGAAAACGGCTCTTTAACTAGCGTAAGATATGTGGAAGAAATCCTCAACGAACACGTTGGTCCATTTATGGTCAATTTGGGTGAGGATGCTATATTTATGCATGACAATGCCCGACCTCATACAGGTAGGATTGTGAATGACTACCTTCAAGAGATGAACATTACTTGTATGGAGTGGCCAGCGCGCAGCCCGGATATCAACCCGATCGAGCATGCTTGGGACGAGCTAGGGAGATGCGTAAAACAACGAAACCCTCCCCCAATCACGCTTCCTAAGCTCAAAATTGCTCTCACAGAGGAATGGGAGAATATTCCCCAAAATCGTATAAGGAACTTGGTGTACAGCATGCCAAACCGCGTAAACGCAGTAATGGAAGCACGAGGAGGTAATACGAAGTATTGAAATTCAAGAAAATCGTCATAAAGTTCAAAAATTTCATGTTTCCTATTTTTGTTTTAAGGAGAGATCAGCAGTTTTTTTTCTTTATGTAATTTTGTGTAAATAAAATGTATGGTGACTCATATTTTTTTAACTTTCATTTAAGGAGTATTAAATTGTCTATTAAATACAATTTATTGCATTAACCTAGCATCTCTTCATTCTTACTTTCCGAGATTTTTTGGATTCTTTGAGTGACCCGGATTCATTGCTCTCGAGTGTACTTGATATATAATAAGTCTGAACAAAACATGTTATTGTGAAGAAATAGAAAACGTTTTGTCGTAATTCTACATTAACCTTAGTAACTAAATTCAAAACTAGCTTGGTTCAACGAATGCCAAATAATATTAAGATTTATATCCATTTCTAGTTCTGGATCTATACCTAGATAGAGTACCTGAAGAATACCGGCTAAACTGGTCCTGTCTGTCGGACCATATCACACCAATATTTTAAAATTAATTATCATATTAATTGCTAAATTTGTACCGACGTGGATTTTGTTTATCTTAATATTAAGGCCTGTAAGGCGCCGGCCACAGTCGGGTGCGGAAGCTATGCCTATGCCTAAACAGCATTAGCACTCCTTTGAAAGTAATTCATAAGAGCAGCCATTTTAAAAGTGAAGCTCATATGACACCCAAATAATTTAAATTGATAGGTTAATGTGCTTGAGTAGTATTATAAATGCTAATAATTAATTGTACTACAACACTTTGTGTTATTTATTATACGTAGGTACTTTTACTCTGACTCTAATTATCCCCAAACTTAATGAAAAATAAAACAAATGTTGCCATGACACATTTTGGTAAATGCTAAGGTACTGAACTGATTTTGCCAACACGTGGCCAAAAAGGTGACGATTAATTTATGTGTAGTAATTATCAATATATTAAGAGCAAAAGTTGTATGGCCAGTTTTATTACTTTTTAATGTCAAATACTGTAGCACATTTTAAATGGGGTATCTAATTAAATTCAATGTATCTAATCTCTTTCATTAAAGTAGAATCATTATGTATCCTATTTTTATATCTAGCAATGCAGATTCGTTATAAGGAAAATTCGTTATTTTTTATACCTTTATTAACAAACTACACAAGGGTACTTTAAAAACTATTCTTTTTTATGCAAACATTGAATCGGTTACGTAGGTAGTAATTATCTCGGCGCCTAGCCAACAGAAGGAACATTATCATTTTGTATCTATTAGATTAATCAACTTCTTATGTAATCGATGACCGATAAACTTGTTTTTTACGACCTGTACACCAATCAGTTTTCAGAGTATCAAGGTTAATTCTTATTCATCTGACTTTGTGTTCCCACGGCGATGTAAAAGTTTTTCTAACTTTATGACTTCTAGTAACGAGCTGCAGAGTCTTTTAATTTTAGGAGGAAATCTGAACACCTATGTAATGTGTTTGTCCATGTGTTTTCGGCTTGAAAATAGTAACAACCATCTATTCCAGGCACTATACAAGTATTTTACTAATTAAATCACCGTTTACTTCTATAACGTTTAGTTCTTTTTTTCTGAATAACAGTAAGCACAAATGAAAAATACTTTTTTATGCATCTTTTACATTTTAAAGCTCTAGTAAAAATTAGCGGTACGGGAGGAGAGTTACACTCGCACTAGATAGCCCAATCAAAAGGTAATTTTTCGTTCAGGGTATCATCGTTTTGATATAGAAGAAGAATATAACCAAATTGCTGTTAGTTTTCACTTTTCACATGTGTAAAATACTAACTTAACTCTACATTTATTGTCTTTTAAACCAATACATATACTTAGTTATAAACAGGACTTCGCAATTGGATCCTGTTTAAAGAGGCACTGTAGGTAAACGACTTATTAAACTTGCTCTTACCTAATTAAAGGGTACAAATATTCATTAAATAGTTGAAGGCCAAATGATTTTCTGGTTATGCTAGTAATTAATTATGATAATTTGACAGTAAAAAGTATTTTTATCTAATAAATACATAAATAATGTTTAAATTATAAGTTTTGTCATCAACAGTGTCAGTTTATAATATAGAAATAAAAATATAATGCCTTTGAAGTTGAATGGTAATTAAATTAATCATTTAATTCTGTTAACTCTGTGGTCGTATGTCGTATTAATTCGTAAATTCGTAAACATTTTGTTTCATATTTATTATTTTATAAAATTTCTTGTAAAGTAATCATTAGTTCGTCTATGTTACATTATATTTTTATTAATAATGTTTTTTTGGTAATCGACATTGGTTATAAACCAAAACAGAGAGAACATTAGGTATGTATTGGTCCAACTAAACGCTTTGTTGACTTAACCACGAAGTAATTAACGAGGAATATCTAGAATTCTAGACATTATTATGTGAAATTAATTTTAAAGTTATAATTTAATTTAAATTATGTGTTATAATTTGAATTTACATAGACAAGTTATTAATAATTTATTGAGTTTTAGGTTGACTACTCGTATACTTACTTACTAATTTGGCTTAGCGACCTATAGTGTGTCTTGGCCTCAGTTACGACGAAGTTTTTATAAAAAAAGTGGCCAAGTGCGAGTCGGTCTCGCCCATGTAGGCTTCCGCAGCAATTGTTTATATGAAATAGTTTATGACGTATTATAAAAAAAACTACTTGATAGATTTCGTTCAAACCAATTTTCGTTGTTAGTTTTTATGGTTATGTACAATATATATTTTTTCTAGATTTATCATACTCTTAGTTTAGAAATTAGAGGGGGGGGGACACTCTGTTTTCCACTTTGGAAGAGTCTCACGTCCAAACTATTAAGTTTAGAATTAAATGGTGTTAGAAACATTGTTATGATTTTGGAAGACATATTCATAAATACCCCACACGTAATAAAAAAAAATTTGGATGGATTAAAAATAAGTTTTTGAGTTTCAGTCCTATGTATGGGGAAAAATTGAAAAAAAAATCATAAAATTTGGGGGAAATTTTATGATTTTTTTTTCAATTTTTTTCTGAACTCTTAGTGCGGTTAACAGAATACATCTACTCACCAAATTTCAACGTTATAACACTTAGAGTTTCCGAGAAAAACGGCTGTGACATACGGACGGACGGACGGACGGACGGACATGACGAATCTATAAGGGTTCCGTTTTTGCCATTTGGCTACGGAACCCTAAAAATGGTTTGAATTTGACTCCACGAAATATAAATTTTCTGATCTTCGGAGTAAACTAAGCGTATGTTAAACATACGCTTAGTTGCTACTAAAGTAGCAGAAGAATAAGATAATGTTCATAATTATTTTATGGTATTTTAATCTTTGATTGAGATAATTTCTATACATCTCAAACCGAATAACAAGGTGTAAAGAAATTGTAAACAAAAGCGAAAGAGTGACTCACAACACAATACGTAAACACGTTGATTTTATTTGGTAAGATTCTGTAAGTCAATGAAAAAATCTCTTTCTTTAGTAAGTGAGGTGAATTATTTGTTCTGCGTCATCAAGATGCCACCCGGCAGTCATAAAGTTTACCCTATTCTGTGTTTTCACAAAAGTAATGGGGAAATGACAAAACAAAGAATATTTATGAAGGAAGCTTGGGTTGCAACATTTTGGTTTTGCGTAGGTTGGTCAATATTATGCATATTTTTGCATTAAAATTACAATAAATACCGAAAAACATTACGTTGTTTTGGTTTACTAAGTCTCTTGAATGATATACTAAATGGTTTTACACACGTAGGTATCAAGGAAAATAAAGAAAGCATTTTATTTTGATTTTTTTGTTACGTAACATATTTGCTTCTTCACTATTATTATGGTATTTGAGCGTATTTTTAAAGAAGTTCCCGAAAAAAAATTGTTTTTTGGGTTTAGTTCATAAATTGTGACAATAAATACGCATGAAAATCTTTAGATCATTCCGTGGTCATCAAGATAAACAAACTCAAACAAATAATAGTTTAAACGTTTCATTCAATCTAAATAAAATATTCAAACAAATCCTGAAATCAACAAAAACTAAACTATGTATTCTACTAGTCAAATTCGACAAATCATTTTTGCTATAATTAATTGGTGCTACATGCGTCAAATTCCCAACCACAAAGCTTTTTGTGTTTTTCAAAATCAATATTTTGTTGGATAGAAGCAGGAAAAGTCAATAGTTTCACCAAAGTTTCACCTATTTCTTTACAATTAAGGTGCCAAGTACGTCAATAACGTACAATAATATTGCAAAGTAAATTAAAATCGGAACGACTCACGCAGAACTAATGTCAATATTTTGTTTGATCAGCATGATTTTTCTGTGAAATTTGACGTCAGTAATTGGATTGCAAGTTGAGTTGACACATCGATAGCAGATGTTGTTTCATAGTATTAGATAAGAACACAAGAACCACTTCTTGGGATACTATGAGGGCACAATATAATAGTGTTAATTTACATTTTCCACACGAAACAACATTGTTACTGGCATGCAGTCCAGAGAGAATCGTGCTTCTTTAACCTTTAATCTAAGAACTATTTATTTGCTTTGCAGTATAATTTTCTAAGTAAGCACTAGCTGAACATGCTAGTGCTTATTTAGAAAATTTGCAGCATGACATCGAGGTTTCAGTATAAGGTACTTAAGTTCAACTTTTCTATTGCCGAAAGTGAAAGTTGCTGAGTGAATCATGGAGAGCGGATTATTATAAGACCTACTTATACTAACTCATACAATAACGTACATTTTGAAATATTTTCATTTATTTATACCAAAATTTAGGGATCAGGGCATTCCATGTTTTATTATTATTATTATGTTTATGTGATTATTAGTAACTGCATAAATTTTTCAGGTGGATTAAATATGTGAAAATATTAAAAAACAATTAAGTATATAGTCAAATTGTAACTTTAAACCACCTGAAAAATTTATGTAGTAACTAACAATCTATTTCTTAAACATTTAAGGCTTTAATCCTTAAAATAAGAATACCACAAAAAAAATCAGAAGAAATGAAAAGAAAATGTTCTCATAGGCACAGTATGCGTAAGGTACCTACGCCATATATTTTTAATTGCATATAAATAAGTGATTATTATAATAATTTGTAAATAACAAAACATTTTAATTTGTCAAAAGGAATATATGGGTTAATCTAAACATTTAATCAGTAGGTATGAATATAGATATAAGTTTGCTAACAATCTTTCGTCTCACGCTCTATACCGTTAGATGTACCGTCTCAACGCTATAAATTTTGAGATTTGCCTAATTTAGAAGGTCTTTCACCGTCCATTTTATGTTTAAATGGTCCATTTTATGTCATTTTATCTTTTTATCTTTTGTTCTGATGATATTAAGTTGATGGAGGACATGACTTTATGGCAATAATAATTTAAAAAAAACAATCTCCACCACCACGGCTAACGCCATGACATCAATTTATTTTGAAAAACTTAACAGTTTATATCTGATGTCATGGGTCTCCAATATTCGTGTCTTCGTAAACATTTAAGTATCTTTGTATCTCAAAAATACAAAAATAAGAGTAGAAAAAGTGTCTTCTGGTTTTAATTATGGAATCTACGCTTATATAATATTACTTTACAGTGTCAAGTGTTTTACATAGTTTATTGTAATATTTTTTTATTAAACTTCGCCTGAATATTTATGATTCTGACATAATTAGACAAAAAAAGTTGTTCTAGATTTCCATTATCGAACTTATGATATTTATAGAATAGAACATTAAACTTTTCTTACATATATGACTATTTCTTATAAACAGCACTTGCTAAATTATAAACACTTGAAAGTTGATCAACAATTGTCGCATGTTGATCAGAAAAATAGCCCCTTAACTTAAAATGTACATTATTTTTAAATATTTGACATTCCTTGTATTCCCAAAAATTTAATAAATAAATTGAACTTGAACCAGAATGCACGGTGGCACTATTGTAGATGTCGACTAAAAGTAATGTTAACCACTCTATTAGTCACGGTTCACATTTTGCATAAAATTTTTAATAATGAAATAAGCGAAATCTGTGCTATCGGCCTTTCGATCAACTATCGACCATTATGTAGATGACCAGAAGATGACATAATCCGGTAGGTCTAGTGTAAGGCCGTGAAACAGTTCAACGACTCTAAAGTTTCTTTCAAACATCTACCGAAGTAGTTTAAAAAAAATATAATCAAATAAATTTAATATAATTTTGTAAATAAGACAAAAAACGTAAATGTAAATTAAACAGTCCTCATTTACTTTATTGCAAAAAGTATACAATATAAACACTACCTTTTTTAAAACGACTTAAGTAATGGATTGATAAGATTTCCTTAAATGGATCAAAACTGTAGGTAATATATTTTTACATAGTGGGCAATCTCATTAGGTCACCTGAATGTAAATCGATTTTGGTAAAATATTCCCACTTATCTTTTCAGATTGTTTTTGGAGATAAAATAACGCAATTTATCCTTCCATCATCATAATTACAGATATCAAAATCATTTTATAAAGTATATTATCCTAATAAGATATTGATCAGATTAATCTTTGTTTTCTATAAAGACAATGTTGAAGGAGTCTCGATAATCGCAGGTTATTTTTTTCGGAAGTGGCTAGAGTCCACCGTGAGCCTGCCACATTTACTACATTATCTTCCCGACTCATTTTATAAATCTGCGTTCTTCATCTGAAGCTTCATCGTCTATCCACTTGGCTAAATAAGTCAGCGATGGTGACCCTCGTTTCTATAAGTACGTGGAGCTACATGAAGGAGATATATGGTATGTACTCTATGTACCGGCCATAGAGCATGGCTATTTATGCTTACATAATTTAAACAGTCGAACAGATCCAAATAATATTTAGGTACGACATATCTGGGGAAGTCGCAAAGTCGAGTAATATATATTGTTAAGTGATAAAATTGATTATAATTTAATGTAGTGTTAATGTGATTTTTTAAGAAATTTTAATTATCACATCACATAAAGTGTGGATGAGACCTCATGTTTCTGTTTATAAAAGTAACCCTCCTAAAATTGTAAGAAAATTGAAATCTGATACTGTGACCGGTAATTAACATAAAATTGGCTTTGATTCTCGATTATACAATTTCGGAAACACTTATAAAATGCCCAGTGTAATCTACGATGACAGTTATTGTAAACCAATATTGTTGGGGTAAATTTGGGTCACAATATCAATATAGCCTGTCCTATATGCATAACGTATCGCTTACTTTTATTTTTTAAGATCAAATTTTTAAAGATAAATTAAGTATAAAAACCTCGGATTTAAAAGTTATTTAAAATTTGTTTTTTAGGGTTTTTAAATATTTAAGCCATACCATACTAGTTTTATCAATCCTAAATATTGTACTATCGGTAATTAGACACTTAATATTAGGTCCTTATTTAGGATGAGACACTCGAAAGTTAAAATAAAACAATTATGTCGAAATTATGTCGGTGGAATATAAGTCATAAGACAGTCATCCATTTTGTTCTGAGTGCTTATACCAAGTTATTGTGATCAAATCACCTAAAATGCGCGGTGATAGTACAAAATACCCCAACACCTATTAATGGTTGATGAAACTTATTACGCACACAGCGCACACTACCATAGCAAACAGAATTTCCTTAGCTTTAAGTCGACCAAATACAATTTGATTTATTAAACCTTGTAAAATTTCTAGTAAGTAATTTAAATAACAAATAGAGAGTAATTCTATAAAAGTAGAACATGATTAGAGAGCTAAGGAATACAAGTCAAAAGTCACTTGGTCAGCGATAGAAATTGGTCGGTTCGTTTGTGGACAGTGAATGTGCTGACACTAATCACTAAAGATTTCTTGAATCCGATCAATGAAATCCATTTATCATATTGTATTCAAATCATAGCTTTTAAGTAGGTATTCGATTAAACCAGAACATGGATCCAAAACGTAGTGCTTCACGTAGGTAATTCTTATATTTGAGTGGCAGTTTTGAGGAAACCATAAATATTAAGGAATAATTAGGTACAAAATAAGTTTATTAAAATAACAATTTAGGACGAAAGCATGCACACTTTTTTATATTGTAAAGATGACTAGTTTTTAGTGAAAACGACAATATTAATAGCTTTTGCCAAATGTCATCACTATACTAAATTAAGATTAGCAAAACCCAAAATTAGTCTACATTTTGATATATTTAACTGATCTAATTTAGTGATTATTTATTATACATAATTATGTCTAAAATAAGATCGTTGAACTCGGTTTTAATTAATGTATTCCGATCCATCGTTAACTTGGCGTGAAATAAATCATGGTGTGATTTTATCTTTTTATAATGTTCAGGTGTCCATAGAATCTCATTTTTATTTATCGTTCATATTTAGTATTTGAATATTCTCAGGTTTTGAAAGATATATGTAAATTACCTAATCGAGCTGACTGCTGCAGACGAAGTGGCAACATTATTACAAATATCTTCTAGTATCAACACGTATTTCTGATATTTCTCGGAAGGAAAGCAAATTTCTTACGGAAGGTGTTAAAATAATTAATAATTTGAAAAGTTTGATAAATGTTTACAAACCTGTGAATTCGGACGAGGATGTAGTGATTAATATTAAAGTGAAATAAGCAATTGGAAAGAAGCAAGATCGTGTTGTGGAGTATCATTTTTGATGGCTATGTTCAGTATAATAAAATATAGATAATAATAAATTTAGTAGACTTATAGGTGCCTTTACATGGCATTTGCAGTTATCCATTATGTATGTTCCTTTTGTCATTAGTATGCAGGTCTTGGCACTTTTGTTAAACGAAGTTGTCGTTTTTGGGTCTTATAAGTACGATTTATGACATCGTTTAGGCATTTAGATTTTCCAAGCAAAATATCAATAAAATCTTTATGTTTACTTTTGTAAGATAATAGAGTCATAATTTTAAGATGTCACGCTTTCTTTTATTTTTGTATAGCCGTAATGTGATAAATTATAAGAAACTATAAACGCGTTAATTTTTAAGAGAGTTCAAAAAGCGTTTACTTTATCACCTTGTTAGCCTTCGACATTTCTGGTCCAGGCATCAGTGTGCCACCTACCGCAGCGTGATCGTAATTTCTTTAATTTCAACGATTGTCTTATAATAATTGTTCATTTAGTTCGCCAATATTTTTGTGAAAATTATATACAAATGCGGGATATCACAACATAAGCTTAGAGCTTATCACGGGGCTAGATGTCGCTGTGAATTGTCCAGCAATATTATTATTATTATATCAATTTAATGATTAAGTATTTTTTAGTAATTTTACATGCTAAGAATTTTACAAAGTGAAACTACATAATTATTCTGTAAGCTCTGATTTTTCTTTATCATGGCCGTCATCTAAAGTTTTCAAACCGAAATTATATCCACCTTTGCAAAATAAAATCCTATAATAAAATTTTACAATGTTGAAGTTAGTAAAAAATTTACTATCACTTGAAACTGTTATACTTACCATGATTGCTGTATATATACAGCAATCATGGTAAGTATAATTATTGTATATATACAATACATCCATTTAAAAACAATATCAGACCATGTAACTTCTTATTCGTAACGTCACATCAATGGCTTGATTATTGGCTAAATTTCTATTTGTTCTACTTTCTTAAAATTATTGTTAATTTAATACCTATTATGATATTCATAGCCGGTTGTTTCACTAATGGGACCAGTTTAAACAATAAGAAGCCGTTATAGATAAGAGCCATACAGTTTTATTGAAGGGTGTGTTTGTGAGTCAGCGACGAATTTGCACCTATAATACCGTATATTTTAAAAATGACTCATTTTATTTGGCCGATTAAAACCACTTAATAAAAAACATACCTAGTAGTAGGGTCACAAGTTCAAGCGCAGTATCAATAATTCTTATAGTGCCTTTTAAAAGTTTTGTAGATATTTAAGTAAAACAGTAAATGATGTCACGGCCACTGACTCATTACTTATTTAAGTATGCCGATTTTAAAACGTTTTATTATATCAGCATCATCTATATAATATATTATAGGTACCTATACTATATAACGTCCCTCTACACTGTGCAAGGCTTAATCCAATGGGCATTAGGGCATTAAGTATCCTATTTATTTATGTTATTGATTTTTTACAACTTTAAGATTATTTAATCGCAATAATAATTATATTTTGAATTTATAAGACAAATTTTCGGTCGCGGCTTTTCTTTTCAGCGGCGTTAAAAATATTAGGTTAGGCATCAATCGTAATCTTATACTTATTTAAGCTAAATTTGTTTAAAAGTTAAATATATTCAAAAGAAGATGTATGAATAATAAAGGGTCGTTGCGCCTACCTAAGTGTGTCCTTTATTAGGAATCTGCTAAATCTATTTATAAAAACTTATGTCATCTTAGACAGGTTGTAAAATAAACTTAAAATAATGATCTTGTCGACTGACTATCAGCATGGTCTCACAAGTTTTGCATATATTTGAGTAGGTACTCTAATAAACACATAATATTTATCGTGTCCAGCGCCCAGCAGATTAGTTATTTGATGTGGAAATGGGCTGGCTATGTAGCGAAGAGAACAGGCCAGATGGGGCGAAAACATTCAACAGGATGAACAGCAGATGATCTGATCAAAGCTTCCCGTCTGCGGTGGACCGATCCGACCGTAATACCTGGGAACCATTAAAGGCCTATGTCCTTCTGTGGACATCCGGTGGCTGAAATGATGATGATGATTTATCGTATAGTTTTTGTCGGTTTGTTATTTGAGACGAAAGTTTTATATCATAGCTTTATAAGAAAAACTTTTTTTAGGTAATTAAGGAGTATGTAGCCCTTACATAATACCAACATAATATTATGTTCCATTATATGTAATTATAATACAAACCAGGCATTTATTTTGCTAAAGACAACTCTTGTTATCTATGATTTATTCAAATATGATTATAATTATATAAAAATAAAATCGCTGATGGCACCAATATATTTGTTTCGGTTTTATGATAAATCAACAGATACTTACATTGTTGCAAAATAAATACCTACTGTATCTTCCTCACAGACCTATGGTTACGATTAGTCACGAGTTTTGCGTCTTTATAATTTAAACCACAAGTTTAGTGACACACGGGAAAATATAGAGACTTTTCTAAGGCTTTCTAAGGCTCTAAGATTACTACACAAAGTTTATCCATAATAAATCTAGAAAACCATATTTTGTAGGTAAAACATTTCAGGAAACTTAAAATCAATAACGTGACATTTACAAAAACTGCAAACACTCAAATGATTGAAGATGATAAATAGAGACGCGTGTGGTTTTTGCATCGACAAAAAGTTTGCTAAACTTCCAATCAATTGGTTAAAAATAATATAAATATTAATGTCGGAAATGTTGAGTCGGCTTTTTTATTTGAACCATCATTAATTAGATGCCTCTTTATTGGCTCGTTATCGGCGGAGATCTCTGATATGTGTTAAGTGACAGATTTATTATTCGTACAAGGTAATGTTTTGCAATTCTTCCTGGTTTTAAACTTATTGTGTATCATGTTTTGCACCTAAATTTAGTCTTTTGGAAATACAAATATGGTGTTAGGTTAATTTTTAAATATAACAATATCTATTTACGTAGCATATAGCACTCCTATAGCTATTTTAAAAAGTTGATAAATATTTTCATAAAAATGATTCTGTTTACACAACAGCAACATAAATAATACGATTTGTAACGTTTTTGCGCATATATAAAAAATTATACATTCTTTTCATCGTTCAAGTTAATTCGATACATAAAATAATAATAGTAATTACTTTAGGTGAACTTTAACTCTGGTATAAATAATTTTGCTAATCATCATCTATTCAAATCAGTGCTATTGAATAGCCTTATTTTTAGACGTTTGTAAAAAAAATCTTATTCCACGGAAGGTTCCATTTACTTCCATATCTTGACTTATTATTGGTAGAGCATGCTGGCAGGCTCACAAGAGCATAAGAAAGGTCAGGGTGGCTCAATCTACACGGTAATTAAAGGTTATTTTTAGCGATAACCATCAGTAAAACAGTAACCTACGTGCGTGAAATAAAAAGCCGATAGTACCACCTCAGGAACCTTGCTGGCAAGGGCCTTCGCGCAAAAAGTCAACGCATTTAACACGTATACTTAGGGCAGAGTTGAGGGCTATTGAAAACTTCTAGAGTAACAGTAATCAACATTTTATATTCATTATGCACTGTGCGGGAAAAAAAACGAGTGACAAAAGCTCACTTTGTATTCGACATAAATTTTCCACACAAGATTTAAGCCACCTTGTTCAAAACATACCATGAAAGTTAAATCTTACTTTACGACGAAACAATAATTGTTAACATGAACTTTATTCGTGTTCGGAAGAAAGAGCTTTTTGTGATGCATCGACCAATAAATTGCACATCCAAGAACGTTTCAAGTCAAGGCAATTGTGTAAGTTTTAAGCTTTGCGTCCACTTCTACCGATCTGTATTCAACATAAGCTAAATCTGCATTATGATCTTTGTTCATTGACCGGTAACGAGAATTTGAGCCCCTTAATGTTATTTTATTTATTTATTTGACGTTCCTTTTAAAAATGATTTGTTTTGATTCAATTTGATACCTTAATACGGGTTAACACAAGTTGTCAAGCAGCTTAACCGTTTAATGAGGATGTTTTGATCAATAAATGACGCCAAAACAATGATAAATTTGGGCTCATTTACAACATCTGCGTAAATTAAACCATATTTAAAGAAATTACTATTACCAAAATTTTTGCTGTAGAAAGTTTAGAGCACAGTGAACAGTTTTGACATTTATTTCAATTACTCAACTTACGAAAAAACAAATAAAAGAAATGGTTTACTTTACTGAAAGTAAGCATTATACATACATAAATAAGATCAGGGACATTAAAATATGGAAGGTCTGATTCAGTTTTTCTGCGCTTACTAAGCAAATTTATCGAGTATTTGGCTTTGAAAAAGGTATGCGATTCTTTAAAAAAAACTGGTTCGTGTTGAATGCGAGGTGTTTCCGACAATTGTTTCAATTGGAACATATTGGAAATATTTGATTAAAAACTATGCTCATTACTATTTACTTATGAGCACAGTTTTTTTCTCAATGACGGTTGCAATGATAAGATTAAGAAGAATATTTTTTCTGTTAGATGATGAGGAAAGTTACCAGGTGAAAAATTAAATTAAAGAAAAATAATTATGATAATTACCCATAAGATCTCGCAAAGAATACTTGCGTGCACGCAGGCAGTAAACACAACATCTGTCAAAGCTACACCGCAAGCCGCTAGCTTAAAAATAAATCGGTCGGCGTAAATTAAAGGATTCATAAAAGCATCTGGTTTACAGTCGAAAATTATAATACAATGTGCATTGTTGCTTATATCTACTTATTCAATATCTGGTTGTAAGCTTACGATTGCGATTACATTGTGAGTAAAGCGAGTTAATTTATCATTTTTGGTGCATCTTTCCTGCACTTGACAAATAGGGTCCGTAAACGGAGCCGATGCTGATACAAAACACATATTTGTATGAACAGTATTTATAAACTTTTAAAACTTTGAAATGGTTTCAATTTAAATATTCTATAATTAGTTAAATTAGCAGCGCTTTATACCGTAAACATTAACACCGTAAAAATTTAACATTTAAAAAATAAAATATCCATCCTTTTAATCGAAAGTTAACTAACTTTTAAGGATATATTAATTTCAATGTGATCTATAATTCAACTATATCTAACAAGCACGCAGCTTGGCTGTGAAAATTATTCTTTTACCTTACAGTGCCTCTTTTCGACCTGATTAAAAGTCGTTTTATTCTAAATCAGGATTATTTGCATAATGTGTTCGCTAATGTATTCCAGATTGTGGATCAAAATAGTGGTGTCATCATCTCTGGCAGACTTCGCGGCGTCAAGTCGTTGTAACATAAAAAGTAATTTTTAACTTAGGTATTTATAGGATAAAGAACTAGTATTATTGTGATTGGTCCATACTGCATTATTCATGGACATTATTATCAATGATTCTGGCAATAAAAGGTACAGTTTGAATCTTGATGAATAACACCTGCGATATAAGCTAGTTTGATTGACCATTTGTCAGCGGCACCGATCAGACGATTAATAATAATAGGCTCATCTTTGAAAAAATATTATTGGCAAATTACGATTTTGCTGTTCTAAAAAAATTAAATCTTCGTAAAGGTATTCAATCTGTTGTTAATGATTATATCCTAATTTTATTTAATTATTCGCTTCAAAAAATTTAATCGAATAAGAAGATAGACTTTGTACCTTTTCCTTAATACAATTGAGTATTTATCCTTAAAGTTTTCTTCTAAAGTGAATCACTATCAATATTACATTACTTATTGATTATACCTTAAGGTCAAAGCTTGATCTTAGATTTATTATTTATAAAATTTTGTTTAACTCGCCACTGCAAGTTAACTGGAAATTTGCAATTTATTAATTACACACTTAATAAAATTAATGATAAATATAATGTTATTTTAGGTGCCGATTGCTTACATCAAACAAATTAAGTATAATTAATTTGCTACGTTGTGTCAATTCAATATTGTGGTTTTGCATCAGTAAATCGTGTATTTATTGTGAAATAATGTTCTGAGGTAAAATTCTAAAGTAATATACGAACATACAATAAATAAATTGGTATATTGTGTGTAAAAATATATAAAAATAAATATAAATAAATAAAAATCTGGGACTCAACACACCCGTGTCAGTTAGTGTTGTAGTGCTGACTTATAGGCAGGGATCCGTAGTACATGAAAATCAAGTGATTACTAACAAGCTAATTTTTGGTGAGTAGGTTCGTTTCGATGAGACGTCCAAAGATATCCTATACCCAACTCTCGATTGTGGTAGCTAACAGAGATATCAAGGATTAAAAAAATCAAGGATGTAAAACCGGGATAACGGACCACGAAATTTGTAGGACAATATGTTATATCTCAAGATAATTATCTAAATTATATAAAAACATGTTTGTCCTACAAAACCTATGGTTTGATCAAAGAGTCCGCCATTTCGAAAATGTATCGAAAACGAGGTCAATTTAAATGATTACTATGATTACTAACCAGCTGATTTTTTGTTGTATACTTAATTAATATATATAAAATCTAACGGACATATTGTCCGACAAATTTCGTGGTCCGTTATCCCGGTTTTACATCCTTGATTTTTTTAATCCTTGATATCTCTGTTAGCTACCACAATCGAGAGTTGGGTATAGGATATCTTTGGACGTCTCATCGAAACGAACCTACTCACCAAAAATTAGCTTGTTAGTAATCACTTGATTTTCATGTACTACGGATCCCGGACTATTATTAATTTATTTGTGAATCTTAAAAGTAATAAGCACCACTATTTACGTTCCCACTGCTGGGACCCAGGAACTTAGCTCTTAATCAGTTAGGCTTTTATTCACCACGCTACACCAGTACGGATTGTCCTGTTATCTCAGGACATGCCGGTTTCTCCACGATGTTTTAAAAATTTTGAATCTTGAAGAATAATTCCTGGTTATTTTTTTTTGTATAAACTGTAACAACGCCATCTTGTAGAAGCAAATAGCTTTAGGAAGTTGGTAAACATTTTGATGAACCTTCCTGTGTGCAAAGACAACTTTGTGGTAAAACGCGATTTGTAGTCAACTACTAGATGGCACTATTGACGACTGTAGTTTTTATGTAACCTTAGTTTTTGATTTTTGAATGTTTTTTAAATCAAAATATAGTTAACTAGTTTCCTTGGCTTTGCTCGCGGTTTAATAAACTTTCCCGTATTATAGTAGATTTTCCCGAGGTACAAAGTAGTCTACGTGTTATTCTGATAAATAAACCCCATTATTGTGAAGCTTCATTAAAATAGAGAATTCTGCTATCGGCTTTGATCTGCGGGTCTTAGAGATATTCCCTATAACTATAAATAGGGAGGGGAAATATACTATGGTAGGAAGATAAAATACGATCTGGTTTCAATTTATATTTATTTAAATAAATTACATACATTCTATAAACACTGGATAACAATCCTTCAAATTTTCATCAAAAACAGCTCTTGCCAACGGCTGGTCCGAATTTCTCATATTTATTACAGTTCGATTATTCAGTACTACCTCGCTAAAAGGCTCTAATACCAAGTTATTAGGTGTGTTTATGTGGAAATCTTTCATATCTTTGATCTCTTTTGCGTGGCCACTTAAGAACCCTAATTCCCAACAAATTGCTTCTAATTCCGACTTAGTGTGGTTAGCTGTCTGATAGCATTTAGTTCTCCAGACTCCGTGCGATTGAATGATTACTTGTCCCATTCCGTACCTGTAATTTAAGATAACGTTAATTGTAACAGCACATACTGCTCATCGCTATCATTATCATCACCACCCCTCTTATTTATTATTAATATTTATTATAAATATTGCTGGACAATTCAGGTAGTATGTATAAACTTAGTAGACTCGATGCACACATAAAGTTGCATTTGTACACTACAGTCTCGATCCCGAAAAGAAGCCAAGGAGTCGGCCACGCAAGCGCTGGCGAGACCACTTTCTCGACTTCTGGGAAGACTGAAGGCAAAGTACTCTAGATAGAATGCTGTACAGAATTATGGGAGGCTTTTGCTCAGTAGTTGGAAAGTATGGGCTAAGTTATAATTAATTTGTACGATCTGCAGATATTTGTTCCGAGTGTCTGCAATGCATATTAAGTATATCAGAAATCTAGCACCCGTAATACAAGCTTCGAGCTTACCACGGGGCTAGATGTCGCTGTGTGACTTGTCCAGCAATATTTATTTGTTTAATATAACTTATAATAGTGAATCAATACTTACGATGTTCCATCTGGAGCGGCCAGCCCGATGCAGTTTCGCTCGTCTGTCCCATCTGGGCAATCCTTTGAGCCATCGCACACCATGTCAGGTGATACACAATAGTTTTCGTCGTTCAATTTTGTACCGCATCTGAAATTATCCTTCTTAACACAAAAGCTTATCTGTGGCGTAGTTTGAATAATAAAATTGGTTATGTTTTTTAATTCAAAATTATT
The DNA here is from genome assembly GCA_963691955.1 of Chloroclystis v-ata. Lineage (NCBI taxonomy): Eukaryota > Metazoa > Arthropoda > Insecta > Lepidoptera > Geometridae > Chloroclystis > Chloroclystis v-ata. Next base: position 5,307,604 of record OY829902.1, on the reverse strand, counting down.
TTTTACTTTGAATCATTATGTTACTTATTGATTTACTTTTAATGTTTTTTTTTTTTGTTACTCTTTGTGAAATTCGATACAAAGAAAGATAATCTTATAATACAAGCAGTTTTTTTGTCATTTCAAAAAAATAAATTACAATAATTAACTCATGACAAAAAATTCCTCACTTAAAAGTTCGCTTCGCAAAACATTTGCAAAACGCAGGATCCTCGTCACTTTTATCTTGGCAGTGTACAATCCCATCGCAATGCCTCGAAGGCATAACCCTTGTTATATAATTGGAACAGCTCGTTTGTGTTGGTTCATCCGTACCATCGCCACAATCATCTTTCCCATCATTAAAAAGTTCTTTGTAAATGCATTTTCCATTCTTACACTTCATATGATCAAGAGAACACTCTGTAAAATAAAATAAAACAGTGTTTAAAAAAATAACCTAATTCAATTAATAAAACCAGGCCAATTGACTTCATCCAATACAAAACTTAATAGAAGTTTCAACACATGCCCATTTAGAGTGAATAATAGTGAGATAATCGGTAAACAAAATAAATTAATAATAAACAGAGAGTAAATAATAATAATTATGACATAAAATTTTGCAATTCACTAGAATTATAATTATTATACGCTAGTGCGTATGATGTGTAAAAATCGAACCTACCACAGCCGTTGCGATAAGGATCTAATCCACATAACTCTCTTTTCATTTTGCAAGATTCATCAAACTCATCTTTTCCATCTTCACAGTGTGTTACTCCGTCGCAAACTTCTTTATAATGTATGCATTTACCGCGGCCGCAGCGAATTCCTTCGCAGTTGATATTTTCAGTTCCATTTAATCTATCTGATAAGAGAGTTTTACCTGCAAATATAATCATATTAAGCGTTAATACTTGCTCAGTGAAAACTAGATTGCTATGTTAAGCCCTAATTTCACCAAGCTCTGTTTAAAAAACTAACAAACGTTAGTTTAACATCCATTAAGTAATTGACAGTCCATAAATATACGTAAACTGACAGTGATTAAACATTACGGGATGTTAAATTAACAAACAGAGAGTGGTGAAATTAGGTCTTAATATTTCGATTTAATTCTGCAAGGGAATTTTTAAGATTTGCATTGTAGATGCATTTTGTAGATTTTTTACGTTTTTTTACCTGTGTAGTATTTAAGGTCTTGTTTTAAATGTTCAATATCAGTTGCAATAATACTTTGTCCAAAATAACATTCTCCTCGGCTGTCAACAAACGATGCAGTGGGGTACCACCCTTGCTCGCCGTGACAACTTATAATTCCAGACCATTGTCGATGGGTGTGAGATCCTTGCTGTGGAATTGCTTATACATGTAATAATTTAATTAATTACACGATTTTAATAAAACTATTTTATGTAACGTTCTGAAATTAAAATATTTTATGCCACACAATAGTTGTAGCTTTGATTGTATGTAAACAATTACATAAAATATTTATTATACGAATAGGTTTCATTTTAAATTATAATTATTATAATCTTGACAGACATACTTTGCAAATAGTTTCATTTCCATTCCGCATGAAACATCGGTTACCGAGTTTGCAATTGTTTGTTGTTTCATTGAGAAATACACTGATGGTTTCATTCTTGATATTTTCACCAATAGCTACACATGTTTTATCAGCGACATTATGAGCAATGCTGTAGAAAAATATAAAATAATGAATAACTTTTTGTAAAAAAATAAAAATACTGTAAATATATTTGAAAAAAAAAATCTATTGACTACTTACAAAGACGACAGAACCATTGGTTTCACGTTATTGGAGGGTTTAACAGGAACTGTCAGATGTAAAAGCGCTACTTTAGTGTTGTATAATTCTTTTTTAGCGTCCACTTCGTGTATTTTTTCAAAATGTCCAACTGAATGTAATGTTCTATGTGATCCTAAAAGGACTGTTATGTAATCTTTGGATATTCTGAAATGAAACACATAAAAAATATTGTAATGACCTACTTAAGTCGTTGGTAGTTTTATATTACGATATTTTTAACTTACGTGAAATCCCAAAGACATGCGCTACTAATCAAAACCCAAGATTCATCCAGCAATATACCAGTACACTTGTAAGCGCCTTCTACATATACTTTGGCTACCCACGGCCACATATGTGTGGTGACATCATGAGATTCTTCAACTTCTCTGTTTAAAATCATATTTTGGGTGATATCAAAATTAGTGTATAACGATCTGTCACAGAAAACGTATAAAGATTTACATGTCTTTGTAACATTAGGAACACATTCTTCTTTTAGAGGCTGAGGTTCTTTAATAATAATGTTTCTTGCTGCACTCTCTGCTTCTTGACTGTTACTTTCGTTTCCTGTTCTATATGCAAAACTAATTTGATTCCTAGCTTTAGAATTCCTTCTTGTTCTTCTATCTTCCAAACTAGAACTGATTAGATCTTCTTCTTTGACGTTTATATATTTAATGGTGTATCTATTTGCTGAGCTGTAATTATTAAACAAAAAAAACATGGCAATACTGTTTTAGATTTAACTGTTATCATTAAAATTAGAATTTATCTCGTTAATATAAAATTAAGCAGTGTTGACTATGTGGGAGCACACTTGACTTTCATTCCAAAGGGTAGGTTCAAACCCCGCCGCGAACGTCTATTTGATATTTCTTCTTTACAAAGTATAGGCACATCGTAAGGAAACCGACATGTTCTAAGAACTTTGAAGAGTTTGGAAGACATTGTGACATTCACTCACCCGCAGCGGGCCTAATCTCTTGTCAAAAGAAAACTGTTGGGACACTGCTGGGACACTCATGGGAATGTATATATGGGTGATGATGATTAATATAAAATAGTACATAATAAACCTCAATAACTAAAAAATAATAATTACCTGAAACCTAAATAACGACAAATGTGCATGGAATAGTCTTCAAGTTGTTCTACAGACAATTCGTCTTCACATATAACTTGCCAATCGTTTCTGTTACGTTTGGTAATATACCCTTCCAAATTAATTTTTGGCTTGTCTTCAATGTCAAAAAACATTTCTCTTCCATTAGATAATGCATCTGAAACATAATTGCTAATGAATTAAAAGCTGCAAACTATATTATAATATCACCTACTATGTAGGTGAGAAAGTAGAACCACGTGATATTGCATTGTTGTAGAAATTCAGTCTGTTTCAGTCTGTAAGTTAATTGCTTTGCATCTTGATGATTCTGACCCTATTTAAATTGCCCTTATATCGAAGTTTTTTTTTGAATGACTAACAATTAAAAATGTATACTTACAGCAATTTAGTTCGTCTTCACCTAACGGACATTGGGTTTTTCCATCACAAACATACTGCATTGGTAAACACATTCCGCTTTTTTTACATAAGAAGTTATTATCAGGACAACTGTCTGAAAATAGAGTAAACAACGTTTGCTGTTTATGTAAGATATTTATAAATCTACTTTTTTATTATATATATTATACTAACAGCAGTTTACTTCATCCTGACCATCAGAACAGTCAAATACACCATCACATAAAAGGTTTTCATCATATGTCGCTAAATAATCGGTGCATGTACAATCGAGTTCATCAGTGCCATCTTCGCAATCTGCTCTGTGGTCACATCGCTGATTATAAGAAATCTTTTGAAAGATCCTGAAAATGATAATATAGAAATATTACATAGAACAATATTTTTTTTAATAATTATTATAAGCCTTATACCTTTTACATAGAAACTCTTTGGGCACAAGATGTTTTCGTCTTATATTGGCGGGTTGAAGTTGAGAAATAAAAGTTGAAGCCTCATCCGAAATATTATTTGGCTGTCCAGTTTCAGGAAAATCTTTAGCTGATACTTCATCTATTTTGCTTTCAGAGAACTCTTGATCTTGTTTATTACTATTAGTATCAGTCGATGCTTCAAAAATATTTGAAATGGTTACATTTGGTGATAAATCAATAATAACTCTTTCAGTATTATTATCCACATAGTCAAAATCAGAATCCGAAGCTACATAATCGAAGTTAATTTGGCCTTCAGTGATTGGCGATGTAATTGTTGAATCTGTTTGCTCAATTTTTAATGAAATTTCTGTAGAACTATCAAATGTGTCCTTTTGTGTCGATAAAACTGTATTTACTTCATCATCACTAATAATATCTGAACGCCTATGTTGGTCTGGTTTCTCTAATATTGATGATCTGGAGTCTATTTTTTCTTTGTCAATTGTCACTGTCGTGAACTCCAAAACATTATTTGTGGTGATATTATCTGGTTCTATATCAGATAATGTTACTTCTGTTAAAATGCTGTCAATATGTGCATCTGTTGTTAATGAACTTTCAGTAGTATTATAACTACTGAATTCCACAAACTTTGAAGTTTCAATTTCAAAAGTTTTCTCTGTTAACATAGTATTAGTTATCTCAGTTATCGTTGAAATATCACCTGATGTATCAATATTAGTCGTTGCTTTAGGTAGCGTAACATATAACTCACTCATCGAAGATTCAGTACTAAGAATAGACTCTTGTTTTTCAGAGAATGAGTTATTATCGGTTGAGTTAATTATAAGTTCTACATCGTTATTTACTGATCTCATATTAGTAAAGTCGCATCCCATTTCATCTTCAGCATTTAAACAATCAACAATTCTATCACATTTTCTACTAAGTGGTAAACATTTAGTTATCCCAGATATACATTTAAATCCTGGACAATCTTGCAGAGGTTTCACCATTGGCATTATGTTGGATGCTATAAAAAAAGTAATGTTTATCAGTATTTTTATATGTATATCGACTGTCCCTAAGTACAGTATCGAAAATGAAAATTGGCAATTTTTTTTTATTTGCTTAAATGACTTATTTTTATGTGTTCTTTAATTGGATGAAAAGAAAAATTAATATTTTTCATTAGTTTCTCCTCTAGCTAAACGTATACAATCGAATGTAACATTTTGTTCAGACGTAGGATATCGAAAATTAAGTTTCGAGCGTATACGCTGTGCTGATCACTATGCAAGCGAGACGAAACTACCGCTTTCGCGAGTATACGTGGAGTCGCTCGCCTAAAAATATATTACTTAAATAATTAACGGTAATTTAATGCAATTATAATCCTAGTTTAACAATATTTTTTATAAGATTCATAAAAATCTACTGTGTGATGTCCGCGTAAAGTATTGATAGTGACCGTTTCAATATTTTACGTCGAGACAGTAGGAGACTTTTGCATCGAATGTAGCAGTTTCATCAGTTTACGTTGCAATTTCAAAATGTTTTCTTATCGAAATTGCCACATTCAATAGTATACCACGTATTAACAGTGCATAAATGCTATCGAATGTCAATTTATGTATCTTATATAAATTCAAATACAACCGAAAGAACAACCTAAAAGATAAATAATTTAAAGGCGAGCGATCTAGTTCGGCTGGCGAAAATTGCGGGTAAAATTTCCGCCTTTAGGACAAATGTTTATACGATCTATAGATTATAATCTATGTACCTACCTTCCTTTAAAAGAAAATCTTATAAATATAATAATGTAAATAAGTCATCATAACACAAACTCTGTTTACATTGGGTTAGATGATGCTATGTGGGTTTTACAACATTATTTATTTAATTTCGTCTTCTTTCGATAGCTAAATTCAAGACAATATCAACGTTAAAATATTTAGTGAGTACCTGTTGCGTTTATCAGTGTGGCTAGTGATTAATAGTAACGTATACACGTTACCAATTTTACTTAGGACTACTTAAGACTTATTGTATTTGAATCTTCATTACCTACCACTAAACTGTAACTTTAGAGATGCTTTAGATGATTTCACTTTATTGGAAATAATGATCGACGATAACCCATCACGAAATACGACAGTCTCGCCAAGCATTATTGTGTCTAAACCAAACAAAATACTAAACAGTGACAGTAAAATGAAGATAAATCTTTACCTAGAGAATCTAAGCCAACCTTAGGAGAGTTATAAGCAGCTGGCTCAATAAAAGTACCCGGAAGTGGTTTGCGCAACATTTGATATTCAGAAAATCCTTAATTCTCCTCATGGAGTAATAGGTTTATTTTACTACAAGAGAAAGTTAATCCTTTATTTTATTTTTTGGCACAAAAGAGGCATTTTGTTTTGAGGACAAAATGCACGGCTAAAATAGAGGCAATAATAATAAAGAGTCAAGCTGCCTGATGCACTTTATAGAATGTATAGTCAAAAAGGTGGTAAGAAATATTAATTTTGCTTTGATAACTGCTTAGGCCATAATATGGACAGAGTTTATTTATTTATTGCATATAAACATTTTACAATGTTAAGCTTAAGTGGTAGATTGCTTTATGTAAGTTCATGTACCATGTTAGGGTGCAGCAATTGGTGAAGTTATTGTATAGTTCTTGAACAAGGCCATGCCCAAAATGAAGGCGATACGGTTCACCCGTATTGCACGAGAAAAAAAAAAGGCTAATGGAATCCTCATTTACACCCTGGATCTGTGATATGCATTGGTCAGGTAGCACAAAATTGAGGGTAAGTCCTACAACGTTATTGAAATAACACAGGGCGATATTTAAGGTTATGAAAAGAAGACCCAAACTATTTGTATTTAAAATATAATTTTAATAATTACAGTCACTTGTTGAATACGTTACAAGATACAGCAAAGGGTCAGAGAGGAGCAAGATGTATTAAAATAAATAATTTGTGCAGAGATGTGTGTACCTTTGCCCGAAGCTAATTACAAGGACCTGATGTCTATGTGTAATTTTGGGGTATTACCAAAAGAACATCACCAATTATCACAGAACCTTAAACACGGAGAAAATTTATCCGATAAATATAATATGATGACTCAAACTAAGTTTTTACTAAGTCTAAATTCGTTCTAATTTTGTATCTCGTCTGATAAGTGATTTCAAATTGTCTGTGCTTATATAGATTAGAAGTGTATTTTTGTTTAAATATATTATTTTATTTTGATTATTTGTCGATTTTAGTAATAATCAGACCTTATAATCAATTATTTAGTCATTCCTGTCTTTGTACTACATATTACATATGAAAATGATGAACTTTTATTAACTTTCTTGAATATTATCTTTGACCAAAATGATAGGAGTACAATCGAATATGCAGTATTCTACCACGTAAACTAATGAAATTACCACTTTCGATAAAAATATATGGTAAAATTCCTAAGTATACTGTCGGAAGGGGTAGTTTCGATGTTTTGAGGGCTAGTTTGTACGATGTAAGCTATTGAAACTGAAAAATCCTAGAATTTAATGAGAATTTCTTATTACCGTTAATATCCAAAGTTTAAGTATAAATTGAAGCCGCTATCCTGAAAAAATTGTAGATCTGCCTCTTTCAAATAAAAAGATATTCCAAAAAGCAACTTCAAATGGCCGTCCTGAAAAGTAGTCATTTTCAGATTCGATACTGTACTTAGGGACAGTCGATATTAGTTATTAATTATTTATTTATTTTATACTATGTAGCTAATCCAACTGCATTTTTTAAATTGTATCTTTTCAACTACAATATTATAATTTTTAAAGTCGAAACTATTCACGATGAACTCTGTCTTACCCATGTTACTTACATGTTTCATATTTTATCCACTTCACAAACAGACTCACTCTAGTATAAACCCCAGGTTCGTTTTCGCGAGCACAGCCATCGCCGTGACTTACAATTCCTGCCAGGTACCATTGTTGAGTGTTCAAGGGATTCCTACATAAAAGCGGACCTCCACTGTCACCCTAAAATAAATAAAAAACAATTAATAAAGAATTGCAGTAATTTAACTAGCTGTTTTAAAGAACATAAATAATGCGAAAAAACAAACCTGACAGGCATCTTTACCGCCTTCTACAAGTCCGGCGCATATTTCATGTCCAGCTTTATCTTCACGATGCTTACAATTTTTCCAAATTGGTACCTCAACTTCTCGAAGATGATCAGCTGAAGACAAAAAGCTATGAATACACTAGATACATAACCACACTTCACACTAGAAACATGACTTCACTCGAATGAGAACCCCAAAACTCTGTAAGTACATTGAATATCATATTATCAAGAATAAACCTGGATCTAAAATATACAATCTATCGTTTGTGCCCTATTGCCGCACACCATTTATAAAATAAAGTATAGTTATGCAACTTACGGTCAGGTCCGTGTTCCACAGTAGCTCCCCAGCCAACTGCAGTGCACAAAGTTTCAGGCGCTGGTCCCCAGAGCCAGTCACTCCCTGCTGTATTAGGCCCTGGTAAGCAAATTGGTCGAACCCACCGGCTGAACTGTATCTCTGGTTCTACTTTCAGAAGTGATAGATCGTCTTTCATATCAATTTGGTTGTAATGTTGGTTGACTAATATGTGAGTGACTCGATGATTTTGCTCCTGAGGCGAGAACGAGAACCGACGGAGCATTCCTACTTGGACTTCATAATAGTAATCCCAAAATCTGAAAACGATAAATTATTTATTCTTCAGTTACGTTCCGCGATCTAATCGATTTTTCTGTTCCGGTTAAAGGAGCCAGGTAATGTTCAGCATTTTTAGAATTTAAATTACAAATATACGAAATGAACTTTCATATGTAGGTATAATAATAGCGAGCTTGCTTTCGGTGTAACCATAATATTAATAAAAACAACGGCTCCTGTTACTAAATCTTCCTTAGATAATAAAGGAAATGTCTGGTCTTGTAAGTGACGTCTATTTATTAGTGTTGACTTCGCCGCGTTTTGTCTTTACACAACTCCAAAGACATTTGATCCAGAAATGGCAAATGGCAGTACGATAACACTACGTATGGTTTATTTTATATTGAACTGTTGGTAATTTCTTTGTTCTATTTTACAGGTACACGATTGTTAGAAAGTTGGAAAGTGCAACGGGTCGTAGAATTTTATTGTCTTTGAAGAAAATATCATATATACATTGTAGTTTGCGTTTGCGTGCCCCGATTAACGATATCGACAACGATTCATAACTAAGGTATATAGTATTTGAATATGAAACGGGTAACATACCATGATTAATTTGTTTTTGAGTTTTCCGATATTTCGACACTGTTGCAAGCCAAGTAATCTCAACAGAGAGATTCTATTTACCAAGATTGGTTCAGGAGGCCATTGAGATTACCAAACACAGGAATTTTAATCGAGAAGATGGCTTCCAGTTGTCTGGAACGTGGAAACCTGTGGTGGAGTTATGCAAAAATCATAAAAGTGTATTGCCGGCCGCCCGGCCAGATACGGTGAGTGTAGTATGTCGCGATCGACTTGCATTCGTGAATGAAACAGGTGATAACAGTGACAGTGACATTCAAACTCGCAATAAAAGACTCAGGAAGAGGGTAGATCGTTTCGTTTGTCAATAACGGTCTGCCTACCCGCCGCCGCCGGTGTCATCAGTTTGTCCGTGAACATGGCGCTTGCAACAGTGTCGAAATATCGGAAAACTCAAAAACAAATTAATCATGGTATGTTACCCGTTTCATATTCAAATATAGTTAAAAACCATGATAGTTTAAAAAGTTATAAGGTATATAGTTTTCAGAAATTAAACTTACTTGGCGACGCAATGTGCCGCGGAAATGACCCAATTTTGATTAAAAATGACACCTCCACAATGAAACATGCCGTCCCGGTATATCGCTACCATCCAGGGCCAATCAGCAGGTTGGCTAGCCTTGCCTCCCACCACTCTACTCTCCGCACGTTTATTCCGCGCATCTGTATTTTCAGCGGAATTTTCCCTATTGGAGTATTTCGTATCTATTGCTTGTGTATCTCTTTTCATCCGACTTCCATAATACATCATATTATTATATGGGTCATATAAATATCTCTGGAAACCTGGGTATAGAAACCTTTTATTACGACCGAATAGACGATTTTCTGCTTCCAAATTCTGTAAAAATATCAGTATTTCTTTAGTTAGATATAATGTAGATATGTGATTGAATTGAAAAGTATTTTGTTACCTGTCGCAGTATATGTGATGAAGTTGATACCCTCGTTCCACAAATTAAATCCGGACACGTGACATAGACTGTGGACGAGTTGAAGCAGGAATCACTGGTCTGTATAGTACCCGCTGGCCCCGCATTCAAATAATTCACTTTTAGTAATGGATCTACTGGCACAATTTCTATGAAGGGCGGTCTGAAACAAATTATTTATCAGATTATTTTTGTTACACTCCTTAGTTAATATGTGAGTAATTCCCGCTTTTATAAAATTAATAGATTATTTAATTTCTATTGAAGCGTTATTTTATCCTTAGTATATATTTTTCAGTATGGTTCACAATATTTAAGTTGGAAAAATAAATATTTGTTTGTTTTAAAAATAAACAACTATTGGAAACAGTGGTCAATCAATGTGAGTCAGACCTGCTTCCCTTTGAATATATTGTAATATTGCAGATTTTTGTCATAAATCAAATGATACCTTATCATGAGTCCTGTCTCGCGCCGGCACACGTCGTGAGCCCACATGTACGGGTTTTCGCAAACGGGAAACCAATTTCCTTTGAAATTTCTATGCAAAACCCCCTGAGAGCGTGAACCAGCAAACATCTAAAAACGAAACTGTTCCTACATTATTTACAAAGATGGCAGAGAAACTCGTTACGGCTAAAAGGTTTAATAGTTTTAGCGAGGTCCAAGTTTATTCTGTGAATAATTTATTAGTAGAGTTTCTTACCGGATTTTTCAATACTATACTCGGCGCAAGCATGTTGCATTCGGTTTCGTCCTTGCTATTTGGACAATCAACTTGATTATTACATCTCTGTTCCTTTGAGTAGCACGTACTTTGAGGCTGGTTGATGTCATTACAGCTAAACGAGTTTTCATTGCATCCTGAAAAAGAAAAAAATATAAGCTAAACCCGTTAGGCAGTAGGTACACCAAAACAAACAAACACAAATAACAAATGATGTTGCATCTTATTTAAATCTATATACAATAATATAAGCAAATATTTGGAAGTTTGTTGGTCTTTTACGGTAAATGATTATAACAGATTTGGTTGAAATTTGCAATGAGTGAAAAGAAGATAGGGGAAAATGTTTATTATTATTTTGTCGGGAAAATCTGTTATAACACAGGAAAAGCTCCGCGGCGCAAAAATATGAAGTTAATATCTTATACATTTTTATGATTATGTACTGTCGAATCGCATTAAATTTCACTTATTATTTGCCTTGTTTGAACGTCATAGGACAAGGCAAATCAGTTTATATCAAATTTACATACATATTTGCATTTTAGTTGATGTCTCTTCGTTGCTATAAATTGTACGCCCCGGGCTAAATGTAATGGGTAGTTAATTTGAGCCGATTGTTCCACGCAAATACAATTAACCTATCTTTGTTACTTTGTTGATGGTAATTATAAAACTTTTAATGAAAATATTTATTATTACCTGTCAAATTAAAATAATTAAAATTCAATTTAAACTGTGTAAATTGCCCTGCTATATTTATTATTATTGATATTAGATTTGATCTGCTCGTCCTTTTTATGTAAGGCGGTTTATAACTGAATGCACACGGGCCTAGGCCAAGTGTGTGTGTGGCCAAGCTTCATTAGGGAGCTCATTTTGTAAGAATTTTCTGGCGTTGTTTGAATTTGAAGGTCGTCTAAATAAAACTTGAGTGTGCTCCCACTTAGCCAACAATAGCAACATCATTTTCGAAGTCTATTTGTATATCATTAACATCTTACCAAAGCAACCCATCTCGTCTTCTCCAAACGGGCAATCAAAGTAGCCGTCACAAAGTCTGGATTCATCAACTCTCGACTTGCAGCTGCACCTGACTTCGTCGCTCGCATCGGCACAATCAACGCTGCCGTCACACCATTCCTTCTCATCGATGCAGTCTTCAGAACCGGCGCATGGTAATGTACCGGACGGGCAAGGAACTTCGCGAGCTGTGAGGTTCCCTTTAGACTGTTTTTCTGCTGGTCTGTAAATGTTATGAAGAGTATTTACAGTATAACACAATATATTTTGATGTGCGGTTGTTGTCTTATATGTAACCTAACAAATGTGATTATTTCAATATGTCAAAAAATGTGTACTTAAATATATTTTTCTAAGATTGTGAAACGCCAATGATGCTAAAAAATTATGTGTTTAGTTTCATTAAGTTCTTATATAAGTATAAACTAACATTATGTAGTTTTATAATATCAAGTAAATAGATTATTAGGTATTTCGAGTATATATATTCACTTGATATTGTGCGTTGACACTGTGTCATTATTATTATTTAAGGTCTTTTGATCGTTACAGCATGTTTTTCAAATACTTGCTTCATATTCGAAACTAATAAATAAAGTATTAACCACTTTATCAGTTTTATTATTAACATCCAGCGGCTGCTACTATGAATTAGTACTAGAGAACGAAATAATTTTGCCGTTAATAATCTTGTGTAAGGCAACCAGACACTGATGTTTAAACAATAGCAAATTACTTATTAGTTGTTTGCTCACAGAATAATAATTAGTGTGGTATGTGTTTATCCGATTGTCATTAAGTAAGTTATATTATATTTGCTTAATACCACAGTACCTTTAATAGGACGATTAAGTCATAAATTTGCTGCTTAAACTAAAACAACTATTAATTGAAAACATTTGATCTTACTTGGGCATAAAGTAGCTCATGATAATATCAACATCTTGAGGATGAGGTTTATGGTTCAAAAATTCACGGCCTTGCATTGTTAGTGGATTATTGGGTAATCTGAAAAAATAATTAACCATTTGAATGATCCATCTTGAAAAAATATTCTGAAGTCTGAATAACTCTTTATTAAAACCTTTATTTATTTAAACTTTGTTACCTCGGGTGATGTTGGTGTGACTGATATGACTGATACGGTTTAGTTAATTCTGATGACGGAGAGTCAAATGTTCCTGCAATATAAATAAAGATAAATAATAAAGAATAAAATAATAGTTGCAATTAGGAAGTAAATAAGTAGGCCGTTTAAATCGGCCTAAAAATCTTCATGGTGTCTTTCCTTAATTGTCTATTAGGGATTTAAATACAAGAAGACCATATTTATAATATTCTAAAAGTGGGACGTAATATGAGTTAGGTTAGTTGATTAGTAAAATTATTTAGCAATAAATATTGGAAAATATAATATAAGGTTGTTTATTTAAGCAATGATTAATAAATTATATTATTACCATGTCCGTGAGAATGACTTCGCTTCAGAAGTTTAGTTATCAGGCAAGGGTCAGCTGTTTTCTTTGGGACTCCAAACTTTTTTCGCTCCATTTCTATGGGTGTTGTAGGAACTTTGGGCATAGTGTTTAAACTAGGCGATGGCACTTTGCGTCCATAATAATCATAATTGGCGCTTCTGAAAGCGTCATGATACTTATCAATATTTCGTTTGAATCCCCTCTTGAAAATACCTTCCGTATCAATTTCTTTAAATCCTTTTTCTGTTGAATCCTTATAATTAACTATGTTCTTAAGTTTCATGAAAAGTTCTTTACAAATTTCTGAGTTTTCTCTTGCATTGCATAAAGTTTTGTGGTTGCGAATAATTTCCTTGGCTTTTTGAATATCTTCATTATTCCAATGATTGGAAGGTTTGTACGCATACATAGCACTTCTTTTACGTCTTGTTTTAGAGATAGAGGTTGTGTTTGCCATCTTGAAAATTATGTGCAAGTCGTTTTCAAATAATGTGATATTTGGTGCTTCTGGTGCTGTGATTATAATAATTTCTCTGCTTCTCTCACTAATGTCTAAAATATTTATTAATATTATAACATACAATTATTTAAATTATAGGATATATCGATCTCTCTGTCAATATTAGTCAAAATTATAATCGGATTTTTGCGGAAAAAAGTATCTAATAACTAGTAATCTCATGTTTTAACAAAACTGTGAACTTACCAGAAGTTTCTAGAAACTTCAGCAGCAGCACGTATACACCAGCACTCAGTGTTACAACAAAAATTATTACAAACATTTTTTGTAAGGCAGGATACACACAATTGTATAAGAAACTGGAGTCGCGTTCTGTAATAGGCCAAATGTTTATTAATACAAAAAAGGTACCGTACTGTTTGTATTCTATTAAATAATAAATTATTATTTTATTGCACACATATAATGTTTACCAGTAGTTGTCTCTGCAAGTTCCATTGGAGGAAGACCGAGTTGGTGTATAGGTGGATTGATCTTCGTTGGCTCAATCATTTTCTGAAAAATATAGGCTATCTTTTAATTCTAAAGAACATGTGTTATATTTTGGATTTGGCTTTGGGATGGAAACCGTTCTAATACAACAAACTAAAAGCTACTACTTGAGGCTTAACAGGCATTAACATGCGTTCTATCTTCTTAAAATAAACATAAAATTCTTATCCCTACAATTCTTTAACCCAGTGGCAATTTTACTTTTGTGTGAATCTTAATGCGGTTCACAAATACATCTTACTAAGTTTCACCAGTATAGCTCTTATAGTTTTAGATATAAGTGGCAATGAGATACGGACGGACTGAGAGACATTATAAATTCATTAAGAATCAGTTTTTTGTCATTTGGTTAGTTCTTTTTTAGGGTTCCCCTAAAAAAGAACTAATCTAGCGTTTTCGGGATTTTGTTATTATTTTTGAAGATTTTATAACTTGTATTCTTGTATTATAGTTATTAATGTTGTCTGAAATAAACTCATTTGTATTGAATAAACATAATATTTTCCAACACAAAAATTATATAACGGGTTTTTATCGCATAATTTTATCAATTTACTATTCTGCCTATTCAAGCGCTTTGCAGTAGTTAAGGAAATAGGTAAGTAAGTTTAGCTATCATCCAAGTATCTAAGAAGTAAATATGATTATGATTAGGAAAAAACGACGATAACATGCCGGTAACTTATAAGTCATTTAATCTTATGTGATTGTAAAATGTAATTAAACTTACGCAAGCTTTATCAAATATCCACAGATTATAGGATCACTAAATCACTTAACGAATTTAATAATTTAAGACAACATGTTAGCAAAATGGCCCATGCCGAGGCAACCTGAAGACTGACACATATTTTCTGCTGATCGACTTGCTTGAAGTTGTAACAATTAAAGTGCTGGCGAAGCATCTTTTACTGGCAACATGTTACAATACCTAAGCTATGCTATATGTATAATCTACATATAAGTAGCTTTGGAATTATGGTATGTATGTGTGTGTAGGCACCTCATTATAAATTTGTCGTAAGTTTTTATCGACTTGGCATAGCGTTTTGCGAACGAGCTTGATTTAATCCTAATTGGCAGAAGAAATCTAAACACAAAACAGGTCAAATAAGATATCCTATATTATGAAAATCAATGGCACTATGCTTTTCAATGTAGTTATATATAATTCAAGAACAGTTAGGCCAATTTAGGTGCTTTAAGGCGGTTTAAAATAATCATAGTAGCCCAGGGAAGGTTAAAGAAGTGTGAAAACTTGGAAATAAAGCGGTCAAAGCCTCGGGCTTGTATTAAATATTGTTATATTATTTTAATTATTATATTAGCTACTGTGGTAATGTGTGGGTTGTTCTGTCACATCCATTATGCTTTATCAAGAGGCGTGGTTGCATAGAACAAATCAATTAGTATCTAATAGGTGATTCCAGAACGTTCTGTCCATTAGCAAATTGATCTGGTCAAAAGGTTTACTTTCGCCCTTATTTATGAAAGAGTTTCTTTGAATTAAGTAGATTTCTGTTATTGTATAGCAGTAGTATAGTATCTTATCACTCACGGCTTTAAACATTTTATTGCTGGTGGTTGAATTTGCGAACAATCTGCAATAGCGATCTCATCTCAAACTGAGAGAAGTGTGAACGAATGTTTTTAGATTCTGTGTAAATTGTCCGACGTTATTTATACAATACTTCCGTTAGTTAATATTTAAATCAAAAGCTATCTTCTAATCACCAAAAGTAGTGGATTAGTATAACAAAATTCAGTACCTACCTACATACTCATAGCTACGTGGGATGGCGGATAAGTTTTATCTCGTTTTTGCAAGGATTTGGGCTAGGGGTGTATCGACCATGCTCTTCTAATCCGATAGAAACACATTGAAGGTTTAGAAATATATTATGTATATGGAGCTAAACTAACAAGTGAATATCAAGTGAAGGAGGTACTTATTTAGGATGGCTACAATTTTCTAGAGGTTTTAAAAGTTTGATAATTAAAAACTAGAGACTTGGTCTAATTGACTTTGTATTATATATGGCTGAAATGAAACCCGAACAAATAATTTCATGGCTCCATTTTATAATATTTCAGTTATGATATGATAAAACTTAGATTACTCCATGGATTCATTACTTTGTTTGTTTTGTTGAGTTATAGCGTTTACCTACTTTAGTTTACTCCATTTTCTATTTCCTCGTAATATTGGGTATGGTCGATTGGCGTCATGGGTATGCACAGAAACCTCCGTTCGCCCATTCATTAACATGATTTGCTCGGTGACCATGTGGAAAATGGTTCGCTTTCCACCTTCCACGATGCATATAACGTATGAGGGTCAAAACAAATATTCCATTCTTGACTTTGACCTCGCCGTACGCAGTAGATAGAGTGAATATTTTATTCAATATAGTGCTCTGGGAAGCAACTGTGTTGAGAGTTACAGGTAAGTTTGTTTTAGTTCGACATAAAGCTTAGTACCAAGTTTCAAGTAAATGGAGTTTAAAGTTTGCGGGGAATAGATTGATAAGAGAGCTGCTTTTCACGTTGAAGTTATCAGGACTCTCAGAATGAGCTTAGGGCTGGGATTTTCATATTTTCAACATTTTCTTTATGTCCAGGTTTGCTGTAAGAAAACTCTTTAAGGGTTAAGCACACCCATTTGTGTATGTTCTTTTATTTGTTAATTGTTTTAAATGTAAATGTGTGTACAATAAAGTATTTTTGATTTGATTTGATTTTGATTTTCAACTGTGAAGTCGTGTGAAAGTTATTACTTGGCACGGTATGTTAGTTTTACGACGAGTGAAAACTTCCATAGTGTTATTATGTTTATATTGCAGAAATTCCTGGCGTTCCGCGAGAAATGGCCTTAGCTTGTATGAAATGAACTACGTGACAATGAGGGCCCAGTCTGGAGTAGTGGCACTGCTTATTGTCTTGATCCCGCTTTGTCAGGGACAAGCAAGCGAGACTGACGCCTACCTAAGTCGGTTCATTGCAGACATGTGGACCGAGGGAGCAGATGTCGTTAGGATTATTTGGAGAGACTGCTCAAAGAAAGTATGTACAAAATGAATTCTATACTATCCTCTTTCTGATGGGGAATTTACTTGGCAAATTTGTTTGATAAGTTTTTATGATAAATAACAGCAATAAGGTGTCAATGTTGATTGTTGACAAATAAGTACATATTTTGACGGGTGAGAACGAGAGCTCCATGTTTCACACCTCTACAATGTACCATTACCATTGTGTTACACAAATCCGTTTAAAATACATGGTATGGTATTTAAATGAAATTTCTCTGTAAGGCAAAAGTCACGCTGTTGTCGATTGACACCTAATTCCTTCTTACGATAACATTTCCGACAAAAAGATCACATTTTTTACCAAAATCCGATTTGTATCTGATCAAGCTTTGATGTTTCCTTAACGAAAATACCATCAAATATTTCAAGAAATAGCTTTTTCATTTGATTATTGACTGTTCTTCTGTTTATCTTGCTTTTATATGTCAATGAAGATAAATATTTTGGCTTCCACTTATTATGAACTCAGAGCAATATTTTGTTTTTATTTATTTAATTTGTACCTACGTCCTATACGTTACGTATAGCAAAATATAATTATAAAGTAACGTATAACGTAATAAACATCTCCGTAAACTCATTTTGTGATAAATGATAATAACTTAGTTTATCATAAAATTGTAAAAATAATTATCTCCTGTTGAATTATTTTTAAAGATAAATGACTGGATTATTTTGTAAAATACAAGTATTAATTGGAAAAAATAATTTCTACGGATTAAAATTTATTTTGCAGAATAAGCAGTCATAATTTAAGCTACGAGACAAAATATATTTATCTTACTCGTTTAAAAAGTCGTGTTTGTTAAACTATTTTTAAATTAAATGGTGAAACCAAATTGACCGAAATTTGCATGGTAGCTTAGAACCAGGAGACGGACATAATCTTCTTTCACACACAGATACAGTTGGATTAATATGTATATCTTTTCACGGGAAATTGTATTATAACGCATGCGAATTCCCGAGGCGAAAAGCAAGTATAACATAAAGATGAATATCAGTATGACTGTGACTATTCTGGTAATCCTCAACGTCCAAGCTTCCGATAATCTGAAAAGCCGATGGAAGCTTGGAGCTTTGTTTTATGTAAACAAGAGTATGTAGTTCGGTCCTACAAAGACTGACATCGATAGATCAAAGTAATCCAGTAAAGGTCTTAATTCATTATTTTGTTATTAGATTCATTCAAGGCAAGTCTTTCTTACTCCTGTAGATAACAAGATATCAACAAAAATTATTGATACATATCTAAGGTACATTGTTTTACGAAAATAACTTTTCTTCTAGTACTATACTAATCGTTTTGAATTTTTAATATGCCCTATCTTTGTTGTCTTTTTCTACTTCGTACTTGCTCTAAAGTACTTGATCTAAAGTAATAATAACATAATCATCGACCAAATCCCACAGGAAAAACCGTTGACCTACTCAATACATTTCAATCAATTTTATATTTTCTAGACGTTACATTGGCTAGATTTTACGAATGCCGCATACTAATATAGACCAGTGCAGTTAGCTTCAAAAATGGTCAAAAAAGGAAAAAAATAGTAGTAGAATGAAACCCATTAGAAAAGGAGGGGAATATGATAAAAATGAAAGGAAAAATAAATTACGGTCGATCTGAGTTCGGGAAGTGGGAGGGGGTGGGCTTTTAAGGGGAGAAAATGGTTTATCTCGATTTGCGGTGAAACTACAAGTCCTATGAAAAAAAGTTATATGGCAAAGTTGTAGGTAATAAAAAGATCTACAACTTTTAATTCACAAGTTTTATACATAACCTCAAAACTTATGTGAAATATTCAAATAACCAAGTTTTTCGTTTTTTTTATTTATCTTTTTCAAAAATAATTATTTTTCTACGAAATTTGGTGAAAACTTGCCTATTTATGTCCTTAATACACTGTGATTTACTTGATTGAAAATATAATTGTTTTCACCTTATTTTGACTTAATTTAATAAAAAATAGACTATTTTTCAATCGTAAATTCACGTGTCAAAATATTCGTTTTTTTATAAAAATCGGTGTGCTTTTTGTTCATTAAAATCTCTATTTTTTGATGGTTAAAAAAAATATATACATTACCATAGTAAATTTTCTCAGAAAATGCAAAACACCGAAACAAAATTTGTATCATTATGTACAATTGCATCATAAAAATGTGATTGTTGCAATTTTTATTTCATATAATTGCTTATAATCCAACTTATTGCACATTATACAAACAGATTATTATATTATTATTATTTTTATATAGTCTGAAAAGACAAAATCACATTTTTAGGATGCAATTGTTCCTAATGATACAAATTTTTGTTTCGGTTTTATGCATTTTCTGAGAAAATTTACTATGGTAATGTATATATTTTTTTTAACCATCAAAAAATAGAGATTTTAATGAACAAAAAGCACACCAACTTTTATAAAAAAGCTAATATTTTGACACGTGAATTTTCGATTGAAAATTAGTCTAAATTTTTGAAAATTAAGTCAAAATAAGGTGAAAACAATAATATTTTCAATCAAATAAATCACAGTGTATTTGAGACATAAATAGGTAAGTTTATACCAAATTTCGTGGAAAATAAAATGTTTTTGAAACAGATAGAAATAAAAAACCAAAAACTTAGTTATTTGAATTTTTCACATACATTTTGAGGTTTTGTAAAAAAGTTGTGAATTAAAAGTTGTAGATCGTTTTATTACCTACAACTTTGCTATTTCACTTTTTTTCATAGGACTTGTAGTTTCACCGCAAATCGAGATAAACCATTTTCTCCCCTTAAAAGCCCACCCCCTCCCACTTCCCGAACTCAGATCGACCGTAATTTATTTTTCCTTTCATTTTTATCATATTCCCCTCCTTTTCTAATGGGTTTCATTCTACTACTATTTTTTTCCTTGTAAAAAATTAAAAACCCTGGTCTAATATCAAAGAAACTCTATACAAATTGAAAGTTGTCAATGGAATATTGATTCTGCGTTCACTTAGATTCTATATGCAAGGATCTTTTGAAAATACCAGAGAAAACATTTTTCTTTTCATACATTCTCGTAGCGCAAAATGTCGTTGAAATCCTTTTATTCAAGTTTCAAATAAAAATCTAAGAGCACTTGTTTATTTGATTAAATAAGCTTTTGCGATTTATTTGTTTTAAATTAGTTCCTTACTTGGGCTTAAGTGTTGTTTTAGTTCATGTTATCCTTACCTACTAATCTTCTCTTTGTTTTGCTTAAGTTTATTAAGAAATCTTTTATCCAGATTTAATTTAGTATTATATGTATAGAGTATGTGTTTGTAAAACTAAGGAAGCTACACAAATTCCCGAAAAAATCCTAGATTTGAAAGACTACCTTTATTCACTTAAGTGCCTCATTTTATTTTGTTACAGTAATTCTGTGCAAAAGCGGAGCATTTTGACCTCGCTACTTCTTACAACTACACAATATTTTCATACCATACAATTATCGACTTATTATTTATCCAGCTGACTCGCCCAAGGCTTTCCCGCTTTAATTTTCTTATTTTCTTATATCCTTCCCTGAACTACTACGAGTAAAAATATTTCAAGACTAAAATTAGCTAAATCGGCCCATCCATTTTTGACTTCTACTAACGACTCCGAGACGAACGAACAGCGATTAATTTTTATAAATAAGATCGTAAACTTTGACTGTCCTTTCAGCTAGTCGACGTAAAAGATGTGATAGACCACAAGGAGTACTTCCCGAAGTTCGTGCGATGTATGAAACGGAAGACGTTGAGAGCACTCGACCGGTCTCTCAGCCCCGACATAGTTCCCGTCTCCGATGGAGTCAACTTGGTGCGGTTCGAGCTGGTGGATAAGTCGGGGAATATTCTTCCTGAAAACGAAACAATCAGGTAATATTTACTAACATAAATACTTTTTCATTTTATAAAACGGGAATTACTCACGTATTTACACAGGAGTTAAACAACTCTCGACGTTTCGTGTCAATCAGTGAGAACCGCGCGCGCGACCTGAGAGGAGACGGGGCACGGCGGGACGTTCACTCCTCCTGATAAAGACTGCTCTTGTTGTGCGAAACGTCGAGAGTTGTTTAACTCCTGTGTAAATACGTGAGTAATTCCCGTTTTATAAAATGAATAGTATAACTCATGAAAATTTTGAAAGATAAATACTTTTTATTAAATTAAATCTAAAAGTTTTGACGGTGGTAATAAAACCTGCATTTGGGATTGCCGGCTCTACATACACACTGACGATGTTTGCCTTCACCGTAAAAGCATGTGTTTTCGAAACACAATACATTTTAAAGTAGAAAATACAGTGGTGCGCGGGGGTTTAAACCCACGCCGGAATAAAAGTCGAGTGTGCTCCCACTTAGCGAACACGGCTCATATTATTCAAACATTAAAATAGGTAAAGTTAGTGATTCCGTGGAAGTAAACTCTGTGTCTGAAGTAAAATAATGATTATGGATGATAAATAATGATTTTAATTAGAGTTTCTAGGTAGTTCAGCTAGTCAAACGGTATAACTGTCCTCATACTGTTGTTTATATAAAAAAATATTGTAATTTAATATATCAATTAAATCTTGCAAACCATCCGTTAAAATGGTTGTTGATCAGTAATTATCAATAAATCTTTGATCTATTTATACACATTCATCTAGGAAAGACGAGAATAGACATCTCTTTGAACTCACGTTTTGATTAAACTTGTAAGTCTAGTTAAGTGAACTATTAGGTTCATACCTTCATATTTTGAATAAAGCTCAATAGCTTTATTCAATGTGTCAAATAAATCTGGGTTATTCCCATCTGATCATATGATCAGATTGTAGTTGCATCTGATCACACAAAAAGTTCCCATCTGATCACGGATCCGATGCAACTACTTTTTTGAATTAAATTTTGTGCTCTACATAAATAATTAAACTTAAAGACAAATTAACAAAATAAAGTAAAGTTACACTATTTATAACTCAAGATCACCTTAACAAATTTGGCTAAAATAAATAGAAAAGTGAAAATTTTACAAGACTTAATGTATCAGATTAGAAAACAACTCTGAAAATTAACATAAAACAATTTAGTGGGTGTTGTGTAGGATTCTTTGTTATTGTATTCTATTTTGAGATGTACCTAAAGTTGTAATGATGTAAAAGTTTTTAGAGACTTGGTGTGTATTAATTGTAAAAAAAGTATATTTTTTGCAATCTGTATGGAACGCAGATTAACTAACCAACCTACCATAAGTTGTTAGTTACTACATTATTTTACAGCGTACCTACTAATATATGACGTCTGTGTTATTAATTAACTACTTAATCTATTTTTTAAGTATTTAAACTTAACCATGATTTCTGTGTCGTAATTTTATATGGATTGTTGATTCAGGCCTAAAATCTATCTTCATTACTTTTATTAGCTTCATAAAGTACATAGAGAAACGCATTTATTTCAATTAACCGAGAACTACAAGAAATCTTGCACACACAATTTCGAAGACATAAGCAAATTATATTCAAACAAAGGCTAGGTCGGTGACCGTGCCACAATTCGTCAATGTCGCAGAAAAATGGGATTGATGTCGCAACACCGACGCTCCAGTTTCGATGAAATGATAAAGTGTGACACGATCTTGCGTGAAATCGCACATTTTGCTGAGCCACATATTACTTGACGCTGCTGATTTGTGAAATTGGCTCATCATTTCAGCCGTAGGACGTTCATTGTTTCATCATTATCAACCCATATTGCCATTTGTTATTTCCGTATGACCTGAGATGCTACCACCCGGTTTTCATTAATTATCATCATCTACTTCGTCATTGTTTTTATAAATGACATTATATTTATAATGTTTTACAACATAAAAGCAAATAACCTAAATTTAATTATTATCACAACAGAAACACGCTATTGTGCAACACTTAAAACTTAACTAACAAAAAAATACGAGTTTTGTTTAGGTTTTCCGTTATTTTTTTGAAATTATTTAACCCTCAATTTAACATGACAGGCAGGTATGTTTTTTTAAGCGCAATTAATGACAACACATGAATTGTCTGATTTCGAACACGCACTAATCTCATTAAAAAATAATAATAATATCCTACATGAATATAAGATACCTACATTAAGATTCATTGGAAATATCTCTTATTTTATACTCGTATTTACAAGAATCATGTTTACCTGTAGGGGAGAGCGGGTCAATGTGAGCAGAGATTTTAGTTAGAAAATAAATAAAGACAAATAATATTTTTTGTTAATTAATAACTTTAAATAGATAATAATAAATAATTACCATAAATAACCGTTTGGTTAAGAACCTAATTAACAAATTAATCGATATAGACCAAGATTCAACAATACAAGTTTTGGTATTTAAATTTTAATGCGTGTTTATCTGTTAATTCTACGGAAAATGAGTTGAATTTATATAGGCCTTAAGGTCGAGAAAATAAAATGACGTCCACCTATAATGTATGGCATAAATAAACATAATATTTTTAACGTATTTTCAGTTCACAACTATCCCATAAACTATAGATATCAGCATTGTTTCATGTTTTTCCTAATGATCGCATTTTCCACTCTCCCCTAACATTACAGCAAGTGAAAGTTAAATCAAGGTAAGTATGGCGGATTATCTTAATATTTATTACAGGCAGAGTTAAGAACGAAATCTCAAGTTCTCATAATTAGGTTGCTGCCTTGTTACAAAATTTAAGTTAAGTAGGCAGGCTTACAAGGGTTCTAAAATAGGTGAGTGAAATTATTTTGCAAAGGCATTACTTTTTCTTTTATACAAAAACATGAGTTAGGCAGTACGCAAATTTGTAACTTTACATAAGAATTTTCTATTGTGCTAAATTTAGGGCTCCACTTGTTTGGATTTCTGTAATCTGAGGTTACTTCATCATCATCGTAATCAATTATGAGGTTACCTAGGTACCTTATTCCATAGTTTTATCGTATTAAATATTTTTTGTATGCTTCACTCCCGATTATCACTCCATCTGATTTTTGTTCTCTATTATAAGACTGTATGTGCATAGTTACTATAGATTTTCCGTAGTTTAATGTTTGGATAACTATTTTTCAGCTCTTGGTCTGAAAAGGAGTTGGATGAGGGTGAGTGGCGCCACCTCGCGCTGCAAAGAATGGCCAAAGTTTTGAGGACGCATGTGATCAAGTTTGACTTTGAAGACGGGAAGACACTTGATAAAGGTCTTTTTCTAAGTTTTTGTCACTATTAAGGAGTTTGGATTTCCTTTTGATGTATTAAGAAAACATTATTATACTTAGATTTTGTATCATATGAGTAAGAAAAAACAATGTAGATATTTCATAATCTCTAAATATATACAATTAACGGTAATTTAACATATAGTGTTAAATTACCGTATTCCATTCCAATGTATGTGATAAAAAATGTTGATTGTTTGTTTCTTAAAGTTTACTGATGGAGATCTGTTATTTAGACTAGTAGTGACGAGGAGACATGATATTTAATTTCAATATAACTTCTAAACATTACCCAGACTGCGCGAAGTCTTTTAAATTAATAATATTGTTTTTTTTTTTCACAGTTGAATATCGTGGCCGTCGTCGTCAGCAAATGATGACAATGATGATGTTTGGTATCGTGTCTATTGGCATGGTGCTGGTACCAATGGGCTTTCAATTCCTTGCTGTTCTCGGAGGAAAAGCGCTGCTTCTTGCCAAAATGGCTCTTATCCTAGCTTCTATACAAGGACTTAAAAAGGTAATTGTAAATTTTACTCACTTTGATAATTGTACCTATATTAATGAATGTGTAACCCCATTAACTTGCAGATATGGCTCAGTTAATACCCTAACCTTCATAACGTATGATATCTAACATCTCAAAATTCGCATCATAAAATTTAGCTTAGCATTATCACGCTATGAAATTCGTCAACACAGTCATTAACATTTTTGAGATAAGCTAGTGCTACTAACGTTACATGGTACATTTTCTTTTAGGCAGAGACTGGTCATGGGTATCATGACAGGGGGCAGGTATGATTTTCACGACCAGAATTTTTATTTCCTCTAACATCATACTAATAAACAACAGTGCTAGTGGACGTATATTTATTTCCGATAGCAATACGATCCACTGCATTGTTGTCAGCTTGTAGGAAACAGTTTTGTGGAAACTTAAAACACCATCTGCGACAAAGCACGAAAACTTAAACCTAGAACGTGACTAGAATCATTTGTTTTCGGACTTTGTCACAGAAGGTTCTCCTTTGTTTTGTAACATAACCTCACCGCTAGGCTTTAAAGCACGTTGTTAATACCACGAGGATAATCGGTTAATAGATGTTCTGTTCCAGATCGCTACTAGTCCGGTGAGCTATGGCTTCTACCACACGTACCCTCCCTACGACCATTACGAGAAGAGAAGTCAGAACGACTGGCCCCCACCAGCCACTATGCCGGGGACGCCGCCGCCATCAATGTCCGTCGACAATTGGAACAACAACGTCAAAATGGATAGAATACACATTTCAAAAGTTGAAAAGAAAAATGGTGTTACTTGGAAACCAGAACTGGCTAAAGCGATCAAAGTGAAATCTGAACCTAGAGTGTATCCTATTTACGGTGGTCATGTTGACACGTCTGTCCCAGTATTTACGGCAGTTGATGCACCTCTTCCTCTTATGGATTTGACGACTAAACCAGGAGAAGTGCAGGCGGATTATGCCCTAGAAATGCCTTTCAATGGGTTTCGTTTTCAAAGTCCCGTTACTGTCGTTTCATCTTAACGTATTTATAGAATTGTTCCGTTCTCTGTTTGATATTATTCGTAGTATATTCTGGTATCTAGGAGTATTATTGTTTCCAAATAGGCAAGCTGTATATTCTTATGTAGGATAAACTCATAGAACCAAATTAAAACGCCTTGGACCACTGAAGCAGTATGATTAAAGATAAAATTATGTTTAGATCTAAAGAGGTGCTTCAAGAAAGGTTAATGAATGACACTTCTGGTGTCTAATAATATATGTTCGAAAATAATATTAAAAAAAATATGTTCTGCATGAGTTGGTTTTTTAAAAGTGACTCAGTATTATAGTATTTATTACCTAATTATAAGTTGTTATGATGATGATGTTTATCATACTTAGAATGGAAATAAAAATTATGTAATCTATTACAATTTTTAATAACTGACCCCTTTTTTAGGGTTCCGTAGTCAAATGGAAAAAACGGAACCCTTATAGATTCGTCATGTCCGTCCGTCCGTCCGTCCGTCCGTCCGTCCGTCCGTCCGTCCGTCCGTCCGTCCGTGTGTCACAGCCGTTTTTCTCCGAAACTATAAGAGCTATAACGTTGAAATTTGGTAACAAGATGTATTCTGTGAACCGCACTTACATTTCAGAAAAAAATTGAAAAATAATTAATCAAATTTGGGGGTCCCTATACTTAGGACTGAAACTTAAAAACTTTTTTTTAATCGAACCTATACGTGTGGGGTATAGGTCTTTAAAAATCATCTAAAGGTTTCTAACATCATTTATTTCTAAACCTAATAGTTTGCACGAGAGACTCTTCCAAAGTGGAAAACAGAGTGTCCCCAAATAAAGTAGAAGTTAGAGGGCCTCTAACTTCTAAAATAAGAAGTTGATAAATCTAAAAAAAATATATATTGTATATTACCATAAAAACTACCAACGAAAATGGTTGGTTTGAACGAAATCTATCAAGTAGTTTTTTTATAATACGTCATAAACTATTTCATATAAATAATTGCTGCGGAAGCCTACATGGGCGAGTCCGACACGCACTTGGCCACTTTTTTATTCCTGATATAACACTCAAAGGTATATTATAAAATGCATCTTGGCGAAAAAAAAATAGCTAACAGCATCAGGAAGCATATCATTGACCTTTGTTTAATTATGTTCACGAGCAAGTAAATTGAATACGAATCTACGAAAGTTTCAACAAAATAGTTTACGATAATGTTTGGAACATTGGTTTTCGAATGAAATATGATGTTATGTAAACAGGAAACCCACACCTAATATATAACGGATTTGAATGATTTCTGTACTATTACGATGCTTTCAGTAATTTCCGATCGCTGCTTCAGGCAATCTGTCTCCTATCTGGATCTGCCATAGGAAATAGCAACACGCTTCTATAAATAGTGTTTTATCATCAGTATATTTTTAGGAAATAAAAATATATTCACTAAAGATTGACGAGGGTCTTCCTCAACAACAAAAGTTTCCTAAACTTGATTTTTACAATAAAAATAAATATGTATAGCTGGACCATTCGCACAGCAACAATTAGCCCCGTAGTAAGTTGAAGCTTGTGTTATGGGTGCTAGATTTTTGATATACATAGATAGATATTTTTTGTTATAGATATATAACACCCAGACACTGGGAACAAATATTTGCATATTGTACAAGTTTTTGTCCCGAAACAGGGGATTCGCCTGCTGCGCCAGAGATAGGTAGTAGTGTGCATTATGCCATTATTAAATGTGTCTTTCATAAATCTAGCTAGCTTCCGTTAGTTAGCCATTAGCTGAACACTTAAGAAATAGTAGGTTGGTTATTAACTAATATACTCGTACCATAAATCCTTAACTGCTCTTAAGTAGAACCGTGATTAAAAATAAAGTGCATCAGAAGATAAAAACAGAGAAGCCACGTACCATTGAGTGCAATCTACAAATATATCTAATATACAATTATAATAATCACTTTTCGTTGTAATTTATAACTCATAAACGTCTCATTTCTGAACCCGGCAAAACGACTAAACCGATTTGGATAAAACTATATATGATTATAGTTTCAGTTCCGAACAAAATTGCTTACTTTCACCGCGAGGATGATACACATTTCCGCGGTTAAGTCTATTTTAACACGTAAAAAGCCGCAAGGCCGAGTTATGTGCTAAAAGCTTTATCAAAATCTACGAGACATAGTGAGATTTTTTTATATTTTATTACAAAGATAATTAAGTAGGCCAGCGGAATAATTGCCAAGGTGTTACTTACGTAGACGGTATACACAATCACACATATCGTACATAAATACAATAATATTTGTATGTGCGTGTTAATTACGACCACTGTGGAGCTGCGGGCGAAGGTCTGCTTGCGACGCAGGAGGTTGCGGGTTCGATTCCCGCATCGGAACTAAAATTTGTAGAAAAATCTGCAGATATTTGTTTCGGGTATTTGGGTGATTTAGGTACCTATATCAGAAATCTAGCACCAGTAACACAAGCTTCGAGCTTATCACGGGGTTAGATGTTGCTGTGTGAATTGTCCGGAAATATTTATTTTATTTTATTAGGATCTAAAATGGTAAGGTGCCTCAGTCAAGTTGATGACACCAGCGGATAGTTACGGGGTGGTACTGTTCTTAGTGCGGCATCACACGGCACTATATTTATTTTTAAGCAAATAAATATGATTTATGGTTTAGCGAGCACAAAACGATTGAACGAGCAAACCTACCTCTTCATCTAAGCATGATCTTGCATTTCAATATTGAGGAAATATTCTTCAGTAAATAAGAATCCTTATTACCTGCCAACAAGAAATCCATTTGAGTTAAGTATTTTCTACTGGATGCTGTTCTATTTTGATAGAGAAAATTATTTTGTATCTAAGAAGTATGATAAAACTCTTAGACTATGCGTCTAAGAGTTTTATCATACTTCTGAGGTCACTCCAATAGAACCCATTAAAGGATTTGGGGAAATTATAGTATACGCTGCACTCTTACCAGGCTTGTTATTACAATTACGACCATGCTGTTCATCTTCTGGTGCCTTTGTTCGAAATATATAAAATTAATGCCCCTACTTGTTGTAATTTTAAAACTCAAGACCGGCTGGGCCGATTTAGGTGCTAGTCGTGGTAGTTAGAGAAGGTTTAAAAGGTCAGAAAACATGGGAATAAAGTCGGCAAAGCCACGGGCAGGTCAGCTAGTTATATTATAATAATCAACGTTTTTACGAAGGCTTCAACTACTTAGGCCAGAGTACTGCTCGTAGCACTACGATCATGTACCAATTTCACCTTCAGACGTCATTATATAAATATCTTACGAAGAACTTCCATCTACCCAGATAACATGATATTTCTACTACTACATAAATAAGAGCGTACAAAATATTTACCCTGCAAATAAGCATTGTAGATAAAATCTCGCTCGTGCCATAGATAGCACTCGTCTCTAATAAACTAACCTTACTGTGGGAGTGTTATTTTTTTCAAAATGGTTGCGTTAAATGATCGTATATTTTTTGTTAAATAAAACAACTGATTACTGTGAATAAAAAGTAACAAATTATAAATCAGAAAGTGACATTAGATTAATTTACGGAAAGGAAATTCTAAATTTGAAAAGAGGTTGTATATGGATATCGAATAAAACTCATTGCTGATCATCGACAAACCTTTTTAAAAGAAGAACTAAATAGTTTGTGGATGTGACTGTTCGAAGATTGAAAAAAGTTTGTGAATTAGTAAAATCGTGTGGGGGTTTCAGCGCAGTAGAGAGTGCGCAGTGTCAAGTAGAACCCATATAAAAGCACGGGAAGTCTCCCCATTCACAAGCTGAGACCGGCGCCGCCGACCGTACGAGTTACCGACCGACTTTTAGACGCATCTGTGAAGTGAACTTAGTTGAGATGAAATCGTTTTTGTTGTTTGTTGCAGTTGTATTAGTTTGCGATTGTGCTAACGGCCTTTTTATGCCGGTAAGTGATTTTTCTTAATACAATTAAGGAAAACAGACCAAACGATAAGTTCATAAGTAACATAAGAAACTTGTGTTTAATTGAAAATGGCTATCATTCAAATTTTATTGGATATGCACATAAAGTTTTTCATATAAAGCTTCGCGCTTCAATATTTTGTTTTGTTGACGAGTATAAGATAAAAACTTACCTACTCCTCAATCAAAGCCACCATAAAATTGTATAAAACGAATGAATTAAAAATATCAAGCTTGTTAAGCATAATAAATTTATAAAACTTGACAACCATATATATGTTTACTTGTCCAGAGCCATCTTAACAGTTTATTAATATAATATAGATATTTTTCTCATAAAATAATCTAACAACAGCATACAAGTCAAACCAATTTATCTCACTCAAGATTCAGTTTCATTACATTAAAACCACCTCAGAAGGGTCGCTGTTTAACATAATTTGTTTTTATCCTACCTTATTCAAGAATGTAGCGAATCCAAACCTTATTACATAGCGGTCATCCCTCGCGGAATTTAGGGTATTAAATCTGTCTCCATATATTTTAATATCCTGCCATTATTAGTCGATCTTATACCTACTTTTTTTACTCATATAAGCTGTAAACAGTAGAGTTTCCTTGTTTGTTTGTTAAACAGGCTTATCAAAGTACCTGGGCCATTTTTGTTTAAAAGTTCTATCGTCTCTTAATAAACCCTTATAGTTTCACAATAATGTCGGTCTGTTTGCCTGGAGTTTTTCGAAAATAACATTTTGCATAGTTTTAAAAATTACAGATAAATTAAAATAAATGTGTTTAAATTAGTTTTTATTTTTTATTATTTAGTATTTCCGTTATTAGACAAATATATTTTTAATTACCTACCTATTGAGTGATTAGAACAAGAATTCTAAGTATAATTAGGTAACCGAGGCGAAGCGAGGGCGGTCCGTTAGTTTATAAATAAATTCCTTGAAAAAACTAGAATCTTGACTAAAAACGAATCAATACATCGAGATTATGTATAAATTTTAATTTAATAGTTTAATAAAGTATTATAGTTATGAAGCACATAGTAATAGCACCCATCAACTTCATACGTGTTTCGCCCACTCATATCAAGTACCTACAGGGTTGCCGAGGGGTAATTTGCACATTTAGTTCAACGGATAAACGCAAAGCTCCTCTGACATGACTTGCAAACTGGGTGCTTCAACAAAGTTCTGTACGTATCATAGCAAGCAAATATCTTCTAGTATTTAACATGAAAGTAAATAAAATATACTAGAAATACTTAAAAATACAATACATGAGATAGAATCCGTCCAAATATTTTAAGAACATTCTCAGATTATTGTAGATATACTATATGTTTCTCAACACCGCGCATATTTTTTTTACTTTTATGTCAACTTTGTTTCCATTGTTTATTTAAATTTTATGATAATATTAATTGTATTAACGGATTTATGACTTATTACTATACTCGTAATAAGTGTGTTGCCAGTGATGACTTACGGATCCGAAACGTGGTGCTTCACTATCGGCCTCGTGAACAGGCTCAGAGTCACTCAAAGAGCTATGGAGAGGGCTATGCTCGGGGCTTCTCTAGTGATCAAATCAGAAATGAGGAGATACGTAGAAGAACGCGGGTCACCGACATAGCCCAGTGGATTAGCTCTTTGAAGTCGCAATGGCCTGGCCATATAGCGAGGAGAAAATATTAAACTTCCACTGGCAGTTCATACATAAGTTTGGGAATTTACCTTAGTTTATCACAAAAATATTTGATTAAAATAAATACTTATTAGGAAGTTAAAATATTTGAGATTTACAACAGCAATTAAGAACGCGTAGGTATTGGAAGTAGCCAAATTCATTATATATTTGCTATGGTAGCCGATTTTCTCAGGCAATGTCGGACGCAATAGCAAGTATATAGTTTTATCTATTATCATCAAACACAAACGTACAATTATTGTTTTTCGCATAACTGACACGTGTCAATTACCAATCTATGCAGATTTATGTCACAAACACATTTATATTATGTTACGTAGGTAATCTAGAATGGCTAGATCATTATGTGTCATGGCAGCCTGAAATCAATACCACATAATTTTTACCAAGGAACTGACCATGGA
This sequence comes from Chloroclystis v-ata, assembly GCA_963691955.1. Taxonomy (NCBI): domain Eukaryota; kingdom Metazoa; phylum Arthropoda; class Insecta; order Lepidoptera; family Geometridae; genus Chloroclystis; species Chloroclystis v-ata. The sequence continues at coordinate 5,275,312 of OY829902.1, read as the reverse complement.
ATTTATATAGGTACCAGAAAATGGCCAGCAGCTATTGTATTGTATATCGTTTTATGTCATGCACCAACTTATAACCTGACACGGGAGATTAATTCAGGACTTAATTCACGCTGGCGAAGTGCGGGTTGGTCCTAATATATGTAAATCGTAATAAATATAGTCAAGACCTTGGGCCCCAGCTACGGAAACGTAGATAATTATGTAACTGACCAGTATTTTCATGTTCAGCACTCATTATACTAGCTGCTTCAATTACACTGTGATAACATATCCTTTTAACGGAGGGTTTATAGGCGCTTTGTTTTAATAATATCACTTTTCACGTACTGGAAAAAAGTGCTCCTGTTTTAGGGAAAACATTAAAATTGTACATATTTGAAGCAGTAGGTATTTCGTTCGTTGTAATATATTTTTTCCGCGAAATGGCAAAATATCTAATGTATTGGGATGTCCCGTGCTGGTTTGAAGCATTTTATTCCAATAGGAATATAAGGAAGTTCCAAGTATTTAATATATTGTCATTTATATGACTTTCTCCCAAAGCTTTTAGCAAAAAGACCCGGGTGCTACTTACAAAGATTGCCATACTTTGCTGGTGTTACAATAAATACATTTATATAAGTATTTTATGACTCAAAGTTGGGGAGTCAATGATATCAAAATTAACCTTAATGTAGAAAGAAGTAGTAAAGTAGAACTAAATAGAAATTATCTGAAAAGGTAAAGTGCGTTCTTTGAAAAACATGTTTAGCAATAAAAACAAATCTAAGTAATGATATCTGGTAAAATACTATAATCCAGTATTTTTTAGTAGTTGTTGGGGCTGATAATGAGAATTGCTGATCTAACATAGGACGATCTATGTTACTTTAGCCTTTAAGGTTTTAGGTAGAATTTATCGGCATACAATTGACAACTAAAAGGCGGATCGTTTCACTGCTAGAGTTTTCGTATGTTGACAGGACATATTCGCTTTAAAATAGGTTTGTGTAAGACGATTTTTGCACGAATTTTGTTAATATTTATAAGGACTTAAAAGGGGGTTGAAAATGAAGTTATATCTATAGGGGTTTAAAATGAAGTTATGTACTATCATCCCGCTTAATAATATACCTAATCGTTTATTTCAAGTGTTATTTAAATATTCTTTCTCCGCGAAGACGGTAGATCTACGGACAAAATAAAATAAATTCTATTTAATTTATAAATTCGTATTTAGTCTCATTAAAAATAGCCAATGTTTAATTAAAGAAAGTTTACAACAAAAGAAAGTCTTTCTAATTGAATTTTCAACAAACAAACAAACAAACAAAAGACTTCGATTCCCATCAGAAAGTTCTTAAGTTGTATCAAGCTGCAATGTTTTCAGTTTCTTTATTAACAGAGCGTGCAGTCTGCAATTTTAATTAGAACTTGTAACCAATACTTTACTGGTTAGAACTGGATGAAAGGAACGGGAAATTCTAGTTACCGCGGCTTCATCATCATCTTTACCACCCATTTTTACGTCTCACTACTAGGAACCACTCTGAAAAGAGGTCTCTCAGCAAGAAATATAACTAATTGCTTATATATACACATAGGTACTTATTTTTAAGGAACCTCTCTCAAATTGTTGAGATCGATGAAATTTTTAATATGTTTTTGTAACGATATTTTTAATCACACAACAGTTTTGCGATTCTCTGAATTTGTTTTTAGCTGACATAAAAAATATATAGGTCTATCGCGAAATGTTTCATTATTTCTGCCTTATTAGCAAAACATGTTGTGAAAACGAACTTTTCGATACTACTAAGATTTTTAGATTAAGATTTTAAACGTATAGATGTGTATTTCAACATATATTATAAATAGGGAACCATTATGTGCCTGCTTAGTGTCAGTAAACAGATTTTAATGAATTTTCATATATGCATACAGATAGCTTGAATACCGTATAAAAGCACATAGGCTGCCTTTTACCGCTGGATAATCTATTATAACGCCGGTACAAGCCCTGTGAGGCTACAAAGCGGACGGCTAGTTATACATTAGAATAAATAATGTTTACAAAAAAAAAACTCTTAACCTCTGCTACGTATGAAATTGTATTTTGGTCGTGTGAGAGTAAGAGAGAAAATAAAAGGGAACTTTGTGTGCTTACTTTCTTCTTCTTTTACGAAAAACTGGGAAGTTTGACAAATGTATGGCTAAATACCTACATACCTAGCCAAAAAAAAATAATCTTATAGACAAAGGGAAAATTTATTTAAAGAAATATCGTTGGTTGGTTCACTAGTACGGCATGCTTCAAGAAAACGGAATTGAATGTAGTGTATAGTTCGCTATACCTACGATATAAAAGTATTTTGGTCCGTTTTTGTATCATGCACCGCACGTTCTGGGTCGCTAAGAGTGCTATTATATGAAGCTTACATTTGAAATCACTTAGCAAGGACTATCTTGAAATATGTGGATTGTGGGAGTTCATAATCTCATATCGTTTCTACAGAGTACTTTTTTTTACTCAAAAGAAAAATATACTTATTATACTTTGGAGAAATATTTTCATTCAACAATATGTTTTTGTTCATTTTACTAAAATTGATTTCTATACTTAAATTTACTTTATTTTTTTTAATATTTTGTTGGTTTAATACTTATGAAGTAAGTAGGTACATTATGTATTGTATTAGAATACAGTTGTATTCTTTGATTAATAAGTTCATTACAACTATTAACCAATACCATAAGTCACATAAAATACCTATAGATTTATCCAGCAGAGTGTGAAATCAATTCAGACTGTTCTTTACATATTTAAATATAATCATCATCATCGAAGCTCATTGTCATGCTGCTATTATAATTTCAATAGGAGTTCTCAAATTGTAAAAAGCAGCGTTAAAACAAACAAATGTTTTAATCAAGTTCTCTCGATCCCTGCAAATTTATGTAGGTACTAAATGGAATTTAAAACTTTTTAATTTGGTATATTTTAAACGTACAAAACAAATACTGACGAAAGCGACACGACAATGAAATTAGCTTAAGTAACTTTTTGTTACCCATCTAATTTACAACCGTGTGGTAGGTACTGGCTTGAGAATAGTACTCCCCCTACCCGCGGGTACAAACAAACTAAAAAGCGATATATTATATAATATCAGAAAACGGGCAGCGTCGATTACTGTACTGTACTTATTAGTAAGTATAGGTTGTTATGATAAACTTTTTATTATTTTCCCAGAATAAAGAATATGGACGTTTAAAGAGTGCTGTGCCCTCTATGTCATGGTTCTCCAGGGTTCGAAAACTTTCCCGGCCAGCGCAGAGGATTATAGATCCTATTGAAGGTAAGAACAACAGATAATGCAAAGGAAATACTTATAAAATCTTGCAAGTGTACGCATCATAATCAACACCCATGTTTATATTCGCACTGCTGGGACACAAGGACTTCTCTATTGACGACATAGACAGCGGCTTTAATTGACCACGCTGGCCAAGTGCGGGTTGGTGAATGACATTATGACATTATTACTTTAAACCAACGACCTTCGGAACGAAATCCGTGTGTGCTCCCCACTTAGCTAACACGCCTCGCTTACGCGTAAATTATTGATATTATTTTCATGAAAAATGATGATATTACACCCATAAAACTTTGATGTTACTCAGAATAATGCGGTTACAGCAATTTATCTTTGAACCCTTCTTGCATAATTTGGTTCACCTAGCAAAGGCTCAGAAAACGAGTGGGTTGAGTTAATCTGATCTTCGAGCTTAGGTAATCTGCATTCAAAATGAAAACTAATTTCCGGACTCGATATTTCATTATTGTGGTTATTGCTTCGACATTAATTTAATAACGTTTTTACTTATAAAATGGATAATGTAGATGTTATCCACTCTTTTTGTGTGTAAAATATACCTATCTATAAACTTTACCACCTTTTAATTGTCGAATAAGAATTGATTACCTGGCTTAAATAACACATAGCATTTAGATCCTCACGTCTTCGTGAAACTAAATTTACATTAGCATTGATATTGGCTTATATTGTTATAAAAGCCTATTTGTGGTTGACATCTAGTAAGGTGATGAATATTTAAATGTCTTACGAAGATAAAGTGAATTCTGGGAGTAATTTAAGACAGCTAATCAAATTGGATTTACGTACTAAGACAATTAAAGGGTATAATCACAGAATAGAGAAGCAAATGGTATGACCATACCTACTCGATTTTCAGTGTGAAACCGGAAGTCGCCAAAAACAATACCTACTCAAGTTGACAATATTAGTTTCAATGTATTATGTACTTAACAATTGTATGATTAATTTTGATTATTCGTATTTTGATTAGTTATTTTTGAGTTCTAAAACTGGCCTGCGCTTACTAAAATGCAAATAGCTAGTATTAGGTGTTTAAAAAAGATTATAAAACTGTTGCGAACGCCATTTGGCAGTCGGCATATATTTCTTAAAACACTAAACACACATGACTTCTTTAGGTCAAAGCATGACTGATTAATGAGGAAATTTTCAATTTAGAATATAAATATGGCTATTTGGGATGATAAGTTTTTATTATCTGTGTTTTTCACAGATTGTTTCCTAGTGACGTCAGAGGAAGGCGAGATGTTCTACAAGTCAGCATCGAACGAGCCGACCGTTTGTGGTATCTACGCCATCACAGACCCTGACAAGAGGATCGAGGTCATCTTCAATTACATCGACGTGCCGTGCGAGAATGGGGGCCTAGTAGCGGTAAGTGCGCGAAACATTTACTTATATTAATTTATAGGCGCAAACGAGACTTAATAAAAGTTTATGATTCTACTGGTCAAAGTAGGTACAACACATTTGTCGTCCAATTCAAATAAAAAAAATCAGAATCATACATTTATTTAATTTTCCCTAATATTTTCCTAGCATTATATTATTGTACTAAATGGATATAAATAGTTGATTCATATAACATTCGCCATTACCACCTGAATGTAACATTGCACCTTTGGTACATAATGAACACACTGAAGCGGCTAGAACAATGCCGTGTCATTTTTTTTTGTGATTGGTACATTCTTTACTGATTTTCTGTGTACCTATATCTCATTTTGATTACTGAGCATTGACTTGGACTTTAAACATGTTAAATTCATGAAAACAAACTATAGATGCAACAGTGGAAAAAGGTTTTTTCCCCTCATGTCTTTCGTAATAATATTACGGAATATAATTATATCAAGCTTCAAATGTCAACTCTCTTAAGGGATGCCCTTATAATTTACAGTACCCAGTGGTTGTGAAAAAGTTATGCGACATTTTACGATTACTTTTAACCTAATTTAAAATGAAGATTACGCGACTTTATCACGTGTCATCGTTTTGATTGATCGGTCTCAGCAAACTTTGTAATTTTCTCAATAATAATTGGTTTAGGATGAATTATTACGGTTAAAATGTAGATTTTAATGTAAAATGTTGGTTTTATCATCATCGTGTCATAATTATGGTATAATCACCATGCACACTAAAAAATAAACTACAAAAATATTTTTTAGTTTATTTCTTTTAGTAAATCAGTATATATGGCGAAGTTTTGTATTCATCATAATTATGTTCTGTTATAGTGGGTCGACGGTTGGGAGCTGAATGGCCAGGTGTGGCCGGCTGACGCCTGGGACGACGATAGGCTGGTGGAATCCTGTGACCAAAGACCGGCGAAGAAACTCGTATCACACCAGAACGCTGCCCTTATACAGTACCGGGTGCCCGCTAAGGGGAAAGGCTTTGCTGTCACTATCAGGCATATTAGAAATCCTAGACGTAAGTTTATTTTGTATACCTACTAGCTTTCTACGCCATGGCTTCGGTGGCGATTTACACTTTCCCCATGAAAAACGACCGGACGAATGTAGACTAAATCATATTTTTCCCCCGGTGAAAAGTAGCCTATGACACCCTTCACCCCTTCAAATATTTCCACTTATAAAACTACGTCAATTCGTCTCTTGTTTAATAAGTATAATCAACCAGTCGCATGTGGCGCAACATGAAACTATGGTGTATGTTAATTGTTGCTGGTGTTTCATTAAACCTACAATTAAAAGATTTCTATAGTTGAATGTTATTAAAAATACTACCGTTTAAAATTATTTTAATTTCTGCCTGGTTTTCAATAAGTTGTCCAAAAATCGCTAGAATTTATTCCAGGAAAGTCTGTGATTTTCCATATAAATGCTATGCATATAAATACTCACTAAAATCTGCAGGCACATGTTTCATTAAATTCAGCGTTAAACTACATATGGGTACTTAACTGAATAATGATTTTCACAATATGACGTTCTGAAATTCATAATAAGTTATGGCTCTATAAACCATTCAGCGTTGTTTATAAGGCTTTAAATAAAACAGGCTTTACGGATGAACATTGACCTTTAACAATTTAATGTTTGTTATTTCACTAAAAGAATACCTTGTATTCTACTGGTTTTGTATTATGTATTATTTCAATTTGTTTCTATCATGAGAACCTACCTATGAAATAAAACAATCTGCTGAAAACTGAACCTGAAGCTTATAATGTTCTTTGTCCAGTCACTTACCTATTTGTCTAGAAAGATTATTTCAAATAGATTTAATCCTTCGAACTAATCATCTTGTATTAAAAAAAAAGGATAAAACCGCAAGCAGAAGCTAGTAAAGAGTTATTGAGCCCCGATCGAGCTGCTATAAATAAAGAAGTAATCCTATCGAGCCAGAGTTAAATTACGTTTGTCCCGAAAATCACTTTGTAATTGAATACAAACAAAGGCTTTGAGTTATAACAATAACAATTATATTTGGCAGCTTGTAACGTGATGCTGTTCGGTGCCGAGGGAGTGTTTACGCTGCGGAACCATGGAATGACTGGAAACTGCTCTATACTAGCGGTGTCTCCGGCCACTATCCACGTTCTAGACCTCAACGTGGGGCAGACTGTGAAACGGCTGGGAATGGAGATTGAAACAGGGACCTTGCATAATGTGAGTATAGTTTTGGTTTAACTGTTTTTAATCTGATACTTTCTTGTGCAGAGAGAATGTTCATATTGTGTGAACAAAGACTGGAAATGGCTCGGTTGGGTTCTGCAGGTACAATTTACTCTGCCTTATTTCAATCTGGATCCAAAAGGTATTGAAAGATCTCTTTGCATAATATATGTATCTTTTTGGTTTTCCTGTTAGTGATCTGATACTGTCATTATGCAGTATACAGATACAGCGTTCATGTTAAATAAACAATGAGTGACTGGTAATGGTTTCTAAGGGGTCTTAAGTCACAATTTACAATTTGGACCTCAGTGCTTGCACAAGATTACGCTTAAGGCAAATTCTTAGCCAAACTACGCGCTAAAAATAGCCAAGATAAGATGTTTTGTCAACAACATTATTTCGAGAATCCCCACAGGGATAGAGTAATATTATTTTCTCATAGCGCTTTATATTGGTTGTTGAAGACGTGTTCACTGCGGGAGTCTGATCAAGAGAGGTGCTAGATTATTATTAGTAGTAGTATACGCACTGACAATTCGTTTTTGTACCTAAGGCAGTTATTACACGAAGTACCTACTTGTGAGTCTACGTCTAAGATTTGCATATTATTATTTTGTTTCTCAGTCTTATCTTCATCACGTTTCACGTGAAAGCATATTTTAGCTGCTGCCTTATTGACATGAACTGCATTCATTGTTTTTACCATGCCTTAAGTAATTTATGTCTTCTTACTTAAATATAAGCATCTACAACTACTTAACGCTTTGAAAAAATCTAAAAACAATTGAATGACTTGATTAGAATCTCAAAGCAAACCTTTTAAATCACAACCTCTTGGTAAGGTCCAATTCTCATTATCACTTAAGAGCCCTGTTAATTTTTTGAAGTTTTGCGAAGTTGGATATTTTATGCACCACGTGACCGGCGCGTCACGCGAATTCTATGAAAAATACTAAATAATCTTGATCCTTCGTCGATCTAAAACATACAAATATACTAATAATTATTTTAGATCTGTAGAAAATGGCATCGAATAAATTCCATTTTATTGAGTGGATTTTTTTCAGTTTCATTCTGAAATAATTATTATATTAATGTTTTTATTTAATTGATAGGTGTTTAATATATTTTCCTAAATTCAAAATGGCGGATATTTTTATTTCAATATTTGAATCAATTATGTTTTATCTTAATAATATCAATATTCATTTTAAATCTAATTGATTATTTGAAATCAATTAAGTACATAATTTTAAATTAAAACATTCATGATTAATAATTATCTATATAAGAATAAAACTGAAAATAGTCTTATTGAAGTTAAATGTCCTCATTCATCTCATCTTATGGGCTCATTATTAAACCGATTCTTCTGAAATTTGATGTGTAGGTTTGTAATTAAATGTTTTTTTTTGTCGAATGTTGGGACTTTATGTAAGTTCGAAAGTCTAAATTGAACGGACTAAATACAAATTCTAATTATAACAAAACAAATAAATTATATTACCTATATATATATTTAAGTTGCTTGTTTTGTTAGATGGTATATTTGTGTTTGAATAAATAAAAGTTTCGTTAACGAAACTTTTATTTATTCAAACACAAATATACCATGTTATTATCATTATGTTTAGGTATTATCTTTGTAGTTTCGAACTTTATATTTATTTTTATTTTATTACGAACTTATTGAAAATATTTCATTTATATATTAAAAAAAGTGGCCAAGTGCGAGTCGGACTCGCCCATGTAGGCTTCCGCAGCAATTGTTTATATGAAATAGTTTATGACGTATTATAAAAAAACTACTTGATAGATTTCGTTCAAACCAATTTTCGTTGTTAGTTTTTATGGTTATGTATAATATATATTTTTTCTAGATTTATCATCCTCTTAGTTTAGAAATTAGAGGGGGGGGGGACACTCTGTTTTCCACTTTGGAAGAGTCTCACGTCCAAACTATTAAGTTTAGAATTAAATGGTTTTAGAAACATTGTTATGATTTTAGAAGACCTATTCATAGATACCCCACACGTATGGGTTGGATTAAAAAAAAGTTTTTAAATTTCAGTCCTATGTATGGGGGGACCCCCGAATTTTATGATTTTTTTTTCAATTATTTTCTGAAATCTTAGTGCGGTTAACAGAATACATCTACTCACCAAATTTCAACGTTATAGCTCTTATAGTTTCCGAGAAAAACGGCTGTGACATACGGACGGACAGACGGACGGACGGACGGACGGACGGACGGACGGACGGACGGACGGACGGACATGACGAATCTATAAGGGTTCCGTTTTTGCCATTTGGCTACGGAACACTAAAAAACCAACCCGCACTTGGCCAGCGTGGTGAATTAAGGCCTAATCTATCTCGTCAAGAGAGAAGTCCCTATCCCAGCAGTGGGAACGTGAATAGGGGTGTTATTTTATATACAGGGCGTCCCAAAATTATGGGCCATGAAGGGGAAGTACCATATATATCGTTGATAGTGAATTTTGCTCAAAGAAGACTTCATTTTATTTTAAAAAGTAAGTAATTTAATTAATTAATTTACAAAAAAAAATGTTTCATGTTTTTTATTTGATTAAAATAATTAATTTCACGTTGTTCCTTTCTTTTAAAATACTATGTTACTTAAGCAGAGTTATTATTTTTTAGCTTTTCTTTCGATTGGTATCATAAAAATCGAGTATTTTTTTTCTACATGTAAGTCGGTTCGATTCCCAGACAAAGCAAGTAATTTTTAGAAAATCAATGAATGCAGAATTACTAACTTTTAAAAATAAAATGAAGTCTTGTTTGAGCAAAATTCACTATCTACGATATTTAAGGTACTTCCCCTCCATGGCCCATAACTTTGGGACGCCCTGTATTTATTAGAAAGGTACATATTTAATGTTTACAATAAATAATATATTTATTAGAAAGGTACATTATTTTTTGTTTACATATTGGATACTCGGTAAAAATAAGAACAAAAAATTACGGAATATTTTCTTTGTAATAAATATTATGGAAATCTATACTACAATTATCAAGCTGAGGAGATTGCTTGTTTATTTGTTTGAACGTGCTACTCAGGAACCGCGGGTCCGATTTAAAATATGATTTCAGTATTGGATAGTAAAATGATCGAAAAAGGCTATAAAACATAAACTAGTAAATAACGTAAAAACGCAAGCGCAGCTGTCGGCGGGTCGGCAAGTTAGTCATAATCTAAAAAAATCATAGGCATAATTACATTTAGTCGTTGTACGGTTTCACCAAAAAAAGTTACCTTGTTGTTTTTTAATTAGGATAGATAACTTTAGATATGCAATCCACATCCTACAGCATAACCTCCAAATAAATAAGGTTAAACAAGATGACAATGATGTGGTACAATTCTTAGGCCAGCAACAAGTGGTACAATTCTTAGGCCAGCAACAACAATAATTGATCGTTATCAATAAAAATAACAATTGATCGTTATCAACGGATCAACTTATGTCGGTCGTAGTATCGCAATAACACATACACGCACACTAACAGCGTTTTTACAGCAATTGACAGTCCCCTGACACACACTGACATTTTACGAAATATTTCTATATTTTATTCAAGAACAACCGACATAGGTCCGACCTCGACAAGCGCTCGCGCGGTACTAAATGGAAAAAGCCGGCTGAATGAAAAAACTACTAAATTATGGTAGTTTTATTTTATTCATAAAAAATTACCAAAACCGTTCTACAAATTAAAATTAATATCATAGTTTAAGCAAATGTTGATAAATATTTTGATATAAATATGACGTCCCATTTATTTAGAACTTCTGAGTTATTGAGGTTTGTTTCGAAGCATTTTCGGTCGATATTAAATTCGGTATATCTTTAGAATAAAAGCATTTAACGAAAATGTACTCTACTCTAAATGAAGAATAGGATATACGTAACATAATAAAAATTAGTTTGATCGCCCATATTCGTTAGAATCTACAAATTAGAGCTAAGAAAACAGGTCTTCGAGCGTTTTTTACGAAACATGTATCCGGAGAATGATTATTACTCAATATATAAACAAGTTATCTAAAATGTTTCTTACTACTTTTGTAGAGGAGAAAACGAACTATTATAAAGATGTAATTGTAATATCAAACAACTAACGTAAACCATAGAATTAGGACGAGAAAACCGAACAATTTCGCGATTTCCGGTAAAAGGCCTCTTAAATTACCTTTGAAATTAGCCCTTTCGTCTAGAACGACCACCATTAGAAGACTTAATCTTAAAACGTTTAGATGATTTACATAATTGGAGGGTAGAGATCAAAGTGACAAACTTGGCTTAATTGGACTGTCAAGTAATTAAAGACTTACACTTCGTAGGCGTAAAAGGCGCGGTGAACTATGTTATTCCTATTTGTGATTGTGGGGTTGTTTGTTTCCTACTTTGATTAAATTGAGCTGGGACGAAAGTATGTCAATACACCTTCCGTAAAGAGAAGTACATTCATCATTATCATCCACAGCCGGCTTGTACCCACTGCTAGAATTGTGTGAAATACCTTTATAAAGAAGTAGAATACCAGCACTTTTGTCTTCACAAAACTCTGGTTAAAATTTCACAAAATGCTTAATCGTATTATAGTTAGTCTACATACAGTTTCCACGTCCACGAACTTTATTTACCCCATAACAGGGATAAAACCCCCTCGGGTCATATTCACTGTTTTTGCATACTGTGAAAATATGAAATGTGTCCTAACTGCGTTAAAAACATTACATTATGGCGCCAGTGGCATCATTACTAGAATGATTCGAAATACTACCTACCTGTGTGTAGAGAGAGAGAGTGGAGTTTAGTTATTTTTTGGCTCAGCTGTTTTTCTATAAAAGAGCAAACACTTTAATATTAATTATAGTTATAGTTTATTGTTCCGTTATTTTATTTTTTATCATTTATTGCTTCCCTCAGAAATTAGATGTTTAGGTTGTCCATTTCATTTATTTAGATTTCTGAGGAACAAGTTCCGTTAAGTGATGGGATTGAGCTCATTTGCATCTATAAATCACAATTCTGTCCGAGGAAAGGTTTTCAGACCGTGGTCAACCAATAAGGCCACCATGAATACTAAGGGATGATCCCTTTGAAAGTTTTGAGCTTTATTCACGATTTGTATTTTGAAAACTGAATTAAAGTGATGATCATTTATTAATCAGCCATAGAATATTTACAACGAGCTTATAACTCCTGGATAACAGATGACGCTGACCCAACTTATCTTCTATATAATAAATACGTACTAGAAGGCACTTTACAATCGTACAAAATAGTGTGATGGAAATTATGATTTTTAATAAATGAAATGAAGCTAACGATCATTTCTTACTGTGGTCATCATCTACTTCCATAAATTCGAAAGCCAGTCAGTAAAAAGTACGGTTGTTATTCCCTATTAATTGCTGTATCGCAAGTCAAGTCAACCATCTACGTTTAATAAAGATCTTTTATGTTGAAACCGAAGAATCATTAAAAAGGGAAAACGTAAACATGATTTACATTCTAAAAGCTCGTTTCGTATTTCTAAAACGGTCAGAGTCGGGTTCACTACCAATTTCTTGCCATTTTAAGCCATGCATGAGCTGAAATTGCTTTTGTTCTTTTTTCATCCAGAAAACACCTTTACCTTTTATCGTGCCTTCACTTTAAATTAACGATGCTTTCATTTTCTTCTAATCGTTTTGGCAGAGCAAACATTAAGCCTTTGAATAATGTGCACGAAATAATGCCTTTGATGTCCATTTTCCATAAATTAACCTTGTTTTTTAATCAGTTTGAAGGTATGACATGTTTTAAGTTTTAAAAATCATATTATCACAGTGTATTTTAGAAGCAAAAGATACTCGTTGAGCTATTTGATATAAGGTCAGTAAAAACTATGAATATAAATATTTCATATTCTGTTTTTTACTTGTTTCAGTGTATAAAGCGTGGTTTGCCAGACTATGTGGACATTGGAGGCGCCGGTGGTCTGGACCACACGAAAATGGAAGTGCTGGACAATATTTGCGGCCTGGACTCTAATGAAGGTATAGCAAATAGATCTAGGTTTGTCAAACCACTCGCCAACGAGTTAATTTCAGAACATAGTAGTAAGATATATAGGTACTTAGCATAACCATGACTTCCATTCCCATTTTCTAATAAAGAATCTAAGGATTGCGTGTCTCTTCCCGTGTAAAATGCTAATGTGCGAGAGTATTCATGTGTAGCGGTTAGCGCTGTGTTCGCCGCTTCTAGACAAGGTCTTACTACGACCACTAAAATGTTCCATTCCGTTTAGGTTCGGCCATGCTAAAAGCTTTTCGCCCTTCTAAATAGAGCACTCACTCTTTTATTTCCCACCCAACGATTGTCGTAAAGTACTTGGCTTGGAAATATTTTTATGAATATTGCATTTCTATAAACCATGAAGTCAATGGACTTTTAAAAGGGATCATTATAATAAGTGTTTGATTTAAACCGACAAGTTTTTAGAGTGACGGTTTAGATTTTTAAGATCATTTTAAAAATAACGTAATTATTTATATATATATTTTTACTTAAAGATACATGGTAGGTACTATATTTTACCAAATCTGTCACCCGCTTATCAAATATCAGAGTATGAAAAATTAGAAGCTCTGTCAATATTATTTCTTCAGTCACAGAGCTGTGACTAAGATGGCTCTACAAAGGGTCAAAGGCACCAAAAGAGATTTCCATTATTTAGTTAGCTCGTTCTTTGTAGGAATTCTTTTGTTACATGATTCCGCCTGCTCCAATGTCAGTTGTTCAGGGGCTGTATCCCACGAGGGAATTCAATATTTTATCTACGCGTTATTATAATAGTCCTTTACGTATTTAGCCTTAGCTGTAAAGTTATATTTGACGATATACGATAGCAATGTATGTAGGCGGCTTAAGTAAAGGGTTAATTCCATCCATTTAAAATAGGCTATTGTAGAATTTATTTTGTTATATTTCTAATGTTTCTGGGTGTAGTGTTGGTTTCAAAAAGCCCAGAAACATTTGAACTTAGTAAATATAAATTTGATGTGTAGATCCATATTGTTGTGTACTTCTTCGAATATACCATAATACGGATTTCGGAAAGTAGGTAAATTTCAGCTCTTGATACATTTACAATTAAACTGGTCGTCTTCAAGTAAATATTGTCTATTTTTAGAAAAGTCTGAGTGGAAAAAGTTCTAATATTCTATGTATCACATTTATAGGCTCGTTTATTACTTACTATAGCCACAATACGTGAACGAATGTGAGTAAAGTTCCACGAATAACTACTGCGTAAGTCGAATTTATCAACCCACACAATGTGATATTACTTTACTTAGCAATATTACGATCGTGTGGGTTCCAAACTACTTAATAAACAACAGAAGGGTGGAACTAGTCATAACAATCGAAATGAAACATGAATCTAACCCGTTTCAAAATCCAAAAGTTTTAAAAACCTATTGGATTATTACCTACTGAGGAATAAAGCCTAGTATAATTTATATTTTCATTATATTTATGATTAATACCGGCTTAAGAATAGTACCACCACATATCTCTTCCCCCAAGTATTATCTTCCTGTTATTGAAATTTATTAGCAATCGTTTTGTGTATTACATCAACTTACTGCGATCACCAAACCCGCCTCGAAAGCGTGATTTTACTTAATACCCCAATACTTAATAATGTGTTAAGTCTTGGGGTATTTGGGAACCTATGCTCTTAATATGGAAGTTATCCTTTCTCTTACAGCTCGCCGTCCCTTATACATCGCCTGCGAAGATTCTGTAGTAAGACTAGTCTCCAGTGGGCGCTACCACAACTCCGTGACCCTGGCCTTCGCTCCTCTACCCTTGGAAGAGCTAGAACACGCAGACTTACTCTGCGGCATCAACGACATCGAGAAATAAAGGAAACACGAACCGTCGAGCGAGAAAATCTGCGTTTTCTATTGTCAATAAGTAGTGCTCTGTAGTTTTATAGAACTTCGGATATGTGATGCTTTATGGTACGACGGTGGAATCATAAAGATCATAATGAAAAATAATATGGAATCAATAAATTTATCATTCTTGGTTGCTTAGAGGTATTTTTAAAAATCTGAAGAGCACTAATGAATAATATAGCTTGATGCAGAATTTATCAGGTACCAAGTTTATTGAGTTTGTGGTTGGACACTGATGATTCTTTAACTAGGTCGATTTATTATCGTCCTGCATTTCTATTACCAATACAGATCACTAACAACCTTTTTTATTTTGTTTCTTATATTTAAATAAATATTTATCATCTAGCTCATAATGAATATAGAAATATAATTCATAATCCACATCAATGTTAGAATTTAGTATTAAATTAATGTCTAAGTAGACTCTCGACAACAATATATCAAACTCATTATCATTAATTATTCAAACATAATTCTAGTCTAGTCAGTAATCTTAGATTTTAGCTAATTATGGTAAAATATTAAC
Source organism: Chloroclystis v-ata (assembly GCA_963691955.1). Classification (NCBI taxonomy): domain Eukaryota; kingdom Metazoa; phylum Arthropoda; class Insecta; order Lepidoptera; family Geometridae; genus Chloroclystis; species Chloroclystis v-ata. The sequence goes on along the minus strand of OY829902.1, from coordinate 5,259,766 downwards.
GCAATTGTTAACTTGTAGTGCACTTATATTGGTGGAAATAAATGTCCGAAATGATATAAACGCGATTTTTATTTTATTTACAAATAATCGAACACTTTTTATTTTATATTAAGTATTAATTTTGATTGTTGCATTAAACACTTAGATTTCGAGCAAAATAAATTATTCCATTACAATACTCAAACAAAAGTTGGAGTATAATATTGACACCAAAGTTCGGAACTGGCTTCGAACACGTTGATACGGTGCGGACCTAAACAAATAGGTAAAGCTAAAATAATTGGACACTTGTTTTAGTTTCAGAACTATTTACGGCTAACCAGAAGAGAGATAGTCCTTAAAACAAGGATCGAAACAACCAAAGCGTTTTTTTTCCTTTCTCTCTGTTATCTCTGATATAATAATCGTAATCGGATATCTGATAGGTATTAAAATGTCTGTGTTATACAAAATGCCAAGTACAAAGATTTTAGTACTTTTAATTTCACGTTTTTTGTACTTGTACAAACACTAAATATGAATTAAAACCATTTATAGATATAAATCTTTTTCATTAGATTTGGTTATATTTGCTTTCATTATTTGTTGTTTGAGGAAATAAGTCCAAACTCTTATTATAAAACAGATTTCAACTATATTTTATTGAGTAATCGTTACACATAATGATCAAATATTTTTAAAGCAACAAAATTATATATCTATTGTTTTATATTTTTCGTTAAAAATATTAAAATTATTTCGCTACAGTGTGAAATAAACATTCGTGCATCTGTACAAACGAATTTTCCTTAATGAAAAATATCTAAAACATCTAAATTTTGACAAAATACATTAAAAACTCCCTAAATAGCAACTAAGAAAGGCTTAGATACATCTTCTATTCCTTGTGTTAATAGCTTGGCGCGTGACGTATCATCTCTACAAAAAGCACTAAAAGTAAGCACAAAGTGAAAAATATACAACAGATATTGTCAACGTCAACCGCATAAAAGTTGCTACGAATATTGTAATACAAAATGAATAAGTGCACACTCATTATGTGTATACTTAGGTAGATATTTTATAAATTAGCACCTAATTTTAAGCAGTTCCTACTCTAGTTACTTTACTTCCAGATATGTATATCTAATAAAAGCTTTACTTTCTTAAACTAACATTTAGATACATTTACTTTAGTTTCTACCCAACAAGACGTTTTATTTTCTCTACAACATAATTTAACTTATACACCGAGCAAGTCCCCAAGATATATTTTTATAGGGATACTTTGTGTAGATGTAGACATTACATAATAAAAAAATAATAAGTTCACAAGTAAAATATAAGTTACTAAGTTCTCGTTATAATTCATATAACCAGTTCTGTAAATTAATTGTAGGTAACCATAAATCTCAAAATTAACAGCAAATTTGCATTGCTATTTGAAAATATAGGCATAAGATTATACAATAGTAGTAAATTATCATGAAACTGAGAATTATCTACATAACTCAATAAAAAACGTTATAAACAATATTGGTTCTTAGTAAGCTATCACATCCAATCTAGAAAATACCTATTTATTATCTAGTTTATAACCCCCATACCACATTATTCTTTGCACTTGATATAAGACATATTTTATAGACTGAAGGAAGATTAATATATTGAAAATCTTTTACAATTAATCACAGATTTTGTATATAATTTATTCTTACACGGTTCGATATAAACAATTTTGAAACGAAACCATTCATTTTCTTGTGTCGTTTGGTAAGAGGGCACTCCTAACTTTTAAAACTTACATTAAACATAAGTAGTCAAAATAGCAACATCGAAAAATAAAAATAGTTCAGAAATTATAGAAGGAATTCAAAAGGCACCTATCGAAATTCTAATAGTTTTATACTTTACAGTGAAAAAGCTCTTAGTAGTACAGGAAATATTTAATAGTAAATTTACTTCTTACGTTGAATTTGTTAAAGTAGGTAATGGAATGTGTATTTATTTATTTATCCACCACGGTTTATGCTATTATTATTTATTAATAATACTATTATAAAAGTGATAGGTACTTAAAATATTGCAATTCCGAAATATGAATGTGTCCATAATAACCTGGTTAATAATCAGGTAAATTATTGCCTATGTAACATTGATGTAATTAAAAAACTATAGATGCGGCACGGCACATAATCATTAACTTGAACCCTTGAACCCTTTAAATTAGGCCCACGAACTCAATTTCATTGACGAATAACAATTGACGTTATAGTCGCATTCGCATAGGCGTTTGCACTACACACGTGACGATAGCAATTTCACACAAAACTTGATTGTGTGAGTGTTTTTCTATGTACCTAGTTGTTTCTGGTCAAATTATATTGACGCGACGCCGCAACGCTTGAGTGTGCCGCAATCCCCATTTTTTCATATCATTAATGATAATGTAAAGATGATAGTCCGGGATCCGTAGTACATGGAAATCAAGTGATTACTAACAAGATAATTTTTGGTGAGTAGCTTAGTTTCGATGAGACGTCCAAAGATATCCTATACCCAACTCTCGATTGTGGTAGCTAACAGAGATATCAAGGATTAAAAAAATCAAGGATGTAAAACCGGGATAACGGACCACGAAATTTGTAGGACAATATGTTATATCTCAAGATAATTATCTAAATTATATAAAAACTTGTTTGTCCTACAAAACCTATGGTTTGATCAAAGAGTCCGCCATTTCCAAAATGTATCGAAAACGAGGTCAATTTAAATGATTACTATGATTACTAACCAGCTGATTTTTTGTTGTATACTTAATTAATATTTATAAAATCTAACGGACATATTGTCATACAAATATCGTGGTCCGTTATCCCGGTTTTACATCCTTGATTTTTTAATCCTTGATATAGGATATCTTTGGACGTCTCATCGAAACGAAGCTACTCACCAAAAATTAGCTTGTTAGTAATCACTTGATTTCCATGTACTACGGATCCCGGACTATGAATAGTTTAATTAGGTACTGTGTGTACTTAATCATAAATGTTAATTTCTAACGTTTGGACTATCTAATTAAAGCTATACCATACCATACAACATTTTAAATCGTGCTTAAATCAATATGTGAATTGGCATGCGGTTGATCGATGACAACAAAAAAACTTTTTTTTAATAAACCTGTAAACTAACCAATCAACCATTTCGTGATATTGCTGCGTGTATTAAACCATTATTTTAATTTATGGTTAAATCCATTGTATTGTCTATTATCCATACTCTATTTTAATAAACGATCTGGTGGGTATAGCAAAACTTACTTTCCTGAAATTGAATTTCTGTCAAAGCCTTTAAAGCTAGATGTAAGTTAGTTCCTCCATTAATCCAGTGAAACTTTGATTTTTTATAATCTGAAGATAAAATCAGAAGAAACTGGAATTTCTTTTTTTTTTAAACTTTAACAATTTCTAAAAATAAATCGTACTTATGCATATTTTGTTATTTTACGCACGGTCACAAAATTTAAGTTAAATGGTCAAAGAACAATAAACGCACGACTAAAGCGAAATTTGCTGTGTGAAATTTAGTTCCGAGTGTTTCCAACGCTTCTTAAGCCTGCCGAAGATAGTAATTGACATCGCATAGATACAAAACTACTGCTAATTTTATTATAAACATTAAGAAAAAGTATAAAATTGTTCTAATACCATAAGACATTTCTCACTTAACCCTCTATTGCATACAGAGCCATATTTGGCTTTTTAACTTTAGTAATTTTTTTCTACCCTAATTTTAAACAAAAAAAATGTTTTTTTATTGTAATAATGTTAAGTACATCAAACTGAAACGAAAAGCAATTTTTATTGTCTATGGCAAATGTCACCTGTCAGTATACCTTCATTTTTCTCCGGAACGTACGCAAACTTGTGTCAAGTTAATTTTACTGCAGTTTTGTTGTTAAAATTAAAATGGAAATTGTAAGAAAATTGCTTTTAAAAATATTAATAATGTTCTACAGAGCTTCTTTTTTGATTCCCTGTTAAAGATTTATTTAAATATATGTTTTTTGTTTATTATTTTCACCATTTTATATGGGAGTCATTTTTGGCTTCGTATGCATTAACGGTGAATACGATTACGCCAAATATGGCTTCGTATGCATTTAGGGTTCTTTTTTTCTATAGTTCCAGAATGCTTTCTTCAGGCTTTTATGACACTGCTAAATGCACTAATTCTATTCCTGGCGATAGATCCCTTAGTTACGATATATCACTATCCGAATCCGATGAAGATGTTTTTGTGGCGACGTATACATGTCACTATTTGATTTCAAGCTTGTCATTACCGAACATTATTGCAAGGCTGGCAAGAATATCTCAAGAAAAATAGGGCGTCTTGGTACACATAATACCAAACATACATCGTCAAGAGATGGTACACCTACCTCAAGACAAATTGATACGCGTACGATCTCATGCACCTTGGCAAAGGGCATATAAGACCAAGATAAAAGCGCAACCTCTAAATTCAGTGCGATCATGTAAATTGGCATCAGGCATAATTGAACGTTGTTTTCGGTACCAAATAATCGTCAAAATAATTGTTGTTTGCGTTCCCATCAAATATTTAAGGAATGTGACGTTTTTCTTTGCTTGAATGGGAAAAGAAAGAATTTAACCTTGTATGAGTGTTGGTACTTGTTGTGCATAGGAAGCCAAATATGGCGTAAGCGTATTCACCGTAAATGCATAGGAAGCCAAATATGGCTTTTGATTTTTTTTTCTAAATAAGAAGATTATTGAATTATTTTATTTCATAATTTGTCTATTAAGCCCTAATAAAACACATTATATTAAACAAATATTTTTTTTATTGCAATTTTAATAATTCATGCAATAGAGGGTTAAAGCATTATTAAGCTACTAATTACTCAGATATTGGTGGTGGTAAATTAAAATTCTGGTTCCCAGAACAAAATATTAGCTAGTTTAAATTGAAGTATTTATAAATGTTGAAAGCCTTCTTAGGTTTATTAAGTTATTGTATAGTTGTATTTTACTTATTGGTTATAATTTGGAACGTTACATAGATTATGCATTACAACCTAATTGTTTGCTACTTAATATTTGTAAGTCTAATCAGTGATCGTAGGATCGCATCTAATAATAATGAAAGGATTATTTACAAAATATTTTATCATTTGTTCATAGTCATAAGAATTTTGAGTTCATAAGATTTTTAGTGGTACAAATAGCATCTAATACAATAGTAAATATATCGATAAAAAATTATCTAACTGTATACATTCGAATTCATTTACCAATATAAAATCATCAAATTTGACTACATTAAGATATGTATGTTTGCTATTTAAGCAGAGGCACACGTTGATATGTATAGTGACTATTCTCACAGCTGGGTGAAAGCAGCGCTTCAGCAATCAAAGCTGACGTATTTTAACTTTTTCTAGATTAACACTTTTAACAATACACACTCATAAAATAACTTCTCGACATTGACACTATCCAGCCACTCTGTAAATTATATTTAAACAGTATTTATACTGAATATCCCGTACTAAAAGTACGGATAATATTTGATACCAGTAGCACAGTAGAGTACCTATAATGTCTCTATCATGCTTGTGAAAATTTGCCCGTCCATTTAAACTTTAGAAAAAGTTTTGTTTCATCTCTATCAAATTGGTTTTATTCTCATTTTGTATATACTGGAACCATCCAATACACCAGTGTTGAAGACTTTTCTCATTAATAATAAAGTTTTGACACTTCAGCGAAATATGCAATGCAGAATTTCGGCTTTAACAAAACAAAATATAACATACGATAATAATCAAGGAACATTGAGAGTTAAACTTAGATTAATATAAAATATAAGATTCCCTATTTTAAACATTACAAGACATTAATAATTTCAAAATATTTCCATCTAACTTATCTTCAAAGATTCGCATACCTACACATCCGTCAAATCCGTCAATTCAGTTCAACCAAGTCCACTTTGTCCATTCACTATAAAAACACATCATGATCGTAGAAAACTATACTATCTTTTGCGATTACTTCTTAGATATCTTACTCCTAATACTTGAAGCCGGGCAGGTCGGTCGAAGGTTCTGGAGCGTTCGACCGGCCGGCTTAGAGAGCAAGTGTGGTGGCGAGAGTGGTCAGAAACACTATGGGCAGAGTAGTCCCCGCGACGCTGCTGTAGGGACCCGTGACTGCACCATCGCAAGGGACGTGCTCCAATTCTGAAATTGGAGTCTTAAGGTAATTTTTTGATATATAAATAAATTTCAACATCATTAACATATTTTATCTAATCTTTGATAGCTAGCTAGACTACTAGCACTAACACAAAATATGTATTTTTGTTTGATATGTACGTATTATTTAATGTCCATAAAAAGTTGATTAAAATATTTGATTAGTTGCTTGCATAGGGACGGACAGACAACGTTTTAACAGTTTTATACTATGTAGTGAAGTACAAGTAGAAGAAGAACAACAAAGAAATTAAGGACTATTTATTTTCTCTGCAGATTTTTTGGCTCCCACCAAAATAGAGCAACAGAAATTGTTATTTAACCACGGGAAAATACTTGTCTACCAAAATACTTTAAGTGTAGCGGATGCAGTTTGAAACACTTTATCTTACCAATATGTTTTGTAATGTGTTTTTTGGTGTTCAATACAGAATATTGTTTTATATTGTATTGAATGTGAAGGGTATTCTTGTAGATATTTACCGTTCAGCTTGTTGAGGAAGTCATTCCAGAATGCGCAGGCCGAAGCCCTAGGCCCGCGCGGGCCGGCCGGGCCGCTGGCGCTGTCCGCCGTGTACACGTAGTAGTGAGGCAGGGATTTGGAGTACAGCGGCCATTTCTCGTCAGGCTTGTTTGGTTTGCTGAAAAATATATTATAAATTAGTATTTGTGACCTTGGTTTATCTGATCTTTAAGTATTTGGTTATTTAGGAGAGTGTTATGTTCAATACTTTTAGTGTCTTATATTAATTAAAGACAGGTCAACAGTGAAAATAAATTTTATTGTCTTGAGAACACCTTGTGGTATTGTTTTAAGAATAGTACCAACTCATGTCTTCATGTGGGTGTCATTGAGGTGGCCAATATGTGTAGGTACTGTGCCAACTTACTGCTATCATCTTACGCAGTAATATTACCAATTCCTCAAAACTTTTATTAGGTTCTACAGAGAGAGTTTTATAATCCGTCTTCCTAATTTTACCTTATGACGGTCGTAGATATTACAAATACTGTACTTATGTATTATCGGTCAATAGAAACTATGATAGGATTTCAAAATTAATTATCTCACCCAGTAAGAGCGAATCGTGTGAAGGACTGCATGATATGAGCAGCCAGGTCTCTTTCCCTCGTGTGGTACTGCAGCGACATGTTGAGCGGGTGACCGAACACGTATTCCATCTCATCGCCGTGCATCACTCCCATCCATTCTCCCCAGAGGCTGGTACTGGTTCGCTGAAATAGAAAGTTCTTTCAAAATCATTTGCGACCCAATCCAATCGTGACCTATTCACACAGGTGAAGCCAACCGCGTCTAGATGAGACAAAAATAAAGGTGAAAGACATGTTTTACAATTATATTTTATTATTCTTAGCAGACAAACAAAGAGCAGGAAACAAAACTCATTCATTTATTGTTTATATCCAATATATGTTACTTGTGTATTTTATACGAACAAAGAAACAAACGATTGTTTTCAGGCCATACAGTCAATTTTCCCGTAATTTTCACTCCATGAACAAAAATGTTCACAAACTTGATTATGTAAATGATTCCTTTGTGGACTCTTTATTCTTTACGTGTTCTCTTGTTTTTTTTTTCGTCGAAACTTCAATTGAGTTACTTTTGTGTATCTACACAGGTGCCTGAACTTTTTCACTTATGAAACGCGCCTGAATTAGTAATAGCCATTATGTTCGTGGGCTATTAGGAAATGAATGCAAATGCGGATAATTATTCTTCATATAAGTTTAAGTAGTAATCGATAGTTGTGAAGTAAAACCTATGTAGATACTATATAAGTTTTACTTAACAACTATCGATTTACTTTCCAGTATTTTTCCCCCATACGAGTGTGTACCTACGAGTATTTTATGTCACGAATATATCTCTAGGTACACTACGAACTAGGATGACTTATATTGTAAAATGGACACAATAGTTTTGTTTTTGGTTCTGTTTGATAAAAAAGTAAGGTAAAGAAAATTATTTAGTCACTACACAAATACGTAAATCGACTTCAAACGATTTGGCGACCGTTAAATTTTTAGAGTTAAACATTAATTTAAAAGAGGCATGTTGAGAAGCCTTTTTAATAATGCAACGGGGTTGGAGGCAAGCCAACATATGCGCTGCCATGCATAAAGCTGAGCTGGTTATGGTTACATCCCTGAAAAGGTCACCGTACATGAATTTGAAATTATATACTTAGCAGGTAAGATAAGGACAGCAATAAAAATATTTACGGTCAAAACCGTCTCCGTTTTCTCAGCGTCTTTACTTAACTTTATACTTTAATTACTTTCGGGAAAAAATCTAGTTGTTTTACTCAAAATCGGCTTCCTTACGCCATGAACCCGTACTTGTTACCGAATCTTATAATCATTCAATAATCGTGTAGGTGGGTTGAACTTATCATACCAAATACCACTGCAGTAACAATAAATTAATTGTTATTTTTATGAAATTAACCTAGTTGACCTAAACACGTCCTCGAGGGTATCTATTGACAGTAGCATATACCTACTCGTATACGCAGACAAACAAAAAATACTTTAAAACTAATATAAAAAACAATGATAGCTGTTATAGCCAATAAGTTCTTACATTATAAAAAAACTAGGCCAAGGAAAAGAAAAAGTGTCAATTAAAAAGAATTATAATGTGTTAAATACCGACTTTTATAGGCAGTTAAAAAGCGTTCAGCCATTAAATTAACTACCTACATCCAAGTACTGTACAGCCTACACATTTAAGGTGTTCTTTAAGCCATCATACAAGTTTTAGTAGGGTAGGGGTACTTGTTATTGTACTCTGAAAGGTTACGTTGACTCTTCAAAATGCTTCTTTCAAAGACCACCCACGCTTACAATAACAGCGAGGGCGATTTGGTAGTTACGCAACGCATTATGTTGAGTAACTTATTGTTTTGACTTCGCTTTTCCTCATTTAATTTTCTGCTTACAAAATATTTTGATGTTCCGGTTAAATTCTGCCTACTTAAACTAAGTTGTTCCCAATTTATGTTTACGCTTAAGTATAAGTCGATTAAAGGTCAGGTTATCTCTAGAAACATGACGGGACACGCGTTGTACTAATTTTATCTGTATTGTTTACAGTAAATGAGAGATCTCAGTGTGTCCGGAGTGGGTACGTTAATAGGGGTGAAGATGATGATTATTGACATGTTTGGTTGGTTGAATGCGTAAATTTCAGGAACAATATAGTAGGCTACTTTTGAATTTCAAGCTATGTTATTTAGGAAGGAGTTCAAACGAGTGGTAAAATTTTGTGTTAGTAACGTAATAAAGTAGTTTTTGGCCATAAAAAACTCGCTAAATGTTTTGGCTTCCCTGATAAATTACCATTGCAGATGGGGTATCCCAAACAAAAAGTGTGTTTACTTCCGAAGAACAAAGATTAACTTCGAAACTAGATTTAGGAAATCGGAGCACTAAAACGATTCCGCAACTAACTTTAGTCCGTAGAAACTTTGAAAATCCCTTGAGAGCAAATGAATCAGTCAGGAAATGTCCATCCCATTATAAGCCAGACGTGGTGACGGGTGCAGAAATGGAACGGAGTCGGGTCGGACTCGAAATAGCCACTGTTAATCTGTGACCTTTGCCGGCAGTCTGACCCATGCCTAATTTATTTAAGCCGATGTTCGTATTCTTTGATAGTTTGGTAGCGGTTCTATTATGAACTTTGATTTTAAATTAATTTCAAAATATAGATCAGTTTTATCTAATTACTTTGAAAACGGTAATTATCGGTAATAGCATCTTGATATTTTGGTTGGAAATCAAATTTGAGGTGTTGGTTTTGCATGCATTGTATTTTTTTGATAAAGGTTAGTTTATATCCTTGTCAACACCCTTTAAAAAACATCAAAAGCTTCAGTCATAAAATTGTATGTAAAACTCCTGTATCATTACATGTGTGTCCTTTTATTATTCAAAGCTGGGTAAGATAAATAGTGCTACCGCCATGTCAGGACAGCGCAACTTTTTTCTTTGACGAACCATCCCTAAACTTATAGTTAGGGAGCCACTGTGTAGTAGGTACTCAAATATCTGTTATGTTTAAATAAATCATATTACAAAAAATAGTAAAAATATTAACTAAGCCGAATCTATACCGTTTCGTTGAGCTTGTGTTACATACAAGTTCCGAGCTTACCACGAGCATGCCACCCTAGATATTGCTGTGTAAATTGTCCAGCAAAATTTATTTATTTGGTGTATTGTAATAATACTTCCTGTATCTTTGTATTTCATTATTATTTTCTATAAATCAAATGTCATGTAATTTCCTCCCAGGCTCTTTGACTTAAACGACATCGTTTGTCAAACGGTTATTTCAACGACAAATCACCAGCGCCCCGCACTTCCTGATTTATCACCGCTCGTCTATTTTTTGCGCATCAAGGCTGATATAACTTTTAAATGAAAGAATGTGACTGACATGTATTAGTCTTGATGGATGCAAGTCGCTTCTGACGAAAATAATAAGAATATTTTGCGAAGCTTATTATGTCCAACTAAAGTATAAGCTCTCACAAATAATTAAAGTCGATTATGGGTATATTTGGTAAGTCTTTATAATGTGAACCCTATTCTATTCTACACCTTTGCTGAGTCCCCGAAGCTGCATTACCTAATATCAAATTTTACTGGACCAGAATAAATTAACTCAGTCGGCACATAAAGCACCGACTGCCGTAATTACTGCCATAAAATATATAGGAAGGAACCGAAGCCATTTACCTCTGCGCTGCCCTAATGAGTATAGATTTGGGGCTTATAGCGTGTGTTCTTGGCATAATGTTCAGGGCGAAAATCTCGGAATAAATCTACAAGGAATTGACCTGAAAGATTACGAATGCCACTAGGGTTTTCCGAATGACGGAATGAAATTGTATATTGACTTTGATGGATGGTTTTTTAATAGCTATTAATCAACCTTTTACGATTTCAAATTCAAGGTTTATTATTAGTTAGCTTGTCTTATTGAACTATTAATTCATCATCACCATTCAGTTTGACGGAGAGCCTGTTTACTCGTAAGTGAAGCATAATAGCAAAATCAAGTCCAAACTTAAAGAATGCACAACAACATCAACTATTCACATAGCGGTTTGGTTTCTACGAAATCAAGGTCAAATACCAATGGGTACAGGAGCTTGAGTTAGAAATAAATGTTGAAAACGTTTCAATACCAGATTTGACCTAGGTAATCACAGGATTGATGTTTCTTAAATTGAAAATTGTTAGCCAAAATTTAAATAATAGATAAGAATAATATGAGCATCCAAATATACCTGAGGAAATCCCGTATGCGAAAATCAGGCATTCTTTGTACACAATTCGTAGAAATTGTGTCCTAAGGACTTAAGTAGAATTGAGGTATTCTACGTCTCTTTTTGACAGATAGATCAGACAATAGAAGCACTTCTCTAGAGAATTGAATCACAAAGGAAAAAGCCTTTGGACAATGGAGTTCGTGTTCGCACATACAATGTTGAAACACGTGCAGTCTAAGGAACTACTTGAAAAGCTAGTGTTTGCACTATTGTAAATATATTGTTAGTCTAACGAGATACGTGTAAATCGTTCTTAGTATTTTTTAATCCACTAACCGTTTAATTTTTTGTTCCACGGTTGATTAATGCTAATTCTCTGTTATAATTGTTAATTTATCGCCATCAGGTTTATCAGGTACAGTTTTTTGTTACTTGAATATAAATGGAAGCATATAACTCATTTGTGTTTTCATAACTAAGATAAACAAGTTTGAGTATACAGATGAAAAAAATATACTTAAATAAAATAAATTTATAACACACAAATTCACACAGCACCATCTAGCCCTGTGGTTAGAAATAAAAAATCTACACTATTTACCTTATCTAAATATAAGCATTATGTTAATAAGTACCTACCTAAAAATTTTACTCGTTCAAAATGCAATAAAATATAACGAATAATCCATTTGGATATACTTCAACCGAAAATATTTCCATATAAATTTTATACATTGCGGAACTCTTTAATGGGCTTATAAAATGGCTTTTTGGTGATATATAGGGTATATATAGAGATAGATAGGGCAATTTCTTAATTTATTCTTTTAATGTAATTTGTTAATTTTCATGGACAAGACAAACAAAATTAAATTGTATTTTTTTGTATCATTTACCTACTCGTAATTCGTATTTGAAATCTGTCTATATCGTAATAGTAATTAATATAACTATTGAATTGGATCTTACTAAATATTAAAGCATGGAAATAATTTCATCTTGACATTTCGCATAAATTTTTTGGTGTTTATTTTATTGATTCTGTTATTAGAACAACCATAGCTTTTATCTCCTTGTAGGTAAGTTTTAAACAGTATTTCGTATCCGACGAAGCACGTTTGGACCAAGAGCCTGTGATGGCCAGACCTTCCTTTAATTCACAAGCGTGAAAATTCTTCCATGTGTATGTCTAACATGAGTCATTCCCGCTCGGTAACACCCTGTCGTCAACACTGTTAACCAATGGGAAATAAAAAGTTGCACTCGTTCACAGTGTTGATGAACGCAACTTTTTATTTCCCGATCGTACCTACCCATTTAGTCCAAGAGTCAAAAGATACAAAGCGGATTACAATGATAGATATAGATTTTTAAAATGGTTATAATTATATTTTTTTATTAAGTATAGCATTAATCTTAAAAGAAAATCAAATGTAATACATTATCATTACATTTGTTACAGTAATCAAAATAATATGTTTTTACTAAGTTGAGCAAACACTTACAACAATTGTAACAAAGCAAAACAACTAAAATAGTATCTCAGATAAATCATCTTATTTACAATCATTAGAGCCGTAATACTCAACAACTATTACATAATTAGTTGCAATATGTGAGAGCATTTAATTGGTTAATAGTTTTTTAAGAAGATTAGTTTATAAGATTTTATAACTGTTTGTTCTCCAAATAAAATAAAATAAATAAATAAATAATTCGCCTCAAGAATTATAATTAGTACTATGTATTTCTTATTATTATTTATTTCTGTAACTTGATCAAACGCGACATTCTGACATTAGGCATAACGGTCGAACGTTTAGCAAGAAGGTTTGTACTGGATTGTAATTTGGAATAAGATGGAATATACTTACGGAATTGAATAAAAAAATGATTTCCAGAATCATGCGGCTATGCATCCCGTGGTGCTCTGATTGGCTAAATCAAGGTCATGATAGATAACGCACCTGCCTGTTCTAGGGCTTGGGTGGTGTGGGTATCTATTGTTTTACCGGTATTATATATTCTACGAATTGAAAATTATTCACAACAATTTTTATTTCTTAGTTTGATTTTTGCTTTGAAAGTCGCAAGTATGTAAGTACTGTAAGTATAATAATACCGTTTCTCTTTTATTCAAATTAGAAAAATATCTACTCATCTTGACTCTTGTACTAGATGTATACGATCGGGAAATAAAAAGTTTCGTTCATCAACACTGTGAACGAGTGGAACTTTTTATTTCCCATTGGTTAACAGTGTTGACGACAGGGTGTTACCGAGCGGGAATGACTCGTCTAACATAGGTAAGAATAACCCCCAAACATGAAACCTGGATCGCGGTTCCTTTGGGAGATAACAACCTTTTACCTGTTATCTCCCAAAGGAACCAGGTTAGGTTAGTTCTGCTTACATCGTGACATGCGACTCATGAACGTTTCCCGGTATGCCTGTGACAGCGCACTTCAAACTGCAAACCAGTCCGGGCATATTTTTGTGATGCATACAGAAAACGTGGTGCCACTCGATATAATAACTAAGCTTATTCTTGTTAGACAAACTCTAGTCCTTTCAGTAACACAATCATCACTTCTATTTATTATGTTTAGTCGTTGTATTAACATAACAACGTTTAATTATCATGTTAGCTTTATTATAAGTTGACATCTTATTAAATATATAATTAGTTATTTGTTAAGGTTTATCATAATTTACTTTTTTAACACAAACGGCAAAATGCTTCTCAAGGTCAAAAATCCTTTAATCTGGTTGTTATTTCTTTTAAAAAAATTATCATAGTCTTGATTGTAATGTATATTTCATGTGTTTTTGTTTTGAACAGTAGCAGAACGTTTATCTGAGCCGTTACCTTAATTTGGCTAACGAACCAGACTGAGGACCCTTGCAAAGCCGCTTTTTGCTCTGACACGATTCAAAGAGATTACGCTCTACCTGCGCGGAATAAGTATTTTATGTAATACGCATACTTCTGACATGTATCAACATAAAACAATTTAGCAAAAATTTAACTAAAGATTTAGCCTAAACAGTTTTCCTAGAAAGGTGAATACTGACTAAAATTTTAATATCATATAAAATTCAGAAAAGGCACAAATAACAATAATATTAGTCTTCCTTTGACAGGTTGTTATCTACATAAAATAGGCTTTTACCATTCCTGATATATGTACCATAAAACATTGAAATATTTTTTTTCACATCGGACCAGCAGCGCTTCCAGAAATTAGCGCGTTAGCAGAACAAACAAACATGTTTGTTATTAATAATATTAAAGCTTTTGAATTAACTTGTAATGACAATTATAATGTTTTATTTTCAGTTTTGATATTATTAATTTATTATAGATTAATTTTAATATTATACTCCTCGAATCATTTTAGTTTCCTGCTCGTAATATATCTGTTATACCTACTTATAAATTGTTCTCTTAGATTTATAGGTCACAAGTAACCTCGGCCTGAGAGCTTAAATTACAGTCTCTTTGATCAAACAGATGTCCGTAATCCCAGCATTATACTAGATATTCCTTTGTTTAGGCCTAGGAGCTTAGCAACACAATGTGACGACCACGTTACTAGCTATGAATATTTCAGTTTGATAGAACCACATCAATTTTTGTATCTTTCCACTAAGTATAACTTTTGTTCCTAACAACTTCAAGTATAGGTACTCATATAATAAGGTGTTTAAGGATCGTAAAAAATATTTAAGTAAATCAACGATGTGTTTGTAGTCCAGCGTACTCCAGTTTCAGATGTTATTGTAGTCACTGATATATTAAAATAATTGTTTTGTTCTATTGATTCCTTATTTACTTGAATTAATATAGGTAGGTATTTATCAATATAAATATATTTTTGTGTACACCTTTTTAAGTCCAATATAATTTGTACTTAAAAGAATTGCAATAATTACATGGAGAGAAAACTTCATGAATGAGTTTCGTAATAAATACTCACGTGTGTAAAGTAGTAATAGTAGACATCGACTCCGGCCTCGGCCAGCACCTCCGCGAAGTAATTCGTGGGACAAACGAAGAAGTAGTCACCGACCACGTCCGCTATCATCTTCTGGTTCAAGTAGCCGTCTGTTAGTTCCTCCCAGTCTGTGTACTGAAACATAACATCTGAATTCAAACTCTTTCCTAATTTGAATTGAATGAATGAATTTTCAATTTGATTTTAGAACATGAAATAAACATTTTTTTTCGTTCGTCATTATAGCAGGGAAAAGTTGGTATTAAGATTTTATATAGATAGAAAATGAAACGTAAACAATCGATGTTTCAGGTATTATTAATGTTTATAATTATCTATACCTACTTACTAATACTAAAAAGCTGAAGAGTAAGTTTGATTGATTGTTTGTTTGCGCTAATCACAGTAACCGCTGGTCCAATTTGAAAAAAAAAGCTATGAATAAGATGATCTAAAGAAAACTATATTACTAGATCATCTGTCAAGTGTCAATAAATCATATAATTATGTTCTTGGGCTTTAAGAGTGATTATGCCAACAACGTCCCACTAAATGGAGATGATGATGAGATTATATATTATATTAGTACTTCACATGCTAAAGCGATACACGGACGAACCGTGTAACTATGAATAATAAACGCCTTCAATTTATACAAATTATCTCTGGATTCGCGGTAAAAAGGTCGACCCTTAACTTTTAAACCCTCGTTACAACGAACTTTATATTTAACAAGATAAGCATTGTGACATTTTGCGTTATTCTACAGATACGATAATGGTGGGTACGTAATTTAAGTGCCTCTTTTGACACTAAAACTAAGATTATATTGAAGAAGTAATCACTTGGTCAATGTTGGTTGAGATAAGAGCCTTATGGTTATTTGTCAGAGTTTGACGTACTATCGTAAAAAAACTCAAGCATAGGCTGTTGGCGTCGATAGTTACTTACTCAAAGCAGATAATCTCAAAAATTTTATAGAAATTGAGTACATCATTGTGTAAATTGGCCTGTTTACATTTCTGAACTAAAACTAACTTAACCTCTTATGCTTAAATAAATAAATCGGTTACGTTGTTCTGCCGTAAAAGAGTAACATTGAAAATTACAATTTTCGCCTTCAAAATATTATATCAATAAAGATATAAGATATCGTTACATTTCAGGCTCGTTTGCAAATCAAGTTACAGCAAATCAAATAAGCATGAACATTGGTCAATAGACTGTAGACTTGGCGTACTATTGTCACAGCCAACCCAATCAGTTACGGGCAAATCGATCCACTCGGTTATTTATCAGTACTTATCTACAAAATCTATTGTGATGGTGAATCGGTGATTATATCAGTGCCTCGGTCTTTATATCTAAATACTAGCTGTGCCTGCGACTCCGTTCACGTGGAATTATGTTTGTATGGGGGCCACGCCTATCCTGTATCCCAGTCTAAAAGTTTATCTACCAAATCATCAAATTCAGATCATTGGTTTAAGAGTTATGGAGAAACATGTATTCTGATAAAACATATTTTGTCACCGAAGTTTAAGCACCACTGCTTATGTATTTAAGGCCGTACTAGCAAACATTAATTTATCAGAGTAAAATAAGTAAAAATGAAAACTCGCAATTTTGTACTACGTGACACTCTTTTCTTTTCTTGTTTGATATGTACCTAATTGTTACCTATTATTTACTTACTTACTTTAGTGTTGCGTTAAATATATAGTAGTATACCTAATAATACTGTACAAATTCATTTATTGTAACAAAATGGGTCTTGAAAAGTACTTTGCCGTTACACAGTTATAAACTAGCGCGGGAAGTACCTACGTCTCAAACCCCATAGTGTCTTAAACTCATAAATATAGATATAGTATCTCACTTATTATAAGTACCTAGTTTTAAGCACTGTGGATTTTTTGTGTATGTTTTTTGGATAAAAAAAATATTCTTATTCTTATACTTACACTTAACTTGGTCTGAAAGTACTTACTTGAAACACAATAGCCTCCCTCTTGATCTTGGAGAAATCCTTGAATATAGTGTCAACAATTTCTAGAAACTTCTCACGTTGAAGAAAACTCGGGCCATCCTTCTCAAAGTAATCCAGGAAATCGTATAGTAGAAAATATGTCCCTGAAAACAAACAATAAGAGCTTTCATTATTTAATGTTGGGAAAAGAGGAAATTATTACCGGAAATGAAATTGTTTTCATTAGATATGTTCACAATTTCTAAGGCTTTTGTTTTGAGTCAGTCTCATCAATTGACAAGATGAAATAGCAACGTTAGATTTTATATTGTTTCTTTAATAAATTTTGTATCTGTGTTTATATTATTTTTACAAATACTGTAGCTTCAACAACCAACAACATAATTATGTATAATTCGTCGATAAAACCATAAGTTTTAAGTTTCTCGATCTACCCGAACCACCCACTTTTTCATCTCTGTAACGAACTGTTATATCCCAAGATATATCCCCAAATATGCCTATGTATTTCTTACTTTATATTATAATTGCATATCTAAGTATTCTATCATTCTAAGTAATATCATATGTATATCTGTCCTATACGATACTCCCACTTTCTCAGCTCAGTTCGGTCATAGATCCCAACCGGCACGCACACACGTTATATAAAAATATTTGTTCGCGAAATAATTCTCAAAAATCTACTAAATCTTGTGCAAGGACTTTAATTAAATAAAAATAAAACTTTTCCTTTTTTTTAAAAAGTGTTTTTAAGATCCCCGTATAACATTGGTGGCAGTGGAAAGGTGGGATTGTATAAAAAGCAATCCCGGGATCGCCTTCTAAAGTGAAGTTCGCTGAATCCTCACCGCCGCAATCATACCAAGTCCTTCATACGCCTACTTACTACGCCGTGTCTGGTCACCTGCGAGCCGTGCCCTGGTCACCTGCGAGCCGCAGCGTCTTTGACGCCCTGAAATTCCAAGAGTATCTCGCTGTATCCCGCTGTATCCCGCTGTATCTCGCTGTATCTCGCTGTATCCCGCTCCGCTCACCTGCGAGCCTCCACGTCGCAGAATCCTGGAAAGTCTATTGTGTGTGAAAATGTTTCTCCAGTTCCTGTAAGTCGATTAATTTTTTTTTACAAAGTGTTAGTGAAGTGCAAAATTAATACCGTGAAGTAACAATTAATTACAAAAAACATTCTACAAATTTATATTTTTATCTTTATTTTTAATATAAACTTTATTTCATCATTCAAAAAAAAATTGTCGTATATATGTTGCTTGACCATTCACATTCTGTTAACATTACCAATACCCAGTAGGTCCCCGTTATCGCTATCTTCTAAGAATTTGCATTGAGAATTTGTTAAGACTATACGCCCACATAAGACTGTGTTCGTTCCTGGCTCAAATATTAATTGTAGATTATTATGACGAGTGAGAATATCGGAAAGGCCGAATTATCACAAGCCATGACTACATCAGTTGACTTAAACATCTTGCTTAAATTTATCAACCGATTCGATGGAAGCAGAGAGAAGCTGAATGCATTTATTACGAACTGCCAAAATGCAGTTAGTCTAGCGTCTCCCGCGCAACAAGGGGTCCTTTTGAAATATGTGCTAAGCCAGCTTGAAGGTCCCGCAGAGAGCGCATGTGTAGTGAGGGAATTTGAGTCTTTCAAACAATTGGAAGATTACCTAAAATCGCAATTTGGTGAGAAAAAACACTACGCTGCACTCCTCTCAGACCTTCAAGACTGCCGGCAATCTAATAACGAGACGGTCACCCAGTTCTCTCTACGCATAGAGTCATGCCTTTCAAAACTTCTCAAGGAGATAAATATATCAATCCCTACCAAAAAGAAGGGAGAACTGGCCGGCCGACTCGCTGCGATGCAAGACCTCGCAACACATACATTTATCACAGGGCTTAATCCTCGTTTGTCGCAAGTTGTTAGGTGTCGCGACCCTGAAACATTGAACGAGGCGATAAATTACGCAGTGTCAGAGGAAAAAATTCACCACGCAACTATGCGTAAAACCAATTTTACCCCTAACCATCAAGCGCGTAATAATAATTATAACAATAATAATCAGGGACGTTTTCCCCAAAATCAAAATCATTATCCCCAAAACCAGGGACGTTTTCCCCAAAATCAGGGACGTTTTCCCCAAAATCAGGGACGATTCTCCCAACAGCAAGGACGATTTCCTCAAAATCAGGGACGTTTTCCCCAAAATCAAGGTCATTCTAACGCGGGGCCCCACAATCATCAAATTCATAACACTCAAGGATCTTCGCAGCCTAAACCGGAAGTGAACCAGTCCAGAGCTAACTATGATCAATCTGCTCCACTGGTATGCCGGTATTGTAAGTTCTATGGACACACAATAGAATCATGCCGTAAACGACAGTATGCAAATAGATTCAATAACTCTGCTGGCCGCAACCAGCCCATACACGCTGTCGAGGAATCCGAATACAACGACGTCTCTAGCGACCCCGCCGAGCCTTTAAACGAATAAGCGTCTCGTCGCCGTGTCGTACGGGACGAGTTTCAACCAAAATCGACACAACTTCTGCTTCGTTTCATAATACGTGCACATCAGCGCCTGAAACAGAAAAAGAAATAATTAAAACATATAATATAACTACAAATCCATTGAAAAAACACTTACCATTCATTGAAGTTATATCTTCAGTCTCTTCTAGGCCGCTGAAACTCCTTGTTGACAGTGGTGCATCTGTTAGCCTCTTGAAAATCAACGCCATTGAGAAAATGCCTGAAATTACAAAATTATTTATAAATTTCAGTGGCCTTGGGTCGGGTAATAACCCCATAAAATCTCTTGGCATCGTAAACATCAAGTTCGATGTCCTTAAACATTATTTTCACGTAATGCCAAATCTACAATTCCCCTATGATGGTATAATAGGTAATGATTTCTTTGCCATGCATCACTGCCAAATCGACTACGCCAAAGGCATACTTTCGGTAGAAAAAGATAAATTATATCTTAAATTCACAAAACCTGTTTATTCTATTCCACCTCGCACTGAAGCTGTTGTTGAATGCTCAGTAGCTAATCCCGATATAGGTGAAGGTGTCGTCCTAGACCAACATTTGTCAAATGACTTATTGATATCCAATTGTATAGTAATAGTAAAGAAAAACAAACGGATCAATTTGACCGTGGTCAATACTTCTGAAAAGCCTATCAACTTCAACTCAAATCTAAATATTAAACTTGAACCTGTAAATCACTGCGCTATTAATTTCAATAATAATCTAGAAAATGCTATTGATCGCACTACTCAAGTCATAGATTCCCTGAGAATGAACCATTTGAATTGTGAAGAATCTAACGCTCTCCTCGAGCTCTGTACTACTTTTTCTGACATTTTCTATCTTCCTGGAGATCATTTAACAACCACTGACGTCCTTGAACACGAAATCATCACATCTTCAGATATTCCTATCAATACTAAATCATATAGATTTCCTGAAGTTCACAAAGAGGAAGTACAGTCTCAAATTAACAAAATGTTATCAGAAGGTATAATTAAACCTTCCATTTCCCCATGGTCATCCCCTATTTGGATAGTACCCAAGAAATTAGACGCTTCTGGCCAACGTAAATGGAGAGTCGTTATCGACTACCGTAAACTCAATGATATTACTATAGGAGACTCCTATCCAATCCCAAATATCACAGAAATTTTAGATCAACTAGGAAAGTGTAAATATTTCAGTACTCTTGACCTAACTTCGGGTTTTCACCAAATCAAAATGAAAGCTAATGACGGCCCTAAAACTGCTTTTTCAGTCCCACAAGGTCATTACGAATTTACACGCATGCCTTTCGGCCTTAAGAACGCGCCTTCCACCTTCCAGAGGCTTATGAACACGGCTCTTTCAGGCCTCCAAGGTATCCAATGTTTTGTCTATCTCGATGACATCGTCATTTACTCCTATGATCTCGATGCCCATATTAAAAATTTATCTAATGTCTTTGATAGACTCCGGCATTTTAACCTTAAACTCCAACCTGACAAGTGTGAATTCTTAAGAAAGGAAGTTTCATATCTAGGCCACATCATTACTAAAGAAGGTGTTAAGCCAAATCCAGAAAAGGCAAGCGCCGTGGCAAATTACCCAACTCCTAAATCCCCTAAAGACATAAAATCCTTTTTAGGATTAGTATCTTATTATCGCCGCTTTATTCCTGAATTATCCCGCGTAGCGAAACCTTTGACTAACTTACTCAAGAAAGATGTTCCTTTTAATTGGCACCATGAACAACAGTTGGCCTTCGAAACTCTAAAAAACTCATTAATCTCCGCGCCAGTATTGGCATATCCAGATTTTTCAAAACCTTTCAATCTAACATGCGATGCTTCGAACTTTGCCATTGCAGCTATCCTATCACAGGGTCCAATAGGCCAAGACAAACCTATTGCTTTTGCATCGCGAACTCTCAACAAAGCTGAAAACAATTATAGCGTGACGGAAAAGGAGTGTTTAGCCATTATTTTCGGCACTAAAACATTTAGACCATATATATACGGCCGACATTTCACGATTGTGTCAGACCATCAACCACTTAAGTGGTTATTTAACTGTAAAGACCCTGGTTCAAAACTTGTGAGATGGAGATTGAAACTAGAAGAATTTGATTATGACTTTGTCCATAAAAAAGGAAAATTAAACAGCAATGCTGATGCGCTCTCGCGATTCCCAATTAACCCTGTAGTTAAAGAATCCGACGAAATGCCAACTGAAATTTCTCAGCGCGATTTAGACGAGCTTTTAGGCCCGGAAGACTACGGATTTGATAATCCTCAAGAATCTGATTTGGACTTCATTCCGCTGAATCCTCCAACTCCTCTGAATCCTCTGAATCCTCTGAATCCTCTGAATCCTCTGAATCCTCTGAATCCTCTGAATCCTCTGAATCCTCCGAATCCTCTGAATCCTCTGAATCCTCCGAATCCTCTGAATCCTCTGAATCCTCTGAATCCTCTGAATCCTCTGAATCCTCTGAATCCTCTGAATCCTCTGAATCCTCCGAATCCTCTGAATCCTCTGAATCCTCTGAATCCTCTGAATCCTCTGAATCCTCTGAATCCTCTGAATCCTCCGAATCCTCTGAATCCTCTGAATCCTCTGAATCCTCCGAATCCTCCGAATCCTCTGAATCCTCATAATCCTCTGAATCCTCCGAATCCTCGTAATCGTCCATTTATGCCAAATCCTTTTCCAGCCCCTCTGAGTCCTAAGATTATAATCGCGCCAAACCCTTCCACTCCAACATCTTCTACTTCAAACCCTGCTTCACCTTCGCGTGAACCCGTTGAAGAAGCAATTATAGACACATCCATGAATATAAACAGAGAATATTCCGAATATCACAAATCAATGTTAAATAAAAATGAAACATTTAATGTTCAGATCAAAGAATTCAATTCAAGTCTATTAAAAAGTAATTCCAACACAATTTTGTTACCAGTGTCCATAGATTTCGATGATTCCAATCCTTATTTACAAGACATCCTCTCTGAGTTAGGAGATAACGCGACGAATATCCTTAGCGAAGAACGCCAACTTCATTCCTTTCAAAAGATTCACCTGAAACAAAAAACATATTATTTACTTTTTACTAAAGTTTACTATTTTGATAATTGCACGTATCCTGATATATTTAAAACTTTAAAATCCGTAAGAGACGATATTGTACTTACCGGAACTATTAATGATATTTCCATCTCCGATTTCAAAAACCCCTTTCAACAGATGTATTTTGCTAAAATCTATAGTATGCTATTGTATCTATTCAATAATACTAATATATTTGTTAATATTTATAAAAACAATATAATTTACCCTGTTCCCTCTGAAATTGATAAAATATTAAAAGAAAATCATGATATCTGCACATCATTTCCTTTCCAACAGAGTTGTTCAGAATTGGAACGGACTACCTGAAGAAGTTGTGACAGCTAGCTCTACAAACTGCTTTAAAAACAGACTCGATCACTGGTTATGCACAAATAAACTACAGAAGACAAGAAATAAACAATGACTGTACCTTCCAACACTGTGACATAGACACATCAGCATCCAAGCTGCTCGTCTATAATAAAATAAAATAATAATAATATCCCTATCGCTGGTCATCTCGGATCCAATAGAATGTACGATAGAATTAAGGAAAGATACTATTGGAAAAATATGCGTTCTGACATAGAAAACTACGTGAAAGCATGTAAATTGTGCCAAACCAATAAACCATTGCGTAAAACGAATAAAGCTCCTATGCAGATAACTACTACATCTACTCGACCCTTCGAAAGAATCGGCCTTGATATCGTGGGTCCCTTACCTGAAGCAGGATTACAGAATCTAAGATTCATAGTTACACTTCAAGATGATCTAACAAAGTTCTCTATTGCTTACCCCGTTGCCAAAGCTACCGCAGAAGATTCATGTGAATGTCTAGTCCATTTTATATCTTTATTCGGAATCCCCAAAACTATACTTACCGACCAAGGTCCTAATTTTACTGCTGAATTATTTAAAAGAACATGCGAATTCCTAAAAATAAAACAAATTTATTTTTTATTTTGTTGTATGTATGTATCATTTTAAGTTTTTCTAAATTACTCATAGGTAAGACAGGCATATAGACATTTATATGTGAAAGCTAATAATTGGATCGAAGTTTTTTATATTTGACGACCTCTGTGGCGCAGCGGGCGAAGGTCCGCCTGCGACGCAAGAGGTTGCGGGTTCGATTCCCGCCTCGGAACAACTATTTGTATGATCTGCAAATATTTGTTCCGGGTGTCTGGGTGTTATATATGTATAATAAAAAAAAATATCTATCTATGTATGTATATTATATTAAGTATATCAGAAATCTAGCACCCGTAACACAAGCTTCGAGCTTACCACGGGGCTAGATGTCGCTGTGTAAAATTGTCCAGTAATATTTAATATTAATTTAATTAATTAATTTAATATTTATTTAATTTAATTAATTAATTTAATATTGTTTTTCACATAGTCATTGTAATCTGTATGCTTTCCGAATGAATAAAATAAATAAATAAATAAATAAATAAATTTGGTCAACTCCTTACCACCCTCAAACTCAAGGCGCCCTAGAAAGAAGCCACTCGACTTTAAAGGAATACTTAAAATCATATGTCAACGACAATCAAAACAATTGGCATAAATTTGTTTATACAGCCATGCTTACCTACAATAGTACCGTTCATACTACAACCCAATTTACACCATATGAATTAGTTTTCGGTCACAAACCTCATATTCCTGACTCAGTCTTTGAATTACGATCTGATGTGACCTATCCAGATTATATTAAGATGTTACATCATCGTCTCAAAATTTCTCGTGAAAAAGCAATCCAAAATATTCAATCATCTAAAGAAAAATCTAAATCTTATTATGACAAACATACCCGACCTATACAATACAAAGTAGGTGATTTCGTTTACATTAAAAACCATCTAAGACTTCGAAAAGCTTTATCCCCATTGTGGAAAGGTCCCTATAAAGTTGCTAAGATTCATGGTAATAATACTCTCTCTGTTTTCATAAATCGACGGTTGCTCAAACACCATTATGACGAAGTGAAACTAGCTGAGATAGAATCTCCTAGGTCTTAAGATCTAGCCAATTTTCTATCAAAGCACTGAAACAATTTGAAAATTTCAGAATATTTCCATCACTAATTTTCACGACGTCCTTGGGCCAGCAACACGTTCAGTCTCTGGATGAAAGTGCAGGTATTTTCTTCAACGCCGTCGGCAACCTGAAAATAATAAACGATTATATTTTTATACTAATCCCTACTGATTTAAAGTATATACTACCACATTTACAAAATATTGAAGGAGGACTTAAAGACGTAAAAATTCTATGTGAACAAAATAATAATCAAAACTATGAATGCCTTAACATGATCCCACCTCTATATACCTTGTTTGACGACATAATTAGGGACTATGATTCAATATCCCACTTAATATCTTCAAAATCTAGAAGATCTTGGTTCGCTGGTATTGGTTCAATGTTAAAAACTGTGATTGGTACTATGGACGAAAACGATTCAAATATGTACCATAGCGCCATTCAAACGCTTAATTCTGACAATAAGAAACTTGCCTATCTTCTAAAACAAAATATCTACCTTTCTAAATCTTCCATTGAAAATATGAATAACACTCTGAAAACAATTTCTGAAAACGAAATACGTTTGAATGATGCTATAATTAAATTAAGTATTAGTATGAGTAATATAAGTTTAGTTACAAATGAGGTCAAGATTAAATTAAGGATCAATGAAGTGTTAAACACGTTACATTCTAATTTACTTACCCTTAGTTTCAAAATTGAAGACATTGTAAACTCTATTTTATTTGCTAATTCCAATACGCTTCATCCCTCTATCTTGTCCCCAAGAAAATTGTATGAAGAATTAAATCGTAATCTCAAATTTTTACCCAAATACAAAGAATACCCTGTAAATATCGAATTAAATGATAATATTAATTTGTTACTAAAGATTTCCGAAATATCCGCTTATCACATCCCGAATAATATTGTTTATGTTCTAAGAATCCCTTTGGTCTATTTTACTGATTATGATCTTTACAAAGTAATACCAGTCCCGGTGTCACATAAAAACAAAACAAGTAAATTTTATTCTATGATTTTACCAACAAAAAATTATGTTGCTATAAGCAAAGATAAATCCACATATTGTACATTAGATGACATCCATTATTGTAAAACGATTTCTAAAACTTTCATATGTGACGCCACTAATATAATTCCTGTAAACAACAATCCTATTTGCGAAATTGAATTCATTACAAAAGTCATAAAAACACTTCCTCCCCAATGCGTTGTAAAATCAATTTATGGTGACTCAATTGATATTTGGCATGACCTCGGCCAAAATAGATGGCTGTTTGTACAATCAGACCCGACTAAGTTATCAATAGAATGTAAGAATGGCACTACTGATATGACTATAGTTGGTACTGGAATTTTAACTCTCGAACAAAAATGTATAGCCACTTGTAACAGTATAAAATTATTAACTATGTATAAACCTAAATTAAACATACCCTCTATTAACTCGGACTTTAACCTTATAAATGATAGTTGTTGTCAATTTAATGATTTTAAAGATAAAATCATCAACATGCCAAACAAAATTATAAAAAATATAAATTTAGATGATTTAAAAATCCTTAAAAATGAAGCTAACTTACAATTGAAAAATGTTGATGAGTTTATTAACAAAAATGATAACCTATTTTTGAATCATATCAGTTTCCCTATTCTAACTATAATTTTAGTAATTTCTTTTGTTATTTTTATTATGTTCTATTTTTGTAAGAAATTTAAATGTCTTTATTTTATATCTCGTAACAAACAAAAACGAGAGATAACTCTTGAAAATGTAACGGAGAATATAATAGAAGATATACCGCTACCTAGATTAAGAATTGATTAAAATTTTAAGTATAAGTAAAATAGGTATATATACCTACACTATTCATTAAATTTATAAAATCAAATATAAAGTTTATGTCTATGAATAAGTTTATAAAGTTTAATTGTAATTGTCTATTATTATTGTAACACTTTAAAATAAAATACTAAATAATTAAAACTTTCGTAACTTTGAAAATTATTTGAATGAAATATTTTAATGTAATTTCGAAATACTTATGTACTTAGTTTATCTGTAGCTTAAGGCAATTATGTAATTATATAATGTTATTTTTTTTAAACTTATTGTAAACGTGTGTGTGTTCGGTTTGTTATCCTTTCTTCTCCCTTCTATTTACCAGTAAACTTATTTTATAATACATAAATAAATTATATATAAAAAATATATACTTATATTAAATAAATACATAAAATAAATATTATAAATATTATCTTTTCCGTAAACTTACTTTTCAAAGTAACTTTCCTCTTAACCCGGGAGATGTTATATCCCAAGATATATCCCCAAATATGCCTATGTATTTCTTACTTTATATTATAATTGCATATCTAAGTATTCTATCATTCTAAGTAATATCATATGTATATCTGTCCTATACGATACTCCCACTTTCTCAGCTCAGTTCGGTCATAGATCCCAACCGGCACGCACACACGTTATATAAAAATATTTGTTCGCGAAATAATTCTCAAAAATCTACTAAATCTTGTGCAAGGACTTTAATTAAATAAAAATAAAACTTTTCCTTTTTTTTAAAAAGTGTTTTTAAGATCCCCGTATAACAAATGAAAAAAAAAAAAAAATGATGAAATATTACGACAAATTAGTAAAATAACTAACATAATTTTTGAAAACGTATAAGCAAACGGTATCACTTTGACAGACAGATGAGTCAATGTTACAGTAAAGTTGTAGCACGCACACAAGTATAGTGATGCAATAAGTATTTCCTCTCACCCGTTGAAATTATCACGGTTTTGTGGAGGGGAGTTCATTTTTAGAATGGATTATCTATACAACGCTATTATATTATTACTTACGTATGTGAAATAATTCAAAAATTAACTCCAATTTCGAATGCCTATAATAGCAAAACAATACGCAAAACAAACACATTCAAAGCACTGGCACAGAACATATAATTACGTACTGGCATAGATCGTTTAGCTAAAAACAACACGTTCCAATGATGATAAAAAACAATTGAGTCGGATTACCGTACGTTCCATTCCACATACTTTTATTCTTGCTGTTTTATTATTTAACGGAAGGGTGCGGGCTGCGATTACGTTCGTTCGTTTATAAAAGAGACCACAGCAGCCTGGTTTATTTCATTCAATATGGATTTGTTTCACCGGCATGGCTTTACAATGTGTGCGTTTGCTAGCAGCGCAATAATTGCTTATCTTTACGACTAACCGACCTGCCCCCAGCGCCATTTGCGTTTTTTACATTATTAGCTTGTCATATATGAATGATTATTTTGAAATCACAATCGATAATTATTTTCATCGAACATGGAATCGATAAAATTATTGCATACAATACAATTTAACATAGATTTTATTTTATTTGTTTGTTCCCAAATAGTTCGAAAAATTAATAAAAAAAGTCCAACAAAATAAGTATTTTCCTCCTGCTTTTTTTTCTATTGATTGCTTCAATGTCGCAAATAGTAATGTTTACGAAGTAAGTATATTTATAATATCTATAAATCAAATAATTAAATAATAATAATACGAGTAAGTTATGAATCTATGTAGTTACAAAGTTCAATGTTTACGGCTTTATTGCAACAATTTCATGAAAAGCCAATGAACAGCATTCATTCTTATAACGAACCAGAATCAATAACATAAACGTGATAAGTCAAACGAACCGGAAACGCTTGTTAGTATCTGGGACAAAATATACAGTATTCGCAAACTATTGCAGTAAGTAGATACATATACCTACTAAGAAATAAAAAGTCTTAGCGACTATCATGTTTTACTTATGAAAAAATATGACAATATTCTCATAGCCTGACTCGGAAAGTAGTCTCTAAGTAAAAATGAAAAGAAAAACTTTACCGTTTTTCCATTTACTGGAAAGTTTCCGCTTTGAGAAATCAACTTCATTTTCATACAGAATGTTCATCTTTAGCACAGGATGACATGGCTGAATTTGTTAATAATACTTACCTGATTAATCTTACTGTGAAGATATGGAACTTAGTATTATGGAATGAAGCTGTCAGACCGCATGCAAGCCAAATTACACTAGGAGACATCTAAATTTTATAGGACTAGTTTACACAGGCGGCTTTGCCCGAGTTTTTATTAACCATGTTAGAGTAAACTTTGCCGCTGTACAAAGAATCCTAGGTGTTATTCTGATGTATGCTATAGGGCTCCATCCGCGGCTTTTCCCGGGTTTTCCCGTAAATTTGAACTTTCCTGCCTTATAAAGGATTTTCGCGGTTAATAGTAGCCTATGTGATGTTCTGACATAAAAGCAACTTTGTTGTGAAATTTCTTTAAAATCTATAGGTACAGAAGATAGTGCGTGAGTGTAACAAACATCCATACATTCTTACAAACTTTCTCATTTATATTAGTAGGATTTGTTTATTATACCACCCGTAGGTACAATTCATTCCAATTTTACCGTTTGCGAAACCATATTCGCTGTGCTTCTGAGTAATCTCAGACGTGTAATTTCCTCATCTCGACGGAAAAGGGGGTAGGATGTCAACGTATATTCAAATCTGTGTCCTCCGGCCTTTTCTTTGCTCTAGATTTTGTTTTTTTACTATGAATAATATAAGTATTTTGTTAATTTGTGTAATATTACATACGATTGAAACAAACAAAAATTAAGGATTGGAATAATCTTTATTATACTTTTACTGTAAATATATTTGGTCTTTATTCGAGTTTATCATATTGAATTAGGTACTCGCGTTACTGTGGATTTCTCAAGGTATTTTCTTGCAAAAAGTAGCCTGTGCTATGAGACGTATGTTTTTGCATGAAAATAACAAATAAATAAGTACACTATTGTTCCTATATGTAATGGATTCTGCGTTAAAATAACCTTTCTCAGATATAATCACTCATTATACGACTTGTTTTAAATCACCTATCAGGGTTAATGCCACAAATCACTCCACAAAGCTAAATAGCTAAATGATCATCCATAAATCTGTGCAAACATATTTCAGGCGCCGCTGTGTCGCGTTAAGGTCAAGGCGAACTTCAAGTGACCAGAGGGTGATGCCAATGTTTTGAATGTTTCTATCTGTGTATTCTACCTGGATATCTACTGGTAACATACACGAAATACCTACATCAAAAACGATTTATATATATTCTAGTTAAATTCTTTAATAACAAAGAAATAAAATAGGTACCTCTATATTGATTTCTTTGCTTTTAAAGAACATAATGACAGAATATCAGTCAGCATACATGCATGGTGGAAATCTCATTTTCGGTTTAAATTCTCATTTTATCATAAAAAATCTCAAATATTGATAAATTTTAATACAAATTTTACTTATAAAAACTTCTCAAATAAACATTTAAATCAAAGTTTTCAAAATTAACGTTTTAAAAACTGTTTACATCACCGCCAAATTCTGAAGAAGCTGTTTGCCATACCCAAAATCTTATTACTTAATCCCTTAAGACCGCACGATTTCATTTGTTAAGCAATTTAACTGTGTGTAAATACATTAGCTCTTGTAAGACAGGTAAATAGTAAACACTTAAGAGGATGAAGTCAGCGTAATGGGAGACGCGCCATGCCCGGGGGACGTGTTTTAATGATAGCTATAGAATTTCTGCACGACTGAATCCGCAGGAGAAATTATACTTACTTTTGCTGCCTTGTTACTACAATCTTTACTCTACGTGATCTTAGAGTTTTGATAAAGTTTATACATACTTATGTGTAGTATAGATAAAAATATTTATTCATAATAATGTATAAGTTGCCACGTAACCACGAAACAATAAACGTTCTGATGTGTATTTTTGCTTGTAATTGTATTTGCTAAATAAGCAACCGTTTTTGCAATATGGGTGCGATAACAAACTATATTTATCTTTGTTTTTTATCATTTTACGTTGTTTTTAGATACATTAAGTAGTTTATTAAATATCAAATTACCTAATCTATGAATATAATATTATATAATATTGAAATAAATGAAATGGTTGTTTATTTGTAAAAATTTAAGGATACCTGAAATTCAGGAGTTCAACGTCTTAAGAATATATTACGGAACGCGAACGGACTATACAAATTCAGTTCCAATCTACGTGATTGGAATCCTATAGAATGGGATCCAACTGAAACTACGTGTACCTATCTACTGTCCGCTCCTTTGCCCAAGCTTAAGTGTATGTATTGTGTTCAAGTGAATGTATTGTGTTCGAGCTTATCTCAGCAACACCGCGAGATGGAGTTGGGAATTCCAGGGAATCCTTTCAAGTGTCCCACTGGGGTATTCTTTGTCGAATGGTACTTCACTAATGGGTATAAGTATGTGTACCTTTCTCAGTCTTTCCTTAAACTTGACCAGACCAGAACCATCCTTTTATAAAAATTACAAAAATATTTTATAAATGCAACAATGTTTGATTTATATGTTATGTTATTTATTTCTAAATTAAATTATCTTAAATATTACTTAGGCAGGTGTATTAATTACAATTGAATAAATAAAGGTAAGGATCTGATAAATCATTTGTTTGTAATTGTCTTTCAATAATTCGAGGGACCTTTCGAATGGCAAAGTGTGTTGTTGATTATTCCTAGCGTGTTGAATTCACTATCCATAATTACTACATCTAAAACAATATTTTGATTGTTAAATCCCTCAGTCACGTCATAGAAACTTAAAGCTCGTAATTCACAATACTATTCCGATTGCGGTAAATTGCGAAAAAGAAAAACGTGTAAACCGAAATCGTTGTGAAATGTGTTTATGTAAATAGTTCAGTCGTCTAGAGAATATTCCTTTTCACGACTCGTTTTTAAACGTTAGCTAGAGTTGTCTCTCGAGAGGTGGGGTGCGTAGCAACAGTACCATATCTATAAGGGGGGGGGGGGTGGGGTGGCCTGGGAGCGCCCGGCTACGTGGGCGAGTCTGTAGTACCTGGTAGTACGGCTTAAACCCACAGGGTGTTATTGTTGTGTCTACATAGATTTGCGCAGGCGCGTGGAAGCCGCGTGCAACCGATTGCTACTGTACCGAGTTCAACTTGTAATGGTAAGTAAATAGATAGTACCTATCGAATGTTCGATGATTTCGATCTCGTAGGTTAGGTTTTCCAATAAAGTTAATTAAAATTGCAAAGGATAAAAGCTACAATAAAATTCAGTAGTAATTTTTAAGTATCTGAGGAGTTTCATCGTAATATTTTGGTTCATACATCTTCTATTACTTTAATTAATCGATTAAAGTAGGTATAATTTACCTATTTACACCACGCAAATATAAAAAAAAACTTGCAATTCCGTCAGGTATATCGTTTATCTTTTAGTAAATTGGATGTTATGTTGTCGTAAACATAACATAACATAAAGATAATAAAAACTTTAGAAAATATTTGATAAATTATGTGGTGGAAAGAGTTCTTTAAAGAAACGTTAAAACTTTCAATATTAAATTCAACCTTCAAAATAACGAGCCACTCAACTCGTGCGTGATGAATATTATTCAAAGTTAAGGTTGTAAGCTCACCTTCGTCTTGATTGCTTCCTAAGAGCACTTCGGCGTTGTGAAATTTGCCCTCCTTCATCATCGTGTCTGGGTCCTTGGGGAGAAACACGCCGTCGACCGTCGGCGCCGAGGGAAAGCCCAGAATGCCAGTGTACGAGTTCCATTGCTGCACAGATATAGTCTTCGCATCCACTCCCCGCATACAATCCATCACCAGACTAGGATCAGCCGCGAGCAAACTACTGTTACAATTACAATCATCCACCAAAACCTTCCCGATATCCTGAGCACGCTCACCAGTCATCCAACTCCATGGTGCGTTTAATGTACCCGATTGTAAAATCCCTCTTTTGAATAACCCTTTCATTTCAGGCGACAGCATATGCAAACTGACACTCCCGCCTCCAGCAGATTCACCAAACAACGTTATCAATTCAGGATCGCCACCAAACACTCGGGCATTATCCTTGATCCAACGTATCGCCAGTTGTTGATCCCATAAACCCATATTACCAGGCGCTTCCTCGCTTCCCTGAGAGAAAAATTTATTCAAATATAAAAATCCAAACGCACCAACCCTATATTGCATGGAAGCGACTATAACATCACTGGAAGAAGCCATTATGTCCGCTTTATATAGGTCAAGTGTCGCCGTGCCACTCATGTAGCCTCCACCGTAAATCCAAACGAGTATTGGCACTTTAGGCCTCTCCGCAAGAGGCTTATCTTGATGATGACGAACTCTCAAGTGCTGTGGAACCCAGATGTTGAGATAGAGGCAATCCTCTGAGATATTTGTATTAGGGTTCCACATTTCCTCGCCTTCGAACCCGGGGAAGTATTCGTAGCGTTCTTGGTAGCAGCTGTTGGGCATCGCAGTGGCTTCGAGGACGCCATGCCAGGGTTCTATGGGGACGGGTTTTCGGAATCGCAGCGGGCCGAGTGGGGGTTTGGCGAACGGGATGCCAGTGAAGATGTGAACCTCGCGGCCCATTACCGTTTTGGCGTAGCCCTTGACGAGGCCGCTCTTTGTCTCGACGATGAGTGGGTCATTATGGAAGTTTTTCGGGACGGCGCTCGTAGTGGGGGTCGTCTGGGTGGTGGACGTTGTCGTGTCATGATGATTCGCCCACGACCGCGCCCACACCCCGGAAAACAAAAAGCACAGTAAGAGCTTTGTGAATACAATTTTCGTGTTGTTGATCATCTCGGCGCTTTTAATCGAGCTTGCTTTAACGAGATGAGTCAGAATATAATCTGAAGTAGTCCGCCAGTTTAATGAGGTATTTGTTGAAACACATTTCTAGTGCACTGGTTTTGTTAAATTTTGTGCTTTGTGTACCTGAAACAAGAATTAAAAGCTTTATTTTTTTGTTTGAATAGTAATATAACAGCAATGCATACCTATAATGGTACATAATGTATAAACGTAACAAATGTTAAAATTATTTTTGATGCAACGATAAATTCTCCTTTGTAAACACGTTGTTACTACGCAGTTTTTTGCGATAGGCTTTAATAACAAAGATTTAACAGTATGTATCTTTAATTTAGAATTTAAATGAACAATATTTCTAGATCACACCTTTAGTAGTTAAAATAAATCCACCAACAAAGTACCTACAATGGTATAATACATATACATATGTTTAATAAGGTAAACATACATATATTTCACTATCACACAGTATCGTGAACTCCATTAGCTGAATTTAAACAAAAAGAGTAACTGACGGGAAATGGTAAATCAATCACAATCAAACCGTGAGGGATCGGTCTAGGTAATGATGCTATTGAAGATAGCTAGGGTTGCCCCGACGAAGTAAATTACTCAGTACGGAGCATGCAAGAAAATAATATTGTAAGTAAGTATATAAAGTTATTTGTGTAGTATTTATATATATTCTTATATATATAAAACTTTAGAAATTCTTATATATAAAATAACAACGCAAGAAAGGATGGGCCTATTGCTTTCGGTTTTAAAAGAGTCGTAGTAGCCCAGAAACAGTGTAAAAAGTGAGAAAAAATAGGAATAAAGCGGGCGAAGCCGCTGGTGGGTCAGCAGTATCGTAAGATAACCATGTGGGTCTAAACCCCATTCGCAACAATTTTACTTAATTTTAACACTTTACTTTTTTCATAAATAAGACAGGTGAATTAATTAGTGCGTAAAACTGCGTCGCCATGTAAGCCAGTGAATTTTATTGATAGGAGGTAATCAAGAAGGCTCTAGCTTCATAAAAGCTTACGACTATAATCCTAATACGGACGTTAGGCTGCGAGTAAAATCACAGAGATAGCAGGTCAACTGAGACAAAGGCGAACTAAAATCGTTAGAATTGTTCAGAAGTTCTTTGCCGGGGAAAATGCCTTTTTACATGAATTATAATTATTTTAGATACCTATGCTTCTTAAACTTTTACAGAAATATTTATATTTATACTAGATAATTTGTATATCTTATGTAGACATTATATATAGCGACGATTAGGGGTCTCCATTCTAAAACAAACGTTTTTCGCCTTAATGACTTATTGAAACGGATATTTTTTGTAAAATAAAATACTTAACTCTAATGGAATGTAATCAGCAAAGAAAAGTAAAATACTATACACCTGTACTCTAATATATCTGAATCCTAGCCTTACCGCAACGAGCAAATGTAGCATAAAAATGGCATTCGAATTGCCAATTCCACCTCACATTCAACAGATAGTCGATATGGGTTATCGTCAATTTATGTCTGTATGAGGTCAGGCCGGGACCCGATCGCGCTCGATCGTGCGATCATTATTTCATCGGACTCTCCGATGGGTCCCTTGTGACCCATAGAGCCAGCTTTTGGGTTCACAGGTTACACTTTGGAAGAATAATGGATATTGCTTCCCTATTTCGTTTATTGAAATGCGTTCCACAAGTCCGACATGGGAAAATTGAAATTTGGGTCTCTATTATTCAGTGTGGTTGATTTATACGCGTGGAAGATATTAATGTGTTCAATTTGAGGGGTATGGTTGTCTTAAAATGTGTGGGAGCGACTTAATAATGACGATGAATAGCACTGTGGTTAGTTCTTCTAGAGATTTTGAAGATGTAAAATAATTGCTAGAACACTCTTTTTCACCATAGTAAGCAATAAGATTTTCGTTCGGATTTTTGTAGACAAACAGGGCCCCTTAAAGTTATGAAAGCCCAAGGGCGGGCGCTACTTTGTACAGATCAGGGCTGTTGCCAGAGCACGAGATTTAGGATGCTCTTACCCGAGTGCTTTAAACCCTCCTTTAGAATGGGTTTAAATACGCTTCTATAGTTTATGTACGCACTTGTTTGCCGGTCGCTTGTTTAGGTATGTATTCTAAGGGGTCAGTTGCCTTGGACATCGATTATTTATTATGTATCTCCTCGATTATTATTTCAAAAGCTTTTAACGTTGAATTAAAATTAGTTGCTCTAATACTACATTAAGATTAAGAAGAGTACATATCTAAACGAATATGCCAAAAACGTTGTCTTCGTGTTTTTAAAACTCAACATGCAACACTCCGATATTAACTAAAGTTCAAAGCAATTTCATTACTAAAAGAAATTATGGTTATTTTTCAATTGGCCCGTTTTTCCAATTGATTTTCATCTTGACCTTTATTTAATACGGTCTGTTGAACGAGAAAATATTAAGTATTCATTTGTTGTTGTTATGTTGGACAGCATAAAAATACCACGATAAAATTATTTGCAAAGTTTGAATTTACGTCATAGGTAAGCCTTAGTAAGATTTTCGTTATTGGTTTTCATTTCATGTTTATTCCATACGAGTTTGTTGTTCTTTCCTCCCTTCGGCTCATGATTTCCACGTAGGTCCAAGGTATGTTAAAACTTTGTTCCAACTGTCAAACTCCACCAAAAACAAACAGGTAAGGACCGACAAAACCACTACGTGCTTTGAATGTTTCTGAAGAGATCCTATAAAATTATTGATCCAACCAATTTCCTAAGTCTTCCGAAATGAAGCTCTTTGAAGATGAAGAAATTGTTGGGGTCTGCTCTCAAAGCTAAAGTTTGGTATTAATTAGTGCGATATATTTTGACTAAGTTGTACGCTCAAACATTAACTAACTTGGAATCAGAACGATCGAACGCCTTTAGAAAGTTTTAATACTTTTTCTTTACTTCACTTAATTGAATAAATGATCCTTATGTATAATATATTAATGTCTATGTTATTATTGTCATTAATTTTTTAGTTTCTGTTATTTCGCAGACGTGAATAGGACAGACAGACACCCTGGTGAAAACAATCAATAAAAAATTATAACTTACGTACTTAAGTAAGTATAATTTCTTAGCATGTTCCGAAAGTGGATCTAATAGAAAAGATGGTACATAACAACAGTAACAGTACCTCAGTATGCAATGCTTTGTGATACATAGTAATGAATCTGAAACTTCATCGTAATCGCGCAGTGTTGCTCAACATCCAAGAACATTTGTTAGGATCAGCGACAAGCCCTCACTAGAGATATCCCTCTAAATTAAGTTAGGGTTACTCTGTATGCAGACTGGCGTCTCCTACCAAGGTCCAGACCCCACGGCACTCCACTATGTAAGTTTACGATGCCCACTTTAACTTGTATCACGACGGTTTAAAATTTACAGTCACGCTGTTGCAGACACGTTCGCGCTTCATGTTTTATCGCTTGTTGGGACGTAATGTTGTTTATTATTTAGAGGGAATTAAATTAAAGATATTTTGATCTCATGGGACTCGAATTCGCGAACTTTCCCGTGACTACATGACAGGACAACAAGGATACTGTGTTCCAAATAAAATTTAAATTTGTTCAGTTTATTATTATTTTAATTATATTAACACTACCCAAATATCGTATTATAGTATTACGTAAGTACAACTACATACATAATATATTAGTAGTTAGTTCATATAGTTTGGTAAATAGGAGTGGTAAAAAATAATATTCATATGATATAATGGTTGGATGGACCAATAACAATTCAGTCCCTAGGGCCCAAACTTATAAAACACGACGTCTTCAAAAGTAAGGCAATTCGTCGAAAGAGTACTCAATCTTGGACAAACATCTTGACATTTACTAGAACTGCTTTGATGAAGTTGAAGTTCTTACCTTTGGGAAAACATACTTTCAATAAACTTTGTAACTTTTGACTCATCTTCAAAGGAAAGAAAATAAATTAGATATTGCAGTGCTACAGAAAGTTCTTATCTACTAAAAGGGGGGTAATAGCAAAGGCATCTAAGTGACAGGATTTCAGCGACAATACTTTAAATAGCTTTATTACACACAGGTAGATATTTGGAAAATAAATTGTGTTGTGTGAATTTAGCGTAGTGAATTAAGGGCTTATCTCTCTTGTTACTGTGCCCCAGCAGGGGAAACATAAATAGGAATGCTCATGCTTATTGAGTACGTATACTTACTGATTGATTTATTTATGTAGATTTACTGATTGATTTATTTATGAAATGGCGATTGTACCTTTATTAATATACGTTATATGACTTACCTAGTATATCAAATATCAACCCTTGTTAAAAAGCTAAATAAATGAATCTTTGAATCTACTTTCCGCAATGAACGCATAAATTTTTTCATTCTTCCAATGCGAGTATTCTTTTAAGTGCATTGTTTACTCGCTTTCGCCTACATCTTGCACCCTCTGCCTCTCAGCCGGGAAAAGAGCCCGGGGCGCGGGAGGAGCGGCCGGCGCGCGCCGCTCGATAAATCGATCACAACAGTAATACGAGCGTCCTTGAGCTTGCAGCCTGCAAGACACACCCCCGCCAAGTTCATTGCCAACTGCCTTTATCTCCCAAAAGCCTATCAAAATACATTCCCACGATCAATGTAGGTTAGCACCAAAAACACAGCTTTGAAACCAAAGGAAGGAAAATTTGTTATGATTAAGTACTAACTATGTTTGTTTGTATTGTAAATTGTCCTTAACTTCAACTACAAATTTATTGGGTTGGAATTTTGCGCTGCTTTTATCTGCCAAAAGCCTACTATGTATCTATATTCCTACAGGTTTAAGATCAGTAGCTTGACTCCTATCAAAGGTCCGTCTCAATTCTCTCTGAGTTACGATCAAGGGAATTTACATTTCTGTTTAAAATACTAATTAAAAATTCACTCAAATTGAATAAAACACCTGATAGCCGATTGGCGCTTGGGCGATCATGAGATATAAATCGATCGCAACAGTAATACAACGCGGCGACGTGCAGCCTGCAAGACACACCCCCACAAAGTTCATTGACAACTGCTATGCCAAAAGCCGAATACTTACGACCTACTAAGACTATGAAGGTCATTTAATCAATTACCTCTAATATAGTGTTGATCATGTTATAGTGGTGCAGGCTTACAAATAGTGCCACATCTTCAGTATCCACGAGTGTCATAAAACCGTTTAGTTATTACTGTACTAACTTTCTACCATCACCAACCCGACTGTATACCAATAATAGGTTTTACTGGGAACCCGTGTACATATTGGGCCTTAATGTTATGATAATAATAACAAGTTTAAATAAGTATGGGAATAGTACTAGATCCTGTTTGTCCAGCGCAGAAAAGACCAATGTCCCCCTGCACTTTTCTCAAGCGGATGATATTGACCTGAACACGTGACGAAGCCAATTTACGAATTAGGAACACAACCCACGCTTCATACGTCATACCGGCGGTTATGTTCAAGCAAGTTTATTGTGTGA
Organism: Chloroclystis v-ata; assembly: GCA_963691955.1. Taxonomy (NCBI): domain Eukaryota; kingdom Metazoa; phylum Arthropoda; class Insecta; order Lepidoptera; family Geometridae; genus Chloroclystis; species Chloroclystis v-ata. The sequence continues at coordinate 5,220,196 of OY829902.1, read as the reverse complement.
CAAATTGACGGCGAAATAGCTTATAATTAGCGATTTTAAATTACCCTCCTGTGGTTTACACAATTTATGACATGTTTAGACCCCCCGCTAACTGCAGACTTTCTATCGGCCGATAGTTTGGTCGGGCTTATAATCAGTATGAAGATGTATGCAAGTCCGCATACTACAACGATTTGGTATCGGCCGATAAATAAGTTTGATAGGCTTCTCAACTGCGTTCAAACTGAAAGATGATCAAACTATCGGCCGACTGCTATATTAGTATGGAGCTCCTTGCAAGCGCGCACACTGACCGATTGTTTAGTCGGCCGATGGTTCACTTCGCTCCGAGTTTTGGAGCCGGAAGGTCGTGCATTCTTTCATTATGTCCAATTCTACTCAATCGCTCGTTGTAGAAACGTAATCTAATTTTAATTTTCGGGTAATCTAGTAATTTTGAATGCATCGTGTAAAATTTTCCATTTAATAATCTAGTACTGTAGATGGGATGCACCCAATACTCTCGGACTCTCTTCTTGATTTTTCTCCTCCGTTGTATAAGAGCAATTACAATATTTCTGGACAATATTTTCCTACGAGAAACTTCCATTATGCGACCGCTCTCTTCAACGGTAGCTTAACAACTGAATATCGTCGGCCGACTGTTGGCTAGTTTGCGCACTCACCACCAACCCAACTGTTTAGTTGGCGCAGTGTGCGCGCTAACAGCCCAACCCGACCAAAATATCGGCCGATAGAAAGTCTGCAGTTTGCGAGGGGTCTTAAGTTGTTGATATATCCATTACGCTTGTCAGAAATGTTCATGCTATACTTACCAATTTGTTTATTCCTGAGTAAAAGTTTGTTAGAGCGAAATCGGTAGGCATAATTTCATGTCTTTTTTCTGTGTCATTGCCAGTCATTCAAGGTAAAGTTCAAGGCGGATTTAAATTTCATTTGCAGACTTCTAAGGTAATAACGAATTCAGGGAGGTAACTCGCTCGTTAAAGGGGATCGATTTTATAATTTTAAGAAATTCCTGATTTTTCTTTCTTCTAGTTATTGATTATCTAATTATAAATAATTTACATATTTATTAAAATGTATTATAGTGGTTTAGTTAGATGCCGTGAACCTGAATTGATGTAGTCCTGATTCGCCTTCTTGTTGCATCATAGACTATATTATTATAATCAGATAATATTCTGGTCCTTATAATAATATTGGTAGTTTTCAAATGACTACATGCATTTATTTATTGCACTAATCTTACCAAACCAATATGTTTTGTTACTAGGTCATACATTATTTTTAATTGAATTATTTTAATTTTAATAGGTACCTACCATGCTCGTTTTATTCCAAAAAATCTTTATTTTATTGAACATAATATATTTTGCATAATATCATGTACTTAATCATTTTTATAATTTTAGTACCTACTTGTTAAAGTAATAATATTAATAAAGCCTTTTATTTCATATCCAAACCCTTAACTTAACCTTGTTAAAGAACTTATTCTAAAAACTTAAGGAAATACTTTCAAACTAAAAATGCATACATCCGATAAAAATAGCAGTCAGATGTAGTAAAGTACGTAAATAATTAAACATTTCTTTTTTATTTAAAACCGAGTTGAATAAAATTGTAAGCCTTTTTATTTAGCAAGCTGTATTGTCCCTGGATTGGTTCCAGTTCATAAATTTTAAACAGTAGAGTTTGGTGGCCTAGATCCTAAGCTCTGGTTGTTACGGAGCGGCGATAAAGGTTTTGGATATTTCTATTTGAGGAAGCTTCGCGCTTCTTCGTTTTATTGAATAAAATTAACTTAAGATCATCATCATATGATAGTAAACCTTATAACGTCTCACAAAAAAAGAGAGGAAGTGAGGAGTCAAGTCTCTTGTAAAATCTCTTTGGTATTATTTTATTAACATATTACATATTTCGATATTTTGTTAAAGATCACCAAGAAGAGAACTTGGTATAATCCCCACGCTTACGTGGGGTTATATATCACGATGCGTTGGTGATTCTAGTGAGTTGGTGTAAGTTGGAAGACTTCTGTCCCACTTCCAGTGTCTAAATTCTTAGGTCAGTTTTACGACCGCGATAGAAATCAGATGGTACTATTTTTAAGCCCCACAAACGTAAAAATGTTAAATGAAAAGTGGTAAATAAAGCACCCGGAAAGTCCCTTTGGGAGGGTTTGCAAGGTTCCTGATTGAATAAACGACGGGTATAAGAATTTCCGTTCTGTTGGGTCTCGATTACTACTGAAAATCTTTTATGATACAATTTTATAATGTTTTACTAGCGGTTCCTGCCGTTTTTGTCTGGGAAAAATAGATTTTGCAGCGGGTATAAGAAGTTAACCGCGCTTCAATAAATTTGCAATTGAGAGACATTTACTTCAACTACGCTTTCAGCTGTTAATTTTTGAGAATTTCTCTATCTTTAACAATGTACCTACTAGGTAGATACTTGTTTACATAGATTCAGTTATTCAAACTGTTTAAGTTATAATAAACGTAAAAAGTAGGTACCGTAAAACACTCCAACATTGCCCACATTTTTCGAATAATTACAATTTTTGTTATTTTTTTGTATGGGGACACAAGTATTTTCTATTAGCATCTGCAACTATAGGATATTTTGCATGTATTATTTTATAAGATTTTGTTATTCGTCAATATTAAATCAAGTATTTTATTATTTTTAAAGGCGGGCAATGTTATCTCGACTTATTGCCAACATTGCCCGCGTTGATTTTTGACGCAAATATCTCCTCTCCGGCCTCTAATCAGCTGACAGCAAAACCTGTACAAGAATTCTGACCAAAACTGGCCTTTACTTTAAAACTAAAGCGAATCCATGACAGGTTTCCTACCAAAATCCATGTTAGGCTAGTTGGGCAAAATTACCCTGACCTTGTTAGCATTTTCCATACAATTCGCTTTTCGCCTTTAGAAAAGTGATAGGGTTGGTACATCTCAGTAAACTGTTCTTGACTTTTTATTTCTTTTTATGTTAATAAAAAAACAAGATTATCTTCTATTGAATTATTTAAAAAACTTTTGAGTAACATGTTTGATTCAACAGATTCACATGCAAGTATTAACATTTATTCCGTGTTATTTTTAATACATTCTGGTTCCAATCTTTCGTCTGGACTTTCTTTGACGAATTCGAGATTTTGTTCTTGCTTTTAAGAAATAATAAAAATAAATTATCTAAATAATCAAGATAATAATAATTAGCAAAAAAAAAAACTCGGATGTGTCAACCCTAAGCTTATTTTGACTGCGGGCAATGTTGTCAATAGTAGATAGCAAAAATACCAGATAACTTTGCCCACCATTATAACTTTAGTTATACAAGAGCTGCATCAATGACAATAACGTTATAATAATACCTTAAGTTTTTTGTACAACATAATATAAATTAAACTCATCTGTGTTTTCTCCATCACGCACAATCCACTTTTGAATTTTCACCAAAATTTGCCCGCAAAAATACACTCTGTCTTTGACGAGTTCCAACAAGTTACTGAGTGACTTTAGCGTTACATCCAATAGACAGTGGTGCTAAACACAAAACCTATTTTCTACCAAAGTCAATAAATGTCACCATAGTATTCAGATATTTTTGCTATTAAAAGTTTTGCTTAAAAATTGGTCTTCGGGCAAAATTACCCTCGGTGGCAATGTTGGAGTGTTTTACGGTATACATAATAGTATTCATCATCCCAAATTCAAGATTAATTTATTTTTATCAGCAGTAATTTGGAAACTCCTGAATAAACACAGCAAGTAAAACCTTTGCAATCCACAAATACAAACAGATTCAACGCCCCGTAATTTACTAATTAGCAAGTCCACTATGCCTCCAAAACAGACACAGAGCCCAAGTCAGACACCGAGGGAAACCTAGTACGTGCTTATTTGCATTTAGATCAGGTATTTTGAGTCGAAAATGCCCTTCAATGCTTTGCTTAGAAATAGAAACGAGGACGGCCGCGCGAGGTCGGCGTTTAATATATTTTTCAGGTAGGCATTAAATAATAAAGTAGTTAGTTCTAAACCATAAAGAAATGTTCTTCATCAAAACTACACATATAACCCCCTCAATGAGATTTTAAGCAATAAAATATATACAACTTGGTATCATTGGTAACCATATCAGCTCCATTAGGTACCAAATGTTTCATATTTACTAACATAATGTAGGTCAAGCCCGTATTTTGTATCTAACGACTGAGAAGGTAAACAACTTGTCATAATAAACCCGTAAAAACGTCATCCATTACTTACTTCCAACGCTTTCTTCATATCAAATAAGTTAAGTAACTCAGTAGTTGAAGTGGAAATAAAGCTAAGCACGTGAGGCAGATTTGCGCTACCTAGTTATAAAAATATGTCTAAGCAAAAGTAAAATTATGTACCTAATAGTGATGAATGGACTTCTAGCGTTCTAATGCTAAATGACGATGATAGGAAAAGAATTTAGGTAGTTCAAATTCTCGCAATAAATACTCTCCCGAATTTATGAATCTTTCAGCTTTCTATCGCGTGGTGGAATGCATTTCCACGGCCAAATAAATATTGTAGTTGTGTCGTTTCTATAGGTGATAATGTTTCCTGAACCTAACCTTTCCTTTTTTAGTGGTATTATTGTTATCTTTGGTAGTAAATGTAATTTTAAATAAATACTTTTGTTTCTACATAATATACGTGGTGCCAATATTTTAAACTTACCAATATTTTAAATGGGAAAGTAATATTGATATGAATAGTTTTAGGGTTAATAATAGTTTAAGCAGTTTTAGGTTCAATGTTATTTTATTATGGTTGTCGAGACTCGAATAATACGATAGTGTTACGAATAAACGTTAATATTATTTGGTTATAACTCACAACCCATAAACATAATTCAAGAAAATCCTACTTGATCCCCGGGCAGATAACGTCATGAGAATAGCTATTTACAAAGGGTGTTTGAAATTAAGGATTTCCTTACATTCTGATATGGGTGGTTTAAATTGACATGTAACAACGCTGTAAGTGAGCGCTAGCGCTGACAGTTAGTCACGCTATATTTTACAAACGTTTCGTAAGGGTTACATGGACTGAAATAAGCTCAGGCATCTACTTGGGATATACGTATTTAAACCTTTTATCATATATCCCGTATAAAGTGAAAGAAAAGTTTATTTTCGTATGGTTATAAATTCTAACAAACTTTTCCAATTATGACTTTACGAAAAACAAAACTGACGAATAATCTCAAATCCATGCAATATTAATTTATTTATTTAATGCTAACCTAGATCTTTTCACTTACCGAAACAATAATACGATGTGTAGATACTGTGCCCATTTATTTTTCTTACACTATTTATTAAAAGATAAAAAAGGCCTGGTGAGTTCAACATTATTTTAAGCTGCTAATGCAATCTTTCTCTATGAGTATGCAAAAGTACCAACGTACATATATTATATACGTATGTATGTACTTTTGCATAAAACATATTATGCATATGTTTTGATATCAAAACACTACGATATTCTAGAGGTATAGCCACTTTTTATAGGTATCGTATACGGTAGATGACTGAAAACGACATTAATTCATCAGGTCGCGTGCCTATAATTATTAAACCGTAAAACCAGGTTGAATTTCTGTCGAGATTCATGATAAACAACTTAGCTTTCCCCCTGCTAACGATAATTTACAATTTTTGAGACATTTTCAGATTTCCGGCAGCAAAAATACCATGGTAATTATAATGATTTATACAATACCTTTGCTCTTGCAAATTGAGAATTGTGAATAGGCTTAGAGTTGCTCAAAAATCTATGTAGAATGTGATGGAACAAGTATACACTTGGAAAAAAGTGACACGTGTTTAAAACAATATTTGAGTTCGTTGAAGTGAGAGTAATCAGGGAAAAAATTCAAAGAATAATAAGTCAAAAAGTAATCAAATTATGGCTACAAAGTTACCTCAAAAATATTTAAATGTCTGAAGTAAATATTGTTAAATATATAAATAAATGTCTAGGGCAGAGCATTGATAACATATAATATAAAAATTAACATATAATAATGCTTAGATTTACTTCAAATACAAACATTACAACAATAAGCCCTCGCTGCTCAACTAATTTGGAAAGGACACGAAGGCGGCTCTACACCTCGACACAAATATACAAATACTGCATTTTTTATATAAACACACGCAAATAAGCGCCCCAAGACTGTTGTCTCATAAAACTCGTAAATCACACTTAAATTCCACCCGGCCTCCCTAACGCTCCGTGGACTGAATCCTTAAAACATTTTGTAGGAAAAACATTTTTGACACCGAATATAATGCGAGCTTCGACAGGATAATTTTTTGTTACCAAGATGGATTGTTATTGAAAATATTTGATGTTGGTAATGATCCGTACAATGAATATTTCTATAGAAAAAAGGTTCATAAAGCATTTTCAGATTTTGCACAACATTCGGATAAGCTGAAAAATGGTATTTAAAGCTGAATAGTTAAATCGTTTTAAAAGCGTTAAGAATCTCTTTTAGAAGTTTTAACAAACTCTTATTTGCGTAACTTTGTAAATCAGTTATCGACCACCTTAGTTCGGCTAAATAAACAATGAAAATTTAATAGACTCCAAGGTCTATTTCAATTAAGAATTAAAAATAATTCTTATTTTTTATTATCAGTGTTAAAGAGAGAAAAAAAATACTAATGTTTATTTATTAGAAAACGTCTCAATTTACTGTTCTACATTGCAGCTTCTGTCCTTACCCTACTTGGTTTTGCGGCTGTGTAAATGAGGAATGGTCGTCTAATTCTCAGGAGGATATTGTATTTCAACCTGTGATAATAAGATCATATTATAAATAGTAACTGCTTGGATTTAGATATTGAACATATTCATTGCGATATTACGGTAAACAAGTCAATTTGTACTAATTGTAAATATTTCAAATTTTTGTATTGCATACATGGTTAACTTTTAACAAAGTAAAGTCTCTGAAAAGCGACTGCCTTCCTTCTGTTTTACTTCTTATAGAGGCCGTAACCTAAGGTTCTAAAAAGTCATGAAAACAGAATCTTTTACGATAATATTATGACTTGGAGCTTTGCCTCAACTCACATCTCTTGAGGCTCTAATATTTAAAAAAACCGCACAATTTGTAGGTAGGTACATTTCTTTTGGAGTGAGGAAAACTTAAGATTTTTTATAAAACACAAGCGTTTAGCGTATTAAGAGCGAAACAATTATACGTATGGAACTTCCCGCGGTAGCTTATTCGTGAAAGAGAAACATCTATTCATACATCCATCTTTATTATAGATACTATAACATTAATTAATTATATTTGTCGGGGCAGACAAGAACATCGTTTGAAATATGACTCAGAACCTGTTTGTACCGCCCGCATCGCACTACGGGTTGAAGCGCTTCGCTGCGCCTGTTACTTGTAAAACTGGTTCAGACCGCTTTCGTTCGTATAAATACGACCGTCGGCCGAGCTACCATAACATTCTTGTTTGAGCCGTTGGACGGAACAGTGCTTTGTTATAAATAAATGTATTCTTGTTCGAGTAGTCGGTTTTGAACAGTTCTCTGTTTGCAGTAAATTCATTTGTTGTCCGTAATAAATTAATAATAATAATCTGTTGGTTATAAATTGATTCCTTGGACCGAAACATTGTAAAATGGAATAAATAATGGACGTTTCTTCGTGGTTTTATTATCAACATAAAGACGACTGTGACGTTAGACCTGGTGACGTCATAACCGACTAGAAGCCCTCCTGATAAACACACACTCCTCGACATCCACTACATCTTTCTCCACGACATATTTTATTGTAGATTCTTAATTAGATTAATACCAAATCCAAATCGATAGAGTGCCTATAGAATAAAATTGAATCCGTAAGTTATAAGAAATTTATAAAACATTGCAACCAAAGTGATTATGTAATTATTGGTACTATCTAGATATTTTTGTTCCAATAAAATACTAGGTTGCATGTTTAGATCACCACCTTTGTAGACAACATGTACCCAAACAACTAATAAGATATATGCTAGTTCGTTTGTTTTGCATAATTATAGCATTTCCTTAACGATATAAACTGGATGTTTCAGCATCCATTAAAACTTTTACTTTACATCCATTAGAACTATTAACTAAAACAAAAGCTGCCTGTCAGTCACTTGTTCAATTTAAAATAGTACGTAACATCGTAGTTCAGGTTCAGGTCAAATAACTTTTTTTTTATATTGTACATGGTTTTGCTTTTACACTGCAACAGGCTTATCGCTCTATGACCTTGTTTTACAATTTATTTTTCAGTGGTAAAATGAGCTTTCATATCTAATAACAGAAATAACTTATAGTAATTTATATTTTCGCGGTAAAATACAAAATTACTATAAGTTATTTCTGTTATTAGATATGAAAGCTCATTTTGACCTTGTCTAGCATGGATAAAAATCGTCGTTTCTATTATATTGTACAATATTTCAACTATCGTGATTAAACTGTTAATAAAAGACCACCTTCATAGATTCCGTCACATTAATAAAAAATGAGAATCGATTAAACTAGAAGAAAATTACTTTACAACTTGCACTAACTTCGTTGTGGTCTCAGATTACAGACCAAACGGATAAGTGTGAGTGATACCGAAATTGAAATAAAATTTTATACTAATTGCATTCACAGCAAAGTTATGTGTTGTTTTTCTATTCAAAATGAGTTTCTTATCATCCTGTAAACTACTGTACAAATATTAGGGTTGTCACCACACAATCAAACACGTGTTGAAATATTGAATCTATATCAATTCAATTTGTTATTTGTTTTGTGAATGTAATTTGTTTACTTTTACGCTCACTTTGTTAACTATGTATTTTGGGCAATGGAGGAAATGAATTAATGCCGTTATTATTCGTTAACTGATATAAGATTCATAATTAAACATGTTATCTTGGATATAAGATTCATAATCAAACTACCTAACTAAATACTCTCATGAAAAATAAAAACAGTTGAGAAAACATTTTTCCAGCACAATGTTGGCACATACAATACCACCTGTACCTTACTTGGATTTTAACAAAAATTTTGAAATTTTCGTAAATCTTGGGTTACTAAAAGTTTCTGGCAAAATAGCCTTTTGAAGAATGTACTTATCCTGAGAGTTCCATTATATCCACGTACTATGTAATGTAGGTAGCTATTCTAATGAATATTATTCAGTAATGTATACCTGCCGACAGCTGGCTTGGAAGGCGGCGGCGTAACCTTTATTATTTATTAACACTCGGTTAGGTGCAAACTACACGGACTATCAAATTCATTACCTACAAGCCAGTGTGGTTTCCCGGGTTCAACATTTTAGTTGCAAAGGATATTTATAAAGCATTGTTTCCTTACTAAGTAATGAATAAAATATGATCTATTTAAAGTACTTTAACCACTTTGTTTGTACCTATTTGTTGTTTCAATATGAAAGCATCCTATTTTCCTGTGAGTACATAACATTTTCTCAGATGAGTAACGTTACTATGCCGACTTCATGTGAGTTTTTTTTGTTGCAATTGGCAATACACGTTGATTAAAGGGTGCTTGTCAGAGATGGATTCCACAATAGACCTTTTTAAAGATATTTTTTAAGTACTACAATAATATTTTTTTCTCTTGTGAATATTTAATCGTTTCTGTATTGCATTATTATTTCGAACAAACTGTCGGCAGAATTAATAATTACAAAAAAACATAAATGTAGCGCTATTTACATACTTGGAAAACGTACAGAATCATAATTTTAATTAATTACCTTTGGATAATCATTTTTGAATCTTTGTATGTGCCCTATGTTTTTAGAGGAAAGGCCTTCGTTTATCTTAAGTGGAAGTTAGGTAAAAATGTAAAAAGTGTTCTATTGTAGTCAACCCTAGGAAAACCGTGTGAAGTGGGCTGAACATTCCGACCCCACAGCCACACGGAAACCTGTGATACACAATCGTCCGCCGAGCGCCATGACGTCACCGCAAGGGATATGTGCTGGAGACATTTTTATCTGTGTTATTATCCATTAGACAACTACAGTCTTAAAAATTATCAGTAACTAGCCGATTCGCAGACAGCTTGTTTATGATTTTTTAGGATATCTATTTCATAAATAAAACACTGATTTTTTTTATCGTTGCTGAGATTAGCGCGTTCTAACAAACAAACAATAAAACAAACTCCAGACTATCGGTCCGTATTTATATTTTTACCCCTGCAATTTCTAGCCCTAAATCCTTCAGCGATTTTTGTAATATGAATAGAGTCGTGGCTTACTTTGCTATACTCAATTTATATTTTAATCTCATTTTATTTATGCAAGCATAATTTAACACTCCCTGTGCAGCCAATATGGAAGTCGACCTCCTACGTGCATATGCCTTTATTGGATATTAAATTAGGGTATAAATGACCCATATGTGTGTCATGCACATACGACCAGAACTTCAAAATGCCTCACTAATGCACAGGGAACGTGTTAACGCGGACAGAGTCGCGGGCACTGATAGTTACAAATAAATCAATTTTATTGGTTGTCCCTCGCATGACCCTATTAAATGTAACCGCAGTAGATTACTATGAGGATATTTCTAAGGGAAAAGGTTAATTACTGAGATTGAGATTTTATTTACTGACACAAGCGAGTTCAACCAACTTTGTTTTGCGTTCCCGTTCTGTTTTCAGTTAAATTTCAATATGAACTGAACTTAGTTCATTATAAACAAACTAGGAACATAACATTTTAAAACATTTGAATGCGAAAATATGGTTTGAGCACGCATAAAACGTAATAAACTTATAGCTATTTGAGTCATTTCAACCAACATTTAAATTTCGAAATCAAAACCGAATTTGAATAGATATTCAATACAAATAATTCTTAAAATGAATCACGTAATAGTTGCAATTGCATATATTTTTAATATTTTGCAAGTGAAAACTGAAATTATTTGATTATTATTTTCCTTATTAATTGGGTTCGCTTGTTGATTCATACCAGATCCAAGAAAACAATGATAAATATTCTAATGAATTCATTTTGTAAAATTGGAAATTACATTAACTACTTATAGGTAACGATACTATTTACAATCGACGTTTATATTTTCTCTTGAAACGTTAGGAAAACATATTATTATAATAGTGTATTTTATGATTTTTCAAAATGAATAGTATATTTGCGTTAGTTCTGAAATTGAAATGCGGATGTATGTTCTTATCCCCTTACAAAGTTAGCCATGAGAAGCCCGAATCTCCTTCCACAGCTCAACTAAGAGTGGCTATAGGGTGAGGGATTACGTAAGATAATCATAGATTTCACGCAGGGCCTTTGTGACCTTTATGTCTGCAGCCAGAATATTAAACTTGACATTTGGGAAGGTAGTTGAATAATAAATTTAAGTCTCCCTTAAACAATGTCTTATTTAAAGTCGTTTTTCAGGAAAGTAAGAATAACGGTAGATGGATTTGGTAAGAGATGGTTTCAGGGAGCTGCAAGCCAACCAGTATAAGTGGCTGTGTGTCCAACAGTAAAGTTTAAAGTTTATTTTATAAATTGTAAGTCCCATGTAATGCTTTAGTTAGTGTAAACTGTTATATTACATTGTGTGTTAAAATAAAGAATTTGAATTTGAACAATTTAATTATTTAATTGCAAATTATAGTGTTCATAACAAACCCATATTTACAATTATTTACACAGTAACATCTAGCCCCGTGGTAAGCTCAAAGCTTGTGTTACGTGATGGTGCAAGATATTTTTTATTTTACATAACACCCAGACACTTCTTCTTTCTTTATTTCTTTCTAGGGGGAATCGAACCCACAACCTCTTGCATCGCAGTCAGACCTTCGCCCGCTGCGCCACAGAATTCGTCAATTTGGTATGATTTATCACGCTTATAATGTTCGTGGTGTTATGGGTTCGTGATATAGTGAAATATGATAACAAATTACTGAACATGAACTGAGCAATCTCACAGCCAGTGAGCGTAATTATTCTACGAGACTGTTTCCAAAGAAATAAAGGAATGCTAATAAGCGCACCCGGACAATAATGAGGCTTGATTTGAGCGCTCGTTTTCAAAGCGCGATGCAATTCTGACGGCGAAGGCGACATCTCCAGTAGGGACGAGACAGAAATAAAATAAATAAAGATTTGCTTGGATTTAATAATTTTGTTTCTGTTCACCGGTTTTGGTAGATAGTTAGTTATTTTTTAAATAAAACGCGCCCTAGCTTTTGGAGAAAAACGAATTTTTTTACTTAGCTTACTTTTTTTTCTTTGTTCAAAATTCTCTGATTTTGATATTTTTAAGTTTAGTGAAATATAGTTCTTCAATTTTTAGGATTTTTTCATGAAACGCTTTCAGAACATGTTGAAAACCTACACGCTCTTTAAGATATATTTTAACCTTTATAGGAATCAGGATCAATTAATAATCAGTTAATATTAATTGATAAATGATTTTATACGGCAACCAATCTAAAGTACGATCTGTGAATGAAATTATTTTGTCATTAATACTCGGACCTACACGCACTGAAACAATAAAATTTTACCCGAGCCATAAAAATGTCAACAACCTATCAAAAGTAATAATTTGACGAAACTACGCAGAGGAAAAATTAGCTCTCTTATATACTTACCTAGCTGTTTCAGCTAATTTAAATTTATATCATGTTGTTGATTACGATAAAAAAACAGATTCATTTTACTAAATGTACTATGCAATTTTTGGTACCTATCCTCTAGCTGATCGGCCCGATTTCGATTGCGTCATTTTTCGTCAAAAAAGAATCAAATGTCACAATAAATACTCAATTTAATTTAGTATTTCTAGTCGAATTTATTCAATTAAAAGTTTTATTATTCTATGGATAAATTGATTTTAGAACGGTATAACTACGTTGGTTAAGTTATAATACTTACATATATTTTGTTCTAATAAAATTTTACATTGATAAACAGTTGTATAGAAACAATTCATAATTTGAATGCATTCCATCTCTAGCGCAGCAGCTGTGAAGCGAGTTGCCCTCTGCTAGATTAATTGAATTATATGAATGAATCCAACGCTTCCGCCGCTGCTCGCTGATGCAGGATACTCCAATTGCCGATTGAAAATATGAATGTTTGTATACACACTGCACAAGGTAATTGGAAAGCTTCGAATGCAGCTGCAAGTTTTTCAAAGATATTCAGCAGTTTGGTTTGATGAACGCAGGATAATACTATTTACAACATGAGAGGTAACTAAGACATAGTTACAAATAAAATCACGAGAGACATTAATAGGAAAGAAGAAGGAAAAAAAGAAGGAAAACGAGTACTGGGAGTTAAATGGATACATTATAGAAATAAATATTCCACGAAAATCATTATAATGAGGATAAATACGCCGGCGGAAAAGTATAGTATAAAAAAACTTTTTAAGGAGGATTACTCTCAAGAAAATACTTAACATTAACTTTATTTTTATTGCAAGCAATTGTTTCGAACAAGTTGTGGCACACATTGCAGCATCTCCATTTAAAAGGCATCTCATGAAAACCTAATGATCACATTACAAAGTATTCTTGAATTTCTCAGAGACAATTTTATCCAATTTTTTTCTCAATTTTATCCATTATCAAGAACAAAGATAAAATTGAAATTTACTTTGAAAATCTTCTATGTATTCTTAAAATTATTGGATAAAAAAATACCAGAATATCTAAAAAGCTACAGTAGAGTTCGATGTTAAGACTGACAGCATATCAATGCTAAAATTGCAAAAACCGATCAAAATTTATGAATTTGATAAGTTTGAGATACAAGAATTATAAATAGTCACCTCCGATTGAAAAGGTCAGCAAATGGGTTACTAGTTGGATTAATACACTGGTTTTGTGCTTATAAAGAGTTGATTACCTTCCATTACTTAATTGATGAGCCGTGTTGGCTAAGTGGGAGCACACTCGACTTTCATTCCGAAGGTCGTGGGTTCAAACCCCGCCGCGCACCTCTGATTTTTCTTCTTGGAAAATTATGTGTGCTTTATAAACACGTGCTCTAACGGTGAAGGCAAACATCGTGAGGAAACCGGCATGTTCTGAGAACTTTGGAAAAAGTTTGAAGGACATGGTGTCATTCACCAACCCAAACTTGGCCAGCGTGGTGAATTAAGGCCTAATCTCTCTCGTCAAGAGAGAAGTCCCTGTGTCCCAGCAGTGGGAACGTGAATAGGGGTGTTATGGTATATATTTTTAAATCAAAAATAAATAAATATTTCCACAAATATTCATATTTAAAATCACCATCATACAAAACCTTCGTATAAAGTTGTAAATAATAATAATAAATTATTTATTTATAGTTATTTATTAAAAACATTCTATAGAGGCATGCTATAGGTATCTACGGATGTGAGCTACGGCGGTTGAGAGTAGGGTTACCACTTCGCTTTTAATGGATTACCTAATAGGAGACATTAAATCAATAAGAAATTGTTGCTCTAGCAGAACCCATACATTGTTATCATAGAGATTTTTTGTCAAAAGAGAACCTTATGGTTTATTTATGTCAGTCGGTCTTTTTATTTTTTATTACTTTCGGGTAAATCCCATAAAAATTTGAGAAAGATTACTTATTATCTTCGAAAACACAAATGTTGTGAGTTCATTGAATAAGACGTTCAAAACAATATGATTAAAATGGTACAAGTAGACCCCCATACAAACGCGGACGGAGTCGCGGGCACCGCTTTTCTGAAATAAATGATTAAGTAATGCGCACTTGGCCAGTGTGGAGATATCCATAATATTTGTCAAGAGAGAAGTCTTTACGTCACAGCCATGGAACAATAAAAAACAAAGATGTCCCATAAAGAATTACTATTACCGATACGTTTACGTTACGGGGATAAGTAGCCATCTAAAGTACGGGGAAATAGCCGCCTCGTGCTCCTGGCCAAGGTTAATTAACTGTCAAATTAGTTAGGATCAATTAACGAGACCGGCCTCACTCAAATTCCTTCCGTTTCTCCGCGGGACTTCCTATTTCGTAAGCCAGTAGGTACTTGTAAGTTCACTTTGTGTGGTGAATATCTTTGATGGTAAAGTATGAGGCTTTGTTTTATCATTGCAAATAATTTAGCTTTGTATTCTTTAATTTATGTATACTTAAATAATTAATATTTTTCTATGTTATGTTTTTTATGCAATTGCTTGTTGTAAATCTATGTAGATTATGGATTTCCTTGACCTTATTATCTAAATAGATAATTATTACGATTGAGGAACCGATGTTATTCATATAAGGTATCTTAGATAATGATCAAAAGATAAAATACTACAATCATGCGAATGCGAATGTTTTTACTTACCTAACTCACAGACGGCAGAATAATAAATTCATTACTAATTAATAAATTCAGACAAATAACTCTTCATCATCATCATCAGCCACAAATAAAGAAATAATTTAATCAACCGATCCAAACTACTCAAAACAAATTAAAAGGCGAAAATTACGCAATAACAAGTACAAAGAAAACAAATCAAAAGCCCCTAAACTAATTTCAAAGGTACAACTTCTAAATTACGATAACTTAAAGTACAAGATATACGTACATGTAGTATACAAACAACAGGTGTCAAATTGCCGAAGATGACCTTGAGTGGACCGAGGGGGGAGGGTTCACACACACACTCACGCAGAGAATAGGTATATAGGTATGTATGTATAACGTGTGGCCGGCGCGGTTTATCCCGACGGAGGCGCGGACTAGACTGAGCTACGAGCCACTTGCCCCGAACCAGGGATGCCAGTAAGGGCAGAACATTCCGCTTATTGATAGTGAGAAAATCAAAAACATTAACGTGTTTTCTTTGAATTTCATCTCTATATTGTAAAGCTGAAGAATTTGTTTGTTTGTTTGAACGCGCTAATTGGTCCAATTGGAAAAAATATTTTACTGTTGGATAATACATTTATCGAGGAAGGCTATAGGCATTATTATAGAATAAACTATAGATATATAGATAACGTAAAATAACGCAAGCGAAACTATCTGCGTAATTATATATCTGACTTTATTTCAAAAAAAACCCACCAACACCAACCACTTAGGTATAAATAAATCTAAAATCCTCCTCATCAAAATATTTCACAAAAACGGAGGATTAGGAAGTAGTGGGGTAAATAACCAGTTTCCCCAAGTATAGGGTAATCACGTCAACAGTGCTCCCTCGTCGTGGATGATCACTCTTCCCAACCGTTATCGCGCCCGGGGCACCCCATACGACACCTTGCTACTAAAACACACATATTCAACGACGATTTCTCCGCCTTCTATATACATTGACGGTTTAAAAATGTTACAGAAGTAAGGCTTAAGGACAGAAAGCAATGTATATCACACATAATGAAGATGTAAGTAAAGTTCGTTAATACAGTTTTGAACCCGCAGTTTCCGTGGAGCAACACCTCGAAAACGATTAAATAATTGCAGATTCGCGGTTGAGGTTCGGCTCTTTCGTAAATTTTCGACGAAATTGGGGCATTCAGTGGGAACTTTCTTGATTACATTGAACCTAATGAATAAATAATAGGGAGGTTTTGTCGAAGGCTGTGCTTCAGGGTTGTTAGTTCAATATTCAGGGGTCGGCTATAGTCTGTCTGCTTCTAAATAAGCTTGTTATATCCTTAGATTAATTTGTATCGATTTGATTGTAGTATGAGATAGCACGTTTGGCTTTAAATAGGGAAAACCTCGAGGTCTATGTATTTTCATCGCATGCCATAATATTTTTCAACTCCTTTTGTATCTGTTCTGTAACTATTTCATTTTTGTCATTTTTTATTGTTATCTTATTACTTTTATCCTGGTTTTTCCTATTTGTTTTTTCATTAACTATTTTCCACGATTCTTTTATTTTATTTTGTGATTTTTTAATTCTGTATGAGAATTGTAGTTTTTTAGCATTTAGCATTACTTTTCTCAATAGTTTTTTGTAAGTTTTAATTCTGTTTCTTAAATTTTCATTAGGTTGAATCTCTTCTAGCAGTTCTAATTTTTCTAGTCGTGCTTTAGATATTTCTATGCCTTTTGTAGTCCACTTCTGTTTAGGGATCTCTTTAACCAGCTTTTTTGGGAACGCTACGTTAAAATAATAAATTAATGCCTCAAGTAGGATGTTCATTTTTGCATTTATATTTCTATTCGATTCTATGTCAATAACTAACTTATTATAATCTTGAAAAAATAGATAATGGAAGTAATCACAATTTTCTTTGGTGAAAAGTCTTGTGTAATAACTAGGTAATGATTTCTTTTTTGTAAGATTGTCTATGCAGCATTTTAGTATAATAACATTGTGATCTGATAATTTGCAATCCAATACATCACCTGTAACATCGTCAAAATTTATTATAAAATTATCAATACATGTAGAGCTGGTGCCTTTTTTTGTTGTTTTAGTTCTAGTGGGTTTGTTTAATACAAGTCTGAAATTAAAACTTTTAAGAATCTGAATAAGCTTTCTTATTTTACAGTCATTATTCAATATATCTAAATTGAAATCGCCTGTTATTACAATTTTTTTACCTTCCCTACAAAGTCTGTTAAGTAGTCTTGTCAGAATATCAAAAAATAATGAAGTATCATTGCCAGCTCTATACATACAAACAATAATTAATTTGTACTCTTTTAGCTCTACAGCACAAATTTCACTATTCATTTCAAATGTAAGTTTATTAATATCTTTTCTTTCTTTAAACTCCATACCTGATCTTACAAATATTGCAGTACCTCCATGTTCAAAAAGTTTCCTATTGTAGTATGTTGCGAGTTGAAACCCATCAATTTTCATACCCTGCACTTGATGGTCGTATGACCATGTTTCCGTAAGGCACACAACATCACAGTGAGTATCTGCTGTTAGACATTCAATTTGCAAGTATTTTTTATGTATACTCTGCACATTTGCATGTATCAGCGTTAGCGTTTGCTGGGTGATATCTGGCGTTGGTGAAAAATTGTGTTTGCACTAGATGTATTTTCTAATCCTGTTTTAACAAACGTTAACGCTGACTGACCCCTGAATGTACAACTGATTTTATTCCTAATTATAGATTTTATATATTCTTTTTTATCTCTTATACTTTTATATCCTATATTAATATCAATAAACTGAATTTTGTCATTTAAATTAGCTATATTATTAATTTTATTATTTAGGCTATGAATTTTACAATCTTGTGCATAAAAACCTTTATATTGGAAGCCTGTTACAATGATATTAAACTGGCGTTGTGGCATAGTTATAATCCTGTTTAATAATCGCAAATATGTTTGTGTATATCTATTAAAGTAGTTGGTTACTATAAGAACCAGAGTGTCTTGTTGTCTCATATGCTTGGTTATTTTGTCTACATCTTCAAGTATCTTTTCCGCGTTAGCTCCTGGTTTACATTGATTGAAAATCTTCACATTCTTTCCTGAGTCAAAGTGTAATGATGAACCTAAGTTGTTGCCCATTTCATCGGACAAGATGATTATTTCTTGATTTTTTGTAATTACACTTTCTTTTTCTATGAACTTGGTTGCTGTAGCATGTGATGTCATTTTATTTTCTTCTATCAATATTTGTTTTAATTGTATCCTATTTTTGCTCCATTTCATTTTTTCTATTTCAATTTGTAGGCTTTTAATTTTTTTGTTCAGCCGTTTAATTGTTCTTAATATTCCTTTTGAAATCCATTTACTTTTATTCTTAGATCTAGTAGAATGTCTTATTATTTTAGCTTGTCTTTTGCTTTTTGTTGTATTTGTGTTGTCAGTTTGTACTTCCGCATTTTTAGGTTTACTTTTATTTGGTGACCTTATTCTATTGCTTATTCCACATTTTGGTTGAAAGGTGCGCTGTCTTTCTAATACTGGACTTTGTATGGTCTTAAGTGATTTTATTATAAGGTTACAATTTTCTATTTCTCTCTTTAAGCTGCTATTTTCTAGAATAAGTGAGTCTATTTCAGTATTGGCTGTAGATAAAGATTGCATGGTTTGTTCTACTTGCATTTCCAATTCAATTATTCTGGAGTCGTTGCCCAAGCTGACATCAGGCAAGCTGCGCATTGACTGAAAGCATTTGATTGCCTTAGGCACGATATATTGATTAAAAAGCTAGAATTCTATGGTTTTGAGGGAGTAGAACTTAAACTAATGGCGTCATATCTAGAAAATAGGCAGCAAATCGTATCTCTCAGTGGTAATAATTCTAAGAAAGGAATAGTTGACATAGGTGTACCTCAAGGGTCAATATTAGGACCGGTGCTTTTTCTAGTATACGTAAATGATCTTGCAACTAGCTTACCAGATTGGGCTTTCATAAATTTGTTCGCAGATGATACACATGTTGGTCTAAAGGATGTAACAATACAAAACCTACAAGTTAAAATTGACAGCTCTATCCAAACTTTAAAATCATGGTTTGAAGCAAATGGCATTATTCTGAATGATACCAAAAGTATAATAATGAGATATCAAACAAAAAAAACACCTCAACTAACTGGACCATCCAATCATGTTTTTCTCGGATACACAATAGACCAGACTGTTAGCCACGTGGCACATATTGAGAAACTATGTAAAAAATTGGCTAGTGCCAATTATGTGCTCTTCAAGTTAAAACCATTAATAGATAAGAAATCACTTATAACGGTGTACTATGCATATGTGCACTCATTACTAAACTATGCAATCACAACATGGGGAAATAGTTCTAACATAAAAAAAGTACTAATATGTCAAAAACGAGCTATTCGAATAATAAGTGGTATAAATAAATTGACTTCAGCTAGGAACTATTTTGTAAAACATAAAATTATGACTGTAACATCACTGTATATTTATAAAAGTTTATTAGAAACATTTGATAATAACTATGTTAAGAATAAGGACATACATAAATATAACTTAAGAAATAAAGAAAAATTATATATACCTAAAACTAGGCTTAAAAAGGTACAAAAGCAGGGAGAATACAATAGAATAGTAATGTTTAACAAGTTACCTAATTCTATATCTAGTATGCAAAGCTTACCTGAATTTAAGGCTAAAATTAAATATTATTTTGAGCAAAATGCATTTTATAACTTAAATGAATATATGAACTCAAAATTAACCGAAGAACTATTTACAACATATGAACACTAAGAAATAGTATTTAATAGTGGCTTATTTATTTATTAAGATTTCCAAATTATAAAACAATATTTATTATTTATATTGCTAAATATTGTAATATCTAAGTAATTTACTATATATAAATCATTTCATATTGTTTCTTTCAATAAATTATAAATTAACTTGGTATTACACTAATTAGTACTCAACTCACTCACTATTGTATTAAAATCTAAATGTATGAATATGTTGAAATTGTATGTAAAAGACTTGCCCAGTATAACAACCTCTGTTATAAATAGGGCCAAATAAACAAATCTTTTGAAATCTTTTTGAAATCAACTATACAATAAAGATGAAATCAAAAGGTCAGTGGTAATTTTTGATAAAGTACCATTTTCAGATAATGTTTATAAAAAACTTATAATAAAATAATAGTTATATTTAACCGTCAACGCAACTCAATGTCAATACAACAACATATTGTTCTAAAATCCAAAATTGGTGTACCTAAACATTACAACTCCCACGCAACACATATTGTTACGTCCTTCTATTCACAAAAGAAATGTCAAAACCTTTAGGCACTTTGATGTAACACAAGCAGTTTCTCTGCCCGAAAACCCACACTCCAGCCTACTTCAGCCTACATTCCTGTGCTCTTTCAAAATGAGCCTGCCAAAGCCTCAGACGAGTGTTTTCCGCAATCTAGTTCCGAATTTCACGCTGACGAAACACCCGCTAGACATCACACTCGCTCGTGACAAGACGTACAGCCGCTGAAAAAAGTATTAAGGATTAAAAAGCACGTACTTAGCTCTTTCCATATTTAAAAGGTTTATGGGAAACTTATTCGAAATTCCTACAGAGCTAACGCTACGACGATTACATCATTGCAATTATTATGACAAAATGACAGTAAAAATAAAACCGTTTAATTGATATTAATATGAAATGAGGTTTAATAAATACTAAATGGTTTAACTTTAAAAATCGAACTAAAAGTAAATATGTTTTTTTTTAATATTTGAACTAAAAGTTAAATAAGGGTA
Source organism: Chloroclystis v-ata (assembly GCA_963691955.1). Classification (NCBI taxonomy): domain Eukaryota; kingdom Metazoa; phylum Arthropoda; class Insecta; order Lepidoptera; family Geometridae; genus Chloroclystis; species Chloroclystis v-ata. The sequence continues at coordinate 5,198,896 of OY829902.1, read as the reverse complement.
AAAAAAATAACGGTATTACACTTTTCGGACATGCGAGTAAAGCTAGATTATTTAATTTTATAAGAACACATTTCATCATAACATTTTACATTTTTTAATAACATATTAGGTATTTGTTAAAAAATATTGTTGTTATTAACTAATAAATAAAAAAAATTTAAATAAACTATTATGCCGATAACTGTACATTATATCCTTCGCAAATAAATGTAATCGTACTTCCACGTCAACTACGTCGTTCCCGCGCTGTTTAATTAAATAATAAAATCTTCTACACAATGAGTTAAATCATTAACACTTTGAATCTTAGAAACTATAAAGTTTAAAAACAATATATAAAATCGACAAGAGAATTAAGTAGGAAATAAATTCAAACCAATATTTGTATGTTGCAATTGTTTGTTAAAAACTGTGACTGATATTATCATTATGTTTGGTTATTTTTAAAAACAATGTTAGAATTTACGACTGAATTTGTAAATTAAGTTATTATTTAACGTTTTTGTTTATTTCATATTCAAGTGGCACAGTATGTTGTATTACACTAATATCTTAAATAATGATAGGAAATTGAAATTTCGCTCTACGTTAAATCCACACGACCAACAAACTACTAGAAAAATTACCGTAATAGCCATTATAATTTCCGCTACCTACGGTTCGTAGCACGCTCTACGAAGTCGTAGCAGTTTACGACGAAACAAAATAGTAAACATGGATTTTAATACAAACATGGTTTAAAAACGGAAGATGGGCGGTTTAAGAACAGAGTGATATGGAATGATAAAGCTGCCATATTTTTGATTAGTGTTTTCCTTAGACTAAAGAATACTTACTTCATTGGTGTTTTCGGTGAACAAAAAGGAAGGAATGACAAAAACACATGTTGTCTTTAACACAGCATTATAGGTATCGAACCATAGTTAAAACCAATCAACTCCATAATATGAGAAAAAACTTTAATATAAAAAAGAATTCATAGATAACTTTTTGTATTATTTTGCTGAGAAAGATTGGATTAAAAATTAATAGCCACTCCCTGTAAGTGACGTACTTTAAATAACCTTCTATGAGATATCCTAGAAACCTAATTACAACAATGTCACTTTCAGGTTCATAATCATAATCATCGGTGACAAGAAGAAACGTGACACTTGACAGTCTGATAGACAATATTGTTAAACATTTTATTTTTCCCTTAGATTCAAGAGACTGGTTTTAACTGGTTTAAAATGCACTGAAAGGATTAAATTCAAAACATCGTTTTAAAGCAACATTAAGCTCGTACAGAGTTATAAAAACATAATGCTAACGTGCGCTGAGTTGGTCCTTAGTTGTGTATTTTTTACAATAAAGATCCCCAGTAAGGTCATTTAACTTTAGAGCTAAGTATTAAAGTGTAGGATACACTAAACTCCAGTAAATAATATTAAAAACATACACCATTTTACACCTCTATTAACCCAACACTACACAATCAATTAGGAATGTGAATGTTCGAACCGACTTTGTGTCAAAAAGTTTTGAAATCAGTAGAGGAACTCATTCGCTAGCTCAGTTGTATTATGTATCCGGGCTTGAAATAGAATCGTAAATCAAACGAACTATGTGAAGTTCGATGTCAATTATGTGAATGGCTTAATTCGATGAGATTTATGCCTGAATTACCTACTTAAGCCGCGAAATATAATTCGCGATTAGATTCTAAATTCAAAATCGATATAACCCTATCTAGAAGAAAATACTCGTAACACCACCAGCCTTTAATGCTGGCTAACTCTTTATCGCTCTCAGTCTAGGTCGAATGAACGTAAAGCCTAACATTTCAGGTCATATGGAGTCTGAACACGACAACATTGCTTTAAACAATTCAATAGAAGAAGTTTTCACTTCGTAATTCACGTCGTAACGAAGGCAGTAAACAATGTAATTGTATAAAATTCAAAAGCAAGCGAGCGAAGGGTCTCTGTTTCTAAATATGGACTGAATTGACTGAGCGAGTGCAATAGAATGTTCTATTAAAAAAACCGTAAATCACCACGGCCATAACTGCCTATGTCTATTTGTTATCAATAAATACTAATTATCTATGTATTTTTTGTTATATTTCATAATGTACATATTTGATTACATGTAGCCAATTATTAAATTTATGTTTAGTTACTAATATTTTTTATCTTTATTTGTTTCATAGTTATGTTAAAGTTTCTAAAATTGTTTTAATTATTAATCTCTGTGCAATAACCAAAAATGTATGTAATTTTTTAATTTTGTATATCATTAGTAAATAAGTTAGACTTAAGTACTAGACATAACGTATTGGATAAACTGTAATGTTATGCTCTTGATTTTATACCAAATAAATAAATAATAAATAAATTGGGAAAGAGAATATATATTATGTGTCTTGCTCTATTTAATATCTGTCTTTCGCAGTAAAACTATTAAATATATTTGTTTCAAATTTTGACAATAATGGTGGGATAACACATAGGTAAGCTGCTTTTTACCACAGCAAATTCTTTTATAACGCAGGCGAAGTCGCAGGGCGCACTGCTAGTTAGTACCTTATACTATCGATTAACGGTACTTAGAATCGATTTGAAACGTATTAATGTTGAGCTATTACAAAATCTTGTTCTACCCAGGGCTTAATTTACATTCAACTTTTTAAAATCGATATCAATCAAGCAATTATTTTCTACCATCATTAAAATTATTATTTAGTCACATTGTACGTTTTTATTCTCCTTTAATTATATAAAACTTTTATTCCGCGTGCTTTATGTCCAATGTGAAGCACATTTAATTGACTTGAAGCAATTCCGTTCCCACTGCTGGGACACAGGGACTTTTCTCTCGACGAGAGATTGTAATTCACCACGCTGACCAACTGCAGGTTAGTAAAACACCATGTCCTTCAAACTCTTCATAATTCTCAGAATATGCCGATTTCCTCACGATGTTTTCCTTCATCGTTAAAATCGAAATAGGACCAATTCCATCAGTAAATCTTCTTAGGTTTTTGAAATCTGTAAAAGAACTCTTTCATCTTATCGGTAGATAATCATGCGGATACCCTTTTCACATAATAATAAAAAAACAATCTCCTAATCATATTAAACTAATGATGAAATCTAGAACGCCGTTACGTCATAGGAAGGTACCTGCCATTATTGAAACCTACTCGAAACCTCATTATATTTTCAGCCCGAAGCTATTTTAACATCAAACAAAGGCTTGGTCCAGAAATAAAGTTCTAATAAAGCTGACTTTATATAGAAGAGGGATGCATGCAGCCCTGTTTGACCTAGAACGAGAAGTGGGTTATAAAGTTAGAACTACATTTTCATCGGAAGCTAACGTTTTCAGTAAGCGCACCTGATAGTAGTTGCTATTACTGAAATATTATGGTAAATCATAAATGTTGCTCAGGTACTTAAAAGTTCCATTTAAAACTTATAGGTACCTACTCTTTTCCCCAAACACTAGCGAGATTATTTTTGTCACTTTCTATTTAAGTTTGAAGAACGCGAATTGAAAACCATTCCGATTTATGTTTTTTATTGCGCAAATTCGTCAGACGTCAGACGTCCAAGATACACGAATTTCGGTAAAATATTCTGGTTAACACATTCAATGCTCGGCTCTGCAGCAACCCCGGCCGCCATACCGGGAAGTTTACACGCCGTGTGTCATAGACACTGAGTGTTAGGTACTTAGTTGTAGGTGCACGCAGCGTCCAAAACAAACTGGAAATTTGTGAAGGACTGCGCGAACTTCAGCTGAAATGATGATGGTAACATAACACCCTCTTTAAACCTTGTTTCGACCGCTTGGAAATTACACCTGGCTTGTGAAAACAAAAGTAAGAAACATGAGAACTACCAGGTGCCTTAAACGTTAATACTTACAGGAAAATCGTTCCCTTCCGCCAAGGACACGAAGACTTTTTTATTGACCTGAGGTTGAGATCTTGCGAATACATTAACCATTAGAATTAAGGGTATGATCGTGATTTGCCAAAGTTAAATCTACTACAGTAGTTACTGCTATAAGTACGCAAAAAGTGTCGTATACAAGACTCTTCGCTATTTGGTTGGACACAACCTCCCTTTATCTGTACAAAAACGAAATCTAAGAGATAAAATTCCATTTAGATTTCAGAACACCTCAAGCTCCGTGTGTGACCTCTAAGCATGAGCGACGATCGATTGCGCGCCTAAGCTTGCTTTATTACCGAGCTGGTAGAGCGTAGAGCATTAGTATTCTAAGAGGGCGCAGGCCGCGGCCGCACTCCTCAGAACCTAATGGAATCGAATCAATCATTGCCTTATCTTTATCTATATTTTATAATAGACTTACATTAGTATTATTATAACGTTGTTTAAGGGATATTTATTCGCTAAACAGCTTTTTATAAAGCAGATAAAGCAGTTCATAATTTGATACCTACGCCTAGCTACTGGTTTGGGTTTGATTTGATTCAGCTACGAGTTTTAGTATTCTTATTAATGTTCCCACGGCTGGGACAAAGGGACTTCTCTCTTGACGATAGATATAAGACCATAATTAAGACATTAAGTGCAACCTGCACTTAACGATAATGGGAGCATACTCGACTTCCACTCCGAAGATCGTGGGTTCATTTACTCGCCAAGCACCTCTGGATATTTATTAGTGACATTCACCTACCCGTGCTTGACCAGCTTGGTGAATTTAAGCATAATAAAACATGGCTACATAATCATTTTAAACGTTTTATTCTTCAAAACCACCTATTGGGACTAAAACCTATATAATCTCACCAGCAAATAAGAGTATTTACCGACATCTACCTAATTCAATTTCTCTTTAACACCGAGGCTATCGATTTCCTTTGTGTTTCGATATAGAAACATCAAAGACAGCGGCCTTATAAGTTAAAACTGACCCATGCTCTTGACATTTAACCCGTTCAAAACCGTAGCAGCCTATAGAGATATATGTATTTTGTTCCCTTATACTTTCCACTCGTGGCTTTTCCCCCTTCAGTATGATTTCCTTGGGTAAAAATTCGAATGTTTGGGTTACCTACTCAAAAATCTGTTTAATCAGTTTTAGTATGAAATATTAACAAATTTCCATATGATATTTTCCCGGGTGTATTATTTGACTTTTTGGGTAACAGATTTCTTAAATATTAAACTAAGAGCCGAGAGAAATAAAATAAAAGATCATAATATTATATTAATGAAACAAATGTATTTCATTATGAAATTAATTTACCAACAAATCCATTTTCAACACTTTCAAACCATTTTCAATTATAATAGGGAAATGTGCCTTGTTTTAAAGTGCCAAATATTTAATATGCCATCGAAAACATGGTGACTGCTAGTATGATGAGATCATTGATTTATAAACAACACTTTAATAGAACAGTAGAATACTTAATATTCTACCGTTCGTCAATAATAACAGTAACCACATTTTCTTAGCTAAAATTTTACGCCTAAATGGTAACACTACAACACACATATTTATTGCACATTTAGAAATTTCGTAAAGTATTTTTGTCTTTTTTTCTTATTTTTAGAGATCCAAGACATTCACTATATAATTTTGCACATCAATATTTAATGAAATAATATACACAATAGCGTTTAAATTTAGATTGTGGTATAATACACATCCAAAATATGAAACTATACCTACTTTTATTTGGACAATGGACACAATATTTAAATAAATTGGACTGTTTCGTAGACGAATCATAATTTTATAAATACTTATTACAAAACAAAATAAAACATCAAAACAAGTAATAGTTATTCATGTTAAATACTTATAAAACAGGATTATCTTTTAACAATAATAATTATCTGAAATATACATGTAAAAAAAATATATTATATAACAGTATGTATTAATAACTAGTGTAATTAATAGACTGACCCGAAGCATTATGTATTAATTTAATCAATACATATAAAAATGATTAAATAATTATTTCGACTAAATTAATCTTATCCGACAAAACTAATGGTACAAAACTTAGAAATAAATCGCAAAAGAGAAATTCAATGACAGAGTTAGAAGATAATATTACAGAATATCTACAAAATCTATATTAATCATATTTTTATAAGACAACAGCCGTAAGAGTAACCTTCTCAGACACACGAGAGTATGCACTCTTCAATCAAATCTTAAAACCGGCCTAATGAAAATTTTCTAACTAGCGCTGACTGACAATTTACATTTCTAATCATTCAATAGTAATAAAACTTGGACGTTTTTTCATGAAAATAATAAAAATCTAATTAAAAACTCATCACCACAGATGATACTTGGTCGATTAAAATCCTGAGGAAATAAATATGCATTTAAATACACAATTATGAATATTGTGGAATGGTCACACCACCGCCTTACGAATATGCCTTACATATTGGATACTTTGGTTTCTAACACATTATTTAGATCAACCATTTGTACACCATTAAAATACTGGACAAAATAAATCCTTATGTAAAATTACCTAAACCAAATTATTGCTGATGTTGGTACATTAATGTGACTATATTTATTTAACTATGGAAGCTTCAATAAATAAAATGTCTCTGAAGAACAGTTTCTATCACATTTCTTTACACATTGTAGCACCACACGGTTAATAGACCATCTACGTCTACACTTACCTCTATTCTTGTTGTATATTGAGATGTATAAAAATCAATACATCTGATAAAATAATTTAAGGTCCATATATAAAAAATTCTGTATAATTATGTTTAAAAATTAAAATAAGTAAACTCTTTTTATTGTAGTAAAACTATTGAGACTGTATTTTGGCTTTTAAAACGTTATAAAATCAACATCTTATAATTATTTTTATTGACTGCGAATCTGGCCTACAATACTTCTATCCGAAAATCAGTCTATCTACTTTTAATCGTTACGTTGTCGTGAAGACTTCGATGGTTCGTTCTAATCGAGGCCACGATTAAAAATAATATCACATTCTCTTCCTTTAAACATCCTCCAAAACAGCCGTTCCTTTACCGTCAGTACGATATTACTAGTATATTCAGCCTCTCTCGTGGCTTCCAAAACGTTTCTACATCACCACGCCAACACTAGTCTTGTGGCGATTTCCATAGGCCGACAATGAAACAGTCAAACGAACATGCAAAAAATATCTGATTAAACCGGCGTATCAACAAAGAACTTTTATAAACCATCATTTTTCGTTGACAGAATTACAAATGAACGAATAAATATAAACATCAATATAAATTTGCAAGAAAATGTAAACTTATTTTAAATTACAGATAAGTAAGATACAAGACAATAACTTGAATATCATAAAAGATTATAACATTTAAAATTGAAGACAACAGTCAGCGAAATTATCATGAAACAAGATACAATGATGAATGGACGGAGATAATGTTGAACGCTTAAATATTGTTAAAATTGTGCGTTGAACCATCAACATTCTTGGTATTAGTGGTATTGACAATACTGTTTAATTAATCGCTCCAGCCAAGTAAATGTACATTAGTAATGCCCGATTTTCTCGCATAAGAATAAAAAGAAAATTATGTCAGAATTCACCAATAATGTACCCAAATATCTTTCTGTCGTGTTCATGAAAATAAACTTATCTAATGTATCACATTTGACCTGGCAGCACACGCATTATATACAGAAAGTTTGCCGTGCTATTAAATTTAGAATTTAATTAAAATTAATTACAATTAATTTAAGACTTTAAAATTTATGTTACACAAACATATATAAAGAAATACCACACCAATTTTATGCTACGAGAATCCAAATTATTAAACCACCCAAAGTCGGCAAGTTTTTTGGAAAAGTAATTTCCTCAGCCACTCTAGCGAACATTGAGGACTTTGAGTGGTGAACCTTAAGTCTATAAGACACTAAATTACGCCACAACATCAAATAACTACCGGATATAATTATAAAAACAGTCAACATCAATTTCGAATAATATTTTATATTATAAATTTGACATAATGGCAAAATATCTACATTATACACACGAATGCGTTACATTGTTTATTTCGATAAGTACTATTTATAAAAACAGCGCAGACAGTGAAGCTCTCAGATCTAGATCTGAAAGTGCTGTTCATTATTTGCGCTGATGACAATAAAAGAGTATTTGAGTAGTAAAAATAAAATTCAGAGTATTGCTTTTCGTTTTATACTAAATCTTTTCCACTATCTACTTATTTTATATCCCTCTGGCGGTTTTGTTTGAAACAATATGATTTCAATTCATATGCAACAGCTTATATAATCACGAAAATAATTAAAGTTTAAAAATTGAAAATCCTCAGTTTTAAACCGGTATTCAACAGTAGTAACTAAATCTATTGCTTAAATACAATAAAATATTCGTTAAAACTACCTGTACCTGGTTATTTCGTTGCATTGACTGTGTCTTAAAAATGGCATAAAAATATTATTTCTATTAAATTTAAAGCATTAATGATTGATAAAACGTCTTCAATTAAAATACTCAATTGTTATAAAAACGCTTAAGTTAACTCTTAAACGTTCAGAAAGAATCATATATTTATGAAGCTAGTAGATGTCCACCTAGAAATAATTTTAAAATATACTTATTTAAGATGAACTACTTATCCTATAGCTATAATTGACAACATTAGTCCGTTCAAATTATTAATTTATAAGAATAGATCATCTGCATAAATAAAATGTTCATATTATTTGAGCAAGATACAAATTGGTTAAGAGACTGTTTAACCAATCTGGCGGTAAGGTTAAAACTGTATTCTATTTCTGTGTGTACTTAAATATTAATTTACTTACAAAGTAATTATTAAATAAAGTATCACAATGTCGGCAGTTAGTATTAAATTGTTGTTAATTTCTAGATGGACATTTTAGTAACGAAGTGAAAATTGTATAGGTAAAGTGTATAATAGTTTTTTCAGGCATTCTTAAAACATGCTATTATTTATTTCACAATAAACTATGGATATTTCATGGTTGTTTTAGGTCGGCTTCGAATAGCTAGTCAGTAAACTCTTCTATGGGAAATGCTAAAATTGATTACCAAAGACCTGAAAATAGTAATTGAATTCGTAACGAATTTTGGGTTTTACTTTTTCGTAAAAGTAGGTGTTTGTCCAAAATATTTGAAATATTATATATCTAACATGGTATTTTTTACTATATTTTGTAAAGTATTTGGTAATTAATTTAATCATTGGGTGTTGTTATTTTGTTTTAAGAGCACAAACAATCGATAAATTAAATTTATCTACAAACAATGTCTATTTTATGAGGTACACATTTTGGCACAGAGAGATTTCTTAGCACTATACTTTAGTTTATACCGTGTGTATATCTAATTTATTAAATAACATTATTTTAATTAAAATTACAATAAAACATTTATTTTTCGATGTTTTAAAACTTGTTTGACTGGTCTTAAATCGTACAAATCACAGTTTGCATTCTGCTACTTATCTATCTCCACGACTACCGACTTCCTACTTCCTTTTCTTAGGAATTAATTAAGAAAATATGGCAAAAGAAATCTAGAGCGCATCCAATTTTTTCGGTTAATTCAAAAGGTCAGAAAATAAGCAAAATTTATTTTTAAAATGAAAACTAAAGTTTCAAGTTCGGTCTGCCGTAAATCGGTCTAACACGTCGAAGATTTAAATTTTATAGATTAAATTATACATGAAATTTAAAATAAAAACAATACGAATCGGTCTCTACATTTTCTATGTAATGTCAAAAATGACTTAATATTCTCTAATTTCTCCGGCACGTAAACATCAATAAACCTCTCCATGTAAGAATCGATGTAGAAAAATTATGTTGTATAAAAACACTCCAAAAAGAAACCTGCTTTAATCTAATCAAACCCGCTTATATAATGTATTGTAAAGTTATAAAAATGTTTTAAAAAATATTCTGATTTACTGTTTCTGTTAGGGAAGATGGTAGTTAGGACGGCGTTGGGCGTTGTGCGTTGGGCGTTGGGCGGTTAGCGCGCGTTGTGCACGTGCGTGGTGAGGTGCTTGGAGAGGTAGTCGGCGCGCGCGAAGCACTTGCCGCACGCCTCGCAGTGGTAGGGCCGCTCGCCCGTGTGGATGCGCAGGTGCCGCGTCAAATCACTTTTACCCCCGAACGCGCGCCCGCAGAACAAACACACGAAAGGACGCTCACCTGTATGCTTCCTCACGTGCAGCTTCAGGTTCTCCTTCGACCTCACGCACTTCCCGCAGAAAGGACACGCGAACCGCCTCTCTCTGTCTCGTTGTCGTTCATCGTTCTGCATCAAGCCGAGTATGCCCGAATGCGAGCTTGCAGTCTCTAATTTGCTGTCAGCGCGAGATTCGCTCTCCGAACTATCGGCCATGGAACTGATGCTAGCGAAAGAGACGGGCACACGCCTTCGTCCTTGCGAACGTTCCTCGTCTCTTTTCGTTTCGCTCTCGGCGCTGGACGTGCGGCCCTCCGCGGAGTCGTCCACGGTCACGATCGAGTCCGTCGGTCCGTTCGAGTCGACCGTGCTGTCCTGTTCCGCGTCCCCGATAGGATCTATCGGCGGTGTTCTCGAATCTGTTTTCTTCCGCTTCATGGATAGATCCATTTCACCGCCTTGGCCGATGATGTTCTCGTCGGTGCTGGAGACTTGGTCGATGTTGTCCGTGGGGTCAGCATTTTTGGTGTGTAACCGCTCCAGTGTGTGGTTGAGTCGGTGTTTCTTGAATGATTTTAGGTAGCGGAACTGCATTCCGCAGACGTCGCAAGTGAAGAGTTTGTCGGCTGGGAGGCGAGCTCGGTGGTTCTGTTCCCTGTGTTTGACGTAGGCGGAGCGGTAGCGGTAGGATTGGCCGCATTGCTCGCACACGAATGGCTTGTCGTCGCAAGCTGCGTGGGAGTTGTGTTGCAGGGCGGCGTGGCGCTCGAGCAGCCAGGCCGACGGGAAGGAGGCGAGGCAGACGCCGCAGCGACGCCGCTCCGACTGCAGCGGGTGTCTCGGATACGTCATGCAGTCGTCACTAAGGTAGCGCCTCAGGCGACACGCTTGGAGCGCGAAAAATGGCGACCACAGAGCCGAACTCGGGCTTCGCGGCGGAATCGGACTCGGGATACCCGCTGTGTTGCAACTCATATCCAAGCACATCTGAAACGAAACATTTCTTGGTAAAAAATAGTAAAGATACAGTTTTAATAGGTACTTACCTAATCCTACAACCAACGAACCTGATGAGATTTATGTAAAAGGAAGGGTTAAGTCAGTAAAACACGGACTCTATAATGATTGTAGAGCTTTTATTTGTCAAAATTGTATTTTTACAGCTATGATATGCTTACATTTGTTTCAAAAGTTACGATGATTAACAGACGATGTTACGATGGGTCTGTTACGGGTTGTAGGTACAATTGACAAATAGTTTCACCGCCGATCTGTCCACAGAGTGTAAATCATTTTTATAACAAAACGGTACTGCTCTCGGTTACATTATAAACTATTAATTATAATTGTTAAGGCAAAACAGATTTCCACTAGTCTAAAATGTCAACAATGAATGTTAAATAAAACAGCTTAAGAAACAATAACCATTGATATCTCGTTATAGAACAACGATTATTAAGCTCTATAAATAAACTGGACCTACATTATTTGAACTTGTGCTGAAAATATATTATAGTAGCAGAATATACAATTCGCGGTATGTTGTGCTATTATAACATTTAGTCACGAAATGTTACATCTAAATAATTTATAATAAACACATTATAAACAAACTATACAATAATTAATACACCTACAGGAACTTAGAAAAATTGCAATATAAGTTCTATATTTAGGTATGCCACTTAAAAGAATGGTAGTAACACCTAACAGTTCGCTTTACTGCGATCCACATCGATCGAGTCGAAAGATACTTAACTATCTAGTTCTAAACGCTCTACTCGTTTGAATGGTCTTGCAATCAACATTTGCAACTGGCTGTTGGACTAACATCACAAGATTGGAATGCGCTATCTATGGAAAGCTTTTCACGTGTTCTCGTGTGCTTTTCTTGGCTTTAAGCTGCCTCTAGCATGCTCAAATAAAGAAATAACGTTGTTATAAGATTAAAAGAGACCCAAACCGATTGGTGACTAAAAAGTTGTTCATTTAAATAATTTAGTGAATGAATCTTAGGGTCCGCTTCAAATAACCTGAATAATGAATAGGCAAGTCACATATCATAACGCAACTTACAATTTTCACCATAAAATTAGTTTATTTCTCTATTAGCTACATATACTATGTATATTCCGTGATTTGCAGCCTTTACAATAAGTCTTTATAGGCAAGAGGCACTCTAAATATAAAACTGTGGTCACAATTTATGTTAAAAAATGAATCTACGCTGTAACTATTTAAACACCTGGAATATTTCGTGCTAGTGTTTCCTTAATTATCATATTTTGTAGTTTCGAAAAAATATACGAATCTACATAATAAATAGATATATATTTTATAAATAAGGTAATATTATTTGTGCTAACGGCGTGTGAGTTGCAGGGACGTGGCATATCTGGCAAATGTTAAAATTTGAATAACTGCACTTGGGATAAATATATTCTGTTCGTGTTATTATACATTTACCATTTTGCCTATTAGGTACCTACATTATTATATAATATTTGCTATAGTATCAACAGTACTTCAATAATAAATATGACTCTGAAAGTTAGGAAACAAAATATTATTTCAACGGCATTCTGTGTGTACTAATATAAAAACTATATCGATAAAAACTTGTACAAAGTTGTTAAAAATTTGTATTCATTTAATTATTGCTATTATTTTCTGTATATTGTAAATATTTAATCTTTCTTAAAACAAGAAGAGGAACATTTAATCAAGGTTAAAATATTGCTAGTTTGGTAACATTGAACTCCAAAAAATAAAATGAGTGTGCAGCTCTTCAAATGGCAACATTCTCGTGTTTATTTTTTTTTAATTTTATGATTTTTTTGACATTTCCAAATCTAGCTCCGGGAAGTAGCGCATCTACCAATCTATCATCTAAAATGCAATAATTTAATCTTAATGTATGATTTAACAATAAACCAACTTATTTCGCATTCCCGCGTTAATTTTCGTGACGCATCCGACAAAACACTATACGTACCAAACTAATTTTATGATGCAGATACTTAAATTTACTTTATCAATGATAGATTTCGGATTGCCTAACAATTCCAGTACTTTATTTCTACAGATGTATGGAATGTTTGTGTGGTTAGCTGAATAAGAAAAGTGATTTTCAAACATCCAAACTCTTAACAAAGGTACTCACAAACAATTGGTTCGAAAAATCTTAATTTACAATGTGCGATTGGAAGATCTTCCTAAGGACTCTACCACAATACTCTGACTTCTAGACTCGTCACACCACAATCCGAATCTCGGGGCAATTCGATATGCTACGGTACTCGGTTGTCATACATAAATCCCATAGTATTTTAGAAAATTAATTGATTATGTACTTATTATCATTTAATGAATATCCTAATTATCGGTGGCATTTGGTATAACATTATATATTTCGTATTCGGAACAATTTTGGAATGTTAGGCGTTTACGAGTACTTAAATCTTTTTTTTACCGACGCCTAAATTAAATCAATATGAGATCTGTCAAGTCTAAACCTAAAGTTAAGATGCAGTCGTTATCGATTACCAATTAAATTACTTACAAGATGATTTTTATCTCGACAACCTTTCACTATTATTCATTTTTTTATTTCTCAAAATTTATGTAGGAAAGTCATTTTTTAATTTCTCAAAATTTATGTAGGAAAGTCATTTCAAAGATGAAAATTACACAAAAAAATTATTTGGTTTTTAAATGCTACGAATATTATTAAAATTTCTAACGCAAAATTTAAAAAACGAAAATTTGCCTAAAGTCTTATTGTAAAATACTATCTGAGATCTATTTGTTACTTCTCCCAGATGTTGCAATCTTACTTTTATTATTATCACAGATCTTTTCCTATAATACCATAATACTTTCTTTTTGATAAAATTTCCGAAACATTAATTTACTATAAGATTAAACGCCTACATACGAATTCATACCGATAAATTTAACTTAAACTTTACTACTTATTATGTTTAAATGTTTAGATATATTTAAAATCAGTGCAACAATGTCGCCGTTTTTGATACAATTATATTACAAAATGATATGTTTCATGACCGAAAGATTATGAAATGATCAACACTATAGACTAGCACAGAATCATTATTACATTAATGATATTCCTAATTTAAATTTCTTTTCCAAACCTGAGTACCGGAGCATTTCAAAGTTACATTAATTTAAAGGACTTACATACTAGAGTGAGCCAACGTCCAATCAGTACCAAATCAAAGCTTTAGTTTTATAGGTTGGTATTTGGAACAATGATAATGAAATAACCAACATCCAGTGAACAAGCCTGCTACAGCACTGTCAACGACTGTATTCCAAATCATAGTATGAAGTCATTGTAAACAATACATTTTACAATTCGTAAAATATCCCTGTATTTGACTCTGTTGATTTTATTGAACACAGCAATCATTTTGAGGAGTTTCAAATAGTGTGCGTTACAAATTACAATACAGTTTATCAACAAATATCAATTAACATTTGAAACACAGAATTTGAAACTACCAAAACAACGGTAAAACAATATGGTTCTGTTGTATGAAAATAGATAAGGTACATTCGACATATTATAGATATACCATGCCTCTTGCAATGCGCAGTTACACACGGGTGTATAAAAACTCTTATTGTACCTATTGACAGTATTATTGCTATGTGTTAAAATTGATTTATCTATTTGAAATGATTAATTAAGTTTGTGGCAAGTCGCTTAGAAGAGGCGTGGTAGACGTAACTGAAACACTGCTTAAAGCTTTGATTCCCATGATCACATCATCGACCGAACTGTACCTTCAGTACAGGACTACCAAAGCGTTTACACACTATCAATTTCCTAAAAATCCGTTATTATCAAACTATATGTTATTTACATTTATATGTCAAATATTGCTTTCGAATTACCTCAGGGGAGCGTGCTTTATTTCCAAAAACATCAAATTAGTAAAAACGTCAAATCCTACACTTTAATATTACTTACTACTATTTGAGTGCGATTATTTTATGTCTCTAAGATTTATGAATAAAAGCACTCATATATCTTTACTTCGTTTATAAAACAACTCTGACGTGACTACTCATAAATATGCAAGTCTCTAATGATTATGATATCAGCACTAAATTAATGATATTTTACAATTTATTTTAATTTCGAAAGCTTTGAAATGGCAACCAAATCGTATACAACATAAAGAAACATTCAGAAAACGCACACGATTCCAAATTATTCAGAAGCGGAAAACTATGAAAGGAAGCCGATTTTATTTTGCATGATATCAAACAATATAACGTAAGTAAAAGAAGTTTAACTTCTCTGGCTAACTTTGGCTATGCCGTCTAAGTCGAGACTCGCGCCAACGAGTCCAAGTTACACCTTAACATAAAAAAGCACCTAATGATGAAACTATAATAGAATAAACAAGCGAAAACCAAATTCGAAACTGAACAAGTTCAAGAAACATCTAAGTACCTATCAACAACTTTAGTGTGTCAATTTATCTATAAGTGAAATATCAAATATTATTTCATATCATTCAGATCACAGTTGCGGCGTTTAAATCACATTCTTAACTAATTACAACATATATTGTCCTCCCTTTGTTCATTCAACACTCGCGTCGCGGGTGACAGTCTAATCCCTACACACATTATTGGCTAAAGTAACGTAGAAGACTAATTTGTGGGCTAACGAGTCCCGCACTCATTGATGTGGGCTCTCCTCCTCCGTGTCTACGGGGCTAGGCGATAAAAACTTGCGTGCATATTTGGGATAGTGAGTTTTTTCATGCGCCTTCAATATAGTCGATCGAGAAAAAGTCTTCCCGCACAAGCCGCACCGAAACGGCCGTTCACCTAAAACACACCATCAATTTAACTGCCGAAAACAATCTTCCAAAATAATTATCATCATTAGATCATAAGTAATGTGCTTACCTGTATGGACTCTACAGTGGTCTTTCATATGATGTCTCAACTTGAAGGCTTTCCCGCAAAATTCACATTTAAACGGTCTATCTCCGGTGTGGACCGGTAGGTGCGTGATCAGCGACGACACGTCGGGGAAGCTTTTGCCGCAGAACTTGCACAGAACAACATTCCCCGGTTCGACTTGGGATAGGTCCAGGTCTATGGGCGACTCCTCGTGCATGGCCAGGTAGGTAGGCTCGTTGAACTGGGCAATCATCGGCAAGCCCAGAGGCGGGCGGCCCAGTATCGCGTCGCGGTACTTGAGCGTGTCGAGCGTGTGCGTGGTGAGGATGTGGCGCGTCAGCTTGCTCTGGTGCGCGAAGGAGGCGCCGCAGTGGATGCACGGGTACCCCCCTCCTCCCCCCTCCTCGCGCCCCCTACCGGACCCTTCGTACTCCTGCAACCACAAAAAGAACATCAACTTCTTTTCTCTTGCTCCATTTTAACACGGAGCAAACTGTGCATTAACCTCTACCACTACGTTACTAAATTGAGATGCAGTCTCGTTATTATTTTATTTTCGACTATCTAATTAAGAAGTTGACGCTCATTTTTGCCCAAAATGTGCAGGAGTGACCCGGGTCCGGAATGCCTTGTCGCTAGCAACGCGCGTGCGCACAGAATCATTGATTCGTAGCGTTACGTGTGCATCGGCCAAAGTTAAAGAAATTAAAATAAAAAAAATCTGCCCAAAATATAATATGAAACAAAATGGATGGATATAAAATGATGGCCAACAAAATGAAGGTCAACTTCTTGACAGCAAGGCATAGTACTCGATGTTCAATAGCGCAGCATATCAAACAAGCATGCATGTTACATTAACACTTAGACAATATCAACCAAACTGATTAAGATAGAACTTGCAACCTCTACAAAATGTAAGTCTCTACATTTACAATATCAACATTGACTTCCAAAATATGGTATTTTTAATTTTTAATATAATTAAGAAAACAGTATTGATTCAGATCATAAAAGTATTTTTAAATATCCAAAATATTACTTTTTAATTAATTGATATAAAACAGTTTTCTTTTCAACTAACATCAATATCTACTCAACTGCACTTTGATAAACATCCAGCTTTATACATATTAGTATATAATATAACAAATTAGACAACATGCAACACCAATATCCAATACAATAATGTCAAAAAGCAAAAGGCACATTTTCAAAAATGAATTATATCTTATGTTTATGAAATTTTTTATTGAAAATGAAATATGGTATTAATTTTATTTTCCAAGAGAATGTGCCTTGTACAGTTTTACAAACAAATTTGGATAATTTTATCAAAATTTATTGAAGTTTGAGAATATTATCCAAATTTAAGTAACTACAACATACAATAAACAGACATCAAGAGATATGTTAGCAAAATACACACCGATTCATGTGGCAGTCGATAGTCAGTTGATGGCTCTCCAATTTTGTCATCAGGCCAGTCAATTTCTTTCTTCAATGACTGAAAACATAGAACATTCAAATAAAAATTTTGAAATCATAGGAATATAGAAAATTAAGTCTTCAATTTCAATTTATTTATTCGAACTTTAGGAATACTAGGTAGGTACACTTAGTTACATCAAGTACTTAGAAATCTCTTAGATCTTTCGTCTTAATACCACTACATAGTAAAGTTTTTTTTTTTTTGTTATTATTTTTTGCGATCAGTCTCTTGACTATAAGCAAATCGGTTGTAGAGCTGTTGTCGGGTTAAGTGCTCACTCCATTGAGTAAGCTACTTATACATTCATATCCTTTCATGGAGTTTTAGACATAGTAAAGTAGGGCTATTTTATTTAATTAAGCTGCTGATTTACAATACCATTGTTTTTACCTACCTGACCTGAAAAAATATCTAATCCATCAAATGATTATCTCTGTGGTGTGGCAAGGAAAGGAGAGCCTGTAATACAGTAGGTTGCTTGTTTGACTTATATATTAGGAGACAGAATAGCCAAAATTATTGATACCTTACAATACAAATTTAAGTACCTACTGTAATGGCATAGAATAAATTCCACGAAATCAACGCAACTATAGCCCACAGTTGAAGATCGAATTCAGGACCTCCGGATTTACGCTCTATTGCGCTACATTGAGTTTGTAAGACATCATATTAGGACAGGATCATGATCAACCATTTCATAAAACTAGTTCCCACATAACAATACCCATAATAATAATAGTATATATACCAGTGGCGCTACTTGAACAGGGGGAAGCCCTGATGGTCCAGCGATAGGTTCACTCCGAGGGCTCGGCAGAGACGGGTGTGACGAAGGGTGCTGAAGCACAGAGTGTTGTATTGTATTCAATACACTTAGTCGTTCTACTGGTGAGAACCTCGTACCAAGTATGCTGCTACTGCTGTGGCTGTTGATCGTCATATTTATTCCTGAAAATAATAAAAAAGGAAAATATTATTCTCAGTTGACTAACAACATATAATTTTTCTCAAATTTGTTTATTTATTGAAAACTAGTAGGTACAGATTTCTACAATAACACTCCAAATCTCAGACACTCTGTTGAGGATTATGTAATATTAAAATTATGGCATTTTATTAATTATAATTAATTGATTAAAAACACATACAACTAAGTTATACGAATAAATTGCGAGTGCCGACGACTGGAATATTTCCTGACTCTGTTTTTCGCATGTATTTTCTGTTTCAGGGTAACCATGACGAAGATGTAGCAAATGTGTTTCAACATTTTCTTGCCGTTTTGGCTAATTGATTTGATTTTATGGTATTGCTGTAATTTAAAAAACTCTATTTGTACGGAAACAAAATTAACCCAAAACCAAAACAAACAAATATCAGAATTTGACGTGACGTGAGAAATATGAATTGACAATGACACTGACATAAAATTTCAACAGAATTATTTTTGTGTTCCAAAATATTTAAAATTTTAATAAATTCGTAGCATTACGCTGTAGTGAAGTGCAACCGAGTTAGCAAACAGGTAAAATAATCGACTTACACAATTACCGATCGAATAAGGTAAAAGAGATTCACGCAATATCATGTGACTTATAGCGCGAATGATAATAATTAACCCTTCATAACTCAATGAGATGTTTTTTTAAAAAGTAGCTTATATGGTAGGAGTAGGAGAAAAAAAATATACGTATTTTTTATTTTTCAAAAATAATATTTATTTACTTCACAAAAGAAACAAAAGGGGAGTGTGCCATAACGGGTACAATGCAGTAATATGTTCCTTTACGATGTATGGAATGCTTTGAAACAATTGTTTTGTTTGTTGTTGCATAATGCAAGTGGCATTATGCAACAATTGAACAACAATTCACAAATGGTCTGTGATTTGCCAGAGCATTTAGGGAGCTTGCAGCTAATTCTTTTTTCGACCCATACTGGCCAGTGGCCGACTTGTCCTGGCGCACAGCTGCTGGAGGCACGAATTGAGCTAGACCCTTCCGTTTTTAGGCCTGGATGTCTGGTTCTATGCTTCGGCGTTGTATGTGTGCTTTTGTTCCCATCTTGGAGTACCGTACCAATCTCTTCGCGAAAGTCAGCAGGTGCCAGCAGTGGTTCATTCGTTTGCTTGGTTTTGCGAACCCTTTTGTATAGTAACCAGGCATTGGACATGGCGAAGTCCAAAAAATGGTAAAACATGCGTACCTGCCATCTCTTACTTCGTAGTTTTACTTTATATCTTCCCATTATACTATCAATCAAGTCTACACCGTCCATATGGCGGTTGTATTCTCCCACTACATTTGGCCAATCAATGGTCACATACCTCTTTGGATCTTGTAGTATCTAGACACCTTTGACTTGGGTACCACTCCAATGTTTAGTTACTCTTGGAAGATGTACCAATGACATGAAAACCAGACCAACAAATTGCAGGATATCAGTTTCTCTGAGCCTAAACGAACGGCATATCGAATCTTTCTGCACGATATGGAGATTTGTTTGCCTGGCAATTTCTGCGAAAAGCTTCTTGGGAAAGATTTTGAAGAAGAACTGCACTGGACTATCAAATTCTAGAAACTCTGCATTCAAATCTTCGCCACCTGTAAAGCATAGTTGCTGCTCATTTAGGTCAAGGTTCTCTTTTTTCAACGAAGATTCAATTTCAGCCTGGGTTGACTGCTGCCTGATGTTCCAGGTCCAGATAATGGTCCTGGTTGAGGTATGGTTTCAGAAGGAGCTGGTAATTAGGAAATACCACTAGAATTCTCAATATTTTCAATGATGGAGTCAATATCCACACCATCAACCTCTTCCAATCCTCGACTTCCATTGGCACCTCTAAATCCGGAACAAAATCAGGATCTGCGATGCTGTCGTCGTCGCCGTCTTCACTCTCTGCATAATCAAAGAGGACCTGCTGTATTTCCTCTTCTCCTAGACGTCTGTTTGTCATTCTGTCACAAGAAAATATGAATGGTCAATGTATGACACTGGATGCACTTAATATTGCAATGTACCAGAACGGGCACAAACACAAAACGGCAAATATTTTCCAAAATTACTGAAATTTATGCAATAACTACAATAAATAGCGATAAACATACACTTACCTAGTAGATTCAAACACCAAATACACCGGTTTTCACAAAATAAAGTTTTTATCAATTTTCAAATTTTGTAAACAAATGACGATCAAAAAACCCGCGAAAAGTGTGATTCAACTTTGTTTGTAGCACAAGCGCGCCATCTTTGGAGTTTGACCTGTACTAAACATTGAAGCGCGGTATATTCCGGAGCGGGCACTGTGTTTCAAAACGATAATAGTCGTTTGCTTTAGATTTTAAGCCTAAAAGATTTGGTATGTTCCAGAACTGTCCCACGGTGATATAAAGGGTTAAATAACATTAACTGACCCATGCTATCATTTTGTGCTCCATTTGACCTTAGCGAAATGGAATCGTCTTCAGGTGAAGATGGCCGCATTGGTTCGTCGGGTGGTTCATCTTTTGGTATAGTTGGATGCGTGGGCGTTGTAAGTAAGTCTGTTTCAGGCCTAAATCGCCTCACTGAAAGTAGGGGGGATATTCTCGGAGGTGACGCTTCAGGTACCTCTCTATGATCTCGACTCTCGCGATGTTCTCGTGAATCACGGATTTCGCGTAAATCACGCGGTTCGCGAATTTCTCTATGATCTCTGGATTCTCGATGGTCCCGCATTTCGCGAGATTCCCTGAGATCACGGGGATCCCTTTGTTCTCTGTCTCTGAAGTCGCGGGACTCCCTCATTTCGCGGGGTTCCCTGTGTTCTCTGTGCTCTCGCGGTTCCCTTGTTTGGTTTTCTCTTGTGTCGCGGCCATCTTTGTTTTCTCGAGTTTCGCGAGCTTCCTTGGCTTCACGACGGTCCTCCTTTTCCCGGGTTTCCTTGGTTTCTATCCTGTCTCGCGGCTCCGAACACTCCCTATCCCTAACGTCGGGTGGTTGGCAGTCTTCCATTGGTTCCGGGACGTTTCTTGTATCGATGCCAGCTGCGCTTAGTGTCGTCATTTCTGCAAGTCCTTTTACCTGAAATTCATATGAAAACTAATTTCAAATTTATTAAATAACGATTGTTTCGAATAAAAGTACCTACCTAGGTACATATTACTAAGAGTTCTGATTTCCTCAAACGTCACGAGAAAATAGAAACTTTGGTATTAATGATGAAAAAATGAAGAATTAGACTATGTCATTATTAGACTTTAATAATCTATATAAATAAAAATGAATCGCCGTTCGTTAGTCTCGCTAAATCTCGGGAACGGCAGGGCCGATTTAGTTGGTTTTGGTCTTGAAATGTTCTTAGTAGCCCAGGGAAGGTTTAAATGAGAAAACTATAGAAAGCGGGCGAAGCCGCGGGCGGGTCAACTAGTTAGGTATATAAATACTTAGATATTGACAAAAAAATTTAATTAAGTACTTAACATTTAAAGTGAACTTACTTGTAGACTCTCAGCAGTTTTCAGGAGGGCGGGCAGTTGACAGTACTGGACGTTCACCTCGCCCTTATACATGAAGTCGACGAGGGTCCTCAACTCCTCGAGACCCACGTCCTTGAGGATCACGATCGGGTGTCGCGACGGGTGGTCCACGAATAGAGACCGGAAGTACGATGAGCACGCTGATAGCACTACCTGGAATTAGATAAACATTTTTTGGAATAGTATTTTTATTGGACCCTGAGTTGAATAAAGGGCAATTGTGTTTTATCGGAAAACGCAGCGTCGGACGTTCACCAACGTTGTTTGTGTTGTTTGTTTTTGTTTGCTATGTGAATTTAGAAATTTAAAAAAATATAAAGTTGTTACTTTTGTGATCGCCATTTTGGCAATCATTTATTAGACTAAATAATTATTTTGTTATTAGTTTTGTAATTGAGAACATACCTACTTTTTCAACTAAATGTTGCCTGTATGCAAAAATGTTCTTTGCTGGAATCTGGAACAGGTACCGCGCCCGACGCGGGAGCAGCGAATGGTGATGTCAAGCTACAACCGACTAAAACCACAACTCAAGCAACGCAGGCCTCTTCTCTGGTGAGACCAGAGCTGGAGATCCTTTTCGCACCGCCTGGTAAGATCACTCTTTCCTGGCGGTTTAGAGTTTCATGTAAGGTTGTACCTACAGTTACTTACATGAAAATAATGATAGCGAGTGCGTAATTCGTGTACCTTGTGAGCCCTAATGGAGGCGCCCTCGGAACAGGCTAGCGTGACGTCCACGAGGCTCTCGTCGTGCAGCAACTGGCTGAAGACTCCCAGCAGGTTGCTCTGATGATTGTTCCACCTTAGGCAATAGTGCTCACTTCCCATGTCTGAGCTAGCTCCCGCCGCTGAAACGGAGAAAAATTACAATTTTTAGTTATTTTTTATTTTAGGAAAAATTATATTAATAATCATCTATAGCCGCGTCTTACGTTATGAAGAAAACGTTCCTTCTTTCTTTAGGGTTAGCGTTCCTCTCACCCCGCGTAGATGACCGCGCCCTCGCATGCTTTCGAGTTATCCTCTAATTGTCCTAATTTCTAAAGGCTTCCGGGCCTTCCTATCCACCACACACCACAAGGTTAGTGGTAGGCCTAATCATAACTATCCTTCTAAACTACTGTAAGCAAAGATCTATTTTCTTTTGTAACTTAGCCATCATAATTAAGGACCGTCCTTCGATAATAATTTAATTAATCCTGTACCACCCCTCTATAATTATTATATTTATTACTCGCCAAATAACAAGCAATTCAGGAATAATTAAGCTAGTTTTACTGAGCTCAAATGAGAAATGCTATTTTATAATGATGATGATGTTGAACGAACGTTTTTAATCAAACTTTACGACGTTTTGTTTTAAACAAATCATGTTACCTAGAACACGAACAGGTACAATACCTACCTGATGATTGCATTGAAATATAATTGCATAAGAATCGAGTGACTACATCATATAGCTTAATTATAGAAGTCTCAATCAACTTTAAATAAATAACGCAAAGATAAGCGAGTATTAAAAATACGTTTGCTTTCAGGTATTAATTGTAAGACATCAAACGTATTAAATTTTTAATTCATCTTTTTTTATCAGTATTTTTTTATTAGCCTATGATGTCCCATTGTAGAACAAAGGCTTCCCCCGGAGCGTTGGCTAGACGACCTCGATGCGAATAACGATAAATTTAATTTAGAAAAAAATCAATTATCATCTATTGCACGATGACATGCCCACAGGAACTAAGGATTCGTTGAAAAAGAAAATGGTATCTAAGGTATCTAATATAATATATAGTGTAAGATAGAAAATCACGATATAGGTACGATAAATTTACGGGTTGCAAAAAATATGTAGATAGAAGTCCATCGAGTCGTATATTATCTTTGGTCCGTTGTTCCTTGAAGTCGACAAACCTATGACATGACACTAATTTTCTTTTAGAATTCCTTTATATTTTCAAGACATAATATCGACCCAGTAATTATTTAAATCATCTCTGAAAGGTAACTAGTACCTCCTTAAGTATAAACAGCTGCCCACACGCATATAAAATAAACATCTTAATTCTTCAATCATCGTTTACAATCTTCATGAATCCATGAATCATTTAATAGGTACCCACCCAGTTTAAGTACCTAGTCGTATGTATTTTATGACGCAGCTACAAATAGAAATAGGTAAAGAACCTAACAGCTGGTTCCTTGTCTCACCTGGGTAAGAATAAAAAAACGTTAAGGTAATTTCAAGTCGTATTTGCTTATCCAATCGATCATCAAACAAAGATAATGACTTAACACATAATTAAAGAAAACCTTTAAAATAGCTTTGTTTAGTTATAGCTTTGCGTAAACGCATTCTTGATTGCAATCGATTTAGTGAGCGCATAGAGGCGTTAATTGCAGCACTTACGTTCACCATCCGGAACTGTCCGGGGATAATATGAACAAAACACCAGTCTGATAACAATTTCGCGCCTACACGCGCGCAGATAAATATAGGATGTGTAAACGGTGCGCGCACGCATCGGCCGCGACGCAGCGCAGTCAAGATCAAGGGCGCGCGATTGCGCAACAGTTGGCGGTCGCTGCGCACTGCAACTGTGATGTCATGCGTCTGAGCTCCCCTCTCCCCGCCTCTTTTAAAGGTCGCGGACGCGGAACATTCTATTTATAAATTTTGACTGCTGATGAATAGGTTTGCAAACCTCCTTGTAGCCTAGGCTTAGTGTTTCTAGATTTATGAGCACAGAAAAAAAGCCTACGACTTCCGGGCATACCTTACCACTACAATTGCCTACTCGCTTATCATTTCCTGTTTTGAAACCAGCCAGCTCGATTGCTAATCTTTTATTTTGTTCTTTTGGGACTAGACAGGTAGGTCAATTGAATCCTGTTTCAGAATTGTTATTGAGAATCGATGTGGATGGTGATTTCATGGAATTTAATCCTAGGTACCTAAGGAAATATTAGGACCGTTAATTAAAGAAATAAATACAAATCATCAGATTAAAATAAATTACTAGCCACTTGGAAAAACAATAAGATGACTAGGCTGTATTAAATTATCAAGGTTTAAATCGATCCGAACTTCTATAATTATGATCCGTATTACTAGATACTAATACTAAAATTTTGTCTGTCTACAAAAACTCGCTCAATCTTGCTCCAACCTTTACAATGTCATCGGTCCCACTGGTTCACTATGCGTCTTCCGGTTCGGAAAATTAGAGCTTAACTAGCGTATTCGGCGGGAGGATCAAGGTCAGAGCAGAATACAAGTTCTATTTCTATAGTTACTCTGTAACTTTGAACATTGTTTTAATGCCTCTGAATACCTACCCTGTACCCAGGAGCGTAGCAACTACATAATAGATGTTTCAGTCAGCAGAGTTTAGTTTTCAAGAAGTCATATTGATAATTCTGTTTAAAAATAAATAAAAAACATATGCTTCTATTCTACCTTTCATATCTCAGTTTAATTTTGGTTTAGCTCATTATTTGTATAAATGCAAATGTCAATCGATTTGTATAAAAATACCTTACCATCGAATGTAAACTAAATAAAGGCGCTAATTAATTATTATTTTATTTTCGTAAAAATAACCTCCGATAGTTTGTATTAAGAATATTTAAACCAAATGTATACTGAGGCACAGCAATAATAGTACCTACGACTGAATATCGTGAGTAGTATTTTTTGCTAGTCACATGCAACCTATCTAGGCATCGCAAAGGCACCTTGAGTTTATACCTACAGCCGAAATCTACACAACGTCACAATATTATCAATGCAGACCTTGGCTTGAATGTTGAGGTAGGTATGATTTGTTATTAATAGTACAATTTTAGCATAAATAATTCAGACCACAGTTTTGTCCTTTTTCGGATTTGTTTCGTAAATTTCTGGCAGTAGGTAAGGCCTTATAGGTACATATAGGACATATTAGATGCTTCTTACAACAACAATGTATATGCAAATTGTAAGCCAAGGTTCGTACTTATTCTATCTATAAATTGGACACCTGACATGCCTTTGCCATGTGTGTATTGCATTAGAAATTTGATAAGACGTTATTGAGCTAGACAGCACGGCGCAGAAGAAAATGCCAACGTAATTATAAAATGTATTAACAATTCCCACATACAAGACATTCTTACAAAATGAGTAGGTAAACAATTTGCGGATTAATTGCTAGGTAATCTTTGTTTATAATTAGAATAGAGTAAGAACCTATGTACCTACTTTACACCAAAGAGTGCCTACCTACCTAGATTAAAACAAATTTGTCTATAAAACCCCTACAATATACATTTCATAAAAAAATATATACTTAAGTAAAAAAGAGATGGTGTTAAATACTTAAGCGAATATTATCACGCTAATGCTAATATTATAAAAAGCGAAAACTTCAATGTGTGAATGTAGGTATACACATTTAGCCGTTTAGTTGTGAAAAAGTAACAAGCATATGTTTGAGAGATTTGTATGGAGAGATTTAAAAATAACAACTTAATTAGTTTAAATTTGTTCGAAATTATGAGACGATTTTGTAAACAAATATTTTATAGGGACTCTATCTATAGTAGAGTCGTGACTCTAGATAATATATCCATGAGCGACCTTCAACAACAATGCTATAGAATATAGATAGACATAGAGCATACAGCGCTCTACCTAGGTCTCTATGACGTAAGGGTGTGGACATGAACGAAGAAACAATTTTATTGCGTATGATGGAACCAGAAGAATATGTTTTTAATTATAGTTTTAAATGACCTATGAGTAAGAACAAAGTTAAAAGTGTTATTAATTAAAGATAGATTTTGATTTTATGTTGTCGGAATAAGTTTTGCATTCGTTTCTGATACATTCAAAAAAATATCTATCTATGTATGTATATTATATTAAGTATATCAGAAATCTAGCACCCGTAACACAAGCTTCGAGCTTACCACGGGGCTAGATGTCGCTGTGTAAAAATTGTCCAATAATATTTATTTATTTATTTTATTCTTAAGTTACTCGGTTTGATTTTCTTGATTATATTATTATGTCAGAAATTGACAGGTGATAGGAATTGACATAGTGACAGGCTTGGTTCTAAATTAGGAACGGAGTGATTATGGCGGTAACAAATAACAATGATATCTTACCTCGATCTTATATCAAATAATTATAGGCAGTTATAGTAAAACCATTTTTAAACTGAACGCCCCTCCACCGCGGTTACACGTACATGCAAAAAGGTGTATTGATACAACACACATAAATTGATCTTTGTCATTGGATGTTCAATGACGTATAAACAAACGGGCCCCATAGACATGTGGCAATCGCTTAGACCATAATGATAATAGGTTTATGTCAAATCCATACATTTTGTACTTTTTTACTAACGATGTCGACGAACGCCAAATGTCTAGCCTTCACGGTGTCACTATGAGAGAAAGGCTGGATCTGTCGGCCAACTTCGGCATTAATGAGCCGAACGCGCGACTGAACGGACGTGTCACTCAAACAAAGAGCGCGCTCCCCGCCATACAAATGCCTACACGGGATTGGTCGCACAACTTATTGACAACGCAGTGCGCAGATGAGTCCATGTTTACAGTAAAGTTGTAGCACGCACACAAGTATACTGATGCAATACGTATTTCCTCTCACACGTTGAAATTATCACGGTTTTGTGGAGGGGAGTTCATTTTAAGATTAGATCATCTATACATAAATATTAATTGTTGTCACCGTTGACGATTCCACAACAAAGTAGAATACGTACGTAGATATAGAGCAGCTGCCACGTGGTAAGTTTATCATAATCAATTATAAATATATGAAGTACGTGTACATACTTACCTACAGATATATGGCTTATATACCTAAAGGCGGGCTGATTGCCATTTGGATGCATTATCATAACTTCATAAGGTACCTACCATAATTATGATAATGCATCTATATTACGATGCTATCTCTAAAAACTTTATGAACATTATTATTAGTCCCAGATAGTCACGGATAGCCGTTACTTATGTGCCAGATAAACTAAAAATTGGTAGTGATATCTTTCATTTAACTATCGGAAGCTTTATCGGTAACTGGTGAAACAAGCCCATAAAAATTCTATGCACCATAGACAATCCCTTATAGCAATATTATTTCCTATAAATATACTTCACTAGTGTGTGAGTGTAGCGTCATATGTACGCAATCCACGCAGATTTGCTATGCTAATTTAAAGAATCTTAGGACGGTAACTACACAATACCAAGCTAGATACAACCTTGCAATTATAAGTTGGATTTACTATTACGTTAAAAAATATACTACCTATCTGTATTATTGTAACATGGCTTAGTGGGAACTCACTCGACTTTTATTCTCTATGTTGTAAGTTCGAACCCCAGCGAGCGCATCTGGATTTTTCTGCTTGAAAAAATTATGTGCTCTTTGAAAACATGATGTGCTCTAACGGTAAAGGCAAAAATCGAGATGAAACCGGCATGATATGAGAACTTTTCAAGGTTTGAAGGACATTATTGTTTTATTCACCAACCATTAATGCAAAAAAGTATTATATTTATAGTTCAACCAGATTTATTTATATGAATTTACTATGTGAACTGAGGAGATATATCTCTTGAAACACTAGGCACAGGTTCCCACAATAGAACCCATTTTAGATCTTGAAGGATTTGGTATAATACCAAGCGTGTGATGTAACATAATGTTCAATGTTTTTGCTTTGAATTTTATTTTGAATGTCTGATATTAAAAAAACACGCAAGGTTATGTAATTCGCATCACTTTAAATGCGTCCCAATCTTATATATCCAATAATAAAAATAATTTAGCAATTCAGATTAAACTAAAAAAAGAGCAAATTGACCTAGAAATAACAAAAAACTAATTTAACTTGCAAATCCAAATGACATATTTTTAATTATTGTCCTTGTGTAAATGGTGCGATGCGTGTTAACGTAGGTATACAATAGCTCTAGCGATTACATTTCATGGTCAAAATTGTACCTAACACTGTAATGACCTCAGGTTATGACGTTTCGTCTCGTCACAGTACAATGGGCAGGATCACGTATATATTTGATAGGATTGTTTTTATTTTATCAACTTGTCCTCAGTTATTATAATAAATTAATTGCCTAAAAATAGATCAGATTCGTATAATGTAATTCCGTGAAAGTTATGATATCGAAAGTGCGTTTGGAAAGAAGGGAAACGGAAATAGATATTGCCGGAATATTAATATGATGAAAATTTAAAAATATTTTACATTATATTTCAATTGTAAGGAAAAGATATCAACGCGCCCTGTTTAAAGATGTTAGAGCAGTACTGAAGAAATCACTTTTTCTTTGCAACTTTGATAATGTCGGAAAAATCGGTTGTTATCGGGGCATCAGCATCAATACCGGATTGAACAGCAATGGTCTTTAAATAATTAATATCTTTAGTAAATTTTGTATACTTTTGTGTACACACAAAATGATATGATAAGATTCGATTCAAAAAATGTTAATAATATCCCTCAATCTTTTGTACAAATAATACTTAATTATTATGATTATTAATATTTATTTATAAAAATGCGGAAGTGTTAAAAATAGCAGACTAATTTTATCTTAATCAAATTAGGCGCATAATTTAAAATAATGTTCACATCCTGGCGCCTATTGATCACTCCGAATCAAACAAGCAACACCGACGTTGCTAACTGTTTGATTCAACCATAGATGTTAGCGGCATGTTGTCTATCTTGTATAAATATAATCTGTAGACTCATCTATAGCAATTTTGATGTACAATGTGGAAGTGGCCTTACATACACGCGCGAAGCGGAGTTGGCTGCGTGGGGATCAAGGTCATCAACGCATAGTGGCTGCACGAACACAATTCGCACGCCAACATAGTATTGATAGGTTAGCATCTAACCGTTGTTTTAGAATTTAGAGGGTTTCATTGATTCCGATAATTTCAAACTTCGAATCGATCTTGAAGTTTCTTTTTCTTTTGGTTTGTGGCGAACGTGACTGGCTATTGATATTTGTCATCCGGCAATGTCGTGTAATTAGACAACAACAAAACTTTTTTGGAGTTTCGAGAATTATTAAAATTGGTGATTACAATTTTTCAAATTCGATTGTGAGGTTTATGTCAATTTTCAATTCATAAGTTACGCATTTTTTGACACAAAAGGCGAAGTTTTATGTCATACAAATTAACGATTAGGTACTTACTCACAATCAAGTTCCAAAAAGCTGAACCATTCTTCCTACGAATAAAACCCGAATACTTAGGTACCGAAAAGGGAGGTTTGTTTTGACCACGTTCTGAATTGTAATTATTTAAATGTTAATATTTAATAATATATTTAATATTTGTTTTTTTTGCGTAGATATCCTGATTCAGTTAAAGTAATCGTATCAAATTTTAATTACAAGTATAATTATGAATTATATAATTTTTAAAAAGAATATTTAATGATTAACATTGCCTTGATCATAGAAAATAACGCTGTTATTTAGGGTAGATTTTTTGCTGGCAGATGAGTTTTAAAGTCTAAATTATTTATATAAAATTATAACAAGCTTGTATTTAAGTCATTACCCCAAATCTTAGGAAGATGGCTCTATAATAACGCTGTAAGTACTTCGGAACTTAACTGTTCCTTTTCGGTATAAAACAACAACTAACGAAATGAGGAAAACCCAAAGCACATTTTATTCTTTCACAAAAAAGCGTTGGATAAAAAACGCTTACGTTCACAGTTAAGTAGTTACTATTACCCATTATGTGCTAGTAACCTACCTGTGCCTAAATTTGGCAATTTTTTGTTGTGCTAAATCCCCGGGTTTTCCTGTACTTTATACGAGTTATTTTTATGTGTTTGTTATCGTAATAATAATAGACTATATCTGTCGTTTTCAGGAATCACAGTCAGATAAAAAAACACGCTTAAAAGGCTTGAATTTATAAGTTTTTAAGTATGACTCTTGCTTCAGTTACTTTTGGTTTTAAAATAGTCGTAGCATATGGATGCTACGAGTTTCCATGGGGAAAGGCTTAAGTGAGAAAACATGGGAATAAAATGGGCGAAGTCGGGTGGGCGGTTCAGCTAGTTGATTAATAAACAGAAAGCTCAAAAAGCTTTTAATATATAAAAAAGTGGTATCTATCCTATGTTTTAACTTTTATCTTATTATCTCCAAGATAATCCTCTACAGTAAATTCATTTCTAAACGTCACTAATTGAACAAATTTTAAAAATCACTTTTTGCAGAGTGGTGATAATAATAGACTATAGACCGAAAGAAGCACTAGCAGCCAAAGTTAGGGTCCTCACGGCAAAGGTGTACCAAAATATTTAAATAATAAGCGTCAAGCTAACATTGTTATGATAACACCGTGAAATGATGTTGTGTTTACCAACTGCGAGGGCGTAGCATGTGTAGCGCCTACACGCTTCTCATAGAACGTTACTTAGGTATAATCTGGTAATAGGGTGTACCAGATTCATTATCATAAGAACCCTATATCATATAATTAAGGGTACAGGTATACGAGTATATTTCACGCAGCAACATCTAGCCTCCTGGTAAGCTCGAAGCTTATGTTAAGGGTGCTTGATTTCTGAAATACTTAAAATAATATACATACATAGATATGTATTTGATTAAACAAATATACCTAACGTATAAATTTTCGTCCCGAGGCGGGAATCGAACCCGTAACCTCTTGCGTCGCAGGCTGAACTTCGCCCGGTGCGCCACAGAGTCGTCATAAATTATACTACTAGGCACGAGTCTTTCATGGGTACCTAGTAGTTTGGCTCTTAGGTATTTAGCATAAGTAATATCTAATAGATAATTATGTACTTCTACCTAACCCAACCCTTTGGTAAGCGTGGTGATAATAATAATCACAAAATTAATTTTCGTAATATGACTTGTGTTCTGGTACACGGTGTTCAGTTCATATTTTTGTTTTGCGCAAAACGTCTATCGCCGCTCCAGATCGGCAAAGCAATAAATCGTGATTCTCTGAAGAAATCCGTGTCAGTCTGAACTTTGTTTCAAATTTCTACTGCAACATGAAATATAGTTTTATTATTTTGCTGGAATCACATCATTATTATAACAACTCTACAACGATAAACTACTGTTATCTTATGTAAAGAACCCATTATATAGGTCTTGAAGAATTTACTTAGACTTTTTGGAATTTAATTAGACTTCTTTACATGACGCGATTACTAAATCTTCTTAGACCTTGTATATAAAAGATTATTTGAATTGGTATTTTTTAGGACTTAGTTCGGGTGGATCTACGCCTGTACACTAGAGAAAAGAAAGATATAGGAGGAAGCCAAAGTTTATAATGATAGCTATAAGATATAAAAATATTCTTTGCTTTTGAGTCGTATTATAACGAGAACTTGATAGGTGTTTTTTATATTAGAACTACATATTAATTATGATGGCTATAGATGAGCAACAATCAGGATTAAATCATCTCGAACCATGCGTCACTTGATAACCGAAACCATACAATAAGGAAAACCATAATCTATACTATCTATACTAATATTATAAAGAGGAAAGATTTGTTTGTTTGTTTGTTTGTTTGTTTGTAACGAATAGGCTCCGAAACCACTGGACCGATTTCAAAAATTCTTTCACCTTTGGAAAGCTACATTATCCCCGAGTAACATAGGCTATATTATATTTTAAAAAAAATTAGGGATCCTTACTAAAACTCCAATAATGTAACATAAGGTGTAAAAAAAAGACCTGAAAAATTCCTTACGTCGCGTGCGCTGCGAAAACTATTGATGATAGAACAAAATCATGTACTACGATTTTGCAGAACTCATCATTATCTACAAAAAATTTCGCGACAGTATATGTCTAAATATTATAGTTATGTCACAGTAAGCAGTTTTTTATTCTAAAATATTAATTTATATATGCCGCCTCTTGAAAGGGTCTTCATTTGTACCTTGGTATTAATCCTTATCAAAATAAATTACTTAATATTCAAGACGGCTTTAATACCTTTTTATAACTTTTTGAATTATTCAATTCGGACATTTCATTCGGAAGATATCACGAGTTTAAAAATGCAAGTATTAGAAAAAAGTCGCGAGGTTGTCGCTCACCGCGCTCAGCTAGCCAGCATGCGATGTAGGGATTTAGTAGCGAGATGCCTACTATCGCACTTAGCCGACTTTTAAAATTTTTCACACAATAGGTTGCATAACGACAACTTAATGAAACCTCAGTATAAGTAATCGCACCACGCCTACTTTTTTTATTTTTTTACTGAAGAATAGCAGCTTGCCATATTTTTCTCTCATCGTTTCGAAAATATCATGATGCCTATTTTTGTACAGTCTATTTCGTAAGTGCAAGGAGGTAAACAAAATAGTTTGTCATTTAATTCCAGCGTTCGAGTAAATGGAACAAACAAAATGAATAATAATTTTATAAAATATATTCATAACTGTGACGTTGTTCTAATTAAAATACTAAGGTAAATACGTACATACAATATATATGTAGGATAGCTTTCGTACTTGGTGTAAATTTAAGATAAGCCACACACCTAGTTAGTTATTTTTCTGATATTAATCGGTGGGCGTTGCGATCTGCGACAAGTTTTATACTTCTGCAGGTCGCATCACTGCCTATTTTGTTATTTGCCTCAATTATATTCCTTAATAAAGACTTTTTATGTTTATGTAATCAGTATTAATAATTATGTTTGTAACAGGGTTCTTGGTCATTGTGGCATTGTTTTTATGTTTTGTTTATCATTTATTACATGTTAATTTATTTCTGTTAGAATTCAAATAAAAACGACATAGTACCTTCGGTACAATTACAGTTTTGTGTTTGATTGTACATTCAGTAGGCAACACAAGTAAACAATATACCGATAGAAATGAAAGTAGGCATTATGCGACCATATGGTCTATTTAGAATAATGTTTGACGAAACGCAATTTTCGGCATAGTGCGATCACTTGTATGGAAATTTCAGAATGTTGTCCTTGCGCTACATACTGCAAGTAAAAATTAAAAAATGAACTAAGTGCGATAGTAGGCATCTCGCTACTAAATCGATGTAGGCTCCATGTAGGCGTCACTGGGGTACGAGGGGGAGGGGGAGTCAATGTAATGTAATGTAGGTAATCCTAACTAATATTATAAATGCGAAAGTAACTCTGTCTGTCTGGCTGTCTGTCTGTCTGTCTGTCTGTTACGCTTTCCCGCTTAAACCTCAACCGATTTTGATCAAATTTGGCACATACAATCTTTAGACCCTGAGACAACATAGGCTACTTTTTACCGCGGAAAAATTCATGCTTCGGCGGGAAAATATATGCTTACGCGGGAAAATTCGATTTAGATAAAATTTTGTATGCAGAAGATAGTTGCAAATAAAAGTATATGGCGAGAGACTTTTTACCGCGGAAAATACACTTGCTTACACGCGGGAAAATTTTTATTTGGATGAAATTTAGTATGGAGATAGTTGCAAATAAAATTATATTATGGCGAGACGAAGTTCGCGGGGGCTGCTAGTAAGATATAAGTTGATAACATCATGAAAGAAATAACAACTGAGAAAGTCTTTGTTCCGCTCACATTTTGTACATTGGCCATTATGACGTCTTCAGGTAGGTTCCTATCATCTATCTATTTGGTTTTCCCTAAATGCAGAGCATAAAAAACAGATTTAAGATCGAGGTCGATGTTCTTAAGTCTAAACGAATTATAATGAACAAAGCTTTCATTGGACTCGCGCTAGTTGCTGCGTTGAAAGTTGAAATGTTGAAGCAACAATATAGGTACCTTACATATGACTGTAATCAAACGGGATATAAAATTGCGAGTAACTTCTAAGGCAAGGCTACTAGAAAAGTTGTAAGAGACGCAAATAGCATGCGAGGAGTAGGAGGGTGCAGGTTTAACTCCCGTCTTGGGACTAATTAGCATTTAATTAATATAAAATTAATTATTTAAAGACTTAAAAATTGTTTAATTGAAGGAGGAATATGTTGTGGTTAATATAATCAATGAATTGAGTTTGGAATTTAAGCGCTAGTAATTTTAACCAGAAACACAACGAACCTACCTACAAAAGTATAATTTAAAATTTATTGAAATCATTAAGTATTATATGAAATAATTCAAACATACATTATAAAGCTGCATAGTTTTTTGTTTAAACGCGCTAATCTCGGGATCCGCTGGTAAAATTTGAAAAATTATTTCAGTGTTGGATGAACATTTATCGAGAAAGATGCTATATACATTATTATATAAACTATATGTAGTTAGATTACGTAAAAAGCCATCGAAGCTTTTGTCGGTGCGACGTCTAGTATATAACATAGGTAATGTGCTGATATTTGTCTAGCTTTAAAATTTTGCCTTAAAATGTAGGTCGTTGTCCAATTGAGACATCTGGACAAACAACACATCTTATCATTTTAAGCGTCTAGGTATGGCCAGAAGGTAAAATTTCTGTTTTGTATTTAATCGTCTATTTATTTGAGGAAACTTGTTAACCTGTTCTATTAAAATCTAAAACGTATAGGTAGGTACCTAATTTTATACAAAAAATGTATCCGGTTAGGTCTAAAATTAGTCATCTAGCACCCACACGTAGTGCAAGTACCTACCTACCGAACTCTATTGATGTACTTATTTATTAAATATTTCTCGAGAATTCACGAAGTTTCTATTATTAGGAATTATTTTATACTAAAACGTGTCTAAATTTAATTTTACCTGATACAAAAATATATTTGATATTTTGAATAATATCTATACAATGGAATGAAATTAAAAAGAATATAATTCGAATTTGGAACATCTTTAAAAAAATCCTATTGAAATCCCTCACACACTACAACTTCCGGGATTCGTTGATTTATGTAACTGATAGTACGAGCAGCGTGCGATAACCGATAAACTGTTGGCGGTTAGGTACCCTAAAACTGGCTATCTGGCTAATAATATCAATGCCTGTGCCGTCTGGGGCCACAGAATAACTTGAAATAATCAAACGTGTAGACAGATAGATACCTAATTATCTCATAAAGACATGCGTAACAGACTTCATGAACATTTTTGAATGTGTTAATTTGTTAAATTATTAACATTTTCTTGTTTATTAATTGCGTAAATTATTTGTAAAAATTTAACCCATCAGAGTAAAAAAAAAAAACATGAAAAACGGTTGCATTTCTTATGGTCGTTAATATAATACCTGTCTACACTTGACTGGACTAGGCGTTTTCGTCTATGCATACAATTAAGTAATAAAACCGAGCATTCTCGTAGGTCTGGTAGAAATAAGACGTGACGTACGCACACTATGAGGCTGAAGAAACAATTATTTCCGCTTTGTTTTTAGAGTTATAAAGTTATCTTTACTATTCCTCGCGTGATTATTAGCGAATTTATGCCGTGAAGTATTGGCCTGGGTTTTGTGTACTTGAGAAGATACGTAGAAGAACGCGGGTCACCGACATAGCCCAGCGGATTAGCTCTTGGTAGTGGCAATGGGCAGGCCATATCGCTCGGAGAACAGACGGCCGATGGGGATGAAAATTTCTCGAGTGGAGGCCACGGTGACGGATGAGTTGGTAATATTTTCTGGTTCACAGTGGGAGTATGTAATGATAATAGGGATTTCTCTATCTTTATCGGGATGTATTAGTAAAACCCATTTTTAGTACTAGGACGTTATATAGGTTTATGATGAAAAGATAATTTATACAATTTTGCTATAATATGTAGGTTATTAGATAACAAAAACATAAAATTATATAATTTAACAAAATTACATACACATAGGCTACGTTACCGCGGTAAATGTTAGAAAGCTAATAAGATTACATTCAAGAAAGAAAATTAAATTTGTTGTTTTATTATAAAAGTATTTCATAGTTCCATGATCAGATATACTTATTATTTTTCCATTATATATATAACTTCTGATTTTTATACAATTAAATATCAAACATAGTTATATTAAAATAACAAAGTGCAAATTAATAGGGAAATTATATTTCATATTATTTATTACTTTAGTTAGATCCGAAAGTTTAGGGCATTGAGATCGTTAAATGATATTCATTGTATAAAACATGTATTTAGTAGCAGGTTGCTCTATTATTTCAAATTGCAAAAACAATGTAATAAACATGGAGAACTCCTGTAGATATTGTTCCATAAATATAGAGGGGATATTATTAGTGTTACCAGTAATTAGTTTTTTGTACAAAGATAATTTAATTTTTACAATTGCAATGTGGAGCAATAAATGACACATCTAAGGGCTAAATAAGTGGGTAAATGCGCATTTATATTAGTTAATAGGAATAGATTGTCGCTAGGTGCAAATGCCAATTTTATTGTGCCTTTAACGACTATATTCCATATTTAAAATAGGTTTTTCATGGCCTGATGTTATGTGTAAATAATCTGAATTACCGTCAATTTGTTGAATAAAAGTTATGTCGTTAATTATATGTACCCTTAATTTTTTTATGATAATTTTAATACGAATCTGACATTTCCCGTTGTCCCAGATATTATTTTTATTATATGACTTTAAAAATTATAAAGTTTTTATTTGGTTGACCTATTGCAACTCTGCCGTTGTCCATTTCAATTTGATCTGGTTTTGAAAATGGCATCCAAGAAATAAAAAAAGCAGAGTTTTGAGGTATTTTTTTAGTTATTTATGATAACTTTCAACAAAGGTTGCCTGGAAGAGATCGCTTTTAGCGATAAGGCCGCCAATTGTACAACTAGTTAAGTTTGTTATCCTGTATATTGTTTTGTTAATTTAAGTGTGCATTAAAGTTATTATCTATCTATCAAGTGGACATTAAAAAGAACTCGCATAAAATCTATGAATAAAGTATATTTTAAACAGGATAAGAAAGAAGCAGGCCTATTTATGTATTATTGGACCTAATGTATAAATTAAAATTACTTTAAATATTTATGTAGGTATTTTACAAATCATTTTCCGCCTTTAAGCATGCGGTGGGTACTTTTACTGATAACATATTTAATTAAAATGTGTTTTATATTTTAGTAACAGATATATTTTAATAAAGGTAATTGATGAAAATTTCCTGTGTAAATTCCATTTACATTTTCAAAGGCCTACTCTATCCGTAGGCATGTTTGTCATATTTAAATATAACTATTCTGCAAAATTTAGAAATTTTCCTTATAGATAAGTAATATAATGTCGTACATCTTATAAAATAGATTTAAATAATTTCCGTATGCGGTTTTAATTACACAGAATTACAATAATAATACATTACGTAGACATGAATAATAGGAGTTTATGATATTTTTCTAATTTCATAACTGTATCTTGACTATAAAAATAGACAAAATAATTCAATTTAGTGAACATGCCTGAGTTCAGCAAAAGAAAGAAAGTGAAACAGAAATTCCTTAGTAACAAAACGTCCTTTTTGACCTACCTTTCATATCGTAGGCAGCTGAAACCTATGTGCGGATTATTCAGGTTATCACGTTTTTATCAATGCACCAATTCGGCGTGGAATTATCTAGCGTTTCGTATGCGTTCAAGGGTAAAGTCTGCGCACACTAGCACGACTTACATGTGTGTGCGTAGACCCAGTCTCACGTAAGCGCTATGTCTAGGCCTATTGTGAGCGCTGCACATGTTTGGTTGGCATGTGTGCGTGGCGACGGCTGACTTTTTCGATTGCAGATACGGTTGCCATGCCCGAAATATAACACGGATGAATTTCGCGATGCTAATTGGTACTTGCTAGGCGTCTACGTCGGCGCGGCGGCGGCGCGACGCTCGCTTGCAGCGCATTCTAATATTCGGCGGATACCTATTCATATTTATTTTTTGTTGGTCTTTTTACGAGCGCAAACCTGCTCATCAGGATTTGGCGCAGCTTGCCTAGCCTAACTCAGGGTTTTAGGCAGCAACTTTGAGCTAGATGATCAAATTTCAGATCCGGTATTACGACTGAGTTGATAATGGTTTTGAGTTATTATTTTCCGTAGATAAGTTGTAGGTTATGCCTGCACTCTGATTGTATAATGTGAAGAAGTATGCCTTTATAATATTCAAAACACTATTAGACACTTTCATATTAATTTGGTGAAAAATCATATAAGTTTTAAGAAAAACCACCATGCTTCCTCTACTGTTTGAAGTCGGTTATTTTTCGTAAACAGATTATTCATATTAATTATCACCAAACAGAAATGTTCATATACTTTTGCTTGACTAAACTAGGGTTTTGTAGTCGAAATTAAAAACAACAATATAATATTACGCTACTTTGATTATTGGAATTGTAGTCTAAACTAAAAACAACAAAATATATAAAGCTAATCTAAGAGTATCCTTGAGCATTCTTCTTTCAAAACTATGTCAACTCCACGGGAAGGTAGGAAGACAAAAGGACGATAGTTGCTATACCCACTCGTAACGGACGGACTCTATGTAGATAGGCTGGTAGAGCAATGCCAGTGTTTGTTTTGAGAGGCTCCTTTCCTGTCCCACGATACAGATACTGGTCACCATGTAACCTAGGATATAGGTAAGTACTTGTTATACATATTAGTATTGGTAATTATAAGAGTATCGCGTGTGGTCGTTAATTTCTATTCTATTTTATATCTATGTATCTATTTGAGGAAAAGCCTTATTATTAAAAGTATACAAAATTCTTTACTAGGTAGATTACTTATTAGATATTAAAAAGAGGGATTATGATTTTTGTGTTTTAGCGAATATGCGAGGCAATGTCGCTGTCAGCAATGTTTATGTATGCTTCAATCTTAAAACTACGCAACAGATTTTGATGCGGTTTTTTAAATAGATAGAGTGTTCCAAGACGAAGGCTGGCGTGGGTTCGACTCCCATTCGAGGACCAAGGATATGTTGTCAACTTGTAATTTTTCTACCATTTTCTAATTAAATAAATATATAGGGTAATTAAATTTCCTTCAATTAGAAACAGACGCACTAACAGACTTCTTAGACATACATAATTAATGATCTGAAAAACGTTTCGTTGACAATACTAGTTTACAAATTCAATGCCGTTTCGTAACCTTTCCAAACTAATGGTACCTAAACATTAATTTGCAAATTACATTAGTTAATGGTTTTTTTGCGGAACACTTTAAAGAAGGCCTATTTTTGCTGAGAAGGTCTTTTGCATAAATTGATAATTTTCAGCTAGCAAGTCCATTTCTACTAGAAAATAACTTAGAAATATTATGTTTTCACATGACAATTTATTTTTGATTAATGTCGGTCAAGTGTCGTAGGTTTCGAAGATTATTCAAATTTTTGTGACCTTTAAGAATTGCCTACTTTACTGAGTTTTTATATTATGCGTTTAATAACCAGGATTCATTTAGGTACACTGAGTATATAATGCATAAATATCATCATAGTCTATAACATTAATTATAACGAGTTCTTAATCTGTATAAAAATGAGTTTAAACATACCATTCTCATGCACTCCAAAATAAATTAATTAAATTAAAAACAAATTGAATTGACTTAGTGAATACGTGTTGGAAAATCTTTAACAATGTAGGTTTACGTTCACGAAAATTCGTGGTCGAATTACGTAGGCTTTCAAGGGCGAGGGTTGTTTTCGAGGGTTCAACAAAGCCTCGGTTGAGGTAGGTCATTGCCTTGCGTAGGGTTACTGTACGCATTGCCAAATATCTTGAATAGAAATTATTGCGTAGATGGATAATTTTAATATAAGCAGATTAATATTAT
This sequence comes from Chloroclystis v-ata, assembly GCA_963691955.1. Lineage (NCBI taxonomy): Eukaryota > Metazoa > Arthropoda > Insecta > Lepidoptera > Geometridae > Chloroclystis > Chloroclystis v-ata. The sequence continues at coordinate 5,157,877 of OY829902.1, read as the reverse complement.
AGAATAACTAGGTATAAAATAACTAAAAGTAGTCGAATTAGACAATAATACAAAATCAACCGATTTAAATGAAAAACCTTAACATTGAGTTCAAAATTATTAGAACATAGAATAATTAGTTCCACTTGAGAAATTGGTTATGTTTGTGTATTGATTAGGTTTTTGCAGTCTTCGGTCATTAGGTAGTTAATGAACCTATTAGGTTATTTGTGTAGTTTTGTTTGTTTCAAAGATACTGCATAAAAAGGAAAAAACATTATTGCTTTTAGTTTAACGAATTGCTAAAGGTTAACCGATTTTACTTTATAATTTTAAAAGACGTGAAATGATCACTAAGAAGACAAGGGTCTGTTAAAAGTTTTAATGTTGAGTCCGTTATATTATTAGCGGGTTTTATGTCTAACTAATTGTATACTAACTACAAAGAAACATGCAGTTACGCAAAATATTAGGCATATTTATGAAGATGAGTTTCATAAAAACTCATTCCACACAAAAACACTAATAACCACAGTTTCAAGTACAAAAACAGATAATAAAGACAAGAGAGATACACTTAATACAATGTATGGGCATTCCTTACCGACGTATCAACGCATGCTTCGTAATCTTCGACCGAAACCGCCACCGCGGCCAATCACTCACTATCAATTACAATACCTATGTGTCGATATGGAACAATCACTGAAAATTGCAAAAGAGAAAACCAAAACTCCACTATATAAAAACACAACAATTATACGAAATAATTAAAGTATAATTTATCTACGTAAAAGCAGCTAAAGATGCAATACGTAAGGAAATAAAAATGTACACAATTGACGTGCCGGAAAACAGCAAGGGCTCGAATTTTCCCGACAATTAGAGATGCGTGTGCGTGCGACGGCGCGGTATTTTACATGAGTCACGGCCCTCACGTGTCGCGCCCACCTCGTGGACCGGCGTCGGCGGCGCTGGGGTTGCACTAACACTCACTAAATATTCAGGTATCAGCTAACCTTGATGCGTTACGGCGCACTCCGGGTTCCATGGGACGACAGGGGTCGCTAGAGACGGGCCCTTGGGCTCGTGTGGTGTCGGCGGGTGGCGCGCACGCACGGCTGTGGGGCTCGGGCCGTGCCGGGCGGGCGGCGCATCGGCGCGCCGCTACCGGCGTGTGTTCGCGAGGCTGCGGCGCGGCGGCCGCGCTACATGTCACGGTGCGGCGAGCGCGCTCCTCGCGCCGTGGTCACCGACTCTTACTGGCGTCGCCGTCCTACTGTCTGCGGCCCGGCGGCCGGCGCGCGTTGCACCGCCCCGCTGCACTCCGCCTGCCCCCTCCCCCCCCCTCCCGGCCGCAGGGGAGCCCCCCGCAGCGCGCGCCCGCCCCGCCCCGAACAATTTTCCGCATCGGGCGGGAAAAATCGATTGTGCAGCGAGCCCCGAATAATTTCGGCAAGACGCACGGCGCCCTTGCGTTGCCCGGCCGTAGGCTGCCGCGGTCAAGCGCACTGCCCGCTACGCCGCGCATTTCCGCACAGCTATTCCTGAAAATTACTGAAAAAGCAATGAATCTACCGCATTATACTGTTGCATGAATCCAGCATCTGAAACAAGAAAACATAATGTTACAATAAACTACTTAAAAGTAGATACTTAAATAATATATTTTTATGCCCCGCTTTAGATTCTTTGAAAGGTAGAGCAAAGTTAACTTTAAAACTTCCGAGTTGAAAGTAGTAACTTATACTATGTTAGAACGTAGAACAACCGGAGAGAAAGCGGACATTGCCACTTACAGTTTCAGAACTTTCGCACAGCATTTAATAATTACAAATCTGTTAAATTGTTGATTAGAATTAGAATAGGTACTTATTACATTTATTTTATCCATTTTAGCGGTTTTGTTTTAATATAAAAGGTTTTCCCGCGGTAAAAATATAGAAGAAGAAGAAAGAAACGAAAGATTACGAATATTTTTTAGAAAACTAAAACGACTGAACAAATGTTCAGTCGTTTTAGGATGTAGAAGTAACACATTCCAAACTTTTTTATATGTATAAAATATTGATTTTATTTTATTTAAGATTTACAAGGTTAGCAAGCATATGTCAAAGCCATACCCAATAGATTTTATTTTCTGTTGTTGTTAGAAATTATTAAATAAAACCATTAATCATGTTACTTTAATAAAATATTCGTACAAGGGTAATTCATGTTCCAGACATTCCCCGAAGCTAAATACTTTTACATGCAATATTTTAAGAGGGCTGTCTAGTGCGTTGAACTTCATTGATTAGCTCAGTTTTATACATTTACTAGCTGTGCCCGCGACTATGTCCGCGTTAAATGATTGTTTAGGGTGCCACGTCATATCATAACTGGAGCATGAATTTAAATAGCCTATCCTGTGTCCCAAACGCTAAAAATGTTTATCTACCAAAATTCATCAAATTTGGATCCGTGGTCTAAGCGTTATGGAGGTAATATCCATACATACAAAAAAAATCTAAAAATCGTCTACGTAGTTTCAGTATCATATATTGAGCGTATACACAATATCTCTGAAAACACACCAACTTACGCCATGACCGATCCTTACAGATTTATTATTAATATAGATAGGTTATTCTCTTTCTCAGTTCTTGTCATAGTTATAAGGGACAAACTGAAGGAACTGAAAGCGATCGCCTTCAGCGAACAGTTTTTAGCAAAATACTGATTGAAGCAATTTAAGGATTATATTTTTCTTTATGAGCATTTTTTTTTATGAATTTGATAAACAAATCTCCAAACTAATTATAAATAAAGTATAATAATTTTAATATCAAATTAAATCTAAAAGTAAATTACAACACGTTATGGAGGAACATTCTCTTTTGAGATAAGTCAGACCAATTCCTATATGAATCTCTACAATTCAATACAAGTCATAGAGTTACAGGTAAAAAAAAATTAACAGATTTTATTATTTGAATTTGTAAATCGAATTAATTTAAAAGAAAATCAGCATATTTAAACTAAAAACACGAAAAACAATAAGGTTTATTCCATAAATATAATATGGTAATTCTTTGTAATCCTTCCATTTTCCAGAAAACCAAAGAGCGGTAAAGACCAAAGTAATTTGAACCCATTAAGCACTGACGTCCTTGCAATTTTTTTTCTAAGAACGATTTGTTAAGTTCAGTGTTTAGTTCTCAGTTATAAGTAAATTTATAGGAATGCACTTGTTGGGAAATGTTGTTGTCGCGAAGTCGCGGTTTCATTCATAAAATTAAAGATATATTTCTACTTATATCAAACGGTTTTGTCTAAACTTTGTAAATAGTAATGTACTATGGAGACGTAGGTATAAGTATAATTTTTTTTTTGCTATTTGAAGTCTCATTTAATCTCTCAAATGTTTGTTCCGAGGCGGGCATCAAACCTGCAACCCCCTGCCACCACCACCACCGCGCCACAAATTTCATCGTATAGCGGCGCCTTAGAAATAATATATGGGCAGTGGATGTGTTAAAGTCATATACTCTATCGGGATTTCGGCTAAATACTTCTTGTGCAACACTTGTGCATGATTAAGGTTTTATCTTACATCTTCCGAATCACAGCACACCTGCAAAATAAATGAGATGAAATAATATTGTCACCAAAGAGTCAGCGCGATTAGTTCTAAGAAATATTGAATGCAATAAGATGAAATCAAATAAAAGCAAATAACAACCAAATTAAATCAATCAATATATCTTTTTTAATAAGAGATAGTTCGTGTTATTTACACTATTTATATCTCAAGAATGGCTGCAAAGGTTTAGCTGAAAATTGTTGGAGAGATAGCTTTGAACCAGGAAAATGACAGGATACTCTTTACATCTGGAAAATATTATATCGCGGGCAAAGCCGCATGACGGAATATCTATATAAAAGAAAGTCCTACGGACCTACAAGTCCGTTAGTATTACCTCCGACTAGAGGCTTAGAATCGTCCTGGGGTCATCACAGTCTTCACGGAGTGACCTCGGCAGTTGGAGCATTTTAATTAATTGCGCTGTTATCCCCTCTCATTCCTGGACAACGTGGGCAGCTGATTCTTAGTTTGATTTTTATTATTGAAACTAATAACATAAGAAGATCTAAATTTTATGTCCTAAATTCCATTGAAGTTCTGAATTTAAAAATCAGCTTTAAAACAAATCGAATACATCACGTTACCATTTGGAGTGCGTGAACATTCAGCGTGCACCGCCTCATCTGAATGTCTGAACCGTTTTTTGTGAACCGTCTACTTTTTTATCAAAAGCGTAAGGCTCGATGTCTGCGAGCTTGAAGGCCGGTACAGTTATAGACTGAAGTATCATATTTGTTGCATAGTTTTTCTAGAAACATTTTACCGGTACAATAAACATATTACTAAAAAATCATTTGTGATTTGAAAGGCGGTATGAAATGATTTTAATAGTGCCCTACCACTAAGCCACAACACGGCACTATGACTACATAGTGAAATAACCTTAACAATATTTTACAAATTTGAATTCCTGAAGTGGCTCTTCGATACAATCTAAATATCAGCGTCACAGAAAACTGTTATTGCAATTTTTGAGAAGGAACTTAAAATGTATTCCACGGTTATTAAAAAGGTAGAGTCACATTATCATAAAGTTCTAATTTATATTTATATTATATAAAGCTAAATTACCACTCACTCACTCACTGACTGACATAATTGTTCTCCTTGTTGGTGGATGGGAAGGTATATTTTTTTTTGCAGAATCGTTGAGGGGAACACCAGGTGAGTTGGGGAAAATTCCGACTTTTTCAAATTTCCCCCTCCCCCTCCCCCTCCCCTATGGTATCTTCTAAACGGTAAGACCTAGAGGAAATTTTTTTTCACAGTTGTGGAGAGAAGGACAGATAGTTTTGAAAAGCAAAAAAAGTTTGTCCCCCTCGCCCCCCTAGACCCCCTTTTTAATGAAAAAACTGATTTTTTTAACGGGTGGAGCATTGCGGCGAGCGAAGCGAGCCGCGATGCGACTACGGGGAACAGCTCGGCGAGCGAAGCGAGCCGTGCTGTGACCCCCAGAATGTCCCCCTTGTCCCCCCTCCCCCAAAAATTCGACATGGGTGTCGTTTCCGACTAATATGGGGGTGACGATTACGAATTTGATGACGGCGTGCGTGGGTCATGCGACACACGCCACGCAGCAAGGCGAGCGAAGCGAGCCTTGCTGTGTGTGCGTGTAAGGCAGCACGACCGGGGTCGTATTGCGGTGAGCGAAGCGAACCGCAATGCGACCACGGGCATCAGCGCGGCGAGCGAAGCGAGCCGTGCTGATGCCCGTGGTGTATTGATATGGGTATCGTTTCCGACTAATATGGGGGTGAGGATTACGAATATGATGACGGCGCGCGTGGGTCGGATTGCGGTGAGCGAAGCGAACCGCAATACGACACACGCCACGCAGCAAGGCGAGCGAAGCGAGCCTTGCTGCGTGTGTGGCACCACGACTAAGGCCAACACGACCACGGGGAACAGCACGGCGAGCGAAGCGAGCCGTGCTGTGACCCTCCGCCCCCAGATCCCCCTGAATACCCTCCCCCATCAAAAATTTTTACATTAATGATGATTCCCATCCCAGTTTCCTCTATGTCTTGATTATCGATTTCCACCAAAAAAAACTTGTAGGTACCAAAACCCCCCCTACTTGGGACAACATGCGAGCTGCTTGCAGCTCGCACACTCACGACCCACTAGTTCTTATATAAAACTTAATGTATTGACAGAAAGACAAACACATTCTATTTTGTAAGTATGGCGCTTCTATAGTTTAGTGATTTCCAGCCTAAGGCCTTTTTATGTGAGCTTTGCTATGTGCGTTCGTGACCTCGTCTAGAGAAAATGTTTATGCTAACCGCACTAATGCTCGTTTTGAAGAAGCTTTGCATATATAAAAATTTAATACTTCTTTATTACTATTTTTAAAGTGTATGACGAATGGAAACTATGAATGATTCACATTCTATTAGATATTTTTGCTCAAAATCTACCTTTTTGTAAAGTACAAGAGAGTAGGTACATAAGACTTCCACAAACAAACTCGCTTGTGTTGGTGATTGTAGTAAATTGGGAGTTGTATAACAAATTTTATAAATTAACTAGCCGGCTTCGTCCGTTTTATTCCCATGTTTTATCACCTTTTAAACCTTCCCTGGGCTGAGTTTTTATATAAACTAAAATGTATTAAATTTATGGTTAACTTACCGCATTTTAAGTTCGTTAAAGATTTAATTGTAAATTTCCGAGCAACTTCGCCGAGTAAACAATGCCGGAAAAACTAAATAAAAACTAACTATAAAAGGTCAACTCAGTCACATTGTTATAAACTTGCTCTTAGACATAGTTTTCAGGGGAAAGTTACTTCTAATTTTATATTTTATTAGCCGACGCTCGCAGCTTCGAATACGTTTTTTTTCCATCAATTGTTGGACAAATTCACTTAGCAACGCCCAGTCTTGTGATAAGCCCGAATCTTATACATCGGGTACTATCTGATATCTTCAATTGATCATATTGTATACATACACAAATATGTATATCTTTTAAATCTATCTATATCTATCAATATATTTATATACTAAAAGAAAGTTTTGTTAGTTTCACTATTTATAACTCAAGAACAGTTGAGTCGATTTGGCTGAAATCGTTGAAGAGATAGCTTAGAACCAGGAGAAAGACAGGCTACAGAGGGAAAATATATATTTCCGCGGGAAAATGTTTTATAACGCAGGCCAAGACGCGTGGCGGAAAGCTAGTATACTGTTTATATACACTAAGAAAATTCCAGAGCACCTGGAACAAATACTTGCAGATAGTATAAACATAATGTACCGTGGCAGGAATCAAACCCGCAACCTCCTGCGTCGTAGATGGGCTGCGCTACAGAGGTCGTCAAAAGTTTTCAGTCTTTGGTAATAAATTCACCAAAAACCAATCAGCAACATCACTACACAGGAACATTGTGTCTACGAGTAAAAACCGCGTCAAGGTAAAAAAGACTTTAATTTTTACTTACACGTGCGGAATAAAAATAAGCGTTAGTAATGAATTAAAAATAGGAAATACTTCCTTCGTGACCTATGTTAAGTGATCACTTCAAACGGCTTGTGGTCATTGTCCACTGTACCGGTGAGTATAAAACACCTACGTACTTATGTCAAGTTTTTAATAATTAGTAGGTGTTCTACGTTAATTATAGTTATAAAGAAATATTTAATACCATTAAAACAGGTATGTTAGGTGAATAAATTGGTATTATCTAATTTATAGTTAAAATTTATCCGATTCAACATTGAATTTTCATTTTGTCTAGTGTAATATCCGCTTAGCGACTTTGTCCTTGTTGAATATGAAAGTTGGCTTAAAATCTCTCTGATAACGTAGATAAAAATAATCAAATATCCTGTGTATTTTTCACAATAAATATACTTAGAAAAATTATCTATTTGAATGTTATAATAATATGTAGGTATCCATACCGTAATGTAAATAATACTTTATCATTCATAATATTGCGAAAAGAATAACTCACGTTTTCATAGTGAAGTATCATATTTAAGTTTTCATAGTAATGTTTGAAAACATTACTTATTCTACTCTCGATTTTAATAGTAGCACTTTGTATCCGTAGTGCTACAGTGGGCTCTGACCATTACTTTTACGTGGACCAGAAGCTGAGACGATGTCAATGACACATTGAGGAAAACTCGATAGCTTCATAAAAAGTTCATTTCATTCTCTTTGGTGGATTGAAAACCATTAAATCGACGTGACGACCTGATTTGCTGTGATTTATAACTCATAGGTACTGTTCTACAGAGATTATAAGATAGCTTCCGATAAAATCTAGAAATCGGTCTACGATAATTCTCCGAAATTTTAATCAAAAGATATTGGGTATAAATAAAATACGATATGTTTAACTCAATAAACCTTATTAATTAGTAATATCAATAAAACGTAGTAAAAAATTTATAAATATTGCTGAAAAGTTATAACAGTAGGTAATATCTGTAGCAGCATTCGCCATATATGGCGAATGCTGGAAATGCTACATATCTATCAGTGAATCATAATTAATAAATATATTTTACATTAGTAACTTATTGCTATTGCTAGATGTTACTGTGTAAACTTTACGTGTATCCACTAACATCTCATCATCATCATCAACATTTCAGCCATCGGACGTCCACTGCTGGACATAGGCCTCCCTTAATGACCTCCAGGTATTACGGTCGGACGCAGCCTGCGTCCACCGTGAACCAGCAGCCTTGACAAGATCATCTGTCCATCTTGTTGGTGGACGTCCGACGCTGCGTTTTCCGATCCGTGGTCTCCATTCGAGAACTTTTCTCGACTAACATCTAGTTATAACTAAGTGTTTTTTTCTCTAAGTAAGAAAGTACCTACGTAACATTCCCTCGCCGTTAGAAATACTAGATAAAATAAATGGTAAGACCAACTTAGAGCTTATGTGGGTAGACAGCAGATTACCGGCGCGTCTGTCTACCAGCAACAACCAAGGCGGACCTTCGCCCTTCACGTCGTCAAAGTGATAATAGTATCTCCTCATCAGAAAAGAAAGTTTGGATCAAGAAGGATATAGTCTTTGTATGTATAAATTACGTCGATTAAATATCATCATTTCAGCAGTCAGATGTTCCGAACTGCTAAATGGAGTGTATCTTATAGCAAAAAATTCATAGTTTTGTACCTATTTATGGTTTTATGTTTTGATATAATAGTAATTACATATTGCTTGAATATTATCCTTCAGCTAAACGCTTAATCTACATACATCCTGGTTGTCAAAAAAATCTGTAATAATTTTTAGTAATTTACCTCCTAAATTTAGCTCGAATACCTACTAGTGCAAATTTATTCGAAAAAGTCCCAAGACTTAATAATAAATTAATTAAAATGTTGTATAACATAATTAAACTAAATGCAGATATGTCGAGAACTCTAGACGAGGTCAACAAACTTTATTTCAACGTCTATCTTGACGCGGGACTTGTAAAAATATTTTTACTAGCCGCGGGGTCTGAATAGAAAGATCAAACAAAGCAAAGTGGATTTTATAATTTAAAGCGAATTATTTTAGAAGCTAATTCAATAATTATCTACTTAAAATTGAGTTATGAAAACGTATCAAACAACATTAACGTTAATTTACGACCGTTTGCGCATGTAATCAAAAATGTACAATTGCTAAATATATTCTTTCCCTCGGCTACTATGACTTTTTTAAAACCAAAAACACAGCTTGAGTTATAAAATTACAATTAATAGTGGCATTGATTTTAGAGTAGGTACTTATATAATCTAAGAGCACATCTACATTCTTAAATAAAATAGCAAGTTTCAATATTAGGAAATCGCAGAAGTTCTCATGAAATAATCACGACAAAATAAAAGAAGATGAGACTATTAAATTATTTTAAATGGGCACATCGGCCGTCGAACCATACAAGTGGGACGCCAGACACATTAGCTAGAAATCTAAAAGCCGACTGGTGTGACTTCTTTTGTAAGGTCTAAGTCTAGCCTAAGACCTAGTCCCATTAATAATAACAAACGGTGCATGTCGCAGAGACAAAATATGCGGACGGTCCACGGAATTAATAATAAACGGAACATTTAAACCGATAAAATCTATACTTACCTATATAAAAAGATGTCTGTCTGGTACCGGCTTACGAATAGTACGACCTCATCTTTTCTGTGGACGTCGTCAAATCGATAAAAGGTTTTTTATTATTTATCAGGGTACGGGGTATAGCATCGTTCTGCGTATTTTGTCAACTTACAGCGATAGCCCTTATGCGTGAAAAATATTGAGCTGTGTTGGCTAAATGGCAGCATACTAGACTTTCATTCGGAAGGTCATGGGTTCTAATTTCATCGTGCACCACTGGATTCTTCTTCGGGACAAACTTATGTGCGCTTTATAAACACGTGCTCTTACGGTGAAGGCAAACATCGTGAGGAAACTGACATGTTCGGAGAACTTTGTAAAGTTTGAAAGGCTTGTGTCATTCACCAACCCACACTTGGCCATCGTGGTGAATTAAGGCCTGTATCTTGGATGGAAGAATGAAGTATGATGATGTTGATTAATGATGACTCTCATAAAATTAATACCATCCTTATTTTTTTATATTATAAATGCGAAAGTAACTCTGTATGTTTGTCTGTCTGTTAAGCTTTCCCGCTTAAACCTCTCAACCGATTATGATTAAATTTGGCACAAACAATCTTTAGAGCCTGAGAAAAAACACAGCCTACTTTTTATTTCCACGCGGGCGAAACCGGGGGGGTAGCTAGTCTATCATAAATCATAAAATAAATACCATATTCCTCATTAAATCTAAGACAAAACCGCGTGAAAACTAGTTAAAACGTTTGTTTCTTGTGCATTTCCTAGTATTTTACGATCATAGATAATAAAATAGACAAAGATTTGAAGGTGCAGCTGTCATAACTATTAATTGTATTGCTAAGTAGCTGTGACAACAAATTGTGATTAACTATCAAACACCTCTGTCAAAATTAATTTTATCTCTATTTGATGTTTGTTTGTTTTTTTTTTTTTTTTTTTTTTTTTTAGGATTTTGCAAATAGAAAATAATGCGTCATTATCTAGGTGTGAAATTATCACTCTACGGTTTTAGAAGAAGCATTTTTCGGACATTTGTAAATTTTTGAGATCTTTGTCTAATGAAATTTAAATTAGCCTTCTGTGAATATTATTTAAGATTTATTTACGTAAATTGTTTAACAATGATGAAATATCCTGTCCATTATCATAAATTTGTAGTAACTAGTTTTCTTTAATTATATTTATTTAACTTTATAAGGCAGGTATCAAAATACATTAAATAATAAATAAATAAATATTACTGGACAATTTTACACAGCGACATCTAGCCCCGTGGTAAGCTCGAAGCTTGTGTTACGGGTGCTAGACTTCTGATATACTTAATATAATATACATACATTTAAAATATTAGTTACTACATTTTTAATTTACATTTATTTATACATTAAAAGAATGACATAAAATAATATCAGGACAGGATGATAGGGTTGTACTACACTTGGGCTGGCACAACACGGCCAACATCCTTAACACTATCAATGCTTATGACGCATTCTTGTATCTATAGGTGTAAGCGTAGGCTTTAAATATGCTATACTAACTATTATTTTAGACCTTTTAAAAGGTCTATACAACGAATCAAGCACGGATCCAATGAACCACTTTATTACAAGAGTATTGTTATGAATTAAGCAGATTTCACTAACCTTGATTCTCAATAAAGTTAACAATATTGTTGTGCTCATGAATTGTGTGACGTCAGAGAAAAAGCGGGAACAAAATGCAAAGCTGGAACATGTGAGAGGAAAACGAAAGTACGCGAGTTTCATTCAGAAGTTGGCGCGGTGCTGCTATTGCTCAAATGTAAGATGCACACAAACTGCAAGAATGGACTATTAATGCTCCTTGTTACATGTATTTGGAGCGAGCGATGAGAGCGAAGCGTCTTCGTTTCATGGCGGTTTATTGATTTAAGATAGGTACCTATACATGTGTATGTCATTTGTTTTCATTAAGATAAATACTAAATACTCCAGACAAATTGAGCTGTACTTTTCTCTAGATAAAGGATGGCCAATTATGTTCAGAGAGCATAATGACATCGAACGAATAGTACCTATGTGTTGTGTTGCTGATATTTTGTGAAAAATATAAGTACAAAATGTTCAAATTGTAAATCCATTATGAACAAACACTAACGAAAACAGATGTTTTCGTCCAGTTGGACAACCGTTTCAAAATAGATGACCCAATTTCCGCGTAAAATTCCGATATTTTTTTTAGCTAGAAGATGAAATTTAAAATGAAAGTAGATAAGTGGACTAAAACTTCTATAGGAGTAGTTAGATGATTGATCTATCAAGTTTTGGAGTAGATATGGATAAGGCTTAAAAACTTGGAAAACGCCCAAAAAAGGTGGAAAACGCCAAAATTGTTATCCTAGTAAGTGGGACAGTCCACTTATAAGTATGTACATCTAGGGATATTTTATGTTAAAAATACTATGTTATGTTATGACGTTGAATTTTTTTTTCATTAGTGCAAACATTATACATAATATCTTTTATTATGGGGTTTTATAATAAAGGTGCTTTTCCACCAATGCAACTAGGTACCATTTAAATATCAACGGCTTCAACGCTTTAATTATTATTTTAACGAAACTGTAAAATATAAATTTAGTAGAATATTTTGTAGCTTTGCGCCTTGCGACTTCTTTTTCCGCGGAAACATAAAGGCCACTATACATTTCCTGGTTCTAAGATCCTTCCCTAACAATTTTCTGCTCAATCTTTTCAGTCTTTCTTGGGTTATAAATTGTGGAACTTACACGACTAAATTATAGACATCAAATAGCACACACTTTTATCTTAAGTAAACCTTTTCAATTCAGGAACAGGCGCGGGCGGATAGGTACTAAAATAAACTAAGGCTTAGTTTATAATAAAACGTGGGCTGGGAAACAAAATCCTTAAAATACCGAATAAATGTACAATGTGCAGGCAGATTACATTTTATCAAACGACCTCCAAATATTTCATTGCAAGATAAAAGATTGCATAAGTGGCTAATGTAATCAATAGTGATAATGCAGATCCACGTTATCGCACACGATATAAATTTATATGCAAACGTTCATTGTGCATATCAAATGCAAAAATGGACTTCGTGATTTTTTATTGTCTTTAAAAACGGTTTTCTGGATCAAGGACTAATGCTTATTAAGAACACTGTTAATAATATTTATATAGGTGCTGAGCTTTAAAATAATTTGACTTAATTTTTAATGTAAATAATTAGGGAATATTAACTACCTTACTACTATTAATTACTCATATAAGATACCTAGTTCTTTCAAAAATAACTGTACGTACAAACATGAATGATCAATGAATATGAAAATTTTTAATATTTTTTTTAATGTTTCTTGTAATGATGATACTTGTTCAAACTAAATAGTAAAATGAAATGTTTGCATTTAGTATGTTTGTACTTACAGAAAAATTATCGGTTGCATTTAGCCTGCTGTACAGTTAGGTACATTTCTCATAACAATAGACTAAAAATGTTACGTAGTTAATTCGATGCTTTCTCATTGACTGTAAACAAGGTCTAGCTTGACTAGGTAAGCTGGCCTTGGTAGACCCTAGGTGGCATTTCAATGTCAGTCTGGGGTCTACCCTTACCCTATATACTATATATTATGTAAGTATATATACATAACACTATTTCTATGAGCCACCCCACCGATTGTAATCTAGAGGGGCGAGCGTTTGAGGCGTGCGGACCAATCGCTGTGCTCCCGTGACCAGAAAAGGGGGTGGAGTTTCGCACCCCTAGTTTTCTAGGGGTTAGTGTGCTTCCGTGGCCAACCTAGTTTGTCGCTCCCCCGCGCACCGCACCCCGCCACCCGCTAATTTAGGGTTGATCAATCGGCCGCGCGTCCTGTTACGTAACAGCGTACGAATTTCGCGCCTAGTGCCTGTCTAGCTCGAGAGCGCTGAGGTAGCAACCCTGCCGCAGTCTGGGACCCGACACTGAACGGTCATTATAAATACAGTGGACGAGCTTCGTCTTTCTATTTTTCTCCTCAACCTAGCCACCCAGATTCATAAACATTTTGGCCATCTTCCCAATAAATATGTTATATAGAGAAAAAATCACTAATGAATGAAAATTACAAAATTTTACTTCAATTTCAAAATTTCATCTCACAATAGCCATTATTAGGTCAGAAGATCTGTCGTAACCCAATCATATACATAGGTACTAGCCAGCTTTATAAATAATTGTAACGGGCCTACTAGCCAGCTTTATAAATAATTGTAATCATCTATGTACAGAGCAGTCATAATAATTATAACATTGGATACTAATCCATTTAAGTTTATCTAAGCTCATCGTAGTAAGTAACCATCAAACATGTTAAATTAGGGTTCAGTCAGTAAACAACAAGCAACGTGGTACAAGGTGAAACAGGATATTAATCTATTTTTAGAAATATCGTCCTAGAACTGACATATTTAATGTATTAATAGCAAAGCGTTCGCGGCTTTGCCCGACTTAATAATATTAATTATATTTTTATCGCAGTAACATTAGGTACGTCTAAATCGGTCATCCAGTCATCATCATCAGTTTTTCCTAGAACGGGCAACAATTAATTATGTAAGGTAACACTTATCAATTGTTATTTATTACCTATTACAGTTATAATATAATCAAGATCTTATCTTAAGAAAACATATCAATTTATGTTTTTATTTTAAGAACCTTATAATTTAGAACAAGCAAAAAGTTTAAATCGTAATCATACGGAACTCTGTGTATATTTTCGGCTCGCACTTGGCTACTTAGGCCTTTTTTACTAAAACCAAGTTCCGCACGGTTGAGTTAGGTTTTCCCCTGATACTAGTCAGTCTAGGTCATTGACTGTCTAAGACTATTCATTAGCTGCATAAGTTAGTCTAATTCATAACTATCTATTTTTGAGACTTAAGCGACTCAAATCCAATAAAAGTACAATAAAATTGATAAACAGGCAAAGTAGATGATTCTACACCTTTAAATTACATATTAAATTATTATTATCCGTGTAAGCCGTGTGATCTAAGTGGGAGCACTTTCTACTTTCATTCCGAAGGTCATGGGTTCATATCCGGTGCGGTGCATTCCTCTGGATTTTTCTTCTTCAAATACTCTCGATGAGATACTCCTCTCATCGAGAGGAAACCGGCATTTTCGTAATATCATGGATGATTTGAGTCAGTAATATCATTCGATACCTATTTATTCATTAAATTAGGTTTTGTGGATAAATAAGTAATACTTCAAACGATTCTGATGATTAAAAAATAAAATACGAGTATCAACTAGCTAGAGACTGAGTGCTGATCATAAATCTAAAATAGAAAATGTATTTCAGATTTGTAGGTAATTAAGACCACAACTGGTTTGACCTAAACAAAAACTATTGGAGCATCAAGATTTATAAGATTGCGTTCTTTGTGTGAACTGTTTCACCTTTCTACCAAAAAAAGCTTTCAAATTTTAAATTAATTACCATACAACGGTTATGTGGATTTATATGTAGAAGACTAAAGAAGTATTGCTGAAATAGCGTTTCCGGCAAACTTTTTGTAGCACGGTAATAAAATAAACATTTATTTTTATTGTTAACTTTAACTCTAGTATACAGTAATTATTTATTGAATTCCGTTCCTTATAAGGAAATTTAATTGGCAAAGTGCGTGTCAGGCCACTTGCAGTACTATGGATCCACGCTTACCAACGCAAATTGATGATCGCAGTAAGTTGGCTTTGTACACAGAATCTTACCCAGACGACAGTCTTGCCATCTGGCGATTGTCTGCCTCGTTTACGATTTAACTCTACTGGCCAAACTTAATAAATGGAAAATCCATTAATTCCCATAAAAGCATTCACCTATAGTAGTCAGTCCACAAAAAGCTAACCTTCACGAGCTTTAGCCATCCATAAGCAACATAACCTCGCTAATATAATCCTGAGGCTGCTCCGTATTAGGCGTGCAAACCGCACGGTCAGGGTAGTATTTAATGCTATTATAGTGCTTATGGAGTAATATCGGCATCGGTAGATAGCGGAGATCGTGACGCGAGGACCGCGACGCGCCTTATCGTAGCATCGGCTTCGTGGTCGTCGTAAATAATGTGCAAGTTTTCCCGCCACGCCCCCGTCGTGGTCAGGACACGAAGGCATTGCAGTCGCCTCTTGAGGCTTTTATACACGACCCATTGAGGGAAGGCATCTATTACACTTACAGTTCCAGCAAGGCTATTACTATTGAGAGTTTTGACCGTCTTTTTAATAGACGACCCAACCAAAGGTAACGTCAAGTAGTGACGGGTTAGTTTCGTTCTCACCCAGTCCCGTACTCACCCGCGATCGCTGTCTGTGGTCGCTGTCTTATTAATCGAAATATAAAACTGAGACTGCCGTTCAGCTAATGAAGAATGTTCACTAGTTTCAACTAGAAACAAAAATTGTAGTGTAGAAATAAAATGTAAATTTGTTTAAACAATGTACTAGTTATCGACGCATGTTACCTAAAGTCGTCAATGTCGACATGAAGACTAAATTTAAAATGCGTCGACTATAAGATATTTCTATAACTTTTTAACAGAAGAAGACCCGCGCGGTAGTGGTACGTAATATAGGTTATTATGATAATGGATTTCTCTATGGTTTTTGAAAGCTCTCAGTTCGGGCAACCCACTAACACTCGTAGTCTCCTAGTCGTGGCGTAGCGTTGTTTTTGACTGAAAACGGTGCACGCGCGGTTTCGTGTTCGAGCTAAGCTTGGCTATAGAATCCGCGATTTTCCAAGGGCAGAATCTAGGATCTGAGAAAAAAACAAGTATTATTTTACTGTAGGGAATGTAATGGCTTAAACCGATTCATTGAAATGTAAAACTGAGAAATGACATTAACATTAAATTATATTAAAGTAGTAAGTGTGAAAATTGGTAACATTTAAATAATTAAACGTATTGGAAATCCGCCACTATAATATCGCTTGGATTGATAAACATTTTGCATTATTCAAGTCTACCAAAATGGAAGACAAACCATTTCATACTGTTCCGGCGCGGCCGAGGTGTATAAGCATCGAATGTGCTATGAGATCTTTTATTATTAATGTTAAAATCAAAACCTCCGTTTTTATAGCCCCACAGCATCCCTACAGCCTAGACCTACCAGGCGCCCAGCCTCGGACAAAACGCGGCGTGTTTACACGGGGCCTCGACCACAGCCGTCGGCTACATTCCGAATCTAAGCTGATATTAACTTTGTATCGACCGCTATTCTGTGGACTTAGGATTCATAAGGCGTATATTTATGTTCCCACTGCTGGGACACAGGGACTTCTCTCTTGAACAGATAAATTAGGCCTTAATTCAATAGTGTCATATATTTAGCCTACAAACACAATATCTCTGAAAACAAACTAACTTACTCCATGACCGACCCTTAAAGATTTATTATGAGTACCTTACCTATAGATGATTCTGAATTATTATAAGCCTTTGACCCAACTAAACAATATTTAAAACTATAACCCGGGTACATCAACCTTGTCTAATAAGATCACAATCATTAATCTTGTGGTCAGATTTGTATTCTGAAGGGAACTTTGAACCTTTTACTTATATCAGACTTTTTGTTTAGCTCTGACGTAGCCTTCATTGTAGGTTTTCCATTGATCGTCTATCCATACTTTACTAATATTATAAAGCTGAAGAGTTTGATGCTTGTTTGTTTGAACGTGCTAATTTCAGGAACCGTTGGTCCGATTTAAATAATTATTTCAGTGTTGGATAGTCCATTTATCGAGGAAAGCTAGAGAATATATAATAAAAGTTATCTATGTTCATTGTAGATAACGTAAAATATCGCAAGCGAAGCTGTCGGCAGGTCAGCTTAGTTTATGCATAAAATAGTATTATATAACCACGTCACCGTTTCATATCGCTCATGCCTTCCAAACTGTTTAGGAATAATTTTAAGTTCATATCACGAGTTGCTAAGTGCCACAGAATTAAGAATGCTCTTTAAAGTGGCGCCACTGTTGCGAATTTACCTCGAATTTAGTCTAAATATGATTAGTTCCAACTCTATCCACGTGAAGCGTTAGCTTTGTAGCACTGTAGAGACCTTGAAAATAGTGACATTTGAAATGCAAATTGGTGTCTGTCTGGATCTTTAATTATTACCTAGGCAAGTTTGTAATTCCTAACTGGAATTTTGAGGTCTAGTATACGAGTATGAAAATAAAAACGTTATCGCGATTTGTTTTGAATAAGTTAAGTGAATTTAAATTAAGTTAGGTTGCACTGTATATTAATAGAAAATAATTTATTTTTATTCGCACATATTTAAGAACTTAGTTACCAAGTGTAGGTAATATCGTCAGAATAAATGTCTATAGAAAGTGTGTTTAAATGTATGGACATACTTTTCATATTATAATATTGTCTCATAATCTATAAGTACTATAAAATTAAAAGTAAATTGTGTTTACAATTTTTTTTCTTTATTTACTATGCATAAGTAGACCGTAGTATCGCGTGTATTTCACTGGGATTTCTCGTAAAAGAGGTGTTTTTCAAAATGTGTGTAATTATAATAGGGGATAGTTGTCATTCTAAAATCACTCAAAATCATTGATGATTTATAAATAATCTACTTCTAACCAATATTTTTTTTTCTAAACTTTTTTCTAAACTACAGACTTCTGTCGCTTGGGGGGCTACTGTCTGTTAATCTAATAATTGGATCGAAGTATTTTATACTGTTATTCTCGTAGTCATAGAAATCTGTATGCTTTCCGGATTATTAAAAATTCAGCAGTATTCATTTATTAAATGATTAAGACTTGGTCAAGGATATATTTTGGTCTAAAAAAATTCTAGGTTATGAAAGGATCATGGTTATTACCTTGATGTTTTATTTTCTGATATATTTTTAGAATAATCTAATTGGCTTATTCTATATATTTGACCTTTCTGTTAGCTAAGGTCAAATCTATACATTTTGCAATAGGAAATAGATTTTAGTCGCGATTATGGCCTTATTTGTATAATTACGAATATTTTTATTCGTAAATGTGAGTAAATTTAAAAACATTGCATTATTTTATAAAGTGTTTTGAGCAAGTGCATAATATAAATTACTTTTATTAATTAATTTCAGAATTTAATATAAGTTTTATTTCTAGTCTGGTATAAGCTTCTTTAGTTTATTACTAATATTGTTAAATAACTGTAAATCCGGGACTTCCTATTAACTTACATCAAGGCTAGTTTTAAAAAACGATAAGTTTATCTTCCCATGATATCGTCCAAAACCGGATCGCTCTGAATGAATTCGTTTAGCGATTAATGTTAATGCTGATAATATTCTAGGCTAAGCTTAGATTGTTTTGATAGTGTGTTATTAAAAGCGAACGTATTTAAGCAAAATATATTTTATTAATACTTGGATAAAACAATTAATTATTGTTTAAGAAGTATCTTCAGTTCAACTAATAAAATTTCCATAAATTATGTTTGTTCCTGGGTGTTCTATAATGTATAGTAAAAAAATTTGGATGTGTAAATTGTCCAGCAATAAAAAATTGTGTTTATAGTAGCTCCGCTTTGGATCAAAAGGATGAGATGGAATGGTACTATTCTTTGGACGGTATTTACTACAAATACGATGTTTTGTATACCTTATTAACACTGTACTCGTTAACATTGGTGCTCAATTGTATAGGTACATGTTCTTAGAAAAAATATATGTAGCGTAATGACTTAATTTCTATAACACTTAAAAAATGGATTCTTGACATTTGACTTTGGGATAAACAATTAACTATATAATGCGGTAGGAATGTTTTTTCTGTTTTCGTAAGTAGCAGATGTACAAAGGGCGTTGCACTTGGAACTAGCACTCAAGTTTGATCGGAATGTTCAATTATTTCTTTCCGTTCAGCTTCCATGACTAAACGGAGGTCAAATTCCAATAATCAGCTGTAAGAAGTAATCAACGGATTCCCCAGGCCGTCCATAATTAAACAGAAAGGTGTCATTTACGCAAAATAAGCTGCTTGAACCGATTAGATAATTGTTTTTGATAGATCTTAGAGCCCTTTAAATAATCCTGATTTTACTGAAAAAAAAGCTTACCTTTATGAATACATAGATGCTCTTTCCTGGATAAGCCGTAGTTACGCTAGTTTAGACTATGATAGTAACTACTATATCTTTATGTTAATATTGTTTTGATCATCCGTTAGGACCGTCATGTATTTTATATTATATTTATATTATATTTATTTAATGGAAAACCAAAAACTTATAATTACAATATATACAATAAGGATAATAGTAGCAAGCTTATCAAAGGTTTTCACGTATAGAAGCAAATTACAAACAAATAACTGTGAACAACATCTACAGGTAATCAAATCACACTGGTAATTAAGTACGAAACAACTAAATTATTTTTTTGTAAAGGTCCTTAAAATAAACCAGAAAAATACTCTTTTGTGTCAAGTCTCGTGCCAATTTCTAGATAAAATTTAACTTGAGCTTTCACACGAACAGAGATAATTTAAACTGGTGACATCATGTTTATTGAATGTTCAGCTTTGATATAGGCGTGTTGACACGTTTGTAAATACTTCATTATCAATATCATGTCATGAATTGAAATGTACCTAATTAAAGTTCACACTATTTATTAATGTTCAATTTAAGTTAAACGATGAAAATTTTATTATTTTGCAACGCATGTGAGTGTATTGATCCGTAACTTATACCTAATATCACTTAACAAAATAAGAAGAAGAATAAGTAATTTATTATTCTTGTAGTAGGTATTTTAAAAGCCCGGCAAAAATATTTTATTACTATGTTTTGTATATATGTAATTCCAATTAGTTAACAACAACAGCCGATTGAGTTACTAAGAATGAAAGTTCCAATAATAACATAGAATATGTAGTACAATCACATTTATAAATAAAGCCAATAGATATTTATGCTTTGTAAATTCGATATTATGCACCCTATCATAACATAAAACTATTTTTTATAAAACATTATTATTACACACGGCCATCATCATAAAATAGTTTTATTAGGTATCAACAAAGGCAAACAATTGGCACTTATATTAATATAACTAATTAACAAAAATAATTTAGTCATTCGCCGCTTACTTAAACTAAGTACCCTATGTGTAATAAATCAACATAACATTATAGAAAACAAATTTGAGCAATTTTTTTGCAATTTTCTTAAAAATAAAACATAATTTTATAGCTATTAGATACACTTGTTTCAATATTTTTACAATTCCGCAAACGTACAATCTTTGGCACCTGTCTAGGGGTTGTTTAGACGCATTTTCTCACGAACAAGCATGTGCAAGTGATAAATAATAATGATATACTTACCCAACCCCTTTTGTGTAGAGAACAAAGTATTATTATTCTATTGTAATTGACTTTTATTATCAGTTACAGGACTTACATAATTCTTATTTCTTCATCGATGACTCAATATAAATTACCAAGGTGCACCCAAAACAACATAAATATAAATGTAAAATGTCAATTCTAAATAAATAAATATACCGAATAAAAACATCATGGCCACCATAAAACCCCATAAAATGTCCCACTACCAGGCAGAGGTCCCAAATAGAACCCATTATTGGTATAGGGGACTTGGTTTAATCACCACGGTTATACATGTACATGTAGTTAGGTACAGTGCATAGAACGAAACTCCTTCGAGCAAAATGTTTATGTTTATGTGAATAAATAACTTTAAAGTGGCATTGATTTTTTGTATATATACATAATATAGATTTAAAATAACAAAATGGAGGAGGTACTCAAGCAGATTTTAAACGGTATCACAATTGTAAAAAAAACTATTAATATTATATTCTAGGTTTCATGGATTGCCTAGGCGCGTTAGCTTGCATGCTAGGCTAGTGCCAATCGCGCTACACGCAGTTACATTGCGTGCGCCTAATGCTTGCATTTAGGTTGAAAACGGGTCAAAGATGGATTTTATATGAGGTGATTGTTCTCTTTCGACTCGTTATTTGTGTTAATTGATGGTATAATAGTCGAGTGACAGAAAAAAAGGTTTTAATAGCTGATGTCACGCACGGCAGTGCCTGCCTATTTGCGCATTCTGAAACATTGTATTGTAATCCTTAACAACTTCTACTGTTTGACTCAACACTACAATCTGTTCATATTGAAATGAAACTAGTTTCTTCTTATATTTATCTTACAGTGATTGAGCCCACTCGAGGACCAAGTTTACATTGTGAATTTGTGATCTTGTAATTTTTTCCTATACCATTTCCTGAAACTAGTTTAACGTCACAGGTAGACTGTGACCACGGTTCCCGTAAATGAGCAAAACGTCAGGATGTCGTGGGCGACAAAAGGCGTCCACGCAAATAGAAAACATCCTTTAAACTAAGACTTACTGTAAGAAAGAACAGAAGAAGCAAAGTCCAAACTTCAAAATTTTTAACGGATTTAAGACTTCATTAAACCCTTCAGGAAACCAAGATTTACGTAACATTTCATCGCAATACCAGCGAAGTGAAGTTCCCATGCGCGAGCGCCGCGCACGTCCTTACCCATTATCAATTAGGAGTCGCGCGTGCGCCCTGTCATTAAGGCGCGCACGACGCACGCAGCTGCGTATCTACAACTCCGATTTCGCAAACATTAAACAAGTAATATGAAAATTAAATTAAATATTAAAATAAAAAAATAGTAAATTGTTCACTCTTGTTGACTAAATTAATATGTTTACGTGTTATATGGAATTATACGAATAAATGTCACTATTTCCTGTTAAGATACTATTTATATTAATAAATATTCTATTTTTTGGATTGACTTATTGGTTGAAATATTTATTACCTATTTGTTATAAATCAAGTATAAAAAAATATCTGTAAATAAAAACTTTTTTTTTGTGACTGGAATCTGAAACATAAAAACTCAGGGAACAAACAGGATTTATTAATCTTGCTTTCTAGATAGAACTCCTTTATAATACGTGAGTAATTTCCGTTGCGTTGTTATAAAATGAATTGCCTTCTAAGTTTAACATGTTTAAAGTCTAAAAGAGTTTTGTTTTTTTTCTAGCTGGAGTTGGTAAGTTCTTTTGAAAAAGTTAATTTTTAGACCCATATTTTTGTATTTTGACATTTATAATACCATCTATTTGCAATTACGCAACCGAGAGGCTGGATGCAAATGCGAGATGGCAAGATACCGGCCGCATGCTCTTGAAACGTGTGCGGTGGCCCTTACAGCTTACAGACCATCTGATATGACGTTTCAGCTAAAACCTATTAATAGGCATTGACACGTCTTCTAATAAAGAGAACAAATAAATGAATGAAAAATGACAAAATAGCGTTTACGCGAGTTACATTTCTTTTTAACCTATAGATATTTTATACTTGACATTGTCGAATAGCGATAAAATAAATTATGAGCAAAGTCCATCATATTTATAAAATAAAAAAAAGTATCGGTAGACAAATAATTTTCATAGCATTTTCTCTGTAACGCAACATTAGCTAATTCTTGTTGGAAAATCTCGCGTATTAGAATTAGATCTCAAAATGTCTTAAATTCTTCCTACTGCCTTTTACAATCATTCAATAAAAATATAATAAATCCATCTATATAAAAGGTTAACAGTCAAATCAACGAAACTAGTTTCCGAAATGAGTCAAAGAGTCTAAGGTTTTCTTCCAACAAAGCCTAATTTCATCCGATCCTCAGGTCAACAACCGGCGTTCATCTCAAACCACGACCTTTCAGCGTGAGAATTTGCAAAATGACAAACTACCCACAACTCCTCAGGTACAAGAAACATTTAACGAGCTACGTGATCTGTCTGTGCTCTCACTAATTATAAAGTAAACAGATGTTCTGAATATATTCGTAAGGTTTGCTTTATGCTTTTTTTAGGACATTGCAGCTTTGACAACAACGTTGCATGCAGGTGCTGAAGTTCTCTATATTATTGATCATTGTTTTATTGTAGTCTTTGTGTTTTATTTCTACAAGTAAATGTATTAATCATGACCATAAAACTGTGGAATCGGGAAGTGTTGAGAGTAACATCAGTTTGCGAATCAATAATAAGTAATATCAATTTGCTGGTACTAATGAGCACGATTCATTCAATCCAAACCACCAATAACTATGAGTTATTAGGGAGACACGGTAGTGGGGTGTAATAATGGCTTATAGGTAATGATGATGATGATAGTGTTTTAGCTGGACGACTAGCTTCAGTTAAAACAAGCCAGGACAGGTAAACGAGAGATAAATCCCACACATCCCGCATTCTAATAACTGACTATAGAATACTTAACGAAAGCACAGTCGTGCAACGCGCCTAGTCGTGACGCAGCAGATAGTGGCCGAGGTCGCGAGGACGAGCGTACAACCAGCTATAACTAGCAAAAAACAAAAACGACCTTCCCCCTAACGAAATAAGATCTTCTTTCGAAGAAGGAGACCCTGCTCGAATTAATTTATTGAGCTTCCTATTTGCCAGCCTATAAAACGGAGCTCTACACGATTATAAGGAATCCGAGAACAGAAATTCTCATGGCTCTTCATTTTGCTCGCAAATGTTTCATAGCTTCTGTTATTTTTTTTTAATATAAATTTTAATTTACTGTTCTTCACTGTTTGAAGTACCGGTTCGGATGAAAATTCATTTCTTTGAATGGCACCAATTTTTCTACGTCTGAAAAATGTTTCTTTTACTTTTGTAACTTTTAAATCATGAACTAGACAATTGGGATTAAAATCATAATTATAGATACACATTTGAAATCATAATATTGGTAATTTTAAATTCATAATTTAAATATACTAACTTAGGAATTCTTTTCTACCAAAGCTTTACTTTTACTTTATTACAACACAATTTTTTGCTTGGTTAAAGATTTTTGTAGATGGCTAACCTCTAGTAGTAGAGGTCCACCATTAGAAGAAGGGCACGAAAATAACTAGGTTACATACCATGTGTCATAAAACTGATGTGGTCGAACAACACATCTTCATAGCTTAGAAACAGACACAGTTCTAGTAGAAAACACCCTTAGACTTATCTGAATTAACTGTATCGCTAATGTTAAAAAAAGTAATTACGTTTGTTCAAAAGAAACAAAACAACGATGCCATTTTGTTCTCATAGAACCAGCAAATAAATAAGTCTGGGCTAATTACAAAATTGTCGTCAGAAAGGTCTGCAAATTACGTTCCAATTTAGACGTAACTCGCGAATGTGAGAATTTTACAAGATTATTCAAACGTTATTCATTTAAATTTATTGTCTTTTGGAATTTATATACGACGGAGATAATATTTCTATCTGCTAATTATAAAGCCTAGCTTTTAATTATTTTAAAGTGGATAAGTGTACCTACTAGATCATTCCAAGCTTGTAATTAGAGATATCAAAGTAAAATATTATTATAGTAGACTATAAACTAACTAGAAACACTATTTTAGGTATTTATATAGTTTGTTGGTAATAAAATTATACAAGTTTATTAGAAACACACCAACAACCGTGGATGGAGAAAATGTTATGCGTAAATAACATGGGCATTTAGATTTCATCATCACCCTCTTTTACGTTCCCACTGCTGGGACTTCGGACACAGGGACTTCTCTCTTAACAAAAGAGGAAATTAAATTATTTACAGGCTATATAACACAAGTCTTGCTTTATGTTGATGTACTTCTAAAACAACAATGTCTTCTATTTGTAAAATTTTCACAACAACAACATGAATTCTAGTTTTTATTATGATTAAGATGATAATTTGTCCATTATTTACTTATTCATTACGGTATTACCTCGCAATGAATAACAGATGAGCCATCACAAGATAATTGCGAATTATTGCTTTTTTATTTAATTTTAATAGAACTATTTTGTTACGTTAAAAAACGCAAGCTGCTGAAGGGACACAACGCTTGACATATACATTTAAGACATATATATTATGTGGTGTGAAATTTTTTTTATAGTAGACAGCTATTGAAATTCTTAACCGAATAAACAACACGTTCAATCAAACTATTTATACTACATAATAACATCAAGTTATAATAACATTAGCGGGGGCAATAGTGAAAAACGTTAGAGTTCCAACAAAGATACTAACTCAATACAGCCGACTCAATTATAAGTTGTAGTGCGTTGAAAGGTCGTATTTTTTCAGCATAATTACCAATTATGTGTGCGGTCATAGCAAAATGCAATTATGGGAAATTACACACAACATTTTATGCGTAGACATTCGTTTAACTTTCCTACTTATCTTAGTTTGAAAACGTTGGCTCTGGAACATCGAGTAAAACTAAAAGTTCTTATGTTTTTTGTAGTATCTTTGTAATTGTTACAAGTTACATTTAATGACTAGGTATTACTGTTACAATGTAAGTCACTTTTATTTTTATAGTTAAAAGATCGAAGGGGTCTATAAAATTACTCATCCAGAATAAAATTATTATTCATCGCCAAGTTAAGCATCTCAATAATGTAGTTATAGGACTTATTTTTGTGAGAGAAAATAAAGGCTATAGTATAATTGCAAGAGAACTCGTCACTAGAGCGTAGATTGAGTAACGGAAATCAATATTGGAACCAACAAAGGGTCAATCTAAATATTTACTCATTGATCGTCACTCAGACATTAACAAATGACATTCGATTCCTTAACGCGAGTGTCAATCGTGTGCCACCTACCACATTAAATATTCAGTCATAGCAACTGCAGACACCGCTGGGTTGTACCTCAACCACTGACGCGAATTCAAGCAAACTTTTCGCAGACATAAAGCCTGTGCGTCAATGGAAAGTGAATTCGTAAGTTTAAATAGTTGAAATTTGATTTCAATTATAGTGTCGCATAGTATGCCGCATTGGTTGGAATCGATTGTCCACTGCAGTTATGGCCTCGACCACCTAAGGCACGCAATCGTCTCGATACCAAATTCTGCTTAGCATCTAACTTCATACAATTTACTAGATGCCCAACATGTTACAAGCTTGCCTGACAAAGAAATATTTTCCTTCTTAATCCACGTGTATCTAAAGGGACAAGATTAACGGGTCTATTTAGTTTCGTATGATATATGCGTTGTTAGTACAAATCGAATACATAGACTAGGCTAGGCGCTATGAGAAGCGCTACTAGAACATGATTATCTCAATTCAATCTATTCAATTATAATCAGACTGAATGAATATTATCTTGTATCTCATGACAAAATAATGATATCATAATGTTAATACACGCCATTTAAGCGTCGGGAAATTTATTATTTCACGCGAAAGTGGTAAAGTTAACGCTTCTGAGATGAGCCGCATTTACACAGAAATCTGTGTATTTATTTATCACTCGACATGTATTATGAGTACCTAAATAATAAATATTTGCGTCAACCTCAGCATTTACCCGCTTATAACATGACATGTGTAGGACACATATAAGACATTATATTAGCAAGACCAAACAATGAAAATCTCTAAATCTCAGTCCGTAAATTTTCCATTGTATTTTGTATAAATCTTGCAACCACCGTATGCTAATCTCAAAATTTGAAATTGTTTTAACATGATTAACTCATACTCATACTGAAAGACTCACTGTTAACTATATTTGCAGACCTGTTTTCTATGAGAAAGAGGAACCTGACAATCTGCATACAATACCTGTAGCCGAGACACGAAGACCGGTGTTCATTTATGTAAATAATTATATACTTACTCGAGCTTACAATGTATAAACATTTCTCTTAACATCGATCAGTTTTGTAAAACTTTTTAGAACCATCTTTCAATTGAATGATATAGAACTGATCCAGTTTAAAAATTGAAACTCAATTTTTTAAGGAACAAAATTTGTGTTTCACAATTAATAAATATAATTATAAATTATAAATTCGGTCGGTATAGTAAACATAGATTTTTTGGCAAAATTTTAACTTTGACAATAGAACAGGAACATTCGTATACGAATTACGAATTGTTTTTATTTTATCTGAGATTACTGTCATTAATGTTCAACTTCAAACAACAAACAAAAGATATGTAATGCAATTTTATTTGAAAGTCGCGTTATTTAACTTATGTAATTATTATGTTAAACAAATATTAAGTTTTTATTTAAATATAAACGTTCGAAGGTAATAAGCCGTTTAATTTTTTTTTATCAGATGCATGTTGTTCGTTACGCGTTAGTACCTCACGCAGAACATAAAATATTATAATTTGTACTTAAGATGGTTAAATAAATGTATTTAAATAAGTTTTTTAAGTGATTGACGGAATAAGCAGATGTCTAATACATGTATGGAGTAGTTAAGAACTGGCCACACCGAAGGCAAATCTAAGTTACTAAAACTAAAGTTAATATTTTTATAAAAACACGCGATAAAGACCCGACTTCGCCGGAGGTTGCGGGTTCGGTTCCCGCCTCTGAACCGAAATTTGTACGGTCTTCAGATATTTGTTCAGGGTGCCTGGGTGTTCTATAATGTATAATAAAAATATCTATGTATGTAAGTTTATTCTATTAGGCGTATCAGATTATCTAGTAGGTACCCGTAACACAAGCATCAAGATTATCACGGGGCCAGATATTGCTGTGTGAATTTGTCCAGCAATATTTATTTATTTAACGTAGTGTGGCATTGTTTTCACATTTCACAAGTCCCGCGCATGACACAGCGCAGGTGTTACGAGCGACTCTGAATGCGCAGAGTCAGCGCGCCAGTAGCCAGAACCGTGTGTGAACTACACAGGCGCGAGTGAGTCATTCCTTGTTTTGAGAACAAAACACAATCGGAAACTTTTTGTTAAATACTACAACCTATTTTTATTACAACCACTTTAACAGACGAACAAACAAAATTATCGGGGAAAACGAATAAAATAATTCTAATTATATCGCGAATGTTAGAAAACCTAAGTTATAAATAACAACAGCATGCCTTATCAAAAAAAATTAATAAGATTTTCATTGTTATTTTTTATTGCGACTTAGTCGAGTGGTGCCTGAATTAGTACCACCTTGTCAAATCACGTGTGTCGACAAACTGAGTGAGAGATGAATACCAAAAGCGTCATTCTGTGTTACGCAGCGATTTAGATTAACGGTTTAGATTACTTTAGATCAACAATCCGCCTGGTAAGCATGGTGATTATACCAGATACTCCAATATTGGTGGCACATAATAGTGGCTGCAATTATTATGATGATAAATACACATTTTTTAATGCATTGCCAAAGAGCGTAATCGACTTGGACTTCCAGCTGTGAAATGTCTGACAGGTGAAATGATGATGATAAACGTAACGAAATACCCAAAACCAAAAGCTATGTAAAAACTAAGCGAATTGAATAAAAAAGGTTACTTTACTAGCATTGCGTGTAGGCTAGCCCTTATGCGTTTTAAAATTCATACAAATCATCTAAAGATAACCGCTTATACGCTTATGTATTCCGATGTTATTTCAGTTATAAATTCAAGATGAAAAAAACAGGTAAGTCAAATAAAACGTAGGTATTTAGAACTGGAATCAAGAAAGAAAAAAACCTTCAGGAGTGTATGTCAAGATATTAGTATTAGATTTTTTTTATTTTATGATAAAATTATGCACCTTTAATAAAAAAAATGCAAAACGCCTATAGGGCGCCGAATCCTGAGGATGTGCTATCTTCTGGAACGAAACTGTCGGCCTTTTACCAAACAAAAATGTCCGTGGATTTATTGTTTCCTACAATTATAATTAATCTAATATAATTAACCAGAGAGGTGTTTCATGGGAAGCTCTTGTAAAATGCATAAATATGATCCGAAAACGTAATACTACAACGTAAATACATTTTATAAATTCTTAGTAAAGAAATTATGAAAGTTTACAGAGCGTAAAATAATAGGCGTATGAGTAGGTTACGCCTGCGGGTGGTGCAAGCGCTCACGCATAAACGGTGAAAAAACACACATTTCATTCACCCAACACTCAACTAGATTATGTTAAAACAAGACAGCAATACTTATGTGTCTTTCTTCATAAAACTATGCAAGCTTCCGCGAAATCGAACGATTCATATTTCAAATAACGCTTATTAGATTTACGGAAAGTAGGTTGAAACGTCAGGTATCGGGTAGCGGTGTATGAATGGAAACGTCTATATATACTTAATAAGGAGAATTGCTGAGACATAAAAGGTATGCTAACAAAGCTATATAACTATATCCATGGCCCAAGTAAAGATAGAAGAACCTGCAGTTCAACAAATAACAAAATCAAACATTTAATACATTTACTGCATTGTATTATTAAATCTATGGTTAAATTGTTGCAAACATATTGAAAAAAACACTGTTATTTTAACCAGGCACGCACTTAATAAATATCTATACCTAGCAAATGTAAGTAACAAAAAGTTGTTCTGAACATCATCGAACACAGACAATTTCAGACCTTAACCTCTTTCTTTTTAATTGCTTTACTACAATGTTAGTAATAGAATTGTGCGTTCATACGAATGATATTAGTCGGTAGTACAATGTGCGGTTAATAACATTTATGGCGAAATTTAAAAGGTTAATTAATCCATTGAATATTTTTTGCACTATTTAAAATTTTTACTTGTAAAGGCGAGCCGCATTTCTGGGTAACGTCGGATAAAATATGATCGCATAAGCAATGCTAAGCAGATTCAGTTTCTATTAAAACTATCTTTCCGCCCCGCGGCTTCGCCTGCGTTATAAAATTCTTCCGCTGTAAAAAGTACTCTATGTCCTTGTTCTGGATCTATCCACCAATTTGCAGCCAAATCGAAGCAGTCGTTTTTTATTTATGAATTGTTTTCTCACACGACTTTCTTTCTTAGATATAAATGAGCTACCTTATATTGTTATAAAAAAAAATAAGTTAAGTACCTGTTTCATATTCTATATTCATAATTAATCTACACAAGCGGGACTTTTGAGGCGTAGTGCATCTAGTTCTACATATAACATATATCAAAATCAAAACTAACACAAAACTGCTAAAAAGGTCTTAATCAAACTTATCTAGTATCAATCTCCGTAAATAAAAAAACTTGTCTCTGGCGGCGTTCCCATCTCCTCACCTAGTTACGGTACCTGTGCCCGGATTCAGTCAAAATCAATACGCAGAACTGGTTCATCCCGTATTCGCCTACCTTGCCAAAATTAACTAGAGCCTGTTAGCAAATCAATAAACAGAATACGCTGACCTACTAAAACTGGAGCACTTCATAAATAAATCCGTCTGCAATTTTTATGCAGAACGCCAATTTCAATTTAGTTTTTCTCAATGCTGCTTATGAGATGGTTTTATATAGGATCTTGTGCCTGGGTGACTTGACTGCCTTTGAAATAGATCGCACTTGTAAAAAAACTTTATGAATAAGTTATTTCTGTCGGGGATTACTTTTGTGCAGTTAGTAGATACATATTTGTTTGAGATTTTGTTCATGTTTCTTAGAATTATTTTAGTTAATTCAAATAGTATCTAACTAGACTAGAATAATAGTAACCGCATGTTTGTTCTATGGGAATAAGTAGATAGATATACCACGATGCACTTATAAGTCTAGTCTGCCGACGTTAGGATCTCACAATAAAAATACTGTCTCTATTTATTCCCCGTAATAGCACTGCGCCTGGATAATTCATGTTATGGCCATTTCAATAATCTATTTGGGATTTATTGTATAAGTTTATAGCTAAGTTGTTTATTAAGTCTGGCCGTATATCTTAGCAATAGTTCACGAGCTTCAGTTAATACTTACTTTTTATTATGCTCTCTGTTTATAGTTATTTTCCTGGTGAAAATTTATGAAACTTCGGAATTCACAGGAATATTATACAGAGCTTAATACTCGTCACGCTACTCTTTAATGCTAAAACGCTAAAGTAAATTTGACAGACAATTCTGGTATCTTTAATTGCCTGGACTGAAACATAGGATTAACATAGGACACAGCAAATTAGACAATTCTCAAGAAAATTCAGTCACATAAATTATATAATACCTTGTCTTGCTCAAATGACTCTAACGTTAAAACTATTCACGATGCGGTAATTAAAGTAATGAAATAGCTTAAATTTTTAATTTTAATTATTTATAGGTATGTCAGGCCGCGAACTTTTTAATCCACCCTTGGAGATATACTTCTTTATAGAGATAAACTTAGTGATGTGTTTATTTCTGTTTAAATTACCACAATATTTCTACTGATATCTATCTGAACTATAGAACCGATTTTCCCTATGTTACAGCAGTGGAAACGTAAATAGGTGTGCTTATGCTAAACAGTGCATCTTCTACGTTGTAAGGTTCTACCTGAAACTGTAGTTATCCGTGTAGCCATGACAACCGCGTGAATAATCACCGATCCGGCACATGCATTATTAAACACATCAAAGGAGAAAAATCGAAATGTGCAGCGGCTAGTGAAGTGGTTTTCCGGACGATTAGCGGCTCGATGTATCAATTATCATGTGCGATACCCCTCGGTGTGATCAATCTAATGAACAATGAGTTTTTTAGTGGGAAAATCGCGGCGGCGTTCAGGTGTGTTGTTTATGCTGGTTTATAGAGCTTCAGTACTCAATTATCCCCAAGCCTACTGCCTCTTTACGTATTTTAAATATATTAATAAACAAACAGAGTCAACCGGATCTCCTCATGAACCTATAAATTAAGACCTTAAGTGAAGCACCACGTTCTCTATCCAAATGTCATAATTACATTATTTACATTACTATAAATAAAGCAACAACAATTAATAAAAACTTCATTATGAAATAACTTAAAAACTTTTTCTACAAACAAGCTAGCAAAAACCCCATAAATATTTTCATAATCGCAAAGCAATTTAATATTTAGAATTTGCTCCTTAACCGGTCGCGTGCGTAGGCCATGCGTGCGCGCATCGGAATGAGCACGCCTATTCAATTACGGAAAGGTCACGACGTCTGATGCGCAGGCGCGAGATTATCGGGCTCACCTGTCCAGGAGCGTACTGGATTAATAGACCCTAGAATGGGCAAGGGCTGCTCGATATAAAATATACAGTACAATACAAAACACTTGCACACCTAAACAAACAAACAAAAATAGTCAACATCTTAAAGTAGGTAAGTAATTATAAATATTCTTACTTGCGCTCACGCTTACGAGTTCATGAGAACTAACTGATGTACATTGTACAGTCAGTAGAAACAATATGGGAGGGTATTTGCTCAGGAAGATTTCAAGTTATTTGCGCGAATATTAAAAAAAAAACAAAGTAGCTTCCGGTTTGGACGAGATAGAAAGACATCAGAGACTCGATATATCATCTCGTAGGTATGTCGAATGTTGACAAAAGGTATCTTAAATCTATTTGGCTTGCATCCATCTCCTGAATTTTTGACTATTTTTTTTTATTTGGACCTAAAATACCCCGAGTGCCTAACATATAAAACGCAAACTATTATCAGTACTCACAGCAATGTTGAAGTTGAAAGTGAAACTGATAAAACAAAGTTGCAATGTGTTCAAGTGAGTGAGACAACCCTTGTTTAAGCGACCAGTACAATTCGTTATAATGTTTTCAGAAAAATACGTTTGTAACGTAATTTGCATGTTGCATTGAGGGGGTAGGTACTAACAAAACGCAGGTACAGTCATGGAGAAAAAAATTAAGGAATCTTTTATTATGTACAAATTTCCTATGCAAAATTATCCTGAATTATAATTTAAGGTAACATTTTGGAATTAACGCTTTTTCCACATAGATTTTCATGGAGATTTTTCATCACTTATTTACAGTTCGCAGACAAGCAATTGCTAATACCAATTACTATTAATACTAATTGCAGTGTGTGTTTAAAGCCAAGTAATGTAATTATTTAAGAAATATTAACTGTCGAGAAATTTTAATTGAATACTCTAAAAATAAATAAACAACATTTTTACAATAATTTTAATGTCACGATAAGAATAAATGGCAATTATCTCAATTTACTCTATTAAGTTTTTATAATGTTACATAATAATGTAATCATGTAATGTAATATAATTTAATGAAAAACGTGCGTTTTGTAATTATTAAAGACAATATATTTTAACTACGTAGGTAAGTACCTACATTTCTACAGCACTAGAAGTAGAACCGCTATTAAGCAATTATTATTTATTTATTTACTGAGGCGCTGTCTGTACTTAATATCTACTAAACAAATATTTAGGTAATTAATCGTTTACAATAAAGACATTATATTTATCTATGATGAGGTATTAAATAGATAATGTGTTTGTAATTAAACAAATACCATAAAATAATTATCAAAATATATAGATATTTTAGGCTACACTTTAGTATTTCTTCGTGTTATCTTGGATCAATGGAAATTATTTTATTAGAATATCAAATATTGGTTAACAGGCTTTCATTTTGCTTTGTTTAATATGTTAGTATATTAACATTTATAAAATAACAAGATACATTTAGTACTCTAGAATAACAGGAGATGGATGTCACTCACTGAGATAATGATACATTAAAAATAGCTATTTTCAATTGCAGCTACAGTTGTGTTAAATTTCAGTAGGTTTATGTTGTTGACTGTACATTTTTATTTTTGAAGTATAAAATGATTCTTTGCTATTCTATTTCCTAGTTGGTATGCTGCATTCCTGACTAATAGGCCAAACTTGTCCAATTTAGCTTGAATAATAAGCATTTAAATGCTAAATCGCCTATTGTAATTCTTTATTTAAATATACATATCTAATGTTTAGGTATAAGATGCACCTACCCAGAAACTATGACGCATGTATGATTTCATAAGTAATGTTAGAAGTTTGAAATATCTAGCGTTCAATTTGAATAAATTATTAGCGATGCGATGTAACGGGATAAATAAAATGCCCCTAGTAACAAAAAGTAATCTTTAAATTATAAATGCAAATCCCAAAATAATTTAAAATCTTTGGTATTTGTTAGCATTTCGATTGAAAGAAGAGTAAAAGATCAAGTATTTCGTGAACTTTATTGTAATTACTAAAACTTTTAGAAATTGAATTAAAAAAATTGGTATGAAAGTTAACAGATAGACGGCAAATAATAAAGTTTTATTACAAAAGGAAAAATCATTTGCATGATGAACAGTAAAATCAAAATCAATACGGGTGTAATATATTCAATTTTAATAAAAACATCTAGACGTTACATAAAGTCTAGCAGTGCTCGCATCTAATCAGGCGCGCTGTATTATTTTAATCTACACTTTGTTTAAATTAATAATACAAGATGAAAAGTTCATTTTGCAAGGCGGTACCAGCGTTCAGGGGTCGGGCTCGATGACCCGAAATAAGGCTCAAGGGGGTGGTATTGCACCCCCCACTGAGCAGGGGGGGCTCGCCTGCTTTCGAGCGCCGACCTCACATTCATTACGCAATAAAAGTGTTCTGTTAACTTCTATACATAGAGACTTGGACTTACTGAAACCGAATTGCAGGATTATCTAATTTCGTATTAGGTTTTATCTGCAGATACATCTAATATAATATAAAAATCAATGCCACTTTTCGTTGTAATTTTATAACAAAAACAGCTGAGCCGATTTATGTGCTGTGATCTCAAAATAGTTGTAGTAGTCCAGTGAAGTTTTGAAAATATGGTAATAAAGCGGGAAATGCCGCGGGCGGGACAGCTTGTTTACATATATTATTCTGTGATCTGCTAACTTACTTCAATCACCAAGCCGACTGGCAAGAAGACCTAATAGGTCATAATGGTAAGATAGGTATGTAATATTGACCCAAGTAGTGGACACGTATTCATATAAGCACCTATTTTAATTTTGTCAGTTCAATTCTATTCGAAAACAAGGAACCAAATTTAAATTAAGTACTTATTTAAATTCTATTATCATTGTATACATGCACAATAGTTTTATGCCTAACAAATTCGTTTACTCCCACTTGTCCTGTTGAGTAGTCCTGTTGACAGGACAACTGAGAAAAAAATTCCCAGTAGTTCTGTGACGTTTAGGACTATGCTTTACACCTGACTTTTATTCCCACGTGTTTTGTTCAGTAATTCTGTTGGTAATTTTTACGAATTAGTTTTGTCTAATTAAAAAACTTTACCTACCTATGTAAATGTACATAAGTAGGTAAAGTTTTTTAAATTCCATTATATACCATTGAATCCATTTATTCATTGTGGAAAGTCGTGTACAGAGGATCATAAATAAGCTTTTGTTATAAACAATCTACTTTTTCAATGGTAGGTACAAAGATTATTTTATTTTATTTTACAATGTTAGGAAAACTAACAGCTATGCTTATTATATAATCAAATTAAGTTTAACATAACATGTCTAAGAACATTTATGATGCTTAGGGCTAATTATAAGTTTCCAAGTTTGTAGTTTATGTTACATATAGGTAGGTACTTGAATTTAATATAACATCATGTTACAATAATTATAAAAGGAACAAAAAACGTATTAACATAAAACAATCATAATTACTGTAATAAAATACTTTTGTTCGGATGCAAGCGCACCGAAATTGGCGGAATGCGCGGGTTGCGGGGACTGGAACAAAGGCGTTGTGATTGGCTTTTTCAAGCTATTTCACTAATAATAGTGTTAGGAAAGTTGAAAACCAAAAAAATAATTTGTCGATAATTAATTTAATTAATTGGTTTGTAAATTTGAAAGAAAGAAAGAAAAAAAAAATAATTTATTTATTATCTACAATCTAACTTAAATTTAATCAAACTTAAAGTAACTTAAAAATAATACCATTACAATAGATTTAAAATAAAAATTAGGAGAGAATTTCGTAAGTATTCAAATGCAAATAGGATCATGTAGTTGTGTATTTATTTTTGGAATACTTACACAAATCTGTAGAACATAAAAATTAAACAATACCTAATATTAAAAAAATAAAAAGAGTTTTGTTGTGTTTGTCACTAAAACTCTTTTGTGATTCAAATAATGCATGCAATTATCACTTGACAACTGATTGAAATAGTTTGAATCATAAAAAAATGTTGTTGTGACAAACATACAATTCTCACTTTTTCTATATTAATTATTACTCACAGGACAAGTGAGAATTATATTGTCATTTGTCCTGTTGACCGAACTACTGGGAATTTTTTTCTCAGTTGTCCTGTCAACAGGACTACTCAACAGGACAAGTGGGAGTAAACGAACAAATTAATGCCCAAGGCCACGACAGAATTTTGATTGTGCTAAATAAAGTCTAGACATCATTCGTGTTTCATACATCGGTGTGAAATTATTTTATTTTAAAGGAGGAACAAAAGTTACTGTTAAAAAAATATTTTGCATAACATAACTGACGTCAAGATTTAAACCTAATTATGTAAAAAGTGACAAAATAATGGTTAGCGAGCGAAGTTTTTTTTTGTTATAAAATACCCAAGACATTAATATTTGAACTTGCGAATCATGTGTACCTTACCTACTAGCATATTAATGGCGCTGTTCTAGTCAATTTACGATAGAACTACGCAATTACCAAAAAAAATTAACATATTTTACATGTCTACCAACTTCAGGATCATGTTTGACAAGTTTATGAAAATTAACAAATCAGCTTGTAACTAGCTATAGTTATTCATTAAAAAATGATAATCAGGTGGCATACAAAACAAGTGGGTGGCGGACGTTTTCCGTTTAGTGTTAAACTTAACACATGACTCATTTTATTATGATATTATGATCATAAACGCCACAATATTATTTTATGGTCATACCTATCTTGGACCCTGTGATTTTTAACGCGGCAAGATATCATTGAAGAACATGAGACATTTAACAACTCGCTCTTGGCCAGGGTGGTGATAAAGTCTGAATCTATTTTGACAAGAAATGAATCCCTGCATCCTAGCAGCGGGAACGAAAATACGGGTGTTTTGCTTATGCTATGCTAGGATATTGTTATCTTGCGGTAAAAAGTTATCCATTCAATCGATATTCAAAAAATATTTTGTCCAAATCAGCTCGCTAGTTTTACCGTGAAAGATGCAGCAACCAAAAACATTAAAACTTACAAACTTTCGCCCTAGTAATATTATTTTGTTAGATTATTCTATCCGAGTAATTTCTCACTATTTTAAGTACCTATTTAAATTCAACTTAGTTTTTTTTACCTAACTTATTATAAAGCTAAATAATTTGCAAGTTTAGCCTAGACTTGCGTAAAATCCTAATTTAAAGGCCGTTGACTCCTAAACGGTAGTATCCTAGCTCTCAGTCGGCCAGGTAGCTTCACCAATTTATCTAATATAAATAAATATCAATAAAGTAGCGGAAAAAAGTCTGAACATATCGATCTTTATGTTTAAAAATATCAATGCAGCAGAGGCGTGATGTGTCCCTTACCATTCTGATCAGGTTAAATGCATTTTCACCCATTCTTCCTTACCAGTTGAACTAATTGAAAATCTTATAATATTTAACGTCTATATTAAAAATATTTAAATCGTATCTACTTATGTAATTTTACAAACATTTTATAACACACGGTAAGAATTTTATATCGTGCGCTACATCGTAGGGATCTTATTAGTCAGGGATCCGTAGTACATGGAAATCAAGTGATTACTAACAAGCTAATTTTTGGTGAGTAGCTTCGTTTCGATGAGACGTCCAAAGATATCCTATACCCAACTCTCGATTGTGGTAGCTAACAGAGATATCAAGGATTAAAAAAATCAAGGATGTAAAACTGGGATAACGGACCACGAAATTTGTAGGACAATATGTTATATCTCAAGATAATTATCTAAATTATATAAAAACATGTTTGTCCTACAAAACCTATGGTTTGATCAAAGAGTCCGCCATTTCGAAAATGTATCGAAAACGAGGTCAATTTAAATGATTACTATGATTACTAACCTGCTGATTTTTTGTTGTATACTTAATTAATATATATAAAATCTAACGGACATATTGTCCGACAAATTTCGTGGTCCGTTATCCCGGTTTTACATCCTTGATTTTTTTAATCCTTGATATCTCTGTTAGCTACCACAATCGAGATTTGGGTATAGGATATTTTTAGTCGTCTCATCGAAACGAAGCTACTCACCAAAAATTAGCTTGTTAGTAATCACTTGATTTCCATGTACTACGGATCCCGGCCTATATCTAAACTTTTAATAACAACTCACCATCGTAAAATTTAAACTAAAAACTAGCATGAAATAGTGACGTAGAGATGCATTTGATTTAATTTATTTTTTAAAAATTCATTAAATTTAATCTAATAATTATCAATAAATTCATTAGTCGAAGTAATATGGTACTTATGTTTTTTTTTGAAGATTATGGTTTTTACTGGTAAGTCGGTGATGAAATATTTATCTTCATAAAATCAATGAGTATTAAGTATGAAAGTACCTTATTTTCAAATAACTTGTTGGATATTTTTAGATACTTATCAAAAAACGTTTTAACAAAAACTTAACACAATATTCCATTTGAATTTAATCGCAGCACTTTTTCAATATTTCTAGCACAGAAATATAAATCATTATAATATTGCAATGAGTTTTCAAAATTGAAAGTCCCGTCCCATCCCTAGCTCAGGTCCCAAGCCCCAGGATACTCCGAACGTGATACAGTACGTGCAGCACTCAAGGTCCGCGACCCTTTACGTCCTCGCCCCGAATTCAGGTTATGAACTGCCGCCTCAGGGCCCCTGTAGTAAAACTGCAGGGATTTCTAGAACATTATAGAAGAAGAGCTCGCGTTACAGTGCGTTGACTTCGAATAAGCTGTTTTGATACCATTCACCTTATTATTTACCGCGTAAACCGCATGCTTATTTGGCATCTTACCTCTGTCGTATAAAAAAACCTATTTTTTTCCTGAAACGTTTTGAAAAGTCGTTCAAAATCATATACATACCCTTATTATTTACTGCATAAACCGCATACTTGTCTGGCACCTTTGTGGTATATAAATAAACCCAATTTTTCCCAGAAACGTTTTTAAAAGACTTTCCAAATCATATAGGTACATACCATTTTCCATTTAATATTTCCACATCGTGTTTTCCATGATAAAACAGCTCATCATCATGTCATATCTCACTAAATTGAGCACGGAACAAAGAAAAACCCATTATAGGTCATGGAGATTTGATATAACAACAGCACTTACTAGACGGGTCGGTAATCGCAATAAGTTAATGAGTCCAGATCGAAGCTGCTGCCCGTCTTTTGGTTTATTGATCTCGAGTCGGTTTGACGCATTATTCAGATATCTAGTAAGCGTAACTCGACCTTACCACGAGGAATTCAGCCTCAGAATTTGTTGTATGAATTGTCTTCAATATCAATATTATATTAATAACATAAAATTAATGAAAATACCATTGTAGGCAATGATTTTATATAGTAAAAATCATTGATTGTAGGAATAAAATTATATTGATTAAACTTAGGTAAAACAACGAAATTGTATAATCTTCTTTATAAATAAAAATGAATCGCCGTTCGTTAGTCTCGCTAAATCTCGGGAACGGCCGGGCCGATTTTGTTGGTTTTGGTCTTGAAATGTTCTTAGTAGCCCAGGGAAGGTTTAAAAGGTGAGAAAACTATAGAAAGCGGGCGAAGCCGCGGGCGGGTCAACTAGTGTTTAATAATTATATAAGGCTGCAAATTAATTAAACCGTATCTTGGAGATGATAATAAATATATATGTGGCAATTAATATAAAATTAGTAATTATTTAATCGATTGCATGTTTTTTCATGTGAGCTGGTTGAAATTGCAGTATTGCATGTTCCCTGAAAGCGCGCGTGACGGCGTCCCGTCCATAACCCGTTAACGACAACACGACAAACAAAACTAAATATTTTATAGTGAATAGTGGACATATTTTTAGTTGAACATTTAGGGTTTTCTTTAGTACGGTTGGGAACGGGACCTGCTGTCGGAACTCTCTGTTAGCCCGCTGTTCTGTTTAATTAGATTTACCCACGTCTATTTATCAAGTAGATACAAATACACAAACTAACAAAATAATATTTTAAAAAGGAAAACTAAAAAAAAATAAGGTACATACAACAAAGCTCGGCTTGGTGTACTAGCTTATAAATTTAATATGGGTATCAATACAACCAAACTTTCGCGTTTATAATTTTATTAGATAATAATTACAAGACTGAGTATTTTCTCATGCCTAGACAAGTGTATTCCATTAGTGAAGATAACCAGGATAATTTCAAAGTTACTGTAATATCTAGCAACTATTTGGTAATACGCCAATGGTATTTACTTTACTGTCCCTTTGTCTAACAGTGTATAGTAATTGTCGGGAAAACAATATGCGATAAAAGTATTCATTATGTATAGACGCACATCAAATTAACTTTGAAGACCTCCACTAAAAGTCTAACTATAATTTCAAACAAATATAACCGACTTCAAACAGGCAATCATTCAATAAATTGATTTTGATATTTTCACAGTACGCATCACTGGATGTTCCGTGTGAATTTCTAGCCTAGACGTTCACGTAAAATCTAGGCATCTCTCAAAAGTTTTATGTCAACCTATTAACATAATTTTTGCGTGAACGCATGTTATTGATTATGATGTTTAGTTGAGGACGTTTGTGTGGAATGATGATAGTGTTGAATAGGCAATAAATACACCTGAAAAGCAATGCGACATTGGAAAATTTGCGTGACGTAACTGGTTTGTGTGACTCACCGTTACGAATGCACACCAAACTAGGGCTTGCGCTTAATAATTATTAAATTCGGTTTCGGGCGCCCCTGGCTTAATAACGTTTACCGCACCACCTCGGCAGTGGGATGCGCTACATCCTTGTTTAGATACACGTATGCTTTGTGGGCGCTGATAGTGATAGTTTATAAGTATGATTGTTTAGTAATGTTATTAATTAAATAAATAAATAATTCTGGACAATTCACACAGGAACATCTAGTGGTAAGCTAGAATCTTTTGTTAGGGATCCTAGATAACTTAAACCAAAATATTTATTATTAAAGGTAACCTAAAACACACTGAACAATTATCTCATGATCGAACAAACATATCTCTTGGAAGGGAATCAAACCAGCACTGCAACCTTCTGTCTGTGTGTTCTGTCTTCGCAAGACGATCAGCGCGCCACAGAGGTCGACAAAAATGAGAGTGTAGTTTTTGATTTGGTGTAGAATACTTGTTTAGTCGAATGATACTGTTACAACACTAGTGGAAGCTTTTCAGCTTTTTATTTTAGAACCGACGCCAGTGGAAATCGTTGGTGCCACTAAAGTGCTTAGATATAATCTTTACCGCCTTTGTTGTACGAAGAATTTCGGTGTCTAGATCTAAGTAGGTACTAAACTTGAATAGGTAGCA
The DNA here is from genome assembly GCA_963691955.1 of Chloroclystis v-ata. Taxonomy (NCBI): domain Eukaryota; kingdom Metazoa; phylum Arthropoda; class Insecta; order Lepidoptera; family Geometridae; genus Chloroclystis; species Chloroclystis v-ata. The sequence goes on along the minus strand of OY829902.1, from coordinate 5,115,665 downwards.
CGGCTATTACTCGTTTGTCGATAACTTTATTACTCTAGCGACTGTTAGATATTATGTGCACTTATGCGATAAAATATCTTAGGTATTTTATAGTGCCGTGTGGTGACCCCAAGAATATGACCACCCCATCATTTACTGTGGGTGTTGTGAAACCTACACTAAGGGATTTATTAACTGACGACGGATCTGTTGTGTACAGTATAAACTTATTACGATCATTTAACTCCCTGAAACTGCCCAGTTGTGGGACTACATTTGGTTTGACATAATGATAATGATCCGATAAAGTGTCTAAGATAATGGTTATTATATCTATACTAGTTTTCTGCTCATGACTTATATCTTAACAAAAGCTTTTCCCACGGTAAAGTAAATGTCTGTGTTTTTCAGCTCTATGATTATTTCAATTTTCGTTTTGTATTTTTTCATTAAATGTTAAACAAATTACGTGTAAAAGAATTAATTTCGCGCATATTTATTTTTTATTATTATTATCTTGATTTACTTACGTGTACAAGTTTCATGCATTATTTCCACAAGAGAGGACCATGCAACACGCCATGATTGCCCGATTGCATGACACAGCCCCAATCCTAGTCAGAAAAACATTATCTGAGGTCATGGAATGTCAAAAACAATTATCATTACCAATTTTCCTGTATTACTTACACACGTAACAGTGTATGTTAGTTGCATAGCGGCGAGTAATAATGGTATCATTTATACCGGATAAAACTTTTTTCAGGAAGTTTTAGTTAGACACTCTATATATTTTTCTATGTTAAAACATTTATTTGGTTTAAAATTTATTTAAGTTGTTAAATTCCTAAGTTAAAATAAATGTATGTTTAAAAAAAAACACTAAACAATATTATAGTTATGATTACAAATAAAGCCTAAGGAAATCTGCATGAAACTGACCATACCAACTTTTTAATTATTAGGTATGTTAAGCTTCAGTATTTTCAACACGAAAATCACATTCGTTGTAACAGTAATTCATTCTGGGCGGTATCTGAGAATTAATTTAGGTTAGGTAGTCTATGTAGACGTCTAGATGACGCCACTGCATCTACGTTTTAACACGAATAAGGGCCACATAGAACTGTATCACTATTTTTTTCACAGTTTCGTCTCAGATTTTTTATGTTTTGATAGCATTGATATTATTTATTAAAATTAGAATAAAATATAATTAACTTAAAAAACAAGCACGAGTCACTAATCTAATTTCTTCGTGACCTAAGTTCATAACACCTTTTAATTTAAATTTTATTTCGTTATTAGAACTTTGTTAACAAGACCCGGTATTTTGAATTATAATTTGGAACATCCAGTTATTCCAGATTTTGAGTAGCGGTTCTATGCGATCCCATTACCTCCGCCCGTCCCTCCGTTGGTTTGAAGCTCCATTACTCCGATACATGATAGTGCGCTTTCGTGCAAGTAAATTGAGGATTTTCTTTTACTTGAACCGTGCAGTCTTTGTTAACATTGCTCTAGTTCAAGTTTATGTAAGAATCTTGATTACGTAAAGTAGTTCTCTTTCAACATTACGGATATTAGATCTTTGTGTAATTTTACGATCTCTGTTCACAATGGTTTACCATTTTCAGATTTTGTGTGCTTTGTGGAATTTTTCTCAGAAATGGATTGAGGGGTTAGAGGCACCAGAATTGACTGAACCAAACACAACCTTGGCCAATACTTTCCTTTCTTCACACTGACAGAATGTATGTTCGTTGTGCCAAATAGGGCTGCCAACCATGTCGACTGGTAAGTGTGGCGATTACACCAAATCTCCCGAGATCTAATATTTATCGGGGAGATTCATGCCTAATAGGGACGTAATATGGGTTATTATAATAGCGGGTAGGATCGGTTCACCTTTAAAACCCCAATTAAGTGTTGGAACAATAACCACGCTCACCAGAATAACAAAAATTCTATATAATAAAATTGACTAATTCATTAGGTTTCTTAGCTATTGGTTGCTAGCCACAGATGAGAAAAACCTACATGACAAATCATTGTAAACACTTCACAGACACAGTAACAGAATGCGTTTAACGGAAAGGACATAACGACCAATGATTATGTAACCTTCAAGGTTTGCACGAGTCAAGTTCAAGAAAACAGTTAAAATATAAACATTGTTGATGATAATATGGTCACGAACGAAACGCAATAATTTACAATGTATCTGTATGAATATGATTATATCCTGCGGTGACGATTGTCTTGCTTTATGGTCCAACTATCTAGTTGTGATTAGACTTGACACTATTAGTAACTAGCTTTCCGCCCGCGGCTTCGCCCGCATAATTATATGGTAAAAAGTATCCTATGTCCTTCTCCCGGTACTAAGCAACATATCCACCAATTTTCAGCCAAATCTATTCAGCCGTTCTCGAGTTATAAGTGAAGGCACTAACACGACTCTCTTATATATATAAGAAGAAGATAATACTTGTGTCTTGTGTCAAACTTGTGTATATTAGCGTTCCCACAGCTGGGATACAGGGACTTATCTCTTGACGTGACAGATTAGGCCTTGATTCACCACGCTGACGGAGAACGGAAACAGTAGCGTCTAAGAAAGATCTGCTGCCTGTTTTCTTGTAAAAAAACCTTTTATTAGTACCTACTTATTGATTTTAGTACTTTCTAAAAGTCAACACGTTACAGAAACTTATGGCCCTCCCGATTTCCGTAACGGCTAGAATAACAAACGCAATAAAACTCGAGCATTACTTTAATCTGCCATCAATTACTTAAGTAAGACCAAAACTTGAATCCGCAAACTGCTCTGCCGGCATTATCCTATTCTCTGCTTAATGGGAGACGAATGTCGTTAGTCTAGAGCTCGTAAAACCAGCGGTTCTCGTGCAGATTGTATTGGATCTAATAAAGTGCTCAGGTGGCAGTGTTCAGGTAGGCTATGCCGTAAACTAAACAAACATTTGTAAGCAGTTACAGTTGTAACACGATTTTATTCTGCCCATGTTCTATCAAAGCCATTGATTGGCTCGGCGACAATTCCGACCGTTTATTCGGCCAAATTGTCACTTTCAGTTTTTATTAACTTTGTTGCGACTATTGGGTCAATAACTAATGAACGCTGTTTTGTACAGTCAGCGATCAAACTTAATATCGCCCAAACGAATCCAATGGTATCTAGAACATCATAAATAAATAAAAATGTTTGCACAGGTCTGCGAGTTGCATAGAAATAAGACCATCCTGTGTATCCAGTTAAATGCTATAAAGCATTTTTTTGGCATTCAACCAGAAGAGTGGTTCTACAAAAAGTGCTCGCGCATCAGCAAATATTTATTTTATTATTTATCATAACACAATTTGTATAAGATATTTACTTAGACTAATATTATTCTAAATGGTACATAGTATTTGTAGTATACTAGGTATGAAAATCACTTCTTTCTTATATCCCTAGTCTTCCCACAAAGAATAAAAATCAAGAACAGTCTCTTTGTCTTGCATGAAACACTGAAAAAGTTAAGGAAGCGATAAAACACAATGACCAAGTTGTACCGGTTATCATACAAGAGTACATAGTAAGTACCAGAATGCACTTAAGCAGTGTACTGTGTAGAAATAAGGTGCAAAGTCAGAATCGTGTTTACAAACGACGGTGTCTCGCGTCATTTCTGCCCTCGTAAGTTTCACTAGCTTTTCTCTACCGCAGATCTCACAGTGTAAACGGAATCAGCTAGGTCGCACTATATCATCATTCCAAATTCAAATTGTTTTGCCTCTGATGTGACTCAAAAAGGAATATTGTCAATTGGTGTGATAAGTACATCTGCTCCGTGGATATGGATAAGTATATGTTGCTGTAAGAATTTTCTAGCAATACTTAGATTTCAATATGAAACATTAACTGCAATTCATAGCTATAAGATGTTCTGTTCCTGGACAAATTCACCTCATTTCTGATTCAGTCCAGCAAAGGGCAGGCGCGTAGAAGAAATGGCCGGCAAAAAGTTATCGACGGAATAACTGAAAATATTTAAGTATTACGAGTAATCAGCAGTAAACGTCAGATAAAAATAACTAACTAAATATATATTTTTAATTCTGATTTAAATTGATTGATTTGACATAATCGCCCCTATTTACGTTACCACAGCAAACTCTAAACGAAAGAGATAGATTTTAATCTGAATTACTAATTTACATATTATGTAATCATATATATGAAAGAGGACTAGCTGTTCACACGTTGCCCTGCGTCTGCCGTTATCGGGGGAAGTTGGGCAACCAAGGGCACTGATGTAAAAAGCGCCGCATGTCGAGGTGCTCACTGGCGCCATCTAGACGTCTAGATTGGCGCCACTCACCACCCGCTAAATTAATCTCAGGAGATTGTAGGTAGGTTGCCTGACAGAATCTTTTACGTTCATTGGGTTTATCTTCTTCAGAAGGGTATGAGAAATGTCTACGAAATATAAAAACACAGTCAAATATTGTTATCATCAATATTATTGTCAAGTTTTTTTTTGATGTAGAAATTAAGATGGTCTAGGGAAGGCAAGGGTGTTTTAAAAGCATTCTATCAAAGTTTTAAAATAATCATCCGTTTTCACATAATAAGAACTTTGCAAAAACTTTGTTTTAACAAACAAAACACGTATTAAATAAATAACTAAAAACTCACGAGTAAATTTATTTGCAATAAACTAAACAAACTTTTTAAAGCGGGCATAAAGTATGCCAATGCCAATCATATACAAAACAACTATTTAGTACAAATTCCGCGAGTATACACACTTCCCAGTTTTCAGTGACGTTCATCCGGTGTGGAGTACCTATGCGCGTGCTGCGGAGACTATCCAAGAAAGTTTGTTTTAAGACGAAATAAGTACTTACCAGATTATGTGTTTTTTTATGGATTTCCGTAAATTAACGCTTGAATCTATTCATTATATATACATCGCTATGATAAAGATTGGTGTTGACATAGCTCTAGTCAGCCATAGTAACCAATAGATAACGTTTGATAGGGCTACTGTGGCAGCGTCACTTTCGCACAAACATTAAAATATCTTATGATTTTACTCAGTAAAATATATGTGATCATCAACGAAAGATGCTTAATATTATTGTGTTGTTCTTACTAGGCTAGTAACGTAGATTTATATCCAATGGCCAATCATAAAATAAATAGGGAAATCCATTAGATACAAATTTAAACACTAGATATCATTGTTCTAATTATAAAATGCCATAAACAGTCTTCTTTATTAGTATATTATATATTCACGTAAGTAATAAAGTATGACGGCATGCCTTACCTAAACCTATTACATTACACGTGTTTCCTATAAAGTTTTATGTTCACGCCTCTATTCTTTAGGGCTATAACTCTAAAACTATATAGGCGATTCTTACAATATGCGTGTTTACTAACTAATAGATACCTACAATTTGGTACTGCCGTCTAGATAAATAAGTTTTTAATTTTATCTTGCACAGAAAAACAATTGTTACCTACAATTTAGAAATCTTCTAAGCTGACTTGGAAGTGGTGTAATGTGCATAGTATTGTAGATCAATGATCATAGAAACTCTGTTATGCAGAATACGGTCCGAGTAAAGAAACAAAGTTAGAAGAAAAGAACTTTAGAAAAAGTTTCTTCTAAGAAATATTAAAATTAACGGTCATATGGAAAATGTTAAAAAATACCTCTCTTTAATCAATTAAAAATAAATATAAATAATAGAGATAATTTGTCATGAGGCCGACTGTACACTACTTCTAGAACATTATCTTCTGTAACTATGATTGGGTCATGTTATATACGTGTACGTGCATGACGATCTTACACCTCCAGTCATAAGCATTTATTAAATTTTATTGTTTCAAGTAGGGCGTGCAAAACCGGAAACCGGTTTTTCTGAAAACCGGAAAACCGGACGAAAATTTACCATTTTTCAAAACCGGTTTTGGGAGACAAAACCGAAGTTGACTTCGGTTTTCCCGTCAATGAATTAAATTTGGATTTAAATCCAATTTTTCGAACTTACTCAACAAATATACGAATTATACATGGAGATAATCACAAAAGTTCGAAATCTTTGTTGTCTTAAAATCTTTAAGGAAATCTCCCCTAAAAGCTGATTAATTTTATGTTTTTTCTGTGTTCCTTTAAAGACATACTTCCGCAGAACAAAGACATAAAATTGCAATTAGAATGACGCACACGATGGTCAAATATTATTTTTGATTTGATCGAGTTATTTAAAGTTTATATTATAAGTTCATGTTAACTAAACAATTAATTTGATCTACTTAATAGGCATAGGTTGATTAAAACAGATAATAAATAGGTTTTTACCTATGAAATTGCCGTTTTGCAGTACTGGTTTTTTAAATCATAATAATTATTTTTTGGCTTATAATTCTATAAATAATGGCATTCTTTTTCGAAAAGCAGATGCTTTTTGATTAATGGTAAATTTTCATCGAATTTCAATCTTTTTCGTTATCATGGATAAGTAAAAAATTCGAGTAATTACGGTATTTGAGTACTGTCGTGGCTGCAACGTGGCACAAGCGGCACCTAACATCAACAACGTTTACGCAGTTAACATTACAAACCAACAAACCACCTCCCATTGGTTTGCTTGCTTCCGTTCTGAAAATATCCACCTCAAAAATGTTCTCCTCGCGGTCGTCCGAAGACCTTTTTTTGCGATGATAAATTCAAGACGATTATGGAAGCTGATTACAATCTACGGCTGAATTAGCTGCAACTCTTGAAGTTAGCCTCGAAACAATAGTGGTTAATTTGCATCAAATCAGCAAGGTAAGAGAGGTTGACAAATATGTGCCCAACAAACTGAATAATCGCCAGCGTGAAATAGGCGTCAACACGTCCCTTGCACTGCTCAACAGACACACAAATGAAGGAATTTTGAATACCAAGTTGGTTGGATCCTGGTTCAACACCTGAACAATGCCCTAAACGTAAACATATATACATACATAAAAATCACTGATAAATTAATGTTTGGCCGCTACTAGCTACTACTACTACTAGCGCTGGTGTGATTCATCACAGCTTCTTATCAAACGAGTTGAGCATTACTGCAATTATGTGTACTGAGAATTCTTTTTCTTCCTCGGTTCTTCACTGCTGAGGATCGTGACCACGTACAATCAGCCCCCACTGTGTACGGTCATATGCAGAGTGTAGAGCGCGGTGAAAGCTGCCTTCACCGGCCTGTTTGATGGTATCAGATCATCTCGTAGGAGCCCTGCCCTGTGCATGTTTTCCTTCCATCTTTCCCATGATGATCTGCTTCTCCAGACAATGCCCAGAACCGCATATTGTGTCCGAAGAAGCTAAGAGCTCTTTGTCGGCATGTTGTAGAGCCGTGTGGTGATTTTGAGCTCTTCTAGGATCGAATCATTGGTTCTCATGGCCGTCCATGATATACGCAGCAGTTTACACCAGCACCACATTTCAAATGCTGCTATCTTGCTACTGTCACGGGATCTCACTGTCCATGTTTCGGCTAGTATATGTATATATGGATGAACCAGTGCACGCACAAGGCGTACCTTCGTTTTCCGCCGAATGCCTCTACTGTGAATAACTGTACTGTACTGTGAATAACTGAACACAATGACGGGGAAACTGGCACATCACCAACCAGCATTGGCCAATCGCTCGTCTCTGTGGCTCCTGAACGTCAACGCACGACCTCATACTGCACAGCAGACGGTCTCCAAGTTGCAAGAACTGGGGGAACGTTCCGTCTTTCGTCTTACTCACCAGACCATGCGGCTACAGGTTACTACTTTTTCCAGAATTTGGATAACATCTTGGCGTGAAAAAATGTCGATACCCGAGAAGCAGTACAAAATGCCTTTAAAGAGTTTGTTACCTCCTACTCCTATCCAGCTGAATTCTTTTAAGAAGGGCATCAATATACTGCCATTACTTTGGTAAAGATGCATTGATTGCATGGGTGATAGCTTCGATTCATACAAATAATAATACATGAAAAAAAAAATGTTTCATATAAAACGGCAATTTCATAGGTAAAGACCTAATATATCATAAAAAAGTTTATTTGTAGATATAGTGGGTATCTAAGAATATTGTTTTCTTATTTAAAATCTACTTTTTATTTTTTTTTCCAAAACCGGTTTTAAAACCGGTTTCCGGTTTTGGGCCCTCAAAACCGAAATTAAAAACCGGTTTTGAAAACCTTCCGGTTTTGCACGCCCTAGTTTCAAGTTTCAACGTCTTTATTGAGATACGATATTGCGGCTTACAAAGTAAATAATGACAAAAAGAACAGTTTTTTTAACCTTGGATGAAATAGTGAACAAAAACAATGCCTCTAACCAAGATTTATCCACCCATTTTACTATTCCTGATTATTTAAACAAGTACCTAATAATTACTAATTCAAGTACCTACATCAACATCAACTAATATATCAAAATGAAGTCATGAAGTTCCGTTATAGAGATTCGTGAAAACTTTAAAACATGAACCAGAAGAAAAAGGCAAACGTATAAAAACTCCTTATTTTTCTTTCACTTCCAAACCTAGAAATTTCCAAAGCCTTTCTAGAATTTTCCAGAACAGCCGCATCCGTCAGACTTATCTTGGTACAAATTACAGGAACTTTTCGCTGCAACAAAAACTGAAGCATTCGTTTGAAAGTTAGCCTGAGTGGAAGTACCGGAGTGGTGGGTTTCTTGCTTTACCTGCATCAATCAACGTCGGCCAGGACTGGGGATTATGGCAAAACCCTGGGCCCCTAACAACTGTTACGTTTCGAATTTTCTAGAAATCGTTGGCTTGAAGTCTGCGACAGGCACATGCTGAGAAAGGAAATCATTGCGCATTTTTACGCATTGCTCAGAAAACGAAGCTAGGGTGGATCGAATACCATTAGATAATAAAGTTCCATTCTTGTTTATTCAAAAAATAAATGTTGTAAAAACAAAATTGTAAGTAATCGAAAGAAAGATTGAGGGTTCCTGCAGTTACTATTTTAATTTCTTTTAGAAACATGGAATGTCCTTCACACGGAACCAAGTATTTTATAAAGAAGCTAAGCTTAGATAACGCTTCACAGACCCTATTCACGTCTGAAGGCTGACCTCTGGACGTTCCAGCTTCATAGCGAATAAACTGATGTGAGGTGAAGTGAAGAGAAAAATAAGCGTTGTATAGCAGACAAAGGATCTGTTGTTGTTTCATTTTAGTTTTGTCAGAATTGATTCTTATTCTGGCAATATAAAATTGAACTAAGGATTTCTTAGATGTAGATATTTCACAAAAGTTTTGACGTTGAAAAGTTTTTGAGTTTTTAAAATAATTAGTTGCTTGTTTATCGAGATTCATGTGACATAGATTTATAGCATATTAAAATACAAAACTTAACATTTGAATACTAGTAATGCTGTGTATAATTTCTTAGTTACGTTATGCTAACCTTCAAATGATTTACATGAGACTTTGTAAGGAAGTTAGAGTATAGCGAGATATTATTAAGTTCTAGTCTCAATAAATGCCAACTTTTTACCGCGAAATACTTATAAGCGACAAGCTTCAGGGCGGAAAGTTAGTCAGCAATAAATTGTTTTCAGTCCTAAACTGAAATCAAGTTGGTAAGCTCATTGAAGACAAGCACATAAAAGCGAACAAATTCCGTGCTCCACCACAACATTTTAACTTATTCATAGCATTGGAACGGTCCGACCGGCTTTATAGAGACCAAACACGCTCCCCTTTTTAGCTTAATTCCTATTCACTTTATCAACTAAACAAACAGCTAAGCTTCGTAAAGGACCAAACTGGACAGGGCCCCGTGAGAAATCGTTTTAATACTCAAAATCCGCTTGCAGTTTCAGCGTTTAATGAATTACGTCGGGCGCAGCCTCCGGCGCAAGACGTGCATCGATCAACGTCCCCCCTTGCCCCCACTGGGGGGGGGGGAGGAACCCCACTGCCCAAATAAAATATTCGCACGAGGAACGCTAACATTTACTAGCTTAGATATGACAGTTGCTTCGTGTCATGCAGCACGTTAGCTGTAATGAAATTTTAGCTTTTGGAGTTATTTTTATTCTTATTGAACTTATTAGTAAAATCTAATCCTGATTTTACTCTGAGTAAAGTACATTATAGTTTTATCCGTATGGTATAGTTAAAATAAATAACTTTTAAAATAGTTTCTTATTTCAGAAGGCCCAATAAGTCGGGAAAGTCCACTGAATAAATTCGTTCTCCGCATGAAGTGAATAGTTGAGGTAGGCACAAAACAAACGTAAAATTCGTAAGAAAACCTACAAAACCTTTAGATAAATAATTCAGTTTCCACTACACATCATTCAGAATAAACTCAATTCGCCAACGAATTTAAAAAATGCATTCTTTCAATCCAATTTTCTTATTCCACTTTATGGCTTCTGAGATAAAAAGACGTAACTGCAAATTCGCCTGCGTCCATGTGGCTGGCCGGGGGCTACGTGAAGCTACGACGTGACGCTCTGAATTATAAGAAAATGCATTTACAGTGCTATGCCGCAGAGCGGTTTTATGCCTAGAAGTATTTCCGAAGAGCATTGAATTTGATATATCTAATAAGGTAATTTATTTATAGGCTGATTCTGTTTCTGTCGGATGTAGAAGGAAGAAGTAATAATGTAGTAGAATCAGGTTAAATTTCATTGTATATAATTATTTAGATTTAGATAATAAATATACTAAATTAGACCTTTTTATATTTTTTGGTTTGGATGAATTTAAATGATGTTTAAGATGCACTGCATCTAGATATAGACGATTGTGGACTTAATGAGAGGCACGTGCTAGCGCTAAAATTAATTTTCCAATAATTTATTTACCTAAATAAATACATGAACACAAAGGCAGTATACCCGAGACACAAACAAGCGGCCAAATACCGTAAACACTCGCAATAATTAATTTCTGTCAGTAACTTTCTAACCATTTAATCCAATAACGCTTTGTGAAACCATCTAAAACCTGGATCATAAGCAAGAAACTGTAGCAAGAAATGTATGCAGCTTACTTGCATCCAGCTTATCGCATCTATCAACGTCCGAAGGCTTTCACGGAGGGCTTTGTTCAGCAGGCGCCGCCCGCCCACTGCTCCGTCACTCACTGAGCCAGACCAACTTCTTTGGGGGTTGCTGCCCTTCCAAAAGTGAAGGGGCATAATTAGTGCACCTAGGTGTATTGGAATTTTAGTCGGCTTACATTAAAATCCGTCTGTCAAGGTTTTTATAGTGCTTTAATTTCGTTAGTGAGAATTGAATATGATTTTTTTTATACGCTTTGTAGATGTTCGAAACTATTGCTATACGTTATGTAAGAACTAATATGGAGTATGAATAAATTGTCGGTTATATTGACCCAAGAGACACTTTAACTAAGATTTAAAAAGACTGAAAAAATATCTAACTTCTTCGTACCTGCTTAAAACTTAAAACAATGCAAAATTCATGCGACCGACAGTATTACTCAATATCCCAAATCAATTAGCAAATAAAGTTCGATAAATAATCCTTTCCAAAATTTCAACTAAGCTCAGAGTGATAGATACAAAATGATTTCGCATTGAGGTTGCGTCGAGGGAGCCTTGTCGGGCGGCATCGATCAACGTCCTCGCCCGACCGGTACTAATGGCACTGAAACCGAACCTACAGGCCTGAGACAGTTTGAACTCTTGTATTATTCAACTAGCTATGCAATTGAAAATGTTTTAGCTGAAACAGTGAAGAATTTGACTACTGCGCTCCTTATAATGTCATATCATCACTTAATGTCCCATGCCTTTGTTTGGCCACATCGTCAACATCATAAAAATACCATAATTTAATAAAACTTCAATAATAATATTATGGCATACTGGTTTATAAAACCTTATTATTTATTTATAGTAAAACATCAACCAACAACAAAATTTATTAACACAAATAGATTCTCTTAAATAGAGAACAAAGGATTAAAGGAGTACTCTGAGAAATTGTTTCTACAATATTGATAAAGAAATACAATTGCTACAATTTATGAAGGGCGCTCTAAATAACTCATTGTCTTAGATAACGGTTCGATACAGCTAAATTTAAGGTCTCTAGGGCTAGTCAAGATGAGTCACGTTTAGCGCATTTAGCAGGTAATCTAGCTCAAAATCAAAGACCACGTAAACGCAATCAAAGCGCATAATTGTCGGTAGTTAGCCAAGATCAATAGTTTGAATTTCAACTGCTTTTCTAAGTTCTAGTCTTCCGGGTAGACCATACAAACGCCCATCAATGACTTTAGAGCCAATTATTCCAAAGGGCAATTTATAATCCGATATTCTCGGTGGCAAACAAAATGGCAAGAGAAACAAACCTTATTAGAGTAATAAAGCTAATGTTCTATAGTTCGCGATGCGTCGAGGAGGTGGCGGGTTGATAGCATCGCCACTTCACCACCCACCTCCCTTACCTTCGGCTACAGCCTAAAAGTAACAAAACTCCCCGATATGCACGATTCTGTTTTATTCGATTGGGAGCTAGGAAAACAGGGTGTCGGCTATTTGGTTCTTTAGCATTGCTAATTTAGGATTCTGTTTTGCGAAATATCAGTTGATGAAGTTCATTTGGATTTGAGTTGAGATATGTGCATTCATAAATAAATGCAATCAACCTTTTATAGATCGTGTTTTTCCTAACGACTTTTGGTAAAGTAGTAAGTAGTATTTTGTCGTTAGGTTTTTATTTTATTACGTTCCATTCACTCTTGTCAAAATAATCATCATCGTATTGTGCATCGCACTGTAGTGCTAGAATTGATATAATCACTGAATTACCAGGCGTCACAATAATAATTACTACAAATGATATAAAAAATTTATGATCAAAAAACATGCTCTGACATAACCTTCATCATAGAACATATTAACGACCTATAAATGCTGTCTGAATTCTAATAGCTGAAAAGAAGGATGTCTTCCGATCATTTTGCAAGTGAAGCGAAATTGGTGCTTCGATAAGAGCCCAGACTGATAGCTAGCTCTCCGTCAAAGGGATCACCCACAGCTCTCCTCTTTCCCGTTTCAACCTCCAGCCATTTCAACCTCCCAACATTTCATCCTCCCGTTTCATTTCAGCCAAGTTTCATCCTTCTACGTCTCAGCGAACGTTTAATATCCGAATCTGCGGTCCTCGCTGTCTCCTAGACGCGTCTAAGATAATTGATTGATATCCGTAATCCGATGGGATGGAGCTGAATGACAGATTTTTCTGATATTACCACTAAAAATATAGTAGTAAGTAGTTGAAAAAAAAATTAAAACATCTAATACAAACACAACAATCTTGGCTTTATTACTCTATATTAGTAGTCAAATATACAGCAGTGGACATATCCGGAAATCATGATAATGATCAACAGATACGAGTACCCTTAAGAAAAGCTATCTAAAGCACCATCTTAGAACAAAGTTTCAAAGCTCACTGAGCAAGAACAGAGATAGCTCTGCTAATAATAGTTCAATTACAGACTTGAAACTGTCGGAAGGGCTGCGTTCGCACGCAGGTTGCTCGCGTTAATTTTTCACGGAGCCAGCACCATTCTAGCCATTGTGAGGTGTTGAAATGGCCATTGTTTCCCTGACAATAGACCGACAATGGCCGTATCTCTAGGCCGGCCTCCGACCCGAGCAAAGCTTGCTCACTACACTATCGAGCATAGCCTTTTGTTCGGCTCTAACGATACAGATAATTTTGAGAAAATAGCAGTGATCTTTTGTCAATGAAAGAAGTGTAGACGATTTAAATCCTTTTGTAAACTATTTTATTGGTTCACTGAGCTGTTTAATTCTTACTAATTTATTATGTATACATATTTAAGAATTCTTATAAATATTTAGAAAATAGTCAACATTATTTATTCCCAATAAACTTTATTTCCTATTTATTGGTACGTGTCGTATCCAAATTGTAAATGTGATGTTCTTGGAAGTGAGGCTACGTGTATTCAGCCAGACAAATTGATGTATTGTTCTATGGAGACCCTATTTATGCCTCAGACTGACAAAGACCCTCCCCCCTCTAGGGTCTCCAACCGGGGGGGAGGTTTGAAACGACACCATAATCCCTTACTAAGAAATATTATAATAATTGAGTTATCAATTTTAGAGGTTAGGTTTTTAAAATATTTATGCACATAAAATAAAATGCTAATGTTAGTCTGTGCCAACAAGTTAATGAGTGGAGACATAGATTCAATTTACCAAGTAATTATTATAACCTAAGAGCCCGTGATGGCCAGACCTTCCTTTAATTCACAAGCGTGAAAATTCTTTCATGTGTATGTCTAACATAGGTAAGAATAACCCCCAAACATGAAACCTGGATCGCGGTTACTTTGGGAGATACCAACCTTTTACCTGTTATCTCCCAAAGGAACCACGATCCAGGTTTCATGTTTGGGGGTTATTCTTACCTATGTTAGACATACACATGAAATAATTTTCACGCTTGTGAATTAAAGGAAGGTCTGGCCAGACAGGGCTCTTAGTATAGACTAATAACCTGTGATGGCCAGACCTTCCTTTAATTCTGAAGCGTGAAAATTATTTTATGTGTATGTCTAACATAGGTAAGAATAACCCCCAAACATGAAACCTGGATCGTGGTTCCTTTGGGAGATAACAGGTAAAAGGTTGGTATCTCCCAAAGTAACCGCGATCCAGGTTTCATGTTTGGGGGTTATTCTTACCTATGTTAGACATAAACATGAAAGAATTTTCACGCTTGTGAATTAAAGGAAGGTCTGGCCATCACAGGCTCTTGGTTATGCTTTGATCGGAGGAAGCCGTCCGTACACTATATTTCCCCGTAACAAAAGTTCCAATATATACAAGGTAACATCATATTTTATTTAAAATAAGAAAATAGAGACAGATTTGACTGTGCTTTTACAAAACCGATCGTGTATGTGGCGGTTAGTGCGATATCACTTATGAAATAAATAACTGAAAATTCCGTATTTTGTAGGCGTATAAAATAATTATAAAGCCATACGTAATGATTTATGCTCACACTTGCATGTCACGTGAGCAATTAGCGTGCCTTGTAACACTTTATATATTTTTTTCGATCGAATGTTTTGATTTACGTTAACGTAGAATATATGTACATAGCATCATCATCATCTTATGAATCCACTATTATTAATTAAAACCTTAAAATCTTCTTAACAGTTTAGAAAGCATCTTTTAAATACTGAAATACTTGTGCTATGTGTTTTCGTTCTTTCGATATTAACATCACTTAAAGCTTTTATAATATTTATACACATTATTACATCATCCTCGATTTTCCTAAACCTAAGCGTATTTACGTAACAGAAGCATGTCAAGACGTTGTGATAACAATGAAAAACAGTCTCGAACTAGATCAAGGTTACTACGAGCGAACGCCAATAAGCTTCAAGGACTAACTTTCAAAGAAAGCTCCGCAATATATGCAACTTAAAGTGGGTTAAGTTAAATTGAAATAATAACAGACAGATAAATCTTCCGTTCGTGAGATGCATATCTATGGAAGGTGTTTCTTGAAGTTCATACTTAATTAGCGTAATCTTTAAACCACAGATTGTAGAGTTTGTTGTTACGGGTTTCATACAAAAGCTTAATTTGACTCGAAATTGTCCTTAAAGTTTTAAGACCTAGAATTTTATAGTAAACCTACTACATGATATTTTAACCGTCTTTGTGTTTTTTGCGTTATTTAAGATTTGCCCGCGGCTTACCATTCAAGCAAACACTACTATGCTTGAAAAGTAAACAATTAACAAACATCTGCATGTATATCCACACTCACAATCTTTCATGTTATAATTTTATACGGCTGTTATTATTATTTTACTCGAAAACCACTTAACGAATACAATAATAAAAAAATACGAGTAGGTTATAGAATAACACAAAACCTAATTTTTACCGAGGGCAAATTCATGATCACACGGGCTGAAAGCTGGTACAAACAAACGCTGGATCAATGTAAACTACCGACTTTATAACATGAGTACGAAAATAGCGATTCCACACCAGTAAGACACCTTGATACTAGTTTCTAAACAATATTGGCGACTTTAGATGAAACGCATCCACGTACCATCAAAGCTCCAAATGCCAGGTCAGCAACCCTCACTGCCAACTCACAGCAGACCGCAAAATAATCGCATCGATACGACATCGACGGTCGGTCTCAATACCGCCCAATTAGTCGGCCCAGACTTCCGCACGTTTTTGCCCCAACACTAATAGGCAAGATCCCGGCTAAAAGACCTTTACAATGCCTGTACAAATCCTATGCATGCTATGATTTATGGTGCTATTATTCATGATGGCAAACGAAGCAGATAAAAGACAGAATTTATGGTAATTTCCTTGAAAAATTATAATGAAAGCTAGTTTGTCTTTGGTTTCCGTGTCACGTACCTATTCTTTATATGAAACTTCATATATACAGTAGGAGGATTCTACGATTTTTGCCGTTATCGAATATGAATAGTGCATTTGGGTTATTTGTCTTTTTTTTTTTTTATTTAATTACAAAAACAAGGCTTTGTCGCTGAGCGACCACATCGCCTTATCGGGAAAATTTGTCTTTGTTTTTTAATGTAGTAAGCGCAGATCTAAACGCGAATGCAATATAAGAGACCAGTATAATGTAATATTTATATATTACTAGCTGACCCGGCAAACGTTGTTTTGACATATAAATAATTGATAAAAAAAATTTAGGGGTGGACTACATTTAGGGGGATGAAAAATAGATGTTGGCCGATTCTCATAGATACCGGATAAGCACAAAAAAATTCATCAAAATAGGTCAAGCCGTTTCGGAGGAGTATGGCAACGAAAACTGTGACACGAGAATTTTATATATTAGATAGAGAGATATGCAATATCAGACGTTCTTCAATAAGATGGACAAATTACAAATGAAGTTTCTGCAAATTGGAAGTGAGACTTCTGTTTAGCAAGGGAGTTTCAACGGCATATACAATAATGGTGATGGTGAAATACTCTACGTAACAATAATAATTTTTTTTAAATAGGCATGATTTTCTGTCGCGCAGTTCTCTCACGGAAAATCGAGCTTATGACAGTGTAGAATCGCAGGGTCGCTGGGTATTGAAATTTGTTTATAAAGTAGACCTAAATCACTTCGTATATTTATAGAAAATTTAGTCTATGAAACTGTAGAATCGAGCGGTCGCTAGTTATAAAACTCCTGTGAAGGATTACAGTCTCGGCGGCAGTCGGCCCACAATTACGCAGGTCAAGCGTGCACTCTCGCACTGCCACAATTCAACTTTGACGCAGTCTGTTAAACAACCTTTATTTTTATCAGCCTAGAGTTCATTTTTGTATAGCAGATGCTATCATGCAACGAGTACGATAGAAGTAAGCAAAGCTTTTTCGTTCTACAGTAAATTCGTAGGTCATATTCAAATATCTTGTTAATTTCTTATATTTTTAATAAACATCACAATGTAAATTTTTAAATTTGTGTTAATGTTTATAACCTAAGAGCCCGGTCTGGCCAGACCTTCCTTTAATTCACAAGCGTGAAAATTATTTCATGTGTATGTCTAACATAGGTAAGAATAACCCCCAAACATGAAACCTGGATCGTGGTTCCTTTGGGAGATAACAGGTAAAAGGTTGTTATCTCCCAAAGGAACCGCGATCCAGGTTTCATGTTTGGGGGTTATTCTTACCTATGTTAGACATACACATGACAGAATTTTCACGCTTGTGAATTAAAGGAAGGTCTGGCCATCACGGGCTCTTGGTCCATTATTCATTAACTGTATTTCCAAAAATTGAATTAAAATTTTATTTTAGTTTGAATGTTGATCCAAAGTGGATTGATTTTGAGGGAGGCTCAGTGTCATCAGGGGATCCTTCCAATATTCCATTTCTCTAGTATTAACCTATCAACAGCCCCGGAACCTATAAAAGACCGAAACTCGATGCTACCGATTTAACGACCACCTTACTGGTCGATAGATATAAATGTAACAATCAGTGGATAAACGATTGTTAGTAACTATTAAAAGCACCGTTGCGAGCGGTGATGAGTTTCACGGAATTAACGAGAAAACTCAACGTGGGAAAGCCAAGAACTCGCAGGGCTCTCCGTCATACACAGATCTATTTCATTCAAGGGGCCGCGGCGCGCTACTCTGAAATTTAAGTTCATAAAAAATAAATATGCTAGTCAGGCACTCATGGGTTTTTATAGACAAAATGTGCGTATAATGCCTAGTGGTCTAAGATTGGTGCCAGTGTGTCGTCAAACCCATAATTTTTTAAGGGATTACGTAGTTACCAGAAGGCAGGCAGTAGCGTCGCACTATACCAACTTACTGCGATCACCATCCCGCCTAGCATCGTGATTTTACATCATGTGTTGATGTTTCTTGGGGAATTTTTAACAACCCACATAATGTCCCACTTCTACCATACTATGGTAGGTATAGGTACATTATATGGGTTGTTTATGGATAACTCAATAATAATACTTAGTTCAGAGTAGCTCGTCATGGTACACAGTACTGCACGCATTAGCTCGTATTCTTGAAATATGCAAAGCGCACTCACGACCTGCGGTAATAGCGCGTGAGATGCTCACAGCTAAAATCTAGGAAAGGAAAATTCTTGAACCGCCAAGCATCATGGATTATGTTAGCCGTTTGTGTTCTAGGTACACGCTAAAAACAGGTAATGGCTTCACGGTTTGTCCTTGGGATGGTATTATTTAATATTATTATTAATTCTAACTGCAACTTATACATACAGATAGATATATTTTACTATACATTATATAACACCCAAATACTCGAAGCAAATATCAGTAGATCGTATAAATTTTGTTCCGAGGCGCGAACCTGCAACCTCCTGTGTCGCAGGCAGACCTTCGCCCGCTGCGCCATATAGGTCTTCAATTAAGATCGTAAAACTATAATATTTTATTGAATATTCAAACCTAACATTTTAAAGTGTCTTCCATATTTCAAGAGACTTAAAATCAATTTCAATTAGCATCATGGCTAGTTCTAGTTACCAGAAAGATAATTATATAGAGTAAATGATACCCTATAAAGTTAACGGGTAAGTTGAACCGACACGCACGGCGTGGGTGCTCTAAGATATAGTTGGAGATATTCTTATGGTCTATGGCAATAAGTCTATGGGTTACGGCTGCAGTTTCTGTAATAGTTTGACTAAGTTCGATAAGAGTCTATTTAAAACTACTTGATATAATTAGATTTAATATAAATAAGTACCTACATTCCTATATGAAACGATTTTATATAGGATAAATTATTATATAAATACATTTTTATACAAACCTCTTTCAGTAGATTTCTTTTAGAACACAAAATGAATTCAGTTTCATAGAGAGAAGAAAATAAACTCTTTGTACCTAAGCCAATCCACTCACTATTGCAGTTAATATTTCGTATTTAAACAATAAAAAATAAAGGTTATCAAATGTCGTTTACAATAATAGGTGTTCATAAAATTATGGTCATTGTGTTCAGTAGGTTTAATTCGACTATATCTCATCGAATTGGTTTTCTATAGTAGATAGGTATACATCCAGGGTTGATGTACAATTGTACATTAAATCAAAAGTTACGTAAAAATATTTATTTCTTTTAAGTCTCTAAAGAACCAATGACCTTTTTGATTACGTCGAAAAACAAGTCGTAAAGACTTGTTTAGGCTGGCATAAACAAATGCAGAGATTCTGCGTGCAGATCGCTGCGTAAGTCGTGACTCGACCGCACACCCATCCACAGATTACTCTAAAGAGTTTCTATTTAATAAGAAAGTGGAGCAGAACTATTAATTATTTCCAAGATATTGATACCCGTACCCACTCAGTGAGGCTACCTACGCAATTGGGGTTGTTTCTGAGAACTTTTGTAACGTAAAGAAATATTAATTAAGAAGCATTAAACAGAATAGCAAACTTCAAGCCTAGTTAAAACGAATTAAGTTTTAGGTAAACTTTTTTTTATTATTTAACATAAGAAAATATTATCTTAGTTAATTCGATATTTTTATCTAAGTATTAATTTTATAACATGATTTTCAAGACTATTCTTAAAATTCTCTGAGATCGTTAAAAGATCACTCCTACACACGAAGTGTGATGAGGAGCATCACGTTTGAAAGATTAGTAAACAAAAGGTTACTATTGTTACTAAACAAAAAGATCACAGTATAATAAAATTGAATATAAACATAAAAAAAACTTTTTGAACGGGTTGACAGCGATACCAAAAGTTCTCACCCCTATTCTATCGCCTCCTGTCTCGATGTGACTGTGAACTGAGCCTTATTACTCCGGGATTAATGAACAGTGTCCGGGATAAGGATGCGTGCGAGGTCCTGCGTGAGTCCGCGGCACGACCGCACTACAATGAGAACTGCGCCTTGTCTGACCTCCCTAGCTTTTACCATGCTGCCAGTAATGCATCGACTTATGGAACGTACCTTTTTCAAATGGTACGTTCTTATTCCTTTTTCAAAAGTTCGTCTGCTCTGAGAAATTGATGTTTTATGTCTAAATCATATCTAACTTATCGTTTTTGCCACAAACATAAACATAGTAACTTTTAAAAATCATAATTGAATATTATAATTCCCTTATGTTTTTATTTTTTATCGCTTAATTACAGACACATAAAACATTTATGATGACAATATTTGATTCTAAGGGTTTAGTTATTTAGATACCTCAATCAATTACACAATAACATACTCAACTACTCAGGAGGAGACTACTTATAAAAGAGTCAAGAAACTCTCGACGTTTAAACGTTGAAAAAAGTTATGCAAAAAAACTTATAAAATTACTAAGTTCAATCACACTTGGACACAGGCTAAATTGTTTTAACCAAAAAGAGCAAGGCAATAATATAAGAAGAAAAAGAAACTAAGCTCATACTAATCTACTAAGTTAAAGCATATAGATTCAGCTCTAAGTTCAAATTAATAGATAATTGATTAATTTTGTCTTAAGGCTATATGAATGGTAATAATTTCCAACGATACGTTTGCCGTTAACGATAAGACGACTCATAACTACCGAGTAGTAGAACTGTTATTATTAATTTTATTAAGCTCGCGGTCCATTTAAAACCCTTTAATCTTTTTATGAGTTTTAAAGGCTAGAAAAATAAATAAAAACGCACTTTTTTCAATTATTTGTTTTCAACCGTAAAGATTAGATGTAGTATTCCTTTGACGTTTCTAATTGAAAATGAATTTTAAATAGTAATTTTATGACCATTCCTTTCAGGGTTATTGAGACCACCACCGGTGTGAATGCGAACAAGGCCATTTAAAATAAAAATCATCATCATCATCAATGTCCCCAGTATAACCGAATATAGATCTAGAGAAATTCTGTATCATTCCCACGGTCCTACTGATATTTTACAACATAGCGCATATATTGGAAATGGATAACTCCGCTACTTTTTCCGGGGCCATAATCCATCATAAATAACATAATGCTAAATGTATGTATGTCTGTCGTTCTTTTGAGGCCAAAACAAATAGTTAAAACACCGAAAAAGGACAGGAACGTACACCGCTGAAAAATACATGATATTTTGGACAAAATCTAGTATAACGCGGGCATAGCCACCGATCACAGGTAGTTATACATACAGCTTTGGAAGACACATAACCTCATAAAAGTCGTTAAAGCTTAAACAGCCAAGTAGAACATTTACACTGAGAACTCTAGTGCTCATTTTGTAGCATTTAGACCATTTTGCTACAATTAGCCCATCTCTGAAACAGTTTATGTGTGCTTTGGTTTAATGGGTTAATATGCACGGGTGGTTATTATGCTCTTTTACGTTTTCGGCTGCATTCGAGACACAATCTTGTTAGTCTGAGAGCTGGCACCAATTTTATGTAGGTATTTGAGATAAGCTGAAACTAGGGATTGCAATCCGGCGTCATTTTCAATCCGGCCGGATTTTACCGGATTCCTTAAATTGACGGATTGATTAAATCAAGATTATTTATATTATGATTTTTAGTACAAAATAAGTGAGTTAATCAAGTGTCACTGCACTAAATATGTACCTACATATTTTATTTTGTATAAACTACCTAGTTTATACAAAATAAATCACAAATATTTAAAATAGACTTTATTTCCTAACAAAATTAAGACAGATAGACACCAAGAAAACAATTAAAATTTAGTAGTGTTAGGTAACTAGTAATAATTTTACGACGTAAAGAGTAGCTCAGTCTTTCTAGATTTCACTTTCACAGATAGATCAATTTATAAGAAAAAATATCAATTATCAAGTAACTATAATATCTAATCGATACAATTTACCTTACGTAATTAACTGAAATGAGATCAAAATCAAAGCTAACAAACAAATCTTATAGGTATTTATGATTATGACAGATACCAACATGATTTAATGAATCTGTCGAACAATTGAATGGCAAAAATTATCACATTTTCCCACAAACTGCTAGCACCGGATCCGGTCTTCGGATCCGGTATATTGGTACCGGATCCGGTAACCATGAAATGATGCCGTTCCGATGCCGATGCAAGTTCCGTATGGGCAAAATAGAAAAGCTAGTTATAAGCTTGCTTCTAATACCTAGCCAAAATTTATGACAGCTCTCGGATTATTGTATGGTTAAAAGTATAACTATTACTACTACATAGTATTAGCAATAGAATTGTTCCCATGACTTCACAAGTGCATGTCATTTCATACTTCCGCATACAACTGACTTACAAATTCATTGTTATTGTTCAAACCATAATACGCCTCGTACAGTCAACAATAATTGAATCCAAAGGTCGTCAAATTGATTTATTCACCACGATTACAAGTCCAGCTTACCGGTCTTAAATTTTTCTTTTTTGGACTTTTTGTTTTCAGTTTCTAAACCTGGTAAATTTTTGTTCTTCCTATATGTTATGTGTTAAGTCTGAACAACAAGAAACAATAAAATATTAACGTGTGGGAGTGAATAATTTCATAATGCTTTAATAGAACTTTAATATTCTCTTCTAACAGTCTCTCACAAACAGATTCTTAATTAAATTATCTGGTATTTAAGTTTTAGCTTTAATTTATGTTTGTGAGAGAAAATAAATATCTTTTTTATTTTTTATTTTATTAATATTCATATGAAGATTTTATCTGTCCACGTTTGTGCCCGGCTATAGAAACAACAAGTACCGAAAGCTTATTTTGCTAGAAAACGTCCATTCAGTAGGTATTAAGTAGTGCTTAGGAGCATCCGATCTATTTCATAGCAGTATCATCGAAGGTCCGATAATCTGACCGTTATACAAATCATGGCTTTGTTATCCATCGTGGGTTAGATTGTACTTTATACTTAGATGCGCTATCAGTGTCCAGTAATCATCGGTATTGGATTGTGCGTTCAAATAAAATATTGATTGCTATTCTGGGCTTCTCAACATTTTCATTTAAGAAATAAGCTAGCCTACGTGTTTTACTGTGATTTTACTTAAATTAAACTTTTTTGGCACATCGAAATCCATTTTGTCGTTGTTCTAAAATCTGGTAAATAAAGCACGCACTGAGACTTTGTTTTAGTTTTTATTTTGTCAGACACGGGTTATCACAGTTTAGTTTTACACAAAGACTTTGAATTGTCTTTGGTTTTAAAACTGAGAAAATAATAAAACGAAGATTACGAAGCTACCTAGAATTCTAAAGAGCACCGAGTTTGAAAGGCTGTACGGTTATTATGCAGCTTAGAATCCAGAATAGAATTCGAAAATCAAAAAGATAAAGAACCCCATAATAAGGTTTTATAGTAAAACAAACTCGGGCTCGACAGGCCTCGGGCTGTGGGCGTGGTGCGATGGTAAGGCACGCGCCGGGACCATTACTCTAGCGTGGTGCCCAGACTGCCTAGACTGCCTAGCCTGTAGGTAGGGTACTGGCACTACTACTAGCGAATTCTATTTAATATTAATAAAGTTACAGAATCTGTATCTACTTAAGCGGGCCTGGGTGGCCTATATCGGCGGATGCAGCTGAGAATATTTGCTGACAGAATTCAGTAGGAGAAAGGACTTCATGATAAAAGGTGGAAAGCTTCCTAATGTTTTCATAAAAAGATTGAATTCATTCCAAAGATTATCTATCTAAATATGTTTAATTTACCAAGTATTGGATTAATATCACAGAGGATAAACTTATCACAGAGCAAAATAACATTAACATTTTGTGTTTCGTTGCGGAACCGCTTACAGTACAACCAAACCTTTTCAGGTAGAGCGACACGGAAATACCATTATGGTATCAAAAGCTTATGTCACATAACTTGGTAGAGATGAAAATCTCGGCGTTATATTATAAGGAAGATTTACTCCATTTATCTTAATCATTAGCCTTTTCGTAAACACTGTCTTAAAAGCTCCTACACACAAACGTTGTTGATGAGCCTCAGGGTTCAATCTTGGGTGGATTTCTTAAAAGGGCTTTTGGAATTATGAAATATCTAACCAAATAAGTATATTACATATCTAGTACATCATACTCGCACAAGTTTTGAGCTTAGCACGGAACTAAAAATGTTCCTAGGTGAAATGTCCAGGAAATTACTTTTGATTTTTTAATTTAAACTTCCTATTAAAAAGTCCTAATTTACAATTATTTAAGGACTCGTCTTGACTTAAATGTTTAGGATTTGTTAGATTCAAATTTGATGGGCAATAAAAACTAGATTTACCTACAATATGCACGTAATTTGCGTTCGCACGGATGCAGCCATACAAAACTAACCTTATCTAAACGTACTCATTCGCACCCACACACATAATCAATCATGAAGATAAAAATATTCTATTGGAAAGATATTAATCCAAACGCAGACATATTGCGAAAAAACCGTACATAGCTTTCTTCTAATTGTTTCGGTTATTGCATTTCGTACACCCGGCTAATAAAACATCAAAACAAATTGACGTTTCTTTAATAAATATTGCTGGACGATTTACACAGCGACAAGTAGCCCCGTGGTAATTTTGTATTTGCTATTGTAATTGATTTACATTAGTATACGAGATCTCCTTTCTTAGTCATCATAGCATAACAATAACAGGTACGTTGTCTACCGGGCACGGATCTTCCCATTGATTGAATGTATTTCTTTAAAAAATGTAAATGGCTTTAAGGTAAGTAGATAGTAATAAGGTTAGATAAATTAGTAACACCGTTGTCTAGGCTTTTTTTCTATATCTATAGAGATATAGAAAAAAAGCCTATTCTAAGAATTAACTTTACAAGTATTTGATTACAGCACCTGTACAAATACTAAACAGTTCTGTAATAACAAGCTTGTATGCGCTTCATTCAAGTATTAAATTGGATAACGCGTAAACTAGCACCTTCTTTGAGCCACCGGATCTGCAGCGACAGTTATGATAACAATCATGTGTGAGCCTCGGCAGTCATTTAATTAAAACCTCATACTGATATGCAATTATTAATCCTGTGTCAAGTGTGCGGACTAAGTGCGATCACTAATCTAGATGCAGGTGGTTCTCACCTGTTGGAAGACGTGCATTTGCTTAAGTGCTGCTAGTTTGCGCGCGGTATCCTTGAAAAACTAAACTACCTTATTAACCAGTGTCTAGAATCTAGATGATAATTAAATAAGATAAGTATTGCTGAGCAATTCATACAACAACATCTAACCCCGTGGTAAATGGATAGTGTTTGCAATCATCTAGAATTCTAGATTCTAGATTAAGACTTCAATTCTAATTCGTCTGTGTCAGATATTAAGTGAGGTCTTTATAGATAATGTGGCGTAATTATTGTAAATTCACCTGTTATTTTTTACTACTTAACAGATAATTGTATCTCTGAGTACAATTTAATGTCGTCCATCCATTTACCATACATAAGCAATAATAGGTAATAAGTTAAGCTGATGACAATTTTATATCAATTATTTTTATTATTTAAGAACTTTTAACAGCAACTATATGCCTGTAACCAATAACATATAAACATACACCAATAACATATTACATATGTAAGTAGAATACACCTAATAAAAGTTATAATTTATAACTGCAAAAAAAACTCTTATAAAATTGTTTCTGACGTCATCTTTCAGTTGCACATACTATTTTGTTGCAAGGAAGTTAATACCAACATATACCAGAAATAATAAAGGTAACTATAACTGATGTAAATAAGCAAAGAAAATTATAAAAAAAGTAAGTGAGCAAAGTACCTACACACTTATATTTTATTATTAATTGCGAGACTGAAACTTAAACAAACAGATTTATCACACAAAACTAATTTTTAGGAGTAATTTGATAAGTGGATTAAAAGTTCCCACATATCTATCACACAAAACGCTCTGAGAAATTAAAACGTCGCGCAGGAGCGATGAAGACATCGCATAATACATCAGCCCGAATCGTGCTCGAACCGAATTAAATCACTCACCGGCTGAAAAGAATCGCTCCTTGGCACGAATGGACAACAATGCCTGTTATTAAAAAAAAGAACGGTGATAAAGAAGGTATAATTTGTACGGTAATTATTTCGAAGTGTGACGGGACGGGCATATGTAGCTTCTTATTTCGCAAGCCAGTTCTGATTATCGGGTCTCTCGAAAGTCGATAAGACAAGATAACGCCTTTTGTACAATTAATTGAGCTAATTGAGATGTGAACGGCCATTACATGTAGTATGCAAATCCGACGGATGTCGGGATATGTCGGAGTTTTAATAAGGGTTTGAGTACGCATCAATTACTACTTTAGTTAACATTAAAGAAGGGTACATAATTGGTACAATAATCGTACGTGTCATCTTGCAAATGAGAATTGTAGTTACAATACAATTGTAGTTTATATAGAAAAGTAGACGTTAGATAATTATAATTATATCGCGAGTAATTCTCGATTTTCAAAATGAATTGTGTTGTAACTCGCGTTAGTTCTGAATGTGAAATTCCATTATCAGTAAATTATACTACACGTCTTCAGAACTTTATACGAAATAAATATTTTATAAAAAAAAAACTTTAATTAGAAAATAGCATTTGTACGAGAAGTAGATAATGTATTAAGAGGTTTGAATCATGTTTATTTTCAGACTCTTATCCGCAGTCTCGCTCTAGTTTGGTAAAATGTGATCGCTAAAATGTTCGCCGTATTTTAAAGTTTTACTAGTAGTCCATCCATACATATTGATAGCCTATCGTTTGAACGAGTAGCTTAGCTCCCAATATCTATTTAATTTATCTATGCACCTTGACTTAATAAAATGGCAAAAACCTAACCTTAGGTTAGACAGGGACTTAAGCCGTTAACGGATAAAGTTTCAGGCAGTAATCTTCATAATCAATAATGACCTTTATACATAGAAGTAAAATTTAATTATTGTTCCAATTTTGGCAATCAGTTTATGAGAAAAGGATAAGACACTCAAGCAACAAAAGATAAACAAACCAAATTTACCTACGTTGGTTTATATTCAAATCTCGAAGGTTTTTTGTCCTTTGCGTATGACGTTGAATATCGTAGTGAACGTGAAAGGTGGTTAAAATCCTATCCCGCCGGTAACCACAGCCTGACATGCGGATTGTTTTACAATAAATGGACATTTTTGGTACAATTTCTGTTTTTTAACATGTTCGCAACAAATCCAAATTCAATGAACCGTTTTAAGCCTTCTGGGCAAAAATGACATTGATTTATAAATATGTATATATTTACTGAAAATGGGAATTACGAGTATTCATGTGAATCATACTTGAATTAAATATAAGTTTTTCAATAAGGTTAACACTGAAATCATTTTGATACCTTTTACTTTAGAAAATTCAGGTTCCAAAATTTTATGATTATTGTATTTACTTAATAATAACTATTATGTGATTTTCTGTAAGTTTTATATTTTTTTAGCTGAAACAAGCGTGTTTAATCATAGAAAAGTCACTGAATTATGTTATTAATAATGAAGGTGAGTTGATGAGCGCGGGACAGTGCGCGTCGTTAGCCGCGAGTGGCGTTCAATGGAGTCTTGTCGCGGCCTGAATGCGTGCTCCCCTAATGAAGGCCGCTGTAATCAGCTGGAAACGTCGACTATTTCACCAAAATATTATTTTCTAGTTCTCCGTCCCATTATTTTGCATGCGTTTTATCGATGTTTCTGCGGAAACAGGTAATTGGAGAAGTAAGGCAGTCAGTATGTTAAAACTTACACTGATTGTGAGGTACACAGACATTTTACTCACTGAAAAAGTAGCCATGAACTCTTTAGTTATTTTAACTACCAACAAAAGTTATCAAACTTTTTTTACTTCAATTATTTTTACCATCACATTGTATCAAAAATAAAAATATTTTTTAGTGAAGATGGGAAAGAAATAATATTAAAAGTTATTCATAATTTTTTTTTGGAACTTATTGAAATGAGTAAAATATAAAAACTTAAGAACCTAAGCAAACAAATAAGTAAAATTAACTGATTATAAAATATTACTTAGATTATTAAAAAACCAATCAGCAGATTTATCCGCACACCAGTCTCTATATTATTTTATACCGCTTCCGTGATTTGTATTTCTTTGGATGCCTACGAGAGCTCTATTTAAACTTGTTTCGACTCAAATCCGAATAACTTTGCATAGCATGAATCCCAAAGGGTATGCTCGTAAAGGATGCGTGCAGACCGCACTGGTTTAAAGGAATATCGGCGAGACGTCTCCTCGCTTTAAATCTTATCATATAGAAATACATCCACTTCAGCTAGTTTCACGTTTTACCAAAATGCTTCTTTGAAGGAATATTAATTTTATTATTTACGTGGATAATCCAAGATATAAAAGGAAAAAATATAAAGACGATCAAAAACTTATGATGTTAACGATTCACTAATGTTAGTTATCTAATAATTATTATTTAAGTACCTACCAATTAATTAAGAGTACTCAGGTACCTACACTCAAATACTACCTAATTGTAAGAAAACCATTCCCTTTTTAACTTTATTGATTATTATTTTATTAAAGAATAGATAATGAAAGTGCAATGGTATGATGGAGAACACTAACAAACACTGAAGCAGAATTTCTGCAATAAGAATTAAGCTCGTATTTCTACTTATTTCGTATAAGTAGAATTAAGCCAAAAGGATAAATAATATTAGGTACAAACAATTTTCAAGTTAATATAATGAGAAATAGGTTCTACAGGTGCGAAACAAAAACAACCTCTACTTTCAATAGTAGTAGGTATCTAAAATGTATGGAAGGTTTCATAGTATTAATAAATACTTTAAAAGCTTATTACATTTTACACTTGGTTGATTTTTTTGTACTATAATGTCAAGCACTGATGAATATTGCTTTTCAATGAACGCCATTTCATTTAACGAATGTTTTAATTACATATTTACTGGTTTTATATATTATTTTTTGTTTGAGACCGGCTTAATATTGCTTTACTTTCGGACAAAACCGACAATTTATGTTGCAAGGGATTGTCTACAAATTATGGGAGCATTCATCTGTCTCGTCATTATCACATTTCTCTTGCAATATGAATTGTAAAAAGGTTAAGCTTATCTTTTGAGTAATTTTTGCGGTTCATTTTATGACAAGGATGAATTTCTACTCTAGTTGACCTATGCGGTTAATTAATGGTAACAACAACGATCTTTTTCCACCATCTCACACGCTAACTGGTAATTGTTACTAAACTAATTCATATAAATTGTACATTTAAACATAAAAATATTGTTAATATCTTAATTCTGTAGGAAATGTGTGCTTATAATAGTTTTTATTGTAGTTTAAAGGTCATTTTCTTTTGTAATAATCAAATGTCAACGTATCTTTTAATCAATGTACTATATCTCCTAAGAATTTATTGATTTCTTTGTAGCCACATTTATTAAAGTTTTGGTAAAAACATAGAACTGTCTATCATGAATTCTTTAAATAGGTACTTACACATAATTATTATATGTTCTATCATTATTATTATCAATATCTAAATGTTAACAGATAAAAAAATCTCCCCATATTTTTTTACTATTTGACCGCCATATTTAAATTTCGCATTTATTTTGTTAATCACGACGAATGTTCTGGCGTCAAACGATTGAACACTCATTTGTTTATTTCTTCATTTGTCTATTTTTTTGTTTTCTTGACCGCACAGAATAGTCAAAGCTTTAGCGCAGTTCAATAATCGAAGCTCAGCTCTCGGGCCGGTAGGCGGAGGTCGCGCGTGCGCCCGCGGTCGTTTCGCGCATGCGTCGTGACCGGCGCGCGTTCTCGTCACGCGCAGATTTGCTCGCGCGCGCCCGCCCGCACTATTTTATCGCATTAATTATTTGGAAAAGGATTCTTTGAGCTAGGGTTTGCGTGGCGGGCTTACCTAGGTTTCTAATTCTACTTACCTAGCTTATAATACAGTGTGTTTCAAACATTTGTGGCCTAAGCTAGATGTGTAGAACGAGTTCGAAGTTTTTTTATAATTTTAATGGTAAAGAGCTATTCAAATTTCGAAATTATTCTTAAAAAAAAATAACAGCGAACTAATAATACAAATTAATAAACTTTATATGTAAAACCATTTGTATATAATAAATAAGTATATATCGTTAATCCTTAGCAAATAAAAATAAATCCGATATCAACTTCAACTTCGAGTATCAATTCATAGACAAAACCTCTCAAACGCAAGCTACTTAAACAAAAGACTGTTATCTTGTAAGACAAAGCGACAATCCCATTAGCCATGTATGGATTATAAGATCAGCCGCGAGCTGGCAACCCTGCAATAAAGCCGGCATTCTCGGTAAGCCTGTCAACTGTGGGAACATTTCTAAGCATCCTCCGTAACCACATAGCTTGCTTGTGCTTGGACAGATTATGTGAGGAGATATTTGAGGGTGCTTGATGTATGACCGTCATGTTTCATGCATTACATGATGTTATGTGCTACGCGGGGAAAAGATATATTATTGCCGTTTGTATTGGTTGTTTCTTTATCTAAACGGGTGCTAAATAAATTGTTAAGTAATAGGTTTATTTTACCAATTTTATTTTCACTATTATAGTTATTTATTTGGTCGATAAAAATAATAGGTTGTTATAAAAATTATAATAAGTATTATAATTCTTGTTAATTATAAATATACGTATTAGTACACCCGTGTCTTATTTAAATATCATCTTAAGATGTTGTTACTGTGTGAATTATCCATCTTTTTTTATTTATCTCTCATTTCCATCCACAGATTGCCTGGAAGAGATCGCATTGCCTCTTTTTGTGTTATAATCATGTGTTTTATTTTTGGTGTACAATAAAGTATTTTGTATTATATAGGTAGTATTTTTAAAGTAAAAAGTAAACAAAATTTATCAAGATTTTTTGTTATAGCATAAAGTCGTTATGAGGTGGTAAATAGCCATTAGACGCTATTATTCCCACGAACGGTGTACAACGTGAATTCCGGGTTGTATGGTATCTGAAAAAACATATAACTTGCGTGTATGGTTATTGATTGTAACACGAAGGGTTGGTTCAGGTTGGGCTTAGAGCTTGGCAAGTTTGGATTATTAAGGTTATATGCGGTATTGATGATTCCGATATATTGATATATTGAGGTACATTGATGCTTAATCGACAAACGCAGCGTCAGACGTCCACCAACAAGATTTACAGATAATCTGGTTAAAGCTGCCAGTTCATGATGGATACAAGCTACATCCGACCGAAATGATGATGATGATTGATCCTAATATAGATAGATAGAATAACTTGGTATTAAAATATAAAAATAAAAGTTTAGTTATCAATGGTATAAGTAATGAATACTTAAAATTTAGTATATATAAATGAAATGAATCAACATTAATTTATTTCATTCTTTTTAATAAATTGATAGAGTGAAATCGAAACGAAAAAAAAACTGCAAATCTGTTAATTTTTAAATGGACTTCATAAAAAGCTTAGCTAATGGCGATATCATGTATCAAAATCAATTACGTATGAGTATGGCGGAGGACAAATTTCCCATACAAACGTAATACCAAAATTATTTGTTATTCGGGCATATTTCCATGATATTATTGCATTATTATTATTTAAATAGTATTTATCTAGGTTCCTATGGAGTTATTTTTACAAAATACCTACTTTAAATGAAATTAAAGCCAATCGCTTTTTGCAAATTTTTTACGTTAAAAATGCATGTTTTCTTCTTATTGGTTTGGTATGAAAAACAACAATATCTTAAAAATTATTTGCATAGAAACATAGCTTATATTGTTAAGTCACCGAATAAATATACTTTGTGAGGAATACAAAATGTTTTCAGTCATCATTTTTGGTATTACGGAACACATCCAAATTCATACCAAATTTTCAACAGCTAGTATTGCTTATCGCTCGCACTAACTCACACTAGTGCAACGCGTATTTACAAGAACGCTCGGAACTCTTTCGTCGTGAGGGAAGGAGTCTATCAATAACCAATAAATACTCTAACGTAGTGATTATATTCTCTTTGGAGTCTACTATATTTATGTTTTTCTAAATCGGTGTCTAAAAAGTTACTGTGACGTTACTGTGACTTTGGGTTTGTTTACAAATTTTGATATTTTTCTATTTTATAAATTGTAAGTCCCATGTAATGCTTTAGTGTAAACTGTTACATTGTGTG
The DNA here is from genome assembly GCA_963691955.1 of Chloroclystis v-ata. Classification (NCBI taxonomy): domain Eukaryota; kingdom Metazoa; phylum Arthropoda; class Insecta; order Lepidoptera; family Geometridae; genus Chloroclystis; species Chloroclystis v-ata. Next base: position 5,082,825 of record OY829902.1, on the reverse strand, counting down.
TTAAAATAAAGAATTTGTATTTGAATTACGGTTTGGTAGCTGATAATGGACTCGGAACGTTGGGGTGTATCTCACAGTAAGTGCCTAACTTATATTATTGTTGCTTGTTTTATTTTAAAGTACAACAAGTAAAATCAACCTACCATCGTACCTACTTACCTATAAAAAACTTACCCACTCAGTAATTGTCCCTACCTACCTACGTAGGTAAGTACTTATCTAACATGTTGTTTAGGTAATTACTTACTTATATCTAAGGATAAGTGAAGAAAAGTGATCTGCAAATATTTGTTCCGGGTGTCTGGGTGTTATACATAAAATAATATCCATCCATCTATGTATGTATATTATATTAAGTACTTATATCAGAAATCTAGCATCCGTAACACAAGCTACGAGCTTACCACGGGGCTAGAAGTTGCTGTGTGAATTGTCCGGCAATTTTTATTTATTCTGTTGTTTCAATGTATAAGTAGGTCTTATAGCCATAGTAAATTGATTAGATTATAATTTGTATAAATATTTACAGAGCCACGACGATCAAGCAAAAAACGCCTGTGGTTATCAGTTCCCAGGAAATGAGGAAAAAGAGGTCCCTTCCCGTAAAGAAAATAAATACACGAAAAAAAATAAAAATATGATTTTTGATATGATCGAACAAAGTGATGACATGTGATGAAACACTAGATTTATTATTATGTTGTATGTTTTAGTATAACATTTTAGTAGGTACCTATGGTAATTGTGTAAATTTAGGTTATAAAGCACTTTGGTTCCCTGGAAGAAATCGCTTTGAGTGATAAGGCCACCAGTTCTATGAATAAATAAGTTCTATTGCTATTCTTTATAATAATGTTTTAATTAAGTTTTTAAGGTGATGAATAAAAGTATTATCTGTCTAGCGAAATAAATGTTTACCGCTAAATTATTTCTTTTGTTCTCTAATCATAATTTTATAATGCTCGTAATTTTGTAATCCTAAATTTAGTAGAATCAGAATATACATAGTAGAAGCAGAACCGTATGACGAACCTACCTACAGACCAGCCAAATTCGGAAATTAAAAATAAAACCTAGTTCTACTTAGATACACGTATTGTTTGTGCAGCAAGTGTTTCAAAAGCGAAGCCGGTGCCGTCAAACGATTATTACATTAGATATCTTTTTCTATGGTCATGACATGAAACATCAGATGAGCTATCCTAACTACTCACGCACACAGTCAAACACTGTGGTTGACGTCATCGGCTAAATAGAGATAGCGATATGCGGGCCGATTTTCGCACGCGCCTCGAATTGAAATTCCCTGCAAGTGTCACCGGCCCCTTAAGCTAGCAAAGCTTCTAGCTCCACCAATACGGTGATAAAATCACACCAATATAAACGGACCTTCATTTACATTGAACCCTCAGGAAAAACGTAAAGTGTAGTCTGGGCACCTCAGCATGGGCAAAGCAGCTAGGGGCAAAATACTACAAGGTCCATTTAATATTTACATTGCACTAACTATTCCACTTATCTCGTTGAATACGCTTCTATAAAGAGGTCGTGGGTTTCGCATCTGTGGTGTGCTTATTATCTCACGTTAGGTTAAGCTTTTTGTAAAATTGAGTTGTTTGAGATTCCTATAAAAACTTCATCCGTTAAGTCTTAACATTGAGCATTTTTTTCTTCCAAGAAGTGCAAACTTACAACAGTATAAGAAGTCAAGATAACTTAATAGGACAATTATCTTTTCAAGATATTATAGAAATAAATGTATCGAATTGTATCTGTTAACAGGGTGACAACATAGACGGATACGGATATTATATATAACTATATCTACTAGCTAACATTATTCCATCACAGACCCCAAAACACCTGAAAACGTGAAATAAAATTCTTTTGCAAGAAGAAACGTCTGAGTTGCACCATTCATAATTATTTTCACGAAGAAACCGTCGTTTGTAAGACAAGCAAGAGACGTCTGTGAATACGAACCAAGCCCTCGTCAGTTGCAGAATTCCCTGAGAACCTGCAAAATTGCTAAAAGCATACCTCTACTTTAAGCCTCGAAGAAAAAGCTCACACAATTCCCGTAGGTCCTTAGCCACGTCGCGTTCGGCCATGCATCAGGCTTTATAATTGGGAAGCTCGTCGCCAAAAATAGTCTATGTAGACCTTATCTACAAGTGGGAGCGCAGCTATCGGTGTCGGAGCGAGCCGGAAATTACACGCCTGGGGAGGTTTCTTTTCAAAATTGACAATTAAAAAGTTACATAGGGTTTTGGGGAGGCTGTGCGTACTGCTTTTGAATCCATGAGAGAGCTCGGTTTGTTTTGATCGTGGAAATGAAGCCAAAAGACAGTTAGCACGCTGAAACTCTGTAAGATAAAAGACAAAGACGCTAATTAAAACTCGGAAAACCTCGGATAAGATTCAACGCGCAGGCTTAAACACGGGCGTGTAAGATTGTTATGTAGGTACAGTAGGTAAAACAAAACCTAAATTATCTAAAACCAATAAATGAATCTGTATATTTTGTACGGAACATTGAACACGCAAATGATAACAAAGTGCGCAGTAAAATTGAACAAAGAAAACATACATTATTGTAAAGTATGATTTAGACAAGTCGTACCCCTAACAATGGACATAACTGCGTAGTTTTACAACGCAGTTTCTTTGCGGATTACGGGTTCATGGAGAGAGCACAGGTTCGTATTTTAAAATTTTATTATTACCTAGAATCCGCCCTCTCTTCGCCTGGGGTACCTACCTTCTTTTTAAATTACTCAACACAATTAAAAAACTGCATCAAAATCCATTGCGTTGTTTTAAAGATTACATATGCTTAGATTAGGTATTCACTAACAATGATTGGTCAGGTTATTTTTGTATAAAATGTCTTGATTATGACTTCGATTATCTATTAGATTCGTCGGACAGACGTGTTAGAAGTAGGCCTGCTTGAAAGATTTTTAGTTATTTAGGATACAGCTATCATTCATTGTAAACCAACATAGGCACGCCGTTTTATACCCCATCAAGACTTTTATTGTATTCCATTGAGGAGATTCAAGCTATAACGAATGCAACAGCGTATGATGGGTACCAAAGTTATATGGGTTCATAATTATGATGAATTAATTTCTTCATTATAAATTATATTTTTGTTGTTTCCAACTTTAGTTGAAAATTGTATAATGTCACTGAAATGTATTTTATTTTATGATGTATTTTATTATGTATTTTTATTATATGCTATAATTATATTTTATGTAAATAAATAAACGATACGTGAAAAATCAACCAAATCACCCTTCGGCGACGGAACCAAAAAAATAACAGATATTCCTTATTACTTACGTAACATACCTACGATCATTAGGTACCTACTCCAAGTTAGCTATTAATTACGATTTACGATTAATATTTCAAATCCACAAGGAAACATCAAGTCATCATTAATATTCGAGAGACATAAAAATTTTAAATACGACCTTTCATTTGAAAGTTAAACATCCAGGGACATCTGTCTTCGGAATACCACACGAAGTCGCACCGATAATCATAAACTCGGGACACACGAATGGTTTTATGAAGCACCTTACCCCGGCTCCCTTGCATAGAAATGTTTTATATCACTCGTTTTGTTGAAATACGCGTTTTGTGAATGTCGCGGAAACAATGGCTATAATTTGAGCAAACGAAGACTTCCATTCAATTAAAAATAAATTGCAATTAATAAATATATGTAGTTACGATGTAGTTACGAGTTAAATATGTGTAGCTAAGTCTGAAATCAACTAAAAAGTAACACTTTATTTTCATAAAAGCTTTGAATGTTAAGTCATTTATTTTTATAAAACTTAAGAGCAGACAATTAATAATTAATAATGCCCATGAGTAGCAACATGACAGCAGCGAAAAGTTGTTAAATGTCTAATTAAATGTAAGCTGATAAAATAACAAGTTTGAAGGTTTTAATAAACTGAGGGCTCCAGCAATATTTATAGAAAATACATTAATCAAAAGCCAAGTAGAAAATCCTAGTAAATCTCTGCAAAAAATCCAAACGAAGGCAATTGAACCTCTCATCGGTACAGCCCCTTAATCGTTCAGTTCACACGGCAGTTAATGGTCTACGGCGTAGCTGCGTAGCGCGTAGGTCTACGTCCGGCCGTTGAACCCGTCTTGCCTCCGAATTCGTGCACTCTATGAACCCAAACCTCCTCCATCCCAGGTCAAAGAGTAATGCACTTAGGCTCAGACCGCCTAGCCCGCCTAATGACAAGAGCCGCCAAACTTACAAATTACTATCATCAAATCCAGCTATTTTCCAGTCACTACTTTTGCTTTCGATTTAGCTTTGTTCGATATTGAATTCGAAAAGAAAATTCCAATTTCGAATGATTGAGTTTTCAAAAGAAACTTTGCTACTTTCGGATGATCGGTGCATCGAATGCGCTGAAGACTTTCAGCGCGAAACAACAATCATCGTGCAAAAATTGAAACAGAATGAAAATCGCACGTACAGCTCCGAAACCATCGATTTTGAGTGTGCTCTAATCGTTCATTTTTATCGAGTCGGGCCTCGGGCGTGATAGATTATCCTTTAGCTTCCTTTTTCCTTTTAGAGAGCGTCGACCGTCGGCTATAAGGGTGGGGGGGTAAGGTGGGTGCTGCGCTGAACCGCCAACGTCATTGCCCTGTCAACTGAACAATACTAAGCAGACGACGCCGACGTTACGTACACCAGCCAATACCAAATTCGTGCTAAATAGAGAACGATGAACTTTTTCAGGCGTTGTTTATGTTACGTTTTGCGCTAGTTTTTCAAGCGAAAACTCCAACACAATTAAATGAATTTGAAAACATATATCTAACAGTTTTATTTTTAGGTTAAGTATATGTTTCGCTGAAGAAAGTGACGTTTACATTAGGTATAATTGGTTCATAATAACTACATATGATAATAATTGTCCAAAATTACCTACGTAGCTATTTTTATTATTTGCACATTATTATAGGTACCTACTTATCCTTTACAGCACATAATGATTGAGACCTAGCTATGATTTTGTTAAATAAAGACTAGGTACTAAATCAGCAAAAAAAAATTTCATGACATTAGTTTATTCATGACAGGCACAAAAACCCTAATGAATTGAAGAAGCAAACGAACTATCGTTATAATAAGCAATTAATTAGAGCTCTTTAATTAGTAGTCAACAGCTGCGCGGGTGCAATGGGGCGATGCAATCATAATGCAAATTAATAGCAACTATCTAGGAGCAAAGGGTCTTGGCACATTGAGTAATTTGGTGGAAATCGATTGAAAGATTAGGGAATATTTTAATTAAAAGGATATTGAACTTTCCTATAATTAGCTATTAGGACGGATTTAAACGTAAAGTTTATTTCTTTGTGAGGCGAATGAAATGAGATTTGTTTTACGAAGATTAATTCTGGTAGACAATAAAGTATTTTCTAGTAGAACTTTGTAGGCAAGCCAGGAGTGTGAAATTATTAATTAAAGAAGAAAGAAAGAAAGAAAAGAAAAAATTACTTTATTGTACACCATTACATAATAAAATAACATAAATAATAACTAGCTAGATGTTTATTTTATCAGAGAGTATAAAAAGCTTCACTTTTTCTCTGTTAAAGTTGGCTTCTTTCTTTTTCGTCACGTCATCTTCGCTCAGTGTATTAAAGCCCTAAGGGTTATGTAGAAACTATCCAGCTGAACTTAGCTCTATTTGAATACATTGGATAATTTGAAAATGGGTTCTAACAGTTGAATCCGGAAATTTCGAATATTGTATAGTAAATTTAAGACTGCAAACATACTGTAAACATTTTTAATAATATCGTATAATATATATTTACAATACGAAGCCTACGCCGTAAAACTTAAAAAAATAACCGCAAACATTGAGATAACAAGCTACTTTATAGCATCGTAAAACGTGTTTACGATTTCAAGGATCTAAGTGACATAATATCTCCAAGAAACGTAAACAGATAAAACTGCAGTCGAATATGAAAATTAGCTTGGAACAAAAGGTAGAGCGGTAATAAATATTAAGTCTAGACGGGTGTGCGTCACCCTTCGGTTCTCACGCAACGCTTTATACCACCGCATGCACAAAAGCACAGTAAAGAGTTCATAATCAGTTAAAACACTCGCTTTAAGTTTGAGTTTCAAAATTAAATCATTTCTTTCAATAATCACAATACATATTTACATAGACACGTAAAACTGACAGCTGAACAAAGCAAATTACTCGTCTATGTAAATTATCTCATATTCCATTGGATATTTAAACACAAATCAATTACTAATATACCTTAAAGTTAAAATTAGAGATGCAAATAATAATATTGAAAGTTTGTTTTAATGTTTGCGATAATGTTGAGACGCGATAAGAACAATTTTTACATAATTGATGCATAAGACAGCATATATTTATAATTAGTCATTAAGTTTCAGTAGGGATATTTAATAGGTAGGTACTGATAGTAATCCTTCTGTTTAGAGATATCGCACCGCGCGAAGAATAAATAAGACGGAGCGTCTAGATAAACATCTACCTATCTATGAAAAACTATCGCAAAAACAATAAGTGAAATAATGCATTAGTTACAAGGAAATAATAATTACCTTGTACTTATTTACTTTATACTAATTATGGTTCGTAGTTTATTTGAGTTATGGACTTGGAATTAAATTCCACAAAAACTTTTGCATGGATAGTCTGGATTGAGACTTCAAGTCAATGTTGTATAAGTACCTACTTGATTTTCTTTTTGGCCATACTATATTTTTAGACCATTATGTAAGTACATATTTATAATATTTCTTGAACTAGCTTGTCGGTAGGTACAGCTCGAAGAAAGCCCGAAAGTTCTCTTAGATATTATTTTAAGGTCTATAGATTTTCCCACAACAAAGATATCCCTAACTGTTTTCCGCGTTAAGTGTCATTCTAATGTATATAATAAGTATTATATTAAAATTTTAAGCCAAATCCGTTCTCTCATGCCAGGAAGAAACAAACAAACAATTATAATTTACTGCAATTAGAAAATCCCATTAAGTAGACACCTACCCAATATTGCCTGTAAAATACCGAAAACCCACGATATCGTAGATAAGCCCGAATGCGTCATAACAAATTTCTGGAGCTGTAAGCTTGGGGGTTCCCCCCACGCCCCACGGGGGGTTTCCCACGCAACGACCTTTGTGCTCGGCGATGCACTTTGACAGACTTTACTAATTCAATAGATGGACGGTGTGGGATCTTCACGTTACGTAATTACGCTGTATTTTCATATTTGAGACGGGCTGTGTGGGCTGGCTGCTTGTAGGTACTTATTTTTAAATGGTTAAACGAATAATGGAGGAAGTTGTTTTTGAATAAGACTTTTCGAGTAATCCTGAGAATTTAAAAGATATATTATGAGGCTTTGATTATTTATATTGATATCTTAATAAGTAGGTGGGTATTTAAGTAAATGGCATTTATTTAACACTGTATTAATTATGTATCAGAAAGTTTCAAATAAATAACTCTGGCTGTCAAATTTATTTATACTTACTTTATACCTACTATAAGCGACGTATTTTATTATTAATTTGGAAATCTTGCCTGCTTTTACATAAATACATAGGTACCTATCTAAAAGATCAAAGTGTTCAATAACTGATAAATTATCAAGAACCTATCGCAAATGAAAACACTTATCACTTCTCATTACAAACCCCCACACGCCCCAAGCCTGCTAACAATTTATATGATAAGTCTCTATTAATATAACCTTAGCTAACCTCGCTGTTTACAGAAACAAATTGGTATACGGTACCTTCCCAGGATAACTCCCAGTCTGTACGTACAGAATTATTAGTAGCGCCTCCGAGACACGAGTAAACACAGAATACCCACAGTACCTAATGGGGATTTCTGGGAATAATTTCTCAAAAAATATAGGTACAGAAATATATACTGAAATATTTTTTTATTGGAACTGTTGTTTTTCTTTCGCTGTAGTTTTATAACTAATTTCATAGATCAAGAGGAGGGCTTTTGGAGCCTCACCCAACATAAGAGTATTTATCAACATTCAATTCTTCGTCAGATTTAGTAGAGTAGAATTTACGTATACAAATAATATTTCTACGATAACTGTAGCTAATACTCATCCTTAGATTAAACTTAATTTTGTTAATTAGAAACCCTTGTTAACGATTATTTCGTATGTGTGTTTATTTTAAAACTCTTCCGACTACCCTATAAAATTACAATACCTAACTACTTTTCAGATTTATGGATTCTGATCAGTTATGCCATTCATCTCCTGCCGAGCATTGAACTATTCACGATCCTACTCCGTAATTACATAAACAACTGAATATCAACACAATTAACTTGATACACTAATTAATTAAAACTTGAATCGAGATGTTCTCAGCACCTGTATAGCTTGGTTAATAGTTATTGCATTTCAGTATGTTGGCGAACATTTCATAGACTAATATTAGGTAATAGGGTGGAAGTATCTTAGGGTGTGGTGTGATAGGTTAAGGAAGGTCGCTTTTAGTCTTACCCCCTGGTAAGAAGACCTCATTTATGCTATGTCTCATCAATTCTAATATTTATTTGTTTAAACACGTTAATCTGAGTAGCCACTGGTCCGATTTACAAAATTCTTTTGTATTCGTAGGGTAGCGCGGTCACAATTAAATGAATAGTTTTTTACACTTTTTAGACTATCAGCGCCCATGACACAGGCTCGTATCTACAGCAGAGTGTGGCGACGATTATCTAAAATGTACTAAAAACAAACCTGATTTAAAGGAAATCTAGAATTATAAGTACCTAGGTACAGTCACCAGCATTAATATCTGACAATGAACAGCGCCGCAAAAATATGTGACACAGATTGCCAGCAAAAACATGTGATAAGGTAACGTGCATAATAATCTGATGCTTTCGCGGCGGTATAAATATATGACATAGTCAACAGCATTAACATCTGACAACAGATGAGCGCGTAATTATCTGACATGCCCCGACAGCGAAATTATGTGACGATACATTGTCATCAGATCGTCATTTGATCCGTCTCTTAATTTCACACACTTTGTCAGTTACCTCGTGGTTTAATGGCTATAGTAGGCGCTTCGTAATCCGAAGTCCGCGAGTTCGAGTTGCACCGGGTGCCTTCTTTTTTTTAAAGTTTTATTTAAAATGATTTAATGTTAGAGTATATACTTCTCAGGCAGGTATTATATTATAGATAAAACATTCCTAAAATTTCATTAAGATTCCTTGAGGAATTGGTGGAATTCATATGCAGATTCTTTTTGTAAAAAGATTCTTAACATTACGATATTGAATCTATGTGCGACACAGATCGGAGGGCAGTAGTCAAAGTTAAAGTGTATTTAAAACTTTTTCATGGTTTTGAGATCTTAAAGAGTTTTGATTTATTTATGAAAACTTTCATAAATTATGTCATGTCAATTCATGAAAAGTAAATTTAAGATATTTCATAGAACAAACGAATCACTACGTTTTTATGCTTCTTAACCCTACGTTGCTCTCAGTGCTATATCACAACCAATATAATTTTTTTTAATATCTTTTCAGTCTTCTTATTATTTAAAAAAAAATCGACCATATTCCGCATACCCTGCGAATGATATTTTAAAATATAGGTAGTTCATTGCATGTTTTGCCATACCTACATATATCGAACTAAATATAAAAGCAGTTTTTCCCTTAAACATATTTTATATGAAATTTTTTAATCAATTTTAAATATTTCTTCTTTATTTTACTGTATTTATCTAGAACACAAATATGACCGTCACAAATATTATTTAAGAAAAATAATCATGCAGCTTAGGGTTAAGGTTTAGGAACTTATTCTTTCATAAATTCACTATTATCTAATATTAAAGTAAATCATACGGTTTGACTTTTCATTTATAAAATCAATCAGAAATAAAAGGCAGACTATGAATTTTAACATTTAATGTGAAATTTAGTTCAGAAAACTTGGCATTTATTTATTTATTAATAAAATCCCCAGCCCTTTCATTTTTCTTATACCTGAGCTTACGGCCAAAAAACATAATAAATAAAATAAAATCAATAAATATTGCTAATTGCTAGACAATTCACAAAGCAACATCTAGCCTCGTGGTAAGCTAGAATCTTGTGTTACGGGTGCTAGATTTCTGAAAATACCTAATAATATACATACACATTTAAGAAAGTTACTTAAAACACAGGAAAAGCCGTGTTTGGAAATTATACTTTAATATCAAAATAACATTGAGGCTACTCTTTGCCGCAGAAAAATACAAAAATCCGCATTAAGATATATTTTAGCGCAGGCAAAGCCGCGGGGCGGAACGATTACCTATATCTTAGGGGCTACAAAATGAATTTCAATTTATAGAAGTAATTTGATGTGTCAGATGTTTATGCGTTCATTCTATTGTCAAATCATTTTGCAGTAACAGTGTCACATAATTTTGCTTTCGGGGCATGTCAGATAATTACGCGCTCATCTGTTGTCTATGTCATATATTTATACCGCCGCGAAAGCATCAGATTATTATGCACGTTACCTTATCACATGTTTTTGCTGGCAATCTGTGTCACATATTTTTGCGGCGCTGTTCATTGTCAGATATTAATGCTGGTGACTGTACTATAGACTTGTGTTATTTTTTATCATTACCAGCTCTCTAGTAATTTAAAATTCGAAGTGTCCTCGTACCATGAAATGAGCGTTGCGGAACGAGGTAACGACAGGCGAGCGGGAGAGGGTGGCGGCTTGGTAGGGGGTTGTTTTGGTCTGTTTGGTCCTACGGCCGCACAAAGACGACGACCGATCCGCACACTAATTCAAAGGAGATCGATAGTGCACCCGCCCAATGCGCCCTTTCAAGCCCACCTCATGATGGTGCACGATAATTAAAATGTTTTGTTCATTGCTGATCGCAATTCGATTCTAAAATTGTGTTATTCAGTTAGCAGAAACAGCAGAAACTAGATGTTTTGAGGCTACTTAAGTATTTATAACACAATCTACGTGTAACACAGTGTAAAAGTAATAGAACACAGCTGCATATAAGTAGGTAAGTACCTAACTATACATGATAAAGGATTTCAATTTCGCAAATTACACAAACCTCTTCAAAATTGTTAATCCAAAGCAGCAGCAATTTATCTAGCTCAGAGTAAATATCTTTTATAAAACAAAATGAAAGTGTTCTGTAGCAGATTCATTTCTAGTAAGAAGTTTTGAACGACCTTCGAGGGAGGTTGTTCAAGTTTCAGTTTCAGTAGCAGGAGGGCGCCACCCACCCATCTTGCAAAATTTGCATGATTAGACGCGCCACGAGATGCATAAAAGAAGCGAGCGAAGTGGCAGGGAGATAAGTATGAGAAAAAACTAATAATTTAAAACAAAAAGGTTACATGTTCACTGGTTACAACAGTTACCTACCACTACCACAGATAGAGAAACATGGAACAACGGAAAAAAACATGCCGCTAAAGTGCCTAAAGCTATATAAATAACTCTACATTACTGATGTTATGGTAACTGCAAAAGGTAGTTAATAATCTATATCCGTAGTCCGCATTCACGAATAACACAACGTCTACCTACAGTGGTACTACATTAAGCCACAGCATAGAGCGAAATTCAGCTAGTACCTAACGCTGTTCCGAAATTGGAATCCACAACAAAGGAACGTCAAAGAAACTAGCAAGTGCACGCGTGCAAGCCAGCATAAAGAGCGACGCTGTAGAACCGAGGAGCCTCGTGCGTCCATTACCCCCCGCCCCTCTCAGGGCCCACCCCGCCGAAAGTACGGGGAGGCGAGCGTCTCACTCGCACCTAAAGATGCATCGAATTTCTGGACGAAACCACACCGCTGCACATAATGTTAATGAAATTCAGCGCTACACGTTGAACCGGTGATTTGGGAAAAGAGACAATGCTGATGTAAGCAATGCAAATATTTGGAGCTTTGGTTGGCGTTGCGAGGCAGATAGGTACGGTTCATTTTCGTTAAATTGGCTCGCCCAACCTCATTTACTGTTTCTACATTTTTTAATACAAAGATAGAACTGTAGGTAACCTATCTGTCTAATGATAACAATCTGGAAAAGCGACTTCAGATAAGTTTAGACTGTTGGAAGAAAGGAAGCTTTTCCCAACAAAAGAATTATTCAATCCGTATAAAGGAAATAAAATGTTTCGGTACCTACCTACTCTTCATAGGTACCTACTGAAACATATTTCGATTTAAGTTAACAAATAGGTAGAAGCACGCTTATTGCTATTATCTGCTCAGGATTTCGGTAATGTTTCAAAATATAGCTTCTCCGCGTCATAAGCGAAGAGCAAACACAATACCCTTACGTATGATGCAGGTATTTCGCTCAAAGCAGGTACCCTAGTCACGACATACCTTGCACCGATAAATCGCATTATGGCCCACGTGCAGCGAATACATTTTTAATCTTGTTTCCTTTATATTATCCGGCTTAGAAAAGCTCCAATGTCTGCCTTTGGAAGCAGATAGAGCACGCGATACCAACCTACGCTTTTGGTATTCTTTTATGATCTCAGGATATAATCTCTACCTACCTTTATCTGAGATTCGATAAAAAAAACATTTCCGTATTGAATAGTAGTAGTATAGTAGGTAGTCCTTTCTTCTAGGTACCTTAAGTTGAAATTTTCCTGAATACAACACCCAGAACCTTAAAAAAATTAAAGAATCTCGACGCCTTTTGAAGTGAATCCGTACAAAGTGAACAACACCGAGCATTCAACACGTAAACACATCATCAACGAGACGTTGCCAAAAACAAACATAGGAACAGAGCTTAATAGCTTGCCTTCATCCTTCGCAATACAGCCATAGCTCTTTTCATTCGACGTGCAGCCTGTGTCAAAGCACGTAATTAGTATTTAGGAAGGTGGTAAGAAAGGCGAGGTCGTTGGGCCAGACGTCGGGTATCGATCCGACCTGCCCCACGCCAGCCGGGGTGGGCACCACGCACATCAACCCCCCAATTGACACACTTAAGAGGTACCTACCTAAAACACGGACTTGGAACATGGCATGATCCTGTAAGACAGCGATCCTATATTATTACGTTCCTTTACGATGAGCATATCTGATAGGTACTTAGGTACGGAAAAAACTTCTTGAGTTATTGTTATGGTGTATGAAACTCAGAAATACTTATATAAAGTTACACCAGAAAGCTCGACCCAGTTGGCTGGCAGCCCGCCTTCGAATGGATCGCGTTCGCGGTTTGTTTTAACTTAATAATTTGCTTAACCTTGCATCTCCGTTCTAAACAATAACAATAGAGGCGGCATGGACGATCATTAATGTATTTTAAAAACTACTTTGATCTCTATTAGGTACCAAGATAGCTTTACTATGTAGTTACCTGTAAGGAGTACGATTGAAGAAAAGAAGGTACAATCTATATTTGGCACTAATGATTTATCTTCTTGCTATAGGTATCTACCGTAAACAACGATCACAATGTTCAACATTAACTCATTAATTGTTGGCATAAACACCTGGCCTGTTCACGAGTTTATCTCATGTCGTAGCATATTACATTAACCAAGACATAAAGCATCTCCAATTCCCTTTATCTAGATTACAGTAGCGTTCCTCCGAAACTAAATTCTTCGTTCTTTATAAAGGCAATTTCCGGCAAAGGAATTACGGGTGAAAATAAGCGAAGCACGCAGATTGTCCGGAGCGACGTCGCGTCGGCGCTGCACTTCGCCCAATCCTCCCCCCCCCCCCTTCGTGGAGTTAGACATTGGGGGAGGGTGGTGTAAAATCACCCGCAATCATTTATACCCGAACTGCCTGCAGAATTACTAGCCGTCACTGGATTCACGACACCTACAAGCGCAACTTACACTGCGCCATCTATTCTGCTGGATAATATTGTAGAGATTGGATCCTTTGTCTTATGGACAAAAACTAGAAGATATTTTAAATTGTGTTTTAATTTCAACTAATAATAGAACTATCAAAACCTAACTAGAAAATATTTTTTATAATAGGTATACTTGAGTAAAATATCAATTTTTACCAAAAAAAGTTTACAATCAACATTATGTGAACTGTACGGAATACCTACCAACATATAACGCTATTCTCGGCGTAATAGGTATATGAGTGTGGATGATTTTGGTATATATATAGGAGGAATTTGAGAGGCGGCACGAGGCCACGTGGCTAGATGCGACAGCTATTTGTGTCAGGAGCCTGCCTCCATGACCTAGTTAGCGAACACCCCTTCCCGTACCCCACCGCCGTATATTTTGGTCTAGGTTCTGCCAAGTTATATTGCCGCCATTACGCTCTTACGTTGATGGTTTTGGTAAGTAGCCGTGCCGTAATGGAAAGTAGGTACCTAATATATTGTTTGTTGAAGTTAAGAAGACGTGTTATGGTGATAGTAGCGCTGACGATTTATGTACAGAAACGTTTCGAAGGATAAAATAAACGTTTGAAGTCTCATCTCATGTTCGTTCCTTCCCTAATCGTTTACTAGATTTGGGAAAGCTTAACAAAAGTGGGATTTTAATACGAAGTTATCGTGTTAATACAATTGAGCAAAGCGAAAGCTAATAAGTATGAAACAGCATAATCATGTGAGCCTAATAGGCACACATACGTTTAGATTTTCTCTCCTGATAGCGGATGAACGGCGGCGAGGGTAGCGGCGAGAATTAGCATTGTTAATAGATGGTTCGCACTCTTCGTGTCACGAAACGTCTAATTACAGCGCTTAATTAAACGAATATATCATAATCGCTACATGCAAAGCTGCAAATACTTAGGGTAAACCGTTTGGCCTAATAGTGATTTGGTAGTTATGTGAGAATTTGCGCTGGCATATACATATTTCACTTTTGTTATTCTTGTAAAAGACTGATATTATCAGGAAGTTACAAGAAAAATTAAATTCTATTGAAGTCAACAAATACACGGGACTTGAAGCCGCGTTTCTCGCATGACTCTAGACTCTAAATAATCTAAAGAACCGATTTTCTCAAAATTTTAGAGGTTAGTACCTCCTATACGACTTTACAGACAGACACACAGTCAGTCACATATCTTACATTACTTTACCTCCTTATATTTTAAGAAGTAAATATAAGTTGTGCAATAAAATAAAAGTATTAACACAGCAAATTTAAGATCAAACGTGAAAGAACCCAAGACGATCTAGCCGCTACACTTCGCTCGCCAATCGAGCAAATTAGACGCATACGTTCCTTGCACTGAATAATGAATTTAATCAGCAGTAGAACGAATCGCTAGCATGCGTGTCAGACCGCGTGAAAGCTCGATTTTGCTACTGATTGCAATCCAAATACCATTTACGATTCACATGGGTTAGTTTAGTAAAATTCCTATAGCAATCCTATGAAAATTGTGATTAGGTATTATAAATTGCTTATGTAGATAGGTACTTATAAAATTATTCTTTTATCTTTCATAGGGTAACGCTGTGTTTTCAAGTTGTTTAAATAATAAACGCAAATAAACATTTCACTACAATGCCACAAGGAACATTCTTGTTAAAGCAATTTTTGTTAAATAAAAAAGTAGGTTTTGTTATGTGGTTTAGGATGAGTGTGGATCAAATCAAACTTAGTTTTGTGGTACTAAAATACATTTTTAATCGAAGTATCCATGTCTAGCATAATACATTATTTGACACAATTTTATCAATTCATCATACAGTCCAAAATAGTACCAAAAGTACATACTATCGCGATATGTATGTGTCTCACACATATAAATATTTCATAAAAAATATCTTCTTACTGCGAAATTATTGCAGATTTTACTTTACATATTTAAAACAACAGTAACTAAGTAGGTACCTAATTTAAAATATTTACAATAAAACGTACAAAAGCGTATTGTTAAGGCCCATGCAGTTTTGTAAGCACGGATTCAATATCTATATTTTGTATACTGGCTGAAGTTAATAAATACTTAGTTTTTTTAGAATCAGATTCTTCTGAACTGGTCGAACGTTTTCTTTTCTTTGCATCAATTTCCGTCTCTTTCACTCGTTCTTCTTGCATTACAATCTCAGTCACTGATGTCACATTAGTTGTTTCGACTCTTCTCGGCGTTTTAAGAGGTGTATCCAAACTCGTCAATGTAGAATCAAAAAGTTCATAACATTGACTTTTGAATGTATTTTTTAACGGTGTATACAATTTATCCATATCGCATATAGAGTTAACAGCCATTTGTGTCTCTTTATAACTATAATCAATCATCTCGACCCCTATTGGGTCTTGATCAAATGACATGCAGAAAGTCGTTGCTATCAATCGCACGGTCACATCATCAAGACATATATCCATGGAGAATTTGTCTTTCAGCTTTGTCGGTGATGTTTGTGGTATTTCTTTTGCGTCATCGTGCTCAAAAACAATAAAGTTGGAACTTCCTTCATTACATTCGTGAACAGAGAATTCTACCTCGTCTTCTTCTTCGGCGTCACTGTCATTTGAATTAGACTGCTCAACTATTTTATTATCATTGAAGGAAACACCTGCTTTAGAAATTGATTCTGTGTCTTGCGTTTGTACTGGTTGATCATTTGTTATATTTTTTGCGGTAACGGAAATAGTTGTTGAATCCAGTAAATCTCTTTCGATACTTTTTGCAGTTTCTACATCAAACCCTCGCTTCATTAAATCAGCTTGGAAAGTTGCGTGACTTGATGATGAAGGTTGTGCCGGATTCGATCCAGTATTTTGTATATATTTTTGGATTTGATAAATATCTTCGCAATTATTTTCTAAAGGAGGAGATTCTTTAGATTTAGTGTCTTGAGAACCATCGTCTGACCAACGTAGTGCAAGTTGTTCTGTGTCAGAATCTTGGTGTGAAGATTCGCGAGGATCATTCTGTTTTAGATTATTGTCTATATCAGGAGATGTATGGCTGGAGGGAGAATTAAAGGATTTACTGCAATGGAGTTTCCTGGGTGTTGATGACTTTCTGCGTGACTTTGTTGGTGCTGCTACTACTTCTAATATTTTAGGATTATCATTTTTGTCTTTATTACTCTTTCGCCGCGCTTTGTTCGGGGAATAACCGGGAGTTCCTGTCTTTTTTCTATTTCTTTGAGGAGTTAATTTCGTAGGCGTCTGTCTTGGTTTTAATTTGGGTATAACGTTGGGCTTTTCTTTAACGCATGGAGACTTCCGTCTTTTAGTAGCAATTTTTTTCTTAACTTCAGATTTATTCGATTTTGATTTATCTCTAGGAGTTTTTACAGCAGGTTCTTTATTTTTTATTTCAATGGGGCCCGTAGAATCGCTACATGTGGAAATAGATTCTAATGTATCATCAGTCTCTTTAGATTTGTGTGCAGTATTAGCTATTTTGAAATATGACACATTTTTGGTACATTGTCTTTGAGGTCTTATTTTCTTTCCATCGTCTTTCGCGTTTTCTATCGATTTATCTGAAACCACGTCTTCTTTCGACGAAGATGAGACAACACATCTGAGACCTGGTTCTGGGATGTAATCCTGATCATCAGGCTTGTAATAAGACCCGCCACTGGAATAGTCAGTCGGCCGCGACGACCAAGAAGGTGTTGCTTGCACTGGTTTCGGTGTATCTAGGAATCGTGGCGTTGGAATGTTGGTTATCTTTATATCGGACAAGGGCTCTCCTGCCAGATCGCTTAAAAACTTAGGAGTGCCCATTTGGATGTCATACAACGCTTGTTTGTAAGGTGTCTCGAGTATATCAGATATGTTCAGCCTACCTACAATATCATTTTGCAGAGACAAACGTTCGGCTTCTGGAGTGTCAAGGCAATCGTCTTTATCCATTGACTTATTTTGAGCAGTCTCATAATTTTTATGAGTTTCTGGGTGTGAAAATAAATGTTCGCTTTCTCTTTTAGGATTAGTTATTATATTTATTGTAGGTTTTAGAGGAACTTCTGTCTTTGCGACAGCTTCTGACGAGGGAACCTCTTCTTCTTCTTCAACGACCTTATGTCGCTTCTTAGGAACTTTCTTTATTTTAGAAGTGGCCGTTTCAGATGGCTGTTTATTTACTTTATCAACTTTTTTCCGTTTCGTATTCTTTTTAAACTTCCCAGTGCAACCTAAATTAGTTTCTTTAGCTATAAGGGCACGCAAATCAGCATCCCAGTTTGATTTCTTGAATGGAGCTAGCTTGGTTGTATTTTCATTGGAGGAAACATCATTCAAAAGAGTATTATCTGCACTCGGCACATTGGGAGTAGTTAGAACAGTGGTCGTGACATTATTTACGGTAGGAGTCTGTGCAACAATGGTATTGTTAAAGGATACGTTAGGGCTACTGCTAAGGACTACCTCAACAGGGTTTTCCAAGGCGGTTTCAGCGACATGTTCATTTATCGTCTCATGCAATATTCGTCTGGGTGTGGTAAAATCTAAAACTCTAACATGGGTAGTTCGCCGTGGAGTAGAAGATGCCTTTCTAACTGGAGGTAAACCTTGCGGTGTTTTACTTTCACATGGCACACCTTCTTTAGGCATAGAAGCGTTTTTTAAATCCACTGTTTTAACAAGAGGTTGGTCTTTATCTACGGGTATTAATTTGGGCAATGGTACATTTTCATTCGGTTGGCCAACATTAGTCGGTAGCGATGGTACATCTATGACTAGAGGTCCGAGTGATTGAGAAGAAGAGGCCGAATTAGAATTGGACTGGCAGTTTTGAGTTGGAATTGGTTGACAAATGGGTTTTGTTGTGATTTGCGGACCTGAAATACGGTACAAACTATTTTAACGATATCTTGATTTTACGACATTCATTTGAATAGATTTATTTGTATTTAAAAAAATTTAGTCAGTGTTCATAGAAAATCATACACCAGTGCTGTTTGTCTGTCTAAAGACAAAATCAACTTAATAATTTTCATATGTATTATTATATTATCATCATTATTAACACTGCAACAAATTGGTATATTCACCACGCTTAACAGGCGGGTTGGTGATCACAGTGAGCTGGTACAGTATGAATAAAATCACTGCCACTGTCTTATGGTACATTAATTAATTATTATAATGTTATAAGTTATTTTTGTGAGTTATTTACCTGAAGGTACAACGATCAGCGTGGGCATCGCCATAATTTGGTCCTCTGTATAGGTTTGAGTGTCCACCGAAGTGTGTTTGTATGCCGAAGTTCCATTTATAACAATAGTTTGCATTTGCATCAATGGCGTCGTAGTCAAAGGTGTAGACGTGGCGTTTTTTACAAGTTTCTTCTTGTTAGACACTTTAACGTCCGAGAGAATTTTCACTTTCGACTCATCCGATTTACCTTTATTTTTTACGTATTTAGGAGTATTGTGTGATTGTAATTCGTCATTTTTGTGAGGCACTTGTATCAGTATTTGCGGTTTTTGAGCTCCTAATGAATTATGCTTATAATAATCTTTGGTAATAGGCGGCCTAAAACAAAAACAAACCGATATTTGGTACCTTAAACAATGAGAGATATTATATTTCAAAATGAAACAAAACAGCTAAGTACTTACTGAATTCCTAAGCTTTCTGAGGTGCTTGAATCAGGCATATTTGAATTTTGACCATCTCCACCTGTTGTGAAATAGAAGTAATACACATTAATTAACTTTATAAGTAGTATCTTTCCCGCGATAAAAAATAGCCTATGTCTCCATCCCTTTAACTATCACACTTAAGAATCACGTCAATGTGTTACTCGATTTGCTATAAAAGATGGACAAATAGACACACATCAACACCTTCCACCATTTAAAATAATAGTATAGTTCAATGTCATCATCATAATCATTTCAGCCATAGGACATCCATGGCTGGACATAGGCCTCCCTTAATGTTTTCCAGGTGTGTGAACTGGCAGCTTTGACATCTGTCCATCTTGTTGGTGGACGTCCAACTACTAGATCTATCTTACTACTTATAGAGGAAGACATTTTACCTGAGACCCCAGAGGCAAAGTCTTGGAATGTGCTTGCATTTGAAACTCTTTGGTTGGGTACACCTCCAGAACCCGTAACTGTGTTGTTTTTATCCACAACTGATTTTAAAACACTATCAAACTCTTCAATTTTCTTTCTTGAATCAGTTAAATCTGTTTCTTTCACCTAAAACAAAGGTATTTATTGAATCTAAAATTATGATTTTGTTTCAACATCTGCTTTATATTTTTTTTAACAGATATTATGGGTATTAATCTGTAATCTAACCCTCATATGCCTAAAATAGACTAAGGTAATAGTCAACTAAAACTAGGTGGTCAAAATGCAGTAAGCATTAGTTAGTCCTCATAGTACTCATTGTCATTTGTGTTGGTTGCAAAAATGGACAAATATATTTTTAGAACAAGCTATTTCTTATATTCATAATTGAGTATAGTAAAACCATTTTTAAACTGAACGCCCCTCCACCGCGGTTACACGTACATGCAAAAAGGTGTATAGATACAACACACATAAATTGATCTTTGTCATTGGATGTTCATTAACATATAAGCAAACGGTATCACTTTGACAGACAGATGAGCCAATGTTACAGTAAAGTTGTAGCACGCACACAAGTATATTGATGCAATACGTATTTCCTCTCACACGTTGAAATTATCACGGTTTTGTGGAGGGGAGTTCATTTTAAGTCTGGATCATCTATACCAATTCCACATCAAAACAAAAGCTAGAAAGGTTAAGTTTTTCCACTCACAATTCTTGGAACCACAGCCATTCCATCAATTACAATGAAAAGTAATTTTTAAAAGTGACTTTTAAAGAGTAGCTGTTAAAAATTAAAAAAATGAATCTTACATTAGAATGGTTCCCAGACACATTTTCATTTCTTAACTGAGAGCTATTGCTTCTAGTTTGTTCAATGCAGAGGTTATTGGAGAGAGAATCCCTACTAGTGCTGCTGTTCTGGCAGTCACTGAAATATACACTGTCTTTATCCAACACTTTTATTTGTTTTTTTCTTGTCACATGATTTCCTGAAAAAGATAAATTTAGATTAATGCACTTGAAATAGCAGTTACAGGTTTTATATAAACCTATAGCAAGCTTCAGCCTCTCACAATACAGGTTTAACATAGTTTTACCTACTAGTTAGTTATAAATATGTTATAAGAAAAAACCTACATATTGTGAAGTATATAACATTAGAACTATGCAAATAAGTCGAGTTAAAGAAAAAAAAATTGATGTCATCATATTATTACAAGAAAATAATTAAAATTTAAACAACTTCTAAAAAGACAGTTTATTTATTATTGAGTTCATGTACTAAAATGTTTTAATTAACTTTGCATTTCCTTGTGGAGAAATATTTTTAAATCTATTTAAACATAATTGAATATGATTTGTTACTAAATAAACTGACCTGGCAAATCAACCAAAGATGTAGCCTCAAGAGAGCTCTGTATGCCATCATCTATTTGGCTCGTCTGGTTATTAAAAGGTTGCGTTCTGAGTCTACTTGTACAGACACAATTTATCAGCTTCAATGAAATACAAGTCTCGCATGTGTGTGATATGTTTGAATTGCTTGAGTGATGTTTTTCAGGGCTGGAAAAAAACATTATTTGGTCAGCTTAGATATTAGAATAAATGTAACTTGTGGTAGATCCAAGGAATACAGCCAAAAACGAATTAATTGTTGTTCTGAATTTTTGCAATTTGTTTTTATTGTAGTAGGTATGTATTTTCCTTTAAAATATTTTTGTTATTGCTCTAATTCATTATCAATGACTCACATTTGCTTATCCACAGCTTCCTGTGACTGTAGTTTAACGAGATCAACATGGTTCACCAATAATTTAACAATATCTAATAAATTTGTACATTGAAATATCTTCTTTCTCAATGGTAACGGCTTGCAAGTTTCAACTGAAAATATAAAAAACTATTAATTACTTCCACACAACATAGTAAAGCTCATATGAATTATTCTGTTATTTATGAACATAGCCAGATTTATTAATAAAGATTATATGTTCTCCATAAACATAAACCTGTAATGCTACAGCATCAACATTTATATCATTTTTAATATGTAAGACTTTATGATGTAACAAGTACTTTGTTACTTACATTTAGACAGAGACTGTTTGGGTTTGTTTACATGAACGAATCGCGTCTTGGGAACAAGGTAATGTAAAGAACTGATGACAGATAGGGCCGCTTACCGAATATTTTCACTGCTCTGTATTCAGCCAGTATGCTTTTGAGGGACGTCATGAATATCCTATCATACTCATTCTGTAAAGCATCCAAATACGGACTTGCCTGCAGGAACTCATCATACGCGGTCATGAGCTGCTCCTCAGCAAGATACCCTGCACAGAAACAAAGGAATTCACGACTCTGCCCTAACCGTCCGTTATAATGAGGCCGAGATTCCCGCCAATTAATATTTACCCAGGACAAGTTTCGCTAAATCCTGCGATGGGAATGGAGGTATCGTCATAATGAGGATTTTTAACTTAACTTAGAACTAGGATATCGTTAATTACGTTTTATTTTATTTAATTTATTACTGAAAGAAATCACAAGTAAACACTACAATCATATACTCTTCAAAACATGCCATTGCCTGTTACGATGCTACCCTAAATATTTTTTTTGCTAATCAAAGCAAGCAAACAAGCTCCAAACACAAAGCCTCATCGGCCAGCCCTACGATATTTCTATCTCCAGTTTTCACATCCTAAGTTCGATTTTGCTTCTCCCTCACACTACGACTTTATGCTGTGACTACGTTTTAATATTACTAAATTTGGAACAATAATAACAGTTCGATTATCAGCCGGGGCAGCACTATTGCGCGTCATCACAGCTGATTGTTGAGCTGTCCAATCGCTGACAAACGTCAATCGACGCCATATTTCATCATCAACTCAAAATCAACGCCATTTATTTGTAAAACTTAAATTTGGGCTTTACGGCTTTACGGCTGTGAATTTTGATATACATTGTTTATTTATTAACCAGTGTTACAGTTTTTTTTTTACTTTTTGTGATAAAACAATCCCAACCCAACATCTTCAAAATGAGTTCCACTGCTTCAACACCCCTTTTTGCGTGTTCCCGTTGTTTCTCAAGACATCCTTTCGAGGAATTATCGCCTGGCGAACAACTTTGCAAGGTGAATTGACCAGAAATCGGTTAACAATTTAATATATTACTATTGGCGCAAATGCGTCACATTACTTGGCAATCAGATTATGACGCGTATTGTTTGGTGATTTTCTAGGAATGTCGTGGTTCCTTCCCCGTTGTCAAGTGTACGTACTGTCGCTCAGAGTTTCAACAAACAAGGTCAGTGTTAGCTTCTATGAATACCTATCTCAACTAATCCTATGTTACAAAGTATGGAAAACAAACATTGTACTTTCCAATTTCAGATGAGTCACTACAAATCCCACATACCCTTTATAAATCACCTGGTACAGTTGAGGTTTTACCATGGATTTAATAATTTTTAATCGCATGTGGTATTTTATTTTAGTTCATTGTAGTAGGTATTAAAGTGTGCACTATGTATTTTTCAGCAAGTCGAACACTTCATCTATCTGTAAGAAATGTGAGGCGAATGTGAAGGCCTATGGGAAGCCTACTGCTTGTGAATACTGCAACATCATTGCTGCTTTCATTGGTAATTAACATTCATACAAAATTGAACAAAACAATTTACAATGTACTGAGTTTAATTTATATCTGTATGTAGGTGCATCTAAAAGTATGTTTATTTAAATACAGCAGTGGCTGTTGAAAAGAGTTGGGGAGCTTTGCCCAGCAGAGGGAAAGTAAAGTTAAATACTTCTCTATCTATAACACATAATTAACAGAAAGGATAGTAGATCCTGTGCAATGACCAGGGTTCAGTCCTGACTGAATTTGTGCAGTTATTCTCTTAGTAATTATAAACCTTTTCATATTCAGAAAGAAAAACATCATTTGTAGTCTAGAAAAATGTTATCTACAGGTTTCCTTATAAATTGTCCTTAAATGACCAGCAAGCTTTATCTACTTAAAAAGTACAATTAGTACTGACATTTTGCTCAAGTGTATTGTTCATATTTTCAAGGCAACAAATGCCAGCGATGTGCGAACTCCGAGCGCAAGTACGGTCCTGCTGTGACATGCGAGCAATGCAAACAGCGCTGTGCCTTCGACCGCCATGATGATAGCAAAAAGGTATGCATTATAATATTTTCTACTGACATGTAAATTGTTAAGTTATTAAGTATCACTTTAATTTATAATTGTTGGTACCAACATAAAATGTTTTTTTTTGTTTTGGATTTTTGTTGGTTGATGTATTTATAATTATATGAGTGTACCCTCACTATTCGTTCATGGAGCTTATATTGTGGCCCATACAATATTCCGATAAAATGTATATTTAATTTGTTTGACAAGTGATCAGGTGCTTTGCAGTTTTAAACTTTGGTCTTTCATCATTCATATTAGTAGTACAGATTTTTTTATCTACCACCAACTTGGCAGACAAGCTTGCAGTCCACCTGGTGGAGAATGGTTACCGCAGCCTATGTACACCTGTAGCATCAGAGATGTTACTTGGGCGCTGCTGAACTCTTAAATTGCTTTAGAATAGCCTTTTTAAATGAACCCATGCTACAATCCTATGGTAAAACTAAATGGACATACTTTAGAGCCATTCAGTTCGCGGACTCTCAGGTTCACAAGAAATTTCCTACCACGAACACTCAGGTTGTGGAATGATCTTCCTTCCAAGGTTTTCCCAAAGGACTATAGCATGGGTTTATTCAAAAAGGGTATTCTGAAGCATTTAAAGGGTTCGGCAGCACACAGGTAACATCTCTGATGCTACAGGTGTCCATAGGCTGCGGTAACCGCTCTCCACCAAGTGGGCCGCATGCTTGTCTGCCAACTTGGTAGTATAAAAAAAAACTTCAATGATGAGATGTGTCCGTGCAGGTGGATGGCAAGCTGCTGTGTTGGCTGTGCACGCAGTCGCTGAAGCGCGCGCTGGCGCGGACCAAGCAGCACCTCGCCTCCGGGGACAAACATAAGCACAGGACACACAAGTAAGTTCTATTTATTAGCCACTTCTGTCCCACTACATCATATCATCCCATTTACGTTCCCACTGCTGGGACACAGGGAATATAGGAATGTGTCTCTTGACGAGCGAGATAAGGCCTTCATTCACCATGCTGGCCAAGGTCGGGTTGGCAACCTGTGGAATTGAAAGTTGAGTGTGTTCCCACCTAGCCAAAATGGTTTTTTTTAAGGGGACCTCAAATAAAACCAGCAAAATATGGGTCAGCGAGGTGTCAAATAGAGCGTAAGAGGTACCCAAAATAAAATAGATAGATAGATCATTTATTGTCATACAAGAAAACACTTAAAATACATACATTCTTAAAATACTATTTTAGTGTACAAGTATGACTCGTCAAAAAATTTTTACAATTATATTAGGTAATGTATATTAAATTAATTTCAATTTTATTATTAAAATAATAACAATATTTACAAATATGGCTGTATATGGGCTCAAAATAATAAAATTATGTATGTTTTCTATGTTAACTTAACTTGCGTTGATTATTAATTTTTATTTATTCTGTTCTCGATTACTTTTACAGATCGAAGAGAGATCACAGGGAAAAGCGTAGATCATCTGACATGCGGAAGTCGATGAATAATGCAGATTCCTCTCTGAATGACTCACAGCCCCTTGAGAAGAAATCAAAAATGAATCCATTACAAGGTAAGTCTCTTGATAGTTCACTGATGATTACATAATTTCAGCAGTTTCAATAGATAGCATAGTGATAGCACACTCGATTTTCTGTCTAAAGGTCGTGAGTTCTAAATCTCTGGATTTTTTTACAAAAAAATTAGATGCGCTCTAAAAACGCGTGCTCTACGGTGAAGGCAAACATCGTGAGGAAACGGCGTTTATTAGGGTTCCGTAGCTAAATGGCAAAAACGGAACCCTTATAGATTCGTCATGTCCGTCCGTCCGTCCGTCCGTCTGTCCGTCCGTATGTCACAGCCGTTTTTCTCGGAAACTATAAGAGCTATAACGTCGAAATTTGGTAAGTAGATGTATTCTGTTAACCGCACTAAGATTTCAGAAAAAAATTGAAAAAAAAATCATAAAATTTGGGGGTCCCCATACATAGGACTGAAATTTAAAAACTTTTTTTTAATCCAACCCATACGTGTGGGGTATCTATGAATAGGTCTTCCAAAATCATAACAATGTTTCTAACACCATTTAATTCTAAACTTAATAGTTTGGACGTGAGACTCTTCCAAAGTGGAAAACAGAGTGTCCCCCCCCCCTCTAATTTCTAAACTAAGAGGATGATAAATCTAGAAAAAATATATATTGTACATAACCATAAAAACTAACAACGAAAATTGGTTTGAACGAAATCTATCAAGTAGTTTTTTTATAATACGTCATAAACTATTTCATGCTGCGGAAGCCTACATGGGCGTGTCCGACACGCACTTGGCCACTTTTTAAAAAAAGAATCCCTTAATTATTCCCGGATAATATGTCATGTATTTCA
This sequence comes from Chloroclystis v-ata, assembly GCA_963691955.1. Lineage (NCBI taxonomy): Eukaryota > Metazoa > Arthropoda > Insecta > Lepidoptera > Geometridae > Chloroclystis > Chloroclystis v-ata. Next base: position 5,056,130 of record OY829902.1, on the reverse strand, counting down.
TCATCTTCATTTCGGCTTATTTATTACTACCTACTGCTGGGCCACAAATTCACAAACTTACTCGTCTATTACCCACTTTAGTCCTGTAAGAAACCTCACAGTTGTTATAAAAAATAAATAAAATAACTATTGCTGGACAATTCACACGGCGACATCTAGCCCGTGGTAGGCTCTAAGCTTGTGTAACGGTTGCTAGATTTCTGATGTACTTAATAGAATATACATACATAGATCGATATTTTTTTATTACACACTAGTTGACCCGCCCGCGGCTTCGCCCGCTTCCTGTAGTTTTCTCACCTTTTAAGCCTTCCCTGGGCTACTAAGAACATTTCAAGACCAAAACCAACAAAATCGGCCCGGCCGTTCCCGAGATTTAGCGAGACTAACGAACAGCAATTGATTTTTATATAAAAGATATAACACTCGGAACAAATATTTGCAGATCATACAAATTGTTGTCCCGAGGCGGGAATCGAACCCATAAGATATTATATATAATAAAACAAATATGTATTTATGTATGTATAATATGTATATTCTATTGAGTAAGTACTTATATCAAAAATCTAGCACCCGTAACACAATCTAAGAGTCTACCACGGGGATAGATGTTGTTGTGTGAATTTAGCAATATTTATTTATTGTTATTATTATGTTGGTAGTTTGTAGTCGTATCTAACAGCGTGTAAGTGATATCGTTCTCAGGCGAGCTGGACCCGCACAGCTCGGACCACGTGGTCGCCATGACGCAGCTGAAGGAGACCATCGCCAGTCTGCAGAAGAAGGTGCAGCAGAAGGAGTCCGAACTGCTCTGCAAGGACAAACTGGTGACCAAACAATATATTTATTATTTATTTATTATTTTCTAATTACTAGTTAAGTAGTAAGTTGTGGAATTGAACCCCATCGTGCACCTCGGGATTTTTCTTATAGAAAAAATAATGTGCGCTTTAAAAATTCGTGCTTTAACAGTCACGATGTTCGCCTTCAGGCGAACACCGAAACCGGCATGTTCTAAAGTACAGATCTTTGAAAGTACATAATGAAGGATGGCCTAATCTGTCTCGTCAAGAGAGAGGTTCATATATCCCATAATCACGTGCCTTGTGCATGCAAGTTGACGATTTTTCAATTAAGTTTGCCGGATTGTTTCTTATACAATGATGGTTTACTCCAATAGCTATCCATTTTGATGCATTGTGTACAAGTAAGTGAACAAATTAATAAATTCCAGATAACGGAGCTGAAAGCCCAGCACCACAACACGACATGCGACATACGCAATGAGATGAAAAACAAGGAACGTTTGAACGAGACAAAGTTCACTCTAATGAACACAAAGATACAAAATCTACTAAAGGAGGTGGCAACACTGAGTAAGTCCGCTAAGAAAAATGCCAAAAACACTAAAACCGCACTCGTTACAGCTGACAGCGGAAGCGGAACCGACAGTCCTAACACTAACTAAGGTCTAGTGTTTAAATCAATACCCTAAATTAATACAAACAGTGGAATAACTTTCCCATTATTTTTTTACTCTACAAATGGTTTTGTTTGTAGTTTTTATAATGCTAAGTGTAAGTAGGATTCAATATGACATTTTAGTTATTTTAATTTATTTTTAATGTAACGTTAGATTTTTTACCGAATCTACCTTGAAATACTTACATTATTATTATTTATTTAGTATTAATAGTGAATAATTATTGATCGCGTCTTTTGTAAATGAATCACCTAAGAAAATCAAAATAAAGTTAAATTACAATTTTTTTTACTCATCACTTAATTTGAACTGTCGCGATATTTTGCCTTTACACAATTTAAAACTTGCACAACACAAGAGTTGTGTTTCAAAGGCTAAGTTGCATAAGTAGATAACGGAGATTGAGTATTTCTCATCTCCACTATTAAAAAACAAAACTAGTGCTAAGTAGATAGTAAAATTAACGTTTATTATTAATTATGTTACTAAGTTATGGTGTGCTAATTTGGCTATTGAACAAAAGTGTTACCTCCATAAACTATCTAAGCTGTCCAGGAATAACCGTTACCTATGTGGTTTCAACCAGATATGGATTCGTTGATTATTGATAAAAATTTTAGTATTGTCTCGGCGGGGTCTATAAGCCTATTTGATAACCCACAATTGCACAATTGTTTTCATAATTACATATCATTAACCTATTTTCCATGTAAAAATAATAACTACGCTTTTATGCCTGCAAAAATATCATGCTCGTTCTAGTACAATTATTTGTCACTTTATAATCAACACAAATGTCTTGATTTAGCATAACAGGGTCTAATGGTTTATTCCTGGACGCATATTTAATGTTTAAGTAGTTATAGAATTATATAAGTTTTGTGTCTTATTGTATCTGTGTCTTAAAATTGTGTTCCAAAATCTGATAACGCAACCTGATTAAATTACATATTTTACCTATTTTAATTACCTTATTTTAACTTTTAGGTACAAATCCATATCATAATTAGTAGAAAATATTCTCAAATCACAGAATTTATTATTTTGATAAAAATCCATACAATGCCTTATAGCTTAATAATGAGGCATAATATGGAATAAATGAAAAATGTGACGTTATTGTGATATCTATGTAATCTAGCTGTGAAATCGAAACACTATTATTTTATTTTGAACCATAATTATCGCTTCTTGTTTGTTTCTGATTGTATGGATATTGTATATTTACGATTATTAAAACAAGCAATATAAGAACAATAATTAAATTCCTTAACGTATAAAAATATTGATATTATTGTTTATAACCTAAGAGCCCGTGATGGCCAGACCTTCCTTTAATTCTAAAGCGTGAAAATTATTGTATGTGTATGTCTAACATAGGTAAGAATAACCCCATTTTAGATAACAGGTAAAAGGTTGTTATCTCCCAAAGGAACCGCGATCCAGGTTTCATGTTTGGGGGTTATTCTTACCTATGTTAGACATACACATGAAAGAATTTTCACGCTTGTGAATTAAAGGAAGGTCTGGCCATCACAGGCTCTTGGTCTATTATATCAGATAACCGGAACGGAAGATTTGAATTAGGCTTTTAAAAATGTATCTAAATGCTTCTGTTTTTTCAAAACAGTTTTTTATGTTTTATACAAGAACAAACTGTATTTGGTGTTAATTATTTTGTACCTAATTTTACATAAAGAATCTTAATGCTGTGTAAAAATTCCAATAGAAATATCTGTGGAAATATAATTAGTATACTATGTTAGTAATGAAAGGATGAAAATAAATGAAGAAAATACATAAATTTTTATTTTATTTCTGGTTCGTTACTGGTTAAACGTTTTAATTTTTTAAACTCTATAATGTAGTAGACCTCTCGCGGGTATAGTGATGCCGACTTCGTTCAAATTACTGCGATAACCAATCTGCCTAGAGTAAACGTGGTAAAGTGTGAATTTTCCATTCAACGTTCCTACCTAATAGCAAAATTATTCAGGATTACAAGATATTTCCTGCACATTATATCATTTGAATAATGATTTCGTTCCTGTGGACATATTTTTGAAATATTATTTCAATGTAATAAATCAAATTAATTTTTAATTAATTATTATTGTAGCTGGTTCACGGAAATCTAGCAGTTCGATATGACGACTGAAATAATTATGTATTTAGATTAGGTCATCTCGTGCTTCTTCGAGAATAAAATTAATTATATTTTATTTTCTATGATATGATTCAACCATAGTTATTTTATTTTTAATGAAATCACGTATTTTCTGCTTTATCTTGTAGAGTACTTATATCACGAATTGGTATATTTGTTTGACAAACTAAACACGTTTAAGCTATTGAAGCCGTATTAATAGCCAACTACAATTGTTCAGAAGCAGGTAACGTCAATCATCTTATCATTAGCTTTGTTAATACTGCCTCCCGTTTCTAAAGCAGACACTCAACTAAACTAATATTCTAACCGAAAAGTATTCCAATGACTAATACACCTAACTTAACTTTAAGTTTATAATTATCACCCGCATGTAAATAAGTATATATATTTGACTAGCGAGATGAATTAAGGCCAGATTTATTGTCAAGAGAGTCCTGTGCACCATCAATTGGTACGTTACGTATCTAACAACGTAACCTACGTATCTATAACGTAGTGATTATATTATCTATGGTATCTAACTAATAGGGGTGATAATGTATATGTATGTGTAATCGACTTGGCACCGTAATTGTACTTGTTGATGACTATATGACTCGGCCTATGAATAAATAATTACTTATTGCCTAACTTTTAAAGTTCCTTATAAGTTATCCTTGAAATTGTTCACAAGTATGACGATGATTGTTTCCTGTCAGACGGACAATCCGTCAATGGTAATTATTAATATCTACTATTTGCTAATTAATGATTTCATCAATCTAGTACAGTTTTCCTTAGATATGACAAAGTATATAGAAATTAGAGTAGGTATAGGCACCTGTACCACATATCATCATGCAATTATTTCAATGACAAATGAAAATAATAATAAATCAAAAATATTTCAAATAAATTTACATACCTACCTACGTAAAAACTTGAATTTTTATGGCATTCCTTAAAATAGATTAGGACCTACTTCCTATTTAAAATATGCCGTGAAAATACCAAACCAATGAAATTAAACAATTAAAATATTTCAGTGCCTACATACTTACAATTATTTTATGATAAACGTGTGCTTATTACTAAAATTCCGGGTAAAAAAGACAAAAAATAGGATGATTCCTACTTTTTGTCTCCTTTAGGTACGCGGAATCCCTTGAGCTTATTTTGTTCTTCAGCTGACTGGAACATTTCAGTATGGTAATGAGATCCTACTTGCTAGTATACAATTGATCGGGGTTACATATAGGAGTTGTGTTGTGACCTGACCACCCCTAGTGCTTAGTTCGTGGAGATAACAAGTCTTTAGGCATTAGTTATAGTCCGAGAGCTAATACTAATTTTAGGTTGGCATTGAGGAAAGCTGAAAACGATGACGAATGTGAAAAAATCATTTGGCTCCTGAAACACAGTTTATACTAGCTCAGGAGCCTATGGATCACTTAATTTTTTTGTAACTATTTTTTATATCAAATATTATATTATTTTGCTTTTATTTATGTCCCTCAGCTAGGTAAAATTGTAAATAAACGTGTTGGGGTGTATCTAATAGGAAAGGAGCAGGACAAGTTATCAACTTGCCCTTAAATACATAGGATTAGGTCATAGATGACCCCCACTCTATGGATTAGTTAGGTACATACATAGTTACATACCAAAAATTTATACCAACTCTTGGATACTATAGTTAGGTGTTTTGATGTTTAGCTGTAATCTTTCTTAGTCACCGGAACACGATATGATCTTACAACATTTACCTATGTATTTGTTTACAGTGGGTTGCGCGCGCGCACCATTCGGAGTTTTACTCTTGCAGCGATAACTTCTTGTTTTAACAATAACAATGGACGTTCGTATTGCTTACTTTTTCGCTGTGCTGGGAATTGTGTATGGAAAATGTAAGTTATGTTTTTAAATTTTAATTAGTAGGTAAGTACTTACCTATATTATTATTACCTTATATACTTCTGACTTTCTCTTGTACAAAAATCAATTTACTATGTACTTGCTAAATATAAATTATTAAGGCTTCTTAATATTTTGTTTATATTTACTATGTATTTTTAATGAAGCGTATTTGCCTGGAAGAGATCGCTCTCAGCGATAAGGCCGCTCCTTGTACCTACTTTTAAATTTTTTTAATAGTATTGAGTTTTCTAATTTTGTTTTATTTTATAAGTAAGTACAATAAAGTGTTTTTCATTCTTAATTTACATGGCAGCCTTATGTAAATTAAGAAAGAATTATTAATAATCGAATTTAGTTGGTAAAGTGTTAAAGAATATGTTCAAGAGAGACCCCTGTTATTCCCCTTTGTTGCTAAAAGTGCTCCGACAAACCACTGTTTTCAAACACCTTATTATATGTAATTTTAAAAATAAAGTTTACTCTAAATTTCAGTTGGTTGCAGTTCCATTAAAAAAATCGTCGATGGTCACAACTCCCGGCGCCTCCTCCTCGCAGAAGGAAAAGTGAAGAACCAACCTCCTGCTAGGTTTATGAAAACAATTGTAAGAAACTAAATCAAATTATTTAATTTTTTGTTGTTCGAATTAACAACTGAAACTGCTAGGTTTCTGAAAACAATCGAAAGAAACTATATCAACTTATTAAATTTTTGTTGTTCGAAATAACAATAATAGGTTCTACCAGACCCTTGCCCATAAGTTGTAGCTGTACAAATGAGAGACCCTAAATACGGAGGAGAGCAATTAATTCATATTGAGATAAACGGGCAATAAATATATTATTTATTATGTTGATCATAAAAGCGATCTCTGTACGACATTCTGTTACATAAAAAAGCGACCGTTTGCTGTTAGTTCTTATAGTTAAGGTCAACCGGGGCAAATGCGTGGTATTTCTCGATCACTTCAAGTTAGAGCCACATTGTGATCAAATGTATGGCATTATCCACTTTTTGAAACTGTAGTCCAATATTATGGCTATTTCTGCACAAAGTTCAATCAGCGATATCTTCCCTGGAGCTTTACAGATGTTTCAAATTGACTATTTATTTAAAATGGGAATTTTAGATGCATTTGCCCCGCTTTGGGAAAATGCGTCTTTATTGAATAAAAACTTTATTGGTAAGCTTTTCGTGATAATAACTATATATAACTTTTTGGTTCAAATTTCTTTGCAATAGTATGATAGTTAAACTAGTCAAAAATAATAATTGACGCATTAAGAGACAATTTAGTAAAAAATGGGGAAATGCGTCTATATTTTGATAGACGCATTAGCCCTCTGTTGAATCCAGATGCTGTCAACATTTTATTTGGGTACGGACATCTATCAAAACTCAACAAAAGTCTAAAAATAACAAATGTAAGTAATACGATGGGACGATAGTAGACAAATTTCTACGCGTGAGATTTTGATTGAACCGTGGAACAATACAGATTGTAACAAAACACAAATTTGAAGGCTACACCGCATTGTTTTTAAATTAAAGTTAAGTATATTCTGGATTTTGTATATTTTCAAATAATAATTTGACAAAAACGATATAAAAACTTCCAATAGACCAGATTTTTCTTGCATTTAATTTTCATATTAAAATTTGCCGACATAAAAAGGTTGACGATATATGTTTTGGGGGTAAATGCGTCCCACAGTCGCAATTGTCCCATAATAGCAGACGCATTTACCCCAAGAAATTAACCCTAACCTTATTAATGGAAACATTATTATTTCTTTAAATAAAGCTATTTCACTAAAAATAACTGTCTGGGTAGGTAGCCCATAGTTTATTCCTTACAATGATTATTGAATAAAATCAGTTAATTGAAGAAAACTAATGACTAACATGGATTTAGTAACTCGCTTCACGCAGTCAAAAGTTGTTCAGAAACGTGCAATTTTTTAAATGGTCAATTACTCGAATATGTGAACTGCTACGCCATCCGCACGAACAACATGTTCTGTATTTAGTTCAAACAAATGCAACTAGATGACAGAAGTCAACGTATGTTGAACTGTTCTCGAATAAATTCAAAAAAACGCATTTTCCCCATAGACGCATTTAGACTGGTTGACCTTATAGACAATATTGTACATTCTATTAGCAATAGTAATCAAGTATTTATCAAGTAGGTAAATGCCTCTCAATCGATTTGTTTCTTACAGGTTTGGGATGAACGATTAGCTGCTAAAGCTGAGGCCTGGGCTTCGAACAATAAATTTGTACACAACCCTAACAAGGGCATTGGTAAGTCGATTTTTGTATAGGTATGTCCCACACCCTCATCATAAAGAATATACGACCCCACTACTGGGTAAGAGAAACAAATCAAATCAAAAGAAGTAAGAGTTTTCTGATAGGAAACCTAGACGTAAATAAATAACATTTGCAGTGAGGAGATTGTGTACAGATGTTTATTATATTATCAGATTCACCAGACTTCAGTTCAACCGGTGAAAACCTGTATCAGTACAGCACTACGGCCAAACATCCTTCATTCGACCCCGAGGTGGCGCTGGAAGCTTGGTTCGTGGAGCATGAAGATTACACGTACAAACCGCTAGAGTCCAGCGATATGCATACCTCGCGGCCCATAGGACACTACACTCAGGTAATCTAGGAAAAGAATATATAAAATTTTGTAGCAACGGGAATTACTCATGTATTTACAAAGGAGTAAAAACACTCGACGTTTCGACCCCAACAAGAGCAGTCTTAGCATTCATTACAATCAGACATTCGCCCACTGCGACAGAGGCAGTTAAAATACAATGGATATAAATAAAGCACTTTTTTGATGGGAAGTCTATTAATATCTCACGTAGGTAATCCGCATCTCTACAATACAACGGATGTTTACAATAAAACGTACGAAGGCTGTTTTTATCAGAATCGAGTAAGAGGTAGAGTATATTGTGTTTAACATCAAGTAATATTTGATGTCGTGTTTCGTGTTGGCTAAGTGGGAGCACATTTGTCTTTCATTCCGAGGGTCGTGGATTCGTATGTAGGTACGTCGTATATTTATAGTCCGCGAACAGGTAGGTAGGTTAGTACATATCTAGGTATAACGCTGCAATATCTCTTATTTAATTTCCTTCTTGAGTATATTTTCCCGGGGATAGGTCGTGATAATGGAAGTAAACACCTTATTTAAAATTATTTAATTATTCACGACTTGTCAGAGTTATCGCTTTACCATGTTTTTCTGATAATTTCTGGAAATTCTTAGTCATCGTCACGGCTATAAAGACTACAACAGTTTCCAATCATTCACAATTTTATGTAATGACAAAAAGTGAATGAACACAATTCATCTTCTATTTTCAAAGTAATGCGTTTAATATTATTACCAATTTGAATAACCATTCATTTAAAATAATAACCACATTACTTATGAATTACCTTAAAACGAACCATTTGTATTAATTAGTTCAAACAATTCGGAACGCTGTTTTTCTGTGACGAAAATACGAGGATACAGGCGAGTGGGCCCATACAAAACTTGGACTGCGGTCCCAGACGCCTGAACACATTTTTGAATTGGTCGACTTGGACCATATACCCAATTTGCTTTAATGTACAGTTAACAGCAAAATCAAATCACATAACTCAGGATTTATTTTATTGTATTTTTTTAGTAAGAATGTCATAAGAACTATAATTATGCGAATGATTCTTAAAAACAAGGATATCCATAAAGGACTGCCCTTTTGTTTCAAAACAGGTATTCTACTCTTAACACCTGAGGGCTATAATATCTATATTAATAATTTCGTGCAGGGGTACGGTAGACTCGATCGAAACCTTATTTAAATAACGAAACATAAAAAAATATTGATTCATGAGTCGACAACATAATGTCCGGAAAATTCGTATTATGGAGAATTTCGTTAAATTCCGACTGCAAATTAAACAATAATAAACAAATCGCTGTCGCCAAGCACGTTCCGTTTCTTAGATACGCCTCGCCAATTGACACATTACGTTCGTCGCCCCATAAGAATCAATCACAAAGAACTTAGAATATGTAAAACGAAACGTCTGATATTGGCCGATTCAACCACAGAAAAATAATATTAGTTTCCTTTTTATGGCCCGATGATATTGTTAAGGCTGCTGGTTCACGGTGGATGCAGGCTGCATCCGACCGTTATACCTGGAGGTCGTTAAGGGGGGCCTATGTCCATCAGTGGACGTCCAACGGCTGACATGATGATGACGAAGTATGTATTTTGTCCTAAGGTATTAAGATGATTATCCTTGAAACAGTTTAACTTATAAAATGATAGGTGTCTAGATGACATTTGTCAAAATGACAGCTGTCAAACTTTAAACTGCCACAACTGCCTGGCTTGGCCTAGAGATGCCGTACTATTTCAACATTCACGATGACAGCTGTCAAACTTTAAACTGCCATTACTCTGAAATGGCTTGGCCTAGAGATGCCGTACAAAGCTCAATCGACAGGTGTTAGAGAGAGCAACATCATAATTAAAACACATTTCTTCAGTTCAATTCCATATGTTGACTTATGTTAACATAAACATAGCTTAATTATTTTGTCATTGGAGAAGTCCCTGTGTCCCAGCTGTGGAAACGTAATAGTACCAGCTTGAGTTATTACCTACTAATTAGCGGCTCATCCACTAACGACCTCTGTGGCGCAGCGGGCGAAGGTCCGCCTGCGACGCAAGAGGTTGCGGGTTCGATTCCCGCCTCGGAACAACTATTTGTATGATCTGCAGATAGTTGTTCCGGGTGTCTGGGTGTTATATATGTATAATAAAAAAATATCTATCTATGTACGTATATAATATTAAGTATATCCCAAATCTAGCACCCGTAACACAAGCTTCGAGCTTACCACGGGGCTAGATGTCGCTGTGTAAAATTGTCCAGTAAAATTTATTTATTTATTTATTTTATTTATTTAATTATGATATTGCTCTCTCTAACACCTGTCGATTGAGCTTTGTACGGGATCTCTAGGCCAAGCCGTTTCAGAGTTATGGCAGTTTAAAGTTTGACAGCTGTCATTGAAATCGTTGCTCTCTCTAACACCTGTCGATTGAGCTTAGTAGGGTATCTCTAGGCCAAGCCGTTTCAGAGTTATGGCAGTTTAAAGTTTGACAGCTGTCATCAAAAATGTTGCCCTCTCTAACACCTGTCGATTGAGCTTAGTAGGGCGTCTCTAGGTCCAGCCGTTTCAGAGTTATGGCAGTTTAAAGTTTGACAGCTGTCATCGTAAATGTTGAAATAGTACGGCATCACTAGGCCAAGCCGTTTCAGAGTTGTGGCAGTTTAAAGTTTGATAGCTGTCATTTTGACAAATGTCATCTAGACACCTATCAGTTTATAAGTTAAACTGTTTAATATCAATTTTGTATATTTTGTTCTATGTATTTTATCGATGCGAAGACTGATTTTTAAATTCCTATTATTATGTTGGTATTTTATTTTTTGCAATAGGACAATAAGACATGATGCCAACTGTACTTTAAACAATAGATTTGAGGTTAAAATTACGAGTAGTCCCACTCGCCCAAAGAAATAAACAAGAAAAAACTAATCAGGCGACTGGGACTGCAGTCCCAGCTTTGTCGTGGGACCACTTGCCTGAATCCTCGAAAATACACATTGTTTTATGTGAATAACTGATGAAAAGCAATGAACTATAATTATCTATACAAGACTACTTGTACTTGGGTTATAATCATCATCATTTGAGTCATGGCATACTATCAATATAACAATCCATGAAAAACGTCCCGGACGAATGTGAACTAAATCAACAATCCATATAACGTCCTAACAAGGCACGGGTCTCCTCAACAGAACTCATTGTTGGTCTTGGGGGATTTGGTACCTATAAACAGATGATCTAAAATAAATCTAATAAATAACATTTCCTATAGTACTTATTATATTTTATTTACAGATGGTATGGTCTGACTCGACCCACGTTGGATGCGGTCTATCGAAATTTAAAGAAGGCTCTTGGACCAATTTCTTGTTCGTTTGCAACTATGGTCCGGCGTAAGTATTTTTTACTACATACCTGTAAATACACGAACAGTCGGTGAAAATTGCAAGTTTCAAGTATAGGTATTGTTTTCATCCTAAATATCAAAAGAATATTTGCAACGTCAAGAATTAAACCCCTTATTAACGTACTTCCCAGTAATAAGTGGTTTTAATTTCTATAATTGAATATATATTTTTTAACTTCCACAAAGCTAGCCCTAAAGAACTTACACATAACCTGGATATTGCTGTGCAAGTGCTCGGGCTATATTAATTATATATTTATTTGTTTTTCAGGGGAAACTACATATCCGAGACGCCTTACGATAAAGGCGCGGCAATAGGACACTTGCATTGCAGTGGTTCGGGAAATTGCGCGCAAAAGTATGGCAGCACGTGTTACCAAAAATAATACAGAGGCTATATTATAAATAGTACTTAGAAATAAATAAATAAGGGATATATCAGACAAGGAGCGGTCAAGCGTACTGCGTTCTTTACCACCGCGGTCAGAATGTATTCTGTGTAAGTGATTATAATTAAACGTAATATTATACAGAAAAAGAGAAACTGACTGCTTGAACGCTTGACCACGTGACCACTCTTTGTCTAAATACTGCCCAATATGATATTTAATTTTTTTTTATGTAATTTTAACCCCTACTGATTATTTAGTGAAAGCTAATGGTTCAAGGTGGTTGTAATGCAAGAAGCTATTAGTTAGTTTAAGCCAATAATAATGAACTTTTAAACATAATGAACAAATTGGAAATACGGCTCCATTGCTAATCCGAATATTATGTTTTACAGGATGTATCTATTTTTTACATACAAACTTATTGTGAATTATGATTTCTAAAAATATTTCGCCTAACAAATAGCATTATTATCATCATAATCACCCCTATAGTGCGTTACCACTGTAGGGACGCAGGGACTTCTGTTTGGAGATAAGGCCTTATAAATGCGCTACACTCGTCAAGTGCGAGTTGGGAAATGTCACATGTTTTTCAATCTGTTTAAAATTCTTAGAGCAGGCCGGTTTCCTTACGATGTTTGCCTTCACTGTTTAACACGTGTTTTTAAAGTACATTCATTTTTCAAGCAGAAAATCTAGAGATTAATCCACGGGTTTGAACCCACGACCTTCGAAATGAACGTCGAGTGCACTCTCACTGACACAGTAGTTAAATTGATTTGTTGGCTTTATCACCCTGTATTCAATGAATAGTTAATAACATTGATAATTGATAACAATATATTGATAAGCCGTTCTACTTGATAATCAAAATAAGTAGGTAGATAGCTGTAGGAAATTTAGTATAATCCATAATTTTAATCATACATGGATTAATAGCTAGTGTTTTTGTGTTAAAATGGTAAGTAAATCTTTTCATATTATTTGTTGGTTTATTTAATTGATTAATGCTTACCTGTAAACCTATAAATGTTAGATCAGTGCCTATAGAACGTAACGTCGTATCGGCTGAACGCCTGTTTCTTAGTAGATGAAACGAAAGTGAGTTGTAAAATAGGTAAGTATTTAACTCTAACGAGGAACCATAAACTGCACTTACGTCTCATTATTAATACCTACCTAACAAGTTTTCTTTAGGGGAGGCCTCTGCTAAATAGCAAGACAATCTTCACGAAACCGGTGTCATTATTAACAATTAATTTAGTTTTTTAAGATATAATCTTTTGTAAGATTGTTTATTAAGGGCTTTATATATTTATAATTAATTATTAGGTATCTAGTTCTGTAACAAATTTCCAGATATTCCTACTATTACTAGCATGCCTGCCGTTATCATGGGCCGAGCCCTACCAGAGGCTACTGGAGCCCCCGTCGAGGGTGGAGATGCCGCCGCCGCCGGGGGCAGAGTCCTCCACCAGGGAGGTGTTCCAGAGCTGGATGACCGTGCCCCTGGACCACTTCGACCCTCTTAACACGGATACATTTCAAATGGTTCGTTTAATTCTGGTATGATTGTAACAGTTCGAAAGAAAGAAAAACATTTATTTGAGACACATAAATCTTACAAAATTAAACTTTAATAACTAAAGAGAAGCATTTGCTGTATTGTTATTCAACAATGCAACGCAGATCCTCCTTGAAGTTCGTTGAAAGCCTTAGGTCTTACTATCATTTTGTTTTACTAACATTGTAAACGTGTGCGGAGGGATATTGATGATGATGAACATTTGTAACTATCACGCGAATTTCGTTTCGTTGGAACCATGCCTACATATGTAAGTAACTTTAACTATAGGTATAACTTTTTACCGCGAGAAACTAAATCTATCTCTTGGAAAATTACCAACGCGGGCAAAAGCTGCTGGGTGTTGGGCAGAAAGCTTATAAAATATAATAGAAACTAGTTTATAAAATAGCATAGGAATTATGATATTCTAAATTTCGAAATAACAACTGTATAAAAGGTAAATCTTCGCCGGATTCCCTAAGTGTATTTTGGGTTAGATAGTCGGTTGGTATAGAAACTTTAATATCTACTATCATTCACAGCGGTTCATGTTCAACGAAGAGTTCTTCGTAGAAGACGGATCGCCTATCTTCATCCTAGTTGGCGGAGAATGGGCGATTGTGGCCGGCTGGCTGCGGGCTGGCAATATGTACGAGATGGCCAGAGAGAATGGAGGCTACCAGATCTATACGGAGCACCGGTACTATGGACAGACGCAGCCGTTTGCGTGAGTATTTGGTACATTTTAATTAAGCATACCATACCTTGTGATCCATCTTTCACATCGACACTTTCCTTCAGGTAGGATTTGGGGTCAAGCAAGAGTGTAACAAAAAAAATACTTACATTCATTGACAACATGAACGAATAAAAACTGCACCTAAAGGCCTGTGTCGAAATGCTCAGATAAAGACATGATTATTATCACCATTGTAACAATCATTATTAGGTCCCCATACCTACTGGGTTCGGATCTTGCCAATAAGGCCAATAAGGTAAGGTCAGGTAGTAAGGTCTTTGGGATTTGTTATATCACCGCACTTATCACGCATGTTGGTGATCTCTATATACATAATAACGAAAATGTTCCTCGTCTTACTGTAAATAAAATCGTCTTACTGTTGATAAAATATGATCTCAATATTTTACAGTGAACTAACCACCGAAAATCTACGTTTCCTAAACGTGGACCAAGCTTTAGCAGACTTAGCTTACTTCATCGAACAACTGAAGAGAATCCCTCGCTTCGCTAACAGCAAAGTGATCTTGTACGGAGGCTCCTACGCCGCTAACATGGTGCTGTGGTTCAAGCAGCGCTACCCTCATCTGGTCACGGGGACTGTCGCCTCTAGTGGACCTATCAAGGGCGATATTGATTTTACTGGTAATAAACAACATATTTATTTAATTAGAATTTTTTCCTACCCATTATAGTGTGCTACGAAGCTACGCAATCTCACGTAGCAAAGAAAAGAGTTCAACGCGCGCTCATTTTATTCGTAGCAGCATATTTGTAGAGACTGACTGATATTGCTACGACTACCGTTTAAAATAACGTAGCAAAATAAAACCCATAGAGTGTGCTACGATGCTATTCAATTTCACGTAGCAAAGAAAAGAGTTGCTTATTTTTAGATCCTTTCAGCTTCATGAAATTCTCACAAGCAGAAAACGTTTTCGCGTTAGCGTTTGGTCATTAGTTATTTTGTTTATAGGAAAACGAAATTACATATTTATAACCATTATTATTTTATAATTTCAGGGTACCTGGAGGTAGTCCACGAGGCCTTCCTATCAGAAGGTGGCGAGGAGTGCGTTGACCACATCAGGCGAGGGATCGACGACACCATCGAGGCTCTGAAGACTGAGGAAGGGAGAGACCGAATTGATGATGCGTACCGGTAAGATATATTTATTATTAAATCATTATCATCATATGTTTCTAATAATACAGAAGAATTATTAGTTTCATGAAGTGACGGAAGTGAAAGAAATTACGGGAATGGCCAGGCACTGGACAGTTACCTATCTGTCGAGTCTGAAAAGTAACAGAATGGCGATTAAGGAAATCGGACCATAGAAGTTCCTGAGATTAGCGATGAACACGCTACAAACAGTCAATTAAACAAACTCTTCGGCTATAAAGTACGCTAGAGAATGTCATGAAAAACGCTATATTTTTTACTAAATTATCTAGTAAGAATGTCTGTATCTATATTTTAAATTTATAATTAAATTATAGATAGCAATTGAATAAATTAACTCAAAACACTCATCAGAATTGAAGGACTAATTAGTAGTACCAATAGGCACTAATATCGATCGTCTATTTTCCAGGCTGTGCAGACCCAGAACTTTAAATTTCGATGATCGATTCGATATGGGCTATTTCTCCGGTTTGATTACATGGTCCTTTTCTTCGTCTGTACAAACGGCTTCTCCAGGGAGTTTGAGGGCGATTTGTGCCAACTTTACCAGTAACGCTTATGGTAAGTGATTTCATTGTATCTACCTAACCTATTACCTACCTATTATGTGTCCAAGTGATCTTTACGATATTATGGAAATCATCATCATCATCACCTCTTTTTACGTTTACTGCTATTACTGCTGGGAAACAGAGACTTCTCTCTGGAAGAAAGAGATTAGGCCTTCATTCACCACGCTGGCCAAGTGCGGGTTGGTGAATGACACAAATCCTGCAAACATTATTATGTTCTCAGGATATGCCGCTTTCCTCACGATATTTGCCTTCACCGCTAGATCACGTGTTTTTAAAACACACATAATTTTTCAAAAACATAAATCAGAGGTACCTACTCGGCGGGGTTTGAAAGCCGCCAACATGCCTCTTCAAAAATAAAATAGAAAAAGATAAGCAGAGACATACATGGCTCTTATAATAAATAATGTTAGAATATGTTTTGTTTATTTATTCAGGCAGTACCCCGATGCAGCAGATCGGTTCGTACATATCTATGGTGCAGAACATGCAACCTAACACCTGCTGGGGTATATCATACGAAGGCTATGTTACCTCGCTTTCTTCCGTATCTCCGCCTACAGTTTGTAAGTATACCTTCATACAAAAAATTTTTTGTAGAATAGGTACATATACTGTTCTTGAAATAAAAGTAAAATAAAATAAATAAACATTGCTGGACAATTCACACACAGCAACATCTAGCACCGTGATAAGCTCTAAGCTTGTGTCACGGGTGCGTAGAATATACAAACCTACATAAATAATTTTACCTTGAAAACACCCAGAATACCCAGAAGTAAACGCCCAGAACGCAAATATTTGCAGAACGATTCGACGAGACGATTAATTGCACTGTCTATCCTAGGTTTCAATTTCAATAATTTTGACTAAGCTTACTTACATTTATGTACGGCCTATATATGGCTTATATGGCTATATACGGCTTATATAAGGTACTAGCTGCCCCCGCGAACTTCGTCTCGCCATATACTTTTACAGAGTGCCCCCCCCCCATATAATTTCTAAAATAAGAGGATGATAAGGCTAATAAAAATACATAATGTACATTAGCACAAAAACTACCAACGAAAATTGGTTTGAACGAAATCTATCTAAGACCCCCCGCTAACTACAGACTTTCTATCGGCCGATAGTTTGGTCGGGTTGGGCTGTTAGTACGTTTTTCGACCGATACCAAATCGTGTAGTATGCGGACTTGCATACATCTTCATACTGATTATAAGCCCGACCAAACTATCGGCCGATAGAAAGTCTGTAGTTTGCGAGGGCTCTAATAGTTTTTTATAATACGTCATAAACTATTTCATATAAACAATTGCTGCGGAAGCCTACATGGGCGAGTCCGACTCGCACTTGGCCACTTTTTATTTACTATCATAAAAGTGAATCAATCTTAAACGATAGCCATATACCTACTTTCGGTTAAAGACTTTATTTTAGTAGGTACTAACTGAGTCCCCGTACCAAAGCATGATGCCTTACCGAACGGGCTGGTTTATATCGGTACTTACATTTTTAAACTCTGATATCTTTCGAATGGAATGTCCGAATTGAATAATTTAAAAAGTTTTATAGAGATATTGAAATATTCGTAATTACAATGTAATTTATTTTAATAATTTTTTATTTGAAAATACAAATATAGAGCTTTTCCTAGCGGCGGCATATAAATTAATTATATTGAAAATTAAAACACTTATTGTGACATAACTATAATAGTTAGATATATGTTGTTGCGACATTTTTTGTAGGTATTAATGTGTTCTACAAAATTGTAGTACATTGTATATTTCTAAAATGAATACTTTTCGCAGCGCATGCGATATAAGGATTTTTTTTTACATCTTGGGTTACATATTTGGGTTTTCCGTACGGATCCCTACTCTTTTTGAAAATGTAATATAGCCTATAACCTTCCTCGATAAATGGACTATCCAACACTGAAAGAATTTTTTAAATCGGACCAGCGGTTCCTGAGATTAGCGCGTTCAAACAAACAAACAAACAAACAATCAAACTCTTCCGCTTTATAATATTAGTATAGATACATACGCGTCAATAACTTCAAGAGTACGTGTAACATACACCCTGTATATTTACAGCTCGTGCGTGGACCTACCAGACCTGCCTCGAGTACGGCTACTTCCAGACCGCGCCGCGGATTGGTACACCCTTCGACGGCCTGGTGTGGCTGGATGTGGAGTGGTACGTGAGTCTCTGTGAGCGAGCCTATGATGCACGGTAAGGAATATGATACAAGATTTTATTGGTAAAAGGGTAAATTTACACGTCATAATCCGAGCATAAGCACAGTATTAACCCTTATTCAAATATAGGGGGATTATTTCCCACCCGACTAGGGTATACATTTTGGTATTTTAAATATACAAGTTAGTCGATTTTTCATTCGATTAGTACTACACATTAAAAAAAAACACCATTTTTTATCTTAGGCAACACTGTCTTCTGATACGTCACATTATAAAATGTCAAAGTCAGTTTAAACTTGAAGGACAGGTATTTTTCACAAAAATTGCGCCATTTTTGAGTTGTTGTGAAGTGTTTTTCGTCTGAGCAGCAGAAAAATTCGTGTAAATAGATAATTGAGCTTTTATTTATATGTTGACTATATTTCTGATAGAATAACAGTGTAAACATTGTACGAAACGAATGATTTGTGATAGTTTTTCAGGACTAAAGTAGGTGGGAAAACTTTTCTCTATATCCATTGCGGTAACTCCTTAGTGGGAAACTAATTCCCTATGTCCTTTTGCGCCCATTATTTTATCTATTATATAAAAAAAAGTCATTCTGTCTGTCAGTTGTTTATTCAAAATCAAAACCACGTATTAAAAATCTCATTTATATAAAGTTAATAATTATAAGGCAATGTTATTTTTATAAGTTCAATAAATAACTAATTAAAATGATTTTTTTTATTATCAATCTAAATGACTAAATCTAAGCAAAGTCGGGGGCAACAACTAGTTATGCCAGTTTTGCAGGATAGGATATAGGAATATAATTTCCCACCATTAAAAGAAAACATAACCTATATAAATATAGGGAAATATATTCCCACCCAAAAAAAACCTATATTCCTGTGTTTTTTTTTAATTTGAATAAACATACATTAAAGATACACCTAAACGTAAGGTGAATCCGTTATAACATCTTTGGTAACTTTTATACAGCGCCGCATTTGTTTAAGGGTTAATCAGTTAGGTAGGTACTTACTCTAAATTTTTATTTTTATTTTACTCCCACTCGAGGACCAAGGTTAGGTACGTTGTGATCTTTTTTTTCCATACCATTTTCTAGTTTTCACTTTCATTACCTACCATAATAGGTTAGGTACATTAATCTACAATAATGTAAGTTTAGTTTTAATAAGGTAATAAGGTTTTGTCAATAATTAAATAGGTAGGTACATTCATTAGCTTAGAGCTTAGACACTGAGCAGGTATCACACTGTCAACTATAAAACTAAATATATAAAATAATAAATATTGAAATTGATACTTATTTAAATGAAAGTTACCTAATTAAGTACCTAAAATTCGTTTTCAGATACAACGAAGCGTTCGTTCGCAACGCAATAGACAGAACAAACACCTTCTTCGGCGGCCTAACTCCCGACGTGAACAACACCATCAACATCCACGGAGCCATCGACCCCTGGAAGGCGCTGGGCGTGGTCGACAGGGACCTTAAGGATAACTCTCCCACGTTCTACGTGCCTAGGTAAAACTTATTTTATTTACTAGCCGACACGGCGCCGTGACAGCTTGCTTGCGTTTTTTTACGTTATCTACAGATAGTTAGTTAATATAATAAAGCCCAATAGCCTTCCCCGATAAATGTAGGTACTATCCAGCACTGAGAGAATTTTTCAAATCAGACCTGCGGTTCTTTAGATTAATAACGACAGTACTTAATAAAGTAGGTAAATAAAATAAACTATTCAGTATCACGGTATTATTGGATGCGCATGCAAATACCTAACAAGATTCCGCAAGTCAAAAGTTTATCGCCAAATTATGCTTTTCAAAATCAGGGGTCAGAATGACACAGCATATTCCTAATTACTTACATTATCCATTACGAAATATTGTTTTCGTCCGTTTCATAAACAGATAGTTTATCTTAGTATGATGCAATGAGTATTGCGTATCTGCAGTGTTATTCATCCCACCTCAGCATAATCAAGGAGATAATTAGTAGGTAAGTACAAACCTATAATAATAGGTATCTAACTCAGTAGGTCGGTAGGTCGGTTAAGATAAAACTCAACACTGTAATGTAAGCCAAACATCTTTAAAATGTTGTCATCAATGTCACTTTTTGTTTAATTTTATAACTCAAGAACGACTAGGCCGATTTAGGTACCTACGTTTGGTTTTAAAATAGTCGATGTAGCCCAGGGAAGGTTTAAAAGGTGAAAAAACATGGGGGAATAAAGAAGTCAAAGCCGCAGGTGGGTCAGGCAGTTATAATAAAATACATTTGTCACTGCCAAATTGTTTATTATTGAGTCAATTGTACAAAACACCTTCCTAGGAACGAATGAAGCAAAGAAAGAAAAGTCACCGTAACTTAGCTTTTTTGAGTCGTCAAACGCATGATCAAGGATCAAGTAGGATAACTTAACTAAAAGATGTCTAAATATTTTGTTTTGTCGACAGGGCATCACATTGCTTCGACATGGGATCTTGGAGAGTAACAGACACCATTCGGATGACTAGTGTCCAACAAACAGCTAGAAGATTAGTCGCTTCATGGCTTGCTGAATAACAATATATTTTTAGTCAAATAGAAAATTAGGTACCTATACAGGAGTTTCAGTATTTTGGTACTTAAACGCAAAAAAAGTGCCAGCTAAAGCTGACCATAGGTACACGTCTGGCAACCTAATAAAAGCTAGAAGTCTTGGCTATAAGAACGTCACGTTATTATAGGCCCTATCCCATAGATATAAAAGAATAGGCAAGTAGGTACCTAACTATCGTAAACTACAAAAAAATATAATTTCCTGGTATACATATTAGAAACTTTATTTGATTCGCCTACGCGCTTATGAATTCGTATCGCGCGAATTCATATGCGCGTAATCGAGGTAGGTACTCTTTGTGCTTGTCCAGAAAGGGCGAATACGCCGCGAATCGTATCGTCGTCGAGGTACTAGACATCAATACATCGCGTCGCGCGAATTCAAAATACGCGCGTAAATCGCGTGCTCTACGCTAGACTGTCGACTCGCGCGTGTCGAGATAGGTACTAGGGACGCCTTGTTGCGTCCAGCTAACGCGCGAACTCTAGAGCGAGTGCACGTATCGAGGGAAATGGAACGCCAAAATTTTGACACGGAAACGCGCATTGGTACGCACCTTGTGGACGCAACGGTCGCGCGAGAGAATCGCGGCGTATTCGCCCTTTCTTCTCTCTCTCTTAGAGCTTGTCCAGAAAGCAGCCATAACAAATATTTGCAGATCGTAGGTAGGTAGGCACCTAGGTACCTACATACAATTATAATGTTCTGGGGGAATCGAGCCAGCAACCTCTTGCCGCAGGCGAACTTTAGCCCGCTGCGCCATATACCTACTACACGAGTTTTACGACTAAGCCAAAAAAAGTAGGAAGGTTGGTAGGCAGATAGGTAGGAACCTACCAAATATTTAACATTTTCGCTTCTTATGAACCTAGGCAGGTAGTGTGCTAGACAAGTAATTGAAGGTATTTGTCTAGCACTTAAACCTAGGTAGGTACTGAGGTCAGCAGCAATGCTTATTTATAACCTAGCATATTCAGTGCTTACTGGGATCAACATGACAAATAAGTAAAACAAATTAGATTCCGGTCCCCCGGCAGACATAATTTATTAGTTTGAAATTCCACAATCGATAAATCCACAGAAGTTAATAGGAAACTTTAACGGGTCGAGATTGAAACTTTAAAAAATATAATCACAATTAGATACATACATACTCACTACAAAGTCCTAAGTCATACTTTAAAATCTTTTACTAAATCAGTGTGTGTAGGCTAACTTTCACTTAAACCTATACACATTGCATCACAATAACTTTTAGGATATAAATGTACAGTGCACTACTTCTTTGGGATAAGTCGGTGTGTTTTCAAAATGGCTCTTTTCCACTTTATTCCTTTTCAGAAACACAACACAAATTGTACAAGGCGGTAGATGACAAGACGTGGGGTCTTTACGTTTTTAATAATTTCTAGGGTAAAATAGTCTAATTTAAAAAATATATATTAATAGGTACACTGAACAAAACTCATCCAAACGCGCTGTACTATACTTGCAGTCAGCAAATATCAGAGAAACACAGTTTATCCAATTTCTGCTGCACTGTGACAACACCAGAGAAGTAGTTTACTCTACCAAATTGTCATAGCACTTAATTGTAATTGAAAAATTTGAGATTGCAGGCAGTCCATCATCTTGAACTTTTTCAATAGAATAATTATTATTAATTAATTCATAAATACAAAATTATATTGATTGAAATTCATTAAATCTAAAAATACAATGCATTATTAAAATTAGGGCAGTGTAAAACTCATTTACAGAAATTCATAATTGGTTTGAAATAGTTACATACTCATAATGTGACTGCCATAGTAACCCCTGAGCGAATTTAAATTCAGAAATGACGGCACCTTGTTACGTCTACTTCTATAACTAGTGAATACTTAGTCTATGAACCTCGCTCGTGCAACCATCTTGGATCTCTAGTTCCACAGACGAGGTTCTATTCACGTAACATACAATACGTCTAAAGAGAGTCTCACGTGCTCTCGCTACAATGACACACGTAGAATAAGAGCTAACATACTGGTGGAATATTTACAATGTTCTAGTTCAAGTTTGAAGTCATTCGATCAGTGGCTTGGGATTCTCCCACGGGAAGCCCACCCGTCCGAAGTGGCCGTAGGTACTGGTCTTCTGGTAAATTGGCGATCTGAGGTTCAGCTCCCTGTTAAACAGAGAAATTGTGTTCAATATAAGTTTTTAGAGGTGATGAGTTTTTCGTGCTTATTATTTTTCAATAAAAACAATGTGTTTTATCGACACTAAATATGAACAACAGAAGGTATGTACTTACTTAACAATTTTCCCCGGTCGCAAATCGAAGTTCTTTTGAACAATAGCAAGTAGCTGCTGTTGTGTCTTGTGTGAGGTTCCATAGTCGAAGACAGTGATCGAAAGTGGCTCCGCTACTCCAATGGCGTATGCCACCTGAGAAAATAACAATTAGGAAACTTAACAACAAAGTACTCAATTTTGAATTTACAATTTAGGGTTCTAAAATCAAGCAGTCTGTAGTTCATCTTTACTAAAAATACATCTGTAGGTTAATGTACGTCTCTAATACTATCACTGAAAACAAACTCACATACTCCATTGACCCTTCTAGATTTACTATTATTAGTATAGATATCCAGAACAGTAAGTCTTGTCTAAGTAATTAATTAAACACCAGGAAATATAAACATTTGTATTTGTCGTCTCCTCGCCGCCATGTCCCTCCCTCTCACCTGCACCATGCAGCGCCTGCAGAGGCCGGCCTTCACAAGAGACTTGGCGACCCAGCGCGCGGCGTAGGCGGCGGAGCGGTCCACCTTGGTGAAGTCCTTGCCGGAGAAGGCGCCGCCGCCGTGCGCGCCCCAGCCGCCGTACGTGTCCACGATGATCTTGCGTCCGGTGAGGCCGGCGTCGGACTGTCAAACGGACAAAATCAATTACACATCTACTAAAAGACACCTAGTTTTTTTAACTGATATTTCTCTAAGATCTGTTTTACAAAGATGCCATTACAGAATGACGATGATATTTTAAAAGCGCGCCGACCAATTTACTTACTTTACTTAGGTTGCGCCCGTTTTACGAATGTTACGTAAACAGGTGTACCAGGATATATTTACTAAACACTGAAGTAAACACTAAGATAAGAGATTCAAGCTCAGTAAATAAGTTCTTCTGAACTTTTCTTTATTTTGTTTTGATATTTACCTGGGGTCCTCCGATATGGAAGTTTCCGCATGGGTTGATGTGAATCACGGTTTTTTCGTCGATGTACTGAGCAGGAATTACTTCTTTGATAACTTTCTGTCTGATTTCATCGCGAAGGTTGTCTAGTGTAATCTAGAATTAAAAAACACTTTCTTTTACTATAAATTCGCATCACTAATATTAATAAAACTCCTGATTTTTTTGTAAGAAGACTAATTTAGTTTTAAAAAAAAAAAAATTAATATTTCGAGCCCTAATTTAATTAAAAGTTGATATGGCAACAGCTTTCATCGAAGCTACGGTGACGTAACATTATCAAACTTTTGTGTTGACACGTCGAACGATAATTATATGATAAGAAATATAGATCATTCTCGGGACTTGTTGCTATGCGGTATCAGTTACGGAAGCTATAAAAACGTGCGTTGATAAAGATGTGTGACCTATTCACATTTTTGGTGATTAGCGACTTTCTGTTGTCAAGAGCTTAAACTCCTCATTATTATGAAGCTGAAGTTTGGGTGTTTGGTTAACAAGCTAAGTTATCTGCTGTTGCGAGTTAATAGTGCGTTTAATGGCCAATTTAATAGTGATATTTTGCGTGAAACGCGTTTCTTCACTATCGGCCATAAATATGCTCAGAGTTGCTCAAAGAGCTATGAAGATGAAGATGGCTGTGCTCGAGGTTACTGGACCAGAAGATCAAACCAGAAATGACTATTTATTTAATGAATAAGCCCGACATATTTACCATGAAAATATGAGAAATAGATGAGATACGTAGAAGAACGAGTGTCACAGAGTCATGCGGATTAGTTCGTTGAAATGGCAATATCATTAGGCCATAAAGCGCGCATATTACAAGGTAGTTTTGAACGATCCGCGATAAACGCTTCGGACGGATGTCCACAGACATAACGATCAGATGATTTAGTGACATCGGCTGGTGAATGCAAGCTAACTGAATTAACTGGAGTTTTTAAGAGAAGCCTATGTCCAGCAGTAGACATTAGACTTCTCAAACCAAGATGATGATGCCGAAGGCGAAAGATAAAGTCGGATGACGAGCTAGTTATTAAAGTCATTGATATTTAATAATAACCAAGATTTGAGATATCGCCATAAAATATGCACAAGGTCATATTTTGTGTCGTACGCGTGTACATCAATAAAACAACCGTTTATATTTAACCCCAAACCTTTTATCAGTTACGTATATTGATACGTATGTAGGAAATAAGAATCGCGTTTTCATGCTAATTATGACGAATAAATATCTGAACATTAACTACGCCTTATTTTACAGTCTATTAATTCTGTAGAATTTCATAT
Source organism: Chloroclystis v-ata (assembly GCA_963691955.1). Classification (NCBI taxonomy): domain Eukaryota; kingdom Metazoa; phylum Arthropoda; class Insecta; order Lepidoptera; family Geometridae; genus Chloroclystis; species Chloroclystis v-ata. Next base: position 5,030,635 of record OY829902.1, on the reverse strand, counting down.
ATTACATCATCCCTATTTACGTTCCCACAGATGGGACACATGTCTCTTGACGAGAGCCAAGTGCCCAGAATTTTTTTATGGAAATTATTTTTTTAATTGCAATGACATTGTTTTGTAACCCTAGATAATGATTACTTCGTTTTGTTACACGGAACTGTAATGATGACGAAATTTGATAATCTTATATCATTTTACACGAGTGTGAGAATAATCTGGTGGTTAATTTGATCAATAAAATATGGCTTATGTTTATGAGCAAACTTTGGCGTAAAACAATGACAAATACTTTGTTACATGTTAGACACCTACTTAATTCAAAATTTATAGTTGAAAAAAAAATATATTGTTGAATAGAGAACGCAATTTTTATTAAACTTTGTAGAAACATGAAATAGTATGAGAAGTATGAGAACCTAGTACGAGAAATAGAACTTAGATAGTTCAAGTAATTGATGTGTCAGCTTACCTTCTCAGAGTGTTGGAGCGAGACGACAACAGTGTGCACCCGGCGCGGCACCGTGGCGCCGCCCGCGAACACGTACTCTGCTGTCACCTGGAAATTAAAACAGTTTATAGTAAACATTTAACACTATGATGTTGCTAGCTGCTATGAATTGTAGTCTGTGTTATTATGATATGTATGCTTTATTATTGTGAAGTTTTGTCAAAATGCATTCAATAGTTTTTGCATGAAAGAGCACACACACTTTCGTGTTTATTATATTATGTTATAAATAAGATTTTAACATCAGAACTTTATAATTAACTACCTGGCCCGCCCGTGGCTTCGCCCCATTTATTCACATGTTTCCTCACCTTTTCCTAAACCTTCCCTGGGCTACTACTACTACTATTTTAAAACCAAAAGAACCTGAATCGACCTGCCGTTCTTGAGTTATAATATTACAACAAAAAGTGACATTGTATTCAAATTAGATTATAATTTATAAATCAGTACTAAACTATTTATCGTGGACTACTTTGTGAGTCATTAAATTATAACGCAGTAAAAGCTGCGGGTGAAAAGCTAGCCTATATTTCTTATACAAGATATATTTCCATATAGGTACATGTAAATACAAATAGGTGCAGGTTTTATGCCTTATTGGCATTATCACATCTGAATTGCACATTCAACGATGTCACAAAGAAGTGCTCAGAATGAATTGTGTATTGTGTACTGGTTTCAATCTATCGTCAGTGTAAACTCATCGTTTCCTACCACTTGACACCAAAGACAGTTAATCACCGAAGTCGCAACTTGATGCGCTGACGATAGACGAAACTTAAAATGATGACATGGTTACAATAAACACGAGCAGAGAAAATGATTAGGTAGAGCAATTATTGTGAGGAAAAATACAGTAAAAACAAAGTTTTAAAGATAGCCTGCCTGTAGGATGGCCCTGGCTTTAGGAGATAAGAAATTTAAACTGTTCCTGTGTTGTATAATAAATAATTATAGTATAGAATGCTGATCAGTTTCTCTTCAATACTGTATGCTAGGCTATTGTGACTAATTTTAACTTTTTAGCCTTGGAGTAGTTGGAACATTATTGCGTCGAATTATTGCAACAGGTTCTAAAAAAGATTTAGGATGTTAATAGTTAATCTATATTTGGATTATACATATATTTTTTTTTAGAATTTCGCAAAATAAAAACATAAATGGAACAATAAAAACTATGAATTTTCCCGTTAAAGAAGCAAGTACAAGCTATATTATGGCAAACTTTCATTATGATACATTCAGTAGATAAGTAGATTTCGCGCGAAATTAACAAGCATCCATACATAATACGAGCCTGCGGTTTTGTCCGCGTTATATTTAATTTTCCTTTGTAAAGATATAAATCTCACTATACAAAATGCGAGAATGAGACAAAAGCTATCTAATCTGTTACCAAATTTCATCATAATCAGTTTAGCCATTAAAATAACCACTTAGGTATTTGATACCTTTTCAACTTATCTCTTCTGCTTTAATGTTCAACATTAGAAAATCTGTTTCTTACAGATGCCTTCGTATAAGGTTTATATGTCTTGAAACTAACCTGAGTCTTAGAATCTGGGCGCGCCCACCAGAATTCTCCATTTCGTCGCAGCTCTGCAATCTTCTGGTTGAGTTTGTGTGCGAGGGTCACTGTGAGAGGCATGCACTCCTCAGTTTCATCAGTGGCATATCCAAACATCAATCCCTGGAACATGGAAATAATTAAACCCAATTACATATATGTAATCAGAGAAAATCTGGTTAGGATAAGATAAGATGAATTGATGCAGTAAAATAAAATAGGAAATGGGCATGCTAGAACTGAACTATCATGAATCACGACAATAGAAAGACATGAATGAAAGAAAAAATAATGAATTCTTTGCTCCTCTGTATAAAATTTTACCTATAATCAATTATAAAAAGTTGTTTTATTAAACAATGAATTTGTAAACAACAAATTATTTCAATTTTAAAATAAATTTTAAAACAATTTAGCAATGAAAGAACTGTACAAGAGTAATGCATGAAGTACCGACCTAAAAGACTAGTACCACCCCAAACTCATGTCCATTTGCATGTGTAGTGTAGGTAAGAGATTAATTACCTTAATATGTGCAGTAGTGTCATTCCGCATACTGTACTAACTTAATATGTCAGGGCTATGATAACAAGAAAATGGTTTTGGAGTAAGAAGTTACCTGGTCTCCAGCCCCGACCTCTTCATCGAGCCTGTTCTCATGCACCCCAGCGGCAATATCTGGTGACTGTTGGTCCAGAGCCAGCATCACGGAGCAAGTCTTGTAATCGAAGCCTGACCCAACATGCCATGATTAGTTGATGAAATAACACAACACATTCAAACATATTTCTCTAGAAGTGTTATCAAAATTCCATCAATTTATTAGCCCTGTGAATGTTCTGATAAGTTGATAACCTATTGAATTTGATGATGTTGTAAGGTTTAAATTTATTGATCCCTTGATATGTTAACTTTATTGGAAATTTTAACTATTGTTTTCACAACTTATTAGCCCTGTGAATATGAATCCTATTGAAGTTGATGATGATGTTCAAAGATCCCTTGATATGTAAACTTAAAAATATAATCTGCCATGATCAAAATTCTAACAAAACTAGCTTTTCTTGGTTAAAAATTCCAATCGTTTTGTATAGATTGGTAGGTGTGATTAGATGTTTTTTTTACAAAATTCAAGATTCCAAAAGTCCCAATCATGATTCATGATCATGCAAACATGATTTTCCACAATTTTTAATTCACATTTTTGATAGCCCAGATTCGATTCACGTGCAGCAGGTGTTGATCAAATTTATACCTGATCACCGGCCCCAACATCCATTTCCTCACGATCAGTGTGGACACCATTAGCAATATCAGGGCTCTGCTCTTCAATAGCCACTAATAAGTTCAGTGTTCGCCAATCAAAACCTAGTTATGGAACAAATTTTAGTGCTAAAATTTTGAATACCCCGACCCAGTCACATTGAATTGATTCTGGCTGTCAGCCAATATGCATTACTGCTTCATTTAATCACTCAAGGCTTACCTTTGGAGGAGTCATCATATCCGATGTGCTTCACAGTATCTCTCACAACTTTCTGGTAGTCCACATTAGCTTGTGAAGTTATTTCACCGCACAAAAGTATCATGCCAGTTTTGGTCACTGTTTCTGTAGATCAAAACACACATTAGATTGAGTTTTCCAAGATTTGTATTTATATGGTGTAATCAAATAGGACGATGGGTGCAATGTGTGTTTGTGTTTATGAAACTTACCGCATGCTACTTTTGCGTTTGGGTCTTGTCTCAGGTGAGCATCCAAGATAGCATCACTGATTTGATCACACATTTTATCTGCAAAAATGACACATTTTAAATCTTACAGAATTTCAGAATTGTGATGATTATTGCGCGCCGGACCACGTGCTAAGATTATTTTGACATGAGGAGCAAGATCGATCAGACATCATCAGAATCCATGATGTAACAACTTTGCGCCAATAATCATGTGTCATATACATGATATTATCACGTAAATATCGAGATTCAATGTGTGTAAAGGGAAATAAGTTATTGTTTTAGAGCAAAATGTATACACACAATTCTGCGCACATGTTTTGAGGCGGCCATTTTTCGTATCACACAATCGTGCATCGGCATTTGCAGAAAACTAACCTGGATGACCCTCGCCAACAGATTCTGATGTGAACAAAAACACTGATCCATCTTCCATATCATAGCTGTGTCCATTAGTTTTGGCATATCCATTCATTTTTGAATTCTCCGGCATTCTGAATTTATATTTGCTCACTAAAATAACCCGATTGAGTTACTCCAAATAACACTGTGGAAAAGAGGTTCGGCGCAAGACAGCACTGATATTTATAAGATTGGTGGGGCGCCACTGAGCGTATCGTAAAACCCAATCAGCAACGTTGATGTAATATGCGGCTAACGTTTCTATTGGCTAAATTATTTGTTTTGATTTTCCGACCTGTAACAGATAATAAAAGTAAAACCGCCAAATTCAACAAATCGGTATTTTTTATAAAATGGAAAACAATAAATTTAAAATGTACTATAACGATATTTACTATATTACTATTATAAAATATTAGTTTATTAATTCAATAATTAATGTGTGTTGTCGCACTATTAGTGAAATAAGAAATCTTAGGTTACAATAGAATAGTAAAATATATAGGTAAGTATTTAATTTTTTTTATTTATTGAAGCATTTTGAAGAGTTTATTTATTTACCTGACTTTTTGCTTTACTTTGTAGTAATATAAACTTAGCACTCAATCCTGTAAAAAATATTTTACGATTAAAAATTGTATGTGCACTATTCACGACACTTGTCAAAACACTGAGAGCGAATTTTTTGCGATTAAAGCTTTTATAGTTTGAACTTTGATGTTCCAATGGTTAATTACTTACAAGATTAAATTTAACTCATCATCCTGATAAGATGCAGTAGGTACTTCCTACATGCCACAAACTTGGCTAAAAGTTGAATTATGAATTAATACGTTATGAGAGGATTAATTTATAACCCTTCAACTGGCTGACCCGCCCGCGGCTTCGCCCACTTTATTCCTAGGTTTTCTAACATTTTAAACCTTCCCTGGGTTACAACGACTATTTTAAAACCAAAGGCACCTAAATCGGCCTAACCGTTCTTGAGTTATAAAATTCCAAAGAAAAGTGGCATTAATTTTTATTTTTATTTATTATTTATTGTATGCTCGTAGATGATTTTTTTATTGAATGTGAGTTCGAAATAAAAAAATCGTAATTTATTGTAGTTATGTGGTCACGGGACTTTAATAACAAACCACAGCTGGCTAGGTTATAAACACTGAGTTGGGATATACATGATAAGAATTAGCTGACGCTAGTCATAAGGTAGGTAAAGTAGGTTAGCCACCTACTATTGTTTTTACAACTTTTATTATGATAGGTACTTACTTGATGATGCAATAATTTTTAGTACCAGAATAAGTCGTACTTACCTACTCACATTATTATAACATAGCTCACCTACTTGTATTTAGTTTAGAAATAAATGATGTTAGAGGAATCGACATAAAGGGAATGAATCTTAGAAACCTTTAGATGATTTTTGAAGACCTATTCATAGATTAGATACCCCACACGTATGGGTTCGATTAAAAAAAAGTTTTTAAGTTTCAGTCCTAAGTATGGGGACCCCCAAATTTTATTATTTATTTTTCAAAAAAAATCTGAAATCTTAGTGCGGTTTACAGAATACATCTACTTACCAAATTTCAACGTTATAGCTCTTATAGTTTCGGAGAAAAACGGCTGTGATATACAGACGGACGGACGGACGGACATGACGAATCTATAAGGGTTCCGTTTTTGCCATTTGGCTACGGAACCCTAAAACCATCCTATTGAGGACGCAACACTGTACCTAGACTACTGTGCTAGATGCCTAGGGCATATGTATAGACCTACCTACCCAAAACCTAACCATACTCTCAGTATAAATCAGCGTTACCTACGGCGATATTTTTTTATAATAATTTTGATAGAATTCAAAGGCGGTTATGTAAGAAAAACGCAGTAATATAACATGTATGGTTTATTTAATCTTTTACTGATATTCGGAAAGGTTATCGCAGGCTCGTACGTGTTCAGATTTGTATTTATCAGAGAACTAGCTTTCCGCCCTGCGGCTTCGCCCGCGTTTTACACTTTCCCGCAATTTTCTTTGCTATAAACCTCACGGAGCCCGAGACCTTTCCAACGAATTCAAAACCGTGGAAATCGGTTTGTGCGTTCTGGAGTTATAGCGTCAGGAAGGAAAACCCGACTTTGTTATAGAAGTAGAGAAGACTAGACGACCTGCCTACAGCTTCACTTGCGTTTTTACGTTATCTACATAAGTAGGGACCTATAGTTTATCTCCTTCCTCGATGAATGTCATATCTAACACTAAAATATTTTATCAAATCGGACCAGAAGAAGTTCTTAAGTTTAGCGCGTTCAAATAAACAATCAATCAAACACACTCTTCAGCTTTATACAAGTTAGGTAGAGTATGTTATGGCTAATCTCGTATGTAAAAGGTAGGTTTTTCCCAATTCCCAATTATCTACCCGGACACCGTAACTACCTACCGTAAGTAGAGTTTCGGGACCAAATTATGATAATATGAGATTTTTGTTCTAACACGGCTTTCATAAGGCACCCGTATGTAGACAAAGGGGACTTTGGGACAAAAATATTATATCCAAAACTTATTAAGTATTTATTTTTTAAATATTCCCCGTGTGACAATTAATTTGAATGCTAGGAAAGTCCTCGGAAGTTAAGTTTTAAAAAAAGTTTTCTGCAGTGCATGCAGCAGGTAGGTACCTACGACACTATGTTTTTGTAAGCAATTTTGTCTACACGTGTTATCTTACTATGCTAAAATAATGTTATGAAAAACAAGTAAAAGACATAACTATTTTTAGGTACCTAACTATTTAACTTAGGTAAGTACCTACATTTTCTAATTAGGTAAATAGCTTTACAAACAATTAGAATTTCTTCTCCTGAGTTTCATTTATTTATTTTGCATCATTACAATACGATTACATCATTATTACAATACAATTTCAGGGATCGCTTATCCGAATTATGAAAAAATATTAACATTAAGTATAATATTTCAGTGTTGTATAGTACCTACAATAGTTTCAAGTACCAACCTAAATATAATCATCAAAAACGTAGTCAAAACTAGTACCTATAGACCAGGGTTTTTAATATTTTACAAGGAAAAAAATAGTAGTAGAATGAAACCCATTAGAAAAGGAGGGGAATATGATACAAATGAAAGGAAAAATAAATTACGGTCGATCTGAGTTCGGGAAGTGGGAGGGGGTGGGCTTTTAAGGGGAGAAAATGGTTTATCTCGATTTGCGGTGAAACTACAAGTCCTATGAAAAAAAGTTTTAAAGCAAAGTTGTAGGTAATATAAAGATCTACAACTTTTAATTCACAACTTTTTTGCATAACGTCAAAATGTATGTGAAAAATTCAAATAACTAAGTTTTTGGTTTTTTATTTCTATCTTTTTCAAAAACATTTTATTTTCTACGAAATTTGGTGAAAATTTACCTATTTATGTTCCAAATCCACTTTAATTTATTTGATTAAAAATATTAATTTTTTCACCTTATTTTGACTTAATTACTAAAAAAATAGACCAATTTTCAATCGAAAATTCACGTGTCAAAATATTAGCTTTTTTATAAAAATCGGTATGCTGTTTGTTCATTGAAATCTTTATTTTCTGATGGTTAAGAAAAATATATACATTACCATAGTAAATTATCTCAGAAAATGCAAAACACCGAAACAAAATTTGTATCATTATGTACAATTGCATCATAAAAATGTGATTTTTGCAATTTTTATTTCATATAATTGCTTATAATCCGACTTATTGCACATAATACAAACAGATTATTATATAATAATTATTATTATATAGTCTGAAAAGACAAAATCACATTTTTATGATGCAATTGTACCTATATGATACAAATTTTGGTTTCGGTTCTGTGCATTTTCTGAGAATATTTACTATGGTAATGTATATATTTTTTTTAATTATCAGAAAATAGAGATTTCAATGAACATATAGCACACCGACTTTTATAAAAAAGCTAATATTTTGACACGTGAATTTTCGATTGAAAATTAGTCTATATTTTTGATAATTAAGTCAAAATAAGGTGAAAACAATAATATTTTCAATCAAATAAATCACAGTGTATTTGGGACATAAATAGGTAAGTTTTCACCAAATTTCGTAGAAAAATAACAATTTTTGAAAAAGATAAATAAAAAAAACCAAAAACTTGGTTATTTGAATTTTTCACATAAGTTTTGAGGTTCTGTAAAAAACTTGTGAATTAAAAGTTGTAGATCTTTATATTACCTACAACTTTGCCATATAACTTTTTTTCATAGGACTTGTAGTTTCACCGCAAATCGGGATAAACCATTTTCTCCCCTTAAAAGCCCACCCCCTCCCACTTCCCGAACTCAGATCGACCGTAATTTATTTTTCCTTTCATTTTTATCATATTCCCCTCCTTTTCTAATGGGTTTCATTCTACTACTATTTTTTTCCTTATTTGACCATTTTTGAAGCTAACTGCACTGGTCTACTAGCTATATAGGTACTATAGGTAGGTACTTACTTAGTTTATACTTTATAGCAGGGGTGGCCAACCGGTCGATCGCGATCGACCGGTCGATCGCGACTGTTAGTCCAGTCGATCGTGGCAAGGCAAAAAAAGTGGCCAAGGGCGAGTCGGACTCGCCCATGGCGGCTTCCGCAGCAATTGTTTATATGAAATAGTTTATGACGTATATTAAAAAAAACTACTTGATAGATTTCGTTCAAACCAATTTTCGTTGTTAGTTTTTATAGTTATGTACAATATATATTTTTTCTAGATTTATCATCCTCTTATTTTAGAAATTAGAGGGTCCGTCCGTCCGTCCGTCCGTATGTCACAGCCGTTTTCCCCGAAACTGTAAGAGCTATAAACAATGATTTTATATAGTATAGATTTGTTACAAGCACGCGCATTGTAAAGACCCAAATAAAACCCAATTGTAACTTTTAGTTGTCAGTCTGCGTCGAGCGCAATCACGAGCTTGACATGCCGCAGGTTATTGTGTCCTTGCTAAAACAAATTTAAAATGCCATCGTGTGTTTCGGAAGTGTACCAATTACGATGCTAAAGTAAACAAAATACAAGGAATCTCGTATCACATGCCAGTATGCAAAGATACTTAGATTATTTATTTTTCCAAATAATTATAATAATTGAGGCGCTGACATAGATTAGTTAGTGTAGATGCGAATATTGATGCCGATGTAAATTCGATGTAAATGTAAATTCTGATCGAACATTCAACACATCAGGTACCTATTTTTAATCATCGCGTATATTTGATTAAAACCATAATTCATAAATACACAAATATTCGTCTCCATTCCGCACATAAAAATAACCCCGAATTAAAAAAAAACTTTTAAAGAGACAGAAAAGAAATAAGTAAATTAAATCTTTTTGAAGGTATTTAGAAAGTGTATTTTACTAATTTATCATTAATTATTTCAATTTAAATAAATATGATTTACTTTTGTAAGGTGTTTTATTTCTTACCTATTACTGTACATTTCACTCAAGTGTCCACTCTACGAATATAAATGTTAATCTATGAACTAGTAAACATTTGACATCTTATGTCAGTTTTGGATTCGCGGAACAGATTTCAAACTGCAATTACATGAAGGTAACATATCTATACTATATAAAATCATTGGCTATAAAGCTTTAATTTGGTAAGTAGATGTATTCTATGAACCGCACTAAGATTTCATAAAAACATTGAAAAAAATAAATTACATTTGGGGGTCCCATAGGACTGAAACTTAAAAACTTTTTTTTAATCAAACCCATACGTGTGGGGTATCTATGAATAGGTCTTCAAAAATCATAATAATGTTTCTAACACCATTTAATTCTAAACTTAATAGTTTGGACGTGAGACTCTTCCAAAGTGGAAAACAGAGTGCCCCCCCCCCCCCCCCTCTAATTTCTAAAATATTGTACATAACCATAAAAACTAACAACGAAAATTGGTTTGAACGAAATCTATCCAGTAGTTTTTTTATAATACGTCATAAACTATTTCATATAAACAATTGCTGCGGAAGCCTACATGGGCGAGTCCGACTCGCACTTGGCCACTTTTTCGATTTCTAGAAGTATGTATTTGGTAGATCGCATAGAGTCTCTTTAGTGAAAAAGAGATCTTGGGTCCAATCAAGTTGGCCACCCCTGCTTTATAGGATAACCGAAATGCTAAAGTTTTGATTTCTTACATGATTTAGATTACCTATTTAGGCTTTGCTGCTACTGTTTTTGTAGGCGTCGATAACTACGAGTATTTAACTTTTACAAAATCTTTGCTTTTGCGACGATCGACGCGGTTGCGGATTCGATTTCCGCCTCGGAACATTTTTGTATGATATACATAACTCTCCCTGTAAAATCACAAACATGGCAATTCGGCCCTTGTTCTTCCAAAGGTGCGATAATATCTGTTGGTTCCTGATACGTTCTAGAAGTTCTGAACGAATCTATGTAACACATGTGCATTGCCTATAGTATCTGGTAGCTATTTTGCGTAGGTAGGTAGGTACCTATTTATATTGTATTTAAAAATCAAAGTTGAGGAAAAAACATTAAAAGCTTTCAGATTCATAAGCCCTGCCAGGGACGTACCTAACAGATTAGATTTTTCTATAAGCGGAGGTTTCCTCAAAATGTTTATCATCACCAATGATGTTGAGAATTTTATAAGTAGGTAGTAATTATTAGATAGGTACCTACCTAGCTATTATATGTATTATACTAATGCTAATGAATTACCTACAGTGATTTTAATGTGTTAATTTGTCTTGGTAGTTTATACAACCAAGTTATTATCAAGGACAATGAGTACCTATTTATTATTAAAGACCTTCCCCTATCTTGAAAATGAGACAAGATAGTAACAAAGTTACGGACAGTGCTACATATTTCTTCCAATGTCAATATTTTTAACATTATAAGTAGGTAGGTACCTAGTGTACGTACCTACGTACCTGTAGCAATTCATTGGTCGATAAGAATGTAAATAGGTACTTACAAGTTTCTTTTATCATACTTTTAGTCTGATTGATAATTTATTGGTACGTGATTTGTGATTAGCGATAACTACCCGATGCACCCGCCTTTTCTTGATTATTCATCTTGCCTGCAAATCTATTTCGCCTAGTAGATAAAAATAACTTTCTCGAACAGCTGAAAAGTAAGAACTTATTATAATTTTACTATAAAAACTGTCATAAATTTTAAATAATGATAAATTCATATATTCAATAGTCTACGTAAATAAGGTTCGTGTATTTCCCGTTTATCTCTATATTAATGAACTTATTATAATATTTAGATTTGAGTTAAATGTAGGTAACCACACTATTACAGACGTGTCTTAAAGATTTATATTAGGTAGATACGCTGAAATGCACTGAATCGTCGAAATGGATTTGGCCACATAAGTTGAATCTAGTAAGCGACTTATGGCTTATTTTATGGCAAAAGGTAGGTATTTGTTGTAAAAAAGAAACGTAGTTGTCTGCGCCTTTTGAATTTTACTAGGTTTTATCGTTATAGCCAGCAAAAATATGGACGGATGATCTTGTGAAGGCTGTTTTTCTCTGTGACCGCGATAACTGGAAAACGTCCGATGGCCGAAATGCGGATGGAGAGCTAACTCATCATTATCATCCAATCTCAACCTACGTTGAGCTTCGATGCAGAAAGCTTAAAGGCTTAAAATTAGGTACTAATCCTAAACTCATACCATACCATATAGGTAGGTACTTACATTACAAACTTAGGGAACAGATAGGTACATCTACTTAGGACGCTAGTGACGAATCTTTTTATATTTATTTATTGCAATCTCTTTTTTAACCTTCCTGAATATATAAAATATAATAATACTGAGAACGTCCAGCTATTTCATTAAATAGAAGGATAGTTGTTTGTGTAAATAAATACTTAACACACAAACATTTACAATCATAATAGCCGTATATAGATTAATCATACAGATTTGATTGTGGACGAAGATAATTTGTAAACACCTCTGATGTTTAGTGAAAACGCATTGCTATTCTAAATAGCCGGCGGAGGTACGCAATCGAGACTGTTGATTGTAGGACACGAGTAGGAATGTTCGCTATATTCAACAATTTCAGAATACAGTTTTCAGTTTCAATGTGTATGTATCCTTGAAAAGTATATTTTCTTTATAATGTGTGAGCGTTTGAGTGATATTGAAAAATGCGTGGAGATAACGACTGCAAGTTTTTAGTGATATGTTTTTGGATTCTGTTTGGAGTCAGGGTAAGTCGAGTTTATTCTTGCTGTTCCTACAGCTAAAGATTGCAATATAAAAAGGGAATTATATAACAAGCAAACTATCACAAGAAAACTTGTACGCCTAAAGAGGCTTCCACTTTTCACTTGCAAATTAGTGGCTAAAAAAAGTAGCTTCTTCGTAGACACAGATCGAGTGTCATTGGCAAACACCGGAAACGACATTATAGATTACGGCACTTTAATTTAGTGATGGTGATGATAATCGCAAAAAAATAGAGATTTTGATTAGTGCTTCTACAAAGTTCTGTATAAAGATAATGACTAGGTAATTGTCTACTAGTGACAATCGGCGTTCAACAGTCGTGTCTTTGGTAGAGTTTATGTGAGATTTTAATTGAGCGGTTTGTCATTTGACGTCGTAACTATGACGTCGCATAATGGACGATGATGATCATAATGATAAAAGTATCCTTACCTACCTCGCTTTTACGTGCGACCAACAATAAAACTATTCAAAACAAATGATTACTGATAAGAATACCTTTATTCTGTGCTGAAAAACAGTTATATCAGAGCTATGTTAAAAAGCTATGTTTTATATCTAACAACAAGGCACTTTTTTTTACAATAAATTCTTTTTCGAAACTAAAGCGAGTAACAATTTTTTTATGAGGTTTTAAATGTTTTAGGAAAATGATGCCACTGATGAGTTTGGCCTTAACCGTGCTAGTTCAGAAGAATGGCATCATAGGGAACCTCGTGTCGCCGTTGAAATAGAAGAGGAACCTATCACGTTAGCTTGCGAAAGGCCCAGCGTCTACGTCTGCGAGGTTTGTACAGTACCTAAAGAACGAGGAATTTGATGCCAAAAATACACAAAAAGTTCAAAACGAAAAAGTACCTAAAATATCATAAACTTCATGATTTAGTAAGCGCATCGGAGGGAGAGTAGGTATATGCCAATCAAAGAAAAGTCACTAACATTATTATTTTAGTATTCCCTGATTCCCTAAACCTCAATCTGTTTTGATTATTGTTTGAATTAACTAAGCAATTTATTTCACAGTTTGATTTTCTTATAAATCTAGACGGGAAAGACCATTGTACCTTAATGCTCATAGCTGACAATTTTAGAACATTCAAAATCAAGTGTTGTTCTTCACAGGAACCTCCCGACATCGTACCACTGCTGACAGCTAAGACCTGCAACTATCGGAACACGCGATACCATGAGCAGATTTACAAATGGGTGGCTGGTAGGGGCTGTCTGCTATTCACGCCAGACTTTCTCTACCAGGCGGGATATAATAACCTCAACCTATCTGCTGCGTGTTTGTACGAAGGAATGTTTGCACCGTGCTTGGAGATTGTAAGTGTCTCGTCCGTGTAAAGCAAAATAATACATCCCTAAGTAAGCGATAGGGATACATTGTTGATAATCTTTAATGTAAATTCTCTAAGGACATCAGCGCGAGGCAAGCCTATCAAACATAAAACAGAGTAATAAAAAATACATTGGAGATTACATCCCATTGTCGTTTGCCTTCAAAAATAACGGAGCTTAGTAATCCTATAATATAATCGTATAAGATCTAATCGAAAGGTCTCATCTTTCTCATCATATTTATTTATTTTGCCCATATACCAAATAGCACCCGGCGAGCAGAGTTACCGTACATTTTCAAAGGTGACTAGGATCATTTGCAATTAGTCACCCGGGCACATTTGCCGACATACGGGGCAATATTAGCTGATATATTTACCCTTAGGCTAAAGAAGACGGATCGTGCGGCTGCTACCCATACGACCCTGGTTTCGAAGAAGTAGCCAATGCAGTTCGCGAGGCTGTGGTCCCCGGAGCAGTCGGCAGGTGGGAGAGATGCTACTACACCGCGGGCGACTGCTGCAGTCATCATATGTTTGACAAATCCACTGGTAATGTATTACCTATTTCCTTTGACAAAGCGATCTTAGCCTTTGTTGCTTACAATCAGCCTGATTGGCTTATAATCAGCATTTTACCCGATTTATATCTGAACAGTAGTAAGTACCTGGAGTAAAGAGCTGTTTTTTTTCTAGATGAAGATCATTGTGAAACCACGTTTGATGGCTGGACCTGCTGGCATGAGGCCGAAGCGGACACAATAGCCTATGAAGTTTGTTCGGAGTTCGCCTACTCTAATGTAGGGCCTTCTTGCCACCGTAAGTATTTCTGAAGAAAACCTAATCTACACTAATAATAAATCTGTAAGAGTCAATCATGGAGTAAGTTAGTTTGTTTTCAGATATATTGTGTTTATAGGCTCAATATTTATGATACTGAAACACTATCGACGATTTTTTCTGTATGTTTGTAGGTATGTTCCGCCATAACTCATAAACCAATGATGTGAATTTGATGAAATTTAGTAGATAAACATTTACTTACGAACGAGGTCCAAAACACAGGATAGGCTATCCAATTATGATTAGACATGGCCCCCATACAAACATAGTTTAACGCGGACGGAGTCGGGGGGGGGGGCACCGCTAGTGCATAATAAATTAGAGCGCTGATTTTAGGAGAGATCACGTGCGGCGCACGACGGTTCGATTTCCGCTTCGGAACATTTTTTGTACGAATATAATAATAATACCTTTTCAGATCACAGCTCCAAAGAATGCTTCGCAAACGGCACATGGGAGCTGCAGACCGATTACTCCACGTGCAGTGTAACCCCTCGTCTGTTACGTCGCTACAACTTCCACGTCATCATTATTGCGGTGTCCATCGCTACCTGCCTGCCCGCAGTCTTCATATTCTTCTTCTACAAGCGGCTGAGAGTCACGAGAGTCGCGATGCATAGAAACTTGCTGATAGCTATCATATTTCGGAATGTATTGGTTATTGTGAGCCGCCAAATGGTTAGTAATTTTGTGTTAGTAGAATAGAATACATACAATTTAAAAGCACATGCTCATAAAATTCGTGATGCAGGGGTTTTATTGTATAAGATACTAACTAATGCAATGAATTGGCATTAACTGCCTACCTATATCTGCTTAGTCATTGTCACTAAGAGACAAGACAAGACTAGACTGAATTTGCCAGAGAAGTGCCCAGTGGCACATAATAATGAGTTATTAAGATGATAATGTTAAGATGATGATTGTATTCTGACTGTTCTAAGTGCACAATATGTTTGCCTCTGAAATAAATAAACTGAATTGAATTAACCAGTTGTTCGATGTTAATAGATCTACATCGGCGAACTAACCAGCAGCGGAGACACTGTGATGTCGGGCCACAGCGTGGCTTGCAGAGTGCTGGGTCTGGCCGAGCGGGCCGCCGTGAACTTCGTCTTCGTAGCGATGCTGGTGGAAGGCGTGTACTTACATCGGATGATTGTCGCCGTGTTCAGGACGAAGCTGAATGTCAAGTGGCTGTATGGAATCGGGGTTGGTATGTGGAATAGATTTCTTATTTTCCTATGTCTGGATTTCTGTAAACACCAAATGTCCATCAATGAGTTGGGCTTAGGGTTAGTTAGCTTTATTTTATGTGTAATAAGCTCCTAGATCACGAGTTAGACATACTGATCTCATGAGGAACTGATATTCTCAATTTATTCGTTAACAATAATTAGCATAATTTATATACTTATTTTAAATCTTTAAACTAAAATTTATAATTAATATTGTGTTACAGTTATCGCTCTTATACCGGTAGCAATTTGGGCAACATTGATGGGAGTTCTAAACGACCACTCGTGCTGGATAATTTATACAGTAGACAACATACAATGGGCCTTGGACGCACCAAGGATAGCTATTCTCCTCATTAACAATATACTACTATTGGATATCCTGAGAGTACTGCTCACGAAGCTTAGAAATAGCGAAAATGCCAATCAACTGTAAGAATAAACTTCCACAATCTAATTCCCTACTAGACATGATGAAGACTCATGTACCTAAATACTCATTTGTTTCAGGAGCACTACAAAAGCGACCCTTTTCTTGATGCCGATATTTGGAACGCAATTTTTTTTTACCGCTTTTAGACCAAATACTACCAACTGCAGTGTAGAACAGGTTTATTACTACGTCGCTTACACGATGGAAGCACTGCAGGGCTTTGTAGTAGCGCTGCTGTATTGCTACATCAACAAGGAAGTAAGTTAAAGTACCAATGGTACCAAGCCAATACAATAGAATACCTACTACAAAAATTTATAACGTTTGAGACTTATCCCAATTAAATGAAAGTCTTATAAATCATACCAATATTAAGTTAACAAACTTTAACAAATTAAGAAATGTCCATGATACTTTTGTATTTTCAGGTACGCGGCCTCATCAAACAAACCTACCGTAAAACTGAGAACGCCGTCGTTTCTCGTGTCCGAAATGACTCAAACAATCGACCCAGCATGGGCCACTTGGACAGAAGGCTCACTTGCAGCACAGCCCTACCTTCCCACCCTGAAGAAGAAAACAAGAACCAATACGCTACAATTAGACCTAGTCTTCACGTAGCGGAAATCATATCCATACAAGCCAGCGAACGGCTTGGAGACATCCTAGAGCCAGTGTACGAAACTATACAAACTGGAGCGGTAAACGAAGGATACGATTCATTAGAAAGGTCAGAAAGCTCAGGCTACATACCAAGCAGAGACCAGAAGCTTGAAGACGATTACGGATTCACACAAGCATCTAGCATATCCATCGATTGCCAAGACTGGATCCGTTGCGTATCTTCACCTTCTAGCAGCATCTACAACAACTCACTCAATGACTATGAAACTAAATATTTGGAAAAAAAGTTTGCAAATCATCCAAAGCTGCAAAAAATCAATGAAGGTCGTGAGAAGAAAACTGATGACAAGGATCCTCTTGAAGAAGAAATTACACCAACTATTAGCAACGTTCCACCTATTGCTGTACATCTAGGAGAACTTGAGGCAGAAAATAGTATTGATTCTGAGATGGACAGCGAAATGCTAGATGAGATATTGCAATACATTGAAAATAATGACACAGTTGTTCTGAACCCGGTGTTGCTTTCACCCAATAGGAACGAAGACGATCAAATTATTTTTGTAGAAGATAACACAACCAAACACTAAATAGGTAACATGAGGTACTTTTAATGTAATTCTAAAGCACTTGCCGAACATTTCATTAAATTATTCTTTAACTATTCAAATGTTTTATTGTTGAAACCTAAGATAAGATTGAATCTAGCATACTTAATACAATTTCGTATGAATGACTAACACGCCCGCGATACGAATTTACGCAACACGCAACATGTCGGTTGTAAACGGCGATTTCGGCACACCCATACCTTCGTATGAGCATTTAATTGATCTGTCAACTAGTTTAAGATCTAGATCCTTTCGTTGGTTACAAAAGTGAGCGGAGTAGTGGGCCCAAGCGCAGTCGAGTTTGGACCTTAGAGTAGTACCTACCCTTCAATCGTTTTTGGAAACATATTTTTTTAGCACGATGTATTTGAGAATGTATACGATAGTGGCAGTTTTAGTTCTATGTTTGGGCGTTGAGAGTTTTCCGGACGGGGCGCCTATTGAAGCTTGTGTCAGGGAAAGGGCGAATCAGCCGAATCACAGTCAACACAGGACACAGCCTATAACCACTTTGCCGTATAGGGTTTTGGCTTCGGGAACTGAATACGGACCTAACACGCCAATCACAGGTTAGTGACCCACTCAGGTGATATACCTACATCAACATCACAACACAATATCAATCGAGACGGATGGATCATGTGGTCAAAGTAATAAGCAAGTACATAGCAGACTCGAGGCTACTCCAGACGTCCAGTCGTTTAGATGAGGTGTAGGCTAAATTACGGTCATATAAGTGAAAAATCCTCAATTTAAATTTTTCATGTGTTTTTCTGATAAAATAATTGTTAAATGAATGAATGGTACTCGTAGATACTACCATTATTTATACTTAGTATTTTATTATTTAGTTATTGATACTTAGTATTTTACACTTAGAATTTATTAACTTTCTGGGCAGTGCGGGCAAGTAGGTAGGTATAATAAAATAAAAGTTACATTTCTCGTTACTTTGTATAGTTGTTATTTTTCTAAAAAGGATCATAATTATAGTCCATTGTAAATTTGCAATTCATGGACCGAATATTGCATTTGTTAGATGCAATTTTATTTTTGGAATATAGGGTGGGGCTCAATAGAAGCTTACACCCATATTCTTAGTCGTTTCCTCCAGACTCGACTCAACCTCACTTAAGCAAATTCGTATTCAAAAACGTCCTCCACTTGATTTTTTCGGCTCACCTCAAGTTCGAGGCAAGGTGGGAACTGTCAAACGTAAGGTACCTCATAACCAACCTTGAAATTCCCTCAAGACCAATCCAGACGATTAATGCTTGTCTCTCGACTCGACTAAGAATATGGGTGTTAAACTCAAATAATGTAGGTCGCCACGCCAGCCAACCCGGCCGCCATCATAAAAGGTAAACAAGTAGGTAGGTAAGTATTTCTGCGATATTTCAGAAACTCAACGTCTTACAAAAAAATAGTGTCTCTATCACCCTGTATAAGTAAATTAAATTGATAAGTACCAACAATGCAAGTAGAACATTATTGCGTTATTTTTATCTAGATTTACACACAACCTATTGCTTCATCTTCAAAATGTTTGAACCAGTTCAAATTAGCATAATAATACATCAGCAGCGTGTATACAAAACTTCATCAAAATACTAATTGTGCAACATGACTGACGCATTTCTGATAGATCGAGACAAATTCATTGATACGCTTGCGTTGAATGACGCAATATAACTACTCATATTATAATACTCAGCGAGCATTGTTATTCATTCTTTTAAAAAAATAGTGATACGTGATAAGCCCGCGATGTAATCTATATTTTTTTGGGTTCGTAAGGTTAATTAGATGAAAGAGTAAACAGGAAAGAACTAGATTTCAGAGGAAGTTATAGATATATCAATACTAATATTATACAGCTGATGAGTCTGTTTGAAAGCACTTATATCAGGAACCGCTGCGCTTGTCAGGATATGAAAAAATATTTCTGTGTTAGATAGTAAAAATCGAGGAAGGTTCTGGGCTATATTTATTTATTTATTTATTATTACATACAGAATATAACATTACAGTAAAATTACCAATGCGCTATATCCATAACAAACTATAAGGTTTCAAGAACTGATTGTGCCAAGTCCATGAATTTCGGCAAAGTGTGGTGGAATACATCTACCTCGTTCTCGGACAAAGTGTTGAGCAAGCGAATAGCGAGTGTTAAGGGGGCAAACTTAAGTAGGTAACTTAACTTAGTTATATTGTATACCTAAACCAGGTAAATAATGTAAATAACGTAAAAAATCGCAAGCGTCGGGTTGGCTAGACTCAACTGCATGTAGGTATCTCTATTTATACCATCTATACGCACGCCTATATGGATCACCATAAGATCGTGGGAATTGAGAGGGCTTGCGCAAACGCAGTGTAGGTCACAAAGCTTGCTAGTTGACCGGTTTAAACACATGGACTAATAAATAACTACCTTGATCAAATCTTTCAATGTATCGAGGACAGGAAATAGGATGCGTTGCGTAAAAATATATCTACCATTAATAAGTATGTAGGTAAGGTACCAAATGTACGGTTCAGCTCTTGCAATGATAGTAATCAATATAAATTATTTTAAATATGTCGTACCTACCTATATACACAATATCATAAAAAATTAAGCTGGTGTTAACTAAGTGTATGTTGTTGTTGTTGAAGGGAGCGAGATAACATTCATACAGGTTGTGAACTCTCAACAAATTCATATTCTTTATTATCATTACCTACCTATCACTCAATGTAACATTTCATTTTACTCTAAATAATAACATGGGATCGTCGTAATAAAGTCTTCATCATAGTTTCAACCGGCTTCCAAAGCCAATGCCCTTGAAATACGAATACCTAGTGTTATTTCAAACCACACCATAACACGTCGTTAACCCTTTTTTTATGAAAATAAACAACTACACTATCGTCCTTCATAGACGTATTATTATAACGTCCACTCAAAATACAGGCAATTGTTATTAAAACTGTTAATACCTGTTCCAGTTTCAATAGAGGGAGCCGAGCCCTTCAAAGGGTTCTTTATACAAGCGCGCTCCGTCGAGACTAACCAATGGCTGGGAGCGTGGGAAACTGCGCCTAACACCACGATACACCCTGAGTGTGCGTCCATCACGCACGCTGACCCCGTGGACAAGGTCAGAGCGACATTGTTGTGGAGGCCACCGAACCATCATGGAAGAGTCTATTTCACGTGAGTATAACCCCCATATTCTTAGTCGTTTCCTCATAATATTCCTCCACTCAAAAATAAACAAGCGTTGATCGTCGTGGTCTTGTAGGAGTTTCAAGGTTGGTTATGAGGTACCATACGTTTGAAAGTTCCCACCTTATCTCGAACTTGAGGTGAGCTGAAAAAAAATATAAAAATAGTGGAGGACGTTTTTGTCGTATTCTTATAGGTATACGAATTTGCTCAAGTGAGGTTGAGTTGAAAGGAGAAAACGACTAAGAATATGGGTGTAAGACTTTATGGACCGAGTAATGACTAGCAGCTATGGAAATCGTGTTGAATAGGCGATCCTACACTGAGTGTGGATCCATCAACCATGCTAACCCATGATGAAATAGTTACATACTTAATACAAATCATAAATCAGTTAAATTACTCTTTAACCCGAAAGCAGAAACTAGGCGAAAACATACGTCATCTAACTTAACTGATAGCGCAAAAATATCTCAGGAAAATAAGCAACAATTCAATTGAGAAGATTTAGAGCAAATTATTGGTATTATCTTTATGATACTTCATACAAAATATACAGCCCGGAATGTTTTGGATGAAAATATGAACTGATCAAGTTTTTGTTATAACGAACCTAGTCCTCTTAAAAAATCACTAAAGCATCATTCAAAATGATATGTAATTATCTAAAAAAATACACTAGGTACAAGCAAGACTCTGCCGACTCTACCTACTCTACTCTACAAATTAATAAAATAATTCCTTCATACCAGTTCGAGAGTGTATTTTGAAAAGGTATAGGTAGATGTAGTTCATATTCCTTTTTAAATATCTAATTTGTATGATAATAAAACGTCCTTCTAGATAGCTACCAACTTACCTAACTATATCATCCATTTAGATGTCCTCTTGCGTAATATCTCGTAGGTACAAAGAGATCATAGTCATCGGGAACGCCAAAGAATATACATTATTATCTTAGTCGTATCAGTTTTCCTCAACAAGTAGCATTGGAATAACCTGAAAACAATTTTTTATTAGCAGAATTGATAACATGTGATTTTTAACTAGTCAGATAAAGACATGAAACTCACGCTGTTTGTTTATACAAAAGTAAACCTTGAATCTCGTTGAGGATCCAGAGTCAAGAACGAAATATATAGATATAGGTATAGTAAAACCATTTTTAAACTGAACGCCCCTCCACCGCGGTTACGACTAGATCATCTATACTTATAATTACGAAGTCGCGTAGAGTAGATAATACAAACTTAGAGAGAGAAAAGAGTTCCTTCCGATATGCCTCTTAACTGTAACCCAAAAAATCATTTGCATGTACGTGTAACCGCGGTGGAGGGGCGTTCATTTTAAAAATGGTTTTACTATACTTACATGTCCATTTTTTCTTGAATTTATCCGTATTGATGAGTCAATAAATAAATGAGATTAAAAGGCTCATTAAATGCGAAAGTACTAACTGGTAAAAAATAGAAATTAATTCATGGATTTTTAAAAGCGATTTCAGGATGATGTAAATATTTGCCAAATTTATTTTAAAACTAGTTGACCCGCCCGCGGCTTCGCCCGATTTATTCCCATGTTTTCACACCTTTAAAGTTTAAACCTTCCCTGGGCTACTACGACTATTTAAAAACTAAAAGCACCTAAATCAGCCCAGCGGCCCAGCCGTTATTGAGCTATAAAATTACAACGAAAAGTGGCATTGATTTTTTATATAGGTACATATACAGATAGGTAGATAGATTTCGCGTTAATATTATTAGTTAAATTCGCTGTTTGTTTGCAAGCCTTAGGTACTAGTACCTTAGAGGCTAGGTGTGTGCGTGACCTGTTTTTACTCCAAACATGCTATTGGCCAAGTACCATACTACATTTTAATACTAAGGTCATCGAACCATGCCCTAAGCACCTTTTCCTTTCACTAGACGCATGCTACGTAGTTCATGATGAAACATGTGCATGTGACCCTAGATAATATTATAATGATTAGCTTGATAAGCACTAAGTTCGTAATACGAGTACTGCTGACGCCATGACAAGATATTTTCGTGCATGTTTAATAAATAATAATAATATTTTTTCTGTCGAAAAGACAATTGAGATAGGTGCCTGCCCCATTAATACAGCCTTCTATCCAACAAAACAATATTGTTGAAATTAGAGCACTAGCAGCCGGTATGCCAAACTTATTGGCTGGGGGGAATTGAATTACATTATTTTTAAATTTGCGTTAATATTAATAGTTAGTTATATTATTATAATGGTCCCTGCGCTAAATTAAGGACAATTTGCCAGTGTCAAGTGTTTTATAAATTTTCAAAATTATAAAGTTGTTACTTGTGTGATCGCCATTTTGGCAATCTCTTTTGCTTTAAGTTTGGAGGCACAGTGATTTACTGACATATAATATTCTGTCAGTGGTCGGTACCTACTCAAATTGACGAGTAAAAAAAATTTACACAATATTCAAACGATGTAATGAGCATAAAATAATAATTGATTTAATTACAGGGGCACTGTGTTGAAGAACTACGGAACTTTCTGGGCAGATCTGGTAGCTGAAGTGCCTCAAGAACCTTCACAGCTACAAATACTGGGAAAATGAAGAAAAATTAAGCCCACATTACAGATAAAATTATTTCTAAGCACAGAGCACTTACCTAATAAAATGATAAGTACTTACCTAATATGAAAAGGAAGAATAGTGGAGATAATTAAAGTTTTTACAAAAAATGACCGACTTCAACGTGTCTCTATAACATTTTAAGAATGTCATCATCAGATTACGATCTGATGTCTATGGGACCACCTGGGAAGTATACCCTATATCCAGGCGTCTTTGAATAATCGGTGAACAAACATAAAAAGATTCCGACGAATTGACAAGTTTTTTGAAGTCTGTTAAATTTAGAAGTACATAATAATATATAGTCCGGGATCCGTAGTACATTGGAATCAAGTGATTACTAACAAGCTAATTTTTCGTGAGTAGCTTAATTTTAATGAGACGCCCAAAAATATCCTATACTCAACTTTTGATTGTGGTAGCTAACAGAGATATCGAGGATTAAATATGTCGATTTGATGATCCAAAAAAATTGATAAGTAACCGGTTGTTTTTTAGTTATATCGTAAGATAATGATCTAAATTATATGAAAAAATATTTGTCCTACAAAACCTATGGTTTGATCAAAGAGTCCCCCATTTCCAAAATGTATCGAAAACGAGGTCAAAATAAATGATTACTAACCAGCTGATTTTTTGTTGTATACTTAATTAATATTTATAAAATCTAACGGACATATTGTCCGACAAATTTCGTGGTACGTTATCCCGGTCCTACGGTCCAAAGTTGTAGTACACATCCTCGATGTAAAAATAATTACTATCAAGCTGAATTTTCGTGAATAGCTTCGTTTCGATGAGACGCCCAATAATATCCTATACCCCACTTTTGATTGTGGTAGCTAACAGAGATATCAAGGATTAAATATGTCGATTTGATGATCCAAAAAAAATGATTACTAACCGGTTGTTTTTTAGTTATATCGTAAGATAATGATCTAAATTATATGAAAAAATATTTGTCCTACAAAACCTATGGTTTGATCAAAGAGTCCCCCATTTCCAAAATGTATCGAAAACGAGGTCACAATAGATTATTACCAACCAGTCATAATAACTTATTTTTAGGGTCCCATAGCCAAATGGCAAAAACGGAACCTTTATAGATTCGTCATGTCTGTCCATCCGTCCGTCTGTCCGTCCGTCCGTATGTCACAGCCATTTTACTTCGAAACTATAAAAGCTAAACTGTTCAAATTGTTACGTAGATGTAGTGTGTGAACCGCACTAAGATTTTAAATAAAATATTTAAAAAATCCATATAAAGAAAACTATATATCTATGAAAAGGTCTTTAAAAATCATATTGAAGTTTCCAACAGCATTTATTTCTAAACTAAATGATTCGCACGAGAGACTCTGTGAAGGAAAAATGAGTGTGGGGGGTAGGTACACTAACTTCCAACTTCAAAAATACGAAAATGATAAAACTAAAATGAATATTTAATGTACAGTACCACTAAATCTACCAACGAAAATTGGTTTGAACGAGATCTACCAAGTAGTTTATTAATATCTAATAAATACAAGATATGATTTATTTATCTTTTACTTACAAAGTATTTCGAGTGAAACCTAAATATTAGCAAACAATACCTGGATTATGTCTAAATTACCGCCCAATAAGCGTGTAATTCCTTATATATATATATATATATAAATACTATAAATAAATATATAAATACTTAATACCTACAATATTTTTTTACCTAGATAACTATAAAATAAAGTTATTTAAATTTAAAAAAATCACTATCTTATCCATAATCACAAAAAGAACTCTCTTTCGGAGGATCGAACTCGGTGACGCACAGTCACCAGTCAGTGACAGGAGTTCGATCCTTGCCATTACGCCAACTGAGTAGATGCGATAACAGACGAAATATGTCTTCGATATAATTACAAATTATATTTTATTGCGGGTGTGTTGTTACACTGACGCCGACTTAACTTTCTATGTTACAAATAGGCAAACTTAAAAATTACAATTCTTGTCGGACTAGCGATACCTACCTGTTTTTTTGTAGGACATTGTTACATTTGGGCAAGGAACACACTAACCTATTCAGTAATATTTTTGTCCTACAGTTACTAATGAGATAATTGGTCTTGTGGTATTAACAATGTCTAGGCGTAGGACCGGGATAACGTACCACGAAATTTGTCGGACAATATGTCCGTTAGATTTTATAAATATTAATTAAGTATACAACAAAAAATCAGCTGGTTAGTAATCATTTATTTTGACCTCGTTTTCGATACATTTTGGAAATGGGGGACTATTTGATCAAACCATAGGTTTTGTAGGACAAATATTTTTTCATATAATTTAGATCATTATCTTACGATATAACTAAAAAACAACCGGTTACTTATCAATTTTTTTGGATCATCAAATCGACATATTTAATCCTCGATATCTCTGTTAGCTACCACAATCAAAAGTTGAGTATAGGATATTTTTGGGCGTCTCATTAAAATTAAGCTACCCACGAAAAATTAGCTTGTTAGTAATCACTTGATTCCAATGTACTACGGATCCCGGACTAATAGTTATAGAGTAAAAGTCAAGCTTGTAACGTAGGTTTATCGATTCTCACTCAAGGGAATAAGGTTACGTCACAATCATGTTTTATTTCTATACCAATTTCTTATAAATAAAGGAATGTTACATAAAAGACAAATATAATAAATATCAGTTTATTAGTGTTTCAAAGTACCACAAACTAGAAATAACCGGTACATCAATCACTCGAATAGAGAGTTAATCTTTATTATTGCAACGTGTATGTCAAAGGTGAATTGATAAGCGTTCAAAAACAAAGCACATGGACACATTAGATATTATGTCATCATTATAAAAATGTAAATATTTTCGCCTACATTCACGCGACTTTCATTTTGCATAACAAGCTGATAAGTTGAATCAGAAATTGAGAGCCTTTAGGTGTTAGTTAAGGGTTAAGCAGGGTTGTTCTGTTTCATGACCGGTCTCCTTATGTCCATGAGATCGCAAAGTTCGTTGCGGATGGGTCGAAGCTCCGAGACGTCTATCTCCCAGTTGGTGTCCGCTAGTATCGCCATTACCTAGAGATAATTATTTATTGAGCTTCCCATAGAAAATACACGGAATGAAAAACAGTCATTCTTACAAATAATAACAAGCTGATCGCCCGCGGCTTCGCCCGCTTTATTCCCATGTTTTCTGAACGTTTAAGCCTAGTTTTAAATAAGACGGATAACGATAATTCGGTGGAGATATTGAACGCAGTCCTCAGGAGGCAATCACAATCTGAAGGAGTCAATTATCAGTCACAAGGGGCATGGCGCATCGAGTAATTATATACTTACCATCCCGGGCTCCCATACGACTATAAGAACAAAGCAAGTCATGCTTTTATCTTAAGGTCATTATACACTTGGGTGCAAAAAATTCGCACGTATGCAAAAATTTCACTTTCGCTGCATTTTTATTTCTGTGATTTCAATGGTCGTGCAAAATGTTACTACCATTAAATCAAAATGCACAAGTAGGCTTTTGAGTGACACATTGAGTGACCATCAACCTCTATAAACAATACAATAACAACAATACAATAGCATACCCCGAAATCGCTCGTTGCAGGTATAGACGCTTGCACTACTTATCGCAGGTATAAAATGGAGCGTTTTGAGGGTAGTGACCTCATTCGCACATCAACGTGTACTTTGAACAGTCGTCAATTGATACCATCGTAACCCGAAATTCAAAAATGAGTACCACACCAGAAATAGCCGCTCAAGTGGTGGCCCTACTTCAAGCAGGAAAAAACCAAATTGAAGTGGCAAGACAACTGAATCTCAGCCGGTTCTCTGTCCGTCGAGTATGGCAGAGGTATCAAGAGACTGGTGGCTTCGAACGGCGCCAAGGATCTGGCCGACCCCGTGTCACAACAAGGCGTGACGATCGTTTTATTGTGACGACTGCATTGCGCAATCGGCGTTTAAATGCAGTTCAATTGGGACAGCGTCTCCAAGAAACACGGGAAGTCGATGTCAGCCGATGGACAGTTAGAAGACGACTACGGGAAGGGAATCTGACTGCGCACAGACCAGCAAATGGACCGAAACTGACCCCAGCCCACCGACAAACCCGCCTTCAATTCGCTCGAGAGCATTTGGAATGGACTGATGACCAATGGAGCGCAGTCCTGTTCTCTGACGAGTGCAGGATGTGCCTACATGGCAACGATGGAAGAGGAAGAGTCTACCGAAGGCCAGGCGAGCGATTTCAACAATGCTGCATCGAAGAACGAGTCTCTTACGGCGGTGGATCATGCATGTTCTGGGGAGGCATATCACTGGAGGCAAAGACTGAACTTATTTTCATCTCCGGAGCGAATCCTGGCCGCCGATCAAGTGGATTCACTTCTAAAAGGTACATTGAGGAAGTACTCCAGGACGACGTTGTACCATTTGCGGGATACATCGGAGAAAACTTCATCTTCATGCAAGATAACGCAGCACCGCATACAGCTCGTATCGTGTTCCAGTACCTTGAAGAGGTTGCGGTGCCTGTCATGGAGTGGCCAGCTCGAAGCCCAGACCTCAATCCGATTGAACATTTATGGGACGAGCTAAAAAAACGAGTTCGGGCCAGAGACACTGCCCCAACGAGTCTCCAGGAGCTGCAACATGCGATTAAAGAAGAATGGGAGGCCATACCGCAAGAATTTATAAAAACTTTGGTTCAAACAATGAAAAAACGCATGGAAGCAGTCATTCGGGCTAGGGAAGGAAACACATCTTATTAATTAAAAAGTTTTTATGCTGATTTTCAAGTTTTTAATTTAATTTCAAGCCCTAACTTTTATGGTACAAATACACAAAAAACAGGTACTTCAAACATTTAACCATAACTAACTAAGTAGACGCGGTATAAGGAAAAAAAAGGTACTGTTGGATAGGTTTTGAAATAAACTTTAATATTAGATACCAAAAAAATAAAAACAAACATGTTTTTTTTAGTTTTTTGAAGATTTGATGAAAATGTATAAACGTGCGAATTTTTTGCACCCAAGTGTATTAATTAGCAATAATTATTATTATTATATCAGAATGTTGCGTACGTAATATTTCATAATATTGAGAAATATGGACCAAGATTTATACCTAATAACTAATCTTCTGTATTTTGGAAATAAATATAGGCCATAGGCGATAATAACATTTGTATTTTCGTATGTAACTATGTGGATCTGAGTTGTCTTAATAAAAATGATTTTATTATTATTATTTATTATTATTATATTCGTTTCCTATGTCATTCTAAAGTTTGAGTTAGTGAATGCGAGTGTGGCGTACCTAAATGTTTTTTAGACTCTTGAAATGAAGTATGTTTTATTTGTTAGCAGAGATATAACACTAACCAAACCAACTATTTTGTTTGACCATCCTAGAACTATAGATGACTTACCTGATTACCTTGCGGCACAGAACACACATCGCTATTATGCCGCGTAGAGACGCGCGGCGGCTCACCTACGCGCGTAGCGGTCGGCGTAGCAGAACTAGATCACTAATTAGACCATATAGCGTTCAACGTACGTAGCAGTCGGCGTAGCAGAGTTAGATCAATAACTAGACCTTACTAGAGGTATAACTGACTCACTTGGTCCAAGTTATCTTGCGGCAAAGAAGATACGTCACCACAAAGCGTTCAACGTACGTAGCGGTCGGCGTAGTAGTCTCACCTGGTCCAAGTTATCTTGCGGCAAAGAAGATACGTCACCACAAAGCGTTCAACGTACGTAGCGGTCGGCGTAGTAGTCTCACCTGGTCCAAGTTATCTTGCGGCAAAGAAGATACGTCACCACAAAGCGTTCAACGTACGTAGCGGTCGGCGTAGTAGTCTCACCTGGTCCAAGTTATCTTGCGGCAAAGAAGATACGTCACCACAAAGCGTTCAACGTACGTAGCGGTCGGCGTAGTAGTCTCACCTGGTCCAAGTTATCTTGCGGCAAAGAAGATACGTCACCACAAAGCGTTCAACGTACGTAGCGGTCGGCGTAGTAGTCTCACCTGGTCCAAGTTATCTTGCGGCACAGAACACACGTCGCCGTAGAGCGTCAAGGCCTCGTAGAGCCGCGCGGCGGCGCACCTGCGCACGTAGCGGTCCGCGAAGCAGAGGTAGATCACTAGGCGAGATAGTGATTGGCTGCTTACGGAACCTCCGACCTGATTGTGAGAAGGTTTTTTAATAAAAGTTCAATTGAGTGAAACTTGTAATTTATTCTCATGGTTTTTAACAATATAAGAACACGCAACGGTCAACTTACCATGTCTCTCCGTGAATTGCTTGTAACAGTGCCGAAATATCGGGAAACTCAAATACATTTAAATCATGGTATGTTTCCCGTTTCGTGTTAATTATACAATTTGTTGATCATGATATCAAAATAAATATTAGTTTTTGACACCGCCATACTGACTGACCTGTATAAGTTGACACAGAACATTGATGGAATCTAGCAGTTTGTAGATATTCTTGCCTCCTCTATTGAGTTCCAACCTCAGGTATTTAAGGATGTCTGATGCAAATGTCGACTCCGGATCATCTAATATTGGCGATATCGATCCTGAAACCAACATTTATAAAATAACTTTTTAACGTTTTTCTAGAAATTCTAGTTTAAGCTCGAAAAGGAATTAGGTAGGCTACTTTTACCGCTGGATACAATCAATTCAGGAAAAAAATATATAGTAAGGCGTGCAAAGTTACGACCAGAAATTTAGCACCCGCAACACAAGCTTAGAGCTTCTCACGGGGCTAGATGTTGCTGTGTGAATTGTCCAGCAATATAAATATAAAATAATACCTGAACTTAGCAATCTATCCAGAAAATTGAAGATGGGTCCAGTGATCCGTTTGACGTGTAAGTTGTCCGCAAATACTTTGATAATAGTGTCACAGATGGACTTCAATAGTTCCTTATCTGAGTCCAGAGTGTTCAGGTAGGAGTACAGGGATTGTGTCGTGTGCTTCACCTGGAACATATTGGATATATTAGAATTAGACTAATAATAAATCCGTAAGGGTCGGTCATTGAGTAAGTTTGTTTGTTTTCAGAGATAGAATAGAAAATGCTTTATTGCACACCACAAAAACACACAATACACACTTAAAACTAAAACATTTGGAGTACAATGGGCGGCCTTATCGCTGTGAGCGATGTTGTGTTTATAGGCTTAATATAATGATACTGAAATAATTTAAAGATTTTCAGATTTTTTCTGTATGAATGTTCCTCCATAACTCTTAAAACCAAGTGATATTATGGAACCATTGGTGCATTTTATGACATAAATCTTCAAAAATGATTCGAATTTGATGAAATTTAGAAGACAAACATTTAGACGTCTGGGTCACAGGATAGGTTATTTAAATTATTTATTCTGATAAGATTTTTCTATGATAAGACACTCCCATACAAACATAATTTAACGAGGACAGAGTCGCGGGTACAGCTAGTATAGTAGACTTCTCTTGATACATATCAAGTAATATCATGCGGTCGATACGTGCAGTATATACTCCACTATAAATACGTGAGTAATTCCCGTTATGATAAAATTAGTTGTAGCATCGATAACCATATTTTACATGTGTCACATGTAAAAATAATTGATTGAAAATATATTGATACAAGATCTCTCTTTATTTATGCAAGAGAATCATTGCCAATATATATAGACAAAATACATTGTACTGTATACTGACATACTCCTTTAAATTTATAGCATAATATTTTATATTTTAGTCCAATATACATCATCACTTCCTTATACATATATAAAAACTACTACCGTAAAAACCGTAATTAATAAATGATGTAAGTAAAATGTTTATCACATCACTTCACAAATTGACCTCGTTATCTTCACGGTAAAGAACTTCTAGATTTAAAAGTGTGTCAATGTAGCTTCCTTTTGATAATGTAAAATTACATCATATCACCCACCGAACCACTAGGATTTTTTTTTCCTTTTTGGCGTTCAGAACGGGGCATTTATGTTTTCTAGATTTTGTTAGAAAATTGTCCAGCTATTTTTTCATACAAGGTGTACGGTGTTAACACGTTTGTATGGCGTATGGCGTTGTATTTTGTTGGCTGCAGTCAACACGCAGGCCTCTGCTTCATATACTTATTATGGTACACCTTGCATATACATATATTTACCTCTGTGGCGCAGCGGGCGAAGGTCCTCCTACGACGCAAGAGGTTGCAGGTTCGATTCCCGTCTCGGGACAACAATTTGTATGACATGCAAACATTGTTTCGGGTGTTTGGGTGTTATATGTAAAATAAAGAAATATCTATCCATGTATGTATATTCTAAATCAGAAATCTAGCTCTTGTAACACAAGCTTAGAGCTTAACACGGGGCTAGACGTTGCTGTGTGAATTGTCCAGCAATATTTATTTATATATTAGATATATCTTACAAAGGTTGCCTGGAAGAGATCGCACTTTAGCGATAAGGCCGCCCATTGTACGTGTCTTTTTGTTTGTAATATTCATGTGTTTTGTGTACAATAAAGTGTAGTTTGTATTGTATTGTATCTTACCAAGCTCTCGGTAAGTTCACCGCCGCTGACCACCAATCCCTTGATGACGTGGTATCTATAGTCCCCATATCCCAGCAGCTGCACGAATCTGGGCATCGTGTGTCCCGGGAACAGCCACAACACCACGTTGGAGCTCTCGCTGGTCGGTCCCTCCGGGTCTATCTCAGACAGAGGTTTGAGTTCCACCTCTTCGGAGGGGAATATGCGTTTCAGCGCCTCGTGCTGTGGTATGTTCGTGATTATTGGTTCGCTGTAAAGTGAAATATTATGAATTACTGGATGCCAAATTAGTTTCAGCATTAATCTTTTGCGGAACTAAAAAATATGAAATAGCTATTTGATGTATATTTTAACATCTTGCACCAGCGCAGCGTTGGAAACTAGCATGTTTGTTCAGCATACGCTGACAAAGTTACTTTAACAACATTCTTTATTTTGTTAACCTACTTTAATTCTGAAGACGTCTGTAAATTTATAAACTTACGAACGGGTGAACCGATATGAAATATTTTAGGTTATAATAGGATTATAAAAATCCTTTTAGCTAAGCCCAGAAAATATAATATATCCTAATGAATCTTACTTATAAATAAAGGATGTGAAGACCCGTCCAGCGTGGGCGCGCGTCCTATCTATCTTCTCCACGGCTTGTTGCGCCACACCGCATACTATGGCTTTTATCACTTCAGGGGAGTTCAGGTGTGGCGCTTCTACTGCACATTGACGGCAGATTGACAACAGACCTGGAACAAATATAAGTATTTCATTATAAGAAGTAGTAAAGGAAGAGATTAAACCTGATCGACACATCTTGACTAAAAGCTGACGCTTTAATTGCATTGAAATTAATATAAATAGCAAGCTTTTATGGTATTTTTTTACAATTTATGTTTAAGACAACTTGTCTATGTAAGGAAACTCACTAAAATGCTCGCAAGCAGGCAGGCTATCATAGATTAATATGTATGTATGTACAAAGATTTCGAGCATTATCTTCCGGTCTACGGAGGAAAAGGCACAACGTCTATCTATAATCTATTCCTTATGAAGAATGTAAGAAACAAGAATCTATAAGGGTTCCGTTTTTGCCATTTGGCTACGGAACCCTAAAAACAGTTAATAAATCAATTTATCTTACCAGTCATACTAGCCTCCCGAACCCACGCCCCAACATCGCCTCTCATATCAAACGTATACTCCAACAAACACTCCAAAAGAGCCTGCACTATTTCACCGGAGAACTTCTCCACTCCGTTCACGATCCCTTGCGTCGAACAAACTTCAGTTAACCCGATAACTGCGTCGCGACGAGACTCCGCCCACTTCAACGTACTGTCGGTTACTTTAGTGCAGTCAATGAGAGAACGGATTATTATTGGCAGGTGTTCTGTTAGGACGAACTTTGGGAGAGATCCTGGAATAAAATTGGTGTTGATTAGTGATTGAGTGATGTATTTTATTAGCAGTATTAACAGTAAAATTTGGTACTTGTTGGTTGACATTCACAATCATGATGTAAATAGTCTTTATTTAAAATGCCATACTTCTTGGTAATTTTTTGACTTAACCACCATACCGAAAAAGCCTTCCACTACTGGGCACTATGGATTTTCCTAATAGAACCCATAAAAGATAATGGAGATTTGGTCACTTTGGTGGTTAATTGCCACGCTTACCAGGCGGGCGCGTGAACGCAGTAAGTTGGATTCATATGGTATATACAGATTAGAGAATAATTCCAGGTTTAGTGTAGTATAAATATAAATCTATGGAGAAAGGAATGCTTGAGGTTTTTTAACGTTTTAAATTTTAAAATAACTTACCAACTGCCCGAGCATAACCCATCCTAAGCACCAATCCATTGACATTAGTGCTAGTCAGCTGTTCGCAGTATTTCTCCACTAGGAGTCTACGTTTCTCTTTAGCGTTCACAGTCCCGTACTTGAGGTTGTCATCGCGCAAGTACTGCTCGAACACCAAGGGCAAGGCTCGGATTGCCTTCTCTCTTATTATTTGGACTTCGTGTGAGAGGCATTCTTCTAGGAGATTCAGCCATTCGTCTGTAAATAGGAGTTAACTTTAAACTATCATAGTTTTTAACAATATTAGAACACGAAACGAGTAACGGGGTGGTAGTAGCACTATTCGCAAAAAATACTTAGAAAGAGGGTAGATCGATTAGTTTGTGAAACTGTGTTGCCTACATACTCGCAAAAATAAATTACATTACAAAATAAATATAAAATATTTCCGGACAATTCACAAAGCAACATCTAGCCCCGTGGTAAGCTCTAAGCTTGACGGGTCTGATTTATCTATAGCTTTGTATTTGTACGAATGTGCCAGTTAGGACTTAAGCGACAATTAATCGACCTCTGTGGCGCAGCTGGCGAATGCTGTGAATTGTCCAGCTATTTTTTTTTAATATCGTCTTACCGATAGTTTCGTGTGAGTGGTAAGGCGCGCCGGCCAGACACAGCGAG
This sequence comes from Chloroclystis v-ata, assembly GCA_963691955.1. Classification (NCBI taxonomy): domain Eukaryota; kingdom Metazoa; phylum Arthropoda; class Insecta; order Lepidoptera; family Geometridae; genus Chloroclystis; species Chloroclystis v-ata. Next base: position 4,996,077 of record OY829902.1, on the reverse strand, counting down.
GCGATGCACTGACAGCACGCCTGCCGCATCAGCTCGCCGCCCAGACCGCGGAACTGCTGCCGAGCGCGCAGGCGACCCACCAGCTCACGGACCGCTACAGACACCTCGGGGGATATCAGGGCGTCTGCTTCTTCTATATCTACTTACCGATAGTTTCGTGTGAGTGGTAAGGCGCGCCGGCCAGACACAGCGAGGCGATGCACTGACAGCACGCCTGCCGCATCAGCTCGCCGCCCAGACCGCGGAACTGCTGCCGAGCGCGCAGGCGACCCACCAGCTCACGGACCGCTACAGACACCTCGGGGGATATCAGGGCGTCTGCTTCTTCTATATCTACTTACCGATAGTTTCGTGTGAGTGGTAAGGCGCGCCGGCCAGACACAGCGAGGCGATGCACTGACAGCACGCCTGCCGCATCAGCTCGCCGCCCAGACCGCGGAACTGCTGCCGAGCGCGCAGGCGACCCACCAGCTCACGGACCGCTACAGACACTTCGGGGGATATCAGGGCGTCTGCCTTTTTACCTGTAAAGTTAATAGTCATGTCTCATTTAAAGGGCAAAGTGCGCGGCAGCTACGCTCGCCATTCGCGGGACGCAATTTGCCGCGAACTACTTTGAATTTGCGGTTGGTAACATGCGACTGCCGCGCGCGGCAGTCGTCCAATCACAGCGCGAATGGCCGCGCTATGTTTGGATTGGACACACCTTAATATGCGGGAACACTTAAATGGTCCCTAGTTATTATCTTTATTATACTAATTTAACTTAAGGACTGTTCTCCGAATAGGTTCTATCCTAATAATATGAAAAAATAGTTTTATATTTTTTTGTGAATTATCAAATCAAATGTATTACAAAAAAATATGTATATTATGTACCGTATTCGAAAAGAGAACATAAATTCCAAATTTCCAAGTCACAGTTATTAATATCGACGTAAAATAAACTTATAATATGTATCTCATACAACATATCTTAACAGACATAATTTATTAAATTGAGTCTAAATGAGACTCTGTAAGACAAACAATACTTAATTTACAAAATATTGACTTTATATATAAGACAATCTTACCCATTGGTAGTTCAGTCTTAGACAACGCATGTATAACTTCGCCTATAGCGAGTATGGCCCCGTGACGCACGTTCAAGTCAACAGAGAGCGTCTTCTGCACCAACTTGGGGAGTACAGTCACCACCACGTAATCCGGTACCTACAACAAACAGTTTTGATTAATAACAAGGACTTAACCGCCTTGTTAGCTAAGTGGATGCATACTCGACTTTCATTCCAAAGGTAGCTCCTCTAGATTTTCTTCTTTATGAGCTAACCGTGTATAAGTTTCCCGCGTTATTATATTATTTATCAATACAAATAAACCGACAGTAAAAAATACAACGAAGAGATAATGGCATGGTAAAATTCATTAAAGGGGAAACTCTAATAATACTGAAAATGGTAAATCCACTTACCTCGCACATAATTACAAAAGTTTTGAAACGTACTTCCAAATGTAAAATAAATATAAATTAAACTAAAAATAACTATGAAACACTATCTAACCTAGGCAACGTCATTGAAAAGAATGGATCAAAATGCCATTTTTACAGTAAACTTCAATTCTGATGTAAAATCAAATTGTCTAACAGCCAGCAGTACCAAAGAGGTATTATTATACAGTTAAAAATATTAAAAAAATCAGTGTTGGAAGGTACAGTCATTGTTTATTTCTTGTCGTTGTAGATTATTTGTGCGTAACCAGTGGTCGAGTCTGTTTTTAAGCAGTTTATAGAGCTAACTGTCACAACTTCTTCAGGTAGGGTATTCCAACTCTGAACAACTCTGTTGGAAAGAAAATGATGTGCTAAAGAGAGTGTTCAATTTTACTAGCTTTCCGCCCGTAAAAGTATCCTATGTCCTTCTCCTGGTTCTAAGCTATCTCCCAACCTATTTTTAGCCAAATAGATTCTGCATTTACATAGCTGCAATTTACAAAACTCGATAAGGTCTTCAACCTTGTTGACGGAAATAGCCAGTAACGTTCGCTACATTATAAAAGAAGAAGAAAAATACAATTGCTAGAAACTAAATTCTACGGACCTTATCTACCACCACTTGCGGCACTTCTACCACTTGCGGCGCGATCAGCAGGTAGGCGTGGCCTCGCAAACCCACGGACTAGAAGAATACAATTTCTACAAACCTTATCAGTGAGACGATGCAGTGCCTTTGCCGCCAACTCTCGCACCGCGCTGTCCCAGTGGTCCACCTTCAGGTCGACGAGGTGGTCGACGAGCGGGCGCCGGTACTCCGCGTGTGCGGCCACTTGCGGCGCGATCAGCAGGTAGGCGTGGCCTCGCGGACCCACGGACTAGAAGAATACAATTTCTACAAACCTTATCAGTGAGACGATGCAGTGCCTTTGCCGCCAACTCTCGCACCGCGCTGTCCCAGTGGTCCACCTTCAGATCGACGAGGTGGTCGACGAGCGGGCGCCGGTACTCCGCGTGTGCGGCCACTTGCGGCGCGATCAGCAGGTAGGCGTGGCCTCGCGGACCCACGGACTAGAAGAATACAATTTCTACAAACCTTATCAGTGAGACGATGCAGTGCCTTTGCCGCCAACTCTCGCACCGCGCTGTCCCAGTGGTCCACCTTCAGGTCGACGAGGTGGTCGACGAGCGGGCGCCGGTACTCCGCGTGTGCGGCCACTTGCGGCGCGATCAGCAGGTAGGCGTGGCCTCGCGGACCCACGGACTAGAAGAATACAATTTCTACAAACCTTATCAGTGAGACGATGCAGTGCCTTTGCCGCCAACTCTCGCACCGCGCTGTCCCAGTGGTCCACCTTCAGATCGACGAGGTGGTCGACGAGCGGGCGCCGGTACTCCGCGTGTGCGGCCACTTGCGGCGCGATCAGCAGGTAGGCGTGGCCTCGCGGACCCACGGACTAGAAGAATACAATTTCTACAAACCTTATCAGTGAGACGATGCAGTGCCTTTGCCGCCAACTCTCGCACCGCGCTGTCCCAGTGGTCCACCTTCAGGTCGACGAGGTGGTCGACGAGCGGGCGCCGGTACTCCGCGTGTGCGGCCACTTGCGGCGCGATCAGCAGGTAGGCGTGGCCTCGCGGACCCACGGACTAGAAGAATACAATTTCTACAAACCTTATCAGTGAGACGATGCAGTGCCTTTGCCGCCAACTCTCGCACCGCGCTGTCCCAGTGGTCCACCTTCAGGTCGACGAGGTGGTCGACGAGCGGGCGCCGGTACTCCGCGTGTGCGGCCACTTGCGGCGCGATCAGCAGGTAGGCGTGGCCTCGCGGACCCACGGACTAGAAGAATACAATTTCTACAAACCTTATCAGTGAGACGATGCAGTGCCTTTGCCGCCAACTCTCGCACCGCGCTGTCCCAGTGGTCCACCTTCAGGTCGACGAGGTGGTCGACGAGCGGGCGCCGGTACTCCGCGTGTGCGGCCACTTGCGGCGCGATCAGCAGGTAGGCGTGGCCTCGCGGACCCACGGACTAGAAGAATACAATTTCTACAAACCTTATCAGTGAGACGATGCAGTGCCTTTGCCGCCAACTCTCGCACCGCGCTGTCCCAGTGGTCCACCTTCAGGTCGACGAGGTGGTCGACGAGCGGGCGCCGGTACTCCGCGTGTGCGGCCACTTGCGGCGCGATCAGCAGGTAGGCGTGGCCTCGCGGACCCACGGACTGGAAGTCGGCGCAGGTGAGGATGTCGATGCCGTGCGGGAACATGCCGTGACGACCCACGTTCTCTTGGTACGCGGCGGAGGCGGCGCGCCGGCAGTTTATCTGCAATTATTGTTTACAATACAAAAACACTTAATTGTACAGTCGGCCAAGAAAGTGGTCTACCAGTTTTGACAAAAGATTCTCGATTCTAAGGACATGTGAAAATACCTTAGAAAGCTCACAGAACAACTTTTTGCCTCGGTATCGTCTTAAATGTAACTTAAAGATTGACCTAAAGTATTTTAGTAACATCGCATGAAAGCTTTTTTGAATATCTAGAGATACTTGTTAAAAAGTCAAAAAGTAAGGAAAGGGGGAGGGAAGATGCTTCAATACGAGTATTAAAACAAACAAAAACTCCGACAAACTGCTTTGCAATTTTGTAGAAGCTATTGCACATGTAAAGTACCTACTTTTTTGATAAACAAATAAATACATTTAGAAAATGTTTACTAACTTCTCTATCAAAACACGCCGTAGCTATAAGCGCATTGGCCAGTTCAGTAGCGTACGGCGCGAGTGCGTTGGCGTCGTACGCGCGCGCGAAGGCCCACGCGGCGTGACAAGCCGCGTCACGAGCCGCGCGACCGCCGTTACCCGCGCCGAAAGTCGCGCGGGGCTCGTCGCGACTGAGAGCGGATACGATGCCGGATATACCGCCTCCAACTTGCGTAGGGGATAGCAGGCCGCGGCGAGCTGGAAGATATACATTTATGTTTATTGTTATAGTCATATAACATCTTCCTTTGCCTAAAGACAAAAGTTAAACGAATGTTTAAAAAAATCGGCAACATAGATTTTAGACCCGCAACTTCAAGGTTTTTTGTAGATGGCGCTGACTCATGGTTCGGGAAATTTTAAACCCTTATAAAATATAAATTTTGTTAATGCTATTTACAAACAATACAAATGTGAAAATGTGCGTGTCACCAAAATGTTAAAGGCATAATTATGTTAACATATTTTGGTATTGAATTCTGTAGGTACTCACCTAACTCAGCAAGCGCCATACACCCGCCATGCCAGGCGGTTTCCCGCTCGTTCTCAGTGAACAACGAGAGCACGCTCTCGCAGACGTCTGCGGCGGCGACCGCGGGCAGCCTCGCTCCTATTCTGCCCACGCCCTTCGCCGCCGACCATCTTACCACTGTGTCGTCGTCTTGGAGAGAACAAAGTAGGAGTTCTACGACATCTTCGACCTGAAAATAAAGTTGGATTTTAGTAGTTTCAAATAACAGTTCAATGGCCGTGAAGTACAAGTCTAAGTACCTTATTTCTAATTTTTTTTAATAGGTTTTCTGCAGGACACGCAGCACTGTACTTTTGACGGCTAAAATGATGATGCAAAGAGAGGGCTAACGCCTCATCTATTTCTTACGATATATTCATATTGAGCTGAAAAAAGGTGATGAGAAGTAAAAATTAAACTGTTTCTCATTTACCTCTTGTGGGATGTCTTCATCATCATCATCAATAGGTGATGTGACGGTCTCTGTTTCTCCAGCTGCTGCAACTCCTCCCAAAGTGGTTGCTAACGAGCGAGAGCCTCGAGTGTATCGCCAGGAAGCTACTCTTGGCCGGAGAAATGTTAAACCTATGAAAATGCAAAGTAGAAATAGAGTGTAGTAGAGATTGAATCTGTGCTAGGGATGGTCGGAAAAAGCACTATACAACACAAACTTATTATATAACAACCTAAATTATGTCCCACTACTGGGCAGGTTTACTCCAATAGAACCCATATGAGTCTTGAGAATTTTGGTATAAATAATCACCACCCTCTACATGTAGTTTCATATTCACAGTAAATTTTATAAAATATGTAACACAACATTGCTGCCAATACTTTAGTTGGTTTGATGACACCCACTAAAGAGGGGTGGTTCTATACTTAGACCAGCCCCATACAACAGTCTACCATACTATTACCATACCTTACTTACCAATTCTTTGTACAATCTTAACACCATACTTTCTAACAAGTATAGCTTTGTGACTCTTGTAGTTTTGTGTAGTGACCCATTCTAGTAGTTTTGTTGCATACGGCAAGAGATCATCTCTTTTCCCATGCTTCAATACTGCTGCTACAGCTGCTAGTACACCATAGTGGATGGTGTCTTCATCTTTTAAATTGGAATGTAGTTCACATGCCCAGTCAAAGAAATGTCCCATGTAAAGTTCCTTCACATCAGATCTGATAACAAATTAAAATGTTGTAGGTCTAGGATGGATGATTTTATTTTAATAGTTAATTATTAATAACATAGTTTGTAAAGGTGATATAAACTTTAACCTGTTCATGCATTTTTAATGCATTGTAATAAATGGTTTTGTGATAAGAGCCTGCAAGTCTAGTCAGTAGATCTTTACTACAATGTTAAAACTGATATGGCAAGTCTGGATTTGAAAATGTATTTTGAACTTACCTTATTAGGAATTTAGACACTAAATAAGCACTAGCTTCAGCACATGAGTCTCTACTCATTGCATAAGTTTTACAAACATTCAAGATTCTCTCCATCACAGTCAGCTTTTTTGATGGACCAGCACCATCTAAAATATACCAACAATGAGTAGATATAGATAAGCAATTGGTATAATAGTTTTTCAAAATTAACTATGAAATTTTTCTTACCATCTTGTCCAGGCGTGAATCCATCTAGTCTACTCATATGGAATGGAATGATGACGACAATGGAAAGCCATAGAAGTAACACAAATCTACTTCTCCATGTTTGCTTGTCATTTGGATCTTGAGCTTCCAAGTAACTCAGGACAGTCAACAGATCTGAAACCTAGATTAATTTAACTTTAAAATTTTCATTCTCTCTGAATTAAGAGAATTACTAGAACAGATTATATGAAGGTTTTACCTCATGAGGGAGATGTCTCACAACCACTTTGTACCCCCGAACTCTAATCAACTGATACATATAATAAAACACAGCATGCTTTAGCTCAAAAGGAGATTCCTTATCCTTTATCAGAGTGAGAAACTTCGCTAGAATCTTGTCTAAATGAGGATCTAATAAATGTGGCTGCTCATAATACTGCTTCAGTATACAATACAATTTCTCGTATTCAACCTCAAATTTTGGGGTGTCGTAGATATTTTTCACATTGTCGATCATGTTGATAACATCTTCCACCTCTGAGAAGTGTTCTAAGGCACACCCCAGGCCGATATTGTCGCAGTCTTCATCGCGGTTGGGATCGACGTCGAGAGAGACCATTTTGACTCAGTTTTTCCTGAGTAGAAATAATACAAATAACATTATTTAGTCCTTAATTCAATGGCATTTATTAACTAGATAATAACGACAGCATAAATTTACTTTTTGTTAAAAAATCGGCACTGAATCACAATTTTTGTCACAGTTCAGAAAATTCATGGAACAACAAAAACATTTGTTTTGTGTCTTTGACAGTTTATTGACATTTTTCTACTTTTCTTTTTCTACTTTTACCATGACATTGAAATTTCCAAATATTGAGTGCCATGTGTCAACATAAATCTGGCGAAATAAGATTGCCAGAGGTTCAGAAATCGTCTGGATTCTCCTGAACTTTCATGCAAGGCAAGGCAATCGAAGTTTTCGAAATGGAAAAATTTGGTGGTTGGTTTGTTTGACTGGAGCTAATAACGCAAGAATACGGATATATACAACTCTCATTTAGTTATGCTCTATTAATTTATTTATTATTCTTTTCGACATATATGAAATTTTGGCGGTTCAAATTGTATTCATTTAAAACGCTATCATGTTGCGGTTTCAGTAGATCGATGAATTTCAAAACATGAGTTGGCAGCACTGTACAGTCTCCTCTCTCCTCTGCACCTTTCGGCTTTAGATTTTATGTCTATGTCCATGTCCAACCAAACCAGAGTCAAAAAATCTTTGTTTTCGTTTCGTGTCTGAAATCGATCGGTCGTGGAAATTCCATCCATCCAAAAAGTCTGTATGGATGGAAATCCCTGTGTTTATCTCCTTAGATTTTAAAATTTCTATCCAGTGCTAAAATAATGAGTGGCCGTAAGTTCTCACATAACTCCCAAGTTGCAAACGCACCAAGCTTCCTTATATTTTTGAGTTCTCTTCTGTTTATGATAATCTTTTAGTTTGCTGTTGGCTGCTTACTACAACAAACGGTTTAAGTCTACTACTTTCATAAATATACCGTCTGACCTGTCTGTCCTATAGTATTTGCCGTTACAGAAGGGAGAGGGCCGGAGAAGCGCAAGATAAAGCCGGTAGAGCCCGGCACTCTTTTGGATTTCGATCTCGGCGAAGGAGAAAGCTCGGACGATTCGGATTTCCGTATTGAAGATCATGCTGAAGAAAGTGATGATTATTCAGTAAATACTGATGAAGATAACAGTAAGTGTAGTACTAACCATACAATATGAATTTTTTAAACCTATCTAAAGACAAATGGTGTTTACTTCAACAGAAGTGTGTTAAACTAGTAAAATAGTAAAACTGTAGGTATCTATTTAAATATGATTTAAAGAATTAAAGCATACATATGGATTTTTGGCCCTTGCAACAAAAAAGGTTGAAGATGCATGGCCTAGAACATGTTAGATGTTTATTTATTTAACTATGTTTTAGATGTTAATAAGTTATCCCTTTCAGAAAGGAAGGAGAATAGTGAATCTTCAGGTGATGACTCTGGATCTGACCTAGAGGAATTCAAAAAATCGAATAAGCTTGGAGCTGATATTTCTATCATAGATGTATTGGAAAAAGCTAAGAAAAATGAATTTAAGGTATGTTCCTAATTACATAAATAAACTGCTGATTGTGTTTGAAAAAAAAAATCAAATACACTTTGTTAAACCAAGCTTAATAAAATAATTACAACTAAAACAGTTTTATAAAACATTGGGTCAATGGGCGGCCTTATGGCTGACATCAATCTTGTCCAGGCATTCATTTTAATTATTTTGTTTCAGTTTCCTGGGGACTTGGCTAATTTGATGATCTGCTCTGGATGTTTGGGATCAAGGAGTGATGATTTCAATGAAATTGTCGAGTGTGATGGTTGTGGTGTCACTGTTCATGAAGGTAATTAATCATTTGCTTAAAATAATACCACTTTTTCTTTAGAATATTAATAAATCTTCCTCTATCAACTATAAATTAACAATGGTTTAATTTATTAAATAAATAATTTAGAATTGATAATTTTATCATGATCTGTATATGTATAGTCAACTCATAACTGGAAGGCAAAGTAAGAACACATAATGTTCATGATTGTCCAGTAATATTTATTTAGTATTTATTATTTATTTATTATTATTATGATAAAGAATACTTGTATGTGGCAAATATTCACCGTCATCTAATATTTTGTCTACCTAATAATACATAAAATATATAAAATAATTAATAAATTGAGGATAGCACTGATTATTTTGTTTCAGTTATGTATTTTTGACTTATCTACATAGTAAATTATATAAATAACTGTATTAACTGTAAAAAGTTACTTTGGTTGGAAGACGAAGACTAAGCTTATATTGGTGATAGATTTCCTATAATACAAATACAAATAACTTTATTGTAACACCAACAATATACAGAACAATACATAGGAAAAACAGATACATAACAGTGACACAATGGGCGGCCTTATCACTAACAGCAATCTCTTCCAGGCAACCTTGGGATGGAAAGAGAATATAATTTACTAAATTCATTGTTAAATACTGTTTCCAGGGTGTTATGGAGTATCAGATGTCACAAGCGAGTCCAGCACAGTCAGTGATGCTGCGACAGAGCCGTGGTTCTGTGAAGCTTGCAAGGCCGGGGTTACTGACCCCAACTGTGAACTATGCCCAAACAAAGGTAAACTCTATTGCCGCCTTTTGTTATAATAGATTCTCCTGCTGTAAAAGGTGTTCTTCCACTGACATAAATAACCTATACTGGATAACAGATAAGCCCTACAATTAAGTCATTATGGGAACCAACTCTATGTGCAATATTCAAAATTCATTAGGTAGATGCATTGATTTCCCCTAAACCCCGATAACATCATTATCTCTATAATAATATAAGTTGAAATTACTTTATTACTTTCTAAGTTTGTCACATTCTTTTTTTATAAGTATATTTGGAATAACCTGGATACTAACTGTATTTTGTGCTTGTAGGAGGTATATTCAAGGAAACTGAGGTGGGAGCGTGGGTGCACTTGGTGTGCGCTCTTTATGTACCAGGAGTAGCGTTTTCAGAGGTAACAAAACACTTAACTGTTAGCATGTACATGATAAGGATAATAAGAACACCGTAAAAATAAGTCATGAAGCAGGAATTAAATTATTAGTTGATGCTGATATTTAAAATTGTTTGATGATTTTTAAATCTCTATGATAATAAATATTAATACAAGTAGAACCGGGAACATATAACTATTGTAGTTCTTAACAAAACTGATAGATGGCGCAATCAGTGCTTAACTGATGATATGAGGTGTGGGATAAAAAGCTCTTACGTAACCCCTCGATAGCATAGTTAGTTTAGTGCAACCAGGGCTAAATTGGGTGGCGTGGGTTCGATTCGTACTCGAGGACCAAGGTTACATTGTGATCTTGTAATTTTTCCCATACCATTTTGCAATGATTATAACTGTTAGACTTCTTCTTAGTGATATTTGCTACTAGCACAATACAATACAATACTCTTTATTGTACACCACAAAAACAAAAAACACATAACAAAAAACAAAGGTACATAAAAAAGTGCAACAATGGGCGGTCTTATCACTTAAAGCGATTTCTTCCAGGCAACCTTTGGTTGGACACGAAACACATGTACTAAAAGACGTAGGGTGCATACAAAAATGATGAATTACATTAAAAATAAGATAAATTGTTATTATACATAACATACATAATTATACATATTACGTGCGCAATTAGAAATGAGTTCTGTAAATGGCGTCCGCTCGCATGCGTTCTCGCTCACTCTCTATCGCTGTCTATACTTTTATCCTTGTTTTGCCAATCGTACCCATACATACCGCCGCCATTTACAGAATTCATTTTCAATTGCGGGGGTTATAACATAGTTATTAATTATAAATCATATTTGGTATGTTTCCAGGTGGAGCGGCTATCAGGCGTGACGTTGTTCGAGATGGCGTACTCGCGGTGGGGCGCGCGCGCCTGCGCACTGTGCGAGGACGCGTCGCTCGCGCGCACCGGCGTCTGCGTCGGATGCGACGCGGGACTATGCAAGACATTCTTCCACGTTACATGGTGAGATTATAAATAAATATTGCTGGACCATTCACACAGCAACATCTAGCCCCGTGGTAAGATCGGTGTCACGGGTGCTGGATTTCTGATATACTTAATCTTTTTTATATATAAAAGAAAGTCGTGTTAGTTACACCATATATAACTCAAGAACGGCCGAATCGATTTCGCTGAAACTTGGTGGGGAGGCAGCTTAGAACCGGGAGAAGGACATAGGGTACTTTTTACCGCGGGAAAATCTAACATAATGCGGGCGAAGCGGCGGGCGGAAAGCTAGTAAGTATAATATAAATACATAGATTGATTTTTTTTATTCTACATATAACACACAGCAAACAATCAGAACAAATATCTGCAGATTGTTTTTTTTTGTTCCGAAGCGAGAATCGAACCCTTACGCGTCGCAGGCAGACCTTCGCCCGCTGCGCCGCAGAGGTTGTGTTTCTATGTTAACTTCTTACTTGATCAGCTTTGCGATCCAATAGTAAAGAAGCCTTATACCATACAGTGTGAACTTATCTTTCAGCGGACAACGCGAAGGATTGCTGGCGGAAGCACATTCCGAAGAAGCGGAGCAAGCCGACCCGTTCTACGCGCATTGTCGCCTGCACTCGGACAAGACCCTGATCAAGAAACGGAAACGGAACTGGCTCGCCCTACAACTTAGGACTGAGAAACGGTAACATAAACTTAACTTTATTTAAAGTTAGATTAAGTATAAGCGTTTATTTATATTTACTTTGTATAAGAAGTATTTTTTATAAAATAATAACATATTTTTTTTCTAGGAAATTCGAGCTCCAAATCAACTTAGGACCTGATGAAAAGGCAAGAATCCAACGCAAGCTAATTAAATACAGAAGGAAGTACTTGCAGCAGAAAGAAAACAGAAATCCACCTTGGGGTAATTTATTTTATAGTACTCTAAATACATTTAATTTATAGTAATTGACTCTCACTTAAGTTTTCTGAATACTTTAAAAATGGTATATAAAAAATTACAAGATAACGTAACCAATCTCACCACCTCGAGTGGGAATCGGACCCACACCACTCAGTTTAGCCCTAGTTGCGCTTACCACAACGCTATCGAGGAGTTACGTAAGAGCTCGTTTTTTTGCAGTGCATAACTAACAGGTTTTATACGTTGTTTTAGTTCCTACACAGAAAATGGCGAGAATGCTGTACAGCAGCGCTTCAGCCATGAGGAAGTTTGCGCGCAAGGCCGAGTGTATGGGCCTGGACATACATGCACTGGAGTTTGAAGATGCACAGGTAAAACGAACTTTTAATTTAATTGTTATTCTATCTATTTAAGAACACGAAACGGGTAACATACCGTGATTCAAATGTTTTTGGTTTCCTGATATTTTAGCATTTTGATCTTGATTTGATTTGATTTATTTTTAATATAAGGTGTGTCCAAACACAGCGCGCAAAGTGCGCGGCAGCTACGCGCGGCATTCGCGGGACGCAAATTTGCCGCGAACTAGTTTAGGTAACATGCGACTGCCGCGCGCGGCAGTCGACCAATCACAGCGCGGATGGCCGCGCGCGGCCGCCGCGTTCAAATGCCGCGCTATGATTGGACACCTATATATATCTTCAATGTTTATTCTCAGATGCAAGCATTAAAGGACGTGTCCCGTCGTTGGCACGTCCCGCCCGCGTTCTCTGTGGAGTTCGTGGGCTACTACCTGGAGCGGAACGCGCGCGTCGCCTCGCTGCGCCGCGCGCTCGAGCGCCTCAACCACGAGAACGAGCGCCTGCTGGCCGACGATGACGGACTCAGAGCGGACTATGACAAGGTTAGACACATTAAAGGACGTGTCCCGTCGCTGGCACGTCCCGCCCGCGTTCTCTGTGGAGTTGAATATGAACAGTGTTCACTCAACATAAAAAACTTGTTAATTTTTGTGAGTATACTATTCATTTTAAAAAACGGGAATTACTTACGTATTTACACACGAGTTAAACAACTCTCGACGTTTCGACCATAACAAGAGCAGTCTTTATCAGGAGTGAGCGTCCCGCCCTGCTCCGTCTCCTCTCAGGTCGCGCGCGCGGTTCTCACCCCTTGTTAATTATATACCAACACAATTTCCCAGGCGTCAGAAGAAAACACCGAAGCTCTAGCGGAGATGACGTCAACGCGTCAAGGATTGCTCGCGCTACACAACGCCATCATCACAGTCTGCCCCAAGAAGACCATGCCGGCCATCATGGAAGACAAACCGCTGGTGCCGCCGGTCTTGCAGCGGTCCATGCCTAAGGTCACTCCACAGCAGTTGCAGAAACGGTACGATTATATAGCTATTTACTAAAACTGTCACAACATTTGCACACTTACAGCTGTATTCAGAGTTGTGAAGACTTCGAGAAAGCTCAAATATTTATGAACTCTGAACATAGGCACAGACAAATGCGCAATTTACAGTCAAATTTAGTCTACTTAACAGACATTCTGCACTGCATATGCCCTGCTCAGCCGTTGAAGTTAACTTCACTAAGTTTAAGATTTGCTTGGCCTTCATTCACTAACCCGCTCTTGGCCAGCGCAGCGTGGTGAATTCCGGCCTAATCCAGGAAAGAAGTCCCTGTGTGCCAGCACTCAGTTTCACCCACACTTTTATTGTTTAAAAGTAATTAAAAATGTTTACAATTCTTCCTAGTTCTATTAAATATAAAATATACACTTCACAAATTATTAAACTTCCTTTCTTCAAGTGACCATAGAATTGAAAACATCATTTTGTTATAGAATTATCGGACTAAATAATAAATTCTCTTACTTATAACTTAACCAACACATTCTGTTGTTACTAGAAAGTCTTGACACCTTATGTAATTTTATTTAATCTGTACCTAAACTAAACTTACTAAAACAAAATGCGGTCTTCCTCTATCTTCACTTGAAACGTTGTTGAAGCATATAAACTAAGTAGTTATTTACTGTATAGCGACTTGGCCAGCAGGTCAATCTCTGTGCCAACTGCGGCTGCACTTAAGATGGGCGTTGGTTTTCCTCTTAGCGACAATCCGGACGCTCGCCAAGGAAAAGTTTTGTCTACTTCGTTGGAAGGTATGATAATATTAAAGTTCATTACTTTATACCTATTTGAAAACATTTAAGGATTTTTAAAATGGCTGAATTTTTTGTGAAAAGGCACCATTCAAAACCGTTCTCATAATTTGCATTTCAGAATAGACTGCGATTTTAGGCTTTAGCTCAATTTTAAATAGCAAAACAATAACTGGAGTATGAATTATGATCATACTAAATGAGGGTAGTGTGTTGAATAAAGGCCTAATCACTCTCGTTAACAGAGAAGTCGCTGTGTCACGGCAGTGGAAACGTATATAGGGGTGATGATGATGACTTTTTCTATAGCAGTAAGCGAGAAGGACGAAGCCGTGGCCGGTCGCGAGTGCGCGGCGTGCGGGCGCAGCAGCGAGCGCCACCTGATGGCCGCGTGCGACACGTGCCGCCACCACTACCACCTGCACTGCCTCAAGCCGCCGCTGCAGCGCCCGCCCAAGAAGAGCAAGCTCTATGGATGGTACGTTCACTATTACACATGTTAAGGGCGCAGCAGCGAGCGCCACCTGATGGCCGCGTGCGACACGTGCCGCCACCACTACCACCTGCACTGCCTCAAGCCGCCGCTGCAGCGCCCGCCCAAGAAGAGCAAGCTCTATGGATGGTACGTTCACTATTACACATGTTAAGGGCGCAGCAGCGAGCGCCACCTGATGGCCGCGTGCGACACGTGCCGCCACCACTACCACCTGCACTGCCTCAAGCCGCCGCTGCAGCGCCCGCCCAAGAAGAGCAAGCTCTATGGATGGTACGTTCACTATTACACATGTTAAGGGCGCAGCAGCGAGCGCCACCTGATGGCCGCGTGCGACACGTGCCGCCACCACTACCACCTGCACTGCCTCAAGCCGCCGCTGCAGCGCCCGCCCAAGAAGAGCAAGCTCTATGGATGGTACGTTCACTATTACACATGTTAAGGGCGCAGCAGCGAGCGCCACCTGATGGCCGCGTGCGACACGTGCCGCCACCACTACCACCTGCACTGCCTCAAGCCGCCGCTGCAGCGCCCGCCCAAGAAGAGCAAGCTCTATGGATGGTACGTTCACTATTACACATGTTAAGGGCGCAGCAGCGAGCGCCACCTGATGGCCGCGTGCGACACGTGCCGCCACCACTACCACCTGCACTGCCTCAAGCCGCCGCTGCAGCGCCCGCCCAAGAAGAGCAAGCTCTATGGATGGTACGTTCACTATTACACATGTTAAGGGCGCAGCAGCGAGCGCCACCTGATGGCCGCGTGCGACACGTGCCGCCACCACTACCACCTGCACTGCCTCAAGCCGCCGCTGCAGCGCCCGCCCAAGAAGAGCAAGCTCTATGGATGGTACGTTCACTATTACACATGTTAAGGGCGCAGCAGCGAGCGCCACCTGATGGCCGCGTGCGACACGTGCCGCCACCACTACCACCTGCACTGCCTCAAGCCGCCGCTGCAGCGCCCGCCCAAGAAGAGCAAGCTCTATGGATGGTACGTTCACTATTACACATGTTAAGGGCGCAGCAGCGAGCGCCACCTGATGGCCGCGTGCGACACGTGCCGCCACCACTACCACCTGCACTGCCTCAAGCCGCCGCTGCAGCGCCCGCCCAAGAAGAGCAAGCTCTATGGATGGTACGTTCACTATTACACATGTTAAGGGCGCAGCAGCGAGCGCCACCTGATGGCCGCGTGCGACACGTGCCGCCACCACTACCACCTGCACTGCCTCAAGCCGCCGCTGCAGCGCCCGCCCAAGAAGAGCAAGCTCTATGGATGGTACGTTCACTATTACACATGTTAAGGGCGCAGCAGCGAGCGCCACCTGATGGCCGCGTGCGACACGTGCCGCCACCACTACCACCTGCACTGCCTCAAGCCGCCGCTGCAGCGCCCGCCCAAGAAGAGCAAGCTCTATGGATGGTACGTTCACTATTACACATGTTAAGGGCGCAGCAGCGAGCGCCACCTGATGGCCGCGTGCGACACGTGCCGCCACCACTACCACCTGCACTGCCTCAAGCCGCCGCTGCAGCGCCCGCCCAAGAAGAGCAAGCTCTATGGATGGTACGTTCACTATTACACATGTTAAGGGCGCAGCAGCGAGCGCCACCTGATGGCCGCGTGCGACACGTGCCGCCACCACTACCACCTGCACTGCCTCAAGCCGCCGCTGCAGCGCCCGCCCAAGAAGAGCAAGCTCTATGGATGGTACGTTCACTATTACACATGTTAAGGGCGCAGCAGCGAGCGCCACCTGATGGCCGCGTGCGACACGTGCCGCCACCACTACCACCTGCACTGCCTCAAGCCGCCGCTGCAGCGCCCGCCCAAGAAGAGCAAGCTCTATGGATGGTACGTTCACTATTACACATGTTAAGGGCGCAGCAGCGAGCGCCACCTGATGGCCGCGTGCGACACGTGCCGCCACCACTACCACCTGCACTGCCTCAAGAAACAATGGGCGGCCTTATCTCTAAGAGCGATTTCTTCCAGGCAACCGTAAGATGGAACAAATATTAGAAGAGAATTATACATGTTAATCTCAATAGAACACAGTTTTTCTTATACTACTTCGTTTCGGTCGCACTTGTGCTAGGAGACAGCAGGGATGCCCACTGTCTTCACCTTACTTTCTTAATCTGAACACGTATTGTTATTGTAGAACTAACGTTTATTTTTCTCGTAGGCAATGCTCAGAATGCGACAAAACATCAGACTCCGAACCAGAAATGCTGGAAAAGAAAGTTCCACGCCGTTCCCGCATCAGATACAGCAAAGATGGCGCGATAATCACATCACCTCAGAGCCCTCCCAACGTCGACCTCATACCCAAGACGGAACTGCGACCGACCAAACTAGAAACGAAGATCGCCACGGCCGCCAACCAATCACCGATCAAAGTCACGATCAAACCCTTCGAATTCAGCAGCGAAAACGAAGCACTACTCCCGGAAATGAACATCAAGAGAGACAAGAAAAACAAGAAGAAACGTGATCACGTATCGACATCGGATGACTACAAGAAACAACATAAACGCAGCTTCACCTCTCCCGCTCTAACCAACACCCCTCTCATGTCAATAACCCCCATAGTCGCCGACAGTCCCAACGATTCCCACAACGAAAACTCAAACGCATCCACAAGTGTGATGAACCAACCGACCCCCGCGCAGAGTCTATCCTTCTCATCCTTACTAGATAAAGACCGAGACAGCAAGAGTATCGAAAGCTCCATCGAAAGCACGCTTGCGAATTTATCCTCGGATATTGCGACTTACAAAGCGAATCGGAAGCGAAGGAAAGAGAAGCATAGGAATAGGTATTCGCCGGATCTCTTGCGTTCTCCGTCAAAGTCGCATAAACATAAGAGAAAGAAGAAGAATCAGGATTTGGAGAATCCGTCTGATATGCCTCATCCTAGAATCACAATCAAGGTACATTTCTGAATATTTCTTCTTCTCTACTGTATAACACGTTTAAAATTACTGTTTTAAGCTTCGAGTCGCACATACCACTGAGTTGTACAGAGGCAGGACAAGTGTATCCTGTCTCATACATTCCCATACATGATACATTACAACTCAGTGGTACGTGCACGTCTACGCTTATGTATACGTATACGCATCCGGTCTGCTCGAGCCTTTACTATTATGTACTCTTATGGCAATAACGCTAATTATGATCTACAAACCTCACGAGTTTTGTCCGTTACATCTGGTGTCGGATTAGAATTTTAAGTTTTATAAAAGTTTAATACTTTTTGCTGTCCCACTACTGAAATAAATAGATTCCATTGACTAAATAATTACCCTTTACAATATTTGTTTAAATTGCAATTACGGTGCTTTTAATTATAACAATTCAAATTTCGGTTGCCTGGAAGAGATCGCTTTCAGCGATAAGGCCGCCCTTTGAACTTCTAAGTTTAAGTTAGTATTCAGTTTTTTCTATAACTCTGTTTTTATTTAGTTAAGTTCAAATAAAGTGTCAATTAATTAATTCATTCATTCAATTTAAGGGTAGTCATAAATTCAGTATAATTCAGTAATATCATAATCTTGCCGTCATTTAATTAAATAATTAAAAAAAAAAAAAAATTAACACATTTAACACATTGATTATTCTTCCTAAATCAATAATTACTTTTAGATCAAACCAATCCCGAAGCCAGACGGTTCGCTAGACACGCAGATGTTCTACGTGCCGACGGACAGTAACGACGGCCCGCCGCCCGCGGTTCTCAAGAAAATCGCCAAGGTAACTTCTATCATTTATTCATGCCAACCTTGTTTAACTTTCAAGAACTTATAATCGGATGAAATGTTTAAAGCATGATTTAAAAGTAACATTGTTGTTAGTTTTGGATTGGGTTTGCTGAGTCCTATAGAAAAGTTTTAATGTAACTGTTTGCTGTATTTACTATATTTTGGTTTAGTTTTTTGTAGGCTGGTTTTGTTTTTAGTTGTTAATATTTAACATAAATCACTTTGTTCATTATACCGGCAAGATGGATCTTGAAATTTAGTAAGATCATACCATTTATGTTACAGTATATTAGTTTTTTTATAACATAATAACAATTCATCTAACAATCATTGGTGTTTTAGTTAGTATTAACTGTTTTGTAGCAAGCCGAGCAAGAGCCTGAAATACAAACAGAACCGGACCCGCCAAAACCGGACGCAGAATTGGAATTGTCTGCTTTGGATACAACACCGGTAAATTTAATATTGATCTTTATTTGTTTTACAGACTGATAAAACGCACTACAATACCTTATCTATATATACAAAAGAAAGTCGTGTTAGTTACACCATTTATAAAACTCAAGATCGGCTGAACTGATTTGGCTGAAAATAGGTGGAGGGAGATAAGAACCAGGAGAAGGACATATTTAAAGCGAAAAAAACATATAAAAATCGTCATTAGTTGAAAATGATAAATACAATTTGACGTAGTTAGGCTAATTCAGAAAATCACCTTGATGATGATGTAAAGTCCATTTTAGACTTACTTTCTGATAAAGAAACCTGAGGATACAAATAATTATTACATAGCATAAATGCTAAATTAATTATTAACTTATTACGTAGCAAAAACGAAACGGGGTTTCGAGCACGTCGCACAGATTAGTGATTATTACAAAATTCAAAGCTTATTTACTAACTCATGTTTTGTAGCGAAAATTATAAAATTAGCAATTAATATTTTAGATCGATGTGATAAATTAAGGTTAATTAATTGATCCTTATTCTTGATAACTCGCCTAAAATATTTCGACATATTGATTTGCCTTATTATCGACTATTTTTTCGTTAGTAGAAAACAGTCAGTTCAAAATGATTGAAATGAAACCAAAATAAATATTGCGGTATTTGTCAACCAATCTTCCAAAATTGGTTTCATGTTATATAAATCTTTGAAGTCGCCCCCAAAATAATGAGTGAAACTCTTTGAATATAAAATACCCCTTGCCAAATACACGTTTTTTAAAAAAAGAACGATTTTATTATATTTTTAGCAATATCAATTTCGTAGATAATTCCAAATATTGTAACTGCGGAAAAATTAGGTTTGGTTAGTGTTATTTGCCTGAATCTTTATCAACAAACAAACACGTACACACCAAATACAAGATATTGTTTTAAGAATTTGATATATTCTCTTACCATGCGGGTTGGTGATCGCATTAAGTGGACACATTGCACAGTACGACGCTCCTTTTTATACATACATATATAAATCACTCTTTCGGTATAAATCCCTTATTGGGCTGGCGGGTAGAGATGTAGTGGTATTTTTGAGCCTCCACCGAAAACCGCTGTATCGCTCTATCGTGATGTATTTCTGTGCAAGCGTCGCTTTTCAATGTTGGATCGTCCGGTTGAGGCACAACCGCCGGAGCCCGCGCCTGCCCTGCTGGTGGAGCCCAAACCTAAGGTACCTATGTATATTATGAGAGTACCGAAGTTATATTTATTATTTTTTTTAAATAAATCTACGACGTTACTTATGGCAAATAATATAAGTACCTAAAAATAAACAATAAAATAGAATCAGACGTAATAGAAAGCTCTCTACTAAATCAATTTATAGTTTGTACAATTACTCCATTTAATTTTGTACTATCTAAATAATTGCCAAGTTAATGTTAAATATGACCTGCAAGCTGTGAATTTACTCTAAAAATATCTTGTAAATTATAATATCGTAAGTTGAGTAGTTTTAAGTTTTTTTTCTCCGACTAAAAGTTCACTTCTGCCTGAGATTATTTTCTAAACCTATGTGTAATAAATAGTATGTACATAGTAGGAGCACACTCTAATTTTATTCCGAAGGTCGTGGGTTCAACATCCTTCGTAGAGTTGTAATTAAAATAAGTTATTTTCCCACAGAGGTCGCGCGAATCCCGTTCGGCCCGTGGTTCGGGCGCGGGAAGTGCAGCCGCCAGTAACAAGGCGCAGACTCCTTTGACGCACTGTGACGTGTGTGAGCAAACCGGCGACAATACTAACCTTGTACGGTAAGGAAGTCATTATCATACTAATCTGAAAGAAGGCACTAACTTTTAGACGGGTATTTGAGGCGAGCTAGAAATTTGTATCAAAGCTCTCCTATCATACACCTAACATGAACTGCAGACATATATAATTTGAAGACCGGGACACTATTTTTTTGAATCCAACGCAGTTTTTATAGCTAGAGTGATATAAGTGAGAGGTTGTAATGTATAATAAGGTACTTGAGGCAAGGCGAGCGCGCTAGTTGTAGATTCATCATTATCATTTCAGCCTACTAAAGCAAATGATGGCTTAGTATTATATGCCAGTTATTGGTTTATATGTTAGCCCTGTAAAATGTTGTAAATATATTTTTTTTATTCAGATTTAACAACCTTTAAACAACACGGTTCATGACGGTTGACTAATTTAACTTATTAACTAAAATTTATCTTATAAAAAACTTAATAGGAAAAAAAAATCTTATGTTCTATAACTACAATAAACTTAAAACACTTCTAGATAACTACATAATACTACTTAACTACTTACTATTAACAAATTTGTACAATATAGCAGCTTGTTTGCTGTTAGGATAGGCGAGTATTTGATACAAAGCTCCAACATCCAATATATTTACATTAAGCTCTTGTAGAACCTGCCGCCGCTCGATGACACTGTTGTAAATATTGACATATAAACTGTTAGTGTTCTATAAATAAATAAATTGTATTATGACCCTTAGTAGTAGTAGATAAGTAAATTAATATATAATTTATCATGGTGTAGGTGTGACGAGTGCGCGAAGCGGTACCACTTCACGTGCCTGGAGCCGCCGCTCAACAAGAACCCCAAGAAGCGCGGCTACTCCTGGCACTGCGCCGACTGCGACCCCACGGTAAGTCAACAACTTAGGGCTCTCGCACATAACACGATACGACGTCAATTAGGGCTCTCGCACATACAAGATACGACGTCAATAGGGCTCTCGCACATAGACAGGATACGACGTCAATTAGTGCTCTCGCACATAGACACAATACGACGTCAATTAGGGCTCTCGCACATAACAAGATATTCATATTCATTTATTTACAACTATAGGAACACCACAGAACATTTAGGCACGTCAACAAAACTATTTCTTAAATTACCAATTAAGAACAACAAATTATTATTAAATTACAAAAAAATATAATAGAATTAGTTATTATAAAAAATTCAAAATTGAATGACATGTCAAATATTACATAAAGCAGTACCTATAAATTCAATAAAAGCATGTCTAGGATTCATGTCAATATTTATCATGTCAATAAGATTAAAAAAACCTAATTATATAATGTTGATGTATATGGTGATACAACGTCCCGTCGTGGTAATCTACGGTGAGCATCGTAAAAATACAGACATCGTAACGTAATGTGCCACGCACTATACACGGCACGATGACATAATCAATAATCATGTATGAGCTAAACATATATACCTAATGTATTTCTTTTCGAGATTTAATCTTGTTAATTACATGATATTTTCTATCTTGATTGATCAATGATAAGTCAGTAATTATAAGTTTGTATTTGGTGTTATCAGCTCGGAATACTAAAACAAAAATAGTCATAGTTACGATTCTAATTGAATTGTACAAAATATTACAAGTATACGAGTAGGTACCTATATGCTACATTTAATGAAATCAAACCTTACTTCGCGTTTGTTCCGTAATATTAGTTATGTATCTATGTTAAATTTATATATCGTGATTGTAAATGTTCTGTACAAATTATGTTTGTTTCAGGATTTGGAAGAAAACCCATAGAAACAGAATCTTTTACAAAAATCTCAATCAAATAAAAAACATAGTATTATTATTATACTTTGCTTATGTAATTTAAGCTTTTTTGTGGATCTACTTGGGTAGATATTTCTATAAGAAATAAATGTCATGCAACTGAAGTAAAGATATATTTTAATTTGAGAATATAATTCCCTTTTTAAATCCTGTTGAAAATTGTGCTTAATACAACATAATTTTAAAGACACTGGGGCATTAGCGAGAGGTTTAAGCCGGTAGTCATTAATTAGTAAAATGCTCTAAAGAGCGCAGCGTAATTTTCCAAGCTTTATTATGTAGGTTTACGACATTTGGCGCTTCATTTCGCTTATACTACATTATCTTTTGAATTCCTGCAATGTAATAAAAAATAAAATGGGATGTTTTACCGTTGGTCACACATCGATAATATGGTATACCGATTTACAAATTTTTTTATTGTTATTCTTATCTAAGAACTTCTAATTTCCGAAACAGCATCCCTTTATCACAATACCTGTGTTTATTTGTTTTCGTTCTATTTAACCGACCATTCCAATCCCCATTTAAAACATAAAATATAATTTATGAAAGATGTCTCTCACAATGTTCGAAACCAGTTTTCTCGGCAGGAAATTAAACCGCAACTTCATAGTGCAGGATGTAACGGCGTCGGCCTCGCTTTCTCATAAACAATTTATAGGTCATTTTGTATGTAAAAGTTGGAAGATGAATTCATACGTGGATAAGTATTAAGTTCACCCCAAACGTACTTTGTTCGAAAGGAGGCACAATCACTCGGTAGCCTTTGTTCTAGCATTCGCCAGTCGCAAGCACGTCTTAGAAACTGTGCAGACTCCTTAATGAATTCTAATAACGAACATGCGAAGTTGGGCTCGTTCGTGCCAGACGAATTCATTTGTTAGCTAATCTGAATAATCAACCCGTCCCTCTGTTTATGTGGAGTTATCCCAACTAATATTAAGCTGGGTCTAAGCATTTGTTTGTTCAGCTCATTCAATGGGGTCTTGTCAATACGCTGACCTAATTCTACCCGGAGTAAATCGTGAAAACCAAAGTTTCTCGAACGAGTATAATGACGTTTAAAATCGCTCTACCTGTCACAGCTTCCGCAAACTTCCTCTGAATAATGTCAAAGCGTCTTCAACTTGAATATTCGCTTTAGGTACTAGCATAAATATTTAATTCATCATTGTAGAATGTGCCAACTTATCGCCGTCGGTAGGCGAGCATCACGCCTCAAGTTTGTTCATTTATTTCCAACAAACTTCCATCTCACTACATAAATATCTTCATATGGAAAACTTTCATGTTTTCATTATAGTTTCTCGTCTCCTGTCGTTTGTGTGCTTGTTTACGTAATTTTGGGGTTACTTGAGAATGCATTATTCGCTTGGCATAAATCCCGGAACTTCGCTGCAGCCAAGCTGATATTTTATGATAATAAAATTTTAGTACTAGGACAAAATAATTTCGTCTTGTTTTGCTTTAGCGTGCCAGAAGTTATGGTCTGTAGCTTTAAAATTTCTATATTATGATGTAGTTTTCCTTTATGCAAGTAAATCAAGAAATCTCTTCGCCGGAATCAACGCTAATCCTGAGTAGGGTAAGTGCCTATAGCTTGGCACATTCGTTAGGCTGTAATTCCAAGACTCTGCAAGTTTCTCACAACTGTAATTTCCCAAACTTAGAACAGCAACAAACCCGAAGAGCGGGATCAACGAAAAAGTTATCTACTCCACTTCATTACCTTGTTTATTAAGACCTTAGGGGCTTAGTTAAGTGTTTTAGAGGATATAACAATTCATATTTCGGCGCATCGGTTAAAAGGGTATTGCTGATAACACTACTAAGGCCGCTTTCATAATAGGGTAAAAATCTGTTGTGGCGTGTATGATCTTCTTACGTAAAATTAGTTTATGAGGCTGTATACTTATGAACAGACACGAGTAAAAGCCGAGCACAAATTTATGTGCATTGCCGAAGGCGTAGTTCCTATCACAATATGGTATTGGAATAAGTTGTGTTACTTATTGTAATTTAAGCTGAGTTGACTATTCTTTGCATTGAAAATATTTTAATGGGCAGAGAAGAAAATATTTTTTGTAAATTACATGATAACTCTACATAGCAGAAATGTTATGAGTATAATAAATTTTAATGAAATGAAGTATTGTTTATCTCCGCTAACCCAAGCTGGTTCTTACAGTAAAGAATATGTGATTAGTTTACATATCGAAATTGAGTTAATAGTCATTTACACGTTAACTCAATTTCGTCGGAAAATAGTTTTCCGTATGCTCCAGTGTTGCCGGGACGCCTGCGGCTTTCAGATTATTAAACTTTACTTTATTGGGTCGTTTCATTTTCATATTTAAGCGATACAATGTTCCACTCATAAACATTTTAAACTAAAAGTTATAGTACTTATTACATCGTGGTTGGATCTTTATGGCGGACTTTTTATTAATTCACGCCTAGTTGCACAAACGTTCATCAAATTTAGGTCTTTCTTACACAGAACAGACTGCGTTTTCACACTTTTCACAGAGATGCGGAATGCGTATCGCAAGACTAGATTTTTTTCTCCGTTTGGAGGATAGTGTGTGTTAAGAGGCCTGCGACAGACGAATTTCCCATACAAACGTAATACCAAAATTATTTGTAATTCAAGCATATTTCCACGGTATTATCGTATTATTATTTTCTAAATAGTATTTATCTAGGTTTCTATCGTGTTTTTTTTTACAAAATACTTACTAAAAAAAATAATTTCATTTAAAATAAGTACTTATTTTGTAAAAAAAACACGATAGAAACCTAGATAAATACTATTTAAGTAATAATAATACAATAATATCGTGGAAATATGCTCAAATTACAAATCATTTTGGTATTCGTTTGTATGGAAAATTCGTCGTGTCGCCGGCCTCTTAAGGGCTATTTATTTATCCCGCGATGTTTCCCATGAGAACACCGCTACCCTTATTATAAACAAAAATTATAGTTCTTAAAGTCTCCTTGAATTCTAGTTGAAGACGTCTTACCTACCTACTCTAAACACTTTTGGTAACTTACTTGAGGAAGTTAGTTGGTTTTATTGAAAATAAAATCCATTCTTCTAAATCAAAACCAACTCAGCTTAACTTTGTCCAAGCCGATCATAAATCGTTATAGGTATCTTGATGAAGCATGCGGTTCCTACAGTTAATAACTCTAAAGATACTAAGTAGAAACCCATTTCGTGAGAACCGATAATCCTATAGTTTTATAACGCCATAAACAGGAAACGGGTACGACCGCAGCCGCTAAAACGAGAACGTTTCAGCGTGCACATCCAGTTTTAGTTTCCCACCCTATCTGAGAAAATAGAAAACGGTACCTCCATTTATTGGACTCATAAAATCACGGCTAAATGCCGCCGTGAACCCGGCCCTCACTCGCGCGTGGTTCGCAAGCGTGAAATAAATATCGATAGTTTATGTTTACGATCTCATTTACTTACGCAGCAGGGCTTGAGTTGAAATTATATCTGTGAAGAATTTAATGATATGTAAAATTATGTTCATGGTACTTATATGATTGAATGAGTAGGTACCAAAATTGGTTTTATAGATTGACCACGCTGTAGAACTTCACCAACTCGCTGACCGATGTTTGATTTTATTTTATTAAAAAAAACAGGAAAAATATAATTAATTTTTGTTCTACAATGCTTCTTGTCGGAATTACTTATGGACGTGGATTGCGTCAGATATTTTACCTGGCACAGATTCAGATTTCAATTATTGTATCCGCGTGTCTTTAGGTTTCCATCGTTATAAAATCTTGACTTCTATTTTTCTAAACTAGGTTTTTTTTTTTTAATAATATTTGTGTGACCGGCAAAACCCTACAATGTAGTCAGGTCCCCATTTCGTGAAGATGGCAGCACAAACGTGTCACTTGGTCCCACTCCGCTCTACTTCCCTGTAAGGCGCTTGTAAGCGTTTGATCAGTCCTCTTTGGAATCGTGCTTCGGAAATCCGGATCGAAGGAAATTGCGGTTTCTTTGCGTGGTTAGTGAAAAATGTCTATGTCTTTGATCGTTAGCTTGTTAGTATTGCTGAGCTTGATAATGCCGGTCTGTGAGACGTACGAAATTTGATTTTCGAACTTTCCAATCATGCTTGAAATGGCTACCTACTCTACAAATTCGTTTTATTAAACAACTATAAGATAATCATCTGCAATTAACGCGTTGCTTGTGATGATATTTTTTTATGGAACAGTTTATTTAAACAATTTTATTTTGCCTAGCGACTAACCAATATTAAGCTTTTGTCTTTATCATGTAAGATCGAATTTGATTAATATTTACATCTGTAATCATAATCTCTACCTTAGTAATATTTACCCTAGTAAATATCATAAATCATTATCTTTTCTATACATAACAGTATTTACAAAAAAAGGTTAAGATTATTATGTACGGTAGAGATTATACGATTGTATCTATTTAATGTTAGATAACCTATAATGTGAAATCTAAAATCACCTAATAAATTAGGTTATTATTAAATACGTACGTAATCCGTATGATAGATAATTATTATCATAAGTAAGTAGGTACCTATACTAAAATACGTGACAGCGAATCCAGTCTGAAGGGCACGTACCTATGTAGCACCTAAACTACAGGTTTGTTTATATTGTCCGAGAATGAGGTAGATGTAATTCCACGCCACAGTTTGCGAAATTCATGAACAGTCAGTTATAGAAAACTTATAGTATGTGTTATAGTTATATAGCGCATTGGTAATCTTACTGTAATGTTATAATTTGTATCTAATTAAATAAATCAATAAATATGGGAAAATGGAAAAAATACTTTAGTAATGCTTAAAAATAATGAAAAATAACAAAGTTAACATAGTTTCTCAAACGGACTAAAACGCATTCAACTAATCGTTAGCGCTGGATGGCTAAGTAAGAAATGGTTGATTAGGCTCCACGTCCGTCTGCCAACGGCTAGGCGTAGCTCCACTGTTAAACGATAATTCGATCCTTTACAAATGAAATTGGACTTTATTTTCATTTTACCAAGATTGATTAAAGCAGAGGTCTAGATCATGTTACCCTTCAGTACCCCGACGTGCATTCAACCACCTCTTAAATTGATAATCGATTCCGGACCGAGGATAAAAGGCTTCCTCTTAATGCATGCCGTGAAATCGCATGCACAAGTGAGCGAATTTCAATATTGCATTAGCTGAACGGTTTTTTATTATAATTCTGTGCTGGATAAGGATCGTTTAGGAACGTTGCATTTTCCTCATCCCTGTTACAGAATTTGAGGGTTTCAATTATAGCCACGAACCGATGACTTTCGATAAAACGAATCGGTAGTCTTTCTTTTTGAGGGATTCTTTTATTGAGAAACGATTAATGTTCTTTGGAACAGACGCTTTCAAGAATTTATTATAAAAAATAATAATATTAATAATGAGACAAAAAGAGGAGTGTTATAAGAATAACTGTTATATGTCCTACGTTTTTAGTTGTATGGACACTTTAGCATAGGTACCGGTAAATGATAGAACCGAATTTACTTTTCTTTTCTTATTTTTAATAAATACTTGCTTTCACAATTTGCTCGATATAATAGGTAGTTGAAAGAAGGGATTGTAGTGTAAAAAAACAACAATAAATTTGATACTTACCTACTTGCCATATATCCCTTTTATTTATTTTTATTTCATAAAATAATAATTGTTAGTTACTAAGGTTAGTAACAACTGGATTCCTACTAGGTCTATAATATAGACCCTATTTGAACTTGTTTAATATAGATCCATGCATA
This sequence comes from Chloroclystis v-ata, assembly GCA_963691955.1. Classification (NCBI taxonomy): domain Eukaryota; kingdom Metazoa; phylum Arthropoda; class Insecta; order Lepidoptera; family Geometridae; genus Chloroclystis; species Chloroclystis v-ata. Next base: position 4,967,782 of record OY829902.1, on the reverse strand, counting down.
CAAAACTTAGCTTGTAGGTATGTGATCCCAACGTGAAACCGCTTGTAGAGCTTCGTTTACTAAAGTTTCCGTTAATTTAATTAGTTATGTAGGTAAGTTTTTGACAGTTGGAGGCTCTTACGTATGTACTTGTATAATGAGGAACAACCCTTCAGTAAAACCTTACTACTGGTGAAAGTTGCCTACTTTAGGAATACAGAGTATTAAAATCTGCGTGAAAACACCTCTCCCAAGAATTTATGAAAAGACGGGCTAAGCTGCAGAGCCGAAACTAGATTAAAAATAAACTCTACGAAATAAGTATATCTAATATCTTGTGCAAATGCATAAACGTACCGATAGACATAACTCTCACTCTATGTACCTACATACGAGTATAAATGGTTAAAGTTTTGCTTACGGGTAGGATCGTGCTAGAATACAATTTTCTCTTCTATGAAAAGGTTAAGAGGCCATAGTCTTCCGATAAGTCAGTTTTCTGCCAAGTTTGCACAAAACCGATTGCCGGAAAATAATAGAAGTAGGATGGGGGATTATGCTCTCAACATGAAAGTCGGTGCTTTCTTTCCTTACCGGTTAAAATCAGATGAAAGGGTCAACATATAGAATTTCCCTGGTTTTTTGTCTTATATTTTATGCTTTTTCGTTTTTTTATTAACTAAATGAAAGCAAAAAGACATTTACAAGTTTATCATACAATAAAATATTTCTTCGCTTGGAATATTAAGTACCTACTTAAGAAACTTTTAGATTTAATTATTCCAAGACCATAGGTAATACTATTTATATTAAGTACTCATATAAACGTATGCTATAGTATACGATAACTTCATAAGTTTCGTCTTAAATTCAAGTAAGACATTAATCAGGTGAAGTACATTTAAACAAAAAATAATGGACTAGTCAGAAATTTTACAGATATAAAAAACCAAAATCCTTAATATGCGGACTCAGCCACATCGGCGGCATTATTATAATATACCTTCACCGTCACGTGACAATTGAATCTGCAGCCTTCTTGTTTCATCCACAATAGAATCTCCCACAATAACGCCTGAAGTCAAGCAAGCGGTCCTGCTGTCTGTGCGACCCTCCGCTTGGCTCGTTAGTGCCCGATATTCAATTTATCGCTCCCCTTGTTCTCCTGTCTGCGTCATAACTATATTTAATGTCGTTTCTCTGGCTAAATGAAAGACTCCTATAACTATTGACGGACCATAGTAAATAAATAAATATTGCTGGACAATTCAGACAACATCTAGCCCAGTGTTAATCCTTAAAATCAGGATAAAAAGGATCAACTGTGGTAGCTCATGGGCGCCGTTAGGAAATATAAAAGTAGGTATATTAGAGTCTAGAGTCTAAAATGCACATAAATTATGATTCAGCGGAGCGATAAAAACAAACTCTTATATTTGCTGAAAGCTAACTTCCACAGTTGGCAAAGGGTTATCAAAACTACACACCGTAAACGAACTTTTAAAAATAACAAAAAATATATGTGTGAGATAGTAAAGGTTCTATAAAATATATTTCCAAAGTATTATTTTTATTCTCCCGCAGATCCTGTTTATTTCTTTTTATCGCCATCATCATCATCCACAGCCTACTTATCTCCCTGAAATATTTTTTAGCCGCAGATCGGGAAATATTTATTAAACGAATAAAGTAAACAATTTTGGAATTTTTCCACCAGATATGTAGTTAAAAATTGAAAGGAAAGTGTTATACGAACAGATATTTCCCAAAGGGCCACCCTTTGCGCATAAAATAAACATCTACGAAGCATAGCTGCAATGGTAGAAATTCTGTTTTTTTTATTGTGAATTTACTGTAATCAGTTTAGTCAATACATAACCCCATTTTATAAAGCACAACAGTATTATTTTATTATTGATTTTAATTTGTCTCAATATATTCCTATTTGGCAATAACAAGACTGGAATTTTGTTATTGCCAAAATTTTCTCGTTGACCCTTTTCCATCTAATTAATGTCATAACAGTAATTTGGGAAAATCTCTAATGAAAACACCTGGTTTAAGATAAAATTTTCAGTCTAATACAAAATGGAAACTCACCAAAACAACATCGGCTTGACTCTATCACGATAACAGAACAATAATTTCCGTCAAGTAAATTTATGCCCGTTTAGCTACTAAATTACCAAACCCAGATATGTAAGTGACATTTCCAATAATTACCACAACTTTGTAGAAGCTTCACTAATAGCTATCAAACGGTCGTGTCTAATCGTCTCGCCACTTCCCAGACTTATAATTACTTCTAAATGACTTTAATGACAGTTTTTCGCAAAATTTACCAAATACCTTGAGATTTTCAGGCGAGTTTTGATGAAAATTCTTTGAGCACTTGGTTGCTTTTTAAGGATTTTATATCTGTATGTGTTATTACTTTTGCTTCGAAGATTTTGTTTATTATTTTTCCATAATAGAATGAGAAAAAAAAACTTTAACAAACCTTTGATATACTTGCTCCTCCTATAACTTGCTCCTCCTTGCATCGGTTTTCTCAGTGCTGAGGCTCGTGACCATCGTGATTTTGGGTCATCTTCTCCCACACGATCTTCCAGCATTTTCTGTCTCCGGCAGTGTACAGGGCGTGTGGACTGTGGAATCGAGAGTGGTGCGAATCTGGTCGGACCAACTTATGGGGCTGGGTCCTCGAGGCCTTTTCCCATCTACTTTTCCGGTCAGCTTTCCGGTAAGCTTTTCCATATTATCACCTTCCTTTCTTACTATGGGACCGAAATACTACCTATTACTTATTCTCTTTCTAATGTTGCTCGTGTGATGCCAGCCTAAGTTAATACCCCTGGTTGTCGTCAATAATAATCAAAGATGCTGTCGAACCTACTAAAAGACATAGGTACGTGCCGTTCTGTTGAGTTTGTGCTGAGTTTTTGTTTGAGTTAATTTCGTAATAACGTATTATTTATTTCGACCAATCGGAATCCGATCATCGGTTTTAACCACAAAGTATTAATGGCAAGGTGGGTAATGAATTGAATATGGTATTTGGCCAGTTGATATGATTTCAATAAATTAATTTTCGTTTGATCAATGAATACGTTAATAAATTATGATTGCATAGAGTCAAGTAGTAGAAGGTATCAGCTATCGGAATCATTGTATCGGAAAATCAATTTATAGTACGGGAGGCGACGATGCTAAATGGGGATTTACTCGAGCGTCAAAGAGACCTATTGGGTTGCATTTGGTAGATGATAAGAAGAAAAAAATTGTATGAGACCGATGTGTTTCATCAGTGGGGGAAGCGACCATAGATAATTAAAAACTTATTTAAAAAAATACTGTTGTATGGACGTACTTAAGCGCGTCAGTTAGTGATAGATTCTATAAATCAGATTCAATAAATTGAAAATCAGCTTAACATACTTACATACTTAAAAATAATTTAGGAAATATGATTGATAATATACGTTTGTAAATCTGATTGTTTACACGATTGGGGTGAGTGTACGTAAACGTTAAAAAAATAAAAATCGCGACTCATTTTTTTTGACTCATTTTCAAAAATATGAACAAAAAAATCGGCATTTCCAAAGGTGTTAGAGCGTCAGATTTAGATGTATATGGTTCATCTTTATGTTCTGCTTCTACCATATCTTAATCTGACGATCATATAAAGTGATTCGCCTAATCTGACAAAAGTAAATTTTGTTCCTTTATAATTCACGTTCGAACATAGATAGATTTTTTATATTTGGTGGAGGTACTTGTCTGGGTATTAGCTATCTCCAGTATCTTAATCTGACGCGCTCGAGTAAATCCCGAAATCCCCTCTTCGGCTCCCCTACTATTACCTACCTATTGACAAAAAACATATATTACGAAAACTTTTAATCGAACGAAGTGTGTTAGGAAATCTATTGAAAATACCTCAAACGCATAAAATTTACGTAACTAGGCCAAGTATCTACCAATATTATTGTGAAACTGCAGAGTTAAGATGAGCAACCGTAAAAATATTTATAAACATCACCTAGATTAAATGGATGGTAAGTATCCCATCATTTAATCGTAATAAAATAGAGCTTTCGTTCTTTGTAATAAAACCTCGATATTTTAAAGAAATGCCATTGGTTTTCCATTCAGAATAAATCTAAGATCGAGTGGAGGTCTTCGGAGCTGATCAAACGAGCCACAATAAAAGTATTATATTGGCGACTATTTTTGTGATGGTCTATGCTATGATTAAAGATTTAATCTCGGTGTTGGTTGCAGTTACCTAAATGCGCAAACCTAGATAGATATTTTTTATCATACCTAGATACACTCAGATCGTACAAATTTTTGTCCCGAGGCGGGAATCGAACCCGCAATCTCTTGCGTCGCAAGCAGATCTTCGCCCGCTGCACCACAGAGGTCGTCAATGATGAAGTCAACGGAGAGTTGCTAGTAGTGTAAAGGATTTGATATATCTATTCACCACGCTTACAAGGCGGGTTGGTGATTGAAGTACAGCAGTACACCTAACTACACTCCTGTCTATCTCCTCGTATATGGGTCCCTTAGTGGGATATAACGACACGGAAAGAGTTAGATACCTATTCTTCGACCGATGACCAAATTGCATAGTCCATAAGATCACAGATAAAAAAACTTGTGAATGGTGGTGAATTATTCATTATAAGAAGTGGGAGTTATTTTTAAAATCTCGTCTGCACAACTCTTGGATCATAAAGTTGAGACGTGGAGGCAGGGGAAGCGAGGAACAAAGGTAGGGGACAGGTACGCACGCCTGGTTGGCCCGAATGCTATTCACTTGCAGATTCATGAATATACGCTGAATTTCAACGTCACAACTCTGTATGGTTTTTGCGAGTCAAATTTTAGCTTTGACGATATTGTTAAGCTTAACGTAGTAAGTATAACGAATTTATGTTGTGTTCGGTACCAGAGATAGGATACACAGTAATAATCTATCTTTATCTTATCTTTAATACAAATTGATGAACAATATTTTTTGACGACCTCTGTGGCGCAGCGGGCGAAGGTCCGCCTGCGACGCAAGAGGTTGCGGGTTCGATTCCCGCCTCGGAACAACTATTTGTATGATCTGCAAATATTTGTTCCGCGTGTCTGGGTGTTATACATATATGTATAATAAAAATATCTATCTATGTATGTATATTATATTAAGTATATCAGAAATCTAGCACCCGTAACACAAGCTTCGAGCTTACCACGGGGCTAGATGTCGCTGTGTAAATTGTTCTGTAATATTTATTTTATTTATTTTTTAATATAGTTACTCCACTTAATTTTATTGGAATTATTTTTTTACGTCAAAACCTTTTTAGGTCTTTTTCAATCGCGCTTTGATCACAAGTCGCCGGACCATTAAGACATTTATTTTAAAATTAGGTACTTTCTTGGACAATTTGAAATCTTTAAGACTACCAAGGAAGCTAGATAAATGGAACCATTAAAACCTGTGCAGGTTCAGTGTTCTCAAACGACCTAATAGCCATTTTAATTACCATCGTCAGGGTTCAAGAGCTTTTTGTTTACGTTTTTTCTTTCCTCCCCCTAATTTCCCAACTAAAGTGTTTACCCCGAAATTGCAGAGAGCTATTTTTAAGGAGAATACTAATATTTTCCATGGGCAAAATAGAGTTCTGTTTTTTGCAGCAAGGTTTTATTGAAATAACTGCAGCGGTATATTTTTGCCACCGGTGGTTTTGAAAGGATTGTTTCAATGTTTGCGGTATGGTATTTTTATTAAAACTACGGAAATAGGGTTACCAAATGAAAGAGTTTTTATTTGTATAACATTTTAACACTGTATATTTTTTATAATATCTACGTATCTAAATTACAATACACTATAATAATTATACGGTACCTATATACTTAGTTCTTAGTAAGGTAAATCCACAATTTAAGTAACACAATGTTCATTGTTCAAATCAAAACATAAAGAGCAACTCTATGATCTCACCCGGGTTCCACACTTCTGAAATTTTCCTCGTAAATCTTAGATAAAATCGTTTTATAAGTGCTATCTGGTGCAAGTCCCAGCTTCCCAGTTGAAACTTGTCGACATTCTTAAGGACTCTCGTGAAATACAAATAGCAACGATTCTGGCACAATGACTTTTCGAAGCATTTTCACCGATAATGGGTCTGTTGTATAATGCAATTAGCGCGCCGTTTAAGCTGTGCTGGGCTAGAACTATCCTTTATTATCAAAAATTTTGTACTAAGACGTCAGTTTTCTTGGTTTATTAAAAGACGTAAATCTTGCAAATTTAACTAATGTAGCTATTTCGTATCTAGTGAAACACTTTGTTGTTTTCCACCATTTTTGAGCAGAGAAGCAGCAAAAGCGTAACACATAAATTGATATTAAAATGTGGACCAAACCATTCCCTACGTCATGTATATATTTCCCTAGCGTGAAATTATGGATACCCGTTGTTTAGATCATGTTGTGACGTCACACTATTTGAGAAAGAAATCTTGTATGTCGCGGAGAATAGTTTATTTAAAAAGTGACAGTAGGTTAATTTTTTTTAAATAATTTCCCTATTTTTATTTAAAAGAAAAAAATGTGTCTACATTCCGGTACCTCTTGCATTTGTTTATGACTAAGTTACCGATGTATAGTAAAACCATTTCTAAAATGAACGCCCCTCCACCGAATTCTGTATTTTTTTTTTCTGTGTATTCTGTTTTTCTGTATTTCCTCTCACACGTTGAAATCATCACGGTTTTGTGGAGGGGAGTTCATTTTTAGAATGGTTTTACTATACACATTTGTCGAATTATAGTCGGTCAAAACCATATTTTTACAACTTTTTTTAATAATACAGACGAAGAGTTATTAGTTCATTTATTGTAACCGTAAAGTAAAACAATTTCAAGTTATTTAATGATGTTCTCTACAAGCGATTTTGTGGACCGTAACGAAATGAATCGAGTTACCAGTTACAACAGAAACATCCGAATCCTCGTTGAAAGTTTATTTGACTTCGTAAATAAACAGCAAAAACGTTAAGCGGGCAAGGCCAGAGGAATTAAACAAAGCCTTTAAGTTTGAGGAGTTAGGACAACGGATCGACTAACCGCGATAATGCACAGGGTATTTAAAAGTTTTGCTGCTGTCTCTGCTATAAATAATTGCTGTTATTTATCAAAAAGTATCTCGCTCTATAGATTTTTCAACCAAACACATCCTCGAATGTTGTGCTACGGGTACATCACTGATATTATATTTATAACTTTGACAATGTGAATCAACTGAAATCGTTATTTCCCAAAGCACAAAATAAAACTTGAACGTTTCAGCCATAGATCTCAGTGGGAAAATAGTACCTACAGTCCTGGGAATGCTACCGTCTTGATTGACTTTTGCCAGAGGCAAATAATTTTCCTTTGTCTCGCTTCAAGTTATGCAATTTTCTACAAAGCATTCCTTTTGCAAGATAGAAAAGACAGTTCTGGTAGTTATTTGATTGCTTCCTCTCATACAATTTAGACCAAATTTGACAAATTGTAAAGAAATATCAATTTCGCTATATAGATATTATTATAAATGTTTAGATAAGTCGCTCAACTCAATTTTTATACAAATGACGAAAAATTTACTGTGATAGGAATAGACCCACTGCATTTTGACTGAAATAACCAGCTCTAATTCACTAATGGATTGAACTCCATATAGGTGAGTAGGTATTGTTCACAAAAGCGTTTGTAACATCATATTGTGATGGAACCTTTGAAACGAACTTTTGTTTTACTGGTATACCGGAAATTATATCGACAGATTCCTATGGAGAATATCGAACTGCAATTGCCTTTTTTACAGTATTTCTACAGAAACAATCACTTCCATTTATTAATTTACGAACTTTAATGTTCACAAAAAATGCTATAAAGAAATATAAATAGCGCAAGACGCAGGCTTTATTGGCAAATCAATTTTAGCCAAAGCAATGTCTAACTTTAAACAAAGCTTAAAACTTAAAAAAAAATCTGTATGATATCAGAAGAATGTTCCACACTAGCTGTTTATTTGTCAAGGGGAGTCAAAGATATAGAGATGCAAGATTGCATCGTTACATTGCTCGCAATCACAATGTATTTCCTAAACGGAGCGTGAAATCAGTCTGTTGACTGCAAAGCTTGACAGAACCACCCCTCTCGGAGGTTGAAATGTCTTTGCCCTCTCAGAATAGGCTGAGGCGGTTATCAAAACTTCCCAACATTTACCTTCCTTAAGAACACGGGTTCACATCATGGAATTAATTCTGATGTGAAATCTTGGAAATTGTTGACGCGGAATTTATTTATAGTATTTTCGAGTTTTCTGTCTTAAACTTTTTATTTGTGACTGCTGTTTGTCCAATATAGGTTAGGAACCTACCTTACTTAGAATTATATGAGATAATGGCACTTTTCTTAAAAATTCGGAATACACAATTCAATTGAACAACCTATTTGTGTATCAATATTTTTTATAACAGTTTTATTATTGCTAATCTTTTATGGAACATTTATTATAGATTCAACATCCAGACAGCTTTAAAAACTGCATCAGTTAAGCTAAATAATTTATATCATTTGCTTTGCGCTTTTGAAAACGCAAGTCTCCAGGTAACTACTCAAGTAGCTGACGTTGTTTTTTATAAGTCTTGTAAATATCTCCAGATCCGCTTTAAACTGCTGCAGTAGTGCATTCCGCATTCCATCTGCAAATAAAAGAGAATTTTAGTTTGAATTTGAATATGGCTGACGAAAATGAGTATTCAAAGTTCCGTTGCTGTAAAAGCGCGCACATGACCGGAGTTTTGTAGCAGATGCGGGAAGGGCGTTGACGCGTTTTATTTCGTGTGAATAACCCGCGTAAATGCCGATTTTACTTAGGATTCTGCTAGGAAAAATAATCACAAAAACTCGTTTTATTTTCGACTTATTTATAAGGTTCATTCTTACGCAAAATACTCGTAACACTTCGTCAAATACACGCAACCCTATGCATTATGATTTTTTAGAAAATTTTAGTTTGTATTTGTATTTATAATATTGTCATTATGTGCAATTTAGATACTTTTAAATTTGACTGCGTAGGTAAATTAATATAAGGAAATGGTATTAAAGATACCAACCCAAATTTTTCTACGAAAGGGCAAAGAGATACGTGGGAAATTAGGGTTTTCTTCTCTACGATTTTCTATTATAAATCTCCGAGCTTATCACGGGGCTAGATGTTGCTGTGTGAATTGTCCAGCAATATTTATTTATTTATATATGTTGTACGGAATCGTCAAAGGTCATTGTACTCGTACTTCACCACTTTTTGCACCTATACGAGAATGTACATTGGGATCATAAATATTCGAAATGTGTCCTGTATGATATTGATTGCCCCGTGGTAGGGGTTTCACGGAATAACATTTAATTAAGCATCACCTGAAAAAGGCTTTAAAACATGGAAGTTGGAGCGAGTCGTATTCATGTTTCAATACAGGGAAAAGCATGCAATTATTTTGTATTCCACTTTGTAATTAAAATTCACAACTGGTTACCATTCAAAATATTTACGAATTACATAATGTAGGTGCTTGTGTAATTCGTGTATTTGTTAAGTAAAACGATAAAATAGTAAGCGCATTAGGTAGTATGTAAGTATGGGAATAAGTGTGGGCTTTGATAAAAAAAATTAAAAACGTAAACTTGAGTGGAGGAAACAACCTAAAACATACAAAACTTACCGACCTTAAAAATATTTTTTTGGAAGCAAATTTTTCTTTTGTTCTGTCATCGATTTTTCGTAGCACCTATGCCGTAGCACCTACGTCGTAGCAATTCCTATCACAGTTTATTTCGCTACGTAAGCTTACGATATCTAATACACAGACAGCATAATGTCAGCGTTGTTCTTGCGTAGCGTTTAAAATTATAGTTCTCTAACACCAATAGTCACGTTCGCCAAAAATAAAAGAAGAAGTTAGTTCTCTGATCAAACGCTTTAAAATATTAGCTTCTTATGGTCGCGTCTCAGTTTTTACGTCATACAAGATTCTTTACGGAGGGTTTGAGGCATTGTTTTGTCCCAGCTGCTTCCCATTCATCAATGCCTGTCAGCTTCATAGTTTCGCGTAGTTTCTCCTATTGTTGACTTACAAGTTCCGAGTTATTCTCGTACGCAGACCCTTTGTACCAAAACTGTTCTGATAAAACTGTTAATTTGGTTTGTAAAATATTTCAAAATATTTTCTCCATTTTGGGGAAAACCCATTTAAATGTACCTTTAAGTTTTAAACTAACATGCATGTAAAGTCAAGCAAACGATTGGAACAAACGACATAGGTACTTAGACGAGTTAGAAATGTTTTATTTCTTTTTAAGGTTTATCTCACGTGTCACGAAAATCTTTGTTTCTATGGAAATAAAGTTTTTGTCTTTGACTTTAATAAAATAATAAAGTAATATGAGTAATACTTTTCTATTTCATATCTCACCTGAGCTGAAACACGTTCGTGTGGTGTCCAAGACACCCGAGACACAATCCAATCGGAACTCTATGAGGCGATCCCTCTTCCGTTTAAATTGGACGCTTTTCAATATGTCCTGCTTATACGTGCCTGAAATAACTACGAGTTTTCAAACACTAGGAACCATACCCTAGAGTGAGTTCCTAGTTCCTATTATAAAGATTATATTATGCAAAACTACAGTTGACCCTTTTATAAGCTTACAGTTAATTACAAAACCGGGTTTGAGAAATCCCCATGGGCGCAATTGAAATATGAAATCATAGAATTTATCTAACCCTCGCGAAAGGGCAAATCCTTGCCGAAATGGATGGATTAAACTTTCATACTGCTCGAAATCTCTTAGTTGTGTGAGTGAGTGTGAATGCTGCAGACACAAACTGAAATTAGGTCTTCAAAGAAAGAACTTATTATACCTAATACATTTGTTAACATAGATACATTTTGATGTACCTACTTAATTATGTTATTATTTCGTAATTTAAACGACCAATACTCGTTAAAAGTCAATTGATAGATGCATTGTAAAACAAACAATGGAAGTCCGTTAATTTAGCTAGTCGGTAATTAATTTAGTCCATTAGTGATGGTAATTAGTCCATTATTGAAGTGAAATTGCCTTTGATTGACTGTTTGTGACACGTTTAGAGTACACGACCATATTACGTCCTTTGTAACGCAGCGAGAGCAAATTATCATTTATTAAATATTCATTATATTAATAGTACCTAGTTACGTACCAATAAAGTATATCATATGAAACTTGAATTCAAATTTCACACAAAAGAATAAATCGAAGGCGTCCTGTCTTGCCTTCATAAATAATTTATTGGAACTAGAACACAGTCATATGTTTATTTTTAGTACTTTGACTGCGACATACCTACGCATGTGGTAGTATGTTCGTTTTGTTCCGAAACTTCTAATAGAATGTAACAATAGTATCTAGTGAAAGAAGTTTGTTGGGCCTATAAATAAACATTCCACAGATTTTATCCTATTCGATGTTCAGTCAAATATGCAATGTAATGCCATCTTTGTAAATAATAGTAGATATATTTAGTAGAGTACTTCGTGTTGCAATGAGAGTGATAAAATAGAGTAGGTAGGTACATATTCGTAGACGACACGTTGTTCTTAAACTATCCCTTCCTTTTCCTCAGGAAAAAAAAAATAAAAGTCGAATAAAATCCTACATAATCTATAGTTAAGATTGTATTTAAACAATTATAAATAGTATTCATAAAAATAATCTTGTGATAAAATAATTGCAATACGGTAAAGCAGTGTAAAAATATTTATTTTAATGTAACTTAAAAATAATATTTTACCCCGCATTAAAGTATTTCGAATTTCTAATTTCTTTTTTAATCTAAAAGTTCTTTCTTTGAAATCTAGTACGAGTACGTACTTAACGCTTGCCTTTCAGACTTTTAAAGACAAAAAGTTAAGCTATAAAACTAAAAGCTTTTAATTAGATTTCAGCTCAGAAACTATCGACAACAGGTCAGCTTGCTTTCCATTTAAGACGAAAACAAAAAGGAAGTCAATTCGTGCCGATGAATTTACGTTCTTCTGAAGTAAACAAGAACCTGTTAGCTTTTTATTTTGCAGGGTAATTGGATATTGCGCTGAAGCTGAGGTTCCTTAGGCGCGATGCAAACGACAGACTTATTAACACATTCAATATCCGAACAACCGTAGTGTTAGATTAAAAAGTAATTTTACTGTATAAATACAAATGTATGTATGTATTGTGTTGCCAAGCCACATGCATTATACACCTAGTCCTGGCTTTGATTTTAATGAACCATTATGTATACATAAACATTTATACTCTATGTGGTAAGTTGTTGTTTTTTTAAAGGAGTTATTATTTTCCTTTGTGATCTAAAACAAATAGTAAATTTGTTTGAATACAAATCGACTGTAACTATGTTGTTGTTTAAGAAAGCTTAAAATTGAGGTGGTTTCACGTTTATGGTGAACGTTACTAAATTGTAACACAGCAGTGAATCCTGAAACACATTTCGAGATTATGACTAAAACAACGAATCTTTAACTAGTACCCGTAACACAAGCTTCGTTACCACGAGGACATATTGCTGTGTGAATTGTCCAGCAATATTTATTTACTAAAGTTGCCCGTTTACCGCGACCCGAAGACTGTTGTTTATAAAAGAACTCTGCGATGAGGTAGGAAGCTAATGTTGTCCTTTTACCTAAGGTAATCAAATTCTAACGAAATTGAGACTCTGAGCTCGTTTTCAGCTTAGTACCACGCGTAAGTACTTTTTAGGGTTCCTTTCCCGAAAGGCGAAAACGGAACCTTATAATTCTGAATATCTGTATGGTTGTCTTTTAAAAATGTTCAGGTTCAGGCAAGTCTAGTGCCTAAGTTAAGCTGCTTTAAAAGAAAATACGAGCTGAATTCCATTACTCTTTTATTTTAGTAAGTGTTAAAAATAGTTGCGGACGTGGGGCAGGAAAACGGTGTTGTAAAAGTAGTTCATATTTATAACTAAGTTACTTATATTCTTTTAGCTTAGAATTCTTTCAGCACACACAGATTAAATTAAGCGAGACATTTACATAATTTGTACAACAGTAGATATCGGAAGGCTAAAATAATGTTGACACTTTAACAAACATTTTACTTCACACCTTAATTCTAAGCAAGCAAAACAATATAATAGTCGAACACACGAATTTCAATCAGCAAAATCTCCAAAATAGGTTTGGGGCATAAAGCTAAATGGATCAGATACAGACATTGTCAGATGAAAACGATACGACTGCACTGAATTGTTATTAGCTTTAGCGCATTAGTATGAATGCAGTCGCCCGCATGGCTCTGAGGTCAGAATTATAAGAGCAACACCGTCCACGTGGAGCCTTATGGATTAGGCCATATTTATCTGCCTGCACAGAATTCATGGATGCGTTTACCTACGGTTTAACCTTGATAATAACTTTAGGACAAATTGTAGTACAATAATTCTCATAAGTCATTGCTTAATTTTGATCAAATTAAGACGCTTATTGAAATTGTCAACTAGATACGTATATATATTTTAGATAAGTATTGATTTATTTTGATAGATAACAATGTTCTTCGTTTTTTCGTTTTTAGTAAGTACTATTCTTAGATTGGCACCAAAGGGCGCATCAATATAGTTTAACCCTTATAGAGCTGCAGCTGCGTCCGATGGTCCTCGCCGTTAAAACGGAGCTTATACACTGATTGTTCCATTGATAGTTATGCCTGGAAATGTGGAATTTGCTTGCAATTGCACTTTGAATTAGTGGTTTTTAGTAGGTACACTTTTTTTTTCATTATTCTTTCTTGGGTTTTCTTCACTTTTTTATTTTTTCATCTATGGTGAGAAAGCTTTTAAAAATACTTTTCTAATGCCAATAATGAACATATTAAATCGTCTACCAACTGAATAATACTTAGTATTATTTAAAAAATTTGTCTACAGTTAAAGCGCAAACCTGTTCTTACAAAATTTGTTGAATCTAGAGTGTGAAAGCAAAAATCTTTTAAAAAATCAGCGTTGGTGCCTTGTCTGAAAAGATCCCTTTGGGCTGTAATTGGGGTTGAAGCCGTCAGTTTGTGTTTTCACCTTTCACTAACATCTCAAACAAGCATCACCCGGAGCCATTTCTGTGCCTCGGCATTTTGGTTGCACGTTTGTTAAAGTCACTCAGAGACAGAGTTGAAATGTTGAACCTTTGCTTCGAATAAGTGTTGCTATTGAAAACATAATTTAGAATAAAGTTGGAGAACATTAATTTACTCTACATTTTATTATTATTATCTACATTTTATATTCTACATTTATTCATAATTTCTAGAGGAAAGTAACCAAATATGGAATACAGTTTCTAAAATAATATGTTCTTAAGAAAACTTACTTAGATCTAACTAAAATAACTAGCATATAATATTATAGTTGTTCAAGTACCTACAAATAAGGTAAACCACCATAAAGATATGCTTAAAACAAAACGCTCAGTTACAATAAAAAAAAATCAGAATTAGGTACCTATATCATGAACTCCAAATCTTCTTCCAGTCCTAACATTTGTATCTGCAAGCGCCGATATTAAATCATAAAAAGCTGCGTACCATTTTTTATACAACCGGATCTTGGAAATCCTTTTCGGGAATAGAGATTTGAGGTCCACAAATTAGGTCTATAAATCAAGCGGTATCAAATAAATTATTCAAATGGCTGCTTGCTGCTATGAGATGCTTCAAATCTCATGAATCAGGGTAAGCGGAACTCGTGAAACATGATATGAGCTTGGCTGTTGTGCTGAAGTGACGAGGGTGTTATCAAAATACCTTCAGTGTCAGTTTTGTGTGGGTTGTATTCACTAAATATAATTAAGGGCGCTCGTGCGCGCCTATATAAAATACAGTCTTGTTTTACGTAGGTTCAAGTAGTTGGTTTCAAAGTTACTTTAGAATGGCGTTCGCATGTTTGTCTGAAGATAGTAATCATATTTTTACATATAGCGTTCAATGGTGATGTCTCCGACGCGTATTATCATCAGATATTGTAGTGTAGACAATTGAAACTGTGGAAAACAATATAAATATGCTTGCCGCCTGTAGTGCCAGCCTAATAATGGTACAAACCTTTCACCTCCCACGGGTGTGTCAAACCGATCAAAGTGTTAAAACTTCAGAAAAAAGGCACCACGGTTTGTGGACTGTACAAATTACAGTGATCACCAAACGGCCTGGTGAGCGCGGTAATTACACCAAATACCTTGAGACTTATAAGACTAGGATCCTTAAGACTTTGTTATACTGAGTAGACCTTTGCCCAGAGGTGGGAAGTTATATTTGTAGTTAATGTAATGCTCGCAATAAGAAGCAGGGATTGTAAGTAACTAATCGGTGTAATTATCGTGCATGTTATTTGTTTCTCATTCACTAATGAGCTTCGACACGCTTATCGACAGTTATACGCGGAATATAAGAATGTACCTTGGCAACATTTTCCTGTTATTTATGATATTTTTACTAGCTCTATTTTTTATCGGATTAACCCAAAAATATAGTTCCTCATTTTTCTTTATTGGTTTCAGTTATATTTAAAATTTAAATAAGTTATCCATTTGTTTTAAATTAAATACATGATCCCGTGTGGTGTTAGCCTAAGAGTAGTTTTGTTCCATCTCTTTTTATGGAAGTTGGCGAAGCGACTGCGATAAATATCTGTACCTACTGTGCCAACTCACTGCCAAGCTAACAAGCAAGCATGGCAATTAAAACACTTCTCCTAAGAGCTAATGGAGTAGTACCTATATAAATAGCGGAGACCCATCCTCCAAAAAAAAATTATTATTTTTCATACAGTCTGTTTTAACCCTAAAATTAATCTCACTGGAAAGATAGGTAGGTACTATAAATAATAAAACAGTATTTCTCGTTCAGATTAGATATCCAACAAAACATTATCAAGCAGCGAAATGGTCTGCAGAATTTCGTTTATCACCCCACTGAAGCAAAGCGGAGATGTTATCAGTACATTCTTTGAGCGGCATATTTCCGCGACAAAAGCTACAATCTATCTTTTTAAGAGGCTCGTTTTCCTAAAACATTCAAATTGAGTATTTTGTTTGCAGTACAGTCGGCATAAATCACACCCCTCGGGATTACAAAGATTACCCGGCATAATAGTGAGTCCTTTCCGTTCAATTTCACAGATCGTGTGTCGACCTTCTGACGTATCGTTCGCCGCGAACCCGCTCGTGATGGCAAATTGAATTCTTTTGTAAACTGTCCCAACGATTTACATTGATAGACGTCAATGATTCCGTTTTTGGGGTTTGTGACTTTTGTTCTTTTGTTACGCATTTCCGAACTTTTTCTAGAATAAATATTTTAGAAGGCTATGTATATCTTATACTAGCTGACCCGCCGACAACTTCGCTTGTATTTTTACGTTATCAACATATTTTCAATTTATATAATATTAACAGTGGATACATTTTTTAAATCGGACCAGCGGTTCCTGAGATCAGCGCGTTCAAGCTAACAAACAAACTCACGCTTTATAATATTCTAGTAGTATGATGATTGATGAGTTTAAATATGGCTGTATCGCTGAAGATAGGCGCTAGTTAGTTGATCATTTTCTTAGCTAAACATTATAAGGAAAATAATAAAATTACTTATTATTTTGCATCTTTGACAGGCCTTTAGATCCTTATTCCAACAACTTAGCAGCTAACTTTCACACAATCATTGAACAGTGTTTAAACCGAGAAGAAATGATTTACCGTAAAATTTGAATGTAATGTAAAAGTAACTCATATCAATAAAATTGCTTCATTCCATTACATTTTGTATGAAAACAGGAAAATGATGCGATTGCGAATACATAATTTATTGCAAATAAATAATAAGTTTGTACTTGTACCACGTTGAATCAAAGTGGAATATAATCGCATTTATTTCGTACTAGTGGAATGCTTTATTTTATGTATAATTGTGATAAATTTAAGGTTGAAATCGGAATAAATTTTCTTATACTATTATAACGAATACCCACATCATCACCCCTATTTACGTTGTCAATGCTGGGACACAGGTACCTTCTTAGAATATTTATCATCAGAATAAAATTCCACTACGATACTACGATAGTAATAATTGTTATGGTGATAATGATGTGTTTTGCTGCCCAAGTGGCAACTCATAGATTTCATAAACAGAATTATAATCTCGTGGTTAAAGAACAGCGTTTGTTTTATAAAACACATTCTACTTCAAAGGGTTAAACTCTATTTACCATCGTTGATCCACGGAAAACGTCAATTATGTACCGAGCAATTGGGGCTACATCTTCATCTCCGAAATAAAACGGACATTTCAACCTAAATTGTGACTAATACTTTCCCATAGAATAATTTTTATTGTTTGCCTAGAGGGTCAGTAAGTGCCTCTTAGATAGAGCGATTGTTGAACGATAAATTTTATATGATTAGGTACTAGGTGACCTGCCCGCGGCTTTGCCCACTTTACTCCCAAGTTACTCACCTTTTAAACCTGCCCTGGGCTACTACGACTATTTAAAAAAAAACACCTAATTAGGCCCAGACGTTCTTGAGTTTTACAAGTGCAACGTAAAAGTGGCATTAATTTTTTTATTTATGGATAGGAGGGTGCCTCATAATCAAAGTTCGTATGAAGTGGAAAAGTTCAAAACAGGAAACCAACGCGCATGTAGTTTATTGAAAGACTTTTAAAGGTACTGAACAGTTCTTTTGTGAAATGTTAATGTTTCCTGTACGAAAAAATTTAAAACTGATCATGTAATTTAAAATCCATAATGTTGTAGAAAACAAAATCGCAGGAGACCAAACCCATCGTTTCATAGTAACCCAAATTTCATTTTACTTACTATGGAAGATTGTGGTTTTGACAAAAAAAAATCGAACATTTTGTATAGCATTTTGTCAACTCACTTATAAAGAAATCTAGAGCGATAATTACAATCCGATTGTAATAATCTCAAGGCGATAATGAATTTGTAAATAATTAACTATTTAATTAAGTAGGTATTACTAACATTATTTTTATTATTTAAGTGTGATTGTGTATGTATATTTGTTTGTTTTGAGATATGCGACATGTAAAGTTATACCAAACTGAGACGGCACTTTTGCTTTTTCAAACAATTGTTAGCAGTTTCATAAAATTATTTTTAGCGTCTATTACTATTACATAGCTTGTTAAGATAGGTAGGGGCACTAGGATCTGCACTGACGTCTCGCTATGGAGCGTATTGTGTATTGTTGTGTATTATTGTTGTTAAGATAGGTATTGATTTAATCAATATATTTAGGATTATTTAGGATTTTGGATTATTTTTAGGATTTAAGGATTTCCAGAACAAGCATGCATTATCTATTTACATAAGTTTGTGTGGTACATATCACAGTAAGTAGATACATATACGAGTAGGTGTGATATATTAAAAAATATATTTTTATTTCGAACATGGCGTCTACTATAAGACCCCTCGCTAACTACAGACTTTCTATCGGCCGATATTTTGGTCGGGTTGGGCTGTTAGCGCGCACACTACGCCAACTAAACAGTTGGGTTGGTGGTGAGTGCGCAAACTAGGCAACAGTCGGCCGACGATATTCAGTTTTTAAGCTACCTGTTGAAGAGAGCTGTCTCATAATGGAAGTTTCTCGTAGTAAAATATTGTCCAGAAATATTATAATTGCTCTCATACAACGGAGGAGAAAAATCAAGAAGAGAGTCTGAGAGTATTGTGTGCATCCCATCTACAGTACTAGATTATTAAATGGAAAATTTTACACGATGCATTCAAAATTACTAGATTACCCGAAAATTAAAATAAGATTACGTTTCTACAACGAGCGATTGAGTAGAATTGGACATAATGAAAGAATGCACGACCTTCCTGCTCCAAAACTCGGAGCGAAGTGAACCATCGGCCGACTAAACAATCGGTCAGTGTGCGCGCTTGCAAGGAGCTCCATACTAATATAGCAGTCGGCCGATAGTTTGATCATCTTTCAGTTTGAACGCAGTTGAGAAGCCTATCAAACTTATTTATCGGCCGATACCAAATCGTTGTAGTATGCGGACTTGCATACATCTTCATACTGATTATAAGCCCGACCAAACTATCGGCCGATAGAAAGTCTGCAGTTTGCGAGGGGTCTTATACTTATATGTACATAATATCTTAAGAGCCTTGTGACGTTACGAAGTTTTGCGAAATTGGATATTTTATGCACCACGTGACCGGCGCGTCACGCGAATTCTATGAAAAATACTAAATGATCTTGATACTTCGTCGATCTAAAACATACAAATATACTAATAATTATTTTAGATCTGTAGAAAATGGCATCGAATAAATTCCATTTTATTGAGTGGATTTTTTTTCAGTTTCATTCCGAAATAATTATTATATTAATGTTTTTATTTAATTGATAGGAGTTTATATATTTTCCTAAATTCAAAATGGTGGATATTTTTATTTCAATATTTGAATCAATTATGTTTTATCTTAATAATATCAATATTTATTTTAAATCTGATTGATTATTTGAAATCAATTAAGTAGGTACATAATTTTAAATTAAAACATTCATGATTAATAATTATATATATAAGAATAAAACTGAAAATAGTCTTATTGAAGTTAAATGTCCTCATTCATCTCATCTTATGGGCTCATTTTTAAACCGATTCTTCTGAAATTTGGTGTGTAGGTTTGTAATTAAATGTTTTTTTTTTGTCGAATGTTGGGACTTTATGTAAGTTCGAAAGTCTAAATTGAACGGACTAAATACAAATTCTAATTATAACAAAACAAATAAATTATATTACCTATATTTAAGTTGCTTGTTTTGTTAGATGGTATATTTGTGTTTGAATAAATAAAAGTTTCGTTAATGAAGGTTTTAATTATGTTTAGGTATTATTTTTGTAGTTTCGAACTTTATATTTATTTTTATATTTATTGGTATCCATTTATCTACATATGTCATACACAGATGTAGAATATCCATTTATCTACATATGTCATCTTGAATAATTCCCATTATATTTTTATTTTGATAAACTATTTATTTTTATTTTATTACGAACTTATTTGAAAATATTTCATTTATATATTAAAAAAAAAACCAACCCGCACTTGGCCAGCGTGGTGAATTAAGGCCTAATCTATCTCGTCAAGAGAGAAGTCCCTATCCCAGCAGTGGGAACGTGAATAGGGGTGTTATTTTATATACAGGGCGTTCCAAAATTATGGGCCATGAAGGGGAAGTACCATATATATCGTTGATAGTGAATTTTGCTCAAAGAAGACTTCATTTTATTTAAAAAAAAGTAAGTAATTTAATTAATTAATTTACAAAAAAAATGTTTCATGTTTTTTATTTGATTAAAATAATTAATTTCACGTTGTTCCTTTCTTTTAAAATACTATGTTACTTAAGCAGAGTTATTATTTTTTAGCTATTCTTTCGATTAGTATCATAAAAATAGAGTTTTTTTTTCTACATGTAAGTCGGTTCGATTCCCAGACAAAGCAAGTAATTTTTAGAAAATCTATGAATCCAGAATTACTAACTTTTAAAAATAAAATGAAGTCTTCTTTGATTAAAATTCACTATCTACGATATTTAAGGTACTTCCCCTCCATGGCCCATAACTTTGGGACGCCCTGTATTTATTAGAAAGGTACAATTATTTAATGTTTACAATAAATAATATATTTATTAGAAAGGTACATTATTTATTGTTTACATATTGGATACTCGGTAAAAATAAGAACAAAAAATTACGGAATATTTTCTTTGTAATAAATATTATGGAAATCTATACTACAATTATCAAGCTGAGGAGATTGCTTGTTTATTTGTTTGAACGTGCTACTCAGGAACCGCGGGTCCGATTTAAAATATGATTTCAGTATTGGATAGTAAAATGATCGAAAAAGGCTATAAAACATAAACTAGTAAATAACGTAAAAACGCAAGCGCAGCTGTCGGCGGGTCGGCAAGTTAGTCATAATCTAAAAAAATCATAGGCATAATTACATTTAGTCGTTGGACGGTTTCACCAAAAAAAGTTGCCTTGTTGTTTTTTAATTAGGATAGATAACTTTAGATATGCAATCCACATCCTACAGCATAACCTCCAAATAAATAAGGTAAAACAAGATGACAATGATGTGGTACAATTCTTAGGCCAGCAACATTTGGTACAATTCTTAGGCCAGCAACAACAACAATTGACCGTTATCAATAAAAATAACAATTGATCGTTATCAACGGATCAACTTATGTCGGTCGTAGTATCGCAATAACACATACACGCACACTAACAGCGTTTTTACAGCAATTGACAGTCCCACACACTGACATTTTACGAAATATTTCTATATTTTATTCAAGAACAACCGACATAGGTCCGACCTCGACAAGCGCTCGCGCGGTACTAAATGGAAAAAGCCGGCGGAATGAAAAAACTACTAAATTATGGTAGTTTTATTTTATTCATAAAAAATTACCAAAACCGTTCTACAAATTAAAATTAATATCATAGTTTAAGCAAATGTTGATAAATATTTTGATATAAATATGACGTCCCATTGATTTAGAACTTCGGAGTTATTGAGGTTTGTTTCGAAGCATTTTCGGTCGATATTAAATTCGGTATATCTTTAGAATAAAAGCATTTAACGAAAATGTACTCTACTCTAAATGAAGAATAGGATATACGTAACATAATAAAAAATAGTTTGATCGCCCATATTCATTAGAATCTACAAATTAGAGCTGAGAAAACAGGTCTTCGAGCGTTTTTTACGAAACATGTATCCGGAGAATGATTATTACTCAATATATAAACAAGTTATCTAAAATGTTTCTTACTACTTTTGTAGAGGAGAAAACGAACTATTATAAAGATGTAATTGTAATATCAAACAACTAACGCAAACCATAGAATTAGGACGAGAAAACCGAACAATTTCGCGATTTCACGTAATAGGCCTCTTAACAATAAAATAAACAGAAGAACATCGATCATTCTAGTCCAGTTATGAATTTAAATTTCTGATTACTTGTTAGTTATTTACATAGCTTGTTTTCGTAAAAGTAGGACATACCAAGTTGTTTAATTAATTAACAATTGATATTTATTGTACACATGACACTTGACAATAGTATGACAATTGTTTGTGCTTTCAAAAACTTTCAATTAGATTAAATACATTATAATAAAATTACCTTACACATTTAATAACACAAAATTCGTCCCTTTTTATGATTTACCGAACTAATTGTTTTTGTTGTCTTTCTATAAAGAGCAACTTATAAATGACCACTGACAATACACCACCAATTAAAGGACCAGCCCAATAAACGTACTGAGCCCTCCAAACGCCGGTCCACACGGCGGGGGCGAGTGAACGGACGGGATTCAAACTGGCACCGGTCAGAGGCCCCGCGGCGAGGCTCACTCCCGCTATCGTTAAACCGAATTTTAATGGCACTGAATCTTGCTTATCCTGGTTCCTCGGGTCCCACACAGCACAACACAAAAATCCAAGAATTGCAGTTATAACAATTTCGATTCCAATCGCTTGAAAATTAGTGATGCCTTCATGCGGCAGTGTCAAACAGATGGACCCCTCTGTCACATTCACCGGAGAAAAGCTTATCATGATTCCGTATCCGGCGATGGCACCAATTGTTTGCACCACGAAGTACGCGATACCCGTCGGAATCGACATGCTGCCCCAAATAACAGCGATCACAGTCACTACCGGGTTGATGTGTGTTCCAGATATGTGGCCGAAAATTTGCACTAATACCATAACCGTAAATCCGAAGCAAAGCGGCACATATATGCTTGAATGCTCCGGTATGCCTGGCACTGGGATGCTCGCCATACAGCCGAATAAAAGTAGAATAGCGGTTCCTAAAAATTCGGCCAATAATGCTTGCCAGTGTTTAGCGCACCACGACGATAAAGTCATCTCTGGTTTGTCCTGTGCTTTGCCGGGAACATCAACTACGGATTGTTGGGCCTCGCTCGGTGCCATACTGAAGGTCGAGCGGTGCAGTGCGGTCCGTGTCGTCCGGTTGAATGACCGATTACGTATGATTCACGTACACTTATGACCGGTTCGGTTCAATGGGTGAATTCACTGTTTATTTTTATTTGTGTTTTACAAACGCACGCGACCGTTCACCGCAAGGCGCGCGGTATAAATATTGATGTCTTCCTGCGGCAGCGGAATTACATCCAGTCGCATTTACTGATATCTGTTCATATTTGGACAGTGCGCCCTGTTATCATTATCATACTTTTTGATTTACAAAACCATGTAGCAGCTATCGTTATCTGAGTAGTAACACACATGTTTTACATAAGGATTAGTTAAAGCCCCTGAAAACAAAATTTTACCAACGAAGTCTTACTTTTCTAAAGGTTTATTTACATCAAGAAAATGGTGTGGTGGTCTTGTTATGGTAAAATGTCAAGAACGTGTCAAGCAGTGCACAAACATGTTTGTTTTCTATTGACCTTATTATAGAAGACTAGGTTATTAATAAATTTCATATCATTTCATCGTCGTGTGACCGTTTTGTGTACCATGCCAAATTACTGTGATCACCAACCACGGTATGAGTGGTGATTATACCCAATCTCCCAAGCCAATAAGAAGAAATGCCCAGTATTGGGACGTAACACGACTTTTTATGATGATATACCTATTCTATCTACTATTAGCTTTTGAAACGAAATCGCTGGCTTTTATAAATTTTCGAAGATCAAGCTAACAGCCAATGCCATTTATTTGGACTCGCGATCTCTTTATGTTTATCCATTCCCTCTTCAAGTCATTTATCGTGCCTAGGCGATACGTCGGGAAAAACGCGGAGTAATCCCTGCTATCTACTCTAATCCTGGGAAAGTGTCCGTCTGATTAATTGCTCCCTTTTACAACCCTTAGAGTACCCTTATTAATGTAGGAAAGAGTTTTACAACTAATTAAATGAGGAGAATTGAACGGGCTGCTCTGATGCCTGTTTTCATTATTTATTGAGGAAATTTAATGGATGGATAATTCGTTTTTTAATTGCGTATTTAGATGTATAAAATGGAAATTATAAATATTAATCTACTAAGGTTAAACCAAATACAAAATATCTTAAGAATGTACCTTCCGATTTATTTTATTGTAGGGCACGTCTAGCAGTGGACGTCCGACAGGTGAAATATTGAAATATCACATTCTCTCATATTTTTGAACCATATAATAGACATTTTGTAGATCCCTTCAGTACTGAAGATCCCTTCAGTACGTAGCGCAGGTACACTTGTTACATACTACCCATGTATAGGTACTCTGTAGTATTCCACGTTTAATATTGTGTAAGATAAATCCCAGAATGATAATTTTGTGTAGTTAAATATCTACCTACATAATATTTGCACTGGTTTCAAAATTATCTGATTGCTAACTGATTTATTTGCGTTAGTAATCGTAAAATATTTTTTTAAGATAATAACTTAGGTGTGTTCTTATTCATCCAGAGTGTACCGGTAAAAAGTTGTTTTGACATTAAGTGATCGATTTTCTTTCCTCGATGACTTATGACGCCACAGTACACTACAACGTACAGGTTTTACCGTCTTGGTTAAGGTTGCGGAAGTTTCTTAAACATCACATACAAAAGGTACATACATATATAAAAGGTGAAATTTCTGGCGGACACATAATAAGCCAGGGGAAGTATGGCTATCACTGAATGGCACCCAAAGAACGAATGATACTAATAAGATTAATATTTATTCAAGTTGTGGTGGATTATCAATACGGTTCAAGCTCTCGGTAAAATGGAAATTAAGTTAGCTGAACATGTTTTGTTTGTCATATACATACACAGTAAACTAAAAACTATGTATGTATATGCATTATTATAATGAAGCATTTGAACTTTGACCTTTAATCTGGAACTTTCGCTTCACTATTTATGAAAACCCACATGTACATAACTATGGACTTGTTTCGCGCTTTGGCACATGTGAAATCACAAGAACCTACACAAAGTTGAACTTTGGGTGTTCGCACAGTCTATAGCTATATTGCTGAGTCATATTTCAAAAGTAAACCTCCGACTAAAGCCGTTCAGAGCTTTAAACTATACTTTGCATCACGGACCACCCTTGATCACGATTAACTCTCAGTGTCTGATACTGTATAGTTCAAGTATTAAATTATTTTTTTAAATGAGATACATTTTAAATCTTACTAGGATTTATCAAGCTTAACTAATTTTTTTTGGGCCAGGCCATTAAAAAGGTACTGACTAAATATAACTTATATAGTTATACTTATATAGTTTATGAGATGCGATTCAAGAAATACCTTCCAAAACCACAATGACACTACAAATAAGAATCCACGGATCTATTTGCCTAGTTATTTCAAACCACAAGTGTTCCTGTAAT
Organism: Chloroclystis v-ata; assembly: GCA_963691955.1. Classification (NCBI taxonomy): domain Eukaryota; kingdom Metazoa; phylum Arthropoda; class Insecta; order Lepidoptera; family Geometridae; genus Chloroclystis; species Chloroclystis v-ata. The sequence continues at coordinate 4,942,193 of OY829902.1, read as the reverse complement.
TTTTCCATTGTTAGGTTACCATAAACAACCTCTATAATCTTGCCTCATTGTATCAACAACTTGACATGTAATGGCAACTCAAATGCGACATTCGTAAGAGCATAAGTAATTACTGATATCAAATGATTGGTATCCGTCGATCTGCTAGCCATTACCAGTTGACCTTTACGAATTTCCTTTTGTACGAATACCTATGTATTTTACTGTAAAAAATGCAAATAGATTTTCATTGGAATATTGAGAATCCAAAGTAAACAATGTAAAATATTTAAAAATGTTAGCCAACACAGATCTGCAAAAAATGTTTTTTTAAACTATGATAGTTTTTAACATTTTTTCCGTTTCCGTGAAGATGGCGCTTGAAACAGTGTCAAAATATCGGGAAACTCGAAAACATACCCGTTTCATGTTCAAATATTAAGAAAATTACATCTTTATCGTAAAAGTTTGTTAAACCTAAACTGAAAATAAACAATTTTTATTTATTTTAAAAGTAACTCAGCTTTACAACCTTCTCTGTGGTCGGTATTCCATCCACGTTCCTTGTACATGATCCGTGGCCTATTTAAGTGGTGTTATCCCGTTCTGTTGTGCCTAACTCAAAACCATAACGGAGCTTATCCTTTGTTGGTTCATACACCCACAACTGGAGGCTTTACATCCGAATATAGTTTGTAAATCACGGCTTCTACAACGTGAAATCGTGATTGTGTGTAACAAATGCTGAATTTTTGACGTACTGATGGATATTTGTATCTACTGAAAGAAAAGCTAATAGCTTAGTGTATTCTTAAAAGACTTGAACTTCGATATTTTTTTAAGTACACCCCTCAATTTTTTATTTATTTGCTCTCTTTCCATCCAATGGTTGCCTGGAAGAGATCTTTCTCGAGAAGACCATCCATTCTACTTGTTTCTTTTGTTGTATTTTGTAGCTTTTTTTGGTGTGCAATAAAAAAATAAAGAGTATTTGTATTGTATTGTAATAAATTACTAGCCAGTGGCCGTTTTATTCTGCTTTACCTACTTTAACCATAACCTAACTACAAACGTAGTACTAAATATATTTATGTTATAGATTATTACTTGCTTTTGATATATTCTTTACGTGTGATCGTCCCACGCTATATCTATAGTTATATCTTCTTGACTACCAGAAGGCCCACGGTGATATTTAAATGGAGTTAACATTTTTGTAAGATCTGTCAGTACCTAATAGATAACAGTATTATTAATTTTATTTTAAACTCATCTGTATTTATTTCCTCTATAGATTAGGCATATCCATTCTCTGTGAACATTAAGCTTTTACCTAATTTGTTTACATGTTATTAATTTTGATTATAATTATGTACTTTTACCTACTTATATATTTTCTTTCCTGCTGTATAGTTATTATTATTATTATTTTCTTAAGCTAGTTCTTACTTTGTGTTTGTTTATTTATTTAGTTTGTATTTTGTATTCTTTTGTTATCTGTGGCTCGGAAGGTTTCCTACGGAAGATCAGCGTTGTTTTGCTTAACGCAAGACAACACATGCTGAGTAGGGAACCTTTTTGAGATACAATACAATTACTCGTGATTTTTATTTTAAGTTATTTTGTATGTTTTATTTTATTGTTTTGTATCCCAAATAAAAGTATTTTCTTTCTTTCTTTCTTTCTTTCTTTCCACGCATTATCGAAATACCTGCTAAGAGCTTTGTCCCATTATACAGAAATTCCGACTAGAAGGGCTATAATGAAGGCGCACATTAAAGTTTATGCTTATTTCGCCTAATTTCTGTTTTGTAAGAATTGTCACCTTCAAAATAATATTCATTGGAGTAGTAGCTTAATAGGTTTAGTAGTTAGCTGACTCCACCTCAGTAAATAACTATAATTCTAGTTAAAAAAGAAATCTTCTGCCGAATGGCACATTTTTATTATATTTGAAAAAGTTTCTGTTAGTTGTTTATTTATTTCAACAGGAAAGCAATGAGGTAAAGTGCAGCCTAACTTATTTACTTTCATTGCATCGGGGGATTTGCGGTGTAAGGAAATATTGCCTGTGACTTTGTTAATTGGGCTGAGTGGTCGGCGCAGGTACACGATCAATTAAAAAAGTCCAGGAATAAATGTTTTATATTTATTTATTTCATTTAAAACATTTCAGTCTCCACCTCACTATCGATCAGCAACACTAGTTTGATAATACGTGTTTGCATTGCTTTGCATATCAAATGGCTATGCGCTAGCTCTTTTGCGAGAATTTCTAACGTTCCTGACAAAATGAAACCTATAGAAAAGATAAAATGGATTTTCAGAATACGCAAAAACGTAAAAAATCCTTTAAATCAATAGTTTCATGATATATTAAATCGGTTCTATCATTATTGTAAAATAATATTGTAATTGTAGGTAGTATTTACACGAAAATAATGGATAATTACGTCAGAAATTTACATAGCGAAATATAATCATCTGATTGTTCACAATGCCTTTTTCCGGATGTAGTAAATCATACTTATGAATCATAAAAATAAATTATACTAAAATGCTGGCCCACACTGGCTGCTAATAATTATGTATAACTTGCTATTCACCCGCGGCTCTGCCCGTATTTAAAAACGTAGTCTATGCCTAACTTAATGTGTGAACAAATCTATTTAAAATCCATTTTCTAATTTTTCGTGAAAAAATGTTTAACGTTTATAGAAAAGCCTCAAAACCATAGACTTGCGACGTTATATAAATCTTAGATATAATATTATGCACAACCAATTGATATTTTAAGGATAAACGTGTAGTCTAAAGGTCCTTTATATTCAGAGATAAATGGCGAAAATTCTAGATGTTTCCTAAGAAAACGCAAATTGCTGATAACTTTAATGTATTAATTTAAAATTTGGAAAATATAATTGGTTTTTGTTATTTATATAAACAATTACAATATCATTTAATTATAAATACTGTGCAGGGATAAATTATGACCTCTTTGCTTGCGTATGAGACCATAAAGATAACGGTTGTTTATTAAATACTAGAAAATAGCATTGCAGATATGCCTAGTAGCATTCATATCTGTGTTTCATTCAGATAAGTTTCAGAATGCAAATAAAATATCGTTATGTTCTAAGAACTTTGAAGAGTTTGGAGAACATTGTGGTATTTACCAATCTGCACTAAGACAGCATGGTAAATAAGGAGTAAGGCTCTCTCCCAAGTTATAGGTAACTTTAATTCTGGAATACAGACATTGTTGCTTTGACCATAATTGAGAGATAGATTATAATGATTCAGAAATTGCTTTTTTTATGAAGGCAGAAGTTCGTTATCTTAAGTATCGCTGACTTAATCTGTATATTTCTACTTATGTATTTTGGTTTATAGAAACCGTAATAATACGCAATCAAATAAAGTAGACATCCTGAGGTAATTAGATAAATTACGAAGCATTGTGTTGAAAGAACAATCCTGTTGTTCACAGATGTTTATGAACCTAATCTCAGCATGATTCTGATCACATTAATAATAGAAACAAACAAAATACCAAGAGAATGAATATTTTCATTCAACATGAAAACAAAGCGGCCCTTAGTAATTATGCAGTACCTTTACCTACCAGTATGTTCCATTCAGACTCAAAGTTTTGCCATCATCATCATAAATCTAATAACATTCACAACTGGGCAAGAATGTCACTAATAAAACCATTTATAAGTCCTGAAAATTACGTATAACTCATAGAAATAGAATATATGCATTGAAATAGAATTAGTCTGTTTGGAGACACCAATACGCGAAAGACACTGGGAGGTGTTTCTATTCTAAGGTCGGCACCATACGACACATAAAACTTTAACAGCTAAATAAAATAATTAAACATTATAACTTTCGAACCTAAAGATAATTCGCCCAACAATTTTATTTCAATTTGAGAAAACTCATTATTCTCGCTGCAGATTTTACCTCCCTGAAAGCGATGCATCGCTGGTCAAGGCAAAACCGGCATAAAAGATATTTCTCTCAAACTTACCGGATAGAACTTTAACTTTGATCAAACTGTTTTCACTGAAAATAAATTCTCGAGATAGCTTGCAGGTTTGCAAATGGGGGTGGGAAATTGAAAAACATCACAACAATCATTTGCGAGCGACATATCCTAAATTAGATTTGTTTTGTAGAATACAAAGTAGTTTAGAGGTGGGTTTTTGTAGCAATTCAGACCAATTTATGAGTTACGTCAATTAATGTTTGTCCATCTGTCACAATTTTCACGCAAACATCATTTCATAGGGCTCACTTTGAAAAAAAAAACACCCAACAAACAAATTTAATTTTTATTCAGACACAAGCACTGCAGTTAGGATCTAAATCACATCGGCACACTCGAATACGCTGAACTCCATCGAAAACTTTGCTATTCTCCCAGATGACAGAGACAGTGCCCTCTATGCTCGGCCGATCCGATTTGTTTTCGAATAACTCTGAGCTACACACCACCGTGTCGATGACGAGAACGGCCCTGATAACTCTCTCCTCGCCACCCACAGCGACCCTACATTTCCAAGGGGTAAACGCCATGTACAAATGTATTTGCGTAATTTTCACCGACAGGCTATCACGCACCCCGCTCCTGATTGTTCTAACATCTGCTTCGACAACTCGCGGGCAGAAGCTCGCCCCAGCCATTATGGCTGCCACATTGTCCGGATAAATGATATTGTCGTTGCCGCATTCCTGTTTTGTGCATTTGCTCTTTGTTACACACCAAACGCAGTCGCTTTTTAATATGCAGGATGAGCACGATGTAATTTGTTTGCATGCGTCTTTTTGTGGGTCCGATGCGGAGCAAGGTGAGCTGATAGTGATAGCGAACGCGGCTAGGATTATTATTTTATTCATTTTCAGCTGAAAATTAAAAATGTTATTTGAGACTTCTAAACTTAATACTTTTTTTCAGTCTTTCCACGGTTTTACTGTACTAATATTATGTATTAAATCGTTAGGTTATAAAAATAAATATTCAAACACGGTAAGGGCAAGAAAATTACTAAAAAACTGTTATACCAGTGCATGAAATACCAATATCCCTACCTACGAATAAACGAGATTCGTAAATACGCTTACCTCTGTGTCGTCAGCAAAAGTTTTGTTCTTCCTATTGTCTGCTGAACAATTTCCGTTGCAGTGTAATAATTTATCTCAGAATGGATGATCCTTGCTTCAAAGAACAACGTGCAGTTTAGCGCTACAGACTGATACTGGTTATAAATATAATGTCTAATCTCATGTTATGGTAATGTGAGATAGAGGTCAAGCTTTGAAGATCGTTTGTACCGTGGAAATTATCAGCTGGGATGATAGTGCAAATAGCATGCAACTTTATAACAATGTTTATCATTAAAACTATAATTCTTACGGGTGATTTATCACCAGATCGTTGCTGTGATTGATAACCTCGGCAAGTAAGTCAAAAATAGTAGACATCTTAGTAAATTAATCGCTGTAATATTAACATTTATTTTATTTTTAAGTCCGAGCGCTTTTGCGTTTTATTTTGATGTAGGTAAACTTTGTTGCAAACCATGTTTTTTTTTATATTTATTAAATCCCGTTCAGCAGTGAGCAAGTTTCTAACATCCATTAAATTATAGTTTTATTGTTGTATTTCTTTTGACATCAAGTATTATTAATAAATGTAGATAATTAAATAACTATGTACCTGTTAGTAAAGATTGGCACTGTTCATCTAAGTAGATACCTATGCAAAAAAATATAAGATTTACAACACACATTAGATACTAATATGATAAATGTCCCATTTACGAAAGTTACATTTTTAAGTTTATTTTTGTTCTAATTATTTTTGGCATGTGGCGCTGTTCCAAATTATATAAATAGAATGTTTTAATCGCCCAATAAAGGACTTTGAACTTCCACGAATGTGTAAATGTGTCATTATTTCCTTAATGACGTGGATAGCGCTTATTTTAGTTGATGATATTAAGGATCTTTAAATAAAAAAACACGTTCAAAGGTAATCATTTAATTCAAGAGGAAACGAAAAAGACGTTATAATCTACTCAAAACAAAAATATTTTTTTCAGTTATCATTGATAACCATAGACTGATCAGAACACTCTTCTTTAAGCACACATTTCTTAACCGCTTCATCCCAGTATTTATCATCCAGGCAATCACAACGGACGAAGTCGCAGTACGTGCCTAGTATTTTGACTTCTGGCTGGCGACAAGTCTTTTGAGACATTGTGAAGTTTTCGCACCCAGGGCTGTATGCGAATGTACCGTCTGGGCACGGCTCAAGACCTGAAAATAAACCCAACAATAATAGAAACTTAGAAATGTCATAAATATAGTTTCAGCCGTTGGATGTCCAGTGGTGCTTTCCCCTTATTTTTTTCTCATATACAATTTAGTAGTACGTGGGTCACCGACATAGCCCAACGTTCTTTCGTTCTAAAGGTCTTTGAAGTGGCAATGGGCAGGCCATATAGCGAGGAAAACAGATGGCCGATGGGGCCGAAAAGTTCTCTAGTGGAGACCACGGATCGGAAAACGCATCGTTGAAGGCAGTTGGCTCGTGGTGGATGCAGGCCGCGAGCGACCGTAATAACTTGAAATCATATAGGGAAGCCTATGTCCAGCAGTGGACGTCCAATGGCTGATAATGATGAAGATTGGTTTCGAATCGAGTACCCGCCACATTATTCATAACTCTGTTTATTTATTCAACGAGTTATAAGTAACTTACATGTTCCATTTTCATCTGCATTTTCACACTCTTCGCTATTTCCGGAATAATAAAGTGTGAATATTAAAAATGTTACAAATAAACAATGAAAATCCATTTTGTCCGACTGATAGTTTACTCTTCGATGAAAAATCGACAAATTGATAAGTGCTTTTTTCGCTCAGTATAAATAGGGCCATGGATTTTATTAGTTTTGTAAACTCTATAAACATTTTGTATTCGCAACAACGAACTCGTGTGATAACTTTGTTAATGTACCTAATAAAATCGTTTGTAGTATTAATTAGAATTTAATTTGGCAAAAGTAATGTCCGTATGTTACATACTAGTTGTTGTTTGCGGCTTTGCCCGCGTTTAATGGATTTTACAAGGGAATTTGTAAATTTACCGAATTTTTTAATATACCTTATATTTATTATATTTTGTGTGTTTAGATACTGCTTGTATACTTCGGCTTCGCATATTCGCAGAAATTTTTGGGGTTTTTTATACGCTATACTATATCCATCAGTACAAATATCTATTAGGATGTTTATTTTAGTGCGTATAAATTATATATAATAATATGTACATTTAGTGGGTATAGATAGATTATATAAATTTATATTTTTTTATGTAGTAAGAATATATTTTTAAATATCATATATTTTAGATGATAAACACAGTAAAAATATAATAGCTAAGTATGCAAAATATTGAATATCCGTAATGCAAACGTTTAAAGAATATAGAAGCATAAAAGATTGATTTCTGGGGAAGCAATATTACGCTCTTTATTTTATAACACAGTAAACCTATATAATAAACATCAAATTATCTGAAATTATTATACGAATTCATATAAAAGTAGCTTTGTAATATTTTAATGCTTTTCTTTGAAACTTTCTTTCCAACAATGCCTAATACAACCAACCAAAAGATCCGCTTTTTAAAGCAATAAAAACAAGAAGTTTATCCGCAAAGATCGTGGTTCCAAGTTCGAGTAGACAAAAGTCAATTTGGAAAAGACGACGCCGCGGGCTATAGCAAGTCCCGACTAGAGATTACAATCCCGGGAGAGCAGCCATTTTGTTATCCCGGTACTAACCAACAAACATTGAATTTTTAAGCAGTTACATTCTGAAGTACATACAAATTACAAGTAAATCTACAAAATCTTTCTAAATAAAGTCGCCCGTATAATATATACCTACCGTACCTAAAGGCAGTGTCGATCATTTAAATAAAAAGGGCGGCAGCAATGTGTAAGGCACGAAACTCAATGCACATCATAAGACAACATTTAGTACATTAATAATGATTTAATTACTGAATAGTATTTTTGGTTTTAGGCTTAACTGATCCTCAAAATGTGTTCGATCAAATAAAATAATTCATAATACCGTAATCCCGCGATCTCGGGATTGTACCTGATCTCTAGCCCTAATTTATAAATCGGATTCGATAAAAACGGCATTTACTTTTATCAGTTTACGCAATAGGTACATTTATTTATTACGTTTATTGCCTACTTATTATGTGAGGTATTTGCTGCTCATTACGTTGTTATCTTTGATAAGGATTTGGGGTTTATGATAACGTTATCTAAAGCTTAAAGAGAAATTTGTTGACTGGTAGGAAAATGCTAGGTAAGGTAGATTACGTTCTGATACATAATTAGATTAATGTTTTATTTTGAAGAGATGGATTGAGATTGGTTTAAGACTAGTTTTACACATTAGTGCGAATGGTTAGGCGAATAGCACACAAGCGTATTCTATGTACACAATGCGCTCGGCATTATTAACCTTGCCTCACAAATAGCTACTCCATGTTTGACATTAAATCAATAGTAAGCATAAGTGCCGTGTTGGCTAAGTGGAAGGACATGCGACTTACCTACATACCAAAGGTCGTAGTTCAAGCTCTAAGCGCACCTTGGGATTTTTCTTCTTATAAAATGTATGTGCGCTTTGAAAACTCGTGCTCTACCAGTGAAGGCAAATATCGTGAGGAAACCGGCATATTCTGAGAACTTTGAACAGTTTGAAGGACATGACATGTGTCATTCACCAACCCGCACTTGGCCAGCCAGTGAATAAAGTCCTAATCTTTCTCGTCAAGACAGAAGTCCCTGTGTCACAGCAGCGGGAACGTAAAAATAGGGGTCATGATGAAAAACATTAGTTCGTGTTGGCACTCGTATCCTGTTATTGCGCGAACGTTCGTCGAGTGTCGAGGCGAACAAGGAATACGCAGGTTTTATTGCTTATGATGATATTATTGTCTTAGATGAAACTTTAACCTGATCTTAGATGGTGATTACTTAAGTTAAATGGGTACCTAAAGTTCAACAAAATCATACAATTCGACCATGTAATGAATATGATTTTATTTAAAACATATACTTGAAATCTTACAAGATTTCAAACATACATAAATAGTAGACTTAGAAGTTCCTGATCCTGGTTAATAATAATGGAATTAAAGTCGGTAGTGTTTGGGTAATGACGAATGTACCGCATTCGGCAATATGTAAGATTCTCGGTCTCGGAACAACAATGCGGTGCGCTTTCCACAACTGAATACAGAAATTCAGATAGCTCAGTGTGAATTTTCGCAGGGGGACTACTGAGAAACTTATTAAAATGTTTTGTTTTGGAACTGTTACTGCGTTAAAGCTAAAAGTATGTTCTTTGTTTGTAGTTTAGATTCTCGGTGAACATACATAATTACTATCTACGAATATAATTTCAAATATATTACGGATACTAAATAATCTGATACACTTTACAAGTATTATAAATCTGAAAAGTTGTTTTATTTAACACACTATCACATTAATCTCAGGAAACGCTGGTCCAATTTGAAAAAATATTTCAGTTGGAAATTATTTATTATTCACATTTACCGAGGAAGCCTGATTTATAGACTGTATTATGTAAATAACCAATATGTAGGTAGATGGCGTTATAAATGCAAGCGAAGTCGGCAATAGTATAATCTAAATTCATAGATATATTTTTTTTGAACCCTCATGCGTCGCATACCTTCGACCGCTACGCCACAGAAGACGTTTAAATACACATTTACTGATCCCCTTCACTTTCACAGTAAGGCTCTTGGAGAGAAATAACTGAGTGTTTTGGTATACCGTGGGCATTACCCGCTGTAATGTCCACAGCACGGGATTTGCTGTCCACATACCTTTAAAAGCATGTGGGCAAATGGTTCGGGCAAACTTGCTCACGCTAATTATGCAGGGTACTGGTATTTTGGAGATTTATGCGCGTTGTCACTTATTCAACTCCTGAAGTAAAAACGACTGGGTGTTTCCAAGTTTGTCGTGCCTATGTATGTTTATCCGTGGCATTTTAGCTCTTAAACGTATGAACTTATTTGTTTTTAAATATGGATTAGATTCGCAAAGAAATATAGGGGATAAAAGTTGGGATGGAAAAATTATGTATTAAATTGTGCTCAAAAAGGCATAAGTAGATAGAAAATTTAGAGTTAGTTATGGTTCATTTTATAATCTATTTTTGTGCTTTATTATATAAATTTACTTTTCACTTACATTATTTCATTTCCAGTCATACATTGCAGATATAAAATTTTCTCGAATGGCGACGTCGTAATAAAACAGATACCCAGCGGTGAATTTTCCCGGTCCAAGCTCTCAATCATACTTCTATTACATTTTTATAAAGTAGGTAAGCCCTCTTGGATAATATAAATTTATCAAAAAACGAAGAGCAATAACGCTTTTTCAAATGACTTGTATGAAAAATCTGTTATTTATCTTAATAATCTAAAAAACTGATTTTACTTATAGTTTTTAGTTCCCTGTAAAGATAGGTTACCTAGTATTTACGCAAGAGCAATAAGTGGTTATTGCAAATTTATAAACATTTGGTAGAGATAGGTACTAACCTAGTCTCGACGATGTTATCTAGATCATATTAGTAGGTGTCTACCAAATGTTTAAAAATTAGCAATAATCACTTATTGCTCTTGCGTAAATACTAGGTAACTTATCGTTCCTATGTATGGTACCTACTAGGTTAAAGGTTGAACTTTATAGTTTTAACTGTTGAACTTTATAGAATGATATAAAACGGCTATAAGTGTGTGTAGGGTTGGACCAAGCCTTCCCTACTGCTTCTGTGGTACCATGGTCACGTTGTGTATTAGTGCCTTGGATACTTTTTAAAATTGGTGCCAGCTAAATTTTGGACTTATACGGATGTCAAACGTGGTGCTTCACTATAAATGCCTTACGAATGAGTTTAGAGTTTCCTCAAAAAATTACGAAGAAAGCTATACTATGGGTTTATACAAAAATAATGAGATAGGTAGAAGAATAAGAGTCACCAACATAGCCAAGCAAAGTAGCCGTGGATCAACAAACGCAGCGTCAGACTTTCGTCTACAATGTGGACAGATGAATTGGTAAAAATGGCTAGATGGTGATTCAAGCATGATTTAGTAAGAACATTATCATGAATTAAATCTGTGCGTTATCGTCACGATTTATGAAAGTTGATTAATTTGCACTCAATGCACTTAGCCTTAGAAAGAAAACGCCTGACTTTCATTCGTAAGTACCTCCCTGGATTTTACTCTGAAATTTTCGTGAAAAATGCAAGAGTGCTCTTAACAAATGATTCAACGGTAAAGGAAAAACAAAGTGAAGAATCTCGGGCTTATCCACGCCAGACGTACCTATTCACTAGTTTTATATTTTTAAGCAGACTGTATTCCTAGTCCAAAACGATAGATCTCGTCTCAGGAAGTCGTCTTAGGTATCCATCTACTATATTTAGGATCTTACTTATATATTTACATCTGCCTTTATATAAAGGTCTTATTTAATCTACTTAGGTTCTCCTAGTTTGTATTTAGGAAATTAAGTACCTATGTTAAAATAAATCAAATTAAAATAAATTAAACATCGGATACTGTTCTCACTGGATTTTATTGTAACAAACAAAAAGCACCTTATGTTAGCTTATTGTGTAACTTACGAGTGTGTCTATCTTATTTTATTAATATTTACAAAAGCGTTACATATTTTAATTAATATAAACTACGAATTTGTACTATAGGACTAGGCTAACTAACACAACAAAAAAGTGACTGGTTTAACTCAATAAATTAATAAAAAAACAGTTTAAATAAAACTTACTAACAACAGACCAAGGGCTCCAATTATCATTAAACACTTAATTTTTTAACAATTAATCTCGTGATTTTTAGCCCTTGCATGAAATATACTGGAACATTCCAATGTTTTCAATCTATTTTCTAATATGAAGATACACCTACATTGCAATTTAGGTTTAAAATATAGTCACATATCAAGTAGGTAACATAAATTATTATCACTATAAATAAAGCCGTGTGTTTACAACTTTCTTACATTATAATTTAAGTTTAAAATATACTAACATTTCTAGTAACACAAAATAATCCCCATTAATTACATAAACTGTGTGTTCAAAATTTCCTTATTAAAATTTAAGTTTAAAATATAGATAAATAATAAAATACATTAGTCCCTATTTTTTATTTATAACTGACTATTTTGTGTTCTTTCGTTTAAAAGAAATTTATATATTAACACCGATAGTATACCGCCGAGAAAAGGGCCGACCCAGTACACATAGTGCGAGTCCCAAGTGCCGGTCCACATCGCAGGAGCGAACGATCGAATGGGGTTCAAACTAGCGCCCGTCAGATGGCCCGCAGCGAGGCTCACCGCTATAATCGTGAGCCCGAACTTCAAAGGCGCCGAGTCTTGCAAATCTTTGTTCCTCAGATCCCAACAAGAGCAGCACAAAAACCCAAGCGCAGCAGTTATAACCGCCTCAATTCCGATCGCTTGCAAAGCACTCAGATCCTCATGCGGCTGCGTCACACAAATAGAGCATTCCGTTAAATCCACGGGGGATAAGTTTATCAGGATTCCGTATCCAACGATGGCACCCATTGCCTGCATCGCAACGTACGCGATCCCGGTCAAAACAGAGATATTGCCCCAAATAACAGCAAGCGTTGTCACTACCGGGTTAATGTAAGCTCCAGATATGTGTGAGAAAATTTGCACTATTATCACTGCTATAAATCCGAAGCTTAGTGCCGTATATGTGTTCGTGATTTCTGGTGCGCCAGGCACCGGGATACTTGACATACAGCCAAACAGAAGGAGCAGCAAAGCTGATAAAAATTCACCCAAAAATGCCGGCCAACGTGTCAGCCACCATGACACAAAGGAAGCCCTTTCTTTGTCCAGGGTTTTGTCTGGAACATCGACTACCGACTGTGGGCTTTCACTAGACATTCTTCTGAGAGTTGATTGGAGAATAGCACTATATTTTAACCTATCGTGAAAATATTTTATTTATTTTACTTGTTTTTATGAACTCGGTTATTTTAAATATTTAATCGAGTTATAATTTTACAAACTTTAGCGACTATCTATTAGCGAGCCCAGGGTATAAATATAGGTGTCTATCTATAGCAGCGGAGTTACATAGAGTCCAATTAGCTGATAATATCTTTAAATTTGGATGATGCGAAAATACGTTATCGTTATCAGAATACTAAATCTGATGTATAATAGAAGTAAAGCTCTGAAAAACACGAAGATTATCGCAAGAACAAGAATGACATAATGCAGCAGAACAGTCTTAGGTACTTGATCAAGTAGTCGTGCGTGGTCTTGGTGGCTCGTAGGCCAAAGTAGTTGACTGAGGTACCTACTTCGTTTGGTTCTGCAATGTTAATAATGCTATGCATGTTCTGCTTCCCGGGTGCTGTTCTAGTAGACGTGTCAGTGTATGCAGATTTACTGACTCATGATATAATTTTATACTATGAGTCTGAGCGTCTTTCCACTGTAAACATTATATATATATATATTTTAATAAAAATACATACAAATAACATGGACAGGACATGCCCATTTGTAATATAATTTCAGTGTTGGATTGTGCATTTATCCAGGAAGCTATATTAAATAAACTCTAGGTATGTAGACGAATAAAAACGCAAGCGAAGCTGTCGGCGGGTCGACAGTTAGTAAATTTAAAAATGAGTAAACTGTCTTTATTCTATGCTTTTCTAGTTGTATGGTGTTTGTATGACGGAAGGTTGTGCATCTCCAGCAAAGGCTTGAGTGGTGCGGCATAGAAGTAGTAAAACCATTTTTAAAATGAACGCCCCTCCACCGAATTCTGAATTTTTTTTTCTGTGTATTCTGATTTTCTGTATTTCCTCTCACACGTTGAAATCATCACGGTTTTGTGGAGGGGAGTTCATTTTTAGAATGGTTTTACTATACCTGATTATAAGGTCTTGGCGTAAATTATATTAATTCAAAACCTTTACCAGGCAACCTGAAGATCGCAGTAAATTGGCAGAGTAGTAAGATCATAGAGTAGACGATTAGTCTATGGTAATTAAATCGAATGACGCTCGTCTTCGGGTGTATTATTATACCTTTTAAATAAATATATAGACATGATTTTACATTTTAATCTAATTATTTTACCAAAGTATTAAATACCAAAGATGTATAGACAACTTACTTGGCAAACACCTTGAAGTTCCTCAGATGTCATTCATGATCATCATTTTAGCCATTAGACGTGCACTGCTGGACATAGGCCTCATGACATCCAGTTATAACGGTCGGATGCATCTTGCATCCACCGTGAACCGGCAGCTTTAACAAGATCATAAGTCATTGGTTGTCTTATACGTCCGAAGCGGCGTTTGCCGATCCGTGGCCTCCACTCGAGAACTTTTCGGCCCCATCGGCCATCCAGATGTTATTGCAATAACTTTATCAAGGTTAGAAAAACAATACGAAGTCCAGGTATCCGGATGATGTTACTGTCCTACGACGGTGATGCCGATAGTGATCAATGATCAGTCTTGACACTAGTGATCATTGCAAATAATCGATAAATTACACTGATTTGGGGTTTCCGTGATTTACGTGCAGACGTACGAACTTTCAGGTATTTTACGATTGCACCACAATTCCGATTTTGGTGCAATCATCATACACCTGAAGTCATTGCGCATTGTTTACAATTGCTATCTTTGGTCATTAATTTTGATTTGAATATAGCTGACTGATTAATTTTAGAACTACTAATTACAATGATAAGCTGTTTTACTTCCTTGTTAAATCTGCTTATAACCGGCTGTAGAAAATTAATATTAAGTCAGTGAAGTTATTAATTTTTAATTATTAATATTGTATTACGAAATCTAGAAATAACCGACTGTTAGATTCAGCGTCTCAGAAATCACAAATAATGTGTCTGAAAAATGTTAAGAGCCCTGTTAATTTTTTGAAGTTTTGCGAAATTGGATATTTTATGCACCACGTGACCGGCGCGTCACGCGAATTCTATGAAAAATACTAAATGATCTTGATACTTCGTCGATCTAAAACATACAAATATACTAATAATTATTTTAGATCTGTAGAAAATGGCATCGAATAAATTCCATTTTATTGAGTGGATTTTTTTCAGTTTCATTCTGAAATAATTATTATATTAATGTTTTTATTTAATTGATAGGTGTTTAATATATTTTCCTAAATTCAAAATGGCGGATATTTTTATTTCAATATTAGAATCAATTATGTTTTATCTTAATAATATCAATATTCATTTTAAATCTGATTGATTATTTGAAATCAATTAAGTACATAATTTTAAATTAAAACATTCATGATTAATAATTATCTATATAAGAATAAAACTGAAAATAGTCTTATTGAAGTTAAATGTCCTCATTCATCTCATCTTATGGGCTCATTATTAAACCGATTCTTCTGAAATTTGATGTGTAGGTTTGTAATTAAATGTTGTTTTTTGTCGAATGTTGGGACTTTATGTAAGTTCGAAAGTCTAAATTGAACGGACTAAATACAAATTCTAATTATAACAAAACAAATAAATTATATTACCTATATATATTTAAGTTGCTTGTTTTGTTAGATGGTATATTTGTGTTTGAATAAATATACCATGTTATTATCATTATGTTTAGGTATTATCTTTGTAGTTTCGAACTTTATATTTATTTTTATTTTATTACGAACTTATTGAAAATATTTTATTTATATATTAAAAAAGTGGCCAAGTGCGAGTCGGACTCGCCCATGTAGGCTTCCGCAGCAATTGTTTATATGAAATAGTTTATGACGTATTATAAAAAAACTACTTGATAGATTTCGTTCAAACCAATGTTCGTTGTTAGTTTTTATGGTTATGTACAATATATATTTTTTCTAGATTTATCATCCTCTTAGTTTAGAAATTAGAGGGGGGGGGGACACTCTGTTTTCCACTTTGGAAGAGTCTCACGTCCAAACTATTAAGTTTAGAATTAAATGGTTTTAGAAACATTGTTATGATTTTAGAAGACCTATTCATAGATACCCCACACGTATGGGTTGGATTAAAAAAAAGTTTTTAAATTTCAGTCCTATGTATGGGGACCCCCAAATTTTATGATTTTTTTTTCAATTATTTTCTGAAATCTTAGTGCGGTTAACAGAATACATCTACTCACCAAATTTCAACGTTATAGCTCTTATAGTTTCCGAGAAAAACGGCTGTGACATACGGACGGACAGACGGACGGACGGACGGACGGACGGACGGACATGACGAATCTATAAGGGTTCCGTTTTTGCCATTTGGCTACGGAACCCTAAAAAACCAACCCGCACTTGGCCAGCGTGGTGAATTAAGGCCTAATCTATCTCGTCAAGAGAGAAGTCCCTATCCCAGCAGTGGGAACGTGAATAGGGGTGTTATTTTATATACAGGGCGTCCCAAAATTATGGGCCATGAAGGGGAAGTACCATATATATCATCGTTGATAGTGAATTTTGCTCAAAGAAGACTTCATTTTATTTTAAAAAGTAAGTAATTTAATTAATTAATTTACAAAAAAAAATGTTTCATGTTTTTTATTTGATTAAAATAATTAATTTCACGTTGTTCCTTTCTTTTAAAATACTATGTTACTTAAGCAGAGTTATTATTTTTTAGCTTTTCTTTCGATTGGTATCATAAAAATCGAGTATTTTTTTTCTACATGTAAGTCGGTTCGATTCCCAGACAAAGCAAGTAATTTTTAGAAAATCAATGAATGCAGAATTACTAACTTTTAAAAATAAAATGAAGTCTTGTTTGAGCAAAATTCACTATCTACGATATTTAAGGTACTTCCCCTCCATGGCCCATAACTTTGGGACGCCCTGTATTTATTAGAAAGGTACATATTTAATGTTTACAATAAATAATATATTTATTAGAAAGGTACATTATTTTTTGTTTACATATTGGATACTCGGTAAAAATAAGAACAAAAAATTACGGAATATTTTCTTTGTAATAAATATTATGGAAATCTATACTACAATTATCAAGCTGAGGAGATTGCTTGTTTATTTGTTTGAACGTGCTACTCAGGAACCGCGGGTCCGAATTAAAATATGATTTCAGTATTGGATAGTAAAATGATCGAAAAAGGCTATAAAACATAAACTAGTAAATAACGTAAAAACGCAAGCGCAGCTGTCGGCGGGTCGGCAAGTTAGTCATAATCTAAAAAAATCATAGGCATAATTACATTTAGTCGTTGTACGGTTTCACCAAAAAAAGTTGCCTTGTTGTTTTTTAATTAGGATAGATAACTTTAGATATGCAATCCACATCCTACAGCATAACCTCCAAATAAATAAGGTTAAACAAGATGACAATGATGTGGTACAATTCTTAGGCCAGCAACAAGTGGTACAATTCTTAGGCCAGCAACAACAATAATTGATCGTTATCAATAAAAATAACAATTGATCGTTATCAACGGATCAACTTATGTCGGTCGTAGTATCGCAATAACACATACACGCACACTAACAGCGTTTTTACAGCAATTGACAGTCCCACACACTGACATTTTACGAAATATTTCTATATTTTATTCAAGAACAACCGACATAGGTCCGACCTCGACAAGCGCTCGCGCGGTACTAAATGGAAAAAGCCGGCGGAATGAAAAAACTACTAAATTATGGTAGTTTTATTTTATTCATAAAAAATTACCAAAACCGTTCTACAAATTAAAATTTATATCATAGTTTAAGCAAATGTTGATAAATATTTTGATATAAATATGACGTCCCATTGATTTAGAACTTCGGAGTTATTGAGGTTTGTTTCGAAGCATTTTCGGTCGATATTAAATTCGGTATATCTTTAGAATAAAAGCATTTAACGAAAATGTACTCTACTCTAAATGAAGAATAGGATATACGTAACATAATAAAAATTAGTTTGATCGCCCATATTCGTTAGAATCTACAAATTAGAGCTAAGAAAACAGGTCTTCGAGCGTTTTTTACGAAACATGTATCCGGAGAATGATTATTACTCAATATATAAACAAGTTATCTAAAATGTTTCTTACTACTTTTGTAGAGGAGAAAACGAACTATTATAAAAATGTAATTGTAATATCAAACAACTAACGCAAACCATAGAATTAGGACGAGAAAACCGAACAATTTCGCGATTTCCGGTAAAAGGCCTCTTAAAGGCCTTCTGTTATATTAAAATTAATGAGAAATCATACAAGATCACTTGGTTTGATCGAGTAACATAAGAAGCTTACCGGTGTGTATTTGCGAAAAAAGTAAAACTGGATGTCAAAGGAGATGCGTATTTTCCTTTGTTATTTTAATTTCAAATGATATCAACCACAAGTTTTCAAAAAAATTTTTTTGACGTAGATAGAGTTTTAATTAATATTTTTTTTTTAACAAACTTAGTAGTTTAAAGCTACAGTAGGCTTTTACATTATTTTACTGTATCTTTACTCTAGCTCTAAGCTACAGTAGAGCAGATTCATAGTAAAGACGATAGGTTAGCGCAACGTCCACTAACGAGATTGACGAATAATTTAGTTAACGCTAGTTCATATTCACGGTGCCGCGGAGGATGTAAACCGCTCTCAACCGAAATTACTCAAAATCTTTTAAGAAAGCAAAAATTTCGCCATGATGAAGTATTATCGATTTTATTTTTGGCTTATAAAGTAATTTTTTACAAACTTTGCCAAGGCAGTAATTGTTTTTTATAAAAATTTAATGCATTTCGACTCAGTCAAAACTCTTTTAGCGTTAGAGTTTGAGCTTATTGTTTAAAAATAAAAAAGCCAAGTAAGCATTACTTGCACATTTATAAAAAACCCATTAATGATAAAAAATATCATATCATTATAATTAAGATCATAATCGATAACAGTTTATTCTATACCCATCCAATAGAATTTCCAATTTATCAACTATATGTGATATTAATTACTCTATCTATCTATCTTACCATTGTAAAAACAGGAAATAAAAAGGTTTTTTTTAATTACTCTATCTTACAAATAAACGTGTAACTTTGTATGTTTGTTGATGTCTCACGGCAAAATCTTAAAAAAATTAAACGGAATAATGTAATTAGATAATCTCACTATATTTATGAAAATCAATGGCACTTTTCGTTGTAATTTTATAAATCAAGATCGGGTGGGCCGGTTTAGGTGCTTTTGTTTTAAAATATTCGCTAACTAGGGAAGGCTTATGGGGAGAAAACATGGGAATAAAGCGGGCGAAGCTGCGGGCTGGTCAGCTAGCAATTTTTAATTTAGACACACAATTACTTAAACCTTCGTAAGGAACAGAATAATGAAATTCATGATATTTGATATACGCATACCTATGAAGTTAATAATTATGTCAAGTCCATTTCCTTTATAATGACATATTGAGATACTCCATTCCCCAGCGGCGCCGCTGCGAAGAATCCAATAATCCAATACGGAAGAAAACCAATGAAATTACTTCTCTTTTGCAGAAATATCTTCACTTATTTTTTATATAAAAAAATACTTTAGTGCTTAAAGGAACTATATAAAAAATACTTTAGTGCTTAAAGGAACTCTTAATTGCTAGGAAATTCATCAATCAGATTGGAAATTCATCAATCAGAAAATTCACAAATAATTGCAATTAAAGTCAGGCCATTTTAATAAGTAACATTTGACGTGTGTATTAGTTCTTTAGATAAGAAATTGTTCATTAAGTTTAGAATGCTTTATTAGTGAAAGCAAATCGTTAAATAACTCGTATCGTTCAATATTACAATATCATATTAAAAAGTAATTAAAAAAGTTTAAATATGTACAAATTTCTTGAATTTTGATGAATTGACAAATGTGACATATTCAAATGGCCTGACTTTTAGTTGTTCTGTATATATAATAGTGAAGGAATTAAAAATAGTTTAGAACACACAAAAAAAATACGTTTACGTAGGTACATAAAAATTAAAATTCAGGCGCGGATTTCACAGCCAGTTTATTGAACAAAGCGAACAGATAAACCAAACAGTAGTGGGACCGGAAGCAGCGCCATCTTAGCGGCACACTCGCTTCCCGCGACGAACTACTTCCGGCAACTTCCTCGTGCTTTGCGAAACGTGTTTCATTCCATTTGCCATGTGTTGAAATTTATTGTCTATAAAAGGAGAATTCACGAAAAGGTTGCGAGGATATCTTTATCAAAGTTTTTTAAATCATTACCTATTTGTGATTTTAGTTTATAAACACTTAAAATTTTAACGGTAATTTAAACGGCGTGGTACCGTATTGACAAAATATGAGCATGCCATCAAAGAGACTAAACATTTTTTAATAATTCGTTACTAAATTAAACTATCAATTTTATTATTAAGCTGAACATAATAAGTTAAATATATTTCGTGTGAAATGTTCCAACTGTTTGTACCTATAATGTTATTAACATCGATTACTTTTTATATTACTTACGTACTTTTAAAACTCTGTGACATAAGGTTTTTCAGGTGACCTCTTTTGTGAAATGCTGACGTCATGGGTCTGGGTTTAATCTCGAGGAAGGGAGAGTCAGGGTAAATACAAAGAGTTGTCGCTTTTGTCTGATAATAGATAATGTCTGCACCTCCATTAGCATCAACCCTTTGACTGCATTTGTACAGTCTGCGGATTTTGACAAAAGCAATTGTAATATGGTAAAACAAGACTTGCCTTTCGCCGTCTGGTTTCTTTAGGGTTTTTGGAGAGCTTATTCTACGGAAAATGAAGGTAGCCCAAGTAGCATTTGGGGTTCTATAACGGTTGACTAATGGTACACATTTATTCCTTAAGCTCTCTAAGTAAGCTGTATAAGGGCTGTATAGCATGCTATACAGCCCTTATAACACCAGTTTGGGCACAAATTATGCAGCCTTAGGTTCTCAAATGGTACACAGTAGCTGAATAGTAGCACTATAACGGCAGTTTAAGAGAGAACCTGTGGTCTTGAAGCTGATTAACGGCATCATATAAAATCACATGTGGTTCTTTATACAGACAAGAGAGTTATAAGAAGTAAAGAGTGAACAATTAAACAGCCTTTATATCGTATTAAGCTCACAAGTGTACCCTTATAACTAGTAGCGGCCGCTTATTTCTTCAAAATAGCAAGGGCAGTTTAATTTTGTTAACAATTACGTACGTCGCTCGTGAGTGTCTATAAGCAGCCATATTTTTTATGTGACTTGGATTATAATATACGGTAAGTATTCTGTGTTTATTATATTCTATTGTGTTAAAACGATGGGTATTGTAAATTTGTTGTAAAGTATATATATTTTTAGAGTAAAAATTTTTATGCGCCTCGAGAATAATGCCGTTTTACCAAAATAATTATTCAAAATAAGCAGAGGCGAAGATTTCAATTTTTGATTGTTGTGTTTTTAAGGCATTAAAATCAGTCTATAGTTTTTTATTTGAACATTAACCACAATATTAATTACGAAAACTACGTAGTATGTTATAAAACCGTAAATAATAAAAAAAATATATAGGTTATGAGTGAAGAATGCTGGACATTGTCCACCATTTTGTCTCCAGCCACATGTGAACCATTGTAACTCTAAATTACAGCTGTGAACTGTTTAAAGTCTCACATGTGTACCATTATAATACCGTGAGCTGTAGAAAGGACACATTGTGTACCATCTTAATGTCAATTGCTGTACAACATAAGATCAATAAGCTCTTATTCAGCCCTGGGCTGGTAAGCAGCTCTTTAATGGTTCATGTGCATACCCTTTTAGATTTTTTAGATTACAAAAATTTTAGGGATCCGCATAGAAAATTTGAATTTTGTTTTATTACCACAAGTTACATAATACCTACTATAGTTTCCGAATAATTATAGTTACCTGACTGCATATTATATCAACTTGTTTTTTTATTTTTCAGACGCATTAAGACAATAATGTGGATCTATCTTTTCAAGCCAATAAAGACATGATAACGGATGAAACTATAAAAATGAAAGAGATGAAAATAAAAATTATCAAACATTTGTAAAGTTGTATTATTTACTATTTAAATATATTTAACAAAGGTATTGGAATTCCTTGTATTCAATGCACACATGTGAACTCATTAAACGCTCTTTTAAAGAATAATTTAAAGGCTGATTAATATATCACAAACAGACCCGCTTGGAGCTACAAGCTGAATAACGGTCCACAAAAAGTAAATATAACAGCCTTTGGCTGCATTTAGGTTCACATTTGTTGTATTAAAATGCCAGCAACATAACAGCGTACATGTGGACCTTTAAACAGCCCGTGCCGTATTTATCCACTCTTAAAATGCTTTTACTCAGCTTTAAAATGAAAGCTGACTAGAAGGATAATATTATCCTATTATAACACTAATAGCTGCATAATAGGCTGTTTTTGAACTTCTATACAGGCCTTATACAGGTATGAGTGAATTTGTTCACTTTAATACAGCCAATGAACCATGTGTGGCCAATGTTAATGCTTAGAGATCACCGATGAACTAAATGTAAACCATTATAGAACCCCAAATGCTACTTGGGAGGTGATACACCTTATGCCATACGCCTTTCTTGTATTCCTTGCGCTTAATTAATACTTACAATAAGCGAAGAGACAGTTATTTTTAGTGTTTTAATTATACTTACCACGAAATGACTTGTAACTTAGCGTTATTAATAAATGATTTGTATTTGTATTTGAGTATTTTTGCCTTTTTCTGAATATTCGTAAGACCCGCTTCTCATATAAAAGCCGACACAGTCCTTTGAGCGATTTCGCAATAAGAGAGCACGATATCAGTGTGATATAAGGGTGACTGGCTCACTTTGCACGTCAACTCGATTTTATGAGAATATGAAAAACATGTCGAGATGTTAACACGTGCCTATCAGAAGTTAATTTAAATTCTTCGAGTTGGGCTTCATCATCAGCAATAATTAGACTTTTGTTCTCTTGTAAGCAGATAAGAGCAGTGTTGGCTAAGTGGGAGCACACTCGACTTTCATACCGAAGGTCGAGGGTTCAAACCCCGCCGCGCACCTCTTGTTTTTTCTTCTTGAAAAATTTATGTACCTTTGTTTGTATGTAACAAAGTTAACATATATAATTATTTAAAAGTCGTCTGAACACAAAGAAACAAATTCATGCTTTTGACTTGTTCTTTCAATAGTCGAAAAATAAATAATTTTACTTGTGATTTTTGAAATCACTTTCTGACAAACTTTTTTAATCTCACCTGAAGCTGCCCGGAGTGATTCTAAAAAGTTGGTCCCAAATATTATAATATTCTGGCTTTTTAATCAATTTTGATAGCAGATAGCAAGATCATAATGTTTAAGACACTTGTAAAAATTTACGCTTGTTTCTCAGAGGATCTTAAGAAAATTGGCACTCTTGTAACTAACTAACTCAAGTTTTTGAACATCACAACAAGTTTGAATTATGTTAGCCATTCAAAATCAATGAATTTTAGCGTAGAACTATATTATTGTGTAGGAATATAATATTTTTTAGTAAATGGTTGTGAATTAATCGAAAAGAATGGTTTATATTCCGGCAGCTTTAGCGCCTAAAGCGCTCTACACACCGCCCGCCGGCACAGCCCGGCGGCCCAACCCGCCGGCCTTATTTTGTAGGCCGCCGGCTTTATTTAGTACAAAATAAGGCCGGCGGGTTAGGCCGCCGGGCTGTGCCGGCGGGCCGCCGGCTTTGGTGTGTAGAGCGCTTAACTTGAAATCCATGTCCAGTGAGATATATGTCGATTATCAGTCGTCAAACCATTCAGATTTTTGACATTTGTGGTCCAGGCTAGTTTTCGAATTTCAAAAAGGAAGTCTATGTCGATTATCGGTTTATAGCCAGCAAGACTGCGGGTCTCTGAGCTCAATAATTTCATTGTATAAATGAATACGATTGAAAACCAATTATCTGTACTTTGCCTATCGATTCAATCAGCATGTCTATCATCTATCGATTAGGTCGATAGTGTCATTAGATTCTATAATCTGATTTAAATTGAAATGAAGCGTATCAAAATCACTTTGATAACAACAAAAAATAATGTCATAGCTCTTAATTGATAAACTGATTATTATTCATAGATTATGTTTCCGAGTTTAGTACTTAGTAAGTATAATAAGTAAAGCATCTCATAAGAGGACATCAAGTTGAGTCATTTCAAATTTTTCTTTAAACGAGTCTTAAATTAATCGTATTTATTACCTGCACCAGATTTAGTTTTGAATTTGATACAATTTTATAAATAAAAAAATATTCTTTGAGTTTATACAGATGATGACTCTGTAAAATCAGTAAAAAGTAGAACCCATTACATGTCTTGGGGAATTGTAATAATAATCACTCTTACCAACCTAGTGAATTGGTGCAGTAAGTCTAAGGTATTATGCACAGTACGACGCTGCTACTCGTCTTAAACATCCTTAACAAACAAAATCTTCCTTATTTATGAAATTTCCTACCGCGAACACTCAGGTTGTGGAATGATCTTCCTTCCAAGGTTTTCCCAAAGGACTATAGCATGGGTTTATTCAAAAAGGGTATTCTGAAGCATTTAAAGGGTTCGGCAGCACGCAGGTAACATCTCTGATGCTACAGGCGTCCATAGGCTGCGGTAACCGCTCTCCACCAAGTGGGCCGCATGCTTGTCTGCCAACTTGGTAGTATAAAAAAAAAAAAAAAAATTTACGAGGTAAACAGTAAATCGGTAACGAGTTCAAATATTTATTCACTTCAGATGGTGAGCGAGATTAATCTTCGTTACCCGGTTTCTGTTTTACAATGCTTTGCAAATGGTGTGACTTTTAGGGTAGCATACATTTTCATTTTCTATCATCCATAACTTATCCCGCGGTTTGTTGGTCAGATAAATGTATGGGTTTTATATCGTTTACTTTATAAAATCTACGTGATATAACAAGCGATTAAATTCATATAAATCTAAGTCTAAAGAGCCGTGTTGGCTAAGTGGGAGCACACCCGACTTTCATTCCGAAGGTCGTGGGTTCAAACCCCGCCGCGCACCTCTGATTTTTCTTCTTGGAAAATTATGTGTGCTTTAAAAACACGTGCTCTAACGGTGAAGGCAAACATCGTGAGGAAACCGGCATGTTCTGAGAACTTCTCAAAGTTTGAAGAACATGTGTCATTCACCAACCCGCACTTGGCCAGCGTGGTGAATTAAGGCCTAATCTCTCTCGTCAAGAGAGAAGTCCTTGTGTCCCAGCAGTGGGAACGTGAATAGGGGTGTTATGTTTATGTTAAATCTAAGTCGTATCGCCGAATCGAAACCCATATCTATAAATAAATATAAATAAATAAATAATAAATATAAATAAATAAAGTTGTTGTATTTCATTCACTAGTGATACCTAAATTAAAGGCGATGAAGTATGAAATTTTAGTGGATGACTTTATCATTATCTGTGTCAGTTAGAAATCAGTGCAGTAGAAGCAAAAACAGCTTGTAGACTCCTGTAGTTTCCATGATTTATTCATCACTCGGTAATACACTCACCGGCACGGAAACTTGGCCAGTCTCATTTTTTGCGAAAATGTTGGTGATTTTATTTTTTCTTTTGTATCGATGATGGTTAGAGGTTGAAAATTAACTTACGGTATTTTTCACAGCCTTCGGAAGTGTTTAATGTCTACAGATAACAAATAAAGCATGCCATATCAATACCAAGAAAAATGAAACAAAAATTAAGAATATTTAACATGTTTTAAAATTTGATTTCAGAATGAAATAAAAATCTTTTTGACTTGTCTTTGTGCGGATTAATAGCGGTTGTTTCCTCTTCTAGCCCTGATGACTGCCTGCATCCGATCAGGCATGCTCCGAATGAAGTTTTCGATCTTTCCTTGCGGTATCGCTTTCCAAGCGGCCTACGCCGCAATGCAGACCTCAATTAGTGACTGTAGTGGATTGGAACCTGACTTGATCTTTCTTTTTAGCATGTCCCAGATGTGTTCTATTGGGTTTAAGTCCGGGCTACGAGCTGGCCACTGTAACTTCCGGATCCCAACCTCTTGAAGATACTCCTCGACGTTCCGAACGACGTGGGGGCGTGCATTATCGTGTATTGACAAAAATCGTCGTCCCCAATGAACCCCAAACAGGGTTGACCATGATCCTGTAGAATGTCTTCGATGATTCGAGTAGCGTTTAATCGGTTGTCGACGACCACTAACTCCGTACAAGCCTCAGAACTTACTCCCCCCAGACCATTATAGAGCCGCCGTAAAAACTCACTGTTCGTGTAGTGGTAATGGGTAGGTACCTATCTCCTCTTCTTTTCCACACTCTTTTAAGACCATCTGGAGATCTTAAAGCCATACGGAACTCATGCGCGAAGGAAACTCTGGCCCATTGAGCGTGTGTCCAGTTTGCATGTTTTTGGGCAAAACGAAAACGAGCTACTCGGTGCTGTCTGAGGTGTTCTGGGCCACGACCTGGTCTAAAAGCTTTTAAATTTACTTCCTTCGTTTGTCTTCTCACCGTACGCTCGCTTACATTAATGCCTCTTACGTTTTGGAGCCGCTGTCGTATCTCAATGGTTGTAAGTCAACATTTCCAAGACAATAAACCTCTCGTCCCGAGCTGATGTGCATCTTCTACCATCACTACCTGGTCGCCGGCTGTAGTTCCTTGTTGCCTGATATCGTTTCAGGACATACTGTATGGAGGAACGAGGTACGTCTAACACAATAGCCACTTTACGCTGGGTCAGTCCCTGGTTGATCAATGCTATGGTTTGCGCCATCTTTTCTGCTGTTAGTGGCAGTTTTTTTCGTGATACTGGTTGTTAAGATACCCAATAACAACCACAAAATCCAAAAATAATTAAAACTTTTAGCTAAAGATTTTAAACACACAAAATGAAAAATCGTCTCTATCACTGAAATGACCTGTTTTGACTAAATCTCAAAAAGTGGTGTCAAATTTAAACTCAAGTTTAATGAATTACCTTCTTGAAGTAACCTTATACATTTTTTAGCTACCTTCATAGTAACATTCATCAGAAACACTTGAATTGTTTGATTATCGCAAGTTTCGAGCTTGGCCAAAATTCCGTGCCGGTGAGTGTATTAAACCTATTGCAATATATCTAGTAAAAAAACTATTAAAACTTTCCTAAAATGAATTCATCCTTCTGCATCTCAATTCTCAATTGCTACAGAATGACAGAAAGTACAACTGTTTCACGAGATAATGTGCTGCCCGGATCACATTGTTTGCTAAGTTTAATTGAAAATGTCACCTGCAATACATGTTGTGAGATAAGAATAGGTACATTGACTACAATTACCATTTTCAGCTCATTTGCAAATAGACTACTTCAACTCGAGGTCCGTCCAATATACAACGAAAATAGAACATTCGCTGTATTCGAACCACGCGTCGATTCTCATGTGCGAAGTGACATTTGCTACTGAAACTAGCCAAATGAAGACTTTAGTGACTGTGTTTCAGGTAATAATGGGTGATTTTTTAAGAGGTCCAGAACTTTTAAAAAAAAAAAAACGCATAAAATTTGCAAAATCTCATCGGTTCTTTATTTGAAACGTTAGATTGGTCCATGACATTTACTTTTTGAAGATAATTTCATTTAAATGTTGACCGCGGCTGCGTCTTAGGTGGTCCATTCGGAAAGTCCAATTTTTGGCAACTTTTTCGAGCATTTCGGCCGGAATAGCCCGAATTTCTTCGGAAATGTTGTCTTCCAAAGCTGGAATAGTTGCTGGCTTATTTCTGTAGACTTTAGACTTGACGTAGCCCCACAAAAAATAGTCTAAAGGCGTCAAATCGCATGATCTTGGTGGCCAACTTACCGGTCCATTTCTTGAGATGAATTGTTTCCCGAAGTTTTCCCTCAAAATGGCCATAGAATCGCGAGCTGTGTGGCATGTAGCGCCATCTTGTTGAAACCACATGTCAACAAAGTTCAGTTCTTCCATTTTTGGCAACAAAAAGTATTCCGGCCGAAGTGCTCGAAAAAGTTGCCAAAAATTGGACTTTCCGAATGGACCACCTAAGACGCAGCCGCGGTCAACATTTAAATGAAATTATCTTCAAAAAGTAAATGTCATGGACCAATCTAACGTTTCAAATAAAGAACCGATGAGATTTTGCAAATTTTATGCGTTTTTTTTTTAAAAAAAGTTCTGAACCTCTTAAAAAATCACCCGTTATAAGGTTAACGAGACCCATGCCAAGTAAATAATATTATCAATTTTTATTATCTAAGGAATTAAAGTGTTTGAAAAGTGAAAGAGATTGTTATTCTTTCTAGAATTTGTTTTTTTTTTATAAAAAAGGAGTAAAATTAAAGAAACGATTTCGTTTAATCATTTAAATGTTGCGTGTAAAAGCTTTAGGGTTATATTTAATTCTATTAACTGATTGAATTTAAGAAGATAAGTGTTAGCTACTTATATTTATAGGACCTGACAGATAGGAAGGAATAAAACCATATATTTCAAAGTCAAGACCTGTATTTCTATATTTCTTCAATAAATTGTTCTATTAATAAATACCATCAAATTTAATAGAAATACAATGTCTAGACAGTTTACTTCGATTTTTTATATCGCTATCCTGAGAAGTAAAAAGAACAGGAGGAAGCATCATCAATTTAAATTATTAGTTACAATGGACTATATTATTTATTTTACAGTAGTCAATATTCGTCATTATAATTATTACAATTATAATGTTTACAAGTCTTTATACATAATAATTATACACAATAATACTTATCTAGTTCCGTAGACCTTTGGAGCTCCGTACCGGAGGACTGTCGCAAATAGAATGAATCGTATGGCAAAGAGTTCCGCCTTTTATTAGGCTGCCCGACGAACAACTAACATTGTACAATATTTCGATATACCGTCTATTACGTTAATATTTAGTTATTGACGTTATTCTATAATATAACATAACAGATATTATTATTTTAGTTTAAACTGATAATTAGTTACTTCTTGCTAAGTTTAAACACTAAAAACATGGATTTACAAACCAAAACAAAAACATAACCTCACTTAATTGTAAAATACAGCAAATGGTAATATTTGTTTAAAAATCTGAGCATAAACATAATTTTAAGGTATTTTGTATGTTACACAACCAAAATACATGTTTATTACATGACTTATTTAGTAATATTTGATAAAATTCTATCACGTGCAAAATTAAATGAACATTGATTTAGATCAATGTTATAATTTCGTCAATATTTAGATATTGACGAAATTCTAATGAATATAAAGAGAGAGTGATCCCCTGCGTCTCTTATACACCTATATTTTCTCAATATCATAGTGGAGCTGCTTTCCAGTAGCATGGGTTTCTAATCTAATTCCCAAGCAGCGCACATAAGGTTGAACATTCCATATGCCTGTTGGATACACTGTAAAATAATCAAAATTAAAAGTATTTAAAAGTCTTCAAGAGAGTATTATCTATATAAAAATAAAATAAATTGCTGTTCGTTAGTCCACTGGTAGCAGATATTTGTACTGCGAGAACCCCATTCAGAGATATGCGGGTTCGAATCTGGTGAAGTTTTTCTATGTTTTTTCCTCAGTGAAACATATATAAGAAAATCGAGTACAGCTAAAACTAAACATTAGTATAGGTATGAAAGACTTACTTGAGCAAATGTTTCCAAATTTAAGGTGAAGAAGACAGTTCTGATGCAGAGTGGCCGAGTGGCTCTAGTCAGCATCATCAACACAGTTCTGCGAATGCTAAGGTTTGGCTGATGTTCCCAACCACTCGTGTAGATTGAAAACCGAAATGCCGAACTCTACTTAAAAATATACTCTTTTACAAGTTATGAATTCAGAAGCACGTTATAAATATATATTAGATAAGTTAGTTGATTCTCGTCGGATAATAGTATAAATAATCGGGTTGCTCGAATTCTAAAGTAAACTTTGGTCGAGTTCTTTTTCATTTAATTGTAAGACGACCAGTGAGCGTTATTTTATCACATAGGGAAATACCATAATACCTGTAAATACTTCAGGGAAGCCTATATGATCGTCCTATGGCTGAAATGATGATGATCGGATAAGTACCTATCCTTTAATCAAGAAAATACCTGATGTAACCCCGACCAATTTAAATTTTCCACTCAGGTTTTCTCAAAAATGCCCAACAAATAGAAACAAACTGAGATCTTACCCTTTCCATAAGCAAGTCACTGTAGTAACAAGGCAGTAGAAAATGGAAAATTGCACCAAGGAACAGAATTAAAAACTCAAGGTTAATAACACTTCTACGAAGGTCCTGCAAATTTAAGTATTGATATATTATATTATGTTTTTTATGCTAAAACAAAATAAGGGCGTCTAGATGGAGGAACATATTTATATGATAAATACATTAAATGATAATGATATGTAATTAAATTAAATGATTTTTACTTACTTCGACCAAGAGGAACAAGATTATAGGTAGAAGTATAATTGTTGTCTTCATATTTATTTCATTAAGTAGTGAGAAATTATTTCGTACATCGTTTATGAATCTGAAAAATGGTTGCTATAGATATTTCAGACAAAACAATACACGGTAGGTAGATAAGCTACAAATCACTCACTCGTATAATTTCTGTTGTTTTCTGATAATATGTTTTATCATATCCATGGTTTCTTCAACAGTATTATTTGTTTTCAATGCCGCATGGATCTTGATTCCCATAATGTCTAATTGCCCACAAACATGCATAGTGAATAAAGGTATCAGTGGATCAAACCCAGCATATATTGTTGCAGCAAATAAGGCAAACACAAAACAGAGTGCAAATATACTGCAGAACGGGAACAATTCATCTTTCTGAACTTCTATAACACGGGGAAAAGTCACATCGAACATTGGTATAAGCCTGTTTTCTTCGATCCAGTAGGAATATGCAGACAGAATGAGAGCTTTAACTGGGAATACTAGACTGGCACACGAAGCGCATATAAACCACATCAGGCAAACTATACGCCCTTGCTTTATATAACGTTTCATCGACTCTCTTTCTTCGGGTATATACTCTCCGACTAACATATAATCATTATCCACGATGCTTATAAGATTCAAAATTGACTTTTTATAGAACAACAAAATAAATGATTTAATACTGGTGTTTATGCAAACGATAATCATAGCGGTATTTTTACAAGCTTCGGCAAAATTCTTGTTTTTGATATCATGAATGCCGACAGAGAAGGTAAGAAAGAATAAGCAAGCTATATTGATCGAGAGGACAAATAATATATGGATAAACCAAATTTTATTCCGAGTTGCCAATGGGTGGGTTCCATTCACGCGTAAGGCGGTCATAGTTATTTTGTACAAGTTTTCAAACTTCATGTCTTCTGAAGACATCGTAAAACGTGATTCTTGCGAGTCGTTGATTTCAGAGTAAGCATTGATTAGTAAAGTTGTTCTGATTGAAGACATTATGACCTATACCATAATGCTTATAAATTGTGTAGGGTTGTGTAATTCATTCTGATTCTGAACCCTTTATAATTAAATAGTGTAAACATAATAATATGTCAACTTTATAATAACAAATTGGTTCAACCACTCTCATTATTTAGAGAAGTCGAAAAATTAAGTTTATTAACATTTTAGGTAAACTACGAGTATTTAAATATTTATAGACAGTCTTTATAGTAACTAGCACCATGATTAAGCTCAATAATATTTTTTAAAAGATATAGGTCGATTTACATTATGTAGAGGGGGCAAATACCGAATATATCAAAACATTATTTAACGCGTCAAATCGCGTTAAATAATGTTTTGATATATTCGGTATTCATTTAGGTTATCAGCCCTGAAAATCATCCCTCCTTATTTAGTTGTCATATTAACGGCGCAAAATTGCATTTACGTACAAATCAAATCACTGGAAATCACATATTATGCACTGCACTGGTTACGAATGACAAGTAATCAAGTAGCTATCTATTAAACTATTTTCATGGTTTTGTATACCTATTTACTACTACTATAATATACTGTTCAGTGAATTAATAAAGGTAAATCAATTTTTGAAGTATCCTAAATAAAGCGAAGTATTATGATTTGTATATTTTTAAGTTGATAATTAAAATATTATCAGGACAGTGCCTCATAGAAAAAAAGTTAAATCTAACTAAAATCGTGCATATAGCAATTAGTTTAGTAGGTATGCTAATCTGAACTGAACCTCGCCACTTGCGAATAGTTCAAATTAATGGAAACCACTAACCCTAACCAAATGTTCCCACAACGAGAATGCTATCAAAGTTTGTATCAGTTTCAGTTGACAATTCAATTAAATTAAATTGGATATTTCATCTTGGTCTAAAAATATTTAGTATTGCTAATCTGGTAGTATATATAACTGAAAATAGCTTATTATCAAGGCTGACATACTAAAACATTCTTTATAAATCTTCTTTACATAGGTATAGTAAAACCATTCTAAAAATGAACTCCCCTCCACATAACCGTGATGATTTCAACGTTTGAGAGGAAATACAGAAAAACAGAATACACAGAAAAAAAAAATACAGAATTCGGTAGAGGGGCGTTCATTTTAAAAATGGTTTTACTATACTTAAGAACAAAAACAAAGGAAGGTATTATAAGTAAAATTAGGTATCCGTAGCGAAATTTTAATAAAATTATAACTATATATTTTTATACTGTTTTATTGTGTTTCTATGTATGCACGCATCTTACAGGCTGTGCGTTAATTGTGTTTACCAAAAAGTAAATAAAACACTTGAAGAAACACTAAATTTACAACCACACACACAACACAGTAAGTACTCTGCGGTAATGACATAAACTAAGCACATTAAACTCCTGCCACGCTGAATAGGTATTAAGCCTCCATTTGCACGATAATTAGCCGGCACCTGTGTTTTGGACATTCGGCTAAACCTACTTAGTATAATCTACCTGTGGCCTAGAGTTCCTAGGTTAAAGGTGCACATTAGTATCTAGGTACTGCTCTTGCACTGAGATTTGCTGTTTTATTGTGATGGTATAAAGTAGGATTACGAGTGTTTTTATAGGTTTTTCAATACCTGAAGTTTTATTTTTGTTTCTGAGATGTGAGAGAATAATACCTAAATTACTTAATTACCCACTACATAAACTGGTTAAATGAGACTTAATCTTTATATCTTTTTATTACTGTTGCTGTTACTGTTGCCACGATTACGATAAAGAGATTTTCGGAATATTATCATTTTGTTACTAGGTATTATTTAAATTGATCAATCGTTAAGCACATCAATTAAGAGTAGGTAAATAAAGTTCGGGTTGAATAATTTATATCAGTCATAATATCAGTAATTTATATCGCCTTCATAACACTCCAGGCTCAAATGTTTCACTCCTTTGAATCTAAAAAAACCAGTTTCGTTTTATAAATAACTTCAGTAGCAAACCTTAATTATATCTAATAATACAATTGTATTTTTCAGAGTTCTGTGAACTAACATTTCAACACGTAATAACCAGCCGGTTGTCGCGTCTCATCCATTATTAAACTCTTATTAAGCTCTGACCCGTCTGATGGCGGTATCCCCAGCGAAAAATACCCTTTCGACCCTGGAAAGCTAAATTTTAAACTGACAGTTCTCAACAATTAACTATAAATAGGTACGTATTGTTTTTCGGTAATATTAGCTGAAATAAGAAATATATTAATTAACTTGCGTTGCTTTAAAGGTAGCGGGTTCGTTTCCCGCCTTCGGGCGAATGTTTAAAATATAATCTACAGATTTAATGATCCGGGAATTCAGGTTGTTTTCTATGTAGGTATAATAAAATATCTGTATAAGTAGTATATTGTATTGCGTTTATCAAATGTGAGTAATACAAACATTGAACTTATCATGGGCTTAAACTTAGACAAATGCTCTGACGGTAAAGGCAAATATCATGAGGTGACCGCGGTTTCCTCACGATGTTTGCCTTTGAAAGTTCAAATTTCAAAGTTCTCAGAACAACTTAACTATCTAATTATACATACCAGTATAGTTCATTCCTATAATTATGGTAGCCGTTCAAACCAATAATTCAGATGCATTATTCGCCAATATACAACTAAGTAATAATAATAATAATAATTTTTTTATTCAAATATACTTAAAAAACATTTAGTAGGTAGCTTAACCTAAGTACTTAACTTAACTAATACAATAATGGAGTTTCAAGCTGAACTACTAACAATAGGCACCTATTAATTATAATTTAGTTTATATTTTAACTTATAGATAAAAAGTTTTAGATATAGTAAGTTACAGAAAAAAATGACACCATTCTAATTTGAAGGTACCTATCAAGTTTGAAAATCTATACTACCCGCGCTAGATTTAACTGTGTTACGGCGTAGTATGACTCTCGTCCCATAAGAGATACGGTTCACATTAGCATGACTATTTTGTTTAAGCATCACTACATTGTTACGCTGCATCGGTCAGCGAGGCGGCCAATAGGAGTGCCGGAACTGTCTATTGTTCTTGTCGAGCCGAGCGATAACGATATGTTTTTTCATTAGTGATGTTAAGTCCATTAGTGATGTGTGATGTCCTGATAGTTTAAGCCACGCATAAATCAGGGGACAAATTGAGCAACATGTTGCGTGACAAGTTCCCGAACAACCCTAGAATGTGCCGAGGTAAAATCGCGGAACATAGTGTAGGCGGCACTAGTCAGTGTTTATTGAAATGTCGCCCGAGGAGATGTTGTCTATTATGTATATTAAAAGGCACGTTGCGTACGCGACTACACTCGGCAACAAATGGCGCGACAATGACGCGGGACATGTGCTCTAGAGCAAGCAACATGTCGCGCGTCACCTAAAATGTCGCTGGACACTATGTAATGTTTCAGCGTCACGTTAATCTAGTGCTTCGCGTCAAGTTGTGGAACAATTTGTCCACTAGTGTATCCGTGGCTTTATGTTGGTCTATTGTATCGATCGTCTGAATTATTCATAAACCCTATTTACTAGGTGTCGCATTCTAATGACTGTGATGAATGATGTACTAATAACATTATAGTTGGTAAGGAAATGTCAACCCTAATACGATGGAGTTGAGTAGAAAGTGGAAAAGTTATTGTACTTTCTGATGATGGATCTTGAGAAATCGTAAATTATTTATATCCCCGAGTTTTATATCGTGATTCAATTAAGAATACTTTTTTGTATGTTATGCAACTTTCGAAAATTCTTGATCAACACTCAAATTATTTATGAGTATTTATTCATTTAATATCTTGCCGTCTGGCTACGTAATGGTGTCTGTGAAAATTTCTAATACCGTAAACGCAGGCACAACAAAAAGCTTTCAAATTTTTTTATCATAGATAAATTCGTACACCGGAAACTTTAAAATTTTATTACACTGATAATGTGATGAAACGTAAAAA
This sequence comes from Chloroclystis v-ata, assembly GCA_963691955.1. Classification (NCBI taxonomy): domain Eukaryota; kingdom Metazoa; phylum Arthropoda; class Insecta; order Lepidoptera; family Geometridae; genus Chloroclystis; species Chloroclystis v-ata. Next base: position 4,906,531 of record OY829902.1, on the reverse strand, counting down.
ATAGATAACATAGTGCGTTCTTAGACATAGAAAAAAAATCTGTTAGTTAAGTATCTGAAAAAAAAAATAAAGCCATTTATTTCCAAACTTATTTAACATTTCCATCTTAACTAACTTACTATCTGAAAATAGCGGGATTATATTTATATCAATAAAACTTCGTTTTAATAGAAATATGCCCTAATGGCATATTTTTCGTTTATATTATATTACATGATATTACAGAGTAAAGCCACCTTTAAAGATTCCACTTTATATTTGGCTGTGGCGACAGGTACACGAGAAAACCGGATGCGGAAGTCTTCTCTCGCCCGCCCTGTCACTTCCACCGAAAAGGCATCTGCCACGCAGATCAGTTATTAAATCAACGGAGGTTTAATTAAATTATAGCTACAGAAGCGATGAGCCTTATAACTGGTTCATGACTAATTGTATTTATTTTTTAGGTTATTTAATAATCCATCGGACGTCCACTACTGGACATAATCCTCCCTTCCAGGTATTGCGGTCGGATCCAGCTTGCATCCGACAGGTACCGAGAGATTTTTAAGCCTATCCCAAATAATCCGTTAATTTTACAGAAATTTTATAACAATACCTGTTAAAATATTCTGAAATAAAATTTTATATAACTGAAAATAATAAATCATATAGCATTTCATCTGTAAACAATTGTTGTTAAGTAAAAGTTATGAGGAATCTCTAAAGCGTCGGTCTACGCTTTAGAAATTCCATAAAACTTAAAACACATTTTTACCATCCACAGAGCTTGAAGTAACGCATAGTTTCCAACAGCATTTTGCACATCATTTAACTGTGAAAACTTTACTATAAAAGAAATAGTTTTACATTCCCAGTTAGTTAGGCTCACAATAAAGTTGGGTCCGTGAAATTTTTCAACAATTTAACTATTCCGGTTTGCAGACCTCTGAAACGAATACTTCCATAAACATGCAAAAGGGAGAATTGTATAAAATTTAAGGCGGAGTGTCGATTGTACCATTGATTAGTACCATCAATGGTACAAATGACACTACTTTGTGTCATAAATAATTATTTCATTTAAATATTTAAATTATAGTGTAAAGTTAAAACTAGAGTATTATAAAGACCAAATTAGAGTATTATATCTTCAATGCAAACTAATTATTTTAACGCAACTTTCACCCTCGATTTTCTGTGAAAAGTTGCTCTACTCGCCATGTAGACAGCGCCTAATCATGACACGTACCCGCGGAAGTTACCAACTAACAATGTAGCAGTTGTTACCAGAATTCTATTATAAATGTTACCCTAAAAGTGTTCGTTATTAATTTGCACTTCCCAACTGGCTTTGCTGAAAGTTAGCACAATGACATCACAACCAAAATGACCTTTAACAAGGTGCTCTAACCAGATTTCCGTTATACCTAAAACAGGTGGTTGTTTTATAAGTTTCTCGTGGTTGTCCGCAGGGCAAGAAATTTTACACTTAATGCTCTTTGTTAAACGCGTTATCAGTTATTTTTTGCGCGAAAAAACAATAAATAAAAGTAGCAGGGCCGGCTTAGGCTTACATCTATATTAGATGATTTAAACAACGTCAGCAAAACATTTGGGACGTTGTTATGCCTTGGAAATTATTAGAAGCAAAGGATTGCCTTAAAACATATCTATCTTCTTATTATAATCGGCCGTATCCTGAAGAGAGAGGTCGTCAATACGTGTGAAGTGGTTTAGCCGCAAGTTTCTTTTCGATGTTTTCCTTCATCGTTTCAGTATCTAGGATTCGATCTAGGATTGTAAGAACAAAGTAACTGTTTCCGGTATAAATGCGTCCTTTTTGCGGTGTTTTAACAAGGCCCGTCTAGACAAAAGCTTATGCAAGTGCAAAGTTTCGCTGTTGGATCACAATGGCTTATAGTCCTTACTTTGCTTGGAGTGTGTTATAAATTATAAGCCTCGCTAATCTGTGAAGCTCGTTTTTAGTTTATTGTTCGAAAGCTGAAATATTCAAAGCACTACCAAATGTATTGAGTATACTTTTTCGTGATACTTTATGCGTTCAAAACTAGCGTAGAATATAAATAGAATGAAAATTTAAGGCATTTCAGAATCTCTTATATTTCAACCACTTTATTTGCAAAATTATTGTTTTTTTTTTGTATAAAAGTCCAATAACTACGCGTTGACTTTCAAGTTGGTCCTGCGTGCCAAACATCTGGATCTTGTTAGAAGTTTCAGCGCCCAGAAGTAAAAAGAAGTAACTTTCCTAGTACTAAGCAACAGTACCTACCGTGTAAGTTTATATTTCGAGTTTCATGAGAGACTCGAATGTCACCACAAGGTGGTGCTTCCTTTGTCTACCGCCGTCTCCAGCTAGTGTTTTATCGGCGTGGTTTAACGACAAGTCTTTGCATATTACGAATATATATCCTGCTCTGCAAGTCCTTGTTAATTGCCCGGGAGCTCGTTTAAGTGCTTTTTAGAATTTACACGTGTGCTCAACAGTACCTACTTTACTAATAATTAATGGGAGTTTTTTGAGAATACTGGAGCATTTAAAAAAATTATCGATACGATCTTTTATGGCCGTAAACATGACACGCAGAATTAAGTCCAGGTTTACAAACTATCAAACATGATGACTTTTGTTTTTCCTAAATTCTGGTCTTAATAACGAAACGATATTACGAGTACAAAAAGCATTCCCCTGGTGCCAAATATGGTCACAAACATAATTTCATTATCGTAATAATCTCGCTCGTAGCTTACATTCAAACAAAATTACCGGGCACCGACCGCCCGAGAAAACAAAGTACCTAATTTCTAATTTATCTACCGTGTTGTATATTTTTTTCATCGCCTACAACACTGTCCTAAATTGGTACCGAAACTATATTTATGTAAAAAATGCCCAAGTTATGGAGAAAAAGTTTTTATTAGTGAAGAAAATAAGTAAATAATCTTTTTATTTTTAAGAAAAATACCCACTTCAAACTGCTTCTAAATTCACTTCTATCATCAGCTCTGCAACGAGATGATGGCTACCAGGCGCAAATAACTAATAAGGTTTTTAAGAAGTATGCATAAGAAAAACACCTATAAAATAACATAAAAAGCATTATAATGTCGAATTGAGAAACCTCCACCTTTTTTCGAAGTTGGTTTATAATACGATTATAAAGAGAAATAGTGATGTGTTACATTTTACAAATATTGTGTAGATAATAAGTGCATTTTTGTTTAATAGCTTAGTAAATATAAATTAAAACTTTCCATCAGAGTCATTAAGACCAAGCAGCGTTCATTAAATTGAATAAAGTATAAGCTTGTTGCATCATCTGTAACAAAAACCAAACTTAATTAATCATATAAAGCGTTTGTTAATTAAAAACTACCTGAAATTATTGACAGAAACGAAGAAGATAATGGCAAACTTAGTTCTACTGCTCTCCTTGTAGGTTATTCAAGGTAAACTTGTAAAGTTATTCAAGGTCAAAGGTAAAAATAATGAGATTTTCGCGGTTTTCAGCAAAACGGTAAGTTTTTTCATAAGAGTACCTGAGAACAAATTGTAGATCATAAAATTATCTATAAAAATGTATCAATACTTTTTTCTTACAAGCCACCATTTCTGAGATATAACGATTCAAAAAGTTATAAAAGTTGGCATGCACAAATTGTCAAGGCCGGTCGTGCTCTAATATTGAATCACAAACAATGGAGGATTCGTTTCGTTCCGACAAAGTATCATGCGATACATGGCTATTGACGCAATTTAATAACTTTTTGAACATTTCATTTCATATTGAAAACAATTTTTATAACTTTTTGAACCGTTATATCTCAGAAACGGTGTCTTGTAAGAAAAAAGTATTGATACATTTTTATAGATAATTTTATGATCTACAATTAGTTCTCAGGTACTCTAATGATAAAACTTACCGTTTTGCTGAAAATCGCGAAAATCTCATTTTTTTTACCTTTGACCTTGAATAACTTTTTTTCCTTAATGGGGAATGATGGGGAACTTCTAGACATTGTTTATAATTATGTTTTGAACAATTTCACAGAAATTCAGCTTGTTGGGACTTTCTGTAACTTAGAATGTCTAAATTGACCGGACTATTGGTGTATGGAGAGCTTTCATTCATCATTTATTTATTTTAGTTAAAATTTTGTAAACCTGTGGTAGACGCGTTGTAGAGAAACTTTATATGTGGTTGATAATGATGTTTTTTTTATCGTCTACTTACAGATGCGTAGGTGTCCAAGTTCAATGTGTAGAAGATAGTGGTGATGCACGTAGGTCGCATTGTTCTCGTCAGCATCAGCAGGATTGTGCGCCGGATTCCCGCATCAGACTCGTTTTCCCATCCGCTGTTGTAAATGGCTTCTCGGAACTCTGCACTCTAAAACACTCAAAATAAGCTGTTGAAAATTAGTAATTGAGATAGACCGGGTGAAGCCGCGTGCGGGTCAGCTAGACTTATATATAAAAATTGCTGTTCATTAGTCTCGCTAAAACACGGGAACGGCCGGGCCGATTTAGCTGCTTGTGGTTTTGAAATATTTGTAGTAGTCCAGGGAAGGTTTAAAATGTAAGATTTATAACGGGTGAAGCCGCGGCCCGGACTACTAGCTGTCCGGGCCGCGGCTTCACCCGTTATAAATATATAAAAATATCTTACCTTGTCCATAAGTCTGTCACTGAAGTAACAGGGTATCAAAAAGTGTACAGTACTACCACCCAATAGTATTACAAACTCGATATTAATAGTATTATCATTGCGAAGTCCCTAAAACAGATTTATTCTCTTTATGAATTTGAAAAGATTATTTTAAAGCTTATCGTTTATAAAACTTTTTTTTTTAATTTAAATTGAAATTTACCTGAAATAGATTCATAGTGATAAGTGGAATTATTATGGTTGTGGATTTCATAATAAATTCGTTGACTAATGTAAAGTCCAGTTGGACTTCATCTACAAAGCTGAAAACATAAAATATTTAACAAATAATAATTTACAATTAATAATCGTAACTCTGTAAAATTTGAGAATTGTTATACATAATAAACACTTTGGACTACTTACTGATATATTTTCTGCAGTGTCATATTGATCAACTTCAAGTTTTCTTTCTTTTCTGAGATAGTAATATGTGGGGACAAAGCTTTTCCCATTTTGCCCTTTAATATTTCTAATTGACCGCTTACATGTAAGGTAAAAATGGGTAGCAGCGGATCGAACCCAATATACATTCCTCCACCAAATAAACCATATACTAAACTCAGCGACAATATTAAACAATATGGTACCAATTCATCCTTTTGTTCTTCTACAAAGTCCGGAAAAGTTAATTCGAACATAGGGACTAATCGGTTCTCTCCTGCCCAAAAAGATTGTATTGTAGCAACAGCAGCCAGAGCTGGGAATATCAACACCCCACAACTGGCGCTGAAGCACCAGAATATGCTGATAAATCTTCCTTTCTTTGCATATTCCTTTACAATATTTTGTTCTTCTGGAGAGAACTGCTCAGCTAGTTCATAGTCCGCATCCAAAAAACCAATAAGACCCATTACAGAATTCTTGTGATATAACAAAACGAAATACTTTATCACTGCAGTAATACAAATTAAAATGATTGACGCATTTTTTGTGGCTTCAACGAAATTTTTGTTTTGGATATCGTGTAGTAATACCGAGTATACTAGTAATGAGGTGCAAAATATTTTTATGAGGTAAACGAATAAAAAATGGATCCACCAAAGTAAGTTATGTTTTAAAAATGGATAAGATCCATTTATATGCATAGCACTCACTGCAATGTTAAATTGTTTTTCAAATTTTAAATTTAATGTCATTTTGTTTATTCCGTTTACGTATAGTAAAAATAACTTTACAATGAAATATTTTTTTATAATGAGAAGTTCAGTTTTCTGCATTAGAATTAACTAAGTAATTTAGTAAGTAAGTAATATATTATTAAAATATTTTAAATTGATAGGGTTGTGCCTAATCATGCAAAATCTAAAGTTATATAAAACAGGAAAGAGCCAAAAAATACAAAAAGGTAGGTATTAAATTAATAATTTCGTAATTATGCTTATGGTTTTGCTCCTGGGAGTAAGTAGATTGCATAAGCAAGGCTCAGGTATTATTTTTTAGTTTTGTGCAAATTATCTAATTTTATTATCTTTTGGCCTTATTCATCATAGGATTAAACCAATGTTAGAAGATGGAACCTTCTGTGTGCGAGTTGATTTTTTTTTATGTAATCTTTATTGTCACTGCTGAAATGTTTTAGATATTCGAATAATAAACACACGTAATTTTTATTACTACTCAACATCAGGCTTGCAAACAGTATCGGTCGTTTGTAAAACAAAGTCAAAATAATGATACCTAATCAATTGAATATTATTTTCTTGAGAAAATGTTACCACATCTGTAATGTTACACATACAGTTAAAGTTAAATGAAATAAGCTTAAACTTGCATCATGTTTTCTGTGCTTGATTTAACAAAGTATTAAACAGTAAAATCCTTGAACCTATATCAATGCCTAATGCCAAAGTTGAAAACATGCATTAACCATGAGTCTGAAAAAAAGGCCGCAAGCTAATCTTTAGCTAAACTCAAAATTATACCAAAAAGATTGTCATTTAGTAAATATTATACATATAATTAATTATCATTGATATTAAAAAAGGAAATAACTAGATTAATAATATGCGGGGAACCATGTACCTACCTACTACCTACTGTAGTTATTGAAAACATGAACATGTCTTATTTAGTTGTCAAATTAACGAAGTAAAGTGGTATTTAGGTGGAGTATAATGAGTCTATCATAACAAATTAGACACTAATGTGTTGTGGGAAAGCCGGCAAGCACGAGCTCTAGTGCACATCATTATCATCAGCATCATAATTCATTGTATTATTCGCAATAGTACCTTCCTACTACTGTTTTTGCCTACACGACTTTTTATGTACCTAATGCATTTTTCCGTAAGAATGTATAGTTTCCTGCGATGTTGCCTTTTCCAAACTGAAACTGTTTAGTTTCCCAAGAATAGGAGTACCTAATGTCTTATTATTTAAAACGTAAAGATTCACCTGAGCTGTGGAAATGAGCTGAGCTATATAGTGATGCTGCCCTGACGTTGTTTCTCTTTACCCAAACCTTGTGTGGCAATTCAATTATGAGCATGTGAAATTTACGAAAAACAATCCGTACAACTGGATTGTTTTTCGTAAGTTTGACAAGCTACGTTAACCCATGACCTTCGAGACAAGAATAACATGGATGGTAATCTCGTTTAGTGTTAGTAAATATTTGTGAGAGTAAAACTGTGGAATCATTTCCGCCTCTATTTGGAATAATCTTTCGGTACCCATTTAGTTCATCTGTATTCAGAGTCGGTCCCGGCGAGCCGTCGTCGCGTTGAATTTCTTATTTTTGAATCTCAACGTCTTTTTCAGCTTTACACCAAATTGCGGGAAATACGATACTCGGGACAATGTGTTGTTTGCCATCTACATAATGAGGTTAATGTATAAGCGATTTGACTACATTTAGCGAAGAGGATTCCACATTTGCATAACTGTTAATATAGTCTGCGTCGCTTAGTTTGGAAAAATGTTTACGTTGGCTTAAATATGTTTGAGTTTGTTGTAAGTTTTATTAGTTATAATGGCTTTGGAGCTTCGTAATATCAATATAAAATTTGTACAACATTCTGATGCGTGGCTGTCTTTCTAGTTAGCTTTCTGTTTTTATTATAGCCCTAATGTATAGTTTGTATAATTATAATAACTATATACATTAGGGCTATAATAAATACATACACATATAGTTAATTAACTGTATGTGTTATTATATTAACGTTGTATTTATGAGCGTGGTAAATGTTATAGTTCATAATACAACACTTCAAAGAGATTATCCGGTGAATCGCGTTCTTCTACGTATCTCCTCATTTCTGTTTCGATCCCGTAGAGACCACAGAGTATTATTAGGTTCGCTAAAACAATAACTAAGTGAAACAAGTTGATTCGTTCGGTCGGTGTCGGAAGCGCGGTGTAAATGGTTGAAGGGTAGAGGGTGCCTCTGGGTCATCGCAGACAGTTTGATGGATTGCTTCAGTGGGCTGGGTAAAGGGCAGGGCTCATTTTGCAAGTTTTCGAACATCTCAGGATTAAAAAAAATGTATTCCGTTAAAGTAAATCAGTGTCATGTATTCTTAAATATTTATTTTTTAAGATTGATTCCATCATTTTATTTGTTTATTTATAATTAGGTATGTTATAAGTATATAAAAGGATTTATTATATGTACATTCTCTTAATTTTATCCCCTCCAGCTCCCTCTTACACTTTTTTGTGTACCTATTTTTGTTTTTATGGTGTGCAATAAGGTATATTATATTTTAATTTATATCTCTGATGCCTTTAAATAGTTACAAATAAAATCATTATAACTATTAATCAATTATGTTAATAAAGATATCTCCTCAACTCACACACATCCTGTTATAGGAGCGTCCTCATAATCAATAGACTAAGTATTCCTTAGAAAATAATTAACCGGAGTTACGCCTAGCTCACGATTATAAAGATCTCACAGTCAGATTATTATGGCTAAATTTCCGTCGCCTTTACAAACCTGAAGGCAATTCTCTTCATTGTCCAGCTGTAATGTGGGCTCGGTGCTAAGTCTGACTCATTGGGAGGCATTTCCATTCCTTTGCGCTTTATTAAAGCTAAGGAAAGGTCGCGCCCCTGCTTTTAGAAAGAAAGTTATTCGTGTTATTTCTGGAATGTCTTACTTTACCTACAAATGAAATACTTTTCCGCATTTATTAAACTTCAACCGATTAAGCGTTTGGCGGTAAATTATGGATAAATGAAATTTGCTATTGCCAACCTGCATTTGGCCAGTGTGGTGCATTAAGGCGAAATAGAGGTGAATGTAGTATGAATGAACTTTACTATCAAGTTTGTTTTTACTATGAAAATATTTTACTATATTCGTGGAATGGGGTACCTTCTAGAATTCTTGGACCGTTTAGCTAGACCCTTTCATCCGTCTTGGGCCATATCGACACTTTCCATCAGGTGAGATTGTGGTTAAGCCAAGGTTCTATCAACTATAAAAAAAATTACTTACACTTGTTAATACTTGTTACTATACTTATCTTAGATTTTCACATTATCCTATAGGAAATACCGTAAGACCAGATTCCTTTGTTCTTAAGTCCGTCACTAAATTAATTCACTACGCCCTGCAAAAGATTGCCAAAGGTTACGCCACCCTGACATTTTCAATCCACGCTCAGCATATTGATCCCTAGTTTCCAGCCTTAACCTTTAATGCCTTTTTCAATCTCTATGAACCCTTCCTTCTTTAGAATATATATTATATACCCATATCGACTAGCTGTGCCCGCATCTCCGTCCGCGTTAAATTAGCTCGTCTTATCTTAACTGGAAAAATAATTTAAATATACGTAAATATTTATTTACCAAATTGATACTTGCTTTGAGTTATGGAGGAACATAATATAATTGTATACAGAAAAAAAACTACAAATCGTCCAATTAGTTTTAATATAATAATATTGAGCCTATAAACTAATTTATTCCAAGGGTCGGTTACAGATTTATTATTACTTTTTATCCATATTAAATACTGTACTAAATACTTTGATTTAGATCTATAATAGGTTTTACTGAGGAGATCGTCGTCGTCTCGTGCTTATAGTGTAAGGTAATATTCGCTGCTTTTGTTGTTATTAATATAGGAAACTGTAAACTCAAACAAGTTTTCAATTAATTAAACACCACATTATTGCTCTGAATAATTATAAGTTTTGATGAAATTGAGCAGAAAGTTCTTGAAAGCGGCAATTACTGAGTTTCCTACTGCAGTTGATAGTTCCTTTCCAAGTTGAACCGTTATTCTCAGGCTTCGTCAGACAAACAAACTATTAATAATAATCAGACTAAAACTATTTGAGTCCAGGATTTATTTATCAATTTTATTTCTTGATATATATTTGATAATATAATTTGCAGCAATATCTAAGTTTGCTGAAAAATACTGAGAAACGATGTATTATCACCAATTCAGTGCACTAAAACTAGTGAGCCATGAGCTAAGTGGGAGCATACTCAACTTTCATTTCGAAGGTCGTGTGAAGAATATATACATGAAGATGAATCTAAGACATAGAAGGAGTGTTCCCAGGAATGTGTTCATTATCGTCATCAAATCACCACAATCTGGATCAGATCATTAACTTTACCTCTTTGTTCGACCCTCCAACTATCACGTCACAGTTTATATGGGTCCACACAAAATGGTTGATTCTATTTACTCCTTACCATTTTATTTAAATAATAAAATATAAAATAAATGTTTATTTCGGTACTTATTTTTACAGTTTGTATATAGGTATTAGGGCTTCCCTTTTAAGCAAACATTTGCTTGTGTTAGGGAAACTCCATAATTTACACCTAACCTTACGATAAATTTTACATTTTATCTTATCTATAGGTACCTACGTATAATTACAAATTTAATACATAGCCACACTTTATTATTTTTGTAAATCGCACAATACTCATGCTGACTAAATAAATAATTTTCATTAAAAGCAGAGAAAATATAGACCTTACCTTTAAAATTGGCACCCTGAAGAGTGCGATACTATTGAAGTCACCTACAAACGAGGCACACATTGCCCCGTTATTCAATAGACGGGTCTACACGAGCGTCCGAGAGCTAATTAGAGAGGAAAGGGGAGCAAACGAAAAAAGTACAAAAACTGCAAAACAAAGGACCCAAATAGGTTTTTGTTGGTATCGTCCCGTCCAAAGGAGTACCCACTCGAACAGAATGATTTAGCTGTTTTGTTTCGTAAGAGGTTTTGGGATTAACTAGTTAAGAAACTTGGTGAATTTCTTCAATCTCCAGCTTAATTATTTCCTTGGGTGAGCACGGGATTCAGTGTTTCACGTCACGGTGAACTATTAGAAACTACAACCCTTTTCTGAATCTAAAATTGCCTTATCAATGTATCAATGTAAGTTCTGGTGTTATTGTTATAAAAAGTGACCATATAGTTCTCATCTTAATCGATCCAATTATTTTTGGGCTTTTCGAGTGTACCCCATAGTTATATGCAGTTATATGTGTTACCATTTATATAGTTACCCCATATAATAAGCACCCAATTTTTACTTGTCCACAGCTAGGACTCGGGGATCTCTGAGACGAAAGTCCCACGATACGACTGAAATCTGGTCTGACTGAAACTGGTCTTTATTGACCACGCTGGCCAAGTGCGGAGATGGCATCGTTTTTAACTAGGTTTTATTATGTTTCGCAATAAATATTCAACTTCATCACGCAGTAATCTGTTTTATAACTAATGAATTGCTGAATAGCAGAAGTTTGAGTCGTCTCATAAGCCATTATGTCCTCGCAAACAATTGTAGGTACGTGACGCTCTCAGTTCGGATTCTCTTGACGACGCCGCAAGTAATTATAATTAGCAGCTGCCACATCTTCTCTTCGAGTGTTTCTGTTAACGTAAATCTGTTTAATTTTGATATTCTATGCATATACAATTTTTCATGAATCATTACATTATGTACAAGTAGACCCTGTATGTGAACACCCTAAAAGTATACAGTGTTCACTCGTTCACTCGTTAGATTTTATATTACTTTTAGTGACATTTCCCTAGGGTTACATGAAGATTAAGCCATAAAACTGAACATTAACACCTCTACCAGAAATGTCTAACGTTTTACATAAAGTAAACAAATTTTGGGCATTATTTTTTGTGTGATATTGAAAGATTTTTTTTACAACCCATTTTCACAGATTATAACGAGTCTTCCCATGGGAAAATTGGGCCAGTCAGTAGTTATTCTGTTGTTCGCAATTGATTACATTTTCTGTAGCCCTGACGTGTACGTGTAAACACAGTATTACTACATGTTATTCTGTGTTTCTGGTTGATTAGCTAAGGTTTAAAAGGCCATCGTTACCATAAACAAACTAAGTCAGAAGAAATTAAATACCAGAAAATTACATTTAAAATTTAACCTCAAATCAAAGTTAACCAAAGTTCGTTCTTAATTAATCACGTAACTTTATTTATGATGCTTATCAAAATGGTGCTTCACTTAATTTGTGATATCTACGGGTGTCTATTGAAGAAGATGCCCACGCTATTGTAATTAATCAAAACAGTATAGTGTCAGGGTATAGTGGAAATTGATGGAGACTGAGCACAGCTGTGGGTTGAAGCCCTGGCTAAACACTATGAAATTGGATTCTAAGATTATCCACTACAAATATATTCAGTACCTACATAGTGATAGAGTACAGTCACCGAGGTGTATAACGTTGATAAATGAACCAAATCATTTAATGAACATTATGAAATTGGCTACGCAACTTATAGATAAAGATATAGAAAGCTTTATTGTAAACAAAATAAGAGTTGTTAATAATATTTTCTCCTATTATCTACTATAAAGGTATGTTCGAGTATTTTAAAAAACTGAAAAATGATGCTATTACTAAGTATATAATAAGTATGAAATAAAGGGTTCAGAATATTTAGTTGGTAACATTTTTGATCACTAGGTACCATTTTAAAATATAGCATTGTATTTTTTGACATTGACCATATTTTTAGCTATCTCATAGCAAGCTTATTTGGTCGACGGTGCTTTATGAAAAAACCCTCACTATTTCAGAAGGCTTACCGACGCGTAAAACGACACCTTTTACGAGTTTACCAGTTCTCAATCTTTTCATTTATGTTTCAGCGAGTAACCGACCCGCACAATCTTAAATATAAAAATCGATGCCACTATTCGTTGTAATTTTATAACTAAAGAACAGCTGGGCCGATTTAGGTGCTTAAATAGTCGTAGTATCTTAGGGAAGGTTTAAAAGGTGAGAAAACAAGCGAATAAAGCGGCCGAAGCCGAGGGCGGTTCACCTAGGTATAATATATTTAATACAAACTACAAAAACAAAACTATTACGTTAAAAAATTAGAGCTCAAAAAAAACAAACCAATATTTGAAAGGAAATCAAATCAAATTAAGTTTGGTGGAAAGCTTTTAAATGAAAAAGAGTTAATTGTCTTGAACATAAAGTTATAAAGCTTGTGCTATATATATAGTTATACCAGAAGTTGTTCAAAATTTCAAACCAGGAAAATCATGAAAATACTGAGAGGTAATTTCATTTCATCTTTCTAACAATATCACGCTGAAGCCAGTTATAATTGCGGTAACTTTGTAACAAATAAGGCATCTATTGGAATTGGTCCCATTATAATCGTTTCAATTTTCAATTGATGTTTTTTACCATTCAGATTTATGTGCTATATTTCCTTAGAAATATTTGATTTTTAGGCGGGTTTTATTTTAGTTTTTGGGTCCTGTATATAGCGAAGTTTGTAGTTGTAGCTGAATTTATTATTCATTACTTTTTTGACTGGTCATATTTTCTTCGTTGACATCTAAATTTCCGCGGAATGTTTGTCTTTAGCTTTGCAATTCAACACAATTGTTGCGATGTAAGCTTTTATATGAGTAAGCGTGGGTTTCATATCTTTAATTTGCTTCTTTGGGTTGGTTCTATCATCGACGCTTAAAACAGTCACTATTGGCACAAAGATGACAGATAGCCGTTGTTGTAACGGACTATAAATACGGGCGGTGACTTCCGATGTAGAAAATAGAATATTGCCTGACTTCAAAAATGGGTTAACAATGAAAGAAGATTTTTACTTCCTTGAAGAAGAGGTTTACATGATGAACTCAACAAAATTTTGTTTGAGAAACAAAAATCGTTTGAGTAAGTACCTTTAACGGCCTCTTAAAAATATATGTACCTAGTAGGTAAGCATTTTATGAAACACGATACAACAAAACTTCAAATAAAATAAAATGAAGTTTTGTTCTAAATCTTTAATGAAAATCATTACAGATATACCTTAAAATATATAATACTCGAGCAAAGCCGCGTGGCTCGCCAGTACTTTCTACAAACGTGAACACGCGCTAAAATATTCACACCTGTAAAAAATTCAACGTTTCCCAGTTTTACGGTAACAATGAATTCGTTTGTCCATCCATCCTGCCTACCTGCCATGTCATCAGTTTGCTATGACGCAATTTATGACGTCACACGCGAGAAAAAACACCCTATCTGCATGTCCACACTTCGCGAACATATCTCGCTGAATCTGACGCAGAATTTTCAATTTACACGACACCCGGCGGTTGCTTTTGATTGGTCACTAACCCCCCATATACTAACGTTCATTCCTTCCGGCTTATCCCGTGTACAGATCAGCGACGGGATGAAATAAAACACGACTTGAAGGGTAGCGGTGTTATAATACCGTCATTCTTTCCGCTATTGCACATACACTGGCGTTCATTCCGTAAGGATTGTACATTCCGGCAGGAATGAACGTTAGTCTGTGGGTAGCTATTGTGGCAGAGCTAAGCACCACAGATTGAAAAACATGAATTATGTTTTCAATATCAACATTACTTACCTACTTGTAATTTTTACGTTTCTTGAATCTTGTTTCCTGTTTAGAATAGATACTGAATTTCATATTCTGCCCCATGATTTTGAGAATTATTATTAGTGACCATAGGCTGAAAGTGTCTGTATTAGATCTACAGTGATACAATGGTCGAAGGCCGTTACATAATGGTGGTTAAATATTATCAAAATACCAAGAACCAAGATCAAAATCCGCTTGCGGGTTAAAAACATTTAACAAGTACTTATTTAAGATCTTATGTACCAATATTTTATAATATATTTTTGAAATTATATATAATTAAATATAATATAATTTATTTATTCACTTGTCGTTTCGATTTGCTTAAATTTTTATCTACCTTATATTTATTTGATTGTGTTTTTTTGTAAAAAGATAAGATTGTAGACTAATGACTAACGCCGTGAGGTATAAATCTAAATTTAGACTAAGTTAATTTAAAATTTCTTATTTTAAGTGACTTTGTAATAAGTTTTATAAGAAATAAAACTCTTTAACCTTAAATAGATTATTTAATTTGATTTGATAAAATATAGGAAGTATCTCAGTCAACGTACAAAAAGTTTGGGATGGTAAACTAATAGACAAAAGTGGGTGGTGAACTTATAGATCTAAATTCTAAATGACTCCGAGTTTAGCCCACTGTCCACTAATAGAGGCTACACCACAGAATCCGCTTTCGCAAATTGAATTCCGCTGTCCTGTCGCCGTCAAACAGAGCATCGACTTTTGAACTTTGTACAGGTAAAGAGATAAAAGTTCAATACAGTTGCTCTCATTACGATCGGGTACAGTGAAATTATAAAGTGCCTATTACATTAAAAAATTGAGGGTGTAGGGAAACAGGTGTGCAATATTATAATTATTTTATCCACTCGACGAATTGTCCGAAATAGGCATATAGTACGTATTTTAGGTATAACCGAGCTCAATTCGTCTGATCCACGGTCTATATTCGAAACAATGCTTATCTTCTTTTACCAGCCTTAACGACCACTGATTTCTAAGTATTCACTAATTAAAGCGTTATTTGGTACTCGCAAGCATAGGTGTCTTAACGCACCTATAAACTTATCAAGATGACAGTTTTCACTCTGACGAAATACTGAAACCTGAAACTGAAACCACCTTTAACTGTAACTAAAAGATAAATCAAGACTATTTAAATGAATGGCCTTACTTAAACCGTCAAATAATGGTTGAACCAATCAAAGATAGGTAGAGCACGCAGGCACCATGGCAACTATAACTCTACAAGTGCTAAACTTTTAATTAGTTCGACAACTCTCAAAGAAGCGTTTAAGGTACCCTGGCTTCCGGTGTTTGTTCTTGCCCCAATCTAAGCTCAACTTCAATCAATAGTTGAACAGCAAGTTACGGCGGAGTTGGTCTAACACAAAAACTATTGAGGGCTAATTGCTCTGTTGAAATAAGTTGATTTTCATTTATACATATTCATAACGCACAATTATTGTAATTAAATTTACGATTTTATTTCTTTGTTAATTATATTTTGCCACATTTCTTTGTTATTTTATAACTAGATGTGACATTGAACGGCTGCGCCAATTAAGGTGCTTTTGGTTTAAAAATACCTGTGAGAAAACATGGGAATAAAGCGGGCGAAGCCGCTGGCGGTTCAGCAAGTATATTTTAATTACCCACAAAAAATGGGTAAGGTTAGCTAGTACATACTTTTCTGATGACATTTAAATTATTGTTACTCAAATATCACATTGTGTGAGAACAAAGAACTTCAAAACAAAAATTGTCACAAAATGTATGTCGATGTCGGTAAGTGAATCCGGGAAATGAGTTCAGAAAAATGCAGCAATATAAGAGGATTTTCGAAAATAGGTATTCACCCGGCAGCTGTTGCTCGCTGCCAGATATGTGGAATAATTTGAACTGTTGTACGGAACAGAAATTTCAGAATGCTCCATTTTCAAATTCACTGGGACCATAGAATATTTGTGAATAAAAGGAATATGCAAATAATATTGTCTGTATGTTTCGAACCTTTTATATTTCATTGTGGTTGGTACGCATATTTTTGTAATATACTTAATGTCAATATAAAGACATAATTGTAATGAGGGACGTAAATAATATAATATATCTTAGGTGACTCATATGTTTGTATTAAGCACGCCATGTTCTCGATCGGTTCTTTTACAATCAGGTTTTGATTTGATTCGTAAAAATAATATTTTAAGTTAATATTCCTTATTAAAAAAATTATTGATACGTAAATAACATTTTTTACGTAAATTACAGATTTTTTTTATCAGTGTACTGAGTTAACAGTTCATATTCTGACAAAGCGTAGATAGGGTTAATAAAATAAATAGGCAACAGTGGCAGTGTTTCAGATTTATAGCCATAATATACAGTACGCAATGATAATATCCTGAGCTTCCATTGCAAATAGTATTTTTATACAGAGAACGGTGAGGGTGGATAAATAGATAGGTAGGCACTTTCCTTGACGAATTTTCTTCTTTCAATTTTGATAAAAGATAAAAGATTGTTGATAAAAGTTAAAAGCACTTTTTTGATTCTTATTGAAGATTGACTATTATCTACTGGCCCTTCTGGAATAAGTTAAACAACACTAATACATATAAAACCAATTATAAACCCATTTTACACGTATCTTTGTAGTATCTGGAACACATAACATTAGATGTTCTATGTTCCAGACACTACAATGTCATGGTTTCAAGTTTCTCTTTGATTATTGTTTTGGCATAGTAGGTATTGCAAATTTTAAGCAATCAGTTTCCAATGAAATCTATTAACATATGCGTGAATGAAGGTGAATACAATGACACATATGGTTTCATTGTAGTTATTTGGTAACACTTATCGTGGAAAAAGACAGGAAAAGACACACATGAAAATCCCCTGTCCCTATAAATACACATTGTTAGCGATTCTCTGCGCTACATTGATGATTGGGTCAGTATTTAGTTATTTATATTTTTTAGAACGTGTTCCGAACTAATTACATTCCATTTGCCAAACTCCGAAACCTTGGGGCAGATGCTCTCATTGTTAATGCAAATTACTGTTTTATGGCACAAAGTTGGCTAAATTCACTGCTTTGTTCGGAAACCATTTTACGATGTTTTAGGGGTTTATAAAACTACGTGTGTTGATTGGAAAGCTAAAGTTGATTTATTTACAACTTTCGGCGAACGTTGACGACGCTTTTGTGTTGTAAAAGTTGGAAATTAAGATATTTAATTTACTAATTTGCGCCCGAAAAAACCAAATAACTTTAAAATAAAAGTAAATTCTAAATAGTTCTAAATTGTGGGTTTTTTTTTAATATCAATTTTGGTGATAATTTTTATATTGTTGCGTTTACGCAAACGAAAACTTAAGGCGGAAAACTTATAGCAATATATGTATTTGTTTTTATGGACGTCAAGGTGATGAAATAATATTTTTTTAGAACAATACCAATTAAATTTTCGTCACGGTATCTGTTTGCTGTATTTTGGTGATATTTCTTCGTCATTGTACTCTTGAAATATTATCTTGTCAAACTTTAAACAGGTGTTTTATTTAGACATGTGGTTTGGTGATATACTGAGCGTTTTTGAATCGATTCAGCGGGATACATAAAGAATTATGCCGATGCTACGAGTATATCTGTTTTATTAAACGTATCGCAAAACATTTCCGGACACGGAAAGACAAAAAATACAAACTAATCTCGGTACCTAATAATAAATCCATTGGCGTTCTGCAACACGCTCGCACTACATAATATGTTTGTGTAGTTTAAGTCCACATACTTATAATTAAGTTTGAAAAATCTAACACTTCTACACATTCTGCACATTTAAGACATAAATCGTAAATCTGTTGACATAAAAAATTAATGAACATGATCAACTGCGCGTAAACAGCAACTTTATGATTAAACGAAACTTTATTACTTTTCTAACCAAGTATAATTTGGTTTTCTACGCTCTCGGAATTTTCCGCTTCGCTTGTAAACTGATGTGTTTCACGGATGTGCCAGTTACCCTGATATTACAAAGCGATATGTATGTTAAACTGTATGGATTTAAGCCGAAGGTACATATATCATTATATTGAACACTTCATTTAGATAGTCATAACTTTCCACTTTGATCACTTGAAAATGACACTGAAATTACTCTTGTAAGTTTTTCTATTATTTTATTATACCGATAATTTAGGACTATGTTAGTACTTACTTTTATTAATTTACTCCAACGAATATTTAAGAATATTTGCAAAGGCAAGAAATTGTTGGTGGCAATGTGATTTATTTTGTGACGTTCAAATTAAACCTCAGTAACGAGGTTATTATGGAAAGAATGGTGTTTCTGGTTGATAATGACGCGGTAATTTCATGACCGCAGTTGTTATGCTCTCGTAAGGCTCGGGAAATATAATGACAAATTACATCGTTTATATAATCAGAAATTTAATGATAAATTGCTCTTTTTTATGATACAGATTTTGAACTAGATTTAGATGGGTGATGTAATATTTAATTTCGTATATAATTATTTAATGAGTAAAATTAAGCAATAGACATAAAATATTGGTATTACTGTAATGTTGTGTTCTGGATTTTCCATCAGACAGAACATAGCTCTATATATTTCTTCATAATATCAATTATTTTATTGTTACAGTGTTCTTGCCTCGTTGAGTTTACACTCCTGTTTTAGTATAAAACGTCCAAATATTGTATTTATTGTTGGAGACGATGTAGTAAGTACCTATTACTTGTTTTTTTCTGACCAGCATCACCTAACAACCCATAATATTTAGGTACATTTTACAACTGGGCACAGGTCCTCCATATTATTTTCTGATAACCATATAAATTCACTACGAAACTAAAATTTTCATCATAAATAGCTTATTTATGTTTCCTTTAAGAACTGGCATACATCATGGTTTTAAATAACATTTTTAAATACCTACATAATCGTCCCATGTTTTATTTGAGATCACCCTGATTTTGATTTTTCTTTTTATTACAGAAATACTTATTACTAATTTATTACTGTTTTCAGGGCTGGAACGACCTAAGCTTACACGGCTCGGAACAAATAATGACTCCCAACATGGATCTTCTTGCTCTCCATGGCATCATCATTGAAAACTATTACACCGATGCTCAAGGGACCCCGTCACGGAGCGCCATGTTTACTGGCAAATACCCCATGAGAATTGGTAAATAAATGGTTTTGATAAAGTTCTATAAAGAAAAAAATACACTTTTAAATCTATAAAGCGTTGTGCAACTGGTTGTCAACGTCATGAAACTATTTTATGTTTACGCAATAAAACATGTTCATATTTTATTTTGTAGGAACTCAAGGGGAATCAATTGGAGCCGCTGAAGATAGGGGTATCCCCATCACAGAGAAACTTCTACCAGCTTATTTGCAAGAGCTTGGCTATGAGACACGTATGGTTGGAAAATGGGGCCTCGGAAAATCCAGAGAAAATTTCCTTCCTCAGAACAGAGGCTTCGATACTTTTTATGGCTTCTTAGGCACCTGTGTGGATTATTTCACGTATAACCACGTGGCAGTAAGTATACGTAACAAAACCGTTGGTTATGTGGAAGAAGTTCGGTTAAAAATAGGCGGTATGCCAAGTTTGAGACGCTTCTCAAATTACAGCTTATATTTGGGACACGCTGTTTAAGGCCCTTGTTGTGTTTTTTTCATTTAATGTGCTTTATTTTAATCCTATTTAAATGACCGTAACTTAACATTTCGTAGATTATTTTTAACTGTAACGAGAAATAAAATGGCAAAATCCTCAGATTTTTTTGAAAGTTACGTAATCACAATAAATCAAAGGAAATATCGATGAAGATATGACACTCTTATTTCAGAATTGTAACAACAGCGAGATATACGGATTAGATTTCTTCTACAATTATGAACCCATCTTTAATCAAAGTGGCCATCTTACTGAAGTACTGACTGCACAGGCTGTTAACAGTAAGTGAATACATGTCATGTTTATTTAGTTAAATAATACAAAAAAAATTGGCAATCAAATGGGCTTCAAATAACAATAGGTATACTACCCAATCAAACACCTAAAAGTCCAGCGTAACTGAAATAGTTTATATCAGTACCTACAGAACTATATTTAAAGAATCCATTTCAAATTTTTGAAATATGATTCTAAATCTAATGATTCCAGTTATAAAAGAGCACGACACGTCGATCCCGCTCTATCTTCACGTGGCCCACGCCGCAGCGCACACCGGGGGCGGCCTGGTGAACCTACAGCCGTCTCCGTCCACCGCGGCCAACGAGCACATCGCACACACTGCCAGAAGGCATTATGCAGGCAAGATTTATTTTATAGCCATTGGCGTCCAAGAATGGGTAAAGAATAGCGCGCACCCAAGTGGTGTTTTTGATGCTGTACTATTGATCCATATCGGTAAATTGGGATAAACATCGTATGAAGAACACATTGGTCTTAGAAGTACTCCACTTGGATATAGCTATATTATTTTATCGAGTTTTTTTTATATTAATATAGTTAATATGTTTGGAAGATGATGGTGATATGATCTGGATCTAGTCTAGAAAAATATTTTTCTTTTAACAATGTCAATGTGCTTACATGATAACTACGTAAAATGACCTTACGATTGAATTCTATAAATCTACCTACGTGTATAAAAAGTTATTCAGTGCCTTTTTTATACGAGTAAGTATAACAAGCAAAAATATTCTTTTTATAGAAAAAAACCATTACGGCTTAACCGAGGAAACCATCTAACGGCAGTTCGTTCTTGGCACTAGAATGAACGTGTAATCACAGAAATTGAGCCAAAGTCTTCACATTTACCTAGACTTATTTTGTTTCATTTATTTATAAAAATGTTAAATGAATTCTTGACACCAAATATAAAATAAGCATTGATCAATGAAATTCTTTGATTTGCAGGTATGATTACCGATCTCGACAAGAGTGTAGGTGAAATCTTCTCTGCATTGACTGAAGCGGACATGATCAACGATACCATTATAATATTCGCTTCTGACAACGGTGCCCCTTCAACCGGATCAGACCAGAACTTTGGAACCAATCTACCTTTGCGTGGTACTAAAGGCACCCCTTGGGAGGGAGCGGTTAGATCAACCGCGTTTGTTTGGCAGAATGACGTACAATCTGAGACATGGAAAGGATTATTTCACGTGTCTGATTGGATGCCCACTTTAGTGACAGCAGCTGGAGGTAACATAACAGATCCTATTGATGGAAAAGATCAGTGGAATGCTATGATGTTTGATGAGACGCCACCGAGAACTGAAGCCGTTATAGCAGTAGATGACTTGAAGGGATGGGGAGCCTTAAGAGACGGAGATTTCAAAATCATCATCGGTAATATCGAACGAAACGTCAGTGAATACTATGGAAAGGGACTTTTGAAGATTAAATCAGAGGAGCCACTATATGAGAAAGCGTTGCATGATTCTGAAACCGCTCTTATTTTCCGATCAGTTTTAAACTTACATATAAACATGAGTCAAATTTATAAGAAAATAGATTCATTCAAATTAGCTAGCCTTTATGAAGAACATAATGCCACTCAGAACTGCATACCCACCAAAGGTAATAACTACTCTGACTACTAGATACTTTAAATGTTTTATTTTTATTTGTGTTATAATTACCTCTTTGATTTCAGCGAAGGGTTGCCTTTACAACATAAGAGCTGACCCTACCGAAAGAAAAGACATTTGGTTCGAGAGACCCGATATTGTAAAGAAAATGTCTCTTAAGTTACGTCTTCTCTGGTCTGAGATAATCCCGCGTCGCCCATCTGTCTGCGATATGAGAGCTGATCCGTCTCTTCACAGCACAAACAACTACATTTGGTATCCGTGGTTAAATGACGATGAACCAGCACCAGAATCCTTGACCACACCTCCGCATTATCCACTGCAAGTGTCCAATGACCTTTTCCAGTACTATGTGGACCTAAATCTCAGGTTACTAAGAGAAAAACTAACTGCTTACGTGAAGAACATGACAGATTCGTTCATGGATAACATGAGTAACCTATTTTAATTTAGACCTATTTTATTACTTAGATTAGATTTGTAACTGTTAACTTGGTCTGAAAACTGAAACACCAGCTATCAAATACGTTTACTAATACACCTACATAAACTATAAAAGACCTTCAAATGTTTCAATGAAGATATAAGGGTTGAATTCCGAGTGTAAACTCGTAGATGAAGTAGTCATAATGGAATGGCAGCGTTGTACCTAAGACAAGTAAAATACAAGTCTGGAGGCTAAACCTTAAAGACCATTTAGCTAGCTTGAAACAGTGTAGATTTAAACTTTCAGAATAAAGGGATCTAAAACAAATATTCCTTTGTGTTTTACATTTTATATGCTCAATTTATTCGTAAGTAGTGTCATAAAGAAAATGTTACGAAGTTTGCAAGACGGTAGCTTGTTTGGGGTGGCCTCGAATAACGAATTTTATGGACCGGTCCGGGTATTTTGTCATCGCTCCGGCTACAGCCGCCCTTTGATCAAGCCGTGCATTAAAAAGGAAAATTGGTCAGCTTCAGATCTCGCATGGTTGGATGGACCTTCTAATTATAAATCACCCCTATTTCACTTTACACCTCTTCATTGTAGATTAAGTAGGTAGGTACAGTTAGCAGTGCAATACACTGTAAAATTTTGAATTTTGTGTATCTAATAATGTAAGAAATTCTACATTTACAGTTTCTACAGAAAAAATGTGAAATTCTACAGCTTTTAAATATTTATTTAGTGTATATATAGATACATATCCCGAGAATGTTTTTGTCACAAATAAAGTTTGAAAACAAACATGATGCGCCCGGGAGCTTGGTATGAATAAAACATGCAACGTTCAATCCAATTGATTGCATCTAATCGGAATAAAATTTCCTATTTTATTATGTAAATGAAAAAAATATATAATACATGTACATACATGTATCTGATGAACTTGAAATGTTATTGCAAATCTTCTTCTAATTAAAAGAAAGTTGTGTAAGTTACTTAATCTTAGGAACGGCTGAATCGATATGACAGAAAATTGTTTGGGAAGTAGCTTAGAATCAAGAGAAAGACATTTTTACAGCGGGAAAATATTATAACGAGGGGGAAGCCGCGGGGCTAAAAGCTAGTTTAAAAAAACCAAACAAAAATTACAAAAAAAATAATTTACTTTCAACCTTCCACCATTAATCACTAAGACTTAATTATTTAATTAATTTTAATATAATCGGTTCTTTGTATTTTTAAGGCATTAACAAATGGCGAAAACGTTTCTGTGAAATAACACTTGTGAATCGCGCCGAAAGCTTCCTTAACGTTCAGAATCGACTTAGTATTGCGTCATAAATCTTGTGAATTGTAACAGAGAACCACTCTAATCCAACGCTTCAAGTTGACAAGAAATATACGAGGCTTGGAGGGTGTTGTGCTGCATTCTTGCACGGGTTGACTCGACTTCGAGAAATTTCGAGGAAATTTGATTTCAGGCGTTTCCTCAAGTAACGGTGACTTTCCGTTTGAACTTATAACGACGCGAGTTGAAAATATTTAGTTTGGACGATGCGGGCTACTTATTGCAGCTGAGTTCACTTGTTGAATTGCGAATGTCGATACAGATTTTGCATGGCCAATTTTCAAATTCTATTTTGTGTACCGTCAGATGAACAAATATTTGATTTGTAGTAACATTTTGTAGTTTGCTGTGACTTATATGTATGTATAAAATAAGATATATAGGTATATGCTGTTTGCACTATCGATAATAATATTGTTTTGGCTTTTCCCGTGTATTGTACAATGTAGGTACATATTAATTTGGTTTGTACGAAAGACCCACAAACCCAGACTGTGCGTTGTCTCTATATTTATCTATGCCACTCTTCGTTGTTATTTTATAGGTAACTCCAGAACGGCTGGGCCGATTTAGATGCACTTGGATTTTAAATTACGACTATTTAAAACCCCACAGCACCTGGTTTATAACCATGGTAATAAAGCGGGAAAAGCCGCGGGCGAGTCAGCTTGTTATGTATGAATTTTAATATTTAAATTAACAATTGTTTGTAAAAACCTACCTACCCATAAATGTAACATTTAACTGTCAAAATTTTGTGCAGCTGACTCTACTATTTGAGAAGTTGCCCCTCACTAGTTAGTTGAGCATAATACAGCCTAAGTTGGTCGCATTACAGTTCCAACGAAGCGAGCAGACCGCATGAAACTAGAGCAGAGACCATGTTGGTATTTTGTCCAAAAGAGTTTATCATCGAACAGTTATCGCTAGCGCAAACTGCTCTGGCTGGGCGCCAGACTTGGTGCGCTCACTAACAACTTTATTATGCATTACCCTGCGTCGTGTGAACCTAAATAAGCAACATTTCACTTGCCAAGTTTTAGTGTTACATTTTCATTAGCTCCTTTGCCTTTGTAGAGGCAATTATCACAGATGATCCTTTTATTGGATGGAATACAGTCGTCTGTGATGTTGTACTAATATATACGAGGAGTTAAGGTTTTAGCCAACAGGGCTAAATATTAATGCTTATATTAAATATGATACTTCAGTAGTTTAAAATTTACATTTACTATCCGGTAAATAACCGGAAGCGTTATATTACGTATAAGGTATTTTTATGCACTTTTAAGTGGTAAGTTTATATCTTAATGCTAACTTTCGTACCAAACTCTTTAAATTAAAAATGTAAGTGTTTGTAAATTAAAATGAACGCTCCAAATAAAAATAACGATTATGTAAAATACTATTGAAATAATGAACTGAACTGAGGTTTTCTTTGATCTACCCTCCTGCAGCCACTTCATTATGTAAATCCAATTAAAATCCGTTCGGTATGTATGCAGTCTGATTTTCATCGGAATATATTATCGTCTGTATTTTATTGACGCTGGAAACTTATTGCTTTGATCCTGTTAATCTATAATTGAACTACGAGTATGTATAATATGATTATACCCTAAGCTTCGTCTCTTAACGAATCTGTTGGCAGTTTGATATGGTTATTGAGTTAGTTTTACGACAGAATAATTAATTGAGCTTATCCTTATAAAAGAGGTTTGTATGGCAATAACGCAGATTTTCTACTTCAGTACTTATTTTTTTCTCAACTCATATGTCATGCAGATATTTTTATATGCGGTGTTTTTAAATGAAATAATCAATATATTTATAAAAATCAATTCGTTGTTCGGGCCGATTTAGGTTTTCTATAGTCGTAGTAGCCCAGGGAAGGTTTCTAAGGTGAGAAAACATGGGATTAAAACGGGCGAAGCCGCGGGTGTCAACTAGTTAATTAGGTACCTATGTAATATTGTTTGCATTACTTAATTTAATTTTATTTATGGCTCTAAAAGATAGGGACTTGTTGCTTGACTTTGATATTTTGGGTGAAACAGCCACAACACAAATAAAATCTTATATCTGAAGTTACGTTTAAAGTATGAACCAATGTTTATAACACTGGCACCTGTAATCTTCACTGCTATATCACTACAGATGTTGAGACGAACAGATTTTCCCTAAGCCTAAATAATTGGGCAATCATCCAGACTAATGTGAGGACATCGATTGTCCGTCAAGTTCAGAACATTCAAGGGGTCAAGAGATGTCATTACTTACTCGTTGAGAAACGAGCTTAATTACAAGATTAGAGCTGACCCAACATTGCCACATTAAGTTTTTATTAAATTCCTATGTCAAGGCACTGAGTTTTTTTTGAACAGAAAATCTGTCATGGGTATCACCTGCATGGGGAAAACTGTATAGTTGTTAATTTCAACGACAAAGTTCGTAACATCTGAGTCTTATTACTACGAGTAGGTACTTAAAAAATTTGTTTAACTTACATAATCAAACAGCGGCCTACAAATAAAATTTTAATTTCTTTACAATTCACACAAAAACATAACCTCGTATCAACTTGAATCGGCATATCTTATTAGGATGAACGACGAACAGCCTGTAAAAAGCATTCAACAGTGAATTAAGATCAGCTAATAGATGCATTGTTAATATTAGATTTTCACACGCTTCACACTATTCCAGGCTTGATTAGAAAGGTATTTTTTTACCAAATCGTACTATAATCATAAAACACCTTTCTACTCTAGTACAAACACTCCCACCCCTGGTCTTAATTAACGGATATCCAAAGTTTTCAGCAATTTAGTTAGGTGTTACTGATGGACTAATTAGTTGCAAACTAACGAGCATCTCAAATATTAATGAGCTTAGAGAGTTTGGGAATTGTGAGCACGATGGATTACTACGTCAACACACTACCCGGCTGAGACGCTGCGTTGGCTTGATGGTATTAGCATTAGCTGTCTATGGTTAGTAAATATTGCTTTTACAAATTGTTGCTAACGGAAGTTAGATTTGTATAATAAAGTTGGTCTTGTAAAAACACTAGCATCCCGCCCTTTCTTTGCCGCGGGTACAGACTTAAAGCCGCAGGAAAGCGAGGTATAACAATTCACCCAAAACCTTATGGCTTTTAAAAAGACCCATTTTTTAATATTACACATTCATTTTCATTTATTTACAACTTTCAGGGAACATTGACTTGACTAAGTCACGTCAATTAGTTGGACATGGATGCTAATATACTGATGATGATGAGAAAATAAAGCACCGGCACTGGTAGATGCATGATAAAGCATAAAAATACACTCATGTAATTATCCTTAGATAAAATAAATACAATACAATACAATACAATACAAAAACACTTTATTGTACACAAAAAATACAAATAAAACATGAATAAAAACACAAAAAAGACAAGTACAATGGGCGGCCTTATCGCTAAAAAGCGATCTCTTCCAGGCAACCTTTGGATGGAAAAGAGAGATGATATATAAATAAGACAGGGGTGTACTAATACTTATACTTACAGGAAAATACTAATTAATAATAAATATAATAATATATAGAATATATATTACTATAAAATAATATATATAATACTTATGTAATATACATACATACATATAATAAAATACCTAATAATACCATATAGACTAAATAATATAGTAAATAAATATATATACAGATAAAATATAATTATAGCTTGGATAGATAAAATTCCTTAATAAGTCTTTTGAAAACTGGTAGCGATTTAGTTTTTCTCAGATTCTCAGGTAATGCGTTCCACAGGCGAACAGCCTGTACAGAGAAGGATTTATCATAAAATGATGTGTGATGAGAGGGAACATTTAAAAGAAGATAGATATTGCTGGACAATTTACACAGACATAACCTAGCCTCGTGGCAAATTATTGCTCTAAGCTGTGTTACGGGTGCTAGATCTCTGATAAACTTAATTAAAAACTAAGATAGTCATATAAAAATTCATTGGTTTTTAATAAATGATTGATTTACTATAACGAAAACAAAGGCGTCATAATTGCGCTGTATATTATTATTTCAATTCATCCAAATCGAATGTTTTAGTAAGTTACCTATGAAGTGCCTTATCAGGTTCGTCTTGAAAGCAAAGGAAAAGTTAGTTTGAAGTTTACTTAGAGCAAAGACTCGAGTGAACAGTCTGAATACTGATGATAAATGAAACTTTCAACGTACGGTTCACTACTTTTGAAACTGAACATGGAAGAATCAAAACCCATGAACTGCGGTGATCAGATAATATTGAACGAAAAAGGCGACCTATTTAATATAAATAAAATTATTTACTTCAAAAAGTATGCGTCCACTTCTTTATTAGTTTTTTTTTGAACAGAAACTCTGTTCTCTCTGCTATCGTATGAAGAATAAATAATAATATTTTTGTAAATATATTTTTAAACAAAACATGTGTCTTAAAATATTTAGATGTATCCTTATCTTAAATCTATGATTCAGGCTCGTTTTTGTATAAAACACACTCACGGTTCACTTAGAGTCGAAGTTCGCCAAAATATAAACTCGAAACCCTCGTTATATGATAATGTAATAATAATAGGAACCCAGACGGTCCAGGAGAATTATCTGAAGGTCCCTTATGTGAAGGGACTGACCTCGCATTTAGATTAGCTTGCTCGTTATTCTGAAATCTTATTGAATATTGACTGTTATATTGATGGGCTATACCTACCTACTCGTAAATTTACATTTACATTTAAAGAAGTTAAATTTAACACAGCTTACAGCTTCAATACTCAGATATTTTTAAAGAAAATCTTTCATGTTATTATAATATCATAATTTGTACTATTTGTTTATTTTTTTGTTGCCAAATAATCTAATGTTTTTTTTAGTTTTATCCACTATCTTATATTTTATTCTTAGTTAGGCTACTAAACATTATAAGCAATGCATGTAGGTACCTACATTCTGTGATAAGAAATATATCAAAAGAATAAATTAATGTTCTATCAAAGGCATCGCTAATTTAATAACAAGTGACAATATATCAAACCAAATGTCATAAAATATTTTTCCTAGGAAACAAAACGGCATCAAACAGAATACGACAGTGAGTTCAATTTATTTGTAAAAGCAATATGACACTTTGACATAAAGCATGAATTTCCTTCGAAGTGGAAATGCATGAGAATGCACTTTATTCGCTCCGGTACTTCGTTTCGATGCAAATTGACAATTTTAATTCGAGGACAGTGTGAAAAATAAATGCTGTCGTTAAATTTTTTGCTTTGTAGAAGGGGTTGCTTTTCAATTGTCACTCGCAACCAAAGTAATTAAAGTGGAATGGCGTCTGTGGTAATGATTTATCAACGATAAACTAGGAAGTTAGCTAAAATGTACTAACTAGCTATCGCCTCGCGGCTTTGCCCGCTTTAATTTTCAACGCGGGCTATTTATATTCGTCTGGAAGTAAAATCTTGAGTAAAATGTAGGTATATTCGTAAGAAATATGTGTATATTCCCGCAGTAACTATAACCATGTAAAAAATCAAGTCATTTCGTTCCTCCGTTTTGCCGTGTACAAAAATAGCTATAAAAATAGAACCTACTAACTTTTTTATTTATTAAGTTAATTTTGATTGAGCGATCTTCCTGGTTTTAGAATAACTACAATCAAATTAAATATGAACGTCAAATAAGTTTAGGTACTATCAAAACAATAAACAACGCCAAAAACCGTTTAAGTAGGTACCTACCTCGTAAAGAATAATGAGATAACTCTCACAATGCACGGTAGTAAAACCGGAGAGCAGAGAAAGTAAAATACCACTTCGATTCTTATAGATATGAAACAATAGGCCATAATCGGTTCCGTCACGTCGAATTGAACGTTTTTGCCACGAACAGGTAAAAGGTAAGAACCCATTGGATTACTCGAAAAAAATCTACAGAACAAGATATTGAGTGTTGTTCCTAACTATAGAGTCAAGATAAAGAATTATGTCTCATGCCAGTCACAGTTGTGTAGAACATTTCTCATGTTTTATCTTTCATTTTAAAAAGTTCTTTTGTGATGTGAACGCCGTGGTCACCTCAATAAAACGCAAATCTACCAACTAATTTTGGGTGTAAAAATGTATATAAAAAAATATATGTTTATCTATGTAAGTACTTATATAATTTTTAAAATAGTCTTAGTACCCGAGGGAAGGTGAGAAAACATGCTCATATACTAATAATCTCAATATACTCAGTATATTGTTTTTATCAGTGTTTAGATAATCTTAAGGAAGTAGCATTAATCATTCATTCAAAAAGAAAAGCTCTGTTTAGAAACTTCGTAATGGATCTTGTTAAGTAGCAGTTGAATCATCTAGAGTGCAATAAACCTCGTACATAATTTCATTCACAGATTGACTGAGGTCAAAATCCCTTACGTTATGAGTTATGACTAATCCAGTAAGTCGGCGGCAACTCTGTTTCTCAGTTTTATAAAAAAATCAGAAAAAATAAAGCTCAGGATGTATTTTTCTTGTAATGCTAAAAAGTTTTCTAAAATTATGCTTGTCACTTTAGACCTTCATCAGTAAGATAGGTAGGTACTGATATTTTAAATATTCCTACTTTTATTGGAGAATTATATTTAAACGATTGCATGTTCAACTATACCAAATTTAACACTAAACTTACTTATTTATGAAAAAAAATTAGAATCACAAATGGCAACAAAACATCTGACAATCAACCTGATTCTTAAACTCTCGCCACAAAATATAAATAGCCTTCACAAAGCCTTCGGTAATTTCAAATAATCAGTTGGGCCAACGGTCATGATGACTAGGATGACCACAGCGAGGGTACAGGCAGGAGCGAAAGGGACGGACGATAGGAGCGTGCCGAACCGCAGCTCAGTTGCCGCCTGCCGGCATTATGCTCAACGCGTCTACCGAAAGCATATAAATCCGCGAGATTCAAGGAGTTTTCGGGACTTTTTGGATGTTTTAAAAGTGGAACCATGAAGTTACTGGTGCTTTTTGTGTTGTGTGTTGGCAGCGCAGTCGCGGCCGACAGGAAAATGACGGTCTGGGAGAAGATTCAAGACGATGTTGATCTCTCACAGGTAAACTTTGAAATAAGTTTTAAGATTAAGTACGAAATTGAAAGTTTTTTGTTTTAGAGTTGGAATGAGCTTAACATGAGTTAAAAATTTAAACGTTTTATGATTGACTTTAAAAACATTGAAGACTGATTAAATAGCATAACATTAAGTTATTGGTCCACCACGCAATCTGAAAACCGGTTCTTTATGACAAATTTTCTTAAATCCTTAAATCTTATCAAATAACTATATCCAAAAATACGTTTAAATCTCTACCAAAAAGTCACAAAAGGTTTGGCTTATTCTTTAAAACGTAGGTACCTACTGAGACGGGCCATAAAGTCGTGCTCGCAGTTAGTTCTAGGTATATCTAGGTAAGTATATAATACCGCATCCAGGCTAACCAGTTACAAGTCTACCTGACTTGTAACTGGTGTTCGGCATGTTTAATTGGATTGCCCTCTTTAGGCACCATCCATGATATTACATAAGCTGGGATCCGCTTGGCACATTTGTCAACTACTTTTCTCCACTCTCACACTGTTTTTGTATATCTCTATATTTATGGTAGCCTGGTAGGCCTACTAAGAGCCTTGTGACTTTACGAAGTTTTGCGAAATTGGATATTTTATGCACCACGTGACCGGCGCGTCACGCGAATTCTATGAAAAATACTAAATGATCTTGATACTTCGTCGATCTAAAACATACAAATATACTAATAATTATTTTAGATCTGTAGAAAATGGCATCGAATAAATTCCATTTTATTGAGTGGATTTTTTTTCAGTTTCATTCCGAAATAATTATTATATTAATGTTTTTATTTAATTGATAGGTGTTTAATATATTTTCCTTAATTCAAAATGGTGGATATTTTTATTTCAATATTTGAATCAATTATGTTTTATCTTAATAATATCAATATTTATTTTAAATCTGATTGATTATTTGAAATCAATTAAGTAGGTACATAATTTTAAATTAAAACATTCATGATTAATAATTATATATATAAGAATAAAACTGAAAATAGTCTTATTGAAGTTAAATGTCCTCATTCATCTCATCTTATGGGCTCATTTTTAAACCGATTCTTCTGAAATTTAGTGTGTAGGTTTGTAATTAAATGTTTTTTTTTTGTCGAATGTTGGGACTTTATGTAAGTTCGAAAGTCTAAATTGAACGTACTAAATACAAATTCTAATTATAACAAAACAAATAAATTATATTACCTATATTTAAGTTGCTTGTTTTGTTAGATGGTATATTTGTGTTTGAATAAATAAAAGTTTCGTTAATGAAGGTTTTAATTATGTTTAGGTATTATTTTTGTAGTTTCGAACTTTATATTTATTTTTATATTTATTGGTATCCATTTATCTACATATGTCATACACAGATGTAGAATATCCATTTATCTACATATGTCATCTTGAATAATTCCCATTATATTTTTATTTTGATAAACTATTTATTTTTATTTT
The DNA here is from genome assembly GCA_963691955.1 of Chloroclystis v-ata. Lineage (NCBI taxonomy): Eukaryota > Metazoa > Arthropoda > Insecta > Lepidoptera > Geometridae > Chloroclystis > Chloroclystis v-ata. The sequence goes on along the minus strand of OY829902.1, from coordinate 4,873,874 downwards.
ATTACGAACTTATTTGAAAATATTTCATTTATATATTAAAAAAAAAACCAACCCGCACTTGGCCAGCGTGGTGAATTAAGGCCTAATCTATCTCGTCAAGAGAGAAGTCCCTATCCCAGCAGTGGGAACGTGAATAGGGGTGTTATTTTATATACAGGGCGTTCCAAAATTATGGGCCATGAAGGGGAAGTACCATATATATCGTTGATAGTGAATTTTGCTCAAAGAAGACTTCATTTTATTTAAAAAAAAGTAAGTAATTTAATTAATTAATTTACAAAAAAAATGTTTCATGTTTTTTATTTGATTAAAATAATTAATTTCACGTTGTTCCTTTCTTTTAAAATACTATGTTACTTAAGCAGAGTTATTATTTTTTAGCTATTCTTTCGATTGGTATCATAAAAATAGAGTTTTTTTTTCTACATGTAAGTCGGTTCGATTCCCAGACAAAGCAAGTAATTTTTAGAAAATCTATGAATCCAGAATTACTAACTTTTAAAAATAAAATGAAGTCTTCTTTGAGCAAAATTCACTATCTACGATATTTAAGGTACTTCCCCTCCATGGCCCATAACTTTGGGACGCCCTGTATTTATTAGAAAGGTACAATTATTTAATGTTTACAATAAATAATATATTTATTAGAAAGGTACATTATTTATTGTTTACATATTGGATACTCGGTAAAAATAAGAACAAAAAATTACGGAATATTTTCTTTGTAATAAATATTATGGAAATCTATACTACAATTATCAAGCTGAGGAGATTGCTTGTTTATTTGTTTGAACGTGCTACTCAGGAACCGCGGGTCCGATTTAAAATATGATTTCAGTATTGGATAGTAAAATGATCGAAAAAGGCTATAAAACATAAACTAGTAAATAACGTAAAAACGCAAGCGCAGCTGTCGGCGGGTCGGCAAGTTAGTCATAATCTAAAAAAATCATAGGCATAATTACATTTAGTCGTTGGACGGTTTCACCAAAAAAAGTTGCCTTGTTGTTTTTTAATTAGGATAGATAACTTTAGATATGCAATCCACATCCTACAGCATAACCTCCAAATAAATAAGGTAAAACAAGATGACAATGATGTGGTACAATTCTTAGGCCAGCAACATTTGGTACAATTCTTAGGCCAGCAACAACAATAATTGACCGTTATCAATAAAAATAACAATTGATCGTTATCAACGGATCAACTTATGTCGGTCGTAGTATCGCAATAACACATACACGCACACTAACAGCGTTTTTACAGCAATTGACAGTCCCACACACTGACATTTTACGAAATATTTCTATATTTTATTCAAGAACAACCGACATAGGTCCGACCTCGACAAGCGCTCGCGCGGTACTAAATGGAAAAAGCCGGCTGAATGAAAAAACTACTAAATTATGGTAGTTTTATTTTATTCATAAAAAATTACCAAAACCGTTCTACAAATTAAAATTAATATCATAGTTTAAGCAAATGTTGATAAATATTTTGATATAAATATGACGTCCCATTGATTTAGAACTTCGGAGTTATTGAGGTTTGTTTCGAAGCATTTTCGGTCGATATTAAATTCGGTATATCTTTAGAATAAAAGCATTTAACGAAAATGTACTCTACTCTAAATGAAGAATAGGATATACGTAACATAATAAAAAATAGTTTTATCGCCCATATTCATTAGAATCTACAAATTAGAGCTGAGAAAACAGGTCTTCGATCGTTTTTTACGAAACATGTATCCGGAGAATGATTATTACTCAATATATAAACAAGTTATCTAAAATGTTTCTTACTACTTTTGTAGAGGAGAAAACGAACTATTATAAAGATGTAATTGTAATATCAAACAACTAACGCAAACCATAGAATTAGGACGAGAAAACCGAACAATTTCGCGATTTCACGTAATAGGCCTCTTAAAATTTTTTTTAACTAGAATGGTACTCGTATACGATCGATCAGTAATTAGGAACTAACTAAATTTTCCAGTTAGAAACCGAATAATGGGAGTTTTTCTATGTTCTCTCTTATTTTCTAGGTCTCAAATATTTGACAATAAATTTTATTTTATTTTGCTGTACCTACCTATCATATATTTTGCTCTTATAACTTAGAATAAAAATAAAAGTGGCCAAGTGCGAGTCGGACTCGCCCATGTAGGCTTCCGCAGCAATGTTTATATGAAATAGTTTATGACGTATTATAAAAAAACTACTTGATAGATTTCGTTCAAACCAATTTTCGTTGTTAGTTTTTATGGTTATGTACAATATATTTTTTTTCTAGATTTATCATCCTCTTAGTTTAGAAATTAGAGGGGGGGGGACACTCTGTTTTCCACTTTGGAAGAGTCTCACGTCCAAACTATTAAGTTTAGAATTAAATAGTGTTAGAAACATTGTTATGATTTTGGAAGACCTATTCATAGATACCCCACACGTATGGGTTGAATTAAAAAAAAGTTTTTAAATTTCAGTCCTATGTATGGGGACCCCCGAATTTTATGTTTTTTTTTTCAATTTTTTTCTGAAATCTTAGTGCGGTTAACAGAAAACATCTACTTACCAAATTTCAACGTTATAGCTCTTATAGTTTCCGAGAAAAACGGCTGTGACATACGGACGGACGGACGGACGGACGGACGGACGGACGGACATGACGAATCTATAAGGGTTCCGTTTTTGCCATTTGGCTACGGAACCCTAATGATAACCGGTCTTCAGGTCAGAATATTTATAACTTGATTATTATGAAAATTCTGTCTTTGATGATCTCTAATGTACATTTAATATATCAAAGTATTTCAAAGGTTTCGTTTTTGTGATCAAATACATTCATTAAGTTTAAAAAATTATATTACGTAACTTCCTATTAGTTTTGTTTGTTTAAACAGATAAGACTGATCATCATCATCTACCCACGTCCCACTGCTGGGCACGAGTCACCCAAATATAACCCGATATAGGTCCTTGTGGTTGCTAACATTCTGTATTAATTTTGGTAGTATTACATAGTGTCAGGCACACCATTCACAACACCTTTTTACCTAACGTATTCTATTATATAGGAAGACAGGCAGCTGTTTCTTACTGTTTCCAACAACTTATTGTGATGGCTAAGTCTTTTGGTAAGTATGGTGGTTACACCAATTTTCCGAAACTTCTAGTAGGCTTCTACAGGGCAGACCCATACCCTGAAGTGGGACCATTTATTTTTTGTAATGATGATGATAAGGTTGCCAAAATGTGTTAATGTGAAGTTAGTTATTATGGAAATATAAACGCTGGTAATACCTAAGTGGTTTGATTTAGGTATTTTTCCTACTCTCCATGTTGAAAAAACGTTCTAAGCACAATCAGCTAAGTTAACCATAACAAAATTATGCAATTCTTCATAATCATTGATTCATTGTTTTTGCATAATACGATAACAGCTGCGTTTAATTATTGCAAAATTAGCGGTTTATCAGCCATCTGGCTTTACTTTGTGACTCACACGGCAGCCCTTACTTTAGATAATAAGTAAACGGGCAGTTAATATTAATTTTGGTCGCAAAGTGTAACAAATAAAATATTATAAGTTTGACTTGAAGTAACATATTCTGATGACTTTTATCAAATGATTCGCAGTACCTACCTAAATAATAATTAGGCACTAGACTCTCACAAAGATCCAGTACAAATGATATATTTTTATTTTATAGATTTTAAGGGAATTTCTCATCGTGCAGGATAATTTGTAACAGCAAGTCACTTAAACATTCCAAGTTGCGACTCAAACTAGAGTAGTTGTATGAGTCGGGGATTTGATAGTTAAATGACATATTATTTAATGGTGGTAACTTTTAGTGGTGATGTACGGAGTATCCAATTAATTACAGGCAAAGCATCTGAAACTTCTAGAAATTCTGGGTTTTGGTGCAAAGAAGCGGTATTGATGGTAAAAGTTGCTCGTATGGAAACAGCAGTAACATTTTACGGTCACGCAATAGGTTTTCATTCTGTTCTAGCACGTTTTATCTCCGATGTTATCGCTTTAGGTGGTTTTGGACAGCCAACTTTGCATTAGTGTGAATTTATAGAAGAGATTACAGTGAATTAATCGCTAATCTTATAAGAATCGGGAATGGTTCTTAGAGGTTTTAAAAATGTCTCGGTCTATTAGTTGTACACCACCTATAGACCGAAACAATAATTTTGGTGTATAATGATAGCCAGCAATAATGGATTGCGCCTAACAAGTAAGTACTATAAATACAATCTATGTATTAATAAAAGTTAAGACTTTTGTTATTGTTTTTTGTGACAAAAGCTTTTATACACTAAAATATCTTAAAAATAGATAAACATTGCTGATCCATTATGAAGCCTCGTGGTAAGCTCGTTCGTGTTTCAGTTATGTAGCTGATATAATAAAAGTTAGACATGAAACGAATTTATCTAAAACTCTCTCTTTCTGTTACAGCCTGTTATTTTAAAATCAAAGTTTATCACTTATCCTCTGCGAGACAAATGAACTCTCGTTCTGTACAATCTGTTCGTATTCCCGCATCTTATTAGAGCGTATAGATTAGCGTTAATCGATACCAAAGGTAATTATGCTGATGTTGATATAATTGCTTCGCTGATCGCTATTATCAATATCGGAATTAACTAGAATTAGTTGGCGAATTTAATGTAATCAGCTAAGCTTGTACCTAATGTACATGTTAACTTAGTTATTCGTAGGTACGGCTTTCATCTTTGTAGTGAGATAATTATAATACAGGTTTTTTACCGCAGCTTAATTGCGTTTGCAAAGCTTTTACAGTAAATTAAAAGCGATAGTACTGATTTCCTTTCCGACTCGTTACAATTCCAAGAAAGTAAATCTTATTTAATAAGCATCATTATTCATAAGGCGTCAGCTTACCCTTAGTTACTAAGGAGTGACCAATTTTGGCCCTTTTTAAAATTTTGCCCGTCAAGTAAATTACGACACTTATTTATACGGCAGGTGGTCTGCCAAAGGAAACGTAAACCCTTTGAACCAAACAAAATCAAAGCTTTACTTCACTTTTTCCTCTTTCCTTAACCTGAACTTTTACAGAGTGTAACAATGGTAAAATCTTCAGCTTGTCTTTTTTCCGGACCTTTTACTGCGTTTCTTTTAAAGTTCTTAAGCGTTTTATCGATGTATGTGTTGAAAGTACATGATTAGAACTTAATTAAATTAATAAGGTCGATTTGCATGTGTTGTTGAGTTTAATGTTTCTGTTATTTACTATTTTTGTTGGTAACAAATCAATGAGACAAGTTATTAACAAAACAACAAACGGATGTTTGCATTTTAAAATCACAAATGACAAAACTACAAAGTCTAGATGTCATCATAGACTTTGTTTGAAACTTAACTAAATTAAATATAAGATTATTATATATACCTTAATAAACGATCCTGAAGCTTCAACCATATAACCATCATCTGTTATTGAACAGAACAGCAATTTTTCAACCTGAAGTAGATTCAGTAGTGTCGTGGGAATAATTACATAAATGGGATTGCTTTTCCGATCTCTCACTCTTGCTCGTAAGTCGACTATAATTTTTAGGCTATGTGCCAGATCTGGCTAGATAACAGCTGACTCTGGAAAGCTTACTTGATGTACCCTTAAGGCGTATAAAAGATAGTTACACTGCGCTCACGAAAAAGGTTAGGATCATAAAATTATATGACGATGTCAAAATAAATATGCTTTCATTAGAAAAACGACTCACATTAGAGCAGATTCTAAAAGAAATTTACAAATATTTAATTAGCTTAAGCTAAGAGGAAAAGGTCACCAAACGCGTATTCTCTAATCCAATAAGAGAATCTGTTTGGATTCTTGGATAATCCTCAAAATTGAAACTATAGGATCGAATAAGTGCGTAGGACGTCAACCAACGTGATAAGTTAAGGGTTTATGGTCATATCTACCTGACACATCTGGAAATCTATAAGAGAGGTCAGCATTGATTTTTTGCTTTATTTTTGATGAAATTCCTACTTCTAAAATGACCACACCTGTCTAGCCAAAGCCAGAGTTTCACAAGAAATTCCCTTTCAAACTCTTCTCTTCAACCGTTATTTAACTCCAAAGTGACTGGATAAATATCAAGTGCAGATTAAAGAGAGGAACTACCCGTCTTGTTCAAGTTTAATTGTAGTCTGCACAGTTACTGCCTTGGTTACATAATTGAGAGACGAGTTACAAACGGCTGCATCCGTTGTCTTAACGGTCCTATTGTGAGTAACTTTATCAAAGGACAAGTACAACTAGTTTGTGAACTAATCGCTGCTCTGGGGGCCAGGATCTTAAAATTACAGATGGCCATGAGAAACCTGAAAATAGGTCAACTATTTGTTTGTTGCTTAAAGGTATATATACCTCCTATTCGGTATATTCGGTATTCCATCCATCATAGGGAAAGAATAGATCTTAACACTTAAGGGTTTGACAACGTACAAATAGAACTGATATTGGGTAATTATGTAGTAATTGTCCTAGGAAATAAGTACCACTAACCTTTAAAAAAAGATATGTCATGCCAGAAAACTCATTTAAATCTGGGCCAAAATCGCGGGCCGATTAGCTTTATTGCAATTACGTAGACGTTTTAGTACTAAAATCTTATCTTGTACCACTTATACGTCCAAAGCATTCCGTTTGTTAATCACGTTATTATTGATTCCGGTGTTAAATCGACAATATAATGGTTAATGGAATTTGTTTTACACATTTTGTATATTTTTTGAATAAATCTCAATACCTCAATCAACTGAATGCAACCCGATATTAAGCACCCCGGCACGGTCAAACACATTAGTACGAACTGAGAATCTAAGTAATATGTTTGTAGAAAACATTACTAGACCATTCGGATTGGACACAGACTAATTCACCCAACTAATGCTCTCTGCATTGAAGTTTCGATTGAAAATCCCTGGATTTAGCTCACAAGTCGACTTATCACAAAGTACGAGGAGTAACATCAAGCTAGTTTCACCTTTATTTCAGAGGTTTTAGTTAGCCCCAGATTTACGAGGAAAGTTGCTGAATCGGCAACTTCATACTATACGAATGGGTCGTATTTTTATGCGGTTTATACGAGTTGGTATAAGAAATAATAATAAATGACTTAAATATTAAAATTTTAGGGGTTTCTAACTGGAATCTTTCGAACTCACAACTTTTACAGAATTAGGTTTTCAAACACAATAATTCAACCTATAGGATGAACGTTGTTTATGTATTATCTAAGCATTAAAGCTGTTGTACAAATTGATATTTTACCTCTTTAAAAACCTCCAAAGCTAACCGTGTACGAAACCGAATAAACACTTTAGAAGTCGAAAATCAAATCGAGCCTGCTCAAAGAACGGGAACGAAGTTAGCTACAAATCTTTGTTCTCGACGTAAACGAAGCTTGCCGCGGATCGAGTTGAGCGGAAGTGACTTAGCATGCATTAGAGTATTAGTTCCATAGCTGAGACCACTTTCTGTCCGTTGGGCGTTGGTTGCGGCTTCCGGTTTTAATGAGCGTTATGTTTTACGAGCAATAAGCCTGTATTAAGATCTGTATCCCTGAAATTACCTATTACACAAGGAAGTGTAGAGTAATTGGTGTCTAGATCGGAACAGGCGATATTTATATTAATAAGCACCATTAACATTCTGACTGGTATGACACAGGGACTTCTCCCTTAACGTTTTGATATTACTTAAAATAATGAAGACACCTTAGACTGCTGACAGACACCAAGTGCTGACTGCACTTCAAGATGGATATTCTTAGAACTGCATACAGAAACAATTAAGAATAAATAATAAATATTGGAGAACAATTTACACAGCAATCAGCCCCGTGGTTGGTTTGCTCAAAGCTTGTGTTACGGGTACTAGATAACACACTGACTGATACACTTAAAATATTATAATATACATATCGTACACATTTTTGTCGGGAATCGAACCCTCAACCTCCTATGGCGCAGGCAGACCTTCGCCCGCTGCGCCATAGAGGTCGCCAAGATGCGCTCATCTTACCAACTTCCTCCAGATAATTACCGTGGACAAGGCCCCCTTCAGACGACCAGTAAACGTTTGAGGTTCTTTTGTGATTGCCCTAGCGGTGTTCGGTTACATTAAATGGAATCCATATTATTGGACCGGTTATTACTGAGATTCCTGCATGTTTCAATTTGGAAATTAAATAATGATTGGTTGATTTGATTACACGATCTTTCAATTGGGTTCCCCCATGCCTATTAATATTTGTCTTTAAGACAGCTAATGCTTCTGATTCGACGACGCTTTGTGACTTTGTTTCATATTCTTGAGATGTGTGAACAGTTTAGTAGTTATCGCTTGAAAGAGCAACAACCATCCATTATATTCTCACAAACACGGCGCGTGTCTGAAACGTGTCCTACTTTAATAATTATATTATTCTCTAAAACTTGTTTTAGCATCTTTATTGAAATTTTTCGACTAGAGTATCTATATTAGTACTTACTTAATACAAAAGAACATGTTGAAATATGCTTAATTTTTATTAAGTAGTACTTCAATTAATTATACGATCGACAGACGGTGAAAAAGAAATAAAAATGTATTTCAAGCCAACTTATTTCCCTGAGGAGAAAAGAAATTATTAATGTTGTGATTCATTCGAGTTTTATGAAGGCCGCGTTTATAAACAGATTCTGAGAATCACCTTTCATTAGATTATCTGTTAAAAATATGTGGCTTATCATATGACATTACATGCATGCACAAAGAGCAATTTTATAATGAAAATTGTTGTGTGTTGTCCTCGTTTCGGTGGAATTCTGTAACAAACGCTGTAAGGCAGCAAATGTAAAGTATTTTAATAATCTTCTGCCAAACTCCGGCTAAGTATGCTTTTATCTCTGAATTTAATTCGGAAGAATGTGTTTTGTCATATCTGAATATGAATTTGGCGCTTTATGATCCATGCCGTGGATTTACTTCGTATCGTTAAATTGTTTCTATCTACCAAATTTAAATTTTTTGTTCTGTCAATACAAACGAGTAATTTGGATTTTATAGTCAAAATATATTATATTGTTATATGATGTTTAATAGCTAAAGTAAAATTATAACTATTAACAACCTTTATAATAGCAAACCACTTGACACAAACATAATTAATTTTAATATTTTATTTTATTGCACTATATTGCATTGAGATTTGAACCAAATTTGCTCCCAAAACAGATTAAGTTTTTAAAACATTTGGTAGAATCCAAATAGTTTTGGGCTGTTTTTGTCCTTCATGGATTACTCTGGAGTAAACATTATACGTGATTGTTCGCTTAACAGAAAACGTTCTGTTCTGTGGCATACTCGTATTAAACATCATATTATTTGGCTTCATAATCACTTGGCAACCACGGATGTAGACATTATATTAAATAGGATAAAAAATACTGTGTTATTACAATCAAAGTGCTTACGGAAAAACAAAAACGAGAGTGAAATTTATATATTGGATTTACGACATAAAGACATCACCGAGTTTTTTTCAGAACAAAAAGAAAATACACCAAGGAGTATCCAATAAAGAAAACAGGCGATCGTACGAACGCTTTTTTTCACCAGCGAATCGCGCAAATAGCTATTTGAATAATACAAGCGATATGGTAATATTTCACGACAACCTGCCCCGCTTCCTGGGGTATCAATTGGTCGGGAATTCAATATAGTGTTGTTAATGCGGGCTCCGGCGTGCGTGACGCACCTCTTGGCTTTTTGGTATTCCATACCCGAAGATCGACACCTGAGATGCCCTTTAATGTATTCTTATCGTGAACTCTGCCTAAACGTTTTCCAACGGCTCCATGGCGGTTGAACACGGTCACAATTCACAATTGGACATTACGAGACTCGAAGGTGTAACTGAGACGGTTCAGAATTTAAATTATGATTCGCTTCCTGTCCCCATAGTTATTATATGAATTTACTATTGCTACCGTAGTTCTATTGTCTCTCTGTCTTAAAATTTAAACACCTATTACTTGAAATACATATATTAACATAGTGTATTTTAAATAACACTTGTGACCCGCACTTTTACTTAAAAACCTTTACTTTAAAAACTTTCTCTTTAATCACTGCACCTATTAAAAAAAACAAAGCATCAAAATCCGAAGATTAAAGCATACTCATACAGACGGACAGTAAATCCATTCAACATAACTATTGAGTCGGTAACGAAACGATCTACCTTCTTCCTGAGTCTTTTATTGCCAGTGTCATTAGTCTGTCCGTGAACATGGGCTTGCAATAGTGTCGAAATATCGGAAAACTCAAAAACATTTAAATCATGGTATGTTAGTGTTACCCGTTTCATATTCAAATATAATTAAAAACCATGATAGTTTAAAAAGCAATATTTTAAATCTTACATAGATATATTTTTATAAGAATATCTGTAGGATATAAACCAATACGGGTATTCCTCGGTGATTCAAATCGTTTTAATATTGTCGACGGCGCGATCCCCACAATGCAAATAGCGGCGGTCCGACAGTGACAGTGATGCGGGTGACATCCACTTAAGTGATACCTCTTGTACAGATTTATGTACGATGTTTGCCTACAGCTCTGAAAATACCGGAGGAAAATCTCAAAATATACTTTTCTTTTTTTGTATTTTTGGCATCAAAAGTTCATGAAGCTATATAGCTTAAATAAGAATGAAATCAGGTTACTATTCAGAATTTCAGCTTTTCGAATTATCGAATTTAGAATTTAACATTATGTTCAGAATGATCAATAATTTAAACTATGTTCCTTATAGATTTAAAGATTTATGTCATTTATGTATATAAAATCCTAAAGATCACTTCGACAAGTCTTATCAGTTGCGGTACGCATAAAAATTTGATATGTAGCATTGAATAACGTCTTGGTACATAACATATAACAGAACTTGAAGTTCTCAGAATGTGTAACTTTAGTATCGTCTCAACTATTTAGTTATGGATATAGAATATTAGAGCAGGAATCCACAGACTATAGAGGCAATTGAACAAAGCTAGGATAATTTAGTGCGGAAGTAAGTTCCGACCTCAAGATGTGCAACTCTGATTTCCATAACTTTGCCGCAGGTGCTTCTAATTACCATGTTCTATAATTTCCAGGAAATCTTAGTCCTCTAGGCGTGTTTTGATAGTTTGATGGAGAGTTCTTTACCTACCTACTCTTTTAGTTGAACTCTATGGCACGTCAGGCGAAGGTCCGCATGTGACGCAAGAGGTTGTGGGTTCGATTCCCGACTTGGGATTTTTTTACGATGTGCAAATATTATAATGATCCGGGTGTTCTGGGTGTTTTCTATGTATAAGGAATAAAAAATATCTAACCATGTACCTATGTTATTCTATTAATATACCTTAAAACTATTAACCTTATCAAAAGCTTCTTACCACGGAGCTGTGTCGCTGTGTGAAATGTCAAACAATATATTTATCTAAAATTAAAAATTATAACCGAAAATACGTTAAATAATTCAAATGGAGTTTTAATCTGCTCTGATGCTTTTTTAATTAGAAGTCCCAACTGCGCTCTCAGATAATAGAAGGTACCGGAATTTCAGTAGTTTGCTAATTAATCTATTTCGGTACACTTCAGCCCGTAGCTAACCAACGAACTTCAGGTAATTTATTTGCGAACCGATAACATCAAGATTGGAGGTGCTCCCGATTTAACTGTAACTTTCAATAATACAATTACCTGCGGGAATAATTTACAGGATTCCAGCACCGATTTGTATTTAGTTTGAAAGGTTTAAATTATGAACTTAATACAAGTTACATCAATTTGGGGCTTTCAGTTTAATTAACTTATATTACCCCGATATGGGACAGTTTCAAATCAACCTGGGACAGAGGGTAGTTATACAATATATATTTTATAATCAATATTGTACTTTTTAGAAAATTACCTACCTACATGTTTTTATTTACTTTTAGCTTTATCTTTTATAGAAAAATAGCTTTACGCCTAATATTTATTTATTTCCTTATTTATAAAGATATATGGATTTCTTTTGAAAGATATCGATTATAAGTTTGAGTTTACTTAGGAAAAATAGAAAAAACAACAATTCAAATTAATACTTTTAGTTTCTTTTGATAGTTTGTTCTATTTTAGCGGTTAACCCAAACCCAATTTAAACACCATGTGTAACTATTGCCATTCCTATGCTTAGATTTCATGGGAATTGTTGACGTGAGCCGAACCGTCTGAAACGTGACTGAAAATCGGAGGCGGCAGTTTGTATCTCGTAGCTAAAGTACACGTCAATGTACAGTCGCGGAATTAAGGATTGAACACCTTTAGCAAAAGTTTATTTAATAGCTATCTGTTTTATCGATCGCATGCCTCATTGTGTGTAACAAATGGAAATGATGGGGATTTATTCACTGTATTCATTATTGACACAAGGTATGGTAATCTGTTAATAATCTTATTCACCGGCTTAAAAAAGATTATAAACAAAAAAAAAGCCTCTAAATGTAGGACTAATATGATGTAATTGTCAGAACTTGACTAAATTAAAAACCACGCGGGAGGCATAAGCTTCCAAATAAACAAGTACCTATCATAAAAACGGTTCATCCAATACGATTATAAAGTAACAAAAAATATTATTTTAAGTGAATTTGAGTTTTATTGTCAAACAGTTGATAATTAACATTATTCTAAAACAGCAGCTTTGTCTGTTAGGTACACTGATTAAAAAGGTAAAATGTGCTTGCAATGTGTATATTATTTTATTTGATGACTTAATCTTTATATTCCGCGTCAGTACCTAACGCAGGAGAAATTCACCGTACACCTGGACCCTTCAATGGACCTTTGGACGTTCCCAAATCAGCGTTCGTGTCTCATCGACTAACTGCCAATAGAACTGCGTGAATCATGTAATAGGGTCAATCTCCTCGGCGTCAAGCGTACTTGGTTCTTTATAATATGCAGTTGGGCATTCTCAGCTTCCACTTAGTGAACTTAAGTGTTTTCATCACCATATCTTTGTATAGGCGATTTTATTATTTATTCCTAATATTTATTAAAATATTTAAAAGTTAATAAAAGTTAAACATTCGTGAGCAATTTCAATTTGCAATTGCCTTATGCTTTTAAATAAATAAATAAATATTGCTGGATAATTTACTTAACACCATCTAGGGCCTAGATTCTAGGCCCTTCAAATTTTATGGATAACATTTCATAAATTAATTTTTTTTAAACAACAGTTTACCATCGCACTCACTTAGGTAGATATTACAGAAATAAAAATGTCCAATTTTACAGCAATACAGGTACAAGATACACTTAAAACGGCAAGACCCAAATCGCTTTATACAGGAATATTACACCTGGAGGAATCCAATAATGTTCCCGACGAGGACCGTGCTCGCAGCATGCGCCCAAAGTGGTTACGGTTGAGATATGTGTCTACTTCGGCCAGAAACGGGAACAATAAGTATTATATTAAATAAAGATTGAACTGTCCACTTATGGCACTAATCATTTACTCAGTGTAGGGATGCGATCTGTCTTTTGATCGCGTTTTTGAACATGCCATGCCATATCTATCAATCAATATATAAAGTCATGTAAGCAATACAATACAATACAAAATTCTTTATTAACATCCCACATTCCAAGAAGATACACGAAAAATAAACATAATAATACAGTGAAACAATGGGGTACCTAAGCCTTATTTTTTTAAATAAAAATACATAAAATTTCCGTTTTAAAAAGTCGGTAAACATAAAAAACCGTATTTTCTTAGTATTATCTCATTTGTAGGTAATATAAAACGCGGTTAATCCTATTAAGTATTCTAGAGCTTATGCTCTGCCGGAAGTTAAAGATACAAAAGGAAGTCACCAAAGACATGATAAAATGCACTTTAAGTATTTCTTTAAGGAAAATAAATACTTATATACTTCCAACCGTATCTGTTACAAGTATTTATCTAAATAAAATAGGTTTTATGATTTTATGTTAGGGCCAAATCTCTTATAAAGTTTATTATTATTTCGAATTCTTTAATTTAGTTTGGCCATTAGACAAATGTTGATATTATGGCAATGCTCAGCAATACGCTGATAGCTTTTCTCAACAATTTGTTTGCTGCCGTTTGTTATTACAGAAGAGAAAGAATAAAAGAGTTCGCAAAGTTAAACGGGCGATATGTCGTTTTATCTGGGCTATTTGCTGACTGCAGTTGTACTTTCTTGTTGTATCTGGTTAGGAAAAATATGATATCGTTGGAATAGTTTTCAAGTTACGAGAATATTATACCAACGATATAATGATTATTCTAGCAAGTTTCCGAGTGTTTTTGTATTTAATGTTTCTGTGTTTGTAGAAATAAACAAAATTTTTAAGGGTCAAAAACATCTTGCTTTGTTGAAATATACTTCAAACCTTTAGCTATTATAAGGATATAGTCGTATTTTTTCATTGATATCTCAAATCGAAAAATGTTCTTTATTTGATGCCATAAAAGCATATCTTTATGTACAAAAGAGTAACCATCAATCAATAAATGTCATCGACAATCCGGGGCTCAGCAATCCATGAGTCACTGAATTTAAAATCTGCGCATTTGAAATCCACTCCAGTCGTGATAACCATCTGACTGTTACACTGAATAATATATGCTTGCAAGCAGTAAGGACACTCGACTCTGAATTTCAACAGCAAACTTTTCCTTGATCTTTTAGCTAGTGAAATCTATCACGTACAAGGTTTGGGACCCTCTCTGATTTGAACGAAATCTAGCTGCCTTCTTTATGCATAACCAAATGCGTAGCAGAACTGAGAAGCATCAGTTAATTCAAAATGTCTGAAGAATATAAATAGTACGCTATTTAGAATTAAATTACTCATTTCATTATTTTTTTAATAAATAAAAATCTAGATTTATAACATTTTTACATTAATGATCAAATAGTACCATAGAAACGATGACACTATAGAAGCTTTACAAACTGTGTGGTAGTGTCAATTTCATTATAAGGTCTCGATTCTCGATCAAAGATTTTACATGAAGATAAATTAACGTGTAACAAACGAATATGCGTTATACTACATAGGTTCGCAGTAATGTGCACGTACAAAGGGCAACATTCGAACACCACTTGGCGTGCAAGGTGTGAAGTGGCTCGATGTGCAAAACGTGACATCACGAGGGAACTCAAAGGCGACAAGTATCTACAATTTGTGTGGCGTCTGGGGCTTTATCAATACTATTTTAAACTGTAAAGCTTTGTCATAAAAGCTGTTTTATAATGATGTAGCCAAAATGTCTCATTAGATGGCCGTTGAATAGCATATTCATCAACGCCCTTCCAACCTTCCCAACTTACAATCTAGGTATCTATTTAAAATTCTACACGCGTCACAATCTCGCTGTCGTATATTTTTATTTACTACGCGTTTCGCCTAAATGCGGCCTATTCACAAAACATTTCAGCAAAAAACCTACAATCTTGTAAGCGTCGCTCGTTACGTTAGCGCTGGTTTGTTTGAGTAGCATCCTCAACTGATTTTAAAAAGCCTGCTTGGGCCATTAAACCCGTCATCGTCGTCAATTTATGGCCCGTCCTGATGTCCCTTCCAATAAAAGTCGATGATCCGTGATCTGTATGCCAAAACTTCCACAATGTAGCAATAACTTGGTATTACTGAGCACTGTTTCCCGGTGCGTTGAGGGGAGCAGTTAAATTAATCTGTATTATTGTGCAGAACGTTATAAATTATACATCTGCTTAATCTTTTACATAATTCGTTGCGATGTGTCTGTGGATTAAAAATATCAATATAATTGTTTTACTCAGATTTCTTTTATTTAGTCTTCTTCGTCCAGATGAAGATAATAATGTTTTCTTTTGATATTCGGTATAAAGTGGTCAATAACAATATCGGTAGAGTGTTTCTGAGAAAAATCCGACCCGGTCGACTTAATCAAGTAAGTTTCGGAAAAATGTTTGTTAGCAAATTGTTTTGAACCTTCGAAAGTTGTCTCCACGTGGACACAGCAATCAGGGGCTGGGAAGTCTGTTCTTTGTTTGTTTTTCGATTAGAGATTCACTCGTGACTAATGGCTGAACGTACGAAATCTGAAATAAAAACAAAAGATTCAATCTCATACAATCCCTAGGGTGAGACGTAAATTATATTCAGTTTTAAAATAGAAAAGAAAGGGTAATAGTTATGTTTGTTTGTGTTTTCATTTCAGTGTCCCAAAGTAATGTAGCAACTGAAATGCCGGGGTGGTTGGAAAGGAATTAAAAAGTATTTATAGGAAAACTGCATATAATAAATTAACAAACCTACTTTAAATGGAAAAAGAGTTTGGTTCTACATTTAAGCATGCTTTAATGGCCTCTACACACCAAAGCCGGCGGCCCGCCGGCACAGCCCGCCGGCTTAATGCCGGCGGGTTAGCCCGCCGGCTTCAGAATGTCCAAGCCGCACGACTTTGCCGGCGGCAATGCCGGCGGCACGACAGCCCTGGCATGTGGTGTTCTAGTAATGAAGAATGTTACTAGGTATGCCAAATCGCTTGAAATGTTGTATCAGTAAAGCCTGTATGTATACAAATATACTAGTTTTTGTTTAGTTAAAAAGTACCTAGTAGTTTTGATTTTATAGGCATTCAAAGTTTCGAAAAATATCGAGTCTCGCTAACAGTCACGTGAGCGCTTGTGACGTAATACCACAACTTCGCGCGGCCTACGGCCCGCTTAGTATCGCCAGCAGATTATAGTAGTAGTGCAACAGCTTGCGCAGTATTTTGATGTGTTTTCGTCCGCGTATTAAATTAATAGTTTAATAGTAGTACTTAAATATTATTCGATTGATAAAATGGATGAAGATAACTCAAATAGTAGAAGTACCTACCATTAAACTTTGACGTTAAAGACATTAAATATGTATTAAAGTTTTGTTGCTATTGGTAGGTACGTAAGTATTTATTTATATATAGGTAGGTACCGCTCTTCTTAGTAAATTTAAATGAACAATACATTGATTTATGGCAAACTAGCTTCTTAGTAAATTTAAATGAACAATATATTGATTTATTGCAAACTAGCTTCCTCCAGTCTTCGGCCCCGTTTTCCTCAAGAACTGTACATTTTCATAGGATTAAAAGTAGCCTATGTGTTATCGTCGTCGTACGGTTACAACTTGTTTTACTTCTAAATCGGAAACTAATTGATGTATCGAAGTAATTCTTTCACGCGTATTTTTTATATTAGACATAGAATATGGAGTGCTAATAATCAAAATTAGGTAACATTCTTTATTGCCAAATACGTCACTACTCTATGAAAGCCGGCGGGCAACTGACTGAGTGAGTGGAGAGGGATGCCGGCGGCCTGACCCGCCGGCACAGCCCGGCGGCCCAACCCGCCGGCATGATTGTCTATACTAATATTATAAAGAGGAAAGATTTGTTTGTTTGTTTGTTTGTTTGTTTGTTTGTAACGAATAGGCTCCGAAACTACTGGACCGATTTCAAAAATTCTTTCACCTTTGGAAAGCTACATTATCCCCGAGTAACATAGGCTATATTATATTTAAAAAAAAATTAGGGATCCTTACTAAAACTCCAATAATGTAACATAAGGTGTAAAAAAATGACCTGAAAAATTCCTTACGTCGCGTGCGCTGCGAAAACTATTGATGATAGAACAAAATCATGTACTACAACTTTGCAGAACTCATCATTATCTACAAAAAATGTCGCGACAGCATAATGTCTAAATATTATAGTTATGTCACAGTAAGCAGTTTTTTATTCTAAAATATTAATTTATTTATGCCGCCTCTTGAAACCTCTTCATTTGTACCTTGGTATTAATCCTTATCAAAATAAATTACTTTATATTCAAGACGGCTTTAATACCTTTTCATAACTTTTTGAATTATTCAATTCGGACATTTCATTCGGAAGATATCACGAGTTTAAAAATGCAAGTATTAGAAAAAAGTCTAGAGGTTGTCGCTCACCGCGCTCAGCTAGCCAGCATGCGATGTAGACTCCATGTAAGCGTCACTGTACGGTACGGGGGTACGGGGGGGTCAATGTAATGTACTTAATATAATATGTAATATCCTAATCCTAACATAGGCTACTTTTTACCGCGGAAAAATACATACTTCGGCGGAAAAATATATGCTTACGCGGAAAAAATCGTTTTAGATGAAATTCAGTATGCAGAAGATAGTTGCAAATAAAAATGTATATGGCGAGACGAAGTTCGCGGGGGCTGCTAGTAAAAAATAAGGCCGGCGGGTTGGGCCGCCGGGCTGTGCCGGCGGGCGGTGTGTAGAGCGCTTTAAATTAGCTGACATTTGTTGCAAGGTTTATTTTGTTCTCGCGAAGAAACAAATTTAATGCGGGCTATTTTGCGGAGGATCTTCGGAACAACTCTTAGTAAAGAACTAATTCTCGATTTTTTTTAAATAATACAACAATTAATTTTACATCAACAAACAAATATGACTTATACCTACTCCATCTCTACTTAGGTAAGTCTGTACCACAAATCAAACATTAAACTATAAAGTTGCAATCCTGTATTTTAGGGGAATAGGGAATCCTAATGATAAACAACAACCGTATATCTGATATCAAGCATTAACCTTTAAAGACTGACACTGCGACACCGCAAAGGGAATCTCAGCTGCGGAGTAACATTACATTTTACCTTGAGAAATGAGATCGAAAGCCGAGATTGAAAGACTCACTGGGAATTCACACATTTTCGAACAAATCCTACTTTTCCTTGTGACATAGTTTGATCATAAGTATTTTTGATAACGAGCTCTCGCGCGAGCGACATTTTGACCTCTAATCCAAAAATGCAAAAATAGCATTAAATCCATTACTTATATAAAAACCTGATACAGAAAAACCAAAACGATGATACAGAAAATCTATTGTTTTCAAATTATTTGATTTTCTATAAATGTATTTTTTTTTTGTATAATTTAATAACTCAATGTTGTCTAAGTATGCTATTTATTGTCGCCAAAATATAATAGCGACAGGTGTAATTT
Organism: Chloroclystis v-ata; assembly: GCA_963691955.1. NCBI lineage: Eukaryota > Metazoa > Arthropoda > Insecta > Lepidoptera > Geometridae > Chloroclystis > Chloroclystis v-ata. Next base: position 4,854,724 of record OY829902.1, on the reverse strand, counting down.
AAATAAATATATTTCTGAAATAATTTCTAGACAAAAATATTTTGTGTTGTCATGTTTTTAAACAATCATCATTTTTATAATACAAAAGCCGTTCTGTTAGAAATCCATCCATATTAAGCTTCCATAAATTGACAACTTAGACCAAGTTATTTTTCTTTACTTAACAGATTTAAAGTCCAGAATTGTGTATCAAACTTTTTATCTAAAATAAAGAGAAAGATACCAAACTAGAGGACTAACTAAACGATGAATTGCGCACAAGTTCAACATTAGAATAAATGTTCAAGGCACATTCTGTTCAAAGAATCGTTTTAACTTTTGTAACCTTTTGAAGAAAGTGCGAGGAAAAATAGGGTCTGGGTTCTTTTTTTTGTATCTGATAAAACGTGACTTTCCCCAAAAACCCGAAATCTAAGAAAGTTTTCAGTAAGTTTATAGGGTGCGAGAACGTCTTCTCTGTAAGTTTTTCCAAAGTTTTCGACTTCGCCCCTCGCAAGTTGAGGGTTTGAAGTCAATTCTCAGCCGTTGTTAGAAAGCTGCCTATCAAAATTAATGAGGCTTTGAGTGAATAAACTTGCACTAAGAAGTATCTTATAGATTTGGAAGGCAATAAAACTAGAAGTTAATTTTAATGGTGGTGAAGTGGTTGTTGAAGCCGTGTTTGCTAAGTTGGAAGAACCTTCTACTTTTATACTGATATTCGTGGGTTCACACCCCACTGTGCACCTCTAGATTTTTCTTCTCGAAAAATGTAAGCGCGCTTAGCACCCGTGAAAAAATGACACAGGCACTATCCTCTCAAAGAGTTGCATAAATAAATTGTTTCATCTACATATCATATTTTACCTATATAAACCCGATTACGCCTATTTAAGTAAACATAAACAAAAGTTTCTAAATTATTCATAATAATCCACAAACTCTATAATTTATTACAAACTAACTCAATAAGTATTCTTCGCAAAACTACATAGGCGGAATATAATTTATTTCCCCGCTATCCTAGAATTACGCTTAACTAGGCAAAGTTAGAAAACTGTTTGCAACAAGGCAGATGTTCCATAAATCACTAATACCAGGATTACTCCAGCAAATTACCATCATTGAACACCATTACACATAACAGTAGAGACATTAGCTTGTAGAATATTAAGGTGCTTATAAACTCATGTCGACTCTATGATGTTGCGGCAAACGCTTTAAAATGATCCTCTATTCGATATTTGAACCTAACTTCTTAGAATAGTGTAATAAAGCTCTAAAACATTACATGCCACTACTTTACTTCTCTTCTAATACTAAAACTACTTTTTTTTGCTAGTTATGTTCATCACACTTTTCCTTTTTTCATTTTTTCTTTATTTATTAGAATGGAGATTTCTTTGTGTATCGAAACTGCACTGCGACAACACTGCAGCATAATCTTTTCAGAAAGCGAATAGTGAGTTATTTTTGTTTATGGTTCGAAAGAGTGAAAAAAAATGAGATTGAATAGGTATTGATATTGATGGACAATTTACACAGCGACATCTAGCCCCGTGGTAAGCTCGAAGCTTGTGTTACGGTTGCTAGATTTCTGATATACTTAATATGATATACATACATAGATAGATATTTTTTATAAAGAAAAAAAGGTGTGTCGTTTCTATTCTACCATTCATCATGATATTCCATATTACTTCCAACTACAGGGCTTGGGTCTCCTCAAAAGAAACCATTACCAGGAGTGATAATCGCAGCCCGGCTTCTGATATTTAATACAGTACTATCATTCGTATCATCCCACTGCTGGGCAAAGGCCTCCCATGACTCTCTCCATGATACTTCGATCCTGTGCTAAAAACTTGTCCAATTCTTGATAACTCGTCCCGCCAATTTAATCTCTTTCATAACATTTCATAAAAATGAAATAGCATGGTACTCTTAAGCCGGCGCCACAAGGCAAAATGATACGGCCGTTAGCATCGTCTAAAAGCACCCTAATGTGCGTAATCCAGTGCTATTTGTCATAGTGGCTGCTTTTTGTTGATAATCTCCTTTTTTGTGCCGAATTTGGGGTAAAATATTATGCTTGTTGTGTAACATGCTATTGTTGTGCTTAACATCTGAATAGTTGGGCATTGTGCAGACAAATTGAATATGCGGGTATAATCGACGCTGTATATAATGTCAGTTTGTTTTGGTGTTATGTTGGTGTTAAAATGTGCTAGGCAAATGGACAAGGTACTAATGGATAATGGATAAGATACTTTAAATTTAAATAAATGAAATGAAGTTGAAGTGAACCAAATCTTATTTTAATAATATCAAAACTTCAATTTAATAAGAGTAGGTTTTTTTCGTTGAAAAGGATTATCTAAAATTCATAAGATAGAATCTCGGCCTTCGTACAAACAATTGAAAATAATTGCTTTACTCTACGGTAAATAAAAGCACCTCTCTCTTAAAAGACTGTCACGTTATAATTAAAGTTAATAGACTCAGGATTACATACTAACGCAACTCGAATAGTGTTTAGAACTTTTATCTTGATACCGTAATTGATAGTAAGCATTTTCTGCAGTCACTAGATTATACTTATGACATAATAAATGTAATTTTACCTACATAATCTTCTAGAAAATTATACATATTTTCAATATTATTCTACCTACTGTGCTTTAATGTACTACCTCTACAGAGCAAACTTTATGCACAAACATGACAAAAAACAAAATGGTGGATTTCACTTTACCTCAAACATAACGTAGTTGGTGTGAAACTAGGTAAATTGAAGGAAGCCTGACCGATGCCTGTTCCGGTTTTGAGCGAATTGGCTGGTGCATTAGTAGGGCTTCCACCGGCGGATCGAGCCGACAAGTTGACGACCGCAAACACTATAGGTATATAGCATATATGTCTATGCTTAGGTAGGAACTACATTTACCTTGGCATAATTATGTTTAATGTTGAATTTATTAACATACCTTACTAACTAATTTATTTCAAATGGTCAAGTTGTTATAACTATTGTAGCCTTCGTGATATTAGATAGACATTTCAGGTGTTAATTGAAGAAAACTCCTTTTTTCGCAGAAAATTGCTAGATGATTAACAAGCCTTACATAATATTTCCCAAATGATCCAGTCGAAATTATGGTTGGACCCTTTGGGATATCAGAGGGAAATCAAGCATGCAAAATGTAGTAGGTATATTTCTTTATCTTCGGTAAAAACTTTATAATCAAGATCGAGTCTCGTTTTAGGTAACTTAAGATTTTACTGACAAAGAAATTCATAACGAATATATTTTTCCACCAAACACAGTTTGATAATCAGTTTGATGAAGTTTTACCCATTAAAGGTAAAATTTGATATATTATACGATTAATAATTGAAGCCAAAAATGAGGCAATCGGTTCTTTTTTTTTATGTCATGAATTTTTTAAGTTGCAAGGTCCTCTTAGCATCAGCGATATAGAATATAAGTACCTATTTAAATGCCAGGTTTACTGATACAAAACTTGTGAAATGCGCTACGTTAGTGCAAAGCAACAATGAAAATGTAAACTAAGCATAAATTAAGATTGCAACCCATTTTCAGTGGACAAAAACTTTGGTTTTTGTATGCGAGCGCACATTTACATGGTTTTTCAGCGAATCACATGTGCTCATTGTTTGCGGTCATTAGGGTAAAAAAATTTTTTGTACGCTAATGTTGAGAAACTTATGCTTAGCATTGATTTGGAAGATGCAGTCAGTTTATAAAACCCCTTTAACGAACACAAAAATAGAAACAGTAAAATAAATTCAATTAAAATTGTTTGCTTCACAAGTACTGTCCAAAAGGGAATGATTAACAGTTGAATGAAATAAATTAATGCTTCCGAGAGCTCCCCAAATTCTTCGCTCTAATACAATAATTTTGAATTCCAGGAATAGGTATCCTCCGTAAATATTGCCGGGAAATGAATGATTACAGTTTTCGCAACTCCACCGTAGATTTATTTGGGTCCAGCTGCAAATAAATGGATCTGCGGCCATCAAACCATCAATAAAATGTTCGCAAACATATCGTTCGCGCAACTTTTTACTAAAACAACGATAAAAGTGACAAAACACCGAAAAGCAATCTGCATCCCATAACTTTTGTATTCTAATTTTGAATATCATTTGCATTTCTTTTATTATTGATCTCATCAGCATCACTCGTCTGTCTCGTGTTCATTTGTTTACTTTTAGGGTTAAGTGTCAAGTTCAATGTTTACGTATTGAATTTGCTCTTGCTGTTATTATTACCTGGAATAGACTAAGATTAAACGCTTTTTAAGGTTTGTATAAAAATATTATAGCTATTAAATCGCGCTATAAGCTCGATTTGAGATCTCAATACTAATAGCCATTCCACGATCTCAGTCCAGGCCCTCATAAATGGCGTTTTTATACTTTATCATCCATCCAAAAAGATATACAATGAGTATGCACCAAAATACCAAATTAATGAGTCATAACCTCATACAAGACTAAATAAAGAGGGCTCTTTCACAATCTGATGGTAAAACAATGGTGTCTTTGTCCTAGAGGTTCATAAAGCATGCAGACGAGAGCGCCACTTGAAGCAGTCAGCGGCTGATCAATAGCGCTCGATCACTCAGGAAATTCTCACTCGGTGGTCTGTTATCCATACCAATTTCCGTTGAATCATATTCAATTTCAATAACCAACTTTAGCACTGACTTTAACCACAAATGGAACATTGTCAAGCTCGAATAGGCTTAATACCGTACTGTCATAATGCCATTGGATTTTTCGAGAATTCCAACAAAAGAGAACTTACAATCACTTGCTGACGTCGACAAATTAATAATTTAGCTTTGAAGCTGAGTCCAGACTTAATCTATCCAAGGTTTCCAGTTTTGTAAGCACCTAATCACCTTGCCGCAGCTCCTTTGAACTTGAAAGAAGGCTTTCTCATAAATATATTAGTATCGAGTGAAATGGGTTCTTATTGTGCACCGTTTGGGTTTTAGTATTACAGATTTTTGGCAAAATTTGTGGTAAACTTATATGTTCTTTGAATTGTAAAGCTTATCGTAAATCCAATACGTATTGTACGGTTAGAAGATGCGAGGGGCGTACCCGAATAAGTCACTTAGGTGTAGGTTTATGCAACATTACTTCTGAAGAGCTTTCCTCTCAGTCGGAACATTACGCTTTATTTAATACCGTGTGTACTCGGATTCGTAACGATATTTTCGCACCATCTATTTATACAGAATAAGTTGTGCTCTGAAAAACAACACGAAATATTTACTTATAGCCAAGGCATTCTAAATACCTACCGTTTGTTATAGCAAAACGTAAACCGGTTTAGGGGCAATAAGAATTTTAAGGATTATTGATCGGCTGTAAAAGCAAAGATATCTAGTCCTACTTTGTATATTTGAACAAGGAACACAAAACAACGGCTTCAAAATGAAAAGTCTGGTAGAAAACGGCCTCTTTTGTTCAGGAGCCCGCCTGCTGCGATCATCCGTCCGTTTAGGCACTTGACTTCTCTTGTCTACTTTCAGATTTTATACAATGAAGCTTCTATAAAATCCTACCATTTATGCTGCAGCGACGAAAATATTCGGTTGGATTTCAAAAGCCTTCATAAGTTTTGTTTTTTATTTATATTGAAAGAAAGAAAGATTTTTTTTTATTTGTGTACAAAAAATAACATCTTATATCTTATTATTGCAATCACGAAGAGAAAATTCAAACTACGTATATTGCACAAACAACTTTAACGGTTGGAACTTTGACAAAAAACAGCGGAGTATCATAAATATGAAATAGTTGAATCGATTCCCGAGATTGCTAAACTTTGAAACATTATCGGAACAACAAACGCAAATAAAACGACCACGGACAGTGCCAATGGCCAATAATGTTTCATTCATCGCGGACGGAGGTCCACGGCTATCACCGGATGATTGTTCATACAAGATTAATCAGGGCTTAATAACTTGTACAGTCCGAGGGTGAACAAATCCCAGCGGATAAAGCAATAGGTAGGAACGGTGCGGCAAACGGATTTGCCGCTAATGACTTGCATTGTTGTGCATATGGCCAGTTAATTTTTCAACAGCATTGTTGATCAGGGACTCGAATTAGGGTGATGTCGTGCTACTAAATATTATAATATTCAATAGCTGTACAAAATCAAGTCTATTTTTTTTATTCGGCTTTTTCATGGTCAAAACAGAAACGTTAAACGTTCAGATCAATGATTTGCGGTTACAATAATCTGTAACAAGTTCGTACTTAAGTCACACCAAGTGGCAATACGATTTTATTAGCTTCACGTCTGGCCATCCAATTTACCCTAGATTGCGTAATTCATACGATTTCGGGGCCAGAGGGGTTCGCCGACCCTGTTGACAGAGTCGGTTACAGCTGTTAAATCTTGGCATCGTCGGAACTGGCGCCGGGAAGACTGGCTGGCGCGACACTGAGGCGCCAACCTTCTCTTAGCCACGTCTCTACTCTATGCCAGTACTGCTGTGACCAAGCAATGACATAGTTCCGTAACTGTTTTGTTTATTTGGGGGATAACGCAGTTTCGAATCCATTAGTCAGTTAGGGTTTGCATCGTCAGGAAAATCAAGAGAGAAGTTTAATTTTGTTATTTTCTCATTTCATGCCTGTTTACTCGGTTAAGTAGCGCTATTTCCATGTCTAATTTTATGTTTAATGTATTATGTTTAAAAGTTATAATAAGACGAAACGTCTTTATAATAAGTGTTAATCTCATTTCTTGTAAAACTAGGTTATCTAAGTACACTAGTAATTACTAAATGTTATTTAAGATTATGATTCAATAAAGATATTTAAAAATGAAATGAATGAACTCGGTTAAGTGAATTTTTACTGAGTTTTGAAGAAACAGGTTTTATTATTAAGTACAATATCCGACATAAAAATTACAAAGACATTAGGTAATAAAATAAATGATTTGAGTATGTGTGTTTCTATCAGGATATCATGCATACACTTTGAATAGGTACTACTTTAAAGTAAAGTTACTTTTGTGACAAAGCAATTACGTGAAGAACGCATGACTCATACCGAAATCATTTTTCCTTAAAAGCCGAGTTGGTACTTAAATAAAAGTTAAATAAACAAACTACATTTATATCGTATCCATCACCTACATAAAAGTGTACTCGTAAAATAAACAACGCGGCAAACACATTTTATCTCCATTTTATTTCATTTTATGCGCTTTTGGTTATACTCGTTGGTACTACACTGGAGCATGTTTCAATCGTAAAGCTATCTATCGATCGTTCGCACTTTCGTTGACTAGATAGTAAGGCAATCTTCTTTGTTATTTGCTTTTTGCTATGTTGAGGTGTCGTAAGTGCCGACCTAAAAATAGTACTACCAATACTTCTATTCCCATGGGTTACATCAAACTGACTAATGGATCTATACATTGGAGCACGGGTGATAATGTATAAGTATCATCATCACTCTTATTTACGTTCCCACTGCTGGGAAACAGGGACTTCTCTCTTGAAGAGAGAAATTAGGCCTAAATTAAAAAGCCTGCGGGTTGGTGAATAACACGTCCTTCAAACTACTCAAAGTTCTTAGACATTGCCGGTTTCCTCGCGATGTCTGCTTTCACCGTTAGAGCACATGTAAGCAATTTTTTTAGAAGATAAATCTATAGGTGCGCGGGCGAGGTTTGAATCAACGACCTTTAGAATGAAAGTTAAATGTGCTACCACTTAGCCAACACGGCTCACGGCCTATGTATAAGTATGTACAGCTTGAATCTTGCTTAGTTTGCGATATCTTGCTCAACGTTGTGACAAGATAATTTGGTCCTCGAACGAATGGTGCACACGTTGCTCTAATTGAAATTATAGTTTGAATTGAATCTAGACATGAATATGTATGTATCATAACAGAGAACCATTGTGAAATTCAATTTGAATCTATCACAAAGACAAACACTAACCCACAGTATAGGTTTATTTTCGTAGACCGATTGAAAGATATCAGTTCTGATGGTTTTAATTTAATTGAGGTGATGTATGATTAAAAACGATAAATTCTTATTACACAGTCGTTGCGGTACTTTTGTTATTAGAAATACTTTTGTTGAACCAAATTCAACTATCAATTTTATCATATTTAACTATTAGTAGCGGATCATAATAACATGGGTTAATATGATAATATTTTTTTTATTAGTAGTTATTATGATTTAACACGGGAATATTGTTAGTAACCATCATATTTTCAAAAGTGATATTAAAAACAGAAGCTTATTTAAACAGACGGATATAGGAACCTCAATACAAAAAAAAATATCATCGAAAACATTTTTATGATTTTATCAGCTACTGCTAGAGCCTCTAAATGGGTATACGTATACAAATTAGAACACAGACGATATATTACGAGAATACATTAAGCGTTTTCTATTTGCAAAACGTTTTCCGAGCAATTTATCCACCCGAATTCATAGTGGGATAAATTGGTAAGTCTCTGTAAGCCTTGATGCTTGAATGATTCCGAGGTATTTCCCCACGTTCCGATATCTTGTTTTATGGCCTGATTGAGCGCAATTTGAACGATTGGCACGTAACTTGTGATGGCATCTACCTTTCGTTAAGATACCCATATTTTTACCTTTTTTTTGGAAAATGTTCCCGTAAGCCGTATGTGTCGGATAATTTTCATAAATTGGCAAACTTTTATTGTATTCTTTATCAAGCTCTTTGGATCAGATAATATTTTAAAATACTTTGAGCATAAGGCCAGATAAGTAAATTGAATATGATCAAAGCTTGTTAAAAAATCAAAAAAATCTGAGACTTTATCGGATGTTTGACGAACAGTAGAAAAACTTTATCTCAAACACTGTTTTTCTAATCCGTTCAAACGCGTGAAATTCAAACCTTTTATGATATTTTGTTCACTTTCCTTTTTATTCCTCGATTGAGCGCGGTGCCCTCGGAAATAAAACGCCTCCGCGTGATTTGTTTAACGATTGTAGCGACAGGTGAGTTTTGTTTTATTTAAATACTGCTCGGTGGTTTTGTCTGAGGTATTATTTTTTTAACCAAACATCAAAATATGACAAAATTATTGTTTGATGTTTGGTTCTTAGAAAAGTGCAGAAGCAGCTATAAGCTTCTTTAAAATAATTTTTTTATCGATGGAAGGGAAATAAAGAGTTACTAACAGTTAACTACGACTAAAAATAATTAGGTATAATAAAATTTAAATTTAAAGTACTCCTAATATTTAAAGTACTCTTAATATTTAAAGAGCTCTTAATTCTTATCAGCAATTTCCTAGAATTTTATGCATTAGGTTCACAATGGTTCGAAATTCTAGAGTCTTTGAGTGTCAAAGACAGCGAGAACTTCGCATATTTAACTAACTAACGAAAATAGAGCGTATGCTCGCTATTCCATTGTTGTCGCTTTAATATCTTTGCCCTATCTGCAAACTCCACACGGTTCCATTATTAAAAGGTAATAAATATGTAAATTTTATGGCCCTAAAGATTATAAGCTCTAGATGTTGATGCTTTTCAAATAACTGTATTTAACAAAGCTCTAGTACGTATCCTTGACGAAAATCAGAATTTATATTTAGAAATAAAGAACGATAGCATACGTTTGCAAATGGATATTTTATTTCAAAACGTTCGATATTCTTTTGATGTTGGTTCAGCCGACTCTGAACATTTAATAATGTAGAAATTCTGAGTTAAAAATCTAACAGTAAATTAAGCTAACAAGCCAGAAAATCTCCGCTCGTTTCTCTTTGTAATTGAGCATAATAATTCATAACTGCGTTGTTGTACTAACTGAAATCTAAATCGACCGAAGTAGGTTTACATTGTACAAGAAATAATTAAGATTTAATGGAATTTGTGAATTTAAGTAAGGAATTAGGATAAATTTAACCTATTTTACATTTATAAAGCACAATAACAATTTAGATAAATTTTTTACGTTCATATTTATTAGAAAACCCGCGATATTATCTTAGAAATATTCATCATCTAACAAATTCCAAACAGAATTTGCCAAAGCTATATCTCCTTTGAGGAAGTTGGGTTTTCCCTTAGATCCCTTTAATGTAGTGCGGTGTTGGATTCACAAGAATATTTCAATTTACTAATTTAAGCTGTCATTCATCCTGTCTTGAAAATTTCAGGAAAATTGAATAGCTTACTTATTTGTTGACAAAATAAAAATTTGTTCATCATTATCATTAACAAGCCATAATACGTTGTCTATATATCACTTAGTTTGTCGACAGTCAAAGGTAGAAATATATAGATAGATACGCACCGCAGATTTTAATAATTAACCATATATTATGTTTGTTTCAAGTAAATTGAGCTGGCTTAGAGGACTTTTCTAAGGAATATTGATATCCAATAAGCGCCTTAATCAAAAAGATTATCTAAGAAGCAATATGTGTATGTAATTGGTGTGTCGATCAAGTTCAATAACTCAGCTTACCCAGTAGCTAAAGAAAAGAATGTAAAATTACATTTATTTTTGTAACTCTCTAGACTCCAAAATAATTAACCTAAACTGAGGGGTCATGAAACATTAAATTATGTCGTTAATTAATGACAAGAACCTCATCGCTATAGACAGCTGAGTAGGAAGGGACTGAATGTAGGTTGAATAAAGCTTGAGTGGAAAATAAAAATGCGAAAAACCGTTGAAAATAATTATGAAACCAACCGCGCGTGTAAACGGGGCTCTGTGATATTATGTTTTTAAATATTTTTGATGCTTGTGCCGGCCATTGAAATTATGGAAAGCCATATTATGGTTAAGTCACATTATTCAGCCAGGTATAATATTATTTTATATACCAAACGTATTTAAAGACGAGAGAAGAAGTAGAAAAACTAAAAATAATTTGCATTTAGTGGAAAATAAGTTTTGATTCAAAAGTCACAAATACTGTAATAAGATTCAGCTGGTTATAAACGTCGAAAACGTCCAAAAATTAAAAGAATTTTCAACAGATGTACATTAACTCGTTTCCCGTTATCTCTCAAAAGCAAAAACACATTTTTGCGAGGATTTCATTAATATTATAATGAGTGCTCCCTACAAAGCTAATCCGCAGTCATTTGGCGGACTCGGTCAAGATAATTTGACTTTTAGATCGACTCAAGCGAAATTGTAGATTCTAACCCTCAAGGGTCATTGCAAACTAGCCACATTTAGCATTAGTAATTTAGCCATTTTATACAACTTTAATACAATATGGAATTTTGTATTCAACGTGAATGCTATTGGCCGCAGATGCCTTTACTTAACGGTTAAGCTAAACTCGCTATAATAGGCATCTTACTTAGAAGTGGGTTCTAAGCAGGCACTTTCTTGGGCCGAAGACAGTAAATCACGATGCAACATTGATTAGAATCTTTAAACACAGATGTTGGTAGTTCGATGGAATACAAAGTCGACAAAACTATTGCTAAATACTGCTATTCAGCAAGAAACTTACAAAACAATTAAATATTTAAATTTGCAATAAAATGGATGTCTCAACCTCTGGATTTTAAATTAGGTAAATGTAATCTCTTGAAAATGATAGTGCGATGGATGGAACGCAGCATTAGCAAAAACGCTATTCAGCATCAAAACTGTTGATAAGAAGCCACTAAAAATCTAAGCAATTGATTCTTAATTCTGCGCTCGCATTATTGCCCTGTCAAATAGTGCACGAGTTAGTTTTGAACTATTTTTAAAGTTAGTTCAAAACTATCGAAACGAAATCGCAGATCGCCGGACGACTAATAAGAGTCCAGTCTGCGTGACTCAAGTCCAACCGTCTAACCCGTCTAGTTTGTTGTTAGTGTGGCATTATTTACGGTCGCGATGTCCACTTCTTGGACAGTAATGGATGTTGGCGGAAGGACAACGATTTATGGTGTAACTTCTCTATACGCATTACGTATACCACTTTAGTAATGAGTAGTTTTGACTTTGACTTTAGAAAGAACCTTGGTTGTTTGTAGCAAGTTTATTTTCCTTTTATTAAACTTAAATGATACTAAAATTAATCATTAACAGCGGATGCGTAAAATATTGCTGTTAAATACAGGAATATAATTCCATTTCTGTTGTACACGGCAAACATTTATCAACGCCTGCTTAGTTTAATTTTCGGTGAAAATGGTTTCCGAGAATTCAAATAATAACTTAAAATTTGAGTATTAGGCTACTATTTAATAATGAGATTTTTAGTTTTCTGTGTGGTGCCGTGGGTTTGCCTGCTGCACAGCATTATAAGTTTCAAGTAACAGTGTTTTTTCCGTAGAAGCTTCATCACTAACTTCTCAGTTTATAGTGACAGATAGTAGTATACTTATAGTAATCAAATGTACTTACAACTGCTTAGGTACTCTACACTACGAACTATTTATGATCAACCAAAGTTGGTCATACAACATTATACTTCTGACCATGAAGAATTTTATTGTATAACTAGCTGACCCGGCAAACGTTGTTTTGCCATATAAATAATTTATAAAAAAAAATAGGGGTGGACTACCCCTAACATTTAGGGGGATGAAAAATAGATGTTGGCCGATTCTCATAGATACCGGATAAGCACAAAAAATTTCATCAAAATCGGTCAAGCCGTTTCGGAGGAGTATGGCAACGAAAACTGTGACACGAGAATTTTATATATTAAGATTATATTCGCCCCAGAGCTAACTAAATAGTCAAACGTCACATGTCATATTACACGTCGACCAATTATAAGTAACTAGGGCTGTCAACCTATAATAAGCTTAGATGTGCAATGTGACGAATTACGGACTACAACATCGATTCGCAACGGGAGTTTCATTATACACGACCCTTCGACCCTTTCTATAGAGATGAAAAAAATCACGCTCTCCTACTGTGTAAACACATTGAATTAAATCAGATTAACACTTTAGTATTTCGTACGCTTTGTAAAACGCTTTCTAATCAAGATTAGGGGTGTCACAATGTAATTCTTTACATTTAAATATTGCTGACAACAAAGGGGCCTAAATCCAGGGGAATTATACAATTTCACACGTAGTGGGGTGCAGTTTTTGATTTTATCGAAGACTAACCTTTCACAAACAAGTAGTGACTAAAGGCAGATGCAACACTTTATTGTTCAAACACGATGTCAAGATAATAAAAGAACCGTTGTTTGTATTTCAAGGCAGTTGATCAGACGATGAAAACAAGTTGTATCAAACATTCAATGGCTTGGTTTAACTCAGTGTCAATGGGGTTTCAATTCTTTTGTATCACTTACAAAAGTGTCCCAAAAAGGTTAGCACTTTTGACCATTCACCACTATTGCAATTTTTTTACTAAATTTACAGAATAGTTATGTAATAAAATGGTCTACCATAAAATGCAAATAGCTTTAAGTAGGTATGTTTATTTCTTTCATTTGATATTTATACTTGTAAATTCAAAATATACCTACATCCAACGAGATCTTAATGCTTTTGCAGAATCTGATAAAAAAACACTATATTTTTGACAAAAAAAGTTAAAAGTTGGTATTGTATTTCCAATCACCCTGTAAAACCAATGTTTCTACGTGTTAAGGTTGACATTAGACGAGCTATGTTGTGGCTAGTTCAATATAACGTGGAAACAGAGGTGTGTTACTGTTCACCGAGAACTAACAGACAGGGAACAGCCTAGCTATAAACGATACCTACCACACAATACACATCGACATGACACATCGTTACCTCAAGCCCTACCACCAGTTTAGTTCGTACCTGTTTCAATTACCTTCTATCTGGTATGTTGTAAGTTATGTTGTCGACTGTATAATCCAAGCGTTTTTCCCGTAGGTACATATCTTTAATCTTTAACCCATAGTGATTTGTTTCTTTAAAAAAGATTATTTATTATTATCATTTATATTATAGACGAGCAACTTAGATGCTATGTCACAGTGCAGTGTTGGAATACAGTCATTGTTAGTTTCTTGTCATCTGTAGTATATTTGCATTACAAACGAACCTGTTCACTTCTAATTCAAGTAAACAGTACACAACGTACCTATACTGTTCAGTAACTTATAACTGTTAAATAGAAAATGAACGGTACCCAAGATAGGTAAAATACCTGTGTGATGGCGTTGCCACCTATTGCCTTCCGTCTTACCACAAAAGTCAATCAAACAATGCAACAGATACAGTATACAAAACGAGACTGACCTGAGATGATGCTATCAGTATTCTGGTATAAAAATACCTTTGTACCTTAGCACTAAATTGCACTACAACTTATTTGTACACTTACTAATTGGAATCCACTTAGATACTATCGGGAACCTACTTGTTGGAGCTTCCAATTGCGTATTTGCAATAATTAGCCATAAACACGTTCACACTGAACCTAGAAATGGACCCAATTAGGTATATCCCCTCGGGTGTGTTTAGGTCTAAATTTCTCGATTAGCATACATTGCGTGAGTATGTGTGGGTGAGGTTGAACTACCCGCCGGGTTATCATAATATATTTTCTGCTTTGTCAAATTTTGCTAATATTATATAAATATGGGAGTGATTTGGCACAAGTGATGTATTATATAAGTAGTATATAAGTAACCATTACATTATAAAATTTATATAAGATGATGCAGCGCCAAGTCGGCGCGTTGGCAATAACCTATTAGAACAACATCAGTAACAGCAGACGTACGTTATATTGTCACTATAGGGCTGAAGATAGAGCGTGTATTTCTTTAAAAACTAGGACAAACTTGCTAGCTGCAATAACCTTACTTTAGTGAAATTTCAAATCTACTTGTAATTAATTCCACAGACTGTTTATCTGATTAAAAAGCTCATGAGATGCAAGTCAACCTTAGCTCCAATATATATTTAGGTGGAAGCGTCGGTAAGCCTTTGAACATACAGCCTCGATTTCGAAATGAAAGCCCCTCGAGCTTCTATTTACTTTCAGCAAAATTTTTACAACGCTTAAAGCTGATTGCGGTACTTTATTTATGAGGTCAATAAAACGAACCGACTGTCAACTGAATCTTAAATTTAATGACATTCCGCTCCGCTAGTAAAAAAAAATAATGAATGAATATACCCTTAATAACACTTACATTTAACATTAAATTTTCCTTTCTAAACAATGCAACAGCTTTTGGGCCCATTCGAATAAATTTTACTTTTTATGTGGGAAACTCAATTTCAAGGATGTTGATCTCTGGACCACATCAAATACGGAAAAGAAGGTGACGTGATGGAATGATGAATTAAATATGAACCAACACAGCTCTTACATTATTTCGTTTGTCCAGTTCTCGGTAAACTTATTTCCTATAGACCTTTTTCTATTTAAATCTACGAAAAACAGGATGAGGTATCTCAATTCGACCGTAAATTATCATTTGTCTGTAGAAAGTACGAGTTTACATGTAATCCTGAAATTCTTGAAGTTTGTGTCTAATAGGTACAATAATAATAACCTAGATACAAACTTCTGAAGTTTCTTTTTATTTTCTGTTATGATTGGCACTAATGTTTTTTGATGAAAAATAATCTTCTTTAAATATAGTTATTATATTATGAATTATATTTTAACCTTTACCACCACTTGACTTTTGCTTAGAATTTTACTTACATTAACTATCTATCACATTCATATTGATACTTATTACGCAAGCCACGTTTTAACAATCACGAATGAAAACTATCCTACGATAAGCCTACTTAGCGGAACAAAGGAATCGTCCGCATTGTTCAAAATATGGTGGTGATAAATAATCGGAAAACAACATGGAAGGCAGTGGCGTTTGTTGAGCCGACTGTCGCAGATGCGCATTTGTCTTTGAAGTGCCAGCTCAGACACGAGACTCTGAAAAGATTCATATTTCAAGAAAAATAATTGGAGGATGTTTTTATTCTGTTAACTAAGCACCTTTTGTGTGGTTGTGGTCGTTAGAGCATGATATTTAAGATTTACTAATCTGTAGTCTTGTCTTATGTGAGCGTTGGTGGAAATAGAATAAAAACTTCATTGTAATCGGGGGAGAACGAACCGGGTGAATACGGGACCGGGTGAGAACGAAACGAACCCTAGAAAACACCTCGGGAATAAAAACAACGCTACTCACTATAATAATTTGTTCACATAAATTAGTGGTCAAACTGAATTCCACTCATAACATTTGCTATTGTCTTGACATCACTCCAAAGCTCTCAAATTCACCAAAACAACTAAAATTAACCTTATTTTTTTAACCTTTTTAATTTAAATAATAGAAAGCACACCATGATAACTCCTGAAATTCCAGAAACAGTGAGAAAATAAACATTTGCTTATTTTAACCAAGAGTTCCATTACCACCATCGAGAAATCCAGACGAAAAGGTCTCGCTCATTTCAACTCCGCAAGCATTGTAAATGAGTGCCACATTAAATCCGTCTTGTCAACATAAAAGCGACAGGATCCCTAAAGTAATTACTCGAAAAACGTCTATCTGGGACGTTGAACCAGGAGACAAAGAACTTTGCCAAATGCACGGGATATGATGGTGTTTTCCCTCAGAATACTGTATTCCTTACAATAACAACCAACTTAACTGTATAAAACTATACCTTATTCAGAATTCAAGATATTTTTTGTAAACATAGGGTTGCTGGATATGAAAAAAAAATAGAAGTCTAAAAAAGTCTAAAAAACATATCCATAGTATACAAAATAGCAATGGTTTTGTGCAATTTATCTTCATTTCTTTTTTTTTAAAGATAACAAATATTATTTAATGCCTTTTACAAAATCTCATAATGAAAATTTAAACAACTAACTCAATTTTTACTATAGTATTCTGAAACAACAGTATACTTACTAACCATCTAACATGCATCTTGAAATCATACAGCACGAAACTTGTAGTGAATTCCATGAAACCAAACAATATTGCTCCAATTTGCATGCAACGTAGGATTGCGGAGTATTATGAATATCACATTAATTTACGCTGGTTCCTAAAACATTTCGTGCATAAATTTATGATGGATTGTTATTTCTGATCGGTAGTCTCTTCTCCGTAATTTATCTTCCGTATAATTTAGCACAACATTCAAATACAGAAGAAATAGGAGATAATTTTCAAATTGTTCTAAAAATCAATCATCAAATTAATCAACCATCGTCATCGGAAGAACGTTGTTCTTGGTAAGGCATTAGCGTTTCGCAGATCAGACAATATGGCCATGTTGTTGGTAAACATCCTCATTGAATGTCCAATTAGATTATCTTGGAAATATGAACATGTACACGCCATAGGTTCCGTCAACGTAGACAAATAGCATATGTAGTATGAACAAGAGGTCATATCAACCCATACGGTAGCCCTACTTTTATATTCAGTACACAGGTCTTTCCAATAAAATACTGACAATCTTTTGCCTGAATAATCCCCTGGTCGATATGACGACACTTTCGGGAAGAGATGGGTGCTTGGTACTATTCTTACGACTGAAAAATCTAATAGTTGATATCGTTGTCAAACTATTTATATTTCTTGTGCAGTAGACATTAGAGTGGAGACTCCTCTGTACATTTATATATTATCTCTATAAAGGCCCTTATTTTCTTACCTCGTCGGATCGATAACGTATCGGCTAGTGGATCAGGTGTAATCCAACAAAGCTGATTAGTCCTCGGAAGTCGGAATACAGTTTATCTGAAGCCTGAGAATTCCCTCAAGGTTTATTTTCGTTGGCGTTGAGTGATCGCCATGTTCATGGGTTGAAACTGTTGTACCTACTGTCTGTTAGGTTTTGATTCATTGTTTTGGGTAGTGGAGTGGCATGTGTCTATTTTTTGTTTTATTTGACGTAGGTAAGTAATTTTCGTCTGGAATATATTAGAAACCTTAAAATAAATAAGATGTTAAAAAATAAAATGAATTTCAGGAGACTGAATATTTTATTTGAAATAGATGTGGAATATTCCTACCCGTTCATTGGCAAACTTGAAACCAATTAAAAGACAGAAAACATTAGACTGTTTTATATCTAAAATGTTACATAAAACAGCTCAGTGATTTACGAGAACTGGAAACTCAACTGTGAACTACGTAACATAGTCACGATACGTTACAATTAATTTGCAATTTGTACTAACGATAATTTGACTTCTTTCACGCTAGGGTTGTTACCCACTCAAGCATTTGGCAGCTTATACGTCGGCACCAAATAATTACAGGTGATATACCTCCACACTGATAGGAACATTACATCGTATTTAAGTAAGTTTTATGTAAGTTATATTAGCTTTACCCCAATACATCGTACGAAACTAGCATTTTCTGAGAACTTAAAAGAGTTTGTAGGACATGTATCATTCACCAATCTACACTTAGCATGCTGGTTTACTCACGATGCGCGATGTTTTCCTTCACCGTTAGAGCACAAAGCACGCATACATGTTTTAAGAAGTGACATCGAGAGCTGCGCTGCAGGATTTGAACCTACGACCTTCGGAATGAAAGTCGAGTGAGCTATCACTTAGCCAGCACGGCTCATTACCTTACCTATTACCGATTTATTTGTGATAAAATAATTGAGCTTGTATTGTTTAAATGTTTGCTGTCCAAATTACCCACGCTCGCACTGAATTTAAATCATTATCTCTGGGGCTTTAGAGATTTGTTGGTAATGATGCGGAATTCATGTTGGTTTGTTTTGAATAATGCTTGAATTAAATTAAAATTTATGGCGCTTCGCTTGTTATATTATCTTTTAGCGATAGTGGTTAATCCCGGTGAATCACAGTGGAAGTAACTTAATGATTAACCAATTTAACATATATTTTATGTTGATACTATGAATAACGATTTTTTAAACCACCTAGCTCCGTAGCAAACAAGAGTTACAGACTGATTTTAAAGTTTTTGTAGGTATTAAAGTGTGATGTGCTCTTTCCAAACTTAAACTTCGCTCAACGCACCATTCGTGGCATTATGTCTTTTCGCCCCACTTATTTCCATGTTTTCTCACCTTCTAAACCTTCCCTGGGCTACTACAACTATTTTAAAACCAAAAACACTTAAATCGTCCCAGTCGTTCTTGAGTTATAAAATTATTAAAAAAATGGGGCATTGATTTATATATATTATAATATCTCTTATTTCTAAATCAGGATCTGTTCTTCACACGTATAATCCTTCTAGACTATTACAGTGGATTGTATGTTATCTGACCATCCATTAAGTTGCCAGCGGCTCCGCGCCACACACCACCGCTGTCACTTCGGACATTTCAATTTACTTTACGTCTTTAAACTATCTGAAGGGTTGGTAGAGGTTCACAGAGGTTCTAAATACAGCATTACTACTTGTTAAACTATTTAATGTACAATTATACGGACTGTTTTCCGTAATCAATTGAACATGAACGCGATTGCAATACGATCCTTTGCGGACTTATGGGATTCAATTCAATTCAGCGTTTAACGTTCCAATCCAGGTTTCACTTAGGCCTCTGGAGAAAACTGGACCTGTAACTATATATTCTTCTATATGTAGGACCTATTTCTCAGTTTTCTTGTTCCTCTACTTAATTTTCTTGTAACCTTTTAATTAGTGTTAATTTATTTATTATTAACATACTGAATATAACAAAACATATTATTCTATTTTCAGTAGTTGTCTTAATATCAGATGAAAAACTTGTCAATTTCCGTGTTACTATTGTATTCTGATAAAACTTGAACTGTTAGAAAAAACTTATAACGAGATTTTTGCAGTGTACATTATAAAGTTTGCCAAAACTATTCGTGTCTTGCGAATGGCCGTTATCTTATTTTTATGGGGAAATAAAAGTACGATTTCACACTAAAAAGGAAAATAGACCCTTTTGGAGCAATTGAATGTGTAATGTCGGACTGTTTTGAGCATTACGAGCACCTCAACGGCCATTTGCCGTATAGACGTCGATTACGTAAATCCCTTCATAAAACCATAACAGTCATGCCCCAGCAAATTACCAATTGTGGTTACTGGTCACAGAGTATATTTTGAACACCATTTTTTCTTTGGTTACCTGGGTCAAAGAAAGCCTTCACTTAGATATAAGTACCTTAGTCTTAGAAAAAATATACTTATCTGATATTGAGCCCTTCTTTCAATAATCGTATGTGCTTTATCTGACTTTTTATAGTTAACTGAGAATAGAATGGTTTTATATCTATCATAATGTGAGACTGTAATAAACACTTGGTTCCATTTCAACGCACCGCTAGCAACGTTTTATTTCTCAAACTGTTCCCAAACCAAAAATAGCTGAAGGATTTTCTTACTTTGCCCCACTTCACTCACTATTATAACTTAAGTATAATGGTCCCTACACGAGCTGAAAATTGTTTAACTGTCAGACAACACAAGTTTGTTCTCTACAACTTCCATCCGTATTTCTCTTACACTCCGTTAAGCAGACCTATATTCCTCAGTCCTGTCTACATTTTAACCAGTTTAGTGTTGACAGGCCAACTGAAGCTCTAATTTTATCCACTTGAGACGTAGCGCAATTTTGTGGCTAAATAGACGGAATTATCTCATAGGCCGGGATCCGTAGTACATGGAAATCAAGTGATTACTAACAAGCTAATTTTTGGTGAGTAGCTTCGTTTCGATGAGACGACTAAAAATATCCTATACCCAAATCTCGATTGTGGTAGCTAACAGAGATATCAAGGATTAAAAAAATCAAGGATGTAAAACCGGGATAACGGACCACGAAATTTGTCGGACAATATGTCCGTTAGATTTTATATATATTAATTAAGTATACAACAAAAAATCAGCTGGTTAGTAATCATAGTAATCATTTAAATTGACCTCGTTTTAGATACATTTTCGAAATGGCGGACTCTTTGATCAAACCATAGGTTTTGTAGGACAAACATGTTTTTATATAATTTAGATAATTATCTTGAGATATAACATATTGTCCTACAAATTTCGTGGTCCGTTATCCCAGTTTTACATCCTTGATTTTTTTAATCCTTGATATCTCTGTTAGCTACCACAATCGAGAGTTGGGTATAGGATATCTTTGGACGTCTCATCGAAACGAAGCTACTCACCAAAAATTAGCTTGTTAGTAATCACTTGATTTCCATGTACTACGGATCCCTGACTATCAAGTTTACTCTTGTTTGACGTCTGATTAAAGTTCAAGGAGTGGATGAGTGAATGGACAATGACCAACTTCCGACTGTTTATGACAATTGTCTCAGTTGTAAGTAGAAGCGTGCTCCGAAAATAGCCTCGACTCACGTCCGTTCTTTGTAATAAAGTTGTGTTTGCGAAATTCGTCAGGACCTTTTTGTGTAGGAACTGCCGAAAGAAAGGCTTTTTATAATCCGATTATGGTGAGCCAAAAGGATTGTTGAGTTAGGCTGAGTGTATTTCCATGACACCGTTCTTATTTTAGAACTATGTTATGCTTTATTATCTGTGATGATAAAAAAAATACTCCTAGTATGAGAGAAGAATTTTATTGCAAAATACATTTCATATAAATACAAATCATAATGTTTGGAAGAATATGAAATCAATCGGTTATTTTCAGTTTGTTTTTAAGATTTTTTTTTTTGGTTCTGCGTTCGTGAAAATTAATCATTCATAAATATGTTTCATGGTATGCATTGCAAACAATATTGGAAGGGTAAAACGGCTTTTATTAAAAAAATTAAGCTCTTTTGCTGAAATTGGTCTCAGTCGCACATAAATAAATGTTTTCATTCGAAACCTGATTTATGTACTTAGCTGTGCATTAATCCCTGTTCCATATAACTGGGCCGTTTTCAGTAATGGAACAGCGAGATTGCATTTAAATTAATCAGACTCAAATCGCCCGGTACAGATTTCAACATACTTACATTTTACGAGTAACTAATGAAACTTATTAAAGTTTTAATGGCTTAGACGGTCACAGATGTGGTAGAAAGAAGTTCTTTTAAAACTAAGTTTGGTCGGAATAATCCATTAATAAATAAGTATTTTATTAGGTAGTTAAGTAATCACAACAATTTTTGTTAACTTACCATTACAGTTTCAAATGTTTGACTGTTAAATTTAGACTTGAATACAAAATTAAGAATAAAATAAATGAATAAATTAATTACCTACTTATAAGAATCATTTACACTTTGACACAAACATTACTACTGATATAATAAATGATGGAAACCCAATTCATTCCGTAATCATTGTTTTTACTTCCAGAAAAGAGCATCGAACAACCCATGTATCAATAATTCATGATTAATTACAAGTGAAAATTCAATTTCTACGCTGCATGTTTCCCTACGAATGTTTAGCATAAATTGGTTCGCATAAACGTGCGTTATCTAATAATCGTGCCAGCTCAAACAAAGGCTCTATGTACCTAGAGGCTTACCTTTGTAAGTACAGTGTTAGCACCAGCACTGCTGTAATTACTGTATGTATGGAGGTATGGACTCTTGGGGCACCATTGTTCGCCAATGCACAAATAGCATACGTGATTTCTCTTCCTCCGCTTTCTTTATTAGTTTCTACGTTTGATACGTTACTCTAGATAGTACTCTAGTTCTAATGATGCGTGGAGCTTTATTTGTGTATTTATTTAGGTGTGGAAAAGTCTATTCCTGTTCTTAACCTACCTAGTAGTTGTTCTAAACTCTGACTCTAGGTTTTCTATATATCACAAAGACAACTTTATATTGTATCGTATTTATAAATATGATAAAAACGATACAATATAAAGTTGTCTTTGCCAATCATTGGATTGGCATCATAAGCCACGTGCGAAAATCAAAGATACAATGGTCAGACGTTCAGACGAATCATCATTCAGATGATTTAAAAAATGCACTATCAATGGTTATCATTTCTACTGGGGAGATCCGTGTCCAGAAGTGGAACGTAATGGATTATTATGATGCATACTTAATATCCTTACATAATATTGAATTCTTACATATTAATGAACTTCATCGTATCATTCTTTGTTTTTACTATCTAGTTTTGTATCAAAGAGTTTGCAAAGCAAAGTGTTTTTAATAAATATATTTAAATCTGTGGCGGAGGGTATTGATACGCCAATGCTTCCTTCTACACACGTTATTAGCTAGCTTGGAATGTTATTGTTTATTTTATGCACAAGTAACATTGCGAATATTTTTTTTTATACTACCAAGTTGTCAGATAAGCATGTCCACCTTTTCATTTGTTTCTATCTTGTTTCAGTTCCTAGCTCTCCTGGAGCGCAATGTGATCGCGAACACCAGCCTGCACTACCGGCAGATGACGCTGTTCGCGCCCACCAACGAGGCCTTCCAGAGGTACAACGGGGAGATGGACGACAACCTCGTACTCTACCATATATGTAAGATTTATAATACTATCCATACTTCCATGCTAATAATAAATGGAAAAGTTTGTCTGTTTGTCCGTCTTTCACGGAAAAATGGAAGGCAATGAAGGGTTGACGTAATTTAAGTGGGCTGCGATAAATGTAAGAATGTATGGATGTTTGTTTCTCTTGCACTCAAAAACTACTGAATGGATTTTGATTAAACTTTACCACAATGTTACTTACATCAATGTTACTTATATCAGAAAAAGACAGGCTACTTTTTGAGGCAGAAAATTTCAATATAACGCGCAAAAGTTTAGTTATAAAACGCGGACAAAGCCGCAGGTGAAAACTAGCTTTATAAAAATATGGGTATTAATTATTGCTGGACATTTAGCTTGCGTTACTTGTACTGTTGCCTCGCAGCACCATATATGCCTTTTTGCACTCACTATTTTCCACATTCGAAAATAATGAAAATAAACTCTTTCCGGCTATTTTGCTTTATTTTCTGACAGTCGAATAATAGCTAACGTTTGTTGTTGTCATGTCTGTTATGATATGCTCTTCCTAGCCCCGCTGTTTTAGACAATTTCATAAAGCCAAATTTGTAACTCTCATTTTATTTTATTAAAAATAATAAGTACCTGAAATATTTTAGCCTGCTATTAACTAAACAAAAATAATTCTTCAAATTGTTTTAAAATTGTACCTAGACTTTAACATACCCCTATTTATTCATACCTTTGTTAACACGATAATTCTTTGAAGTCATTTAATTATACAGGGTGATTGGTAGATGGGTGCAAAGCTTCTAGGGGATGGTAGTGTGGACTATTTGGAACCATTTAAGCCATAGTTGTCTTAACCGAAGTTGGACTATTTTTTTTTAATTAATTTTTTACGAGAGACAAGGAAAATACCCAAAATTTTACAGTTAGTTGCTAATAACTGCCAGTTTAAAAGGCCAGTTAATTCTTTTTTGTTTAATTTAGGTTAACTAATGTGTAAGCAATCTAAAAAAACAAGTTATTAGGTATTTGAGTCATTAGCCATTTTTTTACAGGCATTTAAAACATACGAAAATTTTCTGCGATTCACAAAAAGCATTTTTGGCGTTAATTTAAAAAAAAACGAATGGTGCTTTTTTTATTCAAACCTTTTTAAAAACATGTGTGGTTATTACTCTTTCTTTTGAGGTATCAAGTAAGCAGATATCTCAAAAAATATTGAAATTATGATCCAAAAACCAAATTGAGGGAAAAAATTTTAAGCAACTTTAATGAAAAAATAAGAAAATTATCGAATTGCTAAAAGTGACATACACCGCGTGGAACCTGTAGTCAACCCAGGCAGACACAATCTTAACGTCAGTTGGTCAGTTTTAAATATTAGGACGCCTCTACGAGCATTGGAAGATAGTTTTGAAGAAATTCCAAATGATTATTAAGCCATTTAAGGATTTTAAGGTATCTAGTAAGAAGTGGGGCCCAATCAAAGTTCTGCCAATTACTCCATTGACAGAGAATTTCCTCTGTACTGACACCTGCTTTTGCCAGTGTGGATTTCTGCCCTTATTGGCCTGTTGGCGAAGGTTGTGAAAGTTTGTTATGCCCTGTATAGAAAATTTACTTATATTTGTCCACAAGATTGATTTTAAGAATCACGCATTGAAGATGCGTTGATGTCTCTGTTGAGGAGGAAACGACAGAATTAGATTATTTCCCCGGTATCTTGCTTTTCCAAACCTGGCAGACCCGGGCCATGGAATACATACATATCTTCCATTGTGAAATGTTAAGATTTTGAGCTACTACGCTAGTGCTGGTAGTAGGATCCGCTTAGAATGCTGCCAAAATCTATTCCTCGACCTTAGAATTGTGTCTGCTTGGGTTGAATCTGGAGTCATACACGCATAAACCGCGTGGTACCAAGGTACGACGCGGTTTATGCCACTTTCAGCAATTCGGTAATTTGCTTTTTTTCATTAAAGTTGCTTAAAATTTTCTCCCTCAATTTGGTTTTTGGATCATAATTTCAATATTTTTTGAGATATCTGCTTACTTGATACCTCAAAAGAAAGAGTAATAACCACACATGTTTTTATAAAGGTTTGAATAAAAAAAGCACCATTCGTTTTTTTTTAAATTAACGCCAAAAATGCCTTTTGTGAATCGCAGAAAATTTTCGTATGTTTTAAATGCCTGTAAAAAAATGGCTAATGACTCAAATACCTAATAACTTGTTTTGGTAGATTGCTTACACATTAGTTAACCTAAATTAAACAAAAAAGAATTAACTGGCCTTTTAAACTGGCAGTTATTAGCAACTAACTGTAAAATTTTGGGTATTTTCCTTGTCTCTCGTAAAAAATTAATTAAAAAAAAATAGTCCAACTTCGGTTAAGACAACTATGGCTTAAATGGTTCCAAATAGTCCACACTACCATCCCCTAGAAGCTTTGCACCCATCTACCAATCACCCTGTAAATTCAGCTTTGTACCTTAATTACAATTGAAATCAACTATGTGAACAAAAAGTTGCATTATGCTGAATAATCAAGCGAAGAATTAACCATGCGATATTTCCATAATTACAGCAATTTACTAAATGTTAATTAAAATTAATTGATCAAGTTTAAATCATTTTATATACAGATATAATATATATTATATAAAAAGTCTTTTAGAAATAATTTATCTTCTAAACAGTTGATTTCCTTCTAAAGGATAATATATAATATAAGGTCTAGAATCTGATCCAACGTATAATTTTAAAAAATCTAGACACAATTCATCGTCTTGCTATCACGATCACGATATTATATTTAAAAATAAAAAAATCAATGAGCCGTAACAGTGGACACGTCACGAAAACTTACAAATAACTAAATATTTAATTTAATAGAACACTGCGTATTCCTTATTCTGAAAATATTCAAATTCATATCCAAATCTGATAAATATTAACGACTGTGACTGCCGAATGCAGTTCAACCAGTTCAACCTAAAACCATTCCGACGGCCATTTGAGTTGAATGTAATCCTGAAGCACTCAGCTTCCAAGTTGAGCCGTCTAGCGGTCTCTGCGCGAACGCTCTGGCATCCCCTAGGATTAGGTCGCAATTAAGATTGACTTAATCGCTTTGTCCAATAATAACTTGTCACTTTACCTTACAGCTCTTGCTGTTTTGTAGTTCGATGGAACTGGTTGAAATTGGATTTAATCCTCGTGGTCCATAGGATTATTTTAGGACTATTTGCAATAATTTACTTTAACTGCATTTTTAATTGTAAATATAATACAGTGATTACAAATCAAAAGTAACTTAATGTGTGATTTGGATTTACTCATTAAAACAACGACAACAAATGGTTAACATATCTATAAAACAGCGTAAACTGTTTTTAAAATTTAAAACTTTACAAATTAATTGAAACCAAAATATTGAGTTTTAATGATGATGATAACATGTAGGTCGGTTTCACGGCTACTAAATTATGTTAAACAGAGTCACGCAGCGCATGTCAAAATTTCAGTTAAGTATTTCATTATGAAAACATCAATGAAAATTACCTGGTAAGACCATAAAACTAATTGCAACTAAACTTTATAGGCCAAAGGCAGAACGTTCAAAGTCTAACGACCCGGAATAAATTGCCAAAACAGCTCTAGCGGTTTAGCACACCCGGCAGATACCAACACCAACTTGTAGTAGTTCAATAGCTTTGATACGACACATCGTAACTTGAGGAGGAACTTTGCCCCTGTACCCGTGGAAGCCGTGGTTCAACTTCTGCGTGATTTGACGGCACTTTCCAAGCCCAATCTTATATTGTTTGATGTTAAGCGTTTTGTTTGAAGCTTGTTTATCAGAGATGTTGCGGCATTTTGTCGCGTTTCAAGATAGGTAACATTGACAAAATAACATTGACTAGAATTCGAATTCCACCTTTAGGCTACGTTACGTGGGAGTTTTTTCTAAATTGTTTTGAATTTATATATCTCAACGTAGTGAAAATAAATGAATGCATGATTGTAATAACCCCCTCAGACCACTATTTTCGAATTCCTTTTTATGATGGAAAAATGATCCCTATATCAAGACGGATCTATTGAGCCTCAAAACACCTCAGAAAAAGTGGTCTGAGGGGGGTTTTAACAATCATTCATTCAAATACTGTTTTAAAGATAAAAAACCCCTTTTTATATATTTGTGACAACAAAACATTATTCTCGTTATAGGGACCACTTATAAAACTTTTATGCAATGTATTGTATTTCCTACAGCCAACCTTGCAAGCACACTCACAAATCTGGACTACTCGATATCTTCGGAGCTCGACGGCAATCCTCCTCTTTGGGTCACCCGCCGAAGGGAGCCAATGCACGATGACATCTATGTTAATAACGCTAAGGTCTACATTTCGAGGTCGTACCAAGCTATGAACAGGAATAACAAGCGGCAGGTGAGTTTTGGAGAAATAATTTAAAATCTAGAGTTATGAATTTGCTTAGGATTTTACTCTTTACGTTTTGCTCTTTGCTCAGATGGAAGATTAGTCCATGCCAGGTTCACGTCTTTGCATCTATTCAAATCTTACTTTCATTTACTTTTTAAAATATTTTATCTTAAATTAGTCTCAAAAAGATAACGATGCATTTACTAAAGGATTTTTTTCAAAAAGATTTGATAAAGATTACAAATATTTTTTAATATCTATGGTTAAAAAATACAATGCGGAAAAGATTAGCATGATACCGAAAAGATTACCGAAAATATTTAGAATCGTAATCCTATTCTCTCAATAATTAATCTTCCCAAGTAAAAAATAAGCATCAAAATAATTTGTAAATTAAAGACTTTGGTTTACCTTTTTAAACAACAATTGATACTGATATTCATCGACACCTAACCGAATAGCTGCATAGATCATCTCAATGGTAATAGCGCCTTAATTGGTGGATACCAAACACATCTGTAGCAACTTAGTTTATTATTGCGATGTACTGATTTAAAATACGATGAATGCTTATAATTAAACAATCAAATATTAATCAGCAAAACTTAGGTATAGTAATGATGAACAATTCCAAATAAGATGAAAAAATGGGTCTATTATAAATACTAGAAATAGAGAGATTCAGTGAGAACCGCGCGCGCGACCTAAGAGGAGACGGGGCACGGCGGGACGCTCACTCCTCCTGATAAAGACTGCTCTTGTTGTGGTCGAAACGTCGAGAGTTGTTTAACTCCTATGTAAATACGTGAGTAATTCCCTTTGTATAAAATGAATAGTATAACTCACGAAAATTTTGAAAGTGAACTAGAAATAGAGTTTGAAATATGAATAAATGAATGTTTTTTGTTTATTATGTTAAAGGTTCTCCACGTAATCGACCAAGTTCTTCAGCCTCTTCAGCCGCATGGTACCGGCTCCTCAAGTTCTCCTGGTCCCGTGTACAATCCACATGCCATGCAGTTTCTGGAACATTCCGACGTCTTCAATATCGGTCAACATCGGCTAAGGTTCGTATATTACTAGCGGGTCCCCAAAGCTTCGAAGCTTTCCTGGGCTTGAATTGCATCGTATAGAAAGCTTAGAACTTGTTTTTTACTTTTTTGTAATACTGTAAGTCTATTCGTCTTTACGTGTATTCTTCGTGCTTGTTAACATTTCTTGGCTATAGCACTGCAATAACAGAAAATTATAAAGACCAAAAAATAAATTAATTATAAGTCTTGTTTATAATATACAGGAACAACGAAACACTGTTTGTACGTTTCTTTTGTTCACAATTGCAACACTATTAAACTTGTACAAATGCAGAACTGGCGTCGCCATACTTTCCCCATCATTAAACTTTCCCTTAGCAAGGTAGGACTTGAAACAAGGAAGTTGAAAACAAAATTCCCGTTCATTATTTTTGTGTTTTCCGAGATAATTTCTGGTAGCGACCAAACTTTTTCACAGAAAATAACTTAGAAATCTTTTTAACAACAATCGAGAAATGCTTTATAATTATGTTTTTGCAGGTCTTTTAGACAGAAAGTTACTCAACTTAAAAAGAGTAAAGTCTTTGAAGCTGACGGTAGACACACCTTCTTCATTCCAGTTGATGATGGGTTTAAGGTAAACCTTTTCACTAATTACATTCTAGTAATTATTCTAGTAATTTAAATATCTTACAAATATACAAGAAATTATTATACATAATATTTACATTTCAGCCCACAACCCGGTCAGACCTCATTGACGAGAAGGTAATAGACGGCCATGTGATTCCACACCATGTGTTGTTCACGCAAGCTACTCCTGACGTTAAGGAGTTCGAGACATTAGCTTTCGGAGATAACGTCAAAGTCATCATCTCATTCAGCACTGCCATGAATGGAAGAGAGGAAATCAGTAAGTACTTTGTTTTTTTTGACCGTATAAAGAAGACCTTCGTTACAACAACTCGTAACTAGGCACAGGTAAAAAAGAATACCAAGAAAAAGAAAACCGATTATAGGCCTTGGGGATTTGGTAAATTCACTAGTAATTGCAGTTGGTACATTTTACATATTGTAAACTAGGTCAGATAAAGGTATGTATTCGTCTTAATTTGATTACTCTAAATTATTTTATCTATTTCAGTTGTTTTATTAATCCAACGAATTCACAATGTCTGCTAAACTAATTATATATTCAAAGTCATTTCAAACTCCGAAACTTTCCAGTAACGCCTTTCATCTCGACCCACTTTTATTGGATAAATTCCAAAATACAATTTTCAAATCAAGCGGACATGACATCCAATATCCTTATCGATGGGAGATAGCAAATTCACAGTAGAATTACAAGTGTGAGGATAGATGCTTTCAATAATTAAACCAATTTGACCTGAATGGCGATCTATTTCGTTTACTTTGCTTTGGCTTTGTGGGTTTTGAAGAGCAATTCTTTTTGCTGAGAATCCTTGTCACAGAATTGTCTTGTCATTTTGTACACCAAGCATCTGTTGTTGTTCGAAACCAACTTTTAAAGCTTACTTATGTGTATGGTGACATTATACAGGGTGTCTCAAAAGAAATTTTATATTTAGCTAGCTTACTACGTGAACGCAACGTATCCGAGGGGCGTGGGGGTTATGTCAATCGGTAGCCTGGCTCTTGGGAATTCAGTCGCTATGGATCGTTTCTCGGGAGCAGACCGTGCGTTGTGCGTGCGAGAGTTTTACAAAAACGCTGATTCGGCGACTGTAGCGCGTAGTATTCGAGGTTTTCGTCACTTAAATGATGCGCCAAGCATTCCTTTTATTCGCAATTGGGTTAAGAAGTTTGAAGAGACTGGAACAACGCTGGATAAATCAAAATCCGGGCGACCTAGGTCATCAAGAACGGTACAAAACGTGGAGAGTGTTAATCAGTCTGTTCGCGACGACCCGAACCTTTCAATTCGGAAGCGCGCAAGTGCTTTAAATGTGCATAGATCTTCACTACAACGCATTATGCACAAAGACCTGAATCTGCACCCCTACAAAATTCAATTGGTGCAAGAATTAAAGCCCCAAGATGCCAGTCAGAGGCTTAATTTCGTAAATCAGGTGATTGAGCAATTAATCGACGTTTACGAACATTTTGTTCTCGGATGAAGCTCATTTTCATCTTAATGGCCACGTAAATAAGCAAAACTGTCGCTACTGGTGTGCAACGAATCCGAAACGCAAGCATCAGAAGCCCCTACATTCGCCTAAAGTGACCTCGAATACTTCAGAATTTTCTACGCGCTACAGTCGCCGAATCAGCGTTTTTGTAAAACTCTCGCACGCACAACGCACGGTCTGCTCCCGAGAAACGCTCCATAGGGACTGAATTCCCAAGAGCCAGGCTACCGATTGACATAACTCCCGCGCCCCTCGGATACGTTGCGTTCACGCAGTAAGCTAGCTAAATATAAAATTTCTTTTGAGACACCCTGTAGCTTCGAGCTGACCACGGGGCTAGATGTTGCTGAGTGAATTGTCCTTAATTTATTATTATTTTAGCGTATGTAAAATCGAATACCGTCGCTGGCGATGCCAAGCATAGCCGGGGCGTGGTGCTAGCCGACATTGTCAGAGCCAACATCCCCGTGAAGAATGGCGTCGTCCACCTCATACAACGGCCACTTATGGTCATCGACACTTCTGTCATCGATTTCCTCAAGGTGGGTGAATTAATCAAACTTTACTTTATAACTTTGCTTTCCAACAACCAGGAAACTTTTTCTAATGCGATATTAATAACGTCGAAATGTGTTGTTTTACATCGCTTTCCAGTCACACAATTAATATTACAATATGTACGTTGAATTTTCGCTCCATTTTAATGGGAACCCAGGCAATGAAGGTAAAATAAAGTGCCTAATTTATTTATTTTTTTAATCCCTGTGAGTGTCCTTTTGGAATTATTTAATTGAAGCACGTTTTTATGAATTTTATGTGTGCGGTGATAAGTAGGTAATTAAAGAAAGAAGCTTATCAATACGATTAGAAGTTGTATTTCAACGTTTAGTTAAAATAGACCCCATAATATAACATTTCATAAGTTTCATTTCTTTTTCACTTTTATTTACTTAGGCACATCACTGTAAATTGTATCGTGTCTCATGGCACGAGTTGTTTCAACGATTTTCAGTAAAATAGAGTAAAATAGGTTGAGATAACTAAAGGCATGTGTTTAACATAACGATAACGCTTTGTATCCCACGTAGGAATAAACGTTACTATCACGGTAAACAGTATAAATCATTTAAAAATAATAGCGAATATTAACTCAATCCATAAATAAGTAAAATAGTTTATTGTAAGTATTTCATATGTTTGTGCCTCCTACCTGCTCTGCCGTTGGATCCTGCATGACCTTGAAAACTTAGGGAATCGTAAGTATTGCCTACAGCATGACTTTTGTAGATACTTTCTTTTAGATTTTCTTCCTTTTTACAGTTAATAAATTGTTTGTTATAATATTTAAAAACCCTTCTTTTTTCAAACTTCTGTGCCGAGGTAAAGTATAATTAATTTCTTTGAAGTGCAAAACGCAAAGGCGTTTTCAGAGACTGAAAACTTAAAAGATACCTTTGCTGTTCCATTTTAATTGCAGGAATCTTTCTTGGCGATAAGTTTTATAAGGAGTTATATTCATTTCAATTGTTGCAAAACACTTTATTTATGAACGAAAACAGCCAACGACGATCTATTAAGCATTGCAAGTCCAATATTAACGTCGTAATTACGAGCATTTCTATTCTAGCTATAGCTATTTCATGTTTAAATATTTAAATTCGAATCGCGTTGAAGTTATAGTTGAGAACATTTTGCAAACTTCCTGAAAGATTTTCTCATCTAGTTTTTTGTAATATAGGAGAAGGAGGATGGGCCACTTTGCAAGTTCTACGAAGTGATAATGGACCTCGGAGCGAACAATCAATTCCTGAACGACCTTACTTTGGCGAAGGACATCACACTTTTCGCACCTTCCAATGAAGCTTGGAACGACATTAGCGTGCAAAACATCCTGAGGTAACATATTTATTTTTTGCCATCTGAGTACACCAACGGCTTAGAAAGATAGTTGGTTTATTTGTATGAAGGGAATCGGCCCCTAAACCACGAGATAAAGGGTGTCAAAGATTTGATTAAGTAAGATAAGAGTCAGAATTTCTACTTTTTTACATGTAAATATAATATTTCTTATTAAAGCATTTGGCATTTTACCGTAATTGATTATGGATATTGAATTTTATTATTAAAAAAGACAATATGCTAAATTTTTGTAGTATATTAGAGAAAAAAAATTAGACATACCTACCGTTAAGAAAATAACGATGCCGTACCGAAAATAACCATTCGCTTTAATTATCGTCTGAAACACAAGTAACGACACAATTACCAAAAGACAAAGTGAACGTTTATTTTTTATGCAAAACGAGCTCCAATCTTCTTTAATGACGCCTATTATAACGCTTTTTTAGAAACCAACAAAAGCTGAAGGAGATTTTGAATCTTCACTTAGTGCGAGAGAGACTCCCCATGGACTTAATCATTCAAAACAACATGAACCAGGTAAATGTTTTGCTATCATTAATTCGCAGTTCCATCCACGTAATAAAATATTCATTGGAACCATGTTTTTGTAAATTTTCGCTATTCTTATGTATATCCGATTAAATATTCGTGTGCCTACTGGTTTTAATGCTGTGGTTTTTCTGCTGCGGGCCCAGATCCCTGGAACTGTACGTTAATCCAATTTTCAATTAAATTTATTCATATTTTACTCTGTGTTTTATCGTCGGGTCATTTTTGTTTTATTTATCGTTTTCCGATCATTACCAGACGCCAGTTTATTAATGAGTACTTCCTTTATTGCATGGTATCGTCTGTGGTCTGAGTAGCATAGTTAAGTAGCTTTTTATTACTAATCTCTTGTAAGGTGGTTAGACTTAATGATTTCGTTTCGATCGAGCATGGTCATTCATTGGTTCGTTGGTTCTCTAATTCTATTATTGTTAATTTTAGTTACCTAAGCGACTTATCTATAATTTTTAAACCTCTAGTGTTTTATAATTTTTCTGTGATGAACAGAGATTGGGTTCTCAGCTTTATATTTCGCTGAACTTGTCTCAGAAATCTATTCCGTAAATCCGTAACACTTGTCTTGGCTTGTCGAAGTAATCTTTAGGATTTATTGGAAATAAATGACATAAACTTTTAAATCTTTATTTCTCTAACTTTGATAAATAATCTAAACAGTGTGTAATAAGTACTTTATTTGTAAGAATAAAATGTTCCGGCATAATTCCTGCCATAAAATAATATCACTACAGAACTCAAGCCTTATATAAATAACTAAATATTACAGGACAATTTAGGGATGAATTATATTAGACCGGGCCGTGTCCGGGGCGTGCCGTGACCGTGGCCCGGACCGGGCACGGATTGGAAACGTTACATACATTTTATATGAACCAGTTTATATTAGATACACCGTGTATGATCCGTGTCCCGTCCGGGCCGGTGCAATAGAAACTGGCCACGGACACGGCACGCCCCGGACACGGCCCGGTGTAATATAATTTATCCCTTACACAACATCTTCTATCCTCATACATTAATACATTTGTAGTCAAAACATCAATTATTATTAATTCATTATGTTTAACATATTCACTTAATAATTTTACCAACATTTAAATATTTTTTGGAAATTTTAGCTGTCAATAATCACAAGCCCATGAAAAAACTTATGAAGATCAAAAGTCCAGAAATAACTATTATTATTTTTAATCTAGATATACCAAGCTCCAACCGCCTCCCTTCGTAAATACCTGTACTTCAACGTGATAAACCAAGGGAACAACCAAACCTTGACTGTGGAAGGAGGTGGTGTAAATGCAACTGTGACTTTGCCGAACGTTGCAGCCACTAATGGGTTCGTGCACATCATTGATAGAGTACTTGGAGTACCCTACACTACTGTCTTTGAGAAACTGAAGACTGATCCAATGCTTAAGTAAGTACTAACAATTACGCCAAATATACAAATAAATATATAAATATTGCTAGATAATTTACACAGCAACATCTGGCCCCGTGGTAAGCTCGAAGCTTGTGTTACGGGTGCTAGATTTCTGATAAACTTAATATAATATACATAGATAGATATTTTTTATTATACATATAATAACACCCAGACTCTCGCAACAAATAATAAAATACTTATATAAAGATGGATGGACAAACTAACTTACCCCGAACGTGAAGCTGAATGATGAATGATGTGAACAGACTCGTTGTTGTCTGTTGTTATATTTCTCATCACTATTTAATCAACACTGTTCTCCTGTAGCATTACCTACAAGCTTGGCAAGCGTGAGATGTTCAACCAGCAGTTGAACGATATGGAGCACCGCTACACGTACTTCGTGCCCCGTGACCACGCCTGGCTTAAGTTCCAGCTCAGACATCCTTCGGCTTTCAAGGCTCTCTTCAATGTGGACTATGGATACTTTGTAAGTCTTTTACGTCCTTTATTTTAAGACTATATTCATCAAAGCTTGATATCTGTCTAGGTAAAAACTGCTTACCTGAGTGTCGTGAGGATCAGTTACGCTATGTTATCAGGATTAGTTATATTCTTATCTAGCATAGGTCTTGATTTTCTAGTCTCATTCTTGAATATAAATTACTTGAAATGCTTGTGAATATACTGCAACTAAGGATTCTAATTATTTTGCTTTAAACACATAGTGGATACCTCTTTCCAGGAATAAACCCTTCTGAATGTGAGAAAAATGCCAAATTTGATTCGTCTTTTATGGCAACAATTTGATTAAAAATTATACAAAAGTTACCGTGACAAAAATTTTGAACATTATTCCACAGACTAAACAGATTCTGGAACGCCATGTGATCAGGGCTGGAAGGGCATACATGGTCTCGGATCTGAAGCTGATGGGCAACGAGACACATCCATTTGTTCTGCCGACATCGCGCGACCCTCTGCGTCTACGGGTTAAGGAGTCTGACAAAAGTAAGACATCTCGTTTATAAATAAATGAATACTTAAAGCCTACTTCTATGGTAAATACATATTTACAAGGTAAATCTTCTAGAAAATCTGGGCTTTTGCCATAACCTTCAGTAGTTTATGGTCCATTAAGGAGTCAAATTAGTGCTATATTCACCAGGATAATCCAACTTGAATCTGCAAAGCCGCGTGATAAAAGGCTAATTAGTTTGTTTGTTAATTGAAAGCATAAGAATTTGTCTGTAGGCTGAATAAAACTAAAAATACAAATTAATGAGAAAATTGAAGGTGTCCGACTTAAAACAAGCTAGAGAAGGAAAAGAGTCCCTCGTTTAAAAACTGCCTGAACTTTGCTAACGAGCAGGTGGGGGGCTTTAAAAGTTACTTTAGCGGCTTATTTGTTGCAGACTACTTTGTTGAATGGAACGGCCAGTGGATTCACGTGTTTAGACCTGACGTGGAGTGCACCAACGGCATCATTCACGTCATCGACGAGCCATTTGTCCTCGAGAGCGACATCAGGGCTACCGGCGCCTCCGACACCATCGCTCACAGCCTCTTCGTTCTTCTATCGTCATTCCTTTTCGTGAGAATCTTACAAAATTAAAACGTCCATTAGTTTATTTTATTGGTCAATTAATTTTTTAAATTGTGAGTGTTTTAATGTGAATTTCCTGATTAACATTTCGTACTTTATAGGTGTTTGTCTAATGCATTCCATGACTAGCAACAATACGCTATTTTATCTTAACTGAATACCTGTGTAAAAAATATTAACTAGGAAATTGTACATTTTTAACCTAATTGAAATCTCAGTAAGTCTAGTTCGTAGAACAGGTATATATCAACCGCATAGGTATTTATTTAAATGTTTGTGACCATTTTTTATTATTTCCTAAGTAGGTACAGATAAAATTTGTAGAGATTTTTCCTATAGGTAGCTAGATTTCATAAGTTTAATACCTATCTATATTAAATAATATTGTACTGTTGATATACGCGTAGATTGCTAATAATACCTTCAAGAAAATCTAGCATTTGTGAACTGCAATTATTTTAATTAACAATTTGAAAAATTATAAAGATATTGTGCGATGAAAACTATATGATACATTTTCATTACCTGCATAACTTCCGCCTTTGGAGTTTATAATTTTTATAAAATTAATTGCCCTTTGTTTCAATATTTTTCAAATTATTAATACTTTGTGCCTTCTTTGGATAACAAAAAATATATATTATTATGTTAAAACTACGTATATTTTGAATTATATTTAAACAAAATAATATTAATATATGGTATCGTTGTATCCATAAAGTTAATTTGGTGTTGTCCAAATATATACTTAATCATTTTGACGAAATTATATATTATTAAAATTCTACATTGGAAATGTTTAAAAAACTAGTTTATAAACATTCAAAAATGCGATAGGTGCATCTAATATTAAGCTCTTCAGTAAAGGGCTAAGTAAATAACGTAATTTAGTAAATAATACTTTGTGTATAGGTATTAGATAATCATACTATGATATCGCTATGCTTAAGTGTTCTCGAGTGTGTTTTCAACCAAATATTAAGTAAAATATATCAATAAGTATAAAAAGGGTTTATACTACTTTACAAGCTAGTACTTTATTCTAAGTACTCGATATTTAAACTAATATCAATGTTTTAGATATGTATATAAGGATGAATGCTTAAGAGATAAAATGCATTTGTGATTTTCCTATGTTCATTAAGCAGGTGTAAATAATTTGTGTAAGTTATTGTAGTTCGTATAAATATGACATATTATTTAAATATTATCTACTATCGTGACTGAATATTGAAAATATTGATTTGCAATTTATTCCAGATAAAAACGTTTACAATTACAGAGGAATTGTGTACTTATAATTTCTATATAGTACTGACACTTACTTACCTTAATTATGTTTGATGTTCTCAACATCGTTTCTAAGGTACTATGTAATAACAAAGCAATAAAAACACTTCTATACTGCACGTATAATTTATTTTGCCAAAGCAATGTCTCTTAACGATTGTATTTTGAAGCTTTTATCAATACAGTATCTACTAATTAATATTATACAAGTCTTGCAGTTCTATTAACTGCAAATTATATAATGGATTGTTATATTTCAATTAATACTGCCGATTTATAGTTTAAGATAAGGTAATTTTTCCAAAATATATAGTTACAAATGTATGGGACGAAATTACCCAAGACAATATACCTATTTGACCATTGGCTAAGTATTTGGAGCGTTTCAATAATTCCATTTAGTGAATATTCGGTGTACGAACCCATAGGAAATATTGATTGTCTATGTCAGATTAGTTAAAAGTTATGAGGAAGTGTTTCATGAAAAAAGAATTTATGTATAAAATATACATATAAAAATTAACTTGAGTTTTATTGTACGGTCTAGCAATATTTTAAGTACCACATTAATGTCACTAATAGAGGACCGGGCTCCCAAAAAAAGCTGAATAAAGATAGGTGAGAGCAGTAACCTCCCACTCTCACGGAGGAGGAATCTGAATTTTTGAACGATCCGGGTCATTAGCAACAGTTATTTTAAGTTCTAGAGTTCAAACAATCATTCGGTTATAAGATCCGACAAATAACCCTAATCTTACTTAAGTAGACATCCAACCAAGGGACACGACAGCGCCGTGTGAACACGTTTTTTTTAGATCATATAGAAATAAAATCCGACAAAACATTGTAGGATACAGAGTCGATTATAACTATTTGGACATTTCTTGATTGAACGTACACACGTTATCTGCACTTTGAAATTGAGCAGAAAATAGCATCCCCCTAAAACAATCAGACACGCTTCGTTTCCTACATTCGTCAAAGAAAAATCCCGCGCAATTTTGAAAAAACTTTTTACTGGCAATCTTTGGCGTTTGCTCTCGTTCCCAACGCGGTAATTGAACGAAACGCTTTGGTCGCACATTTTTAAATCCTACATGGTTTGAGTTGTGACAGGATCATCAGTAAGTAATCCTGCGATGGATGAGGTGAGTAAAAATAGAAAATGGCTTATTTTGTTTTTTTTTATTAACTTGCCCTCATGAATAAATAAGTAGGTAGGGAATAAATAACACTAAATTACGGAATAAAAATAATATCTTACAATATAATTACTGTTATTTAAAAAAACAAGAATATTTAACGATTCGTTTTTCAAAAAATTGGAGATAAATATTCGTAAAATTTCTGATTTAGTATTCAATTAAGGTATACTTATATAATTGGTTCACAAAACATTTTACAAGAGATGGTTAATTTTATTTAAAAGGTCGGATAATGTTGTCCATCACACATCTGATACTTTTATCCAGGTGCGTGTAAAGGCCTAAAGGGTTAAGCGGAGGATTATCCGACAAACGAGAATTAAATGAAGGTAGCGCGATTTCAGGTAAAGAATTCAATAGGTAACAACATAATGTATTTAAAATATGAATTTTTGATTGAAAGATGAAAGTATCCTTGCAATTGTAATGTCAAAAATTAGGATGATGTTATTTAAGCCTAAAAAGAGGACAATAGACATGGACAATATAAAACAAACATAAACCAACTTAATGTAAACTCTAATATTTTTTTGTCCATAAAGGTTTTTTTTAATCCAGAAAACGCGCGGTTAAGTAAACACTAAAATAAAATAAATGAGAAACCTTTGAGTTCCAATTTATACTCTTCGTAATATGTAATTTAAGGAGACGTCAGTACGTAACATGAAAAGCTTCAACAATACAGAGGATTTTAAGCAGTCAATAAAGTATCAAATCCACCCACTTTTTCCGTGTCCTCTTAAATTGTCTGAGAAATAAATGCAGGCTGTTACGACTGAGCCCCAGGTATGAAGGAAAATAAAAACATTTTACGGATTCAATATATCTTCCCAATAAAATAGGCATTGTCTTTTGAAGTTGGTAGAATTCGAATACGCCAGTTTATAGTTTTGTTAAATAAATAAAATAAAAATAGTAGTCGTGTTTTCAACAGTATAAAGAAGTTAAATTTATAAAATTTTGCTACGAGTATACCCTATATGTAATTAATTACCTGCATCACCCTTATTGACGTTTCCACTTCTGGGACACAGCGACTTCTCTCTCGACAAAGCCCTCAGAACATGCTGGTTTCCTCACGGTGTTTGCCTTCACTACTAGAGCACGTGTTTTCAAAGCGCACATACATTTTCAAGAAGAAAAATCCGTGCGTGTCTGGGTTTTTCACCCACGACCAACACGGCTTATTTTGTTCAGTATAGATAATTTATATTATATCAAAATGTCAAAGATCTTATAGTAAAAATGTTCTCAAAAATGATTCTATAACAGGCGCATGTTTCATATAAGTAATAAGTCCTCAATATAATAACTTTTGTAATATGTGCTGTCGGCTGTGCCTTAATAAATAAATAAATAATTCTCTGCCTACATTAATTCAGAGATTAAAATCGTTTGCTAAGAAAAAGAGGCAGATTGGGTGGAAAATGAATGAAGCCGACAATTAGCAATGCAAACGAGACTTAGAAAAAGGCGTGATTGTATTTCTTTAATTAAAAGAACAAGAAAATTATTTTTCTTAAGTACCTACTTACTGCTGATTTATGTTACGTAAAATATACTTTCTCAGTTTCTGGGCTCTACACCTACTTGAGGTAAAATTTCTGGATTTATAGAACTTTATTTCTCACTAGGTGACCTGCCCGCGGCTTCGCCCGTTTTAATCTCATATTTTCTCACCTTTTAAATCTTCCCTAGACTAATAATTTTAAAACCAAAAACAGCTAAATGGCCCAGCCCAAAAAGAATTTTATCGAAACTAACGAACAGAAACTCATTTTAAAGCTACAAAGTAAACAGAAATGAAATGAATAATAATAATGTATTGTATTTAATGACATTTCCAAGTGATCTTTAGGATTTTATGTAAATAAATGACATAAATCTTTGAATATTTAATCAGATAAATGCTATTTTATTCTATTTTATGCCAGTAAACACTAAACCTACAAACCAAAAAAGAGTAAGTAAAAAATGCTCTATGGATAGAGCAGAGGTAGAGTAAGAAGGTTGATGTTAAGGGTCCGGACTCGTGCTTCACCTAGATTCTCCACCTGGGTGCAGCACGGGGACTTGACAAGGTCCCGTACTCCAACTAATGATAAGTACAGTCAAGCATATATAGGTAATGAATAGGATTTATTTGAGCGTATTTTTTCTAAAAAATGGAGCAACGAAATTTCATTATGAACTAATTGCATTTGCGAATTTAAAATAAAAAGGTCTTTATCACAGTGTTCTTTGCGGCGTTTAGTTACCGATAAGTCTATAGAATCGGTATTTTGCGATATCACTGTTAGCAATTTATTCATGGTAACATAGCACAAGTAATAATTTTGTTTTTATTAATTTTTATGCTCCAAAAAAGCTTTGTATACGTATAATACTCAAACTCTATTCTGTGCATCACAAAAGGTTGTAAACGTTATATATTAAATATAAATAAAATCAGTTTATATTAATTTAATTATATTATTCTCTACATATAAATTCACTTCTCTTACAGAATTGTTTTAGATCTTTGAATCATAAAGGGAAATAATAGTGCTTGACTGTCCAATAACGTCATTAGTTGGAGCACGGGACCTTGCAAGTCCCCGTGCTGCACCCAGGTGGAGAATCTAGGTGAAGCACGAGTCCGGACCCGATGTTAATTCAATAGTACGAGCTCGGCTGTCGTATTGCGTTCAACAAACGGAGGTAACGAGCGACTGCGGCGCGGTTTGGGGCCACACGGATGCGGTCTGGACATTGACGATAATGAGGCCTTGCTTGCGATTAACATAAACAAACAAATGTAAACCTTATTCGAGAGATAGTAATACTCTTGTATATGTAAAACCTACTGGATTACGTTGGACATCCAGAACTAGACTTTTTGTAAGCGTGGTTCTGGTTTGGATATATTGTTATGAGATTGTAATCACCGACTTTATGGTAAAAGATATGGTGTTGTATATGTACATATATTTTATACTACATAGAAAGATAGTCAGCTATAATGTTTTTTTTCGCATAGTGTACCTAGTATTACCTTATAGATACTTAAATAGGTATTTCATAAATTATATTGTTTGTCATCTTAAAAATACTGTAATATGGTTTCATTAGCTGTTAGTTTTCTTAAAGTTATAAAAATAATATATAGTAAGTTATTAAACTATTTAAATAAATTAAAATAATTGCTCTACTACGCTGTATTACTCTGCTGTTGTTAGTATAACCAAGAATATTTCACCAGAGAATAGCAATGCGATCTTAATATCACTCGCATAATGTTAGCTATAACGTTAGTATCATTATGTGAAAAACACACTAATTCTGAAATTAAAACCCGTTTAGCATCTCTTTGCAAAAGCCTTTTTGTCCTGGGTGCCAAAGGACAAAGTAAACATTACTAGCTAAGCGGAGCATTAGTGTTTATGCGGGTTTACTTAAACATTGAAGTGGTTGGTTCAAAAGCACCTATCTACTTTAATCATCCTCATCTAAATAAATAAATATATTTGACAATTCAGACACCAACATCTAGCCCCGTGGCAAGCTTGAAGCTTGTGTTAGGTGCTATATTTCTGATATAAGTACTTAGTGTATATTACTTATACATATACATATATGTATATATACATAGATATATATGTGTTTACTATACATACAGACCTGGAACAATTATCTAATGATTGTAGAAATTTATGTTCCGAGGTGGGAATCGAATCCGCAACCTCCTTCGTCACAGAGGTCATCATAATACATCTTTACGGTAGCTATTTGATGAGCTGTACCCACGTCAATTCTGACAACTCCATGTCTGGTCATTTTACGTAATGTATTTACGAGAGTCAGTTAAAAAGAGATTTGTGTAATTTATCTAAAAATATTGGCTCAAAGCCTGTTTAAAGAGTGTTGAGAAAAATAATAATACAATAGACTCATTTTAACATCATCACAACTATATAAGGTCCCGTAGCTGGGGCATAGGCCTCTCCAAGAAAATAAATTGGTTATTACTGGGCCTATAATGATTGGTCTTAAGATAGGTGTTATCACCACCAATTTGGTATACTTACCAGGTTTCGTGTTGCGCTGACTGTCTTCTGATATTTACGGTTTGACGGTCACGGGAAATTATGAGGTGGTACTATTCATAAGCCAGCACCACACGGCTGTCAATTGACGCAGCCTAAATGCATCTATTTATCACCGTTAGTTGAATCTGTCTCGGCTTATAAATCATGCGTGCATGTGGTAAATGTTGTTAGACGCCGGAAGTGGTTGCCACCGGAAACAGGTCACCGGATGCGCGCCCTCTACTTCCGCTTGCACTGTATCATCGAGGAGTAATGGAATTCAATTTGAACTGTTTAAGTAAAAATCGAGGTTTAAAGTTTCTGGGGTTTAAAATTAAATAGTATTTAAAAGGAAAATGTCGACTTATTGTTATGTGTAGATTTATGTAGATAATAAGTATCTCATAAGTTTTTATACTGACCTTTCTAATAAACCTTATTAAATAACATAAATCTTAATAAATAAAAACGAATCGCAGTTCGGTAGTTTCGAGTTCTTTAAGAGGCCTATTACGTGAAATCGCGAAATTGTTCGGTTTTCTCGTCCTAATTCTATGGTTTGCGTTAGTTGTTTGATATTACAATTACATCTTTATAATAGTTCGTTTTCTCCTCTACAAAAGTAGTAAGAAACATTTTAGATAACTTGTTTATATATTGAGTAATAATCATTCTCCGGATACATGTTTCGTAAAAAACGATCGAAGACCTGTTTTCTCAGCTCTAATTTGTAGATTCTAATGAATATAGGCGATAAAACTATTTTTTATTATGTTACGTATATCCTATTCTTCATTTAGAGTAGAGTACATTTTCGTTAAATGCTTTTATTCTAAAGATATACCGAATTTAATATCGACCGAAAATGCTTCGAAACAAACCTCAATAACTCCGAAGTTCTAAATCAATGGGACGTCATATTTATATCAAAATATTTATCAACATTTGCTTAAACTATGATATTAATTTTAATTTGTAGAACGGTTTTGGTAATTTTTTATGAATAAAATAAAACTACCATAATTTAGTAGTTTTTTCATTCAGCCGGCTTTTTCCATTTAGTACCGCGCGAGCGCTTGTCGAGGTCGGACCTATGTCGGTTGTTCTTGAATAAAATATAGAAATATTTCGTAAAATGTCAGTGTGTGGGACTGTCAATTGCTGTAAAAACGCTGTTAGTGTGCGTGTATGTGTTATTGCGATACTACGACCGACATAAGTTGATCCGTTGATAACGATCAATTGTTATTTTTATTGATAACGGTCAATTATTGTTGTTGCTGGCCTAAGAATTGTACCAAATGTTGCTGGCCTAAGAATTGTACCACATCATTGTCATCTTGTTTTACCTTATTTATTTGGAGGTTATGCTGTAGGATGTGGATTGCATATCTAAAGTTATCTATCCTAATTAAAAAACAACAAGGCAACTTTTTTTGGTGAAACCGTCCAACGACTAAATGTAATTATGCCTATGATTTTTTTAGATTATGACTAACTTGCCGACCCGCCGACAGCTGCGCTTGCGTTTTTACGTTA
Organism: Chloroclystis v-ata; assembly: GCA_963691955.1. Classification (NCBI taxonomy): domain Eukaryota; kingdom Metazoa; phylum Arthropoda; class Insecta; order Lepidoptera; family Geometridae; genus Chloroclystis; species Chloroclystis v-ata. The sequence goes on along the minus strand of OY829902.1, from coordinate 4,810,062 downwards.
TTTACTAGTTTATGTTTTATAGCCTTTTTCGATCATTTTACTATCCAATACTGAAATCATATTTTAAATCGGACCCGCGGTTCCTGAGTAGCACGTTCAAACAAATAAACAAGCAATCTCCTCAGCTTGATAATTGTAGTATAGATTTCCATAATATTTATTACAAAGAAAATATTCCGTAATTTTTTGTTCTTATTTTTACCGAGTATCCAATATGTAAACAATAAATAATGTACCTTTCTAATAAATATATTATTTATTGTAAACATTAAATAATTGTACCTTTCTAATAAATACAGGGCGTCCCAAAGTTATGGGCCATGGAGGGGAAGTACCTTAAATATCGTAGATAGTGAATTTTGCTCAAAGAAGACTTCATTTTATTTTTAAAAGTTAGTAATTCTGGATTCATAGATTTTCTAAAAATTACTTGCTTTGTCTGGGAATCGAACCGACTTACATGTAGAAAAAAAAACTCTATTTTTATGATACCAATCGAAAGAATAGCTAAAAAATAATAACTCTGCTTAAGTAACATAGTATTTTAAAAGAAAGGAACAACGTGAAATTAATTATTTTAATCAAATAAAAAACATGAAACATTTTTTTTGTAAATTAATTAATTAAATTACTTACTTTTTAAAATAAAATGAAGTCTTCTTTGAGCAAAATTCACTATCAACGATATATATGGTACTTCCCCTTCATGGCCCATAATTTTGGAACGCCCTGTATATAAAATAACACCCCTATTCACGTTCGCACTGCTGGGATAGGGACTTCTCTCTTGACGAGATAGATTAGGCCTTAATTCACCACGCTGGCCAAGTGCGGGTTGGTTTTTTTTAATATAAAAATTAAATATTTTAAATAAGTTCGTAATAAAATAAAAATAAATAGTTTATCAAAATAAAAATATAATGGGAATTATTCAAGATGACATATGTAGATAAATGGATATTCTACATCTGTGTATGACATATGTAGATAAATGGATACCAATAAATATAAAAATAAATATAAAGTTCGAAACTACAAAAATAATACCTAAACATAATTAATACAATACAATACAATACAAAACACTTTATTGCACACCAAAACAAAGAAACAAAAATAACAAAAACAACAAAAGAAACAAGTACAATGGGCGGCCTTATCGCTAAAGAGCGATCTCTTCCAGGCAACCTTTGGATGGAAAGAGAGCAAAGTAATAAAAAATTGACGGGTGTACGAATACATATAATATAATACATAATGTGAGATAGAATACAAATAATACAATACACTAATGAATACTTATATAAGAATGTTAAAATATACTACGTAAACATAAATTTATTATAGTTTTGCCAAGTAAAATTCTTTTAACTGTTTTTTAAAAATTGGTAGTGACTTCGCTTTTCTCAGGCTGTCAGGTAAATCGTTCCAGAGGCGAACTGCATGCACAGAGAAAGACTTAGCATAGAAGGATGTATGGTGAGAAGGGAAGTTTAAGGTAAAGTTAGCTGATGATCGGAGTACACAAGAATCAATAGAGTGAGAAGAGTGAAGGAAATTGAAGCGTTCTTTTAAGTATGAGGGAGTTAAAGGATTAAAAAGAATATTATAAAGAAGAGAAAGGATGTGAGTGTTCCGACGATAACGAATCGGAAGCCACTGAAGTTGTTTACGAAATTCAGAGATGTGATCAAACTTCCGGAGACCGAAAACAAACCGAATGCAGACGTTTTGCAGTCGCTCCAGCTTATTAAGTTTCTCCTCGGTTATGTCAAGGTAACAAACATCAGCGTAATCAAAGATAGGAAATAAAAGAGTCTGGGCAAGCGTAATCTTAGTGGCAATGGGTAAGAAGTTGCGCAATCTACGCAACGATGCAGCGGAAGCAAACACCTTGCGACTTACAGCATCCAACTGTTGGGCCCAGGACATATCGCAATCTAAGATGAGTCCTAAATTCTTGACACTTCTGCTAAAGGGAACACTAACACCATTAAATACAATTGAAGGTAAGGATAACCAGTTAACTTTAGCAGAAGTTCGAGAGCTACCTAGAATGATAACCTGGGTTTTGCTAGGATTAATTTGGAGACCATGAGCAGAGCTCCAACTGCTTATATTAACTAAATCCTGGTTCATATTATTTATAGCATTGTCCAGGTCATTTACAGGTGCATGCTGGTACAATTGTAGATCGTCTGCATAGAGATGGTAGGAAGAAGTAAGATTAAGAGAAATAGTATTAATAAATAACGCAAACAGAAGAGGAGATAAGACGCCACCTTGAGGAACACCGGCGGAAGTACAGGACCATGAAGAGAATATATCATTAGCACGTATCCTCTGCCGGCGCCCTTGCAAATAACTGCGAAACCAACCGATCGCTGGTGGAGATATGTTAATTGATTGCATAAGTCCAATGAGAATATCAAAGTCTACTGTGTTAAAGGCATTGCTGAAGTCAAGTAAAGTAAGGATAGTAAGGGAACCGGTTTCCATACCAAATCTTATGTCATCAGTAATTTTAAGTAGCGCGGTAACAGTGCTATGACCTGTACGAAAACCGGATTGGAAAGGATTAAGAAGATTATAGGACGTAAGGAATGAATGAAGTTGACCATGAACAAGACGTTCAAGGACCTTAGAGAGAAAAGGAAGGATAGATATAGGTCGGAAGTCAGAAAAGGAGTTGGGCTTTGATTTTTTCGGAAGAGGGATAATATAAGCTTCTTTCCAGTGTTGGAACTGTTTCAGAACCGATAGAGAAATTATGGAGATGACATAGCACAGGAAGCAATTCATCAATTATTGGAGTAATCATGTTACGACCGATACCGTCACCTCCTAAAGCATTAGAAGAAATAGACTTTATGCATCTCTTAACATCACACTCAGTGAACGGGCTGAAAGAAAAAGAAGGATAAACAGGAGTAGGCAAGCAAGAAAGATTTTTTAGAGTTTTATTTTTGACATCCATGTCCATGTTAGTTGTCGACGAGAAATGAGTATTAAGAGAATCGATATTCACATGACTAGGAAGACACGATTCTTGACGTGGCTTGCCCACTCCCAGTGTTCTCAAAAATTGCCATGCTTTGGCTGAGTCAACATCGGAAAGAGAAGAGTGGATATAGCGGCGTAGATAAATTAAAACCTTCATTAACGAAACTTTTATTTATTCAAACACAAATATACCATCTAACAAAACAAGCAACTTAAATATAGGTAATATAATTTATTTGTTTTGTTATAATTAGAATTTGTATTTAGTACGTTCAATTTAGACTTTCGAACTTACATAAAGTCCCAACATTCGACAAAAAAAAAACATTTAATTACAAACCTACACACCAAATTTCAGAAGAATCGGTTTAAAAATGAGCCCATAAGATGAGATGAATGAGGACATTTAACTTCAATAAGACTATTTTCAGTTTTATTCTTATATATATAATTATTAATCATGAATGTTTTAATTTAAAATTATGTACCTACTTAATTGATTTCAAATAATCAATCAGATTTAAAATAAATATTGATATTATTAAGATAAAACATAATTGATTCAAATATTGAAATAAAAATATCCACCATTTTGAATTTAGGAAAATATATTAAACACCTATCAATTAAATAAAAACATTAATATAATAATTATTTCGGAATGAAACTGAAAAAAAATCCACTCAATAAAATGGAATTTATTCGATGCCATTTTCTACAGATCTAAAATAATTATTAGTATATTTGTATGTTTTAGATCGACGAAGTATCAAGATCATTTAGTATTTTTCATAGAATTCGCGTGACGCGCCGGTCACGTGGTGCATAAAATATCCAATTTCGCAAAACTTCGTAAAGTCACAAGGCTCTTAAATGATAATACAGTTTCTTATAAGTACCTGACAAAATTATAGACAGCGGGCGAAGCATGTCTAACAGATAATAAAATAAATATGGAAGCCAAATATATGTATATACATATTGTGAATACTCCATATCCCGCCTGTATCCCGTATCCCAACATATAGGTACCTACCTACCTACTTCACATGAATTTGTAGTAAAGTTCTGCCCAAGTAATGCGATCGAAAACTTCAGAACGTTATGTAATTTGAATTCAACATTCTCGTAATAACTCGTTGAAAGGTGAAACGGTAAGGCAGTAAGGGTTCATGAAAGGTTTCGTCTCGCATGTAGCCAGGTTATAAATAATTAAGCATGAGCATGGAAACTCCTTAGCTAAAGTGTACGAATAATTCAGTAACTTTAACTTTATCGCATGATTTGAAAACTTGTGTTTGTATGCTTTTAGCAATACCTACGTAATGTTATCGAAGTGCTCTTAAAGTAGGAGATTTTCGGCTTGTTGGAGAGTTCAGAGGAAACAGGATATTATCGTAACATGTAAACAATGAAGTGATTTGATTTGGAATATAAGCCATTTAAGGAGTTGTTCCACTGTGTTTTGTAAATCAAAATCTTTGAATACGAGATTAAGCTTAGCCTGAGAAGATTTATTTAAGTTAAACCTAATTCAATAACTTGTTTTTATAATATCAAGCATCTAATATCTAATGATTAGGAAGAAACGTTGTCCAAGTATAGTTATGGAGTTTGGGAAGAGCCCTGGGGTCCCTGAAGAATGGTTTAGTTCTCGGCACAAGCCTCTTCATCTCGCAGTCCAGTCGCGATTGCAGTCTCGACACAATATCTGGGTTCCGTGCTGATATGTCTTCTGTTTCACATGGATCATTCTTTATATTGTACAGGCAAATTTTACCTGAAATGAATATCATTATCATCCTTGTTTACGTTTACACTACTGGGATATGGGCCTTAATTTACCACGTTGGCCAAGTGCAGATTGGTAAATGACACAATGTCAAAGTTCTCAGAACACACCGGTTTCTGGACTGTGTTTGCAAAGCGCACATAGATACATTTCAAGAAAAAAAATGCGCGGCGGGGTTTGAACTCATCTGAAATGACTATACATCAACCTATAAGTTGTGACTGGACTCAAATTATGTTAAACTTGAAAAATGTTCAGTGCCTAATCGTGTATGCTTACCATTTTCAGGAAAACAGATATCTTCTGTTATATTATTACATTTCACTTTTATTTCCTCTCTTAAATTTACATCGTTAATATTAAACGGTTTGCCGACTCTTTCTAATATTTCATAAACTTTGCTTTTCTGTATTTCTTTTTTATATTCTAATCCATCTCCAATAATGCCTCTTAAATCTTGTCCATAATAATCACTATACTCAGTCGAAGGATCTCCTCTTATAAGTTTGTATTCACCAGAAATTATGGACGCAAATCCAGTATAATCATCTATTTCAACCATTTCTTCTCTCCCTTCCTTATTCTCCGCAATAGCTTTCCAGAGATCTTTTCCATCGATATTTTTTGGCGGATCAAAACCAGCAGCTTTCATAACAGTAGGTAACCAATCAATTACATGAATATAGCCATTCCATAGATGATTTGAAACGTTCATTTTCGAAGACCACAAAAGTCCAGCTACTCTTATACCTCCTTCAAAAGGAGCCATCTTGATGCCTCTTAGCGGCCAATTAACAGCATAGTTCATTGAATTTCCAACTGTCATTCCACCGTTGTCGGACATAAAAGCTATAATCGAGTTTTCTAATATCCCTTTATTGTAAAGAGCGTTTATTATGTCACCAACGCTGTCATCCAGTTTTTTTACCATGGCTGTAACAAGAGATGCGTTATTTGTATTATTTCGTGTCGTAGAAAACTCTAATGAGTCTCATGAATTTGTAAACAGCGTGAATACATTGGTTTGCGGTTTACTAATTTACAGTTGAAGTAGGTGAATGCTTGTCGGCTAGCAGGTACCTACCATTGTGGCATCGGAAACAATGAAATAATACGAGCGAAGATTAAATTACCGTGATATTCTAAAATTCAGGCAGAACTTCATTAAAATATGCAGAATTCCCTTATTTCGGTAGTTGAATCAAGGTAACCAACCATGTTAACGCTGAAAATGCAATATTATTTTTGTTTCCTAGTTTGATAAATCTAGGAAACAAAAATAATATAATATCATTAATTTTAACAAAAACTAAAATTGCGAGTTGGAAGCCTTGTTGGAAGAAAAGAGGGTAGTATTTCAGACAGACCACAAAGCATTGATATGTGTACCTGCATAAATTCTCCTTTCAGGGGACTCCACATGGCGCATAGCTCTGACCTCTTCGGGCGGCGCCTGCAGAATTGTGCCTTCATTAGAGGCGTGCGGCGCGCTGTGTGCTACCATCAGGAATAAGGGGCTTAATGGGTCGTGTTGTTTTATTACTGCAAATAATAATATACAAATTCAGTCCAAAAAAAAATTTTTTTTATTATTATTATTTAATTATTCACGGGCATTATCCAGTCACCATCTTCGATACAATCATAAACCCAGAACAGTTTCAAATTATTTTATTAGTATCCTACCAATTTTATGGACTATATATGGCAACAAATTAATAAAAAAATCCAAATATAAATTCAATTCCAAATCCAAAGAGGTTAAACAGAAAACATTCGACTAACCCCTAAGATGCGCATTGTCGTCACAACCTTAGATTTATTTCTCCAATTCAGTTAAAAGGATAAGACTGTCAGGCAGTTGCGTCTCTTGCGGATACAGAAAAAAATATACGTTCAGACTTACTTTTCTTTGCCTCTTGATTGTAAAGATCCGTAACGTAACCAATGGCATCCCAGTCCGGTGTCATGTTACGGAATAGAGTCAAACCGGAGACTTTACCAGAACTCCACTGTAAATATAAAAAATTACCTTCTTCGATTCTAAAAATATCAATGTCACTTTTATTTAATTTCAGACAGGTACCTATTAAGACGTGTTTCAGAATCACAAACCGAACATTTCTCTTGTGGTTTAATTTATCTACTTATGAATAGATAAAAAACAACCCAACTCACCGTCTCTTGCAAAGTATACTCATAATAATCCAAAAATCCTCCTCGATGTCCGAAATGGCTATCAAACCCCCGGTTCGTTGGCAAATACTCCTCTCTAGAAGATCCGACATGCCATTTCCCAACCAAATGCGTAGCGTATCCGCGCTCCTTCAAATATTGTGGCAATATTTTTTCCGTTATCGGCAACCCTCTGTCCTCGCCATTTGTCAACGGGTAACCTTGCATACCTGGAGCAGTATTGCAAAACCACTAATCGGATTTTCAAATTTGGATTTATTTTAGTTTTGAATTTGGATTTCGTTCAGTTTTACATTCGAATTTTAAACTGTTTCGGATAGCAAATATTTGAACTCACTGAAATAACGCGAGTGGAATTCCAAAGCTTACAATTTAAATATTTCAAATATTGTTAATTTCCAATGTGAATTTATAAATTATATTGAAATCAACCTATTATGAAAACTAATGTAGAATTTAGGTGGGCAGTAATTGTATAAGTTTGTCTTTGTCCAGTAAGTTATATTATTGATGGCATTGAAAGTAAAAATAGAACAAAATAATCTTCCTTCATTATTTTCAGAGATAGGTAAATAATTAGAGCATTCTTACCTAAAGTATGAGCATATTTTCCAGTGAGTAACGCCGCTCTTGATGGGGTACAAGCGCAGTGACTGTAATACCTTCCAAAAGCAACTCCGGTGTAAGCCAGCAAATCTATGTTCGGAGTTGAGATCTGGTCTGATCCGTGAAAACTGACGTCATCCCAACCCTGAAAAATTGTTGCCATCAACATCAACCGTCGAATCAACATTTGACAATCTTTTAGAAAGACTTCTCAAAGATTTATTGGGTTTTTGCGTCAACAGTACCTTCCTGCCAAGAATTCGTGGCATTGCTTGAAAATCAATGATTGAAGTTTAAGATTCAGAGAACAATAGGCTTGGCATTGCTGGGACTAACCCGCTTTACTACCCGATCTCGCTTTACTACGCGGTCTCTGTTTTCATTTAACTTTTCGCCCCCAGTAGCTATCTGTCAAACGTACCTACGATGTAAATGCACAATACAAATAAATAAAATGAACACAACATACCAGGTCATCAGCAATAATAAGAACGATATTCTGTGGCGTATTCTTAGATTGCACTAAACCACTCATTAATGTAATTAAACCGGCACATATTATAAAATGTCCACAAACACCACTCAATTTTATATTTGTGTTAAAAACAATCATGTTTCTTTTATAAACCATGAATGTTTTACATTTATATAACTGTTTATTTTTATGTAATTGTCACGAATCAACAAATGCAATATCTATTATCGTTTACGTAACTGATATGAATACAATGTTTGTGAGAATTGATAACGGAGATCTGTTTTAGTGACAGCATCAGCAACTATACAGTTACACAAACCGCTCTAAAGTGGGTGATAGACGTGCGAGTATGATCGCGAACTTGTGGCTCGACGCCCTTTTTCGCTTGTTGAAGTACATACGTGTACTTTCGGTGACACACCAGCGAAAAAGCTCGTCAAACCATAAGTTTACGAACTTACTCGCACATCTATCAACTTAATTTACATAATAATAAATACGAGATCCTGAGACTGACTTATTATAACATAGACCGAATGTGACTTGAATGGCGGCGCGAGAACTTACCATAAAATGTAAAACCGTTAAATGGAAAGTATAAAATTGTTGTATGGTTAGACGACACTCGTCTTATGAAATTGAGTTGGCAATTGGTTAGGTATATTTATTTATATTTCACTTTTTAACAAAAAGTCTCTATAATAGTGATTGATTTATTGTTTGCCTTATTATTTTATCGTTTTATTTTAATCCCTATGTGATGTATAATATTTTGGTTTTGAATGATTGAACTACTAAATTACAGTTAGAAATATTAGAAAATATTCTAGACCCACCTATTTATTGTTCTTTAATTGTGGAATAAAGAGTAAAATAAATAAAACAAATACTTACCTATATTGTTATGAGAACTGGCAAAAATAAAAGGAACACTTCCACTTATCGTAAACCGGTTACAATTCTAACCAGTTTGATGCTTATTATCTTATCCAATTGAATACATTACAATGTACTGACATACTAATAATAGTACAATGACTCCGTCTCCTTATGTAAAATCACACTATAACTTCTGTAGCTATCAAGCTAGACCTTTATCTTCCCATGAATGTCATCAAAAGGGATTTTGTGATAGAAGCTAAGGAATGTAAGCACCGAAACACGAGCAGCAGCGTCGTAAAGAGTATTGTTAACCAACTTCCTATCATCAACCCGTCTGGTAAACGTGGTGATTATATGTATGTATACCAAAATCCCTAATAACCAATAACCTAATAATGGGACTAATAATGGGTTCTATTCGAAAGACCCGTCTTTAGAAGTGGGTCATAATATGGGTAAACGTTATAATGATTATGATGACAACTGCTTAATTACAAAAAAATACATTTATTTTATATACAGCAGGTTATTTTAAACGGATAATCAAAAGTTGATCAAGGCCAAATCATTTGGGCCATGATCATTACGTGCATACGAAACTATCACAAAAATGATAAAAACAATATGTCACGAATCACGATATAAATTGCAACATGCCAGACAATGAAATCTAATTCCATAATGTCAAACGAACTATTGAGAACTATTGAGTTAATAGTAATAAAATAAGTAAAAAACTAAATAAAGCTGAGTGAACTATTTTCAAATCATTAATATACTCGTAGAACCACTAACGTTAATAATAAAACACAATTTTGTTTGAAAGTTTATAGAACTATAAATTGACAGCCATTTCGTAAATTAAAAGGTTTTGGCTGCGATTTTCATCGAATTGTTTGTCCAAAAAATGTTTCGAACACAGATAACGTATTCGTTCGAAAGCTTAAAATTTGAGAGCCGTAAAAGGCTCTCAAATTTTAAGCTTTAAGCTACCTACGTTGATTTTGTATTTTTTCAGTCGGGAATAGTGAATTAAAATATGAGCATGTATCGAGTTTAAAACATGTTTATTTGATAACTTATAACTAAAAATAATATCACCATTTCAACTTACGTATCCTCGTAAAAGTATCAACCTATTGACTACTGTTCTTATGATAAGATAAAGCATAAATATGAGGAAATACACAATTCAATTACTCCATTATGTTTAATCAACGTAATATATTCAACTAAAAATAACTTAGACAAAATTACTTTACCTCTCATAATAATTTGTACCGCATTGATTTATATTCAGACTAACATTTATCATTCAAGAAGAACTGTCTTATTTTTGAAAATGAATATAATAGAAATAGACCAGTGCAGTTAGCTTCAAAAATGGTCAAAAAAGGAAAAAAATAGTAGTAGAATGAAACCCATTAGAAAAGGAGGGGAATATGATAAAAATGAAAGGAAAAATAAATTACGGTCGATCTGAGTTCGGGAAGTGGGAGGGGGTGGGCTTTTAAGGGGAGAAAATGGTTTATCTCGATTTGCGGTGAAACTACAAGTCCTATGAAAAAAAGTTATATGGCAAAGTTGTAGGTAATAAAAAGATCTACAACTTTTAATTCACAACTTTTTTAAATAACCTCAAAATGTATGTGAAAAGTTCAAATAACTAAGTTTTTTGTTTTTTATTTCTAACTTTTTCAAAATCATTTATTTTTCTACAAAATTTGGTGAAAACTTACCTATTTATGTCCTTAATACATTGTGATTTACTTGATTGAAAATATTATTGTTTTCACCTTATTTTGACTTAATTACTAAAAAAATAGACCAATTTTCAATCGAAAATTCACGTGTCAAAATATTAGCTTTTTTATAAAAATCGGTATGCTGTTTGTTCATTGAAATCTTTATTTTCTGATGGTTAAGAAAAATATATGCATTACCATAGTAAATTTTCTCAGAAAATGCACAAAACCGAAACAAAAATTTGTATCATTAGGTACAACTGCATCATAAAAATGTGATTTTGTCTTTTCAGACTATATAATAATAATAATAATATAATAATCTGTTTGTATAATGTGCAATAAGTCGGATTATAAGCAATTATATGAAATAAAAATTGCAAAAATCACATTTTTATGATGCAATTGTACATAATGATACAAATTTTGTTTCGGTGTTTTGCATTTTCTGAGAAAATTTACTATGGTAATGTATATATTTTTCTTAACCATCAGAAAATAGAGATTTTAATGAACAAACAACATACCGATTTTTATAAAAAAGCTAATATTTTGACACGTGAATTTTCGATTGAAAATTGGTCTATTTTTTTAGTAATTAAGTCAAAATAAGGTGAAAAAATTAATATTTTTAATCAAATAAATTATAATGTGTTTGGGGTATAAAAAGGTAAGTTTTCACCAAATTTCGTAGAAAATAAAATGTTTTTGAAAAAGATAGAAATAAAAAACCAAAAACTTAGTTATTTGAACTTTTCACATACATTTTGAGGTTATTTAAAAAAGTTGTGAATTAAAAGTTGTAGATCTTTTTATTACCTACAACTTTGCCATATAACTTTTTTTCATAGGACTTGTAGTTTCACCGCAAATCGAGATAAACCATTTTCTCCCCTTAAAAGCCCACCCCCTCCCACTTCCCGAACTCAGATCGACCGTAATTTATTTTTCCTTTCATTTTTATCATATTCCCCTCCTTTTCTAATAGGTTTCATTCTACTACTATTTTTTTCCTTGTAAAAAATTAAAAACCCTGGTCTAAAAGCTATTTTTTTATTTAAAAGAGGACCTAACCGGTGTTCGTTAACAAGTACATAGTATTTCACAAATAATTAAATATTTAGTTTCCAAAGTCTTTGAATTCTTCTCACTACCTATAACCTAAAGTTGTTTAACAAACACATAAAGTTCCGTATTACAGTCGGCTCGTTGCAATTAACAACGTTAGCCTGAGTAGGACCCTGAACGGTACCTAATAGATTACTCGAGTTGTTCACACTGAAATTCAACGTCAAATTAAGAGAATTCAGATTGTCTATGAAATCTATTTCATTCGTGATATAAGGTTGCCAATTGTAGCCGAAATTGGCTGGATCTGACTCGTTTCGAAGGGCGATGGGGCCTCGTCTTTGTTGCAAAGACCACAAGCCCCGCAGACGGCTTGTTAGAAGGGCAGATATTTTTGTGAGGCGGTTCCACAGGTCGTGACTCTCTGAAGGGTCACGTCGCACGTTGTAAAGGCATCCACGGACTGAAAGGAAAGGTTATTTCTTTAGAGTACGAAATAAAATATATTTAAATTAAGATCAATCTAGCTAGACCAATATTTAACTAGAATATTGCTCTGGAGTTCTGCATCATACCCTTATGTTTGGTGTGCAAAGTTGAAAATAATATGAGCTTTTCGTCCGCGGATTTGATTAGGTACATTTTTTATTTCGAAAAAAAAATCTTCAAAGTACTATTCAGAATAATTTATGGAGAGAGCAATTAGGAATATAAATTTACAATAAAACTTAAGCTTAGATATTAATTAATTTATTAGCTTTGATTCTCTTACCTAGTGTCGGTAAACAAGGCGTAGCATCCCTTTCGGTATCCTCCTGTTTTATAGTAGCAGCACTCCTCATGGCATCAACATATTTCGAGTCTAAATACGTTCCCATAAACTCAAATATTCTTGCAACTTCACAGCTTCTGAGAGCTGAGTAATAATTAGGCGTAGGTTCTCTATTCGCCAGAAGCTCCTCCCCATAATACCCGTTATTTAACCCAGTCACGTTACCAACTATGACTTTGAAATCACCAGCTCTGTATGAGGCATACATGTTCTGATCACTGTCCTCAACAGTTAGCAAAACTTCTCTGCGTTTAGACTCACTACCCTTGATGATTGAATCCCATTGGTTGAATCCATCTACAGCTTTGTGTAGGTTACCATTTGCTGCAGATATCAAAGTTGGTAGCCAATCAGTTATGTGCATGAGACCGTTCCAAACCCTTGGCGTGATAGAAGAGTGCCATATGAATGCGGGAACTCGAACTGCACCCTCCCAAGGCGTGCTTTTAATACCTCGCAGAGGAAGGTTCATGCCCCAATTTCTAAAAGTACCAACAGTAGGTGAACCATTATCTGATGCAAATATTATCATTGTATCGTCCAAAATGTTTTTCTCTGCCAAAGCTCTCACAATTCGTCCGACACTACGGTCGATCTGGGTCACGACCTCTGAAAAAGTTAAACAATAAATTTTTCAATCAAGAAGTGTCCACTTCAGCGAGATTTTGTCATTGTTCAAGCAAAATCATTGTTGCCGTGTCTTTAGGTAATAGCCCTAAAATCCTTTCTCTCAACCTTCACAAAACTGGTTAGGAAAGATTTGGTATAATCCATAGCAAATTATTTACAATCGTGTCGGAATATATTTTGATGTCCTTTCACTTTAAAAATTTTGAGACAAGTTTCGGCAACAATTGAAATATACTAACGTTTCAGTGTGGCAAGTTGTTACTATGTATAATAGCAACATAGTAAAGAAGTGGATACGTTTGCTTGCAATATTGTATTAGGAGATGAGTTGAGCTGAGTACCAATGCATACTGATTAGGAGTTGTTGGTTACTAAGTAAGTTTCATTGAGCTTTAGCTGCTAATATTAAGGTAAATCTAAGAACGCTTATCTTCTATTCATAACTTGATATCTTATTTCAATATAAGTACTTACCAACTACATTTATTTTTACTATAAAGTTGTGGGCTTAGTACAAATCCTCATTTACATACGTAATCTTTATCAATGATCTAATTATTAATATCTAGCTCAAAATGTCGTTTGCATCTAGGTTAGGTACATACACCGACAAAATAGGGTTAAGTTCGTACAAATTGATAGATGTATTACTAACCTTAACCTGGTTTGTAATGATTACCGAAACTAATTTTTCAACCTAAATCTAAATCATATAGGTTGCGGATTGGATTCCCGCCTCGGAACAACAATTTGTATGATCTGCAAATATTTGATCTGGGTGCCTGGGTGTTATATGTATATGTAGGTATGTATAATAAAAGATATCATATTAAAAAAATATATATCTATGTATGTGTATGTATATTATATTAAGTAAGTATATCAGAAATCTAGCACCCGCTTGTGTTAAGCTTCGAGCTAACCACGGGGCTAGATGTCGCTGTGTAAATTGTCCAGCAATATTTATTTATTTACCTGCATAGAGGCGACGATCGGAATGAGCGATGTGTCGATGTTTTACACTGGAGTACAGAGGCGGTTGCAGCGGCGCTCCGTTGTTGCCCGCGTGAGGCGCGTTGTGGGTTACATGCAGGAACAGAGGTTGAGAACCGTTGTAGTTGTGGATTACTGGAATAAAACGTGGGAATTATCATCATCTTTATATCAATTGTTGACACTCACTGAGTAAAAGTCTCATCTTTATTATGGCTTTTGTAGGAACTAAATTAAAGTACATTATTAAAGGATTTGCAAGCTGTATTTTTCAAAATCAAAAACCACTACGTTATGTAAAGTTACATACAGAATAAATTTTTATTAAACGTGAATAAAGCCTTATTCAATCCCGAGAAACGGAAATCGCTAACTCACCTAGAATAAAACAATAATATTCGACGTATAATATACCTACGCTGTTCATAATATATACAGGGCGTCCCACGGCCATGCCACATGGAGGGAAAGTACCTTAAATATTGTAGATTGAACATTTTACTGAAAGAAGACATTATTTTAATTTTAAAAATTATTTAAACTGCATTCATAGATTTTTAAATAATTACATGGTTGAACCGGGAATTGAACCCGTTACACGAGAAAAATAATTATCCTGTAACTTTATCATACCGATCGAAAGGCTTCCTCAAAAGGATTATTATTTGCTAACTAACATAGCGTCAGAAATAAAAGGAAGACCTTGAATTTTAACATTTAATGTTAAATTTAGTTGAAATTTGCTGTATGTCAGTTGTTTGTTTTTACGGCAATGCCAGGTTTTCTGAACTAAATTTCACATTAAATGTTAAAATTCAAGGTCTTCCTTTTATTTCTGACGCTATAACATAGCGTCAGAAATTAAAGGAAGACGTTAGCAAATAATAATCCTTTTGAGGAAGCCTTTCGATCGGTATGATAAAGTTACAGGATAATTATTTTTCTCGTGTAACGGGTTCAATTCCCGGTTCAACCATGTAATTATTTAAAAATCTATGAATGCAGTTTAAATAATTTTTAAAATTAAAATAATGTCTTCTTTCAGTAAAATGTTCAATCTACAATATTTAAGGTACTTTCCCTCCATGTGGCATGGCCGTGGGACGCCCTGTATATTACATATATGTAACACATAACCTAATGTTGTTAATTAAAAAAAATGTTTGATATCATTGTTTAATGTTTAATCACGTGATTTTAGTAGGTGCAAATTATTATGTACGGGACTGATTGCCCAGTGCAAATAATATTTACTTACTTACTCTAGAGGAAGTTATTTGTACAGGCAACCAGCGCAAATAAGTTTTTATGAAAAAATAAATTTATACCAAAATGAAAAATACATGATTAAAACCTGTTATTTCGCTAAATGAAGAAAAGTTATTTAACTTACTATTTACAGAGCGATCTGTGATTGCGTCTACAATGTAACGTTCTTCCTCGGTCTGCGGAACGTCACCGTCGAACAGATCCAATCCATGCATAAGCCTTCCGTTCGGCCACTAAAAACAATACATAAAATAAATAAATATGTAGGTATTTAAACAAATGACATTTCTTCGGAAAATAACATAAAACTTGATTTTCGTATTTTAAGGCCATTTTAATAATTAATAATTAATTTTATTTATTTATTATTTATTTATTTATATTATATCCGGCCGGTTATTTATTTAATTATATCCCTTCCGCTTTGATTGCCTCTTTTTTTCATGCGGAATAATATTTTTTCTGTGGTTGAAATACCTAGTAAATGGTCACATTAGGGAAAAAACTATCTGCATTCCAAATTAAGCCATTTATCGTGAAAAAGCATTTATAATATTAGTAAAATTCAAGGTTTTCTATTTAAGATGTGAAGATCTGCTTTATCTGTGGCAATTCTTTAGGCGCGTTCGCAATAAAATTATTTCGTATGTTTACGTATGATATGTACAAGATAACGCTTATTCAAATATTTAAAAAGGTGAAGGATAGCCGACACAGGTTTGCATCCTAATAAATAATGTAATGACCTCGCATGAGCCTCGCTAAAGCAGTCACGTGGAATGCTAATCTCATTGCGAACAGCTGTTTAGTACACGTGATCGTAGAGAACCGATTGTAGAGAAAAAGCCTACTGAAAACTACAGAAATAAAAAAAACTTTTACCATACTTGAGGTCATTTTTTGCTATAGCAATGCTGTGTTATAAAAACTAAAACATAGCATAGTATCATATTAAATAAATTGTTGAGACATAGGTATGTCGACATCGACACCTTTTTAAAAGTTTTGGTACCTCTGAGAGACAATTCGAATTCCGAAAATCTATGTGCCCTTTTTCCCGGTTTTTGCCCGGTTTTCCTTCTTTGTTTAGATAGGTACCTAAATGAATGCCACAAGATGGCCGACTTAGCTGAAGATTTATAATTAATCTGGTCTTGAACTACATGCTACAGATATCCATGTAACGATTTGACAGGCCACGAAACCCCATACCATAACAACTTAAGCAGTAACTTATAAGTAGGAAACCTTACTATAAGTAGGTAAGGTTCTCTTGTGGAACTACAAAAATAATAATATAGTTATCTCTGCTTTATGTTTTGGCGCAGCTAGCAACTCTCCAAAACTTTCCTAGATTAAAGTACAGAACCGAATGGCAAAACTTCTTAGGATATGGTGTTATGTTTACAAAACCTCACAGCTTGTGCTGAAATGATAAAATATAGCTGGACTATTCTCATATTAATCATCTTACTCCGAACTAAGCAGAACCTGTTATTTTGCTAGACAACACTAGATTAGACTACACTATATAATAAATATTTTATGTAAATAAAAAATTTGCCAGACAAAAACCAGTGTTGAGTTGAGTAGGTATACAAAGACAGGTTCCTAATTGACAGTCTCAGTAAATCAACCCATTTTATTTATAATGTTGCTTTTTGTTTACTAATTATTATAAAGTTGCTTTTTATTAGGTACCTACTTCCTACCTGACTCAGTGAATCTTAATTCATCACCACCATCTTATCATCCTGTTAACCAAGTTTTTTTAAATCATTTTATGTCCCTTCAGTTGGGATGGGACAGGAAATTATTTAAAAACTTTAAATACTCACATTTTCAACTTTATTATACGTGTAGTAGTCTATAAACCCTCCTCTCATGCCGTAGTGAGAGTCATAGCCTCTGGAAGTGGGCAGGTACTCTTTCCTCGACATACCCACATGCCATTTGCCAACAAGGTGAGTCGTGTATCCTAGTTCCTTCAGGTAAGATGGTAGGAGTCTCTCTGAAAGTGGGATACCCCGGTCTTCTGAATTGAAGAGCGGCAATCCGTGCATTCCTGGAAAATAGACTCGAATTATTAGTTATCTCTTCAACTCATGTTACCTCCATAGTCTACGTTAAATTATTAATAGACGTTCAAAAAATAATCTACAAATTGTGAATGTATTTCGTGAGAAGAGCGCATGTTACAGAAACGCGTACGATATTGTCAATTTAAAATTCTTAAATAGATCCTGCTATCCTGATATCTGCTTTCAAAAACGTTTTTTTAAGTTATTTTCAAGGTTTTTGTTGCTTTTGAAAATAAATAAATAAGTACTAAGGCTTTAGAGCAAGTTGGTACTTTCGCAACTATTTTTGCAACCGGCTGCGAAGCATGAATTATAAAATTACATTGATGGAAACAATTACTTTTATAATCACGCAATAATATTGGCACTTAGGATAGTATCATCTGCACAATTAAACCGCTATAAAAGAATAGTAATTTCGTCACTATACAACACTTTGCTGTTCTTGGGCTGATTATTCTTATCTACAGGTAGAATTATGCAAATCTGCAGAAGCTGTTGAAAAGGATTAAACCTTCGACAGTGTGAAGTGCCTAAGTAAAGCAAGGGCGTCACAAGGTTTTTCATACAAAGATACTCTGAGTGTGCATTCAATTTACTTACCAAAATTGTTTTATGATGATTATGGATACAAGGTATTTTGTGTATTAGAGAACTATTCTTTCATTAAAAAGTTTTTAAATGGATTTAAAACTTTTCCACTTAAAAAAATTAAATTACCTACTACTCATGTAAACTATGATAATTTTATGTAAATTATAATATCGATATCGTGTATATAAGAGGGAGCGCACTTTCATTCAGCAATGGGAACGTAAATAGGGGTGATGATAATAATATCGGTATAATTTACGTAAGTTATTCCTGATTCGAAGAATAACCAAAGTTAATAATATCATTATAACAGACCTCAAATTTATTCAGAAGAAGATCTTCAGAATTTAAGTTTTTTGAAACAGATCTTATAAGTGTTTGTCTGTATACATTTAAAACTGTATTTAAAAAGTATCATAAAAAGGGTTTTGGGCGAACAATTTAATTACTTGAATTAATTTATATAACAAGTACCTACCCACTAAACCACTTACCAGCGTAGATGTGGTTACTTCTTATTTTAGTTCCTTATAAGAGCTAGATGAATATAAAAATGCATACGGTAAGAAAAATTGTTTTTTCCCGACCAATTTGTTTTCTAATTACTTTTTTTTCCCTCGCTTTACTTAGTTATGATTCAAATACATCAACACTGTGAGACTATTTGGTGGCTATGTAAGATCGCATCTTCTGTCATTTTACCTACAAAAACGCTTACCTTATTTATTAAATATTGCTGTTGTATGTTTTCCTAATATGTATAATTTAAAGAAATCCATATCAACTCACCTAATCTCATAGGGTACTTCCCAGTGAGCAGCGCGGTTCGAGCGGGGGTGCATATCGCTTCACTATAGTACTGCTGGAGAATGACCCCTTGGTAGGCCAAGCTGTCGATGTTTGGAGTCAAGATCTGATCTGAGCCGTGGAAGGAGACATCGTTCCATCCCTGGAAAAAAAAATACAACTGAATGCTTGCTTCTTTTTTGAACAACGAATTAGGATTCGCATTCGACGAATTTATAAATTACTTTCTTTCTTTATTTCTTTCAACATGGTAATGCTAATTTAGTTCAAGTTCTAAACCTTTCCTGAACTACATTTATTTAGAATAACGAACTCAATTTTTTTTCCAATCAAATAATAAACTTCTAAGGTCAAATTACTGCCATACACTTGTGTGTCCATTGAGACAAACACAAACGTGCACTCACAAGTAAAAATAATTGAATAAAAACACACCCTTACTTTTTCAATCTCAACTTGTTTACCTACCTACTTCATCAGAATGGTTTAATTATTTTTTTCTTTGAGTTTGTAGGTACGCGTGCCTCATGCATAATATAGCATTGTGATCAAAATGAGGCTCATTGTTTGTTTATTTTTGTTACGTATTAATTACCTATTACCTAGGTCATCTGACCTTCACATTGATCGTGTGCCCGAGTCAAAAGACATTTAAACTCAAGTTCACGTAATGTTTATCAATTCAGTTAGCGTTCGCGCGGATAAGATAGATATTTCATTCGGTCAAGGCTAATCTTAGTTCGGTAGTTGGTCAATCGGATATATTTTCGCGTGTAGCACGACATTGTCCGCTAACTAAGCATAGATAGCATAGAATGCAATTGCTTGATGATCCTTCGTATTAGCATTAGTTTAGCATTTTGCTAGTTTGTGTTGGGGTCAAGACGACTTGAGGAATACAAGGGCAGTTTATTGATAAATACTGTAACTATTTGCGCGACACATGGTTACTGTGTTGATTCGTTTGAACATCTTCCGGCAACCGCGGAAGACTAGCGGTAATAAGGCACTGAGACAAATATGGGGCTTTTTATGTCTATAATAGCATAGACAAAATAAGGTTTCTTTTGTCTATGATAATAGCCACGTAATTTAGTGAGGGTTAAGAACAGAGTAGGTACCTATAGGTATATGTTATTACGCGAATAAATAATTATTTGTATCTAATTTACAATAAAATAAACTTACAGAACTGTAAATAAACGATTAATATACTTAGGTAGGTACTTAATATGGTCGTGCTTTGTTAATCCTTTCTCAAATGACATTTTCAACAAAATACATAATATATTATATTTATAATGCCAAATTATCGTACAAATTTAAATAAGTAGATACTTTATTGCAAGATCTTTTCTTAACATATTCATCTATAACTTAAAAGTTAAGAAACGCTTTGACTGTTACTGATCTAGAAGGTAATCTTATCTGTGATTTTACTTGATCAGCTAGCAATTCAATAATAGCTTATAGGTAGTTGAAACAAATAGGAAGCGTTACGCAATAGGTATAATATTTGCGGACATTGTGTTGTTGCCTTTTGCATAATTTATTATAATAAGTACCTAGGTCTAATTTGCATGCCGCTAGGAAGAACTATAGGTAGTTTGTTAAAAACAACACAGACCATTAGTCACCAGAAAATATAAAAATAATCATAGCAAATAAACATTTGTTCCAATCACCCAAAAATGTTGTGTTTTTGTTTTATAGATCTTCATTAAAATTACTCGCAATTTATATAATTTTAAATTTTTGATTTTGCAAACTCCAAGATGTAGTTTTATGGTACTACGTAGGTAACTACTTGTAATTGAATTTGTTATTAGTTTGATTTTGACACGCTCAATGAAAATTTATTTTTAAGATTGTTAAATCGCTGTTAAGAGTTCATTATAATTAAATATTTAAATAAATATAACTGATGCCGGACGAATCACAACATCTAGTCCTGTTGTAGGTAAGCTCGAAGCTTGTGCTGGGTGCTAGGTTTCTGATATACCTATTATATAGAATACATATATACACATAGACACATATTGCATTAAACTAAATTCTTATACATGTGCCAATAGATAAACAACATTAATTAAACACAAAAGTTATAACACCCTAAAGCTGCGCAAAAGAGCCTATTTTGACGTTGATACAGCAGCGTTGCTAAGGACGACTTTTAAGACGTTAATTTTATTATCTGATACGTCTCTCGCGGTTTGGAGAGATGTCCCTTCCCTATTCTGGTTTACATCATCTATAAAGTAGCTACTTGTCTATTGTTTCTGTTTAATCAAGATTTTATCCTTATAATTATTAAAATAGTAGTCTACCATTTAAATGCACTTTGCAAACAAGTTTATATGACCTTCATAGAAGTATCTTGACAACGTGATTTTTGTATTCGTTAGATGTAATCAATTTTTATGTCAATTTTCCATTAAATTTTGATAATTTATTTATTTATTTTATTTTAAGGACTCCCAACAAAAGATACATTGATTTATATTCTAAACATTATTCACAAGGTCTTCGAAACTTATGTTCTTTTAATTACAGGGGGCCACAGCGTGCAAATTAATTGGTTGTATCGTGGTTGTATCAAATCAATAAATGCAACCCTGTCTATTATTTATTTAATTCAAATTGAAAAATTTAATAAGATCTACTAAAGTAGTGCCTAATAGTCTTGCTGTAATTATCAAAGTTTGTAGGTATGGATAGATGGATACATTAATGGATATTTGTTACTCTTTTACGGATATTGATGAAACTTTTTCACAATAAAACATTTAGCTCACATATCAGAATAACACAAGATTTTTACCGCGATAAAATCCACTATAATGATCAATCCATCAATCAATTTGTATGTTTAAGATACGTACCATGTCATCAACCATTATGAACACGATGTTGGAAGGTCGCTGAGGGTAGGCAGATGCAGTCATCATCAGGAACACAGTCCACCATTGTTTCCTGAAAACATTACGAAAACTTAACGTTTTTATACTAAACTGGCTGACCCGCACGGTGCTTCGTTCGATTTCTATAGTGTTCTAACCAAATTGGCTGGGCCAATTATAGGGATTATATTATGGGAATTCGAGTTTTAGCGAGACTAACGAACAGCTATTTTTTTTTATATAGAAGAAGATGAATCGCACTACAACAGGATCGCAGGATTCAGCAAAATTTTATCAAACCCTGTCGTATGTTAATATTAAAATAAACTACATTTTGGAATGTGAATTTAAACAATTTCCTACGTTTGAGTTTCCTTCAAGAAGAAATAACACCCTATTGCTCTATTATCTATAAATCTCTAAATAAACAATAAATAAATCCAAAACGAAACTTACCAGCTCATCTCAAACTTAAACATTTTCACAAAAAAAAAATCACTTCATCTAAATATAACAATTATTTAGCGACGTCGCGAAATCTTAGATGTGCGAGTTGCGCGCGCACCTATTCGAAACAAACCTCAGAAACGTGAAGCATTGATATGAAATGCTCTTGAGGTCTGCTGGAACCTTGACAATGGACTTATTACTTTGCTAAATATGTAGTTCATTAGTTCAGGTAGTAAGCCGTGTTGGCTAAGTGGGAGCACACTCGACTTTAATTCCGAAGGTTCTGGGTTCAAACACCGCCGCCTATGGATTTTTCTTTATGAAAAATGTATGTGCGCTTTAAAATTACGTGCTTTAACGGTGAAGGCAAACATCGTGAGGCAACTAACTTTGTAGGACATGTTGTGTCATTCACCAACCTGCAAGTGCAGGTTTATGAATCTAAAGCCTTAATTTAAAGTGTAGGTTCGCAGTATAGTGTAGGTGCACGCTGACCAAGTGGGACCACTTGTATTAAGTGTATGTATTAATTAATAATATAATAATAATAATTAAGCTTAAACTCTCAGTTAAAAAGAGAAGTCCCGGTGTCCCAGCTGTGGGAACGTATATAGGGTTTTAATGAATTAGTTCAGGGGGCTGTGTTCTCCGCATCAAGACTCAAAGTATATTATGCGTAATAATAATATTCTACGTATATCTACCGAGAGCATCTAAATAATGCCGCTTAATGATTCGCAATTATCAAGACATAAAACTAGCTTGATTTAAACAGGAAAACGACTGCCAAAATAATAATTTGAAATAAGAACATGATTTGACCACAACACGATTTTAGTAAACTTGATCTTCTTAATTGAATACCTGTTGATCGTATATTTGTTATAAGGATATAGGTACACATACTTGATTCCAGTTTGAACCGCTTGAGTCGGGGCAAGACTGATAAAAAATGGGGTCCTAAGACATCAATTACACCTAACTAAAATGGTTTAGTTATTAATAAAAAAATAATAAAAATAAATAAATAAATATTACTGGACAATTTTTACACAGCGACATCTAGCCCCGTGGTAAGCTCGAAGCTTGTGTTACGGGTGCTAGATTTCTGATATACTTAATATAATATACATACATAGATAGATATTTTTTATTATACATATATAACACCCAGACACCCGGAACAAATATTTGCAGATCATACAAATAGTTGTTCCGAGGACGAGAAAAATAAAATATTTATTTATTTTTCTCTCACAAATTCAGTACACTGATAAATTAACTTAATGTAGGTAGTATAGACAATTTTTAAGATCAGTACGGTACCTACTGAGTCGTTGTGAGAGACTGGTGCCTGATGTAGGTTCTGAAAGAACCTGAATTACAGGTCACCAGGTCGCCCCACTCTGACACTGCAGTAAGTGAACATATTTAAAAATATCCTAAGATCTATTTTTATAGTTATTTTATAGTTACAAAGAATTGCGTCAGTTTATTACTTATTTCTTATCTGTACTTTTAGTGTGATAGCGTATTGAGTGTGTGAATGCGAATTGCAATAGATTAACGAGATCACAAAATTCATATAATAAAAAAAAACATTAGATTAATCTGGCGTGCAAAGTCGTGCGTATCTCTTCACGAGAGAGATAAGGCCCTAATTCACCACGCAGGCGGTTTAGTGAATGACACATCCTTCAAAGTTTTTAAAATATGCCGGTTTCCTCACAATGTTTGCCTTAACCGGTAGAGCATATAAGTATTAATAAGTAATTATAATTATCGTGTAGACGTTATAAGTATAAATTGTGTAACTGTTCTTACATTAATCTAGTAAAAAAATTGAATTTCTAAATCGCAATAATGTGTATCGTAAGTACCCTAACGAAATTCGTAAATTGAGTCAATTGTCATGTCACCACTTACATGTTTAGATCGAATTAGCAGTAATCCTAAAGTATGGTTGCGTTGACATGTAGGTAACAATTTGAACGAATAACATTGTACAATAGACCTTGAGCTAGAAAACTGCCCGTTAAAAATATGAAATAATATTTAAAAAATATCAGAAATAGACTGAAAAAAAGGCATTTTTATTTCTTTGGCATGGCTTTGGAGGACGCTCGCTTTTAAATCCGAAAGGTCGTGGTTACGAAACCCTCCATGCACTTTTACACAAAAAAATAAAGTGCGTTAAAAACACGTGCTCTGACGATGAAGGTAAACATCGTGAGGAAACGTGTCAGTTGGCTTCAGACTAGTTCAGACGTTTGACGAGTTCTGAATACGAGATCGTATTCAGAGAAGAGAACTCTTATGTCGGTGACGGTGACCCACGTTCTTCTACGGATCTTCTAATTTCTGATTCGATCCCGTAGAGAAACACCGAGCATAGCCCTTTCCATAGTCTCTGAGCGACTGAATTCGTGGGGCCTATTATATAGTGTAGCACCACGTTTCTGTCTGTCATCTATGCCAACACACACTGGTTGTAGTATTCGTCTTTGGGGTATTTTAAGCTTCTAAATAAAGTCGGTTAATATAAATTAGGTATCTACTTACCTGGATAGGTACTTATTAATTTCATTTAGGTACTTTGTTTGCCTTTATATTTCGCAATAAAACGTGTTAGCACGAGAGCTATTGTTAAACCAATAGGTACCTACCTGATTGCCCTTTAGAGGCGATTGTGATTTTCTTGTTTGATATCAATTTACCCTCTCAAATTTGGCCTTTACGTGATTTTTAGTAGGTAGGTTATAGAATAACATGCAGGTCGTCATCATTGACATATAACGCTTAAGATAGTAGGGGTACCTACCTACTTAGTAGACCTATATTACACGCAGTATACTTATCCAAGTATTTTACAGAAAAAAAATGATAAACGAAAAATAAAATGGATCGCAATAAGCTTACACAGAATGATGCCACTGATCATCTTTCTCTTTAGTCGGGTTGACCACAACCTCGAGAAGAGGTAAAATGGCACATAGACATACAGGTGGTAGGTACCTATTTTCAATGCCTGCACTGCACCACTCGGCATAGGTACCTAATAATATCGTAGGTATATTACCCAATTATGTAGAATTAGTAACGCAAAGTGCACCAAATATAAGGTAGGTACATATCGTTACTTTGAATAGGTCCGGCACACTAACCTACATTTTATTTAAGTAATCTATTTATAAGTAGGTATATAGGTACCTACTAAGTGAAGAAGGAAAAAATAGATTTCTTGCTTGACCTAGCCTGTAGCTGTAGGTAACACATTTCGTAGGTATGTATTGTAGCACGGTAGGTAAAGTCTTGAACTTAAATAATTTAAATGATTAGGTACGCCATTCAAAGAAAAGAAGAAGGATAACATTGGGTCGAATAGATAGGTTACTTAGTGTTATATTCTCTTTAAAGGATAATATCCAATTATCCAGCATTATAGAAATGACCCTGCACTTATTTAAGCGCAATTTGCCAGTGTCTTTTTTTTAATTTATGGAAATAAAAAGTTGTGTTGCTCTGTGCGATCGCCATTTTGGCAACTTAATTTTGCTTCAAATCAAATGACGTCAATGTCTACGTCATGGCACTGCATGACGCAAGAGCCAGTGTCATTGTCAACTTTAAGCCTATTCTATAAGTTAACTTAAACGCTCAATATCCCAACAATGGCCTGTATATATTTTTTCGTTATCTAATTTTTGAAAATTATACCTGTATGATTTACTACGAAATAACACAAATGAAGCGCACTACAAGTGCTGCATGAGTTTTTGACCTGACGTCACTCAACGAGCGCCGATATAAATTAACGGAATTTTAGCATAAAACAATAAATTGTGTAGCCTTCGTGAAGGCTTTAATTTAATGTAACAAAGTTTCAATTTACTTCGGTCCCTAGTAACATTGCCCATTATTTAGTCACATTAAATAATACCCACTATTTTAAATCCAAAATAAATTAGTGGTTCTCTGTTGGATGTCTTATAATAATATAATAAATTTTACAATAAATACATCGACAATAGTTATTTCTAACATTTTGCAGTCAATAAAATTATGCCATATATTTGTAATTTAAATAAGTAAGTAGGTACAGTAAATACTTAAATCATTTGTTAAAAAATTTGTTATAGCATTAAGCTTGGCGTGTGGAGTATACTTATTTATTAGGGTGGTAGTGTTGTTATGTTATTGCGTGTATTGATTATTTTGTTATTTGAATAAATTCCTATTTATTTTTAGAAGTTTGAGTGGATAACGTTATAATCAAATTGTCTTATTCAAAACTTCTCTCAAACTAACTGAACATGCCTGCGTCTGAGATGCTAAATATAATAAAAGCAATAATAGTCGGTTCTGAAAGAGCAGCAACGATAGCCAGATCCTGTAACTCTGAAGGACTTCTGGTGGACGAGAAATGCAACGAAGAAGCAAACGCACGGTTTGATCGAGATTTCAAAACCATTGTCGATGTATTAGCACAGGAAGCCGCTAAAAGTGAGATAAAGTTACTGTGTCCTGGCTTAGCGGCTAATGTCCGTGGTGAAGAATGCGCTGAAATAGGCGGTATAAAGATCGAACTAAAACCAACTGAAGAGGAAACTGCTGAACTTTTGAGCACTCTAGTAACACCAAGTTCTGCTAAGCGTATGGCGAAGGCCGCCCATTGTGAGGTGAAATACATAAGCGAGGAAGTTCTGCCTGAAAATTATCCTGTCATTGATCCTTCGGATGTGGGCGTATGGATTGATCCTATCGGTAACATTTTCTTGTTATTTCTCGACTTTCTGATTAAATTTATAAAAATAATTAATTATAAAAAATAAAGTTATATTGCCTGCAGTAGGTACATAATATATTATGCTTAACAATAGTTCAACTAAATTATTTCGTATTTTCCAGATGCTACATCAGAGTTTATTAATGGTATGAATGGAACAGCAAAACCCGACAAAGGTCTTCCATGTGTAACTGTGCTCATTGGAGCATATCTCAAGTCTACAGGAGAACCAATCTTCGGTGTCATAAATCAGCCGTTCTACAGCAAGTATGTTTTCACTTTAAGCATTTCAAACAACTACAGAAATGAAAAAAAATATATATTACTAGTAGATAGTCCTGCAGTAAATAGAAGCCTATCTACCTTTATGTTACCTATTCTGATGTTATATTTCTTAGATCTGTTATGAATGTCCGTTACTCGAATAATATAATTTAATTTTCAGTAAGCCTCCATATGGTCGTTTAGTGTGGGGACTCTATCACAGTCAAGGAAACATAAGAAAGTGGGGTGTGTCTGAAAATGAACCTCACAAAAAGAACAAGATTATATTAATGAGTGCCATTGAGGATCCAGAGATTGGTGAAGAAGTAACGCGGCGTGGCTGGGAAATCAAGAACTTATCTGGTGCTGGGAATAAGCTCATGAATGTAGCATTAGGTAAGAAACTATTATCTTAGTTAAACAATAAATTGAATATGAGGAGGAAATAAACTGATGATACGAGTGATAATCTTATAAAATAATATGATTGACAATACACACTTACAAAACAATATATCTGAGGTTACCATGAGAGATGTAGCAAGTGGTATTAAGAGTCTTAAGGCCACTGGCTCGGCTGGACCAGATAATATTCCGGCTTGGTTCTTGAAGATGGGTGAAAAGTTCTTAGCTCAACCACTTTGTCATATTCTTAACCGTGCTTTAGTGACTGGTGTTTATCCGCCCCAATGGAAGATAACAAGAGTAACGCCTATTCCTAAAACCAGTAAAAAGAATCTTGTGGAGGAGTATAGGCCCATTGCAATACTTTCTTGTCCAGCTAAGGTTTTTGAACGTGTTCTGCACAGAGAGATTTATAGGCAAGTGGACCACTTGCTTTGTAATGAGCAGCATGGGTTCAGGAAAAAGAGGTCGGTCAATACAAACTTGTTAACAGCTGTTGACTATATATCTTCTAGGCTGGATCGTAGAATACAGGTAGACGTCATGTACTTTGATTTCCGTAAGGCATTTGACAGAGTTAACAATGACGTTCTTCTCGCAAAGCTAGGTGCTATAGGCTTTAGTCCAGCTCTTCTCCGGCTCATTGCTGACTACCTACGTAACCGCCAGCAATTTGTTAAATTAGGTATTTATAATTCTGACGTATACCACACACGTTCCGGGGTTGGGCAGGGCTCTATACTTGGACCACTACTCTTCATTTTGATGATAAATGACATTCCATCGGTTCTGCGGCATGCAAAATGTTTGCTATATGCTGATGATCTGAAGTTGATCTCAGAAATAAAGTCTGCTGAAGATTGTCTCAGGCTACAGCTAGATGTGGACGCTGTTTACGACTGGAGTGTAGCGAATAAAATGGAATTTAATCCATCAAAATGCTATACAATGTCTTTCACTCGTAATCAGCATCCAATCTGTTTTCTTTATACTCTAGGTTCTGACATCATTAACAGATGCACATCGGTCAGGGATCTAGGTATAACTTTTGATCCGAAGTTAACTTTTAACGACCATATTACCTGTCTGGCAAAAGAAACTTTTCAGCGTTTAGGATTCGTGCTTCGTAATTGTCGAGATTTCAAAAGGGATAGTGTCATAAAGCTAATTTATAGCGCCTTGGTTAGGAGTAAGATTGAGTCTAGCTCATGCGTGTGGCATCCGCATGAAAGTTCCTACACTCTCCTTTTAGAAAAGGTGCAGAAGGCTTTCCTGCGATTTCTGTATAAGCGGCTTTTTGGCTATTATCCTTTTCTCTACCCGACGAAGTTCCTCTTAGGCTGCCTCGGTTACAACAGTCTGGAAGTAAGAAGAAGTAATGACCAAATTGTAATTATGCTGAAGGCTCTGCGTGGAAATATAGATGCACCAGATCTCGTCAATTGCATTCTTCGGCTCAGTGTCCCTGAGAATTATCTACGCGGTAGGAAGCATAGGCTATTTGCAGTCCCGTTCGCACGAACCGCTGCTCATGCGCAGTCTCCCATTCCTCGAACCCTCGCATCGCTCAATGCCTTCCTGGACAGTAACCCTACAAGTGATGTCTTTGCTGATACAATGATAAGTTTAGCGACAAACTGTTTGAAGTTTTGTGAAAATAACACCTAATCGTTTTAATTTTTTATTTTTTATTTTTATATATTTTATTACTAAAAATTGATTATTTGAATAATGTATTTTAAATTGACATTTTAATAATATTGACTGTGAACATGTGACCCTGTAAGAATTGACAAAGTGACCTTTTTGAAATGTATAATTTTTATTAAATATAAGGCTAGTGTTATTGGATATAATCTGTACTAGTTCTCAATAAATAAATAAATAAATAAATAATAAATAAATAAACACGAATTAAAAATTTGAAAACAGCTTGACCAATTTTTGTGGTTTTAGATTCTGTCTCTGTCCCATATATTATATTATATCAAAATTGTCTCATAAAAAAGATTGTGCAATCTGCAAATATTTGTTCTGAATGAAGAATGTATATTAGACATAAAATATGTACATAATGTATTGTTTTAAAAATATTAGTCATCATTCCAGCATCATTTATTTTCATTTATTTTAGGTATTCAATTAAATCAGTTTTACTGGGGGAAGGTAGTATGTTAAAATGTTTTCCCAGCTTATTTATTTATAGAACTGTATAATGCACGAGTTTCCTAAAATTTATATTTACCTTGTTTTTGTCATTCTTAATATTTTGTTTCTTTTTTCAGGTCATGCAGCAGGATACATCCTGTCAAAAGGAACAACATTTCGTTGGGACACCTGTGGGCCACATGCAGTACTTAAAGGAAGAGGCGGGGACATTCTAAATGCTGTGACACAGAAACCACTAACTTACAATCTACCTGATGGTCTGGGAACACAGGCCTATTGCAATAATGAAGGCTTTTTCGCCTATGAAAATGAGGAAGTCTATAAACAATTACATGATGTTCTGAAAACATAGGTGGATTACTCTCAATTTTACAGAGACCAAAAACTATAGTTAAAGTAGGTACATTTTTGCGGATTCAGATAATTTTTATAACACTGCATTTTAAACATTTCTTAATCAACTAAAAATTAATCTTTAGAAATGTTTATATATTTAATTCTGTAAAATCATGATTTTAACAATCTGTGCCCTCTTTTAAGTTATTTTTAATGTACTAAATTACATTAAATTCACTACCAAATCTAGTCAGATTCTAGGAACACCCTAATCTCCATACAACTGGCTAGATACCAGAGTATATTACGACAATAATGTCTTATTCTAACTAAAGTATATATCATACCTTGCTATGCCTTTTGCTGTGTGTTGTTTCTTGCATAGAAATCTAGGCTAAAGGGGTGACACCAAGTGTGGAATGATAATATTAAAAACCTACAAAAAAAACTTATTTTGTTACAATCCTCGCTAACCAACATGAAAAATGTTAGTTGGTTATGGTCTGTTTTTTTAAATGAAGCAAGTTTGTGTGTCAAGAATAATGTCAACTTTGTATTAAACTGGGTTAAAAAATTAATTCTTCTCAGCCATTATGAATCTACTTGTACAATTATTTTCTTAATTATAAGTACTTACTTAATTGAAACTTCTATGTATTGAAGTATACATTAAATTTGTGTAATCTCTTTTTATTGTTGTGGGTGTTTACTTTTTGAATTTAACATAATTTAAGGTAATCTTGTTACTGTGTACTTACAGTGGTTAAATCTACTTAAAAATCTTAATTGTAATTAAATGTTTATCAATTTTATCTTAAAAGTTATATAAAAATATTGTTCCATATCTATTCATTTAAAAATGACAATTAATTTGTGAATTGTGATTTTACAACTCTTCATCATAGGTTTAAATTTAATTAATATTTATATCTATATGTTTAATTGTTGATCTCATTTTAAGTTAATACTTTTCAGTAGACATAGTCTATTCTATTATCAAAGACAAAATAAAACATATTTTGGAAAATATTAAAAATGCATTTAATTTTACAAAATGCATTTAATTTTACCTTATCTAATTATAGTTAAACTAGTCATCATTAGAGGAGGAATCAGAACTTGAACTTTTACTCCGTTTTTTCTTCTTTTTCTTTTCTTTCTTCTTCTCTTTGCTTCTCTTTTTTTCTTTTTTCACTTTAGGCTCTTTTCTGTCTTCTTTTTCCTATATAAAAAAACAATTTAATAGTATGAAACCATTAACAAAACATTTTAAAATAACTATTTGTTATTTTATAGTGATTGACTCTCACTTAAGTTTTTCTAAATAATTAGAAAATGGTATGAGAAAAATTACAAGATCACAACGTAACCCCCCACTCGAGGGCCAAGGTTACGTTGTGATCTTGTAATTTTTCTCATACCATTTTCTAATTATTTTAAAATAACATTTACTAGTAGGTAAATTTTCTTTTTGTTAAAATATTAATTATTTACTATATCTTTTTGAATTACAAGGTTTAGGATGGTCCAATTTGTAAAATTATTTCAGTGGGGGTTAGTCATTTATTGAGGAAGGCTTTATATAGGCTATATTATATCATTTTTTTTTAATTATATAAAAAGAGTGATGCTGTTGGTGGGTCATCTAGTTTTCTAAAAAAAAAATTGCCACACTTTTAGCAATTGCAATCATTAATTTTTATTAGAGTTATAATTGGTGTTAATTATATAATGATATTTATATTTTATGGATTGCATAGCAATTAAATATCACCGAAACATAGGTGTAAATAAAATACCTGCTTGACTTTAGTTACAGGTTCTACAGTAGGAGCACATCCTTCCATCCTCAAAGCAGCTGTTATATCATCAACCTTCGACATATCAGCATTTGGGGCTTTGTACTGTTCACAATGGTCCACTCTTATGGTCCTGCCTAGTATCTGAAACAACATGGATTTAAAAACATATCTAAAATACTAATCAATATACATATAGATTTATTAACCTGTAAAAAACATTTATTTGTAATCCACTTAATTATTATATTACATACAATAGTTGGATCTAATAATTACCAAATAAGACACTCAGCATATAATGCAATGGATACTGCAGTAGTAGCCATTGTGCTGGTTTTCTGTGGCATAAATATTAGCCATAGCTGAGTAATGTTAAGTTTATTTATTTATATAACAAAATCCACAGCCCTTATAAATGTTAAATTAATTATAATTATTATTTAACAAGTGTTTTGATAATAATTAATGTTGTACTGTACTATTTGTGGTCTGATGAAAAGCTATGTCGTAGGCTTGTTATATTTAGAAGACATTTTTGCTTTGAGACAATACTTGGTAAATAAAAAATTCTAATTCATATAAAACTCCATCTGCCTCCTTTAATTACCTTGATGCCATTCAAGTTATCCACAGCCAGTATTGTAGACCTTTGATCTTCATAGCATATGAATGTAAATCCTCTAGATTTTCCAGTAGCTTTATCTCTAACCAAGTTAATATTCACAATTTCACCATATCTGTAACACGAATTAAGAATGTGAAATGAGGTTACTATGGCAAATGGAAAGAAAGGATTTCTTAGAGTCCAATTGCAGAAAAACTTTAGAGGAAAATATTCTATAGAACTGGAGACTAGCTTATTCTATTATGAAGCGTAGATTTTCTTTGGTTTAAAACAGCTCGTATCAATGTTAATGTTCAATATCTTAGAGTCTGACCTTTGGTAACTCATAATATGTATAGAAAAACATTATGATGCTATATGAGATGTAGATGTTTTGTATAGATATTGACAGCAGTCTACAAAATATTTAGGGAAAAGATAATTTTTTGTTACAACTATTAAACATATTATACTTACTGCGAAAAAACACAAATAATATCTCCTTCTGTAAGATCGTATGGTAAACCGCCAACGAAAATCCAGGCGCTGTCTTTATATTGATCATGCCAGGAACTTTTTGAATTGTTAGATAGTTCTCTTTCGCTAAGCTTTAGCACATTTTTTATATTTCTGTAACAAATAATCAGGAAGTTTGGAAACAAGGCAACAAAATGATAAAATTAAATCAACTCGGGAAACTTAAAACATGATGGTAAGTTACCCGTTTCATGTTCAAATATTGTTATAAATATATATACAGGGTTACAGGAAAAATGGTGCTAGATCCTTGAAGAGCGTGGAGTACCCATCATTTCCGACTTATTTCACTATGAAACACCCGGTCCTAAACTTGACCATTTTCGAGATATTCGACTTTTCATTTTTTTATCGAAGATTGCCGATTTTTAGACTACTAAATTAAATTTTGTTTATTTTGTGTATCTAATTATTATTATTTTTGCATTTTTACATGTGTAATAAGATGCTTTAGGACGTCAATCATTAAAATAGTACATAAGTTAATTGAATAGACCGTAGTAGACATGTGAAAGTACTAAATTACTTAAGAAAATTAGAAAGTTTATTTTTCTCTGAGGGATATCTAAAAAAAATATTATGGCAGTTGTTCGGCAGATGTGTTTTAAAATATCTACGTTTCATCAGCTTTCTAACGAGGTATAATAATCTAGGATTTTATTCAAATGCATTGAAAAAAAATAGTTTCATAGGCGACAGTGGAGATGAGAAAATTTATACTTAGCCCTAAAAGGTATAATAAAACAATAGGTAAGCATGAAATGTTATTTATTAAAGGTTTTCACACAACTTTTTCTTATTTTACAGTTCATGTTCAACATGGCCACCCCTGTTTCTGATACATTGTCGCATCCTTCTACGGAGACCAGTCTTTACTACTCCAGTGGTCAACGTGGTCCTCATTTTATTTGCTGCATCCACAATCCTTTCTCTTAATTCTTTCACAGACGAAATTGGATTTGGCTCGCTGTACACAAGAGTTTTCATGCACCCCCACACATGAAAATCCATGGGGGTTAGGTCCGGACTTCTTGCTGGCCATGGCAACGGCCCACCTCGTCCTATCCATTTGTTTGGGTAATTTGTGTCTAGCCAGTCTCTGACACTTCTCCTAAAATGGACAGGGCAGCCATGGTGTTGGAACCACATGTTCCTGATTAGGTTGAGTGGCAAATCATCCAGTAAATCACTCAAGTCTGATCTCAGGAAATTTTCGTAGCTTTCCCCGTTTAGAATATCCGGGAGAAAGTAAGGTCCAATCAAATGATTGGAGATAATGACCACCCACACATT
Source organism: Chloroclystis v-ata (assembly GCA_963691955.1). Lineage (NCBI taxonomy): Eukaryota > Metazoa > Arthropoda > Insecta > Lepidoptera > Geometridae > Chloroclystis > Chloroclystis v-ata. The sequence continues at coordinate 4,775,540 of OY829902.1, read as the reverse complement.
CACGCTGAATCTTCGTTGGGACCCCGACACTCTTTTCTTATTGGGATTCCTTAGTTCTTTTGGGGCCCAATAATGGGCGTTGTGATAGTTAGTTATGCCATCTTTATCAAATTTGGACTCATCCGTCCACAAGATATTTCTTAGAAAATCTGGGTCTTAGGACGTCATCTTCAACACTTCCGTATCACAGGTACAAATCAGAGTCCAGTTAACAAGCAGTAGTCACAAATCAGAAGAAATAGTCCAGAATCACAGCCAAGTCGAGAAAAAGAGCAAAACGATAACACATCTACTATGTACGAAGCACAAAAGCAGACTGACAACCAAAAGCATACCCCCTGTTGTATTCCTAGCCCTAACCGGTCTCTACACATTTTTTCTTTCATCCGCACCTACATAAATCATCACTTGTCACGCTCGCACGGTGCGTCTTAACTTGAAGAACAAAAGGCGCGGGGCCGTTAGAACTGCTACCTGGAGCGTCCCAACTACTTTTTTCCACGAACTTTAATACAAACCCTAGATTGTTATACCTCGTTAGATAGCTGATGAAATGTAGATATTTTAAAACACATCTGCCGAACAACTGCCATAATATTTTTTTTAGATATCCCTCAGAGAAAAATTAACTTTCTTATTTTCTTTAGTATTTCGTTACTTTCACTTGTCTACTATGGTCTATTCAATTAACTTATGTACTATTTTAATGATTGACGTCCTAAAGCATCTTATTACACATGTAAAAATGCAAAAATAATAATAATTAGATACACAAAATAAACAAAATTAAATTTAGTAGTCTAAAAATCGGCAATCTTCGATAAAAAAATGAAAAGTCGAATATCTCGAAAATGGTCAAGTTTAGGACCGGGTGTTTCATAGTGAAATAAGTCAGAAATGATGGGTACTCCACGCTCTTCACGGATCTAGCACCATTTTTCCTGTAACCCTGTATATGGTTACCTAGCCGTCTTCGGCTACTGTGTGTGACTGGCTTTATACTCTGTTACTTGAAATATTATAAATCGGGATGTTTAGCTCTAACATGACTAATATACCCAATTTTTGCTGTAAATGTACGAGAACAGTGAGAACATGTCAGGATACCGTTGACATAATTATATATTTATTGTTATAAATCTTAATCAACTCGTCCCTTAAATATGTACTTACGTCATGGGATTCATGTTTGTAGCTAGTTATTGGATCTTTTGAAGAAAACTGCTCCTATTTTATTTTTCTAGTATGAAATTAATTTCACAATTCACATTTTGTTTGTTTGTATTGTAGAGTGTTGTAGATCAAAGAGAATATAATCACTACGTTTTTGTAGATATACTAACTTTTTTTTAATTACAAAAGATAGTGGCGAACGTGTATTATGCCGTCAACGTCAACCGCCAATGTCAGGTCAATGTCATGTCAACCAAAGTGGTTGGCGTTAACGGCGAAATATCAAATATACTTCAATCAAAAGAAAAAATTGTTGACGGCAGATGGCAATAGGCAGCCACGTTCGCCAAAAATAAAAGAAGAAGAAAAATTGAAAAAAAAACCAAATAATTTTGAAATTTTGTAAACAAACATCAACATTTCTCGACACGACAGTCAACACAACACGGAACCGTGGAATTTATCCATATCCATTGTTAAAAACAAAGAGAATATAATCACTACAACAAGTAACTTGAAGTTAAAAACATTATGACGACACCAACTCCTGAAACGACTGAAAATTTTGAACAGGTCCGTAATAGTAACCATCCCAGTATATTCCTGATTGTAATAATTGATAACTTGACCGTCATTTTTGTCTGTAGCTAAGCTCAGATTTATTAAACCTATTGTTAAATTCCTTCTAGAATGACATAGAAGATGAAGAAACTGAACTGCAACTTGGTGCTACTGCATCTGGTAGAAAAAGGCTTTTCAGCAAAGAGCTGCGGTGCATGATGTATGGTTTTGGTGATGATCAAAACCCTTACACTGAAAGTGTTGACTTTTTAGAAGATTTAGTTATGGAGTTTATCACTGAAACAACACACAAGTATGCATTTTAACTATTAGAATCCACTTGATTTAATTATCTAAATGCATAGCATAACTCAAATGTGCTCAAAATCAAGTTATAGTAAAACCATTTCTAAAATGAATGCCCCTCCACCAAATTCTGTATTTTTTTTTTCTGTGTATTCTGTATTTCCTCTCACACGTTGAAATCATCACGGTTTTGTGGAGGGGAGTTCATTTTTAGAGTGGTTTTACTATACCTATGTTTATTGTGTTTGTATTGAGTCTATAAAATAAACATTGTTATTACAAACTTTCCTACAGTGCGCCAATTTAATTCCAGCATTTATATTTCAGGGCTATGGAAGTTGGTAGAACAGGGAGAGTTCAAGTAGAAGATATTATTTTCTTGGTAAGAAAAGACCCAAGAAAGTATGCTCGTGTAAAAGATCTGCTTACAATGAATGAAGAGTTGAAGAAAGCAAGAAAAGCTTTTGATGAAGTCAAATATGTTGGTGAGTCATAAACAGCTCTCTTATTGTAGCTGTTACTTAGCTGTGAAATTGGGCAAAATATTTTAAATTGAAATTCCTGTCTTTTACTGAATTAATAAACAAAATGCTTTTCTACAAGATTAATAAAATTTTGTGAAATTGAATGTATTAATATTGATTGTTTGTATAAGTGTTTTTTTTGTAAACTTTTAGAAGACCAACAATAGCCTTGATGGTGGCCACACCACAGGGTCATACTACTAAGACTGATGCAAGTAACATAATCTATTGACACATCGCTTTTTGTGCACTACCTGTATGTCTGCACTCAATGTATAACCTCGCTAACCAAAATAAAATGTGTTAACTGCATAACACACACCTTATAATAATATTAATTCCCTATATAAAGAAGGTTGAAAACATAATTAATGTTAAATACCTTTGCTTTTGAACTTAATTATTTTGTTATTGTGCTAACTTAGTAGAAAAAAATATACTTACTAAAAACCAATATTACTTAATAATATTACTTAGTAGTTGGACACTTAATTATAAGTACCATTGCTTTTCTTACTACCTGTTAAGCTATACATGTGGGAATAAAGGTGTTTTTAAGTAAATCTAAATATGAATATAAATTTTCAGAATAAAGACTACATTCCTTTGGATTGGAGATAATTTGAATTACATCTATCAGGATAATATGGCTCAGTGGTACCAACTTAATGTATTCCATTGTTATAGTTTTGTTTATCTATGTACTTTATAAGACAAGAAATGATGTGAGGAAATGAAATAAAATGAATGAAATATCACATAATGTTTTATTAATGTACCTACGGTGAAAATAGAATTGCAAATTATCAAAGTGTAGGTAATAATAACTAGAATGAATTAGATAGGGCTTTTTTTACAAGCCTATAGTGTCACATTGTTAAGCAAATCATACCCAATCATATGATATAGGATAAAGGGATACCACAAAAACCGGGGCAAATGTAAGGGAGGCCACATTTGCCCCGGTTTTTGTGGTATCCCTTGATTGGGAAAATAATAAAAACAAACACCTCTCAAATATGAGAATCATTTATTTGTGCACAGTGAATAATAATAGTAACAACGCTGAAAATGCAGTATATTGTCATAATAATCATACATAATGTACAACAAAAATAAATATTGGTATAACCTGCGCAATTAAAAGTGAATTCTGTAAATGGCGGCGGGTAGGTATGGTACGGTTGGCAAAACAATTTCTCAAACAGGCCGGCGTCACGACGAATTTCCCATACAAACATAATACCAAAATTATTTGTAATTCGAGCATATTTCCACGGTATTATTGTATTATTATTATCTAAATAGTATTTTTATCTAGGTCCCTACAGAGTTTTTTTTACAAAATACTTATTTTATATGAAATTATTTTTTTAGTAAAGTAAAGTAAAGAGTTTAAACAACTTTGCGTTATAAACCCGGCGCTTTTATAAAGGTCCTCAATGTGATCATTCATACGAACGCTTTTAAATCACTTTCGTCTCGTCCCTCGCTTTAGAAAGCCGTGGGATTTTTTTTTTGCTAAATAACTAGCTATAGCGATTTGTGTTGCTAGAAGAAGAAAGAAAAAAAGGACATTCTGGGTACATCCTCTGAATGAACAGAGATACTTAAAATAACAGTTTGTGACACTGTACGAAGATTCGACAAGTATACAAGATTTGACGAATTATTGGAATATTTCTACAAATACTCATCGTACTAATCGCAGCGCCGGCGTTTTTTTAATAGTGTGAATAATAATAAAAAGTTTCATACGGCCTATTACCAGCACTTTTCGTTGAAAATGCAACACTGCTCGATAAAAAAGCGTCGCGTTCTAAAATCGCCGACGTGTGAACACGTACTTGGGTATGCCTAAAACGTTCAAATAGAACATAATTATTATGTTCTATTTGAACGCTTTTTTAACGGACGTTAAAAAAGCTCTCGTGCGAATTAGGCCTGACCTATTTTTTTGTAGCGCGTACTTCACTGTGTGAGTATAGACAGCGATAGAGAGTGAGCGAGAACGCATGCGAGAGGACGCCATTTATAATTCGCTTCTATATGTGCGCAGGTTATATATGCTAAAAGCAATTCTTACATTTACAACAAAATTGTTAAAATAAACTTGTGATACATCTGGATAAAATAAAACAACAGTATTAAATCTTTGTGAATGGGCAACAACCAGTGAATCTTACTTCTACTATTATGACAATAAATAATTTATCAAGTTTTCACATATTAGGCGACTAGACTAAGGTTGTCAAAAAACAGCCAAAAGTCTAAACTTTGGTTTTATCCACAACAAGTCGATTGATTATCGCCATCAATAATTTAATTATTAGGTTTAAATAGGCCATTTGTGGCAGTGTTGAAACAGTGTGTTTTAAGAACTACTTATTCTAAGGTACTTTCAAAGCTCCAATACAATATCATACTAGGTGTTATAGGTAACCTATTTTTAGTCTCCGCTAGTTGAAATAACAAGGGAAATTTTTAATTGTTAATCTTTAGATTACCTATATTATGTTGTAATGTCTTATTTAAAACTTGGCAGGTGTTTGGCCCTTCGGGAAGACAGTTTGAGCTATTCAGCATGCTTAGCACAGATATTATCTACTCAGGATCAGATAAAGGTAGAAATGAGACTTTTATTACACTTTACATCGGCGAGTTGCGCTAATTATAGATTGAGAGAAAAGTCCATTATAAAATAATTAAACTGAAGTTTATTCAAAGAAAGTTCTTCGTAAATAGTTACGTGTAAAAATAGATTTGATAGAAATGGCGCAAATCTGTAAGATCTCTGTGAAAATAGGAAAAAAAATGCGAAAAACAGTCGTCATTAACTTTTGACCCTCAATGCCATATTTTGCATTGCATACTTTCAAGACTTTTCTTCTGTCTTGATGTCCTGTGCTAAGCGTGCTTAGCCTAAGGACTGCATTTAATTCTAAATTGTTACAAATCATTATTTTACTAGGTAGGTATTTATAACGATTTATATAAAGAAGTTGTCATAAGTTATTCAAACGTACATTCATTGTTATAAATAAGATAAATTATTAATAATCTCAAAATATGTATTGAATACTACAAAGTAAAAGAAATAAAACTTCCGTATCGAAAGTTTTTTAAGATCACGAAATACTATATCACGCGCTAGAAATAACTAAATATTATTACAAGATTATATGATAATAAACTTTAAATATAATAACACACGATTATAAGGCAAGTAAGTCTTGGAATAATTTAAAAACCTTGTTTCACAATACAAGTAATTAGTATTATTCTGTACTTACTAAAAACTTGAATTACCTATTACTATTTTAAATAGTTGTTAAATAGGTACCTTAATTATATAAATCTCTACAAAAATTGAGTAACATTTTTTTGGGTATTATCAATAACTGACGATTATAATGAGATAATTACTATAATATATTATTATTTTATGAAGTATGTCATGTACTTAAATTATATTGTCACTCACTCATTGTCAGATAAATTAAGGCTAGTTTAGGACAGTTAAAAAGTTTACCTTGGATAAGTATTAGCCAGTATTAGATTGGCATTCCAGAGTTTTAGTATAATTAATATTGCCAAACCGTGGTGATTAAATTCTATAACGATTCTATTATCGTTTTTAAGCATTCTTCTAGCACTATTATGTGTGTTCTAATGTGAGATTACTAGTTTGGTCCATAATAAAAATTCAAATATCCACACACATTACTAGGTATTGAGTCAATATATTATCAACTAAAAAAATAATACTCAAAGTATTTTTCAAACTTAATTAATCTATGGCAGCTATTGCATTAAACATTTATGAATACGTAATGTATAAGATGAATCATTTTTCTAATAATAAGTGGACCAGTTGTATTAAGACATGGAATTTTAGTCTGTTGGCGGATCCATGGCTGATACGATACCCTTCATAACGGCAGCTGCGGCCAAAGCCGCGTGCGGCTGCCAGTCTTTACCGCGGGTGCCGTCGCGATAATCCGAAATACCTGGAAGTTAAAGTTTAAAACTTGTAGATTTCATCATTCGACAATCATTAGCTTCGAGCTTACCACAGGGCTAGATGTCGCTGTGTAAATTGTCCAGCAATATTTATTTATTTATTAGTAATTTTTTCGTGTAACACATTATGTACCCACATTACTGTTGCATTTTCACTATTATAGTACCTAAGTAGGTAAAATATGTTTACATTTTTGTCACCGTGACTGTTGCTTAACCATATAGGTAACGAATATATCGGCGCGTTCATATCCCTAATAAGGTGCGCGCATTTACATATGTGACAATCATTATTAATTCTTGTGTGTAACAAATATTTACCTACATTGCTGTTGCGTTTGGACTACTAAAGTAAGTAAAATATGTCATGTTCCTACAAGGTAATCCCCACAATCAAGTTAGCATTACAATGTTATATAATTGCAGGTAAATCACCCAACACGTGCGGAGTGATACTTCAATGACGTTGTATGTGGTTTTGTGACTGTTAAACGATTGTGGTTAAACTAACTGCAATATCTGGGTTTACGTACGTTGCTACTAAGGCACGCGCGGTGATACAAGATGCATAATACTATGGGTATTAAGCGAGAGAGGTCGGAATTCGGTAGCTTTGGAGCTACTACCTTTAGTCGTGATGATTACCACCCACAGATCACCATTACCACCCCATGTTTCCTCGTGAGTGAGTGAGTGTCGTCAAACCGACAAGGATTTAGATGGGTACAAGAATGAAACAACGTGTATGTGTACTTAACCCGCCGTATGTGTACTTAACTTAACTATAAAAATAGCGTCATAATTTTTTTTAACTATACATATAGGTATATCAACAATATTTGTACATGATTAGCCGCGTACCCACCTCGAGCTGCCTCGGGCACGGATTTTTCAATCGCAGCACGGCACGGCCCGAGCCATCAATTGTGGCTCAGCCTGCCTCGCGATGAAGCCTCGCTAGGAGCAGTGTTACGCGGCTAATTGGATACAGTAATCAAGGAAGTCTCTAGTGGAGATCACGGATCGGTAAGCGCAGCTTTGGACGTCCATCAACAAGGTGGACAGATGATCTGGTGAAAGCGGTTGACTCGCGGTGAATGCAGGCCGCGTCCGACCGCAATAAATGGAAATCATTAAGGGAGGCCTATGTCCAGCAGTGGGCGTCCAATGGCTGACATGATGATGATGATGATGAATCAAGGAAGTCCGCACGCCTCCGGACCAGAGCATTGTTACCTCGGATGGACACGAAGCAGTCCTTCCTGTTCCCCAGCACGCTGTCGAGCACGGCGTCCAGCTCGCAGTCGTAGGCTTTGGCCCGCACGTGCGCCGCGAAGGCCGCGCGCGCCTCGCCCGCGCTGGCCACGGCGCGCCCGCCCGCCACCGGCGCGCAGTGCACGCGCACGCCGGACGTATTATCACTGGAAATAATAAAAATAAATATTGTTGGACAATTTACACAGCGACATCTAGCCCCGTGGTAAGCTCGCGCTTGTGTTACGGGTGCTAGATTTCTGATATACTTAATATAATATACATACACTAGCCGACCGCCAACAGCTTCGCTTGCTTTTTTTTCATAAAATATAGCCTATATATATAGCCTTCCTCGATAAATGGACTATCCAACACTAAAATATTTTTTTAAATCGGACCAGCGGTTCCTGAGATTAGCGCGTTCAAACAAACAAACAAACAATCAAACTCTTCAGCTTTATAATATTATAGTATAGTATAGATAGATAGATATTTTTTTATTAAATAAAACAAAGAAGGCGATATGTACCTATATTTATTTGTATATTTTACAATTTTCTTCTTCTTTAATTTTTGGCGAACGTGACTGGCCGTTGGGGTTTTGCCGTCAACCGCCAATGTCAAGTTAGAGAATTTCATGACAATTTTACAATTTTGTTAGAATATTGTTAAATGACCGCCGACAGCTTCGCTTCCGTTTTGTTACTCTATCTTCTTCTTATTCTTGGTTTTAATGGCTTCGCGCTTGCTACTACGACTAATACGACTTAAAACTACTACGACTTGCCAGGTTCTGAGAGTTAGTAGGTACTTGGAAGTTTTGTTTTCCAATGAAAATATTATCAATTTTTTGAATGTAGAAACGTAAAGTTGACCAACCGGTATGATAAAAACAACACAAATAAAATGTTTATATAATACAGCAACTGACATAATAAGATATATTTCTTGATAAATGTTATGTACCTTTCGAACTGAAATAATATTGCAAATCAGACCAGTTCACTAGGTAACTAAGGTATAATAAAAACAACACAAATACAATATTTATAAGCAACTGACATATTTCTTGATAAATGTACTATAGATACATATATTTCTAGATATATTTCTGCCTAGATATATTTCTTGATAAATGTACTATCCAACATTGAAATAATTTTACAAATCGGACTAGTTCACTAGGTAACTACCTTAACACCAGTAACTACATACTCCTACCACAGTCATGCCTATTTAATTAAATTTGCATTCATATTTTGCTGTTCCATCTATAAGTTTCCTGTTTATATTGCGCAAATAAAAGACATACATAAATAAACACAATTAGAATATAATTAATCAGAAGTCTTTGTTATTTCCCATAGGCGCTTGGCGCCACGTAGGCACTTAAGGGGAATTTCTGTTATTGAAGTAAGGTAAATAGTTTTTTCCCTATGGATTGCATTGCAAGGCTGTGAGATAAAAGGTGCTTACGTTAAACTTATACCTTTCTCTGAATAAAATTCAAGGGTATTAAGGAGATAATCCATTACGTTTTCTCGGTAGATAAATTTGTCATTTATGTTATTATAAGTATAAGGCAACACAAATAATTATTTGTTAGGTATACTACTATTTAAATGTGTTTATAATTTAGAATTTTTAAGTGGATATTCGTTCAACACATACAAAATACCCAATTATTAAAGATCAGCAAGTTAAAAGTTATGTAGGGAAAATAAGTAGTATTTATTTTCCCTATTATTATTGTACCTCCTTAATTCGAATGTTGCCTCATTCATCCACCTATCAATTCATCCTTTTATACTCTCAAACTTTATTTTTTTTTATTTTTAAGTTTTATTTTATTGCTAAATTAATAAATTATCAGATGAGGATTTATTCAATTAGGTACCACAACGCATTTGTACTTGATATATTAGCGTTGCCCTACACATAATATTACTAGAGGTCTTCACATAAATTACTTATTGGAGATAATTTAAAATTATCAGTGTAAAACTGGCAATATGACTACCACATACTGAACAATTCACCATAACATTTATTATGCATTCGTGGATTTCTGTTTATAAAAAATCGGCGGCTAAGTGATGACTATGCGAGTCAGACTCGCCCTTGCTTCCGCAGTAGTATTTTTATGAACTAGACTATCTATGACGTGTTGGTAGTTTTTTAAGGTTAAGATGAGGGGGGGGGGGGGCATAGTGGGGGATGATTGTACGTGGTCGCAATCCTCAGCAGTGAGGGACCGAGGAAGAAGAAGAAGAATGTATCTATCTTAAAAAAACGCAAGCGTAGCTGTCGGCGGAATAGCTAGTATGTATAATATACTTACATCTGATCTCCTTTAGGGGCGGGGTGCGCCACTTCAATATAGGCGCCTTCCCCGACCTCCATACAAAGTCTGTCCATGTGACCTCCTGGCGCCTCCCAGCGACCCGGCACTCCTCTGAGCCGATCTAGACCTATTCAAAGTATTCGTGAGTTACACTATACATTTTATAACAACGGGAATTACTCACTAAGGAGTTTAAACACCGAGAACAGCGCGAGCAGAGGAGACGGAGCACGGCGGGACGCTCACTCCTCGTGAGAAAGACTGCTCTTGTCGTGGTCGAAACGTCGTGAGTGTTTAAACTCTTTATTTAGTAATTCTCGTTGTTATAAAAGTTCAGTCTTCCTAAATTCATGGACTTAGCAGACAGTTTTAGAAAACTTATAACATGGTAACTATTAACTATATTTTATTTAATATATTTCTATGTGTTATTTATACCACTGTACTTAGACCAACCTGTCATAATGTCGAATAATTTGGAAAAAAAAATCTAATAGTGAAACAGTTGATGTTTCAGTTACTAAATTTTATAAGTATAAAAAGTCTTCAGAGGAACAAAACTAATACAATTCTACGAGGCAGGATACCGAATTATGTTTAGGTTATCTGCTAAGCATAACAATTGGTGATTTGTCATCGGAAAATTTCAAGGATATTTATTTCACAATGTTATAGACTATTCTTATGTGAGTAGTTGTTAAAATAGCTAAAATAACAGTCTTTGAACGCCTCTCAATGGACCCATATCATTCAATTTTATGATAAAGTCTGTTAGAAATTTACGAGGCCATCAAAAGTCTAAAACCACAATGCGTGATTCCAAAAGGTCAACGTAGCAATAACCAGCGTACAAAAATAGGGGACCAATGTCAGTTTAATACAATTTTATTCTATGAACGAGCTAAAAATCTAATCTACGAAACTATTGAAATATAAAACACTCATAAGTAAAACATCTAACAGTGGCATCGTTGTATTTGCTAGATAATAAGAGTTAAAACAAAAAGTGTTTTTGTCACGTTTCAAATACTCTATGTCAACTACTTAACAATGTTTTAATTTGCTTTGCCACCGTGACAAATTATTATAGAGTAATTGTAACAACGATAAAAAATATTCTGCACATAAATTATTTTAGATCAGATTTTTTTATCATGTTTAGAATGTATGCAAATTGTAATTGAAAAAAAAGTAAAATTTTGTTCAACATTGTTGTTTTGATGTAATGTCAAATATTTCATAGGAAAATAGCCTAACTTTAGAAAACTACAATGAACGATCATAGATATATATTTTGTTGTACATAGAGTTAAATACCTTCTTTGACATAAGAGTCCCACAATCCTTGAGCCTTGGTGAGACGAATGGCAATATCCTGAAGCAAGGTATCTACGGGCTTGTAAGGCTTCACTTCATAGTCCCAACCGCCTTTGCCGTTCCGTTCAGCTTTCTCGCAGAAAACGTATACAGACCTGCAATATTGAATTAACCCTTTGTGGCTTACCTTTTTATAGAAGATTTAGGATTTTTGTATAGAGCCTGGCAAATCGGCCATTTTGAAAATAATGTGATTCCGCGGACTCAAAATGGCGGATTAGTATGCAACTGATATTCGAGGCTCAAAAATATTTAAACATCTGCTGTTAAATCTTTGAAACAAACAATTTATGGAAATCGGACTGCCTAAAACATTTTATGGTTACGAAACATTTTAAGGCATCATCCTACGCAAACAATTTGGATGTTTATGTCGTCTACTATTTGGGAATAATAGACAAAAAAAGAACACAAATTAACGACACTACATATTTCGCCGTAGGTAGTTGTTTCTGTCAAATAATCTCCCACAGTTATTTTCCTATAGACGTCACGGATTATTTAGATTTAACGGTAATTCATTCTAGTTTATTTAATGTTGTACCGTATCTAAGGTATTGTGTGAGCAGTAGATACGACACTCCCTACGTATAGTTGTGTATCTGCAAAACACATATTTGACATAAAGTTTTGAAAATGTTAGGAACATTATGAAGTTGGACAGTTATACGACCAAGAAAAACGTACTTAGAGTAGACTTTTGTTTTTGTAAGTTATAATGATAGACTGGCATGTGTAGATGCTAAAAATCCATCAAAAAGTGTGTATCTGGCAGTTACACGAAGATACGTAAGGAGTATCGAATGTATGATGTCTTGTTATAGCTTTCCAATACTAACTTGTCAGCTAAGTCCGGAGCCGGCGTAGAGACCACAACGTCGCCGAGCCGCACGTGTCTGTCGTAGTCCGTGTAGTGAGGCACGCCGCCGCCCACTCCCACCAAAAACACGTACTCCACCTGAAGAAGAGAACTAGATTTAAGACTAGGTTTATACATATATTTACACTTAATCTCTGCTAGGGTTTCCATTATAATTTACTATTGTTAATCGTATCTGTTCATCGGTTTCCCGCGATACGGGTTTATTCTTAGTGCTGTGGTGTGGTGAAATAAAAGTTATTTCTATTTGTTATTGTATTTCTTATTAATCGCTGACCCGCCCGCGGCTTCGTCCGCTTTATTCCCATGCCTTCTCACTCTTAAACCTTCCCTGAGCTAGTACGATTATTTTATACCAAAAGCACCCAAAACGGCCCAACCGTTCAACCAAACCGACCGAAAAGAGGCATTTATAATATAAAAGATAAACAAGACGTTCGCCGCTGTAGCACACACATAGTAACCAAAACATCTGGCAACATTCATAAGAGCATCAGTAGGTATGCAAATAATTTTAATATCACGAGCTAAATTTGTATCCGAGTATTAATCTGACTTATTTCAGTCGATTGTAACGTTTAACCACAAACTATTACCAAAAGTGGACATTCTACCAAACACGGTAATCTCAAAGGAAAAATTGCGTATGTTAATACAATAATTTAATTCTATATTTGAACGCATTGAGTCATGGTTATTTCACGCATCGATACAGCACGGAGCTGGCATCTCAAGGGCGAGACGTAGAGCGATCAGATTTACAACAGTATGTGAAATGGTTACTAAAATACCTCCATTCCGTCAATTAGCGTCTACTTACATTCATCATCATTATCATTTTAGCCGTCGGACGTCCACTGCTGGACACAGGCCTTCCATAATGACTTCGAGGTACTGCTGGTGTAAGCAGCTTGCATTCACCGCGAACCAACAGCCTTTACACGGTTGTCCGTCTATCTTGTTAGTGGACGTCCGACGCTGCTATTCCCGATCCGTAGTCTCCATGCCAGATTTTCGGCATCATCGGCCATCAGTTCTACGTGCTATATAGCCTGCCCATTGCACTTCAAAGAGCTAATCCGCTGGGCTTACATTGTGGTAACGTAATTCGATTCGGTTACGAATAGCTCATAATCATAAGAGTCATAACATCTACTAAATTGAATTGAAAAAATAATAGGAACATTAATAGCAGTCGCCTGGTGAGTGTGGTGATTATACCAATTTTCCCAAGTCCTCTATTGGCTTCAATCTATACTAATATTATAAAGCTGAAGAGTTTGATTGTTTGTTTGTTTGTTTGAACGCGCTAATCTCAGGAACCACTGGTCCGATTTAAAAAATTCTTTCAGTGTTGGATAGTCCATTTCATGAGGAAGGTTATAGGCTATATTTTATGAAAAAAAAAGCAAGCGAAGCTGTTGGCTGTCGGCTAGTTACGAATACTCTTGCCCAGCGTATGGTAGGTAAGGTACTATATACTTACCACACACACTGCTATAAACGTATGAGTAAACGGTAAATATTGTTGATATCATAGGCAGAGAGTGTTCTCTAACCACGGTTGTCTTTAGAACACGTCTAATGTGGTCAATATTAGTCATAAGGACATGCATGACCCTTTAGTCAAAGCAATACCTGCACATACGCAATCTGTCAGGTAATACAAACGACAACGGGTCATGAACTTTGTTTGTGGTTACGCGTGAATCCTTGTACCAGATGATCATTCTGATGAATCCGTATGAGTTCCGAAGACGTACTTTGAGGGAATAGGGTCTTCCATTAATCACACAGGAAATACCTACGCATGACTTTGCAAAATGATCTTAGGAACCGCTGTTTGGTTTTATGAGGACACTAGCTGACCCGCCGACAGCTTCGCTTGCGTATTTTTACGTTATCTAAATACAAAATATAGGTTTTTATTCAACACTGAAATAATTTTCTAAATAGGGTTCAAACCGGAGGTACCTGAGTTCAAACAATAAAACAAACGCTTCAGCTTATATAATAATAGATAGAAGAAGATAGTATTATTTTGATTGATTGATGCACAACTCCATACTTACACATTTATAATATTAATGATAAATATTTAAATTGAATTTAGTTTAAGTAAATTTCGTTTTTTTTGACATTGAACCACGTCATCAGTGATTCAATTAATTTCCACTAGGCCGTTTATTAGCAAGACAAGAACCAAAGGTCAAGTCTTCTTGATATACAAAGACGTATTTTTCGTCAGCAAAGCGGTACTAAACCGAATTATTATAATAAAATGTCATGGTTGCAAAGTCATCAAGAGAGACGTTACCTGACTTATTTTACACACCCAATGTAAAAGCGACAGAGTGACAATAAGACGAGTTTCATTTGTCTGTGTGTGGTAGGTTCCGAACTAGTAAACCTTGTTTTTTGATTGGAAGGTTAATTAACTGTAAGTTAGCTATTTTGATGAACAAAACGGTTCAGCTATTTAAAGTAAAGTAATAAATCATTTATTTACTATAGACTTAATTTATCAACATTACATACATATAGTTGGATATGCTACATTACACATAGGCCACACAACCTAAAATGCAATGGATACTGCAGATGTAGCCATTGCGTTGGTTTTCTGTGGAACCTTTCTAGACGGTGCACGGTTTACGGATTATGAGGGTAGAAGTAGGGAAATAATAGAATCAAAGGTTTGGCCAAGAGCTTATAATAAGCTATCTATACTAATATTATAAAGCTGAAGAGTTTGTTTCCTGTTTGAAAAATTATGTGTTGGCTACATTATTAAATAAACTGTACATGCCCTTATATAGCAGCAAATAATTAATTATTCTACATATAATTTAACATAAATTTGACATTATCCTCAAAATGATTAGTACCTATCTATGTCATTAATTTAATTTATTTCAATTTTATTATAGCTGGGAAAAACATTCTTATGTTTCCGAAAATACCATTATAAATACGAGTGGGTTATCAAATCCGTTCCTTTGGTAACTCCACTAGTATTTTTCATGACCTATATTTAACAATGGGTTAACTATTTTTTTTAGCATGAATTGCAATAAATTAATTTCTTCAGCAAAACGGAACCAAACCTAATTATTACGAAAAAGGTTAGGTTCGTCGTTGATGACTTAATTAATTAAGTGGTTACAACACGTACCTAAGCATCAAATGTATAATCATCCTGACACAAATTGTTCCTATGATTTTACAGTTACATTGCATAATCATGATTATGCATTTGTGGCGCAACTGGAAAAGTTTTGTTTGCGGTGTGTTTTATTCAATTTATCAAATCAATTTAGAGCTGTGTAGCCAACACAGCTCTAAATTGATTCTCGAACGATTGAGCTCTAACTCGACTTTAATTCTGAAGACCGTGGGTTCAAACGCAGCGCACCTCTGGATTTTTTTTCTAACAAATCATGTGCGCTTTAACGTGGATTAACGGTAAAGACAAACATCGTGAGGAAACCGGCGTGTTCTGAAAACTTTGAAAAGTTTGCAGGACATAATGTTATTCACCAACCCGCACTTAGCCAGCGGGCCTAATCGCTTGCAATGCCCACGCTCAATGTTAGCCGCCACCACAAGTACTTTGAGCGTGCGTCATTTAGAGTGTTAATAGGCTGTTCCGTAACCGTAACACAGATGCTAATTTCAAATCATTGTAATCTCAACCTACTAGATAGATTAATGCATTTACTTAT
The DNA here is from genome assembly GCA_963691955.1 of Chloroclystis v-ata. NCBI lineage: Eukaryota > Metazoa > Arthropoda > Insecta > Lepidoptera > Geometridae > Chloroclystis > Chloroclystis v-ata. The sequence goes on along the minus strand of OY829902.1, from coordinate 4,759,370 downwards.
GTAAGAAAAAAAATTAAGTCATAATACAGGTTTGTTTTAATTAATTAATTATCAAGAGATAAATTCCTGTGTCTTAGTAGCTGGAACGAAAATATTACAGCGATGATAAATAAATAAATAAATATTACTGGACAATTTTTACACAGCGACATCTAGCCCCGTGGTAAGCTCGAAGCTTGTGTTACGGGGTTTAGATGATGATCAAATAAATTTTGTGACTCAATCCGATGTTCTTTTAGGAAATAAGGAACATTACCTTTTGGAAGATTCCTAGCAGCCTTGTGGTTGTGTTCCCCGCCGCCGTCATCGCCTCCCTCGTGCGCCCTACTGAAGGCAGTTTCGTTGTAACCACCCGATGGGCGCCGATCGTTCCCAGTGTGTACACGTTTGATTCACCTGATGACAACGTATACAACATATTGAGATAAACGGGCAATACACGTAACTTTTTTACGTTAATTTATGATCGTAATTAAGGTTCGTAAGTAAGGTATTATTGCTCGTTTATCTGAATATTAATTTATCAAACTACGTAATACGCATATATCATTATCATTTCAGCTGTCAGATGATTGAGCAGCAGCTTATTACATTATTACGGTCGAATGTGGCTTCGCGAACCAGCACTCACTTCGCTCACTAAATCATTTGTACGCATATAAACGCTGAAAACACCAATCTTATACGTGATACTCATTACTATCATGCAAATTGTTTTGAACGGAATAAAATAACAAATTGTTTTTTTTAATTTTTTACAGTTAGGTACCCATATTGTTTCTAAACTTTAATATATTATGTTAATTTATGGTATTGCTTTCTGGGATTTTAGGCCTATCGCACAGCCATAGGAAAACTAGCTGGACATGACATAAATCTAAACCATATAAGGTTAATTGTTGGCTTTAGAATTCTCAAATAAGTAGGTATCATGATAATACTAAATCAGTACGCACGTATCTGCAAAGCAGACAACTGCTTAAATCACGCAATCATTTTAACCGTATCAATGTAATTACTGCATTTTGAAGCCCCAAGTTTTTTTTTAATTATATATCGGTGATGATAATTTTAATAAGCTACTTTTTAAACGTAACCAACACGAAATTTGCGACCATAGAAACACTAAAGAACCATGTTCAACATACAGAGAAAAGGTTAAAGGATATAAATAAAATGGAGGATATCGTCTTATAATTCTACAACGTAACAAATGATTCACAGAAATATACCTATAGTAAATGCTTATATAAACGTAACAAGGAAAGTTAACACAACAAAAGTCAATGAAGAGCATATTGGTATAGTCCTCCTGGGATAACCAATAATAATAAATTAATTAATTTAATTTATTAATGCGTCTGAGTTAATGAGCCGAATATTGAATCTATTTTAATTATAAAACCTGTGATATAGTGAATTAAGTGTTAATATTAAAAATGGAATGTGTGGTGTTGTTACATTATGTGCTCGCGATAACACTAATTTCCGTATTGGCACGTCCAACTGACACAAAGAACGGGTAAGTCTTTTTATTAATAAATTAGTAGTTTATTATGACTTGAGTCTGATTTTTCGAAAATTTTCATAGTAGGTATTGATACTTATTGGCCTTTAAGACCTGTCCCGACTAGGTACTTTCAACATCTATTGCAACTCTATAGGCGACAGACCGACGACAGTGCCATAAGAATAATACCATCCGTTTTCCGAATGATTAAACTATCTTCATATAAAATTTTAACTCTAACGGTCTATCTGTTTTGAAGATTACGGCTACCTACTAGCAAACTTACTTAACATGCCTGTTTATTTGCAAACAGTTTCATGTAAATACTTATTACAAGTGCTGATATCAAATTTAATAGGTACATATTATAGGAATTACCTAGTACGTTAGAGATATTAGTTCGAGTAGGTACAAAGGGTATAAGAAGTGACTGTTTTGTTCAATAAATTCCCCCTAGATTTGTGAGAGCGCTGTCATAGCGGTGAATCGCTTAGCTAATCGCTATGCTACTAAACCGCAGTTTCGCGTTTTAGACGCATCCGCGCGGGATTACGCACTAGAGCGGTTCTAATATCCGCAATCCGTCGAAATACGTCTAAGAAAACTACAAATCAAAAGTAAACCATGATAAAATATGAATTTTAATAGCGTCATAGAACAGAATTACCTGTACTGTATTCACGAACAGCATGACTTGAACCTTGTTAACCTCGCTATTCATCCTACATTTCTACGCCTACGCAATGCGGTTGAATAATTAGACCAATCACACATCTAAGTGTTTATAAATCCGATAGATTTCATTTTTATCACAGCGATAACTTACTAGGAATGGTTGTATGCAATACAAAGTAGTAAGATGCTTCGCTTATAGAAGACTACTTTTATATTAACACATTGAATCCCCAATCTTGACAGTACAGGCTGCACAGACATCGTGGTACGAGCGTGTGTGATGGGCGCTGATACTGTTAGCATAGGTTGTTTACATTGTTTGAACATGAAACGGGTAACAAACACACTATTGATTTAAATGGTTTTGAGTTTCCCGATACTTCCACTTCGACACAATTTCAAGCGCAATATTTAGTGGGGCTATTTATTGTTGAAAACCATTATAGCTAAAAAGTTTAGTTAAAATTGGTTAAAATAGAATCCCTACGCTATTGAGAGCATTTAACTGGTTAGTCGTTTTTTAAGAAGATTCTTTCGTTTCTATTAGAACTGTTTGTTCTCCAAATAAAATAATGAAAAGACTACCGCACTGCCAATAATAAAATCAATGCCACGGTGTTAGACTTAACGTCCCCAGTAAAACCAGATGGTAATAATCAGTCGAATCAGTAATAGCTACTTGAAGGTCGACTAACGTTTCTCACAACAACTTCACACAAGCAGGTCATAGTTAATCTCGATCCAAATGTACATGTAGTTGCGATTGCGAGCACATAACGTAATGCTATTCATATACTGAAGGCACATTATGTTATACTGGTATTATATAAGTTCAATAGCCTGAATGGAACGCTACGCCAGATTAACGGTTGTCTATGAATAGATCCTGATTGCATTAGAATAATAAATTTATTTCGCATTAAATGCCGCTGAGATACTGTTACTAAAAGCTTTACTAGTCTAATGCCAACCACCTTGTGTTCCAATTATAAGGAGTTCAAATTTTTTGCCGCCACGACGGGGTTGTTTAAGTTTTACGTCTGTGTTTAGTTATGTTTCTCTTGAACGTTTTTTTTATTAGAATGCTGAATGAGTCAGGCGCATTTTAGCTACAGTTATGATAAGCGGTTGGGCCGTTTACAAGATAAGGTGTAAGAATGGGGATTCAAAAAAACAAATACTTAATCCAAACTGCCTGCAACAGCTAGTGCCCAACAGGGGCAATTTGTGTCAGCTTAGAAATTGTATGACAAAATTATAGACATACAAAGAGTAAACATTCACCTACCATCATTAGACGGACATAGTAACAATGTACTTATTTGAGGGATAGGAACACCCATTGTAAGTTTTTTTGTATCTCGCATGTATTGTTTCGTATTGGTGTACAATACAATGAAGTATTTTTTATTATATCGTAATTCGTAACGTTATCCTATGATTGCAATAGTTAAATGGAACAGCGCAAAAGTGAGTAATTCAAAGTGTTAAAACAATGAATTCTACAAATAAATGATATGAACTTACCTCTTTATCAGTCTTATCAAACAATACAAATATTGACTATCATTGAGTCAGTTTCATTGCTGTCTTTGAGTTTAATCTATTGACTTAGTGGAAATTAACACAGTTAAATATGAATAAAAGGTAAGTCCTTATGAATAAAGGTATCCCCGCATCCCCAAACAATTAATAATAAAATCGGGTTAAACTATTGTACGAAGAGATGCGACTTCTTAGACCTACGATAGGTACATTATTATCTAACTGCTTAAAAGTTTGATACCTGGTTGAACGCGTTAATCTCATAACATAACCTACCTGGTTCTGGTGTTCAAAATTCATTTTGCTTCAGAAAGCCTTTCTACTGAATATAAGGAGCAAATTTTTTACCGCGGGAAAAAACTAAATGTTCCCTAGGTAGAATATTATAAGCGGATTAGTTATTACTTTGTATTGCTATTATTTCTTGTACCTATTACAAGTTGTAAATAAATTAAAACGTATTGTCCATTGTAGCATTTACAATTATAAAAAAACCATAGATATCGTATAATGACCATGCCCACACGGTTCCTACTTTAAATTTAGGCCCGGCCCGTCATTTGTTTAGTTAAGAAAGCGAGGAATGCATCCACACTTAACTTTCAGTACAAAGCGGCATCTCAAACTGTTTGAACGTTCTCCGTTCTGGTTATGAGTTACGTGGATCGAAATATTTAACGATAACTAACTAGTTATACAAACCGGCCTCAAAGGTAACTGTAAACTCCAAGGTGTTTCGCGTATGGGCGTGTTTGTTTTCATCTTACGTCATTACCAATCTGACCCACCATCTTACGGAACGAAATGCCTTTAGTCGGCAAGAGGCGTTTGTCGCGGAAACAGTAAAAGTTATCGCGTGTATAAGTGTCGAAGTTTTCTGTGCATCTTTATCGAAAATGTTGAAAGTTTTTTGTGATTGCCTAGCTGGGTATGATATATGATTTTGTTTTGACTATCGGTTTGTATAAGAAAGATCCGGGTATTTATAATCTGAGATCATTTATAATCGTATAATAATATTATGTGCAACGTGAGAAACTTGTTACTGCCGTAGCCGGTAGTTGCCGCTATCCGATGAATATTATGGAATGTTTGCGCACTGCATTTTGCCCGTTTTCTCGGCCTTGCGCAGACACGATCAATGTCACTAGACGACAGTAACATTATTTTGACAGTAAACCAATGTCAATGTCGAATCTAAAATAATTGTCTTACTCAAAACACAAAATCGACGAAGATTGTGATTAGATTGTTTTGAATAAAATTCTATAGATTGTGACTAAAAGTGAAGCGTTCTTGAGTGTTAAATAACAGAATATTTCACAACTCGATAGCAACAACTGGAAAAATATCGTCTTGAATGGTAACTAAGTTAATAATTGGTTTGTTTTGGTAACATACCTAATCATTGATTTTGTAGTGTCGGGCAGGTATTTAGTTGATTTTGTACTATCAAGTTACTTCGATTATGAGGAGTTTTAAGATAGGTTGACTAGAAAAACCCGGGTCTTAATTAAATAGAATAACCTAAAGTCAACGTAACTGATGACTTTTAGTACATTATATATAAAAAATAAAATAAATACAGCTAGACAATTCACACAGCATCATCTAGCCCCGTGGTAAACTCGAAGCTTTGGAGATGACGGGTTCTAGATTTATACTATAGCATTATACTTATCTAAGCTATTTCCCTACCTGTCAAATAGTGTTTACAAACGATGAATGATGAACATTGTAAGTCCATATTTTTCCATGTTTATTGTGAATTTATTATTTTAATGCATTATACATTCAGGCTACGTAGTTGTGACGTGAGCTGTAAAATTTTACGATAGGTTTTTCCTCAGTCACGGAGTAGTTACCCAATCAATGATGAATTTTTAGCGCACGTTCAAGCGAGACAAGTCCAAAGTTTGTCACAGTGGGTTAAATCGTGGGAAGCCTCAGCCCTTGTGAATCACTTCTGAGTATTTCACCACAATTCAAAAAATAAATGAATAGTATTATATTTAACGTTGAACGGAGCACGCGCCACTGAAACTGTCACTCGGTAAGCAAAAATAATATCCGACTAGCTTAATTTACGTGTTCACGTTAATTTTAACTTTTTAAATTCTACATTTTGATAATAGGACTATTCCTTAACCTCATTTCGCTTTCACTAAGTTCATAAACGCAAAAGTAGAAAATAAAAATATAACTAAACGAAGAGATAGGTATGTATAATTGGAGAACATTTACATAATAATTTAATATAGGTACAATCTTTACTTATATTATAAAGCTAAAGAGTTAGTTTGTTTGAACGCGCTAATCTCAGGGGAACCGCTTAGATAATAATTTAGATAACGTAAAAAATCGCAAGTGAAGCTGTCTGTGGGTCGGTAATAATAAATAGGTTTTTAACCGCAGGGTAAAAACTTAGCTATGTATATTAACATGCGAAAGTTTAACAGTCTGTTTGTTACTAGGTACTCATGCTCAATCGAGTTAAACAAATTAACAGAAAAATTGAATTATATAATAATTAGAGAATAATACGTTGTGTCGTAAACATCTTTATAGCTAGATGAGACATTGCAATAAAATGTCCCCTATATAATAATGAAGTATGGTAGATGCGAGTATATTATTTTAGGTACCTACTTGTTAATATTGAACAGGTGTTTGGCAATCGACTCTCATAACATTACTTGCGCAATTAATAACTGATAATTCTATACTTATAAGCCTTTTTCAACGACCTTTTTAACCAGTACTTTCTAAATCACCAGTTGAAGAGACTTATCAAGTATGAATAGATACAAAAGATAGGTAAATAACCCACTTAACACTCAATAATAATAACTGATAAAGTAGATCGAGAAATTCATTCAAAAAGACTTCAAAATATGGAGGTTCACAATTCAACAGTATTATTTATACAAAACAAATACACAAAACACTTTATTGTCCTTCCCTGTGGCCCTTTTCAATTAAGTCTAAGTGTGACGATTTATTTTACAATTTTAATGCGTCCACGAGAAAAATGTCTTTTTAGTTTGAAGTATAGATGATCCAGACTTAAAATGAACTCCCCTCCACAAAACCGTGATAATTTCAACGTGTGCGAGGAAATACGTATTGCATCAATATACTTGTGTGCGTGTTACAACTTTACTGTAACATTGGCTCATCTGTCTGTCAAAGTGATACCGTTTGCTTATACGTTATTGAACATCCAATGACAAAGATCAATTTATGTGTGTTGTATCTATACACCTTTTTGCATGTACGTGTAACCGCGGTGGAGGGGCGTTCAGTTTAAAAATGGTTTTACTGTAGGTTTTGTGTAAATTATATTTTTTGTTATATTATTATAAATTTTGTTGCAGAGATCATCAAAGGCAAAGTGAGGAACCCTACAACGTGAACCACAACGGGGGGACACAGTTACAACCTTGGCAACCAATTGGCAAAAATATGTTTCCGACGCCAATCCTAGGAGTTGGGAATGAAATTGTAATGAAAGGTCAAATTACAGACAACAGGTAATTAGCATATCATATTATCGAATCATGAACTATCTGACTCATCCATGATTGAAAAGGCAACTCCGCGTACATATTTTCATATTTTTATTATTGAAATGCAATGGAGTGTACGAGTATTGAGCTATCTAAATAAAGATTCCTCTCTGGACTCAGACTTAATCAGAAAGCGGAAACAATAGTAACATAATACCTACCGGGAAAACACTGTCTCTTTTACGAAAATTACGTATAATTGTTACAAAAAAATATTTAAGTACAAACTCGTAGATTATTTCGTAGACGATCGTCACACTTTGTATTATTCACGTAATTAAATTAAATATGTTTAGTCTAGATGTTAAAACGAAGTGGTATAAAAAATATAAAACTTTTTTTTTTTGCGTTTGAGTCAATTAACCAAGCCTTTATCAAATTTATTAATATTTAAATAATATTGAATATTCGATGTTTTAACCGTATTATGCAATCTGTTTCAGTGTAAGCATCCATTTTAATAACAACAATGGTCAAGAGGTGTGCAAGATACTGGTTGAGCCAGAAAATTCCATCATTGTATTTATAAATGGAACTGAAGTACATAGTAGTGCAACAAACGAGTACTTAAATGGTAGTAAGTTTTTTTTACCTACAATATTGATAAATATTATTTCATACATATATTACATTGAAATGCTAAAAGGGGATTGCAAACCATTCGCGTGGGCTGTTGACAAACATAATATATTGAAGAATATTTTACAGAGTATGAAAAAAAAGGCCAACACTTCTGGTACAAACATAAATGTGTATATATATATATATATATATATATTGTTTAAATGCCATAATAACAGTTAAAAGACAAAATAAAATAGGTTAAGATAGCAAAGCTAGATTCATTAGTGTTGGAGTACCTTATAATTATTTGACAACAATAAAATATTAAATTAAATAGTCTCCAATACAAAAACTTAGTATTAAAATGTATTTTTTCTTTTCAGAGCAACAGTACGTGTTCCGGTTTCAAATGCATCCTACACAAGACAACTCCATGATGATACATTTGTCCACAGCATCAGTAAATGACCCTCAACATCTAGTCAGTGTGCCCATAGATGTACCTAGTATTAGAATGATTACAGCCAGTGGACAAGTCGACACACTAACCTTTATTTTCAAAAAAGATGCGCTGTTTTGATTTTAATATTAGAGTTCTGTAATGAGCGTATGAAACAGGATAAAATCATAGACAAATAAATCCGGATTATCTATCTAGTGCCAAGGATAAAAAAGACAAAATTTAATAGATATAATATTTTGTCTTTGGAAACAAAATAGATCTATGATTGTCTATGAATCTCAATAAAACCTCTTTATAAAGTTGGTTTATATTCTGGTCCTACGATAGAAGAAGTATTTTATGAATGTGCCTTATTACTTTTGTGTATCACATTGATTAGCCATACGTGTACGCTTATAGTATATTGTAATCACATCGCCACTTTTATCTAGAGGATATTTACTCAATCATTTTCGCAATAATCTAAATAAAAAATTGTATGATAATATTGTAGAGACCAAAGTTTGAAAGTGTTTATGGTGAAATGAAGAAACGCTTGCTTTTTCCTCGGAAAAATAAATATTTCCGCTAGAAAATCTATTACGTCGAGGGCAAAGCCGCGGGGTGCAGCTAGTTTAATAAATATAATTTGAAATACCTAAGCTTTATTAAAAATATATGGAATAAAAGTTTTGTCAAACTAAGAGGACTGTACGTTTGTATTAACGTAACTTATTCGAATAGGAATATTACGAAGTATGCTTTTATAAAGTTTATGTAACCGCGTGACGTAAGGACTATATTATAAGACCTGGCTTACAATTATATGCATTTTAATATATGTGAATAGTTCTTCAAATCGTGTATGTTTAGGTCTTGGGAGAAATCTAGTTTTCCTATGACACCATTAGTTGACGTCACCAATTCACGATAGATAAATTGAACGCATGAATTATGTTTTATGTACGTTTTGCGGTTTTTGTACTACAGTAGTTCCTTTGATTTGTAAAAATTATATCAAGTACTTGTGTTGTCAGATCTGTATTTATAATAATTATTAAGTTTGATAATACTTCTGTTCCCTTATTTAAATAAAAAATATAATAAATAATGTGACCCACCATTTAAAATTAATGTTGTAGGTATTTGTTGTGTAATGTGGTGAAAGATCAATGCATCACAGTTAAATGTTTTAAATATGATAATAGGTATTTATTGATATTATTTAAGCTAATAAAGTATTAGTTTCTGTTAAGTATTGAGTTTTTCTTTTATTATTTTGAAATTTTTCCATCCATCCATTTAAACTTTGCGTAAGAATTAATTATAATATTTTCATAGCGAATTTCTAAATTACGTTTATTTATTTTAATTTCCTTAGGGTTCCATAGTTTTGTCATGTACGTCTATCTAATCTTTAAATAATCTCATCTAAATCTTTATTTTTATAAAATATGTTTCTGCTAAATGTTTCAGTGAAGACACTCAAACTGGGTCTTGGGTTTTCAAAATTTACACCTAAAAGACTCAATTCGTTTTATAAGTATAATATACTCTGATTTAGACTTAACAATTATGTAATTGCATAATTGGTCTTGTACCTACAGCTTGATTTTAATTAAAACATAATTTTAATAGTTTCAAATATAGTTGAGTGGGAGATTCAATGTTCTTATAATTTAATTTATGTGCTAGAAACTTCCGTTATGAACCTCAAGGCACAAAAATGACTCAAATTATGAATCAAATTGATAATGACATCATCATCAAATAGTTATCGAACAAAACTGTTGTATTCATACTAAATAAAATATGGAAGATTTGTAGAAGGAAATGAATCAAGTTTGATTTGGTCACGATGGTGGTGTTGCACACTGTGCTAATATTTATTCCAGTTCCAGACAATCACATCTATGCAAATGTTTCGTTTGTTCCGGTTTTTGGTGTAATATAAATAATGTACCCTAGCTATCCCGCTGACAGCTTCGCTTGCGTTTTTTATAAGGTATTTATTTATTTACACCGTAGGTACACTTTGATACACTATATCTATCTATATGTATATAGCCTTCCTCGATAAATGTACTATCCAACATTGAAATAATTTTTCAAATCGGATCAGCCGTTCTTGAGATTAGAGCGTTCAAACAAACAAACAAACTTTTCTGCTTTATAATATTAGATGAAAAAAATATATCAGAAATCAAGCACCCGTAGTTTCAAGCTTACCACGGGACTAGACATTGCTATGTGTAAATGTTCTAGCAATATTTATCAATTTATTTTATCACTTCAGGCATCGGACGTCCACTGCTGGAATTAGGCTTCCGCTAATGACCACCGGATATTACGGTCGGATGCAGCCTGCATCCAGCGTGAACCAGCATCCTTGACAAGTTCATCTGTCCATGTTGGTGGACGTCCGACGCTGCGTTTTCCAATCCGTTATTTATTTATTATTACTAGCCGACCGCCAACAGCTTCGCTTGCTTTTTTTCATAAAATATAGCCTATAACCTTCCTCGATAAATGGACTATCCAACACTGAAAGAATTTTGAAAATCGGACCAGCGGTTCCTGATATTAGCGCATTCAAGCAAACAATCAAACTATTGAAATGAAACATATTTTTATGTCAACATTGTTTCCATTGTATATTTTTATTTAATGTTAAGTTTTAATAATGTATTGTATTAATTGACTTGTCCAAGTGATCTTTAGGATTTTATGGAAATAAATGACATAAATCTTTAAAAAAAAATATCTTTAAATTTATTCAGCTTTATAATATTAGTATATAGATGTAACTTACCAACAGTGGTGTACCGCACGTATGTCTCCTGGTTGTCCATCATGGCGTCCACGGCTTGTTTCTCGCAGTAGAGCGCTGTTATGACGGCTATACTCGGTTGTCGAGACGAACACAACGTTGGCATTTGTTTCACGACCTGATAAATAATAATTAATAAATATTTGGCAAACTCTGTGGCGAAACGGGCGTAAGTTAAAGATTCAAAGATTCGTTTATTTAGCCTTATTATAACAAAGGTTGCTATACTGGGCATTGGGTTAGATTTCCGCATAAGAATATAATTTGTATGATTCGCAGATAGGTTCCGAATGTTCTGGATGATGTTTATTACAAAATAACTATGTTATGTATAATTTATTTAGTATCTAAGAAAATATTATAAAGCTGATGAGTTTGTTTAGTTGTTTGTTTGAACACACTTATCTTAAGTACCGCTGGTCCGATTTGAAGAATTATATCAGTGTTAGATAGTTTACTTATTATGTATAACAAGCTTCTAGCTTACCACGATGTTCGATGTTGCCGTGTAAATTATCAAACAATATTTATTTTTATTTATTATGTACCCACAAGATTTTAGCTTACTACAGGGTTCCATGTTGTTGTGTGAATTGTCCATTAATATTAATTAATTTATAAATCATTAAATATTTGAATATTACCTGTGTATCGACACTGTGTTGCCTGACATAAATCCCTTCGGACATAGCTCGTGTGAGGCCCTTCTCTTCAAGGGATTCCAGCGCATCTTTTACCTCAGCCTTTGACCATTTTCCCGCACTAAAAATCAAAAGAAATAATTTAAAGGACTTGTAACAATAAAACTATATTATTGTTAGGTTTATTCAAAATCCCAACGAAGGGTCACCAACATCTATGCATTTTCACGTTTATTATTTAAGTGGGATAATAATAATAAAAGAAAAGTCTAACAGATCTTTCCGTTTAATTTTCTACAACTCAAAATATAATGACGCAAGTAGCGTCAATAACGAATTACATATAAATCGGTCCAGTAATTTCGCTGCATATTCGCTTAAAACAATCCAATTATTTATTTATTACAATACACAAGCTTTCCACCCGTGGCATTAGGTAACCGCGTAATAATAATAAATATTCCCGCAGTAAAATAAGCCTAATATGTCAGTCTAATAATCTAAGCTATATTATCGAGAAGTTTCATAAAAATAGGTACATTCAGTAGTTTTTGCGTGAAGGAGCAAAAACATACTTACATACATATCCTACCTCGCAAACTTTCGCGTTTATAATAAAAGGATATAATTATTCATTTTATAGCTTTTTAAAAAGCATACTTACGAAACAAAGTCTTCGATATTCATAGGGTTGGGATAAGCCATTTCAATCATATCCAATACTCTTTGTTCTGATATCACTGTGGTCTGATTTAAAACACTATCGTCTATATAAGCTGAAAATAAACATAAATATTATTAATTAAAACACTTCAATATAATTTTCATGTTATTTTTTTATATGCTCATCAGGGTGAATTGTGCAAATCAAAAAATAATGTGTAGAATATCTATATTAAAACAGAAAACAATTCTAAATAAAATCAAATGACTTAATTCAAATATGTATAATAAATACATTAACAATGGTGGTGTTATTAAGTATTAAAATTTGTTAGAATATAAAATATTTCATTAAATAATTAAACTTAATTAGTTCTCGCAAATTCAAAAAATATATAATCCAGCAAAAGTAAATACATAAATACAAATACTACATTATTATATGCAACGTTTACAAAAATATTATGTCATTGATGTAGTCATGCATTTCTATAAGAATAAATCAGATTCTGGTATAATATCTATGGAACACAACATCCAAAAATTAAAAGAAACAAAACAAAAATCTAATTCTTACATGCACTAATATCATACATAATTTATATCAATATACATACACCCATTATGATAGTTGTATATAATGCTCTTATTGAGAACGCCATTGGATTCTGTATAATAAAATTATAAAATGTAGGTATAATAAAAAAGTGCTTGGATAATATAGTTTATTTATAGTATGATAATTAAGACTTTTAAGATATAAAATGTTTCGACCGTCAAAGTTCAAAATAGTTTTGGTTTAAGCAGAATACTCGTCAAGGAAGAATATACTTCGTTTCAAATCTTTACACATCTATCTATAACCTTTCAGTTGCCAGACCTTTTTTTAGATAGGACCTAAATTGCCAAGCCCAAAATGGCCGCTCAGCGTTTTTTTACCCCGGGCGCTTCAAACTGCATTGCACTAACCTAACCTAACACGACTTTCTTTTATAAGAGAAGATATATATTATTATCTTCTCTTATAAAAGAAAGTCGTGTTAGTCACAATATTTATAACTCAAGAACGGTTAAACTGATTTGGCTGAAAATTGGTGGAATGATAGGTTTGAGCCAGGGGAAGGATATAATAAATAATTATTAGTATTTTACCTGGCGGTGGTAGCCCAGATCCATCTTGTCTTAACTCAACTTCTAATAACTTCAATAGATGGTACTTGTTCTGCATCAATTTTATTATTTTCTTGATGAAACCCACATAATCTGGAATGGGACAAAGAATCATAAATTAAATAGGGCTTATTCACAATTAGTAGGTTACTTATTATTAGCATTGTGGTTGCAGAAAGTCTCAAAATATAGATAATATTATATATAGTAGTTAAAGGTATAACTTGTAGGTACATACTTTGAATTAATAATTAGAGCAGCTTGAGATTAGCAATTAGAGCTAGTGATATTTTAAGTCGATATTATTCCATTTAATGAACTTTCAAACTATGCCTATCTTCTAAACATTTATTTAGACACATAACAAAAATTATAAATGCTTTCGAAATAAATGAACACATTCGCGAAACAATAGGTAATTGGGTCAAATGTGTGGCAGTTCTAATAAATTTTGTTGGGTTGGCCATTCCCAAAAGATATCAGGAGGCAATTAAATAAACTATCAGTTCATAATTCGAGCAAGGCTTATAATGTTCCATGTTGTGCAAGCTTAAAAATAGTACCACCACATACTTTACCTTACAGAACACCACAAAATACCATCATTTTGGGAACTATATCAACTTAATGATCATCAACCACTTCATGTTACCATAAGAGGTTCTATTGGGGAGATGGGCCCAGTAGTGATAAATTATCTATCTATGTTTGTATATTCTATTAAGTATATCAGAAATCTAGCACCCGTAACACAAGCTATGAGCTTACCACGGGGCTAGATGTTGCTGTGTGAATTGTCCGGCAATATTTATTTATTACTAGCCGAACGCCAACAGCTTCGCTTGCTTTTTTTCATAAAATATAGCCTATAACCTTCCTCAAGCAATGGACTATCCAACACTGAAATATTTTTTTATATCGGACCAGTGGTTCCTGAGATTAGCGCGTTCAAACAAACAAACAATCAAACTCTTCAGCTTTATAATATTAGTATAGAGTATAGATGTGAGTTGTTATTACCTTTAGGAAAGTCCTGCGGACTGACAAGCTCCTTGAAGAAGGACTGTGCATCATGGAACCTCTCGTCCGGCGGCACCTGCGGCTTGAACCAGAAGCGCAGAGCCCGCGCCTCCCGCGTGTGCGACCCGTCCGCCGCCGACACGAGGAACACGCAGAATTCCAACTGTGCGTGGCAAGGCTCTGTGACGCCATTCTCTGTAATAAACAATTTCATTTATTAAACAAATAAATATTGCTGGGCAAATTACACAACGACATCTAGCCCCATGGTAAGATCGAAGCTTTAAAGAAGTTGGTACAGGTGCTAGATTTCTGATATACTTAATATAATATACATACATAGATAGATATTTTTTTACACATATATAACACCCATTACATATTAATTATAATTTTCTCTGAATAATAATAAAACTTGACTTAAATTCATATTGAGAACCACTGGCAATCCGCAAACTTTTTATGTTGAAGTGGTCAACAGTTTCTAAAATAATAGTAATAGTAAAACCTGAATTATTACACAAGGTAAAAAGTTATTCAAATGCCATGCAAATTATTTCGAAAAATAAATATTGAACATAAACTAATTAAACTCTTATTAATAAGATTCAAAATCTCTGAAAACAAACTGACTTTCTCCATGATTGACCCTTACAGATTTATATATAGATTAAGGCTTAAATAGTAGTTGTGATATCCCTTTGGTAAAAGTATGACACTTGACCTTAGTTAACATTAATTATCCGAACATTAACCCATAGTCTCATTTGCTTATCTAATTAGTCTTTGTAAAGTACTTAGATGATCAGATTTAGATCTCTTTACATCATTATAGATGGTTATTCATAGAAATCACGTCATCTATTGCAATCTATCTTCTATATAAATAAAAATGAATCGCTGTTTGTTAGTCTGGCTAAAACTCCAGAATGGCTAGGCCGATTAAGCTGATTTTGGTTTTAAAATGTTTGTCGTAGTCTAGGGAAGGTTTAAAAGGGAGATTAGACCGGGCAAAGCCATGGGCGGGTCAACTAGTTAGTAATAGATTAGTAAAATCAGCATTAAAGATTTATTCTGTTGAGAATACCTATAGGTCTTAACCAAACAGTAAAGAATTTAGGTTTAGTTTTATTAAAACCGGATTAAGAGTTTACCAGGTGTATGTTTTGTTGCACCTTCACTTCATACAATACTTGACATTTCCCTTTTATACTCTTTTATACTTATAATAATAATAATAATAAAATCAACATACTTCATGTTCATTAGCAAGCAAATGGATGAGTGATAATATTATTAAACAAATTAGTCATACTTATTTTTAGTTAATGCCTAATGTTTCAGAACAAATTTATTTAAGGAAATAATGCTCCAATGTGTTATTGCCAAGGCCATTGATAAATTGTGTATTTTACTGAAGTTTAGTTTCAATAATTTGAATAGTTATAGGAATGAATAGGGATACTAGCTACTATATTTGCCAACTTATAAGCATTGCCATTTAATAAATAGGAATATTTATTATCAAAGCATAAATTTGTTCTTAGCGTAATTTAATTTCTTTCCAAGTGAAATCTTTCATGTAGGTAGGTTTGTAGTAGTGGAGTGGAACTTTTTGTGTTCAACCCTTTAATTAAGTACAGAATTTTGAAATTTTGGTACAAAAAATAGGTCAGGTTAATACCAGTCATTTGTTATAATTAATTCCAAATAAACATATAAATAAATAATAAATATTGCTGGACAATTTTACACAACATATAGGACTAAGATTTATTTATAATTTGATGTATGTATACAAAATATCAGACAAACTTATAGTAATAAAGAACCTGACTTACCATAAACATTTTCTTTATTAATGATTATTCCTGTGTGGTCACCTCCAGCCACATGAATCTTATCACTTGCCTCGGGCTGCACAGCCTTTCTTTCCACCACTAATGTAGTAGATGTAGCAGTCTTACATTTCGGGGTCATAACCACCTTCTCCTCAACAAGATCAGCCATTTTGACACCTTTTGAACACTGAGAAAATAAATACAAGTCAACAAGTTGCAAATTAAAACTATGAGTCATGCATAACAATCACTTCTTTTTTTAAACGATGAACTAAGTAAGCTGGTAAAACGATGGATCCTAGGCTGCACCCTGTTAGATCGATACAACATAAAACTTGATTTATGTACTAAAAGTCGAGTAAATATGCGTGACACAGGATATTAGAGTTGATAACCTTCACCTGGTCTCTTGTACCTATTTCAATAAAATGCAAGGTAAGCAAACGAAAAAATCTTAACTAGATCTAAGCCTCAAAACATCATCAAAGTTATTTTGATACAAGAATAATTTTGTTTATATTTACATACTTACCAATAATAACAAAGTAATCTCACTCGCGAATACCTAATCGCGCGCGAGTCTTGTTCGAATGTCGAATTGGACAGGAATTGCAGTTTTTTTTTTTTGGATTTGATTTGAAGTTTGAACAACGTTTGAACAAAAAAAAAGCAGCAAAACATCGAGCTGATTTATAATGGTTGCCATCAAATTTTAGTTTTCAGTATTTAACAACGTAATCTGTTACATAAACCTAGCCAATGGCGCATAATATCCACGATTGATGTTTGATTGAACGATTTATCAGCATAGTTACAACATGTGATACTTACCTTTTGGATTGAACAAATATGTTTTAGATGTAAAACACTCAAGATAGTTATAATAAAATGTTATTATTATGCTTTTCACTAAAAACTTTACCCAAAATTAATTATTATGCGAATAAAGAAATTTTATATCAATGTCTGCCCTGTTTTCACAAGATTTCAAGACCCATAAAGTATCTAATTACCAACACTAAAAAAAAAAAAAATTATTGTTTTCATGTGTACAAAGGTCTTACAAAATATATTAAAGTACCATGAGCCCAGGAAGGGCATTACAATATAAAGTCATACATCATAATATGCATAACAATTTTTCTTTTTAAAAATTTTTACAAAATAGGTACTTATATCTAAGTAAAAATAGAAAAAATTTACCATCCTACAGTTTAAGTTACAATATAATAAGAGTTTAATTTACAATATTTACATCAAAAGAAATAGAAACTTAGTTATCAAAAAAATCTTGAAGGGAATAGAAGCTATTTGTGGTAAGATATATTTTTAACATTTTTTTAAATTTAAATATGTTTGTTATGTTCTTAATACTTTGAGGGATATGGTTATAAATTTTGGTTGACATGGCGTGTGTTCCTGAGTGAAAAAGCTTGAGTTTAGAAAATGGGATATTACACTTATCTATTATAAACGTACTTAAACTTCGTAAAGTAACCACAACAATATATTACGCTAAACTTCACATCATAATTAGAAAAGTAAGTGAACTCGTAGGTATAATTTTACAGGAGCATTTTGAAACAAATACTAATTTATTTGATTATTATTATTAGGTAGGTATAGATTTATAGCTAGGTACTCGTTTTACAGATTATTAGTCTTTACAGATATGTTTATATAAAATAGGGTTTCCTGTCATCGTTTATTAGGTATATTAAGAAATAAATCAATAATAATAATTTAATTTTAACTATGCTGCTGTATACCGTAGACTTATTAGTCTTTCTGTAGTTTTCTAGAAAAAGATGACCCATTTTGACTTACTGACTGTCAATGTCAATTTGTCAGGACAACTCAACGACGTTGTCATTTTTACGTATGTGATGTTGTGTACTGTCTGTCTTTTGCCAAACAAAACTTTCTGAAACTTTGCCGAACGTGAACAAAACTTAAATCTGATTTCGTTGATGAATTAGCGGTATATTAATGATAAGTTCTATATAAACTAACAATGTTAGTCAAAACTTATTCATTATTTATTCAATTGGTGCTTTTGATATCTGGAAGTTTAGCATTGCAGATAGCAAGTGACGATGATCTTCTTGAGCTTATTCGAGCGAAGGAGAAACTTATTGTTTTATTTTGTAAGTGCGATTAAATCCTTATAAACTTTATAGTTATAAGCCCTTTAAAATGTTATATTATTTTAATCATTACAACCTTATTGGTTATGAAAACACATTTAATGCAATATGTATATTACTTACTTATAGGTACCAAGTCCATTGATGTTTTTTGTGGGTGTTTTGTTTAATGCCCTTTATAATAACTAAATAAGCCCTTAATACGTCCTACTACTGCTAAGGTGTAGTTCTCTCCAATAGATATCTAATCAATTTATTTAAATATTACAGCAAAAGAAAATTGTAAACCTTGTGATGAACTAGAGAAGCATGTCGAGAGCTTAGAAGTTGACTTCCAGAAGCACATGAATGCTGTGTCAGTGAAAGTAATGAACAGTCACTTGGCTCGTCTCTACAACCCCTCAAAGGAACCTGCACTTGTGTTCTTCCGACATGGAGTTCCTTTACTGTTTAGTGGTAAGTAAATATCAGATATAGTGGCAAAATATCTAACTCTTTACATCAATTCAATTCAATTTTTGTTTCGAGGCCGGAATCTAAACCGCAACCTCCTGCATCGCAGGCTGACCTTCGCCCGCTTCGCCATGGAGGTCGTCAATGAAACATAAAAGAATTCATCACTTTGAAATTAAAACATAGAAAGTCCCACTTATAAGCATATTTCTCTTATCAAAGTCCTCCCCCATTATAATGTATATTACATGTATAACATTTTATAAATTAATTAAGATTACATAATTACTAGGTACATTGACACAACTTGATGATAGTTGAGAATATCTATTCAGATTAATCTAATATGTCCACAAGTATGTCTAAGTCCAGTTGATTTTTTTAAAATTTCTATTGTTATCTTGAGATCCTCTCTGGGCATTAAGCTACAAGTTATGTGTTATCAAGTTGATTTATTAAACTTATTGTATTGAAACCTTTTACATTACAGGAGAGTCAGATGAGAATGATATCTACAGCTTCTTTGAGAAGAACCAATCGCCTGCAGTCAAAGAGTTGACTGATAAGATATTTGAACACATTACTCAAGCTGCCACTGGTGCTACCACTGGGGACTGGTTTGTTATGTTGTAAGTTTCATTATTCAATTTATAATATTTAACTAATAAAAATATTAAAACACCCAGACACTCCGAACAAATATCTCCAGTTTGAACAAATTTTTGTTCCGAGGCGGGGCTAGAACATGCAAGCTTCTGCATCGCAAGCACACCTTTGCCCGCTTCGCCACAGAGGTCGTGACTGAAATTTAAAAGAATTTGAAAAATTACCCTAATATTAATTTCGAACATTACTAACCAATAAATATTACTTTACAGCTATGGTGCTTCCTGTGTAGATTGCCAAAGGCTCCATGGTGTTTGGGAAGGCGTCGGTGCTACACTACGCGGCCGTATAAACGTCGCTCGTCTGGATGCCAATCTGGCCGGTGTCAACACAGCAAAACGCTTCCAAGTAACCAAGCTGCCTGCATTCCTTTTGTAAGTAGTCTTAAGGAATATGTAATTTACAATGTATGATATAAAAATCAATGCCATTTTATAACTCAAGAATAGCTGTACCGATTTAGGTGTAGGTTTTAAAATACCATAAAAGTCACAAGCACAATAGGCGGCCTTATTCCTAAGGGCAATCTCTCCCAGGCAACAGGCAAATTAAGTAAAATTTACTTACTAGCTTTCCGCCAATGGCTTATTCTTACAAGAAAAATATAATATGATTTTATGTTGCAGCTTCCGACTCGGAAAAGTCTACAGATACAACTTACCTAAGACTGATGTGAAGTCTTTTGTGACTTTTGCTCAAGACTGGTACAAAAATGCCAGAGGAGAACCTGTTCCTCTGCTTTCTTCTCCATTGTAAGTATAATAAACTTTCTAATATCAAACTGCAAGGACACGGATCACTACCTGAGCAGTCTTGATCCATGTCCTGCAGTGTTTGGTCCTGATGAAGTCCCACGTTTTGGGACGAAACTGTTGACCAAATTCAACATAAAAAGGTTCCTGGATTGACAATTTATCTCGATATGAATTCAGCAATAAGTATTTTATTTTGTTTCAGTGATGAAATTGTTGATTGGTGTGTGGAGACGCTCAAGATAGTGGTGGCCTTTGGACTGCAAGTGCTTGCAGAACATCCATGGATTTGGCAAATAGGTGTAGCTGGGTTTGGACTAGTAGCTATCACTGCACTTATTGCTTTAGTGAAGGCAGGCCGGTCAAAACCTGTGAAAGAAACCAAGAAAGAAAAGAAACGCAAATAAATCAAGTTTTACTCCTAGGTTAAGGTTAGTGATTCATTGCATTTTTGTACAAGTTAAAACTATATGTTATTTTATTATCTACTTAAACTTTTGATATGACATAATTGTATTAAAAATATATATCTTTATTATTATGTAAGAGTAGCATAAATCTCAACATAATGTTTATGTAATCAGTTCTTATCTTTAACCCACAGTTATCTGTACAAAACATACATTCAACATAGAATTATTATTAATTCAGCTTTGTGATATTTTATAAATTATGTATCCTTTCCGTCCATTTTAAAATGGTTCAGTATAAATTATATAAATAAAATAATATTTTATTATTTATCTTTTTATTTGCAGTAAAAAAACATTTATAAAAGCCATTTAAAATTTGCAAACTCTCTAAATGTGAGAAAAAGTTAATTACCTAATAATATAGTGTAGTGAGAAATAAGTGTAACAGACACAGGATATTATATCTAATCATTATCATAAATTAATGTTAAAACCAATTTTGCAACTTGGAATATGGAATGTTAAAATCCATGAAGAGAGATCATAAATTCATACCATGCAACTCCGCTTTAAAGACCATAAACACAATAATTAGAAAAGTTTTCTAAAGATCAAGTGGTAACCATGCCAAGATTAGGCTGTACCTATAAAAGCAGGCAACATCAACACTTTGCAGCAATTTAATTTTAATTAAAAGTTAAACAATATTTCTTGTACATACTACTTAATATCATTTGTGACTGTGTAATATTGCATCAAGCATTAAATTTTGCTAAAACCAAAACTATTTATATAGTGTCTATTTCTATATTTATTCTAAACACAGATGCAGGGTCAGCTAGTTGATCTGTAATGAGGTTCCTAAACTTCTCAAATATTAATGAGAAATCCATCATGTCCCGAGGTTTTGACTCAATCCATAATCTATCAAATTCATAAAATAAGTAACAGTAAAATTTATGAAATAATTTCATGTTAGGTAAAGCTTTTGCATTGTACATGTAAGTTTTAGCAGAACCATTCTTCAATAGATTGTAAGCCATAGACGTCAAATTTATGCCCACAATAGCATAAGTGTAGCCATATCTTGGATGGTGGGAATGACTCAAGACATGACTTGATGCTTGAGGATATTCAGTTGCAAAGAACAAAAGATTTTCCAAACCAAGTAGTCCCATGCCACGGAAATCTGTTTTGGGATCATCACCCTGAAAAGATACATTAGTATTATTTATGTGTTGTATATTGTCTAGCTAGAAGCTTGTTTATCTTATAGGTAGGTTGTTAGCAGAGCATACCTGGAATCCAATATATTGCCACTGCTTTGTAACTCTATTCTCTAGTTCTTCATTAGGCACTAACAAAGACCAAAGTTGTAACAGTTTTATTTCATGCTCTTCATTGTTTGAGTCAAATTGAGTTTTTCGTAAATCTTCCACTTCATCTAGTAGATTCCTGTAACTCCATATCTGTTCTATGCATTTTCTAAATGATATAATGAAAGCGCCATGGTATTTAAGGTTTATTTTTTTGGCTCTTACAATGATTGCGATGGTCGGGCTCACTATGTCATGAAAGTTTAGTTGGGAGAACCTTCGTTCATAGACTATCGTGTCTAGGTAGCTAACGACTTCTTTTACGTCTCTAGTTCGAGATAACATCAAAGACTTCTCAACATTGCGGGTTCTTGCCGACCCTGGCTTATCACCATAGCATATTCTTTGGAGTTCACACAGGCGTGTAGTTTTCCTCAAAAACCATTTTATCAAAGGTCTAAGATACCACTGAAAAACTGACCAAAGGTCGAACACTACCATTTTGCAATTTAAATTACATTTGTTGGAAAGCGGAAGGAAAATATTTTGTTAGAAAATTTTATAGTTTGTAAGGTCGGTTGTCATGGTCACAGCTGTTTCATAGAGCAAGAACATCAAAAGCGAAGCGATTGACATCTTCTTTCTTATTATTGTGACGAACGTGATTATTCTTTTTCTTCTTTTTTTTTTGGCGAACGTAACGTGATTATTGAAATCTGACATTGACATATAAAATGGTAATCAGTATTGCCAACTCGTATCTTTTTTGGAATAATAAAAAATTAGGGTCAACCAGTCTAAATGCGTCTGTGGGGGAAAATGCGTCTTTTTGAATTTATTCGAGAACTGTTCAACATACGTAGACTTCTGCCATCTAGTTACATTCGTTTGAAATAAATACTGAACATGTAGTTCGTGCGGATGGCGTGGCGAACTGCCATCTCGAATAAATTCAAAAAGACGCATTTTCCCCCATAGACGCATTTAGACTAGTTGACCTTATATTAAATATAGCTTTATATCAAATAAAAAATTATATTAAATATAGCTTTATATCAAACTTGCGGCTTTGCCCGCGTTTTAATAAACTTTACCGTGTATATAAAGAACCGAGTTGTGGGAGATTGGTTGGTAAAATTAAAAAACAGCTTAGATCGAATTTGTGTTTATTTGATGAAAATTGTAATTAATCAATTAATTTTAAAATTATTTACAATGCCATATTTTATATCACGAACGGGCGGGGCGTCAGCATACTGACAACATTATTTACAAAAGGCAGAACAGGGCGAGTTACTTTTCCTTACCAATAGATGCTGCGAATTTTTGGAGCAACTTTTGTTTCATTACAAGTGGGAATTGAAGCTTCAGAATAAGTTGTTTGTTACATACAGTATACCGCGTCTCTAGGTATACATACTACTACCTAATCAGTGCAAGTGCTAGCTTTTTCGTACCTACTTCATTTACAAAATATTTTAGATGCTCTTAAGTCCAGTTTCCAGTACCTAATCTTCAGTCACTTCTAGGTAGGTACATAGAATCTTTTATAAATGATCTCTTCTATAGCTTCCTTATAATTCTTATACCCGTAGGACATAAGAAGCGTTAGCATATTGCGCATAACTATTATACAATTCCAATATTTATGTTTCTATAACGTACTCTATGGTACCTAATATAAAATTGAATATGATTTTAGTTGACTAATTTTTGAACTATAATTGCTTTATAAAAGGTGTGTACCTTAGTTATAA
This sequence comes from Chloroclystis v-ata, assembly GCA_963691955.1. Classification (NCBI taxonomy): domain Eukaryota; kingdom Metazoa; phylum Arthropoda; class Insecta; order Lepidoptera; family Geometridae; genus Chloroclystis; species Chloroclystis v-ata. The sequence goes on along the minus strand of OY829902.1, from coordinate 4,735,396 downwards.
AATATTACCTAGCTTTACAAACGTGTTCATCTACATATAATTAGCTAAAATATAATTTACCTACCTTATTTTGATGTTAATTTCTGGAATTGGTATAGTGCGTAGGGCCTAATATTGACAATGCTTTGCGTACAAATTAGCTTATATTTTATTTTGATGATTATTTATTATATGGCTTACAAACCACAGCTTTTTCCTGGGCTGGGTTAAATATAATATTTACTAAGTGGTTTATTATAATATATTGTTTATGGTTACATATGGACACAAAATATCATATACGTAAGTTATTAAGTTATTCTCTCTCGTTATATTTTAGGCATTTATTTCGTGTAATAAATAATTATGTAGGTACGCTTACTAAAATTTTAAAGTGCTGGTATCTCACAATATTTAGGTTATCTCACTAATGTCTTTTCATGCTTTGTCATTTGACTTTCTTATTACTAAATTAAGCTAAGTAGAAGTAGTTAATATATACATTTTTGGATAGTTTACACAATCGCATAATACAACAAACCATTACTCAAATTAATACAATCCGTTAATAGACACCATAAATGAATAAAATATATATATCTATGTATACATAATATAATATAATGTACATATACGTACTCGTATCAAGGCTTATGCTTACATTGGAAATATAAAATTCCTAATAGTAAACCTTATGCATAATTTTCGACTTAAGCTGCTTCTTCATAAAGTTTATTAGGTACGTAAGTATAGTAAAACCATTTCTAAAATGAACGCCCCTCCACCGAATTCTGTATTTTTTTTTCTGTGTATTCTGTTTGTATTTCCTCTCACACGTTGAAATCATCACGGTTTTGTGGAGGGGAGTTCATTTTTAGAATGGTTTTACTATACCCACCTATCAATGTACCTAATAAACTTTTTATTTACCTACGTAACACGAATGTATTGTAGTACCTAGGTATTCAAATAATTAGTTGTTGAAATGTATAGTATATAATAATAAATAATGAAAAGAAATAAGTTTCTATAAAATGGACGGAAAAAATTAACGTCCTCTAAAATTTTAACAAATAAATTGCTTTATGCGATTATGCACCTTATATTCTGAGCATAAACATAATAAATTAATAATCGTCTAGTCACATGTAACGGTACGTTCACACGGAGACAAGATTTCCCGAATCTTATTTTCATCGGATCTGGAAAAAACCGAATGTTGTTCTCATGTGCGGTACGTTCACACGGAGACACGATTTTCTCTACCGAATCGGTTTCTTGCAGGATTCGGTTTAGTGGCCTATGTATTTCAATGAAGGAGTTCACACGAGCATTCGGTTTCAAGATACGACAAAAAACCGAATCCTGCTGAAGTTGACATCCGATTGTGCGACTATAAACCGATCCGGTTTTCAATTCTTTTTCCACCTTTTTCAAAAGATTATCAAATGTAGGTATAGGAATTAAAAGTATTAAAGTATCATTCAAGGAAGTAGTTAAAAAAAATTTGTGTATCATTCCTTAACTGCTGCATTAGAGTTGTAAAGGCACCAACTGTTGATCTTCTTTGTACTATTGGGTTTAACCACAATCTTTTTCTACGACGCTGACGGCGATAATACCAGTATAGTATAGCAACACTGTTCACGTCCATCGCTTCCAAATCAACGTGTGAGCGCGCTCTTGCGAATACAACATTCGGTTTTTCCAGATCCGATGAAAATAAGATTCGGGAAATCGTGTCTCCGTGTGAACGTACCGTTCGGTTTCAAGATCCGACAAAAAACCGAATCTTCCCCTCGTGTGAACGCATGTATTGAATGCCCTATACCACTGCATCGGATCTGGATTTTGCAGTATCAGTATATACAAACCGGATCGGTTTGTAGTCGCACAATCGGATGTTAACTTCAGCAGGATTCGGTTTTTTGTCGTATCTTGAAACCGAATGCTCGTGTGAACTCCTTTATTGAAATACATAGGCCACTAAACCGAATCCTGCAAAAAACCGATTCGGTAGAGAAAATCGTGTCTCCGTGTGAACGTACCGCACATGAGAACAACATTCGGTTTTTTCCAGATCCGATGAAAATAAGATTCGGGAAATCTTGTCTCCGTGTGAACGTACCGTTAAGAGCTGCTATAGGTATTTTAAAAACACCAACTCAAAATATTAAACAGTTAAAAATATTTTTTCTGATAATTAGTTGAGTATTTTACGTATATTGGCAACTACCTACTTCGCGAATAAGATTCATTAAAATATGGAAAATCTCGCCATGTAATTTACGGACAATTTACGCCATAAATGTCGAAATATATCAGTGTAATTATTAAATCAGCTTCTACAGTGAGAGGAATTGACCAATAATTTTTCATTGTTTTTAAATTGGGTCTCACAGCAGGTCTCTGTTATTATTTAAATTATGTAATCGCTTGTTAGCTTATGTTCAGAATACTCCAAAATGTATACAATACTAAAATAATATTTATGGCCTGTCTATGACACTATACTACAGATATTAAAGTAGGTAGATACCTAAATTATTGCAATACGATTACTTAATTATTTTTCCACTATTCTGGTCGATAACAATCTTGTGTTATTGAATATTAAGATATTTACATTATGTATGGCAGATGAAAGTGAATTGAGAACAATTAGTCACGATTGAAGTTTCTCATACAAATATTAATTTAGGTATCTACCGTTTAACAGTTTATATAAATATATATTTATGTATTTACAATTAGGAAACATGAAGGCATTAACCTACTAAGGCAAGTGACTTCAACACGAGGCAATAGGCATAGCTAGAATAAACATACATTACAAAATATGTTTATATTAAAATAATTACATAGAGATTCGGAAATATAAAAGTTTTTAAATAACAATTTTATATACTTTAAAGTACTTATTTGCAACAGAGAAATATATAATTTAACTTTATAAGTATAGACAGATACAATCTTATAAAGCGAATGATATGTTGATTTCACCTTACAGGTATTATAAATTGTATAATTATTGAATTTAAAACAAAAACTGCAACTATAGTTCAGAATATCAGTTTCTAATAAACTTTTAATATAATAACGCAGATTAAAATTAATTAATTTTTTTAACAGAATATCAACAATATAAGAAACCTTTAGGTTGAATTTGGCTGTTTATATAATTATAATTATTTGGGAACCTCACATTATACTTGATATATTTTTAGCGTGTATTTCAAGTTTTTTTTGCCTTAACACAATTTTATTTTATTACTCAGTGAAACCTTTAAAGTTAATTTATTATACTCGGTGCTTACGCGTGTCAGGTTACAGTATTTGCTCATAACACTTGCGTAGATGGCCTACGGCGTAGTAGCGCGTAGAGGTGCGTAGAAGCGCTACGGTTTTTATTGTATAAACAGTGGTGGTCGGGGCATTGATAATTATTGGATTTTCATTATTCTTCTACTTCCAAGCGTACTTGAAGAAAGTGGTATTCAATCTTATAATGAGAAATGCAACTGTGAATAACGGTTACTATATCTGTACGCCCATGTAGTGATAAAAATTGAACCTTTATTTGGACGTAATTACCAATGCCAATTGTACAATGTTTCACAAAAATAGGTATATTTAAAGATCCGTTATTTTAAACAGTTACTAAGGAGTGAGTAATTGTAAGGTACAAACAGTATAAAATATGATTTGCACCTACCTATACTACAGGAATCACATAGACAATTTGATTAAAAGCACAGCCAAAACGCATACACACTTAAAATTATTTTATAAAAATTATTTACCAAATCAGTTGACACCTTGGTCCGCTCAATAAGCAAAAGGCAATACTCGATGGTGTGAATGATATAAATAATTGTGGACGTATCTTGGTTTCACTAGAATAAGAAGCAAAACCACCGTGACAGGAAAGGGTATCAGGCCAAAGCCCTAGTTACACTACAAGTGCGGTCACAGAGCCACAACACTTACGAATAGTCTATATATTGCAAAACGTGATGTACTTGCACGTACTTAACAATTATGGTCTCACAGCACAATAGAATAAGGTACTACTTTCCTTACACCTAGCGTCAACCTTTGAATATTTATGATTGACAGGCGATCCAGACGATCTAGATCCTTATAATAATATTTACAGCCAGCCGTTCCTTCATAAATCGATAAAATACTGACTTTTATCAAGAAAGGCGAAAATAACGTACATATAAGAAGGCATGTTCATGGTTATCATTACAAACTATGAACATTCAGATTTAAACACTGGCTGTTATCCATAAATCAGATTAACATAGGATTTATCAATAACAATGGCAACTTAGATATTTATCCAGTTATATGTATAATAAATTATTTTGATAAAGTTTTTAAGTTATCAATAACAAAGTAAGATTTAAATAATTACCTATGATTAAAATATTAACGACTTGAGCTTTAACTATACTACATTTCATTAGGTATGCACAAAAATAAGCAGATGGGAAAATTCTCAAATTATCACAATTTATGCATTGCTAGAGTGAATAGTATAAAATGGTAACGTTGTGATCCCTATTACTCTACGTACAATATAAAAGTATCGCATTCACGTAGACAAGTCAATAAATAAACCTTAAAGCAAATATTTGGACTGGTCTTTAGGTTTGAAATAGATTTCTTTATCTAGAAGACACCTCGATCCTCCTCCCTTCCTTCACCCCGTCGAGCCCACGTCTACATGACATACATTTATGTAATTGATCCCTCTTTATATCATAAGTATATTTGCGTATTCACATATGGTAACTTACTGATACTATTCAAGAACACTCCTTGAAAACTATTTCAAAACCCGTAGAAAAACGCCTTAATTAGGAAGCTTTCCGTCAATGTGCGTCAACTTTCTATGCGGTTATGACAAAGGTCATTAAAAGGCTTAAAAGTGACCAGAGTTGAACACTGTCCGTAAGCGGGGGCAGGCACCATTAAGAGAACGCCTTGTAGTGGATGAAGAAGAAGATGAGGAATACAGCATACGCAGTGGGGAAGGTGATTCTCGCGATCACGTCGATGGTCTTCGCCACTCGAATCGGATGCGGGGGTTCTTTTTTGCGAACCTGGACGAAACATGGCTGAAAAATATTAGTTTGAACATGAATGATGTAAGCTCGTACGTGAAATGGACCTATGCTGACTCTAATCTTCTAGCGTAGATTGTGAGCTTATCCTGGATGTAGGTGAAACTTTATGTTATTAACTTAATAAAATCTTGCTCTACATTTACTAATTACAATTTTATTTTAGATAGGAAAATATCTATTTACTCGAACGTGTTTCACACACTGACAGCTTATAAAAAAAGTCTCTCATCTTCCACTCGAAATATTCCATGGTTCATTTGCAAATACTTAAGTAACATACTAAAATAAAAACTCCATTCAATGTCTAGTTTAAAATAGAAAATTGTGTGTGTCACGATAACTGTAATCTGCTTTATTTATTCTAACAATCGATATGTTCATGTGATCTGGAAGCAAGCGACTATACGCAGTCTAATGTTTTAGTCGTGTGTACCTAGGTACTTTACGATAACATAGCTCGTTCCGCTTAAATTACTACTGTTTTATTCGTAAGCAGTAAAATTCAATGTTCACATTTTGGTATGCGCTACGTAAAACCATGCTCGGAATTCTAAGTAACCCTAACGATTTTGCAATAGATAGAAACTAGGTAGACGATCTATTCAATTACGTGGGATCTGAGATAACGGACGGTTATATATATATTCCAATAGGTACTTACTAAATGTCGAAACTACAAATGTATACTGTTTTATATTTCACAGATAAAAGTTAGGTTTTTTCTAATGTTATTTTCAGTTTTCTATAACATATTGTCATAAACATTGGACTTTTGCATCCATAAGGAAATCTCATATAAAAAATGTAGGAACCGAACATGTTATCGTAAAGTTGTGAGTATTCTACATGTTCATGTTTTATGCAAGCGCGAGGTCTCACCTCTGTGACTCCGCCATTATTTGCCGTGTGTGTGCAAGTTCCGGGGGGTCCAGTACACGTCGTGCAAGTCACCAGATCTGCAGCGCCACCCGTGGAATCTCTCTTCTTATCCCCCTAAAAATAGGTAGAATTAATTCCTCGAATACAATGGCAACACTTAAACATTTCTGTTTCAAATTGCCGGACAATGGAACGGAAATAAGCCCTTAAGCTTCGTTTAACATTTGTTTTCCGTATTTCCCGATTGGGGTTTATGTTTGTTGCTTCTAAATTGTTTGTATTTGTTATAATTTAATCGCATTAATAACACCACGTAGCACTTGTGCACTATAGTAAAATAATTTCCGTTGGAAATTGAGGTTAAATTTTCTTTAAAAAACCTTCGTCTAAAATCATATTCAATTCTGTACGTATGTACGTTCAACGAATAGGAAAAAAAGTAATATTAGAATATCGTGTTTACTCACGGGCTGTAGCAATCCAAAGCAGCGTTAAAAAAAGAATATGCGTTAGTTCTCATGATATCACATTCTCAAATGATGATGGGCTGAAGGTGGAGTTTTCAGTGATAAATCACTTACGGCACTGCCACCGCTACACTCTCCTTGAGGCATCTCTGACTTTGCCCATTGGAGGAAAGCGACCGCCTCCTAACAAACAGCAAAAATTCAGCTAAAGCATAATAAAATGAAAGGTTAAAGCTTAACTCAAAATAAAACCTCCCTGCAAAAGCATGTTACATAAAAGAAAAGATTATCAATATTGAAGTAAACGATTTTCCTGTAATGTATGTAGTAGAGAAGTAGATCTTGTGTAGGTAAATTCTGGTATCTATATGCGTTGGAGAAATGGTACAGGTTTTAGGTAGACTAGGCATAAACAGCAAAAACAGCATGCCAAGTTGTAAAACAATGTATAAAAACGATACAGAATAATTGAAGCGGAGTACAAAATAATAGTAATTAGTACAGAGTAGGTAAGCGTTGCTGTGGTCGTCACTTTTCATGCATGATCTAGGTATTGAAGTGCTTCTTCTGGATCTAGTTGAATATAAAGAATAATAAGTTGGAGTTGGAAAGTACCTATAATATTTCTTTTTATCTTATGAAGATATACGTCACTATTAAAATAAGATTATAAAGTAATCGAACTAATAAAACAAAAATAATCTTCTAAAACCTGCGGCTTATTTGCATAGCGGTTTTGAATCTTAGAAAAGAAATATAATAAGTGAGGATGTTCAGAAAGTGCCAATGGAATGTGGCGAACGTTATTCTTACCAAGGGGCTGGCCAGTATAATGCCAATTCTGCTCAGGACAGCGGGCAGTCGCTGTGAACACATCACACACAGATTTTGTTCACTCGTGATAGATGAACTGACTATGTGCACAAACGCAGACTATTATTGTGGCCACGGCGAATCACAAACATATCTTTGCAATGTTTTCTTTGACACAGTACTCACAGGTACAAAGGAAATGTGAACAGTGATAAATCAAATAATCAAAAGTTAACAGAATTGAACAATGGTGTTATGGCCACACAAAATAGTCTCATTATTTCTGTGGAGTGAGTGGAATACCAATGAGAACGTGATATGGCTTACCAGATTTTTGTATAATGGAACATACCTACATGCAGGAAATTTCAGTGAAGCATGCTGTAGAGGAAAATCCAACAACATGACATTGCCGATTTGCAAAACTCTAATAATTTTAATGTGTTTTTCTATGTATTGTGTATCATGCTATGTCCTGTTGTTTTAAGAGAAAGAAAACATTGCAAAGAGTAGGAAAGTACATAAAAAGTCTGTATCCACGAAGGAGTCGTAAAATAAGGAAGCGAGGTAAATTTCAAAGTTAGAATTTATCCATTAACCGATATCGTGGATACATTTTTAAAAGCTTAGAGCTTTTTCCTAAGCTGAGTTGTGTTCATACGTTACATTGTTTATCCTTCGTGAATGCAATTTCTAAATAAATCAAGTTTTGTTCTTGTGTTCATTTTTCTAAATAGTTTGAGAAAAGGAATTCTAAAGGACCACCACTATGTAGAATGTTAGCGAGTTCAGTTCCAATGTGTATTTACATATTGTTCAAAATAAAATGTAATTTATAATGTTTGTCTGTAAAACAGTGCTAAAATGCGCTATAGACGACATTGATCACACAACACCACAAAAATTCGTCTTTGACGCTACTAATGTAAACACAATTAAGGTAGATCTAGCAAGTTAACCATCCTCTAAGGTTTCTTCAAAGCTGTTGTATTTTATTTAACATACTTTGTTTCTTTGAAAAATAATTAAAGAGTTAGCAACGACTCATTTTATCACGTATTTAATTACGTTAGAGCTTGGAAGCTTGCTGTCCCTACACCAAGAAAAGCGTCAATATCCGAAATAATCTCACCTGAGTAACAGGATTCTCTCCAGGCCTATACACAACGTTGTGCAAAGGTCGTTTTCGTCCCACGTAGTTGACGCAGACAAACTCGAGCAGCGATGCGTAGATGAAACACATGCACACCCCATCCCATACGTTCATAGCGGTCAGGTTCGACACCACAGGCAGGGTCGAGCGGAATCCGTTCGATGTTGTGAAAAAATTCAACATTGTTGTTACACCTGTATAGAAGGAGATGTATCAGAAAATGATAAATATTACAGTTGTTCACACATAAAAACAAAATATGAGGCATTTCTGAAGTAAATTTTGCGTAGTTAATTATTAATCTTAGTGCTATTAAGTAGCCCTCATGTTTGAAAGGGTGGTAATAGTATTAAAATACATAGTAAATTAAATAGCCGGTGGCTTATGAGCAAGAATATACGAAATTATGAGACAACGTCGAAAGCGAAGCCAATATCGAACTCATGCAATAGTGTTTATTATCATACATTAGTGTTACAACTATAATAAAAGCAAATATTAATTTGTCTATTTACGTAGGTACTTACAGTTATTGCCAATCAACTCCCATAAATAGGACAACTAAACGTTAATTAAAACATTCACAAAGTAAGTTTTATAGGCTCAGCAAACAATTAAACCAACCTATCATTACTCTAGCAGGCACTGCGTTCCATTCCAGCCAAAATGTAATGAACGATGACGTCACCAAAATGATCCCCGGTATAAATACTGTTGTGAAGTAAAATGATCTATCCCGCGTGAAGATGAGGTCCACTCTAAGGCAGCTGTAATTACCTAAAAATCAAGCAGAATAAAAAATAAATAAAATTAAAGGTGAAGCGTTTTTTACTGTGAGAGTATAAATATACATTGTTTTGCCATTCAAGCGTATCCTGCAAAGAGAAGTAGCGTGACTTTCCGCAGCCGCAACCACATCTACAGAGATAAAAAGAGAGAAAAGATGCAAGACAAAGACCGTGACCGCCTCCTGCTTTACCTATCATGGAACGGGCTGGCACTGCGTTCCATTCCAGCCAAAACGTGATGAAGGAAGATGTCACCAGAATAATCCCAGGAATAAAAACAGTTGTAAAGTAGAACGCGCGGTCTCTAGTAAATATCAAGTCGACCTTTAAACAGCTGTAGTTTCCTGCGGAGGGAATAGTTAGTGAACAACGTAAAAGAATCAAAGTGTACAGTTGGTTAAAATAAAAAAAAATTGGATTCCCGATGTGAATGCGTGGAAAAAGATTCCAAGTAACTCTATTCAGAGGCCTTGTTATATTTAAATTCATAGCAAACATTCTAAACAGCTATCTACATCTTATATGTCTGAGTAATGCGTGTTGTGTCATAGTGTCCATGAACTTAATCTGCGCACGAGATAGCACGTTTCTTCATTAAAAACGACACGATATGCCGGTACCAATTAGACACAGAATCCTATGAAATTGAAGTGACGACGCTGAATGGTAATGAGCGTGCTGTCGTAATTTCATAGTCTTATGCATACACCGATATCGGTTACCGGTTCATCTTTTGCGTAACGTTGAATGAAGAAGCGTCCATTCGGAACAAGATATCACACGTGCTTACACATCATGCATGATAAAGATGAATAGATGACAGTCCTATCACATGGACATGCTTTATGAATGGGTTCTTCGGTACCTTTCATTGCTTGGAGCTTTGTTTATAACACAAAGACGCATTTACTCACACATAAGCGGAATATTAATCATTACGTCGGCACCGGACAGCCCCGTGCGTCCGGTGCACTAAGTACCTTGCTCCTCAAAGCGTCTCTGGCAAAGATTACATGTCAGCTCTTCATCTTCCTCGTAAAGTGAATTACCCTCAGCTGCTTGCAAAGACGTTAAAACTCTTACATTCTACAGTAAAAACAATCTAACTGCGTGTCCACTAGTGAGTGATTTTGATACTTTTACTAGCATTCTTTTCACTAGACATAGAAACAAGGTTTTGTAATGACCACAGAACGATCGAACTAATGAACGTACATGCTTGACTAGCCAATCGATAACACGTCGTCTAACTCACACAGACAAACTCTACAAGCCACTACTCTGTTTACAAGTCGTAACGTAAAACAAGTAAAGAAATATTTTAGAGAAACCAAGACCAAGCTGAAAAGAGTTAATCAGAATTTTAATTATAAAATCATCATTGATCTCTTGGCAACGCATAAGGATGTGCTTGAAAAAAAAAGAAAAGGGTTTTCGGGTACTATTCTACTTGATTTTCATTAGATATAAAAAATAAACCGTTTCGTTTAGAATAATGCTTCAATAAGCGATGTTCGTATTGATGTGTGATCTGTTCAAAAATATACTTTACCTCTCCAACTTGCTTTGATAGGGCATGGTATTGTCTGGTTTTGGATAAGATATGCATTTAAAGTTGTCAAAGAAGGTGACTTTCTGAGCGTATCCTCATCATTCTTCCACACGTATGTGATGGCTGACTGTTCATAAGATACTGCAAAATAGTTTTAAATTACACGGATTTGTAGGAAGGAGACGACCTAATCTACATGATTATACTAAATTCTATGCAAATTGTTACTTACTACTTTCTAAGGCAAATGAACACAATGGGTCATCAAATGGAAAGATGTTGAGCCGCCCTTGGCAGGATAGAATAAGATGCCGCCGCATCAAGTAATTTATAGTGCCATTGCGATATATTCGCAACGCAAAATGCATCGGTATGATTGGATCCTGAAATTGAACGGCTACATTACTAAAAACATACTATCAGACTAATCTGGTGAAACAAAGCATCTACAGGGTAGGCTATCTATCTTCCTGAAATCGCTATCAACGTGCCAATTCTACACCCAATTTCTGCAATTGCATCGTCTTATGAACCTGGACCAGCTTAGAAGTGAGAACGTTTGACTGAAAGTTTGAGAATATAAAAACGCGTAAAGTAATGAGGCGAGTAAAAGAATAGTGCCAGCTATAATAAAATTTATATATTATATACAACACGGTCCATTTGGTTCAAGAAGCTTTGTATATAATTCGATAAATACCGATGAGTGCTCGGCAAACTCCTTCAGACGAAAGCATGGTGGAAATAATCAGGAATACAATTAAATACAACCGTTAAAATTATTACTAAGTTCGTTCTACGGTTTTGAGCACTGACCTTAAAGTCCCCATGCATGATAAAGTACGTGTCTGGCAGCCAAATATCCTCGTGGTGGTGGATGGCGTTTAGAAACTCGTAATGTGACTGATTAGAATATCGCAACCGCGGATCATACCACTGTTGTTGAAGCAGAAATTCCACTTCGTATTTCTGTAATATCAACATACGTCTATAGTAAATATAAAAGGATAAAGACAATACATGAGATAATAAGAAAGAAAGAAACTTACAAGACTAGATTCATCAGGAGATGCTAAACTAAGAAGTAGCACGCTAACATTTACGGTGAGGACACCTGAAAATTTATACAGCCATGATATGCATAATATCGGAGATTTATAAATAATAATACATTTATAACACTTATAGACTAAGGAGGGAACACACACAGTACAACAATTCATGCTTTTTACAGTTGTGCCAATTTGAGCGGATATAGTAGAGATTACAATATGATCAACTGTTTGTAAGTAGGTATTTAAAGAACGGATGTGTAGATAACATTTTGGTTTAAATTTCACGGAAAATGGTTTAGAGAAGTTTTATAGCTGCAAATGTAAAGAAAAAAATAGCAAACAATTGCAACTATATGCAATACGGTTTGAAAATATAAAATCATTTAAAAAGTATAATAAGGCAGACTTGGTATTTGTTTTAAAATTAAGAATGAAAAAGATATCTGTGTCTAATGTTTGTGAAAAGAGAAAATCATTATTTAAATAAAAGCATTTTAAAATAAGTTAGCGTTTTAAGTAAGAAAGAAATAATAATGTCACTGAAAGTGAAATGGTTGAGTTTAAGAAGACAATAATTGAGTTTACCAATCAAGATCTCGTTTTAATAAGGAAGTAGATTTTAGGTATAAAATATAAATTGATTATGTAGAAATAAAACAGGTTAGCAAGATTTGAACTGTGTGTCATTCATAACTAATTTTAGCTTGCAGTACATCTAGGTGCATATTAAAATTAGCAGGTTGTCAATACACTATAATTTAAATACTAGTGATAATGACTTATGTGTCGCTCGATTATATTCCAAAGCATAGGATTATAGATAGGTGTCTACTTGCGTGTCAAACTAGGTAAATAGGTTGCGTGCAAATAGTTGGTTGCAGTTGCAGTGGTAGATAAACTGAAGGAATCTACGATTTACATAAAATGCAAGAAAGATTTCTCTTTTCATAAACATTGAACACACGCACCGCGGTTGTGCGACCGAGGCCGCAGCGAAGAAAACCCGATCTTATTATGAGCCAATGAATCGTTCGGCGACGTTAGACCACAACAGAATTCTGGATCTGGAATATACCAAGCTCAAGTGACCCAAAGAAGGAACCCTAACCCCATATACTAAAAATGAGATAAATTCCAACAGAACCATATTCTAATTTAAACAATGATTTCTCATGATCTCAACTTACCATCTACTGGTGGAAGCAGTCTTTTGTCATAGCGGGAGTTTTTCACGAGATGGTCCAATATCTCTTTGTCCGACTTTCCCGCCGCAAAACTGGAATAAAAACGTGTAAAATGTGAGCTCACATTGAAACTGTTAAATTCAGTGTTCCGATCCAAGTGTGTAATGGTCCGTAATTTACAAGAAAACCCGAACATTTGGAGCATTAAATCGCATATCATAGCAAATTAAGCGTGTGGGGCACGGTAAAACGTAGTAGGCCGGGGTATCGATTTTACATTAGCGCTTATTACCTTGAATTTAGACGACGTGCCTTTCAAGCAGGTACGAATAAGTATACTAACTGGTGCGTTGCCCTTTCAAGCTTTCTGTCGTTTTTGAAATTACCCTTGTTGTGTAAAGTTCCCGAGTCTTCGGGGACTTGGTTCATATGTTTAATTTCTAAGTTAATTTCATGGCCAACTAACAACAAGCTTGTTTGCTCTTATATTATATTATGACTTTTCTAAACATTTTTGAAACGCAAGAACTGGTAACTGCTTTTCGCTTGCTAAGTTCAAGTTCAGAATAGATGACGCTTTGTCTCTCATCCTTTTTAATACTAATCAACCTGAAGATACTATTAGGTCCTTACTACTTATGGGGAGTTGGTTTTCTAATCAATACCAATTACCTTAATTTTTTAAGTAAGTGTTACTATTTATAAGTCAAAAACGGCTGAATCGATTTGGCTTAAAATTTATTGAAAGGTAGACCCAGGAAAAGGACCTTTTACAGCTTTTTGCGAGGAAATCTATTTTAACGAGGGGGAAGCCGCGGTTTTGTCACTATGATTTACTTCACCATAAAGAGGTGAAACAAATCTTCAGGATATAAGTCTAACATACGTCCAATTAAGCCAACATGGCGTTTTAGATATCCAACTTATACGATAGATATTCCTATACAAAGGCTCTGTGTTAGTCGGAATTATAGAATTAGAACTACACAATTAAATTTAGTCAGTCAAAGTTATAACTTCAATTCTGTGGAAGTCTGAGTTAATTGTAGCACTCTGAATCGGCGGAGCCACTGTTGTATTCAAGATAGAGGTTTAATTTAGAATCAAGCTCAAAGGGAACAAAGTTATTTGTGTTGTGTTTATCTGGCTTGGCAGCTTTGCAGTAAGAGTCATCATTATTAAGTTTATGTTTCTTTGTACAAAATGGCAGTAGGTACAGCCTTATAATTAAATTTTATACTATTAAAGTAGGGCTTTAAAATCATTCGAAAAATGCACCGTGTCTCTAACTAAATCACTTACAAGAAATAATTTATGTGCACTTATCACTTTACTTTTATAGTCACTTATCGCTAAGTTATATAATAACTTATGGAATTTGTATGATAAAAAAACAAATAGCATTCCTGTTGATCCAATTATGTACCTTAGCGAAACCATTATACAATTTACCAACATCAGCCCATTTTCCAGAGGAAAACTATTAGCTTTGTGGGTTAAAGTAGGTTAGTACTAGTACCATTGAAACTAGAATACCTGAGTAGTAAATAGAGATTCATGACTGTCTGAACTTTGTTCATTACGAGAACTGCTGGTAAAAGTGATAAATGGAACTTTGTAATTTACTAGGAACATTATCTGCTACATTTGCCACATCTGATGAAAATACGCCCGTATTTCATGTTAGTATTAAACTTGATTTATATTTCGTGCTAGGCAAATTTTGTATGCCTTTAAAGTTAGGTATAAGTTCAGTCTTCCGGTACTACATTAAGTAGTCGGAATAACGGACCTCAAGCATATTTTATGTTTTACGACTTTTTGATTTGGATGCCTCCTTTTGAAGTAAAGGCAGATTATTTATGATTTTAATAAAAGTGTTTCATCATCATCATTATATCTCATTAAAGACAAATTAAAAGCTTCATCATACTGCTTAAGTAGTTAGGTACATCAGATCGTAGCGTACCATTTCTTGTCTTGCCTTTATCTTTCTTGCGCACTATCAATCAGATGTGCCAACGTAACACAATTACACAATTTGTCATCGTCACTCCAAAGGCACAAGAGGCCGCGGCCGTGACTAGGACCTTCCTATAATCGAAGTTACTTCGCATTTCGAGTCACGACCTCAAGAAATGCTGTATTTATGCGTCGAGGCAAAGTCTAGTATAAGTATAGTTCATCCGTTATGAATAAAATAAATATTTTTTATTATACATATTATATAAAACTTAGACACCCGGACCACACATATTTGCAGAACATACAAATATGTAGTTGTCCAAAATACAAATTGTTGTGTTGAATAGTTGTCCGATCATAATTAAAGCCATATTTTCCTCATCATTTGAACCAATGTTAGACCTTTTCTTCAAATGCTTAAAAATAACAAGGCGAAGAAAGTCTAGTTTGTGTCTGACTTAAAATTTTAAATCAAGTCTAATTCTGACTCATATTCCTATATTTATCACCATACCCTGCGCTGTAGGCGACGGTTCACGGTTCGCCGCCTGCGACCAGCAGCGGCGTGTTACTCACGCTTCGCCGCTCCATACAAGACACGGACCACGTTTATTTAGCGATAGGTTAAACGCGATTACAGGTTCATTTGAATAATTGGTTACATATTAAAATAACTAAACTTAATCCAACTACTTTTGAAATAACTACAGCCTAAAGACCTACTGTTTAAATTATAGGTCGTTTCACAGAATCTCGTTATAACTAATGAACGATATCCCTAAAGGAGAATTCACCTACGGTTAGAACAACTACAATTAAGTAACCTAATGTTGATTGAAATAATGGACGACTCACCTACTGGATTTGCAATACGAGCCGTAAAATAGAACTGATAATGCATGGCCGCATATTTCGTTTATATGATAGTGGAATTAATAAATTGTATTAATAGATTGTTGGCACTACCCTCATTTAAAAAAAAATCCAACGCGGCATGCAGTATAGATAAATCGTAGGCGAGTCGTCCATTAGGTATTTCAAACATAGTGCAAACATCCAATATCTTAAAAAAACATTAGATTAATCGTTCGTTAGTGCGATTAACTTTAGTTTAATTAAAATTATGTATGTTAAACAGTACTTGAATCGGCCATTATGCGTTATGAACTTATGTGAATCGACCGTAGTTATTTCGAAAGTAGTTATAATAAGTTTAGTTATTATAATATGTAACCGAATAATTCTGTCGTCAAAGAAAAACAGGGAAAATTACCTTCCCACTTTCACATCAACATTTATGTTTTTTCAGGCCTTTACTGCTCTACATAGAGCTTTGTAAAGGTTGAGTAAGCCTACTATGTCTACATCTAACAAATTATACATCTATCTTCTTATATGATTTTGCGTTAACAGTCTGATTTCACTGCCCTTTCGCTTCTATTCGAAAGGACAGTTACCAAAATTTTTATAATGATTAAATAATTTAAAAAAAACCACTTACATGTCGGAGTTGAGAGCTGAGACTCCTGTGAGCATTAGGAATAAGGCCCCGACGCGTGCCACGACGCATGACCAACCCATATTAGGACATCTGAAAGAAAACATAACCATAAATAAAACATATTGATATATGATAGACCATTAGCAGTAAACTAATGGTCTATTTGTCAGTTTATCTTATTTAGAGATCAAATCAGAATAACCTTAATCTGAGAGCATACTTGTTGGGAAAACTTTTTTACTTAACTTGATCAGGCAGGATGACAGTGACAAAATTTGTGTTGGGTAGGTCGGAACAAAAAAATTTAGGCACAGGTATACTATCAACTCATACTCATCCAAGTCAGTGTGTGGATTTGACGGAAAATAAGCTCTAGCATGGCTGTTTTTTGCCTCGGGAAAATCTATTATAACCACACCTGCATAGCAGAAAGCTACCTAGTTATTATTTAATCCGTCTTTAAACGAATATTTACAGTAAGTAAAGAGGTTTCCGCATTAGTTTCAAAAATATCCTTTTAAAATGCAACAGCAGGGAAAGCTTGCTCACAAAGCATTTCATTTTACGAGTTGGCACGAGTTTGTATCTTAATGCAATATGTATTAGGTAGAAAGTCCCACAGCATCCATTTAATAGCATAAGCCTCTCGGGTCGAGATAAGCCACGCTACAGATGGAATGCACTGCGCGGATTAAGCTTGTGAACATTGTCCTTACATGGTCGATCTGTGCTCGCGTTACATGGACCCTGAAATTATGTTACTATCATTCCGCATTTCTTTTTCCTGAAATTCACAATAAAAAAATCATAAATCATTTATTTATTTGCAAGAATGTTTGTACATTAGTTCTTAAATAAAACACCATTCGAGTTTGTTTCTTAAATTGTTAGCGGTCAACTCAAAAACACTGTACACGTACTCCAACGGTTATCGGTTATTCTAAAAAAATCAAAGAGTTTTATTCACTTTATTGACACTCTTATGTCATTGTAAATTATCTCTGTTTATCATATTCCAAAAATAACGACACGAGTATAAATAAACCCTTCAAAATTGTTTTGTTTTAGAAATTCCCATTTAAATTCCCGGCCGCAAGCCGACAAACCAATTTTATGCCTGTCCCTTCGGGAATTGCTCGGAATCCCAGGTCTATCCAACATTTTACCTTTCCACAGACGCGAGATTAGAAAAAGTAACGCGACAGTAAATTGTTGTATGAAAAGTTGAATTCTGAAAGTTGTAATGAACTTGGTGAGAATACTCACAGTAGCTTATGAAAGATATTGTGAAGGTCAAATTAAGTACTTAGATGATTATGGAAAAAATATATAAAATATATAAAGTACCTACCTCGTTTGTAAACCCGTTGGTATGTATGTAGCTACCTACATATGAAACGGGTTTATAAATTCACGTTCCAAAAATATTATTAATTTTTTTATAGAATCCTAGCCTATTTAAACTGAGTAACCTGTTAAAGCTATACTTTTTTAAATAAAGTTTTTTGTTTGATGATTTCTGAAGCTTCATTGAATAACCTAAGAATTAAAGCTAACCGAGACTACTTAATCAACACAGAATTACAACAATCTCTTGAAAATATAGAGACATTTTCTTAAACGAACTTTTATGTTGGTAAGAAAAATTACTTATCTAGCCGGTGTGCACAAAATTTTCACAACGAGGAGAAAATAAACACGTGGAAATGTAATATTTTGAGATAATATACTGAATCCTTTGCGGTTCCGAGACTCGACACCTGTCAAGTCTCTTTTCTTGGGAAGATAAAATGTTTGCACCATTTCAACAAACTAAGTTCTAAACTTGAACGAATAAATGTAAAGTTGTCATGAGTTTTGGGTGGAAATTAAAAAAATATATATCGTAATGGATATGCTAACAATAACACTGTCCAAGAACCAAAGTTAAAAAAAACTGGTACTTGCAATGGTCACTTCACAAAAATACACTAAGGAATTTTGTGACATCATTACTTGCTATTCATTATATAACAACAATAATTACTCACGTATTTATAAAGGAGTTAAAGTATTCTGAACGAGAAACGAAACGCACGAGCGAGCGGCGGAGAGCACGGCGCGGCGGGCGGGACGCTCACTCATCCTGATAAAGTCTGTTCTAGTTGCAGTCGAAACGTCGAGAGTGGTTTAACGCCTTTGTAAATAAATAAATAGGTACTTTAGAAATTCCCGTTGTTATAAAATGAATAGTGTGACTCACGAAAATTCTGAAAGTGATAGTTGCTGTTATAAAGACAATAATTCTTCGATTACACGTTATATGAAAACTAATAGTCGGTAATAAAAAACTCAAAACTGCATAGGTCATCATTATAGCATTAAATCTTTATAACGTGACCAGACTTGTAATTATTACCAAGTAAAGCACCAATTAATACCCATCAACGGGAGAGCCAGCTGTTGCCAATAACAAGCTATCATTAATTATCACTATTAGCTAATTTACTGGCACTTACTCTTCGCATAACGCGATTAATCAAATGGCAAGGTATACTCACGGGGTATACTATCGCTTTTATGACATCGTAGCTGTCATGATTAACTATTTTCTGTTGCTGTTAAGAACATTATTAACCTAAATAATTATCAAATTGTAAAACGTTTAAAGTAAGACCTATTTCAATGGAATTAAAAAATATTTATGCGTAGTAAGTAACATAGAGATAAATAAATAAATAAATAATAAATAAATTTTGACTTTATTATCGCCGTAAGTATGGTGAATTGTTTATATGCCTAGTTTTATAAGATGAGTCGTAGTTTGTTGCTATGCAGTTATCTGTGAGACGAACATATCTTTATAGTTTATATAAGTAAAAACAGTTTTAAGGAGAGAAAACGCGATACAATAAGCAAAGTTTCGGCCCAGAAACCTTGTTTTATAATTCTAATGATGTCTTGATACATTATATTTCCCTTCACCAACTCCAAGGAAATACCTATCTGAATTGTAAATCAACTTCCTACTAAAGGTGACTGAAGCATCTAAATTTTCATATTATTCACCTGAAAATTTATTCAGTCGCAAAATGAAATTTCTTGCATAAATGATTAGCATAATTATAAATGTTTTCAACTGAATAACTGCTGGGCGCAGGCTGCAAAGTGCAAAGCTTAGTACTGGCGTGTTACAAGGCCAAACCTATATGATTTTTACCTCTAATAGACTAAAGTCACACAGAAATCACCTTGCTTTAAATACGAAAAATTGAGAAGAAAATACGACAGAAAAACTGCTTGGAATCTATATATTTATATAAAAATCAATACCACTTTTTGTTATAATTTTACAACCCAAGAACTGCTGGACCGATTGAGGTGCTTTTGTTTTTAAAATAGTCGTAGTAGCCCAGGAAAGGATTAGGTGGCTAGTTTGTTATAAAAAACTGAGCCGTAGGTACTGATATCAATAATTTGACTATCAGTTTATAGGTACCTAGATACAATAAATATTGCTGGACAATCCACACAGCAACATCTAACATCCCCTTTTGTAAGTTCTAAGCTAAATCGGCGCTTATTAATTTATATTGGAGCTTAATAAGTTTTCCATGTAATAGCGGTTCACTATGTGTTCTCTAGAATTGAATACGTGACCTACTTTTAAAAGTCGCTATGCATGTGACGTCAATGGAGATGAAGGACATTATGATATAAAATGCTATAAAATTATAAATATGAACTCGTTTACTGGATTTAACAAAGAGCAGTATTCATTAATTATTTGAACGCAAATATGAGTTTTCATTGTTCCATTTCGACTATAATTATTCAATCGATTAAACTGTCTATTCTTGTCGGCGATAATAGATTTATGACTGGCTCTTCGATCCGTGGTTTTAACTATTCCCGTATTAAAAAGTAACTTTTGCGATTATTCCATCCATTTTTAATCAATCATTGTCATTATTATTATCTCATTAGTATTAATGATTACGTTTTATACCTACCATAATATTTATTCTGATTTATTTTATCCCATAAATAATTTCATAACGGTCCTATAAAACCTTATCTAAATTAAACTTGTTTAAAATTTTTGCTAATGATTACCTATATTACTGATCGATATTATAAATGTTATAACAACATGGGACACATTAGCTACCCATACACTAACGTTCATTCCTGCCGGAATGTACAATCCTTACGGAATGCACGCCAGTGTATTTGCATAAAATTGTCCAGTAATATTTGTCCAGTAATAGCGAGAAAGAATGACGGTATTATAACACCGCGACCCTTCACGTCGTGTTTTATTTTATCCCGTCGCTGATCTGTACACGGGATAAGCCGGAAGGAATGAACGTTAGTCTATGGGCCGCTATTGTATAATGTTTTGATGTTTTTATACCTTTCTGCTGAGAGCAGAGTGTTGTCGGCATGTGGCGATGGATTCCAGCCACCTCCGTGTTTCACCTGCACCTCAACATCTTGATTAACCTGAAACAATAACAGAACTCTTAGACTTTATTTAATTGCCGGTGTTGGTAACTTCTTGTGTATAGATTCCTTTTTAAATAAACAACTCGTTAATTTTATAGGAAACGGTGTATCTGTATCCTTGTAAAATAAATATAGGTATTCGTAGAAGAACGATGGTGTGAGGAGTGTATAAGAACAATAACAAGGTTATTGATTTAGCTAAGTGGATAAGTTCCTTGAGGTAGCATTGGGCAGGCTAAATACCATAATATTCTTTTTGAAATTTGTGACCCAGTAGACGATGGCCGACATTCTTATTTATTCGCTCGTGGATAGAGAACTATCGAAGAGTTAAAAGCTCGCATAAAATCAGATCTACAAAATGAAAAGCCCATGCCTAAATATTTTTCAGAAAAAGAAGCGAGATCGCTTTTGCTAAACGATTTTATCAAATAGAAACTATCGGATTTAACGAATAACCGCAGAATAAAAAGTTGCAACCGTCTCATGCTCTACATATAATGAACTTCGGGGAATTGATGTTGGTATTCCACAAAAAAATTCAATACAGTACTTTGATAAAGTGATAGAAGTTTTTGTTTGTTTTCAAGAAAAACTTCAAAACTCTAGGAAACCACGAAAATTCGCGGGGAAGTCTATTAAAACGCGGGCAAAGTTGCCGTTTATTCCCACTTGTCCTGTTGAGTAGTCCTGTTGACAGGACAACTGAGAAAAAAATTCCCAGTAGTTCGGTCAACAGGACAAATGACAATATAATTCTCACTTGTCCTGTGAGTAATAATTAATATAGAAAAAGTGAGAATTGTATGTTTGTCACAACAAAATTTTTTTATGATTCAAACTATTTCAATCAGTTGTCAAGTGATAATTGCATGCATTATTTGAATCACAAAAGAGTTTTAGTGACAAACACAACAAAACTCTTTTTATTTTTTTAATATTAGGTATTCTTTAATTTTTATGTTCTACAGATTTGTGTAAGTATTCCAAAAATAAATACACAACTACATGATCCTATTTGCATTTGAATACTTACGAAATTCTCTCCTAATTTTTATTTTAAATCTATTGTAATGGTATTATTTTTAAGTTACTTTAAGTTTGATTAAATTTAAGTTAGATTGTAGATATAAATAAATTAATTTTTTTTCTTTCTTTCTTTCTTTCAAATTTACAAACCAATTAATTAAATTAATTATCGACAAATTATTTTTTTGGTTTTCAACTTTCCTTACACTATTATTAGTGAAATAGCTTGAAAAAGCCAATCACAACGCCTTTGTTCCAGTCCCCGCAACCCGCGCATTCCGCCAATTTCGGTGCGCTTGTATCCGAACAAAAGTATTTTATTACAGTAATTATGATTGTTTTATGTTAATACGTTTTTTGTTCCTTTTATAATTATTGTAACATGATGTTATATTAAATTCAAGTACCTGTATGTAACATAAACTACAAACTTGGAAACTTATAATTAGCCCTAAGCATCATAAATGTTCTTAGACATGTTATGTTAAACTTAATTTGATTATATATAAGCATAGCTGTTAGTTTTCCTAACATTGTAAAATAAAATAAAATAATCTTTGTTCCTACCATTGAAAAAGTAGATTGTTTATAACAAAAGCTTATTTATGATCCTCTGTACACGACTTTCCACAAAGAATAAATGGATTCAATGGTATATAATGGAATTTAAAAAACTTTACCTACTTATGTACATTTACATAGGTAGGTAAAGTTTTTTAATTAGACAAAACTAATTCGTAAAAATTTACCAACAGAATTACTCAACAAAACACGTGGGAATAAAAGTCAGGTGTAAAGCATAGTCCTAAACGTCACAGAACTACTGGGAATTTTTTTCTCAGTTGTCCTGTCAACAGGACTACTCAACAGGACAAGTGGGAGTAAACGAAAGTTGCGGGTGGAGCGCTTGTAAATTTATATTTAAAAGACCTGTTCCTCAAGATGTCAATATTACCAAAGTAAGCACTACAGTAATTTGATAAAACAAATTCGTGACGTCATTAATTTAATAAACTAACTCGTGACAATTTTCGTGATAGAGCTGTTATTAATTTAGAATGAAATGAAATTTTGTAATTTGTTATGCTGTTAGTTTTCGTGTAATGTGGAGATATTGCCTAGTTTTGATTTACTACCTTCTTGTTGATGTGTGCTTAGCGTCTCTTTTTCGGATATCATCAAAGCGATTAATATATTTAAACGCTTCTTGGTAATTATACAAACTCCCCTTAATCTAATGGATTTTTATATAGTATAATTTAAGTATAGTTATTCAAAACCATTCCCAGTTATACATAAAACTGGTTGTTATGATAATGAGTAATAACTTAAAATAGAAATTTCGTTACTGAAGTTGGGTGCTGTAATTATCAGTCAATCAAATTTTACTAGGTCATCGTTTTTACTTACGAAGCTATAATATAAAGTACCCTTTATTAAATAAGTTTAGCTAGACCAATAAGTATTTTATGTTTCCATAAAAATATAAGTTTGTCTATTGATAAGACAATTTGTAAGTTAGCATAAATTAAATTAAGATATGAAATTCAGAAACCTATAACTGTTTTAATCATCGCCCTGAAAAAATGTAGCACACTGATAAAGCAATTCACAACTGTTTTCTTTGGCCGTATAAATGTAGATGAGGGGTTGGGGCGATATAAACCCTTTTTTCGCGTCACGTACCGAGTTTAATTTAATCAACAAGTTCTATTTGTACATAAATAACGGCTTCCAGTATTTGGCGTTTTGAATTCATAGCGGAAGGGTGCAATTTTATCTTCCATTTGGTGTCAATTTTATAAAAACTTGTGATTTTCACATCGCCCACAACTTGTAAGAGGATTAACCTGATTCAATTGGCACTTTATTTACCAGTAGATAACATACGAGGTAAAAGATACATCTATGATTCTAGTAGGTAGGTATAGGTGTATGTAGAATCAAAGACGGGGCTATGAATAACCTTGTTTTGTGTTTTGTTTGACGTAAAACGATTGAAATAAAATAGTGCTGCGGAAAACCTCCAAAGGCGATTATGCTAATGTGAGATTTGTTTGTAAGGTCTTGAAAAACACTTTCTCGAGAAACACAAAAAGTTGGTCTAGTTTATAGCAATCTATTTTTTTTTCCAAGTCCAAGGTGGACTGATGACTTGGTGAAGACGGTCGGCTCGCGGTGGATGCAGGCTGCGAGCGACCGTAATGACTGGAAGTCATATAGGGAGGCCTATGTCCAGCAGTGGACGTCCAATGGCTGATATGATGATGATGATGATGATTTTTTTTTAACTTTTATGTTTTATATACTGTATTAGGCACTTTCATATTTATATCCTTGTATATTATGTACTCATAGTTCTGGAGTTTATTTTTATCTTAAAATAACGAAAGAGTTCTTATTCTGCATTGCATTCAGCATAGCAATACCTAGGTACCTAAGTTATACCTAATATAATTGTCATGAAAATGTAATATTCGTCGTATTATCATCTACATTTAATGTACTATGTACCTATAATGATACCACACAATCACATATGAGTCAAGGTCTGCAAGCCATAATTTGTGGTATCGCTGGAATTAATAACATTCAACGCCCAAACATGACCGCATTGCTGTAACACGTGCCTAAAGAAAAAAAATGCCAAAAGTAATATTAAACAACATAAATCAAATGTCTAGAAATATTGTGTAACACGCCCGAAGCGCCAAATTGTAGCAATAATTTAACAGTTTCAAAGACTTCAAAGGAAATAAAAGGCGATGATAAGACTAGGTAGAGATAAGTGTACAGTAATTTAAAAACGTCGCGTCCGTCGTCTGCAGTGGAAGCTAATTGCGACCGCCATTGATGCAAATTAAGGCTATTGTTGCTAGGCTTATCTGCTTTGTCGCTAATACAATTACAAAGTAAAAGCAGAGCGAACCGCGGATGAAATATAAAACAGTATAGAATAGAGGTATGTATATAATATGTATATGAGAGCTGTGTTGGCTAAGTGGGAAAGCACTGGACTTTCATTCCGAAGGTCGTTGAATCAATCCCGCCGTGCACCTCTGGATTAAGTAAAAGAATCTTGTATAATTTATGCACGCTTTGAAACACAAAATTAATGTAGGTAGGTACCCCAGGTTTAAATTCCATATACATTTAGAAAATTCCATCAATATTCGTAAAATTGTATCTTTTTCCATTTTCGATTGTAGAGTTAAATAATATTGAATTTTTTACCTATGATAGTTTTATCTTGGCACAATCATTGGTTGAACCATCGCCAAAACGTGTACAGTATAAAAGTATTGTAGGTACATTGAACACCTGTCTAATAAGTGATTCACGATGTTATTTGTATGACAACAGAACTGTTCCGTGGATCACCTGTGGTGGCGATCTAAAAATGGTACCACCCCTTCTCTTAGCGCGTAAACTTAAAATATCTTTACATACGACATTATTTCACTTTCAAAATTTTCGTGAGTTATAATATTAATTTTATAAAACGGGAATTACTCACGTATTTACACAGGAGTTAAATAACTCTCGACGTTTCGACCACATCAAGAGTAGTCTTCAACAGGAGGAGTGAGCGTCCCGCCGTGCCCCGTCTCCTCTCAGGTCGCGCGCGCGGTTCTCACTGCGGGCGATGTACCGGAGCGCGCGGCTGCTCAGCGGCGGTGGTGGGTACATCGCCCGCAGTGAGAACCACGCGCGCGACCTGAGAGGAGACGGGGCACGGCGGGACGCTCACTCCTCCTGTTGAAGACTACTCTTGATGTGGTCGAAACGTCGAGAGTTATTTAACTCCTGTGTAAATACGTGAGTAATTCCCGTTTTATAAAATGAATACGACATTATATTATGAAAATAATCAATAAAAATAAATAAATAAATATTACTGGACAATTCACACGACAACATCTAGCCCCGCGGTAAGCTCGAAGCTTGTGTTACGGGTGCTAGATTTCTGATATACTTAATACAATATACATACATATTATATAGATATTTTTATTATACATATATAACACCCAGACACTCAAAACAAATATTTGCAGATCGTACAAATTTTTGTCCCGAGACGGGAATCGAAACCGCTTGCGTCGCAGGCAAATAAATGAACTTTCGAATCAACCATACTTTAATGTTTATTAATCTTCTTATCAATGAAAAGTTTATTTTATCAATTAATTAATATTAATGTGTGTAATAAAGGTCTGCCTAACACATAAAATTTTAGTTGACTTTTGAACATGCATCGGAAACCGTTGTAAAAATAAATTATAAAAGTTATACTAAAAGTTAATCTTATATTTTCATTGGTAAAATTTTACAATAAAAACATATCACCACAACTAAGGAAAAAGGAAGAAATATTAAATTATCCTAACCAAATTACTTATAAAACACTACTTAAAATTACTAAGTAGAAATAGTATAAAAAGATAGACTTTAGGGACTGTTAGTTTTCAAAAATAAAATTCTTGTGTGATTAAAGAAATGAAGAGTGTCTATGACTATAACGTGAGCAGTATTGAAAATGTGACAGCCAGCGGAGAAGATTATACAAATGATACATACGGTTACGACGATGAAAACTCAACCGAAGACTTTGACGATGAACAATTTTATTTTTATGATACAATTTATACAATTTCCAGTTTTTTATCTCTGACTGCACTTTTACTTGGCGTGGTCACTTGGATTTTTGTACATAAATGGCGCACATTCAGAAATTACGTTAAATTAAACGCTTTTTTTAGTTATTTATTATCAGCGTTGGTATATGTTTTAGGTACTTTTTTTTACGAAGAATTATTTAAAAATAATTATTATTACTTTTGGTTAATAAATTACTTTGAACATGTATTCTTTGGATGGATTGTCATAATGTCTGTAACAATCTACATGGACATTGTGGTAGTGTTCAGATGCACAATGACGAGGAAGATATTGAAGTTCAGCGTAACTGCGTGGATTCTACCTTTGGTATTTGAGTTGATTGAAATAACTTGTGACGAGATATATATATATTCTGATACTGAGACTGGAAAATATGTGACGTATACAAGATTTATATACTTAATAATATTGTTTATGTTAAGTTTTATAATGTACCTAAGATCATTGTATAGTTTGTATTTAATGGATAAAGGCAGATTGGCTGAAGGTCAGTTTTGTATAAAAATAAGGATAGCAACTTTGACATTTATATTATGTGGTGCACCGCTTTTGGTAATAACTGTAACAACAATCGTAGATTACTTTGTAAATATATTAGATGATGAAATAATCTCTACTCTGTTTTATACGATGGCTGGTATTCAAGTAATTGCGTTGAGTATTATTTTTCTGATTCAAAAGTCTAATAGAGAAATCTGGTTGCTCTTAATTTTAGATGGGTATCATAAGTTTAATAATGTTTTAATAAAATAATAACTATTGTTAAAACTATTTTAATGCGTGGGATAGGGTTAGTCCTAGCAATGCCACGCCAAATGCTACGAGAGCTACTAAACACGCACAGCCTTATTCATAAAAAGCTGTTAATTCACGTCTTAAGCACGACATAACTAATCAACTAATTAAGCCTTAAGAAGTGTTTAAAAGTTTTGTATTCATAAACCTAACTTAAAAATTACTTATCTAAACAATACTTATTTTTTTCAGAACTGGTAACTTTTTGGTAGAAATAGTAGAATCTAGCCGTATCATAGATATTGGGGATAATCTGTGGGCCGTATGCTCAAAAAAAAAACGAAATTTGACAGAACAGTTCTGTTGTCAGCTATGTTTTGTTGTTATTGTACCAAAATATTCATGGTTAGGTGTTGAGACGAAGTTTGGTTAGCTCGTGTTTTTGTTCAGTTTTAGACTCGTATCAAACTACTTATTACTTCACAATATCAAGAAAAAGAACATAAGTTACGTACTTATGCAAATGATGGAAGAGGAACATAAAAAAGACTTCAAATATTGGAAGAAGAGTTGGAATATTGGGAGAAAAACTAGAAAAAATAATAATAATTGTAATTTATTGAAAATGGTTAGGTACTAATAAATATGTTGCGAGTTAATTCATTGGTGAATTGTGTTTGTTTTCCCTTCATCATCATCTTCACTGTCAGACTCTAGTTACTGCAAATATGGTGTGGAAGGATATCCACAGTCTCCTAAAAGTTTTCTTCCTCTAAATTCACCTTCTTCAAACCTTCTTTTAAGCTGACTCTCACGAAAGATGCGAGCATCATGAGTGCTTCACCTCCAACGACATACCACATCACAAATAGACATTATTAGGGCCACACACAACCTGCAAAAGGAAATTAAACAAATAACTATGGATAGGTAATAAATATGGATAGGTAGGTAAATATGTAATTTCATAGATTTTCAGATTGATGACATAATATCAATGCTAGGTAAGCAGTTTCCTAATATCTAGCTCCTGACGTAGGTACCTAATGGAGAGAAACCATCAAGGAGACCAAGACCCACAAAGGGCTATATTGCAGGACTTACTTCCTGCAATATAGTAAAGTAGAAAACCTTTGTATACAATGAACACTAACCTCATGTCGACCCCAGTGCCTGATCACAGCCATTACTTGAATGTGAACAGGTATGCCGCCACCTTTTGTATCAACCGAGTCGTCTTCTTTAACAATATTTATTATTTTGTTCATGTTCTCCTTAGAAAACCTGCACTTTTTTCTAAATTCCAATTCATCATTTAACAAAATAATAAATATTGTTAAAGAAGATGTCTCGGTTGATACAAAAGGTGGCGGCATACCTGTTCACATTCAAGTAATGGCTGTGATCAGGCACTTGTTGACATGAGGTAAGTGTTCATTGTATACAAAGGTTTTCTACTTTACTATATTGCAGGAAGAAGTCCTGCAATATAGCCTTTTGTGGGTCTTGGTCTCCTTGATGGTTTCTCTCCATTAGGTACCTACGTCAGGAGCTAGATATTAGGAAACTGCTTGCCTAGCATTGATATTATGTCAACAATCTGAAAATCTATGAAATTACCTATTTACCTATCCATATTTATTACCTTATCCATAGTTATTTGTTTAATTTCCGTTTGCAGGTTGTGTGTGGCCCTAATATATCTATTTGTGATGTGGTATGTCGTTGGAGGTGAAGCACTTATGATGCTCGCATCTTTCGTGAGAGTCAGCTTAAAAGAAGATTTGAAGAAGGTGAATTTAGAGGAAGAAAACTTTTAGGAGACAGTGGATATCCTTCCACACCATATTTGCGTACTGCAGTGCAGTAACTAGAGTCTGACAGTGAAGATGATTATGAAGGGAAAACAAACACAATTTACCAATGAATTAACTCGCAACATATTTATTAGTACCTAACCATTTTCAATAAATTACAATTATTATTATTTTTTCTAGTTTTTCTCCCAATATTCCAACTCTTCTTCCAATATTTGAAGTATTTTTTATGTTCCTCTTTCATCATTTGCATAAGTACGTAACTTATGTTCTTTTTCTGGATATTGTGAAGTAATAAGTAGTTTGATACGAGTCTAAAACTGAACAAAAACACGAGCTAACCAAACTTCGTCACAACACCATGAATATTTTGGTACAATAACAACAAAACACAGCTGACAACAGAACTGTTCTGTCAAATTTCGTTTTTTTTTTGAGCATACGGCCCACAGATTATCCCCAAAATCTATGATACGGCTAGATTCTACTGTTTCTACCAAAAAGTTACCAGTTCTGAAAAAAATAAGTATTGTTTAGATAAGTAATTTTTAAGTTAGGTTTATGAATACAAAACTTTTAAACACTTCTTAAGGCTTAATTAGTTGATTAGTTATGTCGTGCTTAAGACGTGAATTAACAGCTTTTTATGAATAAGGCTGTAACAGCCTTATTCATAAAAAGCTGTTAATTAAATTAAATTAATTTAATTTAATTATTAGTGTGAATTAAATACTATTAAAGATATTATGTCAATTATATCCAGAAAACCCTAAAGATGTCCATTTTTCAAGACAAGATACAAGATTTTATTGCTAAAGAGCAAATTACACGTCATTTTATATATTCTTACGTAAGAGGCGGCATTTGCATCCATTTATTTACCTTCAGTATGAAAGTTGAGTGTTTTCTTAAATTGTCAAACATTATATTAAAAACCTGTTGAATAAAACATACTTATTGAAGGTTTTTTTTAATCAATCATATTTTAATGTATATAAAGAGATAAACGGGAAATCCACTAACCTTTTTACATTGAAGTAGTTCATGTGAAAGAAGTGTTGTTTTTCCTGATGAAGTCCTTCGTTTTGGGACGAAACTGTTGACCAAATTCAACGTAAAAGGTTCGTAGATTTCCCGTTTATCTCAATATTAAAATAAATATTCTTATCAATGAAAGGTTTATTTCATTAGTTAATTAATTTTAATGTGTGTTATGAAGGTCTGTCTATCACATAAAAGTTTAGTTGGTTTAGAACCATGCATCGAAAGCCATTATAATTTTGATACATTATTAAAGTTATTTCACAATTTTAATATTCTGACACCTTTGGTGGTAATTTTTATTTAAATATATAATCGTTTTTTATAACTTGCACCATAAATAAGGATAAAGGAAGAAATGTTAAAATAAACATCCTACTATAAGTTAAAAAAATACTACTTAGAAAATATAAAAAGTTAGACAAGAAATTGTGAGTTTTCAAAAATAAAATTGTTGAGTGATTAAAGAAATGAAAAGTGTTTATGAAAATATGACAGACGCGAGCAGTATTGAAAATGTGACAACCAGCGGAGAAAATTATACTACATACGATTATAACGACGATGAAAACTCAACCGAAGAGTTTGACCTTGAACAATTAAGTATTTTTTGTGATGCAATTTATACAATAGCCAGTTTCTTATCCCTGACTGCACTTGTACTTGGCATGGTCACTTGGCTTTTTGTACATAAATGGCGCACATTCAGAAATTACGTTAAATTAAACGCTTTTTTTAGTTATTTATTATCAGCGTTGGTATATGCTTTAGGTACTTTTTTTTACGAAGAATTATTTGAAAATAATAATTTTTTCTTTTGGTTAAGAAATTATTTTCAACATGTTTTCTATGGATGGATTGTCATAATGTCTGTAACAATCTACATGGACATTGTGGTAGTGTTCAGATGCACAATGACGAGGAAGATATTGAAGTTCAGCGTAACTGCGTGTGACCTTTGGTATTTGAGTTAATTGAAATAATAACTTGTGACGAGATATATATATATTCTTATACTGAGACTCCGAAATATGTGGTGTATACAAGATTTATGTACTTAATAATATTGTTTATGTTAAGTTTTATAATGTACCTAAGATCATTGTATAGTTTGTATTTAACCGATAAAGACAGATTGGCTGAAGGTCAGTTTTGTATAAAAATGAGGATAGCAACTTTGACATTTATTTTATCTGGTGCACCTCTTTTGTTTATAACTGTCACAGCATTTGTAGAATACTTTCTAAATTGGACATTGATAAAGAATATTGTTATCGCAGCACTGTATATTTTGATGGCATGTTTTCAAGTAATTGCGTTGAGTATTATTTTCCTGATTCAAAAGTCAAATCGAGAAATCTGGTTGCGTTTAATTTTAGCTGGGTATCATAAGGTTAATAATGTTTTAATAAAATAATAACTATTGTTTAAAACTATTTTAATGCGTGGGATAAGGTTAGCCCCAGCAATGCCACGCCAACGGAAGCTACTTAACACTTACAGCGTTATTCATAATCATAAGCATTGATTAATTTTAAGTAAGCCTCTAAGTTAGGTAATGCATAATTTTGTATTTAATCAACTTCCTCAGCAACAAAACGACATTTTTTACTTTCTGCCAAAAGGTGAAGTAATATGTTAGTTTGATACGAGTCTAACACAGAATGATTTTACTATTTCTACCAAAAAGTTACCAGTGCTGAAAAACATAAGTAGTGTTAAACTAAAGTAAGGTTTATGAATACTAAACTTTTAAACACTGTTTAAGGCCTAATTAGTTAAGTCGTGCTTAGCACGTGAAATACACTATTTATGAATAACGCTCTTAGTGTTAATTAATTACTTAGGGGGCTTTAAAAAATTTAAGTCATTTATATCTATAAAATCCTACTGATTTATATTTATTCCTAGAGGACAAGATATAAGATTCTATCGCTAGAAAGAAATAAAATTAATACAAATAACATTAATTTATTACCACGGGGCTAGATGTCGCTGTGTAAATTGTCCAGTTATATTTATTTTATTTTTTATTACGTCTGGAAGATATATAAGTTCACAATTTATGCATGTATTAAATATAAAATAATCGTTTTTTATTTACTTATTTAACGTGAAACAACGCAAGCGTGCTGGTGGACTATTATTAAATAAAATAAATAAAGCAAACAAACAGTAAGTATTTGATATACAAGTAATAAGGAACATTTCCCGAAACCTCGTCATATTTTGGGATACTTCGAAGTTTCCGGGCAAAATGTCTGCATTAACGTCATGATTGGTCCAAACTTTGTTATTAGTCTGCTAAAAGGCAATCACTATGTTGTTAACGCCATCTGGTATACGTGTGCACGTGACATAACAATTTGAACGATATCTGCTGAGTAATAAGAACACTGGTTTGACCTATAAACGAAAGTTGGAGCCGAAAACTGGAAAAATGAGGAAATAATTTATTATTAAATTTCGTTTTAATACTTTTTAGGGTTCCGTAGCCAAATGGCAAAAACGAAACCCTTATAGATTCGTCATGTCCGTCCGTCCGTGCGTCCGTATGTCACAGCCGTTTTTCTCCGAAACTATTAGAGTTATAAAGCTGAAATTTGGTAAATACATGTATTCCGTAAACCGCACTAAGATTTCATAAAAAAAATTATGCTCAAAAGGTATCTATGAATAGGTCTTCCAAAATCATATTAAGGTTTCTAACAGAATTTATTTCTAAACTAAATAGTTTGGACCCTCTCTAACTTCTAAAATAAGAGGGTGATATAGCTTAAAAAATTTATATAATGTACATAATCACAAAAACTACCAACGAAAATTGGTTTGAACGAAATCTATCAAGTAGTTGTTTTATAATACGTCATAAACTATTTCATATAAACAATAGCTGTGGAAGCCTACATGGGCGAGTCCGACTCGCACTTGGCCACTTTTATTTTGGCATGGTGAATTAGCTATAAGGCTATAAATGAAACAGCTTTGTGTGATTGTGTGCTGTTGCTCACCTGCTGCGTTCCAGCACCATTTCCCTTCAGTCTTCATTATTTACAACGCTTCTGCAATAAAATAAACCCCAAGAACTGACGTAAGAAAATCTCAAACAATTTGGTTCAATCAGACAACCCACTTGAAAGTGGGATAACTGGATAAAGAGAAACAGACAAAGAGCTATTATTTCTAATTTATCTTGACTTACTTCGTCCATTTGAGCACACAATCCCGGAGACTTGGTTTATTATCACGGAGTTGGAATAACTGCTGGCACTTTATGAGTAAGTTAAATGTATATTCTGTTATTTGTTATTAGCAATATATTTTTTGTAGTTATCGTAAATCACGCGCGAATTAAAATACTCTTTGCTCGGAGCTTTTTACGGAAAAGCTTTTTTATTTTTTTAAATTGATTAATTTATTAAAACTCTATCAATGACTTTTTTACGTCCTACTACAGGGTTTAGCACAGGTCTCCTAAATCGAATCGCGGTCGTAGCCGAGGGAGGGTCAGTGTAAGTTCATCGTATAAATTGAAACGGTTTGTCTGTCTCAATTTGTCAATTTTCCATTTCAAAGGCGAATAAAATAAATCAATAAACAAAAATGTTTGCTTTATGTCAAACAAAACTGTAGTAATCTTCAATGATTGCCGTGAAAATAAATGTGTGAGACTCTATCCGCTTTCCTATAAAACCGATTAACAAGGTAAGCTCCACTTCATCCACGGTTTAAGGAGGGGTCAGCTTATCACAAAGCGTAAACGCGACCCGCAAACCAAACTTGGAGCAATCAATATGAAGGTAGACGAGCTTTATTATCGGCCGCCTATCAAACTCTACTCGGAATATAAATAACTTTATTTTGTAACTAGCATACCTACTGCGTTTCTGTGTATGTTTAGAGATCCTAATATTGAAAACGAAGATCTGTTGGCTAAGTGGGAGCACAGTCGACTTTCATCCCGATTTTCGTGGGTTCAAACCCCGAACCGTTTAATTCCTGCCAAAGGTTGCCTAGGAAATTCTTTAAAACGAACAAACTCGGCAACTTATAAGCGGCAATAGCGCTATAAGGCTGCTTATTGTTTTACTAATATATTGCTTTCTTTTGGTATTTATTAATAAATATAAATATCCCTTAATATCCCAAATAAGGTATATTTGGGATATTAAGGGATATTACCTGAATTTTTAATATAAGTCATACTATAAAGTTAAATCTAAATATACATCCAAATACATGTCTATCAGTAGGTTTTACGGCATCTTTATTGGCACGCCTTTGCTTATTTTAGACCTATCTCATTAAAATTATGTTGTAAAAAGATACCTATTATTGCGAAAGTAATTACTGTATATTTCTTCAAGCGTTCGTTATCTAAAACGTTTCTTTAAAAAATTTGCCTGCTCTGTTTCATCGCTATGTGAATTTTTATTTCATTACAATAATACAATTTTTAGCAGAAGGTAGGTTGCTGCGAAAGGTATCATGGAGCAAACGTAGGTAACTTTATTTAAAGTAAAATTTCAAAGACGTTTGTGAAACTTTTTGGTATGATGTGGTTTAAAAATGGCTTCTCAACGTACTGGAAACTCTGTGAACGCGTTTTTCAATTTCGAACGAACAGAATCGTAACTTTATTTACTTTTTTCTTACTAATCGAACTATTTTGTTCGTTTACATCTTAAATTCTATCGATCTTTATTTAAATAATATTACAATTTACGCTATTAGGTAATATTGTTTTCTATTTGATATCTAACCTATAACATACCGTTTCCTTGAGCTTGTCAGAGTGGGTTAGATATAGTTCGAATTGTACAGCAATATTGTATTCGACGGTAAAAATCATATTCAATTCGAATTCGATGCGTAAATATAATCATAATATATTTTATTTTTATGGCGCAATAATCCTGGAATCACTACGCAATTCGAACCTCTAGGGGAACAAAATGAAAAAGCTAGGTTATATACCTACATTAGAACAGTGGTTTACGGTTTTAATACTCTCCTTATTCAAATTAAGCTGTGTGTTGCGTGACCTAGCTTACATTTAAGTAAGCTCTAGGAATGTAGGTTCATATACTTAGTTTACGACATTCGGTAACTTGATTGCCGCTTAAGTAGCAGGTAAAACCAAATGAAATCTATAACTGGGGTATTTAAACCGTGATCTTAAATTGTGTTTAGCTTTTAAAGATGATCCATGATTTTATATGGTCGATACTTAGTTAATTTTGTCCACATTCGTCCCGTGATAATCGGCTCACATAAAAAGAATCTACATACGGCCATAATTGTTTTTTTTTAATCTGCTTCCGTCCCACTTTTGAGCTCCAAATTCGGTCCATATTTTAATATACGTACGTAAATTAAATGCATTTTTAGTTAGGTACTTATTCCATTGATGTCATATCACGAGGCAAAGTAAACAAAAACTTGTTGATACCTACATCATCTTTCATGAAGGTCCAATCCTTAGTTAAACCTCCGTGGTCCAATCCGTTAGTTTTATAAACGTCGCCACTCTTTTAAAACCAAGAACTCCAAATAAAGAGAAAAACAAAGCAAAAATCCTCTTTACTCAAGATTTCATTTCCTCTTAATTGAAGCTATTTCGCGCCTCCCCATTACAGTAAAGTGCCACTTAAAAGTTCTTTTCCTTCATAATATTTCGTGTTTTTCCCACAGTGAACAGAATTAATAATATTCTTTTACTTTACATGAGGTTTATCTGGTTTTACATATTCATGAAACAAGTTGACTTGACTTTAGCTCCAAGAACACGCTATGGCTATTAATAGTGACGTGATCCCTTGTAGAGGTGGTTTTTTGTACTTTTGACAATAATAATTATGAGTAAACTTAAATACGGTATGCCTTTATGTACATACAGGCCCTATAATATAATGTATCTCTACTGATATTACAAGGCATAAGAGTTTGTTAGTTTGAACGCGCTATTCTCAGGAACCGTGTACCATAGTTTGAAAGGCATGTTTTGGCAAAGGGCGTTTAAGCAAACGTTGCGATTCCTCGCGTGACCGATTTCATTATGTTTGCAGTCCTTCGTTATGGGTTCAAACCTTGAAGGAGTGCCTTGCTTACCTTTATAAATATACCAACTTATTCTAAAAGAAAATGTATATAGTTAGTTAATTTTTTTCACTAGGTTGGTAGACTTGAATTAATAAATACTCACGAATATGAGTATGTTTCATAATTAATGAAGGTTCCTAGGGCAGAATAGAACGTACCTATAATGAAATTAGGTTATACTAATGCTAATAAAATAGGATTATTCTACAAAAATATTACACACTTATAATACAATCAAACATTTTAAAAATTAACTAGAACAAATCTTGCTGTTGTACCTATAAATATTAAAAGTATCAATTTAATAACTGGTATTGAGTAGAATTTCCTTGTAAACTTTATTCACTCATTACAGTAGGTAGTCTAAATTACTAATTTGTTTCAATTGAAGTAACGAATTGTTATTAATGTTAAAGATCAATTCGTCTAAAAATAGAAACAATGGTAATTATAGACACAGGACAAGTCTTGGAATCTGATTGTTTTGTACACACAGCACATGTCAAACATTTATGGTTAATTGACGAACGATGAATTCTTTTGCTGTGAGATCATTCAATTCACACGCGTCAGTTTTAACGAATATAATGTATCTTTGGTGTTCTTATAGAGAAGTATACTAACGGGAATTACTCACGTACTAATAATTTACAAAGAAGTTAAAACAATCTCGACGTTACCGAGAGTGAGAACCGCTCGTGCGAACAGAGACGCTGCTGAAAAAGAGTTCTTATTGTGGTCGAAACGTCGAGTGTTTTAACTCTTTTGTAAATACGTGAGTATAAAATAAAAATAGCTTGCTTATAATATTACGCTGTATAATTTTCTCTTCCGACTAATGGTCGGTGGTCGGTCAATCTTCGTTAGCGAGGGTTTAATAGGTGTCTCCGCAGGGCAAAGTTAGTGTTATCTGAACTTGTTATCTCGGGAACATTTATTATATGTCGCGTATTCATTTTAAAACGTCCTTGGTCGGTCTAGACCGGTATAGAGGTTGGATTTTTGCATAGAAAACTAGTTGTTTCAGATGCTGTAGGTAGATATATAATTTAAGACAACTTATTTTTGTTTATATACCTAATAAATCAATTCCTCTAGACTAATATTAAAATAAAATAAATGGTTTTGTATGTTGTAATCGTACTGGCTGTAAGAGTAGTACTGTCAAGTTACAAGGAGAATATAAGAACAAATCAAAAGAATGGAACATTAACATTATGTAAAAGAATTTAATGAAATGATCTGCAATTTTGGTGTAGGTAATGTTTAAAATGTTTACTTAACTAAAAAAAACAGTACTCCTTACCAAAAAGGCTCTAAACCATTCCTTAAAAATGGTTCCTTTAATTCTAAAAGGTCACCACAGAAGGCCAAGTTCATTGACTCCACCGCTGCGCAAACACACATAGGTAGCTAATACAATTGAGTCTACTGCTATATTGATCGGAAAAAACAGTCACGTTTTATACAACGTAAAATTTAAAGGTGAATAAGGTAGAAAGTTTACTTTCCCGATTTGTAACAAATCCAGCTTCGCAAATCTTACATCCACAACTAAACCTAGGGCCTAAACGCATTTGGTTAAATTTCGTAGAGGTTGGATCTTCTGGAGTTGTCAAACATTTCTGATTAAATTTCTAATTGATTGAGACTTCGAAGTGCTATGCGATATCCGATAGTGGTAGCTTTGAAGCAACCCTAATCGTGTTCCAATTCCGGGCCGTGAATACAAAACGAAGCACTCTAGCTAGACTGATATATCCTTCCATTTATGAGGAAAGATATATCTGACTGCTTTTGTTCTCGTATCGTGTTTTATGTGAGAGTAATGTAATCGCTTTTTATTTGAGACAGCGTTCTGTTTTGTGAGCTTTTTAATCTGCTTCCCTTTTGACTTTTATTTTCGCTGTTAAAGTTGAACTGCTGGTTCCAAAAGATTTGAAAAACTAAAATTAATTAAATAAATAATAAATATAAATAATAAAACTGACTAGTATTTTTACATGGCCAAAATCGATTGTCAACCCACGAACAAAGGGAAATTGACTTAAAATAAATATTACTTTATTTTAAGTAAATTTTTATCATTAACTGTAGGATGTAAAATGCTATCTAATAACGTCTAAACTATTGAAAACCAACTAAGTTGGGACTAGACTAGGTTAAATCGAGTTTTCCAACTTTTGGCATCTATTTCTAGAAATAGTTTGGATCGGAATATTCTCTTTAGAGGTGATGGAACTATAAAGTTTAACTACAAAGCAATTTAAGTTGAAGCATAGCGCATGCTTGTAGCATATTTTAGTACGTCATATTTAAGTTCTTGTTCTTCAAAACTAGTTTGAAGAACAAGAACTCTGAAAAATATTTTCACAAATATCGGATTGAATTACAATTTGGACCACTTACTGAATATTGTGTCTTAAAAAATTTTTAAGCTGGTAATATTTTTGTAGACCCAAATAAGATAAAGACGTTACTTAAAAACTTTTAAAATTAAAATTACCAAAATGCCGCAAAGTAATTTGCTATTAACTAATCACATAGAACTATCACAACAAAAACCTACCATCAAGGCACTGACAATCGAACGTTAATTTCCATCGTCATAATATTGAATTTGACGCAGTCACGCACGTTGGCTCATGGTGAATTCATAAGTCCATTAGGTGTGGGAATGTATGGAAAACACATATTTAGTTTCACAACTTGTCGAACTAATCTGACTTGAGGTTGCTAGTTTATTTTGGATTTGGGACAGATACCTTACCTTATAATATTATAACTTTTTAGAGCTTATTTAGATTCTTATACAGTAATTTATGACAAAAAAATGTCTCAGTTTTCATGTTTCATAGTTTTGTGCATAATAGACACGTTGACATTAAATATACAGTCGTGATTTTGTTAAACATTTTTAATAGTTATTGAAATAATTGAACTTAATTCATTTGAACTGACTACAACATTAGTATGTAGTAATTGGTAACAATTGGTGTCAACAATTATCCAAACAAACGACTGTCAAGATGTACCACCAGTTTCTACACAAAACAGGGCCATACAACTAAATTATTCACAACAAAACATGGTTATTTGCCTAATGGCTGTCCCAGACACAAAGCAAAACGTTTCCATTCTCTTCAGCTGGTCGGACCATAAATAATTTCGGCAAACATTCCGACCCTTCCTCAGAATATTCTACATACCTACTCGTAGTACAAGAACGTAGTTTAGACAAGCGAAAGTTTTGAGTTGAAAGTTCTTAGTAAGAAGTCTGAGAAGTGGCTTCTGAGGAGTTGAGGGCCCCGTAGAGGGTCGTTGGACACTAGTGAGGCCATTGTCTTTGTGAAACACAGAAGCACTCAAAGACAACGTAAACACAAGACGAGGAATTTCGACTAAGCGATCTATTTCTGTAAAGACACAAGTCGCGGTCGATGTGATCTGAAGAGTTTTAATTATAATTCGTCACAATAAGCTTAAATGACGGTAGCTGTTTAAATAACTAAATATGTATTTGACTATTTCCCATTCAGTGTTTTCTATGTACCTAACTAACTTAGAAATTTTGATTCCTTGGCTGGGCTGTACGATTTACTAGGTTTGTGCTTTCACTGTTAGTACCGAGAGTTAGTTAAATACAGCGGCATACAGATTACTTAAATCCATTTTATGTCCTGTATATTTCACCCACTTCATAAAGCTTACCGAGATCGCGCTGCAAGTTATCATCCAAACCACCCAAATTGCCTCAGACAGGTAAAACGGCTCAACAAAAGATATCTGACGTGAAAAACGGCCTAGATACTTATTCCGGAAGAGTGAACACCCTCTTTGTTTTAGCTGAAAGGCCATGATAGAGTCGCCTAACTCCCATACAAATTTCACATTTGCATATAATCCCAATATTGCAAAAAAGGTTGGACGTTTTATTATATTGATATCTAGCGACCCAATCGCTGGTGTTTTGCTTATCAAAATTTATGCATGGTTTGATATTTTACAGGAATAAATTATAGTTATCAAGATTACACAAAAAGTTTCAGGCCTTTTGTTTTATAGATTTTTGTATCAGTTTTTGGATTTTCTTGTAGTTTTAATAAAAAACGTAGCCAGAACGTGCCTTATGATTAACACTCGTATTTGGCCTGTTTCAGCTATCATGTACCCTGGTATTTATAAAGCCTCTTGGTCTGCCTGTAATGATTAGCCTTAATTAATAAATAGGATTAAAGGTATCATGCTATTATTATTGAAATAGACTGAAGTTTATGAATTTCATTGTCATTTTCCAGCGATTTATAAATAAAACCTTATGTTTATTACTGAGGACACCTTACATGTAAATAGTAAAATACAGACAATATGAAAATACAAAGAAAGAAAGTTAATTTATACATTAATTATACGCGATGCCTGAAACAAATTGTCGCTCAAGTAATAAAAGCATCAATTTGGTTTGAAAAGTAAAGAAACTTTACTATAACTCTATCAAGGTGACCAAAATATAGATATTATTAGTTTAGAAAAGTTACGCCCATTGGATATTAAGTTTATTTCAAATTCTAATTGTAGACGGTCGTAGTAACAATTATTTTTTTGTAAATAACTTAGTAGACACCATACACATCTTTATTAGTTTTTCTCTTATATCTGAACTCATTTCTTGTTACCTACTTAATTATTACAAAGAATAATTAAATCGTGTGTGAATGTTAAATGAGAGATTTATGTACCTACTATGTAAAAACTAACTAACTAAAAACAAAAACTAACTAGGTAAAAATAATTTTTGGTTAATGTATTTTTTATACCATATCTACTTATGTTAATTATTAATATATTAATGTTAATTAAGTAGATATCTACCTATATTATGGGATGTATTTGAAATGGCATGTTCTGAGAACTATGAAAGCTGTTTCACCAACCCGCACTAGGCCAGCTTGGTGAATGGAGGCCTAATCTCTATAGTACTAGAGAGAAGAATTTAAAATAGAGGGTGCATATGAACATAATACAATACATATTCTACGTCTAAATTATGTGTAGAAAAAACTGAAGAAGTACAAATGCGGAACCGACTTTAATTTCACTAAGCAAATACAGCACAAACGATCAAGTTAAATTCTATAAACCACTAGCAGCCCCCGCGAACTTCGTCTCGCCATATACTTTTATTTGCAACTATATCCATACTAAATTTCATCCAAATCGAATTATCCTGCGTAAGCATATATTTTCCCGTGGAAGCATGTATTTTCCGCGGTGAAAAGTCTCTCGCCATATACTTTTATTTGCAACTATCTTCTGAATACTAAATTTTATCTAAATCGATTTTTTCCGCGTAAGCATATATTTTTCCGCCGAAGTATGTATTTTTCCGCGGTAAAAAGTAGCCTATGTTAGGATTAGGATATTACATTACATTGACTCCCCCAGTACCCCAGTGACGCTTACATGGAGTCTACATCGCATGCTGGCTAGCTGAGCGCGGTGAGCGACAACCTCTAGACTTTTTTCTAATACTTGCATTTTTAAACTCGTGATATCTTCCGAATGAAATGTCCGAATTGAATAATTCAAAAAGTTATAAAAAGGTATTAAAGCCGTCTTGAATATAAAGTAATTTATTTTGATAAGGATTAATACCATGGTACAAATGAAGACCCTTTCAAGAGGCGGCATATATAAATTAATATTTTAGAATAAAAAACTGCTTACTGTGACATAACTATAATATTTAAACATATGCTGTCGCGACATTTTTTGTAGATAATGATGAGTTCTGCAAAGTCGTAGTACATGATTTTGTTCTATCATCAATAGTTTTCGCAGCGCACGCGACGTAAGGAATTTTTCAGGTCATTTTTTTACACCTTATGTTACATTATTGGAGTTTTAGTAAGGATCCCTAAATTTTTTTTAAATATATTATAGCCTATGTTACTCAGGGATAATGTAGCTTTCCAAAGGTGAAAGAATTTTTGAAATCGGTCCAGTAGTTTCGGAGCCTATTCGTTACAAACAAACAAACATACAAACAAATCTTTCCTCTTTATAATATTAGTATAGATAAACACACCACAATTCACAAGTTCATCGGCACCCGATGCCAACGCAGAACTTATTCACGTAATAAAAGAACAGTGGAATCAGCTTGTAAAGAATCGAAGAAGTCACATCACAAATGGCGTTTGAGTCGTATAACATTTCCAACAAACGTTGATCCTTAAAATTGGCTAAATCCGCATATAATTCCGGGATGAAGATGTCGGGCGATGTCGTACGAAGCTCAGTCGTAACTTTATCGTTTTGTTAGCTTTAGAAGCTTTGAACTTTTGTAAACTTTTGCATTTCGGTGTTGTGAACGTGTGTTATTTTCTTCGTAAATATAATTAACTTTGAAATGCTTTTGACGTTGTAAACTTTGTCTAAAACGTCCAAGAAACCATATCGTTAAATTAACGTTTTCATGATTTTATTTACTTATTGATTTAAATCTTTAAATTTAAATGATGGCATAATTAATGTGGATTTTGTGGAATAAATAAATAAATAAATGTTCACAGAGAAAAAGAAGGGCTTTACAAAATTTAAAAAAATACTATACAATGAATAACACGTTCTCTTTTGAGCTCAAATCGACTGAATTTATCGTAATTTTCGGATTACCCCTTTGTGAAATGCAAGACGAGTCGAATGGAAGACGAGATGAGGCTTTTCAAGCGAATGAAAAGAAACGCAAAACCTTTTAGCTGAAATGGGTAAAATGGACAGCATTCAGTCTGGTACCTTCGTCTTGTGCTACAAAATATCAGACGGCTGGTTGTTTGCCTCAAAGCAAAATTATGGTATATTCTATAGAGAACCTTTAGTTTTGTGCGCGTTTAGTTTTAGAAAGAAAGCTATTCGCAAGATATATTAATTCCATTACATAACCTATGTCAAAAATGCTGCATAAAGTATCTAAGTATCTCCTAAATCTGAAACTGAGTTTAATTTTGTGATAGCTAACCATCAGCATGTTAACGTTTTGTATCATTATATTTAATATTATATATTTTTGTTATATCAATTATTAAGATTGACAAAGGAATCATGGCTCACGGATACTC
The DNA here is from genome assembly GCA_963691955.1 of Chloroclystis v-ata. NCBI lineage: Eukaryota > Metazoa > Arthropoda > Insecta > Lepidoptera > Geometridae > Chloroclystis > Chloroclystis v-ata. Next base: position 4,691,906 of record OY829902.1, on the reverse strand, counting down.
TGTAAGCTGAATTAACTTAGGGTGAAAAAAATTTTTTTTTGGTTAGACGTAGCTTTCTTACTCCAAATATCGATGCGAAAACAACATCGATCAAGTTTTATTATATCAATTGACAAGGGTGAAGGATTTCCTTTTTCCGAATAAAAGTCGACGACAAATTTTGATATAAACATATCTTTATGTATTGGATAGAAATTAAAGTTATCTATTACCTACCTATGAAGTGTTTGTTTGCCAACAAGACAAACTTTTGAATTCGGTAATTGGGAAAAAACTAAAGGAAATCTAGCCGGCTCTGAAGCTTTGGGTTGTGCGTTTTGTAGTTAACTCGCTGATTTATACTCTATTTCGATGTACATATTTATTATATTATTAAATTATCACGGGGCTAGATGTTGCTGTATAAATTGTCCAGCAATATATATTTTTTCTTTATAGAGAAAGTAATACAGACTATTAATAACATAGTATTTAAGTAGAAAATTATTCAACATTTTGATTATTTAACTAAATGAAGCTTCAAACTTCACCCTTCGTTTGTTTCAATCCTAACCTCAGATGTATCACAAATATTATGACATTGATGACAGCGGTATATTTATGTCAAGTACGATAATATTATCCACTATAGAATAATAACAAGAGTGTCCTTCTACATCAGAATGGATTTCACATAAAATTGTAATGGGTTAAAAAACATTAAAAGTTAACTGAAAGAGTATTATTTAAATCCCTTCGTAAAGTTTAAATAGCTGCTAAATAAATGAATAAATAAAATAAAGTACAATCTACAGCTCAAACAAGCAACACAAATCATGTTACTTAAATTAACATTATAAGTCCCTTTGATGTGTTGTTTCAGTAATTTAAACAAAAGTTTTATTAAACCACTTTGTAATTATGCGTGATCTTTTAAAATCTATAAATTATATAATACGCTTAACCAAAATATCAAATTTAAAGTACAACCATTCTTTCATCCGACATGAATAAGAATTTTAATTTCGCGAGATATTATTCAGACGTTCGAGCTCTGAATATAAGAATAGTCTTGCGGCATTGTACATGGCTTCTTACTATGTTTTATTACATAGCTCTAGAATAACAGTGATTCTAATTTAAAAGCATATTAGCCTATGGTATACTAATTATCTTCAGCTAGGCATGTAGGTGTATTATCATAAGTTTAGTGACTTAAAGAATGATCCTAAATAAATATTATGATCTGTGTTCCGCTACAGCCTGATCGATACACACATACTTCAAATATCTCCATGACAAAGGAGTATCGCACTCGGAGAGACAAGCGAAGCGCTCGTGTGAGCGACTGTACTGAATAATTTAAACGACATGGCAACACTTTGTAGCTTGAGGCGATGACTGTGGAACTCTTTAGTATCTAAGTATAGTTCATATGGTCAATGTTTATTTAAGTTCGATCTGAGAAGAATATAAATGTGAGTCATTGTTTGTTGGTGCTTCCAACCATGAGTATTAGTAACAAAAAAATAACAATAATCTTAAAAAAATCTGGCAACGATACTAACAGAAAATGGTTATAATTTACTTAATTTAAATGAAATAACATTTTGTGATGGTCTAAAAATTGCCTTTGAATAATTTGACAATAAAGAAAGTGATTCATCATAAGCCTTTTATGAACAAAAGTAATACTCGTAAAAGCCTTGGTTTTCCAGAAAAACGATCTACGGTTTTAGAAAAAAATTCATTTTTTCAGCTTTAGTTATTCTGTCATATTAAAGCAATTCAGAAAAATATGAACACCCATAGTAGTTGCGTGAGAAAACTACGTTAAGTTCAATCTATAAATTTAGTTTTATTGTATCATCGAGTAGTTGAGCTCATGTTGTTTTAATGGCTATGTCATCTTTTATAGTTTATAGTTTTGCTAATCGTTAAAATATTTATGAACTTTTGCACATATACAAAGAAACTATCTCATATTTTTATGTGATAGTTTCTTTGTTCTCTTTCTTGGAGTGAGAATCAAAATCTTTATATTTAATTCTGGTTGATGCTAACGTGGCAATGCCGCCAGCATTTTGGGCACTTTAGCATCTAGTGACGGATTAGAATTCAAGATTTCAAGTAAACATTTTCATTAAGTAAAATAGTTTATACTCGTATGTGTGAGATTAATTATAAACTAGCTGACCTGCCCGCGGCTTTGCCCGCTTAATTCCTATGTTTTTTTTTGCCTTCTAAACCTTCCTTGGACTACTACGATTATTTTAAAACCAGAAGAACCTAAATCGGCCGCGATGGCGTAACCAAGGGAAATAGGGATTCATATTTATATATAGACATTATTTGGTAAAAGTAAAGATCGTACTAGACATTATCACGTCCTTGGCAAGAACCTTAATCAGATCGTTGTTGTTCTTGGCAACGCTATAACGAGGGTTGGAACAATTGAATGTCTCCGTCCCTATTTATGAAAGCAAATTGTCGGCAAGCAGAATGCCAAACAATTCGTCACATAGTCTCAGATATTAACATATTATTGAAACTAGCCCTGATTTAAATGACTGATTATTTGAAAGTATTCCTCTGCTCATTCTTGGAAAAAACGTTTTCTTTGAAGGAAAACAAAAGGTTATGTGCTTAGCTTAGTTAGTTAGTTAGGTACTTAGTTTAGGGCAAAATAATTTAAAGAAAGGGTGAAAACTCATTTAAAAAATCATTGTATGAAATTTATTAGTAGGTACCTTATATTATTTATAAATGTAGTTTAGAGTTCCAAAGTGCCGCAATAATTAAACGTTAATATTATTGTATTTCTTTTTTCTGTAATCCATATTTTCAAACAAAATTTAATTTTACGTTTGTTTAAATTAAAAAAATAATTGTCCACTTTAAATAACAACAGAAAGCCGAATTTGTATTGATATTCCCAGCCGTGCCAATATCCCATTTGTCATTTGTTTTCTCCTCATCAATAACGTATTTTCCGTTAGTTTTTAATTAATATCTATTTTAATCGAGATCATTTGACGACCGCTTGTGCAAACTGTTCTTAGTAAAAAAGAAAATCAATAATAACGCTATTTATATATGGATAATATTAAGAAATGCTATATGGAAGTATTGAAAGATAACAAAATAAGAAAAGATTTATGAATATGCAAGTTGAGTTTTTCGGATTTTGCCTTTTCAAATTGAAAATGGTTTTTCAAACAAAGCACTTAAGAGCATCTGCGTTGCAAAGTTCCTTGTTTGCTAATTTGTTATAATAACGGAGAGTTCGGAATTAGCATTGTTTTGCAATTTATACTTCACACTGTTTTATTTGCCTTTGATGTGTTTTCTGATTATTTTGATTAAGGAAAATAAAGCGGTGCTTGACTTAATGGAGAGGTCAGTTTTTTACTTAGCATTTTGTTTTGTTATTAAAAACTTAGTTCATACATTTATAACATTTTTTATTCTTTGTTTTAGATGATATGGTATGTTTTGTAGAACTTTTGCATTTAATTTAAATGAAATAAGAGCAGCATCTTTATTAATATTGGATGCAATAAATACTAAGCCACCCGGGTCACTCGAATAGCTTATTACAAACTAGAGTTTTAACCTATATTCATAAATGCATATCTCTAAGAATTTTTTAAGCTTGCTTTAAGGATATTTAAATAAGATTTATATGAGAAAAAGTATGTTATGCCCGTAAATATAAATCCCTCCACAACTTAGGCTCGTAGCACCGTAAAACCAGCTACGGCGTAGCACCGTAGTGCCTCTACGCTTGTTACGATGCTACGCCAAAGCTATGTTATGATTTACGGGAAGAATATTTTACATAAAAGTGTACATTATGTTGCAAATTGCGAACATTAAGCATAAAAAAGAAAACATATTGTTTGATTTATTTTTATATGCATGTTTTTTAAAAATAAACAAATGTTTAATGAAAACCAGAGTGAAGAAACTTTTACCCTCTTAAGCACAATATAAATAGCATGCACTTCAAATATTTTTGTTACTTTCTTACTTACACAAATGACAATGTGAAAGCTACTACAAACAAATGCTAGTTATCAAAATTCATAATTCATAATGAGAAAAACACTGTTTAATTAGAATTAAAACAATCACAATAATTTAACTTAGTCAATAAAAACAGACCTAATTATAATTAAGTCTGTCAATTACTCGGACACTTTCCCAATAAAAAACCTCTAAAATTTATAGCCTCGTGGTCGGAATACGAAAAAGACCAATTACAGCAGTTACAATGGCTCGCAGGTGCCGCGAATACTTGTGTGAGTTTAATTAGTGGAACACGCTCCGGGTCGGCGGAGGGATTGTGGCCACAATGGGGATTCCGATCGTTCCCGCCCGTGAGATAGGGAAATGGCATCCGTCGAATCCAGCGAAAAGCGTGCAGCGCAAAAAGCGCTAAATTAAATCTACGTTTCAGTAAGGATCAGTGTTACATATGGGAGAAAAATCCATTTTTATGTTCTATTTTTAATTGCTCGGAGTGGTACAGGGAAGGTTATTGGAATAAGGTTTATTGGATTAGAAAACTAAGAAAGAGAGCATAGCCGCTAGCAGGTCAATTTGTCACTAAAATTGAATAAAAAAATTTTTTTTTTATGTAAATCGATTTTTAATTAATGCGACCTATGCATACTTTTATCAAATATATTCAAGAGATCAAAATCATGAGATCAAAATAATTAGGACCCTACAGTTCAGTTAATGAGACATTTAAAATGAATTAAATGTTTAATTAATTAATAATAGCAATTTTAATTAATAACAAAATTTGAATAACAATAGAGCCTCAGTAAGTAATAAAATAATGTATTCAACTAACTAAAATAATAAATCATGAGAAAAAAATCTATTTCCATTAGCAATTCTATTCTAATAGCATTTAATTATACCGTACCCTGACGGTTACATTTTTGTATAATTAATTTGTATGTTCCGTGTACAGTCGTCCTTCGATGTGCATTATGTAGCATTGAAACGAAACTGAGGATATTATTCTAATCAGATTTATATTTCTCCTTGAAACTTAGAAAGTTAGGTATACTATATCGAATAAAAGCTCTATTTTTAGGCGAATGCCTTTTTTATGTATATTTCAAGATTTCAAACAAAAGCGTGATCGTTTCAAAAATAGGGAATATAAGGAAAAACGAGGGCTAAAATGTTACATCCGTAGACGTTCAAAGCCTGAAATGATGGTGGTTCAATAAAAAATAACATATTCTTATCAAAATCTTATAGCAATATCCTGATAAAAATTTACCCTATGTTGTTATTTACGAATGGTGTAATCGCCAACGACGCATAGATGTTACTTATGGTTTTCAGAGATTTTCCTACGTTAGTTTAATCTCTCAACCCCACACGTATCTAACGTCAATTCGGCGAAAGTTCAACCTTCAAGGGAGTAAAGAGACGAGACGAGTTTTGGTTGTGTGTCGAATACATAATAGACTAGCAGCTTGCCGCACGCGGGATATAATGGATTATAATGGATGATTTTCGATATAAACCTTTGTTAATTTAAAGGTGAGCTATATTATAGTAAAGTTTTATTAATATCCGTTCAGAGTAACTAACACCCATGCATCCATCTTTACACACTTAAAAACTTTTGCATAAAAATATGAATAATGTTGGAATTGTAAGCAGCCCGCATTCAGATTAAAAAGGCTTACGAGTCGAATTACGAGATCTTCAATTAAAGTGTTAAGTTTTTTTCCATTTCACTTGTAGGAAGTTTTCTAATGACGCCAATTTCGTTGACAAGGCTCGGCCACGGTCGTCTGGCCAACTTGGCAAGACAACTCGGTTTAATTATATCGATCCACCCTTGTTATAAGTCTATGAATCTAGGCCGTCGTGTTTCCTGGTTTATTTGCGTTGTGATGTTTTGATAAATTTTATTATGATGAGGTTACAGTTTGGTAAGTGCCTAATTGTATACCGACTTGGCCAGAGCGTGGTAAATTAACGCCTAATCTCTCTCGTCAAAAGAGTAGTCCATGTGTCCCAGTTGTAGAAACATAAAAAGAAAGAAAGAAAGAAGAAAGAAAGAAAATTAGTTTATTCAAAAATGTTAAGCTTACATATAGGTACATACAAAATAAATTAAATATAATAACACTATCAGTGCTTGTAAACTAAACATTATGAATTGGTCACTGACTCAGCATTGAGTTGGTTACCAGAAATCCAGCAACCAACGCTGATCTTCCGTCAGTGCCAAATTCTTTGACGTTACGGAACACCACCTTGACTTGAACATACAACTACAACTGAAAATTACAACTACAATAATAATAAACTTATATGCAAAATCGTTCCAAATAAAACTAATTATATTATATATATATATACTATTACTATAAAGACTGTTTGTTTGCAACAATATTATATTAATTTATTTATATACATCCAAACTGAAACTACTGATTAGGTACTACTGAACTTATTTAAATACATCCAAACTGAAATTAACTGGACTGAATTTAGCAAACAAATAAATAATAATATGTAAGTATTGGTAGAGTTAAATTACTAGGTACTAATTTGAATTAAAAATATAAAATATACGTTAAATAACACTAATGTCATGTTTTTGTCCTTCCTGTTCTTTCTGAGAATCTAATAAAAATTTTTTGAGTTTTGTCCTAAAATTATGCACATTTTGCAGGTTTCTTAACGGTGGAGGCAAATTATTCCAACATTTAGATGCTGCGTAACGGAAACTTCCTCTAAAACATGCGGAGCTATGGCGCTGGGTAGCTAGCTGCTTCGCGCCCTGTCGCGAGCCGCAGGATCTAGAGCTATGTAACCACGACAACTTTTCGAAGAGATACGGGGGAGACTTGTGGTTTACAACACCAAACATTAGACACGCAAGGTGCAATTTACGTCGAGAAAAAAAAAAGAGAATGCTTATGCTCGTTGTATACAGTAAATAACTTATAAAAAGACAATAACGGATAATGACACCATACACTACATGATTTCTCCCCAAAATTCCTTTAAGCATGATTTACGAGTATATAATAAACATCTTGTTTCCTTTGAAAAATATCAACTAAATGGACGGACCAGATAAAATCTTATCGAATGTTAAAGAAATAGAACAATCAGCGATGAATACTGCAGGAAAAGAGAGCCAAAACCGCTGAATCAATATTAGAAGTAGATATGAAAGGATTTTTTAAAAACATCTCCATAAAGACCAACATTTGTAACTTCCATCATTTAACCCCTGAAATTCCTCCTGGGAGTCTTTACTTACGGCCGTCAACATACTAAAAGGTCACTCCGGACCAATGGAAACCAACCTTGTACTACATCCTGTTTAGATAGTACCTATATCTGAGATTTACCCGAGGACTTAACTTAGAACATCTTAGTCAGATCTCGCTTTGTTTTGACCCGTAGTTATAGTTCGGATTAGGGTTACTAGTTTATTGCTCTATTTGCTCCTGGCTATACATGGATAAACTGTTGTATTATCAATAGACTTCGTAAATATATTTTAGATCAGTGTGCCTGACTGAAACAGGATAAGGTTTGCTCAAAACAGATAGACATTATCATAAAGATTATATAGATGTTCACTTCAAAATAAAACCCTTACTGTACTTATTTAGATACTTGGCTTATTATATGGACAAATCTCAGGAAACACCTTTCAAAAAACCCAAACATACAAATAAAATACGTACGTTAAGATATAATCCTGATTTGAACTTTATTCAGAAACATTTCTTATGATGTCAAGCAGCCAGTATTTCTAGGAATATTTTGGCTACAGCATTCTATTTGTTTATCTGTTCGATGACCTTGAAAGAAAAAACAAGTCTATAAAATGAAACTTCTAACTTGTCTACGAATAAGAATTTGGCAGCAGAAGTTGGAATTAGGTACCTACATTAATTAACTAAGGCTAGTAGTAGGTCATATAGGGCTGGAAATTACAAATATATGTATCAAAAATACTCGTAAATACGAAAACAAATATTCAAACAAAACACCTAAAATAGAAACTGCAATGTACCTATTAGGTACGGAAGTAACGACTAAATGATAATTCTCTATATTAAATTATCTACTAAGTACATCAACTAAACTTAAGTGCCATAATGAGATTCTAGATTCGATTAATGTTTAGTTTCCGATGATAGATGATAAATAAATATAATGATAAATGATTCTATCAATATTTGTTTTAGGTCGTCTCCAATCTAGATGAAACTCGTAGTAACGAGAGCTCAAGGTATTTATAGAGGTTCAAGGCAATAAATCGTTGGACGCTTCCGGACAAAGACCAATAGTTCGTTAGCTCGCATACGTAATGGACAAACTAGGTTGGTCCTAGCTTAAAACCAGTTAAACTGAGTTTACACATCAGAGGCTAAATTAAACGCTCGTGACTTATAGTAGGTACTCGTTCTTAATCATTTTCTTTTATTGTATTCTCCTATTTTATGTTGGAGTTATGGATCCTATGGCTTGTAATACATTGGGGATAAAACCAAGGGATTTTTTTCGATTCAGTATGTATTTGTGAACTTACTTGTGGTTTCTATATTATTTATGAATAGAATATGTAAACATAATATTAAAAAAAAGGAATAAGTATAAACTCGGAAATAAACATTTGCTAACAAGATCAGTTTGGAGTTCTTTGGAATATACTTAATTAAATGGAATTTTGTGATTGAACTTTTCTACATTTTACGTTAGCAAGAGTAGTGCCTAACGTTGCGCCAACTAAGACATTTCGGTACTTATATTACAAAGCTTGAGCAACGAGAATTTCCGAGATATAAAGTCAGCAACCTCTAGAGAGAAAACAAGCTCTAGAGATCTTTGAGTTGATTTCAGCTCTGCGAGAAATCGACAGGTTTATTGAGGATACTACCATGTAGTTCACAGAGTAGACAAACAATAAACTACATTATCATCTATCAAAAACAAGCGAGAAAATACTTTTGATTCGTCAAATACGTCAAAGACCCAATTTTTTTATAGTCTCGTCTTTCAATACTTGTGTTAGGATTAGCCTATTTATTTAAATGTACTGTTTTATTATTTGTTGTTATAGGTATTGTTAAGTTTCGTTAGTTTAAGTTAAAAACTATTTTATTGTTTCCCGATAAGATGAGCTTAGGGACATTGCCTTGAGGGTTATAAGTTACATTATACCACAGAATAAGAACAAACCTTCAGTCCTTCAGTCCTCATGTTTATTAAAACATCTACTTAGTTTACTTTGAAATAGCTAACGACCTTGCTTCGTGCGTCATTATCCCCGGTATGCGCTCTACATGTTAGCGAACTAATGTTCCTGAAATCTACACTTCTCGGGATAAGCTTGCTGCATAAGTTATGCTTGTGAAGGTGCTGTGAATTGCTTTGAGAGGAGTTTAGCTATGAAGTGGTTCTATTAGGATATTAGGACGTAGTTTGCACATAAGATTATTGTTTTGAAAACAGAAGAAAGCGCAAAAGATTTACATAAAAGATAAGAGAGTAAGATGGTAAGTTAATACTGCGGACGCCATTTTGACAATTATGGTAAGTTAAGAAGGTACTTGTTTTACGGATATGGCTTGACATGATATAGTAGATGTAGCATTTTACCCTTCTCGATAAATTTGCATAAAAACACAAAAAATAAAGAAAAGCGTAATAATCGTTTGCATTAAATAATTCAGTACCTAGATAATCCGTTAATTAGCTATTCTATACCGTGTAGTTATTTGCTAAACTGCAATTAAACCTGCGAACTGCAGCCGAGTCTAGCCATTAGCCTGCTTTGTGAATACTAACAAGTTGTATTCATCAACATATTTAACGCCTCACAGATGGGCGTTTTAACGAACTGTTGAATATTTTTTATTAGCGCCTGCGGTTTTGCGTTAAAATGGATTTTCCGGTGGTAAAAAGTTTGTGTTATTCTGCACTTATCGCGCGATGAATATAGAAATCAGCTGCGTAAACGCGTCTTTGACAATACGATGTAAAATAAGTATAGGAGGATTCACATAACGAGAACCTACCTACCTAGTGGTACTTTCAGTAGCCAGATAGTTATGTGGATAATTTTTACTAAAGTACACTTCCATGTTATGTAATAATTTTCCTTAGTAGCTAAGTATAATAACCATATTTTATTACATAAAAATACTGTTTTATGTGTGCTTTAAAGCAACATTTTCTTATTTTCCCCGCAAACACGTTACAGAAGTTTTCACCTCCGGGTGGAATATAAAATAGAACTCCGTAAATAAGCGAGAGAAAACTTAGAAATTTCGAGATAAAATGTAAGGTGTTTTCTTTACTTGAGATGGCCACGATAAGGTAATGCAAAAATACAAGTTCATTGACAACCAGTATTATAATTAGTATTATTAAGTATTATAATTATATTGAAATTTAAGAACTACGGATAATTATGTACGGATATCCTATGGGATAGAACACTATTTTCCGCTGACAAACATTAAATTAGTTATTCGACATGAATTATTTAAAGTGTAAATTATAGAACCAAATGAGAAAAACATTTGTCTGATATATATTAAAATTTTCCATCAGCTCGGATAAAGTCGTATCAGAACCTGTCAATTTAGTACCGACACAAAGGTTTGTATAATTTTATGAAGTTACCCTTTTTAGAACCCCTTTCCATCCGACAATAAACACCCAACAAAACTAAACAACGTTAAATGTCGCACCGATTCTCATAATGAAAATTAGGCCATTGCCGAATTTATCTGAGCCTACAAACTCCTATAGCCAATTGTAGATGTTTAACCCTTTTCAGCAGTATCATTATGAGCACAGATTGTCCCCTATGACTCTGTTGGCAATTATTATTTATATTCATTAGAGGCGGTGGATGCGGCCTTTCATCATAGCCCGCATCATTATGCCTTATTCAATCCACGTCTTGTGAAATGTAGGCTTATACAAAACCGCCCTCTGGGCTCTACTCAACTTCTCAACGCTATCATGCTCAAGTAGGTATCAGTTTGTAGACGACTCATCGGAAATATTTGCAAATTCTTTTCGACAAAATATTTTGCAGTTTTGTTTTCTACTTGATAAAACTACGAATATTTTATAACACAAGTTTACATGATATGCCAGAAACCCTGAGAGCCTTATTTATATTCTGCACACGTTATTCAAATAAGTTTCAAACGTTAGAGATTTGTTTCTCCTTTCTCAAGGGGTTAGCTGCAGCTAGATTTCGCTGCAGAAGGCTTTTATAAGCAGCACAAATAAGTATCATATTACATGGAACTTCTCTCAGGGGTAGGCATTTACGTTAAAACTGGCTAAACACATTGCGATTAACTACCATCCAATAACAGATTCTACGAAACAAATAAAATAGTTTATACCTACATATATGTTGGTAGGTAGGTACATTGAGATATTTGTGGTAGAACTGACTCAGACAGCAGTTAATAGTATTATTTTTATTGTTCGGAGATCGTGGAGCAATAATCGTCAATGCCAGGAGGTTCGGAAGTAGCACATTACTACGACCTTAAATCATGTCGAGGGCTACCGATAAGCGAATCGAGGAATTACCATATACGTGCTGTTTCCGACCAGTCGACGAATACGAATCGACGGATATGAGCTTGTAAGAATTGGACTCGTATTTTACATTCAATTTTGTTTCGTCGGTCGTCTATGGCCTGGGGTTGGGAACGACAGCCGGCGATAGCAAAGTTTTAGCATATTGCAATAGCTTTCTAGCGTCTAAGCAGCCTGCGCTTTCAAAGGTTCCTTCCCGTTGTCCCCGGTGACCACGTCCCCGGTCACCGGGGACAACGGGAATTATATTAAACAAATCAAAATAGTTCCCGCTGTCCCCGGTATCAGATACTTTATAGAATGTAAAGTCAAAAAGGGGTGGTAAGAAATTTTGATTTTGCTTAGATAACTGCTTAGACCATAACATGAACAGAGTTTACTTATTTATTGCATACATAAACATTCTGCAATGTTAAGCTTAAGTGGTAGATTGCTTTATGTAAGTACATGTACCGTGTTAGGGTGCAGCAATTGGTGAAGTTATGGATGGACATAACTCACAGATTTCTTGAACAAGGCCATGCCCAAAATGAAGGTGATACGGTTCGCCCGTATTGAACGAGAAAAGAAAAATAATGAAGGCTAAAGGAATCCTCATTTACACCCTAGATCTGTGGTTAGTCCTACAACGTTATTGAAATAACACAGGGCGATATTTAAGGTTCAGAAAAGAAGACCCAAACTATTTGTATTTAATATATAATTTTAATAATTACAGTCACTTGTTGAATACGTTACAAGATACAACAAAGGGTCAGAGAGGAGCAAGATGTATTAAAATAAATAATTTGTACAGAGATGTATGTACCTTTGCCCGAAGCTAAATACAAGCACCTGATGTCTATGTGTAATTTTGGGGTATTACCTTAAGAACATCACCAATTATCACAGAACCTTAAACACGGAGAAAATTTACCCGATAATTATGATGACTCAAACTAAGTTTTAACAAAGTCTAAATTCGTTCTAATTTAGTACCTCGTCTGATAAGTGATTTCTAAGCAAAATCAAAATTGTCTGTGCTTATATTGGTTAGAAGTGTATTTTTGTTTAAATACATTATTTTATTTTGATTGTTTGTCGATTTTAGTAATAATCAGACCATTAATCAATTATTTAGTCATTCCTGTCTTTGTACTACATATTACATATGAAAATAATGAACTTTTATTAACTTTCTAGAATATTATCTTTGACCAAAATGATAGGAGTACAATCGAATATGCATGTCGAGTAGAGATGTGAATAGAATGTCGAAGAGTGTGTGTTTATCAGGAGGGCTTCTATTTGGTTATGACGTCACCAGGTCTAACGTCACAGTCGTCTTTATGTTGATAATAAAACCACGAAGAAACGTCCATTATTTATTCCAATTTACAATTTTTCGGTCCAACAACTCGAGCAATACTGAATTACAAAGAGAGGTCCGTTCCGTCCAACGGCTCGAACAAGAATGTCTCACTAGCTCGGCCGACGGTCGTATTTAAAGGCACAAAGCACGACCGAACCAGTTTTACAAGTAATGTCGTCGGCGCGCCGCAACCCGTAGTTCGATGCGCGCGGTACAAACAGGTTCTGAGTCATATTTCAAACGATGTTCTTGTCTGCCCCGACACGGCCATGCTGATAGATGGTGCGCGCTCTGCACCAGTCGTTTTTCTGAAAAAGATGAAAAAGTTTCTCTGAGCTAGGTATCCATTCAAAGGTACACTAGCTGATAATTTGGTGCAAGGTTATTTGTTCTGATAATTGGATCTCAACCACCAAATTATCAGCGAAAGTTTAAAACATGGTACTTAGAATGTTTATTAGAAAAATGAATAAGGAAAACTGACAGTGAGTGAGTTATTATTATTGTTATCAATGTTCATGCTCCACGTATTTACATTGATTTATAATTTTATGGCCAATGCTTGCCCCTCCACGTACTTGCATGGTTATTAAGGTACTCTTGGAATTTCTCATAAAGTAGAATTTTCCTTGGAGGTTAGTAGAAGGTAGGAAGTTGATCTCAAACACCAAATTATCAGCGATAATTTAAAACATGATAGTTAAATTTTGTTTATTAGGATAATGGATAACGAAAGCGGACAGTGAGCGAGTTATGTTATTATTTTTATCAATGTTTATGCTCCACGCACTTACATTGTTTTTTAATTTTTAAAATAAGTCTCACGGGTAGGTCGATGCTGTGGTCTGGGCGGCTATACTACACCGTGGTCCACAGGGGATAAAGGATAATTTGAAAGGTCGATGCTGGGGTCCCCAGAGGCACTGAAAATGTTTTACTAGGACATACAGTTATTTAAATTGTTTTTGACTCAGTTACACAATCTGATTTCTTATTTGATGTTTAAGATCATAATCCGTATTTTATTACTTAGTTTGTTAGTCTAGTTTGTGTAAAATCTACAGTTCGCCAAAATTTTTTTTTTTTCTTCTTTTCTTTCTTTCTTTTTCTTTCTTTTGTTTGTTTGTTTTGGTTGCACATTGCTTAAAGTTTACGGTACTTGCCTAGGTAGAAGTGTTGCATGGTAGAACTACAGGATCGTATTCATCCGCCTACTCGGCCATACTGACAGGCAGTGCGCGCTCTGCATCTGCCTCGTAGGGGTCCTCGTAGTGCGGGAATGACTGACAGGCGGTGCGCGCTTTGCACCTGCCTGGTCTGCAACTGTCTGTAACAAAGAGAGTTGCTTTTGAGTTTGGTATCTGTTTACAACTCCATCGAGTTGAACAAAGTTTTAATGAAGAATAGGTAAGGTCTCGGAGGGTAAGAGTTCTGGGGAAAATTTATAAAAATGATCAACTTAACTTTGTTTCTGTCGGAGTCTTGCTCAGACAGTCTAGCATGGGAGGTGGATGGCACGGGCTCGCTTGCAGTAGTGTTTTGAGGGCCTAGTGCATCGTCTTCTTCCACCAACATAGCCCTACTGACAGGCAGTGCGTGCTATGCATCTGCCTCTCGGAGTATATCATCAAGTACGCGTAGTGCGGAAGTGAATCTGTAAAAGAAACTTAATTAGTTTTTGAAGAATATTTCATAGAAGGGGTTCGTAGGAATTCTCATTGGAATTTTGATCCAATTATTGATTTGCTCGGCTTTTTCCTGATCAATTTGCGTTCCATCATTTATTTGATCACTTTATAAAAATGCAGGTAGTTTCAAAACTATGATCGTCTATTGTTTATTTGCTCGGCTAAGTCCTGACCGATTTGCGTTTCATCAATTTTGTTTTCATCACTTTTTAAAGATGCAGGTAGTTTCAAAACTCTGACGTCAGTATGATCGTCAATTGTTTGTTTGCTCGGCATCTTGGTCTTGGGTCAGTTTTTGCATCATTGTATAAAGACGCAGGTAGTTCCAAAAATATGTCGTCAGTATAGTTTAACTAAGCCATCTTCTTGGTCTTGGGTCAGTTTTTGCATCATTTTATAAAGACGCAGGTAGTTCCAAAAATATGTCGTCAGTATGGTTTAACTAAGCCATCTTCTTGGTCAGTTTTTGCATCATTTTATAAAGATGCAGGTAGTTCCAAAATTTGACGTCAGTATGGTTTGCCTTCTTCTTTGTCTTGGTCTTGTGGCAGCGTACAGTCTCAAGGCTATCGAGGTTCAGATCTATCGAAGTTCGGATCCCACTGGATGAATTGACCATCTTTTCTGGTCCGGAAGCAGCTTTTACTTCCAAAGTTCAGATCTGTGATCCCATTTGTTCAAGTCTGTGACCTCACTTGTTCAGGTCTCTTATCCCACTTCTGATGTCGAGTAGAGATGTGAATAGAATGTCGAAGAGTGTGTGTTTATCAGGAGGGCTTCTATTTGGTTATGACGTCACCAGGTCTAACGTCACAGTCGTCTTTATGTTGATAATAAAACCACGAAGAAACGTCCATTATTTATTCCAATTTACAATTTTTCGGTCCAACAACTCGAGCAATACTGAATTACAAAGAGAGGTCCGTTCCGTCCAACGGCTCGAACAAGAATGTCTCACTAGCTCGGCCGACGGTCGTATTTAAAGGCACAAAGCACGACCGAACCAGTTTTACAAGTAATGTCGTCGGCGCGCCGCAACCCGTAGTTCGATGCGCGCGGTACAAACAGGTTCTGAGTCATATTTCAAACGATGTTCTTGTCTGCCCCGACATGCATATTTCTACCACGTAAACTAATGAAATTACCACTTTCGATAAAATCATATGGTAAAATTCCTAAGTATACTGTCGAAATGGGTAGCTTCGATGTTTTGTGGGCTAGTTTGTACGGCGTAAGCTATTGAAACTGAAAAATCCTAGAATCTGTTGAGAATTTCTTATTACCGTTAATATCCAATGTTTAAGTATAAATTGAAGTCGCTATCCTGAAAAAATTGTAGATCTGCCTCTTTCAAATAAAAAGATATTCCAAAAAGCAACTTCAAATGGCCGTCCTGAAAAGTGGTCATTTTCAGATTCGATACTGTACTTAGGGACAGTCGATCTGTCCCCGGTGTTTTAATGAAATAAAATTATTTAAAATAGTTCCCGCTGTCCCCGGTGTTCTAATTGAATAAAATCATTTAAAATATTTCCCGATGTCACCGTTATTATTATAATTCTATAAGTTGGTACAGTTTACAAATATTTTTACTGCTTCTTGGATTTTTATTCTACGAAACTTTTCAACATATAATTTTCTCCATCGATCTTTACTGGTAAGTTTAAACATTTTCCTCCGTTTTAGTATTCGATGGACTTACAATTACAATATAATTTTTATTTCCAGCTAAAATAACAAAAACAACAAAGTATTAATTGTCAACACATAGTGTAGGTAAGCTAGATATTTATGTTTTATGTAGGTAGGTACCTATAAGTTATCATTTTAAATAATAAATACCGTAAAACACTCCAACATTGCCACCGAGGGTAATTTTGCCCGAAGACCAATTTTTAAGCAAAACTTTTAATAGCAAAAATATCTGAATACCTACTATGGTGACATTTATTGACTTTGGTAGAAAATAGGTTTTGTGTTTAGCACCACTGTCTATTGGATGTAACGCTAAAGTCACTCAGTAACTTGTTGGAACTCGTCAAAGACAGAGTGTATTTTTGCGGGCAAATTTTGGTGAAAATTCAAAAGTGGATTGTGCGTGATGGAGAAAACACAGATGAGTTTAATTTATATTATGTTGTACAAAAAACTTAAGGTATTATTATAACTTTATTGTCATTGATGCAGCTCTTGTAAAACTAAAGTTATAATGGTGGGCAAAGTTATCTGGTATTTTTGCGATCTACTATTGACAACATTGCCCGCAGTCAAAATAAGCTTAGGGTTGACACATCCGAGTTTTTTTTTTTTTGCTAATTATTATTATCTTGATTATTTAGATAATTTATTTTTATTATTTCTTAAAAGCAAGAACAAAATCTCGAATTCGTCAAAGAAAGTCCAGACGAAAGATTGGAACCAGAATGTATTAAAAATAACACGGAATAAATGTTAATACTTGCATGTGAATCTGTTGAATCAAACATGTTACTCAAAAGTTTTTTAAATAAATCAATAGAAGATAATCTTGTTTTTTTATTAACATAAAAAGAAATAAAAAGTCAAGAACAGTTTACTGAGATGTACCAACCCTATAACTTTACTAAAGGCGAAAAGCGAATTGTATGGAAAATGCTAACAAGGTCAGGGTAATTTTGCCCAACTAGCCTAACATGGATTTTGGTAGGAAACCTGTCATGGATTCGCTTTAGTTTAAAAGTAAAGGCCAGTTTTGGTCAGAATTCTTGTACAGGTTTTGCTGTCAGCTGATTAGAGGCCGGAGAGGAGATATTTGCGTCAAAAATCAACGCGGGCAATGTTGGCAATAAGTCAAGATAACATTGCCCGCCTTTAAAAATAATAAAATACTTGATTTAATATTGACGAATAACAAAATCTTATAAAATAATACATGCAAAATATCCTATAGTTGCAGATGCTAATAGAAAATACTTGTGTCCCCATACAAAAAAATAACAAAAATTGTAATTATTCGAAAAATGTGGGCAATGTTGGAGTGTTTTACGGTACTTGCTAAGCATTATTTTAATATTTTTAATGATAACTACAAGCCTCGATGCTCTTAATCCAATCGTTAAATACCTTTTTTTGTTTTGTATAGGTAAAAGCGTAGGTAAATACGCTAGTGCAAATTCTTGGCCAGTTTACCAATTAACAAACTCCCGGGTAACTTCAGAAACTGCACAGTCAGTTTTCCTAAAGGTATTGAAGCTTCCATCCTGAAAGTTTGTACACAATATACCTCCTATTGTTTATTTCACTAATTAAAACAAATTAGTGTATTTTATAACTACCTAACAGTTTTTTTATCTTATCAGTATACAATTTCTATGAAAATATACCTACATAAATTATTTATATTTGTACTAAGTTTCAATAAAATTAGCACATAAGTACACCTTTATTTATTTATTAAGCTCCCACAGAATATTATAAAACACAGTAGGTATGTATAATATTAGTAAGATTAATATAGCCCTACTTTCAGTTGTCCCATTTAAGATGACATACCAAGCTCCGTGTAATAACATTCCAGATTTTCGAGACGATTGGCACAAATTACTGTACACTCGCGTCTTGGCGTGCCCATTTGACCTCAGCCCCTTTGCTTTTATGAGCATACAATATTCAGGGCGGTAAGGTGGGCCGTGCTTCATTGACTTAGAACGCGATCACATAGAATGCCTGTATTTACACAATCTGACATTTTGCTACTGGGTATTAATTATTATTTTTATATGTATTCGTACACCCGACATTTTTTTATTTCTTTGCTCTCTTTCCATCTCTCTTTTCCATCCAAAGGTTGCCTGGAAGAGATACTGCCGTCCTATGGTTAAAAAACCGTAAAGTGACAAACCCAAATTGTTGGCTACGAGCAAAAACGTGAAAAATGTTTAATTCTAGACTTTGTGAAGACTTACAGTCTTCTTTCATATACCATTTTTTAAATAATTTCTGGGGCTTCTATTTGAGTATGAAACGGGAACATCAAATTAAACACATGAGTTTTTATTGAAAAATTTGTTTTTTAGACAATGGTCATCTACTTCATAAAGTGGGGGTGTGCAACACTAAAAAGCAGTCAGCTGAAGCGTAGCGGCTTTTAAGTGTTGTATCTTAGTGAAACTTCCACAAATGCTTAACTAAAACACAGTTAAGTCACTTAGTCGTCTTTTTGCATTGCATTGTATGGAAAATTGGACCAGCTCTAATTCTTAAAACACCGTTAAAAACCTTTAACGGTTTATTTGTTGTTTTGTGGTATAAGTAAGAGATATGGATCTAGACTTAAACACAGTATTGGAAGAAACATTTCATCTAACTGTGTTTTAGTGTTGAAAAATGTACTTGTAGATTCATAACATAAATATAATTTTACGGCTAAGTCTATACTTCCTACATTTTATCTCACCTCCAAAATGGTAAATCATGATTAAATTTAACGATTATCTTTTATTCAAAGCAATAAAAACAATATTGAATCATACTAATATTGTTTATAGTTATTTTATGTAATATAAAGTTGCAAATGCTTATATATAGGAACATTTTAAAACTTAGTTTGATAAAATCTCACTGTTAAACAAATGAACTGTGATCGCCTAGCGATTTACCATGTTCAATTTGCCATGCAAAATCAGTCTTGAAGTTGCGACGTTAAAATTATTCTCATACTTAATTACAGATTAGAATCAGTTTTAAAAAATACTTGCTTCATAATATTTCCGCGTAATTTGATTCTGAGCGTTGTCCTGTTTGTTTATGATACAAAAATTGAACGCCTCGACGTGTTGCGCAAATTGTAATTGTATTATTTGTGAGAGACTTTGGTTTTAACAGCTCAGATTAGAGATACAACTCATGTAAGTAGTATTTAAAAAGTTGACAGTTAATTTAATCTAGATCATTAATTAATACCCATTAATTTTGTTTATTACAGTACAATGTCTCAAGTCAAAACTCGACAATCGACGTCCTGTCCCGTGTTTGGTTTGCCAGAGAAGTTACCAGTGTCCTGGTTGCCTACTTATGTTATGAATTATTATTATAATCATCAAGTATCAATTAAAGACAGACAAAACAACAAAAGAGCCGACTGTCCATAACATATCCGAAATATTGGCTGAAGAAATATTAACTATATATGTAAGCCGTAGGAGAGTATTAAAGTTAATTCGCACCTTTCATGATAAATACAGAAGTTTAATGAAACCTTATTATGGTCGTCAAACCAACATAAACTTTCAACAGAACATTAATACATTTACAGCTGAGTCTCATAGATTATTTGATATTTGCAGTTGCTAATGAAAACTTATCTCAAACTCTCAACATGTTTGAAAGACACTCGTGTTCCCAAAGAAGAAACTATCTTTCTAGTCGATCAAAGAACAACAAGAGAGATGATGATAGTTGGTGTAGATCTAGCTGCAACTACAAAAAAATAAGAAAAAACAAGTTTATTGCGTAGCAAAGAGACAATTGATCGGGAATCGGGAACAGCTTGGTTTCCGAAAAACCATGCTGTTTCTTAACAGATAATGTGAGATTAATTCTAGCAATAGCGAGGCATCTAGTCCAATAAAAAACCCCTTTACCACGTCATCAGCAAAAAAGAAGAGGTTAAGTTTACCATCGCTAGCTCTCGCGGAGTTTCTGGCAGAGCCACGGTTTTGATAGCTTCCTTGGTGTTGAATGATGTGGAAATTGTTTCTTCAAGCGATACCGGTAGCGTCATTGATCGATCCAAGTTCTGGAGAACTAAGACTGGATATCTAGTTCAGTCGACATCATGCTGAGTCGAACCCTCTTCGCTGTGTCACGCAACACACACAGTTTATAGATTAAGTTTTTTGCAAGTTATTTTACATGGTTTAAAAATTGTGATTCTCTTTCTATGTATGGTTGTGCTTTATTGTAATTTGTGTGCGTGATTCAGTTAATTAATGTTCTATCTATCTATCTAGGTTGCACCATGTGAGAACTACTTGTACAGTCAGAACAGCTTTACAGAATGCAGATTGCGATGTATGTGGTATTTATTTTGATGGTAGAAAGGACAAAACATTTGTTAGTATTCAAAAGGAAGAAATGTTACAGAAAAAGAGTTACAGAATCCCACTTAGTTATTTTATCGGGGCCAGGAAGTGAATACTTCGGACATATCACGTCATAAATTGTTCGAAATAAGTTACGGCTCTGTTAATTATCCTATTTCCAGGTATATGCAAATATATTTATTAATTGATAGCAGAAAAAAACAATAACTGAACAATTTGACTGCGTGATAACCAGAATGTAAAAAGTAGTTATATATTTCAACGGTTTGTCTAGATGCTCACATTTGTCCTTTACACAATATTTCCGATGATCTAATTGTTAAGTACCTACCTATTTCCAATCGAGCACCTCGAAATATTATAATAGATTAACGAGATTTCGTATGTTTGATTCTATCTTTCAAAGACTATTTTATATTGATATGCCGTTCGAAAATTCAGGAACCTACAACAAAACATGCGCCAAATATTTAATAAACTTGATATAAATCTATATTTAGTGCTTTTTTTTCTTCAAAAATCATTTTCGCTGATTTTTATCCTAACGCGCCGAACTTCAGACCTCCACAAGGTCCACGACACGACCGAGAAAGGGAGCGAAACGCATAAAAAGGTAAAGCAGGTAGACGTGTTTTAGTGTTGCATTGTCAGTTAACTGTTTTATTACGTTTTAATTACTTAGACAATAACGTCATATTTCATTTCTTAAAACCAGTGACTGTCTTTTACGCTTGTAATTGTATAAAATATATGTAAGTTTACCTACGATTTTACGTCTAAGGGCGTTTAGCGGCTCTTTAGTGTTGCAACTCCTAATCACATCATGAGGGTGGAAATAGTTATAAAAAAGTTAAAGTCAGATAGCGGTTATTTAGTATTGTTTATGCATGTAACTGTTTTCTAAGTTTGTAGGACCAAGCGAATGAAAGCCTTAAATTCACGATTAGAGGCGTTTAGCGGTATTTTAGTATAGAAATGCTAGATAACCGTGTTTAAGAATTGAAAATGTCTCAAAATGATGTAGTTAACGGTATACGAGGGGTCCAGATCTCAGGCATTATAAACGATAGAGCCATGAGACCCAGACTAGAAGATAGATAAAAGTTTACGCTTTCGTGCTGTGCATAAAAGTCAATTTTGGCCAAATGTCACTTTACGGTTTTTTAGCAATATGACGGCAGGATAGCTCTTTAGCGATAAGGCCGCCCATTGTACTTGTTTCGTAGGTTGTATTTGTTTGTTTGTTTTGGTGTACAATAAAGGGTTTTTGTAATGTATTGTATTGTAAGTATTAAGTAGTTCCACAATTTATTGAGATATTATACCGTACATTATATACTAGGTATATAATATGGAAACCAATTTTATTACAAAACTTCACCTAAGAATGATAACTACACATAGAAACATAAGAGTTTCTGAAATGGCTTAGGATAAAAGGGAAAATACAGAAGAAACCGAAAGTGTTATCATTGAATTTTCTGAAACAAACAATCACTTTCCTTCAAAAACAGGTATAAAATTGCCTTATTCTATAAGGACATCGCATAATCAGACGAACCACGCCCTTAAATACTCCAGTTGTAGAGTTGGTATAATTTTAGATATTCTGTTGGTTAGATATTCAATTAAAACTTACAATTCAATGGAATTTTGCTGTAGTTATAAATCTGATAGGCATTTAATTCTTTATCTGTGAAATAATCAGAATAAGTAATGGTATCTAACCTAAACAAAGTAGGTACTTACCTAATACATACATTTTTTTAAATCAAATCAACTTTTTGATGGGAAAAAAATATTTTTTCTGCAATTTCAGATATCCGTGATGAATTTGTAATTATAAATGAATCGCCTAATTATTATCATCTGCAGGTCAAATAAGTGTAATTACACAAATATCCAAATTAAATAGGGTCATAAGGCTATGTTCCATTCGTTAAGTCACGTAAACTAAGACTCGCTTACGACTAATCCTATAATCCGTCTTATCCTCTCTCAGCAAATTGGCCAGTAGTGGCCGTGAGTGTCAATTAAACATCTGATTGGATACTTGCCAGCGTAATTTGTAGCAACTCATCTTGCATGTAAGGAGAATGTGCTGGTACTAATCCGTCAGGCAAGAAAATTGACGAAATGTATAGCTCGTAAAATATCCCATTTTGATATTAACGTTAGATGCGTAGGTAAATTAGATTATTAGGTAGGTACCTACCTACCGAAACATCGCAAGTCTCTTTTAGTTTTAATTTACAGAGTGATCAATCCAATGTTCAGTAGTTTTAGAATAACCAACCAACCTATTGCTTTAATATACTACTCGAATAACTAACCTTATTAGTACCTATCTCACTTTATATAGTAACCGAGCACATAATGGTCAAATTATGAATATTTCAATGATTGTATAGTTTGTAACAGTAGGTCACTGTATTATTCCCATGGCATAGAATACCACAGTAGGTACCTATTCCATTTACCCTTTCATGAACTCGCGTTATAGCGATTAACTTAATTATGCATAGGTTGCTACTACACTGCTTCTATTCTCTGTAGTTATATTATACAACTACCTCAATAGGTCACCTAGTACTGAGCTTGTTAAGTATACTTGCGTATGTCTGTGTAATTATTCCATCAACATCGATCGGAGCTTTGACCCGGGTGGGTAGGTAAATATCCGTGAAACCCTATCTTAAAATTGGAAGAATACTTTACCTGCTAAAAGCTATCCCATCAAGGGCCCAAGTCGAGTCAGACCGAGTTTCATTAAACTTTTTTGAGTGAACGTTGGCCATAGTTTTTTAATCCTCGGTTGCTGGAACAAACCTCAGGGCTAAAGAAATTAATGAGAAAACTTCTACTAGAGCACTCGTTAAATGTAATGAAGATAATATTACTCGTAGTACAGTATCTTTGCATTGTGACAAACCAACAAACGCTAAAAATAGATCAACAATTGGTAAATCAATAAAAACTGTTAGAAACTTACAACTTCAGGCAGGTAAACTAAATTCAAATGCAAACGCAATATTGTTGAGATTTTAAATTATGCAAATTTGTAATAAGGGGTTACCTAAGTAGGTAATTGAACCAAGATACAAAATAGGTTTAATTAGTAAAACCTTGGTAGGTATCTACTTTTATTTTAAAACTTCTAATCTTGGGATATTTAAAAACTTTAATCCCTATGTTATCATTATACTCATACCTATAATATAAAACATTAAAAGATACTAATATACAAATACTTAATTACCTAGGTACCTACTAAGTTTTAATAAGTTAGGCAGGACTGATCACTGCAGTCATAAATGCATAAAATTTAAAATTCCTAGTACCTAGGTGGTATCTACCTACCTGTAATTAGTACCTAGATACTTTTTACTTTGTATTTGTCTAGATTATTAGACGAAAACAACAGCGATGTCGTCACAAAGACTGCAAATGACTAAATTTATCTAGGACTGCTTGTGCCAGGAATGTATTTTTAAATGATCGATTCATACTTCATGCTTGTACCTATGTGCTTGTTTGTATGTTCTCTATGGGGAGTGAACATGCCGCCAGGTCACTGGCCTGAAAAGGTTTCACCCGTGGCTATTTCTAGCTATGGAGTGTATTTTCACCATAGGTAGGTACAGAATTCCGCGAATAACTACGTAAGTTTTATTTACTTTGAAGTCACTATGTTTAACCGAAATTTTGTGTAGGTAAGCTGGGAATTTAAAATTTAAGACACGCGTTTTACGTTAGTTTATACCAGATATATATTATCTAGCTATAGATAAACGTAATAACGTAAAACACGTGGAAATAAAAATGGTTCCTTGCTCGCCCTAAAGCTTGGTTCTACTTTGCTCCACCAATAGGTTTAGATGCCTACGGTTTTCCTTTTCTTACTCTATATTAGACCAGAGCACTTACCTATGGGTAAATAAATACCTACTCTGTGTAATAAAGAGTATATAGACCCATGTTCGAAGAAAAGGTCAAATACCTAACATAGAATATGGGTTATCGCGTTTGGCATTTTATCACGAAAATTTTAAACAAGATTTGCAGAGTTTAGAGTTTATTTTAGTGTAGCGACGCCGTAAAGTTTTTTTAACAGCAGTTTTAAAAATTACTAAGTAGGCAAACAAGTTTTCAAGGATAAGTACCTACTGTAAACTCCCAAAGGTATAACCAAAATTAGTTAGCATTCTTACAAGGCTCGTATTCACATTTGGTGGGGAATTTTTAAATTTTTACATTCAATGTTAAATAAACAGCGCGTTGTGGTTGTGGCCATGTTTAAGTTTTCACATTTTTGTACAAAGCCTAACTAAGGCACACAAAAGAAGGTCATTGAAAGTATTTTTAGGGAGTTTTGTAGTAGCCTGAAATAAATGTTTTTTTTTCTATTGTACCTACAGATTGCAAGTTTATATTTTATAACAAGATATTACCTAGATATTGACTAGGTACTATTTGACTAGGTAGTTATACCAAGTAACCTACCATATTTAAACTAAGAAGGTAGGAAATTAAAGAAAGAATGAGTCTAAACAGTGAGACTAAACCTTAATAGCATTGTCATATAAAAGCTATAAAGTTGCCTATAAATTGCTTTCACTGACAAGATTTTTAATCAACTGAAACACCTCAATGTAGGTGGTTCATTCCCAAACAATGCCCCATCACATTTTCAATGACCCATATAGATTTTTACGGCTCGACGTGTTCATCATTATAGAGCACCATCAAGTTATGTCAATATTATTAGGACTTCAAATGAATAAAACGTTGAATTTTTTAGTTAGGTACGGTAAGCTTAAAAATAATGCCAAATACCTTTACTTTTTAGTATGTATGTATTTAAGTTAATTTTAAATGTCATTGAAATTATCATTAAATCAGAGAAATAAGCAATACAAAACTTCTAATCCGACGGGATCCAAATTAGCGTCTCTGGCATACTGCTTTTACCGCTAACCGCTATGCTATTTAGAGCCCCATAGTATTAAAAACAAGAGTAGTCACATGATAAACAACTTAAATGGTGTCTGTCCTCTGGTAGGTTCTTTTATAATAAAAAAAATAATTAGGGAAAGGAAGTTACCTATTATGAGTACAAACCTACGATCAAGAAAACAATTAACTGATTAGAATTATTATTTTAAGTATTAGTTCGGTAGCTATGTACCTATTTGCGGAGTACCTATTTATTTTTATACATCACAGCATCGTTTTAACAAAGCAAACTTTCCGACACTGATGTTGTACCTACAACTCATCTAAAATACCTACGCAACACCAACGTATAATTTCAGGAGTAAACCCTATTGTCTCTGTTTAGGAAAATTTGTGGCGTGTAAACATCTTAACAACCAATAAACCTAGAGAAAATAACCAGCGTCCGCGTTCCCTTGAATCTCTCCAAGTAGATAGTTCCGACCAAACAAAGGGCCCGGTTAAGCCTTAACCCAACCAGAAAGTTTGATTAGGTAAAGTTCGCTAGAAATTACGATGCGCTTCTTTATACCAAGTAAGTTAGTAACTGGTTACATTAACTGTAACATAACCTTACGTTGTGACGTAAAACATTTTATAGTTAGCCTCAGACCTATTTATTTGACCTAGTTTCCTGAAAGAACTACGTCATACTTTGGCTATATCCCAATTTTGGAAACTGGCTGTAGATGCTTAGCACTTTTTGCTACGCCACCCTGTCTACGAGTTTCGTAGCCCTTTCGTAGCAAAGTAAAACTTAGATAAAACCTATAGTGTAAGAATACGAAAATGTTTTTAATTTTCTCGTAGTTGCGAGGAAAATGTGCAGTTTTTATTGTTGCAGTGAGAGCTTAGATATAATATAATACGAACACTGAATTTTTGTGTTTCATCATATTGGTAAAAACAAAGACACGTTATAAGATTCATATGGATTTCAATTATGGTGATTTATTTAATAATTAAAAATATTAACGAATCATCGAAAAGTCAAATAAACCGAAATATCAACGGCAAAACACAAAAAAAAAATCGAATAAGTGTCGTTGATAAAAATTCATTTGCCTTTCGGTGTTAGTCTCAATTTAAAGTTTGAAAAGAAAATATCTTCCTACTTGCTCAATACTTATATAACGTAGGTAACCTTACTTAACTCAATAAAAGTAATGAAAAATATAACTCACGTTCGCCGCTCCCACCGCGGTATCGATTCCACCACGAGCGGCGGCCACCACCAGCCGCTCCGCAAAGCAAAACAAAGCAAATTAACACAACACCATCCAACGTCCACCAACCACCCGGCGAAATCCAACACTCCAATAAAACTCCGTAATAAAAAGCTGAAGCAGTTCTAAAGTCAACGGAATAAGTGACGCGGGAGTCGCGGGAAAGTTTTAAAACGTTCTACGTCCCCCCATAGCGAGCGCGCACCGGGAGAAAGTTTCAGCGAGCGTCGGAAGGCGAATGTGCTTTTGTTACGCAACTCACTGCGGCGCGAGTCCGCCAGGGGGCCGCGCGTCGCCGAGTGGCGCAGTGGCGCGCCTGCGCACTGGACGCGAACACGCGAGACCACTTCGACCATCATAAATCTTTCACAACTCACTGTTCTTTCACACATCCTGCTTACAACTTAATTTGTTACACGCTCTTACGAGATGAAACAAAGAAAATTCATGTAGGTACACTTTTCCGTGTTTTGGAAAACAGAAAGGTAGACAATTATAAACTCTGCTCTAACTAGTAACTAGGTAAGTACTTAGTTATAGGTATTCTACGCTCGGCAGGCAACTTGTTTTAAGTAAATACACGTCACTCGTTCTCGTGATAGATAAACATCAACCGGTAGGTACCTATATCTAATGGAATTGACTAACATACCTACCAACAGCTGGGGTAAAACTAAATGAATGAGCTAATTACCAACATAATTTTCGGATCCTATTTGTCATTTTTAATATCTTAATGACTCAAGTAATAAAATACAGAAAGAATCTTGTTTTAAATTAAATTAGGTCGTCCCACATAGATGAAGTAAATTTTAGTTTTACATAGTCACGAAGAAAAATTGTGATGTCTAGGTTTCCGTGCTTCAAAAAGTCAATAGTATGGCGACGGAGGTCAGACGGTAGGATATCGCGTGAAACACCAATGGAAGGAGTCGGCTAGGCGCCTATCTTTAATCTTGCTTTGTAGTTTGTAGGCATAAGTGCCTATTATTTGCTTAGGGTTAAATCAATTATGAGGTATCGAGTCTGGATCATGAAATTCCGAGCACGTAGTTGAAGACAAATTGTTGTGTTATTTTCATTCATCATTTGGTAGGTAGTCGGTCTGAGAAGTGGATAAGCGAGTATTTACTAGTTTCGTGCGAGATTGTTCAACATAATTCCCTGGACAAATCCCCGTCTATATCTTGTCCGTTAAAATTAATGATTTAGGATTTTCGATGTCCCATGGAAAATTTTAATAATTCCTGACCTGAACAAAAACTGTCAGTACCTACCTACCTAGTAAAGGATATGTTAACCTAAATTAATAATCAACACGTTAGTTTATATTATATAGGTACAGAAACCTACCTTAGAAAAATACTGTAGGTAATAGGACAATAGGTACATTTTCTCAACAGATAATGACTTAATTACTGCTCTGACAACTTAACAAGCCATCAAACTCTGAAGACCTATAAATTGAAACAGGTTTTATCGGTGAAATGAGTCCATGTAAGCCTTTAGGTTATTTTCAGAGTTCATCGACGTAAGGGTCACGAGACCGTTCAATTGATATTTAAATATTTATAGGAATCGACGAGCCTCTAGGAAAGTAAAGTAGGCTTTTTATAGGTACTGCAATATCAACTTGTTACTACGAACAATAGGTTCCTACGTTTAAAATTAGAAGTTCTTTTTCTTCCTTGATAACCTACCTACCTTCAAGATGTTAACGACAAAGATATAACTTTTTAAACTATCATGGTTTTTAACTATATTTGAACATGAAACGGGTAACATACCATGATTTAAATGTTTTTGAGTTTTCCGATATTTCGACACTGTTGCAAAAACATTTATATCATGGTATGTTTCATGTTCAACCCGTTGTACCCGTTTCATGTTCAAATATAGTTAAAAACCATGATAGTTTAAAAAGTTATATCTTTAACGACAAAGGTTTGTTTAAAGATAGCTTTAGTCGAAAAACCATTGAATCAAATGTTGAGTTCTATAATCTATAACACATGGGGCAATACGTCAATAAAATACTTAACTTATTTACACACTTTATTTAATTAACATAATGAAAACAAACATTGATGTAGTATACTTATTGTAAATGAACTATGGTCGCAAAAGACCTACACTGCTCCATAACATTATTTTACCTGTTGATACAATCAAAATTAGATATGTCAATTTACTATGATATTAAAAAGATATGACGGTAGATATACCTACCTATTTAGGTATATACTCGTATAAAGTGATTGAACATTTATATGATTTGTTTAATTGCTAGAAAATCACAGGTCATCTGATACATTTATCACGCCAGAATGGTATATGTAGGTATAGTAAAACCATTTCTAAAATGAACGCCCCTCCACCGAATTCTGTATTTTTTTTTCTGTGTATTCTGTTTTTCTGTATTTCCTCTCACCCGTTGAAATCATCACGGTTTTGTGGAGGGGAGTTCATTTTTAGAATGGTTTTACTATACCTACTTATCTACCTATACGAAGATACTTATGTAGGTATACCACAAAACCATACAATTACAAACATTCAGAAGGCGTGATAATTATTAACAGACTTTACACCTGATCAATAATTGTCTTTTAATAGATCACAAAATTGGAATTTACCTTTGTAGCTTCCAGAAATAGGTAAATTATGTTAGGCTTTGATTAATAACTTGAGTTTCCATTCAACTGGATAGAATATTATTATTAATATTTATTTTCCAAAACGTCACATTGAAAAGACTGATTTAGATATCTTATTATGGCTATTATCTCAAGTATGGCTAATATTTAATTATGTTATCGATTGCTAAAAAAAACTTCAAAACATGATTTATATATTTAAAATATAAAATAAATGCTAATTGAAATTGCAGCGCTGAATATTTGATTGACTTTTGACTTGCTTCTTATTCATTACTCAGTCAATATATTATTTTTAATACATTTAAGTATTAAATGATAAGAGACACCTAATACAAGACCGATATTTATATTCTTATCTAAGTAAATATTCACAAATAGCATTGCACCGTGTTAAATACTACCAATGTAAACAGGTGTTCACAAACTTTAGTTTATAATTTCACCAAAAGTGTAGAAACATTAACTTTCATTGCGAATTTTGGTGCAACATTGATTTTCAAAAGTGCTGATAGTACTATTTGAACATACATTATAGTATACAACGGTACGTGTAGTTTTATTTTCAAATTATCTTATAAAATAGAGATATATTCAGATAAAATAAAACTGTTTTCTTACAAGGTGAAAAAAAAGACCTGTTACTACTTAATAACAACATTCTTTAGAGAGGAATTCAAGTTGGTATTTTGTAGATCTCAAAAGGCTAGATGAAATGGTTTGAAGTTACCCTGATATTATGGTGGTTATTATTTATTCTGCCGATATAACAAAGATTGAAACGGTAATATAATATACATACCATCATGATACACAACCCTTTTACCCATACGTCACAAACCTGATTCCGGTAAGACGTCTCACTTATTTGGTTTTTATGAAATTTGTGATAAAATAGAATTAGAGAGAGACATTCGAAAATTGAAACATTCAAACTTCTTCAACCCTGTGAGTTCAAGGCTCTAAGATTCCATATAAAAAGAATAGTTTAATAAATTTTATCCAATCTGGAAATTATTACCTATAACGTGAGTAAATATAATAATTTATTAACTTTATGTTAATTATAAATCTTGATATAACTGTACGAAAAAAGTATTGCAAGTATTGCAACGGGTATTTTTATATTTGACAATTAGCCACACGTACAAAAAAGTGCCCGTGTTACTATTGAACAACATAACAAAACTAAACAATATTTTCCGAAGCCTAGCTTACGATAACATTCAGAAAATTGAGCAAATCAAAATAACAGTAACAATAATAATTAAATTAATTCTATTACTCTATAGACGAGTATAATAACGATTACAATATATCATTGATTATCAAATAATTGAACGTAATACACGTGACAAATTAATACCTAATTTATTTGCTACTTATGATATATTAAAATTGCATTGTACTAATTTTTTAATATGTATTGACAACACCAATGAACTATATATTTTGTTAAAGTATTTGATTTACAATTGCCTGTCGCTCGCATTGAGAGATTTGGATGTGATATCTCATTACTACAAGCGTCTAGACACCTAGAGGCAACTACGCCCAGGGTCCTATTCAAGCTTCAACATCCGACGTAGCTTGCGTACAAAAGTACGCCCATCTTAAATCACAGCAATGAAATCTCTTCTCTTCAGTAAAATGTATACTATATTCAGCAAACTTATCGTTCCGCAGTTACATCTAGATATTTACTCTATTTCACCTGTGTGGTTACTCTTATTATACAAAGCTCTATACATTGTCTTAATTGCAATTTAGACTATAAATAATTGATTTTATCAAAATTTATTGCTAAGTTATATTAAATTTTCAAGCGAAACCACACAAAAATAGTTAAAACATTAAACGTGCAAATAAAATAAATTTGAATTTTCTAAGAAAAATAAAAACAGATCAAATAAATTTTGACTAGATATAATAATTTCATAATTTTGTCTTTTAGTACATTTTGACTAGCTTATACCGACACAATTTAATATACGGATACAAATTTCCAATAATATATGCAGATATCCCATCGCACTCAAATCCATACATAATACATAGACAACTTTGGCACAGTCACTCTTTTCATTTTAGATATTGAAATACTGAAAAGGGGAAGACTTAGGGACATGTATAGGGATATGTCTTGAGAATATTTTAAAATCTAATTGTTTTATCTTAAGCCTAGGGTGCAAATTAATAAGTAAAGGTGGATATTAATAGACAAATTGATATTAAAAGTTGACACATTAGATATTACTCGATATTTTAAATACTTTTAAACAATATAATGACGCCAAAGGCGATATTGGCACTCGTTTACCAGACTCGTGGCACAGTTACCTTACGAGGAAAATAATTCACTGAGAAGCTTTCATTACAGTGGTCCTATATTTATCTTAATGCTACTACAAACTATTAT
Source organism: Chloroclystis v-ata (assembly GCA_963691955.1). Lineage (NCBI taxonomy): Eukaryota > Metazoa > Arthropoda > Insecta > Lepidoptera > Geometridae > Chloroclystis > Chloroclystis v-ata. The sequence goes on along the minus strand of OY829902.1, from coordinate 4,659,868 downwards.
TTTTTTAGTATTTTTGAAATATGTAGATTTACAGGACTACCTACATGTCAATCTAGACTTCTAGAGTGAATGATGAGCAGTCTGGAGAGGGCGATACATGCGACATATGGTCGCGGTACATCACTACGTTAACCTACCATACTCTGAGAATAATTTAGCGTAAATCCACAACATTATTAATGTTAAACAAACTTCAACAATCTTTGGCTTTGATCCCCAGGATTATATCTCGACTCAAATTTCCAGCAGCCGATGTTACACATTGCGTATTAGAGATCTTATAACTTCAAAAATAAAATAAATTAGAAACTATCACATTTAGCAATATTATTTTAAAACTAACGTCTTTTTTTGTATTCTTACCACGATTTTTGATTTATGCAGGTATATGAAATGTTCACTTCGTCTCTGTCCCCGTTAATGTAAGTTTTCCTAAAGGATTTGATCCCACCGGTTTCCAATCGTCGCGGCGCGTTGGCGTCACGACAATTACTGTAATACCTATATTTCCAGGTCATTACCATTATTTATTTACAAATATTGTCTTTAACCCTCTCACTCTGTTCGCTAAACTAAGACTACGCTACGCCGCGGCCGCGGGCTCGAGAGCGGACGTACGCTCCTACACTACCGTCCGACGCTCGACATTACATTACTTTGAACATTATTCCAATTTCACGTGCTCAGTGCCGATGACAACAATCAAAAATAAATCCATTACACGATCGTTATACTCGACCGCTTAAATCCATAGTAAATTCGATTTCAGCTTAGCTATCGCGAACGGGCGGCGGCGCCGACTTACCGCGCTCGCTCACCCTCAGTCGTCTCGATCAAAGTAGCGTGCTAAACCTACATCTGTAGTCCCGCACCAATGGAGAATAAATATAAGAATATCTAAAATACTTATAAACTCGTAACAAATGTAAACATATTCTTAGGAGAATCTAACGAATTGCCAATTGATTCCCCCAAACCTTATTGGTCTAGTTGAGAAAGTATATGAGGGTGTTGTGTGGCGGCGCGGGCCGGAGGAGTGCCGGGAGGCCGCGGAGCCCTGCTCAGTGGATGGGCGCCTTCACGATGTGGTTCGGCGCGATGTAGTGGTACCCGGGCAGCGGCAGGCCCGCCGTCTCCATTGTGATCCTGCAACACGACAGATGCTCTAACACGAACACAACAAAGCAACAAAACTGATTTTACGGCTCAAATCACAACCAAAATTTGTATAATATTTATTTATATTGTCAGTTACATTACAAGTGAGAGATCTTCCTTTATGTTAACAATAACCATGGAAGAAGATTATTCACTTTATTTTCCAATAATAAAATTAATCATTTATAAGATTTCTAAGTTCAACAAATAAAGGTATTATTTGAAATACCTGTACAAATATTACATAATTCAAAAGGTGTTATGGATATCTCGGAAATGGAGTGAGGAGAACTTTAGGTCAAATCAAATTGTCTATCACTCGAAGGAATTATTGGAATTCTTGGGTTTAAAATTAAAGTGTACAGGAAAATTCTTACCGGGAGAATGGATGATCCAGTGAGCTGAGGGATGTAGGTTCCAAGGTGTCGAACGGCGTTGGTAACATGGATATTGGCCAGGTAAGGTATTCGTGGATTCTTGACGGGAAGTTTGGGCGATATAACATATTACACCTGTACTTAAAGCTCAAATTACTTCAATATGTGCAGTAAAACGACTTCATACTATTTTATTTTATTTAATACGTAGGTACGTACACATTGTACTTCCAAACAATACACTTTTGCTTAACAATTCTAGCGAGTAGATAATATAAATCCCAACACATCACGAAAAATACTACCTTAAAATAACACGATTTATTCATAAAGAAAAATACACTGCTGCGTCTCTTATGGATCTATATTTAGAAACATACGAATTGGACCTCATTTTTAAATTCGCACTAATTAATAAAAGACAAGTTTACAGGCTTTGTCACGTGATCTCTAAATGACTATGTCTGTTTCTAAATCTACAAGATCACGCCGATCGCCTTTACTAATACTAAAATATAAAACAGTCCAATAAATATACACAGGAATTTAGGTAGCCAAATTAGAAAAGAATGAACGTTCCGAGAATAAATGACGCAACAAACTACCTAAGTACTAATTCTACTACATATTCCCGAAGACATTAATATAAATTAGGTACTAAATTTATAATACCAGTCTAATGTAGCCAAAAATGCAGTTATTTATGTAACAAACTGCTGGGCAAATTTATTTGTTTCATATTTATGTAATTTGCGGTTTACATTTGATTTTATTAGTTCATAAAATTGGTACTTCGAACAGGATTATTTGAATTACAACAAAGGATCGCTAAAAGATTACTAGCAAAATTCAAAGAAACTCTATTTTCTTTGTTGTTTTAGTTAATGTAATTACAAAAAAACTTTTAATTTAATGTCTTTCTGAAATTCATATTTAATCAATAGGTAAGTATATTTTAAAAAGTCGCATTGACCATATCCTATCAGAACTAGAAAATATGAAATTTACCTATAAGGTACCAAACACCAAATTCATATTTATTAAACATTCCTATATGCATAAGTTCGATTGTTCTTACTTCATTACAAGTAATTCATAAAACAATTTCATTTTCAAATTAAAATATCGACTAGGTATAATATAGTCTATATAACTTAGCCTCGAATTTCAACACAAAGCCAATGATTTTTAATATGATCACAGGAAAAAAGAGAAGTGACGATTATTGCTAAGTTTCCACAACAAGTAAAATACATCAAATATTTTTATACAATAGATAGAACAAGCTGATGTTCCATCAGATTTTAGTCGAAGAACCGTCGTCGCATCGACTATTTTCTTTGCATCGTATGAAATATTAATTCGTTATACAAACTCTTTATCGAACTGTATTGAAACTGTTATGTGTAATAACACACCCTGTTGTACTATATTATTATTATACCCCACGGCAAAGCGACTGCGAATCTAGCATTCCAAGCGTCTACGTATCTCCTACTATTGTCAAAATATCTAGCTTCCTATTCCCTCAATTATATCTAACATTTTATAATCATAATTTTGAACTCCTTTTATAAATGCCTGATGACTAGTCACTATCTGATTTACTACAAAATGAAAATACGTATGTAATTAAAATTATAGTTTTTATTTCTCGCCGCATTAGCAAATACATTATGCTCCCCGAGAATTGAGATTCTATAAAATGTCAAGCCTTACTACGTTCCTAGCTAGTATTGGTCTTTAATGGTCTTTCGATTTATTTAACAGGGTAAAGGTTAGGAGGGGTTAAGGTCTTAAGGATAAGGACAAGCTTAGTTTTAAACGTTTATTATCCAAAAACTAGAGATGATATAATAATAAAGATAAAGTTTCACGTAAATACAATAAAAAGCCAAACTCAAGTTTTATGCGAAAGAAACGTGTTACATATAAAATCTAATGCTCTTAAAAATATCGTACTCAAAAGTGTAAAGTGATAATTAAATTATTCTTAGATTACTGAATATTTGGTACAGGTAGTATTTGTACCAGTTAATTATATTTACTTAAAAGTGCAATTGATATATACGTACATAAAAGTGACGTTCAGCCACAAATTAAGTAACTGTTGGGAAATTTGGAAACATGGATTCAAGGAAATATGTATAAAGTGATGTAGGATAGGGATCAAAATTTACACAAAACAAACCCTTTCCTGATATACGCGTTAATAAGCAAAAAATGCGACGAGATTATTTCTATACAACTTTGACTTTAGTGAATTATATAAGAATACCTAAACATACATGATTAAATCACAACTAAAGTCTGATATTTTTTAAATAGTCAAAAATAAACTGATTACTTATTCGTCGATAATAATTTAAGTTAGAACGAGAGATCTCGATAACGTACAAGCGTAGGTACATAACTTAGAAAAAATTGAAAGACGCATTTCAATTACATTCACGAAGAGACATCGTATAAGCCGCGCACTTAAAGAATTGATTTATAAATGGCGTCCGCTCGCATGCGTTCTCGCTCACTCTCTATCGCTGTCTATACTTTTATCCTTGTTTTGCCAATCGTACCATACGTACCCGCCGCCATTTTAAATCAATTTTCTATCTGCGCGGGTTATACCGCTAAAGCTATCCGATGATAACGCCACCTATCGCATTAACAATCTTTGGGTTTCAGTAGGGGTTATACTTTCGTCCCTTGGAGGATTTCTCCGGGGAGTCGTCGTCCTGGCGCCTAAAGGATTTGTGGTTTCTGTGTACGCCGGTGGTCTGCACGGGCGTGGCGGACGAGTTGGCGCCGCTGAGGAGATCTGTGAGGCCGCCGAGGGTGGAGAGGGAACTGATCGCGCCGAGGGCTCCGCTCTTGCTGAGGAGCTGTGCTAGGGGGATGGCGGAGGCGAGGGTGCTAGGGGAGCCGGAGCCGGCCGCGGCGCCCGCCCCGCCGGACCCGCCCTCGAGGTTCGCCTTCTGCAGCTCGACACTGTGGGCGCGGGAGAGGGATGTACCACCGGGAGGAACCACACCGCCGGTGGACGCTGACCTGAGATGCCAGCGGGGATTGGGTGGGCCGCGCTTTTTATGATCATTTATTGCCGTTTTATGTTTTTGACAAGCATTTATTGATTGTAACTTTTAATTATTTTGGTATGATTTTACTGTATGAATTGATTGTTTTTTGTTATTCTATAGACAAATAAATTATTTTTTGTGTGCGCTTATAATTATTTTAATCGGATTGTTTATGCTAATTGCTTTTATCTATGTACGTTATTCGACTCACTATTAGAATTTACACATACCCATTTATTGCTAAAACACCTTGGTGCTTAATGGTGCATTCTGCGTTGGTGTATCAGTAGCAACCAATAGAAGTTACAACTTTGAAAATTAATAGTCTTATCCAATAACTTTTGTGGTAAAAAGTTATTTTCAATAGTGACTGCAAACAGGTTTTTATGCCATTTCAGAGACCAGCGTTCTACAACGAGACAAAAACAGTCCCTAAAGGACATGAATAATAAACGTTTGATTGAATGGTCGCTCAATATTTCATTCGACTAATTCATATACAGCATTTAAATTATGGTTTATAATACAACAAAATAATCAAATTTATTTAGAAAAGAAAGACATAATTATCGTTATAATTATAATAGTGTCATAGTTATAATTATTTTATTACCACGTTTTATTATTCAATTATCAAAGAAAACTGTATCTCATTATCAAATAACGTGCTTCTATAATGGTCCCGATATCGTAAAACGTTTAACCAATCACTATCAAGGGCACATTGGTAATTGTTTGTAAATAATAAACGAACTTAGCCGTATTATAAATTCAATTCCAATTGAAACGTCCAATAAATTATACTGTAGTGTAGAGTAACTTTAACCCAATTTATTATCGCGTAATCTCAGGTCAGACGACATTTAGGTATAAATGGAACATTCTAGGTCCGTTAGGTTTAAAACAAGGACAGGGACAAACAAATAGTGCAATGGTAACCAGGTTGGAAGGTTAAGTCAAGGCATTCTGGAACTGGGGTTTTAGGTAGGATGTATGACTGTCCTACGTTGAAATCTCCTTTTATATCGTGAAATATTCTATGCGGTAAAAAGTTGAAGCGTTGTCGGCCAACTGTGTAGAAACTCTCAAGTACTCTTTGTAAAAATGGTATGGATTAAAACTGATGCACATAAAATAAATTTGGAATGTCAATTTAGCGTCGTTTCGTAGATCACCAGTAATTTCTATTATGGGCTCATTGATTTTTTTTCAGAGTTTTGGATAGGGTGAATCTATTCATATGATTCTTTGTAATTGTAAGTTAAGGCATCCCGCGCATTTTAAATTTATTTAAATTTAGTATAATGTACTAAAATTATGTTTATTTTATAATTAACTATGTTTAATGTATTTCTGAAGTCAGTTTAATACGCGAAAAGATTATTTTCGTGAGTTACATCATTTTGAAAGTGAAAAGGTTATCAAATTATTTCATGTAATATTTTGTCACCTAGCGCCATCTACCGAGTACTGAGTGGAACTAGCAGTGTGCCCGACTTGCCCCGATGCTGCGGCACTCACCTCATGTTGATGAGGTACTGCGCCAGCGCCACAGAGTCGGGGTTGCCGGTGATGGTGATGGTGCGGTCGGTGGAGCCGCCGTCGCGCTCCTCGCAGTTCGATATCCGGATCATGGCGCCGGATATCTGACGGATCTCCGCGATCTTGGTGCCGCCCTGGAATTGTGCACGGTTATTCAACTATTCGTAGATGAGACTTGGGAACAATTGTTATGGGGTAGGCTACATTTTTTAATGTTCTAAAGTTTCTAAACTGTGTAACAGATTTTGCAAAAACAATAATGTAAAATAAAAGGTTGCCTGGAAGAGATCGCTTTTAGCGATAAGGCCGCCAATTGTCCCATTATCACTTATACATTTTCCACTTTTTATGTTACCTATGTTATTAATGGTGTAAAGTAACGTAATTATATCTATCTATTTTACACAAAATCTGTTTATAATGTCAATCCTGTTTCTGATCAGGATCAAGTCTCTATTGAACCAACTGAAGTTTGAGTACTTACATAAATGTCATAAATTGCAAACTTCACACAAATTAAATAGACCAAGAGCCTGTGATGGCCAGACCTTCCTTTAATTCACAAGCGTGAAAATTCTTTCATGTGTATGTCTAACATAGGTAAGAATAACCCCCAAACATGAAACCTGGATCGCGGTTCCTTTGGGAGATAACAACCTTTTACCTGTTATCTCCCAAAGGAACCGCGATCCAGGTTTCATGTTTGGGGGTTATTCTTACCTATGTTAGACATACACATGAAAGAATTTTCACGCTTCAGAATTAAAGGAAGGTCTGGCCAGACCGGGCTCTTAGTATAGACTAATAGCCTGTGATAGCCAGACCTTCCTTTAATTCTGAAGCGTGAAAATTATTTTATGTGTATGTGTATCACGGGCTCTTAGGTTAAAACGACCTATTCCATAAACTTTGCAAAAATGATGTACCTATACTGTAATTAACGACCTGGTTTCATAGATGTTGCAAAATTCGTATTAGATTTGGTAAATACCTTGCCAATAATGCATCCGATGAGTTCATTGGGCACCGTCATCTCGTGCGACTGCTGATTGGTGGCGGCGGGCTGGTTGCGCGTCTGATTGGTCGAGCGCAGCTGAGAGCCCGCCAGTGCTGCTAAAGCCGCTGGAAGACAATCGTTTAGTGAATACATTTACGCACTATTTTAAGAATTTTTGTTAAATAAATAATACCAAAATAGTATCACCTACTCTTTACAGAACTGTTGAAATTGCCAAAAATGTATGACTTTATATGAAGAGGAATGATAGCCTGATAAGTGAACGATACCCAAGATTTATCTTTCTTTACGGTGCTAGATATTGCTATATTGCTGTGTGAATTGTCCAGCAAGATTTATTATTTATTTTTATTTGAACATGAAACGGGTAACATAACATGATTTAAATGTTTTTGAGTTTTCCGATATTTCGACACCATCGATTCGACATTTCGATCACCCGTTTCATGTTCAAATATAGTTAAAAACCATGATAGTTTAAAAAGTTATATTTATTTATATATTATATTTACGGAATAATGACCAAAAGACATGGAAGATTCTAGTTCGGTTTAATATTTACCTGCGGGATTAAGTCCAGTCGTGTTGGCGGGTCCGAGGCCGCCCAAGCCCAGCGCCGCGAGTCCAGCAAGCGGCGATTTCGCGAGGCCACCCATCTTTATACAAACACACCTTATTAGTAAACAATTTAGAGAGATTTCAAGATTTTGAAGATCTCAGAAATGTTCCTCAAAAACGTGTTAAAATTTAGTCTCTAGCTCCAGCTGCTTGTTTTATCTTCTTGGCAGAGCCGGGATGGGGACGCTGGGTAGGGTAACCTGGGTAAAAACTATTTTAACTAAAACAACATTAAAATTTCCATCAAAACTGCGTCTAAATCAGATCTCAGTACGCTATCCGAATTAGACACAGCACATCACGTATAAAAACCACATTGCGAGTTGACTGGTGCTGCCCGTATAGACACCGCAATACTAAATAGGCATTTTGATATACAACAAAAAGTATCAACATTAAGCCATGCTAACATGGTTAATTATTAATTTCGGTGATAACATAACGTAATCGGGAAGGCAATACAGAGGCGGTAGAGGTGCAATATGGGACGTAGACCGCGATACGATGTGAGCTCTGTACTCTAGGCTCAATCTCGGCAATGCCAGAAAACAAACAGATAAAGCTTCAACTGTAATGTGTCTACAATGTCTCGTCTATTGTAGTTGACGTGCTAAATACAATAAATAATAAATATTCAGATATAATTGGAATTCTACTAATACAGGGATTACGTGCAAAAGAAATAACGATCGAAGCAATGGGGTCAGCGTAAATAATGGATTATCGTAGGCGCATCACCGGGGTACTAAAGGGTCTATGAATATACAGGGTTATTCATCGCCGCTACAGGGGTCACCACACATCCAAACCAATCTGAAAGGAGTTCAGGGCAGCACCATTCACAATACCACTCTGGTCACACGACCTCATAGAGAATCACTAACGACAGTCGAACTGCCAAAGTTGTTGCAACACAGGTTTTGGTTATAGGTTTTAGCTAATAGATTTAGGTATTCAGAAAAGATCATTCAATTCTACTAGGGCGGGTTTTTCGACCAAATACGGAGAATACTAATATACGAGTACCATTTATAAACGTAATGATTGGTTGATAACTTGATACATGTAATACTAGAACTGGAGTAGGTACCATAGACTCTAGTAGCGATGAATTTTCGAGAGATTTAATACCTAATTATTTTCAATATTAATACCAGTTTTATTTGTCAACCATTCATACGTTTAGAACGTTACCAATATGTTGGAAATGACGCCACTTATTTACAATATTTCTGCAATTTGTATCCAGTACGTCTAAAGTAAAGTTATTGCATTTTTATTACCTAATAAACCGAATCTAGTCTCAACTAATTTAATTTTGAAAAATTATACAATCACAAAAATAAAGTCAATGTATCATACCGGATACTCACAAATCACTTTACCACTTGGTTTTTTTTTATTTTGAGTAATAAAACCAACAATTTGCCATAAATGTACAATTTAACGATGAATAAACCACAGTGATTGCATCGTGAATTTCTAGAGTTTAACCGGTAAGTATTTCCGATTTGATATTTTGCACCGGCGTCATTTCCTTACGCACGAGGTGTTTGGTCTCTATGAGGTGTGGTCCGTCTGAGAGCGATACTCGTTCGACTCACAATGTGGTGCTCGTGCATCGGCGGGTGCAGTAGATGGTGCGGGGGCAATGCCCCGACGAGCGGCGGCTTCATTTCCAGCAGGGGGAATACCGGCGCGCACACCGCCTGTCAACCGGCCCCGCCCCATTTACAACGTTGCTCTTGTTACATTTTCATTTTTTCTCTTCGTTTCAAAACTTACGCGAGTTAATTCATTTTGAAAATCGGAAATCAGGATCTTCAGGGAAACACTAAAGCCTCTCTTGCAAAACCGCGCGCGTCTCTGATCGATAGATATGTTCCCGATTTTCAAAATGAACACTTTAATTTGTTTATTACGTAACTATTTAACATTTTGTGTCTTACAGGTCTGTGAGTGTGTCTTACACGTAACTAACTTCCTATTTATAATAGTATAGATATAGTCTTAACTCGTCTCTTAATTTTGCGATTAAGATATATTTCTCTATCGTTGTTTCTACGGAAATAAATCTAGTGACTTTTCTTGTAAGATTCTACCACGTGGTAAAATACATCTACCTTAAATACAAACATTTTTCAATTCAGTTTTACTTTTTCACATAATATGTATAGCATAATTCAATACTATATACATATATAGTATACCTAGAGTTTGCCTAGAAACTAAAGATTATTAATAATTATCGATTAAATGATATTAGCCATGCTTCTGTTACCGAGTAGAACTGGAACGAAAAGCAAAACACGGCGTAAATTTATACAATTATAGTATTAGAAAATGAATAACGTAATACACTTAAGCCGAATAAAACAGCGAATTTCTCAATACATTTTTGTTTTTTAATGGTATGATCATTAATCACTAACGATGGTCACTCTTTCAGAAACATTAAATTTATATTTTCTTCTATGGCTGGCCATCTTTTTGGCGCAGTGAGCAAACCGCCTTAGACGTAGGAGGTAGCAGATTCAATTCCTGCTTAAAAAAATCCTGCAGAAATTTGTTTCGAGCATTCTGGGTGTTTTCTATGTAAATCTATCTAGTATCTATTGATAACAAAAATTACGAGCCTCCATACTAAGCTTGATGTTGCCTAGTGAATTGTGCAGCATTTATTTAATTTTAATTTCTAAGTTTTAAATGTGCAATTCACTTTATCAGATAACGAGCCGACAGCATCACTTGCGTATTTTTTTTTAACTTAGTCTAACTAAAGGCTATCTTAGTGTAGGTACTGTTGACTGTTTTCGTTGAATAAAATTTTATTTAATTTCATAAGCCAATGACCATCAGGGATAAAAGCATTCTAATTATGAAATATTTTTCCCTTTCCTTTCAGTTTCAGAGCATATTCATCTAAACAAACAATCGAATGTTACTTCTTTATAATATTGGTAAGTATATAGATGAGTATAATACTTACATCTTGCGCGGGAACGGCATAATTCCCTTGTATGGTGTAAGCTTGTCCGCCCGCCAAGATCACTGGTCCGGCGACATTCGGCTTTGGCCTGTACGGGATCGTGGCACCTTTGGGTGGGCTCTGAAATTCAAATAATAACAATTACAATTCCATTGATAAATGAAGAAATTTAATATCTGAAAATATAGGTTAATATGCCCGTCCTTAACTGGAGGACAAAGGATTTTTTGTAATATTTTATCAAGTATATTTTATGTGTAATACACAAGTGTGTACATACCTCAATCATGACGCAGCAGATGTGATAAATGCACTGCGTAATGGCGTCGCACGTCCCGCTGATGGTGACGGCTCGTTCAGTCGAGTTCGGCAGCATCTCACTCGCTACCTGGAATTAAATAACACAGGTATTTATTTTGTACATCATAGTAGATAGAAGCTATTCTTCCTGAATAAAAAAAAGAACAGAAATAAAATTCAAGCGCGGACAAAAAATTCAGTTTTATTAATTAATCTATTAAATTACATTTCATAAAAAGTTATTATGTAGGCAAAATAATAGGTATGCAACAAATTATGATTTACAACTTTTTTTGTGCGACATTATACTTTCCAAGATATCGTAAAAAAAGTGTTTTCAAGATGGCGGCCGATTTCAAAAAAATAATTTGGGTAAAAAAGTTCTATCATATAAAAATATCTGTACCGCAAAATAATCTGCAACTTTTTTTTTGTAAGATCTATGCTTTCCGAGGTATCACGAAAGTAGTGTTTTTCAAGATGGCGGCCGGGGAACAAGGTGAGGACCACACAAACATGTCCCAAAAATAAAATTGCGTCTAAAAAATGCAAAGCTCATATAACATTTCAATGGACTGTATACATGTTGTATTAGAGTATAACCTGTATATTAGCTCCAGTAGAGTCCCTGATCTCCTTGATCTTGGAGCCGCCCTTGCCGATGAGCGAGCCGCACTGCGAGGCCGGCACGATGAGCCGCAGCGTGATGGGAGCGCGCGCGCCGCCGCCGCCGCCGCCCTCGTTAAACTGCGAACACCACTGCAAACAAACAAACAAACTTCACTATAAAAACTGTCGTGGTTCGATAAATTCATATTGAGATAATCGGGCAATACACGAACAAAATTTACGTTGATTTTTGATCAACAGTCTCGTCCCAAAACGTGGGACTTCTTCAGGATCAAAAGTCAACGTTAATAAGGTTCGTGTATTGCCCGTTTATCTCAATATGAAACAAAAAAATATATATGAAAACTCTTCTGATTTCAAGAAATCATAATATTACAATTAAAATAAGCTGAGGATGGGTGAGCGGTCCCAAAGATGTCCCACGTATTGGGATGAAACCAACATATAAAAAAAATCCATGGATTTTCCATTTATTCTAAAAGAAACAACTTCATTAGTGCTACTCATAATAATTGTAAACGTGAAAATTATAAGTTTTATTTTTATTATTTCAGATAAGGAAATGACATGAAATGATATGTCCACAATTTATTTATAAACTTTATGATAAATAAATGACGCTATTAGCTGCATGTGATCTCCATACAATGTCATTGCGAATATTTAATGTATAAAAAACACACTCATAAAATAATAAATATTGCTGGACAATTTACACAGCAACACAACACCGCACACAGCCCCATGGTAACCCGTATCTGATATATACTTACATTTATAACAGATAATATATAGCTATTTAGTGTTATATAGTTATTGTTTATTTACCTCTTCAAACTTCTTGCATATGAGAGTAAATGCTTTGAATATAGCGCTTGTGTTTCCAGTGACAGTGACGATGCGCTCCGGGCATGATCCATCTGATATATTGATTTTGGCTCCAGACTGAAAACGAAAATCAATGTAAGATATTGAAATCACCTGAAGAAACCATTCAGATATAATAGCGCGCGTGGCGTCTAAGCAATTAATGTCTATCACATAATTTTATAGGCCCATAAATTATACCTCGTCATTAAGCAATAGATCATTAAGGGATTTAAAGCGACGTTAAATGGTTAAAGTGTTGTAAATTTAAACTTACTTCTTCTCTAAATCTTTTAACAATCTCTCCTTTTTTGCCGATAATACTGCCAACCTCCTGCAAAGAAACGAGAGCAACATTAATTCCAAAGCATTAGGAATCGTGACACCGAAAATAGCCGTAGGGATAAGACATTGGCGCGTATTGTGCAATGAGTCGTAGGTAATTAATGCAGTCTCGCTTAGATTTATCGTAGGTACAAAAGATTTCCCGTCTGGGTGCCAATAATAGTAGCATCGGGTTCTTTGCAGAACGCATCGGGGTTGCGTGAGGACCGTTATAGAGACTAGACCGTTCGGTTCTGCCAAACGGCATGTTGACTTCTGCACTATGTGAACAATGCAATTGCTCAAGAGTGGACTGAAAACTGTCCATCTTCACGACACAAATACTGAATGTTGATTGATGTCGAAAGTGTTGCTCAGTTCAAAGAACCCGCCGTAACGCACTGATGCTCAAATCGGAATTATGTATCACATTGAGTCGTCTTTTAGAAATTCACGTATTGACTAATTGATTATTGATTACGGGTTTGAAGTTATTAGCGATACTGTTATATTAATAAGTTATTCGATTAGATAACCCAATAAAAACATAAATTATCTTTGACAGAAATATTGATTTATGATGATATTCTGTATTATTTATTACATTACTAAGTTAGCTGAAACATAATATTTACGTAACTTAGGTGATGATAACGGTGTCTATGAATAAAGAAATAAATTCATGCAGAAGACTTATTTCACAAACAAGAAATCTATAAGATTACCATCCATACATCAAGTTTAGAATAAGGAAATGTCTCAACATGCAATGACAAACAAATACACTTATGCATTATATCAATTAAAAAAGGTCCAAATCAAAGAGTTTGATGAACAGGGCGAGTGCCGATAGCTGGCAGTCTGCCAGATGTACTTTGTATTGGATTACAGCCAATTAAAAGTACCTAGACGTAAGAGTCAGTCTAGCATCAATACATTTCACATGTCAAGCCTATCTGGCCGCATCAAGGTGTGCAAAACTAATTTAGCACAAGATGATAAACACCTGAGCTAGTTAAATTAGATTAGAATGCTTTTAAAATTAAATACCTAACTTTGTTGTGTCATAAATCTTTGGCAGGCAATATAATAGTTTGGTCAAACTTTAGAGTTAGCTAAATTAAAATCTATTACCCATGCAAAGCAAAGCTAGAGGGTTAGTTATTATTGCCCAATAAAAGCCTGATTTTAATTATTTAAATAATTTATATGTAATGCTTTTTGTAACACTGGAAATCATTTAGTATGTTAAATGACATGCTGCCTAACCTGTATGCAAACTATGTGGTATTAATTTGTGTTAATGGTATATTTTATTGTGTTTTCATTACAAAACATTATTAAAGATAATGTCTTGTGGTAATTATCTTGTGGGATTCTTTCATTTAAATAATAGGAATTCAAAAAAAGTTAAGCAATTACCTAATCTAGCCCGGTAACTGCTAAAAGCAGCTTATATTGCTGTTCTAGTTGTTAAGAAGATTAGAGAAGTTGTGAATAATAACAAAAGCCTAGTCACTAAGCAAGCCTACACAGTTAACAAACAGGATGCCATGTTATGAATCCATACAAGTGTGTGTGCCCTGTGCATGCCCTAACAAGATTTAAATACCAAAGTCATATTAAATTACCATATGAGTTTAATGAATATATTAGCTTATATTTTACAACTGCAGTCAGTTATAAGTTCCAAAGAGACAATTATGACTTACTGCAGTTAAACAAGCAAATAAAACTTATTAATACTAATATTCGGTGACATAATTATATTTATTTCAACTAGTAAGTACATGACTGTCTGGAATGTTGAATGTTATAAAAATAACAATAAGAATTTATGTGTCACCGTGTTATTTGATCATTAGATTGACTAGACATCAAGATTAATGTTAATGTAAAAGCTTCTCTATAATTACTGAAAGAATGCTAGGATTGCTTACAAGGCAGTTGGGATTAACTGTGATCTATTTAGGACATGGATACCGACTGTCTATTCAATTAGGAAAAGAGTAGGTTTATGTGATTTAAAATAACTGAAGCTATTAAGTACTAAGTAATACTTATTTAGAAGAAGGTAAAGTGTACACTTTCACACTGACATAAAAATTTAATAATTTTAATGAATGGTGCCAATTCTGCTATCAAAACTTATTTAGTTATGTTATTTAGTGTTGTCTTACCTTCCCCTGCATAATCAGTCTGATAGTGAGGATAAATTTGGAGTCTTCCTCATGGAGTGTAGGGGCTTTGTCGTCCATGCTGGAGGTGTCCGTTGTACCTCGTGGAATTAGTCTGCGTACAGGGCTACGTGTGGGTGGACACAGGGAACACTCCACTCAATCTAATGGCTGGGACTCGGGGGCTCGTGGCACGCACTGCAGGCAGGGTAAGCTGGAAAACAGGCGCACATCTCAAAAGGGACGTCCATAGGTCGAGCCAACTAAAGGTACGGGGGCACAGGCTATCGTCCTTGAATAAAGCGAAGCCGATAATCGAATATTTATTTACAGTGACTGTCGGTGGCAAGCAGTACGGAATGAGGGCGGCAAATGAGGATCTAGACGCTATTATAAACTAACTGGTCTCAGCGCGACCGGATTCTGCGGCTGTAACGCGAGGCGGCCGGCTCCGGCCGAAGGACCGTTACTTGAACTCCAGTACCTGTTCGCGGCTCGCGACATAACCTCAGCGACGCGCCTCATGGCTAGCCGACCCAGGTTATCGATCCCGCAAATCCCAAACAATAAACCTCGGAGCTGTTCCAGACAGTGCTCTTACCTCGATAAGTTTTCCAGGTTGCAACAATAACTTAACAATCCTTAACACTAAATATCACCAAGATTTGTATAAAAATCACACTTATCACAATTTCTGTTGTAGGTATTTAGAAATGAAAATAAAAAATAATTCAAGCCGACGACGACTGTGACGCGTCGGGGATAAAATTGTGAAGCTTTAGCTTCGCCGTTCCGCCGTCTAGGCAACGTCAAACTCAAAGTGACGTTGACATAAGTTACATTATGACATTTACAAGAAAGTCAACCAGTGCGACGGCAGCGCCACAAGCGGATGTAAAGAATTTCAGAGCAGCTACAATGTGTAACCGCGTAATTCAATTGTTTTGAAAGTAATTACAAAACAAATGAAATAATAGTTTAGTTTATAAATAAACTATTATTTTTAAGATAACTAGGTCCATAAAGGTACTTTATATTAGTGATTGCTCCAACTATAATTATATTTTTAGATCCTAGCTAGCCATGTGCTTGAATAATAATAATAATAAGCACCGTAGCATTACATACCTACATAATCATTGTAATTTATTATCTTGAAACTGTGTTAGATTATCAGTTAGTTTGGTAGGTGGGTAGGGACCTACCTACATAGGTAGAATTATTTATTAATAATTCAGCTGCTTTGGTTCTAGAGAATAATGCATTTATTTTATCATTATGACTTATGAGCGAGTTATTTATTACAATAGTCCATCTTCATTGCCGTTTAATGGAAATTAGGTTACCTACATGGTATTTTCCGTAGTTTTAGTACAAGATAGTTTAGTCAGTAGGTACCTACATAATCTACCTTACCTACCTACATACCTAACATTCAAGATAAAGAAAGGTTACTTACATGTTTCGCTCCAGAAAAGGTCCGCTTGATTCTTTATAATGTTAGATCTGCAAAAAAAGAACATACTTACTTTTAATAAAACAGGAAAAGTAAAAATATAACATTAAATTAATTTAAAAACAGTTTAGATAGGTGGGTACCTAAATTAGTAAAGCCTCCGATCATTTCACCACAAACAAAGTCTTCAAAATTAATGACCAACCAATTAAAGTAATTTAATGCTAAACCACCGTCAGCTTAAAGATAAAAAGATTCACAAAGTTTTGGGGTCTCTAAGCCTTAATTAGTATATTTTGATAAAGGTTAGATTGGATTATTAAAACACGCTACTGGTGACACTTGGTAGTTACCTAGTGATTTATATTTTATAAAGGCTTTTAATGTGTAGCTATGTCCTTAATATGATTTTATGAATATAGTTAATACACGATACCTACTTAAAAATAATAATCGTTTATAATTTTACAAAACTAAATTTATTTATGAGCCGTGTTGGCTAAGTGGGAGCACACCCGACTTTCATTCCGAAGGTCGTGGGTTCAAACCCCGCCGCGCACCTCTGATTTTTCTTCTTGGAAAATTATGTGTGCTTCAAAACACGTGCTCTAACGGTGAAGGCAAACATCGTGAGGAAACCGGCATGTTCTGAGAACTTTTCAAAGTTTGAAGAACATGTGTCATTCACCAACCCGCACTTGGCCAGCGTGGTGAATTAAGGCCTAATCTCTCTCGTCAAGAGAGAAGTCCCTGTGTCCCAGCAGTGGGAACGTGAATAGGGGTGTTATGAAATTTATGCTACTTTAGCAAGTAAAAAGGAACTTAACAGTCAGTATTTTTTTTAAATCAACTTTATTTTATGGACTTCTATCTTGAAATGAATGACAGTCCATCAGTCAGTACTGTAACTAACAGTTTTATTTTTGTAAATCAACATTTAAAAAATAAGTTATTTCAAACTTTTACTACTTACATGGGCAAATGATTGCATATTTTATCACGATTAGAAATAAATATAAGTAGGTATAATACCAATCTAGGAATTAATAAAATCTTTAGAAGAATATGCTCCTACATAATATTATGTAAGCTTAGTTTATGACTGCGTAAAGGCGTACCTAGCAACTTAAGTAGGTATCTACAGAAGCCATTCGTCTTAGATTTCCGTTATTTCCTTTCAATGTAATTTCCTTTGCTACGAAACCACACGCTACGGCGGATGCTACGAAACAACGTCAAGTGCTACGAAATCTTGGCGTTTGTGTCGACTCAAAGGATGCAGACCATTGATGAAACATGTGAGTGAAGTACTTTGAAGACCGAGGGAGCAATTAAATGAAAAGCATAACTAGGAATAAATTTACTATAACGTGCGCAATTAGAAATGAGTTCTGTAAATGGCGTCCGCTCGCATGCGTTCTCGCTCACTCTCTATCGCTGTCTATACTTTTATCCTTGTTTTGCCAATCGTACCATACCTACCCGCCGCCATTTACAGAATTCATTTTCAATTGCGCACGTTATACTAGCATTTAATATTTTCACAACTGAGACTTTAAAAACTTTCTAAAATATAAATTTGTACCTATCTATTAATAGATCATTCGATATTATTTAAGTAAGAAATTATTTTTATAAAGTACCAACTTATGCAATTCTTATCTTATCAAAAGAAGTAGGTAATCGTTATTAGACATAATCCTATCGGGCGACAGAACGAAGAGAAAACTTAATATAAATTTCGTGGTGAATCCAAACCAATTAAAGTTTTTAATCCCCTAGCAGAAGGGCACAACGACTGTGGATAAGAAACTTAGAGATTATTTCTTTCTAATATCCTTATTGTTAAGAGCGTAGGTAACGTTTTTTTTTGTTTATTTACTTACAAAAAGTTGTTGTAGGTTATAATTTATGATGAATTAATTAGGTCAAAATTTGTTTTATTATAATTGTAGCCATATTAAATTGCTCCTAAAATTATAAAAATATCTAATTATAATATAATTATTTTACGGTTCACGGTCCGGATTTAGTAGTTTAGTGAATGTCGATGAATATTAAAAACTTTGAGTTATTAATCTTGTTTAGTTTCTTCATAGTAGGTAGCGCTATGAAATTAAGCTATTCTCCTGCCAATATAGACTCATGCATATTGGCACGCTATGAATTCATATTGATGCCACCCAAACTCTGTTAACTCTGCAGATCCTATTCTATAGTGTTCTATTGTTTTAGCCTCAGGAATTCGTGTGAGCATCACGTTGCGATATATTGATGACGTGCATTCCAGAATGATCTAATTTGATATGGGATTCCGAGATCATTTCATAGATAGATAATTGGTTTATGATGTCCGTGATTATATGTATAAAATATCAGGTACCTGAGTACGTAGGCACCTTACTATTTAATTTATACCTATAGTGTTCTTAATCATGACATGTCAGATTTTCAAATGTAATCTCGCCCATGTGGATGATAGTTCTTCATTCTTTTTTGTGCCAGGCATTTTAACTCTGCACTACGCAATATATCCAACCAGTGTGAGCAATTACTTATTGCACTAGGTTTCTTCCATGAATAAAACAGTAGTACCTCTAGAAATATGAGCCATAGTAAAGAATCATAGAATATTCCTCCACCAAATTTATCTTCAGCTGAACACAAAAGCCGCGTCAGTGTGTAAAAGTGTGTTGCCCGAATGTTACACTATGATGTGATACACAAACGGGCTGGTCGTTGAAAGGTTAATACAAACAAACTATGTATTTCAATATTGTTGGCCTCCACTCTTCGGCCCCACGCCTCACTGGCCACGGAATATGGATAAATAATTTATATTTCGGTACATACACTCCTACGTACAATAATTACTTTTAATGTATTGTTACCTCGGGCGTGAATTACACATTGCTGAAACTGAATGAGTTTTTGATTATGACAGCTTTTCTCTGATTGTATTTCGCATTATTACAGTTTCGATAGCTTTTAGCTTTGAATACAAATATTTTCAATATAAATCATACACCAGATTTTTTTATATTACGTAGGATAATATAATAGAACGCTTGTTCTTTTATATTATCCTACGTAATATTTTTTATAATAATAGTAGGTAATAGGATAATATTATATTTTTATACAAATCTTAAATAAGTAAGTAAGTAATTAGAAAACTGCGCTACATAATAACGGTTTTTAGGCGAACTACCGCGCGATGTCAAGAGGTTAATCAGTAATAAAAATAAAAGTAACTTCCAAAAAAGTTTAAAAAAATAAACATTATTAGAGAAACCTTTTAGAAGATGATACTCTTGGCTTGTTTTATATAAGGAAAGTTTTAATTGCTTCATGTGACTCGCGTTCTCGTCATTCGCAGTTTCACAAGAAAATTGTGGCGGAGACGAAATAGTTTCACTCTCGCAACACGAGAAATTCTAGTATGATTATGATCCTTATTATCTAGGGAGCATAAACTTATTTTGCTCAACGTGCTAAGAGTCTTACAATAGGGAATTTCCTACTGTCGCCCTTTCAGAGAACCTAACAGCAGGTGTAACTAGAAATACTTACACTGAATGGGGTTGGGATCTCCTTGGTAACTATTAAACACAAATTATAGGTAACACAAATTATCTCGCGTCTCAGAACTGGAAAACACGACGCTGATTACTTATTCTGAGATCTAAAGTACAATCCTGTTTATAAAAATTACAGTATAATAAAGTACATTAATGTGAATAACGAAAAACGATAATAGGGCATTATAGGGATGAAAATGACAAAAATCTTTTTTGTAAGTAATCCTTACCTAGATATAAAAAATCTCAAGCTGCAGCAACCGAGTCCATTGCCATGGAAAAATCCAGGCAAGACGCGTTTCAATCGGAATACCTTGACATACAAGGGGGAGCTGTGAATGGAATATTTTTGTATAATGACGTGCGCTTTATGCTGGATAAAAAGGTATGAATACCTCCTTTATGTGAATTTTCTATCCACCACATTTTTACAGACAGCTAATAAAACTCTAAACTTAAATCTAGCTCTGTAACTACATTTTAGATAAGCAGCTCTAAACCTGAGAAGCTCAGACTTGCTGTAAGCTAAGCTTGTACTGTAGCTAGAGACGTGGCATTCTGAAGATTGCTATGTTTTGACATATTTCCCATGTGATATCCTAATACTGCGGAGTGGGTAATCCGATTAGGTTTCCTGGAGACGGGCGCTTAGCTTAGGTACTCGTAACTTACTTGCAGCTTGTGTTCTGACTGAAAAGTAGAAGTACTAGGTATCTAGTGTCAACGGCGACTGAGCTGGCTTGCGGTTCTGTGGAATGCAGTTTTATTTACTCGTAGAGCTTTCTGGGAAACAGAAAGTGCTACTCGCAAAGACATTAACTATTCATAATCTAGATTATTTTAATTTAAGCCGGTCAAAATATGTACACTTTGTTCCTACGAAACTTTGTCTTAATGCAATGGCATCGCTATCTGTTTCACAAATTCGCAAATATATACTAAACCAAATTGCACTGAACTTAACTTTTATTCCAGTTTTCCTAAAGTTTTATTATATTTTACCTTGATAAAAACTTTCCATTCCATAAAATAAAATGTAAACGTGGCTTTTCGTTGCCACAATACATTTTCAATTTCAACTCGCTAACTAAATTTTACAGGCTGTCAATTGCCTCGCGTGGTTCCGTAGGTAGAGACTATTTATATGCGGTTAATTTCTGGTCTCGTTTGAGAATGGCATTCCTAGTCAAGAGACCTTGGATAACATTAGTGTACGCAAAATCCTCGCCAACTCTAGTTAAATAAATTAATATTCCTGGACAATTCACACAGCAAAAACTAGTTCTTGGAGAATATTGAGACGATAAACATTATGATTTAATTTTTATTTGATGTTCTTAGTGATTTTCATTTCAGGGATATTATAAATTAAAACACAATGATGATAGTTGTTAGGTATGTTGAACAAATAACAAACTTCTCTGTTAGTTATCTCTGTCCACATTTATTTCTTACACAACTTCTTAACGTTTCATAACGATTTAATTTCATGGCATAGGTAGTACATAGAATTGATATGAAGGTAATTGAAAATAATAAAATAAAGTCATTTTCTATTTGGTGTTAAGAATTCCGTGCTTATGTAAAACTTTGAGAATTTAATTTATGGTACCTACCGGAGCACACGACGCAAATGAAAATATTTATAGGATGCGGTCGTTGAAATATCGCTTTAACGATACGTGGTACGACGATTTATGATAAGGGGATGTTATTAGATTTTCATACATCCTGTATACGAGATTGCTTATTATGGTGGAATCAAACACAGCAAAGCTGGCTCTTTATTTTAGAGGCTAAGTATTGAATTATCGTACAGATAAAATTATTTTTAACCCTGCCTCGATCTAAAATGTAATCCACATAATCAACGCTTGACATATAGATGTGCTATAAATAATCTGTTTAATATGATGTAATTTGACACGAAATCGTCATCGCCTTTTGAGCGTAAATTTTCCCTTTGACTTCGAATTTAGTCTTCTGTGAAAATATAAATTCGAGAAGGTAATGATACAAGGGTCGCGTGACTAATCGCTTCACTCAAAAAGCTCATTTCGCCTTCACATGATTAAGACGCGAGCGTTAGGTGTCTGATTTGCTTAATGTTCATAATTTTACTTCTGCTTCACCTGTCTCTATTAAGAATATTTTTCCAGGAATCCGCGAATTATCCTCATAATTTACCCGGGCACCCAATTTCCTTGCGTTTGTTGGCGCAATCGTAAATATTTATGCTACTTTGTTGCCTATTAGGTTGTGTCTTCATGCAATAATGGACGTTGATGGTAAACACTTGCTTAGCTTTACTTGATTTGATTTGTTTAAAACGTTAAGCTAAGCGGAACGATAAGCGATTGCGCTATAAAATTGAATTGTGACCCCTAGTGAGGTGTAGGAAAGATAAACGTGGCCCGAGATTTTAGCGGTCGGCGTTCCTAGGAGAATGTGGGTCGAAATTTTCTCGTGATCCCGTGACCGTAGAAGCATTATAGGGTTAATGGGGCACATTTTTACTTATATTTCTTCCTGAAAATTGACACTATCCAAGTACCTATGTAGTGAGTAACTTTCTTAACGAAATCGTAATTTTAAGTAACTAATTGACAAACATTAAAAATGGTAAATGCCACATTAAAAAAGTAATTTTTAACTGTTTGCGGATTGTAAAATATTCTATACCTAAGTACCTAGTAATTGAAGCTCTTCAAATTTATATTTGAATCGGTTATAAGTATTCTCTTTACCCAGAAAACATAAGTACATACATGATATTACTTATTATTTAGGTAGGTACCCAGAAGGGTACTTTATCATGTTAGTATTTTATCAAAACCATAATCCAAGTAAAGTTACATTTCATACCCTTAAAACATGATATCTCAAATAGAATAACGCAAGTTATTCATGTCTACTCGTACAAGTAAAAGTACATTTTGAAGCAATAAGCCCGACTCATATTAATTTTGGCACGGAGCACAATTGCCCATAGACAAGTTTAATTCGTCGGTAAGCGTAAAAGAAATGAACTGACACCTCTGCCAAAATGAAAAGAGGCCTGATTTACGGTCTACGTTAACCAGAGGCCTGGTCCTTATTAAGATAACTTTTTATAACACGGAGGGTGTTAAATTGTAACAATGTAGAATGAAATTTAATTAAAATGTCCGAGGTGTTAAGTGGAGCGTCAAGTTGCATGCTAGCGCGAAAATGCAATTTATCTTGAGATGGTTTGTAAAGACACGATATAATCGCAGGAGTCTTCGTAACAACATTCTTAGGATCAAATTTCAAAGGTTGTTGAGATAGTAAATTACGAAATAAAGGAATGAAGACTAAAGGTCTTGTTTAATGTTTATACCAAAAAATATTATATATCCTTTTGTCAAGTGAACCTTTCAATTACATATTTCGAAACATAAATACGAGTAAAATACTTATGCGGTATTCTTGGTATTTCAGACAAAAAGATACGAGAAGATAGGTTATTATTTTATTTGGAAAGCGAAGCAAGATAATAGATACCAAAACCAAATAAAATTTAGCCCCGGGATTTTCAGCGACCTTGTGTTCCCTACACAGCCTGAGGCATTGGCCTTACATGCCCCTTATTAAAACTTGGTAAGGTAACCGAGGGTAGGTAAATGAAATCAAATTAAAAATAAACTTGGTAAGCCAACTTAGGGTAAATGAAATCGAATTATGAATAAACTGGCTTAAACGAAAAGGCTATTCAACTGCGTGGAAATTGCTTGGCTTCCGTTTCATGTTGTTTATTATAATGTATAAAAATGTGGTATTTTTCTAAATCTATCCAAATAAAATAACTTATTCCTAGTTTTCCTATGTAACTGAAATATATTAGACCAATTTCATTTAATAAGTTTAAAGTATTTTTTATAATAAATTTATTTCTTACGTTCAGGTAAAGTTGCCACCTAAAGCTAGAAATACTTGTCATCCGAGAAAGTTAAATAAAACAATGATACGAATCTACAAAAAACTATGAAGACATTGACAGGTAATAGTGTTGGATATGGACGAGGGTAGAAAAGGGTCGGGAAGGAAAAGGTACGTAGCGAAATATTGAAAACAATCCCCCGAAATTGTGTCCCAAAGTGATATGCGAGATTTTGTACATTTCAGTTTATCTACCTTGATTTATTGGCAGCTTCCGGTGAGATCTGACTTTGAAAATGATGTGTGTTGATCTAAATCCAAGTTTAAATTGTGCTCTTTACAGATACATTTTACAAATGGCATATTTAGGTGTCTAAAATTAGTGAAATATAAATTATATCTACAAGCCTATAGTGGTAAAATTATGGATTAACTAAAGTTTTTAAATTAGAAACTCAATTTAAGACTTTACTCGCTTTCTTTACAAAAACTAGATATTTAAACATATTAGAACAATGTATATTTGGAATCTAACGATAAAATAATTGGGACAATGATCTTCGTAAACAACAAAGGAAGTCCGCTCAGCCTGATGATAAAGCAGTTCTCTTATTGCTAAAATAAATACGATAATCTATCGAATACGGGTTTTTCCCGTTCCACGTATATTCTATCTCATAATAATATTGGATGATACCAATTATTTCTGTGTTATGCCATTTACCAGTTGTGTTTTTGTAGGTAGGTAGGGTCATTGTAAAATAATACAATAAACCACTCCGGTACGGTTTTGTTTTATGTTATATCAATGCAGAAATAGGATATTTCCGCGTTGAAAATGTGTGTAATATTTTTCAATAAACGTTTTCCAGGGATTTCGAGATGAGCGTTCAACGAAACAAAAAAATTTGATTAAAACATTCAGTCCTTAAAATTGTATCACCCATTTTTCTAAGTTAGGAAAAATACTAGTAAACTGATTTTAAATGTTTCTCTGTCGCAATGGTCCTCAATATTTAGTTCAGACTCTGCTATGAGCTAGGTGATTTTAATGAATAAGTCTCCTTATTTATTTATTTATATACCTATTTAAAAAAGCATCAAACCATAAATACCATTTTTCTGAATAAATAAAAAAATTCCAATCTAATTGCAGTATAAAACAAAATTACAAATTTCAAAAGAGGGTGAAAGCTGCCAAGTTTTCGTAGCAAAATATTTACTCCCGAAGCATATTATTTTGTAATCGAATGGAAGAAGTTTGAGGCTACGTTCGCGGATTTTCTGAATAAAAGCGCAGCCCGCGGTGCCGGTTAATCCAGACCATAGACGATAAATGCTAATTCTATACAAACTTGTGGAATAAAGGCAAAAATCTGGAACACGGTTGGAAATCTCACCAACTTGCACACTCAGTAGCCCAGGCTAGTCCGTACCTACTGACTTTTCCCCTAACTTTTACAATACAATAAACAATACAAGTTTAATACTGTTACATCGCATTACAAAAAAATACACAGAAAAAAAAACTTATGCATAAATATAATTTCAAAGTAGTTTAAAGTTTAGTTACTTAGATAGATATAAAAATAATTTCAAAGCTTTCAAAAATGTTTAGTATTTTGAATATAAAATAGTATTTTTTAAGCTGAAGAGTTGTAGATTGTTTGGTTCAAACCTCTTATATCTGAAACTTCGTTTATTTCTTGGAAATATTTTGTTTTATTTTTTTTTATGAAGTCAAAGTAAATTAGCTAAATCATCATCAACTGATAATAAACTATTCAATCTTTGATAGACACCAAAATCTCAGGTTATGTTTTGTTGGAGCTAAGCTCTTCGGAAAATTCAGGAAACTTTTTCAAGCTTATAATACTTCCATTTTCCAACTCTACTTCAGCTTAATGTTACAATGTTCTCTTTAGTTCAAAAGTCAGTAGAGCGAGATTTAAAGTTTGGCAAACTATCGATATTTTAATCTTGAACAGGAGTCAGAGGAACCTATGCAGGAAGGTACTTTAGAAACTTAAATTTTTCGATTCTTACAAATCGTATAAACCTCACACAGAAGGAATAACTATTTTTTGAATGAATTACTTACAATACAATACAATACATTACTCTTTATTGTACACCACAAAAACAAAAAACACATAACAAAAAATAAAGGTACATAAAAAAGTGTAACAATGGGCGGCCTTATCACTTAAAGCGATTTCTTCAAGGCAACCTTTGGATGGACACGAAACACAAGTACTTAAAGACGGAGGGTGCATAAAATAATGATAAATTACTTATATATATTTTTTACAAAGTTTTATGTATTATTAACTTTTTTCTTCTTTTAATTGTTAAATTTTACCATTTGTCTACCAATTTAAAGATATTCTAGAAGAATGTTAAACATTCTGATGAATAAGCATTGAGAATCATCATTCTATTAAGACATTCGGTTTCCAATCAATTGATTATTCAATCTCAGTTAAGAGGCTCTCGCGTTTTGAATCATAATTTTCAATTTAGGGGTGACTTGGGAATAAAAATGGCCGAAGAGTTACCGAAAATGGCTTATAATGTCTTTGATTGCGTGTTCTTAAAGCTTAAATATTATCATTGGTTTTGAACGGTTTTCGGACATGATTGCTTGCTGCATATTAATTCTTTTCAAACTTTTACATAATGCTGTGTTGACTGGTTTAAAAGAATGCTTGAATTGCATTACAAAGATCATTTCTAACCCGATGCGCACCTTTTTAATTCTTCACAAAAAACCTCTTTCACGAAAAAACACTGCTAGGTTTAATTATTTATTATTTTATTTTTTTTCACCTTTACGGTGAAGAAAAACATCATGACGAAACCCAGAAGGTCAGGGTCAGTTTAAGACCCTTAATTGGTATTAGGTTCATTTAGGCAAAATATAATTAACAAAACGGTCAGTTATTCCAAGGAAGGCGATATCCCTATTAATGGACAATTACAGATGTTTGCTAGGACTACGTGGCTATTGAAAGCGATCAACTACCTCCGTATTTATTTAGTGCCCTCGAGGGATAAGCCCGGTTTGTGGCCAGCGATAGCTTATTTGCCAATTTGCATCATTAATGCGCCGCGAATAATTGATTAAACATGTAAATTTTGCGATAAAATTTTAGCTTTCACAACTTTTGTTAGACTCAATTGCTATTATTATCAGTGATACGGATATTGTATTTAAAGCATATTTTGTATAATGGGTAATATTCATACTCTTTACTTAATGAATAATTAATAATTTGTTAATAATAACAATCTTTACTTATACTATTTATACAGGCCAAAGTTTGTCGTGGATGTAAGTTACGTAACTTTTTCACGTAAAAACTGATTTTGTTGAAACTTAACAATACTATAATTCATACATAATCGGAAAGCCGCTAGCGGAAAACTAGTAAATTATTATGAGAATTAGACATAAAAAGAACTCAACATTTTGCAAATTCTACTTTGTGCGAATTAGACATTAAAAGAACTCAACATTATGCAAATTCAACTTACTGCAAATTCAACATTTTAGGAATTCAACCTAATGGCACTGGAGGTTAAAAATAAATAATGTTAGTAAAAATCATCAATCAATCAATCGCAGTTCATTTTATATTTTTTACCTTTTCAAATAGGTTTAAAAAGCGACCCAATTAATAAAATATAAGATTAAACTAAACATAGTAACTGTAGCGCTAAACTTATTCCCTATTTTTACTTAGCACTTATCGCTTATACCTAAGTGCCTATGAGTGATAATGCACACGATAGTATAGTAAGTATATGAAAGACCCTATTACCTTCTCAGGACGCCCTGCCCTTACAATTCTTGTGGCATAGGAGCAGAGCCCGAATATTACTGCTATTAATCAGATTCCTCCGGGCAAGAAGAATGGCACACCAAACAATAACGGCAACCGCACAGGCACGTATTTCAAAGCATTTTTACGGATTAAACGATACTGAAAACTATGACTTGCTTATAGCAAAGTTGGAGAACAATAATGGCTATATAAGTGTTCAACTAAAGTCTATATAACCACCAAGTAGATAGATAGGCACATAAAGATAATAGAAAATAAACATATAAAAGACTAGCCGTCCCGCAGACAGCTTCACTTGCGTTTTGTACGTTATCTACATATAGTTTACATAATATAGCCTTCCACGAAATATTTACTATTTAACACTAAAAGATTTTTTTCATTCGGTTTCTGATATTAGCGCGTTGAAACAATTAAACAAACTCTTCAGCTTTATAATATTAGTATAGATTACAACTAATATGTCTGAGTATGACATTATGATAACAAGCTTTTTACTAAGATTTGTAGGTGCTTTTATTATCATCTTGTATGAATTTTGAATTGTCGAAAATGGAAAAAAAATTACTCGATAAGTGAAACCAGTTAAGTATGATCGTTTTCTCATATATGATATTTGTATGCTCCACTAGGAAATAGCTAGAAATATTAATTAATTATATATTTAGATTTATTTATAAAGTTTGCTTCACTATCATTGCCTAAGTTCGGCCCTGTTTAACCAAATAGCACCGCATATTTGTATGTATTCGGACGATACTTTACGTGGAATTATAAATGTTTGCACCTGACGCCGGGAGCATAGTAATGTGCACAACTAGCGGGGTAGATAATATTTAACTGAAATTCCTGAATTTATTTCCAACTATTTTTGAAAGTGTAGCTTGAATTCTGCTAAGGATGAAATCATTTAGTTTCCAGATGCAACAAGTTCTGAAGAATCTTTTTATTCATATTAGACAGATTTTTTTGACAAAACTACTTGTCGTGATAATTGTACTTTTAAAGAATTCATAAAAATATAAGTGACTAGCTGACCCGGCAAACGTTGTTTTGCCATATAAATAATTTATAAAAAAGAATTTAGGGGTGGACTACCCCTAACATTTAGGGGCATGAAAAATAGATGTTGGCCGATTCTCATAGATACCGGATAAGCACAAAAAAAATCATCAAAATCGGTCAAGCCGTTTCGGAGGAGTAGGTATGGCAACGAAAACTGTGACACGAGAATTTTGTATATTTGATTTTTCACTATAGGTTAGGATTTTAATTTATTCTCTATTTAAAGACGATTACCTAATATTTATTCTAAACATAGAATATAGTTATTGAAACATCTTTATGATTATAATAAAAATGTTTTCATTCGAATAGTGCAGCCGACAGCTCCATATTCGTTATCAGAAATCTATTAAAGTTTTCATCAGAATTCTGAACTAATTTAGGTTAGTTTGTCAGAGTCAGCGTGCCCAGGCAGGTAAGTTGCGACGTTCGCAGCCAAATTGTTCCGCAAATTCATATCGGCAGTTTTTAATTGAACCGTCTATCTAGCAGATTCTGGCAGAACAATTTCTGATAGTTTTGCCTCTGAAAACAGTTGAAACAACGGGTACTATAGGAATTGATACTCTTATTTTAGACGCGATAGGAATTGGTCAATGTTTCAGACCCTGCGTATAATCGATTCCCACTTTTCATTTCTATGGGTCATTTATCTGTATCACCTGATGGATTGAAAGGTCACTTAAGATCTCTTTTCTTCTCCTTATTTATTTGAGTCAGTTAAAAAGAAGCAATTCAAGACAAGACTCACTTTAAAGAGCTAATAATAACTCTTGGGCAAATTATGACGATACCTAAAATTGGCAAATAGTATCTAATAAACTAGCAGTAAATTAGCTTCTCCGCCGTCAGTGGCAGGTCAAGCACCTTATATTTCAGTTGTTTTGTTTCAATTAAAACTGTAGCCTTCGCGTACAAATAATTATGAACCGTTCGTTAGGGCGGAATGATGAGGAAAGTTTGCCACTTTCAACTTAGATGTACGTTTCATATTATCATGTTAATAAGTTCAAAATAGTTAGTTTTAATATCCACATCGTAAGTCACACTAAATTAACTACAGAACTATTTATAAGTTAAAAAAGTGAATGTCATTAACATTAACCCTATTTACGTTCCCACTGCGGGGACACCGGGACATAGGGAATGTGATAAAATAATATCGGGTTTTAATAATCGAAAAAAATATATTATCTGGAAAGGTGGATGTGAGTTTGTCATTGTGTAACTAATAACCTAAGAGCCCGTGATGGCCAGACCTTCCTTTAATTCACAAGCGTGAAAATTCTTTCATGTGTATGTCTAACATAGGTAAGAATAACCCCCAAACATGAAACCTGGATCGCGGTTCCTTTGGGAGATACCAACCTTTTACCTGTTATCTCCCAAAGGAACCGCGATCCAGGTTTCATGTTTGGGGGTTATTCTTACCTATGTTAGACATACACATGAAATAATTTTCACGCTTGTGAATTAAAGGAAGGTCTGGCCAGACAGGGCTCTTAGTATAGACTAATAACCTGTGATGGCCAGACCTTCCTTTAATTCTGAAGCGTGAAAATTATTTTATGTGTATGTCTAACATAGGTAAGAATAACCCCCAAACATGAAACCTGGATCGTGGTTCCTTTGGGAGATAACAGGTAAAAGGTTGGTATCTCCCAAAGTAACCGCGATCCAGGTTTCATGTTTGGGGGTTATTCTTACCTATGTTAGACATACACATGAAATAATTTTCACGCTTGTGAATTAAAGGAAGGTCTGGCCATCACAGGCTCTTGGTCCATAAGTTGTTACGTAGCAACCAATGTTATTTAATACAGACATCCAATATTATTAATATTTGATAACGATTGAAACTTTTTTGTGAAGACCCAGCCTAGAAATTAACCTGTTCTCTCTCAAAGCTTTGTAAATATCTGGGACTAACGCAACGCTACGTCACTAGCTTCCGTCTTTATTGTTTGGTCAGACAACACTACTTACTGTACAGTACAAGTATACAGTCTGTCTATTATGTATCTATCTATTATGAAAACATTAGACATCAAGAACAAGCCAGCACTGCCCCAGATTTCTGACATGGCACGCGATACTAGATCAACCACAAAGCCACCAATAGTTACTGATACCGAGCTGATTGAAAACGTCAACACGATACAATATAAGTGGGACGGGACGGAAGCCTTTACAAACCGAAAGACTCGTAATGCGATAGTGAGGACAGGGATGTACTAAGTACTTACCAATGGAATGATAATAGTACAGCGGCAAATAGGTTTAACAACAGTTTTCTAAAGGGATCGCAACATAGATGTTTTATTTAATAGCGTAGGCATGAACAAAACTACATATTAAATTTATTCATATACCTACATTATGGAAAATGGTTATCAGAAGGAAACCTTCCAGATAGAGTAAGTTGAAAACTATATAATAAAAAAAAGGTTTTTTGGTTATCTAAAAATAAAATTCGAACTAGGCATGTATGGCCTTTTGTAAGTATTTTGTATACACAATACATTATTTCGCGAACCCGGATGTCAGGGTGTCGGTTGGATCGAAACTCGATCCCGTAAAGGCCGCGTTCATCGTAGACCACTTCAAAGTTTTAAGTAGTTAAACCTACTGGAGAGCTATTAATTCTTAGTCAATTGTTTAGTTGGTGGAGTTAGACCTGAAGGGTACTCGAAATTAACTTACTTCAAAATAAGGTAAGTATTTTAGTACGGAATTACAATTTATTTTGACATCCTTTGTGGCGCACTTATGTTCTGGGAGATCTAGAAAGTTCGTACTAGAAAATACTATCAAGACAATCTTATCTTTTGCATTGAATTGAAACATTATATATTGCCGCGCTCTGTGTCACCATTATGATGTCATGTAATACCTAAATAATGAATGATCTAAAGGGTGCTCTTGCTACGCCTCTGGAAAATTTGCGTTATCGCGCCTTCTTCCCTTATCTGTGAAACTTCAATGGTGTAAAGGGGCTGTCCTAGTACGGCGCTGGTGGACAGATGTGGGGTAGCCATTGTTAAGCATAACCGTCGACACTCACGGAAGCACTTGTCAGTGTCACAGCGAGCGCCTTTAGATAAATGTAGCCTGGGCATTACACTGTTACGATATGACGTGAGACATGACACTTTTAATGCTTTTCTTTTCACATTTCTCGGCTATTTTGCTTTCCACCGTTTTATTTCCGTGTTAATGCTTGTGGTCGCATGATGTTATCACTTGTAACTGCGCGAAAGAAACATATGTTAGCTGCAGCTCTACCACAGTTACGTTCAATTATGAAGTTTTATTAATAAACTGAATAACATTAACTATATTTTGGCTTTGACTGACTGGTTGTTCCATTACTTAACTAACATTCGCAGAGCCGTCCCAAACAGCGTCACCATATAAAGTTAAACAAAGGGGACATGGAAAGCTTACAAGTAAAATCTATCAAGGAATATTTGGGCACCTACCCAAAGGTATCGTTGTCATAACGTATCTAAAGGTATTAGTAATGCAAATTCTTTAAGCTCGGTATTATTAGCAGCATCCTTTCAAGGGTCTTATAAATAAACATGAAGGCTATTGAGCCCATGGGGAACCAATTTGATCTGATACCTACTAAATGCTAATTTAATTTTGAATGCGTATCTACGAAAACACCCAGTTTTCCCTTTTATCGATTGTTGGATGTCAATAGAAATTCTTGTTGGTATTGCGAATTGAATATCCGTGATTTTGAATAAAATTAGAAATTCATTATCATTCAAAGAAATATTT
Organism: Chloroclystis v-ata; assembly: GCA_963691955.1. Classification (NCBI taxonomy): domain Eukaryota; kingdom Metazoa; phylum Arthropoda; class Insecta; order Lepidoptera; family Geometridae; genus Chloroclystis; species Chloroclystis v-ata. The sequence goes on along the minus strand of OY829902.1, from coordinate 4,627,155 downwards.
CTACTGCTCAACCAGAGTGGTAAATACAACTATGTACAATTTGATTGTCACATTATGTTTTATAAGTAATAAAAAAAAATTATCAAACTGAACTCAAATACATACACGTCTGGTGGCTAAGAGTAAAAAAAAAACATTATAAAATACAATGCATCGTAGTTCTCTAATACCATAGTACACTAAACTAAGGCAAAATGCATGGGTGAGATACCAGACGCTTTGCAGCATCCGAAATTTGAGTTGATTTCATATTAAATCACGCTTCTGTAAACACAGGCAGATTGTTTCACGTTTCTCACTGCAACCTTCTGCTACTGCGTCAAAATTAGTTTGCTACGTCCTAGTTAGAAATTCATTAGTATATTGTGACTTTTAAAGGTTTATATGAATTTTAATCATGATAATCATAATTCGAATGCCAAAATAAATCTATCTGTCCGTCTGTCTGGCGTTTACAACAAAACTACTAAATCGATTTAAATGAAATTATATCAGATGGTCTAGCTAAATAAGGCTTACATTTAGTTTTAATCAGTTCGTAGATAAAGATAAAGAGTTTATTTATTGTAAGATTGTGCGGTAGTACTATCATGTTAAAATTTGTAAAGTTTTTGTAGTCCAATCATTTGGTAAGGTAGAGTTATTCTTATACAAAACAACAAACTATAAAACATTTACTCATTCTGGAGAATAATAACCTGAATATTTGGATGACTGCAATGTATTAACCAACCATCTTCACTACATAAACACAAAGAGAATTCCAATTAACAATAGAAATAATTAACACATTACAAACAAAGTTGTCTTATTATAAATGCAAGGTTGTCTAACTTGATGATTATTGTTTATTTCATTGGAATAACAGTTGATTAAGAAGTTTAAATCAACTATTACGTATTACGTATGTATACCTTTTCTGATCAACTTATAATATGATGACGAACAACCCTTATACTCGTATTTTTAGTACCCGCAACATAAATAGGTTTTTTCAAGCTATTAATTTGACTTCTTATACTTTAAATCAATCTCTTATTTATTTTTCTTTATGGATTATAATGCAGTATTTCTTTATTTTATATAAATTGGTAACTATCTGAATATGCATTACAATTTAATAATAATTTGGTAGAAATATAAAAGAAAATCAACAGATCTGAATAGGGTACTTTAAACCAATAAACTTTCTTTCATTTTCCTCTCAACTTTCAATAAACTCTTGTAAAACAAGCGAAGGATAAAATATAATTTCCCAAGCGGAAGCGAACATCCCAAGTTATTCGTTAATAAAACAATAGACCTATGACTTTTGTCCAATAAAGAAATGCTTTGAATTAAAGGAATGTGCGATGTTCCCCAAGGAATCTTCCCTAGGGAATATTTATTCTTCGTGTGTTAGGTTACTGAAGACGAGCATTATTGGGCAAATGTTTACCGTTTCGAGAGCTCGCCGCTCTTGTGCCAACTACATTTAGTGCTAGTAGCTTTCTACTTGGTGCACAATGAGCCAATAAATACAGACTAATAGCTAATACCAACAGTGTTTACGTGCCAGCTGGTAAAAAGGATTATTTGAACTCCGTTATCTGTTTCGTTTCGTTTTCACGTCGTCTCATGATTGTAGGTACTTAGATTTTAACTTCTATGGGACATAAGGTTGATTATGATGGTATTTTCATATGATTTACATCATAAATAGAGGTTGACTATCTATAAAATCAGTGTCAATTTAAATGTTTACCATGGAACACGGCCAATATGTAAATGCAAGCTTGTTATGCAAGTAGATTAATGAGTCATTTATTTTCTTACTACATCCATACCTAATAATAATTACATATTGATTTTATACTTGCATGGGTAGGTTTATGTGCCTATATTTATAACATCGTAAGGATTTCAGCATGATGGGAAATATGGAAAATGCAGTCTAGTCGAAGTCCTGAAGCTGTAATAACTGTAAATTATGAGCAGAATCCAAATTGGAATCCACATTTTTTGATAAAAACGCTAGGTACTTTATATTTTGTTGTAATAATGATAACAAATATTTTACAAGAAGTTCGTGACGAAAATACAGTTTGTGATAAAAACACCCGAACCAATAAAAAACACTGGCGCTAAAGCCATTCTCAATGACAATATCGCAAGCCCCCCAAACGCAAATTGTAACAATATTCTCGCGAATATCCCGAAACATTTCCCTAGTAAAGTTCTGAAAAAGCTCTCATGTGAGCGTATAAATCTCGACGTGAAAGATAATCGGGTTGGCAGAACTGATTTGCTCTCAAATTGAATAAGAGGGAATATAACCCGACGGGTGCTCGGGGCCAAGCCTAAACTGCGAAACACTCCACTTATAAGCAATAGCGCTGTGCTAATGAAATGTTCAAGTTTACTCTATTGCCACATGCGGTTAGGAGCGGCACATCTACGGGTCTTATCTTAGTGACAAGTGACTGAGTTTTGCGATCTATTGTGCTCACGTACAACTAATAATTTCAATATGGTTGAATTACTAAATTTTGATAAAAGATATAGGTAGTACATCTGCTGAATTAATAAGCATACTTACCTACTTCCATGAAAATATTTATATTTTTTAAGGTTACTTTCACAGTTTATCTCAAGCGTCATAAATTTCCGCTAAAGGAATACAAAAAACAACTGTTCCGCATAAAACGAATAAAACTTTTCGTCCCCTTCAAAACAATTACCACGTAGCCAACTCCTTATCTGAATAAAGTCAAACCAGCAAAATGCCGAGTTTTTGTCGATTTATGTCTATTAAAAGTTCTTTTAATGTCTTCCCGGGTTTGGTGAGATCCCTGTGGAGTATTTCATTACTTTTATCTAATTTAGCGGAAAATCAAATCTTTCGATGGGATTATCCCGAGTCTGGAGGACGCTTCGACGGCTCGGCGCCTCCGACCCGACTCATCGGACGCTGTGATTCCGTCGGCCAATTTACTTGATGCCCAATCTTATTATGTGCCAATGCAAGATTCACCACTTCCTATTGATATCTTGATCTTGATAATTGACTTTATCAACAAACGCTCTAAACAAATATTAATAGTTAAAACATTATCAATTATTAGGTATTTGAAAACCATACTAAAATTATGTCCTTTAGGAATTAATATAATTCCTATAACTTTAAAGGGTGTCTTCAGGGAATTAACTTTGTCCACCAAAAGTAGAAATTATATTCAACCGGTTTAAGGACATAATAATTTAATCAAGCGGTATGTAGGTACGTTCCCTCTCAAATTGATTATTTATTCAGTAAACAAGCCCATCACGAGCTCTTTTACACTACGCTGAATCTCATACGTATTACGCTAATTTGGAGTCAGAGATATTCTTGAATATCTTTTAAATTTTTATATCTCTTTTCACGAGTACAGATAGCTCATATATAATTCTGTTTGTAAATTTGAATGTTTTAAATGTATACCATGACTCAGTATTATATTACGTTGTCATAAAGAAAGTATTGGTTGACAGTTTTCTCTTCGTGTAAGAAAAGTGTGCAAAGTTAACGACTCAAAAAGTACTTTATTTCGATCTGGACTCTTAGTTTTTACGCCAACAAAGTCGACTGGTGGCTTTGACGGAATTAATTGGAGTTTTCACGTGAAAATGCCTAACTAATTAGTGGTAGTTTGGGCAGGTGAGCTAGCCGCTAGTGGCTTACCTACTCGCCTGAAGGGAGGGCGTAGAACGAGTTCGAATTTACGGGTGTTTATACTTTGAGTTGAGCTTACTAAGCATTTAAAATAGTTTTAGAATTAATAGGTTTGTTGCTTGAATCAAACTAAAGAGTGCAGCGATTTGCATTTTTACTTATTGTAGTTATGTGTCATTAGCGATTGTTAAAGGTACCTACTTCAAAAATATAAAGGAATTCCTCTGTGTGGAACTGTGAATTGAATTCTCTTATGTAAAAACGGTTCAACTATTTTTTTTGTTTAAAATATGTTAATTAAACTTTACAATATAATAAGTTATTTATAGTTGATCACCATTTAAATATATATTTTAAAGATCCTTATATTTCTACGTATTTTTCCAGATCTCGATGAACTCAATTTAGTGACTCGACACACTGTGTAAACAACAAAATGACCCGAACTTGATCGTCCACAAAACTTGCCCGGAATGCTATCGATTCCCAACATCCAATTACATTAAAGGACCCAGCAGTAAATTTTTCACATTATTCGAGTATAAAAAGCCATGAGAAAAGGGTCTCTTTATAAATATTTTAACAACTGTTGCTATTGCCTAAAGAATACAAAGAAACATATTCGTGATCATATTACATCTGGTTTTCGGGATCTTTCTACAATGTCGTTATTAGGGTCCTATTTACCTCAGATTTTCATAGATTTGCTATGAGAGCTATTTTTATTATATTGTAGGTAACAATACGAAGCGAGCAAGAAATTATTTTAGTTACGGGCAAGTTGAAGTTGAGGATATTTCTTAATAAAATGTCTTTGCGTTACAGAGACCTAACTAATTATGCGATTACGTCTCTTTTAATCCGAGACAGACTGTAATCTTGGACGTCTAGAACTCAAACCTAAGAGCAAAAAGGTTTGTCACATCGCCGCAGGGAAATTGCAAAGAAAATTGAAAAAAAGATAATGTTTTTTTAAAAAGGATTGTGACTTTATCTTAACTCCATAAGGATATTAATAAACGCTAGTTTTTGTGAAAAGATTGAGTTAAAAATTAACTCAATCTTTTCACACACAAAAGCGTTTATTACGAATTTTCAATTTTATTTTTTGTATGTTGTTGTTATAAAAAAAAAGTTGTGTTTATATGGAAATTAATGTTTTGACTTTATATCTAATAACATCCATTCAAAGATTTACGAAAGAAAAAAAAACAGCGTAGAGCAAAACTCAATTCTCCCGCGCCGTTTAATTTTTATCGAAAATTCAAAAAGCTGAAAAGATAAAATACATTCACATCACATGGCCTATATCGTCAACAGCGACAGGATTAATGAAACACAGCGCTGATTATAAATTGTGGTGCCATGGGAAATCTTGCTTAAGTTCCGACCAACAATGGGCACATAAAATATTCCTACTAATATTCTCATTTATATGAGTTCTCTCGGGGCGTTTTACTATTCAATATTACTTGCAAACTTTTATGGCTTGATATCATGCGTTTAGCGAATCTTCTAGCAATTATGAAGATGGATAATGATCTCATTAAATGTTAGACTGCTTGCTTTATAAAGACCTTTATGTGGTGATTTATTATTTATATTAAGTTTTTTTTCTTATTTCATTGTCAGCGCGTGTAGTTTATTTGTTAAAGAGGCACCCGCAAAAATGTTTTATCGGTTTCTTTTGGGTGACCTGTGCTCAATAGTGGGATTAAGATGTGTTGTTATGATGATGGTACTCGTTACGGTAGGCTAGGTATCTAATTGTTTAGTTTTTTATTAATGGGTGCAGCGATTTAACGTTTCCACATTTTATGACTCAATTTGCCGTAAAAGGCGGTTACCTACGTCCATGCATTTTACAACTTGCCTCCATTAATAGTCTATGGGTCATTTCAATAGAAGTGGTAACTAAAAGGATTGCAGTATTTGCAGTATACTTGCTGATGAAGATTGGATCGAAGTATTTAAACTTAGACTGTAATTGTCGTTATTAATATATTGTCATGCATTTTTTGTTGTATCTGAGGCTCAAATGTGTTAACAAACGTTTTAAAAGATGTATGATTGACTTTATTATAATTAATGTTATTAATATAATTAAGGCTTAGATAAAATTATACTACGTATATACCTTTAGCCAATAAACACGTTGAGCGTAATTATATCAATCTATTTTTCGAAAAGGTACAAATTGTTAATTTATCAACCCACATTCGGGAATTAATTACCAACATACGGTAATAAGACTATCATCAATGCGTGAATTTCAATTACATCGTTATTTTTCCGGTAATTAACCAGTTGCGGTTTAATTGTAACGGAAAATATTTGCCGAAACATTTTTTAAATCTATACAAAATATATTTACGTCCGCGAAACGTCGACATTTCGATTTAAATTTTAGTCGAAAACTATTGAAAATAACTGAATAGAACGGTATTTTTTTTAATAAAGAACTCGAACATCACAATAACAATAAAAAAGAACCAAAATAAATTTAATAAATATTCTTGATAGCGTTAGTATTATTGTAGTTACCAACCCGCCTGATGAGAGAGACAATCATATTCTTTTAAATGTGGAGATCGATTCCCGACAAAACAACAGAAGCGGGACGCAGTATTGGGTTGTAATGATGATAATTATAAAAAAAGAAAAGTGTGTGCCTAGCAGACACCTACAGCGGTTTGCGAACTATTACCATCCACACCGTGCGTCCTTATGGACACTTCATAAAGTGACGTAACTTTATAGTGTACGCTGACTCTGTTTGTTTGTGTGACCAACTCTGTTTGCTTTGTTTTATTAAACAAAATAATAACGTTTGCGCCGTGGTTCACTAACTTGTTTTAGCGGCAAAGTTACATGGAGGTGGCGGGTAGAGTGGGCTTTAGTGTCACCACGTGCATCCTTGCGGGTAAGTTTGACCATAGCAAACTTTATACTCTACGTTTAACGTTTATCCTAAGCGCTTTCAACGTCCACGTTATAACGTGCCGGAACTCCAGTCTCTAGATGTAAAGTTGGGCACTCCTAAATTAATCAATAAATTATTAATGTACCAACGGCAACACATTTTATTTTCCTTGTATGAAATCTATTTAATCGTTGTAAGTAAAAGGAAAAAAAGTAACGTAATTGAATCGGTTCTCTGTAAGAACATTTTACAATATTGGTTTGATAACCATAATTTTCTGTAAATTGTCATTAATAAAATACATTTTTAATTACACAAATAATATTTAGAATGAATCTCAGACATGGATACATTGTCGTTGAAAATTACAAGAGAAACTCGAAGACAAGTATTCCGTTATCCTCAATAGAATTTCAATTTTAATAGAGTTATTCCTAGTACCCAATCTCTGAATCGTGGAACACAATATCTTAGAAATTCAAAGCAAGTTGACTGCAATTCACTTCGTATCGTAACTATCGGTGCACGGCTGGCTGCGTTGCTCAGGGCTTGAAATAATTGATGTCTTCTCAATCGCACCGAAATGTAGTACTAGATACCCTCTCGTTCTAACTATTCCAAGTCAGTAACTACCAACTAGTTGGTCTGACTGTACCGTTCTCATTTGATCTTTGTGCATGCAACATTTCAAAAGGTTAAATGCCATTTCTAATGCACAGCTTTTTTGCTAATGTATTATCGTGTGTTCTTTTTGTAATGATTTTAAGCTTGAAATAATTTGTTAACCAATAAAAATAACTGGACAATTTACACAGTAGGTACGTGGTATGGGTTACGAAGTTACCCATTGAACTTCTTTTGTTTTATTAATAATTATTTGTTTGTTTGTTTTAGTGTAGATGCAATAAATTTATTAAAATATGTAATTTAGATTTCTGTGATGTAAGTTTGCAGTTCCACTGACAATATGGCCTTACATCTATCAAAACGTTACTGCGAGTCCATTAAGCTCGCCATACGTACGAAAGCGACGACGACATAATCCCTTAATTCCGGAAACACAAATGTAAACAGGTACGACTCATTCACGAGCACTGTTCTGTTCAGCACTGATCCCATCGAGGTAATTAATATCACAATGAAACGTTGGCGTTGATGGTAATCTTGCGGCAGTTGATGGGCTTAAAACAGATGGCCTGAATTTATCAGTGGGCACTGCCCAAAAGTAATGAAAACTCGGATGAAACTCGCTGATAGCTGAAGATCTGATGTTACATTGCTACCTTAATTAGGCATATTGCAAGTGATTTATGTATTAAATAATTAGGTTTATGACGGCGGTTGGTTGCGGGTTAGATTCCTGCCTCAGTACAAAAAATTGTGCGATTTGCAAATATTTGTTCCGAGTGTCTGGGTGTAAAAATATTATGTATACCGTATTATGAAAAGTGGCATTGATTTTTATATAATAGAGCTTCGTCGCGCGTTTCGCAGGCGTCACTTAAAATATCGTATACTGGAAAATAATAATTAGTTAGAAAAATAAATCGTTAGTTGTCGGCTTTAACAATTTCGTAACCCAAAACAAGAACCATTGCCTGAAGATAAGGAAGGTTGATTTGTTGCAAAATGTAATTGTTATTTCCGATATCAAACTAAAACTTAACTATTCAAGAATACGGACCTACAGTTGTTGTAGGGGCAGAAGTTTGAAATTGTGTTAAAAGCTAAACTAAACTTACCTTATTAAATTAGTTTGGTTGTTGGCGAAATTTTCTTTGTTGAAGCTAATCTGTAACAAAACAAATATTTCTTTAGTTAGAATTGCGTTTTCAGGGTAGGTAGGTACCTACCAATTAGATGTACCTAATGTTGGAGTATGATGATTGGTGACAACCACGCTATTAATATTGTATAATATATAAGTAATAAGGCAAGTATTACACTAGTAATGTGTGATCAATGATTAAACGGCTCAGAGCCTGACGGCTTACACACATCATAGTCTCATTAGCGCTTAACACCTCAATGCTCCTGTGATTAAGTGTTTCATGGTGTTCACATGTGTGATGAACCATACAACCAGTAACATCCATCAGATATAATGCAAGTACCTTTTTATAGGCTTTGTAAGTTTTGTTAAGTTTCTTGTTTTGTTAAGTTTGGCCTGAGCCAACACCAGAAAATGAAGAGTTGGGTACTACTTTCCTCAGGGAAAGTAGTACCTACCCAACTCTTCATTTTGATGTCTGTTCTAAAGAAGTGACTCGTGTTAATAAATTAAGTGATTGTGTTAAGATTATAAAAATCCGACGACCTCTGTGGCGCAGCGGGAGAAGAGAGTGAAGAGGTCCGCCTGCACAAGAGGATGCTGGTTCGATTCCCGCCTTGGGACAAAAATTTATACTATCTGCAAATATTTGTTCCGAATGTCTGGTTCATACGATATTTTAGTGGTGCATTTTGAATTGAGCAATAAAAATAATACAAAACTAAAAAAACATAAATAACTAATCCAAGCAGTAGTGATAAATCATCTGCTCCCAACATGACACTCCGTCGTTTAGCAGAGGAAACAAAGTGGTTAATCTAGCTGTCTGTTTGTTTGTACCTCGGTCCTAAGTAAACCTCTCGACTCAGCTCTTGCCAATAAACTCTGGATTTCTTACTAAATTACCTTTACTACGTTTCATTGTTGTTCTATTTACAAGTTAGCGCTATCATCATCACCCCTATTTACGTTCCCACAGCTGGGACACAGGGACTTTGGGAAGAAGAAAAGTGCGGGTTGGTGAAGGGCTCTATGTCTATCAAACGTTTCAAAAATTTTAGAACATGCTGGTTTCTTCACGATGTTTGCCTTCACCGTAAGATCATGTGTTTATAAAGCGCACATCTGTTTTTCTAGAAGAAAAACCCAGAGCTGCATGGCGAGGTGTCGCTTTGACGATAATAGATTTAACTATGTTTATTTTTTCTGTTCAGTGTATTTATATCATTGTATAAAATCCAGCCATCTCAAGGTGTATTGTAAGACGAAGAGCCATTTAATAGAGCAGACAACAGTCTATCTTCAGAATCGTTTTTCTAAATTGCGAGTTCGGGACGCCATTAGTCCATTCTCGTTACCTCGCGTCCGGCGGAGACAAATGGAAGGCGCGAGTTTGCGCCTTCCGTTATTAGTACTTCCTATCGGTAACCAAGAACTTCAAACATCATTTATACTTATAAGTAACTGAGGTAGGGTTCCAACAGGCTAAGGTAGGGTAAATATATCTACTGCTAAGGTTATATCACTTTATATCTTAACAATTTTTAAAATATTATTCCTAGCCGACCAGCAGACATTAGTTCATATAAATTATCAAAAATGTTGTAGGTATCCTGTTCCTGATATTAGCGCGTTCAAACGAACTCTTTAACTCTACTAGAAAGATTATTTATATAGTTAAAATAACGAAAAATGATTAACCCATTTTTATATTTCCATTATTTATGAAATATGTTGAAAATTTATAAAATATTTACATAACAGATTTAAATTTAATACAATATCTTTTATATTTTATGTGTACAATGAATTGATATTTTCGAACGTATTGTATTGCACCGTGGCTTTATTTTTGATAAAAATATTCCTTTAACAACGTTGTTACGTTAAATTTGAATACGACTATAGAAAGAGCCGAAATTAAAACATATTCAGGCTGGTTGAAATTAATTTGTTCTCAATGATGGCGTCCAACGGAAGGTATTACAAAATTTAATTGAAGTTTTGATAAAGCACCATCATACAAACTATGCTGGGCCATATCATCAAAATACAGACATTTTGTAAGCTGTATAGGTATTAAAATCTGTCTAAATAAAATTATGGAACTGATAAAATTTAAAAGTCATCGACGATAAACTAAATACAAATCAAACACGGCAAAGTTCAGAATAACTCACATAACTGAAAAGTCTCGGGAAATCAAACAGCAACTTGTGTAATTAGTAACAGCCGTTTGACTTACCTTACTTTGTTATCTGTGAAGTTTCTAAAACAAATGTTCCTCTGGCTTCTTTGTAAAATTGAAGATATTTTCTTGGATTTACGGAGAGAGCTAATGTAATGTAATGTAATGTAATTTATTTATTCCATAAAGATACAATATGTACACTTGGAAATGTCAAACAAGATTTATAATAACATACTTAATACTTAAGCAATAAATTCATACATGTCTATACAAGGTATATTAAATTGAATAGAAATTATCCGCAAAAGCTTCGTCAAGAGTATAATAAGATTTTTCAATTAACATTTGTTTAACTGTATTTGTAAAAACATTTATATCTGCGTTTCTCAAGTCATTTGAAAGTTTATTGTATAACTTTATACTGTTACAAAGAAAACTTTTGCCTGTCTTTGCAAGCCTATGGGTGGGTATTACAAGATTTTTTCTTAGTCTAGTATTATAAGAATGAGTGTCACCATTTAACTTGAATTTATGTATGTTAAGTTTAGCATATAATAGATTTTGGTAAATATATTCACAGGTCATTGTCATTATACCAAGTTCTTTAAATTTTTCCCTACAAGATTCAATACTTTTCATGTGTAACATTGTTCTAATTGCACGTTTCTGCAATACAAAAACTCTTTTAGATTGGGATGCATTTCCCCAAGCTATAATACCATAAGTCATAAGAGAATGAAAATACGCATGATAAACAGTCTTTGAAGCTTTGATGTCACTTAATTGTCTAATAGTCATTATTGCAAATACTGCTGATTTAAGTCTACCAATTAGAATGTCAATGTGCTTAGTCCAAATTAATTTTGAGTCAATGTTTAATCCTAAAAATTTTATGTCATCTAAAGTGTTCATAAAATGTTTATCAATAGTAGATTTTACAATGTCATTTGATTTATTATTACCCAAGAAAAAATGCATAATATTCGTTTTATCAACATTCATAATGAGGTTATTTGCAAGAAACCAATCCTTTAAATTACAAATGGCAGTATCTAATTTTCTACTAGCAGTCACTTTGTTTTTATCACTAACGATTACAGTTGTGTCGTCCGCAAAGAGGACTATGTCATTTTTATCTTCCATACAAACAATAATATCATTAACATAAATTATAAATAAAAGCGGTCCTAAGATGGATCCTTGTGGAACTCCCAGAGATACGTTAGCAGCTGTAGATCTATGACCACTACAGTCTACTATTTGTGTTCGGTCTGATAGGTAGGATGTCAGCAATGACAATTCTCTACCACGAACACCATAATGCTGTAACTTTCTCAAAAGGATCGTATGACTCACACAATCAAAAGCCTTTGATAAATCACAAAAAAGACCATATGTGTTTTTGGATTTATCAAGATCTAATAGTATACTTTCAATTAATGTAGTTATAGCATGGTTAGTGCTTTTTTTACGTTGAAACCCAAACTGTCTATCATTAATAATATTATGTTTTTCAATGAAAGAGTACAACTCATTTGTAATATATTTCTCGAAAATCTTACTGAAAACTGGAAGAATAGAAATTGGTCTATAGTTGTTAGCATCGTTGCGACTTCCTTTTTTAAACAATGGAATAATTTTAGCCATTTTCAGTATATCTGGAAAAGAACCTTTATGAAGACAATCGTTTATACAATCAGTTACAGGTACAGCTATTTCATTTTTTACACGTTTCAGTAAACTGGTAGAAATATCCCAGAGATCTCCAGATTTCTTTAGTTTTAATTCGTCTATTATTTTAATGACCTTACTAGGATTGATATCACTTATTCTAAATCTAGTTTCAATTGGAGATGTTAGCTTATGAACAAACTTCATGGATTCCTGTTCAGAATTCATGAGGTTTCTAGTCAAATTAGTAGCTATCTCAGCAAAGAAGTCATTAAAATGGTTTGCTATCTCAATGGGTGATGTCAATTTATTTTTATCATTATCTATTAGATGTTCAATTGTATTAGTACATGTCAATTTTTTTCCAGTTTCAATCCTAATGATGTCCCAACTTGTTTTTATTGGGTTCTTGGCTGTTAAGATCTTATTACGGATGTTAATTTTTTTAGCCATCCAGCAACATTTTTTAAAAATTTTACTATAAGAACTAACATAATTTCTCAAATGTTCGTTGTTGGTTAATGTAAGCATGTAATAGAGCTGCTTCATTTTGTTTTGAGCAATTCGCAGTCCCATTGTTGCCCATTCATTAAACGACCTCTTCTCATTGATACAAATTGTTTTTACCGGAATCGTTCCATTAAGCACTCTTATAAATGATTTAAAAAAACTATTAAAATCACATGTTTTAACGAATAAAAACTCATTATATAAATTAAATTTAAAATTAGAAATTGTAATGTCATTATGTATTCTTTTCTTTATATATGTTTTACATTTACTGTTTCTTTCATTAAGATTGTCAATGGAAATGTATTGAGCGAAATGGTCTGACTGAATTCCTAATACTACTTTGGCATCACCAGCATCGACATTGGCATTCGTAAAAATATTGTCAATACAACTATGTGAACTTTTAGTAAGTCGCGTAATGTCAAAAATTGTACGCCTTAACGCATAGCAATCTAACAGGTCTAATAACATATTACGTTCGTTTATGTAACATTCATTTGTACTAGAGAAATCGATATTAAAATCTCCATACATAACAATATCCTTAGATAATTTATTTTTGTTAGCTACAAGTTCTAGACTTTGTTCTAGTTTACTTAAGAATAAATTAAGGTTACCACTTGGAGACCTGTAAACAGATATAACAATTAGTTTATTTGTTTCAATGCAACTAATTTCAAAGTCTTTTTCAATATTAAGTTTGCCAACATCTTGCTTTCTTCTTCTTTCATCCATGTTTCTGTCATACAAAATATATCTAAATTTTCATTTTCTAGAAATAAATTTAATATAAGATTTTTACCTCTTATACCTTGAACATTTTGATGTCCAATTTTAAACTCTGTACCTTTATTAATTTTACTCTTGAAATACGAAATCTTTAGGTGAAACTACATATAGTGTTATGTGTTTTATGTAAATGCTTTTAAGGTGTATTATTGGTTGCGGAGTTATATCGTTTTGCTTTTGAGCCTGTAAACAAATAATGGAGCAAGGGATTGATGGGGAATGTCTACGTCCTAAACAAACTTGTGCACACGAACGCACGCGGCGTATTGTGTTTTGTTCGAGGGCAGAGCTTGCACTACCGAGAATATTAAACTTTTCAAGTAAGTTATGTGAATACTTTTATTATGGTAAAATAAATTTATTAGGAACATGTGAAAGGATAGGTTTTTTGATGTCAATATAAAGCTTTTACACTAATTTACAATATTTTAAGAAGTACTCTTATAATATTGTAGGTATGTTTGTGAGAATCCTTTAAAGTGTATCAATAAAAATAGGTAAATAATGAGAGTAAGACCATTTTGTGCCAATAAAGAAGTACATTTCACTACATATGGTAGGTTAGGCAGTGAAATGTACTTCTTAATTGCGAAAGGATTTTAACAATTGGTTAAATTTTATAACAAAATAGAACTCATCTGCAAAAATAAGGCTCGGAAATATTGTTTACTTTAAATTTATGAGCCGCAACGTAGCGAGCTTTAACTTAGATTTATCCAATAACTTCGATACAAATTTAGTTCGCGCTTCGGAGCCGCCTCGCTGATTCTTAGTCAGATGATAAGTAAACTTTCAATAGGGAATTTTAAGTTCACGAATTTCAATATAATAGCACTGAATTTTCGTCAAAACTGAATCGTAAGGTTCATTGATTACCTTTTTCAGATCCTAATTTATATCGATTTTAATAATTGTTATTATTAAAATAAATATTGATAATTAAGAATTATGATTTAGACCAAACTTTTATTTGGTATTGGTACAAGTGTCATTATGTTATGAGTCTTATGGCTTACTTACTTATTTGCACAATTAAGAAAATAAATAAACTTTTGTTGGTTCTAAGTAAAAAAATGAAAAATGAAAGTTAATAAATATTACTCGATCGTTAAAATTAACCCAAACAATGCACATAACAAAAACAGCCCTATTTTTATTTTGGTAACAATGAGAGTCGTTTGACGTCACAACAATTCCATAAGAGGGTCGCTTGGTCTCAGTGAAAGCCTCGTTAATTACGAGTTTTCACTGCACCGTGGTTGTTGGTTGGGAAAATAAACTATCACCGACCTCTGTCGTAGCGCAAAGGCGGCCCGTAGCACACTGCTATGAACCAGCATTTACCTGTCTCAGTTTTAAGTTGTGCATCTTACTATACTTTATTACAGTATCACGTTTCTTGACAGACCAAGAGGTTAAAAATCTTGGTTACTCCTACTAGTGTTAAAACCTGAACTATTGCTTCCCAGACCAAGAGATTGAAAATCATGGTTCCTTGTGTAAAAACCTGAACTATTGGTTTTTATTGACAAAATTGAATCATAGTTCTGTTTAGTTGGTCACATAAGAGCCTATAAGGAAAATAGTGTACAGTTTGGTATCATTAAATTAATGGGAAGAACATATAACTTGAGACTTAAAATATTCTCACTAACTTAAAACTGATCTAGGTAATTAAATAAAACAATTAATGCTAAGGTAATAAAAATAAATAGCTAATTAGTTGAATTTGGTGTATTTTGAGTTTTTTTTATCTAAGTGTACAATTAAGGTTTTATCTATAAAAATCCCTACTATTTATTTTGATATAATACAGATTAAAAAAATCATATTTAAGTTCATAGATAGACATTGGCTTGTAACGTATTCATATACTTGGACGCATTTGAACAGACTAGGATTTGAAGGATTCCATCGACTAATTGGCTTTGGTGTGGTTTCGGATGGGTTTAACTTTAGAGTTTCTTGGAGCATTTCGGAGAAGTCGCCTCTCGAATTCATCATTAATAATGCCTGAATGTGTCCTGATAATAAAGTTACGCTACACTATATATAAGTTACGTTAGTTGCCTACCTTAATAATTCTTTATTCGTGCGGAGAGTATTTTAACAATCCTAAAGCATCAGTTTTCAAAATCTTATCAATAAGTACATACTTAATTGTATTGTAAAATTAGTTAGTTACTTTCGTGAAGTAAACCAACTGTCTGTCCTCCGCTAGGCTGTAATATATCCAGTTGAATACCAGTCAAACAAAGTTAGCTCGAGTTTACTGTTTTTATTCACACTAAGCGCATTGGAATCGGAGTCAAAGTAATTTACAGATTTAATTTACGCTTAGTTTTTGTGCACTTCTCAAAATTGTTTGTTGTTAATGTTTGTTGTTTTCAACGTTAAAGTTATCGTTGTTAATGTTCTGTTTATTAGAAATTACTATTATATTGTTCATAATTAAGTATAATTATTATCATAGAAGACAGAAATAATTATATTATTTCTGAACAATTCACACAGCCACCTTCAGCCCCGTGGTATACTCGAAGCTTGTAGATTTATAAATAAGTGACTTATTGTTATTCTTATAAGATAAATAAATTTCCCTAGAACACCAGAAACAAATATTTGTTCCGAGACCGGTCTCGAACCCGCAACTTCATGCGTCTCAAGCAGAACTTCGGCCCACCACAGAGGTCGTCACTATATTATAAATGTTGATATCGGTAAACATACATTGTTCAATAATAGTGCCTATACTAAGGGGTTATAGGTGACGAGGCGAACTAACAGTGCGTGGCAATGTAGCGGCGCGTGAAGCCAAGGCTATGTACCAACCTCAACGATCAACGAGTACCTATCTGCCAACACTGCACTGACGCCCAATTATGGACGTCTGGGTTACTCCTAGTTTGTTACCGAAGGCGATTTGAGCTTACTATGTCCTTCTGAGCGTTTTATTTCATAATAATTTAAGGCGTTACATCATATTAATTCAATTAATCACAATAAACGATGTAACTTTTCTAGCTGTTATATAATATAATACATATGAATGCAAATAAATCAAGTTAAATACTTAGAGACTTCTATAAATATATAGAATAGAGGTGCATTAGTACATTTTAATCAATAAATAAATAAAGTGATAGTTAAACCTAAATAACTGTTTCAGAACATAAACACTAAACTAAGCATTAAATGAAGTAATAAACAATATGAATGCCGCAAGCCCGAGTAATCCCTAATAACGTGGTGCATCCGGAACCGGATATAAGAGTGAGATATTATGCCATGCTTACTATTTTACTGAATATAAAACAAAATGACTTCAAACCGCCTCTATAAAATTTCCACCAAAATACACTTATACTTATACTAATACTTATACTCATAAGACACATCAAAAATAATTGTGTCTGGAACAAGTTGTGAAATAACAAAACGGTACCTAAATGCTCTATTTCGAAATATGCCTCTTTGCTTCATTAATGTGGGTTAGCCACCTGCGGGCAGAGAAAAAAATATTTTGTAAGCTAGCCTTGATGCATTCATATTACCTACTCGTATTTAATAAAAAAATCTTTTTTTGTATTCAATAACGAGTAATAACGAGTTTAATAACTTTTGCATCAGGTTTTAAAAAGTGAATTTATACAGCGTTTCTATCGAACTATTACAATTTAATGAAGTATAAATAGAATGAAAGCCCCTTTTTAGTGTACTCATCCTGAACATGACAAACGTGAAAATAATGTTATTTGAATAAGTGGATGTGGTTATTGAGTTTTAATTTATAATACTGAAGTTGGACTATTAGCGAACTTTTATAAGCACAACATTATTTAGTTGTCATGGTTACTTATTTATTACACACAGTTAAGAAAAAGTAGACACTTCTTTGGTAATAAAATCCTCGCATAAATAAGCAAATAGTCCCGTTGTATCTCATTTAAATGTTCACCAGGTGTACATTAAGCCAGGATACAGCAATGTGGCTTCACCGAAATTGAATTTAAAAAATATTACCGAGTAACACTACCTTGGCCGCTCTCCAAAAGACAATACCTACATCTAGCGCCCTGTGTACTCATTTTAAAGGAATACTCACTGAAACTTACTACCTGCCTTGTTAGTAGCTAAATGTCTGGAAAATAGCCTTTGTAAAATAATTCCATCTTCATTTCATAAAGGAAACATCAGATCTACTGAACTAGAACTGAAGGTAATAAAAAGTTCAGCGGGTAATAAGTCTGATAACAAAAGCGTTGAAAGGGATTTAGAAGGAATAAATTCAAGTTTTATAACGGAAGATGAAATAAATCAGTGAGCGTTTGTGCATTTCAGACTATAAAGGGTATCGGGAGGGTAGTCGTTAAATCTGTTGATGCTTTGAATGCAAACAGAACATCACCTGGAAGTTTTTACATTAGCCGGAGCTCGGGTTTGTTTGCTTCGTGCCTTGTACTGTTCTGAACTGCGCTGCAAGTTTGGGATCGCATTTTAAAACTCCTCGCCCTGGCTGGAGGTAAATTTTAATCATAAAGAGACAATAGAGGTGAGGTTCACGTGAAACTTTCATGCAGTCTGATTTATGCACAGTTTTTTGGCCTTCTTGTTTAGGGTAAATTTATTTTATAACGAGCGGATCTTGTTGTTTTGGGCATTTTCGTTTCCGATCAATAATGTACTTCATATTTAGGCGTTATTCCAGGAAAAGCCTCCAGCTATATAATAATTAAACATTTAGGTTTTTTTCTCTTCTACCAGAAGCTTCAGCACAGGGCATTTGCCATTTTCTGTTTTTTTTATCTTGCATTTTTTTTTCTTAGGAAGCTTAATTTTTTTCATTAACTAAATATTTGGGTTTTCTTAAACATTTTTTTATATCGTTATTTTAACATTTAGAATTATAATATATTCCAATGAATAAATTGACTACCATAATATAATTTTGAGTTCATTCAACGTTTACGTTCATACAATTACATACATACTTATAAAATAGAGCATCATTTAGTTCAATGGACCTTGCAGGTGAAATTAATAGTATAACGTCCAGCTTATTAGCTGTATTGTGTTAACATGACTTCATAAATCAATGCGATCATATCAATCACAACTGAAATACTGGTTTTCTTTTTTTCAAACCATACTATCATATCTAACTAGTGGTTTTACAAGTCAACATTTTAACTCACTATTTTATTTAAATACATAATATTATTATGAATACTAGCCACATTATTTAAATAAAAACACCTTTAGCTGAATTATCTTTAAAGTACTTATGCAAATAGCATAAGGTGCAAATTGCCGCGAATTTACTTTTAAGTTGAATGAAAATGTTTTCAGAGACCGAAAAACCCGCAACTTGATCCCTAAACTCATATTTCTCTACAATTATCCCAAATAAGTTTGCGTAAATTTAATGCCAAATTGCCCACCGCTTGGGAACCTCGCCTATTAAAATAAATAAGACAAGTTTGAAGGAAAAATCTGACCCACAAATGACTGAAATTCATATTCATTATTGTTGGGACTCGGCATTAGACATTTGGGCCCACTGAATCAGATTACGTGTACGTGTTACACAGTAGGTACATTTTTTTGGGTACCTGCATTATAATCATGAAAATACACTACCTATACGACTCAAATACGAAAATATCATAATATCAATATATTAATAAATAAATAAAAATAAATAAATATCATGCTAATCTCACAATTTTAAAGAACTCTTAAGACTTTTAACACGCGAAATTTCTCAATAATCTTCAAACAATACTACGAATCTATGGTACGGAATCTACCTACGGTAAGTAATCTCCTTTGTCCTCGCTGATTAGATGTTTACCGTCTAAACGTATTCTACACCTAAACTTTAATCCCATACCCGTACTTACCACCGGAAAGGTAAATCTGCTTACCTCTATCACACATTTATGTACTTACCGATAGTATATTTATACATAGATTCATTCATGTTAATGATAGACACAGAGCTTACGAGAGCTTAATCAAAGACTAGGTTCGTAACCTTTGATGAGGTGGGAACACAGATAACCCCCACTAGATGGTCCATTATAATACTTTTGTTCCGATTCAAACGCACCGAAATTGGAGGAAGGCGCGGGTTGCGGGGACTGGAACAAAGGCGTTGTGATTGGCTATTTCAAGGTCGCACTTAGGTCGCGGGTTGGGAACATTGAACGAATTTGTCGATAATTAATTTCGATGATTCGTTTTAAAATTTCATATTAAAATGAAAATAGCATCATGTAGGTAGGTAGATATGTATTTATTTTTGGAATACACAAATCTGTAGAACTAAAAAATTAAAAAATGATATTAGAAAAATTTATCACTAATAATTCATTTTACTGAGTAAGTACTCTATAAACATATTTAAACGGTTTATGGATTACTTATTTATTTTTACATACAATAATACCGAGAGACCCGCTAATATACGTCGTCTATTATTTTTAACGATATCGATTAGAATTTACAACACTAACGTTACACGTGCTTTCGCCGAGAAGGACAACGAATGCAATAAGCGCAATGCGGAAAAGAGACAAGTGAACGTCCTTCGTACGAGTAGCCATTATAAGCTGACCTCTTCACTTGCGTTAGACTATAGAAACGTATATGAAGTTCACGGGTCTGACACTTGGTCGCAACTAAAGCCGTGTCTCGCTAAAGCTCAAGCTGCCCAAACTTTTTGATACAACACTGAATCTAACAAATGAAGTTAAATATCTTGGGGTCATACTTGATAACAAGCTTCTATGGAACAAGCACCTTGACTTCAAGTTAAGTAAGGCTTGTGCCACCTTCTACCAATGCAGCAGAATGCTTGGAAAAACATGGGGACTCTCGCCAAGAGTAACCAAGTGGCTCTACACTGCTGTAATAAGGCCCACCATTACGTATGGATCCATAGTCTGGTGGACCAGAACAGAACTAAGCACAGCCCGAGTGAAGCTGCAGCGTTTCCAAAGAATGGTATGCGCCGCTATCACGGGTTGTATGCGAACGACACCGGCTGCTGCTCTTGAAATAATTCTAGACCTAGCACCACTTGACCAACAAATACAACAGGAGGCTACTATGTCAGCTCTCAGATTAAACAACCTCGGTATGTGGGGAAAAACTACGAGTGCGCATGCGCGCATACTTGATAGCGCGGTAAACTACCAGCCACTCATAGCTGCCCCATGTGACCTTATGTCAAAAATACCGATCCAAGAAAAACATTATAACATACAATTATTTGAAGATCCGAAAGATGAATCGGGCACCAAAGAGATGAGAATCTATACAGACGGCTCCAAAACCAAAACTGGCACAGGAGCGGGTGTCCATTCATTGGATCTAAATATGAACATATCAATAACACTTGGCGAACATAGCTCCATATTTCAATGCGAATGTGTAGCAATAACTGAAGCAGCGAGAGCGATCAAGAGGAGACAAGTCATAGGACTTGAAATCCGAATCCTCTCCGACAGTGCTGCTATACTCACGGCCTTAGGAGGCAGAGAATGCAACTCGAGGCTAGTCAACGAATGTCACCTTGCATTGGAAGCAATATCACAGGACAACGTGATAAACTTACAATGGATTAAAGGACACAGCGGATCACTTGGCAACGACGCAGCTGATGAACTGGCAAGGAAGGGATCGGGACGAACTATAGTAGGTCCTCAACCGTTCCTACCGCTGCCATTCACACAACTGCGCTCGTGGATAAGAACAAGAACAAGAGATCTGCATAACGAACGCTGGCAACATCTAACAGAATGTAGACAAACCAAAAAGGCACTGCCAGAGCTCAACCCGAGGCTAACTAGACGCCTGATGAACCTAAAAAGAACGGACCTACGAGTCCTGATAGCTACTATCACTGGACATATAACCCTGAACAAACACTTACACACCATCGGATCTACGGACAGCCCCCTTTGTAGAGGATGTCTTAGTGAAGAAGAAACTGCTGCCCACGTAATCCTGGAATGCGAGGGAGTATCAGAGCAACGTCAACAAATCCTCAAAACCCCGAGGTCACTCCGTGAAGCCTGTGAAGACCCCAGGAGGATTCTGTGCTTTTGGACGGAGTTAGGCTGGTTGTACTAGCAAATCTCATCACGCATAATGGACCGCCTTTGAGTCTAAATGCGGAAAACTGAGCCATTCTAACTAACTAACTAAGCCGTGTTTCGAGGCGGGGCTTTACATATGGTTGGTTTAACCATATGTTTGGCGCGCGGTCCTCGCCTGTTATGAGGTATCTGGTTGGTTATTAATCTGTGGGTGGGAACAATTTCTATATGTGGAAACTTTCTTAGGAATTACTGGCTTCTTGTATTATTATTTACAATGCTGACATTTGTAAGAAATATAAGTTAAAGAATAATTAGAAAAATAAATAGAAATAATCATGTCGGTGAGATACATACATTGGAAGATTTAGTAGCGAGATGCCTACTATCGCACTTAGCCGACTTTTACAAATTTTCACACAATAGGTTGCATAACGACAACTTAATGAAACCTCAGTATAACTAATCGCACCACGCCTACTTTTTTTATTTTTTTACTGAAAAGTAGCAGCTTGCCATATTTTTCTCTCATCGTTTCGAAAATATCATGATGCCTATTTTTGTACAGTCTATTTCGTAAGTGCAAGGAGGTAAACTAAATATTTAAAATAAATGTCATCGTTTCATGTCATATTATTACTTTATGTCTTTTAATTCCAGCGTTCGTGTAAAAATGAATAATAATTTTATAAAATATATTCATAACTGTGACGTTGTTCTAATTAAAAATACTAAGGTAAATACGTACATACAATATTATTATGTATAGCTTTCGTACTTGGTGTAAATTTAAGATAAGCCACACACCTAGTTAGTTATTTTTCTTATATTAATCGGTGGGCGTTGCGATCTGCGACAAGTTTTATACTTTTGCAGGTCACTGCCTATTTTGTTATTCGCCTCAATTATATTCCTTAATAAAGACTTTTTATGTTTATGTAATCAGTATTAATAATTATGTTTGTAACAGGGTTCTTGGTCATTGTGGCGTGGCGGACATAGTCACACACGCCAAAAAACAAATCAAAATGGCTCCAGTATTTGGCGATGCTCGTATAGACAATGCTCAGGATCTATTACTTGGATGGTAGAGGATGAAACTATTACTAGAATAAGTGACCATACATGCCAACCCGACTTTTATGCATACAAATTGGCAACGATTAAGGCCGAATTGAAACAAGCTGTTTGTGATGATCTGGGCCCCATACCCCAAATTTATGAACGTATGACGTTACCGTACAAATCGAAGTCTGAATACGATGATATGTTACCTAATTATGAATCGGTTAAAGATTCGCTTTACAGAGCCAGAAAGTCACATCTTAATGTACGGGCGACTGTTTTCAAAAAATTAGAAGATGTTGTTCTAAGTGAAACCTTGAATGAAAATTTCTTACTTTGTGAAGATGGGACCACGGACAAAATTTTAGTGTATTGTAGTATAGAGGCTCGAGAAACAATAAAAAATGTCAAACATTTCTTCGCGGATGGCACGTTTAAGTGTGTTCCATCACCTTTCAAACAGCTGTATACAATTCACGGGCTAACTACAAATTATGTTACTCCATTAATATATTGTTTATTGCCAAACAAGACGCAATATACGTATGAAAGGCTATTTTCATTGATAAAAGAATGTATTCCAGGCTTGAATCCAGATATATTTCAAATCGATTACGAAATGGCGGCGATGGCTGCACTTCAAATCACATTTCCCACTACAAACATAAAAGGATGTTTTTTCCATTATGCCCAAGCTCTGCACAAAAAGGCTAAGAAATTGAAACTAATGGCTAATGAAACCATAGCTCTTTTTGTAGCACTAGCACATTTACCAGCAAATTTGATGCCGGAGGGCTTCCTCAGCATTCAGTTTGAGGTTATGTCTAACGTAGAAGGCTGGAACGATTTCATGAATTACTTTATAAAACAGTGGATGGATCCTAAATTGATAGATGCAGTAAGCTGCTTTGATAACCCACATCGTACTACAAATGCAGTGGAGGGCTGGCACTCACGCCTAAATAAAATAATAAAACGGAAAAAGCCAAACCTTTTTCCTTTCATTAAATGTATAAAAAATGAGAGTATAAAATACGATCATGATATTCGAAAAAGCTTGATACATTTTCCAGAAACTAAAAAACAAATAAAAAAAGAAAAAATTACGAACGATCGCATTCGCAAAATTGTTCAAGACTTTCTTGATCAACGAATTGAAATAGGGGTTTGCTTGAGTAGGCTAAGCAAAGTTCGGTTTTTTTAATGGAAAGGATATCTAATGTTTACTTCTAAAATCACTGAGCAAGGTGACCTATAGTTATACCACCTATATGCATACAGTCGTTCGATATTGATGATGTTGATCTCAAATAAATAATTAAGTTGATAAATATTTTTAACTTTAACATAAAATAAACGCTGTCGCGTGACTTGTCGGGATGTACCTACCGCAAGATCAAAGGCTCAGTATTTAATTACTTTAATATAAGGAGCTGATATTTATGTTTTTTTATCATTTATTACATGTTAATTTATTTCTGTTAGAATTAAAATAAAAACGACATACCTTCGGTACAATTACAGTTTTGTGTTTGATTGTATATTCAGTAGGCATCACAAGTAAATAATATACCGATAGAAATGAAAGTAGGCATTATGCGACCGTATGGTCTATTAAGAATAATGTTTGACGAAACGCAATTTTCGGCATAGTGCGATCACTTGTATGGAAATTTCAGAATGTTGTCCTTGCGCTACATACTGCAAGTAAAAATTAAAAAATGAACTAAGTGCGATAGTAGGCATCTCGCTACTAAATCCATTGGAATATGATGACCGAAAAAGGGTCTTTATATTTTATTACAAAAGTAATGCAACACACATGAGAGAAAGTTTACCTAAATGATATATTTTATTATGGTAAAAGTATGTTCTATTGTTACTTTCTCTCATGTTTTTACCATGAAATAGAAATAAAATATTTATTATGCTAAAAACCAAGAAAAGGGTAAACACCTTAAAAATAATCATGTTAAATTAAAATAATTAAAGCTTTGTTTTGCCTTTTAACAGAACAGGTACAAAAGCGAAAGGTAGGCCTATCTACATTTGATAGTGCTTTCGTTAATAGATTCCCGCGTAACGAAGCTA
The DNA here is from genome assembly GCA_963691955.1 of Chloroclystis v-ata. Lineage (NCBI taxonomy): Eukaryota > Metazoa > Arthropoda > Insecta > Lepidoptera > Geometridae > Chloroclystis > Chloroclystis v-ata. The sequence goes on along the minus strand of OY829902.1, from coordinate 4,602,342 downwards.
TTACCTGTGAATCTCGTTCCAACAAACTGACTAACCAAACGGAAGCTCATTATCACTCCGACCGACCAAGAAATCTTATAATCTCTTCACTTTGAAATAAAATCTTGAATAATTGAATATTAAAAATGGAATTATTAAGTATCTGAGGGAAAACGATTTGTTGGAGAAGGGAGAAAGACGTGTTCGGTACCTATACTAAAATTTATGAACAGATTTACTTATAATTTATTTAGATATTTTTTTGACAAACATCTTTTACTGCTTAACTCTTTTCTATGACCCATTCTTCTTTAATGATTTCTTTATTTGGGAGAGTGAAGAGTGAATATTAACAGGGTTCAACACTAAAGAAGTTAAATGATCACGACAAGAACTTAAAATTCAATATAACATTTTAGCTAAAACATTTGAGGTATTAATTCATATGAATTTCATAAATCACTTATATCACTACTTCACATAACAGCAAATAGGGCTGAGTAACACCCACATCAAAATATTTGAATTTTTCATGGCTCCACTTTCATGCGTTGTTTGGGTTTCATTTGTTTCTCGGATCCTGTGGGATTTTCGACGAAATTAATCGTTCCGGTATTTCAAATGTTTCATACCACTCAGAATAATATCACGAAGTAGTTTGCAAGTTTAGTTTCTATGAAGAGTATATAATAAATAAGAATAATAAAAAATTAGTAGCATAATGGCATAAAATATGTAGGTATCTACTATTGTGGTCGCTCTTCAGATAAGAGGTACATGTCAGTCATTAGACTAAAAGATAATATATGCTAAGGATTAGAGGTGTATATAATGTAGGTAATTTATTTCCAAAAAATCCTAAAGATCAATTAAACAAGCGACTAATCTTTAAAAATCCATAAAAAAATTAAGTCTCTGTGATGTATTTTATTGTACGTAGCTGTCCAACCCATAATATCATAACTCGTTTAACCATAGCTCATATCCGAAGCAAGTTCTAAAACACCTTAAAAGAAAGGATACCTATTAAAAGTAGATTGACGCAAAAAGCCCTGTAACCAAAAGGCCATCTAGGAAAATTGCCATCAACCAGCTCATTACCGAGTGTGCCACCGCGGCGGCGATATCCCGAACGTGACTGAAGGAAATTGAAATCTCTATCGGTTAATCGAAATATTTCAATGGAGTTTTTCTATAAATATTTTTTTTTCTATGTTATTCCGCCGTGTTGGCTTAGTGGGAGAGCACACTCAACTTTCACGCGCACTTCTTGATTATGTGCTCTTTAAAAACACGTCCTCTAATGGCGAAGGCAAACATCGTGAGGAAACAGGTATGTGCTGAGAACTTTGGAAAGTTTGAAGGACCTTCAACCTTCACTTGGCCAGCGTGTTGAATAAAGGCCTGATTAGGCCAGACACAGGGACTTCTCTCTTGACGAGAGAAATCTCTCTCCCCCCCCAGTAGTGTCCCAGCTGTGGGAACGTAAATAGTGGTTATGATGATTCCACCGTGTATTTGGTATCAATACAATTTACAATTTTACATGATTCAGTGTGACATAAACTAATTCAAACTTTTTCTTCTAATTATTCCGAGCGCTTCTTTACGTTTAAATTGTACTAACAAAGTTCAACTAGGTTCATAATTAATATTATAAACTAAGTAAATAGACGGAGTGTAAAACTAGTTTTATTGCAAGCATGTTTTTTGAAAACAGAAAATTTATTTAGTTTTAAGCATGTAAGAGCATTTTGCAGTCAATTTTGTGAATTTGTGAACGTTCTTTGCAGAAACTCATTTAAAAAAGCTGTTGTGCTTATTTTATAAAGCTTTTATAATGTTTGTATTAATAAGTAAACTATTTCAGGAATAGCTTCAGACTTAAAATTAATTTTAACAACACAACAATTTTTTAGGTCTTGTGTTTATCTAACTATTCATGTCGTTTTCACTAGGTTCTGAGCTCAAAGTAACTGCAGCAAATTTTAATATAATTAGGTATATGAAGTTTAACAGTCGTAATCTTGCACGCGTTACGCAAGCTGCTAGATTACCACGGGGCTAGTTGCTGTATGTATTGTCCAGCAATATTTATTTATTTTTATTAAACGCGATATTTAATTTCCGGTAAAGTTAAAAGACAAAATCCTTTCACCAGAAATGACGATCTGAAACAGCCTTTACCGGTGCTATTAGCATTTTCCTTATAGAGTTTGGGTCCCGAGTAATTTTAATGAAAAATCAGGTGTGGGTTTCGATTAGAAGATAGGGAAGGTGCCTCGGGTAGAACCCTTATTATGAGCCTGCACGGTCGGACTCTTGAACACGTTGCGCGGCACAATCTTAAGAGTCCTTTATTTGCCATTCCTTTAAATATCGCTTTTTCACGCTTTTTGAGGTCAAGGTTTCATCAAAATATAAGTTGGGAATACTGAGAGCTATACCTACTGTTTTATATTTATGGTTTAATCCTCATGTATATTATAATCAAAGGACATTGTGTTTACTTTTTTATTTTTAATAGTAATTGATTGATTTTAAGGTTACGTTGTGATATTGTATTTTTTATATATATTTTATATACCGTTTTCTAGTATTATTTGAGATGTTTTCGATATTAAGTTATACTGTCTGCATACAACAATAGGTACAATAGAGCCTATCCGCTTTACAACGCCAGTGACGCTCGTTCTTCTATCTTTCCCTTTCTTATTATTTAAATATTTGCGCGAGTTAAGGATAATTTAAGTTACGAGTAGTTAGAAATTAAATAATCTCTTACTACGATAACTATTATTATTCTATTTTTATTTAAGATCTGTTTGTTTGTTAAAGCCTCCAGCACACCGGATGCGTATACGTACACGTAAGCGTAGACGTGCACGTACCACTGAGTTGTAATAAATATTGTTATGGGAATGTATGAGACAGGACACACTGCTTGCGTAACGTGACGTGCGCGCGCAGTGTGTGCACGTCTACGCTTACGTGTACGTATACGCATCCGGTCTGCTCGAGGCTTAAATCAAACTATAACGGAAGAATAGTTACACGTTAAACACAATAGCATTTCATTAGCAGAACTAAAAGCTTTCACGTCACGCTTAGTGTGCGTAATCTTAATTATAAACCGATTATAAATGGTCTACTAACGAACTTCAACGTGACCTAGTCATACAGCTCTTACATTATAATAAATGCAAATAATAGACAAATAGACTATAAGAGCCGTATTGGCTGAGTGGAAGCATATTCGACTTTCATTCCGGTGGTGGAAAAAAAAGTAAAAAAAAAGTAGATGTATCATTCACCAACCCGAAGTTGGCCAGCGTGGTGAATTGAGGCCTAATCTAGAGAAGTTAGGCCTCAAGAGGCCGAGGAGGAAGTTTGACAAGAGTTTCAAGAGAGAAGTCCCTGCAAAGGAGAAGAAGAATAAGCAGTGGGAACGTCAAAAAGGGTGATGATGACGATGATTTTAAGGAAAAAAAATCGCATGACCTCAACGTCAAAAGTTCAGCTTAGGACTCCCCCAGTTTATTAATTCCGTTTGTATTAACCCAGCTATCCTGACGGTCCCTCGCACATGACAGTGAGGTGTAAATGGAGGCAAATTCGTCAATTTATATGCGAAACAGGCGAAGCTCTAAGAAGCGAACACACCTTTCATTAGGTACTCCAAAAAATCTATTAGTTTTCCCTTGTTTAAATTAAGACTTAAATATGGCTTATCGAGCAGAATTTCTATTCAGTAAAGTTTGGAAGCTCGAAGCTTGATTTAAAGATTTTTGTCATTTATTTCCATAAATTCTTAAAGATCACTTGTAAAAAGTAGTGAATGAACTATTTGAACTGTACGTATAAAAAAAAACAAAAAAACAACAATGTGTTGTACAAAAATGTTTGATTCCATATGTTTTGTTTAATTAAAACGATTAAAATTAACATAACATGATACCCAATGATTATTTAATGCGGGAACCATTAGATGATTTATTATTCGCTGTCATAAGCGATTCAATGATAAATTAAACAGAAAATACCGAATATTATCGGCGCCAAGCTCAATAAAACCGCATCAAAGCCACAATAATCTATCTGCCAATAATATCTGTGAAAGTGTTTGGAAATGTTCAACATTTCAGTTCAAATCTATGAAAACAGTTCCTATTATGGCCTCCATAACGTCCTTTGGTAAGTTTTGGAACGACATTGCATAGTAAAACTATTTTTGTTTTTTTTTACTTAACTAAACAATGCGTTCAGTTGTTTTCGTTGCTTCTTAAAATCTGAATTCAAATAAGAACTCGTAGCGTCTCAAATCTCGTAACAAAATACAGCAAATTTCCGCAAACTTTACGCTTGCTTTTATTATTTAATTATGATTTTTTATGGATATAATAAAGTCTTATTACGTGGCAAACGTCGAGGTTCATTAAAAATCTCTTTTTCTCGTTGCTTGGCTTTAATTATCCTCTTCTTTGTTTGCACGCCGTTGTGTTTGTTACCGGCAACTTGTGTATAGATGGTTACCGTTCGACTGACACTCACAGCCATAGGAATTGCACTTTAAATTTTATATAAGTACATAAATAAGCTTAGTTTTCGTGTGGTGTCGGCCTAAGAAAAGTACAACCTCTTGTCGTCGGATTTAATATATTATATCCTACTTACACATTATGAACATAAACTTAATACATTAAATCTTACATAGCACACATTATTAACATAAAATGGGTACAAAATAAAGTCACATGTGTAAGGGGAGTACTAGAAGCGAGCATTAAGCCTCCAAGCAAACAAAGACTGCAGATTTCGCTATAACACTTTTAACTGAATGGTCTTCTAACGCTGGTCGCTCGATTATTGCTTCAACGAAATTGGCAATTCTGTCCTCGAAAAAAAAAGTCAAGGCACATTTAATTATGATGTTTAAAATCTTTATCCCGTGATTCTATATTGTAATATTCTATTGAATGGAAGTACAAAATTATTCCAAAACGTAACATTGCCCTAAGAAAACTTTAATCAAAGGTAACCGCTCCCTTTGTCTAAACCATCTGGAGGTTACTTCAGTATTCAACCCTTTGAGAGTTGTTTTATTTCAATTTTGTCCGGAATCTTACTTTTGATTCTTCGGTACTTTTGCCTTCTTCTACCGAAAATCATACTAGAGTTTTATTATTCATGTTTCTTTTACCAAAATTAAAACTGATATAAACTGTTAGAACAAATTATTTATGTCAAGTTTCCCAGTTATTATGGTCAACTAGAAAAACTATAACCATACTGTAACATTCACTTTTTGAGAACTGGGCACCGGTCTCTCCGATAGTTCATAATATTTTGGTAGAATTATAATAGTTACAGTATTTAAACTGAAACTAGCACCTTGTATATTTCAAAATTAGTTGTTTAATGTAATAAAGTTTTTAATTTACAATTGTATTACAATTACATCAATAAAGATTTAAAGATTTATGTCATTTATTTCCATAAAATCCTAAAGATCACTTGGACAAGTCAATAAATACAATTCATTATTAAAACTTAACATTAAATAAAAATATACAATGGAAACAATGTTGACATAAAAATATGTTTCATTTTTTTAAGCACTTTGTAGTTGAATACAACTCGCATCTACATACAATAAGCCGGCAGCTATAACCAAACTATCCATTTGTTGGTCTGTGTAGTTTACTAGTATAATTCACCTGGAAATAACTAGATCAATTCTTTCGTGTCCATCGCGAGTCGGCCGTCCCTAGAGCAATCCGCTAAGATATTTATACAGAACCAGGAGAAGTTGGCAAACTCTAATATGAAAGTTACTTTTCTCGAATCATTTTTGGCATCGGTTACATTAAGCTTTTTGATAAAATTTTGTAGTTCAAGTACATTTTATGTCTAAAAAGTATTGAGAGGTTTACCAAATTTACCAAATTGTCATTATAGTAATAGTTTACAATACTCATTTTTATGAGTAGGTAAATATTAATTAAGAGGTCTCCTAGGAGCTAGGTCCATAAAAATTATGAAACAACTTTGTTTCAAAATTTCTGAAAACTATTCAGACTAAACTGTATAATGTACTCGTATTTATTAAAAACAATTTATTAAATTAATCTAATATAAAACTAGAACAAAAATCCACTCAGCTGTAAGTAGAGTTACGTTGTGGCCCGTCGGCGAGAAGTCGTAAAATATGCTTCAGCTCAACATCGTTTTGGTTTCCCCGTATTCTTCCACACGTGCTCATTACCCTCAAATGTAGGTAATAAAGTAAATGGAGCTGAAAATTATTATCTTCCGCACGAAGTCTCGAATTCGTCCGCACCGTAACCTGCCTCGTTTTGTCATAATTCCGTGTATTACAACATGATTAGGGTGTCGCGAAATGTGTCTAAGTGCCGGTAAGTCAGATATAAATCTTTTACAGGTTTATAAATGCCTCGACTTTTCGGAATTAAGCCCATTGATATAAAATGGTAAATAACAACAGCAGTTACGGCATATTTAATTATTTCGATCAAATTGAAAAGTGAGCACACCAGAAATTCAATTTTATTGAACTCGTGTCTTTTTTTAATATATCCGTAAATAACTCTTTAATGGCTGTTCAAAATGTTAATTTTAATAGGTACAATAACAAAAAGGTACGACAAATGTAACTCACGTTTTGAATAAAACAAACGATTATTGATTTATTCCCGTCCCATTAATTTACATACCTATGCGGCTCAAATAAACATTACCTGAAATCATAAAAACCGATCCAATACTAACCAAAACCAAACCCTTGTAAATATTGAATTGGTCGCCATTTTCAATATACTCTAACTGACACAAAAAGGTAAAAAGATAAATGACCGCAGAATTCCGGGTTCAAGTACTCTAATAAAATATTAAAACAAGAAAAAAGAGGGAATAATGTTTGTGGGAAAGTCGAGTGGTTGAGTTGGGCTAAGTGATATGTCGTGTTGTGGTCAATCGCACTAAGGGTTAGTTCTTCTTGCTATCGACTAGTCACTTTGGAAGTCGAAGTGTTAAGTAAGTTACATTATAAAGTTTTAACCCGTTTCTTGACCGAGAGGCTAACTTTTTCTTTAAATTGACAGACTTAATACTTTAGTATACTAGTACAAAAGTTTATTTGAAAACTTTAAAATGCTATGCCTAAGCAAGATGCATGCCAATGTTTCATATTGCAATGTAAGATAAAAAAGTTTGTTTTACATTTTGTCTTGTCTGTTTTATAACAACAATTTGAGTATGAGCTTGCATAGCGAAAAAATCAAAAGTAACAACTATTTATTTCCATCAATACGTATCATCATCATCCATCATAACGGGGACTAAGCTCGGACGGTAAGCTAGTAAAAATATATAGCAGAAAGACAACAAAGAAACAAAATGAAAATGACAGTGGTAAAACTTCGTTAGGAAATTAACCTGCGGCAAACTCATCAGGAAACTTAGGTGTTTATTACTCAGGTAATATTTGGCGTGTTCTCTCTTATGTGGCTAAATTGTAAGAGTTATATAGTTCTGAATTAGCTTTCCTAGAGCCAAATTTATTTACCTCCGACCTTAGTTTGCCGTCCAAATTAACATTGCTGGAAAATTCACACAGTTACATCTTGCCCGTGATAAAATCGAAGCTTGTGTTACGGGTACTAGATATCTGAAATACGTAATACAATATACTACGTAAATAGATATATTTTTAAAGTTAGTGCCATGCAAGAAGTCATTATTTTTAATATATTTTTAATGAAAAATGTTACGAACTAAACATGTCTAATGAACCGAGTTGTCCTAAATAAAACCGACCATTGGCTTCATTTACAAAAAGAGATGGGTGTCGTTCTGTGTAGATACTGTGCCAATCTTCAATGGTTGTCGCACGTATTATGGGATAAAATAAAGTAAAATTTTGCGTGATTTGTGGTATCAATAATTATGGATAGAAATCACGAGGTGTGTAATTCAATTAAATGACACACCTAGTGAAATTACATAAACAAGCAGGTTGGGAAATAATTCGGTAAACTGCGAGTTCGTATTTACGTTTTAGTATCTGCGAAAAATACCAAAGTCAAGGAAATCTTTTCGCCGAAATCATGGGAGCTTTTATGGCCAGCCCAAGCCCATCCATCATAATTTGCCAATAGAGGCATATTATGATGCTCCCTCCTAGCGGTTATCCCGAACAGATTGCTTTTACGAATTTATTTATTTTATATATATTTTAGGGTTCCGACTGAAGGTAAACGGAACCCTTAAGATATCTCTTTGTATATCTGAAATCACAGGTTTTAATTAAGGCTTAATTTAGCTTTTGACTAAAATTGGACTTGAGTTTAACTTCGTCCAACTTGAACTTGATCTTTCATGTTGCTTAACAACTAAACAAAACATATTGGTAAATTATATTTATTTACTATTATTTTACCGTTAAACCTTAACAGAGTACCTAGGTATTAGGTATATAAAAAAACATCCAGTAATGAGCTGTTAAAATGATGACTGGTATCCTTTGTTCGTTGTACAGAATTAGTTGTAGAAATTAGAACTAGGTACATATATTAACATGGGCAAATCATTTGAGGATCTGATAGCCCGTTGGAACCCTCTACACGAGAAATTTCGTCTCACTTGATAGCTTTGTAATACAAGGCAACGTGGAATTGAAGGCCCAGGCTTTTGTTGCCTGGCAAATTAGACGAAACGAAAATTTTATTCTAAGAGAGCGGAAAATCGCACAATGTTTAGTGGAAATCTTTTTCCGTTCAAAGTGGAAACGGGTGATACGACAAAAATACCAACTAATAACATAAGTATTAAAATTCTTAACATTCTTAATTTTTCTTATACTTTTTTGGTGACTGCGCAATATTACACAACAGAATAAACGAAATAATTCCTATGCTCGATATAAATCGCGCTCCAATATCGAGAATGTCTCGTTTTGAATGACCCATCAGCTAAATCAATCTCCGGTTACTGTCACGGTGGAAATGGGCTGAGAAACGTTATAAATAAGTGTAACACGCACAAGGACAGAAATTCCCCTTTTAGTTATTGAGGAATGAGATCGACACCTTACTTCTTGTCTTTGAGCGGTTAAATTTCAAATAAACCGTTTATGTTCATGTTTACACGCACGTTATTAAATTCTATTCACGGCTTTTGTCACGCAGTGTCGACCTAAAATTGGTATCACCCCATCTATTACCAAGAGTATTGCCAAACCGACTAAGGGTTTTATGTACCAGAAGAAGAGCAGAAGCGTTCGTTCTGTGAAGAGATTTTATTAATTATCCTAAGGAATCTATTTGGATCTATAACATCATGTACAAATTAATTACCTGCCAGCTGCTTTGCCCGCGTTGTTTCCCTGTTTTCTCACCTTTTTTCAACCAAACCTTCACTGGGCTACAACTATTTTAAACCAAAAGCACTTAAATCGGCCCAGCCGTTCTTGAGTTATAAATTACAACAAAAAGTGGCATTGATTTTTTTAGATTAGATATTTTATTTTTATTCTATTGAAACAAGGACTTGTTAAAATGTGTCAGAGTTCACCCAAGCGAGACTGAAGTGCGTAAAAACCGTGAGCAGTTCGAATTTAGCAAAATGCGATTTCCTGACTGACAGTACAATGGGTTTAATCTCCCCGCCTAGAGGAAAATTTAACTCAAGTATAATAGAAAAGCACAATGAAAACACATTTTCTCCATTCAGCAATATGCAAAAGTACTTCAATATTAGCCTAGCCGTATATTAGATTTAGATTTGTTTTGCCTGAATAATGATAATTCATTTTCCTAACAAACTTGTTAGGAAATGTAAAACAAGAAAATTAAACCTAGCCTAACCTAACAAACTTGTTAGGAAATGTATGATAGAAAATAAACCTACATTTACCATTAAAACTAGAAAATTAAACAAGTCTAATGAGAAAAGTTTTTAGGCTTCGCAGATTAAATACTAGGGGTGAACCGCGGAACGATGGTCATCCTTGTCTGATTGCATATAATGTGACAAGGGCCACTATACTTTCCATAGTGGCGAGTTAAACTACATTGTTGTGACCTTTATCACCCCAAATGTGGGTGAAATAAACATAATATGATAGTGATGTTTTACGCAAGCACGGCGGGGCTTGACGGAACAATTTGTTGGGCCCGTTCTTTGTAAACGTCTCGCTTTGTGATTTCGTATACGTGGTGAGAACATTTTGACAAGTGGAATTTGTTCCGAAAATGGGGCTTGAATATACTCAGCGATGATAATTCTCCTGCCGAGAATATGCGTTCGTACAACTTTGATTGTAAAATCTCTGTTATACGACTGCCATGTTCATAATTTACAATATTTAACGTAAATTCTTGGTGAAAGTGGATTGAATAAGGAAACAAGGGTTAATTCATGAACAGGTACTATAATTGATTATGATTATTAACTGTTATTTGTCATTGTACTTTGAGTTTTGTAACTTACATAATATACATGCATAACTTTACGTATAAAGTTCTACGTGAAGTAGGGATGTCATAAACATCGGAGTGAATCAGCGAACGTTCAGAACACCTACGGTGTACTATTTTTATAATAGTTAAAGTGTTTCGTACCGAAATAAGTATTCATTATAATCATTAATTTGTTCGTCATGAGATATGTGATACCATATAATTAACACCTTAAATACAATAGGTCTTATGGCGAATAGACGCGAACTGAATTTGAATCGTCGCGCCCTTCTGCTATTGGTTATATTAAGACCAATCGCGACACACAAAGCGCCCTCTGCCCTCGGAGTGCGAACTTCGAGCGACCAATGAATGAAAAACTTCTTCTCTCTGCAATTGCGCGTCATTGAACTAATTACTGGTGATTTTTGTGTAATTTCTAAAAACAAGGATTTTTCGTGGACAATACAAAAACTAAGCAGTGGCATCTAACCCCAGTGACCTATGAACACAGTGTCTAATGGTGGTACATCTAAATATCAGCGGATTTGCAAGATTAGGAAGGATTGGAACAACATTCTCACCGGCCGGCAGAATCTCCCATACATCCAAATTCAGGTATATCGCTCAATCTATTTCCGCCTTAGACATAAATTTGGTCCTTCGAGCCGGATTTGGGTGTATTGTATTGTGTTGTCACATTATCTCATTGTATCTGAAATACATTTCATATCATTTGTTTCGGACCATTATCGCTGCGACACTACGTGTCCATTTCAAACATGGCCGAACAAGATTTGTTCGAACGCGAAGTCATTTTAGACGAGCTGAAACGCACATTAGACTTCTTTCCATCAGATGATCTAAAGTTTATAGCTAGGTCTAAAGATATCGTATGTAGTCAAAGAAAGTTTTTTAAATTACAAACTAAAATTGAAAAAACTCTTATGAAAAATGGTACTTTCGTAAAAGAAGACGAATTAAGTATACGTAATATGTTTAATGATTTATACTATACAATTATAAGTCATCTTGAATCTTTAAAAGAAAACCAGAATGAGCAGCGTCGTGCGAGTCGCTCATTTCATAATATTTCTAGTACATTTCAAAGTCACGAAAGGTTACCTACGCTACCCTTACCATCATTTGACGGTGAACAAACTAACTGGCCGTCATATTATGATTTATTTGTATCGCTTGTTCACAATAAAAGCAATTACACAGATGCGGAGAAGTTTAGGTATTTATTATTAACATTAAAAGAGGAACCTTTCAATCTCATTAAGTCCATACCAATTACGGATGAGAATTACACAATTGCATTTGATATTCTTATCGCTCGTTATCAAAACACAAGATTAATCGCTTCAAAACATATGGATCGCATTTTAGATATTGAACCGTGTTTAGAATCAAGTTCAAGTTTACGAAAACTGCTAACTACGTACCATGAAAACATACAAGCTTTATGTAGAATGCAATTTCCCATTAATCATTGGAGTTTTATAATGTTAAGTATTTTATTACGTAAGATACCTAACACGTTGCGTAAGCGTTTTGAATTATCATTACAAAATCCTACAGAAATTCCTCAAGTGAAGTGTTTGATTGACTTTCTAGAAAGAGAATTAGCTGCGAGCGATATTTCCGATTTCAATAAACATTATACCAACAAATCACAGTCATTCCAACAAAGTACAAACAAGCCTGTGACGCGGTCGACTAGCAATACTTATCAAAATAAGCGTATTTTCACGGCCACCGTTCAACCTGAGAATAACGCAAGCAAAGTGAGCTTTAAAGATAGCGTCGATAAGGTTCAAAACTGCTATTGTTGCAATAGTGAATCACATTATGTAACAAAATGCAATAAATTTCTTAACCTTTCTCCGAGCGATAGGTACAATTTAGTGAAGAGTAAAAATAATGTTTGTCATAATTGTTTAAGCACTGGTCATAATGTTCGTGATTGTAAATCAAACTTTGTATGTCGTTCATGTTACAAACGTCATCATACTTTAATTCATTGTGATAAACAAGAATATAACGCGGTTTCGTTGCCCCTTACTACGCAGGAAAGTGACTTAAGTACGTCATGTAGTTCAGACACCGAACCACATATAGTCATGGCTTCAACCAGTCATAGGATCCAGGATGATAGGACGGTTTCGTCTCTTCGGACAAATATGGTACTATTATCCACGGCACTTGTAAATCTATGTGTAGGTAATACGCGAACTACTGTACGTTGTCTTATTGATACCGGTAGTCAAGCTACTTTCTTGACGGAATCGTGTGCACAACGTTTAGGGTTAAAACGACGCAACGCGAACGTACCTATTCACGGCATAGGTGAGACGCGCCCTTTGCTACCAAAAGGTGTAGTGTCATTTTTTATAACACCGGTCGATAAACATCAACCATCGATCCCGGTCGAAGCTTTAATACTTTCAAAATTAATACCTAAAATGCCAAGTGTGCCATTACCTCAATCAGAGTGGCCACACATTAAAGGGTTAAAATTAGCGGATCCGTATTTCTACGATCCACAAGAGGTCAAAATGCTGGTAGGAGCGGATATACTATCCCATATACTACTAGGTAACGTCGTTACCGGTTTTCCCGGTTCTCCGATCGCGGTGGACAGCATTTTCGGCTACCTATTACTAGGTTCACTCTCGTTCGAGTCGACTTTTTCTCCCAAACTTCAAGCTTGTTTTAGCTCATTCTACGATGACGGCAACTTGAAAGGTTTTTGGGAACTCGAGGCGGTGCCTGAACGAAAGGTACTAACGCCCGAGAAACGTTTATGCAAAATGTTGGTAGGAGCGGATATACTATCCCATATACTACTCGGTAACGTCGTTACCGGTTTTCCCGGTTTTTCGATCGCGGTAGACAGCATTTTCTTATACTTATTTCCAGGTTCACTCTCGTTCGAGTCTACTTTTTCTCCCAATTTTCAAGCTTGTTTTAGCTCATTCTACGATGACGGCAACTTGAAAAGTTTTTGGGAACTCGAGGCGGCGCCTGAACGAAAGGTACTAACGCCCGAGAAACGTTTATGCAAAATGTTGGTAGGAGCGGATATACTATCCCATATACTACTCGGTAACGTCGTTACCGGTTTTCCCGGTTTTTCGATCGCGGTAGACAGCATTTTCTTATACTTATTTCCAGGTTCACTCTCGTTCGAGTCTACTTTTTCTCCCAATTTTCAAGCTTGTTTTAGCTCATTCTACGATGACGGCAACTTGAAAAGTTTTTGGGAACTCGAGGCGGCGCCTGAACGAAAGGTACTAACGCCCGAGAAACGTTTATGCAAAATGTTGGTAGGAGCGGATATACTATCCCATATACTACTCGGTAACGTCGTTACCGGTTTTCCCGGTTTTTCGATCGCGGTAGACAGCATTTTCTTATACTTATTTCCAGGTTCACTCTCGTTCGAGTCTACTTTTTCTCCCAATTTTCAAGCTTGTTTTAGCTCATTCTACGATGACGGCAACTTGAAAAGTTTTTGGGAACTCGAGGCGGCGCCTGAACGAAAGGTACTAACGCCCGAGAAATGTTTATACGAAATGTTGGTAGGAGCGGATATACTATCCCATATACTACTAGGTAACGTCGTTACCGGTTTTCCCGGTTTTTCGATCGCGGTAAACAGCATTTTCAAATACCTATTACTAGGTTCACTCTCGTTCGAGTCTACTTTTTCTCCCAATTTTCAAGCTTGTTTTAGCTCATTCTACGATGACGGCAACTTGAAAAGTTTTTGGGAACTCGAGGCGGTGCCTGAACGAAAGGCACTAACGCCCGAGGAACGTTTATACGAATTAATGTATAACAACTCACACTACAGAGATAACACCGGGCGTTACGTAGTCGCGCTTCCGTTCAGGCCTGATTCGCAACCCTTAGGTGAATCTAGGGATGCCGCCCTCGCTCGGTTTCATAGGCTCGAGCGTCGACTGGAACATCTCCCTAGTCTCAAAACAAAACATCATTCATGTCTGCAAGAATACCTCGGCCTCGGGCATATGGAACCGATCGAGGAAATCACTCAGGCTGATCATTCCTACTATATATCACGTCATCCCGTGACCATAGAATCAAGTAAAGCAACAAAAACGCGCGTAGTATTCGACGCGAGTTGTAAAACCTCAAACGGTAATTCACTTAATTGTATTTTATTAACAAGTCAGAAATTACATCAAGATATTGTTAATATAGTACTTAAATTTCGCGTACATTCTATTATTTTCATAGCGGACATTAAACAAATGTACCGTAACATTCTCGTTCAAAATTCTGATCGCAATTTCCAACGTATAGTCTGGCGAACTTCACCCCCAGATCCGATCAAAAATGTTCGTCTACGAAGCATCACGTTATTAGTTATTATTATTGTTTATTTGTTCGGGGTTAGTACTTCACCTTATTTAACCCTACGCATAATACAACAATTAGCACGTGACGAAGCAATGCGTTTTAGTCAAGCCTCAACGGTTTTATTAAATAAAGTTTTTGTAGACGATATTATCACGGGCGAACGCGACGAGAATAAGGTCCTATCTCTTCAACGGGAACTTGTAGGTATTTATCCAACCGCCGTTTTTGAGCTACGTAAGTGGTATAGTAACTCGCCAGCGATACTCGCTGCAGTTCACGCGCCAGACGCTCACGGCGAGCGGCTCCACGAGGTTAGTTTCGCACCCATGGAGAATGATCACCAGACAAAAGTACTAGGACTACAATGGAACTCGCATTCCGACCATTTTACGTTTAGTATTAAATACAGTTCAGATAGGATTACCTTTTATTTGTTTTCAAAACATATTAGCTATATTATATTATCCGTTCTACCACGTAGTAAGTGGAGACACATTTCTTCGGCCGACAACCCGGCAGATGCTCCGTCTCGCGGAATGCTATCTTCAACTTTACACTTATGGTTTCACGGCCCTAAATGTTTATCCCAGGACCCATCATCATGGCCTATACAGAGGGACATACGTGACACACAAGAGGAAAAACGTTCAATTCCCATAGTGTTCACCGTGACCACTTCTGAGTCCATTAATAACATTAAATTAATAGACAAGTTTTCAACTTTAAACAAATTAGTTCGATTCACCGCGTACATTTTTCGACTATATAAATACTTAAAATTTAAACTTAACAAAGCACCAAAACAGGTTTCTTTCGCACACATCTCGGTGCACGAATATAATTTCACATTACAAAACGTAATTCATTTACTAAAACAGTCCACTTTCACTGAAGATATTAAAACTATAATTCAGAATAAATACGTTTCAAACCAACTTCAACGAATTTGCTCTTTTTTCGATAAATATAATTTATTATGCGTTGGAGGACATATTCATAAATTGTTATTATCATTTCAATCCAAAAATCAAATGATTTTAGCTAAAAAACATCAGTTTACTAACCTGATTATAGATAACGCACATCTGTTTTACCAACATGCTGGTGCACAGATTAGGCAATATTTACTATCACAAAGTTATTGGATATTATCTGCTAGTCGCAACATCATTCTTCAACGAATATATAAATGTGTACTTCCGTCACTCCAAGGGAAAGTGACTCGCATGCACGCGGTTCATCCTGGTTCTGATAATATAATTCGTGTAGTTACCTTACAATCCGGAAGTACCCTTTTTCAAAAGAGCTGTTGTAAAACTTTGCCCTCTTCCGATACAGTAAATAAATAAAATTAACTACTTTAATACCTAAAAATATAGTAATTAGATAATTTAATTTAAGTATCTTTCTTTATACATATCGATAATACATCATACTGATATTAATATATATGTTTGTTTACACATTATTGTGCAGGTGACGCACTCACTTACTCCAATGTAAGTACTTTTCTAAGTAATGTACTTTTCTTACTTATTCCAATGTACTTTCATTTCTTATTCCAATATACCTATTTCAATATACCTATTCGAGCATACCTATTGCTCTGCAAGCATTTAGTTAAATTATTCAACTCAATTACATTGATTGAAGGCGAGCGGCATGTTTCGTACCGAAATAAGTATTCATTATAATCATTAATTTGTTCGTCATGAGATATGTGATACCATATAATTAACACCTTAAATACAATAGGTCTTATGGCGAATAGACGCGAACTGAATTTGAATCGTCGCGCCCTTCTGCTATTGGTTATATTAAGACCAATCGCGACACACAAAGCGCCCTCTGCCCTCGGAGTGCGAACTTCGAGCGACCAATGAATGAAAAACTTCTTCTCTCTGCAATTGCGCGTCATTGAACTAATTACTGGTGATTTTTGTGTAATTTCTAAAAACAAGGATTTTTCGTGGACAATACAAAAACTAAGCAGTGGCATCTAACCCCAGTGACCTATGAACACAGTGTCTAATGGTGGTACATCTAAATATCAGCGGATTTGCAAGATTAGGAAGGATTGGAACAACATTCTCACCGGCCGGCAGAATCTCCCATACATCCAAATTCAGGTATATCGCTCAATCTATTTCCGCCTTAGACATAAAGGAAATATGTTAATTATGTTAATATTATGTTAATTCTCAGAACATTCCGGTTTCCTCACGATGTTTCCTTTCAACGTAAAACCACGTGTTTTCAAAGCACACATACCTTTTCAAGTATAAAAATCCAGATGTGCGCGCAACCATCGGTTGTCGAGTGTCTCACTTAGCCATCATGGCTTTTAACTAACATAATTAAGCTAAAAAAAAACAAGCAAGACTATTACTTACTATTAACTACGAGTATTACTTAAACAAGCAATTACTATTTACAATAAAAATTAAATTAAACAACTGCCTATTAAACTTGTAATTTCTTGAACGTCTTGTCAGTGCAATGTGACGTCAAAATAGACTTGACGCCAGCGCCTTCCCGGCTTGACACACACAAAATGGGGCGTAGACAGAGCCTTTTGTATTTGTAGGCTTTGTACTCAAAGTAAGCTTCCTACCGAAGCATATGTGATGATGAAACTTGCCAGACACCGCTTGTGAGGGCTTTATGTCGCGAATTAAAAACTTTACGGTAGGAAATTACAAGTCAACAAACATGGAAGTTTTTGTGTGGAGTGTCATTGTGGAACCAGTGTATTTTGCGTGGTACTTTTAAATCATATCTTGCTCTACAGTTATCTACCGTCTCTATCGTTACCTACAACAAAGTCTGCTTACATTGTTCTTTTTCAGATATTCATAATTAATATTATAACGTATAAATAAGCTTAAAAATCTTTTATTGTGATATATTTCAAAGAAAATATTAGGCGACTTAAACTCAAAACTCAAAGTACGCTATCTTTAGACGTAGAATATAATCAATAATTAAAATAAGAAGTATCAAATACGTGAAAAACATTATTAAGTTTTTAACTTTAGTACCTACCTATATTCGGCCTTGAAATAACTAACACTTAAATAGCGTTTATTGGTGTGTGGTACACAGTTTTCGTATATTGTGTATAATAACGTTAAATTTTCCCTCGGTATATTTCTACCCACGCTACCTGGCAACGTTTAAAATTAGTTAATCATCTATTCATCAATAATTAAATGCGTGGAGACGACGTGTTGTGAAAGCAAGTCGCTAAATTTGGTACCAACTCACATAAAATACACAATTATTTTATTCGTGGTTTAAAATAATAGCGTGTGCGATTCATATTATTTTGTTCATTTGATCCCTCACAACTCCTCGTGCGTGTAGAGGCTAACGATAGTCAGTAAAAACTAAAAATCCCTTTAATTTCGTTCAAAAACCCTAAAAAACGAATAAATAGTTCTGTTATCTTAGGTAAAATTTGCATTTTAATCTTGAATACCTAAGTGTGAGTTTTTCCTATATCCAAAGTAAATACAATTTTCTATATGGATATATTGCGATATTGCGGATATAATGCGTTTATTAAGGGGCGTTAAAACCCACTTTCTTATGACTTGTACCAATGATAGAGCGATAAATAGAATAGCTTGCTATTGAGCACACGTCACGCGCACCTGTAGTGCGATTAAACTCCGCTGGACGTTATCGCGCTGTAACATCCAGTACGCTTAATTCTGACGTCAACAGTTAGGGCTGTCACTCAAATGTCAAATGTGAAGGATTATGTCATATTTCAGCGAAAAGGTGCAGGAGTTTTAATATTATAGAGAAGCGGAAAAGTATGGTAAGACCAGATTGCAATGTTTTCACGGGAAATGTGAACTGTTAGATTTTTCCGCACGAATTAAAAGAATACCTGAAACTAATAATAGTATAATAATTTCAAACAAATATATAACACATTTATGTGTATTATACGACTTGCAAAATAATTAAAAATCAAAATCTGTAAACGAGCGAAATAACAAGAAAACTTATAAACAACGCTATGGAATCTAAAACTCCATTTTAAAAGCATATTAAAGCTTTAGTTTAAATTTATCTAGTAACCTTGGACAAACTGCCAAGATGGTGCACCGGTAGATCCTGTCGTGTATATTATACTTATATTTTGGATCCATACTGTCTGTTCAGTGCTCTGATAAGAACGGGGAAGGTAAACAATAAGCTTCCGTTGGCTCGTGTGGTTGCCTTCACAGTCTACCAACTCTTCTATGGCGAAGTTGGTAGGTGGAAAATCTACTTGTATGAACATAATAATGTAGTTAGGTAAATTGTACAGTTTTAAGATAGACTTTGGACTTGGATAATAGGAGTGGTGCCTATTAGGTAGGCAATTGAATATTTAAAAATGACGTCTTTTCTAAAGATTTCATTTAAATTTAAATAATAGTAAATCAACGACCAAAGAGAATATAATCACTACGGCAACGACAATTATAAAGACAAATCCACGGGCAGGTCAGCTTGTATTTTATTGTTCAAATGTTATTTAACTTGGGGAACAATATCCGCCATGGTACCTAATAATAATTTTATTCTTATTTATGGGACTTTAACATGCAAAAACGCGGGTTGCTGACAAATGGCTTCGGACCCACGGATCTTCACAAACTTTAAGGGACGATCCATTTTCGCAGAAATAACCTTCAGATACATTCAGAAGTCTCTTGGTATAGGAACTTATATAATTTAATGGCAGAGGCAGAGTTAAAAACAACTTTTAATCACTTTAAATTTCAAGCGGCTAAAATGAGGATCAAAGAAATCAAGGCTGTCGAGCACAGAGACAGTTTTTAGCTTTGAACTTTGACAGTTCTAATATCCGTTATTGTTTTGTGAACATTTTACTTGACATTTTATCCTTTGACGAAGGCCCGTGGATATTTGAGGGACGGGTCAGCGGTGATAGAAATTATCTCCGGAAGCGAGATTTTACTATTGCGATGACAAGGCATTTCTCTACTCATTTTGATAATAAATACTTGAGTAAATTTATTTTTATTATGTTAAAATCTAAAATTAACTATTTAATATTATATCTTTAAAATCCAGCTATTAAAAAAAACTACAGGATCAAGAAAGCTCTAGAATTCCAGAATGAGAAAGCATCTTAAGGATGCTCCACTTAACTCACTAATTGTAATGAAAGGAAATGTGAATATTTGGACTCATTTCATAGGAACGCAATTTCACTCGCTTTATTGCATCACGGAAGACTTGTAAGTAATTTAATAAAGTTTAATGAAACAAGAGAGTCTGAACATTTTTAGTTACACGTAGTGGGTAGTAAGTATAAATATTAAGGATTTGATTTTAGTATAGAATCTCTCCGAAAATTACTTATGAAATTCAGTACGATTAACTTTATAATTTAGTTTTCATATTATATTGTTTTAATAATCTGTCTTCTTTTACTAAGGTATTGTGGCTTCCACAAATAAATCCGTTTGTTTATTTCGTTTAGACATAGGGCTTGCTCTTTTGATATTTTATAAAGAGTTACAAAGTTTTACTAGAGATAAACACAAAGCCCCAAAACTCTGTAATAAAACATCTAAAACTTTGCAATAATTTTCGAGACTGCCTCTTCAAATTTCGAAGAATTTTATAATAAAAGCTACTGAAGCCAGAGAGGCTTCGGCTTGAACATTGACGAACGGTTGGCACTCTTCGATACAAAGTGGAAACCTAATCGCCGTCAAAAATGTTAATAAATTGAATTAGACAGAGGTACCGAAAAGCTCTCAGCAAGTCTGTTAGAAAAAGTGCGGGTATCAACTCAGATGCTCAAAAAACCATGGCAATACTTTGGAATTTTTATATTCGGTACTACCTACTCGTTTTATTTTCATCTTTAGCTTTAGAGCGGATTTTGTGATCTAAACCGAAATCACATCATTTTGGTTTAGGTCTTATTTCCATCGACCATGCACTTTGATTTGAGAGCATGCACAATGACTTAGTGTAATTTACATTTAGCTTAGAAGTATGATTTACACAGAACCCTGTGTAAAGGTATAATTTGAACTCTCACACGAATATAGTGCTAACAATCTGCTGAAATGTCAGCAACATATTCAAAAGCTCACATGAATTGCGAAGTAGGTCACAATAGACACGCGTCAATGTAGACAGTGTCAAGTGTGGTCAAGATGCAGTACAGGTGGGAAGAGTGGACTGGAGACCAAAGATAGTGGCCGAGTCACAGAGTATGTAGCTATGAAACACAATTCAAACTATAAAGGAGATCCCACAATGCTTCTAAAATACTGCCAACGCCAACCTTGCGTCAAAATACAAACAAAATATATAATATTCATTTTGTACAACGGGAATTACTCACGTATTTACATAGGAGTTAAACAACTCTCGACGTTTCGACCACAACAAGAGCAGTCTTTATCAGGAGGAGTGAGCGTCCCGCCGTGCCCCGTCTCCTCTCAGGTCGCGCGCGCGGTTCTCACTGCCGCAATGAGAACCGCGCGCGCGACCTGAGAGGAGACGGGGCACGGCGGGACGCTCACTCCTCCTGATAAAGACTGCTCTTGTTGTGGTCGAAACGTCGAGAGTTGTTTAACTCCTATGTAAATACGTGAGTAATTCCCGTTGTACAAAATGAATAGTATAACTCACGAAAATTTTGAAAATATATAATTCTATTTTTCTTTTTTTCGCATTATTAAGATATATTTTATATCGTAAGATTAATAGGTTAAGTAGGTTAGTTTCTTTGATAGCAGAATATTGTACGAAACATAAAATGATAAGTAGATAAAAATATCATAAATTCATAATTATGGTGTATATAAATCATTATTCTTCTTGTACCAATAAAAGTTTTCATAAATCATAAAACATTTATTGCAAGAAATATGGTAGGTGTACATAGGTCTTAAATAATAATAAACTGGTTTCACATATTTCACCAAACACTTAGCATGCAATATTTTACTTATAAAATAATGAATTTAGTTTCCAAGTTAAGAAAATATCATCTAATTTATGTCATACAAATAAGCAAATAATAAAATTCCAATTGTAATTAAAATGTCAATTAAGAGCCCTGTTAAATTTTTGAAGTTTTGCGAAATTGGATATTTTATGCACCACGTGACCGGCGCGTCACGCGAATTCTATGAAAAATACTAAATGATCTTGATACTTCGTCGATCTAAAACATACAAATATACTAATAATTATTTTAGATCTGTAGAAAATGGCATCGAATAAATTCCATTTTATTGAGTGGATTTTTTTCAGTTTCATTCTGAAATAATTATTATATTAATGTTTTTATTTAATTGATAGGTGTTTAATATATTTTCCTAAATTCAAAATGGCGGATATTTTTATTTCAATATTTGAATCAATTATGTTTTATCTTAATAATATCAATATTCATTTTAAATCTGATTGATTATTTGAAATCAATTAAGTACATAATTTTAAATTAAAACATTCATGATTAATAATTATCTATATAAGAATAAAACTGAAAATAGTCTTATTGAAGTTAAATGTCCTCATTCATCTCATCTTATGGGCTCATTATTAAACCGATTCTTCTGAAATTTGATGTGTAGGTTTGTAATTAAATGTTTTTTTTGTCGAATGTTGGGACTTTATGTAAGTTCGAAAGTCTAAATTGAACGGACTAAATACAAATTCTAATTATAACAAAACAAATAAATTATATTACCTATATATATATTTAAGTTGCTTGTTTTGTTAGATGGTATATTTGTGTTTGAATAAATAAAAGTTTCGTTAACGAAACTTTTATTTATTCAAACACAAATATACCATGTTATTATCATTATGTTTAGGTATTATCTTTGTAGTTTCGAACTTTATATTTATTTTTATTTTATTACGAACTTATTGAAAATATTTCATTTATATATTAAAAAAAGTGGCCAAGTGCGAGTCGGACTCGCCCATGTAGGCTTCCGCAGCAATTGTTTATATGAAATAGTTTATGACGTATTATAAAAAACTACTTGATAGATTTCGTTCAAACCAATTTTCGTTGTTAGTTTTTATAGTTATGTATAATATATATTTTTTCTAGATTTATCATCCTCTTAGTTTAGAAATTAGAGGGGGGGGGACACTCTGTTTTCCACTTTGGAAGAGTCTCACGTCCAAACTATTAAGTTTAGAATTAAATGGTTTTAGAAACATTGTTATGATTTTAGAAGACCTATTCATAGATACCCCACACGTATGGGTTGGATTAAAAAAAAGTTTTTAAATTTCAGTCCTATGTATGGGGACCCCCGAATTTTATGATTTTTTTTTCAATTATTTTCTGAAATCTTAGTGCGGTTAACAGAATACATCTACTCACCAAATTTCAACGTTATAGCTCTTATAGTTTCCGAGAAAAACGGCTGTGACATACGGACGGACAGACGGACGGACGGACGGACGGACGGACGGACGGACGGACGGACGGACGGACGGACGGACGGACATGACGAATCTATAAGGGTTCCGTTTTTGCCATTTGGCTACGGAACCCTAAAAAACCAACCCGCACTTGGCCAGCGTGGTGAATTAAGGCCTAATCTATCTCGTCAAGAGAGAAGTCCCTATCCCAGCAGTGGGAACGTGAATAGGGGTGTTATTTTATATACAGGGCGTCCCAAAATTATGGGCCATGAAGGGGAAGTACCATATATATCGTTGATAGTGAATTTTGCTCAAAGAAGACTTCATTTTATTTTAAAAAGTAAGTAATTTAATTAATTAATTTACAAAAAAAAATGTTTCATGTTTTTTATTTGATTAAAATAATTAATTTCACGTTGTTCCTTTCTTTTAAAATACTATGTTACTTAAGCAGAGTTATTATTTTTTAGCTTTTCTTTCGATTGGTATCATAAAAATCGAGTATTTTTTTTCTACATGTAAGTCGGTTCGATTCCCAGACAAAGCAAGTAATTTTTAGAAAATCAATGAATGCAGAATTACTAACTTTTAAAAATAAAATGAAGTCTTGTTTGAGCAAAATTCACTATCTACGATATTTAAGGTACTTCCCCTCCATGGCCCATAACTTTGGGACGCCCTGTATTTATTAGAAAGGTACATATTTAATGTTTACAATAAATAATATATTTATTAGAAAGGTACATTATTTTTTGTTTACATATTGGATACTCGGTAAAAATAAGAACAAAAAATTACGGAATATTTTCTTTGTAATAAATATTATGGAAATCTATACTACAATTATCAAGCTGAGGAGATTGCTTGTTTATTTGTTTGAACGTGCTACTCAGGAACCGCGGGTCCGATTTAAAATATGATTTCAGTATTGGATAGTAAAATGATCGAAAAAGGCTATAAAACATAAACTAGTAATGATCGAAAAAGGCTATAAAACATAAACTAGTAACTAAAAACGCAAGCGCAGCTGTCGGCGGGTCGGCAAGTTAGTCATAATCTAAAAAAATCATAGGCATAATTACATTTAGTCGTACGGTTTCACCAAAAAAAGTTGCCTTGTTGTTTTTTAATTAGGATAGATAACTTTAGATATGCAATCCACATCCTACAGCATAACCTCCAAATAAATAAGGTTAAACAAGATGACAATGATGTGGTACAATTCTTAGGCCAGCAACAAGTGGTACAATTCTTAGGCCAGCAACAACAATAATTGATCGTTATCAATAAAAATAACAATTGATCGTTATCAACGGATCAACTTATGTCGGTCGTAGTATCGCAATAACACATACACGCACACTAACAGCGTTTTTACAGCAATTGACAGTCCCACACACTGACATTTTACGAAATATTTCTATATTTTATTCAAGAACAACCGACATAGGTCCGACCTCGACAAGCGCTCGCGCGGTACTAAATGGAAAAAGCCGGCGGAATGAAAAAACTACTAAATTATGGTAGTTTTATTTTATTCATAAAAAATTACCAAAACCGTTCTACAAATTAAAATTAATATCATAGTTTAAGCAAATGTTGATAAATATTTTGATATAAATATGACGTCCCATTGATTTAGAACTTCGGAGTTATTGAGGTTTGTTTCGAAGCATTTTCGGTCGATATTAAATTCGGTATATCTTTAGAATAAAAGCATTTAACGAAAATGTACTCTACTCTAAATGAAGAATAGGATATACGTAACATAATAAAAATTAGTTTGATCGCCCATATTCGTTAGAATCTACAAATTAGAGCTAAGAAAACAGGTCTTCGAGCGTTTTTTACGAAACATGTATCCGGAGAATGATTATTACTCAATATATAAACAAGTTATCTAAAATGTTTCTTACTACTTTTGTAGAGGAGAAAACGAACTATTATAAAAATGTAATTGTAATATCAAACAACTAACGTAAACCATAGAATTAGGACGAGAAAACCGAACAATTTCGCGATTTCCGGTAAAAGGCCTCTTAAATGAAAATAAAATGTCAATTCTTTTCAAGTTTTTTTTTTTTTATTTTTTTTTTATAAGTTTAGGGAAACTTACAGCTAGTTAAACAAAAAGAAATAACAATATACACTTAAGGGCTACTTATAGGTTTCCACTTGTAGCAAAAATATAACAAAAACAAATACGTACACTTACTATATACCAAAAACAAATTAAAATATTTATCTAAATATAAAATTATTTATATATAAATGTATATAATATAAAATTACTATAATTACTTATAAACGAATATATTATATAAAACTAAGAAATTATAAATAAACACAATATAAACATAAAACAACCTATTTTTCAAAAAATGATTTGCTAGACAATTGTTTTAATTGTCTAGTACTAGTGTACTTACTAGTGTCTAGTACTAGTTTACTTATTTTAAGCATTTATGATCCTTCTAGTTAAACTTAATTGTTGTTTAAATTTGCCGCTTCACACACTTTGCACTATTTCAAATCAAAAAGAAAAGTTCTACATAACTCTTAAAATATTCGCACTCTCATACAATTTGTGTATGACACGGAAAACTAGAACTTATAAACAATTTACTAGTGCGGTGCGGTATCACGGTGAGTTTTCAAGTATTCAGTTGAAAGTGAAGTTGCCTCATTTCCGTGCTGCGAGCTTCAAAATGTGCAGCTTTTAAATACGTGAGATGGGTGGGTTTTGTGTCAATTTTATCGTGGAAATATTTTGTTCAGTGCACTACAGTTCACTAACACTTAATATAATCTCCGTTAAATTGGCAATATTCGTTTTTGTTGTATTAATAAACAATTAATTATTGAATTTACTGATGATTTAATTCGAAATATAAACAATCTGAATATATCAACAATACCAATTATTTCCATAATTTTAAGTGAAAAGATTAATTGTGTCAGAAAATGTTTGTCTCTATTATTATTCTCTAATTATATGTAAAACGTTTTCTAAAAACTTAAAGCTCAAATCACAACCAAAACGAAACAAAAACCCCTTACTTAGTTTTCCATACCACCTAATAGACATTTAAGTATACGAAGCGCATTACTAAGTATCGATTTTTAATATACCCCATTAAAGTTAGAGTGTCTGGTTGATTGCTCCATCAGGCAGGGTAATGCGTTTACTAGTACATCACCACTAAAAGCAATTTCCCAGATACATATGTCTTTGTACTGAATACAAGCCTATATATAGTACTTTTATAAAAAGTGTACTTTTAAAATAGCCTTTTATCTTTTACGTTTTTTATGCGGGTGGTCTTCCAGATTCTTTTATTACTACTTACCTGAAAAATACTGATCCAATTTGTAAATTATTATTTGCAAAACTATAGTTTTAAAAATCTTATTTTTCAATAATAATTATGTTCAAAACATTTTTCAAAACAATGGGTAATCTAATAGATTATTTTGCTCTTTTTGGAAAATAGTATTTTGATAGAATATGACAAAAAATAAGACGAAAGCCTCTTATCTTTTTCGCATTTCCCATTCCCTATCCATAAAAGTAACCTACTTACAAAAACATAAGAAATCGGATTATTGATCTTTCCGGTTCTCAATAATCTTGTAATGCATTACGAGTACCTACATACATTGCATAGTCAATGTTTACCTGTGGAACTCTAGAAAAGTGCTTCACTGAAATATTACCATTTTCTAATTCATTTCATCTTAACAGGAATTACTTACGTATTTACAAAGGAGTCATAACACTCATTTTCATTTATTTTCTAATTGATCAGTTGGCCATTTTGTGTAGATGCTTGCTTCTACGTATTTCGGTTACAAAAAATTTAGTAGGTAACACTATTAATTTTACTATAACGGTAATTATTATCTTATAAAAGACTTCTCTTGTGAAGTCGAAACGTAGAATGTTTATACTTCAGATACGTGAATTCTCGTCGTACGCTTTTTCTTTGTGCATTATTTGCTCATGTAATTTGCTTTTAAAAGTGTGAAAGTATTACACATTATTGAAACTAGCGAACTCGTACGATATAAACATTATGTACTTTGCATTTTAAATGTAAAATTATGTATGCAATACGCCCCAAGATGAGTTTCCTAGCTGTAAGCCTAATGGATAATAAGTTAGAATCCAGTTAGTGTTTTCGAATAACGAGAATAAGTTTCCCTGTACACGATGGAATAAGTTGAATAGTTACTAGTTACTTTATAGAATTACAAAACGCTGCAATATGATAGTCTGATAGCTTTCCTGAAATTGATTAACTGTTCATGATTTCGTGGCAAGGAGTGGATTATGGTTAAGTATTTTCGAAATTTAAATGCGGTATTATACCCGTCAATTGCCTTCTTATTATTGAGATGAAAGTGTTTAATAATATAAAACTAGATGTCTTTCCATAAATCATCTAATAATTTAATAACATTAACAGTTTAAAGATCATTTAATTCTCATAAGAATATATTCACTTACAAATAAGAAAACAAATCACTTAAAAATAACACACATTAGGGTAACTCGTACATGATAAGTAATAAATTTATAAGCTATTTAAAAACGCAACTAAATTTTATAAAACTGATAGTGGGTACATAACGTTATATGACTTTAATTATATAAATAAAGAAATGTAAACTTTATGTAAATTTTATAGTACTGAACATAAACATTTTTAAGAATCTCCAAGGAATTATTATATGTTATGTTTTGTTATTACAAAACCAATAATAATAAATAATTAGGGTAGGTATAAATATAGACGTTGAGTCCTGTAAGCAGGACCTACGCTTGACTTGTTTATTGATAGAACAATAAAATTCCTGCTCGGTCTTGAACATTGTTATTTACTCTTTTCCAAGAATACGAGTATATCTAATGGTTTACGAGACGGAAAACTAGGTAACCTTTGTTTACTTTTGCCCTTCGCAAACGTTTGAGATACTCTGGGATAAAATTTAATATTGGTTAAAATAATTATCTTAATTCATTATGCAATTGCTGATTAACGTTATTATAGCTGATGAAATAACACTAAATTATAAAACTCTAACTTTCCGTCCTTGGCTTTGATTGCGATTAAATGGTCTTTATCGAGCGTCAATGAATTTTCCCTGGGAAAAATTTGATAGTGTTATTCTGATATTTTTTGAGCTAATTTCTGATATAACTGTATAGTAAAGTTGCATTCATTTTAATATGTTTCACAACCGCTGAACGGATTTGAAAATTATCTTAAAATTTGCCAATACATTTATCGAGGAAGGCTATATTATACAAACTACATAATATATAGATAGAAAAACCCAAGCGAAGCGTTGGGGGTCAGCTAGTTCATACTAAAACTTTCCTGTTTACAATATTAGTAAAGTTTGTCACCTGTAACATACAATGTAAGTCACCCTAACTTATTAGTATTGATTTAGAATTTCAGGGTTGTATCTAGATTTCGCTTTATTATTAATGCTTTTAGGGCCAGGGTCACGGCGACGCTCCATTAACAACGAAACAGGCGGTGCTAATGTCCTGATGTCGAACACTTGAGAGAAGCGATGAGCAAAGCGATTCAAATTCAAATAAATTATTAGGAATAAGGTACTGAATCTATTTAATTAAGTCTTACTTCCTAAAAATGGTATTATGATAAGAATGTGTTTGGATAAATTAATTCTGCTTACAAATATAAAGGCAAAAGTTTGTGGTTTGTTGATATTTACTTATATAAATTTGATAATCTACGTTCTTATCTAAGAACGTATTTCACCATAAAATATATCATAGCTCGGGCAAAACCGCGTGACGCTGATACTTGGAAAATACTGAAGCTTTTAAAAATGTATTACAAGCCCCGATAAATAAAAATAGTTTTAATTATGTGTTTAAATGATACTTCGTTTCCTAAATTCATCGATAATGAGTAAAAAAATTTTTCAGTATATTTTGTGTCAAACAGGACTCAAACCTACTAGGACGTTCTACTAAGCCACCAAATTTCAATTAAAATCTTTGATATAAATATATGTACAACATAAATTGAAAACTTATTTAATAATCTGACTGTAACTTGAGAAATCACAATTCGCGCTTACAGAAATTAATAATTAACAAGATATTAACCCTGTAAAAGACTTTGTGAAAATATCCCTTCCAAAGAGAATTTATAAACAGGAACCTTACAGGGGTTGTAACTTAACGGGGGAAGACTTTTTTTTATTAACTAATTTTAAAAGTTATCTCACAAAATAAATGGTGTTTTTACAACACATCTTCTGACCGAAACCATAACAAAAATATAAAAGTTGCAAGAGTCATAATTATGGAGTCCCTCGATAAAAATACAAATTACGTTCATGAAGGCTTTCAATTAAATAAGTTAGTGGTTATAGGCATAATTACAATTCTGAACACAGATTAATTATCACCTCATTAGATCAATCTGCTAGGTGTCTAATTTCTCGGCCACATTACGAGTTAATAAATTACAATAGACGATAAGACTGCATACTTGGAGATGTTGAAAACTTAATTTAAAATTTTAAGTTGCCTAATTGATTTCTAGACCAACTGCGACTAATTTAAAATTATACTAACAAACATGCAGTGTGTTAATAGGTCGAATTGTCATCTTTTCGAAGACTCTTTATGGCATAAAATAAAAGTACTAGGCCAACAGAAGCTTTAAAGAGATAATATGGCTAAGTCAGTCTAATATCTTTCGGGTGGCATAGGTTACAGTAGTACGAAGATATAATATGTAGTTCATCAAGTCTTGCATAACTAAACTTGTTCTTGTGTAACTAAAGTTAAAATCTGACACCAACTCCACTTGAAAATAGCTCGGTTATCTTTCTTTGTAAGTCGGCATCTGTTAAACCCGACTTTAACTTCACATTTGGCCTGCTTTAAGTCATTTGCATTTGCATACGGGCGGGTCTCTTGCACTCGCGAACGTAAAGTTCCAAATAGCAGCTTTGAGAAGTTTAAATAATTACGAACATAAAGATTAACCTTGGCACAACCTAGGTATTTCAAATGTTTCGTAAAATGCACTAATCATAAGTTTTGTATATCATAATATCAATATCATAGGTATCATAAAACCCATTATTATAAATATATATAAGAATAATTACAAATCACAACGTAACCTTGGTCCTCGAGTATGGGAGTCGAACCCACGCCACCCAGTTAAGCCCTGGTTGCTTATTATGATTATGTTTAAAATAATCAAACTCACCAAAAATTTAAGTTTTAGGACATGATTGTTATTTTGCTGGCCCAATTCACGTAGTTCTGTTCATTAAAACGGTAATAGGATACACCAAGGTAAATTGCCGCTATACCGCGCTTATCTGTGGTTATTTTCATAAACGAGTAAAATATACTTATTAGTATCAACCTAATATTTTAATGATCTTTACTTACTTAAAAATAAGCGAGCATCTCAGAGCACCTAATTATCTTAACGACAAAATTAATGAATCGTTGTTGTACCTAAAATAAAGGTCTTAACCTGATTAAGTTATGTATATGTGTTCCAAGCAAAAGTGCAAAATGTCTTTACAGTTTAAACAATAAAGTACGTAACTTCTTATTTTTTAAATAATTAAAGGAAAACAATCTAAATGTTCACTTATTAACGTACTAATTACTTTGAAGTTAAATATGGCTTTCCTAACATCTACTGTCCGAACTTAAACAACAAAGTGACGTAATTAGAGATCTTGCTAAATTTAAATCATAGGCCTATTTAGCAAAACTTTTAATTCAAATGATGACAAACTGTACTGAATTAAAGCTTGTGCTTCACTGGATTAGCTATTTTGAAACAATGTTTATAATATTTTCGTTTTATTTATAAAGATTTTTTTTTTGCTGTCAACAAAGACGCTATTTGCTTACCATATCTTAAAATTAAAATGAACGTATTGTACAAATGATACCTATATAATTGATATGCTTCACATATACATTGATTTTTCTATTTCTATTACAAAAACAAATTACTTACTCGTATATTCAGATATTCATTGAAATGTTAAATCAGTACAAAATAAAACTACTCATACATGAGAACGTACAAAAATCGATTAACTGGTAAAAAGCCTAGAGGGCATAACAGGTGGGACTGACGTTGTATAAAAAGATACTGCAATCGAGTAAAGATTTTTTTATTACCTCTGTGAGAAAGGAACATAATGGAGAATGAAACATATGAAGTGAAACAAATAATATTTTTTGGTATAAAATGACATATAATATGAAGATAACAATGACGTATGAGAAAGTAGGTATTAAATATCCACATTTCTAATCTGTTTTTTATAAATTTAAACAAGAATGAAAAAATAAGACAAAATTGCAGTAGACATTTGTAGTCGATGGTCTCTAGCTAGCATCTCTAGCAGTGGCAGTCAGCCCGCATCCAAATGAGGGTGCGAACTCCTAAATGTAAACATTAAGTTCGTCTAAAGGGACAATCAAAGGGCCGACCCTTTCCTCGTGACGGGGAAACTCTAATTAATTGAAATGTTTATGACATCAGCCTTGGGCCATCCAGGACTCGTGTAACTGTTACCCAATTTACAAAGTTATTACAAGCAATGTGCGTAATTTATAAAGCCACCTATGTGGTTAACATTTTTGCAGAAATATTAATGGTAGGTTTGAAAAACCCGAAACTTTTCTTGAAAGCCTATATTGGAAATCCATGTGCTTAATCAACTATGTTTAATAAAAGTACTCACACAATAAATACATTCCCAAAAGACTGATTATAATTATATAATCGTTACATACATGGAAATGAATGTAACGATAAATAATAATTAATTATTAGGAACAATCGATTGAGTTACCTACTTAAATACTTAGATAATTCACAAAGCACATTGGCACACTTCTCTCCCAAATAGTCAAAGCGTCTGCATCAGAATGCATACACCTGACACGATAGAAATAATTTATGGCTTGACCAATGAATCGAGCCGGCGAAATGAGCAGTAGCGCTAAAACAAGAGAGTTCCATTTGTCTAGCGACACTTTCCGAAAGCGGCTCGATCGGAGCCAAATTAGGATTGACGCCGACAGGTTTTGTAAAAGCATTGCACTGTTGAATTATTAAGGCAACTCAGACTGGCTCTATATTCGTACCGCCGCGCGCCGCTCGACGTCTGAAACTAAACCTATATATACATACCAATCCAGCCAACCGTTTACAGAACCCTCATTTTCAATTCTGACACCGGGATAAAGTGGCCGGCGAATGAATATAAGCCGCTGTGGGCAATCCTAAAACAAAAAACCATTTCAACAATTGAAACCTTTTAGCCGTTATGAATAACCGCGGTTCGTAACCCGAACTCATTAGGTACACACGGCATAAGAACCTCGGTAGCATGTAGCATGTTTCTATAACGTAACAATGAAATAAGCCGCCGGATATGATCAAAACTACAGCTTCGGAAATTGTGTTTTGAGCTATAGAGGGAGGAAAACTTTGAAAGCAATTTCATGAAAATTTAATGTTTCTCAGAACTCACGAGAATGAGGAATTTGAGAAATGAAGCCAACACTGAGCATAGCTAATTTGTTACAAATTTTTAATGACGTCTACAGAGTTTCACGGTCTTGCCTTCAACGTCAATCTTCGGGAACATGGTGATTCTACTTTGGATGATAAACCCAGGAAAACTTTTTAAGAGTTTCTTTTTACTTTAACGAATATTTTAGGTAACTAAACAACAGACAATCCAGCATTCAACTATCTCATGAAAACTCTTACTGAACTAAAAATTCTCGACCTTATCTACTAAATTTACTTCTTACCAAAATAGTAACTAGTAGAATCTAAGCAGTCCACCTATTAAGTCTACGCAACACTATTAAGCTACTCATAGACAATATGATGTAGGTAAGGTAGTGCAAGAGGGAACAGAGCAAACTAATTACACGTTTACAGTATTTGCCCGCGTAGTGATTGCCGTCGCCGGCGGCCCTTGGTGAGTATCTACTCACGAACAAACCCAACACTTACACTAGTTAACTACAAGATGAGGTATATTCTAATACTATGTTACTATATATTAGTTATAATATAAGTTACTCGATGAAGAAATTAGAGAAGATAAAGAGAATAAGGAACATTGTGCGTCGTAAAGGTTCTTTGATGTCAGATTAATTTATCTTGTGCAAAATAATAACAATAAGATGTTGCTAATTCCAAGACACGAACGGTATTATGAACAAAACCAATAAAGAATTTTACTTTTCCCATTTGTGGATACCTTGCACGTGAACTAATAACGGATTCCCAACTAGTGTAGCCACCAACGACGTAATCTCGTTATTAATAAGTTCGTGACGCCGGCCACATCAGCCCAGCTTCCGTCGGCGAAGGCATTTGTACCACGTGCTTAGTTTCAGGTGAGACGAACCTCCATCCTTTTTGCGCGGCCGTAGTTTTGATTAAGAGTAAGGGAGTAGGCATAAATTCCTGGCCATGAATCAATAAGCCGGTGCACACTCGCGTGTTTGTGTGTGGTTGCGTCACACAAACATGTTGGCATACGGTATTTTGACGGCTCTCCGGGCCGACTTGAGGGTTGCTCGCGCGTGCCGTCGAGCCAAACGCGATTATTTATGGAAGCTTAGAAAATAATTGCGTAGGTAGGTGCTTAAGGAATTCTCGGGGAAATCAAAATTCAAAGTTCACGCAAAATACGTAAAATACAACTCAATGAGTTCTTATACAGTAATTGTGTGTTTATTCATTACGAGACGACTTTTCTTGATGTGTACTTGACACGTAGAGAGTATAAAATATTAACTCCGTTATAAATGTTATGTAAGTAATTAATTTGCAATTTTATAGTGAATTATTATGTAACTCATAAAATTATAATAGAAACCGAAATATCCTATATTTTAAATAATTATAGAAACTCTTTTCGTTCAATCAATTTGATGGAATTTAAAAATATAAATATCCTACTCAGGTTACTCAATAAAAGTTTTTGAATGGCCACCGCGGATTTGAAGCTAATAGTCGTCGGATGATTTCCTGACGGCGAACTCGATGAGCGGATATGCGGATATGGATTGCAGATTCATTTCCCGTCGGAGCTAGGAACTGGCGTGTATGATCTGCAAGCTTTCAAGGTAGGTACATTTATCACGTGTGTTTTATAAAAAAACGTTATATTCGTCCGACCCATTCTCTCACGCTCACGCTTTTCTTTCTTATACATAGAAAAGGAGAACTTCGCTTAACAGCTTAAGTTTTTTATGTTTTGATTTTTAAGCTAGAGAAAACTACCTAACCGCTGGGTTAGGTGGTTACTGTATAATCAATGTCAATCTCTGAGTGTGAATTTTATTGTAATTACAGCGCGACTTTAGGATGGTAAACATGAAAAACATGAAAATTACCCATAGAGAATGCTATAAATCTTAGCATAACCATCATCGCGAATTCAATTTACCAACAAAATCAGTTACACACGTATTTTGAGAGCGTGAATAGGCGTCCCTTGTCCTAACAGCCCTCACTCAAACCTGACAGAATCGATTTACCCACTTTTGATTTGCGGTAATCGACAAACCAGGTTTGGACGTACGGTTAGCCAACGCGTCACAGTCAAACTTTACTTGACTGCCATTCAATTTGGGCCGGAATGCTTGGTTACGCGAAGAATTGGCTTTTTCCAAAGTTCAGAAAATGCATTTAGGATGATTTCTCATTTTTTACACAGATTGTGCTAGAGTTACTGGAAATAAAAGGATGGACACTCGTTAAATAAATAAATATGATAATTCAAAACCAAATCCAGAATCCAGGGTGGATGGGTTTCATGCTGTTATCCGCAAAAACACTGCATCACTTCTACGCAGAGTGCGTTGCAGTACCAACAGCATCTTGCAGGTCATAGCTGACAAGTATGACTCGCCAGTCATACGCTCATTAATTTGTACCTCAATTGGTGTTAGTGTTTGAATTGTCTCATTTGTATCTTGTGTTTTCGTATGTAACTATGTGGATCTGAGTTGTCTTAATAAAAATGATTTTATTATTATTAAAACGAAATAAAAATATTAATAAAGGTCTTGGGAAGATAGTTAGGCACAGTACTTTACTTTACTTATTTTTAAAAGAACAATGATCCTAAAAAATTACAAAGCGAAAATAAAAACATTGTATAACGTGCGCAATTAGAAATGAGTTCTGTAAATGGCGTCCGCTCGCATGCGTTCTCGCTCACTCTCTATCGCTGTCTATACTTTTATCCTTGTTTTGCCAATCGTACCATACCTACCCGCCGCCATTTACAGAATTCATTTTCAATTGCGCACGTTATACCAGTTTAAGCACTCAGACTTTACTTTCAGACTGCACAATCTACTACAACAGACAGACTAGATGAGCCATGCAATAATTAAATTTCATAATGAAATGAACGTGAATCCTGACTTATCTTTGTCTCACTAATTTGCTGTGTAAAGATTAGTTCAAGACATTTGTATGACAGGGTAAAGAATATTTCAATGTTTACCTCCAACACGAAATGAGACGAAACACTTTCTCAAATAAGCTATTATGGAAACCATTAGCATTGTTTAGAGTTGTTTGCTAAACAAACTTGAGTCGGTTTAAAATGCACGACAAAAGGTGCGAGACCGCCCGCCCGCCTTCTCTATCAACAAAGTAGATATAGCCAAGTATTTTATTTCCATCACGTACGGGTTGTTTGAAATATTCAACAGCATCGATTATCACCCCGCTTTGTACACAAATACTTTTTATTCAATTTACCGATGAAGAGTCTGGGACAAATTTTAGATTAGCATACTAAATTTTTTGACGCGAAAACCGGAGACGCTTTCAAGGGTGAGCTTTCGTATAAAATGTTTGAAATTGTATTACCCGGTAAAGCTACTCGTACTTACAAGTATTTACAAATACACGCGTCTCGTTTGGTATGAGTGCCTTTGGAGGTTGAAGGTTTACGCTTGAAATAAATTGAAGTGTGAATTTTAAATAAGAGTTTGATCGCTTCAGTGCTAGAATACTTATAAGTTATCGTTAACATATAGATAAAATCATATGCAAATGTATTTATAAGGACAAATCCTTATTATTATAAGTATAGACTATCCGTGAAACGTGATGATGATTGGTCTGCTAAACGAATCTGTGTCGATTTTAGTTACAAGCGAACATAAATTGAGTTTATAGTCGGAATCGAGATTCAATCAACAGGGGAGAGCTGTCGAATGCCGTCAGCCAATCAGACCATCACACCAATTGGACTAGTCACGCGTTTAAAAAGGACGGCGACGTGACGGGACTTTTCCTATTTCAAACGAAAGCCTCCCGACTCGATTAGTAATAAAACGGGTAATTGTGCATTGTGATTAAGAACAACGTTAAAAACTCCAATTATTATCTCCAAAATGTAATTAATCATCATAAAACCCTCAATTTCGTTATGATTAATTTGCACCTGAAAAGCTTCATAAAAACATGTTCAGAACTTCCATGCCTATTTCCAGGAAAGAAACAAAGATGTAACGTTAATTATTACACCAGATTATGGAACAATAAACAAGAACCATTAATCTGCGTCAAAATGGCGGGCTAAAGGTAAAGTGGGCGATTTCGGGAGGACTACCCTACTCGGAGACATTAGCGGAATCGTTTCTGACTTGATACATTAACTACTGTCTCTTCACAACCACTGAGGATGTTGCTACTGCTAAGCTACAAGACATTTTATTAATGTTAAACAATAATTAAAATTACTAAACCCAATGATTATAACCAGAAATGACTTTAAAATATTTGGAATTTCCAAATACCTACCTTAATAAATGAAAGCAAAGTAAAGCAACCGCAAAAAGGACCTTTATCAACTTTCAATTATGACAAACAGATAAAAATATACGTCTACTTTAAGATTTAAAAAATCAAACAGCAATAAAATCTTTAGAAATCCGTTACAGATATTTATTGAAAAAATCCACCACAAACAAGATCTCTTTTCATTATTCTGCCGAATTGTAAATCCAAACAAAAGAGTAATGAAATGAAAGCTTTGGGTGAGAGAGCAAACCTATCATATGAAAATAAATGTAAGATATTTGAGGTGAACATTGTTTTCTTTCGAAACAAATAATTTACTAAAGCTTCGGATTTCACGCGGATGAAATAAAATATTCAGAACCTTTCAGGAATACGTAGAGGAATATTTTTTTGAGAACTGATTTATTTTAATGCTTATGCAAGGTTAATCAAAGGTGCTATAAGAATTTCTGTTTCTTATACGTGTCTAGATAGGTATAGAAACCATGATATCCGTTATGCGTAGCTTTTGATGTTTTCCGTTTGGATCATCAGAAAATACTCGCATAAGTTTGGAAGAAAATTAAACATTCCTGTTTTCATGTCGATACCTGTAACCTTTGTGTCGAAATAGCTTGTCTTATGATGAAATTAGTAATGTAAGATAATATCAAGTTCTACTGGGTATACCCGTTCTCAGTAGCTTATCGTTATATGGTTTTTTATATCGATGATGACTTATATGAAGGCAAAAGTTCGTGTTTTTTTTTATGCAATACCAATGAACCAGTTTATCATAACACGCTCAGAGCCGCGAGACCTAGCTTATATTAAATATAATTCTTCTGAGAATATAGCAAATATTCCAATAAAAGTAAAAGTTCTAAAGTAAGTAGTTTAGGTAAAACTAAATAAACACATGGCATAAATAATTAACAAAGAAGGATAAAACGGCGACGAGGTGCTTTGGATTCCAACGGTAAGTAGCTTAATGGTCTACTACTCATTGGAAATTTCCACTTGCATTGCACTACAGGATTGCGTATTTAAAGTTCTTTTAAGCTTTATCGAAGAACCGCACGCTTTTTATCAGTACAATAGTAAAATGTTTTTGTTGTTTTTAAATTAATCTTTTAAATACGAAGATTCATTACAAAACGGGAAAGTTAATTAAAACGCGGCAAAAACCACGTTGGAAAACTATAGCTCATATATCAGAATAACACTTAGGATACTATTTATCGCGGGAAAATCCACTAAACGCGGCAAAATCCTCTATAACACGGGAATCTTAATTAAAAAGCGCGGGTGTAAACTTGTATAATGATGGTAACTATTTGACTGAAAGAGATAACTTGTTAATAACAAAATCAGGCGAAAACCCATGCATAATAGAGGGTAGCAATTCACAGACAATTTAGTGTATGAGAACGGGCTCGACCTTCTGGCCGGTGCGAGAACGTGCTTGAACTACCAACTACCAATACCTTAAGTGTTATCAGTGAAAGATGCTAATAGTAAAATATAGGCGTAGTCATTCGTTTGTAGAGCGAGGGAGTTTTTGTTATCTCGTTCTGTTTTTTTTTGTTTAAATGGGGCCGTAACTGGAAGGTAGAAAAAAAAACAGTATAGAATAACATAATAAGACGCAAAAGTGCATAAATACAAGTATTAGTATTCGTTATATAGTTATTCGGCATTCTTTATGGATTAGTAAAGAATAGTATAAGCATCCCTAATTAATGTTCCCATTACACATCGAACTTTGCGTTCCGTATAAAAATAGCACAACGAATTTATTACGAGTATGTATAAATAACGTTTTCAGCAGACATTCAAACAAACTTAGTTAAGAAGTCATATCTATTACCGACCAGCAGATGCAAGTACCTATAATTTAGCTATAAAATTGTCTACTCATACAATATTTGTATATGAAACAGTAAAATATTTTACGAGTTCATTTTTATGACGTGAAACACTCTGTAATGTGTATGATGTATAAACTTACATTTAACTCTGCAAATATTATGAAGATAACTTTGTAAACTGTTAGAGATTGTATGAGATGTAGATTATAATTATTTCGTTATGGAAATTTCATAAGGACACTAAAACTTACAAATATTATATAAATCATGAAACTGTGTGAATGTATAGATGTTTGTTAATCTTTTAAGCAAAATTAATGGCATGGGTTTAATAATTTTTACAATAATAATTATGGCACATTAATATATCATCGGAATAAAAAGCCGCGGAATCGATAGCTAGTTAGAAAAGGCTTTCATAAGGCCGTATGCACATGAAAGTTGACTGTAGAAAACCGGCGTCAATCTACCAGCTTTTATTCTGTAGCTGTTTTTTTCGGAAATATTTCTATTTGCATTATAGTCTCTCTGCAGGGCATTTTACAGAACATCCAATTATT
This sequence comes from Chloroclystis v-ata, assembly GCA_963691955.1. Taxonomy (NCBI): domain Eukaryota; kingdom Metazoa; phylum Arthropoda; class Insecta; order Lepidoptera; family Geometridae; genus Chloroclystis; species Chloroclystis v-ata. Next base: position 4,562,749 of record OY829902.1, on the reverse strand, counting down.
CTGCATCTAGTACTAAACAGGTACTAAACATTTGTGCTCTAATTCAATCACCTTTCATTAATTGTTTCAATAACAAAACTAGCCGATCTGCGCCTGTAACTCCGCTTTACGTGCAAACGCATTAAGAACAAATAATCACCCGGATGTCGGAACAGCTTTGTGACGTCAGGTAGTCGTCAAGTGCGAAGCAAACAATCACAAGTCAAACCGGATTGATAGCGACCCGTGGCTTAATTAAAAGACTTTACTCAGCCGTACGCGCTATATTGGATCTTCAACCCCAAACTCGTATACTATTCGAGGGTGATTGATGTTATATCTATGGATGTTGTGAAACAGACAAGGTAAGTAGAAAATATTTTAAAATGTGACAGAGTACTAAAAATCTGATTAATTTATCAAAACTCAACATTAAGTGTAACAGTTTATATTGATTTAAATTTAAATCATGGTATTACCCGTTTCATGTTCAAATATAGTTAAAAACCATGATAGTTTAAAAAATTATACCAACCATGTTTTAAGACTACGTGTCCAAGTAGGTAATCAATATTGATTGCCGATACACATGCTTTCAACAACACAAGACAATGATCTAATATGGAATAATGGGGTCTGACAACGCTTCATAGAGCACCGGCCACTTGCCAATAACAATAGCTTACAGCTCAAGCAATTGCTGATGAAAACAGACGTACCTAGGTATATTTGACTAGGTTAGACCAGGCAATTTGCATCAACCTATTTGCTAGACAGGTGTTTGAGCACAATGCTTTACAATGCATATTAAATTATTATAGATGATAATTGTTTTGGTGATTATTTGCTACTATTATTCGGAAAAGAAAGAATATTTTATCTGGCACCTTCGCAACCAGCTGTATAAACGGAAGGTATATTCTATTTTCATAACTATACATATGTACCTACAACTATTAAAAATAAAGAAAACAAAGTAATTCTGAAGCAAGAATTACTTTGTTTTCCATTTTGATTTGATGATGACGATGAAAATTGTATTATGGCCAGTTTCTTTATTTGCTTTCTGAAAATATTCACAGCCAACATAGATGATGCTTCTTTTGCTTTTAAAGTGTTTGAAGTAAACTTACCTATCAATGCAGGACCTTGCCAGATTATCTGAAACAGAACAACCAAGTTAATACATGACCCAGAATCTAATGGCGCACAGAGATAGGATAGGAACATATACTTATTGTGTCGTAAAAGTGAGTAGGTAACCAGTTTATTGACCCTAAAGGCGTGTTATCGTTACATTTGCATAAGGCTGCGAGCACAGGACTGCTGGTAGTAACCCTTTCGTTTTATGGGCATTCGCCTATGCCCTAGGCGTTTTCCATTCTTATTTTTGCGAGTTTTCTTGATTAAATAAATTTCTGTTAGGTACTAGACGGCTGACAGTGATGTGGTCCAGACTGAATAGTATCACCCCATCGTCCAAACCTCAGCGTCAAATTACTAAGGGATAATGAGAAAAATCTAAACAAATCTGTTAAAATGCTGTCATATACACCACTGCATGTATGGTAACAAGCTCACTGAACTTAGAAACTGAAAAAGTTTCTTAACTCAATAAAGATCCCTAAGAGAATTTTTTAAGTTATTCTATTCGCTCATCTCTCAAACAATAGCTTATTTGAATGCTAATTAATTTGAATTAATCAAACACTTTGAAAAGATGAAATGAAGTAAATAATAGAATTTTTATGCGAAGAAATTCTAAAGATTACGGACTGATATTGTTATTTAAATAAGAATACCTAATCTTTTAAAAGTTTGGATGGTAGATATAAGTATTTGAATGTATTAAAAATAATAATGGAAGGTATAAAATGTTGTTACATAGGTATATTAAAACTTGGAATGTATTATATAATATAAAGCTTTATTTTTACCAAATAGTTTGTGTAATAATAGTAAGTAATTAATGTGTTTTGAAGGCCCTTGCATACAATCTATCTATATTATTATAAAAGAAAGTGGTGTTAGTTACACTATTTATAATAAAAAAATGGCTAAACGATTTGGCTGAGAATTGGTAGAGAGATAATTTTAAATCAGGAGTAGGACATAGGATACTTTATACAGCGGTAAAATATTATAAAGCGGGCGAAACCGCGGAGGGGAAAACTAGTACTTTATAAATCCTTTTTAAAGTATAAAAAAGGCGACGAGAACGTTACAAAACAAAGCATAATGTTCGAAATGCAGTGCAGTGCTTCGAAATAAACAAATCACTTAACAGATGCGGTAGCTAAAGCCCACGGGGCTCGAACTTGAAGCGTACTTTACTTAGTTTAACTTAAATTGTTGGTGTCAATTTATGTGCAACTGTATAACAGAGCTTAACTCTCGCCAAGTTATGAAGGTGTATTTGTACCCTCTGTTTGAGGAAAGCTAACCTATTCAGTTTCGCAGTTTGGTAACATCATCATAACAAATCTTTACGTCTCACTGTCACACCCATTTCTATCATTCTTTGTTTTCTAGGTGGCACAGTCTTCGTAAATTAGTACACAAAACGACTTTCTGCCCATCTTCTGACTTCCTTAATATGATTTGAGACACTCGCGAGAATGAGTGGGTACAACTCTTATAACCGCAATACATGGCATGTTTGGTAACGTATCTACAAACAGACAAAAATAATGAACGGCTACAAATCACGAATTGGGCTGGAAGGATTGGGGTGAGGCCCAGCGTCATGGAAAGCAATAAAATAATTACGATTTGATGCAAAATATAATAAAATACCGGACGAAATACGGGTCCGTTGCCCAAAAAATTATAATAAAAACCTTGTACCGATTACAAAGGTAATAAAAATAACAATGAATGCGAATTTCGTTGAAATGGACGGAACAAACAAGGATAACATTCATCAAGACTTTGTAAATGATTTTTAAGGCTGGCGCGAGGACGGAATGCCTAATGAATCTCCGCATTGGGCGCTTTGTTCCAGCATTTCATTATAGCAGGGACAGGTAGGCCCTACGTTGGCACAGCTGCTGTAAGCAGTTCGTTACCTGCTCCATTGTTGGGCGAGATATCACTGTTAGCTCCTACATGAATCAACTTGTTTTAGACTAGACCCGTAGCGTGAATGTGGGACATCTTGGTGACGTAGATAAATAAATGGAAAAACTGCTAGACAATTTATCGACCACCTAGATATCTGATTTACTTTACACAATAAAATATGCAAAACAATAAATGGTCTATAAATAAATAAACTTTTTTTCCAGAGGCAATTAAACCCGCAACCTTTTGCTTCTTAGCAGCTTTACAGCAGCCGCGCCACCTAGGTTGTATAATTTTTCGTAAAGCATAATGTTTATCGTATGTTACAAGTACAAGTTATATTCGATAGATAACAAAATTAGGATTTTAGAAAAGAGAGGTTAAATAATTTACTTAGGTACTTACACTACATTTCAAGTTTATTATCTGATTCTCAAAGATTTAGCTCTTTTGGGTGCAAAGAACTGCTTATTGTTCTCAACGAACCCCTCCAGAGTCAGCAAAACAATATCTCAAACAATTTTGAGGTCAAGTGATCTCATCCGAAGATTCAAGATAATTAAAAGAGCCAAGCATAATTGGAACAATTCGTTGTTATGGCAACCTCGCATTTTAAATCTGGTGAATATAATTATGTTACTTTTGTAAATTCAGAAATAAATTAGAGTTGTAGTAGTTAAAGAACTTTTATTCAACAAATTTTTGAAATTTGTGGCGGGGGTTTCCACGCATGTGTTCGTTTGCAGTATTAAAATACACATACATTTGAAAAGAAACTGCAAAGTACCGTTAGAGTTTTGAAACAATAGGTTTTCAGAATGAAAATAATTTTAAGATAAAGCAACATAATTTTAACTTAATGTAAATGAAAAACAATAGAAGCTTATTACAAACTCTTCAGATTGAAACTGGACTTCCACGATAAACTTCACCAAAGTTGATGCTCAAAATTCAGTTAAACCCCTGTATGCAAACGGGCGGGATCTCAGATCCGACAATCAAGTTGTTGTTAGTTACATCACGGTACTCTACATTGCATCCGCTCTGAACTGATTTAGTATAGTTTAACCCGCCGTTTGTGACGTCACTTTGACTTACGTGGTTTGTGACGCCGGTCATACGGACCGGGTTTTTCAAATTGAGATTTCATAATTAGATTTAATGCAGAGAATTTTAACTTATTTTAATATTGAAAAGCTATGTTTTTTTTACAATAATACAAGGTTATATCTGAAATTAAGTATATTTTATTCATCATTAAGCTTAAATAGAAAACACATTAAAAATAACCAAGTTTTTCTTATGTTTGCTTTAAATACCAATATTTTTGTAAAAAAAAATATTTTTTAAACTTAATCAGCCTTTTTCAGTTATATTATAATAGAAACTATAAAAAAACAAACAAAAAAAATTATCCGTACCATATTTACTTGTGACTATTTTACTTACGAAATCTGTGACCCTGGTCTCACGCACCGGGTTGGCGCTAAAACTCACATACGTCCGCCTTCCTCGCCCACGCGGGGCTTGCCAACGGTAGAGTACGTAAAATCAGGAGAGTACACGAAAATGCAACTCAATTGGTTAACTGGTAAAAAAGTTATTCGACTTTTTCGATCCACCCGGTCTCACAGACATACAGGTCACAAACGGCGGGTTAAGCGCCTCTCAAGTTCTAAACGTTCACTAAACTAAATATTTCAAATTTTCCTTATCGCTCTGGTATCAAAATGTAAGAAGCTGAATGAATATTATATCGTTAATAACATTAACATTAAAAAAACATTAGGATGAATGCACCTTGTTTACAAATCTGTTTGTTTTGTTACCCCGCGGTTAGATGTAGCTGTTTTAATATTAACTACTAGAAAAATTAATATATATTACTTATTTATAACAAATCCTGAATAACCCCGTGAATGTAATTACCGCAGCGTCAATATTTAGTTATGCCAGATATTTCACCAGTGAACTCGGTATAAAATGAACCATCAACATTTCAGTGAGATTCTAAAATTCCTCAATCCGAGCGCAGTAAACAGCTAGCCACAAAAAGGTATCTCAATATAGCACCTCACCGGTTTGTGGATCGAGTAAGTGTTGTTGGATAAATCCGATCAAATATGGATAGGAAAATTCTGCAGGCACCCGTTTCTCGCAGCCTTTGCACAGGCGAAAAATGACGCATCATTGGGTTGAGTGTTTTGCGGTACTTTAGCACGCTGCATTTTATTTCTCGCTCGATAATGAGACAAGCCCCGTAACGATGGCATGCTTGGCTAGATTGTTTTAGATGGTTTAGAATTTTTTACCAAAGATGTTAACAGATACTTGTTTTGACAGAAACAAAACTACGTGTTATTTTAAAGAAGATTAAATAACAGTTTAAACAAACGAGTAATTTATTAAGTAAATTTGATTTATTATAATGTCCACAACTCTATATCAATGTGATTATTATTTTTAAAGCTTATAGCTAGTAGTCTTGTTTTAGTAGATTATTCAGAGAAGATCTCAGAGGATTTAATTAGAAGTCTACTAGTATAGGTCCGTAGTATTTCTTACGATACATTATAACGTCTTTTATCGAGGCCTAAAGTAATTAGAAACTCATCACTTGTTAATAAACATTGCACAAAATAAGATTTAAACATTTACAAATAATCGTGTAAATATGGATACTGTATTAAGGTTGAACTCGGCGTTAAATTGAGAAACTCCCAGAACGTGTATTTCTCTTTGCTTTCAAAGGAGAAATTTGTAGCGACATTTCGTATTACAGAAGCGGAGCACATGTATTTTTGAGGACGTTTGAATGTGCTAAATACATTTACATAAGACTTTGCCAATTTAGTGATATAAACGTTCCTTTGATAAATGTTAATGAAGCTCTTATATTTACAATTTAGTCGCTCAAATACTTAATAAGTCCAATACACGTAGGCATAGGAATAAAAAAATATAAAAAATGTAAGAAAAATTAAGCTATTTTATTGCATTGACCCCTATTCTTCTAAGTTTCTCTTAATTTCTGATCTGATAGGTTAATAATTTCAAGGATAGTATTTTCCGTGTAGCTAATAATATACATACATTAAATATATCTAAAACATTTTCCATGTCTCATTTTCTGCTTCAGAAGACTTTGAGATCTGAAATATACCGAGCATCAGCTGAACTCAGTATTTTCGTGCGAGGATCCAATTTCACGATAATTTAGTGGGATTGGTCGCCCTACACGCAACTATCTAAGTCTGTAAGGCAAATGTTGGCGCTACTGTGCAACTACAAATTGTAGAAAAACTCAACAGATAAAGAGATTTGAATAAGATTTTAAAAGATAGGTCACACTAATATTACGAATATGAAACATTGTTTACGCGTTTGCAATGGCATAATAATAAAAATGGCATATTTTATAATTTATTTTTTGTTTAAAATTTTTGACCAAGTATAAACTGTCAAGTAATCTTAAAATAATTTAAATGCCAATATTTTATTCAAAATAAATAGAAAAACTAAAGTAAAATGAAATCCTTTGCGTAGTTCAAGGTAGACCTCCAATCGGGCTGTTGACCTGACATATTCAGGTACATTGCGGTCAAGAGGCGAGCGTGTCCCGCTGGCGAGAAAGCGCCCATACCATCAATATTAGATGAACCAGCGCTGCTAAAATGGACTACACACTTTTCCATTTTTAAAAACCTATGTTAGCGAGTGTAGTTGCTTTAATAATGGCTGCTGTTGACCGGTTGTTTGATGATAAATGCATGTAAAACTTGTAGCAGATTTATTTTTTTTAATTTTATTTTAGTTTTTATTTATTGATTACTAGCTGACCCACCGACAGCTTCGCTTGCGTTTTTTTTATAAAATATAGCATAAATGTACTACCAAACACTGAAATACTGAAAGATTATTTGAAATCGGAACAGCAGTTTCTGAGATTAGCGCGTTAAAACAAACAAACAAACATTTGTTTACATAATTATAAAATAATATGTCTTCAAATATGGGATTGAATGTTTTTTATTGGTAAAAACCTCCTTATTTTTTAAACCAATCTTGTTTCTACGTCAATAAACCTGCTTGGCACACATACTTTAATTAGAATTATGTCGAACAAATTGAAATCGAGTATTTTATTGGAAACAATAAGCCGTGTCACGAATTCATGAAACAGTTTCAGTTTTAAGGACCACGCTCCGTGTTGTAGATTATGTATCCCTGTGGTAACACTTAATTCTGATGACAATGTTCAATTCCCTGTAGCAATAAGTCGTAAATTTATATTACGGGAATGTACAAGTTCGAACGGTTGGCTAACTACAATTAACTGTGCACGCAAACGGCGATAAAGTCCACTTTTGGAGCAGTCTTTTGCGTTACTAATTATGTTCTGGGTGTTCATTATTAAGCGCAACATATTTATCTATAAGTAGATATCATCACGTAAAGTCGGCACAATTTATGAAAGTGATTATTTTAGTTTTTTGCAAAAGTGCACCTAAAATATTACCTCCAGCTTTACTCGCACACAATTACACGGATTTAAACAAAAATGTCTTCTCCTTCGTTAGGTTTGTGGCGAACAAAAATGTCAAATGTACCTATGTGTAAAACGTTTGTCATAGTCAGATTTGCTTTATTTTCATAGTAGGTAATTGTTTTCTTTGCTGTTTTTTCTCAGAAAGAGTTAGTGACACTCTTTCTGACTTAAGTAAAAGTGGCCATTAAGAAGGTTTGCAGAGTTCAATGGCATTAAAATTATAACCTGTGTTAATCAGAAAATAAAAAGAGATACATCCTAAATAAGAACACGTTTAAATTAAGAACCGCGTGTTCTTAATTTAAACGTGTATTTAATTATTTGGTAAAACTTTGCTTGAACTTAATTAATATAGAGAGATTGAGTTCAATTGTTTTTCAGAAAAGACTTGCTACTGACGTGTACACGTAGGTACGTGTAAAACAAAACAGGGCATCGTATTATAAGGACGTAGGCCGCACATTTCCGAGAGTTCCGTACAAAATGGATTAGGCTGTCGGAAGACATGTTTAATCACCATCCAGCAGGAATTAACCTGTAAGCAAATTCAATTAAAATTATAAACGCGGCTTTTCCCTTTCCATCCAAGTTGAATTTTACTTATTAAATCATTTTCAAGGCTAACGTATGAATTATGTTTAGTGGGGTCTAGTGTTTTATGTTTAACTCTTTGTTGAGATCAGGATCTTCATCCGTTACTATAGTTATAGGGGATTTATGTTACAACCTTCTACTGATATTTTACTGCAATACAACGAGAACCAAATATCTTTTTCTTTAAAAATTATTAAGATTATTTCACAAAAAATTTAAGATAAGGTCGGCTATCACATTTCCCACTAAAACCTTCGTATTTTCACATTCCTTAGGGCGCTAAAACTAACGACACGTTAATATGTAAAAGCGAATGAATTAAATATAACAAGCCTGCTTGCTTTCCTTTGCAGCTTATACCCATTAAAGAGTAATCTCTTTGAGATCGCTTGCCCATAGCGGTTATGTAGCTAGCAAATTTTATTTTATGAGACAACCTTGATCATTTTTAAATGCTTTTGAAATCATTTCAGTATTGCCTGTCTAGTGTACGTGGATAAGACGAATGTCGAGGTTTAAACTCCCGACCTTCGGAATTAAAGTCGAAAGTGCTCCTTCTTAGCCAACACGGCTCTTTTCAATTGAATCTTTCAAATTTTATGAGAAAATAAAAAAAAATAAAGGGCCCTGAACAGGTTCAAACCAGATTATTACTCACATGTCGCAGGTAAGCCACTAAATGGATGTGTCATTGTGAATACGTTCGACTGTATGGGCCTAATAGATTTTGCCGTAATTCTATTATTGTATCCATTTTGTTGTTTACATTTTATTATGGGGAAAATTCATCATTATCATATCAAGTATCAACCCATATAAAAACACATTTTTCTGCTCTAATCGCACATAATCACTCCCTCATAGATAATTCCCAAATAGAAGGAATTTATAGAATCTTGAATAAGTCTGGTATTTATAACGTACGACTGTCGTAAGTCACACTGCACTTATTCAATAATCTGATTTAGTTCGTAGTGAGACCGAGGAAGAGTTTCATACTTCATCATCACAGTTAATAATTACGTAGCACCCAGGCAGACCAGGGGTCTCCCTAAGACCCCTCGCAAACTACAGACTTTCTATCGGCCGATAGTTTGGTCGGGCTTATAATCAGTATGAAGAGTATGCAAGTCCGCATACTACACGATTTGGTATCGGTCGAAAAACGTACTAACAGCCCAACCCGACCAAACTATCGGCCGATAGAAAGTCTGTAGTTAGCGGGGGGTCTAATAGATATGTATTGGGGGATTTGGTATAATACTTACGCTTACTACGCGGTAGTTGGTACAGCACACAAAACGACCCTGTTGTCCGACTTCTGGTTAAAAGATCCCTTATGTTTTTTTGGACTACCTAAAATTTGTTTGTGACTAATATTTATTTTGTACCGAAACATAGAAACATAATGTGTTGAGTTCTTAAAGCTTTATTTATATATCTTAGATTTTACAGACTTTGATTGGCTGTCAATGTATCCTTACAAAAGTTTTGAAGGGAAAATTAATTTCGCAAATTGTATGGAAATTAATATAAGTACGTTTAAGTTAGTTTTACGATTAATTTTCCCTCAAAATATCTTCAAAAGGTTTCATATTCTTTGTAAGAAAAATAACTGGGAACTTGGTTTCTATTTTTCCGGTAGAAATATTTGATTCCAGGAAAATATCGTTCATTGTAGAAATATCAGAAAAGTGGATTCACTTTAACCTACTTATCAAAAAGGACACCTAAAATTACTTAAACAAAACACAAAATCAAGCTTTAGTTACGAATAAAATCTCTCAATGGATGATCGAACAGTTTACCAGTTTTAAGCTGTACCGAACGCTAGAGTGTTATTAGATTATCAATTCATTATAATTTATGTATTTAAATAAAACAAAATATGAAATAATATTTTAACGTGGTAAAATATATCATAACATTTTAAGGCGAATAATAATTTCTCGAACTAAATTTCCTGAAGGAACGCTAACATAGGTACTTGTTGAATTTAAAGTCCCTTTTTTAAAATTATCAAAAAAGCTGGTACTCCACTCAAAGATGTGTAAATGTTTTCACAAGTTGTTTTCAGCACTAAATAACCAGCTCCCACTAATGGTCCACAAATACGTGACTCCTCCGATGCCAGATAATGTTTTCCAACCACGAATGTACGCGCTCTTACTACGGCCCACTAGCTTTTATTGTCTTTGCAAATGAACGGGGATTTTGGTAACAAGAACGACTTAAAATGGCCTCTCAAATTCCTTTTAGTGCACACTTTAGATCGTGTAAGCATTGAAAACTTTATAAATCCAGTTGCAAGTTTGGTATATTCATTACGTAAACAATCAAACTCAAAAATATGGCGATTGGTCGCTCAGTAACAAAGCCTTTTGTGTCGTAGTTAAAAAATAAAATGTGAATAATTTTAAACTGTTCGATTTTTCGCTGATATTTTCTAAAATATTGTGATGATCTGGTGGAAATCAGGAAATTGAGAAAAAGATAAATGATTTTTTTTAATAAGACTAAAATATACTGAATGGTACCTATCTTGCTACTGAAGGTCTTATTTTCAAAAAACAATCTTTATTTTAAGAAATATAATGAATCACGGTTTTATCTTACCCTAAGTCTAATAATCTTTACTTATAATCTTTTAATCTTACATTTCAGGATATAAACACAGAGCTTTATTCCGGTTCAGTCACTAGTTTCAGGGTTTTTACCAAGCAGCGGCTAATAAGTCTTTACAAACTGCAACTATTTAATTTTAGTATTTTAATAACAAAAATATAATCAAGAAAATCACGTACCTTCATGGATAGACACGAACTTCAAAACTGCCCAAAGTACAAAGTTACCACTATAACCAGTTTTCTCTTAAACTAAATGAGAATCTTTCAGAAGTCTGTGGCCTCACTTTGCTCACAGTGGCGACTTGAATTACTATGAGCGAACAGATACCTGTATCAATATAACACAGGCAAACCTGAAGGGTGGAAAACATGATCAAGTTTTAAAAGGGGGTAAAGTGGATACAACCAGATGACTAACTTACAGTCAGCTCTTTGAGTCCACGGTCATAACGCGGACTCAAATTTCAAAATCAAAGATGGCATTAAAAATAAATCTGATTTCATAAAAAGGTAAACTTATTAATAAGTTTGAAATATTTATTTTCTGAAAAGGCTAGTAGAAAACTTTATCAATTTGCACGTAGAGAATGAAGCCGTAAAATGACGTTCGGGAAATGAAAAGATTTTTCTTGAAAAGACTCCCATTTATTTCATACTAGCGACCCGCCCTCGCTTCCCTTCGGGTACCTAATTATACTTATAAAGCTTCTCTTATATCACTCTACGAACTTAAAAAAAACAGCATAAATCCGTTATGTAGTTTTAAAGATTGAAGCATAAAGACAGCGACAGCGACTTTCCTTTATTATCTGTATTTATTATTCTTAGTAACTATTGTCCTAATTTTTCTAGACAAAATTTAAGTAAGTAATCAACCGTACCCTCACAAAAGCCCCACTTCTCCTTTCAATAAAAGCAGAATGAACACCTTCAGTGAAACTTACTTCTAAAAATTATTAACCTTCGATTCTCACGTCAGCACAGAATGTAGATGGAGCCGTAAGAAAGAAAAGGATAATCTTGGAGTCAATTCAAGTTTTCAATGGCTGAGTTTGGTGGCGCCATTCAGTGCAAATAAATGATAGATTCAATCTTTTAATTAAATAAGATGAAGAAAGCGGAATTGAGCAACGCGATCGTTGTTTTATATTAATGAACGAAATTTAAATATTATTATTATAGTTTTATCGATCGTACTAATATAATCGTAATCATATCAGCCGTTTCTTAATAAAAAACCGTTGGTATTGGCATTAAAAAAGTAACTTCAACTTTTATATAATAAAACATTTATGAAAATAGATATTTAGAACAAAAAATACTTTTCTTTTATTCAATCAGATTTGATTTATTTCAGCGATTTCAAATTAATTTTCAAAGAATGAATACGGACAGCTTTTGTAGATGTTAAATCAAATATTACAGAATGAAATGAAAGCCGGTATAATAGGAAATGGGAAAAACGATCAACTTGTTTGTTGAGTGGCATTTACAATATCAAATTCCGGTAAAGCCGTCTGTGTTAGCGCTCGAATGGCATGCTTCATACAGACTTGCTTATAACTTTTGGTTTTGTACAGCCACGATCAGTCCACATTGGCAAAAATTAAATAGCAATACGAACAAAACTAGAAAATTAAATAGAATTAAAGAGAATATGAAGATTTTACGGAAACATTATTTGGCTACCAATCTTATAGAAGGTAATATATTAATTTATTAATATATATTTTATTTATAATAATTATATATTAATTTAGGTCGATATAACAAATGTGCGTAAGGAGGAAGAAGTTAAAAAGAATAAAGACAAAAGAAATTAATGAAAACCATGTTTAATACCAATAGGTATGTAGTTGCTATTTTTCTGTATATATATTATCTCCAGTACGGTAGCCTGGAAGATATCGCTCTGAGCTATAAGGTCGCCCATTGTACTCGTAGATTATAGTATTAAGTTACATGGTACAAATAAGAGTTCATTCATTGTTTAATTCGTTTTTATAGACACAGGCACCCAAGTTTACTTAAAGCATGAAAATTTATACATACCGCATCCAAGAAAAATTATGACACCAAATTTATAAATGAACGCTGTAAGCACTGAAGAGGCCCTACACTATACTAGCGGGGCTTTATTTAGTATTCACTGTCAAAGGATGCAACGCAGGCAATGTTCCATCCAAAAACGTTATTTACCTACTCGTTTCAATCCCGATAACCCAGATCTATGTACAACAGCAGACTCTAATACAAATACCAAACCGAAAACTCTTCAAAATAAAAAAAAACTCGAGCTTTTATTCAGTAAAACATAAAAGCAAAATGGCGTACTACAGCACAGGTTGATGATACCATAAAATCTTGCACAGTTCACTTATTACCGAAATTAATTTAACTCAAAACCGCGTTAGCCGTGTAAATTTAATCAGGTCACAAACAAATGACGAAGGTGGGGACCCTCACATTATCATGGGAGCCGCGGACTACGGTTAATATGAAAATGCGGGTAACCGGCGCGAAAATATGATGGCATTAATATAAATTGCACTTAGCCCGGTGTTGGGGAAAAACAACTATTAGGAACGCTAAAAGGAACACTGTTGAAGTAATGCGAGCTCGCCGCCGCGCCGGCACACCTATTTATAATTGCAAAGCAAGTTGCAAGACGCCCGATTAATCGTAATATAACACGTGAAACGGTCTACTCTTTGACAAAAGCCCCTTTACCCTTTCTCGATACCTTACTTTTTGATTTAGGTGAGTAGGTTTCTGAAAAACTTACAAAGGTCTCCCAAACAAAAACAGGGTAAGTATAATCCATCCGTTCGTCCCTCTTACGTCTGGATCAAATACATTCGGCTTGTGAACGGAATCGGCAAAGCGTGTTTTCTTTGAAAACTGATCCCTAAAAATGCTATTTCTACATGGGTTTAGGTCGGTGCCACTCTTTACAAAGAAGTCGGTAGCGCGTCCGAGGACTGACTTTTAAACCTACATAATATGTATAATAATGTGAAAATCGTTAGGTAAGCTTTTAAGTTCCATAGACGAATGTTGGAACTTACTTAAAAAACATTAACATTTAACGGTAAATGAAGTGTTTCACAGTTTCTAGAAACATAAAATTCAACTTGGAATTTGTGATTTGTTTTTCAGAATCCAATAACATCGCTTCGCTTAATGATAAAATTCTAATTTTCTCAGAATCGAAAATAGATTTTTACGAGTACCTTTTCAATCGACTTGTCTGTGACCTTTCTAATTTGAGAAAGGGTGAACCTGGCAATCACAATTTATTATTAAAAGACTAATTTAGATTTTTTAAATAATTGTAAGTTCCTGCTTATAAAATAAAATCCAAGTTTAATCAGAAAAATACGTTAGGTATATATAATTAATTTCACATTTAGTTATTAAAAAAGCTCTTTAGGAAGTACAGTTCAAATTCTGTGCTGTGTTTTAAGTACTATTTCGATTGTAAAGTCCTGTGAACAAAAGACAATATGGGCTTCGAATGTTTTAGAAACGCGAATTTTTTCGAATGCCTGTGAAGCGTATGCCAGGTTTGTCCTACTCGACACTCACCACCAACTTCATGGCTTCATGAAACCTAGTAGGTATATTGCGTTTCCCCCAGGTTTATTTACAAAGAGACCTGAGAAGTGGCGTCACGTTGCCTTCAATATTATGCGGGCTGACCACCGCAGACCGCAAACCTCAATGTTGCCCGTTATTATTATTTGCGTACCTACTATTTCTGCTTGCTATAAAATCATTTCAGGCAAGACTCACTGTTAAGCTTCAAAATTGTTTCATTCGATTCAATAGACTTAGATTACTTAAAAGTTTATTTTTCTGTGTCTGCGACTTCGCCCGCCGTTAATTCATGTTTGTATGGGGACAACCTCTTATTATAACTGGAACAAGAATTTTAATAGCCTATCCTGTGTTGTAGACGTCTAAATGTTTATCTACCAAATTTCTTCAAATTCAGATAATTGATTTAAGAGTTACGTAGAAACATATACATAGATACATTAAAAAATCTAAAAATCCTCAAATTAGTTTCAGTATCATGTATTGTGCCTATACACAATATCTCTGAACAAAAACTAACCTACTTACCGACCCTTACAGATTTATTGTTATTATCATTGCAATGCAAAATGACGCCTCCATATTTCGATTGGAATATATTATAAAACAAATTAACTTTTTTTAAAATTATTCTTATAAATAAAATCAACAACAAAAACGAAAATAAAACTTGTAGTACACAAACTATGAACTTCAGTTTACAAAGAACAAAGAGGAATGTTTACGATAATCAGCCTACCAAAACACTTGGTTATTGATTAGGAGCGGGCTTGTGATCTTCGACCGAGAATTCGTCAAAGTTACTCCGTCAAAGCATAGCTATTTATACGATACCAAATTTGCTTGAAACAAGGGATACAATAGGTACGCTGTAATCTTTCGCTAAGACTTTAATGAAGCACTCGTTTTGGACGGAGTAATTTGGCAAGTTAATAGCTACCGTACCCTCCATGTTTGAAATGCTCGGTTTTAATACAAAGAACAAAAGATCACCGACAGGGATACTTACTCCGCCGTAAAATAATTAAAATTGTACTTCATGTCAAAGGTATTATAATAAATGAAAATGTTAAATTTTGTTTATGTGCCACATTCATACATGTAACTACATAATATTTCACTTAACCAATTAAATAAAGATAAATACAAATACGGGAGACCAAAACTTTATTAAAAATTTTACTTCTTTACCACTTTTCATTTTATAGATTAGCCTAGTATCTGCACTAAATGTACGAATTATTATAATACCTACTGCGCAAGACAACATACTTCAATTAAATCTTTGAAAAACTGAATCTGCGGGGCTTTAGCTTATAGTATATATATTTTATTGCTTTTCAATCTATATTTACTTTTATTTTCTGGTATTGAATCATGTTTCCGTTTTAGTACCGTTCAATAATCCGCAGTCACTACGTGTAGCCCCTTTCGTTAAAAAATGGATGAAAAAGAACCCTTTTTCAGCCCTTTCATACCATATACTAAGGATAAAGCAATGGAAGGGTTGTAAAGGAAAATGTGATCATAATCCGCGATTTACATAGTTGTAAGGAGTGCATTCATAAATGTGTTTTCAATAAGCAAATCTTGTGTCTCGAAATCGTCACGGATTCATATGAACCTATTAATGTTAAACAAAATTATACCTACCTACTATGGGGTTCATAAAAAGGCAATATGTTTATCTCTTCATAAATAACAAAAACACGAGTTAATTTTACAGATAATTTAGTGAAATAATTTAACCAATTAAAGCGATAAAACGTTAAAAATCAGAGAAAATACATATAGTAGGGGAGCCGAAGAGGGGATTTCGGGATTTACTCGAGCGCGTCAGATTAAGATACTGGAGATAGCTAGTACCCAGATAAATACCTCCACCAAATATAAAAAATCTATCTATGTTCGAACGTGAATTATAAGGGAACAAAATTTACTTTTGTCATATTAGGCGCATCACTTTAGATAATTGTCAGATTAAGATATGGTAGAATCAGAACATAGAGATGAACCATATACATCTAAATCTGACGCTCTAACACCTTTAGAAATGCCAGTTTTTTTGTTCTTTTTTTTGATAAAAAATGAGTCGCGATTTTTATTTTTTTAACTTTTACGTACTTCCACCCCAATCGTGTAAACAATCAGATTTTCAAACGTATATTATCAATCTTATTTCCTAAATTATTTTTAAGTATGTTAGTATGTTAAGCTGATTTTCAATTTATTGAATCTGATTCATAGAATCTATCACTAACTGACGCGCTTAAGTACGTCCATACATCAGTATTTTTTTAAATAAGTTTTTATTTATCTATGGTCGCTTCCCCCACTGATGAAACACATCGGTCTCATACAATTTTTTTCTTCTTATCATCTACCAAATGCAACCCAATAGGTCTCTTTGACGCTCGAGTAAATCCCCATTTAGCATCGTCGCCTCCCGTACTAATAGACCTTTTATGATTTATGTAAGGTACATATGTAATTCGGTTTTTCAATTTAGTTGGGAACTAGATGTTGCTGTGTAAATTGTCCAGCAATATTTATTTATAGTAGTTACCTATTCAATTCATAATCTATCCTACCGAGCATAAAACTTAACTTTCTATACATATAAATCTGTACAGTAACTATGTGTCTGAAGCATTGGAACCTAATATAAGTGGTTAGTGGTTAGCCACCCGCCCGTAAAGTTGTGACGTTTCACAAGTAGTGTATATGACGAGCTGTCAGTTTCTAAGAAACTTTGTTTAGCATAAGTAACTCTTGCACTCACCGCAAGTTCAGTTTTGAATACAGTTGAGAGTGATTTGATTTATATAGAGTTTGGCAAAGTTCGACGAAGAGCAACTAAATGTTCAACTTTACCTATCATTTGAAATAAGTTTAGGACCCAATTTCATCGTTGAAAGAAATGCGTTCAAGGATATCTAAACACAGTTTACGCGCGGTCCGAGTTTAAACCGCCTTAATTAATTGAATTATCGTAATATTCTTAAGCCAGCACCACATAGCTTTGTAGATTATAACGCCGTCATGAAATCAAACTTTTATTATTATTATCTGTTTTATTTTATAGCTTAAACGGCTGCTAAGTAAATATGAAATAAATGCCAAAGAGCACTCAGTGAGGATAAAAATATTTCGCATTTTCCATTTAATTAAGCAAACAAACGAAATTGCACATTTGCAATACCATTGATCCAGTCGGTGGAAAAGTTGAATAATAATGTAGACTGATTGAATTATAAAACGATTCTGGGGTAGATTCTGCTTTGATCAAATAATTTTACGAGTCGCGGATTTATTTGTCCATTAATAATATGCATACATAATCAGTGATTACAAAACATTATTTTCTCATTTCGACTGCAAAACAATTTTATAAGTATTTTATTAAATCACCAAGCTTGGCTTTAACAAAAGTTTATCATAAAATGATAGGTAATAAAGTTTTGTAAAATCCAAAGCTTGTGTACTAAGGTATTATAATAATAATTAAGTTATGTAAAAACAATTTAATTTTAAAGCTTTGTAATGATAATAGTTATCCTACTGACCTATATTACATCCCACTGTTGGACAAGGATCTCGTCAATCTATTTAAATATACATATTTATTTAAACGTATTGCCTTGCACATTCCTGAAGTAAAATGTGTCGACAGATGGACAGACAGATGAAAGACGAAGGGGTAAGGTTTTTTAAGGCCAGTAAGTAACCATTTTAGAATGGGTAGAAAAGTACCAATCATTCATACCAATCATTAGTAAGGGGAGATTGGGGCGAAAATACCTTTTTAATTTTCGAATTGATTCTAATTATTTAATTGCAATAGAGATACTAGGAACATCTAAAATGTATAATATAATATACATTACAGCGTTAAAAGGAAGTCTGAAGAGCTTTGATTTATTTGGTAAGTATTTTTTTCTCAATTTCTTATATAACATTCACAGAGACACCATTTAGACCTTGCAGATTCGACATCGATATTAAGATGAAAGGACAATGTGTTCTTATGATTTTCTACAAGAACGAAGTAGACGCTCTACAGACGTTACAAGCAAGTAAACATTATGAAACAACTCGCACTGCAAATCTTCAATTTGTCGTTCGTCTAGCTAATATTAGAAATGATTAATGCAAGAAAGTAGCATTTCAATGTAAACCGACGGCAAATTTAGTTCAAGCCAAATATAAAACGAAGCGACAAAATTAGAAAGCTCTGCATTCTCTTGGTTTGAGTAATTACCGCAATTTACTTTAGGTATCCAGAAGTGCTGTATGGTAAGTTTTACATTTTATCATATTCAAACTGACAAAGACACCTCATTGATGGAATTATTTGAAAATCACAAAAAAGAAATTTTCAGACAACATAAACGTATCTCACAGGCAGAACTTGAAGCGGCATCTTTTGGAAAAGCCCCAAATGTGATATGTAACTGATAACCAATTTACTCCCACTTTTGTGTTGACACGCGGATCTGCCCGTTTTGCGGTTTAAAATGGATTTAGGGCGCAAATCCGTGTTTTTCATGTTAAAATTCATTGTGCTTTTCCAGGGTTAATGCGCTTTGTGCAATCCTTTTTTCTGCCAAATCCATTAAACCTTTGCAATGTGAAGGACAAACAAACATAAAACCACACAAACGCTCTTTGCTTAATCATCTTTAATATTATGATCACTAAAATATGTTTTGTTTGTATCTTATCTAGCAAAGGGCTAAATAAAATATTAATTCTGTTATATTATTGTAATAATGATATTTAAATTAAATATTTTCACCAGACAAAAGCTTTTAATTTTTTCGGTTCAACACTTAATTCCCTCTTAACGAAATGGTTTCGTCAAAAACCCGCTAATTCTAATTTTAATCCAGACGCTTAGCAGATTACTTCAACAACAAAATAAAATATTTTATTGTTGAAGTAATCTGCTAATTCATTACTTATCTAAAAAAGCTGCTGGGGTTTAAAATACGTTTTATATGTATTGAGACAGCTTTCTACCTGTGTTTTGCCTGCCCTACAATGTTTTTTATCCAGTAAAAAATATGTAACGTATTATTTAAATAACAAAATAAATTGAATGTAATACCTAACTATATTGTTGCTTGGGTCGTTGTCGTTTTTCCCTCATTTCTGAAATAATACTAATTTTAGAAATGCTCTCTATAAAACAAAATCTACGAACCCAGAAAAACTAAAGTCTACTAGTGGTTTGGGCTACGCGTTGTCAATCCTTAAGGACGAAAACTTTTATAGAAGTACAAATTGATCTGGCAGGCAATAAACTAAAACAAACTGCACTAACTTGGCTTTGAAACCAATCAAAACTTTTCACACAAAGAAGCTCAATGCAGTCAGACAAGACATGGCTGTTTTATTGAACAAGAGAAACTTATTGAATTGGTTTGTAACAGAAACTTGGACCGGTGTCGGGTTAAATATTGACTAAGCTTTGTCACGGTCGGAAACTCAAGAACCTCAAACCGAAAATAATACCAATAATACCCTTTTGCTGTGTCTTCTTACGATATCGAATAGTGGAAAGATTTTTCAGGGAAGTACCGGAATCACGCACGATTTGTTTCAGAATAATATTTTTGCTATTGAAGAATAAACTGACCATTTTTACCTTTTACAATAAAATAAAACTATGAATCATTCGCAACTGACCATTTCGCAGTTTATTGGGTATCCAGTGAATTCATATTATGTGTTTACGATATTATAGAATCAATACCGAACAGTTACAAACATCAAACAAGTAAATAGCGTGTATAAATAATACTCCAGCAGTTCCTATTTCATAGTATCATGGCTTATTTGCCTCATATTCGGATTCAAAAGCAAAGCTGGCTTGTTTATCTAAATACTCAGACGCGAACCAACAGACTTCGTCAACTAAGAAATTTCGGCGCTATTCGCTCAACAATACGGGATTGTTCATGGAAACTAATCCGTAAGTTATCCCAATCCAAACATCCCTTCAACTTGCGTAAAGATTGAGTTCAAGTGGTGTTTGTCATGCGCCAAACAGACTTTAATTTCGCACCTACTGAGAACTTAGTCTAGCATCACTAACTAGCTAACTTATTAGCATGTCTGTAAGTCCCGGTGCCTCATTCTGAACGCTTACGGGCTTTATTGAAATCGTGTGAACAATTGAGGCGTTATTAGTTAAGTTTACCTACTTCCCGTAGGTTTCAGCTTATAAAGTTTCCTTCTACGTTCTACTAATTGCTATATTTTATAGGGTTCGAATATCAACCAAAATTTGCAGTTCAAATGAGATTGTTTATTTTATACATAGTTGTACTGGAAGTATATATTTTATTTTGTAAAAAAATAGCAAAATCTTCAATGGTCTCACAGCTAAAGTAATAATGATGGTTGTGATGATTGTTTTAACAACTATAGAGTAAAATTGCTTAACATTTCTCTCTTATAATATGTAGATGATACCTACCAAAATTGAGTAAATGTGTATTTAGTGTATTTAACTGGTGGAGTTGGTCATTAAATGAATCGATGTGGTTTATTTGGTCAGTGTGTACATCCGGCTTTCAGGCACACACAAATTTAGACTTTACTAGAAATGTAAATCTGTTTTAATCATAATATAATTATTATCTACCTACATAATGACAATCACGACATGCACTTGACACTCTCAATCTATAAAAGCTCCCACAGTCTGCTGTGTTGGAGTTAAAATGCCCCGCGGGAGAACGAGGCACAATAAATGCTTCATATGAGCTGTTAATGATATTGTTAATATTTCACATTCTGCTTCCTTACCATTTCTGAAATTTTACGTAAAATTAAGCATATACGAAACACGACACTGACATTACAAGGTGTCACAAACCCACAATATTGTGAAAAGCACTAAATAACTAAGGCTTAAGAGGCCGGCGACAGACGAATTTCCCATACAAACGTAATACCAAAATTATTTGTAATTCAAGCATATTTCCACGGTATTATCGTATTATTATTTTCTAAATAGTATTTATCTAGGTTCCTATCGAGTTATTTTTTACAAAATACTTACTAAAAAAAAAATAAAAAACTCCATAGGAACCTAGATAAATAGGTACTATTTAAATAATAATAATACAATAATATCGTGGAAATATGCTCGGCTAACAAATAATTTTGGTATTCGTTTGTATGGGAAATTCGTCGTGTCGCCGGCCTCTTAAAAGTAAGATGTATTTCTGAAAACGTAAATAAACTAAATTAGATTTGATATGCGATCTGCGCATCTTGCTACACATTTTTATTTAAACTATCATCGGTTTATATAATCTGAAAAACAATGTTATAGAAGAATTCAATAAAATGAATTTCAAAGCATATACGGGTGGATAGATACAAAATAATTGGCAAACGTGGACGAACAAATAATGCAAACGCATAGTCGCCATTGAGTCCGGCAGATAGATAGAAAACAGGTTATCTGTAACATGGCTTCATGAAATAGCTAACCACCCGAGGCTTGATCTATTAATACTTCAATTATGTTCAAATGGAGACCGCGGATTGGCTAGCGTAGCGTAGAGTTTGGCGTTCACCAACAGATTATTAATTTAGGTAAGTAAAAACTAGTGGTTCACAGACGTAAAACTGGATATTTTAAGGTGTTTTTAAAAAGGTAGATAATTACCTGCTTTCATTGCAAGCTGAGCTTGTTCCTCGTTACAACACTCGACTTTCACATTTCTTCTTTAAAGTGGTTCAAGCTTTCAACTTTTCACGGGCATTGAAGAGACTGTTTCTTTTACTTTAAAGAACTGAGTATCAAATAGACTAGAGACGGAAAAGTACTTACTCTTGTAGCTTTGTGCCTACTTTTTGTTATTGTTATTATTAAGTTGTATCCTGCTTTTGGAATATTCAGTAAGAATATTGAAAGAAAAAACTGTAACTTCTTAGCTGTAGCTAAAATGGTATGTTACGCCCTCTTGTAGTAAAATGTGATATTATAACATTTGAATAAGGATTCAATTGGGTAAGAATATGTCAGTATTTTTGGTACGGGCATTCTGTATTTCATTTCATTTCATTTGATTTCATTTCTGTTTAATTATTTTCTATAACAACCTGTTCAAATACTTTAATTCACTTTGTCAGGGGTAACAAACTTGATAGTTTAGGTTTCAGTCAACTTTACAACCGTAATTCACTTTTGGTTGGAAACATAAACCACAGTGGGTAATATAAAATGTTACAACACTTTTCCTCATATAAAGTTCACAAAACTTTACTACTTTGGATACCGCACAATGTCTCAGAATTATTTAGTTAACCTTTTTATCTACTTTAAATATGAGAACGATCTGTTTTTTTTTTCTTTTTTTGAATACTGCTTTGTAAGCCCGGCTCTGTGGGATTTAAAATGGACTGCGGCATAAAGTATATTTTATTCATATAAAATAATATTTTGTCATTGAAATATTTAATTGAAAATAGTTTTTTTAGTTTTTGATGAGTTACAAACATAGAACCATCCATCCATACTTACAAACTTTCGCGTTTATAAATATTATTTTTTAATCTATATTATATTATAATATGCTTATTAAAGCTTTCGCTTTCCGTGCATCTTTGTATTATATGTATAACGTATATCGTATTTTGTATTAAACGTATATCGTATCGTATGGATTTTGTAACGTAAGGTTAGGTAAGCTATAAGCTAAGGTTTTATGAAACAAGTCAATTCAATCGCGACAATGTATCAGGAAACGTCATAAAGTCGGAAAGAATTTTATGTTTTACGCTTTCATACCCATTGCAAGTGGAGACCAACGAGTGCATTCTATTGTTTTCCGATGGCTGACGGGGAGGATGGCGGTGCTATTGTCATACAACGCTCAACGTCATACAACATAACTCAAATAAAACTCAGATTTTAGAACTAAGAGTAGAAGAAGCCCTCTTAAACAGAAATAGAAGCAAAAAAACAAGTAAAGCAAATAAGTTGGTATTTCAATAAACAAAACAAGAACCTACGAGCAAAAGCTCGTAAAATGAATTCAGTTTTGTAACGAGTAAAAAAAAATCAAAATCAAGTACTTAAGTATTTTTTTATTTTATTGTTTTGGTAAATCTGCGTAAAATATCAATTTTGCAATTGCTGAATGAAAACAATATTTTCATCAGTTTGATGCGTTCATCAGTTAATGTATTAATCCTTTGTGCTTTATTTGATTGCGAATATTTTTGTTTTATGAATGTATGCTGATAAAAGGAATTATAATTAATTATTTTGAATGCCATTTAAGAACAGCAATCGATTCAACAAGAGATTCCTAATTGAACGAAGTTGTTTGTGATTTCATTCAAGACATTTATATACTTATTTCGTTTTTTTTAGGCAACAATTTTCATAAAAACGGTGTAATTTAAGAGCTTCTTATCGTCATTTTAATGGTACATTATATTCAATCAATAGAAACGTTGTAAATCCCAATATTCCTCTTCGCTGCCTACATGTATCACAATAAGATTGCGCAATTTCGGAGCTAAGCTTCGAGAGGTAGGATTTGTTGATTCGAAGGCAATCTGTGCTGTTACGCCTCAGGCCGCTGAATCCAGGACAAAAAGGTCCTGGTTCTTTAGCAAATTTCTAAACGAACAAAGAATGCTCTCTATTTCCTTTGTTAGTTGGAACAATGAGGAACGTGACAGGTGATTCTGTGTTGATTCCGAGGAAGTTGCTGGCAAATTACGTTGGTCTTGGATGTAATTTTATGAGAAGTCTAATGATCACGGATCGGCCTACGTTCCGTTGAAATACAAACAAGACTGAATAAACCATCTGGCTCAAAGCAGTGGTACAAAGCATCATTTCATTATCGTCCAATCAGGAGCCTTCTTCAAGAATTGGGTAAGATGTTGCTGTGCGTAATTAAAGGCTTATAGTACAAAATGTAATACATAGTTTAAGCAAATAAGGTGACACTTTTGTTTGTTGTTCCTATAAAAAAAACCTCATTCATAATTTCTGCAATAGAACGTTATTTTTAACTAAGGTCCTCGTGTTTATGTGACCGTTAAAACAAACGCAAATCATAATTATGTTTATTACCTGTTACGGACCTAATGAATTATGTGTGAAAGTAGTAAACAACATGATTTACAAACTAGTATGTTGGCGAGAACACAGGTGGCGC
Source organism: Chloroclystis v-ata (assembly GCA_963691955.1). NCBI lineage: Eukaryota > Metazoa > Arthropoda > Insecta > Lepidoptera > Geometridae > Chloroclystis > Chloroclystis v-ata. The sequence goes on along the minus strand of OY829902.1, from coordinate 4,538,138 downwards.
CACTCAGCAAATTATGCAGAGCCATATGGGCGCTAATCCATCAAGCGATCTCGATCGTGCGCCCGCTCACATTAATCATCCTTTATTGATTATGTGTCTCCAAACAAAATAAGTAATTTACTTCACATCAACTGCTATTGATGGACCGCTTTCGACTTTGATTTTAAGAGGTTTGTTTTCGGGTAATTGATAGGGTAGACTCTTGGGATGCACGGTAGGAATCATAGCTTAATAATGATGGATAAGATACCTACATACCATGAATAAATGGTGAAGAAGAATCCAATAGGGAATTCCAAAATCCGCTGCTTCAAATGTAAGCCGTTTTCAGATATTTTCTAAATCTCACAAATTCACAATATAATCGACAGCAAAATTTAAAAAAAGATAAGACAGAAAATTACAAGTGGAAACGTTTTTGTCCCACGCTATTGCCATTTAAAAGCAACGAAACAAGCTGCTAGCACCCAGTTATAAAATCGCCATTGCGGTAGTACGCAAAGGGCTCATTAATAGCGCTCATAACGTTTAATCCCCATGCGACCGTATGACCTGGCCCTTATTCGCTAAGGCCATAAACGCGCGACATTCCACACACCCCTCAAATAGACTCTACGCACAAAACACAGAACACATTTTTGCCTACGTAGCTCGTTTGGGCGCGTTATTGGCAGGGAATCGTAGAATACGGTCTGTTTCCAACAAACGGACTCGCATAATTAATATTGCAAATGTTGTTAGCAGTTAGGGCGTTAAGGTGTATTTAGGCACATGGATACAAACCGGATTGCGTCAATAAAAGATAATGGAGTTTTATTTTCATGTATATGATACACTTTACAGAATTTATTCGTACTGGGATAAAGTGGGACTAATCGGTTTAATTCAATGAAATCTATTGGACTATATTCATCATTTCATTCGCCAGACATCTACAATTGTTTGGTTGGACTGGTCATAAGCCGTGTTGTGAATTTCACTGAAATTCTGTAGATCAGACAGCCTCAAGGCTACATGTTCAAACAGTATGATATGATTATTAGAACTTTTACCAAAACATATAAAATAAATCGTCTAATAAATAAAAATATCATGGAAAACTCTTTACGAGAAAGCGAGCCACATCCTTCATTGAGCCATTGCCAAGTTACCTTCTAGCCCTACACTTGAAATACCACAGCAGAACAACTTGTTTAACTTCTAAACACAGATTACATACGCTTAACCTTTTAAGAAGGAAAACTTTCGAGAAAATTCGTCTGTAAAGGTTCTGAAGTGAGTATTGCTACTTGGTTAGAAGTTACTTAGGTAAAAGTTTTAAATCTTTTACACGTTCGACATGAGATGTTGGATGAATTAAAAATATCGAAACTTACGTTTAAAAAAAATATGACATGATTCTTATTCAAATCTTTCGCATGTGAATAATACCACCCTACCGTGGGTGTTATCAATGTGACTTATATAACAAAACACATAAAAAAATCTAAATCGAATTTTGCTTATTTCTGGTGCTGAAGGCAAGGACCAAGGAAATTGACGTACTCTGTTAATTTGGTGTGGTTTTTGGTGTTTTAAAACTCTTCAAGACTCTTATACTTCTTAACAGATTCAATATCAAACTACGTCGACTAATTAAAATTGTACTCCTAAAAACCTCATAAAATTATGGATATACAGTTGTAAAATAAAGCTTGATTTTATTCTACATGTTTATGTATATCTGTATTTTCTGAGCCAGCTCCGTGCGTCTGGAGAGCGTTACTCGTTAGCGAGCGCATCCGGTAACTAGATAGACTGATACTTGTTTTTAATACCATCCAGTTTTTTATCGGATCCACTATTCCATGTTAGTCGAAGGATGCATTAGAAAATTGCGATGTTCATTCTATCGTGCTTTTACTCGTTTATTTATCTGTTAGTTCTTAGCTCAGACTTGGAACTGTGGTTTCAAATAGGATTTAGAATTCAATTTAATGATTGGGATTTTAATAAAATAATCGTAAGTAAAATAAAAATGGCTTAGTACGTAAGGAATACACACAACTTTCATGCCAAAGGTGATGGGTTCAAACTCTGCCCCGCAAGTTGCGACGCAAAAGTTTGAAGGACACGTCATTCATCAACCCGCACTTGGCCAGCAGATGAATTTACCACGCTCTAATCTAATCTCTCTCGTCAAGAGAAAAGCTGTGTCCCGGCAGTGGGAACGTAAATAGGGGTGATTATGATTATTATTAAAAAAAACGCGTGGTTCCAGTATAAGAATAGTACCACCTTATCTACCCGCGGGTGTCGTCAAACCAACTTACGTATTTATATAATTGAAGATTTTGTCTTTTGTAAAATAAATGTGGAGCAAAATGCTACTGCAAAGTGCTATCAATTAAATAGGAATAATTATGGAGTATCTTATCTTATGACAATAATTGTCTTTCACAATGATACGACTTGTCTCAATTCCGAGCATCCATATTTCATTTACTAAGTGTTACGATCCAAGTTATAATGTCTATCTAAACGCTGCATATTTTAATGGAAATTAATTAGGTTTGGTAATTTAGTAAGAGAACGTTATTGTCTGTGATACGAGGTTTGATGAAGCTATTTTGATAAACATAAGAATGGTTATACGTCTACAATCTATATAGACCAAGAGCCTGTGATGGCCAGACCTTCCTTTAATTCACAAGCGTGAAAATTCTTTCATGTGTATGTCTAACATAGGTAAGAATAACCCCCAAACATGAAACCTGGATCGCGGTTCCTTTGGGAGATAACAACCTTTTACCTGTTATCTCCCAAAGGAACCACGATCCAGGTTTCATGTTTGGGGGTTATTCTTACCTATATGTTAGACATACACATGAAAGAATTTTCACGCTTGTGAATTAAAGGAAGGTCTGGCCAGACCGGGCTCTTAGTATAGACTAATAACCTGTGATGGCCTGACCTTCCTTTAATTCTGAAGCGTGAAAATTATTTTATGTGTATGTCTAACATAGGTAAGAATAACCCCCAAACATGAAACCTGGATCGTGGTTCCTTTGGGAGATAACAGGTAAAAGGTTGTTATCTCCCAAAGGAACCGCGATCCAGGTTTCATGTTTGGGGGTTATTCTTACCTATGTTAGACATACACATGAAAGAATTTTCACGCTTGTGAATTAAAGGAAGGTCTGGCCATCACGGGCTCTTAGGTTAATAGGTTCATAGGTTCATATAATTCATTATACGACACTCGTTTAAAATTTACAGAATTTTTTCGTAAATCAAGGCAAGGAAGAAAAAGTTCTTGGTACTAGTTAAAAATATTGTATAATTATTAACACCAGTATTGGCGTAGCGTAGAATGAGGGTGTTGACAAGTGGGAATAAACGAAAATTTTAAACTATACTATGAATATTAAAATGACTAAAAAGATTTCGGAAATCGGAAAGCCTCACGGGATGGCGAAAACGAAGTCAAACTTCACTAGTGATGCAATAAAAGCTATTCGACTTCCATCCCTATTCCCTCAATAGAAATGTGAATGCAGTCAATTTGTGGGATAAGCATGACAATCTATCATCGACTTTGATGGCCACTTATAAAGTCCGTGAGCGTGGCCCGTCCATTTATAACGAGCTCAAACATACCAGAGCTTGTCATTGGATTCGATGGAGCTCTGTGCGGGATAGCTTTCATGCGAGAGTCAATTCAAATTTCGATTATTGAATTAATACCATTATTTATTTTGTAAACATAGCTGCATGTCTGTAGGTGAAATAGCCGGAACTCGTATGTATCTAATATACATTTCGTTTTACCGTTTAACCAATTGACTAATGTAATTTTATTCTATTGAAAAATATTAGAAAAATCAACAACAAACAAATTTCACGGTTAGCGATCAAAATAATTAAAGCGGAATTTTTGTTCAGATAATTTTATGCAATATTTTTATTGCTGATTCGTTGATTTAGAATCCATGTAAATTATTTCAAGAGTAGGATGATCAGTGACGATGGTTCTCGTCTTGAACAACCCTAATAGGTTTATAATGCCTTAGGCTCTGTGTGTCCCGTATAGCATAAGTTCTACAGTTTATGATGTTATATAAATCATCTAATAATACCTGTGTTTAACATACATAACATGTTTTACATTACGTAATTATAAACCTTTGTTCACAATATTCTGAATTTTGAGTACGGCGTCGAATAAAGCATACCTAATATTGTTGGCCAAATATTTATGACATACGAAAATGAGGCAGAGCACCCGCCAGATGGTGAAGACAACAATTATTATTAGTCATAAACATCAGAAAAGACAGCTAAAAGAAAATATATACCACTTACTTGGCGTGACATTGAGGAGGCATTTACTAACGTCGTTTAGTGGGGGGTCAGTAGACCGAAATAAAATTGATGATAAATTCATAAATTTAATTTCTGTCTACCGACACCCATCTAACGAGTTTATAATATACAATTTATAAAACCAAGATGTTTGTCTATTTGAAGCGCTTGTCTTAAGAATAATTGGATCGATTTCCAAATTTTGAAAGTCTACATACAATTATGAATAATCAAATAAAAAAAGGTTGCGTTATTTACTGATTCTAACAATTAATAATTCTTATAACCAATTGCGCTATACAGTGAAATATTTAATGCGAGACTTTAAGCTGTTCATGGCATATACTATACATATACTACGTTTTTTAACAATAATAGCTACAATTTATTACTGACTCAAAGATAAGACGTCACTTGTAGATTTTTTTTGTCATAGCATAGACAAGAAATCTACACTTACCAAGTCAAGCAGCTGTCATTGCCTCTGGGTCCCATAAAGGGCCACAACACATGCCCGCGTGTCCTGTTATAACTGTAGGGGCAATCTAGGCTTGTGTACTGTTATCTTGTCGTATCTATACAGTAAAAAGTCATATCGCTTCCTTAAAAGTTGTAAGTTTGAGATTTCATCAGTATCATTTCAACCGAACGTATAATATTATATCCTCATAATTATACAACTCGAAGTGTACGATATTGTTCATTTTTATGAAAATTGATATAGGTACATTGTTTCACTGTATTCTTATGTGTATTTTTTGTGTATCTTTTTGTAATGTGTAAGAATAAATAATTTTGTATTGTTTTGTACTAATACATAATATATAATTCAGTATTTTTGTTACTGTTCTCTTTATTTATTACATAAAATAGGACATAAAATACCTACATAATCTAGGTTAAAATTACGGCCACTAAAATATTCAACCTTTGTAGCCACAGTTCACAGTGTTCATGATAGAATATTTAAACTCACGGCCATTTATAAAATTACATTTTATAATGACAAAACTGCACGTTATATACAATCTGTACATTATTTAGACACACACATTTACACGAATATGGGTCGTGTAAACACGTGATCTAACGGTGAAAGCAAACATCGAGAGGAATCCGTCATGTTCTGTGAACTTTGAAAAGTTTGATGAACATAACATGTGTCATTCACTGATCCGCACTTGGCCAACGTGGTGAGAAATCCCTGTGTCCTTCTAGTAGGTACGCAATAATTTTAGAATATCTTAAATGAATTAATTAACCCACGATTTAATGTTTTTACTGTGACACATTAATAAAAACATGTTATTTTCAGTAGGTACTATAATGTATTTGGAATACCCCTCTTACGCAAACATTTGCTTGTTTTAGAAAAACCGCTCTTGCCTGTCATAATAATAATAAACCGCTTCATTTTCACTTTCCTAAAATAGAAGCAGTCACCATGTTTAGAACGCAATAACACTAGTACTAACAGTATATTATATTCGCGGCCCAGCTGTGAAGTACGAGTGCATCCCTAGGTATCCCTTTCACAGGCTGCTCCACTTTCTGAGTCTCGGCATTATTCCCGAAAGCGTAGCCTAAAGCTAATTGGAGGAAGCGGGGTAGAAATGAAAACTTTTCATTTTTTCAGTTCTATGCAATCTCATTCTTGCGGAGACGATAGCTATACAAAGGATTTTACTGAGTAATTTAATGAACTGTTATTGTGTCCACCGAAATTACGTTAATAATAGTATTCCAGGCATATTCTGCTGATGTGGTGCTGACTTAAGAATTGTACCCACCACCAAGATGAGAAAGCTGTAATTTTCCTTTACCTAGCTAGCAGATTCAATATACGAGTAGAACGTAATGTTGATACTGAACTAATGAACAAAGCATTCATATCTACGCTAGTGAAGAGAATGCACTTCTATACAGCGCGTAGTTTTGCGGCCAAAACTTTATATCATATACGTCGCGTCGCAATGTGTCTGAAATGTTGTTGCAGACGCAACCGCGGTGGCTTTAATATGCAAAATTATTATCTAATTAAAAACAATTTTCACAATACAAAATTATTATTTTGGGTCGTTTGTCTATTCTATTATTTTTTCTTTTTATCTTGCTGTATTGCAATTAAAAATGTATACCAACATAAGTTATAGCACCTATATAGCAGCATGTATATAAAGTGTTTTGTGAATTTTTTAGCAATAATTATTTATATTTATTCACTTAAATGAATTAAGTTTTATATACGCGCGTAAAATGAACAACAAGTCGTACCCTAAGCTATGTGTGCTCAAATTTAATTGGCTATCACGTTTGTTATTACTAATTTAGAACGCACCACAAAATATCAACGATAAATTTTCATTAATATCGTTATGAGAATAAATATAAAATCCCCCGTTATTGAAGCGGAGAAATATTATTCTGCGTTCGTGTTAAAATGATGTGCCATTAGAAAACAATGAAATCCACTCGACTCGACTTCGGCGAGGTGTCTCGGGACGACAGTGCTACGTCGACATTTCACACATTACTATTGGAACTCGAACGAACATAAATTATCTATACTAATATTATATCTACATATACCTACAGAGTTCGTGTTTTTAAATCATTTTTTTTATCGGACCAGTTAGGTCGGATTAAAAAAAATATTAAAGCTATATTATATAAACAAGGTATAATTTAGATAACGTAAAAAAATGCAGGCGAAGCGGTCGGTTGGTCGACTGTAGTTAGTATATACCAAAATAGTGATGTACTCTACCGAGCTTTTGTAAAATATATGGGTTAGAATTGTATTCAGTTCCATTTTTAGCTAAACAGAGCAAAACGGATGAAACATCGACCCGTTATTTAGATAAAATGTTTATTGATAACTCTTTGATATAAAAATCTTTAGAATTAAATGTGTATATATGATTAAAATGGCTTCACTGATAGTAACAGCATAGGTTTTGCAAAATAGATTTAAAATAAAAACAGACAAAAGCGTTTCATCAAAGGTTTCCTCCATTGCACGCTGCGTAACACAATAGGGACGAAATTTGTATGTTTTAGCCATTCGGGTTGATTTGCACTAAATTTCGAGCACGAATTTTTTTTCTCTTGTTTTAACTTGTTTGTGCGTTTCGAATTAAATTTGCAAAGATTCTTTTAAATAATATAATTTCCCGAAGTAAAAAATAGCCCAATTTTTCCATTACATTAGAAAATCGGCCGTCTCTACACTTTTAAAAAAATCTGAAAACGAAAAAAATCGTTATTTACCATAACGTAGTAGTACTTACTTTTGCCTTTATACTAGGCGTGTTTGTGTAGTAAAGACCAAAACATTAAGCTGAAGTTGTTTTTGAGTTTTCTAAATTTGAATAAATCTTAAGTATGTGTTCTGAAACCTATAGTAGCAGTTCAGCGTTCACTTCCCGATATTGAGATGTACCAAGCCACTGCATATTGACACGAGAACCCACTATAATAATGCGGTTCAGGGAATACCTTGAATAGAACCGAGTGGATATAGGCTACAATTCACTTCGCATAGACTGATTGGCAATTAATAAATTATGGGTATTGCTATTATTAATAAGTTACCTGTATTGAAGCTGGACTTTAGATAATTCACACAATTAATCGTTTAAAAAAATCCGTATTAACCTGGGGTTCGTACGTAAGTTTCTTCTTTAGAAACTGCTGCGATGCTAAAAGCGCCGTTGGACGTCCACTAATAAACTGCTAGTTTAAAACTACTATTTCCAGCAGAGGACGTCTAAATATGATATATTTTTTATAAATAAACAAACAAGATATAAAGTTTGAGTATTAAATAACTTTTAAATAAAATGACAGCTGCTGCTAAATAATAATTCAACAACCTTTGATCAATTACTTTGAGTTCAAGGGTGAAGTTTCAATTTGCAAGCAGTCGGTAATAATAGAACTTAGAGTAACAAACAAGGTATCAAAGTAACAAGGTAAACTAATGGATTATGCATAAACGTCAGTGATCCATCTTAGTGTGAGATAATCTTGTCTTCTAATATGTACAGCGTGATCCGTATTCAAGCCGCAACGTTTACACAATCCCTGAATATTAGAAGGATACTTACCTACTATTATAGATTAGTTGCAATTGGTTGCCCTAAACGAATTCTACTTTTACTCGAAACCGTTCTATATCGTACTATATCAATTCGTTATAGTAGGATTAATCATGAAAGTTCGCATGGAACTTAAAAAAAATCCAATCTCGATGTTCAGTACATTTATCGTGATTGCAGTAGGTGCCGGGAGCTACAGTTTGTTAATGTCCATAAAGTCCCTCGTGACGTCATATCGATGGACTGCGCTGATTTTTGTGCAATCTGATGATAACGGACGAAAAGGATTCTTTATATTCTGGGATTTTGATTTGGCAAAAAACCCTGATCTTATCTCGGTTTATGGTAACAAAAGCAACAAATATGGTTACATCGCTTACAGCGTTGCTTATCACAATGGTTAAAAAGATAGCCTAACGGATAAGCTAGACTTGAAAGCACTAACATTTTGGTATTTCACATCGATTTCGGGCCCAATTCGATAAGAGTGCGGCATCGAAGCGCGAAGCCGAGACAGTCGCGCGTGGCAGATTGACAACTGACGAAAATATCAACAGAGGGTCGGAAATCATGGAAAATCAGATTGTAAGAACTAGGGCCATTCAAACGAGCGACGGAGCGAGACGCTACGATAATTTACCTTCACAGGAACCTCTGATGCGTTTTTGAATACTTCCAGCGATTCCCGGTATTTTTCTTTTTGCTGTCGGGTCGGTATCGAATGTTAGATTTTAGTTACATTTTATGTGTTGTGTTGCAATTGATGTTCTCATTTGTTATATTATCATTTAATTTAAAACAATGCGTGATTAAATGATTTGGGTACTTTTGGTAAATCTTCTGTTGATAATTACAAAAAGGTTTTTATTACGATAAACAATATTATACCGATGTATATAAAGTATTTTCTTTCCTGAAACTTCATCATGGGAACTAACTTTTATTATACTCTACTATCACAATCCTTATTAACAAACTTGTAGGTAAATAATTTTTAAGAATATTACTTTCATCCCGAGGTAAAGAAGTTTTCTTCTGACAAACGAAGTTTATAGTTAAGTAAAGTTTCTTGCAACATGCCGCAGAGAAATAATTTCTTGACAGTTAAAGTATCCTGGCGGTTACTCTCATTTACAACTTAATTGTTTCCGGTCACTTTGTTTACTTTTTTAATAAATTTGTTTCGAAGTGTAAATTCTCAAAGAGAAATCATAAATATCTCACGTGCTTTATATAACTATAACATGTCTGTTTTGTAATAATTATGTATATTTGTATCTATTGAGAGCCTGGGCAGTGACAACGTACTAATCCGCTTAGTTCAGTTATGCTTTGGTCCCGTATAAAAGAGAATCGTCTTCTTCATAGTTATTCATAGAACTTATGGCGAAGCACGTTTTCTAATTCATGTGTCATCACCATCACTGGAAACACACACAGGTATAAGATTCTACTTCTACGGCACTGAGGTCAAACCTTTGCCGAATTAACATAAAGTATAAAAAGCCTTATCGTAGACACTAGTGCACTGATGATAATTTGTAAAATCGGGTGGTTCACGATCAAATCGTTGAAGCTTATGGCCATATTTGTGTCTACGTATGACGGTTAAAATAATGATGATGTAGCTAAAGGTCTACTCGTTAGAAAGTTACCTACCTACTACAATTAGTTACGAAAACTAAACCAATCTTCGGGCCCTAACAAAACTTTTTAAATACCTTTTAGTGTAACGGTTCCGATAGAAAGTTAGTTTGTTGTAATTTACTCATAGAAACATCGAAACGAAAGATCCTTACTCTGGAAACTTGTCTTGTCTATTATACCTACTATTTTTAGCAGCCTAGTTCAATCAAACTTCTAAGAAACGATATTAGTCTTGGACTTTATTTGCATTATATTAGGATTTTATATGATTCATTAATAACTGAAAATTCAACTCCTTATAACAATTTATAATCTTTCAAGTGATATTTACACCAAAAACAACTTTTATTGCAATTATGTAATTTTTATGCTAAAATGAACTGAACGAGAAAATGAAAGAGTAAGTACATTAATCAGAAAGAGCATTCGAAAGTTCCGCTCCGGAATACTTTAAAATCAATACCGGCCCGAGGCCCACTAAGTTATTTAAAATGCAGTTGACACGTCAATCTGAAATGGAATATTCGTTTTGCTCATGTAGAAAAGTGGTTATTGCCGAATGGGATTTATTGGAATTCAGGACTCACTTTGGAAATTAAAAGCTAAAAAAATATTTTCTAGTAAGCACGCGATATTTGTTCATAGACGGTTATATTTTAACTTTGTAGCAATCGTATATTTTTATAAGGAATCATTAACAAAATAAATTTTGTAAGTGTTTATTTTTTATCTGACACTGTTTGTTGTTTGCTTCCGCCACAATAACCACAAGCTTTTAACCCACAACACTTGCTAAAAACCAAGTAGCTGCAAACTTGAAAGCCTCAAGTAGAACCATAAATAAATTCACCGCTTCACATTTATAAATGGTAATAAACACGTTTTCCCTTGCAGAGTCGTCACCGAGCGGATACGGATGCTACTCGTTGCGAGCTTTACAAATGACGGCTTTGCTTTCCGATTCTCGGCACATGTCATGTCACAATCTTTCAGTATTCAATTCTTTGTTTCGATTTTTGAATTTAAACGTTGTTCTAAATTAGCTGCAAATTGTTAGCAATTTAAAAATAGAAAACGATTTAGGATTCTCCTTTACTGAAGATGGATTTACATGGGATATAGCAAATATTATGAGTGTCTTCGACCAAATAAGGAAAACAACGAATATACGTGTAGTATTTTCAAAAGCTTCAGTATGTACTCGGATACGTATTAAATAATTGAAGAACATAATATACTTCCGCGTTTCACCATTGAACTTTCAAGTGGAAAATTTCGGTAAAAGATATTTGGGACAAAATATTTTGAAGAAAAAAGATATGGTTTTACTGTTGGGACCACTCAAGCCTCTTCTGAAACAGTGAGTGTTTCATAATTCACAGGGACAAGAGTTGAATTTGTGGCAAAATAAAACAGAATAAATATAAAAAAATGCCACGAAATTCAACCTCCTGTTTTATTTGTCCTCTTGTGCAAGATGTTTCTGATAATATTAACAAAAAATAAACCATAGTTCGATTATTAAGTAAAGATCAAAAGTTACTAGAACAAGACAGCATAAATTATAATAGTCACATTATTTTTATGCAACTCAATTTATAATACTTTGATTTCGTGTTAGACAGTTGCTTTGGTGACGCAAAGTTGCATAGTTTTATTCTGTTCTGCAATAAAAGAAGCTTTTTGAAGAAAAAAAACAAAGATATATATCAGATCGAGTCAAGAAATTGAATTATCTGTAACAGAGGGCTATGTATACTCGCATTTTTTTGCTTCAACTTTGATTCTAAGCCTTTAAAAGTAATTAAGGCAGTTACGCGGCTTTCGATCCAGCCGAGTGAGTTTCTCTAGATATTTATGTGGGTAGTTAGCGGGTCGCCACACCGGTTAGACAGCCCGTGACATTGCTAGCCGTCGGCTTAGATCCTAAGCTACCTTTTTTATAGACTCCATCTGCAATACTGTAGCAGGTACGGGTAGGATTTCAATGTTCCGTATGTGGTTGGAGACATGAGAAACTTTTTACTTGATTACATCGAGGTTTTATTTGCTTGTTTTATTTTTATCTTGTATTCATTTCTGTGGAGTAAAGTTATAACAACTAAAAACCTGCGTATCCAAGGTCGCAAGGTCGAGTCCCGCCTGTCTTAAAATTAGAAAAAATAAAATATTGCTGTAGGTACAATCCACACAGCAATATTTAGCCCCATGGTAAGCTCGAAGCTTGTATTACGGGTACTAGATAATCTGATATAGGAACTTAATAGAATAAGTCTATTTAGTAAAGAAATAAAGAAAATGTTTCTGATGCTGGAAAATAAGATGAGAATTGAAAATGTAAAGTTTTTCTTTTACAGAATTTTCCACCTTGAGCAGCTAAAAGCTTAGATATTAGTACTTTCATTCTACCCACGTGGAATGAAAATGAAACACCGTTGTACTGAAAGCTTTATAAAAGACATTAATTCAAACACTGCTAACGAGCTTACTTGTAATGTAACGCGAATAATGGAGAAACTATTTTAGTGGAATTTTTGCCTAATGTTTTAGAAAATAACTGGTATACATTAGGGAAAATTATAGTTCTTAGTCAGTTGAAAGTAATAAGGTTAAATGTACCGTTAAGAAAATTGTCTTCGTGATTTTAAATAAAATCTTAAATCTTAAATTAAATCTTGTGTATCTTTAGGATTTTATAGAAGTAAATGACATCAATCTTTAAATCAAATTCTAATTCAACTCCACAAAACAGTGTGCATAGAAAGTAAAATATCGGCATAGCGACATGCAAAATAAACAAAGCGTTCCCAAAAAAATCATGAGTAAATGTTAAAATGAATATTGAAATAAAATTGCTCACAATCTGTACAAATTCCCATGTAATTCACCGACGAGCCGCCCTCGACTCGGAAAACCTATGTCATGAACATGTAATTTTTCTCCCGAACCTCAATAGATTATATCGAAGAATTTTCCGTAAAAATTGCGTCCGCATGTCCCTATTGAATACCAGACAGTATGAAACCGTAAAATATGAATGGACCTACGGAATGGTCATGTATGTGTACAATAACTTTAGGATCCCCGAAGTGGCATGTGTCTCCATTCTGCGCCCCTTAGCGAATATAATTTACGCATAAAGAACCTTAAAGGGGAAACTTTGGTGCTTATTTATTTTATTTTACGGTGAAGTGTGTTAGTTTATGGCTTTTTATGTTTATATCATTTAGTCGCCCTGTTTTTTTGATTTTTATGGAGTCGCTCAGTGATGAATACAATCAATGTATTTTGTTGTCCAATTAGTGAAGAATACAGACTCGTTGTTAATAATTAATGGCCTGACAGAGAGGAAACTTGTATTCCCCCAATAATCTCATCCCTTCGCCCTTAAAAGGTAATTAACGTACAACTTAATGCCTCTACTTAGTTTTCCCGTAATTTTCCTTACTCGCTAAAATGTTACACCAATTCTCGATTTCCTTGGGAATTGAGATCGCTAAAAACTCGTCGAGTTTTGCAATACAAGAGCTTATTACATATGTACGACTTTGGTCAAACTTTTTTAGGTCAGATAACAATTTAAGACACGATTTTGCTGTATATTTAAAAAGGAATACAAAAATTTACCAAACATACCTTTTCGCTAAAAATAACAAAAGTCATAATGGACAGTCATACAAATCATACACATATAGGTAACGTTTTCTATAAAATTGCTTTCAAACAGAAGATAAAATTTTAATAAAAACTCGAAAATAATTATATAGCTATTCAATAATTTAATTAAAATGAAACCAAAGGACAAACACAGTTAAATAGATCGGACGCCGAAATTGAGAATCTTAAAAGAAAATTAATTTCCACCCTCTGTTTGTGTTGTAATCACGTTCCCTGTCAGATTAAGCTATTCAAGAAGAACCCAAAGAGCACTTAAAACGAATATTTAAAAAAAGCAGACGCAGCAAGTACTCACCTAGTGCTTGACAGATGCAAATGAGACCGGCCGGCGTGGCGCGCTCGCTTCCCGCTTCAACCTCTTACAATCCAAACAATCCTTTCCACAGAAAAGTTTTACAAAGTCACAATATCTATACCTATCTTATACTAGTTACACTAATCAGAGTTTTATGAGAGGGTTGTTGTTGAGTTGTGAGCATAAGCACGCTACCGGGGTCGGATCGTAAGTCGCGGATAGGAGAGGTTCGGACACACGACTGTGGAGACCGAGACGATGTGAGTGACGCTTCGCCGGCGGTGAGGATTCCTCCCGCCGCCGCCCGCCTAGCCCGCGAGCAAGAGGGATGCAGCGACCAACCCTGCCACGCCAATATCACCCCTAAACCAACAGCGCAAGCTCTCAACTCATCCCGCACCGCCAAGGAGAGGCAGGCCCTCATCTCCTCTGTACCCAAACGCCACATAAAACTACGCTAAACTCAATCCCATTCCCGACTCTACTAACCAGATATAAAATTCAATTTTACTTCCATATTGCGAGATGAACACCTGACGTTCGGCGTCATATCGAAAACGTATGCCCCTGTTGGCTAGGTGTAGCAAATACCATAACGAATACTTTGGCTGAACACGCGCCGTATTATGCAACGTTACGACTTGTATTGCACTATGAAATTTTCTTGTCCTTGGAGCGAGCTTTTAGAATTCAGTTATGGTATTTAGATGCGGTATTTGGAGTGGAATTATTGTCTTTTAAAATGTTTTTGATTGCTCGGGCGTAGGCTTGGTTAGCTTGTGTATCCGGGACGTTGAAAACGTTTATGTGGTTAGATGAAATATTAATTTTGGAAACTTTTCCGTTTATTCAAAGTTATCTGAAATACATCTTTAAGAGACCGAGTTGTATATTCGTTAAATTATTATTGATCAGTAAAATTATTGAGTTTCATAACTTAACTTATTAAATAATCTTACCGCTGGGAGCAATGTGGAAATAATGTTAGTTTGATATTAAAATTTTCACATTTCACAAAAAAACAGTTTGATGGTTTTACGTTTGATACTTGATACTCCTTCTTCAACCTTAACTTCAAAGCAATTAAATAAACTTTTAATCGTTCACAAGCTTTTGAAATTTGAAAATCGAAACTTTTATTCAAGTACATACTGTATTGTATTATTTAATCTGTGGCAAAAGGTTTATAGGAAATTAGATTTATATAAAGTATTGGGAATTTGCTTTTCCTTGTTTACGTTAGTGTTAGTAATTCAGCGCGGAGTCGCGGCGACGGCAAGAGGCCGCCGCACCAATCCATCAATCAATTAGGAGAGGTTAGCTTCCTTTATTTATTGAACATGAACGCCTCCTTTTCCATGAAAACTTTATTTTCCGGGTCCTGGATGGGAATTGCCGTGTTTTGGTTTCAAAATTGTCGGAAAATATTTTGTTATTGACGCGTTTTACGATCTAGAAGTCACTAAATGTCAACGTACCTCTCTCTATGTTGTATCAACTTGTATCTGAGTCTGTTACGCTCACCGAGCTAAACGGATCTACAAAATGTACAAATAAATTTTATGAACTGTTTTTTCAGAACGACCCAATCGTTACATACCTATATAAGAATTTTAAATTTTCAGTAAAATATCCAGTATTGATAAAATAAAGCTTTCCGATGATATTTTACCCTCTTTGTAAAAATATGACAGAATTATTTGTTCCAACATGTTTTTCACTCGTATGATATAAACGTATGAAGGGTAATATTTGGCGAGCATTGGCCGGAAGTTGCCGGCGGAACGGACTATGGCCAAACAACTCTTATTCGCAATCACCATAAGATATTTATTTTAATTTTCGTATGTGACAAACATTTATCAGGTACTTTTTATGTGTACGTGCATCGCAACTCCTACACAGGTTAGAAAATCTAAACGAAGCCGTTCTTAGCTATATTTGAAAAATAGAATAAAATTGCAAAGATTTGCAAATACCTAATAGATATTGACATAGGAATAATAGTACCTATTAATAATTATGAGGAGCATAGTAATAATTGATAGAGTGGAATTAATGTTGTGTAGATATCAAAACTGTGAATTATAACAAAACATAAGTAGTTATGGAAATACTATGTGCAATTTGAGTTAGATGAAAGTTGATAAGATAATTATAAGAAAAGCATGTCTAAATAATAACTGGTTAAAAAACAGAAACATGTTAAATAAAAAGTATGGTGGATTAATAAAAATTTTCATATAATGACAATATAATTTCATTCTTCATTTAAAATGCTTTATTGGTTGATTCTGAGAGAATACGGGCCCTGACTGCGAACTCCGAAACATTCAGCTTTTTACTTTTTTTTTGCAATTTCGACAGTACGAGTATGTTTGCAGTGCTCAGTGATCGACCTTGTTAATAATGATTAGGGTTCGGAAGTTTGTAAAAACAATATTTTTGCAGACTCCCAAATTTATGTTGAAAAATCAAATAAAAATAACGCTGGGTATGTTGATACACTGACGAGTTAGAGCAATTTCAGAAGCTCATAGATGTTATCTCTCAAATGTTTTAGGCTTATTTATGTAGTAATTTGTACTAACAAAATAATAATTGATATTCTACACAAATATTTAAATAAAAGTATTAAATTAAGAGGGAATCTTGAATGTTTTCTGCTGGTCTTTCTTAGCAGAACCGCTAAAACTATGTAAGAAATTTTAACATAATATTATGAAAGTTAACACGGAAAAATATACACGCTAGAAAATCAATTATAAAGCGGGAAAAACGCGGGGCGCAGCTCCTAACAAATAATAAGTACCACAAATTATTGATTGAAGCATCCTCTTTATTAAATCGGTCGTTAAACGATTAAATATCAGAGACAATTAACGAAGTAATATAAATTAAACCTTAATAGCATAACCCGGTCATAAAAGCATGCAAAAAATATAATTAGTAGGAAAACTATTACATATTTTCTTATAGATAACCACTCCATCCAATTTAGTTGCGGTGGATCTCGCAGAATGTCGTAATGATGCAGTTATAGTTGTATCAGTTTAGCGTAAAAATTAGCTTGTAATTTAAACTCCCGATGTAGTCCTGATGAAATCTCTGATAGCCACATTGGTGATGTTGGTGTATAGTCCAGGATGGTCGGGCCTGGCGCACCCTATACCGCTGGAGACGATGCCCACTTGGACGTTGTCGAGCACAGCCGGTCCACCGCTGTCACCCTGTACAAAGATAATAAATATAAAATAAATAAATAAATATTACTGGACAATTTACACACAGCGACATCTAGCCCCGTGGTAAGCTCGAAGCTTGTGTTACGGGTGCTAGATTTCTGATATACTTAATATAATTATACATACATAGATAGATATTTTTATTATACATATATAACACCCAGACACCCGGAACAAATATTTGCAGAACATACAAATTGTTGTTCCAAGGCGGGAATCGAACCCGCAACCTCTTGATAATTGAGAAATTGTAGTTAAGAGAATAGTATCACCCTTTCTTGGGATCTACCATTCCGAAACCAAACACGAAAACATTATCCTTTATCAACTTATATTTCTTGCCACTGGAAAAGTTCTCGAGTGGAGACCACGGATCGGAAAACGAAGCGTCGGTCCACCAACAAGATGGACAGATGATCTTGTCAAGGCTGCTGGTTCACGGTGGATGCAGGCTGCATCCGACCGTAATACCTGGAGGTCATTAAGGGAGGCCTATGTCCAGCAGTGGACGATGGCTGAAATTATGATGATGATTTCTTACCACTACTAAGCCCACCTGCTCAATAGAACCTTTATGTAATGTATGTATATTATATTAAGTATATCAGAAATCTAGCACCCGTAACACAAGCTTCGAGCTTACCACGGGGCTAGATGTCGCTGTGTAAAATTGTCCAGTAATATTTATTTATTTATTATTATGTTCTGTAAATGTATAATTACCACGCTTGCCAGGATCTTACCTGACAGGAGTCCTTGCCGCCTTCATCCAGTCCTGCACAGAGCATCCTCGGAGTCACGTTGCTCAGTTTGGTGGAGCAGTCCGCATTTGTCAGGGTTGGCACTTGGACCACTCGGAGTTCTTGCGGCGATGGGTTTGGGTCATTTTCCTGGAATTTTAAATGTAGTTTATGACTTTATCTGATTTAAAGAGGGGCGTTAAGATAGTGACGGGTTCTAGTAGGCTGGTACTTTTCTTAAACCAGCACCTAAGTTCCCTATCTATCTAACTGACTTAAAGGATTTATATCCAAATAAAGACAGCTACATCGTTCTGTGTACTGTACCAATTTACTGCGATCATAAAAAGGTATACATACGATTTGATTTATCAAATTTTCCAAAACTTATACTTAATGGCTTCTCTTATGGATGTCGAGGTAATGGAACATTGTATGGGTTATAACTTTTTAAACTATCATGGTTTTTAACTATATTTGAACACTAGCCGACCGCCAACAGCTTCGCTTGCTTTTTTCATAAAATATAGCCTATAACCTTCCTCGATAAATGGACTATCCAACATTGAAAGAATTTTTTTTAATCGGACCAGCGGTTCCTGAGATTAGCGCGTTCAAACAAACAAACAAACTCTTTAGCTTTATAATATTAGTATAGATGAAACGAGTGTTTCGTGAAATTGTTTCATGAAACAAATGTTTCATGAAATGTTCAAATATTGTATGGGTTGTTATGACAAATAAACCAAAAATTTTATAAGTATATCATAGACACTTACCACTGTGTTACCCCATCCAGTAACATTAACAATTGTGTTGCCAGGGACATTCTTCCTTCCCTTGATCAGTTTGATTTTCCTCGCATTAGTTCCATCGAGATCCATGCCCTGTGGGATACCGACTAAAGCCACGTCGTAGTCGAAAGTGGTGCCGTTGTATAATGGGTGGACGAAAAATGTACTAGAATCGTATGATTTGCCACCGAAAAATTTGTTGGTACTCCCAATTCTTACAGTTGCTGATACGATGCTGAAATTAGTCACAATGTTTCTATAAATATCTAATCGCCTTTATGATCTATTATTTAGTATCAAATATGTAATGATCGTAAACATTGGTTTACGATGCATAATACATTATAAATAACACGTGCAAACTAAAATATTGATTATTGTTAAGTAAATTATGCATATTATGCATCGTAAACCAATGTTTACGATCATTACAGATTTGATACTAAATAGATGTTTAAATATATATTTAACTTTTCTGCCCTGTATGTAAAAATTAAGAGATACTGATCTCTCAATTTTTTTATAAATATTAGAAAATTATACATATAGGAAACTTTACTTTTTAGCCATCGCGTGGGAATCACATTCAAATCTTGCAAAGTAGCATATCAGTATACTGTGCGTGATTTCGAATCACTTCACTACCCTGAAAATAGATATTATAGAAATAATGGAAATTTAATCTTACGGATGAGTCCTGAAGCAGTGAGCCGCAGATAGCACATAGTTTCTACTGATGATGGATCCGCCGCATTCATACGTGTCCTGGTTAGTATCGTACAGGATCAAATACGCCTGGTAAGGATAGTCGGTGATGTTGGCGTCAGATCCTCCCACGATGTAGCTGTCCGAACCGGCATCGGAGACGGTGTTGCCAGCTATTATATCTGGAAGTTTTTTTTGTGGTATAATACGTTCAGCTATCTTAGCCTAAGATTATAATTGATGACCTCTAGCGGAGGAATAAGGCATTTGGGCTCGATTTCCACCCTGAGACAAATTTCGGGTGTTCTAGGCGCTTTCTGTTCTCATATTAAACTATCTATAGGTTTTTCGGGTAGTAGGAGAACTCGGGTCACCGACATAGCCCATTGGATTCGCTCTTTGAAGTGGCAAGCGGGCAGGTCATATAGGGATGAGAACATATGACCGATGGCTGAAAAGTTCTGACTGGACTGACGATCTTGTGAAGTCTGTTGGTCTGGTGGATGCAATCTGCGTCCGACCGCAATAACTAGAAGTCATCAAGAGACGCCTATGTCCAGCAGTAGACGTCCGACGACTGAAATGCTGACATTTGATTTGATTTATTTCTATTTATTTTATTTTTTTCTATTTATTTCTACAGGCCAGTTGTTTAGTGATTTAAAAAGTACTTTAAAGTGTATTGGATTTCTTACCTCTGCCAAGAAAGGCACAAAGGAACAAAACGAAAAGGCTAACACAACCCATTTCTACAAAATGTTGAAACAAATGTGCTGATACATTAGCAAAGGGGGCCTTAAATACTAAAAATTAAATTAAAAATAGAATCATTTAAAATTTCTCAGTCCATAAAGATACACGTATCAGAAATTTTCTAAATTCCTGAAATACAAACCTATCTTTTAACCTTCTATTTGTTTGAAGGGCATTTATTTTTTAATAAGTAGTTTTGTATTGTATTGACAGTAACACATAACATTGTATTCAGGCCCGCATACAAACTGCACCTACTACCTAATTAAGTAATTATGTTCATAATTTACACACACAAACATATTGGTTTCTTAAAGGCTTAAGCATATTTCTAACCGCAGAAAAATAAGCAAAAACAACGCGAGATGCAAAACTAGATCTAGACTTATTGAAATTTTGAATTGAAATTTAATTATTTTCTCTCACAATGCGGATTCTTATGTGTAGCTATAATTGCCTAGTTTGTGAGAGATGATGTCTGATTAAAGCGCTCTACACACCACCCGCCGGCACAGCCCGGCGGCCCAACCCGCCGGCCTTATTTTGTACCCGCCGGCCTTATTTTGTATACAAAATAAGGCCGGCGGGTAAGGCCGCCGGGCTGTGCCGGCGGGCCGGCGGCTTTGGTGTGTAGAGGCCATTAGATTCATAAGAGTCTGTATTACCCATGATTCAAGACTCAAGTTTTGATTTTGATACGATCAAAATATATCCATGCATGTATAGCGAACAGCATCGTGCATCGTTTCATTGACGTGAAGCGTGACTTTGCATGACGTGTATAGACATACTAGGTAGCTACTCTTCGTATGTCGTCAACTTAGGGGCTTTAACCAAACGGGATAGCCAATAACAGTTTTCCATCAGTCAACAGATTACAAGCTACATGATCACCGCTCGTATGTAAGTTATGGTACTAACTATTTTTTAAATATATAATAAAGAATATCTATCTATGTAGGCATGTATAATCTATTAAGTATATCAGAAATCTAGCACCCGTAACAAGCTTAGAGCTTATCAAGGGCGTAATAGATATAATTGATGTTTCTGTGTGAATTGTCCAGCAATATTTATTTATTATTAATTTTTAAAGTAGGTATCATGGTTTTGAACAAAATTATAATTATAAAACAGGCATAACGGCACAGGTAAACATAAGTAGCATAATTTACCTATATGTTTTTGAGTCGTTTGATATTTCGGCACTGTTTGAAGCGCCGAAATCAGATAATTATCAGTCTACACATTGCAATAGTGCTATGCTAATGTTTGATTAACTTTTGTAAATGCGCAGTGGCGATATTGAGAAAAACATTAGTTTCAACATGCAAATAATGCGGGAAATGCACGTCATCCCACGCGAAGAAAGAAGCATAATTTCATGAATAGAAAATAGTGTACGGGTCGGCTCCTTTGGTTAGTTGCTCTACGTATGTCAACCATCGAAGCCACAAATTGATCCTGCCGACAGTTGACGTGCTGCCTTGATGGATGGATTTGCCCAATTTCCAAAGTCTTATGCTTTTCGAGAAACATATTACATTATCGTAACATCTTTCGTCTGTACTTCCGAAAAAACTATAATTGGTGTTTTACCAAATCGGTAAGTTGGTTTTAGTTAAACGTTTTATGAATTTTCTTTAGGTACTTACTTAACTTTTTTGAGGCTTTCGAAAAACTATCAATGAGTCGTAATAAATATTGTTTGTTTATCACGGGGCTAAATGTTGCTGCGTGAATTGTCCAGAAATATTTATTTATTTTTATTTGTTATGATTTATTACATAACTATTCAACAATCTCAATTCTATAATACCTTTTCATTGAATCTTCATTTAAATATTCAAACGTAACATACTATTGTACTTCACTTTTATTTGTTCAACGGCACGTAGAAAAATAGAAAACACAAAAGTCCCATTTTAGTCGATTACAGTTTTGTATGCAACCTGCACCTTGATTAGGTCCAACGCTTGCGGAATCGAATAGTAGATACATAAAATGATATTATGTGTGTGTGCAGTGTGTGTGAATATCAGATGAATTTTGAACTTGGAATAAACTTGCAATCTAAATTCATGGGTTGGTGGAGTTCGATTCGGTGCTAGTTTCATTCATTTGTAGGTACATTTGTAGAGTCTCTTTACTATCTCATTATTATCTTCTAACCCAAAGGACGTTCTCAATTTGATATAGTTAAACCTTTATTTCCAGGATGTTTTCTCTACAAAGTAGTACAATAATATCAATATAGTGTTAGCTCATTGATGATATTGTGACATAGTTGATAGTGTTTATGTCGAAGACATAATTAATCCTTATTATGTATATTTACTATTTAAATTTATAAAAATCGTCGCTATCCGAAAACTATATGAAGCATTTTAGTTTTTTATCTTAAATTTGTTACCATTAAGAAACCCTAAAAAATAACACATAAACATAGTAGGTAAACGATATAACGAAACTTTAATATAAATAAACGCAACATATTTATATTAAAGTTTCGTTATTAATTTTTACTTATCTGGATTGTCCGCTACGTGACTTTCATCCAACAAATGGAAAGTCCGAGATAAGTTTTCATAGATCGCGGTTGGGAGCAATTTGTCACGAAATTAGAAAATGCGCCAGGTGCTTTGCAAACAATTGCAATCTGCTGAAGTTGATTAATTTAACAATACTATTTTATTGCTCAGATAAATGTAGGTATTTTAGCTTTATTATGCTTTTAAAATACGTTAGACAAACACGGATTTGTACGTTCTGCTTTATTTAAGGTTGATACGTTCATTCTATACACCGAATATAATACTCTGATCTATTCACTATCTTAATATAAGATTTTAACAGAATCAAATAACAAGCAAATGCCGCCAAATGATTAGTTAGTCATGCTAACAAATCCATGCAAGCGAGATGACAATATTGAGTAAACTTATAGGTATTGTGTAAATGCATACTAACCTGAATTAATGTTTAATTAAACCGTGAAATGATTTAGCTTGATTAAATAAACAGAACAGAATTTGAATTAGATTACTTAGGTTACTTTAGGTAGGTATCCCTGGAATGGATAGGGATTTTTGGATTGTTTTTAATTAAAATGTATACAAACGAATCCATGAATATTAAGAATGTGAAGATTTTCAATATTGGTAAAATACTTTTTCGAACCGTTCTATAAATTTCGATTAGCATACCCACACAAATGATCAACTATTATTTCCAACAAAATCTTTTAAAAATAATTAACTAATAGCATTAAAACAGGTCTATTCGCTCACCTTATCCTCTAGTAAACTTAAATTTCTTCACATCACACAATAATCGTCCGCAGACCGCATTAGAACACTGGAAAATGAGCTAGTCGAGGAATCAAGATAAGGGTCATTGTTAAATAGTTCAAAGGGATTGTCTATAGATATTGTCGAACAAAAGCTGACGACAATAACCCCCCATAGACTAACGTTCGTTCCTTCCGGCTTATCCCGTGTACAGATCAGCGACGGGATGAAATAAAACACGACTTGAAGGGTCGCGGTGTTATAATACCGTCATTCTTTCCGCTATTGCACATACACTGGCGTTCATTCCGTAAGGATTGTACATTCCGGCAGGAATTAACGTTAGTCTATGGGTAGCTAATAGCTTGGTATCATTGTAATGTGACGTGCCGAAGCGTGGCACGCGTGATTGGGGCCCGTTGGAATGTAAACAGGTAGGTACCTTACTAAGGTTCCCTTTACACTGACTGACAGTTGACGACGAGGGTGCCAGAAGATATAAGGACAATTGATAAAGTTTCGTAAGTTTGACATAAAACTTTGCTCTAGTTTCAACTGTGATTGAGTGATTTGAAACTGGAACAATATTTTACTACGTTATGAGAAATTATATACCTACGTTCGTGAAGTTTTGCAAGAAACTTTATGTTCGGCGTCTGCTTTTAATGGAAAATGAAGGATGATGTTTTCTGATTATATCTCGTTTGACATTAAAGGAGCAACATTTGCTCCATAGTAGGTATTCACGCCTTATATAATTGTAACAAAGATGTTCTTAGCTTGTGTTATAGATACTAAATATTTAAACTTACATTGAAACAAACAACAACACTCCGACCAGGAACAAAAGTTTGCAGAACAATGTGAACATTCGATTAAAATACATTAAAGTTTCTTCGCGACTGTTGTTATATCGAGTTTATTATTGGATAGTGGCGCGTAGTAGTGGCCAGAACATTCAGGTGAATAACAAGATAAAGCCCAATCTCGCCTCGTTTTTAGAAAGCTTTTATGCATGCTAACAAAATGGAAGTATGAACGAGCACGTTCCTAAAGGCTTAAACATTATTGATAGCTCGAAAATGATAAAATTTGGAAGCTTTTTAAATTTGCTACTACAAAAGCTTTCAACCTAGTTACTAGTTACGCCTCGTTCTTATTGACATATTTTTAATATGAGGATGTGGCTAGCTAGGCTATTTCTTTTCATTTAGTATTGTTACAAATAAGTATTTGAATTGACTCCACAGATTACGGAGATATTCAATCAAAATTTTAAAATAACAAAAATAAATAAACAATTCTATTTGTTTCCGACCGACGATGCCCAAAATCTTATCCAACTTGGGTCGTTTTTTCCAACCATTATCATTCACCGAGCCGAAGATCAGTGAACAGGTGGCTTGTTAAATAACAGGCTCTGTTTACCGTAACACAATGAGTTTGTTAACAAATTTTCAGCTACGGCCAAAAGCATAAAGGAAATGCGATTACACGGCGGAAGTTAGTATTACTTCGAGCGGGACGTAACATCCGCATTTTGTGGATGTACTTCTCTCGTTATTGTAGCACTTCTCTATAATTGTATTTGATACAACTTCGAGACATGTTTTCTACTTGTACAACTTTCTTACTATTTCGGTTATCATTATTTCATCTACAGGATTCAATAGTAGATAGCTCATTGAAGTATATTAATGATCAAATTCAATGGGTTTGAAAGAACAGATAACAACTGTTACAGTGATTTTAGGTATATTATTTTAATACCTTGGAACAATTTGATAGTTTATTGTCGATACAGTCGTTTCAGAGCGACACAACACTAACGTCCTACTTCTAATTCTGTGTTATTAAACACGTTTAAAGGTAAAGGTAAAGCAATTAATAACCCATTGTTTATATATCTCACAAAACATATATTTAACTTCTCAGTGAGCGTTTTATAAGAGAATTAAAAATGAAAGTATGCAACACGTTTTACATTTCCGTAATGTACAGACTTCTGAGCATGACTTTTGTAGCCGATGCAATGTTTCTGCATACTTTATTTGAAACTCACTGTAAAACTGCAGAATCGAAATAAAACACATACAACTCCTCAGTGGTAATAACAAAGCTCGGACTTTTTTGCTCAATGGAATCCTGTGAAAAATATTTCAGTGGAACAATTATTTAACAGCCGAAGCCTCGGAGGAGATTTCTTTTTTAAATCTAAAGTTTTTACTATACCAATTTTACTAATAATCATCAACATTTCGCCCTAATACTGGGCACAGGTCTCCCAAATAGAATAGTAAATCTTAGGAAATTACATCTTGCTAAGTACCAGCCTATTTCAGTTTATAGGTTTGCATATTTGCTGGCAAAGAAATGTAAAATGTACACGTTGTTTGACATCTACAATATACATTAAACATTACCTATCATTTAAACATTGATTTTAATAAAGCATTTAAAAAGCAAGTACAGACATAATGTAGATGGAAATTAATATTCACAATGTCGCCTATGCTATCTTTTATTGTAGATGGATATCGATGGTTAACGGCCAAAAAGGGATAACCGACATATTACAAACTTTACAGTAGAGAGGTTTAAAGTTGAAAATATACGAAAAAAAATCTAAAAAATTCTGTTTAAGCTTCCGAAACCCTGAAAATTTTACTACTTAGCTTTTGATTGTCACTTTACAAAATGGCATTATTAATTTGTTATAAATCGTCCTGTAAATACCCTTTACTGTCGCTTACCCCTAAATGGTCCTGATTTTACAAACAGCCAGAACGTCATAAATGAAAAACTCTTATTCATTTACTTCCAGCCTAAATGATTTAACAGTTCTTTTCGTATTATTTAAGTCGAAGAAAATCAGCTTAACCGACTTTTTATAACAGGAAATAGGAGCAATTATAGTATAACTGGTTATTGAATTTTGAAAGACGGGCAAGAAACTGGTACTAAGTAAAAATTCTTAAAAGAAACATTCGGCTTTTTTGTAAACGATGAAACAATGGTGTCTTTCAGTCTTGTAAATTACTGAAAAGTAACTCGTAACTTCATTTCAGAGAATAAAAACTTTTTATACTTAATCAGCAGTCTTTATTTTAATAAAAAATGACACAATTTCACTTTTTCTTTGAACTAATAGTTTCAGACCCATCTTGCTTTTGAGCCATGTATATAACCTGTTTTCTCGGGTCATTTCTAACCGACTCAAACGCACGTTTGATGACTTCCAGCATCCCGAACAAGCCGGGTTCCGAAAACGCTATAGTACTGTAGACCACATACATACGCTGCGGCAGGTTATACAGAAGACCGAAAAGTATAACCTGCCGCTCTGCTTAGCGTTTGTGGACTACGAGAAAGCCTTTGATTCGGTCGAAACGTGGGTGGTGCCTGAGCCACTCCAGCGGGCCCGTATTGACTATCGGTATATCGAAGTGCTGAAGTGTGTGTATAGAAACGCCACCATGTCCGTCCGAGTACAAGAACAGAGTTCGGAGGCTATTTCTTTAAAAAAGGGGCGTAAGACAGGGAGACGTTTTGTCTCCGAAACTGTTTACTGCCTCTTTGGAAGACGCCTTCAAACTTCTGGATTGGAAAGGATTGGGCATCAATATCAATGGCGAATAAATCTCACCTTCGATTCGCAGACAATATCGTAGTCATGGCAAACTGAATAGTTTGCCATGACTACGATACACGACCTTCGAGCATTGTGCCGAGTTCTTCCCAATGGAAGGCCTCAATCGAGTCTCCCAACGGGTTTGTCTTAAAATGAACATGGATAAGACGAAAGTCATGTCATGCTGCTAATATTATATATTAGATACATTATAAATTAGATTGTGTGTGTACCTATACATACCAATCCAGTATTTAAACTGTTTGGATGCCATTCTTTGAACTATTATTCATTATTATTGTAAACAAACCTTATAAATTGTAGTTCTAGCACTCTCCAAACTTTGCGCGCCAAAATGGCTCGCGTGCATGAGCGGCGCTTATACCGCAGTCACCTACGCACTAAAGTCCACTGTCGGTTCGTGACCCCGTTTGTTTTGAACATACGAAAAGGGTAACCGACGTTATAGTTTTTGCTGCACAAGGTAACTGAAAAATTCCGTTACAAGAAATTATCGTATGTTTAATTTTTTTGTTTTACCTTGTTATCTAACCACCACATTCGTTTGCAAATCGGGAGGTAAAAACAGGATAAGCGACAATATGTTTGGTGAGAGTCACTAGGACAATTTGTGTTAAGCTCCTCATAGAATTTGATCAGTGACAGGAAAAAAAAGGCTAAGCGCCAAATAAGGTCTCGGAAATGCAGCCTAAACATACTAAACGACGATTATGATTTTTTAAGAAACGGACAAAATATCCCAACCGGAATTTTAGAAAAAAAAAATCTAGCCCAAACAGGTTAACGCCCAAAAAAGTAATTTTTATTTTATGCCAAAATAGCTTAAGTGTCAGTTTCGAGATTCAACTTTTATTATAACCACCAAAATAAAAAAAGACACTTAAAATGTGTCGTTTACGACGAAGAAATCAGGCTTAGGACCTGAATTTACGAACTGCCTAAGCGCCAAAAAGTATTTCGTAGAGCCACGATACTTGAACCAAACGACGCAGAAAAAAAAGCCGATTCCAACCATATATATAAGTCGATTTCGCAAAAAATGGCGGTTAGCCCTTTTTGGCCGTTACCCATCGATATGCATGACTAGCGGATAATATTTATATTATAAGAATAATAAGTAGGTAGATATGTAATAAATTACAAAACATTTTAGCAACTTCTTAAATAATATTCATTTACCTACATGATAAGTAAAAATAGTTCTTTGTGATCTAAACCTCTCTGATACGATATTAAGTGCTTTTGGAGTAATTGTTAAATTCCCGGATAAATCGAGTTTCTTCAACATGGAAAAAATTACGGCAGAATTATAATTTTATTAATAATAAGTTTTTCGATTATAATAAAATTACAACCAAAAGTTTCATTGATTTTTATTATATTTTAGGTTTAAAGCTTTTAATATTAAATATATTATAAAATATGATTTTTAAACTTTCTTCCGCTGCTTTTGCTGCCTGTCCGCTACGACAACATACGCTACAACACAGACAACGATATCTCGGGAGTAAGTGAACCTTCTAGAACTATATTAAAAGTTTGCTACGTGATCCTTTCTGCGTGTAGCACCTTTTAGAACCTATCTACTAACGTATAAGTGAAATCAGAAATTATGTTTATTAGACGTAGACGTTAGGTGAGCATATAATATGAGATCTTAGCAGTGTTATAAATAATAATTAAAATACAATCTACAAAATTTTGCGTTTGATCTACGTTTCTACCTGCATAACAAGCCTCTGGATGTTATATCATATACTCAAATCAATTCCTAGGAAGTTCCTATTAAACTTTAAACTCGACACATAATTTCATTTCTCTTGACCGGATT
This sequence comes from Chloroclystis v-ata, assembly GCA_963691955.1. NCBI lineage: Eukaryota > Metazoa > Arthropoda > Insecta > Lepidoptera > Geometridae > Chloroclystis > Chloroclystis v-ata. The sequence goes on along the minus strand of OY829902.1, from coordinate 4,509,064 downwards.
ATTCAATTTTGTATGAACGCACACCGCTCGCAAACAAAACTGAATTTTCCTATCAACTAGGCGCACTCTGACTTGTATTCAATTAAAATCAGTGGCCAGGCCCAGTGAGTATCAGAGCCTCTCGGCCACAATACCTCCATCATATTGGCCCTTCAGATCCTCTCCATGTCAGGGTAAAATCACATTTTGGAACGGTCTAGACAGAGCTGCCGAACCAATGTGTATTTGTGCTGAATTGACAATGTGAGCGGTGCTTAAAGCTTATTCGTAAAAATTAAACACCTGGTATATGAATGCCTCATCACTAACAACTACCTACTTCATTGTTGGTGCGCAAAATGGGTATAGAATTGGTGCTCAAATTTTGGTGCTCTAAAAATCGGTGCGCGAAATGGGATATTTATTCCTTGCGTTGTCTAAAACTTAATCTTTTTTGCAGTCATTAATGTGCGTAAACATGAGGAAAGTTTTTTTATTGTTGGATATATTGGAATAAAAGAAAAATACTAGAAAAGAATAGAATAGAATAGTTTGGTTCTTTAAAACGGTCGAAAAAAGCTCATCATTAAGCAATTTCAGCGAGAAACTTTGCGTATGTTATTCTATGGTATAGCCTTATAATGAATGAATTAACACTTTATTGTACTTAATTAAAATAAAAACAGAGTTAAAGAAAAACTTAATACCATCTTAAACTTAAACATCTTAAAGTACAAGGGGCGGCCTTATCGCTTATAATTAATGTAACCCATTTTAAACTAAATAAAAACATTTTTAAATAGGTATCGAATCATTTTATCATTCCTCATTTATTGCAGCTGTCGAAGGTCTAAGAATTTTACCTGGGTGAGATTTTCAAGATGACCGGCATCTAACACTGTTTTCAATCAAAATTGGTCCAAACTCAACGTAAGTGTTCCTCGGTGGAAACATGAAATTGGTCACGTATCACTTTCCCCTCTGCACGTGTAGAATTAAATTTAATCTATAACGTTTCAGCTCAGGCGGTTGAACTCCTAAATCTTATCTTCACTGTTGAATAACAATGCTCCATGTGCTAGAGACAAATATCTGATACACAAACCAATATAAACAGCTGGTACTTGGAAATTCGAACAATATTTATTTAAATATCAGAAAATGGTATAGAATAGAACAATTACAAGATCACAACGTTACCTTTGTCCTCGAGTGGGAGTCGAACCCACGCCTTCCAGTTTAGCTCTGGCTCCGTTGTGATCTTGTAATTGGTTCTATCCAATTTTCTAATATTTTATGTGATATAAAGTGATCGTAGTAGATTTTGCTGGACTATTCACACTACATCACTACAATATTTACCCCCATGGTAAGCACGAAGGCCGTGTTGGCTAAGTGGGAGCACACTCGACTTTCATTCCGAAGGTCGTGGGTTCAATCAAACCCCGCCGCGCACCTCTGATTTTTCTTCTTGGAAAATTATGTGTGCTTTAAAAATACGTGCTCTAACGGTGAAGGCAAACATCGTGAGGAAACCGGCATGTTCTGAGAACTTTGAAAAGTTTGAAGGACATGTGTCATTCACCAACCCGCACTTGGCCAGCGTGGTGAATTAAGGCCTAATCTCTCTCGTCAAGAGAGAAGTTCCTGGGTCCCAGCAGTGGGAACGTGAATAGGGGTGTTATGTTATGTAAGCACGAAGCTTGTGATACGAGTACCAGATAATCTGATATATTTTATAGAAATGTCGGGGCAGACAATAACATCGGTTGAAATATGACTCAGAACCTGTTTTGTACCGGCCGCATCGCGCTACGGGTTGTGCGCCTCGCCGTGCTTGTTACTTGAAAAACTGGTTCGGTCGCCAGGCCACTTTGTGCTTGGTATAAATACGACCGTCGGCCGAGCTAAAAGACATTCTTGTTTGAGCCGTTGGACGGAACAGTGCTTTGTTAGTAATAAATGTATTTTTGTTCGAGTAGTCGGTTGGAACAGTGCTTTGTTAGTAAAAAATGTATTCTTGTTCGGGTAGTCGTAAATTCAGAGTCGTTTGACCGAAACATTGTTAATTGGAATAAATAATGGACGTTTCGTTGTGGTTTTATTATGAACATGAAGACGACTGTGACGTTAGACCTGGTGACGTCATAACCAATTAGAAGCCCTCCTGATAAACACTCACTTCCCTCGACATCCTACGCATCTCTATTCGACATATACTTAAATATATATTTTTATTATACATAGATATATTAAACCATTACATTAAATTCAGATATTCAGTTATATTTCTTAGATTTGAAGTAGGTAAAATATTATAAAGTTATATCTACATCCCTGCCCCAATCTCAGAAAGTTGAAAAGGGCAACTTGGAGCAACTCTAGGGGCGAGGAATGAATTTGTAAATATTGTACTCTGTGAAAGTTCTAAAATAAAAGGAAAGTTTAGCATTGCCCTTGTTATAGTGTATATAGACTTTACTTACAGTTGTTTAACAATTTTTTACAAAAGAATTTGAAATGTCCCAATTGTAGAATTTTTGTTATATATTGGTGGTTATTTGGTTTATTTATATCCAGTAAACTATAGTCATGTAAGTAGTTAATTTATTAACGACAAATATTATTATAATAAATTTAATCTAGAATCTTAAACTTGTTGATAACTTTAACTCTCTAGATTCTAGAGAGCTGAGTTAAAGTTATCTCGTAATAAATCCTTGCCCAAGATGACAGCAAAAATAGCAAACTAAAAACGAGATACCCGATACGAAATCCTAATCGAATCCACTTCGGAAGCAAACGGAAGTGTGTGTTTGTGGAGTGTCTGAAAAATATCAATTTGTCAGGTAACACGGCGCGGTTAGCCGCACGTGCCTGCGCTGCCAAACGGTTAAGCAACTTCGATGGGTCACGGATAGGGTTAACTTGGATAATGTGATTCCATGATTTGTGCTTTTCGTTATTGAATTGAACGGTTTAACTTGAATGGGTTTTACGAAATACTTAAAGTTTAATGTTACGAGTACCTATTTTGAGTTACATTTCAAAAATATGTAAAGGATTGTATGTACCTACAATTGATTTGAGTATTCATATACTATATTAGTGGTGGTAGTATATTATATTAGTGGTCTCAAATACATCATGTGCTGTCATATCAAGTGGATTAATGTATTTATTGACTGGGAGCTGTCTTTCAGCACGTAGACAAATGATCTGAGTCAAATCTCTGCAATGAGTTGTAAAAGATCTGTGGGCCTAAACCTAGAATTCTAAAACACTTTCTTGAAGGCCATGGATCGGCAAGCTCAACGTTTAACGTGAAATCTGTGCTGGGTCCAAGATAGATGCTGACAAATGAAACTAGAACACTGAAACTTAATTTAGGTGAAGCAATTCAGAGAATATTAAAATTGCTCCTCAAAACTACTATCCTTTGACATTCATTTTCAGTTCTTAGCCATTTTTCCGAGCTACAGTTTGCACATTCGTGTTGTCAAGTGGCTCAAGCTGTTAAAAGGATCTCGAGAGTTAATTCACACGGTCGGAAATTTATCCCTTAATTGGTTGAAAGGTTTGTTTGCTCCTCAAAACTACTATCCTTTGACATTCATTTTCAGTTCTTAGCCATTTTTCCGAGCTACAGTTTGCACATTCGTGTTGTCAAGTGGCTCAAGCTGTTAAAAGGATCTCGAGAGTTAATTCACACGGTCGGAAATTTATCCCTTAATTGGTTGAAAGGTTTGTTTGCTCCTCAAAACTACTATCCTTTGACATTCATTTTCAGTTCTTAGCCATTTTTCCGAGCTACAGCTTGCACATTCGTGTTGTCAAGTGGCTCAAGCTGTTAAAAGGATCTAGAGAGTTAATTCACACGGTCGGAAATTTATCCCTTAATTGGTTGAAAGGTTTGTTTGCTCCTCAAAACTACTATCCTTTGACATTCATTTTCAGTTCTTAGCCATTTTTCCGAGCTACAGTTTGCACATTCGTGTTGTCAAGTGGCTCAAGCTGTTAAAAGGATCTCGAGAGTTAATTCACACGGTCGGAAATTTATCCCTTAATTGGTTGAAAGGTTTGTTTAGGTAAAAACTGGAAGAAAAACATAAAATAATTTGCAACTATAAACAAGCTTTATGTACAGGAAAACATTTTAGTTATTTATATGATACTACTAGCTGCCCCCGCGAACTTCGTCTCGCCATATACTTTTATTTGCAACTATGTCCATACTAAATTTCATCCAAATCGAATTTTCCCGCGTAAGCATATATTTTCCCGCGGAAGCATGTATTTATCCGCGGTAAAAAGTCTCTCGCCATATACTTTTATTTGCAACTATCTTCTCCATACTAAATTTTATCCAAATCGAATTTTCCCGCGTAAGTATATATTTTTCCCGCGGAAGCATGTATTTTTCCGCGGTAAAAAGTAGCCTATGTTCTGTCTCAGGGTCTAAAGATTGTATGTGCCAAATTTCATCAATATCGGTTGAGAGGTTTAAGCGGGAAAGCTTAACAGACAGACAGACAGACAGAGTTACTTTCGCATTTATAATATTAGTTAGGATATAAAAAAGCACTAGGTGCAATGGTTTTTTCTGCCTACGCTAGTCGTTTTGACAAAAAGCACCTTGTAGTTTATTTTACCTTTTAAACAATTGTCCGCTAGTGCTTTTAAAATTATTGATAAAAGATATTGCAACAAGAAGGAAACTTATAGAAGTCTTTGCGCTACTCTGAAAGGTGTGATTCAAAGTAAATTATTAAAAGGCAAAATGCATAAATGGAGAATAATGCTCACCAACATAACCAATCGAATTAGCTCGAGGAAATAGCAACGGGCAGCTAAAATCTTCAAACCAACTTTCAAAGTGTATATTTATGCATTCAAATAGCTTTTATCCGCTGCTTTATGCTTGCGTTTAAAAATAGAAGCCCAATCCTTCTCTATAATTACGAATAATTATCAACTGTCATATTCGTTTAACCATTTCAGAGATAAAAAGTATCAAACATACTCTCTTATAAGCTATCGCATTTATAATTAAGTTGTTGATATAAACTCGACAAATCCCGAACATATTACATGCATCATATAAAAATCATTGGCTATTTGGGCAAACCAATATTCGATGAACTTAGGCCGTTTTCTCCCTTGTGGGTATATTTCAAGCAGAACATTACATCTTCGCATCAATTGCTCAAAGGGAAACCGTAAAACCACTGAAGGGTAGACATTAATTAGGTGATTATTTATATAACGGGATGGGGAGTAATTGTAACTTATTTTATTGGGAAAAGCGGTTTATACGGCTTTTATTCTTGAAAGCTTCGATGGTGAAAATGTTTTTCTTATACGCTTTAATGATCGGTTCATACTTTGTAGGTACGTAAATCATAACAAACCCGTTTTAAGTCCAATTACTTTTAAGTTATAATTATAATATTTTTAAATTACTTAGCTTTCTGCCCTGCGGATTCTCCCGCTTTATAATATTTTCCCGCTGTAAAAAGTATCATAAACACACGCTACATCTCGACCATTTATTAAAAAAACCGCATCATAATCCGTTGCGTAATTTTAAAGATTCAAGCATACAGAGACAGAGAAAGCGAAATTGTTTTATTACTATGTAGTGATAATAGAAATAAAATTACAATGTTAATACTTAATGTACTATAACAACTCGAGACCTCATGCTTAATCATGTAAAAAGTGACCAATTGCCCCAGGTTTAACCTTGGGCCAGGTACAATCCGTCCGTCCCATTGACTGAATGCAACATGAACTTTGCGTCTGTCCGAGGCTGATAAGTCACGTATTCATTACACTAACTTTGGTTCTCGTGTCGTGTGGAGCCGGGATTTGTGGCTTCCCTTTTGAATATACCGAGTTTGCTCACAGCCTACTTTGACTTTGACTTCGGTGCCCTTGTCGTGTTGGTTTAACACCAATAATGTGCCTGAAAAGGACTTTTTACATACATCAGACATTTTCAGGCCGTATTTTCTGACGCGATGCCAATTTATCTTTACATGTTTTTACCGTACCAATTTGCTGCGTTCACCGATCCACCTGGTAATCTTGGTGGTTAGGTCCTTTATACCAAATACCCCAAGACCTTTATTGAGTTTGGCAATTCCCGTGCCGTGTAGGACGTTATGTGGGTTGCAAATGATGATGATGATTCACGTTACCCGGTACAGACACAATGTATTTTGGTTTTCAACTCGTTCAACAATTCAATTATTAGTTCGATCTAGTGCTTAATGGAAATTCAATCAATTACTAATACAATGTTGAAACGGGACGAGCCTTCCAAATTAAGTATCGTTAAGTGAAACTGCAGATAGAAGCTGACAGCACTTAAATCGTTTACGTTCCTGTTGCCACATAATATCACTTACATACAATCACTTTTAGTGACAATGTTAATAAAAAAAATATTTTAAGTAACTATTAGTACATACCCTTCATATTTAGAGCCATTCCTTTAAATATGTGTCGCGTATTATATAAGATTTTTTTTTACCTCAGAGACCTGGAAGCTTTGTTTGACAGAAAAGTAACAAACGCACCAAGATCACTAAACATTTAATTTTGTAGATAATATTAATATGTTCAAAGACAAAACTCCTCAAACGATAGTTTATTTGTTTCGAGGTTCTGGGTGTTATATATGTATAATAAAAATATCTATCTATGTATGTATATTCTATTAAGTATACCAGAAATCTAGTACCCGTAACACAAGCTTAGCGCTCATTACGGGGCTAGATGTTGCTGTGATGTCCAGTTGAATTGTCCAGCAATATTTATTTTATCAGTGTACGACAGTATAAGTAACTTATCGGGGAAACACGAATGTGTATGTGACACAACGGACAGAGATATTGATTTATTCCACTATATTTCCAGCTAATTTAATTTTACAGTCAACCCTTTCCCGCTGGCTTAGCACCGACATACGGACCATTCTGTACAGTCAACGGCAAAAGGTGTTGAACAAATTCTTCTATATACGGATACGGACACAGACAAAGTCTACATTCTACACCGATTTAAGTCTCGAATAGACGCTCCATATGCCGTAAAATGTCCGCCATTACAGAGCTGATGATACTATGCTAAGAAACGGTGTGGTAATCTTACATCTAAAGTTACAGGGTAAGCAAAGGTGATTAAACAAAATTCTTCAAGATATTTAATACCTGTATAAATAACCCATGCCCAGGATAAATATGAAATTTTATGATAATAATTCATTCCAATTCGTTTCTTTATAATGCTTTTTTTTAATCGAAGGATAATATTTTTTACTGGATTTTTTTTCTTTTTAGCTAATAAGCGCAGAATTAGTATCAAAGGTTTTAATTTTTGTCTATTAAGTTATTCCGGCGACTGTACATTGTAATAATTTGCAGCTTAGTTATCCCGTTCAATACAAAGTTTCAAATTTACGTTTGTTTACAACCGTGTCCATCTTAGGTAAGTGTAAGTCGTTACCGTTAGCTCTTATTACGTTGGTACTAGAGCTCAGTTTGTTGCAAGTATTTAGTGCTCGTTAAAGTTTGAAATTGCTCGTTGCAAGGCTGTATGGGGATTTGTGAGATAATTCGTTGAAGTAGGAATTATTGTTTTCTTATGGTATTTATTTGTTTTTAGGCCTTTGCCCTGCAGTTGGACAACTATGGATGATATAATAATAATAATATGGTATTGGAATATAACCTAAATAAAACATCCAAAATAAATAATATTCTTTTTTTACATCTCTGTCTGCCATCATCATCATATCGGTTCATAAACGACGATGTTATCAGCAAAATACATAAAAAGCATAGGTACATGGTCCGATTGAGAAACCTCCACCATTTTAGAAGTCAGTTAATAAAAAAGACCATTAGATAGAAAACAAAACAACCAATTAGCTCCTTAATCCCGATAGCATCAAAATCTATTGTCCACATAACAATTAGATAACATTTGACGCACAGGCGATTCGCTAAGTAATTCAGTAAGACGTTATTGGCTCTTGAAGCTCACGTAGCGATTCCGCCCGGTTGATTTGGCTCGTTAAGCCGAAAGGTGCTTGTATACGATGACCAGAGTATTTATTCTGTAATGTCTGTTAACACTTTCAATGACCACGCTTCGTGCACGATCGTACGTCACGAGTACATTACTACACAAATTTATAAAATTTCTTTATTCGGAACCAAAAACATACAATTTATATATAAGAAAACGATGATGGCTGCAGTAGTTTAGAAGAAAACTGTGTCGCAGACACCAACACCCTCCTCCGGTCTATAAATGGAACTAACACACGACGTAATTAAAAAAAATATATGTTGATTGTGTAATACTTTCCTTATTTTTTAAATAAATTGTTGATAATATAATGAATGACATAATGACATCGATGACCTACCAAATGTTGTCTTGAAAGTTCTTGCGATTTATGGTTGGCCCTAATAAATCTTGGGCTCTATTTTTCGGCCACGTCCTTCAGTAATCATGTACCAGAGTTCTAAGCACTAGTTATTGTCTACTGAATGGCGACTAGAGAGCTTTGTTCCGAGCACCACTACTCGCTACAAGCATCTCTCTCAAGTGGCTAATGCGTGCTCTTTTATTTGTCGAGTGCGGGTTAATAAGCTTAGCGATGGGTCACGTTCACGTAGATGCATTGCTTTATTGAAAACAGGATAATGCGATACCCTTAGCTTGGGCTTGATAATGGTTAATTGTCCAGTATTTATTTATTTATTGGCATACCTACATATACATTTTTACAATGTGCTTTAGTGCTAGTAATTAAGTACATGTACATGTGTAAGGGCGCAGCAATTGGTCATGTTGTCGGAAAAATGTCAGTTAGTGTCAACAGTTTTTTAAGTCTTAAATAAACAATAATATTTTTTAATATATATCTGATATAATAAATACTGATATAATAATGATATAATAATAATAAAATTAAATTCTGAATTCAGATTTTTTAGACGAATCGAACCCGCAACCTCATTTGTCGCAGAGGTCATCACAGAATTAGAAACTCATGCTTGCAACGAATCTATTCTATTGTATACCAATCCCTCCAAAACCCTTGAATTCACTTGGAAAAACCTATGCACAGATGGACTAATAGGTACGATGATAATGATACATATAGAAAAATCTTTTTTCTCTTGTACCATGTTCACAGTTCAGTCATGAGATGAATTAAATTTACATCTTGCTGAGAGCCAATAAAGTTACAGAAGTGTCTGGTTATGAAGGGTGTACTTTGGATGCGATGAATTTTCAAGGCGCAGAAATTATTTATAATTTACAGTAAGGATTCTAATTAATGTTGAATCATAAAGATATGAGAGGTGATGTGCTACTTCCAAAACTACTTCCAAAAGAAAGCTGTTTTATTCAAAATTCAAATAAATTCTGATAAAGAAACCTAAGTTCACAGGTACAGTGCCACACAGAGACTCACATGGATGTAGCGGTCATCGTTTCATTCTTGTTTTTAATCTTTTCGGGGTAATTCGCAAACAGACTATAAGGACGAGCTTTGAATCGAGCATTCAGAATATATTGTGGAGGCCAGGCCATCTTAAATATGTACATTGAACTTCAACAACTTTCAATAAAATAAGGGGAACAACTGGATGTCTGCCAATTGGCAATTATAATGATGATTATGATTATAAACTTCGGTAAGTTCTTTATTAATTTTGTAGGTACTCATGTATATTCCAGATTTCAATTAGTTATAAGTTCCGCTCATTGTATATAATTAGATCACTTTTATCTTAATTAATATTAGGACTTTTTAATTGGCTAGATAAAAAATTGTGACGATAACTTATATGAAAATTTAACTGAACCTGGTGAACCTGTTTGCTTGCTAGGCTCGTAACACTACATTCAGACTGGAAGAACGCTCGGCGTGTAACATATTACCTTACATCGCCTGTCTTGCTTTAGAATGAGTAGTCAACATTCATTTTCTCAGCCACCTGTGCCATAATTGAACCTATTCCTTTTATGAAATTCAGCTTAAAGCGACCGACTACGATTACTGACCAAAATAACAACAGTCAAAGAGCAAGCTGTTATCTTGCTGGTAAGATGTCACTACGTTCCGAGTACATCAAATATTGTCGGTTAGTTTGGTCACAGACAAAATCGCCTATCATGCTTTACAAAGTAAGAAATGGTCCACATTAATTTTTCCCAGCGACTGGAACATAATTGAGCTTTTACAGCCAGCGCCGCTGCGACTCACATTTCACATGTTAATATTGCGGATAATTATTACCTTGAATACGGAGACATAAATTTTCACTGTGAAATAAAGTGCCGAGAATGGTGGTAGACATTTTATTAAAATACGAGATTGACTGTGTAAGTAGCAGATGTAATTTGTGGCGGAAGTATAATAATGTTAAAGGTAGTCTAATTACCGCATTGTGATCAGTCTTCGTGAAATTGATCTAATTATTTGTCAAAATTTTTAAATGAAAAGGATTTTTTATAGGTAATGATAACATGTATAATTAGGATTTCCTTGCTAATCCGAATAATGACGAAGTGAGTGGTAGTGGTGATAACAAGTAGGAGTCCTATTTGATGGCAGTGGTGTTATATCGATTTTATGTTTTTTGTTTCGGTGTCTTATAGTTTGAGTACTGGGAAAGGAGATAAAGATTTTATCGCGGGAAATACAATAAACGTGGGAGGGGGGAATAAGGGAGGAATGATAGCGATGACTTAAATTATAGTAAATTGAAACGATTTATAAAACTCCTTAAATTGATAACTACGGGTGGGTAGTATATCGAAAAGGCCCAGAGGGCTACAACTGCCTTTTTATTTTAAAAATATAACTCTTTCCGTCAAAAGGTTTTGTAATTTATAAAATTGTATGGTAAGAAAATTGCTAATAGATTCTAGGAAATTTATCCTCGCAGTTTTTCAAATGACATCAAGTGGCATTTCAAGAACTGATTTTGTAAAGTTTGGTTTTGAGTTCGCATTTTATCATGAGTTTTAAAAAGTTCAAAGCGTTTTTTAATAAGGAAAATTATGATTACTCTAATGGAGAAGTTGATCCGTACGAGTTTCACAAACAATTCTATATTTTGGCGAAGATATTTCGTATTATTGGAGATGAAAAATTATCCAAGTGGACGTAAATTACTTTTATCCCGCAATTATGACTTAAATTATCGTAGCACATAGTCATATATTGAGATGTGACAACTTAATTTATAGAAATGATATGCCTAGTTTTATATATTAAAACTATATTTTTGCTAAATGGATGACTGTGGGTGATTTTTCACTTTTTGTTACATTTGTGCATTTCCTAGATTCCTTCAAAACATCATGCAACTAATTGGTAATTGGTCAAACGTAAACATTCCACGTCTTATGAAAAATCACCTAGACTCACCTAGTTATTTGTAAACTCTCTGGAATTAATTTAATTTTGTTTTATTTTAGAATATTGGCACCAATAACCGTGATTATTTTTGGTACATTAGCTTTCATTTTGTGTGTTATCGGCTCTGTACATTATTGCTTGATATTTGATATACCACTGCTCGCCGAAACTGTAACATACTTGATTGTCATGGGTTACAAACTCATAATAATGTCATGCACATTTACTGACAAGTTATATTACAAGGATCTGTGTAATGCATTGAAGAATGATTTCAAATACATCTGTACGGAAGGAGATAAATACAGGTTTAATTTAATAACCAGCTCTTGAGAATACAATAAACCATCATCTAATAATTAATTTAAAATATTGATTTCAGAGAAAAGTATTTCCAGATGCAGAAAGTGACTTTTCAACAAACTTTCGTATCAAGCGTAATCATCAATACAACTGGTGTTGGAATGATCGTCTGTGGTATCATTGCCCTTGTAGTGACATTATTTCTGCCTGAACTAACTGCGAAGCCTTTGCCCTTCCCTGTTTGGGCTTTTGACTACGATCTCACCAAATCTCCAGTGTACGAAATAATGTTCACGTTTTGTATTTTGTGTATCGTTAGTCAGTGTTTTGCGTATAATTGTAAGTATCCCTTATACTTAAATCCATTTATTTATATTTTAAAACTTATTGGAAAACATGCTAGCAAATCAATATTTCTGTTTGACAGTTCTGATCCAAACTCAAATAATATGGATTAAACAAATAATGAGCAGAGCAGATATTATAATTTGGCACATTGAAGAACTTTTGGTAGATGTTAAACCTTCGAGAAACGTTATGGAGACTGAATATTACGAAAAATTACTGACACCGCGATTGGTCAATATTGTAAAGATGCATCAATCCTTATACAGGTAATATTCATTTCATCATGATCATAATAACTCATCATACGTTCGTCCCTCTATCACAAGTTTGCAGATAATATATAATACTTTAACTCATAATTTTCAGTCTGTTGGACAGCTACGCTGGCGTGTATAGGAAATTGTTGATGTTCGAACAGAAAGCATTAGCACCGCTTGTATGTTTGACGGCTTTCGGCGCGGCAGAGGTAAGACAACACCACATAGTAGGTAGGTATGTGTCCAAAGACAAGTACGAGTAAACTTGGAAAAGTATAGACTAGATAACCAATTATTTCTAATATAATTTGACTATCTTCGAGTTCTGAGGATTTTAAATGAAGTTTAATGGATCGTTTAGAATTTAAGAACATGTAAACCGAGGGAATATTCCCTCACCGAGTATGAGTACAAAGTATTTCAACCTTAAAGATTTCCCGAATTTGCTGTTATAAAAATGCTGAATTATATTCATTATCCAGCTACTGCTGGCTTTATTACAAAAAAAAACAAGAACTACACAATTCTGATAACAGTGAATGTTGTTTCCTTATTTTCAGAAATACGATAACGGAGAAATCCCTGGTTTATTGATAATACTGTGTGTTGGTATCTGTGTCCTTTTATTCCTACCGTGCTACATGTGCACAAAACTTACAGAAAAGGTGGCTATAAATATTTTTCTTATACATACACTTCTATTAAAAATCACGCGTTCGATTTTTGCATCGGAACAAAATTTGTAAGATCTGCAAATATTTGTTCCGGGTGTTTTCTATGTACAAAATAACGCAACAAAAGCTTCGACATTACCACGGGGTCCACCATCTTGCTGTGTGAAAATTGTCCAGCAATATTTGTTAATAACACTTTAGCGTATAGAGTCAAAGTCAAAAACTTTATTTCCATAGAAACACAGGGATTCACATGGACACAGAAATAGCTTATAACTAAATTTCCTAACTCATCTATGTAAAATACTACTTAAATTATTTTAAATTCTATTAAGAAAAAGGTCATATATTTAAATGTTTTACATGGAAATAATTTTATTCTTGACAGTTCGCTTCAAAGTTTTCCTGCTGATGTTAGGGAGCGTTTAGAACAGCTTTTATCTCTATGTAGTTTTTTTTTTATTTCGCACCACACATAAAGAAAGGACTTTTTCGCTTAGCGACCACATCGCCTTATACAGAAACATAAATGTATATATATATATATATAGTTTTACATATTAATACATAGTTTGAGTTTAATACTTTTGTAAATTAAGAAAAGAAAACTATTGTTTTGACACAGATTGAGTCTATCGGTGACGCGTGTTGGGACACTCCGTTCTGGAACGCTCCGAAAGTGATCCGTCCGTACATGGTGCTCATCATGCAGAAATCCAAACGACCTTTGCAAATCAAAGCTCCGGGCTTCGAAGACGTTTCTTTGGAAACATATTCTGATGTAAGTAACTGTAACTGATATAAGTTTTATTAATTTACATCCTGATTTAGTCTGTTGAAATATTGAATACAAGCTGAGCCATGGCTTCGGTCATTTGATTTTTTTACATTTTTATAAAATTGAACTGAAAACACCAGATAATTAATAAATGCGTGCAGTATAGGCTTCCTTACAACAGCCCTTACCTATATTAGCTTTTTAAATGTATAAAAAGCTATAGCCCTTACCTACCTACTGATCGTCCTTTTGCGAGAATCAAACCCGCACCTGTATTTTTTAAAGGATATTTCTATATAATCATACCTACTCGTATTAACAAATTTATACATCGAGGAAATTTTTATTAAACTTAGATTTTTTTAGGTTTTATTTGTTTCAGAAAATTTATTTCGCGTATTCCTGTTTCAACATGCTGCGGAAAGCTGAATTTTAATTGAATATAATATGAAAAAATATGAAGAGGATGTGATTTCAGTGGTTTAGTTTATTTGCTTAAATTATCACTTAGGTACTTGGTGCTTTTAGAACATGGCTGGTGGTTAAAAATTGTAGATACTATTTTTCTCTTAAAATTATTATCACAAAAATATAATATAATATTAAACCTGTATTTATGACAAATTGTAACAAACTATTTCATAAACTTGCAAGGCTAATTGGCAATAGGCCCTTTGATCAAAGTTTATTACTTTCTAGTTATTAAAACTGGTCAAGCTCTGTATATAATCAGCTAGTTAATCGTTATACGCATAATTATTTCACTTTGAATACCAGCATGTGTTAGAATTATGATATTGAGTTGATTCAGACAAAACAGTTTGCCTGAACGAGTAAAAAGTTAATGTGTTTTTGCAACCAACCGACATTTTGATTTGGTAAGTTACATACTTAATATGGTTCTAAATTACTATTGTAGATACCACATTAATAGGCCTACGGTTATGGTAATCAAAACCCTTATAAATTAATCATATAAAACAAAATACTTTTTTATACACCAAATTAAAAAAAAAGTAAATAAATTATAATGTAATTATAACAAGTAGTTATAAGATTAAACCACACACATCGACTATAAAATCATTTTTAAGAGTTCAAAATTATCCGTCACGAAAATAATGTTAAATAGCTAAATTTTTGTTGCGGATTTTTTTACGGCGAAAGAAGTCGCATGTCACTTTAATAAATTAAAGTGCTCGACTACTCGTAATTATATTTCAATTAAATATCACCTCCTTTCTGCGACATTGCATTGTTATTCCTTCCTGCAAACACACATTAATGCTTCGACATGATCCGTGAAAATTTTCTGAGGTTCTTAAACAAAAAAAAATTTGATTACTCCACCGCTGAAGTGAATCCTTACAAATTCCATATTACTTTCTATTTCTTGGTCAAAATTTTCCGAGTGCTTAATGATGAAGCCTTACCTAAATGGACGTAAGTACCTATATTTCATTTAATTAATTAGTTATTCAGATTAATCTTTCCTATGCTAATAAATATATTTCCATTAGGCATTACGAAAGTATTCACATTATAAAAATCTTTAAATTCAAATTCTAATATTTTCTTACGGTTGTCTTTATTTAACTGATTTTGTGTAATACTTGTTATGCCTAAAACCAAATATCAAAAAAAAATAACTAGGTGCTTTAATTATGTGGTTCTGTGGTTTTGTGGATAACAAAATACAAAAATACTTACAAAATTTATTTTTTTCTTTAACTTGGATTTGTTATTAAGCTGAACACAAATCTATGAAGCCTCTGGCGTTCCAAATTAATTTTGCGTTAACTAACGAATTTTCGAGAGCCGTGTTGGCTAAATGGTAGCACACCCGACTTTCATTCCGAAGGTCGTGGGTTCAAACCCCGCCGCGCACCTCTGATTTTTCTTCTTGAAAAATTATGTGTGCTTTAAAAACACGTGCTCTAACGGTGAAGGCAAACATCGTGAGGAAACCGGCATGTTCTGAGAACTTTTCAAAGTTTGAAGAACATGTGTCATTCACCAACCCGCACTTGGCCAGCGTGGTGAATTAAGGCCTAATCTCTCTCGCCAAGAGAGAAGTCCCTGTGTCCCAGCAGTGGGAACGTGAATAGGGGTGTTATGGTAACGAATTTTATGGTTTTTTTTTATCGCGAGCAAATATAACTTTATAGTACCATATTTTTTCAGATTCGTCGTACCAGCCGTTGTATGCTTCAACGGCTTCATGGCCATGATTCTCTTCGGGGGCAAGTTGAAAGAACGTATCGTCGATTTTAAACTGATAGAAATCACTGAAGCTGCAACATACTTCATTTTGATGGTCTACAAACTAGTTTTAGTGTCCTGTCCCATTTTGGAAAGAGTACACTATCACAGGTTTTTGAAAGCCATGCGAGATGATTTTAAATATATTTGTACTAAAGGTCTTAAATACAGGTAAGTAATTTAAAATTATGAACTCTTTGTTAAAGATATATGTCTGCAAATTCTGCAATTTGAGTTTTATTGAGTATAACATATATTTATAATATCTTTGCCGTTGCCATGCAATTGATTTAGCCTTAATTTTGTGTAATGTCAAACTGTCTCACGACAGTAAAAAAATATATCTTTACCAATGTAATAAAAAAAGAGTTTATTCTTGGTTCGACATAAGTATACGGGACCGATTTTATTAAATTTTGATAAAAAGATAAAGAAACTTACGCACACTTAAATTTTTTTTTCAGAAAGAGGTATCTTGAACTTCAGTTATTCACATGGAAGGCTACAATTCTGTGTACTATATTCGTGGTCGTCATAGGCTTCGGAATGGTGTTTTTCGCCTGTCTGCCTCTGATTTTCTATTTGGTATTTCGTCCCAAAGATGGGGTAAGACCTTTGCCGTACCCCTTGTGGGTTGGGGGGTTAGACACGTCTAAATCACCATTGTTCGAATGTATTTTCATATTTTCAATATGGACTACGATTACGCATTGTGTTATGTATATTTGTAAGTATACATTATGTTTTTATGGACTCACCTAAGCTTTTTTATGGTATAGAAAAAATTACATTATTATGTTATGATCTTGTATTTTTTTCTATAATAAATGATGGTTCATAAGAATTTTGAGACTTGTCCAGTGTCTTCAGTCGTATGTATGTTTATGCCTAAACATCTAGACTTAGACGAAAATGTCTGGTATGTAGATGACTAAAAGTTTTAAAAGCTCGCAATAAAAAGCAGTTTTAGTGGTCGAAATGTATTTAAAAAAATAATATATCCTTTTAAACTATATACTATCATCAATTATCTAACATAAGAACTATAAACATGTGGTATTAAATTCCCATTTTTTTTTATCCAGTTAACCTACAAACTCAAATTGTATGGATCAGACAAATCATGTCTAAGGCAGACCTCGTCATATGGAGCTTGGAAGATCTCCTGCTAGACATTGAGCCAACATTTGACGAACAAGAAAAGCTTCACAATAATAGAATCATACAGAATAGATTGTCAGAAATCGTATCAACACATCAAGCTATGTTAGAGTGAGTATGATTAAATAAAAATACACTTTTAATAAATTAGTTCGGTAACTAAAGTGTTAAACTTGATATTTGATAATGACCATGATCTAAAATCGGGTCATAAATCAACTAAGTATAGGCGATGAGTGTTGATGGACAAAAACCGTTGCAAATCCTTGGTAATATGGCGCTCAAGTTAAATTCTATTTTTGAACTTTCCCAGTTCAATTTAGAAGGGGAGGTCTATGGCGCATAGGTACCTGCTTATACCCACTTAAGTTTTTGTCACATTGGGACTGTGCGACCAACCAGTATTTTTTTAGACCCTTTACTAACCTTAATAATTTTAAATAAACTGACTTCAGTCAATCCATGTTCGTCATACTGAACACTCGTATTTTATTTGGCAAACCTTCTGATATTTAGGCTAACAAATTAGGTCATTCCTTTACACAAACTAGCCTACATACTCACACAACACAACACAATAATAAAAGCCAAAGTAATAATTAGCCTAATAGCCATTCTTAAGTAAGATTTAACCAATTCGTGGTCGACACCTATATTAATCATGATACATACCTACCTCTTAAAATTATTTAACCCATGTTACTTCTGTATTGGCTAATTGTATTTATCAACTGCAGTATTCAATGAAATTTTTCTCGTGTTTGACATCTGAAAAAATTTTTTTTGTTGTTTTAATAGTGCTATGGGTAATCTGTAAATGGTTTTGACGTGATAATCATTTTGTAGAATGCTGGAAGGGTATTCCACAGTGTACAGGAAGGTGTTGATGTTTGAACAAAAGCTCTGCGCCCCGGCTGTCTGTCTGACGGCGTTTTGTGCTGGTGAGGTAAGATACCCTTATAATGGGTAAACAGTGGTTGTTTACTTATACTTACTTGTTTATAAACCGACTTCAAATAAGGAGGTTCTCAATTTGTCGGAATAGTTTTTTATGTAGGTATGTTCACCTATTTACTCCAAGACGACTGGACCGATTTGCAAAATTCTGTTTTATTTTATAGAATAATTAATTTACTATAAACCATGAGCTGCGATGTACAGCTGGACTCTAACACAGGTATCATATTAAATGAGATTCTCAAACCCTGAAATTGTTTAGATAAAGCTATTGAGAGATATAATTATAGAAACATATTTGTACTTTAAATTGTATTTGCGTGTATTTAACCGATTTGTATTTTTTCAGAAACTTAAAATGGGTCAGTTGCCTGCCTTCGAGTTGATGATATGCGTATCCGTTGTAATTCTGTCTGGGATTCCTAGCTACGCGTGCACTATCCTATCAGAAAAGGTTTCGTGTTTTTTTAATTCTTATACAACAAAAAGTAAGGCCAAGTTGCTTATAATTTCCAGTTTTTGTTATCAATGGAAGATAACATTTCAAAAATAATGCTTTCATTATCATCATCCCTTGATTCGTACCATACACAAATGGCTGTGTGTTCTATATGTATTATTAAAAAAATATCGATATATGTATGTATATTCTAATAAGTGTATCAGATTTTACTTTACCCGCCACACAAGCTTCGAGCTTATCACGGGACTAGATGTTGCTGGGTGAAATGTACAGTATAAATAAAATCACTTTTAACAGTTAACGTACACTGAGCAAGTATATTATTTCATATGGTAGATTATAGGTTTTAAAAACACTTTGGCATCATTAAGCCATTTTGGCCATATTGTCAGTTAGTGACTTCTCGCTCGACACCGACGATATACCCAATAAAAGTTTTTTAATTTCAATACCTACCTATGTGTTGTGTTCGCTAATATAACAAATTATAAATGCTCATATATAGGTGGAGTCTATAGGAGAAGCATGTTGGAGCATTCCATTCTGGAAGGCGGCTCGCCAGACCCGGCCTTACCTGGTGCTGATGATGCAGCGGTCCAGGAGACCTCTACCGCTGCAGGCTGCAGGCTTCGCCAGTGTCTCGTTGGAGACCTACTCGAAAGTAAGTGGCTTCTCAATACAAACTAGTTTAAACCAGATAAAAGCGATACTGCGATCTTTACTTTGAACAGAAATGACAAGGCAATGGTTTGTGTTTTACTTATATATGTTTGTTATTTGTAATATATATATAATATGTATATAGGGTAATTAACATGACTTTATTTTATTAAAGAATAGATAGATTCGTACGTAATAAAGCTTTTCTTTTTTTTCAGAATTTGACAACTGCTTATTCTTGGTTCAATATGCTTCGACAGGCCAACATTGATATAAAAAATTAACATCTAGTAAGAGATTTAATTTAACAGCACACAATCTAGGCTTAAGATTTAAAACCACTTCAAAAACATTTTCTAATTATTCTACTTTTCACATTTTAGCATAATTTTCACCGATTTCTTATTACGTTCGCTACAAAGAAAAATATTATAAAATTGTATCGGTAATAAAATGGTTTTTACCTAATCATTATCTTGTTTGAAGGTTTCCGCTCCCCTGCGGCGCTGCGTATTAGGAGAACTTCAAAATAATAGCCTACATTTTTATATCTACTTTTTATCCAGAAAAGCTTTTAAAGAATAAATTTATTATGCCTAGGTTTCTATTGGGCTGGAGAAAAACATTTTATAAACATTTTATTGTTCACTGTAAACACTGAATAACAGTGACACTAACAAATCATCTTAATATCCATTTAATCTCCTACTACTCTCTCCCCAATAAAACTAATTATAGGTTTTGGGGGACCACAATTATAATATAATCACCAGGCTTACCAAGTTCGGTGTTGTTACAGTATATAGAACGACGTTTATATACTAGTATATAGATGGACGTCTACACAGGCTTGACAACACTCGACAAAAAATTTGAGGTGCTACTATTCTAAGGCCAGCACAACACGGCAACATAGGACGAGAATATAATTAGGCAATGCTGTGATTTTCACGTCAGCAGTAGTTAGGCATCTAATACTCGTATTTGTTTGCTAAACACAAACTGCAATGACTACTAGATGTCAGAATTTGACTTTACATTGGGCAAGAGCAACTTGGGCAAACAATGGTTCACTCACAGCTTGACTTATTCAAGGCCTTGTACGTGAGCATCGTGAATACACAGAAATTATCGTCTGCGGCTGCAGCATTGAATATGTAATAATGCTGACGGATGGACAAGGAACTGACCAACCGGTCGTAGAGACTTAGAAAGTGTGTAGCTAAGTTTGGTTTGTTTATCATGAAGCTAAGAAAGGTATTTTGGTAATTCTCATACGCATGGGTTCGAAGAAAACGGTTAGGTCATATCGATGAATGTACATATATCTATAGAACATTATTACATCCTACTAACAACTACGGGCATAAGTGCCCGTGTTAGCTAAGTGGTACCACACTCGACTTTCATTCCGAAGGTCGTGGGTTCAAACCACCCCTAACTTGTCTTCTAGAAAATTTATGTGCTTTAAAAAACGTATTCTTACGGGATGGCTGTTACATGCCGGTTTCCTTTCGGTTTCCGGAAACCGGCTTGTTCTGAGAACTTTGAAAAGTTTGAAGGACATGTGTCATTTACCAACACGCACTTTGCCAGCGTGGTGTCTTAAGGCCTATTATCTCTCGTCAAGAGATAATTCCCTGTTCCCAGCAGTGATAACGTAAATAGGGGTGATTATGATGAACGACTGAATATAAATATGTTTGATTCTGCAATTTTAAAGACACTAAATAGGGTCGAGACCCGTTTCGACCCTTGTCCCACTGACTACTGACAGATTATAAAGTGTTGGAACAAATGGGCAAATAATAAAACACTTTTCAAAGCCCAGCGCACAATACAAGTAAATTATACCGCGCTCGGACACTGAAAATAGACAAGAGAAAAGAACCCACTTTATCCAATAATAATTCTCACTTCAGTCGCTTTATTTGCTCGCGTCGTGCGATCAGATATTGAATATGGATAAAGTGAATTATATTCTGAGTAGTATCGACTCGGTTCTACCAGTAGCTCGATTAAGAGTCGCGCCAAAGCGAATCGATTTCTCGAGTACGGAATTATTCGATTATTCACTCGGAAGGTACTCGTGTAACCGAATTATCTCCATACATCATTATTGTTTTCGTTTAAATTAATAAAATTCTTATGTAGTTGCCTACTGCTGTTCTTTTATAAGATATGCTTATAAATCATTAAATTTATATTATTTCTGACAAAATAAAATTTTAATAATTGAATTACCTAAGGTTACTTTAATTGTTAATTGTTACGTTTTTTTTTAAATTATTTACAATTCTAAACAGATGAACCACAATCTTTTGGTTTTGTCGTTTTAAACAGAAACAGTACGATGTCAGACCTGCAAAAAAGTAAGGAAAGCGGTTTCCAGAAACAAGTCATAGTGGACTTCATCGGCCACAAGTTGCATAATAAGGTACAGATTACTTTCAACTTATAATTGCTTCCTGTTAGGCTCCTATTCCAGAAAAAGTTTGTCGGTTTGTCCTTTGGAACACCTCAGCAATTATTCTGGCAATTTTTGGATTAGGGAAATGTTTTGGTTTGCTTTTTCCTTTCAGCCGTTCATAAGGTTTATAATGATTTAGGTGGAGTTATTATTTTGTATACTGACAATAAATAAAATGTGACCATTATGGGAATCGAGATGAGTGATTAATATTCATTTTTGATAATATTGACTATATCTGTGGTGCGGTAGGGGTAGACCCGTCTGCGACGCAGAAGGATGCTTGTTCGATTCCCGCCAAAAATTTAGCAAATTTAATCTGTTCTAAGCAGAAATTACTATAAATAATCGGTGTATTTTTATGTATAAATAAATATTTATCTATCTATGTATCCCACAGAATCAATAATGGGTTCTATTAGTGGACCTAATAATGGCTTGTTTTGATGATATTTAAAGCGGTATGAAAGCTGAGACAGACACAGCACATATCTCTTCTCGATATCAACCTTCTGTCTGCAGCTATGGAAAAGCTCTCATGGAACAAATTTCAACAGAAATCCAGTTAGCGAGTCGAGCCGCGGACTTCATATAAAATATCTGTAACAAGGGAAAATCGCATTACCTACACATTTCAGTTTCACATTTCCAGAGGCAAAAACTCCCTGTTATTTACTACGTAACAAGCTTGTATGTAAAAGTCGTCACATTCGATGAATGCTAGGAGCTATGTTTACCATACGGTTTATTTTCTAAAGCTAAATATGTTAGAAGCGTAAAATAAAAATAAAAATCAATTGATGTTCGTAAGTTTTGCTGAAACTTGGGTATTTAACTGATTTTCCTTTTGAAATATGCGTAGTACCTAGTCCAGCAAAAATTTCAAAGCGGGGGAGAGCGGGTTCGGTATAAATAAGCATATGGCATCAGAAAATTCTGACGCTGAACCAAAAGTTAAATCGGCAAACACTAAATGAAAAATAATTTTTTTTTTATATCACCTCGAAATAATAACATTAAAGATTTTCACTCTAGCTTTTTTATTAATCTCAAAATGTAGTAACGCAAGTAGCCTTTGACTTTGTACGATTTTTGTACAATACGTTTTAAAGTAAATACATGCTTTTATGTAATTTCTGAATGTAGTCCATAGTTAGCCAGCCCCATGGTCACTCTATCAGAAGCCAGTGGCGGACATGTTTGCTGCTAACACAATTACCTGCAGTGGGCTGCGTCCTGCAATCTGAGCCCGATTCAATTAACGTCGCCTTTTAACTTCTATTGTGTGCTCGGGCCTACTCTGAACCAATCATACTTGCAAGAAAGTTTAAAAATAACTATGTATAAGCATAAGCACCCCTATTTACGCTCCCACTGCTGGGACACAGGACTTCTTTTGTATTTGTATTTTAGAGAGAAATTAAAAATTTAAGTCCTAAGTAGTCTTCGAAATCGTTTATTTTTTTTAGAGTTAAACATAGCACTTCAAAATACATTAGATTAATCGCAATTTTAAAGAATTGTTTGTACGAGTAGAAAAGAGAAGAAGTAGACTAGTTATGAGAGGTTACCCTATGCGTTATTCGCTTTATAAACTTTAGTGTACATTCAAATTGAAAATTTATAACACGAAAGCAAACGAATATTGAATAAACTGTGAGTAAAAACCACTTTTGAATACTGTACAGTGCATATGCTCGGTTACTTGATTTTGCATATTCGCCATACGTACGTACGTACTCGTATATATTATTCAAATAGAACATAACAACGGAACGTTATATCGTTTGAAATCATAGTTTTGCGTTGTGTAATAAAGCTTTATCCATTTATGTAGGTGTATTAGCTATGTCATAAACAAAACCCTGGCAAATAAAAAATATATTAAAAAAACATTACGATTGAATGTAGCGCAAGGCCCTTACCAGATTTTTTTGAGAAAAATTGTGAAATATAAATAAAGGAAGACGAAATTTTCTTTTGTGTATAAGTACAATTTGTGCAACTAACTGTACAAAGTCTTTTACCCTAATACGTGAGCTCTAAACAGAGACACATGATCATTATTTTATGACATTACACAGTATAACATATTATTATGACCCTTGAGTTGAAAAGTCTTTGAGCTTTTAACTGGATTCTGAAATAATCGTCCTTTTTGACTCTGTATAAATACATTTTACACAACGTTTTTAGGGCAGGGCAGGACTAGCACCATATATATTTTTATATATACATAAATAAATGTACGTATAACATTAAAATAATTGTTGTTTAACATCATCACAACTCATAGCCACAGCCCACCTGTGGAAACTTGCCTTCCCAACATAATTACTCACTGGCACCACACGACAATAGGACGTTGGCTAATCTTAATTTTCAGGCTCTTTTTCGCTGACCGATCACGGGTCAGCTCCCATACCTTGATATTCGAATGATCTGTTTCAGCTACCATAACTCCGCGCAAACATATGTTTACAAATAAATGGGTTTTTGTTTGATTTATTTTTATAAATTTTAACTAAGTATCGCAATAAACCATAAACAATATGTGAGTAAAATTCTCAATACAGCCCTGCAAAAACCTATTCGCTGGACAGACATTATCGGCCGC
This sequence comes from Chloroclystis v-ata, assembly GCA_963691955.1. Lineage (NCBI taxonomy): Eukaryota > Metazoa > Arthropoda > Insecta > Lepidoptera > Geometridae > Chloroclystis > Chloroclystis v-ata. Next base: position 4,484,680 of record OY829902.1, on the reverse strand, counting down.
AGAAATTGTCCACAATCTCTGTCCCTTTTGTGTGCGCCACTGCTCATGACATGTCAATTACGATATCCTGGGCGGCTACTGTAGCGGTGCGTGGCTTTATCAAATCAAAGCTAAATTTTATAGCTACATTTTCATATTTAGAATATGGTCGAGTGGTTTTCTTTTATTACCTACGAGTACTAGCCGGCCCGCCAGAGCGCCGCTCGTGTTGTTTTACGTTAATTAAATTTTAAATCGATCATTTGTGTGAAGTATTACTGAATTTTGGACTTCGATATACCTTACTTGCGTATTAACATAACAAATATTTCTGTATAATAAATAAATAAATAATAAATAAATAAGCCTTTTATTCGGATAACAGATTACAATGTTTCTTAAATTCTACACTTTTATTATATAGGTAGTACCATACTAAATGTATATTATAGTGTATAATACAATATATTTAGTACATATCTATCTACATACTAAATATATTCCATTACACACCTCAATATATTCTATACTATTCGTGTATCTGAGTTTTGTTAATGTTCTGTAGGTCCGTTTGCCAGTTGGCAAAGGCCTCCTCCAGCCTACTCCATTCGGATCTTTCCTGTATAATAGTTGTAACTAAATAAAAAAATACTTTTTAAATTTTGTTTGTTGATGAATGTTGAGTCCTCGGTAAAACAAACATCACATTGTCAATAGTCCAAAGCGTGCATTATAAAAGTTTTCAGGGACCCCTAACATTTTTAAAATACATAAGTAACCTATGTAGATCAACGATAATTATGTAAGATTTCTCGGCTCGGTCATTATTTTTAATAAGCATATACATTTGACCTTGACCATTTCGACATCATCATTTATTGATCTATGCAACGGTTTCCAATAAAGGCGAACTACTCCACTATTTGCATGAACGTTTTGAAAGTTCTGACAAGAGACGACATGACACGTCCGCTCGCCACCATCGCCCAACACTGAGTGACACCTTATTTCCTCGCGAGCACAGTGGCTGTCCGCGCTACAATCTATTGAGCTTTACCGGAAGTCATGTGAGCGTCCTACTTTGCATTGTGATGGACTTGTTTAAAAGCTTTTGTTTGATAAATAGGTTACGAGTTACATAGATGGACCCTTGCAAAAGCTTTTGACGTCATATCGAATTAATTCAAGGGGAAGATTCTTGTTTAAACTTTCATAGTTCTATGATTTGATATAAATGGTAACTTGTTAACAATCAATGTTCATGTAGAGCCTTCCCCTGTTATGGTTGAGAACTCGGCTCTTGAAGTTGTTGACGCGTATGTATACCTAGGACAGACAATCCAATTAGGTAGGTCCAACTTTGAGAAGGAGGTCACTCGTCGAATCCAGCTCGGATGGGCAGCGTTCGGGAAATTTCGCAGCGTCTTTTCGTCCAAAATACCTCAGTGCCTCAAGACAAAAGTCTTTAATCAGTGTGTGTTGCCAGTGATGACATACGGATCCGAAACGTGGTGCTTCACTATCGGCCTCATCAACAGACTCAGAGTCGCTCAAAGGGCTATGGAGAGGGCTATGCTCGGGGTTTCCCTACGGGATCGAATCAGAAACGAGGAGATCCGTAGGAGAACGCGGGTCACCGACATAGCCCAACGGATTAGCTCTTTGAAGTGGCAATGGGCAGGCCATATAGCGAGGAGAACAGATGGCCGATGGGGCCGAAAAGTCCTCGAGTGGAGACCACGGATCGGGAAACGCAGCGTTGGGCGTCCACCGACAAGGTGGACTGATGACTTGGTGAAGACGGTCGGCTCGCGGTGGATGCAGGCTGCGAGCGACCGTAATGACTGGAAGTCATATAGGGAGGCCTATGTCCAGCAGTGGACGTCCAATGGCTGATAATGATGATGATGATGAACTTGTTAACAGATATACTGATTACTAACGCCTTAACCATTACTGGTGATACTCGTAGTAAAACTTTGTTTGATATTTCGTTCTGAATTTTATATATTTTTTGTAAAAATCACTTCAAAGCGAATACAAAAGCTATTTATTGTTGCCCCTTGTTGGCCAATACGTTGTTCAAAAAGCGACAAAACGAATGGGGATGTCCCCTTCTATCTTGTCTCTTCGTAGGGGAGTTGGATTAACCTACTTTTAGTTCAGTAAACATCAAGGTTTTGCATTCGACGAAACGTATTCATCAAAAATCTGAATCGCAGCAAGTTAGAATATTTTTTATTTTATTACCAAGCGCTTTTCCTTCGTGTCCGTCCGTGTGCTAACTAAAGGGTTTGGTTATATATTTGATAAATGTATAACTCAGTATTTATAGCTACCTTTTCAAGTTCCTAGTTTTTAACTTATATTGAATATTGAAATTAATTTATATTGAATCTTTAAAACACAGTTTTTTTATCTTACCTATCTTATTTTCAGATGTTAGAAATTATCTGTGCCCAACCTTTTTTCATTCAACTAAAAATACCTAGTTTAAAAATATATCTCAATTTTATCAATATTTAAATACCCATCGAAAACAGAAGGAAATACGAAATTTCTAAGCCCCTTGACTGCGACTTCCTCCCAGTAGATCGGATTATGGATCAATCACAATATCGCGTCTTGTATTCCACAAAGGCAAAAACAACAACTCATCAATCCTTACGAATTTCACAAAGCAACATCCACTCTCGGAGCTGTCACAAAAAATTTGAAGTCGCTCTTGAGGGCTTCAAAGCGATCTCATAATAAAGGTACGGGGATCGGCCGTCGCCAAGCTGTTAATAATTCATGAACATGCTCAGTGCCGCTACCATCACAGGTCTTACCTAGCGCAGGAACGCTTACACACCCTTTATGCAGCGCTGCATGTTTTTCCCTGACGAATGGTTCGTAGGCGCTGTTTTGTAGGTTTCAGGTGAGTTGAATGAGAGTAGGTTAGTAATGTTGGTTTTGAAATTGAAAGGAAAACGATTGCCGCATACCGCAGACTATAAACTGAGGATTCAGGCGAGTGGTCCCATACAAAACTTGGACTGCGGTCCCAGACGCCTGAACACATTTTTGAATTGGTCGACTGGGACCATATACCCAATTTGCTTTAATGTACAGTTAACAGCAAAATCAAATCACATAACTCAGGATTTATTTTATAAACTTAGGTCTAAATCTTCTGTGACTTAGTGTTGTGTACCTTTTTATGTAACGCTTATTACTCATTTAATTCCAAATAGATTCTTTACTTTCTACATACAATTGTCACAGACAAATGTTCATAGGTTTATCGGTTCAACTGAATAAAACAAACAGAATTTATAATATTCATTTAATATCACTGTAGCTAACTTTGCAACTAAACTGGGTATAAAAAATAAAAGCGTAGTTTCATTTGGTTCAGCGGTCCGTAGGAATCCTTCGCTTATACCTGAAAAAAAACAGTAAAATGTTTTCAACGTGAATATCCAATAAACAACAAAGTAATTAGCCTGCAATAAACACGATTGGCCGAGCGCGTGAACAGATTCGACCTGCAATATAGTGACGTGAAAGCTTTTAAACAATTAAGTACTTAGTACTTGCTTGGTTATTCTGCAGCTGAAAATTGCTGTAATTTTGAGTATTTTTAAATTTGTTTATTTTGATTCTGGAAGAACTGCTCTGCTATACTGCATCTATTTAAATATATATACTTACTTCATCGTTTAAATGTATTGTTACTGTAATGTACATAATATAAAATATTGCTACCTTCTTGGCTGTCGAAGAAGGTAGAAATATTTTATGCCTTACTGAGGACTTTCCAGTCCTCTGAAATAAAAATTATCTTCGGTAGATACTTACCGAAGATGTTTTTATGTTACATTTTTATCAAATGAAATCCTTACTTAATTTAATAGTAAATGGCTTCATGGTAACAACATTTCAATCTCTAAAACCCGATAAAAATTGCGATAAAGCTTTGGCACCAAGTTGGACCCCTTTGTTTGAGGACTTTGTTTTGTTTACAAGGGTGTTATTGGCCTTTTAGTGTGCACTCTCTGTCCTCAATAAATCAAGGGTTATTTTTATAAAACTAGAACCATGTTAAGGTACCAAATCACAAAAAATAATAATTTCAAACAGGTAAACTGCTTTTTGTGCTCTGAACTGAACAATTAATTTACTACTACATATTGTTTGGCAAAGTTAATTGTATGGGTAAGTACAACACAGTATCTCTCTAATACCAGCAACGGCAGACCGTAATTTTTTATATGTCAAAAAATCATTCAAATAAATTGTAATTCGAATCTGACTTATTCTTAAAATCGAAAGAAAAGCAGCGGAAAGGTCCCGAGGTTACGTTATGTCAAAATGTTTTCGGTCTTTTAAAATGTACTACGAAAATTATAAAACAATCAATCAATCAAAAAACCCATTAGCTGAAAACCTGATGTTTATAAATACTTATCTAAATTATTACACAACTATAATAAAAATGTTCAGACACAACAAAGATGAAGAGTTTGTTTGACTGTTTGTTTGTTTTAGCCCGCCAATCTCAGGAACTGCTCAGGTTGGTCCGGTTTGAAATATTATTTCAAACCGAAATTATACCTAATTAATTTATCAAATATAGCCTTAGCTACAGGGTATATTATATTAACAAAGGGAATGGGTATGTAGATAAAGTAAAATACGCAAGCAAAGCTACCGGCGGGTCGTCTAGTCTTTAGATAAAATCACACTTGGTTTCTCCCTCATTATGCCCAATGAACATTGAGAGTGTTCACCATACGAGTGAGCATCATTTTAAAACACCGTAACCCAAATGATCTAGTCCACTGAACATATCGGGCGAACAAGCATTTATTTATAAAGCACTTTGATGTGCCTCCGTCCTTTGAAAGGGTTAATTAAGTGAAAGATCCTAGGATCGGTGGGCTGGTTGATCGCGTTAGTCGTGCGACGTTTTATTGAGCACAGAACTCGTTTGTAAACACTGGTTAGTACGCCTGTACTAACGTGGCCTATGAACGCTGAAGATTTCAAGTTTAATGTGTTTTATGGATAGACCAATTAAGTAACCTTCTTTGAATATAAAGACTTTTTAAGCATAAATTAACCTAAAATTAGGAATATTTTGTGTATTACACGCATATTACACGCAACGAGAGGCGATAAAAAAATAATGACTTAAGTATCTAGTAATTAGGCGCAAATAATCTGGGTCTCTTCAAAACAAGAGTGAATAGGTACCTTCTAGACCCTTGCGATCCATCCTTGGCCACATCGACACTTTCCATCCGGTGAGATTGTGGTCAAGCAAGGGTCTATTAACTATAAAAAAGTAGTATTTTGTATCCAAAGGTTCTAAGACTTTACGTATAGATAATTTATTTCGATCTCTTATTCGAATTATATGCCCACTTAATATTTATGTGGCGCAGCGGGCGAAGGACTGCCTGCGACGGAGGAGGTTGCGGGTTCGATTCCGCCTCGGAACAAAAGTTTGTACGATCTACAGATATTTGTGCCGTGTGTATTCTAATAAGTGTATCAGATTATCTTATAACCGTAACACAAGCTTCGAGCTTACCACGGGGCCTAGATTTTACTGTGTAAATTATCGAGCAATATTCATTAATTTATTATAACTTTTATACATACTTTTCTAATTAAACCATACGTAAACAAGAATGAGTTTATGTCCCCTCAGCAAACTAGGTTAGTCAAACAAAACAGACGAGTGTTAAAATCAGCTTTGCTAAGTGAAAATCGTCTATTGAAGCCGCGGCCTAAAGCCCAACACACGTTATGCACTACCGCACCACCTGGCCCCATATTGGAAGTTCAACAGCCAACGGTTGAGTGGACCCGACTGTCCACCTTTTATGAACGTTGTAACATTGGATCAAAGGTTTGCAGGATTGCAGCGCCGACGGTGCGTACTGATCGATGAAAATGTTGAAAGCTTCGTGTGAGCTTTGTCTATACAAATTTGAAGATGGAATATTCGTTGGGTTAATCGTGTTCGGTTTTCAAATGAACAAACAAAAATCTCTTAATGAAATAAGGTTCTAGGATCATGAGTTTGTATTGTTTTGGATCAGGGGGATCGATTTCCACTAAGTATTAGTGTACCTACAACAAACACTTTTAATAATGATAATTCATACAAGTGCAGCAAAAATAAGTTTTATTTTTATATTTTTGTGAGATAAATAAGTAAACTATTTTAATACCTACATAAAACTATTTATAATTTATAAATAAAATAAGAAAGTTTTTAATTAATCACACTTTTTTGTTCGTTTTGTTGTTATTTTGTTAGGACAGAGTTGGGACAAAGTTTATTTAATTCTGTGGTTCGGTTCGGTTTTTGTGCGAACGGCTATCCGCAGATTTTTGTGCCTTTTTGTTTGTTGTCAATTTTGACATTTCAATTTAGGAAAGTTGCTCGTGTTTGATTAAAGGTTTAGCTATGGATCATTGTTTCAGTAGGCATATGCGTAAATCAACAGGGTATAACTTGAATTTACTTAGAAATAATACCTAATATTATAACCACACCTAGTCTTCCTGAGGATGTCCTTAAAGAAAGAAATAAAAATAAAGAAACCGTTTATTTGAAACCACAAAACAAAACACAAAAAAACGTGATTAAACCAATTTCTCAAAGTATAATACCATAAATGTTTTTTCCATTAGGTATTTAATTCACTACGTAAACATTTAAATAAACTTAGGTGGTATTTCCCTAATAAGATTTTATATAATACCTAATCTTACAAGACATGATCAACTTTAATGTTTTCACATGAAAAGATAGTCTAACAATTGTTAGAGTTATTTCAATAATATCACTGAGATGTAACAATTTGGAAGAACTTTTCTATTCTGTTGTTGTAAGCATTGTTAGAGTTACGTTAACATTCTCATCTCTTAGTTATTAAATTAAAATAACTTATTTAAATCTGATAACTGCCAAAATAGCTTTTCCGTAACGCTTTAATATTCAATTTCGACGGTTGACTGAATATCAGACTCAAAAATATATTCGTGTTTTGGTAAGCGATATTGTAAATATAATATTTCCTGTGACAACCGGAAATAAAACCCGTCTGTGGAAATCGACAGACATCTCACTGACGCGACGATGCAGTACATTGCATGGCTTGCAAATGTATTCTTGTACGTTGTAGAGCTGTCAAGGAAGTTATCTCCAGGCGACACTATGGATCTATAGACCTAGTGGCGTTCATAATAGGATCATATGACTAAATTCTTTACGACTTGTGATAAATGCCGTGATACACCATCATAACAACCCATATAACATTGGAAAATGGTATAGAAAAAAAAAAAAGATCACAACGTAACCTTGGTCCTCGAGTAGGAGTCGAACCCACGCCTTCCAGTATAGCCCTGGCTGCGCTAACTACTACGCTATCGAGGATTACGTTCATCATCAGTTAATTAATTAAAGCCAGTTAAACTCTTGCAAAGAAGAAGTTATATTTGCATAACTACTGCTCTTGTGTTAAGAGAGTCAAATGCTCTTACTTTTGTGAGTTTGATTATTTACATAACACGTTTTATGTACACTTTATTTCTGTTGATTTTAAATGTATCCAATATCGTCGTAATTATATGTAAGTATGTCAGTTAGTATTTAAATGTTCAAAGATTTATTATAAGTACTATGTGACTGGATTTAAATAGTTTATAATAAACCTTCACAGTAATTAACAGGAAATTAGATACGTCTTAGATCAGTCAACGTAGACGATCAAAATCTACGAAAACGTAGCATATCTGCTACGGCGTAGCTTATTCGTAGATCCCAAGCGTACACCCATGTTATATCAGCTACAAAGACAACCCACACGCACTCATTATTATAATGAGCTTAAAAGCAAACGTCAGAAAGTTCCCACATAAACGGTTAATTCCTAATTTATTAAGAGCCTAAAGTATATCCAGTAATTAGCACTGGGAGCGGACATGTCCTCCATCCTCGTAATCGTCCCGGGAATGGAGTGCTGTTGACCGGCCGCATTCATTACCTGGGACAAAGCGGAGTGTTTTCTACGTTAAATTGAGTGTAGAGAGGCAATCCGAGCTGGACGTCTGCTCGCGACACCGAATGCGACCGGGTTTTTAATTTTTGGCCACGTGTTCTGTGCTATCTAGATTGGCAGGGGTGTAGCTAGGGACACGTTAATGGGGGGGAAACTGGCTATCGCTTAATGCAATTGTAAAAATAAATAAATATAAATGTTGCCAGGCAATTCACACAGCAATATCTAGCCCAGTGGTAGAATTACTAATCAATATAATTATTATTATCAGCTAGAAACTTAACCTTGTGTTACGGGTAATCTGATACATTTATATCGATAGGCGTTCATGACCCTAGGATTTGTACTCCGTTAGACGAGTAACTTTACCAATATGAACGCAATCAAGACTCTATACAGCGCATTGGTAAGAAGCCATTTAGAGTTCAATGCGGCGATATGGGCACCACATGAAGCCAAGTACAGTAATATGGTAGAACGCATACAAAATAAGTTTACGAGATATCTGTACCTTAAGATGTACGGCGTCTATCCTTTCTTCCCGTTGATGTATCCAACCTTGTTTGTTATAGGCATGGTTGGATACAACAAGCTAGAGGTGAGGAGAGATGCCGCGCTGACGCTATACTTAATTAAGGTATTACGTGGGATGATCACCAACCCAGGCATTCTACAGGAAATGCGACTCAAGGTGCCAGATGAGTTTGTGTGCCGACGGAGAAGGCCCGCTCTATTAGCTCTACCAAGAGGAAAGACAAACCTACTGAATAAGGCGCCTCTTACGCGTAGCATCCTCACGCTCAACCTCGTGGCAGAGAGAATTGATATTTTTTACAGCTCGCTGTGCGAATGTCACAGGACTCTGTTACATATTCTTTGTTATATACATAATAATTAAATTTGACATTATGTATTCTAATAATTATTTAATTGTATATATTTTTGTATTGGTTTTGACATTTTAATATTAATTGACTTACTTTTGGATAATTTTGATTAGTTTGATTATTATTATTATTATTATTATTTTTTTATTATTATTATGGTTTTGACATATTTATGATTGACTATTCTTTGTTGTTTGATTATTTAATGTAAATTATTTGATGTAAATTTTTTACTTTTCTATTGTATTGGGTGTGACCTGTAAAGATAGATAAGAGTGTGTGAAATAAATAAATAAATAAATAAATATCAAACATTTATAGGGTATCGTATCTGCGGCTAGCATAGAGAGCAGACGTGTAGCAAATTTTATTTAGAAATTTAAACATACGATCGTTGTAAACTATACCTTAAAGTCATCAATTCAGTGTCTCAACTCGCATAAAACCTGTTAATTGCTGTTTCACCACCCGAGTTCTAGTTAGAAAGAGACGACCTGCGCTTCGGCAAACTACGGAACTGTTTCGGAAATTGCCTATACAAGACCGACAAACCACAACGAGTGACGTGAGCGTACGCAGTGTCATAGTATATTCGAAACCAGTAATACAACTGTAAGTAAAAAACCTTACCATTTGAAAATGAGCGTAACACGTTCACCTACCGCATCTATGAGCAAAATATACACTGGAAGCAACAGTAGCTCTCAACCAGACCTGTCAAAGTTTAGTTCCGATGCTGTAGAACCGATTCAGAAAACAATGTCTCTACGAAAAAGGAAAACACCTGACAACGAATTTGCTCAACAATTCAGCGAGTTTAAAAATGAAGTGTTGGGAATTTTAAAGGAAAGCGCAAAGATCCAAATAGTAAATATAAACACAATAAGTGAAAACATATCCTCAATTAAAGATCAACTCCAGGACATTAAAAAGAAAACAGAATACTTAATAACAGAAAATCAAGTATTTAAAGCGCAAATGGAAACATTGAATTATACTGTAAAAGACAATGAGAATAAAATAGCAACTCTACAGAATGAAGTGGAACGACTAAAAACATGTGAGCATAATATAAATATTGATCAAGTTAATTATGATGAAATGATTTCTGAACTACAGGATCGTTCAGACAGGAGCAAGAATATAATAATTACAGGACTTACTGAGCAAAATGTTGATAAAACTGCTGATAGACGTGAAATTGACAAGAAAAAGTCGCATAAAATAGTAAAAAGTATCGTCCCAGACTGTCCAGATGCTATTCAAGTCTTTCGTCTAGGAAAGTATAACACTCTAAAAGCACGTCCTTTAAAAATCTGTTTTGCTTCTTCTGATACAGCTAAACTGATACTACGTAACAGGAATTTGATGGAATCAAGTAACATTAAAATATTTTCCGACCAAACGCCACAGCAGCAAAAATGCATAATAAACCTAAAAAAAGAACTTAAAATGCGCCAGGATAATGGAGAAGAAAATATTACAATAAAATACATAAAGGGAATTCCTAAAATAATCACACAACGATCAAAAAACTAGAAGACAATACACAAATTAACATGAATACAAATAGCAAAAATAAAACAGAAAAAACGTACTAAATAATAGTAAAATATATGTATACTAACTATTAACTTAAATATAATAACACGTTTATACTAAATTACAAATTAAAGTTATAATAAAGAAACAAATAAAAACTGAAAATAAACCGAAGAAATAAAAACTTACACTTAAATAACTAAAAACGATTAACTACTATTTTGTCATTGTTGTCATACTGAATCACCGTATACTATGTCGCAGTAAATCGTTCGACGTCATACTATTTATTTGTCTACCCCCGCAAATCGCTTGACAATACTGTATGGCATACTGCACTGTTTTTTTCTCTACCCTCTTGGACCCAATAGAACTGATAAAATGTCTTTGTTTTTGTACTTAGTTTGACTTTCTGTAACATAATATTTTAAGTTCACATAATGTAAATTATTGATCTATAATTAGTTTGTAAAATTTGTAAATTTGTAATTTAGACATTACAAAAAGTTATTTGTTTACGAATAGCCAGCTATTATGTCTTTATGCTAACCGTAACTTAAATTAGTTATATACTTTAGTTTTAAGTTTTCTCTGTAAGCGAATTTTGTTAATTCTTAAGAGAAAATAAATATCTTTAAACCGATTTATTTAGATGGCCTAACTAAACCGTTATTGAGTTAGAAAATTAGACCGAAATCTGGCATTGATTTTTCAATTTCCTTTATATCCTGCCTTACATCGTCTTCGTGTAAGAAAATAATGAAATAATCATAGAAATACCCAACAGCCTTTTCGTTTGACCTGAACAATCGACCTAGCGCTATCTCTGGTCCATCGCCACTATTCTTTATTTATTTTGCTTTTGGTTTATAGCAGGAGCTTGTGCGTTGTTTTCAATTAGATTTTTCCTTGATTAATAATACATGTTGCGTCGTATTTTCGTCAACAGGAATGAGTGTGCTTGTCCGTGTATCTTTCAACTTTTATAAAATATTACCTTAATTTTAACTGAACTATGGTTAGTGTGTTAGCTAAGTGAGGGCAAATAGACTTTCATTCCGAAAGTTGTGGGTTCATCAAACCTATTTTCCCATTGCGGGTTGGTATTAAGTAGGTATTATTAATTAAAGCATAATTATTTATCAAATAAATATTATTTCCTTAAAAGCATTTACCATAACACCCCTATTCACGTTCCCACTGCTGGGACACAGGGACTTCTCTCTTGGCGAGAGAGATTAGGCCTTAATTCACCACGCTGGCCAAGTGCGGGTTGGTGAATGACACATGTTCTTCAAACTTTGAAAAGTTTTCAGAACATGCCGGTTTCCTCACGATGTTTGCCTTCACCGTTAGAGCACGTGTTTTTAAAGCACACATAATTTTTCAAGAGGAAAAATCAGAGGTGCGCGGCGGGGTTTGAACCCACGACCTTCGGAATGAAAGTCGGGTGTGCTACCACTTCGCCAACACGGCTCTCTAAAACTAAAAGCATTTAGTTTTAGATTATGCGACATTCGGTCCATTATAAAATGAGTCATCCCTTGTTGGGACTTTTTATTATTTGGATTTAGTCACTTATACTTAACTAAAGACAAGTCACCAACCCGCACTTGGCCAGCGTAGTGAATTAAGGTCGATCTCTCTCATTAAGAGAGATCCTTTGTCCCAGCAGTGGGTAATAACTGAACTGACTTTAAGAAGAAAATCTTTCACTCTGTCGAAACTACACATACTTACCTAGGTAATTAAATTATTATAAATGGAAATGTTTATTTTTCTTAAGTTCTACTACATTCTTGTAGTTGTAAAAAGATAATAAATAATGTTAGATCGTTCAGCCTTCATCGCGTTGTCCAAGAGTCTAAGTTATTTCGCAGTAAACGTATAACACCCAACCAAGGCTAAGGTTAAGTATTTTGTGTAACAAGCGTCGCAAGTATATTTTAGTTTGTCACTGTTCAAAACGCCTGACCTTAACAGTTAGGTACATTACTTTAGCATCAATAATGATAGTTTCGACATAACTTATTAAAATTCTAGTCTTCTATTGAAACACCATTGTAACCTGCTGAGCCACAATGTGGTTACAATAGCCTTCAGCTGTTTGAATTTCAGACAAAGAAATAGTTAATGAGATATGTAATACAAAATGTATTGTCATATTAGATCACTCTACATTAACATCGTGAACAGATCACCAAAGATTATTTTACTTTAATATGTAGGTAGGTACTAGCATACTAAAGCCCGTGGCTTAGTCCGTGTTTAAATATATAACTTCGCATTAAAATATTGTATTAGACTTTTATTACGAAGGACGTGGGTTCTAGCCCCACCGGGCACATCTGGAATGTTTTTCATAATAAAGATATGCGCTAAAACACGTGCTTTTACGGAGAAGGCAAACATTGTTGCTGTGTGAATGGTCCGGCAATATTTATATTTATTTATTGTGCAGAAACCGGCATTAGAACTTTGAGGAACACTTTGCCAGCGCTGTGAATTAAGGCCTAATCTCCTAATCTCTAAAGGAGAAGTCCCTGTGTCCCAGCCCAGCAGTGGGAAATAGATGCTAAAGCTAGATTAGAGTCCTTCCTATTCTAAGATTACCAGCGATTGAATAATATTACCTTGTATTTTGTTCATTGTCTAATTATACGAAAAAGTACAACCACCTCCATTAAAATAAAATAATAAAACAACTTTATAAATATTCTACCGGTTTTTAATTCAATATAATGCGACATTGGAAGCTACTTCCTTATTCAGTCACATAGTAGCAACTATAATAAAAGCATATCTGATTATATCGGGCTTATTCGTTAAATTATATACGTAATATAATTTAACACACTTAAATAATAATTTAGGTATATAGCTAAACAAATTGACTAAAATAATTAATCTATATGACCTGAGTATGAATGACTAGAATAGAGACTCGCGTTAATTTCATTCATAGCTTAAACAATATGCTTAAACAATCATAACCATCGCCTCCAAACCTTAAATTGTGATGACTTACACAACATAACAATACATAATTATTTAATTATAATCATAATGTACCCGTATAATATACCCAATTAACAATAATGATCTAATTAAAAGACGCTATTTACTAATTTAATGATAATAATTAATAACTAGGTAAGTAGGTACAATATTTCGCAGATTATAGTTATTAGAAATGACATGTTAAACTCAATACAGTTAGAAAACTAGGAACATAAGACATACAAAACACATTCCTCGGGCAAAATGTTATTAACAAAAAAACGACTTCAAAATGTCTATCTATAATTCTACCAATTTCTCAAGTATACCAAGATCAAAAGACTATGACGTGATGACTTTGGGACCATCTGAGAAGTGTACGCTATAAAACATAAAAAGTCTTTTGTAAATCGGTCCAGGCGTCTTTGAGTAATCATTGAAAATACTTAATACATTTAAAAAAATCTGACGCATTGAGAACCTCTTCCTTTTTGGAAGTCGGTTTAAAATTAATAAAAAAGAACTATGTTTCACGTGTTAACGTCACGTAATATTATATCTATTACGGGATCATTGATTAAGCTTTGTGATCTCTGACCATAAATAAATTCGAGATGAGTAAAATCTAATGATTTATTAAATTCGAAATAATTAACTATGTTTGGCATTAAGTTTCGTAACATTTGGACATCTTGAATAGTACTAAACCAATCTGAGCCACTGACAAATAAACTAACGGGGGCAGTTACTAAAGAAATAGGAAATTCGGGGGGTTGCGCAGATGAATACTTCATTTGATTCGTTGTCTCTCCAAAATCGTACCTCTGAAAACGCTTACTCGAATAGATTTGAAAGAAATGAATAAAAGTCTTAGTTGAAATACCTGCTGGGATGTGAGTAGATATTACAGGAAGCCTTTCAATATTTAAATTAGTAAAATTTCGTATCCCGTAACTGATAAGATATTCTAGCTCACATAAAACTTTACTAGGTGATCCAATTTGACACGTTTTGTAGTGTATGAATTTCTGAGGTAAATTCTCTTCGAAAATACTATACATTCCTAAACTATCAAGAAAGAATTTGATAAATTTATAATTTTTAGCCACCCAACCCAAATAAGGATGTTCGGAGTGGTTAAGCCAAGCTACTGGAGCCAACAAAATTGCCTGTTCTATTTTATCATTATATTCCGGCTTCAAACCGCACATGATGAGGAAAAGCGTTGTCCCTTGCGAAAACCCAACATAATATAATTTTGACCTTTTTGTTATTGAAGTGATATAATCGACTACAGCAGGTAAATCTTCAGCTCCCATTTCTTCGTAGCTGAAGTCCCAATACTTTTTGTTAGAGAGGTTCTTCACGTGTCCTTTGCTGTACTTGTTTCCTCTTGCATTTAAGAGCCAAATGTCAAATCCAAGTGCAGAAAGCTGGAAGGCCAATGAGGATGAAGGGCCAGTCACCAGCCATGAATCGGAGCTGTCACCGATCCCATGCACAAGTAAAACTGGCGGTCCTTTGCCGGGAATCCGAACAACATTCAAGAAATATCCGTCTTCACTAACCACAGTATGTTGTTGAGGAACACTTCCGTATTTGGAAATTAACTGAAGCGAGTTCAAATTCACTTCCGAATCTGGATTATTAATATCGTACACGTTACTCCTTATATTGTTTTCAACGAATCCGAAACAGATGAGTAAAATAGCACTTTGTAGACGCACATTTATAATATTCATTTTCGCTGAAGTAAGTAATTTTTTATTTGGAAATATTTTGTTGATCGTTACACGTGTGTTGTTGTGGCCATCGATGCCGTAACTCAAACTGTTGGTAGCTTACCTCAGATCCGGAGAGTAGCAATGACCTTACAGTTTGACCTAGGCGAGTTCATTGATATCGTATGTCAACCATTAATATACGTAAGAAACTATTCGAAATACAATAAGGTCCAAGGATTTACAATTTCAGAGTACATTAATGAAGGTTCTACCACTAGAAGGATCATTACGACGCCAATGAGACCAACTTGTTAAGACACTGAATATATAAAACGAGGAATTGAGCATACATTTGTAACGGGGAAGGATTTGCAAGGTGAAGGTCAATGCCCCAAGCAATGTCCGAGAACTTATAAAATATTATATCTATGCAAAATCTTAGGTAGGTACCTACCTATCTGACGCTAGTACCGTGATGTAACATTAGAACCTTGGATAGTAATTTTATTCTTATTTCCGCAAATGTTACGAGAAGGTCAGCTATTACATATTTTGACTAAGAACATAATTTTATTCATTTAATTATTTACCTTCGTATGTCTAGCTGCTGATACAAAAGTAGACCGACATGTCTCTAACATCATTTCGTCCCACTTCTGGTTATGGACCTCCCCATATAGGCCTTGGGGATTTTGTATTGGTAAGTACCACGTTTACCACACGGCTTGGTGATTGTAGAATGTTGGTAAAGTTGCTTCTCGTGTTTTGGTAGCTATAAATAGGTAGTCCCTTAGTCAATTTGAAGGTATCGATGAAAATGGATGGGTGGTACTATTCTAAGGATAGCACTTCTAAGGATAGATACGGAAATATCGGTCCTCCCCACAAATAATTCCTCAAAAAAATATATGGTACAAAATATTAACCTTGCGAAATGAATTCACAGTGAATACAAGATGATTCGCGGATTTAATTACAATTGCTATGGATAAACAATTATCAAATAATTTTGTGGAATTTATAAACATATTCAGGCTTCGTGAGATAATCATAAACAAAAACGTTCATTTGAATCTCAGTCAGGTGTCAAGAACTTATTGTACCTACCCATTGTTACTTTCGAATATCTCGCATATTTAGGTCTAAAGGGCATTAAAATGAGTGAATAGGTTAATATCTCCCCATTGTCGTCCGTTACTTAACATGCGGTTGAACTTGTCAGTTAATAATTCACGAAATTAATCTAAAACATTTTGTTATTGGTCACATTTAGTTGTTGTAAAAGTGCCGCTCTGTGTGTGAAACTACTGGACGCTACTTTAAATAAGTGTAAATAAGAAGAAAAATACTTGATTATCTGGTGACAAGTGAGTTCAGCGAAGCAAAGGCTTTTTGAGGTCAGTAATAAGTCAGTAACTTAGAGGACGAAAAGTGGTAGGTAGGTTTAAGTTTTACCTACTAAAAAACCTTGCCTTGAAGATTCATCGATATTTTTTTCTATTCGTTAATGATTGTATAATCTTCATTCAGACCTTGATATTTTTATTTACTACAAAAAACAGGTTGATGTTTCAGTAAAAAAGACAGCTGCAAGAAAAATGTACCTACTTACCTACGTACCTACTGAGTACGTAGACGTAGTGCCTATATAAAAATACCTATTTGTAATAAGTAAGTATTATAGGTAGGTACCTACTTACCTTATTTTATTGGATAGGTACCCACCTCGTATAAATTAAATAACTTCCCCAATAGCTAAACTAAAATATCAAAACATTTCTTTTATTTTTGGAAATGAACCCGTATTCAGAAATAGTTTTAGCCGGCCTGCTCTAAGCTAGATACCATTTTTAGCCCTGGCCTAGATAATAAACGGACGTCAATTCACTTAGGAAGAGTCGATCATGGCTCCCCCACACCATCCGCGAACGCTACTAAAAGCTACTAAAAGCCCTCCATAAAAGCAATAATTAAATTGGTGTAACGCAATTTAACAAGGCGATGATGTGAAGTAGTATGAATATTATAGGTGCTTTCTAAGCACTTTGGAATAGATTGTGCATTCTGTCCCTTTCCTATAAGGTTTACGGTAGGTAGGTAATCTACTTATATAGGAAGCTATGTTAAAAATGTGTCTGAAGCGTGTTGGTTATTTTTCTAGTCTTTTTAAACGTAATTAGGAAAGTTTTGTAGCGTAGCCTATATCATTAACCTACATACAAATATACCTACTTACTAAATTATATAAGTACTTAATTGAATAAATATTGCTGGATAAATAAGACAGCAATATCTATCTATCCCCGTGATAATACCTAAGCTCAAAGCTTGTTGTACGGGCACTAGATAATCTGATACACTACACTTCTACTATAATATACTACCGGCATGCATTGAATTTAGATTTTTTTATACGTAGGTAGGTACTTTTAAAATACTTAGACACCAGGCACATAATATTATTAGGTACATCTGCAGATTGTACAAATGTTTGCCCGAGGCGGAATCAAACCTGCAAATTATATCGCGAGGAATGTTTTGATAGGTAGAGAAATATAAATATCTACCTACGAGTAGATATTAGGTACGAACTTAACACCTATCTCCAACTGATCCAGGTAAAATTATTAGTTTAGGAATACCTACCTAGGTTTTAATTATAATTGATATTATGAGGTTGAGATAATTACAATAACAGCTACATAAATTTCCACTAAGATAAACGGATTAATTTAAAAGAACTCAGGAAATGTTTTATTTGTTTTGGCGCTTTTTTTTGCATTCTTCTTCTTCTTATTTCGGATTGTGGTAATTAGAATCTACTAATATTTGACAGCGATTTGGAAACTTTGCTGTCAAAGTCAATAAGACACGACATGCGTTGACATGACAGATTAGTATTACCACCTATAATTTTGGATTTGTACATCTACTAATCTATCGCAGAGTAGGTAGCGGTTTCAAATTCTATACTGTCGCAGTAATCTGGTTGTATCAGACATTTTATTAAATGACAGCTCATCAAGTCGTTTAATGTATCGTTTCATCAACGTCTTGACGGAACGTTATATAGCATAGTCGTTGAATGGGAAACCAAGACCTAGAACGAAGGATTGTTGGCGTTTCAGCGGCTGCTGCTGCAGGGCGTGCGTGTCTTCCTATAATATTTTTATTTATTTATACGTTACATTTTTTTAAATGAGTATGATATATGTTAAATTGTGTGTCATTTCTTTTTACCATTTTTCTACCAATTTTGTTAGGTTTGATAGGGCAGGAATATTGTGTACTCTACTACTCGCTCACTGACAGTCAGTCAATTCAACGTCAGTCAGCGCGACGTTGCCTGCTGCGTTATCGTTTTGTTTGTTTTGTTTTTGTTTACAAGTTTTCAATCTTATCTTAGTTCTTTGCAGTTTACTTTACATTTTATTCTTTAGTCTATATGGATGGATATCAATCAAGAGAACCAGAAAGAACATTGTCAAATTATAATTCTACAATTTGTTGAGTTTTTTGCTACAGGTTAATAAAAAATATTAATGTTTTATCTACACAGTAGCAAATACGTTGCTAATTAGACTGCCTTGAATAGCTATCTCTATAATTACAATCCTGTTCTGGCTTAAGTAAGTACTTGAATTTCTAAACCCGTACATTAATTGTAGGTAGATATTGCAAGGCCGTCAGTCGAAACACGTAGTTCTTTTAAAAATAGAAGTCGAGGTTAAGGTTCAGTTATCAGGTTAACTTTAATAATAACAATAACCAGTAAATCTTGCGAACAGTTGCGCAATACGCCTGACAATTTGTTTACAACTGTTTTTACATCATCTTTTATTTCAGCTTTATTCAAAATAATTATGGCATTAAGCAGAATCCTCAATAATGAACAAATGCAAAGGATTACTAAAGAATTCTCCAGATTAGGAGGTATGTATTGTATTGATGCATTTAAATTTAGTCTCTCTAAAGAAATTCATGAACAAAAACATACCTTCTTTCTAGTTTTTACAACATTTATCTTAGCTATCAACTCAATGGGTGGTAGTTTGATTAATTTGTAATCAGATTAGATATTGATATGTGTTACCAACTGTTATCTATTTTTATAAAATTGATAAAGTAGTTTCTTTCACTAAATTTGTTCTCGGTTTATTAGAAACTAACTAGAAAATATGAATGCTAATAATCAAATTGATACAAAAATGTTATGAACAAGAAGATACACCACTTAAATAAACAACTGATTAATATTCAGATACATCAATTATTAGCATTTAATATTATTAATTTTTTTCAGATAAATGCTATCTTGAAAACACAGGAGCAATGCTTTACCCAGAGTGTCTCCTTGACCCAATAACTGAAGACATGAAGAGAAACTTTTACATGAACCCTCACACTGATAAGACAACTATTGATAGCATCGAGCAGATAAGATCAATGATACTGAAGCATTTTAATACAGATTCATCACAATATTCTGTTATTTTCACATCAGGATGTACACAATCCATGAAACTAGTGGTAGAATCCTTTCTTTTCTCCAGTTCCAGTGCAGAAGATATACATGGCAATTTTGTTTACCTGACTTATAATCACACTTCCGCCCTTGGTTTAAGAGAAATAGCCATGGACAAAAATGCTGACATTGTACATATCTCACATGATGACTTTCTCATATCCCTAAATAAAAAACAAGTCACACCTTGGAAATATAAAGCGAGAGATAAAGGGAACACCTTATTTGTGTATCCAGCCGAAAGCAATTTCAATGGCTTTATTTACCCGAAAGATAGTGTTAGAAAAATTAAAAAAGGGTACCTAAATTCACATGTTAAGAAGAGTTTATGTGAAATAAATAGTAACTGGTATGTTCTACTGGATGCAGCGGCTTATGTTCCTACAAATAAATTAGATTTGACGGATATCCAACCTGATTTTGTCACATTTTCCTTTTACAAAATATTTGGATACCCCACGGGACTTGGAGCCCTATTAGTGAAGAATGCCAGTGTAGATGTGTTATGTGATAAAAAGTATTTTGGTGGAGGCACTGTGGATGTAGTATTAAGCGGTGCTGATTACTATAGAAGGAGAAAAAATGTAGCTGAAAGGTTTGTAACATTTGCTTTATCATTAAATTTTTAAGAAAAATATTACATTCTCCCTAAAAAACATATAACAGATAATGGGGATTTGGTATACCACCACACTCATCAGACAAGTTGGTGATCACAGTAAGTTGGTGCATTACACTGAATGACCCTTTGTCCCATTCTCTAATTTGATGACACACACAGTCAGAGAAGAGATGTTGGTATTCTTAGTCTCTGTTCTACTCTATTTGCTCTAATAATAAATTAATTATTATATTTTTCAGGTTTGAAGATGGAACTATTTCATTCCTGTCCATAATAGCTCTGAGGCATTGTTTTGATACACTACACAATCTGATACCAAAAGTGGTTGATAATGACTTGATGAAAACCATATCGCATCACACTTTTTTCTTAGCTAAGGATTTATATCAGCAGTTGTCAGAATTAACGCATGTGAATGGTCAGAAAGCTGCAATTTTTTACATGGATTCAGATTTCTCTGACAAGGAATGTCAGGGAGCTACCGTCACATTCAATTTGGTCAGAAAAGATGGAACCTATATTGGGTATGCAGAGGTAACATGGTAATCTAACAGTACTTACCTATTTTATAACTAAGTTTATGGCATGACATATTTTTCGAAAACTGAAATTTTCATCATCATAACAAACATCTAACATCTTCAAATCTAACATCAAACTATTGGGGGATTTGGTATAATCACCGCACTGATTAGGCAGATTGGTGGTCGCAGTAATTGGTACAGTTCATAGAGTGACGCTAGTGGTATAGGTACAGAAGAGATGGGAACTATTGTTAAGCTAAATAATAGCATAAGCTAAATCAAACAAATCTGACATACAGGTAAATGTATGTATAATATTTACCTATACCTAGGTAAATAGCATGAATGCAATTGTTAACCTTTTTATTTTTTATTTGTACTTACCTATGTATGTCATTCTTGATGTCCCATTATACGAATAATAGTAGAATAAGGTAAATATGGTTTACGTCATGCTTCACGTGATTATGCAGCGAGGCTACCTGTCTATTATGCAATTACCTACATACCTACATCAAAATTGTGTTCTCACATAATTACAGGTAATTTGCTAAATTATGTTAAAAACATTGCAAGGTTTCACTCATATACTGATAGAAAAAACTGATTTATTATTGCTACAAACATTTAATAATATTTATTATCTAAATCGGTTCAGCGGTTTTGGCTTAATACCAACGAATATATACTACATTTAAGCTAAAATCATAAATGTGTAGGCACAGAGGCATATTTAGAGTAAAAAATAGACTTATGTAATATTCCTTTAACCAGTTAAGCATGACTTAATTCTATGGTAGAGACTAAACTCGTCACAATCTCCATTTTTAGAGACTCTGTATCTTTCCCTATTTTTGTTATTCCATATAAATGCTGCATAATCGTGAAGGAATATAATATCATAATATTACACCACATTTTGTAGGTTCGACAAAACTCACGTTCAGAAATGCGGTGGTACTATCTCAGACCTGTAACACCGCACTCAAAAGACATCTTTTGAAATATTGCTTTCTCAGTTTCAGCATATGGCGGAGCTCTTCAACATCAGCATTCGTACCGGCTGTTTCTGCAACCCCGGCTCGTGCCAGAAACACCTCAACGCGACCGATCAAGAGATCAAGGACATGTACACCGCAGGACACACGTGCGGAGACGACATCGACCTCATCAATGGACGTCCTACCGGAGCTGTGAGAGTCTCCTTCGGATACTTCAACACATTCAATGACGTCGATAAACTCATGCTCATGATAATCAGCTGCTTCGTCGTAAGCGAAGTGAGGAAACCACTACGCTCATTAATAAACGGACCTAAAACACCTATATTGAACGGTAAAACCAAACATGTAACAAAACCAACCAATGGAAGTTACATTCATAACGGCAATGATTCCGATGAATCGATAGATGTTATATCTTTGAAGGAAATAGCTATATTTCCGATAAAATCCTGCGGTGCTTTTAAAGTTAAAAAAGGTTGGACGATAGGAAGTAAAGGATTTTTGTACGATCGAGAATGGATGATTGTGAAGGAAAATGGAGTCTGCTTGACTCAGAAGCAAAATACTAGCATGTGTATGATTCGACCCAGAATAGATTTGGAACACGAGACATTGACATTGTATTTTAAAGGTTTGTGCACTACTTTAGCTTATATAATAAATTGACTACAAATTTAGACAAGATACCTATATTATAACTATTGCAAATATTAATAAAATATAGGTAACTTAAAAACTTGAAAGTAAATAATAATTCACTTAGCGACTGGTTGGTCCGTGCACTGGACTGGACATAACTTGTTATCATCATAGATAAATAATCTGTCTAGTTTTAAATTGACGTCCCAATACAATGGGAATTTGTATTCCTATTATAAACCATTGTAGGTCTTGCTTATTTTCCAGATGCTATAATCATTAGGTACAATTGCTCTCCGGGCGGGTTGATCGCAGTTAAATAAAAGTTTATACTTATTCATAATCACTTTTTCATGACAAATAAAGTAATAAGTAATTATACTGTTTGTTAGACATTCTGTGCTAGTTAGAAACTTGTAATGCCCTGTAAACCACAGACATAAATTATCTTACAAATGCGTATAATTAAATACATTACCTTACAGGCTAACATACGATTACGTTATATACCTAAATAAGTGATAATAATAATAAAAAATATATTTTCCAGGCAAATCATCAATAACAATTCCAGTAGACCAAGGTTCAGACAAGCTGTCAGACGCGTCACTGTGCCACAGCAGGATATGCACGGACACGGTCAAAGGCATCGACTGCGGGGACACCGTCTCTGATTGGATATCAAACGTACTAAACATACCATATCTCCGTCTCATCAAACAATCCACCAATGACGGCAGATCTGTAAAGAAAAAGACTGAAGCAGAACAAAAATTACTATCTCTAAGCAACCAAGCGCAATATTTACTAGTAAATACGGCAACGGTGCGATGGCTAAGAGATAAAATTAGCGACGTTACGTTTGGGGATAGTATAAATATGTTAGTGAATAGATTTAGAGCGAATCTCGTTATTGATATGGAGACGGAGTTGGCGGAACGTGATTGGAGCAAAGTTGTGATTGGAAATCATGTGTTTCAGGTTCGTACCTTAATCTATCATAATTTATAAAAAAATCATCATATAACGTTACTATACCGGGTACAGTACCTTTACCATGAGTTGTCATAGTTAAATCGCCTGACGTTACTACAGCGGTTACATAGAGCCCGCGCCACCTTTCAAGTCTTATAGTTAATGCGGGAACTAGAACCTTTATTATTATAGGTAAGCAGCGCCACGTCTAGCGGACTTGAGTGGCGGTGAGTAGTCTAAATACGCAGTCTGTACAATTAGCTTTTTGAATGAGCATTTTAGTACCCAACTATCCGCTAGAGGCGCTGTTCAAGTATTCATACATTTTTTACTTCAGTCGCTAGCGAGTGATAATATTAATTATTATGTTCTACTCATACTGGT
The DNA here is from genome assembly GCA_963691955.1 of Chloroclystis v-ata. Taxonomy (NCBI): domain Eukaryota; kingdom Metazoa; phylum Arthropoda; class Insecta; order Lepidoptera; family Geometridae; genus Chloroclystis; species Chloroclystis v-ata. The sequence goes on along the minus strand of OY829902.1, from coordinate 4,460,809 downwards.
GTATGAGTAGAACATAATAATTAATATTGCTAGACAATTCACACAGCAACAGCTAGCCCCGTGGTAAGCTCGAAGCTTGTGTTACGGGTGCAAAATTAAACACCATGTTTGTTCTATTACAGGTGGAAGGACAGTGTAATCGATGTCAAATGGTGTGCATAGATCAGGAAACGGGACAAAAGACAATTGAACCTTTGAGGACTATTTCAGAGCAGTTTGCAGGCAAGTTGCGCTTCGGAATATACCTCAGTTATGTGGGCACTGTGGACGGGTCGCGTGGCATGTTCTTAGAAGTTAACACACCTGTAAAACCGGTTATTGGTAATGTAAATGGTAGATGATGTGATATAGAGTTAGTTATTAAGTAAATGTTTATCTACACACTATCAGGGCCACGTCCTAAGAAGGGCTCAATAAATATAGAACTGTACATTTCACATCAATTTCTGGATGTAAACAATAGCATAAATCGTAATTGGTAATTGGCTACCGATGCGAGTTTATCTCGTAGTAGACCACACGTATCTTTTATCATACCTACTAATATTATAAATTGGAAATGTATGTGTGTGTCTGTATTTCTCGGCCAAACTAGTGAACCTATTTTAATGAAATTTTGTAAAAGATATAGTTTGCATGTTCGGAAAGCACATTTTGACCGCGGCCAATATATTAAAACGCGGGCGATGCTGCAAGATAGACAGCTAATTTACATAAAAGCTCATTAGAAGTAAATAATAAAGGCCTTGATTTCCTGGCAAGAACCCTGATATGTGTGGGTAGTTATTAAAACTAAGCTTAACATTTATTGATAGATATTATAAATTATGTTAAGAGAAATTGTTGTAATGTAACTGCACAACTAGTCATTAAGTGTCGTTGTAAGAAGATCACAAGATGATGGAAATAATTTTAAAATATTGAGTAGATGCTCTGTATGTTAAATAAAAACTGAAGAAATTTATCCATTCCATTAAATATAATGTTATTTTCAAACTAAAATGTAATTTAGTTATTTAATTCGCGTTTAATGTAAAAGCAACCAATGCTAAGTCCAATTTATTGTGAAGTAGTAATTAACTTAAAACTAACTACCTGATCACCCTTATCAATACCTCCATAGAACTAACACCTTTCGAATATAATTTTTTCGTCGAAATTAAATGCACTCGAATGTAGAGTATTTTTTAAAATTTGGTTTAACTATTAACATTCCCAGTTGTGTAATGTAATGTAGTATGAGTTGTTTTAATTATATTTTTATTCTGTATTTATTAGTATTGTAAACTTCAATATTGTATCTAGGCAACTCATAAATAAAATTTAAACTAAAATAAACATAATAACAGGGTTATCTGTGATAATATTTAGCAGTTATGATTGTAATACTGGTGTTGATTATAAACTTAAAATAGAACCTTATTGGTCAAAATATATATGTTAACTGTAAACCTATTTTAGACAAATTATTTATATGTAACTCCAAAAAGATATGATATTTTCTATACACTGTGTTAATAAATAAAATATATATACTGTTCACAGATCAGTTTTATTTATAGAAACAGAGACAAACAAAATTCTTGCTAGAAAAAAGTTAACACAACAATTATTATTTTAATGCAATTTTACTCTCATATGCATAAGTCTACTAATCCTATTTTTGTTAACTATAGTTTGCATTATTTTTCCATCTTTCCTTAGTTTTAGATAGAAATAATAATTATGTTCTAATGCATAAAATCAATATCTATGAAATCACACAGTCAATCGGTTGTTGCCCTTTGATTAACCGAGGTATTGCTCCTTCAGATACTTCCTTGACTACTTCTACTACCTCTTCGTAGTTGGGGAGAGCCATTGTTTGAAGTTTAGAGTACACTAATGTATCGTTCACTGCAACCTCAAATGCACCTGAAATACAGAAATGTATTACTATCTATAGGTGGTTTAAGATAAAGGCATGAGATGCTAGTAACTAACAGTATGTATAATAACTAATGGGTACATTAACTAAGAAACTGTTGGATGAATAATAAATAAATATGGCTGGTACTGGGAATCTGATAAAAGTAGAAGCGAGGTATTTTTATCAACAGGTATTAAATTTTTATTAACTAAGCTTAACATTTATTGATAGATATTATAAATTATGTTAAGAGAAATTGTTGTAATGTAACTGCACAACTAGTCATTAAGTGTCGTTGTAAGAAGATCACAAGATGATGGAAATAATTTTAAAATATTGAGTAGATGCTCTGTATGTTAAATAAAAACTGAAGAAATTTATCCATTCCATTAAATATAATGTTATTTTCAAACTAAAATGTAATTTAGTTATTTAATTCGCGTTTAATGTAAAAGCAACCAATGCTAAGTCCAATTTATTGTGAAGTAGTAATTAACTTAAAACTAACTACCTGATCACCCTTATCAATACCTCCATAGAACTAACACCTTTCGAATATAATTTTTTCGTCGAAATTAAATGCACTCGAATGTAGAGTATTTTTTAAAATTTGGTTTAACTATTAACATTCCCAGTTGTGTAATGTAATGTAGTATGAGTTGTTTTAATTATATTTTTATTCTGTATTTATTAGTATTGTAAACTTCAATATTGTATCTAGGCAACTCATAAATAAAATTTAAACTAAAATAAACATAATAACAGGGTTATCTGTGATAATATTTAGCAGTTATGATTGTAATACTGGTGTTGATTATAAACTTAAAATAGAACCTTATTGGTCAAAATATATATGTTAACTGTAAACCTATTTTAGACAAATTATTTATATGTAACTCCAAAAAGATATGATATTTTCTATACACTGTGTTAATAAATAAAATATATATACTGTTCACAGATCAGTTTTATTTATAGAAACAGAGACAAACAAAATTCTTGCTAGAAAAAAGTTAACACAACAATTATTATTTTAATGCAATTTTACTCTCATATGCATAAGTCTACTAATCCTATTTTTGTTAACTATAGTTTGCATTATTTTTCCATCTTTCCTTAGTTTTAGATAGAAATAATAATTATGTTCTAATGCATAAAATCAATATCTATGAAATCACACAGTCAATCGGTTGTTGCCCTTTGATTAACCGAGGTATTGCTCCTTCAGATACTTCCTTGACTACTTCTACTACCTCTTCGTAGTTGGGGAGAGCCATTGTTTGAAGTTTAGAGTACACTAATGTATCGTTCACTGCAACCTCAAATGCACCTGAAATACAGAAATGTATTACTATCTATAGGTGGTTTAAGATAAAGGCATGAGATGCTAGTAACTAACAGTATGTATAATAACTAATGGGTACATTAACTAAGAAACTGTTGGATGAATAATAAATAAATATGGCTGGTACTGGGAATCTGATAAAAGTAGAAGCGAGGTATTTTTATCAACAGGTATTAAATTTTTATTAACTAAGCTTAACATTTATTGATAGATATTATAAATTATGTTAAGAGAAATTGTTGTAATGTAACTGCACAACTAGTCATTAAGTGTCGTTGTAAGAAGATCACAAGATGATGGAAATAATTTTAAAATATTGAGTAGATGCTCTGTATGTTAAATAAAAACTGAAGAAATTTATCCATTCCATTAAATATAATGTTATTTTCAAACTAAAATGTAATTTAGTTATTTAATTCGCGTTTAATGTAAAAGCAACCAATGCTAAGTCCAATTTATTGTGAAGTAGTAATTAACTTAAAACTAACTACCTGATCACCCTTATCAATACCTCCATAGAACTAACACCTTTCGAATATAATTTTTTCGTCGAAATTAAATGCACTCGAATGTAGAGTATTTTTTAAAATTTGGTTTAACTATTAACATTCCCAGTTGTGTAATGTAATGTAGTATGAGTTGTTTTAATTATATTTTTATTCTGTATTTATTAGTATTGTAAACTTCAATATTGTATCTAGGCAACTCATAAATAAAATTTAAACTAAAATAAACATAATAACAGGGTTATCTGTGATAATATTTAGCAGTTATGATTGTAATACTGGTGTTGATTATAAACTTAAAATAGAACCTTATTGGTCAAAATATATATGTTAACTGTAAACCTATTTTAGACAAATTATTTATATGTAACTCCAAAAAGATATGATATTTTCTATACACTGTGTTAATAAATAAAATATATATACTGTTCACAGATCAGTTTTATTTATAGAAACAGAGACAAACAAAATTCTTGCTAGAAAAAAGTTAACACAACAATTATTATTTTAATGCAATTTTACTCTCATATGCATAAGTCTACTAATCCTATTTTTGTTAACTATAGTTTGCATTATTTTTCCATCTTTCCTTAGTTTTAGATAGAAATAATAATTATGTTCTAATGCATAAAATCAATATCTATGAAATCACACAGTCAATCGGTTGTTGCCCTTTGATTAACCGAGGTATTGCTCCTTCAGATACTTCCTTGACTACTTCTACTACCTCTTCGTAGTTGGGGAGAGCCATTGTTTGAAGTTTAGAGTACACTAATGTATCGTTCACTGCAACCTCAAATGCACCTGAAATACAGAAATGTATTACTATCTATAGGTGGTTTAAGATAAAGGCATGAGATGCTAGTAACTAACAGTATGTATAATAACTAATGGGTACATTAACTAAGAAACTGTTGGATGAATAATAAATAAATATGGCTGGTACTGGGAATCTGATAAAAGTAGAAGCGAGGTATTTTTATCAACAGGTATTAAATTTTTATTCATCTGTTAGCATGTTTTTATAAATAAGTAAGTACTCACCTCGTCTACCTTTTGTGCATGATACATTAGCCCCTGGTGTACTCTTGATGATTCTCTGCGCCAAGGCCAGGCAGTGGCCTCCATAGTCACAGGCTCCACTGTCAATAAGAAAATAACTATTATTATGGTATGTAGTTAAAATTATGTAAAGAAGTATCTAAATTTAACTTTTATCAACCAATTCAGTATGCATTTATTCATATTTATTTACATTGGTCTTATCTATAAGATACTTACCAGTATTCTACTTTTACCGTAGGCTGGGAGGATGATGTATTTGGATTACTGGACATTTCGAGAGATACCTATACTGTCCATTAGATAACATAACATAATTATAGTTTTCTGGAATATTTATTTTCATCCCTGTACGATTTCCATGTTTAATTCATTACAATGCTTCGTAGGGCACTATTTTCTTTTAAGCTATGCATATAATTTGCATAAAGGTTTAATTCCAAACAAAATAGAACATTATCTATTGGTATATATATATTATATAGGTACAAATGTAAACAAAAAATCAGCTGATTATTTTTATTCTTCTTCTTTTTTTTATCGACTTGGCGTCTCCAATACTCATGTCATGTCATACTTGTTGTTTTTGGTTGTGGGTTGTGGGTACGAATTCCGCTTCAAGACGAAAAATTTTACGATCTCTGAGAGTCTGGGTGTAAGATAAGATATAATTATCTTTACTAATCTATCATGGAGTAGGTACTTATGTTAGTTTTTAGAGATATTGTGTTTCTATACTCATTATATTTTTGATAATGAAACTATAATATTTTTATTGTCGCTTCATGAGACGGTTAAAAACAAACATACTTACCCTTACTTTCATTTCATTTTTCGATCCAATGTTTTATATATACTACTCAAAACAAAATAAGGGCCACCACTAATTTTCCGATTATTTTTTTTTCTTTGGGTTTTTTTGCTCCTTTTAATTTAAATTTAACAAAACAATGTTTTTTTAAATTAAATTTCATGAATTTTAATGCAATTCGACATAAAATACTTAATCTTAGGATGTTTTTAAGATTTAAGACTTTTTATGGCTGTTAACACTTAACAATAGCATACGATTGTAGACTAAACCCAGAGCTTAGTTGTTCGCTTTTCAATTTTTTATTATGGGGTATATCCTCCCCTTTCCAAAACACATTCTTGAAGCCTAGTTGGCATGCTCTAATTGAGATGGCAGATGTTTAACTCTGGGATATCCTCCCAGCACCTTTTCAGCAATTCAATCAACTGTTGCTGGTTGTGCACATCCTCTTCAGCTGCCCGGACTCTGCGTTTTAATTGATTCCAAAGGTGTTTAATTGGATTCAGGTCAGGATTGTTCGTAGGCCATGCCATAACCTGAATATTTGCTTCCTCCAAAATAGAGCTGGTTGCCTGAGCTGTGTAATTTCGTGTAGTATTCTGCACCAGGATGAAACCGTCCACCACACGTTGTGAAAATGGGATGACACATGACCTGACAACCCGATGTAACTCTAAGATGTCACAGTGCCCTCATTCAGAAAAACAAGGTCAGTTTTACCTTGTAAACTGATCCCGCCCCAGACCATGACATTGGGACCACCATACCTGCCCTGTCGTGAATGAAAGGATCAGAAAATCTTTCTCCGCGTCTTCTCCACACTCGCATACGCTGATCGTCAATTGAAAACTTCACCTTACACTCATCCGTAAAAAGCACCTTACGCCATTCCTCTGTGCCCCATCCAAGATGTTGACGTGCAAACCTGAATCGATCTGCACCATGAGTCCCGGTCAGTTTAGTGTGGTTTACAGGCCTTCGTTAGTGTTGCTGGTCTTTGTGCAAACGATTCCTAATCGTCTGGTCGCTGACAAGTGTAGCAGTAATCCGGCGTAATCGGTTTTGTAATGCGCGCGCTGTCACATTACGATCACGTCGCGCAGTAACTCGCACGTACCGGTCTTCCTGGGCAGTGGTAACACGAAATCTTCCAGAACCACGACGCCGGGATACGCTCCCGGTCTCCTGATATCGGTTCCAAAGGTTTTGGATAGCCCTTCTCGAACACCCCAGCTGTAAAGCCACAGAACGTTGTGACCGACCAGCCTCATTCATCGTTACGGCTCTGGTAGCAGTAACTTTGTCCAAATGGCATCAAACTCTTGGCATTTTACGGTCAAATGATGATATTACACGTTTAACTCCCAAAAACAACCGTAGTTGTCAGTAGACTTGTGTTAAACTAATCTGAAATCAAATCATAAAAGAAAGAAAACTCTACCCAATTCACGATATTTAAGACATCAACATTGTTTACCATACCGTCAACACTAATATCCCTAGTGCTTCATTGTAATCGTTAATTAGACACTTGAGAACATAATGGCATTCACAAAAAATATTCTCCCATCGAAAGTCAGCAAAAAATTGTCTCAAAACAAAAAATACGCGCGTGGCCCTTATTTTGTTTTGAGTAGTTTATTACACAAAACAGCTGCTGTTTTTTATTGTACATGAATTACCAACTGGCCGTACATAATTTACCTGGTCTTACATTAGATGCTTTGTGGTCGTACATTACCGTCGCTGAGAAAAGCAAAACAAAACGTAGTGGTGACTCTGTGGTGACTACTCTCAGAAGAAGGAGTATAGACTAGATTCTCTTTGATTAAATTCTCTTTGTCTTTGATAAATCCATCCATCAAACAAACAAAGCAAAACATATTTAAAATTATTTTTATTATTTATAATAATTCTTACTAAGTACTGTACCTACTATTCTGTGTATTCGGAGAAATAAGAGGATCATTTGATGCATTTAGTAAAATGAAGTGCAAATTATTGTGAATTTGCTGAAGATCTTCCCATCTGAACATACTCTGAGATCTGGAAACTATGTACAACTCTACAAAACAGACTAGCAACATGGACTACGATTATCTTATAAAATTGCTCTGTGTTGGAGATTCTGGGGTAGGAAAGACCAGCTTTTTATACAAGTATACAGATGGAGTTTTTCACACCCAATTTATTTCTACAGTGGGTATTGATTTCAGGGAAAAAAGTGTGGTAAGTTTTGTGATCCATCCTATCAAATTGGTTATCCTATAGCGCGCACTTTCCTAGATTTACCTTTCATATATATCTCAAAGTAAGGCCCAGTGGAAATTTCTTATCAAACATACATTTATTTATAAAAAATAAAAAGTAGGTAAATAATTAGTATTCACATTTCATGGCAGGCTTAAACACAAACATTGCTATTTAACATTAATATACTTAATAGGGACATAAATCAATTTTTTATCATTTTTATCATTTTTTTTCAGCTGTACGCACAGAATGGAAGGCATCATAGAATTCATTTGCAACTCTGGGATACTGCTGGGCAGGAAAGGTATTTATTTTTATAATTACTGAATACCATTTCTATTCCTATCTATGCATGTTTGTCCCCAATTACTGATAAAAATATTTATATTGCCGTATAAATTATACTCTAAGTTCCTTAGATAGAGCGACCTGAGAGGAGACGGGGCATGGCGGGACACTCACTCCTCTTGATCCCATCCTAGTTCTATTGTGCATTGTCAACTTTTTATGATTTATGAATTGAGAAATTTGGTTTGATCTACATCTATAATAGAACTCTCTTTACAATATTATAGATTCAGACAGAACTTAGTAAACCAAATTTCTTTTATATTTTTAGATTCAGAAGTTTGACTACAGCCTTCTATCGTGATGCAATGGGCTTCTTGCTTCTGTTTGATCTGACCAATGAAGCTTCATTTTTGGAAGTCAGAAACTGGATTGAACAGTTAAAGGTAGTTAATTTTTTTAAATAATCCCTTACTTGATCAACTCAACCAAGGTTGAGCTGATAAATGTAGACTATTATTATTATTTATTTTACCTTGTTGTTAGCTTGTAAACCAAGGGTTTATAAATAACAAATATATTACATCTCTCTCTTACTCAATAGCCTCAGTGGCACGGCTGTCAAAGGTCCACCTGAAGGCGGTTTCTATACCCTCCTTGGGACAAATATGTGTATGTTATGCATGTAGGCATTTCCCATAAATGAGGTATGAGAAAAAAATCAAATCTTAAATATAAAAATTAATTTCTGTTAGTTGTTATACAATTTACTTGATTTAGGTCTTGAAATGATTAGGGTGAAGCCGAGGGTGGGTCAAGTGTAAACTAATCTAGTACCTATCTAACACTAGCTTTGAAGTTACTCTGGGTCTGGATGTCAGTTTGCGTATTTACCATACCTATATGCAATATATTTACTTTTTGTTAATACTGTTTCAGACGCACAGTCTAAGTGATGATCCTGACATAGTGTTGTGCGGACACAAATGTGATCTACAGGAGAAGCGGCTGGTTAACCAGAACCGCGCCAGGGAGTTTGCCAAGAACTATAACCTTCCTTATCTGGAAACAAGTGCCAAAACTGGACAGAACATTGATCGGGCTATAGAGATTCTACTGGACAGAGTTATGCTGAGGTAAATATTATTTTAGTAGACAACTTAAACCGTAGAGAACCTGGATATCTAATCAGGCCTGATGCAGGAGGTTGTGGGTTCCATTCCCGCCTTGCAACATATTTTATGATCTGCATATTGTTGGTCTACCCAGACACCATGACCAAATATTTGTAGATTGTAGTTTAGATAGATAGTATTATACATATAGAACACCCGTGCCATATTTTAGAACGGGTAACATACCATGATTCAAATGTTTATTATTTTCCCAATATTTCAGCACTGTTATAAGCCATCTTCACGGAGAGACTGATGACTGATAAATTGTTAAAAACCATGATAGTTTAAAAAGTTACCCGTTCTATTTGTTACTATTTGTTATTTGTTACTATTTGTTTTTTTTTCTAATAATTTACCCGTTCTATATGTGTAATACCATCTTTCTAATTATCTATGTATCTTTGTTCCATTAAGTGTATCAGATTATCTAGCACCCGTATTATAAGCTTCAAGCTTACCACGCGTATGCATGTTGCTGTGTGAATTGTCAAGCAATATTTATTGATTTTTCCAGCAATATTTATTTATTTATGTAATTTTGTTTTCAGAATGGAGTCGTCAGTGGAGTACGCGATGCTGTGTGCGTCGGGGCGGCGGCGCCACTCGCTGCAGAAGCTACAAGCGAAAAAAGAGAGCCAGATCTGTTCATGTTAGATCCTGTGATTTATACTTATACACTCTACTACTTATTTTATATCTCATATTTACAAATACTATTTATTCTGTGTATTATCTAGTCTATGACTGCGTTTTGACTTGAACTGGTTTTTTCTTGAAAGTTATAGCAGTTTAAGGTTTAATTCGGCTGAGCAGAGTTCGGCTGAGCAGAGTTCAGTCAAAACATTATTTTGTGTGATTTTACACTAAAGCGTACCTAAATGTTTTGATTCAGTATTATATGATATACTATACGATAAACAATTCAAAGAAACGTTTTTTAAATAGATACAAATTTAAAATATTGAAAATTAAGCAAAAATGAACATTATTTTAGAATTTCGGGTTTTCTAATTGTAGGGACTCCGTCTAAAAGAGACTGATATACGACCAGTATTTTATGTTCAAAATAAAGTCATTTATCATGGTTAAAAACATAATGCTTAAGTGCAGGGTACTTCTAGTCACACCAAAAATAAAGCCAAAGAATTGATATCATATTTCTAATTAGATAGTTTTTATGCATTAGATTTTTTGCACAAGTGTGTGAATTTTAGCACAAATTAATATTAAAAAGTCTTAAGTATACTTCTATTGATCTCATGTGTTAATTGTGTTTATATTGCACAAATTATTAAGCCAACTGACGACAAAAAAGAGGCCATATAAAATGTTGTCTATATTGTAGACTGACGTCATACGTCCGAATTTTGAAGCCATCTATGTTTAATTCTATTTTAAAATTGTCTATAGAAGTAATAAATCTGAGGCCTTAGTGCGTGCCTCAGTCGTTTCGTTTTGAAGTTCAAATTTAAGTTCCTACAGTATACAAATGTTTAGTAGACATCTTGATCACTCGTTTTTAAATTATTTTACAGACCTAATATTAAATATACATTAATTATGTCGTGTATCTATAATCAGTGGAAATACCTTAACAATATAATATACTTTATTGTATACCAAAAAAAATACATTACACAAAAGAAACATACTAAAAAAAGTGTTACAATGGGCGGCCTTATCACGAAAAGCTTCTTTAGCCAGGCATCATTTGGATGGACACGACTATTTTCACCTTATTTTCTATTTTAACTGAAATATAAAATACTGTTAAAGCTGACACAGAGATAAAAGCTATGTTGTTCTAATCGCGATATCTTTTTATGAACTGCCAAGACAATATTACTTGAAATACATGAAACATTCTTATAGACACACAATTACTTACCCACATTTTAAAACGGCCTATGGTATAAGTAAAACAGAAGTTTTATAATATATAACCGAATTTACATTATATAAATAAAAAATAAATAAATTTTATTATGTATGTACTTAACCTACATTCCGCGGTAATTTGGCTTTTTCTTAAACTTTATTGATTGTTATTTATTAATCAATCGTTAGTTAGAAACTAATTTTGATAAAATTGTGATTGTATGGCTTTTAAATGTTTTAAATTATCGGAGTGCATTATTAATGTTATGAGTATCAATTATTATTAAATTATAAATTATATTTCAATCGTTGAACTTATATCCTTGACCAACTGCCATTTATTCGTCAATTGTGAAATAATTATACCTATTATCTTTGATGTTGTGGATTAAAAATTAAAATTATATTATATATTGTTTTATATTTTCATCGTCAATTTACATTATCCACTTCTTCCAAACGTATCCATGTATCATAAAATATAGTAAGTATAATATACAACAATGGAATGCAATAGCGCATTCTAATAGTAGGTACTTTTTTAATAATTTCATTATTGAACTTTCGTTAGAAAAGGTAAATTGAGATCAAAATGACAAGGCTATCTTAACGTATGACGTTGGTTGACACGTTGGGACCTCAACCATATCTTCCCGCACAGCCATGGCTTGTTGGTGAATGAAAATGTAGATCTTTCTTACGAATATAATTATACTTATCAATATAAATTGACCCTTAAAACTCAGTCAAGCTGAATAATGATTTGCGTACTTAATATTTAAGTTTCCTCTCTTTCTTGCAGTTGATGTTGTCCGTGTAACAAGCTTTCCTTCGTTTGGATTAATTTGGTGAGTGTGTCCCTTATGTTATACCAAAATTGAACTAAGATGTTACATTATTATTTATTATATAGTAATTTCCTTTAGAGATACATTTATTGTTGAGTTGAGTCGTGATATAATATTAAGATAAACGTCCGTTGTAGTCGTTATTCTTTTAAATTAGATTTAATTTCTTTTTATATTTTTCCCTTGGCTGAGATTTTTTACAATAATTTACAAATTACGCAAAATTAGGCCGTAATTTTAAGAACTCTTTCCGCGCGAATTTTCGCCATGGTTGAGTAGCATTTCGAATCCAAAACTGACCAAAGTTTAAAAAGTACAATAAAACGTAACAAGTAAAAAGTAAGTTCCTTGAAACAAATATGCCTAACGCCAAGAATATTTGCAGAATAAAACTGCTAGTCTGACAGGGCCGGATCTACCTATGGGCTGATTGGGCTGCAGCCCAGGGCCCCGGAGTTACAAGGGGCCCCCAGATCCAGCTAAAAAGTAGGCCATAATTTGAAAAAAAAAATAGTTGTCTGTAAAGTCGGTTTACGGAGGATATTTTTACGTGACAACGTCATAAGAAAATATTGATTAAAAATTGCATACAATTATACGTTTTCTTTTCTGCTTCAACCCATAGGTGGGAACTGTGGAATTGTGAAATAAGATTATAATTCACGTTAAAAAGTTTTAAGCCAGACCAGAGATGGTCTTGCCACTATCATGCTGCCAAAGCGTTAAATAATAGTTATGATAATATCATGAAATTTTCAAAAAGTTTCAGTGAAGTGAGGTGGAGAAAGATGATTTTCGGAAAAAGGCACGAAATTTATACATGAAAATGGCGAAACTCGAGACAAAAAATTAGATTCTTAAATTTATAAAAAAATATATATTTTTATAAAAAACTAGCTTTCCGCCCTGTTTTACACCTTCCCGCAATTTGCTATAAACCTCACGGAGCCCGAGAGCTTTCCAACGAATGCAAAACCGTGGAAATCGGTTCGTGCGTTCTGGAGTTATAGCGTCAGGAAAACCCGACTTATTTTTATATGCGTAGATTTTTTAACTCAAATTGAGTAATAAGATATGCCCCCCCCCCCAAGTTTCAGCCCAGGGCCCCACTAATTCAAGATCCGGCCCTGTAGTCTGAACACCCAACCCAAAAAGTAATCCAATTGGAGATTTTATCTTTTAATTTTATGTTAATAGTTCGACACCCTAGTAGGTTTTATAGTGAGGGTTACTTCTTGGGTTCACCAAACTGCGATCATCTGGCCCCTCGCACGTGATGCGCGCGCCTCAATGTTTTCAAAACATCCCCATGTTAAAACCACCTTTGAACCATCGCCATAAGACCCGAAATGGCTCGGAGTGTTTAGATAAGCTGCAGTCAAGGGTGATGGTGCTTCAATAGCACACTCGTGTAGACTCTATTGTGAGGGATGTAGTGTCTAAATTGGCTTTGGATTGAGGAGCGCATCGTGCTTACAGCGCGCAGACGCGGAAGAGTACGTCACACTAGCGCTAATCTTGCTCCCTCACCACGTTGTTTTTGTACTCCACTGTTACTCAAGTTTTTCGGAAAATTATTAAAGTTGTCCCTTCCTTTTATTTACCCTTATATCATTACACGCGCGTCATGATGCTGCTAAAGCTGAAAGATCGGTAGATAATCCCTTGATTCGCGGCTAGCTTCATCTCGTTTCGTTTGTTTATGTATTGAAAGACAACAGATTGGTGCAAGCCGGCATCCGCGAGGCTCGTGAACAGTGTGATTTCAGACTCGAGTCATGAATGGCAAGTAAACGTAACGAACTCGCTCTGCCACGGACGTGAAACAGTGTAATTCCAAGCTTTAGTGCAGTGTTGACGTTTACCCGAATAGAACTGTAATTGAATAATTAGCGAATGAGGAGACCTTGACTGAAATTTGCGGTAAGTTTGCGGAAATTTTAGATGAAACATGAGGAATATCTATTTTCCTAGATGTCTGTTTTTCTTAGTGATTCGTAGAGATTTAGGTACCTACCAAAACTAGATAGGTACCTACTAGACTCAATTTATAATAAAATGAGGAATAGTTGGTAGAATGTGTAAACCTATTTAAAGTTGTGTGATATTTATCCCAAAAATATCTATGGAGTAACTTATTTTTATATTATTTCAGTTCGCACCGTAATCGTATACCTATATGTTGCTCCTTTCATCTTTACGAGTATATTATGACCTATTTAAACCTTAATATCTATGACTTTATACGGGTACACTAAAACAAAACATAAACTACAGTACTGAGAATTAAGTATGTGTTCATACATGAAACTCGAGCCCATTGCTGCCAATTAAAACTTAATTAGACATCTGCGGGTTAATTTATATGAAGTGTAGTGTTATGTATGACGCTCTGTAGGCAAACAATGGCACCTACAGTACTATCAATCATTACTCCTTGTTACTTTGGCACCTTTGCGGAAAAATGCCGATTTCCAGCTAATTGCGAAACAAACTTACTAAACAACATCCGTAGCGGAAACTTACTTGATTGTTATAGACTAGAGTTGGCTTTATATGAAAGTAAGTTTAGTAGTAAAGGCATAAGATAAGATAATTCTTTATTACACACACCAATAAAAAATATTTACATAAAAACTTAAAAACTACAAAAACGTATGCGTAATGGGCGGTCTTATTGCTTAAAGCAATTTCTAGATAGACTTAAGTTTAGCTTTGTCTATGTTTATAGGGTTGGTGTCGTAAATCGTGGTTAAAACCACAAGATATTTAATTAAAACAAGAAAGGTACTAGATTGTTCTTCTCCACATTGTTTTAGCATTATGTATAAACACTAGCTGCCCCCGCGAACTTCGTCTCGCCATATACCTTTATTTGCAACTATCTCTATACTAAATTTCATCCAAATCGAATTTTCCCGCGGCGGAAGCATTTAATTTTCCGCGGTAAAAAGTCTCTCGTTATATACTTTTACTATCATAAAAGTAAATCAATCTTAAACGAACCTATTTTCGTTTAAAGACTTTATTTTAGTAGGTACTGACTGAGTGCCCGTACCAAAGTATGATGCCTTACCGAAAGGGCTGGTTTATTTCGGTACTTACATTTTTAAACTCTGATATCTTTCGAATGGAATGTCCGAATTGAATAATTTAAAAAGTTTTATAGAGATATTGAAATATTCGTAATTAACATGTAATTTATTTTGATAATGTTTTATTTGAAAATACAAATATAGAGCTTTTCCTAGCGGCGGCATTAAAATTAATTATATTGAAAATTAAAACACTTATTGTGACATAACTATAATAGTTAGATATATGCTGTCGCGACATTTTTTGTAGATATTAATGTGTTCTACAAAATTTTAGTACATTGTAAATTTCTAAAATGAATACTTTTCGCAGCGCATGCGATATAAGGATTTTTTTTTACATCTTGGGTTACATATTTGGGTTTTCCGTACGGATCCCTAACTTTTTTTTAAATGTAATATAGCCTATAACCTTCCTCGATAAATGGACTATCCAACACTGAAAGAATTTTTTAAATCGGACCAGCGGTTCCTGAGATTAGCGCGTTCAAACAAACAAACAAACAAACAATCAAACTCTTCCGCTTTATAATATTAGTATAGATTTGGAGAGGGGATCTAAAATAAATAAATAAAATAAAGAAGATTAAAGAAAATTTAAGAAGAGAGATTATGAAGGTTGTTGCTCTATTATTTTCGATATTTAAAGCCTGTCCGTAGCTCATAGCTAGAGGATCCGCGAGGAATAAAATCTCTTTGGTGAATTCTACAGCTTTTACCAACCTGGAATCCGCAGGTTGGTAAAAGCTGTAGGAAACCAAAAACCAGGAACTTTGAAGTTTTATGAAACTTGGAGTGTATTGGTGTTTACTGAAATGTGA
The DNA here is from genome assembly GCA_963691955.1 of Chloroclystis v-ata. NCBI lineage: Eukaryota > Metazoa > Arthropoda > Insecta > Lepidoptera > Geometridae > Chloroclystis > Chloroclystis v-ata. Next base: position 4,444,812 of record OY829902.1, on the reverse strand, counting down.
GTGAAACGAGAAGTTCTCCATTTGCATGCCTGGGTGCCTGTAAAGTTATCTCATAAAGGTGAACGTTAGTCCGTCGCAATCCGTGAAACTTGGCCCATGTTCATGGAAGTTAATGGTTATTACTGATCTTGAAGTTGGGGACTGCTTTGATTTCAGCCTGAGGCTTACTGACTGGGCTTGAGGATTATTTTGATTTTCCACGATGATCGATCCATCCATACCATAGGTACGTTGAGAATTTGTGTGTCATATTCATTAGGTATTCATAGGAAACTGGTAGAGCAGTCTGCTAAGAACATTTTTAGCGAAAGCTGTCAAGTTGAAATTTCGGAAATGCTTCTCCTAAAATGTTCAGCAACGAATATTGTAGTATTAGGTAGGTAGGTACCTATAATGAGATTGGTTATATATTTTTTTCCATATCCGTGAAATATACACCATTCCTTAACTTATTTAACCAGTTAATTTATTACTCAATTTAACAGTTTCAAAATTAATCGACATAAATATTAATTATTTCGTTAATGTTAAAATTACAATCACATTTACGCGTACAAAATACCAATAATTACGTTCTGGTATATTTGGCTGACTAATGTAAACAATCACCTACAGGATGCCTCCCGTGTTCTCATCGCTTGATATAAACAATTTACATTTTAAAATTGGGATATGGTTAGGTTCTGACATAAAATTCTCGGTAGTATTTATATCTATTAGAACATTTTTGCGGCAACATTTGTAAATTCTTGATTACATCATACGCCCAGAAATATGTATTTGGATATTTCTCTGTTTTGTTACCTATTGTATTATCTAATTTATGCGTCAAGGTGTGAAAAATAAATGCGTATTTAGAATGTTGACACTTGTGCAAATTCGCATAATTTTATACCCATAGTATTTGCGAAGGTAGATACCTACTTCTTTTTCATGTCATTTACCAGGGCTCAATAACATTTTAATCTTTACAAAATTGAATTCAGAAAATATCACAAACTGTTTCAACATTTTAATCTTCAAAAATTGAGACTGTCAATAAAACATCTGAAGGAATCTTTCTAAATTGAAATTTAAGAAGATATTGCGATAAAATTGGATCCCGTTGGAATGGAATTACGATCTGGCAATGACGTTGGTAACTGTCCGGCCTTATCTGTAGCTGACCCAACCCTTTTCACTGCCACTTTCAAAGAGCATTATACCTTTCTGCCTATACAGAAGCCCTCATGAAGTCCTATGATTACAGTAGTGACCATTTACCATACAAATCTTAGCTTCGATTCACTTGAAATTGGCTTTCAATTCCTACATCAACAGCATAATAAGCGATACGGTGCTTAGATATATAATATTCATCCAAAATGTTATTTTCGTATGCTTAGCTGGCATGAAGGAACTAACTATCCAATATTTCTAGTCACATTTCTTGAAAAAGACGCGTATTAGAATTCCTACCTCGATTTCGAACTAGATACCTTCAGAGAGTTATCATCAAGATCGTTTCATTCATCGGTATTCACGTCAGTTTCGAAGTATTTCTGTTAACCTTTCTAAGCACATTCCTAAGATCGATCTACTGTCGCCGTTTCCGAAAGAGATTTCTGTATCCTGTTTGATATCTATAACTGTAACCCAATTACCTACTATAGAACCTTAAATATCAGTTCAACTCATATTAACGAATTTTTATTTTAAGTATACTGAAATGTCTCGTCATCGAGTAATAGAGCAAATTCACGCTCTATATTTTGAGCTCATCACCTAATTTTAGGCACTGTATTAGGTCATAACTGGTATACTAGTTTAAATTATCCAATAAGGACGTAATTGGGGCAACCATTTAAATTTCGCTGCCTAACAATGTATCTTCTGCGGCAAATATTTTCGAAGGAGAATTTCGTTTAAACTTTCGTAGCAAACTCATATGGCGTCTGACAGTGAGATAGTGTCGGTTGAAGTGGTAGTTTTGCTATAAAGCCGGTTAAACTGAGGCTCACGTCCCACAATAAATCGTTCTGCAGATGCCTCTTAGTTATCGGCAACTGACCACTCCCTTTGCAAACATCTTTACGTACAAACACGCTACAGATATCAGACAATTACTAAACCAAGTGGAATACTTTTTTAATTGCAGTAGATTGTACCTAATTCTGTATAAACTAAAGAGCTACCTATATGACTTAGTTATTAAGTACGATCGTCGTGTAGTGTAGATCATTAGAATAATTAGGTATTCGGAGACCGAGTTTTAATACGCAAAAAAGCGATGATTTATATAATTTTTGATATCATGAACATTGAACAAAATTATGACGCGTTTTAAAATACATAAAATAACCCTAAGAATAATTTTAGTACATCTAAAAATTACTATTATAACAATAAGTCATCGAAGGTTTTATCTTATGCACTACAGTACCCAAAGTTCTTTGTTTAACTCCAACCCATTTAAAACTACATAAACTGTAATTTAAATAGAATTACGGCACCAACGCCATAAAGGCCTTTTTATCGCACGAAAAATATGTCCATACAACATGCACATTGTAGAGGCACCGGGCGATTTATTTTCAGGGAACGTTTTACATTTCACTAGGCTGGGAAAAGTGCACTTAGGCTGTGCAGTTTGCGGTGGTAAACGAACAATACAGCCGAAATCCATCAATGTCGGTCGGTAGGTAGTAGGTATACCTGGATGTGGAATGATTAAGTGACTGACTCGTTTGCTATTTTTAAAAACATATTATAGAGGTCTGTTAGTTACCGTAAACAATTTCTTAGCCTTAAAAGTTATTTTTCACTAGGAAATTGTTTAAGATTTTTGTCATTTATTTTCATATAAAATCCCAAGGATCACCTTGTAATAAAAATAACGGTTTTATATTTTTTACTTATAATTTTACGGTTCTTTATCTTGCACTCGTTTCTTAGTTTTCAGAACTGCATTCATCCACTGGTTACGTTAATAACAATTCGAAAATAGTTTTATTTCCACATTTGGCACATTTCATATTCTCTCTCTAAGCACAAAAATCACAGCAGCATGATCCCCTGATTGTCATCTTTTACGATTCTATTGCTCGCTTTTACAAAGGCGACCTTTCGTTATCGGCGACCTCCATGTTTTGTTGCTGCTATCCTCTTGTTATTTACGGCCTATTTATGGCCGGAGAGGAGTCTTAACCGAGTCTACGAGGATTTTCGAAGATATATGAATATACTTAGTTTTGTTTTACCTACCTTAATGCGTTAGGTACTTCATTTTGAATCCAATTTTGATAATTCACTCGTCCCTTCATTGTAAGTATGCAAAGTAGGGGAGAGCGGGGTTCGAAGTTCCGATTTTCAAATAACACGCAAAAAGACCGTCAGTAAATAGACTAAAATTAAATTTAAAGGAGCTCATAGACGCAGAATTTATTCTAGTTTTACTTGATGTTGTCGTATTTACTAAATGATTAAACGTGTTAGCGTCAGGACATTTTTTCTGTGTAAAATTGACAAGGAACAACTGACCCCATCATGGGGTTAGTTGTTCCATCGTTGAGGCAAGTTGTTCCGACAGCAACTTCAATTGCTAAAGTTGCAAATGTAGTGTATATAATATGTATAAATGAAACACAAAAGTACTGTGCCAAAAATTAAAAAGTCATTTATTCAAAATAAGGATTAAAATTACTATATTTGGCAAATAATCATCAAAACTAAATACCTACTAATAATTTATGTATTTTTAACTCAGGAACTTTGTTTTAGGACATTTAGATCAATAAACTAGCACTAACATTTATAGTAACAGGTAATTATAAGTCTTTAATCAGTCTAATATCTATTATTCTATCAGAATAATGTCATATGGCATATTTTTAGTTCCCGTGCTACGGTTTTGATTTTCCGACCGTCTTCCATTACAGTATCAACTCCCCGCCGCAATAGTTATTCCGAAGTCTTGCCCCGTTCCGTTTTTCTTTTGATCCTAAAACAATTTTTTAAAATTAATTTAAGTACTACTACGCGGAACAACTAGCCCCGGTCAAGCGGAACTTAGAGCCCCAAATTTCATAAAAAAGCAAACCAAAATTATTTTGAAAATAAGTATTATTACATCAATAATGACAATAATAAAACATCCCCAATAGATTTTCCAACAATTAAATGCAAGTCAGATATTAATTGCTATAAAACTGTTCAAAATAGACCAAAAAGTTTCAACACAAAAATATTTACTCACGTTACAATTATGAGCCTCCATTCGATTACCATAGTTGCCGGTTGCCGAGGCGTCACTAAAATAGCTGACGCGGTAGCGCCATGGTATGACGTCTTGCACCGTACTTCACACGTATTGCTATCTCTTTTCTTTCGAAAGTTATTTGCATCGGAACAACGTGCCCCGGTAACTTTGAACCCCGCTCTCCCCTACTTGCTTATGAGTTCATTCTATTAAAACTTCAATAATGGTCCTAATGGTTCTAATCTAAAACTTTATTAAAAAATTGTACCCAGTTAATTAAATCAAATTCTCTTTGTCTTAGGTTGGATTCAAAGCGTAGAGATCATTTACCTACCAGTTACAATGAGATGAACCATGTCCGTTCATTGCACCCCATTATCTTTGTGTAAAACAAAGCACCCTCTGTGGATCTGAGAGAAGCTCAGTTATACAGCAAGCATATAGACCTCCATCTGTCTCGAATTATTGCAATGTGATACTAACCATCGCGCTGGTATTTCACACTACGCGATATTATTATAACCGGGTTATATAAACAAAAATCTCTGTTATAATAGCTAACAAGTTTATGTATGCTTTTAAGCTGGATGGTTGAACTTATGAATGACATTAATTATATTCAAACGAGTTCCCCTATGAATATCTAACGGAGTAGTTTCAGGAATCCATTAAAACAGAGCGTCTAACTAGAATTGCATTAAGTTTTCTAATGTTTTATACGGGCTTAACGTAACTACGTTATGCAGAGGTCCATTGTCTATATTAGATGATTTTCTAGTCTTGGTAGTTCTATATTTGTTTGAGGAATTATCGCTAGTCAAGAGATAAGTTTTCTGTAGGTAGTCGAAATAGACATAGGTACTATTTGAATATGTTTGTTCCCTTCGTTGAACACATGTTTTATTGGCACAAAACTAAAATTAAAGCTCCGGATCATGCATCATAAAAATAAAACAAGCAGGAAAAGAACAGTTTGCCTGCTGTATTTGCTGTTCTGATTGGACAGGGAACAGTGTCAACTTTGGATAACAGTGGAAATGCACCGTTCTGTTGTTGTTGCACGGAAAGCAAAACTATCGCTGTCGAGTTTATTTTGTGTTTTATGAAACTCTGTTTTGATAAAAGTCAATTTTAGCAATTAGCTTGCTATGGACTGGAACTTGTGGTTGAATTTGAGGTGAGGTTTTCAGTCAGCTGTTGATGTATCTTTCGTTTGTAGCGAAGGTTCGCCTGCTATGCCAGATTTTCGGGTTCGATTCGGGAAAAAAAATGTACGATCTGGAAATATTTGTTCCGTGTGTCCTGAGTTTTTTTATGAGCCAATTGTGTCCCATTGCTCTGCAAAAGCCTATAATAGTATATAATTATGTAAAATAAATATATATCTTTATGTATGTATATACTAATAAGTAGATCAGAAATCCGGTAACGCAAGCTTAAAGTTTACCACGGGGCTAGATGTTGCAAATTGTAAATTGTCCAGCATATTTATTTATTTATTATTTTTATCAGATGATTAAGAACGCTCAAGTGCCTGTAACTACAGTTGGTAGTTAAATGATGCCCAAGACCAAATCGAATATATTATATCATTGTCATGAGAGTTTATAATTTCTTGGCAAAAACATTCGCAATAAACGTACCCGTGAGTAAGATCGAGCTTTTCTTGCCAGTTTGCCATTCGAGTCCACGTCATCTAGATATTCAACAAAATAAACTGCACTTGATTTAGTAAGGTACTGTTATAAATTAATATAACTATATTATCAAGCAATAGAAAACGTGTAAGATTATTCCACCTCAGATAAAGAAGAAGACAACACAAAAATCATGCACAAAAAGGGGTTAAAACGGCAACTCTGCCGAACTTCTAACTTCGTCAAACATTAACTTTATTCCGCAGCTTTATAAAGCTAATGTTGATGGGTAAAACTCTGTGTCCCGTTTTATATTTCAGCGTAAAGCCGTGCTATAAAGTATGTTAGCAATTTGAGTAGAATATGCATTTAGTAGCACGACAGCGATAAATTCACGAGCAGCAAATGAACGAGCATCCGTTAGCGCTATGTTTGTGGGCTTTCGCTGAAACGGATGAGATACGGACTGAAACATGAAATAACCTCGTAGATGAACGGAACGCAGAAAGAATAACTCGTGCGCTCAAATCTCGTTTGTGTTTGAACTGGGGAACTCATTTGAAATTTCGTGCTTTGCGAAATCTGGTGTATGTACGTGGTGTTATGAAAATTTTAGTTGAGATTTTTGGTTAACGCTTTTCGCTTATTTTAAAATATCGAGAACTCTTAGTACCTAATTGTTTGTAATATTGAATAGTAAAGTAAAGGCCTTTATAAATTATTAGATGCTTATTATAACGTCAGCAACTTTAAGCTATTTATCATATTGTGACTATGTGGTGCCTGGCAAATTTTTAAATAAATAAGATTTTCAAGAATAGTTCCGTTCTCAAGTATAATGAATCCAGAGGCCATCAGTTATCACGATGTTTCCTTTCTTCATTCATAAATACGTGTATAATTTATGAACGTTATCCTGCAGCCAGATCTAAATCTAGTAGTTCAATAACAAAAAATATTTTATTCATGAAAGCTTCACGACTGTTTTAAATATAATATAATCTTGTCTAGGTACTCATCATAACCTTGCATAGTCAGTTTCGAGATTTAGGTCAATGCGATCTCATGTGTAAGAAGCGTATGCAAACAGCCCGCGCATAAACATAGCCCGAATCAATCCCTGTTTCCGTTCATTACAACACTGAATTTTTCGTACAAATGGCTTTCAACTTTGCCCGTTCGGTTCCCCTGACACTATTGGCAGGTTTTCAATCGTTAAGAGCCCTGTTAATTTTTTGACGTTTTGCGAAATGAGATATTTTATGCACCACGTGACCGGCGCGTCACGCGAATTCTATGAAAAATACTAAATGATCTTGATACTTCGTCGATCTAAAACATACAAATATACTAATAATTATTTTTGATCTGTAGAAAATGGCATCGAATAAATTCCATTTTATTGAGTGGATTTTTTTCAGTTTCATTCTGAAATAATTATTTCATATTAATGTTTTTATTTAATTGATAGGTGTTTAATATATTTTCCTAAATTCAAAATGGCGGATATTTTTATTTCAATATTTGAATCAATTATGTTTTATCTTAATAATATCAATATTTATTTTAAATCTGATTGATTATTTGAAATCAATTAAGTACATAATTTTAAATTAAAACATTCATGATTAATAATTATCTATATAAGAATAAAACTGAAAATAGTCTTATTGAAGTTAAATGTCCTCATTCATCTCATCTTATGGGCTCTGAAATTTGGTGTGTAGGTTTGTAATTAAATGTTTTTTTTTGTCGAATGTTGGGACTTGATGTAAGTTCGAAAGTCTAAATTGAACGGACTAAATACAAATTCTAATTATAACAAAACAAATAAATTATATTATAGATATATAAGTTGCTTGTTTTGTTAGATGGTATATTTGTGTTTGAATAAATAAAAGTTTCGTTAATGAAGGTTTTAAATATGTTTCGGTATTATTTTTGTAGTTTCGAACTTTATATTTATTTTTATATTTATTGGTATCCATTTATCTACATTGTCATAGACAGATGTAGAATATCCATTTATCTACATAATTATGTCATCTATACTAATAATATTATAAAGAGGAAAGATTTGTTTGTATGTTTGTTTGTTTGTTTGTAATGAATAGGCTCCGAAACTACTGGACCGATTTCAAAAATTCTTTCACCTTTGGAAAGCTACATTATCCCCGAGTAACATAGGCTATATTATATTTTTAAAAAAATTAGGGATCCTTACTAAAACTCCAATAATGTAACATAAGGTGTAAAAAAATTATCTGAAAAATTCCTTACGTCGCGTGCGCTGCGAAAACTATTGATGATAGAACAAAATCATGTACTACGACTTTGCAGAACTCATCATTATCTACAAAAAATGTCGCGACAGCATATGTCTAAATATTATAGTTATGTCACAGTAAGCAGTTTTTTATTCTATATAAAATATTAATTTATATATGCCGCCTCTTGAAAGGGTCTTCATTTGTACCTTGGTATTAATCCTTATCAAAATAAATTACTTTATATTCAAGACGGCTTTAATACCTTTTTATAACTTTTTGAATTATTCAATTCGGACATTTCATTCGGAAGATATCACGAGTTTAAAAATGCAAGTATTAGAAAAAAGTCTAGAGGTTGTCGCTCACCGCGCTCAGCTAGCCAGCATGCGATGTAGGCTCCATGTAAGCGTCACGGGAGCGTCAGCGGGAGTCAATGTAATGTAATATCCTAATCCTAACATAGGCTACTTTTTACCGCGGAAAAATACATACTTCCACGGGAAAATATATGCTTACGTGGGAAAATTCGATTTCGATGAACTTTAGTATGTAGATAGTTGCAAATAAAAGTATATGGTGAGACGAAGTTCGCGGGGGCTGCTAGTCTTGAATAATTCCCATTATATTTTTATTTTGATAAACTATTTTTTTTTATTTTATTACGAACTTATTGAAAATATTTCATTTATTATATTAAAAAAAAAAATTAAGGCCTAATCTATCTCGTCAAGAGAGAAGTCCCTATCCCAGCAGTGGGAACGTGAATAGGGGTGTTATTTTATATACAGGGCGTCCCAAAATTATGGGCCATGAAGGGGAAGTACCATATATATCGTTGATAGTGAATTTTGCTCAAAGAAGACTTCATTTTATTTTAAAAAATAAGTAATTTAATTAATTAATTTACAAAAAAAAATGTTTCATGTTTTTTATTTGATTAAAATAATTAATTTCACGTTGTTCCTTTCTTTTAAAATACTATGTTACTTAAGCAGAGTTATTATATTTTAGCTATTCTTTCGATTGGTATCATAAAAATCGAGTATTTTTTTTCTACATGTAAGTCGGTTCGATTCCCAGACAAAGCAAGTAATTTTTAGAAAATCAATGAATGCAGAATTACTAACTTAAAAATAAAATGAAGTCTTGTTTGAGCAAAATTCACTATCTACGATATTTAAGGTACTTCCCCTCCATGGCCCATAACTTTGGGACGCCCTGTATTTATTAGAAAGGTATAGTAAAACCATTTCTAAAATGAACGCCCCTCTACCGAATTCTGTATTTTTTTTTCTGTGTATTCTGTTTTTCTGTATTTCCTCTTACACGTTGAAATCATCACGGTTTTGTGGAGGGAAGTTTATTTTTAGAATGGTTTTTCTATACATATTTAATGTTTACAATAAATAATATATTTATTAGAAAGGTACATTATTTTTTGTTTACATATTGGATACTCGGTAAAAATAAGAACAAAAAATTACGGAATATTTTCTTTGTAATAAATATTATTTATTTATTTACCATGAAGTTATATTGCATAACAGGCATGTCACACAAGATACATTTTATTAGGCATTTTTAATAGGTATTAATAATTAAGTGTCAGGTGCTAGTGCTATCAAACTATGAACTAGAAAATGAACAACTCATGTATTCTTCTACACTATAAAATGGGTTGGATTGTAAAAATAATTTTAATTTGTTTTTAAATATTTGTAAGGGAAGTTGGACCATTTCAAAAGGTAATTTGTTATACATAGCTAATTTTAAGTTTATTCCTTGTTTATAAGCTTTTACGAGTCTTGTTTTAGGTATACTTAGTTTCCATTTATTTCTAGTGTTATAATTATGTAATTGCATTTTCATTGGAAAGTCGTTTTTGTTTTGATGTATTTCTATAAGAGAATTCATAATAAAAACTGATATCACTGTAAGTATTTTAGATTTTTTAAAATAAGCTCTGACAGATGTTAATCTTTGTAAATTGTAAATTATTCTAATAGATCTTTTTTGACAAATTAATACTCTATTTATTTCTGAAGCGTTTCCCCAAATCGTAATGGCATAGCTTATAATAGAATGACAATAAGCGTAGTAAACTGATACCATCGTGTTTCTGTCTACTACTTGTCTAAGTTTGAATAAAGCAAAAAAAAAGTTTGAATAAAAAAAAAAAAATATTATGGAAATCTATACTACAATTATCAAGCTGAGGAGATTGCTTGTTTATTTGTTTGAACGTGCTACTCAGGAACCGCGGGTCCGATTTAAAATATGATTTCAGTATTGGATAGTAAAATGATCGAAAAAGGCTATAAAACATAAACTAGTAAATAACGTAAAAACGCAAGCGCAGCTGTCGGCGGGTCGGCAAGTTAGTCATAATCTAAAAAAATCATAGGCATAATTACAATTAGTCGTTGGACGGTTTCACCAAAAAAAGTTGCCTTGTTGTTTTTTAATTAGGATAGATAACTTTAGATATGCAATCCACATCCTACAGCATAACCTCCAAATAAATAAGGTTAAACAAGATGACAATGATGTGGTACAATTCTTAGGCCAGCAACAAGTGGTACAATTCTTAGGCCAGCAACAACAACAATTGACCGTTATCAATAAAAATAACAATTGATCGTTATCAACGGATCAACTTATGTCGGTCGTAGTATCGCAATAACACATAAACGCACACTAACAGCGTTTTTACAGCAATTGACAGTCCCACACACTGACATTTTACGAAATATTTCTATATTTTATTCAAGAACAACCGACATAGGTCCGACCTCGACAAGCGCTCGCGCGGTACTAAATCGAAATCGCCGCCGGCATGAAAAAACTACTAAATTATGGTAGTTTTATTTTATTCATAAAAAATTACCAAAACCGTTCTACAAATTAAAATTAATATCATAGTTTAAGCAAATGTTGATAAATATTTTGATATAAATATGACGTCCCATTGATTTAGAACTTCGGAGTTATTGAGGTTTGTTTCGAAGCATTTTCGGTCGATATTAAATTCGGTATATCTTTAGAATAAAAGCATTTAACGAAAATGTACTCTACTCTAAATGAAGAATAGGATATACGTAACATAATAAAAAATAGTTTGATCGCCCATATTCATTAGAATCTACAAATTAGAGCTAAGAAAACAGGTCTTCGAGCGTTTTTTACGAAACATGTATCCGGAGAATGATTATTACTCAATATATAAAAAAGTTATCTAAAATGTTTCTTACTACTTTTGTAGAGGAGAAAACGAACTATTATAAAGATGTAATTGTAATATCAAACAACTAACGTAAACCATAGAATTAGGACGAGAAAACCGAACAATTTCGCGATTTCCGGTAAAAGGCCTCTTAAAATGTTTTCAAAGTTACCTACTGAAGGAAAACAGAGCTGTCAACGGCAGGTTTGAATATTTATGAAATGTTTATAGTTAAAACTAGCAACTGTTTCTGTTTAGTTGTTAAATTAAGCCGTGAAATAGTATCTATTAATTACCAAACCAAAAGTTATATTAGTATAAGCACAAGATGTATTACCTATAATAGCTGACATTAGCTTATCGAAAGTAACCTTAAACTTGAAATAAAATGTAAGAAATTTACCTAGCTTACAAAATATCTCCAGTAGGTACATACAATAAATATGTCCATTTTAAGTACATGCTAAAGTACGTGTTACCTACCTAAGGATAAAATTTGGAAATGCTGGAAAATACATTAACCCACGTAAAACTTTGTGAAATTTTTGTAATTTGCTATTCGTTCAGTGTTACTACATGTAATTAAATGAAATTGGCGCAATACCTAAGTGCGTATCTCTCAGGACGCTAAAATAGGAGGCCGGATTACCTGGGTCGTATATCGTAGACGATATAACACGGGATCGAATAAGGTGACTCGTATAAATCAACCTGCCAGCGCCGGCTCCCCACAAATACTCCTCTGTTCAGCTTTGTCAGATGAAACTTTAAAGTGCGCATGTTTATTCAAGTATTGGTCTACATTTTAGTTCCTAGCTCTTTGCAAATGAGAAGAAATGAAAACAAATCTTTATTTGAGGCATTTGCCCAGGTATATAAGTAAATTGGATCAATATTCATAGATTAATAATTAACATCAGTATTTAGAGATGCTTTATGCGAGGATAAGTGGACAAGTTTTATCGTATTAAAATCAATCTAATTGTTCTTCAGAATTAAATAAAAATGAATCATTTATATGTTGATGGTAATGTCGTCAAGAAACGTATTTACATTTTGATTTGAATCGCCATAGTTTTTGGATGTCTAAAACATAATAGGTATCACGCTCCGAGTGTAAATGCTGGCTCATATACCTACCTATAGGCTATTTTTTATCTAGTTATGTCTAACGCAGCCATCAACCACATTGTCTGCGGGCTAGTCGGCAAACGAAGGGAATCAATGCGAAAAGTTTGATAACGTTGCTTTTGTGATGTAAAATTGCCTTACAGTTGCTGTAGTGTAGAGTCAACAATAGGGCGGGTTCTTATTTTATCTTTGTTTATTCTGTTTTGTTGTAAATAAAAGTGTCTGTAAACTCAGAATACTCTTTGTGTCAAGACATTACAAGCAGCAAACATAACCTCACAGAATTATTAGTTTGATTAAAAATCTCACAGTATTTTCACCGCAAAATCTGTTAGAGATAAGAAATAGGTTTTAATAAAAGTGATATAGAGATGTTACCGAAAGTTAGGGGCTGGATGAACCGACTCCCTTAATAACAAGGCCCTTAGCAAATCACTAGGTGGACCGTACTAAGTAGTAAAATAGGGAATTCTTGAACCACTGTTGCTCTTTTCAACCAACGGCTAAATAGACTTTAGTAGTTTTGCGTCAGGGTTCAATTTACAGCCTCGTGGTAGCAGTTTGGTTGTTGTCTGTGGTCGAGGGTAGGGGTCAATTTAATTAATTACAGAAACCACAACTTGCGCCCTATTAAACTTTTGTTACGTTACGTGGTTGGCATTATTCTATTTTGCTCATCATTGTATTCGCACATGAGAAAAGCTAACGTGTTACTGGCGAGATTGTTTTGTATTCTGGTTAATTAGGACTAACCTTGAGTTTCAATACTTCATTGTAGGTATAGGTATGCTGTAATCATAATTTCAGACGTCGCGCGTCGGACGTATCCTAATGAATTTTAAATTTGGGTAGCCACTTGCATTGATGTAAGACCGGTAGATCTTGAAGCGATTCTTCATCATCGATTAGTATGTACTATATTTGTACCTACGTGATTTTGCACTTTCATAAAAGTAACCCATTCCGAATGTTCAAATGATCTATAAGTAATGTACTTATTTTCTACCTTCGATTAACCTAATGTAGGTATGATGAGTCAGATGAGTGTGAGCTATTAAAAGACATCTTTGTACTGGCACTTGGCTCCTAGCTGGTCTATTTCGAAATAATACCTGTCGATCAAATATCTGATTAACATAGACTATATTAACATTTACGTGCCTATGTTGCACGTTTCATTAGGCAACTTAAAGTTTACAATCTATTCAAAATTACGACTCACAAACTTCTAAGTTTAAAAAATCTTTGTCGCATTTTCAGTCCTTAAACAATAATATTTAATTTTCATTTTATTTCTATGACGTCTACATTTTAACTAAAATTTAAATAATATTAAACGACGTTTTCCGAATAGAATATTAGCAACGAAACAACACCAAATGATTGCTATCAGTTGATTATCCTATTGAGCTCGAGTATCTGAGTTATTGGCAAGTAAACGAAAGATATTGATACTTTTCCGTTCAAATCCTATAAATATCATCAACCCGAGATTTGAGGATCGCATAAAAATTTACTGTAAACGCGCTATTATTTGTGAAGCTCTCCGCTAAAGGAGGATAATGGAATGATTTAACAAATTATCGATTCGTATTCAATTCCATTGAAGCTCAACAATTTTCACGATATGGAACACATTTTCCTTTTAGTTACCTATAAATTTATTACTACAGTGAATCCTACCTAGTGTATTAATTTATTAGAGGTCTTATAACTTTAAATATTTTTGTGTTATTAAGTATATATATGTTAAGATATAGGTATAGTAAAACCATTCTAAAAATGAACTCCCCTCCACAAAACCGTGATGATTTCAACGTGTGAGAGGAAATACAGAAAAACAGAATACACAGAAAAAAAAAATTCAGAATTCGGTAGAGGGGCGTTCATTTTAGAAATGGTTTTACTATACATTAGTATTAAATAAACACTTAGACTAGATAACTTGCTGAGTATGTTTTGCGCAAAAATATCACGCAAACTCCAAATAGAGCAATGTAGGCTACGGACAGTTTGGTACCTGCGTTAATAACGTTACATTTTTTGTTACGTTTTTAAATGAGGTCAGTATGAGAGCATCGTATATCATCTACCTAGAAACAGCGACAAGGCTTGATTCAGATGTCACAAGCAGCTTCCGCCATATTGAGGGTTGCTCGCTTGAAGCTTATTTATCGCACTCGCTGCTACAGAATACGATTCACGCCTATTCAATGTGCTGTGCGTATTTCATTTGTGGCGTTTCAGCATTTGAGCTTTTGGTTCCGTTTGTGAATCCTCAATGGATGCATGTTTTCATATTTCATTTTAAGTGCCTACTCTCTGATAGTAGGAGAGTAGTACTAATGCAGTATATTAAACTTAAAAGCTTTGTGAACCCGCTACCAGCCCAATTTTTGTTGGATAACTCTGATTTGAGTGATCGTTTTATGTTTATTTACGTCGTACTAGCTGTTGTTCGTATTTTTGTCCGTATTGTATAGATTTTTCCGAGGGAATAACAATTTTAAGAATTTGGAACACAATTTAGATTAATTGGTATCTGACAATACCTTTACCGCTCATCGTATCAGCCGTCGGACGTCCACTGCTGGACATAGGCCTCCCTTAATGAATTCCAGTCGTTTCGGTCGGATGCGACTTGCATCCACCGTGAACCAACTCATCCGTCCACCTAGTAGGTGGGCGTCCGACGCTGCGTTTTCCGATCCGTGGTCTCCACTCGAGAACTTTTCGGCCCCATCGGCCATCCGTTCTCCGAGCTATATGGCCTGCCCATTGCCACTTCAAAGAGCTTCAAAGAGCTTTTACCGCTCATACAAACCAAATGGGCAATTCCAATAATTTTCTGAAAAGCTGAAAGTTGACGTCTCTTTTTTTGGGTTGTGCTTGTCTATGTCCATCCGCGATGGTGTAAATTTTGCTTAAGTACTTAAAGCTTTTAAAATCACAACAAAGACTGCAAAATTGTAAATTTCAGACCGTCCCATTTCAGGTTATAACACCCGTAATTACAATGCATGTAGGCAAGCTTTATTCGGTTACTCAGTGACGCGCGTTCAATGCAAAATTTTGTTCACATTTAATTATTTTCTCATTTAAAACGACGGCAGACATGTCCCTCGGCCGCATGATGGAATGGACATGTTTACACACATGTCAGCCAGGTCGCAAATGTTCCGTGCGCAAAGGGCGACCGCAGGTTTTAGTTAGACGTCATTGTGGCGAATTGCGGCTTTTGCGCGTGTGTTGAATAAATGTGGATCCTACTTACACTCATTATCCTGGCTCTCTAGTTCTGTTTTTTCTTGAAATTCTCAGTTAGGCCATTTTCTTTATGATGCCACAGCCGTTGTAGTGCTGATCAGTCTAAAAAACTAGAGCTTTTGCGTTGCCATCTAAAGACATTCTGAAAAAAATGGTTTTCACCGTCAGTAGTGTGAGCTAACCAAATAATTACTACTTAAACTTAGTAAAAACCGGAATTCATTTGATTTAAGTTCATTAACAAATAACCTTAACATTCAAATAGGACTTCTGCTTTTATTAGATCGTGTAAAGTTCTAGCCCAAAACAGCGTGAAAAATACTAATTGTAGAACCATAAAGTTAATCGTACGCGTTTAAATCTTCATTTCTTGTATTCATTTATCTGAACGTAAAAATAAGCACTAAAATTGAGACTATTTTTGCAAAAGTTGAGGTAAACTTTATAGCTACGTAATCTAAACAGCCAGGTGAAGTGAATTTGAAAATGATTCATGTTACGCTCACGCGTCGACCTTCCTATTTAATGGTTGTAAGAATGCATCACGGCCTGAAATAACATCGATGTAACAACTGCTTTTAGTTTATGATGCTGTTCTTTACCTAGTTGCGCTTTAAATACTTCAGAAACGAAAATATATTGTACAATCATTTTATTGAAATAGATTTTATATGTATGCATGAAAATGATTGAGAAGTCGAAGAATGCCAATAAACATTTAGCTGAAATAAATGAACGCAACAATAGTTTTATTGTATTAAAATGTGCTACCATGAATATTAAACGTATTCTTTATTAAATTTACTGAGTGAAAATTCGTTTGGGAATATTACAAACACTGCCTTGCCTTGTAGAATTGGCATAAACAGCGTTTTTCTTTACTAATATGGAAATGAGTAAAAAATTGTTTAAAGATAAAAAAATAAATAAGCTATTTCTTTGTCAAGTTGTTTTAAAATAAATGACCCATAATACCACCCATTTCATAGCAATATTACTAATATACAAATTAACATTGTCCAGAGTATTTCAAACTTAACATTTCATAACCAGTATTTGGAGCAAATGACCGAATGTACGCTCTGATTTTAAACATATGGTTTATCCAAATGTATTTTAACTACGATCTCTTATTTAAACCTATAAAACAACGGATGAACATAAAATTGAAATCACACACCCGAGTGATTGGATATCTTCGTTAATGTGAGCATAAGATCTACTCGACACCTAATAGCCACTAATTACGTAGCCGGAATCCCGCCTAACTTCCCTTTTCCACCGCTAATTGCTTTAACTAGACACCAATTTGGAGATAATGAACACCAAACCGATGTCCCAGATGATATATACGTGATGATTGCTTCTTTATTGCCTTTCGTTTCGGGACATTATTGAAAAACGATTAATGTTTTACTTTCAACATTTTCGTGAGTTACACCATTCATTTTATAACAACGGGAATCACTCACGTATTTACAAACGCGCGGTTTTCAGTCACTTAGCGCGTCGGAACGCTCACTCCTCCTGAGAAAGAATGCTCTTGTTGCGGTCGAAACGTCGAGTATTTTAACTCCTCTGCAAATACGTGAATTGTTATAAAATAAAAATAAATAAATATAAATATTACAGGACAATTCACACAGCAACATCTTGCCCCGTGGTTAGCTCGATGCTTGTGTTACAGGTGCTTCTGATATACTTATTATAATAAACAAACATAGATAGATAGATATTTTTTTTATTGTACATTTAATTGAATGATTATTGTTGTTGCAGAGTGGAACCGTGATGCGGTGGGATGTTTAGTGCGGTGGACGGTTATCGCGGAGTGATGGTGTGAGGCCGGCGATGACGGCGCGCGACGTGGAGCTCTCGGGCGGCGCGCCCTGGGGATTCCGCATGCACGGAGGCGTCGATCAGAACCAACCGCTCAGGATATCGAGGGTATGTGGAACTTTTGATGTTTGTTTCATTCGCTCCCTTATGTGTGCGGCCAATTTCCAAGTTGTGATTGTGTTTTGAATTTATCCGTTTTTGATATGTTTCGATTTTGAAGCAGATACTTTATTGGTAGGGGTAATTAATAAGTACGATATCGCTTTATTCTTTTTCATCAATCAAAACCGAACCATTCGGTAGTTAAAAGGTTAACATGGCAATTTCCTTATCCGATATCAGTATTTTAAGTGACTCTTATTTCAGAAGTTAATCATAACAAGCACATTTAATTATCTACACTGTAGTACTTATTTTGATTTTCTGGGTGGTTGGCAGCTGGTTATTTAAAACTCTTATAAAACTGAAAGCATCCAGCGTTAAATTTGTATAAAAAACATGGAGTTTTCATTTGCCCTCTCTTTATGCGAGCATAATTTTTTGCGATACCTTACAAATTGCTGAACATTAAAACTGTAGAGCAACAGGATCTCCCTACTCATAATAAAAGAAAAGCAATTTGCTTCTTGCGAACTCGGAAGCACAGTCTAGTATCAGATTACGCAATTAAAGTTCGCTGTAAACCGTGAAACATCTCTAGAGCACTTTGTTTGCAGCAAACGTTGCTATTTGTCAAGAGAATAGTATTGTGCCTCAATAGTAGCGGCGCAGGGTGTTAGCTAGACCACTAAACCACGGTAATGCTGTAATTTTTCCGAATACTATTTTTGAATACAGCCGATTGGTGAAAAACCACGTTATGTACACTCTTATTGATTCAATGATGTTTCAGCCACTGGTATGTATAGCTAAACCATTGCCACTGGTATGTATAATGTAAAGAAATAAATAAAATATGAACGTTCTTAGTATAGTATAAATACTATGGTATAGTTTAGCTGTTTTCTAAATCTGATCATATAAAATAAACGAAAATACACAGTCTGATTAAAAAGATTTGCGAGTTTTAAAGCTGTCATTTCAAAACATCCTCTAGTTTAAAGTTTTCCTACAATTCAAAGCGATATGGAAATAAAGTGATCTCAAATGGAATTTACCCGGCCATTAAAAGTTTCGCCAAGTGTCCGAGCTTTTTTATCCAGCTGTGTATGGCCTAAAGCCCAGTTGGTCGTCGGCAACGCTCGTTTGTGTTGAGAATTACCGACAATGGTTTCTTTTGAGGAAAATGGAATTTGGCCCCGTTGAAAGAGCTGATTAATTTTGTGTATTTGAAAATTATGCTTTGAGAACGCAATATAATAACTTATAGGCGTGATTTACACATTAATGTGGATTTTGGAACTATTATTTAGCATTAAAAGATTAAAGAAAAACATCTAGGTAGATGCGATTTATTATAAAATATTAAGTATTATTTATTAAATAAGAATTGGTCAATAATGCAGATTGACATCTTGAAATGAACAAGCCAAAAATGTTAATAGGTGCGAGCGAGAACATTACAGCAATGAAGCAATTTTTAAAGTTTACACTATTCGCATTAACAAGCAAACTCATTAAAAATTCCGTTGCCAATATTCGTTATTTTCATTTTCAGAGCCTCAGCGATACGCCATACCGCACCCTTGATGTGAGTAAGATTGTGTGCCAAATTGTGTTTGCTAACCAAACATTCATCAATCATTTTTACTAACGACTTAGTATCGTCTTTATTAAATTTTTTTCGATGCTCTCAGGAGATTTCTTAGATTACGTGATTGATTTTCTTTGTAACTTTCATTTGATTATAATCGTATCTTTATACAAATACAACTGTTACAAAGCTATGGCGCGCATATTTTTCAACGCGATATTAAAAAGTCAAACCTGTCCAAAACTATCTAGAAACAATACTTGCGTTCCAAACACATATTTCAATTACAATTTGAAACGTGTATCTTTATTTATTTATTTAATCGCCACACAAAACACATAATTATCAATGCACATGAAAAATTCGATCTAAGATTATGAACTACATTGAAACATAAAACTATACGTATCGCCGTAACTTATTGAGTACCTTTAGTTAGATGAAGCCTTATCTAGTATTCTGCTCAAAGTTCTAAGTAAAAACTTGAGGAACCTTTTGAAACTTGGGGAGAAGTCCTAATTCTGCCCATTTTTAAGAAACGCCTACAGATTGAACACTAATGTTTGTATGGTAAATCGACATTTCAATTATTCGCCAGAGTATGTCGTCTTTCCTAAACCTTCCGGATTTCTCAAAATAGATAGGTTGAAGTTATGTAATTCGCGTAGAACGTAATAATGGATATAAATATCGTCCTATGAACATCGCAAAGTCCTCGGACTGGCCGTAAAGCTTTGTATTTCACGGTGTATGGACTCGATAGATGTCGCTGACAGAGGTCTAAATCCCTCTTGTTAGTGTAATAAGATACTTGTATCGTGGGATCGTTTTGATGGTTCAATAAATATCAAAGATTAGGAGCCTTTTGTTGTTTTTCGTATCCATTACCTTTGACCTAGTCCTGTTCTCTCAGCCTATTATTGCGTTTTGACGAGGGTTTGTTTGCGCTATACCAGAGACAACGATTGTGATCGTTCAATATTTAGTCTAGTGCCTACTTAAAGCAATATGTTTCTCGGTTATGTTCCTCGTTATTTAAATATCTATCTAACTATACATTATAATTATAATATTTCAAAATTGTAAGTATTTTCCTCACAGACAGCGTATAACCTAATCGAAGCAAAGAGCTCGAAAAACTGTTAACAGGGATTTTAGGTTGGTACTTTTTGATTCGTATCGAATACATGCTTTTAAATCGAGTGGCATGATTTAAAATTTGAATGCCTCACTTCTTCACAACCTTATCAAAAGTTCAGCACAATTCAGTTAGGGTGGATGTTGGTGCTTCCCGCCAGGGCACGCGTAAATTCTATCTCACGTGCCATTCAAACATTACCCCGCTCATTTAGAAAATCGTCATGAATGCTGCACAGTTACGCTGCGAGTGCTGTGTTTAATGTAAGCTTCCCCAAATGTAAACGTTGGAATTAGGCTTCCTGGAATAAAAAAGTATAACGTAGAGTATATAATATCTGGAAAGAAATCTAAGCCGTGATTCTCGTTACACGCCGAATTTAGTTGACAGCTAATTTGTACGTAACTCAATTATCCGGTTTCTTGAAGGTACGTTTCTTGGAATCCATTATTCTGCATTTGGCTCATCCCTTTAGCTTTGACACCGAATACAAAGTATAGAGTGATAAAAGTACAGAATGTCTAAAATAAGTAGGATAAATTGGGCATAGGATTCGAGTAGATATGGAGTCGGATCGTGAGGCGGCGCACGTGCGTGCGGAGTCACGCGGCTTACGTGTCCTGCATGCCTACAGCACTCGCACCCGTCCAGTTAAAACAGAGCTTTGATATCTCTAATCTTACCACCTTCTCTTCTGTTTCATCCTCCCGGTACGATCTGATAGAGGTCAAATAAAAGTGGCGACGGTAGAGTATCCTGTAAGTTGAGACACCCTTTCACGTGTAATTTTATTACCATGATTATACTTGTGATTTAGGCACATTGATTTCGACGTAGCTTTACGCTTTACCTGTTGTTATTTCATGACTTTGCGGATTTGTGTTTGATGTTTTGTTCCCATGTTTATTCCTGACAAACATGTACATAAAACTGGACCGACGCTTTTGGGTTTACTACTATTTTCACATAACTGTAGATAAAAGCAAGTTACCAGCTCTAATAATAATCCTTGTTCAGCTCAGTTTGTTATAAATCGAATAAACGACTAATAAAGTTAAAGCATTGCTACGACTTCCTATGCAATGATATTCATTATTCAAATCCCCACATGATTCTGCTGAAGTTTTAAACGAATAAAGTTGTCTCGAGTCAAGCACGGCGCTACTCTTGATTTAATTGCACTAACAAGACACTGTTGTAAGTCCTACATTCCGTTAAATACGAGAGGGAATACAAAACAAAGCTAACAAGGAAATTTAATAAATGCTTCTTAACATCTTTTAAAAATTCGTAATAAAACAGTAAGTTGTACAAAAGCTAGAAGTTGTGTTCTTAGAAAGCGGGTAAAAAGATGGCTGAAGAATTTCATTGTTACGATGTAAAAGGTAAATGCAACCGTTATCGCGCTTTGTAGGTCTTCACATTTCCATTAGAGACGTAGGGATACTCGATACCGCGTATTAAATTTGCATTACCATCACCATTGCATTAGTCGCTACAGTTTTCCACTTCGATCAGTAACCGGTGGAGCTTAAATTTCCACTTTTCATCTGAACACGAGGTACCCACATTAATCTGTAACTAAGCTCGTGCATTTCCTTACACGTTTAAGCTCTTTGCAGCCTCACATGGGCGTGGAACAATGGACTCGCATTTGAATTTCCCTTGCGCTGCGGACGCCTTTTCTTTCCATATTCATTGCATTAGAATAGCTCTTTTCCTTATCGCCTAGACTGGCGCGCTTACCGCTCTCGTGACCCCAGGCGGAATGTGTTTTACTTATCCAAATCCCAAGTACCCGGCAGTTGGCAGTCGGCACTTCACACCATCTTGAGCGTTTTCAAACGTCTCAAATTATACACCGAGGTATCGTAAATGAGTAATAACTATGTTACTGGTTATCTTGTAACATGTGAGATGTTAAATCACTTTGATGGTTTTGAGTTTGTAGCATTAACGGTGTGCTAAAATGAAGTGGTTCCGTAATGTAAACAGCTACCGGTATATAGGCTTGATGGTTTCGATAAATCGCAGTCGATATTATGTAATTTCCCTGCGTTGTGAAGGTTCATCGTCCCATTACATGGCTGTCCCCGGGGCGCCGCGACCAGTCGATACCCGCCTCACCTTCGACAAGATTAATATTCTTGGCGAGTGATCGTCCCCGACGTAACAATAGGTGTGTGTCCTCCCCACGGCGCGTGCATTTTCGAATAATGCCCATATAATGTTTCGATGAAATTGGCTGTTACATCGCGTGCCACCGGCCTTTTGTGGTTCAGTCTTGTCCACGACTTTCTTGGGCAATCATGACTTCGGGCGCGCTTTAGATTACGTCGTAAACGATCCCTTTTCTCTTTAGGATAATTGTGCGTTAGTAATTATGCTTTTCGTAATTTTGTGTTATTAACTTTGTCATCACGCTAACGTTTGTTTCTAAAATGAGTTTATAATCCGTATGTAAATAGCAATGACCTTTCTCAACGTGGTGTGTGTGCTCTTAGGCTGTATAATTGTAGTGGTGTGAGTGCGTGTGGGGTTTGAGGGTGTTCGAGGGTGTGCTTCAGGAAGGAAACATGTTGAAGTTCTGCTCCCCGGCAGCGAAGCGGCGGGATCCGAATGCGGTTCGTAACTAAACTTGCTCACTTGTTTTCTGTACTCGCCCTCTAATTTATGTGATATAATTACATAGAATAAATACCTATTACTGCGGGAAATAGCGCGTCTGGCCCAATAATGTAAGCCGTGTTTGTTCTGCATAAATGCTAATTACTTAATTGTACCTATTAAAACGGAGCTTTGTGTTTTGTTAATGTTTGATATTAAGACATTGAAAATAGCGACAAAATATTTTTATACTTACACTTTCTTATAGGGGAGTATCACAAGTTTTGATTTCGAATTTGGTCTTTGTGTTGACTACGGTTTGTTTACTCTAAATTTTTTTAACAACAATAATAACTATTCGCATAATGTACCCTGTGAATCAGCACCCTCGACCTTAACTTATTTTCTGCGACCATATGAGACCAGAGAGGGGTAATCATTAAAATAACCATGAATTTACTTCTTGTAACAAACAAAACAATCTCTGTGTAGTTTTCTTGCCTCACCAGCTATTGCTCTCCATTAGATTTTTTACTGGCATTTTAAACGTAAAATTTTCTGACTCAAAAGAAGCTACTATCTGCCTCCATAAACGTTTTACTTACAAAACGAAATAATTCGTTTCTGCATTGTCAAAAAGATCTGAACGAAACTTGCATATAACTTAACTTCCTTTCCTACGATTACTAACTAGTAAACTCTACCAACTTACTACTCTTCCAAGCCGTGTGTCAAGTGAACGTGGGAATTATAGGTACTAATGACTCCAAGACATATAGTAGGTTCTGTTGGGGAGACCCGTGCCCGTTAGTAAGACGGTGTATGATTTGATTTGATCTTCAATATATCGACACTACGTATACCGTAAAACACTCCAACATTGCCCACATTTTTCGAATAATTACAATTTTTGTTATTTTTTTGTATGGGGACACAAGTATTTTCTATTCGCATCTGCAACTATAGGATATTTTGCATGTATTATTTTATTAGATTTTGTTATTCGTCAATATTAAATCAAGTATTTTATTATTTTTAAAGGCGGGCAATGTTATCTCGACTTATTGCCAACATTGCCCACGTTGATTTTTGACGCAAATATCTCCTCTCCGGCCTCTAATCAGCTGACAGCAAAACCTGTAGAAGAATTATGACCAAAACTGGCCATTACTTTAAAACTAAAGCGAATCCATGACAGGTTTCCTACCAAAATCCATGTTAGGCTAGTTGGGCAAAATTACCCTGACCTTGTTAGCATTTTCCATACAATTCGCTTTTCGCCTTTAGTAAAGTGATAGGGTTGGTACATCTTAGTAAACTGTTCTTGATCTTTTATTTCTTTTTATGTTAATAAAAAAACAAGATTATCTTCTATTGAATTATTTAAAAAACTTTCAAGTAACATGTTTGATTCAACAGATTCACATGCAAGTATTAACATTTATTCCGTGTTATTTTTAATACATTCTGGTTCCAATCTTTCGTCTTGACTTTCTTTGACGAATTCGAGATTTGTTCTTGCTTTTAAGAAATAATAAAAATAAATTATGTAAATAATCAAGATAATAATAATTAGCAAAAAAAAAAAAAACTCGGATGTGTCAACCCTAAGCTTATTTTGACTGCGGGCAATGTTGTCAATAGTAGATCGCAAAAATACTAGATAACTTTGCCCACCTTTATAACTTTAGTTATACAAGAGCTGCATCAGTGACAATAACGGTATAATAATACCTTAAGTTTTTTGTACAACATAATATAAATTAAACTCATCTGTGTTTTCTTCATCACGCACAATCCACTTTTGAATTTTCACCAAAATTTGCCCGCAAAAATACACTCTGTCTTTGACGAGTTCCAACAAGTTACTGAGTGACGTTAGCGTTACATCCAATAGACAGTGGTGCTAAACACAAAACCTATTTTCTACCAAAGTCAATAAATGTTACCATAGTATTCAGATATTTTTGCTATTAAAAGTTTTGCTTAAAAATTGGTCTTCGGGCAAAATTACCCTCGGTGGCAATGTTGGAGTGTTTTACGGTACGTTCCTAACTGAAAATGGCAAATTTTACAGAAACGCGATTTTCTCGTTGGGAGTGGTGAAATGACCTCTTTCTACAGTAGTAGACCAATCTCTCTCCGTTCCGTTTTGGCTAAGTGAGAACAGAGCACACTTGACTTTCATTCCGAAGATCGCGGGTTCAAACCCCGCCACCTACCTCTTACTGTGGGGTTTAAATACGGCGATGGCAAACATGGTGAAGGAACCGGCATGTTGTGAAAACCATAAAAGTGTTTGATTGACATGTAACATTCACCAAGCCGCACTAGGCCAGCGTGGTGAATCTTCCTCGTCAAGAGAGCTGTTTTAGGGGTTAAAATGTAGGAGTGCTTGTGCTCATGCTTGTAATACTTCTTTTCAGGTGAACCCAGGTCGCAAAGCATCGTTGAGTGGTATTCGCGAGGGCGATGTGATATCTTCCATCAACGGGCGGACTACGCGCAGCATGAGCAATGCGGAGGCCCACGCCATGCTCAGATCAGCTGGCCCGATGCTTAGGCTGGGATTGAATGAGTAAGTACATCAACTAAGCTAAATATCTATCTATGTATGTATAATTAAGTATATCAGAAATCTAGCACCCGTAACGCAAGCTTCGAGCTTGCTGTTCCTGTGCAATATCAATATCGCAACGGATTTTTGAAATCAATAGAGTGGTTCAAGATGTATGTATATAAATAAGTATAATTAGACACCCGAGGCAAACCGAGGATGGGTCTGTAGTTTATAATATATAAAAAATGCTTGTAAAGGGAAAAAATCTAAGTAAAAAACTATAGTATCAAAGTACCTTCCTACATTAAAATGATTTCTGTATTCGCAATATTAAACAACAACTTTTGCAAAGAGTCAGCCAGGCGTATAAGCGTAAGTCCAAAGAACCACAAACAAAACGAAATCAGAAGAGCTTTTCTGCATACCGTATTACACCAGTTCTTGTCATAAAAACGTTTATAACAAACCAGATGCTTATACATACTTATCTGATATTTCTAATATCTTGAATTTATTTATTATTGTGATTATAAATGGTGCTATTAGTATTTTTATTAATTTCTGATAGGTTTTTTATGTAAACTCAACGGCTATTCATAATTAAGACAGCACTTAGTTTAACAACTCACCGGGTTTTCATGTAACCTCAGTGACGTAGTCCGCACGTCAGCGTCTGTACGGGCGACGTTAATCCGATCACTCTTCGCCGCTTCACACGAGAACCAAACGGTGTGCCATCTGCAGATTACTGTGACGTGTATTGGACCACTTAGTCCGTGTATGACGCTTTTGACGGACCAAATGGATTCGCAACCTTTGTGGAATTTAGGGCTTTATGTTAAATTGCTCATTTTAAGTCATTGGGAAATTATGTAAAGTGTTCGATGCGCTTTTGTTTTTCTTCTCTGTTCCTCGAGCTAGACTTACTACCCATTACAAAACTCAACAGAAAATTTAAACACACCAATTTATTAAAATTTCTGTTGAGTTGTAATAAATAAATAAAAATAAAATAAAAACTAATTCTTCTCGTCAATTACAATTTTTTTTAAGTCTATGAAAAACAAAATATAGCTCCTAGACATTATAACTCCAACATTGGGTCTATCTCTAGCATAAACAATGCAAAGATCTGGTATCTCCTTTGTAGGATTAGCCCTGTGATATTCGGAGCTGTCCTCTGGAGGATTTATCACCGCAAGCTACGTTTAATACTGCTGTATGATTGCGAATGTACAATGTTGCGTATCGTAGCAACATACCATACACTAGTCTAATTACTCAGTAAAATATAACTTACCCCGATATACCCTTTAAAACCGATTTTAGAATCATGAAAAGTAAGAATTAAAGAGGTTTTCAACATATGTTTATAAACACGGAAAATATTTATTCCTATTAAAATGTAATTTAGGTATATAATATTATAATTTATTTATCAAATATAAACACAAGTACAACTTTAATTTTATTTATAAAAAATCTAAAATTAGAAGTAAGAGTAGCAGAAAAAGAGAAAAAGATGTAGCTGCACTACACTGCTACTATGTAAGCTTTACATCATTACAGTAAAATACTTCACACATTATTTCTTACAAAAAGAACCTATCTTGTTTAATTTATCATTTATCACCTGGCTACAAGCTCTGATAAGTCAGAGGTTAAATGATGCAGTGTGTAATAGTCCAGAAACATTTATTTATTTATATTTATTAGGAGTAATTTATTGAGAATGTTCAGAGAAAACCCTCTATCTATAAGGTGTTCATTGGTTGGATATTCAGAGCTATTTATCTCCGCACGTTGAAGCCTGTTGAGGTACCTTTGAGGTAGCCGGCTATTCCGTAGCTTGCCGTATTTACGATCCAGTTATTTTTATCAATTGGGAGTAATTTAATCAAATGAATGTACCGGGAGAACTCGTTCCTTGGTGTTTATTGGTCTGAGAAAATTGTTTTAGTGTTCGAAATCTAAAAGTTTTTGAATCTAAAGGATGAATGCAGAATTGAATGTTACGAAATAACTTTATCACAAATAACAAAATAGGTACCTACTAAACTTGGTTAAATTTATGGTCCATGGTGGAAGCAGGCCGCTTCTAACTGAAACAATTATGTATCTATTTAGTATTTAATGTTACACTCGTACCTATCTAGGTTCTTAGAATTTAATTGTGGGTTTAAAGCCTGTGAATCAAAAAGTAGGTACCTACCAATAAACAAAGTTGTTTGGATTACGCAAATAGTTGCGTGGAATATTACTAAATCTACAGTAGGTACTTATCCATACTGCAAAGCAAAAGCAACCTTAACTAAAAATCCGACACATATTCATACTATTGAAATAAAACTTGTTGCACTTTTATTTCGTCGTGCAAAACTTAAAAGTGTAGCCACCTACCTACTTACCTGCTATATAGATTCGCATGGAAAACACTCTAGGGAGGTGTCTGTGTGACTAGGTTGCAATGTAACCTAAAGCTATGTTCAGGAACGTTTTTATTTCTTTTTACGCCTTTGTCTAGGGTAGACCCTATTTGCTGTGAATATAAAATGTTTGCTGGATAAAAACCAACGGATACTCGTAACATATGTGGTTTGGTTTTATTATTTAGGCGGCCGTTTATTGCTGTATATGTTATATCGTATTGACGCGAAGCCAAACTTATGATCGCAATATTTCAGCGTATTATTTGAAAAATGTCAGATATAAGTTCGTAAATACCCGATGTGGAAAGCGATGCTTTGTTCGATGCCGCATAATTTTGTTACAAAGAAATCACAACCGAAATTCTCTAGCCAAAGCCAAAACCGTACTTGAATTGATGAGACTTGAAATAATATGACGAATTCCATCCCGAATTCTGAAACCGCTAGAATATCCTAGAAAAACATTGTAGATACATTTCTCCGGCATACCGTCATAGAATATTGGATAGTCTCAAGTTTATGTAATTGTATAAGTTATTCAGAAGCTTTAGTCAGCGTTGTAATCTAAGTTTTGTTGTCATCAGGGACAGAGACGTGTCACCGCGGAGAAGATCTATTGGAAAAGGCAGCGAGTTGAAAAGTAAGTTTAGTTTAAGTACCTACCTTCCTACTAAGTCCTTTGGAAGCGTAACATTTTAATACACAAAATCCATTTAACACAACACGCGCAGTTGCAAACACGTTCCATAAATAACTTTTTTATCAACGAATACCTATTTAAAATTTGGCTTTAAGTCGAATTTGGTTTATGACACTTTTTTCTATAGTCGATGATAGCCTGCATTGTTCAAAAGCAATTTCTATTTATTTTTAATGATAGATGTGTTCCGCAGTTAGTTATACGCATAAATATTTTTTCATCAAGAGAACGGTGTTATAAAGCGCTCAGGCACAGAATTGAAGTTATTAGTCTACATTACTGAAGTTCCAGAGACAGGACCCACCCCTCAACTTCCTCAGTGCCAATCCTACGTCACACTTTACAAAGAGTTTCCGTTATTGAACTGCCAAGGAAAATTTCGAATCCACGCGATCATGCTGCTCTATATTTTTAGAAACTCCCCATATTATAACTTTGACCTTTCGTTACTTATGCCTCACCAATCCAATAACGAAACGGATTACTCGCCGTCAATTAGTTACGGTCAATTGACTTTGTTTCAAAAACATTTAGGAGTTTTTATTTTGCTGCTGAATCCGCAAATCTTTATTTCTGCTATGTATGTTATACTATTTTTTATATAATACCGAGAGAATTTCTGGATTCTCAGTTGTTCTGGAATAGTACGAATAAGTCTTCTATCTTATCCCGTAAATATCAGAACTAAAGCAAATGTTGCATTAGAAGGATAACGAAAGTATTAAACTGAAAGCATTTCTAACTTACCTGACAGTTTTAAGTATTTTGCTTGAAACTTCGAAATAAATATGCATTTGCTAGAATTTTTTATATTTTGAGTAAAGTAGTGTACCTATAGTTTATTTGTCTTGACAAATTACTGTAAAAAACTGATATTGCTTGACTATTCATTTTAAAAACGGGAATTACTCACGTATTTACATTTAACTCCTATGTAAATACGTGAGTAATTCCCGTTTTTAAAATGAATAGTATAACTCACGAAAATTTTGAAAGTGAAATTGCTTGACTAATTTTATTTCTCAAGGTGCTAGGGTTTTATTCTTAGAAAATGTTATTTATTCCCGCACAATGTGTTTTCACAATTTCTATCTATAAGTACTTATACCACATTCATTTGGCAAAACATCTATACTTGAAACGGCAGTGGGTTTTCCAAAGTAAAGAGGGTAGCAATAGGAAACCATATAGTCAGGGATCCGTAGTACATGAAAATCAAGTGATTACTAACAAGCTAATTTTTGGTGAGTAGCTTCGTTTCGATGAGACGTCCAAAGATATCCTATACCCAACTCTCGATTGTGGTAGCTAACAGAGATATCAAGGATTAAAAAATTCAAGGATGTAAAACCGGGATAACGGACCACGAAATTTGTAGGACAATATGTTATATCTCAAGATAATTATCTAAATTATATAAAAACATGTTTGTCCTACAAAACCTATGGTTTGATCAAAGAGTCCGCCATTTCCAAAATGTGTCGAAAACGAGGTCAATTTAAATGATTACTATGATTACTAACCAGCTGATTTTTTGTTGTATACTTAATTAATATTTATAAAATCTAATGGACATATTGTCCGACAAATTTCGTGGTCCGTTATCCCGGTTTTACATCCTTGAATTTTTTAATCCTTGATATCTCTGTTAGCTACCACAATCGAGAGTTGGGTATAGGATATCTTTGGACGTCTCATCGAAACGAAGCTAATCACCAAAAATTAGCTTGTTAGTAATCACTTGATTTTCATGTACTACGGATCCCGGCCTAATAGCTCGCTTGCAATTATCGATTAGTCTCGCCGGCTCTGATTATGATAATCCTTATGCGCCGTTGTTTGCTGGTAGAGATGCAATTTTAATTGGATACTCGCTTTGTACGGCGTTTTAATAAGATAGCCTTAAGCTGATTACTTTGTTGCGGTAGTTTGGTTTTATGGAGGTCGTTTTAAAATTAGCGAGTTTCGTTGGCTCGTGTGCTTACTTAAACATAAAGAATATTTATCAACGAAACTTTACAAAAGTCACTCTAGCATGAAAACTATCAAGAAAACTGTCACGCTGAATATATTTTCTCGCGTGTTCAATGAAAACTGATAGGGCAAATTCTTGTGGCGTACAAGCGCGAAATCATAGCTTCAATCTGGCCTAAGAATTGCCATCGTTATTTATTTTCACTGTTCTACTATCACATTTTCTGTAATCTAACAAGCGTACAATGCAAGCTGTACGACTAAAACGTCGTGTAAACACGGGACTCGTAATTTTCCTGACATAACAACATTTCAAGCACAATAGACCCTCAGAATAAATCCGAGAAGGCAGAAATATGCTTCTCGCTGTCTGGAATATTTCCTCTACAATGCGATACAAGTATTACGTTATCACACATGTGCACAGCGTTGTTGCAATGCAGTGACTATCCTGTCTGTTTGCTCGCAAATGTTTGAATGCAACTGGTTAGCTTTGAAGCTTTACATTTTGTATTCACGCTGTTAGAGTTCAATATAACTTGATTTGAATCAATTGACTCGAAGATATTTGTGATGCATTTTTCGCACGCCCGTCGCTATTATCGCAGATCGTATTCTAGACATGATCGTGGAGACAGGAAAGGAATACTACTTTGTATACGAAAACGTCTTTACGCAGAAAATAGTTTATAGATATTGTTCGAATAAATGTCTCCAAGGACTTCTTTTAAAGATGTCTGTTAATATTACCTATTGTTTACAGGGCCATCACAACTGGTGTCTGATATTAGTGGTAAAGCTATTCTGCAAGCACCAGTTTACGCGACCATAAGGCCTTCTCAATCTCCGCAACACAGGCCTCCCTCAAGGTCTTCTATCAGCTCTCTCCCGGGAACGCTGAACTCAACTTCTCTCGTCAAATCGGTAGCAGACGAACAACCTAAGTTCCACCCCACAAACCCCTTTTACACAACGCTGCCATCAAACCATTCAAGTCCTTCAAAACTACCTATACCAAACGGCAGAAGTACCTCCACTTTAGATAGAAACAAAC
Source organism: Chloroclystis v-ata (assembly GCA_963691955.1). NCBI lineage: Eukaryota > Metazoa > Arthropoda > Insecta > Lepidoptera > Geometridae > Chloroclystis > Chloroclystis v-ata. Next base: position 4,413,053 of record OY829902.1, on the reverse strand, counting down.
AAAAGGAATCCCCTTTTAGTGAATACGGTGACTTGAAATCGCCATCCTTTTTCACGAAAACATTGGAAGCCGGTCCGACAAGTCTTCCGTACTCGTCTTACAATATAGAGAATACAAATGGCCACGGACCGAGCGACAAAAACGATTTTCATAGAACATTCGATCAATACAATCAAAGTCTTCCAAACGATGATAAGATTAGAAATCCCTTCGATACGAAAAGGAATAGTGATCCTTTCGAAAAATATTTACGACCTGAACACAGGATGAACGGCAACAGTGACGACGTGAAAATACCGATCTCGATGAGCGATAGTAATTTTAGAAGTTTGAAGGAAACTAAAACTTCGACTATCACCGAGCACAAAATAAGCGAAATAGAAGAAGTGAAGACGATTAAGAAGTTAATTCTGAATGGGGATGAGGGCTACCACGATTCGCATAATTCGATGAACGGTAAAGTGGATGGACTCGTAATGGACAATAAACATATTTCATCGCAATCGCCGAGAAAGGAACGCACCGTGCCGACGATCCTGCAACGAAATGAACCTTTTAGTGCGACATTCGATCAAATGGGAAAGGAGCAAAGGAATTTCACATCTACGACAATTTCACATCCATCGAGGGACACGCTGAATTCAGGTGAGCTTTTTGCTTTCATTTATTTGTTCAATCTTTTGAAAGGCACCGAAACGATACTTCCATTGATGCTAAAGTGTGGCAGCCGCCTCATAACGTAAGCATGCTTTCAATTAAGTACAAGACTGAATTAAGCGTCTAGGAAATATTAATGAAACGTACAACCTTAGTACGGAGAGAACTTAGGCCGTTAATTTCATTAGAACTGCCTTAGGAATTTGCATAGCGTTGGAGAGTGATCCTTATTGCTACATGATAAGGTCGGTGATTATGCATTCGTGTGAATGTGAAGTTTGCTAGAGGTAGATCGTTACAGGGCGGGCTTAGTTCCGATACCGCACAATTTATGGCTATGACTTTCTTCGTCACGTATCCCATGTGTAAACTTCATAAAATCTTGCATATATTATCATGTAGTTTTATATTTTAGTCACTGGGCTCGCGTGAGATCCGATTAGGTCGGAAACGTGCTTGTAATTCTATTGGTATTGATTATTCAATTATTTAAAAATAAATGAACTAGTGTAATCGTAACCCTGCATATATATTTTTTATGAGCCTATTGTGTCCCACAACAATAAACATTTCTTATTAAATAAAAATGCTTATTTATTGAAAAATTTATAATAATAAAATTTAGGTAATATATCGTCACCTCCACGGCAAACTTACGAATCTGCCATTTTAGCGAAAATGACATTTTAATGCAAAAGTGTACCTATTATGGTACTACGCATCGTGGCAAAAATTCGCAACTCTAGCTCTTACGGTTACAGAGTTCAAATAGTCCGATTCTGCATTTTCTAATATTGCGCCCATAGTAAACTTACCAAATTCAGATATGGTGTTTTAGCGTACTAGAATTATAAAGTTTGAGTGAAATGTGCTACTGTCAACTTACGAATATGGCACATTCGTAAATTTACATTGGTAACCATTATTAAATGAGTCAAATAACTTAAAGCAAACTTACGAATCTGGCACATTCGTTTTACATTGGTAACCATTATTACCAAAATGAGTCAAGTAACCTATGGCAAACTTACGAATATAGTATAATATAAACACACCGGCAAATTTAGCGGAACACAAAAAAAGTCAATAGTTAAAAACGTATGGTTTTAATTTAAAATATACTTAATACACTTCTTTTGTTATTTAAAGCTTCATTTGTTTTAATCAAAATTAGATCAGATTAAGAACAGATTTGCCAGTAAAGGCTAAATGTGAAAAATGGAACATTTTTTAACATTTCATGTAACCGGGAAAAGTAAAAATTAAGATTTAAATAATAATTAATTAAATTAGATAAATGATGAATGATATTGCGTATTTCCTCCACGTGCTCTTATTAAAGTTTCTACTCGTCTAGGCATACTGAGATTGACGGTCAAAATGTACCATTTTTTACAAATAGCCTTTACTGGCAAAATGTGGTCTTAATGTGATATAATTTTAATTAAAACGAATGAAACATGAAATAATAAATGAAATGTTAAATTAAAAGCATATTTTTCAAATTATGGTCATTTTTTTGTGTTCCTCTAAATATGCCGGTGAGTGTAGTATATTCGTAAGTTTATAATGCACATTAAACTAACTAGTCTCATCTGCACCAATGATGGTGCGTACGGCATGACGTTGATTGTTATACTTGGGTTGAAACTGAAGGCAAGCGGGGTAGTAATGAAGTATGCAAGATATTAGTCATGTCAGAGTCAGAATACCAACGTATTACCACGGTTTCTATCAAAATCTTCCAGATTCGGAAGCTGTTGAAGATTGTTAAACGCAGCCTGATGGCGATGAGATAGGATAGAGGACCTAATATATTTAATTACATCCTAAGTTTTGTATTCATTCAATATTGCTATAACTATATGTAAGCTCATTCAATATTGCTATAACTATTTCATTTAGATTTACCTGCTACCATACTAACCTAACTTACCTACTAATAATTATAATGAACGCGTAAGTTTATAAGAATGTATGGATGTCCTGATGTATGAATGTGAGTAGGTTTGTTACACGTTTACGCAAAAACTACTTTAGGGATTTTGATGCAACTTTGAAATAACATAGTTTATACATCAGAATAACACATTGGCTATATTTTATCCCAGTATTTCTACTGAAACGGGAACTACACAGATGGAACCGCGGGCGAAAGCTAGTAAGAAATATTAATTTTACCTTTTTATAGTGGGTATCCTTAATTTACTTAACTTATTTTACTGCACTAAATTCTTAACTTACATTATAATTTTACTTAAATATCTTTTTTACCTTTCTATTAGAGTATTAACCTTACTTTACTTACTTACCCATCTAACTTTTAATATTTAGATAACTTCATACCCCTAGTAAACTCACGAAAATGGTACATTCGTAAGTTCACTATAGTTTCAATTAGATAATTTAGTTTTAATAGTTACGAATATGCCACTTTCGTAAGTTTTCCACGGTATGAATACATATCTCATAGCTTCAATGTATGGAGATGTAAAGTTACGAATGTGCATTTATTCCTGTTCCATGTAAAATATTGACAGTCCATTGATAATATCTAGAAACAGTACCATTTTAATTACCAAATCAACCACAGTACCTATTACACATGTTACTAAAAAAAAGATATAATGGATTTCAATTCGCAAAAAATTTGTAAACGCTCCCCTGTAAAATTCATATTTTGCAGATTCGTAAGTTTGCCATAAAGGTGACGATATCTGGTACTTATAACATTACTTTTCACCATAATGTTATTACAAGTCTTTTAAACGCAGTATTTTAGAACTTATATCGTCAGAAAAAAACATAGAAGACTTAGAAGGATACTTAGAAGGAATATTATTATATTCAAACCAAATATCTTATTCCAGCTTTAACTACCAAATTGGTTTCGTGTTTATCTCTAAGCCTCTGAAAACATTCTATCGTTTCATATTAAAAGGAGTCTGGCTCAATTTGTATGACAAAACCGTTGCTTTTATACACAGCCTTCACGAGTCTCGTAAAGTCTAAAGTGTGGGATTTGTACAAATATGTGTTTTGTTGTTCGCATAATAGGACCCTAAATAAGTATTTACTGGTTTCTGTGAACTACTTTTACAGTCTTACACTATTAAATTACTAAATAGGAAAATTTATTAGTCTTGAATTTATATTTTGTTATTCTATATCGACTTGAATTTATATTTTGTTCATGTTCTTTGATAATATTTATACCTACGCTTTTGATAGAAAATACATAAGTATACATTTGCTGTAAGAAAGACATTCAACCATTAAGACTTTTTTAAATAAATAAAGCAATTAAAAGTTCGGGTGGCCCCAAGTAAATAGATCAATAATCCAGCAGTTGCCTTCTGTATCATGGTTTTATTTGAATAATTATCCAACAATGTTATACTTAAAAAAAAACGATTAGTTTAAAAAAATTCAATGGATGCCTTGCTTGAATTTGAGTGAGTGAGTTTCAATAGTACTATATTCACAAAGTGCACATAGAGTTATTTTGTAAAGAGTACATTTTATCCTTTCGAATGCAGGTAACTTTTAAAACTTATTAGCACCAAGTTTCCAACTCACGATTAAGTTAGCCGCAGTCATTTGCCTATTGGAGGAATCTCCAGCGCTGGTGACTTACGTCATTACGGAAACTGACAGCTTTAGCCGAGTTAAGTTTTAAAACTCAAGTGGAGCGAAGTCAGGGTGCGGGGTAAAGAGGCACTCGCGAGTTCCAGACTTATTTAAAGAGCCGTTGGAACGGTTGTGAAGTGTGTAAGTACTTACGGTTACATCGACGCTCTGAATGCAGATTACAATGTTCTTGTTACTCAGAATACTCGCGCTGTGGAAATTGCCTCGTAAAACGAATTTCGCTGGCGGTAATTAAAGTACAAAGAAATATTTCACGTGAAAACGTGAGCTTTGACGCGACTCGGACTAAACTTGAACGCAACTCGCTCGAAGTTTTGCTATGCTCGTTTTGTTAGGCGCTGCTGGAATATTAGCAAGAATTTTATTGCGTTCTTGTTTGGCTGTTAGATTTTAACTTTAATATTAAACAGTTAATAGAAAAACGTACGTCTTCTTTTTAATAGAAATGTCATAGTTAGCTTTAGAAGGATGAGTTTAATACACAAATATAAATTTTCGTACATTGAATTTTACTATGAAAATTTACTTAGCAATCGATTTGAAAATTTGAATTGGAATTTCTAAAGGTGTCAAAAAGGGAAGGTATTCCCCGTAGCTTTCCTGTGTTATATATATATAAATATAACCGTGGTAAAAAATGTCCCCCGCAGTAACAAGATAATTGTTTTAAGAATTTAAAATGTTGTTAAACTCCTATTCCATAACTTTAATAACAGATAAGTATGTAAGCATTTCAATACGAGCTTACAATTAACTAAAGTTCAAGCAAGGTTTGATAAATAATAAAAATGCATGATTTTATTTTAGAATAACAGTCTATCGCTGATTGATGTTCGAAACATACCTTTTGACACCAGAGCATCCATGTTATTTCCCCGGGGTGGTGGTGAATGGATGAAGGTCTCTTAAAATTAGATAAACGAGCTCGTCCGGACAGATCTATTTAATACGCGTTCAAGTAGAAAATTGCTTCTTTCTTGCTAATGTTGTTAATTGGCTGTCAATGGGTACAAGAACTGAGTAAACTAGAACGCAGTTGGTTTTGTAAACATCTTCAAACTTGAAGTCGATTTTATACAGTCGCTATTTATGAAATGGCCACCTACTTATACTGCCCTTCTTATGATAAACAGCGTAAGTGCATATTTCGCGGCATATTTCCAGGAAATTAATTTATCCAGATAGATCTCGCTTAGCTGATTACAAATATGCTAATAACTAATTTTCCTTCCCGAAAAAAGTCACCTAGACTGTTTATCGTAACAACGGCAGTATAGACATTGCCATTGAACAGTCTACATAGCCTAATTCGATTTAATTGCGGGCACAAATCTAATAAGACAGCCAAGGTCTCGTGGGCTTGTCTTGAGGAGCGGCGTCTTGCTCCATTGCCCTCCTCGATGGATCATCTATGATCTCAACCAGTATCGTCGCCAACACTCAACACAATCCCAGACTTGCTCGCGGAAAGACGTCCAAAATAAATCTCAAGTGATTGTGATCGCAAGTAACTGTGCCGTGCGAGATGAATTCACCCTGTTTCGCAACAGGCCCGTACATATTTCACCCCGCGTCGGACACATCGGCGACAGAGTCCGACGATAGCGCGGACTCGGGCAGGGAGAAAACCATTGGCGGCGGTAAACGAACGAAAAAGTACACCGATCCGAAACAAAGAACTATTAATAAAGTCAGCAAGAAAATACTGAAGGCTATTGAACGGCTGACTTGTAGCCTGAAAAGGAGCAAGAAAGAGAAGAAATGCTCGGCGCCAGCGGCGGATGAGGGTTAGTGTCTCTTTATAACGAAGCTCGTTTCACCGCGTTGCATCGAATACGGGAAAAATAATGTCTCATATCGCGAAATGGGTCAGTAACATAAAGACGCAGGAGATAGTAATCGCTTTGAATACATATCGGCTCGGCTCCGATGCTGTTTAGGTTTTGTGTTAGTGCGAGAAACTAATGTTTTGAGAATTGAAAATTGCATATAAGCGTACGGTTGTGGCAAAATATCTAATGTTAACTCGTCATGATTATGATTAGGTACACTAATGTAATATTCAGAGTCATTCATTGAAAAAAATATAAAGAATCATTAAATTTAAAAACATCATTATCATTATCATTGGAATCAATCTGTATGTCATTCAACAAATAAATAAAAATAAATAAAATAAATAAATAAATTATTCAAATATATTGTTGGGATGTGAATGTATTAAAAATATACAGAAATAGCAATTTACTATAAAAAAAACTCTGCATTACTACAAATTACCGACCTAAATTATTTGTAGGATTAACTTGTTTTTACTTCAGGCTTAATTTATCCCATTCAATCCAAATTTCTTCATTACCTTGCTATTGAGTTAGGTAAGCCTTCTTGAGTCCGATTCAATAAAATTAGAAATTGGATCCCGTTTCCAAATCTTCCTCGGAAGTGGCGAAAATTACGCAAAGCATAAAAGCCGAAAGATCAAGAAATGATAGAATCTAATCTAACTGTAACACAATCTCGGGATGATTACGACAAAGCTCGCGTTATGCCGCTATGCTTACTTCGGATCAGTACAATATAGTTTGGAGGTAATGAGGGGGATTTCTAAGGGACTCGTAAAATGAACGCACATAAATGTGAACTCAGGTTCTCATAGGTGCCGCCTTACGACGACAAATTGATCGAAAATAAGGATACTTTCTTTTATGTTCTTGCCATTACAGTTTTATAGTATGTTCTAGAAATCTGGGGTAATTGGAATGTCTTGCAGAAATCGAACGACCTGTAACGAGATAGATGTTTCTTAATCGTTTAACTTAAACCTTTTAGACGGGATATTACCTTACAAAACGGATTTTGTTTAAACTTTTACATTTATGATATTATACAAATTATATATTTTGTCAAAATTGTGTGGTGCACGTTTTCGAAAAGATTAAATACACAATACAAAAGAGAAGTCAATGCAGAGTCTTTATATATCCAACAGATATTTGAATATTCGGGCTTCGTATGCAGATTCTGGGCGTCCAATCCTGATATCCAATATTATGTAGAAAAGCTCCAGCCTTTGCAATATTACAAACGCTCTCATAATGTGGAGGTACTCACTTGCATGTTGAATAATATTTTGCATTTACAGTTATTATATTGACAAGGTTAAGCAAAATTATGAGAATTAGCATCAACAGTATTTTCAAAATGCGTACCATTTCTTGTGAACCAAATGATTGATCAAAGTGACTAAAGATTTTGTTTTTAGTAGCCATAGAAAAATTCAATACACGTACCTACATTGTAATTGGTTGCACGAATGATTGGAAACATGCGTGTGTACCGAGTTATTTATTTGTATTAGTTCACTGCACTCTCACATTGTACAGAAAACACAGTATATCGAGTGAAGGAATAGGCATGACAAAAACAACCATCTATTTCCAAGCTTCGCTTCGTAATCTAATAAATTAGTAAAAGTGGAAGTAATAATATGTTAAGTGAAGTAGGGTATTAGGTAAAGTAGTTGTTTTACTATTAAAATTGATTACTTTGTCCGGCGCCGGCGGTACACTGGCAAAGCACGCGTTACCCGACCTATTCGACCTGTTGCAACCAACTGTCCATATTTAGAGCACCACATGCCAATTGCATTAAATAAGCACGTTTGCTTACATTCTCCATTCTACATCAAACAACTATTGAATTTCCCTTAGCCTGAATGCTCGAGAACATAACTCTACCGATTTTTTACCCTCAACTAAAGAACTAAGTAAGTTCAAGAGCTTAGCATGCGAAGTTGTTTTGTCTGAGTCCCTTGACTCGAAACGAATGCTCCGATTTCCATGCAGTTATTTATGTGAATGCATTTTGCGAGATGTTTCTTCGTTATGTTAGCTTGAGAAAGCTTTGTGAAAGCTTTTTGCAGTATTTACCCCTATTTGCTCTCCGATAAACTTGATGCAGTCAGATACCGGTATACAATATTATCCACTATCTGCAATAATTCTACGTTTTGTTAGAGTAAGAAACTAAAGCTCGAGCAAGTACCGGAACAAATACAAATTATACAAATATTTGCTGTTACGAACTGAACCTGGTCTGGAAGCCAAAGTTTGAAATCGAGCGGAATCTTTGCCCACCGTTCAACTTGAACTACTAGTTATCTTAGGCCAACAACATAGTATACCGTAGCTTCATATTCTAAATGATACTGATACATCTATACCGTAGTTGTTTCTACAACCATCAATAAGTAATCAACTCAGTAAATAACCCCAAGGTCTATTATTATTTCAATCGTACTTGTAATTTGGGAATTCAACGGTGCCGCTTGTTTAGCCGTCCAAATACGCTGGTATTTTCGTAGCAATGTCCCCAAAACCTCGCAAACGCTCCTCAATAACATTTATTTGCTGGGCTCGGTGTTATAGCCGGATGTTAGTGCTACTGTTACAACTATTATACAACTATGCAATACTCCCAGGCCTTTCATTCACGAATGCGAATATCTATTTTGATTCTAAATACCGACGAGCGGATACAGCACAATGATAGCTTTTCCACCGACGGAGCAGCAACAAGGGTGCGCCTACGCGTTGCGTTAATTCTGACAAGCACAGTTCCGATCCGATTGGTTCAGCTTCCGTCACGCTTGACCGGCGTGTGTTGCCGTGTTACTGCTTGCATAATCAGCCATTGATGATTTTTCCCGCGCAAAAGAGTTCAACCAGATCGTCTAGATCTGTTTATCTCTCGTTACTCGTTTTGTCTAGCTGTAACACGCAGGCCACGTTAAGCTGGTGCGTATTCTGGGCTCCATGAAAGCGTTTGAAAGGACAATTCGGACACGCCTGCCCTCGTAAATTGAATTGTTGTTCGGGTTGTAATACTATAAATAATTTAGATCAGTAAAATAAATTTGTAGGTACAATACACCTCTGCCATATATTTACATTTTTATATTACCTACCAATACTCCAACACAAGAACTTTTTGTTTTAAATTATTTTAATACCTGTCTTATGATTAAATTTAAATCTTGGTAGCCTCGAACTTTATTTTCCGATAGGGTTTTTAGTGCATTTTATACTAAGTCTACACAAAACATCTGCTTACACAGGATCCCATTTAAATAAAGCAATCAAAGCTACAAGTAATCACAATCAGGCAAAGCTGAAATGACAAATTATTCCGTGTCTATGCCCCACATTTCTGTCGGTTAGTGGTACACTTTGAATAGACGCTGTGACATGTATCACAGTGATGGATGATTATAAGTAAGCGTATTTGGTCCCGCACAATTAACCTGACATTCCGCCACCACACCTTGTCGTTGGACAATATATTGTATGTCAATCACTGCGCTGGAAATATGCATTAAGTCTAGGTCAGCTGAACAAGAATAAAAATAGCTTCTTTATAAAATAGAACCATAATTTTACTCTTCCTAGCAAAGAAAAAGAAAAACGTCTCAAGATCTAATTTTTATATCACAATATGACGGCACAGTCTCACACAAAATATCCCTATCTTAGTCCACTTTCAAGACCTACGAACGCTGAAAGTTTTAAATCTGTACGACGCGACGGCTTGAGTTGTGTTTGTGTCTAATGTCTATCCTTTTCGACAAAGAAAATGTATGGATACAATCCACCTGAACCTTTGTATGCTCTTGGGAGTTGCGTCCGACCGCTAAACATCATTAAATTTTGTAAACTAGTCATATTGAAAAGGCGTTTTACATTTACATCACCTTTTGTTATTTTTATTCGCAAGCTTGTCTTCATTATACAAACATGACCTTGCTTAAATAGTGGAAATGTAAGCTTAACATGTAACACATAACGTCACATTTCGTTCTGGCTCACAAATCCCGGTATGGCCAGGATGATGTCCGATGCTTAGTACGGCGTGTCGCAATCAGTTTACAAAGCGGGTATTTTATTGTGATTTACATACAGAAACTGTCCATTGTAGGCGCTTGCCCTGTCGCAGTTGCCCTCTGGCCTCCGTGGCCCAGCGCTGCGTGGTCCATTTGACCCGCCACCCACTTTTATAAGGTTAAACTATTAGTGAAGTGAGCTTATCGTCGACAATTTTCCCGCTTAACGCGTTCAGAAGCTTCGCCTACTTCGGGTTTTCGTTGTGAGTATACTTTCCGCTATAAAAGTGACCATAAAACGACGATAAATAAATGATCTATTATACAAAAATTGTATATAAATAAAATTGGCATTTTAGCTTACTGTATTTGTTGAGGCTGTAGAACAAAATCTTGTAATAAATGTTTTGAAACTGATCAATTTAACTTAATTCGCTGCTCAACAAGAATTTATTGTAAATGAGAGCTTTTGAAGTTTATCGAAAAAGATTTTCCTTATACTAAGAACAAATTATGCTTATAAACATCCTAGTAGATCTGTTTTTTGGCCTTAATATAACCGAAGACCTTTAAAGCTTATTTGAACTTTTTTTGTGAGAAAAAGAATTGAAAGTCGTCTTGGTTTCATATCTAACGAAGGAAAACGCTGTACAAACGATCCTCTCTCAACGGTACCACTCAAAAGTAAACTTCGCTTTATTGAGGGTCATCCCGCCTCATCGAATTATTGACTCTTATTAAAATTTCCTTTCAAAGCTGATTCGATTTATTTACGACTTGAGCAAAAAGTAAAAGTCTTGTCATAAAATACGAGTACACGAATGACATTTAAATTTCGTTTCAATTTGGATGGATGTTTTAGGTTTCGATTTCAGTAAACTTTCAAGCATTCTCGTTGGGGTTGCTCCCTAACAAAATGTCAGGGTGTTTAGTCGACCGGTCGTTGAACACTTACAATAACAAGCCATGTGAACCAGATAAGCTTTACGAGACAGTTTCTATACTATCTGAAATTTTAACATGTTATTCTACCACAATAATAAAAAATACTTATTATTAATTTTATTAATTTTAGATTAACATGAGGTAAGGTTATTCTTGTTAAAAATAAATGCTTAATCACATTGTTGAAGTAGACAAGACTCGTATGTAGCATTGTAGATCAGGTCAATGTACAGATAGCTGTGCCAAATCCTGGGCTCATTTCCTGGTAGGCACTAGATCAATCTAGAGCCGATTAGATTTAGTTCGGGGAGTGTCGTCAGTGGTCCAAAGCGCATTGCAACTAACTGACCGGGAAGTTATACCGTTCTGATTACATCGAATCCCATATAACGAGATCAGTAGAACCGCTCAATTTAAACCTATCTTTGATCGTTTAGCTGCATTAGTCGCTCCAAATATAAACACAGCTGCAACGATTACAGCTGAATTTGCAAAACAACGCAATATCAAATCGAGCTAATCCCTTGTTCTCACAAATGAATATCTGCAGACGTATCATTGTAATCTAAGTGGGAGCACACCCGACTTTCATTCCGAAGGTCGTGGGTTCAAACCCCGCCGCGCACCTCTGATTTTTCTTCTTGGAAAATTATGTGTGCTTCAAAACACGTGCTCTAACGGTGAAGGCAAACATCGTGAGGAAACCGGCATGTTCTGAGAACTTTCCAAAGTTTGAAGAACATGTGTCATTCACCAACCCGCACTTGGCCAGCGTGGTGAATTAAGGCCTAATCTCTCTCGCCAAGAGGGAAGTCCCTGTGTCCCAGCAGTGGGAACGTGAATAGGGGTGTTATGGTTTTATCATTGTAATCTGTCCTGCATTATGGTAAGTTATTTTGTCGTTTCTGGGAAATTCGGGTGGTTGTTTGCGTTGATAGATATTAAACCCATTTCAGTCAAATTGCGCATTGCTTACCCTTTCCGAAAGCCCTGTTTTCATTTACATTGTGATGTTTGATAACTTCTAAATAACTTCGTGGCATCTCGTTGGTAGGATTCCAATTTAATAACGTTTGATACAGCGTGTTTCGCATTTATTACACAAGCGCCGCTTTTAAAGATTTGTGTAGACTGTAGAGCTCGCGTGCATTCACGTTATGAGTTTTCGTTTTGCGATTTTTTTACCAAAATAATAGGCGTTGAATTTGTGACTCTCGGTTCGTGCCGAGATGTCAGACAAATATAAATACGCGACACGAAGCGGGCTAGAGATTCGAATAATTTATGTTTGTGAAGATGCTCCTCCATATTTGTTTTTGCTATTTCTTTTACCTTTGCCCGTCGTCTTATTAGACCAACTGAGAGTTCTCTGCGAGACAACGACGTTTGTAAAAAGACTTTGTGGACCCAGACTACTTTTGCTCGATCTTTTTTCTAGATAAACAGTCTTACGTTATTATCACGCTCGTTTGAGACATATTTAACACCCATTTTTTAGAATTTTTTTTATTGTTTTTATAACTTCTAATGTAATATTTTTGCACAGTGGAGACATCGCCGAGCGAGGTGCTCTCAGAGAAACCGCCTGTGACGCCATCGTCTACTGCTCAGAGTCCTTCAACGAAACGTGAGTACACACACACATCTATACCTACCAAACTATGGTTACTCTTGTTCACTTACCTATATATTGTTTTGCGCCACCCACCCAAATGAACCCTTTGTTTGTACGATATTTGAAAAACCTTTTGTGTTTGAACAACTTGACACCGCAGCGTTGCCGGATTTGGCATTGGATTTCCTCTTAGTTACAGAGTCTTATTACCATAGTTTTTGTCTAGAATATTTAATGTTTTAATATTATTAAAATAAAGCAAAAATCAAAATTGAATATAAATCAAGCTTTAAATATTTAGTGCTGGGAATGTATTCAATATTTTTGAGTGCATTCTGGCCATTAGCTCCCACCTATCGTTTGCCAACGCCAGTTGTTTTAAAGCCGAGCACTCTGGCGCCAAAACTTATAACTTTAGGCTGTCATGCATAAAACATTTTGTCAGTATTTAAAGTGGAGAGTAATAGCTCTGTGATAGGCAGAAAAATGGAAAGGGGTAGGATTTTGGCTGTCTATCCGTTGTCACACGTATCACGCCAGGAACACGATAACAAGATACATATATTTTGCGGTCAGTCAGTCAGCATTAGCAAGTGAAATTGCCCGATTGTAATACAACGACCTAGCTAACTTCCCCGGGTTTGGTTTGCATTTCGATCTCAGATTATCCTTTGATGAATAAATTCAAATAATTGTTTTGAACTAATTTGCTTTCCACTACGCCAACTTTTCATTGAATTGCTAACTAATGAATAACACAAATTGGCCAGGCATTTGCATCCAGTTCGTTGCCAATAAGATACGCACTATGAAATATATTTAAAACAATAAAACGTATTGCTAAATTATATGTGAAAAAAACAAATGAGGATTTTTTGGATGTATAAAATATGAAATATTCAAAACAATTATTTTAAAGACATAGGCAATTTTTATTTATTTTATATTTCTACTGTCTGAAATCCTAAGAGTTTGTAATTTCACCGATCTTTTATACATAATAAACTCTCAAGTCTTGAGCAAAAACTCAAGCCCGAGCCAGTTAATCAACTCTTGCACATCAGAATGTACTCGCATCTATGTCATGTTTAATAGCGTTGATTAGTACGAGCGTGACCCATATCGAGGTGGCTCAATGCACCTTGCAACTACAGTAGGATTTATCGGTTCACGCATGCAATCGACACATTCACCTTATAACCCTTTGTCAGAGTGCCAAAAAAACATCGTCTGAGCGGCCGGCCACGGCTCTTTTGGCACACTGGCCCGGATCTAACCAGCGATTATGTCATGCATAGAAATCTCGAACGCTCATTTGTTCTTCGACGGTCACCGCAAATATCAAAATGGAGTTTTATTGTCCCAGAGAAAGCGAAACACCGCCACAGAGGGCGAGATATTTCTGGAAGGTCGCCCGCCGCTTGACGTTCTGCAAAACGCACTAAGCTCATAACAACCATTGGAATTTCAACTCCACTCTTCGATTTTCTGTATGCACGCCTCGGAAAATTTCTATCACGATATCTTTGCTCAAGTTGCGGCAATTTGAATTTTATCTTTGTAACTCTGAATGCTCATTGATTCACTGAGAGTCGATACAAGGATGATTTATAGGAAATGTTATAAGTACACATTACGAAATCGACTGGCTAAATTATTGACCGAATTAGCTAATAATAGTCTTATCTCTTCAGATACAATATAAAAATACCAATGAACATTAACTCTGAAAATAAACAGTGTTTTCAATGAGTGTACGTCCGCATTTAGACAGGATAACTCAAGTGCGAAAGTCTTGACCTATTTGTTTATTCTATACTTTCATTTTTTACTGAATTTACATGCGACGAAAATAACGTTTTAAACAAGCATTTGATACATCATGACATGACTCATAATTTATTTAAAATATGTTATATAAACCTTTTTTCTATTAGATCAATAGTAAAAGTTTGCATCTTTCCCTATATCATTATTACAACTAGTTTAAAATTTTCGCAAGACGTTTTGAACTCATTATCTCATCAAACTACTCGATGCTATCATAAATATCGTAGACACATCACTATTTTGAGAACAGTTACTAACTCGGCATAGTTTATTACTTTTGAGATTTTGTGGTGAAATTTTACTGTTTTTCGCTTTTTAAATTAGTAAGTTTTCAGTTGGAGGTTTTTGAACTGGATAAAATAAGAATAGTAATTTCTATAAGGCTCTGTTGTAAATTCTAAACCACTATAGGGCAAACTAGTTGGCAGAGTACGAAAGTCATCATGTCCCAATTCCGCTTGGTTATAAGAACTAGACTATATTAAATGTAGAATTTAAATTCTTGATGGAAATAGTCCAGGCGCGAGGAAGTCGTTGATCAGTTTATATGACCCGCAAACGGCCATTGTAGGACACGGGTCTTGACTACCCGCTTCTAGTCTGGTCAAGCTGCTATGTAATATCCTGCCTGTATATTAGAACATATTCTACTTTCAAATAATCTGTTGGTTGGTATTATGCCAGTATGTTGATCGCTAAGCAAATAATGATTTCTCAGGCCCAGTTTCACCGGTTACAGATATCCTATCCGTTACTTATCTGCCAGTTAAACTACAAATTTTGGTGCAAATATATTTCAGATAATTATCTGTAGCTGTATCTGTAGCCGATGAAACTGGTTCTTTGTAATTGTTATCTAAATTAAATTGTCAAGGTGATTTTAATCGGTGCTATCGTTGTTTTGTTAAGATTATGGATTGTTCACTGTCAAAATTATAAAATGTGTAAGCTAACACATATCAATTATTCGATTTTAATTAAATAAGATAAGTTAATATAAAGTTCTTTAAACCTAAGATATTCTCATCGTAGTTTCGTATTTCATGCTAAACATAAACAACGAAAATCTACTTTGTACTGCAAAACTATTATTATAAGTAATGTATTTAAATACTTACTATTCGAAATAATTATAGATTTTTATAATACGTCATAAACTATTTCATATAGTACTTAATTAAGTGCTGCTGAAGCCTACATGGACGAGTCCGACTCGCACCTGGCCAGTCAGGCCTTCATTTATTTTATTTATTTAAAATATATTTTAAATTAGTAGTTATTTAACTTAAATGAAGAGAAGTGAAATACTGCTGTTTTGTTCTTGTTGTATGAAATATTATTACAGTTTACGAGTACACCAACATAACAATAAAACTTTGTCTAAGAGCATTTTCCTGTTGCAACTTCAGCCAATACATACATTACCAACATTATATCCCTGCAGCAATGTTGTTTGAGTGTATTCCACAATGAATAACTTATATGGTTTGCTTCTAATTCAAACCCTAATATGGATTACAGTCTATTGTGTTTAAGTCCTTCCCGTTATTCCTTATGAAATTGGTAGTGCCGTGAATGTGTGTGCAATATTAATGAATAATTTACATAGTAAGCGATAATAATTTAGCTGGATTCAGCGCTTTGGGCTGCGCGGCGGTGAGCGCTCTTCTCGGTGCAGAGCCGTCGCGCGCGCACCACTCGCGTACACGTCGCCGCTTATAAATAAAGTCCACGGCGCTCGCTCGCGTACTTCCAACCATTTATAATTATCAGTAAATCGCCGCGCTAGTGCACGACTGCCGCGGCCGGCCGCCTCTCGCTAAAAAGAATACCTTTATCTTTAACCTCGAACCCGAATCTAACCTGCCCTCGTCCCGCCGGCCCTTATCTAATCCAGTGACGGGAACCCTGCGCCTAGCCGTGTCACTCCTACGCAACAATACCGGTGTCGTGAAACGCGTGGAGCCGCTACCCACAGTCGCGTGATAATGCTAATGTTGTGACAGTGATAACAGTGTAGTTCAATACAAACATGCCGGATAAACCGAAACGCCGTAACAAGAACAAAAATAAACGTAAAAATAAAAACAATCGGCCCGATCAAAATAAAAATAATAGTGAAGTGGTTGAAAAGGATAATGAGTCTGATATTCAATTTGATGCTGATAAGAATGTCGAAATTCAATGTGATATTGAAAAGGAAAGTGTTTGTGAAAATAACTGTGAACAAATTTTGTCTGAAAATGTAGATAGTACAGGAAGTGTCACTGGTCCTATTGATCAAGCTGAAAATCAAGATCTAAACAACAACAGTAGTATTCAGCATACACAAGCTCTTAATGATTTGGTGCAGACTTTAGGCGTGGCTGATCTTGTAAACAATGCGCCAGGGCCCAGTATAAATGCAGTTGATGATAGCTATACTGGGTCACAAGATACAGATGCGTATATTGTTGAGTCACCTGAACATTCTTTAAAAACTAAAACTAGTAAATCAAAGTTAACTATAACTCTTAAGAGTAAAAGTTTGGATAATGATGATGATCCTAAAATTGTAGAGATTACAGAAGACATTAGTGCCCAATCTGAAGAAGACAATACATTGGCTACTATCGATACAAATAACATTTTAGTATCAGATATTGAATCAGATATTGAGTGGGAGAAAACCGATGAGTTGCATGATGCTGGAGAAACAACCTCAAATAAATCAGTTGCCACAGGTACTGTGTCAGTTACTACTGTACCTCTAAATGTCGCTCAATGTCAACAAACAAAAGCGTTGACTCCTGAAATGGAAACGTCATTGCGAAACTACTTAAAAACTTTAGATTTATCTACTCACCCTGAAAACCTAGAATCTGTGGAGATTAAAGCTGAAATTGAACAGATAATCAATCGTGAAATTAAGCACAGACTGCGTAAGAAGGCTTTAGCTGATGACTTTGGTCTTCAAAGATTAGGCCCACCAAGAATACTAGATGTTATAGATGAAGAAGGTAGTGGAGAATCGTCAATTGCTTCCCGCAGGCAATCGTATCTTAGTGATAAAAAAAGTGATGTTGAAGATTTAGACGACGAAGTTTTCGAAGAAAGTAACAAAAAGTGTGTAGTGTCTCAAAAAATGGCATCAACTTTTCCGAAAAATACTATTGGGCGACTTGTACCCCAACAATGTTACTTAGTTGGTGCTGTAATGAAAGATCCCGAAGTTACAGAAGCCAGAGGCGATTGGACAATAAGCACCACAGAAAAAATGGCTGGAGCAGAAGTTGTATACCTTACAGACTCGTCTAGCAGCACGAGCTCCGTGCATGAATGTGGCAATGAAACGGATGATAGTGTTGAAACTGATGTGTCCGTGCGTATGATAACTCCTACTATCGAAGTAACTGATACGGAAAGTTTACTTAAAAACACTTTCTTAGCCAAACCAAATATAAAAATCAATGACAAGTCTAACGTACCAGAAAATTGTATTTCTGACAAATTTAAGCTAGACAAAGAAAAAATAAAGCTAGAAAAGATACATAACACCAGCGAAAACAATCCAAATGAAATTATTATATTATCCACTGATAATTTAGAAACAAATCTTTATGTGAAAGAAATTCAAGATACTGACACCAAGAGTGTTACAAAAGTAGAATGTAATAAATTTGATACAGAATCTTTTGGTACAAATAAAGAACCTGATAACAATTACGATTTAGAAATGAAAATTTTGAAATGCGAATTGAATGACGCGATAAATAATTTAATAAAAGAGGTTTCCGATTCTGAACAGAATGATACCCCTAATACATCATTTACACGACAAGACTCTTCCAGTAGTGTTTGTTCCTCGCAATGCACTGCAAAATATAATCCTACACACTCCTCATTGAATGATGTATCTAATATGATTTTGCATGAAGGCCTTTCCGATCCAATCCAGGAACATACTATTGATAATAGTTTAGTAATTAATTCTGAAGTTGGCCATGTAAAAGAAGTCATTGATCATGTTACAGGATCATCTCTACAAAACCAGAAGAATAGTGAACATATTGCCCAACCATCATATCTACGAGATATATGTGTCAAAAGAATCGCTAAGTTTCCATTTGGTAATAAAATTTTAGAAGAATTGGCTTCTGTATCACAACGGATTCAAAACATAGCGTCTCATGGATTTATTAAAACGAATAATGAGGATAGTGTGAAGAATAAAATTGAAGTGTCATGTGATAATAGTATGCCATATTACCCATTACCTGATTTATCATCGATTGATAAGGTTGTTATACCTGTTCAAAACAAAGATTCTGTTCCTCCGCCGATACAACCTCGCAACTCATCTCTTAAAAGAGACAAGTCACGCGAAGATGATGCTTGGACTGCATTACCTACTAATAATGAACCACTCTACATTTGTCTGTCACCTTCCCAAAAAATGCTTATGGAAAAAACGAACACCAAATTTACTAAAGAAGATGCCAGTGACCTTATAAATACACACAGAAATTTTGTTGACCGCAGAGGTTATACAGAAAATTACAAAAAAGAGACTCATAAAAACGAAACAGGTGTAGATGTAACACCGATAGTTCCATTCAAATCTCAAACAGGAAGTCGTTTATTGGCCCTTATACGAGATCCAACATTAACAAATAGTTTAAAAAATATTAATGAACATTGCAGCTCTGAAAGATTAGAAAATAATTCGAGCTCGTATCAAAATTTGCCGACTCGAAACTATAGCCGACTTGGTAACACGACAACGTTTAGACCTATACCACCGCCAAGACCAAAAAAAATGTCTACGTTCTATGAAAGTGATGAAAGTTCTGATTTTACTGATTGTTCACTTCGTTCTATGAAAAGCGAAAGAAAATTCTTCCATTATTCCACTGGAAATTTAAGTAAAGAAATAGAAGATGATGTATCATCCATACAAAATATGCATAAGAATTATACTAATATTCGAGATAAGCTTGGAGATACCCGTCCTCGTCGGCCATCGCTTCCAAAAGACATATGTGATCAGCAAATGGAGTATATTAGACAAAAAGAAAAAGAAGTTGAAGCAGAAATTAGACGTCTTGAAGCCGAAAGCCAAACATTATCTGACTCTACGCAAAATAAAAATCATAAAGCACCATTTGTATCAGAAAAAGAGTTTGTGACCGAAAAGTATAAAGATGCCAACAATTTCTTCATATCAAAACAGAAAGATTTTTTTTCTTCCACACAAAATACTAGTAAAAATGAAAAACCAGAAAAAGGAAAACTGCATTCGGTATTTTCCCGTAGTCAAGAGGAATTACTTCGCGAAAAAATGTATACAGAATATGTGACGCAGATGGCTGAGCGCGAAGAACGTAAACAACATAAAGTCATCAAAATAACAAATACGCCAGCAACACCTAGCAATAAAACTACTAAAAGTACGTCAGCGTTAGATGAACTGGACTCTAAAGTTAATAATCGAATCGAAAAAGAATTTATTTGTAGAGCTAGAGAAAGATGGGATAAACTCGGGATTAAAGATCCAGAAACAGAGGACGAGCGAGATTCTGGTAAAAACGATGTTTATAAGGAACCGAAGGTTATAGAGCACAAAATTAAAGTGATAGAAGGCAAACAAGAAAAAGACGTGAGGAATCTACCTCGCCATCTGCAAGAGTTTGTGGGCTTCACGGCGAAAGACAAGGATAAGAATAATAAGGCGGACAGTTCGGGTGAGTCGGACAAACCGGCATCCCCGCACGTTATGATTTTGTGTGCAGTGATTATTTTAGTGCTATCCATAGGAAGATATTTTATTCGCCTATTGCGTAATAAGTAACACTAACATGATAATTAAACTCTAACTATTGACTGCCTGTCTATATTTATTGTGTTTGTGACATTGCATGGTTGTGATTGTGTAGTTCGTAAATCTTTAATATTGTATGTCGCCTACTCCAGGAATGTTTATCAATAGGAAACGAAAATGGCTGTTCGGCTTATTTTAAAAGGTAAGCTGTCCTGTATATTTTAATTTTTAAATACTTTATAGGTACAGTTTATTTATTATATTTGACAGTATATCTGATATATTTATTATAACATTCGTAAATACACCGTGACCGCTAATAACCCGAAAGATTTAAGCTAACGATACTAGAGCCTAAGATATTTTCTGTATACATAAAAACACAAAGTTTACCTTAAACAAATATCCCGGTCCCGAGGCGGGTATCGAACCTGCAACCTTCTGCGTCGCACCGGACCTTCGCCCGTTAGGCTATAGAAGTCGTCGTATTATTTTAGATTTCCTAAAAGGTCCCACGTCAGTAAATAATAGTGCTTGTTACGTCTACATTAGTTTCTCCATCTGTGTTGCAAATATTATTCCACCGTATTGCGATTTAGCTATAAATTCAGACTATTATTAGTAGGATTGATTACGAAAGCGTTGCGTTTGCAATTTGGTTATTTTAGATTTAAATCGCGGAAATATTAGTTAAAAACATAATAGTGATTCTAAATGTAGTTTAATGATAGAATCTAATGCATTTATCGTCAACAACACATTTTATTTATGTTTGCTACGGTTTAGTATTAAATCGGCTCTTCTTGTATCCAACTAAAACTGTTGCAATTTCCACTTCATCTGTTTGTGACCTATTTAATTTAAAATAGTGTAGGTAAACTACGCGCTGAGGTGATTCTTTAGCATGTCGCAACGTGATAAAAGAATAAAGATGAGTAGATAAATAACAAGTCGATAATTAATGCTAATGTAAGCAAATGTTAGTGACAGCATGATCGCACTTTCTGTTATATTAAGTGTATTCGTGACATTGACGCTAAAAATCACTCAGTTACTATTAATATACAGTACTATACAGTAGTGTTATACATTAGTACTGTCGACTGTTTTGCATTATATCAGACATAGCAGGTAATTGACAGCTGTTTCAAGCTCCGCGCTTGATAAGGCCCATATCGCCGCTAACGCACAATCGTGTAACAAGATAACGCGACTAAATGAAACTATGCAAATAATTATCCGATATTGTTTTCTGTGATTACAGCAAAAACAATGGCGAAGTCTTTGAATTCAATAAAAAAATAAACATTTATCCTGTGGACGCGAGTACGTCAACTGTGGAAATATTTGGATCGTCTAAATCTGTACTAAATGGCCTCAGGCTTAGGTGATTCAAACCCAAACGTGCGCCTGGTTATTCTGCACTTGATCTTTCCTTTTTGTACGATTCGGGTTCACTGGAACCACAAGATTTTTCATGGGTATTATCAACTCGAATATCGTTTATTAAGTTAAAATCGATACGAGCGAATGTCGCTTAAATTCAAATATGTGGAGGGTCGGTAATAACCTCTATCTAAATTATCAATCACTGTCAATTAAATTGTCCAATCTCAGGCCGTTGATGGTGCACGGGTACGCTGACATTTCAATTAAAATTGGAGACAACTCTATAATATTACCTACGGTCAAGTAAATAATTGCTTTACCGCGCCTGAACCCTCCATGCCATCCATGGCCGGCAACCAACGTTTAAAGTGATTTAATATATGAAACGGTTCATTTTAATAGCTTTGGGCATACAACAAAAATCGATCTATTTATGACATAATGACGACATTATGTCATAAATAGATCGATCGATTACACGAGTAAAGGAGTGTCTAGTTTAGGACATTCTTCGTGCTAAATAGCTTTGAACGATTGAATGATGAATAGCCTGTGACTATATTCTATTCATAAAAATAATTTCACATTATAGAATAATTTATAATTAATGTAAATCGAATAATATTTCTGATGCTTAACAAATAGGTACTTACCTTCTCTTAAGATATCTCCAAGGCTGCTTAAAAGTTAAATTTAAATACGGAAGTGCGATTTGCAACGATTACCTTTTTTATACTTTTAATTCGGCTGTGACAAAACCAACAATCAGATATAACCGGGTGCATATGTGTGTGGGTATTGATATGCGGGTCGCTACAAAGCAACAAACTCCCGTAATATTTTCCAGTTGGCTACTCACATGAGTCCAGGAGATAATTTGCCGTCGCGTCGGGTCCCAAACAAAGAGCACGTCACCGCCGTAGGCGCG
Source organism: Chloroclystis v-ata (assembly GCA_963691955.1). Taxonomy (NCBI): domain Eukaryota; kingdom Metazoa; phylum Arthropoda; class Insecta; order Lepidoptera; family Geometridae; genus Chloroclystis; species Chloroclystis v-ata. The sequence continues at coordinate 4,390,360 of OY829902.1, read as the reverse complement.
GCGGAAGCGATTTGACTGCGGATGTGACGTCACAGGGGGTCCCCGAGGCACTTTGCATTCAAATCATAAAAGTAGTGTTTGCGTTTATTTTTTAAAATTCGAATAAAATATTCCAAAAATTTTAGTGTGGTGTGAAAGCAATAGTTTTTATGTGGTACCAGATGTAGTTATATATATATAGTGTCGTTTCCTTGAATAATGAGACCTATGCCCAGTTGGATGCAATAATGATGTAAAAATTATACTGCAAAAATATAAAAAAAAATTTGTTTCTTCTTTACATTCTACTCTTCATTTAAATTATAGAAATACATTGTTCTAAACATTTAGATTATGTTTTACACAACATTTTGCTATTTGAATAGCATTTCCTGTTTTCTTCAAAAACATGAAGATTATATTCAAAGATAAGATAAGATCAAGATTCTGATTGAATATAAAGTGACTTTAGGTACATAAAACAAGACACATTTCAATTTTCATAGGAATTAATTAGACAGATATTTCGATTGCTGGTCTGTTTCTTATCAATGAATGTAAAGGTTAAAAATATTACCTACATTCATGAAGAAGAATATACCGGCGGAACGTAACCTTGAGTAGGTAGTATTTATGTTATCTGTGCCACGGGTGACGTAGGCTCTTGAGACTACGTATACCGCCATCTTTGTTTTATCGGCAAAGACTGTTGATTCACAAGATCTCCACAAGATGTCTCTGCTCAAACGATTTATTGATTTTCACAGTTTTGTATATTGTACTATTGATGCTGCCTAAATATCAACATTACACCCTTGAAAAAACCTACAAATTGATATTCTACGTGAGTGGTTGTAATGTTGACACATCAAACACATTAAATATATCATGGTTCCAGTAGAACCTATTATATGTACCTATTAGGGGATTTGGTATAATGGGTAATCCAGTAAACCAAGCTACACACGCTGAAAGAGATTGGATGGTTTTGTTTTAGTTGGCACCACACTGTCTAAATATTAGTTTATTTATTTAGTGTGATTTTGAGATGATATCTTATATCTATCTAGATATCTTATATATAAAATAAAGTGGAGTTAGTAACACTCTTTAGAACTCAAAAACGGCTACTTAAATTTGACATACATATGTCTTTAACTTTGGTAGATTTTTATCGCGTTTACAATAATTGATACCCTGTCGATTGTATCTTAATCTTGTTTGCATCTAACTTCAGATTCAATATTGTGCTCGACATTTCTCGGGTCCAATTAGCTATTAATTATTCCACAAGGGCCATATTTGGTAGTAACATTATGGTCCATGTTCTGTGGTGATTTGTGCATTGTAGAATAGACATGTGAATCTACCCATCAATTCCCAATAAACCCTTGGAACTATGTAGTGATATTATATAGGTACCTACATATAATCATGTATTTCTATATCCTAAAGTAATCATTCTTGTCTCTGTCAGGTGTGGAATATGCCGTTCTATCCCAACTTGGTTAAATTAATCCGAAAATTGATTTTCGCTGTTAAGGCTTAGCTCTCCTGGCTATGGTTATTGTACATGATAGAATTGAGTGGCCTGGTGTATTGAAAAACTATTTTAGTTACGGAAATTTTGAATTTACTGAATAGTCGTCAACACATGGAACGAGATTTCTAACAGTTATTGTTGTTATTTTGTAATAAATAGTTTAAAATAACCTTAAAATAAATTAAAGTGCGACGGTAGATAAAATTTGCCCATGAAATCCAGCCTCTTAAAAATACTTAAACTCAGCAGAATCTTGGTAGAGTCACGTAGCCATAATGTAAATTTGCATGCTTAAGCACATATCTCCAAACCGTGGTTTATGAACCGCTGTACACCGGGTAATGAAACTTTGTTTACACTCCACTATGTATTTGAGAGCTTGCTCTGCCACTGTTGGAAATAACTGATATTCGGATCTCTGCGTTTATGTTCTCATAGTATAGTCATCAACATCATCATTTCAGCCGTCGGACGTACACTGCTGGATATAGGTCTCACTTTATGAAAAAAATCCCTTAATTAATTCTCATAGTAATTTAAATTATATTCAGCCCGTTTTAGTCAGGGATCCGTAGTACATGGAAATCAAGTGATTACTAACAAGCTAATTTTTGGTGAGTATCTTCGTTTCGATGAGACGTCCAAAGATATCCTATACCCAACTCTCGATTGTGGTAGCTAACAGAGATATCAAGGATTAAAAAATTCAAGGATGTAAAAACGGCATAACAGACCACGAAATTTGTAGGACAATATGTTATAACTCAAGATAATTATCTAAATTATATAAAAACATGTTTGTCCTACAAAACCTATGGTTTGATCAAAGAGTCCGCCATTTCCAAAATGTGTCGAAAACGAGGTCAATTTAAATGATTACTATGATTACTAACCAGCTGATTTTTTGTTGTATACTTAATTAATATTTATAAAATCTAACGGACATATTGTCCGACAAATTTTGTGGTCCGTTATCCCGGTTTTACATCCTTGAATTTTTTAATCCTTGATATCTCTGTTAGCTACCACAATCGAGAGTTGGGTATAGGATATCTTTGGACGTCTCATCGAAACGAAGCTACTCACCAAAAATTAGCTTGTTAGTAATCACTTGATTTCCATGTACTACGGATCCCGGCCTATTTTCAGTTTAAGTTTACTTAGGTATATCTTCAGTTTAGCAGTATAAAGTATGCGATTAGCACAGAACCAAACAAATTTACTTAACAAATTGTTTTTACCTAACGCGATTTCCGTAAAAACTGGAAATATTTCAGAATTTCACGCCCGACTATTCTGAATTTTTCCCAGAGTTAAGCATCATAATGATAAGGGTTCCTATTAACAAGGCAATTAACCTAAACCTGTCTGCGTCCTTTCAAGAACGTGGCGTTAATGTATAACGCGACCGCTGTATACCCATAGTCTCAGGAGCTTGTGGGAAGGACTTCAGATCCTCGATGATTGTTGACTATTCATTAGCTACACCCACTTACCACAATGTACCTACTCTTTATTATAGAAACTAGATTGTTGTTCTCTGCAGTTAACTTTGTTATTGTGCATTCGCTGAACGACTTATCACCTATTCATCATCACTATTTTTGTTCCCACTGCTGGGAGCCAGAGACTTCTGGACGAGAGAGATTATCCACAACGCTGGCTAAGAGCGGGTTGTGAATGTGCTTCAAACTTATACAAGCTCACAGAAAATGCCGTTATCCTCACGATGCTTGCAGTCACCGTTAGAGCACATTTTTTCAAAGCGCACATCATTTTCCAGAAGTAAAATTCACAAATTGATGAAAATAAAAATATGTCTCATGATTATTTTGAAAATTTGTTACATTGCATTAATGAGACGTCACTAAAAATAATGTACGTTTTTTTTAACATCTGTATATTATTCCATAGTATCCGTATTTCACTATTGTTAAGCACATTCGAGGACTGTCCCATCAAATTGATGGACGACATACTCCGCCAAATCAATCATTTACCACATGTGTGGCGTGAAAGCCTCCTGAAAAATGCACGTGGATTTCTCTATCTGGAATCGTTGTATTTATAAATTCACAACAGCGTGAAATAGATTTATCACATTCTGTAAATAATAACAACAGGCCAGTAATTAACAACATGAAACCTTACCTAGTGAGTGACATTACAATGATAAATTTGGCTGGTTTCGGCCTAGTGCCAGAGATTTTACACGTTATAAAACCGCGTTCTATCAATGAACATTTCCCTGACTCATGAGTTTGAACAAACTTGATGAGAAGCGTATTATCATAAAACGGCTTACAGTTTATATTGCAGTTCTGATTTCCATTCTGAATTTCGCATTTCGCCGTCGAAATACGTTCATCTTGTCGGATGATAGCTTCTGATAACGACCTCAATAGAGACGCTTTTAATGAGTTAATCGGAATTATCGCGAATTATTCTTGGAAACGAATAAATAAAAAATCTGATTGAAATTAATAATAAACTTTGTAAATGAATTTTCAGTTATTTCCGGAAAAATATGTTTAGCTTGTCTGTTAGCTACAAACATATTTTTCCAGAAACAACCGAAATATTTTTAGTCTCTTTTCAGATTAGTCTATAATCGAAATAGTGTTACAGGAACATGCCTGTAAAACTGTTTCATTTGAAGCCGGGTTGAATAATAATAAAAAATCATGTTGGGGTGACTGACGGTATATTGTGTTCTATAGAAACGTGACGTCTTTTTCGTCACGTGTTCTGTAAGCTGTCTCACTTGGGCTGCTGAAAGCATAACAATAGATCAGGTATAAAACTCTGATTTTTTTAAGAGATTCTCTTTCATATTTTGCTACTTTTATGATTATAATCTTCTTGAACGAGATTAATGAACCGCGCTAAAACATATCAAGTACATATATTATGGTAACTTGTCAGAATTTTGTTTGTTTACCTGTTTAGTTCATGTTTTAATTAATCATTATTTGAAGCAGACATTTCAGCTGCGAGCTATTACCTAATCATAAAAAAATCCATCTCATATTTTGGAGTTTCGTTAGTTACCTATGTCGCGAGTGGCAGCAGGCTCATGTACGGCAGATTACCAAGTACTAAGCCAGCGGTCCTCGCACGTAATCACAGCCCGTGGGAGCGGCCACACCGGCCAAGATTAATTAGTGTTCTGGTTAAATTAATAACGGGTGGCACGCACCCATGGCCGGCCCACGGCCCGTCCATAACAAAACAATGGACGGGATAATCAAATCGTATTAACAGTTTGAATGGGACTAGACGGATTAAGACGGCTGTTTTCGTAGCGCGGAGCTATGTTTTGCTGGCTCGGATTGCGGGACTGGACGGTCTGATGATTGGGATTGAATTGAATATTATGAATAAGGGCAGAGTTTTATCGCTATAACTTGGTTTTTTCCTTATAAATTTGCCGATTATAATATATGTATAAAACATTATAAATTATATAAAAACCCTTGGGTTAAAAATCATCATATCAGCCTTTCAATCAGTTGTTCCATGACTCCATTCCAGATTAAAGATTCCAGGTTTAAGTGAAAATTATCACACGAAATGTACAAAAATTATTTTCAAAGCATATTTTTATTACGGGAACCTTGAATGAGATTCCGTATTTTATCACTTCGAATTCCCACCTCGGATTCAGATGTCTCATAATGAGCGACTCGAGTAAGAAATCAAATATTCTCGTACCATTTATTTTCATTGTTCAGCTAAATCACTTTTCTGTCAGAACAAGAACGCATTATTTTACCTTGCTCAGTCAAAGCAAATCATTTTAACAATACGCCGAGCATTGAACGAAAATAAGATTAAAAGGCGAACGCACTGCGAAGAGGTCGTCTAGTTTGCGTTTTTTAAAAGAAAATGTCTGCAGAGTTTTACGAACTATCCCAGTAATTTTTGACTTACGCTGGAGCAAATGTCTGTGTTCATTTTTCAAGAAAGGAATAACATTAAAAAAAATCCTTTATTTTACTATCTACTTAATCTATGTATAACCTACACATTTCTTCTCAATAAAATAATAAAAATAGAAAGAAAATGCCGAAAATAAGAAGTCGTATGGTACTTTTCCTCGTAATTCCTAAGTGAATAATCACACTTAACTTACGTAATAAATCGGACTGACCTCTGACACAACGAATTGGGAATCCCAATTTGGGATATAAATTAGAAGTATGTAGAGTAGACATATCTATCAAAATTATCCAAAAGTGTTCATATAAGTTGACCATATTCTTACACTTTTTTTTCCTAAATCTGTAACCTTAATGTAGAGTAGAATATCATAAAAATACAGATAATTCAATAAAATATAATAAATTATATCCTAATTATCTCGTCTCAAAAAATTGCTGTGTGTAAAGTTTCGTGTCCCAAGTTTTATTGAGATCCGGAAGTAAATTATAATATAACAAACATCTATCCGCAAACTGTCGCTTAGTATAACTAAAATTAGTAAGGATTAATTCAGTCTGTTTATAATTATCTAATTGACGCTATGATTATTATTTCCAATTGCATGAAATCAGACCGGCATTGAATGAATAATGTAGCTCATTTGGCGAAATGCAATAGCAGATGTCAGGGGACATCGGTATTGGATAAGCTAATTTTGCGGCCTGGCTATTATTATAGGTCAATTTGTTTGACCCCATCTAAAATAGTCGATCGCTTCTGAAAGCATTATTTTCATTACATGAATATTGCATTTCGTCTATAAGAATATAATTATTTAGATTTAGATTATGATATAAATGTAAACTAATGAAATCGTTATACTGCCGTGTGCTACTGACATAAGAAAAGGTAGGTACCTACACCATTCCGTGAACTGTACTAATTTATAACAAGCATCAAGCCGCTTGGTTTAGTGATGATACCACATCTCATGGATTCTTTCGAGGAGACCCGTACGTCATCATCATAGTTCGATGATACAAATGTTCATGATTGTAGCCGCGTAGAATTTATTAAATAGGTAATATTGAATTTCAGGCACTTTTGTGGGTAGTATCTCTGTAAGGCATAGGTATAGGTATACGTATTAGGCAGGTTTGAGTTCTGGTAAAATGTGGGAAATTTTCAGATTCAGTATCCTGTTCGTTTGAATAATGCATCAACCTGCCCCCTTGTAGCCAATTTTCAGAGCGACTTTTGACTGTGGAAAAGACTCTTTCTGACAAAGACTTGCTAAATATTATAATTTGTATACCTACTGTCGTCTTGTTTCTGTATATGAATATGAAATTCATAAATAGAAAAGAGTATTAATAAAATGTATGTCAAAATATCTACAATGAAAGTTCTGTAATCTGGGATTGTATAATTATATGAAATGAATAATACCTATAGTTATTGTATTATCAGACGAATAATTAAAGAGAAAATGATATTCCTATGTTATGGAGCTTGCTTGTGTTAAATTCACACAATTCCGGCTCCAAGTTAGGACTAAAAGCATACGAGTGTTTGCTTTGGAAACCAATTTAACCTAGATTTTGAGAAGAGATAGATAGATCTAGATAGGTTTGCGCTCGGTGTTGAAAACGTTCGGACTAGGAATACTAACCGGTGGCTCGCTAGAGCTTCGATCCTAAACTTTTTCTGCTCCCATTGGCAAACTGTATTCCAGATTATCTTCTACGGAAGAGACTCGACTCGAACTCATTTTATCCTCACGTAACCGTGTTTGCTTTTCACTCTGTTTAAACATGCCTACAAAATGCATCTTTCTCGGAATCGCGGTTTCACCCGTATAAAACATTTTCATGGGGATAGCGTGAAGTTATTTGCCGTTGTAATGCAAATATTTTATTAATTTAGAACTAAACCAAAGCTTCTATTTTAATCCCATAAAAAAGTACCTACTTATGTTACGAAGTTTTGAGGGTTGTTTTAAGCACTAAAAATATTAAACAAGTATAATTTATTTACAGAGGACTTACAATATTATTTATTTACATGGGCGATAAGCTAGTTATGAACCAAACTTCTGAAATATTAATATGCCAAAACCCATAGTATGTAACTTGAAAACAAACGTGCAACAAAGTGAATAATGTCCAAAGAAGTTTTGAACGTAAACTTGCAGCCGTGTCCCAAGTCTAGAGAAACTCGAACTCGATACAGCAAGTTTATTTACAGATATATTAGACCAAGAGCCTGTGATGGCCAGACCTTCCTTTAATTCACAAGCGTGAAAATTCTTTCATGTGTATGTCTAACATAGGTAAGAATAACCCCCAAACATGAAACCTGGATCGCGGTTCCTTTGGGAGATAACAACCTGTTATCTCCCAAAGGAACCACGATCCAGGTTTCATGTTTGGGGGTTATTCTTACCTATGTTAGACATACACATGAAAGAATTTTCACGCTTCAGAATTAAAGGAAGGTCTGGCCAGACCGGGCTCTTAGTATAGACTAATAACCTGTGATGGCCAGACCTTCCTTTAATTCTGAAGCGTGAAAATTATTTTATGTGTATGTCTAACATAGGTAAGAATAACCCCCAAACATGAAACCTGGATCGTGGTTCCTTTGGGAGATAACAGGTAAAAGGTTGTTATCTCCCAAAGGAACCGCGATCCAGGTTTCATGTTTGGGGGTTATTCTTACCTATGTTAGACATACACATGAAAGAATTTTCACGCTTCAGAATTAAAGGAAGGTCTGGCCAGACCGGGCTCTTAGTATAGACTAATAACCTGTGATGGCCAGACCTTCCTTTAATTCTGAAGCGTGAAAATTATTTTATGTGTATGTCTAACATAGGTAAGAATAACCCCCAAACATGAAACCTGGATCGTGGTTCCTTTGGGAGATAACAGGTAAAAGGTTGTTATCTCCCAAAGGAACCGCGATCCAGGTTTCATGTTTGGGGGTTATTCTTACCTATGTTAGACATACACATGAAAGAATTTTCACGCTTGTGAATTAAAGGAAGGTCTGGCCATCACGGGCTCTTAGGTTATATTTGTTCCAGTTATTTTTGGCCCTTCCTGTCGCGACGCGTGCGAATTTAAGGGCCGAGGGATGGGCAGTCTGATCTTTTACTTTGTCGCCGTTGTTCTTTGCATTAACCCAATTTGGAGCTTTAAATTTTAAGTAAACAATGCTTAGCCTCTGTTGTATTCAATTTTGTGTCATTATTCTTGAGCTCTAAGTGGAATGGAAGTGATTTTATTTTGTTGAAACGGGATATTTCTGATGTATTTTTTTCATCACAAAATCACCATTAAATATTTTAGAGTCAAAACCTGTGTAACATAATAGCAAGTATAAATTGCGACGTAATATAACTAGATACGTCACAAATTAGAATACAAAAATGTTATTAATTTGTTACGCTAATATGTAAATCAGGGCGAAACGAACAGATTAGACGGAAAACAGAATTATTTTATTTGAAAACTTATTGACAATCAATCTATAAAAAAAACTTTTTCTCATATTATAAACGATTTTATTATTCACATTGTAATTTTCTATCTCAATAAAAAATATATTACTCAAAGAATGAAGGCAAAGTAACGTTGTGCCCGATCTAATTGGCTCCACGGATTGGGTTCGCGATTCCAAACTCCGTAGAGGTTTTAAAATGTGTGCGCAGAGTTAACCATTACTTTCTGTTTTGTTTACCCCCGACGGACAAATACCGGGGGAAATACTCCAATATACCGCGCAACTGAGAGCAAAGAATATAATAAATAACATAAGTAACTTATTCAAATATTGATTTATTTTAGAGCAAACATTGAACACTCAACTACAACATCACATAGTTATACATTCTCCGCAAATGTGGAAAATGTTTAAGGAGAGACATGATGCGTACACTTATGGACAAAAGCTTCTCATCATAAGCGTCGTTGAGCACCATTTTAACTCTACTTAACCAGTCACGTTCTCCTCTCGCATATTGTAGAATCGAACAACGAGATACTAATGAGTGCACTACTTTCTTTTTAAATCACTTAATTATATTATATCACACCGATATACATTTGATTTGTAATCATTTAAATTTAAAGACATTTTAGCATTTAAAAAAGGCCGAACCAACTTTCTAACGCATAAAACTTTCCACGTAAATGTCTCTCAAATAAGAAACCATACCGCAAAACCTTTATTTCGTGTAAATCAAAGCTCGTATCATCTCATTACCGTTATCTCTCGAAAATGACTGTAACACGTCGCGTTTCCATTGTTTTTTATTTCCACCGCGTCGCGGCATTGTGGCGTTATCAGCGTCAGTCCGACGTCGGCGGTGTTGGCCGCCGCCCGTGCACGCGCCCGCCGTACACTCGGCCCCGCAGTTTCCCGCTCGCATCCGACACGCCGCCGCCAGTACCGCGCCGGGAAATGTCCCCCTGATACCCGCAAACGGTGTGTACACACTAGTGCTCCTAACCTAATGATAAGTTAATGTGCCGGCTTCGACACAGTGTGTGCTGCACGTGATCGGATTACGAAAAGGGATAACATTTGGCGTAAGTAGGTTGCCGTAGTCGGGTGCTAATGAATTAGGCGACCATGCGACTCTGGGGATTCGGTTCTTGATAACGACCGCGGTGTCGAAGGTTGCCATCGCGATGCTAGTCAGCTGTCAACTTATCTTTATTATCATTTTCAACATTATCTAACGCTTTGTACGCAACCAAAATAATTCTAAGAAATCAGAGGATTAAGAAACCTGTTGATTTAATTCCGTGCCACTTCTGTGCCGCACGCTTAAGGGTTAAAACCACTTTAGTTTTCACGTTTGTACGTTCCCTTGTCTCATGTCCTTAGCTTTAGCCTTTATGTAACAAACGTGCTCCGTCTCACGTTGGAAAAGATTTTCCTCATATAATTTTACCTGCTGCGTTTCAATCTTTATCGCACGTAAATACCAACGTCTACGACCGAAGTATAATCATAAAATAGTATTGGAGTATTTTTCTGTGTTGCGTGAACATTCAAATCAAGTTTATGTTCGCGCTTCCCCTGCACATTATCTATACGACTCACGATACTATCCGCCCTTTTAGCCCTTTGAGAATTCTGTAACAGGACAAAAATAAGAATATACAACCAAGGAATGGTAAAATGATTGGTCTTTTTCCTTTAAGATGAAAAAACCCTGAATATTTCCAAACTTGCGATAATTATAGAAAGTTTTCAATGATATGTAAAATATATTTGGTGCTCATGCCAACAAACACACCCACTAAGGGGCGTATAAGCATTACCCATCACTATAATAGTTTCGAAACAATTTACGAACTGCTATTATTTATGATCTGTCATTGTTTAATAGATCATTCGTTTAAGCGTAACATAATAAGGCCCAATTTAACTGCCTTTATGGAAACTTTAAAATGCGGGAATTGAGGGTTCTGAGAATTTTAATATTTTATATAATATTTTAAAATAATAATTATTTAATCCTTTTATACTTGAGAGATATAAACGTTAACCAAATTACTGCCTTCTTGATTTCAATGTGTTTTTGTTAGACGATATAAGTTAAAATGTTGTCCAGTAATTGTATTCTTCAAGTATAACCCCATGGCCTAATATGTATGCAATGCATATATCTTTTACTTTATTTCACTCCAAGTTTTCTATTACGGCGTTTACAACCCACTGAGTTTTATGATTTGATAAATCGCGTAGATATCTGTAGATAAGAGAATATTAGATTCTTTGAAGCTATACAAACAAAGTTATATTAGAAAACACTTTGGAACATGATTACTAATAATAATCTTTAAATTACTTATAAGTCTTGTACTTATTAGAATTTACAATATGAACATTTTACAACTTATGTCTCTATTTATCGTCGTCGTGTTTACGGCTCGTGTAAAAGTTATTTTAGTTCTGTAAGATATTTATCTTGTTTCCCTTTCATTTTTATTGCTATCATGGTTATGTTAGCTTTCTTTAGCAAGAAAAGCTAATATACGTATCAGTTTTCACCTGAGTAAACTCTGGGATATCGAGGTTTTACGGCTTCAAGGATAATAATAACAGCTGTGAAAATAAAAATTAAATGCTATTTCTCAATCACCAACAATCTTAAAATTGCTTCATCTGTACTGGGAAAACCACTTTTCCTTCTCATTCCAAGCAGGCGACAACTTTGCAATTGAGTTTGTTAATTATGTTCTCGAATACGATTGTACAAATGACATTTTAGATACATAATGTATTACGAAGTACTCATGTAGAAGTTTCGTAGTGAGGCAATGGCTCAGAAACGTAATTATAACTTGGAATAGACAAAACACTAGCTGGCAGAACAATTTCGAAACAAACATTATGTCGCGAACGACCTACACATAGTTCAATTAATAGGATTCAAGAAAATTAAGGCCCTTTGTAAAACAATGCTTTTGTATTCTTTCATAGCCGTTGGGTGGTCTTTTGACAAGACGGTGAATTCTTAGTATCGTTTAGGTAATTAATTGCTTAAGAATTTGCGAGAGGAGGCATTTCTTTTCTTATTCGCTAAATGATAACATTAGTTTAAATTTAAGGTTCTGGAAAATTCTGTCCACTAAAATTACAACTTTTAAAAAAAATACAATGATTTACTGCTACAAATTATAGCTTTTCCAGATTAATATGCTAAAACTATTATACAAATGGAAAATAATAAACAAATTACTCAGATAGTAATTAATCTGCCTTGTACGAGTATACGAACATTTACCCGTGTTGCACTAAGATATGCCAAAAGAATAAAATAAAAAATATAGAATAGCAATGCCGCTGAGGAAATAAATGAATAGCAACTAACACAGTAATGGTCGGCTATTTGCCGCCTTTGTCAAATAAATGGAGGCTCTTTTCTCAACTCAATACCATTAATAGGATCAAGATCTAATCAACCGAGCACTATTGAGAACCTAGACTCCCATCAATAAGAAGTAGCGAGTGTCGATGCGACTCTATAACTTAGGCTAAAGGGGACTTTTAGTGGTCCCGATGGAGCCATCCCAGATATTCTGCATAGGAAAATGTCGGGATTGGAGCAACGATTCCTAAACAAAAAGTCTAACAAACTTATATCTACTGCATTATTGAAAAAAATATAAAATGAATAGTAGAGATCTACTGTAGGTACCTAAACATTAGGCAATTGGTTTTAGAAAAATTAGTTGGAACCTTAAGATCTAGGTAGACTATTGTTTATCCGCATCGGACCAAAAAGTGTGATGATGATAACAAATAACTTTCTTTGCATGTGTTTCATCAACTTTCACTTTGAAATGAAATGAAATAAAATATTTTATTTAATGTATGAATATTAAATGTAAACTTATGTTCCAAGTATCCTAAGGAGGACCCTTCCTAGAAATGTGCAACAGGCTTTGCCTATCATATCTACGAAAAATATAATTTGGGACTATGTTGAAAATTAAATGGAAGACATACGCGTTATAGAAATTGTTCAAAGAATCATAACAAGCTCTACAGACAAGAATTATTAACGAAATCGATCCACTCATTTAAACACAATGCCTTGACCAAGGGAGGTGAATAAATTTTGATAATCCTTACATGTATACGAGTAAGATGTGATTCGTTCTTCTGCAAGGTCGCAAGGTAACTAGATGGCCCTACATACGAGTAGGCAGGTAGTAAATAACATCTAATGCACGTAATGTGCAATTTTCTCTGTAAGTGGGCGATGATCAGTGTAGTAATAAGAGCCAACAAGATTAGGTCAAGATCAAACCGCTTCATGAGTACAATTCTGTTTGAAGTAGAAACCAAACTGCTTATTTTATCAACTAATCCGAAACGTGACCACTTCTTTGTTTGTACGGACTAATATAACGTACTTTGAGGGGTTTCATTGCTAAAATTTGTAAAGGGAAGGCGGTAGTAAAATGAATTTTATTATACTTACGTTTGCGAGCGTTGGTATTATGCATTGTCATTCAGTTTGTTTACTTGGGCTAAATAAAATAACTTTCTTTGTAAATTATACCTGCAACTATTTAGACTAAGAGCCTGTGATGGCCAGACCTTCCTTTAATTCACAAGCGTGAAAATTCTTTCATGTGTATGTCTAACATAGGTAAGAATAACCCCCAAACATGAAACCTGGATCGCGGTTCCTTTGGGAGATAACAACCTTTTACCTGTTATCTCCCAAAGGAACCACGATCCAGGTTTCATGTTTGGGGGTTATTCTTACCTGTGTTAGACATACACATGAAATAATTTTCACGCTTCCGAATTAAAGGAAGGTCTAGCCAGACAGGGCTCTTAGTATAGACTAATAGCCTGTGATGGCCAGACCTTCCTTTAATTCTGAAGCGTGAAAATTATTTCATGTGTATGTCTAACATAGGTAAGAATAACCCCCAAACATGAAACCTGGATCGCTGTTCCTTTGGGAGATAACAACCTTTTACCTGTTATCTCCCAAAGGAACCACGATCCAGGTACGAGCACGAGAACTTTTATGTGCCTATAATACATTAATTTTAACCGGAGGAGTTAGGTCGCCTGTTTAATACATTTTACGTGGTAATAAAATAAATCCGTAAAGTCTGTCACGCTGACTTGTCTGATATGGATGGGGTGGGACTTGATGAATAAGGGGAAAGTAATCCTCAGTATACATTTTATTTACGTCCGATTCAAGACTCTAAAAATACTTATAGAACGAGAGTAATATTTGGATTAATAGGTATGTATTGTGCACGAGTCAAAAACATGTGAAGGCATACATCGTGAGGAAACCGCCTTGTTTTGATAACTTTGAAAATTTTGAAAGACAGGGGTTTATGTGTTGCATATAAAATTTAGTTCCATTTTTTATTAAAAGTGTCAGGTCAAAGCAAAGTTTGTTAAACGCTCGTAACACTAAATGTGCTAGGAATTTTCAATCATTGTAAACGTAATGGTCAAATATTGGATAGTCAGTGGAATCAGACGAGCGCCTAATGTATGTTTTTCCTGTTTCCATTCGGGAAATTATTGCTCATTAGTGACTTACGGATGATAATAGACCGTTAATTAGTACATTCCTCGGAAGCACACGTGATAGGATTTGATCAAAACAGTTTTTAATTAGAAGAATAAACACAATTAATTGAAAGCGAAATTATTTATTTTCTTGACCCAATTATGACTTCCGATCTTCCATAGATCATTAAAAAACAATAAACGTAAAAAAAATTGTCTACATTGCTTAGAAGATCTTTTTAACACAGTAAATGAAATATTTTGTTCGACTACCAAGCGTAAAGCTTCACAGACACCATCGTATTTTCATTACAAGGCAAAAGGTGAATATTTAAATTAGATACAAGGCGTTACTCCCAACAAATTAGGGGAATTTGCTGTTATCAGGCAGTTCTTGTAAAGTAATTAAATTTCATTGCAGGAATTAATCCTTTAAAAATAAACATGAGCTCGTCTATTCTACTCCGCTGCCCTAATGTGAAGGGAGATTACGCATTCAACGCGAATGTAATGTGTTTCAGTATTTGTTTTTGGACTTTGTGCTGTTGGCTCTGTAAATATATTGACGTTAAGCTATCGTTTTTAGTTTCATGTTTTTAGCCAAATAAAAATAAACTGTGTGGCGCTAGCCTGAAAATAGTACCACCCAATTCCCATGGTCGTCAAACGTCGTTTTGTGTATTTTTTGACACAATATTATTATGACAATACAATGTTCTTAAACAATTTATTTAACTGGAATTTAAAACGCAGTGTTCTATTTACATTACTCTTTCTTAGAATATACTAAGTAGAATTTCTTTAAGTCTCAAGTTAAATCCAATTTAAGTTTATCTTGGAGCCAGTCTCTTTCTTTTTATGCACTTAGTTTCTTTCTAATGTAGTTCTTACGTAACCCGTATTTCCTAAAGCTGAATTTATTTATTTCTTTAGTTTGTAAACTCA
This sequence comes from Chloroclystis v-ata, assembly GCA_963691955.1. Taxonomy (NCBI): domain Eukaryota; kingdom Metazoa; phylum Arthropoda; class Insecta; order Lepidoptera; family Geometridae; genus Chloroclystis; species Chloroclystis v-ata. The sequence goes on along the minus strand of OY829902.1, from coordinate 4,374,894 downwards.
AGAAACTAATAAATTATCTGCTTTCCAGAGTTTGACTATTCTAAGAAACTGGATACAATTCAGAACAATCTTTTTATATTATTTTGTTATTTTTGACAGATTTATCCAACAAAATTTAAACCTCGCACCGTAACATCAAATCAAAATGATAATAACTGGTGAATGCCCTGAGCAAATGTTATACCAACGTCAAAAAGCAAAGCATAAATAGAGCATACAAACATCCAACTTTCTAATCCAATTACTACCAACGTTGTGAGCCATCACTCTTCATTTCGAAATAATTAAATCCCTTAGTATAGCTGTAGGGCTTACCTTAGATATAAGTTATAAGTTTTAGGTAAACAATGCAGGCAACCCATCGCCAATTTAGGTCAGGGACTTTGGTCACCGCCCTACAGTCTATTATGCTAGCTCGACCGATAATCCACGGTACTAGCTAATCAGAAATGAACACTATGTTATGTTCTGTGATTACCGATACCAATCTAGAACCATTATTGGACTTCGAATTGATCGTAGGAGATGTCAGACCATAGGGTAATAAGCTCCGATATTGATGATTTATGATCTGACCATTTGTGTTTCATTGCTACTAAAGATATTAATTTCTTTGAGCTTTGACATGGAATTAATGTGATGTTATAATTATGATTGTCAATAGAGATACCTCTTTATAAAGCAAGCAAGTGGCGATAAAAATCATCTAATTGTAGAACAAAAGTATTACTTACTACCTCCTGCTACCGTGAAATCAACATCTCTTTATATCCGTATCTTATTACTGAATTAACAGATTACGTCGCAAAGATAATCTTCTAAACACATACAGTTACAACAAAAGGCGACATGAATCATCCATTTTACACCACAAAGATCAAAAGTATTGCTCTCCAGCGAACATCCTGGTCCCGTAACTTGTATTGACCTCACAAATCCCCGGGTCAATAGGTACCGTGAAATCTGTAAATCAATTTCCACGCTAACTCTGCGGTCGTAAGGTAGTCTTGACACGTGGTTCTTTGAGAATCCATTTATGCCATTCGCCAAACTTTGTTCCTCTTGGCTTTTGAAAGGGCCGTTGTTTTGTTTTTGTTTCTGAATCGGAATATATTATGTATAAGATAGTTTTAACATGGATTTATGGTAAAAAACCGGAAACGTTTAAAGTTGAAGGAAACACCTATAATTATACTCGTAAATAGTAAAATATTTTCTAGTCTTGTTATAGTTTGCCTTGAACATAATAAACATAATAACTATGTTTTCTATTGTTGATTTTCCTTCATAAGATCAATAATTTACATTCCTAACCTGTTAACATAAAAACATGTTATCGTACTATAATTACAATACTAGGTTTGTATGATAGAACCGTTCTTTTTACTACGAGTATAGTTTAATATTATATATGTTTTGGGAAATATTTATAACCAGTCGTTTTTTAATAACATAAACAATTTCATAAAAATAACTGCTGCGGAAGCCTTAATGGGCGAGTCCGACTCGCACTTGGCCGATTTTTAATTTATGTACATATCGTAAATATCGACTTGTAAAAAAGGAAGCTGATAATTGTGTGTTTAATAAATAATAGCCGTGAGAACGAATAACTTTTAAAATGGCTCAAAGTTTTGTCGGGGGATGAATTTTGATCAGAGTTGGAAATCAACTTTATTTTACGTCAGAGTCTGTGGGCTTTTATAGGGCTGTAACTGCTGTTGTTTGTTTTGCGATCTGTATTTTAATATCAGCTTACCTTGTTGTTTAGTTGTTAATAGATCTGTATTATCTCCAACCAGTATTGATTTACATAAATGTTTCCGTCCACAGTCGTATCCATATTTCGTTACATAAACTATGTTACGATTTGGTTATGAACTTGTGATGCAGCAGTTGTTCAATAAGAACTAGTCAAAGGGTTTGTAAGTATTGTTGCAAAAGTACACAAAAGAAAGAAAACAATATTAGATAGTGAAAAGCTAGTATTTTTCCGTTGTATTTCATGATTTCCGATGGTCCAATTATGTAAATGAGCAGCGCCGCAACCCTATCACGTAGATGTCTAGTCGTACGCCACTGTCATTAGGAATACACTCTCGCAATGAGAAAGGCTAACGACTGTAATGTTGTCTAACTTCTAAAACATCACGTCCTAATTCAATTTTGCATTTCGCTCCGCCGCCGCACTTTGCGAAAAAAAGCAAAAATGAGTTTCATACTGCTCGCTGTGCCATTTACTCCCTAGGTGACAATTTTGAGGCTTTAATTTGAAACGCTGTTACTTTTAAACGTGCAGCTTAAAATACGTTGCTATTCGAAAAATTGATGCACCATAGAAATGTTTCATATCACCTAATTTCAACCCATGTTGGGTGAATCTAACTCATTAAGTTCTTGTGCTAATACTGCGCGTAATCACGAGTGATTTCTCACTCATTAGTATTTAGTGATTAATGACTAAACATTTCGTAGTCGTACAGATCACACAAATGGTTTTTACCCTATCTATACTTTTATGAAAGCAATTAACTAGATACCCTGGTTTCAATAGCAGTAAATTCGACTAAGCTCAAATTCATAGATATTCAAACCTAATGGCGCTACAGAGAGCAAACGTTTATTTAAACTGGATAATTTTCCACTAACCGTTGCGCGTTGATTAAGTCGTTTTCTTCATTTAACCCAGTTCTTATGAGTCATTGATTCTTAGCGTAAGTTGATTACGTCAACCACTTCCTTTAATTTATCCCAACATAATGACTTAAGCAAACAATTTGGTCTTTACATTATATTGGTCAATGCACCGCTTGCACCAGTATTCGATGAAATAAATCTGACTGCAAACGAATCTTGAATGGTATTTCAACTTTGCAACAACCCGACGAACAAAACAACCCAAAGCTCCAATTCAAAGGAGATTTCAGCTCCCTTGCATGGCTTACAGTGAAATTGCACTTACTGATTTGTGTCTTTTTTACGTGCAAGAACTGGAATCGGTTAACTTCGTAGAATTTACAATGTTATGGGCATTGTAATATATGTTGAAAGTACCGCGACTTACGTACTATTATTATTATTTGCTATATCACAGGTTTTGTCTTTCTATTTCCTAAGTAACACAATAACTCTGTTCAAAAATATCCATACTCCTCCTCCTCACAAAAACAATGACACATTCTGTTAAATTATTCAGTTTCGCGATTTGATTAACACCAAATGAATGTTAGCATAGAGCAGACATCAAGTCAACGACTCCATTCACATGCTCTCACAATTCCGACGTAGAGCGATAGTGTTTTATTAAAGGGTCGCCGTATATCGCAGTGGATAGTTTGATTGTATTGTCGGGCGCGGCTGGTTCACACAGCGCACAGGATCTGGGCTCTATTTGCGCCAGCGCCGCTCATGTGTGACATCAGACGCGCCCTGTTCTAATATACTGTGTAGTGACAATGGATGGATAGGTAAACTAATAATGGAAACTTAGGATTTCTGCCGAGAGGTCCATTAGTCATGAATAATAATCTTATCTGAATCATGGAATCTGTAAGCCTTAGTTATGAATAGTAGTTATATGTAGAAGCTAATTTAAAAACCCCTAGTTTTTAAGCAAGCCCATAAGTTCAAAGAAGAACATGATTGCATTATTCCTGAATCCTGAATGTGACTAGAACAGAGGATTCTCAAATACATTCATAATTGATTCATTGGCTCCCACCTGCATTTAAGCCCTGGGTTCCAATTTCACCGAGCACGATGCTATACCAACCTACTTATTTTCGTCTCTGACTGTGAGCCAATTCGATTTCACGGACCAACCGCTGCCAATGGCAACACTGGCAAGCTTTACCTTTCATATTTAGCTCCTGTTGGGATTTAGAACTATTGGTGAGGCGATAAATGCTGTTTACTCCAGTTAAACCCGAGATGAGTCGTTTTATAAACTATATAAAGGGACAAGACGAGATTATGGTAATCTCGTTATTGGTGTCAGCTTAATATGTTGAACACTTTCAATATGCGGCATACATGACGTAGTCAGGCGCTGTAACCGCGCCCGTTTCAGGATTACAGCTGACTCGCACTTTAATTTGTTTGCTGCGAAGTGTCCTTTACGTGTCTGTTGAAACGAAAAGAAGCTTTACTGGCGGCAGTAAATGTGAAAGGTCGTAGACTTTACTACGGAAGTTTTTCAGGTTGGGCTTAACGGAGCGTTCACCAGCCATAAGTCATTCAAAAAGATTATTGACTATATTTCTTTACTGGTGTTTTATGTTACAGGGCTCCTTCGTCTGTTATAAATCCATTATTTTTATGAAACTTTTAGGACGATGAGACACTATGGTGAAGAGTAGGTACCTATATAAAATATAGACGTAGCTAAGTAAAGAACTAAGTAAATATAACGTTTAATATCTTGGTGGGTGTTAGTGTACACACGTAACAGTATATTATTAATAGACTAACTGTACACCGCGATATTTCAAAGAGGTGTTTCTAATAAACTTCAAACAGTAGTTAGAGCATAGAATGCTTTCTCCACAATTATTCCGAATGCGTTAATTCAATATTGGTTTAGCGGCTCTCGGCCGTCGAGTGACCCACATGCATACTACTTGCTATCAAATCTGTGACACATCCTTCACCTTAACCCGGATTGTTTAATTTTCTTATCGTTTTCACCTACTGTGTTAAAATAGTTGTAAGAGATAAGACAATAGCAACATGGAGTTATCGCTATGATAGTAACAATATAAAATTGATAACGTTTGGCATTGAAGCGTCGTTTTTAAATTACGTTTCGTCTATGTTAGCTATGTTTTCTTATTATATTATCATTTTATTAAGACACAGCGGTTCGTTGCAAGACTGATATCCCGCTGCGTTGTGAGACGAGAATGCCATTCTCAAAGATGTTCCGTATAACAATGAAGATTATTGAAGGTACTTAGTCCTTCTATTGTTATCAACAGAAATAACAGAATAATCGAATCAATCATCAAGAATTATTATTTTCTGTTTTAAATTCATGTATATTTTTTACTGTGCCAAAGCACGAATCCTTTATCTATGCTATTAATCTTGAAGTGTTCTGGATATACGAGTGTGCTTCATAATTTCCCTCCTATTATTTTCAATTAAACCAAATGGATTTGTAAGGAAATGTTGAATTTGATTATATGCTGCATTGGCATTTTAAACTTAAATGGAATAATGATTCCATTATTAAAAGAGTATAAATAATCATGTAAGTTAATATTTTTACGTAGGTATATTCTGGCTACATCGGTGTATCAGTATAATTATTATAGTAGTATAATTACCTTTATAATAATAACCTTTATGTCGCTGGTTCGGTTTTGCTTAAGTTCTATTTTTTATTAAATAATTAGTAAAACAGTTATGCGTTCGGTTTTGCGATCATAAGACAAATAATAATTAAAATCAATTTGCGCTATTCCTCAAGCTCTCTTTTTGTCTCTTGCTTATTTTGCCTATTCGCATTTTCTGAGATATATGTTTGTTTTGTTTTTACTTACTTTATTTTATTTAGTTATCTCAATATAATTAGCCGTGAGTAAGTCTTTGTTTACGTTGCCAATTGGCGGGCGCTGAAAGAGTCTCACGTAATTTTAGTTCGGGAGTGTTTTGTAACATCCGGCCTCACTCCGCCAGAATACGTGAATGAGTAAGCGCGAAAAAGCATGTGAGAAGCCAATTCTTTATCATCTTCATGGCGACAAAATGTAAGCTCTGTATTCTCGTGAAATTACTTTTTTCGGGGAACAAGATTTACCTTTCAACATTTGACTCTGCGCAGCTGCTTATGAGGTTTTATGGAAACTGTTGGATTTTTTTGGCAGAATGTGTGTGATATTTTCGTGAGAGCATTATACGAGTATATGAACCTTGCTTATTCTATGTTAGCAATAGCAATTACATGAGGCATCTATGTGTCCCTGAAGATTGGTCCGTGCTATTTGTTTATGTTGGAAGCCCCGGGGAACTTCGAACCGTGATAAAACCTCGCTCCGATTCCATGACACTATCTCGGATGCCAAATATTGTGGAATGAACAAATAAATAGCGTACGTAATGTGAACGTTATAGATTTTCTGATTTCGTGTAATGATGCGTGAAAGTTGAACTCGTGTATTTAACATCTAAAGAATTTTGCGGCAATTTTTTTTGATATTGTGGGAGCATTGTAATTAAGGCTTGTTACCCAGTTTACAGGTTGTGTGAAATTATGACGTTAATATAATTTAGGTGAGACATGGATTACAAAGTAAACTTTTAAATAAGATATTTAGTAATTTTCAGGTTGCTTCTAAGTAAACGTGGTGATTATACCAAATCCCCTAAGACATGTAAAGGGTTTATCTCGAGAGACCCATGCCCAGAAGTGGTACCTTTTATGGGTTGTAATGATGAGTAAGTTTGACGTTGATTGTGGTTTGCAGAGACCGTCATGATCACACCGACGTTCAAGGCGCGCTCCACCTCACCAGGTATCCATGTGTGACCCGTCGTAAACCCTCCTAGACAAGTGACCCTAGACCTTTTACAAACATTGCGCAATTCACACGTTTTTCAAATTCAAATTCAAATTCAAAATTGTTTATTTGCAGAATACAGGTAATACATTTAGGTGTTATAATACGAGTAGAAAAGTGCCTTATATTCTACCATTCTAATGGTGTGCAAAAATAATCTTATTTAATGAGTATATAGTGATTTCGATGCTTTGCTACCGAAGATGGCTATTCTACTTGGTGCATTAACACATTTATTAGATTAGATAGATAGATAGATAGAAAATACTTTATTGCACACCACGAAACAAAAACACACAATACACACTTAAAACTAAAACATTTGGAGTACAATGGGCGGCCTTATCGCTGTGAGCGATTTCTTCCAGGCAACCTATGTATGGACTGGACAGTTATAAATATATAGACAGTGGTGTTAAAAAGAGATTACATAGAAGAACATAGAAAAATATATTATAAGAATATATTATAGATTAGTTATCCGGATACTTTTATAATCATTTAGTTTTTCTATTACAAAATCCAAAGGCCTAGTAATAAATAATTTTTTCTTTATATTTATTTACCAAAGTGTTTTACTATAAAAAATGCTATTTTTTGATGGGTAATATCAAACATTATTATGACCCAGTTATACCTCGTAGCGCGCCGATTTGAAACGCACCAAATAACTTTCACATAGACCTCCCTTTTTGGTGTGCCTCATTCTGTTGGTATAATGAAATAGGTAATATAAATAACAGCATATTAGATTATAAAGAAAACTCGTATATTTGCGTCGAAGTATGTAAAAGGTCACCGCGGACACTTGTCTAAACCACCCAGAACGGCTGATTCAATAACGTGTACTGAATTTTGAGCATTCATGTCCCTAACTGAGAACTGATGGACGAAAATATTTTGCTTGAAAGAAATGAAAACATTTTTGTATGGATGAGAAGTATCTGTACAAGTTGCCTTTCAAATTGTTCAAAATATGTTGATAAAGTATTAAATTCTTTTAGTGTATTTTAAGATAGAAGTCAAAATATTTCGTCCGAACATGGTTGTAAATGCTAAGCCCTCCTTTGTTTGAAAGAAGGGAAATAAATGTTTAATAATATTGCGTCACACAAAATTTGTACACGTTTTATGAAACACTTTGAACAAGATTAACATAAGAATGTTATGAATCACACTTTGTGAGCCCGTCATCCTTATGTTAATTAAAACCTCTGAAATATTTCCAAAATGCCCTTTTTCAGTGTTGTATGGTTTATTTTAATTTGTTAATATGTTTGTTTGTTTGGTTTTGTGTGAATCGAATTCACTAATTACCGCCTTCTAATTAAATTTTACTGTATGCATTATTGTTGTATTAATATTTAACGTAACTAATTAAACATTACAGATCCTGGTAAGTTACATTGTGATACGGTGAAGCTGTAAACCCCCCTTTGATAACGAAAAAAGGAAAACAAATATTATTTAATTTAATTTGGTGCTTGTGACTGATTTTATTTTCACGGTCAGTTAGTTTTCTATAACCAGGTAGGTCTTAACATCTTCCCATGCAGCGTGAAAAGATCAAAACATAATACATATACACCGATTTTCAGGTTATAATACGGATAAAAAGAAAAGATAAACGAGATATAACATAAACTCAATCGCCAACAGATGTGTTTATATGGGAACGCTTATAAGACAACTCATTTTACGAGTGCCGACAATCATATCCGAAATATCCATAAAAGGGTAAAGTCATAAAATGAGCATTAGTCCCTCCATGTAGCTGCTGACAAGGCGGAATTCCGAAAACTCGACCAAATAGGAAACGTTATAATCGCTCTTTTGCCTAATGTAATACGGTCTACATCTAATATTGGTGTTATGAGCCCGCGTAACGTATTGTGGAAGCGGTTAACCATACTATAAAGTTACTTTATATTGTATGAAAATAATTGTCACGCTCTGAAATAAATATTATTCATGAATGTTTTATGTACAACATTTTTATTCCAGGGTTAATAATAAATATTAGTAGATATTTTATGAACTGCTCTCTAAGGTGTAGGTTTTTTATAAAAACTTTGATTTAACATTTAAAATGCGTCTTTACAAGACTAGGGCATCATGCTTACGTTTCATTTTTCATATCATACTGACGTAAATTATGGCCTATGTTTCCTTTCTAAATTAGATTAAGTTTCTTCCAAAAATATTTAAAAAAGTTTTTGTAAGGAGTTTTAACCATTTAATAAATCAGTTACAATGTTAGTGTTGGTTAATGCATAAACCCATAAAGAAATAAACATCTTATGATAAAAATTATTCTATTTAAGTAAATTACCTATGTCATTAATGTGATGGCGTTACTATACACATGTTAATTAATTGTTATAAAAATATCCATATACATAAGTTGATAAAAATTTACAATTTAGTACCTATTAGTATTACTCTTTGTGGAATTTAATTATTAACCTTTTTTTATAATATCAGTACAATAGATTAGGTACCTATATAAATACATAATACATCTCTTCAGAATTGTTTTCCAATTCCCAAATATGATAAAAGCAATTCGGAAACGCGTCGTTACATTTCCTATGAATATTAAATGTCGTTATTCGCTAAATCTCATAAAATATATCGTAAACATGCTTGTTTACATACACATACAGAAGATCAGCCTTCAAGAGCACGTGGGGAATAGGTACTCGAGAATTTCGTCATAATGATAACGATAACTGATAACGTATCGAGTTGCATAATTTGTAACTTTTAGAACGTTATTTCGGAAACGGTTATTTGAAGGAATAATTTCCGAATTCTTATCTGTAACCTAATTAACTCCAAGTCGATGTATGGAATTTATAACAGAAATTCCGTATGAATTTATTGGGTCTTTTTAATAATGTTTTAATTTCAATAACATATAATGAAATCGACATTTTCCTTGTTAAAGTACGATGGAGTGTATTTTAATTTGATAACTTTTAACTTCGCATAAAAAAATACCTATAGGTACTTTTTAGTGGTGTCAGATGTATAACAATAGTGCTAAACTTTTGTAGTCGTCTTTGTAGAACGTAAAACAGAAACCTATATTACACAAAGTAGTAGCTATCGGGAAATAGGTAAAGAACAATGTAGATTCCCTGTGGGTGTTTATGTCATGGATTCCTTGTGTTTTGTGACCGTAGGATGTCGTAAAACTTAGATCAGGGTTACATACCGCGGCCTTAGTCAAGGCTGAGCAATAATGTTCATCTTAATACCGTCTGCATATCTGCTCAGGGGTACACATGAGGTGATCTACTCTTCATCGTTTAGTATCATCAAGACTTGCTCGCGTGTTAGTCTAGCCTACTGTGCTGTGTCTTTGAAATTTATATATGGTAATAACGAGTAAGTTATAATCAAAACTATTGTAATTAATATAACAACGGGAATTACTCACGTATTTACAAAGGAGTTCAAATACTTTCGACGTGCACTCACAACAAGAGCAGTCTTTATTTCATTGCCCATAAATATTACTGATTATAACAAATAATAGTGGTAATGAGCACTATTATTTAATTTATATTGCTGCTCTTGCTTTGCTCTTGTCTATTGCTTGCTCATACCAATTCAATCAGATATGACGCCACATTTAAAGTAATCTTGTTCATTCTGAAAAATGTGTAAAAATATGAAAAGGAACGGTGAAAGGGTTTTGCTACGTCCAGAAATATTTTTGCCGTCACCCCTTTGCAAACAATGGAAAATTTTAAAAAGAAGATTTTCGTTTCCATTTGTTAAATGTTTTTATATTTATTTTGTTAGGTAAACTGGAAACATAGCATTGATTACTAATATATACTAGTCTTATCTTTGTTTTTGTCATGAATTGATATTAAAAATATTGCTTACGATGTATAAAAAGTTTAATCTGTTCGGTGCTTGTGATGCACGGCTAAGTGTACGTAATAAATGTTATTCATACAGCAAGCAAGACCAGGGGTTATAAGAAATTCGTAGCACATTTTCTGACATAAAATGTTATTTTACGATGCTGAAACTTTGGCCATACATAGCAAATGTTGTACGAACATAATGATATAAGGACGCCTAAATTATAAGCTTCGACCGAGCGTGGGCAACATTCATTGAACTTTTATAGAGTTGCCAACGTCGGCGACTCGTCAGAATATTAATGGCACATAATACGTTCTGAATACTTGTTACAACTTTTCCCATTACGTTGTTCAGATTTACACCAGAGAAAAAATGTCTTTGACGTAAAACATGCAGCGAAACTCAATAAAGTTGTACGATGTAACTGTGAGGCGAATTACTACCCTACCTGTCGCGTTCACTCCAATCAGACGGCTAAGTTGTCATACAGACTACATAGGATGAATATTTCAGAGCTCATCGTTCATCAGATAGAAATATGGGAGGGAAATATTCTCTCTGCCTCAAATTATATTTCCAACTGAGAATGTATGCCGTCGAAAACAAAACTCTGTTTATTTATGTTTTGGTCAAATGACACAATCTCCATAAAATTAACTCTAATATTACAAAAAAGCAATCACGAAGCTAGCAAACCCATGGCTTTCCACACGAAAAATTAAGCCCGTAAATAAATTACAAATCGATTTTGATGTCAGCACTTTGACTAAAGTTTGCTCGTTTAATAGAATTGTATTAAATTCTCGTTTCGTATTGAATATTGTGAGAAGACCCACGTCAATAAACGTCGAAGATAATTTGAGTAGCGCCCTTAGTTAGAACAAATTTGGGTTCGTAGGCAGTTAGTATATCGACATCAGAATTCCCTATACTGCTAGTCGATAATGCACTTAAAATAAAACCCTCCGTCGCTCGCTAGCACACAAAGGTTTTAGACTAAAAGCCCTTTTGTACCCACTATTATTGTTTGCTTCAAGTTCACTAAAAGCGAAGCAAATTAACGCTCGTCCTTTCACCAATCATATAATAACAATCGTTAGATTCGAGTAATGAGCTGAAGTAAATGAAAGTCGATTGAAGATTATCTCGATTAAGAATCGATTAGAGTTGATTATGAATTCGGCGCACGCGGTTGCTTAAGGTCACCTAATTGGAAGCTGGGAACGTCTGATACGTGCAGATGCATTCCAGAGCGAATGCCATAACTCCTTGTTAATTTAGACGTAACATGGCAGATACTATCGCATTACCGCCCGAGAACGCGCATAATTTACGAACATACGTAGCTAAATTGACCTCAATAAACTTTTCAACATTGAGCTATTAGAATGACAAAGTTGCCGTACATTTGTGAAACTAAGGGTTATTAAGTATAATTATGTAGGTATTTAGAAACATAAACCTTATAAGTAGGTAACTAAGTGAGGTGAGTTAAGAATCGAATCAGGAAAATGTAATTATGCATATTAATGAGGTATTTTTATAAATATTTCTTATTAAGGTCGATTAGTATAAAATTGTTATTAGCTCAAGATCAAGATGTAGGTAACGGAGCGTAAAATAATGTATCCCGCCCAATAAATCGAGGTTTGCGCTTCAGTCCCCAAACTAATGTTCTGTACATGTTGGTCTTGATATTGATAAAACAATCAGAACTAATGACTGTGCGTTTCCAATCCATTATTTTTTTCGCTTTGCGGCGTTTCATTCGGCTAACGATATCAATTCTATGAATGGTTACGATAAAAATAGCGCACACATGTTTGTATACCGCCAGATGCCCTGCGACCTTACGTTCTACCAGTTTTATAACATTACACATTTTATGTGCATTTACATCGGTTATAAATATCGGCCAAGTTACCGCGTTTCACACTACGTTGGCGTTTATCGCGGAAACAATACGCACTTTGTATCTTTAGACGAACGAACGCACTAACCTTGGACGAACGTCAACGTCAATATCGCGAATATTATGGGTGAACGTCATATACGTTTCAGAACATATTGTTTGAAATGTAACGGTCCTGTTAATAGATCCTGCTATAAACCTTGTTGCATATTTCACAGCTCTGAAGCGCTATTCATCCCACAGCTATGACGCTATTGATCTGTTTGTATTGTGCAACTATGATAGGTATGGTTTGAATAATACCTGAGCTATTTAAATCATCAATTGCTTGCAAATTGTAAGTCCTATATGTGATCTACTGATAGCAACTTACTTACTCTTGATAATCAATAACATAAATTCATACTTTAGTACCTACAACAGTCTTCGTACTGGCATAGGGGTGAATAAAACATTTAAACGCAGTGAAATACTTTATTCGCATGGGATTAACACAGACAAAGGCTCGTACAACATCGAGTATATATGATAATTCTAGTATTTGTATACGATCGGCTAGTGTCGTAACATAGGTACCTATTCATAAAAAGCATAGGTATCTAAGAAAAAAATATTAAAGCTTTACTCATCATAATTTTGAAGATTAAAACCCGGGCAGACGCCTCGATTATTTATACGTTCATTCATCACATTTTTCTTTCCACGTCTAGCGGATGTTACAGCGTAAATGACTAACAAAATTTAAATTTGTTCCATTTACATAAAAACATGATTTCTCACGGTCTCATTAATAGTCAATAACAACAAATTAACTAGGTTCTAGCTAGAGTAATACGGATCAAGTGACTAAGAACTAAAAATCTTGCATTTATAAACCTTTCACCTATTATAAATTCATGACAAATTTGTAACATAAAAAATACTATTATGAAAAACATTAATTCCCTTAATCAAGTCTCTTTTATCTACAGTCCTCAAACAAATAAATTTATCCAATGAGCTTCTAAATTGCGTAATAATAAGCTAAATATAATTTTCCTATGAATAACGTCCCGAGTCATTAAGTGGACCGACTGACAGAAATAGCGGTCTACAGTAGAGAAGCCCAGATGTGTGTCAACCGACGCCGAAATCATTTTAACTACCCATAACGTTCGGAAAAATAAAGGGAATCGTGTTTATTTCCACCGTGAAAACCTATCATTGGGCGGCTGAATGAAAAATAGCTTTGAGAACGGCTTTGCGAAAACAAATAAAACCTTCAACTCTTCACTGTAATGTAAGCCCACGAAATATTTTGAAATAGATATTACTTTGGTATAATATCGTTTTTAATTTAAGATTGATGGGCATTCAAAAACTAACATAGAACAACTTATTAGCTTCTGTTATATTATGATGCAAGCCTTTTCCAAGTTATGAGGTGGTACAGATTTACGGAAACAATAACATTTATCTTATTCAATTGTGTAGTGTCAAATATATATATATGTTACCTAGCCGTTTTTCGGCTACTGTGACTGGCTTTATACTCTGTTACTTAGAATATTATAAATCGGGATGTTTAGCTCTAACATGACTTATATACCCAATTTTAGCTGTAAATGTACGAGAACAGTGAGAACATGTCAGGATACCGTTGACATAATTATACGGTATGCTAGAATGTCCTCTCGCTTTAAGTTGATCCCGTTTAAAGTCCAGTTCCCGCCTCCTACCCTCTTCAAACTCATGAACGTCAAATACACATTTTGATAAAGTTTATTTTGTAGCTTATCGTACATAAGCTTTCCCTTTCATATGATTAAGACAATTTGTGTGAAATTGAAGGTTTCGGATGGATTAGTATTAAAATATTCATTAAAAACTGGAATCTATTAAGATCACGGCTGTAGATTTTGTGCTTCATACCGCTCGCCCCTAATACATAACATTATCTCTTATCCACAAACAACCAAAAAAAACATTTACATAATTGTACATTCGCAATTTTGTGAGTGGCTCCGGAATCCTTTATTTCCATTTGGATGCCAAATATTGGGCAATATATTGAATGTTTTGTAACGCTAGTCTTTACCGCATCTGCTTTGGTAAATAAGGGTCCGAAGTGGCTGAATGCTGAACCACAGGCCCGTATTTGCGGGAATATTCACATTTCGATTCCATCCCGATAGTAACCGATACATTACGCAGCTGGCTACGACCCCGGCTACGCTACGTTGCTCTTGAATCGCTCTTTACTTAATCCTCCAATAAGAATGGACAACAGAACTACTAATTCTAGCTAATGGGTACGGCATATACACTATGTATATTCGATTTGCCTATTTTGAATTGCTATAGGAAATTTATTAAACAACAATAGAACATATATCTAATACAATGTCTGTTATAATATTTCTTATTGGTCCCGCTGTAGGATCAGATCAGAATTATGTCAGTTTATTTTCGTAAATATTGATACTTGTAATACCAACTAATAACGACCGGACAGGTCGTTATGGAATGTCATTTATGTCTGACAAATAAATTGGTCTCAACTATTTGCCAATCATTTGGAGATGTATAAAAGGATATCATAGAAATGTACAAATCAATTTAATACATTCGAGAGGGCTTCATCCAAAGCTTCCTTGCTGTAATTGGCTATGAATGATCACGGTAATAAAATCAGATGCAAGGCCGCTAGATACGGATAATTGGTTCATTAGTAACATCCCCAGTGATGCAACACGAGTAACGGTGACTCACATATAAACAGCTCACAAAAGCCAAGCTGGTCTTCAAGACTATTTGATAAATTAACGCTTGAAAGTTCTACATACGTATTTTATATTAGTCCAACGCTCTTGGAATCTTTACCAAAATATATCATCTCGTGTCGCAGGGCGCCGTGACAAACAGAACGAAAATTTTAGGTTTTTAATAGATTTAATTTAGTTTTAGTATTGTAGTAGCTGTTATTCTTGAGCTATGGTCATGGGCACCATGGAGGTCACAGTACACCTGAGCTTGGCATCGTGACAAATTGCATAACCAGAAAACGCCTACGTCGGCCAAACAGGAAACACGACTATTTGAGTTTCCATAATAAACTACGCAAACTAACAAATCTCACCGGACACATCGCTTCACTTTTACTCTGTATTTATTTTGATTTTTCTTTATTTCAGGTAAGTTATCGTGATCAATCTTCCTTTTTAGTTTGGAAACAAGTCATTATTCCAACCGTATTGAGGTAGAGTTCGACGTTGGTAAGCAAAAAAAAAAAAATTGTTCACTACAAGTCCCAACATCGCCTGTGGAACCATTTTTTAACCGATATAGGATAATGTGGTGGATTCAAATCTCGAAGTACGTAATTGTATTAAGTAAAGAGTAAATACAGATGTGTAAAACTCTACAATTAGAGATGTTTATGGAGAGTTGCGTCAAAAGTAAACTTTTAAATCTGGTCTCTAAACATGTAGCCGAATATTGGAGTTACATTGTAAGCGTGACTCAAATGTCTGTAGGAATATCCTGATCCACACGTCTATTTCGCCGTAGTCCATCCGTTGGTGTTCACAAACTTCACAAATATTTTTCGAAATGTTCGCTGTATATTTTACCGCTACGAGTTTTTTGCTGAAAATATTCCACGTGACTCGAAATCACGGGTTAAAACTCGTGTGCTATGGCTATGCACGAAAGCTCCTGTCATATTTTATTAAATTAAAACGTTACTGATATTAAAGTACATTGATATTATTAAAATACAAAAAAAAAAACTATAGGTATTTTAAAACTCTCCTCTTAAAAATAAAAGCATTTACTACATTTCTTCGTTGCTTTTAATAAAAGAGAGAACAAATACTTAATGCTCTTTGCTAAGAAGCTTTACAGTAAGGACTGTAAGCCTGCAGACTATCTTAAATGGATTAGGTTAAAAAGTTAACAAAAACGAGGCAAACTGAGTGGCGGACAAAGCGTCTTTGAGATTTTGGCATTGTCAGAATATTAAATGCTTCGACTTTGTTTGAATACAAATCTTTGTAGGGTCTTAACAGTTTAATGACTACGATTTGAACAACTAAGCTTCTCATGGTTGTGAGATTTTAACTAAAAACAGAAAACATATAAAACGCATTAATTTTTATTGGATCAGGGCCTTAATTAATTAAAGTATACACAAACCTCATGAACGTTTCTTACTGTGAACTCTGTTAGATGATCCAGTGAACCCTATGTTCCTATTTCCTGCAACACAACAGAAATGTTAGGATGAACCATTTTATCTTCTAATGGACTCTGGAAGAGCAGACGAGGAGTATTTATCACCGTGGCAGTTATCAAACACAAATCATAAGCAAATTTCAGACGAGAGGCTATTTTTATTAGAGCCGCGGCGCCGGATCGCATCGTAATCCCGAGTTTTTGTCAGTTCCCTTCTTTTAAATAATGACCCTATTAGCATCTCTGAGACAATAATTTAATATCTCCGCCCGTGCCCCCTCAGTGAAATGGTAAATGCTGATATCATTCTTTTTTTTTTTTGCAAGTTTTAGTAACATCTCCGTTCTGTTTCGCTTTTCATTCAAATTATGAAGCCGACCCGTAGCCATGAAACACTGCGACTGGAATACAAATTTTGAGACGAAAATTCGGTATGCTGATGAATTCTTAAAGAGTCCTCAAAACTAATTGTGGTAGGGCTAGTTATTTGAAGTACAAGTGTTGTTTCTAGCTGGTTTTGAATAAAGCAAAGCTACACTGGCGAAGTTGCCCTTAGAGAATAATAACTAAGCATTATAATTTATAAAGCGGTTTGTTTCTTCAATAATGCTTTGTCCAAAAACATTTACCAGATTTAATTTTCACCATCTAAAATAAGGGGTCACAGTCTGTGAAAAGTGTTAAGAATCTAGTTTTTACTTGCTGGAAGGAATACTGAATACTTTTTATGCTTGCTACTCAAATAGTACCAACACTGCAGAATTCCATTTTGTGGTGGAACATTATTTACACGAGTTTGGCAGGAAGCATACAAAATTGGATTTTAATATCGGCAAAGTTCGTCCGATAACTAGATTGGTATCGTATGAATACCCGCGCCGGCCCGGCCAGTACCGACATCGAAATTATTAAACGTGAAAAACATATTCCAATCCCGCTTATATTCGTATAATGTATCGTTAAATTCCAATAATGATATTACGATATTGTATGGTTTACCGTCAAAATGTATCAATGGAGAGCCTGGTTTACAACTTTTATTGCAATGTTTCGGCTCTGCGGAAGTAAAACTGAATTGGCATATTTGCATGGCAGTGGCGAGCTGCGTACTGTGCGCAGAGCATCCCGTCTATGAACTCGCCTGTGAATTGTGGGACAGTGAACACAGACACTCGCACTTAGCTCTAGTTCCAGTAATTGGCTTTGCTGTAGCCTTGTTATTGGATTGTTTACTTTAATACTCGTAATAGTTCTGAAACGATTCGATAAATGAAACTCAAGCGGCAATTATTTTCGTGTTCAGTTTTAGAAACCTATTTATAGTTAAAAATAATATCTCTGAATTCGCCATTCAATAGGTATTGCCTGCGTGTCCTTAGTAGTATCTAAAAGTGTAGCAGAAAAGAGAAAGCTTATAATTAGTGATATATTGCTGAGGCAGAACCTTTTGGTACATACTGCGAACTAAATAAATTGTAGTAAACATCAGTTCAAATTGAATAAATTCAGTCTCACAAACCACTGGCCGGTAAACAGCGAAGTAGCAAGACGCTACGACTGATCTAGTAAACAGACTCTTTCTAACGAGAAAAGTTCACGGAAGTCTTGTCTGATAAAAAATAATGTTTTTCTTGAACCCAGTTACCTTCAATGGAAAAAAGTTAGAATGCACTTTTATTGTAATCATTCAGTTTTTCAGTAATTTTAGTCATTATCATCATACAAGTTCAAATTAAGTCCTACTAATGGGCACACGGTTCTAATGACCATAATGGGTTATAAAAGAGAAATGATACCAAATCTTGCTTGACTTAAGTGTCATAGAAGATTTGGTATAATCACCAAGCTAACATAGTATCATCGCAGTTATATGGTACACAGTACTAATTTACTAATCACTGGTCCCCATAAAATTATAACAAAAGTGTCTATCTAATTATGTATATCTTTAATCAGGTTTATATTTAAAAGCAAGTTAGTGTAGTTAAGTGAAGCAGTTAGTTTCTAATAGAATTCATTTACTTAGGGGAATGGCGCTAAGCAAACGGAATTATTTCTATTTGTAGTTTCTAGTTCAATTCGGTCAAGGGTCCATTCGCTGAGGCGCCATGTTTTGATGTTAAACACAGAACATGTCAACATTGTCGCCTAAATAGAACCGGCGAGTTTCATAATTAAATTGGATGCTTTGCGTGGAAATTGTGATACGGACCACGCGTTTGATGGAATTATGACATTAACTCCCACGGGAACCGATGGAAAAATTCGGAATTAGATTTAAAAGCAAAAAAAATCCAATCATTTTATTTAGGGGTCGGTACAATTTTTCGGATCTCAAACGTTTGGAGGAAGCTTTATGGGATGTGATTGTGTGTGTTTTAATGGCCTTAAAGTAATTTATCATTGATTACGATTATGGACAGACATAAGAACACACAAATATCCTGACTCCTTAAACTTATGCGTTAGGGTTAAAAAAATAGATGACATCAAAGGGGCAAACCATTTACAGCATAAGATTCAAGTTATGGACCTGCTTTGTAAAAAAAACTATAGTATAGTTCCCTACAGTTCACTGTATTTGTATTGTAAATTGATTAGATTCCTCCAAGCGGCCGCTCGGTCGGCAGCTATTACGTTGAGAACATCTAATCAATTTGATTAAGTAAGGTAATTTTATGCCTCTAGTTTATAGATATGCCTCTATTACTTAGCTGAGTTGTACCGTACCACATAACTTGCATTTGATCAAAGATGAGATTAATTTAATTGGTGTTGATATATTGGTGTATTGACAGTAATTGAGGTTAACTGTGTAATGATATTATGGCAGTTACAGCAGGATTTTCATGATAATTAATGTAAATTATTTTATATAATTTATGTAAATTATTATTAATGATGATGATGACTTACGTTCGTAAAACGTTATTTTTTGTAATTATTTGAATAAATTATTTGTAATTATCTTGGTTTCGATTTAGACATCTAAACTGTGAATAAGCAAAATGCAACAGTCATGTGATTACACTGCAAGCAAGACTCCGAATCAAATCATAGGACCATGAAAAATACGTTTCTGATTCAGTGAAACAGTAAAGCCGCCGTAAAGAGACAGACATGAACCTAAACTAATAAGATCCTTTTAGTATCCTCAAGGTTATTCTTAAAATATTTTCTTTTAGATTTTGTCTAATAAATAACTTAATCGCATATTATTGGTGGACAAGGTTTTTCTTGTTTCCCGACCGCATAAGCTTTCAAATCCTCATACTCGCACACGCCTGATCTTCCCGACACAATAGGGAGGCTCAACAACACTGACACAAGTTACAAAAAGTGGACTTTCCTCGCTTGTGCCTTAATTGAATTCGCTTTTAGCTCACTTTTAATTTATTTGCGTTCGCCTACCCACTTTGATGTCTGGACATAAACTCTCAGAGCTTTTAGATAAATAACCAATTATCTCGATACGGCTTAATCTTGCGGTATGTGATCTGGAATTTGGAATGTGTTTTGCAAACTGAACTGATCTTATTAGGAACGCATACCTTCAGACTGTAAACAAAACTCTAAAATTAAACATCACTGGAATTTATATCTAAACTTTCTACTGAACTTCATTGGTAACACGTACGCAGAATAGTTATACTGGCATAAGATATTGACGAGGTCTCAAGTCACAATAAGTTTAAAGCAGCAAAGTAGATGCATTATTGACAGTGATTTTTTAGCTTATTTGACAATTTTTAATCCATTTGCTGCTTACAACAACTCTTAATCACCTGAGAGAAATGGACCGGCAGAATTATCGAATGTGACTTGAGGACCGTTCTCAAATTGATCGACCGTTTGTGTGTAGATATCCATCAGTTCGCAAGTGAAGGTAAATATGTGAAGATTCACATTGGGGCGTGATCACATCACAATCCTAATTGGCTAAACGATTACGTCGACAGCGGGGCGCGCCGCCACTAACCCAATTTGTACAAAACGACCAAGTAAACACACGTCCGTTCTACACAGAGATTTATGGCAAGATCATAAAATGCAGCTCTCAGGCAAATGTCCCGATTGAATTAATCCCGGTTAATCATTCAGCTGCTGAATAGGCTAGTTGGTTTAAAGAATGGTGAATAGGTGCGGTCAGCGGTAGTAATAAGAATATAGGGTTGTACGGAACCGTTCACGTGGAAAATAGAGCACCGCGGACGGAAGTGTCCACAGAATGTAATGATCCGTTTTTTCAACATTCGTGTTTTCCGATGTCGATGCCTGAAGGCTACGTTTTACGGTTGCATAAGCAACATTTAAATTTTCTTTTATTGAGTTATTGTAGGCGTTCAGGGTAGGTGGGTCAAATGAGCCGTATTATTTTTATGGGGCCTCTACTCACTACCACGACAATTACTAGCGCTGAGTTATTGTTATCGCATTTCTTTGTTGACATTCGAATAGCCACATAAGATTATTCTTACTGCGATTTTATTTTTATGTGAATGAGCTATAAATTTGTTTTATAACTGCCGGGTGTGGCTTAGTGTGACATGGTGGTTACGCATGTGGAATAACTACCATGTATTTGACTATACTTAAGTAATAAATAATACCTACTTAGACTTATTAATATAATCGTATATAATATAACAATACTTACATTTTAATGTAAAAAATGAATAGTTTAGCAAATATAAAGAACATTTGGTTAAAACGCAAACACGTAGCTTAGTTTGAGTTTTCCCAGGCATTCAACAGTCTCAGTACGAAGTCCTATGGGCGTTACAATTTAGTCATCTCGTTCGCATGACACATATGCAAAGGGGGTTTTCTAATTGCGACGTGTACTGTGGAGTGTAGTCTATTCAATATAATATACCCGTTTTTCCCCCGAAGGGTTAAAAACGGTTATTTCGAGTCTAGCCTAGACTAGACCCACTATGAGATTACGTTCTTTGTTTTCTGTGTAGGTTCGACGTATTTATAACAAACCTTCTCCTTTCCATCTAACCTTCTTGCATACAGCGATGCCTCTCTGTCATCTGCGTCTGTCTGCTTGAGTGACGTGCTAGGATTTCCCTTCAGTACCTTGCGACGGCAAGGGTTAAAAACCCGTGGGTCTAGTCTAGGCTAGACTCGAAATAACCGTTTTTAACCCTTCGGGGGAAAAACGGGTATATTTAGAGGTCTGAAGCCTAGACTAGACCCACTATGAGACTTGTCTGTTATCTGCCGGCGCTCAAGAGAGAAAGAAAGGGAGCGTATTGTGACAAATAATAAAGTATAACATACTTTGGTAAAAACTTTGATAATATTGTTTAGCAACAAAAATACACTACGATACAACAAGCAAAAATAAATTTAATTTTCTATCACTTAGACAGGTCTGAACTCTGAAGTAATTTGATAGACTAATTGTTATTGTTGTAGTGTACGACCGGAAAGGTGTACCTACTTATATCTTTGATATAATGCTTTAAAAAGGTCTGTTATTTATATATATATATATATATATATATATATTTTTTTTTTTTTTTTTTTAATTTCTCGTTTTTTATAAACTTCATCAATATCTAGTCTGCGGTGAGCGACTGCTGCAACTGCGACGGAATACTTCCAGAAGAAGCCCCAAATTTAGCATCTTTAAATTATTTGGACAACCATCCATCACTTTTCGACTAGCTGCCTGAACTTGTGTTCAGGCAGGACACGTTATAATGAACAAATTATTCAAATTATCTCTAGCCGATCATCTTGACGCAAAAGTAGAAATCAAATACTTAACCCCAAACAAAATTAATTAAACTTCTTATCCATAATTTACACATAAATAACCAACCAGATTGTTGATGTAAATTAGAATCACAAAGGAATTAGTATTTGGGCCATAGACTTGGGTCAAATACTGGCCAAAATGTAAAAGATAATTCCAAGCCTTCACATGAAATTCGCAATCATGTTAAAAAGTGCACTCGGCGTCCCGAATGAAAAAGAAATAATTTCCAAACCTCTACTGAATCTCTTTCTACTTTGAACTGAATTCTCAACTGAATAACTTTTAGGACATGTCTTTCTAAAAAGCGTTGCTTGTAATAGATTCTGACCTATGGAGATTAGTAAAGTACATACCACAGATTTGTGGACCAAAAAATTAAGGCTGGAGCTAATCACTCAGATTTATGTAAAAAACCCAGGTGTTCTGGACTAGGATGTAAAGATCTATGAGATTTGATGCAGTCCATTTCCACCTCATGCAGGGCTTATGATACGTCCTGAAAATATTGTCACGCCATGATGACTTCAAAAGACATGGGAAATCTAGAAGGCCATCCTCTAGAAATTTTGAACCACCCCATATTATCCAAGATTCCTTTAATAAGGAAATAACTCTGGACTAGGTTTTTTGGTCCTCTTTTCGATAAAGTTTTTCTAATATCATGAAAGGTGCCGCTGTTGCCCTCATTTTCAGATCGGACTACCAAACCACCTACTTCCACCGTCCAAATATGACCACGAAAGTCCCCGTGGTACGATACAGGTGGCTGAGAACTTGCGGCATCAGATATGGTGACGGAAAAATACAAGCTAGATCTCATGCCCATCTCCTGGTGCAAGCCTCTACGTAAGCACCTTCTGGTCTAAGGCAACTATACGGCTGACCTCTCAGAAGTAAATAGGTTGACTTGAGGAGTGCTCTACCTTTGAAATATCTAGAGAGCGATTTCATTTGCTAGCGTCCACTCTGGTTATGTCTCTATGTGTGAAAGATTGTCCGCAGTCAGTTACATGATACAACCATCCTGGAAAGTCTTTGGCGGAAAGATGGAGCCGAAGTCGATCGGCAGTTCTAATAATCTCTGTGACTAGATTTAGTAATATCATCGATTTTGTACCACATTATTTTGAATTTAGGCGACCACTGTCTTGTTCTCGGACTGAATAAGTCTGGACTGGATGCACTCCCTCGAGTTATACTGACAAAAATTTAACGCCTGAAGTAACCACCCACATCTTGTCTGCTGCAGTGTCAGTCCTCTTGCCGATGATTCCACACCCCTTGCCATTTAAACCACCACATGTCATTTAAAGATTTATGTCATTTATTTCCATAAAATCCTAAAGATCACTTGGACAAGTCACTGCACCCGATCCTAAAGCTGAGGCGTCGGTTTTAATAAAGATCACCGCTGCTTCGCGATGTAACGGACTTGAAATCTTGAGATAGACTAGCCACCAAAGGCATTCTGGAATCGTTTCCTGAAATTGGCAATTAAAAATCCCAAATTCAAAGTTTGGCAAAGGCCATAGGCGCCGAAGTAAGACTAAAATGTAGACAGGTCATTTGATAAAGCAGGTCTTGAAATCTTAGCATTTAAAAACTTCTGTGACTTCCGGCTATAGGGACATCATGATAAATTCTCTAAAGTCAAAATTTTTCTTCCCATCGGGTTTCACTTCGAATATAGGGAAACCCGTTGGCGTTGGCCGGTACCGAGGCCCATAATGTTTGTAGCTCCAGAATTTCTGGTACCGGATAAACCAAGATTTATAAATGCTGTTTCTAGACAAAATAAATTCGGTGTTAATGTTGAGGGTGCCCCTAGGTTCTGTTAGACTTTGCTGGGCTAGCTGCTAGGCTTTCTGGTGTAACATACCGGCGTATAAATATATCAATATTTCTTTTTGAAATTCCAATCGTAATACATACTTATTTTCATTTTTGCCACCCTTCTTAGAGGGATTTTTTAGGGTTTCTTACACCATTATATAAACCACCATGCTTTTTGTAGACCTAAAACATTGAACTGATGTGGAGGCGTTACCATTAACGCCTGCAAAAAAGTTGTCTTTCGCAGAAAAAGACAAAGTAAGTTGGTTTTCTGGCGGTCCAACACACATACCGTAGGAGTTGGTCTGATACCGAAAGAAACTTTAGATCAGGACCCAATAAATGCTTTTCATGGCTTCTAATATGCTCTGAGCTGATGATCTCCCGTCTTCTCCAGTAGCCTCTAGGAAGGCCTCCCTCTGTATTAAAAGTCCATGAGTAAAACCTTCCAGGATATGGTCAAACTAAGCTATCATCATTAGCTATCATCAGATAAAGGTGGATTTACTTTCGAAGCCACAAAAACTAGGGCAGTATGTACAACTTTTTCTGCCTCCAGGCAGATGACTCAAATATCTCATTAGACACGTGGGTATTATCTACCAACTTAGTGACGGCCGCGTTCAAGGCACTGAATATTTCAGCTTCTTTGCCAAGGTCTGGGCCAAGATGCTTTCTTGTTTGCTTAGAGGTTAAGCTGGAGTAAAAAAATTTCATTAGAAACCCTTTCATTATCTATGGACTCGACCACATAAACTCTTATTCTCATAGACAACATAGGCGACGGCTACCGTTGTTATTGTCTTATATTTATAGCTTTGTCATTGCCCTGACGGAACAAAAGCTGAAGTAACATTTTTCTACTATAAGATAATAGTGCATTCTCCATAAGTATTTGCTGAGCCAATTTAACTGAAGCGTATATAAGAGCCCGAGTAAACGTTCATGCCATAAGTTTTATCTTTAAGGTCTTGTACGACCCTTTCATGAGCTCCGAAAGGAGAAAAGCTTAAGCCAACTCTGAGGTAGGAACTGTAAAAAGAAGCTTGTTCATAAACTGTTGATCAGGTGGATCTCCAAATAGCTGTTCTTTAACATAAAACATAACTTCGAACTTTAGCCCACTCCTTAATTTATTCTAGAAAAGTAGGAGCAATTCGCGGAACAATCAATGCACATAAAATTCTGCATCTTCTGAAAAATCGAGAAGCTCTTAAGAGGCCTTTTACCGGAAATCGCGAAATTGTTCGGTTTTCTCGTCCTAATTCTATGGTTTACGTTAGTTGTTTGATATTACAATTACATCTTTATAATAGTTCGTTTTCTGCTCTACAAAAGTAGTAAGAAACATTTTAGATAACTTGTTTATATATTGAGTAATAATCATTCTCCGGATACATGTTTCGTAAAAAACGCTCGAAGACCTGTTTTCTTAGCTCTAATTTGTAGATTCTAACGAATATGGGCGATCAAACTAATTTTTATTATGTTACGTATATCCTATTCTTCATTTAGAGTAGAGTACATTTTCGTTAAATGCTTTTATTCTAAAGATATACCGAATTTAATATCGACCGAAAATGCTTCGAAACAAACCTCAATAACTCCGAAATTCTAAATCAATGGGACGTCATATTTATATCAAAATATTTATCAACATTTGCTTAAACTATGATATTAATTTTAATTTGTAGATCGGTTTTGGTAATTTTTTATGAATAAAATAAAACTACCATAATTTAGTAGTTTTTTCATTCAGCCGGCTTTTTCCATTTAGTACCGCGCGAGCGCTTGTCGAGGTCGGACCTATGTCGGTTGTTCTTGAATAAAATATAGAAATATTTCGTAAAATGTCAGTGTGTGGGACTGTCAATTGCTGTAAAAACGCTGTTAGTGTGCGTGTATGTGTTATTGCGATACTACGACCGACATAAGTTGATCCGTTGATAACGATCAATTGTTATTTTTATTGATAACGGTCAATTGTTGTTGTTGCTGGCCTAAGAATTGTACCAAATGTTGCTGGCCTAAGAATTGTACCACATCATTGTCATCTTGTTTAACCTTATTTATTTTGAGGTTATGCTGTAGGATGTGGATTGCATATCTAAAGTTACCTATTCTAATTAAAAAACAACAAGGCAACTTTTTTTGATGAAACCGTCCAACGACTAAATGTAATTATGCCTATGATTTTTTTTAGATTATGACTAACTTGCCGACCCGCCTACAGCTGCGCTTGCGTTTTTACGTTATTTACTAGTTTATGTTTTATAGCCTTTTTCGATCATTTTACTATCCAATACTGAAATCATATTTTAAATCGGACCCGCGGTTCCTGAGTAGCACGTTCAAACAAATAAACAAGCAATCTCCTCAGCTTGATAATTGTAGTATAGATTTCCATAATATTTATTACAAAGAAAATATTCCGTAATTTTTTGTTCTTATTTTAACGGAGTATCCAATATGTAAACAATAAATAATGTACCTTTCTAATAAATATATTATTTATTGTAAACATTAAATAATTGTACCTTTCTAATAAATACAGGGCGTCCCAAAGTTATGGGCCATGGAGGGGAAGTACCTTAAATATCGTAGATAGTGAATTTTGCTCAAAGAAGACTTCATTTTATTTTTAAAAGTTAGTAATTCTGGATTCATAGATTTTCTAAAAATTACTTGCTTTGTCTGGGAATCGAACCGACTTACATGTAGAAAAAAAAAACTCTATTTTTATGATACCAATCGAAAGAATAGCTAAAAAATAATAACTCTGCTTAAGTAACATAGTATTTTAAAAGAAAGGAACAACGTGAAATTAATTATTTTAATCAAATAAAAAACATGAAACATTTTTTTTTGTAAATTAATTAATTAAATTACTTACTTTTTAAAATAAAATGAAGTCTTCTTTGAGCAAAATTCACTAACAACGATATATATGGTACTTCCCCTTCATGGCCCATAATTTTGGGACGCCCTGTATATAAAATAACACCCCTATTCACGTTCCCACTCCTGGGATAGGGACTTCTCTCTTGACGAGATAGATTAGGCCTTAATTCACCACGCTGGCCAAGTGCGGGTTGGTTTTTTTTTTTAATATAATAAATGAAATATTTTCAATAAGTTCGTAATAAAATAAAAATAAATAGTTTATCAAAATAAAAATATAATGGGAATTATTCAAGATGACATATATGTAGATAAATGGATATTCTACATCTGTCTATGACAATGTAGATAAATGGATACCAATAAATATAAAAATAAATATAAAGTTCGAAACTACAAAAATAATACCGAAACATAATTAAAACCTTCATTAACGAAACTTTTATTTATTCAAACACAAATATACCATCTAACAAAACAAGCAACTTATATATCTATAATATAATTTATTTGTTTTGTTATAATTAGAATTTGTATTTAGTCCGTTCAATTTAGACTTTCGAACTTACATCAAGTCCCAACATTCGACAAAAAAAAACATTTAATTACAAACCTACACACCAAATTTCAGAAGAATCGGTTTAAAAATGAGCCCATAAGATGAGATGAATGAGGATATTTAACTTCAATAAGACTATTTTCAGTTTTATTCTTATATAGATAATTATTAATCATGAATGTTTTAATTTAAAATTATGTACTTAATTGATTTCAAATAATCAATCAGATTTAAAATGAATATTGATATTATTAAGATAAAACATAATTGATTCAAATATTGAAATAAAAATATCCGCCATTTTGAATTTAGGAAAATATATTAAACACCTATCAATTAAATAAAAACATTAATATAATAATTATTTCAGAATGAAACTGAAAAAAATCCACTCAATAAAATGGAATTTATTCGATGCCATTTTCTACAGATCTAAAATAATTATTAGTATATTTGTATGTTTTAGATCGACGAAGTATCAAGATCATTTAGTATTTTTCATAGAATTCGCGTGACGCACCGGTCACGTGGTGCATAAAATATCCAATTTCGCAAAACTTCAAAAATTTAACAGGGCTCTTAAGAACATTAAGCATAGGCATATTTAGAGAAAAGTATGCTCAAGCTGGCTAGGTGAACTGAAACATTTGTATTTGTTTTGTCAACGTTGCCAAAGTCGGCTGACTTGAACCGACGGCAGGTCGTTTGAAGCAACGTCAGGCAAATTGCGCCGACGTCGCGGGACGACGGCTCAAACCGAGCCATCGAACATATAACTACTCCATTTAATAATAAAATCCTATTAAATTTAAAGAAGCGTCGCGCCGGGGCATATGAACCGCCAACGATAGATACTCCATTCCTATTGAGAATAACCGATTTGCTAAAAGTGGAATGCACGCTTTAACGCGGTGATCTAGGCTATTTGAGCCAGAGACGTTTCAAAAAGAGCCGTCGTATCGGGGCATCTGAGCCGCCAACAATAGATACTTACACCATTCCTATTGGTTAGGAATAACCGATTTGCTAAAGGTGGAATGCACGCTTTAAAGTGGAGATCTAGGCTATTCGAGCCGGAGACGTTTCAAAAAGAGCCATCGTATGGGGGCATCCGAGCCGCCAACAACAGATACTTACACCATTCCTAATTGGTTAGGAATAATCGATTTGCTAAAGGTGGAATGCACGCTTTATGTGGTAATCTAGGCTACTCGAGCCGGCGACGGCTCAAAACGAGCCGCGGCGTCGGGGCATCTGAGCCGCCGACAACAGATACACCATTCATATAGATCATGAATAATCGATTTGCTAAAGGTGGAATGCACGCTTTAACGTGGTGATCTAGGAAACAGTCGGATGGAGCTGTTCCTCTAATAGTAACAAGTGTGGGAAAGCCACGACTTGATTAATCGTTTAATAAAAGTGTAAAATCACTTACCTAAAAAGCCCATACAAACCAGGCGGTCACCCATCCAAGTATTGACCGAGCCCAACGTTGCTTAACTTCGGTGATCGGACGAGAACCGGTGTTTCAACGTGGTATGGACGTTTGCCGTAGACTTGAATATCATCGTAAATTGTAAAAGCCACGTTCATAAAAAATGAAAACGTTAACAACGTTAGACTATGTGCTTTTATACGATAATAATTTAGCTTTATATAATAAAATACGTCTTCACTAGTGAAAAAACAAAGCGTACTGAAGGGAAATCCTAGCACGTCACTCAAGCAGACAGACGCAGATGACAGAGAGGCATCGCTGTATGCAAGAAGGTTAGATGGAAAGGAGAAGGTTTGTTATAAATACGTCGAACCTACACAGAAAACAAAGAACGTAATCTCATAGTGGGTCTAGTCTAGGCTTCAGACCTCTAAATTCTATATTTTCTTAGAGTAATCAGCACCGCATCACAATATGATATCTATTTTTACATACCTACCTAATTAGATAGAGATTTTATAAATGTACTAGATGAAAACCCGGCTTCGCTCTGGTGAAATTTGACGAAATTCTCCATAATCCGAATTTTGCGGATATATGTTGTCGACTCAAAATCAATATTTTTTTTATGTTTTGTTATTCATATAAGGTTTCGATCGAGTCCACCGTACCCCTTGGCGAAATTACAATACAATACAAATAGCTTTAATGTAACACCAACAATAAACAGGACAATACATAAGAGAAACAGATACAAACACAATGGGCGGCCTTATCACTAACAGCAATCTCTTCCAGGCTACCTTGGGATGGAAAGAGAATATTGCACAAGTAAGATCATTGGCGTTATCCAACATTAGAAGTAAACAAATTTTTATATTCAAAATTATTAATATAGATAATGTTGTCTCCAGCCGTGTGGAGGCCGGGAGCGCCGCCGCCCCCGCCCGCGCCGGCGGACCGCAGCCCCGGCGCGCCGCCGCCGCCGCCGCCGCCGCCCGTCTGGTCACCAGGTAGCGCCGGCACCTCGCCCCAGCCGCTCCGCAAGCCCTACCGACCGGTACACTTCGAGGATACCACTCCGCCACCGACACGAAAGTTTGGGGTAAGTAGACTTAACTAACGAAGTTCTGTTGAATATTTTTATTTTTGTCTATAAACATTCCAGATTTTCATTGTGATTATTATATTAAAGTTAACTTACGGTGATCGATTTTTTTAATTAGGCTACTTCAACGTAACCGTAATTTTAGGTTTAAATACAAAGCAAAGGTTTGCGGGCGTTTTTAGACGCAGGATTCTCATTAATCAATCAATCTGTCCTTCACTTTTGAAGACAAATTATTACCTTCAATAGGACGGTAGAGTTTCCGAAATCTCGGTATAAAACAGTCGCTCAAAGTAAATATTTGCAGATGCTCTCCGAAGATCGGTAAACCTCTGTATAGGAGCGAGTTTGTATGCAAATAGTCCCGGACGGCAATCGAAATGTAATTGCGTTTTCGATCTCGTGGTCGACAAGGCAGGTTGTCAGCCGCGGTGTTCCGTCGCCGACTCACGGAGCAGGATATCGCAATCTAACATCGCTTAGCGAACAATAACAAACAGAATTTTGATGGAATAAACGTCGCATAAAAATGACTCCTAACGACGCTCTTATCAACTCGCTTGAAGTTGCCCTTTGATAAAAGATCCCAACCCTATTTACGCAAGTAAATATAATTTCTAAGAAAAGCTTGTCAGTTTTATCAGTTTAGAACCTGAGTAAAGTGTCAATCCGATACTTTACAATGGATATCTCAGCCACTTTAAATAACGATATTTTGTTGACGGCAAACTTTTCGGAGGACGATTCCTTATCGTTTATTTAGGCTTTAGGGTATGCCAATGGGGAAGTTAATTTAATTTTTGAGCAGTTCTTGAATGGATTCCAAAAGGCAAAGTTTTGGATACATTTCGTTTAATGATAAATGGGGCTTTAAAGCTATTCTATTATTTTGTACTCAATCATTAGTCTAGAAGGGATCGTTCACCTGTGTTAAAAAATTGGTTGTTTTCATTACGGACCCTTCTGACATCAAAAGGTTGGCCTTTTTCGTTTTTTGGTCAGCCTTTTGTCGCGTTAACTTTACCGGTACTCGACGAAAACGTCCCTTATTTATTTTATTGTTTTATCCTAAATTTATTTGAAATTCTTTTATCTTCATTACATACCGTTACGTAAGAATATTTTTACGTAACCCTCAGTTAGACTGTAACGATAAAACTGCCTTTTTTAAGCATTACTATGAAGTGCTTATTTCACCTAGATTTACATTATATTTTCTCATCTTAAACATTATTTCAGTATCACATAATATATACACAATTTCACGAGAATTGGTTGTGAAATGCGACACACAAAAGAAAATCCGAAAGCATTATTGCCAGACTTCCGCATATAATAATAACAATGTTTTGCGAGAAACTCAAAACTACTGATCGGAATGTCATCGCTTTTCACTTGTAGGTAAAATATGAATCAATATAGGATAAAGTATAAGTATGACATAACAGCTCGACGACAATTCGGACGTTTTATTCGGCCAAGTTGCGACCAAATTGTCACTTTATATTTTATTAATTTTGTCTGTGCAAACCCTTGTCAATTGGTATGTTCTGTTATGTCTGGTATGTTATGTAATTGTCTGTATTTCAGAACTCTGAGCAGAACGGTTGCACGAGCGGCTCCGAGAGCGAGGGTCGCCTGCGCACGTCACAGAGCGCGCCTGTCACGGGCCTCAACACCTTGGGCTCCAGTAGCAGACTGCCGAGAGCTCAAAACCCTACGGTTACGCTATTGCAGAAGGCACGAGGTAAGGAAACACTACTTTTAACTACGGTAACTTTTTACAAAATATCATCAACGTAACTCTTCTTATTTAGAAAATTTAAATCGAATATCTCCTAAATTGTTAGGAGATACGTTGAAGGGCTACTAAAAGAGAAAGCAGCGGTAAAACGCAGCGTCTTGGTCGTCCAATTTGTGTTAAACTTTGTGCGATTTTACCGTGCTTTCAGAATTTATCCATCCCAAGTTTTGTATTTTACGTCCTATCGCGATGAAGTTAGGATGTTCAATATCCTGCAAAAATTTCAAGCGCATGCCAAATTGCCAGTGGGGTACAGCGGAGGAAATCAAAGTAAAGAGCCAAAACCCATTTGCGAGCACGTAGCGGTATCCAGCGCTAGTGGCCTTTTGATCAGCGGCCTGCCACCCTATTGGTTGAACCCATGGCATGGCCTTACTTGCATATTTCCACTAGGATTTTCTCTTTTATCGGTTACCGCAATTATTATGCGTCAGTATCGACAGCAAGAAGAATTAAATGTCGTATAACCACTTTAACTGTCACGATGCGACCCTAACAGGTCTTACTTACATAGGCTTTACTTACATATTTCCATAGCCCACTCGCAGTTTGTCCTCTAGACCTGAGATTTTGCTGTTTGGCCCTCTTTGTTTGATACATTGATGAATTATTAATGATCAAACAAAGGTTTGTGTTTGCGTTATAGGTGATATACCGCGTCAGCAACCTTTTAACCTTAAATAGAGATGTGACTCAAGATTATATCTTAATATACACATTAAATTTATTAGAAAACTATCATGGTATGTAAACATCATAATCATCATTTCAATAAAATATGTATCTTTTTATAAAATATTTTCTCGGGATCGGAACCACATTTTTTTAATTTACTACCTATTCCCAATGTCATCAATGACTCCCCTCTTCTTCTTTTAATAGTTCTGGACAACAAGAAAAAAATCAATATATTGTTTTTATTTGAATAGTGTTTAAATTTATGTTCTCATTCTGAATGTTCGTTCTATATTTGTTACATCACAATCAATACCAAGGCCCTCTTGCCCCATATAATCCCTATTTCGATAACTCTAACAAGAAGGCTTAGTATTAATTACCAGAAAGCATAATACTTGACGAGACTGCGGTTCCGTGTCTATTGTTGCTATCTACAAACCTAGTAGTAGGTATGTGCGACTCGTTATTGTCATCGGTTTAGAATATGATGTTGACATTGTTTCATTAAGGCACCGCAAACCGCGTTCACCAATGGTCTGACATGACTATCAATATTAATTATTGTGTTGTTAATCGTATGGTTTTGATTTATACACTTTGTTGTGTTCGTTTGTGTGAAGTATAGCTTGCTAGCGCGTTTTTGTCCAAGTAATATAGAGTTTCCACAAAGGCTATTTATGCATTAAAAAGTAAGTAAACAGTTATTTGTAATCCACTGTATTACGGCGTCATATAATTTGACAAAGTTGTGAGCCTTATGTACTTATTAGCCCCTTAATTTCTATAAACTATCTTCAAAAAAGGATTATGTTCTAAATTCGATTGTTTATACTTTCGAGTCGATGTATATAGGTTTTGATGATTGTTGCTTAAATTAGCTTATTTGATAGCTGATTCTTGTGTCCCGTTTCATGAATGTCGAGACATGACAAGAAACATTTTAAAACAAAATTATTGTCACTATAATGTATTTATAACACTTTATCGATGTAAAGGACTATCGTACTATCTACCATGTTAATGTTATAACACAAAATGTTTCCTAGGTAACATAGGAATCAATAACGTGGAGCAGTTGGGAAAGTCGATAATTTATTCACAGCTCGGCCGCAGCGGCTAATTGGTGCCAAACTTTCATTAATTGTCCCATCTTCGGCGAGTTGCAACCCTTCATTAGAAACCATTGAAAGTATGCTAATTTGACGTCGGCTTGTACTGTCCACAGTTTCTCAATAAATACGGTATTTTACATCATTATCCGGTACTTGTTGTACGAAAAGGACTTCTTCAATTTTCTCTACAACGGCATCTGCACACACACTCCTTTCTTACACACTACAAAACCCCTACTTTATTCATCGACGCTTTGTACCTATGATTAAACATAAATTGCACATATTTAATTCTTGCTATGAAAATACCTAACCTATTGTATTAGGATTTTAATAAAGGTCTGCTTAAATCTTAAAGGTAGTAAAAATAAATAAAATAACCCACCATATTTGTTAAATTGTAATAAATATTCAATGTAAGAATTGTATATATTTTTATAAAAAGACTAGACAATTTCCAGAAAATAAGTACTAGCTTAAAGCTTTTTCCACACAGACGATTTTACGTCATAATCTTAGCATACTAAGTTCATCGAATCCGTTCAATCGTTTGTGAGTTAGATAGCAAAATGTAATCTTTACGCTTTGAAATATATAACTTACATTTTTATAATTTGTAAGCTTTTAACGCAGGTGGTTTAGCTGATTTCGCGAGATTAATTAAAATACATAATATTGATAAACTTCATTCTGGAGGGGTATCGAACGATGAAGTTAATAAAGATAGTCCCAAACCCTGCGTGGGCCGATAACAGCCGCCAGATAATAATAAGTGGGTACCAACTCTTAGACCTAATTAAGAGAAACTATGCAAATTGTTCGATACTATTTAACAAAACTTGTATTCTTCATAACAACCCATAACATCCTAGTACTGGGCACGATTCTATAGAATCTCTTGGGAGATTCCTAAAATCAGTGAACGAAGTTGTAATCGGAAAGACACTGCTACCCGTCTTCTGGTATGTAAATTCCTTACTCGGCTTGACTGCATCACGACTGTTATCAAACAAACTGAAGAAGAGAGAGAGACAGAGAGTATGAAGAGATGAGAGCTTGTGTTGGCTTGAGTATACTAATACATACATAGAGAATACAATTGACATCACGACTGTCATCGAACAAACTAAAGAAGAGAGAGACAGAGAGTATGTAGAGATGAGAGCTTGCGTTGGCTTGAGTACACTAAATCCTTCTTGGACTAATAATACGCTTTCAGAGTTATGAATAGGAAGTGAAATCCGACAAGCAAGCGTTCACCTTTTCAATTGTGCGGATCGACCTGGAAAAGATATGTCACGCTACAACGTGACGAGGGTCGGCCGTTATTAAAGTTTAATATCCATCGGGTCACGTGGATACTGTATTACGATTCTGAAAGTTTGGATTGCAACATCAAACAACTAATTGGTTGGATTATACGCTCTGTAGATTATAGTTTCAAGTTAGGGGTTTCTAGTGTCGCGTTATAATGATGAGTGGGTCTTTTGTGTCAGATTTTCGGTTAGGTTAGGATTTGAAGATGGTTATGGGACGAGTTGAGTTCGTTTTTCGGGTTATTATAATAATATTATAATGACTTTGATGAACTTGTTTTTACTGAGCTGATAATTTACACGCATGTGTTACAAATAACATAAGTTTTTACTCATAGTATCTTCGTTTGCTTAAATAAATGAAGAACAAATTCCGAAGTTACTTTATAAACTTTTACATTTATTTTTACATTATTACAATAAACCTTTTTTATTGTCAATGTTGATGGATAGGTATAAAAAATAATTACTTTAATATTAAAAACTTTGTAAAATCTGTTATAAGCGGCGAAGGCAAGCTTTTAAAGCTTGCCTTAGCTTCGCATAATAAAATTGATTATAGTGTATAACTTAGAAAAGCTAATCAAAACTCCGTCCCTCATTTCAGAAGGACAAATACCTCGAGGCTCCAACTACATTCAGCAGGACAAAGATTCTTCACGTTTGCCGCGAGACCGCCCGTCGCCACCCCGAGGAGATCCTGGTAACTCTCACTTTATCATCATCATAACAACACTACGTCAAAGTACTGGACAAGCCGTGTTGGCTTAGTGGGAGCAAACTCGACTTTCATACCGAAGGTCGTGGGTTCAAACTACGCCGCGCAGCTCTGGATTTTTTATCTTGAAAATTATGAGCGCTTTGAATACAAGTGCTATAACGGTGAAGGCAAACCTTGTGAGGAAATCGGCATGTTCTGAGAGTTTTGAAAAGTTTGAAGGACATGTGTCATTAATATTATCCCATGATCCATGATAGCGTTGGTAGTTTTTTTTTCATAATGGTCAGGAGGATATATCATGAATGACTATAAAACTTGCAATTACTTGTATGAAATACAAACGAGGGTCTATCAAATGTCCCGGTTCTTAACTCGTTTAAACTATGAAGATTTCGATCGTCCTAAGTCTCAATAATGGGCACACTTACTCTGCTTTTACGACTTTGGCACTAATATAATATTAATAGTCGAATTTGGGGCTCGGCCAGAGTGCTCATAAATTTGTGATGTTTACGATGATTGTATTATTATTGCATTTAAAAAAAACGTGATTTCTCAAGAAATTTTCGTTTACAAACTTTTTGCGTAAAGTTCCTATTAAATTACCAGTTTAGCTAGAATTCGTTATTTTAGCAATACCTATAACGTTTTTTTGTCAATTTTAGTTCTGTAATAAAAAAATATAAAGGATGCTCACGCACAGGTGGGAAAGCATTCAATTATGTTTTGACATCCTATGTCAGGCAGGACAATGGTTTACGGCATAAATATATTATAGGCATTTTCTTTGTAAATTATAAATGACACTTTGCTCCGTCACTTATCGCTATAGCAATTGCGGTTTTGAAAGCAATACTATCACATCTACTTGACTCAAACCGCAGTACTATATTGTAACTTCAATTGTGCAAAAGTTCAGTTTTCGAATCATCATCATATCAACCCATTGTACGACCGGCGAATTGATATAATCAACATGCTTACAAGACAGTTTGGTGATCGCAGTAAGTTGTCACAATTCATAGAAAAAAGCTTCTGTCCTTCAGCTTTATAAATCTCTAGTCGCTCTTCCAAAACGCACAGGAAGAAGATGGGGTGGTACTATTCTTAGACCCACACAGCCAAGTATACGAGTAAATAGCGGTAAAACAATTGATACAAACTTGCAAGTTTAAACAACATCCAAATACCAAAATAACTTGACAAGAACTTGTACTTCGAACTAACAACGTGTCTGTCACTTGTACAAGTTTAGTAAGTTTAGTTGAAGGTTCGAGAACATTCCATAGTTCGCTCGCTCTTCATAATACCGGGATGGTTTGTTCCATCGATCATGCAACGTGAAGCTGAATGTCAATCAAGCATTTCATAGCTGACAGGTGGTTTAGTGTTGCTCGTAAATTATAATTTATATGCGAAAGGTGTGATGGATAACGCCCTGTTTCGTTGGAACTTTGAACCTGAAGAATTATATTCTTATTTTGAAATATAGGTACGAAGGTAATCTATTTTCCAAGTCATCGTTGTCGATGGATCATCATTTGATCGATTATGTGATGATAAATTACGATCAAAATAAAAAAAAATAAAAAATACTTTATTGTACACATTTTAAACATTTGACAAATAAAATAACATTCACAATGGGTGTGCTTAACCCTTAAAGAGTAACGATGTTGTAACTACCTATTATACACTGAGATTCACCCTTAGATAAGTTCTTAAGATTTTATATACTTGTTTATATATGGTTATGTATCACTAAATGATCTATATTTTTTATTTCCAGTACATGCTCTAAGGCGGGAGTACGCGAGCGAAACGGAGGCGAGCGACTACGAACGAAGCTCGCGGAAAATGGCCGATGCCGCGAAAAAGGTCGAAGGAATCGGACCTATCACCAAGGACGGCATGCCAGTCTCACTTAGATCTGTTCGTATTACCAATGTATTATTATTTATCTACTTAAGTATATAAAATAATAATGTTGTTTCTTTATTTATGTATCTAGTGATCATAGATAAACAGACGCTTTCAGTGTGTCAATGTCAAGTGTAAAATTTGTATGGGATCAAAAATAGTCTCTAGTCTAGTGTCAAAAACAGAAAAAATAAGTTACGGATTTCACGATTATCTACTTATTTCATTATTTTTGTTATTGATAATATTTTTTTTTTTATTCCAGGAAGTCAAAGACCCTTCGAAATGGTATAAGAAAATGTACGACACTATTCACAAAAACAAATATGACGGTCAGTATAACCTTAGTTTTTTGTTGTAATTAATATTGTGTTTAATATTGGGACTTTTAAATATTATTAAGTTTTCTACATATTTATTTGTTTGATAAGTTTTGGTTTTAAATATCTTTTTTTGTTTCTCCGTGTTAATGTAATAATAAAAAAATCAAATACTCTATGGTAAACTAAACGCGAAGGGTCCGTATTCGCGAAGTGAATAAAATTATTTACTAAATTATAATAAAAAATGCATCTAAGGTTTTTTGGAATTTATATTATCTTTTTGCCTCCTTCGCGTTTGTGACCGCCTTGTTTGTTTTGAAAACTAAGATAGCAATGCTGTTTTTTTGCTATGATAAATAACTCGATCCACTAGGTAGTTTATTATATATTTCTCGGGGTATTTAATAATCTCGGGTAAATGTTGTTATTAATATTTATGTTTAGTTTTCTCCCTTCCCGATACGATAATTTTCTTTTTCAGACGATTATGTGACTATACGGTACAAAAGTCGGCGAGGTGACTATTTTTGCTAAATTCTTTGAACATTGGGTGGTTGTATCGACTCCATCTTGCCGCATATGAATTTAACTGCTATTCTGCTTTTCATTTAATACTGTCATTGTAAATACTGTTTCTACTACTATTCTAAGTTTTGTTTATTTTAAATGTTCTAGTTATAATCTTTCTATTTGGTTCAGTTTCTAAATTTTAGACATTTAGAAACTGAACCAAAAGAAAAACTTTAGAAACTGAAAAAAAAATCGACGAAAAATATTTTCGAGAATAGTTTTCATACCTGCTTAACTAACAATTTTTTTTGATATGAAAACGATTTATCTCAATCACCAATCAGAGTTACTTGAGTTTCATTCTATTACTTATATCATTAAAAATTCCATACCTACCTAAAGAATGTTTCATAGTACAAAAAACTTAGAATATTGGTGCTCTGTATCGACTTGTGACGTTTTTCGCTTGGTCATTGTTGTCATATAAACGTAAGCTAAATAATTTTAATTATGTAAAATTATTAAACTCGTAACAACAGCATTTCATTAAAATCACTTACTGCGTGTTAGTTATGTGGTTAGATGTAAACCTTTTAACAGATGTATAATGCTAAATGAATGCATAACGGAACTAATATATAAACAAGTGGGCTTTTATAGCTGTTTTATAATTTAGTCAAAACATTGATTAACAAACTTTTATGCATTATAATATACTACTAGGTACTTACTTACTTTAAAATAAGAATTATAATAATTAACGTTTGTTGTAGTACTAATCATATTATAATTTAATTTTTTTAAAGGCATAATTTCTAGTGTTGAAGATAAAATAACTAGTGCTGGTTTTATATGGTTATTAAGCTCATTTCAAAACTATATGTTACATTATACATTTGTAATGTCAAAAGTAACACATAAAGAATTTTAATGACTTCACATACACTATATTACATTATTACACAATTTTAATTTAATTTAATATACAATTTATTTTAATTTAATCCTAGTAACGTCAACTATCCTAAAATAAAAATTTATGACATCAATTTTAAAATAAGAAAATCCGAAAACAAACATTTGACCAACGACTTAAACTCAACAGGTCAACCGCCCGAACGCGTTCCAAGCAATCGTTCCCAGTACGCATACTTCGACCCTCGCTCCGGCTATCTGAGCGAGCCCGAGGGAGGCCTGGGGAGACTCGGCTCTAGCACGTGGAGCGACGCGTATGACAGTGACGTCACCGCCGGAGTGAGACGCCGAACGGCCTCCGTGCAGGAGGAAAGGAGAGGGAACGAGCCATATACGCCTAGTAATAAGTAAGTCTTGGAGCGAGGGAGGTTTAGGGAGACTCGGTTCTAGCACGTGGAGCGTATGACAGTGCCGTCACCGCCGGAGTGAGACGCCGAACGGCCTCCGTGCAAGAGGAAAGGAGAGGGAACGAGCCTTATACGCCTAGTAATAAGTAAGTTAGCGAGGGAGGTTTAGGAAGACTTGGTTACTTTCCTGGAGCACTTGGAGTGACACTTATGACGTTACCGCTGCGGCGCCGGAATGAGACAGCGAACGGCCTCCGTGCAAGAGGAAGGGAGAGGGAATGTGCTTTTAACGTTTTTCTCTCGTGGAGTAACATTTTTCTCTTGCTCAACCCTCTCTCTTGTACACCATAATAATCCATTTA
This sequence comes from Chloroclystis v-ata, assembly GCA_963691955.1. NCBI lineage: Eukaryota > Metazoa > Arthropoda > Insecta > Lepidoptera > Geometridae > Chloroclystis > Chloroclystis v-ata. Next base: position 4,334,639 of record OY829902.1, on the reverse strand, counting down.
CGTCTGAAATGATGAGATAATTAATTAATACGGTGCTTTTTTCTTTTTCAGATATAGCACATTAGCATCCGCGCGAGCTAGTCAAGAAGTCTACAGTAAGCAGCCTGGGAGAATAGAAAACTACGTTCCTGGGAAATCATCAGTCGTAGACAAGGAAGCAAAACAGGTGACCAAATATAATCACTTCCATCATTATCATGTATCATAAGTTTCATCATGGTATCCATAAAGTATTTAAACTCTCATATAGTCGTATCAGAATAATTGGCATCCATAAATTAACCTAAAGAGTGCAAAAACAAAGAGGTTTTTTTCTTTTCTAGTGGTGGGACGAGGTCATGGACATTTTTGATGGGGTACGAAACTTTTTTACTATTTTATGTGTTCTGTTAATCCAGTAACATTTTGTATTATAACACCTTTCATTTGTTCAAGTTACTACCATAAATTTAAAATTGGTTTGAAATACTGATAAAATAGTAAAATGTTCACTATAATCACTATTGACAATATCTATCATTATTTTATATCACTATAAATAAAAATGAAACACGTACATAATCAATAAATAATAATGGATATTGACATCAATTCAATTATAACACTGTTTATGGTTTGTTATTTCTCTATGAAATAGTAGGTAAACCTGTATCTTCTATTCATATTAGTTTTAAAACGAAATCATGATGTTTAAAATTGATATGAATTTGAATTCTGGCGTTTCAACCATTTTATCGAAAATTTAATATAACATGGCTCATACATATATTTTGTTGTTGAGTGGTCTTAAATCAATTTCCTTGCTCTATTCCTAAACATGAATTCATATTTATTTTATTTATTTATTAAGGAAAACCAACAACTTTATATACATATACTTAATAGCTAACACAAATAGAAAACATAAAAGTCAATTATAGGTTTTCGCGGATTCTTGAATTTTTTATTGCCATTTGGTGCCGATCTAAGAAATCATTATATTAGGAAGTCTATATCAATCAATCAATCTATATCAAATATTGCTTAAATACTAGTTAATAAAGTTCTTATAAAATTGTATTCTCACAATGTATTCTGCCTTATTGGGCATGCAATGTTTTAATTTTTACAATAATTATAATTTAATGTATTTCATATAACATAATTAACGTAGTTAGGACATTACTTCCCCCTATACTCCTATATACTGTTTATTTCGTATATTATTTATATTATTATGTACGTACACTCGAGAGCGAAGAAATCGCACACATGCGAAATTAACCGACACAAAATTCCTACACAAACCAAGCTACCTGAAACGAGCGAATTTAGTGCTTGTCCAGGAAGGGCGAAAACGCCGCGTATTCATACGCGCGTCGTCGAGGTACTAGACATCAATACATCGCGTCCACAAGCATCGCGCGTATTCAAAATACGCGCGTAAAACCCGTGCACGACTCTAGACTCGCGCGTATTGCGCGCGTGTCGAGATACTAGGGACGCCTTGTTGCGTCCAGCTAACGCGCGTACTCTAGAGCGAGTGCACGTATCGAGGGAAATGGAGCGCCAACATTTTGACACGGAAACGCGCGTTGGTACGCTCCTTGTGGACGCGGAGTTTTCGCCCTTCCTGGGCAAGCACTTAGGTCATTCTATTGTTTACTTGCTACTGTTATGATTTGCTAGCTAACTAGCTAGGGTGTACTTTAATTTCAGTTAAATATGCATCCACACTTTGTTTTTTTTTTAAATAAGGCTCGAAGTTGAAATGTCGGTAAAATTCGCATGTGTGCGATTTCTTTGCTCTCGAGTGTATACGAGCCATGTTAGAGAAGTGGTCCTGGTGCATATGTGTCACTAACGTGTGTTCTCGCTGCTAACAGTGGCTAGACGAGAACTCGCCCCTGCCACCTTACACGACTTTGCTCGCTCGCGCCATACAAAAGAATGTAAGGGCCTTAACATGTCCGCATCCTACGCTTAAAGTCTTGGCATTGTCGTCTTATCGCTCGATTTGATATCTTTTGTAGTAAAACCCAATATTATTGCTGGAAAATTCGCACAGCAATATCTAGCCCAGTGGTAAGCACGAATCTTGTGTAACGGGTACTAGATAATTGCCTTAGATCAAGGCCATTTTCTTAGCATAATCGGCCAATCAATATCAATACAATTATTTTATATTATCTTAAACTAATAATATTACATATTATGTAAAAATCGAGCGATAAGACAAATGCGAGAATGTTCTCTGCATAAGCATGGATTCATAATAAAACTCCTATAGCAATGTATAAGAACGAAACGGTAATGATATGATTTCTGTCTAAAATTGTTTGTTGAATTAATTAAACTTCTGATCATCAAGACAGCCTGTTTGCAGCTTTATCTGTGACCGGTCAAACAGGCCATTTGTATTTTTTTAAAAATTTTATTATTAGAACTTGAGTAGGTAAGTTACTTTAACGCCACTAATTAAAAAATAACAGTCGTCGTAAATTAAGCTAGAAGTCGTATCTTATGCCTGATTTGCACCAAAGCAGAGGGGATGAGAGTAATAAACCTAAATTGATTTATTTCTAATATCTCACGCTTTGTGCTGATGTGCGCTTCTGTCATTTTCTTTGTTGTTGCATGTTCACTGTGTGTTCTGTGTTTATCTATGATTCCGAATAATTTTAATGTTATTCAATACTATCTGTATGATAACTGGATTATATCCGTAACATAAAGCGCTAACTAACAAGCTAAGACTTTACCGAAGGCCTCAACCAAAGAGGTGTAGTTAATCATAAAATTATTAAGGTTACCGAAAAGTTTTATCTACGAATCTTTTCTTCTTGTTAATTTTGTCTATGGGTTTTCTGGATAAATAGGAAGTTGTTAGGTACCTCTGTCTCTGTATTTTTTAATAGGAATGTCTGTCTTCTTCTATCGTATTGCTAGTTTATTTTATTCAGCATGTTAATCTAACTATACAAAGTATTTTCTCACGTCTTAAATATCATATTGTTGGACAGATTATTTTACCTTTAGTTATATTCGTTTCGTATTGATCGATATTGATTCTTCGAAGCATGGTTGTTTCGATATTGTGTTAGCCTGCGTAATTGTGCTCCTTCTAAACCTTAAAATATGTAATAACATTTATTAATGTAATTTTTGCAGCAAAACATTTCAAGTACAACATCGCTACCTCAAGCATCACCAAAAGAAAAGAAAGATATAACTTCTGCTATATTATCCAAATCCAATATGGCAAGGTAAGAATATGAAATCTGAATATATATTAAATCTATATGTGTAATATCTGACAAAAATAAATATAAGATAATCTAAAAAAAAATCATTAGATAAATGTTCAAAAGACAACCACCATCGTACTTGTACATATTATAGAGATACCAATGATCTAGAAATTTCCACAAGGCGCTAAACACATTGTTATTAAAATTTTCCAGACGACCTTAATAATAAAAGTTCCAAACAATTCCAGAGCGCTAAAAGAATCTGGCTACGAATCTGACTCCACCCTCGTATTCAGACGGCGGGAAGAAACGGACGGTCCACTTTCTCCCGCGGAAAGAAGAGCGGCTTACCGAGACCTTCAGGCGGGGGGCGAACCGCCATTGAGAGGGTTCAGATCCCCGGCACCACCTAGACAAGGTAAATTTAACCTTATTTTACTAATTAGGTTTAAAATTATAAATTTACTTGAAAGAGGTTTTCTATATAATTTGTTGGAAAAAACTCCATCTCAAAATCTTCAATCAAATTTAATGAACCGTGTGCACGACACGGGACATTATATGTATCAATAATTTGTTTAGAACCTAGAAAATCTTTTCTAATTGTTAAATGATAATCTTTTTTATTATTTTAATGATTTCTTACAAATAAAATAAAACATTAGACTGTGTTCTTTTGAAATTATTAGTTACAATATGTTACTCATATAACTTAAAAAATAACGTGTGCTTATATAACCTAAAATAATTATCGAATATTAATAAATCGCGCATGGTTTTAAATCTTCGGTGTCGGTATTCTAACTACCAAGCTTTTTCTAACGTCGTAAAACTATAAGAGAAATTATAATAAAAATCACATGGAACAATCAAGGTCAGTGCATTATGATACAGTCAACCATATGTTTGTATGGTTGATGTGTTGGCCCAAGGTCGCCTAACGACATGGTGACACGGCTTCTCGATCGAGTGCACATTAGTCCACTGTTATCAACCTGAATACACGTACGGTAAGTTAATTATATCATACATACTTACATAGAACTGAAATCCCGCTCGACTTATATAAATGAATGAAACATGTAAATGTAACTTTGAAAATGTTTGATATCTTATATAAGTCGAATCGGATTCTCTTGCATGAATCTAACAAGCAACCGTCTATCCTCTTTAACATGGTGCCGGGATTTCATTGACGTCAATAAGGTAAATGCATGAGCACAAGTTTACTCCAAAACTAAATAAGCACAACGCGACACTTTTACGCAGATAATTAGTCTGCGCACTCGTAGCAGTAGAACCACGATTGAACGGCAAAGCTTTCAGGTTACACAGTCACGTTTGTTCACATCTAACGAGGATAGATAACAAGGATATCGGACTTATGTGGTTCAAACTCCACAGACGAAACGGAGATCGAATATATCCCACTCTCGCCAACACTGACGAAGATAAGGGTTCATAAGAAAACGCCGCAGCTGCACGAAGTTATTTGCTATCCCGTGACTAAGATTGAAACTGATTTCAACGCGAAATTCAGGAAGCAAGAACCTTCGTTTATCAATCCTGGTATAAGTATAGAGTATCCACCAGCGCCGCCCAGAAGAATATCATCAAAGAACAGCCGAACGCTGCGCCTTGTAACATCCACTCGACCTGTTTCTACATCGCCGAAAAGATCAACACCTAAAATCTCTCAATCCAATGTAGACTTTCTCAAAGATAAAATAAGTCACAAATTACAAAGGCAAAACACTCATATAATTGCTAAGCCTAGTGCGGCCGTAGAAAAGGCTAAGAGAGTCATGTCGATGTCTGCACCACCGGCAGTAAATCGTAGAAGCAACGTTTCTGTTCAAAAACAGTCACCAAAAAGTGTTCAAAGTGATGCAAAAACTACCAGCTTCACCAGCAGTTTTGGTTCATCACGAAGAACCTTACTTCCAACTGAATATGCAAAATCATCTCATAATAAAAATGAGAACCAATCTGTTGTAATAGAAGGTGGAGCTGGCAGAAGAACTCCGATATCAAACATATTAGATAAAGTTACGTATCTGGATAAGTTGTGGAGTTCTGAAAAACGAAATGAACGTATCGATTTATCGAAAGCTAGATCTATCAGTAAAAGTGCTCAAAATATAGCCAAAGCATCAAAACCAACAGGATCCGTCTTAAAAGCTACTGCGACACCCAGTGCGACCCATCGTAGTAGAGACATGGTCAGAACTGCTGAAAAAGTGCAAAAGCATAAAATTTCAAACATGCATACTAAATCAAGTCCTTGTATACCTTCAAAACTTGACCAAAAAGTTAACAGAGCTTTACCATCTTCTTCATCCAGCATGTCAAAATCTTCGTCCAACATTACAGCAGCCCTAAACAAAAAACAAGCACAAATAAAAACTGCATCAGTCACGAATCTCAAAAAGAAAAAATCTTTAGAAAGTGTTGTTTTACGGCCACGGAGTGTACCTTGTCATGAATCTTGTAGCAAAAAAGCAAAAGAATCTACAAAAACTACTAAAAAGTCACCTAAGATTAAATCTAACAAAAGAACAACACCTTCTAGAACCAGTAATGGCTCAGAATCCGGTAGTCAATTTGGTGATTCGAACTTTGGATCTTATGAAAATTTAGATGGTACAAGAATTAGTGCCAAAGACATAAAAAGCTCACATGATGCTGTTGTGTCAGATTCATTCTTCCAACATCTATTTTTGGGAAGACCTTACACTATTTCTCCTACAGTATCATTTGCATCTCCAGAACAAAATACTACTGTTCTACAAAAAGCTCAAATGTTCCAGTCTGTGCCTCAAGATACTAGTATGCCGAAATCTCTGAATTCTTACTTGATTCATAGAAAGCCTGTGTCACTATCTCGATTTAAGTTAAGTGATCGATACCCCAGTCCTATTTCTGTGCAAAGCTCTCGATCCATTTCGTGGCCTGGCAGAATGCACGGGGAAATTCGTAAATTTGACAGTTTATCAAAATGGGAAGACTTTGGTTCTACTTCATCATTAGCTACAATCAGAAGTAGAAGTGAACCGCCTTGCAATAAATTATTTTTCTCGCAGACTTCTCGTCCTAAATCACCTACTGTCTTATTTTGGAAACGGGAAAAATCCAAAGACTCGTCACCTGGCCGAAATTCTCTCTCACCTTCGAGAATATTTTTTTCCCAGACCTCTAGACCAGTTTCACCAAAAATTGTTCGTAAAATTGAACGACCAGTTCCTCAAACCAAGAAAACTTCATTATCACCTCCTAAAATGATTTTTACAGAGACCTCTCGTCCTGTATCACCTGTAATAGAAAGACGAAAAAAACAGCAGGAAATAGTTACAAAATTGGACATTGATAAGTCTCCATCAACGATGTTCTTTTCGCAAACATCAAGGCCCGTGTCACCTAAAGTAATAAAAAAATCTCTGTCAAACACTAGCCTGAGCAGAAGTCAATCTAATTCACCGGTATCTTTTCGGTCACCTTCTTATCGTCGCATACACAATGTACGTTTACAAAATAGTAAGAATGAAGCAAAAATTACCTTTCGTACACGCAGTGCTGGTGATGCAGAAAAAAATGCTATTCAGCCTAAAATCCACCCAAAAACGCAAAGTGAATCCAATTTATTAATAGAAGATCCCGATTATGATGATTATATTCTTGAAATGCAAAATATGAAGGCAAGATCTGATAGATTTAGAGAACTAAATCGATACTATACGTATTTAGAACGTGTTGGTGAGTTAGAACGAGCTACATCTACTAGTGACCTGCGTCATAGACGCAAAGATGAAGAAATAATTGATTTTGAGCGATGGAAAAAAATTCGTTCCATTGAAAGAGCAGAAGAAGAACTCAATAACTTGTATAACAAACTAAAAGTGGCCCAAAATGAGAGTGATGTCCTTTTTTATCCTAGAGACGTTAAAGACTTTCGCTGGAACTATGACAGTGACCGAGGGTTACGCATCAAAGAAAAATCCGTTGAAGACCTAAAAGATCATTTTCAACAAAAATCTCAGTATGACTCATTAGAATTAGATCACCCATTCTCTAAAGATACTTATAAACCATTGTGGCGTGGAACTAGCGTTGCTGAAACAGCGTTCCATATCAATAGAAATAAAAGCAACAGAGTTCCAGTTGAACGTTCTGTTATTAAATCGAATGCGGTGCCTCCTCAAGATTCAACCTTAAGTGAACTACGAAAAAAGATTGGCTTAGGAAGTCGTCTTTGGAGCAGTTTATCAATGGATCAGGTTCATGCTTTGAAAAATCAATTAAATGCAATTTACAGCAAAGAGCTTGAGTCAAAGTCACATAAAGATCTTGATAAATATGCGATAGATGTCAAAGAAACTAATAGCACAGACATGCCGAAGTTACAAGTACGATGCAATTCATTATCGAATTACTTACCCGAAAAAGAAAATTCCATAAAGTTGACAAAATCAGATTCTATAGCTTCTATACCATGTCCTATTACTTCAGTTAAAGATTTGAAAAATAATGCCAATCAAATTCAAATGAGTTTAAGTGAAAATGAAAAAAGAAAAATATCACAAACATTAAGTAAGGAGCTACTGGATAGAATCAATAAAAATGATCCACCCGTGACCTTGTCTTTAAAACAAGAGCTAGAACAAAGTCAGGTAAAAGAAAATTTGGCTTCAGAAAAATCAGACGCGGTACTTTCCAAAAAAAGTTCTGATGAAACTAACAACTACCAACCATCTGATTCTGAACGATATTCTGTCCAATCAACTGATAGAGCTGAAACGCTATGCCAATCTTCTGCAAGCGAAACCGAAACTGCAAGTTCAGATCATTCTAACAAAACCGTTGTTTATAAAGGGCCCAGTAAAGAAATCGAAATGAAAGTTAAATATTTCGAGGCTGTATCAAATAAGCCGGAGCAAAATAAAACGTATCATCCACGCAATCATTCTGATGATAAAGAAAAAAAAGCAAACATGTTTATGATTTCAAGTGAGTCTATATCAAAGCTTAAAGATAACGAAACCCATAAATCTCAAATAGTGCAATCTCAATCTTGCGCAAACTTCAAAGAGCTCTTTGGGGAATCTGAAAAAAATAAATTCTTATCACTTCCATCGAAACCAGAGCTACGTTCTAGATCGGGTTCACCCCAATCGGAGGTGAATATCGCGGATCGGCGAACGCCAGACACGCTACGTTCCAGCGACGAGACAATCTGGCGCAGTCGGAGTCCGTCTCCCGACCCCGAGCGGTACTGGCGCGCCTACCTCAACCTGGCGCGCGCCGGAGAGGTGCGCCGCCTCGCCCGGCGCTTCGACTCGCCCACCGCGGCAGGCGCAGTCTTACGAAGGCATCGTAGCGATCCCGAAATTGCACGCAATGTGCTCGCACGGAACTGGTCCGCTTTCGAGCGGCTATCGTCGCGACGTGACAGATCTAAAATTTCACTACCGGTGGCGCGAGTGCCACTTCGCAATACCAACCGTTATATGCCGCACATTGACATAATATCCAAATTAGCAGCACTTCGTAGACGCACTACTCCTAGGTCCAGATCCGCCGAAGAGACATTTCAATGTCGATCTGGCGAAGTTGATCGAATTAGACGTCGTTTTGAGACTATGTCGATCCTTGGTCAGATTTATGCATCGGCGCCGGATGTGAGCGAACTTCAAGATATGGCTCCATATTTAGCCGGTACCTGGATCGCGCATCGTTATCCGATGCGAAGTGACAATAACAGGTCATTGAAAGATCCGTCAACTTTTGTAAGAGGCCGAGCCTCGCCGGTGCGGAAAGATGTCAAACGCCCGTCGGTTAAAGAGTCGGTGAAATTGAGTTCTATTTTGAAAAGTGATGCGTTTGATAAGCAAGAGTTTGATCCGTCGCTGCATCGACCAGTGAAGCGCTACGAGCCTCCCCGGACGCCGCCGCGCCCGCCGCCGGCCGCCTGGTCCCACCGGGTGGCGCCGCACCTCACCCCGTCGCGACACTCTGTCACCTTCCAAGGTTATTTATGAACATATTTCTTTAATTTATAAGCTAAGTTTAGTTTTGGAGTAAATTTGTACAGACATACTTCCTGGTTGAAGAGTTATTGATTCTCGCTTTGCCCTCCGTGCTGTCTCGCTATGCGTGTTTACGTCGCGTGATCAATAAACGCATCGTTGTTTGCAGTTCTGAATAAAATCATGTCTGTTATTGTGATTGTAATATGACTGTTGTGAAATAATTCTAAAATACAACGATCTGTTAATTATACAGTAATTAAGTTAATTACTATTATTATGAAGACGGTGAAATTTAGTTTCCGATAATCAATAATTCTTAAATATTTAAGTTAGTTATGCATTTTGTTTTTGTGTTGCCATATCATACCATTTTATGCACTGGTAGAGACGGACTCAGCCCCGGAGCCGCCGAGGAGATCATCACGTGGGAGCTTTTCAGACACAGGTAAATAATTACATATTTAATTTTACTCTCATACATTTATATTACATACAACAAATAGGTGTTATTATATAACTTCTATCTTGCTAAGACTTCCTTACAATCGCGTGAACTAAACTTTATGAAAACCAACACTCGCAATTATCTCTATCTGTATTCTCTTTGCGAATAAAAAAGAAACAATAGCCTTTGTTCGTAACAATCCGTCTTAACTTATTCTCTGACCGGCGTTCGGCCGTCGCGGTAGCAGCATACGTTAACCCCCTTTGAATTCGATATGAGCATTCAGTCAATAAAATGGTTTACATTAGTAAAGTGTGATTGTGTCATAACGTGCCAAAGTTACCTTCAACACTCCATTCATATCTTTAGATATCTGTTCGCTATCCTCGGTTTACGTCATTCATCTCGATAAGACCGTCAAAACCTGTCGGTACAGTTTTTTCGATAGTAAATAACATAGTTCCTATAGACTCGCGTACAATCGCGGCGTCTTTGTTGATCGTAAATAAATTCCAATGTGATTCAATCGCGAACGTGCCGCTGTTAAAACTGTATTGGCAAATGGTATCTCTTATTATTTACTGATAATAAGTATTATCTGTGTTATCTTAACTTCAGTTCTGTTCAGGCCACGGAACCAAGTGCTTATGTAGTGACATATCTGGACAGTAAGGTGATTATTGTGAAAATGAGTGACAATCAGACAAATAGTGTTAAAAACCCACGCACGGCCACAACAACTAGTGACTTTTCTTACGACGATGATGGTTTTTTTAGTGACGTGCCCGCCTCAGGATCTATGTCGAGATCGTTAGTAGCGCTTAATAAATACGTGAAGAAGAACTTACTTTACGAGACTAATGAGAATGATGATGACGATGGAGCATACTTCTCAAAGGAAAGCACTCCTAGTAAAACTGATGTAAAATATTATTCACACAGCGCACAAAATAGTGATTCTACAGAAAATGATATAATTTTCAATGCCAAAGCAACAACTTCGTGTATTCAAATCTCCGAAGAAAATAAATCTAAAACTGTTAATTCTAATGACCACAGCGATGTTTCCCCAATACAAACAAAAAATCTCATAAAACAGGAATGCGACAGTTTCAAACACAGCAAATTATCGCCACCTGTTGTAAATCCGGTAAATGACATTGTAAACGTCACTGAGCAAACAGATGACTACAAGTTCAAACAATTGCGCGATAATCCTAACAACATCGTAAATAAATCCGCTGCCGTTATAAAATACAACAAATATGAATCAAGTAATGCTCAAGAACATAAATCAGCTTCTTTAGAAAATTTGTCTGACTATGGCCCTGCAGTCGACGTTGACAGTGGATCGGAAAATGTAGTACGCAGGGACAAAAAGCATGTTACGATTAAAGAGAATCGTCACACGGTTCACGACGCTTCGGAATGGGTCAATAGAACAGACATGTATCCTGATGTGTATGCTCCACTACCATACAGTAAGTGAAATCGGAGTTTACTTATCGGTTAATTAATTCTGTATCTAATGTAAACACTGCCATTCAATTAATTTCAAGTTCAGATAAAGGTCTTATTTTCAAAGTCAAGTTATTATTGCGTCGATGATTTAGTTAACCATCATGTTATAAAATAATCGTAAAACATAAGTTTTATACCATTAATATATGTATATCTTTTGAAAATACGGTTTTTATTGTTGAGCTTTAAAAATCTATGCTTAGATCAGCAAAACTTATTTATAATATACCCTGTGCTCGTTAAAGGTAGGTACACGTGCGGCCAAGCGAAAGTGCTCCTACTATGTATTTTGGCGGGAGATGAAGTGTGGTTTGTCGTGTTGAAAGTGTGCAAGCTAAAGCCAAGGTAGTGAGCTATCGTGACCGACGGCCGACGACAGTCGCGCGTGGCGGCTGTCCCGTTCTGTTGACAAATTGTGAAGTGTGAATTCTCCAGAATGGGTATTCTGAAACAGTTCAAGAAAATTGCGGCGTATGGTAGGATTAATTTTTAATTCAACAAGATAGATCAATAAGTTTCATATTTTTTTATAAAGTCCTCAATAATAAGAGTGTTTTTGTAGAGACAAACATAAAATTTTAATCTTACATAAAGGGAGGTTTTAATCTTACCTGGGAGGTACAAATTACCATGTTATTACATGCTTCGAGCTTACAACAATATTTATTTTAATTTGTAAGTTACTAACAGACCCTTGACTTAACATTGAAGGACGATTGACAAATATTTTCTTCAATTTACCGTGCTTTGCTTCATTAATGTTACGAAATGTATCAGTAGGCCAATCTGTAACTAAATCGCTCGCTGACTTACTTCATCTGTAACTTAGTACAGATCTGATTTTCCACACCCTGTCTTGTCAGTCATGATTATATTCCGAGCGCAATAAAACGTTTCTTTGATCTCAATGGAATTTATTCTTGGTAAGACTTCCTTTTACAATTTCTCTGAAATTTTGTTGGTAATTCAGCCAGCGGATATACTTGTTATTTCCTAAAATCTTGGTGGATTTTAGCTAACTAGCTTTCTGCCTGCGTTATATATAATTCAAAGATTAAAAGATTTGTTTCCGCTACATAATAGTAAATAAAATTTCGCGTTTTAAAAATTAGTAGAAGTAAATATATGTTTATTTCTAACTTTACATGTCCGAAAAAATATTTCAATAGATTATTTTCTTGTAGTTGTAGTTTCTGTTGTAACAAAAAATAACTTCATCGACGATTATTACTATTCCATCAAGATAAAGTGAAAGCTCAATTCCAACAATCATAGAACAGCTTTCCACGACAGCTTGTAATAATTTCCTATAATTGCCGTTAGCTTTACAAGTGGTTTTCCGACCTGCCCACTTAATTTACGTAACACGCTTTAAACTTGCACAGGAAGCTATGTCGAAGTTTGCTACTTTCAAACTATAGTCTAGTATAGTTAAATTCCTTAGAGTTAACTCAACTATTTATCGTAAGTTTATATCGTATGGGAAACTTCGCTGCTTATTATCTTCTGTGCGGTTAAACATAAGGCACATAATCCTGCGCACCATACAATTGTCATTATAATTTTGTTGACATGTCTATCGTAAGTACGTGCTTTGAATGACGATTGAGAAAGTTGCCGGGAATCATCATACTAACTTGGTGTAACCTAATAAACAGTAGTAACTAAATAACAAAATGTTTGCATACAACGATCTACTTTAAAATGTTACTAATTGTTTATTACCCGATGAATCATTTAAAATATTCATAAATGTTCCACTAACAGATAATCTTATCGTACACCATATTTATGCCGTGATGTAAGGGCTAATAATAGCTCTATTGTAACCTTTATTTAACTCAAAATCTTTGTTTGATCTCTATCTATTTTAGAATTGCATTGTAAGAATATATTCATCATTTCATTTTCTATAGTGATCGTCCTTAGTTTGAAAAGAAGGTTTACTTATTAAGTCATGTTCTTTGTATTTAAACATTAAATCATCATCATCACCCCTGTTTACGTTCCCACAGCTGGGACACAGGTACTTCGCTCTTGACGAGAGAGACTAGGCCTTAATTCACAACGCTGGCCAGTGTGAGTTGGTGAATGAATGTGAACTTTTCAAAGTTCTCAGAACTTGCCGGTTTCCTGATGTTTGCCTCCACCGTTAGATCACATGTTTTCAACGCGCATGTACATTTTCAAGGAGAAAAACACTCCCACTTATCAAACATGGTAAACTTTAAATGTTCGGATATAATTTTGATAATAACGTCTATCCGGTGATATAATCTAACACCGCGTTACGTGTGTCATCGCAATCAGCGCTGCCGAATCGTTACAAGTTACAGCATCATGGGGAATGCACCATGACCATTCTTACTTTCACTTTTATCGGAATTACTTGTTTGGATGCTTCGGTGGCCATTTGCGGTTTCGGTTTTAGTATTTTTGTAATAAATTACGTCATGCGATAGTAAAATGTTAATTGAATGAAACTACCATTTCATTTGTTATTAATTAAGCAATGCAACCGCATTGCATTTGCTTTTGTCTATGTATTATCAGAAATGGTTTAGTTTTTCGATATTACTATCTATATAATGAACTCTTACTAAAATATTAAAAATTTACCTATCTTTTACGTGTCTATTACGTGTTATTTGAGTATTTATAATATATGTACCTACCCGTTTAAGGAAAAGTTTTATATATTCTGACATATACTAAAATTAATTTATGTGAGTAATGTGTATCTACATTACTCACATAAATTAATTTTATTGATATCTTTATAGGTGCTTGGTTCCGTCATAATAATATTACCGGTTTAAAATATGAAAGTTGTCAAAACAAATATTACGTTGGTTATAAAAAGGTTACGGAGTTATTCTTATAAAAATTCCACCTGTTATAAAATTAAAGCTATAAATTCGTTGAAACATTTATTCAGAAATCCTTTAAATTCTCGTAATACGGAACTATGTATCTTATGCACAAGGTAGAGTGATGAGATTTTTCCGTTAAAGCTTTCGCTAGTCTTTCTATCAAAATTCTTGAAACTTATACCTAATCTACTACTTTTGCGTTTATAATGTACGGATGAAAATATAAATCTAAAAGTTAAATATGTCCCCTTCAGAATCCCCGCGCCGGTACGTGGAAAGCGACGTGAACATCCACTACCGAGTGCCGGTGAGACAGGACCCGTTGCCGCTGGTTCCTGAGCGGGAACTGGCGAGGCAGCAGGCGGAGCACATGAAGAGGCTGTACCGGGAACAGCGCAGGAACAAATATCTACAGGTAATAACAACTGTCTCTTTAGAGTCCCCGTGCCGGTACGTGGAAAGCGACGTGAACATCCACTACCGAGTGCCGGTGAGACAGGACCCGTTGCCGCTGGTTCCTGAGCGGGAACTGGCGAGGCAGCAGGCGGAGCACATGAAGAGGCTGTACCGGGAACAGCGCAGGAACAAATATCTACAGGTAATAACAACTGTCTCTTTAGAATTCCCGTGCTGGTACGTGGGAAGCTACGTGATTGATATTCAAACAAATAACTCCCTAGAGGTATTAACTTAGATGCTAATAGTCAATGTCCTCTGTTGATGATGTTGTTTAAGGATCAAAACTTCACCAACATAGCCAGGTAAGTGTGGAGGTACTGCGAGTTGTTAATAAGAGTAACAAAACAACCAATAAAGCATCCACTTACATATATTTTAATGTTAATATAATGAATGATAGGATGGTAAGGAAAAGCGCGATTCAAAAAGCTGAAAGTTCGCCAATTTCTATTTACCCGATAAAAAGGCTAGCGTTTTCTGAATGCGATTATCGTGTCAGCCGATACGCGGTGGGCCGTACTTTTAATCCGTTTACTAGAGGATAGCACGCTATGGTTTGATCGATATCCAAGTGCCCTATCGACGTTATTGGTTACGTGCCTTATATTACATCTGCCTACTATTCTATTACAAGGTAAACACATCTAATCATCAAACTTATCCTTAATTTTTTAGGTAAACACGTTTAATTATCAAACCCTTAAATATTTTTTATTTAATTATTCAAATCAAAATGTCGCCTAAATATTGTTGAATTCAAAACATTTTCTGCATATGATTCATAATGTTTATCATCCACCCTTTTATGTACTTAACTGTAATAAAATCTTCTAGATATAATCTAAACCTACCCTAATGCTCTGTTACAACAGCTCTTATGTCTTTGGAATAAGCGCCAGAGATTACAAAGGACCTTCCCGGGTTACTGGGCATGTGATATCCAATTGTTTTCTGGTGGTAACGTGATCTGTTTGCGGTTAGTCAGTGGACAAGTCTGTCATTTTCATTTGGGTTTTTGTTATGGACGCTCATTTTCCACAATAATTTTCCCTTTAAATAAATAGTATTGAACAATACTGATTAGGTGTATTTATACATGTTGCTTGATGAAATAGTGCTGTGTGGAGTCTTCTGAAGTCTGAGGTATGTAATAAGACTACGTAAATATTGCGAGCGAATAGTTAATTTTAATCTCGGTTGCAGGATGTCATTAATCTCGATTGCACGTCTGGATTAAGACGATATTTCAGTGCATAAATTCATCGTATTAGTTATTATGAGGCAAGATATGTGGCAGATACAAATAGAAAGTGATCATTTATTATTCAGATAATTATCTGTGTACGACAATTATTCTGATAGTAATACAATTTTTGTTTACATTATATTGGAATTTAAATTTACTTAATTTTCTAACTTATTTTATTACGTATCAAACAATTAAATTTTACATAATTCTATTGAATTACTTAAAATTAAATACCAAAAACTTGAAAAACATGTTTCATTCAACCTAAACAACTATGTAGTTAAAACATTTGACATACTTGTGTGTTTATTTCGAATGTCGTAATGA
Source organism: Chloroclystis v-ata (assembly GCA_963691955.1). NCBI lineage: Eukaryota > Metazoa > Arthropoda > Insecta > Lepidoptera > Geometridae > Chloroclystis > Chloroclystis v-ata. The sequence continues at coordinate 4,318,509 of OY829902.1, read as the reverse complement.
TATTCCTCATTCCTGTTTCTAAACACACACGTTTATGTTCAGACTGAATTAACTTAAAAGTGAAATTGTATACAATTCCGGTCGTGGTTTGTAATAGTGCTCGTAACTCGTACAATATTGTCCGCCACGCTTCGGCGCGCTCATTTACCAAACCAACGCGTTAGATGCGCGCGCGCTGCCCAGTCCTACCGGATGTAATGCATTCTCTGCATTACCGTTACTGTACATATTTCTATAAGGGTTCCGTATAAGTTTCTTCTAAGTTTCAATCGAGGGTATTGACATTTTAAAATAAATGACCAATCGCACTTATTCGCTGATGACTAAAAAAATATTTAAATACTTACTGACCCGCCCTCGGCTTCGCCCGCTTTATTCTTATGTTTACTCGCCTTGTAAACCTTCCCTGGGCTACTATGACTATTTTTAAACGAAAAGCACCTAAATAATAATCACGACAAAATCGAATGACCTAACTAATATAAGTAATTCAATTTTATCCCCTTAATAGCATTGCCCAAGCTTTTACTATCGGTAAATATAACAAATATATATTTAGAGATTCTTATACTCGTATAAAGAAGTAACAACGTATTTAATAGATAGATAGATAGATAGATCATTTATTGTCATACAAGAAAACACTTAAACAATACATACATTCTTAAATACTATTTCAGTGTACAAGTATGACTGATGAAGTAGTCAAAATTAGTTGGTTATCTTCCTTATTGATTATATAATTATGTATTCCTAACAAAATTATTGCCTGAGAACTAAAAGCAAGGGAGAAGAACTCAAAATGATCATTTAAAAAAAGAATAGGTGTATACGTTGCTCAGTGTACCGTAAATAAATGAATAGCATCTTATTAACTAGGCTCTGATTTTAGTACTTGATAGCAAGTGGAAATCTACGTGAATAGAAATGGAAAAGGTTTCTCTTCAATTTCACTTGTCGGTGAAAACGTCCGTAAATAATTATGTTATGTAGATACCACTTTGTACATGGCCTTTACTTGTTTCTAGTTATCTGGAATGACAGTTAACGTTTTACAGCGTTGTATAGTAAATCTATCTAGATCTAGCTTTTTATTTTATTGTAGTTCAATCTTATAATTTTTAATCATTTACATACCTTTTGTGTTTTGGCGCTCTTCTGTTTAGATTTATAAAAATCGTCTTGTAAAAAAATACAAAACCTATAAATTTATTAAATATTTGATTACAAAGATTCCTTATTATCGAGAAACGAGTTAGACCAGTTCAAACCTAAAAGCAAATTTAAATTCCATTTTAAATTCTATTGTTTGATATATTTTTGAATAAATTACTGCATAACAAATTTTAATATTAAATTATTAACTGTATGATATTTTACATTGTCATAATAAAATTACTTATAAATTTCCTATTCTCCAATAATATTTCACTAGAAAATGTAGGAAGTGAATGACTAATCTGCTCTATTAAGGCGAAATTAAAATCCTATTAGCAGGCCGGACGAACGACCTTGTACTAGACATTCTCAAAAATCCGTTGACCAAATTACCATATCGTCCGCACCGTTCATCATTAAATCTCATCTCTCCATTCGAAACCGCACCTTAAATCGTTAATTTAAGGTTTAATCTTTGTTCAACAGTCGCAGTTTCGGCGAAGTAATATAATACTTTTATGTTGTTATACACTGGGATAAGGCGAACTCTCTGTATCACTTTTGCTCCAGTAAGTTCGCAGCGGTCTTGTCGAGCGACCACGTTCGTGTCACTTGTGCTAATGTATTAATTAGTTCTGTGGAAATTTACGAATGAAAGTGTAGTCAAAGAATATTTCCTGTTACGTTTGGAATTAAGGAAGGCTGGGAAGTGTTCCATGCTGCGAAAATGCTGGACAAAACTGTGATATCTGTTAGTTTTGTTTTGTTTTTAATTTTTAGATGCGCTTCTTTTGTGAATCCTATGGGCAAGTTTAACAAATAGTTTTAGTAGAACTTTCATTGTTTTGGTTGTTTACTATATATTTTTAGGATGCATATTTTCATACCAAAAGTTTAGTACCTACCTACCTAATTCTTATCACTTATCACCGACTGACTTGACTTTAAATGTTACGTGTATCCAATATATTATTTCCATTATTTATTTTAAAAAATCCCACTGGACATCATAAACATTAACATTTTACACCGCCACTGAACATTAATTAGTGTTAATGTTCAGTGGCAAAAGTCCTCCTTAATTAGTATTAAAGCTCTTAATCAGTTCAATGGTATTTTATGAATCAATTGCTGGACACACTTTTAGAACTCTCCACATAGATGTATGGTGGTACTCTTTTGTCTCCATTCAGGTCAAAAGTTTTCCTTTATTCATCCCAATTGGCATTTCCAGGATAATGAAATCAACCCGTTGGATATCGATGCGTTTGACGCCTCAATCAAGGTGACGCCGACAGTTTGCGTGACTCGAGTGATCTAACTATTAAACTGTCAACTGAATTGTATCATCAACACGTTCACTAAAACACCATGCTGTATAACAATCAGGCTAAATTTCATTGTGTGAGATATTTTTGGCAAGACTTGTTGAGATTGAATTTCGTTGTGAACAATTAGTTTTAAACAATGCTGGTTTTTGCATCATGGCCTATCAAAAATAATAGGGTTTTGTGAATTATGAAACCTTATAATTAAATAAGAAAAGTCGGTTGGTTGTCGTCATGCAATAGTGGCGAAAGCAGGCCATAATGTCGCATGAGAAAAATCATAGGAATTTTCATTCCTTATCTGTTATTATTATTATATGAATTGCTGTGATAGTTCAAGATGCGATATATTTATCAATTTATCATTGAACGAGCATCAACCTAAGACGTACCAAATCGATCAACGACAAAAAACTAAATAAACTAAAAAGCTTTGCATGGGTTTTCTATCACGATTCACTATAAAATCAAGCTCAACACATCCAAACTTTATTCACAGGAGCTGCAAGACATGCAAAATCGTCGTCACCAAGACAACTTCACCCCATCCCAGAAGAACATCCTTCCACTGAACCGATACGATGAAGCCGAGAAGGTGGTCGCTAAAGCCATGTACACATTCAACGGGCAGACCAACAGGGAACTCAGCTTTAGGAAAGGCGAGATCATACACGTTAGGAGACAGATTGACGCTAATTGGTACGAGGGAGAGCTGCATGGGAGAGTTGGGCTGTTCCCGTATAATTATGTGGAGGTGAGCTATTTTAAGGATAAGATTTAATAATTATGTTGAGGACGGTATAAAGACATCACGGGATGAAGCATTAAGAAATCTATATGATTTTATATAATCAAACATGTTCAATTCAACTTCCAAAAAGGCATTCAATTTTTTTTTGAGAACTTAAATGGGAACTATAATTTATAAATTGTGTAAACCATAATACTCAAGCTACAACTTTAGCATACTTTGAGAGCTTACATCAGGAAACAAACCCAGACCGGTTTGTATCGGAGTAAAATATTTATATTTGTTTATTTTGGCGACGAAACAACTCCCGGTATAAATAAGCTGTGACCTCAGACAGTCTGCACTTTTGTTTCTCTTAACCGACGAAGAAAGGGGTGTTATTTTTGTATGCTTTTGACGACCTATGTGCCGCGGCGGGTTAACGTTAGACGGCGACGTAGAAGGTTGGGAGTTCGATTCCCGCCCCGGGATAAATGTTGGAACTATCTGAAGATATTTGTTCCGGGTGTCCAAGTTGTAAATTCTATGTAAAAAAAAATTATCTACATATGTAGTGTATAGAAATAAGTTTATCAGTTATCTAGCTATACCCGTAACACACGCTTCGATTATTATCGATAGATATTGTTGTGTGCCACAAATATAATTGCAAATGTACAGCACTATTTTTTATATTGATATTTGTGGCATTTAATTGGAGCTAAAATTTTTGTTCAAACATTGCCGCTAGTTATATTACACACGTAACGGAGTGTGTTAATGGTAATCTATTCTCCGTTCCGCGCGTGCTACGCATCATTCGTTGGATAATTGTGAAATTGATTAATGTATAACAAATAATAATGTTGATCAAATTACGTAATTATTGGAACAATTTTACAGTTCGGAAAATCTTGCAATTGATTTAAAAATGGACCAGAGCTTATATACAAGTTTTCTTAAATACTTGGTACTAACCAAGATGACTTTCTACATGTAGGTATCCTTTTACGGAAATCTCACAAAGCTAATCGTCATACGGTTACGCTTTCAAAATGCATAAAGACATTATATGTAAATTCATAGACTAAACTCCTGTAAGGCGAAAATAGAAATTGCTCATTAGCAGAATGTTCTACAAAACAACACAGCATAAAATCTTAAAGCTGCGTATTTGCATATGAGTAACGATTTACATGTTAATTGTCAGTTATCTGGTGCTAATTAGGTTCTTTTTAACAAATGCTTGCCATAAAGTTATAAAGAACTGTATAATTATAATTACTCTTGTGCGTAATAAGGTAATTGCTATTATACTAACTGATTAAACATGTCAAACATGCAAATTATTTAGGCCTATTTTGAGTACATAAGGTTAATTAATAACAATACAAAATTGCACAATAAGGACGGTTGCTATCAAAACTAATATATTAGCCGATATTGAGTACCTACATATGTATAAAATATAATGGTATGTTACCCGTTTCGTGTTCTGATATTGAGAATATATTTATACTTTAATTCACAAATGACGTTTCTTATATAATTTCATGGACCAAATTAGTGAACAAATTAAAGGAGAGGATATTTTAGCTGTGTTAGATAAAATAATTTCTCACACATAAAATTAAATCTCAACAATTAAATCTACCATCCTTTCAGATCCTAAAAGCCGACAACCAACCTCAAAAGAAACCCATCGCATTAGAAGGACGAGCACGTGCGAAGTTCGATTTCACGGCTCAAACTAACCTCGAACTGCCGCTCAAAAAGGGAGAAGTGGTGGTCCTAACACGGCGCATAGACAACAACTGGTGGGAGGGACGGAACGGGAACAAGACGGGCATCTTCCCGGACAGTTACGTCACTGTGTTGCAGGAACCTAGTCAGAATAAACCTGGTAAGTGTCTATTCACCATAATTATCTCTCGTAATGTCCTATTCTCAATAAAGTTCGGTTTTGTTAAAATCAATCTTCGATTTCACTGATTTTATCTTAATATTAGAAAATAGTAGGTATAGAAAAAATTACAAGATCACACTATAAGGATACGTTGTGATCTTGCTCTGTACCATTTTCTAATATTTTGAAAACTTAATCACTATAAAATTATATCAAAAAGGAATTTTATCTTCCCATTTTATAACAACGGGAATTGCTCACGTATTTACAAAGGAGTTATTAAATGAATAGTTTAACTCACGAAAATTTTGAAAGTGGAATTTAAATTTGTCTATAAAGCTCATACGAACCTCATTCCATTCCAGATCCTTTAATAATAACGAACAACAGCCATTTGAACAACATGGAGAAGCCAGTGGCCTCTCCGGCCGCCCACGGGCTCATGAATGGAACTGCTAAGAGGAGCATCGGCGCGCACAGCTACACGCCGCAACACAACAGTCCCGCGCTCAGCAACGCGCCGCCCGCCACGCAACCTCTACCCGGTAACACATAACACACACAAGGAATAAGCCTCTACCCGGTTACTAACACTCCACACCACAATCAGAAGGAATAAGTGCTTGTCCAGGAAGGGCGAATACGCCGCGTTTCGAAACGCGCGTCGTCGAGGTACTAGACATCAATACATCGCGTCCAGAAGCTTCGCGCGTATTCAAAATACGCGCGTAAAATGCGTGCACTACGCTAAACTCACGACTCGCGCGTATTGCGCGCGTGTCGAGATACTAGGGACGCCTTGTTGCGTCCAGCTAACGCGCGTACTCTAGGGCGAGTGCACGTATCGAGGGATATGGAGCGCCAACATTTTGACACGGAAACGCGCGTTGGTACGCGCCTTGTGGACGGGCATATGAATACGCGGCGTTTTCGCCCTTCCTGTACAGGCACTTAGCCTCTACCGGTTACTTACACTCCACACCACAATCACAGAAGGCGCATTAGCCTCTATATGTCTCTATAATTGTCTTTAAGGTTGGGCTGTTAAGGGGTGTTGTGTTCGTTATAATAAAGATTTATGTCATTTATTTCCTCAAAATTCTAAATATCACTTGGACAAGTCAATAAATATAGTTCCCAAATAATTTCACCAACTATCAATTAGTATATTTAAGAAAATTGTAAAAGGTAATCTTTGAAAATAACCCTCCTATAAAATTTTAGATTATTTAAATGATAATAATGCATCGGAACTTTCATTGTTAAATTCAGAGGAAGAAAAAAAGGGGTTGATTGATAGTGATGACATTTCCAAGTTAATCTTTGTGATTTTACGGACAAGATCGGAACCGGACCTGACTGACCTACTCATACGATATTTTACATAGTTCATTCTCTCATGACTGCGTTAATTCCAGGCTACACCACAAAATCGGTCCAGCCGCTGTTGACGCCCTCGGAGCGAGGCTACGGCCCACCGACCGGCCACGGGGTGGACCTCAACAACTCGGAGCCGTTGTACGTCGACACCAACGCTGAGGCTATACCGTGAGTTACGAGACTCTTGTTTTTATTGGCTTCAAGAATTTAATTAGAATAAACTATTTTCTTCTTTGAATTACCAACTTTTGGACAGATTTCCATGGATTCATTCCGAAATTTCACTACTTAAAAAAACCTAATTTCAAAATTTCCATACTTGTTTAATTTCGTTTTTAAACTTCCTGAGAGAGAAAGTCCCTATTTTTATTGATTTAGGTGATTAATAATAAGTTATTCCTTCCAGCTACCGTGCCATGTACAAATACCGGCCGCAGAACCCGGACGAGCTGGAACTGAACGAGGGCGACACCGTGTACGTGCTGGAGAAGTGCGACGACGGCTGGTACGTCGGCTCCAGCCAACGCAGCGGCCGCTTCGGCACTTTCCCTGGTCAGTATAGGTACACTAACACCCTTCCCACTGCTGGGACTCACCGGACGAGCTGGGACTGAACGAAGAACTGAACACGCCTTCTCTTCCCACTGCTGGGACAGGGGACACGAGTGGCCAGATATAAGGCCTTCATTCATCACGATGTTTAGGCGCGGGTTGCCAAATGTCTTGTTTCCTTAAAAAGGAAAATTAAAAATAATAAAATAAAAAACAGGGGCTTGATGTTGCTGTGTGAATTGGCAGCAATATTTATATTTATTCAGATTTGCATTCACTGTCAAAGCCCCATGTACTTACAGGTTACAGCACACATACATTTTATAAGAAGAAAAATTCAGTAAATCTTATAGCAGTCATATGGCCCCCTCTCTTCTAGGTATACATACGCGTAAATAACCTCAAATCCTCATGATAATCACAGTTATTGTATATTTACAGGTAACTACGTGGAGCGTATTTGATAGCGCGAACCGTCGCTACTGAGGCGACTACGAAGGGCGACTTTATGTGCCCGCAAACAACGCAACACACCGCACTGACGGACACAAGTGATATTACATTATATATTGCATACAATATATACCTACCCACAGATATATACTGACTATGTGATGTGCAACAGAAGTGATAGTTAAAACTGAAGGCTCTGTGTAGTGAGATAAACGAAATCGATGCGAAGTCAATTCCGATTTGTAAATTTATTTACTGTTAAACCTGAAAGTGTGGAGGAATGGTGTAGTCTATGGCTATCTCGCTCTGAATATATTAAAAACTGAAAGGGATGGAACAGTCTTTCATATTTATATAATTTGGGTGAGATAATTGATAGCGTCTCTATTATATTTTCAGATATGTAATCGTGATCACTTCTTTGTCTGAAAATAGAATTGGGATGACGAGTACGTATTGGATAAGTACTAAATTATTCTTATGACATTGTAAAGATTTAAAGTGGCCTTTTACCACTGCCAATGAACAGCGCCAGAAATATCCAAAATAATTACACCATGAACCGTTAAAAACCTTGAATATAGTTGTAGCAAATAATTAGTTACCTATTATTTTCTTCTCATTTCATATTATGTAAATAATAATTTATCTCACTTATTCTAAGACCGACTTAAAAGTAGGCTTTTATAAGTGGTTAAATGCTTAATGTCTTATACCAAAATTTTACCATGACTTTTGTAATGTTTTGTACAAATGTATGTTATTAGGGTATCATTACATCTCGCATGGGCTTTGATCCGTTTTTGCTTCTGTTGTATGCCATCTTATTTAAAAACAGATCGTTGTTTTACGGTTTTTTAATCTATGCTGAAAGTAGTTTATATAACTCGGAAACAAAGTAATCAACATTTTACCCAGTAAAAACAACTTTTCAAAAAAGTGACCCACGTAAAATGATTGCATGGTCCTATTCGTAGCCTAGCACCACATGGCATAATAAGGAATTTTGTTTTCTTTTAAGTCTTGTAGTAGTATAACTATTTCCATTTCCAGCTTGTACCTTCGCAATCTTCGTCAGTGTACCAATCCAAAGTTGTTCACGCGTTCCAAAGAGTATGTTATCTGATAATTATGATGTTGTATAATTGTAAAAAAAATAATAAAAATACATATACATGTAAAATTGTTAGAGTAGTAATTTATTTATAACATAAGATGGCTCGTTTCGAGCAATCTCGTTGGCACTAACGTACTAACTGCCACGGAACATATCTGCAAATTGTAATTTAAAGTATAACTTTGAAACTAATACAGTCAGGCATTTCAAAATTGTAAACTGAGCCTAAGTACATAATTCTAGTTTTAAATACCAATTTTGTAATAGTTACCGCATAATAGTGTTAATACTCAAATAACTCAGCGCTTAGATATAGGGCGAGTTTCGGCAACGGTTGACAATACATTATAGTATGCTTAATTTTAAATTAGGTGTATATCGATAAAGAAATTGTGAGTGCTATGTAGTCTGATATATGAATGTAAACGTTTCTGGATTTGGGCTTCAATTCGTAATAAGTTCTAGTCATGGATTAGATTTCTGAAGTGCAGTAGAGTCAATTATCCGGACTTTTTCGTATACAAAGGTATCAAGAAATAATCGTACATTAATTATAGTTAATTATTGCAATAGCTATGAGAGATTGGTGTTGTTTAGGTATTTCTCCATTTTTTCTTTAGCCAGATATTACATAATCCTGCTGACACTAAATCACTCCGGGTAGTTGAGTTACTACTGTATTGTCGATTGCTTTTGTATCAGCCGTACGCTTAAAAACTAGCAAAAACTATATTTGCCTTCAAACTAATAGAGTAAATATTAATCTTGTTAGTTTTAAGCGTTGGCTCTTAATATCTAAAATCTGTGTCTTTCCGCATAGTGTAAACTATTAAGGTTACTGTAAACCTAAATTAAGGTATTGTGTGTATGTAAACTCATTTTATATAACCCATTTAGTATATAACCCAAATTCCCCTCCCATGTCCTCGCCCTATGTATCGCTTCAGTGTGTAGAAGCCAACGCTTCGTTAATTAACCTTAGTGTATTGTTGTATTTACTTTTGTTAATTTATTTTAGTAAGCACAAATGTTTTATTTTGTTGACACCTCGACGTATTGTAACATTAACTTCTACCTACTATTGTTCGACATCATCACTCCTAATAAAATAATCTTTATAAAGATGTTTTTCAATCCAGATCGATCCTTAGTTTAATATACTTAGTTCACAAAGATTAAGCAAGTACTTATAAATCTACCATTAATTATGCATATAAATACAATCTAAGAACCTTAGTAACAATCAAAATTAAAAAGCCTTGAAATAAGACCGAGAGCAATTTTAAAAATGCTTGCCAAAACGAACAAGATTATAATATTTATAAATTTAATTACATCAGTTCAGTGAAGGTTTATTTGTGTATGTATTGGTTCAACTGCATATAAAGCGAGTGAGGTTATAACATTTATAACATTTACATAATACCAACTTGAGGGGGATGGTAACATGGCAATTGCGCATGTGATTATATTCTCTTTGTTGCGCATTGCAGCTAGCGCGCACCGCAGTGTGATGGTTCTGATATACCTAGTTGCTTAGCAACGCACCTACACAACAAACTAAACTAGATCTTAACAAAACCTTTTTGGAGTTTAGAGTTGACAATCAGTTTGTCTCTGGATAGATAAACAAAATTACTTCTTGCGGTCTGGTGTTTCGATTAAAACGTAGTGATTATATTCTCTTTGGTTTCGATATTTCTTAAAATAAACATTAATAATTTTATCACAATGGTGGAAACAGACTGGAGAGAAATATTGAGCTTTTCACAGCGAGAGCTTGGTCAGACGGATAAAGAGAAGCTCTGCGAAGGATTATCATGGATGGAAGCAGATGATATCGAACTAAACTTTTCTGATCTAAAAATATTGTTTCGTCTTGCACAAGATATTTTGAAATACAAGAACGAACAGGTAAGTAAATAAAACAACAATTGTCTAGTAATATTAATTTATTAGATAATTGTAAGATTTACCTACTGTGTTACACTCTGTGTATTTCCTGTAGTTCATAAATAAAAAAGAAAGTTTTAGTAAGAAAGATATTTTTAATATACTTACCTAATAATATTTACCCATAGATAGGTATGTAACGAATTTTCAATATCTAATCATTATCATCTCTATTTACGTTCCCACTGCTGGGACATAAAGACTTCTCTCTTGACGAGTGAGATTAATAATTTACCATGCTGACGGGGTTGGTGAATGACATAATTTGTCATTTATTTTGCAGGTTAACAATTTATTAGGTCAGCTTGAGATTGCCAGTAGAAAAGGAAAGAAAAAATCAACTAAAGGTCAACAAGGTATGTTGTACATATGTACCTACCAACCAATTTATTTTGTAGACTATCTATCTCTTTATAAAAAAATAAATAATAAATAATAATAATGAACCTACCGATGTATGTTATTAAATAGTAACACAAGCTAAAACAAAAAAAAAAAAAAAAAGCAACTAGCTTGACAGTTTATATTGTATAATTATTATCGTTGTCAGCATTATTATTGTTTTAGGATCACCAGGTGGCACAAAGAATGTGCATGAAACTATAGCTTACCAAGAAGATCTTATTGAAACTAATAAGAAAATACTTGAAAATCTTAACGCAGAAATTGCAGAACTAGAGAAAATAAAAAATAAAACATTAGATGCAGGACAAGACAGTGATTCTAGTAGAGATGCCCTATCTGAAATGAATGCTGCTATTCAGCTGGAAAATGAGGTGGCAATGAAAAATAGACATATTCGGAAACTTTTAGCCGACATCAAAGTTAGTAAAATAGATAAATATGTACTCTTTTTAAATGCATATGAAATTAATCTAAACTTGAAATTTAGTAAATTAAAATAGATTTGTACACCGTTATCGATAAAATATGTTGAAACCAAACATGACTTTGTAGGTAATTCTATATTTTATGTTTTTGCTAATAAGTTATTATATTTATTATTATAGGTTCTAGAAAAAGAAAACACAAAGTTCAAAGAAAAGACATCGGTCCTCAAAGACAAGCTTAACGAGGCCACGATGCTTATCGACAACTTAACAGAACAGCTTCTTCATCTCAATCATGAAAATACTAATATTAAAGGTAGATATTTATTATTTAAATGTATTTACCGAATATTTATTTTATTTAGATGTCGTTGTGTAAAATTGCTGGACAATATTTATTTATTTTAAGTTTCGGCTCATTGTATTTTTATTATTAAATTTATCATAACATTGTAAGAAATCCTTATTTTTTATAGAAATATTGGGGAAAACTGAACAAGAACGAGCAAAACTCACTCATGAAATAGAAGCACTGAAGAAGGAGTTCTTTGAGAAAGATTCGTCAAGAGAAAACATCTACGTTGAAATTAAAACTAAAGTTCAACACTGGAAGGCATGGAATATTTATCTAAGTTCATTCATTTGTGTTTCTATGGAATTAACAATTTACATGTTTTTTCCAGAACCTTGCTAAAATTAAAAAATCGGAATTAGATGCTTTATCAATAGAATATGATAAACTAAAAGATGACCTTTCAAAATCGTCTAAATTGTCTTCCCCGATTAAAAATGTGAGTATGACCATTTTTCTAGCGCAAATATTATTCTTTGTACTTTGACCTCGTGTAAGTATGCGATCTCAGAAAGATGTGTTTTACACTACCTAACTCCAAATTTTACATTTAATTAGGTACAACGAAATTTTACCCAGGAAGAAAAAATGAAAGAACTTCAGGATAAACTAACCGAGGCAACGAGTGAGATAAATAATTCAGCCAATTTGATCAATATACTTAGGTCTGAAAACAGACAACTAAAAAGCATCTTGGAAGAAACACAAGATAACTCTGAGAAATCTGAAAATAGGAATGAGAGTGACGAAGGAAAAGAAAGAATTCTAATTAACAAGCTTAGGAAAAAAGTAAAAAATCTCAGTGATTGTTTACAAGAAGCAGAAGATCAGATTCTTGTTCGTGAAAGAGAGGTAAGTAGGCCTCAAAAACTTATATAAATTGATTACTTAGATTTTTTTTGTTCATACAAGGTATTTAATTATTCATTGTCATTTGTATTTTAGCTAGCGGAAGTTTCTACTGAACTTCAGCTTGTACAGTCAGATGAAGGGATTAAATCACTTTTAGACGGATTAAAACACAAGAAAAAAGAAATAAAATTGAAAGAAGATGGAATAAAAACATTGGTCCAAGAAGTCAATAACTACAGTCAACAGGTTAATCAATTGGAACTAGAAAATGAAGCTCTAAGGTAAATAATAAGTTTTTGTAACAGCTTTATTTAATCAATTGAATGATGGTTGTTATCTTATTTGTTCAGTTATTGTTAAATTAAAGCATTTCTTTACCATTTTCCTGTCTATATGAAAAAACCTCGGGTTGAGTCAAGCAAGACTCATCAACTTTACAAGTAAAATACTGGTTTTGTTATCATTTTTAAACGAGTATGTTTTTTATTTCAGACAGCTTTGTAACATACCAGCAGATGAAAAAGTCTACACAGAAGGTGTGATACAAAAGTACCGTGAATTAGAATTAAGTCATTCTGAAATAATCAAAGAAAAACGAAAACTGGAAAATAATTTAGTTAACACTGAACTAATTAACCGGGACTTATCAGTTATTAATTCTAAATTGAAGACTTTGCTACGTTCCACGGGGTATTCTATAGATAAATTAGATTCCGTTGAACTTAATAATGAAAGCCAACAAGTTTATCCTGAAAACGGTTTTGAAAAAAGGTACTAACTTGGGCAATCTCAAAGAATTAAGTGTATCTTTTATCATATCGATTAATGTTATCTATTTTTAGGATAAAAACTAAAGAAATACCTAAACCACAACAAAATGAAGTTATCACTAGTGAGACAGAGATAAAGTCGATCATGGAAGAAAATGAAGGCCTCAGAAAAGGTCTCCAAGAAGTCTTAAACTTTTTAAAAGATAACAGTAAGTTATCCCAGCAGGTCTAATTTATCAAATCTAATTTTATCGATTTGCTACAACATTTTTTGTAAGGGCAACTTTTTCATGATTTGTAGGCACTACGTCTTCTGGTATCCTTGAATTAGAATGTCCCAGCCTAGAGGCATTACTTCTTTCAATGGAAGCTCGCCACACTGCTGGTTGGTTTGCACCTCATATGTCAACAATATTGGAACTAAGAGCAGCTATAGGAGGTAAAGATGCATTGTTGAAAGCTCTTCATGAAGCAAGGTAAATATAACATGAAACAATAATGTAAGTATACCCTGTGTATGTATACTATGTGGTATTCTGATTTTTTTTTTATCTTTTAGAAAGGAAACTTACAACGTTTTGTCAAAGTTAACAAAAGAAACTGAAAAATCTGTAGAATTAGAACGTAAGCTACAAGACTTCGAAAAAGGAGATAATTCAAAAAGTCAAAATAACAATGTTTCTAATACGAATAATATAGAATTTGGTTCATGGATAGCTGAAAAAGATGAAAATATTAATTTATGTAATGAAAATGAGATAACTGAACTGATTACAAAGGGAGACGTTTTGTATGAAAGCCATCTGAAAAAAGGCTTGGAATATTTTCATTTGAAGTTCAAGGCACTCTATGAAAAAATAAGTGTTATGGCAGTACAAGCAGTAGATGACCAAAATCGATGGAGTATTCTGGAAGAGCAATATAAAGCACAAATCGAAAATCTTAAAGGTCGAATTGAACTACAAGAAGAGGATGATATGAGTGAAAATTCTCCTGGCCTTATATCCCCTCTTCCCCCTTATTCATCAGATCTACAAAGAAAGTGTACATATTTAGAAGAGTCTTACAAATACATAAGAACTTTAAACGAAAACATAAAAAACGAAAATATTGAAGCGAAAAAAGAAGTTCTAACTATTTCCTCCAATTTTGAAACAGAAATACAAAGATTGATTATATCAGTTGCTAATCTTACAGATAGATTACGTAGTTCTATACCGATTGAACTATTTTGGAAACTAAACACAGCTTATAGTGAAAATGTCATAAAATATCGGAAGCTGTTGGACAGTAACGTCCGCATCAAATACGAATCAACTGATTTATTCAGTCGCCTAGATAAGGACAAGCTGGATATTTTAAGTCATTTCTCTCGAGATTGTGTTGGTACGATATTTTCCTGTTATTTTATACTGTAAACGTCATATTTGAAGTTCATTAATAAGTTAGTTTCTTTTAGCAAAAAAAAACAGCAATAATTCAGAGCACCTTCTATCAACTATAGAAGAAAATATCCTCAAAAAACAGCTTCAAGAGCTATGTATTGAATTAGATGCTAAAAATAAGAAATACGAGGATCTTGAAAACATAAATAAGGAGTTACAACAAACACAATCTCAAATTATGTAATTATAATAAAATAACATCAAGTTATAACTTTTTAAACTATCATGGTTTTTAACTATATTTGAACATGAAACGGGTAACATACCATGACCATACAGTGTCGAAATATCGGAAAACTCAAAAACAATTAAATCATGGTATGTTACCCGTTTCATGTTCAAATATAACATCAAGTTACATTGCACAACAATTAAAAAAATATATACCTTATGATTTCCTTACAGAGACAACTCATTAGCTTCTCTTAGTAAACATGACGTAGATTACATAAAAAATCAACTTCAAACAACAGTTGATGAAAACAAAATACTCAAGGAGAAAATACGTCATACCAATAATCAATTAGAAATAGCACAGTTACAGGTAAATAACGGGTGTCCCAACAAGAACGCAAGATTTAAATTTGGCGCCATTTTTGTATTTTAGTGCTGGCAACCCTAAAAAATATACTATTTGACGGCTGAATGTTTAAGGTTTGTAAAAATGGCAGGTTATATAAAAGATCAACGCGTTTTTATTATTAAACAATATTTCAAAAGTAATGAAAGTTTAGCGCATACAGTTCGGAGCTCGATATTGCGACATGATAACAAAGTTTTTTCTAGCCGAATTAGAGGATATTGATGTGGAAGCAATGTGGTTTCAACAAGACGGGGCCACATGCCACACAGACAGAGAAACGATGCAATTACTGCATGAAACATTTCCTAGTCGTGTGATCTCTCGATTTGGTGGCCCCATAATTCTTGCGATTTAACACCATTAGACTTTTTTCTTTGGGGTTTTTTGAAGTCGATGGTTTACGCGAATAAGCCGACGACGACTCAAGCCTTAAAAGAGGAAATTGGACGCTGCATTAATGAAATACCGCAGCATTTATGCAAAACGGTCATTGAAAATTTCATTGAAAGATCGCGTGTGTGCCAGCAAAGCCGCGGCGGATATCTGCCCGATATGTTGTTCCATACATAACCTCATTCTGTCTACTTTACGATATAATAAAGTTACACGAAGTTTTTTTTAAATATCTGTGTTTTATTTAAAATTTAAATCTTGCGTTCTTGTTGGGACACCCTTTAGCAATTTTTGGTTAGGTACCTTAAAAAAACCTTTAATATCTATAGTAATTACTAATTAGATAACAAAATTTACAGGTTCAAGAAAATCAAGAGCGCCAAATGAGTAATGACATGGAGATAAACTTGCTGAGACATCAAATTTTAGACCTACAATCCACCAGTGATGCCAAAGCTATCGTATCTAGGTAATATAAATAATATATATAAATATGTTATTAATCAATTATTTTGTTAGTATGCATATAACGAATTTTATTAAAAATGTCACTTAAATATTTTATCCAAGGTTAAGTGGAGAAGTTCTTGTGGCACATTTACAAGTCACAGAAAGTAATAAAAAAATTGAAAGGTTGAATTCAGAACTAAACAGAGAAAAGGAATTAAGGGTAGAAGCTGAAGAAATGTTAAAAGCCCGCCAAAAGATTTTTGATGTGTATTCACATAGATATGAATCAAAATTCAGGTAAGTACCTACTTAATAATATTTATTCAAGTGGCCATCTAAACTTCTATACTAATATTATAAAGCTTCAGCTTTAATATCTATTCTTACAAGATATTTGCAAAACAAAGCAACTGCATAGATGGCAGCGCAGCGCCGAGTCGGCGGGGCATTCGGAGCGTGGCTTTTGTGCGAGACGGACGCGTCATAGATAGACATTAAATTTGTAGTTTGTGAATATTGTTACGTCATTGGATAGTTGTGTACGTTTCTAAATAAATATAATTTGTGTTTTATAAGATCAGAAGTTGGATCTGTGCAAACGTTGCTACGACCGCTTTGTCTAAAATTATATTCCTGACACTTTTTCTAAGTAATTTGAGGTATTTATTTCGTTTGTTTGGTTTGTGTGATTTCTTTGGGTAAGTGATAAGTTCATTACAATGTTAAGACAAACTTTTCGATCTTACATTCGAGATTATTCACTTAAATCACTATCTTGTGTACTAGAAGTAGGTCGAGTGGAATAAAAAGTCACATGAACACCTACTTGATAGTTCGAATAATTGTAGTAATGTATATGTTTCGAATAATGATCGAAATCATTTTATAAGCAGAACAAGAACAAGAAATAATGGTTCTACCCGCATACCGGAAGGTAGTTCCCGTACGTTTCGGAAGTAGGTCATATATCACCTGATCGTTAATTTAGCTCGCAGAACAATACTTTAGATCGAATTAGAGACATTACAGTCCAAAGCCAATTGCCACGCTTCGTCTCATCGCTTGCCGGTAGAATTTTTACCGATTTGCGAACAAACCTTAAACCCTTACAGAACCTTCAACAGCTCCAGTTAGCTGGGATAATGCGAAAGGAGTGAATATTATTGTCGCCCTTTGTTTATTTACTTGAAAAATTTATTGATTCCAAGCAAAAGTATTTTTACATAACGCAATTAGATCTCAGCGTTCATATACTTATACGGTTTTTATCCATGTATGCAGCTGTGATAATGGCAGCGCTAGGAACGGTTGTGGATTTTCTAGGTTCTTAACTACCCACCCCTACTAATTATATTTAGTGTGGGAACCATGATCTGCGAAAACGACTCGCTGTGGAGTGTATTGGAGCGCATAGCGGAGAAGAACTTTTGCTGAGTGTTATTTTATAGATCTACATAATCTGGGGATGTGAACCGTGCAACTACATCAATACAAACATCAATAAGGTAAAAAGAGACAGTCTCTCTTTTCTGGTCTCTTCTGTTGCTGTGCTTTAAAGCAACCACGGTACCGGCTGTCAGCAACCACGACAAAGCCTGCTTACTCGCCTATTGTCGTTCATTTGCTGTGTCATTTCTAGATTCACAAACACATTATTTGAGTAAAATCTAGGTCTGGGTATACTCAACGTTCCTGGAATAAGCAGGATGCATGTTGTCTTCACGCAGTGTCTGGGTTGAGTAAGTAGTTGAGAACTCTCATCATCATAACAACCAATGGTAAGACCCACTACTGGGCACGAATCTGTCGCTGAGGTGTTTATAGTGCTCAGCGGCCTGGTCAAGTGCGACATACTTATTTCGTTCTTGTTTATTTATAAGAAATAGGTATTGGTATGTACCTATCACAAATTTAAAGAAGTTAAGCGTTCTCCAGATTTGTTTGAAAGAACGTCAGCACAAAGATTATTCACATTGTCCTTAACATCTTCATATGATGGTTTAGGTAAGTCATTGTTTTCAAATTGAACTTATTTGTCGGCACATAAGGCGTGCAGCAGCTACAAATGGAAAATTAATATCTAAGAACTTGGTCAAGGATTTAGCAACCTACACCAAACATAATCTCACTAATTCTGACTTTCTATGACTAATACAGTAAAGGAAGGGTTAAACACGTTGAAGGTACTTAAAGTTTTAAGAGACGCGGTATTCTCAATAAACTGAAATCGTAACTTGAATACTTAAGCCGCTTTATTGGATATGGTCAGGTACGGCCGAGCTCATGTAAAGTGTTTTACTTAATTTACCAAAACCCACTTGTTCGGTTGTTTGTTGACTTAGCAGGATACGTTGGACGTTATATTCCGAAATACATCTTCTATAGCCAAATTGTTAAGAAAATGTGAACTTTTATTTGAAGCTCTAATCAAGATTTGTAAATTTTAGCCATATCGTTGTCGACTGAACTTCATATGGATGCCAGTGCCAGTGGTTGGATGCCTTGTGACTACAGGAGCATTCTAAAAAGGAAGTGTGATGCTACAATCCTTGGTATAAGATAGTTCGTGCGCGATGTAGCACTGGAAAAGTACAAGCCCCAACAGAGCTTATTAACATTTGGATGGCAACGAGTGACTGATCTGCTGAATGCGAATCAACAACGCCAGCTGGACTGTATCAAAAAAGGATAGCCACGAGGCAGCTGCTGAACTTATGCTGCTACTATGGCGCGGAGAATGGACGGCTGAGACTTGCAGAACCTTTTTGAAAGGTGCTTTGTGAATGGCCTAAGTGCTATGTCACCTTTGTGAATGGCCTAACCGCTATGTCACCTCTGTGAATGGCCTAAGTGCTATGTCACCTTTGTGAATGGCCTAAGTGCTATGTCACCTTTGTGAATGGCTAAACGCTATGTCACCTCTGTGAATGGCCTAAGTGCTATGTCACCTTTGTGAATGGCTAAACGCTATGTCACCTCTGTGAATGGCCTAAGTGCTATGTCACCTTTGTGAATGGCCTAACCGCTATGTCACCTCTGTGAATGGCCTAAGTGCTATGTCACCTTTGTGAATGGCTTAAACGCTATGTCACCTCTGTGAATGGCCTAAGTGCTATGTCACCTTTGTGAATGGCTAAACGCTATGTCACCTCTGTGAATGGCCTAAGTGCTATGTCACCTTTGTGAATGGCCTAACCGCTATGTCACCTTTGTGAATGGCCTAAATGCTATGTCACCTTTGTAAACGGCTTCGGCTGTGTTACTTCTGTAAACGGCTACGGCTGTGTTACCTTTGTAAACGGCTTCGGCTGTGTTACCTTTGTAAACGGCTTCTGCTGTGTTACCTTTGTAAACGGCTTCGGCTGTGTTACCTTTGTAAACGGCTTCTGCTGTGTTACCTTTGTGAACAGTTTTGTCTGTGTCACCTCTGTGAAGAGTTTCGGCTGTGTCACTTGTAAACGGCTTAGGCTGTGTTACCTTTGTAAACGGCTTCGGCTGTGTTACCTCTGTGAACAGTTTTGTCTGTGTCACCTTTGTGAACAGTTTTGTCTGTGTCACCTCTGTGAAGAGTTTTGTCTGTGTCACCTCTGTGAACAGTTTTGTCTGTGTTACCTCTGTGAACAGTTTTGTCTGTGTCGCCTCTGTGAACAGTTTTGTCTGTGTCACCTCTGTGAACAGTTTTGTCTGTGTCACCTTTGTGAACAGTTTTGTCTGTGTCAACTTTGTGAACAGTTTTATCTGTGTCACATCTGTGAACAGTTTTGTCTGTGTCACGTCTGTGAACAGTTTTGTCTGTGTCACCTCTATGAACAGTTTTGTCTGTGTCACCTTTGTGAACAGCTTCATCTGTGTCACCTTTGTGAACGGCTTCGGCTGTGTCACCTCTGTGAACAGCATCATCTGTGTCACCTCTGTGAACAGCTTCATCTGTGTCACCTTTGTGAACAACTTTGTCTGCGTCACCATTTAGTATGAAGATCTTGTGACAAACATTTCAAAAGTGCTTATTTTCAGATGATGATGATGCTAACGAGTGCGATGCTATAGATGCCATCTAGGAGGTGGTTCAGGGCGATGCTGCTAGGCGAAACGAGGAAGTGGTTGAGGCCAACACACTTGTCAGGAACGGCCGTCTTACAAGATATTTGCAAAACAAAGCAACTGCATAGATGGCAGCGCAGCGCCGAGTCGGCGGGGCATTCGGAGCGTGGCTTTTGTGCGAGACGGACGCGTCATAGATAGACATTAAATTTGTAGTTTGTGAATATTGTTACGTCATTGGATAGTTGTGTACGTTTCTAAATAAATATAATTTGTGTTTTATAAGACTATAGTAATTAGATAACAAAACTCTTCAGAGTTTGTTTGATTTCTGAGATTAGCGTGTATCTCGTAAATCGATTTGTTCCGTTTCGAAACAAAATTCAGTGTTGGTTAGTACATTTATCAAGTAACGATATGTAGATAACATTAAAAAACGCATGCGAAACTGTCGGCGGGTCGGCTAGTTTATTTTAAGTTAAAACATCGTAATTATTTTATACCTTTTAGATACTTTTTCGACATAATGCAAATATTGAGACAACAATATCAGGGAAGCATTCCGTTGACATCAGTTGAAAATTATCTTAACAAAACGGAAGACATTATTCGTGAATCTCAAGCTGTAAACGAAAAGCTACAAGAAATTGAAGACCTGAGATCAAATTTGATGACGAAGCATAGTGTAATGGATCAAATTTTAGATGTATCACGGAACAAATGCATCATAGAAGGAGATAGTTGTCCGCACAAAATAAAAGTTATGATGATGGTAAAGTTGCCTGTGCATATAATTTTTGCATGTTTTAGGTGGTATGCTAAATAACGTACTAGATTTATTTATAAACTTAGCCAAGACCACCTCAATTTCTAGTGAAAGGCGTTGGTTCATAGTGCATGAAAGATGTTTCCAACTGAAATAACTGGAAATCTTCAAGGGTCAATATGCCCAGCAGCGGACATTATACGGCTGAAATTATGAATGATGATTCTTAGTTTAATTACTTTTGGCAGTAACAGAATCTACTTCGTTAAAAGCCTTTAATATCCTACTTTTGGAAAAGCTCCCCACTATATCTTTTAACTTTTTTAGAAATCTACAACGATTCGTGAAGTGGAACATCTTGATAAAAAAAATCAAATTATGGAACAATCGAGAGATGAACTGCTTAAACGCTGTAATCAATTAGAAAAGACTTTGGTTCTAGTAAATCAAGGGTTTGAAATATCAAAATTGAATGGTGTTGTTGATAGAAAGCACAGTGATGGAGAAATTATTGTTTCCAATTTGGATATTGACGACAACCAATCAGATGAAGATTCTGAATCACGAAGTAAATATTTTTATTTTTTATAGTTATAGCTGAATTTGTTTGTATTAAACTTATTAACACCTTTATTTTCAGGGAGCAAAACAATAACTCTTCCTAAACCACACGTTTTAAAACCTAGAAAAGATGATGCTACTTATAACATTATCACAACAAATGTAAAGAATATACAAGAAAATGCCGATCTTAAAACAGTAGAAACTAAAGAAAATGAAGAACACAAGGTTAAACAAGCAAATCTTCAAACTGCAGATATTCAAGTGCAAACTGTTTCTGATAATATAGAAACTAAACATATAGCCGTTCAAACAATTGAAGACAAATTAGTTTTAGATTTAAAACAAGATATTGATACTCTAGATAAAACTATTGCGAAGCAAGGAAAGGAATTATCCGAAACTTTATTCATTATACAGAAAAAAACACAAGAAGCTGTTCTTTATAATAATGAAAAACAAAATTTAGAAGCAACTATACAAACTTTAAAATCCAATATTGTCTTCAAAGAAAAAATGAATGAAAAGTTACAGAGTGATATCGATGAAATTAAAAATGAATTAGTTCGTCTTAGAGCATTAAGTAGTGAAAACACCAAAATTCGACATGATTCAAGCAATGAAAACGCGGCTATTTTGTCGGTGTTAAAACAGTCTGAAAATGACAAAAAAGTAATTGTTACTGAATACAAGGAACTGTTACATTATGAACGCGAGGAGTATTCAAAAACCATTAAAGAGATTAATGCTAAAAATATGGAATTACAATCTAAATTGGACATGTAGGTCTAAATATTTACATAATCGCTTCTGATAATTATCTAATCAATCATTTTAAACAGCTTGTAAACAAATTCCTCCTATCTGACTAATTGATTTACGTACTAATTCGTTCATTTTAGGAAAGGCAGTGACACGAACAACACTAACAGCGAATCAATGAAAGAACTTACTAGTAAATATACTATGAAAATAGTTGAGCTTGAAGATAAATGCTTCAGGCTTCAAAGTAATCTGGACGAATGCCAAACCCAGTTGTAAGTGAGCCATAAATTCAGTATTTCTGTAAGAGTTATGAATCATTTAGGTCTTTAATATTTATATTTATAACTTCAGGAAAACGTATCAAAGTGAAGTGGACCGTTGGAAGGACCTAGCTGCTGAAAGATTGGTTAAAATGGAACGGTTAAATGAACAACTGGGTGAAAGACATTTTCAGGAGGTAACTATCATTATCGTCTTCCGCGCAACAACCCATTGGTTCGACTTGGGTTATATTTTTTACCTATCGTTGTTTCTGTCAGAGTAAATTGATTCTGTGTTTATCATGGAGCTGTGTAAATTATACAGTAATATTTAATCATTCGAATCAAATATTACCTTACTTTACTCATAGATATCCAACAAATTGTGGCTATTTTATTGAATAGCGACCCATAGACTAACGTTCATTGCCAACACATGCCGGAATGTACAATCCTTACGGAATGAACGCCAGTGTATTTGCATAGCGAGAAAGAATGACGGTATTATAACACCGCGACCCTTCACGTCGTGTTTTATTTTATCCCGTCGCTTATCTGTACACGGGATAAGCCGGAAGGAATGAACGTTAGTCTATGGGCCGCTAATATCTAAGTATTTCTAACCAACAACACTCTGTAAATCAAGGGTTTCAATTATTTTCTAACTTTCCAGGTGGAGTCATATAAAGCTGAGAACCAACACTGGCTCTCTCAGTTGAGCGACACACAGCGCGAGCACATGGAGCTTCGATCGCGCCTCACCGACCAAAAGGCCTTGTACGTCAAACTGCTCTCGGAAAAGGACGGACAGTTGGAACAAATGAGGTCTATTGTTAACAGCTTAAAGGTATGCCTTCTAAAAATGTGAAAATGTTAGATATCTTGTTAGCCTAATATTAAAATATAGTTCCGGTTTATATTACTTACCATACCAAGTAAGTTATTTAAACGAAAATGATAAACTTTTATCGATAAAGTCCACATTGGTCCCGTGATATTCGGCCAGCATAAAAAATCTACATTCATCCCGAATTGTTGCCTATAATCGGCCCTATAATTATTAAGTATTTATTTTTATAAAAATCTGTTTCGTCCCGCTTTTTAGCTCCCCATGTAAATCTATAACATTCGTTTAACTATTAACTCCAAACCAACGCATCTCAATATAAATCTCATATTTTATAAAAAAATACCTTAGTTTTACTTCTTGTCATATCATAATGGTTCTGTGTTTCTCAAAAGGTGCAAGTAGTTAACATGCAGACCATGATATCAGTGAACGACCCTAGCTTCGATCTGTCCGCGATCGTGGAGGTGGAAGAAACCAGCGACGCGGTCAGTCACGGATCCGACCGGCTGGAGATCAAGTTTGACACCAGTGCCGATGTCAATGACATCAATGACGAGTTTGGCAGGATCGGCAACAGCTCTACTACTATTTGGTAAGAAAGTAGAGCCCGCGCCACCACTCAAGTCTTACGGTTAATGCGGGAACTACATTAGAAACGTTAATATCTAGGCCAGCAGCGCCACGTCTAACGGACTTGAATGGTGGCGCGTAGTCTAATAGCCGATTTACTAAAAAGGTTTCTACATGAGTAACTTTTATATTCATAAATTAACTACGTAGGTACACGTGACCAATGTCATGTCAAGTATAGTTAATTACACTGGCGAATGGCGCTTTATAATCAATGAATAAACTGAAAAGCCATTTATATAATCTTTCTAATAGAGTTTTAACGGGTGAATCACAGAGGTGGTTTCATAGACTATTTATCTATGAAACCATGGACACAATAATAGACGCACTGCATTAACTTTTTATTCTGTATAATTCTATTGTTGAGACCTAATTAAAGAATATACATTGTTGATTGTTGTTTTTCGTCAACAGGCAAGAACCAGTAATAGAGCGTCTGCGTCGTGACAAGCAAATGACGTGCAAACAGAATGGTATTCTCCGTCGACAGATCAAGGCGCTAGCGGCGCGGGAGCGGCGGGCGCGGCTGGACGCACAGAACCTGAAGAATCAGGTGTTCAGGATGTAAGTTATCAAGGCATCATATTTCTGTAATATTTATTGAATTGTCCAAGTGATTTTTAGGAATTAATTGGCAGAAAAGAGGGATGGACTGTGTGAAAGATGATATGTGTAAGAAAGGAGTGGGTGTAGATATGACGGCTGACAGAGGAAAATGGAAAAAAGGACATCTTGTGCCGACCCCACATAATGTGCGAAAAGGGTATTCGATGCAGGGCAGTAGATGATGATGAATTAGCAACACAGATTACACCCCTGTGATTAGCAATAATCTTTAAAACTGTGGTTGTGGTGACACAAGGTTAGGTAGGTAACTAATTTTTCCAATTATGAACGATTTGTTTAGGTTCTTACCTCAAAAATCATCAAAAACTTATTTTATTTTATTCCGATGATCCAATTCGTATAAAGTTTTATTTAAAATTAGCAGCACATCAGGCGGTAAAGTGACGACGGCGGAGACAGCGGCTCTTCACAACAAGATCGCATCCCTGCAAGCACAGCTCACTAGCGCTCGTCGGGATACCAACTCCAGCATCGCGCTTTGGGATAAATGGAAGAGGTAGATTCACTAAAAGTGATTATTTGATATTTTTGCATAAAATAATTTTCCACTTTAACCGAAAGTTACATTTCCAGAGCGCAACAAATGGCCGAAAGGTGGCAAGCACGGTTCGAAGAAAAATGCCAAGAAGTAAAGAAACTGGAGCATTCCATTGACTTGTCCAAATCCGCTGTGAACAGGCTGGAACGGGAGAAGAAGGTCTTGATTACAAGACTAACACAAGAAAAACGTAAGTCTCTTTTCATTAGGTGTATTAATAGTAACTTCATTAACTATGAGTTTATTCTACATTGAGCTAGGGTTTAGAATGATGAAATTATTAAACAAATTAAGTAGATAAAATTGATAACTATACTCGTAGTAATTATAATAATTGAAGTAACATTTGTAGAAGAAAACCAGCTGTCATTAGTAAAGCACGACATGGAAGCAGCAGAGAAGAGACAGCGGTCGGGGTGTGAGAGCTGCTTGAACGCACCGCCGCTGAGCAACCACGCGCTGTTGGAGCGAGTGCAAGCGCAGCAGAGGAGGATCGTGGCTTTGGAAGTGGCCGAGAAGGTAAATACATTTGTATATCAGAACTAGCTGACAAAAGGTACATTCAGCAAAAAATGTGGTCTGGCACTCTATGGTTGAGATTCGTTTGTACGTCTTTTTCGAACAAAACTTTTGTCAAAACTGATAGACCACTTTCTTGCCGACTGTACCTACATAGAATCGATAGTAGCATAGTAGAGTAGAGACAAAAGCTGTTCGGTAAATCAAGCAAGGTTACATACGCAGTGAAGCTATAACTAAGAGATGTATATTTCTTTATCTTATACCTACTTACCTAATTCTAGATAAGTTCTCATGTCTGTATAGTAAAACCATTTCTAAAATGAACGCCCCTCTACCGAATTCTGAATTTTTTTTTTCTGTGTTTTCTGTGTTTCTGTATTTCCTCTCACACGTTGAAATCATCACGGTTTTGTGGAGGGGAGTTCATTTTTAGAATGGTTTTACTATACATTACCTACCTACTTACAGAAAATTGTAACTAATTGTATAACGTATTAAGAAAATAATAAGTTTCAGAGTTCATTACCAGTAAACTCGTTATACCTAATCATCCATAAAATATGTATAGTAAAACCATTCTAAAAATGAACTCCCCTTCACAAAACCGTGATGATTTCAACGTGTGAGAGGAAATACAGAAAAACAGAATACACCGAAAAAAAAAATTCAGAATTCGGTAGAGGGGCGTTCATTTTAGAAATGGTTTTACTATACCTATATATTTCCACAGGGTAACGAGGTGCTAGTGTCGGAATACGAGAAAACATTAGCGGAGATCACCTCGCTGAAGAGTCAGGTTCTGAAGCTGGAGTCGTCTCTGCTGGAGTCGCAGATCCGGACGCCGATCCAGGAGGGGAAGGACACCCAGCCGGAGTTAGACCATTGGAAAAAGTAAGCATTTAGGTCAAATCCCACTGTTTTAGGGTTAGTTTCGTTCTCGCCCAGTCCCGTCGTGCTCACGCGATCCGTTCACACCCGATTTGGTTTAGGTACCTACGATAAATTTAATCAGAAGCATTTTTTGTAGAAAAGTACTGGCAGGCACGTAAATGTTTTCGGCTTTAGTTATGTATGTATAAATTTAAATAATGGATGAGGTGAGATATCATAAAGTTAACTCATTATTTATGTTCAATTATGATTATTTAAATTAGCTAAGGCTTATGCTAAGCTATTTAAATTTTATTTTTTATTTATTTGCATACACAAACATTAACATTTAAAGAAACATAAAACATTCATGGACGTTGTAATTGCAGTTACTGCGAGATGCTGAAAGATGAGAATGTCCAGTTGCACGTGCGGATCAGCGCGCTGGAGGGCGCCCCGACCACCACCAACCAGCACAGGGTCAACGACTTGGAACAAACCGTGCTCACGCTGAGAGGTAACTTATTGAGGTGGAATATCCGTAATTCCGTTACTCTCAGTGGTGTCTTTTGACTTTAATAATGTAATCAAAGAACAATGGCAGATTCTTAGTTGGCATAACGCTTTTGCGTCTAGAAATATCTGATATGCAAAATAGTTTTATTTGTTTGTTGACGATTTTTCCCATAAAAAAATATTTTATTTAAGGCCACCGAAAAAAACATAAATAATTAAGAATATCAAATGACTAGTGTTGAGTAGGTTTTCAATCCATGTCCCACCTCACTATTTTTGTCACAGTCTGTCTAGAGAGAACGCCTCACGTTGTCCCGCTCGAACTATTCGTGTCATGCGTCTCGTTCTGCGAGTGAGTGAGGTAGTGTCCTGTTGAATACAAGCTCGCATGACGTTGACATGACATTACAGTGACTGTGACGTTTGAGGTTCACGCTCTGGAACGCGGTGTCAGTGTGACTTTTCTTGTCTTTTTAATGAAACAAAAAGTATATAGGTAGAGGTAGGTACCTAAAATAATTATATAAATTATGCAATAAAGAAGCATTAATATAAAAAGACCTAATTCAGGGACTTCTTATAAGAAAGAATTTACTAGTAACAAAAACAATCACACTTTCGAACTTTCTCAGAGTGTCGTAATCGTAAGACATAACCTAAAAAAGTTCAAATGTAAATATATTTTTTCTGAGGCCTTCTTATCACAAAATTCTTAGACAAAGTCATTCTAAGAGTCACGCTTAACATTTTAAGATATTTTAGATCTATAGACGCTACCTTTTATTTTCAACTAATTATATGTATGAATATCTGCCATTGTTCTTTGACAATTCCCTTTGTTCCCGCTAGTACCTACCACCGTATTGCTCTTGGATTGTATAGAAAATATATATATTTTCCAGGTCTTGTTAGTAAGCTGCAGTCTGAACAGAAAACTGGTTACAAAAAACCAGAATCAAGACCAAACAGTGGACGTAGTGTTGGGGCTGAAAAGGTAACCAGGGATTTTTAATTATTGCCATTATAATATTATTTTCTCCATACCTCTCTCTGTATGGGACCGGCCACGGTCAGAGCAAATTTTAAGTTTATGTAATTTTTCTTGGACAGTGAGCGAAAGTAAGTCCATTATTAATACCTAAGTAATATTGCGTATAAGCCATAAAGATACGGGATACTTAGTACTTTTCTTACGTATTTTTTCGTTAGAAAATCCTATTCCATTATAATAATTTAGTAGCCCAAGCATTGTAAAAGTATTGTATGTTGTAGAGACGAAATTCTATAGAGCCCCTTCGCATAGAGAACGCTAATCTGAAGCGCAGCATTCAAGAGAAGGACTTGCTTCTGGAACGTTCTAAAGAGATGCTCAAAATCGCCGCGGAGAGAGAAGATGATTTACTAAGAGAAGTATGTTTGTTTTATTTTCAGTTTTATTATGTTGACTACACGTTTTGGCTTCATAAGCACATATATTTAGTATGCCTTGCCTAATTTACTACGCTTGCTCTGTGTGGGTTGTTGAATATCACAGGTCTTTCAAGCTCTTTCAAAGCTCTCAAAAGAACATTTTCGTTTTCCTTCACGGTGTTTGCCAAATGCTTATTATAATATTATGTCAGGACAATAAAATAATTGACAATTCAAATAATTTTTCCGCTATAAAAAAATGTTGCAGAGATCTGAGATTGAAGGCTTATTTAAACTCGAGGCAATTCGTAAATAAAATAATAAAATTACATACTTACATATTGTTATTGTTTTCAGAATGCATACTTGCGTCGACAGTTGGAAGATATAACCCAATCAAGACAAGGTTTTCAATCAGTTTGAAGTTAATCTATATCTCCGAGGAGTAGGTGTGTGACTGTGAGCAGATTGTATCTTGGGTTTTTATGTAGCTCGAATATTAAATAAATGAATTATTTAAGTCAATAAGAATAAACATGAATATAAAAATATAAACAGTTTTATTGGTCACTATACTTACTCTAAGGCATAATATAAAATATTGGTCAAATAGATCAGTTTTATGATTATAATTATAAAACATCAGGTTCTTAACCTTTTCTATCGATCTTATAACTCATGTCCCGCTCATCAGCCATGGGGAAATCATAAAATTATTTAATAAATAAATTAAAATAAATAAATTATTAAAATATATTAATTTTTGTGTAAACACTAAATTATGTCTGCTCCTAGGCTGTTGTCCTACTGAAGAGTTTGTGTTTATAGTTTGTTATCTTGAACTTTCTCGTCCACAGTCTTCATTTCATTCTGAAAAGAGATATTCAAGGATAGAAACTTTATTACTTTAAGACCCTCTGCAGCAGAAGGACAGATACGCATGATCCCGGAATAGCAAAATCCCAGATTAGCAGGAGGACAGATTAGCATAAAGACAGAAGAACCTTAATTAAATGAGCATGCCAAATAAAAAATATGCAAAAAAGGTACTTGAATAAAAATTAAACAAAAAATTATAATGCATAAACTTGTATAGGTTTGTGATTAACTGTGTTGTGAATTGCAGAAGAAAATTCGAGGTCGCTCTAATTTTGCATGGTTATAAATATTTTATACTCCAAGATTACAGTACGACAAAGTTTAAGTAAAAAATGATGTTTATTTTTCTTCAATTACCCGATATGCACTATGCTAGATTTATTTTTATATTTTACTTAACTCCACACAATATCTAAGCAATGTTACCTGAAGGATTCGTTAATACCTAAAGATTATTCATAAAAGACAGATAAATGTTATTCAAGTTATTTTAGTTCAGATAGAGGGTAGACCAAAATCAAAATTATAAAATCGGAATATTTTACAGTAATGTATTTACCAATTCCGCCAAAAATCCCGAGACCTATAATGAAAATTATATTACGAATTAATAGTTTGTAGACTCGATACGTTTGTCTGTCTAAGGATAGTACCTACCACCTAATCTGTTCCCGTATGTAGCGATAATCCGACTAAGGGAGTTATCAATATAATGCATTCAGTTGGAACAGCTAGCCTTCTGCTATATAACTAATATAATAATCATGATCATTAGCAACCAACATTGGTCCTGATTATTATTATAATAAAGTTTCATAGCCTACCTCGGGAATGTCATCTCTACACCTCTCCTTTAGCCGTTTAGCAAGCGGTGGTGTGAAGAGCGCAGGGTCGGGGTGTTTCCGTCCCTCTCTCTCCCACGGCTGTTTGTGCCTCCATAACAGGGACACTACTGAGCCCACGATCAATACCCATAATAATCCAATCTGTAAAAATATTTAATAGTTACGTCAGGTTTCCCAGGGAAATGCTGATCACTGCTAGTAATATAAGGTGCCTAATTACTTTTGCAAAGTTGTCTATGTTAATTGTTTTTTTGTGCTCGTAGTTTTGTATGTGTGTGTCAGCTATAATGTGTTTTATTTTCTTTCTTTCTACTCACTTAATACTGAAATATAGGATAACATTTTTTTTTGATTTTACCGTTACAGAAACATTATTAAATAAGCTTAATAATAACCTTAGCTTAATTTTAGGGTAACTCCACAACATTATAGCAGATTAAAAAGGAAAGTGAACTTACTGGACTCGTCCATACATAAGATATCCTGTACAAGTAGAAGTAGTCACTTGGATTTGTGGCCGCTGGGGCCGGTACGGACACGTTGAAGGCACAGCCCTCTACACTCAGCGGCAGCCTCACTGGCGCAGGGCGGGGCCCGCCGAGGTTTATCCAGAGGGTCGCGGCTATTCCACTCACTAGACCCACGGACACTCCCTGGAATAGAAAAATAGTTTTCCTAAATTTTGTTTTAAAATGACATCGATTTATTGATGATTCTAATTTTTACCCGAGACCGAGACCTCGGTATTGAGCTAGTATTGATATATCTTACTGATGGGTAATATAATAGACACAAAACATTATCGTTTTCAGTTAGTAAAAAATATTATTTTAAGAATATTATTAATTTTATTGATTTCAAATCATTCTATACATCCACATAGGCTCATCATCTGGATTATAAGATGAAAATCAAGAATAAAGTTGCTACCATCCACGTAATTTTATATTATTAAACTTACCATCTCATTAGCATATGTGGTGAACATCCCTAATGTAAAGACGCCAAGTACAGGGCCGCCCACGGCTCCGAATATCGTCAGCGAGGCCTGGAGAATCCCGCCCAAGTATTGCGCCAAATATGCCATCAGCAGGAACACTAGACCATACACACAGGCCAGGATCTTCGTTAGCCATATCACGTAGGAGTCTTTGATTTTACACCACCTGAAATACGAAATAAACAACCCATGATAATACACAAATTCCTCAAGTACACCAATAATAAAGGCTTTGTTAAAGCCAAAACAATTACAGTGGACGACATAAGAAAGAATTACTCAAGGATTCATTGTAGATACACCATTAATAAAATAACATAATAAGTAGGTAAATACAAAATATGATAATGGCACAATTGGCGGCCTTATCGCTAAAAGAGATCTCTTCCAGGCAACCTTTGGATGGATAGGAACTATTAAATGCTGGAGTGGCATAATATTTTCAGCCAAAAAATGATGAGATGGTTCATGTCTTCTTCTAAAATAGTGAAATAAAACCAAAAAGCATCTAACATGCTTATACTATACTTCATGATAAACAAACCTGAATATATAGTCGGCCAGAGTAACAGCAGCCAAAGAGTTACAAGAAGAAGACACGGTAGAGAGCGAGGCGCTGAATATCCCGGCCACGAACAAGCCGGCGAGTCCCGGCGCCTCTCTCATAGCACCCACCACGTAGTACGGCATCAGCTGATCTATCTGAGAACACGATAGTTAATACTCTGGATCAATAATGTCAAAATCAGTGTTTATTTATTGTATCTTCCGCGCTACCGCTGGCATATCCTTTAGCAGCGTCGACTGTATCAGCGATAGCATTAACGATCTTTGTGTAGGGTTTGTATTTGTTCGTGACAATCACAAGACGGACTTCATCGCCTTTAAAAGCACACTTTGAAACCACAGGTTTATCATGTTTATTTATCAATTTTTGTTTCTTTGCTCATTTTCCACAGTTTCCACCCAAAGGTTGCCTGGAAGAGATCGCTCTTTAGCGATAAGGCCACCCATTTTACTTCTTTCTTTTGTTGTATTTTGTAATTTTTTGTTTGTTTTGGTGAACAATAAGTGTTTTTCTATTGTATTGTTTTATAAATTGTTCAAGAATGGTTCAAGGTCATAGTAGAATCTCACCGCAGTAATGGCCCCGCTGGTTAACGGGTCACAGTCTCTATAGACCGCGTAGATGCCGAGCCCGCTGATGCAGGTCACCAGACTCAGGGCCGCTAGCACGGGCCAGCTCCACCATAGACAAGCCTGGGACTGCCTCAGGCTGCTGACGGTCAGTAGTCTTTGAACCTGTAGAGTTTGTAAACTTTTATTGTTACTGTCACTATAAAATAGCATTCCAAAATCTGTTCGTGAGCTGTCTATAAATGAATTTAAGATACGACTTAACTACATTTTGTTAAGAAAAGGATATTACTCCATTGAAGATTTTTGTAATGACCGTAATATTGAAATTATCTGACATTTTAAATTGTATCTAAATAAACTTGACATTTTGTACTTAACATTAATCTGACATTAATAATATATCACTATTAGGCCGGGATCCGTAGTACATGGAAATCAAGTGATTACTAACAAGCTAATTTTTGGTGAGTAGCTTCGTTTCGATGAGACGACTAAAAATATCCTATACCCAAATCTCGATTGTGGTAGCTAACAGAGATATCAAGGATTAAAAAAATCAAGGATGTAAAACCGGGATAACGGACCACGAAATTTGTCGGACAATATGTCCGTTAGATTTTATATATATTAATTAAGTATACAACAAAAAATCAGCTGGTTAGTAATCATAGTAATCATTTAAATTGACCTCGTTTTCGATACATTTTCGAAATGGCGGACTCTTTGATCAAACCATAGGTTTTGTAGGACAAACATGTTATTATATAATTTAGATAATTATCTTGAGATATAACATATTGTCCTACAAATTTCGTGGTCCGTTATCCCAGTTTTACATCCTTGATTTTTTTAATCCTTGATATCTCTGTTAGCTACCACAATCGAGAGTTGGGTATAGGATATCTTTGGACGTCTCATCGAAACGAAGCTACTCACCAAAAATTAGCTTGTTAGTAATCACTTGATTTCCATGTACTACGGATCCCTGACTATATTCAATTTATGTAATCCGACTGTAATAATGTTTGTATGCTCTAACAGCAAAATCAATTGCTCAATCTGTGTCCTACCACCTGACTATGTACTATACATTGATTTACAGACAATAAAATGATTATTACTGATTATTACTGATTATAAAATCATGAGAATCCTTGCAGCTAACTTTCACAGGATGTAATAGAAAGTTTGATGTGCCTATGTTAAGTTTTAGCCAAAAATATTGACTGAAATAAAGCTTATGCTATTACTAGTGGACGACTTAAAGTTCATTTACAAATTACAGCAGGTATAAGTGAGAATAAGAGTTAAATCACCTTTGCTTCCAGTAAACACTAGGCTCAACTTTGGCGTAATCCGTCACCAAACAAACAGAGAATGGTGAAATTAGGTCTTAACTTACTTGCGTTTGGTTAACGGCGTATAGAGACAAAAACGTTACTGTCCCTGATATGAGGAGGCCCCACCACGTATGTCTTTCTGTGGGATCTACGCTGATACTATAACAAAATGTTAACTGATGAATAAATAAATATATATTGTGTGAGTAATAAATTTCAAGCATATAACATTTAAGGATCAGAAACACTGAAATGCAATAATAAACATAATAAAATTAAACTTACTTCGAGAAATCCAATCGTCCTCCTTGCCTAGCAATAGTGAAAATCTTATCAAAACCGCCTAAATCTCTCGACGTAAATACCAGCACAGAAAACACAGCAGCAAACATCAAGAGCGACTGCAATAGATCTGTGTATAGCACTGCTTTCATCCCTCCCAAAGTCGAGTAAACTGTACACACCAGTCCAACCAACAATATAGATATCGCTCTATCCAACCCAGTCACTGACTCTAACACTATCGCAGGAGCATATAAAACTATCCCACTGTACAAAATAATCTGAACACTATAAGTCAAGGACGTTAACACTCGTATTCTCGGTCCAAATCTCAGCTCTAAGTACTCATAAGTACTGGTTTTCTGCAGTCCGAAGAATACGGGTAGATATAGAGAACTGGCTATAGGCGTGCCGAGTAAATAACCGATGTTCATTAAAAAGAATATCATGCCGTAATAGTAGTTCTCCGCTGAGACTCCGAGGAGGGTTATAGCGGACATGAATGAAGCCATGAGAGATACTGCTACTGGTAGAGTTGATTGATTTCTATCGGCCAATAAGTATTCCTGAAATGAAAAACACGTGTGTATTAATTCTTGTCGACATTACAAAACTCTGACTAATTAAAATATTAGGCTGAAGGTTCAGTGTCACTAGTCTGCTATTTAACGGAAGGTTAGTTAGGTTTGAGACCTTGCGTTTATTATAAAACTTACGTTCGTCAATTAACATTTGTTTGTTATTAAAAAAAAATGGATTCTTGATAATTTTTTCGTTAAACTTCGTGATTTGCTTAGGTTAGGTATATAAATACTGAATCAAGAACTTTGAGAGAAAATAAGATTGAGCAAGTATGAAAAAGTTACCATATTTGTTTGCTGTTTTCCTCCACTGAACCTGAAGTAAACTCCGATCGCCATTGAAGCTACCATCATCGCCCCCATTATCACATAGTCCCAGACAGAAAACACTTGGTGATCCATCTCGTAGACACAGTATGACTCTCACTGAATTAATAAATTGCGGTACGCTGTAAATATATATAAAAATGTATTTAGTAGAAAATTAACTACCTACTCTAATATGATATAGCCAAAGCTAAAGCTTCAAAAAGTCTGAACGAAAATTATTTCTTGCATTTGCAGCAATTGAGACTTCACTCTAAAACGCATTAATGGAAAATTACACAAACTTTTAATTTGCTTTACAAATTTAGAGAATACTCAAAATTATCAGTAAGTATATCTACGTTAACAATAAATGATTAACGATTCAATGTTTATGCTTGTATGGCATATATTAGTAATGTAGGTATTCTTTTATTCACATCATCAGATGTGAATCAAATGTATAACTATCAAGTTATAATAAGAATTGTTTGATCAGTAGTAGTGTAAATGTCTAAATTACTTAATATCCTCAGTTTATCATCTTGTCTTATCTTCAAACTTTATAGGTATTATGTGAATTGCATAAAATTTTATCACAACATTTTACGATGATCATTTGCAAGACATGCGGCATATCATAATTATAGTCTCCAAGGTTAAATTAATTGTAAGAAGGTGAATATTATTTTATTTATTATTTTAATAAATTACTTTTCAATGTTACTGGCTATTTAATAGAGTAGGTAGTTTATTGACAGAGGATAAGTTAATTGGGAGAATATTTACACAATTTAAATGAATTAATTTTAATTATGTTGCATGTATTCAATTATACTCACTTAATTATCAACTCAGTTAAGATATGTTTTACCTGCTATTTATTATTCCCCAAAGTCACTCAACTTTTGACACTGTTTCTTAAAAATATGTTTACGGATTCATTGTTAATTATTTGTTAGTCCCAGCAACGTGAACTTCTTTGGATTATCTTAAAGTTAAATAACATATCTTTTTTAATTTACGTCCATTGAGTAGGTATCGTGTTTTAAATATTTATTCGTGGTCGTATTCGTCTTAACTAATCTTTGTGGCAATTAAACACGTGCTTCCTCGACGAATGCTATCGATCGACTAATCGATCGACTGACTGACATGACAAGGTGACAAGTGACGCAACTAACCCGTTTGGCGGTTAGGGCACCTTTGACTACATTCAGAGCTTATCTGAAACCAACCAGGCTGTCACGCTTGACATGAAGTTAAGTGTCTCTAACCTAACTTAATGAAAGGTACTTATAACGTATCATTTATATGAATGTATACCTAACTGAAGAGGCCAGTGACGCGGGGCGCTAACATAAATGATTTAATAAAAACCTTAAATAAACTGCTATATTAAATAAACTTAAATAAACTGCTATAAACCTTTAATAAAAACCAAAAACATCAATATTACTTTATCTCTCATTTATTCTATTGGAGAGATCTCATTTATTGTGGGTTGTTTTGATGATGATGATTTACTGAGGTTGATTCTTATACATCGATGAACAATAAAACTACAAAAATGTGTATATACTTAGTTTATTATCGCCATTCTTGATATAGTTCGTATTTTAGTAGATAGTAAGTACCTCCCGATTATAAGTACCTGGATACATTAAAATAGCATAGAGCTTCTCATTCGCTTATAAACTGTCTCTCTAACAATCACAAAACCATGTCACTAAGCAACATCTATTGCTTTCCTTCTGTCACTACCTACTACAAATCCAATGCGATAGAAAGAGACAGACTCCCTCAGAACAAGACTTGTAATGCGGACGTAATAGAGAAAAAATCATATAATTTTACACCAGAATATAATTATGATATTGGAGTAATACATACATGCACAAGGAACGTGATCATTACGTTGGTAAAATTACAGCGACACAGTTATCAATTGCCATACATTTCTAATATAATATAAATATATTATGAACAGTTTTCTAAAAAGCACACCTAGGCACATTAACAGTCAACACACATAGACACCTATATATGGCAGGTACCTATAACATATAAGTACAATATAAGTACATTTTGCTACGAACTTCGTGTAGGTATATTATCAATAACTTTTATAAATTTCATTACAAGTAACAAATTCTTGCTGAGTTTAATTTTCTAATTACCTATGTGCTAATGAATCACTACATTATAGCTTTCCACACTTAGCAGTTTAAAACACCTAATAAGCAGAAGATATATAATTTGCTTGGATACAATCATTATTTCTACACAAAACAATCTATTAAGTTTTCATCACCTATATTATAATATCGTACGTTTCGTATTGATATTTTATTTTGCTATTTTGGAAGACCAGATAGTTACCTAAGCTATCACAGTGCTCGGCTTAGTGTCTAGAATTACCTACCTATATAAATTAACATGATTGATATATAAAAAAAAATATTTCCATATTCTCTTACCAGGAATGTAATACTTGGACTATTGAATTAATTAGGAACTTACTAAAAATAAAAAACATAGTATCGTTATGTTTTGTAGAAACCCTTTATATTGTCTACTTTAATAAAATTCATTCATTCAAAATATACATCCTTTTCTGTACCTACGCGGCCTCTCTTTTAGAGATACTAAGATATAACAATGAATTGGTCATATTGCATATATTAAACTTAAATAATTAAATATGATTAAATATTTAAACTTAATCTAAAACCTATCTATGTTATTCGAGGTATATCAGAAGGATACATTATTATTATCTATTCTGCAGAAGTCATTAACTAAACTCGCACCTTGAATACTGTTTAGATCAATCATAATGATTTTTAGACGCTTTGAGATTTTAGTAGGTTAATATTTAAGTACTAGTTCCACAAGACAACCTTTAATGTACTTTACACACAGCAAGCACCAAAACTGCCCAAAACAAGCTAATTTACCAAATCAACATCAGCTAACGAACTAAAATATAAATTGAATATAATGATTTAACACGCGATATTTAGCTAACAATTACGTTGGCTTTTAGGGTTCCGTATTTAGTTCTCGATATTTCCAATGATAATTCTCGATAAGTTCCTGATCATAGCGCATGAAACTGTTTCTTATTCAAATTTCAAAACACAGACACTTCGTCCGCACCCGTATTTGCGTATAATAATTATTGTACATTTCGATTTAAATACACATAAGTTAGACCAAAATATATGTAAAAATTAAATTACAAAAACATGCCCAGAAACAAAAGTTACTGAAATTCCAAATAAAATTAAACTTAAGAATTAAATTATTGGCCCTATCGAAATATCGAGATATTAAA
This sequence comes from Chloroclystis v-ata, assembly GCA_963691955.1. Classification (NCBI taxonomy): domain Eukaryota; kingdom Metazoa; phylum Arthropoda; class Insecta; order Lepidoptera; family Geometridae; genus Chloroclystis; species Chloroclystis v-ata. The sequence continues at coordinate 4,280,185 of OY829902.1, read as the reverse complement.
AAACCAACAAAGCATGGTAATAAGTATAACATGTTAAATCACAATATTTATTATAACAACCATGATAGTTTTAATGACTAATGTTATGTTTTTTTTTTTGACCTAATTTCACCAGAGATCTGTTTGTTAGTTTAACATCCCAATAAGTGATTAACAGTCCATAGATATACGTACACTGACAGTGATTAAACATAACGGGATGTTAAACTAACAATAGAGAGTGGTGAAATTAGGTCTAAATACTTAAGATGGGTTTGTAACAAGTTGTTTGCTTCACCCATAAAAAATCAATTAAATTAATCAAATAATTAAATGAGTAACTGTACAGTGTTCTTAAATTATAAATAAGTACTTACCTACATTATTCGAAAATATTTAGACTTTAGTCAAACTGGATTACAAAACTTACAAAATAAGGAAATATTGTCTTTTGTTACAAACTTGGATTGTTTGTATATTTTATGTAGGTAGTGATAGTTATTTCGACTGTTTGTAGGAACTTCATTTTCATCTTATCAGTCTTGGTTACTTCTGGGATTTAACAGCTCAGCCTGAAAATAAACATATATTTTAACCATGTAGGAAATAAATATAACTTTATTATATAAATACTTTATTGGAAAGTAATTAAGCTGAAATCAGAATAAGCAATAGTGAAGAGCAACTTACCAACATTCATATATTTTTAAGTTTAGCTTGTCCATAGCGGTTTCATGCATTCTACTGTTAGGCTACATACTACCTCCAATCTACAAAGCAAGTACATGCAAAAGAGTATAAAAACAGTGTCATGCATATTATTTTTACAATTTAAGAATACTTAATAAATAATTGTTGCGTGAGTTAAAGGGTTGTTATCGACCGTAGGTGTCTAATATGAGCATTATAATCAAGGAATCCATGAAAAACGGTCGAATAAATTATGAAATTGAAGTGCGAAATTTGAAAATTTTGAAATAACCTTAATATTAAAAGTCGAATATTTTTCAATCACCAAGCCATCTAAAGGTTTTGTTACACTTAACTGTTAATTAATATTAACTACATTTCTAGCTCCATTACAAGAATTGTGAAAAATTCATAAAAATACTGAAGAATGAATATTAGTGATGTAATCTTATAAATGCTTTTTTTTTAAATGTGTATTTAGCTCAAATAGTTGGTCAAAATTTGTTTGCGTTTTAAAATAAAAATGAAAAATACTTGTTCTAAATTTCATTAAAATCGGACCAAAAATTTAAAGGAAATAATTAAGCATAACCATTTATAAAACATTCCAATTGTCTAACTTTCCCATACCTGGGCATGTTTGTTAGCAATACGCTCTCTCATCCGCCTCGCCAGCGGCGGAGTGAAGAGAGCGGGGTCGGGGTGTTCCTGTCCCGCTCTCTCCCACGGCTGCTCTTGTTTCCACAACAGAGACAACACTGTTCCCACTATCATTGTCCATAAGAAGCCAATCTGCAAAATATAGATAATGTTAAATAAGAAATAAATAGGTAGAACATACACAATGTTGTCGTCAAATAGCACACATTGCACATAACAATGGTAACTACGTAATAATTCTCCCAAGGCGCATTAATGGAAGCATTCCCATTGGGTTCTATTAGGATACCTTTGCACACTGACATTGACTGTACAGTAGTAAGACGAAATAGTACTTATGATAATTTATTAATTTTATAAACAGCTTAAAATGCATAATATTACAAATAAAATATATTTTATGTTGACAGTGTTTCAAACAATGTTTTTGGATCTCACGAATTAAAGTTGAATCACTATAAAATACAGGGTTAAACTACATTGTTGAACACTTACCGGGCTCGTCCACAAATACGACAGTCGATAAGGGTACAAGTAGTCGCTGGGGTTCTGCACCGGCGGGGTATAAGTAGTGTTCAACCCGCAGCCGGATATGCTGAGGGGCAGCTTGTCCGGCGCGGGCCGCGGGCCGCCGAAACTCATCCATAGCGTGATGGACATGCCTGTGAGAAGGGCTATTGATACACCCTGGAAATAGGAACCGTAAATAATTAGATATAGTTATTAATAATAAATTAATATCATAATCTCTCTCGTCAAGAGAGAAGTTCCTGTGTTCCAGCAGTGGGAACGTAAATAGGGGTAAAACCTGGATTTTTTTTTGAAAAATGTATGCCCTAACGGATAAGCCAAACGTCTCGTGAGGCTCCGGTTTTTATGAACTAACATACACATTTATTATGATATACATCTCTATTTCCATCCAAAGGTTGCCTGGAAGCTCTTTAGCGATAAGGCCGCCCATTGTACGTGTCTCTTTTTGTGTTTGTAATATTCATGTGTTTTGTGTACAATAAAGTGTTTTTGTATTGTATTGTACATTTTCAAGTGAGAAACCGAAAATGAAATAATAAAATGATGTTTGAAAACCATAATATGAGTCAAACTTTTCTAAATTAGTAATTTTTTTTAAAACCTTATCCTATCAAATGTGGTCAACACCACTTAGCGTAACCCTAAGTAATCCAAAAGAACCGCAATACATAAAGTCATAGAGGAACACCCGTAAACATTATAAGGAATCTTAGAATCTCACCCTCTGATTAGCAAACGTAGTGAACATGCCCAGAGTGAAGACGGCAAACAGCGGGCCCCCGACCGCGCCGAAGATGGTGAGCGCGGCCTGCAGCACGCCGCCGAGCTGCTCCGCGAGGAACGCCAGCGCCAGGAACACCAGCCCGTACGCGCACGCCGCTAGCTTCGTCAGCCAGGGGATGTAGATATAAGAACAAACTCACCCTCTGATTAGCAAACGTAGTGAACATGCCCAGAGTGAAGACGGCAAACAGCGGGCCCCCGACCGCGCCGAAGATGGTGAGCGCGGCCTGCAGCACGCCGCCGAGCTGCTCCGCGAGGAACGCCAGCGCCAGGAACACCAGCCCGTACGCGCACGCCGCTAGCTTCGTCAGCCAGGGGATGTAGATATAAGAACAAACTCACCCTCTGATTAGCAAACGTAGTGAACATGCCCAGAGTGAAGACGGCAAACAGCGGGCCCCCGACCGCGCCGAAGATGGTGAGCGCGGCCTGCAGCACGCCGCCGAGCTGCTCCGCGAGGAACGCCAGCGCCAGGAACACCAGCCCGTACGCGCACGCCGCTAGCTTCGTCAGCCAGGGGATGTAGATATAAGAACAAACTCACCCTCTGATTAGCAAACGTAGTGAACATGCCCAGAGTGAAGACGGCAAACAGCGGGCCCCCGACCGCGCCGAAGATGGTGAGCGCGGCCTGCAGCACGCCGCCGAGCTGCTCCGCGAGGAACGCCAGCGCCAGGAACACCAGCCCGTACGCGCACGCCGCTAGCTTCGTCAGCCAGGGGATGTAGTCCGGCTTTATGCTGGTCCATCTGGTTGAAAAACGTTATTTTATTCGTGCCATAAACTAACTAAATAAATAACTTAACATATAAAACAAAACAAAAAGACAAATCACTAGTTTTACGGACCATAATCGTTTCAAAAATATTACTGAGATAAAATTTCCGTCACGTAGGCAAATAACAGAAATTTGTAATTCATAAATCTTACAAAACTATTAATGCAATTGGTACGTTTACGTTAAGACTATCGAAGCAAAGAAGAAAAATGAAAGAGCCGACTTCCACGCCAGTCGTTTTCTATCTCTAATTAAATACCTATTATCGATAATTGTCATCGACTGAGTTAATTAGTTAATTGTGCTGATGTAAAAGATACTAACAAATTTCCACCCGACCCCGCAAAAAAATTGATTTCTTTAGTTTTTCTAGAATGGCTTGTCCCGCCAAAATGGATGTGCTTGAAGGGTACCTTACCTTCCCACATAGTCGCATAAGGTAACCGCAGCCAGCGCGTTGCAGGACGCCGATATAGTGGACAAGGACGCGCTGAAGATCCCGGCGACGAACAACCCCGCCAGCCCCGGCACCGCCTTCATGGCGTCCACCACGTAGTACGGCATCAGCTGGTCTATCTGGAATTATTAACGTTTTTTTGTGAAGTTCAGGAGTGTTTCTCCTCGGTATGGTGAAGCGAAAGTGTTATTTCAGCATATAACTTAATAATTTATCAAATGTAACATTAATATGCAGTTACACCTGTTTAGATATCGACGGAAGAAAGCGGAAATGTCGTATCTTATAAACCCAGGTTTTCAGTAGAGCCAAAAAACCTTTTTGAAAATTCATAACTTTTTTATTATAAGAGATAGAAAGGTGAAACTTGGAATGTATCTAAACTTTTATAAAAGCTACTTAATAATTTTGCTCAAATTACCGTAAAGTTAGTGCAACATTGATTTGTGACAAGTTACGACAATTCATGTTTCAATTTCAAGCAGCAGAAATGTCGTATCTCTGAGATGAATGTATGGCCAACTGAAATTACATTATATTCTTGAGTGTCAAATTTGTTGTATCTTTGTTCATTATATTAAATTATATCTATATTTTGTTTTAACTTATGAAAAGGCGATGAATGTATCAAAATAAAAAGCTTTATGTTGAATCTAAAAAATTTATTGTGTTTTAAAGAATGTTTTGACAGCAAAATTAAAAAAATGTTGTCTTCAACTCTTCCTTCCATCGTTGACGTTTTGCCATCTGAAATCAAGTAACACGAGTGGTTAAATACAAAACAGATCTCCATTTATAGTTTGTGAATAAATACATAACTATTAGCAATATGTGTCAAACTGTTATTTAGGTGTATTTACATTTACAACACCTACTTGTACAGATAATTAGGTATATAGGTACTACACAGAAGGACGCCCCCGCCCATCAATCTGGCTTTCCTTTAGTTGCCTTTTACAACACAAGTGGGTGTAAAGTGTGACCACATTATTTGTTCAGTAGCGAATACAGCGAAAATAGAAAATAAAACTTATTGGTAGATAATGTGGCGTAGATGTTCAAAATTCTCAACACTAGCGCTATTATTATTACTGAACAGGTTACTAACGTTATTATTATTACTGAAAAGATTTTTAGCGTAATTATTATTACTGAACAGATATCTTGGTAAAATTTCAAGTTGTATTTATATTAGAATTAAAATCGATATGCAGACAAAACAAAATACAGTAAAGAAACGTTGAATAATAAATAACTCATTGAATGAAAATAGTTCCACTAAGTGTACCACGATATAGGCGACTGCCAGTGTGATGATATCCTACTCATACTCTCTCCCACAAGGTCGCTGCTGCCCATCTTTTGATGTTCCTTTAGGCACCTTTTACGACACCCACGGCCATGGCAGGAGATGGGGTGATACTATATTAGGATGGCAGGCACCACACAATGTGCCAGAGACCAACAATTACTTTATGCAAAATCCAGACGAAACAAAATCCTAACTCATCATTCTTATAATATGGGCTCCAGCCGGGAATCGAAACCGGGACCATCAGCACGATGGCAACGTTGTCTACCAAGGAGGTTAATAAACCTATGTATTTACCTTACGTTATGTATGATTTACATAAACCTAGATGTTGGTAAGTACTCACCGTTCAAAGCTAGATGTCTAGCTCTGTGAGCGTTCGCTTATGGTCTTCTAGATGCTGGGGCTGCTCCCTAACACCACCTGAAAATTAAAAGTATGTTACTAACTAGCTAAGAAGTACCAATATGTACTTTTTAATTGACTATACAAAAAAACTACCTATTAAAAACTTATAAAGGACAATCGTAAGCTTTTTGTTAATAATGTAAGTACCTATCTTTACAATCTTATTCTTCTTATTGTTCATTTTATGTAAAAAAGTTACAAAATCGCGCGATTACGCACGAAGAGGCAAACAAATTGTGTTTTGCAGGTGTTATTTGTTTACCAATATCTCCCTGAACAAATAATTTTATTAAATTAAACGTTTTTAAATGTTACTATTTTCCAACCACAGCGCATACAAAAGGTACTTTTCTACAATATTCAAATAACTAACTAACAACGGCTTACTGTCCTGACAATTTTATAATAAAATCATATTGACTCGAAACATGCAAAAAATAATTCAATTTATTATTCCAATACTTACCAGAACTCTTGGAGATATATTAATTATCCTCTTATATTTTTTCTTGCATTTGAAAACTTTTTCACAAGCAGCGACAAATTTGCTTTCTTACATTCGCACTCACGCATGTACTGAATCGCGGTCAAAACGTTGTATAAGGCTCGTTACTTAACTCTTCAGACAAAACATAGCTCTATTTTTTTGGTGTATATGTATGATATTGACATAATATTGATTGTTTAAAATGTGTTAACTGTTTCATTTGCCTGCATTAGTAGGGGCAGAATTGTCGTATCTCGGTCACCGTCAAATTGTTGAGCGGCAGAAATGTCGTATCTTATTCGAAGCAGTTTTAGTGATTCATAAACAAAGTAGTAACTATTTTGTGTTCTTGACGTGAGGGCGTATCTGTTTTATTTAAAAAAACAGCCGATTTTGCTCAAGTTACGACAATATTTCTTACGATCTGTACCAAAACAAGGAAAAATCTATGGTCGTATCTGATTGAAAAATCATCGTAGGAAAACGTGACATAGACCATTCGACGCGGCTTTTTTTTCTACGTCAGATAATGGCAAAATTCAAAAAGGTCAAAATGAAGTTACGACATTTCCGCTTTCCACCGTCGATATATGTATCATCGTTAAGGCGTAACTCACATATTAACCTAAAATACCTTTACCTATAATATATAGTTTTCTTTACCCATTAGTTTTGTGAAGGCTTGAGCCGCAAAGTCTGCGGCAGCAAATTTGTGACAGGCATTTTCTTGCTCTTGAAATTCTTTAATGTCCCACATCCAACAAAATGGTAGGTAATATTGTACAAAATAATTCCACTTTATCTTGCCACCTACCTCCGCGATCTTCCCGCTGGCGTAAGGATCGCAGTCCTTGTAGACCGCGAACATGGCGACTCCGCTGACACACGTCACGAAGCTGAGCAGAGACAGCACAGGCCACGCCCACCACATGCAGGCCTGTGACTGACGCAACGTCTTCACTGTTAGGAGACGTTGTACCTGAGGAAATACAGTAAACTATTACTTACATTACAGTCAAGTACCTACATTACATTACACAGGAGTTAAACAACGGCAGGACGCTCCACCTGATAAAGACTGCTCTTGTTGTGGTCAAAACGTCGAGAGTTGTTTAACTTCTGAGTTATTCCCGTTGTTATAAAATAAAATAGTATAACTCACGAAAATTTTGAAAGTGAAATAATTTGTAGGTATTTGATTCACTAAACCTGGTCATGGACTAAAATGGACTTAAACAGAAATCATGGTCATGACTCATGGCATGGTGTATCACATCATGACTGTAATCTTCGCGCAATCAATATTTATAACCATGCCAAATTTCGGCTAGTTGATTTCAGCTCAGTCTTCTCGCACACTTCTAGACTAGAATTAACCTACACTTAAGTTCCTATTCCTAGTGTGATAACGAAATTTTATCAAAAAAGCATTTCGGTACTTAGTGTTAAAACACTAGGCTGCATTTAATCGTTACGTGGTACCGATTTTGACTAGCACCTACTAAATTTGCATTAATCATTTGCATTTAAAAGACATTGTAAATCCCATGACGGTGAAAGATAAGAAGTCATAAAATGATGCCTACTTAAAACTAGAAGTTGATATTTACCTACTTCATAAATGATTAACTAAATGCTTTACAAGCAATAAGAAAACCTTTGTTGACCTACTTTTATTACACACTTTACTAAATGTAGACGATACGAAACATGATATCTAGAAATTGAGTAGTTACAGTCAAGGTGAAAAGTATGTACTTACCTACTTATCAGTATACAATTATTCTTAAAGCTTCTTACTTAACTAAATTTTTGACACAATTTTGTCTTCATATTTATATGCGCTTTGAAAATATGTGCTCTAGCGGTGAAGGCAAACATTGTGAGGAAACCGGCATGTTCTGACTTTAAAAAGGTTAAAGGAAATGTGTCATTTACCAACCCGAACCAGCGTGATATCTCTTGTCAAAAGAGAAGCCCCTGTGTCCCAGCAGTGGGAACGTAAATGATGATGATGATTAGATACCAATACCAACCTGTGTGTGGTTTACTGCGTAGAGAGATAAGTAAGTGATCAAGCTGCCGATGTTCAGAGACCACCACGTGCTTCTAGCTGTCGGGTCGAAACTGAAACTAAAATACAAATCAGGTTAGCCTCTCAAATACTATAAATGGTATATAATGGTGGGAACTATCAGCATAATATAATGCTGATAGTTCCCATCCCACTGCTGAATGGGTAATTGTATTATATTAATAATGTAGGTAATTAAATTAAAATTTAAAAAAATCAGTTTACCTACTAGAAAAATAATTAGGGAGGTATCACACTTATCACCTTTTTTTAAATAAGGTAGGTTATGCTTCAACGAGTTGGTTTTAATCAAAATACGATATGGTTTGTAAATTTTAAAAATTCATGAAAATAATGATTATAATGTAACTTAAGAACACAACCAACTAAATTGCTAAATATTCTAACATGCAAAATATTATAACCACTAAAACTGCACAATGGTGTGAAATTTTAAAATTCATTATTCTACTAATAAACGGACTGCGATGTCAAATAGCTTTGCCACAAGTAACAAACATGTGTCAATCAATTCGTTCCAACGTAATTCTTCAATAATATTCACGTAAAAAGTAGATGTTCTCTTCCGGCACTTGAATCTGAGGTATTTGGTGCATATTGGCGTTTTCTTTTTAATTTGTTAACCATTTAATAAACTGCTATAACTTACTGGTTGAAGTCTAGACGTCCTCGTTCCTGCGCGATCACAAAGATCTGTCCAAAGCCGCCGAGCTGCACCGACGCAAAGATCACCACGCTGAACACCGCTCCGAACATCAGTAAAGACTGCAGCAGATCCGTGAACAACACCGCCTTCATCCCTCCCAGCGTCGAATAGAACGTGCAAACCAACCCCACCGCCAGAATCGAGATCAATCTATCCAACCCCGTCACAGCCTCTAACACAATAGCCGGCGCATACAACACGATCCCATTATACAACACCATCTGCAAGGTATACGTCAAGGATGCCAGCAATCGGATATGCGGCCCGAACCTCAACTCTAAATACTCGTAAGTACTAGTCTTCTGTAAGCCAAAGAACACTGGCAGGTATAGGTAACTGGCGATGGGTGTGGCTAAGCCGTACGATATGTTTATGACGATGAATATCATTCCGTAGTAATAGGTCTCAGCTGATACTCCGAGGAGAGTGATGGCGGACATAAAGGATGCCATAAGGGATACCGCTACTGGGAATGTGGCCATGTTCTTGTCTGCGTGGAGGTATTCCTGAAAGGTATAGAAATAAAATAATAGAATTAGATAGGTTCAAGTACTATATCATTTCTTTGCTACTATGTACTTAGGTAATAAACTACTGCGATTTACGCATGCTACGTTTTAAGGTCGACTTCATAAAATCTGACAGTGAGTAGGTATTAAGCAAGCAACTTTTAACCTAGCCTCGTAAACATCTCAACAGAGAGTTCCGTGATAGTTTTTCTGGCTATGCTACATACTAAACTTGAGACAGCAATCCTGATTTTTTTACTTTCCTATTTGGGTGACAACTTACCTACATACGAGTAGCTATCAAGTCAATAGCATGAAAGTTTATTGTTGGTTTCATAATCATCATAACAATTTATTTCGTCCCAGTCCCAATACTGGCCAAGAGCTTTCCCAGTACATTTGCTATAATCACAACGCTAACCTAGTAAAAAGTTTAACCATGTTTATTATTTATTACTCTGAATGAATCAATCATTTCATCGATTGAACAGCGTTTATTCTCTGATTGCAAATGAATCAATTGATAAGGGTGAGTGATGTAATGTGAGACATTACCTCGTTTGTTTTTTGTTTGCCTCCACTGAAGCGAAAATACAGTCCGATAGCGACCGAGGCGAGCATTGTCGCCGCCATTATCACGTAGTCCCATGCTCCGAACGCTGACTGTACCATTGTAACTGAAACGTTGACAAAATAATTTGTATAATTTCATCTCAAACATGAATTCAAAGCACATTAATTTATTAGGTAATTAAAATTAATTTATTTTTAAATGCAAGAAACATCGTTTATAAGATACACTTATCTTATCAAACATATTCAATAGAACGAGAAACGTTAAGTTGTTACGGACAACTCTTATCGTCATTTAAATTTATGAAATAGGTAGGTACTAGCTTTCCGCCCTGCGGCTTCGTCCGCGTTTTACACTTTCCCGCAATTTTCTTTGCTATATTATAGCCTATGTTACTCGGGGAATGTAGCTAGTAATAGAGTAGCTTTCCAAAGGTGAAAGAATTTTTGAAATCGGTCCAGTAGTTTCGGAGCCTATTCATTACAAACAAACAAATCTTTCCTCTTTATAATATTAGTATAGATATAGATAATATTATTATAAAATAAATTGAGGTCGCTGAATAAAATTAATTCAGACTTGTGATGAAGATAATAAGTAGGTATACCTACTTTTTGAATAAATGCTTTTTCTAATTTGGTTTTTGTTGCTGTGTTACTGTTTTACGCAAAATTTACTAGGTTGGTATAGTAAAACCATCTCTAAAATGAACGCCCCTCTACCGAATTCTGTATTTTTTTTTTCTGTGTATTCTGTGTTTCTGTATTTCCTCTCACACGTTGAAATCATCACGGTTTTGTGGAGGGAAGTTCATTTTTAGAATGGTTTTACTATACCTACCTACTACCAACTCCGCTGGCGGAAAGCTCGTGTAAAATAATAATAAAGTGTCAAATAAATAATACTTAATATAAATTATTAGAAAATGGTAGGTATGGGAAAAATTACAAGATCACTACGTAACCTTGCTCTTCGAGTGGGAGTTACGTAGTGATCTTGTAATTTTTCCCATAAGTACCATTTTCTAATAATTTCGAAAAACTTAAGAGGCCTATTACGTGAAATCGCGAAATTGTTCGGTTTTCTCGTCCTAATTCTATGGTTTGCGTTAGTTGTTTGATATTACAATTACATCTTTATAATAGTTCGTTTTCTCCTCTACAAAAGTAGTAAGAAACATTTTAGATAACTTGTTTATATATTGAGTAATAATCATTCTCCGGATACATGTTTCGTAAAAAACGATCGAAGACCTGTTTTCTCAGCTCTAATTTGTAGATTCTAATGAATATGGGCGATAAAACTATTTTTTATTATGTTACGTATATCCTATTCTTCATTTAGAGTAGAGTACATTTTCGTTAAATGCTTTTATTCTAAAGATATACCGAATTTAATATCGACCGAAAATGCTTCGAAACAAACCTCAATAACTCCGAAGTTCTAAATCAATGGGACGTCATATTTATATCAAAATATTTATCAACATTTGCTTAAACTATGATATTAATTTTAATTTGTAGAACGGTTTTGGTAATTTTTTATGAATAAAATAAAACTACCATAATTTAGTAGTTTTTTCATTCAGCCGGCTTTTTCCATTTAGTACCGCGCGAGCGCTTGTCGAGGTCGGACCTATGTCGGTTGTTCTTGAATAAAATATAGAAATATTTCGTAAAATGTCAGTGTGTGGGACTGTCAATTGCTGTAAAAACGCTGTTAGTGTGCGTGTATGTGTTATTGCGATACTACGACCGACATAAGTTGATCCGTTGATAACGATCAATTGTTATTTTTATTGATAACGGTCAATTATTGTTGTTGCTGGCCTAAGAATTGTACCAAATGTTGCTGGCCTAAGAATTGTACCACATCATTGTCATCTTGTTTTACCTTATTTATTTGGAGGTTATGCTGTAGGATGTGGATTGCATATCTAAAGTTATCTATCCTAATTAAAAAACAACAAGGCAACTTTTTTTGGTGAAACCGTCCAACGACTAAATGTAATTATGCCTATGATTTTTTTAGATTATGACTAACTTGCCGACCCGCCGACAGCTGCGCTTGCGTTTTTACGTTAATTACTAGTTTATGTTTTATAGCCTTTTTCGATCATTTTACTATCCAATACTGAAATCATATTTTAAATCGGACCCGCGGTTCCTGAGTAGCACGTTCAAACAAATAAACAAGCAATCTCCTCAGCTTGATAATTGTAGTATAGATTTCCATAATATTTATTACAAAGAAAATATTCCGTAATTTTTTGTTCTTATTTTTACCGAGTATCCAATATGTAAACAATAAATAATGTACCTTTCTAATAAATATATTATTTATTGTAAACATTAAATAATTGTACCTTTCTAATAAATACAGGGCGTCCCAAAGTTATGGGCCATGGAGGGGAAGTACCTTAAATATCGTAGATAGTGAATTTTGCTCAAAGAAGACTTCATTTTATTTTTAAAAGTAAGTAATTCTGGATTCATAGATTTTCTAAAAATTACTTGCTTTGTCTGGGAATCGAACCGACTTACATGTAGAAAAAAAAACTCTATTTTTATGATACCAATCGAAAGAATAGCTAAAAAATAATAACTCTGCTTAAGTAACATAGTATTTTAAAAGAAAGGAACAACGTGAAATTAATTATTTTAATCAAATAAAAAACATGAAACATTTTTTTTGTAAATTAATTAATTAAATTACTTACTTTTTAAAATAAAATGAAGTCTTCTTTGAGCAAAATTCACTATCAACGATATATATGGTACTTCCCCTTCATGGCCCATAATTTTGGAACGCCCTGTATATAAAATAACACCCCTATTCACGTTCGCACTGCTGGGATAGGGACTTCTCTCTTGACGAGATAGATTAGGCCTTAATTCACCACGCTGGCCAAGTGCGGGTTGGTTTTTTTTAATATAAAAATTAAATATTTTAAATAAGTTCGTAATAAAATAAAAATAAATAGTTTATCAAAATAAAAATATAATGGGAATTATTCAAGATGACATATGTAGATAAATGGATATTCTACATCTGTGTATGACATATGTAGATAAATGGATACCAATAAATATAAAAATAAATATAAAGTTCGAAACTACAAAAATAATACCTAAACATAATTAAAACCTTCATTAACGAAACTTTTATTTATTCAAACACAAATATACCATCTAACAAAACAAGCAACTTAAATATAGGTAATATAATTTATTTGTTTTGTTATAATTAGAATTTGTATTTAGTACGTTCAATTTAGACTTTCGAACTTACATAAAGTCCCAACATTCGACAAAAAAAAACATTTAATTACAAACCTACACACCAAATTTCAGAAGAATCGGTTTAAAAATGAGCCCATAAGATGAGATGAATGAGGACATTTAACTTCAATAAGACTATTTTCAGTTTTATTCTTATATATATAATTATTAATCATGAATGTTTTAATTTAAAATTATGTACCTACTTAATTGATTTCAAATAATCAATCAGATTTAAAATAAATATTGATATTATTAAGATAAAACATAATTGATTCAAATATTGAAATAAAAATATCCACCATTTTGAATTTAGGAAAATATATTAAACACCTATCAATTAAATAAAAACATTAATATAATAATTATTTCGGAATGAAACTGAAAAAAAATCCACTCAATAAAATGGAATTTATTCGATGCCATTTTCTACAGATCTAAAATAATTATTAGTATATTTGTATGTTTTAGATCGACGAAGTATCAAGATCATTTAGTATTTTTCATAGAATTCGCGTGACGCGCCGGTCACGTGGTGCATAAAATATCCAATTTCGCAAAACTTCGTAAAGTCACAAGGCTCTTAAGTGAGAGTCAATCACTATAACAACAATTTTTTTTCTATTATTAATATTAATATTATTTTCTTAATAGGTAATTAATTTATTCATAATAGCTACAAAGGTCCTTTTTATAGGTCCAGTTATTCACGTACTTTACTCGTATTCAGTTTCAAATGAAAGCATTCATTCATCTTAAATTTTATCTAATTGCTATTAATGAAAGAACATTCTTAACCGTTGTCAAAATAGTTTCGACATTGTTAGCAAGTAGCTAGCAATAGCTTTTAATTAGAACTCATTCATACATCAGAATCAAAGAAGGCATATTCCAAGTAATATGTATTATGTCAAAAAAGGTTGTTCCTTTTATTTGATTCATCATTTTCTTTGGGCTATGCAACTTTGTAATATCGAAATTAATAAGTACATTTGTCTATATGAATTTAATTAAAATAAAATTGATTTTGTGTTAAAAATCAAAATACAATTGGAATCCAATTATTTTACCTGTGGCGTTGCTAGGCCGACAAAAGACGGGAAGATACTGTCGACCTTTGCTCTTTTTGCATAAATACAATTAGACACCCATTTTAGTAAAGCACACTTATAGACTGTATAAAAATCGCATAAATATGGATGGATGGATTCAACTTGATGAGACACATCAGTGCACATTGATTAATAAGAAAATTGCACAGACCAAAAAACCTTATAGTTACTGAGTAAACATTTATAAAAAAATATTAAAGCAGACGTTAAGTTCGAATTTAATAACGACAACTATGTATACCTAATACTTATTTTCCTGTTGGTACATAGGTAACCTTGACTCTACTTTTTCATTTTCAAGCCGCGTTATTTTGCCAATATTTAAAAAAATCCCGCCAAAGTGTTAAAATGTTGCTACTTCTCGCCATGCTAATACATTAACTTAAACTCTACTTGCCAGCATTCGTAGAATTGTATAACCTAATTAACTACCTATTACTCTAAATTAAAACTTAGGTACTCACATCAATTCCAATCCGGCGTTTTTTTTCTAACAAAAATCGTATTTTATAAACACTTCTCTCATAATATTGTAAGTGTTGCTATTGCGAACAGAAAATAATGAATGAACTATTTTATCGGTCCCGCCTGTTCCCAACACTCTGTCCTTGGATGACGTAACACGGATTCTTAAAACATCGTACGATATTACAAAATGACGGACGTCTGGATCGTAAGACTCTCTCAGAGAAAATAATAACGTGGTGTAAGCAGACAGGTCTCAACAAATCGTGGATTGAGGTTATGATATGAAGCGATGTTCATTGTTTATACAATTCAGCCGCTTCAAGCGCTATAGTGTAGTGTAGAGCAAATTGTAAAGCGCATCGGACTACGTCCAAAGTCCAGTCTCGGTCTCAGAGTTCAATTCACTGCAATTAAAACCTTTATTAGCATTTTACAGGCATATTTGACGCTTTAGTTCAGAGTACAATTTATTTTGATTTACATGCATTCCTACAGTCGTTTTTAATGTTAGTAGGGATTTTTTTTTATTCTATGATTATTAGAGGGATAAAACTGCGCAAATATAATAGGTACTTTCCTATTAAATTCATAGGTAGGTAAGTATGTAGGTACCTACCTTACTTACTCATTGAGCTTTTTTTGTCTGTGACAATCCAAAAAAGTATGATATAAAGTACCAGGTAGTTTTTATCTTAGGGTTTGTAGCAACAAGCTGATGATATTTTTTTCTTAAAATTTTAACAAAAGTGTCCGCCCGATTTATCTGCCAAACAATTTAGGTCCATGAATAGGCAAAATGAAAGCGATTGATTCGCTGAATTTACAGAGAATAGATGCGCGCGCCGAATTGACTACCATTGGTGGTGTTTGACTGTCTGTGACAGACAGTATGGTCTATTAATTTCTTATAGCTATCGCTTGGTAAATTACAACTTAAATCGGTGAAAAACCTCTCAAACGATTTATTTATTAAGGTAGACTAATAAATTCGAAATAGTTTAGTGGTTTTAGTGTTTATGTTGCTGTATGAATTGTCCAGAACTTAAAACCTATGGCTTAATTAGGCTGATTCCTAAACTGTGAAAAATGAAAAACTTATATTTATTTTTAATAGAAATCACTTTTCATATGAAACAAGAATTTATTTGTTTAACTACCTACTGCTCAAAGGTTATTGAAACGATAACTGTATTATAAAAATACTAACCAAGGTGAGACTAGGAGTAGGTACCTACACTCTATTCATTCTCAATGTAGCATGTTTACTAACAAAGCAACTGACAGTTCAATCAGCTGATGAAGGGGTAAAAAACATTTTATTATTTAGGTTAGCTCTTGCCTTCGCTCTTCGTTTGCGGCATTGTGGATATACATACTTAATTTATGTCATAGCATAGTTATGTCTTAGATTATTGTCAAGTGAAAAGCAAATGGCGGCGTTCGTGGGAAGTGTTACCACTTCTGTCAGAAAAACGGGGAAAATAAAATTATATAGTCATTACAATTTAAATGAATTATTCATTCATTCATTACAATTATTTACGGTTCCCGTCAAGTGTTTGCTGCACAATTATTGTTTCGTGCATAAGATGGGTGTGCATAAGATTTGTAATAACGAGTATGTAAAAGGTATTGTTTTAATTTGGTTTCTAATGTTTTGTATTTTTTCTCGTCTTTTATGAATCCAGTATTTTATTATAGACTTGCGACCCGCCCCTATTAAAAAGAAACCAATTGTTTGCCACCCATGACGTCAAAACTGAGATTCGTTAGGGTTGGCACTGCTACAAAGTCATAAATCTCTGGTGATTTTAATCTTCGTGTTTGACCACATAATGATGATTTTGTGAATTGAAATAATTGGATTTTGCATTAAATAGACGTAACGATATAAAAAATAACAAATTTAATAGAATTTACAGGTGAAATCATTGGAATTCTATTAGGCCTGCATCATTACGTTGTGATAACCCTAAAAAACAGCTGATTTGGTTTGTTTACTAAAATGCTACGTCCAAAATGAACAGAGTATAGGTACCGTACAGTATAACTGTAATACCAACAAACTCATATTTTAACGTATTCTCAAAATGATTACATAGAATAAAATTCCTATAACCTGCGCAATTAGAAATGAGTTCTGTAAATGGCGTCCGCTCGCATGCGTTCTCGCTCACTCTCTATCGCTGTCTATACTCACACAGTGAAGTACGCGCTACAAAAAAATAGTCAGTCAGGCCTAATTCGCACGAGAGCTTTTTTAACGTCCGTTAAAAAAGCGTTCAAATAGAACATAATAATTATGTTCTATTTGAACGCTTTATGCATACCCAAGTACGTGTTCACACGTCGGCGATTTTAGAACGCGACGCTTTTTTATCGAGCAGTGTTGCATTTTCAACGCAGAGTGCTGGTAATAGGCCGTATGAAACTTTTTAATATTATTCACACGATTAAAAAAACGCCGGCGCTGCGATTAGTACGATGAGTATTAGTAGAAATATTCCAATAATAATAATAATAATAATAATATATCTTTATTGATCAGAACTTATTTTCTAGCAATTACAGTGTTTCCCTGACTCCTAAACTAGTTTAAACTGTATGTCAGGAGTCAGTAATAATTCGTCAAATCTTGTATACTTGTCAAATCTTCGTACAGTGTCACAAACTGTTATTTTAAGTATCTCTGTTCATTCAGAGGATGTACCCAGAATGTCCTTTTTTTCTTTCTTCTTCTTCTAGCAACACAAATCGCTATAGCTAGTTATTTAGCAGAAAACATTCCAACGGCTTTCTAAAGCGAGGGACGAGACGAAAGTGATTTAAAAGCGTTCGTATGAATGATCACATTGAGGACGTTATAAAAGCGCCGACGCCGGGTTTATAACGCAAAGCTGTTTAAACTCTTTACTTTACTTTACTAAAAAAATAATTTCATTTAAAATAAGTATTTTGTAAAAAAAACTCTGTAGGGACTAGGGCGTGCAAAACCGGAAACCGGTTTTTCTGAAAACCGGAAAACCGGACGAAAATTGACCATTTTTCAAAACCGGTTTTGGGAGACAAAACCGAAGTTGACTTCGGTTTTCCCGTCAATGAATTAAATTTGGATTTAAATCCAATTTTTCGAACTTACTCAAGAAATATACGAATTATACATGGAGATAATCACAAAAGTTCGAAATCTTTGTTGTCTTAAAATCTTTAAGGAAATCTCCCCTAAAAGCTGATTAATTTTATGTTTTTTCTGTGTTCCTTTAAAGACATACTTCCGCAGAACAAAGACATAAAATTGCAATTAGAATGACGCACACGATGGTCAAATATTATTTTTGATTTGATCGAGTTATTTAAAGTTTATATTATAAGTTCATGTTAACTAAACAATTAATTTGATCTACTTAATAGGCATAGGTTGATTAAAACAGATAATAAATAGGTTTTTACCTATGAAATTGCCGTTTTGCAGTACTGGTTTTTAAGTCATAATAATTATTTTTTGGCTTATAATTCTATAAATAATGGCATTCTTTTTCGAAAAGCAGATGCTTTTTGATTAATGGTAAATTTTCATCGAATTTCAATCTTTTTCGTTATCATGGATAAGTAAAAAATTCGAGTAATTACGGAATTTGAGTACTGTCGTGGCTGCAACGTGGCACAAGCGGCACCTAACATCAACAACGTTTACGCAGTTAACATTTCAATTTCAATTTCAATTTCAAAAAGCCTTTATTCACTGACCAAATATATACAGTACATAATAAAAGTAACATAATATTAATTTAAGCAACCAGTTGGTCAGGTTGTCCATTGACATAGGCCTCCCCTAGTTTATTCCACTCGTCTCTGTCTCTGCCACTGCCACGCAGTTAACATTACAAACCAACAAACCACCTCCCATTGGTTTGCTTGCTTCCTTTCTGAAAATATCCACCTCAAAAATGTTCTCCTCGCGGTCGTCCGAAGACCTTTTTTTGCGATGATAAATTCAAGACGATTATGGAAGCTGATTACAATCTACGGCTGAATTAGCTGCAACACTTGAAGTTAGCCTCGAAACAATAGTGGTTAATTTGCATCAAATCAGCAAGGTAAGAGAGGTTGACAAATATGTGCACAACAAACTGAATAATCGCCAGCGTGAAATAGGCGTCAACACGTCCCTTGCACTGCTCAACAGACACACAAATGAAGAAATTTTGAATACCAAGTTGGTTGGATCCTGGTTCAACACCTGAACAATGCCCTAAACGTAAACATATATACATACATAAAAATCACTGATTATTACTGTTTGGCCGCTACTAGCTACTACTACTACTACCGTCGGTGTGATTCATCACAGCTTCTTATCAAACGAGTTGAGCATTACTGCAATTATGTGTACTGAGAATTCTTTTTCTTCCTCGGTTCCTCACTGCTGAGGATCGTGACCACGTACAATCAGCCCCCACTGTGTACGGTCATATGCAGAGTGTAGAGCGCTGTGAAAGCTGCCTTCACCGGCCTGTTTGATGGTATCAGATCATCTCGTAGGAGCCCTGCCCTGTGCATGTTTTCCTTCCATCTTTCCCATGATGATCTGCTTCTCCAGACAATGCCCAGAACCGCATAATGTGTCCGAAGAAGCTAAGAGCTCTTTGTCGGCATGTTGTAGAGCCGTGTGGTGATTTTGAGCTCTTCTAGGATCGAATCATTGGTTCTCATGGCCGTCCATGATATACGCAGCAGTTTACACCAGCACCACATTTCAAATGCTGCTATCTTGCTACTGCCACGGGATCTCACTGTCCATGTTTCGGCTAGTATATGTATATTTGGATGAACCAGTGCACGCACAAGGCGTACCTTCGTTTTCCGCCGAATGCCTCTACTGTGAATAACTGTACTGTACTGTGAATAACTGAACACAATGACGGGGAAACTGGCACATCACCAACCAGCATTGGCCAATCGCTCGTCTCTGTGGCTCCTGAACGTCAACGCACGACCTCTTACTGCACAGCAGACGGTCTCCAAGTTGCAAGAACTGGGGGAACCTTCCGTCTTTCGTCTTACTCACCAGACCATGCGGCTACAGGTTACTACTTTTTCCAGAATTTGGATAACCATCTTGGCGTGAAAAAATGTCGATACCCGAGAAGCAGTACAAAATGCCTTTAAAGAGTTTGTTACCTCCTACTCCTATCCAGCTGAATTCTTTTAAGAAGGGCATCAATATACTGCCATTACTTTGGCAAAGATGCATTGATTGCATGGGTGATAGCTTCGATTCATACAAATAATAATACATGAAAAAAAAAATGTTTCATATAAAACGGCAATTTCATAGGTAAAGACCTAATATATCATAAAAAAGTTTATTTGTAGATATAGTGGGTATCTAAGAATATTGTTTTCTTATTTAAAATCTACTTTTTAATTTTTTTTCCAAAACCGGTTTTAAAACCGGTTTCCGGTTTTGGGCCCTCAAAACCGAAA
The DNA here is from genome assembly GCA_963691955.1 of Chloroclystis v-ata. Taxonomy (NCBI): domain Eukaryota; kingdom Metazoa; phylum Arthropoda; class Insecta; order Lepidoptera; family Geometridae; genus Chloroclystis; species Chloroclystis v-ata. Next base: position 4,259,865 of record OY829902.1, on the reverse strand, counting down.
TTAAAAACCGGTTTTGAAAACCTTCCGGTTTTGCACGCCCTAGTAGGGACCTAGATAAAAATACTATTTAAATAATAATAATACCGTGGAAATATGCTCGAATTACAAATAATTTTGGTATTACGTTTGTATGGGAAATTCGTCGTGACGCCGGCCTGTTTGAGAACTTGTTTTGCCAACCGTACCATACCTACCCACCGCCATTTACAGAACTCATTTTTAATTGCGCAGGTTATACCTAACAAAATGTATTAAATAAGGAAGTAAGAAACTGGGTAGGTACCTACACTACATAAATTTAGCCAACTAGGAGGAGGAGGGTTAGGTACCTAAAAAAATACTTTCTAGAAATTCATTTGCATACTTACCTAAAATAATTGCTAAAATTTTAACTTAATTAGACTAATTTATTCCAAAAATTATAAACATAAACATAAAGCATTAATTATAACTGTGAAGTAGCACGATATATATTTCCCGTTATCTAGCGCCATCTAGATTTATTTCCACAAACTTTTATATTGTGTCGAGTATAAAAGACTCTACACCGTTTTCCTATTGTATATTATAGTTGTAATACTTGCCTATAGATGGCGTTGATTGTTCAATAGGGATTTATGTAACAAGTAATAAAAATAGTTTAGGTTATTTAACCTATGTAGGCACATAACATTTTTGTATATAACTAGCGACCCACCCTCGCTTTGCTTAATTATACATTTTCCTCTTGAATTATTCTACATTTATCAAAAACCATGGCGTAGTTTTTAAAGTTTACATATTACGGGCGGGACGGAGAGACAGAGACAGTGACTTTATTATATACTAGCTTTCCGCCCTGCGGCTTCGCCCGCGTTTTACAATTTCCCGCAATTTTCTTTGCTATATTATAGCCTATGTTACTCGGGGATAATGTAGCTTTCCAAAGGTGAAAGAATTTTTGAAATCAGTCCAGTAGTTTCGGAGCCTATTCATTACAAACAAACAAACAAATCTTTCCTCTTTATAATATTAGTATAGATTATTAGTATAGACTACTAGCTAACCCTCCCGCGGCTTCGCATGCTTTCTACTACCCTATTCACTTACTTAATCCAAAGCAATTAAAAAATACATTTGATTAAATTTTTTCCTTTTTTTGAAGTCGGTCAAAATTTTATAAAATGTATATTATTGTTTTTTTGCAGCACGTAATGTTAAGTGCATATAGTGTGTTATGTTTAATAATGAATGATCAATCTTACCTACGACCTTTTATATTATCTTCTTTAGAATATTATAACATGATTAAATGTATCTTTACAATAAATATAGGGTTTAAAGATAATAATGTTATATCCAGGGTAATCATTACCTAGCACCCTTGATCAAAATTAATTATTTAATAAACTCGATTCAAATGGATACCCTTCGCACCTAAAATAATAACCATTCATTAAAATATTCAAACGATTAAACTGTACAGGGTAAACCTTATAAGTTATACAGGTTGCTCCCTAAATTGATACTCAAAAAAGTTACCGTTTCTTAAGTTCTCCTTGATAATTGATCGTTTCTTAAGTTCTTCTTGATAATTGATTATTTTATTAGAGCTGGCTCCTGACATACCTACGGTTTTTACTAGTTTAGGAGTCTTGCATTCTAAATACGAGCCGCGGCAGGCCTAATAAAAAAGTTCAAAAAAGTTTTGTATGACATTAGGTGTGAATCCTTCGAGGAGCGCACCAACCTTATTTGTGTTGTATTTATTATTTAGCATAAAACGCATTGGTTATAAAAACCTAATGTCATAAAAAACATTTGATTAAACATTTTGTTCTTTGAAACATTGGTTAGGTACAAAATGAATACATAATTGCCTCACTTCTAAGAGATAACTTAATTAATTTACTTAAATGCAGGTTTTTCTGTAGTTACTAGTTATAATATATAGGTAGGTACCTAAGTATTCTCCAATCAACGGAACAATCTGCTTTATTGTACTTCTATGTAAATACTTACCTATGTTTTCTCCATTCAAACATGACACTAGATAATCTAGTGAAATATCTACAATTTGGTTCCTATAGGACCCAACATTATAATATAACCCTACAATCAATGTTTCATCGTATAAAAGACATAAAATCGTATGGTTCCGTTGGTATTCGTGAAATGTGAAGAGGTGTCTACAGACTTATGATATGTGTGCTTAGTTCATGCTCAGAGCCATGTTTTACGGCGGCCGTTCTTTTGATCTCCGCGTTGGCACACCGTAGGTAATTTTTGAGAGTGCTAGCTCAGTTTTCGTGACTTAGATTCGCTTTCTATGTGTTCTGCTCGCTTTTCCACCTAGGGATCTCTAAAAGTAGCGTGTTCATGCTGGTTGTTTATTTTTGACTATAGATATGGCATTCACCAAATAAATGCACTACTCACACACTTAAGATTAGGTGCAGACGAATCGTGATCGAAGCGTACTAGAATGTACACGAGAAGCTATAGTGCACATTATTGGTAAAGATAAAAACAATAGCACTGCCAATTTTGTCATACAAGTAACAATATTTCACACATTGGCTCCATGCCATAACCCCATATTTTACGCTAAAGCCTTTGCCATGCTGTGTCTCGAAGCAAACTGTTTACAGCCTGTATAACACCAGACGTAGCGACATAATTAAATTGTCTCCGAGGAACAACCCAGCTTACATAAGTAAATTTGAACTCTGCTTTGGACGAACGATCTGTTTCCATTAGTACTTGAAGCAGACGCCATGTCTGGCGAGCTAGTATCCCGTCCAAGGAAGTATTTTATTTATCACTTTCTACTCCTAAGATTTCTTGGTCTAGGATGGTGGCATCAACCTGAAGAAGGCGATATAAGGAACTTTCCTGGCTGGTATCTTTACTACTCGATCGCGACGCAAACTATTTGGGTCGCAGGTTTTGTCGGGCTAGAAACCATTGATCCTTTTGTTGGCGAGAAAAATGAGGATCAATTTATGTTCAGCCTATCTTTCGTGATCACTCACAATTTAACTATAATAAAACTCTACATTTTCCTATTTAAAAATAAAGAGCTACAAGAAATTGTACGTATCCTACAACTTGATTTATACGAATTTTATCAGAACAATATGACTATTCGTAAGACCATTAAATTGTCTCGAATTTTATCACTAACCTTCGTGTTGTTCGGTTGGCTGACGATTGGTAATTCTAACGTCTATGGAGCATTCCAAGATTTTCAATGGAAATCTATAGTTAAGAAGTTAAACGATACTTCTGAAAAACCTGTAAGAAATCTACCACAACCCATCTATATTCCCTGGCATTTCCAAGACGACAAATCATTTATTCCGACCTTTATGTTAGAGACCACTGGATTGCTGTGGACGGGTCACATTGTTATGACTATTGACACATTAATTGGATCCTTGATCCTGTTCATGAGCAGTCAATTCACTATTTTGGGGGAAGCCGTGACCACCGCGTATGATAGGACAATGGCCCAACTGAGAGACAATATATCAAACGCTGATAATCACCCTGAAGATCCTGCTGTGACAAAGATAGAAGAGCAAAACGAGAAAATCGTAAGAGCATTTTACACAGACAAACAAATTGAATCAGCGTTGCAAACAACTCTACGTAATTGTTTTCGTCAACACCAGCTTCTCATCGAGTAAGTATCTCCACAAAAACACCGCCAGAGATTAAAATATTTGTTTATACACTGCCAGCAAATTCCCCTATTGGGTTTTAAATTTTAATCAACAATCTGGAATGTAGAGCGGGTACTTGGAGGGAGCATAATTCTCACATTTTCACGCATGATTCTCACGTGAGCTACGTAATTTGATGTAAAAAAAACCTTTTAAATTCCTCGCAAAGCCTTTTAGCGGGAGGAGCCTACGTTTTCCCAAGAGTTATTTTTTATATAAGTATCAGTAGGTGTAAGTGTCTAAATATGTTGATAATAATTTACCTTAATGTTGCAATGCTTTTCCAGCTATAATCTTTATCTACTTTACACATCTTTAAATATTGAGGTTCTTAGTTGGATAATAAATGGAGCGTAAATCTGATAGGAATATAAAATTAGGTACAATAGGAAAGCCTGTAATGTATCTAGCAGCCTGGTATTTGGCAAGCAGATGCCTTGCAGCTACTAACTGCCATAAAGTTCAATGTGAATTAACTGGCCACGCTCCGTCGAAATCAGAGCCAAACTTTGGACTAGTGCCTACAACTTCTTGGTAGAATTCCCGACTTATCTACTATACGTTTATTTTAACGATTATATCTACGAATAAGCTTACCACGGGGCTAGATGTTGCTTGGTGAATTGTCCAGCAATATATTTATTAAATTTATTAAATAAAAGTAAAGTTCTAGGTATTCATATAGAATGGAATTAAAAAAATATAAAAAAATAATTAATGTTTAAATGAATAGGTACTTAGCTATTAATTATATTTAAGTAGTGTCGTAGACTCGTAGTGCAGTAAGTAGAGAATTACTCAGCAATCATTTTTTATCGTTCATAATAAACTACGCTGGGTAGTAATAGAATAATAATGTTACTTACCAGAACTAGACCGTATAAATATTGTCAATTTTATATTATAATGAATAATGTATTAATCCTTTAATGCTAATTTCAATTATTACGCAGCACTGTATTCAGGGAATTAAGAAAGCTTAGCAAGCAACACAAATGAGGTTCTTCTCTACCATTCTAAGTACCCAATAGACGGTCTTTAGAAACTCCTAATAGATATAATGTGTACAAAAAGAGAATTCCCCAAGTACCTCTATTACGAGGTCGCTCTGCAGACGCCATTGAGAGTCCATAGAGGCGAAAGTAATAAAGGATTCTCTGTGAACTTCATAACACGGGATTACAACCCCAATATTGTAACTCATTGACTTTTTTCTTACTTTCTAATAAACATAAGCTGGATTTCATATTCACCTTGGGGAGGTGAGGATTTCACGGGTTTTATTTTCAATAACTTTTATTCATCGCTCTTTTGACTGACTAAAAAATTCGGATAGGTATTCGTAAAAATCTTATTTAGGAGGGTACAATGTTTACCGAAACAATGCAGTGTATTGAAATTCAATTTTGAGATATTATAGTCTATCTAGGCAGAACTCGGATTACAGAACTTTTAGTTTTCGATAGAAATTAGATTTCTAAAAACTTCATTATTTAATTATCACATCAGAGGTCTGCCATCAGGTTTGCGATTGCGACTTACACTTGCTGAATGCAAAAATAACAGCATGTTAGCTTAAGTTGGTTCAGTTGACTTTTATTCATTGGATATAGTTATACCATTGTGGGACGTAGCGTAGCCTTACATTAGAACTTCTAATGATTCTCATTATTTGCAGATGCGTCCAGAAATTCGCCAGGACCTATTCCTATGGCTTCATGACGCAGTTGGTCTCTAGTATGGCAGCGATCTGCGTCGTAATGGTCCAAGTTTCGGTGAGATTACGACAGAGGGCGCTTTACATCTATTTCCATAATTTGAATGATGATATTACGTTACTAATTTGAATTAAAGCCGGGTCAATGGGGTTTCTATAGCGACCTGTGCATACCAATATTCGGAATCTCGTTATCACGAAAATTTCCTGGTTCCGTAAACATAAATGTCTATCTATATTATTTTGGACATTTGAAGTTATTGCCTTGTTTGCAGAATTTCATAACTTGAATGAACGCGATGCTTGGTTATTTTGCTGTCGCACCTTTAAAATACTTCAAGTAACAAAGATGTATAACGGATTACTTACCTAATGTATTTTTCAGCAAGACGCATCAACACTGAAATCAGTAAGGCTGGTGACTTCGATTGCGTTCTTTTTCGCGATGATCACACAGCTAGCGATGCAGTGCTTTACTGGAAATGAACTGACTTTGCAAGTAAGTAAATTGGTTCAAACAACTCTACAAATCATCATTGTCGTTTTGAGGCATAAATTATTTTTATTGCCAGATATTGAATGTAAGATGTAACATTGATAGGAGCATTCAAATTTAAAATAGTACAAATATAATTTACCTACTTCAGCCAAAAAAAATCCTGTCCTGTAAATAAAAAAAATTGCGATTTCTCTAGTATTTTTGTACGCTACGTCATTCCGATATATTTCACGGAGCATGCCACTTCTATGAGCGAATAGTTTAGCTATGTCAATAATCCTCGTTCAAAGTTATGAGCATTGTTCTAACACATACCATTCTCACGTCATGGTTTCAGTTCCTACCTAATACATAGAAAAACTTTAGATCAACATCTAACCTCTTGTTTTACTAACAACTGACTGACGTACACCTGAAAAAAGACACGGCTTAACAAAAACAATGGAAGTAAGTAAACATTAAATGAGTGACGAAATAAAAAAAACAATTACTACTTACGATCTACGTAAGGTTATAATTAGTCACATGTTTCCTGGATTTGTCGAATCTTGCTGCAATACGAGTGTATGCTGTTTCTTTTATGGAATAGCAGCTCTTCAGTTGTTTTGAAATTCTGATCAAAGGATGTACTGCCATAGGCCGTGCATCAATAGGGATCGGAAAATTCCTTTTCATAGTAGTTTTCTTTAAAAGTATGCTAGATATAGGTACATTCGATCATTAGGTTTTATAAAGTTATGATCATGAAGCTACTAAGCTACTGGTAGACCATTTGGTATTTTAAACAAGGCAATAAAACAATGTTTAGGCTCTAGGCATGATACATATAAATTTCTACCTAAATCTAACCAGTGGAAAATATTTTTGTGTGCAAATACAGTAGTATAATGTAGTATTTCTTTAGAGATTAGGTAAAATATCCTCTTTTTATATTGATAGGTACGCATAAGTAAATAACGTACCTACTATCACCATAAGATAAAGGGTCTAAAACAAACGCGACATCCCAATCTCAAGGCCCTAATATTTCCACCTTCCTTATCTTATCACTGAATCCCCAAATTATAATGACAAGGTCATAATTACTTACACTCTATCATTGTCAGATTTTCTATAAAATTTAAACAATTTTTAAGGTTCACATATAAAAAACAACTACTTAGGTCATCATCATCATAACAAGTAACAACCTATATTACGTCTCACTCCAGGAGTGAGTGAGACGTAATATAGGTTGTATTATAGCAACGGATCTCACTCTATGGCCTACAAAAGACATAATAGGTCTATCTCCCAATGGGTGTCGTCAAGGCGACTTCAGGATATATATACTAGAAGACGGACAGAAGCTACATTCTCAGACATTCCTAAGCAAACTAAAACGAAATATAGGTATCTACTTCGACAATCAAAAACAAATTAAAAAAAAATAACTTTGCTTTAATATATTTTTTTATTTAAATTAGGAATTATTATCTGGCAACCTTACCTTCTTCATTTGTCAACAGGCAGCAAAGATATCGGACGCGGTGATGCACAGCAAATGGGAGCGTATGCCGGTGAACCTCCGGCGGATGCTGCTGATGATGATGATGAGAGCCCAGCGACCGCTGCGTCTGAACGCGGCTGGGTTCGCGTATATGGACAACGCTTGCTTCTTGGCTGTAAGACCTTGTTATTTTAACTTAGTCAATTCTTTAGCTAATCTATTAGATTAGATGATGCAAATTTTTGGATAATTTCCTTCCTTAGTTATTAGTAGATAGGAAATCGCACCACAAGGATATCTTACATTAGGTACATCTAGCATACCGCCGGCGGCTTCGATAGCGTTATCATGGATTTTCCTACGGTAAAGTAGCCTCTGCGATATTCTGGTGAATAAGATGATTATTGTTCCATTAAAATCTATTGGGTAATATTTTACAAGTAAGAGTAACAAACCTAATCGCACGTGCATAGATCTATCCACACCACACACATTCGCGCGTAAATTGTTGGTAAAGATTCTAATCATTATGTTCTACCTTATTTTCTTAAGACATTAAATCGGAAAGCAAATAAAGGTTTTATTCTATCAATATTTTCTACTAGCTAGAGAAAAGTTAAAGTCATCAAACAGGGTCAAACGAATTATATTGTCTACTAAGCACAATAGATATCCTTATAGTTAGAATATTTATTTTTGATCCTATAGTGTTCTGAATGTTGCAATTTTCCAATAACCATCAGTTTCCATCTTTGCCTTTCTTGGAAAAGCACGTTTCAATTTCAGTCTGGTTACTTATTGATATTGGTAAGGGACTTAGGGACGGTATCTGCATTTATTCTTGACAAACGGAGGCAGATATTCACCATAACATCAAATATATTGGTAACAAGATGGTAACAAGATGTGATCGCGACTCCGTCCGTTAAATTATGTTTGTATGGGGGCCACGTCTTATCATCACTAGAACAAGAATTTAAATAGCCTATCATGTGTAACAGACGTCTATCAAATTTCATCAAATTCAGTGTCAGTATCATAATTATATTAAGCCCATAAACACAATATCTCTGATATCGAACTAACTTGCTCCATGACCGACCATTAGAGATTGATTATTAGTAGGTAAGTATTCTAGATACCTATAGATAAATCTTCAGGAATAAGAATTTATATCAAAATTTTATATAAGTATAATTTTCATAAAAGGTACTGAGAACATGCGTAGTTGAAAAGGTTTAAATAAGTAATTTAAGAACGGTTTGAAAAGGAAATTGTCCATTGTTTCAGATAATGAAGGCTGCTTATTCATACTATGCGGTGTTGAGTCAAACGCAAATGTAATGTACCTATGAAATAAAGAAAATATTAGTCTCAACCTTTTATTTTTACTTCACCAATACAATTCGTTGTGCAAATCTCTATATTCTAAACTATCACAGATGTTTTGTATAAAAATTAAAAAATGTTAAATAAATTACAATAGATTTCACTACACATTTGCACTACAGCAACTATCATCATTTTACTCCTCTATCATCACCCTCATTAATATTCCCACTGCTGGGACACAGGTACTTCTCTGTTTACGAGAGAGATTAGGCCGTAATTTACCATGTGACCTAGTGCGGGTTGGTGAATGACACATTTTTTTTAAGTTCTCAGAACATGCCGGTTTCTTCACGATGTTTGCCTACACCGTTCACGTGTTTTAAAAGCACACATAAATTTTAAAGAAGATGTTTCTTCTTCCCGAGGTGCGCTAAACCAACGACCTTCGGAATGAAAGTAGGGTTAACCTACGTATTCTTCTATGTTCGTGGAAATAACAATGCTTTTGTCATTCAGCAAAGCAACATTGTGTCTAGTCCGCACAATCCGATAGACTTAAAATAATAAATTATTATAAATAGGTAAAATCAAATTTCTAGCAGACTTTGCTTTGGTGATGCTGATCGAGGCCGATCGGATGTTTTTGTGTCCAAGACTTGCATTTCTTCACATCTGAAATTAAAAACTTTAATAAGAACCTACTTTTCAAGCTAATCTATAATTATAAAATCAATGCCTCTTTTCTTTGTTAAACGCACGGGTTAAACGTGACTGTGACGGACGGACGGACGGACATGACGAATCAATAAGGGTTCCGGTTTTGCCATTTGGCTACGGAACCCTAAAAATACATAGTCCTACAAGATAAAATATTTGTTTGTGTTCTAAATTAGTCAAAAGGTTAATAGGTAAGTACGTCCAGTAAATTGTCAACGTTTGACGTCAAATTAGACCGTGATTTCCCATTTCGTAGCCGGACGCTAGCTGGTGCTAATTTGACATCTAATTAGATAGCTAGTTAGGAAAGACAGGCCTAATGGATCCGTCCTTTGTGGCTCAAATTTGTTAGTGTTAGGTTGATATGAACCGCTTTAAATTGTAATAAAATATATTTTCGATAGATACTTTGGGAATTATTTACAAATGTTGAAGCAAGTTAAATTTTCAAGTTGTTCGAGCAATGCTCTTTGTTGACCTATTTTAAGACCGGTAACTGATTATTAGCGCGGTTACCTATCCGTGCTGATAAATCATGGTAGCTCTCAGGTGGACAATGCACAATACACTCCACAGTGCAGATCAAGGTTCCCACACATATATAGAACCTGATTGCTACAAACTATGGTGAAACTCAAGCAAGAAATCAATCAAGGCGTAGAGCCCTAGAGACGAACTGGTTTAGCTCCGTTTCTAAAATAACATCCATGTCTTGTCTGCTCGTGTTATCAGGCGACAAGTCACGTGGTCCCCTTTGAGAGTTGACGTTTTATTGGAAAAGTTGTTTTCTTGAGCGCGAGTTTTTCTGAATGTTTCAGGTAGGCGGACATCCGGTTAATAACGTTTATGCGAATTCTTAACCGGAGTTGTTGTTAAAATGTTTTGCTATGTAGTAAGTAGGATTAGAGGCAGGAGTAACAAACTTTGGTAGAGCCTTAGATTATGGTATTTAAAGAATAAAATGTCGTAATATTCTCTAATCTGAGTGTAAAACATTCTCGTAGAAATAATAATAATGTGTAGTAAAACAATAATTCAATACCTACAAATAATAGTATGGTTTACAACTGGTGCATCTACGTGCTTTAGGTAAACTTCCCTGTTTTTAAACTTGCTTTTAAAAGCTTTTTAAAGGCATGAATTTGATAATGTTGACTTTACAAATAATGGCTAAACATAACAAAAAATCATTTGTGGTTTCTCCCAGTCTAATTAAATTGGGAGTATTGTAATTGGACCATGGGTCGCATAGGGCGAGAATGGGAGAATGGGACCAATGTCCTCAACGCTGCCAGGACTAGAATCACACCATGTCTAATATAAAACTAACCTGTCGTCAGTGTTCTGACCGGCGTTGTAGAAGACGTCTGGCATCGGTGAGTCGTGCTGACTCAGGAGCGAGCTGCCGGCCCGGGGCGAGTGCGGGCCGTGAGTCGCGTAGGGCGAGAATGACACCGCGGCTCTCAGCGCTGCCAGGACTAGAATCACACCATGTCTAATATGAAACTAACCTGTCGTCAGTGTTCTGACCGGCGTTGTAGAAGACGTCTGGCATCGGTGAGTCGTGTTGACTCAGGAGCGAGCTGCCGGCCCGGGGCGAGTGCGGGCCGTGAGTCGCGTAGGGCGAGAATGGCACCGCGGCTCTCAGCGCTGCCAGGACTAGAAGCATACCACCTAAAAAACAAGAAAAAATATTGTAGTATGTTTATGATAAATTACTAAACACACAAATAATTTGCTTGAAATCGCGCTCAGGTGCAAGGACAAAGCTAGCAGGAGGTATAAGATGATCATTGTAAACTTACACTTATAATTTTAAGTATGGTACTTTTTAAATCTATAGGTAGGTAGGTATAGAATACTTATTATTATTTTTATGTTCTATAATTGATTACGTGGTTTTGGCCCACATTTATTAATTTATAAGATCGAGTCACGGGGCATTTGTATTTGATTACTATTTCCAGATAATCCCATTGCAATAAGAATTATGCAATTTCATTTCAATTCAAACGAAATTAGTATTTATTTAACCTATTATGTACTAATATTTATACCCACTGAACCCGATCCCGTACACATTAAATTTGGCAATTATAATAAAAAAGATCTCCACAAAAGCCTTTAATTAAATAAAATCCCTGATGAAGGTATCTAAGGATTACATACAAAACATGTAGGATGGGAATTGAAAATAAAAAGTACAATGGAATTCCGACAAACATTTTAAATTTACCTTTGTACAGCGAATGAACATGATTCTGAGAATTTAATATTTTAAACAACAGCTCAGGTCATCCTTAAATACTTGACCATTCTTTATTCAAAAACAAATATGACTTATAATTTCAAAATTTTCGTGAGTTATACTATTCATTTTGTACAACGGGACACGAATATTCGAGACACCCGAATATTGCGTTCACCGTGGAAAGAGAACTTGATAGAGAGTTACCATTTCTGGACGTGTTGGTGAAACGAGATGGTTTCGGTCACTTATCACACACTGTATACCGTAAACCAACACACACAGATAGGTATTTACGCGCTGACTCTCATCACCATCCCTCCCATCTTGCTAGTATACCCAGGACACTTATAAACAGAGCTTTGAAGCTATGCGACCACCAATACCTGGATACGGAGCTCTCGCATGTAAGAAATGTGTTAAGTGCGAATGGCTATGGATGGAAACAAAGTTTTCGCATAGCGCAGCCGTCATCAAGGAAACGCCCGGTTACCGCAGAGAGAGCTGTAGCGTATCTGCCATTTGTCAAGGGAGTGACGGATAAAATTGGTCATTTGTTGCGCAGACGCCTGGATATAAACACCATTTTCCGTCCTCTCACAAAGATAAGAGATCTACTGCGCTCCCCGAAGGATAGAGATCCTTTGTCTACACCGGGTGTTTACGAGATTCCATGTGAATGTGGTAGTTCATATGTGGGCGAAACGAAGCGTAACATCTCCACCAGACTGACTGAGCACATACGTGCTATGAAGAATGCGGATGTAGATAAGTCAGCCATAGCAGAGCATGCGCTGACAGCTGGTACATCACATTACATTCGGTTCGACAAGGCTCGTGTGATAGCCAGAGAAAGGTTTTTCGTGCCCCGAAAAATCCGCGAAGCTATTGAAATCAACCGTACTCGGAATTTTAATAGGGACAAGGGCTGGGCTGTACCACCTGCCTGGCTTCCGTGTCTTCATGGTCTTCGCGTCAACAAAGGGCCGTTGCCTTCGTCGGGTGACACGATCAGTGCAGTGTGTTACGCTACACAAGATGTAGAAGATGACAGTAGTGACGATGAGGCGAACGTTCATTCCAACCAACACGTACCGCCTTTACCCCCACCACCGCCGCTGAGCAGCCGCGCGCTCCGGTACATCGCCCGCAGTGAGAACCGCGCGCGCGACCTGAGAGGAGACGGAGCACGGCGGGACGCTCACTCCTCCTGATAAAGACTACTCTTGATGTGGTCGAAACGTCGAGAGTTGTTTAACTCCTATGTAAATACGTGAGTAATTCCCGTTGTACAAAATGAATGACTTATAATTTTTAGATGGCTCTACGAATTACAATAAAAAATAAAAGACCACACAATCCTTCTAAGAAAATGTAGTAACCCTAAAGAATAACTAACGCATATCTACCTGCCAAAATTGAACAATACACGTTCTAGGTATATTTCACATACAGGAAAATTAGGTTACGAAGGCAACGAGGTAACGTACTTGGGAAAAACATTTCCCGCTATACAAGCCTGAGATAATCTGGATAATCCTTCCATTACCGGTCCTAAACGAAATACCTATAAATACAAAATCTCCTAATATACCGACACAGATTTCTGTTCATGTAGATAGAGGCATTCTGTTGTTTTCTGTAGAGTGCCCTAGATTGGTTCGCAACACAGTATTCTGTGTTAGAGTTATCATGTTTTTGTTTGTTAGACGTATTCGCTAAACGAGTCACTTTAAAACTGATATTTCGATCGAGATTTTGACGCTCGTCATGCAGTCAGTAGATTTGTAGCAGCCACATGATGCTGAATGCTTGCTTTATGTGATTCAAGTAATCTTTTGGATTTTATGGAAATAAATGACATTATCTTTGATCCAGTAGCATCCCGTAACTTTGGTCGATACGCACCAAATAGGTAAATATTATTGCTGGACAACTCACATAGTAATAGCAATGCCATGCTGAAAAAGACGGATTTCAATTGCTGGTAAAAAAAAATTTTAATTACCAGGTAGATTCCACAATTAATACACCAGGCAAAACCAATTTAATAAAAAGATGAAGATTTTACCTCTAGGTATTTGCCCATTTGCTTGATGTAGGTAACTTTTTTTATATTTATCACGTAAAAAATATATATTAAAACGTAAACGGTCTAGTTAAATAAATTATTAATCCAGTGAACACTGACTTCAGTGTATGATTAAAGGATGAAATGTGGGGGCAAAATTATTTAGCACATTAGTTGACTAAAAGCCCATCGCTTTGTCTCATTGCAAAGTGCTAAGTCAGCTAAGAGAGGCGCCTAAAACTTTAAACTAAGTTCCTGCTTTATTAAACCAAGTTGGAAAACATGTCTAGAACTTTCTAGTTTTAGCTGTTATTCTGGTTTGCTTCGTATGAACTCGTATTAGGTACTGTAAAGTATTTAGGTGAGTAAGTAGGTAATTATATTATAATAATAATATAATAATATTCTTTTATTTCAGACACATTGGATCCATATTAAATAAGTTACATTACATATAATTATATCTAAATTTAAAGAAAAATTATATCTACTTAATCTAAATAAAATAAATCTTAGGAAGCTATATCCATCCAGTGTTTATATGTGTCTGTCAGAATAAGACGTTCTGACAGACTGGAAATTATGGTGTTTTTACACCTGCCAACTCTGGATAGGAATTTCGATATCCTATTCCTTTGGATGGCTTGAAAGGAGTTAACTCTGGCTTCAAAAAACATTCCGGAGGCGCTGCAACAATATGCTAGCCCGAAAAACTGCCGAAAGATGTTGTTGTAAGCCACCCTGATACCCGAAAGCGCTTTTTTGGTGTATTGAGTCCATAGTTGGCAAGTGTAAAAAGACTGACAGAAAGATGTAAAAAGTGTCAGTTTCACATCCTTGGATGATCGTGCAAACTTCCTGACTATCATGTTTCCGACCATACAGAGCGCTCTCCGCTGCCGTTCGATATCCTCATCGTCTTTAAGGCTCGTCGTCACGATGTGTCCAAGGTACTTAAAGCTTTCTACGGTTTCTATTTGTTGCCCATTGAGATAGACATTTGGGATAAAATCCGGTCCCTTTCCCGACCTGAATACTATCATCTGCGTTTTCTTGGAGTTGTAAACTAAGCTATGGTCTTTAGCATAGCGCTCACAAATTTCCAGTAACCGTGTGAGACCTTTGATAGAGGGGCTGAGCAGCACCATATCGTCAGCATAACTCAGATTATTGACATATCTGTCATTTAATCGGAGCCCTACTGGGGTGCTGCTCAGCTCCACTATCAGGTCATTTACATAGACATTGAAAAGGTCCGGAGAAGTGACCCCCCCCTGTCTGACTCCGGAGGGGAGTCTGAAGCTGTCAGAAAGCTCTCCATCCCATCTGACATTGTTGGACTGGTTCTGGTACCAGTACCGAAGCAATCCAACAACCTCACACGGAACAGTCATCCTATCGAGCTTCTTCCAAAGTACCTCATGGCTAATAGTGTCAAATGCACGGCTCAGGTCCAGAAAGCAGGCGTAAACGCTGGTGTTACCGGCCTTATACGTCTTAACAACTTGTTTCAAGGAAAAAATGGCCATGTCCGTTGAAACCTGCGATCTGAAACCGAACTGCGCATCATCGATTACAAGATTGGGTGTTAGTCTCTCATGTATGATTCTCTCAAGTACCTTGGCCATGATCGTGGCGAGTGAGATGGGCCTATAGTTAGACACGCTCGAGACGTCACCAGTCTTATTCTTCACAATAGGAACGACTAGAGTGGATATCATGTCACTTGGCAAGTAGCAATGTCGAATACAAATATTAAAGAAACGAGCAAGTACAGTACATACATATATTAAACTACTTGAATATTTTTCGGCTGATATTAATTATCCATCTAATCTAAATAGCTATCAGACAGTGTCTGACCCTAATCATCTTACCAATAAATATGATGTGTATGGCCAATATAAATAAATACCTACATATCTATAAATAATTATGTACAATTCACTCAAGACAAACGAACTTGTTAACCTTAGAACCTACACTATAGTGTTAGTCTAATGGTTAACAATTTGTAGTCTTTTAGTCTCGCCACAATTATTAACAAAAAAACTGATTAAAAACATAATTTACATGGTTATTATTTTTTTTTTATTTAGTTACCATCATAAATCATTTTGCAAGGTTCTTTCAATAAAATCAATTGCAATCAACATCGATGAGAGGCAATTTATGAATCATACGATTCATTGTGACGTCACATGGTACGATAACACTATGGGGAATATAGAATAGGTACGTTTCATGAGATATTGTATTATGTTATCGATTTATAACCTATACAGGGCGTCCCACGGCCATGCCACATGGAGGGAAAGTACCTTAAATATTGTAGATTGAACATTTTACTGAAAGAAGACATTATTTTAATTTAAAAATCAAATTAAACTGCTTTCATAGATATTTTATTATATATGAAAGCAGTATATATTTTATTTATTTATTCTTATTCTTAAATTTAGTTCTCAAGTGCTGAATGTCAGTTGTTTGTTTTACGGCAATGCCAGCTTTCCTGAACTAAATTTCACATTAAATGTTAAAATTCATGGTCCTCCTTTTATTTTTGACACTATGCTATTTATAAAAAAATATTCCTTATGCTGAAGCCTTTCGATCGGTATGATAAAGCTACAGGATAATTATTTTTCTCGTGTAACGGGTTCGATTCCCGGTTTAACCATGTAATTATTTAAATATCTATGAATGCAGTTTAATTTGTTTTTTAAATTTAAATAATGTCTTCTTTCAGTAAAATGTTCAATCTACAATATTTAAGGTACTTTCCCTCCATGTGGCATGGCCGTGGGACGCCCTGTATATTATTTTATTTAGTTACTATATATTATTTACTATACTAAATATTATTTGGGAAACAAGCAGTAAGTGCTTAGTACTAAATAAAATACATCCTTAAAATAAACATAAACCAACAAAGTTCCACCATTAGGTACATTACACATACCTACATGTAAAGCAAAATGATATTTTTTTCGTATAAGTATAATATATTATTATTATTACGAAAAAATGTCTTTATCTCAAAATTAAAATAATTAGTTTTGTAATGTGATTTACAAATCAACATGAAAAATCTGACACTAACTTGATAAATAAAATGAAACCATGGGAAAGGGGACGAATCCAATCAAACAAAGCAAAGACTCACGGAAATTTCTTTTCAATCAGCCTCAAAGCCTGTTTCCCCATTGGCCCGAGAAACTCGGTTTTTATACCCCAGTGTGTTCAGTGACAAATACAACATGCTATCAGGGTTGGTGGACTATAGTAATTATATATCGTGCATTGTGTTTATATCGGACATTTATAATAATATCAGAGTATATAAAGTTTATTTTGTAAGGCGTTTTTATTTAATGATGTTTTAGTCGATTTATTTATGTTCACATCACAGACCCGTGTTAACCATATAAAGGTATTTTGATAGGATATACTCATATATTTTTTATTATATTATTACTTTCCTACTTATTTAACTACTTTTCATTATTTAGTTATTTCTAATCATTAGCTGATCCGCCCGCGGTATCGCTTGTTTTATTCCCATGTTTTCTCACTTTTTCAGCCTTCATGGGCTACTTCGACAATGTCTAAATCGGAACAGCCGTTCTTGAATTATAAAATTACAACGAAAGCTGTCATTGATCAATTTAGAATAGATAAAAAAATTACAAATAACATCTACATCACTATTTTAGGTCACCCCTTAATCATACGGAAAACTTCCATCCGTGTGTTTACAGTAAAACGTTTAGATACGGTAAAGTTCCGTTCGTGACTTGAATGAAGTTGTACGACTCTACGCACCCGGCCATTTGTCCTCTAGATACCCACTTAGGGACAGCAGGGCTGGATCTAGGGCATTTGCGGGGGGAAATAACTAGAATACATTATTATTAATGTTAGAACAAATGGGTATTATGCTACTAACAACATCAAATCATGGATCAAGTTATCTGAAATAAACCGATTTTATTTTATTTTTTATTTTAATATCATTTCTCTTTTCTATCCAAAGGTTGCCTAAAAGAGATCGCTCTTAAGCGATAAGGCCGGCCATTGTACCTACGTGTCTCTTTTTGTGTTATAATCATTTGTTTTATTTTTGGTGAACAGACGTAACGTGTTTGTAACATAGAGATAACTGTAACAATTATCGTGGTTTTATGAATTCATAGAGTAAACGGAAAATACACGAACCATTATTTAAATCAAGTATAAAACAAATCGTGGTTTTCCGTTTATTCTAATATGAACGAACATAAAATAAAGTTATTAACAAGTTATTTTGTAAAATTTTATTTTGAATTTTAAAACGTTACGTTTTTATAACTGTTAAAGCGGTCGTAGTTTAAGTACAAATTCTTAATCTTATGTGGTAGGTATTCGACTGCTTGCGAGCCGGCAGCGCATTGGCAAGCGAATGGATTGGAGCCCCAATCTTAAAACCCTTAGTACCGCCCATGCTTATCAAAAGAATTTATTGCACTTACATAAAGCAGACGTTTTAAAAGGAGCTGAATGAGAACTATTTTCTTACACCATGGCTTAGCTCTGAGCCAAAGCAGCTGAAATTTTCTTGCTGTTTGGCTTCCTATCAAAAGACGAACTTTTTGTATGCGCACAGCCTCATACTTGGCCATACGAATAATAAGAAAATTGCATGCAACGATAATTTTATTTTACAAGTCTTTATAAAAAATATTTTTCTAAATTCAGTATTATCTAATATTGCCCATAGAAAAGTGCTGCCACATCTCCCTCTACCATCGTATCGCAGGCAGTCCTAGCACTGCAACGTGATGGTGTACTCTCCCTTTCGACACAGGAGGTCATTGACCCATGCTGCCATACGTTTTAACACAAAACTCACCAGCAACAGTAGTAAGCACAGTGAGGTTAGCGAACAGTAGCGCAGTGGCGACACACGCGTAGAACGGCGCTCGGGCCCGACCACAGGACCATCGCAGGAAGTCCCAACACCGCAACGTGAGGGTGTACTCCCCCCTTCGACACAGCAGGTCTATGAACAGTGCTGCCACCCACATCGTCTCCAACACGAACACGAAGGCAGCTCCAAATCTAAGGACAAAATTAAGATTATTTTGTTGAAGTTAAAGACCATTATAAATATATCCACTTATTAATCATTCCTTCATTCAAAATATACTTGGATTGCTTTGCTTGTAGGTATATTATTGGAGGGTAGCCAAATTTTTTAGTCAAATGACAAACAACAACCTACATGATTTAGTTCAGGATGGTAAACGTAGTCTGTGGTAGGCTTGTTATGTTACTACGAGTATACAAACTAGGACATAAACACAATGAGTAGTTACTTATATAATGTATCTGTCAAATTTTCTGTTGCAGATTGCATAAACCCCCAGTGAGGTCCTTTTCACTAAGCTTTGCTGTCAGTCTGTCCATCTGTCTGTCATAATAGCTTAAGCGTTGGCGTGGAAGAGATTGGTTGGTTGAAACTTTTAGCGAGACTTTGTCAGATTTTAAACAGTTACCTAGGCAAATAACATTAAGTGTATACTGAAGAAGACCAGCATAGAACTTCATCATGATAGATATAAGTACCTACTTCATCAAAAATAGAACCTAGTATGATTATAACAGGTTTCTTTTTAGGGTTCCGAACCCGAAGAGTGAAAATGGGACCCTATCACTAACCTTTTACATTCTATCAGTCAGAAGGCTCAATCTGATGAACCGCTAATATTTAACCATAAGTTAAGTCCAAAGTTAAGTTGAGTTAGGTAAGTACCTACATTTATTTCGCGAAGTTTATGGTTTAGTAACTCAAAAAAGAAGTAATATATAAATTTACAATCACGAAAGCATTGTAATTAAAGATGAGATATGCTTGGATGCGTCTGCTCGTCATCTAGAAAACAACACGCGAAGGAAATTTATTGCATCTTGAGTAATGTCATAGACAAGCTGTTGGTCAAATATAATAAAAGAAAAAAATTACTACCACAGGAATTGTTCAGATGTTCAAAATGGATTAGGTACCTACCTACCTAATAACATTCAAGTGTTCATAATGATAAATCGTTTATTGCAAGACATTTGGTTCACGAGTTCTTATTTATCATTTTAGGAACTCATTATTATCTTCATATCGCTAGTGGACATAAGTCATTCATTCAAATCAGTTATGAAATAGCTCACAAATAGCTAACAAGAACTCTTGTTAGGACTTGGAGATTTGGTAAACATTACGTTTACCAGGCGCTCTGGTGATTGCAATTAGTACCTATGGTAGGTACGCAAAACAATTAAAGATAGATAAAATATAATGATGAAGTAAAACAACAACGTACTCACAGCAATCCCAACGCTATTTCATAACCGAGCACCCACAGCTCTGCGCCGGCTCCACTCATAACTGAAAACAAATTCCATTTTTAAATAATTTTATACGAAAAAAACTGATATCAGATTTTAAACATTTAGGTTTTTCAAGACATGTATACCTACTTGTATAGTTTTCACAAAGTATCAGAAAACGACATAATCATCAAAATCGGTTCACCCTTTAGTAAGTGCTGAGGAAACAAACATTGAAAAAGACTTCTAGACTAGAGAACCTTCTTCGTTAAGTCGGTTAAAAATACAAAGATTATGTCAGGCCACCATTCCATTACCAATCGCTTTCCTAATTTTTGTCATGACATGAAATTTCCCAGGCATTCTTATCCTAGATGTAAGTAAGATAAAGATCGATGAACAGATAAGTTAAACTAGTCAAGTAGGTGCTAAGAGATGAGTTATTACGAGTATATCTGAGAGACACGACAAAATTTACAGAGATAAAGTTTTTTGGGAAATTAGTTTGCCAGGTGCGTAGGTAGGTATCCCTGATATCCCAACCCCTTAGCCCAACCCAACATTTTTGAGGTCTCGCTTTAGCCCTTATTGCCAATCCTACCCCACATTCCTGGAATAATAGCATCAAAGAATATAATTCTTATGTTAGGTACCACATTGTATCCGTTTAGATTCTAATCTGCAAGGCAGAGTTTTGCAGTAGAGTTATTTATTATCAAATACATTTTAACAGTGGTTAAATATATGTCTATGGTTTTTTTATAGAACGTGCCGAACTTATGGACATTAATTTAAAACTTTATTGTTACAATTTGTCTTACCTACGGCAGTAATAAGCCCCCATAGCCTGGCTATAGGTTGCAGTAAATCCCATAGTTTCCACGCCACAGACTTATTCTGTCCCGGAGCCCGGAATCTAGGCACTGCAGATCCAGGGGAATCTAGCTTAGGTTCATCCATCATAGACAAACCATCACACAACTTAAATTAAACCACTAATCGTAAATCGTTATAGTTTGATCTAATTGTTCGATTTTCAAATCATCTTGCTAAACTTTCCTGTCGAATTTTAAAACAATGAGTTTATAATAAAAAAATTAAAACCTCCTTTGGAAATTGTAGTACTTTATATTAATTGGAAGTATTTTTAAATATTATTTGTTTACGTTCACACACTAATCACTGCATTTATCACTTGGTTTTCACATTTAATTCTGGCAATTTGCCCGGTTACCAAAATATCGCACCTTGAATAAACTGCGTCCTATTTATTTATTTGTTTACACAGAGATTTAATTTACTGTTGTGGATTAATTTGGTAGGAATAAAAAAAATATTAGGTCCAAAGTTTACGATGCGATCGTGTGTGAGAAATCGGGAAAATAATGGAAAAACAACCTCTCACCGCCGCGCTATGAAGAGAACTGAGCTGAGGTCGTAAGTATAAGAGTAAGAGCGGCTGAGGAAATCAAGATGATGTGAGATTGGAGAGTTGGTGACAATCATCTTTATTATACTTTACCTACATAGACATAAAAATCTGAAGAGTTTGTTTGTTTATATCTGTTGTTTTTTGTTGCATGTCCTTAAATAAATAAATAACGTAAAAAAACGCTTGATAAGCTGTCGGTGGGACGGCTAGTTTATTAATAGGTAGGTTAGGTACACTTAGGTACCTACCTATAGTAGTTATAAACTTATAAATATTAATGAATTGAAAAAGAAATAAAATGAATTGAATTGAATTGAATGAGGTAGGTAACAACACCTAGGCCGAGATAGCGACCACAGACGGTAAGATAAGGTAGGTACTACCTAGATTGGTATGTATTTATTTTTCTCGATTTTTCTGCTCTAATTATGATAAGACGTTTCCCCCATACAAAAATCAATCGCTGTCAGAGTCTCGAGGATAGCTAGTAGGTACCTATTCAATATGCAACCTAAAACAAAACTTAGTATAAACGAGATCTAGTCTAGCAAGTAGTTTTTTGTATTATACGTCATAATTCATAAACTATTTCCTAAAAATAACTACTGCGGAAGCTTTTAGGGGCGAGTCCAACTCGCACTCGGCCGGTTTTTATGTAAATGTTTTTACTTTTTTTGTGTGCAAATTAGGGGAGGAGATTATTATAACTTTCCAACTTCAGACCGGAAATAGAGGCATAGAGATGTTCTTCATCGTGCACAATCGAGTGTAATTTCGATTATTGAATAGTAATGCACACGTATCTGCACAAAAATGATATTATTTTCTAATAGCAATAAAGTACCTTAGTATTACGTACAACCAATATTGTTTAGCTAAATTATTATTTTATATGAAGATTATTTTCTATATTTTCCATATCGATATGCCGATGAATCGATATTCTTAATTCAAGCCTATTCAACCTTTTGCTGCCGACTGAGACCGAAGCGAAGCGGTGACCGACGAATGAATGAACGCCGTACCGAACGAAACGTGATCGTGAATTTATTTAGCGTGCGTGCGCTTTGGTCATGTTCTAGCGGTTTCTGTTACATTATTTCGTGTTAATTTTGCAATATCCGTGTGATTATTTGAATGGTGTTATCTATTGTTGTGTTGTAACAAGATGCAGTCCTCCGGTGGTGCGAAAAATCCTCCATGGGCGCGATCCAACGTTAACACCAACATGTCCGGCATGAATCCACAAATAATGGATCCCAATGCGATGATGGGCCAGCAGGGTATGATGCCCTATCAGCAAGGACAAGTATTCAATCCTAATATGATGCAAGGACAGGGAGGAATGGCATTGCCGATGACAGGACAAATGCCAATGAACCAAATGGCTCAAGGTCAAATGTATCCTGGCAATGTTGTTGCATATCCGACGCCTCGGGCGTTGAATCCCGGTATGTACCAAAACTCTAATTCAAACCAGTCCTCCAACAATACGGAACAACGTGTTTTTACTGGCACCGTCACCAAGACTCACAACGATTTCGGCTTTGTCGACCATGATGTTTTTTACCAAACGTCGGTATGCGCCAAAAATATTATTCCTAAAGTCAACGACAGAGTGTTGGTGGAAGCAAGTTACAACCCGAATATGCCTTTCAAATGGAATGCGACACGCGTGCAAGTGTTACCAAAGGGCCAAGGAGGGCCAAATCAAAAAAATAATAACCAAAAAACTAATAATTACACCGCTGTGCCTCCGCCAGCTAGGGATAAGATGCCGATGCGCCGTGATGATAGGATGAACAACCGTCGCGGCGGAGCAGGCGGGGCCGGGGGAAGAAACAATGTGCCAGATGACAGGTCTTCAGGACATGTAAGTCATTTATTTACCGTTTTTTAATGCTGACAGAAATAGTTATTGTTTAAATTCTAATTAATGTTTTAATTTGATATAGAAACGGTCCAGGTCTCGCAGCCTGTCAAGGAGTCGAGATGGAGGACGTCGGGACAGTAGTCGCGCCCGCAGGGACTCACCTCCTCGCAAACGCCCTGTGACCCATCAGCCTTCACCAGTCAAGTACATGGTGCGGGTTCCTCGCATGCCACTCGATGTGTAAGTATAATGAGTTTTATGATAGCTATAGATTTGAATCTTTTTTCATTTTCAAATATATTTTTATGGTGGTGGTGATTTTTATGGTCAATAAATGATCAGAGTCATCTGCAGTTTAACATTTATCTTACCAATGGTTTCTTAGTAATAAAACCAGCAAAATGCACCTCACTACTCTAGAGGAAAAACAACAGACTCAACCACTGATTTCACACAAATAAACTACAGATGACAAGAAATAAACAATGACTGTACCTCCCAACACTGTGACATAGACACATCAGCATCTAAGCTGCTTGTCTATAATAAAATATTAATAATATTAAAATTACTATTATGATGTAGAAATGAATGTATTCATAATTATAAACATGTATTGCTGCAGATTTAAATAAAATAAAACTCACATACATTCCAGGCCAAAAATGGATGTTCCGTCGCTTAGCCAGAGATACAACAACTTGTACATTCCATCTGACTTCTTCAATGCACATGTGAAGTGGGGAGAGACATTCCCGCCTCAGGCTCCATTTTCTCTGAACAATTCCTGCAACTACCACATCATGGCCAAGGAAACTGAGAATCCCATTGCTAATGATGCTGTTTTGGAACCTCCAGACTCAGATTATCGCTTTTCAGCTAAGGTGAGATTTTATTCATATCTTATTTACATTAAAGTGTTATTAGATATTACCTAAAATAACATAAACATGAACTGCTATAAAATTAAACTAAGTGTACAAGATAGTAAGTAGGTATAATATAAATGTACATCCTTAGTACCTACCTTAAATTTTTTATATTGTTATTAGTTATTGTTAGTATCAATACAATCCTGCTGTGGGTTTAATGGAACCATATTGCTGTAAATAAGATTTTGCTTTAAGAATAAATAATCAAAATTTAATGACCAATCAGAATACGAAATAACGACTTACAAATTTTTGTCCAGGTCATGCTAATCAGTCTACCTATGTTGGAGAGTCTGTATCAAAAATGTGGACTTACCAAAGTTGATGAAAAAGACAAACGAAATTCCAAGAATCCGATGCATCCTACACGTCTCATTAAATTCCTAGTTGGACAAAAAGGGAAAAATGGCGAAAATTTCGCTATCGGAGGACCCTGGAGCCCTTCATTGGATGGTGAAAACCCGGACACGGATCCTAGAGTTCTCGTCAAAACGGCGATTCGTACTTGTAAAGCTCTCACTGGAATAGATCTATCGGCTTGCGCACAGTGGTAAGTGTCAGTAGTTAATCTCCGTGTCCTGCCAGCTTCCTGACTTCCGGGTTATTTCATTACCTTTAGCACTAACTTAGGCTAGAAGTTTATTCTCGTCACGGATAGATCGATCCTAAAGACAGAAAATGCTTCTCATATCATACCACATTAGTAGTCATGGTAGAGTACAGTTTACATGAGAGTTGGAGGCGTCAGTGCACCGCAATCGCAGCCTTTGGGACGCAGTTCCTTGTACCTACCTGACTATGTCTGAGAGACCGGCCGGTGTCGGTGGTCACCGCTTGTGAGTACAGCACTACATGTGTGTTACCCGCGCAGGTACCGAATGGTGGAGTTTTACTACTGGCGCGAGGGCAGCGGCGGCAAGTCGCGGCTCGAGACGGTCGTCTTGTTCCTGCCCGACGTGTGGTCGGCGCAGGCCTCGCGAGTCGACTGGACCACGGTTCAGGAACAGTATAAGGCGGCCTACGAGGCGGCTCTGCAGAAGCTGGAGTCCACGCAGCAACATTCCGGCGAGCCCGCGCCGCAGCCGCAGCCGCCCAAGGAGCCCGCCACGGCGCCCGCGGCGGACAAATCCATAATTGTTTGTTCCCAGTTTCTTATCGTTACGTTCCCGACTACGTGTCCTAAAGAAGATTCCTGACCCGACCCTGATGACGACTCTGCGCATCGTTGGTCGATTGGAAAACAACTGCCAAGATAACTCTAGTCTAGTCTTGCTCATAGCATACATTCTAACTAAATTGATTTAGAGTTATTACATTTAATAACAGACGCGCATTTGAGCGTATTGTTTTCGTTATCAGTACCTTAACATTTTGTGTTTCTATTACATTTATCACACTATCTCGTATCGAGAGATTTTGTTAAATTAACTTGCAATCAAATTTGTTCAAAGACAAAGTAAAATTACAGTTTTAAAATCATTTGAATAGTTAATTTCGAAGTTTCACCCACTAATCAATAAAATCACTTTCAGGAAAATGAATCTCCGGATACTACCATAACAATAGACGAAAATGATGAGGATGAGCAAAATAATCTTGAGCCAACGCATCATTCCAAAATTGAATTGAAAACAATTAAGATGCCTGATCTGAAACAAGAGTTACGCGCACGAAATACCAGCATCAAAGGTAAAAAATACTAACTCAACTATCAAAAAAAAACTCAGTAACTCAGTTATCAAAATGTTGTAGTCTCTATTTAGTTTTTACTAACATTTTATCATTTTCCAGGAACGCGCAGCGCTTTAGTATCGCGTTTATCCAAACTTCTTAAAGCTGAACAAGAAAATGAATCCAAGGGTGAGGAGGATGTTATGGAAATGGATGAAGAACCAGAACAACCCAAGGAGGAGCCTCCTAAGGAGCAGTCCGAGCAGCCGCCCGAGCAGATTGAGATCAAGGACGACGCAGAGGAAGATAAAGGAACTGCCAAAGAAGATAAAAAAGCAGAACCAAAGAAGAAAACAGAGAAAGAAATCGAGGAAGAAAAGAAAAAGGTCAGAATCTTTATTACTAACCAGTTGTTGACAGAAGTTTCTTTGACATGTAATGATTGCTAAGGTTGACTTTTCTAAAAAAATTTAACTGACGTATATACGAATCTCAACCATAATGTGTACCACTCTTTCCGTCTACTCCTACTGGGCGCTCCTACTGGTAGGAGAACGAGGACTACAATGTCCTCGTACTCCTATCGTGATTTTTTTTTCTTCTTTTGGAATAAGTACAATAAGCTTAATAATGTAATTTACTGAAATCAAAATTTTACAAATTCATCGGAGCATTTCCAAAAAAGTACCAACATTAATATCGTCATGTAAAAGATACATTTGTGTATTCATAATCAATGTATCGGTGACGAGATCCTCTCGACGCCGTGCTGTCGGAACATCTTTGTCGGCTGTAGCCTTTTCGAGAAAATTCAGCAATTTTAATAAAGTAACATTTTTGACTTCCCTGTTTAGGACTGAATTCCAGCTTTCAGCTACATTGTTAGTTCTGTGCCTTTCTTCAAATACACACCACGTTTTTGGAAAATCATTCTTCATCCATGTCTTTTGGAAATAATTAAAGAAAATATCTAATTTAGTATCAGGGCCAAGAAGCCTAAACTGCTGTTGAATATAGAACCAACCCTCTTCGATGCGATTAGCGGGCAGCAGCGGAAGGGCAGTACAAAGAGCTACAAATCTTCGTTGAACTTTATTTTTAATTTTAATTACCTTACTCTTTTTCCACAAGGCCTTTGTCATGTGATAATAACAGCCTTTAACCACCTTTTTTTTTTATACGAGTACATATAACAAATATATGCAGCTTACTGTACATTAATAGGAGTCCGAGAATATGGTAGGAGAACGAGGACATATTTAGTAGGAGTAAGAGGATATGATAGGAGAACGAGGACATTGTAGTCCTCGTTCTCCTACCAGTAGGAGCGCCCAGTAGGAGTAGACGGAAAGAGTGATGTGTACTACATTTTTGGCTGACTGTACAATATGTTTTACCTGCACCATACTGCAACTTATACAACAAGCTCATTCTATACTGAATTGCGGGATGCTATAACCCGCAAAAACATAAAATTTAATCTGAAATCTTACTTTCTAGCTAACCTTCAAATACTCAAATACCCAATCAAACTCAATTCCAGACTTAGGTTAAAATAGTTTAAATAAATATTGCTATTGCTATACATATATTGCTATTGCTATAAACACAACAGTTTGTTTTTCTATACTAATATTATAAAGAGGAAAGATTTGTTTTTTTGTAATGAATAGGCTCCGAAACTACTGGACCGATTTCAAAAATTCTTTCACCTTTGGAAAGCTACATTATCCCCGAGTAACATAGGCTATAATATAGCAAAGAAAATTGCGGGAAAGTGTAAAACGCGGGCGAAGCCGCAGGGTGGAAAGCTAGTCTTTTATATGTAAAACACAAATGTACTTACTTACCTTTCATTCTAAATTACATTTCAACCATCTCGTTATAAGTGACTCATAATAACACTAACTTATAAACCTCTGTGGTTTCCTTTGTGTTATTGTTATTTTTCTTTTGTAATGATGTTTTATTTTGTGAAATAAATAAATAATTAATAATAATATGATGTATATAATTTCAGTTTGAGAAAGAGAAGCAGTCGTTGAAGAGTCGTTACGAGTTGCCGGGGCAGCCGCACCTGGTGGTGCACCCGTGCGGCGCGGCCAAGGGCGGCAAGTTCCACGCCAGCGTCGCCTCGCTCTCGCTGCTGCTGGACTACAGGGTCACTGACAACAAGGAGCATAGCTTCGAGGTATCTTGTAGCTTTTTATTGTCCTGGACTTTTTTTATCCTATTTTTATCTAGGGACTTTTAGATTTTACAAATCATGTCAGTCTCATAGGGATATCTAATACTAATATCCACATTAATTAGTATTTACAAACATTTTGAATGTACTTGAGGCCTTGTAAAAAACATTTTGTAAGATATCTGAAAATATTATAGGGTCAACTAGTCTAAATGCGTCTGTGGGGGAAAATGCTTTTTGAATTTATTCGAGATGGCAGTTCGCCACGCCATCCGCACGAACTACATGTTCAGTATTTATTTCAAACGAATGTAACTAGATGGCAGAAGTCAACGTATGTTGAACAGTTCTCGAATAAATTCAAAAAGACGCATTTTCCCCCACAGACGCATTTAGACTGGTTGACCTTACATTATATGATTAAACTAAAACATCTGCATCTAAGAAAAGTTTGAAATCTAGTGCCAGTTAGAATCAAATTTTGTATGATTTCGATCATAATATTGAGTACATAAAAATTTAGTTTACATATTAAATCACTATTTAGGTAGGTACTTTAAAATAGATTTATAATTAATATTTATTTTTAATATTTTTACAGCTATTTGTATTTGCTGAGCTCTTCAATGAGATGTTGATGAGAGATTTCGGCTTCTACATCTACAAGACATTGTACACGATCCCTGAGAAGGTTGAGGAGCCCAAAGAGAAATCCGTAGAGAAGGCAGAGAAAAAAGAGGAAAAGAAAGACGAAAAAGACAAAGAGGAGAAGAAGAAAGAGGAAAACAAAGAAAAGGACGGGAAGAAGGAAGACAAGAAAGACTCGCGAAGACGCGATCGCCGGGTAAGTTCATATAGTTTGACTCATCACAAAATTTTATTTTTGCTACTGAAATATACATTTCAGAATCCTATCTCGGGGCTTGTCTAGCTATGTCCTTTTCCGGCACTCAAATTCGAAGCTTTCAATTTTTTTGAAAAAAATCTGAGGTATCAGGATACTAAGGACCACCAGTTACAAATAAAGCCTATCCGTAATGTATCTGCCAGATAAACTACAAATTTTGCTATAAATATCTGTCAATTCTGTCACCTACCTGAAGCTTTATTTGTAAACGGTGAAACTGCCCAAGCTTTCACTGAGTAGTGATCATTTTCGCATTTTTTTTACTTTATATTATATCATTTGTGTTTACGAAATCATCGTTATAACATCTAGGTATTAAGCGTCAAATAAACTATAATGATTAGCAAAGTCAGAACGCTCACGTTATTTATTTCCCAGGATTCTCACAGCGACGACGAGAGAAGCTCGTCCCCCAAGCGTCGCGGGCGCGGCGTGGAGCTGCCGGCCGACCCCTACCTGCTGCTGTCGCTGGTGTACTTCGACACGACGCGCGCCGGACACATGAACAAGAAGGACCTGCAGAACCTCTTCATGAGCCTCGGCCTGCAGCTGTCGCGCTCGCAGATCCGCGCCATCTTGGAGAAGGTCTGCGTTAAGGAACAGTTTAATTACAAGTAAGTGTCCAGACAGATTCATTTACATCTCTATCTGTCTATGTTTGAAGTGATTATTGTGTTCTGCCCATGTAATCATGTATGTTTATAAAAACATAATTAAAAATCGTATTATCCATCCATATTACTTTGATAAGTATGTTAAATAATTATTGTGAGGCCATCAAGTGCATAAAGCTAGGCTTCTTAACCCTTTTTGGAAGTTATAATTTTCATAAACAACAGTAACCATACATTTTATTTCATAAACAAAAGTTACCATACATTTGTTTAGTTTTTTTCAAGTTATAAATTCTTTTACTAAAATTATGATTTCGTAATTTCATGATTTTATTATTCAAATATTTATATTTTTTATAATTCATTCAAGGTAATGGTAGAAATATTGGGTGTTTTAATGACAATGTGTGTTTTCAGGACCCTCATGCAAAATATCAAGGATCTGGCATCCGGTGCACCAGAGGTCATGCAGGACATGCCGCTCGACTCCACTTTGGTTACCAGCGAAGTACCGTCACACGTAAGATATTACTATAATATTTTATTATTATATCACACCTCTTATAAAAAGTCATTTGAATTTGATTTATTTGAATATTGAATTAATAATTCACATATCACTAAATTGTTACTTTCTAGACATATTTATTTCATGAAATGACTTTCTCAAAACAGATTGCTGACTTGGAGAATTCTATAGCGTCCGGCAACCGTGAATTATTACCAGTGTTCAAGAGTGGAGATGACAATGATGATGAAACTTCTAACGGAGCCACTAAGGATGTCAGTAATACTGGTAAGTTCATTCTTAAATAACCTGTGCTGTAAACTCGAACATGGCTAGATATGATTCATTTTGGCGTGGCATATTAAATACTATTATTTACTTTATCTCATGTTAATTTTATATCAACGGCGAATTTAGAAAGGAGTTAAGACACTCGATGTTTCGACTCCAACAAGATCAGTCTTTCTCAGGAGGAGAGAGCGTTCCGCCGTGCTGCGTCTTCTCGCTGCTCGCGCGCGCGATTCTCACTATGTTGTTAAACAACACTATAAACAATCACAAAAAAAAATTACAATACTCAAATTATCTCGTTTCACAGGTGTGGTAATGTTCAAGAACCGCGTCATAGACGTCGGCGCTTTAGTCGCCGCAGAGCAGAGAAACTCCACCCAGCGCGTGCGTCTAGAGGCGGCGCTGGACGCGGCTCGTAACGCGCTAAAGGCCGCGAGACAGACCGCCGCCTCCATACAGCAGGCGGAGCGGGGCGCGGCCAACCAGCTCACAGACGTCAGCGCCAGTCTAGTTGCTGCAAGGGCTAGGATCACCTCACTCACGGTTAGTTACGGACGCGAGGCAGACAATACAGTAAACATAAAACCGTTTCAGTGTTAAAGAAAAACTCGCATAGGAGAGCAAAACTTTGCATTTATAGCTAGCTACCTAGCGTAGAGCTCAATTCACATGTCACAATACTTAACAAATGTAAATTATGATTGCAGGCTAGCTCCAAAATATTCCATTCCGCATTGAAAAGTATCCAGACAAAAGTGGAAGCAGTGGTCAACATCAAATATGAAGATGATGATGTGGTGGAAATCGTTAATGGATCTAACACGCCGAATGCGTAAGTAGTTCAATCATTTACCAATCAAATTTCATACTCTATATAATAATGTAATAATCAAATGCCTAAACGTTGTGCGATATCTTGATCAAAGCAGAATTTATTTTTACGTGCCGCATCAGTCATGTACGCTTTATTGTGTGATTGTTCCGTTGTGTGTTTATTATCTGCATAAAATTCACGACTAATTTTTTACAGAAGCAAAAAGGAAGTCAAGGAAGAAAAATCCGAAATTGAAATTAAAGAGGAAGCCAAAAACACAGAGGATGATAAGATTGAAAAGAAAGAGGTAGAAGGAACAACTGACGCCACTGATATGGAAATTGAGGATAAGGAATAAGTTAGCATTTAAGATTGCACTGACTTTGTGTTTGCCAATATTGTGTAAGGTGTTAAATTTACCTAACAGACATGTCACAAGACAAGAGTTCGTCGCCACTTAAGTCCTATGGCGAAATTCAAATAACGATAGAACATGAATGGATTCATGATAATTTAGAGGATATTTTTTTAGTTACGTGACTTAAATGTATGACGAAACGATAAGTGATATATCTCCTAGGCTTAGAAACTTTCCGCCTCAAAGTTGTTTACTTAAACCCTTTGAGTTGGCTGTATAGCTGTTTTAATTACAGAACAGCTTGACTGTAAGGGAGTTGTAGATGGGATTCGTAGATTTTTGCTCTATGTAATATACGTATGTCACACATAACTAATTTTCATTGCTGGTAAAGCCTCGAGCAGACCGGATGCGTATACGTACACATAAGCGTGCATGTGCACGTACCACTGAGTTGTAATGTATGGAAATGTATGAGACAGGACACACCGCTTGCGTGACGTAGACGTGCGCGTAGACGTTATGTGTAGCCCTACGCAATGCAGCTCCCATGACACAAACAGGCTGCGTGACTTACGCCGTGCCTTACACAGAGCAGAGCGGCAACGTCGCATTGATGACGTTGTATTCAATGGCGCGCCATTATGGACGTCACACCGAACAAATTTGAACACGCACGTACCTTTGCAGTGCGTGCGGAATTACAGTCAGTTGTATTTTATTACAAAAATGTGTTTTTTGTTTTGTTTTGATTAGTAATGAATAGCGATAAAAAAGAAAAACTTATTGAAATTGTGCGTAAATATGAATGTTTATACAGTCAAATCATTGTATATAGGTACATTCCGTTCATTTATATCATGGACCCATTTTTTTTGGACAAGCAGAAGTCATAATTTATTCGCGTTCCCACTGCTGGGACACAGGAACTTCTCTCTTAACGAGAGAGATTAGGCCTTAATTCACCACGCTGGCCAAGTGCGGGTTGGTGAATGACAAATGTCCTTCAAACTTTTCAAAGTTCTCAGAACATGCCGGTTTCCTCACGATGTTTTGCGTTCACCGTTAGAGCACGTGTTTTTTACAGCACACATATTTTTCCAAGAAGAAAAATCAGTGGTGCGCGGCGGGGTTTGAACCCACAACCTTCGGAATGAAAGTCGAGTATGCTCCCACTTAGCCAACACGGCTGTAAAAGTGTGTCTGGCAAGCAGAAGTATTCTGGCACAATAGAAGTAATATAGCTTCTTCCTCGACAGATGAATTACTAGAACAGATGAACTCCATATACCCAATCTTCGTAACACATAGTGCACAACACCTTCAAAAACAGTAATATGGTTGCTGGAGCCGGGCACGAGGCATGCGTTGCGTTCTCAGCTCTATTGCGTAAGCGTCAGGGTAGACGTATCCGTAGCTCGGTGTGACATTGGGTTACGCCGTAAGCAGGCGCGTGACAACGACGTGGTTACGTCGAAGTCACGCATACGCATCCGGTCTGCTCGAGGCTTTAATCTACAGGATATATTTTAAGTCACTCTCTTGTACCCTAGTTAGTGAAACAGCTTACAATAGAATGATCTTATAAATTCAGTCAGATGCATTCGTTTTGATTCGAATTTTGCATCGTCACATCCTATCTATAGTATTATAATAATAAGACAATTTGTTTGATTACAGTACTTTATTCAGTAAATAAGCTAATCTATACAGTACATGTTACATTATGCTACTTTTGAATAAAATCTACTTACCTACAGAAGAATGTTTAATTTATCCATATTTATAGTTATAGTAAAACCATTCTTAAAATGAACTTCCCTCCACAAAACCGTGATGATTTCAACGTGTAAGAGGAAATACAGAAAAACAGAATACACAGAAAAAAAAAATACAGAATTCGGTAGAGGGGCGTTCATTTTAGAAATGGTTTTACTATACCTACATGTTTCTTTGTCTACTTATGCAATAGATTTTCATCACAAATATCAAATTAAATGCTGATCTTAAGATAACCTTATACTAAATACAATTATATTATTTATGATCTTAAACAATAAAATTATTTAATATTAACCAATTTCAATAAATTAAAGTTAATAAAAGGTTCGTGGATTTCCAAGTCATGGAAAATTTGCCTATATTAATGTATACAATAACCCCCATAGACTAACGTTCATTCCTTCCGGCTTATCCCGTGCACAGATAAGCGACGGGATGAAATAAAACACGACTTGAAGGGTCGCGGTGTTATAATACCGTCATTCTTTCCGCTATTGCACATACACTGGCGTTCATTCCGTAAGGATTGTACATTCCGGCAGGAATTAACGTTAGTCTATGGGTAGCTATTAAATGCCTGAATTTAGTCAAATTTGCTTCAAAACAATTATCAAATCAAGTCAAGAGTTTCAATATTTTTTTTTTTTTATTTAAGTGTACATTAAAGTAATTCTTCTCTACAATTTTAAAAATTTGTTTTATGAACCAATAAAAATGGCGGATGGCGCCTAAAATCTAATAACCAGTCACGATCGCCACAATTAAAAGAAGAAGAAGGAAAAATATATACAGGTTGTAGTTGGTTATTAATTTACACGCAAGGTTCCACATAGTTCCCCGGGAAAAGCCCCGTGACCCCATCCATGACCCCTTCCCACCAGCCGTCGTCGTTCTTCTTCAGCACGTAGATGACTGCGCTCTCTTGGAAGGATAGCTCGTCCTCTTTGTCGGCGTAGTAGTCGTATATGGCCACCACTTCAACAAATTGTTACAAGATTACTCATTAAATTACTAAGAATTATTATTATTTTCTTACTGATATTTTAGGTAATTAACGGTGTACAATAAAATCATATCCTGCATATGCCTGTACTGTACTGTAATCGAGTCGATTACCTTTATTATAATTAGGACATAGCATGGATAACCTATCATGATGTTAATGTTTCAAGCGCTACATGGTACCTAAGTTTTTTTTATGTTCTATTATAGTCAAAAATCACAGCAGATAATTGCACAATATATGTAAGTACGTAAAAGAAAAAGAAATACCTAACATGAACAAGATAATCTTGCATGTTATTTTATTGCTTAGGAGCAGGATATAGGTAATAGTATTGCCAGGATTAAGATCGGAGCACATTTCCTTACAGCCGTTTGGCGCAAGCCTAATATCTCTGCCTGCGATAGTTGTCAAAATAACTAACGACGAACTCTGTGGCGCAGCGGGCGAAGGTCCGCCTGCAACGCAAGAGGTTGCGGGTTCGATTCCCGCATCGGAACAAAATAAAATTACACATAAGGAAATGTTCTACGAGCTTATGAAGTAGAAATGACATGAAATGACAACATATAATATATTCCACCCAACTAAAAGAGTCACCTTAGAAGCGTGTGTTTTAGAAGAGTAGGGTAACCTCACAACTAAACATTTCCAGATGGATATTGAAGGTATTTGGCACATACAATGTCCTCGGTACAGATAACGTTTGATGACAATAATTTAGTCACATGCTACAAGTGCGAAAAGAGATTGGGTTCTTCTGTGAATGAAACAAAGTGGGTAACATCCAGATAGGTAATTTGTTGGTACTACACGGATATCCGGAACTTACCAATCAAGTCTTGGATGTATTGCGTTTTAAACTGAGAAAAAGCAGAAAATTCAAAAATATTCTTATGTTCACCTCCACGTAGTGCAGTTGAATAACAAAGAACTTATAGATGTCTTAGCAGCTATTTAACGTTACGCATAATCTAGGCTATTTATTGCATTATTTTAGAAACTAGATATACTCTTATTTTTAGACTCCACCTAAAAAGTTTTTACGGGGCTAAATATTATTTGTTGATTCAGCAATATATACTTATTTAATGATTAAATATTTACCTTTTTCGATGTAGTTCTTAGGCACCCAGCCCGGCAAGTCGTCCTCGTCTGGAACGATGGCGGGCACCGCGTTCGTATACTGTAGACCAATACAACACACTGTTATGTCACATTTACAAGTAATTCGATTTTTGATTGATCAAGGTATTATAGTTATTGATACTTTAAAAAAAGCTTTTGTATAAAATTGTATTCGACTTTTTGTAAATAAGATTAAAAAAATATTTTTGACTTATATCAATAATGTCATTAAAGCAGGGTTTATAGCGCTGTCATAGTATTGACACATAATCACGCTCTTACGTAATCCCTCGATAGCATAGTTGTTTAGTGCAACCAGAGCTAAACTGGGTGGCGTGAGTTCGACTCCCACTAGAGGGCCAAGGTTACCTACGTTGTGATCTTGTAATTTTTCTCATATAATTTTCTAATAATTTAGAAAACCTTAAGTGAGAGTCAATCACTAATATAATTAGAGGGCCAAGGTTACCTACGTTGTGATCTTGTAATTTTTCTCATATAATTTTCTAATAATTTAGAAAACCTTAAGTGAGAGTCAATCACTAATATAATTAAGTGTCACTAATATTATTAAATACTAGCTGCCCCCGCGAACTTCGTCTCGCCATATACTTTTACAGAGTGTCCCCCCCCCCCCTCTAATTTCTAAAATAAGAGGATGATAAGGCTAATAAAAATACATAATGTACATTAGCACAAAAACTACCAACGAAAATTGGTTTGAACGAAATCTATCTTATAGTTTTTTTATAATACGTCATAATCATAAACTATTTCATATAAATAAACAATTGCTGCGGAAGCCTACACTACATGGGCGAGTCCGACTCGCACTTGGCCACTTTTTATTTACTATCATAAAAGTGAATCAATCTTAAACGATAGCCTGATAGGTACTGAGTCCCCGTACCAAAGCATGATGCCTTACCGAACGGGCTGCTTTATTTAGGTACTTACATTTTTAAACTCTGATATCTTTCGAATGGAATGTCCGAATTGAATTATTTAAAAAGTTTTATAGAGATATTAAAATATTCTTAATTACAATGTAATTTATTTTGATAATTTTTTATTTGAAAATACAAATATAGAGCTTTTCCTAGCGGCGGCATATAAATTAATTATATTAAAAATTAAAACACTTATTGTGACATAACTATAATAGTTAGATATATGCTGTCGCGACATTTTTTGTAGGTATTAATGTGTTCTACAAAATTGTAGTACATTGTATATTTCTAAAATGAATACTTTTCGCAGCGCATGCGATATAAGGATTTTTTTTTACATCTTGGGTTACATATTTGGGTTTTCCGTACGGATCCCTACTTTTTTGAAAATGTAATATAGCCTATAACCTTCCTCGATAAATGGACTATCCAACACTGAAAGAATTTTTTTAATCGGACCAGCGGTTCCTGAGATTAGCGCGTTCAAACAAACAAACAAACAATCAAACTCTTCCGCTTTATAATATTAGTATAGACGAGTATATTAGAAATCTAGCACCTGTAACACAAGCTTAGAGATTATCACGGGGCTTAGATGTTGCTGTGTGAATTGTCCAGCAATATTTATTTATTTACGATAAAGTAACAAATACGCAAAAAAAAAGTAACAAATAGAATGTCAGACAGAATATCAGCGTTCACAGGTAACCTAGTGAACACAATGCTGAGCCGTAGCCTATTTACTGCTTAGCACACATTCTCCCTATACTTTATTTTTTACTTATTATTTCTACATGTTTTGTTTTGTATATGTATATTAGTGTATTACTGTGTACTGTTTCTTTATACGTGTGTTTGGTAGTAAATAAATGTATGGGTGTTATATATGTATAATTAAAAAAATATCTATCTATGTATGTATGTTATATTAAGTATATCAGAAATCTAGCACCCGTAACACAAGCTTCGAGCTTACCACGGGGCTAGATATCGTTGTGTAAAATTGTCCAGCAATATTTATTTATTTTATGTATGTCTATGTGTAAGTAACGTCTCACGTTCATGGCGTGGTGCGGGCGGCCGAAGCCGTCGTGCGCCAGCTCGTCGTCTCTCGGCGGCGGCGGCAGCGGCGGCGACACCGAGCCGCCCCGCAGCGACGCGCCGCCCGCTGACGACGACGATGCACGCTGCAACACATGCAATACAATTATCACTACACTCTGTATTAATTATTAGTTTTCATGTATTTTAATAATGATGTAATGAATTGTCCATATTATTATTTTAATACAATACAATTAACAACTGCACTCTGTATAAACTTTTAGTTTTCATGTTTTTAATACAATACTATTATCACTACACTCTGTATAAACTTTTAGGTTTCATGTATTTTGAAGTTTATTCTCATTATTTTGTTGGCTCGGAATTTGTAATAAATGTAGCACTCGACTCCTGACACACAAGTAAGTCATAGTTTGGAAGTCAGATATACATGGTTTTGTAATACATTTTACACTCTGTATTCTGTATTGTATCTGGCGTTCATGAATTTTGTATATTATAAAGAATATTTATATTTAAAAACACATTTCCAGAAGTAAAGCTACATGGCCGAATCTAGGTATTTCTAATAATCTTAATACTAACCTGGCCAGGCAAGCTCATGGAATGTTGACTGAGCTCTCCATCAGATCCAATCAATGGAGAAGGTGGTGCTGAAATCAGAGGATTCAAATAAATACTTGCAATTACCATATTATACTATATACAATAGAACAATCATTCTTCGACTAAAACTTTGAAATATTATTCGACATATAGTGTTGGATTTGATGAGTTCTATGGGGCACCGGGCGATAGTCTAGCTAGACGTTCTATACTTATAAAATAATCTATCTATGTATGTATATTTGATTAAGTGTATCAGATTATCTAGAACCCGCAACACAAGCTTCAAGTATACCACGGGGCTTTAATTGCTGTGTGAATTGTCCAGCAATATTTATTGTTTTTATTTGTTTTAAAACCAGAACCATCCTCTTGGGAGTTGGATCTGGTCTTGTTTTACATTATACACATACTTTATAATCTTTTATGGTAAAGGTTAAACTTACGCGGCATACTGGAATGCAAATCTTGCTGCGAATATGTCGTGTTCTGGTGCTGGTTTGGATGTACCATACCGATCTGCAACAATGTAAATCATTTATTAAACATAATGATAATATTTTCAATTAAATGTGCGTTATTACAGGAAAAGGATACAATTGAACTTGAAATGATAAACTATCAGAAATATACATAGCACACTCCCGACCCACGCAACGTTCGGACTATCAATTCAGATTGGCGTGGGAGATACGCATAAAGCCACTTATACATTAGGGGACAAATTGAACAACATGTGGCTAAATAAATCCCGAACAACCTGTAGAATGTGTCGAGGTAAATGTCGCGGAACATTGTGCTAACGCTACAATATACATTTTCACTAACCCTGAAGGCCATTCTGGCTGGTTACGCAGGCGGATAGGCTTATTTAGAGGATCATTTTTTAAGTCCAATTGCAGAGAGAGGAGTCCTCAAACTAACCAACTTTCTAGCAATATTATTAATTAAAGACCTTGCGAGACGCTTGCAAGACCAATGTCCAAATTATACAACGAGCACAGAACAGCATCTTAAGAAACATGTCCAACGCACCCTAATATCAGAGCTGACTACAATAAATTACCCGAGAAGGCTCAAAAGACAGCATGTCACTGAACTGGACCAGTGATATATCAAAAAGAAGAGGAGCTGATCACTGGATCAGGTCCCCAAAACGCTGACCGAGCTCAACAAATCTGCTTATAGTTAACCGAATGATTGC
Source organism: Chloroclystis v-ata (assembly GCA_963691955.1). Classification (NCBI taxonomy): domain Eukaryota; kingdom Metazoa; phylum Arthropoda; class Insecta; order Lepidoptera; family Geometridae; genus Chloroclystis; species Chloroclystis v-ata. The sequence continues at coordinate 4,220,396 of OY829902.1, read as the reverse complement.
AGATAAAAGCAGAACACAAAAAAAAATGAATGACCTGTGGACTCTGCTGCGGCTGTGGTTGCGGCAGCGTGGAGTATCCGGGCGCGCGGCGCGGGTAGTTGGGCGCGTAGTGCGACGGCACCTGCGGCGGCGCCACGGCCGGCGGCGTGCGGTACTCGCGAGACGCTTTACCTATAACAACATTCATTACCTATTTAGTAAGACACTAGTTTTGAAAACGTTGTAACATTATTATTTTATAGTCAGGCAGCTATAGGCGGATGTGTCCACATCCAACAGGTAAGAGTTTATTTTTGTGTAACTTTTGTGAATTTCTTGCTATTGTTCCGTAACCAGTTGTCAAATTTGTTTTTGAAAGATTTTACAAAGGTGGCTGTGACGACATCTCCAGGCAGTAAGTTCCAGTTGCGGAAATAAATAGAAACATCTTTTTTATTGTGATTGTGATTTTTGAATGTATGAGTGGGTAATTGAGTGAATATAGATAAATTTTACATTTTATGTATGAAAAATCAGAAACATAAAGATACATAACTAAAACTATATGGTTCCTAACAATATTTAATATTCACATTGTTGCAGTTTTTCCGTGAACAACGCTTGAAACAGTGTTGAAATATACAACTTTTTTGGTATGTTACCCATTTCATGTTCAAATTAATAGATGAATGTTACCGAGAGTGCCACGTCCCAGAGTGCCGGTATTGGCCGCCTGCGCCACCCTGGCGGCGGGCGGCGTGGGCGGCTTCGTGGTGGGCGCGGGCAGCGGCGCCGGCGCCGGCACCGAGCCCGCGCGCCGGCCGCGGGGCGTGCCGCTCGCGCCGCTGCTCCAGCGGGCGCCGTGACCTATGTCGTCTAGCACTGCACATACAAAGGTGAATAGTTAAAGTTTACTAAGTAATGCGTCATCTATATACCTATATAAAAGAAAGTCGTGTTAGTTACTCCACTAATAACTCGAGAACGGCCAAATCGATTTGGCTGAAACTTGGTGGGGAGGCCGCTTAGAACCAGGAGAAGGACATAGGATACTTTTTACTCTAATATAATTCGGGCGAAGCCGCGGGCGGAAAGCTAGTTTGGTATTATATATTTTAACGCGCATTTAAAAGTATGGTAAAAATATATTTATTTGACAAAAGAGGAGCCTATGGTTCACTATATTTATCTATACATTACCAGATAAATAAAAAGAGGAGCCTATGGATCACTATATTTATCTGTACATTACCAGATAAATAAAAAGAGGAGGATAGGCTCCTGAGCTAGTTTAAACTGTTACAAACATTTTTAATGTATAAGTGAATATGTACCAGTAAAGTAAAAAAAAAATCTATTGGCCTAGACTAGAAAGTACAAATACTTCTTGAGTCAAGCAGAACTTGAGCAGGGACATAGAGTTTACTTAAGTTAATAATAAAACTGTTTTATCTCTATACTCTGATAGACATCAACATACCTAATAGAATTAGGAAACTGTGGCTCTGTAGGCTAGTCAATTTGGTAAATTGGTTATGCTTTAACCATGAATATTTTTTAAGTTTTTATCATAGAAGCTTAATTTTACTTAAATCATCAATAAATTTTATGTTATAGATATGTTTTACTTACCATTGTAGTCAATACTCTTGCGCACATATTTAATAGGCTTCTCGGGGTTAGCAGGAGCAATAATTTTGTAGTTTCTATTGGTCACCTTATTTGCAGTGAGTACCCCAATCTCTCTGCGAGCAACTTTCTCCTTATGGATGGCTACTGTTTGCTGTATGTGATTCATTTGACCTTCCATCTCAGAAAGCTGCATTGTTTGAAGCTCAAGCAACTGTAGGAAGTTGTAAGCTAACGTGTTGATCTGATAAGCAACGCTAGCAAGAGACTGTGTTGTGTAGTTCTTGGTGCTCTCCAAAGCAAGTCTCTTGTTTTCAGACTGGAAATAATTAGCTTCACAGTAATCAGCCACCCTTTCTAAATTTGTATGACTGTCAGTAAGATTATTTCTTCCTTCAGGAATGTCCGTTTGGAGGAGCGCTGCCAATTCTGCCATCGTGGGGCTGAAATGAATATAAAATAAAATGATGTAAAATGGAAATAGGTGTGTCTATGTTGTGGTACACAGAACGGAAACGATATTTTGAATGTAACTACATAAAATAAATATAGGTACCTTTTAGTATTTATAGGTGATAAGACGTCTAATTATCTATGCGGTTCACAGTTTTTCAAAATATTTATTATAAAAAACTTGGAGATAAATAACGCAAACAAATTGTAAAAAGTGTAAAAACCAAAACGAATGAATGAGCCAAAGAATTTATTCACTACGTTTGATTGAATGAATGAACCCCACTCCCCCAGTGTAAGTCTCATTCTCAATGGTTTTGGTTTCATCAATCAGTCACACACACTACAATAATTTAGGCTTGGATAAAATACTGACCTACAAAAATATCGATAATTTTTAACCCCGAGCATTGAAAAAATTAAACATTTTTTTTCGATGTACATTTATACACCCTTTGTTTTTGACAAGCGGAATTATTACATAACTCGTCTCTAAGTATTCTCTAGTGTTCGGCGAACGAAACGAGCCGCAATTTTTTGTGTTCCATGTTTACTTTTTTCTAGCGTACATTATGTTAAACACCATTTAAATCAGCCTTCCTCAAGGGGGACTAAGCGAGCCACATTTTTTTTATTTGCCATAAAATGAAGTATGATTTCTGAATATTTCAAAATCGAATTTATATTAATGGTTAAGTAACTGCATTTGTACATCACTAAAATGCTATTATACTTTGTGATCGAGTGAGTGAGTGACTAAATATAAAAATTATGACCATTCGTAGTTCAATAAAACGTTCCGATTCAACTCAAATATTAATTTACTATTTCTCTGGTGATTAGAAAATATTGATTTTATTTAATTAATAAATGTAGATCATAAATTATTTGTTGAATTGTAAAAATAGAATGTGTACTATTGCGTTTTATCGTAAAATTTATTTACGTCAAAAAACCTATTAATGTTAATACTGTTTGATCGCGCGTTCGGAAAAGTAAAGTTTATGGGAACCTGCGATGAACGTGCAAACACATTATCAACACATTATAAAGAGACATCGCCCTGAGCAAAGTAGCTTCCTGAATTGGAATGTAAAATAGATTATGTTTATACAACGTCAAAGTCACTGTCACACGGACATCAACCTCCAAAATTGATTGATTTTTTGGGAGTCGGTATTGTACGACCAAGTATTGTACGACCATGTAAAGCCCAGCCAGGTAATGCCCGGCCAGGTAATCCACGACCATGTCATCAATTACCTGGCTGTACATTACTTGGTCGTGAAATACTTGGCTGGGCTTTACCGACACGGACGGGTAAAGCACAGCCAAGTATTTCACGACAAGGTATTGTACAGCCAGGTATTTCATGTACAAACAAAAAACAGCTGTTACTAATGCTTTCAAATGCTTTGTTTGCATGAGACAGTAAGCACTCGCTGTGTGTAACAGAGAAACATATCGTCAAAAACATATAGCTTAACGCTGTGGAGTAAAAGAGTAAGAATATAGGACATCCGTAATCTATGGCTTATTGAATTGAATGAATGACTTGTATAGCGTAGGTTTATTTCTCAGAAGAAGGAATACAATTTATGGTTTATTTATATTCTCTTTGGACTTGCCTTACCAGCAAAAGCAAAATCAGAACAGTAATTCAGAATTTACAATTCAAAGTTCAAAAAGTTTTATTCACGTTAAAACATTACAGTTTTTGCAGTTGCAATTGCAACGTAGTGATTATATTCTCTTTGGCAACAACAACAAGGAATACAAACAATGAGATTTCTTGTAAGAAAGTTATGAAATAATTTTTATTATTTATGTACATATTCAATACATATTAGGTACCTAATATTAATTATTATCAACAAACCTAAATTTCTTTACAGTAAATAAAGTACCTATCAAATGATTAGACAAAAAGTATGCAATACATACATACATTGCATTATTATTGTAAATATGAAAATTTGCAAGTAGGTATGGATTACATAAAATGTGTTTATGATTAAATTTGACGATATAGGTTTCATTTCAGATAAGTATCAGAATAACCCATAGGCTGTACACCATGACATGGGCATAGCTGCATGTGGAAAGCTTTTAGATAGGTACATTGTATATTTCACAGTTTGGCAGAGTCATAATTATATAAAAATGTAACTAAGGATGCATCACCAAATGCAACTTAGAGCAGATTGATGAGATATGCATAATGTCCACCATACTTGACACCAGACTTGAAAAATCAACTTGTTCAAAAGTATGAAACTTCTACTCCTGACTAAAGCTAAGAAGGGTTAGCAGCCAACTTGATATAGAAGCAGCAACACTCATTCAATATTGCTATGAACGGAAAAAACTATGGAATATATGAAAATGGATCACTGCAAGAGAAATTACAGGATTTTTTGTTTATACATAGATAGGTATACTATTAATATTATGACTGGTTTTAGCCAAGAAAAACAAGAAAATTCGACATTATTAATTAATTACTTTCATCATTCTAAAAGTTTAATTTATATAATAATATCAATTCTAACTAATGTTTGTATCAATTGTTTCAAACCATTTCTTAACACCTGTCAATATGTACTGTACATTGATTAAATGAATATGTACTTACTGATTAAAATAATTTTGATCTACATTAACTTTGATAACTTTTTATTGTCGACTAAGAATTTATAGAAACAAAAAATTCTTAGTCAACGGTAAAAAGTTTATAATACACTTGACATTATTATAACTAGATTCAAATTCTTACAAGTCCTCAAATTAGTTAGATGTTACAATACCTAACTAATTTTACCTATTTCACTTTCAAACCTAGTTACCTAGTTTTACCTTGATGAATTTAGTTCTACCTAGGTAACATTAGGGTTAATAAGGCAGTCAATCATCAAATGCAACTTTGAAACTGTGATGGACAGGGTTTGAGTAAATACACCTGACAAAATTGTTAGAGCAAAACTTGTATGTAATCTCTAGGTAGGTAACAATAGGAGTATTACTACTACTAATCAAAAATGTTGTGCTAGCCCACAGATTATTTATTAATCTGTGTGCTAGCCTATACGAGTAATAGGCAATTAGGCACATGTTCCATAGAATAAGTCCTGAAACCAATTTTGTAATGTGTGCTGTTGGCTGTGCCTTTATAAATAAATAAATAGGAGGAGTCTGAAAACCATGGTTGTTCCGTCTCTTCACAGGGACAGAGCAACATTAAGTTGAGATTATAGTTACTCATTTTTTGGTGTAAAGCAGCGTGTATGACAGCTGCTTTAATTGTGTTTAGAAATGTACCTGGCTGAGTAATATATTTTTTTGTTGTTTTTGTGGTTTTATATCTATGAAGTTATGGATAACCATCTCCCTCTGCCTTAGATTATTATTATTAAGCAAAAGGCATAATGCACACGGCGTTCCTAGAATTAAATAGCTGATGTTACGTCTTTATTGTGGGATGATGTATCCTGTCGCACAGTAATTAATCAGAATAAAGTATCTTAATCATAATAATTATTGTTTATTTTCATAATGGTACATAGGTTCTCAACTTATTGAGCCTCCCATTGGGCGAAACATTATTTTCCTATTTATTTTCAATTTATTAACTTTTTAAAAACATGAGATGTTCCCAAAGCAACTTTTTTGTTTTTATAATAGACCTAAGAGCTTGTCCAGAAAGGGCGAATTCGCCGCGATTCTCTCGCGCGTATTACGCGCGACCGTTGCGTCCACAAGGTGCGTACCAACGCGCGAGCTATAAACAATTCCGTGTCAAAATTTTGGCGCTCCATTTACCTTGATACGTGCACTCGCTCTAGAGTTCGCGCGTTAGCTGGACGCATTAAGGCGTCCCTAGTATCATGCACGCGATTTACGCGCGTATGAATTCGCGCGATACGATTCGCGGCGAATTCGCTCTTTCTGGACAAGGTCTAAGTGCTTGTCCAGAAAGCTCGAAAACGCCGCGAATCGAATCGCGCGTCGTCGAGATACTAGACATCAATACATCGCGTCCACAAGCATCGCGCGAATTCAAAATACGCGCGTAAAACGCGTGCACTACGCGCGAGTCGAGATACTAGGGACGCCTTGTTGCGTCCAGCTAACGCACGAACTCTAGAGCGAGTGCAAGTATCGAGGGAAATGGAGCGCCAACATTTTGCCCCGGAAACGCGCGTTGGTACGCGCCTTGTGGACGCAACGTTCGCGCGTAATACGCGCGAGAGAAACGCGGCGTATACGCCCTTCCTGGACAAGCACTGTTCTGTTTTCACCAAAATATTAAGTACCTACCTACTTATGTTTCTTTCATTCTATCGGTTAGAATGAAAGAAACATAATTTTTATAAATATTTTGGTGCCTGCCATAATTTTAAGGCCTCGGTCCCGAAACCAGCGGGCAGCGGGGCGGCGGCGGCGGCGGCGCGGGAGCGGCAGGATCTTTTGCGTGTTGTCAAATGGACCGAATCTCGAAAACAGCGGCGCGGGAGCGGAGCGGGGGCGGGCTACGAGCGGTGCACTCCAGTCGAGCGGTGACCGTACCGCGTTGCGCGTCTGCATTGTAGTATAGTGTTGTACTTTTTTTTTAAATAAATGACAAACTGTTATGTTACTTATTTCATACGAAACGTTTTTATATTATATTTTTCGTCAAAGATAAATAATTAAGGCTGATTAGTGTGTAGTAGGTATTTAATTAAAATTATTGTATCTGGGAACTTAATACCGATGCCAAACTATTTACTAAATTAGTAGGTACAACACTTCCTTTTTGAAACTATCAATAAATACAATTACAATTTTTGGATTAATTCCAGACTCTAAATCACTCTTGATAGTTTCTAGAATATAGTCAAAAGTTTCTACACTCATTCTGGTGTAGTCGTAGAATTTATCGGGATTTTGTTTCTGTTCTTCATAATTTCGATAAAACTCGCCATTTAGTTTCCTTGCCCTATAGTAGGGATCCACTTCTTCTTTTCCCCACAATAAATCGAGCCTTAGGAATACATTTGAATCAAAAAGATGTTGTCGCCGATTTTCGGACATTTCGTTTGCGAATGTCGACAACACAACCACGAACACAACACTACGCCGCTACAGCGCCGCGCGATCTGCCCGCTGGTTTCGAGAACAGGTATGCGTTGCCCGCCCCTCGCCCGCGCCGCTGCCGCCGCCGCCCCGCTGCCCGCTCGTTTCGAGACCGAGGCCTAAGTAACTACCTACTTAACAAAATAGGTAGGTAGCGTAGCGAAGGTAGGTAGGTAATAGAAAATCATTGTTAATCACCACCCGTGTAAAAATACTACCTATTCTGGTCTGTATACCTGGTCTAGGGGTGGCTATTCAGGAATAGAATAAGAATATAAGTAATAAATAAATAAATTAAGTATTAAGTATATCCGAAAAATTTACACAGCAAACTCTAGCCCCGTGGTAAGCTCGTAGCTTGTGTGTGTGCTAGATTTCTGATATAAGTAGGTACCTACTTACTTAATACAATATACATACATAAATAGATATTTTTAAAGCACATATACCTATACCCAATCTATACCTAACACCCAGACACCCGGAACAAATATTTGCATATCATACAAATAGTTGTCAATCACTAATATAATCACTATGTAGGTATAATCCTACGTGTTATTACGTTTTTTTTTTTGCTTAGGACCTCAGCCTTGAGGTCGCCCTGTTTAGGTAGGTATTATGAACTCCATGCAAACACCATTTAAATTGGCCTTGTTTAATGGGGAGCGAAGCCAGCCTCAATATTTGGATTATCTCCAAATAAACCTAGAAACAATACAACCTGATGAACCTGACAAAGCTAGAAAAAAGTGGCCAAGTGCGAGTCGGACTCGCCCTTGTAGGATTCCGCAGCAATTAGAAGTAATCACAACATTTATTATAGCGCCATCTATTGTGGCTCACGAGAGCTAATTACTACACTTTCCTACCAATTTATATGAAATGGTTTATGACGTATTATAAAAAAACTTCTTGCTAGATTTCTTTCAAACCAATTTTGGTAGTTTTTGTAGTAATGTACTTTAAGTATATATTTTTTTAGCTTTATCTTATGTAACTCATGTTTCCACTTTGGAAGAGTCTCTCGTGCAAACAATTTAGATTAGAAATAAATGTTGTAAGAAACCATAATAATGATTTTTGAAGACCTATTCAAAGATACCCCACACGTATGGGTTTGATGAAATTTTTTGTTTAAAGTTTTGGTTCTATGTATGGGGATGGGGACCCCCAAATGTCATTGATTTTTTTCAAGTTTTTTTTTAAATCTTAGTGCGTTTCACGGAATACATCTACTTACCAAATTTAAACTATATAGCTCATATAGTTGTTGAGAAAAACGGCTGTGATATACGGACGGACGGACGGACAGACATGACGAATCTTTAAGGGGATAAACCAATTATTGAGGCTGGCTTTGCTTTAAACAAGGCTTGATGACAGTGACAGTGACAATAAATAGAAGTTATCGGCGAGCGAAGTGATGTGCTTGTGCCCCAATGAAGTAGGATTCTTTCTTCTGAGTTGTGCCCGAATACCCTAGAATCCTAGAATATAGAAATACTTAAACGCCTCTCAAATATTTAACTGACAAATGAACTATTGAGTTGAGTAGCTTCCAACCTATACTAGAATTGTCAATGTCAATGCTAAACGTCAGTTAAAGATATGCATTTGTGATAAAGCCAGAATTTAAAGGTACAGTCGGCCAAGAAAGTGGTCTACCAGTTTTGAAAAAAGTTTCTGTGCGATGTAAGATCGATACGGTTGACTTTTCTGTGTAGGATAATACATTGGCCGCCGAGAGATTGCGTTCCTGACACATCGCAATTGAACTGACAACGTAACTTTGTAATGGCGTTGCAGTTACGATATAAATATTTTTGCTGTTTGTTTACCGTTTTAACAATTGATGAGCATTAAATCTACATTATTATATCAATAATCAATTAATCTAATCATTTTGTGCAAAACTGAGTGTAAAATAACTCGGTAAACAATATTTTTCTAAATCTCTATTGCGCTATTACAAGGTTATGTCAGTGCTTTATATTAATTTGTAGATAGTGCTGTGCTAAAATTAACAGGAAACAACAGTATCGTTATCTGTTACAGTTATATTTAACAAATAATACGTTAAAGAATTTTAAAATAATGGACTAAGTATAAGATTTTTAATAAAACTACGAACAAACTGAACGCGCGAATGAAAGTAGTATTTTTATATTTAGGTTTAAAATAATGACCCCAAATGGCGTTATGGGCCGCCATTTTGTGACGCTAAAACAGTCGGTCTCCACTTAATTTTTATAATTACTAAAATATAAATATTAAATGATTCCGCCAATTTACAACGAAAATAATCTTAAAAATAACGCGGCGGTTCATTTTGGAGGAACGGTTACGAACTCATTATGTTGTGCCCATCACTATCGTGTCAAACTGACATGGTGTCCTAAACGAATTCTCAGAGCGGCCATACTGTTAGACAAACGAATCTCAGGGTGTTAGACCACATTTTTGCTGACTGTACCTAATCAATCTCAAAAACAACTGTTATACCTACTTACTTAAGTAGATATGTACCTAGGTTACCTATTACATTGTGTGATATCAATAAATAATTTGAATCCACACAAACGTATTAAAAAATCTGAACTGTTTTAAGGCGAGCAAAGCGACCCGCAAAATGAACCTTACAGATATTCAAACATTTCAACTATTTTCAACACATCAAAATCAAAACTTATCTAATTTCTGGCGAGCTCAATCCAAGTTTATTAATTTAACGCGTTTTACACTTTCCCGCAATTTTCTTTGCTATATTACCTATAGCCTATGTTACTCGGGGATAATGTAGCTTTCTTTCCTAAGGTGAAAGAATTTTTGAAATCGGTCCAGTAGTTTCGGAGCCTATTCATTACAAACAAATCTTTCCTCTTTATAATATTAGTATAGATATAGATAAAGATGACTGCGGTGATTGCCAGGTTTCCAGCTGTCCCCCTCGGTACGCCTCCTATGCTATAGGTAGGTAGAGGAACCTTGGGCAACTATTTGTATTGTCTGGCTAGCAGCTCTGCCCTATAGCTGCCCGTGGAAATTTTCAATCAACATCTCTCAATACCTGGTGTAGGTGTGACGACACTACACTACCACCATTCTTATTTTATGCTTAGGCGCCTGGGCCTCCTGGCTTGGCCCGATAGACAGACCCTAGTTGGCCATTATAAAAATTGTGGCGCAGCGGGTGAAGGTCCGCCTGCAACGCAAAAGATTGCGGGTACGATTCCGGGAAAAAAATTGTACGATCTACAATTATTAGACCGAGTATCTGAGAGATAATACGTAGGTAGGTATAGGTATTTTAAAAATATCTATCTATGTAGGTATATTATACTCAAAAGGTAAGTAAGTATATCAGAAACATAGCACCCGTATCACGAACTTCGAGCTTGCTGGGTGAATTGTCCAGCAATATTTAGGTATTATTAACAGTGAAGTGCATTGTGCCACTGCTAAGTATCTGTTTCTTTTTGGTATTGTCTTGTATATTTTTGGCCTTACAATAAAGCTATTTGTAATGTAGTGCAGTCGTTTATGATGAAAACAAATGTAGGTATCTACTGAAGGGTCGTATAATGGAAACTCCGTTTTTTATAGTTGTTAATCAATTTATTTCGTTATTTTTTCCTAACACGGAACCTTCGCATTTTACTCTTCCAGCTGGATTGTCGTCTGGTTTTCTTCATTCGCCGTTTTTCATTTTTCCACAGTTGGTAGATAGGTTTAACAAATGAAATGAGAAACATTTGTTTTATTGAAGGAGAAACAAAACATGAACAAAAACAAACACAGATTTTTTAATGTATAGGAAAAATGAACCTGTATTGCACTTGCTAGATCATTATGCTTCACCGCAACTTTATGTCCTGCACTCACATTATTGTCCCATGCTATGGGAATGGGATGTTAGGGATTTTTATGGTTTTACACAACTGTCACCATTTGGAGAAGGACCCATAAAATATAGGATATGAACTGTTATAACAGTAGGTGATCCATTTGTGTCCTTTAATTTACTTGCTTAATATGATCTGAGCTAATGTTCCATCAAGAACATTGTAACATGCAGCATCCTAAGCTTTGGAGACTGATCCTGCCATATCTTAGCACACCTTGTAACAATGGCAATACAGCCTTCTTATACCACACCTACAGTCATTGCATATCAACAATATTATATTTAGTCAAGTTTCAATTGCTTTGCTTGACAACTGTAGATAATTTATTAAACATTTCAACATTATTTGGATTTCAATATATTTTTCCGATAACATTTATGGGAGTGGTGCTATGCTTGTTTTCCACCTAAAACAAGAAATAAAAATTGATTGATATATTTATGTTATTTTAACAATACCTACTTAAAACCTATTTTACTTACTTAAGATAAGATAAGATTTATTTGTGTACTAAAACATAAAATTACAAATTGAGACTTAAAACTAGACACAACAGAATACACAAAAGGGTCGTCGGCTCAGCATAGGCTGTGCCTGCAATACTACAGACATAGTGCTGGTTTTCAGCGACGCCCGTGTGCTGTGTACAGCACTGTAAACACTTATAATAGGGTACAATAATAATTATCAAATCAAGTTAAAGAAATAACTTCATCATTTTCATTAAAGAATGGTATTCACTTAACAACTTTCTTAGATCTTCTGGATAGGAGAGATAAGTCTTATTTGTATCTCATTAAGTCTTACATGTGATGCATCATTGCAATGTGGTTAAACAAGCTTAGTGAGCCTAAGCACTGATGCTAAGGAAGTAAAACAGTTACTTACCTAATTGTGCAGCACAATTTTCACATAGAAATAATAGTTTCTTCCATGTAGTTTCATTACAATACAAGTAGGTAACAGCATTACATTTATGTCCAATATTATAATCAGATGTAACTATGTAATTCTGAGACACATTATGTCTCCTCAAGCTTCTCTTGATCATGACCATAAGATTCATTTAAACCTGAAAAATAAAAATAGGTAAGCAAGCAAGTACCTACTATACTTAAATACTCGAATAAACTGTTCATGTGTGTAATACAGAATAACATAGTTGGGTGGGTAGGCACTTGAGTAACTAACTTCTTATACCTAGGTAATTAACATTATAACAAACCTTGTGTCCCACAAAATATAGGTACCTACTTATTTATTTTATTTTTGGAGTCATTTACATAATGACCAGACAGGTTGCTGATTGCATAAAGTAGGAAGGAATCCAACAAGTTGGATGGTAGGTGCTGTAGGTATGTTTACTAGTAAGTAGGTAAATGTCGTAAGTAGGTAAAATCTCTTGTATATTTTGGGAAACCTCATGTGAGAGGTGCCTCTCATGATATTACCTACATGTAAATTTATACCTTATGATAGGTAAAGATGTTTTAAAACTTCAATGAGAAATAATTTATTTATAGCTCACAAGCTTTCCACCCGCGGCGCATATTTATTATCTTACTCAGGAAGGTAGTTCATGCGTAAGGTTAATTATGGTACATAATTTACCAAAGGTGCAAAAACAAAATAATGAAATCTAATTCGTACCTCTAATTAATTTAGTTCTTCATTTGACTTACTTACTGAACTTTTACTGAATAAGTAGTATTAGCGTCGCGTTTGTAGATTGCTACGACCGACTTCCCAGTCAGTATTGTTTTAAAAATAATTACGTTTTGATGTTCTGGACCTTTTGGTATAAAGTATAATTCTATAATACAATATTTATCTTTGTTAATTTGAATCTTAAATACAATATTTTCTTCGTCGTATGGCGAGGCGAGATTAAAAATAATTTTTATCTTTCACTGACAATGACATTCTCAAATAATTCAAATATCAATCAGTCAGTACTTTACTTTTCATTCAACCCAGTATTATATCTGTTGCACAAAAACAATATTATTGTCTATGCTTATTACCACTAAACCCTCTGCTAAACTAATGTAAACAGATCCTCGAAATTGGGCAAGTAAGAAAAGAGATGGAGATAAAAGAAAGAGACAATGATATGTGCATGAAATACCTGGCTGGACATTACCTGGTTGGGCTTTCCTTGGTTGAGCAATACCGGTACGTGTAGGGAAAGCCCAGCCAGTTATTGCACAGCCAAGTATTGTCCAACCAGGTAATTCATGTACAAACAAACAAGCTTTGTTTGTACATGAATTACCTGGCTGTACATTACCTGGTCGTACAATACCCGGACCCGATTTTTTTAATTCTCGATCTCGACAAATTCTGCCATTGCTAGATTTTCTATTGTGTTGTGTTGTTTTAGAAATGTAAATTATCAGATTATCAACGTGTTCGCATCATACTATGGGAACAAACGGCAACGGCCGTCGTGGAGGCAACAAAATGCCAGACTTACGCCGCCCCATGGAGGAATTTCCGCAGCAATATTTTCACGGAGACGAAATAATCGAAGGACCCGAGCTTGATTTTGTTTACGATGATTGCGACACACAAGCGAACGAAATCGCCGAGCTATACAGCTATACGGAACATCCCGAATATCAGTTGAACGTGAAAGCTTTCGAAGATATTATGGAGGAGTTCAATTTCCGACCGAGTTGGCAGAGATTGAATGCAAAGCAGCAACGGACGGTGGTAATGAAACTTTTAGAGCATTTGGATGTCGCAGTGACGGAGATAAGGATGCGTGCGACGCGCTGCATCTTGTACCTGGCGCAGGGCTGCTGGGCAGAGATGCAGTCGGACGCGGAGCAGGCTCACTGGGCGCGTATCAACATCATGCTCCTGTACGACATGGGCACCTTCGCAGCTTTCGTAGAGCTACTCAACCTTGAAATAGTCCGCAGTAGCACAGCCATAGCATCCCGAAAACTAGCAGACTCATTGGCTGACTCCACAAACTTGCGAGTAATTTTATCAGTCTTATACCTGATTACAGAACACATGAGAACTGAGAAAGATAATCCAGAATCTGAATTTTTGCATTTAGTCAAGAACTTTAAAGAGGAACTTGGCACTCCGTTTGGTGATGAGTTGTTGCCTGTGAAGCTCCTTGGCATGGTAACTCACCTCTGTGCTGGCACTACACCACACTTCCCAATGAAAAAGGTATTGCTTCTGCTTTGGAAAGTATTACTTGTGTACCTTGGTGGGTCTAAAGAATTAAAAGAAAGGAAAGCTGAACTAAGAGATGCTCAGGGGCTACCTCCACTCACAGAAGACACCATAGAAATAACTAAGTTGATGAGACCCAGCTCCCCTCCGCTCAGTGCCGCAGATATGATAGAAAATCAAAACCCTGGAAGCAGAAAACTCAAAGTCCCAAATGAAAGACAGTTGAGAAGACAAACCTTCATGAAACAGACTTCTTTAGATGAATCAGATGAGCAACTATATGTTGATAAAGAGGAAACTGGCAATGGATCTGAAGACTATCCCATAGAGTTTCAAAACATACCAGATGCTCAATCAGAAAACAATGATTACCTCCCCTACATGTCTCCCAAACAGTATGAGAGTCCACCCCCTCCATTACCAAGAAGTCTTCCTTGGCTGTCCAAAGTGAGACAAAAAGACATTGACATGTTCATGGATAATGTAAGAATCAAATTTGTTGGCTACTCATTGCCAGGAGACCGGCAAACTATTGCTGGACTCCCAAATCCAATCCATGAAGGAATTGACATACTGAAGAAACACATGTACACTAGTCTCTCTGAGCTCCAAGCTGAGAGGGAGATAGAGATAGCCAGAAGCCCCCTGACAAAAGGAGAAAAAGAGGTAGACGAAACTGAAACTGAAACATTATATAGGGCAATGCTGCCAAACTTACCACAGTACATGATTGCACTTCTTAAAATTCTGCTAGCAGCCGCCCCAACATCAACTGCTAAGACCTACTCCATCAATATCATGGCTGATCTACTACCAGAAGAGATGCCTATGACAGTTTTACAGTCTCTTAAACTTGGAATTGATGTGAACAGGCATAAAGAAATCATTGTCAAAGCAGTCACAGCAATTCTTCTACTCCTCTTGAAGCATTTCAAACTAAATCATGTTTATCAATTTGAATTTATGTCACAACACCTAGTTTATGCAAATTGCATGCCACTAGTTCTTAAATTTTTTAATCAAAATATTCTCTCTTATGTTGATGCGAAGAATTCCATTCCTATATTCGACTTTCCTGCTTGTGTTATTGGGGAACAGCCAGAATTGACTAAAGAATGTTTAGACATTGGAGAAACTACAGTTTGGTATTCTTGGAGAAATGTATTCTCATGTATAAATCTATTGAGAATATTAAATAAGCTAACAAAGTGGAAAAACGCCAGAATAATGATGCTTGTTGTCTTCAAGAGTGCTCCTATTCTCAAACGCACTTTAAAAGTGAGGCATGCATTGATGCAGTTTTATGTGTTAAAACTCTTGAAAATGCAGAGTAAATACTTGGGCAGACAATGGAGGAAAACCAATATGAAAACAATAAGCGCGATCTATTCGAAGGTTCGGCACAGGTTGAACGACGACTGGGCGTTCGGGAATGATGTAGAGGCTCGACCCTGGGACTTCCAGGATGAAGAATGTGCATTGAGGGTTAGCGTAGATCGCTTCAACCACAGGAGATACGGTACTGGAGGGGATCATGAGTACGACCTCACACCTCTAGAAACAGACATAAACAGTGTTCTAGAAATGAACATGGAACTCGAGGAGGAATTCAAGGAAAATTATGAGGTATGGCTGAATCAGGAGGTATACCATAATGAAATAAACTGGGATGTATTATTAACTGCCTAGTGACATTTTAAATGAGATTTTAATCAGAGGTGTATTGTAAATCACTTTGCTAAAATCTATTTAGATTCCTTATGTATAGCATCATTGTGTTTAATCTCATATTATCATTTTTAGCGTTATTTTTACTTTGTATTGCTTAATAGATTTTATAAATTCCTTGATTTCTTATAGTTATTTATTAGATTGTTGTTTATGACTTAGAAAAATTAAATAGTCTTGTGATTCTTCTTAGATACATTTGGATAGGATAATGATTTTGCTGAAATATTTTAAAGGCACTTAAAAAGAAAATAAATGTAATAGAATTAATTGGCTTAGCCCAGCAATAATGTAAAAGGTGATTCTAAAATGCCACTGCCAACTAAAATAGATAATACTTATTCAGATTTATTTGAAGATCTGTTTAATTGTAAAGGTCTTGACACCATAACTCTAGTTATAATATTAGCGGCTAAGGGTTCATATACACGAGCGACAAAGTTGACATGCCGCTCGTGTGTATTAACGCTAAATAATTTGCATGGTTTACTACTAAAATAATTGTAATTAGATAAGATAATCAATGTATTCATTGCTTATACATACAAATAAACCACTTATGAAATTGCAATAATTGTAGTTGAAAAAGTATTTTTAAACATACTCATTTAAAAGTAGGCTCTATAGGACTTCTTACGTTTTAATAAAGTTTTGATGGTTCTCATACTTGTGTGTTTTAATTAAACTTTGAACCTCTTATATAGGTATACTAGTATCTACATAACACAAGATTTTTGATCAATATGTATGTAACTTTTTTGATTAATTTTCAGAATCTTTTATGCCGAATAAGCTAACCATCATTAGGTATGTAGGTACTATGCATAGTTATTATGTTAGATACTTATTGATCAATCTCTATTATAAATTAATATATTTTTACTAAGGGAGGACTTTAAACATAACGTCATGTAGTGCTTTCCAGCTTTCATATTTTAACCATATTTTTTAAATTCACCAAAAAGCTTCTTAATGGATGCAATATGGTTTGTTCTCACGTCAAACGTCTCCTCGATGACATAAGAACATTTGTAATACAACAATGGATCCTTTTATCGCCTAAGTGGTTGTAGGCGGAAGGGGAGTAATGGCCCATTTGGCTCAGCGGGGTTAGTCTCAACACTGGACCGCTTGGTGGGTTGTTTATAACCAGGTAAGGAATCTGAGGCTTTCATGTTAATTAGAAACCCTCAATTTAGTTCTTCAGGTATACTACAGAAGAGAGATGGTTCAGGTCTAGGCTAGTAGGCTTAGATTATTTTTTCAGTAGGAGGTTTTATCGTAAGTTAGTAAAATATAAGTTACGGGATAGCCTGTATAAGGACTTAATTAGGTAGGAGGTAGATAATATGTCGACGACCTCTGTGGCGCAGCGGGCGAAGGTCAGCCTGTGACGCAGAAGGTCGCGGGGTCGATTCGCTTCGAAACAAAATTTTTACTATCTGCAGATACTTATGTTTTTGTTCTGGCGTCTGGGTGTTCTATATGTAAATATCTTCTTTGAAATTAAAATAGATATTGCCGCGTGTAAATTGTCTAGCAATATTTATTTTTTATTTATATTTATTTATGTTATCTGCAACATTAATCTAGATGCCTACCTCACAACTAAGTTACCTACCAAGATTACTTAGGTCAGTATCTCTGAAGCTCTTTAAAAACAGTTAACCAAACCATCAAGGTATAAAATCTCAACGCACATGCATTTTCCGCTCTACAACTCGAATAATCTCTTTAAATATGTTTTGATGACATTCTTTTCCAGATTTCTTCCATGAACACACGACAATGCATTTAATTCTAAGCTTTATATTTATTGCAGAGGTGCAGAGTTTTCAGTTTGAAAATGAATTGAATGTGAACGATATTTTGCGTGGTGATTTGATGCCAACTTATTTCATTGATGGAAGTAATGAAGATAACTTTAGTGTTGGTAAGAGATCTGAGTCTGTGAATGGGTCTATTGACGCGGCTTTGTCTACTCTCGATTATCACAGGTAAGTGAAATTTTTTAACACTGGTCACTTTGGTAGGTAAAAAATATTGCTGGACAATTTACAGCAATATAATAGCCCCGTGGTAAGCTCGAAGCTGCTGTTAGATACTGATATAGTTAATATACTTACTAGATAGATATTTATATGTATAAATACATATCTGAGTGTTCCGTTCTATAAGTATAGAACGGAACACTCAGACACCCGAAACAAATATCTGTAGATTTGTTCACATTTTGTCCCGAGGCAGGAATTTAACCCGCAACCTTCTGCGTCTCTAGCAGACCTTCGCCCGCTGCACCACAGAGGTTGTCGTCGAAATATTATACCTATAGATATTTTTATTTATATATTAATTATGTATTCTTTTTTTATTAGAAAAATGATGAACGAATACCACTGCCGGAACTACGTAGCAGAACAGATCCTGGAGGAGATGGGCAAGAACGTGATCCAAGACCGCGTCGGGAAGCCTGCCCAGGAGCTGATGAGGCCCGACCTTCGCTCCAACCTGATGTACGACGTGGGCTCTGCGAATTACCAGGAGTGGTTGGCTAAGTAAATATCTTATTATATTTTATCTATCTTTCCATATTTAAATCGAAAGCCGGACACAGTTTAGCATTTGTGGGTTTGTGAGGTATCTGGCTATAGCTAAATAATAAAAAATATTGAGATGGGTTGCACTATTCTTAGGCTGGTACCATATGGCTCAGAGCTTTGTCTACACTGGAAGGCAATATTTTGTTCAAAATATTGTAGTAGATGATAGCTACGACGGAATGATATTTGATATAAAATATAGTTTTTGCCAATTTAAATAAAAATAAATCGTAATTAGGTTTATGATTATCAGAAAATTCGAAAGGGGGAATTATCTTTAACGTGTCCTTGAAAAGATAGGTATATCACTTATCTTGGGAGTAATTAAAACATTTTTTCAAGCAAACTAGATCGTTATGGGGAAACTATTTATAATCAGCAAGGATTCGTTGAAAAATGTGTGTAAATCTTTACTAAGTAAAAAGAGCGCGTTGTAATCTTTTGTTCCCGCAAAGTGTAAACACTCAAAGTTATGTTTATATTTAGTTCAAGTTTTATTAACTTTCATTAGTTTTATGTCTTAGTGCGTACCGTGTGATGCCTGCCTAAGAATAGTACCATCACGCTCGTGATGACGATTAGATAATGAGAAGTAGCTACAGTACCAACTTACTGTATCTGTATAGGTTATAAATAACTGTAACGTGAGACGTAGGTAATATGGTGATATTATGAAAATAATACCCCTTCGACATTTTAGGCAAAATAATTATGCAATAGTTTAATTTATTTTGTTTCTAACAGAGTAGCAGCATTTAACGATGTCTACCGCCACTACAACGTGGCTGGAAGTCCACAGGAGAACACCTCAATGACCATAAACAATTCCCTTTCGCTTCCGTTTCATTCTTCCACCTTCCAGACCAGAGAGTATGAGGTCTATGAAGAACCTGCCGCTTTCCCGGAGACCGAGGGAGTCCAGGATATCTCTAAGTATAGTAAGTTCTTTGGAATTTTCTGTTAATTTAAATGTGACCGCACTGTTGCTATTTCACATAACTTAGCTTAAAATCAGTTCTGTCGTTCTAAAGTCCTTGAAATGCACTCTTAAACATTTAAAAATTACAACATACTTTTAAACCTGTCTTAAATAGGGCTCTCATACAAATTCTATAGTCGTTTTGATGAAGAGGTGGTACAGTTGAGGCTGTGACCACATTTTCGGAACTTGTAGGAACATGAATGTCCATGAATTACAGATAAGTAACGTTTATTTTATTGCTTACGTCTGCGCTTGCCAAACAGCGGTCTCTATTCGAAAAAAAATCGTACCCAAACCTGATGGTTCACGGTGATTGCAAGTTACTACCAAAATAACTAGTAAATTTCAAAGGAGGTCAATCTAAAGGAGTCTAGTGGCGTAATGACGATAATAATTATGATAAGTAATTCCAGGTGGTGGCTACGAGTACTCGATGCCGCCGCCGCCGCCGCCGCTATACCACCACCCATCCCACGTGGTGGTGGAGGATTACGAGGAGCAGGACAGTCACCACGGGCTGGGCCTCGCTGATCTATTCGACATCTCGCTCACTGGCATCGCTTTTCTCTCTTTCGGCATGTTTGTGCTGCAAGTACTGATGTGTATTACTATGGTGAGCTAATGTATATCGTTTTATTTAATATTATTTTAATTTTTTAAGGCTCCATAATTCGTGCTTAGTGTTTCATTATTAAATAAGGTGATAATTGTGACTTCACTAGCAAATTTTTAATTGAGTAGGTCCTGATCAAACTAATCTTATAAAAGTCCATGTTTATGATGTGTTGGTTTTTTAGGCAATTGCGTTTGATTTGGGCTGACAAAGGCTTATAATTAAAAACAAGTTTATAACATAAAACCTTCATACACCATAACAAAAACGCGATCAAAGCCGCATGCCCTTTATCTATACCAGAAAATTAGTACCTTAAAATAATTGAGAGTGCGTTAACCCGCTAAAGGGTTTTCAGTAACTATTCTGTTGGTTTATAAATTATTCATTATTGTCCGGCAATATTTATTTATTTATTATAATAATATCTACTGCAACACATTAGAAAATTATATTACATTATATAAAAAGCTGAATGTGTATAATGGAGAATCGTCCACCTATTCTCGCATTCGTTGGTGAATGGTGACAGAAAGTAAGATAAATATATTATAGTATGTATTTTTCCATTTTCAGAACCACCAGCCTGTTATGCAAATGGTCGACGATTCCAGCACGGAAGATGTGTTCAGGTTTAAGCGACATTCAAGCGATTTTCAGCCTAAATCATTGGAGACGGCTAATACTTTGGCTAAATATGCCTTGCTTACTGTGCGGCCTAAAACCACCCCCTGTTTGTACCGAGCGTTGTGCATTGGAAATAAGAAAGCTAGACATTTAAAGGATGTGAACAGATTTTGGTTACCTGTTTGGCAGTACGTATAATTATATAGTACCTACTTACTAGATTTCTTATTGACGACCTCTGAGGCGCAGCGGGCAAATTTTTGTCTGCGTCAGGAGATTGCGGGTTTGTTTTCCGCCTCGAAACTAAAAGTGTAGGTAGGTACGTTATGCAGATATTTGTTCCGGGTGATCTGGATGTGTTTTATATGTATAATAAAAAATATTTACCTATGTTTCTAATATTCTATGTACCTATATTATTATATTCGTAAATATTTTTTTATAAATATTTCTTGTTATGTGAAACTTTATGTCGTAATAATTGTTTCAGTGCTGGTGTGGCCTGGGCTCGAGGCGGTGCCCTTGGAGCTATCAAGGCAGCTGCGTTGGGTCTGGGCGGGGCTGACTGCGATAACGCTTACCCTGTAGCGGAATGTGAGGCCTAAAGCCTTCAAAAGCCTTCAAAATCAAAATTGTTCCTTAAATTGTACTCGCGATTTGTAAGTCTAGTTTAAAAAGCTAATTTCGATTTATTAAAACTGTAATTATACAAAATCTTACCTTATGCCCATCAATCTTATGTATCTATATGTATAGGTAATTAATTAAAAAATGTCTATCTATGTAAGTATTTTATATTAGGTATATCAGAAATCTAGCACCTGTAACACAAGCTTCGAGCTTACCACGGGGCTAGTGTTTGCTTATGTTGCTGTGTGAATTGTCCAGCAATATTTATTTATTTAATCCTAATTACGTCCCACTAACGAGCACAGACTACTTAAATAGACCCTTGAGTCCTTTTACTATAAAAAAAGACATTTAATTTTTAAATAAGTTTGTATTTCTAACATAATTCTTATTGGCTATCGAAGTATTTATTGGCGTTGTACCCAAAAAGTAATCTCTAGCGTATTTTATTCTTACTCTAACTTATGCTCATAATTAATTACATTACTATTTACTAATTATCAGTAGTAACCTACATGACTAGACCTACAAAGTCCTACCTTAAAGCCTCAATAAATCCAAATTGCAATATTAAATCTACGGCGGTGATGATGGTAGAGTCACGGGGGTAAAAACACAGTTCAAAGGCGGATAGGAATAAGGGTTCAGTAGAGAATAAGCTTGCGGTGCGTGGCCGAATATTTGTCCGGGGAACAAGCCTTGCCGTTGTGCGATTTTGAGCCGTGAAGTTAGCTGTTTCTTCCACTTAGTCCGTCGATTTTGAAACCAGGTTTTGATCTGTACTTCTGTGAGGGAGAGTGCTTTGGAGAGCTCCATTCTTTTGGATACGCTGAGGTACTTGTCATGTTTGAACTCTGCCTCGAGTCTTTCGAGCTGCTTGGCGCTGTATGCTTGTCGCGGTTTGCGCTCAGGGCCCAATCTTCTGGGTCTACGGCTCTTATCATCTGAAACAAAATTAATGTATTGAATCCAATTCGATTTGGATTTCGAATTCTGAATAGAATCAACGTTGGAAAATGTATGTTGTATGTTAAACTAATAGCCTAACCTACTGTGTATTAATATCTACGAATTTTAACAGCTGTGAAAAAATATTGGTGTGATATTGGTTGGTAATTTTAATGGCTTAAAGTTTTAATTTATTCTGAAAACGTTTTATGACTTTTGTACCGTAGTTTGGTATTTTAGCACCTTCAGTGGCTATTAAAACTTGTGTGAGGTGACAACGTCCGGCAGTTGAATACATAATGATCCAAGCTTTCTATGTCAACAGTGACAAACACTCATGGAATACGACTAAATGCGGTCAAAACTGTTTTATGTAATTTTTGGTAGCACACAGTAGCAGTTTATTTTCATTCGTAGTTTTCTTAAACAAAAATGTTTTAAGATAAGGAACCTAATCTTAATAGATTCAGCATTGTAATGTCTTTCGACGCCCGACCTAGGTAAATAAAAACTTTCTAGAATACCTTAAAACTGAAATTCGATTTCCATGGACTCCAAATTAAATTATTTTATTTATTTTACCTTATCCATTTTTATCTAAATCTTATCAATTAAATAGGTAGAATATAGCTACTAACATATTTTATTCTTACTTTATTTTATTTTATTTTATTTTCAAAATTTTGAGAAACTTACAGCTAGACATAACATTATACATTATTAATTATATGACAAATTTTGCCAATTATTGACGGCCAATTAAAAGTTTCCATTGATGGGTAAACTAACAATATTGTTAATAACTTAAACAGACGACGTACTATTTTTACATAAAAAAAAAAGAGAAAGTTTTTACTCTTAAATAACTCAATAACCTTTTTAAATGAATGAAAGTTAAATTTAGAAAAAAATAAAAATTAAATTAAATTAAATTTACGTTTAAATTTTAAGAAATATATAACTACCTACTAACTATTTGCTCACAATGAAGAATCGCTCACTTAGTTCTTTCTTTAAATTGCTAATTGAAGTATAAAATAAATCAATATCTAAATAAGATTTAGACACATTGTTAAATAAGTTGCAAACTCTGATGATATACGAATTCTGCCTGTAGTTGGTGGATACTCGCGGTACGTACAGCGTATTCGGGTTCCTCAATGAGGCTCTGGTAGTACGCAAACTCAATAGTTCTAACAATTCAGGACAGTCAACCTTGCCATTTGCTATTCCGAAGAGATAAGATAAATCTGAAATATTCCTACGTTCACATAGAGGGAGGAAGTGAAACTTACGACATCTAGTTTCGTAATCTGGAAGGTATATCTTAGCACGATATTGTAAATAACGAAGAAATCTTTTCTGTATACCTTCCATACGTGTAATATAGGTCTCGTAACACGGGTTCCACACCTGCGAGGCATATTCTAGATGACTGCGGACGAATGCACAATATAATATTTTATAAGTTTTTAAATCTGAAAATTCCGATGACATACGCATGACGAATCCCAGTGCTTTGGAGGCTTTGTTAACAACTTGATCAATATGGCTATCAAATAGCAACTTGCTATCAAATAAAACTCCTAAGTCCCGTATAGTGTCAACTCTTATGAGGGGTACATTGAGTAGGGAGTATTCAAAAGGCACAGTAGTTAATTTCCGGGTGAATGAGCAGACAAAGCACTTGGACACGTTTAAATCTAATTTGTTTAGAATGCAGTAATTTTGAAATCTAAAGAGATCATCTTGCAAGTGACGAGCATCCGTGACATTACGTACCTGCATTAGTATTTTCATGTCATCGGCGTAAAGTATAATTTTGGAATAATGAAAACAGGTTGCTATATCGTTAACAAATATCGCAAAAATAAGGGGACCCAATAAGGAACCCTGCGGGACTCCCGAGGGAATGAACATCGGGCACGAGGAGTATCCGCTTAAGACAACCGTTTGACATCTGTTGCTTACATAGGAGGTGAACCATCTATACAAGTTACCCCTGATACCTATCTGATGAAGTTTCTGCAATAGTATGCTGTGATTAATTCTGTCGAAACATTTAGAATAATCAGTATATACAACGTCAACCTGCGAAGGCTCAGTCATGATCCTACTAAGGTACTCGGAACAGAGCAGCAGGTTTGAGGTTGTAGAACGCCCTCGAAGGAAGCCATGCTGCTGCGGCATAAGGTCATGTCGCAGAACTGAGTATAACTGACAATGAACAATTTTTTCCAAAACTTTAGCAAACAGACAAAGTTTGGAAATCGGCCTATAGTTTACCACATGGTCTTTAGGACCCTTTTTATGAATCGGAGTGACGTAAGCTGATTTCCATATATCTGGTACAACTCCTTCAGAAAAAGATCTACGGAATAATATGGCGAGTGGAAGAACGAGGCTTTCTGCACAGCGTACTATGTATATAGCTGGAATGTTATCTGGACCTGCAGATTTATTCAGATCAAGGTTCTTAAGTAGTCGTAATAACTCCTCCTCTACAACCTCAATCGTACCTATGTCGGCAGTAGTCATCACTTCTGGCAGATCACTCACTGGCTGATCTTGATTTACTGGACTTTCAGCAAATGTTGAGAGAAAATACTCTGCAAACATGTCACTAATGCAATTCCCTTGGTCCGAAGATCGTCCCGCATACTGCATTACAGCTGGGTAACTATTAGAGTTGTGTCTAGTTTTAATATAGGTCCAAAACGCTTTAGGGTTTTTTTTAATAAGGCTTTCAATGTTTTCTATATACTGACTATACATATCTGTTTCTAAAATACGGGCTCTATTTCTTAATATAACAAAAGAATCCCAATCGCTTTTGTTACCATAGATCTTAAATTTTTTATGATATTTCGCCTTCTCGCGTAGAATTTTTATAAGTGGACGTTTGTACCACAATGGGTATTTACGAGATGGAACAGTAAGTTTGGAGGGAATATAAGTATCTCTTAAGGTATTCAAAGTGTCGTACAGAAATCTAACGGCATCATTTATATTCCTATTATTTAATTCTAAAGTCCAGTCTATGGCGTTAATTTTGGAACAGATTAATTTAAAATCAGCATCATTATAAAAGAACTTTGTAAATGAGTGTGGCTGAATCGCGTGTAAATGCACAAAATCAACATCAGTTACAATTGACGGATGGTGTAAATCCTCCGGTACCAAAGGCGAGGCACAGGGGCGGACTGAGACGTCACTATTAGAAAATATCAGGTCAAGAAGACGGCCGTGACTAGTGTTAAGAACATGATTGTACTGTGCTAAGTTGCATGTCGTCATACTATCAATAAATTCGGTTTGATAGGCGCCTTGTAAATTACTCGGAGCAAGACACAGCCCGCCAGTATTATGCGTCCATGAAATAAGTGGCATATTAAAATCCCCTAAAACAATAAACTTATCTAAAGGGTTTTGTATTATAATATCAGATATTTTATCAGTGAAGTTAGACACTTGTATTGCCATTGTGTTACCTAAGTTTTCGGCGCAAACATATATTACACAGATATGCATTTTACACACTGAACGCGGGCTACGCGTCCGAACCGTGAGTGTGACCCACAGGTCCTCAGCAGACGACGACCAGTCACTGCGGCACTCGGCGGCCAGCTCGCGGCGGACCGCCAGCAGCACCCCGCCTCCTTTCCCCTGCCTAGTGGATGCATAATTACGATCACGTCTAAAAACTAGGTAACGATCGTCAAAAAGTTCACTATTATTAATTCCATCAACTAACCATGTTTCAGTTAAACAAATAATGTCATACGAACTTAAGCAGATACTCCTATAAAACTGCGCTGTTTTAGAACGTAAACCGCGTACGTTTTGATAATAAACACTAATCATATTTAAAAGTTAATTTTATACGTTGTATATGCAGTAAAAAGCAGAATATTATAAGATTGTATAGAAAGTAGTAAACAGAGAAGCGATAAAAAATTGATTTAACTTGTATTCCCAAAAAATCAGGGTAGCAATAGTTATTTAACAAATTTGAAATGTATAAATTACATAAGAATATGGCAAAAACTGTAAATAAAACTGTATATGATTGATTAACAAAATAAACTAGCAAAATATGAGCATAAAAGTAATTAGAGCGATAGTGTAAAGAATAGCAAATGGTCGGGTGACTCACCGTCATTGTGGATAGCGATAAGCGAGCGCTACAGCAGTGACAAAGCGCATAGTGAAAACCGGTTAGCGAGGCAATGCTAAAACTTATTGAGCGAATTCTTAGACAAGCACAGGAAACCATTGAGTAGCACAACGTTAAAAATAAGTTAGAAAATATGCAACATATTATAACTTTTTTAAATCCGATTCCGTGCGTATGTGTATTTTTGGTGATTGCTCGTTTTTTCGGACAAAAATTTTACAACCTCTGACCCACGTATACGCATACCCCTTCTCTTTTGCCAAAGCTTTGACCTTATTTAGCAGCAATTTGTTCTCCACGGTAAGATGGTCGTTCACAAATATTCTACTGCTCCCTGGCATCTTCAAAGCTGACGCAGTGATGGTACATTTCCTGGCTGCAGCTACGAAGTCGTCCTTGAGGTACCTGCTGTGTACTGCAACTATGATTGTCTTAGCGTCCTTATTATTCCGCATAGGAATCCGTGCTACATAGTTTATTTGTTCTTTGGGAATAGTGTTTTTAATAAAACTCCCAATTTTAGAAACTACCTCAAACAGGTTTTCGGTGCTGGAGTAAGGTACTCCCTTGATCTCGATGTTATTGAGACGTGACCTTTGCTCGACCTCTCGACTATGTAATTCTAACTGCTCCACTCGAAGCTGCAAACTAACGACGTCATTTTTGGTTGTTTGTAGGCTGCTGATATCCCGCTCCATCGCCATAATTTTATCTGACAGTGTTCCCATTTTTTGGTCAACAAAGTCAATCGAGGTTTTAATGTCCGCGATCTCCATTTTTATAGACTTTAGGTCCTATAAGAGATAACTCGGCTTTAATATTTTTAATCGCCTCATCCAGCCCCGGAAGAACCGCTATTTGTACAGAGAGGCGTTTAAGCTCAGCCATCACTGTATCGAAATCAGCTGGCGAAGGTGAGTTAGTAGATGCTGATTCGCTGTTCGAGGATGGTAGAGGGCTAGGTGTTCTGCCATTCTTACACGCCAAACACTTCCATGCTGCTTTACGGGCTTCTCCAAGACGGCGAAATCCTTGTTCCGTTACACCGGCGCATGCAAAGTCGTATCTATTCAGACAGACGGAGCACTGGGGACCGTCAATAGACTCCGTGGAGCAGCTAGCGCACTTAAACATTATTGGTACTAACTCACGCGCAGAACACTTAAACAATTGACAATTTAACTTGGTATTGAGACGGAGCGTATAACCGGTCTGTACGCGTCTGCACTGTCCGTTGTCTGCGGACTGACTGTATGTGTGAATACGTAAAGTATTGTCCTATAACGTAACCTGAAAATTTATTGATACAACAGGCTTATCGTAATCAGAATAGAATTCAAGATGCCCTTTAAATAATCTAATACAAACAGCCCCAAACATTCTAAGAAGCGCTACAAAATTAGTGTTAATCGTGAAAAATGTCCAACACACGTTCTAATTGCCAGCGCCAACAGAGTTCGGTGTGGTTCGTTAAGGCGAGCACACACGGCATTCGTCGAAATGTCGCCGCTCGCAGGCTACGGTGGTCGGACTTCGCACTGAGGTGTTAGTAAACAGCTGCCGAGCCGATAATTACCAACAAAGCTCGCGTGTTTGTGCACGCCCTTACTAGTCCTTCGTACACGTTCTTTTGAAAACTTTAATTATAAATAAATATTGCTATCTAGCCCCGTGGTAAGCTCGAAGCTTGTGTTACGGGTGCTAGATTTCTGATATACCTAATAATTAATCAATTAATTTAATTGTAAGGTTTGTAATAAACGGGAGTGCGAATACGCACGTTTTTGAATCTTATCATGCCTTTTAGTTACAAAACTTTTAAATTACTACTTATGAGTAACTTTTCAAGCACTTCACTTTTAAAAGGTTCCGGTCCGTAAAATGTTAACTTTCTCCCCCCATACCAATACCAAAATCTGCTGAGGCAAAATTATGAAAAAATAAATACAAAGTAAATACATTAATGAATTTCAAAAGTTCATAATAGTGCGCAATACCTTAAAATATGTTTGCATTTATTACTAAGAAGCTTGCAAAGTTCGACAATTCATTCTCGTAAACTTTACACACGTACTCAGTGACATGTTTATATCAACAAAGCTCTTAACCACATTGATTTATTATGAAAATACAAGTAATTTTCCACATAAACGTTCTCATTTTCATCCCAATCGCACGGTAAACGCTTACGTAAACTGTTAGCGTTGGTTTAGCACGCTCTGCGCATGTCTGCCTGTTGACACGCGCGGGCGCAGCGTAAACAATACACGAGATTGTGTTTATAGCCACTTAACGCGACTGCGCGACAATTCCGATTAGTACACGAAAACACTGTTTGCTTCCAGTGAGAGTAGCTACTTTGTATTGGGGACGACATTTTGAATTTATATAGATGAAGGTACTTTGAAGCAGCCATTCTATGTTGAACTAATAAAAATAGTAGGTACCTATGAAATTATCGGCCGAGTAAATTATAGTAGGTACCTAGACAAAAGTGACTTTAAGTTTTTTCGAATTTATACTTACTGTTCGTCGTTCTGAACCTATTTTGTTGATTTTGATGAAGACATTTCAAAAGTGACCATGATAAGGAAATCAGGGTTTGATGATGGCAGACCACAGAAATCGAGGGGATCTTTCAAAAATCGTACGTGTGAAGCGACTACTGCATTTGTAAGTTTTTTATAGATGCAGTTTGATGTCGGCTTTTTTCAATTAATTTTTAGTCTTTGTTAGTTAGTTAGTTCTGAAATTGCGTTTTACGATTGTGTCTTTGCAAGTATTCAAAGTCTGCTTATCGCAAGATTTACCAGCTTTTCTAAGCCAGATGGGTTATGATAAATCATGGTTAGTGAAAAACTGTACACTACCTACACTACACTATGACATTTTTGCTTCGAACCTGTACTTCACTAGTCTACCAAACCATGGATTTCGCTATCACGATGCGCTACTGTATCCTACTTAACCTACCTTTCCTATATAATTCACAAATACGAGCCCAAATAATTAATCAGACAGAAAAAGCAATAGATATCGGATAGTAATGTGGGGTTGGAGGCTGCGTGTGAGATCGTGTGAAAGGCCGCAGCCGCCGACGACACGCGATTGCGTCACGCCAGCATCCGAGGGCGTCATGGTAATTAGATGAACCACAGATGGAACTACTGATTTAACCTTATATATTATTTTAGCGATAATAAGAGGATTCGTCTTGGCGGTATTAATTTTGATCGCTGACTGTACAAACAGCGATCATTGTTATCGGCCCAATTCATCATTATCATTTCAGCTATCGGCGTCCACTACTGGACATAGGCCTCCCTTAATGACCTCCAGGAAAATCTGAAAATCTTTGAGGGAGGCCTGTTTTCAGCCAGTTGTTGTCATAAAAAACTTGTATCTTGACTTCATACCAAATACCCAAGACCTTAATTCTATTGCTAAGAAGACCTTTGGGTTTTATTAATAAGATGAACTCACCAAAGAACGTAGAAGGTTGTTGTGTGGCGAGCCAGTGCGCGTACGCATGTCCAGCGAGGATGCCCGCGTCACTCAGCGCAGACAGCTCAGGGCACGTGGACGTCGAGGATACTGCACAAATATAATAAATAATAATAATAAATATTGCTGGACAACTCACACAGCAAGATATAGTCCCGTGGTATATAAGCTCTAAGCTTGTGTTACGGGTTCTAGATTTCTGATATAGTTAGTTTAGTTTATCTTGGGGACTCCTTTTTCCGCAATTGTAGGTACCTACTCAAATTTGGTCCTTTGTGCTTGTGGTTGGTCCGCTAGTGTAACCAGCCTAACTCCGACCAGAAGCACAGAATCGTCCTGTTATATATAATATATATTACATACATAGTAAGACATATATTTGCAGATCTTACAAATTGTTGTCTCGAGGCGGGAATCGAGCCCGCAACCTCTTGTGTCGCAGGCAGACCTTCGCCCGCTACGCCACAGAGGTCGTAGTAAATTATTAGTTTTTTATGTATGATTAAGAATAATATGTAGGTATAGTAAAACCATTTCTAAAATGAACGCCCCTCCACCGAATTCTGTTTTTTTTTTCTGTGTATTCTGTTTTTCTGTATTTCCTCTCACACGTTGAAATCATCACGGTTTTGTGGAGGGGAGTTCATTTTTAGAATGGTTTTACTATACTTATATAGTAGCTTTCTATGTTATATTTCTGATATCAAGTAGGTAAGCTTGTGTGTAAGCTTTTGGCTTACCATGGGGTTAGATGTTTCTGTGTAAATAATAATTGTCCACCAATTTTATTTATTCCATATTTATATCATGATGATGATGATTCTTTTGATTTAAGACAATTAAAAAGTGCGACAACGGATACGGCTAGCAAACACGTAATGGTGTTCATTATGAATTTATTTTTCTTAAAATAAATTTATTTTTCTTTTCCGCGACATTTTTTCCGGAAACGTTGAACATTTTGAGATCAACAGTCAGAGAACAAAGTAAAAAGCGGAAACGTTATTAGTTTTGGATGTAATTAAGAGGAAATGATACGTTCAGCCTTAGGTAATTCTCATCCTATTTGGCAAGAAGATTGGTCAAACCTATTAATCTACACTCGAGAGCAATGAATCCGGGTCACTCAAAGAATCCAAAAAATCTCGGAAAGTAAGAATGCTAGGTTAATGCAATAAATTGTATTTAATAGACAATTTAATACTCCTTAAATGAAAGTTAAAAAAATATGAGTCACCATACATTTTATTTACACAAAATTACATAAAGAAAAAAAACTGCTGATCTCTCCTTAAAACAAAAATAGGAAACATGAAATTTTTGAACTTTATGACGATTTTCTTGAATTTCAATACTTCGTATTACCTCCTCGTGCTTCCATTACTGCGTTTACGCGGTTTGGCATGCTGTACACCAAGTTCCTTATACGATTTTGGGGAATATTCTCCCATTCCTCTGTGAGAGCAATTTTGAGCTCAGGAAGCGTGATTGGGGGAGGGTTTCGTTGTTTTACGCATCTCCCTAGCTCGTCCCAAGCATGCTCGATCGGGTTGATATCCGGGCTGCGCGCTGGCCACTCCATACAAGTAATGTTCATCTCTTGAAGGTAGTCATTCACAATCCTACCTGTATGAGGTCGGGCATTGTCATGCATAAATATAGCATCCTCACCCAAATTGACCATAAATGGACCAACGTGTTCGTTGAGGATTTCTTCCACATATCTTACGCTAGTTAAAGAGCCGTTTTCTATGATCACCAGCTCTGTGCGACTTTCAGAGGAAATTCCGGCCCACACAAATACAGACCCACCACCGTAGGCTACTTTTTCTTCGATGCATGCTTGCTTGAATCTTTCCCCTGGTCTTCTATACACTCTGTGTCTTCCATCGTGCTTGTAGAGCATAAATTTTGATTCGTCGGAGAACATAACTTTCGACCAATCTAGCATTCTTACTTTCCGAGATTTTTTGGATTCTTTGAGTGACCCGGATTCATTGCTCTCGAGTGTAGTTAAATATATTTTATTCGATCGCGGATTTCCCTTTTCCTCAGTTTATGCCAAAAATTGTCATAGATTGAGTTACATTTTACTCGTATGACAATGCTATTGAAGCATTTTAACTATTTGTGTTATTACTTCTTAATTTTTAAATACTTCTCAATAGATTATTATTATATCTTTACATTCTGTGTTTAGAATGGCCCTTTTATCCGAAAATAAATATAAATTGAATTGAATCTTGTATCTGAGAATAAGAAACAAAGGTATGTGATACATTGTTTAACGGTAAACGTTGTAATTTATTTTGCTGTTTGTTATAGGCAGGGATCCGTAGTACATGAAAATCAAGTGATTACTAACAAGCTAATTTTTGGTGAGTAGCTTCGTTTCGATGAGACGTCCAAAGATATCCTATACCCAACTCTCGATTGTGGTAGCTAACAGAGATATCAAGGATAAAAAAATTCAAGGATGTAAAACCGGGATAACGGACCACGAAATTTGTCGGACAATATGTCCGTTAGATTTTATATATATTAATTAAGTATACAACAAAAAATCAGCTGGTTAGTAATCATAGTAATCATTTAAATTGACCTCGTTTTCGACACATTTTGGAAATGGCGGACTCTTTGATCAAACCATAGGTTTTGTAGGACAAACATGTTTTTATATAATTTAGATAATTATCTTGAGATATAACATATTGTCCGACAAATTTCGTGGTCCGTTATCCCGGTTTTACATCCTTGAATTTTTTAATCCTTGATATCTCTGTTAGCTACCACAATCGAGAGTTGGGTATAGGATATCTTTGGACGTCTCATCGAAACGAAGCTACTCACCAAAAATTAGCTTGTTAGTAATCACTTGATTTTCATGTACTACGGATCCCTGCCTATTACTCCTTAAACGGCTCAACCGATTTAGATGAATTTTGGTACCTACTTAATTATAGTTTAAATGAGAAAAAAAAATTTATATTTTGATTTATAAGACCTACAATGCAAAAGCTCCAGGAAAAAGCAAATATAATTCTTTTAAAGATATTTCAAGAGAGATTAATCTATTCTTTAACTACTAGGTATATATTTATAAAAAAAAACTAAACTGAACCGGAATATGTAGGTAAGTTCAATAGGTACTCACCATTTCGCTCATCCGCCGTTTCCTCTAAATGTTCCTCGTGCGGAGAATCACTATGTTTTTTGTCGTTATTATTCCCCAAAATACTATCTATGAGAAATGTTTTGCTTTTACCATTCATACAGTTAGAACTTTGATTTTTGCTCACACTTTTTGAACTCACTACTGCTCTATTAGGAAAAATAACTCTATTTTGTCCGAAATAAAATAGTTTTTCATTGAAACTGTTTATTTTATCCTTTTGAATTTTGACCAAGTCTTTTGTTTCACTGTTTTCACATATATCTATTTCATTTTCACTTTCGGACTCGGCTCCGGATTCACTGTAATTTGAGTCTTTATCACAGATAATTTCCGAGTTAAATTGCGATTCGTTATCACACGTACTAGAAATATCATCTATCGCTTCCATTTTATCACCTTCCGATATGTTCTTATAACATGAGAAACGTCTAGCAAAGGAGCCGCGGATTGTAAATCTCCGAAACGATAGTCAGAGTTGTCGGAAACTGATAATTGCTTCCGAAAATAGGTGGTTCCTTCACATCGACCAATGCTGTAGGTATGCTCAGAGATTTTGCTTGCTTGCTACTGGCTGGTTGGTTCTGGTGGGGGCAACGCCATCTTAGGTGGGAGGGGCTAACAACCTGCTAAAATTCACACCTTTCTTTTATTTGATAACACGTTGTCAGAGCTCTTTAGCTCATAAAGGATCTCTAAAAGCTTGGGATGAGGCGGATCCGATTTCCCGGTTATTGTTTGATTAATGTCGCGGGGTTAAGTGATTTAGTAAGCAATCTGGGTTTAAATGTAATTTTAATGGATTTTGCAATGCTTGTTTGTTCTGCTTTATTAGTGGAATCTTATTTTTAATCGCCAAGAGTTATGATGTCATTGTTGTCCTTTTAAATATTGGGCTTAAAGTACTTATACTACAATCAACACAATCCTATAAAAAAACGAAGGTTCAGCGTTTAGTTAAAAAGCATATAAAATATAGGTAGTGTAATATAATAATTCCTCGAGTGTAATATAAATATTGTTAAGAGGTAGGCTAAATTTATGATGAAAGGGCGGATTTGGTCTTGGTTAAACAAGACTATATTATTTAACCCTATTATTTTCTTATAGGTAGATATATATTGTGCCAGGCCACACCAGATATAACTTAGTTGATGACGTTATTTCAAATTAAATCGTCTGTGTTTATTCTATGAAACTAATGGTTCAATCATTTTTTTTAATTTTACTCCTTATTTATACAGGATAGCTTAAAACACAATAAATTCAGGTATGATTCAATCGAGAGCAGTGTAGGTCATTTTATATCACGATAATAATAAGTTGATTTATTGACCCGCTGTTTCAAGTCAACATCGGCTCCATCGTTCAACGTGTAGACAAATACTTATACATTTGTCTATGGTGATACCATAAACTTATAAACCTACCATTGGCAAACATCCTATTCATCTTGTTAATAATCTGCCTGAAGTGAACTAGCGAAATCTTCTGGTAGATAAATGAACTAGGTCTATCTTGTTCACTGCTGTAATTCTTACTCAAGGGTGGCACCAAGTTATGAACCAAGTTTTGGAGGGTGGTTTCAATTTCGCTTGAAAACGTTGTTTTCGTGTCTCAGTGTAGATGGCGCTACTAAAACAAACCGTAGCATAGACCTTCTTATAACCATACTCCTTGCTCCGTTATAAACGTTCCATTAGCTGAAGATAGATGGCACTTGGTGTGTTAATGTTTAAAACATTTGCTAAAGTTTTCGATGTTGAAGACACTTTAAAGTGTTCCATTTTATCTACGAGTCTATTTGGACTTCCTGCATTGTTGAACTAAATAACAAAAAAAGAATAAACCAATTTTACTATTATTATTAGTCACTATTTTTGGAGTTCACGTTTGGGATTCAAGTTTTTTAATTCTGAAAAATCTATTAAGTACTGATTTGTCCAACCAAAAGACTCAATATTCGAGCAAGTGGAATTAAAGTGATGTAGGTACTTTAATATAAAAGATTATTATGAAGATTAACTTTTAGGAACTATAGATACATTCTAGTATTACCTATTTAAACTTAGTTCTTTAGTATTATGTATATTACCTATCTTCCTACGTAGACCTAAATGGTCTTGTATTATTTCTGACGAAACAAAACAAAACCTCTCAAGGGACAGAATTTGAAGAGGTATAAAAGCATCCATTACTTTACAGTAAGAAATGGGTGTGTTATCTCGACAGGTGTAAATGGCTGTCATGTATCAAGGATCCCGGCTATCATACAGGGATACTAATCAGGATCCTATTACCACTATCGTCTTTTGTATCCGTCACTAAGGTTAGATTGTTAGTCTATGTGTAGGAACATAATAGGGTATAAAGTTACACATACCTTCAAATAAAATAAATGATTTTATTTCTATCTTCTAGGTTCATTTTCAAAATTTTCACTTACTACCGAGTCGTAGAGTACAAAATCATTTGAAAATTGTAAAAGAACTTCTCATAACTAACATTATCCACAGAACTGTCTAGGATATTGGAATAAAAACTTACCTCTGTAATTACAGGTCATACAAAAACATTATAAATTAAGTATCCAGGTACCTAAAACAAATAATTTACAAACAAACCACTCAGCTAGGAATTTTGTGATGCAGATTTTCCAGTGCAAATTGGTGCCAACTTTCTTACGATCGAGTTGGAAAAAAACTGTAAGTTCGCCACAACCCATCTTTAGATATTGTGTACAGTCTCCAACTATAAAAGCTGCAAAATGTAAGTTTCTTTATGATTTATGAAGGAAAAATTCATAAACGCAAATAGTTCCATCACTGAAATGTATATTGAAATGATGCATAAATTTAAAGTAGAGGCTCATAAAACTGCTCGCAATATTTCAAGGTAGGGCAGATACCCTCACTCCCTGGGGTAGTGTAATATTGCAAGGACATATTGGAACTGTCTGTGAATCAGCTGTTTTACTAGTAGCTATACGACACAGTACAGTCAACATAAAAATACTACAGAATATAAAACATAGTATCTTAATACCAGTTTAAAATCTATATGGTGTAACAAAATGGATACTAAGGTAACAAACCATTTACAAAAAACAATTAAAACATTTTTAAGTCTTTTGACACCACAAAGTTCATTACAGAAAAGTCTTTACAGAATTAACCATATTTATTAAGAATAAGAATATTTATTTCAGTATAGGTACTTAAAAAACATTTAGTAGGTATTTAGTACTTGGTTACTATTTTAGTTACTATTTTAAATTAACCTACTTAACATTATCAAAGAAACTTTACTAACCTAACAATAGGCACTAGATGTTGCATATTTATAAAGAATAAATATTTTAGTCACTGTTACACTGTTTAAGACAATAAAACAGCTATTGTTAAAGATTTCATGTTTATTCATTCGTTAGATGATTAGGAGTATTATAATATAACCAAAGATTACGCAATACTGGTACTCTTGGTGTAAAAGCGGTTTTCATCCACACAGCTCCCGTACTACAACAGAAAAGAAATATTCCTATTTTAAAATTCTGGAACAAAATTGTTCTGAGATTTGAAACAATTTTTACGCTAAGCATTCGCGATGCAAAAGATAGACTACATACCTTCTCGATCAAGACATCTAAAACTCCTCATATTATTGAAAAGAATGTGCATTGCACAAATTCGGCCCTAACTGGAACTTCGGCAGAAACCGGGCTTGTTTAAATTTCGAACGGAAGGAATTTTTCAAACTGTTTTCTTGAAATTTAGTTTTTTCGGTTTGGGATGCGGTTTTATTTTAAACTTTGTTACGTTTTTAAGAATAAGGAGATTAAAGAGTAGTTACCGAAAAATTAAGTTTTATATTTTTAGGCCGTTGTATCCCACTGCTGGGCAAATGCCTCCCTTGATTGCACCATGACTCTCTCTCCTGTGCCAGTTGGACCCATGTCTTCTCCTATGCATCCAGTCACCGACGCCTTACTCTGTTGATAATACTCGCAAAGCTGCCAGCAGAAAGCCAGTATCAGAATTTAATAAATAAATCTACAAGCACACTAATCTACCCAAAAAGCGACATCGAGGCATATTTTTCCCGGAAGATTTAAGAACCTTAACGTATTTAAACGTTACCAATTTTCCATTCTCTATTGTCCGCCTTCGCATATTGTATTCTAACGCCGGAGTAGGATTATGAGAACACGCCCTTAATCCTCGGGTAATATATTTTTGTGGGATATATTCCCAATAGCTCCTAAGCTCAAATCAAAGAGGTATTGCTTTATTTACTTTTGTAAATATTACGTTATTTTTGGATGTTTTATCTCTAAATAGGCTGATGGTAGTCTAAATAGCCTTAGGTTCTTCCTAGATTCAACAGGTAGCGTAGGAACTTCGATAATCTGTACCTTCTTTAAAAACAACGAGCATTTTTGAATTAATTTATATAATATAGATAATGTTCTGGACAACCACACTGGACGTCATAAAAGAAAAGTTAAATTGTCACTTTTCTTATTCGCGAGAGAAGACCAATCTAATACTTTTTCATTAAAGTTTCTAGAACAAGTTTTTTTATTAGAACTAACATCATTCTGTTATAAGGGTACGAAATAAGATACTTTGATGAAATAGGTCATATTTGGGATCAAAGTTTTGTATACAAAAGTATCGAATTACAATATAAACCCACAAACCTAGTGTAGTTAGTTTGCAGAACCAATCCTTTAAACAATCAGTATACAATATATAAACGTTTCAGTAAAATTTACATTTTTAAATTGACACTTTGAAATTTTGTTGGAAAATATTTGGTTTACTAAAAAAAATATTTTATAAAAATGTACTAAATTACAGAGGGGTTTCTAGGTCAGTTAGTCGTATAGGTATATTTTTTGTCGGAACCACATTTAATATTTGTTTCAAAATACGGGTTAGAAATAGGTATACAGGTATAGATAAAATACAACATTCCAGAAATAATAAGTAGGTAATACAACTATTCGTTTCACTAGTACCACCATTGCCAACATTTTACTTTACTTGTTGTAATCTTTATTTAGAATGTAGAGTGAACTCAAAATACAGATAAATAACGGATTGTAAAGCTTTATTCTAGTTCACCTTATACACTTTTTACCAAAGTTATATACGAGTAGGGGAGGTAGGGGAGGGATGGGCAGTTGGGAGACATTGGCACCCCCCTTTTATTCTGATTTGATCTTAGATTTTATATTTTTCTTGATTTGGTAGTTTACTTTACCGACTGGCACTACTGTTCATCCATAGAGTATCTGTAATTTCTGCGAGTTGTCAAACACAAACACGTTTGACAGTTATGCAGTCGTAAAAGTAAGTATTTTGTTGCGGTTTCGGATCGTAATAAAGAGAAAACTAATTAAAGGTATTTGTATTTTCTATTAATTATCTATTGCATATTTACTAATCTATAAATTAAACTGAAATTCAAGACTAAATACGTAGATTCAAAAAAATACCGGTAACCTATGTCGAAAATGAATACAGAGGGAGTAATGGGCATTTGGGGCTCGGGAGGTTTGGGCATGCCCAATGCCCTATTATGTATAAGAGGATTTTAAAAAAAAAATTCAAGCAGTTGACATAGCTAGTGTCCTTTTAGACGACATTAAAACTAAATTGCCAGTACCAAAGACATGTAATAAAACCAAACGCAGTAGCTCTAAGTACACGTTTGATAGTCCTTTATGGGTTATACCCAATCTCAGATAAGTTAAGATACTTTTTAAGTGTTGTTTATTCGTTAACTTTTATTTTTGGTTTCTATTATTGATAAAGTTTAAAAATCTGTTTATTTGTTAACTAATTTTTGAATTCCATTATGGATATAAAGTGATTTATAGACCGTGCCCAAGCCTCCCACAGGGTATGTCCAAGCCTCCCTACCATTGGGAGCATTGGGCACTTTTGACTTGGTTTATAAAATATCTCGTAATATTGAAACTAATTGTAATTTTTAAGAAGGCTCTCTAATTATATCTAGCCAAATGTGTGGTGCAATAAGAATTGGCAATAAAAGTTGATTATCTATAAAATCTGATTTTTTATTCAATAAATAGTAAAAAAGTGCCCATCCCTCCCCTACCTCCCCTACCTATGTAGTGACATTAGATAGATCCTATTGAAGCGGTTTTGAGTTTAACATTTCCCCAAGTCAGGCAAGAAAATTGGCCAACAAATATGATGAGTTGGCGAAAATTTCACATGCAAACTCGAGAGATAATCTGCATACATTAAACATGATACAAGAATTTAAATAAAATTACTAAGGTGGTAATTCTACTCTTAGTAACTTAAGAGTTTGTTCAATACGATAACATTTTACATTTTATAGTACACTTATTAACTTCTGCTTTAGTTGTTATTTAACGGCACTTTCCAGAAATTGAAGTTACCAAAAAAATATTCTTACTGTTTCATAAAAAAAAAATCTGAAGGTTTGTCTTAACACTAATCAGTGCCCATTATGACGCTACACCGCAATGTGGCGACGACGCAGCTCACCTCCGAGATTGGGCGGTGAGTGTGTTAAACTAGTACCTATAACAATAAACAACTCGTCCAGCCATTACTCATATAGCAAAGCGTGTGAAAGCAGTAAGTATAATATATAGATATCACATCAAAACTCACTTAGCAAGTTGAAACTATTGAAGCTCGTAGGTGATTGGCTCGCTGATGCAGAACGCACCTGCAACTTTGCATAGCAAAGGCTTCTAGGCTAATTTGCAAGTTTGTTTGGTCAAGTTCCGATATCCACATGCTCCCTAGGTTTCAGCCATTATCAGTTTTATTCTAGGTTATAATCAACCTTCTTATTATCTCTATGGCGTGCTGGACGAAGATCCGACTGCGATACAGGATGTTGCCGGTTCCATAACCGTCTCAGGACTAATGTTTGTACGATCTGTAAATATTTGATTCGGTTGTTCTGGGTGTTTTCTATGTTCCTATATTAAAAATATATCTTTGTAGTTAATTGTATTAACTACTAGTCGACCCGCCAACAGCTTCGCTTGCGTTTTATACGTTATCTACATAATCATAGCTTATATTAGGCAGTGGCGGATTTACAAATTTGCCGCTAGTAGGCCATTAAATTTTTGCCGCCCCTACTGACTTTTAAAATTCAATAAGTACGTAGTAGTACCTATAGTTTAATCCCGTTATTAGTATGATTATGAACTTAATGATAAAATAGTCCGGTCAAAATAGACATATAAAGTTATATTAATTCGCACCTTGCTGAAAATTGGCATAAATGTTAGGAGCCCTATCACACAATTTGTCAAAAGTCCACATGGTCCACTCCACAGGCATGGAAAAAAAGTTATTCAAGGTCTAATGTTGTTAAAATCAGTTTTTTTGTAAATGTCTAATTTCCTATGGGTTTTTTGCCACTTGTATTTGTTACAATATTGTAGAAGACAAAATTCTCTACAAATTATGTTCATAAAAACATTCATGAGATGAACCGTTTTCGAGATAGAGGGCGGAGAGCGCGCGGCCACAGCATCACTTCAAGGGGAATTCGTATGGGGTTTGGCAATGCGAAACGATTTTCTGGAACCTATCTTGACAATTTTAACACCTGCCCAATTCAACCTGAGAATTTCTCAATTCCTCGGAGGCAACGATTGACCTTAACTGACCGCGCGTTCTTCGCCCTCTATCTCGAAAACGGTTAACCGTATGTAGTAAACAAAATAAAATAATATGTGAACAAAATTAGTAGAGAATTTTGTCTTCTACAATATTGTTACAAATACATGCAGCAAAAAAACCCATATAGACCAGTGCAGATGCCTTCAAAAATGGTCAAAAAAGGAAAAAAATAGTAGTAGGATGAAACCCATTAGAAAAGGAGGGGAATATGATAAAAATGAAAGGAAAAATAAATTACGGTCGATCTGAGTTCGGAAAGTGGTAGGGGGGGGGTGAGTTTTAAGGGTAAAAATGGTTTATTTCGATTTCCGGTAAAACTACAAGTCCTATGAAAAAGTCCTATATTCGTTGAAATCTCTACTTTCTGATGATTAAAAAAATATATACATTACAATAGTAAATTTTCTCAGAAAATGCACAAAACCGAAACAAAAATTTGTGTCATTATGAACAATTGCATCATAAAAATGTGATTTTATTTAATTTTGTCTTTTCAGACTATTAGAATGGATGAATCTGTTTGTATTATCTGCAATAAGTCGGATTATAAGCAATAATATTAAATAAAAATTGCAACAATCACATTTTTATGATACAATTGTACATTATGATACAAATTTTTGTTTCGGTTTTGTGCATTTTCTGAGAAAATTTACTATTGTAATGTATATATTTTTTTAATCATCAGAAAGT
Organism: Chloroclystis v-ata; assembly: GCA_963691955.1. NCBI lineage: Eukaryota > Metazoa > Arthropoda > Insecta > Lepidoptera > Geometridae > Chloroclystis > Chloroclystis v-ata. The sequence goes on along the minus strand of OY829902.1, from coordinate 4,178,734 downwards.
AGAGATTTCAACGAATCGGTTTTTTGCATTTTCTGAGAATATTTACTATTGAAATGTATATATTTTTTTAACCATCAGAAAGTAGAGATTTCAACGAACAAAAAGCATACCGACTCTTTAAAAAAAGCTTATATTTTGACACTCGAATTTTCGATTGAAAATTAGGGTGTTTTTGTTTAAATTAGGTCAAAATAAGTTGAAAAACTAATATTTTTAATCAAATAAATTATAGTGTATTTGGGACATAAAAAGGTAAGTTTTCACCAAATTTCATAGAAAATAAAATGTTTTTGAAAAAGATAGAAATAAAAAACCAAAAACTTAGTTATTTGAATTTTTCACATACATTTTTACATTATGTAAAAAAGTTGTGAATTAAAAGTTGTAGATCGTTTTATTACCTACAACTTTGCTATTTCACATTTTTTCATAGGACTTGTAGTTTTACCGGAAATCGAAATAAACCATTTTTACCCTTTAAACTCACCCCCCCTACCACTTTCCGAACTCAGATCGACCGTAATTTATTTTCCTTTCATTTTTATCATATTCCCCTCCTTTTCTAATGGGTTTCATCCTACTACTATTTTTTTTTCCTTTCAAAAATTAAAAACCCTGGTAATATCTAATAGGAAATTAGATATTTACAAAAAACTGATATTAACAACATTAGACCTTGAATAACTTTTTTTCCACGCCTGTGGACCATGCGAACTTTTGACAAATTGTTTGTTAAAGGATTCCTAACATTTATGACAATATTCAGCAAGGTGCGAAAACCTTGCTCCTATTCTTGTGTCTAATTATACTGGACTAAAACAATTTCTATTATAATAAAACATTTTAACAATCAGTTAATGAGATTAAATAAGTTTTACATTATTTTCTTGCGAGATTTTAAATTTGCAAAATCATCACTTATATAATCGTATGAAAGCTTTTCTCGACTTAAAATAGATCGTAGATAGTTAATTTATATTACTTATATGAATTTTGTACACGTATAATAACTTATAAAAAAAATCTGAAATTTTTTTGCGAAATTTGCCGCCCCCCTAAATCTGCCGCCCTAGGCAATGGCCTACTTGGCCTATTGGTAAATCCGCCACTGATATTAGGTTAAGACTTCCTCTATAAATGTGTTATCCAACAATGAAAGAATCTTTCACATCAGAACAGCGGTTTCTGAGATTAGCGCGTTTATACAAATACATAAACAAACAATCTCTTCAGCTCTATAATATTGGTATTATGTATTTAATATCATTTGATACCTACCTGTAACACAAGTTTTATTGCTTAGATTTATACTTTTATTGCAAGCTTACAAAAGAGGCTAATTCTGTCTTCAAACGACGACAAAGAAGGCGATTGTGTACAAAAGTGTTGAGCTAAAAGTATTGTAAAAAGTCCGAGGTAGTCCATTAAGTATCGATTTGATTGATATTGCGGGTAGTTCACAGTCGAGTGGCGGCGCGTTCCGCTCGGCCGCCGCCGCTGTAGGTCGCAATGGACCACCAATGCAAAGTCAATTTTGTTTCTAAGGCAATTTTAATAAGTAATATCAACATCATAACAACCTATAGCAAACTACTGGACACGTAAAGACAACAAGAAAATACTGTCTTTGAATTAACGTGTACTTAAATTTATTTTAATAAATACATTTCTCACTTTTTTATTTATTTTGAAATCATACAGTATCTATAACTAAATATATCACTAATTAAAAAATAAATGTAACGTAGAGCCCTAGAGTATTTCGGTCACATAGCAAGAAAGGATGGTGTCAATCTTGAAAAGCTCTTTGTGACCGGAAAAGTAGAGGGGTGTGTGGGGATGGTATTTTCTTTCTTTCTTTCTAATGATACATTATTATATATTCATAAAAGAGTTACATTTTAACACAAAGGGGAGTAACAGCTGCATTTTACCCTAAGTTATAATAGTAGGGGAGCCGAAGAGGGGATTTCGGGATTTACTCGAGCGCGTCAGATTAAGATACTGGAGATAGCTAGTACCCAGATAAGTACCTCCACCAAATATAAAAAATCTATCTATGTTCGAACGTGAATTATAAGGGAACAAAATTTACTTTTGTCATATTAGGCGCATCACTTTAGATAATTGTCAGATTAAGATATGGTAGAATCAGAACATAGAGATGAACCATATACATCTAAATCTGACGCTCTAACACCTTTAGAAATGCCAGTTTTTTTGTTCTTTTTTTTGATAAAAAATGAGTCGCGATTTTTATTTTTTTAACTTTTACGTACTTCTACCCCAATCGTGTAAACAATCAGATTTACAAACGTTTATTATCAATCATATTTCCTAAATTATTTTAAGTATGTAAGTATGTTAAGCTGATTTTCAATTTATTGAATCTGATTCATAGAATCTATCACTAACTGACGCGCTTAAGTACGTCCATACAACAGTATTTTTTTAAATAAGTTTTTATTTATCTATGGTCGCTTCCCCCACTAATGAAACACATCGGTCTCATACAATTATTTTATTCTTATCATCTACCAAATGCAACCCAATAGGTCTCTTTGACGCTCGAGTAAATCCCCATTTAGCATCGTCGCCTCCCGTACTATAAGCAGCATGTTCCCACTGATGTTTATAAATAGACAAATGATTCTAACTCTAGCCAAAGTAGGCCACGAAACACATTGCTGAGCAGAAAATTGCTAAATTGACCGTCACTTGTAGGTAACTACTCACCCCAAGGACAGCCTTACACATGGATTACTCACATTTTAAAAGTTAATAAGCGTTTTCATCAATCCTAGTCGACCTAAACTTTATACCTAACCATACAATTTTGAAAACTCTAGTTCGCTTCGATTACCAACGCACACAACATGAACCGTGTTGGCTAAGACGCACACTCGACTTTCATTCTGAAGGTCGTTGGCTCAAGCCCCGCCGCCGACCTCTGGATTTTTCTTTTAGAAAAAAACATTCTTTTCAGTTTCCTCATGATGTTTGCTTTCACCGTGAAAGCACGTGATTTAAAGCGCACATACATTTTTCAAGACCAAAAATTGTGGAGGGATTTGAACCGAAGACCTTCGGAATGAAAGTTGAGTGCGGTACTTAGTCAACACTGTTTTTTTCACATGCTTAGAAGCCCGAAAATTTTATAAAAGGTATAATAATTAACCTGGATCTTCATAAACTTGATACAGCGCTTGTTTAAGCAAGCGGAATAAAGGGTAAAACAAAGCCTTGGGGCTTGGGCGAGTATTTTAATTATGTGATTATGACAGATAACTGCGATATAATAGATTCTTTTATTAACTTTGAGATTTAAAATTGAGGCTATTATTATTTAAATTAAAATAAATATATTAGTTAATATTCCAGCAATATTAACGCAGCGTCCGACGGACGTCCGTTTTCCGATCCTTGGTCCATTCCACTCGAGAACATTTCGGCCCCATCATCATCTTTCGTACTATAGTTTTTCAGCTTTCGTAACATAAAACATACCTATGAAAAATGTATCCGGAGAAAATTATGTAAGAAACTGTGGTTTCTGGAACGCAATTTTTTGTATTCTACTTTCAAAACAACACTTTTGCTAATCAAATACTACTGCTCAATACCTAATAAGTCCTTACGGGACAAGGTGTACATCTAAAGAGCTGGCGCTTTTGAAATATGAGCTTTGATCACAGCCAAACCATCAAATTTATAATCTAAACACACCTGTACCTACAAACCCTTTATCTTTACCATTGTATCTAGACGGCGTAGATTGACTATGGACATTATAGATTTACAAAATGCTTCAATGCCAAGACGAATACATTTTTATGTGTGCTAATTATGGAAGACTGCTGCAATTTCATGATAATGTTAAATTTTAACGGTTTAAACAAAACAGGCTTATATTGCCTCTTCGCTGATTTGTCGGCGAAAGCTTTGATTCAATTTTAACAAAAAAGTGATTAAGTATTTGAATCTGTATTTTGCCTGAAAGTTCCATAACACAGAACAAATGACTGTCTGAAAATAAAGCTACAACACACATCATGCTCTAGGGCTGTCGTTGCGCCTTCGAGATAAGCGGCTTTACAGAGCAGCGACACAAAAAGGCCGTGAGAAGGATTTAATTGTTATTAATTACATGCCGTAAACATGATTAACCTTCAGTAAACTCAAGATTTGGATAAAATATAAATACCTAGGTATTCAAAGTATGATGATTATTATCAACATCACGTTCATTTCAGCTTTTATTTAAGTATGAAGTACTTATATCAGATAATAAATGTTTTTTGCTGTGTGAATTGTCCAGCATTATTTATTTATTTTTAAATTAATGTTGTGGGCAAAGATGCATCTCTATCTATCAAGGCCCGTTGTAAGCTTGAAGCTTGCCCATCCATTCAATTTTACTAAATTTGACCAACATATGGAAGAATTAATTTAATGAATTGTTGGAACAGCAGGCTGCCTAAGTTTAAATTTCCCTTTAGAAAACTTATTGTATGGATGGAGCAGTAGAAAACCACTATTGTGATGGCGTAAGTAAATTAAAACTACGAGTGGTAAGTAATTTCGCGGCACTTCACTCAAATTATGTATTAAGTATAGTTGGAACGTTGTTCTAGAAGTTTAACATGAGTTCGCTTAATTTGATATATCAAAGTAAAAGTGGTCTAGTTACCGTTTGTATTAAAGTTACGAAATTAATAATGGTAAAACTAGGTTCGGTTTGTTAATTAAATTAATTAGTCTAAAACACAACACGTGTTGTGTTATGTTAATCATCATCACAGCAACATTATATAATAATATTTTTTAAAGAAACAATATTGTAATTAATATTCACATTATGAAAATTTTAGTAAGTAATGGATTTTCTTCGACATAAAGGACATATCTTGAATTCCTGCGTAAAACGCAATGTTTCGTAAAACATTATTCCATCAAGATGTCTGATTGTTGAACATTCCGCGATTATCGCCCCATTACCTTTTAATAGACAGGAATTCCATTTTCAAGATCGAAGACGGATTCTCGATGCTTCTGGAAATTTCCTTCGAGCATACTCCGGACCGGAATGTCGATTGCTAATTTGTGAAGTGATTCTTTAGATATGAGGTTTAAAATTCTCAGATGTGTGTAGCGACATGTATCTGATGATTATTTACTAAATGGTTATTATAACGCAGTTATTTACGCATTTGAAAATTGGCTATGCATATGGATCAGACGTTTACAATTTATTTATTTTATTGCAATAGGGTATGTTCATCCCTGCTAATTTTCAGCTTTTAGAAGTATAAAAGTACTTAACTGTATGTAATTGAATGTCATGAGTAAGTTTATCTGGGTCAAAGGTTCGTGTCCTGGTCGACACAAAATTGTAACCGTGTTGACTAGTTTTTACAATATTACAAATTCACGGTTACCATAGCTAAAATATATAATTATACGTTTTCACGGTTGGAACGGATTTGTATTAAACTTAAAAGAAATCTTTTCTTCTAAGTTTAATACAAATCTTCTTGTCTGTCGAATTCGTGTCTAGCCACTATCAACGCTCTACATCAAACAAAAGTTTTGTGCACAGTGCCGCTTATTTCATTGTTCTCTGGCAGACTTCTACCTAATGCAACTTTTAGTATTTACATCTATGCTTTTAGAACTGCATTTACTGTTCTACCTTGTTATTTTCCCAAGCTATAACCATAGAGTTATCCTTTTTATACTGTGGTAGGAACAGGACAAAATGTACGAGAAAAAATAAGAGCACGGTAATTTAATAAAATAAAAATAACAGCAAATTTCTATTTGATTTATGTTGATTAAGATTTCCTGAATATCTAGAGTTAGCTTATGTCTATTTCCACCACATAAAATAACTTACAATTAGTCTATATTAGATTTTATTAGAGTGATAATAATGAGTTAGCGGATTACGCCTGTCATTTGCATTACCTTATGCGTAGGTATCGCCGCCACTGCGTCACACAATTAAATGGTGATAACGATCTGCATTTTGCGTAACTGACTTTTTTTAATTTTAATGCGTGTACTTATTAATTTTATGTATCTAGTTCAACCTTATTAAGGCCTTAAGGCACTACACCATAAAATTTATATTTCTAACAATAAATACCATTATCTATGTATGTATGTAGATATCTAATCGTAATTAACAAATTCAGAAAATTAAATAGTAATTAACAAATTAAAAAAATTTAACCAGTACTGTCATAAATTCTATACTCTTTTACATCTATGCTCTGAATTTTACCCATAGTACTATTAAAGCTATATCGTAGTTATAAACTCTTTTCTGCCCCGGATTCGTAATCTCTAGGGAATAATCGTATTCTCGTTCTAAAGCTGGGTCGTAATTTTTTCCGGTTAAAAATGTTAGTTGGCCATAGGTAAAGCTCTGTAAATAATTGTAACCAGGCTTCGTATTAGTTCGTATGATCATCATCATCATAACAACAAACTTAATTGAATTACCAAGCTTACCAGCCTTGTCGCTGTCCTTTTATACGGCTTCTCTATCATAAGTAACAGATTTTAAGTGCGGTTGTGATGCAAAGCCAAATATCGAAGAAGCTTGAAACAGACCTAGAACGGGGTGTTTGCCTTTAGCTTTCCCGACGTTTATCTTATGCTCCAGTTAGCTTGTTCGCGAGCAACTGGCGATTGAAAGATTCAATTTAGTCTAGTCTACCTCACGTTTGCATACATTCTTGAAGAAAGCCACATAGTTCGATTGATAATCGCTTCAATAATCCCCTAAGATGAGAATGACATGTATTTGGCTTTTAGGTGCGATCTAAAAAATGTACATCCCTGAATGTTGAAGGGGGAAGCGACACAAATTGTTGTCGTCACGCCTGGCACTCGGCGCATAGTTCACTGTACCTCGTAGGAATGTAGACCACCTTTTCAAGCCCTCCTTCCTCTTTGGTGCATAACTGCTTGCTTTTAACGTAAGTTATTTGATAACAAACCTTGAGAAAAAAACGTTTGATAACAAGGTCACAGACAAGTTACCTATAAGTTTTCGGCGGAGGAATAAAACACATTTTGTTTGTGCTAAATAAAAAATAAACTACTACGCTATAGCATTATTTTGTTATTTAAATATATTTCAAAATAGTTCGATAATTTGTATGTAATAATAATAAATATCCCATTTTCAATAAAATTAACACTTAGTAAACTCTATATCTAATCAACTGGTCAGAACTTTTGGTGGTTCAAGTTAAAAACAAAGAAACTATAAAACAGTTTCTCCCAGACTGTCGTAAAATAAACTGAGTTCTTCTGTAGCACAAACAATCAGCAAATAAACAACAGAGGAAGACAGAGAAATGTTTTAAAAAGTTCATCAAATATAAGATTGTCTATTAACAAGAATTTGCTAGTATTTTTACTTCTACTTAGACCTTCGGCTTTTTTTACACAATCACAATATATTTGTAAACCTTATTCGATAGGTTTATGTCAGTACAATATAAATTATGTATAGGATAGCAATAGGTAGGTTAACTAAATAAATAATAACATAAGCATATTTTGCTAAAACGTTAAAATCCTAATTAGTATTATCTACCTATAATAACGGTACGTAAGTGTGGTAAAAAAAGGCAAAATTTATAAAGATATTTTATTAAACATTTCTTTCTGTAAAATAGATTAATTAAAACTGACATTTACAACAAACAACTATAAAATTCTTTGTCATCATCAAATCTAACACTAGTTACGTTAATAGGTCCAACTATTGAATTGTTCTCTGAAGATTTTTGACAGATTCAGACCGATATCTACAGATATTGAGAGTGGAGGACAACTTACTAAAAACTGAAACATTTTATCATCAGATCGAGCTGACGAGAAATTTATGAGTAATTTGTCCACCAATATTTATTTATTTTCTTGATGACATTCGATTCCAACAACTGTACATTTTAGCTGAACATTTTAAATAGTAATTGTATTATTCAAGCCATTTCAATATCTGTAGCTAAAATATTACATTTGTTTTATGAATGGTAATTTATTGATATTTTTAGTATCTAATCGTAGTAGTAACCACAATTCTAAACAATGTACAGTTTAATTCAAATTAATGCCAGCCCTGTAAATATAATATTGATCAATGAAAATAACAAAAATACAATCAAAATAATTGGATATTAGAAAATTATGAGTAGGTATAGATTTATTCTATATGACTTGCAGACATTTGTAAACTTTGAAAAGCGAGTTATTTTTAACATACAGAAATAAAAAGAAAGCAATAATTTCGTAACTTGAATAAAAGTTACAAAAAATGTTATACCTAATTGTTATTATATTGTTATTACAAAAAGTACTTTGATTAGATACTTATTTATATTTTTTATAGGTGATCCGTGCCAAAGCACAGGGTAAGGGATCCGAATTATTGAATACACTGAATTGCATCGACAAATGATTATGAAGTTTCAAATCAAATATGTAAGTCAGATTATTTATATCTTGTTTGAAATTTGAGCAATTTTAGAATAGAAGCTCAGTTCTTATATAATTTATGTTCAATGTTTAGTAAAATTAACAAATAGTATCTATAACATGATTTATAATAGGTTGAAGTATACTTCGCGGGTATAGTAACTAAGTATTTTGTTTTGGCAAAAAATATAAAACAGTAAAACTACACAAATATTGCTGTCATAACTAAGAACAGTTTCCAGCTAGAAAAAAAAAACTTGTCTTTGGTAAGTACAATATTAATGTTAACAAATTTTGGTTACTTATCCACGTAAATTGCTTATCATATAATTTTATTAGATATTTCGGTAACCGTACATCAACAAGAACCTTGGTCATATCAATGGACATTATTATATTAATCATTTCTAACTACCACAGTTTTCTAAACACAGATTTTCAAAGCTACACACCACTCCATTGATACAATAAATAATATTTTGAAAAATCGCTTCATCATTATATCTAATTTTCCTGCGATGGAAATTGAGACGTGAGACAAAAAATTGAATCTTTATTCTCAATATACAAAACGTGGAGCGCCTACAAGATTTATCAGAAATAAGTTAGTTAATTCCGGGCTTGTTTTTGTTGTTTTCGTACAAATGGCTTGTTTTTTTTTGTCATTCATACGGAAACTGTACAGAGTATAAAAGAGTAGTATAAAATGAGCCTAAAGTGAAACTTCGAAGAATCGTCTTAGTTTATATTAAGTTTTCAGAGCAATTATTCGGCCACTTTCAAAGCATCAAATCGTTTTAAGTTGGGCGCATTTGGATTATAATTATATTAATCCCAGATTTATAATTTTTTAAAATATTGTTTACCCGGTTTATTTTCCATTGTATGGCAGAGTATTAATAAAGTACTGTCGTAATGATTATTGATGTTTTTTTTAAACAGTATTTAAAGCGCTCTACACACCAAAGCCGGCGGCCCGCCGGCACAGCCCGGCGGCCTAACCCGCCGGCCTTATTTTGTACTAAATAAAGCCGGCGGCCTACAAAATAAGGCCGGCGGGTTGGGCCGCCGGGCTGTGCCGGCGGGCGGTGTGTAGAGCGCTTTAGAGATTACGCGGAAAAAATCGATTTAGATAAAATTTAGTATGCAGAAGATAGTTGCAAATAAAAGTATATGGCGAGAGACTTTTCACCGCGGAAAATACATGCTTCCACGGGAAAATATATGCTTACGTGGGAAAATTCGATTTCGATGAAATTTATTATGTAGATAGTTGCAAATAAAAGTTTATGGCGAGAGACTTTTTACCACGTAAAAATTAAATGCTTCCGATAATCAAAGAGCTTGTTAGTATAGCACATTCAATACCCAAGCTCAGCCCAGCAGTCTACGCCGCGCCGTTACACCGTGCTGTAGACGAGTGTGTCATGGGCGCTCATAGTGTTAAAGTATCTTTGAAGTTTTGCACAGTTCCCATAGCAGGAAAATATAGTTTTGTATATGCAGTTATTGTAATTGGTTTCTACACTTTAGAATAACGACATTTATCTAATATAACATATATTACACTCAATATAATTATTAATCTTAATATTATATAACACTTATAGCGTGAATTGGTTAAATTACATATATTTTTTATAATACAGAAGATATTTCATGTGTAAATTATAAATTAATAATTTTGCAATTAACACGGATTTAACATCTTTTAGAACAAAATGAACAAAACACAATATTATTTACCTCTTTATAGCATGTTTAATATCTAACGGTAGAATTATTTTTACATGTCTTAAGAGACTTTTTCCTTGTTTCATTCATGGATCCTAATAATAAATCCCCGTTAAATAGGCCTTTAAATTACGCTCACACATTTGGTCTATGTGAAATCTAGGATACCTTATCTAGCATTACCTTGGGTTTCGTAGACCCCATTGGCCCAACATTGGGTGGTTTACCCTTGTCTACATCCTTACATTTTTTAAAGAGATAGAATTGAAACTACAAGAATTTCTGTGAAATAAATCCACGCCGGGTACAGTACGTACAAATGCCAAAACGTACAAATTGCGTGTTTGTCCAATTGTCAAAATGTACAACATGCAAGAGACTAAATGACCTTTTGTCGGAATGTTTCCATGACAGAATATCCTATGGTCAAAATGTGTAAATGATATAAGGAATGAGTGATCCAATATTTATCTGTCCGTGTACGGTTTGACGCTTGCGATTTATAACATGTTATTGTTTAGTCATTTGTTCATTTTAACATTCACACATTTGTGTACTTTTTAACTTTTGTACATTTTGACAATTGGACAAACACGCAATTTGTACGTTTTGGCATTTGTACGTACTGTACCCGGCGTGAATAAATCGATGACAAAAGTAAAGAAACCGATCAACTTGTGTTAACAAAAAATAACTATCTTATAGTGTATAAAGATTTGCAGAGAAACTGTAAGTAAGAAACACACAAGTTTCAGGTCACTAATTTCCCCAAAGTAAGATAAAGTTATGTGAAGTAACTTTTATTGTTATGTTTTAAAAAGTTATGATAATTTGAATACCTATTTCAAAACAAAATCACGCGAGTTTATTTTTTTATTTTTTTTTTACCCGTGGATACTTGGACTGGTATTAAGGATGTCTGGAGAGAAGATAGAAATTTTCTAAAAACTGTCTTTAGATATAAACAAAATGTTGCGTATCTAATTTATTCTGATTTGACTCTAACATTATCTACAACATATACTTTACAAAAGCTCTTAAGGTTAAAGATATTAAGCGCAGTTCAAAAGCTCTACTTAAGACTCTGAGGTGTTTAAAAACTGAAAATTATTGTGCTCAGTGTCAGTATGACCTTATATTTTAATTGTGACAACATTTCCATATTATGTGATTATATTTAATTAGAATTAGTGCTCTTAGAATACCTTGTTTGAGTTACATACAAATTATGAATACCTAAATGTACAATAATAAATAGTCAGGTTTAGTATAGGTTTAACTTCTCGGTCATCACAAATATTTCATTGTGCTTTTACAATTGTCATTAAAACTAATTAAAACTAAGGGAAGCAATGTTACCTTCGCATATTGTTCTACGGCATTGTCTGTGAAAAGCACAGCGGTTTATTTGCGTGCTCCAAGAGAATACTTTTTCATATTATACAACCACCGGTCCATGTTTTGTCGAAAGCGAGCTGTATTATCCCAACTATCTCTATAACTCCTAGTAAGTTTTTTACCTTTGACATTTTCCAGGTTAGTTTTCTAATAATCGAACCACCATTTCTTCCCTCAGCTTAACACCTCTAACACCCTAACAACATTTAACCGACATTCCTGTCTTTTACGTCCTTACCGATACATTTCAACAATAACATTTCATTACATATTCACAATTTCACATCGGCTACCTACGTCCATAGTCACTCACAACGTGCTTATTAATTATTCTCTCAGTTATTCACTTGTGCGTTCATACAGAGACGTATTGAGGGCTCACGTGAGGGGCCGGCCAGGCGCGGTCGGTAAAGGCGACGTTGCGGGCGACTGCGTAGCGGAGGCGCCAATAAGCGCTCCGATGACGGGTTCTGCCGCTGGTTCAGTCACAGGGTCGTACTCAGGCGGCTCCTCGGGGGGCGCGGCGGCGGGGCGGATGTTGTCGAGCCGGGGGCGCGGCGAGTAGCGCGGCGTCAGCGCAATCCCCCCGACGACTGGGTGCGATTTAAGACTCCCACCTGGAGGGCGTCGTGCATCATGCGTTCGTTCTCCTGCCGAACTGCGAACAAGCACACACGCTTAATCATTGAACATACACCTTCTACAGGGCCGGACTTTGCTGGGAGGGGCTTACCCTAATGAGGTTGGACTGGACAAATACTCTAGGGTTTATGAATCCAAGATAAACAGTGTAATAGGATAGACTCTACCTAATTAACGCGTTGGTGGGATTCAATTTCACGTAAGGTGTTCTAGCTATGAAATCTAAATTAATCAGAGTGCCTGTGTTGGTTAAATTGTTAACTGTTGTTAATTACAACTTTTAACTGTTAGATACAAGATTGCGTAAAATTAATATTGGATCAGTTAGTACCTACCCAAGAATCACACAACATTTATTTTTTAGTTCAAATAATTAGCTTGTTATAACAATCAGAGTATATTTAGGTACTTAAAATTAAATATTGAGTAAATTTATTAAAAACTGGAATTACATACCAAGCTTAAAATCATGATAAACTTAAGTAATAAACGCGTATCTTTGGTCCTTATAAAAAAGTATCACAAAACCATGTCCAATTTTCGCAGTTCTTGACTGAATGATGAATGAAAGTAGAAGGACCATCGGTCTTCGTACTCATTATCTACAGAGAGTCCCCCAAGTACACATCTTTTGTCCCGATACATCCGTAGTGATTGATTCTAAATTGACTTTGCCTAATAGATATCTATTGACTTCAACAAAAACGTCCCCATGGCAATTGGAACCGAAAAACCATGTAAATATGAATAGGTACATAATAAATCTTCCTCTTAAATTACTATTAAAAAAAACCGCATCAAAATCCGTTGCCTTGTTGTAAAGATTTAAATCATACTGACAGCGAGAGTGAACTTGTTTTATTGGGTTATTGTACATTTGCCACAAAGTCAATTCGTCATGAAAAAAAGGATGTGTAAATTCGTCATACATGTCTTTCCGTAGAGACAGCAGGAAAATCATTTAATAAGTAGGATATAACAAAATTGATGTTTTCACACTCATAGATAGTTTTTAATAAAATTTCATATAATATGATATTCATTTTTAATGATCAGGATTATGAAAATTTTACCTTTTTGACAAACATCTTCAAAAAGTAAAATTCTATAAATAATAAGTGCCACGGAATCAACGCAATTAATAAATAATAATAAATTATCAATCTATTGCGCTACATTGCATTGGTTTAAAATTAAATGTAAAATTTCTAAAGTTTAAAACCTAAAAGCGATGCCACACGAAAAATGCTTATGTACTTCGTAAACCCATCAACAAGTACGAATAAAATAGCGATTAAATAAATAAATAATCATTGCGAGCGCTAAACACCATTCACCTTCTTACCTGCGAACCCTACTTTATGATGTACTTTACCTACCTATGACGAATTTACTTTCAATGTATGGAGTTTTCAAAAACGTGACGAACTAACTTTGTGGCAAATGTACAATAACCCGTTTTATTATATGTATTCTGTTTATTTTATTTCATAATTGTTTTATACAATGTTATTTTAAGAATGACATCTACAAAACTAAACTTAAACTTAAGTATTTATTTGCTCGTACTGATGTTCTTGAAACGCCTATAAAATTGTAATCTAAGAAACACCAAACTAATTCATTTAGTGTTTGTGGTAAACTTTAACAGTTAACTGATTTTGTAGTTTATTTTAATAACAATACAACATAATGTAACTAATGAAATGGATTGGAAACATGAAAATGAAATGGAAAGAAATTATGTTCCTTCCAGTATAAGGTTGCAGCAATCTTCATCAATCATGACCCTGGAAGCTCTATCAAAGACGTACTAAATCTTGCCCGGCTTAAAAGATACTTTATTACAACGGAAAGAAAGATTTAAATTCCATTGATATTAATATCTAGCTTGCGTAAATAGTTATATATATTATGCTCTCTAGAAACTATTTGAGAAATAGGCATCTTTCACGTGTATTGGACATTCGGCGGAGTCAGGTGAATTTGAAGAACTGCTAGCGAAATCCTTTGTTTGAATTTATATTAAAATTCCAAGGATATAAGAATAAAATATAATATAATCGAAGATTCGAATGGAGACCAGAGACGTAGGACGTCCACCAACGAAATGGTGAGATGTTTTTGATTAGAGCTAGTTTACGGTAGATGCAAGCCTTTTTCCAAAGAAACTTCAATATTTGTGTACCGAAATATATACATATATAGAAAGCAACGGTACGAAAAAATTTAAAATCGTTTACTGGGACTATAATAGATACGCCTCGCGGCTTCGCCCGCGGTAAAAGTATCCTATGTCCTTTTCCTAGTTCTAAGCATCTTCTGCATCAATTTTCAGCCAAATCGATTTAGCCGATCTTGATATATAAATATTTTAAAAAGGCTTTCTTAATTACAGAATATAAGTTCGCAGTTGAAAAATCTGAAATTGAAAATTACTTTAGGGGTAACGGTTTTATCTCGACTCGATCTAAATTCCATTTCACTGGCCGGTAGGTACCCACATCGAAAAACAAAGCTAATAAAATAAAATACCTACGTTTCTGCTTGACTTACTTTTTTATATTAATGCGGGTTTGTTTATTAGAAAAGTTTCGAGGGTAGGTAAAATGATGGACTTTCTCGGCAGGTTATGTGTCTACTATCGTGAAACTTCATAAAATAAATACTGAAAAGATGTTATGTTGTAAAATGGGTATATCTATACTAAATTGTACGATCTGCAGATATTTGTTCCGAGTATCAGGGTGTATAATAAAAAAATATCTATACATGTATAGTAAAACCATTCTAAAAATGAACTCCCCTCCACAAAACCGTGATGATTTCAACGTGTGAGAGGAAATACAGAAAAACAGAATACACGAAAAAAAAAAAAACAGAATTCGGTGGAGGGGCGTTCATTTTAGAAATGGTTTTACTATACCTATGTATGTATCTATACTAATATTATAAAGAGGAAAGATTTGTTTGTTTGTTTGTTTGTTTGTTTGTTTGTTTGTTTGTAACGAATAGGCTCCGAAACCACTGGACCGATTTCAAAAATTCTTTCACCTTTGGAAAGCAACATTATCCCCGAGTAACATAGGCTATATTATATTTTTTTAAAAATTAGGGTCCTTACTAAAACTCCAATAATGTAACATAAGGTGTAAAAAAAAGACCTGAAAAATTCCTTACGTCGCGTGCGCTGCGAAAACTATTGATGATAGAACAAAATCATGTAGTACGACTTTGCAGAACTCATCATTATCTACAAAAAATGTCGCGACAGCATATGTCTAAATATTATAGTTATGTCACAGTAAGCAGTTTTTTATTTTAAAATATTAATTTATATATGCCGCCTCTTGAAAGGGTCTTCATTTGTAACTTGGTATTAATCCTTATCAAAATAAATGACTTTATATTCAATACGGCTTTAATACCTTTTTATAACTTTTTGAATTATTAAATTCGGACATTTCATTCGGAAGATATCACGAGTTTAAAAATGCAAGTATTAGAAAAAAGTCGCTAGGTTGTCGCTCACCGCGCTCAGCTAGCCAGCATGCGATGTAGGCTCCATGTAAGCGTCACTGGGGTACGGGGGGGGAGTCAATGTAATGTAATGTAGGTAATCCTAACTAATATTATAAATGCGAAAGTAACTCTGTCTGTCTGTCTGTCTGTCTGTTACGCTTTCCCGCTTAAACCTCTCAACCGATTTTGATGAAATTTGGCACATACAATCTTTAGACCCTGAGACAGAACATAGGCTACTTTTTACCGCGGAAAAATACATGCTTCGGCAGGAAAATATATGCTTACGCGGGAAAATTCGATTTAGATAAATTTAGTATGCAGAAGATAGTTGCAAATAAAAGTATATGGCGAGAGACTTTTTACCGCGGAAAATACACATGCTTACGCGGGAAAAATTTTATTTGAATGAAATTTAGTATGGAGATAGTTGCAAATAAAATTATATGGCGAGACGAAGTTCGCGGGGGCTGCTAGTATTCTAATAAGTGTATCAGATTATCTAGTACCTACCGGTAACACAAGCTTAGGCATACCACGGGATTAGATATTGCTGTGTGAATTGTTCAGCAACAATAATGATTATTGATAATCCTTTCTTTATGGCCTGCACGGTTCCACTGCTAGTTTTCTCATTTAACTACTTTTAAAGCAACAAAGTTAATAGAAGGATTACATATCCATTTAAAGTTCCACTGTGTTCTGCAGTGCAACAAACAAAAGCTACGAGTTTATGTGCTAATTAGCAGGATTCCAGAGCTGTGTGTTGGGCTCCTCGAATGAACTGAGGATTGCGGATAGTACAAAAAACTGAACTACCAGTAAGTACAAGTAAGAAATAAGTTATATAAGACATTGTTATCTGGATGTGTTTATCGTATTACTTATGCACAAATATTTAAATCGCAATCAATAAACTATACTTAAACTACTAACTATACTTAAAAAAACCGGTACAAATTCCGCAGATCGCACAAAAATTGTCCCGAGGCGGGGATCAAATCCGTAACATCCTGCGTCGCAGGCGGCCCTCGCACCACGGTTGTTGTCATATAACAACCTAAAAAAAAGTTAAATTTGCTAATTGGTAACAATTTTTACAACAAGAATAAAACAAAATGACGTAAGAGAGAATGAGTTATCAGTGGTAATCGCGTAACCGTCACTAGTGTGTCAACATGTAAAGTATTTCCTCCTCCGTATCGAGTGTCAACAAGAATTTGTGAAGCGATCAAAAACAGGCGCTCGTGCTGTCAGCCTTGTTGTTACTTCACTTTGTAACGATAAAGGTGTATTCATATGTGGTTAAATCATCATTAACATTATAATGTCCTACTGGAATCGAGTCACGCCAATAAAGTTTTTAGAGAAATTAATGTACAACCAGGCCGTTTTATAAGAAATCTTTCTAAGATTTTTTGTATGTTTGTTTTTATTTTATAGTAAACAGAATCGTACGAATTGTCGTTATATTTTTAGGTAAAGAAATTGTTTGAGATTTTGAGCGCAATAACTATATAATTCTATTTTTGAAATTTCGGGATTTACCTAAGTAGGTACTTATAATAAAATAAAATTTTCTGTGTCAAACTCAATACCTATATTAAACAAATAGAAATTTGGTTTTGTGATTTAGATGCGAGACGTTTATAATCTTAGATAACAGAGGAACATTATAAAGGCAAGGCATTATCTTAATAACTTAAAGCCTTTTCCGGCACCATTCTAGGAAATTGTTTTAAACATCCACGTGGGTAGTCTTTTATTCATGAAGTCATTAACTCGGATTTGTAAGAGCGCCGATTTATCTAAAATGTTCTTGGTTTACCACGATTTTGCGGTGGAAATTAATAAACATAGGGTAAAGGCCTTTAGTATAGTAGCTAAGCTAAACATAATGGAAGTTTGTTTATTATTAAATGGTGGATTGGTGTTCTGTTTTTACATTAAATACACACATTTAATTGAGGGGGTGTAAAATAAATTAATGGCCTGTCTAAAAAAATATTTCATAAAATGTTCTTGAATCAAAGTGATTATTATCTTAGAGCGAGAAACAACAAACACTAAACAGCAACATTATTATTATAAAAACATTATTTTCCGCTTAGGGCCTGCCTAATAATGTGATAACATCCTATTCTACTTTATTTATTATCATTTATATAGCGCACCTGCATATTAAACTCTTGAAACGTTAATTAATCCAATCACCGTTAATTACCCATCGATAAACAGTGTTGATGCAAGTACAAAAACATGTTCCGTGAAATTGATTAAAAGCAAAATTGTATTACCGGATACATAGGAATCCTCTTCGCCAGAATGATAGTGGATGACATAAGTCGTTTGTTGTTCCACATCAGTGGATCCTTAGATCTTCCAATATTACGGCTCAACACCTATCTCTCTTCGTTTCTCGCTTTAAAATAAGGCAAGATAAGGATAAAGCTGTTTTTGTCACTGCGTATTTTATTTGTGAGATTGACTAGGCGACATTTGGGACAGTTTATTTGGGCCAATCATGTCCCAATTGTCGCTTTCTTAGAAACTTTAATTTTAGATTTCAGATTTGCATTAATCAAAGCAATATAAAATTTTCATCATGGAAGATTTCTCTCTTAAAAGTAGTTAGTATATCATTGATTTTTCAGAAAATGTACTCGTAGTTCATTTTACTAGACTGTCATCACTATTAAACGTTCTTACAAGTGACACATCTAAATAGGTAGTTAAATCAGGGGGAGATCTAGATTCTAGATTCTTATCGATCTAATTTTGTACATCTCAAAATAACTTCAGTCACCTTTTTACAATACCAACTCAATGTGAAAAGCAACGACTTCAAACAACGTCAAGTCTTTTGATTCTACCAACCGGATGACCCACGTCACTTGAAAACACTTTGAATCGGTGAACCCTTAACGCTTTTTAATCATTTTACTTCACAAAGCAACATTCACGGCTCTAATTTATTTATCTTTCACTAAGAAGTTAATGCAAAACATTAATATTTGAAGACCATTACAGGATTGACTTGGGTAAGCTCGAAATCTTTTGATTACATACGCGATACGTAAATAAGGGTTGTTTAATTATGGAGATAAAACACGCGGTTAATACGGGTATTCTGATTAGTACTTGATCTAGTTTGATTTACAACAAAGTTAGAAGCTCTAAAATCTACAATGAAATTGGCCCCAACTCTTTCGAGAAAAGGATGTTACTATATAATAATATGATTTATTATAAATATGTTTAATATACGGCCGAACGGCATTTTTTTTTTGACTTGGCGACAGATAAATGAAGATTATAATAAAATTTAATAAACTATGCATATTTGCCTTCTATGTACTAATCGTCTTCATATCTACAGAAAAGGACTGTAGTTACCAGAAAACGAGCAGTACCTAATGTCGTTCTGTGTATTTTTTTTAATTAAGTGAGTTCTTACCAACCTGGTTAGCGTGGTGATCATACCTAATAGCCTATATTTGTGGAGACCTGTGCCCAGCAGTGAGACATATAGTTTGTTATGATGATGGATATTGAAGTTGATCTCGGTTAAAATATTTTTCTTCTTCTAAATTGTTTATGTGTTACAACAATTATATAAACCTACAAATTATGAACTCCTTAATAAGCACTCCAACACTTGCTTTATGTAGGTAAATTCAGCAAATATTTAAGGGCAAGTTCGCAAAGTTTTCGAGTCCCCTTCAATTACACGAAAACTTAGACCGAATGCTGTGTCACGGATAATTAACTTAATTAATACGAGGATTAAACCAATTATACAGTAATACGATGATATGATGAGCCATTGTTTCGGATTCCCTAATCAGCTTTCAGAATTCGCGGAAAAGCGGATTGATTCCTCTGATAAAAGCCGCCAAAGTTCTTCGTGTTCATCGAAAGATACTTTTAATGGCATTAAAAAGTAATCCTACAACTTTCTCATTCAAAACATAGGTAGTTAAAAAATCGAAACCCAATCGCCAATAAACAAACATTTATAAAACTTATTATTTCATAAGAAGTAATTTATAAATTCTTTTTGATAATATTAAACCTACCTAAAACCAATGTGTTACATATTGCTGGACATAGTTATTCATCACAATATACTCGTACAATGGATAAAAATGAAGACGAAATTCCTTGCATAATTTGTCCAGCAGAAGTAGTTGTCGAAAGTTCATCGTACAACAAAAATATTTATTTAATAACATTTTCCAATGAATACAACCAATTTCATAGTAATTTTATGAGATTATGTTTTCAAACAAGCTTACAGATTTCTCGGAAGACCGATTCTAATCCCCTCATTTGTCGTATCTAACTCATTTTTACTGGTTATTTTGAATTGCGACGAAAATATCTTCTACTAGCTTTCCGCCCTGCGGCTTCGCCCGCGTTTTACACTTTCCCTCAATTTTCTTTGCTATATTATAGCCTATGTTACTCGGGGATAATGTAGCTTTCCAAAGGTGAAAGATTTCTTTAAACCGAAAGAATTTTTGAAATCGGTCCAGTAGTTTCGGAGCCTATTCGTTACAAACAAACAAATCTTTCCTCTTTATAATATTAGTATAGACTTTTTTAAGATTAGATTGCCATTATTATCTGTGGGGCTAAAGATGTTTACATAAAATAGGTACTAAAAGTACAAATCGAACATATAATTAAAATAACTTCGCTGTGTAATATTGTCCAGAAATATTTATTTATTTATTAAACTACTTCTTCGAAAGAAATATTTTTCTTAGCTTAATTAGATTCTTAACAAATGATCGGCCCTGACACAAAAATGTTATCTATAAGTACTTGTTTATAAATAAATTGTATATTTTCCACTTCACAATAGGTATTCTTTCTGTAGATTACTAACGATTAAACTCACGGTGATGAAGTCTAATGTTTGTACTTCCTCTGAACGTGTAGCAAAAAGGACTTACAAATGGTTCAAGTGAATTGCACTTCGATGCACTTTAATTTTCCCTTCGCACGTGAGTTTGGGTCTTAAAAAGCTTTTAACTGTAGTGGTCTCTAGGGCCGTTATTTTCAGTTATTGAAAGCATTACCTGCTTGGTTTGGTATCCATTATTTTACAGCGTTTGTCTTTTTTTCTCGTTTGTGAGTATTATGACGGCGTTTTGACTATTGTAGGGATAAAATTGCAAATTGGATAATGTATAATACAATTAAATTAGTTAATTGATGCATAGCTTAAAGGTCAGTGTTTCTTAAAGTAATTATTTTTATCACGTGTCATAATTTGTCAGTTAAAAAAATTTAATGATATGGTCTGTATGTCACTAAAACGAAGACTCACTCAATTTAGACCACAGAGCAGTTTAGACGTAAGTTAAAATTGAGTGATTTTAATGATGTCTCTTAAATCACATAATAATGTACATCTTATTTGTATTTCCCAGCTACATCCGATCCTATGCTAAACTGTGTCATATGACGTGTAATCTAGCCATATTTAAGTGTTCGTAGCAGCATTTTCCATCTCAGTTAACCGAGCGCTGCCGGTTTAAAATTACCCGACTGCGCCATAGCTTCATTGTTCCGAGGGATATAAACAGCTGGTCAAAGTTTGAGGTTTGTTTTTCAACTAAATTTAATAAAACTATACAGTAACTAACCGATAAGGTGCTATAAAACTGTGCTGTACCTACCTAACGAACGTCGGGCTATTCACGAAAAGTTCTCAGATACTTGTCTAGTTAGAGGCTTTTCTATTATTTTGTCGAAAATAAAATGATCGAATTATAATGTCATATTCTAGATATACAAACAAGATGTTCATATGAGTTTATGATGGATGACATATCTAAGGTAGCTTCGCGAACTAAGATTAAAAAAGCCTTATACTACTCATTGTACGTCGGTTTTGTGTAAGTTTTAATGTCTGGCAAAATGTTTACGACAAAACGGCTAAACCGATTTGGATTAAATTATAGAAAATGAGTGCTTGAAAACGACAATGTACATTTTGCGTCTACGGCATCTGGCGCAGCAGAAAAACCGCGCAGCCCATCTAAAACACAATTTGACCAGTAACAGAGTTGTGTTTTAATTAGCCTGAAAGAATCGTACCTTAATGAGCCAGCTGCCTTCCCTTCTCTAGCAGGCTAGCCGTAACATACGACATTACAACACCACAAATTGGCCGCCGTTTATTTCAGTCGGATCCGAGTTTGCCGTAATTAAATATAATCTCGCGGCTGAACAAGCACCTACGAGTGCCGAGCGAGTAATTGACGCAGTCGTTAAGGTATGTTATACATTAGTAAGTTGTTAAAGATTCCAGGTGGTTTTTTGAAACTACAGATCAGTAGCACTAATAACGTCCTGAAAACTAGCTGTGCTACACGGTTATGACTGCGTGAAATAAATTTTCAACTACGACGGACAGATCAGTTGGTAAAATTAGCTACTTCACGTTGGATGCTAGTTGCATCCGACCGAAACAACTGAATATTATTAAGGGATATGTGTTATATTTTATCTTCCAAATAAACTTTAAATATCTTTTAGGTAACTACGAGTATTTAAAGCTTTATCTGTAATCGGTGGAAACGGCCCTATATCTTTTATTCGGTATGACGACAACCGGAGGAAGAGATGGGGCATTACTATTCTTGACCGGCACAACACGGCATATGAAATACTTAGTGATAATGGTGCTAGAAAATGGCAGTAAAGCTGGCATTACTTATTTATTTATTTAACAAAATCCACAGCCCTTATAAATATAGTATAACCTGAGATTACGTAGCTATTCAACAAAATTATGGACATGATTTCGAAAACATAATGAATGACTAATCTAAAACGTCTAATACCACGTCGTACCATTTAAAGCTAAAACAATAATATCCTTAAACAGTTCGTGTAAAACATAAATAAACACCTTTCCCATGTCAGAAGCATACATCTGATGCAAAATGTTACAAGGAAAAGGGACCGAGTAATTATGGCTGTTAAAACAAGCAGATACGTCGGTGAAAACGTACATTTATATACCTAGTTCATGTTTCGAGAAAAACGTTTGATGGTGAGAGATTAAACTACGAGTATTCACTGAGTTGTAGAAATTTGAGATTTTTATTGGAATAATTGTGTCACTAGCTTAAAGTAAAATGTTGAGGTACCTATACCTATTAAAAATTGAGAATTACGCACGTAAATTTAGACTTTTATTCATAGTCTAAGAAGAATATTAATTTAATTAATAATTCTAGCGGCCACATTTTAACCGATTCATTGCTGATGGTCATCAACTTCTATAGCGCTTGACACGCCAGTCGTGACATAGAAAATTTGTTCACAGCCACGGCGAAAAGTTTAAAAAAAAGGGTGCCGCAATTAATCGGTTAATAGTCAACCTAGTAGATACAAACATATTCTTATAATTATAAATTAACAAAAAAACAGATGAGTGCCCTGATTTTGCAGCCGGCTTTTAAACTCAACAATGAATCAAATACTCAATACAAGTAAAGGTATCTACAGTAAAGCAAAACCTTTAGACAATAAAAATTTTACACGTGTCCCTTTTCTCACTTCTTTATTTGCATTTCACGCGTCCTCACAGTAATTAGATTCTCTCAAACAAACATAACAAGGTCCTTTTATTTTAACTTTAGAAAAAGCTTTTCTAAAAAGCATTTCCTAAATTACGTCTTTCATTTTATGAGAGATGGCTCGGAATGACAAACGGAAAAGTGAAATTGTGAGTCCTTTCATAAAAGTAGGTTGAACAAGTGACTATTTAGAAGACCACAGACATTTTTATATCCGTGTTGAGCCGGCCAAAGAATAGTACCACCTATATTTCCCCATATTTCGTCGTCGAACTGACTTAGGGGTCTGTATAAATACCAGAAAACGGGCAGCAGCATTGTTCTTTGTTCTAGGCCAAATTACTGCGACAACCAATCCGCTTGTTAAGCGTGGTCAATAAGTATACCAAATCTCCCAAAACAATGCGTTCTTATAGGGTGGAATGGAACTGAGCCTAAAAGTGGGACATAATATGGATTGTTATGATCACGATCAGACATTTTCTGATTTAATAGAATCAAGATTATTATTAAGATCTATGTGTTTTAGTCAGGGATCCGTAGTACATGGAAATCAAGTGATTACTAACAAGCTAATTTTTGGTGAGTAGCTTCGTTTCGATGAGACGTTCAAAGATATCCTATACCCAACTCTCGATTGTGGTAGCTAACAGAGATATCAAGGATTAAAAAATTCAAGGATGTAAAACCGGGATAACGGACCACGAAATTTGTAGGACAATATGTTATATCTCAAGATAATTATCTAAATTATATAAAAACATGTTTGTCCTACAAAACCTATGGTTTGATCAAAGAGTCCGCCATTTCCAAAATGTGTCGAAAACGAGGTCAATTTAAATGATTACTATGATTAGGTACTAACCAGCTGATTTTTTGTTGTATACTTAATTAATATTTATAAAATCTAACGGACATATTGTCCGACAAATTTCGTGGTCCGTTATCCCGGTTTTACATCCTTGAATTTTTTAATCCTTGATATCTCTGTTAGCTACCACAATCGAGAGTTGGGTATAGGATATCTTTGGACGTCTCATCGAAACGAAGCTACTCACCAAAAATTAGCTTGTTAGTAATCACTTGATTTCCAAGTACTACGGATCCCGGCCTATTTGACCTATAAAATAGAATAAGTACAAGACCTAACTTAAATGCTCAATAATTATTTTCTCATTAAAACTGAACAATGGTTGGAATTTGAGGGAAAAAAATAGCAAAGCAATTATGTTGTGTCTTAAATTAAAAGTTTTGCTCTAAGTTTCTTTGAAAAATAGAGAAGTCTCTGTGACCCTGCAGTGTAATGGTACTATTATTAAAAAAACAATACCTTATCTTAAGGGCGCAAAACTGCGATGCGATGCGATGCCGCATCCCTTGGCTTTCGCTATTTATACAAATGAGACACGTTGGAGTTTACATCGCATCGCATCGCAGTTTTGTGTGGGAGCCCTAACATCGACTAAAATAGCATTTATGCGTTTTTCACCCTAAAGAGACCTTTATTAAAAATGACCGGGATCTAAATATAACTTTACGGGTTCACATAGCACTTGTAGCGCGCTGTGAATGTAAAGTAGGACAAACAGCCGCCGTTTACTGCGGGAACTTCGCTTTGTACTCCATACAAGAGCATACTTGTATTAATACTCGCGCGTGCTTGTGGCTTTACTTGAATAATAAAGTAATACACGGATATTATTCAGGTATATACTCGTATATGCTAGTTCTCCGCACGAAGCTTTACTCGCGCTCTGAACTTTTCGCGGTTTAAAGAAACATTGTGTTTTTATGAATGAGATTGTTAAGTGAACGAGTTCAAAAGATCCATTCACTCACAGATTTTCGCGTTTATATTATTGGTATGTATCACGTTCAACTCGGCAACAATATTCCGCATTTTCAAAATAAACTTTACATATTTTACTTTACAAATAAATAACAAATATTTAAAATAAATCAACAACAATTTTATAAAATTTTAGACCAAGAGCCTGTGATGGCCAGACCTTCCTTTAATTCACAAGCGTGAAAATTCTTTCATGTGTATGTCTAACATAGGTAAGAATAACCCCCAAACATGAAACCTGGATCGCGGTTCCTTTGGGAGATAACAACCTTTTACCTGTTATCTCCCAAAGGAACCACGATCCAGGTTTCATGTTTGGGGGTTATTCTTACCTATGTTAGACATACACATGAAAGAATTTTCACGCTTGTGAATTAAAGGAAGGTCTGGCCAGACCGGGCTCTTAGTATAGACTAATAACCTGTGATGGCCAGACCTTCCTTTAATTCTGAAGCGTGAAAATTATTTTATGTGTATGTCTAACATAGGTAAGAATAACCCCCAAACATGAAACCTGGATCGTGGTTCCTTTGGGAGATAACAGGTAAAAGGTTGTTATCTCCCAAAGGAACCGCGATCCAGGTTTCATGTTTGGGGGTTATTCTTACCTATGTTAGACATACACATGAAAGAATTTTCACGCTTGTGAATTAAAGGAAGGTCTGGCCATCACGGGCTCTTAGGTTATTTATGCGTATCGTAAAATAATTTTGAACATAGAATGTCCAAGAACGAAATATGGAGTTCCCAACTCCTTGCCCAATTCATTCGATTACATTTTTAAAACAAATATGTTTGAAAATTCATAGAAAAATAACTGTTATAGCCAGTATTAGGTTTAAAGCTACAAGTGCCACAGCTGGTAAACTGTTTTGTAAGTGATTGCGGTAAGATAGGCAACAAGTGCCTTATAAAACTCGGGATTGTTACACAAGCCAAGATTGTACGGAAGAATACTGTTTCTACGGCACTTTATGAGACTTCTATTACGGTACTGAGCTTTAATAATCCTTAACTGACTAATGTTTAACGGTTGAGTACTTGAGGATAAATTTGGTTCTAAATCAAATTGTAAGCTTCAACCAGAAAACAGATGACTTAGAGATATTTATTAGAGGCCGCAGGTATAAGCTGGAAACGTTTAAATGTCCAGAAGTTGGCAGAAACTGTAATAATGATTTTGTTATCAATTTTAATAATTTGTTGTTTTTAATTTAGGTATATTTTGCCAATGAGCTTTTTTATTACATTAAACACCGGCTTAATGATCACATCGATGGTACCCATTAAATAAATTCTTGTTATTCAACTTAGTTAATTTCAAAGCTAAAGATATTATTATCTCCCGAACAAGGCGTGCGCGGTAAGGCATGAAGAGAATTATGTATTCAATGTCCCAGACTCCGACCCGAATACTTTAAAACCACTTAAAGGGTTTGCCATACCAACCCGGGCGAATCCATCACGCTTCCATTATTATCCACCCATCCATTATTCCAATAGATTTTCTACTGCACGTCATGACAACTGTGGATAGAGTGTATATTATGCTAGTTTATGCATATTTTCAGAATATATTCATCGATAATATGTCTTTTTTCATTGGAAGATGCTTTATTTCAGGGCTTTAGTATATATAGTATACTAGATACATAATATACTACAGATCGTACACAATATGTGGTTGCGGTTCAATCGTAAATAAGATTTCTAAATACATAATAATGATAATGGTACATCTATGGTTTATTTTTATTAATTATATTTAGAAACTGCCAGCCTTTGTGCACTGTGCAATTTATTATCGGTATTATATGATTTTCTATTTTAAAAGAAAACCTTTTTGAAATATTTTTGATGATCTTATTAAAAAGAAATATTACTTTTCACTCGACCTAACTTAGTAAATAATTTCCTAACGTGTCCGTGCAATGGGAAAGCGCCCATTATTCCATTCCAATCACGTCCAACAAAACAAAATCTTTCGCTATTCCAGCCCAGTCACTTCGAAACTCCTGAATCGGAATTTATTTTACAATAATGGAAGAAGCTTGTAAAGAGATCGTAAAGTAATGATATATTTTTCGCCGCTTTATTCCTTTACTAGGCGATTAAGTACCAGTTACTTTACCCAATATTATATTAATACTAAATAATAGATGCAGAGAGGGAAAGCAGAGAAATGAAGACGAAAACTGAAAACTACTGAAACTCACTTCTGTTAAGTGCTTGTTTGTTAGTCGGCCAAAATCGGGTCATGGGATATTCAGTACCTACAAAATACCCATATAACCATAAAATGCAATTATGTGAGTTGTTATTATGATTACAATATCTAGATTATCTACAACCATATTTAAGCCACTTAATGCATTAAAACTTTTTTCACAACACGATAACGAATATGTATGGATATTTATTATCTATATACCCTATGGTAATACCGCTAAATAAACTGAAATAAATTGAATTCAATTTAAAAGATAGAAGGCACAAAGAAAGGCCCCCAGGTTCGATTTGAAAGAAAATTCTAATTACAAAATATTTTGAATTAATTTAGAGAACTACTATTTTTAAATAAATTTTTAGAACATTGAACGAATGAAAGTGAATGATAAATTTTAGTGAAGGTAATAAATAGTAGTCAATGGGTAGATACTCAATTCAGGCCCGTATTTTTTAATAGAAATAAGACCTTCTGCTTCAATATTAAAGCTTAATTTGCAACAGCTTACAGCTTTATAGGTATTTCGCTGTGAATTTCCAAACGAGATCAGTAATGCTACCCATAGTTTAGAGCTTCGAAAGAATTCCGAAGTATTTTGTATCATGGATTCAAGTATCTTGTATAAATACGTGAATACCATAATTGAAATATTACAAGGTAACTCTATCTATTTGTAAAAGATGTAAATACGAAAACGTTGGCATTTTGCATGGAAAATATTGCCAGGCACAGACTTACAGACTTCCATATAAGTACTTATTAATAAAATATGGAGAACTTATGAATGTTTTACTCAGTAGTGAAAACCAAAACCTAAGTTTTTTATTCTTAGATTTTTTTCGTTCATTCTCGAGGGAACCTAGGTTCCCGAGCAAGAGCTGAAGATCCCGATTCCGACACTTACAATTCACTTACAGTTGTCATTGTAAAACCTACACGGAGATAAAATTATTTCCATGCTTTAATTTAAGACGTACTTTAATAGAAATGTAAAATTATTTTAGAATAACCAGATATTTACAAAGACAAGTTATAAATTATTTTTGTAACTTTTGCAGCTGTTCAACGTTCCCGGTATTGTAAAATGTTTTATTTTTTTTATTTTATTTATTTAGTTGTGAGTTTTTTGACAAACCCAATGTGAGTAAATCGTCATGTTTCTATGAAATAACTATATTGAGTTTACTGTGCATTTATTTCCTCTAAAATTACGTATCCATTGATTATGAGCATCGATGGATGGTTTCTGTAAATACGCCCACGATCTGTTGCGAATCTTCAATCAACGCTTGCGCATGTTAGGACGGCCATTAGTTAGGTAATTCACGGTGAATTGTTACATTACCTATCTGTCTATTTTGAGATGACTGAGTCACGGATTTGATGCCGACTTCGTTTGTAGTAAGGATTATTTTGGGCAGCCGTTAACTGAGGAAGTACCTCTTCGATTATTTATCAGTTTTCGGGTTGGGTCGGTGACTTTCACGTTTCATTCATTCATCCATTCATCCACACGTCCTACTTTAATCTCGTTTGAATAAAGATTTTGTAGCTTATTTGTAAATTTTGTATAATATACACAATAAACAGTTGTATAAAAAACCAAAGAATGTAACAATATATACAAATAAACATAATTTAAGGTTCCTGGTTGCAAGAAAATCCTCTGTAAATAACAAATACGAAATGCCCAATTCTATATAAGTATTTATGGTCACACAACCCAAATAACTTGTGACATATTAGCCAGAGTTTGCGTAGGCTTAACAATTTCAACTATGGATTACATTACAACATCCCCCATCACAAAATACAACCCATCTTTGCTGAAACGTGATTTACGTAATATCTGCTCAGAGTTCCGAGAATTGACGTGAATAAAGGTAAATTTGAGGCGATGTTATATTATCTGTGGTACCCGCATCACAAGTAGCTAATGAACCGATTCATCAGATCACAAATCAGATTGTTATCTTTGTTAACGATTGACGTTTCATGGTAGGTACCTCACAATATCAGGGCGCGGGTAAATTTTCTCGTTCTATATTTAAACTCAAGATTTTTCTCTTCATTATGTCAACGTCAATTTAAATTGCTAGACTCAACGAGTTTTTGACTAGACAGACTTCGAATGTCATTGAATGAAACGGGTAGGTATTGTGATTGAAAAATATTTATTTCGCTATTACCACTCTCAAAAAATACTTACCAAAATCTTAACCAGCATCAAAACAAAATACTGAGATACTTACCTTATTTAAAAAAAAGTTTTGCTACAGTTAACAAATATTTCTACAAATTCCTAAACTTTTGACAAAAGTTTCCAAAAAGAAAAT
The DNA here is from genome assembly GCA_963691955.1 of Chloroclystis v-ata. NCBI lineage: Eukaryota > Metazoa > Arthropoda > Insecta > Lepidoptera > Geometridae > Chloroclystis > Chloroclystis v-ata. The sequence goes on along the minus strand of OY829902.1, from coordinate 4,148,929 downwards.
ACTTTTTCAACTTTACAGGGTCGAAGATATAATATTGCCCTGAATTAATTTACAGGCTTTTATTTATTATTTATTTAAAGGGGAGAAAACTTTGCAGTTAACTTATTTATTAGCTTGTTATATTTATGGCTAAGGAAATGATGGATAATATAATAGTATCCAACACTATTATACAATTTTATGGAATATTGCAGTTTTGTAATAATAAGAAAATTATATTCCTTCGTTCCATCTTTATTAAAGTAGGTTAGTAATTATGAATAGGTACTTCGGAATATATACTTTCCAACAAATACAAATAGTTAGTCAAATAGACTAGTTTGAAATGAAATATCTTTATTACAAATGCCTAGAAAGAGATCTGTCTTTAGTTTAATAATTATCTAGACACTACATCGCCCATTACAAAATAAATCAATTTTAGATAGAGCTTAGTCATAGTGTGTATAGGCATAACGTATTCCATTCACAGGCAGATAATACCATAAGCCAATTTAAGTATCCACCGTCATAAAGTTTAAACGAATCAGCAAAGTTGGCTTCACACACTAAGCCTCAATGAACTCAACCACAGCCTGTCACCGTAATACCAGCTCGATAAACGCAGTCAAAATTGAGCTAAAACGTACATTTAAAATATGAAGTAACTGGACCGAAAAACCAAAGCTTAAACCGTTTACCTACAGAGCTTTCGCGAAATCTTTTACACCGTTGACAGTTCAGACTTAACCGTTTAAAACTTTATTCACGTGAGAACTGTCAGAGTTTAATTTTCAACCTCTAATATACACGAGTATGAAGCTGAAGAGTTTGTTTGAACGCGCTAATCTCAGGACGCTGGTCCGATTTGAAAAATGATTTCTGTGTTGGATAGAATATTGTATATCGAGAAATCCTATAAGGTATATTAAATAAACTGTACCTACCTATGTATATAATAAATGATCGAACTTGTCTGCGTAAGTTCGTTTGATCATTAGATATTTAATGCTTTCAGAATATTAAATTAGTATTACAAAAGCTATTTTTTTCCCGCTGCGCCATCAAGGGAGACAAAAAATACTACCATCTATATAAAGGAAATATTATTTCTGCTTTCAAAGAGACACTTCAAAGCAAACCACTTAGAAAAAGTTTATGAACCAACCACAACAGCATAGATTTTCAAGTAACTAGACTGCACAAAGGATTATGGTCGGTGCTATTATAAATAGAGCGACATACTCTTAGCTGTTTGTATTTTGAAGTAATATATTTGTTGCACAACGTGGAATACTATCTTGTCTTGGATATAAAGGATTACTTTTACAGCCACTGTTTCGCGTTTCTTATTTACAACAAGAATTCAACGCAAACGTATTAAAATATCTACAAAATATGCTTAAATTACATTTTTAACGAGAGAACTCCTCTACTTAATAATAACTATATTTATACTTACATAACAATAACATTTCATTAATCTTCGAATTTCCAGACAATGCCTCTTGAGGCCGATAATAGATTTTATAAATAGGCCAAACCATTTATAGAAGAATCGCCAAATATCACAGCAGGATAATCGACAAAATGTTTCTGGTCCTGGCAGCCAGCCAAAATCTCCCTTTCAAAAAGGTTTACGTCATTGGAAAAAAAGACCATTATGATAAATAAATAGCTAAGACATAATCTAATCGTATAGGTACAATACATTTTTTTTTTATTATTTATAAAGATTAGGTTCTATGTTATAAAGTCCATCAAAATGTGGTGAACTAGTTGCTAGTTACAAATGCTTCAGTTATACATAACGATACAACATCGAGTTCTGGCATCCGGCCGTTCTCATTCGCACAGAAGTTTACGAATCAAGCGTGAAATTAAAAAAGTTCCATATTCTCTGTTTGTATTACTTAGGCACCTATTGGATCTATGAGTGGCACGAGATTTCCCCTTCTCTAGTTCCCTCTATCTTGCAAGTGCAATTAAATCTCTGAATCAATGCCTGTGGATAGCAAACTAGACCAAAGAGACTCCCAGATTAGATTTCGGAATGGTGTTGGAGCATGTTTGCACACTTTTGAATCCCGCAATTTCTGAACTGAAAATCAAATGATGTTACATCTGAATTACGGCTTGATTGCGATTCAGTCAATACCTTACATTCTTGAACGAATAAATTACATCGATTTGCAGCGAACAGATGAGATTGAGAGCTTCGAAGCTTTCCAACTTATTTTTGATACGCGCAAAATATTCGTTACGCTCCGAGTAATTTGTACAAAGTTCAGACAGTTATTTATGTTCTTGAATCGGAGGATTATCTTTAGTTTTCCACAATCTACGGGGGAGAAACTAAAAGTGTAATAAATCTCTGTTTTTTATAAGCCAACTAGAAGATGCCGGGGCGTTCCTATTGGAGGAAGTCGGGTAAAGGAGGTCATCTAATAATAATGTGCATCTTTTGTACTCTTGCTAGACGCGACTTCCGCCCGTGGTACTTCCCTTTTCTCCTCTGAAAACTACCCAAGTTATACGTACAAGTTTAATGCCCTGACGTGTGCAGCCATTGTGAGGTTGCGATTGTATCAATCATGCAACAATTGTTAGAGATTTTGAATTGTATATTCAGTAAAAAAGCCTATTGTACGCTGATATTCTATTCAATGTGTAGATTGTTTTATTGTTTCAAATTTGACGCTTGTGAAACCACAATTGATTTGGTTAGTTTGCTATCCATATAAAAAATGTCGGTTATAAATAATTACGTTCCCACAGATGGAACACAAAGTATTTCTCTCTAGATGAGAGAGATTAGGTCATTAACCACGCTGGCTAAGTGCGGGTTGCTGAATTAACCAAACTCTAGACAAACTCTAGACTTTGGAATATTTTTCAGTGAACTCTTTAATTAATTGGGATTAAACTTATTCATTTATTATATCTACCTAATTGTTCCAAAAGACTTCATTGGTCCATTGGGAAGAATTTAGTAGATATCAAGTCTTTGAAAATTGTTCTCAACTGAACAATGAAAAGTTTGAGTACCTAAAAAACTTTTTAAGGATATTTTAAATTTCTAACATTTTATATCGGGATATATTATCCAGCTATATTACTTTATTTAAATAAATATGAATGTAATTTAGGAATACGATCAGAGAAAAGTGAGTGCGAGTTGTGACTGAAGCTTGCCACCATCTTCAAGGTCTTATACTATCATAGCTTAATTGTTACGTACATTGAAGTTGATTTGCGAACAGCACCTTGAGACACCGGATATATATTTTTAAAACTGTTTTCTTGTACGCCGTAACCTTTTTACGCTTTGAAAAGAGAAGAAAAGGCCCACTTTCCTAAAGTTATTGTGAGCGTTCAGGAAAATTCAGGATGATATTTTTATTGTAAACTTTTCTTTTGTCATTTTTGGAGCTTTGCGGTTGCACACTTGTTGTCGTTTAATCGATACTTCTTCGATTTTATTATTACGGGCTCAATAAGACTTCTTTCCTCAGTTGATATTTCATCCAACGTTTGTATTTTTGTATGCCATTTATAAATGTTGTGCAGTTTTATTTATAGTAAGGAGTAGAAAATGGTATAGAAAAAAATACAAGATCACAACGCACCTTGTTCCTAAAGTCACATTGTTATCTTATAAACTGTTCTGTGTTAAATGTAGGTTGGTATAGTATAAAGGTTTTGGTCAAATAAAATATGTAGGTATATTGGATATTCACTCAGGGAAAAAATTAGCTTAAATAATCATTATCAACATTATTGAATAAAGATATTACTTTAGATTTTACTAACGTAAAACAGCGCAATCTACGGGAAAGCTGGTCGACTAGTATACTATAGCAATAGTGAAATAAAACTTACGATACATTAGAATTTTCACAAGATACTGTAACATTATTTGTTTTTATACAAAACCCAACTTTATTTCTTTTGCATAAATAACATTTCTTTTCATTGTAATGGTAGCAACAACAAAAGAAGAATTCTCTTTACCGAGAGCAAAAATGTCGAACTCCCTGGAAACATTCCGACAACTTTGTAAGTATTTCAGAATTTGTAATGTTATATAAACAGTTAGGTATGACTGACGATACCTGTGCCCTTTGTCTATCCTATAGATATGCAACGAAAAAATACCCAGTAGGCCGTACCTAAGGCAAATACATGTATGGGTAGGTATCAGATGATTTATTTAGGTATCCTATTTACACATCACCATTAAAAATGGTGTAGGTACCTACCTAAACAAACCTAATAATGTATTAATTTTGGGAAATAAGCATTTGACATAATCTGTTATTTTAGTATTAAACAGACAGTTAAAAAATGTGTTATTATGAAAAAAAACTGATTTTCTTCTAAGATTTTCTTTCACAAAAATAATAATACTAGCCAGACTAGAAAGTATCAAAAGTATTGTGTTTTTATTTAACCTTCCACCTAACCCTCTTAAAATAACCGACTAAAAACATCAAATTAAATTAGGTTGGTTTCTAAGTCTACCTTTACTCAAAGAATTAATTACGAACAAGCCTGGGGCATTATTATACAATTCTACAACATGGGCAGATAATACCTATAAAGAGGTTCTCGAAGTTTCGGTTTATTGTATACCCACCGACAAAAGGCCCTGAACACAACTGATACTGAAAATACATGATACTTTTAAATACAATATTCAAATACAGTGAGCAAGTGTATAACTAAAAGTAAATAATAATATTTATGAAATTTTAAACAATTGATGATTAATCGATTATAATCAAAACCCCTTGTACACAAAACATATAATTATCCTATCTAAAAAAAATGCAAATGTCTTTTCGTGGCGCTCCAACTTCAATCTAAATTAAAACGACATAATTATTTGATTATTATTATTTCGGGACCTATTCGAGTAAAACTTAAAAATATAAACTTAACCTAATAGTAGAGACGACTGAGAATATGATTGTTCAGTACCTTTTGGCGTTCAAGTTCATGGTAATTCGGGCTACTGGTTAATTTGGAGTAATCCAAAATGCGCTTATGTGGCAAAGGACTCGATAGATGTGAGGGAATACAAATCTGTAATCCGATATGGTTCGTTTAGAGGTAATAACGCCTTTGCACGAGTTTGATACTACGTGGGTTGTATTTAATATGGCGTTTGTGTAATTCATGGCACAGACTCAGATAATCTCTTGAGATGGGCTAGATGTCTTATATATATAAATCAATTGAAAAGTATGAGGTAAGCTTAACGTATTATAATTTATGGTTCCTACGCTTTTTCGTTTTATACCAAACTAGCTGACCCGCCCGTAGCTTCGTCCTACTTTAAACCATCCATGACTAAATTAAAACCAAAATCACTCAAATCGAAACAGGCGTTATTTAGTTATGTAATCTACAATAAAAGTGGCATTGATTTTTATATACGGGTCAAATAATCAAATATTATTTTCTTTATTATAATATTATATTCTTTAAGTATTATATTTTTCTAGACTTCACAATTTCCACTTGACTTTTCCAATTTAATTTAAATCGCTCCGAAAATATTTCTATTATTATTTAAGCTTAGAAAGTTAGTAGCAATAGACAAGAGCAACTGAAAACAATTCAATAACACGTCATAGCTAACATCATGATAATGCACATATTTTGCTTAGAGTGCAGCCGTAGCGAACGAAACCTCATAAATCCGCCTGAGTACGACCACGTTTACACAAGAAGGGATGATTCTTAAATAAAGCAAATAATCCTTACTAGACCGCACCTGGATTTTTCTTCTTAAGAACTTTGAAGAGATTGTAGTATATGTAACATTCACCAACCGCGTCTCCAGTGTTGTGCCGGTGACCTAATATGACCATGTTCTATCCTTACTATTGGACACAGAGAGTACAATAGTAAAACGTAAAAATAGTATCATACAACAAAAATTAGTATTTTTTTTTAAATATTACTGGACAATTTTTACACAGCGACATCTAGCCCCGTGGTAAGCTCGAAGCTTGTGTTACGGGTGCTAGATTTCTGATATACTTAATATAATATACATACATAGATAGATATTTTTATTATACTTATATAACACCCAGACACCCGGAACAAATATTTGCAAATAATACAAATTGTTGTTCCGAGGCGGGAATCGAACCCGCAACCTCTTGCGTCGCAGGCGGACCTTCGCCCCCTGCGCCACAGAGGTCGTTTTATTTATTATTACAATTTTAATACAGTTACAATTAAATATTGCATCTAAAACAGTCCAGTTGTCCAGATGCTCACATTCGCCCTTAACACAATTAACAATATTTCCGGTGATCTAATTATTACCTAATACTAATACACAAGACTATTACGATAGATAGATATTAGAGATAGTTGTACGGATTAAAGCTCTGTTTTTTATTGAGAACCAGTTTTCTGTATAAATGCGTCCACACTCAGCGTGTTCAGTTATTATTGGCATCTACTTGTTACTCAGCTCGTAGAACGAACTGCCCACAATAGATTTGCTACTATGGAAAACTTATTTCCACTACGTTTGTAGAACATCGATTTTCACGCCGTACTTCGAGTTAGTACTCGACAGCTGTAAATAACTATATGGACTTTCATCCCACATCCCTCAAATATTATTATGTTATATTTTCCACTTCTGGACACTGTTGTCCAGAATACCAACTTCAATTATAGCTTCTGAGGGAGTTGGTTTAATCACCACGTCTATGGATCTACGACCTCTGTGGCGCAGCGGCAAAGGTCTTGCGACGAATGAGATTGCGGGTTCGATTCCTGTCTCGGGACAAAATACAAATTAAATAAAATGTGCGATCAGCAAATAGTATTCCGAGTGTGTTTTATATGTATATTAAAAAATATATCTATGTATGTAAGTAGGTACCTATTATATTAAGATATCAGAAATGTAGCACCTGTAACACAGTCATTCAAATTGACTCACAGATATATTTTTTCCAATTTACACAAAATGTGTTGTGTCAGCTCATTATATATTTTTAGTAGTAGAAATAGCCCACCTGGTTTTACACATCGCAAAACTACGTATAATTTAGCCTAGCTAACACGGAGCTAGCCGGAATGATGTGAAAACGTAAACATATTTTATGCCTAACAAATAAATAATGATGAATAACTGCCCAGTTTCATCGCGTGTTACATATGAAAGTAATATTTCTGGTTCATATTATTTACGATCCAGGCAACAATAATTTCTAGCCAATAGCAATCTGTTCAGTGTTTAAAGTAAAAGACATAGGTATAACGTGCGCAATTGAAAATGAATTCTGTAAATGGCGGCGGGTAGGTATGGTACGATTGGCAAAACAAGGATAAAAGTATAGACAGCGATAGAGAGTGAGCGAGAACGCATGCGAGCGGACGCCATTTACAGAACTCATTTCTAATTGCGCACGTTATACCTACTGTCAACACAGATGTCCTTTTTGATTATTTTTTTCTAAAGTTAGGGAATAAAATGCAAATGGATTGTGCCCAATAACTCTATAGTAAATCACAATTTAAGTAATTCAATAGTAGGTATGTTTTTGTTTACCTTTTTCTAAACTTTCGCGATCGATACTACGTTCATCCGTTGCCTTGGCTTTGGCTTGAACACCAAAAACATCAAAATTAACAAAAAATAACTTTCGCATTTAAAATATTAACTAGAATAATATTATTGTATCTATGATAACATGATTTAATAAATTAATCTCTTCATATTATTAAAAACATACCATTAGATTTCATTCTCGGTCTATCGAAACATGCCTTGAAATTAGGCCGAGATAACCAAACAAAGGCACAAAGTGAATATCTAAGCCCTCAAACACCAAAAGAAGGTATGTTCTTAAATATTTGGAGAGCCCAGTTTGGGTTGGAAGATACAGATTTCTGATTAAACGGCAGACAATGCACTGCTATTGTAGAAAGCTCTTATTTTATTTTTGCTCCGCTCTTATAAATACAAGAATAGATTGAGACCCTTCCCAGATTGTTTCGAACTTTCCAAATTCGGAGACCACACTGGCTGACAGCAACTTTAGGTTATGTTTCAATTTCACAGTACATTGTATAGATTCCGAAACTTTGCTTCGTTTATCTTGGAATAATTTAGTTAAGGGTTGTAATGCTTACTTCTTCTCTAAGAAAACCTATGGGGAATGCCTATGAGTTTTTGGGCTCTATTATTATGTTAATAAATATATGTATTTGTTGTCAAAGGAGCTTCTTAAGTTGTATCAGAGATTTCATCTTTTTTGATTGATTTCCAGTCAAGAGATATTGCGTCGTGATGATGAAAAAAAATATTTTAAATCACAATTATCGCGTCAGTTTTGGATGTTTTTATCCTTTAGTTAACTGATACATTAAGTTATAAATGAGTTTTTTTAGATTAAAAGAAAAAAAGAAAAAAGTCGTTTCAAGCTTGACGTCATATGGTGGGTAGATACACACGTCCGTTCTTGCTCGATTAGCATGTTTCATTCGAGCATGACTATCTACAAACATGCTCGACCCTGCGTCTTCACGTAAAAGCTTGCTCGAAGAACATGTTTAGTGCGCGTTGAAACTTGTCGTTTGAATCTTGTTCGAATCGAACATTTTGGTTGGCTTCGAGCATTTGTCTTGAGACTTGCATGGTACACACGTTCGTACTTGCTCGAGATCGAGCAACTTTATCGAGCAAGAACGTACGTGTGTACCCACCAATTGATTCGATAAATATGGAATGGAATGATTGATATTTCCTCACCCATCCAGCAACAGCGCATGAATGATTTGATGGATTTCTACACGAGTTTCAAGTTCAAATCAAATTTACTGTACCTAGCAAATTTCGGCAAATCATAATAATGCTTTTGGACTGTTAAGCGACAATCGAAATTTAAAATAGGTCTAGGTCAATTTTGTAAAATCGGCAGTTTAGTACAACATCCTGACAAGGATTGCGTAGGTATATTTTGATTTCAAATATATAAACGACTAGCTTTCCGCCCGCGGCTTCGCCCCCGTTATACTATATTTGCCGCGGTAAAAAGTATCCTATGTCCTTCTCCTGGTTCTAAGCTACCTCCCTGCCAATTTTCAGCTAAATCGATTCAGCCGTTTTTGAGTTATAAGTGAAGTAACTAACACGACTTTCTTTTATATATAAGATAAGAAGAGATTAGATAGAGATTATATATATAGATATACGAGTATACAAACCTAGTCTTCTATATTTGAAATCAAACATCTCTTGAAACATTATCTTCCATAGACAGCTAGGGAAACTTTTTCTCGCTTAATTTTCGTATACTACTATGAATTCGTATACACAGGAACAGAAGAACGTACGAACATTTTGTTCATAAAGTAAATAAATAAATGGGCGTTTGATTTATTAAAGCAAATAAAAACATTACGCTGGCTGCCCGCGTTTATTATTAATTCTATAAATTGTTACAGTAGTCTCAGAGGACAACTCTTTGAAATTGCTGAACTACGGTGTTATCTAAAAACTATGTACTTTAGGTTATACTTTCATTGGTTCTCAATAAATGATTGATTGACTGATAAAAACCGCCTGATGAACGTTAGAATATAGCTACTAATTTCTCCAAGACCTATATGTGTTCATAGTGGACGTCCGACGGCGGATATGATGATGATGATGACTAACGTAATGTTACTAAGCCAACACGGCATATGAAGATACTTATGATACCTATAATTAAGGCTTATAAGTTGCTTGTAAAATATTACCAAATGGAAAAAGTTATGAAACTCACTCTACATTAAGTTTTTAAGATGAGAGCCCGGCTAATGGTTCTATTCCTCAGATACTATTTCATCATGATCAAACTCTGTTATTTACGTCAGAACTTTTTGTTTACTGTAATGACCACATCCGTACAGGCCGCGATAAAATTCACTCAACAAGAGTCGTTACGAAATCCTCTGAGCATTTGCAAAACTGCTGAACAGTTGCTGTAGGAAATCTCATGGAAATTTACTTCAAACAAGTGTAATTTGAGTTAACAACAATTTATTATTAGAATTATGATTACATTCGATGTCAATTCAAGACATTATAATTAATCATCATGCCCTATTACATCCCAAAATTTCGACTCCGACGAGACTTGATCCCGAATTTTTTTTTTCAAAAACAGCCATCGATATCTTATAATGGTGAAGTAAACTCTTTACTTGATCATGATGAATGATTATGTACCAATCCTTATAACATTTTTCAAGGTTTGTTTGGCAAATTTTATTACGCCGTGTGTTATTTGTTTTTGGCGTATCCATACCCAACCGCAAGTAAAAACATAAATTTCATTAGCAATAACAGTTTCAAAGAACCAGGAGGTACCACGAAATGATTTATCGTTCACATGACCGACAGTCTATTTTAGTTGAAGGGATTTATACAATACCTAATTATGGTAGAGTATTATGAAATAATCCGACCAAACAACAAGACAAAGCGTACGTATTATGTTCCACCATAACTCTTAAACCAATGATCCGATTTTAATGAAATTTTATGATTACATTGAAAGGGACATCTGGGACACAGATTAAATTAAATATTAAATTAATTAATATCATCTGGCTATTAAATTCTTGCTCCAGCTATAATAAGAAGTGGCGCCCATACAAACGTGGACGGAGTCGCAGGCACCGCTAGTAATAAGAACGTACTAGTATGTTCATTTCCATTTCAACAAGCTACACAATCACAAGCCGATGTCATGAAATAATCTGTAAGTCATTCAGCAATTAAATAATAATTCGGTGAATCAGTGCTTACACCTACTTATTACCTCATTTCTGGTATTAATGCTTGCTGAATCTCAATTAATAACATTTAATCAAGGATCAGGAGCAAACATCAAGCATTCAATCTGAATATCTGTCGAGCCAATCACGGTGTTCCACATATCAATGTCGCGTTTGCGGGCCGTCTTGTCAAATGCAATTAATGCCGTGGTATGGGCAATATGGCCATCTAATGGCTGTGCGGGATTTGGAATGTTCACCCAGCTGAAACATAATTGTGTTAGTGTGTGGTTTCCTTGTAGACTGAGGTAGATAAGTGAAAACTGTGTATCAAATGTCAGATATTGTAATTGATAGTGAAATGTAATTAAATTTTTAGCAGAATAGTGACATTTCCGCTTTTTTAATACCATACAAATCCTAGTTAACTTGGTATTTCATAATCGATTAAGTAAAAAAGTGACGCTAAACAGCCCTTTTTCTAACGTTAGAACCCTAAATTTCGTATTGGATTTCAATTAGCAAAGTAAAGCGGCTTTATGTACCTATGTAATGCATAAATTGAGATACATTAATCGTCTCTGGCAATCTGTGACGTCAGAATAAAATAGCCATAATTCTGATGGATCGCCTACGGATGCTGAACGTTGACTTTTTAAATAACATGGGGTTTCAATAACCTAGCGGTGAAAAGCTAAGCTTTGTTATATAGATACATTTCGTAACTCCCGTTCTACGGAAGTTCCGTTAACTAACATTACAGTATTTAGACATTACGAGTTAGTAGGCGTATTGCGTAACACCTGCTTTAATTATTAAGGTAAACGTTTCTGTAGTTGGTAGGTACTTACTCAAAGTGGTGGAAACTATACGAACTCTTCTGATATATATGTAAGTAAAAGAAAGTCTGTCACAAATGAAACAGATCTTTAGGAAAGTTTTCAATACATATTGCTGGACAATTCTCACAGCAACATATAGCTCCGTGGTAAGCTCGAAGCTTACGGGTGCTAGTATCTGATTTACCTCATATTATACCTATACATATAATAATATAAATATTTAAATACTTTTTGGATAGATAGTCAATTTTCAGTTTCTTGATAGAAATGTACAAAAACAACATAAAAACCTTGCTTGTTACTTGTTATGAAATAATTATAGATATCATAAAGTATGTACCTAAAGGATATCAAGCAAAGTTTTGCGAACTGTTATTCGAAAACTTCTGAAATAACAAAACTAAAATGAAACCTAATTTAACTTAGGTATTGTATATTATTTTTAAGCTTACAATGGCAACGGACACGGCCTTAATTTAATACATAGACAGCTAATTATAATTATGTTCTGTATCAATGTTACGGTTTTACGAGAAGACTTAGAGCCAGCATCGAGTGACTCCTAGTTTGCTGGTTCCTCGTAACAATTACTAACTGAACATTATTTCGCTAATTTTTTTCGGTAACATGTTAATTTACACCTTGTACCCACTTGCACCGTGTAACGGGTACACAGCTAAATAGTATTTAAAATGTTAGTTTTGGAATTCAAGTAACCTTCATTGGCCACAATGCCTAAACAGGCGGTTCTATATTTGTCCAAGACTTACGTAAAGTACTGGACCGGGCTATTCAGTGCCAAAATATTTTGCATGGTGATGACAACATACGAAATGTATTATTTATTTCGTTAAAAAGTTTCACATAGTCATTTTGATAACCCATTTTAAACCCTATAATATGAGACTTCAGTTTATATCTTAGTTTATATTGCTTTTTTGGACACGTAAAAGATCACGTTTCCAAAAAAGCAATATTTTATCAACGACACTGAGCTAGTGGAATCTTATTTCAATGCTACGAAACAAATCCCGATATTTGTCTGCGAAAATATCTAGTAATTTCACGCATGTCATCCTTCTTCATCGACTTCACGTATCAAATGTGGCGAAGTGCTGAACGGTAATATGGATATTGACATTATTCTCTATCTAGTTACCATGAGATAAATAGTAAGTATAGTAGATGCTCTCTCAAGAAAACTGACGAATTGTTGGTAGATTAGTCTTGGATATCTTGGACTACTGGACTACGGTGGCCTTTACTAATTTCAGAAACGTAGGTACCACATGCCAATAATAAGTTCTGACATCTCTGATTGATTCGGAAAAAGTAGTGCGTGCCAACCATATGCCAAGACATCAAGAAATGATTGAACGCTTACCCGATACCCATTTTTGATGGACAAATATTTAGATAAGGGTTATATTTGGGACGAAATAATGAAAATTCGCTAGTATTATTAAAATAGGAACGTAATGATGGATGTGATCCTGATAAATCTAGTTTGAATAGTAACCTGAGACTGGAATCGATAACCTATAAATAAAAATATAAAATTGAGGTATAGTGCATACCTTTCGATCTTTTGCGTTAATTATAATGACAAATAACTCGTTACAACAACATGTAATTAATCTATCGCTTGGATTCAAACAGGACGCTATGATTTAGTTTTAGAAAAATTAGCTATAGCATTCATCAATTATTGAAATGTCTTAAGCAGAACGGAAAACCAATAATTAATGACTTAAAATAGCTTAAAAGGCTAAGGAACGGTCACATTTTTATTTCTAAGAAGATTCATTAGTGATGAATCTTCTCAGAAATAAAATGTGACGACCTCTATTGCCTAGCTGCTGCCCACGTACCATAATGTTATGAAGAGCTGCCCACGTAATCTTGGAATGCGAGGGGGTATCAGTGCAACGACATCAAATCCTTAAGAACCCGAGGTCACTCCGTAAAGTATGTGAAGACGCCAGGAGGATCTATCTGTCTGTGCTTTTGGTCGTAGTTTGGCTGGTTACACGAGGAATGCATCACGCATAATGGACCTTTGAGTTTAAATGCGGAAAACTAAGCCCCATAATAATCGGGCGAAATCGCCGGTTCTGAACGAAATGGGTTTGATTTAATTGGCTTCGGACTTTTATCAACAAGATGGGTGCTTGGCCTAACCTGAAGCAGTATTAAGCCTAATATACAATTGTATATAACAATGATGATGAACACTGAAAATTGAACTAAATAAAAGTTGTTTTATTTCAGAACACTGAAAATTACAACTAAATCAAAACAGTACCATTTTAGCAACGTTTCTATTTATAGAGATTGACAAATCGAAACCGTATAAAATCACGACTAATTGAAGGTGAAACAAGGTATTCGAGACGAGATTACAAGGAAAACGAAAACCAATAAGACGATGAGAAAATAGAGGAAAAAATCTGTCTTTCTATGCAGATTACATTATTCATATGGGGGCGATATTCGTAAATTTATTGAATTCTTGATATGTTACAATGAATTGTTTGAGACATTGCGTTATAAATGTTGAGAAGGGTATCTATGTGTCTAACGTCTTCTGTGTTAAATTCAATATATGTAAATTATGACGTGTATGGAAAGACTTTAAAAATTATGACGTGTATGATTACTAAAAATAGGTTCAAGTTCCCTTAAATACCTAGTTCTACATCTGACATATTCAAAACCAAGAAGATTTTGATATATCTAAATTCTTTTAAAATGTAAAAGGTACAAGGTAAAATGTAAAAGGTAAAATGTAAAAGGTAACAATAAAATGGCTATAGACAATAATTTCGTTTAATTACTATTAAAACGAGATACCACTGATCGGAAAACCCAGCGTCGGGCGTCCACCAACAAGATGGACGGACGATCTTGTATAGGCGGTTGGTTCGCGGTGATTGCATTCGTATAGCTGCATGAACAGCATAACTGATCAACGGCTGAAATGATGATGATGATGGCTATTAAAACTGTATTGGGAATCGGGATAGCTATCAATTCGTAACAATTCATAAAATATAAATTACGTTCATTGGTTATCTTTTAACCCATTTACATCGATTGTCCGTGAAATGGACGAATTTTCCTCAACTGTCGGTCAGAGCAATCATTTTTATTTCAGCGAGGGAGGATAAATTGGGGATATTATGATTATGTTAAGTTAAGTCTCGAACCTCTTTGCCTAGTTACCTTAATAACCTAAGAGCCCGTGATGGCCAGACCTTCCTTTAATTCACAAGCGTGAAAATTCTTTCATGTGTATGTCTAACATAGGTAAGAATAACCCCCAAACATGAAACCTGGATCGTGGTTCCTTTGGGAGATAACAGGTAAAAGGTTGTTATCTCCCAAAGCAACCGCGATCCAGGTTTCATGTTTGGGGGTTATTCTTACCTATGTTAGACATACACATGAAAGAATTTTCACGCTTGTGAATTAAAGGAAGGTCTGGCCATCACAGGCTCTTGGTCTATAATGGATATATCAAAGTTTTTGTGGCTTCTACCTAAGTTATAAACTACAACGTAAAGTGGTATTGATTTTTAAATAGGAATATACATTGAAGATTGAACTTTATGAATTCAACGAACGGAAAAGCATAACAAACTCACTGGCTAAAGCTAGAAACGTAAAACATTATGGAAATTTTATAAGTCCTTGCACTTATCCCAAAGCTATGGGTTATTTTATGGTAATATTCCTTAAATCTTAATTGGGATTTATTTTGATGTTTGTAACTGACGATTCTAATAATTAGGGGGATAAACGGGTAGTACTTGTCGATCACGCTTGACAATAAATCATCAATCATCAATGGCATGGCATATAAATTATGATTATATCTAACCGTTTTGTTATATTATATTTAATCTCCGTAAAAATAGAAATTTGGCAAAAACAACGAAAAAATCAAGCTGAGTTGATTATAATCCGATTTATCCTGTAGGCTGCCAGTAAGCATTTGTGATCTATTTTCATCTTTCATATAAACCGGAAATTAGTAAATCTTTGAAAGTGTAAAGTTTTACAAATCTTTTTATTCATTAAAGTTTTTTTGACAAGTTTAATTCAGGTTCTTCTCTAAATACTTAGACATCTTTATATATTTATATTTATCAGACAACTTTATTTAGACCAGTATCGTTATAAAACGGTTGAATTGTTGAAAGTGGGCCGCTGTGTGTGTTTTCAATTTGTGATGATAAAGGAAAAACGGTACACGATAATGTTTACTGTGAAAATGTAATTGACCATTGGCTAAGTTGAATGAAGGGTTTTGTTGTTAAAGGTAACCTACACCAACGATAAAAAATTCAAACAATTTAAAGTAGAGACAAGTAAATAATGTATATCTAGATAACTAGCGGGCGTGGTTCCATTCTCGTACGCTAGTAAATCTATAAGATTCACTTCAAAAAAATTGGATAGGTTTTGTAATAATTATTTACTTATTCATCCAAAATATGTTAAATCTCAAACCGGTACAAAAAGTTTTGATTTAGGCAGATATTTCTCTTCCTACTTTATAAATAAAATATTCATAAAAACACAAAACTTATTGATGAAATTAGAATTGTAAAGATAGAAATTGTATCTATCCTTACAAAACTAATATACACCTTTATGTTCTTATCTTTAAAATATTCCACCAAAATGTTGTAAGTCGTGTACCTAATAACTATGAAATGTAGGGCAGCAGATTAATTACAACAATGCACCTGTGTACTTTGTAATGTGAAATGTGCCGCGCTCAAAACTCCCGCATAGCTATGTGCCTCAAAGGGACAGAAGAAACATACTTATAACTAAGTCACTCACTAACTAAGGCCTCGAAAGACCATTAATATAACACTAAATAATTAACATGAACCATCACAAACACGTGACATCTATAAGTACAGAACTAATCATGCAGAAAGGGGGTTGCGAACGTGCGGAGCATGTGTGGCCTGTATTGTACTGGGGCGTAATTCGACAAAGGCCTGGCAATACCCCAGCAACCATCGACCCTCCACTCATTGTGCATTATCAGCCTACTTTCACGTCACGAGGCTCATACTCGTTGACTACTGAACTGGATCATAGATATAGCCTCGGCATCAGGCATCGGGTGAGAGCGCTGGCCGGTGCGAGGGCCGATGGCGAGGTTGCCCTGCATTCGCCGCGCCAGAAGAGGGCTGTTGAAAGTGTAGGAAGTACACAATATTCAAGTACCGCTTGTGAGCAGGGCTTCCGCGGCGCCGTTCGCAGCCCCGGGCAGTCGGGGTCGGAGACAGTCGCATGCGAAGCAGGAGGGGCGACGGTGGGGCAACATGAACGGGGCTCACTGAGAGGATGGTGCGGCGGCACGGAGAACGTGTAGTACTTGGCCGTTTGGTTGTGCGCGCGAAGCACAGAGCTGTGGGTGAGCGTGACCACCACCACCAGCACGGAGGCGAGCGCCAGCGCGAAGAAGGAGGCGGCGACGGCGGCCACCACGCGGCGGCGGCGCGCCTCCTTGCCGGCGTCCTCGGGCGGCTCGGGCTCCGGCGGCGGCGCTGGCGGCGGCGGCTCCGGCGAGCGGCTGCGGACGCTGGGCCCGCGGCTGTGCGGCAGCTCCAGCGTGTGCCGGCGGGAGCGGCGCGCGCGCTCGCAGTCCGCCGCGGAGGAGTGGTGGCGGCGTAGGCGGTGCGGCGCGCCGGCCTGCACGCGGCACGAGGCGGAGCGCAGCGCGCGCGCGCCCAGCGCCAGGTCGTCGCTGGCGACGCGGGGCACGCGCACCGAGTGCACGGAGCGGAAGGAGTGGTCGCGGCCGGTGGAGGTGCCGGGGAAGGCGTCCACGGAGGCGCGCGACGAGTGGCGCGAGAAGCGGTCGCGGTCGCGGGGGTCCACGCGCACCGACATCGTGCGGGCGGAGCGCGCGGCGGCGGCCGCGCGAGTGCCGGATCCCTCCCCGCGAGCGACGACGCGCCGCGCCGTGTTTACACTCGTCCCCGATCGCACAAAGAATGCTCGCTACAAATATATTCCTCTACATTGCATGCCGAGGTAACGGGATGTCTCGCATTTTAAATGTCCCGTCGTCGGGTCCATATTTGCGCGATTAAGGGTGTTTGGGTTTCCCCTTTTAACGCCTAACTTAAAGTAAATGTTTATTCGATTCGAAAACGCTGGATTTTCGATTTCGTAGACGGAAAGGAAATTCTATTATGCATGCATACATCGTGTCCGGAGTTTGGGTTGGGGTTTAATCTTGTGAAAACTAAAACATGAATAGGAAAAGAAACCATGCTAAATTTTTAAGTAATGTTTCTTATCTAAACATTGAAATTTGTTCAGATAATTGACGTATGCAAAAACTACAGCGCTAACTAAACCAAAAATCGAGTCTATCTATAACATCAATAGATGTATCACAACATAGAGTGAACGGTAAATAGAACGCGCGGCTTTTGTTGTGGCTCCACGTTGTCAAGTTAAATTGTCTCGGCGGGAAACGAAACAGATAGCAGAGAAGTTGCCGGGCTCTACATCGACACTATTCAATAGGCAGAACTGGAGAATGCCTATTGCCTAGGCACACAATACCGTCACGAGCTCGTCACACCGTCGTCATACGCTACTATTTTCCGTTTCTTTCATCAGACTTTACCAAAAAAGATATAATTACACGAAATTGTTATTATTGCATTGTGGCTTTATATTTTGGGCATGTTTTTCAAAAGTGGATGTTCGTTTCTATCAAGTTATCATATTTTTTCAATTTAACAGGGATTAAGATTACGGATCAAATTTTGTCAAGCTTTGTGACATAAGATTGTTACATAAAAAATAATAGTAAATATTGCTGTAACCTCCTAAACATGCATGCTACGACTACGCTACGATGCTACGACTCGAAATATAAAACATGCGAACACAAAAAAGCTTTCTCACACAATTTCTTAGAGATAGTAACAAAAGCATCAGAAGTTTTCACAGAACCGTTGTCAATTCTGACGCACAATAGCACAGAACACAAAGACTATCGGACACCACGAAGATAAGATAGAGGCCTCACTCATAACCTACGGCTATGTTAGTGAAAACTGAAAGACTACAAGACGGGGCACATTTCTTTAGACATTTTCAATAAAAACTTGAGAATTTCCCGGTACATTGTTGTATATTTAAGTTGCGAAAATAGGTCTTACATTAGGCATAATCTTTAAAATTATTTATAAGGTTTCGAGAAGAATTGGTGTATATAAGTTATCATTAGTATTATTATGTTTATATTTTACTTAACAAAAAAACGAAGTCGAAATCGGTTTGAATTTTTTTAATAAGTTGAAATATCAGATTATTGCACAGATGAAATGAAATAAAGCAGACAATAAAACTCAAAACGTTAAAGGCAATAAACAAATAGCCTTAAACATTCACGCTATCAAAGTGAACAGCCCTTTCCTCTGTGACCCCAGTTCAACCTTAAGGTCGACTTAAAAGAAATATTTAAAAGAAGCCACTAATCCCAAACCTTTGATTTCTCGACGACAGAGAGCAATTGTTGACACTGTGACAGTTATTGGGACCCTTGCCCATGAATTATTCATAAAACGCCTGGTATCGCTATCTGTACATAAAGTCTGAAGACCGCAAGCTAAAACGTAAGCAGTAAAACTTATAACGACTTTAGGTAGCTGCTTTGAGATACCTACACCTACAGCCTATACCTGTCTGGAATATTTCACGCTGGTCTTTCGGTAAAAAGACATCCTCGCATCTCGCAAAAAAGGCTGGAACTCAGTG
This sequence comes from Chloroclystis v-ata, assembly GCA_963691955.1. Classification (NCBI taxonomy): domain Eukaryota; kingdom Metazoa; phylum Arthropoda; class Insecta; order Lepidoptera; family Geometridae; genus Chloroclystis; species Chloroclystis v-ata. The sequence goes on along the minus strand of OY829902.1, from coordinate 4,129,496 downwards.
AAACGTTGTATGCTCAATGCTCATCAAAGAAAGATGATGATAAGTAGAAACCATGTTGGCTTAATTACTTATTATGGCTACTTATTACGGTATACTGGTATTACTTTAATTCCAAGTCTAATTCAGATTTTTCATCACTTAATAGTGTTGTACCTACCTAACAGTTTCCAGCAATAGCAGTTGTAGTTTCCATACGTAAACATAAAAATAAGAAAATCATGGTAATACCTTCCGAATCTTCCACCGTATAGATTATAAAATGTGTAAAATATGATAGAATAAATCCGTAATGTGTGCACTCACAAAATAATTTAAGTAGATCCAGTTTTGAAATGGAGTTTATTTAAAAATATCTTAATATTGAAAAAATATTGAAAGCATAATAAATGAAATGAAAAATTAAAGCAAAGTTTAGAAGTGTTGTGTCAGGCACACAGTATCTAACGGAAAACAAAAGAAAGTAATTGTTTATGCAATAAAACTGAGTTTCATTCCATTAAAACGTATGAATTCAATTTTCGTTAATCCTTATCTATAAAAAACCTAGCTTGAGTCGCCTTTTGTTGCTTATTTTATATTTAACTTGAAACAATAACTACGCTAAATCATTTTGGAAATAAACTATTAACAAATAATGTTCGTCCTAATTTCAGTAAATATAAACATTCTTACAATGATTATACTGGTGCTTGTTCGTAGATATTGTATTTACAGAGCTAACAAAGGTTCATTAGGTTCCTTACATCCAAAGGTATGGTATTCTGTTTCTATTGATATTAGGCAATTGGTAGACTATCGGCTTGGGTGAGATGGTGAAAGAACTTATACGTATTAGAAAAAGATTTTTACGTTATTTGTGCTTATACAGTTAGCACCCCTATTTACATTCCCACTGACAAGCGGGCGAAGGTCTGCGACGCGTTGTTCAGGTTTGAATCCCGTCTCGGGACAAAAATTTCGATCTGCTAATCTGTGTGATTATTGTCCAGCAATACTCAAAACTCAATTTCTCCAAGAACAATAGTTTGTGTTTTGAAGCAAATAGTTCACCAATCGATAATGCATTCCAAAGGTATATTTGAAATGTCAAAAATGGGTAAAGCAATCATTAGTTATTTTATTATTTATTGTCCAGCAATATTGATTTATTTTAAACTTAAATTTATTGTTACTGTTTTGAATAAAACTGTTCTTCATAAACGATGTAGGTAGGGTACGAAATTCAATATAATTAGAAATAGTTTTCGAGTTGGAAATTTGGAATGTGCCACTATGTAATAACCTTCCATGCCATGTTTGTCACCATCCATGTTTAATAATAGATAAGTACTATTTGTACATCATGATTGTTTCCTAAAATTAGTAGGCACGAAACCGCAGGCACCCTAATTATATGTAATTAATGGAAGCACGAGGCTTAGGATTTCATAAAGCTCAGTTGTGAAGATTAATCAAAATCACGGCGGCTCTTTGATTTACTGAGGTAGGGATTAGCGGAATTTTAAGGCGTTTTAAATTTTGTGCTATTGAATGGCTCGTCTTTGCAGCGAAGCATGATCTTTGAGATTGCTTCTACTTACTAACCTATTTGCTCCATAAACTGAATTTCCGCTGACAAAGTAAGATGGGTATTTGCGTGGTATTTTTACACATAACGCCCCATTTTAAGGGTATCTGGACACTTTTAGGGCGTAGCATCGTTGTTTATTTTACTTTTATTGCGCATAAAATAAATTCAGCCAAATTACGACTAGAAGGTGATAGTTTTAACCATAGATGCTTGTTTTTTTACGCAGTGCTAGGACAATCGATAAGAATAGTATGACTTGTTTGATTTGTAAGAATACATTTTCATAACAAAATGTAAATAAAACTTTGTGGTCAGTAAAATTACAAAGAATATCGTTATACTTTTGTTTTAAAAGTAGTTACAACGTTCATTTTGTTTTTGAAGTTTGAAACTGTAACTGAGTAAAAATTGCAAACTTTGATCTGAAACTTTAATAATAATGAAATTATAGTTCGAAATAATGGAAACCCGAGACTTACAAACTCGATTTCTCAAAGAACAATAGTTTGTATTTTGAAGCAAATAGTTCAACACAATAATGCATTCCAAAGGTATATTTGAAATGTCAAAAATGGGTAAAGCAATCATTAGTTCATTATTATATTCCTTGTATGTAGGTATAGACTAATTAATTTATTTTATGAAACCAGCATATTTCATAATATAATCATCATAAAGAAATTAAAATTTACAAGCCACAGACACATGCAATCAAAAACACCCCCCTCAGGGTTGGTCAAGATAAATGTCTTGAACTATCACCAGAGTTAAAGACCAAAGCCATGTTTGGTTTCTAAAATGATGTCCACTACGAACATAACTTCCCAACTTGGCTTCTGGCGAACTATCGTCTTCTTTGCTCTATTAGGATAAATGTCACTACTAAGAGATAAACCGGTCACTCAGATAGTAAAAGATGTCGTTTACTCTTATTTAACCTTATAGGCGGGCGAGAAGTAATGAATTGAGATTTACGGACATGCCACTCTAAGTTACGGAATGGTCTGTTTTCTACTGGTCTGAGGTGAGATTATAGGGGAAAATTCCATGTTTTTCATATTACCCGTTGTTACTTGGCGACTTTTTAAAACCAAATACGAGTAGTGCATTAGTAGTAAAGCAACTTTGAGTGACTTACATTATAGATTTTTTATCATTAAAGAAAAAATATTAAGTATAAAAATTAATAGCTTTCTTTTATATACCAGAGTGTAATGTAGCAACTCAACATTACGCTATTAAAACTTACACAACAGAAAAAGGGTTAATAAAGTATTTGTGAGTTTCCGGACATCCTGGCCCAGTTTGCTGAAGTAGAGAATTAAATGAAAATTACACGAAACGGGATGACTTACCCTGTATGTAGTATGTGTGTTAATTGCTGTTTGAAGACAGTAAATTTACTGATTCGTTAGCTATATCATAAGCCACTACGGTGTTTTAAATAAACCGCCATGCCAGTTAAAAGAAGACTCCAGAATCCAACGTATCTATGGCGTTTAGACAATAAACACGCTATATCTACAAAGGTTTCTTTGTGTTAAAGAAAAATCTGTATAAAGCCTCTCCCCAATTAAATGGAGTGCCAGAAACAGTCGGCGAACTTTGCTGTGACCGACAACGGTTTTTGATCTCGTTGATGAAGACTTGATTAGTGCATTTGCTGTGGTGTAAGTTGGGAATCAGGAAATATTTAGAATGGCCAAAAGTGTGTTATCATTACTGTTTAAAAAGCAACCTAAGGCTGATGGGTCAACGTTAAACAAATACAATAATCTATTGTGTGTGTTTAAAAACACACTAGCTCTAACGATGAAGACAAACATCGTGAGGACACTGGCATGTATCATTCAACAACCAGCACTTGACTAGCGTGGTGAATTAAGGCCTAATCTGTCTCGTCAAGAGAGAAGTCCCTGTGTCCCAGCAGTGGGAACGTAAATAGGAGTCATTATGATGATGAATGAGATTTTGTAGGTAAATTATATTATTGTGCAAGGATATTCCATTTTTGCTTAGCGATAACAAAGTATTAAGTGTTGTATTTGTAAGATAAACACATATTGCAACGTAGTAAGGTAATTTTCTTAGTCGAATTACAAATAAAATTCTGTGCATATAGCCATCAGACATAGGTTTTAAATTTCGTTTACAAGTTATACAATAATATTATTAAAAGCTATAGGGATAATAAAAAGGTTAATCACGTTTAGAAGCTTACAAAGGTTTTCCAGTGAAAACATTACTAATTCAATTTATAGACACAAACTAAAATAATATAAGGCGGCAAGTGATTTACGGTTCACGAGATTACAGCATTTTGATGTATTTATGAACTTCTGAAATAAGGTAAGTATTTTAAAAATATTAAAAAAAATAACATACATACCTATACAATATCAGTATCTTTCTTTACTCTTTCCGTAGAAAATCCATTATAAATAAAAACTAGTGTTGTATAATAATTGATGTGAACATTAAGACAGTAAATTTACAGTTCAGAGTTTACCCTTAAGATTAACCCTCGACCACTGACCCCGTGGATTGTAAAAAGATACAGGTCGTTCATAAAACTGAACCATAATATCGATTTCCTTTAAAAGCTTTGAGGGTGCTGTGAAACATTCCGTTATCATTGTTTTCGATGGTTTAAGGTTGTAGTGCATTTATCCGCATTAATCTTACATAAATTATTATTATTTTATGCAACTATTATTGTTTAGTAAATAAAGTATAAAATGAGATAAAAGTTATTAGTTATTGGTTTATCCGCGCTAAATCAGGTAAATCATTTTTTGTAAGGTTATATTGGCTTGGCAATTGCACTGAGCTGGCACAGCACATAATTAGGAATTAAAATAATAACATATTAATTATATGCTTTTAATTAATATGCTTGACAATTTATGTAATTCTTATAGTATATGTATTATTTTTATTTTATAATAAAGAAATGTGTTATGACCTTAAGCTGAAATTATGCGTTTACTCGAGTTACCTTAAAAAGCATTTAAGCGTTATTTAATTTTTGTTTACAGATTGTAAGGTTACGATATCTTACCCTTGTTTAATAAGAAATTATTAAAACAAAACGTGAGATTAATAATAAATGTAAATAAAATTCACACAGTTAATTGGTTAAAAGTATGTTCTATAAATTATTTATGGACAGAAATAAATTCATTCACATTTTTTTAATATTCAATTTTTTTATTTTTTTAGTTATTTCATGGCATGACATGGAGCGCTAGATAAAAACAATCACCGCGGGTTTAATAGAATCCGCGTTATACTAGATTTTACCTCGATAAAAAGCAGCCTATGTTGTTTTCCTAATATGTACCTAAGCAACATTATTGTAGGTACACCTTACGTCAGTTAAAATCGATTCAGTAGTTATAACGTGAAAGAGTAACAAACATACATACTAACAAACTTTCGCATTTATAATATTAGTAGAATATTGTCATTTAACGATATAGCTACCACAAAACCGGCGAATGTTTTAATATTTGATGATACAAGAAGAATTCCCGAGGTATACGAGCTGGAAGTGGGCGCCAAACATGATCTGCATTTGATAGAATTTTATCAAATATTACTAAATAAGTCATGTAATAAACATGTATTTTGGTTGTGTAACATACAAAATACCTTAAAATTATGTTTATGCTCAGATTTTTGAACAAATATTACCATTTGCTGTATTTTACAATTAAGTGAGGTTATGTTTTTGTTTTGGTTTGTAAATCCATGTTTTAAGTGTTTAAACTTAGCAAGAAGTAACTAATTATCAGTTTAAACTAAAATAATAATATCTGTTATGTTATATTATAGAATAACGTCAATAACTAAATATTAACGTAATAGACGGTATATCGAAATATTGTACAATGTTAGTTGTTCGTCGGGCAGCCTAATAAAAGGCGGAACTCTTTGCCATACGATTCATTCTATTTGCGACAGTCCTCCGGTACGGAGCTCCAAAGGTCTACGGAACTAGATAAGTATTATTGTGTATAATTATTATGTATAAAGACTTGTAAACATTATAATTGTAATAATTATAATGACGAATATTGACTACTGTAAAATAAATAATATAGTCCATTGTAACTAATAATTTAAATTGATGATGCTTCCTCCTGTTCTTTTTACTTCTCAGGATAGCGATATAAAAAATCGAAGTAAACTGTCTAGACATTGTATTTCTATTAAATTTGATGGTATTTATTAATAGAACAATTTATTGAAGAAATATAGAAATACAGGTCTTGACTTTGAAATATATGGTTTTATTCCTTCCTATCTGTCAGGTCCTATAAATATAAGTAGCTAACACTTATCTTCTTAAATTCAATCAGTTAATAGAATTAAATATAACCTTAAAGCTTTTATCAGAAGTGGGATTCAAGCCGTTTCTATTATTAACGCTATTTATCTTTTCAGATCCAGGATGACTAGCCAGGCTTAAGTTGATGTGATCGCACCCTGTGATTTGAAGCTGTTCTATATGGCTTTAAGACGACGTGGTATATCAACTTCATTCGTCTGACCGCCGAAGTTCTGAAGACTATAATACACTATGTACTATGTACTTTACTAAATATTCTGCAGTCTAATATGAAACTGTAAGTAGTGTGAAATATGACGTGTGTGTGTGTAGGAAGTGACAATTATTGAAATACTAAATGAAAAAACCGGCTTCGCTCGAAGATTGACGAAATTCTCCATAATCCGAATTTTGCAGATATTGTTGTTGACTCTAAATCAATAATTTTTTTTATGCTTTGTTATTCATATAAGGTTTCGATCGAATCTACCGCACCTACCCCTTGTCGAAATTTTTAATTTAGCAAAAGAATTAGTAATAACCTACCCTAAGTTACATTATTTTACTTTGGCAATAGAACGGAATAGGCCGAGTGACAATACATTATTACCTCCCTGAGAAGTAAAACCAAATAAAGGCTTGATATTTAAAGTATACTAAGAAAATAGTTTTCTTATGATTAAAAAAAAACATAGAAGGCTGTAGGGAGAAATAATAAATAATAATAATAATTAATAATAATAATTAATAATAAAGAGAATAATAATAATTATTTAAAATTTAGTGAAATTTTCCTTAAGGAAACTTTGATGCTAAACTGTGGCCTTACATCACGACTTTGGTGTTATTCGTTATTTATAAAGAAATCGTTGTTCGAGTTAAAAGGCTGATTAGTATAAAACCAGAAAGTTAATACTCAAGAAAATTTATTCGGTAATTTATTGCAATGTAACACAAAAATAATAATAAAACAAAAATAAAAAAATAACTTTATTTTTCTTACACAAATTTTCACTAGTTTTATTTACATTAAATTTAGATATCATGTGCAAGTAACAGGTATACCAAAAAGTGAGTAAATAACAAAGGGAAAATACAACGACAGAAAAAGAGACCTTGATTCCAAGATAAAGTTTTAACAACCATTAATACGTATATTTTCATATAATAACATATTTTGCAATCAAAAATTTTACATAAAATAATGATACATGAAAATTTGTGACCTACTAGGCTTTTATACTCTGGATAAACATAACAATCAAATAGTATCAAATAGTTAAATAACGAGGTAAAAATAAAAATCAAAGTAGATGTAGATTCCAGTGGCTAATTAATTAACTGACGTTACTCAAATGATTTAAAATATTTTGAAAATATTGCGGGTTTGGTCAATTATTTTACGTTCTCCTTTTTCGGATGTTCTGGGTGTCCTATAAGGGTAATGACAACACTAAATAGATCATAAATACCTTATTGTACACAATAGACATTTTGAACATACTTCCGAATATTGGAAAGAAAGAAAAAAAAATCTTTAACCGTGGTTAAAATAAACATGATACAAATATTACAAATGTAATGGATAAAATAAATACATATAATACAGCTGCAAGAAAGACAGTGCTCTTTAAGATGGAGTGATAGATTAGCCTGAATTGGGTACGAAAGAGCCTTCCATAGCTGTTTGTATGTAGGTACATAACGAAAGGAAGGAATACTTAGCCACATGAAGTATGAGTATCAAATTACTAGTATGAATAACATAAGCCTCAATTATTGATTACAATTGTTTCTGAATCTTCTTCAAAATCCTTCAGTCTATTTTTTACAATAAATTTCATGTTGATATTTAAAGTAGGTACTTATCCAAATATTTACATTTTAAATTCCTAAAAGGGTCATTTGTTTAAAATAAATCTAACAAGAAAAGTTTCTGCTATTACGTTTTCACTCCATTCGGATCGTATGTAGGATCCTGAAATAACACATTATATAAAAAAATGGAGGCGTGGTTTGTTAAGTAATTATTTTTTTTTAATTTGAAAAAGATCAATTGGCGACTGGTAGCGCCTCAATATTAGTATCATAATTATAATAGAATCAATAACCAGTTCCTGTCATAATCATCAGTATATCCAATATTTTCAATGAATTCCGTCTGCCGTATTAATTCAGAATGATAAGAATAGTTTATTACGAGATAATTGCTCTGCTATAAACTATAATATCACTAACCGTTTAGTTCAAGCCAATTTCGAAAAAGTATATTTTGCGTAACGACAAACAATTACAATGACTTTCTTAAATCTGTTCGTGGGTTATCCGTTACAGAATTTATTATTTATGGCAATACTCAAAATTTAGACACAGCAAATTTTTCGAATGACGAGATATCGATAATACATTATGTACAAATATGAAATAAATACATTATGAAATAACATGTTCTAGTGGCAAAATCAATTGAAATGGAACGAAACTTATAAATTCATACTTTGTAAATTTTTGGTGTTCGTACATTTGTACTCTTTACTAATGCCTATTTTATTTTGACAAGACATTATAACTGTTTTGAAACTGTCTATTAAATCTCTTGACATGGAATAATAACTTTACTTTAAAACAAAATCAAGGACAAGGTCAAACTCAAGTTTAAAGTTGGTCAAAAGTCAAGTAAAACCGTTACTCATAAGAACATCGTTGACAAGGTTTAACATAACAAGGAATGTTATAATAAAGGTTTTTTTATAGCTTATTGGTTCCTGGTGAACAACATTTAGTTGATATACCTACTATAGTCAATCTCATATAAATAAAATATGATGCTCTTAATGTAGGTTTAAATATTTGAATACACTCCATATAAAAACAAATTAGCTGAACGTTAGGTTGGCCGAACGTTTTTTTTAAAAGTCATAATAATCTTTGTGAGGAATAAAGGACTGGTTTCACCCAGGTTATATTATACAATGGAGAAAATAATATTTGAAAGGAACAAAGTACTGGGCTCACCCAGGTTATATTACGAGATGGAGAAAGAAAGATGAAAAGTATTACTTATTGTTAAAATTTTAAGCAATGTTTTCAGAGATATTGTGACAATTTTATCACTTTTTTATAATTCATTTATTCACTTAAAGACACTGTTAATACAGTGGGTACATGATTGAAGTATTAAGAATAGTTAAAGTGGTTTTAAAGATTTTATGGAAATAAATGATAATAAAATGTCAAACTTTAAAATTTACTAATTATTAAATTAATATTTGCCTAATAGATTAAATAAAGTCAAAATTAAAATCATATAATTCTAATAATAAATTCGTACTGTCAAAAACAAAAAAGTCATTAAAATTCATGATTTAAATAGCCAATTGTCGTTTAAAAACAATTTGTGTCAGACATTTCTTCCAAAGACTTAGTAAAGAGATGATGTCGTGTTCTGTACGTTTTCCTTCACTGCTCTTAATAAATCAAATCTCTTGTTATGATGGGGCATAATACACAAACATAATTTGACACGGATAATTAGAAAATCTATATAACAAACAATGCCATTATGATAAGCCAATTGAAAGTTTCTGTATATAAAAACAGAAGAACTTAACTGGAGTAATAATTATATAGTATTTTTAGCATTATTATTATGTTACAACCAAAGGAAATTAAAAATAGGAAGATTTAAATGAATAAAAATACCGTGATAGATCTCATTAAAATATACTAAATATGTAATACATCATTATGATAACTGTTTCTTCTAGAATATTTTTAAGGCTAACAAATATTATAATATGTAACAAAAAAAAAATCTTGAGCATACACATAAGGTTTCCACTGTTCGATTCTTTATCTGGTGTTATCTGAATGTCATTTGTAGTGGGTGGCAGGGTAACATGTCAAAGATACTGGATCCTTTTAAAAACTGCTGGGTCTCTGGCTTGATACAACAATGAAACTTATGGTCAGCAAGATAAGAAAGTGTTGTATGACATAAGTCAGAGATATACTGCTGGTATTTCGTATTTTACGAGGCTCACGGGCAGCAGGTGAGGTTATATTATACCAAGGCTAAAGATAAAATAATACTGTTGTAATCAATTCCTATTTTCTTTCAGTTTCATTTGAAGTTTATTCATTAAAACCATGGGTACAAAAATACTCTTGGTTTTAGTGTAAGTAAAAATTACTCTTAATAATATTAATTTTTATTAAAAGTTAGTATTACAATGGAATTAATTACAACAGGATGTTGGATGGACAATAATAATTACAACATAATGTTGGGTGGAATATAATAATGACAACAACATTTTGAATGGACAATAATAATTATAACAGGATGTGTCAAAATAAGTAAAATTTTATTGGTACTTCGAGAGCGAAGTACTGGTCAGATTGGCCGTGATAGAATTTTATCAAATATTACTAAATAAGTCATGTAATAAACATGTATTTTGGTTGTGTAACATACAAAATACCTTAAAATTATGTTTATGCTCAGATTTTTGAACAAATATTACCATTTGCTGTATTTTACAATTAAGTGAGGTTATGTTTTTGTTTTGGTTTGTAAATCCATGTTTTAAGTGTTTAAACTTAGCAAGAAGTAACTAATTATCAGTTTAAACTAAAATAATAATATCTGTTATGTTATATTATAGAATAACGTCAATAACTAAATATTAACGTAATAGACGGTATATCGAAATATTGTACAATGTTAGTTGTTCGTCGGGCAGCCTAATAAAAGGCGGAACTCTTTGCCATACGATTCATTCTATTTGCGACAGTCCTCCGGTACGGAGCTCCAAAGGTCTACGGAACTAGATAAGTATTATTGTGTATAATTATTATGTATAAAGACTTGTAAACATTATAATTGTAATAATTATAATGACGAATATTGACTACTGTAAAATAAATAATATAGTCCATTGTAACTAATAATTTAAATTGATGATGCTTCCTCCTGTTCTTTTTACTTCTCAGGATAGCGATATAAAAAATCGAAGTAAACTGTCTAGACATTGTATTTCTATTAAATTTGATGGTATTTATTAATAGAACAATTTATTGAAGAAATATAGAAATACAGGTCTTGACTTTGAAATATATGGTTTTATTCCTTCCTATCTGTCAGGTCCTATAAATATAAGTAGCTAACACTTATCTTCTTAAATTCAATCAGTTAATAGAATTAAATATAACCTTAAAGCTTTTACATTCATAAGGAAGCTCTCAGCGGGCATCGGAAAACAATATTCTTACACGTTCCAATTTATTTAGATAACTTTACTGTCACCCACATACTTTTGTATTTTTTGTTTACAAGCTCTGACTATGGGGTTTTCCGGTAACATTGATTGCACAAATTAATAAATTTAGTTACAATAAAATTAGTTTCAATTCGTAGTGTCAAAATGTTCTAAGCGATAAGATATTTGTAATAGATGTGTCAATTTTAGTTCCAATTATGACGAAGCTTATTTTAATTCTTGAAAAAGTGTTGAAAACACGTTAACTGAGCAACATTTCCAAGAATTTTAAAATTGATTAAAGATCCTGAAATTAATCAAACGTTTTAAACAAGAAAGCATAATAGGTAACTCTGTTCTAGAATATTTCAAAAGCTGTTAAAATCTTCCATGAAGTTCTTAAAAAGCCTAATTTTCTGAAATTTAATTCTGTTAACCTCTATTTTATGCTAATTTCAGGCATTCTCGCGCTCACAAAGGCATAACCATATAGCATGCAGCACTGTCAACTAAAACACGGGCAAGAGTGGGCAAGAGCTATTAAATTCTGCTGACTTTTCAACCCTGGAGTTGGGGCCGCCTACATAATTATGACTAGCTTTCACCCGCGGTTAAGTACGTTTAAATGGAAACGAAGCCGCGTTTCCATGCATGTGAAACCGAATTTCGATACATATCTATATATATCAGGGTAAATTGTACAGCAAGTATTTATATATGTGATATGTTATATTAATCTTAATTTTTTTATAAGCATAGCTGTATGTTTTCCCAACATTTTAAACTAAAATAAAATTTCCTTTTTTTACTCGTACTATCGTCGTATTTGAATTTAATTTGATTAAGAGAACGCGTGCTTCTCGTACCTAATATTAGTTTCCGGTCAGACAGACATCCTGATTTCTTAAGATATTATTCTAATGATTATGCCGACAATCTCAAGTCAGTATAATAATCCGCTTTAAGTTTAATTACTTCATGCGAATCACTGAGTGAAATGATTGTTTTGTCGAAGGCAAATTGGAAATAAGTTTTGAGTGCTAACTTTTGTGCCACGGTTTTGGTCTGACAGTACTGTGTAGAGTTTACGTGCCATAAAAAGGACGGTGGATTTAGTATTATGTTTATCACTGCACGTGGCTTGATTTAATTTTGTCCAAAGTGTCAAGACTTGAAATTACATGGATGTATTTTTGTATTAGCTTTGATTATTTATAAGGAAAGGGGAATCTATCGGCGAATAAGAAAAATTAAACTTTAAATTATCTATTTTTTACAGTATATACGAAACTTAAAGCTAGTTAAAAATACTTATCTAAAATTATAAATAGCATAAATTAGTCATAGAACCAACAAGACAAATTATACGCGTTGAATTCGTAGAACCTTCTACGATTACGTCTACGAATTACGTAATAGCATATTTGAGAAAGATTGTGTGGGAAAGTACCTATGTATTATTACACATTAGCGACCCGCCCTGTAAAGAAAACATCAATTTATGGAGTAAAATAAAGCTCGTTGTCCAAACTCCCAATAAATTTGCCCTAAACACCTTAAAACTGAAACTATTTTCCAAACTTTCGCAAAGGCAACCCCAAGCTCTCTCAAGAATGTCTGAATCGCGATGATTGAAGCAGACAGGCTCAACCGATAAGCGAGTTTAAATTTGCTTCTCGTGTATAATTTAATATCGTCAAGAAGAAAGATGGAAATATAAACGCAATCTAATTCTGAAGTCAGTTAATGAAACCACTAGATTGATTGCTAAGGGTCCTTTCAACAGGTTTTCGCGACGCAGACATGTTTAATTCATGGAGTTTGAGTTCACGCATCTGGCAGAGCGACAGACACCGAGAAATGGGTGCAAACTTGTCGCTTAGCGGTAAATTATGGAAACTTAAGCTTTGGTTTACTTTGGTTATGACGCAGAGCTTTGGAAATTTTGAAAAACTAAAAAAAACTGTCTGAGCTATGCTTGGGCTTTTTTTACAGGATCGAATATGTTGATGAATGAATATAGTACATTATGAAAAATACAAAAATAAGAATAAAAGCTTATTGATTTGGTGCTGGGCAGACTATTCTTCCTGTATGTGTCGTCACATCGAAGCATTTAAATACTAAAGGATAGTACTATTCTGGGCATTTATCAGTACGCTTTTTTGCTCATAAATTATAATTAAGTAATACAATCTTCTGTGTACTGTACCAACTTACCTTGTTCATCAACCTGCCTGGTTAACAAGGTGATTAGGTTACAAAACCATACAATAAAAGTAGGTACCATTTTCGATTTATTATCAACATAATAACAACCCAAATGTTACCCCATGTTTATAGTCCGGGATCCGTAGTACATTGGAATCAAGTGATTACTAACAAGCTAATTTTTCGTGAGTAGCTTAATTTTAATGAGACGCCCAAAAATATCCTATACTCAACTTTTGATTGTGGTAGCTAACAGAGATATCGAAGATTAAATATGTCGATTTGATGATCCAAAAAAATTGATAAGTAACCGGTTGTTTTTTAGTTATATCGTAAGATAATGATCTAAATTATATGAAAAAATATTTGTCCTACAAAACCTATGGTTTGATCAAAGAGTCCCCCATTTCCAAAATGTATCGAAAACGAGGTCAAAATAAATGATTACTAACCAGCTGATTTTTTGTTGTATACTTAATTAATATTTATAAAATCTAACGGACATATTGTCCGACAAATTTCGTGGTACGTTATCCCGGTCCTACGCCTAGACATTGTTAATACCACAAGACCAATTATCTCATTAGTAACTGTAGGACAAAAATATTACTGAATAGGTTAGTGTGTTCCTTGCCCAAATGTAACAATGTCCTACAAAAAAACAGGTAGGTATCGCTAGTCCGACAAAAATTGTAATTTTTAAGTTTGCCTATTTGTAACATAGAAAGTTAAGTCGGCGTCAGTGTAACAACACACCCGCAATAAAATATAATTTGTAATTATATCGAAGACATATTTCGTCTGTTATCGCATCTACTCAGTTGGCGTAATGGCAAGGATCGAACTCCTGTCACTGACTGGTGACTGTGCGTCACCGAGTTCGATCCTCCGAAAGAGAGTTCTTTTTGTGATTATGGATAAGATAGTGATTTTTTTAAATTTAAATAACTTTATTTTATAGTTATCTAGGTAAAAAAATATTGTAGGTATTAAGTATTTATATATTTATTTATAGTATTTATATATTAATAAATTATCTATCCATAATTATTATGGAGTGTATTCTGCAGCGCAAAAAATATTTCTTGAAATTATTTGTCAAGATAAAATAAAACTCTAATGTACGGTACGCATGCGTACCGCCGTATAACTTATTGTTGAGTTTAATCAAACTAAAAGTCAACATTTATTTAAACTAAAGAAATAGAACAAATAATATTTGCCAAGTGCGAGTCGGACTCTCCCATGTAGGCTTCCGCAGCAATTATTTACATATTATTAATAAACTACTTGGTAGATCTCGTTCAAACCAATTTTCGTTGGTAGATTTAGTGGTACTGTACATTAAATATTCATTTTAGTTTTATCATTTTCGTATTTTTGAAGTTGGAAGTTAGTGTACCTACCCCCCACACTCATTTTTCCTTCACAGAGTCTCTCGTGCGAATCATTTAGTTTAGAAATAAATGCTGTTGGAAACTTCAATATGATTTTTAAAGACCTTTTCATAGATATATAGTTTTCTTTATATGGATTTTTTAAATATTTTATTTAAAATCTTAGTGCGGTTCACACACTACATCTACGTAACAATTTGAACAGTTTAGCTTTTATAGTTTCGAAGTAAAATGGCTGTGACATACGGACGGACGGACAGACGGACGGATGGACAGACATGACGAATCTATAAAGGTTCCGTTTTTGCCATTTGGCTATGGGACCCTAAAAATAAGTTATTATGACTGGTTGGTAATAATCTATTGTGACCTCGTTTTCGATACATTTTGGAAATGGGGGACTCTTTGATCAAACCATAGGTTTTGTAGGACAAATATTTTTTCATATAATTTAGATCATTATCTTACGATATAACTAAAAAACAACCGGTTAGTAATCATTTTTTTTTGGATCATCAAATCGACATATTTAATCCTTGATATCTCTGTTAGCTACCACAATCAAAAGTGGGGTATAGGATATTATTGGGCGTCTCATCGAAACGAAGCTATTCACGAAAATTCAGCTTGATAGTAATTATTTTTACATCGAGGATGTGTACTACAACTTTGGACCGTAGGACCGGGATAACGTACCACGAAATTTGTCGGACAATATGTCCGTTAGATTTTATTAATATTAATTAAGTATACAACAAAAAATCAGCTGGTTAGTAATCATTTATTTTGACCTCGTTTTCGATACATTTTGGAAATGGGGGACTCTTTGATCAAACCATAGGTTTTGTAGGACAAATATTTTTTCATATAATTTAGATCATTATCTTACGATATAACTAAAAAACAACCGGTTACTTATCAATTTTTTTGGATCATCAAATCGACATATTTAATCCTCGATATCTCTGTTAGCTACCACAATCAAAAGTTGAGTATAGGATATTTTTGGGCGTCTCATTAAAATTAAGCTACTCACGAAAAATTAGCTTGTTAGTAATCACTTGATTCCAATGTACTACGGATCCCGGACTATTAGCTAGCTTTCTAAGATTATCACCAAATTTACTAATGCATTCTCCAATTTAAAAGTCTTGCTCATGACCAAGACTGCATTATAAAAGTGACGTCATGTCCGCAAAGTTTTGACGTAGTTCCATTGAGTTCCCGCTCATTATTTTAATGAATTAAAATTGAATTAACTTCAAGTTCTGTTATGAATTTTACTCATTTACAAAGTAGTTTGATCGTATTTTTAGAACTTATAATGTAACTGCAGATAGTTAGTAATTATTGTAATGACTTCTTTTTGTAGGTATTGACTCGTACGTTTGTTAATACGAAATTACGAACAATCAATTTATTTCTTGAGATCAAGTCTAAATGTATTTATCATAACAACCGATATAAAGTGACACTACTAGGTACGGGTCTGCCTTAAAACACCCATATGAATATATACCTAGGTACCTACTATATTACTACTATATAATGTACTATAGTGGCACTTTTGTTGACGTTCAAGATCATTCGATCAGGTAGCGTTGGTAAGTAGTTACCTTATACCACAATACTTCCCTTCAATAGTACCTAATACTGGTTACTTGCAAAACTATACAATCCAACAGAGAGTAAGAAGAAGACATCCAATAATCGAATAGCCGTGAAAGAACGAGAAAGTGGAAGTAATTCAATCCTCATAGGTTCCGTGACATTCTATTTTACATGTTTATCAAACTACCAAAGAAAAAAAAATCGAACAAAAAGCAATCTAAGTATAAAATAGTTTAAAATACCTACCGAGTTAGAGCCATGATACAAATTTTACCTATAACTGTAACAACATATTAAAAATTGTGTATTATTTTTTATGTGGAGTAGGTAACAATAAATAATTTGTAACGTATTGTGGTGAAATAATGTCAAAAAATTCTGAATTGGGTAAATTATTTTTAATTTCAGTATTTTTAACTAATAGCCAATATTTTAAAGTTGTCAAAGTAATCATTAGGAGTTTTTGAAAAAATTCTGCATACATAAATTGGATGAAGTAATGTTTTAATACAAAGCGACGAAAATATAAACAGCCTTCTCAGTCAAGGGAACCCTAAATAATACATTCTTCGTGTAGGGGGAATATTATTTGCATACAAATTCATACAATGTTAGATCAAACAGCCCGAATTTTGTGCGGATCCCGCGAAACTAGCAGTCAAAGAGCTTTTGGCAGAGAAATATGAATTTTAGTAGGTAACCTTTCCTATTTTACTATTTTTTTTAAGAACACATTCTCGTACATTTTGAGAATGAAACATCTAAAATACATAGTTACTATCTAAATTCATTTAGGTACAATAATATGATTTTATTATATTACATTTATAGATAAAACACATTGTGAGTTTAAAGTGAAACATAAATTTCATATTGTTTTACAAATAGTTATAGTAGGTGCATACGAACTCCATAAAGATGGGTAAAATAATTAAATAAATATTAGCCAGTTCAACAACGATCAGAATTTATAAAATCTGAAAAATAGTCTATCAATATTGAAAAATTCAGACAAAAAACGATATAAAATATCGAATACATGTATTTTCGTATTTGCTAAGATTCACTTTGCAGTACACGTGCGCTCTGTCCCAAATAATCTGATCGCGCCCCTGTCTAAAACCTTAAGCACATGCAAACCACAGTAATTAAAAAGGTTGGAGTCTGCAGACTACCTCGGGAGATAACGTCGCTTGTCAACTGTCTCCTCACCTCAAAGAAAAATAAGATAACCGCCGAGGTATTATGAACGACTGCCGGTTTTGGAAGAGGGTACACAAATTTGTTTATCATTTTCATGTATTAGGCATGAACTTTATAATATTTCGTATATAGTTAGTTGCCTTTAAGATTTAATTATTTATCTATAAAATAATCAAAGCCTGTAAGATACGTTTATCTTATAGAACGGCCTGGTAGGTTATTTAGTCTATAATTATTTCACTTTCCAATTTTTTTGTGAGTAACAATTCATTTTATAACAACGGGAATTCCTAGGATTGGTTCAAACACATAGTTTCTAGTATATTTAATATTTAAATGTTCAGAATTATTTTATTATGTAAGGGTTCTCTTTTTAATGAAATCAAGGGCTATAACCAATTAGAAATATAGTTAAATATTTATGTTAGGTGAATAGAAAACAAAAAACAATCCACAGCGATGTATAATAACTGCAGATCGCAGTCCCCTTAGAATTAGAATTCAAAGCACCGATTGCCACACTGGGAACGTAACCCTAAAACAATCCACTCAAGCGCCCAATATTACCCATCAAGACAGTTCTGTAGCAACCCTTAACCGTAATATCAGTTGAATTTCCCCTATCTTCGCGAAGTGGAATCACGTCTTCTGGCGACTCGGTGTCGCCTTAATGGGGATACGCGACCCGACTTGTAAACCGACGCTAATGAGAGAAGAATTACAACGCTGACCCCGAAGGATAGAAACGTTAGTTATCGCCATAGATAAAAATAAATTACTATGGTGTCGCATAAACAACTAAAACTATTACTGTCTTATTTGTTAAGGAAAATAATGCAAATATAAGTTAAAAGAACTTAAACATTGAAAATTGATTTTGTTACATTTTTACAAAAAAAATTAGGTACGAATGTTTTTGCATAAAAAAATCTTATTTCCCAGATCGATATTACATACAAATACCCTAGCTCGGTACCATATGTTTATCATCTTATTTTATCACAGCTCATTAAAAAAGTAAACCAAAGATGCGTAACTTCAAACTCCGGAAAGTGGTCAATTCCAACGAAATCCCAACTTATAAATAAATGGTCAAAGTCTGTAATCAACAACGCCCGCGGCTACACAAGCATTCCCTGTACGGCCTTCGCATTGTGAAGATTTAATTAACAAATATTCGGTTCATTGGCTACTAGTAATACAAGTGATTGAAATCTATTAAAATCACGAGAGCTTCAATACTTTTAAAATTGAAAAATTTTAGTGATATTGAAAAATACTAGCGAAGCTGGCATTCTTTGGTATATTCGTATAATGTGTGACAACACTCCAATTTTATGTAGGTACAGTTGAGTTCAAATTGGTGATTCAATATATTAAACTGAACTAATTTCTCTTATTTTAAATATTCAAGTAGATTGATTCGAGTTTACTAAATACACATTCATAAAAAACTAAATTATATTCGATTTACTATGAAAACTATTAATTTGACTAAATAATAATAAATTTGGGAATAAATGGCTCTAATCTCTGAAACCCTTCGCTGTTATTGTTATGAAAAATGTACAATAGCGTGTGTTCTTAACGGTCTCGTTAGCAACTCGGTAAAAAATCCGCTCGCAACTGAACGAAAAATAGGGAATAATAAAAACATCGAAATTGTTTTGTTTTGTCAATAACTGATGGAGCGAATCGTCAGCAATTTAGTTCTGTATAAAGTTTGTACACTGTGCTCTAGTGTATTAGATAATGTTAGGTACACTAATCATGGAACATTAGAGTGCATATTTTCAAACATACATTTTAGAATTGTAAGTATTTAGTAAAATTTCTCTACCATGTTTTGACAATAAACAAATTATGTTTGTAACTGTATTATAATATACTTAGGCACTTATACTTAGGCACTTAAATTTAAAAAATAACACAAACTCCATTTTGTTTAAAGTTGTCTTCTGGAAACTAAATAGCCAACGCCTTTGTTTCTGCCTATTTACAAAAATGGTTAAAAACTTTTACCGGCAAGTTAGAAAAAAAATATAAACTGATCAACTCAAAATTTAACGTGACCAAATTTTAAAGTCATCATTGACTTTCAATTGCGTTTGACAGGTTTTCAGAGAATAACAGCAGTTAATTAACGATTATCTACCGAATGAATGGAGAAATCTGCGCGAGACGGCCTAAATAGGAGAAGGCCGTTGTTCACGGTCTCTTTATAATTTCACCACAAGGTGCTATTTATATAAAAACATTTAAATCAGTTAGGGTCAAGATAAAATGGCATTTTGGATGTTTTATTTGAAAACTATTTTAAACTTATATCAAACCTATCAGTATTAGTATCTAATTGGAAAATAATCGGGACCGTAAAGTAACGAAACGTAAAATATTTTTGACTCGGTGTTAGTTAATGTAACTTTTATTAAATTTTTACTAAACATTTTATAATTATTGGTACATTAAACGTAGACATTAAAGTTCGTTTGAAAATAATATCTTAAAAGAAGTTTTAATTGTATTCTAGCATTCTAAACTAATATCCGCGCTGTACAATAGTTAACAAAATCCCTTGGTATTTCTCGTTAGCTCAGAAATCACTCTTTCATGACTTTCATGAGGCCACAGCACAACGCGATACGTTCTATAAAGGTAATAAAAATGTAATTTCACTTGTCGTCACAACAATATTGTGCGGTATGAAAGTCTGTCCCAGGAGATCTGACGCTGAATGGCGGCTGATTACAGCGCTAGTTACCTACTGAACATTTCTATGCTCCATTTCTATAGTCTATGCTTTTGAGGAATGGCGTTATTCTTGTTTTAAATTTTAAATTGCATTGCTGGAATTTGTTTTTTGTTTGTGGCGAACGTGACTCTATCGATATCGATCGATGGATAAAGACTAAATAAAAATATTTAAATACCAGAATATGCTTGATTACAAATGAGTAGAAAATACTTTAAAATTATTAAATAATCATTTTAACCAACATAAAATACACTTTCAATAGTAATAACTATCATAGTTGTGAGTTTTGTAGTAGCAAGTGGCACAGTTTATTTGTGTGTAGTTACGTTGTCAAATTCATAAAAAAAGGAAAATAGACATAGACAAAAAAGTAGATTTTTCCGGGAAGCTAAAATAACGTAAACGTTCTAAGTTCGAATAATATTCTGCCGCATCAACTTAATAATTTCCACAGACACTGAAACTTCAGCACAAGTTTGTCATAGTATGATTGTGGTTAGTGAACCACATCCAAATACGTTCAGCTGTCTACATACTTGTGAATCTATTAGCGGGGACGACGGAAGACTATTAACATACGCTTTCGTGCCTCTTCGCGCGATGTCTCGGAACACTCGAATGCGTAGGGCGTCTAATTTCAAAAGTCGTCCGGTCAATATAAAAACCGGGATGTTTAACCAGGTTGTTTAATTAGTTAAACAAAGTTTTAAATAAATAACTAATTGTAACTAATTTTCAAATGTTGTGTCCCGTGTGTCTTAAAAAATCGTCCAATTTGTATTTGTTTATTTAGTGTAATATTATATGGTGAAAATGTTTAATTTATGAATCTATGTTGAATATTAATATCGGTAGGTACCTATGTATTGCGATAAAATGTCAATAAATCAAATGCTCGTTAGACAGAAATAAAATACATTATTACAGTGATAAGCAAAGGATTACTTTTTAAATTCAGTATTTTGTATGATACGAAATGGTTCTATGTAAATGAGACCAAAGATTTTATCAGTAGCTCACGCTGCTCAGGGTTTTATTTTATATTTCCGATTTGTTTATGATTCCCTAAAAAAAATGTTTAACTTTTTATCAATTGAATGATACAGTGGACGAGCTTAATACATTCCATACTGTCATTAAAGATGTTATTTTCCGGCTATTTCACAACATCTAGAAGCCGTCTCCATGATATACACATTCGCGTATATGTAAGCGTACAGCGGTATTCGCCTTAATAATTAAGGTCCATTCACAGCGAGTCTTGAGTTGGAGTCGACAGACGGCATTGGCTGTTGCGTCGGTGTGGAACAGGCTTTGTTAATTTAGAATAGGCTTATCAGTTAACCTGCATCTTGCGGTATAATGGTTGTTAGTAGGTAAGGTAGGTTATTGATAGATTGGACTAAATAATAAATATCTATAGACATTTTCTGAACACAATTATTGTACGTGCCCTGATTTGTCATAAACAGAACTCGTAAATTCTTATATTTTTACCTAAATGGCACTTAAAAATACGAGAAAGTACTTACCTCATTCTTAAAACGCGGTGCTACCTAATATAATTATAAAGATAACATTTCTTTCCTATGAAATAATTTATGAAAACCCAAAACACCTTTAAGGTACAAAATTTGTAACCTTATAAATATATTTTTTTTATTTGAAGACAAGATTAATATAAATGCGAATTTCAATGATCGTCAAAGGTCCTCGAGTGCCTCATAATTCCCTTTCGAAGCGTCTCTCGGAATATTTGCAGAGATTTCATGATATTCATGAGATTTCAGTGGACATTTTCAACGAGAGACTGCCAGAGACAATTTTTTATCTGTGGCCCCGAGCGAGGGATGGCAAACAAGTTTACAGAGGTTTTGTTTGGAGGGCGGATGTCTAGTGGTTTCCGAACCCTTTCTTATTAACTCTTTCATGGTCTGTTTAATATAAAAAATCGAAACGACTAGCTTTACTGAGTTTGAAACAGTAAGAACGCGAAATATAGAAAAAAGTCGTTATTATATTTAACTAATCTGCCCGTTTTATTTCCATGTTTTCTCACTTTTTAGACCTACTACGACTATTTTCAAATCAACAGCACCTAAATCGGCCCAGCCGTTTTTCAGTTATAAAATAAATAAATCAATATTGCTGGACAATTCACACAGTGTGTTACGTAAAGTGGCATTTGTTTGTATATTAAAGATTTAATAAGATTACAAACATACATCATCATCATTATTAAAATAATATCGTCACGGCGGGTATCATTATCGTTCTGTTGTAAAGAACCAACTCATTGTGATAAGTATGGTGATTATAACATCACTATAATATAAAAATCGTCAAATTAGTTTCAGTATCCTATATTGAGTCTATAAAAACAATATCTCTGTGAACAAACTAACTTATTTATTATTAGTATAGATAGATTATAGATAATATGAAATGTGAGCCAGTTTTTAGTACAGACAACCGCCAAACATAAGAAAGCAAAGTTTAAATATAGAATTCGCTTGCGGTTTGCTCGATTAAAAATAGAACGTGAAACGGCTAAATAAAAGTTATGTAATTTCCTGAGTTGCAACCCTTTAATGTAGAGCAGTAATGTCGTTTCATAGGGGTAAATTCAATTATCTACCTTCGTTATACAAATTAGTAAAGGAGTTGTTGGCTTTCTAAATGATTCAAAAGGGTTTCTATTAAATTTTATGGAAATCTGTTGTTGGTTTCAACTTATTAATTCTTCACGTTGAATTTGCTGTTACTATTGAATTGAAAATGTTTTATATATAAAAATCACCTTTGATTTGAACAGTTTACCGTTAGAGATGAATAATTTTCGAAAGGTGAAAGTGACCAGCTAGGCCAATGTTCAACATCAAGATGAATTATGTAAGATACCTTTGCATTTTTGTAGTACAGCTATAGGTATATATATGCAATTATGCATGCCACATTCAATCGTAAATTATAAATCTAAGTCAAGCAGTGGACGTCTCATGCGTCGTCCTAATTGGCAGTGATCGTACGATGGTGCGATTCGTTCTCGTCGTGCGACGAGTTCAAACATACAGATTTTATCAGAGTGTCCTAATTGTACCTCGCAAGTAATCGTGCGAGCACATAAAATAACCATATCCACTTTGATCGTACGATGAAAAACGCATCGCACCATCATACGATCGCTGCCAATTAGGACGACGCCGGACGACCCCTTACAGTTAAAATTATGATAAAGTTCAGAAGTCGTACTTCCTTCCTTGAGCTTCAAAGTTGAGAAAATATTATGTTTGCTTTTAAAACAAACTTTGATACCTATCAAGGGTATATAAGTTTTCTAGAGCTCTATAAGTATATAGATATTGGTAAAAACTAAATCTATTGATTTTGATGAAACTTCACAATAATGTAGCTCATATTATTAGATACTTTACATAACAAGCTGCTTACCACGGGGCTAGGTGTTGCTCTGTGAATTTTCAAGGAATATTTATTTATTTGTGTATATATCTTTTGACTACGGGAAAATCCATTATAACGCGGGAAACTAAATCAAAATACAGAAAAAGCCGCGGGTGGAAAACTATAGCTATATATCAGAAAAACACATAGGTTACCTACTATTTACCGCGGGAAAATCCACTATAACACGAGAAAGTAAATTAAAACGCGGGCAAAGCCGCAAATGGAAACAAGTTTTACTAGTTTTTAATAATTAAATGTATAGGTACATCTAACACTTAACGTACACAATACATTGTTACTAACTGATACTACATGTATTAAGCAATAAAGATACTTTTACTTTAGGTATTTAGGTATTTTCCAATATCTAGTCGTTTGACCTTAGTGAGTAATAGAATTGTGCAAAACCGCAGGACAGGGCGTCAAGGCTTCGACTTAGTGCTTAATTTTGTTTGCTCTCGCTAACAAAGCTTATTAGCTAATATCTGGTTAGCACTTTATTTGATACTTCACATCGCTCAAGACTTTATTAAATTTTGGATTAAATTATGAAACGAGAACCCGTGGAGTTGAGATAACCTTAGAGAGAGATTAACCTGGTACATGAAATAGAAAATTTACGTGTAATTTTTATGAAATTTATAAATATTCTATGCATAAAATTTGGACAAACTCTTGTTGTATGAAGCTGAGTTTATAAAGATTTTTCATAATGAAAAATGAAACATAGGTAGTTTTTTTTCGTAATTCACTTTATGTTGAGCCTATAAACACAATATCTCTAAAAACAAACTAACTTACTCGATGACCGATCCTCACAGATTTATTATTTGAATACATAAACTTAATCTTAACAGTTTGCTAAGTATATATATTTCTCACACGAAGTTATACAGATCTCCGATTGTTGAAGATCAATATCGTAAAGGCTTACAGTCTGACCGGATAAGTACTTGGGTCGGCTTTACACGTATGAACAAGGCATTGGATTCATCTTTCATTCTTCACAAATGTGAAGAACTTACCAAGATATCTAGAGCCTTGTAAATTTATTTTTAGCGGGTCAAATTGCGTGGAATATATTCGTATTCTTTCTATGTATTTATTTATAGTGCTCAAGTATCAAACATAATCTATATTAATGATTTTCTTTCAACGGTATTACATACGTACCTATCTATCATTATTGCTAGTCTAGTAGGTAGTCAAGGCTAATTAAATAAAAGTTAGGCTAGGCTAGTAGTCAAAATAATGATATGCATACTTTGTCTACCTACTTATTTCATTCACTACTTATTTCAGTACTTATTTTATTCATCAAACTATATTCACGATAAATGTTTAAGAAAAGAAACATGAAAAGAAACATTCATTTTGTGCCATAAAGTTCGGCTATGCACTTAGAACCCGGTGTTAACTATACCTACATTTTGACAGCAGAAAATTTAAATTTCAGAAAATTCACCTGAACAAATCTTTCGCTCTAAGCACGCTTCTGGAATTCGAATTAGTTTGAGAACTAAATGATTAGGACACCTCGAAAGGTACGAGATCAGATTACGTAGCAGCCTCGCTTTGTAAGAGGAATAGGGTTGAAATTGATGTAATAAATTGAGCTTCGAAAGTTCTGTTAAGCAGTTATAGAACACGATACACAACAATAGACGTACAAAACTGACTTTACAGATTATTATAACACAAAATACCGCAATACTCTATAGAAATTCACGTAACACATATTATATCAATTTGTTAATAATTGAGCTGCGGTCATGATAAATTTGTGAAACACAACCCGTTAAAATCTGTTATGAAATGATCACGATCCTCTGTGATCAATTTACACAATTTATAAAGGACTACACTCTTACTACGTTTTATTATTATTACGTAGGCCTGCAGATTACAAACTAATCGTTGATCTAGCTCACTTAGACACACGAGTGAAGCAAATTACCAAATACAAAATCATAAATAAAAACCGATGCTATGTGACACACTTGAATATGGAAGATCTTTTTATCGAACTTTTATTTACTTGCTTATTTTGTCCTCTCTATCTGTATCTATATCCTAAGCTTATAAAACCAACCGTGCCCTGTTAAGTAAGTGTAAGGTTTTTAAGTGCTCAGGACCAACAGAGTCTATTATACTTACCACCATCATCAACAAATAAACGAATACAAAGATTTTGCTGAGTTTGTCTGGGAAACCGAAGCATTGAGGCAGGAATATGTATTATAAGTACTTAACAATTCTCATTCTTACCCTATTTTAGCTCGTAGCAAGTGATCTTGGTTGAAAAAAAACATTCTTATAGTCTAAACTTACTCTTGTGATTATCCCATAAGGCGCCATCCACAGTTTTCATAAGAATGAAAACTGTGGCTTACTTACTTCGAATACCTTTTAAGCGATACATTTAGACTATTAATGAAGACATTAATAGTCTAAATGTATCGCTTAAAAGTTTCCTAAGTTTTCTAAGTAATAATAGTTATGTCTTTATCACAATATCAATTACTTATAAATGTCTAAAATTAACCTTGTCAACACAATTATTTTCAGTAAATAAAGTTTTAGTCTAAACTTACCCATGTCGTCTATAAGCGGCGCCATCCGCAGCGTGACTCCAACGAGGAGGAGACACAGGAAGAGCAGCAGACACGCCGTCACCATGATGGTGTAGCGAGCGCGTCGGGGCAGTTCGTCCGGGTCTAACACCTGGAAGGATTTACAATCTAAACTCACCCATGTCGTCTATAAGCGGCGCCATCCGCAGCGTGACTCCCACGAGGAGGAGACACAGGAAGAGCAGCAGACACGCCGTCACCATGATGGTGTAGCGAGCGCGTCGGGGCAGTTCGTCCGGGTCTAACACCTGGAAGGATTTACAATCATTTATTTATTTACGAAATCCACAGCTCTTAATTTAAATATACGCATACGTTTTTCTAGTTTTTAAGTATCTAAATATTGATTATTGGTGTGTGTAATAAAGGATTACTTATCTATCCTAACTTATATAACAAGTGAAGGGCGGGTTATTTTACAAGTTTGAGGCAAGTCGCAAACAAATTTTGCTCTCTGCTGTTTGGTAATAGCTGAAGGATAATATATGTACCACTCGGTAGTTGTAGTCAATAATTGATGAGGTTTTAACTGTGAATTACGCCTTTGTACAGTATTTGGGTCTAGTCTAAGGCTGTAGGAAGCTAGGTTGAAAAAATATATGTTTAAGCAAAATATTTTAATGGATGGAGTTTCTTTGTGTAAAGGACCAGATTACTCGGTTTATCGAATTTCGGTCGCACATGTTAATGTTGTTTAGTACAAAAGAACAAAAACACAACATGTTATCCCACAAGGAATATCTAATGCATTCTAAGAGCCATAAAGCAGAAAGAAAACCCGGAATCCGGAAAATCCTTTTACATCAACAGCGAAATTGTACCCCTAAAATGCTGTAAAACAATCCATTTTGCTTAGTGGGTAGAAAATTGTTGGCGTAAACATAACAAACTCGTGTAGGCAGTAGTAACAGTGATAAATGGAGTACACAAGCGCTTACAGGTGGCCCATAAATTGTGACATGAAGAAACTGAAGCTGAAGCCTCATGATACTACTGCTGCCATCTGTTGAAAAGGCTATGAATCATATTATAACTCTTGAGTCAGAAATTATTACTAGCGACATCTGTTATATTGTTATGGAAATAAAATAGTTATTAAAAAAGCGGGCAGATGGCAAACAGTAGTCAAGACATATTAAAATATAATTATATAAAATTATTAAGGGTAATCAACCCTTCAAAATTGATAATCAGTTCTAGAAAACTTGTCTTTAATATGGGATCAAATGTGGTTAATTTGGTTTTGTATGTCAGAGATTATTTCTTAAAAGAACCATCTATCGGGTGGTTGTGTAACTAACTTGTTAGCTAAAAGAGGCTTCTTGTATGTTCGCTTGTGCACTACAAGTCATCGTGTGTTGAACATAGATGTCGCTGTAAGTAGCACAAAAGAGACAAGCCTCAAAAACTTGTAGAGTTAGAAAAGCAAAGCAACACGTTGATTTTAGAGAAAATAAAAATAACATGAAATGAGATGAGATGTAGTGAAAAATATTTTCTTCTCTAGTACTTATACGAAATATTTAATAAACTAAATCCCAATGTTATTGTGAAGCAGTAAATCTATTTAAGCTGTTTTAGGACATATAGTATGTAAGTTAACCTTAATAACAAAATCTAAGGATTCGTAGATCTGTATGTTTTGCTTCAATTCTTGCAGATAGCACAGAACATATAATTACTACGCACCAGATAGTAAGCAAAATCAAACTAAATATACCAACAATTCCGTACATCCGACTTTTTCTATCACCATTCATCTAGGCACTTTAAATTTTACATTGTGTAATGATATTCTAACAAACACGTACACAATGATATTCTAACAAACACGTACATGTATAACTTTAGCCTGTTCGTCAATAGCGGAGACGAGGAGCGTGCGATGTTTCCGCGGCTTGTTGTCGGGGCTGCGTCGCCGGCGCCGCCGTCTGCGCTTCTCACGCTCCAACTCTTCTGGACGTCGCTCTTTGCTGCAGAGATAACAACTTCAATAAAACCTTGTTTCTTTATTTGAATGTTGAAAAATAGGGTCGATGAAGTGGAAAAAACAAAGCAATGAAACTTATGCGTATCCAGTATTTTACCATGCATTTATTCTATGTGCTTAAAATAGTTAACTTTATTAGCTGTAACTTGTCCTAAAATCTTTTAATAAATAACTAAAGGTTTTGACTATACCACAACTCGACAATTTGCTTAATTGTTTTTCAATGTGAAAGTTATGTGTTGTTTATTTTATGTTTCTTCTAGAAACAATCTGACTTGCAGTGTGCCTGAGCTTCCTACGTTTAGTGCGCACGATTTCATGTTTGTATTTGATTGGCTATCTTTGAAATGTGTTAGTCTTTAACCTGCGGTGTGCTTGCAGCCTAAGCACACAGAGCGTGCCACTAAGAGTGCTGTAACAAATGCCTCTTCTAGAAATAACTAGAATATCTGACCTGCGGTGTGCTTGCAGCCTGAGCTTCCTCCGTTTGTGGCGCGCGATCTCATGCTCGCACCAATGAGCCGGCAGGTCCTCACTGGGAGTGCCGATTATTGACGCCTCTTCTGGAAATAACAGAAAAATCTAATGTTAATCACTTGTTAAGATAGGCCAAAAGGAAAAAGGTAATAAGATGAAAATGAACATCATAACACGGGATAATTTCAACTTTCGAGAAGAAATTTACTCGTAAGTTTTTTAACTGCCTTCATGCAGCGAAATAAGAAAAAATATATTTTCAAATGTTAATAACATGTATATGGAAAATACGTACTGATTTCTGTACACGTAGATCTTTCAAGTTTAGAACATAATGTAGGTCCTCGAATATTGCAATCGTAACTAAGGGAAGTGCAAACGCAGACTAACCGAATTGCGCATTGTGATGTGATGTGTGAACTTAGTCTGTGATTAGTCCTAATGGTTCTATCAGAGCAGTGTAAAGGTAATGGTTTATCTCTACCCTTCCACAGGTCCACGCTAGACAAAGGCCTTCCTTAAAGATTTCCAGCTATTTCTTCCAAAAACTTACTTGCAACTCTGCAGAAACATAAAATGAAAACCTATTAAATGAAGCGAAATATTCATCACCATGACGAGCGCTATACAAGAAAACAATTTGCCAAAGTGGCTTCATGTAATCCGGATTATGATAATGAGTCATAAACACGCTTTATTTTGCTCAAAGATAATCTAGAAAACGAATAACGGAAGCAAGGATGTAAAGAACAGAAATAATCTTCTGAAGCGCGAAATATAATTTCATTGTGTGATAATTTCGTCGTATCAGGAAAATGGTGAATGCGAGTAAATAAAATCCTAATCATGTTTATATTGTGGCGTTCTTATGGATAAGTGCCTATACGATAAAGCCAATAATGCGAAATGTACGTTTATGACAGAGGCAGATTATGAGTATGAATACCAAATCGAGCTGATATGTTTTTTTTTGTTCTGCGTTTTGTTGATGCATCACGACTGTTTACTAAGACTCTTAGATAGAGTAATTTTGTTAGGGATTTTGAATGCTATCAAAGTTGAAAATAAACAAGATTTTTAGTTAGGTTAGGCGGGCTTAAAGTGCTGGGCGCGTGCTTTGCTCACTAGCGAGCAGTAGTGACAAGATGCGTGTGAGGGCACGTACCGTCCGGCAGATGCCTCAGCAGCAGTAGAAGGGGGTGGGTGCGGGAGTGTCGCGCGTGCTCCAAGTGCAGGGCGCGTGCTTTGCTCACTAGCGAGCAGTAGTTACAAGATGCGTGTGAGGGCACGTACCGTCCGGCAGATGCCTCAGCAGCAGTAGAAGGGGGTGGGTGCGGGAGTGTCGCGCGTGCTCCAAGTGCAGGGCGCGCGCTTTGCGCTCCACGAGGGCCACGAGCACGGCCTCGAGTCGCGCCGCGCCGCTGTCCTCCGTGCACACCGCCACGTCGACCGTCTGGAATCAATGAGACAAAAAATTAAACATAGTGATGGATAACATTGAATAAAAAATAAAACATATCAAAAGTTTTGTTTTCTTATAAAGGCAGAAACACATTATTAACACCTGACGCCACCCGATGAGACGTGATGCGTGTTGAGTCGAATCAAATGTATATGGTTTTCTATAGACCAGAAACACACTTTGAACACGCGACCCGACCCCACGCGCGCACACGCCACCTGATCCAGACGTGCCAGATCTGCGTGTTGCCCAAGGTGGGGGTAAACACGCCATCCGACGTGTGCGCGCAGTATGTTTCTAGACAACACTCGACGCCACGCGTCATTCGTTCGAAAACTGTCACTTTATGCCAATTTCATATTAAATTTTTGCATTTATTTAGCGAAATGATGATGAAATGCTAGTATGTCGTGGCGTCGCGTGTTGGTAATATGCACGGTGCACGTCGGGTGTCGACACGTCGCGTCGCGTCGGGTGTTAATAATGTGTTTCCTGCTTTATTCCCTTTTAATATTTTGTTGTCTTTCTTTATCAACATAATCTATTGGATTTCAGTTCGCTACAAAAAAAAATAACGTAAACTAAAATAAAAATGACTAAACAAACTCATAACGAATTTAAAGTATCTTGAAAAAACAGTTACACTGACCAAAATATAAACACAACAAAATAACATTACCTGCATACGCGGCACACAAATTATCTACTGAGGTATCTTTATACCAAAATTAATTAAAGTTTTATCTGTTTTTCCACAAAACAGTAAGAATAGTAAATAATTGATATAGTAGTAATTGATATATCTTTCAGACAAAACCTAAGGACCTCTCTAATTAAACCATAGACATCTGATAACGTGCTCAGCTCTCACGTAACGTTTTTGTCAAAGAACTATACAAAGAGCTTTAGAATACCTATAAAGCCCTGAAAGTAAAGTTTACCCATCTGTCTGTGGCAGAGATGAATTTGCATTCACGACGTGAGGTTGAAAAGGATTCATGTCAGTGCACATCATAATACTGAACGGGTGTTCTCAGCACAAAGACTTTATGAAGAATAATGCTACGTTATACAATTCACACAGATTTATTTTAAAGCTTTCCTCGGTTTTCACGCGTTGTAATGGATTTTCACGCGGTCATCATCTTTATAAAATAATTATATATAGTCCCACAACTGGGCATGGGTCTCAAAAATAGAACATATACATATTATAAACCTATAATGGATTCTATTTTGTTTATTTTTTGGTAAGCATCAAGCGGGTGATAGCATTAAGTTGGAACAGTACACAAAACTGCTCTGGTTTCTTACTATGAAATTCAGTGCCGTAGTTTTTGAGTTTATCACGGACAGACAGACTGATGCGACAGAGGTCTTTGTTGTAGATATAAAACGTTATTAAAATGATGAGTATGTTTCTGCGCCATTGTCCTCGTCTAATCAACATGCTTCTCTCAAGAAATACCTCTCAAGAATATTCTAATAAAGCTTCATAGGGATTCTTGCTCTTTATTAGATGCCTTCGAAATTGCGAGCACTAAATTTTCGTGACAATATTTCTTTATTTTATCTGGGGATAAATTGATACTGATATATAACTATTTAACAATACAACAATACAAATACAAAATGTTTTTATTTTCAAAAAGGTTTTACAAATTGCTAAACTAACTTAATAAGTAGGTAGGTACATTATTACAGATGGGTTTGGTATAATATTTCCAGTAATTTATTTAGTTTTACATTTTGATATGCCTATAACTTGAGATTAAACCTTTGTAATTTAAAGAAAATGTCTCCTCGCTCT
This sequence comes from Chloroclystis v-ata, assembly GCA_963691955.1. NCBI lineage: Eukaryota > Metazoa > Arthropoda > Insecta > Lepidoptera > Geometridae > Chloroclystis > Chloroclystis v-ata. The sequence goes on along the minus strand of OY829902.1, from coordinate 4,097,318 downwards.
TACTAAGTATAGAACTTGTGTCAAGATGCGAGTGGTAAAGCGGTCTACACACCTGAGCCGGCGGGTTGGGCCGGCGGTCCGTGCCGCCGGGTCAGCGGCTTTGGTGTGTAGACCGCTTTACATCGATAGTTTAACGGAGCAGTTGTATTTTATTACGAACAAATATCTTTCAAACACAGCTATTTTCAACATTGTTTTGTTGAAGCAACGTCTTGTTATGAGACTTAACGTTTTACTTCAAGTAAAAACTACTAACTACAGTCACAACAAACAGCTGTGGTGTGGAACTTCTCCAAGAGTTTTGGTTCAATTATCAAGCAGCGCGGGGGATTACCTAGCTTGCTTAGAGCTGGGCTTAAAGTTGCTAAGCACTAGTTAACTGAAAACTTTCCTAGTGCAGTGTTCATATTAAAGCTAGACTAAGACGTTGTACTTTGTAACGACTGATTGTGAAGTCTTTGACCTTTGGTCATAAATACCTAAATCCTTTATGATCCGAAATAAAACTGAACAACTATTTATAGGTACTTAGAAAGATGTTGGTACCTAGTATGTCTACATATACATAGATGATGATAGATAAGATATTAGGAAAACCTTCATTTTACTCCAAAAAGCACCTACTGCGGAAACATTATGCGCAGGAACCATAAGTTTCATGAACCAAAATATTTCAAATATAACACACGAATTCACTACAGAATATTTCAAACGAATGATAGCAAATTATACTTTTATTTTGAAACGGAATCAAAAGCCGTGCAGTAAAGGGAGGGCATTAAATGCCGAGTAAGTTTCCACAATGGCCAATAAAAAGAATATTATGAGTTCATAAAAGATATCACTCGTCCTCTCAAATTTCAATCTCAGAGATGAGTACGTTTAGATGGTTTTTGTGCAATTATCCGTGAAATTACGTAGCTTTTCCGCTATCCTTTTTGTTCTTTGTACTTTATCCCGCTGCTGGCTTTTTGTTTATAGGAAGTCATCCATTAGGTTTCCTACCTATCTAATATTTGGTTACATTTTTAACATCTGTTAGATTTATGTAATACAGAGTTTTTTTTTTGCGTATTTATACAACTAATAGTTATAATATTTACTACTTACTTATAACATCTTTATGACATTTTTGGACAGGACTAAAATGATTGGATACAAACCATGCTAACGTTATCTCATACGGAACCAAGCGGAATTCGGTATATAGTTCCTTAAGGGTTAAGAAGGCGTATAGAGTGTTAGCATAAGCATAAGCAGCCCTTTTTACTTTTCCACTGCTGGGACACATAGACTTCTCTTTAGACCAGAGATTAGACCTGGCGACCAAGTGCAGGTTGATTGTCACATGTTCCTCACGATGTTTGCCTTCAGTGTATATAAAATAAAAGGTAAACTTACATCGGTGGACTCCTGTCGCATAGTGAGCGCGCGGCCGGCCCGCGTGGTTAATCATCGCCCCAGCCCCGACGCTAGCCAGCGCCGCTTCTCACCTGGAAATTATCATAAAAACACATTAAATCCTTCTTTTATGTAGACTAAAATGAGCTATGGCTTTTGTAATTATCAAATTATACGTTATTATAAGAAAACCAAAGACAAAGAAAGCTTCGAGCTTCACGGGGTTTGATGATTCTATGTGAGTTTTCCGCCTAAATATAATATGCGAAATTTATAACATTTAATTAAATCAATTATACATAATTATATAAAGTATTAAATACTGAGTATTTAATACATATATAATTGGTTTAAATTCTGCCTTATAATATCCAATACTGCTATATTCAACGATAAAATTCTACCAATAGCAACTGGTTTTACTTATATGACTTTATCTAGCCCATAACTCTCAGGAACTAGGCTATCTGTGTTATTTCATTAAATATGAGACAATGATATAGCGATCTTGCGGAGAAAGAGAATAATGCTAAAACGATTGAGCCTGAGTCTATGATTTACATTGCTATCCGTTTCGCCTCGAAACCAACATTATCGCAAAAAAAAATCCCAATATCAAATTAACTACTTAAAAGACTTGGACCAAATCATGAAATGAAATCCGATGTGTTATTCAAAATGAGATAAAATTAATGTTATTTATTTTGAACATGAAACTGGTACCATGATTTAAATGTTTTAGATTTTCCCCGATATTTCGATACCGTTTCAAGCGCCATCTTCACAGAGAGTTTGATGACACCGGCGCCGTCGATTATGTAAATAGTTATTTACAAACGAACCGATCTACCCTCTTTTTGAATCTTTTAATGCACCGTTGATAGTCACTTGTGATATCTTATGGAGGCCATCCACGTTAGGGTTTGCATGATGGTTTTAACCTTGCATGCATAACCGACAGGCATAACCGAGTTTCATATAACACATACACGTTAGGGTTTGCATGCACAGTTTTGCGCGCGACTTTCCGCCGTCACAGTCAATTGAATACTGAGAACTGTGCAGGCATGCTCGCCGGACGCCACACACGCTCGGTTATGCTTGCGCAAACATAACCGAGCGGCATAAAATATCAATTTTGATATTTGCTCGGTTGCATGTAGGTACATGCAACGATAACTGTACAGTTTTATCACATACACGCTAGGGTTTGCCTGTCGGTTATGCATGCAAGGTAAAACCATCATGCAAACCCTAACGTGGATGGCCTCCATTACCACCTGTTTCATTCTCGTATGCAAATCTATCGCGACATACTACACTGACCAAATCACTTAATTCATAGTATAACACGAAACATGTATCATACTCGTACCTACCATGATTTAAATGTTCTTGAGTTTACTGTTATCAAGCACTTTTTCAAGTGCTATCTTCTAAGAAGGAAGTCTTCATCTTCTCACTCGCAAACGAACCGATCTAATCTCATTTTACTCACTAAATTGACCGTATCGGGCGAGGCAGTCGGCACTGTACTTTTACGATGTTTAAATAACACCTCAGGTTTACACGTTCCAGAAAATTTTAAACCACCTCCGAGAATATGTTTAACAACCATGATAGTTTCAAAAGTACTTTAAATCTTCAAGAAGAGATTTAAAATAACCGGATTAGAAAGTTTTGTCCAAATTAATTTACCCATCCACTACATTTCCCAGTCCACTAGCGACATCTAGTAAAACAAGTCGAATACAAATTCGTATTCAAATGCTCTGTAATTTCCATACAAACGAGTTGTGTGGCTTCCCTCGTGTGCTGTTTGCATATTGGATAAAACCGCATAATTATTAAACTCTGTGTTGCCGTTCTCAGCTCGCTGTGACAGTGACATTTTATCAGTTTAATACTTTAGATGGAATAATAAAAATAAAAACGGTTGTTTAATATAATATAGTAGGTACGGTTATCATAAAACATCTGAAATTTAAAAATAAACACATTTAATTTTGTCGATGTGGAAATAAAAATCCACGTAAATACCTAAGGTTTCCACGTACAAGTAGGTACTTTATAAAATTTAAATAAATGATGGCCCCTGAAAATGACACTGCACTTAAGTTCTCTTGCAGTTTGCTGAAGGAGGTTTAAAAAAGTATGAAGAAGTTATGAGGGATAACTTATGCTTTAAGACAGTTTCTACGTAGAAATGTCTTCATTTCTTCATGTTGTGTTGTGCTATGCGTATTTATTTCAAGATTTTATGTTTGATTTAATTATTTGTACCTCCTGAGTTCTTTTAGGAAATAAATTTCTTCAAACCTAACTGAATAACTTGGATCTACTCCAGACTAGGTAATATAAGTTGGATTAGAATTAAAATGCAGACGCATAAAACATCAACAAACCATTCAAAGGTCAAATATCGGTAAGTTATTCTACCGCAATCGTGCGTTCAATATCTCCCATAGAACATGAAAAAACCCATTCAAGTAAGAACAGTCTGTGGGCGAGCGCAACAATTAGCAGAACAATCCAAAAGCCAACTGGCCATTGTACTGAAGTAGGTCAGTTCCAACCGTAAGCACGGCTTTGAGAAATTACACCGTTACACCTGTCTACGTCAGGTGACAGTGACATGTAAAGGAACCTATTTACTTCTTCTAAAGTAAAATTCAGCAATTGTGTCAATAGGTAGTGTTCTACTTGGACACTGGCTAAATTGTTTTAACAAAAAGCAGCAAGCCATAAACTAAGAAGAAGGTAGTGTTCTATTTATAAAAATGCTTGATATAACTCGAGAAGTTTGAATGTGGAATGTTAAGTTTTCGAGATGTGGAGCCGTTAGTAATTGATATCGAAATCAACCCGTTTATAAATGCAACCAAGTGTTTAGCTGGTGTTTCATGAATTCAAGTTGATTTTTGATATAGAAAGTTTTTTATAAATTAATCCAAACGCTCGCTTGTCATGATCATTAACCATGCTTTCCTGGTTAGTCTTTTTGAAATTTGGTGATAATATTCGGATACTATTATCATGACAAGCAAGCGAGAATTGCTTCCCGAAGCTTTATTTTTTTTATTTATTTATTTATTAAGGCAAGGCCAACAGCACACATAACTAAAATGGTTTACAAAATCTTATTATCATACATAAAACATGAAATATGTGCCTATTATAGGCCAGCACAACACTTATAGGAGTGACACAAACAACGGATAAGCACAGATAAGAAAGAAAAAAAAATTACAAAATATAACTAAATAAGCAAAAAATATAATCGTTATGATGAAGCCAGTATTCATGTATTTGCACAACACTCTCAGAAAACAGTATCTTTATGAACCTTGTTGATAAATTAAACTATATAAACAAATAAGTGGGATCAATAAGACCAGATCCTGGAGACACCAGGCTCTTAAGAGCCTGGGCAACTGAAACATGGTGTGTGAAGAGTCTAATATAAAAAATAGTTTATAGTTTTAAATAGTTTTAGGTTAATAGGTATTGCTTCAGTGTTGTAAATATTAAAATCACATTATGAAATTATCTTAACAAGTAAATGGTATATGGCAAATCTTAAAGTTAGGTTAAATTTAAACTAAACTATATGAACACAATAAATGAGATCAATAAGACCAGATCCTGGAGACACCAGACTCTTAAGAGCCTGGGCAGCTGAATCATGGTGTACTTTAGTAACAGAGGTCAGGAAATAAGGTTGAGACGGGACCACTGTTACAATCTACGGGTGATTTTGTACATGAATTTGAGGCTTTCAATGAAAACTGATAAACTCATAGTGCGAAATATGAGAAATTGCCCGCACCACACTTGAGGACGAGTTTTGTTATCTATCTCTCTGAAAAGAGGTTTAAATTTTTTCAGTCTCAGGTTTCCATAAGACTATCGAGAAGGTTGCATAAGTTTAATTAAGAGATTTGAATTGTGCAGCATTATTTAATTACCTATTTATTATAACATCACTATTTTTTACTTTAACACACTTTAAGCTGATAGTAGAATATTGGGCGTAATTCTATACAGTAGTCACTCGCCAAATTATTCGTAAGCACATGATTTACAAACAGGGCTTTAGTTAATTCATCTGGATTTATGACGCCCAGTGCCCTCCATAAAGAATTTACTTACTGTACAAGTTTTATAGGTGCGAGTGTAGAATAGGAACGGTAAAAAGACTGACATTATATAGATCACAATTATCATGGCATGTAGGGAGGCCTATGTCCAGCAGTGGACGTACAATGGCTGGCATGATAATGATAGATAAAATTTAAAACAGAATTAATCACCTGCGACTTACATACAATATAATATGTGAAGAGAGTTTAAGAGCCGGAAAAAATAGGTTATTTTTCACCCCGTGAAAATATATCTCTCCGCGGTAAAATATATATTATAATACGACAAATAAACAATACGTAACATATCAAAAGTAGAAACCCAGCTGAGAGAATTTTAGTATGCGTTTATTAACGCTAGCGCGCCTCATTTATGATATTTGAATAACATACAACATAAATATTTTTTTTTATAATTTTAGGAAAACTAACAGCTAACATAAACAAATAATATACTGAATAAAAATACTAAATAATAATAAGGCCAATTACAAGTTTCTCTGATATGTATCTATAATAAATATTGCAGGACAATTCACACAGCAACATCTAGCCCCATGGGAAGCTTGAAGCTTGTGTTGTTTGCAGATCTTACAATTTTTGTCCCGAGGTGGTAATCAAACCTGCAACCTCGTGCGTCGCAGGCGAACCTTCGCCCGTTGCGCCACAGAGGTTGTCATTGTCACAGAGGTTACAGAGGTCGTTGAATGGATACAAATCACCCAATCCCCGATTTCCAACCAAATTTTGGGTTCGTTTTATATTCGACATGCCCAGTTTGCACAATTTTATTAAAACAACCTTTTTCTATCCAATTTTGGGAAACTTTATATTAGACCCCAATTCGTTCGAAGTTTTGGATCCCATTTGATTCGAGGGACAAAATAGTAGGTGCAAAACGTTCGGTTTCAATAACACGAAAGAGCGTAAAACTTTATTACGTGCCAAAGTTTATGGGTGGAATGGAATAGAATAGAGTTGTGTTTGACCGTCTGTGTGTTCAATAAGTTAGTTTACGAACTACATTATTAGCTCTCGCTTCTCCATCAATGTTTGTTTAGTCCCGTGTGACTTTTAAATAGATTTTAACGAGATTCTTGCTAATTTAAATACTAAGTTATACCGTAAAGTTAAAATGCAAAAAAAAATAATACAAAATCAGTTCTGCTATATTACGAGTTTTTTATATAACTAGCCTAATTAACTTTTTATGACTAGCTGACTCACCTGCTGTTTTGCCCGTTCAATTCCTTTTTTTACCTTACAAACCTGCTTCACTATAAGTAACCTGAATATCGCATGACTTGATACAGTTATCATTTTTTTAACGGGGTTACTAACTTTATGACGGTGTTTAAAATGCCTAATAAACGTTGATTATTTATTATTTCAACAAAAACACAAAACGCGCATCACTCATACAATAATTATCCTAATAATACAACAATACAAATAAAACAAAGACCATCTATTCCAGTTTAACGTTACGTAAAGGGTTAACATTCCGAATGTCTACAATTTCACAACAACAACAGTACAAAATATGCATTGTTCCATTCCATCTGGTAAATGGTTAATTTGTCGGAATAGCGGCGTAACTTGCCGGCAACTCCGAGAATCTTTAATAAACTTTCTCTTACTAATTAGTTGTACAGTTGTTCTATGTTTGCTAGAACTTGAGCGAAACTCTATTGTTTAATTGTATTTTGAAAGTAAAAAGTTTTAGATCTAGCTTGTATCGAGTGTAAAAACATTGAGTCGTTGAGCTATAGGAGGGAGTCAGGATTAGATGGTACGGCGACGCGTGAACCTCCTTACAACGAACCGAATTATTTCATTTTATATAAAAAAATATTTTTAAATCATTACAACTTAAATTTGTAGGCGAAGCACCTACATAATATCGATTGTGTGATACATAATAGCTAATAGCATTCGAATTGACATTTAATGGCGGTCCCACCCACCCATCTATACAAATTGGACAACAATAGTATACGTACTCGTACAAGATAGCTAATAATGACCATCACTATGCCTTTTAGCAAGATATATACTCTAGAAAACTAACTCGAAAAATATCGTAAAGGTCAATAGAAATAAGCTTTTGAAAGTAGATGATATCTACACACATTCTATTGAAACTTATTTTGTAACTTTTATCATACTTTTCGAACTGCTATATGCTACGCCTAACTTGCTACGGCGTAGCACTGCTACGAGGAGACATTTTATGTTTTTCGACTATTATAACCTAGCCATAAAATCTCAAAAAAATCGGTGGCAGCGTTTCGCAATAGTTTTAATGATGTAAATTATCTATGAACTTAGCAGCCGATATTTGATAGACGCAATCTAAGTATACAAAGTATTTATTTGCATCCAATGTGTATAGTGTTATAGTATCTAATTCTTAAATAAATTTAAAGTTCCACTATACAGACAAAAGTGTCAAATGAGCTGTAGTCTGGAACTAATGGAAATCTTATTTAATATTCTCTTTGTTCTATCGTATAAAAGACTTGTAAGCTATCCCCTTCATTAGTACAAGGTACGTAGTGCTGTCTGTTTCGATTATGTTTCACTCTCTGGGGATTTTTTTCTTTTTAATGTACAAATGTTTAGTTATTCAACGAAATACTAGTCAATTTATTACTAATAGTTGGCAGAGTAGTAATGTTAATGTTTTTACAGAAACTTCAATAATTGAATAAGAACTTACATTCAGTATAACAGATTGTTTTTCGGTTAGACAGACATGGAGAACTCTAAATTTAACATCGGAATCCCAAGAAAGTATACATCCAAACTAATATTATAAATGCGAAAGTAACTCTGTCTGTCTGTCTGTTACGCTTTCCCGCTTAAACCTCTTAACCGATTTTGATGAAATTTGGCACATACAATCTTTAGACCCTGAGACAGAACATAGGCTACTTTTTACCGCGGAAAAATACATGCTTCCGCGGGAAAATATATGCTTACGCGGGAAAATTTGATTTCGATGAGTTGCAAATAAAAGTATATGGCGAGACGAAGTTCGCGGGGGCTAGTAAATGTATAATTTTATGATTGCAGTGTTACCTACCTTTGCCAGTATGAAGTTTAAAGTGAAAACCTATTGTGTTTTAGTACTGTTTCAGTTACTTAGTTTAAAACAAGAGCAACCTATTCCGAAATCATCTCATTCAAAGTTACTATACATTCTCAGTTTTGAATACACTGAGTAATAAATCCATCCATCCATTTTAATTTAATAGTTTAAAACTCAACCGTTCTGTATACCGATCAATCATAATATAACCATCAATCAATTCTTGATAGTTGTGTATGTGTACCTACTCGTAATAAACAATGTATTATACCGTGTGAAGGCAAACATTTGTTATAATATGTGTTAGGGTTTCAATTTCATCTAACTAATTGAAACGATTATGTGTACTTTACGGGTGTTTTAAAGTGATCAAATATTTAACATGCATGTTCAAAAATTACGATTCCAAACATCAATTTGTTTTATCTTTTTAATATCTATCGGTCCGCGGCTTTGTCCACGTTTAGGTGAATTTTTCGCGGTAAAATAATTTGATTCTGATGAACTGAACTTTCACACGAGTATTAAAAATAGCTACGGTAAGTTTAAACCACTCTATCGTTTCCATTTTAAAAACTATTTCTGGAAGCATTCCCTACCTAGATAATGAGCGTTATAATACATGTTCAACAACGCAGAAAGCTAATTGCCCGAGGGATGGAGCTATTCTGTAATCTATGGCACTGCTCCCTTCCGAGTGGCTTTTAACCAACTTTATCTGTCATTACGCACTAGGAGGTGGAAATGGGTGCTTGAGCAGCGATCTGATTACGCTTCCTCCTTAGTTTCGTACGGATTGAGCTCCGAAAGGACGTAGGTAGTGAGGGAATCGTTTTGTCTCCAAATGTAATTCGCAATACTAGTGGGTACCTACTTTTAGTGATTATAATTATCACATGTGACATACAATAATAATTATGACATATCTATTTAAAAATAAATAACATAAATAAATATTGCTGGACAATTCACACAGCAACATCTAGCCCCGTAATAAGCTCTAAGCTTGTGTTACGGGTGCTAGATTTCTGATATAAGTACTTAATAGAATATCATACATACATAGATATTTTTTTATACAAATATAACACCCAGACATCCGGAACAAATACATATTTGCAGGTCATACAAATAGTTATTCCGAGGCGGGAATCGAAGCCGCAACCTCATGCGTCGCAGGCGGACTTTCGCCCGCTGCGCCACAGAGGTCGTCATTTAATTGATTACTAGATATTACTAGAATACTAGATAATAAATAAAAATATTTTCGATTCTAACCCAAGTACTAGGCAAGCATAAGTGGATAAGAGTCTATTCCATGGGATATTGGTTCAGCGACGTATCTCCTCGGCCGCGTTTCCGGACGCTGCCGCTGGCCGAGTTTCGCGCCGGATCTACGGAACCTACATTGTCACCTACATACATACTACACACATGGTTAGGTTGCAGCTTTATATGATATGATTTTCCACAGCACTACGCTAAATGACAACTTTAAAAAAAATTAAGATAGGTAGTTATTATCACATAATATACCTACTGAAAATCCATTTAATAAATATAAAATAATATAAATAAATATTGCTGGACAATTCACACAGGAACATCTAAGCTTGTGTTACGGGTGCTACAGTACCTACGAGTCGTTATGTTGTGTAGTATAAACATAAGGTCTCTAGGATTCCAAAAAATCATGTTAATCCACTTTAAAACTTCGGTGTTTTTGCATACCACATTCCCAATACAATTATTGAGAAGGGTGCCGGCCTAATAAAAGTACTAGATACTATCTTAAAACATCAAACTAACTAAGGATTATGGCTGGAATAAACAAACACGCAATGTAAATTTAATTTCAAATCCTCTAATATAGCTCTTATAGTTGATTAGATTTTGAACACACATATTGACCATGCAACGTTGTGCCTGGTTCGAACTTAGTCAAAGCTCCAATCTATATTGAAATTCAAGCTTCACCTCTATATACGAGTACATACACTTTGATGGATCGAAGCGTAGGTCCTTAGTGATAATATATGTATTGAGATACACAAATATCATTAATTTAGACATATAAAATCAATGTCACTTTTCGTTATATAACTTATAATAGCTCAAGAACAGCTGGGCCGATTTAGGTGCTTTTGGTTCAAAAATTGTAGTAGGTATTAGTACCGATGTTAGCATAGGGAAGCTTTATATGGTGAGAAAACATAGGTGTGAAGCGGGCGAAGCCGCGGTCGTGTATTAGTATGTATGTTGTTTGGTTTTCGATAGTATAAAACATCTCCATTTTTATCTACACTTTGTGTCAACCAAATAAGAAGTGTGAGTGTGAAGTCAAAAGCGAACCTACTATTGATAATATTTACTAAGACTAACTAAACAAATTGTTAATAATTTAATGAACTCAGCGGCGCTCAATATATGATTTGACGACCACTGTAGCGCTTAGCCAACACGCCCTCATACCATACATCACTATTTAAACAGCCAACAATGTTAATAAATCATTATTAACACCTTCACAACCCTGGGTATAAAACCCGACAAGGATGCTCAGATAACAATGACATGGTATCATAATTAATTGGGTACCCAATTAGCAGGGACTGGTGGGAAGTAACGGGCGCTTTCCTTCCTTTAGTCGGACCTATTGGGGGCCTATTTGAAGTTGAACTTTGTCACAGATCAAATTACAAAGAGAAACTCACAAAAAATACCTTGTTCTCGTCTAGATATAAAGATATGATAGCAAGTGGGAGATTATCGTATTCCTTAATTGCCAGAAATAGATCATATTATATCAATACTCAGTTATGTTTAAAGTTTTTAGAAAAATATGCCGTTCTTGACTGCAAAAACGTCTATAAACAAAATATAATAAACGCAAGAAAGTTCATCGTAGTAAAAGATTGTAGATAAATAGATATTTGTTGACTATTTCGAATTGTTTAGCTCTTTTGTATTTGTTATTTCGTCAAAGATCTAATATTACCACTAAGAATATTACCCCATCTCGTATCATAAAGTAAATTGTTTGTTCACAAAATGTTTTGATTACCACAAAGCTACTGATCCAAAACTCGTAAACAAAACACAATATTTTCGTGGGTGGAAAACTTGTTTGTTTTATCAATGGATTTATTTCAGGCGCAGTTATGAAGTTAATGCATTATAATTATTAGAGTTTTGTGTAGATGAGGATTTTTTCTGCGTTTGTGTTAACATTAAAAGTAATATTCTAATTATAAAATGCCTAGTTGATTGAAATTGTAAGTGCTCGTAAATGTTGTGTATAGAACCATAGTTTCTATTTAATAGAACTTTGACTCTCAAAAACTTCCAACCAAAACTATAATTGTTTTATCAACGTTATGAAGAAAAAACTTGTTGGCAAAAATAAAGTAATCTAGATCTATAAACGCCGTAAGTACATCTTCAGAAACTTTTGTAAGTTATGGTTTTATTTGTCCTATCACCAAAATTATTCTGTTTGTCGCCTTATCGAAAGTTTTTTTCATGTAACATTTCTTAAAAACAGAATCAGTAACTCTGTAAATATAAATTATAAATATTGTAAGAGTGTAAATTCTCACAGCAATATTTAGGCTTGTTGTTAGCTCACAGTTATATCTATACATATACTCAATACAATACACTCTAAATAACATTACATAGATTTATATACTTAATATATAACGACATAAATTATAACTGGAGATTATGCAAACGTTTGTCCCGCGACAGTAATCGAGCCTCGCGTTGTAGACATAACTCGTAGGTTGTCAGAATTACTTTTTAGCGTAGTGATGAAATAGATCTTTCTAAGAAAACAAATGACGAAGAAAATTGTTTTTTTCTACCCTCCTCCTTCCCGAGTGATGAATGGAGACACTTTGTCTTGCTATGAGAACTTTATCTGTCGATTAATAAAAAATATTCCCTTGCAGGAATAGGCTTGTGAATTTTTTTGAAATGAGAACACATCATTTATATTTATTAGTTAGTGGGAAGTCCCTGCGCCGTGTAGTGGAACGTGGAGAGCCTATTCTTTATTTGAACAATGAAAATCAGATGCAACCGAATGTTTTTCTATAAAAATTGTATAAGAATACCTCAAACCAAATCAAAAGTGAATCAATCATTTTCCTTGAGAGGGCTACATTTAATATTCGCAGGAAATTTTACTGACGACATAACAAAATACTCGGGTAAAAGTTACGAAAACTCTGATAACCATTCAGAAGTTTGAAATTCAGAAGATTCGGAAGCTATTAAAGAATCTGTGAGACTAAGAAAGAATCATGTAAAAACTTGGGAAATGCTCATCGAAAATTCGAATGGGATAAAAATCTATATAAAATTTAAATATGACAGCCATTTCAAAATAACGCTGATCATTGTAATCATCATAACAACCAAAAGTCAAGACAGAAGTCCCTGTGCCCCAGCACTGGAAACGTAAATAGATGGTGATTAGATCATATGATGAAACAGACAGTTTCCTTTATGCATAATATCATATCCAAAGGTCTACCACAAACAGGTAGAACCATAAAGGCTATGAAAACTGTAACTTTCATCCTCAGAGAGCACTAACCCCACAGGCCACGTATGGACGAACTTTGATACAACCTACTAATATTATAAAGCCGAAAGTCTGTTGTTAAATAAATCCTGGCGAGTCCATTTGCCCAGTTTTCATAGATATGATAATATAGATTCAATTGAATTGCATGATGTTGTTGTGTTTTAATGTTTGGGAATTCTCGGCTATCACATCACTTGACAAACAACATTTCGTGAAAATCCGTAAAATATGTGCGCTCTAAACAATTGATTTAACATCTGTTTCAGTGAAGAAATACATCGTATGGAAATAAGCTGTTAAATAGCATTAACTACTGACGACTTTTCTCCTGGTAATTCTCATCTATCTTATAATGTACCGGGAACAGGAATTACAGTATTTCAATTGATCACATAACAAAGTTCTTTGCAGTAAAGTATGGCCAGTCAGTCGTGATATTTCTATACTTCGCTCATATTTTCACAGTTCATCGGCATCCATCAAACGCCGAATTAAACGGCTGATAGAACGTTAGTTCATGCTTGAACTGCAGTTTATTTTTTAACCAAACAGTAGATAGGTATTTAAAAACAAAAAAATAATTTTTTTTTTTATTTTATTATCTGTCAATTTGAGTTTTTTCATAAAATTCTATAATTCCATCGGATTTTGGGATCTACAAATATTCCACTTTATCAACGTCGAACACTGCCAAAATGCTATATGTTTACTCTATCAAAGATTATAGCAAACAATACTTATTCTTTGAAACAATAATGATTTGGGTCTTTATATCAGAAGCGATCAATCATACAAAGAATTGAGAAAATCACGAGATAGATTAGAGTCTGCGTTTGCCAGTCACAAAAGAAAAATTGATGTGTGGATGTTATGAACATCGAGGCAGTGGAAGCTGAAAATCAAAGCTCAGTCTGATAATTGCTTCCGTTTCTTCAATCTTTCAGTTTTATTACAACCTCTGATTAAACTGAAATCTATAATCTTACATAGTCTGTCTTCGCCAAAAAAATAAAACTTAGAAAATCACTGATATTATTTTTCAAGCAAATATAAATAAATTCTTTTAGATTATAATATGCTATACTTTACAGGTTTTACAATGATTTAAATAATTCTCCATTAATGTTAATTGTGGCTTATTAAAACCACGAGGAAACACAAATAAGCCTTAGTATATACTGGTCAAAGTCTAGAAACCCAATTATTCTAGGGTTAGGTTATATATGTATTCTTTAAATATATAATATACCCTTTTGAAAAGCATTGAACCAGCTCTTGAAGGCTTGAAACTTATGGAGCTACACAATCGAGTAAGAGTAACGTCAAGATTATTGTTGAATAGGTCCTTCAGTCTCGAGTTTCTCTCTTTGTTGATAGAATAAATCCTTTACGCTTTTGGTATCTTTTCGTTTTAAACTCAATTGTATTGTGTGAACGAGAAAATGAACTCCTATATAGCACGCAGTGTTTGCTTTAAAGTTCATATATAAGCGCAAAATCAACTCTCCAAAACCTCCGAAAACCAAATTTAATTTACCCAAACGATTTCCTCAAACAATTTAATATTTTATATCATTTACTCTGCTTCAAATGGCAGGAAATAGGCCCCAACGCGGGTGAGACGTATCTCAATACGCTTGTACGCAAGGATAACCTCAAACATGTGATACTGAAACGGAAACACGAACCATTCAGCCTGGAAATTACCTTTTACTTTGTACCTTGTGATGTCATTGTCTCGGATTATTTGTGTACCATCTTTGTGACTGTTGGAGTTTAGAAGTCGAATTTGGTTTAAAACGAATAAGTTGGTAGGTAAGGTAGGTACGGGTATTATCTACGGCTCTTATTTTCATTCTTATTTTAACTTGCCACTGAACGAAATAGAAATTGACAAATCATAGAATTTTAAAATGTCTAGGTATTACATTTATTCTGGACTGAAAACTCGCTCGCTCTAGAGCATATGGTATATTATTATTATGTGTACCTAGTTAAATGCATACTTCTACTTACTACTTCGATTCTTGGGTGATACAAACAACTGTTTAAAGATGCAGTTTAATTTATTTTAAAAATGAAGCCATGGATCGTTTCTGTAAAATGTAATATAATTAGTAATTTTAAATAGAGTTATCCCTATGGCCTTTATGTTTTTCAAGTTATATACAGGCAAATACAATAGGAATTACAAAACTATTAAAGCTCTATTTGAAAAACTATTTCGCATATAATTGGCCAGAAAATAAAAGTTCCGTTTTAACTGACTGTTTCACACGTAACTTTTTTTAAATATTCACGGGCCAATAGTCGTAAAAGCAGAGCATTGCTGAAATTGGATCGGGGCAATTACCAGAGTCTGTGGCCATTACCACCCATTCGATATATTATGTACGAATATTAGCAGCATTCTAGCATTTTAATTTGATGTGTCGCTTTTTGTGTAAATAACATAAATGTGTTGACCACAAATTAGTTTTATTTATCTATAGAATAATAATTATATATATCACACTGCTTAAAAATGGTTAGTATTAAAAGTCTTGTCTCTCTCTATCTAGACTGCCTAGAAAACTGTTTTATCAAGATTACATTAAAGTAATGAATCGTTACTTACACCGATTTTACCAATGTGTGAACTTAAAATCATAATTGACATCATACTTTCATAGCATATTAACTGAACCGACAAATTGGCTAATAATAAATAATAAAGAAAAATAGTATGAATGTTGGGCCTGAAACGGTATGTTGCGAACGATAATAAAATTAACAACCAATTAATATTGATGTTATGAAACATCGGTATAAAATAAATAAATAAAAATAAAAATTTTTTTTTTTTTTTTTTCACAAAATAAAATTAAAAACCATTGGCTCCGTACTAGTCAAAAGACTGTTTTACGGAAACCAAAGTGAAATGAGTCACTGAATCAGTGGAATGTTTTATTTCTCTTAAAAAGCTATTTTCAAAGCTTTTTCCATCTAGAGTCGTGTCCATTTAACTCGCTTGAAGTAAGTAGGTTGTTATTGAATCTCTTCTGTGGTGGCGGTGGACGAAGGAGATGCAGGTTTTATTCCTGTGCCGGGAAAAATGTGTGTACAAACTACAAGTAAAGTTTTGGATGCTTTCTGTGTATAATTTATGTTTACGTAGTATATTTTAACATTCTTATATAAGTATTCATTAGTGTATTGTATTATTTGTATTCTATCTCACATTATGTATTATATTATATGTATTCGTACACCCGTCAATTTTTTATTACTTTGCTCTCTTTCCATCCAAAGGTTGCCTGGAAGAGATCGCTCTTTAGCGATAAGGCCGCCCATTGTACTTGTTTCTTTTGTTGTTTTTGTTATTTTTGTTTCTTTGTTTTGGTGTGCAATAAAGTGTTTTGTATTGTATTGTATTGTATAATTAAAATAAATATTTATCTATGCTAAGTAAGTATTGAATTCAGTCAGATATTTATTACCCGTCACACAAGCTGTATGAGGGGTTATTTACTGTTTGTTTATCTAGCAATATGTAGTTATTTACAGATTACTTCTATATTAAAAGTGCAAAAACAGGTCGCGTGGCAGGCGGCTAAAATTTATTAAATGAAAAGTCAGCCGTCGAAAAATAAATTAATATTCACTTTTCGTCCGCAAAATAAAGTATGAACACGTGACAAAGATCATAGATAGCGCATGGAGCTTCCCTAAAACGTAAGCGCTGTTTACCTTTCAAAACAGGCTGCACGTAGATTAAAATGCTTATTAATCTTATTATAATAAAATATTTATATTCTAATATTAAGACTAGAAATCAACTTTTCCAATTTAAAATTTAAATTCAGATAGTTATTTATTAATACATAGAAAATCACTCAGAACACGAAAAAATCCAGATGCTTAAAATAATTGTCATAAGATGGGAATGGAACTAAAACCAAAAATATCAAAGTTTATCATTTGAAAGTAAATAAAATTTAAAATAAAAGTTAAAAACATTTAAAACATTTTATTTGTTGTATATTAATGCTTAAATTCACACAACAACTAAACAACCACCTATGTATGGCCACTTTATTAGTGCGTTTAGGACACATGTCAGTTTGACACGTTAGTGATGGGCACAACATAATGAGTTCGTAACCGTTCCTCCAAAATAAACCGCCGTGTTATTTTTAAGATTATTTTCGTTTTAAATTGGCGGAATCATTTAATATTTATATTTTAGTAATTTAAGTGGAAACCGACTGTTTTAGCGTCACAAAATGACGTCCCATAACGCCATTTGGGTTTATTATTTTAAACCTAAATATAAAAATGCTACTTTCTTTCGCGCAATCGGTTTGGTCGTAGTTTTATTTTTATATCTAATAAAATTTTATAGTCCATTATTTTCAATTTCTTAAACGTATTATTTTTTAAAAATAACTGTAACAGATAACGATACTGTTGCTGCATGTTATTTTTAGCACAGCACTACCTACAAATATAAAGCACTGACATAACCTTGTAATAGCGCAATATAGATTTAGAAAAATATTGTTTACCAAGTTATTTTACACTCAGTTTGGCACAAAATTATTAGATTCATTGATTATTGATATAATAATGTAGATTTAATGCTCATCAATTGTTAAAACGGTAAACAAACAGCAAAAATATTTTAATCGTAACTGCAACGCCATTACAAAGTTACATTGTCAGTTCAATCGCGATGTGTCAGGAACGCACTGTTATAGCGGCGGAACCATACCATCCAAAAACACGAAAAAAAAACAACCAAACGCTTACGAATAAAGGTTGAAATTGAAATGGGAAGATTTTCCTCGTAAAAGGTTATGGGCCGTTATCTGGCGACAAGTTGGACGTGCAAATCTTGATAGCCGATGACCTCTTGAAATTGCCTCGACTTTCATCCTATGCCCAATAGTCGATATTTACAGACTGACTTTACTTTTACTCTAGTTATTTATATTCATAGACAAATCTTTGAGGTAGTATATGGAATAATGGAGATATCTAATATTAATTAGAATCAATAAATAATTAGATATATCTCCATTTATTTAGTCATTTAAGGTATAGATGGTGTAATCAGCGTATAAAAAATCCAAAACAAATAAATAAAAAAGAGCCTCTTAAGGTTACTTGTTTTGTTTATAATTTGCTATTCATATTCAAAATAATAACACAATTCAAAATAATATTTTAAAGCTTAAACTCTCATAGCATCATTAAATCCCAAACTAAGCAAAGTAATGTAAATGTAAAATCACTTCATGTACATCCACGCTGCAAATCTGTCTGAGACATTGGTTTACTGACAGCTTAGCTCGTCTCTTGAAATACTGGCTTCTAGGGATAATTCACTGAGGACCACGCGAGATTTACGGCTTGTTGATAAACGCGATAGAACATTTACGTTAGGTTTATAGCCAGTCAAGTTTAATGCTTTATGAAAATAGAAATCTATATACGAGTATGTATCTTTTGGAAATAATATTTTGTACTAGTGATGGACAATAAGAGACACTCGATTTTCATCCCGGAGGTCGTGGGTTCGACCCTACGGGCACATTAAGATTTCAATTCTTAACTAAATTATGTGTGCGTTAAAACGCTTCAACGGTGTGAGAACCGGTATTTTCTGAACAATTTAAAGGACATTGGCCAACCCGTAAGTGAATTAAATCTCTATCGTCAAGGGAGAATTCCATGAGTCCCAAGTAGTCCCAACAGTGGGAACGTATAATATAGTTAATTAAGCAAAAATGTACAGGCATATTACACAAATTAACTTCGCAGGATTAATTATAGATTTGCGCGACCTCAACTTAAATAAGTTTATTTCTCCATAGAGACAAAAATACATTGATTCAAAATATATAAAGTCATTCACGCAATAAGTAATAAAATCCACAGATAATAAAACTTGTCTCTGATAAAAACGAATGTAACGACACGCATTCATAAAATCAGTAGGTACAGCTTTTTATTATTAAACCAGGGAACATCGACATATCAAAATGTACCTACAGTTATTTTGTGATTCACCAACAGGTAGAAAAGTAAAAAGTAAAGAGAAATACAAACTAAAACGATTGTATAGGACGAATAATCCTCACTCAACATTGTCCATCGAAATAAGAAATAATGTTTTTCCTAATATTTTCGTCCAATTATTCTGTTGAATTATAATTTAGCAGTTCGCTGGTTTGATAAATTAATGGAGTTTTGAAAAATAATTGCGCAGTGACCTAATACGCGAGCTTTTTGAGATCGGATGTAGCTACGAGTTCAGCTAGGCCTCGGGAACACGACTGTCAATAACCCACTTTTGGAACACGACAGTCAATAACCCACTTTTGAAACACGTTTAAATTCAGAATTTCAGTTTGATGCGATGTTATACAATATTGTTCATGAAATAAGCTATAGAAGCAAAATAATTTAAACCTTAGTGAACTTTTGAAATCAACGTAAAAACGTAACGTATAAATGGACGTAGTTAAACTTTAGGTTCTAAAGGGAAAAAAAACATAAATGACAATAATTATTCAGAAAACTTTCTTATAAGTACAGCCCAAATAGTGAAATGAATCTCTCCATTCTAAAAATGAGACTGATTTTTATTTTTCAAACATAGAACTGAAACACGTTGCTTGTGTAGTGAACATCACAATATCATTTATATTTAGTTTGGATAATGTAAATGTTCTTTGTCATGACGGTCTTTAATTGTTTATGCCAAAAAATCTAGTAGGTATTCAATAAGTTTGTCTGGATTTAAGCGAAAGACAAGCAAACTGTGAGACATAATGGATGTAATAAATGGAGTCGTCAGTAGCAATCATCTCGCTTAATGTTTACTTTGCAGATCAACTGTCTTACTCGTATTTTACAATGAATAATGAAAATGAAGCTAATTCAAACTCAGAGTTTGTATAATAGATTATGTAAGAAATTATAGTATTTATATACCCAAACTTAATGTCAACAATATATGTATATGGATAAACAATAAGACATAAAAAACAACAAGAAATATCTCCTAAATATCTAACATTTCGAGCAAAATTTTACATATTTTCTGATAATTTTTCATAGAAAAGCTGTGTATAAATTTAATCTCGCTTGACAAATTAATGAAAGGAAACAAAAACAAAATTAAAGGGAAAGATATAAAAACCCGCAGTGATGTTATGAATTTTAAAAGATAGGGCGAGCACAATGACTCGTAAATTGGAGGATTAAAATTTATATTTGCTGAGCTTCTGCTCTTTAGATGCTACATATTCGACAAAAAAAAAAGGCTTCATCTAATGAATAGATTAACTAAACTATTTGTAACAAACACTATGTTACAAATATTTATATATGTTACGGCTAATACCCGAAGTGCGGCTACACCTAGTTCTAGCCGGTTAGAACTAGGTGTAGCCACTTACTCTTGGTTAAACCTAGTATTAGCCGATTGTTTTCGGGTAAAACTAGGTCTAGCCTTCATCATGCCGGCTACAACTAGGTCCAGCCATTCCCTGTTGGATAAAACTAGGTCTATCCGATATCACTCCGGCTAGAACTAGGTCCAGACAATCCCTGTTGGATAAAACTTTTTATTCTAATAAATAGTTTATGTAACTTTATAAAAGTGTGATTTATAATTAAAATAACATTCTTTAAATTATAATATGCACATAGTAAGTCACACTCGCTAGTAGACCTGCAGTAGACCAGCAGCAGCAGCGCGTGTCTTAGTTTTATCTAGCAGGGATTGGCTGTACATAGTTGTAGCCGGCATGCTATCGGCAGAGCTTTTTTAGATATTAAAAAACATCCAACAAAAAGAAACGTAGAGAGTTTTTTTATTCTTATAAATCACATTGTAATAATTAACACAAATTATTAAGAGTGCAATTTTTAGGGTTCCGTAGCCAAATGGCAAAAACGGAACCCTTATAGATTCGTCATGTCCGTCCGTCCGTCCGTATGTCACAGCCGTTTTTCTCCGAAACTATAAGAGCTATAAAGCTAAATTTGGTAAGTAGATGTATTCTGTGAACCGCACTAAGCTTTCATAAAAAAATTGAAAAATAATAAATTACATTTGGGGGTCCCCATACATAGGACTGAAACTTAAAAACTTTTTTTTAATTGAACCCATACGTGTGGGGTATCTATGAATAGGTCTTCAAAAATCATAACAATGTTTCTAACACCATATAATTCTAAACTTAATAGTTTGGACGTGAGACTCTTCCAAAGTGGAAAACAGAGTGTCCCCCCCCCCCCTCTAATTTCTAAAATAAGAGGATGATAAATCTAGAAAGAAAAAAAAGAAATATATATTGTACATAACCATAAAAACTAACAACGAAAATTGGTTGGAACAAAATCTATCAAGTAGTTTTTTTATAATACGTCATAAACTATTTCATACAAACAATTGCTGCGGAAGCCTAGATGGGCGAGTCCGACTCGCACTTGGCCACTTTTTAATATAATAGGAACAATCAGAATTTTTAACAACAGACAATAAGTAGTTGCATATTATAATTTAAATAATGTTATTTTAATTATAAATCACACTTTTATACAGTAACATAAACTATTTATTAGAATAACAAGTTATATCCAACAGGGCTTGTCTGGACCTAGTTCTAGCCGGAGTGATATCGGATAGACCTAGTTTTATCCAACAGGGAATGGCTGGACCTAGTTGTAGCCGGCATGATGAAGGCTAGACCTAGTTTTATCCGAAAACAATCGGCTAATACTAGGTTTAACCAAGAGCAAGTGGCTACACCTAGTTCTAACCGGCTAGAACTAGGTGTAGCCGCACTTCGGGTATTAGCCGTAACATATATAATAAGCTAGAAACTACTACTATTGCAGTATCCATTGGATTTAATTGCTAAGCTTGACGAGAAAGATTAGGCCTTAATTCACCATGCTGGCTAAGTGCAGGTTGGTGAATGACGCATGTCCATCAAACCTTTCAAAGTTCTCAGAACATGCCGATTTCTTTACGATGTTTGCCTTCACCGAAATAAAACGTGATTTTTAAAGCGCATATATTTTTTTCAGAAAATTTAAGAAGTGCGGAGTTTGAACCCATGACCTTCATAATAAAAGTTAAGCGTGTTGCACACTTAGCCAAAAGTCCAATATAACATAATCAATCTCACTCTCGGGCACAAGTGTCGCCAATACCTATTGGGAGGATTGATATAACCTTAGAATCTTTTGCTTATTACAGTCACAGAGATCCTCCTAAAAACCTTTTTTGAAATCTGTAGGTAAGCTTTAAATCGTTTTAATCCTGTATGACATACAAAGGCTTTTACGAAAGTTTTTGCCGATACTTCCGTGATACATAGGCGATAAAATTTCTCCGGTCTATTTCCGTCCAAAGCAAAGCACAACTTTAAATCAACAGTATAATCTTACCAGATTCTACGTTATTTTAACCTTAAGCACAGATAAAAAAATTACTTAACCCTCGTGAACCTTACTTTTCAACGTCACGATTTACACTCGCAGTTGTGTAAAGATATAAAAAGTGTTTTAAGAGCTGAGCCCTTCTCATCCCAGACAAGATTAAATTTCCCAATGGAGAAGTGGACTTTAAAATGTCTGCGTCAAAAGTGTTCCATAAGCTGCGACGAAGTTTTATGAACTTTGAATTGAAAAAGCTACATAAAATTTTCAAAGGTTTTTTCAATCTATTGAAAGTTGTAGCTGAAGGTCAAAGGAGGAAATATATGCCAAATTTAACCAAATATAATAATAAAAGTTATTGCAAATTGATTTTTAATACATTTAAAAATAATGTATTTACATGAAACACAAGAACAAAAAGACTTAATAGAGTATTTTATTGTACAAGATACCTACAAAGTTAAATTCTTGAACCTCCAAAAACCTGCAAACAGAGATGCAAGTACCAAGGCTCCACCGCTAAGTAAATAGGCAAGTTAATCAAGTTTCGTCGTTCAAGTGGTTAAGTAAACCTGTCTTAATTATAACCCTAAGGTTCACACTGGGACCCTTAGCAGGGTTAAGCTAATTAGCCAGTCGCTTAATGGCAATACTCGCAGTTCGCGGATTGTTCATAACGGGATGAAGTGAAAATTGGAAAATGATTTGACAAGGATGGACATGAAGTGGCTAAACGAGAGAAAATGGAAGCTACGCTTCTGTCTATGAATAAAACTTTATTAAGGAATTACCTTTTATGGCACTTTGTCCTTGATAAATTAATTAATACCCTTTTTCTAGCTAACTTTTCATAGATTGTACCTAGGTATTATTTCTATTAACAAAAATGCGACCATACAAAAACAATTATGTAACACAGAAAGTACTTTACAAGTAATTTGAATCATGCTTTGCCTATGGTGCAGTCCAGTAAAAAAAGATAAAACAAAGTAGCCCGACCTATTTCAAAGAAAAATCACTCAACTTTTGCTCTAGATATTCAAGACCGCGAATTACTTGCCACTAAGTGACTAACTATTATTGTATCTTCCGGACATCATTACATATATTAACATTTTATTATATTAGATTTCAATACTTTTATTATTTAGATTAATTTGAAATGCATTAAATTATAATTATTGTAAAATTAAGGCAGAATATATTGTGACAATACAATTTTATAAGAACTTTATTAACATGTATTTATGCAATAAAATGATTAAAATAAAATAAATAAATATTGCTGGACAATTCACACAGCAACATCTATCCCCGTGGTAAGCTCTAAGCTTATGTTACGGTTGATTGATTGATTGATTGAACTACATTGAAAGCTTTTCTTTTTGTATAATAATTATAAGCAATTAATTATATTGATTATATGCGATGCCAGCCTAAGGATAATCATTCATTTCAACGGCTTAGAAAGCCGTTGAACAATTTTTCATGTTGACTGCCCAGTTCCTTAATCGTTCTATTTGGTAGCAACCTAGTCAAAAATCAGTGAGTAATAAATGAGATGTTTTATTGAATTTCAAGAGACCTGCTTATCAATCTGTGTTGAAGACAATATTATTATGATAATAAATTACACAACAAAGTTTACTTTAGCCTAGTTCATTCATGGTTATGGGAGCACGTGTACCAAAACTGCAAACAATCGCTTCTGTTTGAGTACAATCAATCGTATTATGTTAGTGTTCAGATTTTCATTAAACTGTGTGCTGAATGTAAGATAAGTGTGTTTTGATAAGCTTTGTTTAAGTTGGTCGTGTTGGCTAAGTGTCACCACCCTCGACTTTAATTCCGAAGGTCCTTTGTTCAAACCCTGCCAATCAATCTAGCCACTTATTTTTTCTTAATTTAAAAATGGTGTGGGCTTTAACAGTGAAGGTAAATATTGTAAGAAAACCGGCATTTTCACTTTGAAGAATTTTAAGGACATAACTACATTCATCAACCCGCACTTGTCCAGTTGCCAAATCCCTTCCGTCAGGTGAGAAGTTCTTGTGTTCCACGTAAATAAGTTGTTATGCTTGTATTAAATTGGATGTCTTAGTCTTAGATTCAGCTTACCTACACTTAAACACAAAGTTAGAACCGTGCTGCTCACAAACCTCTATATAAAATCGATTTTCCATCAGCATAAAGTTCATGTAGATTTAAAATTCTATCAGACACAAAAAGTAGCGTGACCAGTGATGCTCCATTTTAAATGTTTAGGGGCTTTTACCTAATCGCTATAATACTATAGAAACACGTATATGAAATATTATATTCTCAATCATGTGGTGGCAGAAACGATTAAAGTACCCATGCAGTCCAGTAGTGGAATGAATATGGGTTGTTATGAGATGTATAAGAGTAACTTCAGTCCCTACTTTGTCATAGGTCATAAATAATTAGTTAAAGAGCAGACACGTACTACACTTCTACAGTTTTTAGCAAATAAATCTAGCTAATTAGCAAAAAAATAAATTACTTTAGCAAATAAATCATTCTGATTGGCAAACGTGGCTTCACTTTCAGAGCTAACAAGATGTTCAATCAAATAACCATTCCCTTGAACAAGAAGTAATAAAGATCTGCTTTAATGTTTCTACCTTTGAGCTTCCGAAAGCTTTTGCAAAGAGCTTTATGGGGGAATGATCAATAAATAATACCATTCGATGAACTTTATTGGAAATATGGAATGTGCAATAATGTCCGCCATGTTAGCAATTTCCGCCATGTTGCTATGGGTGACAAACACAATATTCTCGATTAAGTATACGTAGTGATACTTTGATAAATTAAGGATAAGTCCCCTCTTTAGAACCCATTATAGGCCTGGGCGGATTTCGTAAAAAACTAAAACTTTACACTACGACCTTATATATTTTATATTCACAATTGTACATTGAGGATTTTGCAATACATTATTACACCCTCTTCAAACGATTGTTCAACATCCTCTGAAGATACCCCAAGGTCGTTTACTTCCTTGTTTATGTTTAAATGATTTGGGTTCTCGCCAGCTAGTTCGGAAACGTAAACCCATGTCTTAATCAACTGCATGTTGCATTATAAATCACATCGCGTGGGCAGGCAGGACTTTACCCTCCTCACTCATATTTTGATATTTATTTAGCGAAAACCTTCACTTTTCACTATTTATAGTACTGAACAACTTCTCTCTAGTATCTACTATGTATCACTTTGACTGAAACATTCGAAAACTTTCGAGTTTTCGTGGTATTGGCAGGGCTTAATACAAAAGTATCAGATTAGAAACAAACAATAGATTTTTAAAGAAACTCTCGAATAAACAACATGGTGAACCTTTATAGTACCTACATAGAACAATAAATTAAGAAACCTGTTTCGCGAGTCATCCGTTTTGCTAAAATGTTGCTGTTAGTTATAAAATCTGAGTTTTTCGAATTTAATTAACGAAACTTTAGCTTTCCCTTTGTGTTAGTTTTATTTAGGAAGATTGAAAAATGAAGAAGGAGTAACGACTGTTTATTTTTAATTTGAAAGGGTCCGTCAGTTATTAATGTAAAATAATCTATTTTATGCAATAACATAAGTTTATGGGAAGAACTGTTTGAATCACGGCATACTAGAAGACGGGTTTAGGTTTGTTCTGTATTTCGTTCTGAATAGGTACTTCCTATACCAACTTTATGCTTAACTAACTGCCTAACTAACCCGTTCTGGTATGCGTGATGAAAAAATAACTATACCAATTGCGATGATCTAAAAAAATATCTCGAGTAGCTTATTAATGAGATGGATTGAGATGGATTATGGATTGTTCTGATGATGATATTCAAAAAGTCTTCGTGTTAATAAAATGCTCGTCCGTCATACCACTCTGCATGAGCAACCCCAGGTTTATGTAAAACAGGTCCTATTTCATTTAACATATAGGTATATTGAGAGTATGTAGCATGTTTAGATAAAGACAGACGGGATGAGAATGGCTTTCAAATACGACTTTCGCATCCAAGTCGCATCGTTTAAACATTCATAGGGCTCATTTCGAGCCGTTTTTAGGTCAGTTTCATTTGAACATTAACACTGCTTTGTACAGGTGGATACATTTTTTTCACGCCTTTATGGAAATTACTTGGCTTTTAAAAATGTAAAGCTACTTTTGCCTTGTTTCATATAAGTTTACGTGGACGTAAATATGTAATAAGTACTTAAATTAAGGTTAAGTACCAATACAATTATTTCGGTTGGATATTATTCAAGTTCTATTTAATTGTGTACATATTAAGCGATAGTATGTTATGCACACAAAAAAATAGGCTTACAATATCTTAATAAGATAGATAGATAGATAGATAATAACTTTATTGCACACTTTATAAAAGACAAAACATATATAAGAACACAAACTAAACTAAATGTACAATAGGCGGCCTTATCGCTAACAGCGATCTCTTCCAGGCAACCTTTGTTTTTTTTAATAAGATTAATACTACTAATGATAACCTTCCGTAAAAGCAGATAGAAATTTAATGTAGGTACCTATTAAATTAAAAATAATCGTATTACCTCAATACCTACATATATATTAATAAAAAATATTGCTCTTCGTTAGTCTACGCTAAAACTTAGGAAAGGCTGGGCCGATTTTAGTATGGAAATACTTTTAGAAAACAGAGAAGGTTTAAAAGGTATTAAAAGTAATATTTATAACCGAACCTATTTTCGAGATTTTCCATACAAAAATATTAAACAAAACAAACAAGATTGAAAAAAACTATGTACCTAAGACTTACCAAACCCCGTAGACTCATAATCACTCACTATTAATCTTAATTAAACCAGGTCTTTTGAAAAGATTTCAACGATTTTCATTATAACCAACCAACTCATTCGTTTTTTTTTGCGTTTACTTTCGAAGCTTTGTCATCAACTAGAGAATAAAGCATTTCGTGTCAAAACTTCAAATAGTTGATACACAATTCTTTACACAATATAAGTTCGTTAACAATTTTAACTGCCCGAATCTCTCAACTCACCCGAGCTTTAAAATCCGACAACATAACACGCATTTCATTTAAAACACATCCACCTTACAATTATAATCGTAAATAAATAATGGGAATAGAATCATCACAGAAAAGGGGGTTAATTTGACTTGCGATGGGGAGTTTTGGGGTTTTTATGGTTTATTTTAGTCGGGGGCGAAATCCGCGTTGGGTTCTTACCATGGGGCATTGCGGGGTGATATTTGGGTGGGCGAACGTCGGCCCCTACGAGCAGACTGTTGCTCAACGGCCGGGCTCTGGTGCAGGGCGCATGCTCGCGGCACGCAGCCCCGGTGATGCCAACTACGGTAAGCAGCTGATAAAAATAGCGTTCTTAGTCTTGAATTCATCGAAAAAGGAATAGGGGACTAAGGATCTATTTGAGATAATGATCTAAATCTAAATAAAGCTTAGTAATTAGTCGTTATTGCAGCATAATGCATAATAACATAAGTAAATATATAAGGAACCCCAATGATAAATAAATAAAATAAATAAATAAATATTACTGGACAATTTTGCACAGCGACATCTAGCCCCGTGGTAAGCTCGAAGCTTGTGTTACGGGTGCTAACCTTCTGATATACTAATAATAATGATTCTGATATATGATAATGAGAATTATTATAGCAATAGAACATTAATGAAACTTATTTTTTTTATTTTATTATAAGTTAGTAGGTATGTAATAAACTCATGGGTTTATTACATACCTACTAATATATCAATCATCAATAGTCAATTTGAATATAAAAATCACACGTAAACCGTAGCGCCTACGCTGTAGAGAGCTACGGCGTAGAGGAACTACGACGTAGAACCAACAGGACATAGAGTCAGTGTATCCGCCCCCACCGAGTCGAGTGAACAAATAGTTCATTATATTAATAACAGCCAAATTTATTGATGAAATTGCTCTGCACTAATTTTTAATTTGTTGCGAAGTAAAACGAATAAATGTAGCAACCAGATCGCGGTACTCGGCGTCGAGGTCGGCCACGAAAGCGTTGGCGAGACGACCTCGATGCGTATGATCAGGAATTGTGGAATGCCTCAGGGGATCGGGACGGTTGGAAGGATATGGGGGAGGCCTTTGCCCTACAATGGGACACAATAGGCTCATAAAAAAAATGTAGCTTTATCCCTTTCATAACCAATTACAACAGATTTGCATAAATGAAATACCATAAAGTAAAAAGTGAATGTATGACTTAAGCTTTAGGCATTATAAATTAATTAATGAATAATGAATGAAAGTTAACTTCTAGATTATTCTTTCTTATTTAGTTTGTGTGATTATAATTATTATTTACGTTAACTACACAATTCCTGCTCGTTAATAACCTTAACAGTCCTTACCTTTTTTCTAACTATAAAAACTTAAGAAAAATGTTGTAAAACCTTTTTCCACATTTTTAGAGATTTCATTTTACGTAAGTTGGCAACACTTCGCCCCTCGCCCGCAGCTCTTCAACGGATGACGCGCTGTCCTTACTGACACTCCTTTGTCCGTCTAATTGTAATGTCTGTCTGCTAACCGGGACATTTTGTAATCTCTACTATACTACAAACTACGCTGCTATAGCTTAGCTACGCTCTGCTAAACTGAAGTACAGCTTACTGCATTTTGGATTTAGTTATTAATTAACGTTCTTTTGGTCTTTGTTTAATACTAATCACGCACAGATCAGATTGATAAATTACGAAATTGCAACCAATATTTAAAAAAAAGAGTAAGTCTGTAAATATTATGAAGGCTTAAAATGGGTTCTATTGGGAAGACCTGATGATAATATGGAGATATTGTTTACCCTGCTTTGCACATAAAATCTTTTCCGAGTGATAAGGCATGAAAGAAACTAATCTCGTAGGTACCTAGCTAAGACAAATTATTATATAATTATCTTTTGTCAGGTCTAATTTTAGAGAGTAAAAAATAAGATTGTTTACGCAAGTAACACTCTTCTTTATTAAAAGATATGAATCTAAACAAATATGTATATTCTTATTAATCGGACATAATCATCAATTTGATTATATTCCTTTGCATTCTTGAAATGCATACATTTATGCTCTTTTCTATATCTAAGTAAGACCAATTTTGAAATCGCATTAGACGTTAAAATATTCTTCAAATTCCTTCTTCATATGCAACACATCTTTTACTATTTTCTTCTTGATTAAATTATAACACAAATCCCAGTCTCTCTCGTCTTCAAATCCCCCTTTACCTTCTGAATAATCAAAAATAACATCATCATCCTCATCAAATATCACATCACTGTACAACTCCAAATATTTAGGAAACAGATGATCATAATAATATTTTGCCCAATTTTGCAAAAATTTTACACTCTTCACCAAATGACTGCCAAATACTGATAACACTCTTGAGCTCGATGAGTAGAACTTGTTTACTCTTGGAACTGTAGAAGCGATTGTTCTAAATCGATTTCCATCTCTACGTTTCACAGACAAATAGTAGACGGAACGTTGCCATGAAGCATCATAGAAGGTACAAAACACGTCGTAATGACCCACGATACTATTCCAAGTAGACAAATCAAAACCAAGCACTCCAAAATCACCAGGAGTCCAAACAGTACGATTCACCATATAAAAGTGCTCCTCACTAAACTGGAATGGTGTTTTATACCCCCCAAAGGATAAAATCTCAGTTCTGGGTGAGGTATCTGCTATGTTTTTCATAAAAATTGCCATATAAATAAAATCTGATAGAAATATGTAATAATCTTCTAAAAATATGACCAATCCCTTGTGATTTTCGGTAATGGATAAACCATCGAACACAGTATTAGCAGTCCACCACCAATGTTGTTTACTTTCTGACCGGGCAGAATCGCTTAAATTTTGGGACTTCAATTTAGTACAGTTTCCTGTATCCCATTTGCAATCAGATGAAGAGTCAGGATGATGATGACGATTACGTTGTAAAGAATATGGATAGTAAATCTGAAGTACTTTGCAAAAATCTACGGCTTCTATGATATTGGTTAGTTGTTCGTCTATATACGAGTGAGAAAATATTAATAATACCTCGTCCATTCCGAAAACTTGCGAAAGCGATGCAAGAGTTATCTCCAGGTCACTTGAATACTTATTTACCAGAATAACAATTATAATAGTATCCTCTTTTACTTCCGCGAAAGACTCATAGTTTTGTATGTTTTCGTTTTCATTCAATTTTTCGATGATATGTGATATATTAAAATTTTCTTTAGATTTCAGAGAATTTTCCGTATTTCTTAGATAGAATTTTGAGGTATATTGACGTTGCAATAATATAAAAAGCAATACGGTCCCAATGAAAATTAAACATATGAAAATAAACTTTTGTGTTATTTTCATTTTTCGTCTAATATTCTAGTATTTTTAGTTTATATAACGGACCCTGCGCTAAATTAGGCGAAATTTGCCAGTGTCAAGTGTTTAATAAATTTACAAAATTATAATGAACTCAGAAAAGTATATTTAGGTATAGATGATCTAATCTTAAAATGAACTCCCCTCCACCGCGGTTACACGTACATGCAAAAAGGTGTATAGATACAACACACATAAATTGATCTTTGTCATTGGATGTTCAATGACGTATAAACAAACGGGCCCCATAGACATGTGGCCAACCATAATGATAATAGGTTTATGTCAAATCCATACATTTTGTACTTTTTTACTAACGATGTCGACGAACGCCAGATGTCTAGCCTTCACGGTGTCACTAAGAGAGAAAGGCTGGATCTGTCGGCCAACTTCGGCATTAATGAGCCGAACGCGCGACTGAACGGACGTGTCACTCAAACAAAGAGCGCGCTCCCCGCCATACAAATGCCTACACGGGATTGGTCGCACAACTTATTGACAACGCAGTGCGCGGATGAGTCCATGTTTACAGTAAAGTTGTAGCACGCACACAAGTATACTGA
This sequence comes from Chloroclystis v-ata, assembly GCA_963691955.1. Lineage (NCBI taxonomy): Eukaryota > Metazoa > Arthropoda > Insecta > Lepidoptera > Geometridae > Chloroclystis > Chloroclystis v-ata. The sequence goes on along the minus strand of OY829902.1, from coordinate 4,065,630 downwards.
TGCAATACGTATTTCCTCTCACACGTTGAAATTATCACGGTTTTGTGGAGGGGAGTTCATTTTAAGATTAGATCATCTATACCTCCCATCAAAGAGAATATAATCACTAACTACGTTATAAAAAATAAAAAATAAAATAGTAAGTAGGTAGTAAAATTCTCTAATAAAATAATCAACGCAACAGATTAAATAATGTCATTTTTCATATAGGTACTAATATTTTATCTGTGTCAACCTCAGAACAACACTGAATTTTAATTATGCTTAGGATTTCAAAAGCTAATGATGAATAGTGGAACTTTTTGTTATGCATTTAGATTATTATAGAGGTAGGTACATTGTGCGTAGCAGAGCCGTGAAAGGCCAAAATCAGGTCCAGAGTCATAGGTCTAGCTGTGGGTTACAAAATAATCTAAAACCTAAATCTTAGTACTAAAAATTATAAAACTTAAAACTATAAATATTTAAAAACAAGATACAAACATAATTTTAAAACTTAAAACTAACAATTATCTGAAAATATTTTTATAATGTAGGTGTAAACACACTGTTCCACTTTTCACCAATAGATGGCGCCTTTGAAATCATTTCTGCAATGTTTCAATTCCATCTAAGAAAGTAGTAAAAAAAATGTGAATTTTATTTAAAACTAGTCGACCCCGCCCGGCTTCGCTCGCTTTCTGTAGTTTTCTCACCTTTGGTTGATCTAATTGTAATTATAAACCTTCCTCTTGATTCACTATTTACCTATTTAAAAATTACCTATTTAAAAAAAACCACATCAAAATCCGTTGCGTATAATTTTATATATTGAAGCATACCTAGGAACTGACAGAGCGACAGCGACTTTGTGTTACACTATTTAGTGAAGAGTAGGTAATTTTTTTTGTAACTATGTTTGTATGGGGGCCAAGTCGTATCATAACTGGAGCAAGAATTTAAATAGCTTACCTATCCTGTGTCCTAGACTTATAAATAAGTATTTATCTACCAAATTTGTATATTAATATATAGGATAAGTAATTGGTTTAAGATAAACATACTTTTACAGAAAAAAATTGAAAATTCGTCAAATAGATACTTACCTACTTAACTAGAACTTACATAAAAAATATTAGGTATGTACTGTAGAAAGAATACATTCATACCACCCGAAACAAGTAGTTGCTTATTTATTTATTTATTTAATATTAGGAAAACTAACAGCACAATCCATATATTATATAAAATAACTAGTTACACAAGGCTAATAAAAAGTTTTCACGATTATTAAGACTTATACATACAAATGTTTATGCAATCCGTATCCCGGGGCGGGAATCAAACCCCAATAGGACTCATTGAAGGAGTACCTTCGCCATAAGTCGGTACGTAGAATGAAGATAGAAGAGGAAAGAAGTCCCTTAGTTAGTTTGACGATACCCTCAGGAAGAGAGGGTACTATTCTTAGGCCAACACCACAAGGCAAAACTTGCAAATATGTTATAATTTTACTGCATGTTTAAAACATAACAACATGGTAGGTAAAACACCTATAATAAACCATATAAAATTGATAAATAAATATTCCAACGGAACAAAAACAATGTGTCTGTAAGTAGGTTCATAAATGTATATAATATTATGTAGGTATCTCGCGCGACGGGAATTGAACACGCAACCTCATGCGCCGCAAGTCCTAGAAAAAAAACAAATCGGTCCACGAGTTTTCACGTGATGACAAAACAGGGCGTCTAGTCTCATATTTACATACACCGCCGACAGGTTTGCTTGTATTTGTATTTTTTTTTAAATAATAGCCTTTCATGATAAACATGTAGGTACTTAATTATTTTAATTTAATGAATTTATTATTCTATTCTATTCTCTCTAGATTTACTATCCAATAATTAAATAATTTTTCAAATCGGACCAGCAGCGGTTCCTGAGATTAGCGTGTTCAAACAAACAAACTCTTCAGCTATAACAATATTAGTATAGATAATAATACCAGATAAATAAGATCTATAAATTCAATGCTTACAACGGCAAAACATTAACCAGTCAGTGCGTCAAAGTTAGGGACCAGCCGAAAAGTTAACAACAGAATTCGTATTTGCCGCTCTTTTATAACAAACAGGCAACGACTTAGCAGTACCAACGTGTTATTTAACAAAAATATCATTTTTTATTGATTTAATGTATTATTATAGTTTCTGTAATAAAATATACATAAAATAATATATTTAAGTAGACTTGTTTATTATATTTGATAGATTATATTTAATTATTCTAAAACAACACGAATTAAAAGTACGGCAACTGAGCTTTATCCGGGGAACAAGTATTACCACTTGAGGGCGCCACCAGTACGACGTCAGTCTTGTATCTATAGTTTCCTTCTGTTTTGAAACCCAAGCTTGGTGAATTAGTTCCTCGGGAATTAGTAAAAAAATTGAATTTGAAGTGCTAAAAAGTGTGAATTGGTTGCCAGGAACATGGAGAAAAGAGTCGCTTTGGAATTGAGAGGAAGAAACCCCTCACAGGTAAATAAAACTAAATTAATGATGTATTGGAATGTTTTGTCGATACGTATTTCATCTCATAATCATGTGTTTTCGGGAGAAATTAGCTTTTTTTTATCAATGTCAGGCTGAAAAACGATTTATCTATATCTCATTGCCGAAGTAATACCCTATAATTACGAAAATATGTGGCATTACAGCATTTAGAAATTAGCCATTACCGATAGTTACGTTTCATTCATGTGGACATCTTACAATGAATGTATTGCTAAAGTTCACTTTTAATGCTTATTTCTCCGCTAGGCATCCCTTTCTGTATTCATGAACCCTTTGACGATGTAAATAATGAAGCGCACCTAATGTTTCTACTGTAAATATTCAGATATTGAGGTTAAGTGTCGAAACTTATTGTACGGGTGTTGGATTATCAACCCAAGATTGTTACTGGATATTTTGTATGTGATTCTAAGTAGGAATAACAGGTTGATTTCAATACTGATATGGTAGTCCTTGAATAGGTCAGTTTCATGTAATGATCATCAAAAACTTTCACGAAATTACAATGAGAGAGATCATTGATTTTATAGCATGTCAATGTCATTGAATAAATAATAGTAAAAATTACTATCACAGTCGTGAAAACAACAATCCAAAAACTAATTAAGATTCCTAGGTCCATCGGCATGTTCGTCAATAACTTGTCAGTTAACCTAAGTACAGATAAACTGGGCCTTTGCTGACAAATATAAACAGGGCACGACTACGTAATTTCGCGCCCTTTCACCCACGTATTCTTTTACCCTTTGAAATGTTTACCCTTAGTATTTCCATATTAAACCCACAATTATTTTGTTTTTCTTCTATTTACAAGCACTTATCAGAACAAAATCATAAAATTGGTTTTAGTTCGTTATTATTGACGCGCGCCTTACCTACCAATTCAGCGGCCATTTTTATTGCGTTGCGATGATTCGTGTCATCCGCCATTGCAAATTTTAAAACAACCAACTTAATTCCGCAATTTACACACGAAATCCATATTACGAAGTTAAATGGCTATTACTAACACATCCCATACATGTTTCGATAGTTATTTCGCCCAACATATCACTCATTTTACAGATTTAGCGAACTACGTATGTGCATTGACAACTAGGTAACACCATTTTGCTTTGACGTCTATTTTTGCTCAGAAATACAAGTAACCAATAGAATTCCCTTTTATCTATTACTACTTTATATTACCACTTTTTTAAATGTAAAGTATTTGCAAAATTGTGCTTTTAATTTACATAAATATTTAGCGGATTATGTACTAACGCATTCAAATTATCTAACATTGAAGTAGCAGGCTGTTTTAAACCTTCTTTTTGGTTGTAATAAGGTTGAAACTTGTTACTTTTAACAATAAATGCAACACTTATCCAAATACATATTATATGTATATGTATACTTACCTAGGTACAAAGTATAAATGTTGTGTGATATTATTTTAATAATATGTACCTATCAGTTAACAACACACCTGAGTATTTTTTTATTATTTATTTAAAATATTAATATAAAATAATTAATACTAATTCATATTGTTTTCTGAATCACATTTACAAAATACTATTTATTCTTTACAGGTCAAAGATTTAAATCTGGATAACTGCCGAAGCACCAATATAGTGGGTCTCACAGATGAATACACCAATTTGGAAGTCCTGAGCCTTAACAATGTTGGTCTGACCACACTTAAAGGCTTTCCAAACCTTCCAAAACTAAGGAAGCTTGAACTCTCAGACAACAGAATATCTAACGGGCTGAACTTCTTAAGTGTCTGCAAGAAACTGGCACATTTAAACCTGTCTGGAAATAAAATAAAAGATTTGGAATCACTGAAGCCTCTAGAGGCCTTTGAAAGCCTTAAGAATCTAGACCTATTCAACAATGAGGTCACAAGCATTGATGAGTATCGGAACAAAGTTTTTGGTTTGCTAACTTCATTAGTTTATTTAGATGGGTAAGGAGATTTTGATTTGCTAATTTTACTAGTACATAACAAGCTTACCACCCAATTATTGAATTATGACCAAATCCACATTAAATGCAATTTCCCGTGGTGATAATTGCCTATCAGCAAATAATTAAGATTAATATTTGCAAAGAATTATATTGTACCTCCACAAACACTAAAACTAACTCATTCAGGCTGGGATTTATCTGCCATGACCTGATTTTTTTTAATATTGTTAATTTAAAGTAATTTAATGTGTGCTTCACATTTTTGGTAACTTACCATTATTGCTGAGTGTACATAAGTAGGAAATTATTATTATTATGTCAATAAAATGTCAATTATTATTCAAGGTTTGACAGAAATGACGCGGAAGCTGATGACAGCGATGGAGAGGAAGAAGATGAGCTGAATGGAAACAATGACAGTGATGGAGAAGATGGTATGATAAATATAATAATAATAATAAATAAATATTACTGGACAATATTACACAGTGACATTTAGCCCCGTGGTAAGCTCGAAGTTTGTGTTACGGGTGCTAGATTTCTGATATACTTAATATAATATACATACATAGATAGATATTTTTTATTTTTTATTATACATAATATAACACCCAGACACCCGGAACAAATATTTGCAGATCATACAAATTGTTGTTCCGAGGCGGGAATCGAACCCGCAACCTCTTGCGTCGCAGGCGGACCTTCGCCCGCTGCTCCACAGTGGTCGTCGAATCCTGATCCTCAACTTGATGATCCTTAACTTTATTTAAATTATTAACACAGCAACCCATACTAGTCCTACTGGGCGTGAGTTACTCCAATATAACCCATTATTAGAAAATATGAACTAATTGAATTATGTAAAGGTATGAAGGCATTAAATAAATGATTATGAATATTCCTAGTGATATGATTAAATTGTGGTTTGTTAACCATTATTATTAAAAGCATTATCATCTTTTTTCTCATGGCTCACTATCAACTATACATGTTGGTTAACCACAAGTTTGAATAGAATAGAATAGAATAGAATATACTTTATTGTACACCACTTAAACATAAACATACAATACAAACTTAAGACTAAAACATTTGGAGTACAATGGGCGGCCTTATCGCTGTAAGCGATTTCTTCCAGGCAACCTATGTATGGACTGGACAGTTATAAATATACAGACAGTGGTGTTAAATAATAGATTACATAATATAACATAGAAAGATGTATAAGAATACATAATTAAATATACTAAATACATAAATTACGGAGAATACAATATGAATATATTATAATATACATATACTAAACACTAATAAGTTTATAATTGTAGTTAATATTTACTTACATAAAATATTTATAAAGATTTATAATAATTATTATAAAGTTTGTTTTTGAAAATAGGAAGAGTTTCAGCTTTGCGAATTTCAAGTGGGAGAGCATTCCAGAGGCGAATAGCTTGAACTGTATAAGAATGTTCATAAAAGGTTTTAGTGTGGTGGGGAGTTTTTAAGAGAAGGGTATTGGAAGAGCGAAGTGATAGAGCGTGAGAGTCGGAGAGGAACTCAAAGTTATCTTTGAGATAATGAGGGGAAGAAGGATGGAACAAGATATTGTACAAGAGGGATAGAATATGAGTATTCCTGCGAAGGCGGATAGGTAACCACTTGAGCTTATTGCGGTACTCAGAAACATGATCAAATTTGCGTAGGCCAAAAATGAACCTAATGCAGAAGTTTTGGAGCCGCTCAAGTTTATTTAATTGATTTTCTGTGAGATCCGGATAGCACACATCAGCATAATCAAGGATAGGCAGTAAAAGCGATTGGGCAAGAGAAACCTTGGTGGCTGTGGGAAGAAAATTACGCAAACGCCGCAGAGAGGCCGCGGATGCATGCATCTTTCGGCATAGCTCGGATAGTTGTGGCTCCCAAGACATCTCTTCATCCAAGATCAATCCCAAATTCTTAACTTTCTTGCATAGAGGTATAGGAATACTGTCAAATAGAATTGGTGGTAGTGTTGCCTTATCTATACGAGCAGTCATCCTTGAGCTACCCAAAATAATGACCTGAGTTTTGTTTGGGTTGACTACAAGGCCATAAGACTTACTCCATGCCAAAATTCGTGTAAGATCAGCGTTAATTAATGAAATAGCTGTTTGTAAATTATCTACTGACGCCTGAACTGAATGTGTTTGAACTGTATGTTCAAACTTTTGGTTTAATTTAACATTTGAATGATTTAAAAAACTGCAACCATTATCTGTTTTACAAATAATTTAAAAAGAATCTGGGGTGATTCCTTTAAATCAACATTAAGTCCCACTAAAAGGCATGAGTGCTATGAATACTTACCAATTGGTTTTTGGTGATAGTAGTGCTTTGGTATAGTTCAGAGATTAAAGCTGCTCCACCACTGGTTAATAAATTATGGGGTGGTTATATTCGTACCAGCACAAAAATCTTGCAAAAGGACCATAAAATAATAGAAATGTATATTCCAGATTTAGGCCTAGATTTGGGTCCGCTGGTGATAGATGATAGTTCGGATATTGCAGAAGGCAGCACATCTTTACCATTAATAATGTACACAGTTTATGGCCTACTTTTCCACATGGGGTTGCTTTTGAAAAGTAAGCTTCCGATAGTGATAAGAAATGCTTTTGTAAACCATGGAAACAATTGCTTTACTCTGTAAAAAAAAATTAAATTAATTTAGTCATGATAATTATGATTAGTAATCTAATGATTAATTTCTCCTAAGAAGGAACTAATTAGTCAAAGAAAAAATAACAATTCAAAATACGTCAAGTACTGAGAAACAAATTTTTTATATATTTATTTATAAGACATCCCACAAAAGCAGCTAAAAATTATTAATTTTACAAAGGATGTATGTAACTAATCATTTTGAACCTTTTTATACCAATAAATTGTTTGAGATCTGTACTTACACAGCAGATATCTGTTAGGGGCAAAAAGTGTTTTGGATTTGAAAAACTGTCATGTTTGCACTTACACCTTAAATTTAATTCAATAATATTATTTTGAATTATTATATTTCTGTAACGTAACTTTACGTAACATAAATATCTTGATAATTATTACTTTTTTAACGTATCTTTGTTAATGTTCCAGTTTCAGAAGGAGAAGAAGACGATGAAGACGAGGGTGATGAAGACGTCTCTCTGAGTGCAGTTTACAACGACAATCTTGGTATGTCACAGGTTTACTATTTTAAGTATACTGTTCCTATTGCAACTAAAGTTCAATGGTTGAAATTTCCGCAACTACAGTTCGATAACTAAATAAATATTACTTGACAATTTTACACAGCGACATCTAGCCCCGTGGTAAGCTCGAAGCTTGTGTTACGAGTGCTAGATTTCTGATATATTTAATATAATAAACATACATAGATAGATATTTTTTATTGTACATATAACACCCAGACACCCGGAACAAATATTTGCAGATCATACAAATTGTTGTTCCGAGGCGGGAATCGCCGAGTTCGATGGTTGAAATTTCGGGCTAGTATCAGTATTCCGATGATGTAGTCCGATTATCGGACTACTGATACTTTTTTGTATCAGTAGTTCGATGATTTCAATTTTTCAGAATCCTTGGACTACTGATACTTAAAAAGTCTCAACAGTTCGATTATCGGATTAAATTATCGTAAAACATAACAACTACTACTGAGCCTTTTAGTTTATAAATTTTATTATTAATTTCGACTTTACCCAAGAAAATGAAATATTTATAACTTAATTATATCATTTTATTTTTTTGAACATGCAAAATATAAAGCTATTTTATACAAAAATATAGGTATTACATACAAAAATATAGAAACACAATTGGAGTTGACTGGTGGAAAAATAGGAATACCTATATTTTTGTATAAAACAGCTTTATATTTTGCATGTTCGAAAAAATAAAATGATTTAATTAAGTTAGGAATATTTCATTTTCTTTGGTAAAACGAAATAAATAATAAAATATATAAACTAAAAGGCTCAGTAGTAGTTGTTATGTTTTACGATAATTTAATCCAATAATCGAACTGTTGAGACTTTTTAAGTATCAGTAGTCCGAGGATTCTGAAAAATTAAAATCATTGAACTACTGATACAAAAAAGTACCAGTAGTCCGATAATCGGACTACATCATCGGACTACTGATACTAGCCCGAAATTTCCATACAACATAATATGAAAATACATAAATGAGAAGACAGCAAGCAACATGGTTGTTATGCAAATAATATACCTCCATAATATGCTATTGTAGAGGAATAAAATTTAAATGTTTCATCTCCATGAAACTATATTACTACTGCAATACAATTACTGTTAGGTACTGTCCATATCATAAAGGAAAAATCACTTTTTTGTAGGAATCTAGCTAGATGATGTTTGCCAAATAGATGTTAGGGCAATTTATGTATAGCGGAATTTGTTGCGGCTATTTTCAATAATAATGTTGTTATTTCCAGAGGAGGAGAGCTCCGCCAGCTCCCTGTACGACGCCAGCGACGTGGAGGAGGAGGAGGACGTGGACGAGGAGGACCCCGACGGAGAACACGACGCTGAAACAAACAACCACAAAGTGCGAGGTGAGATACATTGTATTATTATTATTATTAGCCTGCACTGTCCCACTGCATTCCCTCTACATTGTATTATTATTCAATAATATTGCTGAACAAATCACACGCCCTGTGGTAAGCTCGAAACTTGTGTTACGGGGACTAGATATAATATGATATACTCAATATATTATATGTGCATAGAATAGGTAGATAGATATTTATTAAAAATTCTGCAGACTGATCTAGACAAAGATTCCTCATCTTCCAACTTTGCGCACAAGATGTGTTGGACTAAAATAGTTTAGCCTGCAATACTGCAGGCATATCTGGTTTTCAGCGATGCCCATGTGCTGTGTTCAGCACTGTACACAATCAATGTCAGTATTATGAAAATTTCAGTAATTGGAGCAACCTTCAATCAACGAACCATCGAGCGTTGCCTCGTTATGATCTTTCTATTCCTTCTCAGTGGACTTATTGTGAAACGATAAAAAAGATTAGGATAAAAGATATTTGCTTTTGGTTGCTTTTAATGTTTTTATTCTAAACGTAACGCGATACAGCGTATAAGACACTAGAAGAAGGAAAAGATTCATTATATGAATAAGGTATAATATTTTGATTTTAAATGTGATATTAACAACCTTCAAATTAAATATTAAATTTTGATCACAGATGGTGATGAGAATGCAGACGGTGAGCCCGAAGAAAGCACCCGGGGTAAAAAGCGAAAACACGAGGATGAAGATGAAAATTGAGTTTTGCCTTATGCGGAGTAATCTTACTAGTTCGTAAGTGTACAGCTCCGATGAATCGGACAATAAACGCAACCAGCCGGCGCACCATCCCTCTACACTAGTTGTCATTTGTGAGATCTACATTTTCACCAACTTTTTATGAGACTTTCTTTCAATGCAAGATCTCGAAAACTTGTTGGAAGAGTTTATTAGTAGGTTACGTCAAATAGGAAATAGGGCACAGAATAATCTACAATACCTGACCCACCTCAATGTCTGCTTGCCTGAATTAACTGTATGCGGATATCTAAGGATAGTTTCGAGTGAGATGAGGCAGATAAAACCTGTCCATTTGAAGTCTTGTAACAAATTGGTGAAAGTGAGTACTATCGCGACCGGTCTCTTCAGAGAAACACGCGTCGAGCCGTGATATTTTAAACTGTTTCTATCATAAATGTTGTCTTTTGTGTGAAATCCGTAGTTTGTTGTCCGACAAGTTAATGTTTCAATTAAATTGTTTATGTAATAATCATTTTTTATTCTATTGACATGCTTAATATTAGTCAATCATTGAAATGAAAGTGCATCTTTAGGATTAAAACAGCTCTCATAAAAACAATTAAGATTTATTTGTTTATGTATGTGGAATAATTGTAAATTATTTGAAGCCCTTTGAAATTTTGAAGCCATTGCAACTACATTTTGATATGGGCACCGCCTGTTTGAATGACCAAATTAGACTGATAAAGGCACTTGAATATGACGAGAAGTCAATTCCCTTGTAGATACAAATTATTTAGATAAATTATCTACAATGCGTCGGTATCAATTACTAAAGTACAAGAGCGCATAAAATTACTGACCACTGAATAACACTTTCCTTGGATGATTTGATTATTGTTTGGTTGTTAAATTGTTCCACCGTTTGTGGTATCGTTTCATTCCATGGAGGATGGCCTCTGTTGTTAAATTTAAAAAATCTGCATAAGATTAGTCGCCGAGATTGTTGGCGTATTAATTTATTTTTGCAATCTCACTAATGATAACTCGAGAAATTCAAAATATTTTTTAAATAAAACTCCAATACAATGGGCGAAATATCATATTCTGAATATATTAGACCGTGTCGGCGTAATTATTTCGAAGAGTATTTTTCTACAATATTTTTAAATTTAAAAAGAGCGATTTATGCACTTGAGAATTATCAATGAAATATTTGGTTGATGCATCATGGTGAACGTGCCAGATATGTTAAAGAGAATTTTAGTTAATAATTTTATTATTATTATTGTAAGTCATTAAGTTTAAGTAATTTACAACTTGGCCTGTTGAGAATATATATAATCCTACTAAGACTATTTCTGGGATTGTAAAATAAAAGATAAACATGAACGAATTTGTTTTTTTTTTAAATTTACTCATTTATTAGCTATAGAAAAATAAATAACATTCATTTCATTCCAACATGCAATTATCAACTTTTGTGCTGCTCTAAGAATTGCTGCAACAATGTGTTTTCAATAGGTATAACTAAATTTTCGCTGCCATCGTAGGTCCTCTTCATCTTAACCAGTTTGTGATCTAGGAACTCTGTCAGCTGCGCTCTCAAAGCTAAGTCTGAGCTCACCAGAAACTGTTCTCGACACTTCGAGTATAGGTCCTTGAACGGCAATCCTGAAAGATAACAAACAGTTTAAAACTAGGTATACTAGGTACTATTATGTTTCTAGGGCGGTAGGCAACTCAGTAATATAGAGATCAAAACTTAGTGCCAGATTCTAGCATGTCCCAGTCACAAATTGGACCAAATCTGGCAGCATGGAATTCACCAATGATAAAGTCTGAGGATTTGTAAAAAATAATTCTTGTAGAACGCCATGTGCTATATGCGGTTTAGCGAAGAGGTAAGTCCAAGGTGGCTGTCATAAGCAAAGCGGGGTGAGAAATTTTTATACACGCTTGTTTGGATGCATGTAAAACTTTGTATGTTCGTGTTTATAGAAAACGAACAGACCACAAAATTAACTAAGCTAAAAATCATGTACTAACCTGCATAGTGCTGTTTCTGATTTTCCAGCTGATACTCGATGATGACATTGAAGATCCCTTTAGCGTTGGTGGTGAGCGACAGGTGCACGCTCCGCAGCGAGGCGAGCTGCAGCGCGCCGCCGCGCCCGCTCATCAGGGAGCTCTCGAACGACGTCTCCTCGCTGTACGGCAGGAGGGTGGTCACGTCCCACCAGGTGAACTTGAACTTGCTGAGCTTTGAGTGGTCCCATACTGGAAACAACAAAGATTATAACTATTATTAAATAAATAAATATTGCTGGTCAATAATATTTCGGTTCTGGACAATGTCGAAAAATCTTCGAAAGATGTAGAATTTTTATGTCTATGCAACTCCAAGTTGAAAGCGTTAATGTGATTGATCTTTAGATTTTGACTTGATCTTCAATGAAAGAAAAAGTGTGCACGTGTTAAAATAACACCATGAGCGCCCATAACACAACTCGTATCTATGTAGCGGTGGTGCAATCTAGGCCTACACCGCGGAGCTTTGGGGCGAGTGTGGCAAAAAAAGCATAATTTTTTTGAAAAATATAACTCCAGCATGAAACAAAAAGGCCATTACAATAACAATTATCATAGTATGTGTAAAAAGATTAATACTCACATAAAGGTGCATTGATATGATCAATGGTAGCAATGGTATGTACATTCTTTATCTGTGATAAGCTAGCTAATGTCGCTTGAGCTTTTGCATTTCTGAGCATAGCTCCATCAATATTATGAATTATTAAAAACAAATCCACTCCATTCTCTTTGAGTTGAGTATCAATCAAGTTCACTACATCTCCCAAATTAGAAGGTACATGTGTGTTTTCTAATAGATCCACAACAATAGATTCAACTATGCTCTTAATTGTGAGACTGGGGAAGAACCCATTTACAACAATACAAGGAAAATCTTTTATCTTCTCCATTTGAAACTGATGTAGAATACTTCTTTTTGAACCGATTCCATACATGATGATATTGAAATTCTCACTCAAGATGTAAAGCCATTTGTCAAACATTGATTTGTAGTTGTTGTTTAGTTCCATCAACTTGTTTCTGTGTTCATTTGATATTTGAATGTCTTGGTACTCGTTTTCTAGGTTCAAATTCTTTAGTCTAGCCAGTGTATGATCAGAGGTAGCAATCTGAAACACAATAATAAGTTGGATAGTACATTGTCAAATAAGGCTATATTATAACATTAACTATAATATGTATATAATGTAAGAGAACGAAATCAAAACGACATATAAAATAGTCTATAAAATCTTTGAAATAAAACTTACTAGGTATATAACATACAAATTTACCTTTTTACTTGAGTGCATCATAAAATAGTTATCTGGAGTGATGAAGTATTCAGAATCCTTTGCTTTAGCTTTGCCATTTTTATTTTTGCTTATTTGTACTTTTTCAACAGTCCTGCTTGGTTCTTCTTCTGAAGAATGTTCTGACTGTGATGAGGAATCAGTCTGTAATATACAAATACAATAAAAATGTTATATAAAAAAGATCCATGACTATTTTTATTGAACTAAGAAAACAAGGAGTTGTATGAACTTGCTTTAAGACTTGTTGTACATCAATGCAAGGAGTATGTAATGATTAATATCAATAGTTTGTTTTGTATTCAGTGTTATTTTAATACATACATCATTTCCACTTCCATCGGGTGCAAACTCATCACTGCTGCCGCCTGAGAAGTCGCTCTCAGCACTATCACTCTCCACTTCTTGAATTATTCCTGAAATCATTGAGTAAATAATAAAAACCTTGTTTAATAGCTCCTATAGATCTTGTTTAAGAACTATATTGTTAAAGAATTTTTAATTTTTAAATTAATAAAGGTCTACAATATTAACATCATTAGTATTTTCTCATCTTTATTTTATATTTGGTTCAGTGTTCAGCTCTGCTTTGACATCTAACTTGGAGTATTTATTTATTTATACAACCAAAACCAAATACAAATTGAACACAACCTTCTAGTCTAGCTTACCAAAAGGCTAGATTTTCTGTGTCAGTCCAGCATTATTTATCTATATTACAGGCAAAACTTACTTTTCTTAATTATATTCTTAACATGCTTCGGAGTAGCCTCTGTCGCTTTACTGATGGAACTCTGAATAGCCTGGGAAAGTACTGTTTTTCTAGGAGTCTTTGGTGAGTCTGTCACTTTGGGAGAATTACTGATCACAGATTTGACTTTGTTTTGCAGATCTAATTTTGTGTGGCGTGACTTGAATTTGAAAATGTCTTGGCCCTCCACATCATCATTGCTGAATAATGCTGGAAATAAAGAATTAAATCATAGATTAAACTTAAACAGGATATTGTAATTGTACAATATATTCTCACTATGTTATTACCCTTTTCTGTAAAGGGTATTTTAGATGAAGGAGTTGGGCTGGTTACGGCGGATTTAGACAAGGGGACAATGCACAATAGGCTCCACACACATCAGTGCAGATTAGGATCTACACTGATGTGTGTTTCCCCACAACAATAAGATTTGAAACAATTGCCCAGTTCTATGATGACCAAGGCTGTGTTATGTTAAGTGGTGCAGACAACACACTAGCCTGGACTTAGAAACTGTGCTTATACCAAGAATAATAGACCTTGTTAACAACTGGTATGCAAAAAAGAAGAATTCTGTTTAATTCTATTTGTGAACCAATTACATTTCAATATCTTATACCTTATTACCTGTGGGCTTTACTGATTCATGGCCATCAAATTCATCTTCATCAGTTTCTTCGTCTGAGCTGTATTCTTTATAAGTCTTCCTCTTTGTAGGTGTTGATTCCAAGAAGTCACCAAATTTCCTAGGTTTAGTTCTGACCCTGGAAGTTCTTCGTGAAGGGGAGTCGGTGGTTTCTTCGTGATCTGAAGGGTTAAATAAGGACTCATGATAATAACAGCTACTTTAGAAGTTGTTAATCTATAATGGAAGTTTACTTACCGGCGACATTTTCATCAGCTACCGGTTTTGCGGAATTCAACTGCGCGGGAAAACGAAGTCGAAACCCGCCAGACATTTTAATAAAATAACAGTAAATGGGGAATTTGATATTTCAACGATCACAAAAGGGCCCAGAAGCCCAGAACTCGCAGGGTAAATGAATTGAATAATCACATCAACATTAACAATAACAACATCTCGCGCCAACACACAACAGTCAAACCAAAACAATTCTACTTATTTTCTTTTAATGTCAGTGTCATTCTAGTTGCTGTCAAAAAAGAAGTAGAACTGAAATAAATGCTATGCCATCTAGTGATAAAAAGCATTATTAATTGCTATCTTTTCTCTATCACAGATGACGCTACCTTAACGCTGTGTATAATTTAGAGACAGTAAAATAACCCTAAATACCGTATGTAAGTGATAACCTACTGGCACTAAGTATAGTAGCGTTTCCTAATTTTTAATAGATTATGCACCGAAATAAATTATTAATGCCGCAGGGTTTATTTTAAAATTAACACCGCAGGTCGGCGAAAGCAGAGCTAAACGACCATCAACAAGATGGGGACGTCGAGTTGCCGAAAGATTGGTTCACGTTCGTCGTTGTAGGCCGCTTCCAAACCAGAATAGGACCTAAATTCAATAATTAGGTATCTAATAAATTTTTTTAATAATTATACTTAATAGTCCATAGTGGACAGTTATAAATAAGGTTGCCTGAAAGAAATCGCTCACAGCGATAAGGCCGCCCATTGTGCTCCAAATGTTTTTAGTCTGAAGTTTGTAGTATGTTTCTGTTTTTGTGGTGTGCAATAAAGTAAGGTCAACCGGGGCAAATGCGTGGTATTTCTCGATCACTTCAAGTTAGAGCCTCATTGTGATCAAATGTATGGCATTATCCACTTTTTGAAACTGTAGTCCAATATTATGGCTATTTCTGCACAAAGTTCAATCAGCGATATCTTCCCTGGAGCTTTACAGATGTTTCAAATTGACTATTTATTTTAAATGGGAATTTTAGATGCATTTGCCCCGCTTTGGGAAAATGCGTCTTTATTGAATAAAAACTTTAATGATAAGCTTTTCGTGATAATAACTAGATATAACTTTTTGGTTCAAATTTCTTTGCAATAGTATGATAGTTAAACTAGTCAAAAATAATAATTGATGCATTTAGAGACAATTTAGTAAAAATTGGGGAAATGCGTCTATATTTTGATAGACGCATTAGCCCCTTGTCAAATCCAGATGCTGTCAACATTTTATTTGGGTACGGACAAACTATCAAAACTCAACAAAAGTCTAAAAATAAAAAATGTAAGTAATACGATGGGACGATAGTAGACAAATTTCTACGCGTGAGATTTTGATAGAACCGTAGAACAATACAGATTATAATAAAACACAAATTTGAAGGCTACACCGCATTTTTTAAAATTAAAGTTAAGTATATTCTGACTTTTGTATATTTTCAAATAATAATTTGACAAAAACGATATAAAAACCTCCATGAGACCAGATTTATTTTTGCATTTAATTTTCATATTAAAATTTGCCGACATAAAAAGGTTGACGATATATGTTTTGGGGGTAAATGCGTCCCACAGTCGCAATTGCCCCATAACAGCAGACGCATTTACCCCAAGAAATTAACCCTAACCTTATAAATGGAAACATTATTATTTCTTTAAATAAAGCTTTTTCACTAAAAATAACTGTCTGTGTAGGTAGCCCATAGTTTATTCCTTACAATGATTATTGAATAAAATCAGTTAATTGAAGAAAACTAATGACTAACATGGATTTAGTAACTCGCCTCACGCAGTCAAAAGTTGTTCAGAAACGTGCAATTTTCAAAATGGCCAATTACTCGAATATCTGAACTGCCACGCCATTCGCACGAACTGCATGTTCTGTATTTAGTTCAAACAAATGCAACTAGATGACAGAAATCAACGTATGTTGAATAGTTCTCGAATAAATTCAAAAAAACGCATTTGCCCCATAGACGCATTTAGACTGGTTGACCTTATATTCTATTCTAAATTGTGTTAGAAGTCATTGTATCTAGACATCCTACGTCTTAATGGTACTACGATAATGACGACAACAGGAGTAATAAAATAAACCATTTTACATCATTTCATTTATTTGCTCAACTTACAGACAATTTCGAAAAATCACAGTTATTTTTGACAATTGTTTTTGTAACTATTCAATTACACGTAACAGCTGTCAGCTATGTAAATGGGAAGTGGGTACAAAATGGTATTAAATATTATAATTTATTGGCCACAATACATTTAAATATTATTATACCTACTGTTGAATAGTTTTACAATATACTTCTAAATGGGTAGATTCGTTTCTTCACAAAGTCGGATTACATTGATTCAATATAGATATCATAAATCGACATTTGAGAAAGATATAACATACAACGCATGTCTCATTAAGGTAAAATTCATCAAGAGTGAGCAAAAATGAATGGCAACTTACAAAGTCGAAATAGGACTTTACACGCAATTATATACAATCGAAGAAGCGAAATCAACAACAACAATACATTAAAATTTAAATTAACCTGGTGATCTACATACATACGAAAACAAAAGCATGTGTGTTTAAACCTATGGAAATATGAAAGAAAAATCACAATATGTGTCATTGGAATAACATCCTAATGATGTAATAAAATCAAATGGCATCACCAGAAATACCATACAAGTTAGTACTTAGAAATATTTAATGGTGGGATCGTATCTCATCTATATACAATACCAACAATATCCATAGACTTATACAATCATTCGAGTCCCTACAGCGCCTACCACGGTTCTGTACAACTGCCCACTCACTATCTAAACCGAGGACGAATTAAACATTTGTACAAAACCATGCTTCACATAACATTATTGCATCCAATACCACGCTACTTCAATTATTTCAAATGGTCTACTTTTATCTAACAATAATCATTCAAAATTTTGGGAACGCGAAACACCAAGACTCATAAAAACTTTCAGTTCAAACAATTAATTTCATCTGTACAACAACCGTTCCGATGCCTTCGCTGACTCGACACAAGTCCGAAGCCCGTTCGAAGCCCAAGTTAAAATCAATAAAAAATTATGACATGGATAAATTCCTTTAGATATTTTAATAATTTACATGACGTAGTCGCGAGAACGTTCTCTAATAATAAAGCCTATAGAGACTACGACGCGCGTAAAGCGTCCGATTAACATTAAAATAGTGCGGTCGGTAATCAACGAACCGCGAGAGGAAAAATAAAATATCGTCCTGAGATCAAAATTATCCACTATCACGCTAACAGACGCCGGCTCTATGGATAACACCGTGGACCGACGCATTGTCTTTGGTATGGGGCACTCTGTCGCCAGCGCCACAAACTGCATCTCCCGACCCTCTGCATCCCGCATCAGCCTCCGGTAACGACGCCGGTTACGGATCGGTGACGTAACAAGCCTTCCATGCATTTCTATATCACCACTACCATTTTCAATTCACTACTGTGTAAAACAATCATTTTATTGGTTTTATGTTGCTTGTTTTGCAAATCCGAGGCATTCTAATAATAATAGGATTTATTAACATAGTTGATCCAGTTGGTTGGCTAGCTGTCTCTTCTAGGCTAACTAATAATTTAGCTATTCTGTATGTAACCAATATTTACAAACTGATTATCCAAATGGCACAACTGTGGTATCTAGCATATTTATTCTAGCTTACCAAACCAAATGTTATCTTATCAGTATTTGAGATGTTCAATCTGTTTTACTAACAGGTTCATTCGTCAAATCAACGGCAAATCATCAGTAGTAAAATTCAACCGATCAGCATTTCTTGCATGATTAATTAGTCAAATCATGATCACCAATAGCAATATTCAACTGATCAAAATTTCTTGCATGGTTTTTTAGTCAAATCATGATTACCAATAGTAATTTTCAACCAATCAGCATTTTTATTGGTCAAATCACGATCATAGGTAGGTAGCTAAATTCAACTGATCAGCATTTCTTGCATGGTTCATTAGTCAAATCATGATCACCAACAGCAATATTCAACTGATCATCATTTCTTGGATGATCTATTAGTCAAATCATGATGACCAATAGCAATATTCAATTGATCAACATTTCTTGCATGATGAATAATAATCAACAATAGTTATATTCAATCGATCAACATTTCTTGCATGGTTCATTAGTCAAATCATGATGACCAATAGCAATATCCAATTGATCAACATTTCTTGCATGATGAATAATGATCACCAATAGTTATATTCAATCAATCAACATTTCTTGCATGGTCTATTCAAGTCTAGTCAAATCATGATGACCAATAGCAATATTCAACTGATCAACATTTCTTGCATGATGAATAATGAACACCAATAGCAATATTCAACCGATCAACATTTCTTGCATGGTCTATTCAAGTCTAGTCAAATCATGATGACCAATAGCAATATTCAACTGATCAACATTTCTTGCATGATGAATAATGATCACCAATAGCAATATTCAAGCGATCAACATTTCTTGCATGGTCTATTAGTCATCTTCAGTGGCAACAGATATTTCACAGTATGGTAGCGGCCGCTGCGCTGGCGGGCGGCGGAGGGGGGTAGGTGAGGGTAGAGGGGTGGAGGGGGGTGCACTAGGCCTGCTTGACGCGCTTCCTGGGCGGTCCGATGGGCGGTATCTGCTGGTGCTGCGTGGCGAGGGCGCGGAAGGCCTCCGCTATGAGGTGCGGGTGCGACGAGATCATGTTCTTCCAGCCGGCCGTGTCCATTACGTCGGTCGCGTGACTCCTAGAAGGATAACAAATAAATTAATATTGATTTTTTTTACTATAAAAATTGTCGTTTTGATAAATAATAATTAGTACACTGCGGACCGGCGAGCGGTTGTGATCCGTGTCCTTGCAGTGTTTGGTCCTAAAGAAGTCCCACGTTTTGGGATGAAACAGTTGACCAAAAATTCAATGTATAATTCAGGAATAACTACTCGCTTTATATTAACATTTTTTTAAATAAAACATTTCCTTGTTTTAATTATGTTTTATACCAGTTATTGTAAACTTTATATATTTATTTTATCATAGGACCTTGAAAACAATTGGTATGCATTAAATACTCTTGATTATTATACAAATGTCGGTTTTCCTGTATTTTTACTACTGGAATTTATACTTATTTATTTATACCACAAATAGTAGTAAATACTTGATACTTCAATCAATCAAATCCTTTTATTGCATGAAGTACATATTATAAAAGTTCTTATCATCACAATTTATTCTGCCCTATTGGGCATGCAATGTCTAAAATTAACAATAATTATTACTATTACATAACACTTCATCATCATCATCATATCAGCCATTGGACGTCCACCGCTGAACATAGGCCTCCCTATATAACTTCCAGTCATTACGGCCGCTCGCGGCCTGCATCCACCGAGAACCTACCGCCTTCACCAAATCATCTGTCCACCTTGTTGGCTGTCCAACGCTGCGTCTCCACTCGAGAACTTTTCGGCCCCATCGGCCATCAACGGATAGTCAGGAGATGCCCATGTATTCATTTATATTGTACACTATTTTATGTGTCAAAATAAAAGATTGATTGATCTAACACATAATACTAATTTTATTTGATTTTATTTCATTGTTGTTGTTCTGTAAAAAGATAAGATTGTGGACTAATTTACCTAAGAAATAGCTAAAGCCTTGAGGTATAAATTTAGACTAGATATAATTTTAAATTTCTTATTATAAGTGACTTTGTATAAGTTTTTATAAGAAATTAAGTTCTTTAAGCTTAATTTAATGCATTATATGTGTACTCACGTGTTGATAAAGTCGATAGTCTGCGCCTTCAGCTGGTCGGCCGAGTGCAGGTCGGCGAGTATGAGCGTGTCGGCCGCCGTCTCCACGGACAGGTTCATGCAGAGCGCCTCTTCGCACATCACTTTTAACCTCTCCAATGCGTACTGGAAAGATAATTAATAAATATTAATAAATATAAATATGACTGGACAATTCACGCAGCGACATCTAGCCCCGTGGTAAGCTCGAAGCTTGTGTTATGGGTGCTAGATTTCTTATATACTTAATATAACATACATACATAGATATATATTTTTTTCTTACATAATAATGTATAAGTACTAAATTCGACCATTTGGGTTGTTTTGAAGTAGTAGTGTTTTAAAACACGTGCTTTAACGTTGAAGGCCAACATCGTGAGGAACCCGTATGTTCTAAGAATATGCCGGGTTTAGATGCGGTTATTTAATAGGTAGAGTGATTCAAGATTAAGGTTTAGAAGTATAATTAAGTAGGATAACAATATCGGGCACCCGGGAATGAGGTGGTACTCTAAGGCCGGCACACGGCATTGACATAAAAGTCCCCCATTTATCAGCACTTTGATCAGCAATCATAATTTAATTGTTAAGCAGAATTACAAAACGCAATAAAATCCGAGATAAATAGACACTCGTATAACGCTATGTGTAAATTACCTCTGATTGCTATTCAAGTAGGTTTATTTATACTGGCATACCATAAGTCGGGTTGTGTAGATGTAATAAATATTGTTTGTTTTCCTATTGTGACGACATGCGTAGTATTAACCTTTATTGCTTGTCGGACAAGTGTTGGTCATCATCATCGCCCCTATTTACGTTCCCACTGCTGGGACACAAGGACTTCTCTCTTGACGAGAGAGATTAAGCTTTGATTCACCACGCTGGCGAAGTGCGGGGTTGGTAGTTGGTACTATGCCTAAATGATTGATGCGAATTATTACGGCTAATTACTGTCTCCGCAATATAAAATAATAGTTTTAAAAAGATTTAAGAAGTTTGGTGATAGTAGAAAGTTTGTACGCGCGACGTTGCGGAAACACATTTGTAATTTTCCATACAAGTATTTTGCTAACTGTTAGTATCACGATAAGGTAACTAATATTTGCTTATGTTTTATCAAACCAATCGATTCAGTTTATTAGTTAAAGATAGCAGTTACCACGAACTCGATTATTAAAGCCCCGTCCTTCGTCCGAGGACGAAGCCTTGATATATTCAACTGTTTATTATTTTGCGGTTTATGGAAATCACGTATTTAACATGATTCAATAAGGTTATTCCAAGGTGAGATTTATGATTCAAAAATCTTGAGTTTATTCAGTTTCGAATTTGCATTTGCTAAAAAAAAACAGTAAATTTGAGGTTATTTATTCAACGAGTCGTCACGTTCAATTGTCAAAACAATGAAGCTGAAACATTGTTAAACCATGATTCTATAGTTCCTATCCATCCAAAGGTTGCCTGGAAGAGAACGCTTTTAGCGATAAGGCCGCCAATTGTACAATAAGTTAAGTTTGTTTTCTTACATATTGTTTTGTTTATTTAAGTGTACACTAAGTTATTACCTATCTATAAGCCGCGCACTAAAGAATTGATTTATAAATGGCGTCCGCTCGCATGCGTTCTCGCTCACTCTCTATCGCTGTTTATACTTTTATCCTTGTTTTGCCAATCGTACGTAATACGTAATACGTACCCGCCGCCATTTTCAAATCAATTTTCTATCTGCGCGGGTTATATCTATCTATTGTTAATTACCTTATCAGCAGCGGCGAGTAGATCGTCGGCCATCTTGTCGAGGTTGGGCGCGCGGCCCGTGTAGATGAACCGCAGCATCTCGCGCAGCACCTCGTGGTCCACGTCCGTGATGTCCACGCGGTTGCGCTTGCGCTCCTCCATCTCGTGCTCGAACATCGCCGCGAACACGGGACTTCGGGCTGGGGGAGGGGAGAGTTTTATAAGAGATTGAAGGGACCAGGGTTGATTTCAAGAAAGTCTTGGACTTGGAACTTTTTAAACTATCATGGCTTTACTATTTGTTATTTTATAGTGATTGACTCTCACTTAAGTTTTCTAAATTATTAGAAATTGGTATTGGTAAAAAAATCATTATCATGGCTTTTAACTATATTTGAACATGAAACGGGTAACATACCATGATTTAAATGTTTTTGAAATATCGGAAAACTCAAAAACATTTGAATCATGGTATGTTACCCGTTTCATGTCCAAATATAAGACTTGGGAAGTTGGGTTAGTAATCATATAATAATGAAAATATTTATTTTGAACTTGAATGTTAATCTCTTACGAAAGCGTCGGTCATTTACTGAAGCTTTCGTAAGACATTAAATGGACCAGGGTTGATTTCAAAGACTTTGGACTAGAAGAGAAAGACTTGGAAACAGGTGACTGAAGCTTTACAATTAGTAGGAGTTTTAAAGGGACCAGTCGTTGACTAAAGTCTACAGTTCCGAAAGCTTGAGTCAACGTGCAGTCTTACGAAATAATCACTTTCGTAAGACTTCGAAATAGGTAAGCAATTTTAGAATAGACTAGTACCTCACACAGTATGGTGGAAAAGCTAAGCTATTCTTCAACATAATTATTAAACTTTTATACCGATTGATGCCTGCTGCTGGTAATAGGCCTCCCTTAGGCGCAAAATACACAGAAAAGACAAACGGCTTATGGTGACCTACAAATACTTTAAATTAACATTAATAAAACAAAAAAATAAAATTAACATAACAAAAACATTTGCGTTAATCGTTTCTAAGTTTTAGTTATTGTTTCGTTTTGCCCCAATTAAATTTAATTAGGGGCTTTCAAATACAAAAACATTACAAATATTTGCTTTATCTCTGACTCACACAGGGTATTTCCATTTATCCTTCAAAAACAAAACCACTACATTTGACCTTTCCGGTCCAAAAGCACCGAAAACAATTGATAAGGCGAACTGGAGCAGCGATTCAAAGACGATCCCCGAATTTTAAATTTTACGCCCTACGTCACGGGCCATAGAGCAGAGAATGTCGGATACGGTTCAGAAAGTAGTTAAAAAAAATCATTGTGTGAAAAAGTGTGAAAATGTAAACAGGGACATGTAAATTAAACTTTGCTATCAGTCATTGCAAGACATCAATTCAACATAAATCCCAAAGCTTAAACTGTCATAAATTTAGCCATGTCATATTTGATCGGAGTTTGCAATCAATTCCTATGATATACGTGCCAATACGGCATAACGGCATTCTACGCAATTTATGCACGTTTTTAAACATGCGGACATTATATTTACTAATCTAATGTGAAACTGTATAAATAACTTCATCTAATTGGATATAAAGTTCAGTAATAAAGTTATATGAAGCGTTCAAGTATAATAAACACATTATTTGAATACAGACAAGTCAATCACATTTATTTTCTGTGCAAACTGTATAATTTCAACTTCATAATATTTTACTTGAGTTGATTAAAGATGTATTTTGAGTATCTTTGCGAAAATGAAAATAAAAAGTGCTAACCAATTAAATATTTATACAGAACGTACGAAGAATATCACATCATGTTTTTCACTTGAAGAATCATAGTTATGATACTGTAGTATTTCGTTAGCCCACTGTTATAAAACATTATTCATGATGACCTTTGTAAGACGTCGACTATGGACAACATAGAAATGCAATGAAAATTATAGTTATTTCGGTTGGAGGGTGGCCAATTAGCCCTTAAGTAAATTATCCTTTCAAATGAGAATGTCACAAACAATTGCAAACTCCATATATTAATTAGAACGTTATGCCTTTCTGGTTGTTCTTTGTTTCCATATCTGTTTCCACATTACTTACAAAGCCTATGACTTTCGGACTTTGTAACGGACTATTATAGTCTTTGTCAACATAAATGAGTACAAGACCATAGAATATCGGTTATTAATGAATTCAAATTGAATAGAAAGCAATATAGGATTTAGATTTTGTAGGGGAAAGCTTTAGGTCTATTGTGTTGTATTTTAAAGGGCTCAAATCCCTCACCCTAAGCTCGTATTAATTCCAATCCCTAATGTTGACCACCCCAATGCAAGTTCTTTGGTATAGCTATATTTAAATTCAAGTATTAACACACCTTGGAGGTAAGTTTGAGTTGTTATTACAGTTTAAGTCTTTATTTACATATTTATTTGTAATAATAAGCCCTTTACCATTCGTTTTTCACCGAAACCTTTTCTACAATATTGTTTATGATTTGTAGCAGTTCAATAAATCACATTAAAATTTTCAATGCGAGTGTGTTTGTTACCTACTTCAAATTGCAACAGCTGAACCAATTTGCAATCTGATTATTTATACTTTTTGCCGTAAAGCCTGTTTTTCCACCATAAAGTATGAGCATGACATTTTTCCATATCGATACAATTACATAACAAACAAATTGCCCTATACAAAATATGATATAGGTAAAATTGTACAGCCCAAAATAAGATTAAGTAAAATCGTAGCCTAAAAAGCCGCCACACAATAACATCAGTGGTGTGTATTTAAACCAAATACATGAACAATTCCTCACCTGCTAATATAGCTTTATGTGCTTGAAACTCCCTTCCTCCAACCGCTAACGTGACGTCGGAAAACCTCTCGTTGTCAAAAAGCGCTCCCAGGTCATCAGACAATCTGCATTCGGGCACTTTGAACTGCACCACGTTGCTCTGCCCACTGATGTTGATACTATCCGCCACTACTGATACTTCGCAGAATATCGTTAGCTTGTCTTCTGGTAAGAGGCCGTTGGCTTCGTCTAATAGGAAATCTCTGGAATTAAGAAAAGTAAATATTAATTTCGATTAACTAAATAATATTCTCGTGTGGTTCGAAAACTACCACCTAACGTTTACTCTGGAACCATCAATGACTTATGGCAGAAAATACGTGCAGTAGTGTTGTGGTTGTGGTCTGTGTAATGTGCCAACTTATTGCGATCACCAACTCGCCTTGTAAACCAAGTGATACCAATTTACCGCAAAACCTATCATATAACCTAAAGTTCAGATGCAAAAACGTTCTTAAATTTAAAGCTACTTTGAAAGTTATGTAGCTATCAAGTTAATGATCGATTCTAGCTTTATGTTCACTTCAAAATGTAAGGATAGTCTGTGAAACTAGGCGTAAGTATTAAACGAGCTAAGAACTGGCAAGAGGTTCGTATCATTGAGTTTGGAAGTGTGATACATAAGTAAATGTTTTCTATAAAACTTTTTAATTGGTGTTCGTAGGTACTTTTAATCCATGCCTAATTAAGCATTGCTAATTATAAGCATGCCTAATCAAACCGCATGTAAGCAAGGTAGCAAGTTGTTAAAACTAGATGCCGATAAAAGTATTAGAAATGGTAATTAGCAGTACATTTTGCTGAGTGAATAACTAAGAAAGTTAATATTTGTCTATTGTCATTTACGTGGATGATTGAGTAATATTTTATTGCGAAACTACTACACGGGTTTTAATTTTTTTACTTTTAAAAGTATTATTGTAGCTCATAATAATAATCTCAGATAAGAGCATTAGCCATACCCACCAGGTATACATACAACAAGGACTAGAATTTACTCCTGAAAACACTATTTCGCAGCAAAACCCATGGTACCGCGGGTAAAGCCAAAAGCAGTAATCTTATATTGTAGTATTAGTATAATCATCACGATATAAATATGACCATTTACAGCTGATACGGAAGTTAAGAGAATTTCATGAATGCTGCATTTATCAAGGTTTACTTTATGGTAGGACAATGAAATAACCGTAATTACTCTTCCGTACACGTAGTTAAAGTAATATAGTTTACAAGTACGTTATATGTAATTTAAATAAAAGATAGGTAAATAGAAATAAAACATAATAAAATGCCTGCCATTAACATGACATCCTGTTTTCCGCTTAAAGTGTTAATTTTAAATAAAATACTTTTTTAATATAAAATATTTTGTACAGGTTCCAAAAACTCATAGCGTGCATAGAAAATACAATTATTATTGCGTCTCAATTAAGATAACATTTATTGATGACAAATAGACGAAGCAAGGTGACCCAGACATACCTAATAGTTGATAGGTATCAATATCAAATAGTCTGACCTTAGTTTATTTAGTTTTACGGCGTGTCATCGCAACTTCTCTAAGTGTAAAGGCAAACATACGAAGCGAATTGCTTATATAACATCCTTACTGGGAATTGAATACATATAAATAGTTCTTTAACCCATCGCGTCGGTCTCTATCTAGATATTCCGTTTTGTATTTGAATGGTATGTTCTAAGGTTAGTTCGTTAACCTGTTTGGTTAGACGCCATTTTCCTTTACTGGCAAATTAGGCAGCATGTTTTATCATTTCTACAAACGTATTTAACTCACAACGGATTTATTTTTGAAAGTCAATTTAGCTTTTAATTTGTAATTTAATCTATTCCGATTTTTTTGTTATTATCTACAATACAAAAATGATTGTATAATGATTATATATAATAAGTCACAATCAAAGAATCAATGTTAGAATAAGCTAAGCAAGCCCACTGTTGAGTTGATTTATTAACATCAAATAATGGCATAAAAGGTCTACACAATGCAAAAGATTGCTTCGCATTATTATGCCATATACCAACAGTGTTTACAGCCCTCGCGACGAATTATCAGCAGGGAAAATTATATATAGGGTCCGCCCCTATATTTGATCGAATCCTAAAACGAAACGTGGGTGTCAGCAACCCTCAACAAATAAGATCGGGGCAGACAAGTCACAAAGACGAAAACCTGCTTTATTATTATTACAATTTAGCGTCTTATCTGAAGTATATGCTATTTTTAATGACTATACAGGAAGCGAATGAGTGTTTATAATGAGATCTCACCTTCTGATGAACTTTTTGAATCCCCAATCTTTGCCTTGGACAAATCTGTATGCGCGCTGTGATTCCATCGCCTTAGTCTCTTCCCGTTTCGCATTTAGTATTGAGAACTTGAACTTTGCCCGCACTTCGGATTTATTACACGACACTAATAATAAATATAATGATAAGTAGTCTTTGCTTTCTTCGTCGAGTCCTTTAGGGTTTACACGGAGGCACCATTTTAATTTATCACTAGCACCGGCTGAGAAAGTCGATGATTTTAGAACTTCACCCATTTCTTCTCTACAAAAACTAAAATTGTTTATTGTCCACATGTAACTGAACTTAACCACTTTGACCTGAAACAAAAGAGAGATAACAGTTATTTGATTGTTACATATTGAGATCAAAGTTGTTACGGTGGTAGGCAAAGAGGACGAATGAGCCGGGTCGCCGTTCAGTAGGCGGTGTGAGAGAGCTTAGTGGAGGTTGAGCAAGCCCCGGGCTGGTTCAGTACTCGCGGGCTTTCGCAAGGTGGCTTTGAGGGCGCCCCGACCGACCTCTCGGAACAATAAATATTCCACGAAACGGATCCGAAGCTACTTAACGCGTCGCATGTCCTTCGTGCGCCTTTGTTTCTAATTGCCTCACTGATAGGGCCTGTACGAACGGATGCCTCGGACGTGCCTTTAACGACTTATTTATAGCAAATAAAACTTTACTGCAATGCCTGTTAAAACTTTGAACATCCATTATGTCATTCACGATTCAAGGTAAAGGTTAACGCTGTTAAAGTGTCAATGGTCATATTTTTATATGCGTCTGCGATGCTAATACTGATACTTTGTAAGACAGTTTACGATAAATAAAACATTATTCTTTCATCGCTGTGTTCTCGAAATAAACATTCTGTATTAAGTTAGGCGATGAGAGTAGGGGTGATATCAAAATAGTAAACGCACATTAATTTGTTTAAACGTCCGTGTTATGGCAGGGTACCTGCTATAAATTGCGTCAACGTGAGCAAGATAAATCAGGTTCTGTGTATGGTAGGTTGGTTGTATGAGAGTCGGGGCAGGGAGGTGGCTCGGGGGCCAGCGAGGCCGGCGCTGCGCGGACGCAGGCTGGGCGCGGTGGTCGTTGCCCCCGACCGTTGCTGTTGCGGTGCTGGGGTCTTCGCCCGGTCGCCGACCCGGCCCAAGGCCGCCCGCATCATCCCCGCTCGCGAGCCACAGCCTAGATAATATCAGCAAACAACTGTGGATTGATGAACCCAGCCGTGATTCTAATACGTGCCAACTGCCGACCAACCACGATTCAGCGGACGAATTCTTTAATTTATCAATAGACTGAAGACCTCATAACTTGACCATTTATCTTTATCTTATTTGCGTTTGGCATAAATAGCATCGAAAACTATTTAAACGTGCGTTGACTTTCCACATTCAACTAATTAACAGTTTAGGCCACGTCGATCGTTCCATATCATAATAACATGCAGGACTGTCGGTGTCTCATAAATGTTTCAATTTCCATTTTCGTAGAACGGATGTACTTCAGGCTAGCTACGAAGAGAACAGTAATAGCTTTGATGTGAGAAGGGTATTGTGGACTCGATTCCAAGTAATGAAGTATGCTATTATCGCCAGTGCTGCCACCGCATCGGCACGTGTACGCAACATACCCAAGTTTATAAAACACGTGCTTCAAACTCGATACAAGGAAATCTTAACTAATTGAACATAATTATTCCTACAACTATAGTAGAATAACAACGATTATGGCATCACCCCCGGAATTAACGGTCACGATCGTTGATGATCTGATCGAGGCCTTAATAAGCGTACGAGCAACCGATTCTGCTAATTCAGACCGAATTGGCAAAAAATACCGTTAGTATTGCAAATAAATATTATTTCGGACAAAAAACATTAAAAAGGTAATACCAGGTCGGCGACTAAGTCGAACAACGCAACGGTCGCTCCAATTGTTTGAGCGGTGACCACTGGCCGTCAGAAAAATAACGTTAATGCGATCACCTGCGTCATACATTCTAGAAGCGAAAATATTGCTAATAAAGCGGTCCTTATCAACTGTATACCGCAATGCTGATACAGTCGCCTGTGAAGGTTACTGCTTTAGTTATATAACGCGATTATGTCATTTGTAGATGAAAGACATTTATACATTTTTGGAGAGATGTCTAGACAATACGCATGTTCGCGTGGTGAAGGAATCTTTAGCGTCACATCGGTTGGTGCATCGCGCGGCAACGTGACGCGCGGCTGGAGCAGAACAGAGCATCGACACGTACTTCCTAGTTTGCTTAAATATGTACATATTAACACAATCTGCACGAATGCGCACATTTCAAGTTCACCGATAACGGCCTCGGTAAACAATATTATCGCCCATACCTACTAACTAGCATCAGATGATTTGTCGACTTTACGACGGAGGTCGCGGTTTACGAGCAATAAGCTTTGGTTTGTCGGGAATCTATTTTGACAACAATTTGTCGCGGTTAACCGAGGCCGCATATCAATCAATAGTAGGTAATAATCAGGAAGTGTTATTGCGTAACTTTAAATATGGGTGTGATGTGACCTTATGAACAACTAACCCTGGCTAACAGGATTTATAAAACTGATAGCCTGGCTTAACCTTTGTTTAAGTTTTTCGGTATTTCAGTAATTAATCAGTATTCCAATACCAGCAAGCGACAAACTCGTTATGTCGATGTATACCTACTTATATACTTGCAAATAAATTTTCTTTGTTCTCCCCTGTCTTTATGATCCAGTCAAGCTGGATGTGTAAGCAGTACGCATAGCGTGCCTTATCTTCATTGCGTTTTTGTCCTTTTGAACGGACGAGTCATCGCTCTAACAAACGAGGTTTCCGTTTACTCTTTGTAAGGGTTCGTATGACAGCCAATAAAGATTACTAACATTTCATTCTATAGACTCATCGTTTGGTGTATCATGTAATTATTGAGATAAGAATTGCTAAAAGACATTCCCTGTGAATGAAAACACAAATAAAAGCTAGCTTTTATTCTCAGTAATCAACAACAAATCCGTCATTGAATAGGCAATGTGGCAATAAAATATATTGTCATAAAATAATAATATCGCAAGGACGGAACTAATTATACCTTGAAGAATATTGATATAACTTAGAATGACAGTGCTAATAAGGTATCAAATAAATACTATCATGTTATAAGTAAAAACCTAGTACATTTCGGTCTACGGTTTATCGTTTCATCGGGTATTTATATTAATCGACATGAAGAACAAAAGAACCTAACTTGTCTCTTCGTGCTGAACTTTCATTCTTCTTGCTCTACCAAAATACATTTTTGGTGATATTGAGCAAATATGCATCAAGCTTATCATAAGCCACATATTTACCATTCACTGTGTAATCTTAGATCATGACAAAGATGGTGAAAAAATCGTTGTTCCTAAATACCTTTCTGAAAGTTGAGTGACTAATAAGAATCAAGTACCTAGTAGTCTTTATACAGTACCTACCTGTGTAAAACACCAGTTTTCTGCGACGGGTGTGTTCCCGTCGTGCAACGGGCTCGGCACGCGGCTCACGGCCATTCCGCTGCCGGCGCCGTTGGAGGAGACGCGCGCCGACTGGGGAGCGGGCGCGCCGCCGCCAGCGCCGCCACCGCACTCGCTGCCGGCCCCGAGCCTGCAGACAAGGAAACTACTGTCAGATGATTGATGAAAGGCTGGCTGTGAGTCCCTAGCCATAGAGAAATGTCCTGTTAGGCAAATGGGTGGTTCATATGACATGTATGAAAGTCATTTTTGACGTAGAAGGTAGATTGTGGAATGTCCCAAGCCATAGCCGTCGCTTTGGGATTGTTCTGTTGTTCATTCAATATAGAATCAATAAAATATTATATTTAGCAATGAAGCAATGAATAAGCGTTCTTTACATGTTTCTATAACTAATGAAATAGATAATGACGAGGAGAACAAAAATCTTAGGACGAGACAAAATGAATAAAACCACATGATTTACGATGAAGATTCTTGACGCAATGTTGTAGGTAGAATGAATATAATAGTAAAAATAAACTATCAAATCAAATTGGACACGAGACACTGATGTCATCAGCCATATGCTTCGTTGGTTACAAATTAGGGCACCCAAATAATTTGTCAAGTCTACGAATCAGAAAATAAACCATATCGGCTATTTAAAAAGTGCTTAAACTTGATTTAAAATAAGTTTCAAATTTCACAGAAAAGTTTCCATTAAGGTCTGACCTATTTGTAGGACATTATGTTGATCTCTAACTGCGCACTCTAACTCATGAAATATATGCAACGCGAAACTGTAGCAATTCGAGTTGTTAATACGCCAATCAAATACCGCGATTTGGCTTCAAATCTGGGACACGATAACAATACCAGTAATAAAGGTATTTTATAACGTGTACTCTCACCTCGTAGCTCGTACCGAAATACGGACGAGCGCACACCCGAAAGATTTCTATAGTAAGTGGCTCCGGCTTTTGGGTTTTGGTGCCGTCAAAATGTCGAGAGTAAAGTGGGACATGCACAATGCGAGATATGGCCGTCCTGCGAGACTTTCACGAACTGTATTTCGATTACCAAATACGCGTTAGAATCTGTGTCAGTTTCATCACAGCACTGCATCCGCTCACGGCACGGGGCGAGCGGTGGCTCTTGTGAAGGCACACTTTACGGCAATGTGCGTGCGTGGGTATAGGGTTTCCAAGTTTCCCTCGTTTAACGCTTCATAATTGTTGAGCTTTATGGAGCTTCTGACAGTGGTTATTACATTACCATGCAATTTAAATACATATTATGTTTAAGTGTGAATGTTATCTATATTAACTACTAAACATGAGAACATTTTAATATTTCGTTGGGAAATCGAGTATCAGAGCATACCAGGGCCTTTTGTGGTCAAATTGGTTTTTGGTTTTTCTATCAGCATGCTGATAAGTAAAAGCAAAGCAACCGTGCCTACGCATGTTTTTAATTTAAACCGTCATACAAACGTGGAACTAAACTACAGCGTAATAATTACGTCAATAAATAATGTATATAAGGTAAATGAAGTGCACATACGTGTAAGTAGAAATAAGTATAAAATAGTTTACAGTTAAGGACGAAAACAGGTATGCAGCATAAAATACTTGAAAAGCAGAAGAAAATATTCTAGGCAAGCAGGCTAATGTAGAGGCAATAAAATAAACAGTGGCGATTACAGGACATACCAAGATGACCGGCCTGATAAATAAAGAGAGCAAGTACATAGTTGCAATGAAATAATGTATGTCAAACGTAAAAAGAGTGTCACAGCATTAAATAAAGTAGGCTAAGTGAATTAATCGGTACGACCCAGAAACTGACGGGTACGGAGAGGCTCGGCACGTAGTGATAGTATTAACGAATCATAATTATACAGTTACTTCGATTACCACGACTTTTTGATGGAAAAAAAATAAAGGTAATACCTTAGCTTTGTTGTGTTTCATTGAAGGACTCAATCATCTGAATGAACTGGTATTCTTATTTTAAGCAATTGTTGTTTCATTGAAGGACTCAACCATCTGAATGAACTGGTATTCTAATTTTAAGCAAAGGCTTTACGTCTAATTAAATTTACCATATCAGTAAGAGAAACAACTCTAGAGGGCCGCACCGTTAAAATTGATACTGCGAAACGATAAGGTTCTGATCCAGTTTCGTATTGCATTGCAACATAGGATTAACCAGTAGGTCACTCTTCACGTTGATGGGTGTTTTTCATAGGTGACCAACTTTTACGCGATAAGATATCGCAGCATACTGTTTCCGAGGTCAATCGACAATTTGCGATTGAAGCAAATAGAGCGGCCCGACCTAAATACACATACTCTGTAACCGCTCCTATGGCGATTAACAATAGAGTGAATCATGCTATCAGCTCATCTATTACTTTTGGCCTACATAGAAAGGTCATAATTAAATCAAGAGATCCATGCGAGATATAAAAGCATGTAAGGACATCAAATCTGTGATAGACGCAGATTTAAATTGAGTTGGTAAGTGCACGTGCAGTGTTGTTAAACCAAAATAGAAAGGGAGCTAAAGATGTATAAAGATGGGGTAAAGGTAATAAGTCTGACAGAGACAATGTTTGAAGTAAGACGAGTAGGGCTCTAGTGCGAGCGGGCAATTCGTTATGGTTGAATGTCTGCGGTGCGGCAGGGCTCTTGCGGCAGACCACCCACCGGAGAGGACCCACCGCGAACACACAACAAAAAATAACGTTATTGTAAACGATACTGTGTTTGTCAACGCCTGTGATTCATTAGTTCATTAGTCAAACACGGTTATCTTTTAGAATTGAGCATACGCTGATTTGATTAGGTAGACACCTAGATAGCTTTTAGCCATCAGGCACGTATTCATTTCAAAGGAATCTAAATAAACCGTGTCAGTAAATATTTTATTAATGAAATAATGAAGTACTTTTAAGCAAGACAGTCAACAAGCTGATATATGTTGAGCAATATACTCTGTGGAGTACGTTTCATTGGTCTCCCGTGGTCTTATTATAGATGTCATCCGACCTGCTCGCATCCTCTTCTATATTTAAGCCCACTCAGCGGCGTTTCACTAAGACGAGACTTCTAGGTAAACTTAATATCAAAGTTGAATAATAAAATATCTTCTAAATATTTCGAGTCATCTTCAGGGCGCTTAGATATCTTTTATCTCAGATATTCGTAAGAACCCTACGAAATAATTTATTATAACGTGAAAAGTTGAGCAACTTTATTTAATTTACATTAAACTTTTTAAAATAATACTCCATAAATAAACGGACTCGTTGATAAAGAGTTTAACCACATTAACCACCGGGTCAGCTCTTTTAATAGGTGAATCATATTTTTTTGTAACAAGGTTAAACTATTTGGATTTCTGTGTCATTTATGAAACGCAACAACAGCGGCAGCGGCGATATTGAAACAATAATTGACATGATTTTCCGTAACACAATAAGCGCGTTATTAATACAGTTGGGTACCAACCTATTAGACCCTGAAAGGTTGACAATGAATGATGTGGCACAACCATAAATTCGCAATCAATAATAATAAATGGCGGGCAGTTGTTGGCGAGACAATGGAATCGGAATAAGGACGATAGAACAATAAGCGTCCTGATACGCGTGTAAGTGTGGTTTTATTTGAAGCAGCAAGGTTTGGTGCAGCGTCCGCGTCCAAGGGGGAGTGACCAGTGTGCAATGCCCTCTTTACGATGACGTGACTCAGTCGCTCTGAGGACGACCCGACATTATAGGGTCCTCGACTTGATTCTGAAGGACGGCTTGTTTACTGCGACCAAACACTCCTACGATATCAAACCTTATTATTACAAATACGTTTGTCATCCATTGTTCGGAAGTAGGCGCGGTGTATAGTATATACTTATAGCAACAAGAAGGAAATTATATAATTGCATTAAGCTCAGTTATCTAACATTATTGATAATTTGTTTCAAACACTGTATAATAATTCGTTTTGTTTACAACTAGCTGACCCGCCCGCGGCTTCGCCCGCTTTATTCCCATGTTTTCTCACCTTAAAATCTTTCCTGATCATTATGACTATTTTAAAACCGGCAAAATCGGCCGTTCTTGTTTATAAAATTACAAAGAAAAGTGGCATTTAGTTTTATACATTAGTTGTAGTTTAACCTTTTAATCTAGCCGTCTCCAAACTTTGGACATTTCTTAAAACATCATTATGTAATAAGGACATCGGAAGGTGTCAAACGTCCACAGTTGATAATATGGTAACTGAGTTGACATTATTTTTTACCGCCTTTAGTATTATTGAAAGAAACAGATCATAGGGCATCAAGGTAATAAATAAAGTCACGTTGTAAAAACTCAAATAAGAATAGCGAATTGGATAACTCAAAGATAAAAACAGCGCAAATTGTAGGTGTGACGTGAAGAATAATCAAACACATGATTATTCAAGGCTGAGGTGGCCGTCATAGACTCACTGTACGCTGTAAATACTTGTGTTGGTACAACAATAACGTTTCAATGTCAAAGCGTTTAAAAATCACAGTTTATTTCCTGAAATTAGCTGTTTACAATAATACATATAATTAATATCCTTGTTTCTACTCCGTTACTTGAATGGTTTGACTAAGGCTCTGACAAAATCTTGCATCATTCGATCTGGATTCAAATTAATTCTCCGTCTCTTTCCGATCAGCGTCTTTTCATGAAGATTCACCACGTAAGAAAGAGACGGAAAAGCTAAAAAAGGACAGAGAAGAATAATGCAACGACATCGATAATGTACTGCGAGGGGTCGTCTTGCCACCTACCGAAGGCTTTACAGGAATTACAAATGAGTTTGAACGTAGAATGGTTGCATTAACTTTGGTTAGGATGCTTGCAGGTCGGTGAGTTGAGTACCTAAATGACGTCGGTAGAGTTGCGAGCGAGCCGAATGACAAGTAAGCGTTATAATTGTATTATGCTACAGAGTAGCGTGTGAATGCGGAACCGTACAAGGCACCTCTATTCGTCCGAGAAGCGAGGACGAGCAAGGTGACCGCGCTAACCTGCAATTTACCACACGTATGGGATGCGAAGATGACCACATCCAAACTACGTGAAACGACCTGGAAACGCTATTATATAATTTGACTAGTTCTCAATCGCTGACGCAAGTTCGCAACTCAAGGTGTTTGGCAACACCGAAGCAAAATAATCAATTATACGAGCAAAGCTACAGGGTAAAGCTAGACTTTATAAAGTGAGTGTGTCTACAGTGAAGTTTTATTGACAAACTTTACACGAAGGAGTTTGAAAACTTTGTATTAGAAAGGAGACATTTATATTGAGTGTTGTGAAAACGTATTATATTCTCTGCAATCTACAATTTAAAACATAGTGTAAAGTGAGTCTAACATAAGGCACCTTCTATTTTGTACTCAACAACTTAAAACTCATGTGTGAAAAATAAACATTTATTGAAATGATAAACATGCTATTGATATTAAAGAACTACACGGAAGCGATTACACTAAGGCGAATTGACAAAAGCAATTTGTTAGATAATGCTTATCACTTTGACATTGAAAATATTGAAAGGCAATGAAAATCTAGCCGTATAACAACAATACAATAACTAATATAGTACAGAATTGATAAACATGAAAGGAATAAAATATAGATCTAAACTAATAGGTACGTCCAAAATAAAGCGAGCTATATATATTGAGGTTTCTTACACCTACTTAGACTTAAAGGGGATTTGAGCTTCAGGAGATCATTGGCAAGCATCCAACTTCGCCGTATTTCTTGCAAATCACGAGTGCGCGATGTAATGGCTTGCGTTAAGTTCAGTTCAGTCTACTGGTGAATGTGCTAGTTAGTGTGTGCTTGTAAGGTGTATGATTGTTCAGCAAGTTTTAAGATAGTAAGCATCAGTGACTACCGTGTATAATATGATTGAGATGAAAAAACGATACAAATGCTGATTTATCCATTGCCATAACAACAATATACTAATGTCGGAGAATTTAAGTACGTGACATTGAGTATAAAACCAGATCTAAGAAATATAACATTCAAATATGAAAAACAGAACTA
The DNA here is from genome assembly GCA_963691955.1 of Chloroclystis v-ata. Classification (NCBI taxonomy): domain Eukaryota; kingdom Metazoa; phylum Arthropoda; class Insecta; order Lepidoptera; family Geometridae; genus Chloroclystis; species Chloroclystis v-ata. Next base: position 4,028,302 of record OY829902.1, on the reverse strand, counting down.
GTTATAACACGTTCGGGTACGTTGAAGAAGCACAATTTACATAAGGCTTCGTTTGCAAAATGTTAAGGCCGTACGTTCGCGTTATGAATACGAAGCTAAAACACTTCCTGGTAGTTAATCAGTTTAGTCTATTGAAGTGGCTGGTGCGCTGTCACAAAGTGGTCTTGAATTTAAGGAAACGAGACTGATAAAGCTGTTACAATACAACCTCAGACGGCGGCGATAGAACGTTTCGACCTCGCAGGAACCAGGCGATGGATCGACAATCCGAATAATGGTTAGTGAGACTACGTTCGTTACGTCATGACCTTCATAGGCTGAGGAGTGACGTCGCTGCACTCACGCCTACTTGTTAACACGTGGCTCAAAAAAACCAACGTTACTAGCTAACAATTATTCGCAACGGTTACAACTGAACTATGTAAGTACTGGTGTAAAACTACAGATGAGAAATGATTACAGCGGTTACTGATTAAAATGAACATGATGAAAAATGAATATTTAGCTAAAAATGAGAAAGCACAGAAAGGAATAAAGAATTTAACACATAAGACAGTGATATTTAAACCCAATAAGTACATAAGCAAAAGATTAAACATGAATCCCATAACCAAGTTAATAATGAGTGTGTGAAATGAGTAACAAAATTATTACGTACTTTAACCAAGAGGAGCGCGCGGTTTGCTGATTATACCTAGAAAGGAAATGATAATTCGTTTTAGTTGTGGTATTAAGCACAAGTGAGTTTGTCGGGAAGGTCTAGGATCAAGGCTCGTAACACAAAAGATTATCACGAACACCGCGGAGCGAGGATAAGCTGCTACGCGGAAGCGAACAAGCAAGGACGAGGACGACCAATTCACAAACCTGAACGCATGGCCAGCTGAGCCAGCAGGCATTGTGTTTCATGATCGATTCTACAACCTTACTGCTGCCTTTGTACTTTCAGACCTAGCAACACATACCGTTTTTAGAGTGAGAACCTTGAATATCAAACGTTTGACTGATTGGAATTATGTATATTATGATTATAGGTAGTCTAGAGTACTTGTATATGTATCTTTAAAATATGAGGAACATTTGAGATTTGAGGATTATGTAATAACGCACTATGCGATGGTGGGCGAGCTGCGAACGCGTACAACCGAAACCGCGCCAGGCTACAGCGCAACACTGGCCGACAAACCAGCTGTCACATTTGGCAACATGGCCATTCGAAAGCAAAGGCATCGATGGCTATGTAACGCCGCATGCAGACGCTAATCTAACTAGGACAGATTGATTTATAGCTCAAACAAGAAACTGTGCCACCTCGGCCCTGCTGCACAGCGTTCTACATTGTTTTGCCATGAATATGCAAACATCAAATAGACATTTATGAATCTCACCTACTTCTCATTGTTAGTAAATTGATATTGAGACATAGTTGCAGAGCCAGTTAGCTAATAGTTTTACTCAACTTGTATTAAGGTTCAATCAATCAGTTTACAATCGATTGTAAGTGTTCTTTCAGGAAGTGCCGTGAGTCTCAGGAACTCGGATGGCAAGGATGGTTAATAAGGCCAAACCGGTTTGGCCTCAAGTTTTATTGTCCTATGAATTACTAGATGGCCAAAATGATTGGCAGGACCTTGACTTCGGCCCAATACAAATTGTGTGACCCCACTTCCTACATTTGCGAGGGTCGTCGCCGGTGTAGATTGCCTTTGAATTTATCTAAGTCTGATGGCCATTTGTATGACATTTAAAAACTTTCAATATTTAATAATAAGTGCAGATGTATAATTACTAATTCTATTTACAATTTGTAGTTAAATATTGAGTTTCGAATAGGATATCCTGAACCTTGAAATAAAGCGACCATAGCAAATATCGTAAACCTAAGCTAAAGCGTCAACCAAACTAAATAAATATTAGTTGAAGAAGAAGCAGCGATGTCACAACTCTTAGTTTGAAAGGGTTCGTTCTTAACCCTATAAAGCTAACGTTCGTCATTTTTGCACACACCGGAAGAATATCGTTAGTAACTTTCCAACAGTTACAACTACGGATTTGAGGTTTCGTGCCAACTAAGAGACTGTTAGACTGCATCGGATGGTGGTCGCCTCTAACAGGTAAGTTGCTTAGTTTTGGAGATAAATGACAACGAAGAACTTCCACAGTTGCTAAATTCCCAATGGTGGTAAACATTCGATTGGTATTTTGACCAATGTGTGTTCAAAAATTATGAAGATCAATGTTTTATTTCTACAAATGTAAAAAAAAACTATAATTTTCTGATATTTTTTGACTTATTCGTAGTTTATAAGATGTGTGATTTTGCTCTCGAAAAAGTGGTGCCATATGTTATTCGTGTTTATATTGCCTTAATGGTTTAATATATGGATTTTTGTGATAAATATCTTTTATTTATATTCTATATTTCTTGAAAATACAATAAATCCATATAAAAATATAACACACTTTATAATATGGTTCATTTTATAATGATCGTCCAAATTACGAATGGTTAGCTTATCAAGGTAGTTTAAGAACGTTAGCTTTGTAGGGTTAAAAGATCTATAACCGAATTGTATAAATGATGCATTCCAGCCCTGACACAGTGAGAGTGTGGGTGGAATGGCGTGTCTCGTGTGCGTGTGACAGGCGCGGCGTGGTGCTCGGCAGTCGGCACAGTCGGCACGGCCAGCGCCGGAGCCGACCAGCTCAGCGCAGCATCGAGAACACGACCCTGTTACCGCCCGAGAAAGCATCGACAAAACTCGGTTGAGGCCGCGCATCGGCGGACGCACACAGTCTTCGTATGCGAAACGTATGTTTACATCAGCACGGGCTAAAAAAAATATAGAAAACGACCGAGCATTGCGAAAATGTGATTAAATACGTACGGTAGACTAACTTGGGCAATTTACAAACGATTATTAGTGATACTATGTTACGCGTACGGAATATTAAAGAAGTCTGGAGTCTGGTGTAGAAGAGAAAATTGACTTTCCTCGTTGGAAAAATGCAAGTTCAACTGGCTCATGGCCAAATTGCGTTCATACAAATGTTAGTGCAGTTATCATTGAACACGTCATTCTTGAGTAAGTCTAACATTAATATTACCCAGTTCTGAAAAAACTTCAAGAGTGGCCTTCGTTTCATAGTCAAACGAAAATAGACTGATGTAGTATGGATACTTTAGTACCTATCCTGAATTCGAACAGTGAACCTTGTGATGTCTGTTTATTCCACATATAATATATCGTTTTCAAGGTATCTCATTATTGGAATTATCACTAATATTGACCGTTCTAAATAAATTTGTTCAGCTACGTCCATGGCCTTGAATTTGACGCCCCCGTTCTACTTTCCTAGTTCTTAACAATGCGTTAATCACCATCTGCCAAGGAGTTAATAAATTACAGTGAGTGCAAAGGATATTTAAATAAATACTTTATATAAGTACATGTTTACGGTAAAAAACGGATTCTAATAAAACATTGGTTAGTCAACTTGAAAGGTTTGGATAAGTACTCAACGCCTCGATTGTTCTTGCTGGAAAAGCAGGTCAAATTTGACAACGTAATGCATTTGACCTACATGGTACTGAATGGCATTTGAAAAATTAGGCAAGCTAGCACGCGGTAATATCTTCGAGGCTTTAATTTAAAAACTCTCTCTAATGTTGCAGTGAAAGCAATAGAAATGGCTAGATGAAATTCGCTTGCTAAATGTGAAACTCCGAAGTTTCTAAATTGAAAGTAGAGTTGCGACTAACAACTGCATGGAATCTAGAGAAGAATTATTGTGCAATATAAATTAAGGCTATCGTGTCGCTCTCTGTTCGTGTGGTCATCACACACTATTGCCTCCGGCAACAAAATTTGGGGTCAGGCCGCAAAATAAGGGGCACAAGGTAAAAGATGGTGCATTGAGAACGGCCTTAAGCCCAATAGCAATCTGCGGCCGTGCTGCGCTGCTTCCTATTGGCGTCGGAGCGACAATGCCAACGCAGCCGAGTCGAGGCGCTGCTCTGAAGGTGACGCCTCTGCAAAGGTCGATCACCACTCGATCGCAAAGCCAGAACACCTTTTAGATCATTGTTATATTTTATTAATATTACCAAGATAGGATGTCGTTCAAACTTCTACTCTATTTAATAATAATTTACATCCAAATACACATGGTGAAATCCTATATCGTATCAAATCCGTCGACCTCAGCTCTGACAACTTTCTTACTCTTAGCGAGGGGCCAACACCATTCTAATATTAAATCAGTCAATGCTTAATATATCCTTATGGTAAGGTGTATTTGAGACTATCTGTATTTACGGAGATTTATTATACCAACGCGGCGTAAACTGGTGACCTCAAATTATTAAACAGGAGCGAGGAAGGTGAAACACAAATACTCAAGTTTTACGGGTCAACTGGTGTGCGGGGAGCGGATGGTGTGCGACTGCCGGTGGGAGGCGTGGAGGCGAAGGGCGCAGGGCCCGCGGGGGGGCTCTAGGACCCTGACACAGATCCCAACTCATCAGTACTCTGAAGGCCTCAAGATTCGGCTGCTATAATCATCGATTCCTCCGCACACCATGCCGCTTTACGCGCAAAATGGGTCAACACGCGCGCTCTGTCAAACTTGGAGAGCGCGCCATGTCCCCGTTACGAAATGCTCCCTCGGCAAATTAACGCCCCGCTTCGCTGCGTCCTAAATCTACTACCAACAAAGTAACTAGTGGTAATAATCAAATATTTTTACTAGTGTTATTAAAATCAACTTTAGGATTAGCGTTGTACATTTATTCTTTAAGTTTATCTATTTTAGAAAGTATTTTTAAAAACTAAGATTTCCATGCAGATGTAAGTTGTTCCCTTTACAAAGTGTGTTGTCATTTGAATGAAATTTTAATTACAGAACCTATTTAAAATAATTGTATGACGAAAAATAAACGCTTATTGACACTTAGATTTATAAATGAGGTATCGACAGCAACAACACTTATTTAATACATTATGGTCGTAATTTATTTAATCTTGTAACGCCACTAAGTATTAATAAGAGGCGCGTGGGCACACAAATTGAGAGAACGTACGTGACAGGGTCTGGTTTCAGCTGAGTAATGACAACGGGCAATGCATAGACGATTTCGACATATCTAACAACTAGTTATAAACTGCTGATGATCCAGAAAACCAGATAGGTAATTATTTTATTATTAGTTTAATACTCTTCCCTACTTTCGAATAACTACTATATCTAGTATTAAATATTATAATTTAAGTTACTATGATATTAAGAGTTAAATATCAGTAGCTGCTATATTACGTTACTTTCATAAGTAGAGATATACAACTCGACTTTTAAAAGTAATAAAGGCAAGATAAGATATATTTCACACCAGCATAAGAGCGATTTCTCAAAGTTGTCTATTCAATAATTCTAGTGAATGAACGCGCTCAGAGAATAATGACTTCGAAAAGTCGTGTGGCGGTGAAACTAATCGAGATCAACGCACAAGACAAAAGAGAAGGCGCCGCGGACCGTACGATACGAAAGAAAGACGCATCAACGCACTTTCCATCGACAAAAGAGATATTCAAATTATATGGTTTCACCAAATAGAAATCAGATTCATACGTACGTAATGTTCTGAGCCGCATTTTTATCTGATACAAACGTAGAGATAAGTGGCGAACAAGATAAATATTCTCATAGCTTAAATACGAATGAAACCTTAGTGGCAAATTGTTTCAAAATCTACCTTCCAATGTATTGAATTCAATTGTTGTGGCAACAGTTCACATTATAAGTAAAGTAACTACTTGGTTGTAAGAATAAGCCAAGGTTTGTAATACGAAATTATGTTAGAAAGTATGTTTAACGTTCAATCAATGTAATACGCGTTCCGAATGAATATGTAAAACTAGCTGGATTACACAAATAAATTCAAGAGTTTTTTAGATAACCTTGGCCTTGTGAAATATACAAACATCTTGGTAATAAGGAAGAGGCGTTCGTTTATACATTTATAAGAATTCGTTTAATGAGAAAAATACAATTTTCAATAAATGCCAATACTATATGTTTACTGTCACACAAGCCACATCATTACTGCATTAAGAAGATTACTAAAAACAAGAATATTATAATAAGAATGTAAATTGAATGATAATGGTCTTGAGGACGAAAACACACAAATTGTACAGAATGCTTTATTAAAATTTAAAAGTGATAATTATCTGTTTTGCCACTGAACGCGGAAGTTCGACTTGTGAAGTTGTGAACCTTGAGGTAGGCAAATATACGTATAGTAACAAGACTACTTAATCTATTTTTGGACAAAACATTATGTAAAACTTATAACCGTTAGTATAACATTATGGAACAACTCTTTATATATTCAAGGCAAAGAGAATAGGGCTACGAAAATGCTTCATTACGAATGCCAAATGTTTAGCTTTTTAGGGCCTTTTGATTGCTCAATGTCTGTTTAACTAGGGCCACAGTTAGCTTTATCTCAAGTGAAATACGAGGTTACCGTCGCCAAAACCCACTCGGTTATCGCATTCCACTGTCAGCGAAACAGAAACAGGAGCGGGGAGCTGCTGGCCGCGATCTCTTTGTGAACGCACCGGCCCTCGCTCGGCTAAATTGATACATTCTTGCGAAATAACCTCGCCCAACTTATTCAAACAATCGTAATAGACCGTTAAGGTACGGTTCATAATTTTATTGTTATTTGGAGCTTAGAACCTAAGCTCCGGATTTGATTTTATCAATCATCAAAACATCCTTTACTACTCTGGAGATAAAGTTTTTACTAAACATCAAAGGCGTGATAGTAGCATGATATTATAATTAGCTGGATTCTAGGCTATTTTACTATTAAAACGACGGAAATTTAGAGATAATGAAAACATTATTTTACAATCAGCTTAATTATTCTTGAATTCCAAAAGCAAATTCGATGCAACCTTGCAGTCTGTATTGTGGGTATAGCCAACATAAATTGTGGGTTCGGATCAGATTTTCATACGATTGCTATAATATAATACATGTAGGCGCGCACCATCTGCCTTGACATGATTTAATATTAAACGCGTATGGTTCGCAGTTTCAGTATTTATCAGAATTATTTAGAAAAAGTAGGTACCTAATACAGGAAACTCGCAATCGGTTGTAAGCCAAAATATAATTATATCCTCTTAATTGAAGGACAAAGGCTCGAAACGATGGATTATTTTAAATAAAATGTGACTAAGTTCATGAACATTTCAGTGGATATAAATAAAATATTTGGGGTTCGTTACAATAAAAGAGGGTCGAGAAACGAAGGCATCACCTACCCACACTAATGTGATCTTCCGTGCATTCAGCGCGGAGGAAGGTCATCGACCTCGTGGAGCATCTCCGCAAATCTTATATTCTGCTCACACCAGACCTATACATCCTTAGCTCTGTATATAGTTCATACTTAGGGGAAACGTGAACTAAGCGATCGACCACCCTCAAATCTTGTGAGGTAGAGGTCGTTAAAGACAACCTACGTTATAATAGGAATAACGTGCGCTAATATTGAGAATTCAGTTTAAGAATAGTTAAGTTTGATCACGTGCTACTGAATGACTAGCCCTGTGATGATCTCAACAAATGTCGGAACATTAAGTTACGTTAGAAGACACGACAAAAACAGGACGAAAAAAGTCTGTAGGGACTTCAGAAGGTGAGGCACTATCCGGTCGCGGATATCGACTACCTGCTAAATGAAAGAAACGAGTCTGCCCGACGAATTACAGAGGTACAAATGCGATCGACAGACATTGTTTTGTTATCGAAGGAACTGGTTCTTCAGCTTTAAATTATATAAATTATCACAGAACCACTTTTTGCGCTGGGCAATAAGATTGTAATTGTTGTTACTCCCAACTATTTTATTTCATTCACCTTTCCTTTAAGTGACAAACCTATTGCGAGAGAATATAAATAAACGATTCCTTCCACTGAAATATAACATACAGCTACACATATGTAATTGAATAATTCTTGCTGCGCTACGATAGAAAACAATTTAATGTTTCCTGGTAGTAATTGACATTCAATGCTGTGAATAAGATCATGGGAAAAGTAATTAAACTTATAAACGACAGGATGTTTAAATCGGAACGTTAAGCCTGTGGAGTTTAAACAAGAACGACATCACAAAATATTACGATGGGGTTCGGGGTGTCTAACTTTAGGGGATACCGTAACGAATAAGGGTGCGAAGGAATAAAGCGAAAACATCGAAACGCTATCAACAGTGGAAAGCTTCAAAGGGCATTGCTAAGGGGACATATACCGCTACTAAATCTGGTTGGTTTTGAATGTAAAGGAATAATCTATTAGAGATTTCGAATGACAAAAAATTTTACTATATAGCATTAAAAGAAACTCGATATATCTTCCACTATATACCTGTCATTAAATGGTCTACTTACACAACTAGAAAAGGTAAATGAGTGTGCGGGCTAAGCAACTTTCGCTAATGTAAGGTATGTAATTTAAAATTATTTAATTTTATAAAGGCAGTATGGGAATCAAAACAGACATCACAACGTGCACTAAACAGATTTTGTGAATACGGTACCAGTTTCATTTTGAATTTAAACTAACAACGTCAATCGTCGGAAAGTCCTTCGATGAACATGATAAAATAAACTAGTTCCGTGTTGACTCCAACAACCAAAATAGCTCACCTGGCTAAGGCCATTATTCTTTCGTATAATCCAATTTTCCAAATAATCGCACCAGATAACACAAACTGAATAAAAAAAGTGTAATGGTCCACTGAAATAGATTACACCGGTATGCGAAAGTGTATCACGTTTGACAGTTTCACTTCACCACATGGCTGGCGTATTGCGCGGGCTGTGCTGACGTGCGGCTCGCCTGAGTGTCGACGAGCAACTGCCGACTCTGCCGAGTGGCGCGCCGCGGCCGGCTCGGCGGGCCGCGGCGCCCGGGGTCAGCGAGGGCGGAGCACCCGGCACCGGCGCCCGCGGGACAGCTGCGCTCACCTCACCCTTTCTCCAAAGTGCTTTTATTGTATCGGTGAAAGCTTCTGCTCTTGATGCCCAACTTTCCGACCAAAATTAATTGATTCTATGGATTTTATTTTTTTGGCTCAATAATGTTTTTAACACAAAGTAGAATACATTTGCACCTATAATAGACTCTTTTCTCCTATAAAAGTGCCAATCAAAAGCGTTTAAGTGAATTTAAAATTCATCTATGCTAATTTTATAGATTTGTTTTTTTATTTATTTATTTAATTACACAAAATCCACAGCCCTTAAAGATGTACAATATAGTTACTTATAACAGAACTTACGGCCATTATTATTATTATTTATTTATAGATTTGATACGAACAGGCAGAAAAACTACTGTGTACCGATACGTATGAAAACTGATAATTTTTTATTGAGGTAACTTTGTTAATAATCCTCAATTATAATATAGATATGGTTATTACTAAGAACCTAAAGAATTCAAAATAAATATCACAATCATGATTCTCTAACGTCATAGATAGCATATGAATGACATGATTTTGACAATATTCATATGAAATCAGTCAGCGGAATTGGAGTGAACAGCGTACAAACAAAGGCTGGGTTTGGGGCGTGGTAGCAGGCCTAAATTATTCAGTTGCAGTAGAAGCTTAGTTCAGTGCACGAAGGAACATGTTGTTGCCCCCGAGTAGAGCCTTGAGTCGCCCTACCAGCCGATGCTCCAACGTAATTTATATCGATTTTAAACTTTATGTCTAGGGTTTAGAACTCAGAGATAAACAGTACAATGTACCCTGTATCATCGCGGTCAAGACACTAACTAATCAAGAGCATTATATAGGCATATCAAAGCCTTTGTTCGTAAACTCTACATAAGCAACTACAGAACAGACATGAATCAATAAGGATATTATAAATAGGTCGTTCAGAGCTTATCCGACAGTTGCGTATCATTTAAAACCATAAAATACTTGATAGGTATGTAGCTTTACAACCCATAAAACATGTTGATATTTCACAGTTTCGCATGTTTGTCATCGCACCATAGGTAATCTCCGACAGTAAATATTTGTCCTGAATTTCAACAGGTTTTCTAAGATTTTAGCCTGTAATAAAACTCTCTTTTCCCCCTTGATTTGGAGAAAGTTGAAGTAGCCAAATAGAACGACAATTGCCATGGCTAATCTTGATGGCATTGTGATTATCACCTACGCGACAATAATTCAAATATAAATTTTTACTCCGAATTGTTGGTTAGCGTCATGATAAATACGAGTACAATAAGTATAAAATTGGGTTCTTTGGTTATATTACACTACTAAAAACTATATTTTTGTGGATAATACGATTACTGTACTTACTAGGATTTTTTTTGTTTGTTGTAAAACATACCTACGTTTGTAATTATCTATACCTAAGATAAATTACATTTTTAGTCCTTTTGTTTTACGTAACATAAACTATGTGGAAAGGATCAAGAACAGCGACTAATAGGTTAGCCAGATGTACTTAGTGTAGGCTGCAGCCTGCATTCATGCATAAAGCGTGCATTGACAGCACGGGCTGAATATAAAACAAAATAATGTGACCGAGAGGGTTAATCAAAGTCAACGAGTCATCTCCCCCAAAGGCGTCTCAAACACTCGTCGACCTTGGCTCGAGCCTTCAGGGTTAACCTCCGAGGGGAAAAAGCCCTGTGGCCTCGGATTCCGCAGCCCACCTTACCTGCTCGGAATCTTCGCCCTTTTGTTCAACGCAAACATACACCTTCGTCCTCCAAACAATTCTTGTGAAATTCAATCGCTTTGAAACGTGTAAAAGGCTCAATAACCTCGCTATCATTTAATGTTACATTATTTTCCACATTATCAGTTAAAAATATCATGCATTTCATGTCGTTACATTCTGGTTTAATTTTAGAATTATTTTCAGAAGTCGTTGTCTTTTCAGTTGAATTTAAATCCTGAAGTAGACAAAACAAATTGGTTATTTTCTGATGCCTACGCAAGTCAACAACATTCAGAAAGTCATCATTAGAATTAATCCATAACGTTTATTGACTGCAATTGTTTACAGCCGTTTCATTTATAATTACTTGGTGATTAATTAAATGGCTTTATAAAATGATATAAAGTATGTGTGCTAACATTGTTACTGTCACTACGTATATGGTTTATGGGACAATATAAGTGGGTGTTTGTTTGCAGAAGTAGGGTGAGGATTCGCGTCATTGGTGGGGCTTGACCTGACCTGCTAGGTACAGCATCAAGGGCACTAGGACAATTCACTCCACCTTACATTACATCGTACCTTCAGCGTACAAATACTAACCAAAATTATTATATGCTGCTAAAATCTATATCATATAACATTATGTATGGTAAATAAATATTCACTATATCGTTAATTAATTACTCAATACGATATGAAAATGAAAAGAAAGAACTATCGAATATTGAGGTCCTAACTAAATAAGTCAACTATTAGGTACAATGCATTTTATTGTATGATTTATTATATATCATTTTAAATTTACCAGAATAAATATACAGGGTGTCCCAAAGTTATGGGCCATGGAGGGGAAGTACCTTAAATATCGTAGATAGTGAATTTTGCTCAAAGAAGACTTCATTTTATTTTTAAAAGTAAGTAATTCTGCATTCATAGATTTTCTAAAAATTACTTGCTTTGTCTGGGAATCGAACCGACTTACATGTGGAAAAAAAATTACTCTACTTTTATGATACCAATCGAAAGAATAGCTAAAAAATAATAACTTTGCTTAAGTAACATAGTATTTTAAAAGAAAGGAACAACATAAAATAATTGAGTCAAGGTCAAATGATCGAGTTGCAAACAGAATTGTGCCATATCACATTGAGTGTTCACCATAAAATGATTAGAAAATCAACAGGCAGCCGGGTCACAAGAAAATTGGCGAAGATTCTTAAGACAAGAGGGATCACATTTTGAGCATTTAATTAATTAATTTACAAAAAAAAAATATTTCATGTTTTTTATTTGATTAAAATAATTTTTTTCACGTTGTTCCTTTCTTTTAAAATACTATGTTACTTAAGCAGAGTTATTATTTTTTAGTTATTCTTTCGATTGGTATCATAAAAGTAGAGTAATTTTTTTTTCCACATGTGAGTCGGTTCGATTCCCAGACAAAGCAAGTAATTTTTAGAAAATCTATGAATGCAGAAATACTTACTTTTAAAAATAAAATGAAGTCTTCTTTGAGCAAAATTCACTATCTACGATATTTAAGGTACTTCCCCTCCATGGCCCATAACTTTGGGACACCCTGTATATGTGTGACAGAAAAGTAACCTACAAATTGCAATTTGCCTGAAGATTAGATCTAGGTTAAGAGGTTGTTGCTACTGCGATCAGAAATGTGTTTGTATTTTATTATTAAGGGGCCATATTACGTCAAATCGCTTGAAATTGCTTTTTGTTAACAAACATATCTTCCACAATAATAAAGCATTTACTTTGAGATTAATATATGTTATAGTTCAGGATATATGCTAGGGGATTACAGTTACAAAAACACGATTACATAAAATTTTCTCGATAGAAAAATAATCCAAAGTTCGCTCTAAATTTTACAATAAATCGTCGCTATTCAATAAATACTTTAAAATAAGCCTTGATACTTTGTACAGTAAACAAACAGGTTATAGAGCAGGGGTAGAGCGTGTTAGATTGTTAAAATTTTTATTATTTTAACCGTAAAATAAGAATAACTAAATTTGCGGAAAAATTCACGCGAAAACTGACCATTCGGGCATCTTCGTGCCTCAAATTCAGTCTAGCCGCGGCTTTGAAACTGGTAACATGTATCGCGTCGCTTCTTGCATTCAGATCGCTATATAACGCACTAAATACGTAAAAAATGAATTGAAAAATTATTGTACTTGTTTGGTTTTTATTTCAAATATGCGAAATCTGTATAATAAGTGCAAGAAGCGACGGAATCGTAAAAAGATAAAGTAACCTACATTCGTTACAAACGTAAACAAAACGTATAGACAGTAAAGCTTTCATGACATTTTTGACACCAAAGCATTTTTCGCCCTTTGGATTTCAAATTTCTGTTTTGTCTGTGGCTTATTGGACAATCCACACAGCATCATAACAGAGCTTATAAAGTATATGGCGAGACGAAGTTCGCGGGGGCAGCTAGTATACATATAATAATAAAGTGTAGGTAGGTACTTATATATTATAATAAAATACAAGAGGAGACTTCAAACAATAAATTCATAAGTAATACATGGATTATGACTTAATAAAACTTTTTTATAGTTTTGAGATCTCAAAGAGTTTTGATTTATTTATGATAACTGTCATAAATTATGTCATGTCAATTCATGAAAAGTAAATTTAAGATATTTCATAGAACAAACAAATCACTACGTTTTTGTGCTTCTTAACCCTACGTTGCTATATCACACACAACCAATATAACTATGATTTTTTTAATATAACCTGCGCGTATAAAGAATTTATCTATAAATGGCGTCCGCTCGCATGCGTTCTCGCTCACTCTCTATCGCTATCTATACTCACACAGTGAAGTACGCGCTACAAAAAGCTTTTTTAACGTCCGTTAAAAAAGCGTTCAAATAGAACATTTGCATACCCAAGTACGTGTTCACACTTTGGCGCTTTTAGAACGTGACGCTTTTTAGGGTTCCGTAGTCAAATGGAAAAAACGGAACCCTTATAGATTCGTCATGTCCGTCCGTCCGTCCGTCTAACCACGCACAAAGGACCAAATTTGAGTCCAATTGCGGAAAAAGGAGTCCCCAAACTAAACCGTCCGTCCGTCCGTCCGTCCGTATGTCACAGCCGTTTTACTCCGAAACTATAATAGCTATAAAGCTGAAATTTTGTAAGTAGATGTATTCCGTGAACCGCACTAGGATTTCATAAAAAGTTTTAAAAAAATCATTTGCATTTGGGGGTCCCCATACATAGAACCGAAACTTTAAAAATTAAATTAAAATTATTTTTTGATTTAAAAGCGTTCGTATGAATTATCACATTGAAGACGTTATAAAAGCGCCGACGCCGGGTTTATAACGCAAAGCTGTTTAAACTCTTTAGGTACTTTACTTTTTATTTAAAATAAGTATTTTGTAAAAAATACTCTGTAGGGACCGAGATAAAAATACTATTTAAATAATAATAATACTACAATAATACCATGGAAATATGCTCGAATTAAAAATAATTTTGGTATTACGTTTATATGGGAAATTCGTCGTGACGCCTGTTTGAGAAATTGTTTTGCCAACCGTACCATACGTACCCGCCGCCATGGTCAAATATCATTTTTTATTGCGCGGGTTATACCTATCTTATAAAGTCTTTTATTACTTAAAAAAAAAATTGACCACTTTCCGCATGCCCTGCGAATGATATTTTAAAATATAGGTAGGTGACTGCATGTTTTGCCATATATTATATGGAACTAAATATAAAAACAGTTTTTCCCTTAAACTCAATTCATATGAAATTTTTAAATCAATTTTAAATATTTATAACTTACTTTACTTTATTTATCTAAAAGACATAATATGACCATCACAAATTTTAAGAAAAATAATCATGCAGTTAAGGGTTAAGGTTTAGGAACTTATTCTTTTATAAATTCACTTTTATCTAATATTGAAGTATATCATACGGTTTGACTTTTCGTTTATAAAATTAATCAGAAATAAGAGGCAGACTATGAATTTTAACATTTCATGTGAAATTTAGTTCAGAAAACTTTATTTATTTATTAATAAAATCCCCAGCCCTTTCATTTTTCTTAATAACTGAGCTTACGACCAAAAAACCTAATAAATAAAATTGAACCAATAAATATTGCTAGTTCCTAGACAATTCACAAAGCAACATCTAGCCCCGTGGTAAGCTAGAATCTTGTGTTACGGGTGCTAGATTTCTGATATATATACTTAATATAATATACATACACATTTATGAAAGTTATTTAAAACACGGGAAAAGCCGTGTGTGGAATTTATACTTTAAACTTTAAAAATACACATATCCGCTTAAAGATATATTTTAGCGCAGGCGAAGCCGCGGGGCGGAACGCTAGTATTACCTTGTATATCGTAGGGTCTACAAAATGAATTTCAAATTATAGAAGTAATTTGATGTGTCAGATTTTTGCGCGAAATACATACTCAGCTCGGGCTCACGCGCCTCTCCTACTTATTTAGCCGAACTTAGCCGATCGTCGAGTTTGCGCTGATGGGGGGTGCATCCTTAAAAACAAATAAACAAGATTATTATTCAGTAAGCTAGTAAATAACGATGATCACAATTAAACGCATAGCAAATTAATTTAACCTTCAACATTAAAAATAAATTTAGCTATTCATCATCATGAATCATGACCCCTTTTAACTTTCACACTGCTGGGACATAGGGACTTCAAACATGCCGGTTTCCTCATGATGTTTGCCTTCACCGTTACAGCACGTATTTTCAAAGAGAACATTTTTTCAAGGAGCAAAATCTAGAGGTGCACGGCGGGGTTAAACCCCACGACCTTTCATTCGGAGAAAGTCAAGTGTTGAATTGCCTAATGGTCCAGAATACAAAGATACCTCATCTTCATTATCGAACAACAAAGACAAGAACAGTTAGTTAGCCACAGCATAAATAAAGCATAAGCTAAACATTTGCCACAGTTATTGATGTATTCGAAACCTGGCATTTTGGAGATCTGCAATTAATATGCCAGAGATATTAGAGAGCTTACTAAAACGCAGATATCTCTGGGGCGAAAGGCTGGGTATATTTTTTTTAGAAACTGCAGTGAGTGCCCGCAGATCCGCTCGCTCACACTTTCCACGATTAACTTTCTCATTTACAATGCAAGTTGACCTTTCGTTTCTATAAAGCGCAATTCAATAAGGGAACTTAATGTAACCGTATTAGGAACAAGCATTTAGATTTAATCAATGAAAATTTATAAAAATCTAGGTCTATACAACGTCACTTTCGATATAAGTATGATCCTCAGTTTCCTGCCCTTTTCCCGTAGAGTCCAACTCTACGAAAGACCGATTCGGATCGGAGTATGATACCGCTCAATCCACGATATTCCATCTTGCTTGACCCTGGACCATAGACAAGTTTCATATAAAAAAAACACCAATCCTCCAGACTCTTTGCAGGAATTGGATTAACTTGTCATGTTGAACGGTTAAAAATGTACCAAAAGGCAAGTTTTAATGGTTTGACAGTTGGTCCGATTATGGCATCTGCGAAATTACACCAGGTGCATTCGCGAGGTAGCCTACCATCAACGTCCGAAGTGATTAATAGCGTTAGGAGTGTTAAAAAGTTTAAGGTTTACTTTTTTAATACGTATTTTGCTCGGAACTTTGTTCACTTTGTTAAAAAAGCATATTCAGAGAATTCAACTTGTTGCAAATAGGCGAATAAGCGGCATATCTTAAGAGTATGGCGGAGGACGAATTTCCCATACAAACGTAATACCAAAATTATTTGTTATTCAGGCATATTTCCATGATATTATTGCATTATTATTATTTAAATAGTATTTATCTAGGTTCCTATGGAGTTATTTTTACAAAATACCTACTTTAAATGAAATTAAAGCCAATCGCTTTTTGCAAATTTTTTACGTTAAAAATGCATGTTTTCTTCTTATTGGTTTGGTATGAAAAACAACAATATCTTAAAAATTATTTGCATAGAAACATAGCTTATATTGTGAAGTCACCAAATAAAAATACTTTGTGAGGAATACAAAATGTTTTCAGTCATCATTTTTGGTATTACGGAACACATCCAAATTCATACCAAATTTTCAACAGCTAGTATTGCTTATCGCTCGCACTAACTCACACTAGTGCAACGCGTATTTACAAGAACGCTCGGAACTCTTTCGTCGTGAGGGAAGGAGTCTATCAATAACCAATAAATACTCTAACGTAGTGATTATATTCTCTTTGGAGTCTATTATATTTATTTTTTTCTAAATCGGTGTCTAAAAAGTTACTGTGACGTTACTGTGACTTTGGGTTTGTTTACAAATTTTGATATTTTTCTATTTTATAAATTGTAAGTCGCATGTAATGCTTTAGTGTAAACTGTTACATTGTGTGTTAAAATAAAGAATTTGTATTTGAATTACGGTTTGGTAGCTGATAATGGACTCGGAACGTTGGAGTGTATCTCACAGTAAGTGCCTAACTTATATTATTGTTGCTTGTTTTATTTTAAAGTACAACAAGTAAAATCAACCTACCATCGTAACTACTTACCTATAAAAAACTTACCCACTCAGTAATTGTCCCTACCTACCTACGTAGGTAAGTACTTATCTAACATGTTGTTTAGGTAATTACTTACTTATATCTAAGGATAAGTGAAGAAGGGAAGTACTAGGTAGGTATATGTACGAAACATTGGATGTTTCATTTAGAATCATTTAGTCTTAGATTCCCGCCGCGGGACAACTATTTGTATGATCTGCAAATATTTGTTCCGGGTGTCTGGGTGTTATACATAAAATAATATCCATAATATTAAGTACTTATATCAGAAATCTAGCATCCGTAACACAAGCTACGAGCTTACCACGGGGCTAGAAGTTGCTGTGTGAATTGTCCGGCAATTTTTATTTATTCTGTTGTTTCAATGTATAAGTTGGTCTTATAGCCATAGTAAATTGATTAGATTATAATTTGTATAAATATTTACAGAGCCACGACGATCAAGCAAAAAACGCCTGTGGTGTTCAGTTCCCAGGAAATGAGGAAAAAGAGGTCCCTTCCCGTAAAGAAAAGAAATACACGAAAAAAAAAAATAATATGATTTTTGATATGATCGAACAAAGTGATGACATGTGATGAAACACTAGAGTTATTATTATGTTGTATGTTTTAGTATAACATTTTAGTAGGTACCTATGGTAATTGTGTAAAATAATTTAGGCACTTTGGTTGCCTGAAAGAAATCGCTTTGAATGATAAGGCCACCAGTTCTATGAATAAATAAGTTCTATTGCTATTCTTTATAATAATGATTAAATTAAGTTTTTAAGGTGATGAATAAAAGTATTATCTGTCTAGCGAAATAAATGTTTACCGCTAAATCCTTTCTTTTGTTCTCTAATCATAATTTTATAATGCTCGTAATTTTGTAATCCTAAATTTAGAATATACGAATATACATAGTAGAAGCAGAACCGTATGACGAACCTATGTACCTACAGACCAGCCAAATTCTGAAATTAAAAATAAAACCTAGTTTTACTTAGATACACGTATTGTTTGTGCAGCAAGTGTTTCAAAAGCGAAGCCGGTGCCGTCAAACGATTATTAAAACATTAGATATCTTTTTCTATGGTCATGACATGAAACATCAGGTGAGCTATCCAAAATTCCTAATACAACCTAACTACTCACGCACACAGTCAAACACTGTGGTTGTCGTCATCGGCTAAATAGAGATAGCGATATGCGGGGCGATTTTCGCACGCGCCTCGAATTGAAATTCCCTGCAAGTGTCACCGGCCCCTTAAGTGCGAATTTTGTTTGTGAATATTGGATTTCTAGTGTCAAAAGTGTCTTTAAAACATTTTAGTACAGTGTGGCAGCCCTATTAAAAGCGGGAAAGCTCGATAGCACAGCAAGGTGAGGTGAAACCCCCAGAAAGTTGGCGCTGCGCTATCGGCTGTCACGAAAGCTTTAGGTAACTCCTATCTACAACTTTCAAAAACTACCAACAGTATTAACGGATGTTTAATATTTTTTTATAATTAACACGCTATTTTGAATTAAATTTTAATTGGGAAAATTATTTGTCAAATTTAATCAAATAATAATAATTATTAAGCCTTACTGAAAATATATACGACCATAAATATTAGATATTGATATTCTTTACTTATTAATTAAAGTCAATTTATTATACAGACGAGACGCTAGGTTTCTATTTAATAATAGAAACACTAAAGTCGCTCGCCATACCGCATGAGACATTATAGGACGTAACAGTGAAAGTGCATCTCCAGAGCTACAGCGCAATTGGATCATTTTTCAGTCGTGATCAGAGAGAGAAATGCAAGAAAGCGCCAAGCGAGATGGTACAGTAAAAATTTGAAAGCGCTACACAATAGCGCGTTGTCGAAATTGGAAAGTTGAGTGGCGTGCGTTCATTGCATAACAGCTCTTACAGTGACGCTGTCGAAAGGTAAGGAGTGACGTCATCGGTATGAAAGTGCATCGGCCGCAGCCCCTCCGCCGGAGCAGTGCACGTGCATTGCGCTGGCTTCCTGCATTGAGGACTTTCTATTGGGAAACTGCCGCGTCGGCGCGCGACCACTCCACTGCTCCCACTAGCCGTTGGGAAATTCGACTCTCACACATGCCTAAGATGCATCCGATTGAGCAATCATCTTCACAATGCGCTTACACAACGCCTCACACCGTACTGGCCTCGGGGCGAATGGTGACAATTTCAGTTATACGCTCGCGATTATTTAACTGTAGAATAATCTATTATATCAGTACTTTCGTGATGCATTTTTGAATATAAGAGATATAACAGTCGAGTTTAAATATAAGGTAAAGAACTTACACTTTTGTGCGAAGATCCAGAGGCCTTTTAATAGTACCTGAAACATACACAAAGAAATCAGACAAAGTAAAACAATTAATTTAAGAAGATATTGTATAATTGTGGACATTTGTGGATGAGGTAAACTGTTCTCTGCTCTGACCATAATAAGGGACTTGAAAAGCTATAAATTCTCACTGTGATAGGTTGCAGTTGTGACTTTACACAGGAACAAATAAATAAACGAAACGGTAGTAAAACAACGTATTTTGTACTAGTAATAAGCTTGAAATCAATATACTCGTAAGACGCCTTGACACTGTTTGCTTTTACAGGCCGGCGGATGCGTGAGGCAGATGATGCTTTACAATGGCCATAATAATAATGACTAGAAGAGTATATTTTAAACTAAATTCGATAACCAACCAAATTATCACATCCTGAAATGACCAGGCCTTATTAAAGGATTTACAAATAAGGGATGTATCTCATAGTCATAATATTAGCTCAGCACGTGCACTTATCGGTTCAATATTAGAAATACAAATCAAAGTGTAAGAAAATATGAATAGAGAAATATTATGCAAAACTAACTAAGCAAAGCGTATAAATATTTTTAATTGATTAACCGAGCGCTGATGAGCATAAGTTAAAGTTATTTTTGCAACGGCCGTTTAACAGCACTTTAAACAGGCATTGCCATACAAATGTCACGCTGATTGACCAATAAGTGAGAGAGTTTAAAAAATTGAGGTCTCAGCGCGGGACGCTCTTCAAAGGAGTTCATGGTTGAATGGAACATGTACGTACAGTAATCGAACGTTTAATTACAAACAACAGTCAACCTTCACGCAATAAACATAAAGCTCACAATGAGAGAACTCGTAAAAAGTAGTTCCTAAATGTAGGATTGAGAACGGCATTGAATGAGAAATAAATTAATCTTTGAACGCTGAGGAATAAAGTTGAGTTTCGTGTAAATAGCTGCGGCGGCATTCAAGAAGTAGGTTGAGAGAACGCTCGTCTAGATATACCCGCACATCACAAAGACGATATATCATTAGCTCATCGCTGTAGGGCATACTACTGACTGACATGCCATTTCATAAAAGTGTAATTTTATATAGAGTAACATTATCATTATCAGAACCAGGTCACGTGTTGATAATTTAATGATTTTAATGTAATAACGCCACAAAACTAAATCAAGGTTCTGGTTAGATAATTAAGTAGTAGTTTTTAAGTATTTCAACAATTAAGACAAAAAACATAAACAATAAATAAAACTCAAATTGATATACATAGAGTTATTAAAAACTGACTCCGCCCCGCGCCTTTGCCCGCGTTATAATATTTCCCGCTGTAAAAACACGACTTTCTTTTATATATAGTATATATACAGCCTATTAAGGCTTTATCGATTTGAAAATGAATGAGCGATGAACAATATCGCATCAACAACACTAATAAAATCACCGACATATTCATTAAGATACAACCAAACAACAAGTTTAAAGTGAAACTAGAAATCGATAATTACAAGGGAAATAACGTAGAAAACTTGGTAGGTGTTATTGAAAGCGGGATATCTAGAACAAGATCTTTAGGCAATAAATAGTAACAGAACGGAAAGGAGAGAGGCTTGCGCACTTTCTATTAGGAACAAAAGTAACGAGCCAAAGTGTGATATAATCGCAGCTCGCGGTCGCAATATTGCTCTACCGAAACACGGAAATGATAGTGGCTCTGAAACTAACGATAGACGAACTTTCACGGTATACAGTCGCTCTCAAACTTTAAGGGTTGATGCAACGTACTTTTAGTATTACTATTTACACATTTTTAAGAGTTTAATAATCTAAGTAAGAAAATTCAGATTTAACAACGAGAGCACTATACGTAAGTATTGTCTAATATTTCAATACATGGCTGGCATATGCGTTCTCCTATTATAAGATAAGGCAATAGTATTTTTTTAAAGTAAACCTAATTATTGTGTTCCAATAGTACCTAATTATTGTGTTACAATAATTCTGAAATACTTTTTAATTTAGTACCTATATTTCAAGCTTTATCATAGTAGGAAATATACCTATTAAAATAACACGAAATGAACTAGTGATTCTGATATTGATCAAAATTCACTCGGGCCACGTGCATATTACAGGCGCCGTGATATTGCACGTATTATACTAAAATATAGGCCACATAGATTCAAATTCGTGCGTATTTGTTAGGAGGAAGTGCAGAATACTTTGCAATCGGCACGAAACACAAAAATACAGTCGATTTGCGAACCTCATCTTTGAAGTAGGTTAAAATACTGGCCATTTACATTAAACGAAAGGTATAAACGATAACAATGTTGTATCGACATCAATAATAACATTTTGAGAAACGCAGCGACGTAAGAAAAGGAAGGTAAGCAATAAGTCAAGATCTTTAAGGAAGAGAAAAGCTACGATGTTGATGTCGTACGCCAGTTGCCTTTCGTAACACCCACTGGTACAAACACTTACCCAATAAAATACCAGCAAAAGAGAAAATGTATTTCAATGATATTACAAAACAAACGAATCATATTATTTAAAGACGTTTTTTAATCGTACAGCAGTTATTAAATTATGTGTGTTGGTTAAGAAATTTAGTTGGTATATTTCATGAAAATTTACTTTTTAGCTGTCAACAATATTTAGTACAAAATGTACCTATACATTGTATTGGAAGTAATCAAATGTATGTTAAAATAGTCTTTGATTATTTAAATTAAAAGATCAGAGGGATTTAATGATAGGATAGCCTCTAAATAAAGTCTACAGGTTATTTATGGGCCATTTTAAATATTAATAAAACCGAAAAATTTTAGTCGAATCTTAATGTAATCTGTCTGTGTAATGTGTCTTGCTCAAAGATAAGGGCAAACATATTTGCTAACAAACTCCGCAAAATTATCTATAGAACCGTTGCATTTTGCAACGAATAGGTTGGTTTGGATTAGTCGGTAATGTGTTGCAAGTTATGAATACCTAACAATCTGGCTATGCCACATTCTATGACAAAGCGCCAGCCAGCCCGAAGGGTATATAATACGAACAACGCTTCGCACTTTTCCAAACATTTTAACATAAGAAGTATGGATTAATAAGCACTATGTCATACTAGAAAATTTAACACATGTTTGAAATATTCATCTCTTAATTAATTTACGTAGATATGGTTTTAGAATCATGAATAAAATATTTATTGTCTCGATATCAATCAAGACTTTCAAAGGTTCTAGTTAACTCCGCCGCACGTGCAGAGTTACCAAATGTTTTACAACACTTTGTTTAAATAAACGGGGCGTGTCATTTTAGTGACACATAATTAAATTGAAAAAATATATACATATAAATACGAAACGGCTTTTCCAGGCTACAAACTGGAATACTTTCTTTGAAAACAATTAAATTTATCAAATAAATTCCATATTTAATTGTATTTATTAACAATTACAACATTAATAACAGCCTAATCGCTTATATAAGGCGATAAGACTGGCAAATATAGTTAGCTAAATTTGTTGTCTTACGAGTATAATTGTTGATTTAGATTTAAGCGTGAATAAAGTAACTCTATCTAACAATTTGGTAACATTCAGTCGGTTGCACCGTAACATACAATACACCAAGACATATTCTATTGCTTCTAGCTAGATAATTCCGCAACCCGGTGGGCACCAGGCCTAAATTGCATGAGATCTCGCCGAGAAATACGTTCACCGTCCTAGATGCGCGCCGTACTTTCGTTTTGAAATCGGCGCGCACAATTGGCCGTATCGAGACAGACTCCAGCTGCACTGCACTCAGAAATAAACATAAAATAAATAAATATTGCAGGACAATTCACACAGCAACATCTAGCCCCGTGGTAAGCTCGAAGCTTGTGTTACGGGTGCTAGATTTCTGTAATATACATACATACAACACATTAAATAAATAAAATAAATAAATAAATATTGGACAATTCTACACAACGACATCTAGCCCCGTGGTAAGCTCAAAGCTTGTGTTACGGGTGCTAGATTTCTGATATACTTAATATAATATACATACATTAAAAGAACGCTACGTAAAAATTACTAAACGACTACCAGCTATAATATGCGGCATTGCAAGCGCTAAATTTTCAATAGGAAAACGTTATTTGGTCGCATCTCTAAAATTATTTTCAAAGTATTTGAACAAGAAACGGGTAACATACCATGATTTAATTGTTTTTGAGTTTTCCGATATTTCGACACTGTTGCAAGCGCCATGTTCACGGACAAACTCATAAAAAAAAAAGTTAAAAAGTTAGTTTAAAAAGTTATATTTTCAAAGTGCTCACTTTCGTATCCAGATCTATGTACAAACTCTGAAAGTTTCACATATTTGTAAGCTGAATACGATTCTTTTTAGAGGTTTTAAACAAATCACAGAAAAACATAACACACAATAAGATTATTTAATTATTTTTTTATATTATTAATTAAATGATTACGTTAGAGTATGTAAATGAATTTGTCTTACCAATTATGAGAAAATCTCTTGGTCAAAAGAAGATAGATATGGCAAGTATTCAAGATTTTGGGTGATGGTCATAAATAGGGGTACGGCAGACGCGGAAATGTCAGCATTACACAGATAATAGAAACTGAAAAACACAAAAGAATCTAGAAACGTTTTTGAAGAAACAAGACTGTTGCAATTGAAAGTCTAGGAAGAAGTTTCTCTTTCTTCTTTTGATGGATGATCGTGACGAGTGACGATACTTTCGACGGCATTCAATTTAGAAAACAAAATAAAGTATTCGTTTCTGTTAAGCGCAGCATGCTTATTAACGATAGCTGTAGGCATGCATTCATTTTTGTTACATTTACTTTCGCTCTGCATATTTCTACCGCAAAATGGTAATGTGCCCATTGCCGTGTTCTGGTTCAAGACAAGTCTATATGAAGTCACTGGGTCGTAGATAATGCTGGGAGTGCTTGTATCCTAGTATTTACGCACAACTAAATAACTTTTATAAATCTAATCGTTTTTCGTAAATTTTTGTTTTGATCTTTAGCGTTTATACCTATAAGCTTTAGTCGTTCCGCTCCCTCGTACGCTAATATTTTACTTTTGTTATCAAAGGTTTATCATTATTATATTTATGGAAAACCTGTATTTTAAATCAGTTTGGTATATTTAAAGTAGTGTTTTTAATGTGTTAAATAGAAAAGCATTCATATTGATTTAAAAGATCCAATTTTTTAAAGTATAAAGTAACTTCCGTCTATGCAAAAGAATAATGCTTCACATTTTGGGCAACGTGAATTAAAATAATGATAGTTCGCGAAACATCACGACCATCACGACTTTTGCAATTCGTGTTACACTAACCGCTACGTAGAGAATGTGACATAATTTCACTGGCTCTCTATTGCAAAGCGGGCTTAGAAACTGTGTTACAGCAGTTAGCGGACGTAACAAGATATAGGTAGCGTGCAAAACTATATTTGTTACGTTTCGTTTCATACATTTAAGTATGAAATATTAATTACTAGTACCAATACTATGAAAAACCATCAGATAGGTTATAGGTTAATATAATACCGTAGGTTAGGTACCACTTGAAAAACCATCAGATGGGAAGAGTAAAGATGACAGTTTACTCAATTTTAAGTTTTATAGCTGTTTTACGGTTACTGTGTCGAACAGTGGTGGGTCGTACGTAATATGATACACGTACGAAAACGCACTCTGGGTCGCCTTCCCTTCGTTATTACAAAATACATGCGTGATTTCTCCATCAGTTTCACCGCGGAAGGTACGAGTACACGTGTCGACATGTCATGTCAAATCCGTTCAAACAGGCATATAAAGTGGCATTTCATTTATGCAGTCAGCGTGCGCCAGATTTCATAAGCGATCTCTCCGCACCCTGATCTAGGTTAGGTGGTCGGCATCAGCAGCGGCGGTGGCGTATCGAGCGCGTCCGATGTTAACCTACATACGGCACATCGGTGGCACACTTACAACAACAGAGTTGGGGTCGAGAACACCCGGACCCGTGAAAATCGTGAGCCAGCCTCCCCCTCCCTTGCGACCTCTCTCGCTCCGAGGCCCGCAAACCGTCAAACTTTGTTAGATAAGAGATTGCTGTATACCGAGTCCCACTTTCATGAGGTTGCCCTGAATATTGAAAGGAAAATATAATTATTTAAACGCTTTGGTGACACTGAGAATTGAGGACGATATGAACAATCAGGACATGGACAAGAACAATAATAACTACGTGCGATAAATTGCGCTTTAATAAAACATTTTGACGCGACCTATAACATTTTGTTAATGTTCTTTCTTGGTGTTATTATTGTGTTCTGAAAGACGAAATTACCAGAGATTTAAAAACCTTTAAAATTTACGAAATGTCCGTGATTTTTTTAATTATTTTAAAATTAATAATTAGTTCGTTTTGTAGGTATGACTATGTGAGTTGAGAATACTTGAGAACTTGAGAGTGTTGAGTTGAGACATACACAAATCAGATGCCTAAATGAAAGTAGCATATCTTTAAAAAGTTTAAATAATATACATAAATAAACGAATGTATCATACACAGATGCTTTGACTGCGAGTTATTCATCAATATTATCTGAGCGTAGCCTTTAAATGTAGATATTTATAAGTATAGTTTATACATGTATACCCCTGTCCCTACCCGTATGTCCCCATTTCCGTTCTTTTATTCCACATGCAAGCTCACTGAACCGATTGTAGCATTGAAATTTGGTTCGAATTATAATCACCGTAAAGTCGTAATTATCACGATTAAGATTTCGAGTCTCGTTCAGTGGTTTTTAAGAATAAATTTATCCGGCGGTAGATCGTTAACCGCATTCAGGGTTTCAAGTTCCTTGCCAAATTGCTGTTTGTAATTGATACGTACGTACTGAAAAGCGAAGCCAACGAAAGCCCTTGCCCGGACGGACGTGGCTTTTTCAAGGGTCACACAGATGAGGCAAGTGGCCCGCTGCAGAACTGCGTCGGGACAAAGGGTCGACGCCCGGCCACAAACCACCAATCGATAACCTGATTTGCACACCACTGCATGATTCACGAATTACTATGTCGCTTAATAAGGTACTTATATCTCCTGCCTAGCAACACAATGCTATCATTTAGGCAACTATAACTGACAGCGTAGCTTGCGTAATCAGACCCAATGTGGTTTAGATTAGCTGCTTAGCATAAAAGGATGACGCAGTGTACGATGCCTGATTTTCAATGAATGGTCAGGAAAATAAATCTAGCTTTTAGTTTGAAGTCTGACGGATGCAATGAAAATGCAACATAATGTTGTGTTTACGAGGATGGACATTGTCGTTTCTTCCTAAAAGTCCATTTCGCTGTATAAATACACTCAGATATTTATAGACGTTTAAACAACAATGCTGACATTAACGTATCTATTCGCAACATTACTGTTAATATTTACCGAAATATAAAAGCGTGCTTAATACTACCGCAGACTCATGCATGCAGAGAACGTAGTTCCAAAATAGGAGCTTGTGTCAGCCCTGGAGTTGATGGAAGGCGACAAAGCAAGCGTCCAGGAGTCCGCGTACAAACGGAGGTTGACGCCCTCGCATCGGACGAGTCAACCACAGACTGACCCGACTCCCATCAACAATGCACTTGCAACTCTGCACGTACATGAATAAAGATCATTCTTCCACGGACACTTATTGCACCAGTTAGACAAAACTTTCAAAGTTCAGAACGTAAATGAACTTTATACATAGGTACCTAGATAATTTCGTTACAGGAAATATCAATCCGTGCCTCATAGATTAGATATTTAAATACGTTTATTTTGAGCAGGTCAACAAAACGTCCCAATTATATCAGTTCAGGCGGAGGTAAATCGCTCAATTATACTACAAAGCTCTTCTGGAGAATTTGGTGGCTCGTAAATAGGAAGTAGCTAAAGAATCAAAGGGAGACTACTTTAGTCGCCACAATTGATGAGTGATGTTACCGACGATATGATCCACAATGTATGTTAGTGGTTTTACTATGCGGTAAAGATTTACGATCTCACAAACAGGCTATAACAATTTTCATCCTCTACCTTTGAAGATATTGTATCTAAATATATAAAAAAGACTCCCACTGAGTCCCAGATCCAAAGTATAGATCTATTGATTTACTTCGCCTGAGATATTGAGGTGGTCAGCCTGAATAGACTTAGAATGTTACAATGTTTTTGATTTAACGTGTTTCCGAATTAGATCGAGGTAAAGCGATCACAAACATGATAACAAACAAGATAAGTTATCTATCAGTAAACAGACTATGCGAAACAGTTTGTCGTTTAAACGGGGTTACGCCACATACATCATACGAAATAGGAAACGATAGTATAGGATTAAAGGGCCTTATCAGAGATAGTGACCGTCAATACAATACGGAAATACAAAAGAACTTAAATTTGCCATGAACAAATAAATGGTCAGATTAACAGTTAGTATGAGTTCCTAGAGTTCAGGTATACAAAAACTAAATACGATTTTAGGAAATAGGTAAGCATTGTCGAGAACACTTTCATCATCATCATCATTTCAGCTATCGGCTGGACATAGGCCTCCCTTAATTATTTTCAGTTATTACGGTCGGAGAACACTCTAGCTTGTTTCAATAACTGTATAGTAATATATAAAACTATATAGTAATCAATACTATACAATGATTGATTAAAGATTCTATGTAAATATATAAAACACAGTTGGACATATCCATATATTTATTTATCTATACTGTCTAAAAAATATCCAGCTGTGGACGATGACTAAATGAAGTTGAAATAACGTTTCTGTTGTTTTTCGGTATCAAATTCTCAGTCAGAGATACTTGTATAACCAAAAATATTTAACAATGAGTTTATTGCAAGTATGATTCAGGGAAACTGCTCCAAAATATTAACTAGGTACATGAGTAATCGCGGACGAAGTACTTAATCAAATGAGTAACTTTACTTCTAGGAAATGAATTGGGGCATATGGGAGTAATCATAATTGCCATCACTTGACATGTCACAGTTTTTGGACGCCTGAAACACAGTTTATTTATACTAGCTCACGAGCCTATGAATCATTATACGTTTTGTAACATTTTTATCTGTTTTTTTTTTACTTTACTTTTAAGTTAACCCTGACATTATTTACATTTATTATTGACAGATTATGATCCAATTTATACAACACCTACTCTACGTTCTTGTAAATTTAGAGACAATCGAAAATAATAATTTCCTCATTAAAATTACTTCCAATAAAATGGATCCCTGTGTCATGTATTTTCTAGATAAAGAGATACGATGAATAAGAATTATGATAGAAATCTGACCTCCTTAGATAACACAAACTTGACATATCCTTGCGAAAACTGCTTACGTTAAACAGATTAACTTAACAAGGTTTTTCCTTCTTAATTTTTGTCACAATTCCAACCACATAGGAGTTTCAAAAATTCAAAACATGGAAGGTGTGTGTGATATATGTACGATTTACTAATAACTTGGTTCACGTCACATTTAATCACATAAAGACAATAACTTAGAGACGCCATGTGTGGCCCTAAACACTAAATGAGTACACCTTTAGTTTCAAGATAATATTATTTCATCCCCCCACCGCTAGATTAAATACCTAAATCGAAAACAAATAGGCGTAAAAAAGCTTACTTGAAATTGAAACTACTTAAGTGAAAGTAAATATTTATCCCAAGAGAAACGACCAAAAATAAAGCTTAGGAACTCGTTACATAAAATATTCAGCAAACCATTTCGGATACGACCTAGAAAACGTAATGATTTCCATTTATCATCCCAGTCCTTGGCCGAAGTTGCTCAAGGCCCTCAAGGTCTTTTTCCCGGAAATATCCTTCAAACCGGGAAAGCGGCATTGTGCCTATATAAACCAAGGTCTATCTGACCTCGTTTGGGGGTAACACGGACTAATCTTACGATCCGCCCGCCGATTTAGGTTACATTAACAAGGTTACAAAAGATTACGTTGCTAAGGCCTTCTTGACATTCGGGTTAATACAATAATAGTCGTCACTTGTGCGAAACTCAGGAGGCAGGACGCAAATCAAACATTTGCTACTCTTAGAGGACGACAATTAAAATTGTCAGAACTTTAAGTTCAGTTTAAAATTGTAATTATGATGTTTTTGTCATAAAATAAGGTTAATAAGTACTTCTTTGAACTAAGAGAATACACACCCATTTAGAAGTTTAAATAAATAAAGTAGGTACTCACATCAATTTAAAGTTTGAATAGCACTAATCCGCCGAAGTCTATTCCAGTTAAAATCAAATGAAACATCAACATCCTTAAGTGAAAAATATTCATGTAGACTGGATTTCCTAAAAAAAAAATTAACAAAATATTAGTAATTGAAATTAATTACTAAATTATATTTTGTGTAATTTTAAAAGTACATTGACTTTGTTCAATTAATTTATAAGAAAGTGTATCAGGAGCAGGTAGCGCCATCTCTTGCTTTTTATAGAAATTAAAATACATTATGCTGAAGACAAATCTTACACTTATTTTGCTCTACTGTTTAAACATTGTATTTATAAGAGGCATATCCACTCAATTGCTTTTGATAATTTGGATTACATTTATTAAAATTTTCTTAATTAAATTACAAAATGTATAACGTATTTTATGAACATATAAAACATATTTCATAGTGACCAATGCCAGTAAATAATCCTATGAAACATCATACAATTTACATAGGGTAATTAAAATTGGTTGTTTATGACAAGACAAGATGTTCTTAATAAGCAGTTTAATATCAGTCGAATCAGTATGTTGCTGTGTGAATAGTATAATAAATAAATATTTATATAGGTAATTATAATATTTAGATAATATTATTATTTATTATATACATCCTACATTATATACCAACTAATTCATAATAAAATCTAAATCTATACTAAATATCTTCATTTATTAAAGACATGTTAAGTTGTGTTAGTTACTTAGTTTTATAACTGAAAAACGGCTGAATAGACCAGGGTTTTTAATTTTTTACAAGGAAAAAAATAGTAGTAGAATGAAACCCATTAGAAAAGAAGGGGAATATGGTAAAAATGAAAGGAAAAATAAATTACGGTCGATCTGAGTTCGGGAAGTGGGAGGGGGTGGGCTTTTAAGGGGAGAAAATGGTTTATCTCGATTTGCGGTGAAACTACTAGTCCTATGAAAAAAAGTTATATGGCAAAGTTGTAGGTAATAAAACGATCTACAACTTTTAATTCACAACTTTTATACATAGCCTCAAAACTTATGTGAAAAATTCAAATAACCAAGTTTTTTGTTTTTTTTATTTATCTTTTTCAAAAATTGTTATTTTTCTACGAAATTTGGTGAAAACTTGCCTATTTATGTCCCAAATACACTGTGATTTATTTGATTGAAAATATTATTGTTTTCACCTTATTTTGACTTAATTTTCAAAAATATAGACTAATTTTCAATCGAAAATTCACGTGTCAAAATATTAGTTTTTTTATAAAAATCGGTGTGCTTTATGTTCATTGAAATCTCTATTTTCTGATAGTTAAAAAAAATATATACATTACGATAGTAAATATTCTCAGAAAATGCACAAAACCGAAACAAAAATTTGTATCATTAGGTACAATTGCATCATAAAAATGTGATTTTGTCTTTTCAGACTATATAATAATAATAATAATATAATAATATGTTTGTATAATGTGCAATAAGTCGGATTATAAGCAATTATATGAAATAAAAATTGCAAAAATCACATTTTTATGATGCAATTGTACATAATGATACAAATTTTGTTTCAGTGTTTTGCATTTTCTGAGAAAATTTACTATGGTAATGTATATATTTTTCTTAACCATCAAAAAATAGAGATTTCAATGAACAAACAACATACCGATTTTTATAAAAAAGCTAATATTTTGACACGTGAATTTTCGATTGAAAATTGGTCTATTTTTTTAGTAATTAAGTCAAAATAAGGTGAAAAAATTAATATTTTTAATCAAATAAATTATAGTGTGTTTAGAGCATAAATAGGTAAGTTTTCACCAAATTTCGTAGAAAATAAAATGTTTTTGAAAAAGATAGAAATAAAAAACCAAAAACTTAGTTAAATGAATTTTTCACATACATTTTGACGTTATGTATAAAAGTTATGAATTAAAAGTTGTAGATCGTTTTATTACCTACAACTTTGCCATAAAACTTTTTTTCATAGGACTAGTAGTTTCACCGCAAATCGAGATAAACCATTTTCTCCCCTTAAAAGCCCACCCCCTCCCACTTCCCGAACTCAGATCGACCGTAATTTATTTTTCCTTTCATTTTTATCATATTCCCCTCCTTTTCTAATGGGTTTCATTCTACTACTATTTTTTTCCTTATTTGACCATTTTTGAAGCTAACTGCACTGGTCTAGAATAGGTTTGGCTGAAAATTATTGGAGAGACAGCTTAGAACCAGGAAAAAGACATAGCATATTTTTAACAGCAGAAAAATATTATATTGCAGGTGAAGCCATGGGGTGGAAAGCTGATGATCTGATGAAAGCATAAAGTATATGATGGAGCTGAATTGTTTGTTGAATTTTATGATTGCTTGAACATGGTTCTATGAAACTGGTCTAATTTTTTTAGAAAAACTATTTCCGTGTTAGATAACCTATTGATCAAGGCAAAACACTGGGACAGCATAATCTTAGGATATATAAAAACTAATTTATGTAAATATTTTAGGTAAGTCTTTAAAAATATTTATGCAGTTGACAACCCTTTACTATTATGTTCAAATAAATAGATGTTAAATCAGATAGTGAAGATAAACAGTAAGCCTACTTGAATAATATTTTCATTAATTCACATAATGAACTTTGTAGTTGACATAATACCACTGATTGGTTCATGGCTTTTAGAGTTATTAAGATTTTTATTACACAGTTAACTAATTATGTCATAACTTAATTAGCAAATACTTAATCATAAATATTATGAAATAGTATCATAATGAACGAATAAAAATATTTTTCATTCTATCTAGGTAGGTACTTACTTCATTTATAAGTACATGTATATAGGATAAGTAGACTTTAATGTAACTTTTTTGTTTGACTTTAAGTATTTTTGTCCTATATCCTAAAAGGGAAGATATTTATCTACTTTGTGGTGAATATTACATTTTATAATGTCAGTGTTACCAGCACAACCATCTTAGCTATATTTTAACAACAACACATAACTATCTTGCTGTCTCATTCTAATTATGTGTAGAGCATAGTTCACTCCCACATCAGCTACTTCTATTGGAGTTTATGGTTATCAGAACAAAATAGCATAAGTTTCCTTCTTTATTATGATAAATCTTCTAATCAAGTCAAATATCTAAAAATATCTGAGCATAAGGTCAATAACATAGAATTGCTATATGATGCAGCTTCTCACAATACCACAATATGATATAGCTAGGTATTGATCAAAAAATGTATATCCTAAAATCATGGTAAGGTAAACAACAATCATTAAAACCATAACATTTAAAGTTTATGTTCTAATGTTTATTATGGTAGGTATCCAAATGTCGTAGTACAGTCAAAAATTTTGTTTTGTTATTGTTACAACAAGATTGAAAAATCCAAAATTATAGCACCACAGAATCTTAGGTTCTACTTTCAGTTAGGACTCTTAACAAATGCTAAGATGTAGATAGCATTCTACACAACATTACAGGTTTGGAATACCTGTAATGTTGTGTATCTCTCAAGGGCTTTACGCCAGTGGAAGTAGTTGCTTAGCAGCTACAAGTTACCATCAAAATAAAAATAAACTTCTGCTACCAGAGTTACTATGCTATAGAATTTCTCAAGGGCGAATCCTACTACAGTTTTGACGTTTGAGCTTAGCTCAAAAATATAACTCACCTATTTTGATAGTGGTCCCTTGGGCAACTGTAGCACTATATTAAACTAGGACACATAAAATAACAAAGTTTAAGAGTCGAAATTACAAAAAATAACAAGGACGAAAACAAAAGATGCAGAATTATACGACACAAAAGCAGAAAAGAATAAAAATGCAATGCACGAGCTGAGCTATGTACCTAGCTGTCAGTCATTAAAAATCGAACGACAGCATGACATGACACTTACAGTAGAAAACAGGTGTCAGACTTGTGTGTGTAATCATAATCTTTCTTTATTGTTTCAACATAATGTGTAGTATTATAAAAAAAACTATTCTTTAGCTTTTCACTCAGGAACACACGCCATGTCAACCAAAATGTATATCCATATCCCTCTAAGTACTTATTCAAATTTAAAAAAATGTTAAAAATGGATCTTACCACAAAATAGCTTCTACTCCCTTCAATTATTATACTTATTATTATACTGTTTCTAAAATTGTATATTATAGTTTGCCTAAATATAAGTACTTAGGTACCTATTATGTAAAAAAATTATTACGATAATTTTTTTTATTAAGATGTTAAAAAAGAAATATTGTTATGCCTAATGTAACCTAATATTGTATGCCCGTCCTGGGTTCATGTTGATACTTTGTAGTAGGGGAGCCGAAGAGGGGATTTCGGGATTTACTCGAGCGCGTCAGATTAAGATACTGGAGATAGCTAGTACCCAGATAAGTACCTCCACCAAATATAAAAAATCTATCTATGTCCGAACGTGAATTATAAGGGAACAAAATTTACTTTTGTCATATTACGCGCATCACTTTAGATAATTGTCAGATTAAGATATGGTAGAATCAGAACATAGAGATGAACCATATACATCTAAATCTGACGCTCTAACACCTTTAGAAATGCCAGTTTTTATGTTCTTTTTTTTGATAAAAAATGAGTCGCGATTTTTATTTTTTTAACTTTTACGTACTTCCACCCCAATCGTGTAAACAATCAGATTTACAAACGTATATTATCAATCATATTTCCTAAATTATTTTTAAGTATGTAAGTATGTTAAGCTGATTTTCAATTTATTGAATCTGATTCATAGAATCTATCACTAACTGACGCGCATAAGTACGTCCATACAACAGTATTTTTTTAAATAAGTTTTTATTTATCTATGGTCGCTTCCCCCACTGATGAAACACATCGGTCTCATCAATGATTTTATATAGTATAGATTTGTTACAAGCACGCGCATTGTAAAGACTCAAATAAAACCCAATTGTAACTTTTAGTTGTCAGTCTGCGTCGAGCGCAATCACGAGCTTGACATGCCGTAGGTTATTGTGTCCTTGCTAAAACAAATTAAAAATGCCATCGTGTGTGTTTCGGAAGTGTACCAATTACGATGCTAAAGTAAACAAAACACAAGGAATCTCGTATCACATGCGAGTATGCAAAGATACTTAGATTATTTATTTTTCCAAATATTTATAATAATAATTGAGGCGCGGACATAGATTAGTTAGTGTAGATGCGAATATTGATGGCGATGTAAATTCGATGTAAATGTAAATTCTGATCGAACATTCTACACATTAGGTACCTATTTTTAATCATCGCGTATATTTGATTAAAACCATAATTCATAAATACACAAATATTCGTCTCCATTCCGCACATAAAAATAACCCCGAATTAAAAAAACTTTTAAAGAGACAGAAAAGAAATAATTTAAATCTTTTTGAAGGTATTTAGAAAGTGTGTTTTACTAATTTATCATTAATTATTTCAATTTCAATAAATATGATTTACTTTTGTAAAGTGTTTTATTTCTTACCTATTACTATACATTTCACTCAAGTGTCCACTCTACGAATATAAATGTTACTCTATGAACTAGTAAACATTTGACATCTTATGTCAGTTTTGGATTCGCGGAACAGATTTCAAACTGCAATTACATGAAGGTAACATATCTATACTATATAAAATCATTGGGTCTCATACAATTTTTTTCTTCTTATCATCTACCAAATGCAACCCAATAGGTCTCTTTGACGCTCGAGTAAATCCCCATTTAGCATCGTCGCCTCCCGTACTATTGATACTAAAGAATTGTTCTTGTAATTAAATAAATAAAAAAAAATAAAGAAGACCTGTGTATGTACATACGTTTCTTCTTTTATTTTTGGCGAACGTGACTGGCCATTGGGGTTTTGCCGTCAACCGCCAATGTCAAATTAGTGAATTTCATGACAAATTTTGAATAGATCGCAAAAAGCTCAGAGCAAAAAGACAATGGGAGTTGAGTAGAACAGACAAAAAAATATGTCTTCTTCTTCTTCTTTTATTAAAAAAATATATGTATGTACCAATGATTTAAATCATTGGTATGTACACTTAAAACAATAAATAACTTTGACTTTAACTTTGACTTGTAGTGCTACAGAATGCAAATTTCACTATTGAGTATTACCATAACTAGGTTATCTAAATAGGTACATTGTTACCTTATCCTGTCAAATTTATAGCCAACGCCGATATTTACCACAGACTGCTTATATATGTATATATTTACTTATACATGTAAACAACGCTTTTGGTGAAGTAAAATGTAAATTTGATTATATTATTTCATTACGATCTAAATTTCTGTGTTCTAAAAATACAGCAAAATGGTGTTAGCAGCTGATGTACCAACGCAAACAGGTATGGAATGGCGATGAAGTTAAGTTGTATAAATGCATTTAAAAAAAGGCCTGATGTGAATTGGTACCTATACCTAGTAATTATATCTACTAATGTTCCCAAGAGTAGGTACCTATGGGTTTTATTATAATAATAACAATATTGCTGGACAATTCACACATCTAGCCCCGTGGTACTCCTATTGAAGCTTGTTTTACGGGTGCTATATTTCTGACATGCTTTATATATTATAATAAATATTCCTAGATAAATACCTTATATAATAGATTTTTATAATACATAGAATTAGCCTAATATTATGTTTGTATTTCTTTATTTTACCCAAAATAAAATATATAATATACCTAATTAACCTACCTGAATATTGTAGAAGAAGAAGATGAACCAACAAAACCTGTTAAGATAGAGATACCAAAAGAGGGAACATTAGAATGGTTGTTGTATTGGAGTACTCTTGAGGGGCACCTGTTGTCGCCTATCGATGTATCTATAACGGGTATGTACCTACTTAGCTACATAATCGCCCTTATTTACGTTCCCACTGCTGGGACACAGGGACTTAATTAATGACCCTGGCGAAGTGCGGGTTGGTGAATGACACAGTCATGTCCTTCAAACTTTTTAATGTTCTCAGAACATACCGATTTCCTCGCGATATTTGCGAGCCAGGCATCCAATAAATTGTAAAATGTTAGGAATTGAAGTTAAGTAAATATTTTCAAGATCTTGCATCGCCTAAAGTCAGGTGATAATGCTTAATCCTGTTAATGAAGGTAGGTATTATTTATTTCTTAGTTTGTTAGATCTTATTTTTCAGGTTCTTATCCATATAAATGTCCAGAACTGAAATGGTATAACTTCGATGTTTATCCCCATAAAATAAAAATGACAAATACTGGTTACACACGTAAGTAAATAATAATAAAATAGAACAATTATTGAGCAATGAGCATGAATCCTCCGTAGCACTTTGTAGTGCTTCGTAGCACTTTTTACCATTACGTAGCATCTCGTAGCTGCTTTCGTAGCAAATGTAAGGAAAGAAATCAGTAATTCTATCCAATGACCAATATAAATAATAATTATGCAAAGTTCAGATTGATAAAATTATAAGTAGCATCTAACACAAGACTTTATAGCAATTCGTAGTACGTAACAGTATTATTGCCTTGCGTCTAGACGTATTTCACCGTAACGATATTCGTAGATAGGTATTTTTTATACTTATATTTCGTTGAACTTATCGGTCTAAACTTATCGGTAAAAAGTCTGTCTTTACATTCTAGTGTTGCTTGGTGCAAAATGGAGGACAGAGCGGCCGTACCTTGAAGGAGGTCCACTTATAGGTGACTTCATCTTCTCTCAGATCCATTTCCATTGGGGAGCCAATTTAATGGAGGGCAGCGATCATACTGTTGATAAGAGAAGACACCCTGGAGAAATGCAGGTTCTTATTTAAATCAGGGTGGTGCCGGCTTTAGAATATACCAGCTTTGATAAACTCGATGACATTATAGAGAAGGTACAACATGGCATTGGCCGTATCCATAGATGATTTTATGAATAATGTCAGCTTGTATTATCTCCTTTCGGCAATAGAATTGGATGAAACATATAAAAAGATAGGAAATAGTGTTCGAGAGTTCTAATAGACATAAGAACTCTTGAACACGGCGACTTTTTGTAGTAATAAAGTCGCGACTACAATGCGCGATATCATCGCTACGAACCGCAACCGCAAAGAGAATAATGTCGTGGCTACTTTTCAGGTCACTTTCTTCAGGTCAGAATACATGACACAAGAAGAGGCTTTGAAACATCACGACGGTGTTGTAATGATCTGTTATATCATCAAAGTAAGAAATCATTTGATAGTAGATGCGTAGTAGGTATACATAGGTAGGTACCTATCTATTTATCTTGGCTCATCAGCTCATCACACACATCGAGGCAAATAACATTCAATTTCCTGCCATTCCTTGTAGAAAAATATTCTTCCTTTATATTTTTCTGCAAGAAATATTTAGGCAATACCTAAGGTGCCTAAGGTATATTTTTTTCTAGCACGGAGTTCTCCCCGATGAACGATTAGCGTGGGTAGTAGAGGGATGCAAGCGAGTGCGCGAAGCCCAAACAAACACTCGCATCGGACCAAAGCCTTTGTGCAAGCTGCTGCCAATGTTCTCTGAAGATTACTTCATGTATTGGGGAGCTCTCAACAGCGTCAAAGGAGACCAGTATGTTATTAGGTGGCTGGTGCCGAGAATTACGCTGTTCGCTTCGATGGAACAGGTAAGTAGGTACCTACCTGTCTTATCTCGCTTTTAAAACTAATGCGAGGTTCACTCAGAAAAAAAGAAACAGAAAATGCTGGATATAGCTACATTAATATCGACATAGTAGGTCCTACCTATACGTGAATGATTCTCCATTTTTATAATATTTAACTTTATGTAGACTCTCCCGTATGCGTAGGTAGTACCTAATGTAAATACCTACCTAGAATTCGTGTTTTTATGAAACTGTACCTATCACTTTCAAACAAATACTATTAATAAGAAGTACAAACTAATGCTAACTGATTTTTAGCTGAAATAAGTTTTGTTGTTATGTATGAGAAGGATTATGATTTACCCACCACCACTTTTCATGCTACCTATTTACCAGATGAAAGAGTTCCGTATCCTTGGGGATCCCTGGGACGACCCATTGGTCCGCAACTACAGACCCCTCCAAGAACTAGGAGACAGGCACTTGTTCTTCATCAGTCCCCACTGGAGCCAGTACAACTCGCTACTGCCAATACCCCGGATACCAGAAGAGTCCATCTCAGTTCTGTCTCCTGTATATCAAAGCAATATGTGGATGTTGCCGCCCCAGAACGCTTATATGATTCCTCCTGACCCAGAAATGGATGTGGTTGCTGAGGAAGTCAGGGATGAAGATTAATTTTTGCCCGTGTGATTGTTGGATAGTGTTTGAGCAAGATTGAATGGAAGCATTGTGATAGTAAGTTCCTATCAACTTGTTACTTAGCTTGTAGCAATAATTATCATAAAAATCTAGATTAAATAGGTAAGTACCTATATAAAATCTAGAAGCTGACCGAGATTTATGCTAAATCGATTAGGTGCCAACACGTTAAAAGAAATTTAAGCTTAATAAATAATTAGAAGACAACTCAATCTCTCTCCCAGAATCTCGATCCCAGAATTCGACCACGCGCGATTTTCCAACTAGTTAACTCTTCTTCTTATATTTGTGGCGAACGTTTGGGATTTTTCCGTCAACCGCTAATGATAAGGTAATGGATTTCATTACAAATTTTAGAAAAGATCTTCCACAAAAAAATTTTTAGTTAATGTCACTGTTAGTAGTAGAAGACACGGACGCAATGTCTTTGTCAGTGACACAATGTCACAAAAAATTCAAATGAAAGGTAATTTAAGGTAACCTTTAGCTTCAAAACAAATACAAAATCGCTAGTGTCAGGTTGCTACTACTTTCTACAAAATGTTTCGGAATATTCTCCGTACCAGCCGCGGGCTTGCACGAAGGGAAATCAATAAAACCATCCCCATAGCATTGCGCCATTTACCAAAGCTAGAACCAGTACAAACTTATGTTATTCCAAGAGTGCAATTCAGTAGCCAAGAAGTTGAAGTAGTGGATCCACTTGTTTTTGAAAGTATTTGTAATGAGACTCTATACTCACTGGCTGAATACTTTGAGCAGGTTATCGAAGATTGCCCTGATTTGAAAGGCACTGATGTTACATTCTCTGTAAGTTCCCAGTTCTCCATTTTATAATTTGGTTCCCAAATTAACAAAATAAACCAAACCTCACCTAATTTTTATTTTTTACGTTGTTTAAACGACAACTCAGTAAATAAGTTTTAAAGAAGTAATATTATCTAAGCACTGTGAGCATAAGTTTTTCACAATTTGATCTTTTAATTAAAGCAAAAGTTTTGGGCTTTTGTTGGCGCAGAATTAATAGATATGAATATTTTTTGTTTTAAATGTACTTTTATTAAAAGTTTTAATTCCTTTATTTCAGGATGGAGTATTGACAGTGTCCCTCGGCCCTGAACATGGAATTTATGTTATAAATAGACAATCACCAAATAAACAGATTTGGCTGAGTTCTCCCAGCTCTGGCCCAAAAAGATATGACTTAGTTTTAAGAAATGGAGGTTTTTGGGAGTACAAACACGACAAGATCACACTACATCAACTGCTGCAAGAAGAATTATCAAAACTAGTGCCTTTTGTTGACTTTACTAAATGCGCTCACAGTTTTATCCCTGATCGTGATACACCCGAAAAGTGAAACATAAATTATGTATCTATTATGTGAACAAATGTAGACAATCTCATTTCCTTTTCCAATTTCAATTTCACTAGTCAAAAAATATGAAACATTATGCTTAACTTGACTATATTGTGCATAGCACATAGGTAGTTCCTATAAAAATTGTAAATCTTTTTATGAGTAAATAGGTTTTATTTATTTGTTGAGTTTTTTTTGGCCATAATGGAGGTTATCGAAGATGGGAATATTATGGACAGGATCCCAATACTTTTACAACGGGATTTGGAGTATTATCAGGTAAGTTTTATTCACATTCAAATCTTGCTGCACAATAAATATGCGTAATTGTAAATGTTATTTA
Organism: Chloroclystis v-ata; assembly: GCA_963691955.1. NCBI lineage: Eukaryota > Metazoa > Arthropoda > Insecta > Lepidoptera > Geometridae > Chloroclystis > Chloroclystis v-ata. The sequence continues at coordinate 3,987,236 of OY829902.1, read as the reverse complement.
TGTTTCAGAGCAACCAAACAGTTTTGTCCGAGACAATTTGCCGTGGGGTTGTTGGTGGTCGTCTGGACTTTCCCAGGAATGCATCATTTGCTTCTGTCAAGATTGTTTTGTGGCTTGAAGAGGAGTTTGCTATTGCTTTCAAGTAAGTACATAACTATTATGTGAATAATTACAATCATAGTGCTTCACTATCATCTTTTTAACAACCAATAGTATGTCATACCAATGATGGGCACATCTATACTAATATTATAAAGAGGAAAGATTTGTTTGTATGTTTGTTTGTTTGTTTGTTTGTTTGTAACGAATAGGCTCCGAAACTACTGGACCGATTTCAAAAATTCTTTCACCTTTGGAAAGCTACATTATCCCCGAGTAACATAGGCTATATTATATTTAAAAAAAAATTAGGGATCCTTACTAAAACTCTAATAATGTAACATAAGGTGTAAAAAAATGACCTGAAAAATTCCTTACGTCGCGTGCGCTGCGAAAACTATTGATGATAGAACAGAATCATGTACTACGACTTTGCAGAACTCATCATTATCTACAAAAAATGTCGCGACAGCATATGTCTAAATATTATAGTTATGTCACAGTAAGCAGTTTTTTATTCTAAAATATTAATTTATATATGCCGCCTCTTGAAAGGGTCTTAATTTGTACCTTGGTATTAATCCTTATCAAAATAAATTACTTTATATTCAAGACGGCTTTAATACCTTTTTATAACTTTTTGAATTATTCAATTCGGACATTTCATTCGGAAGATATCACGAGTTTAAAAATGCAAGTATTCGAAAAAAGTCTAGAGGTTGTCGCTCACCGCGCTCAGCTAGCCAGCATGCGATGTAGACTCCATGTAAGCGTCACTGGGGTACGGAGGGTGGGAGTCAATGTAATCTAAATATAATATGTAATATCCTAATCCTAACATAGGCTACTTTTTACCGCGGAAAAATACATACTTCGGCGGAAAAATATATGCTTACGCGGAAAAAATCGATTTAGATAAAATTTAGTATGCAGAAGATAGTTGCAAATAAAAGTATATGGCGAGAGACTTTTCACCGCGGAAAATACATGCTTCCACGGGAAAATATATGCTTACGTGGGAAAATTCGATTTCGATGAAATTTAGTATGAAGATAGTTGCAAATAAAAGTATATGGCGAGAGACTTTTTACCGCGTAAAAATTAAATGCTTCCGCGGGAAAATATATGCTTACGCAGGATAATTAGATTTGTATGAAATTTAGTATTGATAGGTATAGTTGCAAATAAAAGTATATGGCGAGACGAAGTTCGCGGGGGCTGCTAGTCTCCAATAAAGAGCCATTAGGTCTTGGGAGCTTTGATATAATCACTATGCTTATTGGCAATTAATATAATTTATTATTTTATTATATTTTTATAATAATTGTTAATTTATATGCAGTTGGTTTGACAACACCCATGGAAAGATTTACATATTACTGTATAAGTAACAGGACTTTTGTGTTGTACATGCTACTTTAAAAAAAATATTGTTGTTTGAAATTTCCTTTATCATGTAAGTGAATTAACGTTGTTGTTTCACAGGCAAGGTTCCGGTATGTTTGTGAACACGGAAGATGATGATAATAGTGATGCAGGTGTCGCAAAGACATCCGATCCTGATAAGTTTGTACAGTTGGCTATCAAGTCTACTGACTTGTTGTTAGGTTAGTTTTGATATCACCACCCTTAATTACTTATTAGGTAGCATTTTCTTCTTATAACGGTAAAGAGTTTGTTTTTATATGTATAATAAAAAAATATTATGTATGTATATTCTATTAAGTATATCAGAAATCTAGCACCCGTAACACAAGCTTAGAGCTTATTACGGGGCTAGATGTTGCCGTGTGAATTGTCCAGCAATATTTATTTATTTACTTATTTTATTTGTTTAAACGCCCAAATGACAAATGACTGTACCTTCCAACACTATGACATAGACACATCAGCATCTAAGCTGCTCGTCTATAATAAAATAATAATAATAAATCTCAGGAACCAGCCTATCCAAAGTATCCAATTTTTGAGTGTTGGATACACAGATAAATGACATTTTTCAAGGAAGTATAGACTATATGAAAACAATGTAAAAAAACCGCAAGCGAAGCTGTCGGCTTACGGCTATAGTAAATCTCTAATTTTTCAGAACATCTGCACGTATTGGCTCAGGAAGCGTTAGACCACGCGGACCTGCCGGTGCTGACGGCCACGCTGGGAGCCGCGGCACTCCTCAAGAACAGCCTGTATTGCTATGTGCATCATATCGAAGATATGGGAAATGCTGATCGACACTCTTTGCTGCAGGTTAGAAATTCCTCTATTACCATAATTATCAATAGGAAAAATAAAATGCGATACTTACTTAAATGTTTTATACTATTCGTAGTTCTATTTGCGATACATACTTACTTAAATGTTTTTATTCTATTCGCTAGTTTAGCGACCTGCACTCGCTTTGGCTGGGGTACCTTATTATAATTTTGAACCTTCCATAAGAATCAAATCAATCGACTATTTAAAAATACCGCATCAAAATCAACGGATTTTTGTACTTTTCAAGAATGAATAATACATTGGGACTATTTGGGACGGACATTTATATAGGTAGGTACTATGTAGTGATTTGCACTAAATATATTGTGGGATTTTATGTGGTATGTCTTGGATTCTTTTTTCTATGGTTTGGTGTTATTACCATGGTTACCAGACGAATTAGTGATCGCAGTCAGTTGGTATGTTGGTACAGTACGTAGAACGACGCGAACATAACTCCACCCGTAATTGACGTGAAACTTATTTCACGTCAATTACGGGTGGAGTTATGGTGGTACTATTTTTAGGCCATAATATTATGACAATGACGATGTTGTCATTCTGTTTCCCAAGAAAGGTATTTCAAATGTTTATCAGTCCTAATTTTTTTTTGCTTTAATCTAAGTAATCCACAATAATTTTGATGCACGTGCAATCAACCATGTACATGTAATCAACTAAAATGCATTAATAAGAGTTCTTGCATTGTCAATAGATTACTAAAATCCGCGAAACACTCCGTCAAGAGATACAATTAAGATTAATTATGGGTACATACGAAAATGCTCGTTGAGCATGTTTCATCCGAGCATGGCTATCTACAAACATGCTCGACCCTGCGTCTACACTAAGTACACGTAAAAGCTTGCTTGAAGAAATAGTTTAATGTGCGTTGAAACTTTTCGAGCAATGGACGATTCTTTTTTGTGTTGGTGGGCATCGTAGTTTAAGTATGTACCTACCTTATTTGCTAATAAATTATTTTGTATTTGTATTTGAAAAAAGATACACTTAAGCAGCATTCATTCGAATTCGATTAAATCGGGCGAAAGATTTAAAGATTTATGTCATTTATTTCCATAAAATCCTAAAGATCACTTGGACAAGTCAATAAATACAATACATTATTAAGTAACATTAAATAAAAATATACAATGGAAACAATGTTGACGTTTCTGAAGCACAAATATATTATTTAATCGTCCATCTCCAGCACTCCCCCACAGTAATATGCCATACGACATAATACTGTGATAGTTAAATAACGCATTTTTTAACAGCAAAAGCCGCAGAACTGATCTTTTTCTATAACCTGTCTATATGAGCATCCCATTGAATAATAAAAATAATAAAATAATAAGTAATAATATTTAGAGATAGCGTTATTCACCTTATCATAGTTATTTGTACGTCGATTCATTTTAAATAGAAGTGAGGTGTCATCAGCAAATAACACTATTTCGTGATCATTCTTCACAAGATGGGGTAAATCATTTATGTAAATTAAAAAGAGATAAGGGCCCAAAATGGATCCCTGCGGTACACCCATTGAAACCAAAGACCTTGGAGACCGTTTACCATTAATATCAACTCTTTGAATCCTTTCACTCAGGTAAGAAGCAAAAAGATTCAAGGAGTTGTCTCTAATTCCATAATGATGTAATTTTCTGATTAATGTTTCATGGTCTACACCAGGGATGCACAGACTTATTAAGACTAGGGGCCACTCGGGCAAATTATGAACTGATGGCGGGCCGCCAGAAGTATAGGTAATTAAAGACAATAAAGATGTATTAAAATTGAAAAAGAATTTATTGATTGGAAACGTGGCACTGCATAGTGCTTACAATCAATTTTATATTTGGCTCAAATTTACTTGTTGCAACACGTAAAACTGCTTCCAAACTTTCGTTTGCAAGGCGGGATCGATTTTTTGTTTTATTATTATTTAGTATTGAAAAGGTTTGTTAACATTATATAGGTAGAACCAAATAAGCTGGCACATTTCAGAGCATTTATGCGCAACTCTTTGTACGTATTTTTATCAATGCAGCGGTAAAAGTTCAGCAAGTCTCCTTCGTTGAATTTGTTGCGTAAATCTTGGTCGTTTTGAATGTCGACAATTTATAACTGCATTGACTCTGGCGCATTTTCAACTGAAAGGATTGCTGAATATGTCCAACAGAGGTTTCACTTTTTTAACTCCGAAAATCTGTCTTGAAAAGATTGAATCAAAATGTCTAGCTTTTTTACATAACTGAAATTAATCGCAGTTTTGTTGAATTTTTCAGCCATTTTCTTATAATTCGGAAAATGATTGTAATTTCCAGAATTCAATTGCGATCTGAAAAGTGTCAGTTTGCATTGAAAGGATGATACATGAGCGTAGAGCTGGGATATCAGTTGATTTTTGCCTTGAAGCCGTGTGTTCAAGACATTCATATGATTTGTAATGTCAACTAAAAAAGCCAAATCACACAACCAATCAGGATTTTTAAGTTCCGGGACATCCCTTTGCTTTTCCGCCAGAAATATTCCAATTTCTTTTATTAAATTTAGAAATCGTTCCAGTGGCAATCCACGACTTAGCCACCTTACTTCTGTATAAAATGTATAATACAGTAAATCTCCATATTCGCATCATCAAGGAATTGTTTGAATTGCCTGTGATTGAGTCCTCGTGATTTTATGAAATTTACAGTCGAAACTACCACTTTTTTTTGTTTTTTTCTGTCGGCGCGGCGGGCCACCAGTATTCCACTGGCGGGCCGCATGCGGCCCGCGGGCCGCGGTCTGTGCATCCATGGTCTACACAATCGAATGCCTTCGATAAGTCACAAAAAATTCCTAAACCGCGGGTGGGTCAGTTAGAAATGTATAATTACTTATTGTTCATTTTTTTATTTGTTCAAGTCATGCTACAAACGCTACGTCACCATGTCGGAGGCAGTCGGAGAGAGGGTGCTCGACCTGCACAATCGCATCCTGTCCCTGTACATCCTGCAGGACGCGGGCGGGCGGCCGGTCGCCGAGGCGCGCGCGGCGCAGGAGGCGACGCCGTCTGTACACGGCTGGTGGCTGTATATGAACGGTGAGTCGGAGAGAGGGTGCTCGACCTGCACAATCGCATCCTGTCCCTGTACATCCTGCAGGACGCGGGCGGGCGGCCGGTCGCCGAGGCGCGCGCGGCGCAGGAGGCGACGCCGTCTGTACACGGCTGGTGGCTGTATATGAACGGTGAGTCGGAGAGAGGGTGCTCGACCTGCACAATCGCATCCTGTCCCTGTACATCCTGCAGGACGCGGGCGGGCGGCCGGTCGCCGAGGCGCGCGCGGCGCAGGAGGCGACGCCGTCTGTACACGGCTGGTGGCTGTATATGAACGGTGAGTCGGAGAGAGGGTGCTCGACCTGCACAATCGCATCCTGTCCCTGTACATCCTGCAGGACGCGGGCGGGCGGCCGGTCGCCGAGGCGCGCGCGGCGCAGGAGGCGACGCCGTCTGTACACGGCTGGTGGCTGTATATGAACGGTGAGTCGGAGAGAGGGTGCTCGACCTGCACAATCGCATCCTGTCCCTGTACATCCTGCAGGACGCGGGCGGGCGGCCGGTCGCCGAGGCGCGCGCGGCGCAGGAGGCGACGCCGTCTGTACACGGCTGGTGGCTGTATATGAACGGTGAGTCGGAGAGAGGGTGCTCGACCTGCACAATCGCATCCTGTCCCTGTACATCCTGCAGGACGCGGGCGGGCGGCCGGTCGCCGAGGCGCGCGCGGCGCAGGAGGCGACGCCGTCTGTACACGGCTGGTGGCTGTATATGAACGGTGAGTCGGAGAGAGGGTGCTCGACCTGCACAATCGCATCCTGTCCCTGTACATCCTGCAGGACGCGGGCGGGCGGCCGGTCGCCGAGGCGCGCGCGGCGCAGGAGGCGACGCCGTCTGTACACGGCTGGTGGCTGTATATGAACGGTGAGTCGGAGAGAGGGTGCTCGACCTGCACAAACGGATATTAAATCCTTAATATATTACTTGTCACCTCAATTTAAGGTTTTACAACAGATTTTAATTTAATGAAAATACCTGCTTGGTTTCAGGCAGCAGAAAAGATCTATGGGATACAGTGCCTCCGCGAATGGCGCAGAGGATTTTTGCTGGAATGCTGAATGAGACGCTTACTATATTGACTGTTCGATATTGTCAGGTACGTGAATATATTACTTACACATCTAGAGATGCTTTACTATTTGTATTCTAAGTTACAAAGTAAACCCAACAATGTATGAAATCGATATCGAATAACGCCATCTATCGAGACTGTGGTGGAACTCATTGATAAGATAGCAAATTGAATAAAAAGGTTTACTGACTATCCAGTAAGAATAAGTATGACATTTAATTGAACATTGAGAAAACATTGTGAGAAAACTGGCATGTTCTGAGAACTTTAAAGGATATGATTGTGACATTTACAACCCGTATTTGGTCAGCGGGGTGAATTAATGCTCTCTCTACGAGACGAGGCTACTTTATGGTACTTTATAATTTCAACTATCTTTATTTTCAGACAAAAACCACAGCAGCAACAACACCAATATTCCTGAACGACATACTAAACATTCTGCTATGCGTCGCAGAACTGCTCCCTTGTATAGCGACATCTGGCGCCGAGCTGGGCGGCATACATGTGCGCCGCGCCACGAGGGACGTGCGAGACGTCCACTGCAAGTGCAACCAGCTGTTCCAGTGCCTGGTGTATAGAGCTGCTGAGCCGCATGTTCTTGTGCAAGTAAGTGAAAAGCCAAACGATCGAAATTAAGAAACTAATCAAATGACGATCTGATGACGATGCAGTGTCACATAATTTTGCTTTGTCAGATATTTATGCCGCCGTGAAACCATCAGAGTTTTATGCACGTTGGTTTCATCATATGTTTTTGGTGGCATCAGTGGTCACATATTTTTGCGCCCCTGTTCATGGTCAGATACTTATGCTGTTAGAGATGAACCATTTTTAAAATGAACGCCCCTCCACCGCGGTTACCCGTACATGCAAAAAGGTGTATAGATACAACACACATAAATTGATCTTTGTCATTGGATGTTCATTAACGTATAAGCAAACGGTATCACTTTGACATACAGATGAGCCAATGTTGCAGTAAAGTTGTAGCACGCACACAAGTATAGTGATGCAATAAGTATTTCCTCTCACACGTTGAAATTATCACGGTTTTGTGGAGGGGAGTTCATTTTTAGAATGGATTATCTCTAACTGTATATTCCAGGCGTTCAACGAGAACGAAGAGCCTTCCCCCGCAGTAATGGACTCGCCGCAGCCCTGGTTCATGTTTGTGAGCCCGCAGCTGTTCCCGGGCGTGGATGACGTCATCGTTAAAAGTACCCAGGACCTGGAGCTGAAGACGGCTCTGGGGCTCGAGTTGAAGGTTCTGTTGGCGCAGCCGCAGCCGTCGTGGCCTTTGTTGGTGAAGGTAAGCGTTTTCTGTGTAGGGTCGTCAAACGAATGTTATTTATTATTTACATACAGAATATATAAAAGTAAAAATACCAATGGCGATATATCCATGACATACTATAAGTTTTCTAGAACTGACTGTGCAAGTCCATGAATTTCGGCAAAGTGTGGTGGAACACATCTACCTCGTTCACGGGCTAAGTATTGAGCAAGCGAATAATTAATAAGCGAGTGTTATTCCGATATCAATGATAAAATTTAATCAGTAGAGATAATCCATTCTAAAAATGAACTCCCCTCCACAAAACCGTGATAATTTCAACGTGTGAGAGAAAATACTTATTGCATCACTATACTTGTGTGCGTGCTACAACTTTACTGTAACATTGGCTCATCTGTCCGTTTGCTTATACGTTAATGAACATCCAATGACAAAGATCAATTAATGTGTGTTGTATCTATACACCTTTTTGCATGTACGTGTAACCACGGTGGAGGGGCGTTCATTTTAAAAATGCTTCATCTCTACCTAGCTTTCGTGTTTTTGTTCCTTACATACGTACTTAAATCCTCTATAACTTTTGCTCGTATAATATTAGACATCAGTCAGTGAAGTAGTCATATCACACGATTTGTACTGTTCATTATATTCTTAATCGTTCTTTCGTTCAGGTATTAATGATGCGTAACTGCCACCTCGCAAGGATGCTGCTTATTCGCGCGATTCGTAAGATGTCCGCCGACAATTCAAAATGGCCGGCAAACGGACTGTGGTATTCGGTGGAGAGGGACAGGAAATGTGGCGGGTTTATGTGCACCGCGGATGGGTATTGCCAGTTCAAAGGCGATAAGGAACGTAAGTTTTTTAATATCTACAAAATTAAGTACCTAGATAATAAGTATATAGTCCCGCCGAAAACATTTAACATTTATATTGATTATTCATCTTAATATTCTGAAAAACCATAATTATTTATCATTATTTTTCAGCTGGTGAAGAATTCGCTCGAACAGCGGGGGCATTGACCTACATCCTAGCTACGATTGGCAGTAAGGCGGAAATGAAATCTACACTCTGCTACGCTCTGGAGATATGCGGCAAAGATTGGGCATCATGCTTAGATAAACGACAGGTTAGATTACAGGAAATTGTGTGGTGTTTGGCACCGGCTTAAAAATAGTACAGTCACCAGCATTAATATCTGACAATGAACAGCGCCGCAAAAATATGTGACACAGATTGCCAGCAAAAACATGTGATGAAAGTAACGTGCATAATAATCTGATGCTTTTGCGGCGGTATAAATATAGGACAAATCTATACTGAGAGGTGAAAATAAACTCCATATGTTTCTCTGTAAATAAGTAATAGTTTATTGAGTACATCAGTAACAAAAATGACAATTTAGATTATGTACCTACTCAATCAACATCTCACCTGTAAATAAGAAACGACAATAAAAGTTATTATTATCACCTCTGTATTGGGTTTTATTTGGTATTATTACTATCCACAACACTCTTTAACTTTGTCTTTAGAAATCTGAATATTACGCTTTGCTTTGTCAAGATGACAGCTCTGTAGGCGCGAACGAACGCTGCGTTCCGGTGCGTTCAAATTAAAGAAATGTCTGTATCTGATAGATTTCTTTACATCTCCCTCCTCCAAAGTGAGAATTACTTCTGTAATTCTCATTGTACTGCATTACTAGTCAGCATCATCTTCATCGTTTATTTTGTCTTCCATAGGAATCAGTTTTGTTATATGGTATAAGCTTGTATCCTTTCTGGTTCTGCCTGTGTTTATTTTGTATATTGTATTCGATATTTTATCTATTATTTCAAACGGGCCGATTCTTAAGTTATCTAATTTTTTTCTATTTAATTTATTTCCATTTTCAACATATACTAATTCTCCTATGTTGAATTCACTTTGTCTCCTGCCTTTATCAAACAGTTTTTTATTATGTGTGTGATCTGATTGTTCTTTCTAGTGCCTCTTTTCTATTTTTAATCCAGGTTTCTGTATCTGTTGGTTGTTGTAATTCTTTTGGCAAGATGCTGGTGACTTTTCCTTCGAGTAAATATGATGGTGTAAAACCTGTGACCGAGTGCTCGGTTTCATTATACTTATCTATACATTCTCTTGCAATTGATGTCCAGGCTTTCTTCTCTTTCTTTTCATTTATTTTGCACCTCATTTTATTAACCAGTGTTTGGTTCAATCTTTCATTGAGTCCGTTTGAAAACGGAGTATCAACTGCAGTAAAAATTAGTTTGACATCATTATCTGTCAAAAAATCTTTGAATTCTTTTGAGTTTAATCCTGGATACTGATCTGTTAGTAATATCTCAATTTTATCAGTCTCCAGCAATGATTTTATATAGTATAGATTTGTTACAAGCACGCGCATTGTAAAGACTCAAATAAAACCCAATTGTAACTTTTAGTTGTCAGTCTGCGTCGAGCGCAATCACGAGCTTGACATGCCGTAGGTTATTGTGTCCTTGCTAAAACAAATTAAAAATGCCATCGTGTGTGTTTCGGAAGTGTACCAATTACGATGCTAAAGTAAACAAAACACAAGGAATCTCGTATCACATGCGAGTATGCAAAGATACTTAGATTATTTATTTTTCCAAATAATTATAATAATTGAGGCGCGGACATAGATTAGTTAGTGTAGATGCGAATATTGATGGCGATGTAAATTCGATGTAAATGTAAATTCTGATCGAACATTCAACACAGGTACCTACCTATTTTTAATCATCGCGTATATTTGATTAAAACCATAATTCATAAATACACAAATATTCGTCTCCATTCCGCACATAAAAATAACCCCGAATTAAAAAAACTTTTAAAGAGACAGAAAATAAATAAATAAAATCTTTTTGAAGGTATTTAGAAAGTGTGTTTTACTAATTTATCATTAATTATTTCAATTTCAATAAATATGATTTACTTTTGTAAGGTGTTTAATTTCTTACCTATTACTATACATTTTACTCAAGTGTCCACTCTACGAATATAAATGTTACTCTATGAACTAGTTAACATTTGACATCTTATGTCAGTTTTGGATTCACGGAACAGATTTCAAACTGCAATTACATGAAGGTAACATATCTATACTATATAAAATCATTGGTCTCCAGTATTTTTTTTACTAATTTAATGAAATCCGTAGCATTTTGTGTTTTTGATGTTAGAATGTACGCAAATCTTGTATAATGATCAACCAACAAGTGTAGGTATTTCTTTGTTGACCTTTGTCCTCCAAAGCCACCAATTGTATCTATCGACATTATCTGAAATGGTTGAGATGCTGGTCCCAGATGTGACATTAATCCGTATTTATCTTGGCCCCTCGATTTATTCATAATACAGGTTTCACAGTTCTTGCATATTCTCTGTATATTTCTCGTTAGATTTCTTGCTGTATAATAAGGACTAATTTTATTCAACATTTGGTGGATCCCTAAATGGCACCATTCAGTATGTATTTCTTTTATTAGCTTTACACTTGATTCTTCAGACAATATAACTTTTTCTCTATTTCGATATTTTTTGTATAGTATCCCATTTCTTTCAATTAATTTGTTTTTTATTTGCTTTATTTGTTCATTTTTCTTTTGATCCGCCTTAATATCATCTAATGTTATCATATTTACCAATTTTAAAATTTCTTCATCATTATCATTTTCTTCCAATACTGGATTTCTACTGAGACTATCTGCTTCAATGTTATTTTTTCCTGGGATATATTTAATTTTGAAGTCATATTGTGACAAATAATAGGTTAACTCACCGAGTTCCTCATCTGTTCTAGCCTTTATATTGAGATTTTCTAGTGGTTTGTGATCTGAGAAAACTGTGAATTTTCTTCCTATTAACCAATATTGCCAGTATTTGATGGCCTCTTTAATTGCTAAGCATTCAAGGTATATTGCCTTCTTCCTTTTTTGTGCATCATTGAGTTTCTTAGAAAAATATCCAACCGGTTTTTCTTTTCCATCTTTTTGAGTTTGTTTTAATATTGCACCTATACCATTCAACGAGGCATCTGTGTAAATTGTAATAGGCAAGTCTTTATCAAATATTTCCAGTACTGGCTGTGAGCATAATATATTTTTTATATTTGAAAAAGATTTTTCACATTCTTCTGACCATATAAATTGAACATTTTTCCTCAATAATTTATGTAGTGGATCTAATATAATTGAACTACTTGGTATGTACTCATTGTAAAAGTTAATCTTCCCTAGAAATTGTCTAATGTTTTTTTGGGTCTTTGGTGTTGGAAAATTCCTTATTGAAATTATATTATCTTTGATTGGTTTTACCATATTGTTTCCTATAATATGTCCCAAGTATTTTACTGATGTTGCTGCAAATGTACATTTTGTAAATTTTAATCTGAAACCTTCGTTTATTATTGCTTTAAGTACTTTTTCTATGTGTTGTATATGTTCTTCAAATGATTGTGAAAATATTAAGATATCATCAATGTAATTCTCAGTGAAGTCTTTTAAGTTATTATTTCTCAATATATTTGATAAAATTCTCTGGAAAATAGCAGGTGATGTCCTCAGACCGAATGGGAGACAGGTCCATTGGTACTGAGCATCCTGCGTGACAAATCCTGTTTTCTGTCTGTCTTCAATGCGTAGTGGTATAGACCAAAAAGCGGAGTTTATATCAAGTGTGGTAAAATATTTACAGTTTCTTGCTTTAACTATCAGATCGCTTATTAACGGAAATGGTTGTGCTTGCGGTATAACTATCTTGTTTAATTCACGAAAATCAATACAGAGTCTTGATTTTGTATTTTCGTCTCTTTTAAATGCCAAGGTAACTGGTGCTGCAAATGGGCTGTAAGATTCTTCAATTAGTTTATTTTTCAATAAATTTGCTACCTGTTTTTCTATTTCCATTTTGTCTTCTATAGAGCAACGATATGGCCTTTTGCTGCAGTACTTATCTACTAGCAAGTCTATCCGGGCTTCATATTCTTTTACTGTGCCGACATCATATTTATCTTTTGCAAATACTGTATTATAACTATCTATTAAATTTTGTATTTGTGCCTTTTTATTGTTTTCCAAGTGATGTAGGTTTGTGATGAATTCATTTTTATTCACATGCTCGTTGAAATTGATTTTAATTGCTTTTATTTCTTTAAACTCATTCATAGTTTCTATCTGCCTCTTTATATTTTGTGATATTTTTAGATCTTCGTTTTGAGTTAATTTAAATGTTTTTATCATATCAAGTCCTATAATGAAATCTTCAAAATCATCTCTGTCTACTATAAAAACATCAACATATTCTTCGATATCAAAAATTTTTACTTTTATGTTTATTAAACCTTTTGTGTATGTCACACCATTGACTGTTTTTAATAATATTCTATTTGTATCCTCTGAATTGTTCTGTATTCTAACTAATTTTTTGTTTATCAGAGAAACTTGGGAGCCGGAATCATATGTTCCGTTTACTTGTATTTTGTCTTCTAAGAACATATTTATTTTTATCAATGGTGTGATTACTCGTTTTTTGTCTGTTCACATAGATTCACTTCTATGGCAGAATTACTTCCAATAATTTTGTTTTCATTCCCTTCTTTTTTAAACCAACATGCCTGTTCTGGATGGTATCGAGTACCTCTATTCAAATGTTGACAGTTTTTGCATGGTTTTTTATCTCCAATGTATTTTTTGTTGTCATCTTTCTCTTCTCTCTTTTTTATAAAGCTTCTACTTTTTACCAAACTTTCACATTTACTAATTTCATGAAGCAATTTCGTTGAAGTTTCACACTTTTCTGGATCAATCCTGTTTCTAATGGATTCTGGTAAGCCGGCTGCTATAAGTGTAACCAGGCTTTTCCTGCCAATATTTTCATCCATATCTAGTAATAACCTTTCTTTTCTTATAGCATATTCCATTAGTGAACCATCTTTATATTTGTAAAATATGGCATACATTCCCATACTCCATCCTTTATCAGCAAATGTATCCAAAAATCTATCTTTCCACTCGGACCATCCAGCCTCTATTTTCAATGTTTTCATTGTTGCAGAGTGCCAGTCCGCACATGATTTATCTAAGAATAATCTTAATATTTCTATCTTTGTGTTATCCCTCTCAATTTCAAACCGTTTGCATTCATTTTCAAATATATCCAACCATTGTTTTGCATTTGAGAATTTACATATAAATTTTTCAATCATAAATTTTTCTGATATATTTTTCAAATTTAAATGATTTTCATTTTTCTGAGGGGAACTATTCGTTTCTGTTATTTCCTTAAGATATAAGTCATTATACATCAAGTTTTCATCTTCATCGAAGTATGTTTGTACCATTTCTTCTGTGCATGATACCCATATTGTCCGCTCCTGACCTCTCTGATTTAAACTTTTTTTCACTCTTTTGTATGTTTCTGTTTTGGATAAAGCTGTGTGCCTACTTGCATATCTGTCAGCTTCTTGCAGTACATACTTTTTGTCTTCCTTTGTGGCAATTGAGGTTATGGTCATCACACTTGTCTTACTATCGGTCTGTGATGCCTCATATTTAAAGGTAAATTGTAATCTTAGTGCCATTTTTAACAAGTATTGTCGTTTTATAGGACAAATCTATACTGAGAGGTGAAAATAAACTCCATATGTTTCTCTGTAAATAAGTAATAGTTTATTGAGTACATCAGTAACAAAAATGACAATTTAGATTATGTACCTACTCAATCAACATCTCACCTGTAAATAAGAAACGACAATAAAAGTTATTATTATCACCTCTGTATTGGGTTTTATTTGGTATTATTACTATCCACAACACTCTTTAACTTTGTCTTTAGAAATCTGAATATTACGCTTTGCTTTGTCAAGATGACAGCTCTGTAGGCGCGAACGAACGCTGCGTTCCGGTGCGTTCAAATTAAAGAAATGTCTGTATCTGATAGATTTCTTTACATAAATATATGACATAGTCAACAGCATTAACATCTGACAACAGATGAGCGCGTAATTATCTGACATGCCCCGAAAGCAAAATTATGTGACGATACATTGTCATCAGATCGTCATTTGATCCGTTACTTAATTCTCAGAAGAACGAATATATGGAAAGGCCCTAACCACCAAAACATCGTGTATACCTACGAAATCTTAAATTAGTGTTGTACGAGGTAGGTATATTGTAATAATTTATCGATAGAGTTTGTTTTCAACTGAACTTTTTTTTTACGATAATGTATTTATTGTAAATTGAAGTCCGTAAATATTAAACTACTAGTGGTGCCCACGACTCCGTCCGCGTTAAATTATGTTTGTATGGGGGCACGTCTTATCATAACTTTAGAGAATAATTCAAATAGCTTTCCTGTGTCCTCTGAGTGTTTATTTATCCTAATTTCACAAATATAATTTGCCCAAGGGAACAAAAAATTAAACAGTAAAATTGCAGTGATATTATTATTTTATTTTTACATTTTAGGAAAACTAAATATCATCAGCATTTTTAACTAACTTAGCATAACAATAGTCTAAATAAGCATAGTAAGTTTTCACACATAGCTCAATATTAGAAATTACATCCAAAACTTAAAATAATAATATAATTATAAAACCAAGCAAAACAAAAAACATTTTAACTACATAGAACAAAAATAATAGAACTCAAATTCAAACATTCGTTTAGTTATATTCTGTGGGCATATTAATTTAGTGAAAATGAACTTTTAACCTTATTTTAACTAGTTTGAGTTCTACTTAATGTTTAAAGTTCATTTTAACTAAATTAATATACCCACAGAATATAACTAAACGAATGAAAGACCTGAATAAGCCAAATGTTTTAGATAATTATAAAACACAATATACTTAATACAATATACTTACTTATATTTAGTATATTATTATATATCAAAATAATTTATATTTCAAAATTATATAATATTGTATAAAAAACCTGAAATCTAATCCGTCATTTCATTCTACGATTCATGCTATTCTGCAAAAACACAATATATTATCAACATTTATTCAAATTAACATGGTCTATAACTTTTTACCTAAGTCTAAAATCAAAATATCGATAACTCGTGCAATATACAAGAACACCACTATCGATGTAAACAAAACCAAAAAGTGACAGTAAATGATATCCAAACTATCCAAAGTGACAGTAAATGATATCGAAGGAAGCTGAAGAAAGGCACGTGCCATAAATATTGGCAACCAAGCGCAACTGTTGAGTATATAGTTAGGCTCCTTTTAATTCCATACATAAGACAGAGATGTCATCATTTTTATTTTAGTCATCTTATAAACTAATTCCATAGACAATTTAGAAACATATCTATTGGTATTCTATTATCTAAGACTTAATTTCACACGCTTTGTCAGTAACCTCGTGGTTCAATGGCTATAGTAGGCGCTTCGGAATCCGAAGTCCGCGTGTTCGAGTTGCTCCGGGTGCCTTCTTTTTATTAAGTTTTTTTTTTAATTAATGTTAGAGTATACTTCTCAGGCCTTAGCAGATATATCCTTGAGGAATTGGTGGAATTCATATTCAGATTATTTTTGTAAAAAGATTCTTAACATTACGATATTTATTTATTTATTTATTAAGGCAAAGCCAACAGCACACATAACAAAAATTGTTTACAAAATATTATTATCAGTCTTATTACATGAAACATGTGCCTATTATAGGCCAGCACAACACTTATAGGAATGCAATGAGTCTATGAGCGACACAGACTGGAGGGGAGTAGTCAAAGGTAAAGTGTTTTAAAACCTTTTCATGGTTTTCAGATCTTAAAGAGTTTTGATTTATTTATGAAAAATGACATAAATGATGTCATGTCAATTCATGAAAAGTAAATTTAAGATATTTCATAGAACAAACGAATCACTACGTTTTTATGCTTCTTAACCCTACGCTGCATTCAGTGCTAAATATAACAACCAATATAATTAATATTTTTTAAATATATTTTCAGTCTTCTTATAATTTTTTTTAAAAATTTACCATTTTCAGCATGCGCTGCGAATGGTATTTTAAAATTAAGGTAGTTCATTGCATGTTTTGCCATACATATTTGGAACTATAATAAATATAAAATCAGTTTTTTCCTTAAACTCAATTTAAATGAAATTTTTGAATCAATTTTAAATATTTCTGCCTTATCTAAAATTTTTCCATTAGAAAAATAATCATGCAGTTTAGGGTTAAGGTGTAGGAACTTATTCTTTCATAAATTCACTATTATCTAATTATTGAAGTATATCATACGGTTTGACTTTTCATTCATAAAATAAATCAGAAATAAAAGGCAGACTATGAATTTTAACATTTCATGTGAAATTTATTTCAGAAAACTTAGCATTTATTTATTCATTAATAAAATCCACAGCTCTTTCATTTTTCTTATACATGAGCTTACGGTCAAAAAACATAATAAATAAAATAAAACCAATAAATATTGCTACTTTCTAGACAATTTACAGAGAATTTACAGAGTTTCTTGTGTTACGGGTGCTAGATTTCTGATATTACACAGGAAAAGCCGTGTGTGGAAATTATACTTTTAATATCAAAATAACACTAAAGCTACTCTTTGCCGCATTAAAATACAAATATCCGCATTAAGATATATTTTAGCGCAGGCAAAGCCGCGGGGCGGAACGCTAGTATTACCTATATCTTAGGGTCTACAAAATGAATTTCAATTTATAGAAGTAATTTGATGTGTCAGATCATTTTGCAGTAACAGTGTCAAATAATTTTGCTTTCGGGGCATGTCAGATAATTACGCGCTCATCTGTTGTCAGATGTTAATGCTGTTGACTATTTCATATATTTATACCGCCGCGAAAGCATCAGATTATTATGCACGTTACTTTCATCACATGTTTTTGCTGGCAATCTGTGTCACATATTTTTGCGGCGCTGTTCATAGTCAGATATTAATGCTGGTGACTGTACATACCAGCCCGCCTGGTAAGCGTGGTGATTATAAATAAATAAATAAAATTTATTTATTTCAGATCACGATCCATAGCAACTTAAATCTAATAAACAAGCAATAAAGACAAATTAAAGTAACTTAAATTATACCAAATCCTCTAGATAAGACCTATAATCCTAATACCCAATTGAACGTTACGGGTTATTAATTATTATAATAAAAAAAAGTAGATACTAATCAGAATTATTTTTATGGATAAATTATAATTTTCTAGTTACGTCTACATCTTTTCGTTGTAACTGTAACAGGTTATAATGTAAGTTTTAATTTTCTTCTTGTTTGTAGATTTGGTGCGACCGTCGCCCGCCTTGGCTCGCCGGCTTACTGGCGATGGTCAACACTTCTCTACAGTTCATACCGCCTATGTTGGTTCACGCTATACAGACCGGAGCTTCGATGTATCAGGTAAAAGAAAACAATACAATACGCTTAGGTTGCTGTAATGGGACTTGAATGTTTTCAATTTCCAATATTACATTTAGAAATTGTATGACAACATCTAATATTTAACTTTTAATTAAAAAAAAAACTATTCTCATCTAAGCAATATTCGTCCAGTGTAATTTTTCACTGAAACCTTAGGTTGTCTAGAAAAATTCCTAATTGGTTGAATCAATATTTAAACAATAATACCGCCTATTACATATACCTTTTTTTATTTTTTTATTTGTTGATTATTGTGTGTGTATTAAAGAATAATCTTATCATGTATTTCCAGGCTATGACTCTATGCCTAACTTGCATAGCCCGAACCTTGGACTGTATCCCTCGTGCCTTCTACAACACATGTGCTATCATCGAGAAGACGCTACCTCCTCGCATAAGGCCGGTCGGTGGATCTATACTGCTGCAGTGTTTGGTCACTGTGACTTATGAGGAAATACAGAAGTGGGCGAAGAAAGAAGCATCTAAAGAGAAAGCGGGTGAGATATAACTGTATATTTGGATTTAATGTGCAATATAGTCGAATTTTGAATGTATAAGTAATAAGTTATTGGCATGTAAAGTGGTTTTACCAATAAAATGTATTTCTGTAATAAATATTGCTGTATAATTCACGCAGCAACATATAGGCCTAGCTTGCATCTAGCTTGTGTTATACCGGTGCAGGTTATGATTTAAATCAAGCTTGTATCTACTAAGGATCTCTGAAGTGAGTACGACATAGGTTCTTTATTGAACTTATCGCTAGCATAAGTTGTATTTAGTTACCCTTACTAGTTATAGAAGATCATTTTTATAAAGGTTCGTAACTTATTGACGTTAAAGACATTGTTAAAATTATAATGTCCCTATAAATATGTATGTATTTTATAGGAGCGGCGTTGAACGGAGACGCACATACAATGGATCCTAGAGGGCATAGACAACACAAAAAGCAAGTCCGAATTGTTGGCATGGGGCAAACAAGTGAGTAGATCATTAAATCTCCTAAATATATTTTATCTTATCTTTGAGATCAAGTCTCAAATTGAAATTTTAGGTTAGGTTAGTATTTTCGAAATAAAATACAGTGTCTGTAGGACAAATAAAGGTAAAATTTCACCAAATTCATGTAAAAAATGTTTAAAGCCTCGAGCAGACCGGATGCGTATACGTACACGTAAGCGTAGACGTGCACGTACCACTGAGTTGTAATGTATGGGAATGTATGTGACAGGACACACTGCACGCGCACGTCACGTTACGCAAGCGGTGTGTCCTGTCTAATACATTCCCATACATTACAACTTAGTGGTACGTGCACGTCTACGCTTACGTGTACGTATACGCATCCGGTCTGCTCGAGGCTTTATGCGTAAGATAAAAAAAAAACCAAAAACTTGAATAATTATGTTTATCACATACATTTTGAGGTTATGTGAAAAAAGTGTCATAACAAAAGTTGTAGGTTTCTTTATTATAGGCCGGGATCCGTAGTACATGGAAATCAAGTGATTACTAACAAGCTAATTTTTGGTGAGTAGCTTCGTTTCGATGAGACGACTAAAAATATCCTATACCCAAATCTCGATTGTGGTAGCTAACAGAGATATCAAGGATTAAAAAAATCAAGGATGTAAAAGCGGGATAACGGACCACGAAATTTGTCGGACAATATGTTATATCTCAAGATAATTATCTAAATTATATAAAAACATGTTTGTCCTACAAAACTATGTTATAGTGTACCCTCACTTAAGTTTTTCTAAATTATTAGAAAATGGTACCTATGGGAAAAATTACAAGATCACAATGTAACCTAGGTCCTCGAGTGGGAGTCGAACCCACGCCACAAGGTTACGTTGTGATCTTTTTTCTAATAATCTTTACTTTATCTGTTGTCCTTATTTTTTTTTATTATGCTTAATTAGGTTTTTTGTTTCAGCGCCATCGTCTGTAAGTTTCGACGGGTCCGGTAGCGCGTCGTCGGTGGCGCTGGCGCTGGCCGAGGCGCTGTGCTCCGTGGACGAGGACGACAAGCACACGCAGCACATCGAGCGGATCGTGGCGCACTCACACCGGCCCAACAACGTGTCACACAAGTACGGCTTGGAGGACTTCCCAGAGTTTGCTGATATGTTTGAGGAGGTACAGTCGGCCAAGAAAGTGGTCTAACAGTTTTGACAAAAGTTTCTGTGCGATGTAATGATCGATATGGTTGACTTTTCCGCTGTTTTCTCGTGGTCCCAGGATTTTGTCCCATTAATGGGACCACGAGGGAGAACTGTTTCTCGTAGTCCCATTCCTATGCTCAGTAACGTATTTATCCTCCTGTATATAGGTATTCTTCTTGCATAGATAAACTTTTTGGAGTGTGTAGTGAAGTGTTAGATAAATAAATAAATATAAATATTACTGGACAATTTTACACAGCGACATCTAGCCCCGTGGTAAGCTCGAAGCTTGTGTTACGGGTGCTAGATTTCTGATATACTTAATATAATATACATACATAGATAGATATTTAATAAATATGATTGATAGATGATGAATAAATGTCACTTGACTGAACACTTGCCATCCGAAATCTTTATTAAGACTATTATTAAAGAAATCATTAAGGGAGGCCTATGTCCAACAGTGGACGTCTAACGGCTGACATAATAATGATGATAAAGTATGTATTTTGTCCTTAAGTTAACATATATAATTCAATGATTATCCTTGAAACAGTTTAACTTTTAAACTGATAAAGGTGTCTAGATGACATTTGTCAAAATGAAAGCTGTCAAGCTTTAAACTGCGTTAACTCCGAAACGGCTGGGCCAAGAGATGCCGTACTAAGCTCAATCGACAGGTGTTGGAGAAAGCAACATCATAATTAAACACGGTTCTTCAGTTTTTTTTTAAATATTAATATATTTATTATTGTACAGTGCAGCTACACTATTTGTAACAAAATACAATTTTATCATATTTTTTTATGAATTGCTTAACTTAACCCATATTATCTCAAACGGCATCTCTAGGTCTAGCCGTTTCAGAGTTGTGGCAGTTTAAATTTTGACAGCTGGCATTGAAAATGTTGCTCTAACTAAGACCCATCATTTGCGCCTAGTACGGCATCTCTAGGCCAAGCCGTTTCAGAGTTGTGGCAGTTTAAAGTTTGACAGCTGTCATCAAAAATGTTGCTCTCTCTAAGACTAATCATTTGCGTCTAGTACGGCATCTCTAGGTCCAGCCGTTTCGGAGTCGTGGCAGTTTAAAGCTTGACAGCTGTCATTTTGACAAATGTCATCTAGACACCAATCGGTTTAAAAGTTAAACTGTTTCAAGAATAATCATTGAATTCCTTATGTTGACTTAAGGACCCAAATAATATACTTCATCATTATAATGTCAGACGTTGGACGTCCACTGCTGGACATAGGCCTCCCTTTATGACCTCCAGGTATAACGGTCGGATGCAGCCCGCATCCACCGTGAACCAGCAGCCTTGAAAAGATCATCTGTCCCCATTGTTGGTGGACGTCCGACGCAGCGCTTGCCGATCCGTTGTCTCCTTTTTTACATTTTTGACATTTTTTAGAAAAATTGAGATAAAATATTATTCTTACCTAAGTAATATGAAATTGCTACACTTATTATCAATGTTTCTTGTGGTAACCACAAACTTTTATATACAGGATGTAATTACACAACAATGGGACTACGAGAAACAGTTCTCCCTCGTGGTCCCATTAATGGGACAAAATCCTGGGACCACGAGAAAACAGCGGACTTTTCTAACATAATTTAACTGACGTACAAACGAATCTCAACCGTAGGTGGTAGACCACATTTTTATCCAGACTTTCGACCAGATTCTCGACTCTATCAATAAATTCTTTATGACTTTCTGAAAATAAAACAATTTTATTAGTCAGTAAATACAAAACGAGATAAACTAACCCGCAATCATGTTCAGCACACGATAATAATTCCTACTTGAACACTATTATTCTGACGTTGACTTATCTGTTCGTCAGGGAGACGTGCCTGGATCCAACGCGGAGAGGTCCAGCGACGCCGCCGTGTTCACCAGCCAGATCCTGATGACGTCAGCTGGACGCGACAGCCTTAGGGTAAAGCCGCGTTTACATTTATCTGACGTGTTGTGCTGTGATGCATCAGAACGGTAACGGTTTCATACATTTGATATGGTAGCGTTCATATTTATTCAGCGCGGTGTGTGGTGTGGTGTCTTCTGACGTATGTAAGAAATGTATGAAACCGATACCGTTCTGATGCATCACAACAAGACACGTCAGATAAATATAAATTACAGAACCATCAGGTGTTCAACCTTCTTGAACGTCAGTTGTGCTTTTGTTTGAGTTTGCGTCTATGGTTTTCACTAAATATGTAGATTGTAGATCTAAATCAAAGGTTTTGAGAAAATGCAATTTAAAAACCACTACAAATAAATTTTTCTCAAATAAATCAAACACAAGTTTTGGAATTAATTTTCTATGATAAGTTTTGTGTTCGAAGAATTAGAATCAGCCTCCAGTTGAGAAAAAAAATCATTGTATAAAATATAAAAATTTATAAAATATAAAAGGTATATCCTAATTTAAAAAATCCGATAAACCGAATATTTTAGATACGTAAATAAAAAAATGCTTTAGAGCGCGCCTAAATCTAGATAACCATTTAATTAGATTTTTTTTAATTTTTTGAATGGTTTGTTCAGGGACTGAACTTAAGCAGGTTTCTTTGACTCACAGGTTATGTACGAGCACTTGAAGCTACATTCAGAGTACATATACAAGGAGCTGTCTATAAACGACTCCAGTGAAGGCGAGGTGCCGTTGGACAAAGCACCGCTTCTGTACACCATGTTCCATATCGGAAGACAGCCTTTTGATCAGGTTAGTGTAATTTACAAACTCATAATGCAAAATTTATTATACTCGATAAACTTTTCCGTGAGTTAATAATTAATTAAATTGGAAATCTATCTATGAGAGTTTAGGAAATTTGTTAGTCACGTCTTATTTAAACGCGTCTGTCTTTCATGCTATTTTTTTTCTCTTGTCGACAAGATTCAAATGATTCTAGGGACAGCTGTCTCTTATCGAATACAGCAGGGTTTGGTATTCGAAAATGTGCGTATAAAAAAAAAACAATCATTTATTTCAGACTATACACAAATCCAAATCACAAATCTTGGACACTTTATACAAATAATGCAATAACCTAGGCACACTACATATTTAATTTACTTATTTTCATCCTAGCATGATACATATGCAAACTGCGCATGTATCATGCTAAGATGATTAAAGTACTCACTGTCCACTCTATTTGAATATGCGTTCAGTATGTAGTTCGGGCTAGCCCGGATCCTGCGCCTCAGTGATGTGCACCGCTTGCGCATGGTGGTGTAGAAACAATCAACATGCGCATCAGCGAACATCCCTGAGGCGCTGCAGAACCGCGCAGAGCCCGAGCAACACCCTGAACGCATTATTGAACTGGACGCGAAGAGCACTGTACTTACTGCTTTTGCGCATATGATATCCACAGGCTGCTTGTATAAAAACTGGTACAATATGCTCTGAACAGGCAGACTTTTACTTCTGCTGAGCATCGAGCAAACCTGCGGGCAATCATAGTATAGAATAGAAAAAAACTTTAAAAATCTCTAAAATCTAGACACTAGAGTTCTGATATCACATCTTCTAATATAAACTGATAATAATGCATGGGAACTTTCATCGTTAAATTCAGGGGAAGAGAAAAAAAGGGGGGAGGGGGTGGTGATTGATAGTTATGACATGACCAAGTTAATCTTTGTGATTTTACGGACAAAATCTGAATCAATCAAACTTACAATTAAAAACACATTGCGCTCTACAGTAAAGTAAAAAAGTAAAAGTAAAAAGTTGTTTATTTGACATAAAAGTAGTGTACAGTAGGTATAATATGATCAGTAGGCTCCTGAGCTAGTATACACTGTGTTTCAGGAGCCAGTTATTTACAGCTCTTTCGTTCGTTTCAGTTCCTCCGTTCGGATTGGGTGACGTCATGGAGCGCGCAGTCTCGGCGCTGCGCGGCGCGCTGGGGCCGCGCCGGGCCGCGCGCACACGTCGCGCACGGGGAGCCGCTGCACGCGCTAGTAGACAAGCGGAAACACACCTTATTATAATACCAGTAAGGACATGCATGTGATCTAGAGCTCGCGCCAGCGCCATCTATGAAGGAACAACGTAAACTGCAATAAAGGTTCTAGAATGTTCCTCCGTTATGTGTAGCTTCATGGCCCGCGCGCACACGCTGCTCAGGGATCTGCTACAGGCGCTGTTTGACGAGCGGAAACACACATTATTGTGATAATAGTAAGGACATCCATATGATCTAGAACTCGCCCGATTTACCAGCGCCATCTATGAAGGAACAACGTAAACTGCAATGTAGGTTCTAGAATGATCTTCTGTTATGGGTAGCTTCATGGCCCGCACGCACACGCGGATCTTAGGGAACCGCTACAGGCGCTGTTTGACAAGCGGAAACACATTATTGTAAAACCACCAGTAAATATATCCATATGATTTAGAGCTCGCGAGTTTTTACTAACGCCATCTATGATAAGACACCGTCAACTGCTACAAGGAAGTTGAAACACACATTAGTTTGGTTACGTTGGGCGGAAACACACATTATTGTGATACCAGAAAGGCATGTTATAGGAACCTATGTGTGTAGTTACTTAAATTGTAGAAGTTCTTAAAGCCACCAATAACTATTATAATAATACTAGGTAGTAGATGTTTCTGTTTGTCCAGCAATATCTATTTATTTATAACTTGGGACTGTTGGACCGGTAAAATGTCATATCTATTTTTTCGCTACTGTCTAAGATACTTGTACTATCAGGATTATTAAGATCATACATTGTAACATACTATTAGGTATGTCGCAAATTACTAGTGTAACTAAAAAAATTGAAAAAGTGAAAAAAGCATGATTTATGTAGGTACTTATAAAAACTATTAAAAAATCTATAATTCGTAAAAACTGTATTTTCTTGTTCCTACACAAAATTCCTTTCACAAAATTATTGAACTAATCTCTAAAAATACAAGGGAATAATCCTTACTAGTGGGAGTATAAAAATATCCTTCGATCCGGATGTTTGCTAAACACACCTGGAAATAACGCACTATTTTCTAGAGATGATCTAACCAAACAAAGGATTTTTTTATTTGGTATCTTTTATGTGGTACTATTGATTTACCACAGAAACGCATCGATGATTTTAAACGTCCAATACCTACTTTATTTCAGTTTGTTAGTGGTTTATTCAGGTCTAAGAAATTTTGAAACAGCCTTTCAATAATTTCATAAACCACCTATAAACTTCCAGATAAAATCTAAAGACTTTAACTACATCAAAATGTCAATGTCCATAACTTGAAACTTCATAAATTCTGTTATAGAACTTGTGACGCGAACTCTTAGAAACTTGTAAAGGAAAAATGTTAGGGAATTTTGTCGACGTAAGTTGAATATTTATTGAATACTGTCTTATGAAGTTATGAAATACGTGTCTGAAAATACTTTTAGAGATATGCCGTATATATTTCGTAACGTTTTGTGAATGTTCCATGTGCCTGGAAATCGATAAGGTTACCTAGTAGGTACTTACGTTGTTACAAGTAGATTGAATAGGTAATTAGGTAATTAAAACGGCGTAAAGAACGCAGAACGCTTCGTCATTCTCTGACGTAGAGTCAGAGAATGATATTAGTAGAATCAGTAGATAATTTACTACTCCATCCACAATATTGACGCGAACTTTAACAATATTGACATAATTATGTGCTTTTTTAATACTCACTCCTGTTGCCATCCAGCCTTTTTTTAATTGATGATACACCCTTGCTTGACCACAATCTCACCTGTAGAATATACTTTATTTACTTGAGACGCCTGGATCTAGAAATGACGGAATTAGGTGCTTGTTTAGTGTAAACCGCGCGCGCGAAAAGCGAGGAGACGGCGCACGGCGGAAGGCGTGCTCTACTCTGCATGTTTTTCGAAACGTAGAGAGTAACTCGGCTATGAAAACGTAAGTAACTCACGAAAATTTTGAACTTCGAACTAACCTAACCAAAACCAATATCGAATTCAATTTGAAAATTACATGTACGCTACGGTCCGTAAACCCAATTCGGTTACGTTACGTTTCAAAATCTAAATACACATCGTAGTCACAAAGTAGAATTGACCGGGCTTGAAACGGGCTCTTCCGCACTGTCAATCGAAGTCACCCTACCGACGTTTCAGACGCAAATTGAGAATATTGCTTTACTATGATACCGTTTCTCACTATATTCTCACACACTTTTTACGTGTTTCACAAAGGAAACAATTATAGGTACCTACTCTGATTCATTTAGACGAATTAAGAATTATGTAGGTACTTACTAAGTCTCCCGGGATAGATTCTTCAGCGTGCTTCAAAAAACGAGTTCAAATTAGATTTGAACACCAGTCTGTCAATTATCTGTACTGGATTATCGATCAGTAAAAACAAAAATGATATTTTTCGCCTATAAGTTATAAGATATTGAAGGCCAAAAGATTCAAAGAAACTACGGAGTGTAATCGAACAACCTAATAAGCCAAAAAAGTGAACTACGTAAACTCTCTCTTATCTTACGGGTGATTTAGACAAATATTTATCTGTTACATTTCACTTTTCAATAATCCTAAAATAATCCTATATCCCAACGATAGAGTCTCGAAAATCATAGATAACACTTTCAATGCGATTTTCAGAACTTAAGTAGGGGCGGGATCACCAAACTTTGTCCTGTGATTGTTTATTCAAAGCGCGGCCGCTACGTGATGCGATTGTTACGTACTCTGGCGATTCCAATCAAAATTTGATTTATTTCTGTTGTTCGATTTCGGATTTTGCCGCGTAATGTCGGGTTGATTCGATTGTCCCTCGGGTCGGGATTAGTTAGCTAAATGGTAAAGGATGTCTATTAAAAGGCAGGGATTTGTGTAGTTTGCATTATATTTAGTCCGTAGATAGACCGCAAAGATGTGGCTTTCACAAGTGAATTGTTTGTTAAGGTTATACCGTATGGGAACAATATTATGTGGGTTAGATTATCTTTTTTATGGATAATGTAAATTAACTAGATATTCAATCAGAAATATTTAAAACAAAAAACACAATACAAAGCTTGAACTCCGGTTTAAGACATAAATTCGCAACCTCTCGTTTTATAACCAGTTCGCAGCCGTCTCTCAAGTCATTTTTTTATACTACCAAGTTGGCAGACAAGCATGCGGCCCACTTGGTGGAGAGCGGTTACCGCAGCCTATGTACGCCTTTGCTACAAATTATATTTCTTTAAACTTATTTCGAAGCTCTAATCAAGCGAATAAATAACCTGAATTGTGTCAATTTGTTTCTAAGCCGAACAAGCGGTTAGGTTTGTGCAACATACCCATTTTATTATTCAATACTTTACAACCGTTATGAATTTATACATAAACTGAAGCGTTGAAGCAAAAGTATACATATTTACGGGCACATTATCTCCAGCCAGCATCACTACTGGTTTTTGCGCTTGTAAAAGCATAATATACACCATTTTCTGCTCACGCAAATCGAAATTCTCCCAACCACAGGAATAAACAGCTGATTCAAATATCTCAGATGCATTCGTCATTCTCTGGCAAAGAAAACAGTACAGGAAAAATGCTAGAAGACAGTACATGAGTAGGGCTATAAACTTGATCAGCTCTTGAGAGGACACGAAGAGTAGAAGGCAGATGCAAATAGTGTTCGAACCGAAGTCTACGCCGATAGCGACACTGTAAAGCTGTTTTAGATTCTCGAACACATGTAATGTTAGCGTGTGTCGTCGTACAAGATTCGGCAGGCGTTTTCTGACTTCGATTTTGTGGTCTTTTATATTACGATAGTTGTTTAGGTCCATCATTTCGCTTGTTAACATGTGGAACATGCCTGCGGTGTGGGCTATGAGGAATATCAGCATTGTTTGGTAGTGGAGAGCGGTAATAATGAGAGAAAACTCTTGGGCGACGATGATTATCATGCAAACTTCTTTTTTGGCCGGACCGGCTATCGCGTCTAGACCTGTAAAATAAAATTGTTTCTTAATTTTTAAATTAATGTTTAAAAAGACGTTAATAAACAATATTGCACAAGGTGGATATCATAAAAAGCCTATTTCCGTATGGAGCTTATCCATAATGATTTGGTTCCAACTAAGTATTGGAAGACCAAGTGTAGGGCGTTGTGTAGCGCGTCTGTGTCTGAGCCTTGAATTGCCAAGTCTTGAATGGCTTTCAACCTACATGATTGCATGTTATCGACGTTATTGTTGTTAGACTGTATATTGACATGGTCTTATAGCTCGAGCCAGGACATGGGTGTGTAACATGTAATTGACTAAAATTCACAAAAAAATGTGAAAACAATGCATATAGTGCGTGCAAAGTTTGATACTATTATTTACGTCATATTTGAATACTATAAATTACCGAGTAGGGGATTTAGGAAGTTATGAAAGTTACCTATATATTTTAAAAATATGCATAGATACTAACCCACACAAGATACCATTCCCATAGCATAACTGTTCTTCACGTCAACTCTATGCGGGATGTACATCAGGAGGGCGTCAAGCAGTTGAGAAATGTTGAACACTAAGATAATGTTCTTGATTCTACGTAGGAGTCTTATGTGCTCATGTTTCAGTTTTTCTGAAGCCTTTCCAGCGATACCATCTGTTTTTTCGATCTCCTTCAAAACTGCTCTTAGTATCGGCCTGTGGAAAGATTATATGGTAAAAAAATGTCATGTGTTTAACTGACTCCCATGTTGTGTTTTATGCTCAGAGTGTAAACGGCTTGTAGCATTTAAGGCGTAGATATGCGTGAATTTGGTAAATTTGGGTTCAGCAGAAACCATTTATTTCCTTGTTCTTTAACGGAATTGCTTTGAAAAAATTACACAATAATCTATGCCATATAAGGCATCATCTCCTGAGGCCGAAATTTTATTTTTTTTATTTTAAGTACCTGAAATAATAGTGTAAAATACCGTCTACTTTTTCAGCAAGAACCGTTTAATTCCTAATCTATTAATCATAAGATTTTTTAATTTTCATCACCATATAGATTAAAAGAATACCAATCATCTCCTGAGCTTACTTTTTCGAAAAAAAATCTCAGCGATTTTTAACGAATTTTTTACGTAAAACGACACACGCAATGCGCGATCTTCCCCTTCGCGGGCCCTTCAATTCAGTGCGGGGCGAGACGTTGTGCTGAACGGACCTATGACAATTTTCTCCGTGCCCTGTACTAACTAATAATATTCTGTGGCGGAACCAATTTTATAAGTAATTTGTCATTTATAACTAGCTGCCCCCGCGCGACTTCTGCTCGCCGTATACTTTTATTTGCAACTATCTCAATACTAAATTTCATCCAAATCGAATTTTCCCGCGTAAGCATATATTTTCCCGCGGAAGCATGTATTTATCCGCGGTAAATAGTCTCTCGCCATATACATTTATTTGCAACTATCTCCATACTAAATTTCATCTAAATCAAATTTTTCCGCGGAAACATGTATTTTTCCGCGGTAAAAAGTATGTTCTTTCTCAGGGTCTAAGGATTGTATGTGCCAAATTTCATCAAAATCGGTTGAGAGGTGCGTGAAAGCGTAACAGACAGACAGACAGACAGAGTTACTTTCGCATTTCAATTTTGTATATAATTATTTGACGTGTAAAAATTTGACGCATTGCTTCAGATTACAATAATAGTGTCTATTGTATGCACAGATCACCCAAACTAGATACCGCATTAGAATACTTTTGTTCCGATTCAAAAATATAAAATAAATGAATCAGCTTAAGTCTTAAAAAACAGTACATTAACTAACAGTATTGTTCCCTATAACAATGATATAGCTTAAAATTTAAAATCTTGGTCTGTGTAAATCGAAAGCGAATCCACTGTAACCTCGCAACACAGGCTCTATAGAGACCTAGTGCAAGGGACAGAGCTCGGCTTCGATACCATTTACTAAATAACTCATAATTTATAATCTAAATCTAACAAATTAGCTATGTAGGTATCGAATGTATTTATGTAAACTTAAAAGTGAAATAAATTATTTTTTATTATTTATTAAAAAAAACGCACCTAAATTGGAGGAAGATGAAAGCCGTGTTTCGAGGCGGGGCTTTACATAATGGTTGATTTAACCATATATGTTTGGCGCGCGGTCGTCGCTTGTCATGCGGTATCTAGTGGGGTTTATCTATGATTGTAGGCTACACAACTAATTCTGGTTAGCGCTGCGCGTAATATTTTCGATACGCCAGCGCCACGCGGGGCACGCGGTCGCTGTTGTCAACTGTCGTAGTCGTTTCAGCCGCGATTTTCACTGCATACTCGCTCTTAAGCTTAAGAAGTGTCATAGTTACAAAACTATGACACTACCATAAACATTAAAAAAAAATGATTATTTTTACAGTTGAAGCACGTGTAAAAAGCACATATTTAAGCATTTTAGTATAAACATAATTATATTGAAAATGAAAATTTCAATATAATTATGAAATAATTATGTGCGCGACGGGTTTGAATCCACCTCTACACAGTACGGTATACCGTACCTATGGAATGAAGTCGAGTGTACTCCCACTTAGCTAACACGGCATTTACAACTTAAGTAGACGAGGTTAAAATCACTCTTCTTTACCTTTTCTTCATCCACCACCAGCTCATATTGCTGATGAGAATCATCAGTGCTACGTTGACGTTACTTTTGATATAATCCTCGGCTTTCTTGGCGTGGTTGACCTGATACGCCGCTGATCCTACGCCGTAGATATAGAACAGTAGCGATAAATGGATGTACCAGAAAATACCTGCAAAAAGGTAGTCAATAGAAGAGTCGGAAAAATTTAAAAATTTGCATTATAAACTATTAAAATATCTGTCAGTATTTGCAATAGCGCTTTACCTATGTAGGTTGTAATACGAGTACAAACAAACTATCAAAATAACTCTAAATAATGTCGAGAAGTTATTTGGAAAAATTGAGTTGAATTACCTAGTAATGGCGGAATAAAATATTAGAGTGCTTATTATAAAGCTATGTAAATGTTGCGATGTATTCTGGGAAATGTTAAGCTTCGTTCAATTATTTATGCGTAGAATACACTCGCAGATACAAATCAACATAGTAAGCGACTTTAAAAGTGAATAGCGGCAGGTAATTTTATTTTAGAGGTGTTCTCATTTTGCTAAAAGTTTATTTTTAGTATACAACGCACCAGAAATTGTGTCTTGCCTTACGGAAAACCCTAATAAATTTGGTATAATGTTGAGCAACCAAAATATATTATCCAAATTTGTCACCGATAAACGGCTTCTTACTAGCTTCAGATGTTTTTTTGTCCAAGAAATCATAACTTTAACTAAATGCGTCAAGTAGGATGTAAATCGAAATGGACAGTGATATAAATTTAAAAAAAATGTATAAAATAAAATTGTTTCAAGTGGTATCTTGGGAAAATAACGGACCTAGAGTAGTTATTATCACTTTCATTCTTTGCAATTATCCGGAGAATTATTATCGGAGAATATAAATTACACACAGTGGTGCTATTTTTCATAATTTCAGTTTTAATTACTGAGGATATAATTGTTTTTTACCTTGCTAGCCATTAGGAAAATTTAAAAACATAATCTCTGCAACACGTTTTTTTTGATTTTTTTTTTAAAGAAAATCATCTTTGGTTAAAGTTAGGCGCAGCAATGGTGTGAAAGTTATTCACTCTATAAAAAAATATCCTAATAAAGGACTTAATAAAATTGCAGCTCGAATGAAAATCTATCAAAACTCAGATAACCGCGAACTAACTGTTATCGTCATTATAAACCAAACGGGCAACGCAGTTACCTCTAGATAGAAACAGAAACTTTATTAAAATTCCTTTCTAAGAAGATAATCAAAGAAACGGAATAAAAAGCATTCATAAAATATCCCTATCTGATAAAATCGCCAATTTTAATATGCAATACCCAAATCTCATTTCATAGGCAGACGTCTACCTTATTAGTCTGAGTTTAGAAACGATTGTGGTATCCGAAACACATAAACACTGACTCCCAATTTCCTCTAAGGCCCTCCACAATCTTTGGTTAGGGATGTAGGTAACTTATTCGGCTTTTGTTCTCAATCGGAGTAGGGATCTTAGCGCGCTATTTTGTGGAAATTATGCCATTGTTCCTTGTTTTAAAAGTATTGTTGTCACGATGTATTTCCTTCTTTATTCCCTGTTTTACCCTAATTATTTCAGTATAGGCTAGTACCTATATAATAAATATTCAGAAAACCATTTTAAGAAAAAGTGGTTGCTTATAAGATACTCTGTCGCGTACAAACTAATAAATTGAATTTAATGATATTAAGATAATAATCTATCATTTATGGTACCTATAACTTATAAATTATCTACTTTATAGCACGGAAAAAATCATTAAACCGCGAATAAAGTCACGGGTGGAAACCGGTTTTTAGAATAAAACAAGCAGAGTTTGTTGATTAATAAATTTAGAATTGTGCAAAATA
The DNA here is from genome assembly GCA_963691955.1 of Chloroclystis v-ata. Taxonomy (NCBI): domain Eukaryota; kingdom Metazoa; phylum Arthropoda; class Insecta; order Lepidoptera; family Geometridae; genus Chloroclystis; species Chloroclystis v-ata. Next base: position 3,954,253 of record OY829902.1, on the reverse strand, counting down.
TTTTCTCTGTCTAATATTACTCATTTCCATATTTCCATTACGTGTTGCGTATCGTTTTGTTTTGCACTACTTTGCTTTAGTACGCAGTTTTTGTAGGAAATTATACCCTTTCTTATGAAACGGAGTATTTGTTTACACAACTATATCGCAAAGAAAATACTTGTAATAAAATTTAGTCCTTCCCTGAGCATTTATTTCGGTTCTCTTCCAGAATTCTGTTAGTAGGTAAATGAAGATGAGTGTCTTATTCTTTTGTATTTACCTACTCTGTTCTGTGTTCTATTTATCCACGACAATAAACTTTTAGTTTTCTGCTAGATACAGCCAAAGTAAAAAACATAATAGGTACATTAATCCTGTTGATTTTGCTTTTATTCCATTTTAGATTTTACTGACCTATAGTTTCTACATACTGTCTATTAGTTATTAATATAGTAATTTTGCACTGTTCTAAAATTTAAAAAAATATTCTTGAAGGATACTCGCTGTAATCGCACGATGAAATTGTTTCTATTGAAATGAAATATCCGTATAGAACGTTTACCGATTATTTTTATACGTATTTTTAGTCTCAAGATTAAGTAAGTAGGTACATTGTCCGTTAAAAGCACCCAGCACTATCCGTAAACTATTGATGAAGTTGGCGAGTGAGCATAAATTGTCTCCCGCCAATAGTTGGCGAAGTAATGTCCGCTTTTGTGAGCTATCTTGCACTGAAGCGCAGTTGGTTTCGTGTTTACCGAGCAAATTGGAGCCGTCTTTAGTTCTTGCTGTTTAGTTTGGAATTAATAGGTGCACAAACTGTTCTCAATGCTGGCAGGATACCGCTCGGTCACTTCTTTAATTTGACAAAAATCTAAGTAAGGAAGTTAATAGAATTTAAAGATAAACGATATTGTGTTAGGTTAGTGTTATCTCTTGGGTTAGTATTTGAATATAGTTTTAAGCTATTTGTTGTAATTTCATATTATTTCCCATAGGAAATAATAATATGCTTATTTAGGTATCTATAACTATGTATCTCAAAATACAGGTACGCTAGGAGCCAAAAAGTTAACCCTTAAGTAAACGTTGTTTTATCCATTTTTTAACACGTCCCTTAAAGTTTAGTAGGTAATCGTTAATTTCCGTGTGATTTGACTGTCACCTTGTATAAATGTTAGATGTTGCACATTATAAAAGGCAGCAATTATTTAACTGAACAATTAAATTTGTTTAAATTTATTTTTAACGTAAAATTTCCCAAGAGGTCTCGGGGTAAAGGTCAATATTTTGTTGCCATATTCAACTGAAAAATTACTTTAAAAGTGGAAAGCGCAACACCAGCCAATCTCGACTTCAAAATCTTTCGTTTTGTATTCTGAGAGGCAACTTTAGCCTTATACCAGTTGCAGTTTGCAATGAATCTCTCTAGAGCTCAAGCCATGTGAAAAATTCAAAATCAAATACTTTGCTTCGATGTGTCACAGAAATAACATAATGTTTAAAGTTTGTTTTGGTAAGAGGTTCTTTGAATAAATTAGCCTTATAAATAGATTTTGAGGTTGTTTGAAGACTATTTCTAGTTGAATTAAAGATTCAAAGGTCATTGAGCGTATCTGACCCGCTTTGCGAAGAGTGGCGGACATTAATCAAAATAGTTTTAAACTAAGGGGAATAATATGACCTTTCATTGTATATAGTTATTTATTTAAAAATCGATGGGGAAAAATGTACAGGATCGTTTAAAAAAAATTTCAGAGGATTTTATTCCATCATTAAAGGCATAAAAGAATTTCGATAGCATACAGCATGGTGCACTGATGAGCCAAGAGGCATGTATAAACTGTCTCTTTCGCACATTAGTTAGGGATTATTTAATAGATATGTATCGACATCAACATTTAATTGATAATAAGATTTTGATCAGAGGGCGAATCCAGTCACGTCATATCCGATCGAAGCAGTAAAAAATATATAATATATGTACATATATTTATATATAATATATACATATATTTTGTTAAACCCAACACAACACGGACGACAAAGTATAGAAGAGTACTACTGCTCATGTATACACGGCCGCCGAACTGTCGGGAGCTGCGCCCATATCGCTAGCATAGTTTATTATCTGTCTTGGGCCAGACATCAGGAAGCAACAGACACACCTGCTGCCTTCATAAATGATCTTATGCTTGATTTGGATCAAATTGAATAAAAACATTTTTATGAACTAGGATTTTATTCATATTCCTCATTTCAGTTTACAACACTTGAATTTTTCAAGATTCCCGTGGCTCACATTAATGTGACTAATGCCATAGTAAATCAGAGCCTTACATCATTACACTCTACTAATTTCATTTGTGTCCGCCATGGGTATGGTTTCCATACTAAGGTGCCCAATGACCTTTATTTGAGCCTGTTATTAATCACTAGACTCGCCCTAATACTATACCCGCTTTTTAAGCTCAGTACTTACTTACAGTATTACTCGATAGTTTAGCTCGAAGTCGAGTAAAAATCAACGTGTGAACCGCACTACTACTCGACTTCGAGTAATACTGTAAGTAAGTACTATGTGAGTACTGAGCTTTACAGATTTTTTATGTTTATATTGAACTGCAAAAGAGAGATCTAGCCATTTACTAAGAGCTACCACCATCCTTTAGAAGCTTCTTTAATGAGTGGGAGCCATGCTGGTAGCAATTGCATTGGGTTAAGAATTATTAGGAGACTTCACGAGTTTCGAATAAGTACTGAATGGTTTTAGCTTAATGAGTTTTGTCTAGTGTTTTTAGAGTTATTGTTAATTTTGTAAGTGGCTTTGGATTTATCGATATTCAATATTGCGAGATCTTAAGCCAGTGAACGTTTGTTTTTTTTTTTAATGTTTTACATCAAAAATTTTATTCTCGCAATGATATAGAATATAGGTGTTTAATTTTTTTTAGTAAAATGTGTTGTAAACAAGTTGATAAAGACAAAGCTGTTTTCAAAATTTGCTTCACGTTTTAATTAAAATATTGCTGGAAAATTCACATAGCATCTAGCCCGTGGTAAGCCTGGAGCTTGTGTGACGCGTGCTAGATTCATGATTCTATCTTCTATCACTTATCACCGACAAAATATACTGATTTTAATGACACATAATTATTGTCCACTATTTCTAAAAACGTTCGGGTATAAAAGCTATATTGACCGTTCTGGCAGTCAAACTATTTTACAGATAAATGCAAAAAGGACAACAACGAAACATTTCCGCTCAATTTTGATTTCATGCCGAAAATCCAGAGCTGAAATGCGCACAGCAAATCTTCACCGAATGCCACTGAAGATTCCAGGCCCCATTGTCGCAACACAAAAGTTACCAGTCATTGCAGCCGCTCTGCAATCTCTAGGTTCATATTGCACGTACCTTCACAATAGGGGTAAGTTTCACAATTTGCGGTCCCGACGGAAGAAAATCGATGGCCAAGTCCGAACTATTGGCCGGGACAGGATTTATTGGAGGCGCAACTTGGACAATAGGTTAGTTATTCGGTGTCGATCTTTCTAGTGTCGCGATTCCAACTTGAACTGTGATTCGTTATTGGCGCCTTGAAATGTTCACGTTGCGAACTTTGATCTTTTGATTACGAAACCTCGAGATTGAGGCCAGACGCTGATTGAAGATGCTACTTTAAACTTCGGCTCGACTTTCGTTGTAATTGACTTTCAAAGTGTTTTGTTTAGAGAGCTTGTAATCTTGGAGCTAATATTTGATGAAGAATCAGTAATCTAGAGGTCTTGTAAGTTAAAATATTATACCTACCTAAACTGTTGCTATCTTGATAGAAAGATCGTTAGCCTTATAGGTACTATATTTGCCAAAATTAATAAACGCGGCAAACATGAGCTAAATCGAGCACCTACATTCAAATAATAATATCAATTCAAAAGGTAGAGGGCATAAGGAATTTTTATACTTGATTAAGTCCTTATAAATGTATAGCCTGACAAAATAGGCTACTAAAATCCCGTGCTTAGTTATCCCTGAAACGGTTTTGGTATACAAAAATAATCTTCATACGGGCAATTGACTTTGGCCCTCTGTAAAATGTTTCACAGTCTACTGCACTATTCATATTAATCCTTCATTATTATAATTATTTTAAAATTTTGCATAGAGATTAATAATGTTTCAAAATCCATATGAGAAGTGTGTAGTGACTAACAGACTTTTGACTTCACATTTAGTAAAATTATTAATCTCTGATACGTAAAATACATTTTAAAATAAGCCAACTAAAACTCACAAACAATGCAGAATACATTAGTGTCAAGAAATTTAATATTGGAAGAAATATACATTCGTGTAGGTACAATCAGAGCCAGGTTGGAACAAAGCCAGACGAGTTCTATGAGATTACAGAATTCATTGGTAGGTAGATCGCAAACCGGAGATTTTATGCGTCAATATAAGCCCTCTAAATCAGCTGGTGGAAAAATCTTTGGAATAAAGTAGGCCTTTTATTGTAGATCTTATATAAGACGTTTATTTTATTTTGTGTGTTTTTAGGCGTTTACTAGTACTTGACGAACTCTGTGGCGCAGCGGGCAAAGGTCCGCTTGCGACGAAAGAGGTTGATGAGGGTTCGATTCCCAACAAGGGACAAAAATTTATAAGATCTGCAAATATTTGTTCTAAGTGCCTGGGTGTTATATAATATGTATAAAATATATATCAATGTATGTAATATTAAGTAGGTACATCAGAATTCTAACAATTCTAGCGTAACAAGCTTTGAGGTTACCACGGGGCTAGATGTTGCTGTGTGAATTGTCCAACAATATTTAATCATTTTATTATTTACCACCAACCCTACACCTTTTCATAAATCATCAATCATTACATAGTGGGTTGTATGACTTACAGTGATCACCAAACCGCCTGGTAAGTGTGGTGATCAAATCATCCAACACTTATAAGTTTTTTAGAGAATTTTGATGAGACCCGAACCCAGTAAATGGACGTCGTATAAACTGTGTTTCAGGTATGATGAGTATGTGATGAGGTATGGGTTCTTATCAAAATTTTAATGTAGAATAATATACTAACAACGCTTTCCTACGTTTTTGTGGTTAGTTAAAAATAGTTACAATCTCTACCGCTACGTAGTATAAAAAAAAAGTAGCTAACGCTGTCAGTCCGTCTCTATGTATGCGTAACTTTAAAACTAGGCAACGGATTTTGATGCGATATTTTTTTTAAATAGAGTTTTTGTAGGAAGGTTTTATAAGTATAATTAGGTTCCCGAAGCGAAGCAAGGGCGGGTCGTTAGTATAATATATATCTACATACCTAGGATGTTTATTTGAAGAAAGGTCGTCGCACCTCAATAAAATCATGCAATTTGTCTTCATTCTGGAGAAAAGAACAAAAGAAGAGAAAGCTCACAATACATTTTAATTTGCTATTTGTTTGAACAGAACCGTTTTGTTTCAGTTAAACTCGCACCAGGGGATAGTGAAATAGTGGAAAACTTGGAACAGCGACCAGTAAATGGTGAATGTCTTTAGAATTTGTCTCGACGAGATCTTAAAACTTGTTGGAAATGTTGTACAAAAACAAAAACACCTAACTGGAAAAATAAAAACACGCAATTAAAACTTGCTTAAACTTATTAATAAATTATGTTAATTTAAAAATTTTAAAACACATATTTTGCTCAACCCCTAGGAAAATAATTCCTTAATAAAAATAACAATATATAATTAAGTCGAATAAAAAACCTTCCAATGTAATATTATATTATGTTATCAATTGTTACAAACCCACTTTATGTTCTATCACTGCTGGGCACAAATCTCTTCCATAAAAACTTAAATTTGTTTGAAAAAATTGGTATAATCACCAAGCTAACCTCGTCGTAAGTTTTTGGACTTTGCTGTTATTATAATCGAGTAAAGTATGATAAAGCCGTGCGCTTTTCGACTTAGCCGGGACACTGCGGTACCCTCAGATTTTTACTTGGATAAATACAACCCATTACTTAGTATCTTTGCTACTTATAAACTAGGTTTATGTTTAGTTATTTGCAAGTAAAACGTAGCGAGTCGGGTAGCGTGGTGGAAAGGTATACCGACGTTTTGTACGAGAACATTCGTCAAGCTGTCACGGCTTGAGTTTCTATTCTCCACTTTATTGGCTTGTCCAGAGCAACATATTAATGTTCTGTCACTTGACTACTAAAAAAAGGTAAGTAGATTAGCTTTAAGATAATATTTAAGGGCTAAAATATTATACACTAGCTTTCCGCCCTGCGGCTTCGCCCGCGTTTTACACTTTCCCGCAATTTTATTTGCTATATTATAGCCTATGTTACTCGGGGATAATGTAGCTTTCCAAAGGTGAAAGAATTTTTGAAATCGGTCCAGTAGTTTCGGAGCCTATTCATTACAAACAAACAAATCTTTCCTCTTTATAATATTAGTATAGATAAAATATAATAATGCATATATGTATGTTTTGTATATATATTTATTCAGATAATCCAGGTTATTTGTATATAAATAAAATAATATTGCTGGATAATTCACACAGTTTGTATCCAATAATTTATTAATTGAGCTACCTACAGACAAAAAAATATCAAGTGTTGATGATGTTGCTGAACGAAAAGCTTGATAATAACACGAATAAAAATGTCCTATGAGGTACCTTTCGTAGAGGCTAACAAAAACATCCCTTAATTAAATAAAACAGAAGGGACATTTCACGGAAATCTAATAAACAGGATAGGAATACTTTTGTACAATAAAGGAACCACAATCCGATCTTGGGTAATTTCTTTTGCTGTATATGACCACAAAAGTATTCGCGTGTTTATATGTATATAGTTGCAATGAAGGTATATTTTTAAACAAGGAAATATTTAAATACGGTTTATTTTTTTCATTACACACAGTCGCATAATATTATTATACAGATAATATGGGCAGAAAATAAAAAATCAAATATCGCTACGGCGTAGCACGTTTACGACGTAGCACATCTACCACGTAGCAATATGAATGTGCTACGAAACCAATCGTACCAACAAAATACCATTATTATCATTATCAATATAACATTGAAAGCAAACTTCCATCAAAAAAAGAACATCGAATGTAATTTGCTCTAGAGAGTTTTATTTCGGTCCTTTTTAATCGGTCCCTTCGTTTAGAAGTGTCCGGACGTCTTATTTGGAATCAAATGTCTTGGAAACTTCGTCCTTTGTTGCTTTGGCTTTGATTAATTAGTGAATTGATCGGGTTTCGTAAACGGATAAGCACCGCAATGAAGCCCCGAGTTTATCGTATCAATCAAAATTAAGTTTATGGAGCTTAGCCGTAGTCGATAAAAGTAAATAAGAAATCCACAGGTACATTATGTATGGGGGGCGTTTACTTCAGAAAACAGTTTTGATCATTATTACTGGCTTTAAAACAAAGACAGAGGTTTGTTTTGAATACTTAAAATAGGTACTAATACTCAATAATTTAATTTAACTAAATTTGCTGTGTGAATTGTCCAGCAATATTATTATTTTATGTATTAATAAATCGGAATGTACATGTTGCCCGCTTATCTGCTATTTTTGCAAACAACTAAGATTTTTGAGACTCGTGTCTATCATTTTTTAAAAGTCAATTGTTACCCACTTCTGTGCAAAGGCCTCTCATAACTGCTCTTAAATTCCTATCTGGCGCGATATCTTCCCAATCGTGGATACCATTAGTGACGATCTTGGTCCACCTTTCGGAAACAAATACGGAGTACGTTACTCTTATAAAAAGCTAAACACTTTGCATCAGTAACCAAACAATAGCCGTACTTGCAAGCAATAATTGTGAAATTCCGTCTGTTCCGTCTTCATTGCAAAGCGTCACTTTCAAATACAATTCCGTGAGAATTCTGCTCAATGCCGTAATTTACTGCAATGACTTGCCATTCTTCATTCTGTTGTAAACTTTTTCAGCACATCAGCAAAACGAATTCCGAGAGAGAGGCTCCTACCAGGCTCGAAAAGCGAACAAATGAATTCGATGAAATGTGATGGCGTTGTCCTAATTAAGCGAGACTAGGGCGGGCTATCGGTATGAAAAAGTAAAAGATAAAAAAAATGTATACTATAATATTCCATGCCCTATGAGTTCGGCCTAAGAAGTAGGTTTCTTTCTCTCTTTCCGTGAGTGCCGTCAAAATTACTGAGGGTTATATACAGGGTGGCCCATTCAAATCGGTCAGTATGGGAAAGTCTGAAACTGTAAGACATACGAAGATTTGTTCTTAGGAACCATGTCACCGATTTTGATAAAAATAAAAACTGCATTCATACAATTAAAAAAAAAGTATACCCAACTGGGGAATCGAACCCGGTTGTTTTGAAAAAATAAACTTACACTATTTCTATTCAGATATCGTTTGTGTAGGTCTTAAGCAGTAAATATCTCTAAGAAACATAATGTCTAAAATGAATAAAATGCATTTTTTTCACATACTTTAATTTATCATAGTAGGTGTTCAAAGTGACCACCATAGAGACAATTTTACATGCCTGAACTTGCTGAATATTGTAACGGTGGTCACTTTGAACACATACTATGATAAATTAAAGTATGTGAAAAAAAATGCATTTTATTCATTTTAGACATTATGTTTCTTAGAGATATTTACTGCTTAAGACCTACACAAACGATATCTGAATAGAAATAGTGTAAGTTTATTTTTTCAAAACAACCGGGTACGATTCCCCAGTTGGGTACACTTGTTTTTTATTTGTATGAATGCAGTTTTTATTTTTATCAAAATCGGTGACATGGTTCCTAAGAACAAATCTTCGTATGTCTTACAGTTTCAGACTTTCCCATACTGACCGATTTGAATGGGCCACCCTGTATAGGTAATACCAGAAGACTGAGGTATATTTAGCGTTTATGTATTAATTGTCATTACCAATCCTAGTAAGCGTGGTGATTATACCAAATCCCCAAAAAACTAAAATATACTTTGAGCAGATACGTGATAGTTGGATGTAATTTGAGTAGTTTAGATGATGATGAGAGCTTTCAATATGTGAACGTTAAATAATATAAAAGTAAATTGATTTTGGTACGTATTCAGTCGTCGGTTATGATAACTAAATTATTATCGTTGAGTTTGATTTCCATACAATAAGTAGGTACTTGATTTTCTATTTTCTTTGATTTTCCGACAACACAATTGTTACGTCAGGAAAACCTATAACGATACAATAAATACGTTATACCATAATGAACGAAAGAAATCTCCACTAACTAACGAGAGGTGATTAACAGATTTCTACGGACCTACGGCCGATAACACAAGATCAAATTAGTGTCATCCATATAGTCTATGATTATAAACTGTCCGTATGGTGCCTTAAGAATGGATGTGTGAGAGCGGGTGTCGTCAAAACAAATACGACCTCTGACCTGACCTCACCTGACGATCTCTGTGCCGTAGCGGCCAAAGGTCCGCATGCGACGCAAGAGGTTGCGGGTTCGATTCCCGCCACGAAATAATAATGCAGATTTTATTAACCTGAGATCACTTTGTTTGTCGACAGAAAACTAGTTACTTCAAGTGCTTTAAGTAACTTTGAGTACTTTAAGTGGTTTGTTGTAAAGCCAAATATATATTCCCCCAAACCAATTGTCGAGTGGCTGAAAATTCTTTAATTCATTCCTCCAATTTCCTAAATTGAGGGGGAGAAGTCACGCGAGATTGTTCGCGATAAAATATCTGTTCTCAACAAAGAATTCCTTTTTTTCTGTAATGCTGAAATCTGAAGGATTTGTTGGATTGTATTGTTACGGAAATAATGATGATTGTCTGGAACAAGTGGGCTGAGTGAATTTTGTTAAATAAAGGAAGTTCGCTTACTCGAGCGAAATGTTTCAAAGAAGTGTAAATATTATACGCTCTACAATTGTGAAATAACTCACACAGCATCTCAGCATGGGCAGCAGAGTGAGTGGTTTTGTTACAGGTTTTCAACTAACCTCTTTTAATTCTTTAAAACAAGTTTTGTGACAACCGGTAGATTTACCTCGTGTAAATTCATTCGTTTTATGATCTAGTTTTCAGAAAAAATATCCAAATGTTTAACAAGGAACTGCAATAAAATCATCTATTCATTTTGAATTATATGTTATTTTGTCATTATTGTTTGTTTTGTTTGTTTTTTTATATGTGACTGTGTGTGTGTGTGTGTAGTTAATTAGAGGTTGCCACTGCCCGTCTAAGATAGCTTTTATTGGTGTGGACAACTGTGAAATAACTTTTCAAGAAATATTTTATGACATATTTTTTTCTACTATTCCTATTAAATCAACAACAAAAATCATCAATAGACTGAAACGTTGATGTATATCTTCGTGTCTAGTTATCACCTTATAGGCTTATGCTAAGGTAGGTAGATAGACTCTGGTAATTCAGAGCTTTGTGGCGATCCGTTACGAGACAAGATTGATCTTGAGATGATTGGTTTGTTGATGAGATATCCGGGAACAATAAATGGGATTAACCTGTAATTTGTATACTAATTTTGCGTATAAATAGGTTTTATCTCACGCGATCTGTAAACTTCTGAGTATTTGTTTATATAGACGACCTCTGTGGCGCAGCGGGCGAAGGTCCGCCTGCGACGCAAGAGGTTGCGGGTTATTCGGACCTGCAAATATTTGTTCTGGGTGTCTGGGTGTTATATATTTATTATAAAAATATCTATCTTTGTATGTATATTCTATTAAGTATATCAGAAATCCAGCACCAGTAACATAAGCTTAGGCTTATCACGGGGCTAGATGTTGGTGAATTGTCTAGCAATATTAATTATTTATAGTAGAAAATCAGATTGCCTACGTCTATATTTATATTTATTTATTGGAGAACCAAAAACTTACAAAAACATAATATACATCTATATATATAAAAGAAAGTCGTGTTAGTGCCTTCACTTATAACTCGAGAACGGCTGAACGGATTTGCCTGAAAGTTGGCAGGGGGGTAGATTAGAGCCAGGAGAAGGACATAGGGTACTTTTTACCGCGGGAAAATCCAACATAATGCGGGCGAAGCCGCGGGCGGAAAGCTTGTTACGGATAAAAATATTAAGCTTATCAAAGGTTCTCACGTATAAAAACAATGATGTAGTGCCTTCTAAGGCGCCAAGTACAATGAAAAGGCGACTTTTCTATTATGACTTCCTATTTCTTTATATATATAGTATATTTTGCCTACTTGTGTATAATCATACCATTGACGCGCACAATTCGAACATTGAATCGAGCAAGTATCCAGTGTCATTGACATATTCTACTGTTTTTAAGCGAATTTGTAACTGTAATTTTATTTAATTTATTTATTAATTCTAATTGATCTACTTAATTATGTTTTTTTATTACATGTTTAATGACACGTGTTAGTTTTATAATTGTTATGTGGTTTGTTATTTTAATCTTATTTAATCAATGAAATTTACTACGAGTATTATGATATTTTGAGTAGCATGAAATGTGACTTATCTAGTGCGTTAGGTTACACCTGTTATTATAAATATCAATTCAAATGAATAAATGTCTGTTTCGTTTTGACAACAGGAGGCGATAATGGGGTTGTTCTATTTTTAGGCTGACGCCACACGGCATCAGTTCATCGCCATCGGCATCAGTCGGCAAAGTTTGATGATTCGTTCATATTTATTTTATTTGCAAACCCAGCTGAATGTTTCATTGAGTAATGAAAATAAATGGAGCCAGCGAACTGAGCAAATGCATTGTTGCAAAAATGTGAAACTTCACAGTGCGACCTCGAGTGGCACTCGTGGCGAGGAAAAGTGCTACTATTTCAAAGGTAAACATTAGTCTGAACTCTATAGCGATACAGCATAAGAAAAATACACCTAAAATGCTAACCACCTCAACCATTATCTAAGACGAAAACATTGTGTCTTCTACGATATTATCGAATACGTGTTCTAGAGTAGACTTCCTATATGCTTAAATATCGTAGGTAATAGCTGACATAATTTTTTGTTAGCTTAATTTAAGTATTTTATTTCTTCTCGAAGTATAATATTTATCAGAAATAGTTATCCATATTTGGCTAAAGCTATGTGATATCTTTATACATAGGCCTGGCCTAGAGTAGTTAAGTATGAATTATAGCAATAAATCGCAACCAAACCCCACTGGACCCGAAGTCAATCGAAACCCGTCCAGGCGATAAATAAAGCAATTTGTGGTCTACCATCACGTCCAAGGCACTAATTAATTATCCCTCTACGCCTAATCAACTATTACTATGTATTCGTATTGATTTTGAATCACTCGGTCAAGTTGATTGGAATATCTGAATTATTCTGAATGGAATATCTGGTGGTCCGAGTTAACTAAGTCGACACTCGACTTTCATTCTAAACCTTTAGACTTTCACCTTTTATCTTCTTGTAACTAACTCGCATGGTAAGCGTGGGAGCTATATTGGGGGACATACGAGCTTAACAGTGTGACGTTATATAGAAATGATAATGATGGTACTATATCAATTGCTCTACCTTTCTCCAAAACCTACCTTGCGCTATTTCTCCATTTGTCATAACCGTCTTTACCAAACTATTGCTTTCAAATCCCAACGTACATTACAGGGAATTGTTCCGAAACTGTAATTAATTGTAGCAATGTCGCTGCACGCGTGTGGGGTCACCAATTTTCTTATTTATCGGCTCCTATTGCCCACAATTAGCTGGGCCTTGTTATTAGATCTGTACAAGACTGGGAAAAATTACGCGGAAGTGTTTGTTTTTGTGGTTAACGGTCTAACGGTTTTGCTAGTTTTTCAATACACTATATATAATAATGAATGCTGTAATTGTATGTAGATTCTCGTGAGAATTAAATATTTCACCACGATACAAAGATACAATGTAGCTTTAATTATTTGCAGATAAAATCAAATAAAATAAATTGTTTGCAACTCTATATCTGTTTAAGTTTTGAATAAATTAGTAAGTATGTCATTAATGATTACCTGAATAAAATGACCATTTAATCTTCAATTTTAGATATACCGTACCTAACACTAGAATGTAGGTAGGTATATGATCTTATTATCAAATCGTTATAAAAAATGGTATAAAGCTTTTATTTTTTATTTCAAGTATATATCTACTTTTATAAACTATAAGAATAATATATATACGTATCTACTTTTATAAACTATAAGTATTCGAATACTGGATCTTTTAAATCAAATTTGTTCCATTTAAATACCTATCGACACACCACCCTGTACTTACCTAAGTAGGTAGGTACTCATAAAACGTTAGGACAACTCTACGAACTCTGAAATCTTCACCTCTAAACAACAAATACAACAACATCCCCTAATCACATAAAAATAGGCTCTAAAACCCCTTAAATTCCTCAATCTTGAACATAAATCCCTCCACACTTCCTTACGAAGTCAGTAATCCCGTGATGGATGCGGCCAATACAAATTAATGAGTGCTCTAAGGTCAGGCTTCGATACAAATAGCGACGATACATCTTCCCCATACAACAGCGTATGTGCCCTAATCTGTCTTTTGGCTGTTTGTTGCTTGTATGTGTGGACCATTTATTTGATTGAGAAACTAGTCTTTAGTTATACCAGTCATTAATAAATTTCGTATTCAATGGAATCAATTAAGATACTCTTAGAATCTTAGATATACACTGTTAAGCTGGGTAGTAGGTAACAACTCACGTATACAGGGCATCCCAAAGTTATGGGCCATGGAGGGGAAGTACCTTAAATATCGTAGATAGTGAATTTTGCTCAAACAAGACTTCATTTTATTTTTAAAAGTAAGTAATTCTGCATTCATAGATTTTCTAAAAATTACTTGCTTTGTCTGGGAATCGAACCGACTTACATGTGGAAAAAAAATTACTCTACTTTTATGATACCAATCGAAAGAATAGCTAAAAAATAATAACTCTGCTTAAGTAACATAGTATTTTAAAAGAAAGGAACAACATAAAATAATTGAGTCAAGGTCAAATGAATGTATACAAACCCTGTATACAAAGAAGTTAAATACTCTCGACGTGTCGACTACAACAAGAGCAGTTTTATGAAAAATAGAAATTAATAATTATAAATGTAACAAGGTGCAAAAGCTAGTCTTATTTCAATTAACCTAATATTATATGGAGTGATTAAGAAGCGAGGCGTTTTACATGCATTTTTAAAACGTTTTAACCTAAAAAAACCCCACAAAAAACTATTTGTATTTTAAGGCGATAAGTATAGCTATAAAGCGCATAGAGCAGATAAATGTTAAATCTGCAAAACTCTGATTGAAATCCACGCATCGAATGCTTGCTCACAGTGAATGCCGCTCTAGTAAATGAAAACTGCTCACAGTGAATGCCGCTCTAGTAAAAAAAATATTTTAAGGCTTCCGTCTAGTGATATAATTTATGTAACGACAATTATTAATAAAGAATCTAAATCAGTGGACAACGGGCGGCTGAAAGGATAACCCTTTAGTATAGCTTCAATCAAGTTGGTCTTCAAAAATTATGATGAATGGAAATCTTAGGTTATCAAGTTCAACCCAGATTTTCGAATAGACTCATTAATATCTTAGAATTTGAATATAGCGGTTTGTAACTGGATCGGATCAAGTTACGTCTAGGTACTTATTTGGGCTAATGGACTAACCTGATATCAGAGCAGACTATTCACATTTAATTATAAATCATTGTGCTTGCTTCGGGCTAGATGTATTTCTATTTGGCTTGAGGTCTGTTAATATAATGTAATAATAATATGAAATACGAGTCTGGGATTTCGAATGACAGGTAAATTATTTTCTATATTTAGCTTTCCGCTTATAGGTATTATCTATTATCCGAATAATGGATTATATTAAATAATAGCTTTCCACCCCGCGCCTTCGCCCACGTTATTGATACTTAAGATTATTACTTAGGTGATAAGAATGTTGGCTTCTATTTTGGCTAACGAATTAACAATAGTGGTTAATTCGTTAACTATAGTGATTGTTAAATATGTGTAAATGCATGTACCTAATGCGTGAAAAAAGTTTAAAATCTCAAATCTAAACATATTATATTTCAAGATCTCAACACATATAAACCTCAAATTTACCAACAAGTGAAATCTACCCCGTCAAATCCTCAACGTTGATTCATCCTTGAATTTTATTCCAATTAAACTAAAAGCCTCGGGCTTTCTAAGCTGAAAGTGGCGCTAATTGGACTTTACAAGATTTAACATTCTGAGTCGGAGAGTAAGGGTGCTTTTCCGAAAGATGTATGGTATGATAAAGAGTATGTAGTTCGTACTCAAATCATAATCACCCCTATTTACGTTCCCACTGCTGGGACACAGGGACTTCACTCTTGACGCGAGAGATTAGGCCATTCACCACGCTGGCCAAATGCGGGTTGGTGAATGATACTGACCTTCAAACTTTTTAAAGTTCTCAGAACTTGCCGGTTTCCTCACGATGTTTTCCTTCACCGTTAGAGCAAGTGTTTTTAAAGCACACATAATTTTTCAAGACGAAAAATCAGAGGTGCGCGGCAGGGTTTGAACCCACGACCTTCGGAATGAAAGTCGAGTGTGCTCCCACTTAGCCAACACGGCTCCGTACTCAAATAATGCTGATTAATTTTGGTTTATCTTTTAAACGATTTAGCCTAACTGGTCAGCCGATAGATTGTGTCTAACAGTTTAGACTCAAAGGTTTATCAATGATTTTCCAAAACATTAATATTTTATTGAACAAACTACGGTAAAAAAATGATAACTTTTGAAGGAGCAAGACTATATAATAAATTACCTACATCAATAAAACATGTTACATCAACCACACTATTCAAAACAAAGCTATTATTATATATTAAAGAAAACTATCCGATTTTGTAAACATCAATCATTTAAATTTACTTACATACTTAATTAATGCCTTTTGTAAACAACCAACTTGTACCTAACCATAAGCGACTATCTATTTATTTACTTAATAATTGTTTAGCACATAAGTTAATTAATTGTTCTCATGTAAGTGACTATGTCTTTTTTGAGAATAAATATCTTTAAACCTTTTATTTTAAAATGTTTGCTACCTGCCTACGCTCAAAATTGCCACGTGTCATTACACTATCTTACACCCAAATATGAATAGCATGAGAACGTCTTAAATATTCAATCCTCGTCGTAGTTGGCAGCTGATTTCTGATTAGCTACATCGTCCCGCCGTGACGACGCCGACCAATTTCCGGGCCGGCTCCAAGCCGACAACGGCTAGTTCTATCCAGAGAGAAACGAGGATTGATAGGAGGTAGAATGTTTGGAGAATATAAGTCAAGTGTTTACTTGTTCTGTTAAGATAATCTAAAAATCTTTCGTAAATTGCATAATAAATGTGAGTAATCTGGACCTATGGTCCGATCTAGATTGGTGCAATTTTATTAGCGATATCGATCAAATCAAATAATTTATTTAAGTAACAAATAATTCGTTATTTAGCCTACGAGTGAACGTTTTACTCGCGTAAATTTATGTTTTTTATGAGTACTTATGAGCAAATTCACACTGTAATAGGTACTCTTAGTAATTGATAATTTAGCACGGTACTCGTAGTCTTAACAAATAAATAACATTCTTGTTATCTTTTAACTATTTAACTATTTGCCTAGAAGAGATTGCTCTTTAGTGAAAAGGCCGCCCATTGTACGTGTGTTTTTTGTGATATAATCATGTGTTTTGTTTTTGGTAGATAAACAATAAAGTGTTCTTATATTATATTTCAAACTATACTAAACATTCTGCCTTCACCAATCTCAACAAATCTCATACAAGGAGCTATTTTTGGAATGGGCCGGCGGATCATTGTCCGAAGCTAGAGCTACGGTTGAATTTATCTTGTGAATCTGTTCCCCATTGAACGTCAAAGGGCTATTGTGGAGCTGATTACTGCAGGTAATAGATAGGCTCAGCCGACTCATTGTGCACTGAGAGCTCTGTTCAAGTGTGTTCGTGAAAAAAACCGAAGTTAATGTGGAATTCTCATTTCAGTTATTTGACAGAATGTCTATTAAAGATTAATTATAACTGTGATAATTTAGTATTTAGTGGTTGATTGTGCTTAGTAGGTAGGGAATAAGCGATACGAAAACTTTTCTATTAAAATTCGTTATTAAAAAGTATTACCTACATCATATATAATAAATTATAACGTCTTAATAATATTTGTTAATTAGTTATATTATGGCATAAGTGACAATGCTTTGTCTTTGTTGATAATAACATTATTTAAACTTTAAAATAGAGCTCTAATTTTATATACCAATATTAAAAATACGATTTTAATTTTATTGCTGACAGTCTGGATTTTTCTTAAGCTTGTGAATATATTTAAAACTGTCTGACCACGTGACGAGTCTAAAAAATCATAGTCCTCGTGAAAAATAGATTTGATAATTTATTATTTTTTTGGATTACTCAATTAGAACCCCACAAAGGAACAAGTCTTGTTTTTCAATCATACAGGGGCTTATTTCTAAATTGACAACGAATATGTTATTTGCAAACTTTTTCACTTCTCTTTAATGATTTCCCCATGTACCCGTCGGTGTGGCGTAGAAATAGGGCGGTTCTGATAGACCCGATTCAATTTTCCCTTGATACTGGATGCGGCAATATAGCCTTCGTAAAACCACGCTTTAACGGTACAAAATAGAACCAGTACATCAACTTCACATAATATTAAGTTAAATAATAAATCCTAATCAATTAATTCATAAATCGTTTCAAAGTTGACATATTGTTTGTTGAAGAACATAATTTTTAAATCGTGCCGTTGTCCCCGGACCGGGGATGCGGTCACCGGGGACAACGGGATGGAACCATAATATCGGCATAAAGTTTGATCTTACCGTGTCAAGTAGTACCTACGTAGTCGGAAGAAGATAGGATATGTTGTTTATTAACGCAATTTTGAAAAAACAAAAACACTAATTTGCGTAATGTAATTAAAGTAAAACCTTTACTTTAATTACATTACTCAAATCTTCAAATCGTTTCTTTTCCCCAAAAAAAAATGTCGGTTGAGTTACTGGTCGCGGTTTACAGTGTTTCAGCGAAACGACCTGTGAAACAGGTCATATTGTCCCTTTTGAGGATTGAAGACCCACTTTCTTTAGACGCCAAGAATTAATAGAGCCTATTCAAGAGGGGATTCAAAGTACTCTTAAGCCTCTTTATTTACAATAAAGCATTAAGAGAATCTGACGATCGAATCAAACCCAAAGTTTGTCTGCAAAGACAACACAGCAAATATTTAGTTACCTAAATGTATGACAAAATTCGATAACGTGATTTCAAAATCTATAATTTAACAGTTCTGTACCTACCTAATATGGTTCAACTTTGAATATTGTGAGATCACGTGTGATGTTTTGTTTTAAATTTTTAAATGAGAATTCGTCATAATTAAACATCATTGGAAAATTTAAACGGTGGATATAAGAAGCTGTAAAATTATAATAGTAGACAACGGACAGTTAAATTTTGTTTAACAGTTTATTTTCTACTAGTGAAAATACGAGTACATTGTTGACGTTTACTTTACTTTGAAATCTACAATGTAGTGAAAATCAATATCATACCACTCAAACTAAAAATTTATAACGTTCAAGTTAACAAATAGTAAAGAAAACTTAATTACAATACTGGAATATACCCCTCTTTCCTACTCTTATTAATCTTGCGTTTGATCCTCTCCGTGTAAGCCGCGACGATGTTCGACAGGAGAGGGAGAGCTGAAGATTTGTCGTCGTCTTTTACTCCCACGTCGGTGCAGAGTTCTGCTCGCTTCTTCTTCTCTTTCGGCAAACCTGCTTCAGATGACATTACAGAAGCAGTGTACAGGTATCCGTTCCATTCTAGGTACTCTCTTATCTAGGAAAAAAGTTTAATTATAAGAGCAAGCCGTGTGGTCATCATCATCATCATCTCAGCTATTGGACGTCCACTGCTGGACATAGGCCTCCCTATATGACTTCCAGTCATTACGGTCGCTCGCGGCCTGCATCCACCGCGAGCCAACCGCCTTCACCAAATCATCTGTCCACCTTGTTGGTGGACGTCCAACGCTGCGTTTTCCGATCCGTGTTCTCCACTCGAGAACCTTTCGGCCCCATCGGCTATCTGTTCTCCTCGCTATATGGCCTGCCCATTGCCACTTCAAAGAGCTAATCCGTCGGGCTATGTCGGTGACCCGCCGTCTCCTACGGATCTCCTCATTTCTGATTCGATCCCGTAGAGAAACCCCGAGCATAGCCCTCTCCATAGCCCTTTCAGCGACTCTGAGTCTGTTGATGAGGCCGATAGTGATGCCGTGTGGTACTGGCTCATAATTAGTACCACACCAGCCAGTGGGTAGAAAGCCACGGGTGTCGTTGAAGGAACTAAGCTAATATTTTTTTGTATATATTTTTTATATAATGGACCTAGCGACCCGCCCATGGAAAGTTTAAGGGGTAATAATGCGGGCGAAGCCTCGGGCGGATCAGCTAGTTGTGTATAAATGGTAAAGTTACCAGCTCATTCACAAGTAGAACTTCAGGCGTGGGCTCGGGGGGCTCGGCTTTTCTTTCTTCGTTCGACTGTTGTCGGTCTCGAAGCAGTTGGGTTACTTGCGCGCGCATCTAATGTGAAAGGTAAAACTATTGTCATATTGTCTTATCACCTTTGGATGATTAAAGAACCTCTATATTTATAAATTATAAAGAGAAAGAACATAGTTAATAAACAGATAGGTAAATGAAATACAAAATTGTTTATTTTTACCAAAGTTTCACATAATGATAACAACATTTGAAACCTCCTTTTAAGTCCAGCGCTGAAATACCACTCCTTGTTTTCATGTGATCTATTTTTCTACTTTCAATGAGCGTTCGTTATACGGTCTTAAATTTAAGTACCGTTTGTGTGTGTAAATAAATAAATACTAAATACCACTTTAATCAGTTTACCTCAGCAGTAAGTTTATTCAGGTACCCATTTTTTGTAAGCAGTTCTTTAATCGCAGTTAATAATTCCCTTTCTGTTATCAGTTTTTCATTTAGACTCATGACTTTTTATTTTTTAAATTCGTTTGTATCGTAGTTATTATTATGAAAATAAATAATATTAAAATTCCGGCTATTTATAATATTGTTGACAGATTCTAGGCAGAGCTGTCATAAACGTATTTTGATTTTTTTATGTCAGAAAGGTAGTTTACGACTTTTACGTGAAAACCTTTTTATTAGGTACCTAACAAAGAAAAAGAGTATTTATATGTTATTAGAATGTTCACGGATATTTGAAACAATCAAAAAAAGTTGATTGTCTAAAATAATCATCATTTTTCTTGTACTCAAATATTATTATTTTATCTTATCCCGAAATATTACTTTACACATGCAAATGCGCTATTACCAAAATTGTATTCAGCTCAAAGCTTATTGCTTTATTTGCTTTATTTAGATTTCCATCGTAAATCTATACTTATACTTATATATAATATAATAATATTATAAAGAGGAAAGATTTGTTTGTTTGTAATGAATAGGCTCCGAAACTACTGGACCGATTTCAATAATTCTTTCATCTTTGGAAAGCTACATTATCCCCGAGTAACATAGGCTATAATATAGCAAAGAAAATTGCGGGAAAGTGTTAAACGCGGGCGAAGCCGCAGGGCGGAAAGCTAGTGTTGAAATAAAGAAATTAAATCACAATAAAACACATTTGACTCCGAAAAGTTACAAATAATTTCAGAAAAACGATTAGATATTTATTTTTACGAGCAAATACTCGCGTAATATCGCTATTCGTACGCCAGGTCATTACACGAGGAGCTTTGATGCGATTGCGTTACATGAAAGGTTAAATTGGAGACAATTTCAATTGAGAATTTTTTTCGTACTTTTATGAAGTCATTATATTATATTGGTAAAGTTAAAAATGAATCTTAAATAAAACAAAACGACTTCAAACTGCCGCTATAAAATTTTAAAATTTCAACCAATTTATCAAGGATACCATCATCAAATAATGACCTGATGACTATGAGACATCTCTTTAGGTGAAGAGCAGCATCGTTTTGTGCACTGTATACTATTTTTTTTATTACTGGGCACAGATCTTCCCAATAAAACATCAATATGTTTAAAGCAATATGTTTATTTTTATTGTTTTAAAACATCAATATGTTTTATTGGGAAGATCAGTGCCCAGTAAAGAGACAAAATAAGGGATGTTGCGGTGATAATGATGAAACATATTAATAAATAAAAATACTTATCTAATATCCGTTGAAAATAAATAACTTTGTTGGTAATAGAATTTGATTGAAATGCGCTAGGCTTACACTAGTTTGATGAATAGAAATGTGGACAATATAATAGTAGCTGAATACAGAATATACTGTAGTTACAGAATACATAGAGACAAGACAGTTAAGTCATTTGAATAATAGATTACAGGATGAGGGATAGTCTCTAATGAACGGGAGATTGCATGAAAAGGCATTATGAGAATGTTCAACAAAAGGTGCTATAGAGAATTTGAGGATTATTTTCGATGACACTTAAACAGGCTTTTCCGGCGATATACCTATGAAACAAATATCAAAGAAGTCTTTATTTTCTAGGCACTCAAACTATCTCCATATCAAATTTTATCAATATTCGTTCAGCGTGTATAATTTCCTCCTTTTAACAACACCCACTGTGTATAAGATGGGTTGGTAGATAAATACTATTCTTAGAAAAGGACACGGCAATAGCCCGTCCCGGCTTAAATAATTACTACGACTGCGTCCTAAACTTTCTCTGTGGTGTTATAAAAACCACATGTGACCCTTATAATGACTGCCCTTACCTCTAAACCAGCGCCCATTTAGTTAAACCCGCAGCAATATGTTACCGAAATCAGCGCCGTGCGGGAACGATTTGATTTTGAAATATTGACGGTTCAGAAGCAATTTATGGGAACCGATTGCTGTGACGCACGGAAGGTTATTTTATGCGTTGTTTATTTACAACGGGCTTTAGTGAATAGACATGATGTTTTGTCCTATATATCAAATCAAAGTGCCTTAAGACGAAAGTCTTCAACCAGTGTGTGTTGCCAGTGATGACATATGGATCCGAAACGTGGTGCTTCACCATCGGCCTCATGAACAGGCTCAAAGAGCTATGGAGAGGGCTATGCTCGGGGCGTCGGACGTCCACCAACAAGATGGACAGATGATCTGGTGAAAGCGGTTGGCTCGCGGTGGATACAGGCCGCGTCCGACCGCAATAAATGGCAATCATTAAGGGAGGCCTATGTCCAGCAGTGGGCGTCAAACGGCTGACATGATGATGATGATGATGATCAAATCAAATACTATTTATTAACACCAAGCTAAATAAAAATGATTACAACTAAACAGTTTAATATAACATTGGGTTAATGGGTGGCCTAATCGCTGACAGCGATCTCTGCCAGGCAACCTTGGGATGGACACAGATCAAGAGAACAAATAAGGCGGAATTAAAGATCGGTAAACTAATAATCTTTATACCATCATCATAAGAATAGAGTGATGTCTTGAGTGACTTGGATAAGACAACTCAAGGTGTGGTTGATTCAACGCAAGTTTCTCAATAACTGCTGGATCATTTGACCCAATATATTTGCCGCGGATTAATATTTTTTTTCTCAATGACACGCGGGCGATACAGCAGCTAAGTATAAATGGTCTTAGACCGTTAGTTTAGACCTTGAAAGCCCTAGACCGTAAATGTATTAATTCAACAATAGGCCCCACGGACTCGTATAAAGTTATGAACGCACTGAATGTTGTTTAAGATGCGACCCTTTTAGTTTTACGAGAGAACAAACACAGGTCACATTTAATGTACGATTCTAAATAATATTGTTGCTGTAAAGATCATCCGTGCAGTCAAAACCTGTGTTGTGTCAATATAACCACAGAACATTTTATTCACTACGAGTTTTGTTCGGCTTTGCCCGCGTTTTTAAGATTTCCCATATTATAATAGACTTCCGCGATTGAATGAGTATAGTACCTTTTGTATTATTCCATTTAAGATCACTATGTAAGTATTAGTAAGGATTGTTAATGTAAGATAGTACACTATATAACCTATTAGATATTTTTACGACTGTTTCATATCACAGCCCTGACTCATATTTCCTGCTTTTGATCACGTATTGGCCAAACGCCAACCATACTGGAACATAACCTGTACGTACCTACCTACTTCCATTGTTGTGATACGGGCAAGATATGTCTAATCAAAACGACTAATGACATAAATCCATTGTATTAATCATAATTAATAGTGCAAGAGTCTATGTTACGTTAAAATTATATATCTATCGGGCATGAGTTAGATTGTTGAGATAGTAGAATCATCACGCTTATCGACCGGGTTAGTGATCGCAGTAAGTTGGTACACGACATAACAGAACGCTTATATTTTCTGGCGTATATATCACTAAGTCGATTTTACGACATCTAGAAAATAAATTATTTTGAATTTGAATTTGGAACATCACGCGTGGGAAGAAATAAGACAATATTCAGCACCACAAGGATTTAGTTACTTCAGTAAAAAATTACAAATATAAAATACAATATTCTTTATTGCACACCAGAAAAACAAAAAAATATGTAGATAACAATTAAATAACATTTTTATAACATGTGATTTTACTAAATAACCGCAGTTACGAAGCCCACCCTAAAAAATCCTATAACATTTGCAGAAATTTCCGTAGCGGCCATCATTAAATATACTGGGTTTCATATGATTCTTTTCACCCATCATCCTTCAAAATCTGTCATTGGCACTCTGACTACCCACTGGTCATCAAGCAAACAGTAATTATATAAATGGTCCATTACGAGATGATGAATGAACCGGTAGAGTGGACACGGGATTAATTGATATATTCCTACATTGTGTCTTGCTTTTAGGCAAATGTGCACTTTATTCGTATAGCAGTTAGCGCTGTGATTGTTTATTTAGCATAGGGCTAAAAGCTTTTGCTTACGTACCTTAATTAGGCGTGCTCATTATTTATTTAGTTCGTGGCTTTGACTAAGGTTTGTTTACAGGTATCAGTATGATACATATAAAATGAGTGTGGGATGTGAATATTTAGTTATAGTACCTACTCGTGTCATTTATTTTATTTATTTACTAGCGACCTAAACCTTCCTCTTGAATCACTCTTTCTATTTTCAAAAACCGCATCAAAATCCGTTAAGTAGTTTTAATGATAAAAGAAATCAGACAGCGACATCGACTTTGTTTAATACTATGTAAAGATTTGCATACAGGATAAATCATTAGGTACAGTTAATTTATTACCCTATGCGCTATTTTAATAATAAATACTTATTTATTACCAAATTATTGCACAAACTGAAATTTCATTACTAAAGTTGGATACAAAAAAATATTTAAATTTCAATAATGCTGAAATGAAATTGCAGGTAAATATATTTTACGTTTAATTTAATTCATTTATTTAAGAAAATATACAGCCCTTAATTATTTCATAAATACTTATACTTATACGTCTCATACGACATAATTATTACATTTGTATAGACTTAACGTTTATTAAGTTAACATCATCATTTCAAAAGTAGATTTCCAATGGCTGAATACGGTCTTCCCTTTTTGGTGTATGAAGCATCAACTATATAGCAAAAACTATCAAAATATTCATAAAAAAAAAACAACTATAACTATGTATTATTATCAATGGTGTTTATCTCAAACGAATTCCATCAAACACGATTGAATAGCCCCCACGTACATAGAAATATTTTTAATTAAACTCACGAGTACCAAATAGATTTCCTTTTCGGCAAACGTATAAAGGAATGAGAGGAAACGGTACTGAATTTGGTACAAAAGTTCAAAAGAAATGAACTTTTTACAAAGAGTTCTTTCTTGTGCCCTGAATGGGCGCTTGGACATAAAGTATGAAAGTAGGAAGGGAATAAGTCACTTTTACTAGATTGAACAAGTGAGGGAGCTTTATGTTCTGTTGCTTTCCTTTATGATTTGTAAATCGCACTTAGCTTGTTCTTGAGAAAATAAAATACTTGTTTTTTTAACCTTTACTAAACCAGTATTTTTGCAGTATGCCGTGTGGTGCTGGCCGAGAAGTAGTTCCTCTCCCTCTATTTCCGGGGGTGTCGTCAAGCTAAGAGGGAACATATCAGCGTTAGTTCTAAAATACTAAATAAATATTGTTTAAGTAATATAAATCTCTTTAATACGTTTATTCAGACACTGTGGTTATTTGATTACAAAAATCTTTACCTAGATGCTTTACAACAAATCCAATATGGCGACAGAGACGACATTCAAGAAACTTCTATATTACGTCAACGTTCCATCTAGGATATTGCAACAATAAAGTACTGGGACGGGACAGCTATTCTCAAACTGTGTGAAGTACTAAGGTTCTAGCTAGAGGTCTACATCAAGTTTTACACATAACATTTGTTTTCGTAATTAATTTATCTCTCTTTATTACTCTACTCCTACATAAAGTTAAGGTAATTATTTTTTTATTATCTATTATTTTTTGTTTTCGATTTGTTTCAAGTTTAGGTTATGATAAATTTTAATTTATGATATTTTTATTATTATATAAGCTTCGTTCCATTTTATTGCGGATTATCGCGATAAATGAAATATAACATTTTGTTTGATTTATCGTTACTTTAAAAGTCCATACTTTATTTTAATAAGCAAAAACTCTTTAAACTGAAAATAAATCAAATGAAAAGCTTTTATAAAAGTTTGAGTACCGCTGTATTACAATATATATAGAAAAACATAATCACAAGAACCGTGTGTCGCCGATCACGCAGTTCGAGCTTCGATGCATAAATAAGATACAAAACTCTTCCAAAATACTAAATCGCGCTGCAACCGACGGGTCCCGAAGTTTGCCGAACAATTTCAAACTTGGAATGTTCGGATCTCGCCAAAGTAGCGCAGTTTTCCGCTGACTGTCGTTTAGTGAAGACGTGTTTTCAGCGTTCCGCGTGCTCGTTTGTGATGTGACGTCGAATTGTGTTGCACTGTTTTGTTTAGTGGCTAACTTAAGGACTTACTTGTGAACAGGTTTGTATTTTTACAAATAATTTTATTTTGATTTATTTACAACAGTTACGAATCAAACCCTTTCAGTAAAAATAAATATATCCAGTTTTCTACAATTATCAGTTTCTACAAAAAAAAGTTAGTTTTAATAATAAGCAGCTTACGAAGCTGTGGGCAATTTTGCTGCTGAAGTGACTCTTGTATCTCGTAGATGCTCTACGAATCACGTAGAGGCTTAGTTCCATGATGTGATAGCTACGGCTTGCTACGAGGCTACGGCTCTTACGCTACAAGAATTTTAAAACATTATTAAGATACTAAGAATTTACTTATAAACAAATTAAATTTAAACTAAATTGAATTGAATTATTATTATGCTGATAATTGGTTACACTTGAATTACCTGAGTTTGCTGTTACGAATGCTATATTAATTAATGGTCAAGTATTTCTGTCAATTAATTTACAATACAAATAGAATTATATTTAGTATGCACACTGATATGATATCTGCTGTTTTGCCTCATCTTCATTATCATCGTCATACCAACCTAATATTACCGTCCCACTTCTGGTCACGGGTCAATATCATCACGCTTACCAGGAGAGTTGATGATCACCTTAATTATAATATGAAAAAATCAATAATTTTACCCGCTTACTGTCAATATTTTTAAACAGATTAAATTTTTGATAATTTAATCTGTTTAAAAATATTAAAAAACTATAAAAATCACAAATTTTGACCAAAAATTATTATTTAACTTTCATACTGAAAACTTATAAGTAAATTATTTATTCACAAAGAACATCTAACATAATAATAACCTTAAGTTAATTCAAATCGCAAACGGAGATTAAAAACTCTTTCAGTCAACCTCAAATCTCATTAGATTTCTATTCTAAAAAAGCAATACGAATGCACTTTTACGGGTTACGGTCCGAATTCACGTTCCGTGGTTGTGGTCTCATCGTTAGTCTTTAATTTGGACTCCGACCACGGACACGACTTTAATTCTTTTATTCACGGTTTAGAACTATAGCAGCTTGCGTACTGAACTGAATATTCCGAGAGGACATCGATTTTTATGTTCGTTTTATGACTTTCGATTTGGGTATGCAAACGTGACCGAACCATGCATTAGTTTGGAAACATTTTTATTAGTCTTTGAGGATTCACTCTAGCATGGAATGACCCTAGTAGGCAACAACAAATTATGGAAAGAAAGATTTTTTTTTATTTGAAAGATTGTCTCAATAAGCTTTCTAAATATTAGAAGATGGTTCACAAAAAAAATGTGTTTTAGCACAGCCAGGGCTTAACTGGAAGGCGTGGGTTCAACTTCCACTCGACGAGCAAGGCGACCACGAAGGCGACCGACGTTGTGATCTTTAATCTGTACCATCTTCTAATATTTAGGAAAAACAAAATAGTTTAAGTGGCCAATTAATCTCATTTGAACCTATCCCGAGTGTTGTGGATTTTGTTGAACAATAAAATAAAAACCCCAATCTGCTTTATGGAGTAATGACGAGTTCTGATGCACGTTCAATTCTCGCCTCTGGACAAATGTTTAGTAGTATCTTACATATAATTTTCCTCGAGTTCTGGTATTAGTCCGGGATCCGTAGTACATTGGAATCAAGTGATTACTAACAAGCTAATTTTTCGTGAGTAGCTTAATTTTAATGAGACGCCCAAAAATATCCTATACTCAACTTTTGATTGTGGTAGCTAACAGAGATATCGAGGATTAAATATGTCGATTTGATGATCCAAAAAAATTTATTACTAACCGGTTGTTTTTTGGTTTTATCGTAAGATAATGATCTAAATTATATGAAAAAATATTTGTCCTACAAAACCTATGGTTTGATCAAAGAGTCCCCCATTTCCAAAATGTATCGAAAACGAGGTCAAAATAAATGATTACTAACCAGCTGATTTTTTGTTGTATACTTAATTAATATTTATAAAATCTAACTGACATATTGTCCTACAAATTTCTTGGTACGTTATCCCGGTCCTACGGTCCAAAGTTGTAGTACACATCCTTGATGTAAAAATAATTACTATCAAGCTGAATTTTCGTGAATAGCTTGGTTTCGATGAGACGCCCAAAAATATCCTATACCCAACTCTCAATTGTGGTAGCTAACAGAGATATCAAGGATTAAATATGTCGATTTGATGATCCAAAAAAATTGATTACTAACCGGTTGTTTTTTGGTTTTATCGTAAGATAATGATCTAAATTATATGAAAAAATATTTGTCCTACAAAACCTATGGTTTGATCAAAGAGTCCTCCCTTTCCAAAATGTATCTAAAACAAGGTCACAATAGATTATTACCAACCAGTCATAATAACTTATTTTTAGGGTCCCATAGCCAAATGGCAAAAACGGAACCTTTATAGATTCGTCATGTCGTCCATCCGTCCGTCTGTCCGTCCGTACCTTAGACCTTAGCGGTGCGAACTATAAAGGTGGATGAGAATCGCATAGTGCG
The DNA here is from genome assembly GCA_963691955.1 of Chloroclystis v-ata. Lineage (NCBI taxonomy): Eukaryota > Metazoa > Arthropoda > Insecta > Lepidoptera > Geometridae > Chloroclystis > Chloroclystis v-ata. The sequence continues at coordinate 3,925,499 of OY829902.1, read as the reverse complement.
GGTGTATGAGATATATCCAGTTATCCACTAAATACGGGTTATAATTCGCCGTGCGTCTGCTTGTCCTGGAGTGGAAAGGAGATGGTGGAATCAGGTCATTAAGTATGTTCAAGTCATGTAGGTGGTTTATTTTTGAATATCGAACAATCTCCTTAGCTTTATAATTATTGCTGTTACCCACGACTTTGTCCGCGTCATTTTCTGATATTATTTTAGACAATTTAGTTTTTAATAATAATTATTTTAATACTTCTGCGTAGCGCGTTCAAACAAACTCTTCAGCTTTTTAATATTCAAATAAGTATAGTTGTATAAATACTTAATACCTACAATATTTTTTTACCTAGATAACTATAAAATAAAGTTATTTAAATTAAAAAAAAATCACTATCTTATCCATAATCACAAAAAGAACTCTCTTTCGGGGGATCGAACTCGGTGACGCACAGTCGCCGAGTTTGATCCTTGTCATTACGCCAATTGAGTAGATGCGAAAACAGACGAAATAATGTCTTTGATATAATTACAAATTATATTTTATTGCGGGTGTGTTGTTACACTGACGCCGACTTAACTTTCTATGTTACAAATAGGCAAACTTAAAAATTACAATTCTTGTCGGACTAGCGATACATACCTGTTTTTTTGTAGGACATTGTTACATTTGGGCAAGGAACACACTAACCTATTCTGTAATATTTTTGTCCTACAGTTACTAATGAGATAAATGGTCTTGTGGTGTTAACAATGTCTAGGCGTAGGACCGGGATAACGTACCAAGAAATTTGTAGGACAATATGTCAGTTAGATTTTATAAATATTAATTAAGTATACAACAAAAAATCAGCTGGTTAGTAATCATTTATTTTGACCTCGTTTTCGATACATTTTGGAAATGGGGGACTCTTTGATCAAACCATAGGTTTTGTAGGACAAATATTTTTTCATATAATTTAGATCATTATCTTACGATATAACTAAAAAACAACCGGTTAGTAATAAATTTTTTTGGATCATCAAATCGACATATTTAATCCTCGATATCTCTGTTAGCTACCACAATCAAAAGTTGAGTATAGGATATTTTTGGGCGTCTCATTAAAATTAAGCTACTCACGAAAAATTAGCTTGTTAGTAATCACTTGATTCCAATGTACTACGGATCCCGGACTATATTCAATGTACAATAAAAAATATGGGGTGTTTTGAATAATTTATATCATAGTACATTGATGAATAGAAATTTAAGTTTTGTCATTTGTATGAAAATGTCATTTATTATCTTAATAAAATCATATCTATCATCGTATAGCTTTGCTACTCAATAAGTCTCTATGACGCTCGAGAAAATCCCCATTTAGCATAGAGCTGGCCGAAAACCTAACATCATCAAAACTTTCTATCCATCACAAACTGTCAATGAACTGCCATCGTTATAAACTAACGAGCAATCACCTGCGAGCCAGCGCAGCCATCAAAAACATCATTCCGTAGGATTAGTTGCGAACATAAAACGACTACTAACTCGATATTATTACTATGAGTAAGGCGTGTTCTTAGTTGTTTTTATAGTCGTGCTCTATAAGATAAAATATCATCATCATTTCAGCCGTCGGACGTCTACTGCATAACATTGAACTCTGTTGAAGATTTCTAGTTATTAAGATTGCAAGCGACTTGCGCATACCGTGAGCAAGCAGCTTGTACTAGATCATCTGTTGAGCTAATTGGTTGACGTCAGCGGTCTATATTCGAGAACTTTTCAGCCCATTTGGCTCTCTGATCTACGAGTTATAATGTCCTGCCCACAAACACTTCAATGAGCAAATAAATCTACCTGACTTTCGTGCTGTCCAGGTTCATTTAAAAGTTACGGTTCATTTAAAGTTTTTATTTGGATATTCTCTTCTTAAGAGAATACCACATAAGAACCCAAGATAAGTCTAGAAGAGTTTAGTATAATTACAGCACCTATGTACTAAAAAATGAACACAAAACTTAAAGCAACGAGAGTATTTCAATACTTTTCAGCAATCGAAACTTAAAATCGAGTGAGCGGATACCAAAACGTCTAGCAAAGTAGAAAAAACATTAAAATCCACAACGCGCTGTATTCCCCACTCGGGTTGAAATAATCCGTCGCCGCGTTTGGAGCCCAGTCACATCCGACGGGAATTAGTTCACTAATCTCTACTACGAATGGTTTTCATACATACCAATGACAGACGTGTGGTTTGGCATTTCAGGACATTTTTAACCGAAGCTTCAGTTTTTAAAATAATTTATTAAATAAATAAAATATTTTGAAAACTGAAAATTGAAATTGAAATTGGGTATAAAATATTTTTTGATATTTTGAATAATGAAAGTATTCATATTAATATTCACACTGCTGTAAAGAAAATAAACAGGGGTTTTTTCTTGACGAGAAAAATTAGGTTTAAATTCACCACTCTTGCCAAGAGCGGGTTGGTGAATGACGCATCTTCTTCAAACTCTCCAAAGTTCTCAGAAAATCCCGATTCCCTCACAATGTTTGCCTTCGCCGTTAAAACACGTGTATAAATAAGTAAGAGCACACTCGACTTTCATTCTGAAGGACGTGGGATAAAACCTCTAATTTTTTTCCTTTAAAATGTATGCGTGTTTTTAATGTGTGCCTTAAACGATTACAATGACGATAAATATAAGAACACAAAAGCCATAGAAACACAAAGCATATTAAAATATCAATTTAATACAAAGTTATTACTTGCGGACAATTATTTCATATTACGAAAATTCGATCAAACTTCCCAATAGGAAATAGTCTGATAAAGGCTCGGCAACAATGGCCGTAACTCTATCGTAATGAGTTTAGTTTCATATTGAAACTTAATGTGTTGTGGATCAATAGATATTGTGCAGTTGGATATGAAATGGTTTCAATATCCTTTTATATGAGATTTGTGCTTATGGTACAAAAAATGATTTTCTATATTGGTACTACTTGCGTAGTAATTATTATGTTCTGTGGTACTCCCTATAATTACTATAATAACCTAAAGTACGAGACAAAGGATTATTTTCTTATCTTATATTTCAATTGACGACCTCTGTGGCGCAGCGTAACATATTTTTATAAAGACAGAAATATTTTTCAATTTCCAGATAAACGCAACCGAAATTGCGTATTGTCGACCGAGTAATTTTGCAAAACCTTAAAAATCTTTGTACAATTATTTAGATCTCAATTAATCTTAGAATTCCCAGACGCTTCGAAATAAATCTCTGGAATAATTCCAGTTATTTATTAGTGAGAAGCGAAACATTTACCAAATTGTTATGAACGCTGTAATTTTAGTATTCCGTAAAACCTTCGCGGCTATCGATTTCTAATTAAACACGAGCCGTATAATTTATTTGTGGGCCCACGGATTAATGGAATCAGGTGTTAAAAGTTACTTATGGCTTTTTGATTTGATAAGTTTTCTCTTTTTACGGCCGTTTTATGGGAAAATTCATTTATACGGTTCCGTCGAGTAGGTACGGATTAAAATTAAATGAGCAAGTTTAATAGGTCGCTTTGTAAAAACCTACATACAGTATGCTTAACTAAGTTTGATCAGTTTTTGAGAACGTTCAACTTTCATTCCAAAGGTCAAGGTTCAAGTCCCGCAACGTACCACGAAAATTGAGGAGCACGCCTTACATGAGCTTTGACGCTTAAAAAAAATATTGTGAGGAAACGCTGCTAATTTACCTTGACATAGACGTATTTGATTAGTTTTATCTTCTAGATACGGCTGATTATGCTAACAGGATGGATCAGTTATCATATTTTATGATTTAAATATTACTCACTTAATACTGAGAAATTAAGCTTACAAATCAAAAGCTTTTAGTTGGAAAGTTTGTGCAAATCACGCGCTTGAATTCAATTTCAAATTAATTGTAAATATATCCATTTCCAGTTTAATCACAGGTAATGCCTACAGATTGGTGTGATTGGCTCTGTTTACAGCTAATGAGCTGACTGTCACTCTGTAGTCTGAAAATTGTAAATAGTCATTACACAAATAAAAGTCTTTTATACTATGCCCAGTCGCACCAATGTTTCCGTGTTTTAAAATCACATTTGCGTGGCGTGTTGGAAGTGTGAACACACTTGTTATATTATAAAGCCTCCAGCACACCGGATGCGTATACGTACACGTAAGCGTAGACGTGCGCGTACCACTGAGTTGTAATCTATGGGAATGTATTAGACAGGACACACCGCTTGCGTAACGTGACGTGCGCGTGCAGTGTGTCCTGTCACATACATTCCCATAGATTACAACTCAGTGGCACGTGCACGTCTACGCTTACGTGTACGTATACGCATCCGGTGTGCTGGAGGCTTAAATCAGAAGTCGGGCAGAAGTGTTGTTCTGTGTACGAACTTATGTACTTCGATCACCAACCATACTGGACCGCTTGGTCAGCATTGGTGATTACTAAATCTCCCAAGAACTGTTTTTTTTCGTTTCTATCGGGTAGACTTACGAATCTTCTCTCTACTGCTACTAGGTATGCCCAGTAGTAGGACGCAATTTTGGTTGTTATTATGATAATGCTAATGAAATACCTTTTCTAAATAGATTAAAAAGTTGTTTTAACTAAAATAAAATGAAACTTGCTGTCGCATTATTACATTTAACCGCATTTTTAGATTAATTAATTCAATTTTAGTATTAACCGTGAAAGACTTTTGGATCAGTGGTTTGAGCTTACTAACTATTATTCTTTATATTTTCAAAATGTTTAACTTTTTTTTTAAATGTTTCAAATTGTACATCATGGCAGACCACGATAACCTTAACCCGACAAAGTAGGTAGTAACCCAAAGTTATCGTTACACAACTATCAAACTTCAAATTACTGTAACGTATCTCAACCCCTTTGTTACACATACACCAACTTAAACCGTTCTGATATTACCCCGAGGAACCATAAAACAATCCACCGTATTGATTGATGCGAATTGATATAATCAAAACTTTGTTATTGGAGTTCGCAAACACAGCTGTCGAGAATCGAATCTTGAACTTCTTCGATGTTTTTTGTTGATAAAACTCCAGACCGCGGTGGGAAAGTTATGACAGAATGTCAAGTGGGAGGCTAAAGAGTTTCCGTTAAAGGCAGCCGGACCAAAAATAATTAGATAGATACAGAAAAAAATATTATTTAGCGATCAATAATACCTACAATAATTCGAACGCTTTGTTTCAAGATCAACCGTCATTCGTTGAGTGTTAGTGAGATTTGAACCGCATGAAAATATTAACCATCCAGATCATGATAAGAAAAGAGTTAATGGGAATAGCTTAAGTACCTTGAATTACGAAAGTTAAGCAGGTGACACGCAGAGGGTAATCTACAAAAAAAATCAATATAACATTTTAATAATAATCTTATCAAACGTTAGCCAACTACTAGTATGTATTGATGGCCAATTTTTGTTGAATAACGTTTACAATAATCAATAGTGGAGCATAAAATAATCGGGTTACAAAAGAGCTGTATATTTTTTTTTGATTTCTGTGTTCATTTGTTTATTTAATCTCCTGTCATTTGTGTTGTTGTTATACCAAAATAATGTATTCTTATCTTTGTCAACAACAGTACCTGGGAATCTAAAATCAAACTTTCGTTGCTATAAGTATAATCGTAAAACTCTCGTTAACGTGCTTGTTATGCATGAATTTATCAAGCAGACCTTTACAAGATGCTCCAAATGTATTTTACTAATTAAACTTCGATCTTTAGACCCCCCGCTAAATACAGACTTTCTATCGGCCGATATTTTGGTCGGGTTGGGCTGTTAGCGCGCACACTACGCCAACTAAACAGTTGGGTTGGTGGTGAGTGCGCAAACTAGGCAACAGTCGGCCGACGATATTCAGTTTTTAAGCTACCTGTTGAAGAGAGCTGTCTCATAATGGAAGTTTCTCGTAGTAAAATATTGTCCAGAAATATTATAATTGCTCTCATACAACGGAGGAGAAAAATCAAGAAGAGAGTCTGAGAGTATTGTGTGCGTCCCATCTACAGTACTAGATTATTAAATGGAAAATTTTACACGATGCATTCAAAATTACTAGATTACCCGAAAATTAAAATTAGATTACGTTTCTACAACGAGCGATTGAGTAGAATTGGACATAATGAAAGAATGCACGACCTTCCGTCTCCAAAACTCGGAGCGAAGTGAACCATCGGCCGACTAAACAATCGGTCAGTGTGCGCGCTTGCAAGGAGCTCCATACTAATAAAGCAGTCGGCCGATAGTTTGATCATCTTTCAGTTTGAACGCAGTTGAGAAGCCTATCAAACTTATTTATCGGCCGATACCAAATCGTTGTAGTATACGGAGTTAGCGAGGGCTCTTAGAGCCCTCGCAAACTACAGACTTTCTATCGGCCGATAGTTTGGTCGGGCTTATAATCAGTATGAAGATGTATGCATGTCCGCATACTACACGATTTGGTATCGGTCGAAAAACGTACTAACAGCCCAACCCGACCAAACTATCGGCCGATAGAAAGTCTGTAGTTAGCGGGGGGTCTAAGCGGGGGGTCTTAATGTCAGACAAAAACTTAGAATTTCTATGCCACCAAATCACTACAATTTACAACCAATGCTACAACCTATGCTCATATGTAATTATTTGCTGTTATTTGCAAAAAAACAGCGGCTGATAGGACGTATTGCCGTATTATTTATTTCTTTCCGAAAAATGGTTCTTGGGAATTCTTATCCGTCTGATAATATACCAGGCCTTTAATATGATTATTGAAGTCAAAGTTGCTCTTGTTGAAATAAGTGCATATTTTAAACTTTACGTTAAATAAAATAGAATTTACCATATCTATTCACAACCCAACTTAACCCTGTAATAGAAACAAGACGCCTGCAGACGTCTATTCTCAGCGCGCTGTCATGTCATGTCAGCGGCCAGCGTGTCATTTCCGAGCTGTTGCTGCGTCAGTTGTGAACTGGGTCTTACGGCTCTTTCCGTTTCTACCTTCATGACGTCATGTTACTAAGGGACAGATTTTTCCTTAGCTTCTAGCTTGTTTTATTAACATTTGCTAGATTACTTTGTGTAAGTTATATGAGCTGTGCTGAGTTTACGGGCGCACAAAAATGCTTCAAGAATAAAAATCCAGAGGTGCGTGACGGGCTTGAATTTTTTGAATTGTATTTATTTTTAAGCGACTTTAAAAAGCAAAATTCTTTTTTTGATTATTCTTTCCCCGAGGTCTCATATAGTCATCGTCTGTTAGTGGTATTTTTAGGAAATAGGTGGAATACTTAAAAAAAATTATGCAGTTTGAAATCGGTTTATTTTTGTAAAAAGGCCAATTATTCTGACAAAGAGAAATTGAGTGAGAGAAAGACTCTTGTTAGGCAATGTGGCGACCCGTGTGTCAGATTGATGTATCATACAGTCACTTAAGCCATGATCGGAAAATATTAATACCAAAATTAAATTCATATTTGCATATTTCACGAGTAAATATTCCCAGTTACGTTTGAATGTGGTTTTGGCAAAGTAATTTAAATGCTTCCAAAGCTTCAATCATCTGTAATGAATTCCAACCTACATGCGAAACTGCCAACTCATTTACTCGGAATTCAATTTGTACACAATAACGTAACATTAGTAAGCATATGTGGTTATTACAATAACCAAACGGTTCTGAAAATATGGGGGTGCCGATAATAACGCATTTGCGGAAGGGGCCAAATATTGCTAAATGGTGTCTAGGGTAGGGTCGCGGTGAAGGTTTACGTGTGAATTTATTGTAATACCGTTGACAGCAATTTTGTTATTAACATATTATAATTCGGTTTATAAACGTTAAATTTGGTATGTTATTTGAGGAGATTCCGGTTCAATAAGTTGTCAAAATGGTAATCCGACACAGTACACATATACAGAAATCCTCTATTTCTATAATAGTCAGGGATCCGTAGTACATGGAAATCAAGTGATTACTAACAAGCTAATTTTTGGTGAGTAGCTTCGTTTCGATGAGACGTCCAAAGATATCCTATACCCAACTCTCGATTGTGGTAGCTAACAGAGATATCAAGGATTAAAAAAATCAAGGATGTAAAACTGGGATAACGGACCACGAAATTTGTAGGACAATATGTTATATCTCAAGATAATCATCTAAATTATATAAAAACATGTTTGTCCTACAAAACCTATGGTTTGATCAAAGAGTCCGCCATTTCGAAAATGTATCGAAAACGAGGTCAATTTAAATGATTACTATGATAACTAACCAGCTGATTTTTTGTTGTATACTTAATTAATATATATAAAATCTAACGGACATATTGTCCGACAAATTTCGTGGTCCGTTATCCCGGTTTTACATCCTTGATTTTTTTAATCCTTGATATCTCTGTTAGCTACCACAATCGAGATTTGGGTATAGGATATTTTTAGTCGTCTCATCGAAACGAAGCTACTCACCAAAAATTAGCTTGTTAGTAATCACTTGATTTCCATGTACTACGGATCCCGGCCTATAAACTTTATTGTCACAGTCGAAACATTAAAAGATAGAAATACAGATTAAAAAAAAAAATTAAAAATAAAGAATTATTTATTGTAAAACTGTGTAGGTACATAAAGTTCTTAAATTTAGGTAGTATCAACAGTCTGCACACTTCATATTTGCATGTTATTGTGTACACAAGGTATAATAAGAGTATTGTGACCATCAGTGACGATTTATCAAAGTTTAAAAACTTACAAATAAAATATGATACTTACAATACAAATAGAGAAAGTATTGAATGACCATGAACCACAGTTCATACACTTGAACTCACGACAATTATTTACTCAATATTAAAAATGCATGTTTATATTAAAACTAGTGGGTCGTGAGTGTGCGAGCTGCAAGCAGCTCGCATGTTGTCCCAAGTAGGGGGGGTTTTGGTACCTACAAGTTTGTTTTGGTGGAAATCGATAATCAAGAGTAATAGATAACTGCGATGGAAATCGACATTCAAGTAAAATTTTGTGATGGGGGAGGGTATTAAGGGGACCCTGGGGGCGTGGGGTCACAGCACGGCTCGCTTCGCTCGCCGTGCTGCTCCCCGTGGACGTGTTGCCCCCGGTCGTGCTGCCACACACGCAGCAAGGCTCGCTTCGCTCGCCTTGCTGGGTGGCGTGTGTCGTATTGCGGTTCGCTTCGCTCACCGCAATCCGACCCACGCCCGCCGTCATCAAATTCGTAATCCGCATCCCCTTGTTAGTCGAAAACGACACCCATATCAGTATACCCAAATCAGTATACCCATATCAGTATACGTGGTCGGATTGCGGTTCGCTTCGCTCACCGCAATCCGACCCACGCGCGCCATCATCAAATTCGTAATCCTCACCCCCATATTAGTCGGAAACGATACCCATATCAGTACACCACGGGAATCAGCACGGCTCGCTTCGCTCGCCGAGCTGATGCCCGTGGTCGCATTGCGGTTCGCTTCGCTCACCGCAATACGACCCCGGTCGTGCTGCCATACCCGCACACGCATCAAGGCTCGCTTCGCTCGCCTTGCTGCGTGGCGTGTGTCGGGTTGCGGTTCGCTTCGCTCACCGCAATCCGACCCACGCGCGCCGTCATCAAATTCGTGATCCTCACCCCCATATTAGTCGGAAACGACACCCATGTCGAATTTTTGGGGGAGGGGGGACAAGGGGGACATTCTGGGGGTCACAGCACGGCTCGCTTCGCTCGCCGAGCTGTTCCCCGTAGTCGCATCGCGGCTCGCTTCGCTCGCCGCAATGCTCCACCCGATAAAAAATTCAGTTTTTTATTAAAAAGGGGGTCTAGGGGGGCGAGGGGGACAAACTTTTTTTGCTTTTCAAAATTATCTATCCTCCTCTACACGACTGTGAAAAATTTTTTCCTCTAGGTCTTACCGTTTAGAAGATACCATAGGGGAGGGGGAGGGGGAGGGGGAAATTTGAAAAAGTCGGAATTTTCCCCAACTCACCCCGACCCCCTGTATACGATTCTGCAAAAAAAAATATACCTTCCCATCCACCAACAGGGAGAACAATTATGTCAGTCAGTGAGTCAGTGGTAATTTAGCTTTATATAATATAACTAGTGGGTCGTGAGTGTGCGAGCTGCAAGCAGCTCGCATGTATTCTAAAATGGGGGGGGGGGGTTTTGGTACCTACAAGTTTTTTTTGTTGGAAATCGATAATCAAGACATAAAGAAAACTGCGATGGGAATCGACATTCATGACAATTTTTGTGATGGGGGAGGGTATTCAGGGGGGCCTGGGGGCGTGGGGTCACAGCACGGCTCGCTTCGCTCGCCGTGCTGTTCCCCGCGGTCGTGGTGCCACACACGCAGCAAGGCTCGCTTCGCTCGCCTTGCTGCGTGGCGTGTGTCGTATTGCGGTTCGCTTCGCTCACCGCAAACCGACCCACGCGCGCCGTCATCAAATTCGTAATCCTCACCCCCATGTTAGTCGGAAACGATACCCATATCAGTACACCACGGGCATCAGCACGGCTCGCTTCGCTCGCCGAGCTGATGCCCGTGGTCGCATTGCGGTTCGCTTCGCTCACCGCAATACGACCCCGGTCGTGCTGCCATACGGAACAGCACGGCTCGCTTCGCTCGCCGCGCTGTTCCCCGTGGTCGCATCGCGGCTCGCTTCGCTCGCCGCAATGCTCCACACGATAAAAATTTCAGTTTTTTCATTAAAAAGGGGGTCTAGGGGGGCGAGGGGGACAAACTTTTTTTGCGATTCAAAACTATCTATCCTCCTCTACACGACTGTGAAAAAATTTTCAGTCTAGGTGCTACCGTACTAGTGGGTCGTGAGTGTGCGAGCTGCAAGCAGCTCGCATGTATTCTAAAATTGGGGGGGGTTTTGGTACCTACAAGTTTTTTTTGGTGGAAATCGATAATCAAGACTTATATGAAACTGCGATAGGAATCGTCATTCATGTATAATTTTGTGATGGGGGAGGGTATTCAGGGGGGCGTGGGGTCACAGCACGGCTCGCTTCGCTCGCCGTGCTGTTCCCCGTGGTCGTGGTGCCACACACGCAGCAAGGCTCGCTTCGCTCGCCTTGCTGCGTGGCGTGTGTCGCATTGCGGTTCGCTTCGCTCACCGCAATCCGACCCACGAGCGCCGTCACCAAATTCGTAATCCTCACCCCCATATTAGTCGGAAACGATACCCATATCAGTACACCACGGGCATCAGCACGGCTCGCTTCGCTCGCCGAGCTGATGCCCGTGGTTCGCTTCGCTCACCGCAATACGACCCCGGTCGTGCTACACGCACACGCAGCAAGGCTCGCTTCGCTCGCCTTGCTGCGTGGCGTGTGTCGTATTGCGGTTCGCTTCGCTCACCGCAATCCGACCCACGCCCGCCGACATCAAATTCGTGATCCTCACCCTCATATTAGTCGGAAACGACACCCATGTCGAATTTTTGGGGGAGGGGGGACAGGGGGGACATTCCGGGGGTCACAGCACGGCTCGCTTCGCTCGCCGCGCTGTTCCCCGTGGTCGCATCGCGGCTCGCTTCGCTCGCCGCAATGCTCCACCCTTAAAATATTCGTCAAAAATAGGCCAATTTTCGGTTTTTTCATAAAAAAGGGGGTCTAGGGGGGCGGGGGGGTCAATTTTTTTTTGCCAATTAAAACTATCTTTCCTCCTCTACATGACTGTGAAAAAAAATTCATCCAAGTCTCACCGTTTGGGAGATACAAAAAGGGGGGGTGAAATTTGGGGGAAAAAGGGGGGTAATTTTTTTTTCTTCCAACTCGAGAAGGAACCCTCTATACGACCCCGCCATCGAAAATCCTATAAAAGGACGATTTCTGGAAGCACACTTTAGAGGGGTAGTTTTTTTGGGGGGGAGGGGGGGATGAAATTTTTTTTTCGCAATTGTTTGCCCCCCTCTATACGACCCCCAAAAAATTTTTACTCAATACCTTACCGTTGAGAAGATACCATAGGGGAGGGGGAGGGGGAGGGGGAAATTTGAAAAAGTCGGAATTTTCCCCAACTCACCCGGACCCCTTGTATACGTTTCTGCAAAAAAAAATATACCTTCCCATCCACCAACAGGGAGAACAATTATGTCAGTCAGTGAGTGAGTCAGTGGTAATTTAGCTTTATATAATATAACTAGTGGGTCGTGAGTGTGCGAGCTGCAAGCAGCTCGCATGTATTCTAAAATTGGGGGGGGTTTTGGTACCTACAAGTTTTTTTTGGTGGAAATCGATAATCAAGAGTAATAGATAACTGCGATGGAAATCGACATTCATGTAGATTTTTTTATGGGGGAGGGTATTCAGGGGGGTCTGGGGACGGGGGGTCACAGCACGGCTCGCTTCGCTCGCCGTGCTGTTCCCCGTGGTCGTGGTGCCACACACGCAGCAAGGCTCGCTTCGCTCGCCGTCATCAAATTCGTAATCCTCACCCCCATATTAGTCGGAAACGATACCCATATCAGTACACCACGGGCATCAGCACGGCTCGCTTCGCTCGCCGAGCTGATGCCCGTGGTCGTATTGCGGTTCGCTTCGCTCACCGCAATACGACCCCGGTCGGGCTGTCATACACGCACACGCAGCAAGGCTCGCTTCGCTCGCCTTGCTGCGTGGCGTGTGTCGCATTGCGGTTCGCTTCGCTCACCGCAATCCGACCCACGCGCGCCGTCATCAAATTCGTAATCCTCACCCCCATATTAGTCGGAAACGATACCCATGTCGATTTTTTTGGGGAAGGGGGGCCAGGGGGGGCATTCCGGGGGTCACAGCACGGCTCGCTTCGCTCGCCGCGCTGTTCCCCGTGGTCGCATCGCGGCTCGCTTCGCTCGCCGCAATGCTCCACCCTTAAAATATTCGTCAAAAAAAGGCCAATTTTCGGTTTTTTCATAAAAAAGGGGGTCTAGGGGGGCGAGGGGGTCAAACTTTTTTTGCTATTCAAAACTATCTATCTTTCTCTACATGACTGTGAAAAAAAAAATTATCCAAGTCTCACCGTTTGGGAGATACAAAAAGGGGGGGTGAAATTTGGTGGAAAAGGGGGGGTAATTTTTTTTTCTTCCAACTCGAGAAGGAACCCTCTATACGACCCCGCCATCGAAAACCCTATAAAAGGACGATTTCTGGAAGCACACTCGAGAGGGGGAGTTTTTTTGGGGGAAAGGGGGGGAAAAAATTTTTTTTTTCGCAATTGTTTACCCCCCTCTATACGACCCTCAAAAAATTTTTACTCAGTACCTTACCGTTGAGAAGATACCATAGGGGAGGGGGAGGGGGAGGGGGAAATTTGAAAAAGTTGGAATTTTCCCCCACTCACCCGGACCCTCTGTATACGTTTCTGCAAAAAAAAATATACCTTCCCATCCACCAACAGGGAGAACAATTATGTCAGTCAGTCAATCAGTGAGTGGTAATTTAGCTTTATATAATATAACTAGTGGGTCGTGAGTGTGCGAGCTGCAAGCAGCTCGCATGTATTCTTAAATTGGGGGGGGTTTTGGTACCTACAAGTTTTTTTTGGTGGAAATCGATAATCAAAAAGAAATTATTGCGATTGGAATCGACATTCAAGTCAAATTTTTGATGGGAAGGGTATTCAGGGGGCCTGGGGGCGTGGGGTCACAGCACGGCTCGCTTCGCTCGCCGTGCTGTTCCCCGTGGTCGTGGTGCCACACACGCAGCAAGGCTCGCTTCGCTCGCCTTGCTGCGTGGCGTGTGTCGTATTGCGGTTCGCTTCGCTCACCGCAATCCGACCCACGCGCGCCGTCTTCATATTCGGAATCCTCACCCCCATATTAGTCGGAAACGATACCCATATCAGTACACCACGGGCATCAGCACGGCTCGCTTCGCTCGCCGAGCTGATGCCCGTGGTCGCATTGCGGTTCGCTTCGCTCACCGCAATACGACCCCGGTCGTGCTGCCATACACGCACACGCAGCAAGGCTCGCTTCGCTCGCCTTGCTGCGTGGCGTGTGTCGCATTGCGGTTCGCTTCGCTCACCGCAATCCGACCCACGCCCGCCGTCATCAAATTCGTAATCCTCACCCCCATATTAGTCGGAAACGATACCCATGTCGAATTTTTTGGGGAAAGGGGGACAGGGGGGACATTCCGGGGGTCACAGCACGGCTCGCTTCGCTCGCCGAGCTGTTCCCCGTAGTCGCATCGCGGCTCGCTTCGCTCGCCGCAATGCTCCACCCTTAAAATATTCGTCAAAAATAGGCCAATTTTCGGTTTTTTCATAAAAAAGGTGGTCTAGGGGGGCGAAGGGGTCAAATTTTTTTTGCCATTCAAAACTATTTACCCTCCTCTACACGACTGTGAAAAAATTTTTCCTCCAAGTCTAACCGTTTGGGAGATACCAAAAGGGGGGGTGAAATTTGGGAAGAAAGGGGGGGTAATTTTTTTATTCTTTCAACTCGAGAAGGAACCCTCTATACGATCCCGCCATCGAAATCCCTATAAAACGAAGATTTCTAGGTGTACACTTTAGAGGGGGAGTTTTTTTTGGGGGAAAGGGGGGGTGAAAAAAAAAATTTTCGCAATCGTTTGCCCCCCTCTATACGACCCCGAAAAAATTTTTAGTCAAGGTTCTACCGTTATGAAGATACCATAGGGGAGGGGGAGGGGGAGGGGGAAATTTGAAAAAGTCGGAATTTTCCCCAACTCACCCCGACCCCCTGTATACGATTCTGCAAAAAAAAACATACCTTCCCATCCACCAACAGGGAGAACAATTATGTCAATGAGTGAGTGAGTCAGTGAGTGGTAATTTAGCTTTATATATTATAACTAGTGGGTCGTGAGTGTGCGAGCTGCAAGCAGCTCGCATGTTGTCCCAAGTAGGGGGGGTTTTGGTACCTACAAGTTTTTTTTGGTGGAAATCGATAATCAAGATATATTGGAAACTGCGATGGGAATCGTCGTATTCAGGGGGGCCTGGGGGCGTGGGGTCACAGCACGGCTCGCTTCGCTCGCCGTGCTGTTCCCCGTGGTCGTGGTGCCACACACGCAGCAAGGCTCGCTTCGCTCGCCTTGCTGCGTGGCGTGTGTCGTATTGCGGTTCACTTCGCTCACCGCAATCCGACCCACACCCGCCGTCATCAAATTCGTAATCAGCACCCCCATATTAGTCGGAAACGATACCCATGTCGAATTTTTTGGGGAAAGGGGGACAGGGGGGACATTCTGGGGGTCACAGCACGGCTCGCTTCGCTCGCCGCGCTGTTCCCCGTGGTCGCATCGCGGCTCGCTTCGCTCGCCGCAATGCTCCACCCTTAAAATATTCGTCAAAAATAGGCCAATTTTCGGTTTTTTCATAAAAAAGGGGGTCTAGGGGGGCGGGGGGGTCAAACTTTTTTTGCCATTCAAAACTATTTATCCTCTTCTACATGACTGTGAAAAAAAATACTCTCCAAGTCTCACCGTTTGGGAGATACCAAAAGGGGGGGGTGAAATTTGGGGGTAAAGGGGGGGTAATTTTTTTTTCTTCCAACTCGAGAAAGAACCCTCTATACGACCCCGCCATCAAAAATCCTATAAAAGGACGATTTCTGGAAGCACACTCGAGAGGGGGAGTTTTTTTGGGGGGGAGGGGGGGATAAAAAATTTTTTTTCGCAATCGTTTGCCCCCCTCTATACGACTCCGAAAAAATTTTCAGTCAAGGTGCTACCGTTTGGAAGATACCATAGGGGAGGGGGAGGGGGAGGGGGAAATTTGAAAAAGTCGGAATTTTCCCCCACTCACCTGGACCCCCTGTATACGATTCTGCAAAAAAAAATATACCTTCCCATCCACCAACAGGGAGAACAATTATGTCAATGAGTGAGTCAGTGAGTGAGTGGTAATTTAGCTTTATATAATATAATAAATGTGTCAAAACGTCATGTATACGAACATCGATAAAATCCTCTCCGATCCAAACCGCGATAAAAATATTGAAGCTTTTAAAAGTTGTTACGAGCTTAAAACGTACCTAACAGCTTTATTTCGCGAATTAATCCGAATAAAAATATTCTCTTGTTTACAATTTATTTTATCAGCGATATAAAAAGGACAGCACAACACTATCCGAACAAACAAAGGCGCTGTAGGCCACATCCGATAAAAAGATAAAAACGGAGTGACAAACCGACAAAGCCTTTGTTGTTGGCCAACTTTAGGGCGTTAACCACAAAATGCGATCTAAGGAGGTGCTATGCGATAATAATTATAAAATAAATAGATGCGTAATTGTATTAGGTCGTGATCATGATCATAAAAATATGTTGTAAGACCGTGTGAATTTTTTTTTCAGTGGGTAAAATGTTATCCGTCTTGCTACTATTGCTATTTTGATCCCA
The DNA here is from genome assembly GCA_963691955.1 of Chloroclystis v-ata. Taxonomy (NCBI): domain Eukaryota; kingdom Metazoa; phylum Arthropoda; class Insecta; order Lepidoptera; family Geometridae; genus Chloroclystis; species Chloroclystis v-ata. The sequence goes on along the minus strand of OY829902.1, from coordinate 3,909,075 downwards.
TTTTTAATTACTTTAAAGTTTTAGACTTATTTTGTGCATTAAGTGTTTATTAATTATATTGTTCATATTGTTATATACCTATTCAACTGTTGGTAAATTATTTTTATCATAAACTTAAAAAAAAACAAGAAGTTGTGTTCGAAGAGTTTAGTAGATCGTACTATTTTTTGTCGTCTCGAGGCGGGAATCGAACCCGCGACCTCTTGCGTCGCAGGCGGACGTGTTTTTAAAGCACACAAAAAGAAGAAAAATCCAGAGATGTGCATCTGAGTTTTAATCCACGACATTCGAAATGAAAGTCGAGTGTGCTCCCAATTAGCCAACACGGCTCTAGACCCCAAGATCATGTACCTATAAATAGCTTTCTCACTACCCTATTTTGTTGCAGGTTCAACAAAGTTCAAGGTGAAGTGAAAATGCAAGTGACTTAGTGCCGTGTTCAAAATGAAGACTGCTAACTCTGTGCTGACATTAATCTGTGTAGTCTCGTTCAATTTCACACACGCCAAGACAGGTGAGTAAGCTTATGTTTACCTATACGTTATGTTACTGTGTATTTGATAGCTGTTGTCTTTCATATTACCTAAATCAATAACCTTGAAGGATATTGTATTGATATGAGTATACATAATGTTTGAACTTTTGCCATGAATAAGACATGGATAAATCTTACACAACGTGATCAGAGTTTTACCGGCACAAGTCTCTCGGATTAAATTATTATTAATAAAGATTTTCTTAAAACTTTTCAAAGTTCTCAGACATGCCGGTTTCCTCACGATGTTTGCCTTCACCGTGTACGTGTTATTTAAGTGCACGTACATTTTTCAAAAGAGGTGCGCGGCGGGGTTTGATTTCACGACCTTCAGAATAAAATACGAGTGTGCTCCCACTTCGTCAACACGGCCATTTCTTACTTGCCATTTCTTTATTTTTGCGGTAGACATACTTTTTATTAAATCACAAAGTTTTGGCTGGGCCGGCGACCCGTGTTGTTATCATTCAACGTTATATAATTTTCTTCTTGTTTCCAATTATTTAAATAGTTAATGTGCACTAGGACTTCTCTTGTGAAATCGAAACATAGATGTTCTATCAATCCCAATATAATCTAACTTGAAGTATATATTTTTTCAATAACATAGGTACCTACGATTTGCTGCTATGACTTGTGATAAAGTCGGAGGAATTAAATTTTCTCAACATGAACTGGTTTGTTTTATAGGAAAAAAAACATATAAGTACCTTTTCCAAAAATATTACGATTGTGTTGCTTCAGTCATTTCACTTTTATCATTTTCATTTTTGTACATAAACCACTATTGACGTTTTGGGAACAAACATTTACTGTGTAAACTTACTGAATAAAGAAAGCTATCGCCCCCTGATCGACCCATAAACTCCCGTGAACCTCGCAGGCACTAAAAGGAGGCGCAACGCACATATTTTCACGCACTTCTGGCATAGTTTTGTTTACGGAAGGTAGAGAAAGATTTATATGGGTTTTCCTTAAAGAAACGTGGAGATAATGTAGCTTAAATGTCTTAGGATCGAGTAAACATTGGGAAATTGTGCACGGTGGTCATAAAATATTTTAAAGTTTTCACTATTTAAAGTTCATTTGATTTTTTGTTACTATTTGTTAGTGTGGAAGAAGAAATCCAAAACCAATTTTCATAGAGAAGAAATAAGAGTAATTCCTCGATAACGTAGCGGTTCACATAATCAAGGTTAAAATTGAAATACGTGGGTTGATTTCCACTTGAAGGTAAAATCTATGGAGTCTGTCAATATACATTATTATTACAACGGGAATTACTCACGTATTTACAAAGGAATGAAAATACTCTCGACGTTTCGACCACAACAAGAGCAGTCTTTTTCAGGAGGAGTGGGCGTCCCGCCGTGCTCTGTCTCCTCTCTGCTCGCGCGCGCGGTTCTCACTCTGTCAATATAATCATACATTTTCATATATAAAGTTGTAGAAAATTAGTATTTTAATACTAAAAACACTAGCACCTCTTAAACACAAAAACATTGTTCTGCAGAGGGGAAGTGATGGCTTAATTTCGCGGTAGGATGAACAGACATATGCAACAACGGGTTTTTATTAGCTAGTTCCACAATACCACCCTCAATTTCACGCTTATAAAATTCATATTACTTTTAGATTCTCTTTTTAAATTTATGTCATAGCAATGTTATTTTATTGGTTAGATCTAATATTTTTTTGGTTCATTAGGCGGTTGAGCTTGTTTTCTGCTTTTATCATAAGCTTAGTACTCTTAGCATAAGCTTATGCACCCGTATTTACGTTCCCACTTCTGGGACACAGGGATCTCTCTCTTAACGGGAGATCTACGCCCTTATTCGTTTCGTGCGTGTTGGTCACATTACGCTAAAAATTGGACATAAACCTCCTTTAAAGATTTCCAAATGTTTTTGTGCCTACCAAAAACTTTCAAATTTCTAAATACTTTGACTTAACAATTCATCCATCTAGATACTATCTAGATTTTTACGCTAAATAAGTACTTGAATAATTAAATATTCTTTAGAGCTGAAGCCATGTTCATAACAAAACGCTGACTCCTCTTATAAGATAACTCTTCGGAGATCAAACGAGCAGTCCTGTGGCTCTAACAGGCTCTTGCAACAGATATTTGAAGCGGCTGAGTTGCTCTTGCTACGTTGTATATTTGGCTTTTATATAAATTTAATTCTGAGTTGCAATATTAAACCAATTTAAAAAATATTCGAGATTTTTATTATTTTTGATTGACTGTTTTTTAAGCGTTTGTAGGACATTCCATTGTATTATATTCATTTACCAACTCGGATAAGGTATAGACACAACACATGCTGGGAAGGTTGGTATTACGAGTAAACAAAGCGTCTTTGGGTTTATAAATCCCTTTGTCCACCCACCACAGTCTACAAATAATACATTCGTGTTTTCTTCTGATATCAGCCGACCATAAGCCCTTGTAATTCTTTATCAACAAACCAGTTTGAGTGTAGACAAGATTACCCATGCTAGGAGTCATCAATCAAGCAGTTCCCATCAACTATGGGTTGACGGGCCGTGATTAGCGCCCGTAAATTATCTACGAACGTACCCTCACTTTCGTACACATAGGTAAGTATAGCGTGGATTAATATAGTGTGATGTAATCGTATATGTCGTTAGAGACAGTATGTATAGGTTATTGCGGTAAGTTGGACTGCCAGTGTCATCAATCGAATTCCTATTCTCTTGATACCCAAGTACGAAACCTCATTCGAAATCGTTGTATTGTTTCGAAACAGTTTGCGGTGCAGCCTTGACAACTTTGAAAAGATTCGTGAAACGAAAGATTTCCTTTATACATTTAGTTTCAGCTGCCTAGACTTTTATCTATACGCTACGTCTTTCTTATCACCAAAAGACAGGGAAAACATAGATAAATCAGATATTTAGAACCCTTTATAAAGCTTTAAGGTTTTTTGAGTTTTTTTATTTATTATCAATACTGATGATGTACCATAAATACTTAGGTATAAATGTTCGTGAATTTGCCGCTTATACGAAAAAGTTATTGAACAAAATTAAAAATTCAGACTTGGTTGAAAGCCGATTATTAAAAGCAATGGTGGGCAAATAAGAACTTCGCGACATTTATCGAATCCATCATAATTAAACCAGTAACTCATGAACAAACATAAACCGAGCAATTAAGGCATCGTTAAAAATACAATATCGTTTTATACTTGGCCAGTCACGGAAGGAGTACTTAAAATGAACTGTTTCTGGCTGAATTTACGACTGTAATTAGAGTGGTGGTTTCGCGATAATAATGATGATAGAGTTTCAAGGGTTTAGTTTAGGAAGTTAGTTAAAGCGCCATCTTTAAATTTCGGAAATTTCCGTCATATAAAAACAAATACAATAAACATAAGTCCTCGCATGATTTGATGAAGCGCTTGAAACATTGCTGCGATATCCATTAAACTATGTTAAACTTAAAAACATTTAAATTGTACGTCATTTTACGCTCTAATATCATAAATATCATATAATAGTTTGGCAGAAAAATTATTTCGCCATTGAAACTTGAGGAAAAGCTTAGAAGAAAGACATTTGTGTATTACCCCTACTTCCATAAGCATATTTTTATTTCATCTTCCTCCTTTTCCAACCCCCTCAACCTTACCCTAACGAGCGTCGAACACGTACGCTCTTGTCACCCTCAATATGACAGTGACAAGATACAAAATATTTACGAAATAAGATTATTGGAAATTTTCTCTTACGTACGTCGAATGAAAAACAGTATCGAACGAGGAACAAGTTTCTTAGACATGAGTTCATTATGGTTTTTTGTTTGTCTGATTTTTATGTGTGCAATTTGGATGGGTCCCAAGAGTTTAGGGAATTGGGTCAAGGATGTAATCCCTTGTTTTAATATAAGCAATTTTGCTGCAGATATAAATTAAGATTACATAATTATATAATTTCGGGAATTGGCGAAAGTTTCTGGGGCCTTTTTATGGATATTTTTTTATGCAAAATAGAAAAAATAAGTTATCAGAAAATGAAAACGAATTAAAAAACGTCAAAACACGAGATACAAGTATTAACATTTTTACAGTAATTTAGCGCTAAACAGTGATTGGTGAGAAGCTCGCAATTGGCAGCCTCTACACCACTGTTGAGAGCGTTTGTTGCATTATAAACAATCTGATTAATGATTAAAATCATTATAAATAAAAAAATATTGCTGTATAATTAACGAGCCTAATCATGAAATACAAACAATAATATTAAAACCAAAGAAAATGAAAGCTGTTTCGACTCGATAGAGGACATATTTTCAAGAAGAAAATTCCAGAGGTGCGTGGCGGGTTTAACCCGTGACTTTCAAAATAAAACTCGAATGTGCTCCCACTTAGCCAACACGTCTCCACACACAAGTAAATTTACATTTCACTATCAAAGGAACGTGTAAAACCGCAAATGACAGATTTCCTGAACCACTTGATTAAACGCTCTAGTTTCCTTAACGAACCTAATAACCAACCAGTCAATATAAATCGCTTTAACAAGCACACCAAGCCGAGGTGTCTACTAAAACCTGCACTGAGCTGTTTCCATCAATCAAAGCCTCTATTATGTGGTACTGTACAAAAACATACCCATTTTACAGCCAACTTGCTCCCCAAAACTCAATCTTATTTATTAAAACATAGAGTCCATGAAAATACACGCATAAGACTTCCCAATTACTTCTCAAATCTATGCCTTAGGGCAACGAAGTGAAAGTCGAAAGCTGATTGAGGCCCGATGGCTCACGCGACGACGACGTATTAAATCTCTATTCAAAACGTCGAAAGAGGTATTTTTTCGTGAATTATTTTCATCTGATAACGCTTTAGAAGTTTTCGACGATGAAGAAATTACTCGATGAATAAATAAAGTTGACTTTGACATTTTCAGCGCTATTTTCGTGAGTAAAAATGGAAGTAGATTTTTATTTTGATTGCTTTCTGGGTTTGCTTTATTGTCGACAAACAAATTGTTAGCATTTCGATTACGTTCGACAAATAACCTCCTTTTAATATTTTTTACAAGTGACCTGATTGTTTGATTTATGTTGTTTAAGTTACTTTTACGAATTAAAAAAAAAGTTTTTAAGTAATTTTAGAGCACATAAATATCTTCCATCTATGTATATTATTTAATATCTTTTACACTAGATTTATTACCATAGATAGAAATCTATAAAAAAAACTTATATGGATAATAAAAAATATGTATTCATACCATATGTAGATAGAAAAAAAACTTCTGTGTATAATCAGAAATCTAGAACCCGTAACACAAGCTTCGAGCTTAACACGGGGCTAAATGCTGCTGTGTAATTCATACTTGTCCAGCAATATTTATTTTATTAATGGATCACGCATAATGGAGCACATTTGAGTCTAAATGCAGAATATTCTATAACTAACTAACAACAAAGTGATAAAAATAAATCATGCTTCACTTCTGACCCAAAACGATCACTATTTTACGACATATTTATGTACTCGTATATAATAGATCATAGACGTTCATAGATATTAATCAGTTATTGACAGATCTAATGTCCTTTATGTCCGAGGATTTCATATCGCTTTATTGAAGGGTCATAAATACCGAAGTGCCTGAAGCCCGGCACGCGCGATGGGGTTAACGTGACCGATTTGTAGGACAATAAAAAATGTAATCTATTATTTCCTAAAATTTTGACTCTGTCGCGGCGAAGGTCCTCTTGTATAGTGGGTTCGATTTCTGCCTTAGGAAAAAATATCTGTGAAATCTTGATGTTTATACAGCAGATATTTTTTCTGCTTGTTGACTATGCATCAAATAAATGTATTTAAGATAAGATAAGATAAGATAAGATTTATTTGTGTACATAAAATTACAGATTGAGACTTAAAACTAGACACAACAGAATACACAAAAGGGTCGTCGGCTCAGCATAGGCTGTGCCTGCAATACTGCAGACACAGCGCTGGTTTTCAGCGACGCCCGTGTGCTGTGTATTTACGAGGACGTAATGTTTTGTATTCAATATCATATTTATATCTAGTACTCGTAACACAAACATCAAACGGCTTATCTTCTGGTATTATAAATCTTTTTGGCGGTTTGATATCACCCATGCAAATAAATGGAGTGTTCCAATTCTTATGCTACTCTATCTTGATTCTACATTTAAAGGAACCTCTGGTATAGGTAAAGCACATTCATATTCATCATTTCAGCCACTAATATAAGTAAGTGAATAATTTGGGAAATAAAATGCCTAGTATTAATCCAGCAGGAACAACTACTTTTAATCTAACAAGATTAGAATTTCGTTTTATTTATTCCTTTATAAATGTATAATACCAACAAATAAAAAGCCTTGGCACAAATTCATAACATCTTCTCAGAAAATTAATTTGTTAGGTACATTATTAAATTGTTTATGAAAGGTATTTGAATAAATAGTTGTACCTACTTATCTTACTTACCATAATTGCAAAAGAAATTGGATATCTAGCTAGACAATGAATTCTTTTTTAGTAAACATGTTTGTCAAAAATATTTAATTTAACCTGCTCCTACGCAATGAAAAAATTCCAAGTTTCTTACTTATTTTATTTACCTACAAACAGGTCCCTGGGAATAGTACCTTTAGTGTTAGTATAATAATAGAACAACCTCGTCTCTTTCAATGATGTCGTGTAAAACCGGCTAAGAAAGGGAAAAATTTTTTATGCTTTAAGTCCAAGTTTTCTGTTAGAAAACTCTTTATGGGTTAAGCACACTTTAATGTGGATGTAATTAAATTTGTCAAATATTTGTAATGTCGTATACAATAAAGTATTTATGATTAAGATGATTATGTGATGGGATATAATGGGAAGACCCGTGCCTTGTAGCGTGACGTAATGATGAGTTGATGAGATGATATTGAGTAGCAATATAGCATTTTTGATTTCTATTATACAGTGTTACTTTATTTATAAATCATGAACAAATTGAGCATCGCACCTTTCCATCGTAATCCAACGCTTACGCAAATTGTTTAAATTTTCATGCTCTCATTGTTTTTCCTGCTCTTCCCGTATTTTCGTTCCATCATTTCGGAATGACTTGATTATCTAATTAAAATGAACGAATTTAATAAGCAGAATCATAATTTAACAAATCAAATCAGAGCGCCGCTGTACCATTCATTCTTGTCAAGAGAATTCAAGGTTCGTAACATTAATAATATCAGATTTATAACGCAAAAGATTCCTGCCAACGAACATTATTTAAAGCCCTGAGATACCTATACAATATTTCACGGGAATTTATTAAAATGAATGCCGGTTGCCTTTTATCGCCTCTATAACGGTGAATCATATCTAGCCTTTGTGGATCTGACTTATTTGAGGTTTGAATATTTTCGGTGATCAAAGAAATAGCTTCGGAACTAAAGTAGACCACATTTATTTTACTTTGAGTTAAGGAAAGTTTGTGCTGTCCAAAAACCTGAGCCACAATGTTTGTGATTATCTGGCTCGCGGTTTTAGAGTTGAAAAGTGGTTGAGATACAATCATCTGTTTTGTAGCATTTAGCTGGATGAATTTTAGTATACATTAATATCGTTACCCGTCTTTATTATTTACTAGCTCTCCGCCCCGCGGCTTAAACTGCGTACATTCGATTCTCCCGCGGAAATGCTTTTTTCCCGCGGTAAATGTATCTCTTTCCGTCTCCTGGTTCTAAGCTACATTACTCCACTTATTTACAGCCCAATTGATTCAGCTGTTCTTGAGTTATAAATAGTGTAACGCAACTTGATTCCGTTGCCACAAACTGGCGCAAGAAACCAAAATCTAATTGACAAGTTCAAATAAAACTTTGAAACTAATTTGCGGAGTTTGAAATATCACAGACACGCACAAAAACGACACCCATGCTAAACTCGGCAAGCTAACGTTTAATAAATGAAGACAATTTAATCTGCCGGATATACAAATCGTCTGTCTAATTTATTTCCCAAGTTTAATTCAGCTGAGTTTGCCGAATTTTCCGTGAGGGCGCACAAAACCTTGAAGGATGTGTGTGCTAAACGAGCTCTTTGAAAATGGGCCCGTTTTTTGATTGTCAGCCGAAACCGAGGGGTTACAGGTGCGATTAATTCGGGATATTAAGCATCCACTGTATAATTAAATGAAATTCTTGTGTTGAAGTCGATATACTTGTCGTGTGGCGGGTGTGGTACGTTTCTACTATGAGTAAGTAGATCAGTTTGGCAATTGTCTAAGTGGTTTTAAGAGAAATTGACAAAACATCATTATTTTACATGTTTTATATTACCTAAGGCCCGATATATCTTTTGCACGTTATCATGGGTTTATTAAGTGTAATTAATTGTGTATTTTCACGTAACAGATTGTATTATAATTATGGAAGTAAGAATTTTCTGTTATCCAATTTGTACCCATTAACAATTTACCAATAATACTTGTAAGATATACCAAAAGAAAATCACCGAAAACACAAAAGAAATGAAAGAGAACTGCCTTACAAAAACATGGTTGTAACATATAGAACGAAATATTTTTCTAAGAAAGTTCATTACGCTCTAATGCCTTTGTTTTATCTAAGTTATCTTAAGTACGGTGTAATTAATCAAAAGCTTTTCTTAATTTACCACAATATAATTTATCTCTAGTGCCCGATCTACTTAGTTTCGAAGACTTGAAACGTTTATACAAAACTTTAAGTGATGGTTATGTAATGTAGAAAAGTTTGATGAAACTTCTGAAGTTGGTCGTGCGAAAACAGAATTTCATGGAAAGTATAACATGTTTTCTGAATTAAGTGGGTATTTCTGGGATAATGTTACTTATAAATATTTCCATTTGTGAAGGTATTTTAATCAAGGGTATATGTATATGAGTTGTTTTATTTCATATCTATCAGCATACAAAATATATTATAACTATAAAAAAGGTTTAAAATACGAGTCTACTAATATACCTTCTTATTACAAAGCCTTAGTACTTGACTTTACATAAGTACTCAAGTTTAATAACAGACCTCCCATTACCGTGTACCTATTGTAAAACATGGTTTTTAAAGTCGATTGGTTTTACCAGTTAATGATTGAAGCAAGCTGCATCCGACCATAATACCTGGAAATTATTAAGTGAGGCTATGGCTGAAATGATTATGATAAGTACCTACTATATCATTAGTGATAACATCGTTTTTTAAGTAATTATCAAAGTTAAAGTTTGCCTGTAAAGTTCAACCGTGTGGTGCTGAGCAAATAATAAACTATAGTTTTTCTTCCGTGTTTCATCAATGCAGGAGATTGCGGGTTCGATTCCCACCACGGGACAAAAATTTGTGCGATCTGCAGATATTTGTTCCGTATAGACAACAACGACGGGTGTTATATATGTATAATAAAAATAACTATCTATGTATTACAATTATTAATCTATGTATTATTTATAAATAAAACTCAAAAACATTTAAATCATTGTATGTTACCCGTTTCATGTTCAAATATATCTATGTATTATCAGAAATCTAGCACCTGTAACACAAGCGTCGAGCTTACCACGGGGCTAGATGTTGCTGTGCCTAGATGTCATGTTATGATGATACTGATGATTTCAACCATAGGTTTAATACTCTAATAGGTACCTACCCAATTCCGAACTTAGGTTAAAATAGTTTGTTTTTCTCTTATTTGTATGTCGGGGCAGGCAAGAACATCGGTTGAAATATGACTCAGAACCGGTTTGTGCCGGCCGCATCGCGCTACGGGTTGAAGCGCTTCGACGCGCTTTTATTACTTGAAAAACTGGTTCGGTCGACTGCCTTTGCTGCCTGCGCTTTGTGCTTGGTATAAATACGACCGTCGGCCGAGCTAAAATAACATTCTTGTTTGAGCCGTTGGACGGAACAGTGCTTTATTAGTAATAAATGTATTCTTGTTTGAGTAGTCGGTCGGAATAGTCCTCTGTTTGCAATAAAGTCATTTGTTGTTTGAAGTGTCGAGTCGATGGACCGAAACATTGTAAATTGGAATAAATAATGGACGTTTCGTTGTGGTTTTATTATGAACATGAAGACGACTGTGACGTTAGACCTGGTGACGTCATAACCAATTAGAAGCCCTCCTGATAAACACATACTCCTCGACATCCTACGCATCTCTCTCCGACATGTATAATATTAAGTACCTACTAACCTTTAATTTTAAAATTTCAACCATCTCGTTATAAGTGACTCATAATAACACTAACTTATAAACCTCTGTGGTTTTCTTGTGTTATAGTTATTTTTCTTTTGTAATAATGTTTTTATTTTGTGAAATAAATAAAAAAAAAAAAAAAAAACCAGCTTCTATAATGTTCAGCGGGAGTTTGATAATTGGCAATTTACTAAGTTCTGATGTTTGAATATCAAGTTTCCCACCTGGCAACTTTCAGCCTGCGAAGCCAACGAACATGCGAGATAGATCTGCTAGACAGCGTATTATATTCAATCTCCTGTCTCTCTTGTGTAAAATATAGTGTTTTGATAGGCACCTTAGTATCAAACGTAACCTAGAAAGGCTCTGGAAGAAAGCTGCTTTAACACGGCTTACTGGGTATAATTATTATCTGGTTTAATAATGCTTCACAATTTAATCATTATTATCTAGCCCCAGGCTAAGGCTAGGCAGAACTTGTGTTTTAAATAAGGACAATAGGCATCGCAAAATCTAGCATCTTAACACAAACTTAGAATTCATCAAATAATCAAACCAGCTACCTCATGCGTCGCAGGCGGACCTCGCCACCTCGCCAGAGGTGTTCGTTAAGTAAAACTATTTAATCAAAGCTTGATTATGAAATTTATTTTTGTGCCGAATCTGCAGACAATTTTAAATCTACCAAACCCATTCGAAGACATCCCGATCGTGTCGCTAGATTAAAACAGGATCGCCGGCATAAACTAAACGGAACGCGAAGAAAAAGCGAACTTACAAAGCTTCACTTCTTTTATCGCACACCAAAAGTAATCTGATAAGGTCGGTCTTTATCTCGGTATCACCCATTACTAGACCTTAACTGGAAGTTCACAGTTCAGTTTTCTGCGTCGGATTTATCGAGGTGGAAAACGATTGGGTGAATGGTTTTTACTGGAGTTTTGTGAGGTTTTTTTTGTGGAACTTCTGATTATTTTTTGGTCTATTGGATACGATATTTTTTCTAGGCGCCGGTTGAAGTTACTAAGAGCAAGGTATTAATTTACTATTTACTTTACGAATATCAAGATCAGATGTTTTATTGCATACCAGTTGTTTACAAAGTACCTACGAAATGTGGAATCCAAACGTAGAACCTTACAACCTCGATTCTCAATAGTTACATAAATATATCCATATAAGCCAAGTCCTATTATTTGTATAAATCATAATCATAATCATAAATCATTTATTGCAAGAAATATGGTAGGTGTACATACATAGGTCTTAAATAATAAACTAGTGTCACATATTTTACCAAACACTTAGCATGCAATATTTTACTTATAAAATAATGAATTCAGTTACCAAGTTAACAAAATATTATCTAATAAAATTTTATAAGTTTTATTTGTCGTGGTCAATCTGGTAGAACAAAATCAATGCTCACAATAGTTTTTTTTTGGCAAGAATAGAGACTGACCACAAAGAAAAACTAAGTGATCTCTAACTATAAATAAATAAAAATAAAAAATAAATTCAGTACTTATTTTATAATTCATAGTGTATTTGGAATCCCCAAATGGTACTAATAACTTTTTTTCTTTGTTTCAGGATATTTCTGGCACATCACGGACTTTCACTATGACCCGCTCTACACTTCACAGGGCGATACTAGAAGACGTTGGTATAAAATTATATCTATCAGTATTTTATAAAGGAATATTTTTACCTTTAAATCTATTATAAACCATTATAATAATACAGGTTGATAGACCCTTTGGCCAATTACAAAAACATTGTAGTAACGGCAACTTGATCAAATTGCGTGCTGCCAATCAAAATCAACTAAGCGTAGTTAAAATAGTACTTAAAATGTTAATTCAGTTGGAAATTTATAGATTACTACATGAACACATTTGTGTACAAAATCGCCTAACTAGTCAATTATTAAACTGATGCATAATCATTGAATCCATTTACGAACTCACACTGCAAATTAATCCTAAAATTCGTTGATTAAAAGTAGCGTTTAATCATATTTTCATCAACGGATTAAATTTGTAAAACATTGCTGTGGTGAAATATGATGTGATTTCAATGTTGCTGGTTCCAAATATAATTTATAAATAGAATGAAATGGACGTTCAATTATTTGCATCGCTTTGTTACAGCTACCATCAATTTTGGAATAATAGAGAAAATAATTATAATTCTGATTGCAGGCTGGTCGTTATTTATTAGTGTATCCAGTTATTATTATGCAAAGGCTTACCCATCTATGCATCTTTTACGAAAACAGTCGCATCTGTATTATAATGTTCCAATTTATAAAGAAATACATAACCATTTTTACCTAAGTGCGCATTTTTTTATTACCTAATAAAAAAGCAAAATATCGTATTTTGATAATAATTTATTTATGTAACTCTGGAAACATACAGTTATAATAACTTAGGAACTAAACAACTTAAATAAACTAATAAACCAATTACATGTTTTCAAATATAAAAGAGGTTGTTTACGAAATTATATACGAAGTACGGCTTTAATGTTGCTATAGGCACGCACTCCGAGTTAGGGTGATTTACCATCAAACCATTGATACTCGTGTGCTGTTTGTTGGCTTACGATTGATAAATCTCCGAATATTTTATGAAAAAAATTACATCAGATCAATAATCATGAAGAGGACTTATTTTCTTTATGCAAAAAAAAAACGGCATAGTCAAAACCTTAACCAAGTATAACTTAGTTTTAATGCAAATATTCCAGATAATGGCATGTGAATTCCGACCTAAGTCTATGTATGTCGAAAGTACAAAAGTTTCGTATTCTTACAGAGCGTCGCGTAAATTCCTAACAGGCCAGCTTTACGCTTTGTGAGCACCTTTGTTTGAAGAGATCTAATACTCAGGCCCAGACAATACTGGAAGGCGTCTCGGAATTTTAAAAGACGTATTATTGGTTAGACCTTGATTTTTATAGCACGTTTAGGGCACTTTTATTCCGTTATAAAAGGAGTGTCCGAAATTGTCTGCTAATAGTGGGCTAAGCAAAATTATTAATTTATTTATTTTTTTATTTACTTACGAATAATTGCTATGTGGGTTTTACTACCCACACTATACGTTTGATTATGAAAATTGTTTATTTTACTAACCTACACTTTTCTATTACTTAATATATTAGATATCCCTTGACGTTTCCAGTTGTCCTATTTTGTTAGGCTTGTTTTTATTGTAAGAGAACTCATCTGTCCATCTCATTCGTAGATCTATAACCCAACTGCTGCATTGACGATAATAATGTTTCCATAGCAGTTGATCCCCAAATTTTTGTCCGTAGATTGTAGAAGAGCGGACGAGAGAGGCAGTTCCGGGCACCACAGGGCCTTGGGCAAGTTCGGAGACTACGCCTGCGATAGTCCCTTGGAGCTGATAGATTCAGCCGCGCGGTACATGCGCACCAGGCATTCAGAAAATGTGGAGTTCGTCTTGTGGACTGGGTAAGTCCTTTAGATATATTTTATGATTTAGTTTCGGTCCTTATTTCTTAGGAGTCATTGCTGTCTAAAAGACGTCAGACTGCCTACAAGACAGTCATACATGACGTGTACTAACTTACTGCGTTCATCAAGGCGCCATAAGTGTAGTGATAATACCATATCCCTAAAATTACGTTCAATGACGAAATATGGTTGTTATGATGATGATGTTTTCTGTGGCCTTTAACTTTAGTCTCGACAAGCTGACTATCAAGGGAAGGTTTGACTCAAAGATTTGTAGCCCAACAAAATTGTCATACCTAGCTCAGAGTTTGCAACCAATCTAATGTATGAAGATGGGAATGACCCTTTTAAAAAGCTGATGTTGACGTTCAAGTTTCTGTTACTAACATCAGTACTCAATAAACTAACATTTAACATTTTTCTAGTGACATCTTAACAGCCCGCTACTCGGGCAGCGAAGAAGACAAATACCAGGCAATCAGAAACATGACGGAGTTGTTGAGTCGGACGTTCAGTTCGCACTTCGTGTTCCCAGTACTGGGTCATTTGGACCCAGCGCCTTCTGAAAGCCTCACCAACTTGTGGATGCACTGGCTGCCTTTAGACGCCCTTCAAACGTTTAAATATGGTAAATTACGTAGACATTACTTATTTAATCTAGCGCGTTGAACGGTTTATGAAACTTATTAAAGAAGAAAAAGTATAAGGCGGTCATAAACATGATGGAGTTGTTGATCGGACGAACTGCTCGTACTCCCAGTAATTGGCTCATTTAGATTACTCAACACGGATAAAAAAAGGCCTATTTCCTGTGCAATATTTTTGTATTTCAATATCATATTCAAAATCAATAAATGATGATAAAATTTAAAAAAAAAACAGATTGGTTACGTACCTATTATCTACTTTTTGTGTTAAAACTCTTACAAACATGGCCGTAAGATATTGATGCCAAACATGATGAAAGCATATCGATATCATCGCAAAAATAAAGATATTTTTGCTTTTTTCCCATTTTCTCCCTTTTGTTTTTGTTATCTCTAGTGTCTAGTTGCTTACGATAATGAGCGTATATTATTTTGTTTGCTACTTTAATTTTCTCTTATTACTTAACGAAATGGCTTTTTTGTAGCAGTATTCTTTCTCAATGAGTCCAATTACGATGGAAAGAATCTTACAAGCTTTTATTTGGTCGTATTTGTAGAATCGCAAAACAGCGGGTATTAAAGAACAAAGGTTGTCAAGGCAAAAATCTAAGCTGAGGATTTCTGTGGAACAATTTAGAATTCCGCGTCGGGTTTCTAAGGAAGATAAAACTTTCCACTATCGGTGTTTTACGGTAATTTTATGCCTTTTCTTATAACATGAACATGATATTCTTTCTTATAAAAGTTTAGTGAAATTTAAAAGTTCTTCACTGCAACGGATATTGCCTAAGGTATTTTAAAAGAGGATCTAAGAAGCTAAAGAAGGTCTATAACAAACTAGCTAACCCGGACGCGACTTCGCCCGCTTTATTGTCATGTTTTCTGTTGACTTATGAATTACTATTTTAAAACCTAAAGCACCTAATTCCAACCATTCCTAAGTTATAAAATTACAACGAAAAGTGGCTTAGATTTTCATATACAGGGTGTTCCACGGCAATGCCACATGGAGGGAAAGTATTTTTAACATTAACTGAATAAAAGAAGACATCAAATTATATTAGAAAGTTAGAAATAAATTTAATGTGTAAAATTATCGGGACAAAATGTTGTACGATCGGCAGATATTTGTTCCGGTGTCTGGGTGTTCTATATGTATAATAAAAAAATATCCATTCATTTTGTACAACGGGAATTACTCACGTATTTACATAGGAGTTAAACAACTCTCGACGTTTCGACCACATCAAGAGTAGTCTTCAACAGGAGGAGTGAGCGTCCCGCCGTGCCCCGTCTCCTCTCAGGTCGCGCGCGCGGCTCTCACTGCGGGCGAGGTACCGCAGCGCGGCTGCTCAGGGGCGGTGGTGGGGGTACGGGCGGTGCTTGTAGGTGCGCCATACCAACAGATGTAGTTGCTGGCACTGAATGAACGTTCGCCTCATCGTCACTACTGTCATCTTCTACATCTTGTGTAGCGTAACACACTGCACTGATCGTGTCACCAGACGAAGGCAACGGCCCTTTGTTGACGCGAAGACCATGAAGACACGGAAGCCAGGCAGGTGGTACAGCCCAGCCCTTGTCCCTATTAAAATTCGGAGTCCGGTTGATTTCAATAGCTTCGCGGATTTTTCGGGGCACGAAAAACCTCTCCCTGGCCAACACACGAGCCTTGTCGAAGCGAATGTAATGTGATGTACCCGCTGTCAGCGCATGCTCTGCTATGGCTGACTTATCTACATCCGCATTCTTCATAGCACGTATATGCTCAGTCAGTCTGGTGGAGATGTTACGCTTCGTTTCGCCCACATATGAACTACCACAATCACATGGAATTTCGTAAACACCCGGTGTAGACAAAGGATCTCTATCCTTCGGGGAGCGTAGTAGATCTCTTATCTTTGTGAGAGGACGGAAAATGGTGTTTATTTCCAGGCGTCTGCGCAACAAATGACCAATTTTATCCGTCACTCCCTTGACAAATGGTAGATACGCTACAGCTCTCTCTGCTGTAAACGGGCGTTTCCTTGAAGACGGCTGCGCTATGCGAAAACTTTGTTTCCATCCATAGCCATTTGAACTTAAAACATTTCTTACATGCGAGAGCTCCGTATCCAGGTATTGGTGGTCGCATAGCTTCAAAGCTCTGTTTATAAGTGTGTGAAACGTCGAGAGTTGTTTAACTCCTATGTAAATACGTGAGTAATTCCCGTTGTACAAAATGAATAGTATAACTCACGAAAATTTTGAAAGTGAAAAAATATCCATATAATTATGTATGTATTTTCTATTAAGTATATCAGAAATCTAGCTTACCACGGGGCACGGGGGATGTTGTTGTATGGATTGTCCAGCAATATTTATTTATTTATATTACCAACTTGAAAATGGTCAATATACATATCTTATAATATAAACTTTTACAGGTGGCTACTACACCATAGAGCAGAAACAGAGCAAACTGCGCATAGTCGCTCTGAACACCAACTTGTTCGGTGTAAGAGAGTCTGACTCCGGACCGGCGCGGCGTCAATGGGAGTGGCTCGACGCTGTGCTGGAGAAGGCTACTGCCAATAAGGAGATGGTGAGTTCATAGTCCTTACTTACGGACTCGGAGTCAAACTGCGCATAGTCGCTCTGAACACCAACTTGTTCGGTGTAAGAGAGTCTGACTCCGGACCGGCGCGGCGTCAATGGGAGTGGCTCGACGCTGTGCTGGAGAAGGCTAATGCCAATAAGGAGATGGTGAGTTCATAGTCCTTACTTACGGACTCGGAGTCAAACTGCGCATAGTCGCTCTGAACACCAACTTGTTCGGTGTAAGAGAGTCTGACTCCGGACC
Organism: Chloroclystis v-ata; assembly: GCA_963691955.1. Classification (NCBI taxonomy): domain Eukaryota; kingdom Metazoa; phylum Arthropoda; class Insecta; order Lepidoptera; family Geometridae; genus Chloroclystis; species Chloroclystis v-ata. The sequence continues at coordinate 3,891,317 of OY829902.1, read as the reverse complement.
GGCGCGGCGTCAGTGGGAGTGGCTCGACGCTGTGCTGGAGAAGGCTACTGCCAATAAGGAGATGGTGAGTTCATAGACCTTTCTTACGGACTCGGAGTCAAACTGCGCATAGTCGCTCTGAACACCAACTTGTTCGGTGTAAGAGAGTCTGACTCCGGACCGGCGCGGCGTCAATGGGAGTGGCTCGACGCTGTGCTGGAGAAGGCTACTGCCAATAAGGAGATGGTGAGTTCATAGACCTTTCTTACGGACTCGGAGTCAAACTGCGCATAGTCGCTCTGAACACCAACTTGTTCGGTGTAAGAGAGTCTGACTCCGGACCGGCGCGGCGTCAGTGGGAGTGGCTCGACGCTGTGCTGGAGAAGGCTACTGCCAATAAGGAGATGGTGAGTTCATAGACCTTTCTTACGGACTCGGAGTCAAACTGCGCATAGTCGCTCTGAACACCAACTTGTTCGGTGTAAGAGAGTCTGACTCCGGACCGGCGCGGCGTCAATGGGAGTGGCTCGACGCTGTGCTGGAGAAGGCTACTGCCAATAAGGAGATGGTGAGTTCATAGACCTTTCTTACGGACTCGGAGTCAAACTGCGCATAGTCGCTCTGAACACCAACTTGTTCGGTGTAAGAGAGTCTGACTCCGGACCGGCGCGGCGTCAATGGGAGTGGTTCGACGCTGTGCTGGAGAAGGCTACTGCCAATAAGGAGATGGTGAGTTCATAGACCTTTCTTACGGACTCGGAGTCAAACTGCGCATAGTCGCTCTGAACACCAACTTGTTCGGTGTAAGAGAGTTTGACTCCGGACCGGCGCGGCGTCAATGGGAGTGGCTCGACGCTGTGCTGGAGAAGGCTACTGCCAATAAGGAGATGGTGAGTTCATAGTCCTTACTGACTCGGAGTCATACTGAGCATAGTCACATTGAACACCAACCTGTTCAGTGTTCTCTAAAACAATAGATTAGTGTTCAGACTCACTGCAACCACCTGCTAAACTACTAATGAGATTTAACATTAGTCACTCTGAGCTCAGCGATTATTTTATAGTGTCTGAGAAATTTTCCTAATTTTTTCATTAAAACCAGATTATATTTAGATTCATATGACTATTAATCTTCTTTTAGTTTATGTCGAACGTAACTGGCTATTCGTATTTTGCCGTTAACCGCCAATGTCATGTAATTGGATGACATTATTTAACTCGACAAGGTCTTCCACAAAACAGTAATCGGAGTTGCGAAGATAGACAAAAAAACAAAAAAAAAAACAAAGCAAGACAATTCAAACAAAAACAAGGTGATAAATTTTAATCTAACTAAAATGAAATATTTATGCTACTTAAGAATAATATTAGTTGAATACTTCATGACATTAAATGACATTAAAATAAATGCAAAATTGGTCATTTCGTAAATATCTAGAATGTTATCAAAGTTGTTTTAAAGAGTCGAGACTTGGTACCTAAACATTCTCCCGTAATTTTAAATACTTTCTTCATATTTTACAAACTTAATTATTAAAGCTTGTTAGAATAGTGCCGTCAATTTGAATTTAATGAGATACTAAATTAACTTAGAAATAAAAAGACTACTAATAATGCTTAGAACTTTTTCTTATTATAATTAACTACGACGGTTACTAAATTCATTTAATTTCAAATAATGTTGTAATTTACGATGACAATAGGTTTTCTTTGTCGTAATTGATACTTCAATTTCAATGGATGTTTCGGTATAACGGAGATTTGAGATATTCATTAAATTTTTGAGACTAAGATATAGATTTCGGAATAATGAACGTCTAGACATGATTTGTTGCCAAGTAACTCACATTTTCACAATAAATGTGCTAATTAATGACACAACAATGTTTAATAAAATATTACCGTATATTTATAGCACAACGAAATCTATATTATGTTTTATATTAATATGGAAACATTGTTTGGAAACACAAAATATTTAATGTTATTGAATTTTCCGATCCCGACTAACTCACCGACTAACTAACCGATGGTTAACTCGAAGCATTAAGTTCCTGGTATCTCGCTCATTGTATAGTTAGTGTATTTCCAATAACCCATTTTAATAACATACTACATAATATTGAAATAGCATTCTCCAAAATGAACTAGTTAATTATTCAGAATCAACAATCTTAAGACTATAAAAGTGGTTCAAAGTTTCAAAGTGCATTGTCGATCCCAATACGGGTTAATAATAATTTAATACTCAGAACAATAATTATTATACTCATTATTCTTAGTAATAGACCAGTGCAGATAGCTTCAAAAATGGTCAAAAAAGGAAAAAAATAGTAGTAGAATGAAATCCATTAGAAAAGGAGGGGAATATGACAAATATTAAAGGAAAAATAAATTACGGTCGATCGGAGTTCGGGAAGTGGGAGGGGGTGGGCTTTTAAGGGGAGAAAATGGTTTGTCTCGATTTGCGGTGAAACTACTAGTCCTATGAAAAAAAGTAATATGGCAAAGTTGTAGGTAATAAAACGATCTACAACTTTTAATTCACAACTTTTTTACATAACGTCAAAATGTATGTGAAAAATTCAAATAACTAAGTTTTTGGTTTTTTATTTCTATCTTTTTCAAAAACATTTTATTTTCTACGAAATTTGGTGAAAACTTACCTTTTTATGCCCCAAACACACTATAATTTATTTGATTAAAAATATTAATTTTTTCACCTTATTTTGACTTAATTACTAAAAAAATAGACCAATTTTCAATCGAAAATTCACGTGTCAAAATAGTAGCTTTTTTATAAAAATCGGTATGCTGTTTGTTCATTGAAATCTCTATTTTCTGATGGTTAAGAAAAATATATAAATTACTATAGTAAATTTTCTCAGAAAATGCAAAAAACCGAAACAAAATTTGTATCATTATGTACAATTGCATCATAAAAATGTGATTTTTGCAATTTTTATTTCATATAATTGCTTATAATCCGACTTATTGCACATTATACAAACAGATTATTATATTATTATTAGTATTATATAGTCTGAAAAGACAAAATCACATTTTTATGATGCAATTGTACCTAATGATACAAATTTTTGTTTCGGTTTTGTGCATTTTCTGGGAATATTTACTAGCGTAATGTATATATTTTTTTTAACTATCAGAAAATAGAGATTTCAATGGACAAACAGCATACCGATTTTTATAAAAAAGCTAATATTTTGACACGTGAATTTTCGATTGAAAATTAGTCTATATTTTTGAAAATTAAGTCAAAATAAGGTGAAAACAATAATATTTTCAATCAAATAAATCACAGTGTATTTGGGACATAAATAGGTAAGTTTTCACCAAATTTCGTAGAGAAATAACAATTTTTGAAAAAGATAAATAAAAAAAACAAAAAACTTGGTTATTTGAATTTTTCACATACATTTTGACGTTATGTAAAAAAGTTGTGAATTAAAAGTTGTAGATCTTTTTATTACCTACAACTTTGCCATATTACTTTTTTTCATAGGACTAGTAGTTTCACCGCAAATCGAGATAAACCATTTTCTCCCCTTAAAAGCCCATCCCCTCCCACTTCCCGAACTCAGATCGACCGTAATTTATTTTTCCTTTCATTTTTATCATATTCCCCTCCTTTTCTAATGGGTTTCATTCTACTACTATTTTTTTCCTTGTAAAATATTAAAAACCCTGGTCTATAAGGGAATTATGCTATTTTACATCGAATAAAATTATGTATAAAATGAGTTTCTTTTTTTATTAAAATTCTAATGAAAATTAAATTGGAAAATATGTCGTCCGTATCATTAAAATATTAATAGAATATTTACAGCACATAAGCACATATAAGCCGTTGGCTAAGTGGGAGCACACTCGACTTTCATTCCGAAGGTCGTGGGTTCAAACCCCGCCGCGCACCTCTGATTTTTCTTCTTGGAAAATTATGTGTGCTTTAAAAACACGTGCTCTAACGGTGAAGGCAAACATCGTGAGGAAACCGGCATGTTCTGAAAAGAACTTTGAAAAGTTTGAAGGACATGGTGTCATTCACCAACCCGCACTTGGCCAGCGTGGTGAATTAACGTGAATATAACGTAACGTGTTATGTATAATGTTATTTACAGCACAGAGAAATAAATTCAGCAAAATTCTCTATTTTAAATAGCTCTCAGTTTGTAATGGACCCTTGTCAAGTCCATAATAATTAGGCACAAGACTTATTCTATTTAATAGCTAATGACCATAATTTTACGGTTTCTAGACAGAACCCAGTTTCAGTAATAGACACCATTTTGAATGATGTATGACTTAATTAAGTCAGGCAGTTAGTCAATTTATTTTTATTATACGCTATAGGTAAAGAAAAATGCCGCAAAATAATTCATTATTACCGACACCAATAAACTATACCTATTACATCTTACGAATATAGTCAAGGTAATTTATAATAATGCGGACAAACCCGCGGGGCGCAACTAATCGAGAATAAAAAATATAGTGCCCATTTTAAAACTCATTTGATATAATGACCTTGCAAACACAAAGAGTCAAACTATGTTATTGTAATTTGTTTTTGTATTTGACGAGAAAGTTCACCACGTTGGCCAAGTGCGGGTCAATGACAAATTGTCCTTCAAACTTTTCAAAATTCTCAGAAATGCCGGTTTCCTCACTTTATTTGCCGTCGCCGATAGAGCACGTGTTTTGAAAGCACACATAATTTTTTAAGAAGAAAATTTAGAGGTCGAAGAACGACCTTCGGAATGAAAGTCGAGTTTGCTCCCCGTGTTGGCACTTAACCAACACGGCTTGTATAATTACTACACAATTAAAGCTTCCACGAACCCTAAACTCATTATCTCCAAAAATCAATTTGTAATAAATTCAATCGCATAAAATTTTTCACTTGTTTAATAATTTGTCCTGAAAAACGCGAGTAAACCTTTTAAAAATTACTTAGGGTGATTAGATTAACGAGTTTCTAATCTGCAATTTATTACGGAGCGGACGCTCGAAGCTTCCGCTGTGCTAGTTATGACTCGAAGGCATTGCAGGGTTACCATACAACAAATTACACTAATACCATTTATGAAAAAAAATTATGTGTATATTCTTCATACATTTTATGCAAATTTACATAAAAAAAATTGAATACCCTGACCAGGCGAGTTGGTAATAATTGCAATATGTTTGTACAGTCATAAATGATAAATAAATCTTCTTTAAGTAATCAATGATATACTCGTACATACATAAAAAGAAAGATTCCAACGAATTGGTAACCACCTCCTGTTTTTGAAGCCGGTTAAAAATTAAGTCCAACGAACCATATCTCGTGAACCCTATATTTATTCAAAGCAAGAATTGTTTGTATACTGATACGTTTCAGTACGAAGCGAATGTCACCTAACATTTTCGTTCGCGATATTCTAGTGTGCTATCTCACATGCGATGTGATATAAACTAGGAATTCCTAGGACGTTTCTAGATCACTGACCTAATGTATTTACGTAGTTGGTCCGATATAGTATAGAAGAATTTATTCATATCTATATAAATAAAAATGAATCGCTGTTCGTTAGTCTCGCTAAAACTCCAGAACGGCCGGGCCGATTGAGCTGGTTTTGGTCTTGAAATGTTCGTAATAGTCCAGGGAAGGTTTAAAAGGGTTGAGATTAGACCGGGCGAAGCCGCGGGCGGGTCAACTAGTTTTAAATAATAATGGAGTTTTAAATATTTATTTGAAATTGTAACGGGTCAGGTTTGGGGAAATCCATGTTGGATAAGTATGTAGTACTAATTGGAACCACACTCGGCTTTGTTTTCGAAACATAGTCACAAGGTCCCAGCAATGGTAATGTAAATAGAGGTGCTTATGTTAACGGGTCTTTATCGCTTATTAATATTTTCTTAGTATTTAGTTCTTAATATTTATTTAGGGTTCTCAGAATAACTAACAGTTAGTGAACAAATCGTGGAAGCTTATTGTGTTCTATTTTAATGTATTTTCCCTGAATTATGTAACCGTACTCAGAAGGAAAATATCGTCAATACGCCTAGAGCCAAATAGCCTCGGCTTTCCTCACGATACTTTCCTTTCTCGTTAAAGCATTTTTCGAAATTATATATCTGAAGATAATAAGCTGGAATTAATCTCGAGCCTTTTCCCAAAAAAGCCAACACGGCCTACAAAGCTTTGTGCTTTATTTCCGGCTATAAGATACGCATACATATCAAGCCAATTATAAAATGCACTCACATTTTATCATCGTATCATGATGGCGACAGTAATAGGATTATATTTATACTGTGGAATATTTCAGCTTTAATTTAAAAATACACCCAGACTACGAAACCTAGAAACTACGGTATTTACATAGCCCGTATATTATTCCTTAGCAAATACATAAATTGGCTCTAAAGCCTGGCTTTGAATGGAATGGAGTCGACGAAACAAATTGAATTCTCCTATAGAGTATGAAAATAACGAAGCGATTGTGATGCGAAGTAGGATTTTGTTCTACAAAACATTGAAATAATAAACAAGAAAGAGATATTATATTATAAAACTTGGTGGGAACGGGATAAAATAATGTAAGGTAACGAGATGCTACCTAGTGCCTAGGGTTAAGAGGCTTGTGAAAATGTATTCTTTCTCTGGCTGATACGAAAAAATAAGCTAGGGATCAAGTTAACACAGATAATAACCTAGTAAATGTAAAATAACTTTTTTTTCTGGTTTTTGATTTATTTTCTCTGTCAGCATTGTTTTTTTAAGTTTACAATTTTGCTCTATTTTGATGTTAATGTGTCTTAAGTTATTAAATTAAGGTATTGAAGTAAAATGTAAATTTATTTTGGATCAAGCATATAAATCTATTTGTCAGAAAAAAAATATGGATTAGGTACTTATCAAAAAGGCGAAATAACAATGCAAAGCTTGGTAAATAAAACGTAAAACAATGCCACGTAACTCAAATTCTCAAACGAACGCAAGCCCCTAGAGAAATTATTCGCAAACGTAAGTATTATACTTATATTGAGAAAGAATGGTATTTGTCGTTAACTTCCACGAATCCTTTATTATTTTACCGGCACTAGAGGATTATTTACGACTCTGTTGCCAGACAGAACTACAGTTTTATTGTTCACACTCTATTTACTTAATCGGAATGGATACTTTAATGCTGAGGTTCCTTCGGTCGTTTTAGTTTCACCATTATGGCATAGTCAGCGGCCATTTTGTTAGTCTTTAAAAGTTAGTAATGGTTGTTTTTGGGTTTTTACATTCTAGCTTAAGTGTTATAAAAGTTTGTGAGGATGTATTGTTATTCTTTCGCGAACAAACTATTGATCGGAATTTAATGAAGCTTTTGCATAGCTATCTGTTACTTGTTTATTCGATAATCGAACGCGATACTTATTAATTTGCACAGTGTACACATTCTGATGTGCTTTTGTCTTGTAGATTTATGTATCTTTCTTCTAGATAGATACCTATATAATAACTTTATTGTACACTAAAATGTATAAATAAATCAGTAACGTAACATTAAAAGGATGCGGATAGTAAAATAAATATTTGTTTTATCGTCAGAGGGTAAAACTTAGGAGTCTTTTCAAGGGGGTCTTTGAAACATTATCAATATGTAAAATGTTTTGTCTCTAGGAAGTCTTTAGATAAACTCTAATTAACCATTATGCATTGCAATGAAACTCATTATTACTAAAAACATTATTAGGTACTTATCTAATAATTTAAAATAAAGTTGTATTAGTCACACCACTTATAACTCAAGAACTGCTGAATCGACTGTCTGAAAATTGGTGAAGATGTAGCTTAGAATCAGGAATAGGACATAGGATACTTTTTGTATACAGATCCAATGGGAAAATATTATAACGCGGGCAAAGCCGCGTGGCGTAAAGCTAGTAGCATTTACCATCTTTAACTGCCAGACCGATTTTTTTTCAACGAACGCTTGTAAATCTAAGACTATCTAACACATTTTTTCTCCAGGTGTACATCGTTGGCCACGCAGCACCGGGGTCCGATTCCCGTCACCCGTACGACACGTCGGCCGACGCGAACGCCAAGTTCCTTCGCACCGTGCGCCGGTACGCGCGTATCATCGCCGGACAGTTCTTCGGACATCTGCATGCTGATACGTTCCGCGTTATCTATGACAATGGTAATTCATATTTCAGCGTCTGTTGATGTGTGTCCTTTTTGGACACGCATTGTCGGATATTATATTATACTAGATGAAAACTCGGCTTCGCTTGGGTGAAATTTGACGAAATTCTCCATAATCCGAATTTTGCGGATATTATGTTGTCGACTCAAAATCAATATTTTATTTATGTTTTGTTTTATATACAGGGTGATTGAAAGGTGGGTGCAAAGCTGCTAGGGGATGGTAGTGTGGACTATTTGGAATAATTTAAGCCATAGTTGTCTTAGGGGAAGTCGGACAATTTTTTTTTATCAAAGTTTTACGGGGGGCAAGGAAAATACCCAAAATTTTACAGTTAGTTGCTAATCATTGCCAGTTTGAAAGGCCAGTTAATTCTTTATTATAGCAAATAAAAAAATTGCGGGAAAGTGTAAAACGCGGGCGAAGTCGCAGGGCGGAAAGCTAATATTTTATATTGTAAACATAAAAGCAATAAATAAACTTTGAACTTTAACTCTTCACTTAGATACCTGCAAGTTGAGAGAGACGGAGCGTTTTACAAATAAAAAAATCAATATTTTTATAAAACATTTATTAAGTCAAGTTATTATTGACATTGATCAGTCAACAATTAACAATGAGTGATTATAATGATTCTCTTTTTTATAGATCGTCCAGTATCATGGGCGTTCTTAGCGCCATCTGTGAGCCCGCACCGGGACCCAGCTGGCTCCTCTAACCCTGGTCTAAGGCTTTACAAGTTTGATACCAATACTGGAAAGGTACGAAACTTTTAATGTAAATAACAATTCCACATTCATATCATAAAATATCGATGATACAGATTTTAACATGAATTTGATATTATTTACTCGTCAGCACAAAAATATTACTCCTTAGTTCAACTTCCTATAAATTTCTAACTCTATATATCAAACAACAGGCTAAGAGATTCAACCATTTAGCCTTGAAATGTACAAGAAAAATAAGAGCAACAGAGAAAACGATAAAGTAATTTAAAAATCCAATTTAGAATTATAAAAATACATTTTCCTTTTGCCGAAAGCGAAGTTTCTGGAATCGAAATCCTTAAATTTTCCAGACGAATAAATAATTTTCCTATCAGTTAAAATTTATAAGGGTTGTCGTACGCCTGACAACTGTTATTAATATAGACGAAATTAATCATCGTTTTATTTACTAAGTACAAGTGTTTGACTGTAAAACTAGTATTTCCTCTAGCTTTCACAAGTGGCTTCTAATTACAAGGTTCATTAAAGTGATTCAAATTCAAACGAGGTCTTCGAATTCTTGAAACTGATATTCAACCTTGTTACTATGCCCGTGTATTAATGGATTTTCAGTGGAAATAAAGTATAATACAAGTTGCCCATCCTTTGTTCATCCAAATGTTAATCTCCTGATTTTTCCAAGAATTAAAACAAATAATTTCATTTTTACCTGAGGCTCGAGTAATAACGTTATTTGCAGAAGATTTGTATTTGTGATATTATCTGATTATATTAAAAACTGCTTTCGTTGTCAGTGAATAAAGTTTTATATTTAGATCTATGGATATTTTTTGCCGACTCAGTAGGTTTCTGGTTCATTTTATTCCTGGGTATAAAAGTTTGTAAAACCTGGATATACATACTTAAAAAATGGCACGATGATAGAAAGTCCGCTTCATCACCATCATCATCATCTCAGCCATTGGACGTCCACTGCAGGACATAGGCCTCCCTATATGACTTCCAGTCATTACGGTCGCTCGCAGCCTGCAAAGTCCGGTTGCAACGCAGGTATTATATTCAATTCCCTGGACAAATATTTGTACATCTGGATATAATAAAAAATACTGTACTATTAAATTCCATAGGTATTGGACTTCACCCAGTACTACTTAGACCTGTCTGCCGCCAATCGCAACGTGGGTGCCCCTGAATGGACGACCGAGTACAATCTGACGCAGTACTACAGTCTTCACGAAGTGTCCGCTACCTCGCTGCACAACCTGGCTGACAAACTGAGGATAGGCACTCCACAAGAGACCAATGTATTCAACAAGTTAGTAAACTATATCTCGAAAGCAAACCGAATATTTCACAATTGCTGCGGAGAATTTTTCGCAGAAATGTGTTGGAACTCGAAAAGCACGATTTCAGTTGAGGTTTTATTACACATTTTTTAAATTGAAATTAATTATAACTTTTCATTTATTTTAAATATTTTAAACCTTATAATCGAAATAAAGTTATCTAACTGTTAAAAGATAAGAAATCAATAAATCGATGTTAATCCGTCGAAATATTTCACACTTAACTTACCTTAACATTAGTTATTAAAATAATATTAGTAGGTACAAAACACAAAACAAATAGTCATATGCAAAGTCATTAACTCATCAGCATTGTCTTAGTTCCACTGTAGTTTTTTTTACATTTACATATCATAACGTTGATTATAGATGTTACCATTAGACATAACTACTTTTACTCGACGCAAAGGAGTGGTAATTTAATTATTTTTTATCCTTAGATACCTCCGAGCATACAGTGTGAAGCACGACAACATCGACTCTTGCGACGGAGCGTGTGCACACCAGCACTTCTGCGCAATAACCTGCGTCGAACACGTCGCGTACCGACAGTGTGTAGAGGCCGCCGCCAGCGCTCTCGCCGCCGCCGGTAAATCCGCTCATCTCACCGCTCCGCTCATGACCACCCTCACCCTTATAATACTACTCCTAATCTTTATATAGGTTCGATCGCGTGTTTATATTTTAAAACAGTTTAAGCACGCAAGTTTTTTAACTTAATTTTGTGTTAAAAGTAGTTAAGTGAAGCTTTGTTTAGTTTTTATAGCCTTTGGCGAATATTTGGTTAATATTTCGTGAAGTTGGAAATGTATCGTAATTTGAGATTTCTGGTAAATTATGTAGTAACGGGGTAACGGGATTGTTCAATTTATTTTCTTTCTAAGTGTTTGTAATGCTTTGTTTAACTAAAAAAATATTTACATATATCTAGTATTAATAAATAGTTTTAGGCGATTTGAATTCGGAAGACGTTATGTGATATTGCTTGGTATATTGAAAAGGGAAGTTGGCTAGGTAAATGTTATTTTTGTGTCTCGTAATTCAATAGCATGTATATATTTAGCAAACTCTTACACGATCATTTGAACGACGAAAAAATTCTTTTTCGTCGAAAACGTTGTTTAGAAAAAATAAATATGTCTGTTTTTTTTGTAAATAAACTATGTTTTTTTTTAATTATTGGTAAGATTATTGTTAAAATAAAAAACTCCTGTAATTACTAGAAAAATATAGAAATCTGTACATAAATATTTAGTAAAACTAACTTAGGCACTGACGTTACTTTAGATTGCATTTTACAAAAATGTATTGAAATATGAATGATGTTTGTAAGTTTTTTAGTTCTGAATACATGAACATAAATGTTTATTATACATCTCTGTCTTCAATTATATTTTATTTCCATGCTTTTAATGTAAAATATTTTTAAATAAGTTTTAATTATAGTTATTGTAAAGGAGGAACAACTAGTTTATAAGTACTTTTGTTATTATTGTGCTTAATTAGATAAGTACCAAATTATTTATTTAGCCGTATTTCATTGAATGAAAATAACTTATTAATCAAATACGGTGTGATTTTATCAAATAATATAACTCAATTTTCTAACCTAAATGTATTTAAATAATTTGATTTAGTTTAATGTTCCCATAATTATACCCATGAATGTAATTTCTAATTAAATTAAATTTAAAACTGAACTTGTATGTAATTTACTCAACATTTTAACGTTTAATAAAAACCGATTAATATTGAAACATAAAGTTTTAATAAAGTGGTCGTAAAGACTTCATTTGAACTAGATATTCAAGTTTCGATACGAAAAAAATATCATTAATATACTAATTTGTGATCAGAAAATAACACCTCAAACAGTTCACTATTCTCATTTATAGAAATCCGTCTGGAAACTCTTTGTAAACTTATGGTAGGCATACCAGCTCCATACATAGTTTATATAAGACTTTCAATCATAGTATGTTACCCGTTTCGTGTTCTAATATTGTTAAAAGCCATGATATTTTAATGATTTATTTATTATTTATTTATTTATTATGTATAGAAATTGGACGAATCAAATTCTTGACAAAAAACTACCATTTAATAAATCCTAAACAATGGAGCAAAGTGATATATAGGTTAAAGGTTATACAACCTTTCCCTAATAGGTAAATAAACAATCAATTCGGAATCTCCGACGTGAACGTGACTGCGCCGAATCTCGCCGGCTTTGTGCTTGTGGCAACACTGACGAGGACAAAGAAAGCGGTAAGTACGTTATTGATTAAATTGATCTATTGTTTATATATTATAAATAATTAGTTGGGTTACACAGAAATGTGAATAAGTTAGTAAGTTTACTTCGGGAAAATATTAAAACGCAGGCGAAGCCGCGGGGCGGAAAGCTAGTATACCTATAAATGTCTTATTACTCTGAAACATTTTACACATCAAAACACTGATACTGTTCTCGGGTGCTCGAGGAGATTTTAACTTAGGACCTTCTGAATCAATTCATTCCACCAAGAAGTGAAGTGATACATGCTTTTCTACTTAATGTATTTCGGTAATGGCTGAAATACACTTGTAGAAAACTAGCATTGCATTAAAAAACAACTCTTCGTGTGGTATATTGGCATGACGCCACTTCGAGACATCATTTGGCGCTCGTCTCACATTTCCTTTGCTTACATATTGCGCTTGTGAAGTGGTTCAGGAAATCTAAAACTTCCACCCCCAATACACCTACACAAGACTGTTTAAAACCCCATTTAAATCCGTTTCTAATAAAACAGCTTGTAGCATGAACTTTACTGACATTTATGCCCATAAATAAACAATGTAGAACAGTGAATCAGTACCACGTTTTCTATTCACGCTACTCGGACGCAGATCGTATCGAAATAACCACCCACATAATTACAATGAAATACTGCTTTTAGTTCAACTTGTTTTTTTACTTTAGTACTTTAGCGGATTAACGCGTTGAAAAGGCTAAGGATAGGGTCAATTTTATTGTTCAGCAATTTTATTTGTGTTTGCAACATGTATGCAAGAAGAGACGATGAGCGATCAAAAAAATGCTTGGATCGAAGATTTAAAACATTTTTGTGGAATTATTAAATACATTCTTAATTAATTCCAATACTCATCCAAGGCCGAAGGAGAGTTGTGTAGCAATATTTATTTTATTTAAGTATATCAAGATAGATACGCCAAAGATTCAGGCATATTTAAATTGTCTACCGAGTCTGTTATTAAGCACAACAAAGTAATCAAAAACTTTACATCATGTTAATAATCAAACTCACATTCCAGTACAACCACATAACCAAAGTTTCTCAAACTTTAGAACGAACTCAGCTTACAATTTAATACAGTCAAGACGCCTGGACTTGTTTCGCGGGACCCGTATCGACTTTTGTGCTTTGCATAAATTTCCATGACAAGATATTAAAGCGGAGTCTACTCTTGTTTATGTGAAAACCTATACCCCTTTAGGAACTTATGCTCGCGGAATATCATAAAACTTCACAGAATGAGGGTGGGTGTATATAACGTTCGTTTAGCGAGGGTTATGTTTCGCGGTTTAATCTTTCTGAAAATTTCATTTTGACAATAAAGTTAATATTTATGATAGTTGGGAAATAAATGAGAATAAGACTTAATACATTTTCACGCAGTAAAACTGTGCAAGACAGTTCGTAAAAATAGTGCAGTGTAATTAGTTCCAAGAATTTAAATCGTAATATTTTGTTAGAGGAGCGCAACGCATAGACAAAGAACAAAAGGAAGCCGCCACTTCGGCGGCAATACAGTAACAATAGAGCGTTCTGAAAAGGGTCATAAAAATTAGCATAATAAGTAAACAAACTTTGATTTCGCCGCACCCTTTGGTCAGTTGTTGCGCAAAAGGCAATTAGCTACTTTATTTTTTGAAATGTTTATGACTCTGTCGGTTTAAAAGCATATTTTTCTTTTGTTAAAATCATAACATCATAAATCTAAATTGTTTTAATGATGCAAACATGTCTTCGTCGGTTTTCTATTGTAGTTTTGAGCGAGCGTGTTTTTGTCTTGCTTTTCGATGTATAAAAGCTCACACTCGCGCGGTATAAGTCGTATTCATTCATTTGTCGTCAAACAAGCAACATGTAATCAAGAAGTAATTCCTTTGTCATCGATCAAGTAACAGTTAAAGTAAAAGTAATCATTGGTTCAGTAAATGTAAATGTGTTTCTTCCAATAAAAGTATTCAAGATTAAAAGTCTCTACTTCCAAAGCCATTTTCTCCACCAGTGCAGAGCGAGGTATAAGGGTCAGACAGACCCCCAACTTGTTCAAAAACGTAGTCGTAGTCCTATGTCTAATACAGTTAACTCTATACCAAATTTTGTTAAAACCGCTCCAGCCTATCAAACGTGCATCAAACAAACATAATAATAACAGATAAAATACAGTTGTTCTTAAATGCTACTATCATTTATATTTTCTACATACTATAGTTATTCGTGTATTTGAGTTTTCATTTTAATCTGTAACAAACATACACACTCACAAACTTTCGCCTTTTATATTAGTGTGATAAGACCTTAGATTTACGGTATTTCTGATAAGTACGCTGCGAACAAAAAGCTATGTAAAATCGTAAGAAGCAAACACGATAAGACACATGACAGGTACGTTAAATAACAAGAGCCAAATCGATATCAAAAGCTTTAGCTCGTTAAAGTTGCAGTGACCGCGCCATTATAATAATTATGTAGGTATCGTAGAAAGTTCTTGAATGGACGGTGGATCGGTAAACGGAGCTTCAAACGTCCACCTAATATTATGGACAATCTAATAATTTGATGAAAATTATACATACTACTTAGTTTCTGTTTAACCACATGCATTATCTCAAAGCAGAGTTGTACTATGTTGGGAGACCACTCGGCTTACATTACAAAAGAAGTTTGTTATAACTTGTAATGGAAAATTGACATAAAAGCACCATTTAAAGCATAATACATTGTTTCTAATTTACATTATGTTTTTATTGTAAATTAGCGCAGGTCGGTTGTGCATACCTTTGATTAAACTAACCTCAATTATTCTAGATTTCGGAAGCTTCATGCCGTCAATATATCTAATAATCTCGCCTTTGTTTCCGCAAAGCTCATTAAAGGGCTGTCACAACCGCATATCTCAATAGAATACCTACACAATTTCATTTACAAAATAAACGACTAATTGCCTGCCTTCTGTGTAAGGACGTAAGGTTCCAATTCCCTTATCAACCCGATAGGAAGGACACCTGCCATCTCCAATTTAGAATTTCATATCAGATCTGAAACTATCGCAATATCGCGCCCAGAGCTGTGACGTCAGAGTTCAGTAAATAAACGTCACTATAAGCCGTTTAGTTTAGCAAATAGAGTACCGATGTTTGCTGTGTGAATTGGTAGTTGGCTTTCTAGGCATCATTTTGTTGTCTTTTGCGTTTTAGCTGAAGCGAAGTCAAGTTTAGCTTTGTGAAAATGTTATGAATTCTCTTTTAGGACTGTTAGTACAATTTTTTATTATTATCATCCCTTATACGTTTCCACTACTGGGACACAAGGACTTTTTTCTTAACGAGAGATGATTAGGACAGGTATAATCGCAAAACAAAAAGAGTATGTAGGTACCTAAAATCTTAAAAGAAAAAATGGACTAGAAGACAAAGTATAGCTCTTTCTTCGAAAATCAAAAGAATGTTATTTCGTAGATATCCTACTAAACTTCAGATCAAAATTACGATAAGGCGAAACATATAAAATGGCTTTCCCTTCACTTTGTTGCAACAATTTTCTGCTTACAAAATTTAACTTCTATCCTATACCTAGGTACAACTGTACAGTTCGATATTGCCGGATATCTAGGCATACTTATCCGAGAGCGAATCAAAGGAAATACCTGTAATAAATTATTACCCTTTTCGCCCTAACATGAATCACGTCCATATTTGATCGTTTGGAAAAAAGGCAACGCGTTGACAACTCAGGATTTTCCGCGTTGATATTTGGGCTTAGCTTCTGATTCGTATGTTTGCGTGTCGTGCATAGAAGGGCAAATTACGTATGGCGGTTATCTCATATTTGTGTTGCCTTTTCCCGTTTTTAAAAAAAAACAGTTCGTCCCGTCCGTCTTAACAAAAAAATGATTTTATTGTCAAATGTTGCAAAATTTTTTATGGCCAAAAACTGCCTGACAAACAAGGAAAATTAACATCATTGATAAATTGTTGTGATTCTTTTATATACTTTGTAATAAAACAAAACTCTAAATTATTAACTTTAAATTATTGACGCAAATGCATGTAATTTATTATGTATTGGTCCATTGGAAAGCTAAATGTTTACGATCAGCATTTATCCCCCGAAATTTAGTTACTGTATTACCTACGGGTTACAGGTAGCAACACTGATTTTCAAATAGAATAATTAATCCATATTTGATCAAACTTTGGCTTCGTTATAGCAAAGCTTATTTATTTGCTCACGATAAATCTAATTTGACCTCATCATATCATCATCATATCAGCCGTTGGACGTCTACTGCTGGTCATATAAAAAAAAGATATTTAGTTGTTTCGGTTGGATGCAAGTTGTATCCACTGGCCGTGAACCATCTAATTTTAGCAACTCATCCGTTCATCTAATAGACGGACGTCCGACTCTACGTTTGCCGATCTATGGTCTCCACTCGATAACTCTTCGGCCCCATCGGTCATCTGTTCTCCGAGCTTTATGGCCTGCCTATTGCCACTTCAATTTTCGATCCAGTAGAGAAACAACTAGCCCTTTCCATAGCTCTTTAAGCGACTCTGAGCCTGTTCATTGGACCTATGATGAAGCACTACGTTTCCTCCTTTGAGTTTTGACCTTATGTAAAATAATTATGTCAGAACAGGAGCTAAAGTATATTATTAATACCAATTAATACTGTGGGTTATGTGAGATATCAATCAGATTCAATTTGTTTAAGGTTTTTTTTACTACGTTACGTTAAATTATGTGCATATTATATTCTAAGAGATGGGGATACTATTGATAGTGTTAAGTGTAAAGTGCTTCGTAGCCGGGACAACAAGTCTTGTCAAAATCTATTAAAAATTAAACACAAATAAAATTATCTATATTATAGAGAGGTACCAGGTAACAAAATATTACATTATTCAATCAGACATAACTTGTAAGCCTAAAGTGACTTAAGCCAAGTTGTACAACAATCTGAAGGCGAACGGTTGTTTACGGAACATAAACAACGTGCTAAGTACGGCCGCACTCATAACAAGACCGTTACAAGTTACACAGGTCAGACTTAGTTACACAGACTGTTTGCAGACTCGATCGAACGGTACTTACCCTATACTTAGACCAAATATGCATCATTATCAATTTATTTATCTAAAATTCTGACGATTGTTATTTTTTATTTTGTAAAAATACGAAAGTTTAGTAAAAAATCTAATTAATTTTAGATTTTAGTTTGATTTTGGTCTTGTATATACAGGTTAATGTATCATTTCTATAAAAAACAACCTTATTTGCAGTTTTAAGCGCTTTGGCCTTGGCAACATAGGTCATAGCTAAATGAAAGTCATCAAAGGGCAGCTGAAGGGATACAAGAAATAAATCTAATGTACACTCGATACTTAGCCAACATGGCTCCGAGGCACGCCTTACAAGTTTACATAGTGGTACGTAATTATGGATTGTGATGATAAGTGTTATAAAACAGAATCTTGTAGTTTGAAGTGAATGCACGTTCTAAGTTGGACCGTGTCCACTAATCTGGCGGCTCTTTGCCGAAGCACGTCCATTCTGCACAACTTTTGAAGCTTCTCTTAATAGTACTTGTCGCATTACCTACCTTCAATTTTAAAAATTATATCGAAATTGTTTAATTCCTATTATTGTACAAGATTTTAAACAATTTGCAAATTTTCTGTCGTGCATAAAATCTGAATTGTCATAGTAATAAATTTATTAAATTAAATTACAGAATCCCTACTTCCTTACTAATATTATAAATACGAAAGTAACTCTGTCTGTCTGTCTATCTGTCTGTCTGTCTGTTACGCTTTCCCGCCTAAACCTCTCAACCGATTTTGATGAAATTGGGTACAGACAATCTTTAGACCCTGAGACAGAACATAGGCTACTTTTTATTTCCACGCAGGCGAAGCCGCGGGCGGAAGCTAGTATACATAATATATTTAGATTTGTACATAGGTATTTGAATGAATGTTAAACATACTAGAGCGTCCAGTATGCGGTATGACACAGATTTTTGTAAACCTAAACAATTAAAATTAGTTGAAGAATGTATCTTTAACTTATTAAACAAAAATTGTTAAAGTGATAAGATAAATAAATAAATATAAAATAAATAAATATCAACAAATACCTTCAAAAAAAGGCATAACGACCATTAGATTCAACCGATGAAATAGACATTAAATAAATTAAACAATCCGTAAAAAGGGTATTTGGTTTAAGCCCGTTAAAGTCAGGGCTTAAATCTTTTATAAAGCAGGAAACAAATGACCACTGCCTGTAATTAGCTAACACGGTGGGCAATTAGCTTCGGATGAACGCCAGCGTCCCTTTCTGCTTATTGTCCACTTATCTGTTTATAATAACACCAGAATGTGTTTGGTTTAGTATCATCATCAGCCCTATGTTCACACCGCTATGTTCAATTTTTTTAGATCGATGTCCATCACTAGCCAAAATGATGATGATACTTAATGTAAATAAAAGACTAATGAATCAAACCTGTTTATGAGTCAAACAAAGGATGTTTTTCTGAGTGCCATTGTAAGCCTTTCAACTTTCAGGTCACAAAGGACGAAAACTCTAAGGATAATATAATTTCCAGTAAAAAACAGAATAAAATTTAATGGCTAAAGAAACGAAGCAGGGAGGAGCAATTCATCAATCTTAATTCGTGGGGACAGACGACTCAAAAGAATATTTTTACGGTTTCTTGTAAGGACATTTCATTATATTTTTTGCTCAGTGTTATTTTAAGCATGAATTTAACTATACCATTAGATTATTAATCTATTGCTACCAAATTTTATTTGCTGGCCTAGTAAGTGGTAACAATATGCGTTAACAGTTCAAATTTTTTTTATTTATAGCCTGCTGATTGACAAAAAATATCTTATATATGTATATCATCGCTATCTAATCTATACGATATTAAACACTAAAATCAGTAATTTGTAATGTTTGATGGCAACAAAGATAAAAATAGTAAAGACAGGATGGAAAACCGAAAGTACGTTTCCTCCTTTGAGTTTTGACCTTATGTAAAATAATTATGTCAGAACAGGAGCTAAAGTATATTATTAATACCAATTAATACTGTGGGTTATGTGAGATATCAATCAGATTCAATTTGTTTAAGGTTTTTTTTACTACGTTACGTTAAATTATGTGCATATTATATTCTAAGAGATGGGGATACTATTGATAGTGTTAAGTGTAAAGTGCTTCGTAGCCGGGACAACAAGTCTTGTCAAAATCTATTAAAAATTAAACACAAATAAAATTATCTATATTATAGAGAGGTACCAGGTAACAAAATATTACATTATTCAATCAGACATAACTTGTAAGCCTAAAGTGACTTAAGCCAAGTTGTACAACAATCTGAAGGCGAACGGTTGTTTACGGAACATAAACAACGTGCTAAGTACGGCCGCACTCATAACAAGACCGTTACAAGTTACACAGGTCAGACTTAGTTACACAGACTGTTTGCAGACTCGATCGAACGGTACTTACCCTATACTTAGACCAAATATGCATCATTATCAATTTATTTATCTAAAATTCTGACGATTGTTATTTTTTATTTTGTAAAAATACGAAAGTTTAGTAAAAAATCTAATTAATTTTAGATTTTAGTTTGATTTTGGTCTTGTATATACAGGTTAATGTATCATTTCTATAAAAAACAACCTTATTTGCAGTTTTAAGCGCTTTGGCCTTGGCAACATAGGTCATAGCTAAATGAAAGTCATCAAAGGGCAGCTGAAGGGATACAAGAAATAAATCTAATGTACACTCGATACTTAGCCAACATGGCTCCGAGGCACGCCTTACAAGTTTACATAGTGGTACGTAATTATGGATTGTGATGATAAGTGTTATAAAACAGAATCTTGTAGTTTGAAGTGAATGCACGTTCTAAGTTGGACCGTGTCCACTAATCTGGCGGCTCTTTGCCGAAGCACGTCCATTCTGCACAACTTTTGAAGCTTCTCTTAATAGTACTTGTCGCATTACCTACCTTCAATTTTAAAAATTATATCGAAATTGTTTAATTCCTATTATTGTACAAGATTTTAAACAATTTGCAAATTTTCTGTCGTGCATAAAATCTGAATTGTCATAGTAATAAATTTATTAAATTAAATTACAGAATCCCTACTTCCTTACTAATATTATAAATACGAAAGTAACTCTGTCTGTCTGTCTATCTGTCTGTCTGTCTGTTACGCTTTCCCGCCTAAACCTCTCAACCGATTTTGATGAAATTGGGTACAGACAATCTTTAGACCCTGAGACAGAACATAGGCTACTTTTTATTTCCACGCAGGCGAAGCCGCGGGCGGAAGCTAGTATACATAATATATTTAGATTTGTACATAGGTATTTGAATGAATGTTAAACATACTAGAGCGTCCAGTATGCGGTATGACACAGATTTTTGTAAACCTAAACAATTAAAATTAGTTGAAGAATGTATCTTTAACTTATTAAACAAAAATTGTTAAAGTGATAAGATAAATAAATAAATATAAAATAAATAAATATCAACAAATACCTTCAAAAAAAGGCATAACGACCATTAGATTCAACCGATGAAATAGACATTAAATAAATTAAACAATCCGTAAAAAGGGTATTTGGTTTAAGCCCGTTAAAGTCAGGGCTTAAATCTTTTATAAAGCAGGAAACAAATGACCACTGCCTGTAATTAGCTAACACGGTGGGCAATTAGCTTCGGATGAACGCCAGCGTCCCTTTCTGCTTATTGTCCACTTATCTGTTTATAATAACACCAGAATGTGTTTGGTTTAGTATCATCATCAGCCCTATGTTCACACCGCTATGTTCAATTTTTTTAGATCGATGTCCATCACTAGCCAAAATGATGATGATACTTAATGTAAATAAAAGACTAATGAATCAAACCTGTTTATGAGTCAAACAAAGGATGTTTTTCTGAGTGCCATTGTAAGCCTTTCAACTTTCAGGTCACAAAGGACGAAAACTCTAAGGATAATATAATTTCCAGTAAAAAACAGAATAAAATTTAATGGCTAAAGAAACGAAGCAGGGAGGAGCAATTCATCAATCTTAATTCGTGGGGACAGACGACTCAAAAGAATATTTTTACGGTTTCTTGTAAGGACATTTCATTATATTTTTTGCTCAGTGTTATTTTAAGCATGAATTTAACTATACCATTAGATTATTAATCTATTGCTACCAAATTTTATTTGCTGGCCTAGTAAGTGGTAACAATATGCGTTAACAGTTCAAATTTTTTTTATTTATAGCCTGCTGATTGACAAAAAATATCTTATATATGTATATCATCGCTATCTAATCTATACGATATTAAACACTAAAATCAGTAATTTGTAATGTTTGATGGCAACAAAGATAAAAATAGTAAAGACAGGATGGAAAACCGAAAGACACTTTTTTGACAAAAAGCTTCCAAACAGGAAAGTCGTAAAACAAAAAGTTCTTGCGGATTCCCTTCCGCTTCATACACATACTACGAGCATTGTATAGTCAAGACACCCCTAGATAAAATGTGTTTTTTTAATTACGAAATCATTTTTAATTCTGTATAATCAAGATATTTCCTTTATTTCCCATGTTGTATAGAATAATGACTAAGCATGCTCGTTTTGATTCAACTTACCACTTCCAAAACAACTCACACTTCAATGAGAACTAAAGGATGCAATAGCATGGAAAAACGATATCTGCATTTTAGCTAATAATAGTAAAATAGTCTAATAATAGTCATAGGCTTCCTCGATAAATGCAAAATCCAACACTAAAATAATTTTTCAAATCGGACTTGAACTCCTGAGCAAACTAACTCTCACATTAATAATACACCGTGGCCGTTAATAACCCGAAAGATTTAAGCTAACGATACTAGAGCCTAATTAGAGTATATAAAGTTATGTAACATATAGTCCAAAAACTCATAATTAAGGAGATATTAATTATTTACAACAAATCAAAAGATAAAAAATCTTCAGTCTAACACACCCTTAGGGCGTGAGCATGTCGTAGCCACTTACTTCTTTTACACGTAGACAAGATATAACTTGACACTTCTTGTTCTTCGTGTGATTTCGGAGCGATTCGTGAAGTGTCATGCTAGCTCTCTGTTCTTCAACTTGAGTTTCTTACCTAACGGCTTGTTCACAAAGAAGCGGGCAATTAATAAGGTTAAATTTGTACCAAAATTGTAATTTAATTAAGACACATAATTAGACCCATGTTGATATAACATTATTTACTCGTAATGTCGTCAAAAATACGTGGTTTAAATCTTTCGGGTTATTAACGGTCACGGTGTATAAGTGATTGTTTCAGATTCAGCGTTGTAAAATACGATTCTATCTTGAAGGCCAACTCTCGTTTCACCCTACACTTAACATCAATATTTGCCCATTAAATCAAGTCAGGGTAACCAGTTGTTCTCATGTTTCTGTTTGAATTATCGTTTGGCATCGCTCAGCGTGTTTTGCAGATTAGGCATGAAAGCCACATTATTTCACGGAGCCATTTAAAATAACTAAGTTTTTGTTATAAAATATTTATCTTATTTAGCTCCTCTACGTCGTCTTCTTATAGATGAATTGACTTGTATCAAACGAATTAGCAGTTTTCACTAGATTTTTTCATCCTTATCATAACAAATTATGCCTGCGCTCCTACTGAGTTCTTTCATGAAGTATCTAATAGAATATAATATTTTTTTATTCTATATTATAAATAGTTATTTAACAGTAAAAACCAAATATTCTAACTATCATAAGACTAAACATAACTAACACACATAATATAAGACAAATGGGTACACATAACTTCTACAGGACAAACAATCTAACAAACCAATAACTTATTTACAAGATTTAGAATATCACTAAAAATATTAGGTTGTGTAAGATTAAGTATAATCACAGTACTGTCTAGGTTGGTCGGAGTTAGTTTGTATAGAACAACACTTCTACCCGTCTTCTAGTATATTTATATCTTAAATCGATTTGACGACAACTGTAGTGGCCATCGATCAGCAACCTATCATTATAATATTTATCAAGTAGCCCTATACGTCCACTACTATCGATGAGGAGTTAAATCAAATTCAACTGTTAGATTGGTGCAAACCTTTAAGTATATTTCGATTGGTAACAAGTTAAATGACCAAACTAGTAGTCGTATCACTTCGTAATTGGATAGACCGACATTTTAACCAAGTTTCGACAGCTCGACCCTCGAATATCCCGCCTAATTTTGGATACACCCTCAACTTATCCGTTAACCGTAGAAGTTTTCTAATCGGAAAAAGTTTAGACGTAACTTTAGTGAAGCCACGGGTACAAACAATAATCATAATTGCTAAGCTATGTGGTCGAATAACGGATTCTGGACTGAACGAAGTTTTATTACATCGAACCTTCACAGGATTAATCCAAAAAAATTTCTGGTGTTATTTATTTGTCAAATCATCATCACCTGGAATTTGCTTGTCCATTATGTGACAAATAACCAATATGCTCAATAATAAAAGAGATGTAAGTTGATCAAAGCCGTTTTTAACCAAAATGACTTCAGGTTAATCTGTTTGAACTATTTCTATTTAATAGGTTCAAATAGTTTAACCTAAAGTCATTTTGGTTGAAAACGGCTTTGATCAACTTACAGCTCTCGACTGAAATGGTCAAGGTTTTGTATCTAAAGTATGAAAACGGAACTATGTTAAAGCTGTTCTGTCTAAGCCTCAGCTATCCTCCTGTTTTATTCTAGATTTCATTTTCCTCCGAGCGAAAAAATAGTTTACCTATTTTAAAACAAAATGATAACAGGATTTTACAACGCAGGATCGTTAACTGTTTCATAGAATGCATGTACTTTGTTTTTAGTTGATGTTCTAAATAACCAGCACTTTACCAAACGCGTAGAACCGTGCCGCACACCAACAATAAAATGACAACGCTCTTCAAAAATCGTAAATTGCCATTTTATTCGGGTCCAAGTTAATTACGTTTATGTAGTTCTATAAAAGTTGTGTTTGTGTGTGATAATGGTTATTACCCATTAGAGTTATTTTATTGTTTCTGTGTATTGCTGCAGAGTCAATTGAGCGGCAACTTTAGGGTCTCTGTTTAGTAAAATATGTTTTGGGAATGCGGATTACTGCGGATTAAGCTATATACATTTTAGAACTATAATTCTGTTTTGTAAAGACAATGTTATTATTAAATGTACAAAATGTCATTAGATTTTATAAGTTTGTGTTGCTTGATTTGTACTAAGTCAACAACTGTGGTGAATTTAGTTTCTCGTCTAGAGAGATGTCCCTGTGTCCCAATGGGAACGTAAGGGTGCTTATGCAGCAACTGTTAGCCATGTTTGTGTGTTTGTATCATACTAGTCGACCCTCCGACAGATTTTCTTGTCAAAAGCGTGGTGTTTACTTTGGCTAATTCCCCATAGATCTTGCTCAGTAGTGGGATGTAAACAGGGCTGATTTATAAAATATTTATGTTCTACAATACATGCATACTCCATCGCTTGCATGTATGATGCGACTATCAATGTAAATTACATATTTCTTCACAATTTCCGATCATCGCCATACGTGACCGTCGTTTTGCCAACAAAATTTATTCATGCACCCAATTTCGTTTCCTATTACGCCCAATAGAGCCGAATATAATGCCATGCAAATGGTCTCGATTTTTCTGTTCCACTTTGTTTTCAAGGGATTATTGTATGACTTCTAATTTGCTAGGGGTTGAGTTTTTTTGCCTTTGATTGCCTTGACTATGTCAGTTCAAATTGAAGTTCATGTTTTCCTGATTTTGAATTCAGATTGAACGCATTAAGCATGATACAAAACCATAATTCCAGATACTATAGTATGTTCTGAGAATTTAAACAAACATATGTCAAAATATTAAACATACCAAGGGCCATTGGAACAGTACACGAGTTGTAAAATCAGTGCTGGCTATGTCCAGAGGGCTATTGCGGGTTGATGCCGCTGGGCGGCGTGCCAGTGCGAACTGGAGTTAGAACTGTGGCTTCACTTTATAGCCGAGATAGAGGTGCTATGGCATAGCAGTTTGAAGAACTAGCGCAATATCATTTATTTATTATATCTAATTTCTGTAACGCCAATAGTATAAGTATACATATCTTAACTTCATTTTAAACATAGTTAACAACAAAAAAAAAATGGATCATGTTATCTGAAATAAAAATAATTTTAAATTTAATTTTAATCAGCCCACTTGTTAACTATATTTATAACGTGATGTGATGTCACTCGAACCCCAAGACACAAGCAAACTGCTTACTTGGGGCTCATTGTATCCTGTCATCCTGGCCAACCATTTTTAATTCATCTCTAAAGCTCCAACTATCTTAGTGCAGACAGTCATTAGGCAGCGTCTGATTCGCGCGGGTATCTCACTACCGTATCATCGCCCCATTGGGCAAACCGCCAGCCGTTGTCCATTCTCAGGCAAGTCTCGGTCACACGGATACAACGGTTTTATAGGAGCCATTGCAGCTTATGGCCTTGAGAATAGTTTCGGTTGTCTTCGCCAATATCTATTATACTAGAACAGCTCAAATTTTTCTTGATCTACGCGAATGGAATCGAAAGAATATCTATTTTAGTTTTAAAGCAGTGAGAATTACTCTTCGTAGAATATTCATTATTAATAGAAAATTCATTTTAATTCAAAATATTGCGAGTTTAATATTTGATTAGCTTAAGAAATAATTATCACAAGATTGCATATTTCTTCAACTTTGCTCTGAACACAATTTACCGAACCATTATTGAGATAATTTTGATGAATAGATATATAAAATAATGTGGTTAAAACCAGAAACAAAATAACAAAATACAACAGCAATACCTCGTTTACCGAAAAAATCCAATAAAACAGAGTTAAACAAATCGTGGAAAACCAGTTTATAATAATGTAAAAAGGCAAAAGTATTATATTTTTAAAATAAAAGTTTTATACCCTGTATGAAATATGAATATTCTAAAGATAGAAGTTCCTTGTGTTCTCAGCAAAATTAAACCCACAGTATTACAATCTACATTGAATACGTAACTTCGCGAAATTAGGGCACTTGGTACGTGAAATGAAGTCTTTGCGGTGTAAATGTGCTCGATAATTTATCTTTACGGGGACAAGGGGTAATTCTAACGCTTACACCACGATGTGTGGAGATTTCATCGTTTAATGCTCATACGATAATGCTTCGGAATAAACGTAAATAAAACAGGGAATTTGCGGGAGAACTGTGTATGGGGCTATGGGCTTTTATTCGCTACGTTTCGTTTCGAATGAGTGGAATGTGTTTCAGCTCGGGCTGGATAAGAACGGTTTTCGCGGAGAACTTATAAAAATATGGAACCCTAAAAATCTAGAAAATATGAAGAGAAACTTTAGATATTTTTGTCTTTTCGAGTGCTAAATTCTCACTCTTCTAGAGTTAAATTAGTTTAATTCTAAGATAATTTAATATATAAGCATAATTAATAATAATAGCTTTTAGAAGCGTCATTCTCTGCACCGATTATTATCTACTAACTTTCCTACAAACATGATAGATGTACAAAACTTCTTCTTATTATTGTCCCGTACCAATAAATAATATGTATACAATAAATAAATAAACTGTATATCATCATCATTTCAGCCATTGGACGTCCACTGCTGGACAAAGGCCATGACTATAATGACTTCCAGTCATTAAGGTCGCTCGCGGCTTGCATCCACCGCCAGCCAACCGCCTTCACCTAATAGGAAATAGGAATAGGTCTTCAAACTGTATATGTATGCAATAAATAAATAAATAAAGATCGGAAAATCGGTTGTCATGATGATAATTATATATATTTTTTTAAATAAAAATGAATGTGCCGACGAGACTTACCGACTTTTACCAACTCAAATAGTGAAAGTTGATAGAATGAACAGGGACCAATGTTGTCCGATACGCTTGTGTATCATTTCAGGTACCTCCAGATAAGGGAATCCAGGTGACACAGTATAATTGCCATCCGCGATCCGCGTCAACCCTCGTCAGCCGCCATTTGCCTCGAATGTTACCTTCAAATTGGCTTTTATAATGCCTTGACGGTTTATCAATACTAGTTACATGTGTCGATGTGACACCTAAGTTTGTAGATTTTGGGACATTGTTTTTTACGAACAGTAAAACGAGGTTTTTTGTTAAGACCTATGTAGAAAACTCACAACCTGCACTTATTTCACTAGCTGTAAATTTTGTTATAGCATAAACACGCCTTGTCACTATGTCCTTCAAACTTTTCAGTTCCCAGAACATACCGGATACCTCACGATATCATTAAATTACGTGTTGAAAGAGCACATAAATTTTGGAAAAAGATCATTCAGAGATGCCCGGCGGGGTTTGTTTCACGACCTTCGGAATGAAAGTCGAGTGTGCTTAGCCAAAACGGCTTTTAACCATAACATAAATTATAATATAAACTAGATGAAAACCCGGCTACGCTCGGGTGAAATTTGATGAAATTCTCCATAATCCGTATTTTGCGGATGAAATGTTGTCGACTCAAAATCAATATTTTTTTATGTTAGATGAAAACCCGGTTTCGCTCGGGTGAAATTTGACTCATAATACACATCTAGGTGCAAAATGTAGAAAGGTTTTAAGGTTGTTTTGTTTTTTCAAGCTGGTACTATTACGTTTCCACAGCTGGGACACATGGACTTCTCCAAGGACAAAATAATTAAGCTATGTTTATGTTAACATAAGTCAACATATGGAATTCAATGATTATCAATAATAATGTAACTGTACTGTATAATAATAATTAGGTTTATTGATAGTAAAAAGAAAAACTGAAGAACCGTGTTTTAATTATGATGTTGCTCTCTCTAACACCTGTCGATTGAGCTTTGTACGGCATCTCTAGGCCAAGCCGTTTCAGAGTTATGGCAGTTTAAAGTTTGACAGCTGTCATTGAAAATGTTGCTCTCTCTAACACCTGTCGATTGAGCTTAGTAGGGTATCTCTAGGCCAAGCCGTTTCAGAGTTATGGCAGTTTAAAGTTTGACAGCTGTCATTAAAACGTTGCTCTCTCTAACACCTATCGATTGAGCTTAGTAGGGTATCTCTAGGGCAAGCCGTTTCAGAGTTATGGCAGTTTAAAGTTTGACAGCTGTCATCAAAAATGTTGCCCTCTCTAAAACCTGTCGATTGAGCTTTGTACGGCATCTCTAGGCCAAGCCGTTTCAGAGTTATGGCAGTTTCAAGTTTGACAGCTGTCATCGAAAATGTTGCTCTCTCTAACACCTGTCGATTGAGCTTTGTACGAGATCTCTAGGCCAAGCCGTTTCAGAGTTATGGCAGTTTAAAGTTTGACAACGGTCATCAAAAATGTTGCCCTCTCTAACACCTGTCGATTGAGCTTAGTAGGGCATCTCTAGGTCCAGCTGTTTCAGAGTTATGGCAGTTTAAAGTTTGACAGCTGTCATTGAAAACGTTGCATGTACGTACTTGCGCGATAAGCATGTTTCATCCGAGCATGACTATCTACAAACATGCTCGACCCTGCGTCTTCACGTAAAAGCTTGCTCGAAGAACATGTTTAGTGCGCGTTGAAACTCTTCGAGCAATGGACGATTCGTTGTTGTGTTTGGTGGGCATCGCCTGCTACATTTACTGTCAGGAAAAAACTTTGTTTGATCGAGATAATGAACGAAAGTCCGACATTTTAACAGCGCACTCGCACCCTCTTCACAAAAATATCAATCACGACTAACATGTTCGACTTCGCGGCTACATGTACAAACATGGTTGCATCGAACATCGAGCAAGAATTATGGACGTTTGAATCTTGTTCGAATCGAACATTTTGGTTGGTTTCGAGCATTTGTCTTGAGACTTGCTTGGTACACACACACTTTCGTACTTGCTCGAGATCGAGCAAGTTTATCGAGCAAGTACGTACGTGTGTACCCACTATAACACTTGTCGATTGAGCTTTGTACGGCATCTCTAGGCCAAGCCTTAACAATATCATCGATCCATAAAAAGGAAACTAATATTATTTTTCTGTGGTTGAATCGGCCAATATCAGGTAAAGAATAGACACATTTCCGGTGGAAGACGTTTCGTTTTACATATTATCAGTTCTTTGTGATGGATTCATTTTGTGAGGCGTATCTAAGAAACGGAACGTGCTTGTTTACACCAAAAATGGCGACAGCGCTTTGTTTATCATTTGATTTTTTACAGTCGGAATTTAACGAAATTCTTCATAATACGAATTTTCCGGACATATGTTGTCGACTCAAAATCAATATTTTTTTATGTTTCGTTATTTAAATAAGGTTTCGATCGAGTCTACCGTACCCCTGCACGAAATTATTAATATAGATGTGTCAACTATATCATTTTATCAACCCATGTCAAGTCCCAGTCCTACCTACTACTCAGCACAGGTCTACCAAAAATAACATAATAGGACATGGAAATCAAAACTCCTCATGTACGAAAAGTTATTAAGTGGAGACCACAAATCGGAAAACGCAGCGCGGTAAGCAGGTTCACAGAAACAACTGGATAAAATTATCTAGCAGTAGACGTCCGACGGGTGAGATATGATGATAATGAAATCACCACATAGTATACAAAACACTTCATAGTCCATAGAACGCCCATTAGACCAGTGCAGTTAGCTTCAAAAATGGTCAAAAAAGGAAAAAAATAGTAGTAGAATGAAACCCATTAGAAAAGGAGGGGAATATAATAAAAATGAAAGGAAAAATAAATTACGGTCGATCTGAGTTCGGGAAGTGGGAGGGGGTGGGCTTTTAAGGGGAGAAAATGGTTTATCTCGATTTGCGGTGAAACTACAAGTCCTATGAAAAAAAGTTATACGGGAAAGTTGTAGGTAATAAAACGATCTACAACTTTTAATTCACAAGTTTTTTACATAACCTCAAAACTTATGTGAAAAATTCAAATAACCAAGTTTTTCGTTTTTTTTATTTATCTTTTTCAAAAATAATTATTTTTCTACGAAATTTGGTGAAAACTTACCTATTTATGTCCTTAATACACTGTGATTTACTTGATTGAAAATATTATTGTTTTCACCTTATTTTGACTTAATTTAATAAAAAATAGACTATTTTTCAATCGAAAATTCACGTGTCAAAATATTAGCTTTTTTATAAAAGTCGGTGTGCTTTTTGTTCGTCAAAATCTCTATTTTCTGATAGTTTAAAAAAATATATACATTACGATAGTAAATATTCTCAGAAAATGCACAAAACCGAAACAAAAATTTGTATCTTTAGGTACAACTGCATCATAAAAATGTGATTTTGTCTTTTCAGACTATATAATAATAATAATAATATAATAATCTGTTTGTATAATGTGCAATAAGTCGGATTATAAGCAATTATATGAAATAAAAATTGCAAAAATCACATTTTTATGATGCAATTGTACATAATGATACAAATTTTGTTTCGGTGTTTTGCATTTTCTGAGAAAATTTACTATAGTAGTGTATATATTTTTCTTAACTATCAGAAAATAAAAATTTCAATGAACAAAAGGCACACCGATTTTTATAAAAAAGCTAATATTTTGACACGTGAATTTTCGATTGAAAATTAGTCTATTTTTTTAGTAATTAAGTCAAAATAAGGTGAAAAAATTAATATTTTTAATCAAATAAATTATAGTGTGTTTGGGGCATAAAAAGGTAAGTTTTCACCAAATTTCGTAGAAAATAAAATGTTTTTGAAAAAGATAGAAATAAAAAACCAAAAACTTAGTTATTTGAATTTTTCACATACATTTTGACGTTATGTAAAAAACTTGTGAATTAAAAGTTGTAGATCGTTTTATTACCTACAACTTTGCCGTATAACTTTTTTTCATAGGACTTGTAGTTTCACCGCAAATCGAGATAAACCATTTTCTCCCCTTAAAAGCCCACCCCCTCCCACTTCCCGAACTCAGATCGACCGTAATTTATTTTTCCTTTCATTTTTATCATATTCCCCTCCTTTTCTAATGGGTTTCATTCTACTACTATTTATTTCCTTGTAAAAAATTAAAAACCCTGGTCTACATCTTCTGCTAATTTTTACTTCAGTTTGACGACAATGGATGGTACTATATTAGTCCAGCACGATACGACACAAATACGTAAAAACTAAATTCAAGTTTGTTTAATGCAAGGCAATTTACATTCGTGAAATGAATTAATCTATAGGCAAACCCATTAACCGATGGTTCATGAAAGTTCATTTCTAAACATCAAATTGTTAATGATATTGCAAAGAGCAACTTTACAACAACCTATACAGGCACTATCGAACCAGCCAATTAAAACTAAAGGCCTTGTTTCAATACAAGCTACTTTTGAACTGGTTTGTTTCTTGATAAATGTGTTTTCATATTAACATATACAATTAATTTACAGCAACATCTAGCCCCGTAGGAAGCTCTTAGCTTGTGTTACGGGTGCTAGATTTCTGATATACTTAATATAATATACATAAATTATGATACATAGATTGATATTTTTATAATACAATAATTATTGATTTTTTTATTATTCATAAAGTAACACCCAGACTCTCGGAACAAATATCTGCAGATCGTACATAATATACGTTTTGACGACATAATCAAACTATGAGAACTCCACCTTATGGACCACTTTCACGCACGCCGTAGACCTACCTTTAAGCCGTAAGCTACGTGTCAACAAATAAGTAGGAAGTTAAGTTTGTTACTCTGTTTTACTTGGTTATACAATGGAAAATGATTTACGATTTTGGTGCAAAGTATCATAAAGCTTTTCTAACCTACTTGTATTTTAAGTGTTACATCAAAGACCAAAATATCTCAAAAATCATAAATACATATTTAATTGGAGTCCCTAATTTATTTGAGTTATTTTATTTCCATTCCTAGTTTTTTTCCCATTTTGAATATTTTTTTAATTGTAATTTAATTTAAATAGGTACTTACAAGAGAGAAGACCCTGTGTCCCAGCAGTGGGAACGTAAATAATGATGATGATGGTATTTACAGACAGTCTTAAAATTCTAAAATTTATTTATTTATTGTTCACAAAACCACAATGAAATATGCTTTTTCAAGTTAGTGTTAGATATAAACTTGAATGCAACGTAAATACATGTCATGTACATACAACTATAATACACTTTAATATCGAGTAATAAACATAAAAAATACATTAACATATATAAAAGAAAGACGTGTTAATTACATTTTTATACCTAAAGAACGGGTGAATCGATTAAGCTACTAAATAAAATAAAATATTAAAACGTTAATATATTTTATCCACGCTTAGAATTAAGATGGTATTGGCAGTTTGTAAGTTATACTATAAATATACTTAATGAAAATATTATGTTGGTGCTATTTTAGGCCGGCACCACAGGACTACTTTATAAAACCAACAGTTACATATATAGGCTCTGAAATTCTTATTATTCTTTAGAGATCGTCAAATACAAAACAAAATCCGAAAAGAGACAAATACTGCACAATAATGATTCGAAGCAATCCAATTACACAGCGTGAAGCACCCTCAGTGTGGAGAGTCCTCCTGACAAAATAGAGCGTCGGATGAAGATGGATTACTGCACAAAAACAAATGGTGGCCCATAGAGCAGAAACATGATAGATTCCTTTCCGAATGGCTATGGAATGCCCATTGCTCATCATTAAAAGAAGCTACGTGTCAACAAATAAGTAGGAATTCATATATTTTTTTAATATACGTTTATGTGTTAAATTTTGTTCTGGTGAAATCATTGTGTGGATTTAAATATAGAAATGCTGGATTTTATTTTAGTCAACCTTCCATTCAACGTGGTAATGCCATCAGCATTCTGGACACTTGGATATTTGTTGACGGATTAGAATTTTAAGACTGTCTGTAAATACCATCATCATCATTATTTACGTTCCCACTGCTGGGACACAGGGTCTTCTCTCTTGTAAGTACCTATTTAAATTAAATTACAATTAAAAAAATATTCAAAATGGGAAAAAAACTAGGAATGGAAATAAAATAACTCAAATAAATTAGGGACTCCAATTAAATATGTATTTATGATTTTTGAGATATTTTGGTCTTTGATGTAACACTTAAAATACAAGTAGGTTAGAAAAGCTTTATGATACTTTGCACCAAAATCGTAAATCATTTTCCATTGTATAACCAAGTAAAACAGAGTAACAAACTTAACTGCAAACTTAACCAAACTCCCAGAATGTACAGGAGTTATTGATGGACAACAGTACTCCATCAATTAGAAATGTAGCAAACGCACTGGTTTGTATTCTCTCACATGTTCACTTGTGTCTATATGTTCAGACTAAGAGCATTGTGTATTCGTAGTGTTTACTGCAGTGGATACACAAATATATTGAACTATTATTGGTGTATTCTTGAATTTCCATAATTACCCGATCAATCTTTGCTAGAGGGCTTTAACATGTTATGGAAATTTTGGATGTTTCATCGCAATTTACAAATCATAAACGCTGTTTTATTTTAAATAATGTATTTCGGTAGTAAAAACATATTTTGTTGACAAAATGTAAGTATAGTATTAAATACGAAATAATCACTATTTATTATACATATAAAACAAAGTCGCTGTCGCTGTTAATACGGTTTCTTCAAATATGTAGGTAGTGATTCCAAATAAAGTTTTATAAGTATAATTAGGTAACCGAGACAAAGCGAGGGCGGGCCGCTAGTACATTATTATTTTGCCTAATATGTTAATGTAGGTATAAATAAATAAATATAACAAACATTGTTTATTAAAGGAAACTCTTAAATATGTAACCGATGTAACCGCAAGGTTTTAAATAAACCCCTATTATAACAGGACAAAGGGTGACCACGATCACTGGTTTCTTTAAAATAAGCTTTAATTTTAAATTTCCAACAGTATAAATGAATTTGTGAACGTTGAAGTCATGAAATAAAGTAAATGCTTAGGTCAGTAAAAAATATCTAACAACGGATGAGTCCCGTTTCACATAACAGAGCCATAAAAACAAAAC
The DNA here is from genome assembly GCA_963691955.1 of Chloroclystis v-ata. Taxonomy (NCBI): domain Eukaryota; kingdom Metazoa; phylum Arthropoda; class Insecta; order Lepidoptera; family Geometridae; genus Chloroclystis; species Chloroclystis v-ata. Next base: position 3,856,584 of record OY829902.1, on the reverse strand, counting down.
AAAACCGTAACGCTTCAATGATCTTTTTTTAACCAACAACGACTCTTTTTATTCGTAAAACTTCCGCGATAAAAATGATTTATTCAAATAAAAAGTCCCCAATCTAACGATAAAATTAGAACTGCGAAAGGTAACAAAGAAACATCATTTATCAAAGGCAAAAGCAAGCATTCGACACGGCGAGAAATTAATCCCACTCCAGAAATCGGACACTGAAAAAGTTGATTCAGAAAATTCAGGCTTGCCGATTTGTTTGGTGGCAGTTAACTGGTACCTATGGCGCCACAGTCCAGGCTAAATAGCCCGTTATTTCATTTAAAAAATAAATTATAAATTGCTATACAATTGTTTACAATAAAAAAATTGAATTTAATACAGTGACAACATTGCGTAGCTGGCTTAAATTAATGCAACAATTGACTGCATTCTGACTTTGTTTAAATTTTTTATTAAACGCAGAAAAAACCTATGACAACTATGAATTCTATATTCACACTGATAAACAGATAGCAATAACGCATTTAAATTCTTAAATCTAATTTGTTTTATAATTTTAAACTTATTAATCTAGCCTACTTTATAAGAACTGTGACGTTACATTGGATTTATTGCCTAGCTGGCTTAAAACAAGGTGGGAGTTCCCGTTTTGCCTTTATCTTGCTTGTAATACATTATTTAGTTCGGAAAAATTATGGGCATTCATCTTCTGCCGACTTTGAGATGTCAAGTGGAATGTTTCCTGCGCCTAATCATTTCTATTTGCGAAAATGTATTTTTTTCCACGTGATTTACAATGCTTTCTTTCAGATACATGCATTCGCTAAATTGCTTAACTTGGAGAATAATTGTGTTTTATATAAAAGTAAAAACAACTGATGATTTATACTTAGAATACTGCTCCAGGCTTATGCCACTTTACCCCAAAAAAGCTTCCACTTCAATCCCAAAACGTTTTCCATAACTTGCTTACACAATTACTTTCAAAAATTTGTATTTTACCTTTCATTAAAATAGTTTTTATTTTATATTGCCAAATTTTAGACAAAATTGACCCCAACTTGTGATCCTTAAAAAATGCACAGAAATTAAGACTTATATTGCTGGATTCGTAGTCCAGCAATATTCATTTTATATTTAATATTAATTATATTTAATATTTAATTATACATATAATATAAGTTCAAGCAACTGATCATATATGTATATTATGATCAATTGTTTTCTTCAATAAAAGACAATTCTGGTCCAAAGTCTAAAAATCGACTAATCTATATTAACAATAAGAATACCATACTGTAAACATATTCCTTGTATTTTTGTGAGCTTCCCTTATAATTTTATTATTAGGCTATTCAAAGAGATAATTAAACTGTCGTTTGCTAATATTTAATTCCGTGCAGAAAGTCAGTAGATCGATGTGTTACGTGTTTGCCCGATTCTACCTGCCTTCTGTAATTATATTAAATCAATAACAATTTCGTGGCTGTCACGCGATTGCGTGCCGAATCATCCGTGTACCGATCAGAGATTAAGGCTGTACTGTGAATAATTGTTAGGTGAACTAATGCATTTCCGGTACGTACTAGTTGTTACAGGGTCAGGGGGTAGCGCCATAAACTATGGTGAAATAACGATCATCTATTTGGAACGAAATAGTAAGCGTAGCGGTTAAGAACGCTAGAGCTTCGTGGCAGCGTAGCAGCTCTACGCCGTAGAAGCTCTACGCCGTAGATGAGATAATGGTAACACGACATTGTATTACGTCCCATTACAGATAAAACATTTTTTTTTGTGTTCATATCTTGCGATCAGTCGTTGAGACTATAAGCAGGTGGGTTGAGTGATTTTGGCGTGTAAGGCTCTGTTCCCATCGGAGCAAACCTCTTCTTAATCTTGGCCGAAAATATCCCGTCGCTTTTTGAGTCAGCGTATAGTTTCTGGGATGGTTAGTTGGCCCGTCAGTTGGTTTGGGTGCTTTTCCTCGAATAGAACTCATTTTAGTCATAGTTCACATTAACCAAGCGGGATGGTTGGTTCAACTTGTTTCAATTATTTGTGATCACTGTTAGTGAGAAAAAAAAATACTTTGGCTTAAAGAGTTCTTTTCTTACATTTCGTTGAACAACCTGTAACGATATTAAATATCAACAGTTACATAATAACAACAGTTTTCTAAAGCACTTGAAAATATAACAACTAAAAATATAAAATGCTTTTAAGTTAAATATTAAGAACAAAACTTGCAAAGCTACTTTCATAATAGTTTTAAAACACTTCCGAAACCTCTTTCTATATTGTATCCCGTAAGCACCTTTGTAAGCAAAAATAGTTTTGGTTACAATACCGTGCCAAATCTGCAAAGTAAACAGTAAAATTACCAGTTTTGAATCAGCGCCAAGTATTTTTGCTTGCGTGTTCCTTTCTGGTTGAGGCGTGCTTGATCACAATCGTAAAATGAGATGTTGTTCCCTTGCTTTTGATAAGGAATTAAAGCTATAAGGAAAAAACAAAATAGTAAAGATTACTTAAACTACGCAAAACCCAGCATTAATATGAGGCGTAAAGGATACGAATATTATCAGAGTGTAAATAAATAAATAATAAATAAATATTGCTGGACAACTCATACAGCAACATCTAGCCCCGTGATAAGCTTGTGTTACGGGTGCTATATTTCTGATATTATACTTAATAGAATATACAATACATAGATAAATATTTTATTATACATATATAACACCCAGACACCCGTAACAAATATTTGCAGGTCATACAAATAGTTATTCCGAGGCGGGAATCGAAACCGCAACCTCTTGCGTCGCAGGCGGACCTTCGCCCGCTGCGCCACAGAGGTCGTCAAGTACAAATAAAGGCAATCTGATGGTTGAACACAACATTTTCACAGCAAAAGATTTTTACAGAATTTCACCATTGAATTGCCCATTTGCCTAGACTAGACACTTAAAGACGAATATAAATAAATATGTTAGACCTAAACCAGCGCCTGACCCTATTGTTTAATAAACAATAACTTGACTGTGTTACGAAAATACAATTTTATGGGTCCTGAAAGGGATAATACTTAACCCTTTTAAAAATATTATTTTCCACCTCCATCAAAATAAAAAAAATGTTTAGATCCTTTGCAAAAAATATTTTTATAGCCACAACACGCCTCGAAATATTTTCTGTAGATCAAGACAACTGATCAATGTTACATTTCAGTGTAAAGCTAGATTTATGAGCACAATTAAGATGTAAAAAGATACAATTGCTGCATTGCGTCTCTGTATGCAAGGGCTTAGGAGTAAGACAAGGTAGGTAAACGAAGGATTTACTTGATTTATAGTAAGCAAGGTGTATTGTTTCACAGCTTTTAGAATCCTCTTGGATATTTAGACTGTTTTTTTCCTCGATTGTAATTTTATTGGTTATTCAATTTTTAGTTTTTAAATTATTTTTTAAATTACGTGCATTAACAGACATAAAGGCTTTTACTAGGCACCTTTACACCAGTATTTCCAGATTCCAGAAGTGCAAAAGTAAGAAGCATACTGCGCACAGAGCTTACAAATTACAATTTAATATTTTACGGCTGCCTTCTCTTAGTCCACGCGTGAAATTTTTATGTAATTTCTCATGTATTATTTTGGAATGACAGTAAATCCTTCTCTGGGTCTGAGTTGAGCTATGTTTAGACGAGGTTTAGTATTTTAGGTCTTTAATAAAGCTAAATCGGCTTTACCGATTTTTATTATGTACATTTAGTTCATACATAAGCATCCTTATTTACGTTCCCACGTCTGGGACACAAGGTCTTCTCTCCTGACAAGAGAATAGGCCTTAATGCACCATGCTGGTCAAGTGCGGGTTGTTAAATGTCCTTAAAACTGTTCTAAGTTTTCAAAACATGTCGATTTCCTCATGATCGTAGAATGAAAACGTCTTTAAGCACGTTACAGCAACGTACAATAATATAAATGTTCAATAAAAGAACCGAAACTAATTTTAGACGCGGGAAAATAAATTATTATTAATGAAAGAAAAGGCATCGAGTAACACTATAATTTGTAGAAATCAGTACACAATTACCAACGCTATCGAATTGAGTTCCAAATAAATGTAAGTACTTCGTGCAAGCGCAATTTAAGGAAATTTACAGCCATTGCCACTTGTTTAATGTCGCTGTAAAACAGAGTAACCTTCTGAAATAAAAGGTTGGAATATGCCAAAGATTAATAAGAGCAAGCTATGATGTGTTGAGCCGTGTTGGCTTAGTGGGAGCACACTCGACTTTCATTCCGAAGGTCGTGGGTTGAAAACACGACGCGTACCTCTGGGTTTTCCTTCTACCCCTATTTTCATTCCCACTGCTGGGACACAGTGATTTTTCTCATGACGAGAAAGATTAGGCCTTAATACACTATGTTGGCCAAGTGCGGGTTGTTAAATGACACATGTCCTTCATTTTCAAAGTTCTCAGAATATGCCGGTTTCCTCAAGATTAAGCCTTCACCGTTAGAGCTCGTGTTTTTAAAACGCACATTATTTTTTCATGAAGAAAATCTGACGTGCGTGTCGAGGTTTGAACCCACGACCTTAGGAATGAAAGTCGAGTGGGCTCCCCACTTAGTCAACACGACTAACTTACTAAGGGAATTGTATAGCAGAAAATTAGACTAACTGTAATCACAAACCTATAGCACACCAGTGTGCAGTCATGAATTAGTACAAGCTTTATTTCACCGATATTGTGCTTCGTTATTACTCTGCGAGTAAAACAAAAGTGACCATAATGGTTGTTTACGATACAAAAAGCATTTATTGCTTAATTTATCAGAAAAAGCAATAATAAATTCGCTCTTAACATACTTATTTACTTTACGGTACTTAAAACATTTTTTTTATTCAAACACAAACAGAGTACCTACATGAAAACAGATACTAAAAGGTTAACATCACTTTTGACTACAACAATGGACTACTATTTTTCAAAGAGCTTTTATTTATAACGTAATCTAGAAACTGAATACAGTGTGGTGTCGTTCGTAAAATAGTACCAACCCAATTCTGTCCGCCGGTATACCGATACCAGTAAGGAACCAAGAGATACCGATATAAAAGTAGGCAGAAAGTCGTCAGCGTGATAAGTGTGATTTAATCAAACCCCCGTGAGACCCACGAAGCACAGTAGTGGGATTAAATATGGATTTCTAATAATGATGCTTGATTGATGTGATGATGAAGTAACAATAAAAATATGTACACGTATTCGTATTTTCAACGGGTCATAAAAAAACAAACATTTTTCTCCGAATTTGTGACAAAATAAACTTGAAATGTAATAAACGTCCGGGACAAACAAGGAATTTCATCCGTTAATAATTGTTTGCTCTCAATCTTGCTCCAATACACTCCAAGACCTCGGACAAACTCACAAACTAGGTTAACTTAGCTTGGTCATACAGTACATTCGAGGACACTATACCCTGCAAGTATCCACTGAAAACTAATCTTTGTAGCAAGGGGATACAGCTCGAAATCCCCTGTCTAAACTAACGTATCTAAGTCTTTGAGCACTAGGGAGAAGTATAGTTGTATTATGTTTAGAAACTTCCTTGTGTTGGTATAATTCTTCTTTGGTGATGTAAGATAGCCTTTTAAAGTTCGGGGTATTTTTAAACTGATACTCTGTTTTACGATTTCTAGGAAGTGTTTGAAAGTCATAAACTTATGCTGACCAAATAATAACAGGTTAACTTAAAGCGAGCATCAAGCGGCTTTTTGCATTTATAACATAATAGCTGTGCCCGCGACACCGTCCGCGTTAAATTGTGTTTGTATGTTTGGCCACGTCTTATCAACTTTAACTGGAGCAAAATTTTAAATAGCCTATCCTGTTGTCCCAAACATCTAAATGTTCATGAAATGAAATGAAATTTAAAGCGTAAATTAACAAAAATAATCTGAGTTAGTAGTTTTCAATTTGTTATTGCAAGGATCGAATAATAAACATCACAAGGAAAGATAACGTGATTCAACTATATATTTTATTTATTTACTAACTTAGAACACTTATTCTTAAAGCAATCAATAAAGTTATGAGATTAAAAATACATTTTCTTGTCCAATTAAAGTCTTAATGGGGCATTAATTTATTTTATCTACGGTTGGTATAATATAAAAACTATTTAGATAATTTACCGACAAAAAGAATGAGGCACTACATCTTTTTTGTAACCAATAAGCAATTTTCTTGTCTCTATTTTACCCATTTGTCTACCTCAGGCACGTAGTTACAGTCCGTGGCGCATCAATGGCTCATCTGTCAATTATCACATTTTATTATTAATTAATAAGAGGGAAGTATTTGTTTGTTGGTATTCCTTTAGTGTTTAGTAGTTAAAGGTTTATTTAAATTATCTGGTACTTCCCTGTACCTACTATATATATAGTTACCATGAGTAAAGCTAAGGTATATTTTCTTATTTAAAGATACATGACGAGTAAGACTCACGTCACAAGCCCACTTTTAGCATTAATTTATGGAGTACTGGGGGCTAAGATCAACAATCGTCGACCGGCATTTTGGAAAAGTAAATAAGAATACGCTCGAGTCAAACTCGGCGATTCCCTTCGAGTAAACAAGCGAAATTAATTACTTTTGTTCATCGAGCGGGCTCGATAAGACCCCCCGCTTAGACCCCCCGCTAACTACAGACTTTTTATCGGCCGATAGTTTGGTCGGGTTGGGCTGTTAGTACGTTTTTCGACCGATACAAAATCGTGTAGTATGCGAACTTGCATACATCTTCATACTGATTATAAGCCCGACCAAACTATCGGCCGATAGAAAGTCTGTAGTTTGCGAGGGGTCTAAGCGAGCATTTCTTTGACTTAAACTATCGAGTAGTTATTACTGAATGTGAGTAGTAGATAGTCCTTAACTTTGTGACCACAGTATGCCAGATCTATGCACTCTAACTGTATTATAGGGCTGAAATACATAATGCCTACTCGCTTCGCAATTTAGGCACTCCATTCGAACAAAGTGAGTTCTCACTTAATTTTGTGAATATATCTTTTTTTACGTGGCTCGATTTACAAGATGATGGAAAAGAATCTACTAATATGTACATCAAAAAATCCTGAGAAGCAACACACCACGGTCAGTTTATGATTCATCTCCCCATGATTTTAGTTCTAAGCATGTATTTCAGATAAGTACATAATAATAGAAATAAAACGTTTATGTGTACACATAAACGTTTTATTCTATTATATTCAACTTATTTTTATAAACACGGCATTAAAATTCAATCATTTTATATCAAATGAAAATTAACGAATGCTTACTCAAAATAAAATTAATAAGAACCCAATAAAATGTATGCAAAAATCAGAGAAAGCAAAAGACACAAAAATATTCTCACCTCTCAAATAAAATCACAAAACGTGTTCATTCACGGCAATAAAAAATTCAAACAACAAACGGAATAAACAACGTGTAAAAATCTCGCCGATTGGTCGACACTACAGCTATATTTTAGGTAGATTTATAGCCCAGCAGCCAGATTTGTAGGCCTCTCCAAGATGATAAACCGACAAGCCGTGCCCGAAACAAAAGTTAATAGTTTACTGGGACTTTCCACAGAACCCTTGTTTATTTACCTGTCTACGCGCAAACATGGAAGGTCTGGTTTATTTAGGTTCAGTTCTGGAAAAGTTACCTTAATCTATACGTGGAGTGATTTTATACCAGAATTATGTAATGGTAATACACAATATTTGAGTTTTACCTACTACTATTAAATGATGATTGGTAAAACGCAAACACAAAACACATCAATAGTCTAGTTTGGTTGATCAATAGTCTACGTAAATAAGGTTCGTGTATTGCCCGTTTATCTCAATATGGACAAAACACATCCAATCTATACTTACCTATAATAAATATGTAAGGGTCCGTCATGGAGTAAGTTAGTTTGTTTTCAAAAATATTGTGTTTGAAGGGTCAATATAATTATGATACTTAAACTATATTGACTATTTTCTGAAAAAAAAATCCGTATGTTCCACCAAAACTCTTAAACCAATGATCCGATTTTAATTAATTAAGGCTTTTAAATTCTTGCTCCAGTTAAGATAAGACGCGTGGCCCCCATACAAATGCGGACGGAGGCGCGGGCAACGCTAGTATAAAATATATCTCTCCCTCCTTGTACCGGGCGGGGGATTCGAAGCCGCACCACACGGGTCGTCGAGTTAAGGAGACGATTGTAGGTTAACTTAAATTTAAATAACTCAACTAAGTAACTCATCAATTTTATTTTATACAAGCAAGATGTTTTATATTGTTCAGAAATAAAATGAAAAGAAGCAAAACAAGGTTGGTTCATTAAACCGAATAATGAATGCAATATTTGAATTAGCACTAACCTCAAAATATGCAAACTTTTTTCAAACAAAATACCTTTAACTAACCTCAAGACAATTAAAGAGCGTTAAAGCATAAGTCATAGCTGTTTCCTTAATTACATTCTCGCGTTCCGAGCAACGTTTGCAGAAACAATTACTTTATTTTACTTTTTTTCAGAGACTGCACGGAATAAAACTGTATCATCCATACAATTATTCCGGGCAGCAAAAGGGGCGAATTAAAATCGAAGCGTCGGGCGTGAATTAACAAGATGGACTGATGATCTTTTGAAAGGTCTTGGTTCAAGGGGATGCAAGCCGATTCCGACCAAAATTTGTAACTAAAATGTGATTTAAATTACAGAAAGCATCGCTATTTTGTACTGTGGTAACTTACTGCGATCGTCAAGCACCGTGGTAACAAAAACCTATCATCATCACCAATATTTAGGACAGGACCTTCTCTCTTAATGAGAAAGAACGCTAGCCAATGTGCGGATTGGTGAATGACACATCATTTCCTTCAAACTGAGTAGGTCCCATTTGTTCCGTGGAACATGACGTCACGGAACAATTTGAGAAAATATTTTCCCAATTTGTACCACGGAACATTTGATACTTTTTTGTTTCAAATTGTTCCATGGAACAAACTATAAAAACTTCTTAGTCATAATTGCATAAACTTCTTGAAGTTGATATGTAGTACTGGCCACTCGAGAATGATTTGTCTTATAGTCCGGGATCCGTAGAACATGGTAATCACTTGATTACTATCAAGCTAATTTTTGGTGAGTAGCTTCGTTTCGATGAGACGCCCAAAAATATCCTATACCCAACTCTTGATTGTGGTAGCTAACAGAGATATCAAGGATTAAATAAATGAAGGATGTAGGACCGGTTACTCAAAGACGCCGGGACTGATTTGAAAAATATTTTTTTAGATTGATAGAGTATAGTTTCCAGGTGGTCCCCTAGCAAAACTGCATTTCGTGGTAGTTTTCGAACGCCAAAAGTTTGTTTTCTTTCAAGTTAAATCTAAAGAAACATCTGATAAATATGCAAAAAATTCTATCTCTGTGATGATGACCATTTTCTAACTTTGTAATTAATATTAATGAAAAATTCTTACCCTAACTTGTATTTATATCCTGGAAATATGTATTGTTGTAAGAAAGAACAAAGAATTCTTCCAGGTCTACTCCCGCCCTCAAAATCTTCGCCCCCATAGTAAACTCGATATCCCATTTTCTAAACTTAAGCTTTTTCACTCAGGAACACACGCCATGTCAACCAAAATTTATAACCATATCCCTCAAAGTATTAAGAACATAACAAACATATTTAAATTTAAAATAAAATAGTGGCCAAGTGCGAGTCAGACTCGCCCATGTAGGCTTCCGCAGCAATTGTTTATATGAAATAGTTTATGACGTATTATAAAAAAAACTACTTGATAGATTTCGTTCAAACCAATTTTCGTTGTTAGTTTTTATGGTTATGTACAATATATATTTTTTCTAGATTTATCATCCTCTTATTTTAGAAATTAGAGGGGGGGGGGGACACTCTGTTTTCCACTTTGGAAGAGTCTCACGTCCAAACTATTAAGTTTAGAATTAAATGGTGTTAAAAACATTGTTATGATTTTTGAAGACCTATTCATAGATACCCATAGATATTCATAGATACACGTATGGGTTCGATTAAAAAAAAGTTTTTAAGTTTCTGTTCTAAGTATGGGGACCCCCAAATGTAATTGTTTTTTTTCAATATTTTTGAAATCTTAGTGCGGTTTACGGAATACATCTAATTACCAAATTTCAGCTTTATAGCTTTTATAGTTTCGGAGAAAAACTGCTGTGACATACGGACGGACGGACGGATGGACATGACGAATCTATAAGGGTTCCGTTTTTGCCATTTGGCTACGGAACCCTCAAAATGTTAAAAATATATCTTACCACAAATAGCTTCTATTCCCTTCAAGATTTTTTTGATAACTAAGTTTCTCTTTCTTTTGATGTAAATATTGTAAATTAAACTCTTATTATATTGTTACTTAAATTGTAGGATGGTATATTCTATTTTGCTTAGATATAAGTACCTATTATGTATAAAAAAATTTATAGATGCTATAAAAGAAATATTGTTATGCATATGACTTTATATTGTAATGCCCTTCCTGGGCTCATGTTGATAAGTACTTTAATAAACTTTTTAAGACCTTTGTAAACACATGAAAACAATAAATTACTTTGACTTTGACTTTTAAATAAATATTTCTTTCTTTCTTTATTTCAAAATATTCACATGAAAATTTTTTCACATTAAGAGATCATCTAACACTAAAAGGGATAAAATAAATAACTTAATGTGTTGTTTATGTTTAGGAGCACCGATATGATGTTGTTCCTAGTTTTATGATTTTTAACTTTTTAATTTGGAGTTCTATTTTTTATATAAATTATTTGATAGTGAAACTGCTCCTGGTATTAACGTCAGTGATTAGTGTCATTCACGTCATAGCTAGCTTACCATCATGGAACAATTTGGGAAAAGCTATTCTCATTTAGTTCCATGCAGTCACAGACAAATAAAAACAGGAGCAAAAGCTAGTATGTAGTTCCGTGGTACAAATTGGGAAAATATTTTCTCAAATTGTTCCGTGACGTCATGTTCCACGGAACAAATGGGACCTACTCTTCAAACTTTTCAAAGTTCTCAGAACATGCCATTTTCCTCACGATGTTTGCCTTCACCGTAAGAGCACGTGTTTTCAAAACGTACATTACATTTTCAAAAAGGAAATTTCAGATGTGGTGTTTGCACCCACGACCTTCGGGATTATAGTCGAGTGTGCTCCTATTTAGCCAACACGGCTCTCAATTACCTATAATAATCTCTAAATGGGTAGACCCGTGCCTTTGGTACCTTACTATAGTATGTTCTAGATATGCAATAGTAAAAATGCAGTACCTCCTCGTTAAAAAGTTCAAGCAACTTTACATTGTGTAGAAAATATTATGCATGTAGTACCAAAGTTAGCGTTGAGCACATCTACGCTGGCTGGATCTGAAGGGTCCTTAAATGCATATTAATAATATGCATCCGAAGACTTTAATATAAAGGAATATAAAATTTTATTCTTGCCTGGTTGGATTCAAGCACTTTTGTTAGCTAATCGAAATCATATTACCAAGACCTAATAACACCTTTCGATATCCGATACGTGTTCATTGAGTTTATTATATTGTGTATTTTATTTATATTTTATGTAATTTATCTTAATTTTATACACCTTCCGTCTTTTAGTACTTGTGTTTCGTGTCCATTCAAAGGTTGCCTGGAAGTAATCGCCGACCATTATTTAGCTTTTTTAACGTATTTTTCTTTTTTGTAATGATTTTTTTTCTGGTGTGCAATAAAGTATATTATATTGTATCTAGGTATTGTTTTAAATTAATACCATACCTAGAATAAAAAAATTAAGAAATAATTCTCCAATTATTTCTTTATTATAGTACAAAAACTCGGCAAAAGTAATATAAATTCTCTACGCAACAAAGCAATATCATAAAGGTTACATTAAAGTGATATGAAACGGGTTCGCTATGGGAAATCAGAGTCTTGACCGCATTTCCCAGTGGTCCCCATTTAATTACGAAACGACTGGATTGTTTGAAGAATTTTAGTTTTTATTGCAGTTGGAAAGGCTTAGGTACAATTTAATCACGCTATTGTACGGGTGGAGTTATAATTGAGATGGAACAGTCCTCTAACTATTGATGTTTTAACATCATACCTACTCGTAATAGAACACTATAGCAAAAATTTAGAAAAATTATATCGTTGCTTTAAAAAATTATATAGATAGGTACTTAATATTAATACTTTTTTATTTATATTTTCACATTAATTTCACCGCAACAGAAATTCTAATAGATTTAATACCAAACCCTAAAGAACTAATAATTTAAGTTAAATTACTATAGTCACTACCGTACGCATATAAATTGGCCTAGCGATCACCGTAACATGGCACAGTACGCATTGTGACACTGCTACCAGTTTTTTGGTATATGAATCTCAAAGTCACTTCTATGACACACAGGAGGAGAGAGGGTTGACAGAAAAATATAGACTGGCCAATCACCTACCTATATAGGTATGTAGTTCTAAGTTTGAGAGAGTGTTTGAAAGACAACCTTTGACAGAGAAACATAATTATTAGAAAATAATACATGATCACAACGTAACCTTGGTCCTAGAGTGGGAGTCGAACCCACGCCTACCAGTTTAGCCCTGGTTGCGCTAACCACTACGCTACTAATCATTCAATCGAACAGTTGCATTCAATCGAATCAACTGGATATCTTTTATCTATTATCTGGAGCCGTGTTGGCTAAGTGGGAGCACACTCGACTGTCATTCCGAACGTCATGGGTTCAAACCCCGCCGCGCACCTCTGATTTTTCTTCTTGGAAAATTATGTGTGCTTTAAAAAACACGTGCTCTAACGGTGAAGGCAAACATTGTGAGGAAACCGGCATGATCTGAGAACTTTGAAAAGTTTGAAGGACATGTGTCATTCACCAACCCGCACTTGGCCAGCGTGGTGAATTAAGGCCCTAATCTCTCTCGGCAAGAGAGAAGTCCCTGTGTCCCAGCAGTGGGAACGTGAATAGGGGTGTTATGAATATGAAAAACTGGATATCTTTAGGCGGGCATATTTCCAGAATTGGACGTCCGACGGTTGATATGAAAAATTAAGACCAGCGGCACAGACATAGTAAACACTTACAGCAACGTAGGACGTCCACCGACAACATGAACAGATGCCCTTTATAAGATGCTGATTCACGGTAGATGCTGCCAAAAAAACTAGGAAAAAAATAGGAAACGTGCGGCTACTTTGAAAACACTGTTAACTTGAATGCTAAATAAACCCTTTGGTCTTTTCCTCTTATAAATCAAAAGTAAAATTTTTGTCGCAAAAATAATCCCCATCGGAAAAGCTCTCCTATTACTTACAATAGCCACCCTTTGAGGCATTTTTCTTGTTCCATGCAAAATAGATCCCTTTTTACTTCTTACTTTGCCTAGTTTTCCAAATAGCTGATATTTAACACTTACGGTTTATTTTTGCTTGCGTTTAGGCTTAGGTCTGTATTAGATAGTGTCCGACTGTTATTGCCTTCATGTTTTCTTAGGACGAATATGTAAAAGACTTTATTTGAAAAATTCAAATACTTGAATATATTACTCAGTAATATTCAAGTATTTTAACTTTTTGCAGTAAGGACAAGGACTAAAACGTATTTTCCAATTTTCTCTTATAAGCCCCATTTCTACAATAGGTACCGCTGTATTTCACTTCATAATCCCGTTCATGTCGTTATCGCTACGTCCCCCAATTATTTCTTCAGTTATTTTCAATTATTTCTCTTTTTAATGTATAGTTCATATATTATTTAAAATTTAAGTGTTAGCATTTTTTTGTTGAAAATGCACAATATAAAAACAATACGCCATGTAAATGCATTATTGGGGTGTTAATATCTTGAGTTCCTGTTATACCGTACTTATGCAAAAATCTTTGAGCAGTTAATTTTTTAATGTAACGTAAACATTTTACCAGTTTTTCATATTTCTAAGTTGTCGGTTTAATATAAATTTCAAAGTTATTGACACAAAATTTAATTTCTTACATGCTTTATAATGTACCTATGCTTAAATACATAGATATGGGACATAATGCCTTATTTGACACTCGTGTTCTGATGTGTCGAAGAATTCTGATTTTAAAACATTAATTTGAATATTCCGGAACTAAGTACTTGTATGCATACCTATTTTATTATTATGAAAAATATATGTTATCACGTTCTCTTGAATGTTTAAACTTCTGACTGTTACAGAACCGTAATGAGGATAATTCATTTTCTTTGTGTCAAAAGGAGGCTGTTTATTTAATAACCACTGCCTTGTTTTGTATGTGTTTGAATAGAGTAAGAATTTTCGACTGTAGATACTTTCAAACTTCAATGCAAGACACAAGACACAAGCTTCGAACTTAACACGGGGCTAGATGTTGTTTTGTGAATTGTCCAGCAATATTTATTTATTTATTCTGTGTCGTACTGTGCTACATTCCTATGTATATAACGATGTGCGTAGCGGTTTGTCGTTGGCGAGGTAACAAGAGGGTCAACATAATACCAGCGCTGAGTAGTTAAACCTAGTTTATCTAGTCAGCACAATGCTGAGTTGACTCTTTTTTGACACGACACATGGCAGTATCATGGGTACAGGTTAGAAGCTATATATACTTTTTATGTCTAAATACTAGTTAATTACTGAATACTTAAATTTGTTTATATTATGTTGATTAGATATTATGTATTGTATTTACAAAAATATTAGTTTATGTTTGTTTAACGTAAATTTCTAGTTTGTATCTAGTTTTAACACTATGTATCTTTACTATTTTTAAATGTAATTATGTGTCGTGGCAAATAAATATTTTCATTTTCATTTCATTTTCATTTTTTCATTTTCATTTTTTCATTTCCTACTGACTATGGTCATCATGCCACCTGATAAACTGAGTCATTCCTACTCGGTAACACCCTGTCGTCTACACTGTTGTATTGAAATCCTTAGTTATAATGGGTTCTATTAAGGAGATTCGTGCACATGTGTAAAATGAATTACTACTTTATTTATTTACTAACGTTCTACATTTACTACTCTTTGATTCATGCCTTTGTTTTCGTATGCGTGTGCTGTAACAAAGAGTTAATTTCTTCATTTTCTTCACACTGTGAATTATTAATGTGTACGGGAGGTATCTTGGTTGGGCTTGTACAATAACTCCTCGTATGTTGGTGTGCTAATATATTTACTTCACGATTATTTTTTTAATAAAGATAATGAATGGATGTTCTGGATATTACCAAAACAAAACTTATTTTTGTTTCATAAATAACAAACAAAAACATACATTTGGCGACATTCCTAAAGGCGACGGCACCATTAGATATAATTGTTTTCATATTATTTGTATTTTCCATACAAATGGCAAATTGCACTCGATCAAATTTTCAGAAATCTTCGTGGATTGTTGAATTTTAGTTACAAAGACTTTACGTTGTCTATCTGCCTGCATGATTTTGCTACTTTTATGTAAACATATTGCAATCATTTTTTTATATTCTATTTAGGTACTTTTGCTACAATCTACAGTCATAAAACAATATTTTATTTTAATATACACCAGTGACTGAAAGTAACCCGGCTTATATACAAAGTCCCTTCTCTGTTGCAGACAAATTACAATGTCAGACAATCCAGCCTTTGTCCGGCACTTGACTAATGCACGATACGGCTCTGTAATGTTCAGAATATTATGTGAAAGACGCGATATTTAGTCGCAGATTTTTATTATAAACTGAGCTGTTGTCATTTTTATTTCATTATAATCTACACTAAACAGATAATAAACCAAATAAATATAAATTTAAAACGATATATCTTAAAATATATATATATATATATATTGTATATTATACATGTTTTATGTCTTGTTTTACTAAAAATTATTAGAATTTAAAAAAATTTATGGTTTAACAACTAACACACTAACAAAAATAATTATTTTATCTACATGATAAACAATGACTATCGTACAAACAAATTGTATTGTGATAACGCAATATGCACGATTTTTGGTCGCGACTTACGACTTTCCAGATAGATGGTGTCGCCCTTAATTCCACTAGCAATATGCAGCAGTCAAAGGATGTCGTTATTCACAAGGCAAGTGACCGAATGCCTGAATATTGATAACTTCTTTATGGAACATGGTAAACAAACAGCATATTGTTTTTACAAAGTGCATTCATTATGTTACTTTAAAAATAAACATAGGTACACTAGTTGTTATTTTTTATAAGTTTGAAAAGTTTTTGAAAATTGAAATTAGTTTGTCAGTATAGGTACCCTTACTAACAAACTTTTTATTAATTAAATAAGGCGTTGTAATAAGGTTTCACAACTTTAATTCCCAAGGTAGTAAGTAGGTTCAAACGGCGTCCCGTACCGTACGTTGGATTAAAATAATTACTCTAAACACGCGTTTTAACAGTGAAATAAAACGTAAGGCAATACGCGGGTTATTGCCCCAAATTTATTCTTGACTTCTCTCTCTAATAAAGGTCGATTATGCTAAATGGATAGATCAGTGCATCTAATCCTATCCGTGAAAGCTTTAACTTGTCTTTCTAAACTAGTATGCATAATTAACTGCATGCTATTTATAGTTTATGATTTATTTAACTTGCTGAAAGTATTCCTAAGATTAAAAATTAAATAAATAAATTAAATAATACATCACAGTTTAGTGTGATATAAATAGAGGTTTTGGTTTTGGGCAATCCTCATAAATCTAATAATCACTAAACGATTTCTAAAATAAACTAAAGTTTTGTAATAATCTAACATAGGTTTTTACGCCATACTTTTTTTAGCTTAAAAACTAATGGAATATTTCTGGTCAATTCATTCAGCCCCGATAGTCGGAACAAATATTTGCAGATCGTCATTTATTTTCCCGACGCTGGAAACAAACCCGCAACCTTTTGCGACACAGGCGGACCTTCGCCCGTAATGTGAGTTCCTACTTATTTAAGTTCCTAACCTATTCTATGAAAATTACATCTTGTTGGCAAGTAATTATTTCCGTCCTAAACTAATAGTTGCTTTTGAAATGAAGGACGAAAACAAAGAAATTTAAGTATACTGCTATTGACATAATTATTGTCCTAAGTAAGCAAAGCAATAGATTGTTTGAAATACTTAATTGAAAAATAATTGTTTGCTTAGGATTTTTTTTTACATTACTTCAGAAAATCTATTTGTTACTGCTTTAGAATTAATAACGATGGGTTTTATCATTTTTTCATCGGTCGGAGGTCCACTGCTGGATAAAGGGCTTCCTTAATAATTTCTAGTTATTTCAGTTGTATACAGCTTACATCCACCGTGAACCAGATCAAATGTCCACATTGTTGGTGGACGTCCGACGCTAAGTTTGTCGAATCAGTGGAACAGTCTCTATTCAAAAGCTTTTCGGCCTCAATGTTCATCTGTTCTGCGCGTTATATGACCTGCACATTGCACAGCTCAAAGTGTAGGCCAACTCCAGAACTAAAGTACTTAAATACTTAGGTTGAAACAATACTAAATGTGAAATATATATACTATCACTTCCCCGAAATCGGGGAGAATACATGGGTTGGCCATTGCAAACTTTCATGATCTACGATTTAGAACTTTAGCTGCTAACTAAAGCTAACCGATTATTGAGTACTATTAGTGTTTTGGTGTTTGGTTATTGTCTATTGTATAAATTGCTTATATTTTTGTCCTTAAATACTACTAGACGAGACTCAAACCCGCGTCATTTCGATCAACACGCAAGAGTTATTTCTATAATAATTTAAAATCTAATATAATGCGGGCGAAGCCGCGGGGCGGAAAGCTAGTATCATATAAAAACAAAATTTATGTGTGGATGTTTTTTTGATCTTTCCAGCCTGAAACTAAAGTTTTAGATAAATTTGACACGAGCTAGATTCAGTCATAGTTGATGGCTACTTTTTACCGTGGTAAAAATAATTATAACATAGTAAATGCCGCGGGTAAGCTAGTAAACAATAAATGTCGTAAATTAAACAGATATGCGGCTTGGACGCTCAGTCAGTAATTATTTAAAACTCTGAAACGAATCAATATTCATGATATATTAAGCAAAGTGTGAATACATCCGCTGGAACAGGCAATACTGGCAAGGTGCCAATAGGTATATCCGTTTCCGGTATAATTACGACTCATTTGTGGGTAGATGCATTTAAATTTGGAACATTAACGAGCTTAAAAATATTAACTGCAATAAGTTCTTTGTCAAAAGATTAATCGTATTCGATAATAATGTTAAACAATATAATATGACGCCCTCTGAGTTGCAGCGGGCGAAGGCAGCTGAGGTTACGGGTTCGATTCCAAATTCAATTGCAAATATTTTTCCTATTGTCTGGGTGTAATATATGTATAATAAATATATATATATAATATCTATGTATTAACTACGTAACATAAGCTTCGAGCTTACCAAATGGCTAGAGGTTGTTGAGAGAATTGTCCAGCAATAATTTTATTATTTGTTCTTAAACAATATTCCTGCATCATTTGCAGTAATTTCAGATAAATCAACTGCCCACACCAAACTATACCATTGGTCACCGCGTTTACCTGGTGACGTTTACGTTAGTGTTGGAAGGAACTATTCTTAGACTGGCACTGCATAGCTAATAATAGTCATAATAGTTATTTATTGATAAAAAATATAATAGGGTCAATTGGTTTTACATTTTAGATAAGCATGTTAAGTATCTACTTATTAAATCTAATGTTACATTTATAAAGTCATTTGATAATAGAATCAATAAAGATAAAGATTCGTTGTTAGGCGGTTTAGGTTATCTAATTGAAGAAAGCAAAATATAAAAATAAAGTATAGTCAAAAAGCAGGGCAAAAATAAGCCGTTATCTTTTTGCTGTAAACGGATAAAGCCAGCTCTATACTTTTTGTGCATTAACGAATTCTCACATTTGTCGTTTAGAAATCGGTTCGTTAGCAAGTACGGTTCGCAAAACAAAAATAACAAAATATTAAATAATTAACTAATTTAGTGAACGCTTTTTATAGGACTCTCGGAGTAAATAAAACATGGTTGAATAAATTAATAATTATTTTTAAACGTTCGATAGCTTAAACATTTGCTTTTATAAAATTTAAACATAGCATCTTAACTAATTTAGTGAACGCTTTTTATAGGACTCTTGGAGTAAATAAAACATGGTTGAATAAATTAATAATTATTTTTAAACGTTCGATAGCTTAAACATTTGCTTTTATAAAATTTAAACATAGCATCCCAGAGAGAATCCCTAAAACTAAACAGAAAAAGTATTTTATCAATATTTGCTTTAAGCCTGTCTATTTAAATCGTCAAAAACGCGGGCATGTGTGCGGTATGCATAATTCGTCCATTTTTAATTTAATTTGCTGACCGTACCGGTCAAACATTTGCAATCAGTGAAAACTCGCGTGTTTGTCCTCGTGTCCGAATTGAGCATCGTTTGGATGTACGTTATTTCAGGTCTAATTGCAACCTTGTGTAAACGAGACAAGGCTGATTTTACAACGCGGATTCAGTATTGCCTGACTTGTGTAATTGTTACCTTATGCTAACGAGTTAAAGCTGTTTATAGCGTAAGCATTTTTATACTGACCTTTTAAATTAAAATTTATAATTTGCTTACGACGGTATAAAAGTGTGAAATGTAAATTATCTATTAAAATTTCGATTTCATGAAAATTATTATCTGCGAATGTTGGGAAAAATGCAGAACTACTTTTTTAATATTTTAGTTTTTGTTAGCATATTATATGCCAATTAAAATATTCTCTCTCTTCTTATAATTTTTTCTAATCAAGAATATTATGTATTTAATATGTGATTTTTTAAATCAAAAATATATTATATACTGTATACATTGTGCCTTCTGTAATACATGCTATATTCAGCAATGATTTGATTGATTGTTTGATTGAGTAAAATGTTCTCAAATAGTCGGTTCAAGTATTATTATAGCATTTCTCTTAATTTTTTTCACCAACCTACAAAAAAAACTAATAGAATAAATTGTTTTTATTTTATTTCGTTCTCTTATCTAATAAGGTTCCTTTTGTTTTCAGCAAATCGTACCACCGATTAGAAACCATCCGATTACTATGATTTTAGTATAGTTTGTATTAAATATAAGGTTTTATATCAATCCTTGTGAATATCTTTTTTCAAATCATCATAATGTTTTTGAAATACCTATATTTTAAGTAGATCAGATTTTTATATCCTAGCTTAGCCACATGCCTATATTACACTTAGTTGGAAATACGAATTTTGTTAACTTATAAGTACAATGTATTATAGGCCGGGATCCGTAGTACATGGAAATCAAGTGATTACTAACAAGCTAATTTTTGGTGAGTAGCTTCGTTTCGATGAGACGTCCAAAGATATCCTATACCCAACTCTCGATTGGATAACGGAACACGAAATTTGTCGGACAATATGTCCCTTAGATTTAATAAATATTAATTAAGTATACAACAAAAAATCAGCTGGTTAGTAATCATAGTAATCATTTAAATTGACCTCGTTTTCGACACATTTTGGAAATGGCGGACTCTTTGATCAAACCATAGGTTTTGTAGGACAAACATGTTTTTATATAATTTAGATAATTATCTTGAGATATAACATATTGTCCTACAAATTTCGTGGTCCGTTATCCCGGTTTTACATCCTTGAATTTTTTAATCCTTGATATCTCTGTTAGCTACCACAATCGAGAGTTGGGTATAGGATATCTTTGGACGTCCCATCGAAACGAAGCTACTCACCAAAAATTAGCTTGTTAGTAATCACTTGATTTCCATGTACTACGGATCCCTGACTATTATAAAAACCGCCCCCAAAATTTGCTTTCATATAGGTACCCAATTAAAAAAAAAAAAATTATGTATCAAAAAATAACTCAGATACAGTTTTAAAACTACTAATTATAAAAATATTACTGTTAATTGTATTCTTATGAAATGAAAAATGATTTATTACTAATAGATCATCTTTATTCATAATTAGATCTCAGTTAAAATATACTCAATTTCGTATATAACCTGTATGCTCTCCGAATAAATAAAATAATATTCTAAAAACGTGTACTTGAAAAATAGTATGGAAAAAATTTCAAGATCACAACAAAACTTTTATATCTATATCTATACTAATATTATAAAGAGGAAAGATTTGTTTGTTTGTAACGAATAGGCTCCGAAACTACTGGACCGATTTCAAAAATTCTTTCACCTTTGGAAAGCTACATTATCCCCGAGTAACATAGGCTATATTATATTTTTTTAAAAATTAGGGATCCTTACTAAAACTGAAATAATGTAACATAAGGTGTAAAAAAAGACCTGAAAAATTCCTTACGTCGCGTGCGCTGCGAAAAGTATTGATGATAGAACAAAATCATTTACTACGACTTTGCAGAACTCATCATTATCTACAAAAAAAGTCGCGACAGCATATGTCTAAATATTATAGTTATGTCACAGTAAGCAGTTTTTTATTCTAAAATATTATTTATATATGCCGCCTCTTGAAAAGGCTCTTCATTTGTACCTTGGTATTAATCCTTATCAAAATAAATTATTTTTTGTTTAAGACGGCTTTAATACCTTTTTATAACTTTTTGAATTATTCAATTCGGACATTTCATTCGGAAGATAATTATCACGAGTTTAAAAATGCAAGTATTAGAAAAAAGTCTCGAGGTTGTCGCTCACCGGGCTCAGCTAGCCAGCATGCGATGTAGGCTCCATGTAAGCGTCACTGGGGTACGGGGGGGGGGAGTCAATGTAATGTAATGTAATCCTAACTATCCTAATCCTAACTATCCTAACTATATTTATAAAGTAACTCTGTCTGTCTGTCTGTCTGTCTGTCTGTCTGTTACGCTTTCCCGCTTAAACCTCTCAACCGATTTTGATGAAATTTGGCACATACAATCTTTAGACCCTGAGACAGAACATAGACTACTTTTTACCGCGGAAAAATACATGCTTCAGCGGGAAAATATATGCTTACGCGGGAAAATTCGATTTAGATAAAATTTTGTATGCAGAATATAGTTGCAAATAAAAATATATGGCGAGAGACTTTTTACCGCGGAAAATACATGCTTCCGCGGGAAAATATATGCTAACGCGGGAAAATTCGATTTGGATGAAATTTAGTATGGAGATAGTTGCAAATAAAATTATATGGCGAGACGAAGTTCGCGGGGGCTGCTAGTTTTCTAAATAAAAAAGCACTGTAAAAAATGTAGTTTTTAGGTACAATATCTCTGAAAACAAACTAACTTACTACATGACCGACCCTTACAGATTTATTATTATTATTAGTAAAGATAAAATGAGCCGAATCCAGCGGTCTCCGTTCAGAGGGCATAAGAATCCTACCCTTTGGGAGTTATGGGGTTCAATACAGAATTGAAATGTATTTACCGTGGGATTGAGGCGGAGAGGGAATAACGTGTGATTACTGTAGTACCAGTACTTTATTATTTCAGGATATTGCTTTCCTGTTTTTTTCTTTTGCTATAAGAAAAATACGCTTTCACAGGCTAACGAAATTCAAGTACCTAATTCTACATCGTTCTTTGAGAATTTTCTTGTGATTTTTTTAGGTTTATTAGTCGGTATATTCTGCATAAAGAAAAAATATATTACGAAATACATACAAATGTACCGGCACCAATAGTTTAGCTTAGAATAAAAAAAAGAAATTATTAAAAAAAAATTAGTTGAAATTAAAATTAAATTAAAATTAATTGCATTATTAACTTAGCTTATAAACAGGCATTATTTTTTAATTTTAGTAAAAAAAATTTACTATAATTAAGTTATAGATTGTAAGTATCGCTTTATTGAATAAAAGTATCTAAAAATAAAATGTAATCACTAACTGTAGATATAGCACAGAAAATAATTGACCGATGGGGCCGGAAGGTTCTCGAATGGAGACAGTGTCAGACGTGCACCAACAAAATGGAGAAATGATCCTGTGAAGGCTGCTAGTTCACGGTGGATGCAAGATCCGACCGAAACAACTAGATATCTTAAAAGCCTATGTCCAGCAGTGGATTCCAAACGCTGAAATGATGACAGTACAGTAGATAATAGAAAATAGAAATGATGACAGTACAGTAGATAATAGAACAACAGATGGCTATGATCTTATCTAATCTTAATTCCTATAGCATTAAAATAATCATTTAAAATAATTTAATCCAATAGGAATTAAGATTCAGTCAACGCTCGGATAAAATGTTTTTAGACGCGACATTTCTACTATCCCCTTTTCTTGTACGTAAAATCAAATAAGATAGAAAGAGACAATTTAGGGTATTAAATAAAACACCTAAAAGTTATTGTTTCTAAGGAAAACATGAAGCCAGCTTTGAGTTAACAAAAGAGATATATCACTTGTATTTCGATATTTCCATAGGTATAATGTAATTACGCTTACCTTGTATAAATCTTAGAATAAAATAGCCCACCTTATGTTAGGTTGGTAGTGAATAATTTTGGAATGCGATAACATCGAAAAATGCAACTAAATGTAGCGTCTTTAATGTCCCAATCTCCACTGAAATAAGACTCCCGGTGGATTTAAGGTGTTTGAAATTATAAATGCTGCGATAAAAGAAAATTTATTTAATGTTCCTGAAAAATTATGTTGCCTTCAGATTATTCTTAGTAACTATAGCTAAGTTGAATGATATAATTCCAGATTGGGTAAATTTGAATAACTGAAAATTATTTTTAAAGGCTTGTGTAATAATTGTGCAAAGTTACATCTTGATATTTAAATTTATATGACGAGCCAGTATATTTATTTTATTTTATTATTTATTTCGAATTGCTGTCGTTATAACTTTATAGAGTTACTAGGGCTGGAGAGAGGAAAATGATCTTGTTAACTTAATTTGTAGTTAACTTTTAATTTTATTTAGGTTTTATCCGTACATCATCATCATCCCAGGACTTAGCACAGATCTCCACTATAGAACCTATTCTATTTTAAAAATCGGGAATTACTCGTATAATTCTTTAAATTAAGTTTTCTTGTGACAGATTATTAGAGTCTATCTTGTCTCGAATTTGGTTCAAGATTGGTTAGCTGGATGTCATGCACAGTAGCCTATTTTTAATAGTCATAATTATTTGGACACCGTTAAAATATTTTTTACCTTATCTAGAATGTGCACTGCAATTAATTCATTTTGAATGGGATTATTATTGAGCATGAATATCCAGTAAGGGATTACTGTTTTTCGATAAACTGTCAATAAAATTTCCGCCAGCCAAACTGTTTTCGGCTTTACAACCAAATTCAGTAAGAAAATATTTTATTTTTTATTTTATAGTTGCGTTAAAAATTGATAATTGGTATAATCACCACGCCTACCATTTTATGATACTGAATAATTAGTCAATGATGTCAGTGTATTAATTAGTCAGTTTGACGACACTGTATTATTTTTAGACAAGCACCATACTGGGGGAGAGTTATTGATACAAATTACTAGTAATCTTAAGAGTTTTATTTTACACGTTTAACTTAGTTCTTACAATTGACTAGATTTAAAATTAAGTTATTACATGTTGTAAAGTACAGCTGCTATAGTGACAGGTTACAACTACAAGGCTTCAACCATTTTACAGAAAGTTTTAACTAAACTTCGAGGGCAATAACTTTTTGGAAATTTCAAAGAACCAAATGTGCCGCCATAACTAAGGGTGCCTGTCCACCAGAGTGAAGCGAGGCAGCGGGGCGGAGAATTAAATAATCATCAGCCAATAGAATTGCACAAAATGTCTGTGTAAAAATTATGTGCAATCTTTTTGGTGGATAGGCCACCTTACGCTGGAGTCAAAAGAAGGTAGCATAACTTGAGTTGACCGGAAAGAGGATCCATGGTGATGAAATAATTTTATTATTCTGTTTGCAGCAGTACTTTGACAACACATTTACAGGCCACAATCACAGAACATTCTCTGACAAAGCGTTTATGGTGTAAATTTGCTCACCAACACTAATTAACCACATCCGTATTTGTAACGATACCGAAGGCACTTTTCGCTTTATATTTAAGCTTTAAACTCCGATGCAGGACATAGAAATGAAGCCAATACCTAAAGCAAAACAAAATAAACTCTTGAAATAAAGTCAAAACTGATGACCATACAGTTAGTTTCAGTCATTTTACTGTTTAACTTTACTGTCGTAAACTGTCATTGCATTTACTTTCACGCTTTACTCTGCGTACACGCAAATCTCATAGTTCTACCATAGTTTGCCTTAAAATATCAACCTAATAAATTCGCAGCATGTCATCGAAGTCTTTTGGGTGCATGTGGCCTGCGCTTTAAGTCTGATGCCTCACATTATAAAGCCGACATTGTCATACGGGCCGGTGTGGGCTGAATCTGTTGTCATGACAGAATCTGATCTGGTGTTGTGGAGTCGCACAGCTGGCTTCCATGTCGGTCTGGTTTTGAATAGCTCTTTACCGCGCTGAAATGGACAAGTATTTTTATAAGTCTATTTAACAGGTTCTGTAACAAACTTTTAGGTAACACGGGGCTGAATGCTGCTGTGTGAATTGTCCAACAATATTTATTTGAATACTTACTATGTAAAAGAGTTAATATTTATTTATTTACTCTTCCTGGCAAAAACTACTGAACAACATCTTGAATGTAGAATTTAACGAATATTATTCACAGTATGAAAAGACGACCATTTCATCTTTTATACATCTTGGTATGGTTCATTCATAAAAATTTAAACTTACATGCTACTAATTTTAATTATACAAAATAATAAATTATAACAGGCAGGTATTAAAAATAAATCTAATCATTTATAATGTCAAAACGATGAAGGAACGCAAGACGCAAGACGAGTAGCATGTTTATGTATCAACTAACTGTAATCCCAAAGCCGTCTGGGCACCCAATTTCAACCAAAGACTAATAACAGTAGTACTAGAAGATTCACGTTCATAATATAAGTATAAAAATCAGATCAGTAAGAAACGTGGAGAAGTGAAATACTTTACATTAATATGTAATTGTTCACTAACCACCCTAATTTAAATACTTTTGTTTAATTGGTAAAAGCTCTAATGACACCCAGGACACAAGCTTTAAGCTTAGTTTGGGTCTCAGTGTTAATTCTTTAAAAAACTAGTCAAATGTGTTAGAGTAAGTATGTACTTATAGTATAGTGTTGTAATGTCTTTTTTGGTAATATTTTTTTTTATATTTTATCTTTAACTTACGTATCCTTGATATAAGGCCCAGATAACGCCGACAGGGAACAGAATGAGCGTCGATAGACCGACGGCCCAGCCCAGCATGTCGGCGAACCAGGGGAATATGTAGTCGTCGTATGCTGGCGGAGTCCAGTCCGAGAATATAAACGCTAGAATACCCTGTGAAAGAAAATAAATGATTATAATTCTATATAAAATAAATATGATCCATATTAATAAAATATAATTGCTGTTAGTCTCGCTAAAATTTGTGAACGGCTCGGCTTATGTAGCTGATTTTGTTCTTGTCATATTTATAGTAGGGCAGGTTTAAAAATTGAGACAGGTATATAAGCGAAGGCGGGCCAACTGGTACCTTATATAAAAGTGAATTGGTCGCTCACGAAGGGTTACTTAGTGCGCACCCTTAGTTAAATACTGATGCTTAATCAGCTAACGCTATTTAGCAAATTATCGAATATTTTTTTTATTTTTTCATTTTCAAAAGTTACGCAACCTTTTATTTTAAAGTACCCACAAACTTTAATAATCATTTATTAGCGTAAATATTTTTTAGCGGGACCATTTGCTCATACAAAATTATATATATCAATATTCTATCTAACCTAGAACATACCCGAATAAGTTATGTAAATTAACAATAAAACGATTAAACTAGACTTAGTACATCCGGATTAAACTTTGGCCACTGCCAAAAATCAGTTGCTGATATTCTGATATTCATGTGATAATATAAAATCACGGCATTTACAAACGTGATGCTAAACATGTGTTCATAATTGGGTACCTACCCTTTATCTGTAGTAATCTTTTAACTTGTAATCAGTAATAGAAGATTATTACTGATAATATACCTAATGTTGCTAAGTAGTTTGTTCTTATTTTACAAGAATAATTAGGTTGTTTGAATAATAATTGATTTATGGCTGTCACGTCAGCAATCGAAATAGAATTTAATTGAGATTATTTGAATATTACACTTACTGTTACACTTTTTTATGTACCTATACTTTTTTGTACTGTGTTTTTTTGTTTTTTTGGTGTGCAATAAAGTATAGTGTATTGAATTGTAATATTTGTAATATATAGCATAGTCATTTATTTTTAGATCAATCATTGTCATCATAATTTCAGCTATCTTACGTTTATTTCTGAACATTATTACGTCCCATTAAGATTTAATTTGTTTCAGACATCATTTCATTATCATCATCATAAGAAAATGCATATCAAACAGAAAAAGCATGAAGGAAGACAGTGAAGAAGGATTTTTTGTAATTCCAAGTGCGTTTTATCATCGTCATATCTTTACCTTGTTTATGTACAACGTTTTTAAAAGTTTGCAATGAGTAAACTAAAAAAATAAGAAATAAAATATTTAATCAGTACTTACGACACTTCCAACCGGAATAATAACGGACCAAACAATCTTCCAGTACCACAACTTTACACCTCTCATTTTCATCTTCATGTCTTCAAGATCTGCTATCGCTCGATTGATGCCATAGCACCAACTAATGGATACTGCCTGAAAAAAAATTAAATAAAATAAATTTAAAGAGGTAGATTAATAATAATAGGGAAATCTAGGCAAACCATAAAAGTCTGGCTTGTAAACATTAAAGATTATAAATATAACCTTGCAAAGATTTATTAATAGGTAATTTATATGTTACCCAAACACTGTATTAATTTTATGAAATAAATACGGTTCTATTTGTTGTGACTTGTACACAACAAATAGAAGTCTTGTTTATTTGTAAAAATACTAACTTTAACCCTAAGATTACTGTGACAAAATATTTATTATATTTATTTCATGCAAGTGAAAAGAAAATGAATAAATCTTAAAAGCATCAAATAACGTAAATAATACTTCTGTCAGTCTATTGTCTACTGTTAACACTGTGAGCACTCCGAGCAACTCCGAGCTGTAGAGCTCGGAGTTGCGGCAGAGCAGGCTCTCGACTGCACCGCCGAGCTTGCGCACTGAATGTGTTAAATAAATATAAACTGTAATTACCTCAGCCATACCGATGAGGAGAATGGCCCACGACGCCGTGTTCCAGTCAAGCAGCGTGAACAGGTACACGCCCCCGCTGAAGCACATCGGAAGTCCCAGTAGGAAGCAGGCAAAACAAGTGAATGCTGTCACCTATAACAAAAATATACATTCTTAATTGATGAATAACAATTACATTGACCTCTGTGGCGCTGCGGGAAGATTGCGACGCAAGAGGCTTCAATTTGCGCCACGGGACAAATTTTTTTACAATCTGCAAATATTTGTTGGTGGAACTCTTCTAAGGCCGGTAAAACACGGCTAAACTTTAACTACAATTAATTAGGTTGCAGCAACGCTGCGCCAAACTTAACCTCATTGCATTAAACCCTTATTCCAATTACAGGCTTCAAAATTAAACATACTCTGGGGAATCCAACCCTTTCTCAGCACTTGAAATCGCGGTATAGCCACCCATATACTTAAGCCCTTACCGTTATAAATAAGCCAAAAGTGAGGACTAGATAACTTTTTGTGAGTGGCTTTACGTCTGTTTTGTCACTTCCCGTTCGAGTTTTGATAGCTTTTGAAAAGAGCCGCGGGCTCCGCTGGCGGGCTGCAATTTGTCCTGATTGTTATCTCTTGTAACACTACCCTGATTTTCAGCTGTGCCCATACTTTTTGCCGCATGTTAAAAAGTAAAATAAAACTCTTATTGGGGATTTTTGATTTACTGAACGTTTTTTTTTGTTTGCATATTTTCTTTTGAGAAAGGTTTTAACAAGCTTTTCGCTTTGTTGGGTTGTCCGTCTATGCTGATTTTTGTCGCAGGAAACAACTTTTTATGAGGCAAATAATTTGTATAAGTCATCCTAAACCTAAGCCACAGATTATAGAAAAAGAAATAAGCATATCTAACATATAAAAAATGTGGTTTACTTGAAGTTACACATGTTAAGACAAAGACAAAACAAGAATAATCAGATACCTAAATTAACTAAGACTACGTCATAAAATTTGCGCTCCTAGTTTTTTCTGTACGAAACTTTAACATACTCAGTCCGTAAATCTTATATTAGAATTGGCTGCGTATCAATTGATCGCGATTAGTTTGTATGACACAAAGTTAAGAATTCAAGTAACTTAACTTCCGCTCTCATACATGGCGTCTCATATTTCATGCGGAATGTCCGATTAAGTTGAAAATAATTGTGGTCTAGATATCTTTTATAACGGACTTGCCAAGAGTAATGGGACTATAAATCTATTTGGACAACACTGGAAATAAAATGGTAACAATCGAAGTAAACTTCATTATTTTAAAATATTTTAGCGCAAGGCGCATAATAATAAGTACTGGTGGTTGACACAAACATTGTTTCTAATCCAAAATATCGAAATATAAATTAATAATAAATAATACTTAAATGTAACATGTAAATAAAATCCAATCAATATAAGCAACCCATTTACTAATATTGAAAAAATAATAAACTGATATTTTAAATCGTAACCTCCACTTCGAAAACACTTTAAAGTGAATAATTTTAAAATTCCAGTCGAATATTCATTAACCTTTTATTCATGTTTTTGAATATTTGGCTAACGATTTATTTATTGTTATAAAAGAAACATATTTCATTAGTGCAACTTACTCTCCAATAGTTCTTCCTCAGATGAGGCCAACGATCAACAATCGCAGTATTGATGGCCTCGATTCCCGCGAACTGACTGCCAAGGCCGAGGATGAACAGCATGAGGAAGAAGAGAATCGACCAGAGTTGGGGCACCGGCATCTGGAGCAGAGCTTCAGGGTACGCCACGAAGGCGAGCCCTTGTTGCTGTGACGCCACGTCTGTGGAGAAATAGACAATTTCATTTTAGTTGGAGAACGTAGAGTGATGGATGGACACATTTTACAGAAGTATTGATGAATTCTATTTGTTATTTTATAGTGATTGACTCTCTCTTAATTTTCTAATAATTAATTGATGAATTATCTCTAAATAATGCTTATAAGAAGGATTTCAACAATTTCCCTAATATTTTAATTTCAACAGGAAATATAACGTACTGTCCCTGAAACTCCGTCCGCGTTAAATTTATCTTTGTTTGGAGGCCTTGAGCTAGAATTTAAATAAATCCTGTGTCCCTGTATCATTATAAACTCGTATTTCGTCCATTAGCAGTTAATATGATGATGATGATTTCAACGTGATAATGACACGTCCTTAATATCCAAAACGATTCCACAGCATTATCAAAACAAGTGTTAATAATTCGACAACACAAGAGTATAGTAAATATTGTTGAACAGATAAAATGATGTTATAACGTCTGTTGTGCCGAGCAATAAAATGACTCTTATCGCGTCGTACCGATGGTGATTAATAGATATGGCTGTGAGTTATGGTAAAACGCAGCTTATCAAGACCCGCCATAGCTTCACTAAGCCTGATGAATAAGTTTTTACTCTGTGCCAATTGCTTACTTAATACTGATCGTTTTTATTGCACCAGAATTGTCCACTGTCAGCTTATTTATATATGGAACGTTCAGTGTGGACCTGCTTCCTTTATCGAGAGAGTTGGTTTATAAGACAGAGATAAAGATAAATACGTCTAATTAGGTAATAATATAAATAGGTATGAAATTGATTAAACAGTTGGTAATTGGCCGCAGCTTTGAACAAATCGTTTTCATTCTTATTAGCTGTTTGGGCATTCCAAAATAATGCGCGCGGATAATATTATGACTATTACTAGATCTAAGAAGCTTTTGTTTCAAAGGGAATCAAGAGACCAATAATGAATCTAATAAAAATCAATAAAAATAATCCCTAACCACGCTATGGTTGAAAAGCGTTTGTTAATGATTAGTCCAAGTTGATTATTCCGCGCGCACGCCTAAGGCCTCGGTCTCGAAACCAGCGGGCAGCGGGGCGGCGGCGGCGGCGGCGCGGGCGAGGGGCGGGCAACGCATACCTGTTCTCGAAACCAGCGGGCAGATCGCGCGGCGCTGTAGCGGCGTAGTGTTGTGTTCGTGGTTGTGTTGTCGACATTCGCAAACGAAATGTCTGAAAATCGGCGACAACATCTTTTTGATTCAAATGTATTCCTAAGGCTCGATTTATTGTGGGGAAAAGAAGAAGTGGATCCCTACTATAGGGCAAGGAAACTAAATGGCGAGTTTTATCGAAATTATGAAGAACAGAAACAAAATCCCGATAAATTCTACGACTACACCAGAATGAGTGTAGAAACTTTTGACTATATTCTAGAAACTATCAAGAGTGATTTAGAGTCTGGAATTAATCCAAAAATTGTAATTGTATTTATTGATAGTTTCAAAAAGGAAGTGTTGTACCTACTAATTTAGTAAATAGTTTGGCATCGGTATTAAGTTCCCAGATACAATAATTTTAATTAAATACCTACTACACACTAATCAGCCTTAATTATTTATCTTTGACGAAAAATATAATATAAAAACGTTTCGTATGAAATAAGTAACATAACAGTTTGTCATTTATTTAAAAAAAAAGTACAACACTATACTACAATGCAGACGCGCAACGCGGTACGGTCACCGCTCGACTGGAGTGCACCGCTCGTAGCCCGCCCCCGCGCCGCTCCCGCGCCGCTGTTTTCGAGATTCGGTCCATTTGACAATACGCAAAAGATCCTGCCGCTCCCGCGCCGCCGCCGCCGCCGCCCCGCTGCCCGCTGGTTTCGGGACCGAGGCCTTAGGCGAGCAAACAATTGCACAAACTGCGAAACTACAGCGTGGTTGTGATTCAAACTTGTATATCGATTACATTTATTTTTTCTAGTTATTTAGTTCTTATAAAGAAAAATAAATAAAAAATAAACTTATTTTTTTACAGCCATGCTATGAGAACGGAACGATAGATATCTAGATGCCGATCATGTTACCTATTATTGTTTTGATGAATAAACTTCAGATATTTTGAAAAACTCAAACACTTTTTGAGGATAAAGGAATCCCCCCCCCAAAATAAAGGAAGATATTTTTCTTTTACTGTATTGACTTGTCTAGAATTTGAGATTTTTCCAAATATTTTATCGTCTATGAAGTCTTAAATATAAATGAAGGATAAGGAAAGTATTTTCATTCATATAATATCTCATAGTGGCGATCAAAGTTACAAACGCCTACAATCCACGGCAGAACACTGTCCAATAGTCCATAATGAATAGTTCATTCTCAATTCACAATTTCCAAACACTCCATCCCCAGTTGAAGCCTGTTACCGATGCAGGCTTGTTTGTTCTGCTCGCCAAGATAATAGATTGATTAAACTGTAAATATTTCATTGCGGCCTGGTCTGCGGTGAGATCGATTCCCTGCTACGTAATTGATTGCTCTGAGCGCAGGGAAAAATGTAATGGAATCGATACACAACAATGTCCCAGATGAATTGACCTTTATACTCAACATCATAAGCATTTTATTTTATAGGGTTTCTTAAAATGTTTTCACTTTTACTAAAATATGGCCGAATGAAGCCCCCCCTTATTTTCTAAGACTCACAGCTCACAGACTCACTTTCTAAACATTCATGATGAGAAATAGACATTAAAAAATTCTTTTTTTGAAAATACATATTTAAATATAGCTCATACCATCAACACTGACTCCCATCTGTTGGGCCTGAAAGCCGAGCACGGAGAAGACAGCAAACCCAGCGTAGATGGACGTGCCGAAATTCGCGAGACTCACAAACACCGCGTCAAAGTGGCAGTTGTTGTAGAAATCGTTGTACGAAGCCAGAGTCACCAGGGACCCACACGCCACTCCGAAGGAGTAGAAGATCTATTAACAATACGAAAAGGCATTAATTGTCAACAATCAAACAGTCGTAATAGACAACAATTAGATAATGTGTTTTGATTTTGGAAAGGTTGACTGATCGAATTATCGTTGTCAATTGGGTCAATATTGACTTGTGCATAAATTTATCTTTTAAGTTCTATTAAATACTAATCAAACCCTACATGTCATAGGTTACACATTCACTTTTAATTTATCATTATACAAACACATAAATGGCTGAAAATTTGTTTTGTTTTATTTTTGTTTTTTATTTTTATTTTATGTTATTATTTTGTTAGTTATCACGTAAATGGCTAAAAAATGATTTAGACTAACACATTATCACCAGTTAAAAATATTACAAAAATTAAAACCTAAAAGTAAATGTATTAACAACATTTAAACTTCAAGAAGATGCCCAGAGCATTCGTTTCCCACCTACTAAACAACAATTCCCAGTAACAAAGCACCTCAGGTATCTAACTTCATCGGACCAACTGTAAATAGGATTAGTTCAAGTCTTGCACTAAGGCAATTCCAACTGAGAACCTACTTACGCTTAACGGTGCAATTTATTCATTGACGTTAGTTTAAACTAAGTTTAGCCGCAATGCTAAGACCTAATTTCACCACTCTCCGTTTGTTAGTTTAACATCCCGTTATGTTTAATCACTGTCAGTTTACGTATATTTATGGACTGTTAATTATTTAATGGGATGTTAAACTAACAAACAGAGAGTGGTGAAATTAGGTCTAATCAAACTTAAATTAACAACGGAATCAATCACGTGATAATAGCGTGGTAAACAAACTTTCTACGTTTCAACAATACATCATAAGAAGTCTTCACCTGAAGGAGTGAGCGTTCCGCCATGCTCCGTCTCCTCTATGTGTGAACATAGAGGAGACGGAGCATGGCGCGCACACTCAAATGAAATGGGAAACTACCATATCTTTTGAATCATTTCTTATGCCATTTTTTCCGAGTTATTTGGTTATATGAATTATAAGTAATTAAAAAGCAGGATAACAAGGAAATACTGTAAATCTTATTATTGTCCCCATAAACATACCTGAGAGGCTGCATCTCCCCAAACACCAGGCTCCAGAAGTTTCTCCCAATCAGGAGACAGGTAGAACAGGATGCCGTCACCAGCACCTTCCAATGTCACACCTCGGATCAGCAGCGCAGTCAACATGACGT
Organism: Chloroclystis v-ata; assembly: GCA_963691955.1. Classification (NCBI taxonomy): domain Eukaryota; kingdom Metazoa; phylum Arthropoda; class Insecta; order Lepidoptera; family Geometridae; genus Chloroclystis; species Chloroclystis v-ata. The sequence continues at coordinate 3,822,088 of OY829902.1, read as the reverse complement.
AGGGGAAGAGAGCTGTGAAGTATACTACTTTTCCAGCTGACTGTACACCCTATAGAAAAAAGAAGAAAAAAATAAGAATACAACACAGATTATAGAAAACCGAGAAACAGTTCAAATACAATAAATGTTTTTTATTTTCAAAAAAGTGTTTAACAAATTACTTAAAAGGTTTAGTATATGAATACAGTAGGTATTCATTCAAACTACTTCATTCAAATCCGGTATCTGTAAATTCTTTAAGGCTTCATGTGTAGACCATATTACTACGTGAAAAAATAAGGTTAGAATACGCTTTAAAAAAAAAATAGAAAAGTTTATTCAAATCTGGGCTTTTAAAAGGTTTTGTGCGGACTCACATACATTATATTGACGAAATCGCTTGGTGCGATGGAAAGGATAGCAAAAATCTGCGTGTGTCATCGATGTAACACGTCCAATTCAATTTCTAATTCATTAGAATATCATGATATTATAATAAAAATTATATTAAGTAGGTTCATTCAAGTATAAATAATAAACTACTACATGTTTTGTAACTTGGTGTAATTAATAAAAGTATTTGTATCACAAAGCAGCACAATATCATAACTAGAGACACAGAGGCCAATTAATTATTAAGATCTTACGGAATCAAATGGCATTAATCTTTAAATCTTAGTCAAAGAGTGCCTTTTGTGATTTCAATAAGATTAATTTGAGACAAACCTTTATCACACAGAAGAAGGCAATGAGCCACGAGCCGAACAGGCAACCGACTAAATGCCACTGCATCGTTCCCCAGTTTTCCCAAGTGGCTCCATTTATTCCCAAAACTCTTTCACTGCAAAAAAAAGTTAGAGTTATATTCAAACCAACAGCAAAATAAGTTCATATTTCTATTGAAAAATATTTTTTGGAAAAAAATTTATGACCTTACAAGTACACAAAGTATAAACAAATTCGTCCCGCTTTTTGTTCCTTCTTATTAAGAGTATTTTTATACCATTAAAACTACGCAATGAAATTTGATGCAGTTTTTAGGTTGATTCAGAAGGTTTTATGTCCATTTACTAGAAGCTAAGCGAGGGCGGATCGTTAGTATTAAATAAATTAAAGACAATAAGAATCCCTGTGCAACGTTATGTAGGCATCCGTAAGATTTTCATAAAGTCTTTCTTTATAATTATCTAACGGATGCCGCCGTCGGAATAAATATTTGTCATAGTTTTCTTGAGTTATTGCTGTTTTCACTTTGAAACATGTAATTTGACTATGAAAGGTTTAACAAAATCTCAAAAATAGATAATATAACATTTGATTGTAGGTGCATTTTGGGTGTTAATATAAAATAAGTATTCGCGAAGATTACACATTTTATCTGATAAAAGGATACCTGATATGTAGGATTTGCCAAATATAGGTATCGGAAAGGGTATTGCAAATTGTATGGCGTCATTGTGACCCAGGGAAATTAATTAATAATGTATTAATTAGAATAGAATAGAATAGATAGAACAGATAATATTTCTTGTTGAAAGATTTATGTAGGCTTTGAAAACAGGTGCTTTAACGGTGAAGGCAAACATCGCGAGGAAACTGGCATTCTGAGAGCTTTGTAAAGTTTGAAGGACATGTGTCATTCAACAACCAACTTGGCCAGCGTGGAAAATTAAGGCCTTAACTCTCTTGTCAAGAATGTTGTCCCTGTGTCCCAGCAGTGGGAACGTATACAGGGATGATGATGATGACACTGCCAAGCAGCACGCTTCATACTACATATTTCATACGCACGTAGATGCATTTTAATGTCAACACACTAGGCGTGTTTATAACACGTCATGTCATCAGATATTTGCAAGCAATAATTGAAACACACGAATTCAAAGAGCCCGGTGCATGGCTGAGTGTAAATTGATAATAATAATGTAGTAAGTGAAGATTTAAATAAAGTATAATTATTTTCAGATATTGGCTACTAGGTGACTTTGTCTTATCTAAATCGAACTCGTGATGTAGTTTCACTTAATAAGATAACTAAGATAATTTTAGAATTAGTCATTAAATTAAGCTTCAAGAAGGTGTGGAGCGGTGATTGGCTGATTAAACTGCAAAGGACATTATGAAAGATAATATTGTCAAAAATTATATGAGATAAAAATGTACGATTATTTATGATGTTCTTATGCATAGGTAACTCTTCTTTCCGGTCTGTTATAAATAATTTAAAGAGCTTGGTTATTTAATAAAATAAGAAAATATATTTTATGTAATCAAATCAGTTGAAGGTCTGCTTGCGACGCAGGAGGTTGCGGATTCGATTCCCGCCTCGGAATAAAATTTGTACGATCTGCAGATATTTGAATGTATGTATATTATATTAAGTATATCAGAAATCTAGCACCCGTAACACAAGCTTCAAGCTTACCACGGGGCTAGATGTTGCTGTGTGAATTGTCCGGCAATATTAATTTATTTTTTAGTATTTACAATAATATACTGTATCGTACAAATATAATGAACTGTCGACTCGTAATTATTATGTCATTATCAGAATATCCTGATAAGTAATACTACTTTATATTTTTGCGTTTATGTAATATAAGTTTTATAATCACCTCACCACCGTATTTTTTAATAATTTTTGTTCTTGTTGATGAAAATATTGATTGATTATCTTGATTTTTATATCTTTGAGTATGACAGTACGGCATCGCACATCGGGATTTCATCATTCTTATCACATAATCGAATCTAATCTTTCATTACATGAGAGGTTTGGTCAGTGATACCAACAAGCATGATTTTCTTAAAATTTATAAAATTAAATTCGAAATGACTCGTCTATAAAGATTACAGTGACCTGTATTGAAAACGATTTTATTTCATAGATTGCGTTTATTATTTAAAATGTATCAATCAGAATATTGAAGATTGTGTGAGATGTAAGCTTATAATATCGTTCAACCCTGTTATATCAATCAATCAATCGATTATCACTTTATTGTACTTGTAAAATAAAAACAAAGTTAGAAAAACTTAATACCTACTATCTAAAAGTTAAAAGTACAAGGGGCGGCCTTATCGCTGAGAGCGATCTTTTCCAGGCAACCGTATAGTGGAGATATTATATAATACTTACTTATAATATTCCTCCGAAGCCAAAGTCCTCGTAACATTGGTATACCACGGGACCTGTTGATCTCCATCCATACAGTACAGGCCATTGTACGGTTGGAAGCCAGTAATGGTGCAGATGTCGCCCACACTGACGCATTGACGGAGGAAATACGTCAGATCTGACGCATCTCCAGTGTTGTTCTCGCGACAAGCTCTGTCGTATTCACCGCTGTAACAAACTGATATTTCGTCGATTTTATTACTTTGATAAAATCTGGTTCATGACAACAAATCAATGTTTATATTATATTATTTGTGAATTATTTGTGTCCACATTTTATGTTTTTGTTTTGCAGCCCTAAGAAAAAAGACTACCAGTTTTTAATAAAAAAAAACACAATAAAATTAGAGGACTAACCAGCAAAGTTGTGGAAAAAGTACCTCATTCATAACCATTTCCACCTCATACCTATAATTATTATGTGGCACCTTGTATTTTACAATCGGTAACTAACTCATATCCATAGATATTATGAGACACCTTGTACTTGATAGTCGATTAATAACTCATTGACCATTCATAAGGCCATTAGGATCGGAATTCGCATTCCTTTCCTATCGCCCCGTGATAATCGCGATTGATACTGATAAAAACAATTATGATTATGATTAATCGAACTGCAATAATGTTCATTATTACATAGACTTTAATTTTTTTAAGAAATTAGTATTCAAAAAAATTAGTTTAATACATTCACCGCCTAAGTTGAAGCTGCAGCCTGTAGCGCATCTCGGGCACTGATAGTGTTAGTTTAGCAATATTTTAATTATTAAATATTTAAGTTTAACTGAAATATCAGGTATAGAATAAATTCGAGCTCATAGCGATAGCGTAGTGGCTAGCGCAGCCAGGGCTAAACTAGAAGCCGTGGGTTCGTAACCGTTAAGTAACCTTAGTCTTCGAGAGGAGGTTCGAGCGTTATGATCTTTGTAATTTTTCTAAACCATTTTCTAATATACAGATAGTAATAAAATTATACTTACAGTCAGTATTATAGCTGTTAGTGCAAGATCCCCAAGCCAGATTGCCGGTCAAAGACACAATGGTATAAAACAGCGTCCAAGAGACCACAATCATGTAGTAGATAGAGATGATGGTAATGACCACAAGAGTGCAGTAGCCAAGCCCGCTGAAGAACGGAGCGATGGAACCGAAAGCTTGGAGAGGACCGATGGCGGTGTACTGGCCAATGTATAACTCCAGGAAGAACAGCGGCATGCCGATGAAAATCAGCATTATGAAGAATGGAATGAGAAAAGCACCTGCAACAAAAACAAATATAAGTAAAAGATAAGGAAAAGATTTTTGATGATACGATATGACAAATTAGGTACCTACACAATCATCACTGCTTCTACGCTGAAAAAATCCTTGAAAAAGCCTGCGAGTAGGTATTATTAGAAAGTGATATTTTTGTGAAAAATAATCTCGTGACGCATATTTGAACAGATCATAAAGTAGAAGTGAGATTTATTATTAAACCCCCTCATTATTATAATTTATTTCGTAATATGAAGGTAGAATACTTAAACTATTTTATCGCGAGATTGGTAAAAAAAAGGATAGGTACATAATAATCATTTTCTACCATCAGTAATACAAAATTAAAAGTTCTTGTAAAAGATTAAATTAAAATACTTACCTCGTTATGACAGTGGAATTATTAATTCAAACCATTTCAAGATAAAGCAAAACTCTGAATTCGTAGAAATATGAAAATAGATTTTTTATCTCAATTATTTATTATAATATCAGCGACTTTGCCCGCGTTTTAATTCACTTCCCCGCGTTATGGTAGATTTACCCTGCTGTTATAGACTATATTATTGCGAAGTTCCATCAGAAACTATTAATTTTTTAGAACACGAAACGGGTAACATTCCATGATTCAAATGTTTTTGAGTTTCCCGATATTTCGACACTGTTGCAAGCGCCATGTTCACGGTCAGACTGATGACACTGGCGTGTAGGCAGACCGTTATTGACAAACTAAACGATCTACCCTCTTTCTGAGTCTTTTATTGCGAAAAGTGTTGCTACCACCTGTTTCATTCTCTAATTCAACTCGATTGCGACAAACTACACTAACTGTATCGGGCCAAGCGGCACTGCACTTTATCGATTTTTTCATAACGCTACCACAGGTTGCCAGGTTCCAGATAATTGAAAACCATCTTCACGATTGAAATTCCTTCCTGAGTTTTGTTACCTCAATCGCCTCTTGTACCAATCTAGGTACCTATATAAAATCTCTCCGATGAAATTACTTGAGGGCTATGTAATTCGATCCAGTGATTAGAGCCCGACTCCAATAGGTGTTGCGTTATTGCTGACTTGTGGATATCAGCTTTTTTAAATGTTTAAGCGCACATAAATTATCAAAATGTAAATTATGAAAAATTTAGAGATTATGAAATACAGGGTTTGAACTAAAATGGGTTTGAATTTAAAGGCAAGTGTGCTCTCATTTAGCTAACACGGCCATCTTATATCTATAGCTAATGCATAAAGAATATGATTAAGTTGTTTACCTCCTCCATTCCTGTAGCAAAGGTAAGGGAACCTCCATACGTTTCCCAACCCGACTGCGTACCCCAGGCACGCTAGGATGAACTCCAGCGGACTACCCCATTTCGCTCTCGAAGGGGTTTGAGACCCATTTTCCAGATTTGCAGAACCGGTTACCGAAACTTTGTCATGTCCGGATTTCCCGTTGTTTGACTGTGGGCAAAAAGGATTTAAGCTACACTAAATTAATTTGTTTAACACACCAAAGCTTATTTTCCTATAAGAAAGTTCCCGAGTATCCATAAATGTTTCTAAGTGTCTTATAATTAGTTAGGAAAGTCTCGGTAAAACATCAGTCTATACAACAGGGGACGCCATTTAAGGCTCATTTGCCTACATTATCTGATCCAACTTCCCTTTTCAGCGGTAATCTAATAATATATTCAGGGAGACAGATTTGGACTTTTGGATCACTTTGAGGTGTCTCAGTTTTGTACCAATAAGGTAATTAGAGAAGTTTGCGCTGTCCCTGCGAAATCCCAACGAACAAGGGAATAATCGTCCCTATTATAATGCAAATTGTGACGAGATGAATGAAGTCGGACGCCACTCGTTCGATTTGAATTCCAAATAATGTTATGCCGAAGTTCGCTGGGGAACGACTAACTTCTTACCCACATACTTTATGTTTATGAGTTTGTATAACAGAAATGTGGAAAACTGTGGAGTAGGAGCATACAAAATGACTGCTTTATTTCAAACAGTTGACTGGTGTATAAAGTTAGACAATGCGACCGTGCGAAGCGAATTGCATCTCTCTGGGTACATACAGTAAAATGTTGGCAATTTTATTACTAAAGACCACAAAGTCATGAGTAAATTTGATACATAAACGTATTTTTTTACAACAGAGCACTAAGAGAGATACTAAGTAGCTTTATTGTAGCTACTAGCACCACAATTTTTAATTATAGTTTTATAATGTCTTTTTGATATTATTGTAGTCGAGTTTAATTGGACTTTGCCATGTAATATCATGAAATATTAGGGTAATAGAGATTGAAAAAGCATTCAAATTCTGATATGATTCATAATTTTCATCTTTATCAACTAATTGTACACAATTATAATAAATCAGCGAACATAGCCAACCAAGATTAAATTCAGATTGGCAGTTTTTCGAGTATAGGCGATTTTGGTTACGAATGACATATTTGAATGGGATAGAAACTGAAAGTTTTGTGAAGTTTTTATGAATATGAATTATTAAATAAAATAATAAATAAATGTTGCTGGACAATTTACACAGCAGTATCAACTAGTAGATAAACTAGACTAGGCACTAGATTGACTGATTATAGAATAATACATACCTACTTATATAGATATATTTTTTATTAAACATTTATAGAACACCCTGACACCGGAACAATTATCTACGGATCGTTCAAATGTTTGTTCCGAGGCAGGCATTGAACCTGCAACCTCCTGCGTCGCAGGCAGACTTTCATCCGCTGCGGCACAGAATTTTAAAGTAGGCTGAAAAGACACGAGACGGAGGCACAAAGCCTGAAATATTTCGCATGTAAAGTTATAGCGAAGTTTTCCATGTTCAAGAATCTCCTCAGACATTGCCATCAGACGGAGTTGCTCAAAACTTTGCCTGATTTCTATGAACGCACGCTGCACCTGAGTCCGACTTGTTTAACTTTTAAATTGCTTCGAAACGGCACTACCTCTGAATAACGGTGTCATGACAAAGTTAGATAGTTAGGAATTTTGACGAACCGTCTCTGATTAGTTTGAGCTGCAATTAGCAAGTTTGATTGTTGACTTTGATTGAACTTTTTTAATATAATAAATAAGCTAAGCTAGGCCGAATATTTAATCTTATGTTCTAAGGATAAAACATGTTATTTCGTTATCTTATTTCTAAAATATTTCATTATATCCGTTTAAAAATGATGAACTTGAGTATTCAAAATTATAACACTTGGTTGTATAATCAGTCTTTGATTTAGTATTATCTTTTAATCCGAATATCAGGCTGATAAATAATTTTTATCTGTTCATTACTACTGATTTTAATTGTTACTACGGTTTTTGAAACTTATTCAATGTTTTAAAAATCTAAATTCTAATAAATATGGAACTATGTCTGATTTTGAGCTAAATCAACCGCCATCCGTAATTTTTTTTTTCAAATAAACTTGTTTGCAAAAATGTTTATTCTTACTTAAGTTTCAAACATAATGATAACAATATTTAAACCTCCTTTTAAGTGTATTATTTCATGTGTTCGGAGTAATCGCTCTATTGTTTTAAAACTGTAATTATAATCGCGGTTTTATTAGCATAGCATTAAGTTCTATCAAATACCAATAAATTCTCCAAAAAGGATAAACAACCGTCTTTGGTACAGAAACATTTTTATGTTTTAAAATAATGTTAATGAAAAAGAGTGTTATTAGGGTAACATTTAGCTAATCGCCAATCTATATAAGTACTGAAGAAATCGCCAGATTAAAATAGTTGTATTTTTTATTGAATTGTAATGAGGATTAATTTTTAATTGTTTACTCACTGAGAAAAATGATAAAAAATAAAATTGGACGAAGATTATTTAAAAATAATTCAATTTGAAGTTATCGTATGTAAATTTGTTATTATAAATAAATATGAACTTTGTAGGTTATATTCTTAGAAAATAATTAATAGAACAGCATTTTCTGATGCATTTTGTTAAAAAAGTTGACCCCAGATGTAAAATTAACCTGCATTGCCTGATACTAAATTTAATCCAGTAAATTTTTTCGATATTATGTAGTATTGTAGGTCTTTGCCAACTGGGAAACGGACGTACAAAAAAACCAAGAAAAGTCAAATAAATTAATAACTATTCAATTAAAATATATAACTAAAGAAACAATTTTGTACATCTGATAACCGAATAAAAGGGTAATTTATTTTGTTTATTAAATATCTACTTAATAAATAAACAATATTTATAATAATGAACTGCATTGGCCGAAAATGGTGAAATATAATTATCAAAATGATTAATCGATAAAATCGAATCGATTATGCATTTGCACATACCTGGTTCATAGTGTGATCTCCACCAGCCATTTCAAGAAGTTTTTCTCTGAGTAGTCGTACGCGGAGTTTTTATTTTCTGTGTACATAAGGAGGACGAACGACCGTTGACCCACCATACGATACACTAAACGAATCTGTACACCCAACATCTGCCTACAAACTGACAAATTTTATCAAAAACGCCATTTTTATCGAAACGTGATTATCGAAATGCCGCGATAGAGATAAAAATCGATTAATCGATTCAGAGTGTTATCTCGCTAGACTGTTTTGGTGGGAAAGAAAACAATTTTAATGACTTTTTTATCCGATTGTGAAATTCGCTGTTTGATTCAAGGTATTTTTATTAGTTCAACTATGAAAAGATATAGTCATCGCATGTTTTGATCTTCGGCTTTGAAGAGGATTTCCCAGTGACGGAAGTTACATTGTCATAGTCTAGAGAGTACATACTAGAGAGACATTTATAATGCTTGCTCGATTAATGTTTTTAAGCTATTTCCGACTACAATGGATGAAAACTCAAGCGAACTATTATATAATGGTACCTACCCGAGTTCTGTAAAACAACACTGGATAGAAATTCATTAAAACGTTATCCTTAAACCCAACACCCCTCCAGAGACCGTGTGAAAAATTATACAAGTTTCCGCGCAAACAATTACAATCCTCCGTTTTATTCTAAAAAAACAAACTTATAAAATTGCTAGCTATTTCTCAAACGACCTCAGAACAACAGAGAGTGTAATGCAAAAATATATCCAGCCATTAGTGTGCCATAGTTGAGAAGACTCCCAGACAAATTGGAAAAGGTCTTGTTTGCAAATTAGAAATGATACTTACTACAAAACGGCTAATGGGTATGGATAAAAGATGTTTTCATTTGCATAATGAGGGGCACTTCACTTCGTTTCTTCATTTTTTTCAATGAGATTCTTTGTCGTGAGGGTTGAGAGGTTTCTTGATTTTCTAACGTTCAATGGGACTCAAAGTCAAATTCGTTTTACGGACACGACTTATTGACTTTACAGGTATAGAAATAATTTTCTTTTTTTATCAATTTAATTTATAGTTGCAAGAGTTTGTAGGTATATACTTCGATGTACGTATAAACTGAAATTAAATACCTAGCTACTGTTGAAACTGCAAGAAAATGAAGGAATCCGCGATAAATCCAGGAAAAATGCTAGCAAATTATATTCAGGCGTTTAAAAGTCGCGTTGGATGTAGACTGCAGGTCTCCATCGCAGGATAATCGTAAAATTTTCTCCACCGTTCGTTCACAATAGCCGGCTCGGCATCCATTACTTGTTTCGTTTATTATTGTAACTAGAGTGCTGTTCTTAATTTTTTACCCTAAGTTTAGTATTATGGAATGGTCTTTGTTCAACTTAGGAGTGTTCTAAAAATTTAATTTTATATTATTTCATTAAAAATATTTTTTAGTTGAATGAATTAATAATTATTTATGTTATAAAATTAATATTCCTTGAGAATTCACACATCAACATCTAGCCCCAGTATTTGTCGGCGCAAACACTTCAGGGTCAACAACTGCTACAAGAAAATAACATCAAGTGAAAACTACACATGTTTTGTTAGGGTACAAAACGGATGGATTGGGATTACTTTTAATCCGTTAAAATACCTTACTTGAGGGTATTGGTTGCAGGGGGCTAGATTTTGTTAAGCACTTACATTTTGTGAAGCTAGATCTATTGAAGAGAAAAATATAATACACAAATTTTAATTAATAAAAAATTATACACAAAACACAGCATCCAAACAATAAATGACAGACAATCAGTCAGAAAAAAGTCTATATTCTTGGGCAGTGCTCCGGTAAGAAGGCGACGCTCTGGCATAGACAGCACCTGCTATTGCCGAGTTTCTGAAGCGCTAATATGTTGTATCATCCATAGTGATAATATTTTTAATAATAAAAATCAATCAATGATAATATTTTTAATAATAAAAATAGTTTATATAAAAGTATGATGCAATTCGTTTTTGTTTCCTTCTTCTGAGAATTCGTTGTCAAGTCTAATGATTTTGACTTGTCAACCTATGGAAAAAATGCAATAGATACAATCAATGATTTTATATTAAAATCATTGGATACAATATAATTTTAAGCTATTGATTAACTTCTATTGCGGGCCTTGAGCGTGGAGTCCGAATCAAGAAATTCCGTAACGAAAATAACCTAACACCCTCTGTTAAAAAGTGCTATGCAATAGCTTTACCGCAGCAGTCTCCGAGTGCCACACTTTTTTTTTATGTGTTAGGATCTAACTGTAATCATGTCATTATAAAACTTGGCTCTAAAAATCATCAATACACTAAAACACAGTTTCGTTACAGCGACCAAAACCGTTGGGTACGTTAACGAACGGAGAATACGAGCGTTACAGCTAAAAAACATCTCTATCGGATTTGTGTTTGGTATTTCGCCAAAAATACTTCGCTTTAGCTTGTTTTTGATACGTTTCCTGCTCTTTGTCTGCCTTGATTCCGATACGATATTTGCGAAACAGTATAAGAAGAAACAATCAATTGGGATTTGACGACCTCTGTGGCGCAGCGGGCGAAGGTCCGCCTGTGACGCAAGATGTTGCGGGTTCGATTCCCGCCTCGGAACAACAATTTGTATGATCTGCAAATATTTGTTCCGGGTGTCTGGGTGTTATATTTATGTATAATAAAAAATATCTATCTATGTATGTATATTATATTAAATATATCAGGAATCTAGCACCCGTAACACAAGCTTCGTGCTTACCACGGGGCTAGATGTCGCTGTGTAAAATTGTCCAGTAATATTTAATATTTAATTTCATTTAATACCACTACCGCAATCATATCAACTTATTTTTCGACGAGTCTCTCAATTTAATTGTTAATCTCATATATTTATATCAAAATGTTAAATATCCATCTCTTTATAAATTGTTTATATGTTGACCGAAAAAACTGAATATCATTATGCGAGGCCTATATCCAGCAGTAGACGTCCTACGACTAATATCCACTCCAAAAGCCATTGTATTGTGTTCTATAAGTATAAATCTAAGCTAAGGTAATAACTTTTCATTATTCACACGGATTCATATAAACTCACTGATATGAAAGCAATAATATCATAAAATGAAAACCATTCCCTACCTTAGATCTGTAAGCAACTTCAGTGAACGCTTATTGCAATTTGAATTATAACCGGCTTCAAAGAGTTGCAAATTGATAACATACGTTTATTACAAATTGAGTTTTGTATTCGATATTATTTCTGGTAGCTCAATGAGTGGTAGATTATATTGATATATTTTAAATGATTTGTGGCATATTGATAACTTATATTTTTGAATGATTTTAATCCTTTCCATCTAGAAATACTCGTAAACAAATTAAAAATATTTTTATATAAAACTTGGATTAATTAATATGTGTTGTATTTCAATTGCAACTGAAGTTTTAGTTTTTACTAGTAAAAGAAAAAAAGCTAAGCCATGTGTGGTAAAATATACAACTTTACATATTAAACTTGTAAATCGGTACGCATTACCTCTTATAGCAGAACTTCAAAGTAACAGGTTTCATATCCAAATTTAGCAGTATACGTACAGTCAGCAACGCAAACATGTTTATCTTCCAGCTGTACGGTACAGTCGGCTATGGAAACAACTCTATCATTCAGCAGGTTGTCGCCGTTGTTTATATTTGCGGAACGGTTTCTACGCGTGTGTTTATAATGTTGGTATTAATTCATGAATTGACGTTGGTCTAAGTTTAAAGATTGTAGCGAGCTATCGCGTTACTTCGCATATTCCAAAGTAATTAAATTGTTAGATTAAACTATTTTCATTTCTTTATTCAGCCAGTTAAAACTTTGTAACGCCTAGGTTTACAGGAAATAAATTAAAAAAGGCAAAGAGTGGCCACTTATGAAGACAACAATTCAACTACCCTTTCATGACTCGTCTATCCTCAAACGCAAATAGTGTTTAAAGTAGAATTGCCTTAGAATTTCCTAAAGGCGGTTTGAACTACACAACTCGCAAGAATCTCATATTGCGAAAAGGTTTCAAAGTTTTCGCCGTCAGAAAAGTCAGAGCCAGTTTATTATCCGCTTTACTCTTATGCCTTGGTGGGCAAGGAATTCATTGTAAGCTGACTTCTAATAAGTAAAAAGGTATAAGAGCCAATCCTTTGCCAATCCACTAACAAAAACTAAGCGCGCTAAATACTCGCTACCATTTATGACTCGAGTTCTCAAACTTTAACTAGCTACAAAATATTAGCCTTCCTTATATCCTATCTCGCTGTAGCCCACTATAAGTTTATGCCTCGTACACTAACACCTATATTCTTAGTCGTTTCCTCATAATATTCCTCCACTCAAAAAAAAACAAGCGTTGATCGTCATGGTCTTGTAGGAGTTTCAAGGTTGGTTATGAGGTAGGTACCTTACGTTTGACAGTTCCCACCTTATCTCGAACTTGAGGTTAGCTGGAAAAAAAATCTCAAGTGGAGGACGTTTTTGTCGTATTCTCAGATACGAATTTGCTCAAGTGAGGTTGAGTTGAGTGGAGAAAAAGACTAAGAATATGGGTGTTAGTCACTACTTCCAATAGACTGAATCTGGTCACTTAAACTACGAGTATATCACTTTAAGAAATCATGACGAGTAGTTGTCACATAATTAACACATTTTATTATCTTTAACACAAAATGTACAAAGACACCAATAAAACAAGACAAGAATATCAAAACCAATTATCCGCTAGATTGCTTATAGTGAAAGTGTTGTTATAGTACGGGAGGCGACGATGCTAAATGGGGATTTACTCGAGCGTCAAAGAGACTTATTGGGTTGCATTTGGTAGATGATAAGAAGAAAAAAATTGTATGAGACCGATGTGTTTCATCAGTGGGGGAAGCGACCATAGATAATTAAAAACTTATTTTAAAAAATACTGTTGTATGGACGTACTTAAGCGCGTCAGTTAGTGATAGATTCTATGAATCAAATTCAATAAATTGAAAATCAGCTTAACATACTTACATACTTAAAGATAATTTAGGAAATATGATTGATAATATACGTTTGTAAATCTCATTGTTTACACGATTGGGGTGGAAGTACGTAAAAGTTAAAAAAATAAAAATCGCGACTCATTTTTTATCAAAAAAAAGAACAAAAAAACTGGCATTTCTAAAGGTGTTAGAGCGTCAAATTTAGATGTTTATGGTTCATCTCTATGTTCTTATTCTACCATATCTTAATCTGACGATTATCTAAAGTGATTCGCCTAATCTGACAAAAACAAATTTTGTTCCCTTATAATTCACGTTCGAACATAGATAGATTTTTTATATTTGGTGGAGGTACTTGTCTGGGTACTAGCTATCTCCAGTATCTTAATCTGACGCGCTCGAGTAAATCCCGAAATCCCCTCTTCGGCTCCCCTACTATTATAACCCGCTCTATTTTTATGCCTCGTCCACACAGACTCCAGCAGCGAGGTATAAATCTTCGCCACAGCAGTACCTTCCGGCTCGCGCCCTCTCGCCCTGCTAGCGATAATTAATTCAGCATTCCCCTTTAATTAATATATTATTTTAATGCTCAGTGTTTAGACTCAGTTCTAAGGAATATTTGGGACGTGGATGAATTTTGAGATTATTATCCTAATCATCATCATTTCAGCTGTCGAACGTTCCCTAGCAAAATTTTCTAGTTATTTCGGTCGGATGCAGAATGGATCCACCGTAAACCAGCAGCCAGAGCTATTCGGCTCAATCGATCATCTGCTATTTTCTTTCCGCACTATTGTTATTATTTATTAAATAATATTTTTTTTTGGCAGATGCCCATCCCTCTAGATTTAATATATGTGTTTTGTTTACCAAAACTTCATTTTGACAAGAAAACTTATTTTATTCTTATTATTATTTTTCTCATTTTTGCTTGTCTTCTATAATATTCATAACAATCATTAAGGCAAACAAGACAGTAAAGTACCGTAAAGCTCTTGTAAAAAATTAATGTTTTACAAGAGCTTTACGTGGAATTTATTTAAAATACAATATTTAATCAGAATCCCGACAAGCAATCCTTGTAATACCATCCGTGTACCGTCGTAGACGAGATGTCTCTTGTCACTTCCATGTTTCGCATGAGCATAGCGATAAGCTGAGCGAGTAAACACAACCTTGGAATTTAATTTCACCATCATTCGGTTTGCAACAGTGTG
The DNA here is from genome assembly GCA_963691955.1 of Chloroclystis v-ata. NCBI lineage: Eukaryota > Metazoa > Arthropoda > Insecta > Lepidoptera > Geometridae > Chloroclystis > Chloroclystis v-ata. The sequence goes on along the minus strand of OY829902.1, from coordinate 3,807,070 downwards.
ATCGAGCAGTTATGACTAAATCTACCGACCGATCTGACCGCGACGGTCATGTAGAATAGCGGGTTTCGGAGCAATGCGAACGCAGGACGCTTAACTGCTCTCTTACTGATAGGTTTCTTAGGAATACTAAATAGCTTATCGCTCAGCTACGGTCCCAATGTTAACCCTAAACCGGTAGTATGCGTCGCAATGTGACGCCAGTGTCGCTGTCACAATCAGCCCGGTGTCGGCAGAAATGATAAATTCTTGTTGCGCGACTTATCCTGACATGTACGTGCAAGGATTTAAGGGGATACTTGTTATGAGGAAGATATTAATAAAAAGTACTGCCTATAAAATTGTATAACATAAAAATATTTTTTTTATAATTAAAAAAATGTCAAAATAACGACTCGGTTACGTTTGTGTGGTGTTCAGACCGCGAATGAAAGACAGAATTACGATTTCGATTTTAAATGGTTGATATAATAGTATTCTATCAAATCTACTTTCAGAAATTGCTCAAAATCTTGACTCGTCACCTAATAGACCTAGTAATAATCAGTTACGTTATACCTAGTCTTATCTTTTTGTTTATTTTTGCAATGCTAGTCATCAATGGAGGTTAGTTATCTAGGGTTAAACTATATTGCTAAAAATTGTTGGAACTAAGATATACTAAAACGATAAAATCGATTAACAAAACTTTTGTTTCAGCTGTGCCTTATCCGTCTGATCGGTGATACTTATCAAGTCTAACAAATTAGTTTGTTGTGCGAGACAGTGTTTTTTCCAAAGATATAATTAATAGATCTCTGCTGATTTTAATAACAAAAATAATTAATAAAATTAGCACTTTTATTAATCTCTAATACATTTTGGAAATAGCATAATATGATGATATTCAATAATATGCATAGAGATCATAATTTGGTATTAGCAATAATTATCGTCCAAATGATTTCAGTGAATTACGTACAAGAAGTTAGGTGTATACATTAATATCGAGCTATGTTGGCTAAGAGGGAGCTCACTCGACTTCTCTCCCCCGAAACCCCGTAGTTTGCATTTTTTTGAGACACCAGTAACTTTGAAAAGTTTGAACGACATGAGTGTCAATCAGATTCAGATTGATTAATAACTGTCGTATGTCAATACCATACAAATAAATAAATTAATAATTATTATTTTATCATTTCAAGTCCCTGTGGGAATTTGTAATATAGGGGCGATGATGATCATACATTAATATTGCATATTTGTCAGTTCTGATTTTCTAATTAATTGCTAATTAATCCCTTATTCATAGTTTGACAATAGACCGACAGGGTTTATTAAGTATTAATATCACATATCACAGCAAACTTACAGCAAGACATCAGAGAGACGAAATTAGCAACGATTCCTCAAGGGGATTGGTGTTGTGTCCATTTAAATAATTAATGTGGGAACCTAGGGTCGTCTTATAGCTCATATAAAATAGCTAGGTTATAAAACTATAATTTCAAAATAGTGCTTTTAATCCGTGATAAACCAAAAAAAATAAATACTTCTATGAATTCTAGAGGAATTTAAAAGATCCTGTTTCAGCTAACCATGTTTAAATATATTAAATCTTATAATTTGTAAAACCTTGTTAGGCAAGGGCAGCACAAAGTACAATAAATTCTTCGAAATCTTTGTTTATCTCAAAGTCAAACTTCTAAAAAGATAACAAGACAATTATAACAAGAACAGGCACAAATAAAACACTAATTCACCATCGAATAAAAGGATAATGATGAAGAACAAACATCGCCATCATTAATAAATCCAAGGTTGCCTTTGGGCTGATAAAGTTTTAAATAATTCTGCAGATCACCAATCAGTTTCGATCAGCCGCCGATAAAACGGACGGATTATTTTCTTTAGACTGTTTGTTGATGATGATGGCTGAAGCATTTCACTTCCAAAATACAGGAAATCTTCCATAATTAGGCAATATAATGTCTTGAGGTTAGAATGCCATGACTAAAATAATAATAATTTTAAATAAATAAATCTTGCTGGACAATTCACACAGCAACATTGGTTAGCTCGAAGCTTACGGGTGCTACATTTCTGATAAACTTCAAATAATATACATAAATATATAGAGGAAAGGCTACAGTGTCCCAACTTTATTCGCATTCTCTATGCCTGTGGTGACCCAACGCGGTCAACGGGTAATAGCCATTTGGGGAGAAGGGAACTTAGTTTATTGTGCCAATTTCCATCCATTTGTTACGGAGACGGCAACAAATCGCAAAGTCGCCGGGCGATTTTGTCTTGTTTCGGCGGCAAACATGTGTCTCTGTTACTGCTTAAGGGATATGTATGGGCAAACGTTTAGGGCAATCAGTGTCTTTTGGTAGTATGGAGAAAGTATATCGAGTAATGGTTTATGGGGTATAAAGGAAATATTACTTTATACATGGACCACTTGGAAGAATTTGGGGAAGGCCTTTGTCCACAAGTAGGACCCGTTTGTTAAAATAAATCTTTGTAAAAAAATGATGTAACTTGATGATGAAATATCAGAGATAAGATGCAGACGACATTTTAATTAATCCGATTACCTTATTTTAATGTATACTTATCTTATAATCCATTGTCTGTTAGTTACATAGTTGTTTTTTTATATCTGAAAAGTTACGTGATTTGATATATATCAATATTATCTTGTTTGTGAACATGGTATCGGTAAAATATAAAGTACTAAATGCTCTCTTTGTACACATATCGATGGCCCAGTTGAAGCATTTTGATTCTTGTGTCATGACACAAAATGATGCATAATCAAACTTACGGCCATGGCCGTAAGTTGCAATATTTAGACACTTAAAAACATATAAATCATGGTAAACCCATTTTATGTTCAAATATTGTTAAAAACCATGATAGTTTAATAAGTTATTTTGTGTTTTTATGTCCTATCATATTTCTGGTAGGTGATGCTGTGTAATTTTTCCAAGGATATTTATTTATTGACTTTAATATTATCTTTAGATCTGTCGTCCATTCTTGACTTGGAATGCCGTGCGAGCATAGTTACAGAGATAAAAAAAAAACTTAAAGTAGTATTTTCTATTTCCACGATGCGTTCTACAGACAGCTATAATCTCGAGAGACTGCCACTGGCTTGTATCGCCCAGAAACTTTTCAAGGGGATTTGCAAGAATCCCACATTTATCCGTTTTTCACGGTCCCGCCTCCGACGCGATAAACCTTGTGAGGTAAGCTTTAATATTTATCGTTTTCTCTTAGCAATTGCTATTTTATGGCTCTGGATGAAAGCAACTTAGCAGAGGTTTAGATATATTCTTTGATATAGAAATCTAGTTTCGATTTCTGAAGTGTTAAGCCGAAGACTTATGTTTTGCTGCCATAATTTATTATAACGATTCTGCTATGCAATTTTGTCCGTGTTTTATGAGATTTTTCTGCTGATTCTTTCAGTATCACACTCCAATGATGTAAAAATAATGATAAAATATAAACTAAAATAAACTATTTCTGGAAATTAATATTTACAAGAATCACTTTTACATCACATTACTGCATACGGCTCTACTCAATAGAACACAGTATATGAGTTACGGAATTCGTATAATTACCACACTACCAGGCTACTACAATCACTACCAGGAGTTAGTGATTTTAGTAAGTTTGTACATTATGCAATAACGTTCCTGCTTATCTTATAAACAGTTTATTTTATGGCGCTCCATCGTAATTTATGCTGGAGAGACTAAACATGATGAGTAACAACAACATAATGAAGAAAGTGTAGACTAAAACTAGTTACTAAGTGTATAATATAGCTGCTGCATATTACTAAAGAAGCATCAAATACCATCCAAAAGCGAGTTTAAACTTTTTTGTTGAGAAAAATAATAGGACATTTTACATAACTTCAATGGCTATAAAAATCCGTAAATACGCCAAATATCCGAATGAAAATATCTGTCCCCGTAATGCATTACAGTGTCACAAATACAGTCTTTTGATCGTTTCAAGTTTAACGCAAGTCGTTTGGAGCAGACGTCGGTAATAAACCTCTGTGATTGGCTGAGCCGCGATCTGATCTCAGATTACACGAGATTAATTTGTGCCATCTTTCTTTGTCGTTGACACCTTTTTGTGAGTGCGACTGAATGGAAGGTAAGAAAATTTTATAGCTCCTTTTAAATTGTGAGGATTTCTGCTATGTCATTGTAGTTATGGCTTTCAAAAATAGAAGTCATAACTTTTCATGAATTGAAATATTTTTGTGGAAACAACATTGTTTTTTTGCTTTTGAATAAGATGGCAAGGCTGAATGCCATTTGTAGTAGATAGTATGTAAGGGGATCTTGGAATGTGAATTAAATAAACTAACGATTAATTTTAATAAACTAACTTAATTTTACGCTTATTGCAATTCATATTTTTATTATGATATTAATTCCTTATTTAGAAAATGGAAACCTACAATATGGCTGTAAAGAAAATAATTATAAGATGTAGGTTCCCAAACCAATTATTAGTTTGTGAAAGTTAGACTTCACATTAAATAAAACCACCACAAAAACAGGTATCTAAGTTTTTAATTTCGTTTCGTCTCAAGTTTTATCCAACAAGTAATATAAGTAGTTCTGGCCTTGACAGGTCCATTACTAGTTTACCTTGGCCAGATTAAAGGGTAGCAAAGTTTGACCAGCTCTGCATAAATTACCTTGTCGTCTTCAATTTAGATTTCATTTTTAAAGTGAAGTCTTGATAGTTTGATCTTAGTTGTAAGATCACGAGAATGATGCAAATTGTGCTTATTTAACAATAATGTATACTACACAAATACTAGTATTTTAGATTTTTGCAAATGTCTGCCGTCCTATGGTTAAAAAACCGTAAAGTGACAAACCCAAATTGTTGGCTACGAGCAAAAACGTGAAAAATGTTTAATTCTAGACTTTGTGAAGACTTACAGTCTTCTTTCATATACCATTTTTTAAATAATTTCTGGGGCTTCTATTTGAGTATGAAACGGGAACATCAAATTAAACACATGAGTTTTTATTGAAAAATTTGTGTTTTAGACAATGGTCATCTACTTCATAAAGTGGGGGTGTGCAACACTAAAAAGCAGTCAGCTGAAGCGTACCGGCTTTTAAGTGTTGTATCTTAGTGAAACTGTATGATGATTTTATGCTCACATACAGTTTTTCCACAAATGCTTAACTAAAACACAGTTAAGTCACTTAGTCGTCTTTTTGCATTGCATTGTATGGAAAATTGGACCAGCTCTAATTCTTAAAACACCGTTAAAAACCTTTAACGGTTTATTTGTTGTTTTGTGGTATAAGTAAGAGATATGGATCTAGACTTAAACATAGTATTGGAAGAAACATTTTATCTAACTGTGTTTTAGCGTTGAAAAATGTACTTGTAGATTCATAACATAACTATAATTTTACGGCTAAGTCTATACTTCCTACATTTTATCTCACCTCCAAAATGGTAAATAATAATAATAATAATAATAATAAATATTGCTGGACAATTTACACAACGACATCTAGCCCCGTGGTAAGCTCGAAGCTTGTGTTACGGGTGCTAGATTTCTGATATACTTAATATAATATACATACATAGATAGATATTTTTTTTTATTATACATATATAACACCCAGACACCCGGAACAAATATTTGCAGATCATACAAATAGTTGTTCCGAGGCGGGAATCGAACCCGCAACCTCTTGCGTCGCAGGCGGACCTTCGCCCGCTGCGCCACAGAGGTCGTCATGATCATCATGATTAAATTTAACGATTATCTTTTATTCAAAGCAATACAAACAATATTGAATCATATTAATATTGTTTATAGTTATTGTATGTAACATAAAGTTGCAAATGCTTATATATAGGAACATTTTAAAACTTAGTTTGATAAAATCTCACTGTTAAACAAATGAACTGTGATCGCCTAGCGATTTACCATGTTTAATTTGCCATGCAAAATCAGTCTTGAAGTTGCGACGGTAAAATTATTCTCATACAGATTACAGATTAGAATCAGTTTTAAAAAATACTTGCTTCATAATATTTCCGCGTAATTTGATTCTGAGCGTTGTCCTGTTTGTTTATGATACAAAAATTTAACGCCTCCACGTGTTGCGCAAATTGTAATTGTATTATTTGTGAGAGACTTCGGTTTTAACAGCTCAGATTAAAGATACAACTCATGTAAGTAGTATTTAAAAAGTTGACAGTCAATTTAATCTAGATCATTAATTAATACCCATTAATTTTGTTTATTACAGTACAATGTCTCAAGTCAAAACTCGACAATCGACGTCTTGTCCCGTGTTTGGTTTGCCAGAGAAGTTACCAGTGTCCCAGTTGCCTACTTATAATGATGTTATGAATTATTATTATAATCATTAAATATCAATTAAAGACAGACAAAACAACAAAAGAGCCGACTGTCCATAACATATCCGAAATATTGGCTGAAGAAATATTAACTATATATGTAAACCGTAGGAGAGTATTAAAGTTAATTCGCACCTTTCATGATAAATACAGAAGTTTAATGAAACCTTATTATGGTCGTCAAACCAACATAAACTTTCAACAGAACATTAATACATTTACAGCTGAGTCTCATAGATTATTTGATATTTGCAGTTGCTAATGAAAACTTATCTCAAACTCTCAACGTGTTTGAAAGACACTCGTGTTCCCAAAGAAGAAACTCTCTTTCTAGTCGATCAAAGAACAACAAGAGAGATGATGATAGTTGGTTTAGATCTAGCTGCAACTACAAAAAATAAGAAAAAACAAGTTTATTGCGTATCAAAGAGACAATTGATCGGGAATCGGGAACAGCACGGTTTTTCGGAAACCAAGCTGTTCCCGATTCTTAACAGATAATGTGAGATTAATTCTAGCAATAGCGAGGCATCTAGTCCAATAAAAAACCCCTTTGCCGCGTCATCAGCAAAAAAGAAGAGGTTAAGTTTACCATCGCTAGCTCTCACGGAGTTTCTGACAGAGCCGCGGTTTTGATAGCTTCCTTGGTGTTGAATGATGTGGAAATTGTTTCTTCAAACGATACCGGTAGCGTCATTGATCGATCCAAGTTCTGGAGAACTAAGACTGGATATCTAGTTCAGTCGACATCATGCTGAGTCGAACCCTCTTCGCTGTGTCACGCAACACACACAGTTTATAGATTAAGTTTTTTGCAAGTTATTTTACATGGTTTAAAAATTGTGTTTCTCTTTCTATGTATGGTTGTGTTTTATTGTAATTTGTGTGCGTGATCCAGTGAATAAATGTTATATCTATCTATCTAGGTTGCGCCATGTGAGAACTACTGTACAGTCAGAACAGCTTTACAGAATGCAGATTGCGATGTATGTGGTATTTATTTTGATGGTAGAAAGGACAAAACATTTGTTAGTATTCAAAAGGAAGAAATGTTACAGAAAAAGAGTTACAGAATCCCACTTAGTTATTTTATCGGAGCCAGGAAGTGAATACTTCGGACATGTCACGTCATAAATTGTTCGAAATAAGTTACGGCTCTGTTAATTATCCTATTTCCAGGTATATACAAAAATATTTATTAATTGATAGCAGAAAAAAACAATAACTGAACAATTTGACAGCGTGATAACCAGAATGTAAAAAGTAGTTATATATTTCAACGGTTTGTCTAGATGCTCAAATTCGTCCTTTACACAATTACCAATATTTCCGACGATCTAATTGTTAAGTACCTAAGATGTTATACCTATTTTCAATCGAGCACCTCGAAATATTATAATAGATTAACGAGATTTCGTATGTTTGATTCTATCTTTCCAAGACTATTTTATATCGCTATGCCGTTCAAAAACTCAGGAACCTACAACAAAACATGCGCCAAATATTTAATAAATTTGATATAAATTTATATTTAGTGCTTTTCTTTCTTCAGAAATCATTTTCGCGCCGCGCATCCTAACGCGCCGAACGTCAGACCTCCACAAGGTCCACTACAAGACCGAGAAAGGGAGCGAAACGCATAAAAAGGTAGAAGGTAGACGTGTTTTAGTGTTGCATTGTCAGTTAACTGTTTTATTACGTTTTAATTCCTTAGACAATAACGTCATATTTCATTTCTTAAAACCAGTGACTGTCTTTTAGGCTTGTAATTGTTTAAAATATATGGAAGTTTACCTACGATTTTACGTCTAAGGGCGTTTAGCGGCTCTTTAGTGTTGTACGAGTACAAAAACTGTGTTTTAGACATTGTAAGTCCTAATCATATCATGAGGGTGGAAATAGTTATAAAAAAGTTAAAGTCAGATAGCGGTCATTTAGTATTGTTTATGCATGTAACTGTTTTCTAAGTTTGTAGGACCAAGCGAATAAAAGCCTTAAATTCACGATTAGAGGCGTTTAGCGGTATTTTAGTATAGAAATGCTAGATAACCGTGTTTAAGAATTGAAAATGTCTCAAAATGATGTAGTTAACGGTATACGAGGGGTCCAGATCTCAGGCATTATAAACGATAGAGCCATGAGACCCAGACTAGAAGATAGATAAAAGTTTACGCTTTCGTGCTGTATATAAAAGTCAATTTTGGCAAAATGTCACTTTACGGTTTTTTAGCAATATGACGGCAGATGTGCAAAGGTATCCAATTTCGTTAACAAAGACAAATTTAAATACTGAACAGCTATCCATTTTTCAACAACAAAATACATGCATAAGAGAATCATATTATCTACATAAGCGTCTATCTGATACTTTATTATCTGACCAAACACGAATAAATGCAATTTTATATTGAAAGAAAACGATTTACTTATTGAATTAGATTTGATCACAAAAGCAAACCGAGTCTGGGATTATCATAGTCAGACGAAATTATATTTTATCGAAGGATAGGTATCTACTTTATTATCTTTTATTTTATATTTTTGTACCTCATAAGCCCCTATTTACGTTCCCACAGCTGGGACTATCTCTTCATAATCACGCCAATTAACGTTCCTATGTACTGCTGATACACAGAGACTTATCTTTTGACGAAAGAGATAGTGGCCAAGTGCGGGTTGGCGAATGTTACGTCGTCAAAGCTCTTCAAGGTTCTCAAAACATGCCGGTTTTCTCACGTTATTTTAGTTAGTACCCACCCCATTGTTTTTAGGCAAAGCGCATTCACTGTTGGTTGTCAATTATCAAGCGCAAAGTTTGTAACTGGCTTAAAAATACATTTGCCAACAATTTAGTGATCACTTCAGATTATCCAGATTAAAAAATGTTAAAAAAAGTTTTATTATTAACATTTAAAATAACATCAATTTAGATTTATACATATAGATATTTGTACTAACGTAAGAATTAGCTTTCACGCTAAACCTAAGCTACAATAAGTTTTATATTTTATACACAAGGCGCTTTACCACAACACCATGAATCATACAGCTACGTAATAGGTAACCGTGTTTCTGATATTTTCAGACTTGAAACGTTAGCACGTAAAATATCTTTTAAATTTGTTGAAACAATTTTAACTAGAAAACAATTCATTAAAATAATTGTAACAAGCAAGTAGACGAAGTGATCGTGACTAAAGCCTTCAGCCGATGGTTCGCTAAGAATAGGGGTGTTTATGGGCTAAGCTTCAGCACGCGACTCCACTAATGTGACCATGAATGCACATTTTACTTGCATTAGCACCTATTATGTTCCCACACCTGGGACACAGGGACTCTTGACGAGAGAGAAGCAACGCCCTGGCCAAATGTGGACTGGTGTATGTCTCATGTCCTTCTTCGAAGTTCTCAGAACATGCTGGTTTCCTCGATGTCTTTTCAAGACCTGAGATTATTAAAGTTTCTGTGAAAATTCGTAAAATACCACGCTTGCAGGATTGCAATAAGTTGGTTACACAGTACACAGAACAACACTTCTACCTATAGGTACACATTAATTGGTTTTACAACATTTACTGAAAGAAATGGGTACCTACCAATCTTAGTCCAGCACCCACAGTACAACTAAGCATTATTTTGTGTAATATGTTTCTTTTAGTGCACTATTTTTATAATATTTAGGCACACTCAAAAACTGTGTTTGCAACTCCAAAGACATCTTTCATTTCAAAATAATAATAGACCTTAATCTGATGACCTTAATAAGTAATAAAATAATTCTAAAGGTTTGAGAGTTTCTTAAGATCATTGTCACCCTACTCCCCCCCTACATGACTTGATTGATTGAGATGACTCAGCCGAACGTCTTGCGAAGTGGAATAACAATTATGTGGGCACCTAAGCATTAATAATTATGTAATCCACTATGACAATGCTGGATTTTATCCATGTTCTAAAGCTTAGGGGCTTTTGGGTTATCTTCTATTGTAATAAACTATACATTTAATTTCTAGTTTAATTTTATTAATTATTAGAGCGAGAAAACTATTGTAGCCGACGAAACACAAGCCTTGAACTTACTTACTCTGAGTGATTGGTTTAAGGTGTGTATAAAGAAAGTCTCATAGTACTAATAATCATAGAACCTTTGTATTTATAGTTTACTGTGCACTTTAGCTTGCTTTAATGTTAGATTGTGCACTCTACATTGTTAGACGAGAAACAATAAAGGTAACTTAATGACAAGGTACGGAGTTTAATAAAATATCCTGAGCAAGTCCTTCTCGTAGAAACAAAGGTAAAGGTTCCAAGAAAAATGTATAACTTTATAAATCTTAATTTAAACAATATATGCAACCACAGATATAATAGCTATAGATTAGAGGTAAAATGCACTAATGCACCAACAAAGTAGAAAGATAATTTGTATAAAAGCTGACAATATTTGGTAGAAAATAAATAACAGAAAATAAAATATTTTAGTTTACCTGAAAATAGAGACACGTAACTTATTATAGCAATAATTAACATTATACTGTTGAAATAATGATGATTATGTATGGTCTAGGCCTCTAGGGCAATATTTTTTTATTAATATCGATAGATATAATTTTTGTTTCGATTCTGCGGAACTCCGGGAGGCAACATCTGTTTGTGCCATTAAAACGGAAAGGTTTAATATCAAAGCTCATTAAGCTAGTTATTGCATTTTGGTTTGTGACTCACATTTTGAGATCCAATATAAAATATTAGGAAACCAATAACTCCTAAGCAATTCCTGTGGTACAAAATTAACATTAATGATAAATAGCCTTTTCAGATTATATAAAATAACAGAAATTGTTTTTATTGTCTTCCTTTTAGTCTATTTTTAAAAGGAGAATTCAAATTCAACCATAACCAAATTCAATTATTAACATTATCACGTTTTAACGCAGCAGTCGGTTAGTTACATAATATTTAAAGCTTATAAAAGTGTTCCATATTAAAACATCACTGTTGTCGTGCGTCAATCAGTCACGCGAGCTCAGCGTCGCTTGGTCACGTGATTAATGATCCGCCATCTTGGATTTAGTCTGGAGGATCCAGAGATTGGCGAAAACGTGGCTTTCTGGAAGTTTCGAGAATCGCTGAGTTGTCACAATGACGACAATTTGGTGAAGTGATGAAAGGAAATATAGAAAGAGATAATGTATTTTTGAGGCAAAAGTTATACTATCAAAAAAATAAAAGTTCCAAGACAATGATTCGTGAATCCTAATTTTCAAATTAATTGGTGTTTATATTCACTTAAACTCAAAAGAGAATGGGGTGGAGAATGGTGGTTAGCCAATCAAATTAATTTCATCTCACGTCCCTGAAAAATAAAGTACCTAAAAGTAAGTATGTTTTCCACTCTACCAACATCCGTAACCCGTCAGACACGAACGAACTCAGTTTAAGCGCGCTTAATTTTAAAGGTGGTGAACCACCCACTAGGAAACAATTTCATCTAATTATTCAAATTGAAATTACCCTCAAACGTTTGTTTGATATGCTCTGAACTTTGCGTACCGTGTATAATGAGATTCGTAAATACGTAGTTCGCTCAATCTTGGTTGGAGGTTCTAGTTACTAAACAGTTTTTGATGATAATCTCATTTTAAAGTTTGACTGCAGCAGCGCGGTACATTTACAATTTTCTCGGGATAAAGTATAAAATTACCTGGCAGAGGTGAGGTTTGAAAGCTTTTATGTGTAGTCATAGTCACAAACAAATCCGACCCTGAACAGTGACTTTTCGAACCATTTACAAAATCTTAGTAGGTGTGGTGCTTCTGAACCATAGCAACAAGGATATAATTATAATAAAATCCATCGAATAAGTCGGCAATCTTCCAGGAAATGTCCAGAAACAAAAACTGAACGGAGAGATAAGTCTTTTAATTTATTTTATCGTTTGAAGTTGAAAGTATTAGTGAATTAAGCCCAACGTTCACTCTGGTTGCATCTTTAATTAAACTTTAAGCCGACGGATCCCGAAGAAATCTATTGGGAACGAGAACAAAGATATAGGAAGCAGTAGAAATGGCTTCAATAAGAAGATTTAATAACAAAAACCAGACAGGAAATTTTGGATTTAATATAAGCTCAGTTAGTTTTAAACATTATTGAGAAATAACATATATGTATTTAGAGGACACAGGTAAATTCTTTTAAAGAAAGAGTTTTTTAAAATGTAAGCTTGTCCAGGTTGCCTATGTTATGTATGTAAAGATCAAACACATAATTTTTTTTCTAGTCAACGGAGCTTACTATTTGCAGTCTGCTTTGTTTTGTTCATGCCTTAATTGTGTACTCTGCACCATAAATTAGTCCCTCAGAAATATATCGATCTCAGCCCAAACACACTTATATTATGCTTACAAAACTTTTTAAAAATTACAAACGAAATATAAATATGACACGCGGAAGCAAAAATATAAATATTGTTTCTGTTAAGCTTATTGCTGTTCAACGGGTATAATAACTTTTTGTCTAAAAAAAAAGTTCTGAAGTGAAGGCTATATTAAATAATATTATTTTAATAAAATAAATGGAATCCTTTTTGTACTAGTTTTAATAAATAAAATAAATACCAAAAAGTGACGTAAACTAAACAACAAGAAAATGCCACATCTAGTTACCTAAAGTTTCAAGAGATAGTTGCAGCAAAAACCTTTCTGATAAAGTCAGCCTGGACTCATTTAACTTGCCACCATCGGGACTCGTTCATTCGCTGGGACCTTTATTTTCCCTTTATTATAGATGAAGTTATTAATTAGAGGATTTTGAAGTTTCAGAGCTGGGACTTTAACTAGCTCTGTTTTTGTTCAGTTTGGGAAAATGTAGGTGTGGTAATAAACGGCGGCTCACCTACATCGCCCAGCGGATTAGCTTTTTGAAGTGTCAATGGGCAGACCATCATGTTCTCCGAACAGATGGCCGATGGGGCCAAAACGTTCTCGAGTGATGACCACGGATCTGGAAACGCAGCCTCGGGCGTCTGGCTATTAGGTGGACGGATTAATTGGTTAAATTTACTGGTTCACGGTGGATGCAAGTTACATCCGCCCGAAAAAACTGATATTAATTAAGGGAGGCTTATGTCCAGCAGTAGACATCCAACGGCTTATATGTAGCAGCAGTGATAATATAAATATGGTGCTTATGTTTTTTTACAGCTGTTAATGCGGTTGCGTAAATATAATGTTCCAAATTTAAGTCCCCCTCGGCACGGGTCTTATTAAAAGCCATCATAGATCTTCTAGGATTTGGTATAACATTGAAATATGCTCTCCTGCAGAATATCTGGTAAATGTAATAACGCGTATGTAGATACGCATTGCGTGTATGTCACGTCACTCCGCTAAGCCCGCGGGGCCTGACCTCTGATAAATGAGAGTCTTGAATGAATCCGCCTCACCGAGCGCTCCACTGTGACGTACCAGTTAATTATGTCTTCTTGGTCGGATTATGTTTGTTTTGAACGAGATGTTTGTGGTTCGATATTTGACTTTTTTTTTATAAATATTGCTGGACAATTCACACAGCAACATCTAGCCCCGTGCTCTAAGCTTGTGTAAATAAAAATTTACCGAAATTTCACACTATCCAAATACCATTGTTAGCTTTAGCATTCACACGAGGCAAAACCTATGTTTACAGATCATACTCGTATAATTAAATTATTAATTAATTATCATTTAGACTTTATAATCTTTATTTCATATTATAAAGTTTTATTTCAAAATAATTAAAGAACTTAAATATGACAATCCAACAAACAGTTTATTTTAATTGCCGCACATAAAAAGTTACCGTTTAAGCCATCATGGACAGAAACGAGTCAATGTATAAAAATTTAAATTAAAACAAAACAAAATGGGACGTGCAAAAAGTAAATATCTACCTTTTCACGGGAAAGCACACTACAGCACCGTCGAGGGCTATAAATCGGTCACTGCTTCAGAAATTAAAGGACCAGGCTATAGATACTAATTACTCTGAACGTTTTGGCGGCAGAATAACGCTAATTTCCGATTGAGAAATTATGATGGAAAATTTGAAGATCATGATTGTTTTATAGTAAAAGTTTAGTATACGTTAATAGTTTAATTTAGTTCCTATTTCTTCCTTATCGCAGCGTCGGACGTCCGCCTACTAGGTGGAGTTGGTAAAATTAGCTGGTTCAAATACAATTTCAGCTGTACGCTCACACATAGTTCTAAACCACTAATGAAAAAAAAACAGCTTTAAGCCCATTCACTAAATAAATTATGTCATCATGATCATAAAAAAACTATTTTACGTCCCACTAACTGGGCACGCGGATCACCAATATCATAGAACCCATATTGGGTGATTTGTTATATTGTAATTTGTTAAGTATTATTTTGTTTACTAATTATTAATATTGTATTTTAATGATGTCGCAAAATAGAGCGACAGATCAATCTATTGTATAATTTATTTAAAAAAAAACATGGTTTTGGTGTCGTCATACGGCTTGCAGTAAACATCCAACGGCTGAAATGATGATGATGAAAAACTAATTGCAAGCTCTATAGCTAGCTCATTTTGTTTCTTAAATTTTTCTTGTTTTATTTAATTACGAACGCGAGGATAACGCAACAATTTATTTCAACGTTTTAAAATTAACAGATGATATTTTATGTCCTGCTGGTGTTATAATTGGCTCGCTGTTTTATTTGTGTTGTCTTTTAGAAATGTTATTATTTTAGGACCCATTTAAACTATATAACTTAATTTAGAAACAAACAGTGCTGCTCTATTATTCTTTTGGTAAGTATCCAGCTCAGTGGACTTCCGATGGCTGAAATGATGATGATTATGATGAAAAGTACAGTTACTTTGTGACTTCAGTGAAGAATGACACTACTCGACGACAGACACTAGGTGAAGAGCCATAAATTCAACCAATAAAATATGATTTATTCGGAAAAGGGAACTTTTATACAATGTTGGTACGAATTGCTACGGCGTTTCATAGTTTTTTTATACCTTAATTTTTTCCGTAGGGGTTTTATTGGGTTATTCGTTTTATACGAAATTTCATAAGCTAATTGTTATTATTAAGTTGAAAGTTTTATGTTTTAATTTAATGAGTATTTCAGCTCAATAAATCATGAATTGTTCGGTTGAGTGGTTGCATAAGGAATATAATGATATAATGAATTATTGGATCGAACGGTACGAAACAACCATTATAGTAGGGGAGCCGAAGAGGGGATTTCGGGATTTACTCGAGCGCGTCAGATTAAGATACTGGAGATAGCTAGTACCCAGATAAGTACCTCCACCAAATATAAAAAATCTATCTATGTTCGAACGTGAATTATAAGGGAACAAAATTTACTTTTGTCATATTAGGCGCATCACTTCAGATAATTGTCAGATTAAGATATGGAAGAATTAGAACATAGAGATGAACCATATACATCTAAATCTGACGCTCTAACACCTTTAGGAATGCCAGTTTTTTTGTTCTTTTTTTTGATAAAAAATGAGTCGCGATTTTTATTTTTTTAACTTTTACGTACTTCCACCCCAATCGTGTAAACAATCAGATTTAGTCAGGGATCCGTAGTACATGGAAATCAAGTGATTACTAACAAGCTAATTTTTGGTGAGTAGCTCCGTTTCGATGAGACGTCCAAAGATATCCTATACCCAACTCTCGATTGTGGTAGCTAACAGAGATATCAAGGATTAAAAAATTCAAGGATGTAAAACCGGGATAACGGACCACGAAATTTGTAGGACAATATGTTATATCTCAAGATAATTATCTAAATTATATAAAAACATGTTTGTCCTACAAAACCTATGGTTTGATCAAAGAGTCCGCCATTTCCAAAATGTGTCGAAAACGAGGTCAATTTAAATGATTACTATGATTACTAACCAGCTGATTTTTTGTTGTATACTTAATTAATATTTATAAAATCTAACGGACATATTGTCCGACAAATTTCGTGGTCCGTTATCCCGGTTTTACATCCTTGAATTTTTTAATCCTTGATATCTCTGTTAGCTACCACAATCGAGAGTTGGGTATAGGATATCTTTGGACGTCTCATCGAAACGAAGCTACTCACCAAAAATTAGCTTGTTAGTAATCACTTGATTTCCATGTACTACGGATCCCGGCCTAATTTACAAACGTATATGTCGGAGAGAGATGTGTAGGATGTCGAGGAGTGTGTGTTTATCAGGAGGGCATCTGGTTACTTATGACGTCACCAGGTCTAACGTCGCAGTCGTCTTCATGTTGATAATAAAACCACAACAAAACATCCATTATTTATTCCAATTTACAATGTTTCGGTCCATCGACTACTTCAAACAACAAATGAATTTATTTTAAACAGAGGACTGTTCCGACCGACTGACTACTCAAACAAGAATACATTTATTACTAACAAAGCACTGTTTCGTCCAACGGCTCAAACAAGAATGTTTTTTTAGCTCGGCCGACGGTCGTATTTATACGAACGAAAGCGGTCTGAACCAGTTTTACAAGTTACAGGCGCAGCGAAGCGCTTCAACCCGTAGTGCGATGCGGCCGGTACAAACCAGTTCTGAGTCATATTTCAACCAATGTTCTTGTCTGCCCCGACACGGCCATGCTGATAGATGGTGCGCGCTCTGCACCAGTCGTTTTTCTGGAAAAGATGAAAAGTTTCTCTGAGCTAGGTATCCATTCAAAGGTACACTAGCTGATAATTTGGTGCAAGGTTATTTGTTCTGATAATTGGATCTCAACCACCAAATTATCAGCGAAAGTTTAAAACATGGTACTTAGAATGTTTATTAGAAAAATGAATAAGGAAAACTGACAGTGAGTGAGTTATTATTATTGTTATCAATGTTCATGCTCCACGTATTTACATTGTTTTATAATTTTATGGCCAATGCTTGCACTCCACGTACTTGCATGGTTATTAAGGTACTCTAGGAATTTCTCATAAAGTAACTCGTGGAAAGTCTCGCCTTAGTACTCGCGGAATTTCTTACCACTCAGTACTCGTGAATTTTTTCAACGTTATACTCGGGGGATCTTCCTAACGATACACTCGCGGAATTTCTTACCACTCAGTACTCGTGAATTTTTTCAACGTTATACTCGGGGGATCTTCAACGATATACTAAGGGATCCTCTCAACGAGATACTCGTGGATTTTCTCATCGTGATATTTGTGGAATTTTTCGTAGAGGTTAGTAAAAGGTAGTTGTTTGTGTGTTTGTGTAAAATCTACAGTTCGCCAAATTTTTTTTTTTTCTTTTCTTTCTTTTTCTTTCTTTTGTTTGTTTGTTTTGGTTGCATATTGCTTAAAGTTTACGGTACTTGCCTAGGTAGAAGTGTTGCATGGTAGAACTACAGGATCGTATTCATCCGCCTACTCGGCCATACTGACAGGCAGTGCGCGCTCTGCATCTGCCTCGAAGAGGTCATCGTAGTGCGGGAAAGACTGACAGGCGGTGAGCGCTCTGCACCTGCCTGGTCTGCAACTGTCTTTGTTTCCGTCGGAGTCTTGCTCAGGCAGTCTAGCATGGGAGGTGGATGGCACGGGCTCGCTTGCAGTAGTGTTTTGAGGGCCTAGTGCATCGTCTTCTTCTACCGACACAGCCCTACTGACAGGCAGTGCGTGCATCTGCCTCTCGGAGTATATCATCAAGTACTCGTAGTGCGGAAGTGAATCTGTAAAATAAACTTAATTAGTTCTTGAAGAATATTTCATAGAAGGGGTTCGTAGGAATTCTCATTGGAATTTTGATCCAATTATTGATTTGCTCGGCTTTTTCCTGATCAATTTGCGTTCCATCATTTATTTGATCACTTTATAAAGATGCAGGTAGTTTCAAAACTATGATCGTCTATTGTTTATTTGCTCGGCTAAGTCCTGACCGATTTGCGTTTCATCAATTTTTTTGCATCATTTTATAAAGACGCAGGTAGTTCCAAAAATCTGTCATCATTAACTAAGTCTTCTTCTTGGACTTGGGTCAGTTTTTGCATCATTTTATAAAGATGCAGGTAGTTCTAAAATTTGACGTCAGTATGGTTTGCCTTCTTCTTTGTCTTGGTTTTGTGGCAGCGTGCAGTCTCAAGGCTATCGAGGTTCAGATCTATCGAAGTTCGGATCCCACTGGATGAATTGACCATCTTTTCTGGTCCGGAAGCAGCTTGTACTTCCAAAGTTCAGATCTGTGATCCCATTTGTTAAAGTCTGTGACCCCACTTGTTCAGGTCTGTTATCCCACTTCTGATGTCGGAGAGAGATGTGTAGGATGTCGAGGAGTGTGTGTTTATCAGGAGGGCATCTGGTTACTTATGACGTCACCAGGTCTAACGTCGCAGTCGTCTTCATGTTGATAATAAAACCACAACAAAACATCCATTATTTATTCCAATTTACAATGTTTCGGTCCATCGACTACTTCAAACAACAAATGAATTTATTTTAAACAGAGGACTGTTCCGACCGACTGACTACTCAAACAAGAATACATTTATTACTAACAAAGCACTGTTTCGTCCAACGGCTCAAACAAGAATGTTTTTTTAGCTCGGCCGACGGTCGTATTTATACGAACGAAAGCGGTCTGAACCAGTTTTACAAGTTACAGGCGCAGCGAAGCGCTTCAACCCGTAGTGCGATGCGGCCGGTACAAACCGGTTCTGAGTCATATTTCAACCAATGTTCTTGTCTGCCCCGACACGGCCATGCTGATAGATGGTGCGCGCTCTGCACCAGTCGTTTTTCTGGAAAAGATGAAAAGTTTCTCTGAGCTAGGTATCCATTCAAAGGTACACTAGCTGATAATTTGGTGCAAGGTTATTTGTTCTGATAATTGGATCTCAACCACCAAATTATCAGCGAAAGTTTAAAACATGGTACTTAGAATGTTTATTAGAAAAATGAATAAGGAAAACTGACAGTGAGTGAGTTATTATTATTGTTATCAATGTTCATGCTCCACGTATTTACATTGTTTTATAATTTTATGGCCAATGCTTGCACTCCACGTACTTGCATGGTTATTAAGGTACTCTAGGAATTTCTCATAAAGTAACTCGTGGAAAGTCTCGCCTTAGTACTCGCGGAATTTCTTACCACTCAGTACTCGTGAATTTTTTCAACGTTATACTCGGGGGATCTTCCTAACGATACACTCGCGGAATTTCTTACCACTCAGTACTCGTGAATTTTTTCAACGTTATACTCGGGGGATCTTCAACGATATACTAAGGGATCCTCTCAACGAGATACTCGTGGATTTTCTCATCGTGATATTTGTGGAATTTTTCGTAGAGGTTAGTAAAAGGTAGTTGTTTGTGTGTTTGTGTAAAATCTACAGTTCGCCAAATTTTTTTTTTTTCTTTTCTTTCTTTTTCTTTCTTTTGTTTGTTTGTTTTGGTTGCATATTGCTTAAAGTTTACGGTACTTGCCTAGGTAGAAGTGTTGCATGGTAGAACTACAGGATCGTATTCATCCGCCTACTCGGCCATACTGACAGGCAGTGCGCGCTCTGCATCTGCCTCGAAGAGGTCATCGTAGTGCGGGAAAGACTGACAGGCGGTGAGCGCTCTGCACCTGCCTGGTCTGCAACTGTCTTTGTTTCCGTCGGAGTCTTGCTCAGGCAGTCTAGCATGGGAGGTGGATGGCACGGGCTCGCTTGCAGTAGTGTTTTGAGGGCCTAGTGCATCGTCTTCTTCTACCGACACAGCCCTACTGACAGGCAGTGCGTGCATCTGCCTCTCGGAGTATATCATCAAGTACTCGTAGTGCGGAAGTGAATCTGTAAAATAAACTTAATTAGTTCTTGAAGAATATTTCATAGAAGGGGTTCGTAGGAATTCTCATTGGAATTTTGATCCAATTATTGATTTGCTCGGCTTTTTCCTGATCAATTTGCGTTCCATCATTTATTTGATCACTTTATAAAGATGCAGGTAGTTTCAAAACTATGATCGTCTATTGTTTATTTGCTCGGCTAAGTCCTGACCGATTTGCGTTTCATCAATTTTTTTGCATCATTTTATAAAGACGCAGGTAGTTCCAAAAATCTGTCATCATTAACTAAGTCTTCTTCTTGGACTTGGGTCAGTTTTTGCATCATTTTATAAAGATGCAGGTAGTTCTAAAATTTGACGTCAGTATGGTTTGCCTTCTTCTTTGTCTTGGTTTTGTGGCAGCGTGCAGTCTCAAGGCTATCGAGGTTCAGATCTATCGAAGTTCGGATCCCACTGGATGAATTGACCATCTTTTCTGGTCCGGAAGCAGCTTGTACTTCCAAAGTTCAGATCTGTGATCCCATTTGTTAAAGTCTGTGACCCCACTTGTTCAGGTCTGTTATCCCACTTCTGATGTCGGAGAGAGATGTGTAGGATGTCGAGGAGTGTGTGTTTATCAGGAGGGCATCTGGTTACTTATGACGTCACCAGGTCTAACGTCGCAGTCGTCTTCATGTTGATAATAAAACCACAACAAAACATCCATTATTTATTCCAATTTACAATGTTTCGGTCCATCGACTACTTCAAACAACAAATGAATTTATTTTAAACAGAGGACTGTTCCGACCGACTGACTACTCAAACAAGAATACATTTATTACTAACAAAGCACTGTTTCGTCCAACGGCTCAAACAAGAATGTTTTTTTAGCTCGGCCGACGGTCGTATTTATACGAACGAAAGCGGTCTGAACCAGTTTTACAAGTTACAGGCGCAGCGAAGCGCTTCAACCCGTAGTGCGATGCGGCCGGTACAAACCGGTTCCGAGTCATATTTCAACCAATGTTCTTGTCTGCCCCGACATATATTATCAATCATATTTCCTAAATTATTTTTAAGTATGTAAGTATGTTAAGCTGATTTTCAATTTATTGAATCTGATTCATAGAATCTATCACTAACTGACGCGCTTAAGTACGTCCATACAACAGTATTTTTTTAAATATGTTTTTATTTATCTATGGTCGCTTCCCCCACTGATGAAACACATCGGTCTCATACAATTTTTTTCTTCTTATCATCTACCAAATGCATCCCAATAGGTATCTTTGACGCTCGAGTACATCCCCATTTAGCATCGTCGCCTCCCGTACTATTATTTACAAATAGCTTTAATAGTGCTGTGGATTTTGTTCATTGATATTGTTTTTAAAATAATCATTGCAAATAATTAGCATTAAAAAGGACCAAGAAAACTCAAGATTCAGCTTTGCATTAGTATTACATTCATGAATAAAATAAATATCGCTGGAATAATGTTTTTTTTGGGTTTAAAACATAAAAAGGAGTGTTGACAAGTAGGAGCACACTAATATTTCATTCCAAAGGTCGTGGGTTCGAACCCCGCTGCGCACCTCTGAATTTTTTATCAAACTGTATGTGTACTTTGAACGCACATTATAGAAGGCAAATATGGCGAGGTAACGTGCATGTTCTAAAAACTTTAAAGAGTTTGAAGGATACGCGACAATTTGCGTATCTGGTCTTTCACGAAATGAAATTCAGGACACGTGGGTATGTGTTTAATTGTGTATCAAGGTACTTCATTAATGGCAGCATGGCCATATACGAATCGGGTAATTTGAGTTTCTGGCAGTATGGGTCGAAACGACATTAACTAACCCATTTTCGAAAACTAAGATATGTCTTATTATTGTTTTTTTTTTACTTCAGAAACATACACAAATATAAAGTTGTAACAATAACCCTGACGTCAGAACAAGGTGCACAGTTTCTTCGTTACAAACTGTAGTAAGTAAGTTGCAACCTTTGCATTTTACCCTGCAAGTGTTTTGCATATTTCAAACTATCTAATAACAAAAGTGTACCTACTTCAGTCTTTTTGAAAACAAAACGTCTTATAGAATGTTTGTTTGTTTTCTATTATCTGTTTGCTAAAGTTATAAAACCATCTCATCATCATCATCATCATATCAGCCATTGGACGTCCACTGCTGGACATAGGCCTCCCTATATGACTTCCAGTCATTACGGTCGCTCGCAGCCTGCATCCACCGCGAGCCGACCGTCTTCACCAAATCATCAGTCCACCTTGTTGGTGGACGCCCAACTCTGCGTTTCCCGATCCGTGGTCTCCACTCGAGGACTTTTCCATAAAACATAAAACCATCTAGTATCTAGTATGTATTCATTTTCTATAAAACCATCTAGTAGGTAGGTATTAATATAACAATCTGATTACTATCATTATCGTTTTTACCCTCATAATATCTTCCTCTCCTCCTCTCCAATAGAATCATTTATAATTATAGGTCTTGAGGAATTTGTAAGAAAAGTAAGAAAGTCTTATAGTATTGTATTTATCGGTTTGAAGACACCTTTGTTGGGAAGAGCATAATTTGTTTATTGAAAGTCCATCAAGTAATACTTAAAAATAATAATTATCACTTATAAAAAATGTAATATGCAAAATTTGAACTATTATTAAAAGATTTCTGCAGAAAATCTCTCTGTAAAAGCTGTTGGCCACGGTAGATGTAATTCGCATCTTAACGAAATAAATTAAATTATTTGTGGAAATCGTATGGTCAGGCTGAAATTATGAATAATGAAGTCTCTGTATTTGCTTTAACTGAAAAACGGTTAAATGCAATTCATTTGTAACTATTTCAATATTGATATTAAATATTAATAAATATTGCTGGACAATTCACACAGCAACATCTATTGAAACTAAAATAGTTAGAAAATAGTATTTTGCTATTTCGTTTGCCATTTTCGTTTTCATTGAAGCCGGATAGGCTGTCAGGTTTGATGTTAGTTCGTTTGCATTTTGATTTCCTTCGCGTGGTGCTATATTCAAATACTCATACTACAAAGTGAAAAAACCGTTTAAAAGTAAGAGTTTTAACGTTTAATCACTTCATTAAACCTAAAATTAAAAGTGTTTTTTTGCGCTATTTTACAATAAAGGTCGAAAACGACAACAAATGCTTTATATCACACATATTTTAATGCAAGCTTCTTATGCGATTCACCCATTACTTAATAAAAGTGAATTCAAAATATTATAATTATCTAAGTAGGTATATTCTAATAGGAATATCAGAAATCTAGCACGCGTAACACAAGCTTCAAGGTTATTAAGGGGTTAGATGTTGCTGTGTGGATTGTCTAGCAATATTTATTATTATACTAATATTTTTATGTAATAGCTTTAAGCCCCGCGGTTTCACCCGTGTTATATAGAAACAGATATGCATTGACGGATATTAGTAAGAAAAAAATTGAAGCAGAATTTTAATGTGAAGAAGCCAAGTAAAGTCACATGCAAATCCAATGCGAGTCGAGCCGCATAACTTTCTGAGCCAGGTGCGACGGTGCAGACGTAGGCGTTAAGTTGTTACAACTTCGACTTCAGATTGTTGACCTTTTTATCGTTTTGCCATAAATTTTACAAGAATGCAGGCGGACTTTTCGTAGGAATTTCGACAACATGTGAATCGCGAAAGAAATTAAGTTTGTTGTGTAGATTTACATACCTTTATTGGATTTTAATATATTATACTGTGTATTGTAAAAGTATTAATATGTCTATGTGTTGTTAAAGCTATTAATATTACTAAAGCTTAAGCTAATCATTTTATTGTGAATGATCAATACATATGAGCCGTGTTGGCTAAGTGGGAGCACACTCGACTTTCATTCAGAAGGTCGTGGTTTCAAACCCCGTCTCGCACCCCTGGATTTTTGTTCTTGAAACATTTATGTGCGCTTTGAAAACACGTGCTCTAAAGGTGAAAGCAAACATCGTGAGGATCAATTTTTGTGAATGATAAATAGGATGCCAAAGTCATATTATTAATATTCTATACTTTTAATGACTAAAATATTATCAACGATCCGTAACGGCAACAATGTTATGTATCATCCAATAATAATTCTATTTCTCGCATTCTCAGAAAGCGTTTATGTTATATAAGTAATTTTCTACGAATGACATTTTTGGCAAGAAGCCAAATTGCAGGTTTGCGCTTTAAAATGATAATTTGAGAGTACTTTTTAAGAGATTACTTTATTGTATACATACTTTCCGTTCCGTGACCTGGTTCTACGCTACCTCTTCACCAATTTTCAGCGTAATCGATCAGCTGTTCTTGAGTTATAAATAGTGTAACTAACACGACTTTCGATTACATTATAATAGATTATTAACATTTTGAGGTAGGTTTCTATTGTTAGAAGCATAAAAGGCTAGAATGTTTATGTTCAATATAACATTATTGTTGGGATAAAATAATAAGAATTTCTCTTTCGTGTTTTTTAAAACAATTTTTTAGTTACTATGATAAATAAAACAAATAAAGAAACTTGAGCGGTGATATTATTTCGATGGCACTAACCTAACATCTCGAAGTAAACAAACACTATTTACGAGTATAAATCATTTCCTACAATCATAAACAAAGGAAAAAACAAAACGAATAGGTTTTGTAACTCTGCGACAGCTGAAAGGCGTGTTATGGGAATACGTCGTCGTCATCATCATTTTCTTTGAGCCATCATTCTTCTAGAAAATATGATGGAATAGTCATTTTTGTCTAATTACTACATTTTCTGTAAATAAATGTAATACGTATGTTTATTTGTCTAACTTAAAAGTGAATAATGTCTAAGTATGCGAAAATGTTCTCGCATTATAATAGCGACAGGGTGTACTTTTAAACAAAAAATTTAATGATTGAAAAGGGAATTTGGGAAAAACAAGCTTGTAGAAAAATAGACAAACTACAAAAATAAAAGAAATTGATGTATACCAGTATGTATTGACCCGGTATGGCCTGTAAACAAATGTATATTCGTTTGAATACATCGGATATGCTCTGACGATTCTTTATCGAGCAATGGTATTTTACAGCTCTATTTGTTTGCTATACATCAATATATCTGTCTGCGCCGAATGTTGACTGTACGGCTATGAGCGTGCCATGTGATTTTAGAGCTATGTAGGATGGTTTTTATTTGTGACCGGACTCACACTCGTTTGATATATCAGAGATTAAATATTCATTTTATAACAACGGGAATTATTAGAAAATGGTATGGGAAAATTACAAGATCACAACGTAACCTTAAGTGAGAGTCAATCACTATAAAATATCAAATAACGGGAATTAATTTAAAATTGTTATTAAAATAATAGTAATCAACACATTTTTCAAATCCAAAAGTTTACAAAAATTTGTCCGTATTTCTTAAAAGAAATTAACTGTGTTGCTCCAAATATTCACTCCGATTTAATCCGGAATCACTCCAAAATTACGGTTAAGATTTAAGAAGAAGCTTTTGCATACTAGTTAAATTTTAAATAAAAACCACACAGTTACAATGCAGTTGATTCCGAAGAAACAAAGGCGTTCGTCGCGCATACTAATGCCAATATTCAATTTACGAGATTTGTGCACAGCGAAGTGCAGGCACATAGTATTTTTAATAGTCTGTCAAGTATTCACATCGGGTTATTGTACATTTGCCACAAAGTTAGTTCGTCACGTTTTTAAAAACTCCATACATTGAAAGTAAATTCGTCATAGGTAGGTAAAGTACATCATAAAGTAGGGTTCGCAGGTAAGAAGGTGAATGGTGTTTAGCGCTCGCAATGATTATTTATTTATCGCTATTTTATTCGTACTTGTTGATGGGTTTACGAAGTACATAAGCATTTTTCGTGTGGCATCGCTTTTAGGTTTTAAACTTTAGAAATTTTAAATTTAATTTTAAACCAATGCAATGTAGCGCAATAGATTGATTATTAATTAATTATTTATTAATTGCGTTGATTCCGTGGCATTTATTATTTATAGAATTTTACTTTTTGAAGATGTTTGTCAAAAAGGTAAATTTTTCATAATCCTCATTCATTAAAAATGAATATCATATTATATGAAATTTTATTAAAAACTATCTATGAGTGTGAAAACATCAATTTTGTTATATCCTACTTATTAAATGATTTTCCTGCTGTCTCTACGGAAAGACATGTATGACGAATTTACACATCCTTTTTTTCATGACGAATTGACTTTGTGGCAAATGTACAATAACCCTTCACATCCATGCTAAATAGTTGTAAAAAATATACCTATTAAATTTGGTCTACAAACTATGCTTTGCCTCGGTAAAAATAGCTTATTTAAAATTATTATGAGCTATGTTATTGCAAAGTTTTATTAAAACGCATTTTCAGATTTTCATAGAGAAAAATATCTTCGGTAGTTTTACTTATCGATGACAACCTTCGAATAAGGTATGTAATGTATTTAGTTTGCTCGGCTTCATATACCATGAATGGAGGATTATGGGGCACCTTATAATACACTGATAATTATGACCAATAGTAACTGTTATTGTACTAAGCTCTAGAAAATTCTGAATATTGTAGTACTGGATTTTAATATAATCTGCCGCTGTGAATCTATGATTTAATCCAATTCTTTCGGTTTCCCGCACTCATCTCGCCTCTCACTCTAATTAGTTCGGATTTCGCTGCGATATTTTCTTTATTTTTGCGAACTGGACGCGCGAATTCGACTGAGTATTTGTGCACGATTTTTAACCCTGCGCTGAATAATTACGTATACGCTATTTCATCGTAGGAGTTTGAATTCGTTAAAAGGTTTTATCAGATTTTTGTGGAAGCATCTCATACAGGAGCCGTGTTGGCTAAGTGGGACACACATATAACTCATATTTCATTCCGAACGTCGTAAGTTCAACCACGTCGCGCACCTCTGGATTTTTCTTCTTGAAATAAATATTATGTGCGCATCGAAAACAAGTCCTCTAATGCAAACATCGTGAGGAAACCGACATGATCTCAGAACTTTAAAAAGTTTCGAAGGACATGTTTGTGTCATTCACAAACCCGCACTTGGCCAGCGTGGTAAATTAAGGCGTAATCTCTCATCAAATGTTTAGTATTCAAATCTATTGACATTATAAAAAGATGCTAACAAAATTACAGGTACATATTTGACACTTGGGATAGCATTCATCTGGTTTACTTCTGAGAAGCTTATTTAATGTGAGAGCAACTATTGCTGTTTATTCATTCATTGTGCTCTTTATACTCCAGTGAGTTTCTTGAAAGGTAGTGACGTGGAATGGTCATTGAACTTTCCATGATAGTTGGGGTTGCTGTGAGCATTTATGTAACTTAAAGTCAGAAACTGAATAGGCCTTTCTACTAAACAGCACGAGTACGTAAATATAAACCGCTACCGATAGGGAAAATATAATTAAAAGTAAATGAGGAACTTAAATAAGCCAAAAAAATCATTTATGGTTTCTAGACATAGCATGCATTAAAAAACGGGAGATGAAAATCTTTCAAGACATATTGACTGTTGTGGTGCCCCAGCATGGTCACGTTGTTAATATGAAATATTCAGAAATACAGAAATACTGATTTAGTTGTTAATACCATTTAAATAACCCATTCATGCAATCATAATCGTTTACTACGTTTATTAACGACAACAAACGATTATGATTGCAACTCTCATAATATTACCTAATCCTTCATGATTCTTCCCACTAATCAACTTTACGGGAGTATTAAGTCAAATCATGATTCCAGAGTTTTTGCTATTTAAATAAATGAGGTTTTCGTGGGCGACCGGAGAATACTAATGCCTTTGAATGAAAGAAAGAGGTCGTGAACTGTGATAAATCCGCACTAAGCGATCTGTGGAAAACTTAGATGTTAGAAAGGGAGGGTCTTATGTTTATATTTCTGAAATGTTTATAAAATGCTATTTGTATTATACGCATAATGAAAGAGCGTTAATTTGCGCCTGCTGTGCTCGTTAAAATTAATAACGATCAAAGATAAATTGTAAGTGGACGCGAATTGTAAACGGTAGACCACCGCCACATAGCATGACAATATCATTTGGGTCGCCGGGAAAAACTAGATGCAGAAAAACTAGATAGGAGGCCTTTACCAAGCAGTGGTTGTGGGCGGCAATGGGCTTAATGATTATGATGAAAGATAATTTCAAATAATTATTAGCATAATCAACGAATTCACAATCCAAGGAAATTTTGCATAAAATAATGCTCATCTTTATTTGAAAATGATGATACTAAAATCTATAGTACCTACATATTTGTATAGCAACTGCTAGTTGTGTAAATTTATTGTTCAACTGATTGTTGAACAATAAATTTCCACAACTAGCAGCGACAAATTAAATAATAGTTTAACTCTTTCTGTTTCTACTGCATGTTTTTGTTACTTAAGCTTTGCTATACATATAAGTTTAGTTATGGTACTGTAATGCTCTAATTCTAAACTTTAAAGCTGATAAGTTGACTAAATTTATTTAGGATAATCTATTTTTTAAATTAGGAAACGAATTAGTTTTGGGGTAAAGTCCTTAAATCCACGTAGCGCCCCTCTTTTGTATTTCACTGTGGCTGTGTGTACAAACTTTCTCCGTCTAATGTAATCATCTTACTCGTATTTATCCGATGTTTTCACCGCCCCTATAAAGTTCATCAATCAACGAAACTACAGAGTTTTCCTTGCAAGTTCCGGGTAGAATTTACTTAGGTCCGTGTGTTACACAAACGGTACAATTGGGAGAAGCCAGCCTGGCCAATTGTTTTACCTCGACGAGTCTTCTGTGGCCACTTTGCTAACAAAATGTGGTCGGCCACAGCTGTGTCACGAATGGCTTTTGTTTGGGACATGGTCAAGTAAAGCTTATGTTTCTGATTTATGTGTGTTAATGTGGCTTAAATATGAATTTAACTGGGAATTTTCTGAAATATCGGTCTATATTAAATTGTATGTCTTGTGATGTTTGATAAAATTACGAAATCTCAATAGGTACGTTTGTTTCTACAAAAAGATTTGCCCCTCGTCTTCTAGAATAATGATCATTTAGTCGGTTTGATGACACTTGCTTGAAAATTATTTAATTATATTCTTAGATAAGCACTGAATATGGATGAAATTTAAAAATATACTCTTGAAATATACTTTTAGCGTTATCGAGTAAAACAGTGACAAATATAAGCGAGCCTTATTAAGGGCTGGCGTATGGCGTGCGAACAAAGCGTAAAGAAGTTCCCACGTGGATCGCCGATGGCTCGACGCTGTACCGACAGAATTATGTAGTCCCAACCACAACTGCTTGACACAAAGCGGGTTGCAGGCTTTCTTACAAAATATAAGCTTAGATTTGCGAGACCACAGCAAGATCTAGGCTCGTGGCTCGTAGCTTGTGTTACGAGTACTCTAAATCTGTATCATCTTATCTTTTCCCTCAGGTTTCATCATACCTGAAGATGGACAGAGAGCGGTTTGTGTATGTACTGTGCCAACTTACCGAAATTAACTGGTGAACGTTGTGATTATACCGAATCCTGGACCAATAATGGATTCTATTGGGAAGACTTTGCCCGGTAGGATTTAATAGGTACCTATAATATTTTGTTATGATAATGAAGATTATCCACTTCAGCAACATTTTTGTTATGGTAAAGGTACGATTATAATATAAATGATTAAAATATGATGTTGGTATGATTTTATGTTTACATATTTTTTCGAAACAAAAGTTACATATTTCGATATCCGAACAGGCCGGTTCTCATTTTTCTGTGTAAACTTTCTCGCACAGAATGGCACTAACACAGTCCTAGTACCTTGTAGTTCAGGCATCTGGCTTGAATAAATCAAACTGATACGCCGAAAGTTGCAAAACATTGTACGAGCGTACGTGAATATGAGCCTTTGGTGGAGTTTAGTTTTACGTGAATTGTTTTTTTTTTTCAATGAACATAGGATACGCTTTTTTATGAATTGGGAAATAAATACAACACAGCGGGGTTCTGACCCACGACCTTCGGATTGAAAGTCGATTATGCTCCCGCTTAGCCAACACGGCTCATGATGACATCACAGCGATGAGAGGGTAATATTCTTGAATCGTGTGTATGGTTTTAAAGATAAAATCCACAAAACTGAATTTGAATTTCTCCCTCCCAGTAAACCTGGATGGACATAATTGGAATTCCAGCTTCAGCCAGAATACATTCTGAAAAGTGCAAAACTTTTAACCATGCAAACCTATCGGCAAAATCCTTTCATTTCTCGTAGCTGCAGAATGCATACTGAACTGGTCTTTATTTTAAATATTTTTGCAAAACCTACCTGTTACATTCTAGTTTAAGCAGTATTAAATATTAAAAAATCTTGGAATCTTTCAACCACAAAATTTCGGATAAAATTAAAAAATCTAATTTAGTGAGGTACAAGTAATTGTGCTACGAGTGCTACTAGAGTCATTTAATTTTATTTATTATCTATTGTATAATTTTATCCATTATAAATATAATTTTGCTTTCTGATATCCATTATTTCTACTCGTATTTATTACAGTACAAACATAATAAATACCTAATCAAAAATATTTATATATTTTGCCGAAAATTATTAAATTATTTCAATGGAAATCACTCACGCATTTATTCTGAATCGAATCCATACGGTTCCATCTTTAAAGCATAAGAATAATTACATGACAGAGACGTGTTATAGTTATTATAAATTGTTATGGTCAAATTAACATTAAGTATATAATTAAAAAAATAAAGGGTTAATTTAAATATTATCTACTTGAAGTCAATATTATATTGTACAACACATAGAAATAACAAAACAATTATTATTAAAAAAAAAGTACAATGGGCGGCCTTATCACTGAAGAGTGATCTCTTCCAGGCAACCTTAGGATGGATAGGAAGACATGTACCTATTTAAATTAAGGCAAGGGTGTAATAGATAAAGCTAAAAATAAAAAATAAATAAACTTAAATAATCAAAGCAATGACTCAATAGAGAACGACAAATATGCATTTCCGGCAGGAATCAATACAATTTTCCCTGAACATGCCCGTTTCATCCAAGTTAGAGTCGCCAACTGTTCAAACCCGGGCCCTTATTCGCTAATGTCTATCATCTTATTTGTCGGTATCATTCTTCATGGCGTGATCGTGGTCGTCATTTATAAATAAATATTGCTAAACAATTCACACAGCAACAATTAGCCCCGTTGTAAGTTCGAAGCTTGTGTTACGGGTGCTAGATTTCTTATACATAATATATTTATTATAATATTCATATTTTTTTTACTAAACTTATATAACACCCAGACACTCGAAATAAATATTTTCAGATCGTACAAATCTTCGTACCAGGTGGAAATCGAACCCGCAACCACTTGTATCGCAGATGCTCATTGTAGGAGCTTGTGCTACGGCCAACAATTGGAATGCGGGACGAACAAAGACCTTTAATTATTTGGGAAAAACGTCCCGGACGAATGTGGACCAAATCGTTTTTAACATCCACATATTTTTTTCAAAAAGAAAAATCCAGATTTTCGTGGCGGGGTTTGAAACCACCTTCAAAATGAAAGTCGAGCGTGCTACTTAGCCAACACAGCACCACGGCACAGAAAATGATTGCAGTTTTCTATTTACATCGAATAAGAACCAGGATTGTTAATATTCTACGTTTCGACGCGAGTTGACTACGTGCTCTGAATCTCGATTCGGACATACTCGAATGTCTTTAATAGCGCTCATAAATTGAATATACACAAGCGGATTAGCATGCGAGGCATTGCCATAGTTTGTATGCTTGATTGGGCTTTGAAAAACAAGGACATTTTTCTTTCTATTTGCATTTCTATGACTTAATATGACTCTGTAAGTTCCGTATATAATAGTTCTACTTTATCTCAAGCCGTAAGTGTTGCCAAACTGACTAAGGGACTCGGGTAGGAGAGGTACCAGAAGACGGGTAGCATCGACGTTTTTTGAGGTACGGTATATAAATGTTTATTTTTTTAAAATATTACAGTATTTTTACAGTACACAGTAAAAAAATACTGCGATTTTCAACCCGGTTCTGGTAAGCGTGTTGATATAACCAACTCCTTCTAAGACCTATTAAGGTTTTGCTGGAGAACCTAAATATTTTTTATTTAAATAAAATATAAATGTTGGATGTATGTAGAAAAAACCAACCAATCTATAATATATATCTATCTATCTATCTATATTTTTTACTAAACATATGGAACACCCGCAGATATCTGCAGATCGTAATAAAATGTGTTCCGAGACGGCAATCGAACCCGCAACATCCTGTGTCGCAGGCAGACCTTCGCCTGCTGCGCCACAGAGGTCGTCTACCCTGTCGAGTAGTGGGATATACAATCATTATGATGATGATCGCAAGCTCAGTTTAGCTTAAACAATATAGCGCAATTTCATCAAAGTATGCAGCGCACAATCATAAAAACAAACGCAGCTGATGAGGGAACTTGGTTGAATATTCATCGCTGTTTATACCTCTATGCTGTGTACACTATAGATGGAGATCCCGATAGTGGCTGGCTGGATTCAACAAAAAAGTAATACAAGACAAATAATAAACAATAACACAATATTGATTGAAGATTCAATTAAGTCTATCAGATATCTAGCTCCTGTAACGGGGCTATATGTTGCTGTGTTGTATTAAATTTAATGACATTTTTATTAAGCTATAACGCTTGCTAAATTTAGTTTCATAATCATAACAGCATAACATCCCTATTCACGTTCCCACTGCTGGGACACAGGGACTTCTCTCTTGACGAGAGAGATTAGGCCTTAATTCACCACGCTGGCCAAGTGCGGGTTGGTGAATGACACATCATGTCCTTTAAACTTTTTTCAAAGTTCTCAGAACATGCCGGTTTCCTCACGATGTTTGCCTTCACCGTTAGAGCACGTGTTTATAAAGCACACATAATTTTCCAAGAAGAAAAATCAGAGGTGCACGGGGGGGTTTGAACCCACGACCTTCGGAATGAAAGTCGAGTGTTCTCCCACTAAGCCAACACGGCTCTTAATAAATTTAGTACTAAATTTAGTTTACTTTCAGCTATTTACATATATTTTAACTTTTAACTATTCTGATTATTTTATTAATTTCAACGGATAATAGTTTTGTTTGTGCGAAGTTTTTGAAAAATTAATTTAATTTGAAAATCCGTTTGATGTAAAGCCTACCAATGTCAGGATCTTCAACTATGCAGTTAGTTGTATGCTGTATGCAATGCCAAGTTTAAATGCAGCGAAATAATTAAGAAGAGGCAAGTTTGGTCCGAGCACTAATTATTCTTTGGGGCTTTGTTTCTGCGGGACAAAAGACGCCTCTGAAATAATAATGGTGAATACTTAGGGTCGGTTCACATTTGACGAAAGATACCGTACGTACCATCGATCGCGTTTATTCAGTCGTATAGGGTGATTTTACAGGGTGATTGGTAGATGGGTGCAAAGCTTCTAGGGGATGGTAGTGTGGACTATTTGGAACCATTTAAGCCATAGTTGTCTTAACCGAAGTCGGACTATTTTTTTTTAATGAATTTTTCAAACTTACGAAAATGTTCTGCGATTTACGAAAACCATTTTTGACGTTGTTTAATAAAAAAACTGATGGTGCTATTTTTGTTCAAACCTTTTTAAAAACATGTGTGGTTATTACTCTTTCTTTTGAGGTATAAATTAAGCAAATATCTCAAAAAATATTGAAATTATGATCCAAAAACCAAATTGAGGGAGAAAATTCAAGGCAACTTTAATGAAAAAATAGGCAGATTATCGAATTGCTGAAAGTGACATACACCACGTGGAATCTGGAGTCAACCCAGGCAGACACAATCCTAACTTCAGTTGGTCAGTTTTAAATATTAGGACACCTCTACGAGCATTGGAAGATCGTTTTGAAGAAATCCCAAATAATTATTACCATTTAAGGTATCTGGTAAGAAGTGGGGCCCAATCAAAGTTCTGCCAATTACTCCAGCCCACACACTGACAGACAATTTCCTCTGTACTGACACCTGCTTTTTCCAGTATGGATTTCTGCCCTTGTCGGCCTGTTGGTGAAGGTTGTAAAAGTTTGTTATGAAAATTTACTTTTATTTGTCCACAAGATTGATTTTAAGAATCACGCATTGAAGATGCGTTGATGTCTCTGTTGAGGAGAAAACGGCAGAATTGGATTATTTTCCCGGTATCTTGCTCTTCCAAACCTGGCAGACCCGGGCCATGGAATAAATACTTATCATTTTTGTGCATACTCCACATACACATCTTCTATTGTGAAATGTTAAGAGTTTGAGCTACTACGCTAGTGATGGTAGTAGGATCCGCTTAGAATGCTGCCAAAATCTCTTCCTCGACCTTAGAATTGTGTCTGCTTGGGTTGAATCTGGAGTCATACACACATACACCGCGTGGTACCCAGGTATCACGCGGTGTATGCCATTTTCAGCAATTCGGTAATCTGCTTTTTTTCATTAAAGTTGGCTTAAATTTTCTCCCTCAATTTGGTTTTTGTATCATAATTTCAATTTTTTTTTGAGATATCTTCTTAATTAATACCCCAAAAGAAAGAGTAATAACCACACATGTTTTTAAAAAGGTTTGAACAAAAATAGCACCTTTAGTTTTTTTTTTAAACAACGTCAAAAATGGTTTTCGTAAATCGCAGAACATTTTCGTAAGTTTGAAAAATTCATAAAAAAAAAATAGTCCGACTTCGGTTAAGACAACTATGGCTTAAATGGTTCCAAATAGTCCACACTACCATCCTCTAGAAGCTTTGCACCCATCTACCAATCACCCTGTATATCACAAGTTGTGTATTTTATTAAATAATGTTGCGTCGACACTATACACTTGGAGGCCGGTAATTGGGGGTTATTTAAGTGATTCATCTAACCACACCTTCACATTATCATACTGTACTCTCTCATGCAGTATGGTGTCTGTTAACACATTTGTTTGACATAAAAAGCCATACGAACTAACTCATCATCGATTAAGTAAAAAATTATGAATATATTCTCATATACCTACTTATAATTTCTAATAATACGCGACGCATTTTCCGTCAGATATGAATTGACCCATAATAGGTGCTGCTGTTGAGCGTTAATGTAATTTCCAGAACATTTTGAACAAATATTAATTTTATTATGTACGTTTCCAGCAAAAAGTTACGATATTATTGAGTCAGAATAAAGCTACAGGTTTGATTTACCTCAATGTTTAGTTTGCATATATAAAGGTTACCACCCTTTCTTATTGAGGGTGGATAATTTTTATTCCAAGCCCAAAATTATAAAATAAAAATGTTGCTTCATAAAAATTATTACAATTTTAATAAAAACGAAAAAACTCCGAAGCGAATTTTAATAAAACAATCATAAATCAAGCCGTGTTGGCCATCAACCCGTGTTGGCTAAGTGGTAGCACATTCGACTTTCATTCTGAAAGTCGTGGGTTTAAACCCCGTCGCGCACATCTTGAGTTTTATTCTTGAAAAATGTATGTGCGTTTTGAAAACACGTGCTCTAACGGTGAAGGCAATTTCTGAAAAGTTTTCAGGACATGTGTCATTCACCAAGCCGCACTAGGCCAGCGTGGTGAATTAAAACCTAATCTCTCTCGTCAAGAGATAAGTACCTGTGTCCCAGGTTTTATTTATTACCGCGGAAAGTAGCGATTAAGACGCGGCTAAAACACTTTGCAAGAATTATATTAATTAAAATAAACCCCCGTGTCATAGCCTACTTAAGTTAGTATCAAAATAACAATCTTTAGTTTTAATTTATAGTGTTTTGGTTAAAATAAACAATAAATAAACTGATATTGTACCTACGAACTTAGAAACTAATGAAAAGTAGTTTCCAAGTTAATAAAGTGTTTTGTGAATAACCATTATATTAACATTCTATATCCATACTAAACTCGCAAGTATGTTGGTCTGTTTAGTTTTATTCTGCAAAATATTATTTAAATGTCTTTAAACTTTTAAACTTCCTCATCATATAAGTTACTTAATAAAAATTCATAAAAAATATATCTTAATATGCATACACAAACCTGCCGTGTGGTGCTCGTCTATGAATGGAACCACCGATCATTTCTCAAGGTTGTGTTACGTGTAGGTACTAGATATCTGATACACTTAATTGAATTTACATATGTATGTACATATAAAGATATTTTTAGTATACATTTACAGAACACCCAGACACAAAATATTCAATAAATAAATATAACGGAAAATTCACACATTAAAATTCTAGCTCCATGATAAAGCAAATTATTTCTAGTTTAAAATTCTAAGCTATCTCGAGTAAAGTAGCGGATTACCACTAGTGTGCAATAAACTATGTCTTTTACACCCTTGGAACCCCAAAGAAAGCTTAAAGATATTGCAAGTGAGACCGCGGGAGCCATAATTAATGTTAACGAAGTTCGTATGCAAATGGAACTTCGTTTTTGGGGTAAAACATGTATTATATGAGACGCTTGTGTCTTTATCTAGTGAAGGGACAATGTATTAGTAAAATAATATTATTATTAGCTAAAATATATCTGCATTATTTATCATCACTACTTAGTATAAAACAAAGTTGCTGTCGCTGTCTGTCCGTCCATAATTATCTTTAAAACTACGCAACGGATTAAATTGCGTTTTTTATAGGTAGAGTGATTCAAGAACAAAGTTTAAAAGTATAATTAGATAGGTACGCCAAGAGTTTTTTTACAGGGATACAAGATAGCGAGGGCAAGTCGCTAGTATTTGAGCAAATAAAATTTACTTTAATGAGACACAATAATAACATTTATTTATTTAACAAAATCCACAGCCCTTAAAAATATATTTATCATTGTTTCATATACCTGAGCTTACGGCCAAAAAACGGATTTACGTTTTATAAATAAATATACCATATAAAGATTAACAAACTTAGAACATTATAAAGGGTGCATAATATTTTTCAAAACGACATGAGGACGAACAAGTTTAAAATAGGTACTAGTAGTTAGATAATTAGATACTCTTTAATATGAGTGCCACCGCGGCAAATTCGCGTCTGAGCAGGGTTTTTTTAAATCTAGTGTTGGTTAATCTATAAGACTTGTGTAATAATAGTAATTGTATTTGAACATGAAACGGGTAACATACCATGATTTAAATGTTTTTGAGTTTTACATTTAAATCATGGTATGTTACCCGTTTCATGTTCAAATATAGTTAAAAACCATGATAGTTTAAAAAGTTATAATAGTAATTGTATTTTTCTTAAGATGTTATTTTAATATAACCCCATATTTTTATAGTTATACAACTTATACTCGTGGCCTTTTATTGGCCTTTAATTGGCTAATTGTTGTGTTCTAATTTTTCTGTAAATATATTCCAAATATTTTATATGTTGTTTTGTTTAAGCTGTTGGTTTTCCATTAATCAATATTAATTAAAAAAATGCAAGGAATTATAAAGTTTTCATAAGTGCTGAACCAATTACTAGAATATTAATCAAGGCGGTCCGCACTACCGAGCTTCAATAAACAAGGAAAGTTAATTTCCACGAAGCCGTATGGAGCCTCCTGTAATAACAACTCGCTATTATTTTCATCATTTCAATTTACTACTATTATTATACGTAATAGAATATTGTAGTTACAATATGGTGGTGTTTTATTACACATCTCATTGTGATTCATTTTTTTTTACAAAATACTTACTAAAAAATTAATTTCATTTTAAAAAAGTATTTTGTAAAAAAAACTCTATAGGGACCTAGATAAATACTATTTAAATAATAATAATACAATAATATCGTGGAAATATGCTCGAATTACAAATAATTTTGGTATTACGTTTGTATTGGGAAATTCGTCTGACGCCGGCCTCTTAAGACACAATATAAAATGGTCTACATGATGTCTCGCCATTGCAGCATACGAATTAAAAAAAGTATGTCTAATACAATACATAAAAACATTATACTGTGCTTTTGGTCATAGAAAAAATACAAATGGATTCGACTCAACACGCGTTGATTTCATTGGGTCGCGTAACGTTTTAATTGTTTCTGTCTTAATTTTTTGTATTATGACGAGTTATGTATGCCTGTTCTGTATGTCTTTGTGTTTCTTTCACTTCAACTTTATTCTTAATAGTAGTAACGTCCATTAGTTTTACATTGAAAGTGGTTTTGCTTGTGATAGAACCTTCGCCCTGCTTTCAAAGTCGAAAAAGTTTCTAGAAGAAAGTCTTCGCGAAGGCACAAGAGATAAGTTGTCGCCTTCGCTGACGCTCGTCTCTTTATTAGATTAATGGAAGCGAGCTGGTCCCCGATCACTGTCACCCACAATAACAACATAAACAGAAGTGTCGCTTTACATATAAAGGTTATTAGAAAATCTTATCATCATCACAACAACCAAAATTTAATGTATTTATTTTAATTTATTTAGCACGACTTATTTATAAAATCACTAACATTAATTAATATATAAATATACCATAAATTGTAAAAAGACAAATACAACAATATAATTATCAACTCATAAGAATAATAATAGGTAAAACTAAGGCGAATAATATAATTTTTCTAATAAAACACGTAAAAATCATCAGGCCACACTGCTCAACCTAAAGATGTCCGACGTACTGGGGTGAAATAATAATTACACAATTATTACGTCCCACTTATATAATATTCACAGCTCTCCCTATAAACAAGAAGTAAAAATCCATTATATGTCTAAGAGGTTTGGTATAATCAACTCAATTACCAAGCGGGTTAATGATTTTCATATACCTACTCTCACATGACAGTCCAAGCCCAACTCCTAATATCTTTTAATGTGTAATAAAATATACCATCCATGGTTTAAAATATCCAAAGCAAAATAAAACGACTGTATTTTTCTTACAAAACTGAAGAAACTGAAAGAATAATTCTTGGATTTTTTCTTTGTTATTCCATCCAAGAAAAATCCAAAATTTACTTTACTTTACCACTTCTGTATG
The DNA here is from genome assembly GCA_963691955.1 of Chloroclystis v-ata. Lineage (NCBI taxonomy): Eukaryota > Metazoa > Arthropoda > Insecta > Lepidoptera > Geometridae > Chloroclystis > Chloroclystis v-ata. The sequence continues at coordinate 3,767,660 of OY829902.1, read as the reverse complement.
ATATACTCTATGATTTCGACTGCCCTTTGAGATTTCTAAGGAAAAATTGTTACGTGTATTAGTGACCTTTCGAAAGTAAAAGGTTCCTGTTCACGTGTCACATTTTGATGCCAGAAAAGTGAGTTCTGAGGGACCGCGAGGGATTTCTTTGTTTGCCGTCACGTGACCATGAATTATTATTGGGATTTTAATCAGTACCTACTCCGATATTGTTGTATGCTACAAGTGGGGAGGCTGTTGAAACTACTCCTTATTTTTAGACCTTCATATTTTATAATAATATTTTTTATCTGTAGCAGGGTTTTATTTGTATAAGCCGTATTGGCTTCCTACTTAGCCAAGGCACACTTGACTTTCATTCCGAAGGTCGTGGGTTCAAATCCCGCCGCGGACCTCTAGTTCTTATTTTGAAAAATGTATGTGCCCTTTGATGAAGTGTGGATGATGATGATTTTATTCAGACATTCAGTTCAGACATGTAAAATGTGATCCCCGCGTACCTAATATTTGTTTTTAAGTGTTTTTATAATTATCTTTTTAATCGATGTACTGCCAGATTAACATAAATATGCCTTCTTCCAGTTATTTTGGTTGGAAGCCGTTTCTCCGCGAACGAGTCTTCACTAAATTATCATGATGAGCTATATGGTTCACGATGAAAGTCGAAATTTTGTAAATCTTTATGAAAGTTTGTGTAGTGTATGTTTCACGGCTGTATGTAATAAATCCATAAAAATCCTTCATATTTTTTTTAAATTTCTATGAAACATTCAAGTTGAAATTTAACATTGTATGATGACGTACCACAATGCCTATTCTGTCTCCCAGTTGCGTATATACTCGTAAGCTCAATAAGGATGTGTTTGGTCGCTGGAGGGTGTTTTGTTTCGAGATCGGACCGGATATTACAACCCAACGCCTTCAATGGAACATTTAAAGCTTAAAACCGGTACAATCTAAGTTCTAGGATATATTCAGATAAAGAATTTAAAAAAATTGAGTGTCTAATAGTAGCTTTTAGGTAAAATGATTAAATATTTACAGGAAAGCTTATCATTTGCGTTTACAAAGCACCTAGTATTTATTTACACATGAAAATATATTTTTTTACTTTCTTTTCTACATGAATTTTTCAAAAAAATATTATACAAGAAGAGAAAATTAAATAATGTAAAAGGTTATTTTCTTTTACTTGGACCTTTAATAAGTTAAAAAAAACCTCGAAACTCGTGTCATGCATGATGATTAATTTTCTATTCATGTAAAATATTTTTTTGAAAAATTCATGTAGAAAAGAAAGTAAAAAAAATATATATTTTCATGTGTAAATAAATACTAGGTGCTTTGTAAACGCAAATGATAAGCTTTCCTGTAAATATTTAATTTTGATTTTAAGCCTGCCTTAACCTGCTTTTTATACCAACAACAAGCTCATCTTTCTACACTCTTCTACGTTTTAAAGTTTTCAAATAGCTAGAATATTCGTCTAGTGACCCAAATCGGATCGAGATTTGAAAATACTAGTGGGTTTTACTTGGTTCTTTTCATTATTTCCTTATAAGATGTATGGAGATGAGATGGCCGTTTAGTTTGTAAAGTTATCTAAGATACGCGCATCAATAAACGAGTAATTTAATATTGTAATTTAGTATGAAGATAGTTTTATTGCATTAGTATTATTTATTAATAAATAAACAATCAACAACTAAACAATGCTATTCTATCAAATGTGCGTCAATGGATTATGAATATCTTTTAAATTCTGTTTGAACAGGTAGGGTTGCTACACTAAAGCTTTTATCACGAGTCAAATCGCTGAATCGGCGAGCGGCACTCTCCATATAAGTAGATTAATAGGCTTTGCGAAATGGGGTCCGCTCATTTTTTCTCTTTTTCATTTTTCTGGTCCGCTTTCGAGTGGCGCCATGAAAAATGTTATCTGTTATCCACGCGTACTCGTAACTAGGGTTGTCACCTGCAAATATAGATGAAATTCTTCTAGTTTTTGTGTATTTATTTCAATCTTTTATAATTGGTTTTAATACCTTTTAGTTATTATGATTTTCTTAATGATTTTTGCTCGATATACCTAGTAATGGACGTCATTTTTACTTGACAGTACGTGAACGCTTATGAAACTCTTTCTACGCCCATTAATGTCGAATGTTCCTTAAATTTCTGAATTTAGAATTCTAAATTTAAATTTTAAATTCAAATTACGTCGTCGGAAGCAGCCCTAGACCATTTCCGGGCGAGTGCTCGTTCGATGAACACAAAAATTATCATATTTTGGAATTTGAAAGCACACAAGTTTGCGCTTTAGAAAAGCCTTCAAGTTATGAAAATGAAAAACGTGTCAAGTAATTTCAAATAATTTATTTTCAAACTTTTCTGCTCCTATCAAATTATTCAAGACTTTTGGTTTTATTATTATTTATATTCTTATTTGAGCTTACCACGGCCGGCGCTAGATTTTGCTTTGTGAATTGTCCAGCAATATTTATAATTATCTATTTACTTTATTACTGGGTTTTCATTGTTTCCAACCGAAACATTCGCTAATTTAATGGTCAGCAATAATAATCATCATAATATTTATACTTACTCGTTTTCAATAGTATCCGAAACATTTAAAATTCCGAGAAATATTAATGTTTAACTTGGTTTATTAACGAGTATACAAAGCGTTTTCCCGGAATATTTTACAATTTAAGCATTTAATCATAGAGTAAATATTTCTCAATTTACGATGGTAGTGAAATTTATCTTTATGTCTATAAAATAATGAAAATTTATTTTTCTTCTGGATTTTATTAAAAAAGGAATTTCAGAAATATTTAATACTGACGTAATAGATTATATTAAATTAAAAACCTACAATTTTTTATATTAATTTTTTAATATTCTCTCAATGTTAATTTATTTGGTAGATGTGGTAAATTTTCTTTTCTTAATGTTACTTTATATCAGCTGTCTGCAAGAATTATTTACTAACAAAATGAATCCAATAGGTAAAATAAAGTGGCCAAGGGCGAGTCGGACTCGCCCATGTAGGCTTCCGCAGCAATTGTTTATACCACATGCTTACCACGGGGCTAGATGTCACTGTGTAAAAATTGTCCAGTTGTCCAGTAATATATGAAATAGTTTATGACGTATTATAAAAAAACTACTGCATCGATTTCGTTCAAACCAATTTTCGTTGTTAGTTTTTATGGTTATGTACAATATATATTTTTTCTAGATTTATCATCCTCTTATTTTAGAAATTAGAGGGGGGGGGGGACACTCTGTTTTCCACTTTGGAAGAGTCTCTCGTCCAAACTATTAAGTTTAGAATTAAATGGTGTTAGAAACATTGTTATGATTTTTGAAGACCATTATTCATAGATACCCCACACGTATTGGTTCGATTAAAAAAAAGTTTTTAATTTTCAGTCCTATGTATGGGGACCCCCAAATGTAATTTATTTTTTCTCAATTTTTTTATGAAATCTTTGTGCGGTTAACAGAATACATCTACCTACTAATTTTCAGCTTTGTAACTCTTATAGTTTCGGAGAAAAACGGCTGTGACATACGGACGGACGGACGGACGGACAGACAGACGGACGGACGGACGGACATGACGAATCTATAAGGGTTCCGTTTTTGCCATTTGGCTACGGAACCCTAAAAAAGCTAGCAAATTACGACTGCTATTTGCAACAACTCAAAGAGGCTAAGCAATCTACAGCTTGACAAATCCAAAGGACTATTCAACTTCAGCCAAAGCTAACAGCTTAAAGAGAAAACTAAAAACTCAAAGAAACGAATGGTCAAGTTTTGATTGAAAAAGTAATCAGATCAAGTGCGCTTGCCGACCCATCTTGGTGAGCTAAGTTACAAACTTAAACTCTCGGAAGTAAAGGTTCCTACTCTTTGTAACAAACATCACGTGAATCGATATACATATATGGCTCTTGAGGGTTCGATTCCCGCTTCAGGACAACAATTTGTAAGAGCTGCAAATATTTTATCCGAGTGTCTGGGTGTTATATAATGTTTAAATTGTTTAATAAAAAAAGATATATGTATATTATATTAGGTATATCATAAATCTAGAAATAACGATGGAGATAAAGCTTATCTCTTTCACGGTTAAATCACGTATTTTGTATGTTCTGATAAATCTAACTATTATCAATACACAGACTGCAGTGTCTTTGAACGCCACAATCGTTTACTCGCAAAATGAATTTATTATCTGTGACACGAGTTCGCGACTCGTTTTATCATTTTCCACAAATTCCGTTCCAATTTCCCCATCGATGTGACACTTCCGCCCGTATCCATATTTCCGTATTCGTGCTCGAAATTTATAAAGAGCTCAGTAAGGTTTAACTACTAAGTATTTTTGAAAAGTTTGAGTAAATTTTATTGATAAGAGTAGAGATAGAGAGAGAAAGAGAAGCGTTAAATAGATGTTTGAAGAGTTATCTACATAATGTGAATGGACTTTTTCAAATCATAAAAACAATTTTGTTTTCCTTCTTTATGATAGTTTGTGTTCCCACGTACAAATACATTTAGAGTATATTGGAGTCATGTTACTTTGCACTGCATCATACAATATCGAAAATCTGGAAAATATATTGATCGCATTTAGGTACCGTTTGAGATTTACAACACTCTCAAGGGATAAAATGTGATGGCCATCTTAGGCTGGAATTATAAAGCCAAGCCTATCTTAGATACTAAAATTTTCAATATACATATACTAGTTCTTGTCAAGACTGTCTTGTTGTGTCTTTTTGCACAGTGTAACACGTTTTAAAGCGCATCATAGACGTGACTTGTCGGATATTACGGCACAACCAGCCGCGCGTATGAGAACACTTGAGTATCGTAGGCATAAAGGCAGAAACACATTATTAACACCCGACGCCACCCGATGAAACGTGATGCGTGTTGAGTCGAATCAAATGTATGGTTTTCTATAGACCAGAAACACACCGACGCCACGCGCGCACACGCCACCTGATCCAGACGTGCCAGATCTGCGTGTTGCCCATGGTGGGGGCAAACACGCCATCCGACGTGGGCGCGCAGTATGTTTCTAGACAACACTCGACGCCACGCGTCATTCGTTCGGGAACTATCACTTTATGTCAATTTCATATTACATTTTTGCATTTATTTAGCGAAATGATGATGAAATGCTAGTATGTCGTGGCGTCGCGTGTTGGTAATATGCACGGTGCACGTCGGGTGTCGACACGTCGCGTCGCGTCGGGTGTTAATAATGTGTTTCCTGCTTAACGCTTCCTGCACTGTATTCTTCCTTTTGCTTTACAGCGAGAATTATTAGCGATGCAATTAATTTAATATTTAACAATCGAATAATTCATAATCATGTTGGGATAAACGGAGAATCCACGAACCTTTATTATGGTCGTTTTAGTATTACACTGTATAATATCTAATACATTTAATTTGAGTACCTATTACAACCCAGTGTGGCGCGCTGAGTTTTGTATCCACGACCTTCGCAATTAAAGAGAGCACTCAAGCTGACAACAATATTCTACTTCCATTGAAATAATGAAGAAGAATTGGACGTAAACATGTAAGGACATGTTTCATAAGTACAGTGCCGCAAACGTGGTAAGTTCCTTCAGATCAACTAAATAATTTGATTGAATAAAATTTAAGTTACTTTCTATCTACACGGAATACTTAAGTAAGAAGATGGATTAAGGCAGATAGGTAAGCCATCTAAGAGCCATCCATGTTGGCTCGCACCAAATGGGTTGTGCAATGTTTAGGCCGGCACCACTCGACTAAATGACGTTTTGTTTTGTTTTATGTGTTGAATTAATGAATTAACTCCTTATTGTATTTATGAATAACAGATAATAAATTATTATAAACTTAATACTAGGTGTAAGCTAAAAGTACAACGGGCGCCCTTATCGCTGAGAGCGATCTCTTCCAGGCAACCGTGGTCGAGATTGATAATAATTACAGCAAAATAGCATTAAAGATTAGAATGTACACTGTACAACTACATGAATTTGAAACATAATTTAAAACGTATTGCAGCCAAAGGAGCAGCAAACTTTGTAGCACTACTTCCATTACTCTTATAAAGAAATTGTTTAGAAATTCGATACGTAGCATAATGCCTAAAATAATAGCTAATGGATGAACAATTTCTTCACAAAGTGAGTTATGAAGATGGATAACATCAACAATTTGTCTTTTAATATGAGAAAAATAAGAATAATGAGATCTAAAGTCATTTGTGATAACTGAATCGAAGGTTGTTTAGAACAAACTAGGTTCAAAAATAGAGAAAGTTAAGTAGCTGTGACGCATCGAGCGAAGCTCCGCTTGCGACGCAAGGTTGCGGGTTCGATTCCCGTCTCAGGATAACAATTTGTATGATCTGCAAATATTTGTTCCGGGTATCTGGGTATTATATTGTATAATAAAAATATCTATCTATGTATGTATATTTTATTAAGTATTTCAGAAATCTAGTACCCGTAACACAAACTTGGAGCTCAATACGGGGCTAGATGTTTCTGTGTAAATTGTCCAATTATAACCCAAAACGCCGCATTTTGGTATTTACCATAAGACATTGATTTTGGCTTATAACTCGTAAACATTGGAAAATAAATTTCTTTAAGAATTGAATAATTCAGTCCATTTTAAATTCGAAATCGTGTTCTGGAGAAAGGACTTTGAAAACAAAGCGAGATAACGAAGGATAATCTTCAATCAGCACTTGAAAAATCCCATTTTGATATCTAAATATCTGAGTTCATTGGTCGGCTTAGGTAAATCCGTTTTTCTACGAATACAACTTCATTATAAGATTACAAGTTTAATATAAATTAAAAAAGTTTTTGTTATCATTACAATATGACGTTTGATAAAGTTCGATTAATATATTAAACAAGTTGTACTTCAATAAATAATTAACTTAGTACATGTAACCTATGAAGATAATATATTTTTTTATTTCATCAACTTTTGAAGAGAAAGAAGCCTTTATATTTATTTACGAGTTAAGTTTTGATAACCAATGAGTCTTATTCTCGTAATCACCAAAGCGACACATTGTTTCTGAAACTGTTGCTTGAGACATAATATTATTATGATACGTTTAAAAACTTATCATAATAAATACAAGTTTAAAAACTGAAGACACATTAAAATAACAAGCTACAACTTCAAGATTTTATAAGTGTAACGATTTACACGTCATATAAATTTAGATTATCTAATGAATCTACCGTAGATTCATCAGATATAAATTTGAGTGTACCTATAACTATGACAGTTCGTATTCATGTTTATCATCCACAAGTTCATTTAGGGAAAGCGGATTTATTTTGTAAAGTAAATTTTAACCATGCGTTCCCTCGAGAATTCTCGAGGTCTGATTTAGAGTTCGATTTATGTTAGCGGGGCACGCGAGTGCCTCCGAGGGGCCCTTTGTAGGGTGTGGATCAAACATAAGCTGATTACTTAATTATTATTTATTCATTTAACTTTATTTGGAAAATCAACGGCTAAAACATCACTGATATAAACAATATATTATTAATATTTTATAATCATTTCCCTCCAAGTTCCCCTACTTTGTTACCACTGCTAGGACACAGGGTCTTCTATCACACGACCTTACATCACTACGCTGGGGCTGCCGCGCTTGCCAAGTGAATGTCGCATGTCCTTTAAACTCTTCAAAGTTTCCTCACGATGTTTGCCTTCATAGCCGTATATATCCGTGTTTTTGATATGATTATAATATTTGATTGTACATAATCCCCGAGCATTCATCTCTATAGATAGAATTTGGCCTATTCATATCGCCAATATCATTAGCCTAACACCAATTAATGTGCACGCTTCGGCCCACCATAAGAACATTAGATTTAAATAGCTTGTAAATTATGTTAAGAATGTTGTTTGAACACAGTAAATAAAATAAATTAAAACGCTTTCAGCTCAAATCTTAAATTTAAACACACGACTTAATTGAATTTAGCCATTGCCACACTCGAGCTCCGTAAATACCTGAAAACAAATATATTTATGAATATATTTAATTTTCTAATTAAGAGATTAGATACTTACTTAAATAATTGTTTAATTAAAGATAAGTGGTGTTGGATAAACATTCATAGTGTAAATAAGCACTGTATAAGAGGTAAAAATAGCAGTCGGAATTGTTTAAGAGATATTATGTTGTGTATAATTATTAGTATAATAAACATCAAATTATATTTTAAATTTAATCAGTGTCTACTAATAAGGAGCATACATTTCAGGTCTTAAGGGTATGTTACGTTTTCATCGTAAATGCTACAGTCAAAACGCCAAGACTAAAAAACAATAGCTGTCGTAGTAGACCAAGAGCCTGTGATGGCCAGACCTTCCTTTAATTCACAAGCGTGAAAATTATTTCATGTGTATGTCTAACACAGGTAAGAATAACCCCCAAACATGAAACCTGGATCGCGGTTCCTTTGGGAGATAACAACCTTTTACCTGTTATCTCCCAAAGGAACCACGATCCAGGTTTCATGTTTGGGGGTTATTCTTACCTATGTTAGACATACACATGAAAGAATTTTCACGCTTGTGAATTAAAGGAAGGTCTGGCCAGACCGGGCTCTTAGTATAGACTAATAACCTGTGTTTCATGTTTGGGGGTTATTCTTACCTATGTTAGACATACACATGAAAGAATTTTCACGCTTGTGAATTAAAGGAAGGTCTGGCCATCACGGGCTCTTAGGTTATAGGGAAAATATCAGCTAGGCGCGTTTTTAGAATTCCTCTTCCGTCAGTCGAATCCGATATTGCCCGACGTAGTCCAAATCTTTCGCATATTCTAGTCTACAACAATGTTGCTAAAAACATTCAAGACTGCACAATATTTGCCTGTAAAAAGTAATAAAATAGCTTTTAACGCTTTCCTATGAATATGCTGAAAAACTAATTTACCACTAATTTATCACGTATTGTTTTTTATTATACACATACACTTAAAAAGCCTGTACGTCCTTGAAATATATTTTAATTTTCTCCTTTTGAAAAAAATATAACTTTGTGTCCAAGTTTTCTTTTGAGGTTTTAAGTCATGCCTTTACTATCAATCAGTAGATAGGTAATCTAAAAGTACTTTACGAATTATAGTTAATATTTATATATAAAATAAAACGTCTGACCTAAGCCCCAACTGAACTCACCTGGAAAATAATAAAAGGTGCACAATATGATATTCACTTTGGAATTAAGAAACAGCTTGTGCCAAGTACCCATTTGTCACTGGGATTTTAATTTAAGAGCTTGGTTTCATGTCGTTGTAATGGAAATTAACTGGAAAGCAAAAGTTGCCTAGTCTCGCAAAGATAAGTATAATTTAATTATAAAATAATAATTAATCTTTTGACAACAAAACCCATTCCAACTGCCTCTATATACCACCTAGGAAGTATATGTATAAGTGCCTACTCTTTCAGACAAAAAAATAATTTTGCTAATCGGTCTAGACGTCTTTGAGTAATCGGTGAACATACATAAAAAAAGATTCCGACGAATTGAGAACCTCCTCCTTTTTGGAAGTCGATGTAAAAATGCTCCACACAATATAAAGGAACAAAGTGAAGTGTCTGTATGTCCGTCCGTATGTTACAGCCACATTTTTCCGAAACTATAAGAGCTATACTGAACGTTTACTCCCACTTGTCCTGTTGAGTAGTCCTGTTGACAGGACAAATGACAATATAATTCTCACTTGTCCTGTTGAGTAATAATTAATATAGAAAAAGTGAGAAAAATTGTATGTTTGTCACAACAAAATTTTTTTATGATTCAAACTATTTCAATCAGTTGTCAAGTGATAATTGCATGCATTATTAAAATACATAACTACATGATCCTATTTGCATTTTAATACTTACGAAATTCTCTCCCAATTTTTATTTTAAATCTATTGTAATGGTGTTATTTTTAAGTAACTTTAAGTTTGATTAAATTTAAGTTAGATTGTAGATTGTAGATATAAATAAATTTTTTTTTCATTCTTTCTTTAAAATTTACAAACCAATAAATGAAATTAATTATCGACAAATTCATTTTTTAGTTTTCAACTTTCCTAACCCTATTATTAGTGAAATAGCTTGAAATAGCCAGTCACAACGCCTTTGTTCCAGTCCCCGCAACCCGCGCATTCCGCCAATTTTGGTGCGCTTGCATCCGAACAAAAGTATTTTATAACAGTAATTATGATTGTTTTATGTTAATACGTTTTTTGTTCCTTTTATAATTATTGTAACATGATGTTATATTAAATTCAAGTACCTATATGTAACATAAACTACAAACTTGGAAACTTATAATTAGCCCTAAGCATCATAAATGTTCTTAGACATGTTATGTTAAACTTAATTTGATTATATATAAGCATAGCTGTTAGTTTTCCTAACATTGTAAAATAAAATAAAATAATCTTTGTACCTACCATTGAAAAAGTAGATTGTTTAGAACATAAGCTTATTTATGATCCTCTGTACACGTCTTTCCACAAAGAATAAATGGATCAAATCAAAATCAAAACATACTTTACATAGTAAAGTTTTTTAAATTAGACAAAACTAATTCGAAAAAATTACCAACAGAATTACTCAACAAAACACGTGGGAATAAAAGTCAGGTGTAAAGCATAGTCCTAAACGTCACAGAACTACTGGGAATTTTTTTCTCAGTTGTCCTGTCAACAGGACTACACAACAGGACAAGTGGGAGTAAACGATACTGAAGACCTGCCTATAAACCGATTTATGATAAGATTTTTTATAGGCTGATGATGATGAAATGATAATAAAACACCTGCGAGAATAAAACAAAGGCCAAAACCTCAAAATGATAATGTAATCACAATGTTTACTGCGCCGCACAGTAAGTCCATAAACGAAGACCGTAAAAACGCGATAAAACGCGAAATCGCATCGAATTTAGCTTTGTGTTAATAAATGAAGAATGTTTTTAAATAAACATTTTTAGGAACGAGTTAAGAGGTATAAATCGATCTATAATACTCGCCGAACCGCCGCGCCGACAGCTTAGCTGACGATTTTTTTACATTATCAACAAAAATAGTTTATATAACCTATTAATTAGCCTTCCTTAAAAAATTTACTATCCATCACTGAAAAAAAATCTTAAATCGGTCTACCGGTTCCTGAACAGAGCGTGTTCAAACAAATATAAGCTTTATAATTATCGTAGCGTACTGCTTGTCGTGCCTGATACGTTCATAGTACGGTGGAGTGCAGAAACCTCTAATCTAATTTGACATAGCACCTGCGGTAATACTACGGTCAAATACTGATTGAATAATAATGTATTTGGTTAACCGAAATAATTGCTATTGTATTCACTTATTTTACGAGTAGGTGTGCAGTTTGGGTAAATGAACGAACTGAAAACTAATAATTGGGATTACGCGATCAACCAGAATAAAACTGTGTTCTGTAATCTTATCATGTAGAATTTGTGAATTTGTACCTACATGATGTATTTATAAACACCCCTTATTTACGTTCAGCAGCGGACTTTTCTCTTGACGAATGAAATTCACCACGCTGCGCTGGCCAACTGGGGGTTGGTAATTTTTACATGTACTTCGACCTTTGAGAGTTTAGAACCTGCCCGTTTTCATCACTATGTTTGCCTTCGCCGTTCAAGCACGTGTTGTTTTTAATTAATATTATTTAGACTATATATCTATACTAATATTATAAAGAGGAAAGATTTGTTTGTTTGTAATGAATAGGCTCCGAAACTACTGGACCGATTTCAAAAATTCTTTCACCTTTGGAAAGCTACATTATCCCCGAGTAACATAGGCTATAATAAAGCAAAGAAAATTGCGGGAAAGTGTAAAACGCGGGCGAAGCCGCAGGGCGGAAAGCTAGTATTTTTATAAAATAATAATAAATTAAGTTTCGTCTACTGAATCCGGCGAATCAGCCTGTTTCGTCCACTGCGAAGATATATCGTCGCGCTACTATAATCAATCAACGTATGATATTTTTTGTTACGTTCGAATATTGGATCTCCTTTCCATTATCTAATATTATGATTTCTCTAAGCATCCATTCATGTACTCGTACTATTAACGCAATATCAGTATTATGTGACTATTTTATAATGAAATGTAGAGAAATAAACGCGTACAACTAAACATACAAAATTACTAGAAGGAGGATAGTTTGAAGCTTCTACAACATAATTACACGGAGCAAACTTGCCCAGGACCACAGCCATCTTAGCCAAGCTCAACAACAATTTGCTTACATGTAGGTAACTCTAAGCCTTAAAAGCTATAATTTCACTGCCGTAAACCAAATCCTTAAGCAACAAGAGCATAGAGCATTTACGACATCGGTAGAACACGCCACATCCGTTAACGGGATGTAAACGGGACGTAAACGGGATGTAAACTGATCGTTCGGACTTTATTGACCTTACGTGTTGGTAATAGCTTGAAGCAATACAAGTTGTATGTATTCGAGCAAATGCTGCTGTGCAGTTTGATATAGAATAAATCAAATGATAATAGAAGAAATTAAATGCATAATTTTAACGCAGGCGAGACTTGAACTCGCTATCTTGGTGGGCCTTTCTACTTCTTGTTGCGTATCTATATAACAATAGTTAGACTATTTATAACTCAAGAACGGCTCAATCGATTAAGAAAATTGTTAATGAAGTAGCTATGTAAAACAAATGAATAGTTGATCTAGCTCATTCGAAAACTCTTAAGAAAATAGAAAAAATAGAAAATTGTAGATGAAATATTTGTAAGTTTAGAACCCTTTCTAGTATGAGCGTATTTTTTGTTGTAATAAAAATTGTGTGTAATTTTAAGGTTCACCCGCTTTTGACAAATTTCTATTCACAACACTACTCTAGAATGTATGACAGAAGTTTTTTCGGTCACAAAGTGCAATTTTTTCACGACACATTCAGTAACTTGGAGAAAAACTACAAAAAAACTCAAAGTCTCGCTCCCTTCAAGCCTTCATGCATATAATATGAGAGAGAGTGGGCATATTTTGGGAATTAAATAAACGCTGGCCAAAAGATAAAAAGTATGCAGAATGAACATTTCCATTCACAATCTTTACTTATACGTATTATAAAAAAATCTAAGATAATAAATAAATAATTATTAATTTCCAGACACAAGATACGAAGTAGAGGTGCGCGGCGGGGATTGCACCAACGACCTTCGCAATGAATGTCGAGTGTGCTCTCACTTAGCCAATACAGCTCAGCTGATCTGATGATTTTGATCATATTATAGTAAAAATACGTATATTTATCTAAAGTTGGGACACTTGTGTAGTTACGGTAAGTGAAATTCCCGTTATTAATGTGGAGGTGCGGCGGACACTGAATGGATGAGTGTGACTCAAGTTTGTGAGAATTCCTAGCGCTTCCTTCAAGTGCTCGGAGTTTTGAGACACATTGTCTCTCAGTTAAGCAAACTATTATTGTATGTCCGCAAAGGATAGAAATGTTTACACTTACTTAATTAAAACTGCATTAATTAATATATAGAAAATTAAAATCGAATTTGTTAAAACTGAATAAAAATGTCAGAAAGTGCATATTATCCTAATCCTAATCCTAACCTTCCTAATCCTAACCTATATTATAAATGCGAAAGTAACTCTGTCTGTCTGTCTGTTACGCTTTACCGCTAAAACCTCTCAACCGATTTGGATGAAATTTGGCACATACAATTTTTAGACCCTGAGAAAGAACATAGGCTACTTTTTACCGCGAAAAAATACATACTTCCGCGGGAAAATATATGCTTACGCGGGAAAATTCGATTTGGATGAAATTTAGTATGGAGATAGTTGCAAATAAAACTATATGGCGAGAGACTTTTTACCGCGGAAAAATACATGCTTCCGCGGGAAAATATATGCTTAAGCGGGAAAATTCGATTTGGATGAAATTTAGTATGGAGATAGTTGCAAATAAATGTATATGGCGAGACGAAGTTCGCGGGGGCAGCTAGTTCTTAATATTAAGGAAATGAAAGATATATATTTATTTATAAAGTTACAAGTCTTACAGAAAGTGTTAGATTATATCTATAAAATCTTAAAATTCTGATCTGTTAAAGACGGTAAAGTGCCCAGAATGCTGGCGGCATTGCCATGTTGAACGGAAAAGTCATTTAGAGAAATTTAAACCAAACTCCCCATATTTTGGATTAATTTTCTATAGTAAGTAGTCTCAAGGCAAAGCTGGTAGTAAGATATAATATAAAATTAAATCATAAAATAAAAAACAAACCACCCGTGTGTCACGGCGTGTGACTAATGACTTAGAAAACAACATTGCAACCGTTGGAGCCTACTTGTCAACAAAGTTCTTTCTATTACAACTTCTTGTGTGAAATACAGTAACATACTCCTTTAGTTGTTAGTTTGGAGTTGGACGAATATGGAAATAGCCTAGCAGTTCAATTTGAAAACTTTCATATTATAAACATTAAAGGACAACATTTTAAAAAGAAACTATGTATGCGATATGTAGTTTTGCCCGATTTTCCTACAAAATTATGTAATTTTTTTTGCACCTAAGTACTCAAACTCGAACACTGCTTACTGCATTGATGTGCTGATTCACAAGGTTGTTTTTTTTTATTATTAATTGTACCACAAAATAACAAATGAAGACAAAAGAATGATAACGTTAAAGTTATTTTCGTATTATTTTGTGGAATTATATCTATTCAAATTGACCCATATTACATCCAGTGGGATGTGTGTGGGTTTCAGTGAATTAAGGAGCCGTGCTCCACTGGGCACGGCTCCTTAATTAATTAATCTTATAAAAGAAAACATTGTACCTACTCTTAGATCTTGGAGGATTTGGTATAATCACCACGCAAAACTTTCGTAGCCTGAAAAAAATTAATTCGATAACAAAATTAAACAAAACCATTTTTATTATTGCTTATAGAAAATAATAGGAAATTAAAATAACAAATACCATAATTTATAAGGATGTTTTGTTTTCTGCGGTCATGGCTGTTACATTCACACCTCCTCGTAGCTCTGCCTCGGGGAAAACAAATGGTTAATGTAGTCAAATATTTATTCGTTTTGCTTGGAATAGTTCGAATTTATTGTGCGCGTAAAGCTTCAGTAGAAATGTTTTGTATTTTTTCCTGGCTTGACTGTATGTTTGTTTAAATGGAATGGAATTTATCGAAAGGTGGTTTATTTTAAAGTTAGCATTTATGTTATAAGCTATAGATTCATCTAAACTTAGTTTTAAATGAGAATTACTTGACCTAAACTCTGAATCAGGAAAAAAATTATAAAATTTATGAACTTTATGTTTCTATTTTTATTTCTAAATCATCTTCATCAGATTTAAGCGTTTTATATACATATATATAACTTATTATGAAGATACCTTACACGATAATACTATCGAGCTTACTATTTATGATAGATGGCCATAAAATGTACTATAACACGAAATAAATTGATTCAAATTCTATAAACCGATGTTAAGTTAAAGAAACTTATATTTCCTTTTACAGTCACCTCAAAATAAATTGATTCAAATTCTTTAAGTCCATGTTGAGTTAAAGAAGCTTGTATTTCCTTTTACAGTGACTGTTTAAGTTTTCAGTAAGCGATCCCATTCCACAATCATTGCCGCCCCGATGCACTTACATTTAGATACCTCACCTACTCTCAGTTTGCAGTTGATAGAATTCTAAAACAGTTCCAGCGAGCTTTAAAGAAAGCACTGACATGAATACAAACTCTGCCACAGAGAGTAGGAAGACAGGTGGATTATTTACTTAAATAATATGTTTTAAAAGATTTTAAAATGACTGCAATTAAAAATTTCAAGTACTTACATACAAACATGATGTATACCTAATCTTCGTTAGTTCCTCTAAAAATAAATGCGTATTCTAATTATCATTAACATATAAAAATCGTAGTTCCTTATTGTATAAGACTCACAATACTAACTAGATTTTCACTTCGCCTGTATTCTATATTTTAGTCTTCTGTCGGTAAAAAGTTAAACAATATTCTGATATGTCAACTATTTATTATTGTGACGTTTCACCGAAATCTATTGATTGTTAGCGTACAAGATCAACAAACATAAATTTTCACAAACCTCGTGTTTATAATGTTGGATTTAATTAAATTAATTTATATAGTTATGTTTGTTTAAGTGTACCAGCTACTTCACCTCACTACTTACACAGCTTAACAGTCGGTGTGGAAACATTAGTTCACAAACGACTGAACGTATTGTTTAGATCGGATTACCTTTGTTCAAGGTACTTGTTGACTATATCTGCTACAGGCTAAACTTAGGAGCATTAAGATACGTAAGTCTCAATCGCAATAGTTAGCGTCTACGAATCGAACTTTGTGTCTACACAATTAAGTTTGTTAAATGTTTGTTTAGCGTTTTATTTTTATAAAAATAAATAGGAATATATTTAAGTATATAAGTGATATTTATGTGGTAATTCTGTTGTTGTATTCACTAAACTAACGAGCAAAAACCAAAATTTTAGTTGACAGATTCGTAAAAAAGTTATTCAGTTTTTTCGTCAAATCTGACTAAGTTAGTAACTAGTGATGTAGCCTTTTCTGCACCCGCATATCTTTAACTTTTCCTATTAACGTTCAAAGATTCCTCAGAGCGTGAATTTAAATTTACGAATATTTCCAGGTGTTAAGAAGTTTTATAGGAAACTCTTGGGTTCTTAGAAATATCTGTTTATCTTGTTTGGTATGTATATATCTTGAAAAGACAATATTATGCAAAACCATAACATGAATCTGAGTTTGAACTTTCACCTGAGTCTTTGGTAAGGTAAGTTACTTATAAAACTAAACGTTTTAGTAAACTATTACCTAACATGGAACCTAATATTATTTTATATAATTTATTTTAAAACGTGACTAAATATTCTATTTGCACTTTGGAACATATAGAATATTTCATTACAATTACAATTTTAACCCTTTAATATATAATATTTTATTTGTTTAAACTCTTTAAACAAATAAAATATTAAATTGAAACAGAAAAATATTTTATGCTAGCGGGTATTAAATGGAATTTATTTCCATTTTACTTTGCTTAACAATTAACGTATTTGTTATTTATTTTCACGTCAAAAATATTTTCTGTTTTAATTTCATATTTTATACATATTATAAACTTTATGTTATTTTATTTAATAGATCACGGGCTATATTTTAAAATATTAATGATAAGGACTCTATAAAAAGTATTTATTTGGAAAATGTTGTCTAAGGATTCATTAAGATATACCTATAGATAGCAATCTCTATACTGATTTGATTTTGAAAAGCTACAGATACTTAATTTATAAACGTTGATATAAAAAAATGTTGGATAATTCACACAACAACAACAATTATAACCATCGTTTCTAATGCAGTACATGTCTATCGCGCATTTTCATGTAAGTCATGGTACATTATTTTAATTTTATAAATATATTATTAAAAGTGGACAATTTACAAAATGAACGTAAAATTTACACAGGAAAAATTCTGTCCATTCAGCAAACCGAAATGGCATACTGTAAAATCTGGGTCTTTTCAGATAAAACTGTTCCGAGTGCAGATACAAATGACAATGTCAACAGCAAGTCTTGTTCATTCTGCAGTGTTTTTTTTCTCATTGCATCTCTTCCTACAGCAGACATAGGCTATGAAACTGGCGGAAAATAATCAAATCTAGTATCAAAAATAAAGGATTTAGGAAAATTTTCTATTGATAAAGCGTGGCGTTGACGATACACATACTCATTCCTTAACGTTAGACGCAACAATTAGAAAAACATAAATAATGTTGCGCAGCAACTTTTATAGCTCCGTGAACATGCTGTTATCACGAACAGTTTCAAGACAAAGTCAGTAGAACTCCTATAGGTATTCATAAGTTATTACGTCAATACTTTTTTTTAATGTTGGTCGTATATAAAGAAATTTTCACTCTGCCATGCACCAGGCTCTGTAAACTCAATTCAATGCATTTACGTGCGTTTGAAATTGCATCAGGCGCAGCGTGTTGCTTAGCAATGTCATCATCATCACCCATGTTGACATTCCCACTGCTGGGACACACATCTTCACCGTTAGAGCACGTGTTTTCAAAGTGCACATAAGTTTGTCATGAAGAAAAATCCAGAGGAGCACGGTGGTGTTTGTACCCACGACCTTCGGTATGAAAGTCGAGTGTTCCTTCACTTTGCAGCTTGGCAGTGTATATCGCTTGAAACAGCCATTAGGATGCACCGCAACTTTGTGGCCCCGTGAAAAGAAATGGCCTCAGCGTCGACGATAGCAGTACCAAGGCAATGATAAGCTAAATAAATGAGATATTTCCTTGCAGAGATGGCGTCCATATTCTATGAATTCCTGCAAGTAATAGACTGGTTTTAAATAGAATTATTCATCGTTTTGAGAGGGTCTGGCTGTTGTTGTCAATCGCAGGGGCACGTGTTTTAGCGGGTGTATTGTGTTGTACCTTTCATGCTCTGGAATATTCATTATTGAGCTATGAATTATGAATAAAAGAGGTCTATATCTTTATTTTAAACAATTATTATTTTCGGATAATATTAATTTTCTCACAGGTGGTATGGCCAGTCAAAAGTAGCATTTCATTTGTTTACCTAGCAAAAAGTAGCATTTGTTGTAGCTAGCTTAATAATAATATCTATAATGAAATCGACACTAACCTGCAAAACTACCACACTATTAAATCTGTATTTATTTAAAGTAACTACGCAAAACTACAAACTCAAGATTTTCTAGTACCTACTAATTTTTAAATCCCAATTTAACCAACCGTTTTGTTTTATTTATTTATTCAAAGACTCTCAACTAAATATACTTTAGTTTCTGTGTTCGTTTTATGATTAACAAGTCACAAAATCTATGTTATATATCACCTAGTCTCTGTTATAATGAAGATAGACACTAATCTATCTTATCAGAGCTTCATCTACATCAAGCATGCGAATCACAAATTAATTCGGCTTTATCAACCTGTTTGCACAATGTGATAATATTTAGTCAGAGATCAATCAAGCAGTAATTAATGCATCTAAGGCGACATTCACTAGTAGGTTCTATCTGAGGGCTTTATTATGCATATATTTCTCGGTAAGAATTTACTATTTCGTGTATTACAAATGAAAACTTATAAATAACCTACTCACAATCGACTTTCATTCCGGAAGTCGTGAGTTCAAACCCCACTGCAGAACTCCGGATTTTTCTTGATAAAATGTGAACTTTGAAAACACGAGTTCTAACAGTGAAGGCACATATCGTGAGGACCGGCATGTTCTGAGAACTTTGAAAATTTGAAGACGTTTCACCAACCCGTTAGTACTAGACAAACATTTCAAATATTTTCTAATCCTCCCACAGTTCAAGCAAAACAAATAAAAACGCGCAATATTACAAGTAACATTTCACAAGTTATTTTCTTCTGTTATCTATGGTTAACGACCTGAGTAATCTCCTTACAGATACTAAACCAACTCTTTAGTACAACAAGGAGCGCCATCTGCCATCTTAGCTAACGAATAAATTACCAGACAGCGAGATAAGCTTGGACTTTTCCAACAGACACCTTACTTTTGATGATTAAACGAACTTACCAAGTGAAGTTCTATCATAATTATACGTGGCGTTTTTTCCGAAGAAATAAGTCCTGAAATAATAATCATATGCAACTATGTAGTATGCATAATTGTGCACCGTTACATTCACTACCGTTTAGAGTATTAAAATCAAAATCTCTAGGCGCTGTCAGTGTCACAGCCTGCCGTCTCGTTCGCTGGTACGTCATTTCGTTAAGAGATATATTACATCAGATATTCTTGAATACTTTTTCTTGATTTTGTTGACGAAATCAAATCAGCATCAGGGTCCTTGGGTTGGGAGGGAATTGGTACTTATTTCTTCGGAAAAAACGCCACGTATAATTATGATAGAACTTCACTTGGTAAGTTCGTTTAATCATCAATTATACTAGCGTTTTTTCCTTCAGAAATAAGTCCTGAAATAATAATCATATGCAACTATGTAGACTTTTAGAGCTGATTGAGGAAATAAAATCACACTAAAATTACTCAATAGAGAAATTATACTAAATTAAGTTGAACTTAGAATTATGAGTGACTTCACTCGAAATCTATCGAAAATATATGTTTTATATGTCATGATGTGGGTAACCACTATTTCGTTTATTAAATAAATTCCTAGGTTATTTACCCTGTTATAATTATATTATTTTGAACAGTATTTTTATTACACTATCATCATAAAAATGTTGTGGCTTATAATTTGTGTGTTAAAACAAATCTCATAATTGAAAATGTTCTCCAGGTTTGTATGATTGTTCTTTTGCAGAACCTTTCCATTGCAAAGGAAGAACCGTTTTTGTTGTAATTAGTAATAATTAGTAATAACATAATGTTTAAACATTAGTAATTACATAATGTTTAAATATAGCTGTTAATGCGTGGCTTTACTATGATTTTATTCATAGATAAAGGGCTTTCTCAAACGCCAATAAGATACACTGGTGATAAACGATCATACTCATATCAAAATTTATTTAGATTCTATTCGGTTTACTAGTACCAAAAACCTTTCTAAAGTCAGTAAGACATTTTTTGTACTATTTTTTACTGAAATCGATAGTTTTATTTACAAGGGAGCAAACTCCAAAACATCCATAGAGGATTTAAACTTGTGATCGAATATTCATGTATCCGATCGT
The DNA here is from genome assembly GCA_963691955.1 of Chloroclystis v-ata. NCBI lineage: Eukaryota > Metazoa > Arthropoda > Insecta > Lepidoptera > Geometridae > Chloroclystis > Chloroclystis v-ata. Next base: position 3,746,747 of record OY829902.1, on the reverse strand, counting down.
CTGAAAATATGTTTGATTGAACTATTCAAAGGAGTACCAATAGGAACGCTTTCTTGTTGCTATTGAGTATAGATACAATTTTGTATGTAAAGTTAAATAACTGTGGTGAAAAGAATTATATAATATAGATTGTTGTAAACAACTCTCAAAACTGTAAGAAATATTAACTTCACAAATGTGTTTGTATGTATATATATTTAAATATACACGACCTTCCCAGACAACTATTGTGCTACATACTTGGTAGAGATTATTTTTGATGTCCCCGTATGGTGGAGATAATATATGTATAATTGTCTTAGCGACAACAAATTAAATTAACACGTTATTGTTGCTGGTCCATTAAGATTAATTATTATGTAAAAAGTTTCTAAATAACAGATATAACGGCTGAATATACCAATGGGGAATAAAGCCTCTTCTTCGGTTTTGTAAATAATTGTTTAACTGAGAGTCAAAAAGAAACCGTAGAAACGTAGTATAAAACTATTTTAGCCCATGACAACGTAAAAGGAAGATGTCAGGCGTGTCCTAGACACTTATTCTAGACCTTACAAGTCACATTTTTTTTTTTTTTTTTTTTTTGTATTTGCAAAAGGCAAAAAGATCTGGGGTAATTGATTGTTTAGGTACTTATTTAGTAACGTTTTTCGAGGACTCAGTCGTGACTGTTTCCTTTTCTGTCGACGAACTGTCGATAGTTCAATTCACTTAGATGGGAGACTGGTTTTCTCTCATTCTATTGATGTATGGATGCAAAAAAGGAATTATATATATATATATTTAACCTATAATGGTAGTAGATAACTTGCAGCTTTATCTGTATGGAAATTTATATCATATTTCGACCAAGGTCTACCTTCTCTACAATTACACGACCCATACCCCGTTGTTGAGGCGCCAGAATTAACTATACAACTCTAATCTATAGTATTGTCATTTTAAATTCCTTAAAATGATTATAGGGTAGCGTGGAGCTACCATTATTTTTGTCGAATGAAGAAAATAAAAATATGCAATTTTAAGGCTTATAAAAGGCAATAAAATTCTGGGCAAGTGCACAATAGAAAACCGACTATGCAGTGGTTGAAAATACCAACTTATTTCATATTCTACATTTTGAAAACTTTATCCAGATGTTAATTTCTTTAAAAATGCGATGTGTTCCATTGCATGACAGCTGATGCATCCCGTGGGTGTAAAACAGAAATCATGGGATTTAACTCAATAACATGTATTTGTGAAACCCTGGATTTATATTCAAACGAAGTTGAATTCATAATAGGTCTCTAGCTAACCCAGTCTTAGACATTATTATAGAAATCAGTTATAAAACTATATATAATAATATATAGTTTACATAATAACTATGTAAGTTTGAAACGGTTATATTGATACATAGTTATTATTATATAAAATGATATTAAAAATATAGCAACGCTAATAGTAGATTATCTGAAGCGATTCATGGTTCATAACTTTAGGAAGTTACTATACACTTAACAGCAGAATATTCATAATTATATTTTGTGTCATGTAAACACGTTAGTGTATCACATTGAGAGAGAATTTGGAAATAGTTGTACGTATTATCCGTAACTCAATGGACGTAGGTAGCGTAGAAAAAACTCTCCGACATGCACACATGAAAACTGTCAATAATTTCTTAGTTGCCAGTGATGGCGCACCCTACAGCATACAGCCAAGTAGGTTTGTATATTTCATGTTGGTAAAACACGCTTGGTCTTGACCCGATATGTACATCGGTCATAATGCGGCTGGTGCCGCGGGGCGGAATCTTCTTTCGCACACCATAGCAGCTTATATTTAAGATGCACATTTCAATTCGGTATGGATTTTAAAAGGATTCCAGGAATGAACTTATAGTAATATAAGATAGTTGAGCACGCTGCGATGTCTTGATTGCTGCGATCCTTCAATGCTGGATTATATTATTATTGTACACAAACCTTTAGTTTTGTACTTAGGTCTCACCAAGAGGCGGACCGAATGTTAAAACGACTGTTTAAAAAATAAAAACATCTGTTTATAAGCAGATATCTGTACCAAGATGGTAGTTACTATGGGTTATTATTGATGTCGGAAATACGGTCGATGGTTTTTGGGTACCTCGTCTCCTTTATGCTCGGCGGCTGAGTCGGCGGTGTGTCCACTGCTGCACTGGCGTCCTGGATGTACTGGACTACGGATGTAGACTTCTCGACGTGCGGTATTATTCGATGCGATTGGCTGTTTCTTTGTAAGATTAGCCAGTTTGCATCAGAGGTACTGAAAAAACCTAATAACAGATTCAGAATGCTGAATATTTCATAATTCACCCTTGTAAACTTCTTCATAGCTCGTTCTTATTGTTTTACAAGACTAATATTTATAAAGTTGCGTATGTTGGTCACAAGTAAACCACTTTATAGTTTGCTTATAAAGTTCGCTTCAATCCCAAAATAATCGGATACGTATGGAAGGAAACATTTTTTGCAGGAAAATCTACAACTTGCAGGATGTAGTAATAATAATAATAAAACATAGGTATTATAGGTATACATGGTATACATAATAGATAATTATGATATCTTGATAAATATCTAATGGTGATTGTTTGTATTATTTATAATGCAAAATTAGGTAGGTATTATGCATAGTTACCTACTATGCATAAATCACCAAGTAGAACTACTCTATTCCATATTATTTTTCAAATAAGTGGACGTTAAGTATAAAATTTAAAACAATTTAATAATTACACAGAGGATAAACCCAAAAGTATATCCGAATGTATCAAATAAATTTTACTTGTGTAACACTACACTGTAATAATGTCAAATCTATCCTTGTGTTTTGTTTTGCCCAAAGTGCCGTATGGCGATGGCCTAATAATAGTGCCACCCAATATTTTCCCATAGATTTCGTCAAACCGACGTAGGGATATGTTTATCAGAAGATAGGCTGCAGCGTCATTTGTGTAGGTACTTAACCTTTCAACTCACTGTGGTAAATTAAATTTGCCGCTAACAAACCTTTTAGTGTGGTGGATACACAAACTCCCCAATCTATGGGGTTTATATTCATCAACTCCATGTCCAGATGCAATGAGGGAAGTAGAATAAGTGAGACAGCCCATAGAACAGCTCGATATAATTATCTTCTAAATTATGTTGTACAAATGCGATGAGTCAGCCCAAAGATCAGCTCGAGTGCATTAACTTGTTAATTTGATAGTCAATATGCGATGAGACAGTCCTGAATACTGCTCGAATGCATTGTATGACTATCATAGTACATTATTAGTATAAATACGTATTGTTGTACACAGAAACTAACACAGTATCTGTTTTCAATAACCCACATTTTAAATGCGGGTAGCGCTTTATGACATCATTGTTGCGATGAGACTGTCCGATGATCAGCTCGAATGCATTTTTGTTGTTTTTGCGCACGATATGAACTACATAAGTAGGTACGCATGTAATAATAAATTGACGTTTCAATAAACCACATTGCAAATGCGGGTAGCGCGTTACGACATCATTGTTGCGATGAGACTGTCCGATGATCAGCTCGAATGCATTTTTATTGTCTTTGCGCACAATATGAGCTAGGTACATAAGCTTTCAATAACCTACATTGTAGATGAGGGTAGTGCGGCATGACATCATAATTATGAGACTGTCCGACGATCAGCCCGAATGTATTTTTGTTGTCTATGCCCACAAAATAGCTAAGCATATTTGTAATAATAAATTGACTTACCTTTTTCAATGGTATGATTTGGTTCCGAGTCACTTGGACTCAACTTGGATTTTTATAACAAATTTTATGATTTGTAGTTGATCACTTACGTAAGAATGGCAAATTTAACTTGTTTTGGCCATGATAAAACGTACCTAATTATATTGGTTCACAATTGTTTATTTTACTAGTGCGAAACTTTCGCAATTTTACGTGACGAACGGTTGAGCACTAAAATGCGAATGACGTACCAGCGAACGAGACGGCAGGCTGTGACACTGACAGCGCCTAGAGATTTTGATTTTAATACTCTAAACGGTAGTGAATGTAACGGTGCACAATTATGCATACTACATAGTTGCATATGATTATTATTTCAGGACTTATTTCTGAAGGAAAAAACGCTAGTATAATATCAAAACTTTCATAAGTATGGTCAGCGTGGTAATTTTCTTTAGAAGTTTCCACGTTATATTTTTTTACCCTGTTCTGAGGAACAAGTTGGGATTACTGAGGGTCACTTTTACTCAACCTTTGACTTAGAATCGCTACGCAGATTTTCATATCGTGAGGTGAGTAAAGATCAAAAAAATCTTTATCATCATCATACATCAATCATAGTTTTGGTTTACAAAACTATGAGTTTTCATTCTACAAAGATTTTTTTTTGTCTTCTGATCGAGTATTTGGAAAGAAACTAAAGAAAGGCAGTATAGAAATAATAAACATTATCTCTTCAAGTTAATATTACGATGCGTCATGCAAGAGACACGTGCGTAGTCCTGTTGGAGTCAAAATTATGCTTTTATTTTGTTATCATTGCTGTCTATTCTACAGACTGTTTAAACATCAGTACATTAATTTCCTTGCCATCATCCTTACCATTAATAGTAAACTAAGGATTATTCCAGCACAAATAATTTCGTGTGCAACAAAAATGGTAACATAACAAAAAATAATATCCTTATTTATTATGTATAATCATCTCAAAACATATTTTTCCTGTTAACTGTACCCTTCACGTCATAATCCAAGCTGCTGCAATATAGTTAGAGAACACATTAATCAAACAGATTACTCGAAATTATATTGCCCTCGCAGTGTTTACTAATGGAACTGTGCAAGCAGTGGCACTCGCAAATAAATGTGAGCATTATGTAGTTACTACTTAGACATATTATGCCATAATGCTGAATGGGGAAGCATGGAAATGGTGTTCACAGGAAAACATGGTGAATCTTTTGAAATATTTATTAAAAATAAAAACTAAGAAAAGTAACAAACTCTTTAAATAGCGAGCAATCAACAAAAACATAATATCTATAACCAATTCGTTTCTCATCTTCTAAACCATCTCTGGAATTCAACAAACATTTCAAGGCCAAAAACAGTGGGATAGTAAATAGGGGTGATGATGATTTACACAATATTTAATTATTCATTTAATTTTAATATGCCAGTTACACAACTAAGGCAACTCGTAATAAAACTGAAAATTCCAACGATTTATCGCAAAACATTTTCTGATAAGCTTAAGTTTCTTGACAGGTAAATCCAGATTCAAAGCTTATAAAGCTCGATAAAGATACATGAAGGTTGAACGCAAGCTCAGGTTAATAAACTATTTTAACTGTTAATTATCGTTAGTTTTTGTTAATTATTCTGTCACTTCGATAGGTAGTATTCTATTCCGGGAGAACACGAATCAACCACGATTATTATCAATAACTTAAATAGACAGATTAAATAATATCTAGATACTAATAAATGAGCCCGCAAACGTTGTTTTGCCATAATTATAAAAATAAAAAACAAAAAATAGATTCATATCAGACCTAACCGATATGCACACAAAATTTATCTTATCTATATTCAAAATCGGTCTAGCCGTTTTGGACGAGTATTGTAGTAACTAACATTGAGACTTATTTATGATACTCAATAGTTAAAATAAAACTATTTTCTTTTGTTTAAAAATAATTATATTGAAAAGTCGGTACACAAGTTGGAACAATCTATCGTTAACGTTTCAGTGAAGACAGTCCAGTGCACGTCAGAGTCGAATTTGAATTTCAAATTCAGCAATTGGTGGTCTAAGATGGAGAAATTGGATGTAGTTACACTGTCCTGTAATTTTGAGTTTTGTGTTAAATTATGCGGACAAGATAAGTACTTTTAAATTGCACCTTTAGGCCCGTCTTGCTGTGAAAACAAGCTTATACTTTAGGCCCGAAATAGCTCAGTTTTTTCATATTACTTAAATATTGATAAATAATATACCTATATAATATCGGTTTAAAATAGTACATACCTCTAATACAGAATTGATACACGACATACATACATTTTTTATGTTCCTTTTTGTTATGTATTTTTGTTTTTCTGGTGTGCAATTAAGTATATTGTATTGCTAAATAGTTTGTGTGTATTTTATTAATATTTTTTTATTTTTGTGGAAATAATAATCATAAATAAATATTTCTGTACAATTAACACAGCAACAAGCTCCATGTTCTATTCGTTTAATAACTAGATAATAAATGCTTTATCATATTATACAAGTCTGTAAATTAATTTAACGTCATTTTTTTGCGTAGGTAACTATCAATACATGGAATATACTCGTAATTATACAGGAGTCAGTGCTTGTTAATTTCGTGTTGCAGATTTATATGGATCCTACCTACAGTGTAAATGATGATATAGTCTGGTCTGTCAGCCGATACAGCTGGCACAAATCCATTAATGCGTCTACCTGATATGTCTACTGCTGCGTTGAGGGGCATAATCATTCTTCCATAGGCAATAATAGTAATTAGCATCAGTAATTCCTCACTGTGTCTGGCTTCAATGAGTAAATATCTTTAAACATTTTCATTAAGCTTTTCTGCATCGCAACAGTGTCACTGCTGAACTGTCCACTTATAAACAGCTCTTTACTCCTTTACCAACACTGGTTTGCACCTGGGAGCTGTCTTGTATAAACCAACTAGCGCCAGCCAGACTGGCTTACAAACTATGGACGCTGGATTATTTCAAAACGCTCGATTTAGTTAGCTCGATGAAGATAGCATTATTCTCTTAAAATATTGGAAGCTAATATTTCCAAGCGAAAATTTATCTAGACAGGAACTTAGGAGACAAGTTATGGCGGTTGAGAAAGGCAAACAAACAAAAAGAGGAACAAAGTTACGATGAAACAAGCACGATGAACGGTGTTGCGATGGAAAATGTTGTGTTAAATTTGCCACAAAATTCTTCAATATGACTTACTTTACTATAAAGTAAAAGGTTACAACAAGATTGTTGTGATAATCAACAATAATCTTTTTGATGACCTTACTAGATTTTCGCACGCTGCTTTTGAGTTTTATTGAATTAAGCTATACCTATTATTGAAAAGTTTTATCAGAATCCATTCAGTAGATTTTACGTAGAAGAACAACAAACATACATCCTCTTGGTTAGTAACATTTCCGAAAAAATCAATATTTTTTAAAAAGTAAACAATATTATAACAAACAATCTAATACAGCAGATTCGCTTGCAATTTTAACGTTAAATACATACATAATACATAGTTTATATAATATAGTCTAAGTAGCCTTTTTGATTCATGTACTATCTAACACTGAAATATATTTTTCAAATAGGGCCAGCAGTTTCTGAGATAAGTGCGTCCTAACAAACAAACAAACAAACAATCAATCAATCAAACTAACTCTTCAACTGTATAATAATTATAGTTTAGATATTGATTTCCTTCTACAAAACTTTGTAATATATTCTTATAATTTCGGAAACATAGTTATCTCTCGACTTGCATAAGCCAAGCACCCTTGGCCGACAGATTGAGTTACAAACTTTAGACGCTGCATTATTTCGCAGTTGCTTGTGACCTGATTAGTTTGAGGTTGTGATGGACTGAGCATTAATAATAAGAAGTTTCATAGTTTTCAGGGATTTTTACTTTCAAAAATAGTAAAAGTACTAACACAGTGCTCGAGAAAAACAACAATTTATAGATAAATATTCCTGGACAATTCACACAGCATTTTGCACCGTGGTAAGCTCGTAGCTTATGTTACGGGTGCTAGATTTCTAATATATATAATATAGATAGATATTTTTTGTTATACATATAATAACATCCATACACTCAGAACAAACAAAACAATAGATGAACATACATATAAACGTTAAAAAACACTTTATATTTTGTTAAATATGAAATGTTTTTTAAGTGTATTTAAAAATTTTAGAATTATTTTCGAGAAGTTACACCTGAGTTTATCTGAGTGGGCATTCTGCTATTACCAGAGAATACTGTTTACTGTTTTCGTCATGAAAAAATACTCAGTTAATATAAATTTAGAAGTTCTTGATCAAATTTACAGATAATTTCCATGGCATCAAGATCGAGCTGTTTACAAGTTGTTCGAACTAATCACGAGCATGAATAATATTACTCCGTTCAAAGTGATCCGAGTTTAATTCAAACTTGAAATATGACAAAGGATGAAGTCCGTAAATAACATTTAATAATTAAAGTACCCTTTGTTTTGTCTAATAATTAAGAACGATAATACGACTTGAAAGGAGAAAATTGAAATAAATTAGAACAATTTTGCAGAGTACTTATTACAAAGCGGTCTATCAAAAGAGTTACGTTAACTTTATTTACGTTATAACCTTCAAAGTTTTGGGTTTCGTGTTAAATTGCAAAAGGATTCCAAGCTGTTTGCTTGGTTTGTAATATTAATTACAATACGGGGAAGTAAGGCGGAGGTACCTATTAAATGTGGTTATAGCAAAGTCAAATATTTGTTTACTTTAAACTTTCATTTTAGCGTTTGAAGGCCAATTACTTACATAATAAAAATTCGCACATACATTATAAGCTAAGAATTTCTTTATTATTTCAAACTTTAAACTACCAAGTTCGCGAACGGTATCAACAAATAAATCGTAGTTTTCCGCAACAACAACGGAAAAAGTCTAAAGATTCAAATCACGATTTCATTTCGTAACCGCGACGCGTCAGAGCGCGTAAATAAAGGGTCATAAATACGTACCCACAGGGGAGCAGAAAGGACGGTAGTGCGAAAAAAACAGGCCGCGTTCTGTGTAATTCAATAAGACCAAGAACCCTCGGGGTAGACGAATCTTTGGTGTTGTCAGTTCATTCATTCCTCTGTTGGGCAAGAGATTAGATAGATAAAAAATGCAGATGGATTTAAGATCTAAAAATTGCAAGGATAGAAATAACGTAGATAAAGTAAGTACAGACTGAAAAACAAGTAAACAAGTGTCAAAAGATAAATAAATTATGTAATTGAATTGAAAAATTGACATTCCAAGTAGATTCTATACAATTGCTGTATCTACCTACTTTCGTATTTTATAGTAAAGCACTCGCTTATGTTTTCTGTTATTTTCTTGAGGAGAGAGATTAGACCTTAATTCACCACTCTGGCGAAGTGCGAGTTGTTGAATGTCCCGTGTTTTCTGTATAATATTATAAGATAATTTACTATCAGCCTTTGTTTTATAATCCTACACACACATATTATAAAAGTTGCATGTATTAATTCTCCTATCTTACCCCACGTTTAATTTTATTTTGCTATTTTAATACCACCTTTCCGTTTTGGAGTCCATGTCACGAGTTAATGTTATAAAAAAAACAATGACAAATTATTATTTTTTGTTTAAAAGTGTTTAAAAGTTCCAATACCCCGGCTCTGACCGAACAAATTGATCAGATTTGCCGTCAAGATTCCAAAAACTTATCCGAAGGGAAATTAAGTTGGGAAACTTTTGACTTGGCCGGGGCCTTATCGCTCCGTAGTTAGGTAAAGGGCGCGTTTCTTTTCATTTCTAAGACTGCTAAAGACTGGTAAATCGTTAGGGATTTTCAGTTTAGGAACAAGAATAATCTGGGGTCGATCTCAATTTATTTTGAGAGCTAAGTTGTGGCCCTATTGAGGCATTTCAGTACTTTGTTGAGTATTATTAAGGGAAGTTTGTTATTTTATTCGCTGTGGCTACGGGTTACGTTTATTTGTAAAAATTAAGCAATTTTAATAAAAAAAGTAATTAAATATCATAACATAAAATCATGGTGTCCACTCGAAAGTTTAGAATTCACGATGAATGAAATAAACAGTTCACGGTGGATGCAAGCTGCATCCAACCGAAACAACCGGAAATGTTTTAGGGAAGCCTATGTCCAGCAATGTCTTGTTGTCTGTTGATGTCCAATGACTGAAATGATGATGATGATGATGAGGACATATTAAATGTAGATTGTCGATTGTATTGCATTCACATTTGGATGTGACAGTAAGTACACTTGACTTGAAACCGGTACACCCTAAAAATGTCAATCTTAAACCTGCCCAAAACTCGCGGACGTAAGTTTTATTTAGGCGTGCGACTTTATAGTTGTGGGTTTAGGGCCCTAATCTGAAATGGCCTTTTTATTCACCCTTTATTGAGGATTGTAAAAGTTTTATTTAATAGGTTATTCGTGCGTGTTTAATTTGGGGAAGCGCGGATTGCTGCCTGTCGTATAGACCGTTTTATTAAAGAATGTTGCAATTTGAGCAAATGATGGGGTCGACTATCATAAAAGTTACGAGTACTTTATCCACAAATTAACAAGTATCATATGGTGCTACAGAATCTTGCTAAGTTGTGAGTACATTTCCAAATCCTGGGAGAGTCTAAGCCAAGATATCATCTCAGTAGAGTTCAAAAAATTAGAAAGTCACAAGGAAATACTGTTTCTTTTATTTAATTAAATGTCCATAATAATATAATAAACCTTACAGAGATTTAAAACAGAAGAAGATATTTAAAAATGTGTGTCCTAAGCTGAATTAAAAATGTGAGGTTCTAATATATTCCAACATAATTTAATATTTTTGCATAGAAGAGTGTTCTTTACCACGCTACCCCGCAAATTTGTTCCGTAGCGCTGCATGCATTGGATGACGCTTTGCTACGACCAACATTTGCGGTGCTCAGATTTAGATTTTCATAAGAATAATAAAGCGGATAAAAGCAGAAGTTTTTCGCTAGTAAGAGGTTAGTGATGGTCGAGTTCAAAGTTCTACATAATCTACATAAACCAAAAAAATGCGTGTGTCATGGACGCTGTAAGTGTTAACCCTATGGAAATGGAATTTCCTGACATTGTAGTGACAATGATTCGAGACGTAATGCTTTACAATATAATTTACATCTGCCTTATGAATAGGCTACAAGTTAAGAATCATAAATGACGATTTACATACCAATCCTGTCCGTGCAGAACGTAAGAGTTAAAGTTAGTTTTAACTCGTTCATGATCGTTTCTAACTTTTTTAGCCAATTTACAGGTTAAAAGCATTTCGCTACTTTGTACTCGTTATTACTCTCACACAGTTTGCACTCTAAGCAAATACTTAACTAATTCAATTTGCGCTGTATTTAGTAAATGCACCTAATATGCTGCAAATTTTGCTGAAAATTCTGAAATTAATAAAATGTTTTAAGTAAGCTTTGCTAAGTATGACTTGACAAATTAAGAAATTATCCAATTTAAAAGTATATTTCACTAAAACACTGGGATTGCCTAACTTTTCCTTAAAATATAGATAAAAAATAAAATTACATAGTACTTAACTAAACCTATCTATATACATATAAATATAAATCGTTAATATTCCAACTAATTATTTTTTTATTTCTCAAGGCTGCCTGGCAGAGATCACTGTCAGCGATAAGGTCGCCCATTGACCCAATGTTTTAATAAACTGTTTAAGTTTAATTATTTTACTAAGCTTGGTGTTAATATAATCAAAACAAATCAAATAGGTACTCTTTGTTTTGATTTGATTCTCATTAATTTTGCTTTTAAAACTTTATCGACCATGTCATCAGTAATTGCTTTCAAAATGCCACAGAAGCGAGTTGGCCGCGTGTTGTTGGAGCGAGTCCAGACCATGCTTACTTTTACAGGAAATAAAACTACAGCAACTGTCTCGATGCCTGCGATAGTGAGTAAAGTCGTGTCGTGTCGCCATTATGTATGTCACTGAGCCGCTTCTGTCTGTGGTTAGTTATACATTTCCATGATGCATCATAAGCATAATTTACGTTCCCATTGCTAGGACACTGATACTTTTACGACTTCACGACGCTTGAAATGAAGGTCAAGTGTACTTTGATCTTTATAACACGGCTTTATCTTCGTCATGATGATGGCGAATTTCCCGTAAATTAGATCTTCACTTCAAGTTCAATTTCTGACTACGATATGCACAGGCTTAGCATAATAGGCTTTTTGGTTTACAATACCAAGTGGAAGTGTTCAAATTTTTGCTAATGAAGTGGTGGTAAAAATTCTTTGTCAATTTGTTATTTATAGTATATTTGACGACCTTCTGTGGCACGGTGGGTGAAGGTCTGGCAGTGACGTAAGAGGTTCGAAATCGATTACCGACTTTGGACAAATTTTTGTTCGATCTGAAGATGTTTGATCCGGGTGCTCCGCGTGATTTCTATTCATATTTTTATAATTAAATTCGCAAAAAGCCTTCGGGCGCAGCTATAAGAACATAATTTGTGGGTAACTTTATAACACATCCCTTTAAAATGGCTGTTGAATGCTTTTCAACTGCCTCATAAAAACTTTATCTACTATGTTCATTACAAAGTTACCTACTCGTAGTTACATACGATTATCTGAGCCCATCTGAGTTGTATTTTATCACGTAACGTGTAATGTTTACTTTAACACATACTGTTTTATAACAGGCTTTTAAGTCGGTAAGGAAAACTGAGTCACTTCTTTCATTTAAACATATCAATGATAAAAATATGGACAAAGCAACTAAGATTGCAAAATCTGAAAAAGAAAACACTTCATTGTATTAATTTTCTGGCCAAAATTTATATGAGTTATATTTTTTAACAGTTCATTTACTATGTTTGAAAATAACGCAAACGTAAATTATGTACTACTGTAAGTTATATTAGCAATATCTGAATTCGTGTGACATTTTGAAATAATGTAGTCGTATTGGTTTATTCATCTTATCTCCACGTTTCCTGCGTCGATGGAAACCGCGCTCGTTAGTGACGAAAAACTAACAGAAAATATAAATTAAATTCAAACAAAACTTAAATTAAATTTATCAATTCTAATTCAGTAGCTTTGCTTAGAAAGTGCAGAAGCAAAATTAAACCAATGTAAAGAATAGGGCAAGCTTAAAAACATTTTGAAAGTTTTCCCCAAACTGTTTTAATTAAATTTGAAACAATAAAGAAGCCCCATCTCTAAAACAAAGATTTAAACCAATCTCCGCTAATTCAAAGGAAACAAACCAATGAAAATAGGAAAAGTGGAGAGAAAATAGGAGAAGTGTATTGAACATTTCTCAATTCCAATTTCATTCCCTGACACAACAATGGCGAAGTTTGGCAACGGAAGCTAATTGTTCTTTGTAAAGATATCTGCCAAGAGCTTATTATTGCAGTAACCCCGGTAAAGTATAGAAGTGGTTGTAGTAATGAAGAAGAGTTAAGGAACCGGTCTTTATTCAAAGCTCCGTAAAAGCTATGTATCCGGTTTAGAGGTTCTGGCAAGAACAAGTTTAATATAATTTAAAATTATTTATAAGTGGTAATTTACATAGACGAGTTATAAATGATTTTATAGAATTTATAAATGAAGTTTTTTCTGACGTGCCCCTGTAAATCTATGATTTTCTATGAAAACAATGTTTTTGAAAATTAAAAAAAAAGAATTACAAAACGTAAAAACGTGTAAACGCCATTTTGGCAATCATATTTTTTTCTCAACAACAATAAAACATTTCTTCACGTGGCATAGAATCATCATAATTGCGGGTTATTATGATTATATTCTAAAAATGGTTGGGTAACTAACAAGTTAACCCTCGCTGACTGATTCTAGCGAATACATTGCCATGGTTGCTTTGCAATGCTTCATATATAGAAACACGTACGAAGGATATCGCATTAAATTCACGCTTGCTGGCATTTCTCCAGAGCACGTTATAAGCATATGCGCAGTTTATTAGTTCATAATTGTTAGAGTTCTCGTGAATGTAATGTTTTCTAGGAGGCGTCGGAAATGCAATGAAACAACATGTTACATCACCATTTAGAATTAACTCAAATGAGCAGGGTTGGTGTTAGTGTTAGTACAAACAAATAAAAGTACAAAAACTATAAATGGCTTGTTTGGAACCAAGCTAATTTGTGTCGCCGCGCCTGTTTAGTCTGATACTAGTAACTTAACTATCTATGTGTATGTGTAACTTGTGACAATAATGGAAACACTACTAGAACACACATTATAGGTGTTGGGTGATTTGGTATAATCACCACGCCTCCAGGCAGGTTAGTAATCGCAGTAACTTGATAGTACACATCATAACGACGCTGCTTCCCGTCTTCTTGGTATAAATCCCGTAGTCAGCTTGACGATACTCGGAAAAAGAGGGATGGTACTTGTTTACGCCGAACGCCTGCGCTAAATATCATAGCAACGTATTATGAGTGCAATTTATTTTCCATCAGTAATTGATTCTATTTTTGTATAACGTCATTCACTTCCAATTCAACCAGCAACAACGACACACTGTGTAATTTTTCTAATACAATTTTCCAAGTTATTTCGGGGTTTCATTTACGACAATAAGTGCGTAAACATCTGGCGACCGTGACAGGACAGCACGAATATCCAAATTCGTGAAACAAGAAGAAATCTTACGTAAATATCGAGTGTCAGGCTGCCGGCGAGCGCCGCCATTACCAATCTATGGCGGACAAGTTCTCGCTGTGACCAGCTGCCGTTCCTATCTACAATCCAAGCAATGTTCCTGAGGAATACCAGAAGGAAGTACTAGCCATTGGAGCCATTCTGTGGACTATCGATCAGCGATCAGCGTCGGACCGCAGTTCAAGCCAGTGCAAGCTAAGTGCCCTTCCTATCTTTCCCAATCAATTTCGATACCAAATTCCCGAACTATTCCTATTCCTATACATCAATCAGTTTCTATTTGTGCTATTTATCTATTATACAGTGTGTTAGAAGTCCAATTATTAGTATATTTCACATAAATTTCTATATTCAACAAGTATTTTTCTACCCGCACATAAAAAAATCGATAAAGTTCCTTTGTTCTTACAACTACGCAATTACAATTTCCTACCTGCATTTTTATTGTAGTACCTAAATGTTACAAAGTTAAGTTTAATTTTCAATTTTCGCAATAAATATCCTAATCATAATTAGTCCCCAATTTGTGCCTAGTCATATTGTGCCCGTGTTCACCCATTTCGCCGAAATTTCCAGGCTTACGTTGCGTCATCGCACGTACCTGCCAACTTTGTGTGGCTTACGGGAGCGCGGCTGCGAGCGGCCCGAGGCAGATAGCAGCGGAGCCGTGAGCGGAGCCCTCAGCCCTACAACCGGTTCACAGGTGACGCCAAATTGAGGAACGTGAGCTATTTTTCATTACTATTAGTACAATCGATCATTTTTATTTGTTGTTTATTTTTGCAATTTTAAGTTTTTACATTTTTTATGATGGGAGGAGATACAAATGTTCTAAGTTTACCTGAACTTACTACAAAACGTAGTTCAGTGAAAGGCCAAATTACTAAGTTTAAAAATTACATTCAATCTATCTATTCAAGTGACAAGCTAACGCCTATTGAGTTAGCTGAATTATCACAAAAACTTAGTAAATTTGAAGCGCTTTCAAACCGTTTCGATGATCTGCAAAGTCAAATAGAGGTGTTGAGTCCTAGTAATTTAGATTGTGAGTTGGACGAACGGGAAGAGATTGAACAGTTGTTCATCTCAAATATTGTTTTGGCTCAAAGTTTACTTCAAAAACATAACGGACATTCTCGTAACAATGAAAACCTTAATTCCAGTCACTTCTCCTCAACTCAAGGTCAATTTGATAACGACAATATAGGATTTAAATTACCCCAAATACAAATTGCTAAGTTTGACGGATCATTCTTTCGTTGGCTTGAGTTCCGCGACACTTTCTTATCTATTATGCATAATAATGACCGCATCGCGCCTATTCACAAGTTTCACTATCTTATCTCTTATCTAACGGGCGATGCAGCGCGCATTATTTCAAATCTTGAAGTTTCGAGCGTTAACTATAAAACTGCTTGGAAACTCTTAACCGAACGTTATGACAATAAGCGACAATTGATAAATCATCATTTAAATTCATTGTTTAGTATCGAAGCCATTACTCGCGACTGTGATAGTTCTTTGAAATTTCTTGTGGACAATGTGTCAAAAAACCTGCGCGCATTGAGTAACTTAGGGCTGCCCACAGACAAGTGGGACGTTTTAATAGTTCACATGATGAGTTCTAAACTTGACAATTATACTCGCGTGAAATGGGAGGAATGGCGTGGTACGTTAGATGATTATCCGACTTTAGAACAATTTTCCAAATTTTTAATTGATCGCGCTGACGTTCTTGAGTCAATTAAGCGGAATTCTATTGCTAATAAATCACATCCATCTATTACTAAGGCTGCATCTAAGCCGCAAACCAAGGCGTTTGCTTCTAGTAGCAATGACAATATTAACACCGCTGCTTCTTTTAAATTCTCATGCGTCATCTGCAATTTAGGGCATAGGATTTACGATTGTCCTACCTTTCTTGCCAAGAGTATCGATGAGCGAATTTCTGAAGTACTTAGGTTAAAGCTATGCGCTAACTGCCTTCGTCCCGGACATTACTCGCAGTCATGTCCGAGGGGCCCTTGTCGTGTTTGTAAGGGCAGACACAATTCTTTAATTCATAAAATAGGTAAAGTGTCCAATAACAATTCTTCAATTTCCAGTGCCGCCGAGACCGCGCTCGACAGCACTGACGATACTACTGTCAATTTTTCTAAGAACAATTCCAAACAAGTAATATTGTCCACCGCGTTCATTGAGGTAGCTAATCCGCAGACGAATCATACCGAAAGGGTTCGTTGTCTTTTAGATAGCGGCAGTCAATCTTCCTTTATTTCACAATCTCTTAAGGATAGATTAGGCCTACCAACAAATACGAACTGCCTTGTCAATGTAGTAGGCATTGGCAACCATAATTCTGGACAAGTCACAGAATCCTGTGTGGCACAATTGAGGTCAATGGTAACCAGCTTCAAGGTCACATCTGGACTGTTAGTCTTACCGCAAATCACGGGTAACCTACCTAGGTTTCCTATTGATTTGTCTAGGTTAAAGATTCCAAACAATATTAAACTTGCAGACCCTATGTTTCATCAGCCAGCACCAACAGATGTTCTCATCGGTGCCGATCTCTTCTGGGATATTCTAGGCCGCGAGCAGCAGTCGCTCGGACCTAATAATCCAAAGCTATTAAAGTCCCAGTTTGGTTGGATAGTTTCAGGTCCCATGTCCGCTAGAATGCAAGCTAACTATTTACAATCTTATCATTCTACTATGTCGAATACTACTAACAAAAACGATATTGAAGTCGATCGTGATCTCGCTAAATTCTGGGAGCTCGAGGAAGTTCCTCTAAGAAGTACGCTTAGTGAGAGCGAGAAGGCATGTGAATCACATATTTTAGTTCATTCTTCTCGCCTAGAAACAGGTAGGTCCTCAGTAGCACTACCACCTAAACATACATCTGATTTACTTAATTTACGATTTTGCAATCAACCTATCCTAAATTTAAATAAAATTAACACACAAAATCTACCAGAATTAAAAACTAACTCATTATGTGTATATCAAACTAATACAAAACCTAAAACAATTTCCGATAATACCATTATACAATTTAAAAGGTATTCTAGCTTCCCTAAGATAAGGCGCATTTTGGCATATCTATTACGATTCATTCATAACGCCCGGTTTTCGCAAAACAAAAGAACCGGCCCCTTATCAGTCGATGAACTTGATGCATCATTCGTTCAATTATGCAATTTATCACAACGTGAAACCTTTTATAGGGAGCTCGATTTGCTTTCTAATAAAAAAGAACTAAGTTCTACGAGTTCAATTTTATCTTTAAGTCCATTTTTAGATAAAAATATTATCCGTGTCGGCGGACGATTACAAGCGTCAGAGTTTAATTTTGACAAGAAACATCCTATTCTATTACATGCAAAACATCATTTTACAAAACTTTTATTTGAATACGAACATAAACGTAATTTACACGCCGGCCCGCAATTATTACTAGCGATCGTTCGCGAGTACGTTTGGCCTATCAGCGGTAGGTATATAGCGCGACGTACCTATCGTAACTGTGTTAGGTGTCGACGTTTACAAGCTAGAACATTGAACCCTAAATTAGGTAACTTACCGTCTCAACGTACTACGCCAAGCTTTCCCAATCAAACCGTTGGCCTTGATATGGGTGGTCCATATTTTATTTTAAACAAAAAAGGTCGAGGTGCAAAACTTTTAAAATGTTATTTGTGCATTTTTGTTTGCCTACGTTACAAATGCGTGCATCTTGAACTAGTTAGCGATTTATCTAAGGACGCTTTTGTAATGGCGTTTCGTCGTTTTGTATCGCGAAGAGGCAAGCCAACCGAAGTCTACTGCGATAACGGACGCAATTTTGTAGCTGGATCTAAAGAAATAAATATTTTTTTTCAAACAAACTCAACGCCTTTATCTGAGTTTGCTATCGAACAAGGTATTAAATTTTTATTTTCTCCACCTTACGCTCCTCATTTTGGCGGCATTTTTGAAGCGGGAATTAAATCCGCTAAATACCATTTAAAACGCGTTATGGGTAATTCTCATTTAACTTATGAAGAGTTATCTACTCTTTTCGCACAAGTAGAAGCTGTTTTGAACAGCCACCCTCCATGTCCCTTGTCATCATCCCCAGATGATTTCCTATGTCTGACTCCTGGTACCTTCCTCATAGGCCGGGCACTGAATGCTATACCCTCACCGGTACTTGAAGACTGCAATACCACCAATCTGAGTCGCTACGAAAGACTTCTGCAAATACAACAACACTTCTGGCGTCGCTGGCAACGAGAATACATTGCTGAACTGCAGCAACGCCACAAATGGAAGACTAACTCCGCTAATCCAAAGATCGGTGATCTAGTGCTGATTCACGAGGACAACACACCACCGCTATGCTGGAAACTCGGCCGCATCTCCAAGCTGTTCTATGGCCCCGCTGACAACGTGGCTCGAGTTGCTGATGTCCACACACAAGGAGGATGCGTGCGCCGCCCTCTGGTTCGCCTCTGTCCTCTTCCCACTGCTGAAGAACTCGAAGATTGAAAAGACCTAGCTTTTCAATGGGGGCAGGATGTTTACGCCGAACGCCTGCGCTAAATATCATAGCAACGTATTATGAGTGCAATTTATTTTCCATCAGTAATTGATTCTATTTTTGTATAACGTCATTCACTTCCAATTCAACCAGCAACAACGACACACTGTGTAATTTTTCTAATACAATTTTCCAAGTTATTTCGGGGTTTCATTTACGACAATAAGTGCGTAAACAGTACTGTTTTTAAGCAAGCACCGCACGACCAGTGCAGTTTAGTTTAAAAAAAATAACTAAACGTTGACCTTCCCGTCCCACTAGTCGTCTGATTAGGTAGTTTTGGAATTGTTTAAGTAAAATTCTATTTCTAGAAAAAAAGATTGCAAAATAACTACTAATAGAACGAATTACCAAGTTTACGAGGTACCTAAAATGCATCGTGTCAGAATTACACAAGCATTCCTAATACCGATTCTTTCACATATTCCATTGGCGTGCTGCAAATATAAAGATGAACTCCCATCTCTATAAAACTAGCTCACAAGACGTTATGCCAATGTTATGTCATATGGAACGGGGAACGTTAGCACTTTGGTGTATTCCCATCGTGGGTAGGGATGGGAGTGTCTTGGCAAGACATCGTTGGTAGTAATAACTTTTTAAACTAGTTCAAATAAGAATATGAAAAACAACGGGTAACAAGGTAGATACATATTGCCGGACAATTCGCACATCTAACTACGCCTTAAGCTTGTGATACAATAGATTACAAAGATAAATATTTTACCTATAGACAAAACAACAAGAACATCCAAATTAACTATCTAAATATTTGCAGATCGTACAAACATTGGCCTGGGGCGGGAATCGAACCCTCAAACTTGTTATAATATACATGTTTTACTATGGTGTGATGATGTAATATTGAGTCCAAACGCTATTTCGTCGAAGGCACAACTCTAGTCTCGGAACAGTGGAATAGAGCACAGTTCCCAAGCCGCATCATATCGTAAATTCAATTTAACACTTCGGGTGGTTATCCGCTACATCTATTTACTTTTAGCCTGGACATGAGCATGTACAGTAAACATATTACATACAGCGTTTATTTTAAAACAGAATATATATTATGCGTATAATGCTGCGAAACCGGAAGGCAAAAATTTGAGGATACCGGCATGTGCTGAGAACTTATAAGAGATACGGATAAGTGACATTTACCATGCAAGATCTCTCTCGTTAAAAGAGAAAATTCACTGTATCCTGGCAGTGGTAAGGTAATTAGGGGTGTTAATGCTTATGCCTATTATTTATGAGTAGATATTTTAAGATAAAAATGACTTGATGATGAAAATCTTCAAAAAATCTCTTGAATAGTTTAAGTTTTCTTCTACGTTCTGTCCTCTGAACGTCAATGATATGATAAATATAATCATATAAATCTCAAATATGAATTCGCTTATAAATTCTAAAATAGTCACCGAAACACTTTACAGCGGATCCTGTTTTAGATCTACTTTAAAACCAGTGTCAACAACATATTTATCTCAATTTTTCTGATCGCAAAGATCCGTGCTCGCTATATCCGGAGATCCTTTGACAAAGATGTACTTCCTAAGGTAGCGTCTTGTAAAATATTTCCAGCTTACGAAACAGATGTTTGCTTCTAAGATGATTTTACTGTACCTCTGGTTTATGACAACTTATAAAATACGACTAAAAGATCAGGGTTGACGTAATTTTAAGTTTATATAGTATCATCGAATTATTGCGCTGTGTTTCTAAGAATATACCATTCACCGAACCTAAAGTATCAACTTATGGTATCAACTTACTGTTTGTTATCCAAGTCAAAACGACTGGTTATAATTTTAAAAGATATATAATACTCGTATGATGATAGTTTGAATGCCGGAAAAAATCTAGGCTACTTTGAAAGCTTTTCGGCAAGGCCACAAAGTGGAATGCTAGTTTAAAATTGGTATAACGATGGAGTGCATAATCTAGCTGTTAACGAAAGTCTTCTTAATGCCAAGACTAAAATCGACAGTGTGTCTGCATCCCAATCTCCCCAAGGAAGCGATTTCCGATAAATTCTCTGAAGTGAAATTCGATAGAATTGCATTGTTTGCTCGCATCTACATGCAATGCGGTGACACATGAAAACAAACGAAGACTGCCTCAGGTCATAGAAAAACGCAGAGTTAAGACAGAGAAAGCTGTCTGTACCAAGACTTTATCAATGAACTTTTTTAAACTTCGAAGGCAAACTAAGTACATACTGTGTGAGAATTTACATTTTGTTTACTACAAAATGTGCCAATTTCCGAGCATGAGCTGTATTCATATTTACTACCCATATTTTAAAACAGAATTTTGGATGAATGATATCGATTTCAATCAAGCGCTGGATAATCAGTAAATTTAATCGTAAATTTTATTTCCATGGTTCCTTGTCGAATTAAAAATCACTGAAAACGAAATGAATAATATTGCGCATCTCGTTTCAAAGCTGAATCACGCCCGGTTTTAATTACAATTGGCTGTCTGGGGCTGTGAACTCTGTGATTTCAACAGGATTAATGTGGAACCGTTTTGGTGTTCATCGCTACTTTGAAGAGTTTTGCGGATCATGTTTATCCGACACCAACCCTGTTATAAATAAATAAATATAAATATTGCTGGACAATTTACACAGCAATATCTAGCCCCGTGGTAAGCTCAAACGGTTTAAAAAATCACACTATCATACATAATTACGAGCTCACAAACGTCTCCGTTCTCTTTATAATAAAGTTTTTATACGGAACTTCCCAAAAACCCCATAAACATCTTGGGAGAATTGAAATAATCACCACGGTCAGGCGGTTTAGAGATCACAGTAAGTTGATACAGTAAGTACTTTTACAAAAGTATGTTACCTATTCTGGGAATCCCAAACTCCCCTTAACAACACCCATGGGAAGAAATGTTTATTATAAATCTGTGATTAATTATTAAACAAGTTTTAATTTCTTTTTTACTTAGCCTGTACTGTCCTATTGTTGGGTAAATGCTATTGAGGAGGCCTTTTCCCAACAGTGGGAAAATAAAATTAGGTATACTCGTAGTATATATAGGTGGTCCAGATTTCTTATCTGTTAACTTAAAACTAACTTAACTCTTGCTTTAAAAGCAACAGACTAACACCTAGCGGCACTTTAAAGATCTCTCCTTTTTTCTTAAGGGGTTAAACCCAATTCACTGATAAAATATAAATAACACGAAATGAGAAAAGCCTATTTCGGCCGACTGCCCAACTTGTAGAAATATCTACTAATGAAATGCGTTCTAAATCAGCGTCGGTGAGCATTCGTTTTTATTGGCTGACCCTTTAGCGGCCATTTTAATCAACTGCTTACACGAGGTGAATCTTAAAAAGGTTGTTTTAATAATTGCTTGTTTCAATACATTTACCCTGCTCTTTTTTGTTTTAAATTATCCTGTTTGACTTATCATCATCATGTCTGCCATTTATTTTTCCCACCAACAAAACGACAAATCAAAGCACAGACGAAATATGAATCCATCAATTTATTGGTACATGGTATTAAAGTTTGTTCTAACTGATAAACAAAATGGATTACGATGAAATAAAGTTTAATAAAACTCCTCAAATATATTCACTTTTAAGTTCGTTCATATATCTATAAGGATATAATTTTTCTCGGATGAGTACAACTGAAAACTTGCGAATGGAGCCATCTCATTGGTTTATATTGTTGCGAAAGTCGATCATTGGCCCAGAATTTTCAGCCCCAAAGGCCTCATCATGTGCAGTGCTTAAACGATATACGGCAAAAAATAAAATCTATACAGTAATTAAAATTAAAATACAACTACGTACGCAAGCAGTGTGTCCTGTCTCATACATTCCCATACATTACAACTCAGTGGTACGTGCACGTCTACGCTTACGTGTACGTATACGCATCCGGTCTGCTCGAGGCTTTAAAAGGTACCTAACCAAACTTAGCCTTACACGTACTTTAAGTTTCACTTAGCCAACAGGGCATTATTTATCAAAGTTAAAAAAGAACAGAAAAGAAATATTTCCCGTAAGCACTAGGTACCAAAGCGTTAAAAAGGCGAATCTTCACCCAGCTGCAGATAACCTCTTGAAATCTTGCCTCAGCACCGGCGTATTAACCGCACGTGACTGGGAAATAAAATCTGCTGAATTTTTCTAACATCAAGAAACTCAAAGCATACAAGAGATGCAGGTAAGAATGTTATTCAATTTAAGGGGAGAATATAACAAAATTAACCCATAACAAAATCCGTACCTACATACAACAAAAAATTGTGGTCTTTCTACAATTCGCAGCCGTGTTGGCTTAGGTTAGCTCTCTGGATTATTCTATTGCTATTATTGTATCATATATGTCTGAAACTATTATAGGTAAGTAAATTGTGTCATTGTGATTGTCTGTACTTGAGTCCACTTGTCTGACCAAAATAAACCTTTATTTAGGGGTGCTCATTTCATGGGCAAAGATCTCCTCACTTTAACCCTATGGAGGTTTTGGGAGAATGGGTTTTAATTGGAACTACAGGCGATCACAGTTTTGGTTGGCACAGTACACAGATGGTATGAAATATCTTTACGTATTACAAAACTTTTATATAAACTTTGTTTTCGTTGAGATTTGATCGTAAAATGTTTGTGGTTGTACGTGAGTGAACTAAGTTTTGTGGATCAAGGTGTAGTTTCATTACTTTCTCAGGAAATCTTGTCAAAATTATAGGATTAACTTTAAATGATTACTTTTAAATGCTAAGATAAAAAAAAACTTAAACTTTATGTATAGGTTTTTATTGGGATTAAAGTTTTTAAAATCTATTTAATTAAAAAAAACTAAAAATAAAACGCATTTAGTTTTATAAGAGATTAACTTGGCGTCTTGAAGGTCTTGAAGGACTTACTGCATATTGGTGGAAAGCCAATTTCTTTGGAGGTGATAACTAAAAATTGGATTAAACGTTCGCCACAGAAACTTTATGTTTTGAACGGATTCCAAATTCCTGTACTTGCGTTTGAGAGGTGAAATAGCCAGAATGTCAGAATTTAAAGTGCTACTTCACGTGCGATTATTATGATTATTTTTAAGGGTGGCAGTTGACGCTGCGAAAGAGATTAAGCAATTCAGAATTCTTATGACAAAGTCTTATTAGAATTATTTTGACTTTCATATTATTTGAATTATTCTAGTGACATTAATTATTATTGTTATTTTATAATGATATTCTTGAAATAATAAATTTGACAAGTATTTTATTTGAATTTTTGATATGTATTTTATTTTAATAATCATAATACTCGATTTCTACTAAAATACGGCCGCTGGCTTGAGCTCGAGTCATTCATGCTCGAGTCATCGACGATTGGAAGTTTCTTCGTCAGCCCTGCAGACGTCAACCAAACCAGAAGCCTTATATCTCCATCATCCCGACATACACAAATAGACGTGTGAGTTTACCAATAATTTGATAATTCTGATAGTTCAGTACAAAATATGATTACTTTACTGCATTAATTGATACTTACTCTGTAAGGTACATTCTAAAAGTTCCTGAAACAAGTAACAACGAAATTTGCATCCATACCCGAACTAAGTCTGAGTCTCCACATTACCCATACAGTAGGTAGTTCCCGCTCAAATTTTTGAACTTTATCTAAACTTCTTACACGTGAGGCCTTAACAATTTGCACACCATTAAAGCCATTACTTCGAGAAATACTACGTCACATTTCCCAGGCTTTACTAACGCAAACTTTAACTAATTGACAAGAAGTAACACGCAACTTTCAACCTAAAGTTTGAGCAGTTAAGCCTTAAAATATCATGGCAGAATATTGTAACTTGTATAAAACAGCTGCCCTGTTAATCCTGCTTTCATCTGCATTTACTTGAAGGGATAAAGTGGCTTGAGAGGGTTTGTTGTAGGGATTGGCCTGGAAATAGATACCGATAAGTGCCTACTTAGGCCTTGGTAAGCCCTTTAATTTTTACAAGGCCCTTTGCAAGAGTAGTGTAAGGAGTCGGCTTAAAGGTGACTTAAATCATGTTTTTTTTTAATTAAATTAAATTTTAGATGTAATGTTTTTGTTCAAATTTTATTTTGTATTAAGTAAATTAAATAAACAAACTCAAACAACAATTCTGCTTCCAAAGTTGAATTCGTAAATTAAACATAATCGAGATAATTTCAAATTCAAATTTTAGGAACATAAAACTAGTGTGTCCCAATCCAGTTTGAATTCCACAATTAATTAATTGGTAAAATATGAATTTTAATACACAAGTGACTATCCAAAATGTTATTTTTCATAATTACAAATGAAACCAGTTGCAAAATCAACAGTAAATAAATTTAACTTATTCCGTGCTTCTGATATTCAATCTCTTACCAGCTGTTATTATCTTATAACTATATGTATAAAAGAAAGTCGTTATAGTTACACTATTTATAAGTAAAGAATGGCTGAATGGATTTGGCTGAAAATTGGTGGAGAAATAGCTATGGACCAGCAATGGGTACTTTTACAGGGGGAAAATATTATAACGCAGGCGGAGCCGCGAGGCGGAAAGTTAGTATTTTATTAAAGTAAAATAAAATCTCAGCTTCTCAGTTTATCACAATAAACTAGTTAATTTTAAACTTCGCTATAACGTTTTATAAGCTCCAATTTCATTTATCGCCGTCCATAATTCTAAATAATGCAATATTAGTTGAGCAGGAGAAATAAATCACATCTCTACGGGTGTTTACATTATTAATAGAGGGCCTCTGCCTTTCTTCACAGATACATTGAGAATAGCTAAATCAAAGTCTTCTTAGCATTTACTCCGAAAGAAGAGTAAAAGAAACAAATCTAAAAAAAGTCTAAGCAAAATAAAAAGTGTTAAAAAAGTTGTAACACAACATAGCGTAATCTTAGCAGCTTGACTTGAACCGATCTATCTGATTAGTACATACCCTAATTTCGTTCCCACTGCTGGGACAGGGACCTCTTGAAGAGAGTGATTAGGCCTTAATTCAACACGCTGGCAGGTTGGTGATTGACATAATGTCCTTCAAACATTTCAAAGCTCTAAGTACATGCTGGTTTC
This sequence comes from Chloroclystis v-ata, assembly GCA_963691955.1. Lineage (NCBI taxonomy): Eukaryota > Metazoa > Arthropoda > Insecta > Lepidoptera > Geometridae > Chloroclystis > Chloroclystis v-ata. Next base: position 3,720,523 of record OY829902.1, on the reverse strand, counting down.
CTCACGATGTTTGCCTTCACCGGGCAAGCTTTGAACACGACTTTCGGTATTATAGTCGAATGTGCTGCCACTTAGCCAACACGGCTCTTAGTACCTAGTATTTATTATTAACTAGCGGTGCCCGCGACACCGTCCGCGTTAAATTATGTTTCCATAGGGGCAACGTCTTATCATATCTAACTTTAGGAAGAATTTTAATTGCCTATGCTGTGTCCCACACCTCTAAATCTAATAAAAAATATATATTTAAATAAATATAGATATAAAAATACGCCACAACTCTTAAATCAATGATCCGAATTTGATTAAATTTAGCAGATAAACATTTAGAGGTGTGAGACACAGCATAGGATATTTTAAAGACTTCAACGTTGATCACTCTAAAACAAAAAATATCACACGAATTCAACTAATCTGAGCAGGTAAGCCATACGAACTCGGAACGCTCCATGGAATTTATAATCATTTGCCAACAAGAAAGGGATTTCATTGTCAGCTGTTACTTTCGTAGACTACGAAATAGCTAATAGGACCCACGTCACAAAGTTTCGCCTAATTTGGTTCCCTGTTTTAATATCGCGGGATCTCCGAGTATTTTACTTACTCAATACGTAGATATGTTGAGGTATATATTAATTTTCTCCCTGCGATTATTATGTAATCACGCCTCTAAGTATAGAACGATTCAGATATCATGAATTACGTTCACTAAAATCTTAAATTTGTATTTAATTTATCATATGATTTCTAGCCGCATAAAACATAGAATACTTACGTTTTGTTGTCTTTCATACCTACCTATTTAAGAAGTTACGTTCATACTCAAGGTTCAAAGCAAATTAGAATTCTATTGCACAAATTCTACCACAACGAGCCGGATGAATACAAAGGACGCATTGCATAAAACATGTCCAGAAATTATGTAAATCTATCCTGTAGACCCATATGTGGTCATTACAAGATATTCCCTTTAGACGTGGGCTCTAAGGGGCTCTTATCCCATTTCAATACGAGAAAGATGTTATTGAAAGTGTTTTTATGGGAAATAAATTGAATTATTAAATGTTGTATTGTAATGGAAAATATTATATGGAAAACTCTTTCAGTACCTCAACCATTGGTCTTGCGTGGACTTTACGTTTATTCATTTTGACGAAGTTTTCGCTACAATTACTGACACTGGTTTATATACCTAATTTTACCAGTTCAGTGATTTAGTACCACAAATATATTTTATCATGAAATATCTGCATGTTAATTCTATAGTCATTTTTCTCTTGGAGGTAGTGGAGGAAATAATTATTTATTTATCTTATTTATCTAGGCATTTTTTTTGTTAAGTAGATGTTTTGAGTCTGTCTTGTCAGGACCATTTTCTTACGAAGGCAAAATTACTTGATGGACGTATCAAGAAAAGATAATTAGTTACTAGACGAAAAAAAACATTTATCACGATATTTTCCTTTATCGTAACTATAAATAATGTTGAAGTAAAACACAGTGAGGATTCCCGTGTCTGAGTTAGTTGAACATCACTAAGTATAATATAATTACGTAAACTGTAAGCCTATCGACGTTAAACAAACCCTATACATCAGGGCAATCCCAACAAAGAAGCTGCGGGGTCAAGATTGAGAGACATAGTACAATGTGAAACAGAAGCGCATATTTTATCACAGCAGTTTTTATTAATTAATTTAATGAACACATAATTTAATTAACATCATTCAGGTCATCCTTATCCTTAAGCGCACATAAAATTTTCAAGGAAACAAAATCCAGAGGTGCGCGGCGGTGTTTGAACCCACGACCTTCGGAATGAGAGTTGAGTGCGCTTTCACCAATCCAACACGGCTCAACGGATCTTTGTTCGATCACCACGAATAAAATATGAATTTAAATTAAACCACTGCTAAACTTTTACTATGCCACCAAGGAAGTTAATTAACAAAACTCAGAGGTTGTCGACACAACAAAAGCCCGAATATAAACTGTAAGGAGTTCCAAGCTTTTATTAAAACTTAATTGAAATCGAGTTTTCATCCTCAATTCGTCCAGGTTATATACTACGAGGGATTATTTTATAATATTAGGTTTTCAACCGTAGCTTTGTTGCCCGCTATAAACGTAGTGATTATATTCTCTTTGCCCGCTATAATAGTATTAATAATGATTGATTGCGGAATGATTATACAAAATCCTTCAAGAACTAGAAAAATTCTATGAGGGCCTTAGCCCTGTCATATCATCACACCTATTTACGTTCCCACTGCTGGGACACAGGGACTCCTCTCTTGCCGAGAGAGATTAAATTAATGTACCACGCTATCCAAGTGCGGGTTACCGAATGGCACATGTCCTTTAAACTTATCAAAGTTATCAGAACATGCCGGTTTCCTCACGATGATTGCCTTCACCGTTAGAGCACGTATTTTTAAAGCGCATACCAGTTTTTCAAGAAGAAAAATCCAATGGTGCGCTTCGGGATTCCAACCCAAATTATTATTACAAAACCAATTACAATTACTAAACAAATTTGCATTGTAACCACGGATTAACATGAACTTTACGGCATGTAAAGGGTCTCCTATATCAAGATAGCCAGTACACTGTTATTATTAATTGACTTAGCTAGGACAATACAAGGATTTGTGTTGTTATAAACAAACATGCGAAATTAAACTTTAGTGGTTAAGTAATAAAGTCGTGTTTCTATGTAAAGCCTGTTTAATCAATGTAATAAGGGCTGGAGTGTGCCTTCGGATAGACAAACAGCTGTACTTTTGTTTAGGGGAGGGACAAGAACGACTTTATCGATATTATTTGAATTACATAATCAAAACTAGAAATCACTGAATAAAATGTACAAATAAAACGCAACGAAGTAAACATAATCTTAGTATTTTGCTTGTATTTTAATAAGTTGATATCATAATAATATAATCAGGGTACTGAAATTGCATGAATTAATTACTGTAAATAGTACTGTATTTTTAAACTTGTAACGAGTTGATGTTAATTGGTTGTATTCTTAAGTACTCATAGCGGCAGCTTTTTAATAGATATAGTTACGTAGAACTTACTTTAAGTTTTATTCTTGTTATATATCGATAGTTTATTGTACAGAGAACGTTTTCATTCTGATAAAAATCTAAAGCAAGTGATAAATTACAATTAATAAATATTGCTGAATAAATCACGCAGCAACATCTAATATTACTTCAGTTCTAATAAGCTTAATCCGATAACACCTAATAAGGTTTTGTGTGGTTTTGCCTTGTGATAATACCTGAACAAACAAGGCGGGTTGACGATCGCAGTTGGTTGGTAAAGTACATAGAACGCCAATGCTTACCGTCGCGCTGGTAACAAATTCCTTAGTTCTTTATAAATTCTATCGATGTCGATAAACTAAGACGCTACAGCCCCGCACTAGAGAACTGCGGACAATGACGGACAGCAGACATCCGCTCAGCGTCCCATGAAGGCACTATTGACCCCGATCTTGCCGCCAGCCAGGAAATCAACTTGTATGGGGCTGCGGCATCTTAGATATACTAAGTCGTCTTTATTAAGCTACTTGAGCTTAGGCAAACCAAAACACAGTAAATTTGGAGAACTTTGTGTAAAAATATTTCGCTCGTAGAAAGTTATAAGTGAATCGTATGGCTTCCTAAAGATAATTCAACCCATTTAACGTCCCAATAACTAGGCACGAGAAGGCCAACACAACCCATAATAAGTCTATAGTCATTACGCTACCAGCCGGTTTGGTAAAGCTTATACAGTAAACAAAACGCCACTGCTGCCCGTCTTCTGTTATACATTTTAGTCGGTTTAATGATATTCATAGGAACTGATAGGGTGGTACTTTTTAGCCAGTATCACCCCGCACAAAAACATAGTTAAAAGGCTTTATAAAAAAAAAATGTCATAAATGGAACAAAATTTTCACCTGGCCGACCATCCATAGATCACAAATCAGGTTTATAGTAAATCTAGCGCAGGAAACCATGTATCATAAGTGGGCCATCGATCCGGCGCCGCGTGCCACTTATGGCACACGTGTGGTACATGGACAGATTGCTACTGCATTGACGTAAATTGGGTGAAATTGCATAAAGTGTTACCATATTTGGTGCACTAAGATAAAATTTTTACGTAGGTACCTAATAATTTTATATCAAATTAATGTTCGATTTTTGAATTCTGTTTTTTGCATTTGTTTTGTTGATAATAAAATATACGAAGATTAATATGGTTTAAAAATCTACAAATATGATTTATTTATTTATTTATTTATTTAATTTAGGCACAGCCAACAGCACTCAATTACACATCACTTGTAAACGGTATTATACTCAGTCTTTTAACTGTAACATGTGCCTATAATAGGCCAGCACAACAATGATTAATAACATTGACATATAAAACTATAAAACTAAGTATTAAATTAAATAAAATTAAAATTAATTAGTAATGAGAAAGAAAAAATTAATGAGAAAGAAAAAACAATAATAATAATAAATTATAACTAAAAATTTTAAATAAGATAAAGAATGTCCATAAATATAAGGAGGTCTTACAATTAAACAATATCACGATTTGTTGTGTGCCGAAAATGTTTCAGCACTGTTTGTTTGAATTCAAATATGTTATCACTGAAGATGTCCAAATTAGGAAGCTGTTTAATAATGTAGTTATATTGGTTACAAAGTTGAATAATAGGGGCTCGTATTCCAATGTTAGTTTTACAGAATGGTGTGTTAAATATCTTATTAATTGGTTGTCTAGGAATTCTAGTGGGGACAGATAAACCAATGTTATCAAGAATGTCACTACAGTCGGTTTTTCTGTTAACTACTTTATGTAAAAATGTTAACTGTTGTGTGATCCGTCGGTTATAGAGCGAATGCATGTTAAAATAATTAAGTCGTTGTAAGTAAGGAGATCTATGTGAGATTTGTGGAGATATGTAAGCCAGATGACGGGTGAAGGAACGTTGAATGCTTTCCAATCTTTGTGAATGAATTGCGTAGAATGGGTTCCAAACTATACAAGTATATTCCAAAATGCTTCTTACAAGTGAATTGAACAGAATAATTTTAGTGGTAATCTTTTTGAAGTCTCTTGTGTTGCGTTTAAGGAATCCAAGCATTTGAGCAGCTTTTTTAGTAATTTTATCATAGTGAGTGGTAAAACTTAATTTACTATCTAGCGTTACACCAAGGTCGCGTATTTCACTGACTTGAACAATTTGTGTATTATTTATGTGATAGTCTGATTTAAGGGAATTTTTTTTTCTTGTAAATTTCATGAAAAAGCATTTGGCGGGATTAAGTACCATTAGGTTATCTCTACACCATGAAGAGATGGAGTCTATATCGTCTTGGATTAGTTTAATATCAGATATTGACTTTACGGTGTGATAAATTTTTAGGTCGTCAGCAAATAGGGAATAGCTACAGTGTTTTATTTTGAAAGTTATGTCATTAATAAATATGGTAAAAAGAATTGGTCCTAGATGGGAACCTTGAGGTACACCTGATTTAGCATAATAAACCTCAGACTCATATCCTTTTACCGATACAATCTGGGGTCTATTTTTTAAGTAGCTTGTGAACCAACCTAGGAATGATCCATGAATTCCCTGCTCATTAAGCTTTCGTAATAGCAAAGTGTGATTGACCTTATCAAATGCACTGCTGAAATCAGTATAAATTGCATCAGTTTCATAACCTTTGTCCAGATTGTGAGTTACATTAGAGATGTAAGTGACTAGATTGGTATCAACGGAACGGCCCAATCTAAACCCATGCTGTGAACTGGAAATAGAAAAATTTGTGTGGCGTGTGATGACTGGTGTGATAAGTGACTCAAATATTTTAGAAAAACAAGATAGAACGGATATCGGTCTATAATTTTGCACTTGGTTTTGGTCACCTTTTTTAAAAACTGGTACAACCCTGGCTTTTTTCCACTCGTCAGGAAATGTAGCTTCTGCTAGTGATTGGTTGATAATGAGAGATAATGGTAAACTAAGTTCTTTGGCACAACGTTTAATGAAGAGAGGTGGTATCCCGTCTGGACCAGCACCTTTAGAGGTGTCTAGTGATTTAAGTTGTTTAAGAACTTCTGATTCAGTGAAACTTAATTTGCCAATACAGTTAATAGATGTTGATAAAGATGACGTTAAATGTGTGAGTGTATTTGGCTGGACTGAAGTATTGCTAAGGTTATTATCTGATGTATAAGTAGAAGAGAAATGTTTAGCGAATAAATTTGCGATGTCTGTGCCAGTAGAAGCGCTGGAGGATGAAGAGTGCATAACTGAAGGAATTGATATGTTACTGTCACGCTTAGACTTAATAAATGTCCAAAAAAATTTAGGATATTTAACTATGTTTTTTTCTGCATGGGATAAAAAGTCTTTATAACATTGGTCATTATAAGACTTACAGCGGCTTCGAAGCAATTCAAAATCAATATTATCTCGAGGATTTTTATATTTCTTATATCTTGCTCTTAACTTGTTTTTTTCAGCATATAGTTTTATAAGCTTAATATTGAACCATACAGGATATTTTGAGTGTGTACGTTTGCGTTTAGGGATGTGTTTATCTATAATACTGAATAATATTTTGTAAAAAGAAGTGACCATGCCATTAGCATTATAGCTGTTGTTATCAGATAGATATTTGTTCCAGTCAGTTGATTTTAATTCAATAGTTATTTCATCATAGTTAGCTTTAAAATAGTTATAGTTCTCTTTTGTAATTGGCTGTAAGTTTCGTTTTAATAATAATGGGATATTTATGATAAAAGGGGGATGTAAAGGGTCAAATTTACTCAGTGGTTGAGCTGCACTGATTACAAGATTGATATTAGAAATAACAAGATCAAGAGTCTTGTCTAAAGAATTTTTTAAGTGGTTATATTGTTCAAGACAATTCACAGACATAAAATCTATAAGAGAATAACCTGATTGAGAATTATAATTACTGGGCGACAAGCAGTTGGAGTTATTATTAGTTCTAGACCATTCTATAAAACTCAAGTTAAAGTCACCAGCTATAATTACATTATCTACATGTTCCATAACATCTGAAATATTATCTAAAAATTTTATAAGGTGGTTTAACTTTATAGGTGGTGGTAGGTACACAGAACATAATGCTAATTTCCTTGTTAGGTTATTTTTTGTAAATTCTAAGGAAATCCATATATCTTCAAGGTCAGTTTCCCAACTGAGAACCCTACAAGATTGGATTTTATTGGAAACAGCAACTAATAGACCACCACCATCTTTTTTGGACCCTGCACCGGTTAATCTGTCTTTCCTGTACACAGTATATCGAGAGTCAAATAACTCAGTTGTGAGTATATTGGAGTTGAGCCATGTTTCAGTGATGACAATAATATCATAATTATTATTAATAACATTAGATAGGAATGAATTAGTTTTAGTTCTTAGACCTCGAACATTTTGGTAAAATATATCTATACTATCCATTATAAAATAGTAGAATATGAGAAAACATTATTGTTAACATAAATCTTAAACTAAAAATATAATAAAGGTATTTATTTTAATAGGTTCAGACTTTCATGAGTCCGTATTAGTATGGCCTGACTAGTCTCGTCTTTTCTCATGTGGATTTTGCCATTGCGAACCCAAACAAATTTGTACCCTATTTCCTTTGCCTTCATACGGGCCGCTGCATGGATAGATTTGTTGTAGGGTGTCAGGTGTTCAGCAATATAAATTGGTGATTTTGGACCACTTAGACCAGCATGCTCAGTACTTAATTTCGCTTTAGAGTTATTCTTGTTAAATTTAGAAACTGATGCAAGGAGTGTGTCCTTTATTCTTGGGCTTCTCAATTTAACTATGACTGACCTGGGGGTTTTGCTATCCTTGTTCATTTTTGATACTCTTGTTACGTGAAGAATATCATCATCCTTAATATTGCATTTAATAGTACTTGCTATTTTAAGCACAGTTTTACTGAGGTTTTTTTTTTAAAAAAAATGATATGATATGATTTTTTTTTTTTTTTTTTTTTTTTTTTTTTTTTTCTATGATACTATTTTAAGTATTACGTTTTTACTGGTAAAAACATTTCCTTGTTTTAATTCTGTAGTTGTCTATCTTCTGGATCATAAATTCCTTAACTGACAACAAAGAGATAAGAAATGGCAAACCAAATTTTTACTATTCATATAGGCATCACAAGGTTTCCTTACTGTCCCATTAAACATATCCACCATGTTTACTAGATGTTTAACCTTCGTTCGTTGATAAACCCTGATACAGATACTTCCCGTAACAGCGCAATAAAAAGCGCTAAACGCCCTCACGCGCTATCGCTAATGTGCTGGCTATTTACACGTGCGTAGTACTGGTACTTATATGTAATGGCGTTTTCTTTCAACGATGCGTTTTACTGAATAAGTTGTACACGCGATAGTATTTAACACAAGTACATTTGTATTAAAATAATCGTTTTGTATAAGTAGGAGCACTTTCAACATTAATTTCAAGGTTCTTGGGTTCAAACCGCGCACCTCTAATTTTTTCCAACAACAAACTTTTACATTGATGAAAGTCGTGTCATTATTGTGATCAATATAATAACTTATTCGTCATGATTATACCCAGAAGATCCAAATACGAGTACTTAAAAATCGTTTAGCTACATCTTCAGTATGCAAAGACGAATGAAAAATTCATTCTCTCACAACGTAGAATAGATTGCAGAGTCTTTGTACTGCACTTGTGTCATCCCGATCGTAAGACCATTGCCAGTCTCTTTGAATATTATATTTAGTTTTTATACAAAGAACTTCTTTCAGTTTTTCAGTAATGATAGTAAAAAACATATTTTAACGTTACGAAAAGTTTCGCCAGCGTACACAACTGACAATTATAATAATATTATATATTATTATGTTTATTGTTTTAAGTACCATAGTGGCGTGGTGGGTCTAGGTAATCCTGTAACCCAGGTTGCAGGTTTGATTCTAGCCCAAAACAAAACAAATGACAAATGTTTATTAACAATCTGAAGTGATTATTTGTAACAGATTTTCTGGGTATTGGGTTCCTTCTAGGGTTCAGATACTAAATGTAAAAAAAATATCTACGTAGTTATTTTTATTTCATAAAATATCTGATAATCTTGTACCTAAACACAAATTTCGAGCTAGCCACAGTGCCAGACGTATGTAAAATTGTCCAGCAATATTTTTTTACAAACAATGCACTCTCATTCTCTGTTAAGATTTGATCTTCACAAACAAATAGAAACATTTTCGATCAAAACGGTAACCACAAGAGTTTTTCTTCCATTTATCTCCACTTCGCTGAATGGAAAACCACTGACTCGAACTTACAAATAATGAACAGCTTCTCCAAATATGCATCGGCCATCGCAAAGCAACAAATAAGAAATAGTCAGGGACTGGAGTGAGCACTGATCAGAGCGCAATGGAAAACACACTCCTGGTTTTGTTTTAGCGATCTGTATTTTGTTCCGGTTTTGATATTGATTCGCTTTTTGCTCCTATAAGGCTTTATTATTATTTTTTAAGAATTTATTTATTTTGTTTTCAAAATTTGAGAAAACTTACTGCTAAATAAACTTCTTTCCGCCCCGCGACTTCGCCTGCGTTATAATATTTTCCCGCTGTAAAAAGTAACATAATGTCTTTCTCCTGGTTCTAAGCTATCTCTCCACCAATTTCGAGCCCGATCCACTTGTCATGAGTTATAAACTGTGTAACTAACACGACCTATTTATATATAGTGTTATGACAAACAATGGCATTTATTGAAAGCCAATTAAAAGTTTCCATATAACTATGGGAGTTCAAAATAAATTCAAGTAAAAAACGTTAAAGTGTACCACTCAACTATTGCTGGAATATCGCACTCAATATAGCCGTGGCCAGCAACTTGTTAAGCTCTCTGGACAGGTGTCTAAGCTGTTTGGCTGATTCAGCTGAAGGCTTAGGCGCAATGCCTATCTAGACATTGTACCTACGCAATACTAGGTAGGCATTCGATCTAAGCTTTCAGCTGAAATAATAGACAAGCTAGTCAGCTGTATAAATTATCATGAAATAAACATTTAGCCCCGTAGTAAGCTTGTGTCACGGGAGCTGGATTTCTGATGAACTTAATAAAATATAATAATATATTTACATCATCTTCATCACAACTCACATGTCTAAATGTCCCACTAGTGGCCACAGTATCCGCAATAAACACAGTGTAGGTATCGGGGATTTTTATTTAAAAAAAAAACAGGCTTCACAAATAATTTCATGTAAAAATCCGACTCTAAATCACTCAGAAAATTGAATCTAGCGGTTCAAATTTAACGAAAATTCAACATTTTTCTTTCCTTATTAATGTTCGGGAAGAATTCTAATTACATCATTATTAGCTATTTTCTACGGCCGTTATACGCGATTTATTCCCAGGTGGAGTCAGTTTAAGCTAATAACGAACAACAAAGGCTTAAGTAAATCCACCCTTTGTTCTCTCATTACAGGCTCAGCTTTCTATTAAGGTAATTGACGATCTAACTAAAGCTATCTAGCTTGACAAAGACCTGAACGGGGTCAAGAAGCTTAAAATCCAGTGGATTACAATCAGAAAAAACCTGTTGAAGACCAAATTTTTGTTCAGTCTCTGAACAAATCTTTTACGACTATTTTTTTTTCTTAGCCTGTAGTGTTTTACTGAGGGGCAAGGGCCGCCCCCTGATCTTTTAAATAGATGAAAAAAAAATCATCTCTTAAGATTAAAAACACACTGTTGATGATAACAATAGCAATAAATATGGCTTTGGTTTTGATAAATCATTTTCAAATAATGTGTTTAATTCCAAAAATGACAAAATATTCCATTATCCTGTTTAGCTTTCTTCTTCCAAGCTTTATATTTTCTCTAAACTTTTTAATAAAATATTATCACATACCCACATACAAACATTAACTCTACGAAAAGAATCTTGAGTCGGAGACAGGAGATTCATCATTTCATCTCCGTTGAGCGCGTTAGCTCGATATAAGATAAAGGCGTTGGTCGAATGGTGAATCTTCAGTTTATAGAACTAATATAACATTTTTGTAATAGTATTACAGAATAATTCATTTTTTATCATAACTTTTGTTGCTGCATAATAGTTCCATTTAACCGGCCTAAGAATTGTACCACCCCATATCTACTCGCAGGTAATGTCAAACTGACTAACGGATTTATATATTAGAATTAGAATGTTCTATACATAAATAAGAAGAGCAGATTCAAGTATACAAGATATGTTTATAATTATTACACCATTTATAAATATTAACACCAGGTTTCATTATTTGATGTTATCATTAAAAATAAGCATTTATTATTTTTTATGATATAAGTTAATATTTATGATAATCTTTGTAATTATGGTAAAGTTGATAAAAAAATATAGTTCCTTAGTTTAAGTTTCCCAGAGAATTATATTTTTGTCGAAAAATGAGAACTTTATATAAATGTTTGAGCAAATATTTGTCACGAAGGAAAACAAACGTCAAAACGTAAACGGGTTACATTGAACCTATTCACAGAAACCTTTTCGATGAAATTGAAAATGAAATTGGTTCGAAATTTAATTTTGCCAAACCCAACTTATGGCAGGAACAGAAGCGCTAACCACAATTCTACCTGTATAAGACCTAATTTCACCAGTCTCTGTTTGTTAGTTTAACATCCCATTAAGTAATTAACAGTCCATCAATCTACGTAAACTGACAGTAATTAAACATAACGGGATGTTAAACTAACAAACAGAGAGTGGTGAAATTAGGTCTTAAGGATGTAATTATTTCAAAAATAGAATCATGAGAAATATTGTCTGTGTTTCAAACGTAAACATGCGAAATATGGTTCAAACATTCCCACTGCTGGGACAGGGACATCTCTCTTGAGGAGAGAGATTAGCCCTTCAAACTTATTATGTTTTCAAATCTCTCAGACTGTCTTTTTCCTAACGATGTTTTCCTTCACCTTTAAAGCACGTGTTTTAAAAGCCCACATATATTTTTCAATAAAAATCCAGAAGAGCCTAGCGGAGTTCAACCCACGACCTCGGGGTTCAACCCACGACCTTTGGAATAAAAGTCGAGTGTGCTCCCACTTAGCCAAACTCAGTTAACTCATTTATTGCACCATAAAGTTACACAACAACATTGGCATGTATGTTAGTGTTACATATTACTTATTACCAAAACAACTAAAATATGTTGTTATTTTTAAATAATTATGTATCTTATAAAGCCTTTTCTATGATGCATTGTGTACTCGCCCTAACTTCTTATTAACAAAACCCGCGGGAGGTCGCTTTAAATCTTCGAAATGAAAATGCTCATCGTGTCTGCTGGAGAACAATAATTGGTAACAGAAAAACAGATGAAATTAATTATGCAAAAACACTTGTAGCCAACGCTAGTTAAAACCCGTCTCTGTACTAACTAATCTTATTAATGTTTAGGTGTAAAAGAGCTAATGTTTAGGTGAAAGAGTCTACATTGTAAATGTCTGTGAATAAACCGACTTTTATTTGTGTGGAAGAAAGTGTTTCTTTTATGCAACTTACATACTATTTTTCTAGCATAGCAAAATGTATTATAACTACCTATCAAGTGAGAAATTATCAGAAGCGCTGACATCACTGTCGTCTTCTTGATAATATAAATCCACGAGGAAACTTCCATTCATTTATTACAACTTTTTTCTGTCTATGTAATTATAATTAGGTATCCAAGACTATACGGCGGGTCGCTAGTTGATGAAAATACATGACGTCATAAGTGAGAGTGGTACAATTATATTTGACGACCTCTGTAGTGCAGCGGGCGAATGTCTGCCTGCCAAGAAAGAGGTTGCGGGTTCAATTCATGCCTAGGGACCAAATTTTGTTCGATCTACAAATATTGGTTGTCAGGGTGTTGTTACGAGTATAAACTCGTATATGTATACAAAAAATGTATCTTTGTAGGTATGTATATTATATTAAGTAGGTATATCAAAAATCTGGCACCTGGTGCTGTTTGACACGGTTGTTTTTTTTGACACGGTTATACTATTGAGATGAGTAATATACTTATATGCTCTTTGGAAGGAACATACTTCATGGCCAAATACAATAAAATGCATAATTGCCAAAAGTTCATATATAAAATTAATCTTCCTCAGCAAAAGTTTACTCAATAAAAAGACAATAAATAGGACAATCATAAACCACAGGCCAAACAAAGAGATAAGGTCATACACGAACTTTCATCACAGTCAAGTATTTCCATAAAGACGTAACATTTACATTCTCGAGTTAACATCCACGTTTCTTCTGCAATAAATCTCTAACTTGACATCGTAAAAGTGATCATAAAAGAAGGTACGAGTGGAGAATAGGACATAATAAATACTAGCGACTCGCTCCGGCTTTAAATGGCAATTTTTAAAGAAATATATCTTGTATATAGAAAGCAATCACCATAATAACACGTATTTTGTCAAACTGCTCAGGGGTATATTGTATTATCACCGCCAATCGCAGTAGGTTGGTACTATACATAGTGTCACCATAACCTTAATCTTTAAAAACACTCACCAGATGGTACTGTTCTAAGGCACTACTCGTTTGCACGCAATATAATTTCTCAAGACTTATTTAAAGTAACTTTATTTTTGATTTTTTAAGACGACATAACCAATTTCAGCCGTGAGGTAGACCGTTTTGGCTAAGTGCGAGCACACTCATTTTTCATTCCGAAGGTCCTAGGTTCAAACCCCGCCGCGTACCGCTGGATATTTCTTCTCAAAAATGTATGAGCGCTTTATAAACACGTGCTCTAACGGTGAAGGCAAACATCGTGAGGAAACCGAGAACTTATAAAAGTTTGAAATACAGTGTCATTCACTAACCCGCACTTTGCCAGAGTGGTGAATTGAGGTCTAATCAATCTCAACAAGAGAGAATTCCCTGTGTCCCAGCAGTGGGAACGTAAGAAGGATGATGATGATGATCCAAATTCAGCAAAATTCATATTCATATTAATCAATTCGTAAACCAAATCTCAACTAGTCCCTAGTCTGAATGACTCCTTATCAATTCGAGAGGTTCTTTGAAGATTCAATTGGCTACTCAAATTAAAATTTCCTCTACATTTGCAAAAAAGAATAAAAACTTGGAACTTGGAGTGTTTGTTATCAAAATAAAGAGAGATTTTTAACAAGTCTTTCAAAGGAATTTGTGAAAAGTGTTCTTTTGTAAACATTGTAATATGAGATGAGTGTGTGTTAATAAGGTTTGTTAAGTAGGTAGGTACATGTTTGTAAATGTAGTCGTATTAGTGTATGCTAACACCACTCATGACTTACTTTGACGACCTATGTGTTACAATTTAGTTTTAGTTCCGTCTTAGTTTAACAGATCGATTAACTATTGAAATTTTACTTTGTGCAACAAGTAGGTAGTAAATAAGTATGTTTTCTAGATATACTCGTAGCTCATTTTTTAATTTTATCTGTAATGTTTTATTCTTTAGGTTCATAGATTAATAAAATAAATAATTTATTTCTAGAAAAATAGTTGAGATGGCTCAGTTTTCCACATTTAGACTCAAAGGGTCATTATGCGAATGAGATTTGCTAGTATAACCAACTCCGACCAAAGGATTAGAATCCTACTGGGGTCTTCTCAGTGTTCAAGGGGTGACCTTGAAACCGGAACCAAAACCAAACTGTGCTGAAAATAGTGGCACTGGACTGCATCAAATTACAGAAATATCACCATCACATTCTGTAGACTGCTTTTTCAAAAACACAAAGCTATTTTCATGCCCTGTCTCTATAGCACGAGTTCGAGCGATGCTTTTGTAATCTCAGCTCGAAGTTCATTCCGAGACGACTATTCACAAGTTTTGAATTGAAATCTCTTTGGTATTTCCATGGCACGTCGAGACTGTATTTTGCTATAAATATACTGTAACTACTTGCTGCTTATTGCTAAACATGAGACAAGTCATAAATAGTAGGTAACTTGTTTCTGCACGACATTCTTAGAAGTAATTATAAACTTAAACAGTACCTAAATATCGCGACACAATAATAACCTTTACAAAAGATTTAATAAAAACAATAATGTAAAATATTTCTAGGGACATAATCGACTTTTAGACTTAAAAATAACTCCTTACTACCTGACCCTCCTGCGGCTTCGCCCGCATTATTCCCATGTTTTCTTACTTTTTAAACCTTTTCTGGGCTACGACGACTTATTTTAAAATCAAAAACACCTAAATATAATTAAAAAATTCACATTAAATAATAGTGTTATACATGAAAAACGTGAATTATTCAGTAATTTTTATTCAGTCCGAAATATCTGTCATCTACCAGTTTCTGCAAAAATAATTGACATTGCCTTTTTCAAAAAAAATATAATTTAATTTTTTGTAAAAAGAAAATACAATCAATCAAATTCTCAAGGACTGCAGTAGCTACACAGCGCCATTTACCATCGCCTGTTAGATTCCCACCAGTGCATTTACATCATAATTTATTTACTGAAGTTGGAGGAAAGCCAAAATAGTTTCAGTAAAACGAATCTACCGTATCAGCAGCTCTCTCGTGGTTTTCAAATAAAAAGCCCGGATACACATGAGAGTATTATTTTAACAGTTTTAAATTTAAAAATATCTCTACTTAAGTTTAAATATGAGCTAAGTTCTCAAAGCGGAATGTTTTCGTAGAGAGTTTTATTATGAAATTTCATATTTTTAAGTCGTGTTGACTAAGTAGAAGCACATTCAACTTTCATTCCGAAGGTCGTGGGTTCAAACCCCACTGCGCACCTCTGATTTTCTTCTTGAGGATATATTATCTGTGTGCTTACAAAACACATGCTCTAACGGTGACGGAAAATATCGTAAGGAAATCTTTCGTCAAGAGAGAAGTCCCTATGTCCTAGCCGTGATAACCGTAAATATTTATTTATTTATTTCAGGCATAGTCAACAGCACATAATTACATTGTTAATTACATATGAACTGATATTTTAATTAAGGCTATTTTCTATAACATGTGCCTATAATAGGCTAGCACAACATTTAATATAACATTGACATATAAATCTATAAAATTAAGGATTAAATTAAATTAAAATTGATTGATTAATTTAAATCTTTAAATATTTATGATAATGATGATGATGAATTATTAGAAATTGGTATGAGAAAAATTACAAGATCACAACGTAACCTTGGCCCTCGAGTGGGAGTCGAACCCACGCCTCCCAGTTAGATCCATACCAATTTCTAATAATTTAGAAAACTTAAGTGAGAGTCAATCACTATAATATAACAAATAGTAATGATGATGATGATTCTAAACTCTCGTTCTATGAATCAAATATGGTTTAGGTTAAAAAACCCACACAATTAATCAACTAACAGATCTGAATCTCTGATTTCTGAGAAGCTTGTATAAATATAGAAAGGAGGGCTGGAATTGGAAAATCCTTTATACACTTGATTCCTTTGGCCTTTAATAAATTGCCTGTCTTTTGTTTCTTTGCTCTTATCAAACTTCAGCCGGGCCATTAGAAGAGCGATTAGAACTCACCATAGATTCTGGAGAAATGTATTTAATTAAAGTTATTTTATGTAAGATATATTTGGCACGTGAAATATTTTAACCTTATAATAAAAATGAAATAGTCATTAATATTTCCTGAAATATCATCATACTTTAAGCAGTAGGACGACAACTGCTATTATGAAAAAAACGAAATATAAAAATATCTGGTATATCTAGAATAACACCATATTCTAATTGCAGTCGAAACAGCTTACAGATATAGATAGAGATAGCTTATAGATAAAGATTTTTCCGGCTTTATCAGATTATTGTATTAGAATCAATGAGAAAAAAACCTTTACCTACATTGTTTTTTGGCCAGTGCGTAGTAAGCAGCTAGTAGTAAAAAGGATGATGTTCGTACAGCAAACTATTATACTTATTATGTATTATGGTTACATAAACATTTGGACCAAGAGCCTGTGATGGCCAGACCTTCCTTTAATTCACAAGCGTGAAAATTCTTTCATGTGTATGTCTAACATAGGTAAGAATAACCCCCAAACATGAAACCTGGATCGCGGTTCCTTTGGGAGATAACAACCTTTTACCTGTTATCTCCCAAAGGAACCGCGATCCAGGTTTCATGTTTGGGGGTTATTCTTACCTATGTTAGACATACACATGAAAGAATTTTCACGCTTGTGAATTAAAGGAAGGTCTGGCCATCACGGGCTCTTAGGTTAATTCCAATCATTCAATTGAGCAAGTACGATACGTCACTGGCAATGACAACTAACAAAGGCCTTTGTATACGTCAGAACGTCTCAGCCACCAGAGAGGTTTATGTGGTAAGTATTGGATCAGAAGTTAAAACCGCTTGACATAATTGACTCAACATGATGGCAAAATAACGCATTCTAACTCTCGTCAAGAGGTGAGTCCCTTATAAGTTGTAATTTACATAGACGAATTATAAAAAATATATTTAACTTTAATTTTTTTCTGACTTGTCAATGTAAATTTTTGTTTTTCTATGGAAATAAAATTCTTGACTTACATTTTTCGAGCTAAGGTACTACGAGGCTAGATGGTGCTGTGTGAATTGTCCGACAATATTAAATTATATTATTATTATTATATTTTGACTTCCCAGCAGTGGGAACGTAAATATGCGTGATTATGTAAGCTATCAAGCCTATAAACCAATCCCAAAACTTCCTGTTTTGTAACTTAAGTTAAAAGTTAAATGGCTTTTTCTAACTTTAGTAGCTTTATTAGCAAAACGCTGGAGTGAAGTTCAATTATTGGTAATACAACTTGGCTTGTTTCGGAGTGTCCATTCGTAAAGCCCACAATTATGAACGAATTTAACCGTTTTATTCAATTTTCCAAGTTGAGTTCTGCGTTTACATTCAACGGTTAAATTAATTTTACTGAAGTTTTAAAGACAAACCTTTGGCCCTCCCAATGGTTTAATGGTTTTTAATTTAGTTCTGTTTAAGATAGGTTTATATCATGAATAAGTTACACATATAACTAGAACTAATAGAAATAAGGACACTTAAAACAAACTACATAGGTAGGATAAGCTATAATAATTTATTGTTTTACAAGATAAGCTTCGAGCTAACCACGAGGAGAATGATAGATGTTGTTTCTGTGTGAGTTGTGCATCAATATTTATATTTGGTTTATCATAAAATGATTAGGTTTTAAAAATTTTCTTAGTTCTTTTAAAACAAGCGTTCATTGATTTCCTTTTTTCATCGAAAACGATGGTATTTATATACTATTCACAGTAAAAACAAGCTACTACAAACAAAAAACCCTACGAAAAATACTGGAATATTTAAAATAGATAGATAGATAATAACTTTATTGCACACTTTATAAAAG
Organism: Chloroclystis v-ata; assembly: GCA_963691955.1. Taxonomy (NCBI): domain Eukaryota; kingdom Metazoa; phylum Arthropoda; class Insecta; order Lepidoptera; family Geometridae; genus Chloroclystis; species Chloroclystis v-ata. The sequence goes on along the minus strand of OY829902.1, from coordinate 3,701,994 downwards.
ACAAAACAATACATATACTATACATATACATATAAGATCACAAACTAAACTAAATGTACAATAGGCGGCCTTATCGCTAACAGCGATCTCTTCCAGGCAACCTTTGGAATAAAATTTTAAAATAGAATAGACGAATAAAACGTAAACGTATTAAAAGTGTGAAGAGTATAATACTATGTTGTAAGATTCAAGTTAATTCACGGCTCATTCTACCACCCGCATAAATCTCTTTGATGAATTTCCGAGATTACCCACTCAAGGAGACTGATTCACTCATTCGTTGCAGCATCGAACTATTTCCGCCTCGGAAAGTCAAATTGTTCGCTAGTTGAGCTGTCTTTAACTTCGCCAGCTCATTTTGAACGGCCATTTGAAAGTTCAACGAAGGATTAAAGTTTACGGTTTTATAAATCTCTGAGACGTCACGAACTTGAGGATCCTTGCCTTAAAGTTGCAGAAAAAGCGTCACGGGTTTTCAGGTTGGATGGTTCCTGTTACAGATATTTAAATTTATGGTTTCTAGTTAACCATATGCGATTTTGCTTATATTAATAATAATAGTTTTGATGCTGTGTAGTGCCAGTCTAAGAAGAGTTACACGACATCACTTCACGCGGGTATCATCAAACCAAATGGTAGGGAGTTAGAAGTTAGAAGTGATTCCAGAATAAAATAAAATTGCCCAAATTTTATAGTCAAGTCGCGTATACTTTACTTTTCTGTCAAAATAAGATTTCATCATTGAAAAGACAAAAATATGTTTAGGTACTGTATTAGAAAATAATTTTTAAATTAATAAGTACTCGTTTCCGTTTTTAAAAAATAAATTCTTATTGTACCGATTATTATAAATACTCTCGACCTCTAAGTCTAAGATTACGAAAATCTCACCTTCAAATATAGGTATAGTATTATGTTTTATTAAATATGTAACTTCGAATGTCTAAATTGACCGGACTAAAAATAGAGTATGAATTTCATTTAGGCATGCAGGTACCTGATTTACGTCCACCATACCAGCTTTAATGCCTTTGAATATTATGTCCAAACCTCGTCCGACATTCAGCACAAATTCTGTCAATTTATTAGAGCAACGGCATCCTGACTGCATACTAACTGCTATTAATTTTGCTGGCACGTATTTGGCCAGCGCGATGAACTGACGGAAAATTGGAAAGACCAAGGGTTCCAATTCTGATTGTTGAATGAATTATTTTAATGGGTTCCAAAAATGGTACACGAATTCTTAAAAGTGGTGAAATAGCGTTATAATGTTTAAACGTTACTTATTTTTTGATGTGAAAAAATATTTTTAGGGGTGTTGAGAACTAGCCTTTGCTCCAAAAGCTAGTTTTTTTTTATAAATGATGTTGATACGCCTAGATAATAATATCTCTAGTGCACTGCATTTTTATCAGCAAACACTAACAAAATATGCAGATTCAGAACAAATTCCATCTAGCAACAGTCCAACAAAAAGCCACAACATAAATCTCCCGTAAAAGAGCTCAGCGAAACATTTAAACCATTCGCATCCAAATACTAGACGCGGAAAACAAAACAGAGAATCAATTTAAACTCCAGATGAGCGGATGGTTAAATTAAAAACGCCAATAGAGTAAATTGCAACGTCAATCAGATGCTGTGTCACGGTGATCAATCTTCATGAGGCGGGCAGCTCGGTGTTTAAGAAAAATAAATGACTAAGGACAGAGATGTATGGCAGGACTGCACCTGCGCCGTCAGCCCCTGCCGGCCGCAGGTGACACGATACTTGGTAATTTAATCAGGAATCGCCGTGGGGAAGGAAAATGTCAATTGCAGCTGGATAAATTAAAGTTAAGTTCAATTTCACAAAAATCAGCGCAAGTTGAACGTAATGGCAACAAAGAGCCTTTTACTGTCGACAACATTCCTTAAACAATACAATTTGGATCACCTTTGAAGTATTGCAGTGAGAATTAATAATTGGTAAATTAAACGCTGTTTTATGTATCTTAACTCAATTAACGGACATTGTTTATAATTTAAGTTTGCTAAATCTCGATAATCGTTTGTGAGAGAAACTTGCGTTTGAAGTTGATATGATACTCAATAAACTAAAACTAAATAACTATGAAATGTCAACTCAATTTATTTTCAACGGGAAGATTGGAAACATTTCTGTGAACTACGTTTAATCCCTGAATACGTCCCCTTGAAAAAGACATACTGCTTTTACGTAGTTCGAGATACAGTACTTGAAATATTACTTCATTAAATGGTACGTTCCTTGAACACACTTTTTACTGTAGATATTGTACGCGTCTAAGTCACAGGGTTGATTTCAGCTAGGTTAAAGTATTATGTATTGACAAGCCCGATTTATGCTTTTTAAGGTTTTGGAAAATAGAAAATTAAGTAGCTAATCGTTTTATATACGTCAGTTGAGCTGTAATAAATAAATTTAATTAACAACTCGTTCGGTTCAATGTGCAAGGCAGCAAAATCAGCAATTTTTAATAATAAAATTGTAATTACATTTATTTATACAGGAAAGGTTATATTGCACAGCCCATTGGCTAAGGTGCATTACACACAGAGCCAGAAATTCTCCAGTCATCACTTAGTGAGTTACAACCCTAAAAAAGCACGCTTATCAATAACTGAAAATGCATTATCTCACCCAAAAAATCCATTATACTCAATCCACTCAAAAAAAATCCACTCAAAAAATCCATTATATTATGAATCTCATCTCATATAGCAATTATCTCGACTCGTACTAGCGAAAAATACAATAAAAGTACCCTCATTTGCACAATAAGCCTTCGCTCGTAAACATGTTTACAACGTGGGGTTCCGATGGAAATGAAACCTTATTTTCTATAGAGTAAAATTCAATTTAGTGTTTTTACATAAGTAACAAATGTGAGATATTCTTAGTTTTTGTTCATTTTGGTAATCGTTGCAGTTCAAATAGATTAATGTACGTAGCTATTATTTTATATTTTGTAGATTTTGAACAATCAATAATAGAAAATAACACATCAACATATTTTTCATATAATTATTATTATTTGTTATTTTTATTATAGGATTTTCGAAAATTATCTTGCTTAAATTATCGGCAAAACAGCTAATAAAAAATATATAAACCGATTTGGAAATAAATATCTATACATTTTGGAGGGTTAAGTAGAAGTAAAAAAACCTAATATATGACAAAATTTTAAAACACAATAAAATAGTAAATTCAAAAATGAAACATGATTCACAATTCTAATCTACAATGTTCGTTTTTGCCGTGCTAAAATATTGAAGTTAACCCTAGCACTAACTAAACCAAACTAGCAAGTTTTAATTGTGTGTGGTTATATTAAAAGAGAACTCTCTTTTAACACTTTTGTATGAAGAATAAATAAGCATTCATTAAATTACTACTATTGACAAAAAATATTTACATTACATTTATAAAAATCTTACAACTCTTAATAAGTCAATAAATGGTTGGTATGTACCTACTCGTATAAAATCATTTGTCAATAGATGATACTCGAATGCTCTCTTTTATATTTTGGGATATGTAATTACATAAAATGCTTTACTTTTACCGATTCTAAGCTGTATCCAGTCTTGACCTTAACAGATAACTGTTGATCTTAAATAATAAAAGTTTGTAATTTTATCCATTTATAACCTAATGACCTTCGATTATGTAAATACAATTAAACGATTTAAACATATAACTCAATGTTATAAAATAATAAATGAATGTTCTTGGCCACTAAATTTCCAGAAAAACTTATACGTATAAAAATGTAGCTAAGGCTAACTTTATAAAAATATTTAATACTAAAGCGTCAAACACGGTTAAACATGATTTTTAAGTTTGAAAAGAGCCTCGCTCTACAAACATTGCGTGTCGGCGCCAGTAAAAAGCGCTATTATTTGCCCGATACAGGCTACGATCGTTTCAAACTTACTAGCCAAATGAGCAAGGTTTACCGGAAAACTCTATAATTAAACTGTTATTTTATACCTTGACTGACGTTTTACTCAGGTTGTTTAATCTGTAGAATTAACACTGATTTTTTATTTTATGAAGTCATTGTTTTGTGTTAGTGAGAATTAGGTAGGTACCTATTTGGAAATAAGATGCGAATGACACTCAAACATGCTAAGAGAACATTGGATAACTTGTATGCTTACACACGATTTTTTACAAACTGTTCATGCTTTTGTAAATACTAACAGGTCAAAACAATATTTCTGTACCAACCTATTTATTTTTCTCAACATTTTCGACTGATTTCTTAAGAGGTGGAAATTGCCGGACAAGCTTGAAGCTTGTGTTACAGATGATAGATTTCTGATACACTTAAAAGATTAATACAAACATATTGGGATATGTATTATACATTATATTACACCCAGAACACCAGGAACAAATATATTCGCAGCTCGTAAAACTTTTTGTCCCGAGGCGGGTATCGAACACGCCACCTCGTGCTATTTACAATTAACTTCATAACTAATGAGATTTTTTAATACTACTATAGGAAGACCATAAAAGCCTTAATTTATAGAATGTTGCCAATTAACTATGGCATCGTCACACAAACTTTTCAGACATAACCTTATTTTAAAACAAGGTCGGTAAAAAAGCAATGTCTTGCCGAGCTATTTACTACATCCTTTGATATCACATTTTCTATATAAACGAATTGATATTCAAGTAATATTAGCTTCATAACGTTTAACTTTGCAAAATTTGTTAAACGTTGAAACACAAAAAGAGTATTCTATCTACCTTGTTCTATTTGTGTATCTCACGTAATTACAGAGCCTTTGAGACAGCATTTTGTTTATTTTTAGCAGTTTCTTGAGGAAGACAGTAATTACACGAGGCAATTTTCATTTTGCGGTACCTTTTAACACTCAGTGATGAAGCTATCGAGTGTTTCTCATTATTACTCGGTACTTGGTCTTAATAAAGCATTTGTCTATGTCGTATCATCTAACTAATTTTATTGGTTCAGAGATCGTTGATTAGTTCAGAAATAGAAAAGTTTTTTGGATAAGGTAAAATAATATATGATACCATTTCCCAGTAATAGGTCAAGCTCATAAAAAATATATAAAATAAATATTACTGGATAATTCACACCACAACATTTAGCCCCGTGCTAAGTTCAAAGCTTGTGTACTTAATACAAATATATCTACTATATAGATAGATAATTTTATTATACACAGAAAACTTCCAAATACCAGGATCAAATAACGGAACCACTGAACATTAAATCCCAAATTTTGTCGTTAAGTAAACCATCTTCATGGAATCTCTGTTTTAAATTAGGATAACGTTTCCAAATTCAATCCACAGAATTTCCCCCAAAAAAATACTTGACTTAGTGTAACGCAAAAGTTTTTAAACTTCGACGGTTTGTTGGGAAACTTTCTAAATACGTTAAACGAAGGGTGACGGTGGCGTTTAAAAGCCGATCAAGTTTTACTCGCAATAAATTACAAGTTTTCTCGTAACGGTCAAGAGATTTTCATAATCTTTTGGGATGAATAAAATTGATTTTCAACTAGGTTGGTAACATTTGCGACTCTCCCGAGATCTGGAAAGTGGTTTATGAATTGATCGTGACCAAATAGATTCAGTTATACAGCTTTCTTACATTTTATTTTGCGAAAAGGTATTTATCTGCTAGCTTTCCAGCCAGAGATATTTTAAAAATAAGAACGTCATGCTAGAAAAACGGAAGAAATCTAAAGTGATTAACTCAGTCGATGAAATCTATCGATAATAACAATAATAATTTATTTATTTATTTATTATTTATAACGGCTTAGTCCACATTCGTCCCGTGATAATCGGCCAGCATTAACAGCCCTAAAAGTCTGTTCGTTGATTTTTCTTCGTGGGCTAGGCTACTTCCTTCGTTTATTCCATTTTATCTTTTATATATTTTTTATATGTTTATCTACTCTAACTGTAATTAGGTACCCAGCCCTGGACACAGGACGATGTATAATTATCTTATACCTTGTACCTGCTATTTTCTTAACCAGAGATCCTGTTAAAACAATTGAGAGAAATGAATTGAATTGGGATGTCCAACAATAACATTATGTTCTAGAAATGTAAATGTTTGTGTTTCATTTTCGATTTAGCAGATTTTAGGTGGCGTATCGTGCTCCTTCAAAAACCGAGCAGCAGATGAGAGTAAACTGTAAAGCTTTCGCTAATCAATTTAACATTAACCAGTTATAAATATAGCAAAACAATTTATAGAAAAAAATCATAGATACTCTTTTCTTGGTAACGTCTCTTGACATTTTAAAAATAGGAATACAATTTAAAATTCATTTAAATTAAACGAGAAAAACATGTGCCAATTTGACGTTTCAATTCAAAGAATTAGGTACAGGACCGCGCGGTGCAAGGGGCTACCACAGCACATTTGTTCTTGGAACGCTGTGTGTCTCATACCATATGCTAAATAAGCTAAAACTAATTCTAAGATTAATAATCTTGGCTGGAATTAATGTTGTTAAAATTTTTTCATAAACAAGTGCAATGCACCACACTTTGTTATCAATAGATTTTTCATTTTGAAAAATTGTGTGTTTTAAAAACACATTCTCTAACGGTGAAGGCAATCGTGAGGAGACCGGCATGTTCTGAGAACTGTAAAAAGTTTGAAGGACATGTGTTATTCACCAAAACTCATTTGGCCTGCATGGCGAATTAAGGTCTAATTTATAGAGATCATTTTTTTTAAATTTTGATTGACTCTTCAAGAGAGAAGTCGTAAATGGGGTTGATTATGTAGTGGAATGTTAATACAGATTATCTGCTATAGGTACAAATTATGAACATGCCTCGTAACAGTATTTCTTTGCGGTAAACTGTTATCCCTTACCTACACTAAACACCTGAGCTGTTCCCACGTTTCTCTCCTCGTTAGTAAATGTTATAAATAAAAAATAATAAAAACGCATCGAAAAATTTCTTTATTACCTCTATTTTATTGTATTTAGGTAATAAGGGTTTTATTTGTGTATTTCAATCTCTACGTTTTGAAAACCCTAATACTTAACACAGGCTTAGAGCTTACCACGGGGCTAGATGTTGCTGTGTGAATTGTCCAGCTATATTAATTTATTTTTTTAGTCTTGGAATATTATCTAACCTCTTTGTAGCTCTTGTACCATACCAGCACAATAGACTCGGCAAAAATACCTACCAAATAAATGTTCAAAATAACTTTACAGTACTTTACCTTTTTTTACTTTTTTACTTTAATAAGCAACTAAATCTAGTATAGTTTTTTATTATTAACCAAGTGATGGTAGTTTTCAGGCGCTCGTTACCTGCCGACATTATTCTGATTATCTGAACCTGATAACTTCATTAGATAAGCCCGAGCGATGTAGTTACAAGCAACTCCGTAAAGTTTCCTTCATCGCTGTAAATAAAAGCTATGGAATAGATAGCATTATGTGAATTCTGAAAACCATGGGAGACGTGTTTGCTTTGTTTTAAAACAAGGGGAAGGATGTGGAAATATTTTTATATGACCATTTTATAGAAGCCAACCTGAGTGGCTAATTTTTATACTTACGAATATGAATGTTAAAGTTTAAAGGGTGTTTATGAAAACTCTTTAAAACCGATCCCAAAATGTCATAAAAAGGAAATTTCAAGAACCCTTATAAATCAATTCGTTTCAAATAACTAATTTAAATTCATTGATCTTGTTATTTGAAACAAAGTGTGACGATATAGCTATACTGAATAATGTGTTGTAGATAAATTAGTTTTTCTTATAAAAAGCTATTCAAGCTAAAAGTCTGTTAAAATCCATCTATTTATCAGCAATATTGTTATTTTCCTAAACAATACGTCAATGTTCTAAAGCTGTCAGAAGCATCCTACAATCAAACACAGGTGTGGTACAATAGCATTGTTCGTTGGAGCACCTATAGGCAGTATGATCGAACAGTTAGCGCGTATTGTCCGTCCAATCCACTAAATTGAACTGTCCGTATGATATTCCGTTTAGGTCGGCATATTGCGTATTGTATTCTTTGTCTAACACTTCATAACAATAACGTCATACTTGGCTGAGACCTTTTTGAAAAGTTCTCAAACGCATCGTTGGACTTCCACCAACAAGATGGACAGATGACCTTTTCAAAGCTGCGAGTTCATCGTCCGATGGCTGAAATGATCATTATCATTTCAGCCATCGGACATCCCTTAATGATTTCCATGGATGTAGTGTGAACAGACATTAAGGAATACAACGTTTGTGATGACTTGATCGGAGACTGAGCCAATTATAGAAGTGACTAAGAAAAATATAATGATAATTGAGTCTGTAACATATTAAATAGAGTACCAAAATAAGTCGTTTGTTTTAAAGCAGAAGCATCTAGATAAGTATTTACTCGTATTTTGTGTACTGTATTAAATTCAAGGGCCTTAACAGAAGTGATTCAACACCGTCGCTTCACTGGCAACCAATCAACAGGCCGGCAGAAGGATACTTTGATATTGGTGTAGGCAGATGTTATTTTATCATGACCAGTTTGATATAAAGCCTGCTCGGTACAAAAATTGCATGGTATTCGGATAACCGTCGCTTCGCCCAAGAGATTTTTAACTATTTACGCAAAACCGACGGGGTGTTATTTAAAGCAGCTTTGTGTGTGTGTTTCATCACATGGTACATCCCGAACGGTTGAACCAATTTTCATTTTGTTTTATTTTTGGTTGAAAGGTGAATTAGTCGGAAACTTTTTGGCTTTGGAGACACAGCTTGGTTTTACACAATTTGGTCGATATTATATTTAAACTATTTTACTTATTTTATGTTTGTGGAAAATCGGTTCAGCCGCTTACAGGATATGTTTAAAGTGGGATTTAATATCAAACGAGCGGAAATTGAACCCGCAACCTTTTTCGCAGGTGATTTCGATTCGTTATTAAACGCATAAATACATACTCTAATATAGGTATCAACGATTGTATACATTTCTCGAAGATTGAATAATAATAAAAAAAAATTATAAAAAAATCTAAAGAAATGTTCTTCCGGAGTTTTCGCAAAGTTCCAAACATAATTAGTGTACTTTGTCAATCAGACTGTTTCAAAGTCTGAGTTATACACACAAGTAATAAATTATTTATAACCGAGAATGTTTTACTAAAGGAAACACGGATTGAAGGAAAAATAACTTTAGAACTCAGTAGAATTATGTATTCAAATACAACATTTGAATTTCATGGCATCCATATTTTATGAGTAACATGGTTATTATGAATTGTGGCTTCTGGATAATACAGATTCTCAGTTTTTTTAATACAGTTGAGTGTCAATTACAATATCATTTTTATTCAATTAAATCCCCAACATTACCTATAATTTAAATATAAGCAATTGACAGGTTTTATAAGTATAAATGAATTTCAAGCTGAAAATACACTCAATTCCGAAAAGGTACAGATAAGCTCAATGTATAAATAAAATATCGGCCAGAAAATCTGCTGTTTCTGTTTTTTAGATCCTCGTTACAATGAAGGTATTTAACTGTTCGGAAAAAGCAGTTGATATACACGGCTGTTGTATTCAGACCCAGCCTGTGCCGTGTTGCACGAGAGTTATTCGAGTATGACAGCTGATGCATGGATGATAAATGGCACTGTAGATGAGACCTTTGACTGCAGTATTGATGAGAGGTTAAATGTTCGCAGTGACAGCTACAAAGGGTATCTATGTCTCTCACTATGAGTCATACTTGTACAGTAGAATAGTATCTATTTAAGGATGTATGTACTTGTTTATGTTTTCTTGTCTGACAAGAACACGGCTTAAGGCTAAAGTTATTTATTTTAAGACATACAGTTTAATACACATGACACATGGTTCCCATACCTACTTCTTTTGTTCTTTTGTTTTTTTTTTACATTTCTTCTACTTTAATTTGTTTGTTTTTTTTTTGTTCGTTGTTATGTTTGTGTATAAGTGTCTGTTAATCTGTGTATGTGTGTGCAAAATAAATATTGCCAGACAAGTCACACAGCAATCTATTTTCTTTCTTTCTATATTATTATTACATAATATAACAAATAGCCGACATTAGTCAAAACTAAATGAAAAGTATTTTTTGCCTGAAATCATTGATTTCATCACTTTTATTTTAAACCATTTTAGGTCGTGTGTCTATTCAAGCTCCAGCGAACTGTTGCGAATTCGGAAATAAAGCGCCATTATCTCAACGAATGAAAGGGCTATTCCTAGAACGCTTTGTGCTTCAGGGCCTCAGGTAATTACTTTCCACACATTTTTACAGTCCAATAAGCTTCAGCTTCCTGAGAAATAAAGTCGGTAGAATGAAGAATTTGAATAAAAGTAATTATTGTTTTAACCAAGGTAGCTTTAGTTGTCCGCATAGCAAGACACTTGAAAATTTGAAAAAAAGAAGATAAAATTTAATCCAAATAAAAATGTTAGCACAGTACATAATACTACGCACTACGCAGACTGACAGTCAGATTTATCCCAGATTTAACTGATAATATATAAATTATATAATTTGGAAAATAATTATCATTTTGTATCTTGTGTCGGTTTCGGAAATTTTCATAATTTTTTTGCCCCTAAACGATTACTAACAAAATAACTTATTAGAACTCCACATATCGAATGATCCATAACTTCAAGATTCAAGCAAGCCTCTAGCGAATCACGCCATAAATATTTGTCTCAATACAAAGTTCGGGTCATCTCAACTCCAACGGGGCCGATAACTCAGTTAGTCGGGAAGTGTACGAGGAACTTTACATGGTCCAATTAAAAGTAACGGCCTAGATTGGCTAAGGAGACATAGGGTAGAGAAACACGCTTCAGACAAACTGGAGGCGTCACATGTACTAATTTAGGCAATTTAAACACTCATATATTATAATTTTATTTTCTTTATTATTTTATTATAAACATTATTAGGTATTTCATATTCTAAAAGTACATTAAGCTATATAAATAATATAAATTACGTGCGCAAGCGTTGTTTTCTGTACCTATGTAAAAACTTACATCGATCTCCGTCTTCACAAACGTCGCAATATTTTTCGTCATAACCCTCTGTTATTTGTACAGAAGAATTTTATATAAATTTACGTACTGACTAAGCTGCGCCACATCGTTTCTTATTTTGCTGAGGTCACTTGGTGTCACCCTACGCGGTAAGGTCGTGTAACTGAAATTATTTCTAGGCGATTCAGTCCTTTGTCACTAATTTTGCTTTGTTAGTGAATCAACTTTTGTTATAATGAACTTTTATTATGACTCAAAAGTTTGTGAAATTGATGAGGGTGGCTGAGCTTAAATTTTGCCCCTAAATCAAGAATATTATTATTGTTAAAGTTATATAATAAAGTTTTATTCAGATGTCTATTTACAAAATTAAAAATAAAATTGTCAGGCACGAGTCGAATTCGTATACTAAGAGTTCCGTATCATTAATTTGGCTGCCTCAACGACGCTCTCGAATGTCCGTTTTCGAATTTAGACTTTCCTTACAACACAATCATTAACTCTGTGACAGAAAAGTCAATTATATTGATTGAATTTTAAATTCCTTTTGTTACGAACCTAATGTATTTTGGGTTCTGTCCATTTAGCACAAGTTTATAAACCTAACTAACGTACCTACTCGTTACTATTACGCACGGGTCTCCCTCAAAGACCTCAAAAAGGTATAGGTCTTCGAGGATTTGGTATAATCACCATGCGTATATTTTCCCTTCGTCACTTTTACGATTACCAATAAATAATAATTGGTAAAAATAGTAATTCTCAGACCAAGCCGATTTTCGAGTGCAGTATTATCCATTAAACAACCGTAAACAGAAACTGTTAAAACTTCATCAAAAGCACATTAGCTCCATGTCCGACAAGTAAATCAAACCGCAGCAAAATAAATACAATGTAACATGAGATATTATCTGTCATAAAAACCGAGGCAAAAGTGCGGCCGTTAGAACAGAATAGAACAAAAGGCTGAGTTACAATGGCTGCGCATTTGACCAAGTTTTAATATCAGTGAGCTGAATAAAAGAGCCACGAGAGCTCATTTAGGCAAATTATGCACGTGCACTGCGAAAATAAGGGCGCAGAGTAAGGTACCCAGAACGCCATTATCTTTTAATTACATTGCAAATTTAAACTGTTATTTTTTTAAATAAATAGCAGGTCAAAAAAAAATTATAGTAATCGCAAGGATGGATACGAAAATAATAATAAATATTGCTGGACAATTAACATTATATTGCATTATCTAGATATCTGAAATACTGAATATAATCTGTACCTACTAGTTTTCAATAAATAATATACATACATAAACAGATTGTTTCTGCTGAAAAAACTGTAAACTTTGGAGTAGAGTTTACAATAAAAACAATAAATTTATCAATTAGGTAATATCACAGGCTAGGACTTAATCAATTGATTATTTTTAAATTTTCACAGGAACTTTTGAAACAATACCTACGCATCGTTCAGATAAACTAGTAATAGATAAGTTGATAGACTGATAAAAAGTTTCATTTTTAAAGAATCAAGGCTGCGTTTCAACTACACCGTATGATTTTGTTTTTAATAACAAACTTCGACAGAAAACATTCTAATTATTAAACTATCCTCGTGGATATAGTAAATCACCTTCTGTTCGTATTATCTACCTTTGCCTCAACACCTAGGGCCAAAATAAAGAGAACTTTTTTCATCGCATTTGCATTTTTCAAGGAGTTCATTTGCTCAGTGCTAGAATAATAGGGTAATGTTTGAATATTTGGTGTAAATTCACAGAATGCATTGTTACTACTGTAACTACACACTACTGCAAAATTAGGGGAACAAAGGTAGGGGGAGGGGGGGCACATTGATACACAAAAATTCAATCTCTTTTCTGAGGACCATAAAGCATTAAATTTGAATTTTTTTTTTGATGTGTGCATTGGCTGATATTTTAGCTTATACTTTGGCTACGCAAAAACCTCAAAAACTGGCGACGTATAGAGCTAAACTGATTTTTATAAAAAATCATTTTTGTATCATTCTGCCCCACCAGTGGGGCACTTTGATACATGGGGTGGGGCAGTTTGATACGTATTTTAAATATATATGAAATGCAAATTTAAAGTGACTAAAAACCCAATATAAACTATAATTATTACTTAAAATTAAGAAACAAAACAATTTTATTGATTGAGTTCGCAAAATACTTTTAATCAAGAGTGCACATTAGCCATAATCAATCTCTTAACTTACTTAAGGAATATAATCACAAAAAACAATATTATCATCATAAAACAAGACTAATTCTCTGTTATTTTCTTAATTATATAATTAGTTATATACTTACTAAGTAATCAGACACAATTCATTGAATATTGTCAATAAAAATATAATATTGGAACCTCCTATTATATTATCTCTCCTATTATACGTATCAATGTACCCCGCACATTACCGTATCAATGTGCCCCAAAGGACTTTTTCCACAAACAATTAATTTTATCAAATATAATAATAATCTAGCACTCTAAAACATTTTAAAATACAATAATAACTATATTTCCTTAACTATAGTAACAAATAATAACAAAAACAACAAAGAGTATCCTCCTGAGACACAATTACATTTCACGTATATTTTTTGTAGGCAGCGGCGCACGCCACTTTTAACACATTAGTGACCGTTGAAGCTCAACGGCAAATTGGCGGCGAGTGGTGTCACAACTGTATTTCTTGTGAATGTCATTGAGCATTCTAGTGATGTGCCGGACTCTGTAGAGTTTATAGGTTTTGAGATATAGAAACTGTACCAATGTGCCCCGTGAATCAATGTGCCCCCCCCTCCCCCTATAACGTAAGTTTTTAATTTTTTTTCAAAATTATGTTTATGTGAAATGTGTTTTTTTTTATGTGAAAACATTTTAAAGCGGATGCTGATTAGATTATTTAATCTGTAACGCAAAAAAAGCTGCGTGTGCAATTTTTTTAGTCTATGTATCAATTACTTAAACTCCAACTGTAAAAAATACAATAGAGTAATCATTGATGCTGAGAACACCTAGCACTTAGGTTATTAAATTCATAACCAATTCTCTTTTCTCGCCAAAATGTTTGTTTCATTCAATTTAGAAAGTTTGTTGCCTTGTTATCCGTTTGATTAATGCCCTTTTACTTTATGTTTTATTAATAACAACAAATCATTATCAAAATGAAGACCAAAATCTTGTAACACCATTTATAATAAAAATGTTTATTATTTGATCATTCCAGTTTATTATTTATTTGTTTGTAAAATAATACATTTACTAACTAAAAACGAATTAGAAATGTTTTCTCGTCTTACTTTTTCAAGTATATTTGAAACGTTATTTATACACTGTTAGATACGAACGGAATAAACAATTTACTAGAACTACAGCAATTTTGAATTTAATTACGTTTTTTAGTCAAGAAAACCGATAAAATTTTCACGTTATTAGTTGTTAGTAGAGAAAACATCACGATCACCTAGTGCTTTCCACATCCATAATTCGTGTACCTATGCTTTCTTTTGTTTCCTTTGCTGGAGTCGTTCCTTATAGAGTTCCAGATATTTAGATCCAAAGCACCTTGCATCTATTAGCAATACGAACTGTTCACAAAATCTGTTCACCTCGTGAGACTTCAAATGAGATTGGTTCAACAATCATACTAAGTAACAAAAATAAAAGTAATAAAAATATATCCTTGTAAAAGCAAAACCGTCAAACTTTCGGCATTTGTTCTCATATTTGGGCAGTTTTCCAAACAAGAGGCGTAATGTTACAAAGGGATACTTTACGGGTTAATGTTCTGAAACAAAATATCATTGAACTGCGATACTTAGGGGTAAAACCATTTTCAAGATAACTGTTTACTTACAGGATGTCATAGGGAATAAAATAAAAAGTTATCTATTTTCTTAGGATTAGGGAAATCTTAGGATTTACCTGTGAGCTTTTTCAGTAACATAATACATAATATGAATATAACTATAAAAAATACAAGGTTTACACCCCAATATTATAATTGACGTATTATATAATATTGGGCCCCCATTATGTTTTGTCTATACTAATATTATAAAGAGGAAAGATTTGTTTGTTTGTAATGAATAGGATCCGAAACTACTGGACCGATTTCAAAAATTCTTTCACTTTTGGAAAGCTACACTATCCCCGAGTAACATTGGCTATACTATAATATAGCAAAGAAAATTGCGGGAAAGTGTAAAACGCGGGCGAAGCCGCAGGGCGGAAAGCTAGTAATACATAATTGGGGTGTAAACCTTGTCGCCTTGTATTGTATACAATACAATGAGTACATACAATAATCTAGTCAAGCATTTATGATTAAACGTAATGGATATGCAAACTGGGAGGTTAACTGTATGATTAAACTAGTCAGGGAAACTGAAAGAAATAAGACCCAGTAAATACGTTTTGATCAATAGAGATATTTATTTCTTTACTTTCAACATAAAATAATCATAGATTTTATAATTACTTCCGTAACAGCGTAGCACCGCGGTGCACCGTAGCAAATAGCGTAGATGTTCTACGACGTAGCTAGGTGTAGGTATCTGGACTTTTTTGAAACTTACCTACTTTACTATGGCAAACAATTACATTCACTTAATTTATTCGTGCTTATCTTAAGCTCAGTAATAAATAGAAAAAATACTCTCAGACTATTTTGACTATTTATTCTATTTTAAGATTTGCAGTGTGACAATCGCCATATGGGTAAAGCGCAAGTTATTACTTGAGCTAAAAAAAAATAACTTTACGGAAAATACATATCATAAGTAAATTAATTCTTTACCATTTATATATTTAGATACGTCTTATTGCTGTGTAAATTGTCCAGCAATGTAAACATTTTATTTTTATGGAAATAATAATTTTCAGCAGTAAGATTGGCTCAAAAACAGATTTCTAAGTGGCAACAATCACAAAAGGAATTAGCGTCAGTGCAACACGGTTTGTCCATTTATGCCTGGTTTACACGGGCTTCGTAGCTAAGCGCTTAGTACTTGTCACTAATACTAATTCCTCGTGTGTAAACACGCTGATTTGTGCTTAGTATTAGTGTTTGTGAATAGTGCAAGGGAATAGAGATCGATCCTATTTACTTGTCGCTTAGTAAGCGACAAGTCGATACCCCCACCACGATTTACTAAGCACTTGTCGCTTGCTGACCGCATGTAAACAGCTCGACAAGTTAGTTAGTGACAAGACAAAACACACAGCGCAAAATCAGGCGGCGTCGTTCCATTTCGAATGTTTGGTCACTAATGACTTCTACTGGCTCCAACGTGTAAACGGTTACTTTTCACTTGTCATATTGAGGCTTAGTATAGTGACAAGTACTAAGCGCTTAGCTACGAAGCCCGTGTAAACCAAGCATAATGCCTGGTTTACACGGGCTTAGTAGCTAAGCGCTTAGTACTTGTCGCTTACTAAGCGACAAGTAAATAGGATCGATCTCTATTCCCTTGCACTATTCACAAACACTAATACTAAGCATTAATCAGCGTGTTTACACACGAGGAATTAGTATTAGTGACAAGTACTAAGCGCTTAGCTACGAAGCCCGTGTAAACCAGGCATAATGCTTGGTTTACACGGGCTTCGTAGCTAAGCGCTTAGTACTTGTCACTATACTAAGCCTCAATATGACAAGTGAAAAGTAACCGTTTACACGTTGGAGCCAGTAGAAGTCATTAGTGACCAGACATTCGAAATGGAACGACGCCGCCTGATTTTGCGCAGTGTGTTTTGTCTTGTCACTAACTAACTTGTCGAGCTGTTTACATGCGGTCAGCAAGCGACAAGTGCTTAGTAAATCGTGGTGGGGGTATCGACTTGTCGCTTACTAACGACAAGTAAATAGGATCGATTTCTATTCACTTGCATTATTCACAAACACTAATACTAAGCACTAATCAGCGTGTTTACACACGAGGAATTAGTATTAGTGACAAGTACTAAGCGCTTAGCTACGAAGCCCGTGTAAACCAAGCATAAGACTGATCTACTTCGCTGCATAACATGTTACTATAAATTCTACCTGCTAATTATACCTACTTTTAATCCACAATTATTATTATATTCTACTGGTGCTACGTTGTTATAATAAATTTATTTGGATTAACAGTAAAAGTACAGATTACAAGTAAAATTACAAATTCACTGTTTGCACTATTGCTAACCACAAATCAGTTCCAATATTACAAACTTAAAACTAAAACACTTATAGTACAAAAGGCGGCCTTATCTCTGTGAGAGACTTCTACATTTCTTCCATGCAACCTATGTATTGACTTGGCAAACCGAACAAGACTGTAAGTATGTGTAGATATTTTTTTCATTCTCAAATCTTGCCGGTTTCCTCACGATGGTTGCCTTCGTATATTTGCGTGTTTATAAGCACACATATTTTTTCAATGGCGTGGTACTATTCTTGAAGATTTAAGAAATTGTTCATTAAATAACCAAGCCATAACATTACAGATAAGGTACCTAATGCTTTAATGACTAGGTAGGTAGTGGTAATTAAATAATATTTAAATTAGGAACTATTGAAATTAATTAATGTAGGTACCTACAATACAAATGAACAAGCTTATGTATAATAATTACATACATTATTATCACAGGATATATAATGTCTACTATCTACAGAATAACTGTAACAATTCATTTTATAACAACGGAAATTACTCACGTATTTACAAAGGATAGTTTAAACACTCGCATAGTTTCGACCACAACAAGAGCAGTCTATTTCAGGAAGAGTGAGCTATAACTAATATAGCCACTTTTTATACTTAGAATAATAATAAGAAGTAAAGAACATTAACAAGAACATTTTAATTTACTATTAGGTAGTCGTTTCCTGAGGACACTTCTTATAAAGGCATCTAACAGCATTTCTCTTATCTTCTTCTATTTTGATTTACGTTATGGAATTATTTCGGAAATACTTCAGTTGGAAGCAAACTAACATCGGTATCTATCTAGAGATTACTCCATTTTGTAAAAATATTTGAAAACAATGTGAACCGTTGTAAGCGGAAACTTCTGCTTGATAACGTTGCATTGTATACTTTCTTCATAATATATTAAATAATTTAGATAAATAAAAGAAAACGGAGACCAGATCTGGACCAGTTGCGAATGTAAAAGAAGCTGATTTGGCTATCATTTGTGTATACCAGTATTTAACAGAAACAAAAGCCAAATCTTCATCTTCTGAAACAGAGACAGTTTGCTAACTCAGTTAAATATAATATTCATCATCATATCGTCGGACGTCCATGGACCTAGACCTCCATTAATAATATCCAGTTGTTTCGGTCGGATGCTACTTGCATCCACCGAGAATCAGCGAATTTTACCAACTCATTAGTCCTCTTGGAAGGCGGACGTCCGACGCTGCGACTTCCGTTCTGTGGTCTCCACTCGAGAACTTTTCGGCCCCCAATTTTATAACTAGCGGTGCCCGCGACTCCGTCCGCGTATATGGAGGCCACGTCTTATCATAACTGGAGCAAGAATTTAAATAGCCTATCCTGTGTCCCAGTCCTCTAAATGTATATCTACCACATACATACAGAAAAAAATCTAAAAATCGTCAATATAGTTTCAGTATCATATATATAAGCCTATAAACACAATATCTCTGAAAACAAACTAACTTACTCCATGACCGACCTTTACACTTTGTACGACCTTTGCGCTTTGTACTCACATGTTTGTGGTTCGATGGTTTCTGAATTTGCAGCATCAAAACCAGTGTCAGAGATAAGTACAGATACTACGAGAATATTTTGCACGGCGTCTGAATTCGGAGCTGTCATCCGCAAATAGAGCTAGACGAGTCAATGCCCAGTCCTTTATTTCGAGGCACAAAGTCAGTGACGGTTGATGTATCACTTGTGTGCCTATTTTGATATCAGTTACTCAGACCGTTTCTTTTATGAAGAAAAATGTGAAACAATATTACTAAAAATTTTATTTATAAAATTTCTGATTATTTAAATGATAAAGCATTGGAACTTTTACGGCTAAATTCAGGGGATGAGAAATAACATTGATATTGATGACGTGTCCAAGTTAATCATAATCTATCAAGATTACCTTAAAATATAAAATAATTTCTAGCCGTTTTCACAAAAAGAAGAATTAACAAAAAATACCTTACTAACCAACCAAAAATACTCACATATTAAAGTAATATACTCGCAAAATAAGTTTTCGGAAAGTTGCCGACGTGGTAAGTTGAATTATTGCATAATTGCCCTGCGAACTTCACCGCGACTAACTAGTTTATCTCGGTAATTACTTCACTCCGGGACAGTAGGCGAGTAATTAGGCCCTGTTTACACAGAGATAGTTACAACAAGCCTATTACTTTAGTTTTAACGCCAATTATTATAATTAGCCCACTATGCCCCACTATAGGGCAACTTTTACACGGTTGGAGCCTGAACTAGGATTGACTTGTGTCTTCAAGCTTATTTAAAACTACTTATATCATAATAATCATTTTTACATATGCAAATAGAACTACAATAATATTTATTTTATAAACTACAACTATCGAAATAGTTAACTTAAATTGTATTTATCTCGTTATATGATTAGAATAAAAAAAAAATGATCTAACAGATTAAAATCTGTTAGATCAAAATTAAAAAACAAAATATCTTTTATATGTTCTCTTACAATATAAATATTTCATAAAATTAGTTTTTAACGCTAATAACTCTTAAAATCATATTTTCACCAATAAGTTACTTACACTAGTAGAATTTTCGTTCAACAACAAACTCGTTCAAACGAGGCATAAACTGTTTTGTACCAAAATATGTTTCTCACGAATTTAAAGATAACTTTGGCCTGAATAAGGCACGTAGACTACATAGACAAGTTAGTTATTAACTTGAGACAGAATATTTACGTCGAAAGAAGATAAAATTACTTTGCTATTTTTATAATATTAAGATAATTTGATTGAATTGACAAAGAACACGTTATTTCTTTAACATTACATTTTACATTACGGAGCAATTTCGTGACCTCCGTGTGTCTTGTAATAAATAGAATTTAATAAATTGTCTTAGGCACATTTTTTAAATTAGCTGTCCATTTTATTAAATCTGGGTGCTAAATAGATAACTTACGATCTGAAATTTTATGAAACCTAATTTTTGATTCATTAAACCGAGGTTTTATAACTTCAAAACTTTAAATCAAATTTGATCTAAGGTAAATAATTTCTTGAGTGTAAACCCCATAATAAACTTCGTAATTATTAAGTACTTGTTCTAAATTCGTTTATTAAATAAAAAAAAAGAGATTTATCAAATTTAAAACCAATGTCAAAATTAGTGCTAATAATAAAGTTCCTTCTAAGCAGTGTCTCGTTATATGATAGCAACAGAAATAATTGAGAATATTGTATAATATACATTGCATTGTATATCACACCCAGCAGTAGACGTTCATTACCTGAAATTACGATAATGGGTCCAAACCTATATTTGTGGTAAAGTTTGTTAAACTTGGTAGGTTATTGTTCATTTTCAGAGAAACTTTAGAATCTGCATTACCAAAACAGCAGATAAGAACTAATAATATAAACAAACCACTTGAACTAATAGTATTAAAGCTGCAACAGTTAATTAACACTTCAACACTAGAGAACACTAAAACAAGCTGAACATTAATTTGCACCAGCTCAAATGGATTGCTAATTTAATTAACCATATCTAGCATAATATTATCTGTATTCTGAGTTAAACAACGCTAGCTTGAAAAAAACCTAACCACACGAAAATTGTGATCTATTTATTGCTAATCAGTTTTTCATACAAATATCCATGAATTACTAAAAGTTCTCTTTACTAAAAATATACATTAATCTAACATGTTTACATTTACAAATAACATTGAAGCTAATTTATTTCCTGGTTAATTTGTGAACATGACTGAGGGGTTATTCTTCAGTTTCACAACAAAAATGGCGGTTACCGATGCTATAAATTGCTAATTGAGGACAAGCATAACCTTTGAACATTACTTTGTATTATTTTGTACCTTTTGGTTTAAATAGTCATATTAAATTTAATCACTTTTAAATGCATAGATACAACATTTATATTGAAAGTGAATTCAAAACATTTTTTAAATTGAATATCAAATCACAAAAATACTAAAATATTATAAGTAAAATTTAAATTTTCAATATAACCACCCGATTAAGTTACAATTTCATATTCCGTTATCAATTTTGCTATTTCAAAAAGAAATTTCTTAAATATCAGCAAAAAAATTTATCATGCATGGCTTTCCATTATTCGTCTGTCAGCTGGAAAACCGAATGATATTGCAATTCAGGTTTAAACTGAATTCAAAGTAAAAACCGCCTTTTACCGAAAGGACTCCAGTCGACAGGACAATCAAATCATCTGATTTCGGAATTAGACCCGCTCGTCCTTTTCCAAGGGTTTATTTACAAATCAAATTTTTGCGAAACGAACTCTTGGACCTTTGTAATGTTATTTGTCTCGATTTGCGAACGAAATGGCATTGACCTCTGTGAGGCTACCTACTCTGGAATTGGAGGTGTCAATTTTAAATGAAAATTCATTAGCGCGAGAAGGTTATTACGACTATTTTTTAAGCACCATCTACGAGAGACTGATGATAATGACTTATAATGAAGCAGATCATCATCACTATCATCCGCAACCCGACTTCACCCACTGCTGGGTATAGTATAGCCCTCAATCATTTTATACCACTCTAATCTTGTGCCAATCGAAACCAGATACGCTCAACGACGCTTGCAATGTCGTCTGCCCATCTTGCTACTGGACGACCGACGCTTCTGAGCCCGTTCTCGGACGCCATTCAGTGAGCGCCTTACTCCACCTGTCGTCATTTTTCCGTGATACGATTTCCAACATCTTTTTATTTAAAGAACAGAATTTAACCTGATTTACAATATGCCTAAACTATCGCAACCTAGCAACCACGACTATAAAACGTATTCAGGCCGACACCAATGGTGACTATTTACGGTATCTACGGTACATTTTACGGTTTCCAGGTAACGTAATGCCGCGTGAATCATTGTAGGTCGTCAACGTAAAATTGCAGTTGTAATTTAGTGATATAAAAGGTTTTATCGTTGCTATTCGACGCTAATGTACTTGACGAAAGAAACAGGCATCATGAACTAGTATTATGAACTTGAATAAGTTAACTATAAAAAAAGACTTTTCTATAAATAAATAAATACAATAAATATTTCTGGAATTTACACAGCAACATCTAGCCCCGTGGTAAACTCGAAGCTTGTGTTAAGGGTGCTAGATATCTGTTATAGAGTTTGCATGCATACATTGATAGATATTTTTATACATATATTACGCCCAGATAATTGGAACAAATGTTTGCAGATCGTACAATTTTTTGTCCCGAGGCGGGAATCGAATCCGCAACCTGAGTCGCAGGCAGACTTTGCCCGCTGCGCCACAGAGTTCGTCAAACTATACTTCACTGACTTTGTTACAAACATTGTAATGCATAACAATGATTTCGACAGATATTTGAATTTAGAAACAATAGAAATAACAGCATTTCCAAGATCGTCGTAATAATGGGACACGGCAAGTTACTGTCTCTGGCCTGTAAATGGTTTAACTGTACTCGTAAAGTGCAGACGAGCAATCCTGAATGCGCCCCTGGATTGGACGCTCATTGAGTTACTAACCATATTTTTTAGAAGGGGGAGATATGGGAACGTTACGGACCCTGGGAACTTGCCTCTGTTTGCACAGACTCGATTTTTAAAACAACATTAAAATCTTGACATTTTAAATGAATAAATAATTATTTTAATAAAGGAAAAGATTAACCCTAGTTTTTCTTAGGACGCGCTTGACTTTATTTCTGAAGGTCGTGGGGGAAAAAAAATCTCGCCGCGCCCCGCTGGATTTTTCTTCGAGTTGCCGTGAAGGTTAGGCTGATTGGTTCAAAATAAATTCACCCCATCTCCTTTCTGGGATTCTGGGATAAATACGAGGCAGAGTCGTTCTGTGCACTGTGTTCTGTACCAATCACTCCGATCCAACCCGACTTGTAAACATGGTTGGAACAAATCATTCAAACTTATAATGGGTATTATTACTGAGGAGACGTAGTATGGAACGTTGAGCTTCGACGACTACTCAAATAATTTCGCCGACGACGTGACGATGTAAAATACCTCATTGTTTACGTCACTATGTTAATAGCCAATGGCGAAACGTAAATTCAGTCAGTTTTATGATGACGGAGTGTTAAATTGAATTTCAGAGACAGTCGCTGTTTGGTTTTATTCGAAAGTACCTATTTACACTTCAATGAGGTTCAGTATCATTGCCAAGCACAGCGGTATTAAATGTATAGAATTGCGCGCTTATATAATTGTTTTAATTTATTTGGTTTTTTATGTTTTGAGCGGTTTAACTATCTGTTTAATTTTATAAGTTTTGTTGAATAGACTATATTATTATACTTGATTCCTGATGATTTGTTGTGAACGACAACTTATTGGTAAACCTAAATTAATTTCATCTAGGCCAGGGAAATATTATGTTAAAATAAACACAATAGCTAATCATAACTACATATATATAAAACAAAGTCGCTGTCGCTGTCTGTGTGCATCTATAAAACCACGAAACGGATTTTGATTTTTTGAACCTATTTTTTTTAATAGGTAGAGTGATTATAGAGGAAGGTTTATAAGTATTATTAAATAACCTTAGCGAAGCGAAGGCAGGTCGCTAGTTATCAAATAAAATGTGTTCAAATCGAGTTTGACTACACTAACCGGAAGATATGGGGTACCTACCTACTATTGGGCCGAAATAATTTAATTTCGCCTTTTTTTTAATTACCTATATTTTTTACGACACGGGTGCAGCTTTCTGAAACCTTTTTTCAAGAAGCCATCTTTAAAATTGAATAGTTATTTCTTAACCCATAGAGAAGTGGTAAAGGAGTTAGAGCGGGCAGTGTTGGATCGAAACAGATTGCAGTAGGTGGCTGGGCGGCCGCTGCAGCGCCATCTGTTAGCGCAGACAGCGAGTGATGGCGACTCGCGGGTACGTTCCGATACCGCTCTATTGGAAGATAGTTTAATAATCTAAGTTATACGAGTTTTATCGCAAAGCGTGTGCACGGAACACAAGGCATAAATAATTAGTCGATAATACAAGCAAAATTGCATTCACTAATTAGGTGTGATCAGTCAATGTTCCGATTATGTTTTGGTTCTGGTACTAACGGTCAAGTCCTACACAGTCTTGGAAAAATGTGTTAAGAAAAGATGAAGAACGTATCGTCCTTAAAGCATCCTCAAGCGGGCAAAAAAATAATTTTGACCTTGTTATACATAAGTACTTTATTTATAACTTCGTTTCGTGGACTTATTTTAAGAGCAAAATCTTGGGTCTCTTCAGACTGAAATATAGATGAAAATCTTTATTATACCAGTGTTACGCACTTTTAAAATACCTATAAGCAGTTTTTTTATTACATTACAATAATAATAATAATACAAAACACTTTATTGCACACCAAAATATACAAACAAATATTAAAATAACAATAACAATCACAACAAAAGAAACAAGTACAATGGGCGGTCTTATAGCTAAAGAGCGATTTATTGTCAGGGTGGAAGAATAAACAAACGGATTCTACCACTACTTCTCCGAGAGAAAACCCATTATGCCACGCGCAAGGTGCCTGAACAAATGCTAGGTATGTGTCCTCCACGACCAATTAAAACTAGGGCCGTAACCCAATCCCTTATCACTCACTCACCCGCTGCTTTATCAAACTTTGTGCCGGCACACGGGCCTGGAACCGGTTATAACCGCTCCGGCAGAGATACGCCACCAGACAATATAAATATTGATAAGCTATTGGTCTGGTTCCACCTACTTAATGTGACGATTTGACACATTTAAGTAGAAGTTTTAAGTTTATTTTGAAATGTGATGAGCGATTTATTTAATCAGGTACCGAGTAGGTACTTAATTTGAACTTGCTATAGTCATCAACATTGGCTCTTATAACTTCGGGAAGTAATTGCAAGCAAAGTCCCGGGCGGAAAGTTAGTAGATAATTATAAAACTATTCAAGTTTCATTATTACGTATAAAAGCTATGTCAAATATCAAATAACTCGAAAAAAAAACTGGCAAACTTACAAACATTTGCAGTGTGGTGTCAAGACCTGTTAATTGGTTCTATAGAGAATACCCGTCCCACTAGTCGTACGAATTTTTTTTATTATTCTTATTGAAGAACAATTATAAATTCTGTCGATATAAATTGCGACATCATGCGTAAAATGGGTTATTACGAGTTTATATAACTTATATCCCTCTTGTTATGGCTTATTAAACAAAATAGTGACGGACAGGTATTCAAGTTGAAATTCGTCCGTTACATTGTCAACTCGTTACCACAGCATGGGTACGCAGCCCTAAATTGGATAGGTACGACCTCAGGTGGCAATCCGCATTACCCCACTAGGGATATTAACGATGGTCGCGTTTACATTGAATGCTGGGGCATTTATATTTTGAAACACAAAAAATTCCAGCATAAGAATCCTTTTTACTTTTTCAAAACTAGGATAACTACTGAGACCCTCGATTAGACAAGAGAGATTAGGTTTTACGTAAAACGCTGGCCAAGTGCGTGGTGAATTCCACATGTTACCTTTTTGTTATAATGGTGTTATTCAGAAGGCATAGGGTTTACAAGGTCTTTTGTCCTATTGTGTACCCCTAACATGAGGTTTACTTGATATGCATTTTAAATTTTATCCTACCATATGTTGTATTTATATAGTCACTAAACTCTCGACGTTGTCGTAGTCAAACAAACAAATAAATCATTTATTTTTCCAAAAAATACATAAAATTACAAAACAAAATACACTATAGACATAAGGGACATAAATAAGTACAAAGTAACACATAAGACATATGAGTGGTACGTTTCAAGATCCGAATCCATTTCATATACACGGCGGCCTTTCTGGTACATTCATGCAGAGGACCCTTTAGTGCAGATTTAAACTGGTCCGTCCAGTGTGTAGGTGTACTTACTTAAGCTCTTGTATTGTCAACTTTAAGCTTCCATCACACGGCAAGCTTAGGTAACTACTATTATTTAGTAGCCACTTAAATTAAACTGCTTAAACCCGAATTCTATCTAAATTAGCTAAGATCTATCGTATGTTACTCACGTATCCTGTTATTGCCACAGGTATTGTTTGGTAAACGATAGGTACTTGGTACTTAGTGCTGCTCTATGTAGCTTACACCTATTTCATGTAAGTATTGTTCAAGCTTCGCTCCCATCGGTGAAGCTTAACAATGCAAGTATTATACTTAGTGCTGCTTGTGAATCTGTAATGTTGGTTAGCTTGGGTTATTATACATTTGCCACAAAGTTAATTCGCCACGAAAAAAGTATGTGTAAATTTGCCACATTTACATTTGTAGAAAACAATATGTGTGCCACGAGTACGAAATAAACTGTCAAATGGTCCGCTATGATTCATTTCTACGATTAGTTACCGTCTCTCTAGACATACTAGATATTCTATAGATATTCTCCATCGGAGACGATGATAGGACGACGATTCACTACCTTCATAATATCACATGAGATCACAAAAGCGATTTTCAGATACTTTCTGTAACCATACTATGTTTTATGATACATGATTATTAACGTGAGGTGCAGGCCAAAAAACAGTTCTACCAATTTCATCCCGGGCCTCATAAAAGCGGCTACGGGATTATAACCAAAGATAGTAAGTGAAGTATTTTTGGATATAAAAAACCAGCAAACGTGCAGTGTCTTTCTATACTGCACCAACTTACTGCGTTCACCAAGCCACCTGAAAAAATAAATGTATTATGCGAGCAGCTAAAAACGAAAACAAACCTAACATCAGAATTATTTTATCTGTTATCATTTTGGGTTAAGGCCAAAACAAGTCCTTGAAAAGGTATTTTTTGTTCGTCTGCCTGTCAAAATACGAAAAAGTCCATGACCAATTGACCAAACTCTATCCGTCTAGAACCCTCTAATCAAGTAACCACTTGTAACCGATTACTTGACCCGGCTCTGAACTGTGCGTCTATCACACTACTTGCGAATGGTTTTAGTGGCATTTTCCATCTCGTGTCTACTTATCTATTGTGTTATAGGTATTAAAGTTTAAATTTGTGCTAGGGTTCAGTTATACAGGGTAGATGAGCGTTTTTTAGTTTGAAGAATATTCATCATTTATCATCATTTCAGCCATTGGACGTCCACTGCTGGACATAGGCCTCCCTATATGACTTCCAGGTATTACGGTCGGATGCAACTTGCATCCACCGTGAACCGGCAGCCTTTATAAAATCATCTGTCCACCTTGTTGGTGGACGTCCGACGCTGCGTTTGCCGATCCGTGGTCTCCACTCGAGAACTTTTCGGCCCCATCTGCCATCTGTTAAACTGTTTTGAAGAATATTAATAATGTTTATTTCTATTAAATTCACGGGCTTAGCTAAATTAAGGGTAACAGAAGCGTACCAACTTATCGAAAGAGCTACGTGATGTAAATCAAAATTAATATCAAATATATCATATTCAATGCCACTCTTCGTTGTAATTTTATAAGTCAAGAACAGCTGGGCCGATACTTATGGATTTAAAATATTCGTAGTAGCTAAGGGAAGGTTTACATAAATAAAGCAGGCGAAGCCGCGGGCGGGTCAGCTAGTTTAAATAGGAAGTTATTTTCTAAAATTCAGAGGATTTATCATACTTCCGTTGAATATCTAGGCGTCAATATGTTGTTATTGCGCTGTTTTTTGTTTTTAAAAACGGTTCTTATAAAAGAGTGTATTTTTATAAGTGTGTACGGAACCCTTTAAATTAAATCAAAATATTAAATGTTATGACTTTTTTATTAGTCGCGTTGCAAATATGAACTGTATTTACCACTTTGATCTTGGATATCAAAAAGTTTAAAAATAAGTTATATACGAGTATCTCTAAGATAAGGTTGTTATTTACTAATTAAAAATTGATGAACTATTACAAGCTTTAAACTTTATGGACTATTATGTTTCGGAATAGTTATGTTTATTTAAAAACAACATAAAATCGGTTTAGAATTAGATGTTTTAATGTAACTATTAATAGGTAAGTTTTTTGTTTAATAAATTCATTAGAATAAATTCATTATACTGATTTCTTTTTAGTACCTACTATTTTGTATGTAAACTCCTTACTAAAATAAATTAAAAATTTACACAGGTGAAAAATAAAATTAAGATTCATAGACCATATTTTTGCTCTGTCCCTGCTGGCTCACAGGGACTTCTCTAGTGACGAGAGAAAGTGCGGTGGCACGATGTTTGCCTTCACCGTTAGAGCACCTGTTTTTAAAACACACATAATTTTTCAAGAAGGAAAATCAGAGGTGCGCGTAGTTATTTGTATCCGGAATGAAATTTCGGAATGAAAGTCGAATGTGCTCCCACTTAGCACGGCTAAGCACAACACGGCTAAGCATGGTGATTACATATACCAAATCCCCCAATACCTATAAAGGGTTCTTTTATAGAGACTCCATACCAGTAGCGGTACTTAATATGGTATTACTTATGATGAAGCTATGGCCTAAGCAATATATATATATATATATTTATTTATTTACATTCTCACAGAAACAAGGCTTTGTCGCTAAAGTGTTATCTTAGCGGGAAAAAATACAGTTTTATTTGTATGTCTGTCTGTCGTTCTGTCAACGACAAAAGTTATGATCTAGACTAAGACCTAATTTCACCACTCTCTGTTTGTTAGTTTAACATCCCGTTATGTTGAATCACTGACAGTTTACGTATATTTATGGACTGTTAATTACTTAATGGGATGTTAAACTTACAAACAGAGAGTGGTGAAATCAAATATCATTAGTTATTTAAGTTATGAAAAAATAGAGACAAAATTAAAACAGCCATATTTAGATACCTGCTCACCCTCTATATAAATGGTACCAGATAATACTAAATGTACTAATTAATGACCTGGTTAATACCGGTTTGTTGATATACAAATTATACCTTATCATTATCACTGAACTGAACTTATAAACGTGCACAAAAGGGAATTCTTCTCATTCTAAGCATTGTCTTGGCATAAGTCGGTTAACAGATACAATTACAAATAGATAAGTTAAATATAAAAATGATTGAAAAAATGGTGCCTGCTTTTGCGGAGCTTAGCGATTTCGCTAGCTCTAGTGTGAGTCTTTTTTATTTATTTATTAGTTAACTATTTACCACGGGGCTAGATGTCGTTGTGTAAAATTGTCCAGCAATATTTAGGTATTTATTTATTTATTTTTATTTTATATAATTATTACCTACCTATATTTTTAAACGTTTTAGCCATACAAATTATTTTTGTGACTCGTGTTGCTAATACTTTGTTTGGAAAAAGAAAGTGTTCAATTTACCATAATACTTATGATTAAAACATTTACCTACTGATAACATTTAGATATAACTATGTACAACAATTTTGGGCCGGTTTAGTTGTTGGATTTTTACCATTGTCTTAATTTATGTAATTCTTAAACATTTTTAACCTAGATTTCTTATAGCTCACGAAATTAGGTACATAGAATTTAATTTATTATGAAAAAAAGTGGCCAAGTGCGAGTCGGACTCGCCCATGTAGGCTTCCGCAGCAATTGTTTATATGAAATAGTTTATGACGTATTATAAAAAAACTACTTGATAGATTTCGTTCAAACTAATTTTCGTTGTTAGTTTTTATGGTTATGTACAATATATATTTTTTCTAGATTTATCATCCTCTTATTTTAGCAATTAGAGGGGGGGGGACACTCTGTTTTCCACTTTGGAAGAGTCTCACGTCCAAACTATTAAGTTTAGAATTAAATGGTGTTAGAAACATTATTATGATTTTTAAAGACCTATTCATAGATACCCCACACGTATGGTTTTAATTTAAAAAAGTTTTTAAGTTTCAGTCCTATGTATCGGGACCCCCAAATTTTATTATTTATTTTTTAATTTTTTTATGAAATCTTAGTGCGGTTTACAGTATACACCTACCTACCAAATTTCAGCTTTATAGCTCTTATAGCTTCGGAGAAAAACGGCTGTGACATACGGACGGACGGACGGACGGACGGACGGATTAAACCTCAAAATCATGACCTGCAGTTGTATAATATTCGTAAAAAGGCAAAAAATAAGTTTTTAACACTTTTTCCCAGACTTCAGCATAAAAATTCGTTTAAAGCAATTTTACGATTAAGGCCAATGAAAATTTTGACGTTAAAACTTTGCTAATTTACATCGATGGTAATAAATTTCAATTTTACTGCCTGTACTATTCCAGCTACTTCATTTTGGAGTAGGTACTTACCTGTCGAGGGATATGAAGTTAGTTATTAACTAAGTTAACGCATTCGCAGACAAGTGTCCTGTTTTTAAAATTGTGTTTGGGTTAAATATGTTGTTTGGTTTAACTGTCGTATTCGACTTCTAATATCTATCTGATTGCAATTATAATATTTATCAGATTTTGGTGCTTTTGGGCTTAATATAGTCGTAGTAGCCCAGGAAAGCTTTAAAGATGAGAAAACATGTTATAACAATATTAAATTGGACGAAACCGTATTCCTGACTAATTTTAAATAGTACAAAGACTTAAGCAGCTTTTTCCAAGCAGGCTGGCGGTGTAGTTGCCTTCGCAACTGATGATTTCTTCGCGCCGTGTGAGAACATGATAGCAGATAGCGATCCTATCTTCATCTCAGAGAAATACACGGAGTTTGGCAAGTGGATGGACGGTTGGGAGACCAGGAGGAAGAGGATCACTGGACATGACTGGTGTATCCTGAAGTTGGCGACCAAGTGTGTTATTAGAGGTAGGTTTCTGATGGTATGCTATCCTATGTAATGATTTCAGGGGATATTATTGATGCTTAACACAATTGTGGGTAATACATAGAAAATAATAACCATTTACACTAAATTACAGATATATCATAAATGTAATTGAGCATTATTATCATGAATGAAATTGGAATCTCATTAGTGTTTCTGATATGCTGAAACATAACTGAAATAAACCAAATGTTCTCCACTACATCAAGGAGTTGGGCTGGTAAGGGCCGAGTTGTGCGAGTTATTACCATGCACAATACGCTCCACAGCGAGTCGTCAGTTCAGATCATATAGTTTCCCCCATAATAAATTAGAATTAGAAAGTGTTTCAGTTTCTTTTTGAAGGAAGGTACTGTTTATAATCGTTTAAACTTTATAATAATTATTTTTATGTTCTCCAGGATTATTGGTGGACACTGCGTTCTTCACTGGAAACTATGCACCAAAGTATTCTATACAAGCAGCCTGTTTATCCTCAGAAGGTAAATATTTCATTTTTAATAATTATTTACATTCTTATGTTATTTAATTTCCTCGACCAGAGTAAATCAAAAATTATTTAAGAAAATATAGAAAGATAATTTATAATATTATCCTGAAGACTGACTGAAAAACGATTTATTCACAATATTTATTCTTTGATAAAGATACCCCTTTGAATTTTGAAGATGACAACCTACCTTAATAATACAAACTTGTAAGACCATGAAAAGCAGAACTCCACTAGACTGACAAAAACTAAGTCACAATAAATCCGACAGATGAAGCCCTAATCCCCCCTCGAGACGGCAGCATGGGCGCCGCGTGCACTGAATGCGACCTGCACAGCGTCCAGAAGATCAGCTCGGACAAATGGACCGAGATAGTGCCCATTACAGCTCTGCGCCCCGGCTATGAAGACACTAGACTCAACTTTCAGAAGGTAAACTTAGTAGATAACGCGTTAAGCTGGATTAGGATTTAAAGGTGTAAAATAGTTAATAACATAAGCCAATTAAGCCAATTTCACTTGGAGCACTTGAGTTACAAGCAAGACCCAGTTCATCATAAATTAATTAAAAATAAAATATATCTTTATTTTCTCTCACAAAACAGTACTTACAATACATCCATAATGTTGTGGATTTTAAATGATTTATATACTTAATCAACGAATACAAGTTAATTTCAGTTATTCGTCAACTGAATTACAGTGGCATGAGCATTTCTTTTATTTATTTATTTATTTTTTTTAAAATAATTATAATGTTTGATATTTGGGCGTTTATTGTTATGAATAATATTTTCAGAGATTGAAAATTCTGTTTATGACTATTCATTATTTGGTTGATTCAAAATGTGGTTAAACATAATTATTTCGTTAATATTTCTTGGTATTTAACATAATTATGCAATTAAATTGTGACGACCTCGCATATCTAGGAGTATCTATGTATATATTCTATTAAGTATATCAGAAATCTAGTACCCGTA
Organism: Chloroclystis v-ata; assembly: GCA_963691955.1. NCBI lineage: Eukaryota > Metazoa > Arthropoda > Insecta > Lepidoptera > Geometridae > Chloroclystis > Chloroclystis v-ata. Next base: position 3,669,355 of record OY829902.1, on the reverse strand, counting down.
ACAAAAGCTTAGAGCTTATTACGCTAGATGCTAGATGTTGCTGTGTAAATTTTCCAGCAATATTTATTTATTTATTTATTTATCTCTATTCATATACAAAGTAACCCAAAATCAATAACAGTTAAAACCTCAAAATTATTTCAGGGAACCGCGTATAACTTATCGTTTCCCCGTAACCAACGAAAAAATACGCCATATTTAATTACCATCAATTACCCTAAAACCGGGCTTACGGGATTTACTAATAAAGTATTCTGTTTGAAAGCTTTTGCTTCGTGTTGCGCACCCTAATGAAACTTTCAAAGCCTTCGTGGGGTGCAATGAATTTCCCTTTGCTACACTGATTTTTAGTATCGAATACTGTCTTCAAAGTCCTGAATTGGGGTTGTTTACGTCGGAAAATTTTACACTGAATTTAGTAGAGGGTACTAAAAAGTCTGCTTTGAAGTTACACAGGATATCGGTATCAAACAGGTATCTTTTGCGAAAATGTTGATTTTATACGGTTGTATTTTGCTGCTGCTTTTAAACTTACATAATACTTTTTGCCTACTTTTTCAATTTCAAAGTACTACTTGAAGCAATCTGCTCTATTGAAAAACACGAAATGCTTTGGCATTAAGTAAATTTAAAAATCAGGGATTTAGCAGTGGAAAAACGTAACTAAATCTAAAAAAACTTTACTTCAAAAGTGTCATCGCAGATTGCTCGCAATTTCCAAAGATCCCCTATAAATATAGCAATGTCTCCAAATTGCATCTTTTCGTAAACCTCGGAATGCGATAGCTCAGACGTCGCTCTTGGAAGGGTGCAATAAACCAACGAACTATTATCCGATATCAGATTTTCCGATGAAGACCAAAATGATCTAATCTCTCAATTGAGAAAATAAATTGGGCAAAGAAGATTTTAAATTGAATGAGTATAGTTTGAGTGATATTATTAAAAGTGTTTTTGTTCGACATTTAATGAGATAAATATTTGATACCTCAAATTATTTTGGGATTAGAAATTAATAATAGTTCAACAATATACTTAATTACGGCTATTTGTCATGCTTACATTTAAATGTTTTGACTGAATTTTGGACCGTGTTTTTGTCATAGTGATTACTAGGTATACCAACTCAGTTAAGCCTCTAACCGCCTGCGCGGTAGTAGTCGAAATAATGGTTATCATGATGAGGATGAACCTATTAGTTCGTATGTACTAAGTCCCATAAACTATTTTTGTTTGCTTATAAAATTTTCTGTCAGTATTTTATTCGTTCCGTCCATTCTCCTGTCTCACTGAACCATGAGCAGTAAGATTACATCGTCTCGATACGATTGCTTGTCCTTATCGGAAAAGTTCAACTTCAATGGACATTCAATACCTAGTCGATATACCTAACTATTTTTGCTCTAAGAAATAATGTCTTGTCTTTAGATAGGTTTTCAATTTCAATTACTAAATAATACTATTACGTGTCTTCAACGAGATAACATGTTTTTTTTTCATTTCGTGCGGTGGCTTTGGATTAGTATCTATTACATCCATCTCTTTCCGTGAGTGTCGTAAACCGACTTAGAAATTTAAGTAAATGCCAGAAAATGACTTGCAGTGTCATTCTGACAACTTTACCACCTTACTTCAATTACCAAGCCGCTAGTATCCGGTTAGGTATACCAAATTCCTATGATCTACCATTCTATAAGTGACCCTTGACCTGTAGTGGGTGTAGTGTGATTGCGATGATGATGGTGAATGTAATTTCAGGTTTTATGCGATGAATCATACACACACATACGAGTGAACATCTATCCAGACGGAGGTATCGCCAGATTGAGGGTTTATGGAGAAGCAAAGCCGGAGACCCCATCTAAACGTCAAATTGTGGACTTGATGTCGTTGCTAAATGGAGCCTCTTGTCTAGGTAAGTTTTAACTTATGTCGAATTAAAATCACTGGTGTTTACTAACTACCATTCCAAGAGATGCTAGTTATTAACGACTTGATTTCACAAAGAAGGGTACATGAAGTCTTTTCCAGACAAGCTTTGATCTAATCATAAGGCTAATTAAATCTCTACAGACCAGAAATATTTATGAGTATTTCATATAATAAACTAATGCCCTAAATAATATTCCTAAGCCTTATAAAATGTTCAATTGAATCTAACTAAAACAAATTGTCAGGATATTCTAACGCACACTACGGGCACCCTCGGAACATGATGAAGCCGTGTAAGAGCATCACGATGGCTGATGGGTGGGAGACCGCCCGACGCCTCGACAGGCCCGAGGTTCTGCAGACCAAGGAGGACGGCACTCTCAAAGTACCAGGTAAATAGAGGATAATTTTTAAAGATTATGGGTCTTTGAATATAAAGGACCTTGCACAAAAACTGTCGTGGTTTGATAAATTCATATTGAAATAAACGGGCAATACACGAACCTTATTTACGTAGACTATTGATCAACCGTTTCGTCCCATAACGTGGGACATCTTCAGGATCAAGGACACTGCAAGGACACGGATCACGAACCACGAACGATCACGGACCGGCGAGCGTTCGTGATCCGTGTCCTTGCAGTGTCCTTGATCCTGAAGATGTCCCACGTTATGGGACGAAACGGTTGATCAATAGTCTACGTAAATAAGGTTCGTGTATTGCCCGTTTATTTCAATATGGACCTTGCACAAGTTACAGAAAAAAATTGGGATTTTATTAGTTACTTCCAAAAATGAAGGATCAAAAATTTAGGCATGCAGAGCAAGCACAAGCACAAGAGTGAGGAAAAAAAATAGGAATTTAAACTCTTGAAATACAAGTCAGTATAATATAGGAAACTATGCGTTTATGATTGATTTTATAATGTTTGGGTTAGTTTTTACACTTCACTCAATTCCAAGTCTTCACTTCAATATAACTAAAGTAACTTGAAATAATCTTCATGAAAATTTAACACCTATTTCTGTACCTAGGTCAAGAATGGGCTGTGTTCAAACTAGGCTTCCCCGGCAAAATTCAGCAGCTATGCGTAGATACGGCACACTTCAAAGGAAACTATCCGGATTCAGTGACTATAGAGGGCGCCCATTCCGGCTCCACTGATTGGTCGGAAACTGTACAATGGAAGAGTATTTTGCGCCCGAGTAAGGTAGGACATTTTTGATTACGAACCCACGTCAAAATAAAGGGAAACTTTAGCAAAGGTTGCAAGCCAATTAGGCTTTACAATATTTTTCATAGGATGTATCATAATTCATTTTATTGATCCGTTATGATTAAAAGAAGATCGAAATATCTAGATTCCTGGATTTAAACTGTTTTAAGTATGCTAAACTAATTTTAATGATCCAGTGGTCGAGGACATAGAACTAAGGTTCCATTTTGCCGTAACGGCTCAGAAGAAATGTTTATAATTTTGGCTTTACATTGGTGTTTGAAGAGACATTTAAATTTATTTTGAATATTGTCGTGAATGATTGTAATTTAATTTACCGTATTTATTTCAGCTATCCGCCCATAGGGAACACTGGTTTGATTGCCATTCTGAGGAGTTCACACACATCCGAGTCACCATGGCTCCTGACGGTGGTATAAGCAGGATTCGGGCCCTTGGATTCGTGGATTCATAAAACAACGTTTACTTTTTTTGTGGTTTTAATAAGACTGTTTATTTAAAGCTGTAGGATAAGTTATTTAACTTAATAGTTTAAGTTCGGAAAGCCATGATGACCGCTACGAAGATTTTTTTGATAAATTAATATTATTTGTAATTTATAGGAAGACTTATGTTTATTTTTCGTGAAAATGTTGAATTTTAAATAAAAATTCAAAGATATAATTAGCTTAATCCTAATGTACCTAGTACCTACCTATTTTTGCAATGTTAAGAAATGTATGCTGTCTGTGATGTCAAACATTAAGATTAACCTTTTTTTTTAAGATTAACCTAACCTAACCATGCTGTGTTCTGTAATGATTTTGTCCCATTGATAGACAAAGACCTATTAGGATTTAAAGATTTAAAGATTTTAAAGATTTCATTTGTTATTGTACACCAATGATAAAACCAAAGACGTAATTTTACCGATAATTAAAAAAATAAAACATTTTAACTGCCAATTTGATATTTTTTAAGCATCATTCCTAAAACGGCTAGGTGCATTGATCCAAAATAATTATTCATTATCGTCATGATAACTCTTATAACATCCTACTTCTAAATGATATGGGTCAAGTTACTATGTAACAAAGTTCAGTACACTAGGCCAGAGAACCTATTTATAGTTATACTAGGTATGTCAATGCATTATGCATCTCTCCGTATCTAAACCAGGAGGAGATTATCTTAAAAAGGATATCGGGGTAAAAGTCTTCAACTGTTTTTAGTCCAACAAAATACAAAACCGCAAAGTGCCGCATCTCAGTTGCTGAGTGCACTTCCAAACTTTTGTTAGATACCCTCTTTGGGGGAGCAGGGCCGTGAAATACGAGCTCTAGCTCGGTGTCTGTTTGAAATCAATGGAATGGTAGCGAAATTAATTTCTGTGACCTAAAACTTTTAAGCATAGACGAGTTAAGGTGTCCATGAAATTATCCCATTGCCACTTCAAAGAGCTAATTCGTTGGGCTATGTCGATGACCCGCGTTCACCTACGGATCTCCTCATTTCTGATTCGATCCCGTAGAGAAACCCCGAGCATAGCCCTCTCCACCCTCTCCGCCCTTTGAGCGACTCTGAGTCTGTTGATTTTATTTTATTTTTATTTTATTTATTTATTAAGGCAAGGCCAACAGCACATGTAACAAAAATTGTTTACAAAATCTTATTATCATACATAAAACATGAAACATGTGCCTATTATAGGCCAGCACAACACTTATAGGAGTGACACAAACAACGGATAAGCACAGATAAGAAAGAAAAAAATATTTACAAAATATAACTAAATAAGCAAAAAATAATAAAAATTAACAAAATATAACTAAATAAGCAAAAAATATAATCGTTATGATGAAGCCAGTATTCATGTATTTGCACAACACTCTCAGAAAACAGTATCTTTATGAACCTTGTTGATAAATTAAACTTTATAAACAAATAAGTGGGATCAATAAGACCAGATCCTGGAGACACCAGGCTCTTAAGAGCCTGGGCAACTGAAACATGGTGTGTGAAGAGTAATATAATAAATAGTTTATAGTTTTAAATAGTTTTAGGTTAATAGGTATTGCTTCAGTGTTGTAAATATTAAAATCACATTATGAAATGATCTTAACAAGTATATGGTATATGGCAAATCTTAAAGTTAGGTTAAATTTAAACTTAACTATATGAACACAATAAATGAGATCAATAAGACCAGATCCTGGAGACACCAGACTCTTAAGAGCCTGGGCAGCTGAATCATGGTGTACAAAGAGTCTATAATAATAATAGTTTAAGGTTAATATTGCTTCAGTGTTATTAATATTATTTATTTGTTAAGGCAAGGTTACAAAATATAGCTAAATAAACAAGGAACAGTTAAGGAAAATAGTTACAAAATATGGGTAAATTAATACAAACTTAAAACTAAAAACTATAACTAATGAAATATAAAATAAAAAATTACAGTTTAATTGACAAAAAGATAAAACAAAAAAATTATAAATATTATTCTTCACCTACAGTGGGAGAAAAAAAATTGTGGAGTTTATTTTTAAAAAGAGGTAGATTGTCGACAAATTGATCGAGTTCAGGTATCTTTTGTGATATGTAGCTAAGCTCATTACCAGCTCTAATTAAGGGAGAATTTAGACCAAGGTTGGTTCTAGCAAAAGGAGCGTTAAAAATGTTTTTAATAGGTTTTCTAGGGTACTTGAAAGGGATAGCTAAGGAGACTCTATTAATTAAACTGCTGTAGCCACTGAAGCCATTCACAATTTTATAAAGAAAAATTAAGTCACTGATAGTTCTACGATTTTTTAGGGAAGTTAATTTATAATGGCTCAAACGATGCGTGTAAGGAGTACGATAGTATATACCAGGAGTGCAAAAAGCTAGATGACGTGTAAAATTTCTTTGAATGGATTCTAATCTTTGAGAATGGACAGAGTAGTGGGGGTTCCAAATGACACTCGAAAATTCAAGATGACTGCGAACAAGAGCGTTGTAAAGAATGATTTTGGTACGTATATGCTTGAATCCTTTTGTATTTCTTTTTATAAATCCTGACATTTTAGCAGCTTTTTTGGTAATATGGTTAAAATGAGCAATGAAATTTAGATTACTATCTACTATTACCCCAAGATCACGGACTTCTGTAACTGATTGTAAATTATTGCTGTTTAATGAGTAAGTTGGAACATTTGAAAGCTTTTTTTTTGAAAATCGGATATGAGTACATTTGCTGACACAAAGGTGATGAGGCTGATAGTGAAGCACCACGTTTCGGTCATCACTGGCATTACACACTGGTTGAAGAAATGTAGAAAAATATAAAAGTAAACTACTAAAATGTCTGCAAATACAACGCATACAAAATTTTTAAGTGTACTTACTACATGTATTTGCGAACATTCACAGCACGAATTCACTTTACCCCAATGTACCCTGAGATTTATACAACCGCTCGCTCGCTCCACAAACTATTCAATTCATGTTTCCAATCAAAGCTCCGACACCCGTTCAGGTTTCAATGATATTGCCTAAGTTTCAGTCAAACCTAGATATTAACCTAGATGAATCAACTTTGGCATAGGCACATTGTTATACAAAAGTTTGTTGGATTGCGAACATCAGCTAAGTCACTTTCAAAATTTTCGTGAGTTACACACTAAGGATCAGCTAAGTCTTTATTTCCACGGCATTGCTAGGGTTAAAATTTACCGAAAAACCCTTCTTCCCATGGAAACAATAAGATTATAATGTTTTCAGATTTCAGATACTGTGTACTGTTTAGATTTCAAGAGCAGAATTCAGATGCGATGCGAATTAATGCGCTCAGCATGTCCCTTACACGGGATGAACTTTGACTGTCATTATATAACTGGATCAAACAGAATTTATCCATCTTGGTCGAACTATTAACCTGTTCGTTAGGCACGATTCACATTGTGCCAACTATAAAATTACCAGCCAATCCGAAAATTCTAATGACACAAAAATAATTATATAATCTAACTCTTCACATAACGACGACCTCTGTGGTCCAGCAGGCGAAGGTGTACCAGGTTGTGGTTTCAATTCCCGCCTCGGGACAAAAATTGTTTGATGCTGATTATGCTGGTATCCTAATAACGTAATCGCCAAAGCGACTATTGTTTTTTAATCGATGAATTTTCGATAGACTTATTGCGATTGTTTAGTAAAGGGTCTTATAATCGTAATTTCAATCTCTTGAAAAAAACTTAGACGATACGTTTCGTGAGAAACTTTTTTTCAACAATGAAGTCAATTAAAAATTTTAATACAGTTCTTACTTTTCGATGGCTTTCATGCGTCCGGCTCTAACAAATCCAGCAACTTGTCCGAATCATCTTTAGGATGTTATGGAAATAAAAGACATACATTTTTACAGTTCAGCGTAGGTACTACAGAATGTGATAATGTGAATGTGCCCTAGTTCTTACTAGAAATTAATGTGCATATAAAGAGTTCTCACTATCGATCGTGCGCAAGGTTCAACAAGTCTTAGGCTACCACAGTTAGCGATAAATAGCCTTGTGGAGACTTTCTATTGCGTCGCGTATTCAATAAATTAAAAGATAGATACTTATTATTTGTACATAAGTTGCAATTTATGTTATGTCTATTTCTGTATTATCTAGATACTAGCCGACCCGCCAACAGTGTCCCAGTAGTGGGAACATTTATGTATAATATATATAGGTTATACTTACTCTGAAATATAGCGTAGGTAGATATAGCATGTACACTTGCGAACATTTCGCAGAGGTTTGATACTCGTCGCTCCATTGGGCCCGTTGCCAAACCGCCTAGGTAACTACACTTACGAACACGATAGTACTGACTTATAGACGTACGTTATACGACTTGTGACATCCAGAGGTACTAGTACGATTTAAAAAATACTTTTAGTGTTAGAAATCCTATTTATCGAGGAAAACTTTATGTATATTATTATGCGAGTAAGACCGCAAGGCAGAAAGCTAATAGCTAATATTTAAAAATAAAATAAAAATTCTGTTCGTCTCGCTAAAACTCGAGAAAAGCTGGGCGGATTTAACTGATTTTGGTTTTGAAATATTTTTAGTAATCTAGGGAAGGTTAAAAGGTGAGAAAACTATAGAAAACAGGCGATGCCGCGGGTGTAAAAACTAGTAACTTCTAATAGAGTATGCCCTTACAATCCTAATCCTAATCCTAACTAATATTATAAATGCGAAAGTAACTCTGTCTGTCTGTCTGTCTGTTACGCTTTCCCGCTTGAACCACTCAATCGATTTTGATGAAATTTGGTACACAATCTTTAGACCCTGAGACAGAACAAAGGCTACTTTTTATTTCTCTTTCTTTTTATTTGGGCGAAGCCGCGGGCGGAAGCTAGTTTAAAATAAAACCTTCCGAAACGTTGAGAGAAGATCTGTTTCCGCAAGGTTGTTATTTCTCACGAGTCTTACAGACTTATGGTATGATCCCGGCTAATGGCAGTGTGAGGTCCGTGATACCCCCTTCTAAGGATTAGCTGTACTTACGTTCCCTTGTTAATTTTCTGCTTAGCAAATTTATAACTTATAGTATTTTTATATATTTTAATACAAAACATTAACAATTAAGGGTACCTACGAGTACATTAAGGGCTTATTTTATAAATGATGTATTAATTATTTTTATATTGCTTGTTTCACTTTTCGGTTACAGGTAAAGCTTCAGATATTTATCTATAAAATTTGTAGTTTATCGGCAGATAGGTAAGTTACGGATAGGCTATCTGGCACTTTATCTGTAACCAGTGAAACAGGCCCAAAGTCTTTTAGTCTTAAATATTATAACCAGTTAGTTCCTTATTTTCTTAATTTTAGAATGTTTACCTTATAGGTAAACTTTATAGTTTGTAATTCTGAAATTTATATAAGTACCTACATATCTATCTACCATAAGCTGAATAAAAAAAAATTGGTTTAAAAATATTACTTAGCATTAATTAATAGCAATGCTCAGTGACTGCTTTGCATAAACCTAATCTGACAACTTTTCGTTTCGTTTCGATTACTTAGTACTTATATTATTATATATGTTATGTGGTTTCGAACATCATGCTTTTTTAAAACATAAGTATATATTTTTTTAAATTTTCTAAATATATCGTGTAGTGTTGAGATATTGGTTTGAATACTCTTATCTCAAGAACTACTAGACATATTTTACAGTACAAACACATTATATTAATTTCACCGTGTCCTTTTTTTCTATAACTTTTTATGCAGATAATCATTTGTTGTGTAAATTATTTTCATAAAGTCATTATATTAAATAAACTACGTACCTACAACAGTTCTAACATAAATTTCTCATATATCTCACATATATTTATTTTAACTATTGTACCTACTCTCTGTAGAATTATCACACTTGAAATAAAATAGAAAATGGACATAATTTATAAAACGTAAATCAATCCCATACGCCTTTTTTACATAGAAAAGCTTTTAACGGCTACCTTAGCCTCCTTTTGTTTCATTTCAATTAAAATTGCACGTTGTTTACTAAGCGAGCGTGCACATCGAAAATGAATAGAATGGACGATGCATTTTTGTTGTGCCTAAAGTATAAAAATAGTGAAATAGGTCCTATGAAAAGTGATCCTGTTACTTAAGATAGAACAAAAGTTTGTCCCAAGGATCCCGATCGGGCGGACCTTTTAATTTGTCGTGTGGGAACACAAATCTACTATTTTATTTATTATTAATTTAGTACCTAAGTTCCTAAGTATAATTCATATTAATAATACCTACCTCAATACCGCGAATTTTAAGTAAAGCTTACTAAACTGAATACCTAAAAGCCTACTAAACTAAATATTAAGTTTAAGTCTTTCATTGAAAAATAACCAAAACTGAGAAACATGATTGAGAAACAAGCTACCTACCTACAGAAAAGACTTAGGTATCGAGCGACAAACCTTACAAGTAAAGTAATTAGCCTAAATCCATACATGAAGCCTAAAGGGATTCCTCTCTACAATACACAGGAAATTAGATCTTCAATTCTTTACAATAAAGCTCACTATACCAGTTACATTGTTTTGTGAGATACTTCAAAGCTTCACACACCACAGATAGAATAATACTCTATACATATTGTTAAACAGATCTTTGTTTCTGTACCATAGAGTTCAATATATTCTCGAAAAACAACAGAAGCTTCATAATGACGTTGTATTAGGCTGGTTAGCCACCAAAGCGGGGCGTAGAAGGCCATAGGTATTGCATTAAAATTCCACAGAATTCAGAGATGCACGCACAAACTCACCTACTCATAACTAAAGCAAAACAAAAAGGTTACCAACGATCAAACTGTATTATTTCTCTGGCAATTTTTCGCCGTGTTTAAAAGCAAAGATTTGATTTTTTTTCATTATTTACTAGCGACCCGCGCTTGCTTCGCCTCAGATACCTCTATTTATATCAAACCTAACTATTAAATCACTATACCTATTTACAAATATTTTTTATTAGGCTATGGTGTCCCACTGTAGGTCAAAGGCCTCCCTTATCCCCCATTGAGAATCTTATCTATCAAAATCCGTTGCGTAGTTTTTTTTAGTAAAGCATACCTACATGGTTAGAGAGTTCAGGGACAAACAGACAGCCGAACGACTTTGTTTTTACACTATATTTAGACCACAATATTTTAAGTTAGACTCAGAGTCGCTCAAAGGGCTATGGAGAGGGCTATGCTCGGGGTTTCCCTACGGGATCGAATCAGAAACGAGGAGATCCGTAGGAGAACGCGGGTCACCGACATAGCCCAACGGATTAGCTCTTTGAAGTGGCAATGGGCAGGCCATATAGCGAGGAGAACAGATGGCCGATGGGGCCGAAAAGTCCTCGAGTGGAGACCACGGATCGGGAAACGCAGCGTTGGGCGTCCACCGACAAGGTGGACTGATGACTTGGTGAAGACGGTCGGCTCGCGGTGGATGCAGGCTGCGAGCGACCGTAATGACTGGAAGTCATATAGGGAGGCCTATGTCCAGCAGTGGACGTCCAATGGCTGATGATGATGATGATGATTTTAAGTTACAAGTCATAAATTTAAAGAAAATAACTATCATGTTTATCAAGATACAAAGAGAAATAGAGATTAAAATAAAAACGAAATAAAAAAGAGCGTATTTTTTGTTCATCAGTCAGTAATTCGATACGCTGTGGTGGATAACAGCCTCATTGATGAGCAAGGCCGCGGAGGCTGCGCACAGTGCTGCCAACCTCGCGGCGAAATCACGAGATAGTCTTATCATCAGCTGATGTGAGAACAACGAATGCACGCTTCTGTATTGCCTATTGCCTATGTGGTGGTGTAGGAATATAGTATAGGAAACTCTTCGAATTTCAAAATGTAAGTGAACATTTCGTTTCTTTTTGTTTTGCACTGTTCTGTATTTTAATAGAGGTAAGTTAATTTTAAAGCTTTGTTTAATATTAATAAGTTAGCAATAGTTTAATTAAATAGTTTTTAATATTTTTTGATTATTTAACCAGTGGTATCTACTTTACATTTTTGCATTATTAATTAACTAGAGTGATGCTGATTTTTCCTAATTATAATTTAAGTAGTGTTCCCACTGGCCATAACTCATAAATAGTAGATACCTATCTGAGAAAACAATAATACAAAAAGAATAAAATTGTATAGGTAAGTATATTTACATTAAATCATCAGGATTATAATTTTAATTTTAAAATGAGATTTAGATATTATTTGTATTGGGTGTTTAGAAAACTCCTAAACTAAGCGTGTTGTTTAATTTAATGAGTATCGATAATGGCAGCAATACAATAATGAATAACTCATTTTAATAGAACTGATTAGAAAAGGATTGTTTTGCCTGCCTATGAGCAGTACCACCCCATCTCTTTACGCGTTTAATTACTATAATGGTATCTATAGAGACTAGGAGCAAATCAAACGAAAATATTAATGAAGGATATAGCTTATAGTAAAATGATTCAATTATAATGTTTACTTCGTCTTGCGATATTTTATGGTTTACGGATAGGTAGGCACGTACTTTTACTAAACGACACGATTCAAGGTAACTTACATTTAATGTCTGTTTGTAATTAATCGGTAAGTTCTGATTTATTTAACGTATAGTAAGGATTCTAATATATGATGTTGGTTCTAAAGTTCTAAAGTGTAAGCTATGTTATGATCATCATCATTTCAGCCATCGGACGTCCACTGCTGGACATAGGCCTCCCTTAAACATCTCCAGTTGCTTCGGTCGAATGCAGCTTGCATCCACCGTGAACCGCGTGCACCGAGACCTATGTTATGAATACCTAAAAAAGGTTAAAATATATAATAATACAATTTTGACTTATATTCGAATATAGGGAATACAGTAGAGTGTAGGTACCTACCTTGGGGCTGATATCTTAGCAAGAAGAAAAAGTCAGTTTCTGTGTAAATACGTGAGTAATTCCCGTTTTTAAAATGAATAGTATAACTCACGAAAATTTTGAAAGTGAAAAAGTCAGTTTAATCTAGAATTAAATACTTATATGAAAAATACTTAAATATACGCTCTAGGTCTTATGGAGATCAGAAAATAAGAACTTGAACCTAAATTCAAATGGCATCTAGAGAGGTAGTGGCTATTGCACAATTTGCACATCGTGTCGTGTCCTGTAAAGCCTTCCAAGCGCAAGCGCATGTCTTCTCCGACCACACTGAAGTTATCTACGTATCAAACATACCAACCTAACAAACACCAGCTTTAGTTCAAAACCGCGCGCCAAACGCGACGCTCGTGCCTTCCAAAGAAAAAAACCGGGTGCGTCTTTTTAAACTTAATTTTATTGGAAATAAGGCCTAGTTTCCACTGTCTACAGGACGAGTTGGTTTTAATATTTGATGAGTCGTTCGAAATTCGAATGCCATTTGTGACTAACCGATAACGTTGTTGGTTTTATTCTAAGTTTTTTGTGTTTGCTTGTGAATGTTATCGTAGAACACCGTATGTTTACATAAAAATACTATTATTAGATCCCTCTTAATTACCTACCTAGTTTTTTTTAATTTAAACTATTTTTTATTTTTGCTAATAAACCTTAATCATCATCATCGCCCCTATATACGTTCCCACTGCTGGGACAAACGGATTTCTCTCTTGGCGAGATCCTGCCTATTCGCCGCGCTGGATAAGTATAAATAGGTACATAATTTAATATCTATGAATAAGCAACAATAATAATGAATAATAAAGTCCCTGTGTCCCAGCAGCGTGCTCGTAAATAGGGGTGATTGTAATTTAAAACGATAGCAAATTCTATATGCCTAATTTATTAATTCGATTATTAGTGTTGTATGTAGAATAAGGTTAAAAGTGCTTGTACTCGTACAAGTAAACCAAGGGTCAATTGACATAAAAACCGCGAAGTTTCCGGAAAACTGAACACGAATATAAAAAATAAAAGCATAAGTATTTTATATAAAAAGAGGTAATTGAACATCTTCATTGTTATTTAAAACTGGTTCCCAGATAATAATTAAAGCTGCAACATTGAACTTAATTTAAACATTTACATACAATGAAAATCTATAATAATATTATTAAGCTGAAGAGTTTGTTTGAACGCGCTTATCTCAGGAACGGCTGGTCCGATTTGAAAATTCCTACAGCGTTGGATAGTACATTTATCGAAGAAGGATATAGGCTATTTTATACAAAATATAGGGATGTTGATAACGTAAATAACGTAAGCGAAGCTGTCAGCGGGTCGGCTAGTTTTCCATAAACCTAATTAGATAAAGATAACTAGTTGTTCACGGAAGCCTCCAGGCGAGTGTCAGACTTACTCTTAGCCAGTTTATAACCGGAAACAGGCTCGACGGAAGTTAATGTGACGACATATACCTTTCATAAGGTCACGTGCACGATCCAAGTTACAAGTTACAACGTTTGATAGCGATAAGGAATAACATCTCGCACGTTGAAAGTGATTGAACAGGTTGTTAGATGAAATAGATATCGCATGATTATTGTAGGGGAGAGAGGGCACTTTGGATCACTTTTTTATAAAGATAGAAAAGAAAAAACAAGAAAAAAATATCTTAATACTATGTTTAGCACACTAGGCAATGGCTGAAAATATATTAAAAAATATTTTTTATTCACAAAACTAAGTTTTATACTTAGAGCGAGGTTTCATAACTGTATGTTAAGGTTTAACTCAAGTACCTAGCTAGCTGCCTTTATAAGTACATACTTGATAAATAATTATGTAGCTTATAAAAATAATACAAAGGCAAAATATAATCTTGATAGAACTACATTTCAAGTTAATGAGAAGTTAACTGTGACCTGGAAATGAGTCATAGTGGATCAATGGAAATACATATGTAGTATACACTAAGCAGTTAGTCGACTCCCTTTGATGGTACGATACTTACAAATAAATAAAATAAAAATAAATAAAACTTTTTTATAAAGATAGAAAAGAAAAAACAAGAAAAAAATATCTTAATACTATGTTTAGCACACTAGGCAATGGCTGAACATATATTAAAAAATATTTTTTAATATATTAATAATATTATTATTATTATTATTTATAATATATTATTTTTTAATATTTTAATATATATTTTTTTAATATATATATGATGCAAAGTGGAATATTATACTGATATCCGTTCAAACATTTGTGATGTTACCCGTCATCTAATGTGTTTTCTCTCCCCTGACTTTTTTCATTAATATTCTAACTTATTAGTCTTAACTTTGCTTATCGGAAAGTTGTGTAGTCTCATGACGGAAATATTGTGGTCTGATTTACCATTTATATTGAGCCATAGGCAACGGTTAAATAATACTTACCTCCCATTTTTTGTAAGTTGCCTTACTTTTTTTTTGCTTAATGAGGTCTACTCTAGAAAACGAATCTTATAAAACCGTAAAAGTGACATTGAATTGCGCTTTCGACAGTAGCTTGTCGAGCTACTAAATCTATTTTTGGGAATTTACGTAGATTCGATAAAACAAAGATTCGTCAAAATGTTATCTTACCTAACCAATGTCTGTCAAGATGACTGATAACCACAACTCAGTGATATGATAACAAAAGACCAGAATAATTTCAAGGCAAAAACATACTGAGATAAACGATAAATTCGTCTTTTTGTATCCAACATCAAATAAGAAAAGGTAATGTATATCTGATGAAAAGGGATGAAAATAATGTTACGAGAAGAGTGTTGATGGTCTTGTGAGAATGGGTTAACCGAAGAAAGAAAATAATTCAATTATTATGTCTCATAAGGTATAAAATAGTTAATTATAAACATTGAAGTCTTATGTGATAAATCAGAGTGAGAAATCAGTTTACATTCAAAGACTATGAATACCTACATAATGTAAGTAAATATTAAACTATTCCTTAGCTACTGAACAATGACTTCAATTTGTTTATAAATTATATCATAAACAAGATTAATAATGGGTAACTAGTTTTTACAGCTGAGTCGATGCAGGTGTATTTTAAATACCTGTATTTAATTCAACATAATTTCATGGTTGCAAAACTCAAAATGTGAAATGTACATTTTGGTTTGGTAACTTGTGTGTAGTGATTTAGATGATTTACCTGCTTTAAATCAGATATTTTTCCCATTTTAATGTCGGGATGGAAACACCATCCCTATGTAGATATTCGATTGATTAGAATTCACATAGCACAAAACAGTACTATATTTCATCGCATTAATTACCTATTTATAAACTAATATATCAATAACGGTCATTAGAACTTTAAAATGTTAAATATTATTCCTTTTTCTGTCCAACACCTTTATTTGATCAATAGATCTGCTCAATGCACACTGTTAGTGATGATGGAGCATTTTGTTTTTGTTGGAACGTATTGCGTCTAATTCTGAATTGTGTTTACTTTGATGCCAAATACTATATTCTGTTCAGAACATTGTTATTTGATTTACAATTTGACGAAATGGACGCATAAATTATAATATTTATGTTCAGCTTGTAAGATTTTAAATAGATGTATGTAACAGTACGGCTAGAGTATTGTCGTGAAGAATTGTTTAAATTCTGGTTCTTGGTATTTTGAGTCAAATATAAATCAGAGGTTGCATTTGTATCCAATGAATCACTTACCATTAAATTTACAAGACAGTTACGTACTTGACTGCATAATCTTGAGATTCAAGAGTAGGTATATGATCCGTGTTCATGCATGTTAGCTTAACTGAAGTACGAGACATTATCAGCACGATTGTAAGTCACAAATACTCGACTTATTATCCTTATCAGTACTTGCACTCTTACAAAAGAGCTTACGTCATGTCCATTACATAGGTGCCTACTAAATTTGTGACAGAATTAATGAAGAATAATATTAACTGGAAACTTGAAGTGTAAATGTGTTAAGTTAGATTATGATTGAGAGTATTCGATAAAATCTATAGTTTTGAGGAAATAGTTCTTGAAATAACCCTTACTTTTTTGCATTATAAGCACTACATTCGTTTACCTAAATATTATTTAAAATATAGAAAAAACATTATTATGAACCCTGACATATAGGGCCTTTATAATCAGAATAGATAGAAAATGCTCTTATTTAAAAATTCTAAAATAATGGATTACTAATCATTATTATAAGTTTATTTAAGTTAAAAATAAAAATAAACTAATTAATTTCTAATTTAATTTAAAAAAGCTTATCACGCTTGTGTTAATTTTAAAGCGGGACACACAAGGTAGCGCTACCATAATGCATAAGTAAGTGAAATCTTTAGCAAACGATTCGCGTCAAATATTTGTTGTACGTACAAAGATAAGAATACAACCTTGTTTTCTATTAGGCACACTTGAATGTAGCATCTAAGATTAAAATAACAGAAAATATGTAGGAAGGTAATTAAATTCAGTCTATTTGACAAATTATCTTAATTCAACAACGTTGAACAAAATTTAAATTTAAAACAAAAATTTTATCAGACGACATATTTATTGTAATAATGACCGATACATGTAATTTTACAATTTGCTTTCACTAATAAACCATTCCATAAAAAAACGGTTTCTGATCTAAAGAACTGACACACGTTATATGTGACATATAAACAAGACTTGATTTTATGAGATAAAACTTGCCAAAATAACGCCAAGTTGGCCTAAAATTACATAACATTTATTTTGTTTAGGAAGTAAACTGTATCAATAAAGTTGGAGAAAGATCAGGTGGTTTAGAGAAAAACTCGGCATTGTCTGTAACTACCGATGCAGGAAAAAACGACAAAAACACCGGCCTTGCGGTGGCCAAGAACTTTAATTCCTGCTTCATTGGGTGGGAACGTAAAGCAAAAACCAACCGTATCTAATCACAGAGGAGAATGCATTTTCTTTGGGATAATTAGTTTAACTCTCCTTGCTGTATATAATTTGAAAGTAAGGAAAGGAATAAGGTAGGTACTACATTATTTTAGGGTTAGGCGAGTGTTTGCTTTTTATTCAAGAAAACACGCAGTCGCAAGCATCACTGGTTTATTGAGGCCTAATATATCTCGACAGAGAGAAGACCCTGTGGGAACGTAAATAGTGATGATGAAATAAATGTTACCATTAGATAATTAAGTATCTACTCAGTCTGAGAAAAATGTCAACACTGCCCTCAAGCGTAACACGTAAGTCTACAAACAAGTCCATGTCAAGTATGTTAACTAGAGCCTCTACTTATGAACATGATAAGATTTCGCAATGCAATAACGATTGCTCAGGGTTCAGCCTCGGTAGAACGTCTTGATAACTCGCTCTCATTCCAACATGTGCTTTATAAGGTCATCATTTACCTGCTACTTTTTCCTTGTAATTATCGTTTAATGTCTTACATTATAGTCCTATAATAATAATATAGATGTTTTATTGATATGAGAACATTAGAAAGCAATAGTTCAATATTTATGATCTGCCTTAATTAAACTATTCAAATTAAACTAAGTATTCAATTATTTCTTATAGCTGTGGATTATGTTTTAACGCAAAACTTTGTAACGTTAAGGATGTTTTTAAGTTTTTCTTTAATCGTTTTGTTTGTTTTGTAATGAGTCTAAATAAATTATAGAAAATAAAACATCTAATATGCATGCACTTTCAAGGCATGTTCAAATTATGTCGACTCTAATTGACACCTGTGCAAGTTTGTGTTTGTCAGCATTTCAACAAACACGACACACATGTTTCAATATAGATTGTAGGTTATTAACATTCATAGTTATACATTTTCAAATCTATGCATTCCTTGTTTGTAATATCAATAATAACGTTGGCTAGATAATATTTATATACTTACTCGTATATATAAAATGCAACCGGACCTAATACGGATCCCTAAAAAACGACTTAATTAAGATTACGTAAACAGAATGTCGTTACCTATTGGTAAAGAAAATTGTTAAAAAGGTAGTTTGTGTCATACCTACTTAGTTTATGCAGAGAAACCTAGATTCTCGAGCTATAAAAAGATATCGATCATGATTGACTCGATAACCATACGCAGTTCAAATGACTTTAATGTAACTACCTAATCGTACAAGTAGGTAATACTAGTTAATAGGCTGTGTATGTTTTTATGACGAAGAACTTTAATTGAAAAATAATAAAACAAGGCATTCTTTACTCCTCATATTTGCCTTACCTAATTAAATTAAAAGAACTTTTAGATAAAGTAGAAAAATATCCTATACACGAAATCGGGCTCGCTTACTAAGAGACACTTTTAAACTTTCACATGATTTGGAATATTAAAATCATTAATAATATGAGAGAGAAAACTAGTTTTTTGTCAGAGATAAAAGATTTGGAATGAAGAAAAATTCAGAAATTGCATTTTAGTGTTGTCGCTTGCACTAATTAGGAAGGTAGATTATCTTTCATTGTAAACGCAGTAATTAACGGAACACGCGAGTCGGAACTAATTAATTAAGTTTGCGTGTGTTGTCTTACCAATTGATTCAAGCGATGAGTGTTCTGACGAACGAACTGGTAAATTATTGCTTGTTATGTATTGATTTATTTACTACCTCAACCTCACCTTACTTTCAAGAATACCGCGTTCACGAGTGTTCAATGTATTTTTAAAATAACTATAATAACAGTTAAAAGTAAGGCAATTTAAATCCACAAAATGTAGGCTAGCGTTACTAATACAACATTTTATTTTATAGTAGCGTATTTAGAATATAAATTACAATAAATATAAGATTATATTATGTAAACATGTGAGAGTAATAAAGAACGTAGATACGTAGATTATTTTTATTTTCGAAAAGCTACAATGCTTGTGTTTTATAAACTATCAAAACTCATAATAACCCCTATTTACGTTCTCACTGTTGGGATACAGATACTTCTCTTATGACGACAGATAATAGGCCTTAGTTCACCACGCTGGCCAAGTGCTGGTTCGTAAATGACATAAATATTATGTCCTTTAAACATTTCAAATATCAGAACATGCCGTTTTCCTCACGATGATTGCCTTCGCCGTTAGAGCACATGTTTTTAAAGTACACACACTTTTTAAGAAAATCCGAGGTGCGTGTCTGGGTTTGAACCCCTAGGAATTAAAGTTGAGTGTGCTAACACTGAGCCAACACCTCCATCAAAACTCATTACTGTATTTGTGTTTGACCATGGGTGAAAACCTGTTTGGAAATCCCTTTGATTGTAACAACAATGGACCTATCAATACAGAGGCATCTTGCCGAATAATAATTGAATCATAACAAACACAATGATTGAATAGGTTTGTCACTGATAATGCCACATTATCCATTACATTATAATAGCAGTGAATAGTGTAGACTGTCTGTCTGAATAGGGGTAAAAATATAAATTAATCCAAAGTCATCTGCTTTAAATACGCCCAATAATTCTAAGAGGATGGTTCTGATCTTGGACATTATCTATTTAATGGTCTAGTATATCTAACGTAGGCACTGCGGTATGATTATACAACGTCGGAAACTGCTTATAACAGTAGATTAAAGCAACTACTGATCTTGTAAAAATCATTTAATATAGGCGAACTTACCGTCACACAACTCAACCCACAAATGTTTTGGGTCCTAATCAAAATGTAATTCTTCTCAACACCTGTTTAATTTAGTTATTTTTATTTCCAGAAGCAGAGGAACATAAAGCACCAGAATGGGGGCGTTGTTCCGAAGCGAAGAGATGGCTCTGTGCCAGCTCTTCATCCAGCCTGAGGCGGCCTACACGTCCGTCTCCGAGCTGGGCGAAGCTGGCTCTGTGCAGTTCAGAGATGTAAGTACCTGTACTATATGAACATTATTATAATGGTTACTAATACAGGTGGGCAGATGATAGTCGTAGCAGGAGGGATTGCCGTCCTGCTATTGCCATAGTATCGATCGAATAGGTGTAATAAAGGTGCATAGAGGCTTTTACCTACTGGTTGGTTAAAGCCCTTTTGCACCTACGACATTTATTTCGCAAGTGAGCAATAAACTGTATCTATACAAAAATCGTGATCAGAAACTTTAACTCTACCAACAGCAATATTGGATGGTAAGTAACCTAGAACTGATTGATAAATGCTATAGCAAATTGCGGACAATGGGAAATAATTTACACATTAAACACGTTTATGCTGGAAGACGACTTCTGAATAAGCAATGCAAGCAAACAAGCGTGACAGCCCAATGAAGACTATTTTACAACACTAATTTATCTTTTCTTGTGTACAAAATTGGAGATGCTTGTAATAATACCGTGTCCTTGTGTTTTTACTAAAGTCTACTAATGGTACAACAACGATGATTTAGGTATTAACTAAAATAATAATATAAATACCTAATTTGTGGCATGAGTAGTTCTTTTTTAGTTTTTTCCTGAAATGACAAATATAGGTATAAAGTGTGGGGAATAGTAAAAATTTGCAGAAACTTAATTAGGTACTTTACTAAACCGTTTAAATTTTTAAAAGTTATTTTCTTAATACGTTATTGTTTTATATTTTTAATGTAATTCAGTGATTGTATTTTATACATAAATAAACATTTCGTATTGTTCTTATTTATAGTAGGTAAAAAGTCTTATATAAGTAATTGGTACGATGATTCAAAGTCAATATACAAACCCACTTGGTTGAACAAATTACTAACCTATTACAGGTTTCCTTATTAAAGTTTCCATAGCCTTTCAGGCAAGTGGAGTGGATATAATTCGAGAACAAAAGTCCAAAACACCCAAAGGTTACGAGCGTTGAGTACAAATTCATTGGGTACGCTGCGTGTGAACTTGATTGATCAGTCACGCCAAGTATAAGGCTATCTGGTTGCGATTCGGTCTCTGAAGGTGGAACGCAAGGCTAGCCTCCGACGTATGACGGCATTTTATGTTGTAATTATTGCTCGATAAAGCTTGCTTCATTGTCGTTTTCTAAATTGCTGGTAAAATCAAGAACTTCAAATTCCAAAATAGCGTCGCTTCGCAAGGGTCAGTGGGCTATATTCTTTTTACCTATATTAGTGACATAGCAATATATTATTGCTCGATAAAGAAAAGGCTCATGTTAAGGACCAAAACACACAACTGTATGAACTGTACCCACATACCACATGAATGACCAATAAATTAATAAATATCAAATTATCCATATCATCATTATAATCTTAATGTGTTCTGCAATGTTTTATTAAGTGGGTGGCGTATGTGAAAATGATCATCATCATTTCGACTGATGGATGCTAGGTATATTCAACTGTTTGAGATGACGCAACTACCGAAACAAAACTAGGAAACATTTCCATGTCACCAGTTCATAGAGAAATTGAGCATTCCGTATTTAATTTACATAACAAATAGAATGTCATAGCTAATAGAAGTACAATGTGTAGGTATTTTGGATAGATGCCTCGTATAATAATATTGAACTGAAATATTGGTTGAACTCAGAACACTGAATAATCCTTGCGCGATTGAAATCGTAACAATTTAGTACAAATCCTCTATTCAATTCCAACCAGCCAGTGCCATGTTTATGACGTTATGGATCAAAGATTTTGAGGTAAAATGAGGGCCAGGTACTGAGCGACTCATTACGATGGTGAATAGCGGCATTGTGTGTCAAATGTGGGTTTTATGCGTCAATGAATGAATGTGCTATGCAAATGTCATAAAGCGAAACCAATAATATTATATGTGGGTAACAAAACAGCTATAAAATTCTTGGTTAATACAATATGGCGTCGTATCTAAGCGGGGCTTGATTTGTAGTTATATCAAATCAAGTCTACTCAGCTAAAAAAGATCTAGAATTAATTTTCTTTGCAAATCAAATTATTTTAGTCCACGCCTATTTACGTTCCCGATGCTGGAACATAATGGTATTCTGTCTTGAATAGCAAGATAGGCCTTAACTCACCATTCTAGCCAAGTGCAGGTTGGTAAATTTCACATATTCAAACTTTTTGAAATACACAAAACATGCCGGTTTCTTCACGATGTTCGCCTTCCGGTGAAGGAAAAGATCGACCGGAAACCGGCATCTGCTTAGCCTTAAAAGTCACTTCCTTTAAACTGTTAAAACCACCGTAGGTATAGCAAACCGAAATACGGTTAGATAAATGGTTCTGTATAATTAGGTCATTGGTCTAGTTATACAGAACTAGTCTGAATTGGTCTGAAAGTTGTTCGAGTACAGGCGGAGGATGTTGCACATCAAATGGCAAATTCCACGTTTTCACTTGCTGATATCTCGCCATCCTGCAAGACCGGTTAGATATACGACGCCTGAGTTATGTGCAAAAAACTCCATTTTCTTCAAAATTAATTTTAATTCTAGAAATAGTTTATATCTTTCATGGCCAGGAAATTACAAAACATTAATGGTTAACAAACCTGAAAATTATAATATCTTATAAAAAAGTCCTATTATTCTATAAGGAAGACCTGTGACCAGTCATGCGACTTTATGGGACATTGGGTGATGATGAAATATTAACAAGTGAGTTAAAAATCATTTTGGATATTTTAGACAAACATAAATTCTGTGTCTAAAACAAACGATGAGTTATTGGTAATACTAAGACCCCTCGCAAACTGCAGACTTTCTATCGGCCGATAGTTTGGTCGGGCTTATAATCAGTATGAAGATGTATGCAAGTCCGCATACTACAACGATTTGGTATCGGCCGATAAATAAGTTTGATAGGCTACTCAACTGCGTTCAAACTGAACGATGATCAAACTATCGGCCGACTGCTATATTAGTATGGAGCTCCTTGCAAGCGCGCACACTGACCGATTGTTTAGTCGGCCGATGGCTCACTTCGCTCCGAGTTTTGGAGCCGGAAGGTCGTGCATTCTTTCATTATGTCCAATTCTACTCAATCGCTCGTTGTAGAAACGTAATCTTATTTTAATTTTCGGGTAATCTAGTAATTTTGAATGCATCGTGTTAAATTTTCCATTTAATAATCTAGTACTGTAGATGGGATGCACACAATACTCTCAGACTCTCTTCTTGATTTTTCTCCTCCGTTGTATGAGAGCAATTATAATATTTCTGGACAATATTTTACTACGAGAAACTTCCATTATGAGACAGCTCTCTTCAACAGGTAGCTTAAAAACTGAATATCGTCGGCCGACTGTTGCCTAGTTTGCGCACTCACCACCAACCCAACTGTTTAGTTGGCGTAGTGTGCGCGCTAACAGCCCAACCCGACCAAAATATCGGCCGATAGAAAGTCTGTAGTTAGCGAGGGGTCTAATTGAACTAATGAGCAAATAATTTTTAAGGCCAAGAGAGACATTAGGTGACATCATTGAACGTGCTCAAATCATTCAGTCCAATAGTGTTGTAGCAGGGTACATCTAGTAGGTATTATTAATTGAAAGTTTAAAAAATAATAATTTTAGTTGACCCAAAGCAGTTGATTAAAAAATACTAAATGGGTAGGCATGATAAAAAATATAGACTTAAAACATACCATAATACAAAGTGATCGAATTACTACTTATATTATAGTTAATAGCAACAGTTGGGTTATCTGACCCAAGTGATAACCAATTTCACCTCTGTAATGAATGAAGATTGCATCAATAATCTTAAGTCAGATAGTTTCCAGAGTCATACATTTGTCCGTTTTGTAACAAATAATTTAAAAAAAAAAGAACAAACGTATAGATTTGTCTTCTAGACAAACGTAGGTAAAATATTTCTATTTCTCTACAGAATTTATTCTCTAAGCATTGTTTAAAAACGAAATAAAGAAGAGACATTTCCTTAATAAGAATAACATAGGACTCCTTACTCTTGACAATTATAAAATGGCATCATATAATGTTCGAATTAATAAGAAACGTGGAGGTACACTAATTTTAGCGCATGAAAATAGACACCCTGTAGAACTAGCTTTTTGTAAAAAAATGTATAAAATTAACTCTTTTGAAATTTGTGGTGTAAAAGATATTGACTATAACTTAAACATTTGTTGTCTATATAGAGTTCCAGACGTCAATAATTTTGACGAATTCATCACTAGGCTAGAGCAACTTTTAGAGCACTTCTTTGATAAAACTTGTATCATCTTTGGCGACTTTAATGTTAATTTCAATTTGGACACTAAATATAAAGAGGAACTTGTTACAGTTCTTAGATGCTATAATTTTAGACACATAATTAACGCGAATACATTTTGGAGAAATGACACCGAGTCATGCATTGACAATATTATTACAAACATAGCGGAACCGAATGTAGTAAATGCATATGTTGATAAAAACGGTATTGGTGATGGTCATGGAGGACTTTTTTGTAGACTTAACGTAAATACTAAAGATAGAATTAAAGTCCTACAACATTACTCTGCTAAGCGCAGAGTTTTCAATGATAAAAATTCTTTAGCTTTTAGGAAGGCTATACAGAGTACAGATCTCCGCAACTGTAATGTCAATGGGTTTATAGAGTCTTTTACGTCAATTTTTCGTAATTCATTTGTGAAAAAAAACATTAGGCGTAAGGTAGGTAACATCAATAAAATTAGTTGGATATCTAAAGGGATTAGAGTTTCCAGTAAAGTTAAAAGATTTCTGAATACGATTAATAAATCAGTTAATCATGAGTCCCTTATAGATTTCAGAATTAGGTATTTAAGACATTACAAAAAAACTTTGACTACTGCTAAAAAACTATCTGTGAGTAGACAAATTGAAAAAGCTAATCACAAACCTAAATACATTTGGAATGTCATTAACAAACACAGAAACAAAGTTATTAACAAATCGTTAGACAAGTTACACTTAAAAGTAAATGACGTTATAATATCTGACGCTAAAGAGATTGCCGACACTTTTTCCAATCAATATGACATAAAACTAGAGGATGACAATAATAATGTTAATAATGTTGATAATTTAACTGATAATGCTAATTTTGATGACTTGGAATTTAATATTGACATTAACAAAAACGATTATATTTTGCCCCTGACATTTTAAAAAAATTATACACCTAGGATAAGTAATGACATAGAATTTAACTTGACAAATAGGAATGAAATGAAGATAATTGTTAGACAAATAAAGAACAAGCAATCTTTTGGACATGATGAAATCCCTATTAACATATTTAAAAATAATATTGACTTACTTGCGGAACCGCTTTCCAATTTCTTTAACAATTGCCTAGCTCTTAACCTTTTTCCTGATCAAATGAAAATAGCTCGCATTATCCCTATCTATAAAAAGGGGAAAAAGACTGATCCCAAGAATTATAGACCAATCTCTCTTCTGCCTACCTTATCAAAAATTTTTGAAAAATTGATCAGGGATAGGATAGTACGCCACCTGAACGTACATAGAATTCTCAGTGGTCGACAGTTTGGGTATCAAGTAAACGTTGGAACTGTTGATGCTATTGAGACACTTTTGAACGATGCTATAGTTAATCTTAATGGAAAGAGGAAGGTTGCTGGATTGTTCCTGGATCTATCGTCTGCTTTTGACATGATAGATCATGACTTACTTCTAATTAAGATGGAACACTATGGTATTAGGGGTGCCACTTTATCCCTTATTAGATCGTACCTTAGAAATCGAAAACAGATCGTTGAGATTAGAAATGTGATTAACAAAAAAGAGATCGTTACTAAATCTAGAGCGGTTACCATTAGACGAGGTGTACCACAGGGCTCGATTCTGGGTCCTGTATTCTTTGTGATCTTTCTCAATGACATAACTAATTACTTAACCGAGATGATACCTGATGTTGGACTAGTTATATATGCTGATGACACTAATGCCATTATCCCAGCTGACAACTTGCAGGACCTTAGCACTAGTGTAAATAGGACTATAGCTGTTTTTAATGACTGGTTTCAAGCTAACAAACTTAAGGTAAACGTTAGTAAGACGAATGCTTTACTTTTCAAAACCACCTCACGTCAATCAGATACACTTGATATTCAATTCAAGGAGGAAAAAGTGGAATTATCAAAGTGTGTAAAATTTTTAGAGGTACAAATTGATGAACTCCTTAATTGGAAGGATGAATTAGAGTCCATAACGAATTCCGTTAGCTCGGCTTGTTACGCTATAAGAAGCCTTAGAGACGTTTTGACTATTGATCAAATCAGAATGGTTTATTTTGCATTGGTAGAGTCTAAGCTTAGATACAGTATAAAATTCTGGGGTGGTAGTTA
This sequence comes from Chloroclystis v-ata, assembly GCA_963691955.1. Taxonomy (NCBI): domain Eukaryota; kingdom Metazoa; phylum Arthropoda; class Insecta; order Lepidoptera; family Geometridae; genus Chloroclystis; species Chloroclystis v-ata. The sequence goes on along the minus strand of OY829902.1, from coordinate 3,642,437 downwards.
CAAATATAATATAAACAGGGCGTTTTGTATTCAAAAGCGAGCAATACGTACTATAGTAAGAATTCCACAGTGGGAATCCTGTAGAGCTTTCTTTAAGTCTCTAAATATTTTGACAGTACCTAGTCTATATATATTAATTACATTAGTAGATGTTATGAAGCACCCACAGAGATTTGAGACCGTAGAACAAAAGCAGCAACGTATTGCTACTCGACGTAAAGATTTGCACTTCCCCTACCAACCAACACTTAACATTGCAAAACATTCCTGTAGGTACCAGGCTGTAGTATTGTTCAATGCATTACCCGCTAAATTGAAAAATACTAAAAACCTTAATTTATTCAAAAATAAATTGAAAGAAATTCTGTTGAAGGGGTGCTACTATTCAGTTGAAGACTTCCTTAGTGATGACATTTCAATGAAATAAGTGAACTTCTTAACATTGTGAATTATTGTTCTCATTAATTATCTCAATACTAATTAAACATATTTTTTTTTTATATTATTTTTGTATAATCATTCTAATTATTTCATTGTATTTATACTTCTTTTGTGTGTGATGTGTGTGTATAATATTCAGATACGATGTACATTGTTATTGAATAAAATTTATGAATTATGAATTAATTATGAATTATGACGAGTTAGACAAGACTACTTTTTTTACCATAGTTTTCTGACTAAACCTTTGTGTGGAAAAACCAACCATTGTATTCACAGCTTCCAACATGTCACACAATTATAATTATCATGTTAATTTTACATGTAACAGTCAATCCTCGACTGATGAGAAGCGAGCCGAATGGAAACTAAATTATATTCATACATAAATACTTTTATCTTTATTTGTGACACAAGATGTCTAGGGACAGATGTAATCTTCTATACTTAGGTAAATAATGTAAGTACCTAAATTATTTAACGTGTTAACTGTTGGTATGGTTATTTGACAAAGTCTAAGCTAAGTCTATATAGATAAAGACAAAGAAAATTTTATTGTAAAATTGTGTTAAAACAGGTGGTGAATACGAATCAACCTGACGGTCATCCTGTTAGTCAACTATTTACAGAGATATAAGGACAATAGACACAATAAAGTAATATAGGTAGTAACTTTCCTCAATTAAGTCGAAGGTCTATGAATACCTATTACATTATTACATCTTCTTACAATTCTAAGCAAAATCACCTAAAATCATTCAGTTTCATTCAACACAATTTTCTTATGATTCCAGCTAAACCCAGACGTAAATGCATTCCAACGCAAGTTCGTCAACGAAGTCCGTCGCTGTGATGAAATGGAACGCAAGCTGCGGTACATCGAGGCTGAGGTCAACAAGGATGGAGTTAATGTTCCTCAGGTCAAGGAAGCACCGCGAGCGCCTAACCCGAGGGAAATCATCGATCTTGAGGTAATCAGACAATTGTGGCCTATAAAGTAACAAGGTAATGCTGAACTTAGCAAATTTAGATCATGATGATCAACTTTTTGGGCATTGATAACATTGCTGCATGACGTTATAATTATTACTCAATATAGTTCCTATCATGTGGTCATGAGTGGAATAGTCTTAATAAATATAAGACTCCAGCTCCTTAACGACTTAAAGATAATGAACCATAAACACAATCATTTAACCTTTTATATGCGCAAAGGAGTCGGTCCTTTGCGCATATCAAAGGTTAATTCATTATTTGATATTTTAGGCGCATCTTGAAAAGACGGAGAACGAGATCCTAGAGCTCTCACACAACGCCGTGAACTTGAAGCAGAATTTCCTCGAGCTCACAGAGCTGAAGCATGTCCTCGAAAAGACGGAGGCCTTCTTCATCGCACAGGAAGAAATCGGCATGGATTCTCTTACAAAGTAAGCAATGTCTTCACTCTTCTATAAAGAAGAGTACGCATTCACTTCACTTCATTCATTTCCACCCAGGCACAGAATTGATTTGCATTCGAATATGCATTTAAATTTGAAGTTCGAACGCAAATCCAACTTAAATAACCTTAACATAGGCATCAAACACAACTAACAATAACAAACGATTCGAGAGGGTTTTGTTGAGCACCCTTCATTTTATCGGGTTCTCTCAATCTTATAAATATTTTGCTTACTACGGGGCTAGATGTAGCTGTGTGATTTGTCAAGCAATATTTATTTATTTAATAACTTTATAATTTGTTACCAGATCGCTGATATCCGACGAGACTGGTCAGCAGGCCGCCGCGAGAGGTCGCCTCGGTTTCGTGGCTGGAGTCGTGAACAGGGAGCGTGTGCCCGCGTTCGAGCGCATGCTCTGGCGCATCTCCCGCGGCAACGTGTTCTTGCGCAGAGCTGAGCTGGATAAGCCACTGGAAGATCCTGCTACTGTGAGTACTTAGATAGGTATAGCAGTAAAAGTATTTACATAAGTACTTTTGTGACAGGTGCGAAATGCGATGAAACCGATAATATTTGCTTGGCCAGCCAACGTTGGCGCAAACACCCAAGATACCGCCAAGTAATCCTTTATGCTTGCCTAACTAACTAGGCCAAACCTTGACGCTTATGAGTAGGTACATGCAGCGGTCATTTATTATTCCAATATATATTCCAGGGTAATGAGATCTACAAGACCGTGTTCGTGGCCTTCTTCCAAGGAGAACAGCTGAAGTCTCGCATCAAGAAGGTCTGCACCGGCTTCCACGCGAGCCTGTACCCGTGCCCGCCTTCCAACACTGAACGACAGGATATGGTGAAGGGAGTCAGGACAAGGCTTGAGGATCTTAACATGGTAAGTAAACTACAAATAATCATCTTACTGCCTTTCCAACGCCGGCTTTGCCAGCATCATAGTAAAAGATAGATAATTGCATATCCCATCTACTAAAAAGTGTGATGCGGAGACGCAAACAAGCCATGGTGTTTCCGGGCTCCGTGTTATTAACATATTCGTCCTTATGTTTTACTTAGTGCTGTATGTGAAAATATAAGAATAAGAATAAATAATAAAAATGTAAGCATTCCTTTCGTACGTGATCACAATCAGAGGTTTAGCAAGATCTTTATAAAATGCATGTGCTCTAGGACCGTATTGTACCACTGCATCACTCTTTTCCAGGTCTTGAACCAAACCCGCGACCATCGCCAACGCGTGCTGGCCAGTGTGGCCAAGGAACTGGCTTCCTGGTCCATCATGGTGCGCAAGATGAAGGCCATCTACCACACCCTGAATCTGTTCAACATGGACGTAACAAAGAAATGCCTCATCGGAGAGTGCTGGGTGCCGACTTCTGATCTGCCTAATGTGCAGAAGGCTTTGGCTGATGGATCGGTTAGTACCTACACATAAAACAGCCCATTATACGTCCCACTAATTGGCAAAAGTCTCTCCAACATCTTTTGAATATAATAAAACGCATCGTAAGCGTTGGGGGTTTGGTATCTACACCATGCTTACCAGTCAAGTTGGTAATCGCAGCATTTACTTTCAGAATGCTTGCGGCAGCTCCATTCCATCATTCCTAAACTGCATCGAGACCGACGAGGAACCGCCGACCTTCAACCGCACAAACCGCTTCACACGCGGCTTCCAGAACCTCATCGACTCTTACGGAGTCGCCTCCTACAGGGAATGCAATCCTGGTAAGAACCTGTTAAGGATTAGCTTGTATTTCAATACTAGTAACTGATAATGTTTACAAATAAATAGGAATATTTCACTTATTCTGTAACTAAGCCTCTCTCGGGATACTTACCACTCGCTCAACACTCCCTGTATTGCAGATCTCTAGAGTTAGTTGAACTTCAAAGTTTAAATCATTTTAAGGAACCAAAGTGTCTTTAACGAACATAGAGAATTTAGTTCTTAAATTTTAAAATAATGCTTATTATCTTGTCCACAGCACTGTACACCATCATCACATTCCCCTTCTTGTTCGCCGTGATGTTCGGAGATCTCGGCCACGGGGCCATTATGTTCTCCTTCGGTTTATGGATGGTCTTGAAAGAAACCTCCCTCGCTCAAAAGAAATCTAACAACGAAATCTGGAACATTTTCTTCGCTGGTCGCTATATCATCCTCCTTATGGGCTTGTTCTCAATGTACACGGGACTTGTATACAACGATCTGTTCTCGAAGTCTGTCAATATCTTTGGAACTTCGTGGACTATACCATATGATAATGCCACTCTGGCAGGAAACGCTGCTCTCACTTTGGACCCGAAGACCTCATATACGAAAAACACGCCTTACTTCATCGGACTTGATCCTATTTGGCAGGTGAGCTTACTATAATTGTTTATAATATGGAGAATATTTTCGAAGCTTTTCTTTAACTTAATATGTTCATAAATTGTTTTCAGACTGCTGACAATAAGATCATTTTCACGAACTCATACAAAATGAAGCTGTCTATCATTTTTGGCGTCATCCACATGATCTTCGGTGTTACCATGAGCGTCGTTAACTACAAGTAAGTAAACAATTATCATGTAATTAAATTAATTATTATGTAGTTACATCTTTTTAGACTTTTTCTTTTTATCTAATTAAATTAATTATTATGTAGTTACACTACTTATTCCCACGTAAAAATTTAGTATAAGTATCTGTAATGTTACATATTTTCCAAACCTCCCATTTTATTAATTTAATTTTGTAAGTTTTTAATCACCTAATTATTTTTTCAGCTTCTTCAGGCGCCGTTACAGTATCTTCCTTGAGTTCGTGCCTCAAATCGTGTTCCTCTGTCTCCTCTTCTTGTACATGGTCTTCATGATGTTCTACAAGTGGGTCGTTTACAGCGTTTTCTCAGAAGGTAATAAAAAGAACATACATAATTATGTGTAATGTACCTTCTGTATCAATTTAAACGGCTACATTATATAACAGTTACTCACGTACTTATAGCGGAGTTAACGTTACATGAGAATAGTAAGTGAGAAACGAAAATTTTAAGTTAAACCTCTTCTTTTTTTCCAGACGAAGCTTACAGACAGGGTTGCGCGCCTTCCGTTCTAATTCTCTTCATCAACATGATGTTGTTCTCGAGCCAAGAGCCGGAGGCTGGCTGCAAGGAGTTCATGTTCGAAGGACAAGGCACGCTTCAGCGAGTGTTCGTGTTGATCGGACTACTATGTATTCCCGTCATGTTGTTTGGCAAGCCGCTGTATCTGCTGTGTACTAGCAAGAAGAAGGGGCATGATAAGGTAGAGTACCTACTTTTACTTTAAGTTGTGTTGAAATCGTTCATCATACACTTTGTTGAGTTCTGTCGGCACGGCTGCTCGGTTTTTTTTTACAATTAGTTTCGTAACATATGCTATACATCGGGTTTCAATCTCAACTTTTCTCTACAACCAAGACCAGGTGTTTTGGGACTTCCCCTGCCGTGGCACGCATACTACGCTCGCTCGCCTAGCTACCCTATACTTACAATTCGTTTCGTTAACAGATAAAGTGAATTCTATTCCCATTATCAGTAATGCTCAAGAAATACATTATGGAGTACCCCAAGGCAGTATCTTGGGGCCAACCCTCTTTAATATCTATATAAACGACATTCACGAGCTTCCAATTCAAAATGCCGACATTGTCTGCTACGCTGACGACACGGCTGTACTGTTTAATGGTCCAGACTGGTCCAGCGTTTCGATCGCCGCCGAGAGGGGTATGGCATTGATAAATTCTTGGCTTCAACGAAACCTTCTTACCCTAAACGCAAAGAAAACGCAGTATATTTGCTTTCATAAGACGGCTGCTTCAGCTCCACCTACCACATGCATAAAATTGCATGGTCCGTGTATTAATAGTAGTTCTTGTAATTGTGAAAGTCTTACTAGAGCAAAGGTGTTTAGGTACCTAGGAATAGTCCTGGATGAAAAACTAACTTATAAAAACCATCTTGAGGTTCTGTCTGGCAGGATAAGAAAAGTGGTTAACATTATGCGGAACCTGAGGGATGTAGCCGACGAAAAGTTATTAAAGTCAGTCTATTTTGCATTATGCCACTCTCTTCTGCTTTACTGCATAACCTGCTGGGGTAGCGCTGCTAAATCACACCTGTTAAAAGTAGAAAGAGCGCAACGTTCCGTTCTTAAGGTCATGTACCACAAGCCTTTTAGATTCCCCACAGAGGATTTGTATAAGTTGAGTGGTATGTTAAACGTTCGTCAACTTTTCATTTCCCGTATATCAGTTGCGGTTCATCGTTCTGTCCTAACGACTCCCGGGTACGTGCACGTCCTCTCCAGAAGAGTATACAAAATACGAGGTCCTTCCCGTAAAACTAGCTTCGCCATTCGCTTCGGTGATTCCATCAGGTGTTTCATTTATAATACTGTTGCAAAACACTGTGATTTAAAAAACAAAACCACCATAGAAGCAAAGCGTTTGATCAACAAATGGCTACTTACCCTTTCGTATGATCGTACAGAGAATATATTACGCATCGTGTCCTAAATTTTCTATTTTGGCTTTATAAGTATTATAAATAGATAAATAATAGTAAAATTTAAAATTAAACTTACATTGTTATACTCAATTTTGAATTTGTTATTAGTTTAAACTTACATTTACATTATACTTAAATTTAGATTAGTTATATTAGTTTAAGCCTCATACTTACTACCTACATTATTACTACATACTTAAATTAGTTTAAACCTATATACTTACTACCTACATTATTACTACATAGTTAAATTAGGTTAAGCAGAAGACTCTTTCAAAGCTCACAATATAATATGTATATTAATAATAAGTCTAATAATAAGTATAAGTCCGAAATATATTATATTATGTCACACCTATTAATGGGCTCCGCGATACAGGCTTTGCCTAGTGTGGAGTCCGCTGATATTTCTATTTTGTATTGTATTTTAAGTTAATAAATATTTTTTCATTTTTTTTTTTTTTTTTCATTATGTAATGACCAAAGAAATAAACATGAAAGAAAGGGACAAAGATATGTTGTTACGGTGGTAGAGATAAACCATTTTTAAAATGAACTCCCCTCCACAAACCGTGATAATTTCAACGTGTGAGAGGAAATACTTATTGCATCACTATACTTGTGTGCGTGCTACAACTTCACTGAAAACATTGGCTCATCTGTCTGTCATAGTGATACCGTTTGCTTATACGTTAATGAACATCCAATGGCAAAGATCAATTTATGTGTGTTGTATCTATACATCTTTTTGCATGTACGTGTAACCGCGGTGGAGGGGCGTTCATTTTAAAAATGTTTATCTCTACCTACATGAATTACCGCCCGGGCAATTCCCAAACCCATTGACAAAACTTCTTAACAGTGATGACAACAAACTGCCTGTAGCATCATGCTGTTCCACAGCTATTCTATTGTTCTATTTTCCAAGAGTTAATTGTATGTCATTTATAGTTGACATCAATGTCTTTCCAGCCTGAAAACACCAACGGCACTGTCCCGCACGCCCAAGGCATCGAGCTCCAAGAGCAGACGCAGACAGAGATCGAGCCGCAGCCGAAGCCGGCGGCGGGCGGCGGTCACAGCCACGAGGACGAACCATTCAGCGAGATCATGATCCACCAGGCGATCCACACCATAGAATATGTGCTCAGTACTATCTCTCACACGGCTTCTTATCTGCGACTGTGGGCTCTGTCGCTTGCTCACGCAGGTAAAGTATTTTACTTTGAGTATATTATGTAAACCATCGGTATAGGTATACAAAACTTAGTAAATACAAAACAGGATGAGTTTTTTGCTGTCGTCCCGTACCCAGTTGTCGAGCTTGTTTTGACATGGAAACGTGCTCTAACGGTTAAGGCAAACATCGTGAAAAAACCGGTATGTTCTGAGAATTTTGATAAGTATGAAGAACATGTGCCATTCACCAACCCGCACCATGCCAGCGTGATGAATTCAGGCATCTCTCAGCAAGAGAGAAGTCCCAGATTCCTAGTAATGGTAACGTACCTGTGTGACGTAGACTTATTAGACAGCTACTGGATTATAAACCAATGTTAATTATAATTTCCTTATCCACAGAACTGTCCGAGGTACTGTGGAACATGGTGCTGACGTTCGGGCTCAAGACGGACGGCTACGTGGGCGCCATCAAGCTCTACGTCGCGTTCTTGTTCTGGGCGCTGTTCACAATCGCCATCCTCGTCTTGATGGAGGGTCTTTCGGCCTTCCTTCACACCCTGCGTTTGCACTGGTAAGTGATAAGAACATTCCAGACACCCGTAACAAATATCTGCAGATCGTAAAAATTTTGTTCCGAGGCGGGAATCGAACCCGCAAGCTGCGTCGCAGACAGACCTTCGCCCGCTGCGCCACAGAGGTCGTCGTAATTAAATACTATATTTGAATAGTACCTAAACAAATCGCTTAGTCGGTCAGACGAAACTCTTCTAGACCAATACAAGTCCCTTAGTCGATCCGATGACACCCATTAGGTGTGGTAGTGTTCTTAATCCGGCACCACACGGTATACATAATTAACCTACAATCATCATTCTAGGGTGGAGTTCATGAGCAAGTTCTACTCCGGACTCGGATACATCTTCCAGCCGTTCTGCTTCAAGACTATTCTGGAGGCGGAAGACAATGAAGACTAGACGGGTCTTCGTACCAAACTTAGAATAACACTAGACTAGACGATAATAATTGAAGTAATGTATAAATTGAACATTCATTGATAAGCAAATTAAAATTAAGATCTATCATATTCGGAATAGACGGCGCTAAAAATGAAAGTAACTGGATTTTTTATAAAACCAACTACTTCGAAAAAGAAACTGAAGACAAAATTCAGTTAAAAAACTTTTAAGAATTTGCTTCCTAGGGTGGTTAGCAAAAAGGGTTAAATGACCTAAGCTTATCAATGAAGTCCAAATAAACCTACGATTTGTAGAACACTTTTAGTAACCAGTTATGTACTCAGTTGTAAAATCTGTTTAAAATAAACTATTTGCCGTATTTTTCAGCTATGAAAAAGTGGGCAATAAAGTTGTCCAGATTTATAAAACTGAGTTAGTTTAGATACAACAGTATTTTCAGACTTGAATCAAAAGGTCACAAATGTTAGACGAAAGAATTAAAATATTTTATGCATGTTAAAATGTGTTTTATTTTGCTACCTCTAAAATATATTTTACAAAGAATTATTAATGTACTTATAAATTTACATTTAAAACATAAATACAATAATATGCTCTAGAAGTATTTAACTTGTATTTAACATAAAATTCACTTGGAACCAGGCAACATAAACTCGAAAGTAATACAAGAACTGACTGTACATTGCATTTGCATTTTTAGTACTGCCTTTCTTTCGACGACTTCACTGAGTCCGCATTTTCAATCTCAAGTCCTTAAGTTATTCTTAGCCTTCTCCATAATATCCTTCCGTATCTTCGGGTAGTCAGGTTGAACGTTCAAGATATGCCTACAGACCACAATACACTCCGGGTATTTCTTCAGCTTGAGATATGCGTGCGCCAGTTTGTACCCGGTGGCGAGGTCGCCCTTACCCGCGTGCGTCCACGCGTTGTCGTAGTTGTGCGCTGCGCTTTTATAGTTCTGCTCTTTTTCGGCTAAGTATCCTGGAAAGAAGGAAATATTGAAAGAAAATAAAGAAATATTGATGTATTCTTCTCGCTTTTATGGCATACATTAAAATGTATACTCCACTAGCATACCCGCCCGCGGCTTTGCCCGCTTTCTTTCCTTCCCTGGGCTACTACGACTATTTTAAAACCTATAGCACCTAAATCGGCCCAGCCGCTCACGCGTGATCGCGTAACCAAGGGAAATAGGGACTCTTTTTTTATACATAGAAATTTACATACTAGCGTTTCATTATGGAACGGCAACTTTGTACCCAGACATTGTCTTGAGAAACTCTAAAAATTTTAAATAACTGACGCACGGTATCTTAAACATTGACATAAACATAATGCGAACTGACAATGAAAATGACAATAAATAGAGGAGAAATTACCTAAATACTGATAGGCCGCTGCGCAGGAGTGGTTATGGTTCAGTATCTTGGTGAGGATCTCCTTGGCCGCGTCGCTCCGCCCGGCACTCACTTGTGTATCCGCCACTTCTAGCCAACATCTGGAAATTATACCAACAAATATTTAAAAATAAATTCGAAAATATACCAATCAAAGATCGTACGATCTATTTCACATTCAAAATTTTTGTGAGATATAAAATGAAGGTACGATCTTCTTCCAGCCTCCCGAAAAAGCCGGGTTCCGAAAAGGCTATAGTACCGTAGACCACATACATACGCTGCGGCAGGTTATAAAGAAGACCGAAGAGTATAACTTGCCGCCATGCTTAGAGTTTGTGGACTACGAGAAAGCCTTTGATTCGGTCGAAAAATGGGTAGTGCCTGAGTCACTTCAGCGGGGCCGTATTGACTATCGGTATATCAAAGTGTTGAAGTGTTTTATAGAAACGCCACCATGTCCGTCAGAGTACAAGAACAGAGTTCGGAGGCTATTCCCTTAAAAAGAGGCGTAAGCCAGGGAGACGTTTTTCTCCGAAACTGTTTACTGCCTCTTTGGAAGACGCCTTCAAACATCTGGATTGAACATGGATGATGACGATCTTCTACCATAGGTTCTTGGAATAATTTGAGTGAGCCATTTAGCTTTAATTGTGGAAAGTAACATTATAATAATAGCTTACTTCTCTAGTCCATCTGCCTTTTCCGGAGTCCAAGGAATGGAGGAGATAGTCCGCTTCAGTATGTTCTTGGATCGTGTCGGCTGTTTCAAAATGTTGTAACTGAAATAAAATAAAACTTAAAATGTTGTTTGTGAATGGACCTTTGGCCCAAGTAGGAGAGAAATTAAATTTCTATCATAAAACAAATATTAGTAGAAAATATCTATGATATATCAATAGAAAATATCTATGATATAAAACTATGTTTAAGACTTCATAGCGTAACTTAATTATTATTTATTATATAAAATGAGGGCTTAAACTATTACTTTCTCCACTTTCTTTTAAACCTAGATCTAAGACAAAATTAGTAATAGTATAACTCACGCTTCAGCAATAGCCAGTATCATGTAAGGGTCCTCAACCCCGTCTTCCGAAGCAGCGGGCAGCAAATCTTGCAGCGCTTTCTCCGCTTGAGACTTCTGCTTCGTCGCCAGCTGCAACAGCGCTTGAAGCGCCTTGCGTTCAGATGGTGCCACTTCAACGAGCAACTTTTCTGCTGTTCGTAGTGCTAGGAGGCGGGTGTCGCTGGAAATGGAAATAAGTGATTGTAGGGACATGAATGTGTCACGCGATCTAAAATTTAAAACTAGACCGCTTGACACACGGCGTGTTGTCGCGCAGCATTCATCTGATATATAACATAGTTACTGACGTGTCGGGTCGCTGCGCGTCGTGCTGCGTGAGACAGAGCAGCACGACGCGCCGCGCCGCCGCCGCGCCCCACACGGCGTGCCGCCGCGCCGCGTTCAGCTGACGCAGCGCGGCGGTGGCCTGACCGGAGTACATGCTGCACACGCCGGCACAGTAGCTGTAACCTGGAATAAAAAGTTCATGCTAGATGGAAATCGGAAAGATGACGAGATCACTTGATATCACAGCTGTTGAATAAAAGATATTACAAAACGTAGTATAAAAAAGAAAAAAAACTGTCTAAGTGTGTATAAGAATATTGCCATATTGGTGAATATAAGAAAGAGATGAACAGCAATAGAGTCCTAAAGATCTGCAAAGTAAAAGATGCAGGGTCGATTGGCCCTTGACTTGTAAAAGGTCCTAGTCCAGTCATTATAGGAGTTCACCTCTAAATTCGAGATACCCAGCTGTAATTTTGTAAATACTTGTATATTAACACCCTCAAAGTTGTCTCAAAACCTACCGATTGTAGGGTGTTCGCAACCATTAAAATTTCAATTGGAATCGTTATCTGCACTAACAATTCGCTATGGAGTTAAGCATTATCTATGACTAATGCATACCTTGATCCTCCTTATCCCCTAAAGTCTGCTTGGCGAGGTCCAAGGCCTGCTCCGCTTCAGAAAGCTTGCCTCTGCGCCACTGCACCTCGATCAGCTGCGCGAGCGCCTCCCAACTGGTCGGCTTCACGGACAGGATCTGATTAAGATGTCGCTGGGCTGTTTCGAAGTCTACCTATAGAAAAGGAACCCTTAGAGCTCTGCCTCACCAGGACGCCATGGCGACGTAGCCAGGCTACGCCTCCAGCAGTTAATATTGAAATGTATGTCACTCACTTGGAGACGGTCGGCAACGTCGCCAATTTGGAAGCGTAGCCACAAGCGACAGCTCCCTACATGGCTACTGGCTACTCTGGCGACTGGCGACGTTGCCACTATAATGTACACGAGTAAATTGCACCTCCCTCACTCAGTCGCCAGTCAATAGCCAATTTGGACTTGTATTTTATGCGAAAAAATGACAGTCGAGATGCCATGGCCACTCGTCATGGCGACCTCTGGTTGCCAAAAGTAGCCAGACTTGCGACGTCGCCATGGCGTCCTAGTGAGGCAGGACTCTTACAATCTTCTTCGTTCTTAACTAACTTTACATTTATAAAATATATTTTTTTTAAGATTATAACACACCAACGTTGAAACTGCTATTCTGGCCACATTGGTGGCTGGTCACATTGATAAATAATTGCTTTCGGCTTTTTTTAGGATTTACCTTTCTAAATGCCAGGTCCGCCATCATAACAGCGGCCGATTCGTTGTTCGGGTCAGCACTCAGTAAAACTGCACACGTTTGTTCACATTTCTCGGCGTTGTTCATCTGAAACAAGTTTTAAGTATTTTTCTAAGGTCCAATATCACCAATTAACTTGTTACAATTTCAACTGAACCGAATTCATCATAATCATTGATTTGAGCAAACAAACTTAAATGAAATTGTATCTTCAAACGCTGAAGAAAAAAAAACCCCGAGGTCACTCCGTGAAGCCTGTGAAGACCCCAGGAGGATTCTGTGCTTTTGGACGGAGTAAGGTTGGTTATACTAGCAAATCTCATCACGCATAATGGACCGCCTTTGAGTCTAAAAGCGGAAGACTGAGCCATCCTAACTATTGAATTATGGAAAAATAAAAATTATACTTCGGCCGCTAAGAGATTGCGTTCCGGTTCATTTTCGAGGAACGGTTACAAACTCATTATGTTGTGCCCATCACTAACGTGTCAAACTGACATGTGTCATAAACGCATTCCCACAGCGGCCGAACTATAAGAATACCTGTGCAAAGAGCTTGGCCAGCGCTAGCATAGTGTGTGGGTCTCTCGGTGCGTGTATGAGCGCCTCCGCATACAAGTTGGCCGCCGCGGCCGGCTCGCGCGCCGCACGCGTCCGAGCCAACGCGCACAGAATGCTAGATAGCTGCTGCTTCTCTTGCTTTAGGTCTCCTCTTGAATCTGGGACAATATACAATACAATATACTTTGTTGCACACCAAAAAACAAAAACACATTACAAAAAAATATAGGTACATAAAAAAGTTACAATGGGCGGCCTTATCACTAAAAGCGATCAAAATAAATCTAATCAAATCTCAATCAAGTAATCTCAATCTTACTATAAAAACTGTCGTGGTTTGATAAACTCATATTGTGATAAAAGGCAATACACGAAGCCTTTTTGAACAGTGCACTGCGGACCGGCAAGCGGCCGCGATCCGTGCAGTGTTTGGTCCTGAAGAAGTCCCGCGTTTTGGGACCGAAATACAACGTAAAAAATGTTCTTGTATTGCCCGTTTATCTAAATATGAATAATCTCAATCGTTTACGAATTATTTTCGTACAAGCTGCATATCTACGAACCTTCATAAGGTTGGATAACACGAACAGTTTCATCTTAGTACGTAGGACATCAGAAACTCAAGGACAACACGCAGCAGAGTCGTTCTATGTGCAGTAACAACTTACTACTTACTAACTTACTTACCAATCTCGATCCTTTTGACCACAGCGTTCTGCAAGTCCCTCGTTTCTATTAGAGAATAGTGCAACTTACCAATCTCGATCCTTTTGACCACAGCGTTCAGCAAGTCCCTCGTTTCTATTAGAGAATAGTGCAACTTACCAATCTCGATCCTGTTGACCACAGCGTTCTGCAAGTCCCTCGTTTCTATTAGAGAATAGTGCAACTTACCAATCTCGATCCTTTTGACCACAGCGTTTTGTAAGTCCCTCGTTTCTATTAGAGAATAGTGCAACTTACCAATCTCGATCCTTTTGACCACAGCGTTCTGCAAGTCCCTCGCCTCGGCTAACACGAGATGCGTGTTACCGGCTGTAGGGTTCTTCAGTTCTCTGCTCTTCGTCTGAATCAGCAACATTCGAACCCGCCGCTTCAGTGTGGACACGTCTTTATCTTTGTTGTGCATTTGGTTCAGTTCGGAGGATATTATGGTGTCGACTTTATCGAATTGCTTTAGCTGTGGAATGATTTGAAAAAATTACGTTACAATGTGATGAGGAGCTAAGACAAATGTGACATTCAGTAACCATGTCGTTATACAACCCCTAGAAATATTGTAACGTTATGAACAAAGAAATAATTTTTTGGAAAAGTAAAAACCGTCTACATTATGATGTACCTAGCGTATCTACATTAAATGTCATTTCAATCAAAATAAAACATTTTCAAAAACTGACTGTTTTGTATGCAAAATAATAAATATTTGAAAAAATACACACTGCATCAATGGCGCAACTTCGCAATTAGAAAAGGTAAGGTAGGTAGGTGAGTATATCTAAGTTGTACTGAGTCTAAGAGCCTCATAAACATCACATAACACACGTGCGCTGGCCCTCAAGCATTTCAATATTACAATGTTGATAAGCGCCATCTGTTGGCAAAAATTATAACTAAATAGTCAATGACCTTGACGAGTAGCTCCAAGTAGTCGGCGCGCAGATCATCATCATTGAGCCGTCGCACCGCGCCCTCGTAGTGCTGCGTGGCCGCGTCATACTCGTGCATTAGTACGAGCGCGGCGCCGAGCTTCTTGATTAGTTTGATATCGCTCGGGTTCGCTTTTACTGCGGCTTCGTAAGATTCCGCCGCTTGGATTGGCTCTAGAAATCGTAAAAAAAATATAGTTTTCAGGACATTTTACAAAAAAACTACATCGCAATTACAATACAATCGGATTGGCCTCTTATTGTCTTATTTTAATCACATTTTTAATCTACATAGAATGGCGGATGGCATACTATTAATTAATGTTGTTTTTCTAACTTAAGAATAAATAGCATTGTTTTAAAGTTACTCACCATGAATCGACATAAAAGCATCACCCATCATAGTATGAGCGTCCGACATGGGATGGTTGCTAACAATATCTCTGAAGCACGCCGTGAACATGGCTCTATCGCCCTTCTCCTTCAAGTAAATATGTGCCATTTTGCTGTGAGCTTGAAAGTAGTAAGGTTGGCCAGGTTTGATCTCGTTGAGGATATTTAAGGCTGTGTCTACGTCGCCTTTTTCTAAGGATAAGTCTGCGCGGGCTATGAGTAGGCGGCCTTCTTCTGATGTGTAGGATAGCTCTTGAATGGCGTCCTGAAAAGAAGACATTAAAACTACTTAAACTAGAAAATTTTCGTTAAAGCGGTAAGTCCACAAAGCTTTTTAATTTTGATAAGCGCCATCTAATGACAGCAATTTAACTAAATATGTATTATCTATTAAAATATGTATCCTTAGGATCAAGAAACACCAGCTGTGCTGCCGTGTGGTGCCAGCCTATGAATAGTACTGGCCCGTCAAACCGCTTAAGTGATTTGAATACCACAAGATGGGCAGCAACTGCAATCACCAACCGCGATGAATAGCTAAAATGTAAAAATATAAGAAAAAGCGTGTCCTGTACAACTAACCTGCATGGTCTTCCCGGCTTCTGCCATCTGTCCCAAAGCGGTCTGTATCTCAATCATTTGCAGATACAACGTCGCCTTATCAATGATATTCAAATCCGAATCCAGCATCCGATTGCTCATCATACTTTTACTACTAACAATCTGTAGACTAGTCGTAAAACTGCTCAAAGCATCAGAAAGTTCATTCATGTTCTTCAAAATCACAGCATTTAGGAAATGGTACATCGCACTGTCGCGTATTTTGAAGTTATAGCTAAGACATACTTCTAAACTTTGAGAAGCTTTTGCAAAAGCTTGCTGCTGTATGTAAATCTGGGATAGCAATACTTGACTCCCCGCATGGGTGCTATCGATATCGTTAACTTTTAAGGCTACGTTCTTCGCTTCGTTTGCAAACCCGAATAGAAACTTTAATCGAGCCAGCTCGTATAACGCTGATATCAATCCAGGACAAGCTTCGACAATAGAATTAAGGATATCAAAGCATGTTGTGACTGAAGAGTCGTTACCATCTTGAGTATAAAGTAAATAACCTACAATTACCGAAGGTTTTTTGGGTAGATGTTTTTTATATTCTCTCAAAACTTCAAGCAAGAAATCGGGATCTAAATCTTTAATGTAGTTTAAGCTGAACGGACTCCGTTTGGCAAATGCAAGCTTGGTTTCATAAGCTGTGTTTAGAAACGTCGTAGCATTCACAGGATTCTTAACATTTAACTCTGCTGATATGCGGTAAAGTACCGGCATTTTGACAGCTCCTTGCATTTCAAATAACAGCTCAATTTGCTGAGCAATCTGATCTGTCGGTCCATTCTCATGCAATTGACATAGGGTCAGACCACAAAGAGCAGTGATCGAGTTGCTATCTAATTTACTAGCTGCCTTGAAGAAATTCAAAGCTTCCTTATATTTCCCCTGTAGAATACACTGGTAGCCAACCTCACTTAAATAATCTACGTTGCTAGGATACATCTCGGAAGCGTACTGAGCGAATCTGTACACTTGTGTCAGGACTGCACTCGATCTAGCACAGACCTTAGAAAATATCTGAGTGGTATTGTAAAACTGATATCCATTATGAGGCTCCGTACTTTCTAACACATCAAAGAATCTATTCAGCAAGTCAGCTGCTTCTATATAGTCCGAGTTTTTACATAGAGCTATATAAATCTTGACTTTGTATGCTTCTATGTTGTCTGGCTCAAAATGAAATATTCTCTCCATAGTATCAATAATGGCATCCCATTTTTGCATGGCAAATTCGTTTTTCATTTTCTCTAATAGAGGCACAACTTGACCAGGATTGTGGATAATTAATCTATCTAGAGTTAAATTAGAATCTTCGTATTCCTTAGAGAAATATTTGAACTTCGCCAGGCCAAGTAAAGCATCTAAGTTCTTGTCACTTTTGTTCAAAGCAAGCTCCAAGCAATCTAAAATTGCTGTGTTCATTTCACCATAATTTAGGTACATATCATTCCATCCCTTTAAGATTATAGCTTCTATATTATTGGAGTCTTTTCTCAGAGCCTTATTGATGTAATCTGACGCCTTTTCAAACTTCTCAGCTAATGACAGAACTAGCCCTGTATAGTAGAAGGATATAGAATTGGCAATTTTCTTTTGTTCTTTAAGTTTCGATTCAAGGTTGTACAACGCATCTCTGTCTACAGAACTGGTTCTTTTGTGTGCGAATATTAAAGCAATGACAACAGCCAATTCGAAATCCCTTTCATTTTGCAATGGCAGAAGTTCATTGATACCTTTTTGGACTTGTCCTTCTAAAAGACAGGCAATGGCGTGATAGAATGAGAACTCAGCACTGTCGCCGAACTGTGAAAGAGCCTGCTTTGCAATCTCTTGTGCATTTCCATAACACTTTTCCCTCAAATTATAAAGAATGTTACATCTAAGCCAAACTATTTCCATCTTTTCTGCTCTTAGTCGTCCAAATGAATTTTTACATTTAAATTATTATAAGATGATTTATTTTTGTTGTAAAAAGCAGCAAGAAAATGGCACTTCACTATAACACTCAGATTCTTCTCTGATGCATGATCAAACGCGAACTGCAATAGAAAAATAAATAATATATATTTCTAGATTTTGGCTGTACGATATTATCAAAGCTGGAAAGGGATTTATACAAAAACATCATTTTCAAGTTACTGCTTAACACCTGATATAACTTATTGAGACATTAGATATCTCAAATCCTGAAGACATAATAATAGACTCCATTAAGGAGACCAGCGCCCATAATAGGAAATTATGGATATGGGTTGTTTGATGTTGATGGTAATTACAAGTTTTCACACTGAACACAGATTCGGAACAGGTCGGAACATAATATCCTTAGGTAAGAAAAAGTAAATACTTTATTTAGAATAAAAGGCAAAGAACTTAAATTGCAAGACTAAAAGTCTTGACAATTTAAGAATTTAAATCGTCAAGACTAAAAGTCTTGTCAATTTAAATTACTCATAAATTTTATAGTTTTTTCTTTCAAGTTTAATTTGATATTAGTACCAGTTACACAATCTTCAAGCTTACAACAGATGATGCTGTGTGAATTGTACAATATAAATCTCAGTTTGAAAAAAAAAGAACCCACCTTGGCTAGCACCTTGCCAACACCTTTTCCTTGAAATTCCGTTGGTACATTTGTATACAAAAACTCTATAGTTTTATCATTTAGTTTATATTCTAATGTAGCTTCATCTGAAACAATAAAACAAAATAAAATTATAGAAAATAGTTTTCAACTCAATCAAAATAATATAATGAGTAAAATAGATTAATTTAATACCTATGAAATAAGCTAAGACAAACATGATGACAGGTCTAGGGTCTCCTGATTATAATACATTACAAGATTCTAATCAGGAAATTGCGCTTGCCCAGTAGTAAGACCTATTAATTATGGGTTGTTTCAATGATGATAATGATAATAAACATTTGTGTGTTTAGGGTATCTTTCAGGTAAAAGATACCATTATGTTTACTTACCAAATGGAGTCACTGGAAAACAAGGTTTGGCTGGGAGGACTAAAATGGTTTCTTTTAATACGATACGTAGGGTAATGATAATGGTATGTATGATGTTAAATCAGTTAAAATATGAAATTTTACGCAATAAAACGACTTTTACGTACTGACGCCGTCGTGGTATGTTGTCATGAATTGTTGCTTAGCAACATCGTTGATCACTCTAGCTCCTGATGTGACGAACGTCCTCAAGCCAGCGCGTGTTAGCATGGCCAAGTACCTAAGTTTCGGTAATAACAATTTTACTAGCACTATCAAACACAAAATATTTTTTTGTAAAAGCCGAAAACGCAGTTTGTTTTGGTTCCAATTTCAAAACAGTCATTGACAGTGACATAACATGACATTGATAGCAGAAAATACTTTAGATTTGACTTTGACTTTTCCTGTAGCTGTAAACGCGGTAATTTTTAAATACTACAAAATAATCGGCTAACTATACTGAATTAGAAAACTTTATAATTATATCATTATTTGTAGAGCATTAGTTATGTAATGTATCTTTTATTGGGAGTCCTTAAATAAATACCTAAATAGAGACATGAATTTTTTTTTATGATTTGGTATTTATTATACCTACATAATACTGACACACTAACAACGGGTGAAACGATTTTGATTTTGTTTGTTTTGTTTGAAAAGAGAATTTAGTCGGATTGTTCTGTGTTTGTAAATACAGTTAACCGTTTACATTTACAGGATATATAGGGATGAAGTGGGAAACAGTATCAAATGTTTTCAAATACGCCCAAGAAGTAGGTTATTATTATTTTTATTATTATTATTTTTACCTATCAGTTGGAAGGACATGGTGTTTGTAGATAACAAAACTGTGAGTTTAGAAATCGATGCAGCCGTTTACAACTACTGAATAAATTCTGGAGTAAATTCTTTTGCCCAGCAGTGGGACACAACAGGAGAATCGTAATCGTAGAATTTTAAATTTTATACACTTGTACTTACCAACCTATGCTTACCAAATAATATGAAGCACATGCGTGCACCTCACGTGTAAAGAAGAAAAGCATTAGACCCACAAAAGCCTACCGGTACGTACGGCTTGGTCCCTCTATCCGGTCTGAGACCGTGCGCCTACGCACTCAGTCACACGCCGGGCGCAGCGCGCGCAACGCGCCTAAGCCTCTCTTTGACCTCGTGTAGTGAATCAAACATCGGAACTCTGTGACTGTGTGAAATAGCTGTATGGAATTCTCAATTGTAAAGCTAGTGGTAGTGATACTGACAGGGTTGGTTAATGTGGAGGCGGCTTGGTTGAATGCGATTCTCTAGCGAGTTTATTCATACTTAATTACTTAGCTAACTTAATAGTATACCTACCATACATACATAATAATAGTTAATATATATACATACTTAGGTAGGTAGGTACATAGGTACCTACCTACCTAAGTATGTATATATATTAACACTTAGGTGAAGAAGAGCCTATTCTAGTGGTAGGTAGTGACTAGGACTATTATGTCTCTCATGTTATAGAGCGTTAGAGTCTGTCTAACGAAAGCTGGCACTGGGCATTTTTCGAAACTTTTCACATGGCAATACATCATGTGTTTCCACCTACGGACATTATGCTCTATAACGGGGTAAAGTCAGGGTGATAAAAAATAATAATACTTGCTAACGAATTATAGTTCACTTTAATGAACACAAGAAGTAATTCTTTAATTTTTTATAAATCATAAATCGGATAAATATACAATTACGTGTGGTACATCCATAAAAATTTGACTTTAAAAGATTAGGGAAAATTGGTCTCGGTGTGTGGCAATACTATTCCTTGATGTTTTGGTGGATATTAAAAATACATTTTGAGAATTTTGCGTGTTAAAATGCCTCAAACAATCAACGGTAGCGAGCGAAGGCTGTTATTCTGTATGATATCTAAGTATCAGGAGAAGCAGCAGGAAAAAGAAGCTGAATTTCTGCAGAAACAGGATTGTTTACATAATGTGGTTGATTTCCTAAGTTTGTAGTGCACAAACATTTTGATACTTTGATCCCATTTTTGTGGTTCTCGACTTTTATTTTCTTTTTATAATACTGTTGCCTTCTTTTATGATAGCTAAATAGCATTACTACATATTTGGAAAAAGAAACATTTTATTGAAGTAAATTTATGAATTATGATTCAAAATTCTGACTTTGATTACGATGAATAAAAAAAAACTTAAATAATTGAGACTTTTATTTATTACTTACACTAAGATATTTCTAAGATGCACCCTAGGCGTGTAGGTAATCTGAAGAATATTACTTGTTTATATCGGAGTAAAAAAAATATGTAAGGATATTTATTTAGAATAATAGAAAAGTATCAAATTATGTTATTCCAAGTTATCACATTATTTAATGTATTGCCATACTAAATTTTTTTGAATTTGCCGGGGTTTTTCAGGGCCATCTTTTGTTAGACAAACCATAACCGTTAATTCGGTTCCCGCCGATTTTCGGGGTTGTATAAAATACTTAGGACATAATTTTATTTTATTTATTATCGAGGCACCGCTAACGAAACCTACACAAACATTACAAAATCATAACTTAATTTACACCTTAATTTTTAAGGTAGCTACCTGGGTAAGATAGGTAGGACTACTGTCGCCTTTTTTCTGGGCTTAAAATCATGGCGTAGGTAATCTAACAACGTAGGTACTCTAGGTATTGATTTGTATAACTGACGGATGATTAAGATTATTTTTAGTAAAGCTTATTATTAGTCATTGTGGACCCACACTTAAGTCTGTATGTGGGCATACAGAGAAGTATAGGTACATTATGTCATCTACAATTCAAATCAAAAGTAAGGCTATGTAGGTACCTACTACCAACTTTGGACTTACTCCAGGTTGAATAAATGCTATATTACGAATAGTAGTATACCTAAGTACCTATGTGCATTTTAGATTTCAAGTATCTAGGTACCTACCGATAAAATCATATTATGAGGTGAAGTGTGTATAAAACTGCCTTTATCTATAGGTACTTATCTCAGCTTACCTTAGGTACTGATCCTTAAAACGATGCTACCAACTTTACCATCCTAGCTAATGCATTTTCTATTAGTTTCTTTAGTTCACATTCATTCTCTTTCCTCTTTCACGTTGGCGTTTGTGTTTTGATTAACAACAATATTTTAGGCTAGCTCGTGCTAACGATGAATCACTCTTCTGTGAGTTCAAAATAACGAACAAAATTAGTGATGTGACTACATAATCAATTGCCAATAGGGAAGTGAAACGACAATATTGGCAGAAGTGTAAAAAGGATAGCAAGTGTGTGAGTGCGCGGTCTTATGGGGCAATGTGTGTCCCGGGGTCATCCGGACCCTTACTCCCGCCACTACGACGCTGAGAGCATCGCCAGCAGTGTTGGAAGCTGTAGAAAGGTACGATAATAATACTTTTTTGTGTTTTCGTTTTCAGAATGCCACAGCTTGGGATACAGTTTTTTTTAATTGATAATAGACCCTTGCTTGACCACAATCTCACCTGATGGTAAGTGTCGATGTGGCCGAAGATGGATCGCAAGGGTCTAGAAGGTACCTACCTATTCACTTTTGTCTTGAAGAGACCCAGATTATAAGTCTCAGGAAACACAGCAGCAGGCAACGTATTCCAAACCTTAGCAGTGCGAATAATAAAGGTGGAGGAGTTTCTAGGAAAATTGTGTCAATTTTCTTCTTCATCGGTTTATTTACTGCAGAAAACGTCTAGTTGCTACCTCTATGTTCCGAAACATTATTTTACACAATGTATGAAACAACCCATAGAGTAAATAACAAATCATTAAGGCGCTACCACCCCTCAATTGCACTTTTTCAAATAGAAAAAAATAATACTTCTTAACAAACCACGCATCCAATTTTAATATATGTGTTACTTCAGGATATTACCTAGGTTTTGATCGAAGGAAAACATAATAGCTGAAACTTTTCTCGATAGATTTATTTATTGAAAATGACCCTTTTAAGAATTTAAAATGCAAATATTTGGATAACTACTTTGAATATCAACATGGAATTTATTGTAAAAGATAGGTAATAAGATGATCTAGATTTTGGTCGAAGGATTTTTTGAAGAAGATTCAGGAACTAATTTTAATCAATAAATTATTCAAAAAGCTGCACGCGCATTGCGTGCAGCTTTGCATCTCAACCGTTCTTTCTACTACTGAGTACGGGTTTTCCCGATCTAATCTAATAAAGATATTAGGGGTAGGTATAGGTACCTATATAAAAATACGACCTGTTGCTAAGAACAGATTAAACAGATACCTACCCGGTCGTATAAGTGCAAAGATTCGTGAATGATACGACCTTTTGTAGAGCTTTTAACTTGTTTGCAATCAATCATTACCAAGGTTGCCATGCTATATCATTTTCTAAGACATTTTTAGGCTAGCTCGACCTATTAATACATAGGTTATTATAAAAATTGCTGGATAATTCACACAGCCATATCTAGCCCCGTTGTACGCTTGTTCTAATTGACACACTGTTACTTATCCCAAATTATTGTTTAAGAAACCAGTTAGGTATCTAGCTGAAAAAACGAGTAAAATTCAAATTTAAGTTGAATTAAAGTTTATCCATTTATATTCTACATTTTCTATTTGAGCATCTTAATCGTAAAATGATTAAGTACCTATAATCATAGTCCATTCGAAGTTAAATTAGGTAGGTAGTATTCCGTATTCCGATAAAGTTCTGAAGAATTTAACAGCTGATTCAGTCATAACAGGTTTAAGACCTAATTTCACCACTCTCTGTTTGTTAGTTTAAGTAAATAAATCCATAAATAGTCCATAAATATACGTAAACTGACAGTGATTAAAAACAACGGGATGTTAAACTAACAAACAGAGGAGTGGTGAAATAAGGTCTTAATCTAAAACAAACAAAACATATGCTCAGTAGGAATGTCAATTGAAGATGTAATCTACATGTCTGCCTGTGGATCCCTGCTGACTATAATTTCCGAGACATCAGCATTGCCCAACTGACAGATTCGGGGCACTGACCCGGTGTACCTAATCAAGGGCCAGCTTTTATACCAACGAATAAGACCGTTATTAATCTTAAGATTAGATTGTCATGAAAATCATTGGTCATAATGATAACCATCAATATTCAGACCCAACAACACTCGAATGCCAATGTGTACCAACCAACCTAACAGGTAGACATTGTATGTATAAGTAGGTAGGTAAATCTTTACTAAAATATTATTACAATTTCAGCATTTATGTAAGCGCATGCTGTCAATAGGTAATGCGAAACCAAATCTAGCGTCACAGTTGTGGCAAATAGGTATTTTAGGTATAACCTATCTACCTATTACTTACCTACCTAGGTATTGTTAAGGATATCTACGCGAGTGCGAAAACTGTCGCATCGAATTTTGTTTCTTAAAATAATTTCATTTACTCATAACTTATTACGGTTTTTTGCTAATGCAACTTTAATTAGTGAGCTTTTTCGCTGTAAATAAGTTAGATAAGACGATAAAATATCGAATGGATAGGTAATCTTCTTGTATCCAAGAAGTCTCTAGACAACAAAGTTAATTAGTTTTACATTGAGGTCTATATCGTGTGCCTTCCTTTGGGAAATGATAGGTTTAGTTTCATTAAAACAAGTTTCCTTAGGTTTCTGTTAAATTTATTACGAAACGATACAAATAGGTATACCTATACGATATAAAATACCTAATAAACCTATACTAATCTAGAGGCTTTTGCCCTGCAGTGGGATAGTGGATGCTAATAAATAAATATAGACTAATATTATTTGTTTGTTTGAACATGCTGATCTATATGGTTCGATTTGACAAATTCGGATGTGAAATAAATCGTTAGATAGTTCATTAGAAGGATTGATTAGGTATATAAACTAAAGGTAAGTACCTATATTATTTAGTCATTCGCCACACAAAACACATATCAATGCACATGAAACAAAAATTACGTAGATAACGTTTTTGTGTGCAAAAGTGCAGATACATTTTTCAAAAAAAAATCCAGAGGTGCGCGGAGGGGTTTGAACCCACGCCCTTCGGAATGAAAGTCGAGTGTGCTCCCACTTAGCCGACACGGCACGGCACCATAGCATAGCATAGCTTGAAATGCAGTGAGAGTTTCCGTCTCGCTGCACAGTGTAACAGCACTAATTAGCTATGTAACAGACAGATAATCTACCACATAGCTTTCATATTGGTACATTAATTACTAGCTTCTTCAACTGAAACAGTTTTGTAAACTTAATTGGAATGTTACAGTGTGCTATTATGTGATCTGATCTCGCTTATTTGGGCTTTCGGTGTTGGTGGCTAGGTAGGTAATTATTTCTGATGTTTATTCAGCGGTAAAAGGTGCGATTTTATATAACCACTCCAAAAGAGTTCTTACTAAAGGGCAACATTGCTTTCCATTTCTACCTCTTATAGTGTCCATATGGCTAGGACCGCCGGTTGCATCACTGTGTTTCTTTTGGTGAAATACATATAAATTAATTAGCTACCTAACTAATTTCTGGAAATAGGTACCTACTTAAAATGTATTAAATAAATTTATCATCATCACCCCTGTTTTCGTACTGCTGGCACACAGTGACTTCTCTTTTGACGAGAGATATTTAGTCTTAATTCACCACTCTGGCCAAGGCCGGGTTGGTGAATGACACACATGTCCTTCAAAATTTTCAAAGCTATCAGAACATGTAAGTTTCCTCACGATGTTTGCCTTCACCGATAGAGCAAGTTTTTTAAAGCGCACACAATTTTTTCTGAAAGTAAAATTGAAATATTTGCCATTCCAAATGTACAAAATGTGTGTTCCAAATTCAAAACCTATACATAGGTACTCAATCAGTCCTCCAATCAGTAATCAATTCTGATTACAAACACATTGGATCACTAGAAAGCAGCCAATCTTGAACGAATCCTATAATTTTTCCTCATTACTATTCCTGACTTGCAAAGCATTGTATTATGACAAAATGACAATAACATTATCTTTGCAAATGCCTTATCGAAGAATATTGCGCTCTAAATAGGTATACCTAGAGTCAGAGAGAAGTCTTAGGTACTTTAGTACACACGCAACAATAGATTGAATCCGATTTACTCCATTCTGAATTAATTACAATAACAATAATACGGAAGCCGTCGCTGATTCTTTGAACAGTAGAATCATGTGAAAGTCTGCCTCCCGTATCAATTTACATTTTGCGGGCAACTACTATGCATTAAAATAAAAGACATCCCAGATATTGTTACCTACTAGTGGTTATCTAGTGCCTACTACTTTCTCTGAAAACAAATATCTCTGGGACTGTTAATGCGGTTGGGAAGTAATTTAATACAGATCAATGAAAACTTGAATTAAAAAGGGTAGTCGTATAACCACACAAATTTGTTTTATGTAAAAATGTAGTCTGTAAGGGAATAAAAATTGTGGAGTACTTGGATTTTTGTACATCTATTTGTCTATGTTATACTGTGATGAAATTGGAAAAAGCATTGGTAAGTTTTTGAACATTGGTATGAAGCATTCTATAATAAATAATTGTTTCCCTAACTCTGATTTACACCAAATCATGAAAAATATAAAAAATGATAATTCTTTGACTAAAAATACAAATTTAATAATTTTGATTGGAAATAGGGGAAATGTAAAGAAGTCTGACCTAATTAATTATATGGATGAATTATTTTCTCTAAAAATAGGCCAAATTGTATTCTATACATTTCCTTTTAGTCAGAAGTTGCCACAAATAGAAAATAATATTAGATATAAGCTTAACATGACATTGCATACTATCTCATGCAATAACCCTGTACATGTGATTGATACTAACAGTATAGTTAGTAATAAATTTTACTTGACCAATGGTAATTATTACCTACCTAATTTTTACATGCGACAATTAGCTGATTCGCTATGTTATTATTTAAGTATAACAGCCAATAATTTGGCTATAAAAAATGCTTCTTTTGAGCATAGCAATATAGTAAAGTCCTTGGAATTTTATCCAAGTTCTTTAAATTAGATTATAAGACAAAAGAGGAAATCTCTTGCCAATTAATTCAATTAAATAGAAGTAATAGTAATTCTGAGAAAATATCTAATAGTATGAATCACAAAAAACACAATAAAATAAATAATTGTAAACAAAATGCAAAATGTTATACCAACTTGGTGCATCAAAATATTCAAGGATTAAATAGTAAATTATTTGAATTAGAATTGTATTTAAACTCTTTTAATATTGATATAATATGTATTACAGAGCACTGGCTTAGAGACCATGAGCTCATGTTTAACTTCCCCAATCACCAGGTTGGTAGCTCATTTTGTAGAACACATGTTATCCGAGGAGGCTCTTTGATACTCATTAATAAGACATTAAAATTTAAAAATAGACAAGACATTACATCCTTGTCAGTAGAAAGCCAAATTGAGGTAGCATGTGTAGAGTTGGAGCGGAGTCTTATAGTAAGCGTATATACACCCCCTTCGGCATCATATGAGATATTTGAAAAGGTCATGGACCATATTTTAATGAAAATATGCAACACAAGTAAAAGTATCACTATATGCGGTGATTTCAACATAAACCTTTTAGAAGTTAATGCATTAAGTACTAGATTATGTAGTTTATTCAGTTCTTATAACTTGTTTCCTTTGTTTTTGGAACCAACTAGAATAACAGAAACTTCAGCAAAATGTATAGACAATATATTCACTGGTCCTAATGAAAATATAATTGAGAAAAAAATAATCAGTAACTTAAAATCAGACCACCTAGGGCAATTAGTAAAATTTGAAATAAAAGATAGACCAAAATATGTCAAAAAGATAATTAATTATGTACCGGTCACTACCAATCGATTTGAGAGGTTTAAATCAAACTGGGATTTAAAGCTTCCTTTTGATTATAGTAACAGTAATCCCAGTCAACTCTATAGTACTTTTTTTAATGAATTCAATAAAATTTTTAGTTCAATATTTACCACTAAGTCAATGGTAGTGTCCGACAAACCTGCCTTTAGCGAATGGGCAACTGTGGGTATACATAAAAGCCGTCAAAAACTATATGAATTGTATAATGAAAAGCAGTTTAACTTCTGTAAAGAGTTTAGAGATAAAGTCAAGTCATACTCAAAAATTTTCAAAGCGGTTTGTCAAATAGCTAAATCTAATTATATTAGTTCAAAAATTAAAAATAGTAGTAACATTGTTAAAACTACCTGGAAAATAATTAATAATGAAACCGGTAGAACTCAAGACTCTAATACAGAATTTAAACTGAAAATAAATGATATTGTTATTGATAATGATCATGATGTAGCGCAAGCTTTTGAAGGCTTTTTTACTGACATCCCTGTGTCTACAACTAGAACATTAAACTCATCACATGTCATTGCAGAGTCATTATTAAAAGAAAATGTACCCAGTTGTAAAATAGATTTTCACTTTAAATATGTAAACACAGAAGACATTTTAAAAGCTTTCAAAATGATTAATGTAAAGAAAACCAAAGATCTCTGGGGTATCTCTGTACAAATACTTAGATCACTAATACAGACATTTGCGTCTGAATTAGCTTACATATTCAATAAATGCATTGACTCTGGTGTATTTCCTGACTTAATGAAACACAGCAAAATTGTACCTCTGTTCAAATCAGGTACTACGACGGAACCAACTAACTTTAGGCCAATATCGGTACTGCCTACGTTTAGTAAAATATTTGAGAAACTTATTTTAATACAAATCTCACAGCATTTTCATACTAATAATTTATTACACAATAAGCAATATGGCTTCACCAAATGCAGGTCCACTACTGATGCTGGCGCAGAGTTGCTAACGCATATCTATGATGCGTGGGAAAAGTCGCAAGATGCATTAGGAATTTTTTGTGATTTATCGAAGGCATTCGATTGTGTAGACCATGAAACATTAATCAGAAAATTACATCATTATGGAATTAGAGACAAGTCTTTGGATCTTTTTGCTTCTTACCTAAGTGAAAGGATTCAAAGAGTTGATGTCAATGGTAAGCGGTCCCCAGGGTCTTTGGTTACAATGGGTGTACCGCAGGGATCAATTTTGGGCCCGTATCTCTTTTTAATATACATAAATGATTTACCCCATCTTGTAAAGAATGATCACGAAATAGTGTTATTTGCTGATGACACCTCTCTTCTGTTTAAAATGAATCGACGTACCAATAATTATGACAAGGTGAATAACGCTATTTCAAAAGTAGTTCATTGGTTTAACTCTAATAACTTGTTACTTAATGAAAATAAAACCAAATGTATAAGATTTACATTACCAAATGTTAAACAAGTTAAGGCAGATATCAAAATAAAGGATAAAAACTTAGAGTTAGTAAAAAGTACTGTATTTTTAGGCATAACACTAGATAGTAAGCTTCAATGGGACGCTCACATAGATAAGTTATCGAAAAAGCTCAGTTCTGCGGCTTTTGCTGTTAAAAAAATCCGATATTTAACTAATGTAACTACATCTAGACTGGTCTACTTCAGTTATTTTCACAGTGTTATGTCGTATGGCATATTACTCTGGGGGAGTGCTGGAGATGTTCGACTTAATAATATATTTGTGCTTCAGAAAAGAGCTGTTCGATCTATCTATAAAATGAGCCCAAGAGAATCTTTGCGTGAAACATTCAAGGACATAAACATATTGACAGTTCCCTGTCAGTATATTTATACAGTCTTAATGTATACCCACAAAAACATCAATAGTTTTCCTAAGAAAAGTAATAGACATAATTTTAATACTAGAAATAAGGAAAAACTAGCTTTACATATTACTAGGCTACATAAGGTTAATATATCTTTTAAAGGGCAATGTATACGCTTCTATAACAAGATTCCCAAAGAATTGCAAGAATTATCTATCACTAAATTTAAAAACTTGGTAAAAAAACTTCTTATTTCAAAATCGTATTATAAAATATCAGAGTATTTAGAAGATAAAACTGCATGGGATGGAATCCGCTCCAATATCTTAAAGAATAAAAAAACTAACAGATTATTGTAATAAATTCAGATATGAGCTGATTGTTCTTTATGTTTCTCAATTCAGTGCTTAAAAAAATGAAACATATTTTTATGTCAACATTGTTTCCATTGTATATTTTTATTTAATGTTAAGTTTTAATAATGAATTTGTATTTATTGACTTGTCCAAGTGATCTTTAGGATTTTATGGAAATAAATGACATAAATCTTTTAAAATCTTTTTTTTAAATCTAGTCTAGATTATAGAATAAAATAGTAATGTTAAAGTTAAGAAACATATAATTTAGGAAAGTTGTTGGTTTTTCTCATATTATGTTCGAGATTTTGAGGGTTCCTTCCTCTCCTAAGTATCTTCCAAAGATTTACCTAAATAATAAGAATTCTAAACTCACCAATTTTATACAAAATCCTACAAAAAAACAGAGCTTCTATTCATTCAAAAGGCTTTACAATATCTTGTACTTCCACTTTACCGCACGACTGTCCCAACTCGTGACTGGTTCCATTTGTGCTGCACAGTGTACCTTACCTTAACTACAAAAATCATCGCTTTAGGAAACATTTTGTACGCAAGTGTCCGAAACACGAGGCCATTTGAATAATGAATCTAATTTCTACCTATAAAACACCTCATAATTTTTTGTAGACGCTCTTGTTTTTTCGTACTATTCTGATGATTTCATGAACTTGTCACCGTTCCACGTCCCACCGCTGAGTTCAGATTTATCCCCAATTAAGGCTTTAAGAAATTGGTATAAATGTCATTAGTTTTCAGTTTTATAGTTAGTGGTATATTTAGTTCTACATAAATATCAACTGTATGGTTTTCGAATAAATAAAATAATCACCGGATAGATGATTGCAGCTTGCATTATTTGAAAAATATACTTAGGTAATCTGCAAAAATAAATTTGCATAATTGATTTTCAGTATCATAGTTCACTTGTAAAAAAGTATAAAAAGTCGCACGCCCCCAAATTCATTTAAATAGCCACTTCATTCATTGCTTCACTGTGTTCATTCATACAATGTCCGCCTATCTTGAGTCAGCTATGAGTTCTAGAGAAAATTAATAGTGTTTAAAAGTAAAAGTAGAACGCAAATGATTTGTGATGATGATGAAATCAATTAAAAGTTAATTGCTTGTACAGAATGATGATCATTTTCAATTGCTAAATGGTTTGAACCTTGCACAATGGATGATAGAGTATTATCTATTGTATGGGAGAGATATTGTAGCTTGCTTACATTACAGATACCATAGTTAATCAAAGTCGAAGTCAAGACAAGACGCATTATCATTTAAACTAAACCTACTTATAGTAGCTATTGTCCGCGACTTAACTCATAATATTTACGTAGATAGAGAAACGCTCTTGGCTAGCGTAATACTCTCGTCAAGAGAGAAGTCCCTGTGGCCCTTTTTTAAGCTTATGCTATTTTAAAAGGGTGAAAATCTTTGGATCTACTAACTTTCATCAATAAAAATAAAAAGCCATTTGATTTATCAAGAAATCAAGCACCCGTATATAGCTTCGAGCTTACAACGGGGCTAGATGTTGCTGTGTGAATTGTCAAGCAATATTTATTATTATTTATTTATTAGTGTCATAGGCTAATAAATTAATATTCAAAAGCATGTAGTCATTTACGTCTTTATAAAATAATACTTGCGTACCAGTAGCGATAGTGTGACTAATACTTCCTGCGATATTCAACTTTCAATCCACGCACCTCGGAAATTTGCAGCAATTTAAAATCCTAAAGTGTATTATTATATTTTATTAACTTGATATCTAATTAAGTAATTACATTTATTTTCTCTTTTTTTCTTTACATGATTTTATTGTCATATTACTTCTTGATTTAATATCGCGAAAAGTAACTGTTGTACCTAGGTAATAAACCGGGCAGTCCGTTGTGGATCGCCTGTTATTGCTAGGTTAAATACATCTATCAACACTGTGGTATACTATTCGAGTTTCCTAGCTTTTAAACGGGACTTTATTTATTATATTTAACGGATTCTAATAAGAGCAGCAATATATTTCTTCAGATGAATTATTGTTGTAGAATCATCGCCCGCCTAACTCAATCATTTTATTGCGTACAATCAGTAAACGCGAATTCGAACATCATACAGCGAATTCGGAATAATAGGATTTACGATGTACCTATATTTATTAATCGCAATATTATCACGAAAATCCCGTGCGGCCAAAGAATAGTACTTACCTAACACCTAAGTCGTTTGTATTGAATTAAATTAGTTAACCGATTTATTTTAAAATTAGGTGACCCACCGACAGCTTCACTTGCGTTATTAACGTTATCTACATATAGTTCATGTAATATAGCCTTCCTCAATAAATGTAGATACTAAACAACACTGAAAGATTTTTCAAATTTGACCAGCGGTTCCAAAGATTAGCGCGTTCAAACAAACAAACTCTTCAGCTTTATAATATTAGTAGATTAGAAGGACCACACATCCTGATCCACGCAAGTCCATGTGACTTCGCTCAGACGGCGGAAGTCGTAATAGCTGTCACTTTCGATTACCGGTTCTATTGGGAAAGAATTAAGGAAGTTATCGCTTATCGCGTTTTAATTTATTGGATTATATTTTGTGGTCAATGACCAAAGCACTAACCTAAGGGTCCATTCGAAAATCGATAAAATAATGCATAATATTTGATATTTTTTATATTGTTTAACTCAATGCTTTCTAAATATAAGAATACCAATGGCATAGAAAAAATACAGGATCACAACGTAACGTTTGTCCTCGAGAATGATTCGAACCCTCTCCTTCCAGTATATGTCTGGCTGCACTAAAATATGCTATCAAAGAGCTACAAAATTTATATGAAAACTACCTATAGGTACCTGATAAGATAGCTCCAGATAAACAACTTCACAGCATGTAAAACACAAACCGCAGTTTATTACAAGCTAGCTGATCCGCCCGCGGCTCCGTCCTCATTAATTTTCTCACATTATAAACATTTCAAAATCATAATCAGTATGACTTTATATACAAGTACCTCTTAGAGCCCTCGCTAACTACAGACTTTCTATCGGCCGATAGTTTGGTCGGGCTTATAATCAGTATGAAGATGTATGCAAGTCCGCATACTACAACGATTTGGTATCGGCCGATAAATAAGTTTGATAGGCTACTCAACTGCGTTCAAACTGAAAGATGATCAAACTATCGGCCGACTGCTATTTTAGTATGGAGCTCCTTGCAAGCGCGCACACTGACCGATTGTTTAGTCGGCCGATGGTTCACTTCGCTCCGAGTTTTGGAGCCGGAAGGTCGTGCATTCTTTCATTACGTCCAATTCTACTCAATCGCTCGTTGTAGAAACGTAATCTAATTTTAATTTTCGGGTAATCTAGTAATTTTGAATGCATCGTGTAAAATTTTCCTTTTATTAATCTAGTACTGTAGATGGAATGCATCCAATACTCTCGGACTCTCTTCTTGATTTTTCTCCTCCGTTGTATGAGAGCAATTATAATATTTCTGGACAATATTTTACTACGAGAAACTTCCATTATGAGACAGCTCTCTTCAACAGGTAGCTTAAAAACTGAATATCGTCGGCCGACTGTTGCCTAGTTTGCGCACTCACCACCAACCCAACTGTTTAGTTGGCGTAGTGTGCGCGCTAACAGCCCAACCCGACCAAAATATCGGCCGATAGAAAGTCTGCAGTTTGCGAGGGGTCTTATAATACATTTATCTGGTATTCTAAACGAACGAGCAAGGGCTATATTTTGCTTTCGCCATTAGATGAATTGATAATCTGTAAGCGCCGATGCAAATTCAAATTAATGTTCTCTTGTAAGTACTCCTGCTGGTTGTATTCTAGAAAGTTCTAATCAAATGTTCATCTGAGTAACTACCTATTATAGAAATCGTTGCTCTATGCTAAGGAATTAATTAAGGTTAGGTAACACGAAGTGCAAACTTACTACACAGCTTCTGTTACTCGTATAGTTTTGTTACCAATCATCGAAACGTTAACTTGGCTTAGATCCTGGTTTTCAAATTAAGAAATTCATATTTGTATGAAGAATGCTGAAATGCTGCCGGTATTGATAACAGGCATTACCTACCTAGGTTACCTAGGCATTACATGATTAAGTTTCTGCTATTTTCATCAGAGCTTGCGGCCATCGTAAACCTTTTTTATTATAACGTTGGTGGACGTCTGACACTGCGTTTACCGACCCATCGTCTCCATTCGACAACGTTACACTACATCAGCCATCTTATATAATCTATAAATACCATAAAGAGCTATATGGTCTTTTTTAAGGTACCTACTTTATGCAATTTGACGTTAATATTCAAACAAACGATTGTACCTACGAAAAGAGCACCTTTAGACAGCTCTCTCGAACAATTTGACCAGCTGAACTGCCCATTTCGTATCAAATTGCTGCCTAGCTAGCTATTAGCAGGCGCACATAATGCCACCATTACTGCAAGGAACAATCGCGAATCGATGAGCACGAGGAAGCCGAGATTGTCTGATGCAAACGAGAGACTAAATGTTGCAGACAGGAATTAAGAATTATGTGGTCAGGGTCGGAACATTATCTCCGTTAGATATGTTTGCAACTACTACTAGTACCTACGATGAAGTAGGTACCTACTACATTTTCTATTTTTAAATTACCTATTTGTAAAAATTAAACACGGCGGAAAAGTAACAGCTCTAACTGAGAATTATCACAATATAGGTAATAAGTTACCACGCAGGTACACATACAAAAACTAACTTATTAAATACGTTGCTCGTTTAGAACACTATGCGATATTTAGCCACTTTTTGTCTAAACAATACAATTTATCGAGAACAATGCAACGATACTCCACTTGCTTTGATTACAGTGAAAGTTTTCTAGGTACAGCTTGGAGCTAGGAAAAAGATGCCTTTGTCAGATTCTGAGAATCAGAACTTTATTTCATACCCTTAGTAGGTACAGATACCTTTATAACGCTACAACGCTTTAAAATTGTTGGATATGATATTGCTGGGCAATTCACACAGCAACATCTTGCCCCGTGGTAAGCTCGAAGCTTATGATACGGGTGCTAGATTTCTGATAAACTTAATATATTATTGATTTTTAATAAACATATAGAACACCCAGACACCCGGAACAAATATCTGCAGATCATAAAAAATTTTAGTTCCGAGGCAGGGATCGAACCCACAACCTCCTGCGTCGCAGGCAGAACTTGGCCCGCTGCGTCACAGAGGATTTCTTTATTTTAATATTATATTTATGTTAAAACATTGTTAGACTCATTGTCTTACTTTGTTTTTATATCTTTGGCATTTAGCTATAGTGGCGCACCGTAACAATTTTAGCAGGTCTACTATTAAAGACATTTAGTTATACCGCAAATAGTAAACTTAGATCTTTAAGTATAAAATATAATTTGCCAGCCACATTCGCCACAAACCAATAGAAGATTTTTAAGTACCTACAACGAAATTTCAAAGTAAAATGTAAAGGCAGCCTTGTAAAGAATTTTCTTTTGGCGAGCTTATCGTAAAATATTATGCAAAGTTTGCAGTTGTTTATAACACGCATGAAGAAGCGAAGTAATGTTGGGAAACCAATATTCATCTGTTTTTACATGTCTTTGGTTTTCACCTAGGCCTTATCTAATACCTGTAATACATGAAATCTAGCACCCGTAACACAAGCTTCGAGCTTACCACGGGGCTAGATGTCGCTGTGTAAAAATTGTCCAGTAATATTTATTTATTTATTTTATTTATTCTAGCTTGATCACTGTAGGTACGAGTATGTGCAGAAAGTTATGGGAAACTTGTTAGTCTTTATCGATCAAGTAAGCTTATAGATAAAACAACATTCTTCCGCAATTAATTACGTAGTGAAATCTTCACATTTGCAAATAATGTGTAGTGGAGGATATTAGTAAGGAATAAAGGTAACAGAAGTCTGCAGGATTGCAGCTTTATTTATTCAAAAACTCAATGAAACATTTATTACTTTGTACAGTATGGATGCCATTGGCATTCTGCGCCAAATGGTGTGTGCAGTGGTGATTTAACTCAACAAAACTATTTATCATGAGATTAAGTTCAAAAACCATAACCGGAAAAAAAGCTTTTTTATCATGACAAGACCAAACAATCGATCATCTATGCAATGCAATAGCTACGATAACAACAACCCAAACTACGGGTTGTAGGCTTGAAACTTTCAGACCAAGCAGGTACAGCACAAAAGCAAAAAAATGAGAATTTCAAAATGCAGAAAAAAACTTTATTTTGCTAGTTAACGAAACGATTCCAAAACACAACAACTTAAGTTTACATTCAATTTACCTATGATATAACCACATTACCGCACCGATCTGTTCCCCATCTGTTCGTACAAATATGGTCCGGTAATGACATTTCAATTAATTTATCACGATCGGGTGCGGCTGTTTGGCGAGCTTTCGAGCCCTTTCACTGTCCTATCACGAGAATCGAGTATACTTTACGAGTCATCATAATCATAATTTACTTTCCCACTGCTGGGACACAAACACAAGGACTTCTATCTTGACGAGAGAGATTAGGCAAAGTGCGGGTTGGTGAACGTCATGTTCCCCAAACTTTTCAAAGTGCTCAAAACATGCCTCATGATGTTTGCCGTTAGAGCACGATACGTGTTTTTAGCAAACATATTTTTTTATGAATAAAAATCATGGATGCGCGCCGGGGTTTGAACCCACGACCTTCGGAACACGGCAACACTTTAATAACCACTTTATAATATCTAAACATTTTATCGGATGGGTATTCAAATTAATGTAAGTACCTACTAAGGAATTTGTATGAGGTAGCCACAAAAGTATCCTGACTTATAATCACACCGGTTCGATAATAACTTATCCAATGTTATTCCTGACTCATAATCTAAATATCTGGCAACTCCAGCTCGTTTCAATCAAACTTGTTGTTGGTAGCCAATTGGTAGCGAAGTGACTGCTAAATAATCTGCAGTCCCATAGGAATGCAGTAGCGCAGGAAATGCCAACGACCGACAACGCCATCTAGTATGCAAATTGCCAAGCTCGATATGAATGAGATGTTGGTACCGCTTTGTAAGGTTTATCTAACTTTATGAATCAGTGTTGAATAAAGAGCTCTTAGTTTATCCTATTTTATTTGGAAAAGACTTCAACGCGTTTGCAAAACTTTTTTGTCTTATTAAGTCGTTCTCAATTAGGTAGGTAATATTGTGATTATGTGTTGAGCAAACTCAAAATCAACTTAAACCATGTAAGTAGGTACCTTCTGACAATAAAAATGTATATTGATACTTATTCATAACTAATTCTCACATATTTTTTATCGATAGCCTGGTACCTAATCGATTATTTAAACATGCTAGAATCAGAGAAAATAAAAAAAAAACGTTTCTCACGTAATAAATTGAGTCGAGATAAGCATTCAAAGCAATATTTGCTGTTCTAGTTCTGGTCTCTGCGATGCACGATTGAATCTTCCAAATTGAATAAAACAGGACTCATGCTGAGCGAAGAAATAGGACGAATCTTTCAGTTTGTTCTAGACACGGTCGACTGATTTGATGGAAAGAAAATAAATAAACCCAACCATATAAATTTGTTTATTGTGTGTTGACTCCAAAAATGTGGGTGAAACGGCAATAAGACGATAATATATGTAGGTATTTGTTTTCAATAGTGTAACAGATTCTAATACGAGGGTTTTTTGTACCTCGTTAAGCAAGTAGGACTTTAAGTCCTTTTCCAACAACTTGTCGATCCCAATACTGGGCACAATGGGTTCTTGGGTTTTTTTATAAACCCGCGGGTCTTAAACATCATCGAAATAGTATATTTTTTATTAAGTCAAACGATATTATGAAATACAATCTTTTCACCATAAAACAGCATTGTTATAAAAGACAATTGAGTGTAAATCTTTATTGTAAGTACTCTTTTTGTTTTAACAAATCTCAAGAATCTGCGAAACAAAGAATCTCTTTAATTAATTTGGTTGGTTCATAGTATGAACTTCATACAACAAGTTTCATTAATATCATAATCATTATAATACGGACCGACTCTAAACGCAAATATATAATATAATACGTACCTAGGTACCTACTGATTAATAAGCCTGATCTCCATTCCACCGTGGGTAAAAATAGATGAAGATGCAGATATTACAAGCACAATACCCAAGGTGCCGTGTTATTAAATGTTGCCAGAACTTTGAAGGACAGGTTTTTCATTAGTTACGGTATGATCAAGGTTCCGGTGAATTGTTATTGAGAAACGGTTTCGAAAATAGTCTTAAAGTCTTTAGATTTTTATTAAAATTTATTGCAATTAAAATATTATTGACAAACTAAATTAGTTAAAATCTTCGCGAAGAAACCCGAGAAACAGCTAAAATATTTTCTTAATCTCTAGGATAATTATCAAAAAAATATTTATTGGTAAATCGCTTTATCGTACCGACCGACATACACTAAAAGTTCACTAACTACATAATGATACTAATGTTGTGGTTAAACAAAATTATACAATAATTTGTTTGTATATGGACACAAAAATTACTCCAAATAAAAATGAATTAAAAAACCTGATGATTATGATATCTTTACGACTGCTAATTTAACT
Source organism: Chloroclystis v-ata (assembly GCA_963691955.1). Lineage (NCBI taxonomy): Eukaryota > Metazoa > Arthropoda > Insecta > Lepidoptera > Geometridae > Chloroclystis > Chloroclystis v-ata. The sequence continues at coordinate 3,603,728 of OY829902.1, read as the reverse complement.
GAATAAAGCGTAAATTGTTAATTCCCAGAGCGAATAATTATCTGCCTACTCATAAAATTAACTTTATTACAGAAAAGTGAAACTAGGCTCAGTGTTAAACTTTTGAACTTTCATTCTAGAAAATTTGATACGATGAATGAATACGACACTTCGTCAAAGTAGTGTTTACACGGTTGAAATGATTTAGGCTGTTCACGTATACAGAGATGGAATAAGGCTGCAATTGTTGTGTTGTGATGTTCAACTCATTTAATTTTTAAATGAACTTTTAGCACCTATGTAATAAAAAAGAATGGAAAAGTATTGAAATTAATTTCAAAAACTATTGAATAGAAAAAACGTAATAATTTTTATTCCTTTCAAGGCTTGATAATTATGAATTAAGAAATTTGAAGCTCAGTCATACATTTACACCATCTCTCTAAGTATTTATTCTGCACTCAATGCATTTTAAAATTATCGGAACCATCTTTATTTCTTGCTCTACACTTTGTAGTATACACTTGCTAGTATACACAAGGATTTTGAAAAAAGGAGATGACTTCTGGCACACAGGTCAGACCTAGTTTGGGCCTGACACCACACTGTTTTGTAATACTTATTTTTTGTTCAATACATGTTTTTTTTCAAATTCTTACAAGGTTCAATCAAAAGGGATTAAGTAGATCCTAAATCCGTCACACACCAAGTCTTTTATGTAACGTCACATTGTTTGTGGACAATGACATGGCGCAGGAAATTGTGGAGATTACGCGATAATTAAGAACTATGCTGTAATTGTGTCACTCACTTCATTATTCGTGACACTAATTAAAATGTACTATTGCGATAACTCTATGCGCAGTTCAGGTGCGAAACTCTTGTGAAAGATCTTTTATGAAATCTAAAGCTTTTGTTTTAATTATAAGAGCAATATCTGACTGGTTGGATGACAACTCAACGTGTAGATCGATTTTTTTATAAAGTGGTATGGGGTCTGTAAGAATTTAATAGATATGAGGGAGCACTCTTTCTGTATGTCAGGCAAAAAACCCTTAGGCTCATTTTATGCTCATACCTTATTATTCTTATTCTTATACACTATTAATAAACAGTAACATTTTGAAAGACTACCCATAGACAAGTCTAGCACGATTCTCAACCATAGATCAGTGTTGTAAGAATGATTGTTTCCTTGACATTTCGTATTTCACGTTCAATATGGTAGTCACTTTTATTATATTGATGATTGCGTCGAATCTATGAGTAGTGATTATATTCTCTTTGCCTATGAGCACTTGAGCAGTTAAAGTATAAAATATTTTTTTTTAAGCATAATGCAAATACGAACTCCAAATAAAATACCTAATAAAATTGTCTCTCATAAGTCTGCTAAGCGAATTATTTGACTTGAATGTTGTTTTTTTATTATTTACTAGTTGCGCCCCGCGGTTTTTCACGTCATGACATATAAATCTCGGCAAGATGTATTTTCCTGATGTAAAATAACATTTTCAAAAACGAACATTTTCTTTTTATTATCAGACTTATTGTATTTGTGTTGTCTCATTATACATTTTGGTAAGTAGCTACATAATTTCTCTCTAACACTAACTAAACGCAACCGTATCCTCGAAACATAAAGCTTTTAAGGTTCAACGACCCTTGCAGCTCTAATTCTTACACCTGTCCAAACGGCCACGGATAACAAACAAGCAAGTTCCGTAGAACAGGTCCCGAGCGCCTTAACACACAAACGACACCCAAACGTTAATGTTCTGGAAATTAGATAAGTGTCTAGATTAATGCGAGGGTTGGTAGGTATATACAAAACTTTATTATTTATCATGGCAAAGTACTAACATCATCATACCAGTCCATGTTTTTCCCACTACTAGGCACTGGTCCCTCCAATATTACCCTTGTAGGTCTTCAGGAAGACATATTATGATCACTTACCAGGCGGTTTGATGATCCCGGTAAGTACACGAACGACGCTCGTGCCCGTCTGGTAGGTCATGTCATGTCCCTTAGTCGGTTTACCAGCGGTTCCGGGGATAAGTGCGTTCAAACAAACAAACAAACTCTTCAGCTTTATAATATTAGTATACATTTTTGGTAAGCAAAAAAGGTGTTTTAACTGCGATCAGAATGGGATGCGACCTTTTAGAATTATTAAGACGGCTACTGGAGCGTGCGTTATCTCAGTTCCAAAATATATTAGCATCCTGTTTAATTGAGTGCGGATTATACCTGGGCATAAAGTTTTAGAAGTCAAATAAATGCCGAATAATCTTAGATAGTTAAGGTGGATCGTTCGTTCTTTTATATCTGCTTAATACCTACGAGGCTACAGGCTATGGTAGATGAGACAAGAAGTGAAAACGTAAAACATAACACATAATTAATATCTATGGGTGGCAAGCAAACTTAAAGGTGCAGAGTTAGTTGACATGTATTTTTAGCGTCGTCGTTTGCAAAAGAACCCAAGGGTGCATTAATTATTCATGTTTGTCAACAGCCCAATCCAGCAAAAGTAGCGGAATGGCGACTACCGCAAACACATAAACCCAAGCCTTGGGCAAACGTCAAAACATTACAATCCCGCACATGCGCACTGAACCCCCCGATCAATGCACTAAGGGTGCGCGCGGCTCGCCCTTCTACGCAGTTCACAAAAACCCTTGTGCGAGAATTACCAAATATATTACTCGGAAATTCAATCAAGTGTCTGAATCAAAAAAGTGAAGAGACAAGGTTTGATTCGGTCGATTAAGGCCCACGCCGCCCGTGCACTGCTCAGTCTTGCACAGCTCGCGTGATTCATCGGTTAATCCCATTCGTTACGAGAGTGCTTGTGTGGTGATGCCGGTTCTGTGATGAGCCAGCGGGCTCCTGGGTAGCTACAGAATGGAGGAGTGTCAGGGACTATTCTATGACGACGAGGTCGAATCGAGCGATATGGTACGTACACACCGAACATTAGATGCGGGATGAGTTGACAGATTCAAGTGGTCGCATTGGCTCGCCTACGATGCCATTGTCCACTTTTTATTTCCGTTTGTAGCTCGCGGTGATCTTGTAGTAATATCAAATAATCAAAACTTTTTTTGATTTCAATGAATTGGTGATTTCATTCCACAAGTATATTGGTGTTGTGTCTGAGTGATTATTTAATATTTTATGGAAGTAAATGTCCTTAATTTCTGTATCTCGGATAATCTGTAACAAAATAAATCATTTCAAAACAAGGAAACAAATGTATTCCTTTTTCGCAAAATTCAAATCCAACGTAGAGTTTCCAATTCAATAGGTAATCAATTTGTAGATTTTAGAATTCACTTTAAACAAGAAAGTAGGTACTGTTAGAATTTAGCAGGTAGAAAATAGATTTGAAAACATAATACTTACATTTTGTGCGCAGACCACGTTGTCATCTGGGCTTCTACGTTGTAGCAAATTGATTGGTACCTACCTACAACAAAGTTGCGTAGGCCGGCAGTTCCCCTAGGACTAGGTCTGGATTCTGAGCTCAATATTTTTAATCCAAGCAACATTTATTTACTGGTTTATTGTGCTCGATAATCATAAACCAGAGGCCTATGAAAGGGGTAGGTACATAGAGGTTTGAAATAAAGAGATCGAATATTATGGAATATCGAAAACCCCATGTTAATGTAGAAATTAAATTACATCGACGTTGACATACCTGAAACGGATCGATACTTAATTTATAATATTGCTGAAATAGTTTGCTCTGTCCTGGAATACCATCAAAAATAAATTTTCTTATCAACCTGATTTATCTTGCATTTACAGTTTGTACGTTGCGTAACTCTGAAAGACGGAAACAAAAATGTATGTGATTGTCTTGGAGTTGTACAATGATGCAACACAATGAATGATCGATGTTTTATTCCTTTGTCGTAAGTGCAACGTAAATTCAACCGATGACAATCTGTGGTGACCTTGCAGAAAACTTGTAAGGATCATTGTTGAAAAAATTGTCTTCCTCATTAGTATTTGCTTCCGCCGGAGTTTTGGTAGCGTGCCAAGTACACAAAAAGGTGAAATTTAATTAATAAATAATAAATAATAATAAATAAATATTGCTGGACAATTTTACACAACGACATCTAGCCCCATGGTAAGCTCAAAGCTTGTGTTACGGGTGCTAGATTTCTGATATACTTAATATAATATACATACATAGATAGATATTTTTTATTATACATACATAACACCCAGACACCAATTATGTCATTATTATCATCATCAACCTATTGAATTGACACCTACTGCTGAGTTTTTCTTTGACTTATCTGATAGGAGGCTTCTTCTTTCTTTACGTAATTTTTTGAATTTCTTAGAGTTCCTTCTTAGTTTTGTATAAATTTTAATCTAATATTGATGAATCTATCGTTACCGATAGATTCGTTATGAGACAACCGAACCTTTGATGTCACGAGTGTCTATTCTCATAATCAGTCAGGGTGTCTTACTTTTTTTTAGCTGAACCTTCTTAGACGCATTTCTTAGTGCTTAGGTAGCTTATCGTCACCTCAATAAAATATTCCATCTCTTGCTGCGTTTGACGACTTTAACAATACAAAATGATGTTAAAGTTCCTTGCATTTTACTGAAAAATACAATATAACCGAATTATTAGAGTTTAATCCATTTAAAACTAAAACGTTTTAATATTTTGGTTATAATAATTAAAGTATACATATAGTATAAATTTAGTCTTATCACTAGTTGTTCCATCTCTCACAGCGATATTATAATTCCAAATCTACACTACGAAACATAAAAAAGCTTAAAAAACTAACCTTGTTATAATTGTAAGGTCAATTGCTCACAAAGAGAGAAGATTACAACCGAAATGAAGTTTAACAAAAAATTGCGTGCGTGAGCCTGTAGCAGGCAATGTTTGAAAATGGTGTTTTCATTATCTTTCCGAAAATTATAAATTTAACGTGCTCTGTAAATTTATAGTAGGTAGTAAATGTAAGCTACATATGGTATATTGTTTGACATTGTCGTCTTGTTATTCTATTTGAACGACTTAGTACGTACTTAGACTAAATTAATTAGGTTTTAATCTAAGTTATAGATAACATTTACGTAGGTACTTAACGTATTCTTTATCTTACAAAATGAAATATTATGATCAATAATAAAAAATATAAAATATTATTAGGTATTTTATTACTAAGTAGCCTTCATAAATAAAAAACCATGATACTTTTAAAATTTGATACCTACTACATTTTTAAACATTACCAGCAGCATAAACTTTGAACCTCTTTTGTAATGTGAAATACCAAACACATTTCGTACAAACATACCACCAAATTTACCTGTTTTCGGTGTGTTACCGTTAAGGCATTGTTCCGTAAGCGAAATCGTGTATTTAGTTTCCAAAAAGGCGAAACAAACTGTGAGAACTAGAGTTTCGATTGCGTTACTATGAGTGTAATTGCTTTACTATGTTAATTATTGCCTAAATGCCTTTTAGCTGTCGCATTAGCCTTGTTATCTTATTATGAAGCCGTTAATAGAGATTTATTTATTTATTAAAGATTTGAATTAAGATAACATAAAGACTCAAAGTTTTCAATATGGCAGATTTAAAAGGGTAGGTAATGTTATTTCGAACGTTGACCATGCGCCTGATGTAGGTACTGTACCATAATCAAAGGCCCATAATTGATGATTAAACGAACTTACCAAGTGAAGTTCTATCATAATTATACGTTGCGTTTTTTCCGAAGAAATAAGTCCTGAAATAACAATATTATCACTTGTAGTAGGCATAATTGTGCACCGTTAACATCACTATAGTTTAGAGTATTAATAAATCAAAGTCTTTCGGCGCTGTCAGGCTGTCACTGCCACCTCGCTCGCTGGCACTTCATTTCGTTAAGAGATATATTACATCAGATAAGTATTCTTGAATACTTTTGCTTGATTTTGTTGACGAAATCAAATCAGCATCAGGGTCCTTGGGTTGGGAGGGAATTGGTACTTATTTCTTCGGAAAAAACGCAACGTATAATTATGATAGAACTTCACTTGGTAAGTTCGTTTAATCATCAATTATACTAGCGTTTTTTCCTTCAGAAATAAGTCCTGAAATAACAATATTATCACTTGTAGACTTTTAGAGCTGATTGAGGAAATAAAATCGCATTAAAATTACTCAATAGAGAAATTATACTAAATTAAGTTGAACTTAGAATTATGAGTGACTTCACTCAAAATCATATATAATTTATATGTCATGATGTGGGTAACCACTATTTTGCTCATTAAATAAATTCCAAGATTCTTTACCCTGTTATAATTATATTATTTTGAACAGTATTTTTATTACACTATCAACATAAAAATGTTGTGGCTTATAATTTGTGTGTTAAAGAAAATCTCATAATTGAAAATGTTCTCCAGGTTTGTATGATTGTTCTTTTGCAGAACCTTTCCATTGCAAAGGAAGAACCGTTTTTGTTGTAATTAGTAATAATTAGTAATAACATAATGTTTAAACATTCGTAATTACATAATGTTTAAATATAGCTGTTACTCTCTATGGTTAATGCATGGCTTTACTATGATTTTTTTTTTTTTTATAGATAAAGGGCTTTCCCAAACGCCAATAAGATTCACTGGTTATAAACGATCATACTCGTATCAAAATAGATTCAGATTCTATTCGGCTTACTAGTACCAAAAACATTTCTAAAGTCAGTAAGACATTTTTTGTACTATTTTTTACTGAAATCGATAGTTTTATTTACAGGGGAGCAAACTCCAAAACATCCATAGAGGATTTAAACTTTTGATCGAATATTCATGTATCCGATCGTCTGAAAATTATGTTTGAATTATTCAAAGGAGTACCAATAGGAACGCTTTCTTGTTGCTATTGAGTATACATACAGTTTTGTTTGTATGTAAAGTTAAATAACTGTGGTGAAAATAATGATATAATATATAAAAATTGTTGTAAACAACTCTCAAAACTGTAAGAAATATTAACTTCACAAATGTGTATGTATGTATGTATATTTAAATATACACGATCTTCCCAGACAACTATTGTGCTACATACTTGGTAGAGATTATACTTAATGATTATTTTTGATGTCCCCGTATGGTGGAGATAATATAATATTGTCTTAGCGACAAAAAATCAAATTAACACGTTATTGTTGCTGGTCAATTAAGATTAATGATTATGTAAAAAGTTTCTAAATAACAGATACAACGGCTAAATATACCAATTGGGAATAAAGCCTCTTCTTCAGTTTTGTAAATAATTGTTTGACTGTGAGTCAAAAAGAAACCGTAGAAACGTAGTATAAAAAGGTTTTAGCCCAAGACAACGTAAAGGGAAGATGTCAGGCGTGTCTAGGCACTTATTCTAGACCTTACAAGTCTCATTTTTTTTTTTTTTGGTATTTGCAAAAGGTAAACGTTTACTAACGTTTTTCGAGGACGTGTCGTGACTTTCGAGTCGTGACTTTTTTCAAGTTCCCAGTGTGAGTAGAAACATGACTGTTTCCTTTTCTGTCGACGAACTGTCGATAATTCACTTAGAGAGACTGGATTTCTTTCATTCTATTGATGTATGAATGCAAAAAAAGAATTATATATGTAACCTATAATGATAGTAGATAATTTGCAGCTTTATCTGTATGGAAATTTTTATTATAATTCGACCAAGGTCTAGCCGGTACCTTCACTACAACCACACGAACCATACCCCGTTGTTGAGGCGCCAGAATTAACAATACAACTCTTATCTACAGTATTGTCATTTTAAATTCTTTAAAATGATTATAGGGTAGCGTGGAGCTACCATTATTTTAGTCGAATGGAGAAAATAAAAAGATACAATTTTAATGCTTATAACAAAGGCAATAAATTTCTGGGCAAGTGCACACTAGAAAACCGACTATGCAGTGGTTGGAAATACCACCTTATTTCATATTCTATGTTTTGATAACTTTATCCAGATGTTAATTTCTTTAAAAATGCGATGTGTTCCATTGCATGACAGCTGGTGCATCCCGTGGGTGCAAAACATAAATCATGGGGTTTAACTCAATAACACGTGTATTTGTAAAACCCTGAATTTATATTCAAACGAAGTTGAATTCATAATAGGTCTCCAGCTAACCCAGTCTTAGACATTATTATAGAAATCAGTTATAAAACTATATATAATAATATATAGTTTACATAGTAACTATGTAAGTTTCAAACGGTTACATTGATAGTTATTATTATATAAAATGATATTAAAAATGTAGCAACGCTAATAGTAGATTATCTGAAGCTATTCATGGTTCATAACTTTAGGAAGTCACTACTATACACTTAACAGCAGAATATTCGTAATTATATTTTGTGTCATGTAAACACGTTAGTGTATCACATTGAGAGAGAATTTGGAAATAGTTGTACGTATTATCCGTAATTCAATGGACGTAGGTAGAAAAAACTCTCCGACATGCACACATGAAAACTGACAATAATTTCTAAGTTGCCAGTGATGGCGCATCCTACAGCATACAGCCAAGTAGGTTTGTATATTTCATGTTGGTAAAACACGCTTGGTCTTGACCCGATATGTACATCGGTCATAATGCGGCTGGTGCCGCGAGGCGCGAGCTTATATTTAAGATGCACATTTCAATTCGATATGGATTTTAAAAAGATTCCAGGAATGAACTTATAATAATATAAGATAGTTGAGCACGCTGCGATGTCTTGATTGCTGCGATCCTTCAATGCTGGATTATATTACTATTGTACACAAACCTTTAGTTTTGTACTCAGGTCTCACCAAGAGGCGGCCCGAATGTTAAACGACTGTTTAAAAAATAAAAACATCTGTTTATAAGTAGATATCTGTACCAAGATGGTAGTTACTATGGGTTATTGATGTCGGAAATACGATCGATGGTTTTTGGGTACCTCGTCTCCTCTATGCTCGGCGGCTGTGTCGGCGGTGTGTCCACTGCTGCACTGGCGTTGAACTGGACTACGGATGTAGACTTCTGGATGTGCGGTATTATTCGATGCGATCGGCTGTTTCTTTGTAAGATTAGCCAGTTTGCATCAAAGGTACTGAAAAAACCTAATAACAGATTCAGAATGCTGAATATTTCATAATTCAACCTTGTAAACCTCTTCATAGCTCGTTCTAATTGTTCTACAAGACTAATATTTATAAAGTTGCGTATGTTGGTCACAAGTAAACCACTTTATAGTTTGCTTATCTATTTCGCTTCAATCCCAAAATAATCGGATACGTATGGAAGGAAACATTTTATGCAGGAAAATCTACAACTTGCAGGATGTAGTAATAATAATAATAAAACATAGGTATTATAGGTATACATGGTATACATAATAGATAACTATGATATCTTGATAAATATCTAATGGTGATTGTTTGTATTATTTATAATGCAAAAGTAAGTAGGTATTATGCATAGTTACCTACTATGCATAAATCACCAAGTAGAACTACTCTATTCCATATTATTTTTCAAATAAGTGGACGTTAAGTATAAAATTTAAAACAATTTAATAATTACACAGAGGATAAACCCAAAAGTATATCCGAATGTATCAAATAAATTTTACTTGTGTAACACTACACTGTAATAATGTCAAATCTATCTTTGTGTTTTGTTTTGCCCAAAGTGCCGTATGGCGATGGCCTAATAATAGTGCCACCCAATATTTTCCCATAGATTTCGTCAAACCGACGTAGGGATATGTTTATCAGAAGATAGGCTGCAGCGTCATTTGTGTAGGTACTTAACCTTTCAACTCACTGTGGTAAATTAAATTTGCCGCTAACAAACCTTTTAGTGTGGTGGATACACAAACTCCCCAATCTATGGGGTTTATATTCATCAACTCCATGTCCAGATGCAATGAGGGAAGTAGAATAAGTGAGACAGCCCATAGAACAGCTCGATATAATTATCTTCTAAATATGTTGTACAAATGCGATGAGTCAGCCCAAAGATCAGCTCGAGTGCATTAACTTGTTAATTTGATAGTCAATATGCGATGAGACAGTCCTGAATACTGCTCGAATGCATTGTATATGACTATCATAGTACATTATTAGTATAAATACGTATTGTTGTACACAGAAACTAACACAGTATCTGTTTTCAATAACCCACATTTTAAATGCGGGTAGCGCTTTATGACATCATTGTTGCGATGAGACTGTCCGATGATCAGCTCGAATGCATTTTTGTTGTTTTTGCGCACGATATGAACTACATAAGTAGGTACGCATGTAATAATAAATTGACTTTTCAATAAACCACATTGCAAATGCGGGTAGCGCGTTACGACATCATTGTTGCGATGAGACTGTCCGATGATCAGCTCGAATGCATTTTTATTGTCTTTGCGCACAATATGAGCTAGGTACATAAGCTTTCAATAACCTACATTGTAGATGAGGGTAGTGCGGCATGACATCATAATTATGAGACTGTCCGACGATCAGCCCGAATGTATTTTTGTTGTCTATGCCCACAAAATAGCTAAGCATATTTTTAATAAGAAATTGACTTACCTTTTTCAATGGTATGATTTGGTTCCGAGTCACTTGGACTCAACTTGGATTTTTATAACAAATTTTATGATTTGTAGTTGATCACTTACGTAAGAATGGCAAATTAAACTTGTTTTGGCCATGATAAAACGTAATTATATTATATTGGACTAGTGCGAAACTTTCGCAATTTTACGTGACGAACGGTTGAGCACTAAAATGCGAATGAAGTGCCAGCGAGCGAGGTGGCAGTGACAGCCTGACAGCGCCGAAAGACTTTGATTTATTAATACTCTAAACTATAGTGATGTTAACGGTGCACAATTATGCCTACTACAAGTGATAATATTGTTATTTCAGGACTTATTTCTGAAGGAAAAAACGCTAGTATAATGGCATAACCACAAAGACATCTTTACCATCAATACCAAAGTTTCCCCACTTGATACCTACCTACACTTAATCAGAGCCTAGCTAGATGCTATAAGTAGTACTATAAGTACATTTTCAAATAACTTTTATAAAAAATAAGAATGTTAAGAATTTGTTGAATATGTACATGATTTATGTCAAAATTTTGTAAATTATTCCGTCAATTCTTGACAAAAAATTTTGTATTCAAAAACATTCGAATGTATACAGATAGATGTATTAGCATAATGATGTAACAAATGACGGTGTTTTGACGAGGTGAATAACCCTTGTCTAAGCCATAGGCCAATGCACATGCAGTCGTCTCAGACAATTGTGAGATTATCTGGCAAATCACTATTATTTGAGCTGTTATCTGATGGCTAATAACTGGAAGTTATGTGTATGCCTCGGCCATTAAATCCTTGGGGTACCTAGGTACTTACTGATTTATCTAGCCATGTAAAGAGAAATAAACATGTTGTTTTATTAAATTCAAAAATAGTATCTACAAAATATAAAGTACAAAATGAACACTCAAATATCTGCAGGTCGTAAAAATATTGTTCACGGGGCAGGAAAAGCCGCAACAACCTGTGTCGCTGTGGACCTTCAACCGTTGTGCTATAGAAGTTCTCCTCATATCTCGGTTACCGATACCATAAACTGTACAAACCATACCTGTTTCAGCAATAATGACTAGGAATTCCAACAGAGAGCGGCTACAGCTAAAACTGCACTGACCGTTAACATCCGTTACTTAGGAAGACATTGATAAAGGCTTAGGGTCTGTGAGTCCGTTATAAACCTTGTTTGGGCATAAACTCTACAGTACTCAGATAGGTCAAATAAACTTTGGTGTAAATCGTAGACAAAACTTGTATATAGGGTCTTTCAGTCCTGACTATATAAAAATGCATATATTTTTTTATTACTTTGTTATTTTTAAATAACATAATTTTAAATCGTCAGTAGCATATTTGCTTTAGATACTACAGACTGAAAGGTAAGACATTTTGCATATTTAGATGATTAATACAACGACTGTAAATTCACTAAATTAAACTAAGGCTGTTTGTCTTAGATGTTGTTCCTGGGACATTATTCGATTGATTAACATTCCAAGACTAACATAATCTTCTCAGCATAGGTTAAATAAAAACTTTACGTGACAAATAAAATAACCACAGTAAAAGTAAATACTTTCTTTTGAAAAGACGGTATAAGATGAGCGGAAAATTTTGTGAAATACTTTTTACAACACAATGGCAAAGCCCTTCAGAACTGGCATGGACACGAGCCGATAGCTTACCCTGAGATCAAGCTGAACCTTTAGCAAATGGCAATCCGCCAAAAGCAAGCTGCACGTTCTTCTAGCATGTAATAAAACGTGGGAAAATGTTGCGGTTTTAGTTAATTCTGTTTTTATATATTTCGAACATTAAGATTTACATTTAATCAAACATAAACAATATGTACTTTTCTAACATAAAGTGTGGCAATTAAACTTAATATAAAGATATCTATAGAATAATTTATAAACAAACAAAACAAACAAACAAACAAATAATTTTATTTTTCCAACACAAAAAAAAAACACATAACATTACAAAAAAAGAATATAGAGAAGGGACATGTTGGAAAAATAGGTACTTATGTCTATTTTAAATTTGTTAAGCTAAACTCTATCCACATTTTTTAACGGCATCGTAGATAATTATAGGGATGATTTTGCAATGATCTTTCACATTATAAACGCCACTTAATTACTACTTAAATGCTCTTCAATTTATAATTTTAGTTCTAATCAGTAAGGCTGGCGATGAAGATGACATTGATATTGAAATTCAAACATTGAAACGCAATTAAAGAGTATCAAAGAATAGAATCTAGATACAGTTTGTAGGAAGGGTGCGGCCAGACAGACAGTTTAATCACTCGAACCTTGCCTGTATGCTCGCTGCCTTGGCAGTGAAGGCAAATGCACCGCGATCGATGCCGGCTATCCCCGCGCCTCGAATCTGAACTCTGGATACACTTATTGCATTCATTTTTAACTATAGAGTAGGAACACAAAGAACCTGTGTATTTTTAATAGAGTAGAGTTTAACCTAACACAATACTTGGATTTGATACTATTTTAGTTCCTTCGCGATCGTTGGCTGCACTTAGGACATTATTTAGAAGAATTATGATATTTCTCATATTATTTGTTTGTTACATAAATATCTTTGTTAACGAGTTCATTTGGGTACAATATACACCTTGATATAGAAGGCTTTATAATAACGACATGCATTTGCAAATTGTCCTTGGATTTCTAGGAATCCACTCAACCGGTTTCTATGATATTTTGAGCTGCCAGTTCTATTTATAACGACCGTAGAACGTTTTGATGATCGGGCTTGATATAATCTAATAAGGTTTTATTCCTTACCTTGAAAACATTTGTATGTATCGTATCGGTATGTTTATTTTCATTGTCGTGCTAAATGAGTCATTCCTCGTGGTGTCTTTATAATGAGCCCGGGTATATTTAGTAAATTTGATACGAAAACAGGAATAGCTAGTTATCATTACCCATTTCAGAAATACGTTCAGTTTTACGAGTTTATCAATGAAGTAATAAAGTACCTATACCTATGTAAAGCTTGCCAGTATTATGGGTTAGGCGTTATTTGTTACAGGTTCTCATATTATTACTAAAATGTTATATTACCCCTTCGGGCTGCAACGTCAAGATCGGGTAGTAACCTATAAAACAGATTTATGCAAAAAATTTAACTTCTACATTTTGTGAAAACACCAAAAATCTTAAGCTTTATTTCACTGTGACACATTTTCTCGTTGTATATAAGTAGGTACTATCTCATGAAATAATATTTTACGTTTTCCTTAAGTTAAAATATAATATTAAGGAAACCATCATTCATAATATACATGACATACGAGTTGTATTGTAAGATTGTAACCGCAGCGCTACAACCGGTCGGTAACGGTGCGCTCGCGCCGTTTGCGGTCGCTTTGCGGCAGTTGTGGTAAACCTACACATAACTATAAGTACCATAATATACTAGTTCCATCCCGCGGCTTTGCCCGTGGTTTAATTAACTTACCCGCATCATAATGTATTTTTCCTCGGTAAATTGTGAAGTTTCATCAAAATCCATTCGGTACATAGTTTTTGCGTGAAAGAGTAACAAACATTTCCTTCGGTAGTTAATAGAACTCTATTGACAAACATCCATACATTCTAACAAACTTCTGCATTTATAGTATTAGTAGTATGGTTTAGCTATATCAACAGGCTGCGGTATAGCTATTGCGATACGTTATGTGATACACGGCTTTGGCACCTGTATGCTAATGGCGGGCAGTTGGATTTGTCGAGTGCTTTGTTTATTATGAAGCTAGTGTTTTAATGGTAAGTTAATTGAAATCATATTGTACCTGGCTAGAGGCTTTCAACATATTATTAAAATACGGTCTATGAAGAAACTCAAAGAAGAACCTTTGCATTTTTCAAAGGTAACTGCGAATAATCCGAAGCAATATCCTCTAGTGCTGCCAGTGTATGGCTTAAAGTCTAAATTAAGCTCGCGAATAGATTTTCCCGGGGTAAAAAGTCCTTGTTAATTTATAAACGCAAAAGTTTGCGATATCGGGTGCTTGTTACTTCTTCACGCGAAAACAACTGAACAAGTTTTAATGAAGCTTTACCATACCTCCATAAGTCCATACCACAACACACAGCAAATGAAAACTACGTTAAAATAAGTTAACACAAAAATAAAAATTTGTTTTGCTATCGTTTACAATTAGATACATATACTTAAATAACATAATTACTTACAAAACTAGACGTATAGGGTACCACGTGTAGGGTAGGTACTAAAGATGAGAAAATGGTAACGACTCAGCATTTATACTACTATCAATACTATGAAAAATTGCAATGTGCCAACTCGCGGGAATCCATCTTTTGTTTTCCCGCGAGATGACGAATAACCCTATTTAAAGGGTAGTTCCATTGCGCTCCAAAACCAATTGTTCTCAAAATTTTAAAGTTCATACATTGATTCCAATGGGCTCTATGAATGTGACAGAGCAAGTGCTGACACACCGCTGGTCTTCCATAGTAACCAGTTTCATTCTAGTAGTTTCATAATTTTTTCAACAACAACTATTGTTCGTCTAAAGTGAAAGGGCTAATAAACAAGGTTCTATTATCTTGATCCAGCGTTCTTTTATATAATTTCGGTGCAAAGAATCGAATCGTGCGCGTACTTCACACAAAGGCCCAATCGATCTCGGTAATTGACATTCACTTTTATTAACAGTTGACACTATTTTATCACCTCCTAAAAGATCTGCGTGTGATAAAACTTTATTATAATTGATGTTCGTAAATTATCAACCTAGTTCTAGATAGTAAAGCAATGTTTAATGTTCTACTACAATCTACTCAAATCACCTAAAATCAGTACACAAAAGATGTTGAAAGCATAGATGTAAATATCTATGGTTGAAAGAGGAAATGTAATTTTCTAATGGATTTGTTTTTGTATTCTACATTTAAAGGGGCTTGGGGGAATTTTACAACGCACAATCACAACATTCTAGTTAGTACCTACCATTAGCAAGTTTTCGAAGTAATCTATTTAGAAGAATAGACTGATACCATCGCTAGATAGTCGTATTATCTGGTTCTCATACAACTAAAGAATAAAAACTGCGAAAGTTATAACATATTGTTACATAGTGGGTACGTAATTTATTGAAGAACGCTATGTGAGTCTACTACGAGTATGAGAGTAATTTTTTAATTGATAAGTTTTAGCGAGACCAACGAATATCAATTTATTTTATGCCTAGCTAGATAGTATTTATATACCCGTATAATACACATTTATGTGTCTATATAAAAGAGGAGGTACGCAATCCTAGAATGTACCGCCTCAATAAGCCTACACGTTTTTACTCGTCTACCATGCAAAGCATCTTTTCTTACGACATGTAGTTTACAGGTTTTTCTAGTTTCCAACAATGGGAATGTGGGGGACGGAACATTAGCATTGAATCGATAAACTAACTGATCGTTTTTACAATGGTATCATAAAAGGGAAAGGTTATTTACATGAAGAACATTATTGTAAACAAGTTAAACTAAACTAAAATAAAAATCAGTGTATACAAGTACTTAAATAAAAAGTATCTATCTATCCATGTTCTTAATTGGTGTAAGAATAGCAGATATCTAGTACCTTCTTGTTTCACAAGTTTCGGGCTTACATACCATGAAGCTAAATGTTGCTGTCAGAAAAAAATATTAATATAATCCAATAATGTAACTTATCAAAAGACTTCATTGTCTGTTCGCATCGTAATTTCTAGAAATCACAACAAAAACTTTATAAGTACCTACCTATAGTTAGTATATAGGTACCTTAGTTCATTTTGCTCATACAAGAAAGCTTTTAACTTATTCAACATGCAATCATTCTGCAATTTAAACGTCTATTGCAAAGATGCAGAACAGGATATATAACTAGGATATATACTTATGTATGTAAATTAAATGCATTCCGTTTTTACTTCGTGTTTATGATTCGTTTTCTACTTCTCTATCTTGTTGTGGAAAAAAAAAGTACCTATGTGATATATAAATTTGAATAAAAATTGATTCCAAATTAGTTGCTAGTTCTTGACGTCACTAAAAGAGCCAAACAAATTAAAAACTGAATTGTATGTAAAATGTTTTGTTAGGTACAGAAAACTCTCTTTCATGGCAGTTTTGTAGATATAGGCATTGTAGCATTTACTCAGCCAACATTTCTTACCTATTCCAAAATCTGCGTGCTTAGAGAAAGTTTATTTTGCATACAGACGTGATGTAGATTATCTAGAAGTTTACATAAAGTATGTAAGTCGTATAAAACTAAACTATATTTAGAAGTTTCTAACTCAGCTAGATTAAAGATTTAAAGATTTAAAGATTTATGTCATTTATTTCCATAAAATCCTAAAGATCACTTGGACAAGTCAATAAATACAATTCATTATTACAACTTAACATTAAATAAAAATATACAATGGAAACAATGTTGACATAAAAATATGTTTCATTTTTTTAAGCACTGAATTGAGAAACATAAAGAACAATCAGCTCATATCTGAATTTATTACAATAATCTGTTAGTATTTTTTATTCTTTAAAATATTGGAGCGGATTCCATCCCATGCAGTTTTATCATCTAAATACTCTGATATTTTATAATACGATTTTGAAATAAGAAGTTTTTTTACTAAGTTTTTAAATTTAGTGATAGATAATTCTTGCAATTCTTTGGGAATCTTGTTATAGAAGCGTATACATTGCCCTTTAAAAGATATATTAACCTTATGTAGCCTAGTAATATGTAAAGCTAGTTTTTCCTTATTTCTAGTATTAAAATTATGTCTATTACTTTTCTTAGGAAAACTATTGATGTTTTTGTGGGTATACATTAAGACTGTATAAATATATTGACAGGGAGCTGTCAATATGTTTATTTCCTTGAATGTTTCACGCAAGGATTCTCTTGGGCTCATTTTATAGATAGATCGAACAGCTCTTTTCTGAAGCACAAATATATTATTCAGTCGTACATCTCCAGCACTCCCCCAGAGTAATATGCCATACGACATAACACTGTGAAAGTAACTGAAGTAGACCAGTCTAGAAGTAGTTACATTAGTTAAATAGCGGATTTTTTTAACAGCAAAAGCCGCAGAACTGAGCTTTTTCGATAACTTATCTATATGAGCGTCCCATTGAAGCTTACTGTCTAGTGTTATGCCTAAAAATACAGTACTTTTTACTAACTCTAAGTTTTTATCCTTTATTTTGATATCTGCCTTAACTTGTTTTACATTTGGTAATGTAAATCTTATACATTTGGTTTTATTTTCATTAAGTAACAAGTTATTAGAGTTAAACCAATGAACTACTTTCGAAATAGCGTTATTCACCTTGTCATAGTTATTTGTACGTCGATTCATTTTAAACAGAAGAGAGGTGTCATCAGCAAATAACACTATTTCGTGATCATTCTTTACAAGATGAGGTAAATCATTTATGTATATTAAAAAGAGATACGGGCCCAAAATTGATCCCTGCGGTACACCCATAGAAACCAAAGCTCCTGGGGACCTCTTACCATTAACATCAACTCTTTGAATCCTTTCACTTAGGTAAGAAGCAAAAAGATCCAAAGACTTGTCTCTAATTCCATAATGATGTAATTTTCTGATTAATGTTTCATGGTCTACACAATCGAATGCCTTCGATAAATCACAAAAAATTCCTAATGCATCTTGCGACTTTTCCCACGCATCATAAATATGCGTTAGCAACTCTGCGCCAGCATCAGTAGTGGACCTGCATTTGGTGAAGCCATATTGCTTATTGTGTAATAAATTATTAGTATGAAAATGCTGTGAGATTTGTATTAAAATAAGTTTCTCAAATATTTTACTAAACGTTGGCAGTACCGATATTGGCCTAAAGTTAGTTGGATCCGTCGTAGTACCTGATTTGAAGAGAGGTACAATTTTGCTGTGTTTCATTAAGTCAGGAAATACACCACAATCAATGCATTTATTGAATATGTAAGCTAATTCAGACGCAAATGTCTGTACTAGTGATCTAAGTATTTGTACAGAGATTCCCCAGAGATCTTTGGTTTTCTTTACATTAATCATTTTGAAAGCTTTTAAAATGTCTTCTGTGTTTACATATTTAAAGTGAAAATCTATTTTACAACTGGGTACATTTTCTTTTAATAATGACTCTGCAATGACATGTGATGAGTTTAATGTTCTAGTTGTAGACACAGGGATGTCAGTAAAAAAGCCTTCAAAAGCTTGCGCTACATCATGATCATTATCAATAACAATATCATTTATTTTCAGTTTAAATTCTGTATTAGAGTTTTGAGTTCTACCGGTTTCATCATTAATTATTTTCCAGGTAGTTTTAACAATGTTACTACTATTTTTAATTTTTGAACTAATATAATTTGATTTAGCTATTTGACAAACAGTTTTGAAAATTTTTGAATATGACTTGACTTTATCTCTAAACTCTTTACAGAAGTTAAACTGCTTTTCATTATACAATTCATATAGTATTTGACGGCTTTTATGTATACCCACAGTTGCCCATTCGCTAAAGCCAGGCTTGTCGGACACTACCATTGACTTAGTGGTAAATATTGAACTAAACAATTTATTGAATTCATTAAAAAAAGTACTATAGAGTTGACTGGGATTACTGTTACTATAATCAAAAGGAAGCTTTAAAACCCAGCTTGATTTAAACCTCTCAAATCGATTGGTAGTGACCGGTACATAATTAATTATCTTTTTGACACTTTTTGGTCTATCTTTTATTTCAAATTTTACAAATTGCCCTAGGTGGTCTGATTTTAAGTTACTGATTATCTTTTTCTCAATTATATTTTCATTAGGACCAGTGAATATATTGTCTATACATTTTGCTGAAGTTTCTGTTATTCTAGTTGGTTCCAAAAACAAAGGAAACAAGTTATAAGAACTGAATAAACTACATAATCTAGTACTTAGTGCATTAACTTCTAAAAGGTTTATGTTGAAATCACCGCATATAGTGATACTTTTACTTGTGTTGCATATTTTCATTAAAATATGGTCCATGACCTTTTCAAATATCTCATATGATGCCGAAGGGGGTGTATATACGCTTACTATAAGACTCCGCTCCAACTCTACACATGCTACCTCAATTTGGCTTTCTACTGACAAGGATGTAATGTCTTGTCTATTTTTAAATTTTAAGGTCTTATTAATGAGTATCAAAGAGCCTCCTCGGATAACATGTGTTCTACAAAATGAGCTACCAACCTGGTGATTGGGGAAGTTAAACATGAGCTCATGGTCTCTAAGCCAGTGCTCTGTGATACATATAATATCAATATTAAAAGAGTTTAAATACAATTCTATTTCAAATAATTTACTATTTAATCCTTGAATATTTTGATGCACCAAGTTGGTATAACATTTTGCATTTTGTTTACATTTATTTATTTGATTATGTTTTTTGTGATTCATACTATTAGATATTATTTTTTGAAAATTATTATTACTTTTATTTAATTGGCAAGAGATTTCCTCTTTTGTCTTATAATCTAATTTAAAGAACTAGGAAAAAATTCCAAGGACTTGACTATATTGCAATGCTCAAAAGAAGCATTTTTTATAGCCAAATTATTGGCTGTTATATTAAAATAGTAACATAGCGAATCAGCTAATTGTCGAGTGTAAAAATTAGGTAGGTAATAATTACCATTGGTCAAGTAAAATTTATTACTAACTATACTGTTATTAGCTAGGTTTATTAGCTAGGTAGGTATCATAAAATTATTAAACTAAAATTTGTACGGTCTGCCGATATTTGTTTCGGGTACCTGGGTATTCTATATTTATAATAATAAATACCTTTATATGTACTAATGTTTATTCTATTTAGTGTATCAGATTATCTAGTATCCGTAACACAAGCTCTGAGCTTACCACGGGTAGTGATTATATGTTCTGTGCCACGGGGCTAGATATTGCTAAACTAGTCCCAGTAGTTTTGCAGCTAAAGAACAATACACATCCAAAATAACCATCTAAGTGTAAAAACTTCAAACATGTTCCTATAGTTATATTAGTTCGAAACTAATGTAGTACCTAACCTTCGATATCTTTTATACGACATCTATAAATAACAAGCTTTCCGCCCGCGGCTTCGCCCGCATTATATTAGATTTTAAAAAAGCAGTAAAAAGTATCCTATGTCCTTCCCCCGGTTCTAAGCTGCCTCCCTGCCAATTTTCAGCCAAATCTATTCAGACGTTCTCGAGTTATAAGTTCAGGCACTAACACGACTTTCTTTTATATATGTTACGGCTAATACCCGAAGTGCGGCTACACCTAGTTCTAACCGGCTAAAACTAGGTGTAGCCACTGACTGTTGGTTAAACCTAGTATTAGCCGATTGTTTTCGGGTAAAACTAGGTCTAGCCTTCATCATGCCGGCTACAACTAGGTCCAGCCATTCCCTGTTGGATAAAACTAGGTCTATCCGATATCACTCCGGCTAGAACTAGGTCTATCCGATATCACTCCGGCTAGAACTAGGTCCAGACAATCCCTGTTGGATAAAACTTGTTATTATTCTAATAAATAGTCTATGTTACTTTATAAAAGTGTGATTTATAATTAAAATAACATTCTTCGAACTATAATATGCAACTACTTATTGTCTGTTTTAAAAAAATATTCCTGATTGTTCCTATTATATTAGCAGCGCGTGTCTTAGTTTTATCTAGCAGGGAATGGCTGTACATAGTTGTAGCCGGCATGCTATCGGCAGAGCTTTTTTAGGTATCATCCAATAAAAAGAAACGTTTCGTTTCGTAGAGTTTTTTTATTCTTTTTTAGGTATCATCCAATAAAAAGAAACGTTTCGTTTCGTAGAGTTTTTTTATTCTTATAAATCACATTGTAATAATTAACACAAATTATTAGGAGTGCAATCCTTACTATTAATATTATAAATTCGAAAGTAACTCTGTCTGTCTGTTACGCTTTCCCGCCTAAACCCAATCAACCGATTTTGATGAAATTTGGTACAGACAATCTTTAAACCCTGAGAAAGAACATAGGCTACTTTTTATTTCCACGCGGGCCAAGCCGCGGGCGGAAGCTAGTTTTTAATATAATAGGAACAATCAAGAACATTTTTTTAACAACAGACAATAAGAAGTTGCATATTATAATTTATAGAATGTTATTTTAATTATAAATCACACTTTTATAAAGAAAAAATAAACTATTTATTAGAATAACAAGTTTTATCGAATAGGGATTGTCTGGACCTAGTTCTAGCCGGAGTGATATCGGATAGACCTAGTTTTATCCAACAGGGAATGGCTGGACCTAGTTGTAGCCGGCATGATGAAGGCTAGACCTAGTTTTACCCGAAAACAATCGGCTAATACTAGGTTTAACCAACAGTCAGTGGCTACACCTAGTTTTAGCCGGTTAGAACTAGGTGTAACCGCACTTCGGGTATTAGCCGTATCATATATATATAGATAAATAACGAAAATAGAAAACGTTGAAAATTAATTCTAGTCACGAAAGATTCAGTTAAACCTGCACAAACAAACAGTTCGTACCTACTCAGTTGCTGATGCAAAAAATATAACTTTAAATGGTAAACCAGATATTAGGTGTGCAAAATATTAAAATTAATCTATCAATATAATAATAACAATATTCGTTTATTATAAATTCATCTTTTTGACAAAAGTAAAATAAATATTTCTGTAGGTATATCATGGTTGGCACTTTTGAAATAGTTAAAAGAATATACATAATTGTAGTTAAAAAAGTTGTTTTAAATAAAACGAGTTTGTTTCATAACAACAAACTTGAGACTAACTTGACTTGCGTTTTCATACCACCGAATATTATCAGTTCATGAACTACATATTTTTATTACTGTTCATAACATTTTTGTCAATAAATTGTCTGTCATCTTATAAAATTATCTTATTAGTGGTATAAATTAAAATAACATTCATACAGTGCTTACTACGAGACAAAAATCTAGAATTAAATACGATAAATTTACTTAAGTATATGTTTTCTATCGGCATAACCAACACTATCCTTAGTTTACTTAGTTTACAAGTGAGAACCACCGAGATAAATTAAAGGATCTCTTTTTCGCAGGGGCATTCTTCATCGAAGGGTGCAAAGAAACGTGACAAAAGTGCGACCCGCAACGGGAACAAGCCGAGCCGGGGTGTAGCGACGTCATTCGGCTTTCGTCGGCGCCCGGCCAGCACCTCCCGCGCCGACGACAACGCCAGGCGCAAGCAGAAGCAAGCCCAGCATGATACTAACGGGAATGGAGGTAAGCGATATCACATATCCTAATCTCTACGGCTAAATACGGATCGAATCAGAAACGAGGAGATACGTAAGAGAACGAGGGTCACCGACAGCCCTATAGCCCCCATAGCCCACATATCCCCGCGGATTAGCTCTTTGAAATGGCAATGGGCTGGCCATATAGCGAGGAGAACGGATGGTCGATGGGGCCGAGAAGTTCTCGAGTGGAGACCACGGATCGGCAAACGCAGCGTCGGACGTCAACCAAAAAGGTGGAAAGATGATCTTATAAAAGCTGCCGGTTCACGGTGGATGCAAGTTGTATCCGACCGTAACAACTGGAAGTCATATAGGGAGGCCTATGTCCCGCAGTGGAAGTCTAAATGAAATTATGATGAACACAGTAGTAAGCTCAAAGTTTGTATTGCAGGTGCAATCTGATATTCCAAATATTTAACATATTATTATACATAGATAGATCAATATACAAAAAAAAACACCTGGTACAGCTGGATATCTGCAGACATAAAAACCATTTGTGCCATGCCGGAATCGAAATCGCAACCTCTTATATCGTAGGCGGACTTTCCGCACCGCGACTCAGACAGAAGGTAAAAAAATACACAGAACCGTAAACGACTAGCATCTCCCATCACAGACATCATAAGAAAAATGTATTAAAGCACAATCATCATTAGTGTAGGGATGATGATCATCAACTACTAGATAATAATAGTAGTGGTAGTACCTATAACTTTTTGCTTATTAGGAGAATTGGTCGATTTATATCGATAACTAATTTCCTGACCGGCTAGACAAATTGTAGTGGTCTTAGATCAAATTGTAGATCGAAAGACTAGTAAATGATTGTAGGTACATTATCTTACACTTAATCTATTCTAATTCGTTATATTTATTACCACATTAACATTAATATTGGTTTGAATGTAACAAAAATAGTATTAACTTGTGAGCTATATTATTGTTAAATTTCACCAAATCTTTTCAGATTTTTTTGCGAGAAAGATGGACAATCTTCTGAAGTAGTTCATGCTGATACCGATCATAGTTAAATGCAATATATTACCACTGTATCGAAGAATTGTAATTTTTATAAAAATGTATTTAAATATAATTATTTGTCCAGCGTCCACTGAGGACCTCCGCACTGAAGAGGTCCTATCGGGGAGGTCGACACCTCTCGCGCGGCCTCGCAAGGATGCCGTCGTGCAACCTGTACGGTCTAATCGGTAAGTTTCATATCTAAGTCATAAAAACATTCACCTTTCTGATGATTGAACAGAGATCGTGTGGCAGTGGGCAGGCTATATGGCACGTAGAATAGAAAATCAATGTCAATGTCAATTTAAAACTAAAAAAATAAACTCAAAAAAAAAAAAAAAAAAACTCGGCAATCTCGGCTTGCTTCGGGTGCACAGAACCACGGAGCTGCTCCGTGCACAGAACACTACTACATATACTACACTACTTCATGTACTTCTTCCGGAGGGTTCGGGTGTCCACCAAAAAGATGGAAAATGCCAAGTTGTTTCTGGACGAAGTACCTACCTGAAATTCTTATTATGAAAGGCCTTTATTGTGCATTGGACGTCCGTATTTTCCGCTGTTTTCTCGTTTTCTGTTTTCTCCTTTGCGTTTCAGTTAATATCTACCAATTTCAATAATTAGCCATAATCCTAGTTCAACGGCAAAAGTAAATAAGTAGGTAATATGAAAAGTATTTTTCTTTACCGACGTAAATTTTGTCTAATCGGAAATTCGGATAAAGATGAAAAGGTAAAGTGAGTACCTACCGAGACAATAACACCTTTGTGACGTCATTTTATAAGCGATTTAAGAGATCCAAGAAAAGGCAGAAAGTTCAAACAAAATTGGATACTTAGGAACGAAACTGTGCGCCTTGGAAATACCTTTATGTCATCATAAGCTATTCACGTATTCATGAAAGTTAATAATCGTGAAATTCTGCGCCTGTGCCTTTCTTGAACAGTTGCTAAACTTTTGCTATTCGAATTTCTAAGGCGTGTTCAAATTTCTAACTTTTTGTGAATGCCAATAACTTGATGCTTCTGAAGATATCTGGTGCCCTAAATTGTAACTCAACTACGCATTTACATTATTGTTGGTTAACAAAATGTTGTTAAATGTGAAGTCGAGTGTCGCGTCGGTACAATGCTGCAAATACTCAAAATAACTAGGTATATTTCATTAATCAATTCCTGTTTCAGACAGAGCAAGGCGCGCGTTGGCGACGTCAGCGTGGGCCCCGAGCCGGCCTTCGAGGCCAGGGACAAGGAGACAACCATCAACAACAATCCAATAGGTAAACACCGAAGCATAAACGAGTCTCTATTAGTAAGCGTAGACAATTTACACTAAACAATATGGGGGTTTGGACTTTACCCGTCATGGTAAACGCAGCGTTGGATGTCCACAAACAAGATTCATAGATGATCTGGTGAAAGCTGTTGGTTAACGTTGGATGCAAGCTGCATCCAATCGTAGGGCTATGTCCAGCAGTGGATGTCTGACGGCTAAACTGATGTTGGTGAATGATTGCGTTTGCGTTCCATTTTTGATCTTTATATCATATTTCATACCTAAACACAAATTAAAATAGATAAATTCATTAACAGACGATAATATAATAGTATATTATACTTATATGATAACACAAGTTTTGCAAGCTTGTTAAAATATCCCACTTATTTTTCGCAGATAAGAAAAGTACAAATTACAATCGGGAAATTGGTTTGGCTGCGACCCAGGTGTCGACGACTGGAGTGACCACCATCGTGGGCGCCGCTGGGGTTCCTAAACCAGTCACCAAGCAGACTGTCATACTAACTTACCAGACACAGCAGTATTCTCAGGTTAGTGTTACTGACTTGTCTCCATGCTATATAATATACGATCAAAGCAATCCAAAAGAGTTGAGAGATTTATTCCTATCGAGCCCGACGAATTCACAAGCTTATCATAAAATTCCATCTGGTCTGGCTTATCTCCACTTACTTTTCTTGTAGAATATAAGTAGGTAAGGATCTGCGAATATGCGTATACACAAAAAACGCTGTGACTATGCGTACTTAATACACAAAATCGCTATTTAGTGCTAGTGGTGGGGACAGAAGTGGCAATACTTACAGTAAGCAGGGTCCTACATGATCAATGACGCCCGAACAGATAGACCATTATTACAAAGATTTCCTTCAATTCTTGCCAGTACCTGCCTGCAGGTTCAAATGGATGATATTATTCTAATATGGATGTTTAACGATAAGATAAGATGATTCTAAGACTAGGATATCCCTACGAGACTGACATGATTTGTAAAAAGTCCCTAAATAAAAATAGAATTAAAAAAAAAGACTAGGAGCACACGACATACGTATGCACGGTCATAATAAGTTCTAAACTAAAACTAACTGTCCATTACGCATACGTTTTTGTAGTTTTTAAGTTTTTATGTACTTAAATATTTATTATTGGTGTGTGTAATAAAGAATTATCTTATCTTATCTTATCTTATCTTATCTTAACTGTCTGTTTGATACAGGATGGTCGCAAGATCGCCCAACGTCCAGACTCGAGTGTCCGTAGCGCGCGCGTGTTGGAGCGTCCTCCGCCGGGGAAATACACCTTCCAGACGAACCAGCTGCCGCGCCCGCAGTACCCCGCCGTCAAGAACATTGATCCCACCAAGAGTAATAAACAGGTAGGCTTCTCTTGTTGAAGTAACATCATCATCAGAACAACCCATATAACTTCCACCTACTGGTACGTGCCTTCACCTTTATATCTTTTGGGAGTTCATTGATCCCACCAAGAGTTCTGTATAGCTAGGCTGTTACCACTACCCACTAACCACTAGTAAAGGCGTTAGGTAATTGGTAACTTGTATCTATGTGCTTGTATGAGGTAAGTATCCGCTTAAACATAATCCTGCAAGTGCTATCAGCGTAAACATGGTCATTATTTTAAGTGCCGTGCTAGTTAATTAATTTCACAAGTGGGACCTGTCACTATTCTGAGCGGAACTATTAAAATTTATGACAACTTTAGTGACTATTTTATTCTTTAAGACTTGCACAACATTGGTTCAACCATTCTAATATGTTCTCTATGTAGATAGTCGTGGGTTGAGTCTTGTTTGGTGATTGATGTAGGTCGGTTAGGATTTATTTTGGTCTACTCGCTTTGAAAGCCGGTCGCCGTGTGCTTTAAATAAACATAGTGCAGAATGCATCTATGCTGTCCCTCGGGTTAGAACACACGGTATAATTATCCGGGGATATCTCTGAAGATATCTTTCATTTAATGCTAAGAAACGAGATGATATGAATGTAAAAACGTTCTTCATCTACAGTGAATCCGCGGCATTAAAGTACGCAAAATATACCTAAGCTAAGTAGGTATACTATAATTTGAAAGTTAATTATGCTAGTTTTGTACGCATCATGTAGTTATTTTGCAACACAACCAAATAATTAATGTCTGGTAACGAACATTTTCACATTGCTCATGACCGTAACTCGACGTGAAGCAAAATATCTTGCACAAAATACGACTGAACTAGACGGAATGGATTAACGCTATTTTGCGAAAACGTGTGAGTCCTTGTGTTTCAAATATTGTAGTTGTTATAAGTACTGTGTAGGTAATTGGAGACCTTGGGTTTTTCTTTTGTTCTCTTTTATATTAGCTAAATCAACTGAATTTATAAACCAGCAGTTCTATCTTTTATTTAGTACATAATGTTTAAAGCATCTATGATCTATCTAGAAAGCTTAACCCTTGCCATATCCCGCTATTGCTATCTCCTGTGTATCTCTTTGTATATTTTTGTATCGGTTAAGTAACGTTAAACTACGGGACATTTCGACATCGGCTATCGTAGCGTAGAGTTCTTTGACTTCATTCAGTGATATGCATCGAGCAGTATGGTGAAATTGGTCAATATTCGGGTGAATTTAATATTTGGCTGTTTGGTAGTCGATATTTTGTTTGTGAATTTGTGGTAATAAAGGAAGTTTTGGCTCTAATTAGTTGTGTATCTAAGGTTGCATTTTGCGATAATTGTTGTAAAGTTAATTGTTATTAAAGTGTTCAGTATGTTAAAAATCCTTGAAGTGGTGTGAATCCTTGAACTATTCAAATTCAGAACGCCAAAGTAATGCTTTATTTTAAAAAATAGAATAGAACTCTTTGCATTATTTACCGCTTCAAAGACACATTTTAATGAATCAAATGCAAGCCATGATAATAATAAAAATTATCTATATAAACAATTACTGCCAATAAGTAGAATATATAATAATAGGATATGAAGTTTAGTCGTTAATTATTGGTTTTGTTTGCAGGTTGTGAATAGCAACAGGAAAGCGAACGGCTCTGATGGATGGAGAGAAGGTAAATCATCATTATATTTGTTAATTATCCATAACATACATTAATATTTTATTTATAAATATTTATAGTCCCAAATTTAAGTCATACTGATTTATGGTTTGTACACTATTTTTAAAACTTTGTTTGTTAGTTAGGATTGCTCAGTTTTCCGCATTTAGACTCAAAGGCGGTCCATTATGCGTGAAAAACTTGATTTGTTTTATTTAAAAAGGGATCTAACATCTATTAAATTTATGCATTTTTTATACTTATATTTTTTCTTTTACCTAATTATAACTAAATGTTAATTTTATTTTCTGGCAGAAACGTTACTCTAAGTAAGTTACGTTAATGAGGAGGGAAAACGCGATAACATTTCAAAATTTTCATGTGCCTTTGATTGATTGTGCGTCTCAATCTAATACAATTTGTTCGTC
The DNA here is from genome assembly GCA_963691955.1 of Chloroclystis v-ata. Classification (NCBI taxonomy): domain Eukaryota; kingdom Metazoa; phylum Arthropoda; class Insecta; order Lepidoptera; family Geometridae; genus Chloroclystis; species Chloroclystis v-ata. The sequence continues at coordinate 3,574,925 of OY829902.1, read as the reverse complement.
ATTTTCATATTCAGGCAAATTTGGGTTAACTTATTAGGCAACAAAGGATTAATTCTTACTGACAGTAACGAAATTTGTAATAATATTATGAAACTGGGCTCATCGGCAGTATTCATGCTCAAGGTCTCATGCCATATTTCAAGGTTAAAACAATATTTAGTTTTAAAACTATTTGCGTGCAGCTTGGTTATAACGATTAAATCGTGGAAATATTTGCTTGTCGTTTATGAAAGTAAATTAAATAAACTTTTTTTGCTATTGTAATTTTTTTGTAGAGGAAACTATTTTTATGGAAAATTGGATATCGTCGATTTTTTACGAATAAAAAAAAGGCTAAGATTAAGAAGGAATCCTCAAGAGTATTTAGTAAACCAAATTTGCCATCTAAATGTTCAACCATCCTTCACCTTTTACTTATACGTGTGTGGAACATTACATTTGACATGGCAATAATCTTCTCATATTTGTTCCATCCCACGGTTGCCTGGAAGAAATCGCTCTTAGCGATATGGCCGCCCATTGTTTTACTGTATTGTTATGTGTATCTTTTTGTAATGTGGTGTAACAATAAAGAATTTTGTATTGTATTGTATTGTAATAAGTAATGTTACTAGGTATGCCAAATCGCTTGAAATGTTGTATCAGTAAAGCCTGCGTGTATACAAATACACTAGTTTTTGTTTAGTTAAAAAGTACCTAGTAGTTTTGATTTTATAGGCATTCAAAGTTTCGAAAAATATCGAGTCTCGCTAACAGTCACATGAGCGCTTGTGACGTCATAGTGCAGCACGATCAGTCTGTTTCACTCAGTCCGCTTGCATTCGCTTGTTATTGTGACGTAACTATAATAGTTAGAAATATGCTGTTGCGACATTTTTTGTAGATATTAATGTGTTCTACAAAATTGTAGTACATTGTATATTTCTAAAATGAATACTTTTCGCAGCGCATGCGATATAAGATTTTTTTTTTACATCTTGGGTGACATATTTGGGTTTTCCGTGCGGATCCCTACTTTTTTGAATATATAATTATAGCTTATAACCTTCCTCGATAAATGGACTATTCAACACTGAAAGAATTTTTGAAATCGGACCAGCGGTTTCTGAGATTAGCGCGTTCAAACAATATTTTACTTACAATATGCGTGAGGCCATTTATTTTGATTTAAAACTTGTTTATGCGCTTCTATACTTATACCTATCTATACTAATATTATAAAGCTGACGAGTTTCTTTTTTTGTTTGAACGCGCTAATCTCAGAAACCGCTGGTCCGATTTCAAAAATTCTTTCAGTGTTGGATAGTCCATTTATCGAGGAAGGTTATAAGCTATATTATATATTCAAAAAAGTAGGGATCCGCACGGAAAACCCAAATATGTCACCCAAGGTGTAAAAAAAAAATCTTATATCGCATGCGCTGCGAAAAGTATTCATTTTAGAAATATACAATGTACTACAATTTTGTAGAACACATTAATATCTACAAAAAATGTCGCGACAGCATATTTCTAACTATTATAGTTACGTCACAATAACAAGCGAATGCAAGCGGACTGAGTGAACCAGACTGATCGTGCTGCACTATGACGTCACACCGTAACCGGCGGCTCGCGTCGTACGGTTACAACTTGTTTTACTTATAAATCGGAAACTAATTGATGTATCGAAGTAATTCTTTCACTAGTATTTTTTATATTTGACATAGAATATGGAGTGCTATTCATCAAAATTAGGTAACATTATCAATTGTAATTGTGCAGGAGCAGGGTCCGCAGTGTCATCGGACTCGGGCGTGTGGACGGGCGGGGAGTGCGCGGCGGGGGGCGAGGGGTCACCGACCTCGCGCCGCCGGCCCCGGAACCTCGAGATGGTCATGAAGGGCGCGCACAGCTTCCATCTGCGAGACCTGGAGGATAACCTGGATATTATGGGTAACTACATTGTTTAGTAGAACAGTTGAACTGTGAGTAGGTCAACCATCAAAGTAGGTTGTATGTACAGCTTTCGGGAGACTCCCAATATCTTTTTGAGTAGATCAGATGAACTTAGAGCAGGTCAACCATCAACCATCGAAGTAGGTTGAATGTACAGCTTTCGGGAGACTCCCAATAATTGCTTAAAATATCCTGAGCTTCTTGATACAGAAGTCATTGTGTTGCTGGTTATCTATATTAATAATTTCGTCAAGGGGTACGGTAAGACTCGATCAAAACCTTATATGAATAACAAAACATAAAAAAATATTAATTTTGAGTCGACAACATATATCCGCAAAATTCAAATTTCACCCAAGCGAAGCCGGGTTTTCATCTAGTACTTATAATAACATACGAAATCCGAATTCTAGGTAATTTTTTGAAAGCTGTTTATTTCCCTAAATGCAAGACTCTTCCAACTGTATGAGCTGGTGTTAGTGACAACTTAATGCGCTTCAAAGCCAAAGCTTCATAACAATTTCATAACCTTATAATGTTTCCAGATGATGCGGTGGTAACCGGTCACACAGTAATCCCCCTACCAAAGATGCCGAGTCTTTTCAACGAGCAGTCTCCTTCGCCAGAGTACGAGGCACCAGCGCCGTCGTATCGCGCGCCATCTCCCATCATCCCGAAGCCGACTCCTGAAGTTGGCAGGTAACAGATTAGTCCTACAAAATACTCAAGTAACGACTGAACTAAAGAAGTATGGTGGCTAACAGGCTTAAAAAAAATATTCGAAAATTAAGTTACTACCCGCTTGATAGATCCTACTGGACAGATGTGCCCGGAAAGTCAGTGCCAAGGTGCGAAGGACGTAGCTTAATGGGATGTTATGACGATTATTCCAAAATTCCTATATTATAAGACCTATATCAAGCTATAATATGCCATACTAGAGAAACCCGTGCCCCGTTCAGAAGGATTAAATGGGTTGTTTATTGTGCCCACAGGTCTCCAATGTCCACGTTGGACCGCTACAGGAACAGAACCCGTCCGAGTAGGATTCAGACCAACAATGACGAGGAGAAGTTTGTCCTAGATCGCGCGCAGCCTGAGATGTTGAATAAACAGGTGAGATATAAACTAACATTGGATACTCAGATAACTTTATCGTCGACGGCTTCAAAGATAAAAGCTTGTGGATGGCAACAACTGAAAGGATTAAAAGTTTGAGAAACTTACTTTACTTACTGGTTCGAAGAATTAGTATTCCATCCTATCTCTTCCTGCATGTGTCGTCATAGTCATACAGTAGCTTCGTTCTTTGTTCTACCTACCACTTACTGCGATAACCAGCGTTGTGATCAAACCAACACCAACATAAGATAAACAAAAAAAGTATTTTGTTTGGAAAACTCGTGCCCAGTAGTGGGACGAAATAAGTTATACATATATAATAGCTATTATGACGGTGCCGCTAAAATGACAGTTACGATGTAGTTTTTTAAAAAAAAATCTAATCTGTTCATACGTATTTCATTTCAGAACTCGTTCATAAAGTCGGCGAGCGGAGTGCCGTCTCCGTCGGGCGTGGACTCCAGCAAGGAGTCCAGTCCCTCCTGCAAGAGCGAGGAGACACACTTCGGGACCAGCAGCGCTTGGCAGAGCCATGCCGCTGGAGAGGCCATGGCGAACAGGTACCGTAGAATAGGGATGATGCTCACAGCCACAGCTCAAATACGATAGGGAGAAATTTCAAACAAAACATAGTAGTTATGGACAAACGATTTGAAAAAATATTAATATGAATACTGCGTTCACTAACACGACTGGTAAGCGTGAATTTACCAATCTTATTATATAGTTATTTATATATGATAAAAAAATATCTATCTATGTATGTATATTCTATGAAGTATATCAGAAGTCTGCACCCGTAACACAAGTTTCGAGCTTACCACGGGGTTATATGTTGCTGTGTGAATTGTCCAGGAATATTTATTATTATTTAAATACAATAATTCGCTTACAGATCTCAGGACGATGTCTCCATAGCCCTGAGCGTGTCGAGCTGCGAGGAGGAGCGCTCTAAGCTGGACAAGCTGAAGGCACGAGTCCCCGAGACGATGATCGTGATCACGGACGAGCCGACGGTTCCGCATCCGCTGCTCATGAAGTCCGTCACTCTCAGCCAGCAGGGGCCTATGATGGGTATGTTCAATGAACAGTCAGCAAAAAATGTGGTCTACCACCCTACGGTTGAGTTTCGTTTGTACGTCAAAATTATGTTAGAAAAGTCAACCATATCGATCATTACATCGCACTGAAACTTTTGTCAAAACTGATAGACCACTTTCTTGGCCGACTGTACATAGGGTTTTTACTCGCAATAATTACTCTGAAATAATAGTAAAAGAGCTAGACGCTAGTAGCTAAAAGCCTAGATTTTTGTGGATAATTGTGTCATTTCATGACTTATTTGTAATTGAATATTTTTGCCATGGAATTATGCCATCGTTTTATATTATGTATGTATGTTTATAATTATTAAGTTGAGTTTTGCATTGTTCGATGTTGTGTATGAAGCGTTATTCTGTCGGTTTCACATCGGCTGGTAGATAAAAGTAAGAAAATACAATACCTATACAAAAAGTTTATTTTCTTGAACAAAAATTTTTTATAAGTATTTAAATATTTGTATTAGAAGGTCTTCCTTATCTTACAGGTTAAAGGTATGAGGTGGTACTATTCTAAAGACGGTGTGGTGCCCAATAATATCAGCAACATTGTCATTTTATTTATTTTATTTATTACAGGTTCAATGACAAGTTCAAACTACAGCACCACAAGCACTTGCACCAACCAAAGCATCGACGTGCACAACCTAACCCTAACACTGGAAGAGTCCAAGTTCGACCTCTCAGCGTTAGAAACGTCAACACACAGCCTTCTAGACGACGAAACGTCACCAGCTGACAGTCTTATATCGTCCACGAGTACTAGTGATAGCAACACCGACCTGAGAGTGGATAGGGATGTCGATAGGGATGTCGATAGGGATGTCGATAGGGATGTCCCGTCGATTTCTTCGGCATACATGACAGCTAATACCAAGACTAGGACACCGGAACCGGATATTGTGGATGGTGAGGTCCTGGAGCCCGTGAAGGAGGTCATGTGAGTGAGGTTTTACTTTTTTTATGAGTTTTCCGCGATTTTCAGCAAAACGGTAAGTTTTATCATAAAAATACCTGAGACAAAATTGTAGATCATAAAATTATCCATATAAAATGTATCATTACTTTTTTTTACGAGCCACCGTTTCTGAGATATAACGATTTAAATGTAGCGTATAACATTTACGACTGCCTAGTGGTAAACCAATAGCAAACACCAAGCGCCTGATTATAACCAATAGCAATCCGTACAGGGAACCAATCCGTTGCTCGAGCGGAGAAGGCAGTAAGCACGCGACGCCAGAATCCCCGGGAACGCCGACGCACGCGTCCGGCTCCTTGTCGCTGTCTGATGGACGAGACTTCTTTGATGACGAGATTGCTGACCAACCAGCACTGTTGTTCAGAAGTAAGGTTTTTTTCTAATAGTGTTTACTTAGTATCTAGTTGTATTGGGTACATAATCTGGTAGAGAAATCTTGTTTGCCAACCAGCGTTTAAGTATCTGCTAATGTTAACTATATACATTATGTGTATAACTAGAAGCCTATTACAAAGGTGTTTGTATGGTACAATTCATACTAAATTATGACAGAAATAATCTGAACAATTAATTAAGTACTTATAATGTAAAATTCGCTTATATTTGATGTCTATCTCATTCTTTAGTTTCACGGGTTAGACGCTGCGCCGATACGATACTAAAATCTAATCTGTCATAAATTTCTTCACTAAATATTGCCTCTACTAACATTTCGAATATAGAACGTGTTTACACCAAATACTTACCAAACAGTTCGATATTAGAAAAATATTGTCTATAGATGCATTTCGAATATTGAACGTTTTACTACCGAAGACCAATGAAGATCAATACTAAAAAAGTTTTATTGACAGAAAACGGAGACCATCCACCATCTAAGGCAGCTGAGTCAGATGGAAGCAGGCACATGCGGAGATCACGGGAACGCGTCAACTCTAGCCCACTTGTTCAAAGGAATCGGAAAAGTAAGTCCCAGATAAAAATCAACAAGCCAACCGTTCTAACCTGTTTCTTTCAAAGACAAGTCACATGAAACTTTATAGTCCATTAATGTTTGAAATTCGTTTCGTCATCACCTCGTACTTACAGATATTTGCGAAGATAACTGCAAACGGCGGGAAATCATTTCCGAACCACCGAAAAATAACGAAAATTTTATTTAATTAATTCCGTAATATAACGTAATACAAAGTAAACTCATAGACAAAATTTTTAATTCAAACTTTTATAATAACCTTTGAAAAAGCTTTGAAACCTTCATGGTTTATAATGTTCTAAATTTAATATTTTTCATCACCGCCGCACATAGATAATAGCGAATGGCGGGAATCATTTTCAAATCTCTTAAAAAAATTACTATAAAACATTACACTCTTTGTAAGGTTAAACTTTAATTAAACAAGTTTCCTCCTTTATTTACCTGTGTTATAATTTATCATGTTTACGTAATATAAATACAAAGTAAACTCATAGACAAACTTTTTAATCAAAACTTATAATAACTCGGTCATTTGAAACCTTCATGGTTTACAATGTTCTAAATTTAATATTTTTCATCACTGCCGCACATAGATAATGGCGAATGGCGGGAAATAATTTTCAAATTCTCTTAAAAATTTACAATAAAAATATTACACTCTTTGTAAAGTTAAACTTTAATTAAACATGTTATTTATTTACCTGTGTTATAATTAATTATGTTTATAGTGATGGGACGCAGCGCAGGCGAGAGGACACCATCTCTGGACACGCTCTCGAGCCTGGCTTCGGATGACCTCATGATGGACAATGATCTGGCGCAGTCCATCACTAGTTTGCAAAGCGTTGACGATTATATTGAGAGGTAAGTTTGTCCTTTTACCACGAATTTCTTTTGAAGTACTTACTTAGTATTAAAAATTACCAACAAAAATCATAAGTTGTGTTACAATCTGAAACAATTGTGATACTCGTATTTGATAGTCTTAGAAAGGAAGAAAAAAAAAGTACTTACCTAAATAACAGTTATTTTTAATCAATTAAGTGATTTAAGTTTTTTCTTGAGGTAGTAGGTTAATCAAAATGTGTGGTAGGTACTAGGTACCTACCTCATTATGTAGGTTTTGTTTATGCGTCCCGAAACAAAATAGCTTATAGCTAGCAATTTTGCTGTGCTTTTAAATGTTCCAGCGCGTTAACAAAAAAACATTAAAAACCATTCAGCACTTACACGGGTGAAACACTAGCCAGAACCATCACACGCCTGTAGAGCTAACACATCACAACGCTTAATAACAATCATCATCTCTGCCTAGATTGGACAGTTCACTGCGGAGTGGCTTGAACTCGCTTGACGAAAGGCAGCTCCACCAAGAGCTATCATCTTCCAAAGCGGCGATACGGCAATGGAGCCAGTTACTGGAACAGAATAACTTACTAGATCGCCAACTGGCCGCTATTTCGCAAGGGAAGGGGCCTGAGTCTCTTACTGCCAGCAACAACAGTCTAGCAAGCCTTGGGTGAGTACATGACTCGATCTAGGTCTCTAAATCTGATCAAGAGCTGATCCATCGGAAAGGACTTCGATCAATCGATGGGTAAGTTCTGTAAACACAAATTCAAGGCATTGAAGATAGTTCGTTTTAGCTATTGATACAGCTCAGGTCGATTGAATATTGAATGAAATAAAATGTGTCTAAGATCTTAATTAAAATAATTCTGACAAAATGGGCCAATTTGCTGATATAATTACGATTTTGTTGGACGCGATTTTGTGTAAAGTCGAGCGCGCACGGCTACCACACAAAAAAAACAATCCGAAGAGAAATACCTAAAAGTAACTATGAAAATATCCGCTATAAACGCGTTCAAGTTGTTATTTAAACATACCTAGAAAGAAAAGTATTCTAATAAATCGCATGTAAACCTACATTCAACCAAGTGCATCGCATCATTGTTTTTCATAAACAGTGGAACATTAGAATGACAGGAATCGTACAGAAGAAGGTATTGTTACACAGAATACCTGACTACACGTAGGTAAAAAAATATTTCTATAGGTACTTACCTAACTTGAATTTTTAATGTAAATATTTTACGTAGCTATTAAGCCATTCTAGATTTATGAGTGTGGGTATTAACGATTAGTACCTATACTAGGTAATTCTTTTTCTTAAAACCCTCGTAACTTTTATTCAAGTCCACTTCATATCCATGTTACATTATTTGAATAAATTAAACTGACCTTTGATATTTTTCAATGAAATATAAAGATCTCAGCCTTTGGTTGATCTCTTATGTAATAAACGAATAATGTTTGAAGAACTTTACTAATGGGTTCCATTAACTTCAAGTGGCTTATCTCCATCAATTTGTTTCACGTCAGAAAGCGCGGCATACAGCAGCTACCGTTCACATTTTGAGAGTGAGGTCGGGTCATAGTATTTACTTTGTCTTACCCTTACAATTTAAATTCCGATTCAATTCAAGGTTTGCCCTTTAGATTTACCTTCGATTCCATTTTATTTTAGTAATCAAAGTTATTAATGCTATTATTTTAAACTAGGTATATGAATGCGATATTATAGTTATAGGTATTCATACTTTATTTATACCGTTAGTAAGTTTTACAGTTAGACAATTGTTTTAAATACAAAAGTTACAAAGTATCTAGCTAATCATTTTCGATGTCAAGTTTACTATCTGAGGAGGCACCTTAACATATATTTATTAATGATTGGGATAACTGAAAGGCTCAGCACCATAACATCGCACAGAGTTGGCACATTAACCACATTCCCGTTCAAGAAGCAAAGCACCGTTCCAGCTTCAAGCTCCAACTTTATCAGATGTGCACTGTCGACCTCCATACAAGACACGACACAACAATAGCTATTCAACAATGGGAACTATTCCTATCGTCTCGGTCTTGCACCTTGCAATAGCGAATTTGAATGCAAGCTTCGGTCCTTTTGAATAGTTTTTTATCTATTTAAAGTGCTAAGGCAACTGTGACGTGATTTATGTCCACGCTACCTCGTTTGAATTCACCTCCAGTTTCTCTTTAACTTAGCTTATTTTTATAAACAGTAAATTTTCGTGTCTGCTTATCAAAGCGCAGCAAGCACGTCCGCAAAAAAACAAACCGTTCTCAAATTATAAACTAGCTGTAAAACCGTCATAAAAACTGATCAGATTATTACTAAACAGTCAAAGTTAACGAGTATATTTCGTAAACAGAAATTCGCTTGGACAGATTACCAAGGTAAATTTAACGGTGAGCTTTATGTCGTAAGGTCCTTGATTCGTAATCAGATAGTTGCGGGGCTTCAGCCCATGTGCGAGTGCTGAGCCATGGCCGAGTCTCAGTTAGTCTGTGAAGCGTCGCGCATCGGGACGAACGTAGCCCGTTGCCACCGCACGTGTCTATCTCGCGTCTACCTCATCCCACGATATCACTCCCTAAACCAACCGTGTAAACTTTTATCTGATCATTTATTCTCGATACGTCGATCACACAGTTCGTTGACTATTTTGACCCTCCCAAGTTAAGCTTCGATAGCTTTGCAGCTGTTTACGTTTGAATAGTGAATCAGTGTTATGGTAATTTAAAACTACACACGACAGATCATGTGTGGCGTTCTGCGAGACATATCGGTCATTTTATGCGATTGGAACGTAATACGGATAATTAAGTTAGTTGAGAACATTGTGAAGTTACTACCTAAACGTCAGTATGTGATTAACACACCTTGCCAATTCAGATTTTCAGCCTAAATCAATTTATTAAACTGGTGCATTCAAGTGGTTTTAATTGATACAGTAAGGCAGACAAACTCGGGGAGTTGAATTGCAACACTCACACATTGTCGCAATTCTGGTCACTGACATCAAAACCAACACAATAACATTGGTATTGGTGTTGATTTACATCCGTTGATAAACAGAAATGAGTGCCTGTATCATCTGGTGCTGAACGAAATGGTGGCGTGTCAATAATTGCAATTTATTTAGATAAGTATTTTGATATCTACCTACCGACTCTTTCTTGCGTCGCTTTTGGTGAAATCGCATTTTTATAAGGTAGTTTGAAAATATATCACTAAAAATGTGAGAAAGTATTTTTCGCACTTCTATTATTGACGTATACGTTTCTATTGACTTAAAAAATAGTGTTTTACAGTGCGTCTGTTTAAATCTTTGAATTGTGACATTAAGTGTGTGTGCGTGTGTTATTTCTTATCAGTTCTACAATATCAGTTAAGCACTATCACAAAGTTTCTCACCATCAACAATATTACTCATCAAGATATCAGCTAATACAACCGATACCGTGTCTTTGTTATAACTGACTATAAACTCTTCTAAAGTTATTATAGTTCTGTATTGATGTTTATGAAAAGTTTTATGAAAAGGACTCTTTTAAAATAGTGTCATAATGATCATCACAAATATTACTAAATGAATTAATTAATTTATATTACTTTGTACATGTTTGCGTAATTTGATTTATATAGGGCCATTTTGAGGGGTCATTGATCACGGCAAACAGCCAAAATCAGTAATGTTGTCCAAATGGTTACCATAGCAACATTGAATAGCTTTTAGCATAGTATTTTACCCAAGAGTCGTGCACAAAATGGACGTTATCCTACGAACTATTCGGTATTTTGAATAAGTAGAAATAATGTCTAAAAGTGCAAATGAATGTGAGGATAATGCAGATTTGTGAGTTAAATAAATTATAAAATGTTGTAGGCAAAGATAGTATTAGTACTTATATACCTAATTAATCACGCTAGCTAGTTAAAACATTATGTTCGAGCTTAAAACTTATTTAATTAATAATTAACGCTACTTTCATGTTGTTTTTTCATTTAGAATTAAAAGTAGTTCGGCAGCCTTATGTAAAATGAAATTGATATAAGTAGCCTTATTTTCCAAACACAATAACATTTTTTTTACAAAAACATAAGTATTTACTTACCCTAAAACTATTCTTAATTAATTAAAGAAGATGGAAACTTTTAAGTGGTTACTTCGTTACATTACTTTGAACGACGACTTTCTACATAATGCTCAAATAAATGACAAAAAATTGTCAGTTCCGCCATTACCAACGCAACCTTTTCATCTCTAATGTCCTATAAAAATACAAATGATAGTTTTGAGTCGGAACTTACTTTCCTTTACGTTTAGATGGTCTTTATTACATGTCACTTGCTAAATATCGCATAATGGGACAAAAAAGTTAATATTTTTAAATAATAATTGGGTAGAAATAGAATAGGATAGAATAAAGATTTATTTCGACACACAGACACAGATTTTACAGTGTTGATTTGTGTGTAAAGTCAGACAGGATTAGCAATAGGTACACTATTATTTTACTTTAATTTTGACTAAGTAGGTAGATAGAAACTTTAATTTTAACGACGTATTTTGGACAAATTGCAGCCAACCAAGTAACCGTGTGAATGCAGATAGCATTGTTCGCAATGAAGCACATTAGGGTCTCATCATAACAGTCTAGTTTTAAAAAAACTTATTTAATGATTAGGCGATATTTTAATGTGCTTACAGTTACAATATATCTTATTTGGCACACCTGTCTATCATTGATCAAATACAATTTAGTGCTTTCTAAAACAGATCCCCATATAAAATAATAAACCTACTTTATGGTAGTAAAATCTCTGTTTCTAGTTTTAAAAATTTGTAACATTGATTTATTGAAAATAGCTAAGTTGGGAGGGCAAATAAATATCTGCTGTGAGTTTGACGAAATTATAACAAAGTGAAATGTGTAGGTAAACATCTTATCATAACAGTGTCACACAGTTTTGTTCAATTTAAAGATGGACAGTTTGAATTTGTATAAATAAGAGATAGTGATAATGGTGAATAAAGCGGTGATGATGACGATGAACAAACCAGGCGGGATGCTCGACAAGGAGGCCCCAGTGAAGGGGATTGTGGCTCAAGTGGTTACGATGCTCAACACACAGGCCACGAGGTATGTAAACATTATTGATGAACCATTTGTCTTTAAACAACAATGCATAACAACATTAATGTTTAACCGGTATTATGTAACAACTGTGTTGATGTTAGACGTAAACAATGCAAGGAATGTAAGACTTTTTACGTGATTTGACGTGGTTTAACTAATATATTACCGTATTACATGTATATCTATCAACCATATATATGTATTTATATGATAAAGACTTCATCAGGAATTGTGGCGGATAAACATAATTTAAAACGTTTGTGGATTCCCCGTTTATACGATAAAAATAAGATTTATACAACGACAGCAATTGTTAACCCATGCTATTCGGGAGGCTGAAGTAGGTAGGTACCTACCTGGGCCATTATAAGATGGATAAGGTTCGCCCGAAACCAACGAGACGTGTTATGTATGTAGGAACGTTAATAATACACGATTATATTAATAACTCTGTGAATTATATTATGCAAATTGGAAACAAGAGATTATATTCACAACACGTAATGCACAAGATGCATGACAGAAGGGAAGTTGATGTTAAGTTAATGTTAAGATGGCGTCCGGAAGCAGTGATAGTAGGGATGTGCTCCGTAACTAGTGTTGTCCTAGCAAGGCGGAAAAAGAAACGTGGTTGAAATACGGGATATTTTAAATCAATGCATGTAAATTACCTAAGTTAAGGATAGGATATGGTGAAAACGAATTAACATCACTAACGAACTTCCTAATTCGATTCAAAAGCATATATTGCCATAACTGTACAGTCTATAACATTAATTAACACCCGTTGATTGATCGACAGCCTATAATTACGCAAGGCAGGTTCATAGAAAATTGGTGTCATGTCCCTAATTTTTTTTGACACATACACTTGTTATAGTCCAAACACAGATGTAAATCTACTTTCAAATTCTTCATTACATGACGTAATTTAATGTTATACGATAGTTACTTTTATCGACGATATTGAGTTGATTGATAACGTGTTTCAAATGTAGCAGCGAGTTATATTCAAAATGGAGTCAGGGTTTTTTGTGGGTTGGTATTTTGGTACGGATACCGGTGCTTACACCCACTTACCAGCAAAAAACCAAAGATGGAATGGCCAAGCTTATACTCGTAATAATACATCACTTGGACTTATCAGTCGGACCATTCAACTTTATTCTTAACTAATAATGTACGTAAAGTGTACAGTTGCATAATGCAAAACATTTTGCAAGTCACATTCACGATTCATAAGGCTTTCAGATTTGTATGCAGATAGAAACCGGAAGCCAAACAAAAAGGCTTTTTAAAAGGTAAAATAATTACACCAGAGAATGGAATCGTAGCTTGCTAAAGTAGACAAAAGAGAAACATAAAACCGCGAGGCGAACAAAAGAATCTATTTAATTATGGACTACTATATTTAATTACCAATTATATATTTTATATAAACTTGAAATAAAGATAATTGAAACACTGTTTGTACCACCACACGTAATAAATATTTTATTGCGTGTCGCACAGAAAAGGAATATAATTATTACTATATCTACGCTACTCATCCGGAACAAATAAGTACAAGTTAATTAAAGTAGATAATTATCTCAAGAGAATGCTTCTAAGTCAGTTTATGGCGGCATTCTAAAATAATTTTGACACTACACATACTAAAATAATTTTGAACAACATGTATGTTACCGTCATGCAGTCATAATTAGTAAAAAGCATGTCTTGTTATATGCGGGCGTTACCCTTACCACTTAGTTCCCTTAGCTCTACTTAAAGTTAGTTGTGGTTTTAGTAGATGTATAACTGTCTTCTGTGCTATGGTTAATGTTCCATGATACCGTTTCGAAATTCACGAATATTTTAAAATAATACGAATCTATTTAACAAAAGAACGCCAAAACTAATATAGCAATTTAAACCGTTGTACCTAGTTGTTGAGACTATATAACTATTTATGTTAACTTTTATTTGTGATGTCTAGTCTAGAGCCAATAGGTTTCTTAATACATTCTTATTTATCTTATGGTTCAAGAGTTAAAGAAAAGTTAAAGAAATATTTTAATGAACTTTTTAAAATACGTGTTCATATTGTAAAAAGTCTCCTTTAAAGTTTCGTATTTGCATTTATTTATAAGGTACTTATAAAAAACAGAGATCTAAGGAGAACACCTACCGAACCGAGTGGCGTAGTGACAATATGATCGTATGTCTCAGTTGACCGCGACAGGTAACCACCATATACCGTGACCGCTACGCTGCTGAAAACCTTTACTGTTATTTTATCCACTACCTGCTAGAAACCTAGCCAAGAAACTAAACCGCTAAATTCACTAAACATTGCGCAAAATAAGTACATTTCTTTATATTTGTTATATATGTTATAACAGTTATAAATGATGTTTAACAGAAAGGGAAAAATAACTCGCCACAAAATCCCACCTGGTCACAGTAAGCCCTTTGTCCCATTTCCTTTTGCATCTTAAAAAAGCCCAAGGATAAAATACACCGGCTTATTTAGTCGTGCTCTTGAAATAATCAGCTGGGGAGTAAGGGGTGGTTATTGAACGGACGCACGCATGCGCAGTGCGTTCGCAAATGCCATGCTACTCTGTGTGCGACCCTGTACAAAACAAACAAACGTCGCGGCAGGTTGACACTGACCTACAGCTTTTACTAATCCCTCCACACGTCCGCGTTCACTAAATCGGATTATTCAGTTCAACAGAGACGCTTATACTGTACTACAAAGGTGGACGCACAAGGCCAAAACAAACCAAATCACGTGCAAAAGAAAGTGGTTACGGTGTCGGCGGTGATCAACTAGCGGAACGTCCGCTATCATGGCGCAGACATTAGAATCGTTCAGCTTCTGAATCCGATTCACTTCGCTGCGCTATCCACCATGCCCTGTTACCAATCGAGATGTCACTCGTCATAAGACATGAAGCTAAGTGTACCCGGGACGAGACGCCATCACGCTCGGTAGCTCTCGGTTTAAATAGAGTGTAGAGAGAAAACTGTTTCGTTAGGCTTGAATGGATAGGGTCAACGGCGCGAGATCTGTATTTTCCGGGCGAGCTGGCGTGCGGGCGTCAGCGGTGGAGGCGATAGTGGCCGCGCGCGAAATTCAGTTGGTTGCGTGCGTGCGCGCCGCGCTAGTGTCTGTGCGGGAGCCGACATGCGCGCGTCGACCGCCGCGGGGCCCGCGCCGCTGTCCCTGGGCGCGCGTCGCCAGAAGACCGACCTGCACGTGGCCGAGCCCTCCGCACGCTCCGCCAGCCCGGCCCCCAGCCTCCGCAGCCAGAGAGCCAAGCAATACAGGTCCTACCTACCACATCTCTCAATCACATGCACAACACTGTCTACTAAACTTTCAGTGACCACTTTCTAATTTACCTAGCCTAGCGTAATTTCATCGTGTGACTGTTTTCAGCGATTTAATTTATTTATGTTAGTCGATCGCATATTGCTATCTTTTTTTCAATTTATCAGATTATCTTGGAACTAGGCGCCTTTGGAACGTCTCTTTTATCGCATATACCGTGCAATGAGTAGATTGTATCAGTCGATTGGTTCGTTATTGTTTTGGTGTAAGAATGGCCATCTGAGCCCACAAACAAGGCAAGGCCGGCTATTATCTAGACTGACTTGGTCGTTCTTACATGAACCAAGCCACCCAGCCGAGCAGTTCTGATACACAGATCAAGGCTGTATGCGTTTCCGTATGTGCCGATTTAATTGCTGACCGGAAAACCCAAAATTATATTTTTAAATGATACCGGTATAGTTGCAACATTGTGTTTTTATTATAGTCAAGCATTATTTCTTCGTGCGTTTCCTACGTTCATGCTCTATTGGCTGATTTTGTAAGCGGATAATAGTTTTCCAATAGATTTACGTTATCATATTGATCTAATTTGCGAAAGACAATGAAGTGCACATAAAAGTTACTAGTTTAACGGTACCTGTAGTTACCAAGGTCTAGTTTTAAAAGATTTTTTAGAAGGATATTTTTTTTTACAATTCTTATCATACGATAATTTTCTATTTATAATTTTGGCACAGACAATCAATAATTAATTTTAAGGTTAACCATTCTGTATAATACGGAAAAGTAACATGATCAAGTGTTTATTGTCCATGTGTTCCATTCACTTTTCATGCGAATGGCATTGGCGTTTGAACTCAATTTAGTTAATAACTCGAGTTGATAGCCGAAACTTTTCACACACTGCATTTAAATACTTTGTCTAAATCTGATAATCTATTTTGGACAATAATTTGAAAGAATAGTGCTATCTTGCGATAACCTCGTCATTTTAATAACATAATTATGGTATCGCGTAGGTTACAAACCTATTTATAAACTCTAATAAACCTAATTTCCCTTTCCGTCTTTTGTCCTATTTTAGCTAATTAATTTGCGGGTGATGACTCACGCCACACCCACCCCTACACCTAGAATTGAGGCATTCATTATATCATTATTATGCCCAAAAACTACAGAAAGAAGGGACGTTAATATAAAGTCTTGACTTCTTCACAATAAGATTACTAAAGCTACTTATCTACTTCCTAAATGATTCATACTTAAGACAAGTTTGTTGAGCTCTATCGCCTCTAGGTATCATGTTTTTGTTTCTTGTACTGTAGGTATTTGTTATATCATGCACGTTTAATTGGACATTAGAACTACCTATTTTATTAGAGATAAGAGATCTGCAGAGAGGTTAGACAGGTCAAGGATTGTCCCAGCATATCAATTGCAATATCGCCAGCATATCAATTGCAATATGTAGTTCATAATATACGCTCTTACAATGTTTTCCTAGATAGTGTAGAATTCTTCTTTCATATATACAATAGTCTAAGCGACGCATTAGCTCCTGAACATTTTCCTACATTTTATTTACTATAGGCAAAAAGTAATCTCTTTATGTATTGTTATCCGTAGAGCAGATAAATACAAACGTCTCAATTTTTCCCACTAAGCTTGTCTTTAATAACACGTGTGCCCGTGTTGCGGTATTGACAGACTGTCACTATGTGCATCTTTACATATCTGCTAAACCCTGATAATGAAGTCTACCAGGATATCTTACGCGCCTAATTATCTCCGCAGAGCGAGTCTACCCGTCCGCACAGCGCGTCTACTACAACGGTCGAGGACACAGACGCCTTCTGACGCGGAGAGCAATGGCACCGCCTCTCCCGCGCCCACGGCCACGCTGCTGCAAGACGTCGTCGACATCAAGACATTACTGCTGCAGCTCAAACGAGTGCTGCAAGAGGTCAGTGGTTACTTTACATACTGTCGCTAACAATATAATGGCAAGTGGCAAGTGTGCGTTGTCATACCGGCACCAGTCATACTGGATTTAATACGGGCATCTGATTGTATTAACTTCAAGCAGTAGGTATGTCATCGAAGCTTCAAACACAAAAGTAATAAATATCAAGCTTAACAATATTTGTGTGACTTATTTTTTGAAAAGATCAAATTATGTAGACTCACATTTACACGGTATGATAAGATAATTCAGAAAGAATGTGGCAGCATTGATTGTTATCAATGCTTAGTATCTATCAAACGTTAGTTAAACCATTGAAACAATTGAACCTAACTGCTATAATACTTGAAGATAGGGATAGACATATTCTTTAGTCGCTTCAGGTTTTCATCATAACAACGAAACGTTTAAAAACGTTAAAACTTGGGTAAGCCTTGCAAATTTTCAAACATTTTTAGACAAAATTTACCATTATTTTCAGTGTCTTACTAGTCAAGTTGTTGTTTAGATATCCCACGCTTAAATGTTTTAATTTTATTTCATTATTGTTAGTATGCTTGTATAATATCAAGAGTAGGCTTGTATAAGTTTTACTACCATTATTCCACATCAATAAGTTTGTTTACAACGCATAACGAATGGACACAAATTGCTACCATAATCAACGCTAGTAGACATAATTTCTTAGTATCTAGTGTTTAATACCTCGACTTTCATTCCGAAGGTCGTGGGTTCAAACCCCGCCGCTCACCTCTGATTTTTCTTCTTGGAAAATTATGTGTGCTTTAAAAACACGTGCTCTAACGGTGAAGGAAAACATCGTGAGGAAACCGGCATGTTCTGAGAACTTTGAAAAGTTTGAAGGACATGTGTCATTCACCAACCCGCACTTGGCCAGCGTGGTGAATTAAGGCCTAATCTCTCTCGTCAAGAGAGAAGTCCCTGTGTCCCAGCAGTGGGAACGTGAATAGGGGTGTTATGGAGAGTGTTTAATAAGCAATTTCCCCTATGTTTTGTAGCATGTGTTTACACGCACTTATTCGACCATTATCTACCTAGATTGAAACTAATAATATCTGTTATTCTTTTAAGTAATTTACAAGTCAAAATTACTAGTCGTCGTCGTCTCTAGAGCATTTAAAACTATTCAATTAATGTTACTTCACAATAAATCTAGAGTTTTTCTCTTTATAATGTAAATCTAATTACATAATTTCCATAGACTCTACCTTATTGACTTTTTAGATTCAATTCTTATTAATTTAATATTCTGCAGTTTTCTCTTCTAATTAGTTTTCAGTATTAGATTTTATACTTTCATTTAATAGACCACGTAGACTTTCACGACTGAATCTAGCTCTAGATTAACATAAGTTATTTTAATCATATTTTTTTGTATATTTTGTTGTACCTAACACTGTACCTAATTTGCATTTGCTTGCAGTGTTTTAGAAATTTGACGATCGTTAACACAAAACATAAATCGATATTCATATCTACTATCCTCAGATTTGGATGCTAAGCGTTGATATTGTTAGACTGATCGTCAATTGTTTCTATAATGCTGTTTGAAGTTTTGTTCGCGTGTGTAACGTGTAATATGTTTTGTTGCATCGTTGTTTGCCGCACGCAGCCAGGGGAGGAGCGCCAATCGTTGAGTGTAAGTACGCCTGCATGTCCATAGGCCTGATTAACGTAGCCTTGCTTCCTTGCCTTATAGATCTTAGACCTTGTCCAGAAAGGGCGAATTCGCCCGCGAATCGTATCGCGCGAATTCATACGCGCGTCGTCGAGGTACTAGACATCAATACATCGCCTCCACAAGCATCGCGCGAATTCAAAATACGCTACAATTCACTACGCCAGACTCTCGACTCGCGCTTGATTCGCGGCGAATTCGCCCTTTCTGTACAAGGTCTTACGCACTTTTCGCATGTTACGTTTTAAGTTTAAGCGTTTATCAAACTTATCAGATACATTCGTGTATTTTTTTTTGTCTTTGATGAGCCTTTATTGTACCTACCAAGTTTTACGAACAAACTAATATCTAGTATTTTACCTGGTGATAGTTTGTTTTCATTGAATCTATTTTCAATCCGACAGCTGATTTAAGTATCATGATCAAATAGATGAGACTCACCGGTTAGTTCTAAAAACAATTCCATTCGTTAAAAAATAACGTTGCTTTAATTAGTATTTTATGTAAGACAAAAGCATACACACAACATGCATACAAATGCCTGTCTATGGGCATAACAGCTATTTCCATGTTCAATGATTACGACTCCACATGATATCTGTTGATCTAACGTTGGAGTCCAGCATCATCATCATAAGCACCTCTATTTAGGTTCCCACTGCTGAGACTCAGGGACATCTCTTATTACGAGAGAGATTAGACCTTAATTCACCGTGCTGGCAAAGTGCGAGTTGGTGAACGGAACATGTCCTACAAACATTTCAAATTTCTCAAAACATGGCGGTTACCTCACGATATTTGCCTTCGCTGTAAAACATTGTGCTTTTAAAGCGCACATACCTACATATATTTTGCAAGAACAAAATTCCAGAGGTGCGCGGTGAGATTTGAACCCACAACCTTCGGAATGAAAGTCGAATGTGCTACTTAGCCAACACGGCTTCACACGTTGGAGTAACCCAGGGAAAACTTACATCCTGCGTTTCAAAGAAAACTCGTCAATAATTAATCTAATCAAAATTCCTGAGTTTACTGGCATTCTGGTTTAGCTCTTACACGACACCAAAAGAAAATCTCGACCATCGGAAGCTAAAGCACTAATTAAACCAAGAATACTCTTTAAAGGCAAAGCAAGTTCCGATAAAATGTAAAGTTGCTCACGATCTATCCATATTTGGTATCTACTTACCTGGTGCGATATAAACATTACACACACGATATACACTCTATAATATAATAAGGGCAATCAGAACACATTTACATGAACTTAAATTTCTACTGAGGGTATATTGCAAAATCATGCTTTTATCTTGAAGTAAATGTTGAATTATGTTATATGGAGTCATATATATTAATTTGTGTTCAATTAGATCAACGTTTATTGGTCAATTGACCCTAGATATCATTGTTTCATGCAAATTCTAAAGGAAACCTAATGATGATGATGCGACTATCTAAAACGCCACACACAAAATGCGCTCCATATTCATCAATTAGTCCCCAAAACTGAAATGCCATTGGAATAATACACTTTGTTATTTTTTATTACTTATATATAACTTATTCGGACTGTTTTCACTGGCAACATAAACAGAAGAATGGGTCTGACAAACGTTTTTTACTTTACATGCTAATTGATTTCCAATCTTATTTCAAAATCATAACTTCCAATCGAATTCTGAACTCGCATAACTTTTACATAAATC
This sequence comes from Chloroclystis v-ata, assembly GCA_963691955.1. Classification (NCBI taxonomy): domain Eukaryota; kingdom Metazoa; phylum Arthropoda; class Insecta; order Lepidoptera; family Geometridae; genus Chloroclystis; species Chloroclystis v-ata. The sequence continues at coordinate 3,554,099 of OY829902.1, read as the reverse complement.
TGTGTAACGATTAATAATCACGAGTTATAAATGCTGTGAAACTACGCGTTCGCGTGCATGTCTAGAAAACAAGGCCTATCGCTCTACGTGGCTAGAGTTATTAGAACAAAACCTGAGTTATTAGAACAAAATATCCACTTAATATGTCAGGGCCAGAGTAAAGCCGTATGTGAAAAAATCCTATAAATTATATTGTGTAAGCCAATAAAGAATACATATAAAATGTACTTTACTAGCTGACCCGCCCGCGGCTTTGTCCGCTTTATTCACATGTTTTTCTCACCTTTTTAACTTTCCTAGGACGACAATTTTAAAAATAATGCGCCGAGTAGTGTGACGTGATATGGGCTATTTATATAGGTATCTCTTGACGAGACAGATTATAAGCCTTAATTCACCAAGCTGACCAAGTGCTGTGGATTGAACCCATGATCTTCGGATTGAAAGTCGATTGTGCTCGCACTTAGGCAACACGGCTCTTGATACATCATACCTATATTAAGAGACTAGAGACCCTGATGAGCACGATTCTGATAACGTATATAGAACTTCATACAGAGAAGGCCAAGTAATCCCTTAAGGTTAGGTACCACACGTGACAACCTTGTAAAATGAACTTGTTACAAAGTAGGTACCTACTCTTGTAGATCTCTCGTAATTAAGGTTCCAGTGTGTGGTAAATATAGTTAAAAGTAGTATAGAAGTGAGTGTGTTGTTCCAAGTTAGATGAACTGGATTATTTCTAGGCAGATAACAATGAGTTTTGTAGAAATACGAAGTAGTGCAAATAAAAGAAATAATTGGTAACAATTAGAAAGACTGCGATACTAAAGAGGTTCATATTGAGATAAACGGGCAATACACGAACCTTTTTTACGTTGAATTTTGATCAACCGTTTGCACTGCCGCAAGACTGCTGGCAGAAGTTGGATTGGTCAAACAGAAAACAGGGCGCTTTGGCGCTCACTAGGGGAGGCCTATGTCCAGCAGTGGACAAATATTGGCTGATGTTTGCACTGCGGACAGGTCGTGATCCGTGTCCTTGCAGTATTTGATCCAAAAGAAGTCCCACGTTTTGGGACGAAACGGAATTTAGTTGTAATTTACAACCTCTTTATTGTAAAAACTGTCGCGGACGAGCGTCGAACATTACAACTTGTAATGTTCATATTGAGAGAAACGGGCAATACACGATCCTTATTTACGTTGACTTTTGATCAACCGTTTCGTCACAGAACGTAGGACTTCTTCAGGATCAAGGACACCGCAAGGACACGGATCAGTGCAGTGCCCGTTTATCTCAATATGAATTGATCAAACCACGACAGTTTTTACAATAAAGTTAGTTTAGTTTGGGGACTCTTTTTTCCGCAATAAGTCTCAAATTTGGTCCTTTGTGCGTGGTTTTTACAATAAAGGGGTTGTAATGTATTTGCAGAGCGAAACTCTCGACCCGTTGCTGGCGGCGTGCGCGGAGAGCCCCGCGCGCGCCAACGGGCGGCGCCCCCCCGCCTCGCCGCTGCACCCCGACGCCTGCGCTGAGATGCGCAGACAAATCATATATCTGCAGGTAACATTAACAGAATCAACATGGACACAATGCACACATTCACTATTTAAAAGTTTTATAAATAAGTACATAGGTAGGTATAGTAAAACCATTCTAAAAATGAACTCCCTCCACAAAACCGTGATGATTTCAACGTGTGAGAGGAAATACAGAAAAACAGAATACACAGAAAAAAAAAATTCAGAATTCGATGGAGGGGCGTTCATTTTAGAAATGGCTTTACTATACATGAATGCATGATTGTAAAAACCCCCCTCAGACCACTTTTTTCGAATTCCTTTTTATGATGGAAAAATGATCCCTATCCCTAAGCCAATTTCTGCTTGCCTGGGAGAGATCGCTCTCAGCGATAAGGCCGCCCCTTGTACTTTTAAATTTTTTTTAAATAGTATTAAGTTTTCTAATTTTGTTTTATTTTATAAGTACAATAAAGAGTTCATTGATTGATTGATTTCTTAATAAGAGTTAGAAGTCACAAAACCTTGAACTCAATTATCCCAATTTCTAGTGTCGGAGGGAAAAACCTTCAAATTTTTCTTTTAATTCCAGGGTCAGCTGGAGGAACGCGACCGTCTGGTGCGAGTGTTGCAGCAACAAATGTTGCGCATGTCCGAGAGCCACGAGCCGCGCAACGACGACACTTGCAACGTCGCCACACAGACGGACAGGGTAACTTTAACTTTACACTTTCATTCAATAGGTTTTCTAGTTAGCAAAGCGACAATTAGTACCAATGATTGAATCCTGAATGCAACTTTGGGCATTGGTCAGTTAGTTAGTTCTTAACAAAATTGATAGATAGCGCAATCAGTGCTTAACTGATGATATGAGGTATGGGATAAATTCAAGCTCTTACGGAGTGCAACCAGGGCTAAACTGGGTGGCGTGGGTTCGACTCCCACTCGAGGGCCAAGGTTACGTTGTGATCTTGTAATTTTTCTCATACCATTTTCTAATAATTTTCAGAACATGGCGGTTTCTTCACGATGTTTGCCTTCACCGTTAGATCACATGTTTTGAAAGTAAAAATAATTTTCCCAGAAGAAAAATAAGAGGTGCGCGGCGGGGTGTGTGCCCACGACCTTCAGAATTAAAGTCGAGTGTGCTCCCACCTAGCCGAAACGGCTCGCACCAGCCAGACGTAACCAAAAATAATCACTGTACCAACCTACTTTTTGCCGGCATTCTGCAAACTGTAACAAATTGATTTGCAAATGCCATTCTTTTACCTGAGAACCTTGTTGGAATCGCCCATTCAAGAATTACAAATAAAGCTTACGTAAAAGTAAACTCTCGACCCCTAATTCCTCTGACCTTATTTTCTATCAGCTATTGTAATGTATGATTTGTTTTATAAGATAGATAGATAATAACTTTATTGCACACTTTATAAAAGACAAAACAATACATAATATAAGAACACAAACTAAACTAAATGTACAATAGGCGGCCTTATCGCTAACAGCGATCTCTTCCAGGCAACCTTTGGATGGATAGGAACTATTGAATGTTGGAGTGGCGGCATAAGTTACACTGACTCAAATTTTGATACACTTAAAATCTCTAAAATTACCCCCTACTTTTGTAATATTTCAGTTGCGGCCTCCTATGACCACGTCGCTAACGAGTTCTGACAATTCAGGATTAGTGAGGTAATATCTTTTGCTATTTCTTATACATATATATAACAACTGTATATGCTCTTTTATCTACACTAATATGCACTTTGTCGTTTGAATTTAAAACAACTATATCTCGATGTTGTTTTAATATCACTGTGCAGTCACTTCTTTTAGAAATATCGTAGTTTGTATAAAGCTTAATAATTACACAAATTCTTCTGTCTGTCTCCTGAACATAAGTATAATGTATTGTTTCCTTATTTTATGTTTATGTTTTTCAAATTTATTTATTGTTTTAGGTTTATCAGCGCATCATTTACGTCAATATTTAGATCATTATATTCATATATATCTGCTTCATATACCACACCGTTATACTCTTCTCATTATTTCTCTGTATGCAAGAAGCATTATGACTCGGTCATAAGTAACACTATAAGCACAACCCACAGCTTGGTGTCTAACCTTATTACTTCTCCTTGGATAATGGTCTTTAGAGAGTATATGAATAAGAAAATGACTTTCGCCCCAACATCCATGTGTCGTATCACTCTCTCTGTCTCTCCTTACTTCACTGGCATCTTCATATAGTCGTACATTGTAAAAAGTCCTGATTCATAGCATTTATCATACTTAACGCCCAATCTGTTTATTCATTTTGTTTAATTCCTCACATGCTGCTTTAAATTCCGATCTCGTGGGATTGTTGTGATTACATTGGATTTGGACGCGGCAGTTTCCACTTGGGCTCGCGGGTTCGTCCGTCGGAACAGGTAGCGTGGCTGGACTGCTTGTTCGCTGTGTGCCTCTTGTGTTCCGTCAATGTGTTGTGCTTACTGCATCTCTTGTACCAGACGCCGGGAACTGGTCTGTTTCTTGTCTCGGAGACAGATCTCGACGAATACTGCTACAAATCCATCAAGTGATCGGAAGGCATGAGGTTCTCAGTTCTCTTGAACTTCCCTCACAATTCACTAACGTGCCTGTAGTTTGAATCCGAATTGGTGCTAGTTTTTTGGCCCAAGGCATGGTTTTGTAACTTTAACACAGCACTCATAGCGCGATAAACAAATTGGCTTGATTTTTGACGTCGAGAGTAGATTTCGGTGGTTGTAGTAGGTAGCCGTGTGTCCTTTCTACCGATTTTGTTTTAATATTTCAAATCTAATATACTTTGATTATGTAAACTTTTCTCTGTATTACACGCTGCCTCTTCAGAACATAAAGGTGAGGGTTGTATATAAGAAAAATACACTAACCAATATAGCTAAAATGTACAAAACTCTTTTACAAATACCCTTTCATTAAAACAAAAATGTTGTGTTTCAGTTGGAATGAGCAAACGAGCGCGAGGAAGCTGCCGTTGTACAGTGATGCACAAAAGACTAAGAGACCTGTCTCCAACGGGAATGTGATCAAAACGTGTCAGTGCGGTGCGAGAAAAGTGAACGGACTAAACGGAGATGACATACAGACGGACAAACGAGACCCGGTCCATCTCAAGACGAACAGTCGCGTCGGATCCAAATATCTCCAAGCTTTAGCGACGAATACAGAGAACAGAAGATACATCAAACGAGACTCGTCGGTCGGAGAGAAGACCGATAGGAAGATGGTGTATTCGGCGCGATCGCGATCCATAGAGAACATCCACCACAACCAGAACTACTTGACGGAACGCGTCAGGAATATCGTTATTGAAGAGGTGCCGATGGTCAAACACCACACTTCGTACGGGGATCTCTACAACGGGAGAATCAGCAGCAAGGAAAGCGTCAATGGGAACAGACACAGCCCGAGTCTGAACGGTCAGTCCACTGACACAGACTACAGTTCAGACGGCGGATACAAATCCTTGCCCTCTTCTATCAACTGCAACAATTCGCCTAAAAAAGTGAGCGGCATCCCGAGAAGGTCGATAGAGCAAAAGTTCATTTCTACTAAACACGTGAAAGCCAGTGCTATATGAATGTGACAGAGTTGTGATTTCAGATTTAGCGATTCGACGTGAGAACCACTGATATCATGTAATTATTTCTGCAGTTTTGTATTAGTAAAAATCATCTAACTTCAAGATCTTTGAACTTTTTAACAGGGAGAAAAATTCAGTGGTTTGTCTTACAAAATCCCTAGTCGAGGGGTGTGTTTGAGTAAAATGTGCCATTCTATGTCACAAGCATCCCGGTGTTCACCAAGGTGGAATTAAGTGAATCATCATCACATAAATTTTGACAACTGAATGTATTTTTTAAATGTTGACATTTGTATCGTAAGGTGACTTTGGTCATAAACTATTGACCACGCTCTTGACTTTGGTGGGCACTCGACAATTGCGAATCGCTACAGCAACGCTTGTTCGCATTTTCTCTAACACTGCGACACGGACTAATCAATTAATTAAGCTATGTTTAGTTAATCGATGCCAAATTATTCGATGTATTGATTCTTGTAGTGTTCATTGATCTACTCTCGACAATTAATTCGTTATGAAATTGTTCTGTTTCGAACTGCTTGATGCATTTTATTTATTTTGTTTTGACCTCATCGACGATGATAACTGTTAGATAATTTTGTAGAGTTTATTTACAAATGTATAGGCGCTAAATATCTTAGATTTTCTAATTGTAGGCAATGTAGTTGGTAATGCTGTATGTGATAAGAGTGGCTGTAAGATTACCTATTTAATTTATCATTCTATCTTCCTGTAATCATTATTATCTATTGATGTATTCAGTACTTATATGTACTTATTTAAATTAATATCCAAAATTTTCAATTGTGTGTGTCATTATTTGCTAAGTATGTAAATGTTAATTAGAAACCGATGTGTGTAGGTATCAAATAGGTACAAAGATCACAATAAGCTAAGGCATTTTCAGATAATCTGATGTCATTTTAAAGCATTTTTGTCAATGTTTTTGTATATTAGAATATCTTAAGAACTATAAACTAATATAAATGTTTGTAATCAGCAGAGCCTAATGTCTCATGTATCCTATATTGATACCTTGAATGATAATCTATTATTGAAACATTCAAATTATTGTGTACTTATGGCTACTTTTTGTCTTTAGGTCCGGTATTACCATTTCTGAGTGGAGGAGATATAAATTGATTGAATTAAATGAATAAAATAAGATTACACTTGTTGTAACTTTAACTAACACCAAATTAAATTGCAAAGATTTTCTTGCATGAATGAACCAATTCATGGTATCTTCGTTCCACTCTGGTATTGACCCTTATCTTATAAATTGCGCTTTCCTATATTAGTTACTAAGTGAAGCCCATTAGCTTTAGTGGAATATAATTAATTTAAATAAGTTGTTCCAATAAATATTTAATTTTGATTCACCTAGTTTCATTTCTCCTTGGCATGTATCTTTATCTAACTATCCTCTATCAAACTGTAAATATGTATTGATAATAAATGTACTTATTTCATAATGAAATGAGTCAGTTAAGTTTACAAAAACATTTATTAGTTAACTATAAACAAAATCTTTGCTAAATTAATGTACCTAACTTATACCTAGGTAAGGTAAGGTAGGTACAATGCAACCAAAGGTTATGGAAATAATAAATCATTATTACCTTGTGTATTATATCACCGTATATGTAAGTAAACACACATGTACTTATATCGACCTTTGTTCCGATCTTTGCAACGTTTTTTTCCTTCCTTTTAGGTTTTAATGATTCATTGTTTATATTGTAAATCGTATCCAATACCTACTTTGTCAAGTAAAAACCCAAATTTTAATTTCATAAAAAACAACACCTAGAGAACAAAATGCCCGCGTTTTAATTATCTTTGCGTTATAGTAGAATTGGAAAAGTATGTATAAACAGAATAAAACTTCACATAATAGGTACGCCAACTAGTTAATAAGGAAGACTACATAGCTACATCCTACTACATAGTCTTACGAGATACTAGAACGTGGGTACGTTCTAGTATCCCGTAAGACTAGAATAGATATAATACAGGCACCCTGTTAGGGCATAGCAATATAATGAAGTGTAAATTACCCATGTACCTACCTACCCAACTTTTTATGAAGGGAGACTAGACCGACCCTCGGTCTAGTAGGTGGGGGGCTATCGGTCGAGTTGGACCTTGGCCGCCGATAAGGTGTCGTGGGCCGGTCGTGGCGGTCGTGTCGTGGTCGTGCCCACAGTCGAATGCTCCGACGAACACTAGTTTGACATTAGTCTGCGCGCAATGGAACACGTCCACTGTCTGAAGGTTCATTGAGTGTTTATAAGTTTGGTTATTGTTTGGGAACTGTTTGGAGTTGGGTGAGTTATGGATTCTTCGACTTACGTAGTTAGTAATTATACGTTCTGTGTGTTTAGTGTTTATAGACTTTATTTAGAGTTTGATGGCATAGTATTTAATAATCATAATCTGACCTATAAAACAAAATAAACAATTGTTAGATTTCTTTCGTAAAGTAGGTATAGGTAGGTTGCTAGATTCTTACAAGATTCCATCCAAATAATTTTTACGATTAAATTTATTATAAGACTTAACGATATAAAAAAACTTAGGTAGATACAGTTTGTTTGTAAGTAACTTATTAAGAATTCATTTTGAATATTTCCTCTTGGAATATTTTTTTTAAGCTTTGTAGGTAGGTAGATACCTAAGAACGTTTAATTAATAGTACCGTTAATATAATCTTCCTGTTATACCTACCTACTTAGTTATGAAATCGTAACACAATGGTAGGTAGGCTTAATATTATTATTACTGCATTCAAATATGAAAGAATAACTCGGATAAGAAGTTAGATACCTCCTACTTATTAATTTATTGGTAAAATTACATATTTACAGGTCAAACACAGGTAGGTACAATAATAATAAATTAACCATGAAATCTTAATAAATGTGAAGTTTAGTTCGTTCTTTAATAAGTAGTATAACTTATAATTTTGAAAAAATCGACGTTTCTGTTTTCCATCAAGAGAAAACCTTCTTCAGTAAGTAAGTACTTACCTACAATACGTAGGATTTATAAATTGTTAAATCACGGCATGAGCCGGGTCCGACAATTTTTTATCCATAATTTTTTTGGTCTCTAAAATTCTAAGTTGAGAATAATTGCAATTAGATGGTGAACAGTGTTTGTTATCTCAAACGCGAGAACAACTTGACCTTACTATCTGTGATGACCCCTCAGAAATGCGAGGCGGCATTTTTACGAAGATACATTGTATGCTTTTTAAATAGATACGTATCATAAAGTAGGTATACCAGATAAATAATTTGAGCCTACATAATAATACCGGACATTATAAACAAACGAAGACATCGGTATTAAAATAAATAATTAGGACGTGAAAATTCACACAGCCTGCACAAGCGTACCTACAGGACAACACTAGTTTTCAGAAAAACGTAACTAAGGGTGCTTGCATGCATGCATTCGAAAAATACCGTTATGGATCTGTACAATGTGTAGTATAAATAACTAGTGCAGTGGATCTATTTAACGCATTCAAGTTAAGAACAGGTTACAAAGATTGACATGCCGAGAAATTTGTGAAAGTATGCCAGTAAGTAATGTGTAAATTACATTGGAGTATAATATAACAACTTGCCTTGCGGTGCCGGCTGAAAAAATGAACCACGGATGCCGTAGAGATACGAGCGCGTGTCATGGGCACATAATAGTGTAAGTTTTAAGCACAGCTCTTTTCCCTGACGCATAAAAAATATTTTAATCTTAATAATTAGGTTACCTACCTAAGTACCTATACTGGAATTTTCTGATGAGATTTTTGTGTCATCGACCTTGTTATAAATTTAAATTGGGTAGGTACCTACTTATTGTGAAATTATAATTGATGTATAAAACTAGGTACCGTAAAACACTCCAACATTGCCACCGAGGGTAATTTTGCCCGAAGACCAATTTTTAAGCAAAACTTTTAATAGCAAAAATATCTGAATACTATGGTGACATTTATTGACTTTGGTAGAAAATAGGTTTTGTGTTTAGCACCACTGTCTATTGGATGTAACGCTAAAGTTACTCAGTAACTTGTTGGAACTCGTCAAAGACAGAGTGTATTTTTGCGGGCAAATTTTGGTGAAAATTCAAAAGTGTATTGTGCGTGATGGAGAAAACACAGATGAGTTTAATTTATATTATGTTGTACAAAAAACTTAAGGTATTATTATAACTTTATTGTCATTGATGCAGCTCTTGTATAACTAAAGTTATAATGGTGGGCAAAGTTATCTGGTATTTTTGCGATCTACTATTGACAACATTGCCCGCAGTCAAAATAAGCTTAGGGTTGACACATCCGAGTTTTTTTTTTTTTGCTAATTATTATTATCTTGATTATTTAGATAATTTATTTTTATTATTTCTTAAAAGCAAGAAAAAATCTCGAATTCGTCAAAGAAAGTCAAGACAAAAGATTGGAACCAGAATGTATTAAAAATAACACGGAATAAATGTTAATACTTGCATGTGAATCTGTTGAATCAAACATGTTACTCAAAAGTTTTTTTAAATAATTCAATAGAAGATAATCTTGTTTTTTTATTAACATAAAAAGAAATAAAAAGTCAAGAACAGTTTACTGAGATGTACCAACCCTATCACTTTACTAAAGGCGAAAAGCGAATTGTATGGAAAATGCTAACAAGGTCAGGGTAATTTTTCCCAACTAGCCTAACATGGATTTTGGTAGGAAACCTGTCATGGATTCGCTTTAGTTTTAAAGTAAAGGCCAGTTTTGGTCAGAATTCTTGTACAGGTTTTGCTGTCAGCTGATTAGAGGCCGGAGAGGAGATATTTGCGTCAAAAATCAACGCGGGCAATGTTGGCAATAAGTCGAGATAACATTGCCCGCCTTTAAAAATAATAAAATACTTGATTTAATATTGACGAATAACAAAATCTTATAAAATAATACATGCAAAATATCCTATAGTTGCAGATGCTAATAGAAAATACTTGTGTCCCCATACAAAAAAATAACAAAAATTGTAATTATTCGAAAAATGTGGGCAATGTTGGAGTGTTTTACGGTAGCTGATTACACTGATAAACCTAATTCATACGATTAACTATAACCGATAAGGAATAGGTACCTAGGTACTTAGGTATATAATAATAGAATAATTAAAAACAAAAAAAGACGGGGTGTTATTAATTTGACGTATTGTGTGTGTTTGTTGTAGTATTGTTGATTCTGATTTTGTTTTAAGTGAATAAACCCAAAATTTTCCCGCATTAAAGTGACCGTTTAAGAACTGCTCTGTATTTTATGATTACCTATGTTAAATATATAAGATTTTTTTTGTAGCTTCATCAAAATCTATTTAGTAGATAGTTTTTAAGTGAAAGAGTTACAAACATACGTCCTGTAATTTTTTAATATTGCTTGTTCAATATTAATTATTTCGGAGAAATAATATCCGCGTTATAAAATTCTTAAACAATGATAAGAAGCGTGTGATTGTAAACAAAACCCATAACACACGCTTTTGTTTATAAATAACAGTTATCATAAATTCATAATCGTTATCAAAGTTCCGGTTAGGAGACAAACTTTAATAATAGTAACTGAAGCTAAAGACCTAATTTCACCACTCTCTGTTTGTTAATTTAACATCCCGTCATGTTTAATCACTGTCAGTTTACGTATATTTATGGACTGTTAATTACTTAATGGATGTTAAACTAACAAACAGAGCTTGGTGAAATTAGGGCTAAATGCCACACAAATACCTACCTACATACAATGTCTAGTAAAGGACCTTACAGGAAGTATTTAGTGTAAACTATTTAGTAGGTAATGTAGGTAGGTAATTTTAATCAAGGTTAGGTTAGGTAATCATTACAATAAATATTTTGAAAAAAAAATCATACGAAAGCTACATGCGTATAGTAATTTCGTAGCGATCATATTATACGAGTACAAATGTAAAATATTAGTCTATCGTACAGAAAATTTTAAAGTAAACCGACCAATAACCTTCCAGCCCATGCAGTGAAGCGCATCGCTCGCAGAAGGTCGTAAGTAGCAGACGCCATGTTGGAGCCGAGGAGAGCCCTACGCTCGCGGCTCGCGGAGGAGCTCTACACGTACTGCGCGTTCTGGATCGCGCTGTCTACGCTGCCGGCGCTGGCCATCTCTTATGTTGGTAAGAAAAGTGTATGATTAATATCGTTACGTAGGAAGCAGGTCTCCCACGCTAGCCAGGTAGGTTGCTAGTCGCAGTAAGCTGGTACAGACACACACAGAAAGACGTTGCTAGTCGCAGTGAGTTGGTACAGACACACACAGAAAGACGTTGCTAGTCGCAGTAAGTTGGTACATACAGACACAAACAGAAAGACGTTGCTAGTCGCAGTAAGTTAGTACGTGGTACAGACACACACAGAAAGACGTTGCTGCCAATCTTCTTGACATTGGTTACTAAGATCAAAACGAAACTGATGAAATAGGTAGATATCTAGCCAGTTCAAAATCCAAGTAGCATATTTTGTTTCAAAGAATCAAATCACGTACAACATCAATGCTTACAAAGTTTCAGGTTTCACAAGTCCTTCGCTTCATTGAATATAAACCGGAGTAGGCAGGTTGCTACTACGCAACACTTTATTTAACACAAATCGATCAACGGTGCGATCAATGAATAAAAATAACGCGTTACATAGATCAAAAGTTCTCCTGGACCTACCTACGTGTGCCAATTCCAACCAATACAAACTTTAATCAGTATTTACTGGTTTTTTTTCAGTGGTTCGAGTGAGCAAGCACCTGTGGCTGCGGCTGTTGTCGAGCAGATACCCGGACCTGGAGTTTATCAGAACCGACACGGTGCGCTCGCTCCTAGACACACACAGGAACCAGGGCATCATAAACGTACTATTGTCGATCAAAGGTAGGTATACATTTCCAATTTAGGTATATTCAGTCAAAGACTGTGAAACAACAATGATAACAACATTATCTTTTTCAGTAGCAATGATGATCGATTTTTTTAGCATAGCATAGCACGGTGGGATATGGATTGGATATGGATAATAAAGTAATCAAATAGGAAATTAGCTTATTCTGGAGCTTAGCAATACCAAGGCACATCCATGGTCCTTAGGCTTCAACTAAGATGTGCGTGATTTGAGGTATACTAGCGCGCGGAAGGCTGCGGGATCGATTGTAGCCTGGGACATTGTTTTTACGATTTGCATTTTATTATGTTTATATCGGATGTTCTCAGCGTTTTCTATGTATAATAAAATACTTATACGATCCAAAACAGCAAACTGAAACTAAGGAGTCAATTATCTTCCAGGGCAACTAGACACAGAGCGAATAAAGAACCACCTAACCCAGCACGTGTTGGACAGGCGGAACAAGAATGGAGAGCTCATGTTTCCTCGCCTCAGACACCTCCTGGTGTCCTGCTGGGGGAACTACGCCTGGGACGTGAATGTAGCCTTCAGACCCGAGAACCACATGATAGTGGCCAACGCTGTTTATAGGGGACGGCAAGTTGGGGATAATAATATACAGGTGAGATAAACTGTGCCGTGTTCCAGTGTTATTAGTTTCACATCATCACGGGGACTACCTAAATACCAGAAAAAGGATCGCAGTGTATTTCTTAATAATGTAGCAACTTACTGCGATCACCTAGCCACCTGCGTGGTAAGCTTGATGATATACCAAATCTAAAGACCTATGTATTCTATATGTGATTACCGTGCCCAGTATTGGACGAAATATGGGCTGTTATGAGTTTTATAAAGTAAATAGTCTGTCTGTACATTCATTGGTTTGTGGACAACCATCACAAACCACCTGGAATGTCCACTAATACTTAATGAACAAATCATTTCAGGAATACGTCAGCGACATAGTATCAAAGTACTTCCCAAACGACCAGCCACCATGGCAGTACATCATCATACCATGCGTGTCTACAGAGCCAAAATACTACATCCTAGTCAGAGTACATCACTTGTTACTAAGCGGCAAAGACTCCATAAACATAGGAGACTTGCTACTAGTCGAACAGAACACTAGAGAAAGAATAACGCATCAAAACATACAAGAAAGTCCTCTAACAAGACTCTTTCCAACGCCTTCAGCTATACCAGAACTTTGGGGGAAGCTAAACGAGAACCTTTCAAACGCTTGGAACGAATTCGTGTCAGAGTACGATCCAGTAGAAAGCCCTAGGGCGTTGAAAACTTTGCCTGGGGCGTTTCATGTAGCTGGTCTTGTTTTGATATCCGGAGTTAGTGCGTTGAGAGAACTGACAAAACAGTCCAATGGCAAAACTAATCCGCCGGTTACCCCCACTGCCCTGATAGCAGCTGTGCAACGGGAATGCAAGAGGAGAAACCTGACCATCCCTAAGGTAAAAATCCTGATTTTGATTCTGATGATTATGATTATGATCCCATGTGGGTATTTAAATGAGATTAGCTGGTTGTGATGATCTATCTATACTATATGTGTCGTAGATTTCCTGTTACAATAGAAGATGAGATATTATTGCTTAATATAGTCGGGTTTTAACTATCAGTGGAACACAATTACACCACAGGCCTACTGAATCCGTAAACTTAGTCATTTTAACAAGGTACTTAAATAAAAAAGCACAAACATTTCCGTTTCAGATAATAATATCCCCGCTAGTAACATTCGACCCGCGAAAATGGCCAAAACGCTCCTTCAACATAGCGCTTACTTCCACGATCTGCATCCTCAAACTGCCGCTGCGGATCCGAGACGAAGTGAAGGCTCTACTGGAGTTAAAGAGGCGGGGTGTGGTCACAGTGTCGGCGACATCGACGTGGCAGTACGCGGAGTTGGGGCAGCTTTGCGCGCGAGCGGGCGCGGAGGCGTGGCGCGGCGCGGGCGAGCTGTACCGCGCGCCGCGGCAGCTGTGGAACGACACGGTGCGCGCCGGAGGCACCGGACATCTGCTGCAGACTGTCTCTCTGTGTGGACGGAAGGTTTGCAGCATCCAAACTAAAAACATTTATTTTACTAACAGAAAATACTCACGCAGGACAACACATTAGCGTAGGTAGGTAGGTTTACTTACAGATATTTTTTTTGTGATCGTTTTATAGGTTCATTGAACTGTGCCGAAATACCTATCGAGAAACAAAAAAAGTAACAAAAAAACGTTATGTCACTCTTAATAGTGAAGTAGCGCCGCTACAGTTAGTGCTTAATTTTAAATAAACAGTGACTTTAGATTGCTGTAACTTAATCGTAAGCTTTCATAGTAATAAGCTGTATTTTGATGTTGCACTACATAAATAAGTATTTTAAATTCTATTTATAAATAGGTTTTAAATTAGGTACCTAACCAATCAGCTCTTTCCTGTCTCTGTCCACAGGTAGCATGCTGGTCCCGTCCAATCCCACGCGAGGCCCTGGAGCGCGCCGCCCGAGCCCTGGGCGTCTCCAGCACGGACATAGCTCTCTACGCGGCCACAGAGTCCCTTCGAGCCGTGTTGGAGAACACGTCAGTAACGCCCGACGCCATCTTGACGACCGCTCGGGCTGCCACGCAGGACTTCTTGTTTACGTTCGCAGAAGGGAATGGAAGGAGTTATAAGAAATCGCAGTCGGGTGGTAAGGTCTTGATGTGTAGTTCTTAGTGTTGAAATGGTAAAATCAATTGGTACAGCTCTGGACTAAAACTCCTTCATGGAATAACTGATAATCAGGCTGTCATTATCGCCAGGCGTCTGTCAGTCGGTAGTACAATATTGAGAGCGTTTTACAAACATAAAATAGTATATTGCAATTATTTTCTTCATATTCCAATTATAATACCTAATCTAGTGATTTTAAACGCATGTCTCTTACTATTATTACCTTCAACAGGAATGGTCTGCCTATCTCTCCCCATCGGCGCCACACCCAGACGAATAGCCTCCGTAGTATACCACGCCTGCACCCGACAAGGAGCCCTGGCCGGCGCCTGGGCTGTCCAGGCCCGTTGCGGAGCCCTAACCAGAGCCGTCCCTTCGCCCTTCGCGAGGCTAACCCTGAACGTGCTGTCCAGAAGATACGCGGTGTCGTATGCAGAGATTAATTCGCCGGTGGGGTCGAGTCAGAGGAACACGTTGTGGGGACAGACTGTGGACAGTGTTGTGTATTGGCGACCGCCACAGGCGAATATAAGTAAGTTAATTATAACGAGCAGATGCATATCTTAGTTTACTAATGAGCTTTAGCTTAGAATATCCAACGAAACAGTTAGGTAGTAGGTTGTTGCACAAGGCACTCCTTGTGCGCTCTATATTTTGCACATCTCGGAATAAGAAGCCTTAGAAAGGATTAATGAAGGAACTGCGATCAACTGCGACGTCCTCTTCATCAGTACTTCCGATCAGAGTATATCTATGTTACGGTGCATAAATTAGGACACTTTCAAAGACGCAACGCAACGACGGTTTATATTATTAATAAGAGGCTGAACTTCTGTTTTCCAGGTGTATCGCTAACAGTAATCCAGTACGCCGACACAGTCCGCCTGGCGATCATGACAGACGCGCGACTGTCTCCCTCGCACACCATCCCCGCCAACCGCTGGCCGGTTGTCATCGAGCAACTCATAGCGAAAGTTGACCAGGTCAGTTACCCAATACGTGATACCTACCTAACCTATCATTTCATTTCATAACGTAAAGACGGGGTGCTTATGCTTACGATAACGTAATTGCCGATTGTAATATAAGATTCGTAGAAATCAGACATTTAGGTAGGTACATTCAGAATAAAAAATAGAGGTTTCTGTAGTAGGTACTTACTGTGTTAGAAGATTACTAATCAAAGCCAAGAATCAAATCGATCTATCAACGCTTTTGGACAATTAATTTTAATGATTCCAGGAAATCGCACGAATCGCAGCGCAGTCCGGCAAAGTTCCCAGAATAGTGACAACACACGTGAGTGAAGAGTGTGAACCTGTGGCGAGTGAGTCGAGCGACGTGGCTGACACGAGTGACAGATGTCTAAGGCCGCCCGCGACCGTCGTCGTCAGCCCGCCGCCGGTCAAACGGAGGATAAATGACAACTAGGGTGATTCCATCTGCTATTTGCATCATCCTCCATATAAGTCTAGGTACCTAATCAATTCGGTGGTTGGTCAAACAATAGCATTCTATGGTGGACTAACACCTAACTCGATCATAGTACCGCCGTTAAGGTTAGCCCAACGAAAAACTCACTCCTTATCTGCCAAGTTTTGCAGTTAATGCATAGTCAATATTGTTATTGTTGTATGGAAAACGTACGGAACGTTAATTATTGGCTGCCTAACTGCCTACCTGACAAAAAGGTTCAACCTCCTTACTAAATTAAGGAAATTGGCTAAGAGTTGGCTACATTATTGCAGTAATTGACTGGACGAAAATTATGACATGAAAAGCATAACATTAAAGTAAACTATTTCGAATATTTAATAATGATACTCTTTGAATGTTTCCAAATATATTTAGAAATGCTTAAAAGCTCTTGTGCATGTACCTGGTTTTAAAACTTTTAACATTTACATTAACTGATTTAGGTGAAGAATTATTTTTACATAGGGTTTCAAAAGTAGTTCTACACTAAGTACTACATAATGTAAATAAAACAGTAGAATAGGATAGTATAGCGCTCACCGAGCAAGAACATGACTGTTAATCGAAATAAAATGAATACTACTAAATAAAATATTTATTCATATAACTATTTTTTCTTATTCTTCTTTTTGCCTCCTTTAGAGTCTGTTTCCTTGCGTTTCTTGGTTTCTGTTTGGGTTATTTTCTCGTCAACATCCATGGCTTGTTCTTGATAACTGAATCCAGGGATGACTGGAGTTATGAGTTGGAACACTAGTTTTCTGTGTTGTAGGTTTGTTTCGTCTAAACTGAGCCGGACTGTCAGTTCGTCAAAGGTTTTTAGAACGACGTCACCGCATTTTTGGATGTTCTCCTGTAATGTTAGATTAAAATTAATAAAATTAAATAGCATCTATCATGTTAACTTAAAGCCTGTGTTATGGGTAATGGATATTAATTATACTGAAACTAAATTGACGATTTTTAGAATTTATTTGTAGATGTATTTATGAATAACCATAACTCTTAAAACAATAATCCGAATTTGATGAAATTTGGTTGAAACGTCTGGGAGATAGTATAGGCTATTGAAATTCTTGCTCCAGTTATGATAAGACGTGGCCCTCATACACACATAATTTAACGTTGACGGAGTCGCGGGCACAGCTAGTTAGTAATATAAGTTACCTCGTCATTATAGCTGAACTTGTCAGGCGGCAGGTAGATTGGTCCTTCGAGTCCGTACTTCGGTATGAGCACTTGAATGGCGTTTCGCTTCACGGCCAACACCACCGCCGACTCAACTTCTACGCGACTCTTGAATAAGATCTGGAATAAATAGCGCAAATGTTAAAAAAAAAAAAATATTTTGATATACATGTGAATTAAATTCTAACGCTTTTATGTAGTCCAGCGATCTGATTCATTTGAGCTTAGCGAAGGAATCCAAAAGTAACTAAGACAATGGAAGGATAATTTTCGGACGAAATGAACTGTGTCGATAGTTGAGGCATATGGAGTCGGCTTGTTGCTATTATAGTGAGTACTTACGTGAGTATTAAGAGCCACGGACGCGCGACCAGCGTATTGCGCCTGCCTGTGTCGATAGTTGAGGTTGTCGCATATGGAGTCGGCTTGTTTCGTGTCCAGTAGAGAAGCGTGTGTCGTGTCGCAGCCGATGCAAGCGGCTAGTAAGCGATGCACGATAACATCGGCATATCTGAAAAAAAAAAACTTTTTAATGCATTTTCTGACCGTATGAACATAGCCGTAAATACTGTACTGCGGATAACGACTATCTTTAAACAGTTTACTTTGCGTTAGCACAATCAGTTATTACCAACTGTAACACTGTATGGGGAGACGCCATTAACGCTGGTGTCGTGCTCGAGAAGTATGTTGCTTGCATCTTGTCATTATGCTGCTATACCTTCTAATGGGCGAGGTGAAGTGCGTGTAGATGGCGGCGGCCAGGCCGTAGTGGTAGTAGTCGTCCTGCGCGCGCGTCCCGCTGGAGAAGTAGACGGCCTGCTGCATGCAGCGCGTGGCCATGATGCGAAGCAGTGTGTTGAAGTAAGGCCGGCCCGGGATCACGGCCGTGTCCAGAGATTTGGAGAACGATTTGTTCGTCGATACGTCTAGTTCGAACCCCTGGAAAAATTACAACGAAAATATTTATTGACGTAACAAAATATTGTCATATAAAAGATAAACTTATTATCATTTAATTTTCGGATATTTTTTCCTCTTTATATATTATTAAAAAGATAAAATTATTTATCGCGACACAATAATAAATTTTTAAGGAAAACATAATATACCCCAAGCACCATTTATTTAAAGATTAGCTGGGCGCAATATCCATATGATTATGACCACGGAGCAAATACAAAGAGGAGACGGCCTAAGCAACTGTGCACAGTGATTTTCAACTAGGTCCTGACGTCATCATAGTAGGCGTGGCCTAGCTCAGTCTACTGTTGGCGTTCGTCCTGTGCACATCCGGTGTCAACAGTGGAAATCGTAATGTTAAGACAGGGCCGTAATTAGAATCCAATTTCATAAATGGATAGTTAGAACCTTTACATCATTCATAATTATTAAAGATTAGTTTTTTTTTTCTATTTCTTTATTCGTCATTCACATCCATACATCACCTGAAAATAATTGACTTTCATAAACATTTCTTCTTTAATAAAATAGTACCTATCACTATTTCAATAAAAAATCTGCATCAAGATGGGTCACTAAATAAATAAAAAAACAAAATACTTTCTATTACACAATGCAACGGATACACCGAACATTCTGAGTACGTCCCTATTACCTACACATGTGACATCTATTATCGATTAGTTAAACTACGTAGCATGCAGTTTTGCTTTTGACCGGTAGATGTAAAAGAAAAAAGTGGGAGGGATCTAACACCCACATAGCACCTCCTCACCTCGCAAATTGTCACGCGTTGTTTCATAAGGAAATCTGATTACAACATCTCCTCTCTATATCTGCTCTGTGATTATGACTAATCTGAAGTCTATTAATTCAAAATTTATGTTGTGATATTTTTACTTTCTGTGATAATTGAATTTGTTTTTAGATAGGTTAATTTACCTGTAATTTAGCGGCTTTCAGGAAGGTAACAAAGTTGTTAGGCGGCGGCGGCGGATGTCTCCTCAACAGCGCACACTGTGGGAACTCCATCGCCAGTTTCTCGGCCACGCTGATGTTCGCGAGCAACATGAACTCTTCGACCATAGAGTTGGTGTCCACTATCTTCTTTGCTTGTACTTCTATAGGGTCGTGGGTTTCAGAGTCCACCTTTGGAAATTAATTTTTTTTTTTTTATAAATTAGATATTTAAAAAACGCTGAAAAAAATTGTTAATTAAATAAATAAATATTACTGGACCATTCACACAGCAACATAGCCCCGTGATAAGCTCTAATATACTTAATAGACTATACATACATAGATAGAAATTTTTTATTATACATAGACACCCAGACACCCGTCAAATAGCTTGGTCAGTAAATTTGTTGTCTATGTCTATTGATGTACATATCTATGGTTATGTGTCTATGGCCTGTCCAACTGACCTGGAACCGTATCTCTGGCGAGGCGAGGACCAGCGCGCCGTTGTCCATCCGCTTCCGCTTCAGCTTCTTGGCGAGCGCGTTGAGCGTGCGCAGAGATGTCGCCACCTCGTCCTGACGCGACGTCGTGTCTATGGCTATTTGCGCCATTTCGTACGTCATTGCTGAGGCTGACTAAATCATAATAATTATTATTATTTATTTATAGACAGACAGCCATAGGCTGATGTGTCTATTTACGTCAAACAGTTATGAGTCTAGTTTTGTGTGACTTTTTTTTATGTATTTATTGACTTGTCCAAGTGAAAGTGAAATAAATGACATAAATCTTTAAATCTCTTGTGAGTTATTGTTCCGTAGCCAGTTGTCGAGCTTGTGTTTGAAAGAGTTTACAGAGGTGGCAGCGTTGAGCGGTCAAGAGGGGCGAGCCTCTTCGAGTGGTCCGCTGATTTTATTTTGTTTGGTTACTTTTGTGAATTTCATTATCTAATTATATTTTGTAATTTTTAATTATCTAGGGGTTTGATTTTAGAGTATTAGGCGATATCTCAGAAATTTTTAGTATTTAACGAATAAATTCACAATACCACCAAAACAACCTTATTGTTTTAGTTTTAGCTCCTTATTAAACTTACCTTTATAACACTCTTGTGAAACTTGGTGGAGAGAACGTTGGCGTTTTCATCGATCTCCCAAACGCAGGAGAAGGCCAGTCTCTCCTCATTGCCTCGTAATGAGCACAGGTTAGAACTCAACAACTCTGAAAATAATATTAAACAAATAAATATTAGTAGACATTCCCTATATTAAACAAAAAAAATTGTAAGACATTCACTAGTCCCAGTAAACTCGAAGCTTATGTTATCATTACATAGATGTTGTCCTTTAAACGCTTCAAAGTTCTCAGATTATGCAAGTTTCCTAAATGTTCGTTCCTTCACCATTAAAACAAGTATTTATAAAGCGTACATAATTATAATGTTGAACAATGTTTGAAACCAGAAACTTCAGAATATAAGGCGAGTGTGCTAAGACAACACTGCCTTTTATTTATTTATTTAGGTCTAGGATTCTACTCACCCCTCTGTCCAGTAGTGGGCCGTTATACAGGTTGTTATGATGATAACTTACCAGGCACCATGTCTATCCTCCTGTCGACGAGGTAGACCGTGCTGGAGCGGGACTGCGCCTCCTTGTCCAGAGCCGTGTTGGGCCGCACGAAGTGAGTCACGTCAGCTATATGGACGCCGACCTGAAAACAATTTTTTTTTTTTAATTTTTACAGATATTCGCAGGGTTTCACACAATCGATTTTTGTTTGATTGATTGTTGTGTCGATCTCTTCCACTAGAGGAACCTAGTTTCTTTCAGAATATGTTTGCTGTGTACATAATTTATTGATGTTTCACTAACTGCTTACGCTAACGAAAGCGCGAAAGTTTTACAATTAGAAAAAGTCATAGGATCGACAAATTGACATCATTTAATTAACGAATATTTCAAGACTAAAATTTAAACGTTTTAATGTGGAAAAAATGTGGAAATAATTAAACGGGCAAAGCTGCGGGTAGGTAAACTAGAAATAAATTATAAATTACCATACCTCATACTTTTTCAGTCCATCCTTAGTGGTGCCCTCTAGCGGGCGCGCGTGCAGCGCGTCGTCGATGTCGGTGCAGCCGGGCGGGTCCACGGAGCAGATGCATACGTGCCGTAAATCCACGCGCTTGGATATCTCCTAGAACCGCACACAACATTATAAAGTGACTGGAAGAGATCGCTCTTTAGCGATAAGGCCGCCCATTGCACTTGTTTCTTTTGTTGTATTTGTTATTTTTGTTTGTTTGTTTTGGTGTACAATAAAGTGTATTTGTATAGCACAAACAGAACCCACACACACCAAGGACCTATCTCAAGACCGGTTGGGGATAAATGAGTCTCTAAACCAAATCAAGTTTTGATATAAATTTATGCACATATGTATTTGTAGACAAGGCAATTTGCTACAAACTTGACTTTACGAATTTTATGCAGGACGCATAGTTTCCGAGATATCGCCGAAAGCGTTTTTCAAGATGGCGCCGGAGGAAAATGGCGGCTCAAAGTTGGGGTTAAGCTTCTATTGAACTCATATAAATGTCCCAAAGTCCCAATATTAAATTGCCTCTTCTAAAAATGCAAGGCTAATGTTAACATTTCAATGTATTATTATTAGTGACAATAACATGAAGTTATCCCACCTCTTGCGGGATGGTCCAGTCGGCGGGAGGCAGACACGCCAGCACGGCCTCGCTGAAGCGCGCGTGCGGCACGTCGTGCTCTAGCAGTATCACTTCGTTCTCCGCGTCTTTATCACCTGAAACATATAATAATAACAATATAAATATAACATAAAATAACTTGCAATGTCAATTCAAGTAGTTTTATTATTTTCACAAAAGAATGAAGTTTACATTATAATGTAAATAAATTACTATTCTATACTAATATTATAAAGAGGAAAGATTTGTTTGTTTGTAATGAATAGGCTCCGAAACTACTGGACCGATTTCAAAAATTCTTTCACCTTTGGAAAGCTACATTATCCCCGAGTAACATAGGCTATAATATAGCAAAGAAAATTGCGGGAAAGTGTAAAACGCGGGCGAAGCCGCAGGGCGGAAAGCTAGTCACTGATAAAATACACCAATGCGTGTCGTCAAACAAACAAAGGGATTTGTATGATGATCTTACTAAAATCCCAAAAATCCAAAATGAGTTCTATTACGGAGACCCATGAAGAGACATTGAACAGACTAAGACGTAATATGGTTTGATGATATCAGACTTACCAATAGGTCCCAATGCCCGTACAAAGTGCCCCAGGGGATATCTGCTATTCCGTGGCCAGGAGTCGAGCGCCACCAGTATCCTCTGCGGGGCCAACTTGTCCGCCTGCCGCGTCTCTATGCGCACGCGCGGGATACGCTTCTCTGCTGGCGTGAACAGGTGCCGTGTTGCTCCTGACAAATAAATATTAAAAATTTAATAGGATTAATGTACTAATAACCTGTGTAATAGTGTGTGTTATAAACGAGATAATTAACTAAGAGTTGACACAATGAAAAAAGGCTTAAGAAAATATATAACATTTTTCTTATACCTGAGCTTACGGCCAAAAAACGGATTTACTTTATATAAATAATAAATAATATCTATCAATTACCTAATGCATATTCTATGATCAGAAAACTGGTAACCGTAACACAACTACAGAATTACTGCAGATTTGACTCATATTTTTTTTCAATGAAAAAGTTTTTATGTTTAACTATTACACAGATATCTGCTGACTCACCGGGGAATTTACTAGGCACAAGTATCCCGCAGTACTGGCGCCACTTCCTCTTGATGACGCCGACCACGCGCCCCGTCGGGGTCACCTCGCTATCAGACTTGCTGCTCAGGAGCAATGCTTCTTCTTCTAATTCATCTCCTGAAGAGGGTAGGAATAAAGTATTATAAAATACCGCTGGTAGCAATAGGTGTATGTGTGTGCATTATTTTATGAGGGTACATACAAAATAAAACATAATTATTACTATTATTATTATTTAATTATAGACGAGCAGCTTAGATGCTGATGTGTCTATGTCACAGTGTTGGAAGGTACAGTCATTGTTTATTTCTTGTCATCTGTAGTTTATTTGTGCGTAACCAGTGGTTGAGTCTGTTTTTAAAGCAGTTTGTAGAGCTAGCTGTCACAACTTCTTTAGGTAGTCTGTTCCAATTTTGAACAACTCTGTTGGAAAGGAAATGATGTGCAGAGAGAGTGTTCGTATTCGCCTGGTTATTTATTATGATTATGGTTGCAGAATAATAAGAATATAAATAATCTATAACTATTTATATTTTGTGATTTTACCTGGATCTTCGGCTTTATCTTCAAGTACGATGTCACTGGGCCGGCTCCACTCCTCCTCAGGTAGAATCTCAATGGCCACCACATCACCGTCCACAGCTCGGTTTATACCAATGTGTCCTTGAAGAAGAATCTGTAATATTGTTACAATTGGATGATGTAAAAGCTCCTTAATTGTTTTAAACGCGCATACAATGCATTTGTCAGGAACGCGTGTCGTTTGTTGTCGTGTCGTATCGTGATTTTTGCGATCTAAACATTTAGTTAACACACTTGTTACTTGTTTTAAGTGTGTACGACGGGAGGGTTAATATAACTTGTTTGATCAAAATGTAGAATCTCGAGCGATTTATTAGATTTTTTTATTCATGATATACTATTCTGAAGAGTTTTTCTTACCTGTTTCTCAAAGCCATTTACATTAGCCGTGCCCTCCAAGAAATTGTCTCTAGAAGCATGGAAGGTGCCCTGATGCAGTTTGCCATTTCTAATGCCGCTGTGCACTTGAGCCGGCGTCAAATGAGGCGGATATAAGGCATCCCTTGAAGAACTCTCAGGCATCACATTCTTGGAAAGCTTGTCTATTAGTCCTGCATATTCAACCCCAGACACGTTTTCAATGTAGTCTTTGACTGTAAAAAGGATATTACTAGTTAGAAAAGGGTCTATCCATAATAAAATAAACTTTGATGATACTTTTGTAAATTTTTTTGTTTTTCTTTTGTTGATACACAAAATAGGTAGTGGTTACCTTCTGAGATTTTTTTCATAAGATTTAAAATATGAATCATTCTTACCAGAACAGCTTGTAATTCCTTGTTCCTGAGCCAATGTCCTGTTTTTCTCATCATCGGTGAGGAGAATCACTTTGGGTGTGGTACCAACAGGGCTGTTTATGCTCAAATGTGTCTCATACCATGTCACTGCTTGGCGGATGGCTCTGTCATTCCTGTCATTTTGTTTTTCACCGGGTTGACGTTCCACATAGGTGTCCCTGAAATGTTGGTAGTCCATAACAACTAAATTCTCAATTTCATGTTAATATCCATCTGATATTTGTTTTTGATAATGTCAGATAGAGCCAATCTGAAGGTTGGAAAACCCAATGAAAACCGTTAAAATTGCTATATTCAAAGTCTTATAACCACTTTTGAAACATTGTAAAAGAAATTAAATATTTATCAAAATAGAACAGAGAACTCACTTATGGTGTTCATTGACAAATGAATAAAACTTTCGCTTCTTGTTTCCAATTATTTCTAATAGTCTCTGAAACATCGCCTGATTCTGATGCTTCACTTCTTCAAGTACTGTCTGAAGGATTATCACATTTGTGAGAGCGTCTTCTTCCAGCACATCAATTTGGTGAAGGACTACATTTGAATCAATCACCAAATAGTGGGGTTCATCGTAGAGACTGCATATTGACTTCGGATTCTCTTCTAACACTATTTCATCATTTTTATGTGGGCATACATTACAAACTGCTGATCCACAAAGTAAGTCATCACGTAAATAATGCTCTCGCACAATCTGAAAATGTTCTATGGATTAATTACACTAACAGTATTATATATTATTCTGGTTCAGATATATAAAATTAGGTATATGTAAGACATTTAAATGATAATATAAATCTTTGTAAAATAAATAAAAGATAACCTTACTTTTAGGATGTTGCCGCGTTTAGTTTTAGTGAGAAAAGTTTTGGTAGTCCACATGATTATAAATCATGAATAAACTACTTTTGTACCTTAAAATATTGGTTATAATTGTTATCCACATAAGTACGGACACAAAACTTAAAAATTAAATAAAATAACCAAACCAAAACGAAATGCAAGTAAACGTAAATAAACTTTTCTTCTCATCTTCTTCTTCTCTTAGATTGTGCTTCTTCTTCTTCTTTTATTATGGCGAACGTGACTGGCAATTGTGATTATGCCGTCAACCGCCAATGTCAAGTGAGTAAATTTCATTACAAATTTTGAGTAGATTTTTTGCAAAAAGACAATGGGAGTTGAGAACAGACAAAAAAAAACTAATCAAATTAACAAGTTGATACATTTTTGAACAACTAATAAATCTAACTAAAATGAAATACAAACTAATAAATCTAACTAATCTTAGATTGTGGATTTGTGGACTTAGTGGCGAGTCACTGCTTGGCTGCAGTGACATTGACATACCAGAGCAGCATATCTGGAAAAAAACTATTTTATCATAAAAAAAAGTAAGTATTTTGTTTTTTGTTTTTATTTAAGAATTATAAGAAGAGTAAGTTATGTGAGTTATGGGTTTCTATTTCTTCCGATAGAGCGATGTGGTAGCCTATATAATAAATTCCTTTCTCTGAGGGTATCAGTACGTTACGTGCGTACCTCAGAAGCTTTTCAAAAATCACGTTCGCCAAAAATAAAAGAAGAAGAAAAAGCTTATCAAAAACAATAACAAAACAAACAATTCAAATTCACAACATTTCGATTGAAGTTGACGAATTTATTAAGGCGAATGAAGCTTAAATAATTGTTTTTCTGCCGGTGAAAAACATGCAATCTTGCAGATGTACCGTTGGCTGCAGATATGAGGACTTCCCTGGCCGAGTCGATTGAAAACATGCTGGACAGTGGACCAGTTTGTCGTTTCCGGCTTTGCCGAAAATTGTGCTGCTTGTTTCAAAGTAGGTAGGTTATTTACGAGGAATAATAATGTTTCTTTCCCAATTATATTTCCGCCTATAATAACTGGAATTACGCTAGTCTATTGTCTACTTGGCGGTAAAAGTACCTATCTTATCGCTCGTCCTTCGGGCGAGTAGGTACCTATCTATAGGTTACGCGGTTCGTTGTCAGTGTTCGTTGCTTGCCGCGGATTACAAGTAGTTATAAACATCGCTCAGTCACAAAACAAATGCGCGTAGCGCGGGGCGTTCATGCCCTCGGCCTCTTATAGAATTGATCGCGCGCTCGGTGAATATCTATTTATATCATAACTGGATCTGCCTACTTAACTGTGAATCAAAGAGGACACCATATTAACAACAGCTACTTGAATACTCATGTGTGATAAAAGTTGTACTACATAACAATACTGTTTGTTATGTTGCTGTATTGCATTATCTCTGCTCTGGGAACAAAATGCCTAAGGAAGAAAGGATAAAGTCGCCACAGATGCTGTGGGAAGCAGCTTCTTCAGTACTTGTACATGCCGTTGAGAGCATATTCTATATAATCGGGATTACTGTTGGAAATAATCCATGGAAGACAATAATTGCATCCTTTCTATTTGTGCTTCTGAGCTGTGCCGGGCTACTACGATTTCACATTGAGAAAAATCCAATGAATCTGTGGGTTCCGCCTGACTCAGACTTTTACTATGATACTCACTGGTATATGAATACATTCAGTACAGCTTTAAGACTTCAAAGAGTTATTATTACCGCAGATGATGTACTACAACCCGAAATTTTAAGAACTATACACAATTTGACTAATGAGATTAACAACATACATGTAAATTACAGTGGAACAGAAATATTTCTTAAAGATTTATGTTTTAAAGTTCCTGTTGTGAATGGTTTGAGGTGGGATTCTAAAACTAGGTCAGTGGGCAAGAACAAAATGAAGACAAATGTGACAAGTAACACCAGTGCTATTGACTTTACAGACCTAACTCTGTGGATCGATGATGATCATTACTGTGGCTTCTTAGAAGACTTTAAAATGACATGTCTCCAATACAATATTTTAGATTTATGGAAAAATGATATTAATGAAATTACCAATGCATCAAAACATGATATAGTCAATAGAGTAAATAATCTTAAAGTTAACCCTTTAACAGGACATCCCATAGACTACACAGAATTATTGGGTGGTGTTAAGATTGACAGTAATGGGGATATAGTAACTGCCAATTCAGTTATACTTACTTGGTATACACAGGTTAACATGTCTGAAGTAGATCTTAATGATGTAGGTAATCTTGTTGGTACAGAAGATTGGGTATCAGTTCCTTTAGCTTTTTGGGAATTAAAATTTTTAAATTGTCTAAAATCAATCAGTGAAAACTCAACGAAAATAAAGTTGTTTTATGAGGCTGGCAGAAGTTTTGCCGACATTAGCGGCGAAGCAATGCTCAATGAAATAGACAAAATATTCATTGGTGTTATTGCCATGTTTTTCTATGTAGTGTATGGACTGTCGCGATGCAACTGGTTAGAAATTAAGTTCACCTTAGCTGGAGTTGGATTGATGTGTGTGGGGCTTGCTTATATGTCTGCAATAAGCTGGTGCTCGGTATTAGGTATATCTTTCGGCCCCGTCCATTCTTCTTTACCATTTCTTTTAATGGGTCTTGGAATCGATGATATGTTCGTAATGACTGCATGTTGGAACAATTTGTCTCCTGCTGAGATGACGAAAAGTCTTCCTGTAAGAATAGGCTTAATGCTCAAACACGCGGGAGTTTCAATTGTCATCACATCGTTTACTGATATAGTGGCACTGCTGGTTGGAGCTATAACTATACTGCCTTCTTTAAAATCTTTCTGCATATATGCAGCTGTAGGTGTGTTCTTCATATTTTGTTTTTCTGTTACCTTTTACGTTGCTGTCTTCACACTTGATGTTAAGAGGGTTAAGGCAAATAGAAACGGGGTTTTCTTTTGTTACAAACATAAAAAAGAAATACGCATATCTTCTAGTAAAACAACTTTACAAACGATATTCGAAGCATTTTACAAAAAGTTTGTGTTCACCTTACCCGGAAGAACAATTATATTGTTATTTGTTATAATTTCAACTGGATTCAGTATTCAAGCGATATTGCGCTTGGAACAACGGTTTGACCCTAAGTGGTTCATTCCGTCCGACACCTATTACAAACAATTTCTCAATAACTACGATAACTATTATCCCGAGATTGGTGATGCGGGCATGATATTTTTAGGTGAGATGAATTACACCACAGAATTTCCAAAGCTGTATGAAATGGTACAGGAATTGAAAAAAGATAATGATATCAGGGATTTGGTTGCGTGGGTGGACTATTTTCATGGTTACATGTTACGTAATTATAATAAAGATCTTTATTTGAACTCTACAGCGTTAACTGATCAACAATTCAACAATCATTTATCAAGGTTTCTCTTTAGTCCCGTCGGAGGCCGTTTTAAATACAACTTTAACTTTGAAAACGATTTAATTTGTGGAACAACCGCTCATAAAATTAAAGGGTCCTTCTTCTCATTTATTTATCCGAAAATGAACGAACCACAACAGTACATTCCTGCTATGAATAGAGCTAAGGAACTCGTCAAATCAACTA
This sequence comes from Chloroclystis v-ata, assembly GCA_963691955.1. Lineage (NCBI taxonomy): Eukaryota > Metazoa > Arthropoda > Insecta > Lepidoptera > Geometridae > Chloroclystis > Chloroclystis v-ata. The sequence continues at coordinate 3,524,974 of OY829902.1, read as the reverse complement.
ATATAACTACTGGCGACGGTTACCGCAGTGTATGGAGTAAAGCCTTTGCTAATTGGGTCACCGACGAAATCATCTCAGTAGAGGTTGAAAGGAATATTGAATTGGCTCTTTTGTGCGTAATGATATGCACCGTTATCCTTATAACCAATATCCAGATGTGCGTCTGGATTTTCTTGTGTGTACTGTTGACAATCATCAACGTTTTAGGTTTCATGCAGAGATGGGGTATGACTGTGGACATTGTGTGTTGCATAGGTCTTGAACTTGCTATTGGCTTGTGCGTTGATTACGCTGCTCACGTTGGTCATACATTTTTGACTATTACTGAAGGTTCTAGAACAGACAGAGCGCTAAAGACTGTGACATCAATTGGTACTGCTGTAATGATGGGTGGTGGAGCTACTTTACTCTCTCTGTCTTTTCTCAGTATGTCGAAAGCGTACACATTTCAGTCGTTCTTCAAAATTTTTCTTTTAGTAATTTTGTTTGGATTATACAACGGTTTGTTGTTCTTGCCAGTTGCATTGTCGCTTATAGGTCCTGATGCCTATCAAACAAAAAAGGAAATAGAACCAACCCCAGAAACAGTAGAACTGAATGGGAAGTTCAGTGAGAAAGATGCTATAGACGCAGTGCCCGATTAAATTAGGAATTATGTAGATACAAAATAAAATGCTCATAGACCTTTTGATTAGGAACTTTTGTGATAACGATAAGTATAACTAATGTCCTGCAATGCTAAAGTATAGTAATTGGACATGAGTAGTTGTGTAAAGTGCCTTGAAAACCATAGGATTTTCTATTTCTCACTCTTCTATTGTCTACTTAGCTTTAAGTACAAAGGTGTTTGTAACTTTTACTTAGTTTAGTCGAAATTTATTAGACATTTTAAATGTCTCAAGTTCAACTTCATTCGTATACAATTTAACCTCGTACGTTGTTTCGTTTAATGTACAATTTATTACCATTAGGTTTCATTTAAATCGATTCTGTACGTTTCGCAATTACAATATTTGTAAGAATTTCCATGACAGGAAAGAGTAAAAATGTATGAATATCTCAAGGCTTATATAATTAGTACATACGTCACACTATAATAGTCTAGGTAGTGTTTTATTTCAGCTTCTTCATAATAATTATTTATATCAGTAGGTGCATGATGTGATGGATGATGTATGCGCTAAGCATTTATTATTATTGTAAACAGTGTAAAATCTACTTAATACCTAGGTACTGTCTTATCCAATTAATACAATGTACCTAATATGATATTAATGATAAGTTTTTGTAAAAAATATTTAAAAAAAAATAACGAATTCCGTTACTATTACATAAAATAAATGATCCCGAAATCGTAATAGCAAAGATACTAATACGATTTAGGCAACTTATGACGAATAAATATGACGAAAACACATTAATGAGACAGGTAGTTATCGATTTAAATCTATAGTAGGTACTTATTACACAAATAGTTTAATTAATTCATTGATAAAGTTGCACGATGCATGCACGCTCTGCACTGATTCAGTCTAGGTAGGTAGGCACCGAAGATAAATGAGCACCTAATTACGTAAACTACCTATAGTTAGGTATAACCAGCGGCATATAACTTTAGCGCTGACCGTTATTGCGCAGAAGTGAAAAATAAGGTACCTGAGGGGAGCTAGCGGGATGAAGGGCGGGCGTGCGAAGCGCCGATTGGCTCTCCAGTTGCATTACGTTCCCCCGCACTGATATGACACCCCGCGCACATCCAGTGTACAGTCGCGTTCTTAATTTTTTGTTCAATTTGAATTTGTTTGTTATATTTTGTTTTTTAAGTTTTTTGTACATAGTTTATTAGTGTTGATAACCGTAACCACGACGGTTGAAAAGACAGTGAATCAATTTGAACTATACAAAAAAAAAACCGTCTTAAATAATAAAAGTGACGAGAAATACAAGCTGGATGGAAAATATAAATTAAATACTTATATGAATCTCTATTTGACATTACATTAAAACAATGTCAATAACGTTATTTAGCTAATAATAAATTAAAGGTATAATTGTATTGCGCGCGCGACAGTACCCATGCGCAGCTATCCCCGCCGCGTATCGTTCAGCGCTAAACTTACGTGCCGCTAGCTATACTTGATAGGGTTTTTCATCTGAACTACCTACGATAAAAAATTGCACGAATTGTCCCCTTGTAAGTACCTACCTAATACACATGACACACCTTATACCATCTAGGTGTAGTACCTACCTACCTAGAGATGGTATACATCTATTAATTAATACAATTAAGTTAGATACCTACTATTACATATTTTTTAATAGAACACGTGTTTTTCACGGTGAAGATTGAACCCACGACCATTAAAATGAAAGTCGTGTTACCACGTAGCCAACACGGCTCTCGCTTTATCTATACCTTGTAGTAATTATATGTTCTGTGACCTAGTGTTAACTTGGGTAAATAAACATTTTTAATACTTATTTACTATTCCCATTTTTTATAAACCTAGCTGACCTATACGCAACATTTTCAAATGATCTGCAAATTGAGACAGGAAATGGGTCTAAATGTGTCTTTTCCTGATTGCTCCTGTGATCGTCTCGTGCGGTTTGTTTGAGTCTATTGCTTAGTGTCGATTCATTAGGAGTAGGTACCTAGACCTTCCTAGGTTACTAATTTAGAAAACCAAGGAACTACCGTTTAACAGTTTTACCTAAAAGCAAGATAGTTTTTGGTAAACATTGGTTAGCCTCATAAATTTATATCAGGAACTAACTGCCTAGGTAACTAAGCTAGGGTGAATCAATGTGATAAAATGATTATAAAATATTATATATAAGTACTTTAAAAAAAAGGTAAATACTTATCTAACTAAGCACTTTACTTAGGATTAATACGTTATTTTTTTTTAAAACATATATGTAACTTAACAGACTTAGTTTACGACGTTATATACGGCAACGGCAATTAATAATTATGTGATTAGTTATGAGGATTCTTAGTAATGCATGTCTTAATGATGTGCAGAAATTGAAAATAAATACCTCTTTGGTAATAGGATCTAGGTACCTAACTAAGTTAAATGTGATACATTCTAATGACAGAAAATTAATTAGAATCATTCTTTATTTATAAAATAACAAATAATTATTACATAAATACATACTTACCTAAAATTATATTATGTCTTAACATTAGAAGAATTATTATATTTGTCTTCTAAGATAAAAGCCAGAACATAATTTGTAAATTCTTGACGCAATACAATTGGTCAGAATTTTGCGGAAATATAATTATGTTGTCGACTCAAAATCAATATTTTTTTGTTCTGTTATTCATTTAAGAGCCTTGTTACTTTTTTGAAGTTTTGCGAAATTGGATATTTTATGCACCACGTGACCGGCGCGTCACGCGAATTCTATGAAAAATACTAAATGATCTTTATACTTCGTCGATCTAAAACATACAAATATACTAATAATTATTTTAGATCTGTAGAAAATGGCATCGAATAAATTCCATTTTATTGAGTGGATTTTTTTCAGTTTCATTCTGAAATAATTATTATATTAATGTTTTTATTTAATTGATAGGTGTTTAATATATTTTCCTAAATTCAAAATGGCGGATATTTTTATTTCAATATTTGAATCAATTATGTTTTATCTTAATAATATCAATATTTATTTTAAATCTGATTGATTATTTGAAATCAATTAAGAGACCGGCGACAGACGAATTTCCCATACAAACGTAATACCAAAATTATTTGTAATTCAAGCATATTTCCACGGTATTATCGTATTATTTTTTTCTAAATAGTATTTATCTAGGTTTCCATCGTGTTTTTTTTTACAAAATAGGTACTTACTAAAAAAATAATTTCATTAAAAATAAGTATTTTGTAAAAAAAACACGATAGAAACCTAGATAAATACTATTTAAAAAATAATAATACAATAATATCGTGGAAATATGCTCAAATTACAAATCATTTTGGTATTCGTTTGTATGGAAAATTCGTCGTGTCGCCGGCCTCTTAAGTACCTACATAATTTTAAATTAAAACATTCATGATTAATAATTATCTATATAAGAATAAAACTGAAAATAGTCTTATTGAAGTTAAATGTCCTCATTCATCTCATCTTATGGGCTCATTTTTAAACCGATTCTTCTGAAATTTGGTGTGTAGGTTTGTAATTAAATGTTTTTTTTTGTCGAATGTTGGGACTTGATGTAAGTTCGAAAGTCTAAATTGAACGGACTAAATACAAATTCTAATTATAACAAAACAAATAAATTATATTATATATAAGTTGCTTGTTTTGTTAGATGGTATATTTGTGTTTGAATAAATAAAAGTTTCGTTAATGAAGGTTTTAATTATGTTTCGGTATTATTTTTGTAGTTTCGAACTTTATTATTTATTTTTATATTTATTGGTATCCATTTATCTACATAATGTCATAGACAGATGTAGAATATCCATTTATCTACATATGTCATCTTGAATAATTCCCATTATATTTTTATTTTGACGAACTTATTGAAAATATTTCATTTATATATTAAAAAAAAAACCAACCCGCACTTGGCCAGCGTGGTGAATTAAGGCCTAATCTATCTCGTCAAGAGAGAAGTCCCTATCCCAGCAGTGGGAACGTGAATAGGGGTGTTATTTTATATACAGGGCGTCCCAAAATTATGGGCCATGAAGGGGAAGTACCATATATATCGTTGATAGTGAATTTTGCTCAAAGAAGACTTCATTTTATTTTAAAAAGTAATTTAATTAATTAATTTACAAAAAAAAATGTTTCATGTTTTTTATTTGATTAAAATAATTAATTTCACGTTGTTCCTTTCTTTTAAAATACTATGTTACTTAAGCAGAGTTATTATTTTTTAGCTATTCTTTCGATTGGTATCATAAAAATCGAGTATTTTTTTTCTACATGTAAGTCGGTTCGATTCCCAGACAAAGCAAGTAATTTTTAGAAAATCAATGAATGCAGAATTACTAACTTAAGAGGCCTATTACGTGAAATCGCGAAATTGTTCGGTTTTCTCGTCCTAATTCTATGGTTTGCGTTAGTTTTTTGATATTACAATTACATCTTTATAATAGTTCGTTTTCTCCTCTACAAAAGTATCAAGAAACATTTTAGATAACTTGTTTATATATTGAGTAATAATCATTCTCCGGATACATGTTTCGTAAAAAACGCTCGAAGACCTGTTTTCTCAGCTCTAATTTGTAGATTCTAATGAATATGGGCGATCGAACTATTTTTTATTATGTTACGTATATCCTATTCTTCATTTAGAGTAGAGTACATTTTCGTTAAATGCTTTTATTCTAAAGATATACCGAATTTAATATCGACCGAAAATTCTTCGAAACAAACCTCAATAACTCCGAAGTTCTAAATCAATGGGACGTCATATTTATATCAAAATATTTATCAACATTTGCTTAAACTATGATATTAATTTTAATTTGTAGAACGGTTTTGGTAATTTTTTATGAATAAAATAAAACTACCATAATTTAGTAGTTTTTTCATTCAGCCGGCTTTTTCCATTTAGTACCGCGCGAGCGCTTGTCGAGGTCGGACCTATGTCGGTTGTTCTTGAATAAAATATAGAAATATTTCGTAAAATGTCAGTGTGTGGGACTGTCAATTGCTGTAAAAACGCTGTTAGTGTGCGTGTATGTGTTATTGCGATACTACGACCGACATAAGTTGATCCGTTGATAACGATCAATTGTTATTTTTATTGATAACGGTCAATTGTTGTTGTTGCTGGCCTAAGAATTGTACCACTTGTTGCTGGCCTAAGAATTGTACCACATCATTGTCATCTTGTTTAACATTATTTATTTGGAGGTTATGCTGTAGGATGTGGATTGCATATCTAAAGTTATCTATCCTAATTAAAAAACAACAAGGCAACTTTTTTTGGTGAAACCGTCCAACGACTAAATGTAATTATGCCTATGATTTTTTTAGATTATGACTAACTTGCCGACCCGCCGACAGCTGCGCTTGCGTTTTTACGTTATTTACTAGTTTATGTTTTATAGCCTTTTTCGATCATTTTACTATCCAATACTGAAATCATATTTTAAATCGGACCCGCGGTTCCTGAGTAGCACGTTCAAACAAATAAACAAGCAATCTCCTCAGCTTGATAATTGTAGTATAGATTTCCATAATATTTATTACAAAGAAAATATTCCGTAATTTTTTGTTCTTATTTTTACCGAGTATCCAATATGTAAACAAAAAATAATGTACCTTTCTAATAAATATATTATTTATTGTAAACATTAAATATGTACCTTTCTAATAAATACAGGGCGTCCCAAAGTTATGGGCCATGGAGGGGAAGTACCTTAAATATCGTAGATAGTGAATTTTGCTCAAACAAGACTTCATTTTATTTTTAAGTTAGTAATTCTGCATTCATTGATTTTCTAAAAATTACTTGCTTTGTCTGGGAATCGAACCGACTTACATGTAGAAAAAAAATACTCGATTTTTATGATACCAATCGAAAGAATAGCTAAAAAATAATAACTATCCTTAAGTAACATAGTATTTTAAAAGAAAGGAACAACGTGAAATTAATTATTTTAATCAAATAAAAAACATGAAACATTTTTTTTTGTAAATTAATTAATTAAATTACTTACTTTTTAAAATAAAATGAAGTCTTCTTTGAGCAAAATTCACTATCAACGATATATGGTACTTCCCCTTCATGGCCCATAATTTTGGGACGCCCTGTATATAAAATAACACCCCTATTCACGTTCCCACTGCTGGGATAGGGACTTCTCTCTTGACGAGATAGATTAGGCCTTAATTCACCACGCTGGCCAAGTGCGGGTTGGTTTTTTTTTTAATATATAAATGAAATATTTTCAATAAGTTCGTCAAAATAAAAATATAATGGGAATTATTCAAGATGACATATGTAGATAAATGGATATTCTACATCTGTCTATGACATTATGTAGATAAATGGATACCAATAAATATAAAAATAAATAATAAAGTTCGAAACTACAAAAATAATACCGAAACATAATTAAAACCTTCATTAACGAAACTTTTATTTATTCAAACACAAATATACCATCTAACAAAACAAGCAACTTATATATAATATAATTTATTTGTTTTGTTATAATTAGAATTTGTATTTAGTCCGTTCAATTTAGACTTTCGAACTTACATCAAGTCCCAACATTCGACAAAAAAAAACATTTAATTACAAACCTACACACCAAATTTCAGAAGAATCGGTTTAAAAATGAGCCCATAAGATGAGATGAATGAGGACATTTAACTTCAATAAGACTATTTTCAGTTTTATTCTTATATAGATAATTATTAATCATGAATGTTTTAATTTAAAATTATGTAGGTACTTAATTGATTTCAAATAATCAATCAGATTTAAAATAAATATTGATATTATTAAGATAAAACATAATTGATTCAAATATTGAAATAAAAATATCCGCCATTTTGAATTTAGGAAAATATATTAAACACCTATCAATTAAATAAAAACATTAATATAATAATTATTTCAGAATGAAACTGAAAAAAATCCACTCAATAAAATGGAATTTATTCGATGCCATTTTCTACAGATCTAAAATAATTATTAGTTAGTATATTTGTATGTTTTAGATCGACGAAGTATCAAGATCATTTAGTATTTTTCAAAGAATTCGCGTGACGCGCCGGTCACGTGGTGCATAAAATATCCAATTTAGCAAAACATCGCCCGGTAATAGGGGCCTTAAAAATAAAATGAAGTCTTGTTTGAGCAAAATTCACTATCTACGATATTTAAGGTACTTCCCCTCTATGGCCCATAACTTTGGGACGCCCTGTATTTATTAGAAAGGTATAGTAAAACCATTTCTAAAATGAACGCCCCTCTACCGAATTCTGAATTTTTTTTTTCTGTGAAAACTGTTTTTCTGTATTTCCTCTCACACGTTGAAATCATCACGGTTTTGTGGAGGGAAGTTCATTTTTAGAATGGTTTTACTATACATATTTAATGTTTACAATAAATAATATATTTATTAGAAAGGTACATTATTTTTTGTTTACATATTGGATACTCGGTAAAAATAAGAACAAAAAATTACGGAATATTTTCTTTGTAATAAATATTATGGAAATCTATACTACAATTATCAAGCTGAGGAGATTGCTTGTTTATTTGTTTGAACGTGCTACTCAGGAACCGCGGGTCCGATTTAAAATATGATTTCAGTATTGGATAGTAAAATGATCGAAAAAGGCTATAAAACATAAACTAGTAAATAACGTAAAAACGCAAGCGCAGCTGTCGGCGGGTCGGCAAGTTAGTCATAATCTAAAAAAATCATAGGCATAATTACATTTAGTCGTTGGACGGTTTCACCAAAAAGAGTTGCCTTGTTGTTTTTTAATTAGGATAGATAACTTTAGATATGCAATCCACATCCTACAGCATAACCTCCAAATAAATAAGGTTAAACAAGATGACAATGATGTGGTACAATTCTTAGGCCAGCAACAAGTGGTACAATTCTTAGGCCAGCAACAACAACAATTGATCGTTATCAATAAAAATAACAATTGATCGTTATCAACGGATCAATTTATGTCGGTCGTAGTATCGCAATAACACATACACGCACACTAACAGCGTTTTTACAGCAATTGACAGTCCCACACACTGACATTTTACGAAATATTTCTATATTTTATTCAAGAACAACCGACATAGGTCCGACCTCGACAAGCGCTCGCGCGGTACTAAATGGAAAAAGCCGGCTGAATGAAAAAACTACTAAATTATGGTAGTTTTATTTTATTCATAAAAAACTACCAAAACCGTTCTACAAATTAAAATTAATATCATAGTTTAAGCAAATGTTGATAAATATTTTGATATAAATATGACGTCCCATTGATTTAGAACTTCGGAGTTATTGAGGTTTGTTTCGAAGCATTTTCGGTCGATATTAAATTCGGTATATCTTTAGAATAAAAGCATTTAACGAAAATGTACTCTACTCTAAATGAAGAATAGGATATACGTAACATAATAAAAAATAGTTTGATCGCCCATATTCATTAGAATCTACAAATTAGAGCTGAGAAAACAGGTCTTCGAGCGTTTTTTACGAAACATGTATCCGGAGAATGATTATTACTCAATATATAAACAAGTTCTCTAAAATGTTTCTTGATACTTTTGTAGAGGAGAAAACGAACTATTATAAAAATGTAATTGTAATATCAAACAACTAACGCAAACCATAGAATTAGGACGAGAAAACCGAACAATTTCGCGATTTCACGTAATAGGCCTCTTAAGGATTTTAAGGTTTCGATCGAGTCTACCGTACCCCTTGACGAAATTATTGACGCTACACAATTGTACCTAAGTATACTTGTTATAAAGTTTAAGTTCTAGGTACGACTCTGACCCAGAAGTTGGGTATGGTGGTGCTGATGCCGGATATCCTGGGCGCTGGTTTGAGGAGCGGCTTCCCGTCGGCCGCGCTGACGTGGAACGCCTGTAGGAAGCCCGTCAGGACTTGGAACATGCTCTGTCGCGCGTACGTCTCTCCGGCGCATAGTCTTCTACCTGTTTGGTTAGGATTCGAATTAAGAATAGTCTTCTTCCTTTTTGGTATCAATAGGTTATTTAAATTTAGATCAAGAATATAGTCATCAACATGTTTGGTGTCAAGTTGTCAATGATTTGAATTTAGATTCCAGTTTCAGTAGGTACCTACAGTTCCGGTTTCGATATCAATTCTACTATAGTAAATTATAACAGTTGCCTTTATGGATTCTACCGTAAAATAGGTAAGTATTGTTTTCATATAACCACGAATCATGGTGTCTATGTGTAGGAATCGAACCCGCAACCTTCTACCTCACAGGTTAAAAAATACCTACAAACATAACTGATCTAAAACGTTGTGTTGCCTGTATAATAAGTACCATTTAATACATTTTTGATAAATTTAGATACCTATATAAAATACATTACCTGCTCCAAAAGGAAGTGATTTGTCTTTAGACAGTATGAGCTCGCCGTTTTCGAGGAATCTTTCGGGACGGAAAGTCTCGGGATCTCCCCACGTCTCCTTGTCCATGTGCATCATCGTCAAATTGGGGTTCAGCATTGTGCCCTGTAAAGAAAACCAAATACAATTTAATATATAAGGCGACCATCACCCTGCCAAGCACCATGCGTACAAGTCTTAGTTTTAGATGGTTATAGAAAACCCACACAATGACACTGAAAATGCGTTCAATAATAATTACAAAATTGTATGAGTTGCAGCGTGGCGAAAGCATTGTGATAATGGCCTTAAAGATAGGTAACATAAGAAACGACTGGGTAATTAGGCAGCATTTGAAGATTTCGAAGTGTCCTAAAGATTCATTTCGTGCGTCTGACGGTTTGCACGCTAATAAATTCCAAGGATTCTATTATAAAGCTCAATAAAGGTTTTACCTCTGGAACGTCATAGCCACCGATGGTGGTGTCTTGCATAGCCCGGTGTGGGACTCCGAGAGGTACTAGAGTGTCCAGACGCATGCCCTCGCGAAGGCACGCTTCGGTGTACGGCATACTGAAACAGGGATAGATCGTTTATTGTCACATATGAATACATACAATAAATAGTTAAATGTCTAAAAAATCCAACTGCAAATATTTCGTATTTCAATTCCCTTTGATAATTCCTAAAAAGTGGTATCTGTCACTCACTAGTGACCTTTTCGAATTTCAACATCATTTATTGCTTTTATTGAGTAGGCATTTTCAATTCATCAATTCATCAGGTAGGTAGGTACTGGGAAAAGGTAAACTGGTTATAAAATGGTCGTGTTTTTTATTATCCCTTTTCGTAGTTATGTATTATTAGCACAAAATAATTAAGTAGGTACGAGGCAATGGTACCTAGGTACCTACTTATCAATAGCTAAGAAGTTTTTTTTTATAATTAGCTCTAGAAGACTCTTGTGCGACAACTGCAAGGTCGTTTCAAAGCTGTAGGTAACTAATTGAATTTAATAGGTAATTATTTTATCACATCGCATTTAGTAGATAGGCAGATACTTTATGTAAATCCTAATGAAAACAAGTAAATAGACTGGACAATGATAAGAAAAACCAAAAAAATTATATGGCGTTTCCATGAAGGAGAGAACATCTGACACTTCTGCGGGACAGAATGAGACCACAGTATTCGACGAGGTCCGTCTCGCTTGTCAATAAAGTGATACAGTTTTTGCTCTAAGGCAGGGCGTTGGTATATCTTGGTCACAGTATTTGTGATCCTGGTATATCCAAACGCCCTCGCGTCTAAATCACAAGTCTTGAACTTAGTTAAAGCGAGGGGTCGAAACTAAAATGTGAAATAGGGTGGAAATAGGTCTTTAATATAACTTAACACATAACTTTGTAATATTTTATGTAGGCAAACATTGTGAGGATTCCGACCCAGCTGTGTGAACGTAAATAGGGGTAATGATGATACTAGCTAGTTTTCCATTTAAATCTAACAGAGCAAGGCTAGTTACCAGAATAAGTAGTTTTCTTCTTGGTACGCTTTTCTTCTTTCATCTTTGTGATGTAAGAAAATACTAAGACCTGAATACCTTACCTAAATAAAGATTTTTTTAAATAATGGGTTAAAATACATACTTCCTCCGATCATCCAAGGTCGGCAAGCGGTCCCGGCCGACGACGCGGTCTATCTCCTCGTGGATGCGGTCCTGCAGTTCAGGCTGCAGCAACATGCGCTCGATCAACATCGTCAGTGTGGACTGCACGGCCGACGCCGCGGGAAACATGTAGTCGGTGCATGTTAGCACTAGCTGGTCAACTGTATATCAAATAAGATTCAAGATAGTAGATGCATATTCGGGAAACATGTAGTCGGTGCATGTTAGCACTAGCTGGTCAACTGTATATCAAATAAGATTCAAGATAGTAGATGCATATTCGGGAAACATGTAGTCGGTGCATGTTAGCACTAGCTGGTCAACTGTATATCAAATAAGATTCAAGATAGTAGATGCATATTCGGGAAACATGTAGTCGGTGCATGTTAGCACTAGCTGGTCAACTGTATATCAAATAAGATTCAAGATAGTAGATGCATATTCGGGAAACATGTAGTCGGTGCATGTTAGCACTAGCTGGTCAACTGTATATCAAATAAGATTCAAGATAGTAGATGCATATTCGGGAAACATGTAGTCGGTGCATGTTAGCACTAGCTGGTCAACTGTATATCAAATAAGGTTCAAGATAGTAGATGCATATTCGGGAAACATGTAGTCGGTGCATGTTAGCACTAGCTGGTCAACTGTATATCAAATAAGGTTCAAGATAGTAGATGCATATTCGGGAAACATGTAGTCGGTGCATGTTAGCACTAGCTGGTCAACTGTATATCAAATAAGGTTCAAGATAGTAGATGCATATTCGGGAAACATGTAGTCGGTGCATGTTAGCACTAGCTGGTCAACTGTATATCAAATAAGGTTCAAGATAGTAGATGCATATTCGGGAAACATGTAGTCGGTGCATGTTAGCACTAGCTGGTCAACTGTATATCAAATAAGGTTCAAGATAGTAGATGCATATTCGGGAAACATGTAGTCGGTGCATGTTAGCACTAGCTGGTCAACTGTATATCAAATAAGATTCAAGATAGTAGATGCATATTCGGGAAACATGTAGTCGGTGCATGTTAGCACTAGCTGGTCAACTGTATATCAAATAAGATTCAAGATAGTAGATGCATATTCGGGAAACATGTAGTCGGTGCATGTTAGCACTAGCTGGTCAACTGTATATCAAATAAGATTCAAGATAGTAGATGCATATTCGGGAAACATGTAGTCGGTGCATGTTAGCACTAGCTGGTCAACTGTATATCAAATAAGATTCAAGATAGTAGATGCATATTCGGGAAACATGTAGTCGGTGCATGTTAGCACTAGCTGGTCAACTGTATATCAAATAAGATTCAAGATAGTAGATGCATATTCGGGAAACATGTAGTCGGTGCATGTTAGCACTAGCTGGTCAACTGTATATCAAATAAGGTTCAAGATAGTAGATGCATATTCGGGAAACATGTAGTCGGTGCATGTTAGCACTAGCTGGTCAACTGTATATCAAATAAGGTTCAAGATAGTAGATGCATATTCGGGAAACATGTAGTCGGTGCATGTTAGCACTAGCTGGTCAACTGTATATCAAATAAGGTTCAAGATAGTAGATGCATATTCGGGAAACATGTAGTCGGTGCATGTTAGCACTAGCTGGTCAACTGTATATCAAATAAGGTTCAAGATAGTAGATGCATATTCGGGAAACATGTAGTCGGTGCATGTTAGCACTAGCTGGTCAACTGTATATCAAATAAGATTCAAGATAGTAGAAAATCATATTGAGATAAACGGGCAATACACGAACCTTATTTACGTTAACATTTGATCAACCGTTTCGTCCCAGAACGTGGGACTTCTTCAGGATCAAAAATAATAAGGTTTTTATAGTAAAATAGTAGTAAATGGTTAAGAAATAATATCAAGATCACAACGTAACCTTCTAACCTTGGTCTTCGATTTAATTCAATTTATTTATTTATTCATGATTTTTATTGCTTTTAATAATTTTTATGGCGAAAGTAGCATTGCCCGGAATTTAAATTAAATCAATACCTCATTTTTGGATGGAAATGGAGCCGTGTTGGATAAGCGAGAGTCGATTTTCATTCCGAAGGACGTGGGTTCACTCACACCTCGCCGTGCACCTCTGGATTTTACTTCTGAATTCTGAAGCATGTTTATAGGCTTTGAAACCACGTGCTCTAACGGTGAAGACAAACATTTTGAGGAATCCGACCCAGCTGTGGGAACGTAAATAGGGGTGATGATGATACTAGCTGGTTTTCCATTTAAATATAACAAAGCAGTTACCAGAATAAGTAGTTTTCTTCTTGGTACGCTTTTCTTCTTTCATCTTTGTGATGTACTTGTCCAGGAAATGTCGGTCGTGGCTTTCGTCGTGTGTTGCCATCACTTCTTTTACCATTTGCTAAAAAAATGCATTGATCACGAGTTAAAAACCAAAAATAATATAGGTACTTAAATTCTTCTATTCTTCTAATGTTAGACATGTAAATGTAAAAAGACAACATGTAGATAAATTGTAACAGTAAATTTCGGTGTTAGTGTTACACAAAACAAAAGAGATAGGTACGTTGAGGTAGTACCTACTACTACCTATATAATACTATGGTATTGGTAGCCTTGGTAGGTAAAGGTTAACACTTGATAGATAAATAATAATAATAAATAAATACTAGCAATATTATGTTCATAACACTTTAACGTTATTCGGTATCTATCATCGTCTTACAACGTCCTAGAGTACCTACAATATATTTTTGAAATAAAATAACAAATAGGTACCTAATGCTGGACAATTCACACAGCAGCATCTAGCCCTATTAAAAACGTTTTGTAAATAAGTGTCGTATAGTGTATTAATTAAGCCTATCGTATTGTAAACTAACCTCAAAAAAATCCAGCAATGTCTGGTTTCCTTTGACGAGACCGTTGTATCCGCTGTAGTTGGGCAACACGTCCTTCAGCCAGGGCGTCAGAGACAATGCGCCACCTTTAAAAATACATTATTCTATCAAGGCTAGGTTTCTTAGAAGACAGGTAACTTTTTAATTTCTTCTTAGAGTAGTTTTTCTGGACTTGCTTCCTATTATGTTACGTATAATCTTTTTGGTAAAGAAACGGACTCCGGAAGAAGTCGGTCCTTTGTGTATGGTTAGTTCTGCTAGTAACCAACCAGCCTAACTCAGACCGGAAGCTCAGAATCGTCCTGGGATCACCGCAGGCTTCCCCGCGGTCGAATCCTCCAACTACCGATAGTTGGGGAATTTGTTGCAGTCCTCCCTCACATTACAGGAGTGGGCAGCTGATTCCTCTCGTCGCTAAGACAGCCTCTGCAGAGTGTACTGCCTGTTGCTACAATGTTATTAGTTGGCCAGCTCCCACAGGCCGGGGTACTGCTCGCGCGGCACTGTCATGCGGCACAGCACGTGGCACATGTACAATGTGTGTATGTGTAATGTAATGTAATGTATGTGTGTTACCTATGTCGTTGGAGCTCCTCTGGAACAGCAGCGCGCCCGCGGCCAGCTCCCACAGGCCGGGGTACTGCTCGCGCGGCACTGTCATGCGGCACAGCACGTGGCACATGTACAATGTGTGTATGTGTAATGTAATGTAATGTATGTGTGTTACCTATGTCGTTGGAGCTCCTCTGGAACAGCAGCGCGCCCGCGGCCAGCTCCCACAGGCCGGGGTACTGCTCGCGCGGCACTGTCATGCGGCACAGCACGTGGCACATGTACAATGTGTGTATGTGTAATGTAATGTAATGTATGTGTGTTACCTATGTCGTTGGAGCTCCTCTGGAACAGCAGCGCGCCCGCGGCCAGCTCCCACAGGCCGGGGTACTGCTCGCGCGGCACTGTCATGCGGCACAGCACGTGGCACATGTACAATGTGTGTATGTGTAATGTAATGTATGTGTGTTACCTATGTCGTTGGAGCTCCTCTGGAACAGCAGCGCGCCCGCGGCCAGCTCCCACAGGCCGGGGTACTGCTCGCGCGGCACTGTCATGCGGCACAGCACGTGGCACATGTACAATGTGTGTATGTGTAATGTAATGTAATGTATGTGTGTTACCTATGTCGTTGGAGCTCCTCTGGAACAGCAGCGCGCCCGCGGCCAGCTCCCACAGGCCGGGGTACTGCTCGCGCGGCACTGTCATGCGGCACAGCACGTGGCACATGTACAATGTGTGTATGTGTAATGTAATGTAATGTATGTGTGTTACCTATGTCGTTGGAGCTCCTCTGGAACAGCAGCGCGCCCGCGGCCAGCTCCCACAGGCCGGGGTACTGCTCGCGCGGCACTGTCATGCGGCACAGCACGTGGCACATGTACAATGTGTGTATGTGTAATGTAATGTATGTGTGTTACCTATGTCGTTGGAGCTCCTCTGGAACAGCAGCGCGCCCGCGGCCAGCTCCCACAGGCCGGGGTACTGCTCGCGCGGCACTGTCATGCGGCACAGCACGTGGCACATGTACAATGTGTGTATGTGTAATGTAATGTATGTGTGTTACCTATGTCGTTGGAGCTCCTCTGGAACAGCAGCGCGCCCGCGGCCAGCTCCCACAGGCCGGGGTACTGCTCGCGCGGCACTGTCATGCGGCACAGCACGTGGCACATGTACAATGTGTGTATGTGTAATGTAATGTATGTGTGTTACCTATGTCGTTGGAGCTCCTCTGGAACAGCAGCGCGCCCGCGGCCAGCTCCCACAGGCCGGGGTACTGCTCGCGCGGCACTGTCATGCGGCACAGCACGTGGCACATGTACAATGTGTGTATGTGTAATGTAATGTATGTGTGTTACCTATGTCGTTGGAGCTCCTCTGGAACAGCAGCGCGCCCGCGGCCAGCTCCCACAGGCCGGGGTACTGCTCGCGCGGCACTGTCATGCGGCACAGCACGTGGCACATGTACAATGTGTGTATGTGTAATGTAATGTATGTGTGTTACCTATGTCGTTGGAGCTCCTCTGGAACAGCAGCGCGCCCGCGGCCAGCTCCCACAGGCCGGGGTACTGCTCGCGCGGCACTGTCATGCGGCACAGCACGTGGCACATGTACAATGTACAGTTACCTATGTCGTTGGAGCTCCTCTGGAACAGCAGCGCGCCCGCGGCCAGCTCCCACAGGCCGGGGTACTGCTCGCGCGGCACTGTCATGCGGCACAGCACGTGGCACATGTACAATGTGTGTATGTGTAATGTAATGTAATGTATGTGTGTTACCTATGTCGTTGGAGCTCCTCTGGAACAGCAGCGCGCCCGCGGCCAGCTCCCACAGGCCGGGGTACTGCTCGCGCGGCACTGTCATGCGGCACAGCACGTGGCACATGTACAATGTACAGTTACCTATGTCGTTGGAGCTCCTCTGGAACAGCAGCGCGCCCGCGGCCAGCTCCCACAGGCCGGGGTACTGCTCGCGCGGCACTGTCATGCGGCACAGCACGTGGCACATGTACAATGTACAGTTACCTATGTCGTTGGAGCTCCTCTGGAACAGCAGCGCGCCCGCGGCCAGCTCCCACAGGCCGGGGTACTGCTCGCGCGGCACTGTCATGCGGCACAGCACGTGGCACATGTACAATGTGTGTATGTGTAATGTAATGTATGTGTGTTACCTATGTCGTTGGAGCTCCTCTGGAACAGCAGCGCGCCCGCGGCCAGCTCCCACAGGCCGGGGTACTGCTCGCGCGGCACTGTCATGCGGCACAGCACGTGGCACATGTACAATGTGTGTATGTGTAATGTAATGTATGTGTGTTACCTATGTCGTTGGAGCTCCTCTGGAACAGCAGCGCGCCCGCGGCCAGCTCCCACAGGCCGGGGTACTGCTCGCGCGGCACTGTCATGCGGCACAGCACGTGGCACATGTACAATGTGTGTATGTGTAATGTAATGTATGTGTGTTACCTATGTCGTTGGAGCTCCTCTGGAACAGCAGCGCGCCCGCGGCCAGCTCCCACAGGCCGGGGTACTGCTCGCGCGGCACTGTCATGCGGCACAGCACGTGGCACATGTACAATGTGTGTATGTGTAATGTAATGTAATGTATGTGTGTTACCTATGTCGTTGGAGCTCCTCTGGAACAGCAGCGCGCCCGCGGCCAGCTCCCACAGGCCGGGGTACTGCTCGCGCGGCACTGTCATGCGGCACAGCACGTGGCACATGTACAATGTGTGTATGTGTAATGTAATGTATGTGTGTTACCTATGTCGTTGGAGCTCCTCTGGAACAGCAGCGCGCCCGCGGCCAGCTCCCACAGGCCGGGGTACTGCTCGCGCGGCACTGTCATGCGGCACAGCACGTGGCACATGTACAATGTGTGTATGTGTAATGTAATGTATGTGTGTTACCTATGTCGTTGGAGCTCCTCTGGAACAGCAGCGCGCCCGCGGCCAGCTCCCACAGGCCGGGGTACTGCTCGCGCGGCACTGTCATGCGGCACAGCACGTGGCAGATGCCGTTGATGAAAGGCACCGCGAGGTAGAATGGCAGGTACACCAGCTCTCCCTTCACCAATTTCTGGAAGGGAAGAGTAATTGCCTGTTATATTTGGTAGAGCTTTCTGATCCGGGAGTTTTCCCGTTAAACGTTCGTACAAGAAGTTCATTAGGAAAGGTAGTATATTTAGATATAGGTTTTATTTTTTATTAAAAACCAAAGAAAAAATAACATTATTACGTAGCTTTTTAGGGTTCCGTAGCCAAATGGCAAAAACGGAACCCTTATAGATTCGTCATGTCCGTCCGTCCGTCCGTCCGTATGTCACAGCCGTTTTTCTCCGAAACTGAGCTATAAAGCTGAAATTTAGTAAGTAGATGTATTCCGTGAACCGCACTAAGATTTCATAAAAAAAAATCAATTACATTTGGGGGTCCCCGTACTTAGAACCAAAACTTTAAAAATAAAATTTCATCAAACCCATACGTGTAGGATATTTATTTATTATTTATTTATTTATTTACAATAATTTGCACGGCATTTAATTACCTATTACACAAATTATTAAATTTACATAGGTAGATACAAATACATTTCACATTAAATTATAGAAAAAAAAGACATCAAATTATATTACATAAATTATTCTAAAAATTACATTAATTATAAAATAAAATTAAATAAAACTATATTATAACAATTCTATATGATATCTATGAATAGGTCTTTAAAAATCATTTTAAGGTTTCTAACAGCATTTATTTCTAAACAAAATAGTTTGGACGAGAGGCACTTCCAAAGTGGAAAAATGAGTGTCCCCCCCCCCCCTCCCTAAAATTTTCAAAATAAGAGGATGATAAAGCTAAAAAAATATATAATGTACATTAATACAAAAACTACCAAAGAAAATTGGTTTGAACGAAATCTATCAAGTAGCTTTTTTATAATACGTCATAAACCATTTCATATAAATTGTTAAGATAAAGTGTAGTAATTAGTTCGTGAGCCACAAGAGATGGCGCTGTAATAATGTTATGATCAGACAACCAAGAGATGGCGCTATAATAAAGGTTTTGATTAGTTCTAATTGCTGCGGAAGCCTACATGGGCGAGTCCGACTCGCACTTGGCCACTTTTTTAATTACTTAGTGTTATTTTATTAGGTAAGCTTTAGTGTCAACACTTTCACTGCGAAATCCGTTCCTTGCCTACTTCATAATTTATCCTGTGAGAGAGAAAATGAAAGGTGGTAGGCAAATTTTTCACAGGCTTTTAAAATAAACCTTACAAGGATTTTGGTTCGAAACTATCTCTTATAGGTACCTATGAGGTATAAGTAATATTGGCGTAGACGGTAGGTGTACGTTCAATCAAACAAAGTGAAATATTAGAGCTAGTGAGATATTATGAAAGTTATTTTTTATTTTTGATATACAGGCACTCATTTAGCTGAGTATACAATATACAATTTATAACTGTGTGTATATGTCGTACTACTTATAACAACAGAACGTAACCTAACGAATTTTCATTACAGAAACTGTACATTAATGAGGTTTCTTGCATAGTGCAATCTATATCTACATTATAAAAGAAAGTCAATTAATATGACCTACCCCAAGCGATAGTTGCGTAGGTGTCTATGTGTTATCTATTATCTCTTTATCAATATATTTGCAATCGTAATGTACTTACAGAAGTCGGAAGCATATGAGGAGTCTTTTAGGTCAATGCCATAAAAATATCAAATCAGTCGTAATACCTAAGGAAGGACATCTGATATCATGACCTACCTTACACGATAAATCATTGCGGGAATGATTTAGTGGAAATGTCATAATTATCTTAATACCTTAATAAGGAACTACCTAGGTACTTGAAATTGTGACATTTTGGGTTAAAGCGGTTTAATCGATCAAAAAGGGAGTGACCATAGATCTAAAAGATCTAAAGCGTTTCTGCTTTGACTATGTTATCATTATTTGTATAACACATTCAATGCCTAATGAATGATACACCGTGCTGTAGATACAAGCGTGCGTCACGGCCGCTCATTGTGAAAAGTAATACTTGCTTGAAAAAGCGACATTTGGGACAGTTTTAAAAAAATTAAAAAATATTCTATAATTCGACAAATTAGTTTCAGTATGTACCTTAAATCGAGCCTATAAACACAATATCTCTGAAAACAAACAAACTTACTCCATGACCGACTTACCTACAGTTTGATTATTAGTATAGAATTAAATGCAGTTCATAGTGTTAGATAGGTAGTAATTTATGTTTCATAACCATTGTTGTGTTTTGAGTGGCTAATAAATAAATTAGAATCCTGATCCTGAAACTTTTGTGCTGATAATAAGTTTTTCATGACGTTGGTATTGGTACCTAATGAAAATATTGCGAGATCTATGTTAGGTCCGAACCAAAACTTCTTATTTTGTAGTTATCTCCAATCTACACGGTATTAGTCGACCTAATTAAACAGGATTAGACAATAATAACTGATAAAGTAACGACACGTTGTCATTAGATAACGATGTTTACAAATTACTTCAAGTATTATTACTACTCTACAACCTAATATAAATATAAATAAAGTTTGTGTTACGGGTGCTAGATTTCTGATATACTTAATAGAATAAACAAACATAGATAGATATTTTTTTATTATACCTACATATTTAAATACCCAGACACCCGGTACAAATAATTACAGATCATATAAATTTTTGACCCGAGGCGGGAATCGAACTCTTGCGTCGCAGGTTGGTAATTTAAATGTTTTGATGTTGATGTCCGCGGTACAAAAACGGTTTTTACGGAAGACCAACGTGCATAGGTAATGCTGAGTAAGGAAGCACCGTATTGCAGCGACAAACATACATGCATGATCTTTGATTAATTAGTTTGTGCTTAAAATATGTATGTATGTATTTTTTAAATAAATAAAATAAAAAAATATTGCCGGACAATTCACACAGCAACATCTAGCCCCGTGGTAAGCTGGAAACTTTGTGTTACGGGTGCTAGATTTCTGATATACTTAATAGAATATACGAGTACATAGGTACTTAGATACCTAGATATTTTTTATTATACATATATAACAGACACCCGGAATAAATATTTACAGATCATACAAATAGTTGTTCCGCGGGAATCGAACCCGCAACCTCTTGCGTCGCAGGCGGACCTTCGCCCGCTGCGCCACAAAGGAGGTAAAATGTATTTTTTTAAATATATTTTTATATGTTTCTCTCTATTGTTACCTGTTCATCCTTCGTCCTCGGTCCATTAAGCCGCATGTCGATCATCTCTCGTATCTCTGCCGCGATGACCGCCTCCAGGTCCTGGGAGCGGCGACCGAAGCCGAAGTCGCGCATATAGCGCAGAGAGAAGCGCCGCTGCACGTGCCAGAAGTAACCGTCCGTGAAGAACACACCTGGACACACCACACACGACGATACTTAGTAAATGAAGTAAAATACAGTTTGAGTTGAGTCACACACTTATAAAAAAGTTGTATACATTTAATGACGATCTCTGTGGCGCAGCGGGCGAAGGTCTGCGTGCGGCGCAGGAGGTTGCGGTTTCGATTCCCGTCTCGGAACGTCCCGTTTCGGGTGTCTGGGTGTTCTATATACATAATGAAAATATCTATCTATGTATGTATATTATAATTAAGTATATCAGAAATCTAGCACCTGTATCACAAGCTTCGAGCTTACCACGGGGCTAGATGTTGCTGTGTGAATTGTCCAGCAATTCATCTCTTTCCATACAAAGGTTGCTCGGAAGAGATCGCTCTTTAGCGATAAGGCCGCCCATTGTACTTGTTTATTTTGTTGTATTAGCACCGTTAACATTTAGAGGTCTGGGACACAGGATAGGCTATTTAAATTCTTGCTCCAGTTATAAGACGTGGCCCCCATATATCCACAACATTATGTAATCCTTATTGTAAGTACTGTTTTGTGAGAGAAAATAAAGATATATTTTATTTTGTACACGCGGACGGAGTCGCGGGCACAGCTAGTTACGACTATAACTTTACCCAACTTCTTCCAGTAAGAGCGCAGCCTGAACACAATAATGTCCATCCGTCCATCGAACTCCTCTCGGTTGAGCATCTCCTTGATGAGTTGAGCGTCGTTCAGCACCACGGTGGGCACGTGACCGAGGTAGCAGCCGACAAGCTTGCTCCTGTATTTGACGCCCAAACGGCCGAACGCCTCGCCAAGGTCAGTGACACCTTGTGCCAGGACTATCCATAGGGCGCCGTAGACTGGTAGGCTTGGAGGACCTGTAGAAACAGTTTACAATATAACACATTTTTTTAAAAGTTTCCTAGTTACAAATGTAATTTTCCGGCATTTTGAAAATTTCGTTCAAATCGAAACAGACAGATTTACTTAAATAATAATTTATAGGTACTTACATCTATACGGGTCGGCTAGTAGTTAGTTCGATCTAGATACATATTCTAGTCTAGTATTTTCCTAACCTAAGGAAAATACCAATACTAGATCGAACATTGACCATTAGTATCTAGGATCACGGAACATTATAATTACTACGCAACTAGGGTTTAGTTATAATAAATAAGTTATTATTTTAAGGACTTATTCTATAGAACATGTGCCTATTATAGGCTAGCACAACATTTTTGAGTATTAACACAAACAACAGACAAAATGTAAAAATTATACAGTAGGGTACCTAATTAAAAGAAAAAAATACAAAATATAGCTAAATAAGTACTTAAATAAAAAATGCAGAGTAAGTAAGACTTCAATCTGCCTCTACGAGTTTAAGATTATATTATTAGTGTTCTTATCGCAACAAAAAATATCTTAACAAAAAAATATACTTAAATGTTTTGAGAGAATAATCTGCACATATCTAATAAAGATAAAGAGGCGAAACACGTGAATTATGATTATGACTATTGTTTATAAATTAGTACAAGATAAGTCATTTATTTATAAAATATTTTTAAACACATTTATTATCATTGTCGTTAAATACCTATCGTAAGGAGCATAATTTAAAATAAATAAATATTGCTGGACAATTCACACAGCAACATCTAGCCCCGTGGTAAGCTCTAAGCTTGTGTTACGGGTGCTAGATTTCTGTTATAAGTACTTAATTTTATTATACATTATAACACTCAGACACTCGTAACAAATACATATCTGCAGATCGTACAATTTAAAGTACTTATTAAGGAAAACACACAACATGTACTTGTATCTCCCGACCTCTAGCATCAGATGAAATCGTCATTCATGCGACAATCTTTATACGATCTGAAGATATTTGTTTCGGGTGTTTTAGGTGTTTTCTAGATATAAATACTTACTAATAAAGTATATTTAATAACTTTGTATATAATTATTATGATAAATAAAGATCTTTTATATATATTTTTTATATAAACAAACAATAAAATATTATTTTATTACAAGTGGTTAGTAACACACACAAGCTCTGATAATTGGGGCTAGATAAATATGTAGGTACGTATATGTATAGATATTTTAATTAAGTACTTACTTATTTTGTAACTTAGATGTTAATAACATGATATCATTATGTGCAAAATATTAATATGTAATATAATCTACTAGCCAACCAGCCGACAGCTTCGCTTGCGTTTTTTTGCGTTATCACATATATGTATATGTTTAAAATATGTAAAACATAGCCTTTAGCCTTCCTCAAAAAAAAATGCTCTATCCAAAACTAAAATAATTTTCGTACCAATCAAATAAGACCAGCGGTTCCTGAAATTAGCACATTCAAACAAACAAACTCTTCAGCTTTATAATATTAGTATAGATAGTATAGATACCGCGTAGCTCAACGATGAGCTATTTTAAGCGTGTCGTAGCATGCTACGCAGCGCCTACGAGTGCCTAAACCTAAAACGACGAACAAAAATAACAACTAAAATAAAATAGTGTAACACTTTTATGGGTACCTATCTCCTTTGATGTTTTCTCGGTTTTAATTGTATTTACTCATAATATACAGGTAGTTACAATTATCACTAGCTGTGTGAGTGAGAGTTGCGTAATACAATTATTCCTTTAAATATTTACCGATTTTAAAAGGCAATAAACCGAAACAAAGCTATTGCGACTCGGTCAAAAGTACGATAACCCAGCATTTGATGTGCTAAATTTTTCGTACAACACGCGATACCTACAACAAACAAAGAAATTGATACCAATCCTACTAATATTATAAACGCGATAGTTTGTGAATTTTGTTTGTTGCTCTTTATAGTAAAATCTACTAAATGGACGTTGATGAAACTGCTTCTTTACAGCGTAAAAAGCGTACAATCCTTTGGGTGGTTTAAAGACTGAATATTTATCTGTGATTGTCCTGAAATTATTTTAATTAATAATTTAATTATTTGACTGACATTGCTTATTAAATTATTTATATAATTTGCTTATATATAATTTATTTCTATACTAACTGTTCTATAATGTACTACCTAATGTTTGAAATAAATGAAATATGAAATACCAAAAATTTGCTAAGTAAACTTTTAACCTACACTTTTCAAAGATTGAAGTTATGGTTAAGCAATAAAAGAACTTATATACTATATATTTTTGTAAAATATGAATTAGTTAAGTTACGTCAATAATAAAAAAGTATTTAGGTACATACCCGGCGGAAAATTAGGCACTGGTTTTTTGTAAGCATTTTTAATGGAATAAATAATTAAATAAATAATAAACACTAAAGTTGCTGTGGCTGCAATCATTTTGTAACTGACTCGAATATGCCTTTGAATGTCAATACATTATTTATACATACATATCTACTTACCTAATTACTTTATGTAAACATCTTACTCGACTTGAGCGATGGTTCCGTGGTAAAATCTTATTATTTTCTGATCACTATAAACTAAAATATTGGATACATTTCATTGAGTCCTGACTAGTGCTAACATTTCATCATCTTTTTTTTCTTCTTCGTGGTATTCTCGAAGCTTGTGCTATTTATTATGCCAGATTTTTGATATAGATACAATACCTACTTAATAGACTACATAATTAATACATCGAAAAATATTTTTAATATAAGTACATAGAAAACACCTAGATGACCAGGAACAAATATTTTCAGATCGTATTTTATTTTGTTTAATTTTTTTTTAGTATTGGTCTAAAATTTATTGTTTTTTTTTCAATTCTTTTTAAAATCTTAGTGCGGTTCATAGAATACATCTACATTCAAAATTTCAACAGTTTAGCTCTTATAGTTTCAGAGTAAAGTGGCTGTGACATACGGACGGACGGACAGACAGCGAATCTATAAGGGTTCTGTTTTTTGCCATTTGGCTACAGAATCCTAAAGATGGAGTGAAAGGCCAAAAAAATCGCATAGCCACTCGAAAATTATATACTTAAGTATAAGTACCCTTTTAAATGGAACCCAGTTTTCTTATCATCTATTATTATAAAGATTTATAACATCCGTTTTAATTAACTTTTTAATAAGAAATTAAGGCCATCTTTACCAGAAACGTAAGCACCACTATTCATGAGGTTCCCAATGCTGGGACACATAGAATTCTCTCTTGACGAAAGAGATTAGGCCATAAATAAGAGCCTTAATACACCACGCTGGCCAAGTGCGGGTTAGTCATTCAGTTTGGAAATCACTAAAACTTAACTATAAAAATACTACTCCCTCACATTAAATATAGGTTATCGAACATGCACTAGCTAGATTAATTTGAAATGAAATGAAATGAAATGATGATAAATATATTGTGACACGGGCGAAGTCACATAGTGGAAGGCTAGTTAAAGAAAAAAATTATTTCGCCAATTAATGAAAGCAACTTCGCATGAAAAAAATAATAACCAATCACAATCCATAAGGCCCTAATTAGAAAATTTGCTACTTCTTGTTCGATTACCAGCAATTCTGGAATAATGAGAGTCCGTTAATCGGCCAATCATGTAAAATAGTCCCACAATTACAAAATAGGGCAATTTCCTTGCACTAACCGTAAAAACAAGACGTAACAAACGGATTTTAATTACGCTTTGAACTGTTGTAAGTAAAGTAGGTATCTTATACCCTATGAATATAAATATGATAGAGTCTCGTGCCTTTAAGTTGAAATTACTTTTTAAATACCTTTATTATAAAAAATAAATGAAAAATAGATTTATATCGGACATCATTATATCGGTAATTCGGTATATACTTATTAAACTTAATTTTTAGGTCCATGTTTTAGTCCGGCAAACATACGAGGTGGCGAAGTTGAAATTTGGAAAGAGCATAAGTATCAAAATCTATAAAATTACCAATTTTCAAAACTCCCGGAAAACTTTCCAGGTAGGTATAGTAAAACCATTTCTAAAATGAACGCCCCTCTACCGAATTCTGAATTTTTTTTTCTGTGTATTCTGTTTTTCTGTATTTCCTCTCACACGTTGAAATCATCACGGTTTTGTGGAGGGGAGTTCATTTTTAGAATGGTTTTACTATACCTACCTAAGCTCAATTTTTTCGACTTATTTATCTACCACGTGACTGTACTAATATTATGTTTAAATAGATAAAATATTTAATTAGATATAGGTAAGGATGTCTATAAGGAGGTGCGTTGAAGGCATCAAGAAGTTCTTGTGGAAGAAGAACTATGACTTCGACCGACCAGACCCAAGCCTCTTCAACTTCCATCCCCAGATAATGTTGGTGCTGGCTGCACAAGGCATATTTTATAAGAATAGAGATTCACTATTAAGGTAATACAATAGCTTTTGACTTCAATACTGAGATACCTAATAAAAATAAGTATCTACCAATTTCTCTTTAAACAAAAGCATTTTGGAATTATAAGCATGATTCCATACATTAATAAGGTGCTTACAGTAGAGTGCCAGAAAAGAAAATTAGCCGCTTCCCATATGCTCCATTCATCAAAACTTGGTTTCATCAAATCTTAACCTTGGTAAGTACATACATGCAATAAATTATATAAACTTTTCATATTTTCAACAGATTTATATGGCCCAGTTTGTGTATGAGTGTAACATTTACCGGCGTCGGCTTCCAAATAATGTTTATCTTTCACGGATTAGAAGTCGACATTTTTTTCGCTATCGAATGTTTCTGCTACCTGGTTATACTCGGCGTCACTCCACTGGTCTACTATGGAGTTCTGGCGAATAAGAATGAAATACTGAACATGTTGGATGACATAAATGCTGATTTCCAATACGTTTGTAGCCTGGGGTCTAAACACAGGTGATATTTGATAAGCTATAAATATCTTTAAATTATCTACCTAACTAGGCCTGTAGGTAGCTTTTTATAGATCGCTCTACTTTCATTTCGAAGTTTATGTTTTCGATAGGTAACAGTTGCGCACCTCTGGATTTTTATACTTGCTATAAACATTCATGGAAAATAGCGGATGGGAATAGATGGGCCGCTTTTATCGTGAGGAAACCCGCGGTTAATTTGACAGAGACGCATTGATCATCTACTATGAGGAACTTATCGAGAAAATATATGTTTAGGTCTACTATTTATAATACTTCCTATCTATTGATAAAAACGGTACCTACCCGCTAATCTAATAGGACGTAATAGAGTCGATACGACGACTATCTATTAATTTAACCGTTTAACCCACTTCCAGAAAGCAGTTCCTCGACAGACAATTGCTCATATGGATGCTATGCATCGCTTGGATGACGTTCTCCATTGTAACAGCCATCTTGTTCATATTATACCCAGTGATATTGCTCATGTACCAAACCCTGTTCGTGACAGCGGATGAGAACACGATCCGGCCGCTGGTGTTCCCCATGTGGCTGCCCAAGGATGACCCCTACAGGACTCCCAACTATGAAGTCTTCATGTTCTTACATATGTCCTTCTCTATTATTTACGTTCAAGGGTTTTGTGGTAAGGTCTTTCATTTCCTTAAACTTGCTGGGTAATGGTACGGGGGAATGAGTAGATACGATAGTAGGTACCTATACCAAATGCCGATAATGAGTTAGGGTATACCAAAGATAAGGGGTGGACCTATGGATGAGAGATCGGTGTAAGTAAAACTGAACCGCATAACACTCAAAGGATTCGCCAAAAAACCTGAGGAGCACTCTAAGCGAGCATCTAACGGCTCTTTGCTTGCTGTTATCCCAGTAACACAACTTCCTGAATGTTTGCCGTGTAACATTGTTACTATCTACACTTTGTAACATCGATCGGCCAGTTTAGTGCCGATAGACACAGCTTAAATAGGCCAATATAGATAGCGCGCGACGATATAATAATAATAATTAATAAGTAGGTAACTGAAATATTAATATTTTACGACCTCTCTGGCGCGGTGAACCAGGGTTAATCTGCAATGAAGGAGGCTTCGGGTTCAGCTCCCCGTGACTTTAATAGTAACTAGCCCCCCTCGATAGCTTTGCTTACTTTTTTTAACGTTATTCACATAAAGGTAGTACTTACATATAATACTAATTATAGCCTACTGACCAGCGCAGCGATTCCAACGATTAGCGCGTCCAAACAAACAATCAATCAAACAAACTCTTCAGCATTCATATTACGTTACGTACCCATAGATATCAGTTATCTAGAACCTAACTACCTACCTGTAACACACGCTTCGAAAATTGCAATGTGCCAACTCGCGTGAATCTATCTTTTGTTTTCACGCGAGATGACGAATAACCCGCGCGGACAGAGATTCTTTAGAAATTTTCCGCAATATTTATGTTGTCCCATAGGATACTTATACCTGCTCTTCCACTACCTGATTCACAACCTCACAATGATGGAGATGATAATCTTGGATCTGGAGGCGATCTTCGAGGACTTGGACCCCTCAGTGGTCAGCCTTCCTGAACACAACCCCAGCAGAATGGAAGTGAAACTGATACTTCAGAAGAGGGTGGGCAGGATTGTCACGTGGCATCTAGCTGTTCTAAAGTTAGTGATGTTTTGTAAAGTGCTACTAGATCCATCATCATAACAATCAACCCATATTTGGTAGGTACATTTTATTATTGATGATAGACCTATGCTTGACCACAATCTCACCTGATGGAAAGTGTCGATGTGGTCGAAGATGGATCGCAAGGGTCTAGAATGTAGGTACCTCCACTCTTGTCTTGGTATATTCACTCTTGTCTTGAAGAGACCCAGATTGTATGTTTATTTACCTCATAAAACACATAACAATGCACATGAAACAAAAATTACTATCTAACACTATTACATTGAAACATAAAACATATAGGTACTCGTATGTTTATAACATCTATACTATAGTTATAGTTATACCTATTTTACAGTATTACAACAATTACCTACGCACCCTGCATTTCCGCCAGGGCCATGTCTGTCAATGTGTGTAAATTAACGTTATATTTGTTTTGATGAAGATATTCAATGTTGTTTGCAGGGCGGTGTCTGCCGTGTCGTCCGTGTTCGGGCCACCTCTCGTGTACCAAGTCATGTTTAGCGCGATGGTGCTTTGCTTGATATCCTACCAGCTTGCGAGAGTAAGACCTAATTTCACCACTCTCTGTTTGTTAGTTTAATATCACGACTAGCAGATGTTCCATGTTTTCTGGGTGTTTCCTATGTATAATAAAAATACTTATCTCACTATTTAGTGAGATCATCTTCGATGGTTGCGGCCTATAGGTACCCAGCTGTGGGTGAAGTCGGGCTGCGGCTGATAAGTGAGAGCATCAGATCAAATATACATATAACCACGTGATTAATTATTATGTTATTAGGTACCATTACCAATTTCTTTTTTTTAATATTTATTCAATTTAGTTTTGCTAAGAACTTATCTCGAATTTGACGACCACTGTGGCGCAGCGGGCGAAGGTCCGCCTGTGACGCAGGAGGTTGCGGGTTCGATTCCAGCCTCGGGCCACAATTTGTATGATCTGCAAATATTTGTTCCGGGTGTCTTAGATGTATAATAAAAAAAAATCTATCTATGTATGTGAGTAGATATATTGTATTAAGTAATATCAGAAATCTAGCACCCGTAACACAAGCTTAGAGCTTATCACGGGGCTAGATGTTGCTGTGTGAACTGTCCAGCAATTAAAAAAAAAAATCTTATGATATCCTTTTGAAGTTGACGTTTATTTCAGGCTCTAGATAACGGCGGTTTCAACATACTGTTCGCATTGCTGGACATCGGCGGCTGCATTCAGCTCTGGGTGCCTTGCTATCTCGGGACGCTTCTAAGGAATAAGGTAAGATCATCATGATCTTACGTTCCCACTGCTGGGACACGGGGACTTATGTCTTGTCGAAAGAGATTAGGCCTTAATTCACCACGCTGGCCAAGCGGGTTCGTGAATGGCACATGTCCTTCAAACTTTTAAAGCTCTCTGAACATGTCGGTTTCCTCACGATGTTTGCCTTCACGTGTTTCCAAAGTGTGCGAGTGTATCTGCATTGTTATAGCAAAGACTTTATGTGCGGTATCTGGTAAATAAAGTTTAAATTTGTACCTATGACTGTCCTAAAATGCATTAATCGCAGGCGGACCTTCGCCCGCTGCGCCACAGACCTCCATGGTTAATTATGAAGGCTGAATATTCTGACTACACTCAAAGATGGTCCATTACGCGTGATGTATTATGTATAGTAGTACACCCGTCAATTTTTTATTTCTTTGCTCTCTTTCCATCCAAAGGTTGCCTGGAAGAAATCGCTCTTTAGCGATAAGGCCGCCCATTATTCTTGTTTCTTTGTGTTGTTTTTGTATTTTTTTTATTTATTTGGTGTACAATAAAGAGTTTTCGTATTGTATTGTATTCTAGGGTTTCGCGGTAGGAGACTCCTGTTTCTACTGCGGCTGGAATGAGAACCCGCTGGGTCAGCTGATAAGGCAAGACGTCCTCATCATCATATACAGGGCCCAGATACCCATCTACATCAAGTTCACCGGCCTCCCCAATATACAGCTGGAGACTTTCTCTTCTGTAAGTCGTAGACGAAATAAATAAAACGTTTGGTTCGTTCCCACTAGTACCACCAAATTGTATTTATCAAACCACGACAGATTTTATGGTCTATTAATTTATTTATTGGATTATTAATTTATTATGTTTTGATATCAAAATATAAAAAAAAGTTTAAAATCTGAAAGTCATATCTCCATATAAGTGGTATACTGTCTAATAATAATAAACTTTTTATAATATCATTTTATTTATATTTCAGGTAATGAGCACAGCCTATTCTTACTTCAACATGTTAAGACAATATAGCAGCTAATTTAATTAAATAACTGCCTACATAAAGAAACTAATACTTATAACTGATAGAGCAGTCACTTAGTGAACTATATGTTTGTGATAGTCATCAGTCATCACATCATTAAAGTGAGGGTTCATATAATAGATCATTAATATAATGTAGTTACAGACTTCAGATGACTTAGTGAGGAACTCTCCTCTAGCCAATAAGGAAGATATAATTATAATTTAAATAGATATAAAATAAAGCACTGTTTGATTTTATTATTATTGTACTATGAGTATGTTTGTTGTGTAGAAATGAAAATAATTAAAGTACTGTTTATAGACTTTATTAAAAGCTTAATTCAGTCAGTCCAGTTTAAAACTTAATATTTAATTAATTTGATGTCAGGAATATTAATTATTTAATTCAAGGCATGTTTGACTTCTATGAACACTTACCTACTATCTTTTTACAAGCTCTTATTAAAATTATTACATCTGTAGTTGACTTAATAATCAGTAATAATCATAATTAAAATAATTCATAAAGCTATTATGTGATTTTTCAATTCCAACATAACTCTTTTTCAAAAGCATCCTACTTATTCTAATATCTACACTTACCAAGGCAGGTAATTTAAGTTCAGTGATGTGAACCTTTATGTTCTGGTAATAAAAAGTATATTGTGACAGGTCCTTGTTTTGTATGAACTATTTCTGAATGACGTATTAACTGTGTAGCTGCTAGTCCATACAAGAGGCATGGGATTCCTGAAATCAAAATAATAATATAAAAACAAAAACTGACTTCAAACTGCCGCCAAATTTAGGACTTAAATTTAGAATTTTCACATTATTCGGAACCAAATTAAAATGGGACCAACAGGAAAGAATCAACTATCAAATAAAAAAAGTATCATACAAATTAGTTCACCCAATACGACGTTCTGAGGAGAAAAATAACAGTTGACTTGAAAACCTCCTCTTCTTTAAGTTGGTTTAAAAATCAATAAACACATACACAGTATACATGGGTGCCAGAAGTTAATAGTTTAAAATAATTTATGTGTAATTAAAATGAAATAAAATAAAGTTAGTATCTAGAAATAGCTAAATTTTTACCTAGATTCACAACTTTTATTGCTCTCATGAACTTGTCTGAGACAGTCAAATCTTCTGCAATTCTCCTGGAACAGTGATACTTGATGTACGGGAAGCAACCAGTTCTCAGTATCTGGTAATTAGATGCTCCAACTTTCCAGTTAAAGTTTGACATTCCAAACTGGTCGTCTTTCACACTACTGTACTGAAAAAAATCAAGATCTTTTTAGTAGAAAATGTAAAAGAATCTTATGGCTTGATTCCTAAAATGAATTGAACTCTTAGTTAATCAAATCAAATTGTAGGGATTGTAACAGGGTGCATGTGAATACACATTTTAATGTTCCCACAGCTGGGACACAGGGAGTTCGCAGAGAGATTAGGCCTAATTCACTACACTGGCCAAGTGCTGGTTGTGAGTTGAGAATGACACAAACATAATCATGTCCTTCAAAATTTTCAAAGCTCTCAGAAAATGTTTGCCTCAATAATATGATTGATTTATACTAAATATTTAGAACAGTTTTCTTTAATTGTTATTGATATTAAACGAAAAAGTAAAGGAAGGATATTACCTTTACAAAATAAGAAGTCCAGGGTGGTTCGTTGCATTGCGCTAGATAAGCCGATAGTACTTCGGAAACTTTTGGCCTTGTCGTAAATATCAAATTACGAATTGCGTTCACTCTCATTCTTAAAAATACACGTAACCTCACCGACCGAACACAACCGACACCAGAGATAGTTTTTTACAAAGTTTACAATTTAATTTATTTTACGTAAACATAACCTATTGCAATCAGCTGGATTTGGCAGATATTATGACTTTGACAGAAAAGCTGAATACCTTTTAGTACCGTCTGCAGCATTCTAAGAACTACCAGTCACGTTCGCCAAAAATAAAAGAAGAAGATTATCAAAGAACACAAAAAGGAGATGACTTAAAAACTTAAATTTGTGTGTAAGATGAAATCGTATATCTTAGCGACCTTTACGTCCAGGCAAAGTAGTGTCATAATTATACGAAGATTTAGTTTAGACCTTAGTATATCTATGTGAGTAGGTACCATGGATAAACCAATAATAACACAATATAAAATTCGAAAATATATTTATTTTTAAAAGAACAATGGCAGATTATTAGTTGGCATAACGCTTTTGCGTCTAGAAATATCTGATATGCAAAATAGTTTTATTTGTTTGTTGACGATTTTTCCCATAAAAAAATATTTTATTGAAGGCCACCGAAAAAAACATAAATAATTAAGAATATCAAATGACTAGTGTTGAGTAGGACATAGATGAGGTACCTCATTTGTACCGCTCATTCGCTCAATAATGTCACACACCTCATTTTCAATCCATGTCCCACCTCACTATTTTTGTCACAGTCTGTCTGACTAGAGAGAACGCCTCACGTTGTCCCGCTCGAACTATTCGTGTCATGCGTCTCGTTCTGCGAGTGAGTGAGGTAGTGTCCTGTTGAATACAAGCTCGCATGACGTTGACATGACAATACAGTGACTGTGACGTTTGAGGTGAGTAGTTCGCGCTCTGGAACGCGGTGTCAGTGCGACTTTTCTTGTCTTTTTAATGAAATGCCAACTAATTTCTTCTTCTTTAGTAAAGGGTCTTAGAATGTTTTTCGTTTTTGATGTGAGTATTACGTATCACAGCGTCAAATATTTTTTAAAATAAAAAACCGTAGGTTGACCGACACAAATTGACACAATAATACAATGATTTTATATAGTATAGATATGTTACCTTCA
Source organism: Chloroclystis v-ata (assembly GCA_963691955.1). NCBI lineage: Eukaryota > Metazoa > Arthropoda > Insecta > Lepidoptera > Geometridae > Chloroclystis > Chloroclystis v-ata. The sequence continues at coordinate 3,490,598 of OY829902.1, read as the reverse complement.
TGTAATTGCAGTTTGAAATCTGTTCCGTGAATCCAAAACTGACATAAGATGTCAAATGTTTACTAGTTCATAGAGTAACATTTATATTCGTAGAGTGGACACTTGAGTAAAATGTATAGTAATAGGTAAGAAATTAAACACCTTACAAAAGTAAATCATATTTATTGAAATTGAAATAATTAATGATAAATTAGTAAAACACACTTTCTAAATACCTTCAAATAGATTTTATTTATTTATTTTCTGTCTCTTTAAAAGTTTTTTTAATTCGGGGTTATTTTTATGTGCGGAATGGAGACGAATATTTGTGTATTTATGAATTATGGTTTTAATCAAATATACGCGATGATTAAAAATAGGTAGGTATAGTAAAACCATTCTAAAAATGAACTCCCCTCCACAAAACCGTGATGATTTCAACGTGTGAGAGGAAATACAGAAAAACAGAATACACAGAAAAAAAAACACAGAATTCGGTGGAGGGGCGTTCATTTTAGAAATGGTTTTACTATACCTGTGTTGAATGTTCGATCAGAATTTACATTTACATCGAATTTACATCGCCATCAATATTCGCATCTACACTAACTAATCTATGTCCGCGCCTCAATTATTATAATTATTTGGAAAAATAAATAATCTAAGTATCTTTGCATACTCGCATGTGATACGAGATTCCTTGTGTTTTGTTTACTTTAGCATCGTAATTGGTACACTTCCGAAACACACACGATGGCATTTTTAATTTGTTTTAGCAAGGACACAATAACCTACGGCATGTCAAGCTCGTGATTGCGCTCGACGCAGACTGACAACTAAAAGTTACAATTGGGTTTTATTTGAGTCTTTACAATGCGCGTGCTTGTAACAAATCTATACTATATAAAATCATTGCAATAATATTAGTACAAAAAGTATATAGGTAGAGGTAGGTACCTAAAATAATTATAATAAATATGCAATAAAGAAGCATTAATCTAAAAAGACCTAATTCAGGGACTTCTTATAAGAAAGAATTTACTAGTAACAAAAACAATCACACTTTCGAACTTTCTCAGAGTGTCGTAAGACATAACCTAAAAAAGTTCAAATGTAAATATATTTTTTCTGAAGCCTTCTTATCACAAAATTCTTAGACAAAGTCAGAGTAAGACTCACGCTTAACATTTTAAGATATTTTAGATCTATAGACGCTACCTTTTATTTTCAACTAATTCTATGTATGAATATCTGCCATTGTTCTTTCCTCAGTCCAACTTCAACCTCAATTTTAGCTTCGTATTTAATCTCTACAACAGGTAGGTATATAATATATTGTAATCAATTCAATAAGATTACCTATTTAATTTCATTACTGTCATGCCGTTATATAACGAATGGAATATTTTTTAATAACTGTGAATCTTTAAAACACCTAAATAAAACTATTCCATTAGTTACCAACATAATATCAAACTAAAATATTCTTTGAAATTTATAGTAATATAATTGTTTCCTAAACGAATTGATTAAAAAAATTAAATACAATACAACATATTGTAATTATATGTCACATTGGAATAAAAAAAACAACTTATCACATAACCATTTACGCTAAATACAAACCAACAATTCTGCAAATTTAAATTCTACATTATAAAATGTGAATGTCAGCGTAATAATAATAGTAACATACATATTTGGGATTAACAATTAATATGTCTACATTTACAATTTGTTATTGTTATTTTAAATAACATCATCTTATGACTAACAGATAGCGCCACTCCAATCATAATGATTTTGGAAATTATTACTATACTTAATTTTTTTCTTAGCCAAAAATTGTTCACATTACTTACTCGCTACGGTACTTTTTAAATCTTATTATATTTACCTAAAAATTGGGGATAAAAAACAGTCAATAATATTTTGAAAACAATTAACAATAATATTCACTTGTACTTATAAAGAAGAGTTGGGAAAAATTAAGGTTACCGACATTTTTTTAACATAGCCTCAAAATTTCTCCATGTATCAGAAGTATTCATCATCATATCCGCCATATATTTCTTTAGGGTAAAATTAATCATATAAAAGAAGAAAAGGCTTCGCGAAATTTATCAAGGATTTAGGAAGGAAGGATATAAGAGAAAGTATATTGTATCTCTTGTCCTTAAAATAGCCACAGATTTGGGCAATTTCATTGATATAACGTGATAATATTGCCCATCGCATTTGTTTCTACGACTGTTCCGAATTTCCCCGGACAATCTTGGCGAGATCTGCCTCGCCCATATCTTCTAGCATCAGAGCTAGAGACTTCGACGTGAAGCTTTCACGGCTTTCCTAAAAAAATTTAAAATTAAATAAGTAAAGTTTTATGGGTATCGTCAAAGTCATACTAAACTAAGGTATTTACTATAAGACAGCAACGTCGTTCCGCCTACTATACCAACTTACTGTGATCACCAATTTTTGTGTTTCGTTTAATAAAAATATCTATAGTATAGTGTATTGTATTAAATATATCAGAAATCTAGCATACATAACACAAGCATCGAGCTTACCACTGGACTAGATATTGCTGTGTGAATTACTATACTAAATTTTTTTTTAAAAATATAGTTTTATTTAATTTAATTTTATAATTAATGTAATTTTTAGAATATTTTATGTAGTATAATTTGATGTTTTTTTTATAATTTAATGTGCTATGTATTTTTAATGTTAATAATTTGTGTAATAGGTTAATTAAATGCCGTGCAAATTATTGTAAATAAATAAATAAATAAATTTCATTCGTTAATGAATTTTTTACAAGTATCTTAAGTGGCTGAAATCACTCTTTAAGCAAATATAATTAAAATTAAATATTTGTTTCCGGGTGTCTGGGTGTTATTATATGTATAATAAAAAAAATATCTATCTATGTATGTATATTCTATTAAATATATCAGAAATCTAGCACCCGTAACACAAGCTTAGAGCTTATCACGGGGCTAGATGTTGCTGTGTGAATTGTCCAGCAATATTTATTTATTTATTTATAATTACTTGTGTAAAAGCTGTGTGAATTGTCTAGCAAAATTTACTTTTTTTATAATGATTAGTTACCATAACGTGGTTGAGCAACGCGGTGGTGGGGCTGGGCTGTTTCTCGAAGTAGTTGCAGAGCGCGTCCACGTGCAGGCGCGCCGCCAGCGAGCGCCACCGCGCGCCCGCGTCCAGCCGCGCGCTCACGGCCGCACGCACGCGCGCTAGCCCCGCCCATGTCGACGGCTCCGGATCCATATCCTGCACATACATTATGATAAACATTTTCTAAAGATAAAAATATTTTTTCTTATCACTTTAGAGAAAGTTACAACATTAAAAAAGTCCTTATGACTTTTATATATTTTTCTTTACACTCGATTTAGTTTTTAAAATTAAGTATTAGAAAATGATATGGGATAAATTCAAGCTGTTGCGTAATTCCTCGATAGCGTATTGGTTAGCGCAACGAGGGCTAAATGGCTGGCTGGATGGCGTGGTCGACTCCTACTCGAGGACCAAGGTTATGTTGTGATCTTGTATTTTCCCATATCATTTTCTAATATATTGAATAATTTATTATTGTGATTAAATACGTTTTAATACACGAAATAATCTGTTGCGTCTGACCGTAGTAACTAGAAGTCGTTAATTGCTAGCCGTACATCTACTATACACACATTAACGTCCGATGACTGTAATGATGAGAATAAATCAAAGTAGAGGGTCGAACGATGGATTGAAGGGGTAGGGTGGTGGTAGGGATAGACACAGGTGCCCGTCTCACCTCATCCGCGGACTCGAAGTCGTCCTCGGGCTCTGACTTGACGTCGTCGTCGGGTGCGCCGGCGGGCACGTGCGGCTGCAGCGCGGCGCGCAGGGCGGGGCTGCCGCGCGCGAGCCGCCACGCTGACTCGTTGTACTCCTCGTGCAACAGAGGATCGGCCTGCAATTGTAATATTACTTTAAAAAAACAGTTTATTTTATTGATCTGGAGGTCGTCATTTTCTTGCCCTTTTCCCACATTATGTGGGGTCGGCACAACATGTCCTTTCTTTCCACTTTCCTCTGTCAGCCGTCATATCTACACCCACTCCTTTCTTACACATATTATCTTTCACACAGTCTCTCTCTTCTTTGGCCTACCTCTCCTGAAATACCCATCTACTCTACTAACCACCCATCTAATTACCACCCTTACTGTTACAATGATTCTTACTTACTATTCTATGATCTGTGATACAAAGAATGTGCCGCTGTAGCTCAGACACTACGGAAGCAACTCTACTTTTACTCGAGTTACTTAAAAAATCAATCATGTACTATATTGAACTAGCGACCCGCCATCGCTTTGCTTCGGGTAAGCACCTAATAATACATATAAACCTTTAAATAACTGTACCTATTTGAAAAAACTACATCAAAATAGGGACGGACAGGCAACGAAAGCTACTTTGTTTTACTATGTAGTAATTATTCGACTTTACTTCCTTCCCATCAAACGACTTAGACAATAAACTCGCCTGACAAAACTGGTCAAGTAATTCTTTTTCACACTAAAGTTAACAAAGGGTTACAATAACTAACCTTCCGTTGCAACAGTGCCTCCACCATGTCAACGGCATCTTTGCAGTTGTTCGTTGTTCGACCACAAACGATCTGAAGAGCCGTATTGCCGCTACCGTCCAAAGCGTCGATATCAACCTGAAAACCAGAAGTATATTTATTATTACTATTACTTAAAATAGTAGGTATGCCTTTAATAGTAAAAAATACACTGTTAAGTAAGAAAAATCCAGAAGTGCTGGACGGGATTCGAATGCGACGTGTGTTCAAACCGCGCAACGCACCTCTGGATTTATCTCTGCAAAGAACGTAACGACTGAGAAGAAGAATGGATCTCTTGTCCAAGTCTAGAACTTCAATAACACAACAATTTACATGGACACGTCAGAAAAAAGAATAATAAATCTCTTTAAATTATTTAGAACTATATAATGTCTATGTAAATTACAATCAACTTCTAAATTAATTTGACGATTGTATACATATTTTATTTCAAAATGGAAATTTGAAAACAAAGTAAATTCGCTTCTGTGTTTTCATGCTGATGTTGAAAAGCAATGAGAATAACATAGCTTTTATGTACGCAGCGGGGTCCTGCCCGCCGCGTCCCGCACCGTGTAACTAGCGCCGTGGCTCAGGAGGGTCTGTATGTACTCACGGTGTCACTCGCCAGGGCCCGCAAGGCGCGCCGCTTGCCGTTGAGCGCCGCGAGGTGCAGCGGGGTCCTGCCCGCCGCGTCCCGCACCGTGTAACTAGCGCCGTGGCTCAGGAGCGTCTGTATGTACTCACGGTGTCACTCGCCAGGGCCCGCAAGGCGCGCCGCTTGCCGTTGAGCGCCGCGAGGTGCAGCGGGGTCCTGCCCGCCGCGTCCCGCACCGTGTAACTAGCGCCGTGGCTCAGGAGCGTCTGTATGTACTCACGGTGTCACTCGCCAGGGCCCGCAAGGCGCGCCGCTTGCCGTTGAGCGCCGCGAGGTGCAGCGGGGTCCTGCCCGCCGCGTCCCGCACCGTGTAACTAGCGCCGTGGCTCAGGAGCGTCTGTATGTACTCACGGTGTCACTCGCCAGGGCCCGCAAGGCGCGCCGCTTGCCGTTGAGCGCCGCGAGGTGCAGCGGGGTCCTGCCCGCCGCGTCCCGCACCGTGTAACTAGCGCCGTGGCTCAGGAGCGTCTGTATGTACTCACGGTGTCACTCGCCAGGGCCCGCAAGGCGCGCCGCTTGCCGTTGAGCGCCGCGAGGTGCAGCGGGGTCCTGCCCGCCGCGTCCCGCACCGTGTAACTAGCGCCGTGGCTCAGGAGCGTCTGTATGTACTCACGGTGTCACTCGCCAGGGCCCGCAAGGCGCGCCGCTTGCCGTTGAGCGCCGCGAGGTGCAGCGGGGTCCTGCCCGCCGCGTCCCGCACCGTGTAACTAGCGCCGTGGCTCAGGAGCGTCTGTATGTACTCACGGTGTCACTCGCCAGGGCCCGCAAGGCGCGCCGCTTGCCGTTGAGCGCCGCGAGGTGCAGCGGGGTCCTGCCCGCCGCGTCCCGCACCGTGTAACTAGCGCCGTGGCTCAGGAGCGTCTGTATGTACTCACGGTGTCACTCGCCAGGGCCCGCAAGGCGCGCCGCTTGCCGTTGAGCGCCGCGAGGTGCAGCGGGGTCCTGCCCGCCGCGTCCCGCACCGTGTAACTAGCGCCGTGGCTCAGGAGCGTCTGTATGTACTCACGGTGTCACTCGCCAGGGCCCGCAAGGCGCGCCGCTTGCCGTTGAGCGCCGCGAGGTGCAGCGGGGTCCTGCCCGCCGCGTCCCGCACCGTGTAACTAGCGCCGTGGCTCAGGAGCGTCTGTATGTACTCACGGTGTCACTCGCCAGGGCCCGCAAGGCGCGCCGCTTGCCGTTGAGCGCCGCGAGGTGCAGCGGGGTCCTGCCCGCCGCGTCCCGCACCGTGTAACTAGCGCCGTGGCTCAGGAGCGTCTGTATGTACTCACGGTGTCACTCGCCAGGGCCCGCAAGGCGCGCCGCTTGCCGTTGAGCGCCGCGAGGTGCAGCGGGGTCCTGCCCGCCGCGTCCCGCACCGTGTAACTAGCGCCGTGGCTCAGGAGCGTCTGTATGTACTCACGGTGTCACTCGCCAGGGCCCGCAAGGCGCGCCGCTTGCCGTTGAGCGCCGCGAGGTGCAGCGGGGTCCTGCCCGCCGCGTCCCGCACCGTGTAACTAGCGCCGTGGCTCAGGAGCGTCTGTATGTACTCACGGTGTCACTCGCCAGGGCCCGCAAGGCGCGCCGCTTGCCGTTGAGCGCCGCGAGGTGCAGCGGGGTCCTGCCCGCCGCGTCCCGCACCGTGTAACTAGCGCCGTGGCTCAGGAGCGTCTGTATGTACTCACGGTGTCACTCGCCAGGGCCCGCAAGGCGCGCCGCTTGCCGTTGAGCGCCGCGAGGTGCAGCGGGGTCCTGCCCGCCGCGTCCCGCACCGTGTAACTAGCGCCGTGGCTCAGGAGCGTCTGTATGTACTCACGGTGTCACTCGCCAGGGCCCGCAAGGCGCGCCGCTTGCCGTTGAGCGCCGCGAGGTGCAGCGGGGTCCTGCCCGCCGCGTCCCGCACCGTGTAACTAGCGCCGTGGCTCAGGAGCGTCTGTATGTACTCACGGTGTCACTCGCCAGGGCCCGCAAGGCGCGCCGCTTGCCGTTGAGCGCCGCGAGGTGCAGCGGGGTCCTGCCCGCCGCGTCCCGCACCGTGTAACTAGCGCCGTGGCTCAGGAGCGTCTGTATGTACTCACGGTGTCACTCGCCAGGGCCCGCAAGGCGCGCCGCTTGCCGTTGAGCGCCGCGAGGTGCAGCGGGGTCCTGCCCGCCGCGTCCCGCACCGTGTAACTAGCGCCGTGGCTCAGGAGCGTCTGTATGTACTCACGGTGTCACTCGCCAGGGCCCGCAAGGCGCGCCGCTTGCCGTTGAGCGCCGCGAGGTGCAGCGGGGTCCTGCCCGCCGCGTCCCGCACCGTGTAACTAGCGCCGTGGCTCAGGAGCGTCTGTATGTACTCACGGTGTCACTCGCCAGGGCCCGCAAGGCGCGCCGCTTGCCGTTGAGCGCCGCGAGGTGCAGCGGGGTCCTGCCCGCCGCGTCCCGCACCGTGTAACTAGCGCCGTGGCTCAGGAGCGTCTGTATGTACTCACGGTGTCACTCGCCAGGGCCCGCAAGGCGCGCCGCTTGCCGTTGAGCGCCGCGAGGTGCAGCGGGGTCCTGCCCGCCGCGTCCCGCACCGTGTAACTAGCGCCGTGGCTCAGGAGCGTCTGTATGTACTCACGGTGTCACTCGCCAGGGCCCGCAAGGCGCGCCGCTTGCCGTTGAGCGCCGCGAGGTGCAGCGGGGTCCTGCCCGCCGCGTCCCGCACCGTGTAACTAGCGCCGTGGCTCAGGAGCGTCTGTATGTACTCACGGTGTCACTCGCCAGGGCCCGCAAGGCGCGCCGCTTGCCGTTGAGCGCCGCGAGGTGCAGCGGGGTCCTGCCCGCCGCGTCCCGCACCGTGTAACTAGCGCCGTGGCTCAGGAGCGTCTGTATGTACTCACGGTGTCACTCGCCAGGGCCCGCAAGGCGCGCCGCTTGCCGTTGAGCGCCGCGAGGTGCAGCGGGGTCCTGCCCGCCGCGTCCCGCACCGTGTAACTAGCGCCGTGGCTCAGGAGCGTCTGTATGTACTCACGGTGTCACTCGCCAGGGCCCGCAAGGCGCGCCGCTTGCCGTTGAGCGCCGCGAGGTGCAGCGGGGTCCTGCCCGCCGCGTCCCGCACCGTGTAACTAGCGCCGTGGCTCAGGAGCGTCTGTATGTACTCACGGTGTCACTCGCCAGGGCCCGCAAGGCGCGCCGCTTGCCGTTGAGCGCCGCGAGGTGCAGCGGGGTCCTGCCCGCCGCGTCCCGCACCGTGTAACTAGCGCCGTGGCTCAGGAGCGTCTGTATGTACTCACGGTGTCACTCGCCAGGGCCCGCAAGGCGCGCCGCTTGCCGTTGAGCGCCGCGAGGTGCAGCGGGGTCCTGCCCGCCGCGTCCCGCACCGTGTAACTAGCGCCGTGGCTCAGGAGCGTCTGTATGTACTCACGGTGTCACTCGCCAGGGCCCGCAAGGCGCGCCGCTTGCCGTTGAGCGCCGCGAGGTGCAGCGGGGTCCTGCCCGCCGCGTCCCGCACCGTGTAACTAGCGCCGTGGCTCAGGAGCGTCTGTATGTACTCACGGTGTCACTCGCCAGGGCCCGCAAGGCGCGCCGCTTGCCGTTGAGCGCCGCGAGGTGCAGCGGGGTCCTGCCCGCCGCGTCCCGCACCGTGTAACTAGCGCCGTGGCTCAGGAGCGTCTGTATGTACTCACGGTGTCACTCGCCAGGGCCCGCAAGGCGCGCCGCTTGCCGTTGAGCGCCGCGAGGTGCAGCGGGGTCCTGCCCGCCGCGTCCCGCACCGTGTAACTAGCGCCGTGGCTCAGGAGCGTCTGTATGTACTCACGGTGTCACTCGCCAGGGCCCGCAAGGCGCGCCGCTTGCCGTTGAGCGCCGCGAGGTGCAGCGGGGTCCTGCCCGCCGCGTCCCGCACCGTGTAACTAGCGCCGTGGCTCAGGAGCGTCTGTATGTACTCACGGTGTCACTCGCCAGGGCCCGCAAGGCGCGCCGCTTGCCGTTGAGCGCCGCGAGGTGCAGCGGGGTCCTGCCCGCCGCGTCCCGCACCGTGTAACTAGCGCCGTGGCTCAGGAGCGTCTGTATGTACTCACGGTGTCACTCGCCAGGGCCCGCAAGGCGCGCCGCTTGCCGTTGAGCGCCGCGAGGTGCAGCGGGGTCCTGCCCGCCGCGTCCCGCACCGTGTAACTAGCGCCGTGGCTCAGGAGCGTCTGTATGTACTCACGGTGTCACTCGCCAGGGCCCGCAAGGCGCGCCGCTTGCCGTTGAGCGCCGCGAGGTGCAGCGGGGTCCTGCCCGCCGCGTCCCGCACCGTGTAACTAGCGCCGTGGCTCAGGAGCGTCTGTATGTACTCACGGTGTCACTCGCCAGGGCCCGCAAGGCGCGCCGCTTGCCGTTGAGCGCCGCGAGGTGCAGCGGGGTCCTGCCCGCCGCGTCCCGCACCGTGTAACTAGCGCCGTGGCTCAGGAGCGTCTGTATGTACTCACGGTGTCACTCGCCAGGGCCCGCAAGGCGCGCCGCTTGCCGTTGAGCGCCGCGAGGTGCAGCGGGGTCCTGCCCGCCGCGTCCCGCACCGTGTAACTAGCGCCGTGGCTCAGGAGCGTCTGTATGTACTCACGGTGTCACTCGCCAGGGCCCGCAAGGCGCGCCGCTTGCCGTTGAGCGCCGCGAGGTGCAGCGGGGTCCTGCCCGCCGCGTCCCGCACCGTGTAACTAGCGCCGTGGCTCAGGAGCGTCTGTATGTACTCACGGTGTCACTCGCCAGGGCCCGCAAGGCGCGCCGCTTGCCGTTGAGCGCCGCGAGGTGCAGCGGGGTCCTGCCCGCCGCGTCCCGCACCGTGTAACTAGCGCCGTGGCTCAGGAGCGTCTGTATGTACTCACGGTGTCACTCGCCAGGGCCCGCAAGGCGCGCCGCTTGCCGTTGAGCGCCGCGAGGTGCAGCGGGGTCCTGCCCGCCGCGTCCCGCACCGTGTAACTAGCGCCGTGGCTCAGGAGCGTCTGTATGTACTCACGGTGTCACTCGCCAGGGCCCGCAAGGCGCGCCGCTTGCCGTTGAGCGCCGCGAGGTGCAGCGGGGTCCTGCCCGCCGCGTCCCGCACCGTGTAACTAGCGCCGTGGCTCAGGAGCGTCTGTATGTACTCACGGTGTCACTCGCCAGGGCCCGCAAGGCGCGCCGCTTGCCGTTGAGCGCCGCGAGGTGCAGCGGGGTCCTGCCCGCCGCGTCCCGCACCGTGTAACTAGCGCCGTGGCTCAGGAGCGTCTGTATGTACTCACGGTGTCACTCGCCAGGGCCCGCAAGGCGCGCCGCTTGCCGTTGAGCGCCGCGAGGTGCAGCGGGGTCCTGCCCGCCGCGTCCCGCACCGTGTAACTAGCGCCGTGGCTCAGGAGCGTCTGTATGTACTCACGGTGTCACTCGCCAGGGCCCGCAAGGCGCGCCGCTTGCCGTTGAGCGCCGCGAGGTGCAGCGGGGTCCTGCCCGCCGCGTCCCGCACCGTGTAACTAGCGCCGTGGCTCAGGAGCGTCTGTATGTACTCACGGTGTCACTCGCCAGGGCCCGCAAGGCGCGCCGCTTGCCGTTGAGCGCCGCGAGGTGCAGCGGGGTCCTGCCCGCCGCGTCCCGCACCGTGTAACTAGCGCCGTGGCTCAGGAGCGTCTGTATGTACTCACGGTGTCACTCGCCAGGGCCCGCAAGGCGCGCCGCTTGCCGTTGAGCGCCGCGAGGTGCAGCGGGGTCCTGCCCGCCGCGTCCCGCACCGTGTAACTAGCGCCGTGGCTCAGGAGCGTCTGTATGTACTCACGGTGTCACTCGCCAGGGCCCGCAAGGCGCGCCGCTTGCCGTTGAGCGCCGCGAGGTGCAGCGGGGTCCTGCCCGCCGCGTCCCGCACCGTGTAACTAGCGCCGTGGCTCAGGAGCGTCTGTATGTACTCACGGTGTCACTCGCCAGGGCCCGCAAGGCGCGCCGCTTGCCGTTGAGCGCCGCGAGGTGCAGCGGGGTCCTGCCCGCCGCGTCCCGCACCGTGTAACTAGCGCCGTGGCTCAGGAGCGTCTGTATGTACTCACGGTGTCACTCGCCAGGGCCCGCAAGGCGCGCCGCTTGCCGTTGAGCGCCGCGAGGTGCAGCGGGGTCCTGCCCGCCGCGTCCCGCACCGTGTAACTAGCGCCGTGGCTCAGGAGCGTCTGTATGTACTCACGGTGTCACTCGCCAGGGCCCGCAAGGCGCGCCGCTTGCCGTTGAGCGCCGCGAGGTGCAGCGGGGTCCTGCCCGCCGCGTCCCGCACCGTGTAACTAGCGCCGTGGCTCAGGAGCGTCTGTATGTACTCACGGTGTCACTCGCCAGGGCCCGCAAGGCGCGCCGCTTGCCGTTGAGCGCCGCGAGGTGCAGCGGGGTCCTGCCCGCCGCGTCCCGCACCGTGTAACTAGCGCCGTGGCTCAGGAGCGTCTGTATGTACTCACGGTGTCACTCGCCAGGGCCCGCAAGGCGCGCCGCTTGCCGTTGAGCGCCGCGAGGTGCAGCGGGGTCCTGCCCGCCGCGTCCCGCACCGTGTAACTAGCGCCGTGGCTCAGGAGCGTCTGTATGTACTCACGGTGTCACTCGCCAGGGCCCGCAAGGCGCGCCGCTTGCCGTTGAGCGCCGCGAGGTGCAGCGGGGTCCTGCCCGCCGCGTCCCGCACCGTGTAACTAGCGCCGTGGCTCAGGAGCGTCTGTATGTACTCACGGTGTCACTCGCCAGGGCCCGCAAGGCGCGCCGCTTGCCGTTGAGCGCCGCGAGGTGCAGCGGGGTCCTGCCCGCCGCGTCCCGCACCGTGTAACTAGCGCCGTGGCTCAGGAGCGTCTGTATGTACTCACGGTGTCACTCGCCAGGGCCCGCAAGGCGCGCCGCTTGCCGTTGAGCGCCGCGAGGTGCAGCGGGGTCCTGCCCGCCGCGTCCCGCACCGTGTAACTAGCGCCGTGGCTCAGGAGCGTCTGTATGTACTCACGGTGTCACTCGCCAGGGCCCGCAAGGCGCGCCGCTTGCCGTTGAGCGCCGCGAGGTGCAGCGGGGTCCTGCCCGCCGCGTCCCGCACCGTGTAACTAGCGCCGTGGCTCAGGAGCGTCTGTATGTACTCACGGTGTCACTCGCCAGGGCCCGCAAGGCGCGCCGCTTGCCGTTGAGCGCCGCGAGGTGCAGCGGGGTCCTGCCCGCCGCGTCCCGCACCGTGTAACTAGCGCCGTGGCTCAGGAGCGTCTGTATGTACTCACGGTGTCACTCGCCAGGGCCCGCAAGGCGCGCCGCTTGCCGTTGAGCGCCGCGAGGTGCAGCGGGGTCCTGCCCGCCGCGTCCCGCACCGTGTAACTAGCGCCGTGGCTCAGGAGCGTCTGTATGTACTCACGGTGTCACTCGCCAGGGCCCGCAAGGCGCGCCGCTTGCCGTTGAGCGCCGCGAGGTGCAGCGGGGTCCTGCCCGCCGCGTCCCGCACCGTGTAACTAGCGCCGTGGCTCAGGAGCGTCTGTATGTACTCACGGTGTCACTCGCCAGGGCCCGCAAGGCGCGCCGCTTGCCGTTGAGCGCCGCGAGGTGCAGCGGGGTCCTGCCCGCCGCGTCCCGCACCGTGTAACTAGCGCCGTGGCTCAGGAGCGTCTGTATGTACTCACGGTGTCACTCGCCAGGGCCCGCAAGGCGCGCCGCTTGCCGTTGAGCGCCGCGAGGTGCAGCGGGGTCCTGCCCGCCGCGTCCCGCACCGTGTAACTAGCGCCGTGGCTCAGGAGCGTCTGTATGTACTCACGGTGTCACTCGCCAGGGCCCGCAAGGCGCGCCGCTTGCCGTTGAGCGCCGCGAGGTGCAGCGGGGTCCTGCCCGCCGCGTCCCGCACCGTGTAACTAGCGCCGTGGCTCAGGAGCGTCTGTATGTACTCACGGTGTCACTCGCCAGGGCCCGCAAGGCGCGCCGCTTGCCGTTGAGCGCCGCGAGGTGCAGCGGGGTCCTGCCCGCCGCGTCCCGCACCGTGTAACTAGCGCCGTGGCTCAGGAGCGTCTGTATGTACTCACGGTGTCACTCGCCAGGGCCCGCAAGGCGCGCCGCTTGCCGTTGAGCGCCGCGAGGTGCAGCGGGGTCCTGCCCGCCGCGTCCCGCACCGTGTAACTAGCGCCGTGGCTCAGGAGCGTCTGTATGTACTCACGGTGTCACTCGCCAGGGCCCGCAAGGCGCGCCGCTTGCCGTTGAGCGCCGCGAGGTGCAGCGGGGTCCTGCCCGCCGCGTCCCGCACCGTGTAACTAGCGCCGTGGCTCAGGAGCGTCTGTATGTACTCACGGTGTCACTCGCCAGGGCCCGCAAGGCGCGCCGCTTGCCGTTGAGCGCCGCGAGGTGCAGCGGGGTCCTGCCCGCCGCGTCCCGCACCGTGTAACTAGCGCCGTGGCTCAGGAGCGTCTGTATGTACTCACGGTGTCACTCGCCAGGGCCCGCAAGGCGCGCCGCTTGCCGTTGAGCGCCGCGAGGTGCAGCGGGGTCCTGCCCGCCGCGTCCCGCACCGTGTAACTAGCGCCGTGGCTCAGGAGCGTCTGTATGTACTCACGGTGTCACTCGCCAGGGCCCGCAAGGCGCGCCGCTTGCCGTTGAGCGCCGCGAGGTGCAGCGGGGTCCTGCCCGCCGCGTCCCGCACCGTGTAACTAGCGCCGTGGCTCAGGAGCGTCTGTATGTACTCACGGTGTCACTCGCCAGGGCCCGCAAGGCGCGCCGCTTGCCGTTGAGCGCCGCGAGGTGCAGCGGGGTCCTGCCCGCCGCGTCCCGCACCGTGTAACTAGCGCCGTGGCTCAGGAGCGTCTGTATGTACTCACGGTGTCACTCGCCAGGGCCCGCAAGGCGCGCCGCTTGCCGTTGAGCGCCGCGAGGTGCAGCGGGGTCCTGCCCGCCGCGTCCCGCACCGTGTAACTAGCGCCGTGGCTCAGGAGCGTCTGTATGTACTCACGGTGTCACTCGCCAGGGCCCGCAAGGCGCGCCGCTTGCCGTTGAGCGCCGCGAGGTGCAGCGGGGTCCTGCCCGCCGCGTCCCGCACCGTGTAACTAGCGCCGTGGCTCAGTAGCGTTTGAATGGCTAAACTGTCGTCCGAAAGCGCCGCTAGATGGAGCGCTGTTTGCTTCTCTGGAAAATTAAGCTAAATGTAAAATGTTTTGTTTTTTTATTTATTTATTTATTTATTTATTTGGAAAACCAACGGCTTAAATATACATAAGTAGTATTATTAATAGTTACATAGAGCCAATGAGAGGTTCTCACGGGTAGAAATTATACATGTAGAACAAACATTAAGTGTGAACACACAAACCAGAAATAATTTAAGTCCTAATCCTATTTAAACCAACATAATTTAAACAAATTAAACAGTAGTAACTTGACATACCTAACTAAGAAAAACTATTAAACATTTACTATTTTAACAATTACTATTGAACAGAAAAAGAAGAAGAAGAAGAAGATTCACCAAAAAAGTTATCGCATATTGCACGCCTCGCTTTGGATATAGTATTACAGAATGGATCAATATTATGATACTTGCACAAGTTATTGAATGATCTGCTAGCTCTAACCATATATGAGTTCATTCTATAGTTTAACTAGTTTTTGTAGAACCTTTTGAAAAACACCGCGACACGAGGTTTTGATATAGGGTGTCCCAGAATGAATTAATATCCTTTTTACGATCAACCCTTTTCATACCAAACAAATTCGTGTGTTTTCTAGTAAAATCTATATAGATAATATTACACTCACCACAATTACTCGCATTCAAATCGCATGGCACTTGATATTTCTTGATGGCGGCCAGCAATGGCACCAGGAGGGTGGAGTTGTATCGAACCGCGTACTGCACCACTGTGTCCTCTTCAGAATTACGATGCATGGGGTTGCAGCCTAGACAAGAAATATCAGTCAGAACGACCTATAATTTTTTTTATAAAATAAAGTTTATTTGGAATAGGTATACAACATAGTGAATTAATAAATATAGAAACGAGATGTAGATACCACGGGGCTAGATGTCGCTGTGTAAAATTGTAATATTTATTTATTATTTATTTATGTCTGCGAATGGTGGTATTAAGAATAAGAAGTTTACAAACTGAGAGAACTTGAAAGAGTGAGAAAAGTTCAGAAGTTAAGAATCTCATCGTTTTAAACATAATGACTTTTAGGTTTTATGCCAAGACTGACCGTGTATGATTAGCGCAGAGTCATCCGCATATTATGTGACAATTTAGCAGTTTGGAAATTGGAGTCGACATTAAGTCATTTATGTAGATTAAAAACAAGGTAGGCCCGAGGACACTACCTTGCGGTACACCGAAACATATTAACTCTTCTTTGCTAACAAGATTATCAATTACAAGTCAACGCTCTGTGAACGATCTGTGAGGTAGCTGCGAAACATACTCGGAGCAACACCTCTGACACCAATGTGCTCAAGCTTATCAAGCAATATGGACACAAAAAAACAGTGTCAAAAGCATTGGTTAGGTCGAGAAAGATACACAATGATTTCATTTTAGTACCCTTGCTTAGTTATAGTCTCCGTCAGCTCTCTTCTGTACAAGGACCGCTTCTAAATCCGTATTGATTAGATGAAAGTACTGTATTATGTTTCAGGAATCTTATTATACGTGAATTCAATTTTTTTCAACTATACTGGGAGAACCGACTGACCTTCGCTGATGACCTTTAGCAACCTCCTACCTTTAGCAACGAGGAGAGTGATGAGTCTCGCATTCCCGTGTATGACGGCGAGGTGCAGGATGGTGAGGTTCTTGTTGTTGCCGCAGTTGAGGAGGTGCGGCATGCCGACGCTGCTGATGACCTTGACGACGGACTCGAAGCTGGGCTGATTGCTGCGCAGCGTCATGTGCAGGAACCTGAGGGCGTATCGGACATGTGTATAGTAAAAACATTTCTAAAATGAACGCCCCTCCACCGCGGTTACACGTACATGCAAAAAGGTGTATAGATACAACACACATAAATTGATATTTGTCATTGGATGTTCATTAACGTATAAGCAAACGGTATCACTTTGACAGACAGATGAGCCAATGTTACAGTAAAGTTGTAGCACGCACACAAGTATAGTGATGCAATAAGTATTTCCTCTCACACGTTGAAATCATCACGGTTTTGTGGAGGGGAGTTCATTTTTAGAATGGATCATCTATACCATCATTACTACAAGTCAGCATTAAGTGACAATTGGGTAGACTCGCAATATAACTTTTGAAATTTTTAATGTAGGGAACAAATTATGATTTCACAATTTTTTCTAAGACGTATAAAAAAAATATCCGAAAATATCACCCTTTTTTCAAAATGGCGGCCGGGGGACAAGGGTGACGGACCACCCCACAAACTTCAGGTTAGGCTTATACTCACATTGAAGGTCCGGCAGCGACACAAGACGGTTACCAACGCATCCGTCCAACACACAAATACACTAACCCATTTATAATATTAGTATGATAACGCGAGATATACCGTGGGCTGGACAGCTTATGTATACCGATGTTTTCAAGATTGACATTTGATTGTCATGAATAAACTCACGTATCCCCGTTGGAGAGGCGGATGTCGAACAGTCGGTCCAGTTTCGCCTTCACTTCTTGACTTTTATAGCCTTTCTTTAGCCTTATCGCTTCACACAAATCTTGCACGAGCTGTGAAAAAAAAATAGTTTATGACTATTCTGATTATAAATAACTACTGGCTAAATTTTATTTCGTAGTTTGCATGATCATGTGCAATTTATATATTTTTAGCATTATCATTTGCTTATTTTAGAAGGTAGGGGGGGGGGGGGGGGCTTTCAGTCCTAAGTATGGGGGGAGGCGCTAATCTCAGAAACCACTGGCTGGTTTGCTTTGAAAATTTGTTTCAGAGTTGGAGACGAAATTTATCAAGGAAGACTATAATAATTAGTTAACTATAGCAGGGTTTCCCAAACTATGGGTCGCGACCCACTGCTGGGTCGCGAGCGAATATTGAGCGGGCCCTGACGACTGATGACGCGCGATCGGAGCGCATGATTTAAAGATTTATGTCATTTATTTCCATAAAATCCTAAAGATCACTTGGACAAGTCAATAAGTACAAAATATTAATTTAATACATATTAATTACATAATACATGCTATTAATTTAATACATGCTGAGGGTGAACATCTAATGGACGAAGAATTTATTCTCAAGCTCACATAATTATGTAGCGGATATTTTTTCGCATTAATTTATTAATTTTTTTTAAATTTATTTATTAAAGGATCACCAACAGAATACATATCAAACATTTAATTGAACTCAATTTGTATTTGCAAGGTTCAAACGGGTCAGACATTTTTGCGGTTCACAATAAAATTCGGGTGTCTATGAAAATGCTTTTCCTGTGGAAGAGTTGTATTGAGGATGAGAAGTACGATTGTTAAAACACTTGAAACGTTTTTATTGTTGAAAACCAAGTGCAGCCAAAGATGAACGTAGTATTTGCAATTTCTGCCCATTTATCATTAAAAAAAGCGACGATTAGGTATTTTGGCGAGGAGATGAAAAAGCTCGACTTGTTGAATTGGATTTGTTACCCATTTCAACTAACTAACCAACTGGTATGTCAACAAAAGCAAGTAAAGAACTAATTGATTTATCAGAAGATTCGTCACAAAAAAGTAGTTTCAATCGTTAGCAATTAACAAAATTTCGGCTCTCGGTTGCTGGTCCATGCCTGTTTGATGAAGCTATGAAAGTCCTCCTCCCCTTTCCTAGAGGTGGGTCCCGAGTTTGTAAACTTATATCAGATGAGTCGTAGCCCAGTCAACTTTGGGAACCACTGAACTATAGATAACTTCAAAACACAAGCGAAGCTGTCAGCGGGCCGGCTAGTTACTCATAAAGCCAAGCTTGTAGTTTCATCTGCGACAAAAGCATTCTTGCGACAGAAGCGTTTGTAAAAAAAAACAAAACCCGTAAGTTTTTGACAAAAACAGCGCTACGCATGCTGAGCCAATTATTTCATTTAGGGCCTAAAATATATCTTGTTTTTTATTATGTTGTCTGTGTGTCGAAATAAATGTTTATTGTATTCAAAAATAATAATCACCTGCTTTTTTATCTTTTTTTTTCTTCTTTTCCTTCTATTTCTATAAAGATTATTATTATTATAAAGATTATTATTACCTGCTTAACTTCATGTCCATCTTCAGGGCTGTAATACGCATCATAATCGGATGTTTCTTGCTTGGGCTTTTCATCTGAGGATTTATCTGAAGCACAGACCAAATAAGTTTAACAGAATGCCATTGTTCAGTTCATTAATGTTCACACAAGAGGAATCGAAAATGCATTGAAGGCCAAGGACATTCATTACTATTTGCATTAATAATATACAAGATTGTATTTATGCCGTGTGGTTCAAGAACAAGAAAAATAATTATAATATGGAGTAAAACAGTATTTAACTCTAAATTTAATAAATGACTTAATAACTAGTGAATAATTTTTTAAAGCTTTTTTGTTCGAGGCAAGGTGGGAACTGTCAAACGTAAGGTACCTCATAACCAACCTTGTTGTTCCCTCAAGACGATCAACGCGTGTTTATTTTTGAGTGGACGAATATTATGAGGAAACGACTAAGAATATGGGTGTTATTGTCTGTCTGGCATTATATTAAACTTACTGTGTCTTTGGTCAGAGTGTGAGGGCGATGATTGTGATGATGATGGCTCCGTCTGAAAAATAACGT
The DNA here is from genome assembly GCA_963691955.1 of Chloroclystis v-ata. NCBI lineage: Eukaryota > Metazoa > Arthropoda > Insecta > Lepidoptera > Geometridae > Chloroclystis > Chloroclystis v-ata. The sequence goes on along the minus strand of OY829902.1, from coordinate 3,471,645 downwards.
TCATTAAAGCTTTTAAATTATTTTTTTATATCATAAGGGATTATTTTAATGAATGTTATTTAATTAATAATGTACATAAATTAATACATAACTGTTATCTCATTATCTTATTATTAATACATTAAATATTACATTACATTTACACTCTATTTATAATTAACAATTTTGAAAATTGTTGGAGAGATGGATTAGAATCAGGAGAAGGGCATTGGCCAGTGGTTTTAACGGTGGTAAAATAGTTTATAACGCGGGTGAAGTCGCGGGGCGGAAAGCTACAGAATAATAAATACCTTTACTCGTCCAGAATCATTCACCAATCCAGTACTGAACTTAAACAGATCCGAGAACGAATTATTCTGTAAAAAAAAAAACAATAAATATTAAAATATATCCAATCGCTATTTTTCAAAACAAATTATTTTCATGCAATTTTATTCCGAATGCACATAAGCGGTTGTAACTAAATAAGGGTTCGGAATTATTTTTATTTTGTTTATTTAAACGGGAAAACCGGTCCCGGAACTAGTATGTAAAATAAGTAGAATTTATGCAAATAAAGCCTAAGTTTTGAGTTAAAAGAACCCAAAGCTTTACAGTTAAACATTAGCTATACATGAATTTTATTATATTGGCAATGTAATATTTTTCTTTAAAATACTAAAAAACGTTTTGTTAAATGTACCACATTAAAAATAATATAATGATGTACCATTTGATTGTAATGTGTACCATTATCTGTTTGCAGTTTCATCTTCGGCGGGTGTGTATTTATATCTTCTGTTTACATTTTTATGTTTTATCTTATAATTAGTTAAGCACCATGAGATTCTTATTCTTTGGTTTTCTTAATATTCTAAATCCTTAATTCTAGTGAGATCTTACGGATCTTACGATACTATGGATATGTGTGTGTGTATTTCTTAATGGTATTTTAACACCCTTTTTCTATTAATGTTTAGTATATAAGTGTCTTCGTTTTTATCTTTTATTACCTCTTCGGTTGGTTCGTCGTAATTTGGATTTCTTGAAATGTTGAAGTATTCTGAAATCATAGTATGTTGTTAGTTCTATCTTTTTACATACTTTGAAAATATTTACATTTTTATATATTAAGGTTTATGTTGATAAATATATGTTATATATATTTGGCTAATGAAACACAGTTTATAGAAGCTTAGGAGACTATCGATCACTTAACTGCTGTGTAACATACTTTAATGTCAAATAAACAAATGTTTTCTTCATTTACTTTTATTTCCTAAGGAAAATCCATCTAACACAGCCAAAGACGAGTGGCGGTCTACTATTTATATATATACTATGATTTTAAAAAAAACAGAAACTATTTATTACCTGATATTAATGAATGCATTTGTTCCCCAGAAGGTGCATCCTGATTTAAAATGGCATCAAATTCCGCCGACTTTAAGCTAAAATAAAAAAATTATAACAATAAAAAATGTATGTATGATATATAAAACACAGAACAGACACATATAGCCACTGAAGAGACCAGACAGAAAACAGGTCTGAAGCACCTCATTTTATCAAGCAGCTTATCTATAATGTGTTATGGTCTGCTTTTTAATAAACAATTTTTTTTTTATCTTTGATCAAACATGCTGAACATCAAGGGTAGGGCTTAAGGATAATGCACGACACGCCCCACAGCGGGAAGTCAGTGCAGATCATACAGTTCCCCATAATTTCCCAATTATAATCTATCTATCTATATCAACAATATATATATAATAATGTCATGTCATGTATCTTTATAACTCAAGAACGGCTGAACTTAGAACCAGGAGAAGGACGTAGGATACTTTTTATTACAGCTGGAACATATTATAACGCTGGCGAAACACTAGTTAGATATATAAAACAACTTTATTAAGAAGAACATGGTTCGGAGATATTGATAGTTCGAAGAAGGGTTAAGTAGGTTTTTTTTTGAGTATTCATACTTTTATTTTCACACAATCTTCTATTCAAGTTTGTATTTGTTGTTTGAACCGTTGGTTTTCTCATAACCTAAACAAAAATAACATAATTATTTACCTGATATTAGGTATGGAAGTGTTGACTGTTACAGTTTCAAGGTAATTACTGCTCCACATCGGAGTTTGCTGCGTCGTCAGAATGTTGGAAGCTGTGACCGCCTCCACAGTGCCCGGAGACATCGCGAAGTTGGGGGAGAGCTTGTTGGGAGATACCGCACTGTTCGGGGAGAGCGGATGGGGCGAGTATATAGCGCTTATCGGCACATTGATCGAAGTCCCGAGCGCACTTCCTAAGCCACAGTGACTCGGCGAACCCGTTGGGATGAGCTGAAATATCATAATAGTCATAAAATCTATTTATTAAAATATTATACTATACGAGTTTAGGTAGAGATTTTGATAGTTTGCTTAAATGATAATAGAAAAGACCACACAGAATGCATCAGCTTTTAATTTAATAATATTAACCCAAACCAAATCGGATGAATCTTGAAGTGGGAACGTAAATAGGGATGATGACGATGATGATGGATGAATCAGTTCTTACCGGTTTGATGGTGATTGCAGGCATATCAGTGTCATCAGTAGTGCCGTTAGTCTGAAACAAATTTATTCTATAGTAGCAAATATGTATTTTTTCCGCTACAAAAATAAAATGTTATCTATGCTACTCTACTTCCATTCAACTATCTCTACTAAAAAATTATTAACGTCATTTGTCGCTCCGTTTTGCCGTGGGAAACTTTTCCATTCATAATATTAGTATGTATGGATTGAAGTTAACTACTTTATAAGTAAATATTACAACATAATACTTACAGTTTGAAATAAGACCGTGGTAGGGATTTCATTAGTAATAGAACCTCCTGTAACAAAACAACAAACATGGATTACAGATGGTGGAGCTAATAGAATAAAGATCGTAAACCCGAATAGAATGTAAAACAAATTATTCAAATTATTTGTTCAGTGTGTCTGGGTGTTCTATGTGTATAATAAACAATATCTATGTGTGTATATTCTATTTGACGTTCTTGTAGATCATGAATAGGAGAGGACCGAGTAAAGATCCCTGTGGTACACCTATTAGTAAAGATCCTCTCTAAATCCAATTGCCTAGTACAAAATATAATTAAAAATGAAATCTTACCAGACGAGCTCCCAATTGATGAGAATGAGTTGTTCTTCCTCTTCTTGATCTGTCTGTAGACTTGCTCCGCCTTGTATGTGAACGCCTTGCGATCGCTGGTGCGCCCGTCGGACGGACGAACCAGTTCTATGTATACTTTCACGTCTACTGGCGTCTGAGGGTCTTTGTAGGCTGGCGTACTGTGGATATAAAGTTGAGTTAATCATCTGCATCCTGTTCTATTCCTTACATAAAAATATAAGTGAATTGCTGTTCGTCACTCTCACTATAACTCAGCTTTTCGGGGTGCCGGGGCGGGAATTGAACCCGCAATTTCTTGCGTTACAACGCTTTATATTTATTCGATGTATGTGTATGTTATTAATATTGATAATTGTTTTGTTGTTTTACCAAAAAAAAATGTTGTTTTCGTACATTTTACCGCGGGAAAAGTATTAATTTAAATTATATAATTAAGAAATAATATACAGGATTTAATAAGATACAGGATCTTTTACGGATATTGAAAAACCACGAGCGACTGCAATGAAACTGCGATTGAAACGTCGAAATGGTAAATATAAAATCACGCAACACTTCTTCATAATGTTAAAAATTCGCGAAAGTTTAACATGTTCTTTAAAATTACCTGAATACAATAGCGTATTGGTGATGGACGTCGCTTTGCACGAACGAGGCGTTCTCCGACCAAGTCACCTGCCCGTTCTCGTCTAGTTCCACGAATCGTATCATTATGTTCTCTGAAAACAACAAAGCATTTTTATAAAGTAATCACTACATAACAAAGTCGGTGTCGCTGTTTTTTCTGTCTATCCCTAAGTATAGTTTTATCATTACCACAATATATTTTTCAATTATGGTATTTTATATAACACAACACAATAAACATGGCTGCAAACACATCTATAACATATATAATGTACCTACTTTAAATCACATTTTAGCTGAAAGGCTAATAAAAATGTGACTTGCATGAGAATTTTCATACATATTATTCATTACATCAAATAATAATTTCAATTCGCATGCGGTTTTTAGTCTTAGTCATTGTTTTAGTCATACGATGCTGTTTTAATTTCCTCTTCGAGACAAAAAATATTATTAATAATTACTTTGATCTGGGCGTTCTAATGTGTTTTCTATATGTGTTAAACTTATTAGTATATCACATAATCTAGTACCAGTATCACAGAGTTTACCACGGAGCTAGATGTTGCTGTGTGATTTATTTATTGACTTAGGCTGATACAGGGATATAGAACGAAAAAAAAAACACATAAAAAATACTTAAAACATAAAAGTGACAGGCAAACATCGTCAGGAAACCGGCATGACCCGAGAACTCTGAAAAGTTATTGAGTTTTGTCTTAAGTGTTTCTTTGTTAAGACTACGGTGCAGGTACTTGAAAACGTCAGATAAAGTCGATAGTTTATTAGCTACACATGTCGTTGGAAAGTAAAGCTATTGTTCTGTATAAGTGGTTACAATCTGGGTCACTTTAAACAAAAAATAATGAGTGTTACGTAAACTAATACATTTTTGTACAGATATTTTTTATTATACATAGAAAACAACACCCGGATTTGTAATTTTTTTGTCCCACAACTGTGGCGCAACAGGCGATGATCCAAGGCCCGTTGAACACAACAGCCTCAGTTGTCGTCATGTTCTATGACATAGACATACATTTATTTGCTACTCACACACAATACACAAAACATTTAGCACAAAAATTTACAAAAACTAGTATTAAGGAAATATAATAAAAATAATAACGAACATAATTAAATACAAATTCAAGTTAAAAATATACAAACAAACAAAAAAATACTGATTATAAACCTAACAATTAAAGATAAATGAAATACTGTGTCACAGCAGCAAAAGGGTCTCGACTCAGCATAAATGCCTTACTATTCGAGAGCAGGTATAGGCGCTGATGACGCTATGACGTTTCTGTACTTACTTTTATTGACTTTCTCCACCAGAATGAAGATGTCCTCTGCACCTCGGGGCCGGCCGCTGTGTTGGCTGATCCGGCAAATCTTCAGGTCGTTGGTCGCTGCGCTCTCTACAAACGAACATCAATTTACCATATTACTTTTTAAACTATCATGGTTTTTAACTATATTTGAACATGAAACGGGTAACATACCATGATTTTACCATAATGTAGTCTGTCCGTGAACATGGCGCTTGCAACAGTGTCGATATATCAGAGAAACTCAAAAACATTTAAATTCATGTTCAAATATCAATTTACCATCACATCATCATCGTTGTTATGATCATTATTATTATATCCTAGCTATCCGCTCAGTTTGCCCGCGTTTTAATGGATTTACCCGCGATAAAAATAAGCCCATAGGTGGTGGTTACGGAAGCGCGTTACGACCGCTAAGAACGGAATGCTTGTGTTATCATTAGCATAAGGTAGTTATAATTGATTTTATACTGTTAAATAACTATTTAATTTAATAAAAAAATATTCTATTCTTATATTCTATATGATTATGAAAGCTATTCATTGAAATCCGTTCAGTATTTTTTGCGTGAAAGAGTAGTTATACCTATTAGTCATAATCCTAGTATAGGAGAGGAAATCGTACTGGTCAAGTACATTATTATTTCGGGAGGAGTCTACAGTCCTGGCTATATTGTGCATTTAAATCGTGGTATGATTATGAGCTTGTTGATTCAAATCCGTCATTGATTAACAACAGGAAAGTTAATCGCCATTATGCCTAAATGGACTAAAGGACGTGGGTATACCAGACTAAAATTATTATTATGTTTGTATCGAGTAATATGGCTAATGGTGTATGACCGTTCAATATTGACCAAATATAATATAAATACAACTAACATAAGTAAAACAACAATAAAATATATAATAATTCTGGACTTATCGTGGACGTCTCACCACAAGCTTTTGTTTACTTTAGGTATAGGTACTTCTTCTAAACAACAAATTTAAGTCCAAACAGTTATTTGAGGTTTAATAAGGATTATTCTATTATGAGCCGTATTGGCTAAGCGGTAAACACTCGACTTTCATTATGAAGAAAAAATTATGTGCGCTTTAAAAGCACGTGCTTCAACGATGAAGAGTTCTGATAACTTGAGAAAAGGGGCATGTCATTCACCACGCTGCGCTGAATTAAGACCTAATCTCTCTCAACAAGAGATAAGTCCCTATGTCCCAGCAGTGGCAGCGTAAATAGGGGGTTATGAAAGATTAATAGAAGCCAGGCGAATTGGTGATCGGAATAAGTTGGCAATTGGCACATGACATAGAACAACGGCGCAAAAAATTAATGTCCCAGCAGTGGGAACGTAAATAGGGGGTGATGATGGATTAATAGAAGCCAGGCGAATTGGTGATCGGAATAAGTTGGAATTGACACATTACACAGAACAACGATCCAAAAATTGGCCCGCGTTCTATCACACATGTATCACACCTAATAAATCACGGACTAATTTAGGACTACTCCTACCTATATTCTGTAACAATAGTAAAACAAGTAGAAACATAAACATCCTTACTCATATTATGAATGGGTTCCGAGAACACGGGCTCGCATATTTCCACGCCCGTGTCCACGTCGTGTGCGCTGAACCTTAAACGCACTATGTTAAGGTTGATTTTCTTCGCCATATTCTCACACTGGGCCCTGAGCTGGAAGCAACATTGAAATAATATATTCGTATTAGGTTGATGTTCAAATTACTAGCGCATATGGAAAATGCCGGTATCGCAAGTCATTTTTTTATTTGGAAGTAGGTACCGCAGAAATTTTCTCTTGTGAAAAGTTTTGTATTGGTAAGTTGCTTGTGTAAGGTATATTTATATATGCATATAAATATACCTAACACAAGCAACTTACCAATACAAAACTTACTGCGATAACGCAATCAGTACGCTTTCTAGGCACCTGCCTGATTATAAATACCAAATCCCCAAATACCTTATGCGTTCTACACACGGGTTCTACATTATCATATCAATACCTACATGGAAACAGCCGAGGCGAAGCGAGGGCGGATCGCTAGTATTATAATTATAATAATATTAACTAACAATACCACTCATAGAGCATCCTTATTACTTCCAAACTTTCAAATAATAAAATGTCAATGCCAAGATAATGTTATTATTATATAACATTTTTAGCAATATAATGTATATCATTATTATAATTTATGTCAGGTACCTTACCTACGGTATTCGTACTAGATAATTGTTTCCTTAAAAGCCTCGAGCAGACCGGATGACAATACAACTCAGTGGTACGTGCACGTCTACGCTTACGTGTACGTATACGCATCCGGTCTGCTCGAGGCTTAAATATTGTGTTCGAACTACCATGACAGAAAACATTTAAAAAAGAAATTGAAACAAAAACCTGTAATTATCTATTTTGTGAACTTACCTAATTTCGAGTTATTGAGCGTGCAATTTCAATCGACAAGTACTTTAAGCTTGAACATATTTGTAGCTATATTTATAATTATTCATTTTTACTTACTCTTAAATTATAGGTAGGTACCCAATTCAATCTAAATAACGGCTCGTATCGCCAGTACTTACAACATTAATGTACCTATTAAGCTTCGAAGACCAACAACTCGTTATTTTACGCATAAAACAGAATAATGCAGTCATTAGGGACAATGATAAGCTAATCCGAGGACATTTTACAAATGCTATCAAATTATAAAGTGACCTAATCATAATGATAAAAAGCTGTTTAAATACATCTAATGAGGGATTTAATATTATGAAATGTAATATTTAAGCGTAGGTACTCTAAGTTGTCAACAAGAGGTCACCTACTTAGTAAGATTGGTATGCACCTTTTTTTACGACATTTTTTTTAATGTGGGCAAATACACTAACGGGAATCAATTAACTATCGTCCGTTTAACATAGCATTTTATTTATAACACAAGAACGGCTGGGCCGATGTATGAGATTTGTTTTAAATTAATCGTAGTAGCTCAGGGAAGGTTTAAAAGGTGAGAAAACAAGGGAATAAAAGCGGGCGAAGCCGCGGTCGGGTCAGCTAGTTAATATTATATTTATATTGACAATGGGATGGCAAACTCTGAAACTGCTAACAGACGGCAATATGGGCACTAGTAAATTAGTTTTGTTCACCGCGTGATAAATCGGCATTTTCCTGTATGAAAATGGCCTTTAATTACATATAATATTTATAATTTTTAGGGTTCCGTAGCCAAATGGCAAAAACGGAACCCTTATAGATTCGTCATGTCCGTCCGTCCGTCCGTCCGTCCGTCCGTCCGTATGTCACAGCCGTTTTTCTCCGAAACTATAAGAGCTATAACGTTGAAATTTGGTAAGTATATGTATTCGGTGTATTTCGGTTTGGGGGATACATAGGACTGAAACTTAAAAACTTTTTTTTAATCGAACCCATACGTGTGGGGTATCTATGAATAGGTCTAACAATCATAACAATGTTTCTAACACCATTTAATTCTAAACTTAATAGTTTGGACGTGAGACTCTTCCAAAGTGGAAAACAGAGTGTCCCCCCCCCCTCTAATTTCTTAAATAAGAGAATGATAAATCTAGAAAAAATATATATTGTACATAACCATAAAAACTAACAACGAAAATTGGTTTGAACGAAATCTATCAAGTTGTTTTTTTATAATACGTCATAAACTATTTCATATAAGCAATTGCTGCGGAAGCCTACATGCGCGAGTCCGACTCGCACTTGGCCACTTTTTAATATATAGCCTAAATGCAAGATGCATTTAGGATTGAACCCATTGACCGATGAACCCATAATCTATGATGAACATAATTTATATAGACCCATATAGGTACCTTAGGAAACAGAGAACAATACATACTTTACAGTGCCAACAATCAACATCCTATAATTATTAATCTCAAACACGTCTCGCACGGGTTTAATGAACTGTTGTTCCAAACAATTTTAAGTTCCAAGGACTATTGTAAAAAACACATATGTTTAGTTTATTTTTAAGTTTTGCATTCATTTTTCCACTTTGGAAGTCTCTCGTGCATTTAGAAATAAACGATGTTAGAAACCTTATTATAATTTTTTTTTTAATCTTTGTGCGGTTTACAGAATACACCTAGGTACTTACCAAATTTCAACAGTTTAGCTCTGATAGTTTCGGAGAAAAATGGCTGTGATTTACGGATTATTATGAAGAAACTATTTGTACTACAACTGATATGACAAGTTAAATAATGTAAATTCAATTCACACAGCAACATCTAGCCCAGTGGTAGGCTCGAAGCTTATGTTACGGGTGCATACTTAATGTAATATACATACATCATATTTATAACAGACAGACACCCGGAACAAATATCTGCAGATCGTACAAGTTTGTTCCGAGGCGGGAATCGAACCTGCGTCGCAGGTAGACCTTCGCCCGCCGTGCTACAGAGGTCATCGTATAAATCGGCATTCATTACCTGTTTCTGGTCGTAACTTTTCCCTCTAAGACGTTCCGTATACTTCTTTACGAGCAGGCTCGGTACGTCTTTCTTAGCCGTGTGGATGATTCCCATGCCAGCAAAGCTGATAAAAAAAAAGATTACTTAAACACTATTTCGTGACATCGTTCTTAAGAATGAGCTATAAGTGATTATCAGATAAAATACATTGCAAATATAGTAAAAGCTACTTATTCACGCTTCCTTCATTCGCGTTTTCACTATTAAACATAATAGCGGATTAAAAAACTAACCCTAACAGATTAAAAATTTGTATAAATATCATAGGCTACTTAACAAATTCCCGCGGGTAAATCCACTAAAACGCGAAAAAGTTAATTAAAATGCGGGAAAACCCGGGAATTGTCGGTGGAAAGCTTGCATATTATCTTAATAACACATCACATTATGTTATGCTGGCCAAGTGGCGGTTGGTGAATGTCGAGACAACACAAACCTGACTCTGTAGCTGTTATGCTGCGGCACCACCTGGCTGACGTCTCTGTCCTGGTCGTCCTCCAGCAGGCGGTGAGGGTGCTCCTCGTCACAGTCGCACTGCGCCAGCCGGCAGCGGATCAGCGCGCGGCCAGAGTAGTTCAACAACTAAAATAATAAATATTCCTGGACTGTTTACATAAAAACAGTAGTAATAGTAAGCTCGAATCCTGTATTATCTATAATCAATCAATGCCAATTTTCTAAAAAACTACCTTAATCGGGAAGGTTTAAAACGTTAGAAAACAAGGAAACACACTTAATAGTATTAAGGTATATTGATATTTTAAATAATGGCTTTATGGATCCTGTTTTGAGCAAGAAATAGTTTATGTAACTAATAAATGCCGTGTTTTATTGGAAGCTGTGTATGGTAGCTTAAAACAGTATTTGACATAGCATAAACAACTCTTGAATAGTTCTCAGAAATGTAACCCAAATAAATATGAGCCAACTAATTTGATAACAAGGGACAATGAAATGTAATAGCTTAAAATACTAACCTCAACGGTTGGGTGAGTTTTTGTTTTGCCAGTAGTTGTGCCAAGCAAGCACCCATGAGTGCCGACCATTTCACTAACATAGCGAAATCTGAAGTGGTTTTGTGCTTGTTCAATAACACAGAGCTGAGGTTGAATACCTGAAAATATTATTAAAACTAACTTAGGTGCTTATAAAAGATTAACTAGCCAACCCCCTAACGGCAACATAAGTTTATAAATAGTATTAGGGAATAATGAGTAGGTTTAAGATAAAATTAGTGTATATTGTGTGTTCGATTCCCACTTTAAATGAAAAAAAAAATATGATCTGCACTCTGCAGATATTTCCTTCAGATGTCACAGTGTTACATTATGTACAATAACAAATATATATCTATGTATGATTATTCTATAAAGTACCTATATCAGATTATCTAGTACCCGTAACACAAGCTTTGAGCTTACTAACTCATAAGGACTAGATATTACTGTGTTCTTTATTATTACTTAGCTTCAAAACTGTGACAATATTGTGGTATATTGACACAGCGATGGTTTTCAGTAGCACTGTGTTGCTGGTTTTCAGTGGCACCGGCAAGTAGACAATTTATATGTCATTTTATGTATATATTTTAAAACAATTGACAATATTTGTGCTGCTTTATGTGGATGTGGTTTCATGAAGGTGAAGCGGTTTGTTATCAATACTGCACATTTTGATAAGGCCACTGGACAATGTATAGTGTTATTTTTAATCCCATCCTTTGTATAATGTTAAAGGTATAGAATAAGAACATGACAGACACACAATGAATAATTAAATAGAACAAAATTATAAGTGACTAAGAAATAGGCTAAATTAAATTGCAGTTTTTAAGCCGTTTAACCTTGATAATAGAGATCAAATTGATATCTTACCTTTGACAACTATGGGAGTGAGTGAGGGAAAGTTTCTTTCTGAGCATGTGAGTCCGATTAGATTGCTGGTTATATGAGAAACTTGCTGCGATGGGGAGCTGTAAGGGGAATCTCTCACGTAGGACAAAGGGGAGCTCGAGCCTTCGCTAAGCTCACGCTCACTAGCACTAGACGAAGTCATACTTGCAAACTTTTACCACCTACTGACTGATAAACATAACAGTACGTATCATTACAGTATGTATAGTGTTTATTTTCACTTTTCCAAAAAATTTAAATTAATATTTCTTTATTGTTCACATGCGCCATAAAATTATAAAATATTTTGCACTCCCGGAAACCCGGTTTCAGGCCGGTACGATTGCGTGCGTTCACCCTGCAACTGCAAGTAGAATAACCAGAAAAACAAACGAACCAACCAACCAACAACCATGCTGTGGCTTTGACATCTAAAGTCTGACCAATGACCATGCGTATAACTCTGTATTCGAATGACATTAGACGTCTAAATTTGGAAGTTTTGTCAGCTGTCTCACTCAAGCATTAAATAACTGAGCGAGAAAAATATACAGAAGATAAAGGAAGTAGGTATATTGCAGTATGATGCGAATATTTGTGATTGGATGCAATTTGAATGTTTTGTCTGCTACAAATGATGAAATAATATGCCAACTAAAATGATAACAATTTGCAAATGCCACCATGAACAAGAATTTCATTTTAGGTGGATTATGCTACTGAACTCAATTCTACGTGCACTCAGGCAAAATTAGATTTTTTTTTATTTATTATTAGAAGTTTATATATCTACAGAAAATAAAGTAGGTTAGTACCAATGTCAGAATAGAATATTATACTATAATGCACACCACAAAAACAGAAACATTTGGAGTTACAATTACAATGGGCGGCCTTATCTCTGTGAGTGATTTCTTCTAGGCAACCTATGTATGTACTGGATAGTTATAAAGATATTATTATAGACAATGGTGTTAAAGAATGGATTACATAATAGAACAGAAAAATAATATTAAGTAGGGGGAGGGGGGGCACATTGATACACAAAAATTCAATCTCTTTTCTGAGGACCATAAAGCATTAAATTTGAATATTTTTTTTGATGTGTGCATTGGCTGATATTTTAGCTTATACTTTGGCTACGCAAAAACCTCAAAAACTGGCGACGTATAGAGCTAAACTGATTTTTATAAAAAATCATTTTTGTATCATTCTGCCCCACCAGTGGGGCAGTTTGATACGTATTTTAAATCTATATGAAATGCAAATTTAAAGTGACTAAAAACCCAATATAAACTATAATTATTACTTAAAATTAAGAAACAAAACAATTTTATTGATTGAGTTCGCAAAATACTTTTAATCAAGAGTGCACATTAGCCATAATCAATCTCTTAACTTACTTAAGGAATATAATCACAAAAAACAATATTATCATCATAGAACAAGACTAATTCTCTGTTATTTTCTTAATTATATAATTAGTTATAAATACTTACTAAGTAATCAGACACAATTCATTGAATATTGTCAATAAAAATATAATATTGGAACCTCCTATTATATTATCTCTCCTATTATACCCTCCTGAGACCCAGACTATCAAATTTTGTCCGATTGATTTGATTTTTTGTACAAACTCATAAAATAGTATGATAATACCAAAATTATCGGAAAAAAAAATCCTAGCCCCCCTGGAAGCCTAAAAAGGGAGGTATCACCTGTGATACCTTGGGTCTGAATCGAACAAAATGTTGCTATTTATTACGTTATTTTCATTGATAAGGAAATTGTGAAATTAGTATTTTTTATAAATATTAAGGTATAAAATCTATTACAGAATGAATATATTCGATTCCTACTGACATTTGCTTGCTTTACTTGCATTAACATTTAGTATCTGGAAGATTTATTTTATAGTTGTTGGTGAAAATTGTCAGCTTTTTGGTTTTTATAATTGCGAGGAACTGCAGTCACAAGTCTTTGCTTCATCAATGTTAAAATATTTCTAGCAAGACGTCGTCTGTTTTAGAATGAATTGTGTGGTGATGAATGTTGCGATTTATGGAAGGACTGGAACATGTCAGGACAGCCGGCAATTTTGGGCCAAAATTTAAATGTTTAGCCAAACCATTGTAAATTTAAGTAATTGCATTGTTTTTTTTTCATGGTAGCTTACACCTTACAGTATCCTAGCGATATTCTATCCAGGTGACAGCTGCACCAGCATAGAAGCAGAGACAAATGGCTCTTATTGCACTCTTGACTGTTCTTCCGCGCGTTGGTTACTTTGTTAGTAATTGATCATCTATAGATAAATTTCACCCATTATATTAATATATTTTACAGTATCTGGCTACGGAATTTCAAGGTCTGTGATAGATCAGCTTCAGCAGGCCAAGGTCAAACAGCATTCTTAGTTGATGACGTTGGAAAAATGACTTGGATTTCTATCTAACCACATCATTAGTGCAAGTTTCTTATCCTGTTGCTCATCGCAACCCTTGCTAATCTTGGCTATTTTTACCTTTTAAGATATTTCAGGCTGCTGTAGTTGATTATGTAGTATCTTTATACTCGAAAAATGGATGAAATATTGATACAAACAGACATTATTGCAAGAAATCTGAGTTCAATGTATTTCCAAAAACTTTGGAGCTCCCATTGCATGAAGCTCCTCTCCTGGAAAGCCTGGAGAGGGTATTTGTATAACTCAGTATCATTTAAAACATACAAATAATAAGATCATGTTAAGGGGCAAATTTTGGATCACTGAAAGTAAGATTGAAAAATGGCTGCAGGAGGCTCATCATCAGAGGAATCCATTTGAATTTTCATGGTTCCAGTTCCTCTAAGACCGTCATTTTCCACCTAAGGGTTTTCAAACGTCTACTAAGAAACTTCCTCATAATTCAATACGTCTTAATTAACTCGAAACTTATATTGCATGATCCCGTAAATCTGTAAAAATGTGTCATTTTTATGTCTTGGGTGCCCAAGGTATCACCTGTGATACCGGAATAAAAAACGCGAAAATAACCATATTATTTTGCAAATTACTGTCGAATTTTAACTAAAATATATTAATGATTATATTTCTTCTTAAATTCAAACAAAAAAATACGGACTATTCAATAAAAATTTTTAATAACCTGTCCTTGAAAATACCATGTCGAAGGTCACAAAAAACAGAAATTTGAAATGACAATAAACAATGCATTTCTAATTTTTTCGGCAATAAAGTGCTATAATACGATTAACACATTCAAAAGGTTTAAGAAACCCCCAAAATTTTTGAAAAAGACCTGCTAGATTTCAGAAAAAAAAAATTTTTGTAAAGGTATCACCTGTGATACCGTGGGTCTCAGGAGGATACGTATCAATGTACCCCGCACATTACCGTATCAATGTGAAAGGACTTTTTCCACAAACAATTAATTTTATCAAATATAATAATAATCTTGCACTCTAAAACATTTTAAAATACAAAAATAACTATATTTCCTTGACTATAGTAACAAATAATAACAAAAACAACAAAGAGTATCGTCCTGAGACACAATTACATTTCACGTATATTTTTTGTAGGCAGCGGCGCACGCCACTTTTAACACATTAGTGGCCGTTGAAGCCCAACGGCAAACTGGCGGCGAGTGGTGTCACAACTGTATTTCTTGTGAATGTCATTGAGCATTCTAGTGATGTGCCGGACTCTGTAGAGTTTATAGGTTTTGCGATATAGATACTGTACCAATGTGCCCCGTGAATCAATGTGCCCCCCCTCCCCCTACTGCCTAAGTCAGGTAGGTTACATAACCTATGTTTGCAATAGGTAGGTACACCAGTGTGCCCATTTGTGACTGTAACCTAGGTACGTTAAAGCTACTACGGGATTCATATACCAAAAGATGGGCAGCAGCGTCGTTCTCTGTAGGCACGATACCAACGAACGTAATAAAGTAGAATAAATACCTTAAGATCTATCATTGGAATAATTAAAGAGAGCTGTGCCCATTTATGAAAGCAATCCATATTACGTCCCACTAAAATGCTTAATTAAATGGGGCAATGCTACCCTTAATACCGACATAGATTTTAAGCTGGAAACACCTTGTTCGTGATTGTTGCCGAAGATTCTGCGATGGAAGTAGAATGACGTCATGCGACAGATAAACTCGGGAGTAATTATATATTCTGTGACTCGGGGAAAAACATGAAGCGGTGAGTCACAAAAATCCCCGGGCCCGTTTATCAAACATTTGCTTGCTCGCGCAGTTTAGTACATAAGCCGGAGATGAAGACAGCGTCTAGTATACTTAATTATAGCGCTATTGATCCTATAGTATTACTACTATAAATTAAATATGTACCTACCTATATAATTTTACTTACCTACTGCCCGTCCCGCTTTAATTTTTTCTTTATTTTTTATTAGATGTTGGTCGATTCTCAGTCCTACTTACCTAATAAGCACACAAAATTTCATAAAGGTCGGTTAAGACACGAGAATTTTATATAGGTTTATGAAATATTATATTTGTAATTTGTATCTATGTATTACCTACTATAGTCCGAGATTTAGAAACATATAATTTTATTATACCTACCTACGTATCTTTGCAGGAGATATTAGGTACGCATAAATAGTAATGCCAGCATTGATTACGTACCTACCTATATGGATGTCAATGTTAGGCTTAGATTGTTTTACATACGGGTTAGTATAAAATAATATGGCCTTGTAACGAAATTAAACAATTTATTTGTAACTTAAAAAATAATGGTAGCTTGTACATTGTATATATTTTTCTCGTAATTTTACAGTATTTAAAATACTAAAAGCAAAGCTATACATAATATGTATAGCTTTGCTTATATATATTATATATATTATATATTATATAACCTTATTTGAGAGATTCTTTATAAAATAATGGAATGATTTATTACCTCATTTATTTAGGTAGAAAATACTATTAGAATTATCTTTATATGTAGGTTGAAATATAAGATTTACTTTGCCTACTAATTAGATACTAATCAATAGATCAAGTAATAAGACAAGAGTTTAGTTCTCCTACCACAGAAGACCGATAGATGGCAATGCTTTGTGTTGATGTAGGTTCAATTGGAGAGACCTTTGCCAATTAAAGGGACATAGTCGTGATATGGGTTGATATAATGTATTTATGTTTAGAAATGGATCCTATCCTAATCCTAATAAGTATAAAACATATGCCTAAAAAGTTTTTGTTTCTAAATTACAGTTTTCGTACGAGTGATTCCCAATATGCATATTAAATTATAGTTCTTATCTTATATATTTATATTATCCAATATTACAACAATTTACGTTGTTTCTCTTAGTTTTAGTGATGGAAAAGTCTGAGATTGGTATGCGCCAGAGTAATGTTATGTTCGTTGCAAGCTTGAATCACTTCTTGATCGTTGTTGGAACCCGCCGGGCTACCGATGTATTGAACTCCACACTGAAAAAACAATATTACACTAAGTATTAGGCCTGACTAGTAATTTAAAGTAAAGTGAAGGATAACTCATCTCTTTCCGTGGGTATCGTCTAACCGACTGAGGGATATACCAGAACAAGCCGACCCGCCGTCAGATTCGCTTTCGTTTTTTTACGTTATCAACATAATAACTATCAATTTATATATTTAAAAATTATTGCCACTTTTCGTTGTACCAAATTTTATAACTCAAGAATGGTTGGGCAGATTTATGTGGGTGCTTTTGGTTTAAAAATATTCGTCATAGCCCAGGGAAGATTTAAATTTATATAACAACTTTAGAAAACAATAAATAAAAATAAAAATTTAGTAAATTGGGAATAAAGCGGGTGAAGCCACGGGCGGGTCAGTTAGTAGTTTATATAACCTATAGCGTTCCTCGATAAATGTAGGTACAATCCAACCAACGAATCAGACGAATAGGGCCAGCCGGTTTCTGAGATTAGCGCATTCAAATAAACAATCAAACTCTTAGGCGTCGTCCTAATTGGCAGCGATGCGTTTTTCATCGTACGATCAAAGTGGTTATGATTATTTTCTGTGCTCTTACGATTACTTGCGAGGTTCAATTAGGACACTCTGATGAAATCTGTATGTTTGAACTCGTCGCACGACGAGAACGCACGTATCATCGTACGATCACTGCCAATTAGGACGACGCCTTAAGCTTTTTAATATTAGTATAGATTTATATAGAAAATACGTATAAAGTATCCATACCTGCACGGCCCGGTCGATGTTATCTCTGAAGGGGAAGAAAGCATCCGAGGCCAGGGCGACCTTGTCCATGGTGGCGAGCCAGGCGGCGCGCTCCGCCTCCGACAGCGGCGCGGGCGGCGCGCCCGAGAACAGCGCCGTCCACTGCTTCAGCGGGAGGTCGCTACCTGGATGGAATAAACAGGAATACATTTCTTATTCTTTTGACGACCTCTGTGGCGCAGCGGGCGAAGGTCCGCCTGCGACGCAAGCGGTTGCGGGTTCGATTCCCGCCTCGGAACAACAATTTGTATGATCTGCAAATATTTGTTCCGGGTGTCTGGGTGTTATATATGTATAATAAAAAATATCTATCTATGTAAGTATATTATATTAAGTATATCAGAAATCTAGCACCCGTAACACAAGCTTCGAGCTTACCACGGGGCTAGATGTCGCTGTGTAAAAATTGTCCAGTAATATTTATTTATTTAATATATTTATTTATTGTCACCAACACTTTCTAAATATTGAGTAGACTGATTAGTCTACTCATAATATGCCGTATAAATGATGATTTTTGCACAATGGGGGATTGATGGGGACTTTTCACAATGTATACTAATAATAAATCTGTAATGGTCATAGAGTTAGTTAGTTTGATTTCAAAGATAATGTGTTTATAGGCTCAATATATGATACTGAAACTAATTTGACAAACCCCCATCATAACTCTTAAACCAATGACCCGAACAGGTTAGTGTAAATTCTTGCTCCAGCTATGATAAGACGTGGTCCCTATACAAACGACGGAATCGCGGGGACAGCTAGTTCATATTTAATAGTATTCTGAACATTTATACCAATTTTTAGCTCTATGGGAATTATAATTGCAATCTCATTCGCAAATATTCATTATAGAATCAGAGATCATAGGTAACCTAAATGTCTAGTTGGCGCTCAGCAGCTAACAAAAAATACCAAGATTTCTACGAAATTAATTAACATAATATGTAAACATTTCCTCAATAGGTGAATCATAACATTCTTGATCAAGGACGATGAGACGCCACGCTTGTTGTATCCGAGAACAATAAACTTACAATATTATTAACGTACGAGACTACGAGCCCGGACGGCGCACTCTCCCGAGGTTTACACATTCGAACCAGTCAGTTCCTAGTTAGATTAGCGCGCCCAAACCAATGAAACTCGCCAAATTAATTAATACCTCAGTAAGAGACAGTAAAGTTAAGATGGTAATAAACCTGCCACAAAAAAAAGATCGATTTCTTAGTAACAAGTAAAACACGTCATAAAAAGTCCCTCAATAGATTGAGAATCGTCATAAAATATAATAACGACAACTGGTACTTTTACCAGCTGGTTATCAACGTCTGAGTTTTACTACATAGCCTTTGCTGCAGAAAGTGTTTTTAATAATGGGTTAAAATTGTTTTTGCAGATGTTTGACAAAAACATTTTTTTTTAAATTCCAACAGATGTGAGGATGTGACCGTGGACTTTAATCCCTTGGCACCGATTGTTAGAAGTTTTTTTTGTAATAGTCAGTTAATTTAATAAGTTTACAGTTTTTTGATGGTAGAATAGCGCTGTGATGTTGATATCTTATCGTCTTCAAGTTCGTCGAGTTTTGGCGTACGCGAACAACTCACCGACAGTCCCGTTGACGTAGTTGTCGATGGCGTTGGCGCTCTGTGCGCGCGTGGTGCCCGCTACGAAGGCCATCTGCAGCACGCGCGGGTGCCGCCGCAGTGCTGTAACTCACCGACAGTCCCGTTGACGAAGTTGTCGATGGCGTTGGCGCTCTGTGCGCGCGTGGTGCCCGCTACGAAGGCCATCTGCAGCACGCGCGGGTGCCGCCGCAGTGCTGTAACTCACCGACAGTCCCGTTGACGAAGTTGTCGATGGCGTTGGCGCTCTGTGCGCGCGTGGTGCCCGCTACGAAGGCCATCTGCAGCACGCGCGGGTGCCGCCGCAGTGCTGTAACTCACCGACAGTCCCGTTGACGTAGTTGTCGATGGCGTTGGCGCTCTGTGCGCGCGTGGTGCCCGCTACGAAGGCCATCTGCAGCACGCGCGGGTGCCGCCGCAGTGCTGTAACTCACCGACAGTCCCGTTGACGAAGTTGTCGATGGCGTTGGCGCTCTGTGCGCGCGTGGTGCCCGCTACGAAGGCCATCTGCAGCACGCGCGGGTGCCGCCGCAGTGCTGTAACTCACCGACAGTCCCGTTGACGAAGTTGTCGATGGCGTTGGCGCTCTGTGCGCGCGTGGTGCCCGCTACGAAGGCCATCTGCAGCACGCGCGGGTGCCGCCGCAGTGCTGTAACTCACCGACAGTCCCGTTGACGAAGTTGTCGATGGCGTTGGCGCTCTGTGCGCGCGTGGTGCCCGCTACGAAGGCCATCTGCAGCACGCGCGGGTGCCGCCGCAGTGCTGTAACTCACCGACAGTCCCGTTGACGAAGTTGTCGATGGCGTTGGCGCTCTGTGCGCGCGTGGTGCCCGCTACGAAGGCCATCTGCAGCACGCGCGGGTGCCGCCGCAGTGCTGTAACTCACCGACAGTCCCGTTGACGAAGTTGTCGATGGCGTTGGCGCTCTGTGCGCGCGTGGTGCCCGCTACGAAGGCCATCTGCAGCACGCGCGGGTGCCGCCGCAGTGCTGTAACTCACCGACAGTCCCGTTGACGAAGTTGTCGATGGCGTTGGCGCTCTGTGCGCGCGTGGTGCCCGCTACGAAGGCCATCTGCAGCACGCGCGGGTGCCGCCGCAGTGCTGTAACTCACCGACAGTCCCGTTGACGAAGTTGTCGATGGCGTTGGCGCTCTGTGCGCGCGTGGTGCCCGCTACGAAGGCCATCTGCAGCACGCGCGGGTGCCGCCGCAGTGCTGTAACTCACCGACAGTCCCGTTGACGAAGTTGTCGATGGCGTTGGCGCTCTGTGCGCGCGTGGTGCCCGCTACGAAGGCCATCTGCAGCACGCGCGGGTGCCGCCGCAGTGCTGTAACTCACCGACAGTCCCGTTGACGAAGTTGTCGATGGCGTTGGCGCTCTGTGCGCGCGTGGTGCCCGCTACGAAGGCCATCTGCAGCACGCGCGGGTGCCGCCGCAGTGCTGTAACTCACCGACAGTCCCGTTGACGAAGTTGTCGATGGCGTTGGCGCTCTGTGCGCGCGTGGTGCCCGCTACGAAGGCCATCTGCAGCACGCGCGGGTGCCGCCGCAGTGCTGTAACTCACCGACAGTCCCGTTGACGAAGTTGTCGATGGCGTTGGCGCTCTGTGCGCGCGTGGTGCCCGCTACGAAGGCCATCTGCAGCACGCGCGGGTGCCGCCGCAGTGCTGTAACTCACCGACAGTCCCGTTGACGAAGTTGTCGATGGCGTTGGCGCTCTGTGCGCGCGTGGTGCCCGCTACGAAGGCCATCTGCAGCACGCGCGGGTGCCGCCGCAGTGCTGTAACTCACCGACAGTCCCGTTGACGAAGTTGTCGATGGCGTTGGCGCTCTGTGCGCGCGTGGTGCCCGCTACGAAGGCCATCTGCAGCACGCGCGGGTGCCGCCGCAGTGCTGTAACTCACCGACAGTCCCGTTGACGAAGTTGTCGATGGCGTTGGCGCTCTGTGCGCGCGTGGTGCCCGCTACGAAGGCCATCTGCAGCACGCGCGGGTGCCGCCGCAGTGCTGTAACTCACCGACAGTCCCGTTGACGAAGTTGTCGATGGCGTTGGCGCTCTGTGCGCGCGTGGTGCCCGCTACGAAGGCCATCTGCAGCACGCGCGGGTGCCGCCGCAGTGCTGTAACTCACCGACAGTCCCGTTGACGAAGTTGTCGATGGCGTTGGCGCTCTGTGCGCGCGTGGTGCCCGCTACGAAGGCCATCTGCAGCACGCGCGGGTGCCGCCGCAGTGCTGTAACTCACCGACAGTCCCGTTGACGAAGTTGTCGATGGCGTTGGCGCTCTGTGCGCGCGTGGTGCCCGCTACGAAGGCCATCTGCAGCACGCGCGGGTGCCGCCGCAGTGCTGTAACTCACCGACAGTCCCGTTGACGAAGTTGTCGATGGCGTTGGCGCTCTGTGCGCGCGTGGTGCCCGCTACGAAGGCCATCTGCAGCACGCGCGGGTGCCGCCGCAGTGCTGTAACTCACCGACAGTCCCGTTGACGAAGTTGTCGATGGCGTTGGCGCTCTGTGCGCGCGTGGTGCCCGCTACGAAGGCCATCTGCAGCACGCGCGGGTGCCGCCGCAGCCACCACAGCGCCGCCTTGCCGCCCGCCAGCCGCGTGCAGTGGATGCGGGACTGCTGCCCGGCGCCGATACCGATCACCTGTATCGTACGTTACTTTACTCGAAAATCCGAACCAAACGAAGTTGCAGTAAAGTGTTGAACAATGTGTTCAAGCCTCAACTACGGGCTGACATTATGATGATAAACAGACATACCTGGCCATCTCTGGCGTAACAGACTGAGTTGCTCTGAGTATACTTCAGTGCAATAGTAGCCACTATTAGATCCCTCACTGCGTTTTCAGACAAGTCCTTATTCGCTGAGACAATATTCTTGAAAAGCTCCGGAGTGATCTTGGCATCATTTCTTCTCTGTTCCAGTGTGAGACCGTAGATCGTCTTCTGCTCTATTAGGTCTGGCTCGTAGGAGGGGTCCATCTGTGAATGCAAACCAAAATCTAAATTAATGAATTTTTTACGCTTTAATTTCTATTCTTGTAATAATGTTTTCTGAAATAAATTGATTGATTTATTATTTATTTTATTTATTTATTACATTATCATCAAATGATGCTATGCAGATGATTTTCTCTCTGATTTTTGCATCATTTTCAGTACGTCCGAAGCTTCTCAAGTAGCCCGGGGCTATGATGACGTCACACAATCCTACATACTCCATAAATACCTGTGACGTCACAACTGACCTGCAGTACACAGTAGCTGCCTCCCTTCTTCTTCTTCAGCACCTCCAGAGCCTCCTGCGAGTACCCCGGCGCGATGATGCCGTCCGACACTTCGCGAGAGATGATCTTGGCCGTGATGACGTCACACTCGTCGGAGAGCGCCACGAAGTCGCCGAACGAGCTCATTCTGTCGGCGCCGCGCGCGCGGGCGTAGGCGGACGCGATCGGTGTTAGTTGGGGCAGCAGGTCTGATACCATGCATACTTTTGCCTGGTGAAAAGAGATCATCATTATCATAACAACCCTATATGTATATTTATTTAGATTAAAAGCACCACGAGCTGCCAGGCGTTCAGCGCGTCGCACAGGTTGATGTATGTACCTCAGTCTCCCCCAGAGGCAGGCCCACGGCGGCGCCGGCGGGCGACACGTGCTTGAAGCTGGCGGCGGCCGGCAGCCCCACGGCCTGCCGCAGCTCCTTCACGAGCTGCCAGGCGTTCAGCGCGTCGCACAGGTTGATGTATGTACCTCAGTCTCGTCCAGAGGCAGGCCCACGGCGGCGCCGGCGGGCGACACGTGCTTGAAGCTGGCGGCGGCCGGCAGCCCCACGGCCTGCCGCAGCTCCTTCACGAGCTGCCAGGCGTTCAGCGCGTCGCACAGGTTGATGTATGTACCTCAGTCTCGTCCAGAGGCAGGCCCACGGCGGCGCCGGCGGGCGACACGTGCTTGAAGCTGGCGGCGGCCGGCAGCCCCACGGCCTGCCGCAGCTCCTTCACGAGCTGCCAGGCGTTCAGCGCGTCGCACAGGTTGATGTATGTACCTCAGTCTCGTCCAGAGGCAGGCCCACGGCGGCGCCGGCGGGCGACACGTGCTTGAAGCTGGCGGCGGCCGGCAGCCCCACGGCCTGCCGCAGCTCCTTCACGAGCTGCCAGGCGTTCAGCGCGTCGCACAGGTTGATGTATGTACCTCAGTCTCGTCCAGAGGCAGGCCCACGGCGGCGCCGGCGGGCGACACGTGCTTGAAGCTGGCGGCGGCCGGCAGCCCCACGGCCTGCCGCAGCTCCTTCACGAGCTGCCAGGCGTTCAGCGCGTCGCACAGGTTGATGTATGTACCTCAGTCTCGTCCAGAGGCAGGCCCACGGCGGCGCCGGCGGGCGACACGTGCTTGAAGCTGGCGGCGGCCGGCAGCCCCACGGCCTGCCGCAGCTCCTTCACGAGCTGCCAGGCGTTCAGCGCGTCGCACAGGTTAATGTAGCCCGGAGACCCGTTCAGCGTGGTCAGCGGGAGGCGGTCGCGGCTCGTGAACACCTGGGCTGGCTTCTGGTGCGGGTTCATGCCTGTAAGTTAAGTTTACATAAAAAATAGTTTCAATTTTATTCAGATAAAACCTTGTTAAACACTTGATGGAAAGTTTCAAAGTGTCAGAGGAATAGTATTATATCACATTGGAATGGAACTCTTCATTTGTACCAGAAGAGTTAACCCAACCTAGGTTTAACACACTGAATTGTTTATTTTTCCTATATTTAGAACTGATTTATTGTTTTACGTTAATATTTTGTGATGTCCGTAATTAAATACTTACCATATCTCAAGGTCATCTGCGCCTGTCCCGCCGAATATTGTTTGCGGAAGTAGTCAGAAATGGCCGTGTCGTACTCTGATGTATGCGTGAACGCTTTTAGCGCCAATTTCTGTCTGAAATATAAGATAATTTATTTAATAAAATATTTACAGATTCGTATAAGAAAATATTTATGTATCTAAAGAAAATAGGATTATTTTCTTCTTCTTCTTTCTTGACAGTGACATCACATGACAGAAATTTTTCAAACACGCTTGTCATATAACCTGTTTTGGGGGGAAAAGATTTACGTGCAAAATACCTAAAACTGATATTTGTGGATTTATAATAGTCCGGTCAATTTAGACATTCGAAGTTACATAAAGTCCCAACAAGCTGAATTTCTGTGAAATTGTTCAAAACATAATTATAAACAATGCCAAGAAGTTTCCCATCATTCCCCATTAAGGAAAAAAAATTATTCAAGGTCAAAGGTAAAAAAAGACTTTTTGCGATTTTCAACAAAACGGTAAGTTTTATCAAAAAAGTACCTTAAGCCAAATTGTAGATCATAAAATTATCTATAAAAATGTATGAATACTTTTTTTATACGAGCCACCGTTTCTGAGATATAACGATTCAAATTGTTTTCAAAATGAAATGATATTATAAAAACTGTCGTGGTTTGATAAATTCATATTGAAATAAACGGGCAATACACGAACCTTATTTACGTAGACTATTGATCAACCGTTTCGTCCCATAACGTGGGACATCTTCAGGATCTGCAATGCACTGCGGACCGGCGAGCGTTCGTGATCCGTGTCCTTGCAGTGTCCTTGATCCTGAAGATGTCCCACGTTATGGGACGAAACGGTTGATCAATAGTCTACGTAAATAAGGTTCGTGTATTGCCCGTTTATTTCAATATGAATGAAATGATATGTTCAAAAAGTTATTGAATTGCGTCAATAGCGATGTATCGCATGATACTTTGTCGGAATTAAACGAATCCTCCATTGTTTGTGATTTAATATAAGAGCACGACCGGCCTTGACAATTTGTGCATTCCAACTTTTATAACATTTTGAAAAAATGTCTTTGATTACAAAGAGACGCAATTTGGTTTATTTCCACACCCTATAAAATATCTTTGAACATTCTATTAAGAACTTATATCAGATTCCTAGAACCTTTACCCAGGTCTAAGTGCTGCTGTGTAAATTGTTCAGCAATATTAATTATGAAATCTATACTTAGGTACTATAAAGACTATAATACACATACACCTTTGGATTAAATACTTACAAGCTGTTTATATGTTTGTCTATATCTTGATACTATGGTAATTCATGAAGCTAGTGTATAGTTTTATTAAACCTATTACAACGTTAGCATGAATTGCCTAGGGTTATTTATTGCCTCTATTTTACAGAATCTAAAATAAATCCATTGAAATCATACCTTACGATCACTTTATGCAAGACCTATGTAAAAATACATCATTATAACATAATTTTACGAATTATCATTAAATGAACACACCGGCAACTCAGTGAGATGCGCCACAAAGGTCGTAAAAATGTTTACGTAGTATTTTACTACAAGTAAAATTCCTAGGAAACAGAGATATTTTGTTGAACACAAGGAAACAAAAATGACCTAGGAACTTGAGTAGAGATAAACCATTTTTAAAATGAACTCCCCTCCACAAACCGTGATAATTTCAACGTGAGAGAGGAAATACTTATTGCATCACTATACTTGTGTGCGTGCTACAACTTTACTGAAAACATTGGCTCATCTGTCTGTCATAGTGATACCGTTTGCATATACGTTAATGAACATCCAATGACAAAGATCAATTTATGTGTGTTGTATCTATACACCTTTTTGCATGTACGTGTAAACCGCGGTGGAGGGGCGTTCATTTTAAGAATGGTTTATCTCTACCTTGAAATCGTTTTAGGAGGCGATTATTTTAGAACTGTTGTGTGTGCGTCTATAATAAATGAATTCCCTTCATTTAAATCTCACCTAGTCTCCAGCGAGGTCTTCCCCCCCTTCAACTCCCGCATCACCGTCTCATAATCCTTCGGGTCACAAACGACTGTAACTCTGTCGTGGTTCTTCGCCGCCGCGCGTAGAAGCGTCACTCCGCCGATATCCACGTTCTCAACCGCGTCCGCGATGGTAACGTCAGGTTTGGATACCGTTTGGACGAAGGGATATAGGTTGCAGACAACGACGCTTATCATGTCGAAGTTCTGACGGGACATGTCCGCTTGGTCGGATTCCGTTGTCCTGCAATTTAAGTAGATCACGCAATTATAATTATTATATTATATATTATTACATATATTATTGCATTTTGATTACTTGAAAATAAAGTTGTGATCAAGCAATGTCAGCCAGTAATCTTGTAGTAGCATAGACAAATATACTTTAGTCAATGGTAGTAGTAAGTAGCTGATAATCATTGTAAGTAAATCTTCTTTTTATAAAATAAAGTGGCCAAGTGCGAGTCGGACTCGCCCATGTAGGCTTCCGCAGCAATTATTTATATAAAATAGTTTATGACGTATTATAAAAAAACTACTTGATAGATTTCGTTCAAACCAATTTTCGTTGTTAGTTTTTATGGTTATCTACAATATATATTTTTTCTAGATTTATCATCCTCTTATTTTAGAAATTAGAGGGGGGGGGGACACACTCTGTTTTCCACTTTATATTTTTAATAGAATTAAATAATAGAATTAAATAATGTTAGAAACATTATTATGATTTTTGAAGACCTAATCATAGATACCCCACACGTATGGGTTCGATTAAAAAAAAGTTTTTTAAGTTTCAGTCCTATGTATGGGGTTTCAGTCCCCCCAATGTAATTAATTTTTTTTCAATTTTTTTATGAAATCTTAGTGCGGTTCACGGAATACATCTACTTACCAAATTTCAGCTTTATATTATAGCTCTTATAGTTTCGGAGAAAAACGGCTGTGACATACGGACGGACGGACGGACGGACGGACGGACAGACGGACAGACGGACGGACGGACATGACGAATCTATAAGGGTTCCGTTTTTGCCATTTGGCTACGGAACCCTAAAAACCGAGGTTTCCATACTGACTTTCAGTCGATGCAATTGTTTTTATTACTATTAAGTACCTACCTACTAATAAGTGATACAAATCTGGTCACCAGATCGATAAACTCTTCCATGAGAAAAGACACAAGAAATTACGATATTTCCATGTTAAAGTCATAAAATAGGAGTAGATTTGCTTATTAAATATCGTGCGAAAAGCACAGTAGGTATTATTCATTATCTCCACTACGGTTGCCTGGAAGAGATCGCTCTCAGCGATAAGGCCGCCCCTTGTACTTGTAACTTAAATAGTATTAAGTTTTGTAATTTCGTTTTATTTTTTAAGTACAATAAAGTGTTAATCCATTCATTCATTCAGTAGGTAAACTGATTTACCTGGACAATATCCCAGCATGAACAGCAGGATGCAGAGTCTTCACCCTTCCCCCGAGCATCTCAGGTGCCTTTGTGATATCGGAGACATCCAGGACATTGAGCCCTGCGGTCCTCAGCGCCGTGGCCGTTCCTCCACTGGCGATCAGCTGGAGTCCAGCCTCTGATAGAGCTTTGGCCAACTGGACTAGCCCGGTCTTGTCGGATACGCTCAAGAGAGCTGGAATGGGCAGTTTTAACGTTAAGTATTATATCAAACCATAGGCGGGTTGATGATCACAGTAAGTTAGTATGTGTAAAATGGTGATGATAATACTGAAAATTTGTTCATGACGTAGTCAGGCATCCAATAAGTAATAATTATTATTTGAAGTTTGTATGATTGCTACTGACGGCTGACATACATTGATGTAATACGTTTTTTTTAATTACATCAATGCTGAAATGATGATTATGATTGCTTTGTTGAATTACTAGTTTATTATGTAATATGAATTATGTGATAGAATTCTTTACTACTTGTAATTGAAGCACATGGCTTAGTTTTTCCAACAAGTTTTCTAAGCTGAGCCAGTCATTAAAAATTGTATTAATAATATTAGTAGGTATAGTATTTTTTGAATAGAATAGATATTAATATGGCAGATCTAGTATACTAAGCAAACTAAGCAAGATAGATAATTATCGCATAGCCGCCGGCAAAAGGATCAAGGTAAACAACTTACTAACAATCATTGAAACATTGTTGCAAATGATTTTTGTCTTTATTTTCTATGTGTTTGATCGAGAATTAACAAAGATTTTATGACTTTAAAAGCTTGTTATTGTTCCACCTATTTCATAGTTACAATACAACTTCAAAGGGCATTACAACAAAACCTAAATTTTCTGTAATATAATGACAAAATTGCTCACCTAATTTTCCATTAGCAGCCATGACTGTTATTTGTGAAGAGTGTTATTGAACTGATGTTCTTGAGACAATTGCTTACAGCAGCGCAATCACTTGACCTCTTGCTGGGGTTCCTGATAACAATGATCTTGTTTATTGCTAAATAGGGTCGCCATACTATCAATTTAAATATAAATTAAATAAATTAATATGGTCCACTGTGCATTGTCAGTGTTGAATGTAGATCATGGTTCCCTGTTACATAGAATTAAAATATTGCTGGTGATTAACAATATCTGGCCTCATGTCTGAGAATCTTGCATTATGTATGTACTAGTTATGTGATATAACTGCTTAATATAATACCAGTGTACTTGTGTTGTTCTGGGTATTTTCTTGTTTTAAAAAATATTTAATTTTATTTTTTACATTCTTTGTGAAACCTACAGCTATATAGTTGAAAATAATAAGTCAAAAATTATTAATAGTAAAAGCTACATAGGTACTAGTTTAGAAAACCCAATTAGAAGCATAATATTTATCTATGAAGTTATCGGTAGCTATTTTTATCATACAAAGATTATTTATAATTAAAATTTTATTGATAAAACTTTTTTATTATAATAATCTGGTGTACCTACTTATATTTTGTTTGTTTCTCGAAATGTTAAAATTATTAAATAAAATACTTAGTTATGTTAAGAACTTTTGGTTATACACTGGTGTTCAGTTACAAAATTAAACTTTATTCTGATAAAATCAGTGTGACAACCCTATAAAAGTAGCCAGATAGATATCCACTTTGTGATGTAAATTGCTTATCTGTTGCTATTTAGTTGCTAGGACCAAACAACAACAACAACATGTACAAAAAATATACTTATACAATTTTATATTAACTATATGACTTCAATAGCCATTTAAGAGTTACTTAATAAAAAGAGTGATAAAATATTGTAAACAAAATAAACAAATCCAATATGGTTTGTTTATTTATTGGTATTGTAAATTTATTCTGTGGCGCTCTACATAAAGGCACTATAATTAAACATTAATTAAGATTGAAGGTTTAGCATAAATGTAATGTGTAACATAAATGTTAGGTACAATATTATTTCAAACTATGGATAGTTGACCCGCGGCATCGCCTGTTTTTTATAGTTTTTGTCACCATTAACCTTCCCTCGACTAATACAAAAATCGTCCCAGACGTTCTTGAGTTTTATCTAGGCTAACAAACAAAAAATAACTTACCTATTAAACAGTTGCGACTTAACCTTAACACCGCATGAACACCGCCGATAGACTTACACGTGCGATACGGTTTAGCCAAATTTAGTGACAAAGTGCTTGACAATTTAAGCGTACAGGTAGCTGGGCAAAGAAAATACAATAATCCTGCTATAATATGAACTAAACGATTATAACCATTTTAAAAATCCCCTACTATACCTACGTGGGAAAACAAACGTGTTTTTACAGATTTGTATACTTGATTTGGCAAGTATACCGGTACCTATGAGGAGATTTACTTAATTTTTTATAGGAAACTAAGAATAGGTAGTACTCACCTACACCGAAAAGAAAATGCAAATTTATTTAGAACTATAAAAGTAAAGGTATCTGTACCCTGGGTGTGGGTAGGTTTAGGTTTGCAATGCAAAGAAAAATATTGTAAACAAAAACTTTAAATTTGATAATGTTCCAACACTTTCGGAAATCTTTGCAGGAATTTAAGCCTAAACCCACAGATAACGGGGTATATCTGTGCCTAAACCGAATGATATAATGTCATGTGTCATGTCATAATAAACATTATGTCACCGTCGCTTTGTTGATTTGTTTTCATAACGTCAGTTTTCAGGAATTTCAGGGCTGTACTTTTCATTAAAAAGTGTTTGCTATTGTGCACTATCAGAAAAAAATGCGTTATAATTTATAGCTATACACAAAAGGAAAAGACTTAAAAAGTCATTGATTCTACAACGTAATATAATATTAAATAAGTACTTATTACCATTTAGGTACTGAAATCAGAAGCGTCTGCTTTGAACATCAAAAGAAATTGCTGTTAATTTGTTACATTTTTCTTATATAACAATGAGTAAAACCAGAAAATTGGTAAGTGTCTAAATTTTCTTCTTAGCCTATTGTAACAGTTGAAATAGTTAGTAGGTGCACAAGTTAATTGTTAAATAAAATTATTATAAGTAGGTATGTAGGTACCTACCTACTCAACATACCTACTTCAACAGTTAACGTGAAACTAAAAAGCCTTAACATAATGTTACATTTACATTACAATGTTTATTTTGTTTGTTAAAGGTTTTGGAGAGTTTTAAAAAGCTACACCGGACAAGACTGATAGTTTTTTCTGGGGATGTAAAAGCACTGAATGCTGCTAGAATCAAAATAAATGAAGAATATCATAAAAATAAGCATGTAAATGATGAAGAATCAATCAAAGCGGTGTGTACTGTCTTATATTGTAAATACACAAGAATCAACTATTTAATTAAAATTAGATGTTTTATAATGTACAATATACAGAATATCTAATTAAAGGCTCTGGCTAGCCCTTAACTTAGATAGATATTCTGAATATTGATTTTTATTAAGAATTATTTGCTATACATTTTTACAATTTTAAGTATTGTTTCTGTTTGCACATTTTCATTTAAGTCTATTTAGGTATTAATGTTTTCACTATATTATTTCTTTGCAGATGGTTAAATTTAGTGAAGAGGTGGCTAAAGAGTTGAGGACTCAAGTAATACAAGCACGAGAAATCAAACCCGGAGTATTTGGTGTGTATAGAAAGCAGTTGTTATGTAAAGTAGCTTGGCTAACTAGATTGATACTGACAAAACATACAGATTTTTTTGATATTTTAAAATTAAAACCCCAATAGCCAGACACATTCCCCTCCCCAGAATATAAAAGAAGAAGAAGATACTTATATTAAAATTATGTGCTATGTTATTTTTTAAAAATTTGCATAAAGTTATAGTACACAATTGGGTGTGCATTTAGTTTATATCTGTATATTTTTTTATGTTAGCATCTATTCTTAATGGCTAGTAGAAATACTATAATTATATGCTTGAAATTCGTGTTGTTTCAGAGGCTAAGATTACAGAAGATACCATGAAGTTGAAAAATGTACCATTTAATGATCTTGCTGTTATAGATGATTCTGCTAATACACCATGTTGTCAAGAACAAACAAAAAATAAAAATACTTAATCTTGAAAAGTTAATGATTAACTAGGTACTGTACTATATAATATATTAACTGGGTAGTATATCGAAAATTACTAAATCAGAATAAATTAATTATTATATATTTCCATACATTTTTCTGTAATATTTGTTACCTACAACATAAGTTGAAATACCTACCTATCCCTAATGTTTATCAAGTGATTTACTAGTCAAAGTTTAAAATTAGATATTCTTCGTAGTGACTAATAAAAATAACATTAGATGTTAAATAATGTTCTGTTTTACTTTTTTTGCCAATCCCAATAAAGTCCTTAAATATTTATTATAATATTTTAATATTTTTTTATTATTGCTAAATAAGTCACTAAGTACTGTCAAAAAAATGACAATATGGCCATAAACCAAATGCCAGTGTCTAGTGTCTATCAGTGTACTGTCAAGTGACTGACAATGACAAGTCGAAGGACAAAAAATCGAACAACATAAAAAAGGAAAATCACGAAAAAGGCCTGAAAAATAT
Source organism: Chloroclystis v-ata (assembly GCA_963691955.1). Lineage (NCBI taxonomy): Eukaryota > Metazoa > Arthropoda > Insecta > Lepidoptera > Geometridae > Chloroclystis > Chloroclystis v-ata. The sequence goes on along the minus strand of OY829902.1, from coordinate 3,439,236 downwards.
TTTTCAGGTCCTCAACATGCTATCTAAATCGCTTGCTTCGAGAGCTCTTCTTCTAAGGAGCCTTAAAAATGCGGCCGACAATCTAAAACAATCAAAAAGGAACGCTGGTCATGGGTAAGTAAGGTGTTATGTCATTTATTTCTCTACAGCATGCCTTTTTGAGATAAAATCAAATTTAAACACTATAAAACCCTTAAAAATTCTTTCTGTATTCTTCAATCTGCTTTGCCGATCTGTTTAGAATCATCTGGTGACATATAAGAATTACAAAAGTTTAGTGTAGGGTGTAAAACCTTTAATAGCCCCTTCATGTTAGGGATTAAAATACCGATAAACCTTTCTTAGATTACAAACTTAACGATTTTATTTTTATTCTAGTACCTGGAGTTACCGTATGCCACCACCTATGCCCTCAAAGAAGACAATTATGTTGGCAGAAGGGATAGGTGCTGTAGCATGGTGGTGGATTTTCTACCATATCATCACAGAGCCAGACCACATTACAGTAAGTATCTAATTATAGTATCTGTTCTCACTATAATTAATAAGTTACCTACCTATTGCGTTTTCTAAATAGGTAAAGTGTCTTATCATAACTAGAATACCCATTCTAATTCTAATTTGTTGTGGGGGAACTAGGATCTGCACTGACGTCTCGCTATGGAGCGTATTGTGCATTGTGGGTAGTTACCCATAATGTATTCACGTTCTGATAATGGGTTACCATGATAGGGTTTAGGGGATTTAGAATGATCACTATGCTAACCATGTATGATGGTGATTGCAGTAAGTTAGTACAGTACTTAGAATTATGAAGAAAGAAAGAAATTCTGCTGTAGAAGTTTTAAGTTTAATACCTAAAACTACTGCTAATTTCATAAAATAAAGGTTGGTATTGACCAACCTATATTTTATTTTATGAAATTAGTAATAACAACTTCTTATACATATTTAAGTACAAATAATACATTTATTTTTAATCTTTCAGGGCGAGTGGCCATATGTAGATCCTAGGACCTGGACTGATGCAGAACTGGGCATTCCTTCTGATGCATCTGGGAGTCTTAGAAACTGAAACTATAATATTTATTGTATCAATGTGTTAGAAATTAAATTGTTATCATAAAATAATTATGTACCTATGTAATTTGATTTAAATGGATAACCCTATTTATTAATTGATCTGTAGTTGATGCCTGATAGAAAAAAGATGAGGATATTTTTTAATCATACATTTAGTTGTATCAACAGCCGGCTCACTTGGAGCACACAACAATATTAATAGAATATAGAATAGGTGAAGAATGCAATATCAGTTTAGGGAATATTTAAAATTAAAACTGGGATATAACAATTTTTTATTAAATGTAATGGTGTTGGTGGTGCTGTAGAAGTTTGGCGGCTAATTTTGACACGCTCGCCTGAGTGGTTATTTGCATCCCCAGCTTAGACCTAATTTCACCACTCTCTGTTAGTTTAACATCCCAATAAGTATATTAACAGTCCGTCAATATACATAAACTGTCCGTCATTAAACATAACGGGATGTTAAACTAACAAACAGAGAGTGGTGAAATTAGGCCTTATACTGGTACCGGGATTATTCCTCATTATTTTATGTAGTGTAAAGTTTCGACATAGATAGCGCTGACCGAAGCATTGCATTCTATAAACCTCTGTTCTCAACTTTAACAGAGTTTAATGAATTAATATACAGATCCGTATTATTTCGATTAAAGGTACCATATTCCTCTATCTATTTATGTACGTATGTTGTTATAGATAAAGAAATTTACATAAAATTTACTTAAAAATTTTCTAACAGTATGTCAATGTCATGACTACATAATGGCGTTGACAGATTTTCATAGCGCGCAGGCAGATCTAAGAACTGTCAAAATCAGTGAAATCTCCCAAAAAGTCCACAGTACACGCTTCACAATTTTCTTGATAGTGTCGATCAAGATATTGATAAAAATCCCTGGTTGTCGGTTGTGATTTCAGTGAAAGTGCAGTGTTCTATATCTGTGTATTTAAAGTGATGATGTGACAAGTTTATAATTCGAAATGGAGACGAATGCAAATCAGAAGGGTGAGTAACAACATCTCGCTAGAAGAATACATATTGCTTGTTTGTGTTTGAATAACTGTAACAGTGATTCTTCCGGCAATTACTAGCCTACGAGCATTTATTTGTAGACTCTATTTTGCTATTTCAAGGGCCGGTTTCTTTACAAAGCAGCAAATCTCCTGGATTTGTGTATTTAGGTAGTGACATAGTTTTCGATTTCAAGACGGAATTCGCTTATCTAGCATTATCATTATCACAGTGGAATGAGTATTCTTTGTGTAAATCAAACTAAAAATTATAAATGTGGTTATTAAGATCTGACATTCATCAGCAGCAATGTAGTGTCAATATTGTGTTTTCTAAGTACTCGTGAATGACTCATATTGTTGTGATGTCATAGAGCCTACAGTTTAGAATAATAAACAATACTAGATTTTACATTTTATATATTTTAAGATAAGATTATAAATTATAGGTCACATTAGATTCTGATATTTCAAACCTAGTAATTTTTTGATTGGTTATTGATATGCTTATTTACATGAAATCTTCAATAAAAACAAAAAAAAACAGTTTCTCACAGTAGATTTAACTACTAGAAAAGTAAGACCCTAATTAGGCCTTAAGTAATGGTATTGCATTTAAATGGTTGGCACTTAATAATTACCAAGAAATACTTAGGATGTACAACTACATAAACCATAATGATTAAGTACTTTAAATGACAAAAACATTACCTACTTTACTCTTTTTTTATTACAAAATTTATTATTGTAGTTTTATTGCTTTACTATTTCCTATCAACAAGTTACCTTCGATTTTAAGTAATAAGAAATCTTCGTTCCAGTGTCCTGCATGGTAAACTATGTTTATGAGGCTTCGGAGCCGGATGAGCTGTCAATCAGGCCGGGGGATGTCCTACGGGATGTGGAACGGCTGTCCGGGGGGTGGTGGAGGGGGGAGCTGAGAGGCCGAAAGGGGATGTTCCCTGATAACTTTGTGTCTGTGATTACAGATAGCAGTAATGCAAGGTAAGAGTTTTTAAGTTGCTGGTTTTCTAAAATAAATACATAAATAGGACTGCTCATTGATACACTCTTGAGTTCCTACTTATGTACAGTAACAATGAGAATGTTGAACTACTGCTGTAATAGATAAACTGTGAGATTGTGTCACTAAAGGATAACTGTTTTATAAGCTGGTGGTTTTTTACCTGTTGTCACATCTTAATGGTCCTTGAAATGTCAACCATATTTTAATAATTAATATTTTACAAACTTGCACTGTTTGACCAGGAATGTTGAACAACTGCTAAAGAAATAAAACTGTCATTATGTGAAGCCTATAACTAAAGAATATCTGTCTTTTTCTAGCTTGTTTCATAATGATGTCCCTTTACTGGTTGTTGCATCTTAAAGGCCTTTAGCATAATTATTTTAATACTCATTAAGCAAAAGAATAGCTTGCTGTATATTACCTCTCCACTCTTAAAGTTATTAAGATTCATATGAAATTTCAGTATGGATATATCATTAACCAGATCAATCCATATTAAGTATGTCCCACTAGTGAAAATGGCTAAGAGTAATGTTAAATTACGTAAGAAGTGAATGTGATTAAATACTGATAAATATTTTTCTAAATAAAAAATCTTATGTGATCAAAATTATGTAGTTACCTTAATGTAATCTAGATCAAACATAACATTGCCATCTACTTCTCAAAACAAGAACTTTACAACTTCGGCATTAGTAGGTCATCTTGTGACTTAAGAACATAATGATTTGTGAATTAGAACCAAAAATTATCATATTTGAATAACTTTATTCAAATGAGTGATAATTTTATTCACAGAACTAGTTAGTTATGTAACAATCATGACACACTGAATGTAATCTTTGGAATTCGTCATCTCATTGCTTTCATAATGTTCATCTTACTTTAAATAGGACTACTTAAAAAAATATTGCTGGACAATTCAAACAGCAAGATCTAGCCGTAAATATTTCTTTACTGAAGACCACCTATCTGCTGCTTTATTATTTACCTTTTAAACACTTCAGTAATAAACATTGTAAAGGTCATACATTTTTACGTGAGACCCTTTCCATTACATAAAGATCTTTTTATAACACAATCAGTCTAATGATTTTATTTTTTATTTATTATTACCGTTTGGGACTTAACATACGATTTTATGATAGACTAGCTTTCCGCCCTGCGGCTTCGCCCGCGTTTTACACTTTCCCGCAATTTTCTTTGCTATGTTATAGCCTATGTTACTCGGGGATAATGTAGCTTTCCAAAGGTGAAAGAATTTTTGAAATCGGTCCAGTAGTTTCGGAGCCTATTCATTACAAACAAACAAACAAACAAATCTTTCCTCTTTATAATATTAGTATAGATTAGTATAGATATCAGCTTGTTAGCAAGGACACAACAAAAGTTACTGCTTACTCTTCAAAGGCATTCGAGAGGCATTTAAATTCGTAATCGCATTCATAACGGTGTGCATAAACAATTGTTCTTATCATTAATCACATTTTAGGCTATCAAAAAATCACGAGATATCCAAATATGTTCAAGTTTCATGAAGTACGGATAAAACACTGGCACTTCTATTAATAAATCGCGAATAACTTAACTTCATAAATAACCATGTACCTATATTCTTCCTTATAACAAATATAATATTTTATGGTTCATAGGATAATAAGTAATAATAAACATAAACATGGTATTTCAGTATGTAATCATATTTATTTTTGAATCGTCTCCGTTAAATTGTACACATGCTTCCTCAATCAGTGATGTCATACATCGTATTGTAGTGATTGGATATACAGGAGGCTTATAGCTAATATACCTTGCGGTAGCGGTGGCAGAGAGAATCTACGAATAGCTCTAAAGCTAGGTACAGACTGAAGAAATGAGCTTGCTGCATAAGATGGGTCTTAACAGGTTCACACAACGGTCTTTGGAATGTCAAGCATATATTAATACCCATATTTTGGTTACTTTTACCTCACTACACGTCCGGCAAATGTAGATGTGTACCGGATAACAGCGAAAGTAGTCAGCAACCGTAACTGGTTTATATTAACTAAGTATTTGAGAAAATTCTGTTATGTATATATTATGTTGTTACATATTACGTCATTTCAGTAAACTGATACACTATTAATTTACATTGCTTAAGAGCTTACCATGGGGCTAGATGTTGCTATGTGAATTTATTGTCCGGCAATATTTATTTATTTATTTATTGCTAATGTTTGGGATAGGGAAGATTAATTGATTTAGTATAGCTGTTGTGCTTAATATAAAGATTTAGATTTAACTCCGATATTTTTAGAGAATCTCTACCTGTTTTTTCCATTGAAGATTGTATTGTTGACCAAATTATGGAATTACCATACCTATACTCTGAGATTTAAACTACTTACTTAAGGCGTAGATATGCGTGAATTTGGTAAATTTGGGTTCAGCAGAAACCATTTATTTCCTTGTTCTTTAACAGAATTGCTTTGAAAAAATTACACAATAATCTATGCCATATAAGGCATTATCTCCTGAGGCCGAAATTTCATTTTTTTTATTTTAAGTACCTGAAATAATAGTGTAAAATACCGTCTACTTTTTCAGCAAGAACCGTTTAAATCCTAATCTATTAATCATAAGATTTTTTAATTTTCATCACCATATAGAATAAAAGAATACCAATCATCTCCTGAGCTTACTTTTTCGAAAAAAAATCCCAGCGATTTTTAACGAATTTTTTACGTAAAACGACACACGCAATGCGCGATCTTCCCCTTCGCGGGCCCTTCAATTCAGTGCGGGGCGAGACGTTGTGCTGGACGGACGTATGACAATTTTCTCCGTGCGCCGTACTAACTAATAATATTCTGTGCCGGAACCAATTTTATAAGTAGTTTGTCATTTATAACTAGCTGCCCCCGCGCGACTTCTGCTCGCCGTATACTTTTATTTGCAACTATGTATCTCCATACTAAATTTCATCCAAATCAAATTTTCCCGCGTAAGCATATATTTTCCCGCGGAAGCATGTATTTATCCGCGGTAAATAGTCTCTCGCCATATACTTTTATTTGCAACTATCTCCATACTAAATTTCATCTATATCAAATTTTCCCGCGGAAACATGTATTTTTCCGCGGTAAAAAGTCTGCTCTTTCTCCCCTGAGAAAGATCTCTAAAGAGTGTATGTGCCAAATTTCATCAAAATCGGTTGAGAGGTGCGGGAAGCGTAACAGACAGACAGACAGAGTTACTTTCGCATTTCAATTTTGTATATATTGTTTGGCGTGTAAAAATTTGACGCATTGCTTCAGATTACAATAATAGTGTCTATTGTATGCACAGATCACCGAAACTAGATTACCTCATTAGAATACTTTTGTTCCGATTCAAACGCACCTAAATTGGAGGAAGATGCGGGTTGCGGGGACTGGAACAAAGGCGTTGTAGCAAATAGCATCATGTAGGTAGGTAGATATGTATTTATTTTTGGTATACACAAAACCTGTAGAACTTAAAAATTTAAAAATAATATTAGAAAAATTTATCACAAATAATTCATTTGACTGAGTGAGTAAGTAATAAACATATTTAAACGGTTTATGGATAACTTATTTATTTTTACATACAATAATACCGAGAGACCCGCTTATATACGTCGTCTATCATTTTTAACGATATCGATTAGAGTTTACATCACTAACGTTACACGTGCTTTCGCCGAGAAGGACAACGAGTGCAATAAGCGCAATGCGGAAAAGAGACAAGTGAACATCCTTTGTACGAGTCTCCATTATATGCTGACCTCTTCAATTGCGTTAGACTATAGAAACGTATATGAAGTTCACGGGTCTGACACTTACTTGGTCGCAACTAAAGCCGTGTTTCGAGGCGGGGCTTTTCATAATGGTTGATTTAACCATTTGTTTGGCGCGCGGTCGTCGCTTGTCATGCGGTATCTAGTGGGGTTTATCTATGATTGTAGGCTACACAACTAATTCTGGTTAGCGCTGGGCGTAATATTTTCGATACGCCAGCGCCACGCGGGGCACGCGGTCGCTGTTGTCAACTCTCGTAGTCGTTTCTGCCGCGATTTTCACTGCATACACGCTCTTAATACAACTTATGTACTTATTTATCTATTAGTTTATCTCCTATGTTCAAAACACACACCTTTGGCATTTAGCCCCAAACTAAGCAGATAATTAAACGAATTGCTACGTCTTTTATCACTAATATCACAATGTACTCAGCTTTGACAACAAGACAATTGCCAATTTATATTGTTTGTGGGATTGCGTATTTTGAATAGATTCATCACCAATCTTCTGAACCGATTTTAAAAATTAATTCTTCAAAGTTTTATTATTTTTAAGTTTCTCAAGTTTACATTTCTCTGTAGTAGGTATTTTCCCGCGATATAATCCATTCAACGTGGGCAAAGCACCTGTGTTATGCTAGTTTTAAAATACAGTGACTTCACCCTATGATTCACTTGCTTTCTTCCCGCCGGACGTCACGTCACCTTTACAATCCTGAAGGTAATTATTTTCACGATTAGTAGAAATAATAATGATTGTGGCCGCTATCTAATCGCACTGATAACGATAACACAGCTCACAGCCAGCCAGTGTTTACTGTGCGGCCCTTGCGATATTATAAAATTCATACTTGAGGAATAAAAATCTTGTACGTTTTGTTTACGTTTTGTGTCCCGTGGATTGTTTTATTTTTTTTACTGTGAGTTTCCTATTGTGATCCATGGTGAAGATTCCGTTTTTAAGGGGATTGAAACGAAAAAGGTATCTGATTTATAATATAATTTTACTAAGTTACTATTACTAAGCTTTTATCATCCCTTTATTAGGCAAATGCCTCAAAACCTTTCGCTTTTATCCAGCTTTGCCAGTTAATAATACAGGCTACTCTAGTATTTTATATTAAAACGTTTTAAGTACCTACTTAAAGTTTAACAATAAATAATATGATAATGATAAGTGATTTTGGGTGGGGCTAGTAGGGACCGTGCAAATATGTACTTAGTGTCGGGGATTACTCATCTTAAAAGTCAAGTAGTAAGTCCTTTGTAACATTATTCATCTTTAAATATATTTATTTTTAGTTGAGGCTGTAAACCCTGGCTATACGGGACGTTGTAGTGTCATTATCTTCCTGCCCTTTCAGCACAACATGTCCTTTTCTTCTATTTTCTCTCCTTTCTTCCACATTATCATCCTTCACATAGTCCATTTATCTTTTCTTCGGCCTACCTTTCCTTAAAATACCCATACTCATTCTTAACGCTCGTCACATGACTTTAATTCCTTATTACAGTTATTATTACATTATTTGTTATTATTACGTTGTAGTGTCTGGGTCTTTATTCAATATAAATATCAAGAGTAGATAACTCTTCAAAAAGTTTGGGAACATCCACAGGTACTCTCGATATTTGTCTTTTTGAAGCACAAACATTATTTTTCAAGATGGAACCGTCCTGAGGGACGCGGCGGTCTATTAAGATTGACAGAATAAATATCAAGCCAATTTCTGTGATGTGTGACTTTAATAAAGGAACATGAAATATAAAACCTTGGAATAAACTAGCGGATAAGGTCTTATAATCATACGTATAACATCAAAACAAGTGGCATTTTATAAAACAAACAATGTTGACATAAAGTGCAAGGTTCTTAATTAAAATCACAATTTATTATTATGAATGAGATCCTGCTTGGAGGAGATTTTTCCTGTTGCCCTATTCTCTCTAGCCGTTGCCCTTTGCCTTACCCGTGCAAACACGGGTCATAATTAAGTTGTTACAATATACATAGTATACAATACACACAGCCAGCACCATACATGTTTTACCTTATAGGTATGCAAAATTAATCAATTTTAAAATTACATATAATATATATCATTATCCTTCTCCATTAAAAAGTTATTCAGAATTCAAAAAAGTTTATTCAGAATGTTTTATTATAAGTTATTAGGTATTAACAAATCTATAACTAGATTATGCTTACTGAGATTAAGAAAATTGTACCGATTTATTTACAACTTACAACACTTTTTTTTTGACTTAGTTCTATTAGGGATATCCTATCTTGAATTTTATTTAGAATAAAGTGTTTTTAAAAAGAGAATAACAATTATAACGTTGGTGTTTGTTAGCAGAGGCGCCGGCGCGCCGGGGCGGTGTCGCGCCGTGTTCAGCTACCAACCGGCCAACCCCGATGAGTTGCCGCTCAGCGTCGGCGACGTCATCGACGTGCTGGGAGAGGTAACTATCTCGCTCACCCCGCAATGTGTCGGCTTACTTAGTTAGTTGGCGGTGTCGCGCCGTGTTCAGCTACCAGCCGGCCAACCCCGATGAGTTGCCGCTCAGCGTCGGCGACGTCATCGACGTGCTGGGAGAGGTAACTATCTCGCTCACCCCGCAATGGTTTTACTAGATAGATAGATAGATAGAACATTTATTTAATTGTCACACAAGAAACACTTAACAAGTACATATACATTCTTAAATACAATTCGAGTGCATGTATGACTCGTTAAAACAATTTACAAGTATGTCATTTCTATTAATTAGTAATAATAATAATTTACAAATGCTGCTGTATAGGGGCTAATAATTAATAATAGTTTGGATTAGTTAGTTATTTAGTAAAGGCACCGGTGTGGACGGGTTGTTAACAGCTACCCGGCCAGCGTTGGTGGCTACGTTCATCAACGTTCTGGGAGAGGTAATAAACAATACCTTGCGGCACATCATCATTATAGTCATAAGGGATAGGGGGGCGGGTAGGTGATCGCATTAAGTTCTTACGGTTCACAGAACGACGCTGCTGCCCGTCTTTACAATCAAATCTGATGCATCCTAGTCTAACGTCCGTCCCCATCATAAGCTTAGAAAATTAAGTATACCAATCGTATTGTATTCTTCCTTGGTCATGAAGTCATGAAATCATCACTGATGATGATTGCCACACAATGAACCATAAGTAAAATACTGTGCCTGTGTAATATTTTCAAACATTATTTACTCACTTATCTATTTACATTTTCAGGTAGAAGAAGGTTGGTGGCAAGGCAAGCGCCAGGGGCGAGTGGGGGTGTTCCCTTCCAACTTCGTGGTGATGCTGGATCCACCAGCGTCCACCACGCCGGTGGACCCGGCACCTGCTCTTCCCCCCAAACCGGGTAAGTAAGAGCTAATGTAATCGACATTTTGAAATATCACTGTTCTAGATTGATCTCTGAGCCATTGTGATCGATAGTATTAAATAATTATATTCTTGATTATTCTTGGCCATTCTAGAAATTCTAAGAAATATTTTTTTGGAGCGATATTTTTTGGTTTCCCTCGCTTACGAATAAATTACTTTGAAGCCTTAGAAATAAAGTGTTGGAGTAATAAGTAATGTTACTAGGTATGCCAAATCGCTTGAAATGTTGTATCAGTAAAGCCTGCGTGTATACAAATACACTAGTTTTTGTTTAGTTAAAAAGTACCTAGTAGTTTTGATTTTATAGGCATTCAAAGTTTCGAAAAATATCGAGTCTCGCTAACAGTCACATGAGCGCTTGTGACGTCATAGTTTAACGTCGCGCGGGCCACGGCCCGCTTAGTATCAAGTCGCCAGCAGATTATAGTAGTAGTGCAATAGCTTGCGCAGTATTTTGTTGTGTTTTCGTCCGCGTATTAAGTTAATAGTTTAAATAGTAGTACTTAAATATTATTCGATTTATAAAATGGATGAAGATAACTCAAATAGTAGAAGTACCTACCTACCATTAAACTTTGACGTTAAAGACAATATTACCTATATGTATTAAAGTTTTGTTGCTATTGGTATTTATCTATATACTATAGGTAGGTACCGCTGTTCTTAGTAAATTTAAATAAACAATATTGATTTATTGCAAACAAGCTTCTTAGTAAATTTAAATGAACAATACATTGATTTATTGCAAACGAGTACACTTCTTATCAATCAACATCTAGAACTTTACATTTTCTTAGGATTAAAAGTAGCCTATGTGTTATTCTAGACTTCGTCCAGATCCGTTCAGTAGTTTTTTCGTGAAAGATATCAAACACACTAACTCACTTTCGCATTTATACTATTCGTAGGAAGTATGTAGGATAGATACTTAGGATGTAAATGTAGTAGCTTGAACGTTACAGATGTACTAAACCTATTTTTTTAGGGTTCCGTAGCCAAATGGCAAAAACGGAACCCTTATAGATTCGTCATGTCCGTCCGTCCGTCCGTCCGTCCATCCGTCCGTCCGTCCGTCCGTCCGTATGTCACAGTCGTTTTTCTCCGAAACTATAAGAGCTATAAAGCTGAAATTTGGTAAGTAGATGTATTCCGTGAACCGTACTAAGATTTCATAAAAAAATTGAAAAAAAAAAATTACATTCAGTCCTATGTATGGGGACCCCCCATACATAGGACTGAAACTTAAAAACGTTTTTTAATCGGACCCATACGTGTGGGTTATCGATGAATAGGTCTTTAAAAATCATAACAATATTTCTAAAACCATTTAATTTTAAACTCAATAGTTTGGACGTGAGACTCTTCCAAAGTGCAAAACAGAGTGTCCCCCCCCCCTCTAGTTTCTTAAATAAGAAGATGATAAATCTAGAAAAAATATATATTGTACATAACCATAAAAACTAACAACGAAAATTGGTTTGAACGAAATCTATGAAGTAGTTTTTTTATAGTACGTCATAAACTATTTCATATAAACAATTACTGCGGAAGCCTACATGGGCGAGTCCGACTCGCACTTGGCCACTTTTATTTGTATTTATTTTACTTACAATATGCGTGAGGCCGTTTATTTTGATTTAAAACTTGTTTATGCGCTTCTATACACTTATCTATACGAATCTATACTTAATATTATAAAGCGGAAGAGTTTGATTGATTGGTTGTTTGTTTGAACGCGCTAATCTCAGGAACCGCTGGTCCGATTTCAAAAATTCTTTCAGTGTTGGATAGTCCATTTATCGAGGAAGGTTATAAGCTATATTACATTTTCAAAAAAAGTAGGGATCCGCACGGAAAACCCAAATATGTCACCCAAGATGTAAAAAAAAAATCTTATATCGCATGCGCTGCGAAAAGTATTCATTTTAGAAATATACAATGTACTACAATTTTGTAGAACACATTAATATCTACAAAAAATGTCGCAACAGCATATTTCTAACTATTATAGTTACGTCACAATAACAAGCGAATGCAAGCGGACTGAGTGAACCAGACTGATCGTGCTAAACTATGACGTCACACCGTAACCGGCGGCTCGCGTCGTACGGTTACAACTTGTTTTACTTCTAAATCGGAAACTAATTGATGTATCGAAGTAATTCTTTCACTAGTATTTTTTATATTTGACATAGAATATGGAGTGCTATTCATCAAAATTAGGTAACATTATCAATTGAGGAAATGTTACAACAAGATTAATTATATATTGGTTGTCTGCCACCGTTATTGTGAAACTATTTTCTTCATTGAATTACATTATGGAGAGCAAGATAATAAAAAATTTAATATCCCTATTCTAATTGTTGATGTTTTGTGTTTCAAATATCTTTAAATTACTTAGCATAACCGAATAATCACATCATCAAGTAATGATTCATGCTCATCAGATTACTAGATTAATTTGCTTATTGAAGTTAAAAAGGATATCATAACAATTTATAAATTGCCTTGAGTCCCAGCAATGCGAACGGGTCATATGAAGTCATATCATATTGAATCAGCCCGTCATTTAATAAAGTATGAGTATTTATTAAGTGTTCGACTGACCAATATAATTTGAGCCCGACAAAGAACATTTCGAGTGGAATCTAAACATTCTAGTGTCGACACTGACTTCGTTTTAAAAGCTACTTTAGTCTAGACTAGAGTATATTAGTTAAAATATAGTATATTTAGTAGATTAGATTAGATTTTCGCTAGATTAGATTTTCGCTGTATTAAGACATGAAACGGGTAATATTATGTACCCAATTTGAATTTTTTAATTGAATGTTTTGCTCGACGACTTTTTCGCTGTTGTGTCACGCGTACCTACTTTTACAAGACAAAAAGCTCGAGGCTCATTAACGGGTGCAAAATATCTGATAAACTTAATAAAATCCATACTGAGATAAACGGGCAATACACGAATCTTATTTACGTTGACTTTTGATCAACCGCTTCGTCCCAGAACGTGGGACTTCTTCAGGATCATGGACACTGCAAGGACACGGATCACGACCGCTCGCCGGTCCGCAGTGCACTGATAATAAATCCCTTATTTTGTCACGTTGCGTGGTCGTGATTTTATTTTTTAATTATAATTTTTAAGATATTAAATACTAATATATAAACTTAGTTAGTATTTATCAACATCTAAAGCTTTATCTATACTAATATTATAAAGCTGAAGAGTTTGATTGTTTGTTTGTTTGTTTGAACGCGCTAATCTCAGGAACCGCTGGTCCGATTTAAAAAATTCTTTCAGTGTTGGATAGTCCATATATCGAGGAAGGTTATAGGCTATATTTTATGGAAAAAAAAGCAAGCGAAGCTGTTGGCGGTCGGCTAGTAATGTATAAGAAGTATTTAAAGTAGTTTGAATTACTTAGCTTTCTTTTTATAAGTATCTAGCCGACCGCCAACAGCTTCGCTTGCTTTTTTCACATGATTAAATATTAAATATAGTTAAAAACCATGATAGTTTAAAAAGTTATATCAATAAAAATATTTGTATTTGTCACAGTGAAGGAGCTATGTCGCGTGCTGTTCCCGTACACGGCCGTGAACGAGGACGAGATCACTCTGTCGGAGGGCGACGTCGTCACCATCGTGTCCAAGGAGGCGCCGGACCGGGGCTGGTGGCGCGGCGAGCTGCACGGCCGAGTCGGACTGTTCCCGGACAACTTTGTGCAAATGCTGCCCAGCGGTGAGTCTGCTCTTAAAGACACGACGTCGTCACCATCGTGTCCAAGGAGGCGCCGGACCGGGGCTGGTGGCGCGGCGAGCTGCACGGCCGAGTCGGACTGTTCCCGGACAACTTTGTGCAAATGCTGCCCAGCGGTGAGTCTGCTCTTAAAGACACGACGTCGTCACCATCGTGTCCAAGGAGGCGCCGGACCGGGGCTGGTGGCGCGGCGAGCTGCACGGCCGAGTCGGACTGTTCCCGGACAACTTTGTGCAAATGCTGCCCAGCGGTGAGTCTGCTCTTAAAGACACGACGTCGTCACCATCGTGTCCAAGGAGGCGCCGGACCGGGGCTGGTGGCGCGGCGAGCTGCACGGCCGAGTCGGACTGTTCCCGGACAACTTTGTGCAAATGCTGCCCAGCGGTGAGTCTGCTCTTAAAGACACGACGTCGTCACCATCGTGTCCAAGGAGGCGCCGGACCGGGGCTGGTGGCGCGGCGAGCTGCACGGCCGCGTCGGACTGTTCCCGGACAACTTTGTGCAAATGCTGCCCAGCGGTGAGTCTGCTCTTAAAGACACGACGTCGTCACCATCGTGTCCAAGGAGGCGCCGGACCGGGGCTGGTGGCGCGGCGAGCTGCACGGCCGCGTCGGACTGTTCCCGGACAACTTTGTGCAAATGCTGCCCAGCGGTGAGTCTGCTCTTAAAGACACGACGTCGTCACCATCGTGTCCAAGGAGGCGCCGGACCGGGGCTGGTGGCGCGGCGAGCTGCACGGCCGAGTCGGACTGTTCCCGGACAACTTTGTGCAAATGCTGCCCAGCGGTGAGTCTGCTCTTAAAGACACGACGTCGTCACCATCGTGTCCAAGGAGGCGCCGGACCGGGGCTGGTGGCGCGGCGAGCTGCACGGCCGAGTCGGACTGTTCCCGGACAACTTTGTGCAAATGCTGCCCAGCGGTGAGTCTGCTCTTAAAGACACGACGTCGTCACCATCGTGTCCAAGGAGGCGCCGGACCGGGGCTGGTGGCGCGGCGAGCTGCACGGCCGAGTCGGACTGTTCCCGGACAACTTTGTGCAAATGCTGCCCAGCGGTGAGTCTGCTCTTAAAGACACGACGTCGTCACCATCGTGTCCAAGGAGGCGCCGGACCGGGGCTGGTGGCGCGGCGAGCTGCACGGCCGAGTCGGACTGTTCCCGGACAACTTTGTGCAAATGCTGCCCAGCGGTGAGTCTGCTCTTAAAGACACGACGTCGTCACCATCGTGTCCAAGGAGGCGCCGGACCGGGGCTGGTGGCGCGGCGAGCTGCACGGCCGAGTCGGACTGTTCCCGGACAACTTTGTGCAAATGCTGCCCAGCGGTGAGTCTGCTCTTAAAGACACGACGTCGTCACCATCGTGTCCAAGGAGGCGCCGGACCGGGGCTGGTGGCGCGGCGAGCTGCACGGCCGAGTCGGACTGTTCCCGGACAACTTTGTGCAAATGCTGCCCAGCGGTAAGTCTACTCTAAAGGCGCGTTTACGATAAAAAAATTGAGAAAAAATAAATTACATTTGGGGGTCCCTATACATAGGACTGAAATTTAAAAACTTTTTTTTAATCGAACCAATACGTGTGGGGTATCTATGAATAGGTCTTCAAAAATCATAACAATGTTTCTAACACCATTTAATTCTAAACTTAATAGTTTGGATGTGAGACTCTTCCAAAGTGGAAAACAGAGTGTCCCCCCCCCCCTCTAATTTCTAAAATAAGAGGATGATAAATCTAGAAAAAATATATATTGTACATAACCATAAAAACTAACAACGAAAATTGGTTTGAACGAAATCTATCCAGTAGTTTTTTTATAATTCGTCATAAACTATTTCATATAAACAATTGCTGCGGAAGCCTACATGGGCGAGTCCTACTCGCCCTTGGCCAATTTTTACAATACAATACAATGCAAATAGCTTTATTGTAACACTTACAATATACAGGACAATACAAGAAAGAAACAGATACAGTGAAACAATGGGCGGCCTTATCACTAATCCTTTTCATATTTTTAAAACCTGATACTTCAGTTAAGCATTGGTAGCGACATCTACCAGTCCAAACACTACTCTCGGTTCCTCGGCAAATGCCGGCGAAATCCGAAAGTTTTGGTATAATTATACCAAAATAATTATAATAGTTTTATTACAGGGCGCGACCTTTATTGGGACTTTATTATGACTTCATTATTTAAGTTCATAGAGGCCATTTTTGTCTCATAATCGATGGAAACAGAGAGTAATTTCCTAAATCAAATGTTATCATCATAACCTAATATTATAGAAATATTTTTTTTAATTGTTTGTGAGGTTATAGGGGTTATAATTATATAATAATATTATGGATCTATTGAATCAATTCAGTTTTTTCATCTCTACATTATTCAGAGTGGCATAGTCTGTAATATTCCTGGTATTATTATCTGGTAAGCTGGTATTATTTATCGATATTTAATAACAGCTCCCACGCTGACAAAGTCTAATATCTCATAAATAAACACAGCACTTATTGATATTTAAAATTATACGGATATAATTTATACTTCAATTAATAATGTCTAACTGAATACATTACAACATATTAAAATAATAAATTAAATAAACCACTTTCACTTCCTAAAATTGTGTCATTCAAAGTACATTATCAGGAAATGTTCTTGTAAATGAATGTATTTAGTTAATGGAATTATTTTTTAATGCAATTAGGACCTTGATCTTAACACAATGAAATGTAAGATAAGGCTTTGATAAAAACTCTTTGTTTTATTCAGATAGTTAGTTTACTTCGTAGAGTTAATGACAAAACTATGTATACTACAAAGATTAATAATTTTAACACAATATTGTAATATAACAACCTCTGTGGCGCAGCGGGCGAAGGTCCGCCTGCTATTTTATAACAACGAAAATTACTCACGTATTTACAAAGGACGCACTCTCGACGTTTCGAATACAACAAGATCAGTAATGTAGCCGAGACGTCGGGAGTGTGTTAATCCATTGAAAATACGTGAGTAATTCTCTTTGTTATAAAATACCTAATTAGTACAACTCACGAAAATTTTGAACGTGTAATAGTAGGTATTATCATCTGTACTAAGAATTGGGTCAGATGAATAACATTAATCATATCACTATTTTAAAACGCCATTTTTACTGTCAAGGAAACAAATACAATACAATACATCTATTCTAAAGACGCAGTATACATTGTTGTATGAAGGATCCGTTTGTATGTTTGTCTATGAATATTGTTCTTTATAGTTCTAATATAGATTTTGTTTATGACTATAACCTTTAACCAAATTTACTGAAGAGCCGACGATTTACGAAATTTATCATAAGCCTAAGGTATTTATTCTAATGTAATGTTAGTGACCCAGTTTTAGCAGCATAAAAGAGTTCGAACATGTATTTGGAACTCAGGAATTTCATAACAAAGATTCTTTGTTTTAACTAATTATTATCATAATAATAACTCATAAGTCCCTTTTATCTTGATTGTATTGGGGAGAGAAGGAGGGGAGACCAAAAGTAGGACTTCTGGTCACTCACTGGTCTCGTTAGCGGTATCAAGAACTATATAATTATAATCATAATCATAAATCATTTATTGCAACAAATCGAGTAGGTTTACATAGGTCTTAGACACTTAGCATGCAATATTTTTTGCTTATAAAATATTGAATTTAGTTATTAACAAAATGTTATTTTATTTATGTGTCATTTGTTTGTTATAATATAACCACTTTGATAAAGGACCTCGATAACGGTAATTTACCGGTACATACGATTGTTCTCGACGTACATTCCTGAGGTCGTGGGTTCAAACCCTGTCTCGCACCTCTGGATTTTTCTATTAAAAATGTAATGTGCAAAAACACGTGCTCTAACAGTTAAGGCAAACATCGTGAGGAAACCGGCATGTTCTGAAAAGTTTGAAGGACATTTGTCATTCACTAATGTATCCAAAATCAAAGTCGTGTTTATCCGGCCAGTAAAGTACTATGCTAAGATGACTTCATAGTTTGTAAACACGAAGTATCTATTGACTTTGCGAAGGCCTTGCGTGGTCGTGATTTTGCGTAACTTGTAATATCGTCGCCCTTGTCTTATCTAAGTTAACTTCCATGGTTAGTCGTTGGTTAGATCGCGGTCTGTTGTGTACATTTGCGCAACGGATATACCGTTTTTGTGTCGCTAATCTGACCTTAATTTAACATGGATTTTTCATTTGTATTATATTTGTTTTAGATAAATTATTATATTCTAAATAACAGTGTGTGTTATAATATAACATTTATAAAGTTTGTAGTTTTTGGACTATTTTGTGTGTGTGTAAAGTTTAACAATAGTTCCAATGAGTGTTGAAGTTGATAGTGAGTATTTTGTTTGTTATTTTTGTTTGCAACATAAAAAAATATCCTATGTGCTTTACCTGGTTTACAATACAACAACACGATATTCTCTTATATAAATAGATAGATATATATTATGTTTGTTGTGACATCGGAAAAAGGTAAAAAGGTGAAGATGTCGATATAGACAGAAGTATCTAATTGACTATACGAGTTCATCTAAATATATCTCTAAA
This sequence comes from Chloroclystis v-ata, assembly GCA_963691955.1. Classification (NCBI taxonomy): domain Eukaryota; kingdom Metazoa; phylum Arthropoda; class Insecta; order Lepidoptera; family Geometridae; genus Chloroclystis; species Chloroclystis v-ata. The sequence continues at coordinate 3,420,530 of OY829902.1, read as the reverse complement.
GCATAACATTATGCGGTGATCTAATAGCCATAAAGAGTGATGTGTCTATTGCCGATGCAATCAATCAATCCCATGCATAATTTATAGCGAAGTTCATTCGGTATACAGATTCCACAATATGATATAAATTTTTGATATATAACTGAAGGTGGAGATATATTTAATTGTATTAGTGTCGCTTTTTGTCTTTGCTGTTGCATTGATATTTTCTATAATAAAAGTGATAATAATGTTGCAAAGATCAACTCTTTGAATTATTGATATTTCTATGATAAATGTTTCGCAGCTATATTAATTATCTCTTTGTTTGTTTCTTAGTTATATGAGCAATATGATTAGGTTTATTATGATTATATGAGAATATGATGACCTTATACTACAATTTACTTAATTGTAACCGGTTTGGATCATCACATGTAATAATATGGTTCATTCCCTTTATGCCGACTCCTGTTATGTCGAGTCTGGAATTCAATTATCGTTCTTACAATCATTATTTTATTTTGTTGTTTTTTTTTATTTATTGATTTAGGCATAGCCTTACCATCATGTTAGAGACAAAGTAAAATATTTATTTATTTATTTTCGTAACAAAATATATCACTTTTAACCTCTCTATGTTTATTAATATTTAATATCAGGCATAGGATTATTATCGTCTTCACAATTCGCTTCATTATTAAACGCTGAATGTCTAAAAGCGCATAGAATGTCTTTAATCTGTGTTTTCGTCTAGAACTAACTATTAATTATAATTAATTGTGCATTTTTTAGTGTACAATAAAGTGTTTTTGTATTGTATGTTCTGTGCCTGTTTTAAAGCATAATTCTCTTTCCAGTTCCCCCGAGCGTGGTCGAAGAGAGGAAACCCGACCGGCCTGCTTCGAAGACGCCGGCTACAACTGGCATCTACCCCGTGCTCAACAAATACTCCGAGAAAACCTCCTCTGTCAAAGAACTCACCACATCTAAGATAAGGTGTGTGAAACTGACTCTTGAACCACAGTTGACTAACTTGAAATCCACATCCAGTGAGATTTATTTCACGTTTTATGTGTATTTATCAGCTTTGTTTTTATTTTGCGGGTTCGATTCCCGCCTTGGGACAACAATTTGTATGATCTGCAAATATTTGTTCCGGGTGTCTGGATATTAACATAAAAATATCTATCTATGTTTGTATATTCTATTAAGTATATAAGAAATCTAGCACCAGTAACACAAGTTTACTAGATTATCTACTTATCACTAGATTTATTTTTTATTATAATATCAATCATAGATTTAAAAGAGATAGTGTATGACAGCTGTCAAACACGGTACTAAAATGACAGTTGAAGTGCAGGCTAGGCCTCAAATGTCTAAAATAAAACCGATATCAATTACCAGTTTGCTTAGGCGGTAAGGCTGCAGCTTGCTTGAAGACGTTGTGTGCGGGTGTTATCTTACTGTAATATGTAATAATATTTTTATTACATATTGCAGTCAGGTTTATAATTTTCACTTTACGAGACTCGAATACGCGTCTAGTTTGCCAAGCCAGTACTCATCGCTAAAAAGATCTGTCACAAAGTAATATGTCGCTCTAGTACCTACCTACCAAAGGCACATCTGCCATGTGATCAACAAGTACGTATACTCGGAGAAAAATACTAGTATAAAACTGCTTGCTATAAACGGATTGGTACAGTCAGCAAAAAATGTGGTCTACCACCCTACGGTTGAGATTCGTTTGTACGTCAGTTAAATTATGTAAGAAAAGTCAACCATATCGATCATTACATCGCACAGAAACTTTTGTCAAAACTGGTAGACCACTTTCTCGGCCGACTGTACATGAAATATAAATGAATTGAAACTTATTCTAAATAAATGCATTTTGTCTCTTCTAATGCAATTGTCCTTTGTTTCAGCACGCACAAAGAGAATGCGAAGGAGACCAGCATACAGACGTCTGTCACCAACTCCAGTAAGAGTGAGTCGGAGAAGCTCATTCACTCAGAGTCAGGAGCGGACGGACCTGATGGACAAGTAAGTGTAACACTAGGACACACATTTTAGCGCTTGATGAATGAATGAATGTTTTATTTATTCATAAAACTTATTGTAATTTACAACCATATTGTACCATTAAACCCATAACAGGTTTGTATTGGTACTCACACTCGCTTAATTAACTAAAGTACATCATACTATAACTATTATTTACTATAAAAAAATGATGGAAAGTGTCATTCAGGTCTTTAACGAGTCACCAAATATAATATCTATAAAAATAAAAGAAAATATAAAAATTAATATCTATAGGCAGTTACGTCGCGGCGGACGAGAAATAATCTACAATAATTTAAAACTTACTTCTTATTGTCTGACACAACAAGCACCAGCTTTTAAATAAATAAATATCAAAATCGGTTCATCCAGTTGATTTTTTATTCGAATCAGTAAAAGTGACAGATCGTATGTGAGACACATTATTTACAAGAAATAAACGGGCCGTCTATATATTTTTAAGTTTATTCCTAGGGCATTATAAAATAGAATATAGAGTATGTTATAAACTAGTACTATAGTGGGTTGCCTTTTTATATTTAATTAACTTTTAATTTCATAGATAAAGAAGCCTCCGGTGCCGGTCAAGAAAAGTCCGACGCCGACCTCTGGCGTCGGCGGTCTCTTTAGCGGACTCAAGAATAAAATGTTATCTTCTTCAGAAAAGTAAGTAACTAACTTAAATATTTTCCGTGTCATTATAATCGTTTGTATGTTGATATTATTTCTTGTAGAATAAATATGTGCACGTTAATAGTCAAATCGGTCTGTTCACCCAAAATTGTCTTTGTTGAAACTTTACTCTTACACCCATATTCTTAGTTGTTTCCACATAATATTCCTCCACTCAAAAATAAACAAGCGTTGATCGTCTTGAGTGGTCTTGAGGGAATTTCAAGGTTGGTTATGAGGCACTTTACGTTTGACAGTTCCCACCTTGCCTCGAACTTGAGGTGAGCCGAAAAAATCAAGTGGAGTACGTTTTTGTCAACTGAGAATACGAAGTGAGGTTGAGTCGAGTCTGGAGGAAACGACTAAGAATATGGGTGTTAGGCTCACCCTAGATCGCAACAAGAACATTTAAATGAATGTTTTTGCTGAGTTTTAATCTTCCCTCGTTATTTTCAGAGAAAAATCCCTATCCACCACGGTTTCTAGCAGCGGCAGCAGCAGTAGCGGCGAATGGGACCGCATCGACGGCGGCGCTTCTAGTAAACAAGCGACCAACTCTAGCAACACCTTCGACCACATCGAGCGGAACACGCTGCTCAGCGACCCTAGGGCCGGCAGGTCAGTTCACAAACGAGCGAGTAAAACTATTGATAATGCACCATACACAACACAGTCTAAACATACCAGCTATGATTCAGAATTTTATTCATATTCCTAACTGTACACTAAAATGAGCTAATTGATTTGATTTTACATCACAAAAGCTGTGCCAAGGCAACAATATAGTAACTGGTTTTAACATAAAAACACACCTTCGCACCTTTGCAAAATTTGCGTCATTCAGTTGCGAAGAAAATTGCACAAAAGCTGGTAGTGTTTGACGTTCTAATGCCTACGCTTACGAGCAGGTGAGCAAGATTCAAAATGTTCAAAATAAATTCGAATATGACGTCACTGGCACCGTGGTAATGGGTTTCCAGGTTTAATGGCCATTCCTAGAGAAGCTAGTTCGAAGCCGGCACCAGTACTCCTAAATTAAAACTGTTTATCCTTATCTTTAATAGGCTTAAATATTAATAAAAATGTACTTTCGAAGATATGTAAATAAATAAATAAATATGTAATTGTAATTTTCCTTCTTTCAATTATTTATGAATAAAAATTGCTCATTCGATTTGGGTCACATCTTAATATCTAAAATAACACGAACAGAGATATAGTTTTATAAACGAAAATGAAGCTTTTGTTGTAGACATAGTTTCACAATAATGACTCATTCATAAACATTTATTATAATGAATGTATGGAGAGCGTTGGCGGGCGTCTTACTGGTTTGAAGCGTGTAGCCGAATTTGGAATTTGAATAGTCCATTCATTATTTTACTATTTAACAAAGTCTCTTATAATAGGTACTACTCAAATAATACCAAACATAAAAGAAAAATCACGCTATTTATGTGAGAAAGCTTTAAATGCTTTTGATAAGACCTGGACTATGATAAAACCGAGGACATGTTTTTTTTACTCGGAAAGTCAATTTACGGTCTTGAGTACTTTGCTGTAACACAGTTATATTTTATTATTTATTATTATTTATTTATTTATTATAGTTATAAACTAGCGCGGGAAGTACGTCTCAAACCCCATAATGTACCTACTCTTAAATATAAATAAATCTTAGATAAGATAATATATTTATATTTAAGAGGTATTTATTACCTAGTTTTAAGCACTGTGGATTTTTTGTGTATGTTTTTTTTGGATAAATAAATTATTCTTATTCATTATAATAACTTACTAGGCTTATTTAGACTATAAGCTAAGTTATTTAAAAATTCTGTTTAGTTTTCCTAAAATGTAAAAAAAAAGTAAGCGAAAGGGGAAACTAGTCCCCGACTCAAACCAAAGTATGAAGAGCACTTAAGCCCTTTTGCTTTTGACGAACCTTTTTTTAGTACCTATTTCTTTAGTAAGTACCTATTTAATAAGTTGTGTGTTATTTCCAGAGTAAAAGCGCCCCGTCGCCGGCCGCCGAGTCAGGCGCTCCGGGACGACACGCCGCAACAAATAGGACTCAGCAACGGACATGAAGGTACATATCAATCATGCTTGTTTTTACATTGTTGAAGGTACCCTCATTTATACGTTACTAATGTGGTTTGATATACTTCACACAATCACAGAATAAGATTCTTTATTCATAACTTTGTTACATGTCATTTTAGTATAGGTATAAGATATCTATACTTCTATATCTATACTTCTATACTAATATTATAAAGAGGAAAGATTTGTTTGTTTGTTACGAATAGGCTCCGAAACTACTGGACCGATTTCAAAAATTCTTTCACCTTTGGAAAGATACATTATCCCCGAGTAACATAGGCTATATTATATTTAAAAAAAAATAGGGATCCTTACTAAAACTCCAATAATGTAACATAAGGTGTAAAAAAAGACCTGAAAAAATCCTTACGTCGCGTGCGCTGCGAAAACTATTGATGATAGAACAAAATCATTTACTACGACTTTGCAGAACTCATCATTATCTACAAAAAGTGTCGCGACAGCATATGTCTAAATATTATAGTTATTACACAGTAAGCAGTTTTATTCTAAAATATTAATTAATATATGCCGCCTCTTGAAAAGGCTCTTCATTTGTACCTTGGTATTAATCCTTATCAAAATAAAATACTTTATATTCAAGACGGCTTTAGTACCTTTTCATAACTTTTTGAATTATTCAATTCGGACATTTCATTCGGAAGATATCACGAGTTTAAAAATGCAAGTATTAGAAAAAAGTCGCGAGGTTGTCGCTCACCGCGCTCAGCTAGCCAGCATGCGATTTATGCTCCATGTACCATGTAAGCGTCACTGGGGGTACGGGGGGAGTCAATGTAATAAAATAAAGTGTAAATAAAATAAAAAAATTGAATAAAAAAAATTCAAACTTCCTATATAATTTAACTCTTTTTTAACCCGATGCAAAAAAAGGGTGTATGTATGTATGTATGTACCCGTGCGGAGCCGGGGCGGGCCGCTAGTATTACATAATTTCTTAATAAATAAATAAATTAAATTTCAAAAGAATTATTGAAACATTGTACAATCTCCTACTGGGACACAGAGACTTCTCTCTTTGAGATTATAATCACCATACTGTTGATACATACACAGTAATACACTACTATACATATACAAAACAAATCATGTAGAAATAATAATTAAAAAATAATGTAAGTATAGGGAGAATGTGTGCTACAGCAGTAAATAGGCTACGGCTCAGCGTTGTGTTCACTAGGTTACTTAGGTGTGATATAGGTATTTAAGTGTAATTTCCGTCGCAGCGCCCACAGAGAAGCCCCAGCCGGTATTGTGTTCACTAGGTTACTTAGGTGTATGTATTTATTTAAGTGTAATTTCCGTCGCAGCGCCCACAGAGAAGCCCCCGCCGATCCCCGCAGAGAAGACGTCCGTGTCCGCCGCCGCGGCCGCGGAGGAGATCAAGCCGCGCCTGTGGGAGAAGCAGGCGGCGCCCTGGATGGCCGAGCTCAAGCTGAACCAGGCCAAGAAGACCAGCTTCCACGACACGCGCGCCAAGTCCGTGTCGGGACCAGACCCCGCCGTCAGCAAGGCGCACGGCGGCAGCACTGACAGGTACATCACACGAACGGATGACCGATGGAGCCGAAAAGTTCTTGAGTGCAGACCACGGATCGGCAAACGCAGCGTCGGACGTCCACCAACAAGGTGGACAGATGATCTTATAAATATATCTTATATATACTTTACTTTACATTTAATATAATTTGGTAGGTATTTTAATTTTAATTATATTATAGACCTCCGTCTTGTCGAGTAGGTCCCATTTGTTCCGTGGAACATGACGTCACGGAACAATTTGAGATGTCTGTTGTTTATGAATATTGTATATTTTATATCTATGAAATTATTTTATAATATTGTGTGACGTGACTAAGTGTACTTGTGTTTCCAAAAGTTGAAATAAATGAATATGAATATAAAAGCTGCCGGTTCACGGTGGATGCAAGTTGCATCCGACCGTTATAACTGGAAGTCATATAGGGACTCATATGTCAAGCATTGCACGTCCAATGGCTGAAATGATGATAATGATCCCCGGTGGTCCGCTCGATGGTGACTGGATGATGATGTTGAAACCGGTATCGTCGCTGGTGGTTCAACGACCGGTCTAAGCCACATATTCTATTATCTTGTCCTTAATTGAATTTAAATTCTGTGTGTAATAATTGCTTATTTGTATTTATATTTGTTTTTAATTTTATTGTGTATTTTATGTAATCAATGTGTAATATACATCTATGGTCTGAAATAAATGATTTTTATTATTGACCAAATGGCAAACTTTTGAAATGCTATAACCTAAAACCTAATATAGGTTTTAGGTTATAGCATTTCAAAAGATGAAAGCTAAAAAAATATTAGATGTAGTAAAATTGTTTCAACCCAATGAACAGAAATTAGGCATAAGATAACGTAAAATAACCCCAATAATATTATTTACAGAATTTTAGACGTCGGCTTAGAAGAGAAGCGGTCAACGCACTCTATGGAAATGTCCAAAAGCACGTCTTCAATTAGCAGCAGAATGTCAGTTGCGGAGACTATTGAAGAGGTAAACTTATTTTTTTGTTATGCTTTATATTACAAGTTATATGTTGTATAAAAACAACTAAAAGATGACCACGACCACTCTGCCAAGAGTGTCACCGACTAAGAAGAAGAATGTTGTTTTTATGTTATATGCTAAAGAACTGTAATTTTTTGTCTGTTAATAACATTTAAGTTTGAAAGTGAAATATAACCAGAACAAAAAGTCCTCGGAAATAAATAACTGTATATAAATACTGGCTGGAAGATTCCAGCCATATTTATTTTACTTATTAGTAATAACTATTATTGTTTGTCTCTAGACGACAAAAGTGCGGCATTCCATGGAGACTCGCAAGGAGACATCTCCGGCCGCGCGAGACTTCGGGAACAAAGAGTCAGAGGCTTCCAAACACACGCCTATTCTTAATTCACCGACTGCTGCAGGTTTGTAGAAAAATACTATTTATATAAGTATACTGGAAGCCGTGTTGGCTAACTGGGACACTCTACTTTTATTCCGAAGGCCATGGGTTCAAAACCCGCCCCGCATGTTATGTTATTATGTTCATGAATAATTAATTATATTGCGCTTCAAAAACATGTGCTTTACATGGTGGTGGCAAACCAGAGGAAACCGGCCCGTTCTAAGGACGTTTGAAGGACATTGTGACATTCACCAACTCTCATTTGACGAGAGTGGTGAATTAAGGCCTAATCCCTCTCGTCAAGAGAGACGCCCCTGTGTTCCAGCTGTAGGAACATCAATCCCCGGGGTTATGTTAAAAATAATACTTGTTTATTTCCCAGGTCGGACACTAACAGCAATGCTAGATGAGATCAAAAAGCCGGTTGCACCCCCGCCCCCCCTCGCCTCCGTCCGAACAAGCGCGGAGATACGGGACCCCATACTGCTGGACAAGTCGCCCAACAAGTCGCCGAACAAGTCCGAGCGCGCGTCAGTGGAGAGAGAGAAGGAACTCTCTACAAACGTCATCAGCTCGTCCATCGTCAATCGAATCTCGGGCAGTTTGTTCGAAAGGTTTGTTGATCATCATCATCATCATCATCAGCATATCATCAATAATGCGATGTTGAGGGAAGAGTGATGCCGGCATTAGCGTCAGGTTAAGGCGTCAGGTTAATACGCGAATGTCATTTTGGACCCAGTTTAAAAAAAATCAAGTTAAAAATAATAAAATAAATAAATAAATTAATATTGTTGGACAGATAATCTGATACCTATATGTACTTAATAAATATAATATTGCATTTTTACAGAACGAGTACAATAGACCGCACAGAGAAGACGGAGGAAAAGTCTGAGCGCAACGAGCGGAGCGCGAGCGGCTCGCTGGAGCGCCGCGCGGGGGACGCGCTCGTAGCGCAACTCAATAATAGGGTACGTTGCTCAATAATAGGGTACGTTGCTCAATAATAGGGTACGTTGCTCAATAATAGGGTACGTTGCTCAATAATAGGGTACGTTGCTCAATAATAGGGTACGTTGCTCAATAATAGGGTACGTTGCTCAATAATAGGGTACGTTGCTCAATAATAGGGTACGTTGCTCAATAATAGGGTACGTTGCTCAGTTGGCCTTAGTGACGTAGCGGGCGAAGGTCCGCCTGCGACGCAAGAGGTTGCGGGTTCGATTCCCGCCTCCGGACAACTATTTGTATGATCTGCAAATATTTGTTCCGGGTGTCTGGGTGTTATATATGTATAATAAAAAATATATATCTATGTATGTATATTATATTAAGTATATCAGAAATCTAGCACCCGTAACACAAGCTTCGAGCTTACCACGGGGCTAGATGTCGCTGTGTAAAATTGTCCAGTAATATTTAATATTTATTAATATTTATTATTTATTATTATTATAGTATTCTCTATTACTTAGTGCCTCTGCACTAAGTACCGCCTTCTAAATCGGACTTAATGTTATTGACTTTGATCATCCCACTGCTTCAGGCAATATATTGCAGATGTGAAGGAATCTATAGTTAAATTGGTTGTATTTATAGAAACACACTAAACTTACTTACAATTTATCTTACCTTTTGTATCATTATTATATTTTAACTTTCAGATATCAAACTTAGAGAAGCTAATAGAAGTACAAAATACTATGTTCAAAACCGCAATCGAAGAGCTAACGTCAAAGCTGAAGCAGGAGTCAGAAAAGCGGCAATCACTGCAATCCGAGGTCGAGAAACTAGCGCACTGCGTCACGCAAGTGTAGCCCTTATTGCGAGGGTCATACGGCTCACAGGGTGGGACGTTTGGCTCTCAGGGGTCGTGTGACTCACAGCATGGGTCGTTCAGCTCATATGGGTCACTGCCTCGTGGGTCGTGTGACTCACAGCGTGGGTTGTATATCTCTCATGGGTCAAACGGCTCAGTGCCTCGTGGGTCGTTCAGCGCTCATGAGTCACATGGCTCACTGCCACGTGGGTCGTTCAAGTATCATGAGTCACATAACTCATTACCCCGTGGGTCGTACAGCTCTTTCTCTGGGATTCCCCGCGAGCCGTTCGGTTCGTTGCCTCGAAGGCGCGGTCGCGAGCATTCGAGCTATGTGTACTTTTAAGTAGCTTCAAATGATCAGACCTTTTGCCCTTGAGTGAGCCGGGCAATGAATTCTGACTTCTTACGGTTCTTTCTGTGAGTGTGAACTTTGTGAAAACCTTCTACATATTTTTTCTTTTCAAGATTGACATATATTTAGAATCGAGGAGAAATCACTTGCTTCAACGTTTTCGTTCAGTGCTTTGTGTTGTGCCGTGAATGACATCCTGGTTAACAGACGTGTGGTATTTAGACATACCTACGTTTTTTACGAAGTTTAATCAAATCTTATGATTTTATTTTTTGTAATGCATTTTTATAAACTTTTGGAAGTTGTATTCTTATTATTATGTGCTTTTGTAAAGTTGTGAAGTATAGGCTACTACACACATATTAGAAATATTCAGGTGCTATTAAATGTACCAGTATTCTATCAAAGTGTCAAAACCACGTAAACTAAATTATGGAGACTCAAATATGTGTGGAAGTGCCTTAAATTTTTATATGTGTACTTACTGTTAGTCAATTTCGGTCTAATTTCCCAATCTCGAGACTTGAATAATGTAAATGAACATCTCCTACCTAAAAAATTCAAGCACTAAAGAAAATTGTTGTATTATGCGTTGTAATTATCTTGAGATTGAGTAGCTATTGTAATAAATAAATGTTTTTGACTAATTTATGCTGTTGCATTAAGAAATTATATTATTAGTAATTTCAACGTTATCATGCTGCACGAAAATAGATAAGATTTAGTCAAGTTAGGCATTTGTATAGCATTCAACGTTCCGATATACCTTTATGCATTAAGTAACTAATTATGATAAACGTGATAGATATTTTCGCATTTTGTATAGTGATAAAAATTCGGTGCAAGTTGCATTGTGTTCGTAACTTGTAATACAAAATTTTGTGCCATTTATTTGAACTGCACATTTGTATATTCAAACATAAATTAGGAAACGTGACATTTTATTGTGATTCATACATTCCTCAAACGAAATGCTTTCGTAATCAGCTTTTAAACTAAGAGGTTTAACCAAAGTTTCCGAAGAAACTACATAACAAGTAGTAGAGTTTAGTCCCTTATATTTTACAAATGAATATTTTTATTGAACGTTTAATATATTTTTTATGTGTAAATATAACATACTCTCTGTACCTTCTTTTATGACATATCTTTCCGACAGCTTGTCTGTTTAAATTGTAAATGAAATACTAAGCTTATATTTAGGATTGCATTATTTGTACATTTGGTCTAGCATCAGCTGTATTATTAGCCTATTTACCGTGTTCAATATACATTAACTGTATTAACAAAATATTAACATGGTGTAGTTAAATGTAAATTTATTATTGATGTTGAAATAAATTGTATCCATTGACGTTTCATGCCTTAACATGCTAACTGCCTTTATCAGGGTAAGTTGACGCTTGTTGAAAAGGAAAGGTCTATTCACTATGGCTCGCGTGTGCGAACAATTATCAGAACAGGCATACGTGTGTCACCTACTTACATCTTGCGTTGATACAAACCTGTGTGAACTACTGTTTGCCTTTGCCATATCGTCGCCTTTTCTGTGCACTTGGCGGCTCAAAGTTTCCAAGATTTATCAAAATTGTTATTAGGTATCTATCTAATATTAAATTGTAAAGGCTGTATGGTAGTCCATGTGTTCGTAAATCATTGTATTTCTCGTTTCAAACGGCAGCTGTAACCAAGAACATTTCTTAAAGTCTGCGTTCGTTCATTCACAAACTAAGCGGATTATTGTAGTAGTTTTTAGAATTAGTTTTATGTGATAGTTATCGCCTAAAGTTATTCTAAATATGTAAAGAATATAAAATCGCTTTAAATCATGCACAAAATATGGTCACATTTTATAATTTATTTTTAGGTTCTCATTAATCATTTCACTCATGTTATCTTAAAAGCGTACTTTTCTTTTAAAATACGTACTCGCCATTATTGTACAAGTTGTTTTAATAATAATGTTGGTGCTTAATAACCAAATTACTTCAAAGGATGTTTCAGTGCCCACCTATAACGGCTACGCGTTATATAATACAACACTCTCATAGTGTTTTCAAGCAAAAGCACATTCAGTTATTTGTATGAATAAAAGAAAAGTGCTTAAATTGATTTTAGTCAAAACACGGCAAAGACTCGATTAAGTTTGCTCAAACTTTGCACGTGTTTGAAACACATTTAGGTACTACCTAGTCGCATACGTAGTTAGACAATTTTTGCTAAGTACCTACTGATACATTATCGTTTACACTATCAGCGCCCATGACACACGCTCGTATCTACAGCACGGTGTGGACTTGGGCTATACTAAGGCTTATTATGAGATTTAAGGTGTTCCTGCACCAGTGTGTAACTATCGTGAGAATGTTAACGACAATTTGTACGCTATCAAAACAGCGCCTCTAGTGACAAAAACAGCCTTTATACTTTCCAGTGTTAATTGACGTTAACTTGATCGTCTTGATAAATTTGCTACGCTTTCAACACATACGTCAATTGATGATTGGTGGAACGCAAACATAGCAACGTAGCAAAGCTTCAGTTGGAAAGCTTACCTTATCTCTAAAATATAGAGCTACCTTCATACCTAGCGATAGTGTTTTACAGCTTAGCAATGTTAATGTCGCAAGTAAATACTGTAATGTATGCATAATTACATGTTTCGTCCTTATAAATATAATTACCTGTATTGACATATTAATTTTATTTCCAAAGTTCTATTCTGTATATCAGAGCAAGCCAATATTTTGCATTTAACGTTGTAAATATTTACTTTTGTATATAACAGAGCTTTGTCAAGTACACAAATGGTTTATGTGATAAACCATAATACAGTAATGATGTACATTTTATATAATTTAGTACTTAATTTATTTTGATGTACCTACCTATCCATTCATAATGCATTCCTGCAATTTAATTGGTTAATTATAACTAATTTATAAAATAAATCATTTATAAATACTTGTGTTTTTCTGCTTTCATAAAATTAGTAGCTGTGATTTTGTATGGTTTGAAAAGTTATTAACTTACCAAAAAAGTAAAATGTTATAATTTTGGTTAAAATTATTTTCTAGTATTCATATATGAGGTAGATGATTTTATTTCTTCGACAACTTTCCCTTGTTTTACTACGACTTTTTAAAAACAAAAGCACCTTAATCGGCCCAGCCGTTCTTGAGTTATAAAATTACAACGAAAAGTGGCATTTTTTATATATTTATTGATACAACTCATAGCAAAATATAAACTGGTAATATTCACAAAAATAAAAGCCAAACATAAGCAAAAATATTTATTTATTTTAAAATAACGAATAATATTCCCTAAAAATGTTTCAGCTTGGCCTTGCATAAAGCAACAAAAAGGGATGACCAGCCTAAACAAATAAGGGACGTAAACAAGTATTAAAGGATAATAGAAACTTAACAAAAACAATTACAGACTAGAATATTCAACACATAACATTTAAAAGGGGCCTTTATTAAACCTAAAGCCGCTTCCGCAGTAATAAATTACCATCATAGATGCGAGGAGGAATGTAAATATTAAACATGGTAATTTTCACTAAGGCCTGTAAACGAGAAGCAAACAAAATTGATAATTAATTTATTACCTTTTCCCACCCCTTACAAGAGTTACTCACAAATCAATAGAGTGCCGCGAAAGACGCGGCAAACAAATATTTGAAAACAACAAATATCTATCTATTTATGTATATTATATATTAAGTAAATCAGAAATCTAGCACCCGTAACACAAGCGAGCATTTTCTACCAGTCTTCTAATCAAATATTTTTCCTATGAACGTGTGAGTGAGAAATATTTAAATATTTTCAAAAAAAAAAGGGATTTGGAACAATAAAGTATTTAATGTTAAAAAAAAGAACTTGTTAAGCAGCCAACACTATCAAATCAAATCATAGGAAATGCAGCATTACGAAGTAGCCTAAAAAAGGAGATTGTGTTTTGTGTTAGTTAAAAAGCCGAATAATTATCTAATAAATTCAATTCATATTATTTTTATAAAACTCCTTGTAAAACGTTACAATAAAAATCATAGGTACCTACTCTAAAATTGCTTTCAAATGTGAATTAAAAGATATTATGAAGAAAATAGTTTCAGCACAGAATTCAGAACGGATTAAATGATACGAAATGAAATAAAATACGAAATGAAATATTCATGTCCTAAGTTTAGATTACGAGACGAAGATTAGACCCTTGCATAGAAATTAGCTACAAATTATATTCCAACTGTAACAATTAGAAATTCTCTAATCTCAAAAGGGATTTGTAAGTTGTCTAATGCAAACCAAAGGTGGTAGTTATCTACAACTTCAAGCTAAAGTTCGTTTGCACAGTAAACGCTTTGAAATTGGTATTTAACAAAGTTGCGATTTGTACTTCTTTCTGTACCTTGTTATCCTTCGTTTGTATTTCACTTTCAAAAATTTCGTGAGTTTACACTATTCCGCAGCAATTATTTATATGAAATAGTTTATGACGTATTATAAAAAAACAACTTGACAGATTTCGTTCAAACCAATTTTCGTTTTTGTGGTAATGTACATTATATATTTTTTTTAGCTTTATCATACTCTTATTTTAGAACTTAGAGGGGGATGGGACACTCTTTTTTCCACTTTGGAAGAGTCTCTCGTGCAAACTATTTAGTTTAGAAATAAATGATGTTAGAAACCTTTATATAGTTTTTGAAGACCTATTTATAGATACCCCACATGTATGGGTTCGATGAAATTTTATTTTTAAAGTTTCGGTTCTAGGTATGGGGACCCCCCAATTATATTATTTATTTTTCAAAAAAAAAACTGAAATCTTAGTGCGGTTCACAGAATACATCTACTTACCAAATTTCAACGTTATAGCTCTTATAGTTTCGGAGAAAAACGGCTGTGACATACGGACGGACGGACGGACATGACGAATCTATAAGGGTTCCGTTTTTGCCATTTGGCTACGGAACCCTAAAAAGGAGTTAAAGTCGAAACGTCGAGTGTTTTTACTTTGTAAATATACTCACGGTAATTCCCGTTATTGTTAAAGACAATCAATATTTTTTCAATGTTTCTTTCTTTTGTTATAAAATGACTTCGTTAGTATGTTGAGTTTGTACCTAAAGGTTAACATCTATAACACAACTACACAATTACCATCCAGGTGTTATGAATATACAAATAAGAAATATATACTATATTTTGTATGAATCTCCAGCAATATATTTATTAGTGTTTTTTAAACTATTTTTCTATTTACTGCCCTAAGGAAATAGATAAATACAGGACATTTTATACATTACGTTTAATTGTGTGCGTTTATAACACAAAATTTCAATTTAGTGTCGTAAATACTATGGGATAGTTTGTTAAATATTTAACCCTTTATAGGCTTACGGACGACGTAACGAGGCCCAAGGGAGGGTACATAATAGGGTCCCTTGGGACAGATGATAGAACCCTAAAAATGATACTGGCTCAGAAACAATGTTTAGATAGTTGGGATGTGTCACCATTCATGGTAGGCATATAGAATATACAAGTTGTGAAGCAATTAATTAATCTTAAGTAAATGTTGTTTAATTTAATTATTATATAAGTAAGTATTCAAAACTCTAATTTATAAAAGCTAGCCTGCTATCCTATAAATATAAAGTATTAGGTCTTTAGTATTCGTATTTTTACAATCACACATTTAACTTACCCTATGCACACAATGAGTCGATTTATATGACATGTATTGATATCAGAAATGTAATCGGTTTTCACAAGTCGCTGTTCCCGATAAATCTGTTTCCCTCTGAATGCTTCCCCGTGTATTTGTATTGACATTTGCCGTAGGCACCTGAAAAAATATAAGAATGTAGGTTATACAGAACATCAAAGGTAATTCGATGTGTAAACGTGTCTCGTGGACGCAGCGTTAATCAAATAATTTAATTTATCGCTTAAGACCTAATTTCACCACTCTCTATTTGTTAGTTTAACATCCCATTAAGTATATTAACAGTCCGTCAATATACATAAACTGTCCGTCATTAAACATAATGGGATGTTAAACTAACAAACAGAGAGTGGTGAAATTAGGCCTTAAACTGTCAAGAAAAATATCGCTTGATTTTTTCTCAAAGGGTAGTTCTTCTACCCTTCACATCACTTTACCCCTATTTACGTTCCCTGCTGTTTTTATAGTTCTCAGAGCATGCCGGTTTCCTTCGTTTGTAAGTCCCTGTGTCCCAGCAGTGGAAACGTAAATAGGGGTGACGATGATGTAGAGTGTTATCACTGTCGCGTCAAATTAATTATTACCTATGTCACATTCAGTTATTTAAATTACAAACCAAATAACTTACTCCATTAAAGATAGATAGTATATACAAAATACCATGAGCGACAATTTGAATTGGCAAATGAAGGGTTCCCTAGTGTTTATATTCTTTGAGAACCCTTGAGAAACCTTAACGAAAATACATAGAAAATTCATATAAACATTCGGTCACCCATCGAATAGTTAATTGGTTATTGGTCAAACGCAAACATATTTCCTGTGGAAAGGGATTTATATAACAAGTATATCGTTTGATCGATTGACTGTCCCGATTTATTGAAGCTGACAACTAGAATATATCCAACGTGAAGTCAATCAACACGGCTATTTACCTGTTGACTGGAATACTTGTTTATTGTTGTTGTAGACCCAATAACGTTTGCGGTGGTTTTTACTGCCGACTTTCTTAATACCAATAATAAGCAAGTTCGGCAGTAAAAACACAGGTACAATAGTTCTTAAAAATAAATAACTCCAATACATTCGACCTTGTGGCATGCAAAATAAATTTAAAATCTAATTTAAAGAAATTCTTACCTAAGATATTAAGAGATTAATTATGACAAACACTATGTTATAAGTTTTGTTACCACATACTTGGTGGAAAGGTATGTTATGTACCAACATGTCCAGACTTGTCAGCCTTATTACAGAATAAGTTGGACTAAGTGGACGAGCAGCGCTGCAATACACGTATTTACCAAAATAATGTGTTTTATTTGAACACTAGCGATGCCCGCGACTACGTCCGCGTTAAATTATAGTTGTAGGGGGGCCACATCTTATCATAACTTTAGGAAGAATTTAAATAGCCTCTCCTGTGTCGCAGACCTCTGTTTACCTATCAAATTTCATCAAATTCGGATCATTGGTTTAAGAGTTTATTATGGCAAACATACATACATACAGAAACCGACCCTTACAGATTTATTATTAGTATAGATAACATCCCTAAGTTATCCTTACAACATCAAAGAATCAAATCCATATTAACCTTCCAAATACTTCAGGGTACCCAACGTTAAACTGCGCAACGGATTATTCTACCCTCTAACTATTTTATCCATTTATCCACAAACCGACGTCATAAAGTCCTTCCCTTTATCAATTTAAAAACTTTGATCTGAAGGGATCGAGCAAACTCATGCTCCATTGATGTTTGACTTCAAACTTATGTATGTTTGACTTCAACCGATATGGACATACCCATATCGTGTATCTGAATCACAGATTAATATTAATCTGTGATCTGAATACACAGTTAACCATTGTATACAGGCAGGGCGAAGGGAATATTGATATTAATATTTTTTTTATAAATAGATATCTGAAGTTTATTTTATATAAGACCAGCCAAAGACGCGGGTTTGTATTCGATTTATGGATTTTCCCGACGTCACACATTATACCACGGTATAGAGTAACCAAAGTAAATCGTAATAAAAATGGGACCGAATCGGATGAAAATTGTTTTGGAGGTAAGAACCGTCATCTCAGTGTAATTAATTAGAAACATATATTTCTGGACATTTTACCTATGTAGTTTTAGGAAAGACTTTGTATTAAAGATGTTTCATACCGCAAGTCATTGAACTAGGTATATACCTTTGTGTTTGCCCAACTCGCTGAAATCCACGGGGAGTGGACGTAGCCTGGCAGGGGCGGACTCAGGCGCGGCGCGGGCGGGGGCGGTGGGGGCGGCGGGGCGACGCACACACATGAACTGCCCCCGGATAGCAGCCTCGCCCCGCTCGCCCGACGACACACGCCGCGAGTCCAGAAAACGTAGGCTTGGCAGCTTGTAAATCACGAAATACCTGTTGCCATATCAAATTGATAAGAAATTTTTTATTTGAACTTGAAACGGGTAACGTCTATAAAGGAAAACAAAATCATAATAACAAATTTATTTCATTTACACTTAACATTATAAAGGATATGAATTATGTCGAGTAAATATAACCTAAGAGCCCGTGATGGCCAGACCTTCCTTTAATTCACAAGCGTGAAAATTCTTTCATGTGTATGTCTAACATAGGTAAGAATAACCCCCAAACATGAAACCTGGATCGCGGTTCCTTTGGGAGATAACAACCTTTTACCTGTTATCTCCCAAAGGAACCACGATCCAGGTTTCATGTTTGGGGGATATTCTTACCTATGTTAGACATACACATAAAATAATTTTCACGCTTCAGAATTAAAGGAAGGTCTGGCCATCACAGGTTATTAGTCTATACTAAGAGCCCGGTCTGGCCAGACCTTCCTTTAATTCACAAGCGTGAAAATTCTTTCATGTGTATGTCTAACATAGGTAAGAATAACCCCCAAACATGAAACCTGGATCGTGGTTCCTTTGGGAGATAACAGGTAAAAGGTTGTTATCTCCCAAAGGAACCGCGATCCAGGTTTCATGTTTGGGGGTTATTCTTACCTATGTTAGACATACACATGAAAGAATTTTCACGCTTGTGAATTAAAGGAAGGTCTGGCCATCACAGGCTCTTGGTCCAATAGCTATATTATTAGAAAAGTTTGTGAATGTCTTGAACAGGTTCACGAAGTTAGTTCCTAAGTAGAAATGATGTAGGTACTAATTAATATTGTAGGTTACATCATAATTTCGTCGTTAGGAAAAGTTTCCATAGAAAAACTTTTCGTATCGCTATCTACCTATCTATATTAATGATAAATCTGTAAGGGTCGGTCATGGCGTAATTTAGTTTGTTTTCAGGGATATTGTGTTTATAAGCTCAATATAATGATACTGAAACTAATTTGTCGATTTAAGCTCAATAAACAGACCAGGTATGTGTTCGAACGTGAACACATACCTACGGTATGTACTTACCAAAGTTCTCAGAACATGCTGGTTTCCTCACTATGTTTGCCTACACCGCTAATAGGTAATATTAATTAAGATCATCATTATTTAATGTACGGTTTACGCGGCGTATGTATTTCTATGAAAATAAATGTAATCAGTGCTTGACTGAAGATATCAGGTATGGGATAAATTCGAGCTCTTACGTAAATCCTCGATAGCGTAGTGTTTAGCGCAACTAGGGCTAAACTGGGTGGCGTGGGTTCGACTCCCACTCGAGGACCAATTACGTTGTGATCTTGTAATTTTTCCCATAACATTTTCTAATTATTTAGAAAACTTTAGTGAGATACAATCACTATAAAATAAATAGAAGTCAAATTTGAAAATTCCTTCATCCGCAACAAGCCGGCCGCAGTCGAGTACCACATAACATTAAGTAGAAAAGTTTCGGCGAGATTAGTAAAATTCGCTAAGTGATTACGTTGTTCTAGTTTTGCCGTGCCGCGATAATGAACCGCATTTACAGAGCACATTTACACCGAGACTATTGTTTTCGCGTCGATTCACCCGAACCGTAACTGAAAAGCTTTGAGCTTGTCTTCTTGATTGCTTTTTGGGAACGAACGAGTTCAAAGCCTTTCGACAATCTGCTCTAACATCTTTAGAAGTAGCTTCATAAACCATTATCTAAGTTCATATCTGGATAAAATGAGAATTTCGAGTAAGTTTCGTGTAATATTAGGTTTACGTTCGAAGAAACGGGTTCTCTAAAGAAACTTAGATTTATGCGTTCTCATTTTACGAGTTGAGCGACCCTGGCCAGGGCCGGATCGTGAATTTGTGGGGCCCTGGGCTGAAACTACATACTCGGGGGCATATCTTAGAACTCAATTTGAGTTTAAAAAAATCTACGCATAATAAAAATAAGTCGGGTTTTCCTTCCTGACGTATAACTCCAGAACGCGCGAACCGATTTCCACGGTTTTGCATTCATTGAAAAGTTCTTGGGCTCTGTGAGGTTTATAGTAAATAAAATTGCGGGAAAGTGTAAAACGCGGGCGAAGCTGTAGGGCGGAAAGGTAGTTTTTTTAATAAATATAGGTTTAGGCCAGGCGTGCACTAGGCAGCCAGGCTGCGGCAGCCAGGCTACGGCAGCCAGTAAAACATATGACGTTGTATAGGAGCCCGCGCACTAGGCAGCCACGAAATCTCGGCTGCAGCAGCCAACAAAACGCGCCTGTTTGCACGGCAGCCATACATTCGCCTACACACGTTCTGGCTGCGCGCAGCCAGAACGTGTGTAGGCGAATGTATGTGGCTGCTGTCAGTCTCCGCGCACTAGTTGTAGCAGCCAGATGTATTTCGCGTTCCGAACTTAGACAAGATGACTTTCGATACAGAGAAATTTATTCGGGAAATTGGAATTGGCTGTTATAACTGGCTGCGCAAATATTCTGGCTGCCGCAGCCTGGCTGCGCAGCCAGGCTGCCTAGTGCGCGCCCGGCCTTTTTTTTTGTCTTGAGTTTCGCATTTTCCGAAAATCAACTTTCACTGAATCTTTTTGAAATTTTCATGATGTTATCATAATTTTTTTTCAACGCTTCAAGCATCGTAGTGGCAAGACCCATCTGGTCTGGCTTAAACTTTTTAACGTGAATTTTAATTTTATTTCACAATTCAACAGTGGCCCACCTATGGGTCGAAGCAGAAAAGAAAACGTATATTTGTATGCAATTTTTAATCAATATTTTCTTATGACGTTGTCACGTAAAAATATCCTCCTTAAACCGCCTTTACAGACAATTTTTTTTTTTTCAAATTATGGCTTATTTTTTATCGGGATCTGGGGGCCCCTTGTAACCCCGGGGCCCTGGGCTGCAGCCCAATCAGCCCATAGGTAGATCCGGCCCTGACCCTGGCTGAATTATTACAGGCTTTTTCTTTTTTCTCAGAGCTTCTATCACTATTGCTTAGAACAAATGGCTGTTGGGGCAGAAACTCCTATAATCGAGTGTTGCATGCAGCCTATATGCCTAGCAGTGGACGTCCGTCGTTGAAATCAGAACGAAAGTATTGAAGCAAACTGTCAAGATAATATTATTTCCATGCTTAATTCTAACTGTATTTTGTATTTTTCACCAAAATAAATGTTTCTTTCTTTCTAACTTTCTATAAGACTTAATTTTAATTTGTTCAATTTTTTTCAATCTTTGTGCGGTTTACATAATACACCTACTTACCAAATTTCAATAGTTTAACTCTTATATATTCGGAGAAAAGTGGCTGTGACATACGGACGGACGGACGGATGGACATGACGAATCTATAAGGGTTCCGTTTTTTGGCATTTGGCTTTGGAACCTTAAAAACGCAATCGAAGCTGTCGGCAGGTCGGTATGAAGTATTTTTTTTTTACTTTTAAAATTATTATGGTAGATATATTGGTAATATGTTGTGAGTAAACTAACTAACCTGTATCTTTGGTAGTCGGAGTCATCTTTATCGAGGTCAGAGAGCTCGTTAGGACAAGCCTTATTGCTCAGCAAACTCAAATAACTTAACGAAGGGCAATGAGTACTGATTTTATCCACGAGGCGCTCCAGATCCGTTATCTGAAAATAAGGTAGCTTGAATTATAGGGATTTATCTTTAAATTATACTACCAGGAATACTAATAAGAATCTATGGCGTTGGTTGGTTCTGAAATCTTAGGCTTATTTACGTATAAAATGTGATTAACGGCGTCGATCTACTAGCTACTAAAATAAATTTAGAATTATCAAAATTTGTATCAAAATAGTCTATCACTTTCTAAAGTACTTGACATCTTAAGCATTTCCCAAATAATCCTTTATCTGCTTACGTTATTTTTATTTCAATCCTTATTTTCTTTGACATCTGTAACTCATGGAATAACGGGTCGATTGCCTCCTCGAAAGCTTATTGTTCACTCTTACGAAAAATTGAGAATAAGAAAGCCAGGGACAATCGAATACGTATAGAATAGGAAAACGTTTTCACCTCAATTTATGGTGAAAGCGAGATAATTCACCGACCTGTCGATCCCATATCTTGGGGGACAGGAGTAATAAAACCTTAATCAGAAACCTCCACTCGTTTTGTACAACGTAGTTTACTATTGAGCCGGCTTATTTGTTTTATTATGAAAATTTGCATAAAGGTTATAGTGACTCGAGTGGGTGTGTGGTGACTCGTAAAACGTGACTTACACCGAGATACCCCTCTGTGTAGTTCACACTTCGGTCTCCGGGGTGAGATCGACACTTCGTCAGTACTTTATACTCTAATCAAAGTTAAGCTCACTTTTACTTTTGGCCGTTAAACAAACCCGAACAAAATTAATTTTTACATTGAAGTACGTAAGTACGATATACCTACTATACAATACAATACAACATTCTTTATTGTTACATTACAAAAAGATACACAAAAAAATACACATAACAATACAGTGAAACAATGGGCGGCCTTATCGCTAAGAGCGATTTCTTCCAGGCAACCGTGGGATAGAACAAATATTAGAAGAGAAGTAAAGCAGTGGTGTAGTTTACAAAAACATTAGAATAATAATAATACTTAGAACTAAAATGTATTAATTTACAGGTATATTTATTCAAAAAGTAACAACAACCAACCAAAAACCAACTATTGAAGGTATTATTTGGAAAATGAGTAAATTTTTTAAATGAAGTTATCGACAAACCAATTAGCTCGATAAGTGGCAGTGAGATTTCATGAGATTCCACATTTTAAGTGTATTTCGTGGAGCGCACGGATCGCCTGCCACAGCCTAGGACGTCTAGAAATATAGATGATTAAAAAACCAACGGAGACCTAGATATCAATAAAGATAGCCTAATATAAACTTTGTACTGTGATTGAAATAACAACATGTTATTTGACGCTAAGACGATAAGTTATGTGAAAGTAAATAACATCAATGAATTTCTCATAATTCCGAGCATTTTTATTATGTCAAGAATTTATACGATAAGGACATTTTAATACCGTTCAGAATCTATCCTCGTGATGTTTATGAACTGGAACCGTACTTAAACCGCTCAGTCCCTAGATTTTCTCTAAGGGCTTTCATATTATACTTTTGTGATATTTTTATAAAACCCAAGGTTATGACTAGGTAGGTACTAGGTATTCTTAAGAGTTCTCTTTTCGGCTTTCTTTTGATCAACAAAACGAACCCTAAGAACTCAAACTAAAGTTATATTTACACAGGATATAATTAATTCAAGCTAAACTTTGTAAACTAGGAGCGGAAAGTTTCATGAAAATTCAACTTTGTTCTAGAATATTCTCTCTTGTTTTTTGTTCTGAAAATGACTCTCATCTCAGTATTGTTGTTTGTGCGGCTTATCGTGCACTTTCGTGATGGCTATCAGAGTCATGAGTACCTAATGTGGCGAACTTCCTGAGTCCTATTGCGTTCAAATTAGATGAACCAATGTTTTTGCTGCCGCGTTTGCGAAGTCTTGAAGACAGATAGGTAGAAATACCCTGCATACCCTTCAATGTACATTCTTGCTTGTTTCCGGGCCATATTGCGTTAAACAATGAAGTGAACCTTCGCTTGTTGTTTTAATACTTATTGGAATTCATTGGATGGATGTTTTGCTAAAGTTTCCTAACTAACTTTCTGACAATCCTCAGTTTGGACGCAAACATTCTACACTTTCTTACTTCTTTTGGTCCTGATAACTTTTATATAATATTGAGAACTTTTATATATTTTTATAACCTCATAACTTTTATATATTTTTATATATTGAGAAACTACAATTTTTGATGGAGTCTCAAACAAAACAAGTTACTAAAAATGGAAAACGGTGATCTTTTTTTTTTAATAAATTTTCTTTCAGAAAACCTCGACATGTAGAGAGTGGCTAGATAATGTGTTGTGTACATTATCTACTGTATACGAGTACGAGGTTTGTAAGTATCAAATAATGCAACAGAATATCGGATTTTATTTTATCACAATTAAAAGTTTCTAGGAAAGACATATACCTACTTAAACTACATTTTAATAACAATCACATTTTCTTATGAAAATAGGTTTACCATTGAAAACCTAAAATAGGTTTTCCATTGAAAACCTATTTGCCTAATTAAAAGTTTTTAGGAAGGACCTAAAAACTACTTTTTAATACGAATCACATTTCATTATGAAAATGGGTTTTTGACTGGAAAGCTATTTTCCTACTGGTTTCTCTAAAAAAATTGGCGATAAGGACTATAAATTTACTTTTATATTTAGACTTAACGAGTTTAAATATAAAAGTAAATTTATAGTTATATTCAGATCAAAAATAGGTTAACTTGGTACTTTGTATTTAGTAAATTACGTTACGTATTTTCTTACAGTACTATGTCAATGTGATGTACATTTAATGACATTACCCGCACCAACCCGCACTTGGCCAGCCTGGTGAATTAAGACCTAATCTCTAAGTGGGACTCTAATAGGGGTGAATTTGACGTAATAACGAATTCATAGAGATGTCGCTGTGTGAATTGTCCAGCAATATTTAATTATTTATAGAGGCGTAGGTATAGTCGTTATCGTCAATCGTCGGACGGGTGAAATGATGATGATGATAATTAACACATATTTGACGACATCTGTGGCGCAGCGGGCGAAAGTCCGCCTGCGACCTAAGAGGTTGCAGGATCGATTCCCGCCTCGGGACAAATCGAATTTGTAAGACCTGCAAATATTTGTTCAGTGTCTGGGTGTTGTTACATATGAAAAATAAAAAATATATTATTTCTATGTATATTTCATATATGTATTATATTAAGTATATCCGAAATCTAGCACCCGTAACACAAGCTTCGAGCTTACCACGGGGCTAGATCTTGTTGTGTATTGTCCATTGTCCAGCATTATTTATTTATAATTAATTTATTCGATGTATGAGAAGTAATGTTGTTACCTGATTGTTGTTGAGCGACAGAGTGAGCAGCCGGGGCAGGCGCGGCATTACAATATTGTCCCCAAGTTTATTGTTGTCAAGAATCAACTCTTCTAATTGACTAAACTCTTCCAAGCCTTTAAGCGTCTCGAGGCTGTTGTAACTGAGAAACGTGTTTTGGAGATATTATTATAAATTTACTATAACACCAGCTTTGCCCGTGTTTTTTTGTACTTTCCCGTGTTATAACTGATTTTCCCGCGGTATAAAGAAGTTTTGATAATCTGATTTAAGCTTATTATTGTGAAGTTTCATCAAAATAAATTATGTATTTTGTGCGAGAAAGAGCCTCAAACATAAATCCTCACAAACATTGGCATTCGGATTTTGGCAATGTGGTGCCTGAGAGTAGTACCACCATATCCCTCCCAGTTAGTAAAGTCAAATCATCTTAGAGGATTAGATACCAGAAGTCGGCAACCACTGTCGTTCTATGTACTGTTACCAATTTACTGCGACCACCAACCGTCTGGTAAGCGTGGTATATCAATTCCCATAAGAACAATAAGGAGTTTTATCGGGGAGTTAATGATGATTACATTTCGTACTATATAAGGTTAATTGAACAGGTGCCATTAGGTACCTCCCAGATAGATTAAGTGAATACTTTTACTATCTGTATAATTGCAACGCAACAAATTATTGTCAGTACCTACATTTTTTGTCCAGTATTAAATTCAAAGCACCAGGGTTTAAATTAAATAACCGGGGATCCGTTCGTTTTTAGGGTTCCGTAGCCAAATGGCAAAAACGGAACCCTTATAGATTCGTCATGTCCGTCCGTCCGTCCGTCCGTCTGTCCGTCCGTATGTCACAGCCGTTTTTCTCCGAAACTATAAGAGCTATAAAACTGAAATTTAGTAGGAAGATGTATTCTGTTAACCGCACTAAGAATTCATAAAAAAATTTAATAAAAGTTAAATAAATTCGGGGGTCCCCTTACATAGAACCAAAAATTTAAAAATAAAATTTTACTGAACCCATACGTGTGGGGTATCTATGAATAGGTCTTCCAAAATCATCTAAAGGTTTCTAACATCATTTAATTCTAAACCTGATAGTTTGGACGTGAGACTCTTCCAAAGTGGAAAACAGAGTGTCCCCCCCCTCTAATTTCTAAACTAAGAGGATGATAAATCTAGAAAAAATATATATTGTACATAACCATAAAAACTAACAACGAAAATTGGTTTGAACGAAATCTATCAAGTAGTTTTTTTATAATACGTCATAAACTATTTCATATAAACAATTGCTGCGGAAGCCTACATGGGCGAGTCCGACTCGCACTTGGCCACTTTTATTGGTTTTTGCCCGTCGAATACCAATTCAAATATCCAGAATTATACATAGTAAACGTGACGAACAAACAAAAAGATAAAAGAACCTTAAAACCTTTTAGAATATAGGTACAGGCGAAAAATGTATCTAGTAAAATATTTTGAAACCACGCACACTACTAGGATTAATACCAAAATTCCCTGCGTAGTTTCAAGCTAGGAATGTTGCCACTAAGACCTCGAGCGAAATGGTACGTGATTGCCGTTCATTAAGCACGTGCTTCCATTACGATTGAGTTAACTGCAATGTGGTTTTAACAGCGAAAATGACTTTTATAGTTAAAATATTTATATTTTAACTTTTTCAGTTTACTTTTAATTTTGCAGCTTAATGTGTATCAGCCTTAAAATAAACTCGATTCGTTTAAAGAGGAAATTTTCAAGATCCTCAAACACTTAAAATCGACTCGTAAATTGGCTCTTAAACAAAAATAGCCGAGGTTTGAATGTTGAAAATAAAAATAGCTTACGGCAACGGATACTTTGAGAATAATTTTAGCTAAAGCTAAATTGAGTAGTATATACTTTATTGATTTAACTAAGTTATCACCTTTCTTTTTTATTCTGATATTTTGTTTATAATTGAATTTGGTTTTCTGATCCTGCACAGAAGACTTTTTTGGCATGTTGTAGAAATGAGAAAGGGCTTTAAATTAGTATGTTATTTATATTATTATAATAGGTAACCCTAAGCTTATTAACAAGCAAATAACGGAAAACGTGAAGATTTCCACCATTTCCATAAGTAATTGCGTAACTGAAACAAAAGTTAGCATCCCTTTCTTTATCATCAAAAGTCATGCTCCATCACTTTGAGGGGTATCAAGCGGCGACCAAGTTATAAATAGATTGGCAAGTGAGATTGCTAAGAATAGGAGAACAAAAACAAATCTCTTAAGTAGGACCGGCTGTTCTTTGATCAGTAAAGCCCAGGGCTCCACCCTTAGTACTGTCACGAAAGCAATATGCAAATTGAAAACTGCTTCACGATCTCAAGAAACGTTTTCGACGTTTTACTTTTTCGACATTGATTTAAATAGTTAAATAGATCTGTAAATATTTGTTTCGGGTGTATAATTAACTATCAATGTATGTTATTCTATTAATTTCATTGTCATGGTCATTTTTATTTAACACACATAACACTAAGATAATATTCAAATATTAAATACTTAAATATTTTCTACTTATTACTTAGTATTTTGTTAATGTAGCTTAATTTGTTATTAAGAGACAAACCATTTAAACAATATATCATAAAAACAAGGTAACATTTCTTAGATAGGATTAAACAGGAGTATGTTACAGTACAAAAGCATTCCCTAAATTACAAGGTCTTTTGTTCCAATTACGCCTAAGTAACGCGAGGCATTAAGAAAATGTTAGGTACAATTCAAAATATTACCTGAGATCTAAATATTTCACTTTAGCGCCGTACATTTTCTGTAAAGCGGGTGGGATTCTTCTACATTCTTGTCCGCAGTAGCTGAGCTGAAAAGGTTATTTATATATATTTCAAATGTAGTTAGATATTTTTAAATTGTAGGTTGAGAATTTCTGACCCCAAATAAAACAGATTAAGAATTTACACTATTTGGTGCTGTCTGGAGAGGTTTGTATTATACATTTTAAAATAAATAAATAAAACGTTTATTTTGACATCACACAAACAAACACAAATACTTATAACTATAAGACACAAAAATAAAAACAAACTACGAAAACTAACCTATCTTATAATCTGGGATAGATTATAAGATACCAACCTAGCCTTATTAATTATTGTTTACACTTTAGTGTTCAGGTGCCAAACTGGGTTTAATCTCAGCTATTGAAATTAAACCCAGTTTGGATTTTTGTTACCCTGTAACACAGATTAATAACCAACCAGATACCTCATAACAGGCGAGGACCGCGCGCCAAACATATGGTTAAACCAACCATATGTAAAGCCCCGCCTCGAAACACGGCTTTAGTTGCGACCAAGTGTCAGACCCGTGAACTTCATATACGTTTCTATAGTCTAACGCAAGTGAAGAGGTCAGCTTATAATGGCTACTCGTACGAAGGACGTTCACTTGTCTCTTTTCCGCATTGCGCTTATTGCATTCGTTGTCCTTCTCGGCGAAAGCACGTGTAACGTTAGTGTTGTAAATTCTAATCGATATCGTTAAAAATAATAGACGACGTATATTAGCGGGTCTCTCGGTATTATTGTATGTAAAAATAAATAAGTAATCCATAAACCGTTTAAATATGTTTATAGAGTACTTACTCAGTAAAATGAATTATTAGTGATAAATTTTTCTAATATAATTTTTTAATTTTTAAGTTCTACAGATTTGTGTATTCCAAAAATAAATACATATCTACCTACCTACATGATGCTATTTTCATTTTAATATGAAATTTTAAAACGAATCATCGAAATTAATTATCGACAAATTCGTTCAATGTTCCCAACCCGCGACTAAGCACTCTTACGCACTAGCGGCTAACCGCGGGGGCGGCTAACCGCGCGGCTAGCCGCTTTTCCAGTTTAATATGCAACCGCTTATGATTGTACGCACTAAACCGCCACAAAATTTCAACCGCGGCGGTTGAATGGAGTGACGCGGCCCGCTTCGCGGCTAGCCGCCATCTTGTGTATACGCACTGGCGGTTAGTTTGCGGCGAGCCGAGGTGAAGTATGCACGTGTTTTCAGTTGCTCAGCCATGAACTTCGACACAGAGAAATTCATTGTTGAAATTCAACAACGAGAAGCTATTTGGAATTGAAAAATTTATCTTAATGCTTCTTCAGTTCTTGAAAACAACTTGCGAACTGGCCAAATTCTTTGCGTGTTTCTAGTAAAGGATGAATCCAGTAGGTATCTTTTTTTATTTTTCTTTCGTTGTTTTCGGGAGTAAAAATAAATAACACAAGCTATCTCGACGGCGTCCATTTTGTTTATGAGCCACGCGCCTTCGAGCGGTCCAACCGCTTAACGCGGTTTCATCGCGGCTGACCGCTATGGCGGCTAACCGCGAAGAAACCGCGTTAAGCGGTTGGACCGCTCGAGTCTAACCGCCTAGCGGCCAACCGCTAGTGCGTAAGGTCCTTAAGTGCGACCTTGAAATAGCCAATCACAACGCCTTTGTTCCAGTCCCCGCAACCCGCGCCTTCCTCCAACTTCGGTGCGTTTGAATCGGAACAAAAGTATTATAATGGACCATCTAGTGGGGGTTATCTGTGCCCTGTAATAATACAGTATACTGGTTTTCAGACTAAACCCTTTTTGAATGGCTACCAGTGGCGGAAAAAATACAAACAAAAGAGCTAAGTCGGAAAGTGTGTGTGTATATTTAGTTAGTTAGGACAAGAGTGTCTACATATATCTACAAATATGATTAATAAATGCACATAAATTAAAGTAAAAAATTTAGGTTAAATAGTATTATGTCCAAGAAATCAAATAAAACACATTGTTGAGGGTTGAGGTCACTTACTAATACTTAATTTGAAATACTAGTACTTAGAGTAGTTAACATCTGGCTTGCTCATCTGCCAAAAGTAAGAGTAAGTAACCTATTTCAAGGGTATTTTAGGTAAGGCGTAAAAAAAGGAAAGCTTAATGGACATGCCTTGAGTTGATTGACGAGCGTAGTATTCCTTTACCATGTTACTCAGTAAAAACTAACGAAAACTATACTCTATGAATAATATTATAAAGCTAAAGAGTTTGTTTGAATTTGCTAACCTCAGAAACCGCTGGTCCGATTTGATAATTATTTCAGTGTTAGATAGTACATTTATTGAGGAAGGCTATATTATATTTTCAAAAAACAGGGATCCTTACTAAAAGTCTAATAATGTAACCCGAAGTGTACAGAAATACCCGAAAAAACCTTACAGGGCGTGCACTAAAGGTATCAAAGAGATAGTTTGAATACCGGAAAAGCACATAGGTTACTTTTTAACGCAGGAAAATATATGACAGCTAGTAGCTACATATTTTTATTTCAACCGAGTCTAGGGAAACTGTCAAAGAATAATGTTACAAATAATAAAATAAATAAATACAAATGTTTTTATTGAAAAAAAAGTTTTAGCAAATTACTTAACTAACTTAAAAAGAAGAAATTTAACTACCTTATTATATAGGGTTTTTAGTATATATAGGGTTTATATAGTATATACATAATGTATAATGTATGCTATTTCGAGTAATGTCTTAAGTTTTACATTTTTTTTAATAAGTTGAGATTAAACCTTTGTAATTCAAAGAAAATGTCTCCTCTCTAATAGCATAAGAATAGTTACGGTAATTGCATAAGAATTCTGCAATGCCAACTTTGAACAAAAGCGCAGAAACAAAGTTTCCTGTGAACTTTTGCCTTTGGCGTCAGGGCTTCGCAAATACTACTTTCTAAAATCTACCTTATATTTTTTAATTTGCTTGAGTACATTTTACAAAGGCCAACGTGGTTCAAATTACGTCTTTCGGGCGCCGCAATCCAATAAACCCTGGGCATCTTTACACATTCGGTGTCCAGTGTCCTAAATAAAAATCTTACTGGCAAATAAAGATCTCTACACATTCGTAAAGTGTAATTCTAGACGCTAGAACAGCAGGTTAATGCCAGTATCGTAAAGTTTATGGCCGTTTTCGTTACTGGTTTATGTTCGTATCGCTAGGAGCGTCCCTACTGGATTTAACTTTACTGTGTAGGGGTGGTTGATAAGGCTCGAGTATCAGTTGACAGGAAATATATCCAAACTTTGTAGACAGGTATGTGGGTACTTATCATTTTTCCGTTAAACTTGTTAATGTTGATAGCTTCCCGCGGCCGAGAAAGTTATAATGGCAAAGTGCTCCTCTATTTATTCGTAGAATTCCAGTAACAACTCGTAACTTTTGGTTGGTATCAAGTAGATATTTCGGATAAGGGGAGCTAGGTAGGTACTCTAATTTAAGTAAGAAAATGTAGGAAGTATACAATTTATCCAAGGTAATTTTTTCATAATCCAATCTAGATCTTCGTCGTAACGAAGATTAGTTATAAAAAAGGTTTTTTTGGCCTGATGACTAACTCTACAAAGTCCTTTATGTAAAATGTAAAGTAACGTTTGCGTATGGTAGGTTATTTTCAACGGCAATGAATCAAACGTTAATCAAAGATACGAGATTTTACCTAATAAAACGAAATCCCATCACCATTAATTTGGCAACCCTACAGTCGGGTCACTTTATTAGGATAATAGCAAGTATTTATTACACTCGATGCTGGTCCGCCAAATAAAACCTCTCCTGTTTTAATGACGACCTCTGTGGCGCAGCGTCGTAGATCCGCCTATGCAAGAGGTCTAAAATAAAAAATATCTATCTATGGTATTTAAACATATATTAAGTTTACTTTTACTTATTAAGAGACAAAGACTTCTATTTTGTTGTACTTTTTCTCTTAATTTTCTGATAGAGAATTCGGGACGAAACCAAAGTATGTAATATCAGTATAATAAATAAGTTATGATTTACGAGTAATTTTTAGTTTAACATACCTGAATCACATCACTCTCCATCAATACACTAACATGAGAAACTTCATTAAAATCCACTTCTTCCCCTTTACAAGTTGTCATCAACTGTAACCTATACTTGTATCGGCCACAATTTAATTTTTTATTACTACCACCATTTAAAACATTGAATAATCCACCATATTTCGTTAGCAATACAATCCATTTTACTATAGAAAATGGGAATATGTAGGATTCTATGAATGTTAAGATAATGCCAATGTTAAAGTTAGAGTGCATATTGTTTCCCAGTAAATTGATTGCCATGATTAGACCATAAGTTCTACAATATTATGTTTAAAAATACATTTTTTATAGCATTACACACCACTTGAGACTAGACTACAGACTTGTGATGCTATTACTGTTGCCTAACAGGTGTAATTAGATTATAATGTGTTGGCTGCATAATAATATTATGAAGTCAGTAAGACACTTTACAAGTTGTCTTACTTTTGCAAAAAATATCTATCAATGTCTCTCTTAATCTAAGAAAATCACACATGTGTGTGATGTAAGAAATATAATTTATATAGCTTCGCCGTGAAGCTGCAAGTTGCTGTGTTTTTCCCACCAATATTTCTTTATATGTTAATAATAACCCATACATATTTGAAAGTTGGTAAGTAATTCAATTCAGTAGTTTTAAAATACCAAGACTCAGACATTCATCATATACCATTCATCATTCTTCACCAACTGTCTGTTTTAGAGTCTTTGACAAGTAACCATATCTAGAGAGCATTGGCTCTACGTAAATAAAAAATAATAATCTATATCTAAAGTCGTGTTTGTAACACTATTTATATTTCAAGAACCGCTGAACTAATTTGGGTGAAAATTAGTGGAGAGATAGTTTAGAACCAGGATAAGGACATAGGATACTTTTTACAGCAGGAAAATATGTAAAGCATACCTCCATACTCATACTAATATTATTGATATTCCTGAATAAGTATCTGAGGCCAGCCGGTAGATACAGGGCCGAAAGGTAGATTCTTATCTTCCTTATCTTGTATATCTTGTTAATAGTTTTTACTCAGACATAAAACTTCAGACTAATATGAAAAATACTAATAATAACATCGATACCAATAATAAATTAAGAATGATGAACAAAAAAAATAAAAATGGATTAGAAATTGTTTTGAACTCACCATATCATTTTTATATGATAACGCAGAATTGTTGAAGTGATTTTCTTCCATCTTACTGCTTTTGATTAAGTAACAATAAAATTACATTGAATATGCCAATATGACACGAGAATGTTGATTTTATACCGGTATTTCTAATTTATACACAAATTAGAATAGTAACAAAACCTTCAAAACTTTTGTTTTCAAACTTTTCCATTACTCAACAAACGACAAACAAAACAAAAACAATACAAAAACTTTTCGTCACGTCAAACTTTTATCAAAGTGTCAATGTCTAATTAGCAATCAATCAATTTATTGCGTTTCGATTCAGACTTAACGATTATGATGTGTTTCGCCACAAACTGCCAAAATGGTGTCCACACGAGTGACATCTTTTTGACTTTATAATTTGATTATACATCACACGCGATTGCGCGCCCAACTTAAATTTGAATGAATTTTACTAGTAGCTCGTACGAATTCCTCTTTTTCTTGATTAATTAGGTACGTACCTCGCGCGTATGTAGGTACGCGCTTGAATACCCATGTGTCCCAATTTTCTACTTACCTACTGACAATCGCAATATGCGCTCACGACACGTTATGTAATTGAATGTTTTGTTAGGACACAGTCAATCGCGTTGTATAAAGACGATGCCATGCCATACACTTGAATGTGTCACTGATAACCTCACAATCCAATAACAAGGCATATGCACAACACAGTTAGGAGGTAGGTAGGTACCGGTACCTACCATACAAAAAGATAAGACACAAGACGTAGACAAGATATGCTGATATTCTTAACATTTATTTAGCTAATTAATTCTAATTCTAACACCACCGTCCAGTTATATTCTGCAGTTTTTCTTTCCATCCTCAGGTTGTCTGGAAGAAATTGCTTTGAGCAATAAGACCGCCCATTACACATACATTTTTGTAGTTTTAAGTTTTTTGTAAATATTTTTTATTGGTGTGTAATAAAGAGTTATCTTATCTTATCTTATCTTAGCTACCTACTTACATTACATATATACATATATATATTTGTCCCAGTGATTTTTAGAATTTTATGGAAATAAATGACATAAATAATTAATCTTTGATAAATTAAAAGATTAATTCAACATCACTACCTTGTAGGCCCATA
The DNA here is from genome assembly GCA_963691955.1 of Chloroclystis v-ata. Classification (NCBI taxonomy): domain Eukaryota; kingdom Metazoa; phylum Arthropoda; class Insecta; order Lepidoptera; family Geometridae; genus Chloroclystis; species Chloroclystis v-ata. The sequence continues at coordinate 3,386,188 of OY829902.1, read as the reverse complement.
TGTACTGTATTTTCCCGTGCGAGCGTCGTTCCTGTGCCAGCAGCATCGACTGATTAAATTTTCTAGGTCTTAAGAAGGTTTCCGTGTAGTGTCGGTCTTAGAATAACACCATCTCTGCCTGTAGGTGTCATCAAACGGACATGAAGAAAGATTTATATACCTACCTGAGAAAAGTGAAAAAGCAGCAGCTTCAACTTAGGTACCTATAACCTTACTTCGTTCACGAACCCGCTTGTCAATTGTGGTTATTTATGTCAATCTCCGCGCTTCTATACTGGGTTTTATTGGTGAAACCTAGAAATGGTTCTAGGCTATGGCCTTGAAGTAGGACGCAATATGACATGTATTGTTATGATAGAAGTTTTCTTAATGTCAAATCAAGTCATTCACTGGCACATCATTCTCCTCACCATTAGGTACAATAAATTGAGGGGACGGCGGAAATGAAATAACTAACCCAGATTCTGAGAAGGACTATATGATAGTGAGCTGACGATCTAAGTAACTAAGATCTAACCTAAGCTACGAGTTTACCACGGGCCTTGATGTTGGTGTGAGAAATGCCCAGCATTAATTATACTTATGTTAATCAGATATGTACCTAAGCGTTTTTCTTATGGTACCGAATATTTTTATTTACATTCTGCATTATTCAATCAATCAATCTTTTATATATGTATTTCTAATTGAATTGCCCAGCAATATTTATTTTATTTATAATATTGTACTCCCGATTAATCATATCCAGTGCAGCGTGCACAGTATTAGTATTACTATGTGCCTACGCATTGGTATTTGGTATTATTAAATACCTACGCTAAATTAGACAAAGCTAAACGATAGTATATCTGATGTTGAATGGAATTGCTTTATCATGACGTTCGCCCGCTGCGCCACAGAGGTCGTCAACTATCACTGTAAATTTCAGAGTTATTTGTAACTCAAAAACTAAATACCTATCGAGTTTTAACAAAAATAAATAAATTTATAATTTGGGTTATGTACTTATGTATTTTGTTATTACTCCCGAAAAATTATGCCTAGGAGCAGGCATAACGTCTACTATTTTAGTTTAATATGTTATGGGCGATGCAAATGCAAAGTAAGAACCTTACCCAAATTGTTTCATAGTGTTATCAACTAAGGTATCAGTTTGTTTCCGTTACCAAATATGGCCCAACTCATCGTTTCCCGATATCCCACGATATCTATGCTAATCAGGTTTGGCTATCTTCTCATTGTTCTACTTTATTAGTAAATAAATACTAAATAGCTACCTACTGAATACTGATTTCCGAGTACTGAGTAGGTACGTTTTACCATTCGACATTTCAGTAGCTCAATGTGAGGACCATTCGAATTTAGGAATGCAATATAGGGATATCAAGTAATAATCAGAGCGTAATGCGTCGCGTATAATAGTCTAATAGATCATGTTATGCCCGAACATGCAAAACCTACTAACGATAAAGCAAATTACCTTAATACCACCCATATGATCTTATTTATTCTATTGTTTAGAAACTTACTTACTTTAACCGATGAAACGCTTCTGCTACGAGTGACTAGTCAAAGTGCATGTGCTACGAGCGAGCGTCTACGAAACATACATACCCTTCAGTCAACGCGAATTAGTCAACGCGTATGTGCTACGACGAGCGAGCGTCTACGATAGGTAGGTTATTATATCTAGTCAATGTGTAGATCGCTTGTATCTCCGACCGTAAACTTGTATGGTAACAGCACCTCAAGTTTCAAAAAAGGGGAAAAGGAAACCAGTTCTAACTGACGTTAATTTTTTCACGATCGAGTTCGAATAAAACTGACACTTGACATTGGTTCGATGTAATCACCACCAAGGCAGAAAGAATGTGTACGGACTCAGTCGATGAGAAATTATTTAGCTGTAAAGTTTAGTGTAGATCTCGCGGAGTTAGGTTCATTACATTATTTATAAGCAAATCCATTGTGTGAGGCCGCTAAGGTCCTCTATCTATAGGATGGTGTTTGATGTTTAAAGTTAAGTTAGGTTTAAGTTAGTGCTTGTATTACGGGGCTGGCATATTCGCAAAGCGAAAAAAGCCCCATTCAAAAATTAAGAATAAAAAAAATAAAAAAATAAATAAAAAAAAAGGCAGACCATCTTTGTAAAATGGTACTGTACACAGAACGATGCTTTTGTCCGTCTGGTTATAAATTAATTTAATTCTGGTATAAATCTCTCAGTCGATTTACAGACCTCCGACTCTTAGCAACACACAGCGAAGATTATTTTATAAACACGGGCACTAGATTAAGTTAATGGATCAAATTGTGAATAATGCAAATTTGAATAAAACTTGACCGTGTATAGGGAATTTTCCCACGGTAAAAAGTAGCCATGTGTTTTTCTGATAGAGTGATTTTAGAGTGATAAAGAGTATCAAACAGCCATACAAACTTTCAAATATTTAAGTCATTTATTTCCATAAACTCCTAAAGATCACTTGGACATTTCGCTTTTATAATATAAGTAGGATAATGTGTCTCAGTCGGTTGCTCTCTCAGCAATGTAATTACTGCTCAGTGACCTCTTTAACCCTTTCACGACCAAGGGAAATATTTTTCCCTTCTACAAAAATCGTTATCAGTTAATCAATTATTATTGAATCGATATTTTTTTTAGTGCATGTCAAAGTAAAATGTATGTCCAAGGCGGCAAATGTGTTTCTGAACGATTAGAAAAACAAAAAACTGTCAAACTTTATTGCGCCAAAATCAAAACATTCGCGGCCTAAAAGTGAAAGTTTTGAAATTTTTTTCGACTTGAGAAAATAAAATAACAATATTTTGTGACGTTATATATATTATTTGGTAAGTATTATTTTATATAATGATACAGAAAACTGCAAAATATTAGCACAAGTACCTAAAAATTGCAAATAATCTAAGGGGAAATATTTTTCCCACTGGTCCATATCAGGTGTTTTTGTTGTAGTACTATTATATGTAGTGCTATATGATATTGTATGATTTTCTTGTATTTTTATATGATTTACCATATTTTTTTTTTTTACAGAAATGGCAAAAAGAGTGTGCAGACAATTTTATATTCAAATTGACGAAATATTACAGTTTCTTATGGTAGATAATAGTGACGGAGAAGATGACTTACAGTTATACTAAAAAGACCAGCAGTTCATAGCTGAAGATGTAGAAAATGAAACTGATGTTGTTGAAATTGTAGTGTTGAATTGCTATGAATAACTCATATTTAGTCTACGAAAAGTTGCACGAAAAACAGAATGGAAGGTCCGCTTTTGAGCAGCCTAGAGTATCGCCAACATATAGCACGATGTCTTATCTTATAAATAATTTTACATATAGACAGAGACAGCGATCAACCCACTTTAGTCTCTTCTAAAATCTTCGCATTACAAATAAACGCAATTTGCCAGCACACAACTTGGAAAAAGCAGAAAAACTGAAGCAAAACGTATAGAAAATAGGACACATAATAAATGTGTTATGTTCAACATCCACATGTGCTTCACAAGTACCTAAAAGTAATTGTTTCGTAGAATACCATAATTAACAATTTATTTTACTTATCTGAACATTTTACTATATTTTTTTGTATTACAAAGCAATAAATAAAATACCGATCTAAACAAACTAGCTCTTCGTTTATTTAATTTTATCATAGACAGGTTTAATTTGTCCATGCTTTTATGGACCATAGGGAAAAATATTTCCCATGAAATTATAGGAAATCTAGAGACCCTGCTATGTTTTTCTTGTGATATTCTATTACTTTACACCCAAAATAGCTAAAATATCGTGTTGTATTCGCATATTTAGGCTCAGACATCTTATGGTCGTGTAAGGGTTAAATGACTTTAACGACTATCACTAGTCGTTTAAAACAATTCCAGACATAATAAGTACCCAGCATTGCTGTTTTCTGTAAGAAAAATCTGTAGTTTTAATATTTAGACCAAGAACCTCATCAACAAAAATATCAAATTTTTTCATTATTCTCTTTTGCAAACATAATAAGAAAATTATTAGCTGACGCGGAAACTCATTGTCAATCAAAGAGAAATTCAGTCAATCGTATTGGTACAAAATGACGGCTGCCATTTTATTAGATATCTTTTAATATGAAAAATATTTATTTACCAGTTTCAATATTTTGATACAGCGCCTAAAAAGCATACCTTGCAAATTTGGTTAAATTATTTTTTACTCAACCAAACTTTTAGCATTTTATTTTACGATGTGACACTTGTGCATATATTTATTATATGAGGTTCTTAAGCCGCTTACCCAGCGAAGTATAAAAATGATCTGTCTATCAAAACTTGATATCATTAACTTTTTCGAAAACGGAAAAAGATTTCCCATTATAATTAGATATCAAGCGAATAATAATGCCTTAATTTGTTGGTAAACCGAAATTGACTGAATTTTCTATTGTAAATATTGTTTATTTTAATATAATTTTTTTGAAAGGTTTGAAAGGAATTTAATTCGATTAACTGGTATGAGCCAGATTTATATCTGGTTTCATACCCAGGAAAAATAGTAAAATGTCTATTCGGGTGCAAACGGAAGCAATAATGATGAAATATTCATACGTGTATCGGTATTCCCATATTTATAGGGGTGTTATATTATTATTTTATTTATTTTGCTAAGGGTCTTCTAAATAAAAATACCAAGAGAGAAAACTTTCATTATTTTGGCTTTTACTTAAATAAACTAAATTAAAATTCATATGTATTTAATCAAACATATTATCCGACCAAACGGTTTAAAAAATCTTGCGTGATAAAACTTTTATCGTTGCCATATGAATATCAATAAACAAGCCATTAGGTATAAAAGGTTGTTGAGCACGTATTGTTTTACGGAGAACGGGTGCAGAAATAAACATCACTAAGCTGATTTTTAAAAGCAGCTAAATATAATACCTATTATTATGTCGTTCATAACATTTTATTGATTTATTTAAAAAAAATCCACAGCCCTTATAACTATATAAAATTTTTCGTATTTAAATTATTAAATTACATTTGGATAACACAAAATATGAATCACTCACTAGGTACATAGTAAAACAAATATACGCTGTCTGTATGCTTGTATGCAATCTTTAAAGCTACGCAAGGGATGCGGTTTTAAATAGGTAGAGGGATTAAAAAAAACAGTACAATGGGCGGCCTTATAGCTGAAGACCGATCTCTGCCAGGCAACTTTTGGATGGGTAGAGAAGAATGTATTTAAATACCAACTATAGGTCTTGGGGTTTTGGTATAATTACTACAATTAATAGACAAGTTTGTGATCGTAGAAAATTACTTTAGTACATGGAACGACGTGCCTGTCTGTCTTCTGATAATGAATAATGGCTTTGACGTCATCCACGGTATGAGGGAGTGGCTATTCTCAGGCCAGCACCACGCGGGAAAATTTGAGAACATGGGCTATTTTTTTATTTCATTATTATTTATTTCATAACGATAATTACAAAAAGTATCACGAAATTACAAAAAGTATCTCTATTTGGTTAATTGGCCTATTTTATATGCGCTAGTAATCACTAGCGCGTATAAAATAAACTTAATAACTTGCGATTGCAAATTGCCAGATATAACGTAGGTAGTTGACATCATGGGCGTACCCAGCTTTTGGCTTGTAATTAGTCACGACTACGTTCTATTTAAATACATATCTCGAACCTTGTGTTAAATTAAAATATAAATAAATATTGCTGGACAATTCACACAGCAACATCTAGCCTTGTGGTAAGCTTGTGTTACGGGTGCTAGTTTTCTAATATACGCCATATAATATACATACATAGATAGATATTTTTTAGAATCGAACCCGCAACCGCCTGCGTCGCAGATGTCACCTAGAATGGCATTATTAAGCGGTTATGACCCTGTTTACAGCTGTTTTGCGAAACCATACATACCATTTGAACCCCCGTGGAATCTTGAGTACCTACTTGAGACTCGGTACGCTTATGTTTGACAGTGTGTTTGCGGTACATTATAATACTACAATACTAAAAGTCCCGCTTAGCGACAAACATTTGTACGAATTTTCGTTCATAAGCGGGAATTGAACCCATTACCTCTTGCATCGCAGGTAGACCTTCGCCAGCTGCACCACAGGTCGGTCGATATTCCATATGAATGTGTTTACAGTGTTGACTTTAAGCCACGGATACAAAAGGGGACAAATTGTACTTTACTTTATTTAAATTGATAATTAAGGTAAAGTTAAGGGGTAAATAGGTAAAGTCAAAGTCAAAGTAATTTATTGTTTTCATGTGTTTGCAAAGGTCTTAAAAAATATATTAAAGTACTTATCAACATGAGCCCAGGAAGGGCATTACAATATAAAGTCATATGCATAACAATATTTCTTTTATAGCATCTATAAAAAATTTTATATTTAATTGTCACACAACATGACGCGAAACACTAGATTAACGTGACTGAAAGGTTGCATAGTGTCCCGCAACATGCCCCGTAACTTTAAGTGTTTATTTTACGTGACATGTGCACTCAACAGTTTCAATAAAGACTGACCATTGTGGACTACACAATGTTTTGCGACATTTACCTACCTCCACAAAATCTTTACATCTATGTTTTGCAATATGGTGCTCAATCTGTCCCCTTATCTATCCTTTGGCTGTGGCTTTAAGTTGCAAGATTCCGTGGTAACAAATGATGTGAAGCCTTGGTAATCAATTGAATAGGCGCTCCATAAATAAAACTTGATACTTAATGGAACTATTATAAGTAGTTTTATTATAAATATATATTATGTTGTTGTTTGTTTGGATATTGTATAATACATGGAATGTTTCGAATGTTATCGGATACAAAACCTACTTTCTTATTAACTTCACGGCATCGTAAACAAAATAAATTGTTGATAGAAGAATATGAAAACAAATGCAGTAAATTTACGCCATAAAACTTTCATCACAACACATCACTCAACCTGTATTTGATCTCTAGCTTATTTCATTTCCATCATGTTTCGCCAAAACAGATAAATTCGATCGTAAAAGTAATGTGAAATCAGTGATGGAAAATACCGTCAGACTTTCCTCAATAATTTTAACGAAAACCTTTGAGTAGGTATTAAACCGAAAGGAGACAAAACGTTCTTCTGGAAAGACTAGTTATCAATGGGGTCTTGATCGAGGCTGTTGAGAATTAAATTTATAACTAAATAAATTATTTATAACTCGTGTATGTAAATTACTAGGTACTTATAAACTAAATTGTCAATTCATTAAAATAATTAAATAATAAAAACTTCATTGAAAAAACCTATTCTTGTAGCTTACTACTAGCTATTACTTACTATAGCTTACTGAACAAAATATAAAATTGGACTCATACTTTTTAAACATGGAAATAATTTAAGAAAACTAAATGTAATTTAAAAATGGCGGAAAAATGGAGGCAACGCGAGTGAAAGAAAGATAGGGAGATAACTGACAGTCGCTACCTACTCTATTCCATTAGATTCTCAAAGCTAAAACATAAAAAACATTGGAAGTAATGACGTGACATTTAGGTAGCGGAGGTAAACACCGTTGTTTCCAGGCAGACAGGCGTAAATACCCATTATCAACCCACCACTTCATTGGTCAGACATGGCTATCACTCTTCATCATTGTTTATGCGGTTTAGCATTCATTCGTCCATTCACATTCTATGTTCATTATTTTGACTTTATCTTGATGTTACTGTAAAATTAATTAGCAGCTCGTGGGTTTTTCTCTATATCATATTTTCAAGAACTATAATGACACAGACACTAACTAACACACAGTTGCTTAACGGTCTAAGTTTAAAATACTTATATCTTTTAGTGTTTGGGACATAAATCTGACACCTACGCTATGTAATACATATGCCACCCTGAGTGGGTCTTAGAGAAGTTTTCTACTAAGTTAACTTAGTACACAGATAAAGGTGGTAAATGTACCTTGATCATATGAATTCTAAAATTCCACGATCTTGACATCAAGGTAATTTTCGCAACTCACAGCAATTACGATACATAACTAATCTTCAGCACCCAGCTACATTTAAGAAATGCTGTGTCTTGGTCTAAACTTGGAAACTGATGAAATTTTAAATTCTACAAACTAAGTCAAACAACTCGTTGGGAGTTTACTTAAACTTAAAATATGGAATTAACTCGTCTTAATTTTCCGCCGGGTGAAAATTGTTATTAAAAACTGAGTGGATTTTTATGCGAGACAAACAGCTGAATTTGTAATGATGCATGCAACTCTGGTAGAATGGTTATGTTGATACTGTTTATTAGGTAGGTAGGTATTAATGTAAACCTAAACCTAGGTATTAATGTATGTGAAAATTCTCCCTTTTGCTTTGGCAATTTTAAATTATTTAAAAGTATTGCTTAATAGCAATTTGTCTTTAGTACAACATGACCGTTGTGGGCCTTTATTTTATATTTATAAATATAATATTATAAAGCTGAAGAGTTTGTTTGATTGATTGTTTGTTTGTTCATGCGCTAATCTCAGGAACTGCTGGCATGAATAAAAATACAATTCAGTGTAATATAGTACATATATCGAGAAAGGCTATTATGTTCTTTATTAACGGGTCGGCTAGTTTATTATAATAGGTAGGCCTGGGTAGGCCTTATGTAGGATCTTTGTTTATCTGCATGTTTCATTGCTTGCAATTCTGCCTTCTTCTCTTTTCTTTTTCTAGCTAGAATGAATCATTATTGGTGCAATGTAATTCCTATTTTTAATATAAAGCAGTAAAACCCTTAAGACATTAAGGTTATTTAAGCGACATTAACAAATTAGGTTTTATTTAACTGAATGTAAAAGTATGTTTGATTCTGTGACTACATTACTCCTAAAAAACACGTTACCTGATAAAAATCGAAATTCACAGACAAAAGGTAGCACCGCGGCTAACACCTATCTGTCAGCAAGAAAACAAATTACAAATGAAAAAAAATTGTTATATTTTTATTTTTTATTTGTCCTCTTTGTAAGCTCATCAACTATTGAATTCGAATTATGCTAGCTGGCGAGTTTTCACAAAGATAAATCGAATCTCTATCTCAATATCTCCATCCATATATACTCGTACCTATATGTAAATTCTTGTCTTTATCAAAGAACAGTCAATTTTCCAACTTCTGTATTACAAATCTTAATTATTTAAACAAGTTACAAGATAAAACCCATTCTATCCCCAAGCTTTGCTAATTTGTACAACATTCGGCTTAAAATTTAAATATTTCCTTTGTCTCTCTTTGAACCAGTTGCTACGCCTATGAGGGTGCGTAATCGTTTAAATTTTAATAGCAATTAAAGTTGTGAAAATGCCTAAGGCTTCACCACAGCGACCCATTACACTAAATCTAAAATATTTTTAGCTGAAATGGGCAATGCGGCCTTGGTCAAGTTTTCTCTTATTCAGAGCTTATCCTGTAATGTTCAGATTAACATAATAAGTTCTGTAAATTCCTATTTACGTTGCATTGTTTAAGCATCATAGAAATCCATATTACATATTTGTTTATTGATTATGACTTCTGTTAAGTTCGTTACTGTTTTATTTGTTCAAACTAGTATAATATACAGTGTAGTGTTTATACAGAGCATTCCAAATTTTCTAAATTAACATATTGTCATAAGCGTTTTTTTTAAAGGTAAGGTAAATGTCTGAGTATTTTGTACCTATGTAAATACTCATACAAATATCTTCTGTCGGTTTCTTTACTAACTAAATTAATTGTACGATATAATAATGAAAACGTACCCATTATACCCAAACAAACATTGTTACTACCTACTTATATAATAGAATTTTGCGCAATGAGATATGTGTGAGAAGCGAAACCAAACGTTTACTTTATGTTGTTCTGTGGCTTCTCGGCTTGACGCAGGGCGGGGAAAGTTTCCATTAAAAACAAAATTATGTAAAACAGTCAGAATACTTTTATTTTCCACAGTAATTTCCAAGAAGTTGACAATCATCTTATACGTTATTAAAAGCTCAGATTACTTGAATAAAAGCAGAAGCCAAAAAAGTAATACTGGTTGCGTAATTGTCTTTTGATTTGGGAGTATACATGGTTTTGTATCTAGTTATAAATACTAGATGCCCGCGGCTTCGATTTATTTTTGCATTTCTCGAATTAAAAATAGATTTTGGTCGATTCTCAGATCTAAATACTCTATCAGTACACAAAATTTCATAAAAATCGGTGAATACACATCGGAGGAGTATTGTAACTAAAATATAATAGTATTGTAACAAAAATTGATTTAGTTCATTAACCTGAGCTTTAACGGTTTTTACATGACATACCTACACATTTAATTCATGTGTCAAGTATGATTAATAATTCAGTTTTAAGATATTAAGTAAAGTGGTGTGGCTTTTGCCAATGGTATTATGGTATGGGAATAGAACATGGACTTACACTTACATTAACTATTAAGAGTTTTAGATGTACGTATTAAGACAAGATACCAGAGTATTTATTATAAATGTCTGTAGTGTTCAAAAAGTTAATTAATAATAAGATAATTATCATATAATAAGATTTAATTCTATTGTAATTTATTTCTACTTCTAAGTCATTTTATTCAATAACAATATTTTAGAAGTGAAAATAAATAAAACAGTTTCACTGTTCACGATGCAACTCAGGAAATATAAATATATATATATAATAAATTATTACTTACTATCGTTAGGTACATACAATATAAATTTTAAAATTATCTACCTACACAAATATCACTTGTATTTACAGTTCAATTATAAAAAAGCTAACTTTAAACGACAAATGTTTTATTAGACTTTTATGTAGACTTGTATCGAGGTAAAGAAGAAAGATGTAAAAATACATGAACTGTTGAAAACGATTATGATTTTATTGAGAATAGTATAATATAATAACATTATATGAATGACATCGATATAAGACTCCCTAGAGGATGCTGAATCTATTTAGATATATTTTGTTATCGAAATCTTACAAAATAAACTTTTTAGACGCCAAGAGACATTACGGACGTGTAGAAGCGACACAAATTTTTATTATTATTAATAGTCATACGGAGTTTTTACCTTTGAATGTAGGCACGTAAAACATTCAAGAACTTGAAACTTCCTACTGTATATCAAGTTTCAATTAATCGTCGTAGTAACGATTTTCAAAGATATTTAAGTACGTGACTGAGAAATAAGAACATGTTATACGAGTCTTAGTTCTCATGTTCTGCACAGATCTCGTAGACATTTATTTATTTATTTATTGAATCACATACATAGAGCGTTCATTTTTTTAAGGGCTTTTAAATCGCCTCTGCGCCCTTGCGTTACTAAATAAATGATACATTGACCGTAGGTGATCGAGGAATGGGAAATACCCCTTTTGTATAGAAAAAATGCACAGCACACACTGCAATGCCACGCACGTTTGAATTTTTGAATAAGTAGCACGCACCACGCGTGGGAGTGCAAAAATCACCGTGTGTACCTACCGTACTTTATATCGAAAGCATAGACTCTATTGTGCTCTATATTGTTATTCAGGATGTTCAATTAAAGTGAGTTCTCGTAGAAAGCGCTCTCGGCGGGGTGGGCACGAGAGCGCCGCGCGCACGACCGCGCCCGCGCCTGTCTGAGGTACACGAGGAGCAGGTCGGCATGCGGTTCAAACGACTAGTCGACGTGTCGCGGCGCTCTTGCCCTTTGGCGCCCATTTCTGTGAAAAAAAGCTCACCTTAGTCTATAATAATCATCTTCATAGGTCTAAGAGGATTGGGTATAATCATTTTCTCAATGATAATTATCAGGCGGCTTGGTGATTTAGTAAGTTGGCACAGTTCACAGACTATGCTGCCTGTTTTCTAGTATATGTTACAATCTATTAGTCCTTTGAAGACAAAGAGAGTGGTAGTACCTATAACTTTTATGAATAATTCAGAATCGTTTTTTTACGGTTCAGTGAATTTTGCAAGCTTTGTGCTATGTTTAGAATATTAATTGACGAAATCGATAAACATTTTTATACATGTTATATAGGTGATATCAAGGCTAGAACAGATTGGTCGCGGCTTTCCAAACGCTGTTTTACTTCACCGTATAAATGTATTACGATTACAAGTGTACGTAATTTTTTCGAGAAGGAAAATGCAATAGCCGCGACTTTCTTTCAACACACGACCTTCGAAAAATTCAGTTGGGCATCATCAGACCAAGGTGTCACAAACTTATACTTAAGTAGGTTAGATTACGAGTTTGAAAGTTAATCAATCAAGCGTATATTATGATGAAGGTCGACAGCTTAGGGAATATTTTATACTTAGCAGTAAGATTATAGAATGTGAAATTCATCTTATCTAATTTGTCCTCGTCAACAAACAAATTTCGTTAATATAAACCCGCTGACATAATATTTGCTTACTTACAGGCTGAGTTCCGCTGAATAGATTATTTACGAGACGTGACGAGAAATTCTATTTTCTAATTGAATCAGATTCCAAAGTCATGAACTGTCCTTGATAACAAAGAAATTAAGTCACGTTATCCAAATTTTGTGAATCAAGAGAATTGTTTTTGAAATTATTTCATTTCATATCTGTCTATATTACATATATATATTATATTAAGTAGGTAGGTAGGTATATCAGAAATCTAGCACCCACAACACAAGCTTCGAGCTTACCACGGGGCTAGATGTTGCTGTGTGAATTGTCCGGCAATATTTATATACCTATTTGTTCTGGAGACAAAGGCTTGGATATTTCATCTGTAACTCAGACAATATAATTCTAAAGAAGCTTAATTTTATTATTAAAACAATTGGTTTTGAATATTAGAAACATAAATTCACGGGTAGTTAATGTGTATTATTTATTTGTTACTATTTTGTGTTGTGCAATAATGGATTTTCTTTTATATTCTATTCTAATAACACGCATAATAAACCTAACGTTTCTACTGAGCTAAAATGAGTTGAATTTTACATAGAATTTCAGCTCTTGATGTATTCCTTTAGTGTGTAACTACGTGCGTCTTTCCTTTATGATACCAATTGAAACTTATTCTACCCAGTGAACTGTGTGACACGTGTTTTTGTTCGTTCTTCCTCAATTTGCTTCTGTAGCATAACAAATACAACGCTTAAACTAAATGAACCATCTGGTGAATCATTTCCTAGCTTCGCTACATAAAAACAAATGGCGCAGAGCTTTAAGGTGTATCTTTCTTGCTAAAGCCTCAGATTTCTCATTAATACGCTGGAGTGACGCGTAAGCGAGCTCAAGTGACAGTGGTTTACTATAAATATTCCACGTGCCACAGCATTAGTTCGACCCGTCATTATGCCAGGTGGTCGCAACAAAGGAGAATGATTGATAGCCTTGCCCTTAGAAATCTTAGCAACGGAACTGATACCAATTATACTGATAGACTCGGGTAAACGTTTCGGTGAATTAATGTTCCCAGATTCCAGGCGAGCTGTTTAGTAATGATGAATTTGATATTACGAGTTCTAATTGAGGCCTCTAACCACAGATCACCAACTGAAAATCAAATATAAATTTTTGAAAGATATCAAAGACATCTTGATATTCTCGTCTATTCGAAAGACAAACTGTGATGATTTTTATGAGCACTTTTTTTAATACACTAACAATTATCTAAATAAAATCTTAGCAGGGAGCTAGATATAGAATTGGAGATTTATAGCACAAAATAACGTAGCCTTGCTAACATTGTGATAAGTAAACATCGTAAATTTAAACAAGAATAATTACTTTCTATGAATATTTATCCGCCGTCTCTATTCGTTGGACATCAAGCATGTTAGGGTTTTGGGAATACACATGGTAATTTTGAATTATAATGAGAGTATTATAAAATTTTATACACGTATTAATTTGGTTGGTAACTTTAGATTACTTATTTAAGTAATAAGATTAAGTAATAATTTTAGATTACTTATTTAAGTAATCTAGTCACACACCGACATTGAAAAAGATTTTCAGTGTTATTTAGTAATCATGTAATCATTGAGACATCAGTGGCGCGGCGCGAAGTAGTCCCCCTACAAAGCCTCATAAAAGAAACTAAAAATAAACAACAAAATAAATAAACATCGTCAAGCCACCCACACTGGTCATTCGTCGTGTATTAATCATTATCATTTATTGTTTTAATATATTCGTATAATTAGATGTTATTATCTGCAAATGTAAAACCCTTACAAATGTAAACACAGAGCATTATATTGAAAATTCTTTCTTTCGAAATTCTAAATTCTTTCCAAAAAAAGAGACATCAAAATCGGTTCATAAACGACGAAGTTATCCGCGAAAAAAACATAAAAAACCATAAATGAGGTCGAATTGAGAAACCTCCTTTTTGAAGTCGATTAAACACGAACAATGATTTTAAACCAATGATTTTATATAGTATAGATATGTTACCTTCATGTAATTGCAGTTTGAAATCTGTTCCGCGAAACCAAAACTGACATAAGATGTCAAATGTTTACTAGTTCATAGATTAACATTTATATTCGTAGAGTGGACACTTGAGTGAAATGTACAGTAATAGGTAAGAAATAAAACACCTTACAAAAGTAAATCATATTTATTGAAATTGAAATAATTAATGATAAATTAGTAAAATACACTTTCTAAATACCTTCAAAAAGATTTAATTTACTTATTTCTTTTCTGTCTCTTTAAAAGTTTTTTTTTAATTCGGGGTTATTTTTATGTGCGGAATGGAGACGAATATTTGTGTATTTATGAATTATGGTTTTAATCAAATATACGCGATGATTAAAAATAGGTACCTGATGTGTTGAATGTTCGATCAGAATTTACATTTACATCGAATTTACATCGGCATCAATATTCACATCTACACTAACTAATCTATGTCAGCGCCTCAATTATTATAATTATTTGGAAAAATAAATAATATAAGTATTTTGCATACTCGCATGTGATACGAGATTCCTTGTGTTTTGTTTACTTTAGCATCGTAATTGGTACACTTCCGAAACACACGATGGCATTTTAAATTTGTTTTAGCAAGGACACAATAACCTGCGGCATGTCAAGCTCGTGATTGTGCTCGACGCAGACTGACAACTAAAAGTTACAATTGGGTTTTTCTTGAGTCTTTACAATGCGCGTGCTTGTAACAAATCTATACTATATAAAATCATTGTTTTAAACACGAATTTATCTTGTAATTACCTGACATCGGTACTCCTTCATTGCCGCTCGATCTGTTCTGAGGCAGTTCCGATTTAACAATGCAGCTCAGTATCTGTAACAAGATTGAAAGCTTTTGTTGAAGAGAGATTGATATTTTGTGTTTTGCTATAATTTATTAGTCAACATCACAGGAGATAAAAATTTTTTTTTCTTTATTGCTAGAAATACACAATGACTTGACTGTACCTTCCAGCACGGTGACATAGACACATCAGCATCTAAGATGATATGTAGGTACTAATATTATAAATGGGAAAGTGTGTCTGCTTGTCCGTCTTTCACGGCAAAACAGAACGGACGTTTTTTAAGTGGAGATTGTTGAAGGGATGGAGAGTAAGATAGGCTACTTTTTACCGCGGGAAACAAATATTTTCGGGGGAAGGTGTGGAACGCGGGCGAAGCCGCGGGGTGGAAAGCTAAGTAATAATAATACATCTCCAGAGGCTCTCACTGGGAAGCTGGATCAAGGGCCAGATCCAGAAGGCAGTACTCCTAGACTCTGCACGCATTGTCAGAAAGTTCCTCTCTCTGCACTCCTAGTCACCGGCCGCTTGAGCTTATATTGTGATCGGTGATTATCCGTTTATATATAAAGATTTAAAGATTTTTTTAAAGATTTTTAAAGATTTATGTCATTTATTTCCATAAAATCCTAAAGATCACTTGGACAAGTCAATAATATATTTCTTACAAGTAGGTAGATTTATATAATTTTTTATCTATTGTGAGAAATGTATTTTGATGTGTTTAAAGTTAAATAAAGAGAATAATAATATATTAGTGACCTGTTGGAATCCCCGGCGATAGCGCAGGTTCATGTAGCAGTAGATGAACGGGTTGTAGCAGGAGTGCGACATGGCCAGCCAGTGGCACGCGAACCACACGAACGGCACTCCCCACCACTGGCCCCACGCCTCGTCCTCCTCGTGGAACGTCCACAGCACCTTCAACAAAACAATCAAATAAATATATCTGGACATAAACATTCACACAGCAACATCTAGCCCCGTGGTAAGCTCGAAGCTTGTGATAAGTGCTAGACATAGAAATATATTTTTGATACATCTAAAACTATATGCAGATCGTATAATTCTTTGTTCCGAGGCGGGAACCGAACCCGCAACCTCCAGCGTCGCAGACAGACCTTTGCCCGCTGCCCCACAGAGTTCGGTAATGATACCAACTGCAAGACAAAGGCCTCCCTATCTCCCTTCGATGTATCACGAACACGATCATGTTCTTTTGAGGATCAACCTTCCAAGGAATCAAGATCAATTAAAATGTAAGTAAATATTGCTGGACAATTCAGCAACAATTAGCCCCATGGTAAGCACGAAACTTGTGAAGGTAAATACGAGAAGGTACTTCGCTTGGTACTAGGCTATTCGTTGGCGTAAAATAAATAGTAGGTTGGATTTCTCTATTACATAATTTCAGTTATTTATCGTTCCAAAGTTTCAACATTTCCGAAATTTCAACTATTGCTAACCGTCAGAGTTTAAAGACGAAAATGTTTTACTATAAAAACTGTCGTGGTTTGATACATTCATATTGAGATAAACGGGCAATACACGAACCTTATTTACGTAGACTATTGATCAACCGATTTCGTCCCAGAACGTGGGACTTCTTCAGGATCAAGGACACTGCAAGGACACGGATCACGCCCGCTCGCCGGTCCGCAGAGCACTGTTCGGTTGATCAATAGTCTACGTAAATAAGGTTCGTGTATTGCCCGTTTATCTCAATATGAACGAAAATGTTTGTCTACTGGATAGCCTCTACAGAAAAGGCATTGAAATTAACCACAGAGAGCGTTGAGAAACTTTGTCTGTACAGAGAATAATGAACTACCTTTATGAGAATATAGCAACTTATATCCCGTCTGTAAAGCCATGCCATTTCTGGCCGCGAGAGAAGTCAAACCGTGTAAGACTAAATCTATATTTATTTATGAGAGTCGTGTTGGTTACAATATTTATAACTCAAGAACGGCTAAATCGATTTGACTGAAAATTGGAGAAATAGCTTAGAACCAGGTCATATGATACTTTTTACCGCCAGAAAATATTATAACCCGGGCGAAGCCACGGTGCGAAAAGCTAGTAATAGTATAAATTAAATAGACTTGAATGTAGTAGCGTCTTTCTGAGTAATTTGGTAACTTGCAGCGATTACAATCCCCAAAATGTGTAAGGTATTTTAGAATATGATAATTATAAGAGGTATTTTAAAGAGCGGGTCTCTTCGTCCATCGTTACATGGGTTGTTATGATGTTTAACAAATCACAAGGTAATATAATGATAACAATTACAAAACTCACCGTTTACTCAACAACGTTTCTGTCAATGAATATTCACGCAGAGATAGCAGACTCATAATTATATTGAGAAGGGTCGTCATTTACACACCCGCCCTTTGAAAGTCGGATTGATTTAACGTTCATAAGGACTCTACTGCTAATTGGGTCGGAAATATGACCTATGTTGGCCGTGCTCGTATTGTGCATAATTAAAAAATTTAATATACCTATGGTGTTAATGCCGTTTTAGCTAAGTGGTACCACACTCGACTTTCAATCCAAAGGTCCATAGTTTTCATTATACAAATCAATTATTACAAATTAATAAATAAAAAATGTACTTAATACTTACATGCTAAAGAAAAAATCAGACTCATCATAATGTCCTAAGTGAAACACCTTAAGGGACAGCGTTCAAATTATAATGAGGTCCCTAATTTTATTAATTAGGGATTATATATATTTTTTAATTAAAATTTACATTAAATAATACCTAGTAGCTGCTGTAAAGGGGCATAAGAATGTTAATAACATCTATCTAATAATATACATAATAGAGCAAGAGATTTCATTACAATAATAAAATATCTAGGATATTTGTAACCGACTCCGAGGCGTAGCTGGATCAACTCTCCAAACAAGAATGTTCTGAGTATTTTTTTCTCGTTCGCATTAATCCCCATTCTTCTTAGTTTCCGTTCTGTAGGTCGAGTGAACTGACTTTAAATTTTAGATTTTTATTCCTTTCAATTCTTACAGGAAGCACCAAATATGGATTGTTCTGAGAATAATGAATAGCTCTAGTCGTACAAGTATAATTATTAAATGAACCTACTAGGATTCTGGTAAAAATGATAATCCGTAGATACCTTATTTCTTTTTATCATCATCATCATCATATCAGCCGTCGGACGTCCACTGCTGGACATAGCCTCCCTTAAATGATATCCAGTGGTCGGATATGACGCGCATTATGGAAACCCAATTAATAAGTTTGATACTCGACCGTATAGGTACCCAGGTTCAAAGGGACGGTAACTCGCAAAACAAATCTAGATGTTTACGAGCAACGAAACCCGTAACTTTACTGATTAGTGGTACAGACCATTGTGGAATTACTTAAACATATTAGATTGAGTGTTTGCTGTAGATTGGAAGAGGGGGATATCACGCAATCTGTATGAGGAAAAGATATAAAGAGCAATTTATCTGCTAATGCAGATAATTAAGTTCCATGTTTGTGTCGTGTCACAGACTAAGAATAGTACCATCTCAACTCTTCGGCAGGTCTCGACAACCCGACTAAGGGATTTATATTCAGAGACCTCAGAAGCTTTCTCGTTCTGGGTACTTAACCAAATTGCTAAAATCTCCAACTCCCTGGTTGTGATGTCGGATGGTGATTCGAAATCACTAAAACGTATAATGGGTTTTATAAGAAAGACCCGCTTTTTTTTACTTTTTTTTTAATTTTCAAGGTATTCTTCGAAGGACTAAAATAAATAAATAAATAAATATTACTGGAAAATTTTTACACAGTGACATCTAGCCCCGTGGTAAGCTCGAAGCTTGTGTTACGGGTGCTAGATTTCTGATATACTTAATATAATATACATACATAGATATATATTTTTATTATAAGTACATATATAACAACACCCAGACACCCGGAACAAATATTTGCAGATCATACAAATTGTTGTTCCGAGGCGGGAATCGAACCCGCAACCTCTTGCGTCGCAGGCGGACCTTCGCCCGCTGCGCCACAGAGGTCGTCTAAAATGAACCGGTCTCACACTAATGTAGTTTCCCAAGAATGATTTGGTGAGATCTTGTGTGATGTGACCTTATAATGAGAAAAATAAAACATAACAAAACCTTAGTAAGCATCTTTCGGATGAAAATAATGTACAAATTCTGATTGGGACATTGCATATTTTAGGTACATTTGGTAATTTCAAGGAGATCGAAAAACTCAGCAACATCCCATATTGATTTCAAGGTTCAAAGTAATTTCCTCTACACGTACCTTTGCCTTAACCTGCAGCCTATATCACACTGCCACGCATCGCACTGCAATATGCGTGATAAAACTATATTATATGTATTATATTTAAATGTAATACAAGTTTTTTCCGGGCTTAAATCAGGCACTAATCTCTTACAATGATAATACCTATATATAAATACATTTTAGTTCTAAGTATTATTATTTTTCTAATGTTTATATAAACTACGCCACTACTTTACTTCTCTTCTAATATTTGTTACATCCCACAGTTGCCTGGAAGAAATCGCTCTTAGCGATAAGGCCGCCCATTGTTGTTCACTGTATTATTATGTTTATTTTATTTGTGTATTTTTTGTAATGTGGTAACAATAAAGTATTTTGTGCTGTATTGTAATACATATTTTGTAAGAAAACTTGTACCTACTCCAATAAAAGTATTAATGATTGAAAGAAAATATATTGAACAATATTATCCGTTAGGATTGTTTTGAGGATATTTCTCACTGTTTTTTTAGACTATAGAACTATATCTTTATCATTGTTAAGTCCATACATAGGTTGCCTGGAAGAAATCGCTCACACCGATAAGGCCACCTTTTGTACTCCAAATACTGTAAAAAACCGTAACAAACAATACAAACTAAAATTAAATTGGTATTATTTGTTACGGTTTTGCGGTGTGGAATAAAGTATTTTCTTTACTATTCTATTCTATTGAAAACACATTCAGAAATGGATGGATTTCTGTGATGGGTATGTTTTAACATTCTTCTTTATACTGTACGTGACAGTGTAATAATCGCCTTAGCTGAGAGATGCTGAGATTACAAAAAGGGTCACCTATCTCCTACCTAAAGCCATAATTACCTTTCGACATAACGTCTTCAAGTCACGTTTGTGAGTAGGTAGGTACTTGATTTATCCACGTACCCTATTCCCGTTTCGTCGATATTGATTTCAAACGTGACTTTTCATTCTCTGTCAAAATATACTTTTAAAAAGTTCAGAAAAGTGAACTTATAAGTCAATTTTTGTCTAGCTTCTGGATAATGTCGCATATATTGACGTCTTTTGTATTTCAAACAACAAGAGGTCCTTTGGCTACTTTTAAATCAATTTATAAGTTTAATCAAAATCATAAAAAGATAATTAGAAATTAAATCATTAATTAAAAATGTAAAAGATCTTATAAGATGAGATTTTCCTGAAACGATTTCAGATTATTACTGTTGTCTATTTTCCTAACTTTTAAATTCAAGCAGTTGTTAATTAAATCTGGTAAAATCGGTTGAAATTGATATCCACATAAATAAACTCAAGACTGTCTGAAAAAGGTTACTTAGATAGAAGTTAGTCCTGGAATTCATTTGTTAAAAGATGATACCTTAAAGGTGATGGATATGAATTAAGCTTGAAATTTCATTTTAGTTAGGAATGTCGGATCAGAAATGCAGCGGGAATATTTTAGAGTTTTAGATGCTATTCCTTTTTCCGAAAATAAATAGTTATTTTTACATCCTTATCAAAAGTTGCAATGGATAAACATTAGATTAGTTGGAAACGAGAGGAAAGCGGGAAAAACAATGAAAGTCCGTTACTTCCGCTGCTTTTCATACAGTTTGAAAAATAAGAACAAGAGATTCATGTATGTGTTTCTGTGGGCATCAAAATTTTGCATTTATCTAATGCCGCGGCACGTGAAATCAAGACAAAACAATCTACTATATAAAAATAAGTCGAGTTTTCCTTCCTAAGGCTATAACTCCAGAACGCACGAACCGATTTCCACGGTTTTGCATTCGTTGGAAAGGTCTCGGGTTCCGTGAGGTTTTCGTGAGGGCTTCTTAAGAAAATTGCGGGAAAGTGTAAAACGCGGGCCAAGCCACAGGGCGGAAAGCTAGTTGGTTTATAAAACTACTACCCACACCATCACGATAGTCGGAAGAGTCGGAAGAGCTAAACACTTTTTAAGTAAACAATTTTGGTTTGTCTTTCAGCTGTCAGTATTATCTCATTTGTATTCAAATTACGTAGTCCATCCGTTTCTACTTTATTTTTAGAGATCGGTTAATAATCACTGTTCGAACGTAGGTTTTACTTCAAACGACACGATAGAATTTGTAAACATTTTCTGCCTAACTCATTTATAAGAAAAACAGAATGATTTTATGTCAAAACATTGTAGAACTATTTGAGTTCTAATTTCCAAGCTCTTTACAATGCAAAAAAAAAGTGAATGAATTTTAGTTCGGAATAGTTTGAGGTATGCGGCCTTACTATAAAATTTTACATATTCGGGTACAGGCAGATACGAAAATGTTTCGAAAACTAAAATAAAAATGTTATATGAAATACTCAAGGTTTCTAGTCATAAGTGAAGCATACAAGTATTTTTAGGGCTTTAGGTACTTGTAGAAATAAGATATTTTCCCGTAGTAAAGAGAAGTCGTGTTTTAGGATCATTTTTTAACATTTTGTTTATACTTTTTTGGAAATATACCTGATACGAAAAGGTATAAATATATCAAAGTCTGTTTACAGATAAATTAGAGGGCCACTGAGATGTTTCTGCCCTAAATCAATCACCGGATGAAGTTGATGAATGAAAACCACCCAGTCAACCCGCACTTTTAATAGTCCTTTAAAAAGATGTTTAATAAAATCTAAACACAAATATAATTAAGTTAATATGAGAAATTATCTTAGAAATAGTCATATGCATTTAATTACAAATACGAGACGCTGATGCCTTGTACGTGCCATGGAGAAGGATGACCCAAGACCAAATATAATTTCCCTAATGGGTGATGAAATTAGATCCAATACGTAAGTTAAAAAAAAAACTTTCAGTGTGCTTCGATTTTGCCAGGTTTAAAATGCACAACAGGTCTTATTAAAGAACTTGTAATAACACCTGAGAGAACGTACCTACATAAGTTAAGACTCAAGAATGTGAATAAAAAGTAAGATAATGAACTTACAATGAAAACGTTGAGCGGCAACCAGCAAACTGTGAACACGGCCACCACAGTCACCATCATCTTCACCATCTGCCGACAAATCACACAACATTACAAAAGATCCCGGAAAATAACTAGTTCAGGATTAATAATGTCCACGAGGAAGTAAAGAAATGTCGACGTTCGATTGATTTATTACGGATTGCCTTCTGGACCTATTTTGGTAGAACAGTCTTTTTGTGATATGACTATTTTTTGCTCTTCTCGTCCTTACTGACTGTGCCATAATAGTAATTGCATGCGTAGAGCTGGACATTATAATTAACCACATATTTTCAACGTTTAGCAGCCATATTATTACCATTATAAATCTTTAACTCAATTAAATTCAAAACATTTATGGTACTCGTATTTACTAGTGTGTACAATACACTATTTCATGACAAAATATATGATGGATTTATTTATTTATTTCCGGTTAGTACTAATAGAATACTTAGTTTCATCACACAACACACTGAAGCGGCAAGAAAATTTTTATTTGTGATTAGTACCTATATTAATTATTATATGCTATTCTGTATTAACTGTTTTAACAAATCGCGAAAGTTCAAAAGGTTTTTATCAATCATCGCATTGCCACATTGAAGATGTGAAAATGGAAAAGCCATTTGCGCTGACAAATTATCGGAAATAAAACGGTTGATTGGTAGGTTGGTTCCCGCAGCCGCCGATCCCCTTGCTTGGTGGCTTTACAAAACAGGGAGAGGAGAGACTCAGCGGTAATTGAGCAATTCTTATGCACATTATAGCAATTCAGCTCTGTCCCTGGATTTGTAAAAGGGTTGAATTTATTTGTATTGTATCCTTCCATAAACTTACTTTATTTATGTACCTACTGATTTTTTTATATACTACATACTTACATACACACTGTTATCCGTGCTTAGCTACGATTTTATCTGCTCGACCCTATGTATGCTTTAATCATTAGAACTACTTATATTATTTTATTTATTTCATTTTATTTTGAGAGAAAGACCAACTACTTTCTTAAACTACTATAACTAACTGAAACATAGATTACGTAAAAGTCAATTAAGTAAAGGTCTTCACGGATAAACTATATAACCTAAGAGCCCGTGATGGCCAGACCTTCCTTTAATTCACAAGCGTGAAAATTCTTTCATGTGTATGTCTAACATAGGTAAGAATAACCCCCAAACATGAAACCTGGATCGCGGTTCCTTTGGGAGATAACAACCTTTTACCTGTTATCTCCCAAAGGAACCACGATCCAGGTTTCATGTTTGGGGGTTATTCTTACCTATGTTAGACATACACATGAAAGAATTTTCACGCTTGTGAATTAAAGGAAGGTCTGGCCATCACAGGCTCTTGGTCTAATCTATACTAATATTATAAAGCGGAAGAGTTTGATTGTTTGTTTGATTGTTTGTTTGTTTGTTTGAACGCGCTAATCTCAGGAACCGCTGGTCCGATTTAAAAAATTCTTTCAGTGTTGGATAGTCCATTTATCGAGGAAGGTTATAGGCTATATTACATTTTCAAAAAAATTAGGGATCTGTACGGAAAACCAAAATATGTAACCCAAGATGTAAAAAAAATCCTTATATCGCATGCGCTGCGAAAAGTATTCACTTTAGAAATATACAATGTACTACAATTTTGTAGAAAACATTAATACCTACAAAAAATGTCGCGACAGCATATATCTAACTATTATAGTTATGTCACAATAAGTGTTTTAATTTTCAATATAATTAATTTAAATGCCGCCGCTAGGAAAAGCTCTATATTTGTATTTTCAAATAAAACATTATCAAAATAAATTACATTGTAATTACGAATATTTCAATATCTCTATAAAACTTTTTAAATGATTCAATTCGGACATTCCATTCGAAAGATATCCGAGTTTAAAAATGTAAGTACCGAAATAAACCAGCCCGTTCGGTAAGGCATCATGCTTTGGTACGGGGACTCCGTCAGTACCTACTAAAATAAAGTCTTTAAACGAAAGTAGGTATATGGCTATCGTCTAAGATTGATTCACTTATATGATAGTAAAAAAAGTGGCCAAGTGCGAGTCGGACTCGCCCATGTAGGCTTCCGCAGCAATTATTTATATGAAATAGTTTATGACTTCGTTCAAACCAATTTTCGTTGGTAGTAATCTATACTAATATTATAAAGCTGAAGAGTTTGATTGTTTGTTTGTTTGAACGCGCTAATCTCAGGAACCGCTGGTCCGATTTAAAAAAATCTTTCAGTGTTGGATAGTCTATTTATCGAGGTAGGTTATACGCTATTTTTTATAAAAAAACTATACGAGATAACTTAAAGAAACGCAAGCGAAGCTGTCGGCAGGTCAGCTAGTACAATATACAATGGATTTTAATATTAACGGATAAACGTCTAAGACACAAATAGTCCAGTAAGGCATGGATGAATAGTTCGTGAGGTAGTTAGTATAAGCATAGACTAAATAATAGTCTATGGTATAAGTGACTTGGTCTCAGATGCAAAGGCAGAAAAATAAGCTCGTAAAAAACAAGACAAACGTACCTACATAAACGATTGGTAACTCTGACATGAAATACTGTCGGTAAGTACAAGCCACTGCCGAGAATAGCCTCCGTTTCACCTTTTCTATGTCTAGCTTATGTAAGTACCTACTAGGCGTGAACCAAACACCGATCACAAATCATATGATTTGATTATTATAAATAGCAACTGCTTTTTGTCTCGAAACTGTGATCGAGCTTATTCATTTGTGCAACAAAAGCTTTAAAACTGTCAAAATTACCTATATTGAAATCCAAGCAAAATAAAATAAACAAAATTATCATTTTATTTTTTATTAATTTTTTCGCCAAATAAAATACATAACAATGCACATATAAATAATTTTACGTCATAATTCGCATTTGTATTAAAAAAGTGATGATATAAAATGTAATGCTGAAAATAGCGTTCGTTAGTTTAATGAGAAATCACCGCACGTAACGAACCACAGATCAAAATCGCAGTAGTTGTTACAAATCATTTTATAAAATGACTAGCTTACCGGCTTAACCTTTAAACCTTTCGTGGGGTAATATGACTATTTTAAACAGCTGTTCTCAAGTTACAAATTCATAACGAAAGTGGCATTGGATAATGATTTAGAAGTAGCAACAGTTTACCTTTACTAGTGCTTAGGACGTTGTGTTTCTACACTATCCAGGTAAATGTGGGAACCGCAATTCGCAATCTCCTTGTAGCGAAATGTCTGCTTTTAAATAATAGTCCACGCTGTTCGAATTCAATCTCGTCTTTCAAAGCAGAGAAGGAAGCTCTGTTGATCACCGGGCCCGATGCAACTTTTTCTTCTCATCTGCCCCGGTACCGGGCCAGGTCACCGGGGCAGATGGGAGTCACTCGTTGAATATACCTATACCAAATGTTTACGTCTTTCTATTTAAGTATATAATTTGCCATATGTAACGTCGTAGTTGATTTATCTGTAAAGTTATATATGTTTAAAATAAAATAAATGAATAAAAGTCGTATTACAGACAGAGAGATCAGCATGTCCACACCACACACAACTCTCCACTATTAAGCCTCCAGCACACCGGATGCGTATACGTACACGTAAGCGTAGACGTGCACGTACCACTGAGTTGTAATGTATGGGAATGTATTAGACAGGACACACTGCACGCGCACGTCACGTTACGCAAGCAGTGTGTCCTGTCTAATACATTCCCATACATTACAACTCAGTGGTACGTGCACGTCTACGCTTACATGTACGTATACGCATCCGGTGTGCTGGAGGCTTTCAAATTGACTTTAAAGTGAAGTGACTTTTAAATTTTCAAACTACCACAAGTTTACAAATTAAATGATATTTCATTTTACTATTCAAACCATACAACTGACACAAGTTTGAAAACTCAAACACGAAACATGCAGAACATGCTTGTACAACACAATAGAAGGAAATAAAATAAGTATTACACCTTTGTCTAGCATAGAATAGTTTGTTACGTTGAAATAGTAAATTCGTATCAACTGTAGGTATACTGTTGACTGTTATTTCCTCGTTATCGTCACATTAACGATGGTCTTCCAAAGTAGGTAGCTATTTTTCCATATTGTACATGAAACCTAATTATAATTGACAACTCTCAGAATGGAATTGCGCCAGTTAAAATATCTGTTTTATCCTGATTGTGGGCTTTTTTGGTAACTGCAACACACGTAATGAAATAAAAGGCTTTGGTGTTATTTATTTGATAAGACATGTTCTAAGATAAAATTAATGTATTCATTTTATAACAACGGGAATAACGCGCGAGCAGAGAGGAGACGGAGCACGGCGGAACGCTCACTCCTTCCGAAAAAGACTGTTCTTGTCGTGGTCGAAACGTCGAGAGTGTTTCAACTCCTTTGTAAATACATGAGTAATTCCAGTTATAAAATGAACAGTGTAACTCACGAACATTTCGTGCGGTCGTGATCCGTGTCCTTGCAGTGTCCTGTTAAGCCTGAAGAAGAAATTTCCTACCACGAACACTCCAGGTTGTGGAATGATCTTCCTTCCAAGGTTTTCCCAAAGGACTATAGCATGGGTTTATTCAAAAAGGGTATTCTGAAGCATTTAAAAGGTTCGGCAACACGCAGGGTCGCATGTTTGTCTGCCAACTTAGTAGTATAAAAAAAAAGAAGTCCCACGTTCTGGGACGAAACGGTTGATCAATAGTCTACGTAAATAAGGTTCGTGTATTGCCCGTTTATCTCAATATGAAAATTAATGTATTTGTGATTGGGGTAACGAATAATTAATTTGATTTTGCCCACCTTTCGTTTGGAGCGCTGCATCCTAGAGTCCCTCGCGCAGTGCGCCTCGCCCGGCGGCCGCCCGCCCCACACCACGTGCGCGATGCGCGCGTACGTGCACACCAGCGCCCCTAGCGGCAGCGCGAACTGCAGCGCGAGCAGCGCGCAAGTGTACTGCGAGCTTTGTGAGGCTCTCGGCCACACTTCCAGGCAGACGTCGCTGTATTCAAGATGATATAATATAAGACAATATTCGGATATACACACAGCAACATCTAGCCCCGTGGTAAGCTCGAAGCTTGTGTTACGGGTGCTAGATTTATGATACAATATAATATATTCGTGAAAATTCTTGTGTATTAACATTTTATAAATTTCGGGTCAGAACATTCTAAGAATAACTAAAAACTTACGCCTGACACTTCAAATGCCATTCAGTCGGCCTCCTCAGCTGCGAGACGAGGGCTATGGGCGCGGCCGTGGCCAGAGCGCCCAACCACACGCCAGCCACCACCATCTTCGCAGCCGTCTTCCCCAACCGCGGCTTCAAAGGATGCATGATCACCATATACCGATCAATCGATATCGCCAGCAACGTATACGCACTCACTAACACCGACACAGCCTGCGAGAAGTTCACCACTTTGCACATCACCGCTCCGAACGGCCAATACCTCAGCACCAACATCGACACGAACGTAAACGGAACACAAAACAACGTCAGAAGGATATCACCCACCGCCAAGTTCACTATGAAGTAGTTCGTCACTGTTTTCATGCGAGGGGAAGTTTGTACTATGAAGCACACAAGTCCGTTCCCAGTCAGTGCGAGAACGAATACTATGCCGTACATTATGTAGACTATGGAATGGAATAGAGGCGAGGAGAGGAAGTCTTCCGTTGTTTCGTAGGTCGGGTTGCAGACCGCTTCGTAGTCTGTCATCCATGATGAGTTGGAAGGGCCGGTCTGAACTCCTTCGATAGAGCTTGCAGGGGTACTGTTGTGCACACCATCGTCTAAAGACTCGTTTATCATCATGCACCAACTTTATTCAGGTATTCGTGCGGAGTAACATTTCCCTTGTCATCAACTGGAACAATAAAAGCGTTTCGTTTATATAAGACGAAGTTTGTGTGGAATCATTTTATAGCCGGTATTCGGTAGGACGTCTGTGAGATATGGGACACTTGAGTTTTCCTAACATGAGAGAGGTTATTTGAGTTTGAATATTTATGAGCAGGAAACCCTTTCTTCGTTGATGTCACGGAAAAAACTTCTCATTTGTTTTTCTTGCTTTTCCATTTGAACTTTGAAAATGCCATATGTATTTGGCCTAAGAATATGGCCTAAGATCCATCTCTATCTGCGGGAGTCATCATAGCGGGAGACTCACTTGCCAGCAATAGATAAATTATACTGATTTAGGAAGAATTAATATAAGATAGACAGAAGCGTCGTTCTCTGAACTGTGCCAACTTACTTAACCTGTTTACTGACCCCCCAAAACCTATAATGGTGTCTATCAGATTTTTTTTTTTTAATTTACGTATGCTCAAACTCTTTAATGTAATGTATAGAACATTAAATTAAAGAGTTTGAGCATGAAGACGCAACAGATAATGATCTCTGATGTAGAGAACTGATCCTCAAAGGTTGCAAAAATAATATTCTGTATAAAAAAGTATTAAAGTTGTGAACAAAGAGAATGGAGAATGTAAAATGGAAATTGAATATCGCAGCTGGGGTTATAAATAAGAATGGGGAATTCCCAGGCACGCGTAAATGACAAATATTTTATTTAATAATAAAATCTTATGTACTTTTACCTTTATTAAATTAATATTTCATCATCATCGGCTTCATTTTACAACCCATATAACTGTAAAAATTTTCGTGGTTTGATTAATTCATATTGGAATAAACTGGAAATCTGCGAACCTTTTTTACGATAATAATAAATTACAACAAGAGGTTTGATTGTGACTTTTTTTAGGGTTATAAGTAAGAACCTCACCAACGAAAATACCTTATCTTAACAGCCTTGCCTATATTGATAATAATTGCCTCACCCAAGAAACATAAAATAGAACCCAATGTTTATCCTCTATCTACTAATATGAGCCGTGTTCGCTAAGTGGGAGCATACTTGACTTTTATTGTGAAGGTAGTAAGTTCAAACCCCGCCCCGCACCTGGATTTATCCTATTGAAAAATGTATGTGCGCTTTGTAAACACATGCTTTACGGTGAAGGCAAACATCGTGAGGAAACCGGCATGTTCTGAGAACTTTGAAAAGTTTGAAGAAAATGTGTGTCATTCACCAACCAGCACTTGGCCAGCGTGATGAATTAAGGCCTCGTCAAGAGAGAATTTAAAACTACGTAATTTATACTTCTTTTATTTTAAATGCATTATTGATTCATTGATATGTATGTTTGATTATTGTCAGTTTGTCTGTATCACAAAAGGTGTTAAATTCGTTATATCAGCAGTATATAAAAGGTATTATAAAAGTTTAATGAGAAAAGTATTTCGAAAGTAAAACTATTTTGAAGAATCCTCCAAGAATCGTAACTTTTTTTAAATAATTATTACATAACTTAACATAAAGAACGAAACTAGGGTAACTAACTTATAAAAAATCTTGTAGGTTACTACCTATATTTATACCCTACCAAATTCCTATGAAGCCAGTCGACTTTATGTCCCAGAAAATCGATCTCGTTTTCGCACCGGTTAGAGTACCACTGTTTGCACCTGATCCTCCTAGAACATCAGCAAGGCAAAACTCTCCCATTATTAGGACTCAAATTCATTTAAACAAATTTCTCAACCAACACTCTCAGATGGATTTGTTTGTGGATGAATGGCAGAAGATCGAAAGAGCGCTCCTTTACTACAGTGAGTTGGTTTAAATATATTTTGCACAGAAGTACATATTTTTCTTTTTTGTAATAGCTGTTACTATACTTACCTACTATATTTTACGAGTACATGTAATTTTTACGTATGATTTCTATTTAAGTTTATTATTTGCCATATGTATCGTAGTAGATTAAGTATCCGTAAAGTTATATATGTTTATAATAAACTAGCGGCCCGCCCCGGCTCCGCACGGGTACATACATACACACATACACCCTTTTTTGCATCGGGTTTTAAAAAAAAGTTAAATTATATAGGAAGTTTGAATTTTTTTATTATGATTTTTTTTTATTAATATTTTTTGTATTTTTTTATTTTATTTACACTTTATTTTATTACATTGACTCCCTCCCCGTACCCCCTGTGACGACCATGGAGCATAGATCGCATTCGCATGCTGTCTAGCTGAGCGCGGTGAGCGACAATCTCGCGACTTTTTTCTAATACTTGCATTTTTAAACTCGTGATATCTTCCGAATGAAATGTCCGAATTGAATAATTCAAAAAGTTATAAAAAGGTATTGAAGCCGTCTTGAATATAAAGTAATTTATTTTGATAAGGATTAATACCAAGATACAAATGAAGAGCCTTTTCAAGAGGCGGCATATATTAATTAATATTTTAGAATAAAACTGCTTACTGTGTAAAAACTATAATATTTAGACATATGCTGTCGCGACATTTTTTGTAGATAATGATGAGTTCTGCAAAGTCGTAGTACATGATTTTGTTCTATCATCAATAGTTTTCGCAGCGCACGCGACGAAAGGAATTTATCAGGTCTTTTTTTTACACCTTATGTTACATTATTGGAGTTTTAGTAAGGATCCCTATTTTTTTTTTAAATATAATATAGCCTATGTTACTCGGGGATAATGTAGCTTTCCAATGGTGAAAGAATTTTTATAATCGGACCAGTAGTTTCGGAGCCTATTCGTTACAAACAAACAAACAAACAAACAAACAAACAAACAAACAAACAAACAAACAAACAAACAAACAAACAAACAAACAAACAAACAAACAAATCTTTCCTCTTTATAATATTAGTATAGAAGTATAGATAAATAATAGGGAAATACCTACCTACTATAAATAGCCATGGCTAAACAGGACTTACTTAAATCGAAGCACCTCAAGTACCTAAGTACCGTACATTCCGCCCAGTCAGTCAAATGGAATTATTCCTTGATTCCTTAAGAAGTAAAGGTACTTTTCCTAAGATTGAATCCTTATCCTTGAAGTTTGTGTGAGAAGTTTTTTCTATAAAGGATTGGCGACTTAGAGCCCGAACAATAGAATGTTCCAAAAGAACCTAAATAGGTAAGTATACCATTTGATTTTATGAGCCCTTATGTAGGTACACAAAAGCTTTTGAAACTTTAGAAGTAAATTTGCTTACGTTAAGGCAAGTCGGATATATTTTCAACGGCCTTATGGCATCCACTTTAGTTTAGGGAGAATTTTCTTTCTTGTTATGGTGTGTGGTGTGCACGGCACTATACGAGTATCTTTCACTATATGAGTATCGAGTATCTATCCGCAGGTATCGTCAAACCAAGTAAGAAATTCAAACACAAAGACGGGAGCATCGCCATACGGTCTTCTGTTTTTATTTTACTTTTTTTTATTTTATTCTTATCTAATCATTAATATAACCTATAATAAATACATATTTATGGCTTCATAGTCACACAAATAACACTTAGTCACGCCAATTCGTACGTCCACATTCGTAGGTTTAGGTACAATAGGAATTCGTGTCCGACCTTATTAATTGTTTGATGCAGCCGGTGAGAATACAGAATAGTACTATGTATATCGGCGCCACATGGACCTTGGTTTAAATATTATTTAGTCTTCCTAAACCGCAAAATCTAGGTGTACATGTTTCAAGCAGTGTTCATTAAACGTAAATTACAGCATGTTCTGAAGGTGACGTGTATTTCCTCGTCAATTTCTATGCCAGCGGCTAGAAGCAACGTTACCAAGTGTACCAAAGTAGAACTCATAAACATCGTTAGTTTCTAGCTTGGTACAATGTTGTTAGAAGCAACTTTAATCTGTTTCCTTTGTGGGTTCAGGACTGTAGTCTTACACAGAAGAAAATATGGTGGTTAATAGATAGTTAGATAGTATTTATTGGTAAAAAGATGACATGTCATGGTTAGTAGTGTCTTAAATCCTAAGTTAGATTTATCTAGACGTTCTAGTGTGTTCTATATGTATAGTAAAAATATCTATCTATATATAAATGGGACAAATTTTCAGCTTGCCTCAAATACCTAACCTAGGTTGTCTGGTAGAAATTGCTTTAAGCAATAAGACCGCCCATTACGCATACGTTTTTGTAGTTGTAAATGTTGATTATTGGTGTGTGTAATAAAGGATGATCTTATTTTACTTACCCAAAAGCTCAGCACTCTGATTATAATTATTTGTTTGTATTTTCCGAAGAAGCAAAAATAGTTTATTATCCTACTAATATTATATACCTACGCAAAAGTTTGTATGCATTATGTTGCTCGTTCACGCAAAAACTACTAAATGGATTTTGATGAAACTTCACACTAGAAAATATCGTTTACAAACATAGGCTAATAAATATAGTTAGAGGAAAGTAACTAAATATGGAATACCATTTTGTTTTTTTGGCATAACTTAAACAAATATAAAAAATCAAAAACTTTTAATGGCAATTATAAACAATCATATATTTAGTTATTATATGGAAACAGTCTTGTATTTATATTATTAATTTTAAGTACTGAAATTTCTCAAAAACAAAATCAAGAAAAAGGTAGCTAATTATGGAATAGGCCCCCAAATATGGAACACTGTAAAAACTATGAAAAATCAACCTAAAATTGTATCATACATTTTAGGAACTTTGGTAAAATTAAACCTAGCATCAATCATTTGCATAAATCACAAATACAGGTGTCGAACTCTGCTCCAGCGCAATCAATAGGTATGTGCCCAGAGCCCGCACTTGAGACATTTGTTCCAGATTTCCCCTATTCCATATTTGGAATTTCTAACTAATTTAAACTTTTATTCATACATTTATACTCAATAAACTTAGCCCATAAAATTGCTTTAAAACTTTGAAACAAACATGTATACAGTACAAAAAAGCAATAAACACAATCCTATTTGCAATATTTTTACGAAAAATTCTTAATATTTGCGTACCTTAGAAAGTTTTCAAACAGCGACAAAACAAAACGCTCTTACCACGGACAAAGTACTCGACCGAGTGACACGTCGAAAGCTACACGCGCGTGTAGTGATTGGAAGAGATAAATGATCGCAGCTCCTGGCGTTAGGAATATCTGTTTTCGAGAAATGCCGGTATTCCAAATTAGGATCCTATTCCATATATGGTTACTTTCCTCTATTATAACGCGGGAAAATCTATTAAAACGCTGGCAAAGTCGCGGGTGGAAATCTATACTTTAATTTAAGTAAAGATTGACCCAGAAAATTGACATGATTTATGATTTAAAGTTCCTTGCCACATTTAAGTAGCGCCCGATGCCGTTTCTATGTATAGGATGAGTCGGCAATTTTAAACCTAATCTATTTTACATTAACCTATCTATCTCGTTAATATTTTATTGTTAAAAGTCGAAGATTGATTGAGAAAGTCGTGATTTTATAATTAAGAAATTTAGGATTGATTTTTATTATTATATAAAAATGTGAATATAATGATAATGTGAATTTAATTTAATTAAGTAATAAGGTTTTTTTTAATTGTGTATGTTAAAAACGTTCAAAAACGGTGGCTCGTAGAGAAAAAAGTATTAAACAATTTTTGTAGATAATTCTATGATCTACAATTTTGTCTCAGGTATTTTTATGATAAAACTTACCGTTTTGCTGAAAACCGCAAAAAAACTCATTTATTTTATCTTTGACCTTAAATAAAAATTTTTCCTTACAGGGGAAAGATGGAACTTTCAATTTTTGTTTTTAATGAATTTTTAAACAATCTTACCGATATTCAGCTTGGTGGCAATTTATGTAACTTCGAATGTCTAAATTGACCGGGCTATGAAGGATATTGAATAGAATTGAATATGGATAGGAGCTTCATTTTATGACTTGAATAGGCTTAGAGTCGCTATCAATAGCCTTTTCATTGCTTGCTGCTACAGCATACCTACCAAAAACTAGTTATTGATAAACTATACACCGAATACTCACCTAAACATAATCAATTTACTTTAATTCTTCAGCTTATAAAATAAGATATACAACTCAACTTAGAGTGCGAGTTTGTAGGTAAAAAATTTAATTAATCAAAAACATTTTCTTCTTATTTGTAAGTTAATAGATACTATACACAACTTAACCAACGAATGAGATGATAACTTAATATACAAATAAAAATATTGCAAAACTTGATCAGGAAAAAGAGATCTCATTTACGAATCTTATCAGTACTTCAATTATTAAAACACTCGAGTGTTTATCTATCATTATTGCGTAACTTTGTTAGAATTATTTTCTATATCAAGTTATAAAGCACTTGACTCGAAGTGGCTCCGATACTGATGGACACAATACCCCGAAATAACTATCACGTTTAGATAAGCAGAAAAAACCTTTTTCGGAATCAAGAACAGGAAAGGAAACAAAAAAACCTACGGGCCTATTGGTAATGAAAGTATTGAGGGTATTATGTCTGTTTGTAAACTGACCAGTAATAATCATCAGAAGTATCTAATAATACCTAATGAGTAATGGTGAACTATTATGTACCTATTTATAAGTAGGTTGTGGGTGTTTTCTTTGTGTTAAAAGAAATTGTAATATTAAGTACCTACTTAGATAATTATCTAATATTATTTAGTAACCGTATCGTATTACAAGCTTTGAGGTTACCAAGGTTAGTAGCTACATGTTCCTTCCTATGTGGGTTGTGCAGCAATATTTATTTGTTCAATACTAGCGATGGACAAAGATTATTTGGTTCATAGAAACTAACTTTATTTTTATTCATCATATTCATCATTATTGTGTTAGAATTGTGGCCAAATTTATCTAACATCATACATTATCCAAATAAAAACATATTAATTATGTGATTACGCAAAATAGGCTGTCATGAATATAGTTTTTGTTAGATTAGATACAAGCTTTTAGAGAAGCCCTTTGTATATACTTTTACATATATAATACATATACAAATTTGTATTTAGCTAGTGAGATTATTCATAAAATCTACTTTTTGATATAAGATAAAACACGTTCGCAGCGAAAGCTAGTTTGATCAACCAAATTAAGTCTACGAGGTACTTCGTTGGGCTTTTCATTTTGTCAGCCTGTCAGGAAGAATCCTTATCAGACAAACGACTGATACGTGAGGAAAAAGGTTCATGTTTTTGAATTTCCTACAGAATTTCTTCAGATTATTTTGTTCGGCGCCAGTGATAAGACACTTCAATCTAGTTGATGTTTATCGTAGCCTACGAGTATTTCATTTGAAGTGTATATTTATTCATACAAGGTGCCTGTAACTTTTGGGACTAGATGTTCCTGTGTGAATTATTGTCCAGCAATATTTATTTATTTATTATATTAATTGTGGTATAGAACGCTTCGGGTCAGTATACCAAGCGTCCGTGAGCACCTGTTATTATGTTAACGTTATTTTCGGCGGGTTAATTTCTCGACTCGCACTTGGATGTTTCTGATTTTCGATTTGATCCGCATTAGCTCTACGTATTTATATAGTTATTCCAAAACATTCGCGGAACTCACAGTTAGCATTAAAGTAAGTTTTGTGACGCTACGAATTATAAATATTGAATCATTAATCGCGAGATTGCTTTAATCTTAGTACAACAAGTTTAAGCTACGTTAGTTCGCTTCGAACTTTCGATGACTCGAACCTCCTGTGTGCAACTAAGCGGGTTAGAGCAACAGGGGTTTGATGTTTGTTCCCGACATACCCCAGCGGATTATCTCTTTGAAGTGGCA
Organism: Chloroclystis v-ata; assembly: GCA_963691955.1. Lineage (NCBI taxonomy): Eukaryota > Metazoa > Arthropoda > Insecta > Lepidoptera > Geometridae > Chloroclystis > Chloroclystis v-ata. The sequence continues at coordinate 3,349,820 of OY829902.1, read as the reverse complement.
ATGGGCTGGACATATAGCGAGGAGAACGGATGGCCGCTTAGGCCAAAAAGTTCTCGAGTGGAGACCACGGATCGACCAACGCAGCGTCAGACGTCCACCAATATATGGACAGACAATCTTGTTAAAGCTGCCAGTTCAAGGTGGATGCAAGCTCCATCCGACCGTAATACTTGGAAATCATTTAGGGAGGCCTATGTCCAGCAGTGGACATCCGATGGCTGAAATGATGATGATGTAAATTACTGCTAATAAACTAATTTGTCAATTCCATTTAATAAAGGTATTTATATTTTAACATTGAATTAACCTTGACCATCCTGTCATTGAACTGATAGCAAATCAAATTTATTTCAAGATATAAAATGAGGTATTTGTTGAAGTAATTGTTTTCTTACTTCGATCTCATTTCTTTACTTCCTATTTATTTATTTATTCTATTACCTATTCAGCGACAAAGATTGCTCAGAGAAAATACCTTTTCTTGCGTTTTCCTTAAAGGAAACCTTAAGAAGCGTCACTTTCAGAAGCTACCAAGTGTGTTGAATAATACACAACCAATTGTTTGAACCAGGCGTTGCAATTACTTGCGGTCATATCAAAGCTTTATATTTACGTTATTATTAAGGTTTTATCGAGATACGAATTGATTCGTCTATAATACGTAGGTATATAGATAAAATAATTGTCACGTGTCTTTCTTTTCAAAGTTCTCAGAACATGCCGGTTTCGATGTTTGCCTTTACCATTAGAGCAGGTACATTTTTCAAGAAGAAAAATCCATGGGTTTGTCCCCACGACCTTCGGAATGATAGTTGAGTGTGCTCCCACTTAGCCAACACGGTATTATAATCATACCCTATAAATAAAATTGGCAGACAATTGACTTAAAATGCAATACATGTAATTATCTTCTGCTTCGTCTTCATTGTATTTAGAATTTCTTTGTTGTTTATTTGATGGATAACGACAAAGAATGAAGATTGATGGTCCATTGTAGACGTTGATAAGGAATTAAAACTTATTAGAGGCGTTTGAGAAATGAACGTAGTTTTATAACGACTATTTTAAAAACACCTAAATCAGCCAAGCCGTTCATGTGTTATAAAATTACAACGAAAAGTGGTATTGATTTTTATATAGGTATTATGGTCAGTAATGCTTTATATAAAAAATCAGTATTCTAACATTCGTAGCAGGATTATTGTAGTTGTAATCATAAATAAAATTAGGATAGAATTTTTGCACGTATTTATTTATAATATTATTTTTGTGTATCGAAAATTACAAAGTTACATTAATAACAAAAAGAGGGCTTGGCAAATTATGTGTATGTTTATAAAGATAATTTTAAATTATACTCTTGAAGATTTCACCAAAATATTTATAAAATATTTTTTTCTAAAACTAAATTTAGGAGTTAAAGAAACTAGAGCTTACTTACGTTTTTAAAAAACATAAAATGCATTTCATCCAATCCTTAAACTTGTGTTTAAATGGTCACACTAAATCCAGTTTTCACAATATCACAACATTCACAAATAAAGTAAGTTCTATTTTAAATTACTTATGAAATACTAAGTTTTCCGGCGCGATCCGTTCGTGGGCGGCGCGCGAAGGCGGGCGGTCGCCGCAACGTCGCTTCACAATCTGCCCAAAGCGCTTCTTTGAAGCAAATAGAGCTTTCACATTCCGAACCATTAATACAAGCGTGTTTAATAGCGACCTCCAATAACCAGCTTATATTTCAAATATAAAAACATACAAGCCACACATTTTATATCTCATTTTATATCTTTGCATGTTTCGTGTAATAACAAAATAAACAAAAATTGCGTTTCAGCGCGTTCTTGATATTAGATGTTTTTTTTACATATCTATTATCTATTACTAATAATAAATCTGTAAGGGTCCGTGATATCAGAGATATTGTGTTTATAGGCTATATATATATAAGATACTAAAACTATATTGATGATTTTTAGAATATTTTTCTTTATGTATGTATGTATGTTTCGCCATAACTCTTTAACCAATAATCCGATTTTGATGAAATTTGGTAGATATGCATTAAGAGGTCTGGGACACAGGATAGGTTATTTAATTTCTTGCTCCAGTCATGAAAAGACGTGGACTTCATACATAACTTAACGCGGACGGAGTTGCGAGCACCGCTAGTATAAAATATATATAAAAGTTATAAAAATTAAATTGAATATAGACTTATATTTATTTTACATAAATGTTTATCCAAAACCAATATTACTTAGGCGTACCTAATAGTTCTCCTCAAAGCTGGAGCTTTCAAGTCGGATTACTGAGATGAAACTAGTTAAACGGTTAACGAGGTACGATTCAGTCTATCTGTAACCACGGTTCTTGTAAAGGGACTGAAACGTCACAAATAATATAGGTAATAAAGTAATCGTTGACCGTTAACTAGTTTCATTTAATTACCTATGTACTGAGTTCACTAAAACATTAGAAATCAATATTTGTTCACATTAACACATTATAAATCAGTATTAGTAGTAAATCAGTGCTCTAACGGTGAAGGCAAAACATCGTGAGGAAACCGGCATTTACCAACTCGCACTTGGCCAGCGTGGTGAATTAAGGCCTAATCTCTCTCGTCAAGAGAGAAGTCCCTGTGTCCCAGCAGTGGGAACGTGAATATATGTGATGGTGATGATGAAATCAGTATTGTCTTAGGATTTTCAATGACTTAGTTTTAAAATGATAGAAAAATATGTTACAAGTTAAATCCTAACTAAACTTTTTTTAAACTTTAAAAACAAGTTAAAAACGCATAAAATTGGATAGATGTTGCACCTTCTCCCAACTATTTCTGAACTAATTTAAGGTGTAGATATATGTGAATTTGGTAAATTTGGGTTCAGCAGAAACCATTTATTTCCGTGTTCTTTAACGGAATTGCTTTGAAAAAATTACACAATAATCTATGCCATATAAGGCATTATCTCCTGAGGCCGAAATTTCATTTTTTTTATTTTAAGTACCTGAAATAATAGTGTAAAATACCGTCTACTTTTTCAGCAAGAACCGTTTAAATCCTAATCTATTAATCATAAGATTTTTTAATTTCCATCACCATATAGAATAAAAGAATACCAATCATCTCCTGAGCTTACTTTTTCGAAAAAAAATCCCAGCGATTTTTAACGAATTTTTTACGTAAAACTACACACGCAATGCGCGATCTTCCCCTTCGCGGGCCCTTCAATTCAGTGCGGGGCGAGACGTTGTGCTGAACGGACCTATGACAATTTTCTCCGTGCGCCGTACTAACTAATAATATTCTGTGCCGGAACCAATTTTATAAGTAGTTTGTCATTTATAACTAGCTGCTCCCGCGCGACTTCTGCTTGCCGTATACTTTTATTTGCAACTATGTATCTCCATACTAAATTTCATCCAAATCAAATTTTCTTGCGTAAGCATTATTATCTTTTCCTGCGGAAGCATGTATTTTTCCGCGGTAGAAAGTCTCTCGCCATATACTTTTATTTGCAACTATCTCAATACTAAATTTCATCTAAATCAAATTTTCCCGCGGAAACATGTATTTTTCCGCGGCAAAAAGTCTGTTCTTTCTCAGGGTCTAAAGATTGCCAAATTTCATCAAAATCGGTTGAGAGGTGCGGGAAAGCGTAACAGACAGACAGACAGAGTTACTTTCGCATTTCAATTTTGTATATATTATTTGACGCGTAAAAATTTGACGCATTGCTTATAACACAACTAATAAAGAATGTTACCTAATTTTGATTAATAGCACTCCATATTCTATGTCAAATATAAAAAATAAATAAAAATAAAATAATAGAATAGAAAGATAAATATAAAAATAGAAAGAATTACTTCGATACATTTATATTTTTTTTTATTTATTTATTTCACAACATAAAACATTATTACAAAATAAAAATAACAATAACACATAGAAAACCACAGAGGTTTATAAGTTAGTGTTATTATGAGTCACTTATAATGAGATGGTTGAAACTATTTTAACCTAAGTTTGGAATCGGGTAGGTACATAAGAAATGGAAGAAATCGCTCACAGCGATAAGGCCGCCCATTGTACTCCAAATGTTTTAGTTTTAAGTGTGTATTGTGTGTTTTTGTTTCGTGGTGTGCAATAAAGTATTTTCTATTCTATTCTATTTGCAAGGAAGTGTCGTAGCTTATTACATACTCTTTCTATATGGTTGGACCAAGTAAATGTGTTATCTATACTAATATTATAAAGAGGAAAGATTTGTTTGTTTGTTTGTTTGTAACGAATAGGCTCCGAAACTACTGGACCGATTTCAAAAATTCTTTCACCTTTGGAAAGCTACATTATCCCCGAGTAACATAGGCTATATTATATTTTTTAAAAAATTAGGGATCCTTACTAAAACTCCAATAATGTAACATAAGGTGTAAAAAAATGACCTGAAAAATTCTTTACGTCGCGTGCGCTGCGAAAACTATTGATGATAGAACAAAATCATGTACTACGACTTTGCAGAACTCATCATTATCTACAAAAAGTGTCGCGACAGCATATGTCTAAATATTATAGTTATGTCACAATAAGCAGTTTTTTATTCTAAAATATTAATTTATATATGCCGCCTCTTGAAAGGGTCTTCATTTGTACCTTGGTATTAATCCTTATCAAAATAAATTACTTTATATTCAAGACGGCTTTAATACCTTTTTATAACTTTTTGAATTATTCAATTCGGACATTTCATTCGGAAGATATCACGAGTTTAAAAATGCAAGTATTAGAAAAATATCGCGAGGTTGTCGCTCACCGCGCTCAGCTAGCCAGCATGCGATGTAGGCTCCATGTAAGCGTCACTACATGGGGGTACGGGGGGGAGTCAATGTAATGTAATGTAGGTAATCCTAACTAATATTATAAATGCGAAAGTAACTCTGTCTGTCTGTCTGGCTCTCTGTCTGTCTGTTACGCTTTCCCGCTAAAACCTCTCAACCGATTTTGATGAAATTTGGCACATACAATCTTTAGACCCTGAGACAGAACATAGGCTACTTTTTACCGCGGAAAAATACAAGCTTCGGCGGGAATATGCTTACGCGGGAAAATTCGATTTAGATAAAATTTAGTATGCAGAAGATAGTTGCAAATAAAAGTATATGGCGAGAGACTTTTTACCGCGGAAAATACATGCTTACGCGGGAAAATATATGCTTACGCGGGAAAATTTTATTTGGATGAAATTTAGTATGGAGATAGTTGCAAATAAAATTATATGGCGAGACGAAGTTCGCGGGGGCTGCTAGTCTATTATAAGACCTAGGTACATATGGCTATCTACTATGTCTATAGTAGGGCATCTACAGTTCTTACTACTTGTGTGTAAGCAGCTGTGGTCGTGTGCAACTAAGTTGGCGGGGGGGTCTTTTTGAATATAAGGAGACTTGATTACTAACATTTTAGTTTTACTGGCATTCATTACTAATCCAGCATCATGACACCATTTACATAAATTGTCAAAATCTATTTGCAGCAGGTCACGGGCTTTATTAGGGTCATCATCAACTGCAACGAGACACGTATCGTCTGCGAACTGGTAGCAAATGGTATGGTTGATACAGTTGCTCATCTCATTGACGTACGACAGAAAATGAAGCGGACCTAGTACCGATCCCTGGGCAGTACCCTCAGTCACTGTTATATAATCACTATTTTGATTTTCAACTTTGACAGAGTATTTTCGATTATGAAGGTAATTTCCACACCATTTTAGCAGGGGACCTCTTATTCCGCAATTATCTAGTTTCTCAATTAGTTGTAAATGATTCAATGTATCAAATGCCCGGGAAAAGTCGATCAGCAGTATCAGTACATGTTTTTTATCATTAAGGTTAATATTAACTTGATCTGTAAATACTATTAGGAGATCATTAGTGCCCTTTCCCGGTTGAAACCCAAATTGATTTTGGTATAGGACATCGTGTTTGTTGGCCAAGTGCGAGTCGGACTCGCCCATGTAGGCTTCCGCAGCAATTGTTTATATGAAATAGTTTATGACGTACTATAAAAAAACTACTTCATAGATTTCGTTCAAACCAATTTTCGTTGTTAGTTTTTATGGTTATGTACAATATATATTTTTTCTAGATTTATCATCTTCTTATTTTAGAAACTAGAGGGGGGGGGGGGGACACTCTGTTTTGCACTTTGGAAGAGTCTCACGTCCAAACTATTGAGTTTAAAATTAAATGGTTTTAGAAATATTGTTATGATTTTTAAAGACCTATTCATAAATAACCCACACGTATGGGTCCGATTAAAAAAAAGTTTTTAAGTTTCAGTCCTATGTATGGGGATCCCCAAATTTAATTTTTTTTTTCAATTTTTTTATGAAATCTTAGTGCGGTTCACTGAATACATCTACTTACTAAATTTCAGCTTTATAGCTCTTATAGTTTCGGAGAAAAACGGCTGTGACATACGGACGGACGGACAGATGGACGGACGGACGGACGGACATGAAGAATCTATAAGGGTTCCGTTTTTGCCATTTGGCTACGGAACCCTAAAAAAATAGGTTTAGTACATCTGTAACGTTCAAGCTACTATATTTACATACTAAGTATCTATCCTACTTCCTACTAATAGTATAAATGCGAAAGTGAGTGGGTGTGTTTGATATCTTTCACGAAAAAACTACTGACAGATCTGGACGAAGTCTAGAATAACACATAGGCTACTTTTAATCCTAAGAAAATGTATAGTTCTAGATGTTGATTGATACGAAGTGTACTCATTTGCAATAAATCAATGTATTGTTCATTTAAATTTACTAAGAACAGCGGTACCTACCTATAGTATATAGATAAATACCAATAGCAACAAAACTTTAATACATATAGGTAATTAATTGTCTTTAACGTCAAAGTTTAATGGTAGGTAGGTACTTCTACTACTTGAGTTATCTTCATCCATTTTATAAATCGAATAATATTTAAGTACTACTATTAAACTATTAACTTAATACGCAGACGAAAACACAACAAAATACTGCGCAAGCTATTGCACTACTACTATAATCTGCTGGCGACTTGATACAAAGCGGGCCGTGGCCCGCGCGACGTTGTTGTATGACGTCACAAGCGCTCATGTGACTGTTAGCGAGACTCGATATTTTTCGAAACTTTGAATGCCTATAAAATCAAAACTACTAGGTACTTTTTAACTAAACAAGTGTATTTGTATACACGCAGGCTTTACTGATACAAAATTTCAAGCGATTTGGCATACCTAGTAACATTCCTTATTATCTGGTTAGCGCTGCGAGTAATATTTTCGATACGCCAGCGCCGCTCGCGGTCGCTGTTGTCAACTCTCGTAGTCGTTTCTGCCGCGATTTTAACTGCCTACTCGCTCTTAAGTGAAATTTTGTAAGTAATATCGCCCAGTAAGTAATAACACCTAAACTTTTTAACGTGGGCGAACATCTATATCAAGGACATTTATTTTGTACACATTTATAAAATATGTAATAGCTTTCCGCCCCGCGGCTTCGCTCGCTTTGTAACACATTTTCCCGCGAAAGATTATATTTTTTCCCGCTGTACGAAAGAACTCTATGACCTTCTTCCTCGTTCTAAGCTCTCTTGAGTTATAAATAGTGTAATTAAAACGACTTTCTTTTATATATATAGATAGATTTACATCGATATGGAATAAAATTGAATTCGGCAAAATACAAAATAAACTGTAGTAACGAAACATCGGAATTTAATTGTGTTGAACAATGTGCTTTATATTCACCATTTCACTAAAGTTATGTTCTCGTTAAGCAATACAAGGCTCCATTTATCTCAATGTTGTTAGATATCTTTTCGGTAACAACTGATATTATGTAAGAAAACAAAACATCTATATCTATAAAAGAAAGTCGTGATAGTTACACTATTTATAAATCAAGAACGGCTTAAGCGATTTGGCTTAAAATTGTTAGGGAGGTAGCATAGAACCACGAGAAGGAAATACTTTTTAAAACGCGAGCGAAGCCGCGGGGCGGACAGCTAGTTTCTTATAAGGAACAGTTTTTCCATGAAATCTACGTTCCCCACCAAAAACAAACTTTGAAATCTGCAACATTGATTTATAATGAGTACCTATCTTCCAATTAGCGTTTTTATTTCTGTGAAAATATAGTAAAAATGTAAACTTCATATCCATCTAAACTAGCGAACGAGTAACGAGAACGAAAGAAACTGTACCATTTTGGATGTATTTTGGTATGAAAATCATTTGAGTGCCGAAAAATAATAAAAGCTACTTTTACTGTGAAAACCTACAATATAATTCCGCATCCCAATTAAAGACTATTAGGTTTATATTTTTGACCTTGACTGTACATCTGTTGGTCATTCAAAGTTTTATGATAGACGATTCCTAAACACAAGACGGATGTTTCTGTCGTATTTATTTACTTTCATCTAAAAATACTTTTCCCCACTAGTGGCGATAGTTTTCTGAACCGATTTTGCGACATACGTGTGGTTTACACGTATGTCGTAATTCGTATTTTTTTAATTATCTTATATTAAAAGACTAACAGACCCGCCGACAGCTTCGCTTGCGATTTTTAGTTATCTTTATATTTATCTAATATATAAAAATCAATGCCACTTTTCGTTATAATTTTATAACTCAAGAACGGCGGGGCGATTTAGATGCTTTTTATTTTAAAATGCCCAGGGAAGGTTTTGAAGGTGAGAAAACATTGGAATAAACTGGGCAAAGCCACAGGCGTGTCAGCTTGTAGTTTATATGATATAAAGGATAAAATACAATAATACGAGTATAAACAGAAATTTAAATATCTGAATGTTTAAATAACTGAAGAGTTTGTTTGTTTGAACGCGCTAATCTCAGGAACCGCACTGGTCCGTTTAGAAAAAATATTTTAGTGTTGGATAGTACATTTATCAAGGAAGGTTATATAGTATAAATTAAACATTAGATAACGTAAAAAATGTAAACGAAGGTATAAAATCATATTAGTTAGATAGGTACTATTTTTCTACACTTAGCCACAACACAAATAAAGTAAAAAAAAATACACAAGCGGAAGCTGGGAAGTTATACAATTGTTGCCAATTAATAAAAACTTTAGATTTCTTTGTGTAAATTGTAAAAGCTTTTTGCATTTGAAACAATAACTGAAACAAAAGGAATAATTCAGGGTTGAAAAGAATAAAGACAAGCAAATGAATAATACGTAAACTTCTGATGAGTTTTTATAATATAATCAAGATTGCGGGTTTATTCGTTGAAACTTCCTCCATAAGGACTAAGAGAGCCTGTGATGGCCAGACCTTCCTTTAATTCGCAAGCGTGAAAATTATCTCATGTGTATGTCTAACATAGGTAAGAATATCCCCCAAACATGAAACCTGGATCGCGGTTCCTTTGGGAGATAACAACCTTTTACCTGTTATCTCCCAAAGGAACCACGATCCAGGTTTCATGTTTGGGGGTTATTCTTACCTGTGTTAGACATACACATGAAAGAATTTTCACGCTTGCGAATTAAAGGAAGGTCTGGCCATCACGGGCTCTTAGGTTTATAAATAAAATTACCTACTTATAAGCTTGAAATGTTTCTTGAACTTTTTGCATAGATAACTGCTCATCTTATCCAATGTTCAAAGAAATACTTTTAAGCAGTTGCTTCAAAATAAATTTACCAATCCTGATTGAGGCTTCTGTGATGTGATGTTATTTTATATTTTGAAAATCATTTTAAATAAACTACAACCTAAGCTTACAGTAAGTATCTACTCTACTAGTTTTTTATTAAATGAATATTATATTGTATGAAATATTCTATTTAACATATTCGTCCTTATGTTTTACTTAGTGCTGTATGTGAAAATATAAGAATAAGTGTAATAATTTATATTATTATATATATGTATCCCCAATTTGTATTTATTAAAGTTACGCACCTATTTGAATTTCGTTGAAAAATAATTTATAGTCTTCGAACGGAACACTGATAGATTTTTTAATTATTGCCCTCTAGGATAGTTAAAATTTTTATGTTATTTAGTTATTAAATTTAAATATTATACAAATAATTCATAATACAAACTACAAAAAGACTACTGTTTGTTAAATACTAAGGTACCTAGTCAAATCGCGACGAAGGGGGATTATGTTTTTAAAAACTAAATCCAAAATAAAAGACGGACAATTAATTCAAGAGTCGATGTTAGACTGAATTTTATTACAAGAAATCTTTAGACGAAACAACATCCTATGCATCGGAATGTTACACCTACGCAGTCTGCGATGCAGGTGCATAAGTACAATGTAAGCAATTCTCATACTGGCTGGGATACATAACTCCTCCCTCCTTTAGTTTGAAATCATCCGAAGAACAATTTTTCGGAGGAAGATTTCAAGCCAAAAAGATTTTACACAAAGAAAAACATTTTTATATATGAAAAAGACACAAAACCTATAACTAAAACTATATATAAGACAATTGTTCCAACCCTAACACTCTCTGTGTTCACTTTATTATCACTTTGAATTTCACTTTTTTCTAACGCATATGATAAAACTTTTGAATTTGTTAACTCAATTCCACTGAATTTCACTGGTTTCACTATTTTCGGCATTAACAGCTTCCGATTTTCAGGATATGATGTAAATAGCAGGTTCTGATAAGTGAGGTTTTCTCCAATAAATCCTTCCAAATCGATGCGATGATATCCAAATGATGATGATGATACCAAATCGATAAATGCCAATAAGGGTGTAATGTATAATTTCATTTAACACATATTCCTGTAATGTCGGCGACTGATTTAGAGTAAGTTATCCAACGGTTTCTCTGGACTGCTTCTATCTCTACATCATCGAGTTTTAGGGAAATCTGTTTACCTTTCGTTATTCGATTACCTCATCCTCATCAGGGCAAGGATCCGTGTGAGGTGTCTTCAGCTGGTACAAAGATCTGCGCTTCAACATACTTGTAAAGGTAAGTTTTATCATCAATGGGCCGACAAGGAGAATTCAGCGAGATGGCTTTCAACTCTTTCACTATAAGGTGTAAGGTATTTAGGTAATAATAATAAGGGTAAGGTTGGTTTAAGGTTAGGTGATGGGCAAGGGAACAATTTTATAATTAAAGTAAGTAATTTCCTTAACTAATTTATAAAACAAAAATTATCTTAATATTCTTAAAATACGATTTCAATGTCTCACAGTTTTTTGAATTTTGATAGGTAACAATTTCATTGTCTTATGCAGTCAATTTTTAAAATGTTGACAGGTTCATTAGAATTAATAACATATTGGTGCAATATTCCTAATTTACTAAAATCTTATCTTAGCTTTTCAATCTCGTTCAATTTAGGACAAATGATTTGAAATTTATGTTAAAATAATTTGTAAATAATTGAGATTTTGTAAACTTGAGTTTCTTTGTTAACTTTATAAAATGAATTGTTAAATTGTGCGAGATTGTTACTCTTACAGTAGAGTTCGTTAATAATTTAATCATTTCGGTAATAAGAGTTGTTTAAATTTCCATAGAATGGTGGCGAGAATTCAAAACTTTTAATAATTGTCATATTTAATTGCATCATTGTTATCCAAACTGTTATATATAAATAGGTAATGTAAATATAATATAATGTTACATGCAAGAGTAAATTAAAGAAACTTAATTAAAGAACCTAATGGTTGACGAACCCACTTTAACTGAAGATTAAATGGATTTTTGTGAAAATTTATCAAATATAATACCGAGAACATAATCCGTTTTATTTTATTTATTTTGTAATAATTAGTTTTGTTTTAATAAGTTTTTTTTTTTAAAATTTTATATTATTTTTCTAAACTTATTTAATTTTAATTTAATTTTAAATATATTTTAATTTTATTATACATATATGTATATTGGTTTTATTTTGAAGAATAAATGTAATAAAGGAGTAAGTCAAAAACTTTGAAGCTCTACTAGGAAATACTAATAAACTAAAGTAGCAGAATCACGAAGAATATTCGCTCCACAATCTATAGCAGGTTTAATTAAGAGTGACTACTTGTAGAGAAGATTTCAGAGTTAAATTTTATGAGTATGACATGTAAACATGTATTAACCAATTGTATAAGAGAAAATTATATAAAAGCTTCTAGATTATAATGAAAATTCAATATGATAAAACTAGACATAACGAAAATGTTATAGCTCATTTAACAAGACTATCTAAAATAAGAAAAAGCCTTATGTGTATATCTATAACATTTTAAATAAAATACTTTTAGAAATGAAAAATAAAACTGAAATGGAATTTTATATAAATATATAAAAAAAAATCTAATAATAAAAAAATTAAGAGTATAAAAACTGATTTAGTAATAAAATAGAAAGTACTAATTTAGTAAGTAATAAGATAGTCCAATTTATATTGTATGGCTGTTTAACTTAATTGAGTACATGTTAATGTCAAGAAACTCATGATTGAATAGGATAATTTTAGGTAAAATAACGCATATGTACTTATGTTGAATCAAAAAATCTAAATTAATAAAAAAAATTAAACTTAAGAAATTAAGCATAAAAAATATAAAAGGAATATAATTCTATCTCACTTCCTGAGGATACCAAACTCTTAAGAGCTTGGACAACAGGAGAGCAGTAATTAAAGTAAGTTGCCTATATATCTAATCATGTTTAAACCTACACTTTGACCTTAGCCAAAAGGCCAAAACGCGATGCATGTTTAAACCTAAATCTAAGTTTAACATCCTAATAACCAGCCAACTGTCATAAGACATAAGGGCGGTTCCTTCTCTTATCGGGGTTAAGCCGCTGGAGCTGAAGAGCCAGGGTCAATACTACTTGGGTCAGCAGCAGGACGAATCTTTGGAGGACGACGCACATCTTTAAAGTTCTTATCTATCTTTCCTTTAACATTCGCTTTTTCAAACCTAGGCTTATCTTTACCACTACGCTCTCTACCTTCGATAAAGATGTTTTCATCATCCCGTAAGTCAAATTTAGTTTCTCCTCTATCATTTTGAATGTTCCCTTTCCTGTTCCCCATTTTATTAGTGAAATATTTGTATGGGTACTTAGGTCTTTCTGCTCTACGGGTTGTTTCAGATGCGTGGGACAAAGTTTCAGAATGACGAACGTCACCAATTGAATGCACAATCTCTTCAGGACCTTTTTGTGGTAGTAAAACATTTGTAAGATCCTGAATGTGTCTGTCAAGGTCGTCATTAACAGAGTCACCTACATTGGCCGTCGGCGATTGGTTTTCAATGATATCACCTTTACCTAGAGCGGTAATAATTGTTCGCGAAAGCACGTTTGCGTTTGAATTTAGCTTCTCATTTTTAATCTTTTGTTTAGTTTTATCAAAGGGTTTGTTAATTTTAGCCTCAACGGAGTCATTTTGAATAACAGTCGGAGCGTAACCTATCTCGCAATTAACGGTTGCAGCTGGAGTTCTATCAACTTTACCAAGATCAATTTGGTCGGTTATAGCTGCACTATTACAAAGATCAACAGGAATTTTCACTTCTGACTGTGGTTTAACGTGCACTGTGTGTAGCGGTTTTTTATAGAGGTCTTTATCTGTGTCATAATAATAATTTTCCGCAACTTCCGGGTAATCTGTCAGCACATTTGGATAGAATAAGTAATTTGTGCGCGGAGCTACAATACCGTTTTTGGGCGGGGCAGTACGCATAGATACGTCGTTGTTGTAGACGTGTGTATTCCGCTGGTTTTGGTTTGGCGAAATATCAATTCGGAGTTGGTTGTTGGTTGGTACTACTGGATTTATACCGAATTTAAATTCTGACTTATTTGGCACGGAAGGTCTAAATTCTTGAGCTTGAGGGATCCCAAATTTAAAACTTTGATTTTGTGGTGTAAAACCTTGTGTTTGGTTACGAAATCTAAAGCCTTGATTTTGTGTTGTAAACTTGGGGTCAATTTTATTTGTCAGGATGGCCGTGTTAAAATTAGGGTCAAATTTATTTTTCAGGATGGCCGTATTTAAATTAGGGTCAAAATTATTTGGAAGGAAAGCCGACTTAAAATTTGTTACAAATGGATTGGATTGCGTTGGCTTTAGTTGTGTAGAATACTGTTGAGATAAGAACGCGTGATTCTTGTTACGTGAGTTATATTGGTTCAAGAAGTTAACTTCTTCCATAAATATAGTTAACGCATCCTCCAATACATTACATCTGTTAAGTCTCACTACGCGGAGTATATCTTCTGGTAAATTATAGAGAAACACATTTAACGCTATATGATTATAAATTGTAATTTTTGCTTCTTTAAGAGCCTTATCTTTGATTAAATTTAATTTGGTAAACAATGTGCTTCGAACTTCTTTAATTCTATTGCAAAATATTAAATAAGATTCGCCATGTAAAATTTTGAGATTTTCCAATTCTATAGCTATACACTCCTCTGACCTCGGGTCACCGAAATGTTGAGTTAACAACAGTTTTAATTCATTCCAGGTCGTAATATTCTCACTGTCACTAATAAGGTAGGCGGCATTACCTATCAGGCGGCTAGTGACAACATGAAATACATATATGTCTTGAGCCGTGTCTACATACTCTGATCTAAAAGCTTTAATTACATATTCACTTTTTTCAATGAATAAATTAAGCAACCTTTCATCCCCATCAAATTTTGGAATTAATTCGATAATTTCTCGGGGGATTAATCGAATAGACTCCATTTTTCAAAATTTAATTTAATTTTAATTACAAAAAATTCAATTCATTACTTTACTCATTTATTTTATTCACAATTTTTTTATTTTATAAAAATGTATTTATGTATTTACTTTATAATTTCAATTTAAAAATAAACAATTTTATTCACTTAATTCTAAGTCACTCATATAATTTCCCTAGAGTTTGTAAGGAAATTATAATACCTATCGATGCTTGTATAGCAGTGACTAACTTATCTAAAAACTTAATCTAAGCCACTCATACAATTTCCATAGAGGTTGTAAGGAAATTGTATTACCTATCGATGCTTGTATAGCAGTGACTAACTTAACTAATCTTAACTAATTACTTATTCTAAGTCACTCATACAATTTCCATAGAGGTTGTAAGGAAATTGTATTACCTATCGATGCTTGTATAGCAGTGACTAACTTATCTAAAAACTTAATCTAAGCCACTCATATAATTTCCATAGTGGTTGTAAGGAAATTATATTACCTATCGATGCTTGTATAGCAGTGGCTAACTTAACTAATTACATAGCTAAAGGAGTAGAACAGGGATAGGCAGGATAGTGAAGAGGTTTACTCACGGTTCGCTTTTCCCCATTTCCTCCAATATTGAATATCGCCGTCTTTATTTTCCACAGATTTCCACTAAGTCGCGCGACAAATTTATTTAGGTTTTCTTGATATCGGTTAACGTTAAAACGCTCGCGAACCCTTGTACTCAGACCGATACGAGGTCTTCACAGGCACAGGATATATCGCGCCGATATCCTACCGGCTGCGCCAGTCAAATCGCGACGAAGGGGGATTATGTTTTTAAAAACTAAATCCAAAATAAAAGACGGACAATTAATTCAAGAGTCGATGTTAGACTGAATTTTATTACAAGAAATCTTTAGACGAAACAACATCCTATGCATCGGAATGTTACACCTACGCAGTCTGCGATGCAGGTGCATAAGTACAATGTAAGCAATTCTCATACTGGCTGGGATACATAACTACCTACGCAGATATAAAGAAAACACAAACATAATTTAAACTCACCCAAAAATTCTGTGAAGCCGCGATGCGATTTAAAGGATACCTGAATTCATTTTACGAATAGACAAATCGAAAAATACACTGCAGGGTTTAAAACAACTTTATTCGGAATTGAAATCGAATGATTTTCCAACGAAACTATCACAGCTGTGTTTAATATTACATTTCCAAGCAAAAACGATACGAAGCACCTTATTTTATCTATACCCCAGGATTACCCTGCAATTAATTAATTAATTTATTATTATTATTATTCCTCAACACATCCCTGGGATTATGCTAATGTGGCAGTGGGCTGACTATCTACCATCTACTGGAAATCTATAGGATAGGATCTAAGATCAAAAGACTGATTCTTGAAGTAACAGGACTAGTTACAAAAAAACACACACGTACAAACGTTCTAGTATTATTAATTATATGGTTCTGTCTACAACAACTAGGAACGTGTTAGACAAACATATTTTTCGGATTAAAAAGTTTGAGAGCAGTGCCCTATTAAAAAATTCCGTCACCGCCAGAAGTCGCTCTATACCTACTACTATATAGGTACCCTTGCGATCGACAATGGGCTAACGACCGTCATATGTGGGTTAGGAAAGTTTAAAGCGAGCGCAGTTCGTGATTTATATGGAAATGCCAATGCTCTAGATAAACTCGATGAAATTGAGGTGGAACTTTGATAGGAATGTATTCTGTCTGTTTAATTATGTCTATGGTATTACGTTGTATATAAACATATACTCGACGCACGAAATGCTACATACGGATCTGTAATTTTTTTTGCCACAATTAAAAACGCACGAGATGCTACTTATTTGGTTGTTTGCTCCAAAATGACGACGCACGAAATGCAACGAACCCTTCCTATAAGCCTAGCCTGTCGTCGCTAGCCATCCGGAACGTCAATTATTAATATTTGATCTTTACGAACGAAATTGCCGTTTATAAAACTATTAATAATATTTTTTCTATTTCCAACAATCAAAGTATGTAAACGAAGTGACAGTCGGTTTGACCGATTTTGTTTGCACATCGGGTAGGTCTAAGAATCGTCACTTTTTTTTTAGGAATGCGGGAAGAATACATATTTCCGCGGGACAATCTATTTTAACGAAAAGCTAGTAAAATTATAAAATAATGGCAACGTAATACCTGAACTTACGTGGATAAAAATAAAGTATCTATTTAAAGTGTTTGAGATACACGACCTCTACTATACAATATAAGTAGCAGCGTTTATCAAGGCTAGTTCAGTTTGTTCCGATATTTCCTCATCGTAACAGTATCTCAATTGTAAGTAGTTCACTACTAAGTATACATAAGTGCGCGGGAAGTGCCATAATTTAATTTTAATTTATAGCTGTCGTGTGGCGCCGGCTTAAGATGACCGGAGAAGCTTGAGTGTTCTCAAATAGACGAAAGGATCAATCTATACTAATAACACAAGCTTAGAGCTTACCACTGGGCTAGATGTCGCTGTGTAAATTGTCCAGCAATATTTATTTATTTATTTAATAAATCTGTAAGGGTCGGTCATGGAGTAAGTTAGTTTGTTTTCAGAGATATTGTGTTTATAAGCTCAATATAAGCTGGACTTGTCTGCTTTATTTTATATTCTTTTAAGACTTATTTCAATTTTTTTATAAGAGTGGTGATTATGCCAATTCCCGTAAGAAGTATAATGGGTTCTATTGGGGAAAAACGTGGAAAGTCATAGTTAATATGTTGTAAAGTAATATGTTGATGATTATAAATTATTAGCTTGTTGAACCATGAAAGTCCTCGAGAAGTTCTCGAAAGTTCTCAAAACAGAGGGCGAAAATGGGAAAACGCAACGTTAAATGTCTACCAGTAATTCCCTTTGTTATAAAATGAATAGTGTAACTCAAGAAAATTTTGAAAGTCTACCAACAAGATTGACAGATAATGGTCGCATTTGGCGTTTTATTTACCCGTGTCTCTTTACGGATTTCGCATTCAGATTTAATTATTTTGTTTATATTTAATTTCAGATGAAGTTCCTCGTTATATCAACACTACTATTATTTGCTGCGAAAGCAACAAGCCGGTTATTAAGATGCGAAGGAGTTATCATCAATGATATCAATTACGAGTCAGAAGTTTTATTAAAAACCGACGATCCTATCAAGATCGAAATCGACTATGAGAAAAATGTGTTGTATTATTCATACTCACATGGCATAAATTTCTTACCAGCGGTATTAAATTTAATTACGAAAGATAACTATAAAATCCAAAATTTCAATCAAGATTCTACGTTCAGTGTGGACCCTATAACGCACAAGACCTACATCGGAGGATATGACGGCATCTACGAGTTCAACTACGAGACCAAAATTGTCAAGCATTTGAATATAACAACAAAAAACATTTACAATCTATTTGCCAAAAATGACATCATTTACTTCATTACTATTGATAAAGAAGCGTTTGTTTACAAAAACGGTCAAGTGAACACAATTCCTGGCCTAAGTGATATTAAAGTTCAGAGATTTAGTGTAGACAATCATGACACTATATATTTCGCAAACAATTCTGGATTGTTTTTGATTCGGAAGGATGAAACCAACATATCCCGTATTGGAGACTATCGCGAGTATGTGGCTACTGATATCTCAGCTGATAAGAATGGGAAAATATACTTTTCTATTCCTGGCAACTTTTACACAGTAGATGAAGTAACTAGCAATAACGTAAAGGTATCAAAGCTTGCACACGTCGATCTTCTATTCGACGGTCCACTGGTAGAGAGTGACAGTAGTTTTATTTATGCTTCCTTGGATTCTATCATCAGACTAAAATCTACTGGAAAAAAATGCAGTGAATAATATTACAGAGACAATAGTGAAAATATAACAAGTGTTTGTTTTATTAATATAATAACTATTAAATGAGTTCGAAGTAAAAACAAATGCTTTTATTATATCATATCATAGGTTAACGTTGTCTGCAAGGCAGTTTCATTATTTAATTGCTTTGATTGATAATTTAGATCACAAGATCAATAAATGGTTCGTGGCGACCGTTACATATCGTCTTTTGACTCGTCTATCTGCAGTGGGTTCTCTAAGTAAAAAAACAAAGAAACCATTTAAATACACATTCGATCTTATTGATCGCCGAGTCACATAAGCAGATCAATTATCGCATTTATATGGGCTAGATGTTGCTGTGTGAATTGTCCAGCAATATTTATTATTTATTTATAAATCATTGTAGCGCGATATTTGTATCTTTAATATAGCCCAGCTCAAAGGTGGAATAAATAAGGACTTGTCCAAGTAATCTTAAGGATTTTATGGAAATAAGATATAATATCTTTGCTATAGATGTCTTTGCAAGGTCAAATTATAACACAGAACATGGAAAATAGCGTCTACGAAAGCGGAAGTCTTGGAGAAGTCAGAAAGTTCCACGGATAGTTCTGCTATTCTGACACTCAGACTATTTATATTGTGGCTACAGACCCAAGAGCTGAAATTCCACCCACAGAGTATTACAGTACATTCTAGAAAAATATGACAGACAGCATATTGATTCTATTGGGTTTCGTTCTTGTTTTTTTGAGGAACGGAACCCTAAATACAAGGTTAATAAAAATAAAAAGATGTGAGGTTCATACATTTTTTTATTTCTGAAACGTGTTTAGGAAGATATACAAGATAAGGAGTTCATAACCTTTTAGAATATAAGTATCAACTTTTATCAAGGTCAGTTCAGTTCGTTTTGTTAATCCTCGTCAAAACACGTCTCTATAAATTGTAAGTACAATACAACTTACATGACTTTATATAATGTACTTCTATGTAGTTTGTCAGTTTAAGCAAGTATTACAAAGTAATCGACAACAGTCTTATTAATAATTTAACAATATTATGACTTTCAATTTATTAAATAATGTAAAGCAATTATGTAGCAATGTCTTGACTCTGTATTTTCGTTCAATATTTTCCAGAGCAACAAAATTGATCCTCCATTTCTCGATTAAACTATTTTTTCTTTTATTTTACTGTGATTTTGTTTTGATTTCGCAATCATTAAATATTCTATGTGTTCGTTTTCAGATGAAATTCCTCGTAATTACAACACTATTTGTAATATTAACAGCAAAGGCATCGAGCCGGTTAATAAGATGCGAAGGAGTTATCATCAATGATATTAATTATAAACCAGAAGATTTATTAAACTACGACGATCTGATCGACAATATAGCGATTGACTGGGAGAAAAATGTGTTGTACTATTCATATACACATGGTATAACTATCCGAACTGCAGTCCTAAATCTAATAACGAAAGAAAGCACTCAAATTCATAATATTGACCAAGGTTCCACGTTCAGTGTGGACACTATAACGCACAAGACCTACATCGGGGGATATGACGGCATCTACGAGTTTGACTACGAGACCAAAATTGTCAAGCATTTGAATATAACGACAAAAAACATTTACAATCTATTTGCCAAAAATGACATCATTTACTTCATTACTATTGATAAAGAAGCGTTTGTGTACAAAAACGGGCAAGTAAACGCAGTTTCTGGCCTTAGTGATATTAAGGTTGACAGACTAAGCGTAGACCAACATGACAATATATTTTTCGCAAACGATTCTGGCTTGTTCTTGATTCGAAAAGATGAAAGCAACATTTCCCGTATTGGAAACTATCGCGAGTATGTGGCTAGTGATATCTCAACTGATAAGAATGGAAATATTTACTTTACAGTACAAGGCAACTTTTACAAAGTAGATGAAGTTACAAGCAACAATGTAAAGGTATCAAAACTTGCACATATCGATCTTTTATTTAGCGGTCCTCTTGTTGAAAGTGACAGTAGTTTTATTTATGCTTCCCTGGATTCTATTATCAGAATAAAATCTACTGGAAAAAAATGTAGCGAGTAGAATACATGACATGTGCACACGAATTGTATTCAGATTATATTCAATTAATAAAACGTTTGTTTTAATGTTCTGTTTTAACATATTTTTACGTTTAGTTCATGCTTGCCTGGTGTTATCGTTTTATTAAACTTTGATTGAAAGTAATTATAACAACAACTTCACTTGAGATGTAGATCTCTAGTAATGAGTTGTTATTATATTCATTACTTATAGAGTTTTAGAGAGACTAACGAACAGCAATTAAAATAGATTATAATCATTAAACCTTTAAGTTTTTTAAAAAGATGACATAAAAATCCTGTATATTTTGTGGTTATCTATCATTGCATTTGTACATACAGGCAAAACAGACATGTTTTGCTGACCATGTATGTTTTGTATGCATGTTTTCTGTATAAATTATCACCGTGACTATGCACCAGAGTCTGCCGTATTTTTTAAAAGACTGTTATTAAATAATGCTTGAATGAAACGAAAACAATATTAAAATAAATAAAGAACTAGAACTTTGCCTTTAATTTGTGTCCCTCTTTTACTAAACAGGTTTTACAGGAATATTAATGTTCATTATATTTAAACCAGCCTTCCACTCACGGCTTCCCCGCGTTTTATTACATTTTCCCGCGGAAAGAAGAATTTTCCTGCAGTAAAAGTAGCCTATGTTCTTCTCCTGGTTTTAAACTACCTCTCCATTCAGAAATAGTGTAACTAACACTACTATCTTATATATATATAATACATAGTTAGATATAGACAGATAAGATTTTAGGACAATTTATAGTACATATTCGATGTTATTTTTTATTCAGTCATATAAAACCTACACAGAGGTAAAATCTATGTTAACCTTATCACAACATCAGCATGAAAATACTGAAGCAATCTGTCAAGCCGTGTTGCTAAGTGGAAGACACTCGGCTTTCATTCCGGAGAGTTTTCTCTTCTTGAAATATGTTCGCTTTAACGGTGAAAACAAACAACTTGAGATTACCTATATGTTATATCAGTTTGTAGGACATGGTGACATTCTCTAACCCACACTTGGCTAGCGTGGTGAATCAAGTCTTAATCTCTCTCGGCAAGGGAGAAGTCCCTTTGTCCCAGCTGTGGGAACGTAAATATGGGTATTACGGGTAAATAAGTTATTATTATCATACTTTAATTTAAATATATGACCTATTACTTTTATATACTTATTTATATAAATTAGTTTATTAGTACCTTAATGATTTTTTATAAATAATTCTTTTTTATCTCGATGTAAATTTCAGGTAATCATAAGTATTAAAAAATAGTTTTTATGGAAATAATTTTTTAATCTTGACTCACACTGACTGAGCGTTTGTTCGTGACTTACTCCGGTTTAACAACATAAAAAAGACACCATTATTTTTAATTGCACTATATCACAGAACATTATCTCTTTTAAACTAGCTCTCCACCTGCAGTTTTACCCGCGTTTTAATGGACTTTCCGCGTTATAATAGATTTCATCACAATAAAAAGTAGCCTAAGATAAGATAAGATAAGATAAGATAACTCTTTATTACACACCACTAAAAAAATATTTACATAAAAAACTTAAAACTACAAAAACATATGTGTAATGGGCGGTCTTATTGCTTAAAGCAATTTCTTCCAGACAACCTAGGATGGAAAGAAAAACTGCAGAATATAACTGGACGGTGGTGTTAGAATTAGAATTAATATATAAAATACATAAACCTACAACTAATACAAAATAGAATAAAATAAAGAAACTTAAACACGCTAAATATATACTATAAAATATTAATTAAAAATAATAACAAACTATACATGTATAACAATTGTGTATAATATATAGGAGGTAAATAAAGTCTATGTGTTATTCTGATACGTAAGCTATACATATTATTGCAAAGTTTCATCAAATCCATTAAATTATGCGTGAAAGTTCAACAAAAATACTCACAAACATTCGCGTTACTAAAATTGCTAGAATTGAAAATTCTGTTTTCATGCTCAATATAATCCAACCAAATATAATCAATTTATGCAATTAACAATTGATAGGTTAATCATAGGTCGGATTCAATATTATTTTAAACAAAAATTCTGGGAATACAATGTAACATGGCATGTAAATAATAAAAAAAAGTTTTAAACAAACGACTTAAGGACCACTCTGAGTGGCTTTGAATCCTGTGGGTGAGAGACAGTTTACCTACATAATGGCTCAATCATTCCTATTATAGGCAAACATCGTGAGAAAACCGGCCTATTCAGAGGACTTTGAAAAGTTTGAAGGACAATGTGTCATTCAGCAACCCTCACTTGGCCAGCGTGTGGGCGAACTCTCTCGTCAAGAGAGAATTCGCTGTATACCAGCATTGGGAACTTAATGATGATGATGATCTAGCCCCATATTAAGCTCGAAGCTGAACGGGTACTAGATATCTAGTTACGTAATTGAATATACAACTATTGATAGATATTTTTTATAATACATAGAAAACGCCCAAATGATTGTTCCGAAACTGGAAACGAACCTCAACACAGCAACCTCCTGAGTCGCAGGCAAAGAATAAAAAAAAAAATATTGCCGGACAATTCACACAGCAACATCTAATCCCGTGGTAAGCTCGAAGCTTGTGTTATGGCTGATTTAGACAGGGTCAGTAGACAAGTCAGTCGCGGCGCCGACATTGGCGCTGCGACTGATTTTAACTGTTTACATGAAGTAAGTAGTAGTGATGCGTTTCTCACGGTGAGCACACGTGTGTGAAGTCAGTGGGAAAAATGAATTCGCGAAAACAACTGAAACGACGATTTAATTATTTGTTGAAAAATTTATCAATTTTGCTGTTGAATGAGTTAATAGAAATGGTAGAAAATGAGATACTTAACTAAAAATAAACGACAATGGGTAAGAAAATGGATTGACGATAGAAACGCTTACAGATTCCAGAACGAGAGGAAGAATGGAAAATTATTGAAGACGGTTTCAATACCAAGTGGAATTTCGTTTCGAATTTAAGGTTTCGTCTTCGCTAAGCTTACGCGTCATTTTTATCGCCAGTGAAAAAAACGTGGTCACTCTACAACGCAGCGGCAGTGACTAACCACGGACTGACTTGTCTGTTTACATTACACGGGGTTTATTTGGCTGGCGCGGGGGTGCGCGGGTGGCGGGGGGCGCCAACTGACTTTAAAATATTCGTGTCCGAATATTCAAGTCAGCGCTGACTTCAAGCCACTGTACTGACTTCAAATCAGTTTACACAGGGTTTTTGTCGGGTCAGCACTGACTTGTCTCAATTTCGAAGTCAGTCACTGACCCTGTATAAACCAGCCATTTTACGGATGCTAGATTTCTGTTATACGAGTAATATAATATACATACTTATATAGATAGATATTTTTATTATACTCGTACATAAATAACACCCAGACACCCGGAACAAAAATCTGCAGATCGTACAAATTTTGTTCTGAGGCGGGAATCGAACCCGCAACCTCCTGCGCCACAGAGGTCGTCAACGAAGAATCTACGCTCACTGCGTCCTATTCTCTACCCACACAAATGTGTTTTAATTTATTTATGTTTTCATTAATGTTAAATGTTTGTCTTTAGTATATTATATGTACCTACATAATATGTATAACGTTACCTCCTAAAGCAGATTTGGACCTAGTACTTAGGAGGAATCCAACATTTTTTTTAGGATTTGTTGAAAAAAATACTTTTATTTGTTATGATGATGGTAACGGCAGTTTTGTAAACAAACAATATTGCACCACATTGTGCTATAACAGTTTTAGGTATGAAAAAAACTGCAAGTCATAGTGACTGTCTAATCTGCCTATAAGGTCTTTCTTATAAACGTTGTTAACATGCAAACTCTGAATATACTCTATTTTATACCATAATTCGTAGTTGGTATTATATATTTCATAGTCCAACAAACTTGAAAGAAAAAAAACTTAGTCGGAAACTATAGTTTTGCCATGTATGTCTGTTTGCAGTTTAGTCGTTCGGGGTTACTGTATTTTGCATGCTTATAAATATAATAACATAATAATAATTTTGTTTTTATTCGTAAGCCTACAGTTGTTACCTTCAATTGACCCAAAAAATGAGGTTCCAAAAATATTTTAAATTTTAAATCTTAGTACCTAATTGTTCAATAGGAGTTTAAATCCAATTCCTGTTTTTTTTTCAGAGCCAGCCTAAAGTCATGGAAATGGCACAGCTTTTAATTAAAACCAATGCAATGTTTAATTAAATTATCTTTAAATTATGTAAATTCAGGTATATATTATTGTCAAACATCGCATTAGGTTAAGTGCCTGTAATGGTGTCTAGATATAGATTAATAATACATAAATTCCAAAAATAGGACAAACTCGATGTATTTTGTTAGTATTCTAGAAATACGATAGAGCGTTTATAAATAAGCCCACTTATGTCATTATATCAATAAAGTGTTATTACCTCCGTTATCTCCATGTCTACAATCGTGTTTATAAAGCATCCTTAACTATTACTCGCATTCATTCCATCCACGACATGTACAGTGCACAAGTGGTTGCAATTTCAACGGTGTCTGTGTAATTCATTTATTTATAATTGATTTGATTTTCCTCAAAAATAAAACATGGCACCAGAGATTAAATATACAAATGTAAGTTTTTCATATTGGTTTTTATATTTATTCATAAAAGTACAAATATTTACAAAAGGTATATAATATTTATAAAAAGTTTATAAAAATATTGAAATTTTAATCTTACCAATATTTTTTAATAAAAAAATATAAATAATGTTTGATTTTTGTTAACTCAAAGCCAACATAAATAGTTGCTAAAAATATTCATTTTTTATTACTTTTAAATATTTTGACAATAACTATATTTTATAGCCGCGTGATGCCGGCCTGGGATTTTATCAAATAAAGTCTCCAAACTTTCACTTATTTTTACTATATGTATAAAAATAGTTGGCCGCCATCATAATATTTGTTACTTATAAATCTGGCATTAAAAACTAAAATCAGAGTAGTTTAAAACACTTTTAAAACAATAATTATTATTAGGATTTTTTTTTGAGTTTCATATCGGTTATTGTTATATTGTTAAAAACCATGGTTTAAAAAGTTATACTCCTCAATAGAACCTATAAACGGTTTTGAGGGAATTCGTTCACCACGCTTAGCAAGCGGGTCATTTGCTAATAATGTATACGTGAATTGTAATTTGTTACAAACAAAAATAATTTATAACTTTTTAACCTATAATGGTTATAAACAATATTAGAACTTGAAACGGGTAACATACAATGATTTTAATGTTTTTGTGTTTCCCAATATTTCATCGTAAAAGTGCATTGCCGACCCCCCGGCCGGTTACGGTCAGTGTAGCTTGTCGTGAAGTGATTATCAACATCGCAATAAAAGACTCAGAAAGAGGTACCTAGATCGGTTCGTTGGTGAATAGCTATTTGCCTTCTCGCCATTGTCATCAGTCTTTCCCTGAAGATGGCGCTCGTAACAGTGCCGATATATCGGGAAACTCAAACACATTTAAATCATGGTATGTAATCCGTTTCAAGTTCTTATATAATTATTTATTTCAGTTATTCATCGACAATGAGTGGGTCCCAGCTAAAAGCAAGAAGACTTTCAAGACCTGCAACCCCCACGATGGATCCGTCATCGCTGAGATTGCCGAGGGTGGCAAGGTATGTTTCCGTATTATCATTGGCTTTTATAATAATTTTTGCGCTCATAATATTAGTAAGGATTTCCATTATAGTCCCATGCTACGGATTTTTTTTTTAATCCAAAAGTTTGTGAGGATCTTTGTTACTCCTTCAAGCGAAAACTCTGGAACGGTAATTATAAATACGAATATTAAGCAGTGACTTTATGAATGCTAAGCTTTCGATTATTTTGATTGTGCATCAACAATAAATGCCATCAATCTATGAAATGGATGCCACAATACATCATCACTGTCAACACCCCTGTGTTTTTTCCTACTGCTGTAACACAGGGCCTTATGTCTTGACGAGAGAAAATACGTAAAGATTTTAAGATTTGAGTCATTTCAATTAATACAATATTTTCTAATTCTTCTATTCTTATAGATATAATATTTTTTAATTCTTCTAGGCTGATATAGATCTAGCTGTGGAGGCGGCTGGGCGCGCGTTCCAACGCAACTCGCCGTGGCGACTCATGGACGCTTCTCAACGCGGCGAGATCTTGAGGAAATTCGCAGACTTAATTGACAGAGACGCAAATTACCTAGCAGAGCTAGAAACCCACAACAACGGCATGGTCACAAGCATGTCCAAGATGATGAGCCAAAACTTTTCGAAGACAGTGCGATACGTTGCCAGTTTAGCCGATAAAATACAAGGAGACACCATTCCTTTAGGTATGATTTATTCTTCTGCTAATTTAATTAGAGATTTTAAATTATAGGGTATTTCTCATAATTTTTGGTTTTGCTAAAACTGAGCTCTTGTTTTGACCCCAGCTATCCTTAGATACACTTAAATGGTAAAGACGCAATGTGAATAATGCAATCTCTTTTTTAATGTACCTAATGATTTTGTATCGAATATTGTATAACTTTTTAATATTGTATAACTTTGTCATATTGTTGTCTGGAACGTGGAAACCTGTGGCCAGATACGGTGAGTGTTGTATGTCGCGATCGACTTGCATTCGAGAATGAAACAGGTGGCAGTGACAGTGACAATCAAACTCGCAATAAAAGACTCAGGAAGAGGGTAGATCGTTTCGTTTGTCAATAACGGTCTGCCTACCCGCCGCCCCGCCGGTGTCATCAGTCTGTCCGTGAACATGGCGCTTGCAACAGTGTCGAAATATCGGAAAACTCAAAAACATTTAAATCATGGTATGTTACCCGTTTCATGTTCGAATATTGTATAACTAACGACAAGTCTTTTCCGTTGCCTATGAAGTGAAAAGAAAGAGGACTCTCTCACTAGTATAATCCTAGATTTCTGTTTTTCTATCAGAAAATACCATTTATTCTATAATTTGTTTAGATGGTGACGTGTTCAGCTACACCCTAAAGCAGCCTGTTGGTGTATGCGGCCTGATACTTCCCTGGAATGGTCCTATGGCTATGTTTTTGAACAAAGTCTGCACAGCGCTAGCAGCAGGTAAAACATTATTAGTTTTATTGTTATTACATTTTTGTTATCACAATACAAAACAGTTGTTAGATAAAGCATGCAACATTATACTGATAGGAACGATTTACTGATGAGCGGCATCACGGCCAGATTACGATTATAAGTCAAACACAAAAAGTCAACAAAATACAGGACATCATGTTACATGGAATGCAATCAATAATCTAAATAGTTAGGTATAACATTTAGTAATGTCATAAGAATCGCTGTTGCTACTTCCCAACTGCATTCACCTACCTCCATATTCTATGTAAGCGAGGTGATATACCAAATCATAATGATCATCATTAAATTAATAAAAATCATTTATTTCAGCCAATCAGAATGATACATATGAAAGGTTCTAATGGAAAGACTTGTACCTAGAAATGGGACGTAATTATGGGTTATCGTAATGCAAATATTGAGGTTTGTATAAAAAATAATATTCATAGTCAAATTACTTGATATTTTTGTTTGTTGTAGGATGCACCGCGGTGGTGAAGCCAGCGGAACAGACTCCTCTGACGGCGCTGGCCCTCGCCGCGCTGCTGAAGGAGGCCGGGCTACCAAAAGGTGTCATCAACGTTGTCAACGGTTTCGGCGAAGACGCAGGAGTAGCTCTCACTCACCACCCTAAAGTGCAGAAGATATCCTTCACCGGTTAGAGGTAAGATTTAAACCTATTGAAACATGCCATAAATCAGAAAATGAAGAGTAAAATGCAAGGGACCAAAAATGTTTCGGGCCCGCTTCTCGGGCTTGACGGCCCTTGGAACAGAAGCTACAAAGCCAATAACCACCTAAGTCAAAATTATTATGCGATGATAACATTTCCTTTAACAACTATATATGTTTCTTGTGTTTTATATAATTAATAAACCATCTTTCTTGTGACTTGTAGGTGGGCAAGCTGATCCAGCAAGCTGCCGGTGCGAACAACCTCAAACGCATCACTCTCGAGCTCGGTGGAAAGAGTCCGCTCATAATCATGGATGACGCTGATTGTAAGTATTTTTGGTTTTCACTATATCAAGAATGGTTAACGCTTTTTAACTTTAGCCTGTCTTATTTGTATATATTGTATGCACATTTCATAGGTAAATGAGATTATGCGTAGGACCAACACCAACTAAAAAGACGGTATTTTTTTAATAATTACAGTAAACATCGCTGTGTTTACTCTACAAGGGCAAATCTGTATCGCTGCCTCTCGTCTTTACGTGCAGTCTGGTATTTACGACAAGTTCATTGAAGCTGCCGCCAAATACGCTAAAAGCATCAAGATTGGCAACCCTGCTGATCCGAATACGCAACATGGACCACAGGTAAGATAGTTTTCAAATAGACTTACCTACATAACAACGTCAGTATTCATCATTACCTACTCCTATTTACATTCCCACTGCTGGGACAGGGACTTCTCTCTTAACGAGAGAGATAAGGCCTCAGTTCACCCGCTGGCCGAGTGCGGGTTGTTGAATGGCCCATGATCTTCAAACTTTTCAAAGTCCTCAGAACCGGTTTCCTCAAGATTATTTATGTCTTCACAGTTAGAGCTCGTGTTTTTAAAACTCACATACATTTTTCTAGATGAAAAATCTAGAGGTATTCGGCAGGGTTTGACCACCTTTGGAATGAAAGTCGAATGTGCTACCACTTAGGTCGCACAGCTTTTACGTTAGTGTATGCAATGTTTTTTGCGTTTGTTGGATATTGAGATTGAGACCCTGTTCTTGATTCTGTAGGTGGACGAGACAATGATGACCAAAGTCCTGGGTTACATTGAGAAGGGCCAGAAGCAGGGCGCTCGGCTGCTGAACGGGGGCAAGCGCGTCGGCTCCACGGGCTACTACGTCGAGCCGACCGTCTTCGCTGACGTCACTGACGACATGATCATTGCTCAGGAAGAGGTAAGTTTGAGTTAGTGTAATGAGGAGTGTTAATGATAATGGAGAGTTAGGGTACAATGGATATGAGGAGTATATGAGAGAGATATTACCTATATATTCTTCTGAAAATAGGAATCACTGTTTAAGATTTTTTTTAACACAATGAAACAGAACAATCTGCTTGTTGATAATTTTAAAAATGAGCTTTGGCTTATTTAGATCTCAGTGACTCCGTAAGTGGAACAGTCAGGCAAAAATTGGACTTTTTGTTGATAAGAACTGTGATTCTGCTTTCTCTTTTTTTTATACCACTGAGATGGCAGACAAGCATGTGGCCCACCTGATGTAAAGTGGCTACCGCAGCCTATGAACGCCTGTAACATCAGAGCTATTACTTGCGCGCTGCCGACTCCGTAAAATCTTCATCATCATTATCAGTTTTCAATGATTTCCAGTTACATACTATGATTCTGCTTAGTTGGGATTTATTTACAAATAGTCGCGTATTAATGAGGAGCTCAGAGAAGGACTCCTGACACTGACTGTAACTGTATTTCTTTCTTGTGACAGATCTTCGGTCCAGTGCAGAGCATTCTGAAGTTCGACCGCCTGGAGGACGTGCTTGAGCGCGCCAACAGCACCAACTACGGGCTCGCCGCCGGCATCTTCACCACCGACCTGAACAACGCGCTGCAGTTCAGCAAGCACGTAGAAGCTGGCACTGTTTGGTACGTACCTATCTCCGATCCGTAATTACCTACATAGAATAGAATATTCTTGCACACCACAAAAAAAAACACACAATAAAAACTTGCAACTAAAACATTTAGAGTACAATGGGCGGCCATTATCGCTGTGAGCCTTTTCTTCCAGGCAACCTATACTTACCTTCTTGTACTTTTAACTTTTAATAGTATTACTAAGTTTTGAAATTTTGTTTTATTTTCTATGTACAATAAAGTGTTAATTCATTCATTCATTCCTATGTATGGACTACATACATATATACCTACAGTTTTTGATGAATAAACCTTTATTAATGAGTATATACTAACTCTAATAAGCAACCTTATAAGAGTTATAGAGAGTTTTATATGGAATTTTTTTAAATACCTATTATTTTGCAGGGTGAACACATATTTGGCTTTTGGTGCACAAGCACCGTTCGGTGGCTTCAAGGAGTCGGGGATTGGCCGGGAGAAGTGAGTTTACATCATTTTAACAATAGCTTTCCGCCCGCGGCTCATGCGGCTTGGCCATCGTTAAAATAGATTTTACCGCGGCAAAAAGTAGCCTATTTATTTATTTATTAAGGCACAGCCAACAGCAGAATAGAATAACAGCCTATGTGTTATTCTGATATAAATGCTAAAGTTTTCCACTCGCGACTTTTGCCGTGTTTTTATTAACTTTCCCGCGTTTTTTTCTGTCGGTAAAAAGTAATCTACATATTATTCTGATATATAAGCTCCATTATTGTATCAAAATCAATTCAGTTGTTTTTGCGAAAAAAGTTACAAATATCCATACAAATTTTTACAAACTTTCGCATTTATAAATTGGTCAAATATCTTTTATACTATTTGGACAGACATTAACGTAGATAAAGATATTTTTTTCAACTGTATATATAGATTCTTATTATTATTTACGCTAGTTAGGCTTTTGAAAACATTTTGTAATATTATTTTATAAGTAAAAGAAAAGTCGTGTTGGCTAAGTGGGAGAACACTCGAGTACCATTCCGTCGTTAGTCGTCGTTAGTATCATATCATCTCGAGTATCAAACCAAACCTCGCGGAAAACAAGTAGGTTTTAACACATTCAACGCCCACATCGCCTTGTACATACGAGTAAGGGCTATGAGCACTGATAGTGTAAGTAATATTCAATGCCCACGCTTTGCGTCATCAAAAAGATGAAAATGTTTGATGAACGGTTTCATTTGGATGCTTTATAAACAAAACGTATGTCGTACCGTACCATAGAATCAACATCCCCATAATTTATTTATTTATTTTAAACATAAGTCAGATAAATAAATCTACGACGTTACAAATGGCAAATAATATACTTGAATAGAATCAGACGTAAAAATAAAAAAAAAGTACTCGTAAAATATTATAATAACTATTACAAAAGAAGCCAGTTTTTATCGGTCTGTCTACGTGCGTACGCTCTAACTTTTTTGTTTCCAAAATAAAAACAACAAGGTATAAAACATAAGTAGTCGCTGTAAGATCTGTCTATCCATTCCTATGTATGATTCAATCTTTAAAACTAATTAACGGATTTAATACGGTTTATTTATTTACTTTTATTTACCTTTTTTTTAATTCTTTGGTAAATAGGTTAAATGATTTTACAAAAAGGTTTTATTCGTATAATTAGTTTAGGGCGGGTCGCTTGTAAAATAATATAATATAACCTTTCTTTTATATTTGTTTTATAGTGATTGACTCTCACTTAAGTTTTTCTCACCAGGGCTAAACTGGGTGGCGTGGGTTCCCACTCGAGGACCAAGGTTACGTAGTGATCTTGTAATTTTTCCCACACCATTTTTTAATAACTTTTTTTTTCATCTTTCAGTGGCCTGCACTGTGTAGAGGAGTACCTGGAAGTGAAAACAGTGACCATGGCGCTACCGAAACAGTTTTAATACTTATCTCAGTGTTTAGTTACAAAATAAGACTAATTTATAAATATATATTACTATATGAAAAGCCGGCTTCGCACGGGTGAAATTTGACGAAATTATCCATAATCCGAATTTTGCGGATATATGTTTGTTGTCGACTCAAAATAAATATGTTTGTATGTTTTGTTATTCATATAAGGTTTCGATCGAGTCTACCGTACCCCTTGACGAAATTATTAATATAAATAATATTCTCTGCCTTGTAACCTCAGATTTTGACAACCCTACCTCTTTGTGGGTGTTGTCAAGGGATCTTAGGACAAATAAAATACAAGATGCGCAGTAGCGTCAATCTATTTATTTATTTTATTTGATTATCAAACAAAATCAACAGCCCACTTAAACAATATATTCTTAATTCTATTTTTATATGTACTACTAGCCCGGCCAAAATAGACATCCTATTTCAGACTCAGACGTCTAAATGTTCTACTATTAATAACCTAATTCGGATCATTGATTTAAGAGTACCTAAGGGAGGAACATACATGTCATATAGTTAATCTAAAAATAGTCAAATTCGTTTCAGTATTGAGCCTCTAAACATCTATCTCTGAAAACTAACTAACTTACTCCTTTATCGACCCTGACAGATTTATTATTAGTATAAAGAAGATAATACACACGACAAGTTATAAGTTAGTAGCGTTTGAGTTTAGCTAAGCCAAATTTTATAAGCTTAATCTAAAAAAATGATCACGCAAACCTAACATTGCATTTTATGACATAGTATTGAACGCTAGATTTACAGAGAGAAAAAATCACATCTCATTATTTGTATGGGAGGAACCAAAATCAAGTATGTAAGTACTGGATTGATAAATATCTTTAACTACTATCTACCTAGTGATGAGACATCACTAGGTTATATATTATGTTTTTTACTATTGTGAAGTCACAAAGTCAAATTCTGGTAAAAACCAAGGTTCAGAATGGATTTCTTGATTTATCGTATAAACGTAAGAATGATCTATGAATTGCTAATGTCGAATAAGTTATTTACATGACTGGTAGGTATTGACAACAACGGCGTTTATGGAATTTTGTTTTGAAACCGGTTTGTGTTGGTGTATATTATTAGTGAATTGCTTACTCGCTATGAGAGATCAAACGTCTATTTATACTAGATTTCCGCCCCGCGGCTTCGCCCGCGTTATAATATTTTCCTGCTGTAAAAATATCCTATGTCCTTCTCCTGGTTCTAAAATACCTTTAGAAAAAGTTCAGCCAAATCAGTTCAGGCGTTATAAATATTGTACATATAACACGACTTTCTTTTATATGTATTATAAGAAAATTTATAGATACTTATATAAAATATTTATATAGATATCACTACGATATGAAACCTCTTCGATAAGATATCTCACCGATAGTAAGAGAGCTAGCACCATTTTTATTTATTTATACAAACATACATTTTTACATATTTTTTTATTTATGCACCTAAATCGACCCAGCCGTTCTTGAGTTATAAAATTACAACGGCAACAAAAGTGGCATTGATTTTTATATATATGTAGATAATCCCAACACGAAATTGCAGACGTGAATCCTGAATTCAACATCATTTTAGGGTTCCGTAACCAATTGGCAAAAACGGAACCCTTTTAGATATTGTCGTTATGTCTGTCCGTTCGTCCGTCTGTCCGTCCGTATGTCACAGCCATTTTTCTCCGAAACTGTTCGGAGCTATAAAGTTGAAATTTGGTAAGTAGATGTATTCTGTGAACCGCACAAATATTTAAAAAAAATGAAAAAAATCAATAAAATTTGGGGATCCAAATTCGAATTCGGAAGCAGGGGAAGAAGGGGGATCTTCAGTACCTACCTCGAACAAGTTTTTAGCTTTTTTCAAATACCTACCCAAAATTGGGGCCAACTCTTGAACTATATACGTTTGAATTTGAACTGTTTCTTGTTGTAGTGTCTTGAATCAAACTACCGTAGGTGGCAAAGAGGTTAGACGTGTGTCAATTCAAGAAATAAAATGGCACCCGAGATCAAATATACTGACGTGAGTTTAACTTTTACATATTCATAATTTAGTAGTGTAGGTAGGTTACACATCATTCTTATAATTTTAATTATCTGACGACGTATTAGATTTTAAGGTTTATAAAAATAAAACTTATTAGTTTATAAATAAATGTATATAATAACCCATTTTGATTATGCTTAAAATGATATATTTACATTACATTAATTTACGATTATATTCATACTTGACTAAATATTACAATAATTATTATCAGAGCACTGCCGTCCTATGGTTAAAAAACCGTAAAGTGACAAACCCAAATTGTTGGCTACGAGCAAAAACGTGAAAAATGTTTAATTCTAGACTTTGTGAAGACTTAGAGTCTTCTTTCATATACCATTTTTTTAATAATTTCTGGGGCTTTTATTTGAGTATGAAACGGGAACATCAAATTAAACACATGAGTTTTTATTGACAAATTTGTGTTTTAGACAATGGTCATCTACTTCATAAAGTGGGGGTGTGCAACACTAAAAAGCAGTCAGCTGAAGCGTAGCGGCTTTTAAGTGTTGTATCTTAGTGAAACTGTATGATGATTTTATGCTCACATACAGTTTTTCACAAATGCTTAACTAAAACACAGTTAAATCACTTAGTCGTCTTTTTGCATTGCATTGTATGGAAAAATGGACCAGCTCTAATTCTTAAAACACCGTTAAAAACCTTTAACGGTTTATTTGTTGTTTTGTGGTATAAGTAAGAGATAGGGATCTAGACTTAAACACAGTATTGTGAGAAACATTTTATCTAACTGTGTTTTAGCGTTGAAAAATGTACTTGTAGATTCATAACATAATTATAATTTTACGGCTAAGTCTATACTTCCTACATTTTATATCACCTCTCAAATGGTTAATCAAGATTAAATTATACACAATCTAACGATTATCTTTTATTCAAAGCAATAAAAACAATATTGAATCATATTAATATTGTTTATAGTTTTGGTATGTAACATAAGGTTGCTAATGCTTATATATAGGAACATTTTAAAACTTAGTTTGATAAAATCTCACTGTTAAAGAAATGAACTATGATCGCCTAGCGATTTACCATGTTTAATTTGCCATGCAAAATCAGTCTTGAAGTTGCGACGGTAAAATTATTCTCATACTTAATTACAGATTAGAATCAGTTTTAAAAAATACTTTCGTCATATTTCCGCGTAATTTGATTCTGAGCGTTGCCCTGTTTGTTTATGATACAAACATTTAACGACGTGTTGCGCGAATTGTAATTGTATTATTTGTGAGAGACTTCGGTTTTAACAGCTCAGATTAAAGATACAACTCATGTAAGTAGTATCTACAATGTAATGTTGACAGTTAATTTAATCTAGATCATTAATTAATACCCATTAATTTTGTTTATTACAGTACAATGTCTCAAGTCAAAACTCGACAATCGACGTCCTGTCCCGTGTTTGGTTTGCCAGAGAAGTTACCAGTGTCCCAGTTGCCTACTTATAATGATGTTATGAATTATTAATTATAATATGTAATTAAATATCAATTATAGACAGACAAAACAACAAAAGAGCCATGACATATCCGAAATATTGGCTGAAGAAATATTAACTATATAATGTCAAAAAGCTTCGCTGCCAACTGTAAGCCGTAAGAGAGTATTAAAGTTAATTCGCACCTTTCATGATAAATACACAAGTTTAATGAAATCCTATTATGGTCGTCAAACCAACATAAACTTTCAACAGAACATTAATTCATTTACAGCCTCATAGATTATATGATATTTGCAGTTGCTAATGAAAACTTATCTCAAACTCTCAACGTGTTTGAAAGACACTCGTGTTCCCAAAGAAGAAACTCTCAGTCTAGTCGATCAAAGAACAACAAGAGAGATGATGATAGTTGGTTTAGATCTAGCTGCAACTACAAAAAAAAAGAAAAAACAAGTTTATTGCGTAGCAAAGAGACAATTGATCGGGAATCGGGAACAGCACGGTTTTTTGGAAACTGATTCTTAACAGATAATGTGAGATTGAAAGTACTAGTGCTAGTTCTAACAATAGCGAGGCATCTAGTCCAATAAAAACCCATTTGCCGCGCCATCAGCAAAAAGAGGTTAAGTTTACCATCGCTAGCTCTCGCGGAGTTTTTGACAGAGCCGCGGTTTTGATAGCTTCTTTGGTGTTGAATGATGTGGAATTGTTTATTGTTTGTTGATATCGGTAGCGTCATTGATCGATCTAAGTTCTGGAGAACTAAGACTATTATATCTAGTTCAGTCGACATCATGTTATTTGTATTTGTGTGCGTAATTCAGTGAATAAATGTTCTATCTATCTATCTATCTAGGTTGTGCCATGTGAGAACTACTGTTCAGTCAGAACAGCTTTACAGAATGCAGATTGCGATGTATGTGGTATTTATTTTGATGGTAGAAAGGACAAAACTTTTGTTAGTATTCAAAAGGAAGAAATGTTACAGAAAAAGAGTTACAGAATCCCACTAAGTTATTTTATCGGAGCCAGGAAGTGAATACTTCGGACATGTCACGTCATAAATTGTTCGAAATAAGTTACGGCTCTTTTAATCATCGTATTTCCAGGTAATTACAAATATATTTATTAATTGATAGCAGAGAGAAACAATAATTGAACAATTTGACAGTGTGATAACCAGAATATAAAAAGTATTTATACATTTCAACGGTTTTTCCAGATGCTCACATTCGTCCTTAACACAATTAACAATATTTCCGGCGATCTTATTGTTAAGTACCTAAAATAATATATACCTATTTTCAATCGAGCACCTCGAAATATTATTATAGATTAACGAGATTTCGTATGTTTGATTCTCTCTTTCAAAGACTATTTTATATCGCTCTGCCGTTCAAAATTTCAGGAACCTACAACAAAACATGCGCTAAATATTTAATAAACTTCATATAAATCTATATTTAGTGCTTTTCTTTCTTCAGAAATCATTTCCGCTGATTTTTATCCTAACGCGCCGCACGTCAGACCTCCACAAGGTCCACGACACGACCGAGAAAGGGAGCGAAACGCATAAAAAGGTAGAGCAGGTAGACGTGTTTTAGTGTTGCATTGTCAGTTAACTGTTTTATTACGTTTTAATTACTTAGACCATAACGTCATATTTCATTTCTTAAAACCAGTGACTGTCTTTTAGGCTTGTAATTGTTTAAAATATATGTAAGTTTACCTACAATTTTACGTCTAAGGGCGTTTAGCGGCTCTTTAGTGATGTACGAGTACAAAAACTGTGTTTTAGACATTGTAAGTCCTAATCATATCTTGAGGGTGGAAATAGTTATAAAAAAGTTAAAGTCAGATAGCGGTCATTTAGTATTGTTTATGCGTGTAACTGTTTTCTAAGTTTGTAGGACCAAGCGAATGAAAGCCTTAAATTCACGATTAGAGGCGTTTAGCGGTATTTTAGCATAGAAATGCTAGATAACTGTGTTTAAGAATTGAAAATGTCTCAAAATGATGTAGTTAACGGTATACGAGGGGTCCAGATCTCAGGCATTATAAACGATAGAGCCATGAGACCCAGACTAGAAGATAGATAAAAGTTTACGCTTTCGTGCTGTGTATAAAAGTCAATTTTGGCAAAATGTCAGTTTACGGTTTTTTAGCAATATGACGGCAGAGCAGAGAGTGATGCTAAACTAATGTTAAAATATAACTATATTAAAGTGACTAACTACGTAAATTAAATACATAATAATAGGCCAATGTCCAGCAGCAGTTGACGTCCGACGGCTGAAATGATGATGATGATTTAGTTCAAATAGGCAATTAAGAAGCAAAACATAAAGCCGTAGCTTACATACTACGAGTACCAAATAAAACATTAAATACGAGAGTTTGATGTCAATTTTTATTTTACGTTTATTCAAATTGAATACTCATATTATTTATGTTTCTATAGGTACCTATAAAAAAAAATTGCAAAGGTGTTTGAGACAGTTTAAATCTTAAAAAATTGTATTGCACAATTTAATTTTTGACTACCTACGTATAATAATCACTTAATTTTATATAAATATACAAATAAGTTATTGTTTGTCCTTAGCCGGATAAGAATTGTTGAAACTATTAATATATATAACAACTCAATGTACACAATCTTACAATAACATTTTCTTTATCTTTACAGTTGTTTATAGACAATGAGTGGGTCTCAGCTAAAAGCGGGAAGACGTTCAAGACCTACAACCCGCACGATGGATCCGTCATCGCCGAAGTGGCCGAGGGAGGGAAGGTAAGAAAGATCAACAAAAACACTTAAATTTTAAGTTTAAAGTTACCACTCGGCAAGTGAGCCGGTATAACGCCATGTTGGCTAAGAGCACACGAGACTTTTATTCCGAAGGTCATGGTTTCGTGGATCCCGCCGAGTACATCTGGATTTTTCTTATTACAAAATGTGCCTAACGGTGAAGGCAAACATCGTAACTAAACAGGCATTTTGTAAGAACTTTGAAAGGCGATCGCCAGGCTTTTTATCTCTCGTCAAGAGAGAAGTCCCTGTGTCCCAGCAGTGGGAACGTTAGATACATTAATTGGTGAAGGTGATTATTAAATCTCAATAAATTCGTAGCTATTTTATACTCAAAAAATAGTGAAAATAATATTATTTTAGGCGTTAAACTCCCCTAGCGTTAAGTGTTATCGTACATATTTTGTTGGCTTACTATTAGAGAGATATTATCAAATTAATAGCTCATTAAATATCTATTTAGTTCAGTAATATGATAAATGAGTAAACCTACGCCACTATCTAATCGAATGCATTAGATAAGACTGATAACAACTGCTTGTTTCATAACCGGCGTTGGAGTCTGAACTTTACACCTAAGATAACAAAGAAATTTATATAAATTATAATTTGAACCTTTGTGTTGGTGATTTTATTTTTTTAGGATTCGCTTTAAAACATCTTGCAACATATTGAAAGCAGCCCAGCCTGGCTGGGTTTACACTTCCACGGAGAACCGTGAACTTAATAATATGAATAACTAAAACCCTGCAGATCAGATCTCCATAGAACGAGAACGGATAGCCGATGGGGCTAAAAAGTTCTCGAGTGGAGACCACAGATCGGACGTAGCGACGGACTTCCACCAAAAAAATGGACAGATGATCTTGTCATAGATGCCAGTACACGGTGGATGCGAGTAGATTTTACATCTTATCTATATTATATATAAGAAAGTTGAGATATTTACACTATTAATAACTCAAAAATATCTAAAGCGAATGGACTGAAAATTATTGGGGAGGTAGCTTAGAACCAGGAAAAGGACATAGCATACCTTTTTACAGTAGGAAAATCTATACTAATAATTATAAAGCGGAAGAGTTTGATTGTTTGTTTGTTTGTTTGTTTGAACGCGCTAATCTCAGAAACCGCTGGTCCGATTTAAAAAATTCTTTCAGTGTTAGGTAGTCCATTTATCGAGGAAGGTTATAGGCTATATTACATTTTCAAAAAAAGTAGGGATCCGTACGGAAAACCCAAATATGTAACCCAAGATGTAAAAAAAAATCCTTATATCGCATGCGCTGCGAAAAGTATTCATTTTAGAAATATAGTAGGCCGGGATCCGTAGTACATGGAAATCAAGTGATTACTAACAAGCTAATTTTTGGTGAGTAGCTTCGTTTCGATGAGACGTCCAAAGATATCCTATACCCAACTCTCGATTGTGGTAGCTAACAGAGATATCAAGGATTTAAAAATTCAAGGATGTAAAACCGGGATAACGGACCACGAAATTTGTCGGACAATAATGTCCCTTAGATTTTATAAATATGAATTAAGTATACAACAATAAATCAGCTGGTTAGTAATCATAGTAATCATTTAAATTGACCTCGTTTTCGACACATTTTGGAAATGGCGGACTCTTTGATCAAACCATAGGTTTTGTAGGACAAACATGTTTTTATATAATTTAGATAATTATCTTGAGATATAACATATTGTCCTACAAATTTCGTGGTCCGTTATCCCGGTTTTACATCCTTGAATTTTTTAATCCTTGATATCTCTGTTAGCTACCACAATCGAGAGTTGGGTATAGGATATCTTTGGACGTCTCATCGAAACGAAGCTACTCACCAAAAATTAGCTTGTTAGTAATCACTTGATTTCCATGTACTACGGATCCCTGACTATAGCGGCATATGCTGTCAAAAAAATTCGTTTTTTGACTAATCACGAAACATCTAGATTGGTGTATTTCAGCTATTTTCACAGTATAATGTCTTACGGTATACTGCTGTGGGGATGTGCTGCTGACG
This sequence comes from Chloroclystis v-ata, assembly GCA_963691955.1. Taxonomy (NCBI): domain Eukaryota; kingdom Metazoa; phylum Arthropoda; class Insecta; order Lepidoptera; family Geometridae; genus Chloroclystis; species Chloroclystis v-ata. Next base: position 3,308,931 of record OY829902.1, on the reverse strand, counting down.
CACTTATCAATAGTATATTTGTCTTGCAAAAAAGGGCTGTACGTGCTATGTATAATATGGGTCCAAGGGAATCTTTGCGAGAAAAATTTAAAGAAATAAATATAATGACAGTAGCTTCACAGTACATTTTCGAATGCTTAGTTTACATTCACAAGAATTTAAGTAACTTTCCTAAGAAAAGTGATTATCACAATGTAAATACTAGAAATAAAGATAAACTAGCATTGCCCCGTATTCGACTACGTAAAGTTAAAGTTTCTTTTAAGGGATGTTGTGTTCGCTTTTATAATAAAGTGCCCAAAGAATTTCACCAACTGTCTATTAATAAATTCAAGAAAATTGTAAAGGGTAATCTTTGTAAGAAGGGTTATTATAAAATTTCAGATTATTTAAATGATAATAATGCATGGGAACTTTCATTATTAAATTCAGGGGAAGAAAAAAAAAAAAAAAAAGGGGGGGTGATTGATAGTGATGACATGTCCAAGTTAATCTTTGTGATTTTACGGACAAAATCTGAATCATACAATGTACTACAATTTTGTAGAACACATTAATACCTACAAAAAATGCCGCGACAGCAACTAACTAACTAACTATTATAGTTATGTCACAATAAGTGTTTTAATTTTCAATATAATTAATTTATATGCCGCCGCTAGGAAAAGCTATTTGTATTTTCAAATAAAAAATTGTCAAAATAAATTACATTGTAATTACGAATATTTCAATATCTCTATAAAACTTTTTAAATTATTTAATTCGGACATTCCATTCGAAAGATATCAGAGTTTAAAAATGTAAGTACCGAAATAAACCAGCCCGTTCGGTAAGGCATCATGCTTTGGTACGGGGACTCAGTCAGTACCTACTAAAATAAAGTCTTTAACCGAAAGTAGGTATATGGCTATCGTTTAACATTGATTCGCTTTTATGATAATAAATAAAAAGTGGCCAAGTGCGAGTCGGACTCGCCCATGTAGGCTTCCGCAGCAGTTGTTTATATGAAATAGTTTATGACGTATTATAAAAAAACTATTAGATAGATTTCGTTCAAACCAATTTTCGTTGGTAGTTTTTGTGCTAATGTAGGTACATTATGTATTTTTATTAGCCTTATCATACTCTTATTTTAGAAATTAGAGGGGGGGGGACACTCTGTAAAAGTATATGGCGAGACGAAGTTCGCGGGAGCAGCTAGTATTATATAACGCGGGCGAATATAACAGAAAAATAATGGATTATAATAATAATTGACAGTAGCTTCACAGTACATTTTCGAATGCTTAGTTTACATTCACAAGAATTTAAGTAACTTTCCTAAGAAAAGTGATTATCACAATGTAAATACTAGAAATAAAGATAAACTAGCATTGCCCCGTATTCGACTACGTAAAGTTAAAGTTTCTTTTAAGGGATGTTGTGTTCGCTTTTATAATAAAGTGCCCAAAGAATTTCACCAACTGTCTATTAATAAATTCAAGAAAATTGTAAAGGGTAATCTTTGTAAGAAGGGTTATTATAAAATTTCAGATTATTTAAATGATAATAATGCATGGGAACTTTCATTATTAAATTCAGGGGAAGAAAAAAAAAAAAAAAAAGGGGGGGTGATTGATAGTGATGACATGTCCAAGTTAATCTTTGTGATTTTACGGACAAAATCTGAATCATACAATGTACTACAATTTTGTAGAACACATTAATACCTACAAAAAATGCCGCGACAGCAACTAACTAACTAACTATTATAGTTATGTCACAATAAGTGTTTTAATTTTCAATATAATTAATTTATATGCCGCCGCTAGGAAAAGCTATTTGTATTTTCAAATAAAAAATTGTCAAAATAAATTACATTGTAATTACGAATATTTCAATATCTCTATAAAACTTTTTAAATTATTTAATTCGGACATTCCATTCGAAAGATATCAGAGTTTAAAAATGTAAGTACCGAAATAAACCAGCCCGTTCGGTAAGGCATCATGCTTTGGTACGGGGACTCAGTCAGTACCTACTAAAATAAAGTCTTTAACCGAAAGTAGGTATATGGCTATCGTTTAACATTGATTCGCTTTTATGATAATAAATAAAAAGTGGCCAAGTGCGAGTCGGACTCGCCCATGTAGGCTTCCGCAGCAGTTGTTTATATGAAATAGTTTATGACGTATTATAAAAAAACTATTAGATAGATTTCGTTCAAACCAATTTTCGTTGGTAGTTTTTGTGCTAATGTAGGTACATTATGTATTTTTATTAGCCTTATCATACTCTTATTTTAGAAATTAGAGGGGGGGGGACACTCTGTAAAAGTATATGGCGAGACGAAGTTCGCGGGAGCAGCTAGTATTATATAACGCGGGCGAATATAACAGAAAAATAATGGATTATAATAATAATTTAACCGTTATGATATGATATACCAGAATACCAGTGGAAAATTATGCAAATATTTGTGATCTAACTAGCTAAGTAGGCATGCACACAATTTAGCAAAATCAGTTAATTTAACAAACTTGCTAACAATTCTATAGTTAAATATTCGAGAGAAATACAAATGGTTTTGTTGCTAAACATAAATTATTTTCATTTAGGTCATAATTTGATGTGATTTTTACTCTAAATCAAATAACAGATCAGAGTTATTATACATACGTATACATTTTTATTCATAAACTATTTCGAAGGTTTAAAAAAATCTGATTTTTACTTGATGCTGTTGGCTGCGGGGGCTGAAAATCTTTTTTTTCTAGGATGACATAAATTTAGCAGTTGACGCCGCTGAGCGCGCCTTCCACCGCAACTCTCCATGGCGTCTCCTAGACGCGTCTCAACGCGGCGACATCTTGCGGAAATTCGCAGAACTACTCGATAGGGATGGCGACTACCTTGGTGCCTTGGAAACACTCAACAATGGCATGGTATCAAACATGTCCAAGGTGATGGGCCAAAACTTCGGCAAATCGGTCCGATATGTCGCCAGTCTGGCGGACAAGATTCAAGGAGATACTATTCCATTAGGTGAGGAAAGTTCAACGACCTATTTTAATCTGTCATCTCAAATGTTCGAGAATAAAATTTCAACTTGTCTACATTGCTTGACAATATTCCTAAAGAGCCTTGTTGGCTTGGCTTGGGAGCACACTTAACTAAGTTGCTACCTTAAAAATATTTGTAAAATATTTCTGTTGAGAGAGACATTATTTCAAAAACAGTAGTTTAAGAAAAACGGTACATTGCACAGAATACATAAATAAGGAAAAACCTGCTAATGATTTAATTGATGGGAAATCCACAACCATAAACACCTAGCTTCCTCATAAAGTGTTTCTTCCTTAAGGGGATTTAAATTTCTTCTTTCCTTAAATTTATGATTTGTTTTACTATTTATTCCGCCCCGTTTTTCCTCATACTCTGGTTTTGAGACGCTTTATAGAATAGTTGATTCTTGATATGTCAATGATGTTGTAGATGGCGATGTGTTCACGTACACGCTGAAACAGCCCGTGGGGGTCTGTGCACTCATTCTTCCCTGGAATGTCCCAATTCTGATGTTCTTGAACAAGGTCTCCACCGCGTTAGCAGCAGGTAAGTCTCCGCATATATTTAAAAGGAAATATTATCTAGGTAGGTATTTTTCTCTAAATAAATTACATATATTAAGTAAGAGAGAATATTATAAGTTTATGGAGTTTAACAGTGTCATTTACTCAACATATCTTGTAGAAATGATTCATTTCTTGAATTAGGAAAATTACATTGAAAAAATCTGAAGTACCTAACAGAACCGTATGTATGTTTATCATAAGTTAGATTCAAGTCTTTTTCTCCTACTGTCCTACTTGTCTTACTGTGAGGTATATCACGTAAAATAATAATTGTCATTTTCTGTCCTCACACCAACTCCGATTATCCTTAAGATCTGCTGACGATCCACATGATTTCAGGATGCACGGTGGTTGTGAAGCCAGCGGAGCAGACTCCGTTGACGGCGCTGGCCCTCGCCGCGCTGCTGAAGGAGGCCGGGCTACCGAAAGGCGTGCTCAACGTTGTCAACGGTTTCGGCGAAGACGCAGGAGTAGCTCTAACCCACCACCCTAAAGTGCAGAAGATATCCTTCACCGGTTCCCTAGAGGTAATAAATAAATATTGCTGGACAATTCACACAGCATCTAGATCTAGAGGGTCTAGCTAGATGATATACGCAAAACACAAGTGTTTTGCGTAAAATATCTCTTATTAAAGCCTCGAGCAGACCTCGAGCAGACTGTGACAGGACACATTGCACGCGCACGTCACGTTACGCAAGCGGTGTGTCTTGTCTAATACATTCTCATACATTACAACTCAGTGGTACGTGCACGTCAACGCTTACGTGTACGTATACGCATCCGGTCTGCTCGAGGCTTTTCTCTGTCGCTCTAAAAGACGTTCGCCGGCCAAGTAGGTCGTCAAAATATTGTCATAACAACCACAACCAATATTCTGTCAGTACGTAGTGTCCACTCCTGAGCATTGTACTCCCCATTGGATCCCTGGTCTTTGGGTCTATTAGGTTTCCCAAATCGTCTTGGGGGCTTATAAAGATTCTATTATTATTATTAGGACCAGCTGCCTGTCTTCTGGTATATACTACCTTTGAGGTAATATTGGATTATAATCATATCATTTTATCTCCCATTTCGATATTATAATATATTTTGTTCCGTAGGTGGGCAAGCTAATCCAGCAAGCGGCCGGTGCAAACAATCTTAAACGAGTCACACTTGAGCTGGGAGGAAAAAGTCCCCTCATAATTATGGATGACGCTGACTGTAAGCATTATCATCATCATAACAACCCACCATAACGTCGAACTTCTGAGCTCAGCTCTACCACACAGAACCCATTATAGAACGATTATAGCCCTTTTTATAGCGTCTCTGAGCCTAATAATAAGGGCAATAGTGAAACGTTTCGGATTCATAGTCATAACTGGCATACTGATGTAGATCATGTCATTTATATCAATGAACTCAAAGGTCGGCAATTATTTCAGTAAATGTGGCGGTGCCTGCAGCTGCGATGGCAGTGTTTTCTCTTCAAGGGCAGATGTGTATTGCCGCTTCTCGTCTGTACGTACAGTCTGGTATCTACGACAAATTCGTGGAGGCTGCTGCCAATTTCGCAAAAAGTATCAAGATTGGCAATCCTACAGACCCCACTACACAACAAGGACCACAGGTTTGTTTAAGTCTACTAGAATTGATTCCGTAGACTTGAAACGATAGTTGTAATTCCACCCTAAATTACACTATCTGATTTAACTATAATTTAGGTACAAGCTGTCCACCCTGCGGCTTTACCCACGTTACAGCATATTTAGCAGATTTCCCCACCGAAAGATGTATTAATCCGCGGTAAAAAGTAGCTTTATATCTCTTCCCGCACAAAACAATTTCCATATCAAATTTAATTTCAATCGGTAGTAGGTAAGCCGTGAAAGCTTCGCGCTTTCATTAACTTTCTACACAGACAAAATTTTTGCATTAATAACATTAGTAAGTATTTAAAATAGTATGTAAATGAAGTTTTTGTTCATAGGTGGACGAGACAATGATGACCAAAGTTCTGGGTTACATTGAGAAGGGCCAGAAGCAGGGCGCTCGGCTGCTGACCGGGGGCAAGCGAGTCGGCTCCACGGGCTACTACATCGAGCCGACCGTCTTCGCTGACGTCACTGACGACATGATCATTGCTCAGGAAGAGGTAAGGATACTTAGTCTTACTTATTCTTATATCCATCGATATTTTTTCGAAGCTAGACTACATAAATTATATAATTTATGAAACATAGATCGTACAAATATTCTGGAGACAGGAATCCATTCCGCAACCGCAAGCGGCACAGGCAACTTGTTAAATACAATTTAAAACAATAATTAAATACCCGTTATAAATCCTTAATAATGGTAATGAATCGCAAAAGTTTATCAAGTTCTAATAAAATCAATGTCTCAATGTTGGTCCAATCAATTCTATTGATTTTATATATGATAGACCCTGGCTTGACCACAATCTCACCTGATGGAAAGTGTCGATGTGGCCGAAGATGGAGCGAAAAGGTCTAGTAGGTACCTATTCACTCTTGTCTTGAAGAGACCCAGGTTATAAGTTTCAGGAAAAACAGCATTAAAAAAGACAAATTTATTTCTGAACTTGAATACCTGAACAGATCTTCGGTCCAGTGCAGAGCATTCTGAAGTTCGACCGCTTGGAGGACGTGCTCGAGCGCGCCAACAGCACCAACTACGGGCTCGCCGCCGGCATCTTCACCACCGACCTGAACAACGCGCTGCAGTTCAGCAAGCACGTAGAAGCGGGAACTGTTTGGTACGTACTTTTATATCATATCAATTGTGTATATCTTTCTTTGAATGAACAAAAATAGTAGATAGTTGGGTTGTCTATTTTATTATTATTTTATGCATCCTATCCGTCTTTTAGTACTTGTGTTTCGTGTCCATCCAAAGGTTGCCTGGAAGAAATCGCTTTAAGTGATAAGGCCGCCCATTGTTGCACTTTATGTTCTCTATTTTTTGTTATGTGTTTTTTTGTTTTTGTGGTGTACAATAAAGAGTATTTGTATTGTATTGTATTGTATTGTTGTCTATTTTATGTTTGTTTGAATTAAAACCCGATTCAAAAAGTCTCAGCTAAAACCTACCTTTAGAATAAGTTGCTATGTATTAATTTTTGTCTTGGTTCTTTCAGGGTGAACACATATTTGGTATTCGGTCCTCAGGCGCCTTTTGGAGGCTTCAAAGAGTCTGGCATCGGGCGGGAGAAGTGAGTATAGTCTATTATTAATATTTTATTTATATATTCATTCTTTAGATTAAAAAATGCCAGAAAAAATATTGGTTTTGTCGGTAGGTTATTTTGTTTCGTGTAGTTCAATGATCGTTTAATCATAGCAGAGAATTCTAAAATATTTACCGTAACCACTGAAGTGAAGGCATTCACAGAAATATCTCTGTTCATAAATAATCTTGTTATATTTAGTCTTAGCTCAGCCTTCTTACACAAATTGAAGATCTTGAAGCAAATTCTTACCTTTTATTTGGTGATTCAAGAGACGATTTTATTCTCGTACCTATAAAAATAAATAACGATATTGGTGTTAATTTTAAATTTAACTTAGGAACCTATATTTAATGTATATCATTTTTAATTAAAGTATACATAGGTACTTTAATCATCTCTAAAATTACATTTCAGTATAGTACCTATCTATCTATGTATATTTATAAAAGAAGGCGTGTTAGTTACACTATTTATAACTCAAGAACGGCCGAATCGATTTGGCTTAAAATTGATAGAGAGGTAAATTAGAACCAGGAAAAGGACATAGGATATTTTTAGCGGGAAAAAGCATTTCCGCGTGGAAACCTTACATAATGCGGGCGAAGCCGCGGGGCGGAAAGCTAGTATTTTTTAGATAAAAATTAAGTAAGAACGTACATAATTCTTTTTCATAAAAATTTTTAAGTTCGAAGGAAAATTCCGTAAGCTTTGCGAAATTTTGTGACAACGTTGAAATAATGTTCTGAAAGAGATAGAGATTATAGTTGATAAAATAATTATAATTTTGTAGGTCGAAACAAACTTTTTGTTATATTATTTGTTAAAAGTGTTTTTTTTTTCAGTGGTTTGCATTGTGTTGAAGAATATCTTGAAGTGAAGACTGTGACGATGGCCCTTCCAAAAAAGTTTTAGGACTAAATTACATTAATTGAATTAATATTAAGAACAATAACGTTACGAATATATTTTTTTAAATTTCTATTTGAATTAAAGTATTTTTTGATACATGCATTATTTATTTATTTAATCAGTTTTAAAATTGTATGTTAATACTGTCGTTACCATCGCTACCATTAGGTAGCGATACTACTTATATTAATATATATCTAGCGATGCTTATAAATAAAATAGAGTTTTGTAATTTATTCTTATAATTATAAGTATTTATATTATAATCATAGAAATATGAAAATTCAAATCCATAACCAGATGGTAAATTGCCCAGAATGCTGTCATATTTTTTTAATAAAATGCGTTGTAATCAAAAACGTTTTAACCTAAGAGCCCGTGATGGCCAGACCTTCCTTTAATTCACAAGCGTGAAAATTCTTTCATGTGTATGTCTAACATAGGTAAGAATAACCCCCAAACATGAAACCTGGATCGCGGTTCCTTTGGGAGATACCAACCTTTTACCTGTTATCTCCCAAAGGAACCGCGATCCAGGTCTCATGTTTGGGGGTTATTCTTACCTATGTTAGACTTACACATGAAATAATTTTCACGCTTGTGAATTAAAGGAAGGTCTGGCCAGACAGGTCTCTTAGTATAGACTAATAACCTGTGATGGCCAGACCTTCCTTTAATTCACAAGCGTGAAAATTATTTCATGTGTATGTCTAACATAGGTAAGAATAACCCCCAAACATGAAACCTGGATCGTGGTTCCTTTGGGAGATAACAGGTAAAAGGTTGGTATCTCCCAAAGTAACCGCGATCCAGGTTTCATGTTTGGGGGTTATTCTTACCTATGTTAGACATACACATGAAATAATTTTCACGCTTGTGAATTAAAGGAAGGTCTGGCCATCACAGGCTCTTGGTCCATTTATTTATTTTGTAATAAAATACCAAGTTTTCCTCACAACTGTTAATTGTCAAAGTGTGTTCTGAGTTATGAATTTTTTTGGCCACGTATAGTTTGTTTTTGTATGGAAATGTCACCAATCTAGATCGCAGCGTAGAGCATGTTTATAAAGAGGATTTCCTCTGCAGCGTATTTTAGTCTCACTCACGTAGTAATTCCCTGGATCGCATGGCCGCATAAATGGAATAACCACATGCGGACGCCTGAATCGCATGATCGCATGACTTAGTTATAGCATGCATTTCAATGACGATTCGGTTTGATTATTTTGTCAAAAGAAGACAACCGAAAATCTCTGAAAAGGGTACAATGAACGAATCAATGAATATGAGAAATATAAAATTACAAACTTAATAATATTCAAATGGGTTCAATTACCTATAGAATTAAAGATTTAATGAGATTTATGTCATTTATTTCCATAAAATCCTAAAGATCACTTGGACAATAAATACAATATGTATACCTATAATAAATTGAGTGATAGAAAGTTCTTGCATGTAGTTCTTTGGGAATCTTGTTGTAGAAACGTATTAATACATTGCCATTTATTTGTAGGAAAACAAAAAACTTATAAAAACTAACGATTACAATAGACTATAATACCATGAAGATTATCAAAGATTTACACGGATAGTGATATAATAGAAAAAAATATATTAACTTTATAAAATGTTTATAAATGTAAATACTTTAATTTCTAAATAAAAGGTGAAGTAATAAATTTTGTTAATTTATTGGATGGATAAGCGCACCTATTTACGATCCTATCACTGGGATGGCGACACGTTTTTTCAGTGCCAGGGCAAAGTGTGAGTGCAATTTTAAGAGAATCTAGTTTTCATATTTTTATGTACTAGTATTGTAACTTAATTTGGCGTCATTTTAAGACACATTGTATAACTCTCTGGTTAGCCTCGGTCTCGCTAGACGCATATGGCCGAATTTATTTTAGATACAGTTAAAAATAAATTGTTTATCATATTACGTCTTATAAATTGTTTATTAGTGTCTAAATAACTTTACAATCTACTTCTTAAAAATACCATGACGGCAATTGTTTGTTCATAAATAATAAAATTGTAAATGTTTAGATCAAATATAAATTCTCTCGTGATTATCTAAAAATACTTGAAGCGCTGGTCATGTTTGATCTCGTTGTTTGCAACATATCATTCATCGGTCACGTCAGAGAATTCCAGATACTAGCAATCCGGTAAATCAGTTATAAGTATAAAAATAACCTTTGCTCATACGATCTTGTCGGTCTTATCAATCTACAATTTTGTAAGTATTATCGCATGTATAAGTTTAGTAGGTATCGATTGAAGACTAGCGTCAAGAATATTTTTATATGAAATCGCTATTACGAGTATATTCACGTTTTACGTCAATTTGTTTTTTGAGAAAGATGATGCTTAAATACCATATACCAGTAAACACTATATCAGATATCTAGCACCCGTAATCGAGCTTACCACAGGGCCACAGACAGGGCTATATGTTGTTGCTATATGAATTGTCCAGCTATATTTATTTATTTTATGTAAATACTCAAACTACATACATGTCAATTGCATGGAAAGCCACTGGGCATTTATTGAAATTTTGATAGTAAATACGTTTACGTGTGGAAAGGTGTATAGGTAAGTATAGGTATTTGGAGTTGTTGGCTCTGTGTTGTTTGTAAAAACAATACTGAGAAAATTAAGTATTTATTTTTTACAATGTTTAGGAAAATTGACATGTCTTAGGTTTATTTCTAGTGCATTTAATACGATTTTTTTCAATCATTTTAAGCATATTTCCGGCGCAGAGATTTTACAGATTTGAATCTATTAAAAATCTTATTAATAGAAGAAACATTTATGATTTGTCCTTAAACCAACTTATTATAAAAGCCTGCGAAAGATTAATTTATAAAATTACCGTCCATTATTATCTTCTGAAAAACATTTCTTACAAAGGAAATGGAATGGAAAAAAGTTTATAATTACGGATATTAATTTCATCAGTTTATTTTATTTTTCACAGTAAGCTTCTTTTCTCTTTATAGCAAAAATGCTTCCTTATAATGTAATAAAGAATAGAATAGAATAATAACTTTATTGTAAACTTTAATAAATATCAATAATACAGGTTATTTTATTAGGTCAGGCTTATTTACACATAGTGCATAGGTGACAATCCGATACATTTAAATAATTAGGAACACAGTTACTTTATAATTGGGACTGTTTATTAGAATGGATGTAATAATTAGGTACTCATATTTGCAAACGTATGCCGGATTCCTCACGTTATTTTTCTTAAGACTTTCTTCGTTTGCCTTTCATTAAGACTTCCTAACAAAAATAAACATTCATGGAAATGTTGCATGTACCAATTTAATACTTACCTCATTTAAAGAAATAAAATAAAGCCTCATAAAAGAAAGCTTTTATACTTATTATTTTATAAATACAAACTATACAGCTCAGAAAAGTTCCAAGACAATTATGTTCCTGCACAGCCGAGTCGTTTCCGTTACAAACCGAAAATAATTGAACCACGACAGGATTATTATAAAAATGTTAGAAAACAAAGACTAGGTACTTATTTAAAAGCAAAATAGTTCATAATCTAATATGTCACATGATGGGCCCCCCCCCCCCAATATGGGGGGGATCAATAGAAGCTTAACCTCAAGTTTGTGGGGTCGCCACCCTTGTCCCCCGGTCGCTATCTTGAAAAATCTTAAAATTGCGTCCTCTAAAAATACAAGAAAATGTTATTGAAATGTTAGGTACATGAACTATTTATGTGACAGAAAAGCTACTACTTTTTAGGGTTCCCTAGCCAAATGGCCAAAAACTATAAGAGACTTTTACGATGATTACATAAGTTAATAATTGCTCTTACGGAACCTTATTTAGTACATACCGAAACAAACAATGAATGTCTAGACATATTTATTTTTGACGCAACACAAATGGGCTTTATCAAAGTGAAATTGTGTATTTGTTGAAACCAGACGACTGGAGCAAGTAGGCACTAGTACTCCAAAAGAGCTCGTTAAGCGAGTTATAAATAGCATTAATGGAAAAGCGATGGTTATCATCCCTTTCAAAGGGGTCGAATAAACGGTTGATTAATTCAATCAAGTTTCTAATCACTTGGGTTCGGATTTCGGTATGAGCCGTATACAATTTTCACATTACTGTTGCAAAAGTCTTATAAAACTCTGTATTATAAACGCTATCGTTTTAAAACTCCTTAATTATTATGAACATATTTTTAAGGTTTTTGTTTGGTTTTTACCAAAGATAATTCTTACGCATTCCATACAACTCAACACATAGTTTCTACTAATTCAATCATATTAAATTATATTCAAATCATTTATAAATTTTAAAATGCTGAAAACTGAAAGTCAAAATAAAATTGCACTGTTTTATTACCATAATTTAAAACACATCAATATAAAAAATAAAATAAGAAATAAAATATCAGCTTTAATTCCTTGCGATGACGAGCAGTAGCACCTCTTTCCACTGCGCCTATCCTGACCAATGTACAATGCATTAAGTTCTTCCTGACTACACATAGAATGATAAGAATGTGATTTCTCGTCCTTGTATTCAATATCATAATCAAAATTTATCACCACACCATCAACTTTGTGCTTACATTTTGGCTTCTTCGGAGTCTCACAGTCCTCTTCAAAATTAGTTGTTCTATGTCGCTTTGTGTAATGTCGAGCTCTAGTTGTGTGGCCGTTGATAAGGTACGCTTGATACGGCATGTAGACTGGAGGAGGGATCATTGGTGGAGGCACCATTGGAGCCATCATTGGTGGTGCCATGGGTGGCATCACCAACGGTATGTTCGGCTTTCTTGTACAGTCATCTCCATGCTTGCATTGGTGGCTACCAGCGCTGCAGCTGCATTTCATTCCACTGCCGAGACTTCTCACATCTAAACTTTTAATTTTGTTATTCTTTATAAGCTTTTCTTTAGTAACACCAATCGATTCGTCAGTGAAATCTTCTAAAACTGTATTTGTATTTTCTTGCCATTTACCATTTAGTTCCGAAGCAGTATTAAAACTGATCTTAGTTTTAAGAGAAGTCGTTTTTGTTGTATCTTTCTTGAAAAATAATTGTTTTATGGAGTACATTTCATCTGATAGTATTTTATCAAAGTCGTTTGACTGTAAGTTGTGAGTGGGTGCAATAGTGATGTTTTCTTCAGTGTGAAACATAGGAAGTTCAGAATCGAATCTGTTTACTGGTAATATACTACCTGCATTATTTGAGTCACCTGCAAGAGAATATTATCTATAAATTTATAATATGATTCAAGGCTCGTGTAAAACATTGCATTGAGTTTTTATTTTATCTATCATAAAATATAAAAGTCAATGCAACTTTTCGTTGTAATTATATAACTCAAGAACGGCTGTGCCGTTTTAGGTGCGGTTTATTATAATTGTCGTAGTGTCCCAGGGAACCTTTAAAAGGTGAGAAAACTTAGGAATAAAGCGGGCGAATGAACTGGTTATTTATAAAGGTATGATTAAAGGCAAATATGTTGTTTTATAGAAATTGTTGTAATAAATCTTACTAGCTTTCCTTCAAATTAAATATACTTACTGAAATCACTTTCTTCAAAGTAATCTTTAAATATTGGAACATTATTCCTTCTCGCTAAGCTATTGATTTCGCAGAAGTAAATTGTGAATACTAAAATATGAAACATAAAAAACATAACAGAAACTAAACATGAATGCAAATGTGCCCATTTTAACATAAAGACTAAAAATGCCGATAATCTGTCTAACAAACCAGATGGCTGTGATTTTTATTTGGTATGAATTATTTATTATTGTCATGCTCGTGTTTAATGTTCCTATTTTTTATAATTTATTATGGAAATTGTGAAATTATTCGTTTTTATATGTTGTATTGGAAATGTTACAAGTTTTAGTGAGCTTTACTGTGCTATATGCCAAAACCATACCCTGTGTAAATATCCGGTAAGCATTATGATGCCAACTATTTACTACATTGATATAATTCAATAAATAAATTAATATTGCTGGACAATTCAACAAAGCAACATCTAGCCCCGTGGTAAGCTCGAAGCTCTGTGAAATAAATAGATTTTAAGTGTTTAGGTTAGTTAGTGAATAAGTTAGAATTAACTAGACGTAACGAATTGGTAATACTTAAGCCTCAAGCAGACCGGATGCGTATACGTACACGTAAGCGTAGACGTGCACGTACCACTGAGTTGTAATGTATGGGAATGTATGAAACAGGACACTCTGCACGCGCACGTCACGTTACGCAAGCAGTGTGTCCTGTCTCATACATTCCCATACATTACAACTCAGTGGTACGTGCACGTCTACGCTTACGTGTACGTATACGCATCCGGTCTGCTTGAGGCTTTACTGTAATGTAGTGATCTAAACTTTAATAAAAGATAAATGGGTGCTAGATTTCTGATATATTTTTTAAAACATGAATATAGAAGTTCCAGAGACCCAGTGTTCTATATATTATGTATAATAAAAATTTCACCCGGAACAAATATCAAATATGAATTAATTGATATGATGGTATAAATTTGTAATAGCTTGATAGTTCAATTTAAATTAGTAATACTACTTTTGATTTAACACGTTCCCTGTGCAGCCAAAATTATGGAGTCGACCCCCAAATGTACGACCCCCAAATGTACAAATGCTTTTTTTTGATATTTTATTAGGGTATAAATGACCCATATGTGTGTCATGCACGTACGATCAGAACTTCAAAATGCCCCACCGATGGATCATGCACAATACCTACTAACTAAACGAAGTTGTTGTTAATAATGCTTCATAAAAATAACACAATATGTACTTTAATCTTTTAAAAACCACGCTCTTTCCATACACAGTTGAGTTTTATTTACATTTTATTTTATTTGAAGCTTATTTTAGTTTTTCCTTTTATTTACCTATATTTAAGTGATATTTTTAAGATTACATGTGAAACGTGTGAATTGTCTCGAATATGGAACATTAAAGAAGAAAGAAAAGACATTTTATTAGTAACATAGTCAATCACGTCATATTTTTAAATTAAGAATAGGTACGGTAAAAAGCACTTAAAAAAAACATGTCTAGGAAGAACGAGCCGCGTAACTCCTTACAGTAATAAACCCCAATATAACGTCTGAACAACTTAACCTTGGCAAATACAATACCGTCACGCAGACTGCTCCTAAAGCTTAGAGAATCGAACCAAAAGGAGAAAGTAACCAATCAAAAAATGTAATAGCATTGCCTGTAACGTTCTTGTATAAAGAAGCATGGTCTTGTAATTTTTTTTTTTTATTTAGATTAATTACACAATTTTTCGAGTGGCGATGAGGGTTCAGCGATTCTAGTGCCGCGATGAGATCAAAATTGATAAGTTTACTAGTATTTTGTAATTTACTTAATTATGAATAAAATAATTATATACCGTGCGAGAAAGAGCACACTTTAATGCATTGAAAATAGTTCGCGTCCTTTCGATTGAATACTTCAATGTTCTAAAGAGACAATTTCACAGACGTGGCGCCGGAAACTTTCGGACAGCCCTTACGATCATAAGTTTCTATTACGTTGATACTTTTCTCTTTATGGAAGACAATAGAACGTCTCTTCGCCGTAATTAACTTGGACCTTGCCGCTATAAAGATAAGGTATTTCACATGCTTGTAAAACAAAAGGCCAACTTTTTTCCGGCTCAGTGATTCTAGTCTAGTTAAAATATTTATGAAGTCTTATTGTATATACCCACAAAATAATCAATAATTTTCCATAGAAAAGTGCTAAACATGATGATGATGAGATGATACATCGAGGAGTTATAGTTACAATTTTTATTTCAGGTGGAAGGCCCAGGTGCAAATTGTGTAGATTATGACGACGCAGTTTTATTGACGAAGCAAGATGCAAGCGATATCGTGAACAGAATAAACGAGAGAAGACATCAAGTAGCTATGGGGTTATTGAACCCATTTCCAAATGCTGCCAACATGAAGAAAATGGTAGGTAATTTACAATCACCGTATAAACGCCTTGTTAGCTAAGGGAATGCACACTCGACTTTTATTCAAGAGTGGGTTGGTGAATGTTACATGTCCTTTAAACTCTTCAAAGTTTAAAGTTCTCGGCACATTTTAAATAGGTAGACACTTTGAAGATACTATAAAAATACACTTTATTTTATTTTAAATGAAATGGAATGTGTTTATTGTTCAAAATTGTGTACAGAAGATCTTAATATAAAGTAAGAAACAACAGTTTGTCCATTTAATATTTTGTTAGGTACATAAGCTTGATTACCTTTGTTTCGCTGAGCAACAATGGATGGCGTCCTTTGTTGTTGGACTCTCTCAGGTCCTTACTCATAGTTTCATTAGGAAGTTTAGGAACGGTTAGTTAATTAGAAAGCAGAATAATATGAATAGTACTAAACGATACCATATTATTTTCAGCACTGGTCATCAAATTTGGCGATGTCTGCTCAACGTTGGGTTGATCAATGCGACAGGTCTTATAAACCTGATAGATATGACGAATGCAGGGATATTGGTAAACACATCTACATATACTTATCTATACTAATATTATAAAGCTAAAGAGTTTATGGTTTAAGATCTTTACTTTCTAAAGATTTACAAAATCCACTTACAGAGAATCGTAATTTCTATACTTACGTAGCAACGGCTTACGTAATTCTAAAAGCTGTAAGAATGTAGCGAATGTTTGTTTGATTGATTGTATGTTTGTTGGTTTAAACGCATTAATCTCGCTTTGGTCCGATTTGAAAAATTATTTCAGTGTTGAATAGTACAATCATAAACAAAGCTATAAGTTTATACTTTATAAACTATAGTTATTAGGCAGGGATCCGTAGTACATGAAAATCAAGTGATTACTAACAAGCTAATTTTTGGTGAGTAGCTTCGTTTCGATGAGACGTCCAAAGATATCCTATACCCAACTCTCGATTGTGGTAGCTAACAGAGATATCAAGGATTAAAAAATTCAAGGATGTAAAACCGGGATAACGGACCACGAAAGGATGATGGGCAAAAATGTATGGAACTTGGGACCACCCTCCAATAGCAACAAGATATATGTCGTTGCATAGGTCTTTTCAATAGAAACAATAATTATTATGACAGTTTTGTTGATACTGCTGTCCGTTTGAAGTTATAAAGCTTTTTGTCGCTTAAGAAAAATATTAAACTACTAGTTGACCCCGCGCAGCTCCGCCCGTTTTTTACCTTTTAAACCTTCCCTGGACTGCTACGATCATTTCACGACCAAAACCAGCGCAATCGGCCTAGCCGTTCTCGAGTTTTAGCCAGACTAACGAACGGCGATTCATTTTTATTTATATACATAGATATATATAAAATATAGAAGATAGATTATTAATACGTACTTTACAAACATAAAGATAAAATAAAATATTTATAAACAAGGAAAATAATAACATATAAGAATGAACTTATATATTATATACTTATGTATCATATTGATACGTACCTTAGCCTAGAACAGTTATTCAGTCATCGATGGGAAGTTTTCTATCTAATAAGCCTCGGGATATGTATAAAAACATTAAACATTTGTATCTGTCTTAATATTTTTCTCAGGTACTTAAAAGCTTAATAACTCCAAACGGACAGCAGTAGCAACAAAGCTGTCATAACAAATGTTGTTCCAAATGAAAAGACCTATCTAATGATATATATCATGTTGCTATTGGAGGGTGGTCCCAGAATGCCCATTCTCCTTTGTCGGACAATATGTTATATCTCAAGATAATTATCTAAATTATATAAAAACATGTTTGTCCTACAAAACCTATGGTTTGATCAAAGAGTCCGCCATTTCCAAAATGTGTCGAAAACGAGGTCAATTTAAATGATTACTATGATTACTAACCAGCTGATTTTTTGTTGTATACTTAATTAATATAATGGGTGATTTTTTAAGAGGTTCAGAACTTTTTAAAAAAAAAAAACGCATAAAATTTGCAAAATCTCATCGGTTCTTTATTTGAAACGTTAGATTGGTCTATGACATTTACTTTTTGAAGATAATTTCATTTAAATGTTGACCGCGGCTGCGTCTTAGGTGGTCCATTCGGAAAGTCCAATTTTTGGCAACTTTTTCGAGCATTTCGGCCGGAATAGCCCGAATTTCTTCGGAAATGTTGTCTTCCAAAGCTGGAATAGTTCCTGGCTTATTTCTGTAGACTTTAGACTTGACGTAGCCCCACAAAAAATAGTCTAAAGGCGTCAAATCGCATGATCTTGGTGGCCAACTTACCGGTCCATTTCTTGAGATGAATTGTTTCCCGAAGTTTTCCCTCAAAATGGCCATAGAATCGCGAGCTGTGTGGCATGTAGCGCCATCTTGTTGAAACCACATGTCAACAAAGTTCAGTTCTTCCATTTTTGGCAACAAAAAGTATTCCGGCCGAAGTGCTCGAAAAAGTTGCCAAAAATTGGACTTTTCGAATGGACCACCTAAGACGCAGCCGCGGTCAACATTTAAATGAAATTATCTTCAAAAAGTAAATGTCATGTCATGGACCAATCTAACGTTTCAAATAAAGAACCGATGAGATTTTGCAAATTTTATGCGTTTTTAAAAAAAAAAAAGTTCTGAACCTCTTAAAAAATCACCCGTTATATAAAATCTAACGGACATATTGTCCGACAAATTTCGTGGTCCGTTATCCCGGTTTTACATCCTTGAATTTTTTAATCCTTGATATCTCTGTTAGCTACCACAATCGAGAGTTGGATATAGGATATCTTTGGACGTCTCATCGAAACGAAGCTACTCACCAAAAATTAGCTTGTTAGTAATCACTTGATTTTCATGTACTACGGATCCCTGCCTATATGTCTATAACGTAAAAAAATGCAAGCGAAGTTGTCGACGGGTCGGCTAGTAAATCTAATGAGTTTATTCGTTTGGTTGAACGCGTTAATTTTAGAATGTACATAACAGCTTCAAAACATTATCTGGGGTTAAATTATTGCTAATATTGCTTGATATTCAATGCAAATATAATACTTCTACTAATGGCCTCTACACACCAAAGCCGGCGGCCCGCCGGCACAGCCCGGCGGCCTAACCCGCCGGCCTTATTTTGTACTAAATAAAGCCGGCGGCCTACAAAATAAGGCCGGCGGGTTGAGCCGCCGGGCTATGCCGGCGGGCGGTGTGTAGAGCGCTTAATATATAATAATTTCTAAAACAAATTCAGATAACATTTAAACAAACATTTTTGTTTACACGCGGAAATGAAATGCATTCAAGTTTTGTTGGTAATAAATACCTATAGCGTTCAATATTAACATCGGACTATTGTCAATATTTATTTTGTGGTTTTTAATAAATTATTTTGAATGTATCATCTTACGATGTACTACAAAAGCGGAATACACCACCAACCCAACTCTGCCGCGACTTTTTCAAGGGCCTGTTTCACCAGTTACAGATAAAGACGACCTCTGTGGTGCAGCGGGCGAAGGTCTGCCTGCGACGCAGGAGGTTGCAAGTTCGATTTCCGCCTCGGAACAAACATTTGTACGATCTGCAGATATTTGTTCTGACTGTCAGGGTGTTATATATGTATTAAAGTATATCAGAAAAATTTTGAAAGTGAAAAATGTTGTCTAAAATTCAACTAGATGGCTTTTAGATATATTTCACTTCTAATTTAACAAATAACTTATAATTTTAAAGGAAGAATAACCTGGCAACCAAATTTTCTTTTTAAATTAAAAATAAAATATAAATTTGTCAATTTCATTTTTCCGTGTAGTGCAGTGAGTGTGTGATTTTTGAAATGTTTGTATTTTATTAGTTCTAATTTGTAAGTGTTGTACGTCAAAATTATCACCAAGAGTATGCACATTAGTTTTAATATTATGCAGGACAATTCACACAGCAACATTTAGCCCCGTGGTAAGCTTAAGGCTTGTGTTACGTGTGCTGGATTTCTGATACTTAATATACACATGTATATTCACGTCTAATTTAACATCGTATTACAGATATCGTATTATACTTGCGAAATTATTCATGTACAAAATGAATACACCTTTATAATATTAATTCTGGTCATTCATAAATAACTAATTAGCCTGCTAATGTACAGATGTACAGAACAGCTGAGCCTCAGCTTTAGAATGTCGGTTCTGTACATAAGTGTAATTAAAACACTGGTCTCAGCGAGTTTAATTAACTGCAAATCAACCAATTCATTGCTTGGTTATGTAATTTATTATGATAGATGTCTAGATTCATCAGATATCTAGGACCTGTAACTCTGTAATCGAGTTACAAGGAGGTAACTGATGCGGAAAATTCATTACAAGCACTCAAAAAGATCTAAAAAATATAGGTACTCGAAAAATGTTCATTGCAATATCCAAACATGATTTGTTTTTGTTTGTTGTATAAAGTCGTATGTATTTTAAATACCCATTTGTAACGACTCTATTTTTACCACAAGCTTTTATAAATTAAAAATAAATTCAGAAATTTCTCATTCTCCGGTATCTTATATTTATGTTTGTTTCAAAGACACCTGGACCGGTTGCTAAATTATCTTTTGTTTGATAGTACGTTAAAATTTTACAACAAATTGACGTTTACGTTTGTTCTCAGTGAACATGAAGGTGGGGCAGAATATCGCGACGGTAGTGGGACCTTCCCCTGGAATCAGCGTGCAGAGCTTTGTGGATACCTGGTTCATGTTCAACATGCAGTTTACAGGCAGCGTTGTCTACTATAACGAGTAAGTATTGTAGCCAGAGCAGTACTCAGTGGAGTGTAGGGAATAGGCAGCAAAAATTAAAGTGCCAGGCCAAATAAATGTGTGTAAATAGTAAATAGAACAGATGACTGATGGTCTTGAAGTTCAACAACAGAGGGCGTGGTAAACGGAGTAACAGATGTCCACTGATATGTACAAAATGGTGGCTGGTTCACGGTAGATGAACGCCGACCAACATAACTAGAAATCTCTATGGGAAACCTATACTATCTCCTATAGCTTACAAATCGCAAACAAATTAAATGTTAAAATATTTTTGAACACGAAAATGTTTTAGCTGAAACGTCCAATTATTTGTAAAGTTTGGAAAACGGATCACACGTGTGGCCACAATTATATTGTACGCGGCTGAAATTTTGGGTGTTTAAATCAAATCAAAACGTTTATTGTATTCATGAGTTATAAGAGATTAAGTTTTAAGTCCAGCATGAACCCAGGAAGGGCGCTACAATAATAAATATAATAGATATTATTAATAAGTAGTCATACTTATATTTATACATATCAATAAATACACTGTTAAAATAACAAACATTAAAACTTAAACCCAATGAACCTGTTAAAGCTAACAAGAAAATTGCATTTCCATTAATACATTGACTTTCAGATACCTACATTGTAGGGGATCAGAAAAGCCAATTACGTAGAATAATTTTGCCCATGGAAATTCCAAACTACAAACACGAGCTTTTGCTCGGGTTTCGAATTAATGATAGTGTTGTAAAGTATTACAATGTCTGTGAACATACAGTTAAAAAGCTTTACGAAACATTTGTTACAGACAAAGATTCGGGACATTTATGTATTTCTATAAAAACCTTTATATAAATTATAATCTATACTAATATTATAAAGCTGAAGAGTTTGATTGTTTGTTTGTTTGTTTGAACGCGCTAATCTCAGGAACCGCTGGTCCGATTTAAAAAATTCTTTCAGTGTTGGATAGTCCATTTATCGAGGAAGGTTATAGGCTATATTTTATGAAAAAAAAGCAAGCGAAGCTGTTGGCGGTCGGCTAGTAAATAAATATTGCTGGACAATTCATACAGTTGCATCTAGGCCCCAGTTGCATCTAGCCCCGTTGTAAGCTCGAAGCTTGTGTTACGGGTCTCTTAATAATTTTAATCTAGTTTCTATTGGATATCTATTTTAAATATTTATTATTAATCTAACAGCATCATTGATAAAAATGTGAAACAATAAGAGACAAATAAAAAAATATCACAATGGCTTCACGTTTCTTGAAAAAAAAACTTGAAAGGTTCAGTTTGTAGTAAATTAGCTTTCCCGCCCGCGGCTTCGCGTTATTTCCATATTTTCTCACCTTTTCAACCTTTCTTGGACTAATACGATTTTTTTTAAACTTTTTAAAATCTTAGCTATTCTTGGTTTATAAAATCACTACGAAAAGTGGTATTGATTTTTGTATATTAGATATAGGTAGGTATAATTAAATTTGAAAATAAAATAAACTTAATTTTAATGAACTAAATTAAAAATAGAAATAAGGTTGTCTTGAAAATATATGATTTCGTGGGCTATAAATCAAATTAATTAATTATTTTAAACGCGCAACTATTTGACGGAAAATGTATGTGTACACGTGTTTTACTCGTGCAACTCGAAAAGCATGGACTTTCAGTTGTTGACGTTGTATAAGTAATATTGATGTATAATGTCTTACTTTTTGTTATACTCACATTGAAGTCGCAATAGTAAATTAATGTTACGTAAACTACTAAGCATTTGATTAATTCCCGAATCCGTTAAAAGCACCTGTTGCGTAATGAATTTACTGATTAAACCGACAGAACGTATTTCAGATGCATATATCTTACCAAACCACAGCTGAACATTAACTTCCATAATAGATTTTCGGATATCACGTTAGTAATTAATGGCTTGCATACGATATATAATGCACAAATGTATATAAAAAAACATTTTTTTTAAAACTTATTGATAGGTACTTACATAATTATTTAACATAAGGAAGGGTTCCTTACCCAATTGGTAAAATTGTTAAAAAGGATTTTTTTTATTTCACACCACACACAAAGAAATGACTTTGTCGTTTAGCGACCACATCGCCTTATACAGAAACATAATCAGAAATAACAATCAGAAAAATAATTATACTAAATACTTCGTTAAAAAGGATGAATTTTGATAAATTCTTCCCAGACAAAAATAGCAGATAAATATGTTGAAGCTTTGTAATTCTAAAAATAGTAAAACGAAGTTCTAAATTGGAATAAATGTGTTGCAATTTATTTCAGATCAAAGGATTGGAAGGCGAGTTATTTCTCGCAATTAATTTGGGCCGACAGCACGTTTGTGGGCTGTGGGCGCGCCAAGTTTTTCGTAAGTGCTCCACAAAATATAAGGGTGCTCTTAATGCCCCATTGCTTAGGGTTTGCACTGACTTCGATTCATCCAGCAGTAAGTAGGTCGTCAGGTCGCAGTCGCTAAGAACGGAATGAGGAATAAGGGTTGGCACTGACGATTAATTTTTGATCCTGAAAATAAAAAATGTGTTCATGATTTGATGGTCGATAGGGATTTCATCGCAACATTTCTTTAGTTCAGCGCTAATGATAATTATCTTTGTTGAAGCCTTTTTTATTTCGCTGAATTGAATGTTCAATAAAGCATCTATTAAGCATTAGGTATATCTATTAAGCTAAACCTATTTATGCTAAAATGCAGTTAGCATTGGTTTGTTATTTATCTTTTCTTCTTCTTCTTTGTTAATGGCGTAATATGATGTTTGTGATGATGATAAATACCTTTTAAAATAAATGAACTTACTTATCAACTTTCATTAACTTGACAGTTATTGTTGCTTCCACTACATCCAACGTCGTAATTGGCTGAGCAATTAACGTAATTGTTACCTACGATCGTATCTTTGTTCAGTAGTTAATTAAAAATGAATATAATTTAATAATTTTAATTTTATATTTTAGGTGGAAGATATAAATAAAATCGTACAGAGATTGGTTTGTAATTTTGCTCCGAAAGGAAATATTGATGGGAAGCCTATTTACACAATCGGATATCCGGCCACCCAATGTCCAGATCGAATGACACCAGATATGGATTACCCGAGCTTATGCGTACAAAATAAACCGGGTAAGTAAAATAGGACTACTATTTGTCTATACTTATATTTGTAAAGCTGTAGATTTTGTTTGCTTGGACCTGCTAATCTCAGTAACGTTGAATTTTACTTTTATTTTATTTGCGTGCTCTTTAGGCACGTTTTTTAACAGTGAATGAAAACATCGTGAGGAAACCGGTATGTCTGAGGACTTTAAAGAATTTGAAGGTATTGTGACATTAACCATAAGTAGGTATGGTGAATTAAGGCTTAATATTTTTGTCAAAAGAGAGTTCCCTGTGTCCCAGCATTGGAGGAGTCTTGTTAATTGTTTATCTAGTAGACGATGTGTGTACGATGTTTTGCAATTCGCTGTAGTAATGAAAGTTGTTCTTTTTTAAAGTACAAGCTAATTCCAATATGTACTTTAACTGGCCGCAGGTTTCCAAATACTACACTTCTTTTACCCATAGCCCTATTATAACGCCTATTATTTTACGGAATATTCTAAGATCCATGGTTTGCAACACCTGTTTACGTTTCTGACGAATTTCAATTCTACATCAGCTCGCTCGTCACTCTGGAGAGAGTCCCCCGCACAAGCTTAAGCCACTAAGCATTCATTGTAGACGAGCTTTACTCAGAATTATCTGGTGGAAACGCAATTTAATAGTTTAGAATTCTCAGGAATAGCACATTCAATGCCCAAGCAGCTTGTCGGGCTGCAGCACCGCCACACCGTGCCGTAGATACGAGCGTGTGTCATGGGCACAGATAGTGTTAATTGTAAACTATGGCAGGCAACCTAGTACTATTTTGCCTTGCAAAATCTAGATGCATAGGGAATCCATTTGGATCCATTTGCTTTTTGTTTAGTATTGTTTGTCTTCTCCACTAAGACCGGACACTTTTTATATAATTTAGTACACTTAATATAAAGAAAAGGGTTAGAAAAACAAAACATAAACATTATAGAACTGGTGGCCAAGTCGCGGGTCTCTTCTTTCTATGGCAATGCAAGTGATACATCAGACTTCAAAATTATAATTTTAAGTGATATAACGAATACATTTAATATTTTGAAACAAATAATTGTGAATAATTTAATTTGAGTAAATGTTTTACTTCATTAAATATGTAGATACAAACCGAAACCGGATATTCTCGTAGATTCGTTTTATTGTTTTAGTGCATTTGATTACGCTTTAGGTAAAATTTAATGAATAGTAAACCAAATATTGTAGTTCCGCTCGCCGCGTTAGAATATTTTTATTAAAAGATTTTAAATGCTTAAAATATGTTAAGTTTTACTGAGTATTTTATTGTTGTAAAATACTCATGATAACTACTTACCTACTTAATTTAAATTGTAAAACAAATTAAACAAGGCGAGCGTCGAAATCATAGAAATAATTTTGTGTTATCGGTGTAGGGGCGGTTGGGACAAAAATATTAGAAATACCCCGTGACCACCCCCCAAAGGGGGACTCCCTTTAGGGGATGTTCACGGGGACCGTTGGGAATAAGCCGTGTTGATGTGAACACCAACACCTTATCACCAAGGACGCTAAGTTAAAAATAAGAATCACCATTTTTGATTACTTAGGTTTGTTAAGTTTAAATGTTATTTTGTAATTTCAGCTGTAAACACAAGTGGTTCGACGACAGGTTTGCTAAGGATTCTCAATTTATCGAACGACTCATTCAAGCAAGAACTAGACCCGAATAGTTTGAACCAAACTAACTTGAACAGTACCCATCTCGTAGATCAGAGACATCAGAAGACGAGACAGGTTTACTACAACAATACTTCAGGTTAGTAATCATTTTTTTATAAAAGGGGAAAGTTTGTAAGGATGGATGTATGTATGTTTGTTACTCTGTGAAGAAAAAAATAGCTGCAATTTAATAATGCATTGTGAGTTCCCACTGCTGGGTCACATTCCTTAATTCACCACGCTGGCATAATCTAGGTTGCTGAAAGACTCAGTTCTCAGAAAATGTCGGTTTCCTTACAATGTTTGCCTACGCCGCTATCACGTGTTTTCAAAGTGAGCGAAAGAGCTGATATCCGTAATGAATACATGAATATCTTAATTACGTAAGAATGTATTTTCAGGAGCTGTGAAACGTGACTCTCTTCATCTAAAGAATACCATGAGGAATATAGATAATTATAATGAGCTTTACCGGCAACACTACGAGCCTCGGCAGTTTACGCCAGAGCGCGGGCACTCGCGCCTTTACCACGGCCACGAGACCGATTGGGACCCCATACACAACCACGTACACACCGACAACAGCTTCAAGAGATTAGACCACTCAACTCCTACTCCCTTCTACTCAAGCCCAGTTAGCCTTGGCATCATGGGTGGTAGGAGAAATTACGAAGATCTTAACCCAAGAAAAGAAGTTCCAGAATCTATGGATAGCCGAAAGTATAGTGATTCAATAGATGGTAGAAAAGAACTCGATGATACGGCGGATGGTAGAAGAATGTTTGGTGGTTCTATTAATGGTAGGAGGCAATTTTTGGTGCCCGGGTGCACCCGAATGCAAGCCCCTAATTGGTTCCCAAACTCTGGTTTCTTTGGCTATCCGCAGCCCAGTCCATATCAAGCAGCCTGCGCAAGAATTGAGAACTTTTGTCCCTGCAACCAAAATTGTTTACCCCCTCCACCACTACTACCGCCACCACCTCTAATGCCACCACCACCCTTGATGCCACTTCCACCCCCGGTGCCACTCCCGATGCCACCACCAATGCCACTACCACCACCGCCCCCACCCCCACCTCCACCGCCACCGATAAACGTCTGTAGCCAAAATTGTCTACCTACTATGTGCCCTTATCCGCATCCAGCGTTCACTGCATATTGCCCATATAGAAAAGCTGGAGGTGGTGAAGCGGAAAAACTACAACCAAATCAATATGACAACTATGACTTACGTAACTTAGAAGTTAAAAGCGGTGAGGACAGCGGACATCGGAAGCGTTGGCCCTATGATCCCTACCGTGATAGATTAGAAAACAACGAACATAGAACGGAAACAGACAATAACAAACAGGTAAAGATGTACAGTGAAGTATTGCAATCAAAAATACATAAACAGCCACCTTCTTATCGTTCCTTTGATTACAGCGAAAGAAAGAAGAGAGGCCTCGAAGATGAAACCTCCAAACCATTTTGGCAAATGGACGAATTTTACCAAAAACCTCCACAGTTAAAATCGATTAGATATACAACGTTAAGATATGGAAAATATAACAAAATGACACGTATGACTGAACAAACAGCGAGGATACCAACAAGCACAGAAACGATAACTATGAGACCTAAAGAATTAGCGAGCGTATTTAGAAAAGGCCGCGTTACTGAAAAGTATCTTTCCTTTGACGAACTTATGCATTTAAGAAAATTAAGCACGGCTCAAGAAGATGATGATGATGAAGAACAAGAAGAAGATGACGAAGAACCAACTGAATCTGAGTTTTACGCCAGACGTGCTGACAAAAAAAAAACAACAAAAGGTAAAGCCACAAAAGATAAAACAACCAAATCTAAAACAACAAAAGGTAAAACCACAAAAGCTAAAACCACAAAAGTTAAAACAACAAAAGCTAAAACAACCAAAAAACCTACAACAAAAGCCGCAGCAACGAAAACTCCAGTAACAAAAAAAGCGGCAACATCAAAAGTCCCGTTAGCAAAAACCACAACCACTACTAAACCTTTCATAACAGCAAACACACCATTTATCAGAATGAAACAGTGTACTAGGAAATTGACATGCACTTGGACTGCCGCTGCTTATTTCAATGGTAGTGGACCTGGTGGTGCCTGGTTTGACCACGGAACAACTGGAGCAGGTGGCGGTGGAGAAAAATCTAGAACTCCTCCTGGGTACGTTGAAGGTTGCTCTCGGACTTCCACATGTACCCGAGACTTCATGAATAGAAATAAGGACGCCGCCCGCTCTGAGGGGCCAAGCGGTACAGGTGAAAATGGTGACGGAAACTTAGAAGACGAAGATTACTGCGAGCGCCGATCGCTTAACATCCACCGGCGAAATTTAGATGAAGGAAAAGTTCCAGTTTTAAACATAGTTTATCAAGAATCTTTTACCGAACCTACAACACCCAATATCGATCAAGATGAAAATATTGATGCAGATAACACCCATTTTGAAACGTCTACGCAATCTAATTTTCAATGTATTTGTTATAATGACGACACGAGATTAAGAAGGAGGGAGATAAGTAATATCGGACAATTAGTAGATATGGGTATGAGGCAAACAAATAATAAATATGTTATGCCTTGTATCGGTGATTGCTCTGCAAAAAATAGACCAAACACACACCGCTGTCCTTGTAATGGCACTAAATCTCTCCGCAATATGTTTTATAGAGCGATTATGTTGAATTATTACGTTGCGTGGATGCTCTATCACATGTTTATAACGTGAACTTTTGAAGGTTGAACACAAAAAATTATGATAGAGTGCTTACAAACCTAATATTTATGTATTCATTGCTATATAACTTCAGATTTGCGCCTGAAATTTTAATAAAGATTTAAAATTTATTTCAACATTAAGAATTTTATTTCGGGTTTTGTTCAGTTATATCTTCAAGAAACTTCTTCATTACTTTACGTCCACTTTTGTACAGATTCATATCATCTGGAGAAAGTACTTTAAAAGATGTAGTACTGTCAACAACTGGGTCATTTTCAAAGATATCGTCTAAAAAATCTTTAGTAACAGCGTTTTTCTTGATATCTTCTATTTCCATTATTATGTCTTTGATTGGGTGGTTTGATAGATCATAGTAAGCTTCAGTTGTTTCGCTAGTTGCCTCTTCATCTTCATCTGGGATATCTTCGGGAAAGAAGTAGTGTCCGGTGAAATCTTTATTCTGCTCTATCTGTGCCAGTTCTGCCTGAATTCTAACAGGGCTTACATTGGAGTAGGGTAAGCTATGTTCAGTTATAGGTACTTCCATTTTACCTGAAAAATTAAATATTTGATTTTTTTGTGACCGGAAAAAGCTAATTCATAAATTGCACAACTTGATTAAAGTACTGTGCTTCAAGATATACGTACTTATACCACCGCTGCTTCTAAAAATAATAGCTTCTACAAGATCTACAAGCAATGTTGAATTGAATAGATCGCTCTCGGGTATTCTTGTCGTTGTGTGCGCTATTTTCTTGCTGTACAGCTTATTTATGAATGCAGCTACTTGTGGGTCCTCAGAAGTACTCTCATTTAACGCGGAGGTAAAAGCCGGTTTTGTATTAAACAATATATCTTTCAAACCAGGATCACTGCTTAGTCGCTCACGTATCAAACTGAGAAAATCATCAACGGAATCTTTACAATGGTATTTCGTCGGAGCTGTGGTTATAAGTTGCCGTGTGTAATCTTTAACACGATCAAAGAAGTTGTATGGTGTAAACGGTTCTTCGTTTTCTGAATCGTTGGTTTCAATCGCTTCTGTGCTATCATTGTTTGCTTTATCTGCGATGATTGATGGTTCCAATTCAGGATTTTTTTTTTCTTGAGTGGTGATGTTTGGTGTTATTTGTTTAGGAATTTTACCTGTAACAGTAGATACTGGTGAGATTGATAGAATCAAACAGACAGTTTTACTATATTTATTTTAAGCTTGTACAAAACATTTTCTTAAATTTTATAGCTATTAAAAAGAGGTAAAATTTTGAGTACATGAGAAAATAATCTAGATTCATGATTAAGAATCTAAATTCTTATTTTTATCAGAATGAAGGCAACTGTAATTACAATTAACTTTATTAATACACGCGTGAAGCTTTCATTCAAAGTAATTCCAAAATTATGATGTTATGTGAATTAAACTACTAAGCCGATTTTTGACACTTAACAGTAATTAAATCACATTCAATAGAGGTAACTTTTAACTTATAAGAGAATCATTGTCACGCGGGATAAAATAATGAGGAACCCTTGGAGAGTAATATTAATAAACAGTACTTTTATTAAAAAGACCAGGGGAATTTTAAATGGTCAGGTACGTTATATAAACTTAATAGGTACCTACGTTGTATGGAAAGTTCCTATCATAACTCAACTCAAAACTACTTAACCAAATAGCTTTGTGTATGAGACACAAAATTCCAATAAAAATCAAGCACGCTCTCATGTACTGAGCTTGTAAAATGTATACCTATATTATACTTATAAGCGGTTCCTTACGTTCATATTCCGAGAAAACCCAGCGAAGCAGGAATGTATGGGGCATTCTATGCGAATTAATGCAATTGAAATATCTATTCGACTACCTAGCAGCTAGACTATTGTTTGTGTTTGAAACTAAGAAATAAGGAAAATAAACAATTCAGCTGGAAATATTTATAGCAGGACAAAACACCGGGAGGTTTTTTTTTATTATTCAAAAATAATAAATATGAATCATTTGGTACAGAATTAGTTAATTTATATTAATTGGTTGTCAAAAAATATAATTTCGTCTATATAAATGTCAATTTAATAACTTAAACAGATTTAAAAAAAACTAAAGGAAGAAAATAAATAAGTCGGTCTGATGACTGATAAATATAGATTAGTATTATTTAATCCGTGGTCAAAATACTTATTTAATATTTGCACAATAGTAAAGTACCTACCTAGCAACAATTCTACAAACTAAAATAAACTAATGTGTATCTCATCTAGGCATTAAATCAGAATCACGTATTTTGGTAGACATTAAAAATACGTTAACGCATTTGAAATGTTCCAAAGTACCGTCACACTAGCAAATAAATTTTTCAACGAGTGAAAGCGTTATGTTTGTTGAAATATCAAATTGCACCGTATAATCACACCTATTTACGTTCCCACTGCTGGGACACAGGGACTCCTCTCTTGAGCCATTTCATTTCGTTATGTTGACTACTAGCTTCATTCCCATGTTTTCTTACCTTTCAGACCTTCCCTGGGTTTAAAACCAAAGCACCTGAATCCGCCCAGCCGTTCTTGAGTTAAAAAATTACTACGAAAAGCGGCATTTATTTTTATATACTAGCATAAAAACACTTTAAAAAAAGCAAGCGAAGCTCTCGCCGGCTAGTTCTGATAATAAAAATGATGGATTCTTACCACAAAGCGCTGTAAAGGTTTCGTCACATACGGAATTCTCTGGGCATCTTGAGCAGGGCACACCATAACTATACACAGAATGATTCAGTTGATTTCCGCCCGGGGCGAAGTTGCAGACCAATCTGTATACAGTGCGATTCCCGCTATCTCGGTCCTGGAAATCACACGAACTTGGTACCTTTAAATAAGCACATCTATGTATC
Source organism: Chloroclystis v-ata (assembly GCA_963691955.1). Taxonomy (NCBI): domain Eukaryota; kingdom Metazoa; phylum Arthropoda; class Insecta; order Lepidoptera; family Geometridae; genus Chloroclystis; species Chloroclystis v-ata. Next base: position 3,277,869 of record OY829902.1, on the reverse strand, counting down.
TTCTATATATGTATATGTATATAAGATGTTGATAATATGTTGCTAGATGTTGCTGTGTGAATTGTCCAGCAATATTTATTTATTTATTTACATATGTAGGGTGTGAATTGTTTGCGTTGACGCCGAAAGTTTTTGAAGTATTTTTTACAAACTACAAACCGTACCGAATCCGTGTACCGTACCGATCCAGTGCCCATGTTTTCGAATAAAAAAAAATGCCAATTCGTCATATAATTTTTCCAATCCGAATGAAACTTTTGTTTGTCAAACAAACAAAGGTACAAATCCTGGATTGTACAATACTCTGCAATATTGGCTCGCTTCACTTACACTTACTGAGGATAGATACCAATCGCCATAGTGCTTGTTAGAACTCGAAATACCGACATAGGCTTGTTAGAACTACGAAACTGTAGATCACGCAAATTAGCATAGTTAACCGAGCCGACATTCCTAAGTAAAATAACTAGACTGACTGCTTACTTCAACTTACGAGTATAAACATCTTGGAAATGCAAAGTACTCGTAAATATTTATTCTAGACTGAGAGGGGGCTCTCCTCAGCTCCTCTGAAACCTAAAGAGGTTTCATCAGATCTGCATTTTAACAGACGAATCTACCCTAAGTTATTTTATGGTTTACCAAAACGAAGTGATTGTATACACTTTTGATTTGGCACGTAAATTATTTTAAAATCATTTACATTAGGCAAGACGACTCACGTGCAAGGTGAGATGAGATGTCGGGACGAGTAAGAACACCGTGGGGCCATTTTAACGGGTTACGCGTTAAAGCAAAGTATTAACAGTAATGAAGATCAGTTAAACTTAATACAATTATGAAAAAATAAATTAAATATTTATTTATTTAAATATCCAAAGGGAAAATGAATTAAGGGCATCAGCGTTCGTTGTGTAGGTATACCTACTGTGCCAACATACTGTGTTCACTAAGGCTTAACGGTGAAGGCAAACATCGTGAGTAAACCGGCATGTTCAAAGAATTTTGAAAAGTTTGAATGACACCTAATTCACCAACTCGCACTTGGCCAGTGTGGTGAATGAAGGCCATATCTCTCATCAAGAGAAAAGTCGCCAACAGTAGGAACATAAATAGGGGTGATGATGATGATGTAACAGTAATGAGTCGTAATAGAGGTCGCATCGTAAAATAATGTTGATGATGACAATAGCAATATCAAATTTTATTTTATAAAGCCCAAGTCGTACGATTTATGGTATTACAACTTTATGATATTGCTTATGAAATGAATATCAATCGATATCACATATAAAACGTGACCCTTCGCAGTACAGATAGAAGTTCATCCCAAATGTATTAAAAAAAAGTGGCCAAGTGCGAGTCGGACTCGCCCATGTAGGCTTCCGCAGCAATTGTTTATATGAAATAGTTGATGACGTATTACAAAAAAACTACTTGATAGATTTCGTTCAAACCAAATTTCGTTGGTAGTTTTTGTGGTAACATTATATATTTTTTTTAGCTTTATCATCCTCTTATTTGCGAAGTTAGAGTGGGGGGGGGGACACTCTGTTTTCCACTTTGGAAGAGTCTCTCGTGCAAACTATTTAGTTTAGAATTAAATGATGTTAAAAACCTTTACACATGATTTTTGAAGACCTATTCATAGATACCCCACACGTATAGGTTAGATGAAATTTTATTTTTAAAGTTTCGGTTCGAAGTACCCCCAAATTAAATTGACTTTTTTTTCAATTTTTTTATGAAATCTTAGTGCGGTTCACAGAATACATCTAATTACAAAATTTCAGCTTTATAGCTTTTATAGTTTCGGAGAAAAACGGTTGTGACATACGGACGGACGGACGGACGGACGGACATGACGAATCTATAAGGGTTCCGTTTTTGCCATTTGGCTACGGAACCCCAAAAATGAGCGTAATAATTATCTAAACATTTAATATTAAGTTTATATAACATTTAAGTTTATTTAGGAAGATAAAGAATAATTTTAGAGGCCAATTAAATACAGGTACTTAGAGCTTAAATTAAAATCTAATGAATATTGGTTTAGCTGTATTCATTCAAAAACTAAATTATAATACGTAAATAGGAGTAAATGTTACTATATCAAAGTTATCGATTTATTTCTTAATTAAGTATAAGTATAGTAAAACCATTTTTAAAATGAACGCCCCTCCACCGCGGTTACACGTACATGCAAATGATTTTTTGGGTTACAGTTAAGAGGCATATCGGAAGGAACTCTTTTCTCTCTCTAAGTTTGTATTTTCTACTCTACGCGACTTTGTAATTATAAGTCTAGATGATCCAGTCGTAACCGCGGTGGAGGGGCGTTCAGTTTAAAAATGGTTTTACTATACCAACATTTTTAAGTAGCAAAATAAAGCAAAAAATACGCGGCCTATTTAATTTAAAACTGAATGCGAAATTTTTCGAGGAAAAATTAACTTTATTCAATTATTTAACCTCACAACTTTGTTAAATCACTGGCTCGGTTTTATTTAAAAGATAATGCAAAATCATTTAAATACATCATTCGAACTGGGAGGAAACAAAATGATTTGTACGTTTCTCTTGCAATTTTTTTAATACTCTTTTAAAAACGTCGGAAGCGATAAGTATGTCTTAACGCAGGCAGCATATTGAGCCTTAATTTTTAAGTATAATCCGATTCATATATTGTCCATCTCTCCTCTCCTCCTCCTTATTTCAATTCTCAAATGACGTACATATAAAATCCAAAGAGCTAAACACTATAGCTAATTAAAACTAACTAAATAAACTAAAAATACTGCCACATTTTGATAGGCAACCTGGTAGATATGCCCTTGATTATAAATTAACGTATAAATTAAGTTTTAAGCAAAACACAGATGAGTGAACTGATCCTACGGCCGGATCTTAGACTATAATGCAAACTTTTATATGATTATTTCTTACTTTGCAATTAACTACCTAGATGCTAAAAAATACTCATTACTTAGTAGATTAGTCAATTACAAAGTTATTTTGCGTTCATCGGAAACTCGTTCAACAAATTGAAAACTCACTTTAAACTTCACTCCACCGCAGCCGACATGTGTTGTCTTGGCCCACACCAATTGAGAAAAGTACTCGAAGTGATTGAAACCGCTTTCCATGGAACTGTGGAAGCAATCAATTTTTATTTTATTTATTTGCCACACAAAACACATAATAATGCACATGAAACAAAAATTACTATCTAACACTATGAACTACATACATTGAAACATAAAACTATGTGAGATCTTATAAAAATGGTTACAAAGAAACAATTCGATAGGTAGGTATGTAAGTATAGAAAAAGTAGGTACCTAACAAATGAAACGATAATAGGTATGATAATAAACTAAAATACAAGAGTATTCATTGTCATGACAATCACACACAAACATGAGAATCGTTAAATCTTTTGTTGTAGAGTTGAAGGGTTGATGATGCTTGTACATTAACGTATTCGTCTACATAATCACCCCTATTTACGTTCCTACCGCTGCAAATACTATATGCAGATAAAAATCCGCGATATATTCTTATTAGAAAATGGTGTGGGAAAAATTACAAGATCACTACGTAACCTTGGTCCTCGAGTGGGAGTTTTTTTCCCATACCATTTTCTAATAATTTAGAAAACTTAAGTTAGAGTCAATCACTAAAAATAAATATTAATAAATAGATTCTTTCTAATTTGTTTTTATGTATGCCCTGTTTGACTTAAAGCCATTTTCTCAGCTGAATTGCCTTGAAGTAATTATCTTGGTACAAACGCGGGTATAATGCTGAAGTAATCTCGAAAACACACTGCGCCGACTCGCTGCCGACAAGCAAAACATTTTCCGAACCAATTTTCATCTAAATACCTAAAGAATAGATACTTAACCTTTGTAAACAGAATCCTTAAACCTTTTCAGAATATAAGAGAAAGTTAGAGCGTGATTTCTTTAGATAATAAGCCTACTGTTTGAAGATTTAAATAAATTACAGCTTAAAAATTGTTACATGCGTGTAAAATTAATCAAATACCCAATACAAACACAAAATACATAGGAACAAACTGGCCTAGGTATGTAGTAGGTGGTATACTGTTAAATCTTAACATATAAATAATAATTTATGTTAAGAATTAACAGTTAGTTTTTGTTAGCTAGAATATATTTTTGCTTTTGGCCTGATACTGACCTGACCTGTTTGAAACTATTCCTTTATCAATATTTGAATATGAAACGGGTAACATACCATGATTTAATTGTTGTTGTTTTCGTTTGTCAATAACGGTCTGCCTACCCGCCGCCGCCGGTGTCATCAGTTTGTCCGTGAACATGGCGCTTGCAACAGTGTCGAAATATCGGAAAACTCAAAAACAATTAAATCATGGTATGTTACCCGTTTCATATTCAAATATAGTTAAAAACCATGATAGTTTAAAAAGTTATATTCCTTTACCTACTAGTCCTTTGTATACAACGTATGCAACAAATTTTTTTATATTTTTTTCTGTGTATTTTATCATGTGTAATTTATCAGTTATTTCTTAGTTGCAAAATATTTCAAGTCAAGTCATATGTTATGTGTTTATAAAACCAATATAAAATTCGCGATGTGATTTATGCATTCGCCATTTAGAACGACCTCTTAAATGGCTCTTATTTAGAACATTATAGAATAATATTTTCAGGCTCGCTTACAAAGCAGCTGTGCTTATTTATTGGACTTTAAGAACCCTTTAAACTATATCGCACGTAAAACATATTTTTAAACTGAATTCTTTGAACCACCTTTTCTTTCGCATTATCTAGAGTACTTTCGGTATTTTTATTACATTTTACAATATATTTTTATAACCAAAAGCTCGTAGTCATAAATAAAGACAGTCTTTAGACACACATTGTAAGATTTCAGTTGAGAATGCAGACCCTCGTCTGTGTTATTGACGACTGTGAATGTGAAAACAAATGAAAATTGTAACGTGTGAGAATCCCGAAGAACATATTCAAGCTGACAGCAGCTTAAATATTTTGTGTGAAAAGCTATTATTTGAGTGAGATAGAAACAATAACAGCACTATTCCGAAACTTAAAAAGTTGTAAATTGTTCTCCATTTGAAAATTCATGATATTGATACGCACTCAAAAACTGATATCGTGTTTATTTTGCTTTTACTTGTCAACTGCAAACATACAACATTTCACTTTATACCATACACCATTTACAAACGCACACGTTTGTGAATATTCTATTTTCTAACAAAGTTAACACGTTTTTGAATATTATATTTTTATTTAACAATGTTAAGTTTTTAACCAAGCTAATTCATGAATGCATACTTCATTATGAAATCACTATGTATATAACAAAATAATCCAGAACTTAGATTTAATATAGTGCTGCGACTCCTCTTTGCTCGCGCGCGCGGTTCTCACCATTTATTATTTATTTCATTTTATGGAGCATCAAAGGAACCACATAAACATTTAACAACATTGTACCGTCATCAAAAATGTGGCCTACCACCCTACGGTTGAGTTTCGTTTGTACGTCAGTTAAATTATGTTAGAAAAGTCAACCATATCGATAATTACATCGCACAGAAACTTTTGTCAAAAGTGGTGTAGAGTTTATTTAGGATATCATTTCTAATATATATCTCTTGGAATCTCACTAGTCCATGTATTTGTGACTTATTTATGGGCAGTTGGGCCGCGAGTCGCGACATTCCTGGGAATGTCATAAATATTATCAAAATGAGGCTTCCGTTTATCCCAAAGGGTCGCGTTCACGTCTATAAATATTATTGTTTATCGACATGTTTGAAATCGTTTTGGTTTTCCCAAAAATAAATACTCTCGTACGTCATGCCAGCTAAAAATCTTGTGTTAACGTAATAACCTAAGAGCCCGTGATGGCCAGACCTTCCTTTAATTCACAAGCGTGAAAATTCTTTCATGTGTATGTCTAACATAGGTAAGAATAACCCCCAAACATGAAACCTGGATCGCGGTTCCTTTGGGAGATAACAACCTTTTACCTGTTATCTCCCAAAGGAACCACGATCCAGGTTTCATGTTTGGGGGTTATTCTTACCTATGTTAGACATACACATAAAATAATTTTCACGCTTCAGAATTAAAGGAAGGTCTGGCCATCACAGGCTCTTGGTCCATAAGTTTAGGTATTACTTCCGCTTTTATGGCAAAAAAAGGAAAGTTTGAAGGATATGTTCACCGTTTTACATTTTTTATCATTTTTATCATCAGTTTTATTGTTATTCCAAATGTCGCAACAAAATTAATAAAAAATTCAAGCGACATTTGGGACAGTTTATTTTGGGACAATCGTGTGCTTCCTTCAAACTTTACAATGTTCTTATAACACGCTGTTTTCCTCACAATGTTTATCATTACAGTTAGTGCACGTGCTTTTAAAGCGCACGTACATTTTTCAAGAAGAAAAACAGAGGTGAGCTGCGGGGTTTCAACCCACGAACTCTCAGGGAAAAACGATCCCGCCTTTCTTCGTAAACTGGCTTTGTTACGAAGACTTTGTTTCTTAACTAGAATTTTAAAAGTGAGCTTATAAATCTGAACCATTTAACTCATAGACTATGCTATATATATAGTTCCGGCTGCAGGATCATTACACTCTTGTTTTTGCTTAAAACTTAATTTCTACATTAATTTATAATTAGGAGAATATAATATATATCTTCCATGTTGCCTATCAAAATGTGGCCGCTAGTATTTTTAAGTAATCAGATGGTAAATTGCCCGGGATGCTTGCGGCATTGCCACGTTAAATGGCAATGCTAATTCGTTGACCAAAAATAAGCCAGCATTCTTACTACCATACTTTATCCACTAAAATATTATTTTCGTTAGTATTTCCGAGATTGGTCAAGTACAGAAGCAACATGTCTGAAATATGTACACTCGAAGGCAAAAATAAATCAATACTTACTCTTTAAACCGCGTCAAAATGGTGCTGTTGATGCTAAGGAGTTCCATATACCAGACATCGACTAATGCCGTAACTGCAAGACCAGGCGACTCCCCGTAAATGGTGGCAATGTTCTGCTCAACGGGCGTATCATCTGTGGAATAAATCCAGTTATATTCTGCAGTTTTTCTTTCCATCCTAGGTTGTCTGGAAGAAATTGCTTTAAGCAATAAGACCGCCCATTACACATACGTTTTTGTAGTTTTAAGTTTTTTATGTAAATATTTTTTTAGTGGTGTGTAATAAAGAGTTATCTTATCTTATCTTATCTTATAAATAAAATAAATATATATTGGACAATTCACACAGCAACAAGTAGCCCCGTGGTAAGCTCGAAGCTTGTGTAACGGGTGCTAGATATCTGATACATATACTTAACAGAATAAATATATTACACCCAGAACACCCGGAACAAATGATAGGAGATCAAAGAGCTAATCCGCTGGGCTATGATGTCGGTCACCCTCGTTCTCTTACGTAACAGAACAGTACCTGAACGAAATACAAATATTACCTAGATAGATCACAATGCCTGGTCGGTAAATATTATTTTAGCTACCAGAGGCAAATTGGTTGTTCGTTTTTAGTTTGCATTGTCCAATGGAAATCTGGTTCCGACCGTTGTTAAAAATAGATTCATTAAATAAAATAAATAAATATTGCTGGACAATTCACACAGCGACATCTAGCCCCGTGATAAGCTCTAAGCTTGTGTTACAAATGCTAGATTTCTGATATAGGTACTTAATAGATTATACATACATAGATAGATATTTTTTATTATACTTAGGTACATATAACACCCAGACACCCGGAACAAATCGACTGTCCCTAAGTACAGTATCGAATCTGAAAATGGCTACTTTTCAGGACGGCCATTTGAAGTTGGAATTGGTTGCTTTTTGGAATATCTTTTTATTTGAAAGAGGCAGATCGACAATTTTTTCAGGATAGCGGCTTCAATTTATACTTAAACTTTGGATATTAACGGTAATAAGAAATTCTCAACAGATTCTAGGATTTTTCAGTTTCAATAGCTTACATCGTACAAACTAGCCCTCAAAACATCGAAACTACCCAATTCGACAGTATACTTAGAAATTTTACCCTATATTTTTATCGAAAGTGGTAATTTCATTAGTTTACGTGGTAGAAATCTGTATATTCGATTGTACTCCTATCATTTTGGTCAAAGATAATATTCTAGAATGTTAATAAAAGTTCATTATTTTCATATGTAATATGTAGTACAAAGACAGGAATGACTAAATAAATAGATTATAAGGTCTGATTATTACTAAAATCGACAAACAATCAAAATAAAATAATATATTTTAACAGAAGTACACTTCTAATCAATATAAGCAAAATTAGAACGAATTCAGACTTTAGTTTGAGTCATCATATTTATCGGGTAAATTTTCTTCATGCTTAAGGTTCTATGATAATTGCTGATGTTTTTTGATCAAAATTACACATAGACATCAGGTGCTTGTATTTAGCTTCGGGCAAAGATACATACACCTCTGTACAAATTATTTATTTTAATACATCTTGCTCCTCTCTGACCCTTTTTGTATCTTGTAACGTATTTAACAAGTGACTGTAATTATTAAAATTATATTTTAAATACAAACAGTTTGGGTCTTCTTTTCTTAACCTTAAATATCGCCGTGTTATTTCAATAACGTTGTAAGACTTACCCTCAATTTTGGCCTACCTGACCAATGTATACCACAGATCCAGGGTGTAAATGAGGATTCCTTTAGCCTTTATAATTTTTCTTTTCTCGTTCAATACGGGCGAACCGTATCACCTTCATTTTGGGCATGGCCTTGTTCAAGAAATCTGTGAGTTATGTCCATCCAGAACTTCACCAATTGCTGCACCCTAACACGGTACATGTACTTACATAAAGCAATCTACCACTTAAGCTTAACATTGTAGAATGTTTATATATGCAATAAATAAATAAACTCTGTTCATGTTATGGCCTAAGCAGTTATCTAAGCAAAATAAAAATTTCTTACCACCCTTTTTGACTATACATTTTATAAAGTGCATCAGGCAGCTTGACTCTTTATTGCCTCTATTTTAGCCGTGCATTTTGTCCTCAAAACAAAATGCCTCTTTTGTGCCAAAAAATAAAATAAAGAATTAACTTTCTCTTGTAGTAAAATAAACTTATAACTCCTTGAGGAGAATTAAGGATTTTCTGAATATCAAATGTTGCGCAAACCACTTCCGGGTACTTTTATTGAGCCAGCTGCTTATAACTCTCCTAAGGTTGGCTTAGATTCTCTAGGTAAAGATTGATCTTCGTTTTACTGTCACTGTTTAGACTTTTGTTTGGTTTAGACACAATAATGCTTGGCGAGACTGTCGTATTTCGTGATGGGTTATCGTCGATCATTCTTTCCAATAAAGTGAAATCATCTAAAGCATCTCTAAAGTAACAGTTTAGTGGTAGGAAATGAAGATTCAAATAAAATAAGTCGTAAGTAGTCCTAAGTAAAATTGGTAACGTGTATACGTTCCTATTAATCACTAGCCACACTGATAAACACAACAGGTAATGTCACTAAATATTTTAACGTTGATATTGTCTTGAATTTAGCTATCAAAAGTAGACGAAATTAAATAAATAATGTTGTAAAAACCACATAGCATCATCTAACCCAATGTAAACAGAGTTTGTGTTATGATGACTTATTTACATTATTATATTTATAAGATTTTCTTTTAAAGGAAGGTACATAGATTATAATCTATAGATCGTATAAACATTTGTCCTAAAGGCGGGAATTTTACCCGCAATGTTCGCCAGCCGAACTAGATCGCTCGCCTTTAAATTATTTATCTTTTAGGTAGTACTTTCGGTTGTATTTGAATTTATATAAGATAAATAAATTGACATTCGATAGCATTTATTTTATGTTAATACGTGGTATACTATTGAATGTGGCAATTTCGATAAGAAAACATTTTGAAATTGCAACGTAAACTGATGAAACTGCTATATTCGATGCAAAAGTCTCTTACTGTCTCGACGTAAAATATTGAAACGGTCACTATCAATACTTTACGCAGACATCACACAGTAGGTTTTTATGAATCTTATAAAAAATATTGTTAAACTAGGATTATAATTACTAAAAATTACCGTTAATTATTTCAGTAATATATTTTTATAGCGAGTGACGCGACGTATACTCGCGAAAGCGGTAGTTTCGTCTCGTTCGCATAGTGATCAGCACAGCGTATACGCTCGAAACTTAATTTTCGATATCCTACGTCCGAACAAAATGTTACATTCGATTGTATACGTTTAGCTAGAGGAGAAACTAATGAAAAATATTAATTTTTCTTTTCATCCAATTAAAGAACACATAAAAATAAGTCATTTAAGCAAATAAAAAAAAATTGCCAATTTTCATTTTCGATACTGTACTTAGGGACAGTCGAAATATTTGCAGAACATACAAATTGTTGTCCAGAGGCGGGAATTGAACCCGCAACCTCTTGCGTCGCAGAATTTAAAGATTTATGTCATTTATTTCCATAAAATCCTAAAGATCACTTGAACACTTATTCCGTCCATAAATCAGGGTTTGGTCTTATTTAAAATTGTCCCGGTAATCGCAAACAATAATCAAGCTTTTTAAATGATAGGAAAATTAATATAGCGGAAGCAGAGACTCGTTATTAATAGATGGAATTTATTTTCCGTTTTTCTTCCTGTAGAAAAAATTCCATTGGAAATCGAGGATCGCCAAACGCAGCAGGACGCCCACTAACGGATGGTTAGGTTATTATTATCACAACGAGGCAGCAGTGAGACGTAGTATGGATATACTACGTCTCACTGCTGAACAGGGTTCTCCCCAAATATAACCCATTCGAATTATTAGGGGATTTGGAATAATCACCACATTTATCAAGCGGATTGGTGATCGCAGAACATGGAACAGAAAGCAGAACGATGCGGTTGCCTATCATCTGGTATATGGTGTATGGTAGTCTGAAAATGTTGTGGTACTATTTTAGATCTGCAGACGAAAACGGCATCACACGGTATCGAAAATTCCACAAAAAACTAGAAAAGTTCGACAAAACAACGAAATTTAAAAAATGTTTCAGGAAACCTCACATTTTTTGTGGAATAGTGTATTTAATAGGCCGGGATCCGTAGTACATGGAAATCAAGTGATTACTAACAAGCTAATTTTTGGTGAGTAGCTTCGTTTCGATGAGACGTCCAAAGATATCCTATACCCAACTTTCGATTGTGGTAGCTAACAGAGATATCAAGGATTAAAAAATTCAAGGATGTAAAACCGGAATAACGGACCACAAAATTTGTCGGACAATATGTCCGTTAGATTTTATAAATATTAATTAAGTATACAACAAAAAATCAGCTGGTTAGTAATCATAGTAATCATTTAAATTGACCTCGTTTTCGACACATTTTGGAAATGGCGGACTCTTTGATCAAACCATAGGTTTTGTAGGACAAACATGTTTTTATATAATTTAGATAATTATCTTGAGATATAACATATTGTCCTACAAATTTCGTGGTCTGTTATCCCGTTTTTACATCCTTGAATTTTTTAATCCTTGATATCTCTGTTAGCTACCACAATCGAGAGTTGGGTATAGGATATCTTTGGACGTCTCATCGAAACGAAGATACTCACCAAAAATTAGCTTGTTAGTAATCACTTGATTTCCATGTACTACGGATCCCTGACTATAATACATTTTTGCAAAAAAATATTGAGTTACCAACGAAAAACGCGCAACGTTTTTTCAATGAAAAGTTTACAAAATTTGCCTAAAAAACTCGCATTCCAAGCTTTTGCTTGATAGATAAAAACATAGATAAAATAAACCGTAAGTGCGAGTCAGACTCGCCCATGAAGGCTTCCGCAACAGTTACTTTTATGAAATTGTTTATGAAAAAAACTACTTGCTAGATCTCGTTCAAACTAATTTTCGTTGGTAGTTTACATACACCCACGAAAATTGCATATGTACATTTTTTGACAGAGGTGCGCGGCGGGGTTTGAACCCACAGCCTTTGGAATGAAAGTCAAGTGTACACCCACAGAGCCAACACGGGTCACATACCATATACATCCAAGCAAAATATCTAACATTATTAGCAACAAGCTTCCGCCCGCGGCTTCGCCCGCGTGGAAATAAAAAGTAGCCTATGTTCTTTCTCAGGGTCTAAAGATTGTATGTGCCAAATTTCATCAAAATCGGTTGAGAGGTTTTAGCGGGAAAGCGTAACAGACAGACAGACAGACAGAGTTACTTTCGCATTTATAATATAAGTAAGGAAGTAAGGACAAGTAAGGAAGTAAGTATAACAAAAAATATTACAGCAGGATTTTTTCATTTTATCATTTGTACCATTTAACTCATTAATTTGTACCTCAATTGGTGTTAGTGTTTAAATTGTCTCATTTGTATCTTACTCTTGTGTTTTTCGTATGTAACTATGTGGATCTGAGTTGTCTTAATAAAAATGATTTTATTTTATTTATTTATTAATTTATTAAAAAGAAAATTCAGTTCAAACGTGTCCAAAATTTTCCATAGGGAAAATTAATTAACCTGAAGGCAATTCGCTCGCAGTATTTGTACGTAGTAACGAACAAATATGAACAAAAAAAGCCTTTGCGAACTAACTTTTCACTTCATTACTGACTTCGAGAATTCCACGAAACTTGAAGTAATTAACCCCTTTATTATCTTTTAATTAACGAGAACACGTCGTGTTTCAAAATTACATCAGCTAATAATTATATTGGCTTATTGGCTTTTAATCTACCCCATGATTATAGGGAGTTACTGTATCAAGTTTCTGGTTATATAGTGGTTGTGCCGGTCCCAAACCACGCACCGGATTTGACCAATTCAGCTTTGAGTACAAATATTAAGTTTTCCCGCCATTAAAAGTCTCATTTTATGTTGGCTATATGTTTTCGATACTAATACAAATCAACTTATCACATTATGACTATATAGAAAGAGATAACCACTAACCAGTGAACCCTACAATAACGTTTTATTTTGATTCGACGCTGACATTTGCCTTTCGGCCGCCATTGCAGTTAGGGTAGTATTTCGAAAAGTCTGAACACTTTAAATTCTTTTAGTATTGGTTTTGAATGAACTTGAACCTATTATACAAAATAAGTAAATAAAATTTAGTCAAGAACGTTTGAAGGCTGTTGGTTCGCAGTGGACGTCCCATAGCTGAACTGATGATGATGATGGTAAGAAGTCCGTCCGTAGTCTAGTACACAACCTTAACACTTCTCCCATGCATCAGTTCGGTGACGTTATATTTACGATTTCATATTTACTTAATATTTACATGAATATGAAATAATATAAATCGTAATATTTACGAAAATGTATAGGTACTTCAGATGCTTTTTATTAAACATTTAAAACACTACAAACATTATTCATCCGTAGGTAATCTGCTTATAAATAATTATTAAGATTAATTACAATTTCACCGATTCAATTTTTGCCGGTTCACGGTGGATGCAGGCTGCATCCGACCGTAACACCTGGAGTTCATTAAGGGAGGCCTATGTCCAGCAGTGGACGTCCGATGGCTGAAATTATGATGATGATGATGATGAATACAATTTTCTTCAGGAGGTCTTCACCCGCAGACCCGGGTTCTTACTAACTGATAGTAAAGTAGGATTAAATGTAAATAAACACTTTTTCTGTACATACATAGTTTGTATGTACATACAAACTATGTATGTACACACACATCTTCTTTTATATTGTATTTTTTAAATCATATAAAAAATATGTCTAAAATATTAAAAATATTAATAAATTACTTAATTTTTCAGGTATGTACTAAAAGACGGACAGTAGCGTCATTATGTGTATTTTTTAACATTCTGAACGCAGTCAGTAAAACACTGAGTCCCTAAATGGGTTCTATTTTGGGGAGACCCAGGCCACGACGTACTATATATAGATTGATATGAAAACTAAGAATGAAACTAATCCCTAGTTATGTTTGGTATAATTGGATATTTTACTTACGTAGATTTCTACAGGAGTCTTTCAGGTCCGGCGACTTAAACTGCACGCATTGGTTCGCCCATCTTTGTGCGAAAACTTCCAACTCATAGTTCCAATCCTGGAAAGATTTGATGTGACATTGCAATAAATTAAAACAAAGAGCTCATCTTTTGTTAAATCTTATAGAATTTAGCAATGGGTAATGCGCTGTAATCCTAAGGGGCCTTTTGTGTAGATTGTAAGTCACCATACAATAAGGAATCTGAGCAGAGTTAAGCTGGAATATAACACCATGAAAGTATTCGGGTGGTTTTAGGTCAATTTCTTAAGACGGCAAGACTAAAGCGATTCTTATACCTACTAAGTACCACGAAATGCATCCATGTTGATCACGTTGTTTTAGCCTACGCTTAAAAAATGATGATTAGAATTGTCCTGAATATTTTACTGGATATTATTAAGTAAAAGACATTTATGTAGTTATTAAGGATACCGAGTGTTTTAATGCAATTTATTGTAAAAAGAGTTATTTTCTCAGGCACAAGGTTGCCATTATTTCTTGGCGATTGTGTGTGCTTAGTTATCATTTATTCATAATTACTCATATACTTAAACATTATTAATCTGAATTTTAATATAAGAAAACCAGCCTTACGTTATAACAATTAATATTAAACATCCAGCTAGGATAAAGCAACAGTTGCTTTATCTATGAACTTGGATATATAATGGAAGTTTTGGGAAGTTAATCTTAAATAGTTACTATTTAAGAATAACTTCCCAAAACTTCCAGGTAATTTTAATCACATATTACATAGGTACATGTATACATTCATAAATCATAACCTTCCGAGAAATACATCCACCGTAATAATATTTTATGAAATACCTACTCAATGTTACACTTAACCGCTTAATCGGTAGTATTTAAAATAAATCGGAATATACTGGGAATGGGAAAATAATAATTCCAATCTCGTACTTTATACAGATTCATTTCAAAACATAGTTTGTCCAGACGCCATTGACAAAAGCACTATTATAAAGCTACTCACTACACTTTTAATCCAATCTTTATGGGGTCCCTGGCGCTGCAATGTCGAGACTTAGAGGATAAATAGTTCAACTTAAGCTAAAATTGAACTTCTCCAAACACAATCCTGTCCTTTACTCTCCCTAATTTATCTTGGAAATTCACGCACAGAAGGGCTTACAAGTACCTCATAATATAAGGGAAACTTGACACCCTTACCACTCGAGCTTATTTACAATGTAAATTACGGTACTCTGAATACAAGCACCCAAAAATACGTCATATTTTTCAGGATTTCCCTCCGACTTCATAGACAAAGTGAACGTCTGGATGGAACCTTGTTTTTTAGACTAAGAATGAGAATATGTAAGATGGTAATCGAATATCGAACGTGGAACGCGGCAACGTGGTTGAATTTTAACTTCATCATTATCATTATCAACCCATAATCCGATCCACTTCCAAGCACGGGTCTCCCCAATAATATATTTTTTTAATATTAATACTTATACATTAGCACTTTATTGAAATAATATTAAATATAATATTATAATATTACAATTATTTTCCAATATTTAAGTAAGATCAATGCTAAGCCAAAAAATGTGTAATGTGTAATTCAACCCGCACTTGAAGCGTGCCGGCGTCGTGAATTAAGGCCTAATCTCTAACGTCCTCGGCATTGGGAACGTAAATAGAGGTGATGATGAAATACAATTACTAACCAACTTCATCATATCAGCAGATGCGGGCAGAGACCTTATTGCGCCTGAGGCCACTTTGTTTCGCCTACTGTTCATCTTATCGAGAAGTGCTTGTCGGTCCACATCGCTTTTAACCGTCACCTCGAAGTTTTTGCAGCGCTCAGCGGGCTCTTGACTCTGTAAAAGATATTATTAATAAATATTTGTAAGGGCTGATAACTTTTAATTTTGAGTTAGCGCCAGTTGGGTCGACTGTTGAATTAGGCCCAAGCCCTTATTCACGGAAGCTTATAAACATGTTCAACAAAAGTAAAAATAAACTCAAATATTATGATTTTTATTGCAACCTTTTGTTTGGTAAATACTACAAAATGTATACGACCTACAGAGTTTTCGCAAGTGGTACTTTTATACAGGAATTATTAAGCTTACAAAATTAAAAGTATTTTATTCCTTAAAAATGGTTTTGAAAGTAGGTAGTACTTAAATCTACTTAATATTTATAAAACTATTCTAGTAAAGAATTATTTATAACATTTTCTTGGTAAGTAAATGAAATCGCGCTGGAAAGGATAATTTACTTTTCAGATTCAATAAAGGAAATGGGTCCCTTAGTGTCCATTCCGTTTATTTAAGCTTGCGTTGGTTAAACAGATTTTCGCCGAACCACTTACCTTTGTATAAAAACAAATACATACATTATACTCGTACACTTACTATATATATTACTAGCTTCCGCCAGCGGCTTCGCCCGCGTGGTAATAAAGTAGTAAGTAGCCTATGTTCTTTCTCAGGGTCTAAAGATTGTCTGTACCAAATTTCATCAAAATCGGTTGAGAGGTTTAGCCGTGAAAGCGTAACAGACAGACAGAATTACTTTCGCATTTATAATATTAGTAAGGATGTTGTTAGAAGGTACAGCAATTCTTTGAAATTATTATCTGCTAAAAAATTCAGTTCTGGGGTAAAACTATAAATCTATTGGTAGGTACTCTATTTACTTATTATAAAGCTGAATGGCTTGTTTGTTGCACTCAAAACTCAGGAACCGCTGGTCCGATTTACAAAATTATTTCAGTGTTGGATAGTACATTTTAACAAGGAATTGTATAGGCCTATTGGCTATTCAACGATATCCTGCTTGGTTTTTCAAAGAAAAAACAGCCGTAAGAGCCGTGTTGGCTTAGTTGGCTGAGGGGAGCACACTCGACTTTTATTCCGGGGGTTCAAACCAGGGTTGTTGCTGATATCAGCATCAGCATCAGCATCCGCTGATGATCAGCATTAAATTAGACATCAGCATCAGCATCCGCATCCGCATCGATCGATGCTGATTTACGATGCTGATGTTTGAGTCGCAACTTGTCCTAAACGGTCGGGCTTAGCGCGTATTTTTATACAAATTAGGTAAACAAGCACAAACCTGTTTATTCGTTGCACTACACATTGCGTAGAGATAAAATACAGGTTTTTGTGCTCTTCCGTGTATTTAAAGTAAGTCGCGTCAGTAGTATTGTAGTATTGTAGTACAATATTATAAACAATGTTTTATTTTATTAAATACCAACCCACTAGTAAAACATGAGCTATAAATCTGAATTTTAATAATCAGACGTTCGTGAACCGCGCTAAGATTTCATAAAACAATTGATAAAAAATTAAATACATTTAGGGGTCCCCATACTTAGAACCGAAACTTTAAAAATAAAATTTAATCGAACCCATACGTGTGGGTTATCTATGCATCTTCTAGGTCTTCAAAATAATATTAAGGTTTCTAACAGCATTTATTTCGAAACTAAATAATTTGGCCGAGAGACTCCCCCCCCCCCTGTAACTTTTAAAATAAGAGGATGATTATAGTCTGGCTACGATAAGAATACGTTTAGGACACATGTCAGTTTGACACGTTAGTGATGGGCACAACATAATGAGTTCGTAACCGTTCCTCCAAAATGAACCGCCGCGTTATTTTTAAGATTATTTTCGTTTTAAATTGGCGGAATAATTTAATATTTATATTTTAGTAATTTAAGTGGAAACCGATTGTTTTAGCGTCACAAAATGGCGGCCCATAACGCCATTTGGGGTTATTATTTTAAACATAAATATAAAAATGCCACTTTCTTTCGCGCTTTCGGTTTGGTCGTAGTTTTATTCTTATATTTAATAAAATCTTATAGTCCATTATTTTCAAATTCTTAAACGTATTATTTTTTAAATATAACTGTAACAGATAACGATACTGTTGTTGCCTGTTATTTTTAGCACAGCACTACCTACAAATATAAAGCACTGACATAACCTTGTAATAGCGCAATATTATCGCAATATTATTACGCAGATTTAGAAAAATATTGTTTACCAAGTTATTTTACACTCAGTTTGGCACAAAATTATTAGATTCATTGATTATTGATATAATAATGAAGATTTAATGCTCATCAATTGTTAAAACGGTAAACAAACAGCAAACATATTTTTATCGTAACTGCAACGCCATTACAAAGTTACGTTGTCAGTTCAATCGCGATGTGTCAGGAACGTAAACTTATCGCGGCGGAAGTATAAGCTAAAAATAAAGTCGATTTTTTTTAACGTCATAGACTACTTCATATAAACAATTGCCGCGGAAGCCTACATGGGCGAGTCTGACTCGCACTTGGACACTTTTTTTTATTGAATACAAACTTTAAATTGAAAAAGAAAATTACAATCAACTAAAGAAAGACAGACAGACAGCGGATATATAGGGCCCCGTTGGCACTCTTTGGGGACGATACTCTACACGAGTTTCGATAATGAAAGGAGGAAAACTTGATCAGACACGCACTTGGCCAAAATCAGCATCAGCATCAGCATCCGCTGATGTCAAGATCAAAAATCAGCATCAGCATCTGCATCCGCTGATGTGTCAAAAACCTGCATCAGCAACAACCCTGGTTCAAACCCCGCCATGTATCAAATGCCACATTTTGTTTTCAGGCTTCTCAATAACGTCGCTGGAATGTGTTATTATATTAAGCCCGATTTACATTATTCCAGTCCAGCGATCCAGTCCAGCACTGGATTGCTTACTGGAAAAATGTAAACCGGCACTGGCACAATGCTTACTGGATTCAGTTTATTCCAGTGCCGGTTTACATTTTTCCAGTAAGCAATCCAGTGCTGGACTGGATCGCTGGACTGGAATAATGTAAATCGGGCATTAGGTTTCACTGACACCAACAAAATTAACATAATCTGTCTACATGAAAAACATATATAATTATGAACTTTCAGCTGCGAAATAATTTTTAAGTGGTTTTCAAAAGTTTATTTTTCTTGTAATAACCTTACACCCACTCAAAGCGTCACGTGGTTCACGTACGTTGTATTTCATTACCATTTTCTGGGAATTTCTCGATTTATACGAACATTTGCCTTTTGGTTAAAATCTGTTGCGTACAAGCACGTACAAAATGTAATTTCCATATTATAGAGATTATTTCATTTCGTATAACGTTCTCAGGGAAGTTTAACACTAACTGTGCCCATGACACATGCTCGTATCTACGGCGGTGTGGTGGTGCTACCGAGCTTGGGCATTGGATGTGTTAAAGATAGTGTCGACAACGTAATTCAGACAAATTTGAAACAGCTCGACTTCCTTTGAAACTTTCAGTAGGTAATCAATATGCTTATTAGTTTCAAAGGATAACATATAAAGCACTAATCTATTTTACAGTGTAGTATCCGTCAAAATGTTATAGCCGCTACAAGTTTGTTAAACAACATCAATGTCCGAGACGCACGGCCGTGTACTCGCCCCGGTGTGGCCGGGCATTGAATGTGTTAACCCTATTTACGTTCAGAGTGCTGGGATTTTTCTCTTGACGAGAGAAAAATCCCAGGGGGTTGGTTAATGTCACATGCCCTTCAAACTTTTTCAAAGTTCTCAGAACATGCCGGTTTCCTCACGAAGTTTGCTTTTACCGTAAGACCCAAATAAATTTTTGAAGAAGAAAAATCCAGATTTACCTACGGGGTGGGGTTAAACCTAAAGACCTTCTAAACAACGTTAGGTATCAGGTGTGAAATGCAATATTTTTATGTACAAATTAATAAAAAACGAACGCTTTATTATGATAACTTTCATGGACATTCAAATCCCTTAGCTATAGTTGGGAACTTTTCACTATGAATAAGTAGGTAGGTAGTTCTATGTAAAGGAAATCAGGCCGAGGTTAGTAATATCCTCGCATAGGTACTAATAAACCGGAAGTTGGAGTTTACCTTCCGCCACAAGTTCAGCAGGAAGAACGATGTTGAAACTTACGATTGGAAAACTGAAAGTCAATAGGAAAGTACGGAAAGTTAAACTATAACTGGATTTACAAAGAACTTTTGGGAATTTAATTTTCTAGGATGTAAATCGTTGGTTAGGTAGGTAGTGAAATTTATCATCATCAGTGCCGGATTAGCCACGTAGCAAGTGTAGCAAATGCTACGGGCCCCGCGCATTGGAGGGCCCCGCGCTCAAATAGGTATTTCGTAATACCTATTTAATTTGGAGCGGCGAACCGAGCCGACCCGAACTGCGCGCATGGCTATTTCCACCTCACCTCTATCACGAATTCACGAAAAACGTTGGTATCAAAATCAACAACCATAATTTGAAATTGTACTACCTACATTTTTTAAATTGAGCGCTAGCCACACACACGTTATGTGTTGTATGTACTACTTGCACTGCTCACTAAACGCTAAATTTGCCCATAATAAACCCAGAAAAGTTTATTTATTAGTCCAGTCAAATTAGCATTTCACCTCGGAATTTGAGATACCCAGCTGTAATTCTGTAAATACTTGGATATTGACACTAGACCAGGGTTTTTAACTTTTCAAAGGAAAAAAATAGTAGTAGGATAAAACCCATTAGAAAAGGAGAGAAATATGACAAATATTAAAGGAAAAATAAATTACGGTCGATCGGAGTTCGGGAAGCGGGAGGGGGTGGGCTTTTAAGGGGAGAAAATTGTTTATCTCGATTTGCGGTGAAACTACTTGTCCTATGAAAAAAAATTATATAGCAAAGTTGTAAGTAATAAAACGATCTACAACTTTTAATTCAGAACTTTTTTACATAACGTCAAAATGTATGTGAAAAATTCAAAAAACTAAGTTTTTGGTTTTTTATTTCTATCTTTTTCAAAAACATTTTATTTTCTACGAAATTTGGTGAAACTTACCTTTTTATGCCCCAAACATACTATAATTTATTTGATTAAAAATATTATTTTTTTCACCTTATTTTGACTTAATTACTAAAAACATTGACTAATTTTCAATCGAAAATTCACGTGTCAAAATATTAGCTTTTTTATAAAAATCGGTGTGCTGTTTGTTCATTGAAATCTTTATTTTTTGATGGTTAAGAAAAATATATACATTATTATAGTAAATTTTCTCAGAAAATGCAAAGCACCGAAACAAAATTTGTATCATTATGTACAATTGCATCATAAAAATGTGATTTTTACAATTTTTATTTCATATAATTGCTTATAATCCGACTTATTGCACATTATACAAACAGATTATTATATTATTTTTATTATTATATAGTCTGAAAAGACAAAATCACATTTTTGTGATGCAATTGTACCTAATGATACAAATATTTGTTTCGGTTTTGTGCATTTTCTGAGAATATTTACTATCGTAATGTATATATTTTTTTAACTATCAGAAAATAGAGATTTCAATGAACATAAAGCACACCGACTTTTATAAAAAAGCTAATATTTTGACACGTGAATTTTCGATTGAAAATTAGTCTATATTTTTGAAAATTAAGTCAAAATAAGGTTTAAACAATAATATTTTCAATCAAATAAATCAAAGTTTATTTAGGAGATAAATTTAAGATTTAAGATTTATGTCATTTATTTCCATAAAGATTTATGTCATTTATATATTATAATATAAAAAAAACAAAAAACTGGTTATTTGAATTTTTCACATAAGTTTTGACGTTATGTATAAAAGTTGTGAATTAAAAGTTATAGATCGTTTTATTACCTACAACTTTGCCATATAACTTATTTTCATAGGACTAGTAGTTTCACCGCAAATCGAGATAAACCATTTTCTCCCCTTAAAAGCCCACCCCCTCAGATCCCGAACTCAGATCGACCGTAATTTATTTTTCCTTTCATCTTTACCATATTCCCCTCCTTTTCTAATGGGTTTCATCCTACTACTTTTTTTCCGTTTTTGACCATTTTTGGTCTAAAAGCACTGGTCTACACTACACCCTAAGGCCTCAGTCTCGAAACCAGCGGGCAGCGGGGCGGCGGCGGCGGCGGCGCGGGAGCGGCAGGATCTTATGCGTATCGTCAAATGGACCGGGTCTCGAAAACAGCGGCGCGGGAGCGGCGCGGCGGCGGGCAACGAGCGGTGCACTCCAGTCGAGCGGTGACCGTCCCGCGTTGCGCGTCTGCATTGTAGTACCTATAGTGTTGTACTTTTTTTTTGTGACGTATCAAAATGTCCTCGGACGTGCAAGAGCAAATTATTTCGGCAATCTTTGAGAGGAGACCCATATGGAACAGCAAAGATGTGAACCATAAAAATAGAAGAATAATTAATCAATTATGGGAAGAAATAAAAAATGAACTGAATATTGAAGGTAGGTGAATATTAAAATTATTTATTATGTTATATACAATGCTTATTATGGTTTACAAATTAATTAGTAGCTAATGGGATTATTTACAAAATATTCTTTGAATTTTTCACAATTGAATCAAAAAGATGTTGTCGCCGATTTTCAGACATTTCGTTTGCGAATGTCGACAACACAACCACGAACACAACACTACACCGCTACAGTGCCGCGCGATCTGCCCGCTGGTTTCGAGAACAGGTATGCGTTGCCCGCCCCTCTCCCGCGCCGCCGCCGCCGCCGCCCCGCTGCCCGCTGGTTTCGAGACTGAGGCCTAAAAGTTGTATAAAAACCTACCGATGTTCGCAACCATTAAAATTTCAAGATATTCTATTATATTCTCTGGATCTAACAATTTTCATCCTCAAATTAGAGGATTTCTCAAATGAGAGAATTCCTCAAATGAGATAATTCCTCAACCCCATCAGAGGCAGCGGATGACCTGAAGTGATGCTGTGACCGCGCGCTCTCCGCCATCTATCTCGAAAACGGTTCACCGTATGAAAAATTTTTGTGAACATTATTTGTAGAGAATTTTGTATTCTACAATATTCACAAAGATATAAATAGCAAAAAACCCATAGGAAATGAGATATTTACAAAAAAACTATTTTTGCGGTCTTTGACCTTGAAATTTTAATGGTTGCGAGCGAACACCCTACGATCGGTAGGTTTTGAGACAACTTTTAGGGTGTCAATATATAAATATTTACAGACTTACAGCTGGGTATCTCGAATTCCGAGATTCTTACCTATTTTGAGCTAAAATGACTTGACTATAACAGTTTTGTTTTCTATACTAATATTATAAAGAGGAAAGATTTGTTTGTTTGTTTGTAAGGAATAGGCTCCGAAACTACTGGACCGATTTCAAAAATTCTTTCACCTTTTGAAAGCTACATTATCCCCGAGTAACATAGGCTATATTATAGCAAAGCAAATTGCGGGAAAGTGTAAAACGCGGGCGAAGCCGCAGGGCGGAAAGCTATATTTAAGGCGTAGATATGCGTGAATTTGGTAAATTTGGGTTCAGCAGAAACCATTTATTTCCTTGTTCTTTAACGGAATTGCTTTGAAAAAATTACACAATAATCTATGCCATATAAGGCATCATCTCTTGAGGCCGAAATTTTATTTTTTTTATTTTAAGTACCTGAAATAATAGTGTAAAATACCGTCTACTTTTTCAGCAAGAACCGTTTAAATCCTAATCTATTAATCATAAGATTTTTTAATTTTCATCACCATATAGAATAAAAGAATACCAATCATCTCCTGAGCTTACTTTTTCGAAAAAAAATCCCAGCGATTTTTAACGAATTTTTTACGTAAAACGAAACACGCAATGCGCGATCTTCCCCTTCGCGGGCCCTTCAATTCAGTGCGGGGCGAGACGTTGTGCTGGACGGACCTATGACAATTTTCTCCGTGCGCCGTACTAACTAATAATATTCTGTGCCGGAACCAATTTTATAAGTAGTTTGTCATTTATAACTAGCTGCCCCCGCGCGACTTCTGCTCGCCGTATACTTTTATTTGCAACTATGTATCTCCATACTAAATTTCATCCAAATCAAATTTTCTTGCGTAAGCATTATTATCTTTTCCTGCGGAAGCATGTATTTTTCCGCGGAAGAAAGTCTATCGCCATATACTTTTATTTGCAACTATCTCAATACTAAATTTCATCTAAATCGAATTTTCCCGCGTAAGCATATATTTTCCCGCGGAAGCATGTATTTATCCGCGGTAAATAGTCTCTCGCCATATACTTTTATTTGCAACTATCTCCATACTAAATTTCATCTAAATCAAATTATCCCGCGGAAACATGTATTTTTCCGCGGTAAAAAGTCTGTTCTTTCTCCCCTGAGAAAGATCTCTAAAGATTGTATGTGCCAAATTTCATCAAAATCGGTTGAGAGGTGCGGGAAAGCGTAACAGACAGACAGACAGAGTTACTTTCGCATTTCAATTTTGTATATATTATTTGACGTGTAAAAATTTGACGCATTGCTTCAGATTACAATAATAGTGTCTATTGTATCACAGATCACCGAAACTAGATTACCGCATTAGAATACTTTTGTTCCGATTCAAACGCACCTAAATTGGAGGAAGATGCGGGTTGCAGGGACTGGAACAAAGGCGTTGTAGCAAATAGCATCATGTAGGTAGGTAGATATGTATTTATTTTTGGTATAAACAAAACCTGTAGAACTTAAAAATTTAAAAATAATATTAGAAAAATTTATCACAAATAATTCATTTGACTGAGTGAGTAAGTAATAAACATATTTAAACGGTTTATGGATAACTTATTTATTTTTACATACAATAATACCGAGAGACCCGCTTATATACGTCGTCTATCATTTATCTATCTATCATATCGATTAGAATTTACATCACTAACGTTACACGTGCTTTCGCCGAGAAGGACAACGAGTGCAATAAGCGCAATGCGGAAAAGAGACAAGTGAACATCCTTTGTACGAGTAGCCATTATTATGCTGACCTCTTCACTTGCGTTAGACTATAGAAACGTATATGAAGTTCACGGGTCTGACACTTGGTCGCAACTAAAGCCGTGTTTCGAGGCGGGGCTTTTCATAATGGTTGATTTAACCATATGTTTGGCGCGCGGTCGTCGCTTGTCATGCGGTATCTAGTGGGGTTTATCTATGATTGTAGGCTACACAACTAATTCTGGTTAGCGCTGCGCGTAATATTTTCGATATGCCAGCGCCACGCGGGGCACGCGGTCGCTGTTGTCAACGCTCGTTGTCGTTTCTGCCGCGATTTTCACTGCATACTCGCTCTTAATACCCTAAATTTGAGAACCGATAGCAAACCAAGGGCCCCTTGACAGAATTTGCTACAGGCCCCGCGCTGGCTTAATCCGGCACTGATCATCATTCATAATTATTAGTTTCTACAAATCCTATAGGTTAATAGTATTTAATCTTTTTAATTTTGTATATCATTAGTAAATAAGTAAAAATTAAGTACCTACTAGACATAACGTATTGGTTTATAAACTGTAATGTTATGTTCTGGATTACTTATATACTTAATCAATAAATAAAATAATAAATAATCATCATCATTAAAAATCCCATGTCTAATAAATATTGTATTGCCCTAACAAACACGGTCCAATAATATAAACAAGTTTGATAATATAATTATGTAAGTAAGTACCTATTTTCAATTCAATTCAATTCAAATTTTGATTTGAATTTTATATTTACTACCTACTTACTTGAAATTTACAAAGTATGTGCTGCTTTGGTTTCTCGCAATTATTTCCTTTACAGTAATCCTTTGCACATTCTGAAATTTTGAGCACGTATAACGCGATAAAAAACAATAATTTTAGTTTTGATTGCATCTCACTTTAGTCTCAGCTTGGTAAATATTTTATTTATATAAAAACTAATTATAAAAATAATTAGACGTTATTAAATCTCGTTGGTTAGGCAATGTTGAACAAGTATGGAATAAACACTAGATACTTAGGTAATTGTATCATTATACCTACTTACGATCTACCTAATTTTATATTTTTCAGAACATGTAATGCCATCTATGATTAACAGAAACATCTGAAAGTAAACTGATTACAGTTAAAAACGCAATAGAGGGCGCATAAAAACTTCTAAAGAGTAACACACTGTTTAACACAGTCATGTCGTTATCAATGTCAGAAACAGCTGATATCGGTGTTCACTTCACGAAGAACAAATCCTACAATACAACTTCACATCACATTCACAACAAACTGTACGTACATGAAGATAACCTATACCTTGATATTAAATTAAAACAGTGATAAGCTTGAACGTTAAGGGGTATCCTACTTACAAATTAACTCCAATATTCTATTTTTAATATTCAGAACCATAAATTATTTCGAAAATGAGTCGCAATCTACGTGCACTTATCGGCCCTTCTATCCTAAATGCCGATTTATCTAAACTTCATGAAGAATCTCAAAAACTACTAGACAATGGAGCAGACTACTTGCATTTAGATGTAATGGATGGTCATTTCGTTCCAAACTTGACGTTTGGACATCCTGTAGTGAAATGCTTGCGTTCTAAAATCAAAAGCGCGTTTTTTGAAACACACATGATGGTTTCAAAGCCAGAACAGGTTAGTAATGTTATCCAAATTAAGCACTTATGTATTTCCATGAACGTTCAGTGTGTTAGTTTGTATAAAATTTAAAACTTGTTAATTTTTTAACTAACTTTGTGTATCAACAGTGGATTGTTCCAATGGCTGAAGCTGGAGTTGACCAGTACACATTCCACATAGAACCAGTAGATAATGTTGGAGAAGTCTGCAGAAAAATCAAAGAAAATGGCATGAAGGTAAATTATAATACCTACTCATTATTTCCTTCGCTTACTTAAAACTAGACAAGTTCAATAATACTATTACATATTATAAAATACACATCTTGGAACACATTATATTATTGATTTGTTAAAAAATGGGCTCTGTAGAAGTAAATCACTTTACAAAAGTACATAATTATTATTAATAATATCCAGTTGTTCCTGAGAATAGTCAATATCTTTACCTTTGTAACATTTGTTTTTGGCCAAAGTAGTTTAAAAGCCCAAATTGTCTTTTCAGGTTGGAGTAGCAATAAAGCCAGGTACACCAGTTGCTGAAGTTGAAAAGTACATTGATTTATCCGATATGGTACTTATAATGACAGTAGAACCAGGGTTTGGGGGACAGAAGTTCATGGAAGACCAGATGGAAAAAGTGAAGTACCTCAGAGATCATTATCCGGAGTTGAACATTGAAGTTGATGGTGGTGTGGGCCCTGCTACTATTGAGTGCTGTGCTAATGTAAGTGTATTTACCCAGTTCTTCTAGCTAGCTGATAACATAGGTACCATATCATCACCATACTGCGAAAACCAAGGAACAATAGCAGTGAAAAATTTGGATTTACTTGGTATTCACAGTATAGCAACGATATCTCTCATATTTAATCAACTAATAAAAATTCATTAGTTAACAAAACAAAATGTTTTGATGTCTCTATATGTATAACATTCTATAGAAAACTAAATCTACCAAGACCAGACAAGTAATTAGAGATCCATGCCCCTTTGTAAGATGTAATGATAAAGTGACAGTTTTACCTATGCCTTCAAGTAAAGGCCAAGCCAAGTAGAAGATAACTACAAACTATTGTCTTGAAACCCCAAAGACATTCTAAACACAGGACAGGTCATTCAGACTTAACCACTTTAAACCCCTCTAGCAGTGAGTTAGGTTGGTAGACCATACCATTCATTAGACATAAGTATCATAGGTCCTGCACTTAGTGCTGAAAATATTGGTAAAAATTAAATCAAAGAAAGTTGTACAGTCCAAGAAAAAAAAAATTTTCATCACAGTCTGGTAAAATCAACTTTACATTTTTTTATTAACTAGTCTATTAGCAAGAGTTTATAAGGATAACATTTTAAACTATACTTTCTCTTTATTCCAGGCTGGTGCCAATATGATAGTGTCAGGAACAGCAGTTATAGGAGCTGCTGACCAAGCTGCAACCATAAAGCTCCTCCGAGCTTCTGTGCAAGATGCAATCAGTAGAATCAATAAAATATAACTTGTTATGTAACATGACAATGTTTAATGTTTATTTAGAAATATTTAAGTAATATTCTCGTAAATTTTTTATAACTTAAGTTACCTCAAAAGGGACAATGCATGTATTGTATGTACCTAATGTTGTTAATGATGGTTCAAAGGGCTAGAATATTAACAGTTTAAAAATGGGACCAATTTTCGTGAAATATAGTTTAAGTAAAGGGCTTCCAAAGCAAGTTTGTAAAGGATTTACAAAATAAAAACCTGTTTCTATACTATGTTTTAATCAAACCTGCTTAGATCTAGTTTAGGTTCAATGGCTTCAGATACTGGTTTTTCTGATGGGAATATGGAGCTGGTTGCAATTCCAGTGTCTTTGAAGACCATTGGCTCATTGATAGCTTTCATTTTACTCTTTAGAGCTGTCAATGTTACAATAACTGCTTCTTCTGTTCTTATAGTCCGGGAACCTTGGTTTGGTAGTACATTTAGGTAGTGGTTAAAGAGTAGGCTTGCATCATCTACTTGAAGAGCTTCATCACTTTCAAGTGCAGTCTCAATTCCATGTAAGCCACCAAACACAATGAGAGCATGGTTATATTTCATCTGTTTCTCTGGGAGGTCATCAATGGAGGTTCCACGGTCTGATGTACCTATAGTAACATCATACCTGAAAAAGATAATAATATTTGTTAAATATATATAGTGTTTTGTAGAATATACATACTTATTAAGAGGAATGTATGGAACACAGTTAAAATTATATGTATATGTTTAGTTTAACACATTCAATGCCCAAGCTTGGTACTGCAACCCGAGAGGCTTCAGCACATCCACACCATACTAGAGATACAAGCGTGTTTCATGGGCACAGATAGTGTAAGTGTAAGTCAAGCACATTCAATGCCTAAGTTCGGTGCTGCAGCCAGACAGGATGGAAAATTAAATTAGCATTAGCTTTTCAGTATTTTAGTCTGAATCAACATTTGCCATTACAAAACATAAACTAGTCTTTCTCCAACTTACCCAGCTTTATAAGGGCTTTGTGTGAAAACTTGACTCAAATTATTTGCCACCCGTACAGTGTAGCCCCAGTACACTCCAGTCTCAGCCCTTGGTGTTGTTAGACTGACAATCTTTCCTTTGACCTTTTTGCCTCCTTCTGCCGTCTGTAGCATCCTCACTGTCACACGGATGCCTGGGTTTAGAAGTTTGTCAGTGGAAATGTCTTGTAACAGGCCTACATTGACTTGAGAACCTTTTCCGGGTTTGACCTTTTTGTTCATTGTTATACCTTCCCTAGAATTAAAGAAAAATAGTAAGTACCTATCCCTTGTATGTGATAAAGGTAATTGTGTGTTTTTCATATCAGATTCCCACTCAACATTCCGAGAATAGTAAGAAAATAAATACAAACCTAAACTTAAAATCATTAGACTGTCTTAAATGATGAGGTGCATCTAGAGGATTCAATAATCCAGCAAACTCAAGATCCTTGTGAATTGGAAAAAAGTGCTTTCTTAAATACTGGGGGCACTCCAAATATTGCAGAATTCGCGCCAATTGAACGCAGCTTTTACGTGCGACCCTTACGCCATCGGCTTCTTCATGCTTAGACTTTTTAGTGTCCAATTTGTCTCCGATATCGTCGTAAACAATCACTTCGTCAACGCAAAATACACACGCAGCTCTCGCTATCTGACCGGCCAAATATGTACGCAATTCAGCCGACTGCGCATTCTCCAGGATAGACCCAGGCACTGCTATACTAATCGTTGATATTTCACCATACTTCCTTTCTCTTTCAAACTCCTCTTTGACCTTATCTTCATGGTCTTTCTCAATGGCCACGCGTTTTTCACGTTTTACTATTTTCTCTTCATTTCGCTGCCGTTTCAAAGCTTTTCTTTCTTGGTTTATTTCTCGCCAGCTTTTGCCAGCTGGCTTCGGTGCTGGTTGTGACATTGTAGGTATCAATGCAATCACGAAAACATTTAAATTTTTCGGAATTCAGATTTAATTTAGAATTCAATTCCTGCTAAATAAAAGGTACAGTATACTTGCACGTGTGTGATTATTGTTGTTTTAATCTTTGACATTTTCTACTGAGAGTGACTTTGACACTTTTGACATTAAAAGTGACATTCACAAAAATGTCATCCATTAGCCAAGAAAATAAACCCCTATGGCCAGTCACGTTCGCCAAAAATAAAAGAAAAAGAAGTAAATATTATTGATTCACCGAAAAAGTATAGAACCATCTAAAAAAAACAAGTAAATATATCTGGACAAATCACACAGCGACATCGACGACAAAAAGAAAAAGTTTTACAAGACAAGAAAACAGTAAATGGCAAATTCTCCGTGCTTAAAGAGAGAGAAAGTAAAAGTTAATTTGTCAGTAACTTAATTCGAACAAAACTTTTCCTGCTGAAAAAGTTGCCTGAATGTAGGTTACCTACCTTACCTACCTACTGATACAGTGGCATTTTGTTGGCTCAAAAATTTACGTTAACCTCTCAAGCGTTGAGCGTTCCATTAACGGACATAGAAAATTTTGCCGCTTGCGTGGATGGTCTTGTCAGAGGACCCGCAACTGCTAAGATCACAAGGTTCAGTTCCGAGCGTATTTTGGCGATCTTATAGTTCCTACTCTATCGAACACATGAAAAATCGTATGAGAATGAACTGACTCTCGCTCTCACATAAAAAACCGCATGTCTGTGGTACAAAAAAAATTGAAATTTCTTGTTTGAATCTGTGACTAGTTTGGTAGCACTTGCGCGATTCACTGCACTGAAAAAAAATTGTATGGAATGTATGCTATTTGTTTTTTAATTTTATCATTTAAATAATATAGCATAAAAATAATACAATATTACTACCACCAATCGTTTAATTTTTTAATTATAAGAAAATTAAAGTTAAGTCTTGGAGGTTCATGTTATTTCACCTCTAATCGTTGCTATGTTAATCAAACTTAAGTGAAAGTGGTATAAGAAATTGCAAAAATTTATCTCATTTATAAAATTAACTGTAGTTTTACACGATTATAACTAAATTTAGAGAAAATCAAGTTTTTCCAAACCTAAGTCACGAAAATTTGTGCTCAAACTCATATCTGTGAAAAGTCCTGTAATGGGGTCCACAGATGCGGACAATTTGTCATTTAGATGCCTCACGGCTGAGAGGTTAACTCTGACGAATAATATAAATATATAAAAGAATAATTTTTTATTTATTCAGATTTATAAACTTCTAAACAAGAGTGTTCATGACGTTTCGAATAATATTTAGGTAGCAAAGGAAACGCTATACAATGCCAAAATCATCTTTTCCTATTTACCTGCTCCAAGCAGTTGCCTTTTTGGTTAGTATCCTGGTATCCATAGCTTAGAAATTATTTACCTGCACCTGATTGAAGGATTAAGACCGAGAATTTCTGATTTCAGGATCTGTTTGCTGTCAGTCTTGTGGTGCCACTGCTGCCCAGACATGTGCAAGCGATGGGAGGTAACCACATTTATGTTGGCTTGCTTGGATCCATATATGCTGGATTTCAGCTTGGTTCTGGGCCCCTCATTGTAAGCATTAAACTTAATATTACAAAACAATATTTGTTGTTCATGTATCACTATTACCTACTTATATTGTATTTTCAGGGAAGCCTCAGTGATTTAAGAGGAAGAAAATCAATTCTTCTAATAACATTAATTGCATCTAGTGTAGGATATGTATTTATAGGAATGACTGCTTCAACAACCATTATATTGTTGCTAAGAGCATACCTTGGTAAGTGAACCATTTTGTCATAAGTTGAATTTTTCACCAATTTTATGAGGCTGAAGAGTGGTTTCAATTTACCTGTATGAGATGTATTAACGATATTTTTGTTATAGGTGTCTTCAAACAAACCCAAATGTTGACAAAATCAATGGTACCAGATTATGAATCTAATACCAATATGCAGAGTGAAATTTATGGTAAAATGATGGCAATATCAGGAGTTGGTATTACCCTTGGGCCTGTTTTAGGTGGTCATATTGTGGAAGCCCATCCTGTGAATGGATTTACCTATTTAGCAATTGGAGTTAGCTGTATTTTTATTATAAATGCTGGTAAGTGTAAAATTGTTTATGAATGTCTGACTGAATATTGGCTGGTAGACTTGCAATTGCAATCCATAATGTTTTCTTCTATTATTATAATATCATTATTAAAATATATATCAAGCATTGCATGAGTGTGCATGGAAAACTTCTTTTAAATAAATCTTGTTAATAAAATAAACTGTTTCAGGTTTAGTCCAGTTTTTGTTGCCAGACACATCCAAAAGGAAGAAACCAAATATAGTACACAAGGAAGGGCTATTACATTCCATGATTACTAGCCTTAAGCAATCATTTTATGAACTGTGTAGTATTAAATGGTCCCTCTTTTGGGATGTATTTTTGTTGAAAGGGCTTATTGGCTTTGCAATGGGTATTTACTTTACAAGTTACAGTATTTATTTAGCAACTCAATTTGACTTATCACCTAAATACATAGGTTACACAATATCTTTCCAAGGAGTTGTAGGATCATTTTCTAGTTATTTTATAGGTTTTATTAACGGTTTTTACAAAAAAGACTCAGATTATACTTTAAGAAATTTACACATATTTATAATAATGACTGTTTCTTTGATAGGTATTGTTGTTACAAATAACATGTATATTTATGTTTTCTGTTTGATACCTCTAGCTGTTGGTAATGCTATGGGTAGACTTATTACCTTAGAAATGGTTTTGAAAAGAGGCCATAATGATCATAGGGGGACACTTATTGGTGCTTCAAATAGTGTAAGATCTATATCTGGTGTTATAGCTCCTATGGTAGGTGGAATAATAGGTCAATTTGTTGGTGTTAGCCATGTTATGTATGCTTCCTTACTGGCTACCTCTCTGGGTGTGATTTTAAGCTATAATATTAAACGAAAAAGGATTAAATTTGAATAGTTAATGTACAAAATATTGCCTTTTTTGTACAAAAATAAAGTTTTGATTGTTTTTGGTTATTTAAAATCTATGTCCTTTTGTATTTCTAGCAGTTGCAATTTTTCCAGTTTTAATTGAAAAATCAAAACTTATTTTAGTTACTGAATTGAAGCATACTTTTAGCAGAATTATGTTATAATGATATAGGTACTTAGGATTAATATTATTTACTTAAGGTATTAATTAAGCTTAAAAATTATCAAGTAATAAAGGAATGGATTAATTATGCCATGTTCGAAGGAAAAAACTGAATACCTATGTTAATTTCTATTACTTTATTTAGGGATTCTTGAATCCTTTTTAAACAATGTAGTAGTTATTACATAAAAGGAGAAATTATCAGTAACAACATGAAAAAATTAAGCAATGCTTTTAGAAACTATATTGTACAAATTTATTACATAACTCAAAGCCTAAAACATAATAGTGAGGTTATTCACCTTCCAAAGCTTCCACCTGTTTTTTTCGAATGTCTTTGATAAGCTTCTGAATGGCTTCTCTGTCGTGTTGATTTTCGGGCGGAAAGATCTGTCTCTTTGTGTTGGTAACCCATTCTTCGAAGTATTTAGGCTGGTTGAAAATGAAGAAAAGTGCAACAGGGAATGCGGTATACATCGCCATTCTACCGACCTCAAGCTTCCAGCTACCCATTGTTACGGACAATGATAATAAGTCGCAGTATCAGACTTAATTGAAAGACTTACTCATATAAATAAGGAGTATACTTTTTGGAAATTCGGAACTTTCTTCTTCTTTGTTTGTTTGGGAAAATAATGTCTGACAGATACCTGACGTTCGTGAATATTTCACTGTCATAATTTTTTTGACATTGACTTCTAAAATACTAGTTCTGAAACAACCTGTAGAAATACGAATACACAATTAAAAATGAATGAACAACACTATGAAAAAACATTTTTTTTCGGAATGAAGTCCCTATCTAGTAGATCCATAGTATATATCCCTATTGTTTGTGTATCATCTCTCAGATCCAGTGCATCATCTCATCTCATTGTATCTTTTTTACTCAGTTGTAGTTAAAAGTTAAAAATATGATGAATATGAAAAAATATATAATTCTGTATTTTATAATACAATGTAGCTAGGTACTTACCACCATAAATAAACTAACTTAAATAAACTAATAACATATGATTATCACAGTTAGGTACCTAGGTACTTATATTTATTGTAGGTACATATTCTTTCGATTAAAAGCAGAGTCTCCACTGCTTTCTTTGTAAACCTAGCATAAGATAAGAAAGGATAATGGCAGTTATTACATCGCGCAAATTCCTTTAATAGCCTTGCAATTTTCCATGTTGCTCGTGCTTCGGCCACCAAGAAGCATGCTCATGTCAGGCTTAATATAAAGTAAAGCTATATTGAAAACGTAAATTGTTTTGTAATTGGAAGACACCTAAATTGCTCTACCACTTTTGTAGCTGGTTTTTTTACATACCCATACATACTTACCTCCATAATAGACATAATAGTATACCTAGTACATAAGCAGGAAGTTATTCCCTCAATCTTGTTGATAGTTATCAACCCACCATCAATACTTGAGAATCTTGAAATATCAAACAATTATTTTAATTTGTAAGTGATTGAAGCTAGATTGAGATTGGACCACCCAATGTAAGTATAACATAAAGCAATATATCGTACCCGCAGCCTTATTACGTATCTCGCGACAGGTTTGCGACAGGCGTAAATCGCGCGATCGTTGCTGTCAAACGTCAATTTCGTATTACCTATCAGCAGTTACAACTCTACAGCAATCGAGCGCTAGGTCTGCCTCTGCCGGACAATCGGTGAACTAAAAAATGCATTCTGAACGTACTCGTGGTATTAAATTGGTATTACGTATGGAATTTTGACAGCCATGCGACCGCGATCGCAAAGCGATCACTAGCGATTTGACTTGTCAAATAGCAACAAACCCAGCACCTGTTTTTTGTCGATTGCTTACTGATTGCTGCGAATTTATTCAGAATTTTGTGAAGTGTGAGTGCCTGTGTGAGTCCAAGGAAATAATATTGATTGTAGTTTTAGATATGGCGCGCGTTGTGTTACTCCTTGAGGCTCTTGATGGTGAAGATAGGAGAGATGAACTTCTTGAGAGGGCTCGTTTGCGGTGAAATCTCAGAGATCAAGCTAATCCTTTGGCATTGTCAGATACTGATACTGAGTTTAGTTAGATCAAAGATTTTACATCTACATAGATACATAGAACCACATGGTTTAGAGGCCATTATAGGCTCTCCTATTCCTACAACTGTGCCATGAAATAAAACCACATAATATGCCTGCAAAGCGAAGACGAACAAAAGTGAGCTTGGAGATCAAGGTATGGCATCAATATATAAATAAGTATATAAATATATTGCCAGAGAATTCACACAGCAACATATCTAGCCTATCGATATAAATTCAATTTCTGTTAAATTCATTAAAAACCTTGTTTTAGTAGGTACATAGTCACTAAAAGGATTTTGATTACAGGTTCTAACCACACTCATTTTATGCCACTGGATCTTATCAAAAACTAGTTGGCATGAACATTCTACATGGCCTGAGTCAACCTAGCATGTCAAATTCTGTGAAAGAAGTCTCTTTAATTTTTTTAACCAGTTGGAGTAACAAACACCCAAACAACCATTCGCATTTATAATATTACTGATTATGTATGTAGTTTAATTAATTGCAAAAGCTATTATAGTTCTAATTTGTTTCTATTAGTTCATTGTGTGATTTTCTTTGTTCATAAAGGGTAATCCCATATTAGATGTTTTATTGTATACTGGTAGTTCCGAGTGATTATTAGTAAATAAATGTATTTCTGTCTTATGGTTGTCTACCTACTGTGTAATGACATTATAATTATATTTAAACATATTTAGGTATATTTCTTGTAGCCTGAGACACAGGATAATCCTAGTTCAAGCTATGTTTAAGTAAAATTTGAACTTTTTAAATAAACAACCATTCACATTTTTATAATATTACTGATTATGTATGTAGTTTAATTAATTGCAAAAGCTATTATAGTTCTAATTTGTTTCTATTAGTTCATTGTGTGATTTTCTTTGTTCATAAAGGGTAATCCCATATTAGATGTTTTATTGTATACTGGTAGTTCCGAGTGATTCTTAGTAAATAAATGTATTTCTGTCTTATGGTTGTCTACCTACTGTGTAATGACATTATAATTATATTTAAACATATTTAGGTATATTTCTTGTAGCCTGAGACACAGGATAATCCTAGTTCAAGCTATGTTTAAGTAAAATTTGAACTTTTAAATAATAAGATTCATATTAAGATTTTAGATATAAGGATGTTTTAAATAAATAAATCTTTATTATAATATATATATATAAATATACAATTGTAAGCAAGTAAAAAACAAGTTTTATTTTTGTACATGTCAAATAATTTAATGAGCATAACAGTGTGCTGATGCAGCGCCTGTGTCTTGGTTTCTGGACCCTCGCGGTTGTCGAGCAACTGGGCTTCCTAGAAACAACAAAATAATATTATAGTGGAAGTATGTTGCACTTTCACATTTTGTAAAATGTTTTAACAGTTTGAATAAATTAGCTCTGTGTTAGGTTAGGGGAACCAAGTTAATATTATACAGGTAATAATAATGAGGCTGTGTTTAAAACATATTGAATTAGTTATTTTCATAACCCACCAAAGATTCACCTAGGAATTAAAGGTCCTGGGATCTTTTGAGCTGTTACAGTGGCATCCGTTGTATCTGAAAATTATAGAAAAATATTAGGGTCCATAATTATGCAGACACCAAATGACTTAAGTTATAAAAGTGGGAAATGTACTTACAAACTCTACTGGTAAAAGCCTGCTGGCTGCCCTCTGATGGATGGAGATTGGCAGCTTACTTGTTGTGGTGATTCTAATAGAAAATACAAATCACAAGATTAGGAAAGAAACAGACAGATGGACAGTCAAACTACTAAATAACTTAGTAACATTAAAAATGTAGTACTATGATTAAAATAACTATGAAAATATAATGTTTACCTGATGTATTAACTACCACTTCATCAGGGTAATCAATTATATCCCCAACCTCCTTGGTTTTTTCCTCCTACTTTAGTCTGGAAGCGAGATCATTCCACTCACGATCTATGGCCTCCTTTGATCTCGCTCCCAAGCCAACGCCAAGGCAAGGCTCGAGTGCGTCATGAGGTGCTGCAGCAACTCGTCTATCTGCTCAGCAGACACTCGAAGTTCCACTGAAATAACAAGAACATGATAGAGACAGAAAACAAAACTAGGTACGCATTATAATTGATTGGTAACTTACTTTTTTATCCAAAATGGAATGCAGTTTACTAAATCTTAGGGAATCCACGCTACGCACTAGAAACACTCGAAATCTCGAATTGTGCACTTCAAAACTTGAAGAAAATGATCGAACATCGAGGCATTACACAACAGTAAATAAACAAATAAAGACGCACAGAATAAAAATTTTACCACAGATAACGTCAAAACTGCTATTATTTGCTTCCACCGATTGCTACTCTGTCGCTAGTGGCGCTAGTGTTCATGAGTAATGTGCATTCAGCAACAACTTTGCAATAGGCGGGCGATAGGCTTCCGTAATACAGTTTCTAGTGACATTTTGCAACCGATCGCATAGCGGTCGCGGTCGCGTTGCTGTCGCTGTCGCTACTGCAAAGTTTTACGTAATAAGGCTGCCGTTTTAGTAACGAGCTTAGTTGGGTAGGTATGTTTGTCTATGGTTATATCTAGTACTAGCTGACCCACCGCGGCTTCGCCAGCTTAGTCCTAGACTACTTCGACTATTCTAAAATCAAAAGATTTTTTTATAAGTAAGTACCTAAGTATATACAGTTACTTCATGTAACCTATCTTTTGTTGGGAGTCCATAAAATAATAATAAATACAGCTATAAACGATAAAGACAATACAAATAGAGGATCCAAAATAATACACCCACAATCTACATATTTGCCTATTTGGAGACTAGAACTCTCAAACAGCAGTACGTATTAACATCAAAATATTAGTAGGTAATGTTTGTTCAGATTACAAATCTGAATCGTGCTGGGCCCACATTAGCAGTCGGCACGTTCCGGCCACACGGGATCTGATATAGGTACAGCGTACCTAACCTACCTATACCACTGGAAAACAGTAACCTACGGTAAGTACCTACTTACTGTATTTTGCAGTACTTACTAGTATGTACCTAAGTACTTTATTATACAGTAGTTTAATAAAGTATTTTTGAATTTTTAAGTACTTATTTATGTAGGTACTTGATGCAAAAGTGAACTATTGTTTCTTTTACTACCCTTTCCTATAATATTTATTCAACACAATATTTAGTGCTAAGATGCAAGGATCAGTGCAAAAAGCAGTTATGGGAACTTTAGTTTTTAATCGTTATTGATGTGTCGATATACCTAGTACTCGTATCTACCAACCTAATCAACGCTATGTATCTAATCAAGACATTGATGTAAGTCTATTTTTTATTGTTATTTTATTTGGGTATTCTATCCTCTACCTCTCTAGAGTTTAGACTAGAGGATATTATTATAAGGTACCTACCTACTTACTTGAAGTAGGTAAGGTCAAATATAGAGTAGGCACTGGCACGGAGTCACATTTTAGAATCTAAGTACTTTAATCCTCTAGTGTAGATCATTTCCTAAAACATACATTCCTTTCCATAGAACTACCTACCATAAATCATCATATAGCTGTAGCCATCACTCGAAATAAACAAAAGGAACAGATCAGGAAGCGTCGAAACCTGTCGAAAACTAGGAATTACAACCCCCATTAACGCAAAACTATTGCTAAACTGCCGGCATCTCAATTTCATAGCCCATCCCATAATGTCATGGAGTAAACCTATTGTAAGTAAGCCGATTTGTGCATTTACCAAGTAGGTAAGTAGGTAGGTACCAGATAATACGACATTTTATGATTTTGTCTAACAGGGCCTTAGAAACTGATGATGTTTTTGGTATAAGCTAAGGTTGGTTACGCCATCTAGTGATGGAAGGCATGGGTATTTCAAACCGTGAATTCCACCAATGTCTCCTACTTATTAATTGTGCGGCTACCCTCATTTTGGGTACCATTTCTCGCGGCCTACAAGCTAGCGTCCGCCTGCCAACGCAAGCAGTGGTCGAACGCCCGTGACTGAGAAGGTCGCGTGAACCCTTCCTTTGGTGTACCGTGCAATTGTCGCAGCGCGAGTGAAGATTCATTCCCAGACATTATTTTTAGCTAACGTATCACCCCACAGGACTGAATTCCACCACCAGTGAACCATTTGTGATCCTACAACCCGCTGTGCACGTGTGGGCCCGCAGAAGCTGGAATTAATAGGTAGGTGGCATGCTTTATGATTCTCGGTAAGATCCATGCCTTCCTAGGTACTAGGAGTTTCCATTTTTCCTTGTTTAAACTTCAAAAACCAGCACCTATGCATATCCATATCCTAGCCTGTTCTAGGCTTTACGCACCAAAGGTTTCATTGTTCCTTTAGTTCCTGTACAAGCAGTAAGCTACTAAAGAACTAAAGCAAAAACTAAAAAAAAATAGCAATATTAGGTATATATTGCTATTTTTTATATTTATCTAAAAATAGGTAGGTAGGCACTCAACTCTTTATTTCATTACATTTATTATCACAGTACCTATGTAACGAAGAATCTGATAAAAAAAATTGTTATTCAGGTACTTAGTTAAAATACTTATTGATCTCCATTTATTATAAATTGTGTAGGTTGGAAATCGTTTTTCATAATATTTAATTATTATTTAATATGATTTAATTAATTTATTAAATTTTTAATGATTTAATTTAGTTAGTGGTTCTTTTGCATTTCAAAAGATTTATCATCCACTTTAATCGTTTTATGAGTTAATATTCATGAAGCCTTTGTTGCCCTCAGCTCCACCGGGGGTCAACGGTGTTGATTCAAAACTATGTAAGTACCTATTTCAATTTGTAGATAGGTAGGTAACTAGATAACCACCCTCTTACTTTAATGCATAATTTAAGGAACTTTCATGTTCATTTGAATGAATCTTTGAGATATAAGTAGATACCTAAATCATAAGCACTTCCCAAAATATTTCGCAATTCAACCTTGTTCGTTGCAATCGGTGCTGTGAATGTTATTGAAAATTGAATGGAGAGTTACAATTGTTTGAATAATAAAGAATGTTACCTAATTTTGATTAATAGCTCTCCATATTCTATGTCAAATATAAAAAATACTAGTGAAAGAATTACTTCGATACATCAATTAGTTTCTGATTTAGAAGTAAAACAAGTTGTAACCGTACGACGCGAGCCGCCGGTTACGGTGTGACGTCATAGTGCAGCACGATCAGTCTGGTTCACTCAGTCCGCTTGCATTCGCTTGTTATTGTGACGTAACTATAATAGTTAGAAATATGCTGTCGCGACATTTTTTGTAGATATTAATGTGTTCTACAAAATTGTAGTACATTGTATATTTCTAAAATGAATACTTTTCGCAGCGCATGCGATATAAGATTTTTTTTTTACATCTTGGGTGACATATTTGGGTTTTCCGTGCGGATCCCTACTTTTAAGAATAGAAAAAATAATAATATTAATTAAGATACCAAAGATCAACACCAAGTCCTTAATGCTCCATAACTTAGTAGATAAGTAATCTATGCAATACATAGGTAGGTAATCTACCCGCATCGATCCCTATTGTTCGGCATTCTTACCCAGGCACAATACCTTCCAACATTTGAGTAAATCTAATAATAATAGGTAGTTAAAATTGTGTATAGTTACAAAAAGTGTCTTAATTTTGATTATTGGTATGTGTATTAAAGTATTTTCTTATCTTTATTTATTATAACATTTAAATTGATATGTAGGTATAGTAAAACCATTCTAAAAATGAACTCCCCTCCACAAAACAGTAGAGTAGAATTGTATGTTCTGGGACACATTTTTGAAGGAGTATTTTGTGCCTTATGTGAATGTGTATAAGGTTGTTTTTAGGTTGTGTTTAGCGTGAAAATGTGTGTTTTAGCTGTGTTCCCATACAAAATGTATGGGTAGAGAGGTCTAGGATTGTTGGTTTCTGGTTTTTGTACGGTCTCTGATTGGCTACAATCGACCAGAGTTCAAGTCGCTGGTTTTATAAATGCCTACTTGTGTCATTGTGCGTGGGCGGCGTTCCCTCGGTGATAAGACAAATAATGAAGCATTGATAATTTATTGTTCTGATTATGCTCTATTTCGTGTGATTTAAGGTTGATTTTTGATTCGCACGATTGTTATCATACGAGTTTTGCAATGTGAATTATTTTATTCTGAATCATTGTTTACAAGGTTTTGTGAAAATTAGCAGTGTCACTACGTTTTAAATAAATTAAAAGATGATACAGAGTTGCAGCGGACCGCTGTTTCCATGGTTTAGTTCAAGAAGCCGTAGACTAGAAAGTTTTAAACTTTGGTCTAACAAGCACCAGACACCAGATCGAATGGTTGATGCTGGATTCTTCTACGTCGGTAGTGAAGATAAGACCATGTGCTTCTATTGCGGTGGTGGTCTGAAGGATTGGGAAGAAGATGATGTACCCTGGTTAGAACATTTACGGTGGTTTAATAGATGTCCTCTGGTTCTAATGCATTTTAACAAAAAGTGTTCTTATTATGTGAACAAATAAAACAAATGTGTGTGTTAATATAGTTTTTTATTTATAAATTTGTCCATAATAATATTACTTAATTCTAAAATGACCCCAAGCTAGAGTGCTGACACAATCATCGGGTGAAATGTACCTCTTATTATCATTGCCTGAGATAATTTTCTTCTTAGTAACTTTAGTATAAACCCTATGTTTATCACTTTTAAATGTATACATATCGTCATAGAGTTCATAATCACGATTCAGAGCTTTAAGATAGTTTTCAAAGAGTAATTTTTTAACACTAGCTGATGATACACCTTTATTTTTCTTTATGGTTGTGTTGTTGTCTAAAACGTAACTATACATCTTTGAACGTAATCCTACAAACTCTTTGATGATACAGCCATTGCTCTCGTCTTTCATGAGACCGACCACCTTTTTATTCACCAAAGGAAGATTGTAGACATTATTGTGCGGAAGATCAGAGGTGTCGAATCTATCTTGTAAATCACATCGAATGTCTTCGTAGAAGTTTTCAGTTTTAATATCATATATGAAAGAATCCGTATCAGTATATAATAATTGTACATTTTGTTTAAATTTTGGCAACATGTAACTATAATGAAATTCATACATTACATACTTGGAAAGTTCAAGCACACTGAAGCCGACATAAATCGGTTTATCAAATAAAATCTTAGTTTTGTTCATTTGTACCGCAACAAAATTTTCCGAAAATATTTTACTACTATGATAATTTGGTAGAGATATGTACCTCTCAGCCCCATATTTGGGTTTTGTTGTATTATTGTCACTATTCCATGTACTACATAGTTTTACGTCGACTCTTTTTGCTACATTTTCTATAGTTTTACCGAATATGGAGTTATTCATTAACTTGTAGAAATCTTTTTCAAACGAGTTTTTTGCAACCTTTCGTCGGCTTGTATTGAAATCTATGTAAGATTTAAGCCATGGTGATTGTTTGAAAGATAGAATTCTGTGAATTTTTTTGCAAATTAAACCATTTTGTATGCATTGTTTTAAATTCACGTAGTGAATAATGTAATTCTGTTTATCATTGAGGTTGAGTAATAATTTTGTTGATTTATCTACTCCATTTGGTGGAATTTTTGTTTCTGCACAAAAGGGATAGTCATTGTGCATATTATGAAGATATTTAGGATATTCCAAATCCACTTCCAAAATATACCCAATGTCTGAATCAGGTTGCTGAGCTGTAATATCAAACGATAAGATTTCATCCTCTTTCAACCAAACAAAGTTTGCATAAGGTAGGTGCTGACTCATAGCATACCCATACAAATTATTAACATCTAAATATATTATGAAATTATTTTCCTCATCTGGTTTGTAGGTACTTAAAAATATATTATTTGATTTAGCATATCTTTTGGAAACCTGACTGATTCCGCCACGTACACCGGATTGTAAAAATTGAATCATTTCATAATCCGTGAGAAGTTCGAGAGTGACACCAGTTTCTCTCAACATAGCGTCCCAGGAGAGGCTAGGCGCTGTTAGATATCTACATGGATCCAAACCATATGTGGTTAAACAAATCGCTCGAAAGTTTTCAAAAACTTCAACCAACAGTAAAACATCTGTTTTTAGATATAAATCAGAGTACTGCCCCAAAGATTGAATACCAAACTTGTTCCACACATTTTGTGCATGCATGTAATCACTATCAGATAAGTGATTTTGTGTCATTGTATTATAAAAACATTTTTTCTCTGGTAAAGATTTTTCCTCAAGTTTAGAGAGAGAGTCAATGTATTCGTAGGGAAAAACTCCTTTACGTATAAGAAGATTAAATTGTTCATCGTTTGGGAAGAATTGAGGTATTATTTTAAATTGATCGACTGATAAATTTTTCACCAACTTTTCTAAACTTGATGTCATGAACTTGAACGTATCAACAAACCGTATTACGATGCTCATTTTAGAACCATCATCACCACAACTATCAAAATTGATTTTTTTGCTGAAGGAAATGTACTTTTCTTTGTTTTGTGGTATACAATTAATATTTTCACCATACTTTTCGGCTAGTTCCTTTATAAAAAGATGACTATCATATCCACAAAGATTATGAAAAAATACTGGTACATAATCTGGATTTTTGTACTGTAAGTTACAAGCGTTATGAGAAACGCCTCTAATATTCCCCGTTAGGTGGCAATGATCTAAAACCTTTTTATGTGTTGATATAATTTCTTTATGACATATGTGACAAACATTCGATTTCAATATTAAATCACACTCCTTAGAACTTTTATTTATTGGAGTTTTATGTGAAAGAAGTTTTGTAATGCGT
The DNA here is from genome assembly GCA_963691955.1 of Chloroclystis v-ata. Taxonomy (NCBI): domain Eukaryota; kingdom Metazoa; phylum Arthropoda; class Insecta; order Lepidoptera; family Geometridae; genus Chloroclystis; species Chloroclystis v-ata. The sequence continues at coordinate 3,233,624 of OY829902.1, read as the reverse complement.
TCAAGGTCAGTGTAAATGCTATCAACAAACTTTTGAACACAATCCTCACCACGATACATAACATACTTGGAGAGCGAATTATTATAATTACAATGTATATAATATCCAAAACTATGCGGTACATGTTCATTCGTAAAGTATGTATTTGTTTTAGGTATATGTGTAAGAGGGCGTAACATAGACTCGGTATCAGCATAAATGACAAACGGTACTGGAAGTTGATGACTGATATTTTTAAATGATAAGTATTTATTTTCTAGGGTGGGTAATTCTATTAAAGCCTTATTACATCCAATTCTTTTATGAAGTTCAAGCTTACTACTGTAATTGAAACGTTGTAAGCACCCCTCACAGAATGATACTTGATTTGTATGTTTTGTGATTTGAGAACGTATCAGTCGGGATAAGTTTTTAATCCAACAATAATGCGACTTTTTACCATTTTCATAGAATAACAGGTTAACATGACGATTATAGTTGGTTTTAGATGATACATACAATGGAATAACGCATTTTTTCACACTATCAACACCATACACATTCACTTTGATTTGATTCAATACTTCGAAACGTTTGATACCTTTTGATGATACTGGTAGCGATATACCATCCACTTTCAAGACAGTATCATACGCTGGATATGATGATGTTCGATTTGCTCGTTTGCTTGCATCTGTAGGGTAGAGGGCGCTTACGATAGCCCAGAAGAAACATGCGTTATCATGATTGAGAACGTTTACACACGCATGTTTATTTTGTATCCAGTAAGGAAGCGGTACATGAGAGCAACCAGTCAACGGTGTGTATTTATTAACATTAACTTCTAAAAACTCAATTTTTTCCAATGTCCACCCACTATCTTTTTCTTGAAATTCATCACATTTTTTAAGAATACTAAAACAAATATCTTCATAAAATACAATCAAATTGGAAAAAACGTCCAAAATCACATTCTTTGTGTTGAACGACTTGAGATCTTTGATAAAATCTTCTTCCCTTTCACCTCTCATAATTACATATGTGCAAAAAAGCTCCAGGTTTACCTTGATACATTTATGAGTTTCCAACTCAAGAGCAAGCAGTTTTTGAACCTTATCTGCTGCTCCTTGTAAATACATATTCGGATCTAAAATGTTATTAGATCCATTGATTCTATACGATATGATTCTACATTTAAACGCAGAATCTATGGTATAAGTGAAATAGTCTTCATCTTTATAACCCTGTTTACATAATAGTTTATGACGTTTCGATCTTGAGTGAGCAATTAAGCGATTGCTTTCAACGGTAACATTGCAAAATGGACAATTATACATCTTACTCGAATTACGCAAAGAATACAACTGATATCAACCTAGCGGTGATAAAATGTTATGAGAACGGAAATAAAACCGCAGATATAGGTCATTGTCAGGGGGTGAGAATGGTGAAGAAGAATAAATACATTTTAATAACTTTACCTACTATTATAAAGGTTGAAAGGAATATAAAAATAAAACCATTTAATTATTTAATAATACTTTTATTGTATGTATCAGAGAATAGATGAAAAAAACAAATACTCTAATGCAAAACACTTAATCTCAACATCCGCCAAGGATGTATGATCATATTTATTTTCAAAGTATACTGATGCATCAAACAATGTTTTCAACTGAGCCTGTTTGAATCTGTTTCTGAAAAAGTTCATACGATTTTCATAAAAGAACTTTATTCTGTGCAGCTGTTGGAGACGTAAATCTAAACAATTCAACATCTGACATAAACACCACCATTCTTCAGAATTTAAAGTCATTGATTGCACTCCCGAGTAAATAAAAACGAAATTTTCTCTACCTTCGGCTTGCATATTTATATATTTTATCACAGTTTGTTTCTCATCCGATGATGACGTAGGTGATGGTGGTGGATATCCATTTCTGAAAAAATCTGATATGTTTTTCTGATTATCCATGAATATTCTTTTCCATTCTTGTCTTGTTAATTCAATTCGATTATCAATGTTGATATAAGCATGCAGTTTTGTATTAATTCGATCTGTTGATGGTTTCAAATATGTTGTGATACATGTGAAATGGCTCCTAGCATGATATATATTTTTACACAGTTCAAAATTAAAGGGTGGCACTGATGGTGCATACGATGGATGTAGTAAAGTAAACATGTTTTCACTGAGGCAGTTAAACAGACACTGAACTGGAATATCGATTATATAACTGAATAAAGCATCAGGTCTCATCAGATCTGATGATCAGAGCAGATTAAATCAGATCGAAGCTGATAATAAATACCAGATCATATCTGATCTACTGTTGGAGAGTTGATCAACTAGTAAGTTTTCTCACAGTTTTCGAGAGAATTGAATACTCAAATAGTGAGTCATTCAAGATTAAACAAAACGCGGTAGTATCAGATGGAACGGCTTTTTTAAATTCCAGTTCTAATTTGATGTCAATAGCTCCACCAACTCCTGAGTGAAGTGAATCATTTTGTCTAGAGCAATCTATTACAATTAATGGAGTTTTTGTCTTGAATTGAGATGGATTTATTTGACAATTGGCTCCTTTTGCACCATAATATTCCCTTTTAAAGTTTATAAAGGATTGATACAAGATTGAAAATAGTCCTTTTTCAAAGTCAGCGTTGTATGAATCATACGGATAGTATTGAGAATTTAGATAAAGCCGAGCGTTATAAAAATTAGTGTGATCGAATAAACTCTTGTCTTTGTGTGCATCATTGTTGCGTGCATGTTGAAATCCAAGTACAATAAAACGAGGCTTTTCTAGTTGTGTGCTGGTTTTTACGGTCCATACATGCTTTTGTGCTGTTGGTAGAACAGGATATTCGTAAAGATCCCATGTTCTGAATGCTATAGGAATCGGAACATTATCATCAATATACTTCAACAAACGAAGCTTTTCCTTATCAGATACTTTAACAATCGGCATGCGCCACATAATTCTATTTATTTGAACATCTGCTTTTTTAGTCGGATCTTTAACCAAAACACAATTAAGATCTGAAGAATTAATGTTAAATATTAATTCATGCTTCGCGTTCACAATGACTTTGTTGTAATCTTCAGCAAATCCTAACAGGTGTCTAAGTGGAATAGTAAAACAAAACTCCCCATCATATTCTTTGAATCCATTTAAATTCCAACCACTGTTTTCTAACGCTTTACTTTCTTCCTCACCATAGGATATTATTCCCTTCATTAAAGTACTTATACCAGTGTTTTTTGATCTATCAATTTCCACACCATTTAATTCGTAGCGTACGTCTTGGAAAAGGTGCATGGGTGCATTGTTAACGAAAGCACAATCTTTTGTTATTTTTCCTTCAACTATTACATAACTTTCACATGGTAGCAATATTGCGTCTTGATTATTAATGTGAATACGAACTTCATCATTCGGTTTGTATGAATCATTGAAAGGTAAGTAAGAGTGATACTGAACTCCTTCAATACTATCGTCAAAATGCACCCTCTCTCCGATGTTTAAGATTGATGATGAAACCATTGACATGGTACTCTATGTTTAAATTATTAAATAGTATTGAAGGAGTTCAGTATCACTCTTACTTACCTTTCAATGATTCATACAAACCGAATGATGAAGTTCGTATTCACATTAATAATCAAGACGCAATATTGCTACCATGTGAAAGTTATGTAATAGTTGAAGGAAAAATAACAAAAGATTGTGCTTTCGTTAACAATGCACCCATGCACCTTTTCCAAGACGTACGCTACGAATTAAATGGTGTGGAAATTGATAGATCAAAAAACACTGGTATAAGTACTTTAATGAAGGGAATAATATCCTATGGTGAGGAAGAAAGTAAAGCGTTAGAAAACAGTGGTTGGAATTTAAATGGATTCAAAGAATATGATGGGGAGTTTTGTTTTACTATTCCACTTAGACACCTGTTAGGATTTGCTGAAGATTACAACAAAGTCATTGTGAACGCGAAGCATGAATTAATATTTAACATTAATTCTTCAGATCTTAATTGTGTTTTGGTTAAAGATCCGACTAAAAAAGCAGATGTTCAAATAAATAGAATTATGTGGCGCATGCCGATTGTTAAAGTATCTGATAAGGAAAAGCTTCGTTTGTTGAAGTATATTGATGATAATGTTCCGATTCCTATAGCATTCAGAACATGGGATCTTTACGAATATCCTGTTCTACCAACAGCACAAAAGCATGTATGGACCGTAAAAACCAGCACACAACTAGAAAAGCCTCGTTTTATTGTACTTGGATTTCAACATGCACGCAACAATGATGCACACAAAGACAAGAGTTTATTCGATCACACTAATTTTTATAACGCTCGGCTTTATCTAAATTCTCAATACTATCCGTATGATTCATACAACGCTGACTTTGAAAAAGGACTATTTTCAATCTTGTATCAATCCTTTATAAACTTTAAAAGGGAATATTATGGTGCAAAAGGAGCCAATTGTCAAATAAATCCATCTCAATTCAAGACAAAAACTCCATTAATTGTAATAGATTGCTCTAGACAAAATGATTCACTTCACTCAGGAGTTGGTGGAGCTATTGACATCAAATTAGAACTGGAATTTAAAAAAGCCGTTCCATCTGATACTACCGCGTTTTGTTTAATCTTGAATGACTCACTATTTGAGTATTCAATTCTCTCGAAAACTGTGAGAAAACTTACTAGTTGATCAACTCTCCAACAGTAGATCAGATATGATCTGGTATTTATTATCAGCTTCGATCTGATTTAATCTGCTCTGATCATCAGATCTGATGAGACCTGATGCTTTATTCAGTTATATAATCGATATTCCAGTTCAGTGTCTGTTTAACTGCCTCAGTGAAAACATGTTTACTTTACTACATCCATCGTATGCACCATCAGTGCCACCCTTTAATTTTGAACTGTGTAAAAATATATATCATGCTAGGAGCCATTTCACATGTATCACAACATATTTGAAACCATCAACAGATCGAATTAATACAAAACTGCATGCTTATATCAACATTGATAATCGAATTGAATTAACAAGACAAGAATGGAAAAGAATATTCATGGATAATCAGAAAAACATATCAGATTTTTTCAGAAATGGATATCCACCACCATCACCTACGTCATCATCGGATGAGAAACAAACTGTGATAAAATATATAAATATGCAAGCCGAAGGTAGAGAAAATTTCGTTTTTATTTACTCGGGAGTGCAATCAATGACTTTAAATTCTGAAGAATGGTGGTGTTTATGTCAGATGTTGAATTGTTTAGATTTACGTCTCCAACAGCTGCACAGAATAAAGTTCTTTTATGAAAATCGTATGAACTTTTTCAGAAACAGATTCAAACAGGCTCAGTTGAAAACATTGTTTGATGCATCAGTATACTTTGAAAATAAATATGATCATACATCCTTGGCGGATGTTGAGATTAAGTGTTTTGCATTAGAGTATTTGTTTTTTTCATCTATTCTCTGATACATACAATAAAAGTATTATTAAATAATTAAATGGTTTTATTTTTATATTCCTTTCAACCTTTATAATAGTAGGTAAAGTTATTAAAATGTATTTATTCTTCTTCACCATTCTCACCCCCTGACAATGACCTATATCTGCGGTTTTATTTCCGTTCTCATAACATTTTATCACCGCTAGGTTGATATCAGTTGTATTCTTTGCGTAATTCGAGTAAGATGTATAATTGTCCATTTTGCAATGTTACCGTTGAAAGCAATCGCTTAATTGCTCACTCAAGATCGAAACGTCATAAACTATTATGTAAACAGGGTTATAAAGATGAAGACTATTTCACTTATACCATAGATTCTGCGTTTAAATGTAGAATCATATCGTATAGAATCAATGGATCTAATAACATTTTAGATCCGAATATGTATTTACAAGGAGCAGCAGATAAGGTTCAAAAACTGCTTGCTCTTGAGTTGGAAACTCATAAATGTATCAAGGTAAACCTGGAGCTTTTTTGCACATATGTAATTATGAGAGGTGAAAGGGAAGAAGATTTTATCAAAGATCTCAAGTCGTTCAACACAAAGAATGTGATTTTGGACGTTTTTTCCAATTTGATTGTATTTTATGAAGATATTTGTTTTAGTATTCTTAAAAAATGTGATGAATTTCAAGAAAAAGATAGTGGGTGGACATTGGAAAAAATTGAGTTTTTAGAAGTTAATGTTAATAAATACACACCGTTGACTGGTTGCTCTCATGTACCGCTTCCTTACTGGATACAAAATAAACATGCGTGTGTAAACGTTCTCAATCATGATAACGCATGTTTCTTCTGGGCTATCGTAAGCGCCCTCTACCCTACAGATGCAAGCAAACGAGCAAATCGAACATCATCATATCCAGCGTATGATACTGTCTTGAAAGTGGATGGTATATCGCTACCAGTATCATCAAAAGGTATCAAACGTTTCGAAGTATTGAATCAAATCAAAGTGAATGTGTATGGTGTTGATAGTGTGAAAAAATGCGTTATTCCATTGTATGTATCATCTAAAACCAACTATAATCGTCATGTTAACCTGTTATTCTATGAAAATGGTAAAAAGTCGCATTATTGTTGGATTAAAAACTTATCCCGACTGATACGTTCTCAAATCACAAAACATACAAATCAAGTATCATTCTGTGAGGGGTGCTTACAACGTTTCAATTACAGTAGTAAGCTTGAACTTCATAAAAGAATTGGATGTAATAAGGCTTTAATAGAATTACCCACCCTAGAAAATAAATACTTATCATTTAAAAATATCAGTCATCAACTTCCAGTACCGTTTGTCATTTATGCTGATACCGAGTCTATGTTACGCCCTCTTACACATATACCTAAAACAAATACATACTTTACGAATGAACATGTACCGCATAGTTTTGGATATTATATACATTGTAATTATAATAATTCGCTCTCCAAGTATGTTATGTATCGTGGTGAGGATTGTGTTCAAAAGTTTGTTGATAGCATTTACACTGACCTTGAACGCATTACAAAACTTCTTTCACATAAAACTCCAATAAATAAAAGTTCTAAGGAGTGTGATTTAATATTGAAATCGAATGTTTGTCACATATGTCATAAAGAAATTATATCAACACATAAAAAGGTTTTAGATCATTGCCACCTAACGGGGAATATTAGAGGCGTTTCTCATAACGCTTGTAACTTACAGTACAAAAATCCAGATTATGTACCAGTATTTTTTCATAATCTTTGTGGATATGATAGTCATCTTTTTATAAAGGAACTAGCCGAAAAGTATGGTGAAAATATTAATTGTATACCACAAAACAAAGAAAAGTACATTTCCTTCAGCAAAAAAATCAATTTTGATAGTTGTGGTGATGATGGTTCTAAAATGAGCATCGTAATACGGTTTGTTGATACGTTCAAGTTCATGACATCAAGTTTAGAAAAGTTGGTGAAAAATTTATCAGTCGATCAATTTAAAATAATACCTCAATTCTTCCCAAACGATGAACAATTTAATCTTCTTATACGTAAAGGAGTTTTTCCCTACGAATACATTGACTCTCTCTCTAAACTTGAGGAAAAATCTTTACCAGAGAAAAAATGTTTTTATAATACAATGACACAAAATCACTTATCTGATAGTGATTACATGCATGCACAAAATGTGTGGAACAAGTTTGGTATTCAATCTTTGGGGCAGTACTCTGATTTATATCTAAAAACAGATGTTTTACTGTTGGTTGAAGTTTTTGAAAACTTTCGAGCGATTTGTTTAACCACATATGGTTTGGATCCATGTAGATATCTAACAGCGCCTAGCCTCTCCTGGGACGCTATGTTGAGAGAAACTGGTGTCACTCTCGAACTTCTCACGGATTATGAAATGATTCAATTTTTACAATCCGGTGTACGTGGCGGAATCAGTCAGGTTTCCAAAAGATATGCTAAATCGAATAATATATTTTTAAGTACCTACAAACCAGATGAGGAAAATAATTTCATAATATATTTAGATGTTAATAATTTGTATGGGTATGCTATGAGTCAGCACCTACCTTATGCAAACTTTGTTTGGTTGAAAGAGGATGAAATCTTATCGTTTGATATTACAGCTCAGCAACCTGATTCAGACATTGGGTATATTTTGGAAGTGGATTTGGAATATCCTAAATATCTTCATAATATGCACAATGACTATCCCTTTTGTGCAGAAACAAAAATTCCACCAAATGGAGTAGATAAATCAACAAAATTATTACTCAACCTCAATGATAAACAGAATTACATTATTCACAACGTGAATTTAAAACAATGCATACAAAATGGTTTAATTTGCAAAAAAATTCACAGAATTCTATCTTTCAAACAATCACCATGGCTTAAATCTTACATAGATTTCAATACAAGCCGACGAAAGGTTGCAAAAAACTCGTTTGAAAAAGATTTCTACAAGTTAATGAATAACTCCATATTCGGCAAAACTATAGAAAATGTAGCAAAAAGAGTCGACGTAAAACTATGTAGTACATGGAATAGTGACAATAATACAACAAAACCCAAATATGGGGCTGAGAGGTACATATCTCTACCAAATTATCATAGTAGTAAAATATTTTCGGAAAATTTTGTTGCGGTACAAATGAACAAAACTAAGATTTTATTTGATAAACCGATTTATGTCGGCTTCAGTGTGCTTGAACTTTCCAAGTATGTAATGTATGAATTTCATTATAGTTACATGTTGCCAAAATTTAAACAAAATGTACAATTATTATATACTGATACGGATTCTTTCATATATGATATTAAAACTGAAAACTTCTACGAAGACATTCGATGTGATTTACAAGATAGATTCGACACCTCTGATCTTCCGCAGAATAATGTCTACAATCTTCCTTTGGTGAATAAAAAGGTGGTCGGTCTCATGAAAGACGAGAGCAATGGCTGTATCATCAAAGAGTTTGTAGGATTACGTTCAAAGATGTATAGTTACGTTTTAGACAACAACACAACCATAAAGAAAAATAAAGGTGTATCATCAGCTAGTGTTAAAAAATTACTCTTTGAAAACTATCTTAAAGCTCTGAATCGTGATTATGAACTCTATGACGATATGTATACATTTAAAAGTGATAAACATAGGGTTTATACTAAAGTTACTAAGAAGAAAATTATCTCAGGCAATGATAATAAGAGGTACATTTCACCCGATGATTGTGTCAGCACTCTAGCTTGGGGTCATTTTAGAATTAAGTAATATTATTATGGACAAATTTATAAATAAAAAACTATATTAACACACACATTTGTTTTATTTGTTCACATAATAAGAACACTTTTTGTTAAAATGCATTAGAACCAGAGGACATCTATTAAACCACCGTAAATGTTCTAACCAGGGTACATCATCTTCTTCCCAATCCTTCAGACCACCACCGCAATAGAAGCACATGGTCTTATCTTCACTACCGACGTAGAAGAATCCAGCATCAACCATTCGATCTGGTGTCTGGTGCTTGTTAGACCAAAGTTTAAAACTTTCTAGTCTACGGCTTCTTGAACTAAACCATGGAAACAGCGGTCCGCTGCAACTCTGTATCATCTTTTAATTTATTTAAAACGTAGTGACACTGCTAATTTTCACAAAACCTTGTAAACAATGATTCAGAATAAAATAATTCACATTGCATTGAAACTCGTATGATAACAATCGTGCGAATCAAAAATCAACCTTAAATCACACGAAATAGAGCATAATCAGAACAATAAATTATCAATGCTTCATTATTTGTCTTATCACCGAGGGAACGCCGCCCACGCACAATGACACAAGTAGGCATTTATAAAACCAGCGACTTGAACTCTGGTCGATTGTAGCCAATCAGAGACCGTACAAAAACCAGAAACCAACAATCCTAGACCTCTCTACCCATACATTTTGTATGGGAACACAGCTAAAACACACATTTTCACGCTAAACACAACCTAAAAACAACCTTATACACATTCACATAAGGCACAAAATACTCCTTCAAAAATGTGTCCCAGAACATACAATTCTACTCTACTTCTACGGTTTTGTGATGATTTCAACGTGTGAGAGGAAATACAGAAAAACAGAATACACAGAAAAAAAAAATCAGAATTCGGTGGAGGGGCGTTCATTTTAGAAATGGTTTTACTATACCTTCGTGCGGATGGCGTTGAAGTTCACCATATTCGAGTATTTGGCCATTTTGAAAATTGCACGTAACTGAACAACTTGCGACTGCGGGAGGTGAGTTACTAAATCCATGTTAATCATTAGTTTTCTTCAATCACAGATTATGTCTTCAATTAACTGATTTTATTCAATGATAATTGTAAGGAATAGCCTATGGGCTATCCACACAGACAGTATTTTTTGTGAAATTGCTTTATTTAAAGAAATAATAATGTCTCCATTTATAAGGTTAGGATTAATTTCTTGGGGTATAGGTACCTAAATGCGTCTGCTGTTAAGGGGCAATTGCGACTATGGGATGCGTTTGCCCCCAAAACATAAATATATCATCAACCTTTTTATTGTCGTTTTCTATTGTAATAACGATTTCAATTCTGAGTTTTAAATATAAAATGTCTAATAAACGTCAATCTAAAACACCTGAAGGAAAAGCAAGCAAGAAAAAGAAGAATTTCGGTGAGCACTATTTGTCTTTGACTGAGGAAAGTGATTACGAATTCGTAGGCGTTCCTTTGAGAAAATCTATGTTTGACGACCTCTGTGGCGCAGCGACGCAAGAGGTTGCGGGTTCGATTCCTGCCTCGGAACAACAATTAGTATGATCTGCAAATATTTATTCCGGGTGTCTGGGTGTTATTATGTATACTAAAAAATATCTATGTATGTATGTACCTATACTATATTATATTAAGTAGGTAAACAGAAATCTAGCACCCGTAACACAAGCTTAGAGCTTATCACGGGGATGTTGCTGTGTGAATTGTCCAGCAATATTTTTTTAATTTGTTTTTATGTTAAAAATGATTTTCAAAATGACCATGTATCCGAAGCCTTGCCTTTGTACAAAGTACCTACGCATCGATGTTCTTTAGAAACGTTGTGAGATAATTATGGTGGGTTCGCGTACTACCCACGCGAACCCACAATACGAGTATCATCTCACAACATCTCACAACAAGAGAAAGAACAAATGGAATTTGAAGAAATGAAAAAATTCAAAATCAAAGCCTTCAAAATCTACCGAAATATATTGTGAACGGGCCTGAAAAAAAGAATACTGACTTCACTGTACCAGAACCGTTTAATCTCACTGAACTAAAATAAAAAAAACTGAGACGCGCTTTGAATGAGATTTCTGGAATCTTTATCCGGATATCTCATTCAAAGCGCGGCCAGTTCCTCAACAATCAACATATCCTAGAGAAAGCTGATATTCCTGTGAGACCTGTATTAAACCACTGAAGCCGAAACTCAGTCCTAAACAAGCTGACAAACCGCATAGACCTGGACCTGGACCAAGAGGCTGATGCAGAAAGATAGTGTGTCCTGTCCATTCCATCTCTGTCTTTCTGCATCAGCCTCTTGATCCTCATCCACCTTCTCATTGAAAAGAAGAAAAAGCTGGCATCATCTTTCAGAGCTAATCCGCTTCCAGGAGGAGTTCGGTAACGCAGAAGACCAGAAGCTTCGTCAACGGACACAAATTAGAATAATAGAATATTGACTTTCAGATATAGAATATCGACTTTCAGATACCTATAGAATATTGACTTTAATTGTAATACTTAGTTGTCATTATTTATTGTTCTTTAGGTAGGTAAGTACCTAGTATTTTATGATGTAATTTTTTCAAATCATGATTACCTACTATCAAATTTTTTTTAATATAAATTTGCTGTGCTTTAATTAAATAAAAGTGATTATTGTTTTATAGTTTTAGGATAAACAAAAAAGTTAATTATTTTTTATGTCAGCACATTTTAATACTTATGTATAGTAAAACCATTTCTAAAATGAACGCCCCTCCACCGAATTCTGTAAATTTTTTTTCTGTGTATTCTGTTTTTCTGTATTTCCTCTCACACGTTGAAATCATCACGGTTTTGTGGAGGGAAGTTCATTTTTAGAATGGTTTTACTATACCTCATCATCATCATCATCAAATATGGCGTTCGTTGGTATCTTCTGAACCCCCTCAAAAAATATTTTTCCAGGAGGTTTTTATCGATTTTGACAAAAATAATAATTTAAACATAGGTACCTATACAAAAGTAAATTAATAAATGCGGTGTAGCCTTCAAATTTGTGTTATATTAAAATCTGTATTGGTCTACTGTTCTATCAAAATCTCACGCGTAGAAACTCGTCATTTAACGTCCCGTATCTAATCATTAAATTTTTTTCTTATTAGACTTTTGTTGGGTTTTTTATTTAGGTTCTAGGTATTAAATCCCAAAGTGTTTTGCTCTTTAAAAGGTTATTAATATTTTAAAACAAACATTACAGTCGACTTGAGTATATACCTCTTCATTAAATTAGGTCAGTCAAAAGCTGTCTAATTGCTCCTCTGAGTCTGTATCATAAATAATACTTATTTATTTATTTCAGGTACAGCCAATGAATGAATCGGAATACCATACCTACCAAAGTATCTATTTAGACAGCACTCAGCAGTGTCATGTCAATGCCAACTCCAACTTTTACTTGCACTGTCATCCGTCATTCAGTTCAGTCAGTGAAGTAAATAAACAAATATTCGAAAATTTATTATAAGTTTAATTATAAGTTCATTAACTATTCAAAATTGTATTCACTGCAAAAATTTTCATGTAAACCCTATATACTTAATATAATCAAATTCAAAATCACAACTTTTATAACGTTAAAAATGGATAACCTCAATATCTTATTTGCCGACAAAATAGTCGAATCTTGCTTTAATTTGTACAGAAATATACCTAAAACCGGCAAACCAATAGAACATGAGTGGACAGTTCTCTCTTGTGTCGTGAAGTATACTGATAATCAAGAGATAGAAGTGGTATCCTTAGGTACTGGATCAAAGTGCGTCGGGGCTTCACAAATGTCGCCAGAAGGTAGTATCCTGAATGACAGTCATGCAGAAGTTTTTGCTCGTCGCGGGTTCATGTTGTACCTTTATGATAATATCAACAAATGTCAAACAAATACAAACAAATGTCTTGAAAATCAACCATCAATCTTCAACCTTACTGAAAACAAATTCAAACTAAAATCAGGAATTAATTTCGCATTTTATTCTAGCCAATTACCTTGTGGTGATGCATCAATATTACCAAAAACAGATAACGATATTGTCGGTGATATATTGGAATCAAAGAAACATAAAATAGATTTCATGGAAAGTCTAGCCAAGAAAGAAAAACTAGAAGATGATATTCATAGAACAGGTGCTAAGTGCCTTCCAAGTTCAGAACAGGATTTAAAAGAATCTGGGGCAAATTATCATACTCTTGGACAAGTCCGCACAAAGCCCGGTAGAGGTGATAGGACACTTTCTGTGTCCTGTAGTGATAAAATGGCTAGATGGATACACTGTGGTATTCAAGGAGGTTTAATTACACTTCTTTGTGAACCTATTTTTATTCAACATTACATCTTTGGCGCTGGAGTTCCTTATTCTGAGGAATCTCTAAAAAGAGCTTTCTTGGAAAGGGGTGGAACAGATCTAAATTTGAGTGTTACACCTAAATTCTGTCAGTGTTCATTGGAGTTTGAAAGTAGAAAAACAGAGAGCTCTTTAAGACCAGCTTCTGGGAGTATCGTTTGGGTCAAAATGAACAAAAAGTGAGTAAGCATAATAAGTAAGTAATGTTTAGCAGTGTACATTCAACAGCTGAAACGATGATGATGATGAATATTTAATTTGAAGTAAAAAAATTATGTTAATTGTTTCATAATAAAACCTTAACCTCAGTTGGTTTTTGTTTCAGTCTCTCGGAAGTGGCAGTGCAAGGCAAAAAACTCGGATTGACAAAGAAAAAGGCCTCTTTACCAATAAACTCCTTAAGTATAAGCAAGTACAACTTGTACAAAAAGTTTATAGATATCTTAAATAGATCTGATGTTATAAGAGCTGAAATTCTAAAGGAAAATTCACCAAATTCTATCCCATATAATGTAATGAAGAGCAAAGCAGAAAATTATGTTAAGCAATGGTCAGAAGTAAAGAAGAAGTTTTTCAAGATTTGGACAACCAAACCTGATATGTGGGACTTTCGTTTGGATTCTCGAAACTAAAGGTTAGTGACATGATTAAATTATATCACTAGAAATTTCTGCTAAGCCATTGCTTTACCTACTCCCACTCAGCTCCATTTAACAAAGGCCAAAAATGGATTTACTTTATATAAATAATCATCATCATCGTCATATAAAACCATATTGCATCCCATTACAGGGCCAATGCCCAGACTTAAATTGAGTTTACTGATGAGACAATTCTCCTACATAAACCCAATTCAAGTCTTGGTGAAATTTTTATGAATACCAGGCGGGTTGAAGATCGCACTAAGTTGATACTGAAGTTACTCTATTTTCGATTTGATGTCGAAAAAATTCGTATGTGAAAACTTTTAGGGTCTTTAGTGGTTCCATCCGTGGGTATTTATTTATTTATTTATTTGGGTTGTATCAACAAAGTAAACATCAGCTTAACATTATGGGAATTGTACAAATGATTTTCTAATTTACAAATGTCACCTTAATTATAGATACAAACGACATTTCAAGAAACACTAATTAAAATTATTAAATAAAAATAAGAAATTAATTACAAATTATGTCAAATTAAATTTTTAAAATTATTATTTACAAATTAGCTTAAATCTAATTTTTCTATTTTATAATATTGGCATAAATTTTATTGAAAAGTTAGGTACTAACATGCAACTTAATTTAATTTAATTATTAGATTTTGAAATTAAGTACAGTCTAATACTGCACTTAAATTTTGTCAGGCTATTGAAAAAAATGTCAATTTCTTCTTTAGTTTTATCATTTTTAGTTATTGTGATATTATGCAGTGAATTATAGCTTTTTACTATTCTGTTGAGGGGAGAGAAAAGACCAAGGTTTGAACATGCACTTTTACTGTAGAATGGAACATATTTACCAGTTCTTGGCAGTCCACGTGGGATTGAAATGTTGATTTGAGACAAAATATCTGATGTATCAGTATAGTGGTTAATAAGTTTGAACAGAAACATGTTGTCCAGCAGTGTTCTACGGTTAGTTAAAGAGTCAATATGAAAGTATTGAAGCCAATCCTCATAGCCCGGTAATTTCTTTGCCATGAAACAACTGAATGTTAAGTGCCAAAGAAACCTCTTCTGAACACTCTCCAGACGCTTTTTATAGACTTCATAGTGCGGGTTCCATACAGTGCTGCAGTATTCAAGAGAGCTACGTACCAGTGCATTGTAGAGATTAATTTTGGTAATAGGATTTTTAAACTCTTTTGAATTTCTCAGAATGAACCCTAAGCATTTAAACGCCTTCTTGGCAATAGTATCTATGTGAGTGTTAAACCTCAGATGTCTGTCTAATGTAACACCTAGATCCTTAATATGTTCAACTTCCTTTAGTATGTCGTGTCCTATATAATAAGACCTTGTATTTAGTATTTTTTTCCTGCTAAAGCGAATAACACTACATTTGCTGCCATTTAGAAGCATACCGTTACGACTACACCAATCTACCAGCTCATTCAAGTCCTTCTGCAGCAGAGAGACATCTTCAATAGAGTCAGCTCTACCAAAAAACTTTAAATCATCCGCGAACATATGAAGTTTTGAATTTTTAAAGCAGCCACCAATATCATTAATAAATACGTTGAAAAGCAAGGGTCCTAGGTGAGATCCTTGCGGTACTCCTGAATAATTAACGAAAGGTACGGAAGAATAACCACCAAGAATAACAATTGATTCCCTTCCAGCCAGATAAGACCTGCACCAATTTAGGAGAGCACCATGAATACCATGCTGAGACAGCTTGAATAATAGTAAATCATGGTTTACTTTATCGAAGGCCTTGCTGAAGTCGGTATAGATTGCATCGATAGAATGACCATGGTCCATTTCTTCAGCAAGGTCTCCGACAAAGGATACAAGGTTAGTAGCTGTTGACCTGCCTTTCATGAAACCATGCTGCTCATTCAAAAATCGTTGTTTAAAATGCCAAGATAATATAGGATGTAATAATATTTCAAATACTTTGGCAAAAACGGTTAGTATAGATATTGGCCTGTAGTTACTAACTTGACTTGAATCACCATTCTTAAATAAGGGTAAGACATGTGTCATTTTCCACATACATGGGAAAATACCGCTGCTCAGAGACTTGTTTATAATAGTTGTTAAAGGTGACGCCAAAGACTTAGCACATCTTACCACAAAAACTGGAGGTATTCCATCCGAGCCAGCACCTTTAGAAATTACAAGTCTTTTTAACACTCTATAGACTTGAGATTTAGTAACTGAAACGACGCTCAAAACATCTGAAGTATCCGGTATACCCAAACCTAAACCTGTATCTATTTTATCACGGCTATATACTGAGGAAAATTGATCAGCAAAAAGATTGCATATATCCGGACCGTTCGCTGCCACTTTATCACAAGAGAACATCTCGGAAGGGTAGCTAGTACTGTTACCTCTTTTATGCTTAACAAAAGTCCATATTAATTTTGGATTGGATTTCAATGAATTTTCTAAGTTCACCAGATACATTCTGTAATTCATATCAATTAATTTAGCACATCTATCCTTAAGCAGCTCAAAAACAATTTCATCACGAGGATTCCCATAATTGCGATACTTAATTCTAATATTGTTTTTCTCCTTTAATGATCTAATCAGTGATGGTGAGAACCAAATAGGAAACTTTTGCTTACCGCGAGGTCTAGATTTAGGTACATGCTTGTTAATGATTGTTCTCAAATTGCAGTAGAAAATTGAAACCATTTCATCAACGGTTGAACAGTCACTGAATTCTTCATCCCATATAATATTATTTAGGTCACACACAATTTTTTCATAGTCTGCCTTAAAGAAATGAAACCTGTAATCGCACTTTGGAGACATATTATTAGGACTGATCAAGCCAATAGTGAATGTAAAGGGTGGGTGTTGTACATCTATCTTCGATAAAGGATCAGAACAAACAGACAACTGGTGAACCAAAACTGTGCCAAAAACTAAGTCTAAGATCCTGCCGTTGCTGTTCCTACTCGAGTTGAATTGTGACAGATTATTAAAAGACATGAAGTCTGTCAGAATAGTACTCATAACACTATTTGATGCATTAATTTCTAGGCTATTATTATAAGAGGAACTCGACCACAACAAGCTCGGCAAATTAAAGTCCCCAAGTATGACAGCTTCCCCGCTATGATCAACAAGTACACGATTTGTGTTGCCAACAAAGTGCTCAAGAATGTGCCGCTGCGTCGGAGGTGGTATATAAACACCACATACGTATAAAGATACAGGATTCTTGTTGGCGTTACACATTTCTATTTTAACCCAAAGATCCTCGCATTCAGATTCACAACTAAATGCGCGGGAAGACTTAAGACGTTTAGATACTGCTATAAGTACTCCACCACCTTCTTTCTTACAATGGAATCCGCTACTTTCACGATCGCGTCTATAGACGGTGTATCTGTCATCAAAGATTTCATTATCCGAAACACTGCTGTTCAACCAAGTTTCTGTAAACACAACAATATCATAATTGCAACAAATAACATTTTTAAATAATTCCGTGGTTTTAGTTCTCAACCCCCTCACATTTTGATAGTAAAAGCTAAGATTACTAAAAGTGCCCTTAAGTAATTATTAAGCAATTTTAGCGCCGTCATGACAATTGCTTCAACGTGTCCATATTTTTAACATGAACATAGTTAGATTCATCATTTTTACGCATGAAAACACGACCATCCCGTACCCAGACGTATCGGTACTTCAATTCCCTCGCTCTGCTGCGTGCCGCAGCATGTAGAGCTTTATTCTCCGCTGTGAGATGCTCAACAACATAGATAGCTCTCTTTTTGTCGCCGCCGATTCCCAGATGACTTGTGTTCAATTTGTCGTCCTTGTTGTTTTTATTAAACTTTGTGGTGGCTGCAAGAAATTGATCTCTCAAGCGTGGACTGTTGAATTTCACTAAGATGGACCGTGGACGAGGACTAGCGCTGTTCAACTTAGCCAACCTGGTGCAGTAGAAAATGTTGTTCTCATTTACTGGACATTTGATGGTTTTACCTAGCTGCTGAATGGTACTAATCAGGTTTTCCTGCTTATGCTCCGGAACACATTGGATCTCTATATTTGCA
This sequence comes from Chloroclystis v-ata, assembly GCA_963691955.1. NCBI lineage: Eukaryota > Metazoa > Arthropoda > Insecta > Lepidoptera > Geometridae > Chloroclystis > Chloroclystis v-ata. The sequence goes on along the minus strand of OY829902.1, from coordinate 3,215,217 downwards.
GATCGTGATAACTGGTCCAGCTGTCCCAGACGCGCAGAGAGAGTTTGCACTTCGCTTCGCAGAACCTCATTTTCCTTGCCTATAGTCAGCAGCCTGGCAGATTGAGTGGCTTGATCAGCTTTTAACTTTTCTATTTCATCGTTGAAGTATGAAAGAGACGACTCCAGTGATGATATGGCTTTGCGAACGTCGACAAACTGTGGGTTCACTTGATTTATGAAGGCATTTTGAAGTTCTTCACGTATGATGTCGCGTATGCTACTGGCCGTCAGACAAGAGGCACAATCTCTTTGGGGTGAGCTAGCAGAACTAACTGCTTTTCGGGCCTTAGATCTCTGCGTGATAAAATCAACCTGCGGTGATGGAGTAGATCGGACAGGGGTATTAGAGTTGTCACCACCTTTGCGTTCGGTGCTGCGGCAAAGTACACAAATCCATCTCTTTTTAAGGTCAAACGACATAGACTCATGCTCTTTCAGACTTATGTTCACGCATGAGATGTCGTAATTAGCTTCACATCGTGAACAATGCATGAAGGGAGTGTTCGCGAGTTTCTTAAGACAGCCAGCGCATTCATTTGTATTAGGCATTTTGTTTTTATGCAAATCTCCAATTTTAAATAAACTCACAATTTATCAATTAATCCTGTACCAAAAACAGCTTCTTTGAGTTGGCAATACTGACTATGACTGCTGGGACGTCTAAGTCTGACGTTAGCAATGTAGATGACAGGTGACAGTCAGCTGTCTCAACGCCTCCCTCTTATTTTTATTTTGGTTCGTTGACTTCGTTGTTATTGTCGGTAGACTCAAGCTTTTTTAGATGTTATTAGTCCTAATTAGGCAGGTAATTTTGAAAAATATCTATGTGTGAGTGTATTTTAATGGCGTTCGTTGCTCTGAGCCAGTTTTATTGATGATTTATTGTGCTATAACACCACTTGCCGGCTTATGTGATACTGGTCGTCGTCTCCGCAGTGATTTCTTTCAATGCTCCAATAACTTCCAGATAACTAGGGTTCGTAATACTGATATTATAAATTAATTTACTTGAGAACGTACTAACATAGTGTTTACTGTTTACGTGCACACACACACATTGACATAATATTTCCTGCTGAGGTAGTGAATGCGTTTCGACCTTTTTTTTAACTCATCAAATCCGCTTGTATTTATCTCTCAGGCCCAACAATTTACCGCAGCATCATCATCATTTCAGTCGCAAGACGTCCACTGCTGAACATAGACCTCGATCATACATGTCCTGTCATCTCATTCAGCTAGAAACAGCTTCTATGGACGAACCTTCAGCTGTTCCCAGTAATCTCTCCTATCTTGTTGGTGGACGTCCGACGCTGCCTTTGCAGTTAACTGTAAGTAATTAATTAATCATTTTCAAAACAGACACCAACACTTAATTTGAAAAAACCTACTCACATAATCTATTTCAAGGGTATATTTATGCTGCTAATATCCAGACTGTCGACTTAGTAGACACGTTGAGTTATGACAGACTCATTACGGCGTTTAGGATTAGATACAATGCTATTGATAGTTGACGTTCATGTTGGGCCAGGAAACTAGCGGACATAGTTGTTATATTTGCAACTGCGAACCTCACAAGCAGTTGCTTATAGAAAAACACGTCACGAAAAATCTAGGGTCACTATAGCAATTTTTTATAAGTATACTTAAAAACAACAAAACATTGTCTAAGTTTGCCCTTACAAAAGGTTTCAGTTTTTTATTTACATAGCATCATCAAACTATACTCGCAAGTCTAATCTCTCAAAGCTCCAATAACGTGACGAAATTAATGATTCCGTATAGATGTTAGAAAATAATGATGTAATGTTTTGTGGACACTCATAATAAAATCGCTCCGCTCACTACTTAGCTATAGGCCACCATTTCAGTTGACATCCATTAATTAAGTAGGTACCATAAATTGCGCTAACAGAGTGACGAAACCCCGCTTAAGAGTTGAGCTAAGCAGCTACTTGTTTGCCCACTAGGATTATTTGTTTAGTAATACTTAACAGCTGGCATTTAGGGATCACGATTCTATTGTGAAGTCCATAATGTCTCATTATAATTTGCTCTAAGACTCGAACGAAGAATTTAAAACGTTGAATAATAAAGCATCCTTCTCAAGATTCTCAAGCGATTTCAGTCATAATTCTCTAAAACCCTGGGGTACGTAGTACGTAAGCGTTTCTTTTAATCCAAATAATAAGTATGACAAGACAAATTGCGCTTTGTTGAATTTTGATTTATATCACGCCCACATGCCTTCTAACACGGGTAGGACCACACAAGCTTAATGTACTTACAGTTAGTTTACCACACAAGTACTTAAAAATTATACAGTAACCGAAAAAGCGTGCGTGGTCGAAATCCATCAAAGATTATGCCTCCTTGCTCCAAAAACCTTCGATAAGCCTCCGCTGATCTGATACAAATGCCGCTGACAAATTTGACGATAACATAATGAATATAATTTCAATTTGTATTATTATCATGACAACCTTTATAACTTACCACTAGATGATACGGGTATTGTATATACATACGTTTTAATATAGCCATGTAAAAGTTTGCTCAACATAAAAGAACCGTACTTCAACTCTAAATCTTTAAAGCTTTTTCCTAACGGTAACAGTAAGCTCTAAAAAGGCTACATATAAACAATGACATGCCCTTAAAGATACGAATAAGAGCATTAACTTAATTCAAACAAATGATTGAACCACACACAACGAATACGAGCATAACAATTTATCACGAATGTCACGGCTTACAGGACGCGTGCTGACATCTATCGAAAACATTTTGTAACGAAGCCGCACATAACTCATGGAAGTTGCAAATATACAAATGCTAAAATGTCGTGGTATTAATTACCTACTTAATACGGCAATTCTTGCATAATGATGAAACTTTAGAATAGGACACAATGTCCTTTCTTGAACTGCGCGACCCGAAATTGTCTGTTTAGGATTTAAAGCCTGCTTGCTTGAACTTACAATCACGATCACAGTAAAAACTTTGATATTAAAGCTTGAGGTAATGTTAAACTTGTAGGAATTTATATTAGACCTGATAAGCTATTTTTAGGTCTACCTAAAGCTTTACCTAAAGCTCATGTTTCTTGTTTAGTTAATTCATTTTATGTCTAAATAACCATAAGTATATTCGCTTCTTATACTAAAAGAATGGGGCATGGTTAACTGTTTTTATTAAATATCGACGGTAAATTAAATTCACAAATCACAGTCATAAGTTGGTTTGAACGTAAGAGTACCAGGCTAACATAATCAATGAAGAGGTTGCAAATAAAAGATTACACATTATTAGCTTCCTTGTAACGTTGCGGGCGTTTATCACTAGCATTTTGTAAGCTAATCTGGCTCATTAGTCATTTGGAGTTGCAAATCAGTAAATGTTAACTAGTAGGCTAATTTACCTACTTAGCGGATTCCATAATAGGTATTTTCCAAGATAGAACCGTATAATTATCTCAATTAAGATTACATATTTATCGACGCTAATTGCTAGCTTTTATAACAGTTGCTATTTCGAAAACAAGATGCCCAATTATGGCCATTTAAGAGTCAAAATCAACAGCCGTATGTCCATTAAAGTCCACTTGCAAATTGATCCAGTATCGACATTTCAACCGCATTCTGTTTGCATTTTCTTACCTACATTGAGGTGTTAATTAATTCCAACCCGCTAACCCACTGTTGGAGGTATTATTTATTTAGTGACGTTGGGTTGCTCAGAAGTAGCTCAGCAACGCAATTAATTCCAAAATTAATGTTCATTCTATGTTTTATACAGATATTGTATTAGGTTCTCCAGTTTTCCGTACCCGTATTCGACCTTTAGAAAGTCACAGTTGCCATCCACCAGTCGATAATGAGAAATATCTCCTTTATCTCTGTCAGATGTACAACACATAAACAGTTCGAAAACACCGTCCACCGCTTTTTGGCCGGACATTTTTGACGCGCGTTGCTCATTTACTTACACAGCGCGACAACAGTGGCACTACCGTGACACCACAAGATAAGTATGTGGAAACGACACGGTGAATGTGACGAGTGATTTAAACATTTTAAAGTTAAGTCCCAATCGGCGACTGTCGATACCAGACACGTAGGGCCGTAGAAAGTGAGACATGCTAGCTTTAATGGACAAGGATTTTCGAATTTTAATTAGTTAGGTATGCAGTGTTTTGCGTATATTTTTGCATAGCGTTGATATGGCATGAGTTTGTAGGATTGTTTCTTTGTCTTTGTAAGGCGGGGTGGGGAAGAATTCATACATGTGGATGATCGATAGATGGAAATGAACTACAAAGTATACATACTTTAACGTAATTAAATATTTTCTAATGAAATCAATACTAACTACGCTCTCCGCCTAAAGAGAATCTAACCCATTGCACCTAGCCCTTCGCTCGCTGAGTCGGAGGATACGTCTTAGTGACGTAAAATTGTAACCTCACTATTACTAGGAGTTTAAAAATTCAAAGAACTTTTGCCTTTACAAGTGATCAATCAAATATACAGGTTTAGTTTTATCCTCAATTCTTTCCTTTCTGCAATAATTAATCGTGGAAAATGTTGCCACCTACTATCAAGCAGGTCATCCATCATCATACTGTTATGTTATTCATGATTATTCTCGTTCTTTACCTCAGAATGACTTCTATTACCAGCACCTGTCATTATTGAAATTTCACCCTTTGTTTCCATTTACAATAACTGAAATTGTAAACAATGTTTGTTTGGAAAATACAGCGGCGTTGCTGCCAAGTTAAATGAGATAGCATAAAAAAAGTTACATTCCGTACATTTTAAAAGTTACATTACATCTTCCATAGATAGAATATAGAAGATTTGTATCCGGTAAATTGACATAAATTTGATGAAGCCATATCATAGATTTTCGGTTTATTAAAAGCAGCCGAGAAGATGCATCACTAAACAAGATTTCAATTCGATTAACTAAAACATGAATGTTTATTACAACAGTCAAGGAAGTAAATTGATACTTTGCAAATTAAAAGATTTTAAACACACATAAGTCGTTGATCAAAGAACATACACAGTAACTGAAAATTATGAACATTCCAACATTATGCGATTGGAGGTGATGACATGTCCCTCCATTCAGGATTCGTAAATCCGACACCCGAGTTGTGATTTTCGCCAGCCCGCACCCGGCCCGCACCGCGTTCAGGTTCACCCACTTTCTACCGGAACGCAATTAAAAATAATTTGCATTTCTCTTTGTGAGACTGTCAATACGCGAATTTGTACCGAGCGTGTCGGAACCAGAGCAAGATGACCCCTCCGATTCTACGGACCGCTTTGTTAATGGAAAAGAAACCTTGACTTTCACAGGAAAACGGTTAATTATATGTTGAAAAGCATGTGAGGAAGTGCAGCCTGTCATTGATCTGGAAAGCTTGAGTATTCAAAAGAGATTCGTTTAATTGGCTGAAAGGGCACAACTACTGGCTTGCTATATTATTGTCATCGCACAGGGTAACCGTTCTGTTCACGATGGAGCTTCAAGCATGTTTCATTTATGTATATAAAGAATGAAGACTATTTTTATCATCTAAGATAGATAGATTTTACCTGATTATTCTATGGCAACAAAAACAAGATTGGCATCGCGAAATTCAACCGCGATGCCAATCTCAAACGCCAACTTTAGGAAATTAAAAGTCCGTTATTTACTTAACCTCGTAACTTGCTCTGAATTAGCAAGCTACTGCTTTCTGACAACTTCTTATCCAAATTGATGGGTCTTAAAATCGTTCCATTAGCACCTATCAATAATTTTCAAGATCAAAATACTTGCGAATTGCAACACTTTAATCTTGAAGATTATATTCACTCTCAAATGCTTTTACAGACCTTGACCGCAAATTTTCGCTGATTGTGTACATTGGACGTCTCGATATGAGCTCTATCACTCTCCACGCTATTCACCGTGGAGCTAAGAGCTTTCAACCTATCATTTATTGTTATTCCTTAGTCATATTATTCTTTAAAATTCTATGAAGTTTTGTTCTTTATGCTCGACCTAATTCAAAGCTTTTAATACCAATATAGAAAGTTCAGTATTACATGGTTATTTCCCTGTAAAATATTAAAATACTTTTAGTCAGATATACAAGTCCACGTATGATGTCTGTTGATCGTAATTAATACTTTTCCGTTATTATTAAATCCTTTTTTAATTTAACTTATTTCTAAGAAGTTTATCGCATCCTACAATCATTATTAGAATGCCAATGAATACTACTACCACCTCAAATCCGCGGGTATCGTCAAACTAATTGATTATGTAACCTGTACAGTACCAACTTACAACAGCTGTGCACACTTTTGGTCGTAATATTCTGTAATAGGTTCTGATGATGATAAACAATAAAAAAGACAATGCTCGCAACAAGCGACAAGAATTTAAACACTATGAGCATGTAAACACCTGATGCAGGAGTCACCTGCGAGGCTGATGTGATTTATGAACCCCGGCATTGTGTTGTCGCCGTGGACTGAGCGTAAACTATGAACGACCTAACCTGAGGTCGACGCGGTTCAGATAACAACTTCCATGCCCACATTGTTTGATCAAATGATGCGTTTTCTATTGGAGTGTCAGTTTGTTTAGAGATCTAGGTAATCTGATCGTTCAGAAGTGATCTTTCGAACAAACAATTAATATTTTCGTTAACTTTACTGGTCTCCCTATAATATATTGTATTTAAAACTTTCAGTCCTTAACAAAAAGGAAATTAACAATCCTAAACGTATTATAAATTAGTATTCTACTGTACTTGTACATAAAGATTTGTATGTGAAATAAGAAACTAACTTTTAGAGACTACAAACTAAAGAAGTGAAAATTATACTTCCTAATAAAATACAATCCGTAATTTAATTCTCCTATTCGGGACAAAAGTTTATTTTTGTGTATATTGTTGAGATTTATAGAAGGGCTCGTTAAAATAGACATCTAACCTTTACAACAATAACACTTACGAAACGTATTACGTATTTTCTAAATCGGCTAGTAAGTTGAGTAGGCAGTTCATTTCATCTTTTCTAAGTTCACTCAAGCAGACAACAATCAGTTTCATTATCTTCCTACAGAATAGTGTATGATCACCTACGCTAAGTAACTTATATAAGAAAATTACGATATATTATATCTCTACCTACATTTTATTGTCACACGTTGTCCGTGTCATATAGCTTGCTTTTGACGTTCTTTTTTCCATGTCTAAACTTAATTCTAGATGTCTAAATTGAAGTGTGATCGATTGTCACACTGCAAGGGTTGTTGTTGTTGTGTTATATACTAGTATTTTTTTGTACTTAAGCATTTCAGGTTCTTTTATTTTTTATCAATTCGCATAATAATATAAATAGGGACATAGTAAACATAGAACTTTTCGTTAAAAGATTTGTTTTCGGGATAAACACAGATTAAAATGATGTTAATAATTAAAGAATTATTAACATCATTTTAATCGCAAATTAAGTAGAAATAGAACAATAAATAAAGATTTACCGTAAAACACTCCAACATTGCCCACATTTTTCGAATAATTAAAATTTTTGTTATTTTTTTGTATGGGGACACAAGTATTTTCTATTAGCATCTGCAACTATAGAATATTTTGCATGTATTATTTTATAAGATTTTGTTATTCGTCAATATTAAATCAAGTATTTTATTATTTTTAAAGGCGGGCAATGTTATCTCGACTTATTGCCAACATTGCCCGCGTTGATTTTTGACGCAAATATCTCCTCTCCGGCCTCTAATCAGCTGACAGCAAAACCTGTACAAGAATTCTGACCAAAACTGGCCTTTACTTTAAAACTAAAGCGAATCCATGACAGGTTTCCTACCAAAATCCATGTTAGGCTAGTTGGGCAAAATTACGCTGACCTTGTTAGCATTTTCCATACAATTCGCTTTTCGCCTTTAGTAAAGTGATAGGGTTGGTACATCTCAGTAAACTGTTCTTGACTTTTTATTTCTTTTTATGTTAATAAAAAAACAAGATTATCTTCTATTGAATTATTTAAAAAACTTTTGAGTAACATGTTTGATTCAACAGATTCACATGCAAGTATTAACATTTATTCCGTGTTATTTTTAATACATTCTGGTTCCAATCTTTCGTCTGGACATTCTTTGACGAATTCGAGATTTTGTTCTTGCTTTTAAGAAATAATAAAAATAAATTATCTAAATAATCAAGATAATAATAATTAGCAAAAAAAAAAAAAACTCGGATGTGTCAACCCTAAGCTTATTTTGACTGCGGGCAATGTTGTCAATAGTAGATCGCAAAAATACCAGATAACTTTGCCCACCATTATAACTTTAGTTATACAAGAGCTGCATCAATGACAATAAAGTTATAATAATACCTTAAGTTTTTTGTACAACATAATATAAATTAAACTCATCTGTGTTTTCTCCATCACGCACAATCCACTTTTGAATTTTCACCAAAATTTGCCCGCAAAAATACACTCTGTCTTTGACGAGTTCCAACAAGTTACTGAGTGACTTTAGCGTTACATCCAATAGACAGTGGTGCTAAACACAAAACCTATTTTCTACCAAAGTCAATAAATGTCACCATAGTATTCAGATATTTTTGCTATTAAAAGTTTTGCTTAAAAATTGGTCTTCGGGCAAAATTACCCTCGGTGGCAATGTTGGAGTGTTTTACGGTATTGTTCTATTTCTACTTAATTTGCGAGTTATCGACATACTGATGATCTGATGCTATATCCTTAATTAACAAAAAAAATATATATAAAAACGTATAAATTGCATATTTGTTTACCAAAAGCAAAGGATACCGTACACCCAGAAACGCCAGATACGTACGATACCTTTCGTTCTCCGTTCCCCGGTTTTCTAGACCATTTCGTAAAGATCACAGTTAGCTCGTAAATTGGAAGGTCTTCACGGATCCCGCTAGAGCGGGGGGTGGGTTGGCTCACGACTCAATGTTTATCCACAACATAACAAATTGCCACAGACAAATCCCGCAAACAGTACTTGGATAGTCGCTCTGTATATTAGAAATGGATTTTTGTTGGTTTTATACCTTGAAATTTGCCGTGTGGTGCCCGAATGTGCCAAAGAATAAAAGCACCACATCTCTTCCCGTGGATGACGTCATACTGATGTATGGACCAGAAGGAGTGATGGATTTTACCAAACCCCCAAGGCCCATAATGGGTTTTACTGGAGAGAACCCTGTCTAGAAGTTAGACGTTATATGGACAACCCATATATAACTTGAAATTCAGGCGAGACATTATTTCTGATACGTTTTTGTTGTCTGTTAAAAGTAAACAAACAACAAAAGCTTTTTATATTCAATGTTCTTTGGTATGGGCTGTAGGAAATGTAAAACGGATTAATGTGAGTGCGTATTGACAAGATAATAATACATCACCAATTGCAAAATCTTGTTCTTAAGTCTGTTTGTTGTTCTCGGGGTAGACAACCTCGATGGGTCTTTACTGTTGGAACTTTTGTGGAAAGAACTTTATGAGTTTTCTAATAACTGCACCCACTAATAAGTTCGCTTAAATATGTTTTTCTTTCTGACCAGGAGTCCGTAAACAGCTGTAATTATAAGCATTGTTCAGACTGTACCTTGTTTAACGGTTTTTTACTGTTTTTACATTACAACGATTACATTTTATCTAGTCGTTTCGCGCGGCTGCTGGAACAAATTCCATTATATATTTTATACTCAGTCAGTATTAAAGAAACAGTTATTCGTCTGTGTGGTCCATATACAGGGGTTTTAAGGGTCATTTTGTCGGATCGTTTACTAGAAATTGGTCAATATAGCAAGCGGACAGCACTAGCTTCGTCGGGGCATCAGTTTGCGGGCCGTTTCGTGCTCGTGCAGACATTTCTGGGTCAAAGGTATTTATTTACCTAACAGATATATCGGGTGATAGCCTTTTTTGCAACTCGACTCGCAGCTCGCCACCCGCAAATAAGCAGCCTTAACACCACTCGCCATCAAAAATCATTCGCCCGTAGCTTTTCAGTCAGTATTTATTAAGCTGTAAATATAATTTTTATTATCCGAATGCCTCGTAAGTTTCAGCATCGTCAGAAAGCATTACGTTTACTGTTAAATGCATTTCAATACGTTATTTTATTAATTGCCATCGATAGTCCGGGATCCGTAGTACATTGGAATCAAGTGATTACTAACAAGCTAATTTTTCGTGAGTAGCTTAATTTTAATGAGACGCCCAAAAATATCCTATACTCAACTTTTGATTGTGGTAGCTAACAGAGATATCGAGGATTAAATATGTCGATTTGATGATCCAAAAAAATTGATAACTAACCGGTTGTTTTTTAGTTATATCGTAAGATAATGATCTAAATTATATGAAAAAATATTTGTCCTACAAAACCTATGGTTTGATCAAAGAGTCCCCCATTTCCAAAATGTATCGAAAACGAGGTCAAAATAAATGATTACTAACCAGCTGATTTTTTGTTGTATACTTAATTAATATTTATAAAATCTAACGGACATATTGTCCGACAAATTTCGTGGTACGTTATCCCGGTCCTACGCCTAGACATTGTTAATACCACAAGACCAATTATCTCATTAGTAACTGTAGGACAAAAATATTACTGAATAGGTTAGTGTGTTCCTTGCCCAAATGTAACAATGTCCTACAAAAAAACAGGTAGGTATCGCTAGTCCGACAAGAATTGTAATTTTTAAGTTTGCCTATTTGTAACATAGAAAGTTAAGTCGGCGTCAGTGTAACAACACACCCGCAATAAAATATAATTTGTAATTATATCGAAGACATATTTCGTCTGTTATCGCATCTACTCAGTTGGCGTAATGGCAAGGATCGAACTCCTGTCACTGACTGGTGACTGTGCGTCACCGAGTTCGATCCTCCGAAAGAGAATTCTTTTTGTGATTATGGATAAGATAGTGATTTTTTTAAATTTAAATAACTTTATTTTATAGTTATCTAGGTAAAAAAATATTGTAGGTATTAAGTATTTATATATTTATTTATAGTATTTATATATATATATAAGGAATTGCACGCTTATTGGGCGGTAATTTAGACATAATCCAGGTATTGTTTGCTAATAGAGATTTATATTCTTCATCCATAGCCTCTTGCCATTGCTCTTTATCGGTACTAGACATCGCTTCTTCAAGCGTTGCAGGGTCAGTTAACTGTATGGCACACATTTAATTACATTGCTATCTTCAAATGATGAATTCATCGGATGATGAATTGACGGATGGACAGACATGACGAATCTATAAAGGTTCCGTTTTTGCCATTTGGCTATGGGACCCTAAAAATAAGTTATTATGACTGGTTGGTAATAATCTATTGTGACCTCGTTTTCGATACATTTTGGAAATGGGGGACTCTTTGATCAAACCATAGGTTTTGTAGGACAAATATTTTTTCATATAATTTAGATCATTATCTTACGATATAACTAAAAAACAACCGGTTAGTTATCAATTTTTTTGGATCATCAAATCGACATATTTAATCCTTGATATCTCTGTTAGCTACCACAATCAAAAGTTGGGTATAGGATATTATTGGGCGTCTCATCGAAACGAAGCTATTCACGAAAATTCAGCTTGATAGTAATTATTTTTACATCGAGGATGTGTACTACAACTTTGGACCGTAGGACCGGGATAACGTACCACGAAATTTGTCGGACAATATGTCCGTTAGATTTTATAAATATTAATTAAGTATACAACAAAAAATCAGCTGGTTAGTAATCATTTATTTTGACCTCGTTTTCGATACATTTTGGAAATGGGGGACTCTTTGATCAAACCATAGGTTTTGTAGGACAAATATTTTTTCATATAATTTAGATCATTATCTTACGATATACCGTAAAACACTCCAACATTGCCCACATTTTTCGAATAATTACAATTTTTGTTATTTTTTTGTATGGGGACACAAGTATTTTCTATTCGCATCTGCAACTATAGGATATTTTGCATGTATTATTTTATTAGATTTTGTTATTCGTCAATATTAAATCAAGTATTTTATTATTTTTAAAGGCGGGCAATGTTATCTCGACTTATTGCCAACATTGCCCATGTTGATTTTTGACGCAAATATCTCCTCTCCGGCCTCTAATCAGCTGACAGCAAAACCTGTAGAAGAATTATGACCAAAACTGGCCATTACTTTAAAACTAAAGCGAATCCATGACAGGTTTCCTACCAAAATCCATGTTAGGCTAGTTGGGCAAAATTACCCTGACCTTCTTAGCATTTTCCATACAATTCGCTTTTCGCCTTTAGTAAAGTGATAGGGTTGGTACATCTCAGTAAACTGTTCTTGACTTTTTATTTCTTTTTATGTTAATAAAAATACAAGATTATCTTCTATTGAATTATTTAAAAAACTTTCAAGTAACATGTTTGATTCAACAGATTCACATGCAAGTATTAACATTTATTCCGTGTAATTTTTAATACATTCTGGTTCCAATCTTTCGTCTTGACTTTCTTTGACGAATTCGAGATTTGTTCTTGCTTTTAAGAAATAATAAAAATAAATTATCTAAATAATCAAGATAATAATAATTAGCAAAAAAAAAAAAACTCGGATGTGTCAACCCTAAGCTTATTTTGACTGCGGGCAATGTTGTCAATAGTAGATCGCAAAAATACTAGACAACTTTGCCCACCTTTATAACTTTAGTTATACAAGAGCTGCATCAGTGACAATAACGGTATAATAATACCTTAAGTTTTTTGTACAACATAATATAAATTAAACTCATCTGTGTTTTCTTCATCACGCACAATCCACTTTTGAATTTTCACCAAAATTTGCCCGCAAAAATACACTCTGTCTTTGACGAGTTCCAACAAGTTACTGAGTGACGTTAGCGTTACATCCAATAGACAGTGGTGCTAAACACAAAACCTATTTTCTACCAAAGTCAATAAATGTTACCATAGTATTCAGATATTTTTGCTATTAAAAGTTTTGCTTAAAAATTGGTCTTCGGGCAAAATTACCCTCGGTGGCAATGTTGGAGTGTTTTACGGTAACTAAAAAACAACCGGTTAGTTATCAATTTTTTTGGATCATCAAATCGACATATTTAATCCTCGATATCTCTGTTAGCTACCACAATCAAAAGTTGAGTATAGGATATTTTTGGGCGTCTCATTAAAATTAAGCTACTCACGAAAAATTAGCTTGTTAGTAATCACTTGATTCCAATGTACTACGGATCCCGGACTACGACTGTAATGCGGAGAAAACTCAAAACTTATAGTTATGAGCTTCGTTTAGGGTCCCGTATCAAAATATATTATTATTTTTTTATGTATGTGTTCATTTGTATCCGATGTGATTTTCTTGTACTTTTTGCTCAATATTACTATTAATAAACTAAAATAAATTGTGTTACCAAATAATGACACGGAACCCTTCGCGCGCGAGTCCTACTCACGTTTGTCTGATTTTTTTATGATGTACTTACTGCATAATCTTGATACATAAAAATGTTCCATAAATACCTATTTATTTTTAATTAGTGTTTTACTTTGTCCACATTTTACAAGAAAGCGAGAATTGTGTGTAATCCAGTAATAGCTTAACTCTATTTTTTTGTGGATGCAGTTATCTTTCTTTTTAAATTAATTCAGCGCAAGCTTAAACGTGATAATTTTGCTGTAGGTGTTGTTTTTTTATGAGTTTAATCTGCTTAAGCTCTTTGGCGCGACTTGTCAACCTTAATATAATGTCTGAAGATTTTTGCTGCATTAATTTTTACGTACTTTTTGCTGGCATCACTGTCATTTGAAATTTGATCGTATTATATAGCTGTCAGATATTGAGAACGACCTTATTTATTTATTTATTTATTTATTTATTTATTTATTTATTGTATAGAGGAGAAGGTGGTAATGTGACCCCCCACTTTGTTTTTGAGGATTTAATTCTAAAATAAAGGAATTAAAAATATGAAACGAAGAATATTGGGTTCAGTATTTATTTGTGCGTTCACATCTTGCTATAAAATAAATTAAACTAGCTAAACAAAATTCAAATTATCAATTATTCTAAAGTAATCAAATTTGGCATCTCGAGATCAACTGATGGTTATGTGGCCCCCTGGGGGTCACATTAAATGTATTGACACCTAACGACAGAAGTCACAAATATAATAGTCCCCTTCTGAACCTGCACAGGCGATATGAGCCCATAATTCGCAACTCTGACACTGTATCCATTTCTCTCCAGGTCTGTCATTGGTATAAATGGTTTCGCAAAACATACAGGGTACATTTTCGTTGTCAGGAGCCCTATTTAGATTTATGTCATCAAAATTGACGTTTGTTTCGTCACTGTCGGAACTACTGCTGGGTGTCACATCTCTCCTGCGCCGTACACTTACTCCACTAGTGCTTGCTCCATCACCTGTCTTGTCTGACACCTTGTCCACGTCCGCGACCACTGCCTCGTCCGCGCCCTCTTACACGATTCTCTGATACTTGCAATGATTCGGTTAATTGGTTTTTATATGGCGATGATGTGATAACGTTTGCTCGAGTAGTCTTTCTTCCACGATTAGAAGTGCGTAAGTACAAAATAAAAATAGTTATGTAAATGCACAAGTCTTATTTGTAATGTGGCCCCCGGGGCCATGATACAACCAATGTCGGGGGGCCAAATTAGAGTTATTCAAAATATTTTGTTATACAACCTAAAACAATATGAAATAGTGAAAAAATGCATATTTACCTTATAAATACTGTAGACCACAGTGTCACGACACAATGTTCAAAACCACAGCAAATTTGATCAATTGTTTTACCAATTAAGGAATAAAACTCACAGTAGTAAAATAAGATTCGCGGGTACGAGTTTCAACTTGTTCAAATGACGAACGAACGCAACCGCCCCAAGCGGATTTATAGGTTATTCAATCAATAGTATACTAAAATGATCTCGTTGCGCCAAAATAATACTAAATGCCGTTGTGGGAACTAACTAATATTGAAGGGGGCCAATAAACCTGCGGGGGTCATATTACCACCTTCTCCTCTAAGCATTACACTATCTTTACAGGGAAGCCTAATACGATTGTGTAATAAACATGTCAAATTATAATATAAAAACTACTAAAAAACCACAAACCTTACTTTAAAAAATACATTAAATTACCATATTATATATATCATGTCAATAAACCTTACTAACTACTTAATGTCCTATAAAACAATGTCAAAAATTTACAAAGTTGAAAAAATTACAATTAAACAATTAAATTAATGTTTCATTTCCATATAAAATGATATAATTTATACTGTACCAGCTGATCCACCCGCGGCTTCGCCTGCTTCCCATGTTTTCTCACCTCTTAAACCTTCCCTAGGCTACTACGTCTATTTTAATACCATAAACACCTAAATCGGCCCTAGTTTCGGCTCCGTGGCTCTACCATGCACAATGAAAATCAGTTCATGAGTTTTTGAGTTAGAAGGCTTAGAACATTTTCATTGTTTACTCTTAGTAATAGACGTATGTGAACAGTGAAACAACTAAACAACCGTGTCAAAGTAGCTTTCATGTACACTTGCAAAGGAATTCAATTCCGAGGTGCCTATATAATGATACTTTGTTTCATGTTAAGGTACATTAACGTTTACATTAGACCGTTTCCCGATATACTTTATGTTGTCGTTTTAATAAGCCGGTTTCTAGCTCAGTGGAGCTCTTGCTCGCCGACTTAGGTTCTAAGACGAATATCTTAGTACGTTCTCGGTATTATATCCCCTGAAGCAAGTGATGGTGCAGCGAGCGGCGCAATGACTGGTTCAACTATGTCTGAGCTGTCGGCTCGGCACGTGCTTTGTCCGTTCTCGTTTCTCACTATTTCAGATCAGCTCTTTATTACCATCATTTATTGCCACGATCTATCCTTTCTCTGTTGTCCAACGATCACGGACATTTCATGAACACGCGTTTACCGACCGGCGACCACACTGCAATGGTTTTCAGCTTAAACTATTTGTTTCTAGATAATGGAATGCTATTTTTCTTAGTTGCGTAAGAGCATCGAAAATATGCACGGGAAAGTTTTGTTTATACATGATGTCACTATATTCATCTTGTTATGCGAAGAATTTAATCTCGCCACCACATACCAGAACGCTTACCTATGTTGATTATAAGAGATGCCATTCTATTAAGTGGAAAGGCGCAAAATCAGGAATTTTATCTAGATGTGGGACAGCGGATTATTAATGATGCACTTTTTTCTTTGTGTCTGCGATATTGGGTGGAGCAATCGGTGTTATTTTAAAATTTATTACCGTATTGACATAAGTTATGTAACGATCGCGGTGTGAACAGAGAAATCCGTGTATCGGCTGTGTCGTCGCCAATGTCGCGAATCGCGTTTGGTTCAACGGAACGTGTCATGTGGACCCTGTTCCCCGCCGGTGTACACAATGTTCAACTGACTTTATCTCTTACTTATCAAAAAACAAACAAACAACAATAAAGTCATCAAGCGTAAAGGACATTGCACATATTTGTGTTTATGTAACTTTGGATGTCGATATCGAAACCGGGTGATCTTTTTGGCTAATTCGGTCGGACGAAAAACTGTTTCAAAATCGCAAAGGTAATAATTATTTATCGATAACTTTATTATCAGAGCAGACTCGATATGAAAAAATACTGGGCCATGTACTGACTATTAATACAATTGATTGGTGTTCTCGCGCAAGGCTCTCCATTCACGCGTTTTATAGCGACTCTTTTTAACGTGAAATTTAACAGTCGGTCTTGTATTTTGTTTTTCTTTTTTATGCAGTGAGTTACGAGTTCTCCGCAAGACATTCTGTTGACAGTAATGTTAGTGTTCGTAGAGGGCTCGATATATCATTGCCAGCCACAACTTAAAGCACTATTAGTAAAGCTCCATACGAGCTGCTGAAGGCCGAGGTAAGAATAACCCTGTAATTTCATTTGTAATCACACAGTAATGAGTTATGCATGAATCATCCTCGTATTAATCATTCAATAACCGCAGAGCTTTTATTGAAGCTATTTATTTTAGATTACAGGGTTTACAGAGCTCGTATAGAGATAAAGCTACGTTCATATTGGTTCACTAAATTGCTTTGGAAATTGATTGCAGCACTACGATTATCCGTGTAAACTAGCCTTTAACGGCGCATAAAAACAAATAACTGTCAATTATTGGCAAAGCGAAACTTGCTGGTCAGTAATTAAAATTGCAGCTTTGTCATGTTTTGCAGTTGTTCGTTGGTTTAATTAGTGACTGTGGCAGAAACAACAAAGTGTTGGGGGCCAATCGATTGACCCGATCTGAGTCTGTCTGCAGTTATTGGATTTTATATAACGAAGAGGTGGTTGTATAAAATGGCGCGTTGGCCGCGAACTCTGGATTAACATCTCTGCCGCCGACATCGACCCCGGTGACTGGTTCTTTACTGGTGTATTTCAAAGCACTTATTGGGACTCGGTGAATTATACGAGAAGTCGATTAGCATCGTGTTTACAAAGGTCCTGTAGTTTTGAAATGAATTGCAAAATTTGTAAATATGAATTGTTATTCATTTTGCAATTGTAAATTGAGCCATTGACCGTGAGTATTGCAAAATAAATGAGGCGTCTTTAAAGTATGTAAACATTGTATTGTTTTGGGCGCCAACAGCTCTGTCTGGCGTCTCAGCGCCTAAGTTCATTACTAGCCCCTTCATTCTCCGTTTCTCAATGCAAATTTTTCATCTCGCATTTGAATGCGGGATACTATTAGCGAGTATTGTGAAGAGAGACGTTCAGCGTTGGTACACAGCTAGTGGGGCTAAATGATGGCGAGATATGAATCGTTTAATAGGCAAGTGTGAACAGAGCTGCTATTGTCGGGCCCATTAACAAACGAGTTTTGACACGCGAGTGTGTACTTGCGAAATGTTCAACTCACGACCAAATAAATAAATACTTATTTACATCATTGCCCAAGCGTTGATAAGTAATTTAATTAGAACAGATAATTGAATATCAACTACAATAACGAGACGGACTATTATTGCAACAAATTAATCAAAGTTATGATCCGCGCATGCGTCTGGCTTTGTTACAGTAAGCTTATTTATTGTGAAATATGTTTGGGTATGTTAACAAAGGCAATAATTCTGTGAATGTGGTAATACAGTTAATGGTTTGTGTTTGAAGGGTGTTGATCTTGATGGTTCGGCGTCGCGACTCCCCGGCGTCTGCCGTGTGCCAGAACGCGCGTGTCAGATATCTCGGTAACAAAAACACTTGTAAATCCGTTTACAGCAGTTTCCTTCTCTACCGATAGCTGGCACGCAGTGAGCGCGCGACTGTGGAATATTTCAAGTGCATTTGACTTAGTTGAAATCGATGTTACTGTGATATCATATTCACTCGCTGCTTTGTTGAATTTATGCATGTTTTATTCATGTGCTTTATTTATATCTGTTTCCGTATTCTCGAACGGTTTATTAGCATTTATTTATGAGTTTGGGAGCAAGTAAAGTTTGTGTATTAGGTACGATGTGATTTGTCTATTTTCGAACTTAGATTTACTTGAGTTAACTTGATGTTATAAATGTAAATTTAAGTTAAGATTTCGTCTTCATTTCATAAAATGTATACCTACAACATAACAACTTCTCAAACAAAAATAATTATTATCTAGATGTATTATTTTAGTTTACTGAATATATTAGCGATGTATCACAAATCCATAGTAGGTATTTCCCTTTTCAAACACTCGTCTACGAATGCAAACACCAGCCTATAATACCGAATGCTTATTATAGGCCTCTTCTTTATCTATCTTGGGCGATTTTCAGCCAACCGAATTTAGTGATTTCCTGCTGCCTTGACAATAATTTCACTTTATTTATATTATGTTATCTGAGAATATTCTATTGTTGTTTTTAGATATTGCGCCATGTTAGGAAAGGACCGCGTTCAATGTACTTTCTTCTATGTAAATGGCCGTCGATGTCTTTATGTAGGTGCCTACTCAATTATGTATTCAAACTTTTTGCTGACATCTTAGATACCAACTAGTTTTTACACTAGAATCTATTTATAATCTGTACTGTATACTCAGTTTATCTTCCTAGTCATTTTCTTTCTGACAACGCCCACTGCCTTCTGTTTACCATAAATGTCATAGAAATGTAGAAAATTATGCTACTCTATAATCCAAGAAAGTTTTCGATCGGTATTGAAAGTCGATTGAGCAATAAACGGTTTGATATTTGTTAACTTGGACATTTATTGTTAAATTCTGGAATGACTTTTATGGCTTAGTTAGATACCTACTATATTTATATACTTCCTAAAATAGAGACGTATCTTAAATTTCTCTATTAAAATTTATTATTTACTGAAAAACTAAGCTTGAGCATGCTATTTTGTGCTTAGATAAATAAATAAATAAATATTACTGGACAATAAACACAGCAACATCTAGCCCCGTGGTAAGCTCGAAGCTTGTGTTACAATACATACATGGTTAATACAAATATACAGTTTGTAAGATAAGAAGGTGTTATTTGTGTTATAGGATTGGAATGATTTTTTCCTAAAATCGATAACAAAAATAATCACTCACAGACATCAAACCAAGTAAGTAGTACCTATCCTAGAACTTATTAATTTAACAATAAAATATGCAAAAAAATGTTAAAAAGTTTGATCTATATCTTTTTACCAACTTCCAAACCATCATAATCATCATCATCATTACAACCCATGTTACGTCCCATCACCTATGACACCTAGGAAGATAATTAATGCTGCATTTGTCCAAGAGCTATAGTAGCCTCGGGGCCGACTGTACTTTCTTGGGTAGCGAGCACTCACCATTATGTAGGGAAGTTGTCGTGTAGCGAGCAATTTGCGCCAGAACCTGCGTTTTTCTAAACCCAACCTTCCTTAATTAGCAGAGAAACCGATCCGACTTCTATGCTAATGCATTTTCTTCTATATTCGAAAGTACCATCTTTACTAGAATTATGCGCGCTGTTATCATACATTTTACTTTTACGTGAGGTCTAAAATTCTTGTAAGTCGATTCGTTGAACGAGACTGAAATTGAAAACGTTTACGAGTTTTTATATCGAAAGTAGCTTTGGTTGACTGCTACTGTAAACCGCTTTGTGTCGAAAGTAAGATTGGATTGTTTTCTATTTCTTCTATTTTTTTATTGATTTGTAAAAGATTAAATCTACTGAAATCATTTTTGAAATTTGATAAAATCATTATTTAAAATCATTATTGTATCAAATAATCAAATTTCAAAAATTCACAATCATTAAAAAAATCTTACCTACCATAAAAGGGCTAATAACAAGACAGCGTTCCTAAGCCATAAAAATCACATATAGGCTTGTTGAGGGTTACGTCAATCAATATTAGATATACTAGGGAAATTAAATATCATTGCAATATTTGCAATACACTGCTTTCTCGATTTTCTCTTCCCTGTTTAAATCACTGTATACAAGTAACGTAGACTTATCTTGTTTGATTATTTTAAGCTAAGAAGCTGTAGGATAGCTTTAGTGTAGGCGTATCGAGTCCAATTATGTCGCGCCGAGAACGAATTTATGGCGACACGCGACGCGACGGACGCTCTCACCTTGACATGTCGCAGACATCACATCTGAACCGGACCAGTAGCCGGACCTTCCGGGCCCTACCGAAATCACAATAACCATAAACTCTATCACAATTATACATAAACATCAAAAGAATCCGCAGTCATAACACCTAAACAGCTTTGGAATCCATCGAAACTAACCACTGAATTTATTTAAATGTAAACATTAATATATGCGCATACAACTGCGGATATTGTGTCTCTGGTTGCGGCGGAGGCTGCGCGAGCGCAAGTCCTAGCTCTCGAGCCGAGCAGAGTTGCAGGCAGTCGCGCGGGAAACGCCGCGGCGAACGGTCGTGCGCACCGCGTCTAAATTAATTTTCGAATATTGCATTTATCGATCGTTTTTACGATAACTTCACTAGCTTTTGCGACAACTGCAGTGGGTCGTAAATGAAGTGACAGATTGCGTATGTGATTGTCTAAAACGAACCCTATTATGTCCGGTTAGGTGATTTTAGTTGGATAAACTGTGAAATAAAAACAACTCTGTCCAAATGAAGATGACTGTGAGTCGTATAAGGGTGGTGGTTCTTGGGAGTCCGCGCAGTGGAAAGTCAGGTTAGTAATTGCATTTCCTTGTTCAGTTATAGTCGTCTTGCATTTGTTATCCTAATATAGTTTAATTTGATCTCGATTGCGGTCAAATGCCCTTTTCCTACTAGTTTTTTCCCGTACCTTTTGCAGTGACAAGCTCATTATTTAAAGCATTGATTAGAAAGGTAATTTTTAATTCAGGCCGGATCTTTCGTAGTACCAAAATATAAAATTCACGATCAATGACCATAAATGGCAAACGAATTGAATTGATATTAATTTTGACCTTCTACAACAAAATTAGTCAAGGCTTTTTATTATTCGTACTTAAAATTTGTCATAAAATAAGAAATATGAATTTAACATGGTCCGGTTTCCTTCGTTTTTGAGTGCAGGACCTGCAATTTGAGACACCCAAATTGCTTGTTGTCCAAGATCACACGATACGTAACGGGAAATGAGTAATTTTGCCAAAAAACGTCGTGTTCTTTAATATAAGTACTGAAGTTCTTGTACGTGTGTCCTGTATCCTAAATTATAGTCATCAACAATAATAAACCGTAGAGATGATTGATTTTAATATAATGCTGATATATTTGTAAATTTCTAAGATCCAATTAAATTGAAAATAAAAACTAACTAAAACTTTATAATAATTATCGTAAGTACCTCTAGATTATATTATTTGCATTATTATTGTGGATCTTTAGTCAATCGATTTTTGTGGATTCCAATCATCATACACATGATTATGTAAATTTAACTTTAGTAATTATCTCTGAAAATTTCATTGTTTAATTAGAATAAAATTTCAAGATAATAATAAAATAATTAAGTCCCAGCGATGTTATAATCTGTTAATGAATTGTTTGCTATCGACAAAACCCAATCCAAATGTTTATTTTGTGTGCATCTTATCGGTGCATTCCACATAATGTAAGTACATTCTTCCTTGAAACGGAGATAATAATCAGCACACATTTTACATTATAAGGTACATCTATAGTTATGTATAAATCAAAATGACATAATTTATTTCTGTAGGGACAATATTTGATTATTATTGTTAATAACAAACGCATCGCTATTCCATCTCCTAAGATTTCTGTGTGTGTGAATTGTCCAGCAATATTTATTAATTTATTTCACGTGGAGATACAGTTACTGAATAAGAACTCGCAGTCACATACATAAAACTGACTTTCTGACCCTATAGAATACTATGTCGTGAGCATCGGAAACCACGAGAACCAAGGTCAGGGCTCGGTATTCAGGGATTATACAACACTTGTGCCTCTACCCATTGTATAAAATCTCGGCGCGAATTCACGAACCCTTTAAACACCTTACCTTCAACATTACAAGACGGGTTTACAAGATCCGTAGTTGTAGCATCCCATCAAAATTAATTACAAAGATATTCAATAAACAACATATCCAGTGAGATTCTTGATGTAAGCCTACGATATTAATAACAGCGTTAAAGCAATTAAAGGAAATTCCATTACTTCTTTAGCAACTCTCAGCCCTCAGAAATGTAAATGCCATGCAAGTCTGTTAGCAAAACAGGAATCCGCGTTCAGATAGCTTTTTCAATAGTATGTTGCGTGTGGAACAACGACCTCGACGGCTATGGCGTTAATGGGCGAAGAGTTACACAACGCCGGCGCCAGTGGCAGGCGTCGCGGTCGCCGGGAAATCGCGGTGACCCACCGGCCGAGTGAGACCCAGCTCTGCGACAAGCGACTGTAATTGTACCGCCCTAATTGTCCGCTGCTTGTCCGCCTGCTGATGCCCGCTGGACCGACGGCGACGCACGCGTTTGCAATTCATTAGCTGCATCGCATCGCCGAACCCGTGCGGGACTAGCGAAATTGTTTCCAAAGTAGATGTAGACCTGTCTGTGAGCCAACCCTGTGGGAGTGGTCCGCCACTCACGGATCCGCGGCCGACTAACATCGTTTAAAACCTAGGACGGTCGGGTATTGCAGCTCGAATTTATTCTCAGATCTCGTTCTTATAAATAGCTTAACCGCGCTTTATTTACAAGTTATAATGGACACCGTTATGTGGATGCTCATTAAGCAGTCCCAGCCCCATATTTATCTCCGCCTTGATATCTAGGTCAGGTTACGGCTCCGTTCTTAAAAATATGACTTACTGCATGTACTTGAGCACCCTGTGGTTATCCGAAGAATGAATTTTATATTGGCACAGTTTAATTATCTTGAAACTAATAAAGGTTTTTCAATTAAGCAGACTGTGCTGCGTGCTTACACTTTTCATCAGAAAACGTTTGCAAGTTACGTGAGAGGAATGGAACCACGCTTTAAACAGAAAATTACCGCGGCTTTTATGATGCGCACGAAAGATGATTGCATGTAGCTGAATATAATGGGTCATTGAGTTTTTGCGCATGTCGCGACGGTGTCAAGCTGGACGTTAATTTCAGCTCCGAGAGGTTTATGTCGATGTCGGGACATGAGCTGTCTCGCGGCCGGTGACCTCATCACATATGATGTATAGAGCTACGGCTGGGAACATTGATGTATTGCTGACATACTACATTCGCCGCATGCCGAATCTGTTCAATTTGACTTTTATGGTATGCACTAAATTAAATGCTTATTTATGGACCACATAGGGGTACAATAACACTTTTCAAGGTGTTTGTACTATCAAAACAACCCATATAACATCCCTTTATCGGCACGTGTATCTCCTTTAATAGGTATTTAATATAATCACCACGTTCATCAAGCGGGTTGGTGCTCGCATTACGTTAGTACTCAAAACGACGCTGCTAGTCATCTTCTGCTAGAGATGTGGTATTTTTCTTAGGTCAAACCACACGGCATAAGATAAAATCATTAGTTTTTACAACACTATTGACCTCTTCAAACACTGTCAATAGTGATCGTTGTAGAATGCCAGCCGTCGACGCACGCCACCACGGTCCGTTCGATGTGTGATGGATGATCGAGGTAATCTATTAATTACCCATAGTTCTCTGGCTTGCCATCGAGGGCCATCATGGGTTCCTCCATTGTTTCTGTTGCCGCTCCATCTATCAACCCACGTGATGCCATGTTGTTTGATCATCGTAATTTGTCTTATACGCTTCGGCGATTATAAAACTTTATTTGTATCCAATTGATCGGTCTCTGTTTAAGATACGCTGATTAAGTTCGTATACTTTACGTTTTTTGTATAATTTTTTTATAGATAGGGTTATAAAAGTTATCATACATACAAAGACACAATGGAGGTCAGCGTGTCGGTCTAGGTGATATATGTGAAGTGATGGATGTCTTGGCATCTCATAGTGCAAGTGTGCAGAAATTCAATTCCGCATGGCTTCCACTAAAGTAGACCGACGAAACTTTATCACAACACACGTAATCGGATAGGAGAAAGTAATGCGCTTATTGCAAATACACGGATAAAAAAAACGAAAGGAAAACAAGAGTGTGGAATTTTGATCGTATTTCATAAACCACTGTGTTGCAACGGCGCCAACTCAAAAGTTTCTTGACTCGAATTTTATTGATGTGACAACTGTGTAATATGATTTCTTATCGTCTATTGCTGCTGTAGTGGTCAATAAACGAACACAATAGTTTATCGGTGATAGAAATCCAAAGATGTGGAATTACGTTATCTTCAACGATTTCGAAACAGTAATCGTGAATCTGCCTTTGTCTGATATGAAGTAACCTGTTGTCTTTGCCAAATGTTACGTTTCGATTGGTAAAGTCTCCGATTGTAGGATGCAAGACTTGATTACAATCTCTGGGTATTACTCGTATTCGTTAGAGCATCTGATCCCTAGGGCACATCCCGTGTGATCTAGTTTATAAGTGAATGATCTGGAGCAGCCCATGTATCAATGTGCTGCATTGCCTCAGGTTATACTACAATAGACTTAAAATGTATTGCTTCCTACGTTCCTGTCTAAGTAATGTGTGACCGCAATCTGTTACTTGTTACATCTTTGTTGAATTTTTTTTTGCAAAATAAACAGTGGTATTCGGACTAGACTACTTTAATCATTGTGAATATTTGTTTACAGATTTTATAATGTTTCAGCAGATTTTTTCTTTCTTGCGCGGTATGTTGTTTTGTCCATTTGTCTTACTGTTTATGCTGGGATGTCGTCTAAAGTCTAAGGTACAGACGAAATAATGGGCTAGACTTGATCTTAGGTAAAAACGTATTCCATTTAAAATGCAGTTCAGACTACTACCAAGTCTAGATCGCTTCAATTCAGAGAATATACGTTCAGATTCCATGGCGCCGGCAGCCTGGTTCCAACATGGTCATAAGAATGTGCTTGGAATGCCACCAAGTCCATTGTCATGCAAGCACGGGTGCGCATGGTCACGTGATATAATATAGCATTGTGCAGTTGTGTAACAGCTGGGTCAAGAGACTGACGCATATGGGCAGACTCCTTTGGGAACCGGAATCATTTGAATATGAAATAAGTTGTGTAAGCTTTTAATTAGCAATTAGTCCATCATGTAATCAACGAGAATTATGTGATCGGCGGAAAATCAAAGAGCTGGTCGTGGGCTTGTCGCATCTTTGCGGTGAAACTTCCTGGTTTTCTTTTCACATCAGATGGCTCTCGTATCATCTTATGGGAAGTTGTTATCGTTTACTATCTACAGCATACAATGTCGATATATCCGGCTGATTCGAAATCATAGGCCTAATACCTACATTAACGATGATACTATGAACTGATAATAACATAATTGATTGATTAATGATCTACCGATTTTCTCACTATCCATCATAATCATCTAAGTAACAACAATAGCCTAATAAACAATGTGCTCGTCAATTGAATAACATACCGAAAAAGAAATTACACGTTTTGATTCAGTGGAACCATAATTATAGACATCAAGAGACCAGTACTTACGTTGTAACTCGTAAGTTAACTGAAGAGTCAAGGTAGTCGTTTGAAGTAGAAACATGTACACTTGTGAACAAAACAGCTTTAAACCCTTTTACTTTTAGTTCTTAGTCGTTAAGTTTAGAACTTGTTCCTTTATTTTTCAGCAAAGTAACGAATACGAATTGAATTTCCGTTTCCTGTCGAACAAAAAAATCTTCTATTTTTATATTTTGAACTGCTTTATGACTTTTTAGTTTCTTGTTCAAGTATAACTTTTGCTTGAATGCACAACCATTAGACTTTTCATATGCGTACAGTTTTGAACGAAAATGTTTGATTTAACAAATATAAAGAAACGTTCATGTTTTTATTAAAGAAAAACGAATAACTATCTTTTTTATCACTATAGGGCAATTAAAAGCAAACTTATTAATTACTCTATTTTCTTCTTTCAATCGCTGTGATTGGATTTGGAGAAAGGGGAGGCTAAATAATATTATCAATCGATAGGTCATCGATTGCACCCATAATCTTGTTCTCAAATTACGATCAAGTATTGTTTTATATGTTTGAGCTGCTTTATAACTTTTTAAATCTTAACAATAAAACACAATTTATAGTTTGCATAAAGTTGTGAAAGGATGTTTAAAATAACTGTACCTACACGCATAAATCTACTCGGTACGCCGTTTGCTTGTTAAAAAATATACCTAAAGTAATTTTTTTTCAGTAACGACACTTAAAAAAATACGAGCCTTTAAAAAGTCCCAAAGCTTCTCTTGCCGACTGTCCCTATTTGTCCACCATTCAAACGCTGAGAGAGACGAACGTGTAATCATGTTTTTGAATAGTCGAGCCCTTTGACAGGATTCTTAGATTCTCCACACTTTGTCGGTACCCCGGTAGCAAAGCGACTTGCTACGTCATTGTGTTTGATAACTGTTTGTATTGTGCCAAGGAATACAGGGAGTGAAATGACTAATCAAAGCGTTGATTGCTTCTAGAAAGTTCGTGCTTCTAGGAGGTTTCGGAGTGATGACCCCTTGGTCAATTGTGACGCAACAATTTGTTTATAAGTTCGTTCAGTGCGGGAGTTTCTAAATGGTTTTAGTATTGAGTCTGAACTTCCCTAGATTAAACTACTTGGGTATTCAATACAGGCATGTCAAGAAACTTTACTTAGCAATGTCCATCCATAAGAATAAATCATCTAGGAACAAGTTGTTTTTAACAGCTAATGGAAGCAGATTGATCGCTATCTGGTGCTGTAAACTGTAAATCAAACGGCTAATAAACTCGATTGTGATTGAATACTTTTTTATCAACCATGTCTTATTAGGAACTACTTTTTGCGATATGAACGCCGTATTACAGGCTTAGCTTTATGGGATTCTCATAGTTAGGTTGCATAAGCTTGCACATCTATATACGCTCCCACTGTCTGGGACTTCTCTCTTGACGATTATGCCTTGATTAGGTCTTAACACTATCAACGCCCATGACTCACGAGCTGCAGAGCGGGTTACGGGCAATAAATGTGCTATACTAATAAACTATTCTCGACGACCTCTGTGGCGCAGCGGGCGAAGGTCCGCCTGCGACGCAAGAGGTTGCGGGTTCGATTCCCGCCTCGGAACAACGATTTGTATGATCTGCAAATATTTGTTCCGGGTGTCTGGGTGTTATATATGTATAATAAAAAATATCTATCTATGTATGTATATTATATTAAGTATATCAGAAATCT
This sequence comes from Chloroclystis v-ata, assembly GCA_963691955.1. NCBI lineage: Eukaryota > Metazoa > Arthropoda > Insecta > Lepidoptera > Geometridae > Chloroclystis > Chloroclystis v-ata. The sequence goes on along the minus strand of OY829902.1, from coordinate 3,187,205 downwards.
AGCACCCGTAACACAAGCTTCGAGCTTACCACGGGGCTAGATGTCGCTGTGTAAAAATTGTCCAGCAATATTTATTTATTTATTTATTTATTCTGGCCAAGTGTATCCCACACAGTGATTGTCATCTATCCCTCAAGTTTTTCAAACAAAGTTATTAGTTATTATTTAGTTTATCCTTTTTAATTAATATTTTGTTGGAAACTTTTAATTAGCCTTAAGTATCATAATATGTTCCTAGACATGTTATATTAATCTGAATTTAATTATATATAAGCATGGCTGTAAGTTTTCCTAAAATAATAAAATAAAATAAATAAAATAAATGGCGGTTTCCTCACAATGTTTGCCTTCACCGTTCAAGCACATTTAAGCGCACATCATTTTTTCAAGAAGAAAAATCAAGAGGTGCTCGCTGAGATTTTAACCCAAGGCATTCAGAGCCCTCATATTAAGGCATTAAGTCCTACTTAGCCAAGGTTGAGTGAATTTTAATTTTGTTTCTATTGTTTCAGCTGTAGTAGTACGCTATCTCACTAAGCGGTACATCGGGGAATATAGCTCTACTGGAGGTAAGTGTTATATTATAATACTTTCCGTTGCATATGTTTTATCTAAATGCAGTATGGTGCCGGTCTATGAATAGTACTGACCACCCCATCATCATAACAACTTATACTACACCATTGAGAAGTTAAGGTTCTGGTCTTGAAAGACCTATAATGGGTTCTAATTATAGACAGCTAATAAATACTACGAAATTTCGTATTTATATGAAATTTTGTAGAAATTACGTGATGACTTTATTTAACGTTATATTATTAAAATTAGACGTTTACCAGACGGGTTAGTGATTGCTGTACCTAAGTTAGTACAAAAAAATGTAATCCAAATTATTAACAGTACACAGAAAGATGCTGCTTGTCAGTCTTCCGTTATCTTAATCCCTTAGTCTGTTTGTCCACGGGAAGAGATAGGCTTCTACTCTTAGGCAGGCACTACACTGCACCACACATCCATTAGTGCTTAAAAATATTTAATTTAATTTCCTTTAAAGCGTCACTTCGCACCTATGTAGTTCAGGAAACGTTTATTGTGTCATGACATTAAAAACCGGAGCATTTTAGCCGATATCAGTTTTTGTCTCGCAATCAACTTGAATGTCTTTCCTTCCGACCTTTACTTCGTCATCGGTTTTATGATTATGATATTTAATGTTAAGGTAATAACATTTATAATTCGACAAAACCAGAAGCAATACCAGCTTTGGGAAGTCAGGAATTCTTCAACATACATTTTATCTGTCCATAAGACAGACCAACTGTAAACTAAAATATTAAAGCTATGTGTAAAATTGTAATGGGTGAATAAGATATTTCTCATGTTGCTTTCCTCTGAAATAAAGGTATGAGCCAGTGCTCATGGAATAACTAAAGGATTTTCTTTAGAAATAGGGTATTTAATGTTATTTCTCCTTACCTAACTACTAAATCCATACGCTGTCGTCGCATCACGAGCAAAAATACTGTAGAAGAATAAACTATTTTCTCGGCAATATTCTTAAAACACACCCTATCTCTACTTGCGGTTATCTTCAAACCCACTATGGGATTAATACCAGAAGGATAATACTAAGGATATATACCAAAAGACAGGCTCCACCGTCGTTCTGATTACTTACTTGCGATCTCCAACCCGCCTGGTAATAGTGGTGATTATACTTACCAAAAAAACCGTGAAAACCGTGGAAGCCGTGTTGGCTAAGTGGGAGCACACTCGACTTTCATTCCGAAGGTCGTGGGTTCAAACCCCGCCGCGCACCTCTGATTTTTCTTCTTGGAAAATTATGTGTGCTTTAAAAACACGTGCTCTAACGGTGAAGGCAAACATCGTGAGGAAACCGGCATGTTCTGAGAACTTTGAAAAGTTTGAAGGACATGTGTCATTCACCAATCCGCACTTGGCCAGCGTGGTGAATTAAGGCCTAATCTCTCTCGTCAAGAGAGAAGTCCCTGTGTCCCAGCAGTGGGAACGTGAATAGGGGTGTTATGTTTATGTATATATACTTACCAAATCCCCAAAAACAATGGGTTTTATTGGGGAGATCCGTGCCGAGCATGTTTTTATAATGATTCGTACAGTGAATAATTTTAACGAAGAAGAAATAAGCGTGTTTGCTATTGCTATACAATTATATTTAAACCTAATAAATAACAAATTCTCAATCTCTAAAAGCAACTAATACAAACCTATCCCGTTCTAGGACTTGCGCTTCCGCTTGTCTGGATGTTTGTCCTCAGGCTCGGCAGTATACCGTAATTCTCTTGTTACAGATTTCCTTTATCAACACAGAGTGGCGTTCGACGGCGCGATTTCCGAAGTGGAAATACTAGATACCTCTAATTGTGCGGTAAGAGATCTAATGCTTCTTGTACAGTTAGCGGGGGTGCTGAACTTAGCGCCTTTATGCCTCAATTTTGTGATTAAATAATAAATTCATCATCATCATAATTTCAGCACGTTTTCATTGAACTTTAGTGTACAAACAATAAGTTCATCATCATAATTTCAGCCTGTTTGCCCTCTTTTTATCATGCCAACTGATTCGTTATTAGGTTTCATAAAAATTAAGTAAATATTAATGGACAATTATTGTAAGAGATTTCCCGTTGACCATCTCTTGTTATGGCTTAGCAATAAATAGTCGCATAGATAGTCCAAAGGCTGACCAGCCCTGCGGTATATTGTCTATCTTCCGTCACAAAACAAAATACGCGCTATTCACCAGGTAAATGAAGCGGTGATATAATAGACAGGTCGAAACTTAATTTAGCGTTGAACAATAGAGTTGTTTATCTCCCGATGCCAGTACAATTTAATTAGAAGAGGTTTATGTGGCTTGTACGGCGTTATCAGATGGTATCGAGTACCCCGGGGCGAATCCTACGCTGGGCCTACGCTATTGCGCAATTGATGTTTTTATTAATACTACTGTGATTAGAGATTTATCTCAGTAAATGTGCTTCAATATTTCGCCATATTCACCGGCTTAAGAACAGTGCCAATGCAATTCTTTCGGTGTCGTCTAAGGGATTTGTATTATGTAAGGGCAGTAGCATCGTTCTGTGTATTGTACCAACTTACCGGGATCATTAACCCGCGTGGTAAGCGTGGTGGTTAAGTATAAAAAAATCGTTTCTCTCACAAAAACAGTACCTACTACTATTATTCTAACTAATAAACTTATTTTATGATATTCCCAAAGACGTACTGGGTCGTTGTGAGAGACTGGTGCCTGAAGTCAGTTCTAAAATAACCTTAGTTCCAGTTCACCAGGCCTCCTCACTCTGACACTACAGGATATACAAAATTGCGTCAATTATATTTCTTAGCTGTAATATTATAGTGGGGTACTTGCGAGATCTGTGCCCAGTAGAGTCGACACCCGTGTGAGCTGAAGTGGTGATATATTGGGCCAGCACTACACTACAAGCCATTCATTTTGTGCTTTAGTAAATTACCCCAAGAAAGTGACTGATGATTATTATCATGATCGTGACAACTATCGTTTATACATAACAAATAAATAAATGCCGTTCAAAATTGTATCTGCGACCTTTCATAAGCCATAGTCTTATTTGGGTTAGAACATCGTGCCAATTGGCCAACCCCAATCAAACTTACAGGTCAAACAGCAGTGTTCTAAACCCAGCACGCAACTTCGTGTACGAATCGTAAACAATCGAATATTAAAAGTAATCGATAACGGAACTGTGTTCGTCTCGAATCGATTTTCGGTTGCGCAATCGGCGATTTTATTCGGTGCAGCGAGTGGCCTCGATTCTGGATTCCGTAGCGTACGCGAGATGGTGACTTCATTATAGCGAGGTTCACTGACTTTCTTACGTATTACGTCGGTTATTTTTGTAGCGATAAAAATAAACGGTTTCAGAATTGGTTAGGTGGGATGGACTTGTGATTCACTGAGTATTAGAATTACGAATTGTGTTTATTATCAGATGTGTATTGTTTTATGTGAGCCATTTTTGCGCGCGATGGTTTATCCTCGGCTGAAGTTGAGTTTTGGTTTCCCAGTGTAAAATTTACTGTGAGAGCTGAAATACGTGTATTCGTTTTAAAAATTAAATAACACAATCAACAATAAGAAATCTTATACTTAATATAAAATAAAGTCGTGTTAGTAACACTATTTATAACTCGAGAACGGCAGAATCGATCTGGCTAAAAAATGAGAAATAGCTTAGGACCAGGAGAAGGACATAGGATACTTTTTACACAGAGAATTTGTATTCTAACGCGGGCGAAGCTGCGGCGCGGTAAGCTAGTTATATATTTTATTAATATTTTAGGTCTCAATAGGCAATTCGATAAGTACCTATCGTATCCATATTGATAGGTTATTGATTATCTAGCAAATCTTAATATCGACAGACAGTTACAGGTGTAAAGTTCTTTGCAACTATTCGACCGGGTCACTCACGCTTAAGGAAAAAAACAATAACAATCGAAACCCAAACAGAGCGTGCTGAATGCGATCATGGCACTTTTGACCGCGTGACCGTATTTATAGCATGCTAAAAGTATGACATAAGAAATCATACTACACTAGTGTAGTATGAAATCATACTACACTAGTGTAGTATGATTACACTAGTGTAGTATAATTAGACTTTTTTTTATAGGCTTTCATTAGATTTTAATTTTGGAAATCTTGTTAAGACACAAATGTTTTTCTATTTTATATATCGAAATATAAAAAAGAAGATTCAAATAAGTTCATAGAAAAGTTAAATTAATTAACCAAGTTTAACTTATTAACCAATAATTAATTTCTTAACTTAAGTCATAGGATAATACGAGTATAATAACCCAATACTACGGTATAACAAAGAACATTGAATAATGCGGAGATAGTCGAACAATAATTAGCAGAAGTGAAGATCTAATTGCAGGAAGACTTACGTAAATAGGGCAAGTAAATAAATAGATGAGTTATTATAACCAAAGGTTCCGTGCGAAACACCGACTTACTCCACGTTTTCACTTAAGGGTTGAGGTAACTTCACAATATAAATGATTTATGTACGCCGGTAAATCACTTGTTTTGAGTTACGACAAAAACCTAACGGTATCTTGGAAATATGAACTTCCAGTGCGAACGCACCTTAGCTATTGCGTAGTGCTGTTGGAGATGACTATAAACAGTACACAGACTACAATCGTATTACCTATATAAATTAATACACATACTTTAATACAAAAGGGGAACAGCTTGTAAAAATATGATCAGCATCTTGCATCTGTTTTTGAATTCCATGCAGATGATACATGTATAGAAATGATTCAGTGTCATTCTATTATAAATAGTTATATTTTCTTCACGACCTATGTTTGTAAAAACGGGTTATTGTACATTTGCCACAAAGTCAATTCGTCATGAAAAAAAGGATGTGTAAATTCGTCATACATGTCTTTCCGTAGAGACAGCAGGAAAATCATTTAATAAGTAGGATATAACAAAATTGATGTTTTCACACTCATAGATAGTTTTTAATAAAATTTCATATGTCGGGGCAGACAAGAACATCGTTTGAAATATGACTCAGAACCTGTTTGTACCGCCCGCATCGCACTACGGGTTGAAGCGCTTCGCTGCGCCTGTTACTTGTAAAACTGGTTCAGACCGCTTTCGTTCGTATAAATACGACCGTCGGCCGAGCTAAAATAACATTCTTGTTTGAGCCGTTGGACGGAACAGTGCTTTGTTAGTAAAAAATGTATTCTTGTTCGAGTAGTCGTAAATTCAGAGTAGTTTGACCGAAACATTGTTAATTGGAATAAATAATGGACGTTTCGTTGTGGTTTTATTATCAACATGAAGACGACTGTGACGTTAGACTTGTGACGTCATAAGCAACCAGATGCCCTCCAGATAAACACACACTCCTCGACATCCTACATACATCTCTCCACGACATCAGAAGTGGGATAACAAACCTGAACAAGTGGGATAACAAACCTGAACAAGTGGGATAACAAACCTGAACAAGTGGGATAACAGACCTGAACAAGTGAGATCCGAACTTCGATAGATCTGAACCTCGATAGCCTTGAGACTGTACGCTGCCACAAGACCAAGACAAAGAAGAAGGCAAACCATACTGACGTCAATTTTTGGAACTACCTGCGTCTTTATAAAATGATGCAAAAACTGACCCAAGACCAAGATGCCGAGCAAACAAACAATTGAGGATCATACTGACGTCAGAGTTTTGAAACTACCTGCATCTTTAAAAAGTGATGAAAACAAAATTGATGAAACGCAAATCGGTCAGGACTTAGCCGAGCAAATAAACAATAGACGATCATAGTTTTGAAACTACCTGCATCTTTATAAAGTGATCAAATAAATGATGGAACGCAAATTGATCAGGAAAAAGCCGAGCAAATCAATAATTGGATCAAAATTCCAATGAGAATTCCTACGAACCCCTTCTATGAAATATTCTTCAAGAAGTAATTAAGTTTCTTTTACAGATTCACTTCCGCACTACGAGTACTTGATGATATACTCCGAGAGGCAGATGCATAGCACGCACTGCCTGTCAGTAGGGCTGTGTTGGTGGAAGAAGACGATGCACTAGGCCCTCAAAACACTACTGCAAGCGAGCCCGTGCCATCCACCTCCCATGCTAGACTGCCTGAGCAAGACTCCGACTGAAACAAAAGTTAAGTTGATCATCTTTATAAATTTTCCCCAGAACTCTTACCCTCCGAGAACCCTTACCCTCCGAGACCTTACCTATTCTTCATTAAAACTTTGTTGCAACTCGATGGAGTTGTAAACAGATACCAAACTTAAAAGCAAATCTCTTTGTTACAGACAGTTGCAGACCAGGCAGGTGCAGAGCGCCCACCGCCTGTCAGTCATTCCCGCACTACGATGACCTCTTCGAGGCAGATGCAGAGCGCGCACTGCCTGTCAGTATGGCCGAGTAGGCGGATGAATACGATCCTGTAGTTCTTCCATGCAACACTTCTACCTAGGCAAGTACCGTAAACTTTAAGCAATATGCAACCAAAACAAACAAACAAAAGAAAGAAAAAGAAAGAAAAGAAAAAAAAAAAAATTTTTGGCGAACTGTAGATTTTACACAAACACACAAACAACTACCTTTTACTAACCTCTACGAAAATTTCCACAAATATCACGATGAGAAAATCCACGAGTATCTCGTTGAGAGGATCCCTTAGTATATCGTTGAAGATCCCCCGAGTATTACGATGAAAAAAATTCACGAGTACTGAGTGGTAAGAAATTCCGCGAGTGTATCGTTAGGAAGATCCCCCGAGTATAACGTTGAAAAAAATTCACGAGTACTGAGTGGTAAGAAATTCCGCGAGTACTAAGGCGAGACTTTCCACGAGGTACTTTATGAGAAATTCCTAGAGTACCTTAATAACCATGCAAGTACGTGGAGTGCAAGCATTGGCCATAAAGTTATAAAACAATGTAAATACGTGGAGCATAAACATTGATAACAATAATAATAATTCACTCACTGTCAGCTTTCCTTATTCATTTTCTAATAAACATTCTAAGTACCATGTTTTAAAATTTCGCTGATAATTTGGTGGTTGAGATCCAATTATCAGAACAAATAACCTTGCACCAAATTATCAGCTAGTGTACCTTTGAATGGATACCTAGCTCAGAGAAACTTTTTCATCTTTTCCAGAAAAACGACTGGTGCAGAGCGCGCACCATCTATCAGCATGGCCGTGTCGGGGCAGACAAGAACATCGTTTGAAATATGACTCAGAACCTGTTTGTACCGCCCGCATCGCACTACGGGTTGAAGCGCTTCGCTGCGCCTGTTACTTGTAAAACTGGTTCAGACCGCTTTCGTTCGTATAAATACGACCGTCGGCCGAGCTAAAATAACATTCTTGTTTGAGCCGTTGGACGGAACAGTGCTTTGTTAGTAAAAAATGTATTCTTGTTCGAGTAGTCGTAAATTCAGAGTAGTTTGACCGAAACATTGTTAATTGGAATAAATAATGGACGTTTCGTTGTGGTTTTATTATCAACATGAAGACGACTGTGACGTTAGACTTGTGACGTCATAAGCAACCAGATGCCCTCCAGATAAACACACACTCCTCGACATCCTACATACATCTCTCCACGACACATATAATATGATATTCATTTTTAATGATCAGGATTATGAAAATTTTACCTTTTTGACAAACATCTTCAAAAAGTAAAATTCCATAAATAATAAATGCCACGGAATCAACGCAATTAATAAATAATAATGAATTATCAATCTATTGCGCTACATTGCATTGGTTTAAAATTAAATGTTAAATTTCTAAAGTTTGAAACTTAAAACCGATGCCACACGAAAAATGCTTATGTACTTCGTAAACCCATCAACAAGTACGAATAAAATAGCGATTAAATAAATAAATAATCATTGCGAGCGCTAAACACCATTCACCTTCTTACATGCAAACCCTACTTTATGATGTACTTTACCTACCTATGACGAATTTACTTTCAATGTATGGAGTTTTTAAAAACGTGACGAACTAACTTTGTGGCAAATGTAAAATAACCCGTAAAAACAAACACAAGGCAAACACCTTGATTGAACACCTGACTCAAATGACTGCATCCATAACATTTCTTTCTAGGAGGCTCAAAGAAAATTAATTTTCACAAAAGCTTGTGGAAAAGCACTATCACCCCTTTCGCTATACAAAATATTATAAATACGGCTTGAGTGTAATATATTTATATAAATATAATTATATACACCCAAGCCCCTTTAACAGATTACGCGATATCCGAGTCTATGCAAGCTTGTATTTTATGTAGTTCGTCGTATGATCATTGTTTATGATGAATACGGTTCAATTTTCATTCAAGTTTAATACTCCATTTTATAAAAGGGTAGTTCCACCTCCAATACCCTAAATTACATTTGTTTCTTGGATGATTACTAGAACATTCCACCGACATACTCGCCTCCAATCAAATATTTCTTAGAATCTTACTAGAACATTCTATCCAGATGCGCGGCTGCCTAGCGGAACACGTGCGGTGGGGCGACGCGTTCGCCGTGGTCTATTCCGTTTGCGAGAGACGGTCCTTCCTCGCGGCTGCTGAATTACTGTCACTGCTGGAACGAACCAGGTTGCCGGGATGTGCTGCTGTTACCCTGCTGGGGAATAAAAGAGACCTTGAACACGCGAGGTAAGTGGAAATAATCATATTTAGATGGATAAGTGTTATAGTAAAGAGACTTATATGATTATTACCCAAACTACCATCACCAGATCCATAGTGAAAGCGTGCTTATTAGTCTGCAAGTTGCCAGGATATGTATCTTAAAACGAAATTAATTTAATTTACCATTAAGATTTAAGTGTACCTAAAGAAGATAAAAAAATCAAGTGCAAGCGGGCCGTGTGGGTGAGAAAAACTATTGAAGAAACCCAAAATCTTTGCTTCACTTCACTGCTTTTCTTGTTCATTTAGATTTAGATGATCAATGAGTAAGAGAACCTTAGAGAGAGGCTTTCTCAGGTTCTAAATGAACAAGGAAAGCAGTGAAGTGAAGCAAAGATCTTGGGTTTCTTCAATAGTTTTTCTCACCCACACGGCCCGCTTGCACTCGATTTTTTTATCTTCTTTAGGTACCTACACTTAAATCCTTATGGTAAATTAAATTAATTTGGGTTTAAGATACATATCCTGGCAACTTGCAGACTAATAAGCACGCTTTCACTATGGATCTGGGGATGGTAGTTTGGGTAATAATCATATAAGTCTCTTTACTATAACACCTTATCCTAATAAGCACGCTTTCACTCGATTTATTTGACCTGAGCGAACTTAGGTTCTCTCACTCGTCAGCCTAGTACTCATCATTTAAACCACACTATCCTTTATCTAGAGAGGTCCACGCTGAAGAGGGTCAGGAGCTATCCCTTCGCTTCGGGTGTCAGTTCTACGAGGTGTCTGCGGCGGAGTCGTGCGCCGGCGCCGCGCTCGCCTTCCACGCGCTGCTCCGGGAGGCGCGCGCGCTCGCGCTGCTGCTGCCCACGCCGAGGCGGAAGCTGGCCGCCTATTCAGTCTCCAAGGTATTGTGACAACTTCGGGTGTCAGTTCTACGAGGTGTCTGCGGCGGAGTCGTGCGCCGGCGCCGCGCTCGCCTTCCACGCGCTGCTCCGGGAGGCGCGCGCGCTCGCGCTGCTGCTGCCCACGCCGAGGCGGAAGCTGGCCGCCTATTCAGTCTCCAAGGTAACTTATAAGTCCACAGCTCCAAAAAATAATCCTTATGATGAAGCCTTTCGATCAGTATGATAATGTTCTTCTTCTTCTTCCTCGGTACTCTCGTGCGACGGATTTCGTTAGTGCAACTGCCATCACTAGTTATCAATGACCCAAGATACACAAACTCGTTCACTTTTTCATATCGGAGTAGCGCATTGCTTGCTGGTAGTACTTCCGCTCAATCTACCACCATTATTTTGATCACTAGTTATCAATGACCCAAGATACACAAACTCGTTCACTTTTTCATATCGGAGTAGCGCATTGCTTGCTGGTAGTACTTCCGCTCAATCTACCACCATTATTTTGGTCTTAGTATGGTTGATTTTTAGACCAAGCCTGTCACTATGCGTTTCAATTCTCTCCAAAATGGTTTCCATCTCCACTTCACTGGATGCAATTATGGTCGTATCGTCTGCATATCTTAGGTTACTGACAATGTCACCACCAATAGAAACAACGCCATTCCAACCTTCTAGAGCTTTCCTCATAATGTATTCGCCATATTATATGTTAAATAGCTTTGGAGACAGAATACATCCTTGGCGCACGCCACGTTCAGTACGGAAGAGTTTGGACGTACAGTTTTCCAGCTTAACGAAACTTGATCCATCGAGGTAAAGGTTCTGGATGAGAAAAGTAAGGTGTTCAGGCACGCCCATCTCCACCAGCACGTCGAACAAGGTGTTCCATTGCACGCAATCAAATGCCTTGGCGTAGTCAATAATGCACAAGACAAGTGGCTTATTAAGCTCACGACACTTTTCAATGAGAACAAGAACGTTATGAAAGTGAAAGAGAACAAGAACGTTCAGAATCTGTTCACGGGTACCCTTACCAGCCACAAAGCCACACTGTTTACGAGGTATTGGTGATCCACAAAAGATGAGTCTGCTGTTAATGATCCGTTAGGAGAACTTTACTAGCATGTGACATTAAGTGACAGCGTACGGTAATTTTCACACTTTCACATGATAATGTTTCAGGATCGTTATTTTATCGTGTATAGGTTCGATTCCCGGATTCAACCATGTAATTATTTAAATATTTAGATTTTAAATTCAAATAATGTCATCTTTCAGTAAAATGTTCGATTTAGATTAGAAATGAGATTAGAGTAAGCGTAATCTTGTCATTGATATATCGATATATGTATATGTATATAGATAGTAAATATATCTATAAATAATATAAAATACTTAAGTTGACGGAAATATGACGATGATAGTAAAGTTAAAGTCGTAATGTAGAATCATGTTTACCGGACGCTTCACAGGCTTTCGCCGCGTCTTTTACTTTATGTAATTCAAATAGTTATTTTATAGTACCATAAATTAATAAACAGGTTGTTTATTTAAATCATTGACTAATAAATATATCGTGCTGTGTAGTGCTGGCTTAAGAATAGTACTACTCTATCTCATAGGTGTCGTTAAACCAAGTAAGGGATTTTTATGCCAGACAGACAGCAGTAATGATTTTTGCACTGAACCAATTTACATAATTCTCTTCTAGAATAAAAAGCCAGGGGCGCGGCGTGTTTTGAACCCACAACCTTCAGAATAAAAGACAAGTGTGCTCCCACTTAGCCAACATGAGGAATATGAATTATCAAACTAATAAATGTTTTTCCTTTGCAGGTAATCGGCACGATATTCGGTAAGAACAGCAAAAGTGTGAGGAAGAAACGACCATCTCTTAGTATTTAAATTAGTTTATGTTAAATTTAGTTACAAACCCACAGACTGTTATGTATATATTAGGTTTAAGTTAATGTACCCAGCATTTATTGAGTTAATCCATTATTTTAAGATTAAGTTTACAACCGGAATCGCCGTTTTATCACTTATTGTTTGAGGCTAAGAGCAGTCGATATAGTCTTTCTCGCTTTAAAGAGTTGTTTTCTTAGTGTGAGAAAGAGATAGATGTAGTGGAAATGGTGGTTAAGGCGATTAACACACTTCTACAATTTCTTAAATTAGGTTGTGTGATAACCGCCTTAAGGCACTCCGGTTCAGTGTAAATAAGTTAGCATTTTTGTTACTTTATTTTGGCAACCGTTATGCAGCAGAATATTATTCAGTTTACTAATGTGTTAAAATTGCGGGTAGTTTCAAATAGAGTTGATTTTACAAAAGTCTACTATATTAGTTGGAGTGATGTGAGATATAATATTTCAGTCAATTATAACTACTTTTGTTTATATAAGTAAGCTATTACAATATATCCCTTATTTATGTAAATTGTTATTCTGATTTGATAAGTTTATTTTCAACCGAATTATTATTCAACAACTCCTAGTTTTAATAATTATTGTAAATAAAATATTTTATCTCATAACGTAATTAATGTATTACATGTATCTTAAGATTCTGATGAACCTCGCATTAGATGTACAATACTGTAAATAGTACCTGTAAATGTCTATAAAGTATACAGTTACATACAAACCTGATGTATAAAGTTGGAATAAATTTTTATTATACTTACTGTACGTTTGTTTACTTCCTTGTGGGCGGGTTAGTGTTAATTTTATAGACTAGTTTCGTCCCGTAAGTTGGGTAATTTTCTGCGTTAAAACAAATAAATATTGCCGGACAATCCACAGAGCAACATCTAGATCTGTGGTAAGCTCGAAGCTTGTGTTACGGGTGCTGATTTCTGATATACTTAATATATATACATACATAGATAGATATTTTTTATTATACATATATAACACCCAGACACCCGGAGCAAATATCTGCAGATCGTACAAATTTTGTTCCGAAGCGGGAATCAAACCCGCAACCTCCGTCTCGAGCGAACCACCCGCTGCGCCATAGAGGTCGTCCTAAAATGTAGCCTATATGTTATTCTGATATAATAATATGATCTGTATTATTAAGATGGTAGTGTGCCTAAGAACCTCTCTTCCTTTCGTTCTGAGTAGGTACTTACTGCGATCACCAATTCATAATACATAATCCGCCTAGTAAGCGTCATCATCATCATCATGTCAGCCCGTTGGCACCCACTGCTGGGTAAAAGCCTCTTCATCGGGCCAATTCACTCGGTCCTGTGCATATCGCATCCTGCCTTCCTACCCCGACGTCATCGTCTGCCCGCCTGAGAAGCTAGTAAGCGTAGCGTAGCTTTAAATCCCCCAAGAAAATATGGTTCTATTGAGGAGACCCGGGGTGATAGTTACGTGTAGTGTTATACAGTAATTCCCTCAAGAACTGAAGGTTCTATTGGGGAGAACTTGCCCCAGAAGTGGAAGGAAATATGGGTTGCTAAGATGATGATTGTTTAGTTTTAATTAAAACTCTGCGTTTTCCGATCCGTCCTCCATTCGAGAACTCTTCAACCAATTTAAAGGTCTATGCTCGGTGTTTCTCTACGGGATCGAATCGGAAATGGAAATAACATTACATAAACGATGGTACAAACTTACCATTAGCCATTTACAGATCTGTCAGTCAGCGTGTAGACAAGACACCCAGCGCGTTCATACATGCTCGAATAAAGGTCTAATTGTAGGAACTTGTCAAATAGAGGCTTATTACCTAGATAACGAGGTGCACTGCGCTTTCCTCGACCGATTAGTACCTAAGTGCTCACAGGCCTTCCGTGTTACACAATTTTAGAAAGGGAAGGTCTTAGGAATGCCTTTTTTGTGCTACCTGAAAAAAAGAAGTTCCCTGCATGAATAAATATTGCTAGACAATTTACACAGCAACATTTAGCCTTGTGGTAAGCTCAAGCTTGTAGAAATATCTGATATAGGTACCAATTTAACAGATACTACATGGATAGATATTTTTAGACGAAAATCCAGAGGCCGTTATCTAAGGCCCAGTTTTCACTCGTGCAGAGAGGACAAGAGATAAGAGCAATATATCAATAAGATTAGTTCATAATTTTCTTACAATAATGAAAATGGATTAAAAGCTATAGGGAACTAAAATCAAGACGCCAACCATTAGCCAACCGATTTCTCAAAATTCCCCCCCAGTAACTTGTTTGGGGGGAAATTGAACAAAGCCACAATCATAAAATAATGAAGTTTAATTTACTTGAAATTTTCCTCCTTTGGGTTTAATTCCCACTCGTCAATTGTGTTGACGACGTGGTGTTACCGAGCGAAAATGACTTCAATCTGTGGAAAATTGGTCAAAAATAACTACCCCATTAAGTTTATGTAGGTAGGTATATACAGTTTTGTCCTCGAAGTACCTACCCACACAATGTTGAAATGAGCACTTATCTAATAATAAGGTATCCCAGCTATAAATACTACGCATAACTTAGAGCACAGATAACAATCGCACCCCGCCCGGTGCAGAGGCCTCGAGCAACCGCGTGGCGCCAGAACCACAGAGTATAGAGTTGTTAGACCGATTTATTGCTCGTATCGCTAGGCATCTGTATGCCTTCGATTTATGCTGCGGAAACGATAGTGTACTGTACTCACTATTTGTCTTTTTTATCATCATACTAGGGGTAGTTGAAGACACTATTTTTCATCATTGATACGAACTCACGTACAGTAAGATGCCTTTAGTCGTATGTCGATATCTACGTACTCGTCTTTAATAGGTGACATATAGCAGTGTGTTGTACTCACTGTTGTTTGTGCCTTTTTTACCCGAATGCTACCCAGGTGTTATACGATATCTCTTCTGGGTTTGGATCTACCCATTTATAATCAACATGCAAAAATACAATAGATTATCCTATATTACGTCACATTACTGGGCACGTGCCTACCAGTTGAACTCATTATTAGTCATGGAGGAGAGAGTATAATTAAAACGCTAACCATTACGTCTTCCGGTGTATAAATCCCTTTATAACTTTGAAAGCACCCACAAGGGTTTTACTGTGTGAATACTGGTCTTCTTTACACATTGTAATTAAAAATAAACTCTTTTCTATAGAAAAAATATGACAATCATACATTTCCTCGACGAATCACAAACACAGTAAGGATTAGGTAAGTGTATTTCCTTCCGCTCAATCGATTCGCAGTCACTTCTGATATTGCACTTGCTTTCACGTGTAGCTTGTAAAGTCGGTTCCTGTATTAGACGTTATCAGGCGATCGGACGTGGGCTGCGATCTGACGGACCAAGGCCTCCGTATTCTCTAGAAAACATAAAAAAACCTGTTAGTTAATCATAATAGTAATAAATACAAATTATAATTTAATTTAATAAATGGAAAAAATCATATATTTGCCTCACTCGCTTTCAGACAGATTATACTAATTTTTGTTCCGCGGCTTATCGTTTAGAAACATTAAAATCGTTTAGAAACATTAGAGTCGGATTGATGACTTGCTGGTAAAAATGGGAGTTAACTATTCTTATGCCAGCATCACACGGCTAATCAATGCAGCTACCAAATACATCACTGTGAAGCTTCTAATTTAACCTTCAAAATTTTATAGAAAACAGTTCGTATTTTGAGACTATTTTTTAAAACTAATCAATAGGTATAATGATTACTAAGAGAGCGCGTTTATATCTTTAGTATAGACTATCTGAGTCAATCGTTATTTATTTTCGCATGGAATTTTTAAGCTATAAGCTAGCAAATGATCCAAATTATTTATCGAACATACAATAAATGTTAGGTGTTTAATTTGAATTCTTTGCCAGTCAATATTTTATTATCAAACTTTCCTTTGAATCATCTTCAGTATCGAATAAGTCCGAAACTCTCGCTGTCCGATCGATATTAGTCAGACACGTCTGTTGGCCACGGCGGGTGAAATCAGCAACTCATTAGAGTCTCAAAGGTGCAAGTGTACTATCGAGCGTGCATGATCTATGAAAGCTATGGTAAGATCTGCGAGTGCAATCGATCTTAGTCTTTGTTTTTGACAAGCGAGTCTATCTGACATCTATCATAGCCAATCTAGCAGGTAACAACCAGAATTAGAGTATAAACTTTCCAGCGTCTATTGTCTATGATACGGTTATTGGTAATTTCGTAAGAGTCATTTTCATTTAACAATCCATATTACAGTCCACTGGTCCAGTAGACCACGTTATATGTGCATTTAGCAAGCGTGTTGGTGAACGTAGTAAGTTGGTACAAAACACAGAACAGAACAGTGAACTGAAAGCACTATTTATTATCATTTAATTTACGATTGAGTAGGTATCTGATATAAGGAAGTAAAGTTATGTGAAGGTAAAAGTTTTTAGCAAACAAATCCGACCTCGCATAAATTCGCAAGCGCCGTGTCAATAATTCAACCGAAGAGGGTCAAGAACAGTGACCCGACAATCGAAGATATTTAGCGTCAATTAAAGAATTTAATGAATCATGAGTGAAAGTTTGATGCAATCGGAGAATCGAAATCGCGATGAGTGCGTATCGAGTGTCTATCGGAGCCATCGCGACAATAAAGTGGTAAAATCATGGTAAAATGCTTGCATCCGTCGTGAAGTGCGGACAAAAGACTAACATAATGTTCACAAACCACGCCTTAACTTGTTGGTACCGCAGATTAACTAGGGATCATCATCATATAAGCCGTCAGACGTCCATTGCTGGACATGGCCTCTTTTAATTGTATCCAGTTGTTTCGTTCCGATGCAACTTACATCTAACAGCAAATTTTACCAACTCATCTCAAGGGGTTTTCTCTAGGGGATCGAAGCAGAAATGAGGCGTACGTGGAAGAACGCAGGTCACCGACATAGCCCAGCAAATTAGCTCTTTGAAGTGGCAATGGGCAGGCTGTATAGCGAGGAGAGGCAGTCTGATGGAGTCAGAATCAAATATTATTTTATCAAACGATGGAAATTATCGAAAGCCCTTCATCGCCGACTTGACTTGATTGTGAAGAGTAAAGGTGAGAAGCGTATCATCACGAACTTATGCCGGATAAGAACCATTTGATTTGTGATTATCGTTTAAAAAGTTGGTTAAGAAAATATAAGAAGTTGATTTACTTTCTAAGCTTCAAGGGCTATAACTATACCCTATTTGTTATGGGCTAAAGTTAATTTTAAGCACGGGCGTGTTTCCCCTGTGTGGCATCACAGGGGTGTGCCAGCAAAAGGGCACTGAATGTGTTAAACAATCGAAAATCAGTGAAAATGGCACTACAAAACAGTACAGAGTTAAGGAGTCAGATTCCCAAATAAAATTCTTGAATTGAATAATTTTATGGTCATAAATACATTTATTTAATTTGTGTGACTGGCTCGAGTCTTAGGTATGTTATTTAATTTTTGATGTCAGCTTTACCCATTTTATAATATATTTTCCTGCCGTTAATTAGAGGTAATTAATGTGTTATTATATACCTACGCTTATTTATTATTATTTTATGTTTCATTAATATCCGTTCATTAGTTTTGCGTGAAAAAGGAACAAAGACCATCTATCTATCCGTCTACTCATAGGAACACATCTCAACATTTTCGCGTGTATAATATATTCGATAATAAATATAATATTCAAAAGCGAAGATTAACATCACAGGATTGTTAATACCTGCTGAAGGTTGTAATCAGATTACACGAAGCGTAGTTAATCGTATCGTACCTAATGAATGACGAAACCAAATAAATGTAGTCTACGATATGTTTGATGGGAGAAATAAGTCGCAATGTCTCGATACAGGAGTGGGGGACGGATTAAGGTAAATTTCGGGGTGTACCCTTATTTATTTATTTATTTATTCAACAAAATCCACAGCCCTTAAAAATATATACATCATTGTCTCATTTAACAGAACTTACGGCCAAAAAAACGGATTTACTTTTTAGAAAATGTATCTTATAGCTACCTTAGCTCTTTACCCTTGTAAAGGTGTAACGTGTTTGTGTTATGTATTAAAGCTATTTTAATACTTATTCACCCCATAATATGTAACCATGTTTTATACAGATTATATTAAATATAAATGTCATTTTTCTAAAATGTTACATACTATGTCTGTAAGAATAACATATTTTTTAATATGTTAATAACAACATAATTAACTTTGTCTGTAATCTGCATTTATTCAAAAATGTGTTCAGGCGTCTGGGACTGCAGTCCAAGTTTTGTATGGGCCCACTTGCCTGTGTCCTCTTTATGTCTAATGCATAAGTATTTAAAAAAGCATCGAATTCAGTCACAAAAAAGAAGCGCTTTGATTCGGCGGCCAGTGATTAAAATGTTATTCCACAGAGTCAATGCGTATTCTAGATTCCAAATGAGTATTCTAGAACTAAAATAATAGATAACATGAATCATAGTCATTTGCACGGGTAACGGCACAAGCAAAGGTCAGGTGTGACACGTGTTAGATATTATTTGTTTATCCAGTAGCAAAACATCGTATATCACATGCTGACTACATCTTGTATATCGCGATGTCCATATTATGTAGCTGAAACGTTGATATGAAACAATTTTCAATTACAATTTACTAATTGTCTGTGACTAATCCTATTAAAAAAAAGTTTTTCTTGTTCTCATAAATAAATAAAAGGTGCTGTCGTTAGTAACCAATCGGACACATAAAACAACTACATTTTTCAAATAAATCTAACCAATTTTTGTATTAGTGGTTTTGAATTCACTTTTGTGTGAAATGTGACTGTGTGAAGGACTTTTAATTTAATAACGATCTCTGTAGCGCTGTGGGCAAAGGTTCACCTGCGACGTAAGAAGTTACGGGTTCGTTTCTCGCCTCGGGACATAAAAAATACGATTTGCAAATATTTGTTCCGAGTCAATGGCTGTTTTATAATAATACATAAAAAATATCTAGTATAATAATTATATTAAGTACTAGCTTCCCGCCCGCGGCTTCGCCCGCATTAGATTAGATTTTCCCGCGGTAAAAAGTACCCTATGTCCTTCTCCCGGTTCTAAGCTGCCACCCCACCAAGTTTCAGCCAAATCGATTCGGCCGTTCTCGTGTTATAAGTGAAGTAACTAACACGACTTTCTTTTATACATATATCAGAAGTCTAGCACCACACACACGCTTCAAGCTAGTAAGCTAAGTAGTAACTGAGCTAGATATTGCTGTGTGAATTGTCAAGGAATATTTATTTATTTATTTAAATAAAGTATTAAGTAAAAAATCAAAGGTTTCTAGTCTAGAGCGTAAACCCTTCATCCTTACTCCATCTCTGTAGCCCACTAATCTTACACTTTCATCTGAACGTTTAGATGGAACGATTGCCAGTTCCGTCTAATTGCTCATGTCTGGTGGAATCACTCAGGATGCATGACTGAACTGGAACCTGTAACTAATCTGTCTGGTTTCCATGTTAGCTACGGATTTATTCAATATTCAATTGGGGACTTAATGACTTAATAACTTAAGCGCAAGATTTTGCATCCACTTGGAGATTGAAATACCTTGCGGTTTTATAAGTGAATTGGATGGATCGGAAATCTGTCGCTTTTATAACAGAGTTTTGTCTAAGTTGTGTCAGAGTAAGAAGAACAATGTTTAGTTCTAAGGAATTAACATTTTATTACATATGTATATCAAAACGCACTCTCTCTAAACTACCTTAAACTCGTAGGTTGGTCACTGATTGTCATAGATCATACACAGCCCCCACTCGTTTATCTTAATTATGTTATACTACCTTAGAACCTAACATTACGTACTTAGTTATATTAATAGACAACCAGTGTTATAAAACGAATAAAAAGTTGTCAAATAAGTAGTTGTGAACTAGCTAACATAAATGGCAAATTGTAAACAGTTTATTTACATTGTTGTTTGTTTTTCAATAATCTCTATTTTTTATTATTTACACATTAAACAAATAAAATACTCAACATACTCTTACAATAAAATATCCTTTTCTCTACACCTCCATACGGAAGTGAACAGTAAAACTACAGAAGCTGCCATCCGAGCACCGCGTTAAGATTCTATCAGAGTCCATTAGATTCCATTTTACCATTTATCTACAGCACCCGAGTATTTCTAATCTGCCTATCTGGTATCTAAGCTTTAAGTTATCGTCGAGGATCTGAAAACATTCGCTTAGTTTTATTGGTAACATTGTCATGACCAAGATTCCCAGCATAGATTAGGAGTTGGTATAGTACTATATTTTGTAATGTGAACGGCACGAGATAAAGTATGCAGAAGGTGTGGAATTTGTGTGGTATTCAGCTTGTATAAATATTTTGAAACTTGCCCTATAGCGGAGAGATTTATTGAGTCAAATCCTTGAGATAAAATATTATCCTTACTACTAGAATCATCTTACTACTAAATACGGCTACTTTAGACGAAGGCCCTGCCTTAAGCCATCTACTTTAATTTATGTTAAATGACCGAAATGTTTGATTCTCATTTTGTTTACTGTTTGTCTGTGACTGTGATACGAGTTTATCTACTGGTTGGTCTACATTCTGTGGCACGTACAGTGCAGCCTATGTACAGCGGCCACAAACCGCAAGCTATCCTTGTGCGCACCTTGTACTTTATGTCCGATACATGGTAGCTTAATTATTTCAAGATTACTATTTAGATGCCTTAAATGAAATTACGGGCTCGCGGTAGAGGGCCGAGCGTGTAATATGACCTACAGATCCTCTAGATAGTCTAGATAGTACTTGTGCCCAAAAATGGCAAAGTCACAGAACTCTGTTATAAATGGCAAAAATAAGTCGGTTTTACAAGGTTTAGTACAAGGTGCACTCATAAAATATTGATGAATTCTTGTATCGTGTAAGCCATTTTGTAATTTTGTAATCTTAATTGAAATTAGCAAATATATCTAAGACGTTGAGGTAAGAAAAAATAGATTACCTATCATAATCACCAACTATTCTGAATACATAATGATCATATCAAATCCTCTAAGACCTATGATAGGATTTTTTGGAGACTTGTGCCCATTAGTAGAACAGAGTAAGAGTTGTTAAAATAAATCATGAATAGGCGGCTCGCTTCAGAAAAATATTCTTAAAACACAAAGACATTAAACGGAACCAATCAACTTTACGAGCAATATTATCAAAGCAGTTATAAACAAAACTAGTTACAAATTGAATCATCAAAACATAAAACTTTGTTTCGCAATAGTAACTGTAAAAATTACTAGATTGAATTGTATAATAACCGGGCCCATTCATGCCTATGTCACTCGCGATTGGTTTGAACAATTGATTGAGAAGCTCAATAACTGAGAATGTAACAAGAGGCAAATATCTACTCGCTTACCACTTTACGAATTGTTATTTATGTATTTTTATTTATCATTTTAAATTAATTACATTTTCAATAATTTTAGAACGCCTAAATACCCATTAACTGACTTAAGTGACGATTGTGATTTGATTGTGATTGTGAAGTGATTAAACATAAGTTTTGGGAAAATGGATTTTTTTGCACATTTTTATAGATGAAAAGTAATAAATGTTCTTCTAGTATGGAGTGAAACATACCCACAGTTGAGTATAAAACGGAACTCCTACGCATCGCAGTATCGATTTAAGCACTTTATATCACTTAATGGTATAGTTATGATCGGTCACCTGTCCATATGCTGTTGATGAATGCCACTGAATGATGTTTTAGTGAAAGTGATACTAATATTAGTGTTGGCAACTGGGGTTAAAGAACTAAATAATAAATACGCCAATTTTAAATGTGTACTCGTGTAAAAAAAAAATTGAATGTGTTTTCTTTGGCTTTTTTAGTTCAAACTTCCGAAAATTAAGACATACGGAGCAGTAGGTGCCAGGTGGTTTAGGTAAGGACAAAAAAGTATTTAGATAATAAAGCTCTATTTGTGTGAAAATACTTACTGTTGCAATAAAACTGTTCAAACCAAATATAAATTTAGCTTTAGTTTCTAGGCTACGTTTTCCTAAAATGGTCATAAATAAACATTACTTAGTCACGTTTAAAAACATGAAAGTTAGTTGGTGACGGGACATCTTAGCTTACGATCTAAACTCTAGATTTTAAACTAAATAAAACAGCTAATGTTTGACCTGTGTATGTTTCGTCTTTGAATTAAATAAGAATTTTAAATATGTTATGAAGGCAGATTGATACGAGTACATACAAAATAATGAAGTGTTTGTGTTTATGTTGCGTAACACGGTTCGCTTATTAGCCAGGCATTTATCTAATGAGCCGGTAGCCGTTACACTGACAGCCAAACTGATGTTATGACAGCGAATTATAATGAAAGTGCGATCGAACGCTGATACGACGATTTCTCTCACTTCTTTCAATCGCGATTATTTTACCGTTTTATCATTATTACTACAACCTACGGCTTTGTTGGAATTTTCTCAATGTTTTTAAAACTAATTGGGTATCTAAAGTAATATCGATTCTATGTTCTATTACAATCAAATAATAAATAATAAAAAAAAACTGAAAAATTTAATCTCATACATGAAACATATATAAATGAAAATATATAGAAATATTTATTAAAGTGCACAAGATATACAATAATAACTTATTAAAAGTAACAATAATAAGGTAATTCTAATTACAATGTGTATTAATTTGAACTCGGAATTTGTTTAATTTTATTTCTCTTTTACATAAATTTTTAAATTTCACAAATAAGGAGCAAGCATGTAAAGATAAATTTTAAGTGCTAACCCGGTCATGAACTGCAGAATGTACAAGCAACAAGTCGAAACTCAGAAAACCTTTCAACGTTGTTGGTCTGCCCTTGTCGACAACATTTTACTTGGAAATAATAATATAATGAACGAGACTGGACGAATTTTTATAAAACTTTACAACCAATAGCTTAAAACATTGTTGTTATTTAAAATGTGGTTACCAGTTCTGTACAAATTTGTGAAAATTGTTAAAGAAATAATAAAAAAAAACGAATTTAATAATAAAGAGATAAAAAAAGGTACTGGTATTTAATATTTTTTTTAAATTGACTAATTAACATAATCATTTTATTTTTTAAATACTAATTATGAAACTTTGAAATCGGAAAGATAAAATCAGTATACTTAGTCCAAATTATTTGTCTAGGGCCAAACCAGCATCGTTTTTCTTTCTTTTTTTTCTTTACTTATTTTTATTAAGATTATTGAAAATAAAAACAAACCGTTACAATATTTTATTTTGAAAAACTTTGATGTGCATAATAAGTCTTAAATCGTCCGAAATAAATATTAAAAGCCAAACAATTACATTATGCAATTCTTAACGTTCTCTAGCTTATGATACGTATCATGGTTTACAAGTTAGACCATGAAGACCAGATAAATACCACAGATTAAACAATACTCAGAAATACAAGAAACTGCACTTTCCTTGATGAAAGGACGTATTTAATACTATACAAGGTCTGTTGGTTTTAAATGTATTTGTAAAGTAATTTGACTTATTTGTGCATTTAAATATTTGGGAACATACAATTTAATGCCCGTCCCTGAACCATCTCGTTTCTTGAAATTGATAACTTTTATATTTATTTTATATATTCTGAGGTTTAAAGAGAATATGCAAGACTTTTACCTAGCCAAGACTCGAGCCTACGAACTCTAGTTCAACGTACGAGGGAAATTTATAATTAAATTATACATTTATTATTAATTTTAAACTATTTTATCATATTAAGATCATTGATCATCATTAATAAATCGTAATATTGACGAAAAAGCCAGAACAAAAAAAAAACTCGGTTAGGTAGTAGTATTAGGATAGATAGCTATAATGAAGTGAAATAATACAAGTGTTTTCGATTACAGACAAGTCAGAACTAAAATATAATTCCATGAAATGTCTAAGCCGAATCATAAATAATTTCCACCATTACCTCTGAAATTTTAATTAGGCGTTACATTCTGAATAGTTTGAAGCGTTCTAAATCAATTTCTCCCATCATAATTTACTTCATTACTGGGTAAATTTTAAATAGCTCTGTTGACGCCTAGAGGCTCGATATTATCACGCACACGTACAAACCGCGGCGCCAACTTCTATTAGCTGCGCGGACGCATCTAGGATTGGAGGCTTGCTCTTTATCATTGTCTATAGCACCTTTGTTATCAAAAACATTGAAATTTAGAGCACTTATTGAAGAGATATTGCTGGACGATTTACACAACAACTCTGTAATAGGCTAAGCGTACAAGCGCAGCTAAGGCTAATTAAAATGAAAAAAATGTATATTATAGCTAAAATCCCTTTGGGAGCACTTACTGTGATCGCCAATGGAATTATACTAATCATGGATTAGTGATTATTCAGGGCCAGCACCACATAGCTGGTAAATAATCATTGAAACTATAATATAGATGAGCCAAAGAATAGAAACGTGTAGGAGCTAGACATCGTTAACAACACAATATTATGCGAAAAATTTGATTTCTCAATACGCCCATAGGTAACTATTTATTGCTAGCCCAAAGAAGACGTAATGCATCACAACCCCTATTACCCTGATATAGAGGCCAATTTCAAAGCAACTTTGTTCCGTCCTGCACAGAACACTATAAATCTAACACCAATAACCGTGACTATAAACTTTATTTTTATTAGGATAAAGTCCAGTTTTGAATGAGGTGCAGTTGAAAATTATAAATATGCCCACAATTTTGCTATCGATTCCCGACATCCGCTCATTACAAGGAGATGGAATGTTGTTCAACACATTTTGTAATAAGAATAGTTAGCGGGAGAGAAAATGAATGACCCGCAATTTTACGGTGTTTTGGTGTTTATTATGGAGATAAAAATTGTAGATTACGTGATAGTCTATAGGTTTCTTTGTCCAAGTTATTTTAGGATTTAAAGGAAATAAATGATATATCTCAATAATAATATCTTTCGTCAACAGAGTAGGTACTTACTGTGACCCAGCAGTGGGAACGTTAATAGTAATAAACTAGGAATTTTAATGAACAATTAATAGTTGGTTTATTATTTACGTTTAGCAACAACTTAAACAGTAAATTTATCAATAATAGGTAACTAACGTTCAAAATTTTTTTTTTATAATTTTTTTTTCCTTCGTGATTGTTTCATTACAATAAGAGCCATGAATATATTTTTTTAAGTAGAATATTATTTTTGTTAGGTAATAGATAATAGATCCAGTTTGCATGTAAATCAACTGTTAACGAAGATTCATGGCCATGTAAAATTGTACATACAAGGAACAAGCCCTATAAAAAATAACAAATCAGTGGTTGTGACATTTAAATTATTTTCGCAAGGCTTCCAAAACAAATATTTCTTAACTTGAAGTACGAAATCTTCTAAAGGTAAGTCAGGTGTATTGTAATTGAAATTATGCCATACAAAATGTTCAATGTTATCTGTTGCAGAATCTATCTCAAATAATAGGGGTCTTAATTAGAATTGTAGTTGAAAACATGTTTAAAAACACAATCAAGAAAGTTGATAGTGTCTAAGGCTTGATTTAGACGGATTTAGCGCTCAATATGTATAATGTAATTATGAAAAATGTCTCTCTATATATACTTGTTACTAAATTCAAAACTTTAAATTCGATATTTCTTTTTACATAGTATAAGTTTCAAACTATTTAGTCTTTAAAAGATTTATTTAGATTTAATTGTACCTAATATGTGATAAACAAAATTTCTTTAATGATTCTTTGAATAGAAACAAAATCTAGAAAAAAAGTGTAAAAAAGTTTTCTAGGAGACTAGGAATTATAATAAGTGACTCGTGGCACAAGTCAAACTTATGACTACCATCCCTCACTAAATCTCTCATTTTGCATTAAGTTATTTGTGTATCTCAAGCCTTAGCCTAAACGAATTACTCTATCGATATCATAATTACATAGCCAGTAATATTTGCGATACACTCTCATAAATCTAGCTTTAATAATACACCAATCAGCTGATATCTTTATTACATCAATATTGGACTTATTAAGTTGAAGTACCTATAAAGTAAATGACTTGGAAACCGTATTGTTTGTTATTTACATTGGAATTGGTTGCTTTGTTTGCAATCAATAACAGTTTTGATAATATTTTAGTTAAGTATATATAAGTTATTTTGATTTGAAAATAATATAATTGTCTGTTCGCGAGTAAGCGCCGAAATCAATTTGCTGCGTTTAAAACAAATAAAGATTTTTTTGAAAGTAGTATTCATCTTTTTTATGTATAATATTAATTTTGTCCAAATCTTACTAAGTCGAATAAAGCTGCTTCATAGACGTTCGTAATTAAAATTTATAATCATGAACACAAAACAAAATCAGAAGTTAAACCCTAAAATATTTTAAAGTATTATGCATAAAATATTATTCGGGTCAACAAACTGAACAGTAAAACCTACACTCAAGCAATATCAACTAAAAATATTAAGCCGCGTTCTCATTATTTCATATTTTTACGATCCCGTTTATGTCTAATTTATCGCTTGAAATGGCCTTATAACTTTTATCTGTCCAAAAAATAATTTAAATTTCATGTAATGTGTTCATTTGGCGAGTAAAATGTTATAAGCGGTTAATAATCAATGAATACTAAATTAAGCTTTATTGAATGTTTACGAAAATAATTTTGTAATTTCGAGGCGAGGCCACTCATTATGCACAAATGCTTACAAAGCTAATGTGGAAAGTGTGTTTAGATATATCTACAATGTATAATGTACATAGACATGTTTCAACGAACATTATTGGTTCAAGGTAAATTTTAACTCAATTAAGGTGTTGCAACTGTCATAGGTTCATTGGGTGATGGTTTGGAATAATCCAGTCTTGAGCTATGTTTAGGTACAGGTAGTAGTAAAAAAGGATTAATTTACATTCCTTTCCCGATTTCAAAGTATAGCATCTTTAATTAACATTTCCTGTTTTTATAGGATTATTAGAGATTATATATAAAATAAAAACAAATGCCCTAATTACCGCTTTATAATATTGAATAACGGTCGAGTAATACAAATTTAATGTGTTGGATTAAAAACACAAATACTTTTATATCAATTGAAATGTTCTGGATAGTCCATTAATACTTGGATTAAATAGTCTTTTTTTTGCTAGATTTTTTTTTGCCGGTTCTATTCGTAGAAGAAAACCATCAACATCCCTTGAACAACATAACGGTAATGCGTGGCATGCAATTTGTCGATTGAATCGATACTTTGTAACTTTAACCTTGAGTTTATTAATACTATTGTCTTCTTGATAAGACTTATACTAGTTTTACTAGAAGTGGCACTGGACATTAATGTTATAAGTATAAGAAAACATAATAAATTAAAAATGAGCGAAATGAATATTAGTAGGTATACACGCTGCAAAGAGTTTACTTTTAGAGAGCACGACTAAAGTGAGTTAAGGTACACTACACTGGTATATATGCATAAAATATATCTTACTTATATATTATAAATATAATAAACACTTGTTGAAACAGTGATGAGTTGTATAAGTTTAACCCACCATGACTGCAAGCGCGTTGAAATCTTTTATAGCGATATCTGGATTAAAATATATTTGATCTTTTAAACGGTTTCTAAATAAGGTAATATTTCATGTGCAAACATTTAAAATTCTGGGCTTTTGAATCATTATCGGGATTTCCTTGGCAACGTTAATCTTCTTGGTAAAGTCTTGGCACGAATATGTGAGAATAAATATTGCCAGCTAAAAGTAAACAATGCAATCATTGGGTGACACATTTTCTGGTAAAGTTATGAATGTTTCATTTGCTATTTCAAGAAGGATGTTGTTCTCTGATTATGTTATAAGAAGCCTAAAGAATGTGGTGCTTCCGCACTTGGTCAGTATAACCTGTGTCAAACAAGACTCGGAACATTCTATTGGCTTTCAATGAAGATAAACGCTATAGTGGATTAGTCCGTTGTAAAACAATGGTGAGTAGCGATTTTTGTTACATTTGTTTCATTAATCTAATTTTATTCATAATAATGTTTATTTGTGATTTTTTTAATTAAGTCATAAGTTTTTGTTAATAAGTTCTAAAGTTTCCACGACCTTCGGAATAAAAGTCCTGTCTGCTCCCTTAGCCAACAAAGTTTTTCTTTTTTACAATATTATATTTATAAGTATCTGATCTAGATGTTATTTTTTATACATATACTCTTGACTATTCCATTCAACGATTGCCGTTTCAATGAACAGCTCAGAGTTGCGCAATTTTCTCATTATGTTATTGATTTCGGTGTTGTTTGATGGAGCCCCGCTGCGCACGCGCCGCGCGCTGACAGCTCTAACCGCACACTCAGTTCTGTGAAGGATTTTAGCTTTGTCACGAATTTGAGATAATGTCCGGCTTGGTATTGGAACTTTCTGGTAAGATTTAGGAACGGTAAATGTATATTGATTGTTAGTATTCGAGAAACAGGTAGGTAATAAGTCCTAGACTTCCCTAAGAAGATTTACTAGTAGGTACAGACTAACAATATATTCATGTATACAAATTTAAAATACCCGAAAGTTTGTATATGATGGATGGATACATTTTTAACGCGAGAAATCCATAACCGAGCAGGGCATAACCGCGGCAGAAAGTTAGTTACTATAGCTACGTAATTTACAGCTCAAGAACATTTAATGCTATACCTATCTGATTAAAGTTCTAAGTGTACTTCAAAAGAATTCCGCTACTAGTTACAAATCGCTGGCACTTTCGATAGACATGAAATAACAATAAATCTGGAGTCGAGATCGAGTATTATTATATCAACAAACGACAATATAATTTAGTACTCGACTCAACGCCTCGCTATTGTATAATTAAATTAATAAAATATCTTATGGATTATGTTCTAAGCGTAGGTCGACCGCCCAGTTACTAAAGCTCACTTCATAAGATCTTCAACGAATGTCCGACATTCAGAACTGTGTTCCAAAATTTATTCATAAATATAAATAAAATAAAAATATTGCCGGACAATTCACACAGCAACATCTATGGTAAGCCCGTGATTAATGGAAACGGCGAATGTGGAACAGTGACAATAACTCTGTAACCCTGCTGGTTGACAGCGGATGTAAACTGCTTCCGACCTTAAGACAAAGGACATATTATGTTCGTTAATGCTGATGATAAAATATTTCGTATACCTACAAATAATGTCTTTATGCTGGTTATTGTGCGATGTTTACATTTTACCCATGTAATATACAAAATATTTGTTTTTAATAAAGGCATACTAATTTTGTTTGGAATTAAATAACATTTTTAACATACATAATTATAAGTTAATTATTTATTTTATTGTAATTAAATAAACAAATTTTATGTTTGTCAATTAATAGTTACCATGTAAACTAAGCCTTACCTCATACATCTGATACTTGCATATATAAAATTATGCAAATCCAAACCACAATGCGACTGCATTATAACTTATATTTGATAGCGTAAAAAACTTTCATTCATCAACTTTCTTTCCATTCAAATAAATTAAACCTATTTGTTATCAAAGCGATTTGTATTAAAGATAACGTTAGGTTTGCTTTGCTTATTGCGAAATATTTAATAGAACCTTTCAACAGTTGGACAATAGCAAACGCTTATGAGATACTGTCAACACTTTAATATAATAGAAATTCTTTTAAGTTACATATTGGGAAGTCCGATAACGTATTAACAATAGGCTTTGTAATGTTTATAAGTTAACTTACGATTTCTTTGGTAGTTTTATGGTAGTTATTTTCGCTCACAATTATTCTTAATTGATAATACAGAAATTGTTTATCTCCTTCTAAGTTTTTAATACCTGATTTAGGAGGCAACGAACGCCCATAAAAAACATTTATTAACAAATAAGACGTTTCTCTGAGAGCTAAAAACGCTTCCGACAGTATTTAATTAAAAAATTAGGGACGCTTATGTCCAAGAGTAGATTCCAAGGGCTGAAATGTGATGTCAAGTTATTTCGCGTACAAAAACTTTTTACAGGCTTCCTATTTATTCTGTTTGATAACCTTTGTATCGAGTGGTGCAATAGTGAAAGATCTAAGTCCGTGAGCCGTATTTCACGCGGATCCGATAAGAACTCACAAAAAGCTCCGTGTCACAACACAGGCTCCGCGGAAAGTTTTGCAAGAACACTGAGCTACGAATGAAAATATTCGTGGATATGGTAATTTTGTTTCTAGATGTAATTAAAGGTTACATTAAAATAAAATGGTTGGCTCTACATAAGTGATTGACTAACCTAAGATTTATGAAATAAATGCGGATGGAGAACACCGAAATACTTGATTAAAGGAATTAAAAAGTTAATTTATTCAGATATAAAAACTTGTCCATATTTGAAGGAACAGTCAACAGCAACATATTACAAAAAATCAGTACTTATCTAACCTTTTTAATCACTTAAATATTTAGTTGAAAATAATGTTAGGAAAAAAACCTTATCCACTCTATCATCACACGATTCCTGTCCCGTTAGCTCGTTACCACATTCACGATCCCTAAAGGTGAAGGGTAAGGAATCTCCCGACGTGTTTATTATGTAAATTCATCCCGGATTATCGGCGATTCAGATCATATTGGGGTATCGATTTCATTGAATTTTTGAATCGATTTGAATGGTGAGGCCGTCGATAATTGATTTTGGGTGGATGTTTAACCTTTATAGCTACAGATAGCTGATAAGATTAACCGATTTTAAATTAGGCTAACGTTTAGTAGTTTTGTAGATGACGATGGGAAAAAAGGGCGTTTAAACCTTAGTTACTTATATTAAATTGAGTTTCACTACATATTTATTATAAAATTTAGTCGCTTTAGACACCGCTTAATGCAGTTTAAACTTTAGCAAAAGAAACAAGCTTTGATAATGCCTATCGATACATAACATTGAATGATCATCTCATCTCGTTATCATTGACAAAGTGATTCTAATAAGGCGAGGTGCGGCCCTAATCAGACGACTAATTATAGAGATTAGTATAATTATAATTATCGTTGATGTCATTTATGTTATCTCACACCACGGTGCGGTAATGTGGTTTTTTATTTGAGAAGAGGTAAAGTTAAAGTATTAGCTTTGTTTATTAATGTTGGATGAATTGTGACTTCCATAAACTTTGAAGTACTTATCCTATAAAATAATAAATGATATAAAGCCTACAGAATAAAATCCCTCCTGGTTTTATAAGCAACTATTATGAAGGTTTTATTTAACTTTCAAGCAATTATTTCAAAATTATTCACAAGAAAAGCAAGACTTTGTAATTCCTAGTAAAATTTACTTAGCATCATTAAGGCTGTAATTATGTAAAGATGCTAGTTTCTATAATAATTGTGGGTGTTTGTCAATTAGTATACAATTTATACCCGGCTTTCAGTGGATAAATACGGATTTCGTAAGCAATAGATTCACATCTTATGTTGGTAGCGTTTTGCGGAACTACACACGCAATTTTACTCATGTACTCGTAACGTATGGAACTTTGCAATGGCTTGTTGTCCTTTACTTTCGTAAACACTTTTTGACTTAACAATTTAATATCAATTTGAAAAGGATTTAGACTTTTTGTGTTATGTATAATTAGGTCCGCTTTTAAGATTACCCAGTTTTAACGTAGGTATCTACTCGTATATTTCATTTAACCTAAATCATATGATTCTTAAATCGTATGTGATACCGGTGCATTTTTATTTGTAAAATCTAACGGATAGTTTTTGAGCTTTTTGAGTTCTTCTTAAACCTTTTGAACGTGTTACTCACCTAATTATAAAATAATTTTAATCACTGCATACGGGTGATTACAAAACAAAGGCTCTCTTTAGTAGCTCGTTTGCTAACCCTAAGTGTTACTTTCTCTGAGGAAATTTCTAGAAAACGGTAGCACGAAGAATCTGTTTTTATCCGTGAGGCGCCTGAGGCTTTGTTACAGCATAATAGGGTTGGCCCACATCCAGAGGACTGTAAGGAAGGCTCATAACGATGAACAAAGGTTTTATAGATTTAGATTTGATAAAGTTTTATGTCATTTAAAGAGTTAGAGACATATTTACGAAAAATCGTACAGATTACTGAAAATGACCGTAGTTTTCTACTTCGATAAGGGCATAATTGAACTTTGAAAAAGTTTGAGGGAAATGAGTCATTTAACAACCCGCACTTGGTACGCGTTTTGAATTAAGGACTAATCTTTCTCGTTAAGATTTATACAAACAAACAAAATATCTTTATTCAAAAATGTTTGGCTACATTAAGTTTTACATGATGGTGGGAGCATGTACTCGCTCGATTTTATTATTTACCTGCTACGTATTAAAAGAGATACAGTAAAATACTTTTTTTATTGTATCAACAATCGAATCGATAAAAAAAATACATATTACCAATTCAGGCCATCTCCATAAACTGAAGAAACAGTGAAAAAAACTATAAAATCAATGAGACATAACGGCTATTTCGTGTTTAAGTGCGGCCTTGCGCCCACGCAGGATGAATACATAAATTATAAATAAATATTGCTGGACATTTTAAACAGAATTATCTAGATAATTCTGTTTAAAATAAGCTTCGATCTTACCACGGGTCTAGACCCGTGGTAAGATCGAAGCTTATGTTTTGGGCAATAGATAATCAAATACTCTTTTTAGAATATACAAACATTATATAGATTTTATGACTATGCCGAAATAACAACCAGACACCCGGAACAAATATGAGCAGATCGTAAAAATTTTGATTCTGAGGCGAAATTGAATACACAACCTCCTGCGTCACAGGCAGACCTCTGCCCGTGGCGCCACAGAGTTCGTCTGCATGCAGAACAAATATATTTTGATTATTTATTAAAAAAAGTTTGGACATGACATGCGATCGTTTATGCCACCTGCAAGATTCTCAATGAGCATGAAACTATGCGAGGAATGTGGCTTGCATGACATGTTTAACATAATTTGATCTTAGGAATCAAAACCATTTGTTATATGAAACAGAAGTGTCGGACGCAAGCTGCATCCGACCGTAATATACCAAAATCATTAACGTAGGTCTATGTCCAACAGCGGACATTCAATGTAATGATGAAAATGACATTAGCTAAACATTCTATCGTATCCATAATAGCAGTCGAAAACCAACCTAAATAAACCTTGCAATTATTATTAATCTCTTAAGAAATAAGATAAATTCTCTTCGTGAATCATGACGGTTTAGTAGTGATAAGAGAACGGCATTGTCTAATGATATATGGGTGATATTTCAGGTGGTCTGGGCGGTTCTAGGCTGGGCCTGCTTTTACGTTATTTACTTAACAAGCATGATATGATCGGGCTTACGTGAGTTCCGTTGTTTGCCAGTTTATGTGGAACAATTAATTTCAATTTGTTTAAGAGCCGTGTTGGCTAAGAGACGGGTAGTTCCACCACGCTCCAAGAATGCATTTCTCCGGGCTCCAAATTTTTATTACCTATATTATTATTAAAAGTTATATGTACCATATAGCAACACGGACATAATTACGAATTTTGGCCACCATTTGAAGATTGAACATATGTCTCATCAATAGAACCTAGAACCTATAGGTTATATAGGTCTAAAGGTCTCAGGGAATTTTGTTTAGTCACCTTTAACTCCGCTGCCCGTCTTCTGATAGTGCTGGGGTGTCACTATTCTTATGCTGACACCGCACGGAAATTTTTAATTATTTCATTATAGGGTGTTGTTTGTAAAAAACGTTAACATGAATCATTCAAAATATTTGCCCCGAATAAAAGCGTCGAAAGAACAGCTATTAATATCGATCGTCAAAGAATTTCCTCATTCCAACCTAATTTTAAGAAATAACATAACAAATTTTCACCTAAATCTCACCACAAGAATTTCGAAATACATTAAAACTCTCCTAAAATTCGGGCAAGATAATCTTTTGTTTAGTCGGTTAACCCAAATATTTTGAATTAATCTTGTTATTTCGTGGGAATTACAATGTTAGAAAATTCTGTCGTATCAAAAACATAACATAAACTTTAATGAGTAACCGATTAATCGACAAACCTCTTGAGCCATGTTAACAATACATTACATAAAAAACAACGGATGATTTATCGTGCTTTCTCCAAAGCTCATTTTTGTACCCATCATTTATTAATCATTGAAAGAAAGTGCATTTAACGAACGCATAATGCTTACAAACGCATCTTATGGCCACAGCAAACTAACTACTTTTAGTCTTGGCAACTTTTTACTTGACGTTTTGATGTAGACTCGCGATTTAACAATTATTACAAAGTAACAATATTCCATAAAAAAAAGTCGTGTGGTGCCAGCCTAAGAATAGTAACACACCGTCTCTGCATCGATACACATGCGATTTTGGAACTAACCGTGTTAGGACGAGGTATCAGAGTTTCAAGCTTTTTTAGCTAGATGGATAGGATGACAGTTTTACAATCGTGTTGAGCCTGGTTTGGGATTTATGATTGTAAGAGCATCAATTCATAATCGCTAAGTGAAGTCGCCATTCGTCGACGCCAAAAGTAGCCAGTCTGCTGTGACTATTACCGTTCAAGCTCTACTGAGCATACAAGCAAAAACCATCCTTATTGTAGAACAAGTAGGTTGGTGATTTGACGGTGATTTTACGGGTAATTTGTGAGACAAGCACGTGTTTGTAAGATTGATAGTCGGCTGTATGCTAGCCGTTTATGTAATGACTGCTATCAGTTCACGGGCATCGGCGCCTAGGAAGATCTCACGAACTTCCTACACATTGAAAAACACTTGTTGATAGGATTATGGGATTGTAGCCTATATTTTAAAGGCATTAAAGATCGATTTAGTAAGATTATTGGTAAAACAGACTTAATATTTAAAATATAATAAAAATTAGTCGTTGCTTCAGGGTAATTTGAAAATGAAATGAAAATGAAAAAATATTTATTAACTTAAAATACAATTAAATCAAGTAGACAGATCATATTTTCCACAAGAGCTATGATAGGAGCGTAAATATTAAAAAAATATATTAAGTTATGAATCAAACACATGCATAATTATCTAAATCCTTAACAAACCTTTGATTAAAAACACCCTTACAGCCGAAATAATGATGATGTTGAATTACTCTCTAGTTCCTATAGACTATGTAATGACTATGTTCTAAATAATTCAATAGATTATTATTCACATAGATAGCAAATCTAAGAGATTGTACTAACAGATAAGAATCCGATCAGCAGGTTACCTAAGTGTAACAATTTAATAGAAATGTCATTGTGGAAGGTAATTATAGAGTAACCAACAAAGAAGTGCAACGGAGAGCTTTCTTAGAAAGGAACAACACTGTAACATCTGAGGCAGAAGTAAAACTAACTGCATTTTTTCTTCCTTCCAACCCATTTTACTGGGCACGGGTCTCTCCAAAAGAACTTGAATAAAAGTTGTTATTGAATATAACTATACGTTTTGAGAGATTTTTCCATCACGTTAAGGTACCAGGAGGGTTAGTGATCGCAGTAAGTTGGTACAGTACCTACAAAGAGCGAGGCTGTTGCGAGTTTTTTGACATATTAATTTCCTAAGTTATTTTGTGAATGTAGATGTTCATATGGAAATAAAGAGTTTCTAAATATAGTGATGTTATTTATTTGATCAAGTTTCTATTTTATCACGAGAAACCATCATCAGGAAAGCGCCTACAGCAGGATCACGTGAAATGTGTTTCAAAACTGACTAATTTTTGATTAGCTCATATGCGCTTCTGTTTCAACCTGTCCCAATGGAGGTACTATTGAAAGCGTTGAGATAGTATCTCCGTTGTTAGTTATTAGCCGGTCTGATTTACTGCCGGGCTCAGTGGCTTATTACGACCACCCTTTCTGATACCCCTGCTATTTATCTCTCAGAACGTATAAGCAGAAAGAGATGTCGACTTTTACTGCCAATCTTGATAGCTTACTTTAATTGTATTTTTTTATAAAATCTGCAGAAATTATCTTTTAGGTAGGCAAATGAAAGTGTTTACTGTAGAAAGTGCACAACATTATAAATTGATGCACAGTAGCTCAAAAGGTCATTATCATTTAGGAATATGGAGTTAGGTATTTGTAAAAACAAAATTATATTAAAAAAAAAATCACCTGTAGGTAGGCAAAAGTCTTATGACCTAAACAACAATGTAAAAAATCTGTAAATAATCCCACATATTATTCTTCTTATATCTTCTTAGGCTAATTTCAAAATACTGTAGTGGTTCTTTTATAGGTACTTATTGGAGTACGTAGGTAGGTGTTGATAGGTACAACGAGGTCAGTAAACCACAAAATGCTAAAGCTCTATGTTACTTGTATGTCTTAATTAATAGACCGAGAATTTCGCGTTAGAACAAGTGTGAAGCCTTTATGCAATGTAATGGCTAACGCAATATGATGTTGGGTTTTCTAAAAATGCGTCTGTGGGCACGTTTGTCCAAAGCTCAGCAGAATAATTGCTTATTCCACATAGATTTAAAGTCTAAAGTTACCTAAATTTAAATCTTTGTATAAATGAGATAATTAGGTATACAATAAGAGTGGTATGTTGTAATAGGTATTGTATTTATGCCTTTGTTAGCTTCGTTATTTTAGATTTGTCGGTTGAGTCTATAGCGAGTATTTCAAATTGAAGATATTTTATCTTAAATGCGTAATTAGTATGAACAATATAGACAATGAATTCATCATCTATAATTAATGTAATTGTATGACTCCCTGAAATATAAAACACTTTTCTGTTTTGACGCTTGTCCCGCTTCGGCCGCGAAACAGATTTGGATGAAATTATTATGGAGATTTGTGCCTTCGTTTATGTAATCATTTTTATCATAAATTATTATACCTAAAACACAGATACTACAAATTAGTTAGCAACGTATTATAGTCTAAGTTTTGTAGCATATTCATAACGTCCGTCAAAAAACGTCTACATCATCACAAAAAGCTATCATAGCGCGCACATGATATGACCCAAGCACCGTCTTTATCTAAAGCTAAATAATAGACAGGGATAGAGCTAACAGGTGTCAGTTTCAATTAGTTTGAGACAGGTTGACCCACAAGCTGTCTTTACGAATTAGGTGAACATGAACATTGAGCGCTGACGTTCCTGTCAGCGGATTTTAACGTGTTGCCAACATTGACTCATTGTTACGATAATTAAGTAATATTGCTAGGATGTAATGATGGTAATTTTTAACAAACAGTTCGCTCAGATTCTTTAAATGGATTTTCCCGCTGAAAGTAGACCGTACCCAATGAACTAAAAATTTTTAATAAATTTTGAGCAAAATACAGCGAGTCCTAGTCCCATTGTTTAGGTTTAGGGATTTACATATTGAAACAATGTTAATTTTCGTATATAAATATACACTTCTCGATAAAATAAGTCTATAAAAAAGTATTAAACCTTAATTTCAATAAAATAAATTTAAATAGTTTTAAAAGTACCTATTACAGTTAAACGGCATTACGACATCTGCTCCAAAAATAAGCATGCAAATATGCTGGCAAAATCTTGTAATCTTTTCTATACCATTTACTTAGATTGAGTAAGTTTTTATCAGTATTCTCAAACATAATTCTGCGAAGCACCGATTACATTGACTTCTTGTTACTTTTTCAACAACCCATGTTATTCAAAGGTAACACGGTGTAGCAACAAAATGTAACACATAATGAGATCGACTGAACTTTGGCACCAATTCAGCAAACAATTGCACTGCTACGTCAAGATTACCTTAGATTGTCAGTCCCTATTATGGGTTTGCAGTATTTAATCGAGCGCTCACTTTCAATTGGATTTTCGTTCGATTTGTTGTAGACATAGCAATATTTTTAGATTTTTTTAATAGGTATAAGGTTAAAAATGTATGAAGCTTAAGCAGACAAAAATAAACAAAGAATTAATTAGTTTTAACAAAAAAAATGTTTTTATAATTATTAAGCATAGCATACATAGATGTATAGTAAAACCATTCTAAAAATGAACTTCCCTCCACAAAACCGTGATGATTTCAACGTGTGAGAGGAAATACAGAAAAACAGAATACACAGAAAAAAAAATACAGAATTCGGTAGAGGGGCGTTCATTTTAGAAATGGTTTTACTATACCTACCTACCTTAGGATTCTATTGATGAACTATTGAATCAATACCCCCAAAAATGATTTTGTTGTTAAAAGCGTTATAATGACTGACATTTCATATTTTAAGTAAAATGTCAGCTCAAACTTGGTTCCAGTTACAAGTAACAAGTCAATTTTCAAAGGTGTTTGTATCGACAAAGGTCGGATTATGTAAGTTGACATTTGCAGGGCTGTTGGTTGCGCGGGAGTCGCTCGTTATACGTCATTCGCGGGTTAAGTAGTCCAAGTGAATAAATAGGACATAACATTTTGAGAACGAGGTAGTTTAATAAATTGTATTTACTAGTATGTGCTTATTAGTTTATCGTCGTCATTATCTCTCTCCACCTGATAGAAACAATATTGGTAAAGGAACTTACCGATAGCTCCGTCTAGTCAATAATAGTTCTGTATTGTACGTAGTATTCTTTTCCATCCAAAGGTTGCCTAGAAGAGATCGCTTTTTAGCGATAAGGTCGCCCATTGTACGTGTCTCTTTTTGTGTTTTAATCATGTGTTTTGTTTTTGGTGTAAAATAAAGCGTATTGTATTGTATAGAGAACGAAGCTGCTGCTTGTTTTATGGTATATAATTATCTTAATTAATTTAACGTTTTTGAATTAATATCTTCTCGTATGCGCTTTAAAACAGTGTCAGAATTGTTGCAATTGAATTTAAACTCAAGTGACAGTGAAAGTCTTTCTCTATCGACGATACGGACACTGAAGATAAGTTAGTGTCAAAAATAATGCTTATCAGAATACATACGCCTTAATAGAAGTTTTAACTAAAATCTTAGTAAAGCGTATCAGAAAACGCTATAATCAAATTGAAATTTACAAAAAATACTCAGTGCAGATAATTCTCGCAAAGGCTCAGAAATTCGTGCACGTACATTTTAAATTATAACTATAAGGTACGTGTTTTTGTGCGAGTTCAGAGCGTTCAAGTTTACGAGTGGTTTTATCTCGCTGAGAAGCAAATATCCCTGAGCACAGATTTCCATACACACATTCAACATTAGTAAGCTTTAAAAATTGATTTAACTAAAATATACATTTTACGTTATCTACTTAGGTATATTTAATATAATATAGCCTACAACCTTTCTCGATATAAATAATGTATTATCCAATACTATTTTTCAAACCGGACTCGCAGTTTCTGAGATTAGCGCGTTCAAACAAACAATCAAACAAACAAACTCTTCACAAGTATAAGCATTATAATAATAAGTATAGATTTTTCCCTAAGACCTAATGATTTAATTTGTTATTACGACCATTAGTTGGATGTTATGTGGGTTGTTATAATGATGATAAGATAGTGTTGCTCAGCTATATATGACGCATACAAACATGGGTGTCCCTGCACAAGGCTGGGACATTCTACCAGTTGTCGCAAAAGGCGAGCCTGGGGTCTTGAACCCTTGCGCAAGCCCACACCCAAATACGAGTACAATTTGGTTTTGTGAATCGAATTATTTTTATTCTCATTAGTTTGTGAACGTCAAAAAATTCAGGATAGATTTTTCCTTTACCAAAATTGGTTAAGACATAATCGGCAGAAATTCTCATTATCTAAAATTTAATTTATAAAAAAATTAAAAAAGTTATTTAAGTATAAATAAATAAATAAGAATGCCAATAATTCTACAATAACAAGTTCTACAATATGTACACATAAAGAAAGGTTTACTCAACCAGAAAAAGTAATTCAATCATCACAAAGTGCAAGCAAGTGGGGACTCTTCTAACACAAGTCTTGTTACTTAATTGAAGAGCTCCCATAACATCACACTAGTATGAGCCGTTAGTGCTAAAGAAATAAATACATTTTGAATTTTTTATATAAAGGATCCTACTGATCGATGTTCGTGAAATAGAATGCACTTTTATCATATTATTTATTTTATTTTGGCCTTACCAGCCAGAACAGCCGCTAGCGAAATATCATAAACAATTCGCATTCACAATATTAGTAAGCTTATTCAGTTAAGCCTATGCGGTCATAGCATAATTTTGTTGTCCACTCTAGTCGATTTATTACTGAGAATAGTCTCAGGGGCGTGCATAATACGAGCAAGTATTTCTTGCTTGCTTAGCTCCATTCCAACTTTATGCTCCAATTTTGTGTTTACGTAGGTTATTCTTTTTTGAAAAGGATTATGGACCTACCAGGTAACTTATGTAACATACCGTATTTTGCAATAAAATCAAATGTTACCTATTCTATAAAATCTAACTAATGTTGGAACTACTTTAAATTATTTTAATTAGGAAGATATTTAGATGTTTGTTGCTCTTATACAGCAAAACAGCTTAACCGATTTAAATCTTCCTTGGGCTACTACTACTTAACTACCTAAATAAGTATTAATTAGTTATTTAATTATTGAACCACCTAAATTCAATTAGCCACTGAAGAAAATAATAAATGTTGATTTATATAAAATAATAACTAAGTAGAAACTACAGATAGCGCCATCTAGTATAGGTAAGGTAAGGTGGTTGTCTATGTATAAAGAACAGAATAAAGATTGTCTGTGGTCCGTGCCCAGTCGTTCCAAGTCAAACAGTAAAGCATGTGTTTCATTAATTCCTTTATAAAAGTATTAGGTTATGGGTCCAGTTATGCCCGTTAGCGTAAAGATTAATACAGTTATTGTGTCGTAGAAAGTGAGAGCTATTCGCAGTTATATAATTAGCAGAGCTGAGGTTTCAAGAAGTGATTTGGTGTTGGCGTGCAGAACACGAACACAGAGTCCAGATAACAATGGCGGCAAATTACCTCGTGAACGTGCCGAAGCTAAGAGGCAGAGAAAATTATAGCGAATGGGTATTCGCGGCGGAAAACTTCTTAGTCCTAGAAGGGATGATGAGATGCATCAAACCACAGGAAGGTATAAGATTGTTGGCCGAGGATGATGCTAAAACAAAAGCAAAACTGATTCTCACAATTGACCCGGCATTGTATGTGCATATACGAAATGTCGCTACTACGAAGGAATTATGGGAGAAACTAAAGGCTTTGTTTGATGATTCCGGATTTACAAGGAGGATAAGCTTACTACGAAATTTAATATCAATACGGCTCGAGAATTGTGGTTCCATGATTGTTTATGTTACACAAATCATCGAAACAGGGCAAAAGTTGTGTAATACGGGATTTCAGTTAACAGATGAATGGATTGGTTCATTATTGCTGGCGGGGCTACCAGAAAAATATGCCCCCATGATCATGGCAATCGAACATTCCGGAATTCAGATTACAACGGACGCCATAAAAAGTAAGTTACTTGACATGGAATCAGGAAATGGAACGAATGAGGAAATGAACGGGAATGGTGCATTGGCCAGTGGTTATAGAAGTTGGCAACACTCATCGGCGGGAAGAAAGTCTATGGTTGGAAAAGTTAGCAATCAATATGGCGGCCAAAATGGAGGAACGTCGTCAACAAAGGCGAAGAAAGAAATTAGATGTTTTCGATGCAAACAGATAGGTCATTACAAATCACAATGTACAGCTGAAGTGTCGAATAACAATGCAAATGAACGTAAGCAATCTAATGCGTTCAATGCAGTATTTCTAAGCGCAAGTTTCACAAACCAAGACTGGTATGTCGATTCCGGGGCCAGTGTGCACTTGACGCCAAATAAACAATGGCTTACAAATATTTCCTACGAAAAAAAGGATCAAACGATAATAGTGGCCGACAGAACAAAAGTGCCGATTGCTTGTTCGGGTGATATAAAGATTACTACAAGAGTAAATGATTGCAGTTTTGATGTAGATGTGAAAGATGTATTTTGTGTGCCTGAATTGACTACAAACTTACTCTCGGTTAGTCAATTAATTCACAGAGGGAATAATGTTGTATTTACTTCAAATTCTTGTGAGATATACAACCGAAGTGGTACACTAGTCGCATATGCATTTTTGAAAAATGGAGTTTACAAGTTACAACTTCAAGAAAACTTGTCTGCAGCAGCAATCATATCAGGAGAACTCTGGCACCGCAGGCTAGGGCATGTAAACAGTGAGTGTCTGAATAATATGCAAAATGCAGTTGATGGACTTACTTTGAATGAGAAAGTTGGGATTACAAAGTCATCATGTACTGTGTGCTGTGAAGGTAAGCAAGCCCGATTACCTTTCACTCATGTTGGCAGGAGATGCACAGAGGTGCTAGAAACTATTCACACAGATATTTGTGGACCTATGGAGTGCAGTTCTATTGGTGGTTCCAGATACTTCGTTTTATTTGTCGATGATTATAGTAGAATGACAACTATCTATTTTCTGAAGAACAAGAGTGATGCTTATAAAAGTTTTAAAGAATATAAAGCCCTTGTAGAAAATCAGACAAATAAAAAGATAAGAAATATCAGAAGTGACAACGGAAAAGAGTTTTGTAATGTTGAGTTCGATGGTTACCTGAAAAAAGAAGGTATAGCTCATCAAACAACATGTCCATATACACCAGAGCAAAATGGGTTGTGTGAGAGGATGAACAGAACATTGGTGGAGAAAGCCAGGTGCATGCTGTTTGATGCACAGTTAAGCAAGAGTTTCTGGGCTGAGGCTACAAACATAGCTGTTTATTTACACAATCGCACAGGTTTACCAGCATTGCAAGGAAAAACACCATATGAAGTGTGGCACAATACCAAGCCAGATATAAGTCACCTGAGAGTATTTGGCAGCAAGGTAATGGTACACATAGCTAAAGAAAAAAGAAGAAAATGGGACAGAAAGGCCCAAGAATGTATTCTAGTTGGCTATGCTGATGGGAGCAAAGGCTACAGAGTGTATGATCCGGCAAAGAAAGTAATTAGTACAAGCCGAGATGTGATAGTGATTGAAGAAGAAAACACTACCATACCAGTAACAGAAAAGGAAAGCATTGTTCCAGATCCAGACTTAACAACTTCAGTGGGGGAGATAGAACAGGATGATACCTATGATTCTGGTTCAGAATATTTACCCAGTGAAGATGTGGGAGAAAGCTCACAGGAAACTATAAAAGGTTTAAAGGAAGTCAGAAACAGAAGACAACCTGACAGATATGGTTTCAGCAGTATACAGAGTGCTCGCTTTCAGGAATCTGAAGATTTAACATTGCAGGAGGCCTTGACAGGACCCGAGAAAGAGTTTTGGCAAAAAGCTCTAAAGGAAGAACTTCAATGTTTTGAGGAGAACCAAGCTTGGGAGTTGGTTGATGTTCCAGAAAGTGGTTGTGTAGTTCAGTGCAAGTGGGTCTTAAAAAAAGAAAAGTGATGTAGACGGTAAAGTTCTATATCGTGCACGTTTAGTGGCAAAAGGTTTTACTCAAAGATACGGTGTGGACTATAATGAAACATTTTCTCCGGTAGTCAGATTTTCCACTCTAAGATTATTGTTTGCTTTGACAGTTAAATTAGGTTTCAAGACAACACATTTAGATGTAAAAACAGCTTTTTTAAATGGACATCTTGAAGAAGATATTTATATGCAAAAGCCAGATTATTTTGGTGGGTCAAATGATGGCAGAGTTTTAAAGTTAAAGAAGGCAATTTATGGGTTAAAACAATCTTCAAGAATGTGGTATAAAAAGGTTGATGACTGTTTGAGTAATATTGGTTATGTAAAATCAAAGTATGAACCCTGTCTGTTTATTAAGAGAAACAAGAAATGTATAACTGTAATTGCCTTATATGTTGATGATTTCTTTATATTTTCAAATGATTGTAATGAAGTGATGAACTTGAAAAAGGTTTTAGGAGATAATTTTAAAATTAAAGACCTTGGTTCTATAAGACAATGTTTAGGTATGAGAATTGTATGCAATAAAAATTATGTAACATTGGATCAGGAGAGTTATATAGACCAATTGTTAAGTAAATTCAATATGACAGATTGTCACACATCTGATACACCTATGGAATGTAAACTGAATCTCAGTACAGAAAACAGATGTGATACTAGTATACCATACCAACAGCTTATAGGGAGCTTGATGTATTTATCAGTATTAAGTCGTCCAGACATATCATATTCAGTTAGTTATATGAGTCAGTTTAACAATTGTTTTACAAAGGAGCATTGGAGTCATGCAAAGAGAATTTTGAGATATTTAAAGAAGACTAAACATTATGCTTTGAAATATGACTCAGGACTCAATTGTGAAATAATTGGTTATGTTGATGCCGATTGGGGCAGTGATGTTATAAGTAGGAGGTCCTATACAGGTTATGTTTTTGAATTATCAGGATCTGCGATATCATGGGAAAGCAGAAAACAAAAGGTTGTTGCGCTCTCCAGTACAGAGGCAGAATATATAGGGATATCTGAATGTTGTAAAGAAGCTATTTATCTAAGGAACTTGCAATTTGAAATTACAGACAGAGT
This sequence comes from Chloroclystis v-ata, assembly GCA_963691955.1. Taxonomy (NCBI): domain Eukaryota; kingdom Metazoa; phylum Arthropoda; class Insecta; order Lepidoptera; family Geometridae; genus Chloroclystis; species Chloroclystis v-ata. The sequence goes on along the minus strand of OY829902.1, from coordinate 3,142,391 downwards.
ATATCCTATTATAGTGTATAATGATAATCAAAGTGCACATACATTACATTCATTCAGACGGACAAAAAAGATCTCTTCGATAATGAATAACTAGCTACACGGTGGTCTTAAAAAATCAACTCAAAATATCCTTTCAGCAAAAATAATTTTATGTGGTCTTCGATTTACAAGTTAACACAACTTTCGTTAAAATATGCCACAAAAAATCAATTGACACGTGAAAAAGAACTTTTTCCATAACATGGTAATTTTATCACGCTTTCTTCACCTTATACGCTGTTTACAACTGTCAAAAGCTTGTTTTAACACGGTGTAATTTGTGAGGAAGTATATTTGATGTTATTACTGATAAACATCACACTGAGGTTTTACAATGTCTTGTATATCTTGCGATCTCGGCTTTACTGCTTACCTAGTTTTAATAGTACAGGGTGGTCAGAGTTAAAAGACAATCGTGAACATGACAGTTTTTACAGTAAAATTTGAATTAAATTAAATTTTTAATGAGTATTTATACGATTTCTTGCTCTTTGATTATGATTTCACCCTCACCATCCTTGTCAAAAACATCCTTTTTTGTCTCAGATGATTATATTAATTCAGTTAGTCTATGAGGGTTGATGAAATGGATACAAACAAATAAGTAGAATCGGTAAGAATGGCTGTAAATGCGGTACTCAGAAGCAATTCGGCGACACTGCTAAATACAGTACTCAAGTTACCTTTTTGCAGACTATAATTATGAAAACGACCACTTTTCAACCAACTATTAAACACCATTCTACCGTTCTACGGAAGGTAGGTATTGTTCGTACTGTATGGTTAACCTACATCACGATGAAAACATGTTAATTGTTTATAATCAAAAATATATATAATAAAATAACATAATAATAAATAAATAAATACTTTTTTATACATAAATAACGATAATTAAATCAATATACTCATTGACAAGTGATCTTTAGGATTTTATGGAAATAAATGACATAAATCTTAAAATCTTAATCTTAAATATATAATATAATGTAGGTATACGACATAGAAAAGTATTTTTACCATAATAAAACGCACAAAAATTTTTATTAAAGAGTGCAGAACCTGCAACCTTCTGCGTCGCAGGCGGACCTTCGCAACGCCACCTGATGAAATACCACTAGTGATGGATACGCTGGAAAGCAGATGCTAGCGTCCCATGGACACGTCTTGTTCAAAGAGTGTTAGATATACGTCAGTATTAGCAAGGATAAGGAGTTCGTAACACTGACAAATGTATTGAAAATGTATAACAGACTCTGTTTTCATTCTAAATGCGTCCTGTCATATGGCTTTTACTTTGTTGTCTGACCCTCAACTGCCAATCATAACTTTTATTACTCTAAGCAGTGATAATCATAGGTGGCCTCATATAACACAAAAGGATTGTAAAGAATTCAGCTCAATTTCTCTTTCGCAAATTAATATGCAAGACATCAATTTATATTGATTGGTATGTGTAGTTTCTCTTAAGATGTTGTCTAGTATGCTATGAGGAAGTTATGTCTACTGAAACAATAATTTTATCAATGATTTAAGTAGATGGTCTTAGTATATAGTAATTTTATTTTTATTATCTTAGCCACATTGCATATGAATAGATGTTTAAACCTACATTCTTAAATGCATTGTTTCTAAATGTGATAATTTATTTGGTTATGTGCTTCTTAGGCATTTCGTCAATATCCGACTTATTCTAAGAGTTTAAGCGTAACAAACAACATTTTGATACAAAACTGCATCTATCTTTACCTTATCGTTAGCTGTGCTGAGAATATTTAGGTCTGTTCTTCTACCTTATAGTAAAGTGCTCCAAGTTGATGCACTTTTCGACTGTCACTAGTGAAAAGCTTATGTTGGTGTACCTACCTAGAACTTTTAATTGAGAGGATCGTGGGTTCGAACCCTGAAACTAAATAATAGCATTATCCATATTTAAAAATCTTCTAAAACATAAATCAAACAATAAAAAACTCTTTAATTATCTTCTTATTTAGCTCAATGTTTATTTTACTACGTGGTCAAATATTAACAATATTTATGTCTAGAAACTGGAAACATATAATACTAGCTCATACTCCGTTACAATAATCTTTGGCACATAAATTCTGACGTATGCGCAATAAACGCGATAACTTTGATACAACACAGCGGGGAGGGACATTAGAACCCTCATCAGTTCACTGAGATTAGCTTTTTAATGGACTTTGCTTTTTATTATGAGCGATTTGGAATAGCAGAGGCGGGAATAGTTGAGTCGTTTGGAATACTACTGTTGGAGCGGTTTATCAAAATGTTTTTGTTGGCTGTACCTGCATATTATTCATGACATTCCAACTAGTAAATTGGTAAGGCAAGTTGGTTTGAATGTGAAAAAATGTATACATATTTCACTCTCTGTTGTGGTTACAGTTAGTTAGGGCCGAATGCAGACAACAATTCGACGAATGTAGATTTTTTTTATGCGACCCTAATTCACGGGATGAATGTGGACTAAATCTTATTATTTTAGTAGTTATCATGAAAACAAGTTTGGTATCGGTAATTTAAAATACATAACACTCGCAATGCTCATAAACTCGTAATAACAAAAAACCGGAAAATAAGACGTGGTTATCTAAAAAAATAAATAATGAATCTAGGTTACCACAACTTTACAAGATTTTAGCGAAATCAGTTTAATAGGCGATTCATTGATTTATAGTTCAATATAATTGCCATGCAAAACATTACACAATCGAATTATAGCGCTAAAAGTGATAGTAACATAAACATTAATTTTAATTCGAAACGGAAGTCAGACCAATAAAAAGCAACACTTAGATTGATTTATTATTGCGGAAAGTATCTATTCGTCATCTTCAATCACAGGTGGAAACACCTAAGTACAAGTGGTGTGGTTCCTTTATGGCAACCTGTTTATGTGTTTTGGAGTTGGTTTATCCGATACGCGAATTACGCGAATTGTACGAACGGTTAGCAAACTTAACGAACAATATAATAAATAACAAAACATCATGATAACAATACATAATTTTATATAAATGGTAAAACTGATTTAGTTAATGAGAATAAAGCAGAATTTTAAAATAGAATAATATAAATATTCGAAGATAAAAATAAAAAGACTTATCAAGGCTTTTATAAGTCTTTTTAATTTTATCCATCTAATATGACACATTATATTGTGTTGTTTTATATTAAAAATTTAGATTTTATCGTATCTTTCTTTCGAACCAAGTAATTTATATTAGGTTTATAAAATTACTTTGACAGTCCTTGTTATCTCTCTCTTGTCAAAATAAACATCTTCAAGAAAACAGCCGCTGCTTCAAAGAAATTAAATAAATATTGCATGACTATCAATCGAGCGCAACACATCAGTTAGGTATTCAGCTAAGTGTCAGCAAAATAAAATAAACGAGACCCGTGTCTAGCGCAGGAATGTATGATTCATCAAATTACTCCAATACTCTCACTCCTCCAGATGATTGCCTTACAGCTAAATCGTTAGTGCTAGCTCATATAAGAACTAGCTTAATATGAACCAATTTTCAATTCTCTGAAAGCACCTAACTGTTGTATAATTGTATAATTATCAGGCAGATTTATGTCGTCTTATTGCCTGCAGATTCAAATTCTGATCCAAAACCAATAAGTCTCTGGACCGTGATACTGTCTACTGTGTAAAATCACAAACTTATGAACTACGGTCATCAGTTAATTTATTTGTCCTTTTAGTGTACAGTAAGGTTATTATTCTATTCTATTTCATTCTACGGTCAGTTTCTTTATTTAAAAAATCTATAAATACTTAAATCATAATCCGAAGATGTATTAAGACTCTGTGTCCTCTTTGACGATCTATTCTTTATAAACTTTAACACCATACAAGGATTTCATAACTAAAATAAATAAATAAATATTGCTGGACCATTCACACAGCATCATCTAGCCCCGTGGTAAGCTTGAAGCTTGTGTTACGGGTGCAAGTTTTCTGATATACTTAATAAAATATACATACATACAGTGGTAGGTATTTTTTATTTAAGTACATATATATAACACCCGGAACAAATATTTGCAGATCATACAAATATTTGTCCTAAGGTGGGAATCAAACCCGCAACCTCTTGCGTCGCAGTCGAGCCTTCGCCCGCTGCGCCACAGAAGTCGTCAAAAAAAAACCTAACTCCAGCGAAAGTTCAGATCCCAATTAATGGCCCTGTCAGTTAACGGAGCTACAGCATCACGCAAAAGAATCACGCAACTTCCAAAAAGGGAGCTGGTAGAAAATACCTAGTGGGGGGCATCCGAAAACAAACATTTCGTAATCAAAATTTCTTTTTATTATTACTGTTATGACTGCAAAACGCCCACGGGGCTTAGGAGCTCTTGGGATATAACCTAACCTGCATAGACTATCATCATTATTATCCACCGGATTTCACCCATTGCTGGATATACAGCTGTATATCAAGGATAGCTATCCTTGGACTATTATAGTCCATTTCATTAAAGTTCAACCAATTAACATATTTTCTAGACCTTTTATAATTGGCGTTGCGGGGCTCTTATTTTTTTTATCATTACAGTAAAATTTTTACTTCCAAATTTGTTGTATTAAGGATAAAAGATCACTTAAGACATTAAAACATATTATTTATATGTATATATAAGCTGTTACTTAGTTTAATAATTTTATTGCTGGAATCCTAAATCCTTGTACCTATGGTAAATTCACGCGTAGCTGTACTCTCTTTGAAGGTTCTTGGAATCTTGTCATTATAAGATCGTTGTATTAAAAGTCCAACGTTAATATTTTTTGCTAATTTTGTAAATACATGTTTGGGGCTTGCGTAATGAAATAAACAATAAGTACTGACAAGAGAAAATACATCACTTCGGCGACAAGTGAGCCATATTGAAATTTATTCACTGACGAAATTGCGTCAGCGAAATTGTTTCCTCTTAAGTTTTTGGTACAATAATTATAGTGAGCTTTGACGACTTAATTAAAATTCGCATGTTGCGAATTCGGCAATCTTCTGAAGTGATATAACACAAAAATGCTGCTTATGCTTTTGACCAATCAACGATAAGCAGTTGTTCACAAGTATTGTGGAAAAGCACCCTAATTGGTGGATAAAAATCATCTAAATAGCTACCTTTTATACGGTAGAATCTAAGGGAGTAAATTTATACAATAATTATAGTGACTTATTACATACAGGATATTAGAATACAGGAGTTACGTAGAGGTACGAAAATTACATAGTAGCTCATCAGAAAAACCATGAAGCTATAAAGCGTATGGAACAGATTACCCTGGAGTCGAAAAGTGCATTAATTGAGAATGTATATTGGCAATAACTTCGAAATACCTATCTTAATTTAATTAAAAGTTAAATAATTTAATTGAAAGTTACAAAAAAAGTATAGGTTTTTAATTCATTTAATCTGTTCCAATATGTAATGAGTTATATAAATGCCAAAATTATAGTAACAACCGTTTAGAACTGTATGAAACTATACGAACTCCACAAAACATTTGTAAAATAATTTATCTAAAGCACGAGTTTCTACCACGTCTACAAATAAAGAAAAAACAAATGATTACGCGTTGTAAAAACTAGAATTTCAAGTTGTTATTCAATTCCCAATGCATGCCTTAGCAGAAATAACAAGTGCACTAATGATGCTGAAAATAGATAAATCTGTAATGATACGTATAATTTGTAGAAAATTGCCCTGCAGATAAGTTTAAATCTTTTCGTAGAAACAATTTATAAACTAAAATTGGTTTTACGGCGTATTAGTCTTTTATTTTTTACTTTATCTTTTTTATTTTACCGTAAAAGTATCGTTTTACTTTCTTAAATAAAACTTATGCAATTTCTTTTGATTACACTTACTAAAATATGAACGAACTGTCTCGGACTATGAATAATCTTGGCAAACAAAATACAATAAAACTTTTTCTTTCGAATGGGGCCGCGTAAAAGCTTGTAAAACGATCACTATTCTAACAAGACATTTTATTAGGGAGCATAGAGTTTACGATAGATGTACGATAGTTAGTAATAATTCTAGTAATCGATAAAAAAGTTTCGTGGATTTCCCGTTTATTCTAAAATGAAATACTTTTGGTAGTTTTATTTATTTAAATAGTTTAAAAAAATATTTTTCTCTAACATGTTAATGTATGTACCTACGAAGATTATTTTGACGTTTTTTTTTAAGATATGGATTTTATAAAATAAGTGGTTTGAATTTGATATATATTACCTCTTTTCTACAAATAAGATGGATTTTCCTTTAGTATTTTATTCTTATTTGTGGGGTAATTTTCTTAACTTAAAAGTTACTTATGTTTTTTTCCACGCGCGAGACGTGAAATAAATATACGCAACAATATAATTATCAAGTGGTACAGTTTTAGCCCTTCAAAAGTCCATGCTCTCTGCTCTATTATGTAAACAATACCACAATCAAGGAATACACATTCAGTGCAACTATCTGATTGTTCTGACAGGTGCATCGAGGTCACTGGTTAACTGTGGTACCATACCAAAAGGCTCGTGTGCTTACCATGGTCATGACACCGTTACACATCTTATCGTATTTTTAATACTTAGTTTTACTTCTTATCTTTATTTAACGTCTATTTTATTATTTTTAGTACGTACCTACAGTGATTGTATTCGTCAATATCCAAATCAGGATTTTCACAGTGATTGTTTTTTTTATGAGTCCTTCTTACCTACAAATGATACCTCCTGCCTGCTGTCAAACAATCATGTAGTTTATCATAAAAATACTTCTGTGAAACCTACTACCATGCCGACTTGCAACAACTGATGATGTCAAATTAGTTTAGTTCAGTCTTGACGGTCAAGTTATAACGGACTAGTTTCCACCTGTGGATTTACCCGCATTTTAATTAAGTGGATTTTCTTGTGGTTAAAAGTAGCGTGTTATTCTGATATAGCTATATTATGGTAAAGTTTCATCAAAATCCATTCAGTGGTTTTCGCGTGAAAAAGTAACAAACATATATATCCATACAGCCATACATTCTTACAAACATTCGCATTAATAATATTAGTAGGATAAATGTTTACTTATGTACAACGAGTTTTTTCCATTTACAATGATTATGTTTTCTCATAGCCATCACTGAGGAATGCTTTAACGAGAACCTTACCTACTGTCACTGCAGTTGTCAATTTTGCATCGCAAAAAGCAATAAAAAGATACTTGGCATTTAATTCAGGCTTGTGTTGCGAGTTCGTTACATAACAGGTCAGAACTGATTCTTTTTCTGGGCCAGTCCTTATTAGATCATATTTTTTTTATTTCTATATATGGATATAAGATGAGATTTGACAATTTAATATAAAAAATTACGAGATTTTAGGTTTTGTTTCAAGGAAAATGAGCAGATTGCTCTATAACTTAAAAGTTTTTAGAAGTTAGCTTACTTTATTGTTGAATTTTTGTATTTTTTTGTGCGGATTTCATCTTGACCAAACAGATAACATTAAAATGTTTTATGATTACAAGATTTACCTATAAAAACTTCGCTATCAACATATAACAGGACGTTCACAGAGGGATGCTAAATTAATCCCTCTTTTCTAGATCTAGTCTTTTCATATCAATATACGTCCTAATGGTTTGACCAGTTCATTTGTCCACATTTTCACTTGAGAAAATGATATATTGTTGAACTATGTATATTATTATACTTAAACACTTAACTTGTGTGGATACTTTTAATAAGACTTCTCTATATCCATTCCCCAACCATTATAATTATACTCGTCGGAAAATCTATTACCAATAGAGCGGAACATAGAAATTACCTGCCTTTTAACCTTGAAGCCATCATTCGCCGTTCCTGCCATTCTCAATAAATAAGATGGTAAGATGGACGTCACGCTTCCATTCCAGAGACGCCAGATTTGAGCTGCCTTTTAATTAACCTCTGGCTCGGGAGTTATTGCTTGGTGTTGCCAACGTGCGGAATTAATGCTGAGGTTAGTTACTCTGTGCTATCCTGTCAGGGGTTTATTTGAAAATTCAATCTGAAGAGATTATCTTGGTTTGGGAAAAGGTATAGGTAAATTTAAAGCATATTTTATAAAGAATATCATAAGCGCTTGAAGGCTATATAGGCAAATAACCATACAAAAAGTAGCATTGCAAAGTTTTCAAAAAGAAATTGAAAGTCCTGATCAAAACGGAATTGAAAGTTGATCTCTAATCAATAGAACAATCGTAAGGTACAAATCTGAAATATAGTTAATTAGTTTTATCTTTATTCTGTACAAGAAGGGGAAGGGCTAGCTCGCGCAAAAACCTTTAGCTGGTAACACAAGCCCAACGTTAGCCACAGATCTGAGTTATTAGATTATCTCTATCTCGGAGCCCATCGGCTGCGGGAGCAGTCTATGTGCTTGCGATATTTCATACCTTGCATAAGTGCCTTATGCAGTGACTCAAACTAAGAGGTTCCGCCGATAATACGCCAATTTTTATTTTTTATCATAAATAGGTAGTTATTGCTAAAAGATTAACAGTAACGAATAAAATTTAAAACTAGAATTTTTATATAATAATATTATACATATTTCCTGATTTGTGTTCGAAAACAATAGGAGCATACAATTACAAATTTCACGTGATTTGGAGTCCTTGTTAACATTAAAATATTAGATATGACACGTTGATTGTGATGATTATGAAATTATTATTTGACCTACTTATGATAGAGACAACATTGCAATATCTGTTATTGCTAAAAATAAGTAGATACCTATTACAAAAATATAAATCCATAACATAATTCGACGTTTAAAAATTCCTACCAAAAGATAATGCGATATCAAATTGTAAAAATTGCCCCTATTAACGAGTAGCATGAATTTTGTAACAAAACATTGTTCTCACGATAGCAATTTCCAGGAAAGTCACGTATGTAAAGCAATCTTTGAGTTGTGTAGCACTGCACACGCACTCGATTATCGAAGTCCGATATGGAACTGACCGACTGCGCTGATCTATCCGTGTCACAATAAACTTGAAATATTCTTACAATAACTTTATATCCATAGGCGTGGTATAGACTGGCCTTCGATAAATCGAACAACGAAATCGAACGCCACTGCTTAGTGGAGTGCTGTAAATGTATTTGATAGTCTTCTGTCGCCAAGTGTCTCTAGAATACTCTTGGTGCTCTTATGAAATATTTTAGAAAACCTTTGCCCAGTGCGGCTTATTAAAAATAGTATATTTTATCTCCAGTTAGTAATTTATTAGCTTTCTTCCCACGGTTTTGCCTGGGCTGTTTTGGATTTTCTTATGCTAAAAGGTATCCAATGTGCAATTTTGATGAATGGGACATTGTTATAAACTGTAAAGTTTTAATAAAATCCATTCAGTTGTTTTTGCGTTAAAAAGCAACAAACATCCATCCACCAGTTCAGTCATCTATTCATACATATAAAACTTTCGCATTTATTTATTTTATTTTATAATATTAGTAAGGATAGCTCTCACAACACAACATCCTACATCAACGAGGATTTATTTACTGGCAAATATTAATAAATAAGTCAAAGTTGTCCAGTTCCACCACTTTATCTCTGTTTTGACACCACAATAGCAAAGTCTCACAGTTCATTCGTCAGAACCACACCTTAAAATCCCACATAAAAACCGATCTGATAATCTCAAGATCTGTTGCACAAAACCTTTAGCAGGACAATAAACTGATTAAGAAACGATAAATTGTGTATTTATGCAACCGTTTGTGCGAAAGTGAGTGGAGATGTAATTTGTCCCTAATTTCCATACGGCCCTGTACGTTGGACCTCGAGTCAAGAATACATCGATATAACTGGATTAAACGACTGGATTGACGATCTCTGTAGCGCAGCGGGCGAAAGTCTGCCTACGACGCAGGAGGTTGCGGGTTCGATTCCCGCCTTCGAAACCAAAGTTGTATGATCTGCAGATATTTGTTGCTGGTGTTCTGTATGTATAATCAAAGATCAATTTAGGTTAAAATATTAAAGATAACTGTCTTTACAATAGAGGTTATAGTTTGTACTTATAATATAACAGTTTCCAGGTTGAGCTATAATTTTAGGAGAGAAAACACCACGCCCCAAGTTATAATGAAGCTAGTTCATCAAATATGCCAAGACTTTTCGTAGAAAGGCATAAGAGCGTTTACGTAATTCCCGTTATAATGAGCATCAGGAAGCTTTTAATATTTGCTTTAGGTCTTAGATAAGTGGCCGTACTGTGGTTATACCTAAGATCGTCGTGTACAAAGATATTTATGTCATTGTAATGTTGTCTTTATTAGTCTGTTATACTGTAAATAATGTTGTATAATCGGTTCATTTCACGCCTCTTAAGTTAAATGGAAGTGACAATTTATATGTACGAGTATCTATTTATTTGCATATGCACCATAGCAGGTAGGAATGTAAATAGGAGTGCATGTGCACCCACTGCTGGGACACATGGACTTATATCTTGAGCGAGATAAGGCCTTTATTTACACTGCCCAAGTGCGGGATGGCGAATGTCATAGTACTTTAAAGTTCTCAGAGCATGCAGGTTCCTTTACCATTAAAACACATGTTTAAAATTTAGCAAGGCAGGGTTTGAGTCCACGACCTTAAGAATGAAGGTCGAGTGTGCTCTCACTTAGTCAACACTTTTTGTAGATAACTTTTTATAAATCCTGTACTTATAATAAAATACTTCACTTTCTTAAGAAAACATTATGGACATAATTATAGCATAACTGAGTAATTAGTTAGGGAAAATCTTCTTAATATCTTATGAACACACGCATATAGGCCTAAAGTTTAATAAACACAAACATAGTTTGTTTAATTAAAAACTTTAATATGAGATTCAAGTATTTTAAACAAATGAATTATCTTCTTTTTCTTTTGCAATATATTTTCTGAAATAAATGTCTGAATAAATTATATAATATTGTAATTCTTATCTTACACACCTGTTCACCAATAGGTAATTTGACCATTAAACAGAAAAATTACATGCTAATAAGATAACATATCAAATAAAAATGATATGAAATCTTCCATTCAAAAGCTGAGAATGCAATTCTTAAGCAACGCCTGTTGATTCAACTATCAAAAGTGATGAGTCAATTAATAATTAATTGCATCCTTTGTTGCCATCATCATTAAACAAACTTTAGTAATAACTAGAGCGATAAAATTAAATCTTGGAATGAACAGAGTGAATTAAACAATCTTTATCAGAGAAATGTTTCCTAATAGATCGTTTCACAGATCTATATTAGACTGTTCATATTATTATCATTACAAGCCATTTGACTGCCAATCAGAGTCTTGAAATATTATTATGTACCTTTATAATCAAACTTAAAATATACTTCGAATAGTCAAAATAATAATATAATTATAGCTTTTCAGTAGATACTTTACTTAGCCTTAAAGTACTATTTTTTCTTGTTTTTCTTTTGAGACACAAATAAACTTATTTTATTCTTTATTCTTAATCGAGTCTTACTCTCTTTAGGCTACCCAATAGAACGCATTCAACGTATTTTATTTCGGAATGTCCAGTGTTATAAAATTATAAAGTTAAAAAGATGTTACTCCTGTGGGCTTCTTTTAGTCTTATTATGCAATTTCAAACAGTGCCCAGTTCCAATCAGAATCGATGTAAAAGTCATCAGTCAATGTATGCCATCCTTTGAGGCTGGCATTGGCATGGCTTTGTCAATGTCAATGTTGTGCGGGTATGGAGTCGCGCAAACTGGCAATTTTCTGTGTATTATAGAAAATATTATCAATTTTTAAACATGACATGTGACTGAATCGTTAAAAATGCAAATGACTATCATGGACTACCATATCTCGTAAAATGAGTTTTGTTGGCTAAGTGGAAGCACACTCGACTTTCATTCCGAATTTCGTGGGTTCATACCCCGCCGCAAACCTCTGGATTTGTTATCTGAAAAAATTCTGTGCGCTTTAAAAAAAAGCGGGCCTAACGGTGAAGGCAAACATCGTGAGGAAACCGGCATGTTCTTAGAACTTTTAAAAGTAAAAAAAAAATAAGCGTGGTGAATTAAGGCCTAATCTCTCTCGACAAGAGAGAAGTGCCTGTGTCTCAGTGGGAACGTAAATAGGGGTGCTGCTGATGAACATTGACTACATTGCTAGTCTGTGTTAACCAAGTTCAATCATAGTGTCTATTCCCTGTCCGCGTTTGCATTCAGCGCCGTATATTCATAGCTTCATACTCATACTGTTGGCGAGCCAGTGCAGATAGGACTGCCACGGTTATGTGCATCTTGCTTTAACCGGCACAGTTGTTCCGGCTTATTTAAATGGAAACGATAATAGATCCATTTGCCCTACATAACGAATAAAAAAATCAGTTTTCTATCTATATTTATCCTTATTTTGAAAGTTATGTTCATAAGGCATTATTACAATAATATAAATATTTATAAATTTAAAGATGTACCTATATTATGTATTTTAGGTTTTGCACGGTTTTGCTGACTTTAACTAATGTTTAATATTCTTATATTTAAAAAAATTAATACGAAATAAAGCAAATTCGCAACGCAAAGCTTCAACCTCGAAGCTTAAAAGCATGTATAAAAATTAGTTAAAATGCATTTTATTAGAATTTACAAAGTCTCCTTATAGTAAATACCTTCTACTCATTTAGGCTAACCGTTAACTATCCGACTTTTTACAATAACCTCATCTCTATAAAGGTAGAGATGTCTGTTTCGCGCGTTGTCATGTTTTGCACATAAAACACACAATAGGGCTAGTTATAAGCCGACACAATGGCCATCGGTTCTTTAAGGAAGTTTCTTTCAACCATCACCTATTTACAAAAGGTACCTAATTGTAATACTTTAGTGATGAAATAATTCTTGCTCCATTAGAAAAAGGCATACAATCTTATATCATTTTTTTTACTTTTGACGTCACCTGTGACGCAGCAGGCGAAGGTACGCCTGCGACGCATGAGATTGCTGGTTCGATTCCCGCTTCGGCACAAAAAAAATACGATCTGTAATGTATATACGTGTTTGTATAATACCATGTCCTCATTTTGATTTATTCTATCAAAACCTCATTTACTAATCTATACAAAGAACAATTCCAATCTTTATTTTCAACACCTTCTTTATTAAAAAGCTTTTAAATATGGTTAACCCTTCAGACATTGTTTCTTCAGCCTCGTAAAATTTTACGTTTATCAAAGAATCAAATATATCACTTTAATAATACCTCTTTGGTCGATTGCGATTGGTAGAACAAAGAGTCGTTGACGTTCAATGAAGCTGATACAATGTAAAAACGTTTATCGTATCAAATAAAGTCAGTACCAAAAAGTTACTTTATTTTGATCGATCAAGTGGGTTGAGTGTTCATTTGAGCTGTTTAACATTTAATACTTTTAAAAATCGTCAAAAATTATTATTTAAATTGTCCACAATTTACATCGCAATATCTAGGCCTGTGCTAAGCTCGAAGCTTGTATTACGGGTACTAATCTGATATACTTATTAGAACATGGAAGAAATGTCTTTATGTTAGTAATTGTATATGACAGACAAAACAATAGTATAGTAATAAACGTCTGTCTGACTGTTGGTTTCACAAAGAGTTGGACTTATGCCTCAGAAAGCTCTTCCATCACACCAACCATCGTGTGAAAACTTGCAATTTATTTTGAACACAAATATATATGACATAACATTGTCGAAACGTAATCTACACTCTGATACACGCAAAAACCAAAGGTCAGGAAGGAATAAGTAGCAACACTTAATTGACCACTTTCCAACTATGTTCGTACAATTTGCAACAAAACTTGCTCAATTTTACAGCAGTTTTATGTTTTAATTGAATTGGATTCCAATTAGACGTCGTAAATGCATTTTGTTTATTTTAACTTTCAGATTTATTGCAAACGGTCATAGACAAAAAAATACTCTAGAGTTAGTATTAATAGCATAGTATTTCAAAAAATAAATATCTATACACTATTTCATTTCACGCATAACAAAACTCGTTTATATTTGAAAACACCTCATCATCATCATAGCAACATTATGTTCTAATATTTGCCACGGATCTCCCAAGTTGAATCCACGAAGATCTTCTGGTAATTCGGAAAATTTTGATAAAAGGTTTGATTATACCTTCGTGAATTATAATGGGATTTCCTAGTACATTTCTACAGCTAATACCGGTACAGCGTAATTTACTCTAAGCTTATTTTATAATGCTTTTATGATTAGAGTTTGCGTTTCGTCGGGTTAAACAGATTACTGTTAAGAACAAAGAGCTTTTATTTATGTGCTCTCTGGCATTGACTGTACATTTAAATATTCCGTGTGACGTCATCGCAGTAATTACCTGCGTGAAATGCAACGTCATTCAATATTTCACGCGATCGAAGGATTCCATTGGGTTCAATAAATTTCATTTAATTTGCATACCACAGCTTTCTTAATGCGTGTTTAAGGAAATAAACTTTTTGTTGAAAACCTAAACTATACCTACCTAGGTAATAATAGAAACAAATTTACATCAAACTGTGTGGTAAATGAAATATAAATGATAAAAGCATAAGCCATGAACCTACTTAAACAATAAAGGATAGTTTTAAATGTTTACTAAGCATACTAAACTGATTATTGTAATTTTTTTTAATTTATTACTTCTCAAATAAAACAGTTTTACTTGAAAACAGAATAAAGTATCAACAAAAATGTGGATAAAAATAGTACCTAATAAAAAATTAAATCATCAATTAATGAATTAGATAAAAACGGTAAATTTTAGTGTGGTATACTCTACTCTCTAAAATAACCAAGGATGTATACGTAAAGAGTTAATTAATGGAGCATGCGTAAATGGAAAAACGATCTAATTGTGGAAGTGGACATAAGACAGTCATGGATGAAAATAGGTTAAGAGGCCGGCGTAAGACGAACTTCCCATACAAACTTAATACCAAAATTATTTGTAATTCGAGCATATTTCCACGGTATTATTGTATTATTATTTAAATAGTATTTATCAAGGTCCCTATAGTTTTTTTTTACAAAATACTTACTAAAAAAAAAATTCATTTAAAATAAGTATTTTGTAAAAAAAAGCTCTATAGGGACCTAGATAAATACTAATTAAATAATAATAATACAATTATATCCATATTATATCGTGGAAATATGCTCGAATTACAAATAATTTTGGTATTCGTTTGTATGGGCAATTCGTCGTGACGCCGGCCTCTTAAGTAATAAAAGGGGATTTTCAAATGCAACCAAAAATGGATTAAAAACTTTTTAATGCGTGGCATTTGATACTCTATTTGATTTGATAAATTAATACACACATAATATATAAGCGGTCTAGTCACATCCGCTGCCTAGTCATATAGAGATTTAGTCGTAAAGCTCCTAACCCTATTTCAGGACTAAGCTACCCTAAAATATGGGTAAGGTGGGATGTTAAAAATTGCAATAATTAATAATAAATAATAATAGTTAATATTGCCATAGAGTTGAAAAATTAGTTGGGGTATGAAAGACTCATATATTGGTAACAAATATTACTGGTATTAATTAATAAAATGTCTTTTATCATAATTCATAGTCATAATAATAATAAAAGTCATGAATATCATGCATATAATGTAAAAAAATACGGGTTTAGGGATTTTTCCAATTTATCTACTTACATTTTTATTAGTATATAAGTGTAATCACTCAATCTTAAAGTAAATGTCTGTAATTCGCCTGATACAACTGACTGTACTAGGTAAGTGAAAACGACAGATAAAATTGGTTAAAATTGGCTTGATAGCGCGTCATTTGTGTTCGTAACGGCCAAACATGCTTGATTGTAATTGATCTTCAACGTCAGCTAAATTCCTAATCGATCGGTTCTACCTTGAAGTACCAACTAGGTAAATGCTAGTTAGTTAGCGGAATATTAATAGATTCCCCTCGCATACTGACGAATATGTTTATATGAAATATGCGTATGTATACCTCGTATACCTAGGATAGATAGTTCAATTAGGTAGGTCTATTTTTGAGAAGGAGGTCACTGGTCAATTTCAACTTGGATGGGCAGCGTACGGGAAACTACGCAACGTCTTTTCGTCCAAAATACCTCAAACCTAAAGTCAGACGCCCGCCTACTAGGTGGACGGATAAGTTAAATTATCTGGTTCACGGTGGATGCAAGTTGCATCCGATCGAAAAAACATGATATCATTAACTCCACTGCTGAACATAGGCCGTTCAGCAGTGGGTGTCCGACGGCTGATCTTATGATGATGATGACCTCAGATTAACAAGCTAAATCCTATACTTCTCTCGACATCCACTAACAAGACATCAGATCCCCAATCAAAGGTGCCTTGCTCCTGGCGGAAGGTCGCCTGGATTTATGGGGCACGAACCCTTTGTGGCGCCGACACCGCCACTCTTCACTCTAACAGATCCCGTTAGTTTGGCTGGAACACTTATTAGGAATGGGGATAGTTTTGTGTGGATAGGCTTGATGCTATTACGTATAGTAGATAGACTAACTGTAATTTAAAGTTAAAAAAGTTAGTGGGTTAGTGCACTTGGGGAAGGCCTAATCACTCTCATCAAGAAAGAAGTCAATGTGTCTTATGCGTGGGAACGTAAATAGGGATGCTTCTGTATAAAGCAAGATTACGAAATTTATTGGATTGTGTCTAAAATAAATGTTTCTCTAACTTTTTCCAGAAACGATATCGATACGATATCAAATCGTCTCCATAGTTAAAACTCAGTGTCTTCGTAATGAAAACTGAATATGAAGTCTCAGACCACAAGGTAGCTGCTAAATATATATTTGGAATTGTATATTAGAACATAAAACCAAATCGCGGTACTTATATTACCTACACTATGTGGACCACATACTACGATTTAAATGTTATTTTTTATTATACACAATAATTCTTATCATCCACAAAACTCCCTAGCTAAATATCCGCTAGTTCGTATTTCCGCAGCCGCAGCATCACAAATCCAGCGTAAGGGCGTTATCGCGTCTTATCACCCGCGCTATCGGACATTTCTAAGAACAGCACAACTCCATCCGAATCTCCTACTTGCACTACAACTGTGCTACACAGGATGATGTATATTACAGGATATGACTTTGTAAGAGGAAACAAACCTCACGAACTGTACTTAGAGACATCGTTACTCAGTTTTTTACACTCATCGGAGTCATCTTTACATGCACAAAATTATGTGCTCCAATCATGATGTATCTATTCCTAATGAACTTTGTTTTTTTTTCTTAAAAGTAGTGTAGTAATATAGTATTATCAAGTTTATGGAGGATTATTACTAATTATCTCTTTTTTATCCAAAATTATTCGAAATGGCATACAAATGGTTTATATTTTCATTTATTCAAAATTCAATGGTTACATCGTATCTGAATATTAGTACATCGAAATACTTACTATTGTTTAAGTGTAATAATGCAATTTTTGCTTGTTTATTTTGTATCATCCTGTAGTAGGAGCTGGCACTGGCAACACTGCTAAAAGATCGTCCGAGTAAAAACAGTTCTCATGTTGTCCGTCGAAAGCCTTCGTGATTTAACGTAAATGTTGAAATAAATCGGAAACCGAACGTTTGGGATTTATTGGGTTAAAGATATGTTAACTTATTTATCCAGGTAGCTCAAAATGTCATGAATTACTGGTTTATTCCGAAATACATAATTGCAAGTTGAGGCAAGCATGGTGAGAGGTTATTTTGTTGATTGGATTTTTGGAGAATTTTGCTGTTTTTTACTTGAACTAGTGGTTGGTTTTCATCACTTCGATATATTCACTTAAAATAACTCAAAATCAAAAAAAATTACCAATGCTCTATCTATAGCCTTTTTCTCTACATCATGCGAATTTGAAATCTACCTTCATCTTTATCTCGATCTCGCAAACCGGCAACAATAAAAGATGACTAGCATCAACACTCAAGCGTCACATTACAGAGAATAACTCTGTTTTGTACCACAGACCACAGACAATATGGAATGGGATCGTTCGTCTTTGTATATAGTGTCTTGCAATCCGGCTTTTTGAACATCCAACTACTGATGAAACCTATAAGATGTTGGTCTGTCTACCTAAAATATTGAGTGAAATTATTGCCGGACAATTTACACACCAATATTTAGCCCCGTGGTAAGCTCGACGCCTGTGTTACGAGTACAAGATACTCTAATAAACATAATAGAATAAACATACATGAATAGATATTTTTTATTATATATATGTATATAGACACCCCGACACCCGGAACAAATATCTAAAGATCGACATATTGTTCCGACAGATCGACATATCCTGCGTCGCAGGCGACCTTTCTACCATTTTTTCTCGTAATCTGAGGTTGGCACAACATGGCATTGTTATATTTTCTTTTATTTTACTTTATCAACCGTCATCAACCGTTTATCAACTCTCACTCCTTTCTTGCACATGTCATTAATCGCTCGGACGATTAAACTAAGTTCAATAATATAGTAAATATGTGTATATATGTTATATACACATGTAATATAGACCATTAAGTCTATTTCATCAAAGATTTGATATATACTCGTTCCTGTTAAAAATCTTTACAAACTTATCCGTCTTTTAGTAGAAAAAACAAGTTGAAACTCTACAGCTAAAGATCGCGAAGATAGTCACGATGCTGTGAAATTATGTGTCAGAATCGCTATACCGAGGATATTCTTTGCATGAAGTCGTTAAATATCTCATTTAGAGCTATAACCTATCTAATTGCATAGGGAAACTTTATTTTGTTTTTCAGCGCATAGTTTTGTAAAGGATTGTTTTGACATATCGCCTTTGTTTCAATAGGCATAAAGTTGAATTTGACAAAAGGGTACATACCTATCATAATGTCGTTGTATGCACTTAAAAGATTTGATCATCATTTTAGTATGTTAGTATGTTTATTATAGTTATGTTAGTTAGAATGTAAGATACTTAATGGCGAGTTAAACTTTACTATCTTAAATTAATGGAATATTAGAAGGCTGGAATGTAGTATTCTCTCACTAAAGTTTTTATTGCATTAAAATAATTGCCATGCTGTGTTGGATTACGCTTGTGTTGGATTAACAGTTTCATTCTCACATTCTGCAAGTATCCCAACTCCGGCCCGCGTATTTTAAGGTGCTATTATAAATAAGTTTAACCTTAAAAAAATTCGTGAGTAACACTATTCATTTTATAACAACGAGAATAACTTACTTAAGGAGTTAAATCACTATAGACGTTTCGACTGCAACAAGAACAGTCTTTATCTGGAGGAGTGAGCGCTCCGCCGCGCTGCGTTTCATCGCCACTCGCGCGCCCACGGCTCTCACTTCACGTTCTCATCGTCGTAACCCTTTAGTATAAAATGAATACTGAAGTTTTACGTTTAAACTTTATGTTTAAACAAAACAGTTACGAGAAATTACAAATTAATAAGCGATCGATTAGCCTGGATATCCAAATACGATCTTTACAAGAGAAGCGTAACCACCTAATTATGATATGCAGATAAACTAACCTGGAAATTGTAATAATATTATTCGCCTATTTATTATTATCATAATGGAATACAGCTTTGTGAGAGCGTGAAGATCTCTGTGGAAGATTTTGTAAAGCAATTTTACTGCGAAAGGGACGACTGACTGGGATAGATTTAAGGACTTCGAGTGTGAAAAGTTGACGTAAAATGATGCTACATAATTAAAGCTGTCTGCACTTTTGAACTTTTGTCTTTTTTAACACGCTTATGGAATATATCGTTATACGATTTAAAATGTATAAATATAGGTTGTAGAATAGGGGATCTGTTTTCACTAATGTCTCTGGCTTAAGTACATGGTGATGAAATTACCATAGCAAAAAAAGCTTACCAAAGCTTGAATTGGTTTTTAAATTTGGCCGTGACACTGTTGAAGCTTCCCTGTGACATCCCGAATAGTGTGCACTTTTGAAACGTTACGCGTCCACTACGAATCTCAGTACATTTATTGGCGCATCATCCAACCATCACATTGAATAACTATCTTGCTCTTCAGAAAATCCACAATAAAATTCCTCTTATAATAGGGGTTTTCTCACTTTATTTCAAAGAGTTTGCTACATTTTAAATATCATGATTTCAAACGGCTAAGCTTAAAGCTCCAAGCTACATTCCCCTTTAGCTAAGTTATGGAAATGATCAGATAATTCCTCTGTTGGCGTGTCGATAGACTGATACCCACCCCTGGTCGGCGTGAACTCGCGAACCCTGTCATTGGCATATCATAAAATATTGCCATAAACACTTCCTGTAACGTCTGGTGGCCGTTTATGTAGGAAGTAGTGTTGTGGTTGGGCTTTTGGTCAGTTTCATTGGTGAGATTAGGCAGAACCCAATTTCTTTCTTAAATCTATTTCGTACCTACTGAAATTTCTTCAGTAATAGGTACCTCTTTGTAATTCTGGAATCTGGAATTACTCACGTAAACTATGACGACAGTTGTATATCCAGACGTGTACTTAAATAAGTTATTGTAATGTCTCATGATTTTTTTTTATATTCTAGTCTTATAAAAAAACTAGTCTTAAAAAATTATTCACACAAGGTCTAAAATATAATTTGGTATACAGAGTAACCAGTTTTAGAAAAACGTTCAGATCATATTATTCTTTAAGTTTTAAAGTGCCTACTAAAGCGAGGCAACAATTTGTGGACAAAACGGTAAGCTTCAATGCAAACAAACGGTACCACGCCTCCGCGAAATAAAAACAGTTTCATATGACTGATTACAGTGTAACGCAATTAGTTATGAGATTACTTCTCGTTACTCAATACACAAACTGATCGGGAGTAGCTGACGTCGACGTAACTCATGTCCTATCATAATGAAGTGCAACAAATATTAGAGGATGTACGTTGAATTCAGCTGAGTGACTTGTGTGTTGTTTTAGCGGCAATTATAAAAATGCTCGTTTACTTTTCTATCGATTTGTTTTAAATATTATTGTTGGGTATAAAGAAAAGCTTAGACCACTTAAGTAAAAGTAAAGAACATATCCAGACAAACATCTACTACTTATTTTATACATAGATGACAATTTATGTTTAATATTATTTTAGACAAAAGTTGCTTGTTTTCAAGGAATGAACAAAATCTTTGTCACAAACACTTATTATAAATTACGGGGAAAATGTTGCGTCCATTCATATTTTGTTTTGACTTTTTTATTATATGTGTGAGACATATCAACAGTTACACCAAAATAGAAAATGACGATAGTAAAACTGGCCTCACTCAATGTCTATAAATAAAAATACAGTTTTATTTGAGCAGGTTGACTCAGGATCCTGCGAGTTATGTGTAACTGTATTATTCTTAGAATGCAATTCGAGTTACCGATGTATTTATAATCTGTATCAGTTTCTCGAATCGTAAATATCATCCACTGAACCATCTTGGTTTCCAGCTCTCCATAATTATTACACTTGAGAGTTATACGTATCAAGTTATCTACACAAATATAAATAAGATTTTTTGAATTAAATGGAACGTAAAGTTGGCTTTAAGCGATAAAATTCATATGTATTTATGATAATAAATAAGTAAATCCTTTTCCTTAGTTTATTAATTTGTTTATATTTGTAGTGTATACTTTCAGGTGTCCATTGAATATCAGCGCTGTGGTACCAATACCCTCTACTACACCACTACGCTAAATGGCGACCTTTTTGTCACGCAAACTATAATAATATCAAGGTTATCTTTAGACTATACTTAAGTTTCTCATTTGTAAGAAATAAATATTTCTTTCATATAACTCGGGTAAAACCTGGATTAAGAATAATACAAAAAGGGAAATGTGTTTTTACTATTATTTTTTATTATGTAAATAAGCATCACTTTACAAGATGGTTTGGAATTTGGCATAACACACAGAAGCTGTTGAACGTATACTAGTAATTAGGTCCCTTGCTCACTTTGTCATTTTAGGGTTCCGTAGCCAAATGGCAAAAACGGAACCCTTATAGATTCGTCATGTCCGTCCGTCCGTCCGTCCGTATGTCACAGCCGTTTTTCTCCGAAACTATAAGAGCTATAAAGCTGAAATTTGGTAAGTAGATGTATTCCGTAAACCG
Source organism: Chloroclystis v-ata (assembly GCA_963691955.1). Lineage (NCBI taxonomy): Eukaryota > Metazoa > Arthropoda > Insecta > Lepidoptera > Geometridae > Chloroclystis > Chloroclystis v-ata. The sequence continues at coordinate 3,120,067 of OY829902.1, read as the reverse complement.
CACTAAAATTTCATAAAAAAAATTGAAAAAAAATTAATTACATTTGGGGGTCCCAATACATAGGACTGAAACTTAAAAACTTTTTTTTAATTGAACCCATACGTGTGGGGTATCTATGAATAGGTCTTCAAAAATCATAATAATGTTTTTAAAATTATTTAATTCTAAACTGAATAGTTTGGACGTGAGACTCTTCCAAAGTGGAAAACAGAGTGTCCCCCCCCCCTCTAATTTCTAAAATAAGAGGATGATAAATCTAGAAAAAATATATATTGTAGATAACCATAAAAACTAACAACGAAAATTGGTTTGAACGAAATCTATCAAGTAGTTTTTTTATAATACGTCATAAACTATTTCATATAAACAATTGCTGCGGAAGCCTACATGGGCGAGTCCGACTCGCACTTGGCCACTTTTTTTTAATCAAAAATTGTCCGATACACAGCAGCATAATTATGTCCTTAACATAATTAATACGTCATAACATATAAGTTTTACAGGTTTTATGGAATTATACGAGTAATTACAAAAGCATTGCATAGCAATTGGAATATTGTTTTCGTGATATAAGTAGAAAAAGGATTTCAATTAGATTAGAATACACAAAATTGTTAAACCTAGTTCCCAGTAAGTAACCTAGATAATGAAATATTTTTATCAATTATGTTTATAACCAGTGCGTAATAGTTAATATTTCTATGATAATAAGTTACGCACTACAATGAAAGTTTATTTTTTTCTATTTTTAAAGTTAGTAAAAATAGATAATTATAAAACCTAGTCCCTAGTAACCTAGATAACGAAATTTTATGTCACATGGCATTATCAGTATTGCAGTGCGTAATATTTAATACTTCTATGATAATAGGTTGCACTATTAGCTAGACTAAATTGTGAAATATAAGCCATAAGTATCCATTAGTAAACAAAGGAAAATATTGAAAGGACATTTAAAAATTGCTAACTACTCGAATAATTTAAAACATAGAAATCACTGGGCCTTTTGTCACCTTTTAAAATGTGTTAAAATTAGATCTAGTTACGAAAAAAATAACTTTCTGAGGACCTACTCAGCGATGGTCCACAACATGGTTTTGCGTTTTGTTTGTTTTGTTGTGTACTAGCAGTTCCCGCCACTTTGTCCACCTATAGCCTTCTTTAATAAATGTACCATATAAAACTGAAATAATTTTTCAACAAGCGGTTCCTGAGATTAATGCTTTCAAAAAAACATGTACCTACAGTTTTATAATAATATAAGTACAGATTTATTGGTTGAAAGAGGCTTGTATCTACCGTGAATCAGCAGTTTTCATTATACACAAGATACCAGCTAAACCAAGTTCCCAGTTACCTATTAATGACACTTGAACTTATCACCAGTGCGTAATAAATTACGCAGTGTGCGTATATTATGTAGGTACTATTAGAGAGATAAGCTATGTGACTATATTTTAGTAGGATCTTTGTATTGTGCGTAAGGTATTTATCTTTTTTTATAAACATATACATACATATATCATAATAATTCTTATTATCTTACAAAATTAACTCGGCGTGATGAATATTGAAACAAAAATCCTTTTGTTCTTGCTAGATACTCGTATAAAGCAAAATAAGGACTTTCTCATCATAATTAATGTTTAGTTTTTTAGGATTGTATTCACTTTACACACACCAACCTGCACACGGCCAGCTTGGTGAATTAAGTCTAAACTTTCTCGCCAAGAGAGAAGTCCCTGTAGGAACGTAAAAAGTGGTGATTTATTGTGTTTATGAGTGTATCCACTTTTGTCACCTCACGCATTCATTAAGTAATCTAAAATAATATTAACCAAACTACCTAATCCTTAGTCTATGAGTATCATAACGTTCAGTTTCTCTGATATAGAGAGAGTGTGCAATAATCGTAAAGTAAGATCGCGAGTGTTTCATTTTCAATGTTTCATCACTTTCATATATTCTACTAATAAACACATCTGCATTGCTTGGTAATGGTAACGGTCATCATTGGTTCTTGGGGTATTTTCCATGACCCTGTATATGTATATTTTAAGCTGGGTGCTTTGAAAAGTTTATTGATACACAGAACATGTGTGTAAATATCTTTCATTAGATGGCGTTTGTATTTGGTCTCTGTAGATTTTTTTTATGAGGGCTAAATCCCCTATTTAGATTTCAAGATTGTTCGGTAACAGCTAATTGCTATACGCAAGCAAAACCGCAGAAAACCGCTAGTGAATACAATAAATCTTGACATTGGTATTACCCCCGCAATTGAAAATGAATTCTGTAAATGGCGGCGGTATGTATGGGTACGATTGGCAAAACAAGGATAAAAGTATAGACAGCGATAGAGAGTGAGCGAGAACGCATGCGAGCGGACGCCATTTACAGAACTCATTTCTAATTGCGCACGTAATATGTGTCAACACTTCGTACAATCCGCATAAAGTGAGAGTGCGCTGCAATGAAATCCGCATCATAAATAATCTTAAAGACTTTGTTTGAAAGAAATCAATGGGATCTACCAAAGAGAAACTGAAAGGAAGAAATATCGCTTGAAGGCTGACAATGCTGGGCCTCGACGCTGGTGTAGGTACTTTAGAATCAACATTTACAAAACTGAAACATTATTTGAATAATGAAATAAATCGTGCTTTTCTTTCTTGTAAAATAATTATACATGAACGTTCCCATTTCTAAGACCCAGGGAATGATGAGAATCCTCTTGACGAGAGAAATGTCTTTAATTTAACATGCTAGCCATGTGCGGATTGGTGAAAAATTTATAAAATCCACATCCTACATATCTATTATAATAATTATAAGTATAAATTATATTCATATTGAAATAAACGGGCAATACACGAACCTTATTTACGTAGACTATTGATCAACCGATTTCATCCCATAACGTGGGACATCTTCAGGATCAAGGACACTGCAAGGACACGGATCACGCCCGCTCTCCGGTCCGCAATGCACTGACCGGAGAGCGGGCGTGATCCGTGTCCTTGCAGTGTCCTTGATCCTGAAGATGTCCCACGTTATGGGATGAAATCGGTTGATCAATAGTCTACGTAAATAAGGTTCGTGTATTGCCCGTTTATTTCAATATGAATTTATCAAACCACGACAGTTTTTATAGTAAAATATAAATTATATATTGGTAACTAAATAAGTAAAAAATAGCCGCCAAACCCGAGTTAAGCTAGCTTGGAAGAATTCACAGACAGAAATAATAACTTTTATAAAGTATCCTTATTCGACGACTCTACACTCAAAAAAAGCTGTTTTACGACATGCAAACTCGCAAAGTTGCATCCTTATCCTGACCTTTCACAAGACACAGTACACCAATAACTCAGATGAAGTATTCAACTTTTGATATCGATGATTGCTTGTAACAAAAGTACAGTCGCGGAATGAAAAGGTTCGTCACCTTAGAGGCGGTTATCGCTTGCACTAGTACGGCAAGAAACAATTATGCCAACATACGTCAGTGCAAGAAACAGTGCTGCAAACATTTAAATAAATATGAATCCTAATCCTAACGAATATTATAAATGCGAAAGTAACTCTGTCTGTCTGTCTGTTCCGCTTTCCCGCTTAAACCTCTCAACCGATTTTGATGAAATTTGGCACATACTCTCTCAGGGTCTAAAGATTGACCCTGAGACAGAACATAGGCTACTTTTTACCGCGGAAAAATACATGTTTCCGCGGGAAAATATATGCTTACGCAGGAAAATTCGATTTAAATGAAATTTAGTATGGAAATAATTGCAAATAAAAGTATATGGTGAGAGACTTTTTACCGCGGAAAATTAAATGTTTCCGCGGGAAAATATATGCTTACGCGGGAAAATTATATTTTGATGAAATTTAGTATGGAGATAGTTGGAAATAAAAGTAGTTATATGACGAGATGAAGTTCGCGGGGGCAGCTAGTATTATATAATTTCCAATTATGACATTGACCGATTGACAATAGTTTACAATAACAGCAATAATAATGGCAGCAAAGAGATTACAATACTACGTAAGAAATAGCAGGTTGAACCAACAAGAAGGTTTTAGTTTATAAAACATACTAATCTTATTGACAAGTTAAATTGTCAAACAACTTTGATCTGAATAATTTTGAACTTTATTATCGAAACATTAAACATTATTTTATCTAACCCGAGTCAATTCTGTAACATAGTTTCAAAAGGTAATATGTGCTCGCGATACGTTGAACGAATCAGTTTGAAAATTGACGAACCTTTTCATACCGAGACTGTACATTATGCTCGATTCATGATGAAATCTTTCATGTCTTGAAAATTATTGGTTCGGAAATTAGGTACTTCACGACATATCGATCGACATAACAATTATGTGTAAAAATAGGAGTTGAGTGTAAAGATGACGACTCAGAATAAACTATTTTCGTTCATTCGTACATTAAATTACGAGTATAATAATTATACTCGTAATAACGTGGAATAATTCATCTTCAACAACACTAGAATTATTCCAGACGAAGATGAATTATTCCACAATTAAACCACTCTATGGCTCTATAAAAATAATAATTAACATTAAATGTATTATAATAAAGTTCTTAACTGAGATAATTATTAAATTGAAAATAATGAATAACATGAATGTTGCTAATAAATATATTTTCGACCTCGTTTCAGGCAAACTTTGACCCCATTAATTGGTATCTTACTGAATATTTTTAATTTAAAAGCGACTACATTTTATACATCCCATAATTTATCGCCATATAATAGTAGGTGTTAAACATTGACGTATTAAGGTAATAAGAGTAGGTCTTGCATGTAATGACTATATTTTACCTTAACCATAAGCATAACCTACTTTTAAATTCTGTAAAGGAAAAACAAATTAAATTCCGTTAGCCTTAATCATGTTAAAACTGTAAATCTCTAGTTTCATTTTGGGGTTCCTTACAAAATTACGGTAAGCGTCAACATCGGATAATAATTTTGATTTAATATGCAGTGCCGTCAATAAAACATTTTGAAAGGAACACCGAGGATCATTAATAATCACTCTTGACCACTTATTTGCATAATTTGGTTCACAATTCTGATGGACTGATGGAGATAAATGCACTGAAGCCGTCAGTTGTTCCGAATCGGGACGTCACAGATACAATACTAACCTAGTTTTCGCTGCACTCAAGATTTAAAAGTAGTTACCAGTTCAAAAGTATCAAATTTTACATATTTGTCAGATGATTTATGCAATGTTAATATAGTTGTTATCCTCACTCTTTAATAAACCTTAATACCTAGGGCTTATGAAACGAATCATGGCTGTCCAATAGCCAAAAATTGCTTTCAGTCTGGAGTCAGTCAATGAGGTTGTGGTTTTGTTGCATTTCGTACAAAAGAGCTTAAAGAGCTTAAAGAAGAGAGGTAAATGATGACGAAGATATGTATTAGAATCTAAAATTAATACAAGTGATACCCAGCATGATTTATAAAGATTTTGTACAACTTAATTTAAACTATTTATAGCTATTTATATGAATAAAACATAGTTAATATTTAAAAAATACAGTTCGAATGGTTTTGTTCAATAATAACACTAAAAACAATGATTTTCGTAAATTTAACGGCAAAGGAAACTTATTCCAAGATCCCAAAACACCTGCCCTTAATCCTGTCTGGCTATTGACGAGAAAACAGGTTCTCTCAATATTAACCTCCGAGGTTTTGTTCCATTTTGTCCGTCTTCGATTGAGATCGGCTACCGAATATCCTGCGGTAATACGAGCCTTGAAAACGGGACCCCGTTGTGACACAATCGAGATGGCTCTGTATAGTGCAACTGACACTCATTGGCCTTAATTCTACCAATTTAAATTGAAATTGGACGTAAATGACCCCTGATGGAATAAATATTATTTTTAATTTGTTATTAAGGCATGTTTGACGTGTAGACCCACACGTCAAAAGGTGATACGTTATTAATGTATGGATTTTGGTTACAGTTTCCTTTTTATTTTGTTTTAAAAATATATTATAACAAAATGTGTACACGTGATAAAATAAACTAAATAAAACTGGATACAAGGCTGACTACCAATCTTAACAAATAACAGTGACTCACTAAAAGTACTTGGTATTAGATACAAAATTCACACAATAATTTAAACAGATCTGCAAAACACGTCAAGGTAACTAGGTTACTGAACTATTATCAACCGATAGCAATGATACCGATTGATAAGTTTTTGGGTCAATTGATAATCCTGAGCTTAATATAGACAGACAACAGACAGACAACTGGAAAAGTTGCAAATTTTATCACCAATGTTCCAGAATCGGAACATGGCAGTACAAGCTGGCAGACTTTGATAGATGTTGGTAATTAATTGTGTTAAAAACATAGAAAGGAAAAAAAAGTTTCAAGTTTAAACAGTGTGTTTTGTGCCGAAACTAAGTGTTCTATAAGTATCAATAGTAAATAATTGTTTTGAATTTGAAATGTTTGTTTTCGTCACACACAAAAAACTTGCATTACCTACTTGCTAATCGAACCATGAACTTACAAAAATAGCAATTGTACCTATGACATGACTCTGACACTATTCTGTGCCAAAACTTGACTCAGGTAGTTTAAAGTGACAGAGCTTTATGCAAATGTTTACTTCGAGAACAAATTATAGTACCTTCTACGATAGTCCATTTTAATACCATAGTTTCATTGTAAAATCCGGTCTATCGATTTGTGCCACTTCTCGATATTTTCCGATCATTACTCACAGCTGCTAAGTAGGTTTATTAGTATTTCCTTAGCAGTTTGATTCATTTTATTTGTTTCGCTTTGAGGGTTGCGATTGTTGTTTTGTTCGGATCCAATAAAATAAAATAGACATTACCTACGCTTGTGACCTAAAAGTCCAATTGATAAGATTTAGCAAGATTATAAACTGAGGTGCACAGAAAGTGTAAAGTGTGTCAAAAATATGGGTCAAAGAGTTTATCTCTGTGTTACCTACATACATAAAGTATTTTGTTGCATATTAAATGAAGTAAATAAATTTATTTTCTTAAATAATTAATAATATTTAGGCCCAAGTGAAGCCTAATTAGTTAGTCCAAAAACTGTCGTGGTTTGAAAAATATAATTAAGAATAAAAGGGATATCCACAAACAAATTAACTAATAAGTTAGTTTATAGATAACACATTTTAAAATTTGCAAGGCTTCTAATACTACTACTACTAAATGTTTTTGTTTGTTATGATTATTCGGCATATCACGACACACAATGTGCCTGGTGTGAAAAAAAAACGATATTCAGTTCTATCTAATACGTTATGGTATTTATGGTCGTTTGGTTTATATGGTCAATATACTTTCATTTTATACGGAGAGCCTATATCACGAATTTAAACGTATCAAGATTACTAGCCCTCGTATAGAACCCTGACCGCGAAGACTTACAAGCGCTCCAGGTGTCGTCTACCACATCTCGGCTTTCATTTTATTTAGTGTTTTGTATGCGAAATGACTGAATTAATTGAATTATATTGGTGGCAGATGAATGGTTAAATTGTGAATATTATTTATTTAGTCTGAATGGGTTTAAACTTAGTAATTAGATACTACTTATATTTTAATTAACAAGGTATAAGTTGATCACAGTCTAAATTATTAATTTATGTAGCCTTACGCAATTTGTAACAAATGAAGAAGTGAGAATCACTAAAAACAATTTCATGACCACAAAAACAATCAAACAACAAAAATGCATCAACTTTGAAGCAGCTCAATCTACTAGACGTGCCTGAATGCGTGTTGCGCCAATTTAGTTGACGCCAGTCGCTCTCTAGCAGGTGTCTTGTGCGCGCGTGTCCGCCATCTTGCGTAACAGCTGATCCATGCATTCGTAATACGAATAACCCGCGATTAAATTCAAACCGCCGAATCAGAACGTTTTCAAATCCACGGAACTCTTTTTGGAAGGCACAAAACTCTTTTGAGATATATCAGAACTTTTTGTCAATAAGGTTCAATATCGTTTAATTTGATACTGGCTGGTTGTATGCATAGACTTTTGTTGTTGTGTTGATAATGAAGATGACGGTCAATCGAATAAGGGTGGTGGTCCTAGGGAGTCCACTATGCGGGAAGTCTGGTAAGTCCAAATGCAACATACTTATGACTTTTCAATTAAGTAATATTAATTAGCTTATTATCATTATGCAATGTTTTTTATGGAGATGCACTTATTAATGGTCAAAGCTGCAGAATTGCTTTGGGTATAATGTCGTTTTCAGTTGAATAAATGTTGTTTGTTTTCTGATCTGTAAGGGCTGGTAAGGCTTGGGCAAAAATAAAAATGATGCTGATGACTCATGAAGTACCTATATCAGAAATCTAGCACCCGTAACACAAACTTAGAGCTTACCACAGGGCTAGATGTTGCTGTGTGAATTGTCCAGCAATATATTTATATTACATATTTTTATCTTTTTGTTCTCATGAGTCCCCGTTAAATGATTTGTATAATTATATATAAGTATATATAAACTTACATATTACTTACACTTTACTACTAACATTTTACACTAAAATCTAATGGCTAATGAGGTAATCCTTCAAGTTATAAACTTTACACCTCAAAATGAGGAGAAGATGATTTAACGACCGACGCTATAATAGAAAACTCTTCTGTTCACAGAAATCAATTATCACTAATGTGGCTAGTCGGGTTCCTTGATTTATTTCGAGAATACGTTTGGGTGGTAATTAGGATTATTAAATTAATTCGGATTTTAAACTTTTTTCTTAATTACTGAGCGGTGTCATCTTTACACTGATTGGGACTGCTCGATTAGGTTGTGATACTGATGCAGACAAAACAATGGAGTTATTTCACCTTCGACCGTTATAAGTAATTTCCGGTAGGGCCGACTCGGCTGTTTGGCAGGCTATGCTGAAAATTCGGACTAACGCTGTAGCTGTTTTGTATTTCAATGTATTCAATTGAATGATTTCGAGAAATTGGTACTGACACTTCCTTTAATTTCAAGTTCACTTTGCAAATACGACCTATACATATAGTTGTCAAATAGCGTTTTGTGTGGTTGCGAGCCTAATATAAACTAGAGTTTCTTTGATTGATTATTTCTTTGTTTGAACGCGCTAATCTCAGAAACTGCTGATCTGATTAAAAAAAAAAAATTGTTATTTTCACTACAATTTAAACGTTCTAATTTCAAGTCAGCGGTCAATGTCGATAAGGGCATATCAGTAAGACGAAACTAATCTAATCGAGCGGTCCCAATCACCTACACTGGCGAGTTACTTGGTTAGGTGACGGCCTTCGGTTTGTACGATAAAATATGAATCAGGCAGGCGTGTCTAATACAATTGCTTCGGTACTTTGATCAAAGATAAGGTTTGTTGTGTCCAAAATTTTATCTAATTTGGTTTCTGATTTGGACAGGTTATCGGAGCCTTGTAACCGTTTTGTTTCTTTATATTGTTATTAAATACAGCTATTTTTGTAGTTTCGTGAATCCATAGTGATATAAACTTATAAAAGCCTAGAAGCACACGTGCCGTAGATAAGTGTCATAGCCGTATAGATTAAGTACTCACTCGTGTATTGTTTGTTTATAATGAGAAATTTTCACACAAGACTAAAAACTTAGTACCACGAGGAACCTATCACAGTTTGATATCATGCGTAATGATGATTATGCGTAGCAAATGTCCCTTAAAATAAAATTTGACTAAAACTGCCAAATGTAGGTATATTTCAAACAATAAAAACAACTTTAAGATTAAATGAACGTGGGTTGCACTGACCGTTCCTATCGTTATGTATTGTACAGTTAGGTATGTAAGGAAAATTCCCGTGATCTCAGAAAGCATTGTTTACAAAATGAATTATTACAATCTACGCAGAACTCTGGAATTTACTACGTCAACAAACAAACGACACTCGAGTTCAGATATGTAGACTATAAAATAAATATAGTGATAGCACTGTTTGCGAATATTTTCCGTGTCACATTGAAATATCTATGTTTTATATTTATTTAGATAGTTGTACTCGTATTGTTGCGGAAAAAGACATTTTAATGCGGTAAAAACTTCATGGTGAAAAGCCTGCTGTTTGAATAAAAAATTATGTTTTTTTAATACCTAAATAAGCGTTGTTTATTTTCTTAATATTCGAAGATTTGCATATTCGCTAAAACAATTCTAAAGCATTATTAATTTGGAAAATACTTTCTACTGTCAGTAGGGAAGGGATGGGTTGGTACTACTCTTAACACGGCACCTCGCGAGGTGCCGTGTAATACCTAATCTCTCTTTACCGTGGTAAAGAGAGATTATTATCTAGGTACATTAGTTGTCGAATAAATGTATACCTAGGGGCTATACCTATTGCAAAATAATATACTACGGAAATCCATGTGATAAGATAATATGGAAAACAATGCCAATGGCACAAAGAAATGTGCATTAGTTAACAACATTGGAATTTTCTTAAGATAATATTTACTTTTCTGGAGTAAACAGAAGTTAGTAATAAGAATAACTTTGTTACAGGTAATATTCATCACATTGCCTGTGTAAGGAAGGATTTTGTTGCATTGGTAAAAAGTAACCTATGCATTATTCTGATGTCCAACTTGGTCTATTGTTAGTTTTATTATTCGTTCAGTTGTTTCTGAGTGAAAGAGTCACACACATCCTTTATGTATTATTAAGGATAATTATGTAGACAGGCACAACGTCTATGCATAATAATTTTGTAGTAACTTTTACGAACAATGTCCTTTTCAGGATCGCGAAAACTGACTGATTGTATATTTTTAGAGATTCAATGAGAAACGTGAACATTCTTGCTGATGACTCTTAATAACAGTCATCAAAACATTTTCATGTCTACGTTTATTCATACAATTATTAATACAAGAGACTCAAGTCATCACCTAACACGAAACATTCGCAGACAGCTTTTTATGTACCTGACAATTTGCCAAATTACAAATGATACCTACTACATACGCCTATCTATACACAAAAAGTAGATGCAAATCGAGAAGTAGGTATAATACCTGTGTATGAAATTATAGAAGTTCTTCAGCATAGTCACCATTTTCAGGATCTTCATGACCTGATACCACCTTCTCCATTCCACCACAGGACAAGCAGACGCACGGCATACTACCATCCCTACTTAGTAGATATACCATCCACCCGTACGAAGCGATACTCCTCCACCTTCATTATTCGCACTGCTAAGGTTTGGAATGCGTTGCCTGCTGCTGTATTTCCTGAGACTTATAATCTGGGTCTCTTCAAGACAAGAGTGAATATGTAGGTACCTTCTAGACCCTTGCGATCCATCTTCGGTCACATCGACACTTACCATCAAGTGAGATTGTGGTCAAGCAAGAGTCTATTTTCAATAAATAAAAAATATATACATATATAGAAAAACATTGATATTAATTTGTTCTCAAATCTCCAAATCTCCAAAGTGAGACGAGACTTTACGCATGTTGTATTGGTAAGTAGATATTTTGCCACCATGGTGTTTTATTGTTAGACTACGGTAAAAATGGTGGGACAAATGGACTGTGTACTGTGCGTACACAGTATACGTAGTACATTTGTCCCAGCAGTGGGACCATTAATAGGGATGATGATGATTATGAGTCTAATCTGCTTTGTTATTTTGGTGATCCTTGTTTTTCTGTGTATATCCTCCATTGACTTCATCATCATCATCATTTCAGCCATCGGACGTCCACTGCTGGACATAGGCCTCCCTTAAACATCTCCAGTTGTTTCGGTCGGATGCAGCTTGCATCCACCGTGAACCGGCAGCTTTGATCAGATCATCTGTCCATCTTGTTGTTGGACGTCCGACTCTGCGTTTTCCGATCCGTGGTCTCCACTCGAGAACTTTTCGAACTCCATTGACTTATCTCGCAGATAAACACAAAGTAAAGTACCTACACCTACTAACAAGTCCTTTCAACCAATATTACAATTTTGTGATCAATATTTTACACTGTGTGAACTATAAAACGTGATCCAATTTCATAAGACCACAACACACTAGAAGTTGAGAAAACAAATACGGCAGATTTGTTTGAGCTGATTTTAGAATATTTACAAGCAAACTCGTAGTTGTAGCGTTGATTTTACATCCGAAATAAAGTTTCATTCAATTGCGTTTCAGAGTCAGGTAGATAAATTATGTAATTTTAACACATTTATGCATAACTTTTGAGGAAAAAGTCATAAGCACAATATGCCTTTGATTTTAAATAAAATAAAAGACAAAGAAGTATAGACATTTGCGCAAATTAAGATAACTCATAGAAAATACAATATTATCTAATCTCTTGGTTCTAATATTATATTTTGACCCTCACTTTTTAGCTATCACTGGAACTTATGAGATTAAGTTTTCTTATCAAAAAAGTTATTAACTGACAACTTGATTAACTGATAAACGTAAAAAACATGATGATAGAGATAACGATCTGATGAATTACTGTAATCATGATTTGGGAGACGATTTAATAACTGACGGTATAATTCCGAAGTTGCCGTAAAGATTATCTCGAGACAAGATTTGAGAGTATCTACTCATGTTGGTCTCTTAATAATTTTATTAAATTATGGATTCTGATTTAAATTTATCTAGATATATTATATATATATACATATATGATGTAAGACGAAGATGATTTCGTAAGATAAAGGTTTTAATTTATCCCAGATTAAGAAGGCGGCTAAATCGTCGTGTTTTGTTATTCTGTTTATTGACAAAGCGTAAGTAGAACAAATCTGAAGCTGAACATTGATTTTCATTAATTTATCAATTTATAAATAAAATAGAAGCTATAATAATTACATTACATTTAAACATTTTCAATAATTAATCACAGCTTTTTCATCCATTTATAAATATTGTTGTTTATTATTACGCAGCGATATCTAATTCGATATCGTGAGGAAACCGGCATGTTCTGAGAACTTTGAAAAAAGTTTAAAGGACATGTGTCATTCACCAACCCGCACTTGGCCAGCGTGGTGAATTAAGGCCTAATCTCTCTCGTCAAGAGAGAAGTCCCTGTGTCCCAGCAGTGGGAACGTGAATAAGGGTGTTATGATGATTGATTGATATCTAATTAAAGGGTATTTGGCCGAAGATAAAATTAAAAATAATTTAACAATTATATAAGGTCTGATCAAAAGTATTTTCTCATAGTGACTCACACAAGTACCGTACATTATAAATCAGTAATAAATCGTTGATTAGTTACGGACGTACAAAATACTCTGCCTCAAGCCATGTGCATTGGTGCGTGCTTGAATGCCAAAGTGATTCCCCAATTTATTCTACTTTATTTATAGGATCGGATAAATCCATTTAAATATTGATTTGCCCTACATAGTTGCACCTTCTGTATTTTGGACAAGGGATAGGTTTTATCACAATAATGACAGTCATCATTTTTATATTATTTCCTAACTCCCGCTAATTTATTATTATTTTGTTAATCCGATAGGACCGTAATGTTATCTTATATAGGTCCTCAAAATAAATCAGAATAAAAAAAATAGTTCATATAAATTCTACATACATATTACGCATTGTATGAGCCATTCACTATGCAAATAAACGATTAAAGCAAAATCTAATTTATTGTAAGTCAACTTGAATAGCTCATTACAACACCATTAATTAAAATTTGAAGTTGCTGAATAGCTACTTGATATTAAGTGCAATGTAATAGAAAGTATGAACAATAACTTAGCGAAAGCTGCATAGTGAAATTGATTAATTGCTGTGGCGACGATCTGTCATTTTTCGGAAACACTTTAATAAATTAACATAACAATTATCAAAATATTAGGTAATACCATTGACGGATGCTGTTGAGCAAGTATTACGGAATAGTTTTATTGATCTGTCGTTGAACTAGCTTTTATATGAGCTCAACAACCTGACTTTATGGATGTTATAACGACAGGTAACAAATTCAAATTTTACATTATTGTTGTCAATATGCCATATAAATTGCATACATAAACAAGTGATAAATAAAACTATTAGCCATTTAGTTGAAAGATTAAGGACAGACATTAAAATTAATTTTATCGTAGTTGTGTAAAAGTCAGGGATTTAAATATTTTCAACAACCTAAGTCTGTGGCGATTTAATTTAGATTGGTCATAAATTATATTTACATCAAAATATGGTAAGCTTTCAACTCAGCTTAGTTTCAAACAAATTGTTTACAAACAAGACCCACCGTGATTTGGCTCGAGGCTCGAGGCTCGAGGCACAAAAACAAAAGTATATGTGAGCTTTCAACTCATCAAGGTGTGTTGGAATAAACTACATTAATTTAAGTAAAGCACACTATTACGCAATTATGTAAGTCTGAAGACGGCAGACAATCAATCAAGCTTGACCGCATGTTGATTATGTGATTAAGTTAACATCAGAGTTCTAAGGCTTCAACCATCCATAAGCGAAGCGTGAAACGCAATCAACATGCCTAAGCTACTGTCAGAGAACGATGAACGAACAAACGAAAAATTCTGATAAGTTTTGACTCAGCAACACGAATTCCGTTCTTACTGAGTCATTTGAAGACTCAGCTGACATTCCTAGTCATCCAGCACTCAACGCTCTCGGTACTAAAAAGTCCGAGGTCTTAGACCCAATCGACGCCTCGGGGCAAAACGGTTCGTGCGTGACGTGTGCTCATAATGAATTTGTAATAATAATTACGAAAATAAACACTGTAGCGTTTCGTCATTATTAGGTAATCTTTGTATTTGAAGTCGCGTTAGGGATACTAGTGGTTTGTAAGAATATTAATTACGTTTATATTAAACTAGCTTTCCGCCCTGCGGCTTCGCCCGCGTTTTACACTTTCCCGCAATTTTCTTTGCTATAATATAGCCTATGTTACTCGGGGATAATGTAGCTTTCCAAAGGTGAAAGAATTTTTGAAATCGCTCCAGTAGTTTCGGAGCCTATTCATTACAAACAAACAAATATTTCCTCTTTATAATATTGTATAGTAAGTATAGAAGTATAGATATAGAAAAAGTTATGAAGTTACTCTGATGTGTCAAGTTTATTGTTTTTTAAATTGGTTCTTTATTTTATGCTAGATACTTTACTTTTATTATACATTCACATATCATTTAAAACAAAGATTTAAGAAAAAAAGTGCCAACAGAATTGATCTTGATCGAAAAAATCAAAAGCCTATGTTTCTTATAAATAAAATAATAAATAAATCAATTTATTTCAGGCAATTATAAAACCCATTACACAATATTATTAAAAGATCTTATATTTAATTGCTGAATAATAACCATTAAGAGAAAAATCCACGGTATATAGTTGGGACTCGTATCAAGAACAAGCATAATGTCAGTCGGTCCGTATTTATAGCGCGAGCCGTGCCAGTGACTCATGGCAACGTCTCTCGTCTGCGGGACACCCGCTTGTGGATCACTCACGGAATTCTCAAGCTCTGTCAGATTTAAATTCTCTTTCAAATAGAAAATATTTTTAGCACCGTCAAAAATATCACAAGATGATACTGATGTTTTCTTTGTTTCCTTGTTTGCATTCCGTTCTTACTTCCCGAAATGTTATTAAAACATAAATACAACCAGAAGTTTATTTCTTCGAATTTTATGTTTTGTTTTTGGCTTAGACTACAGGTTTTTTGATAAGTTCTATCCTCGTTCACTGCCTGTATCGTTTTGGAAACTATGATCCATCTAATAATGTTCTAGGCAACGTCCCGCTCAATCTTTACAGAAGCTAACTTTGTATAAATCATCTCACATAGACGTTTATAGTCTTACTTTATTCTGTAAAACCAGTTTCTTGTTACCACGCGACTAATTCCCACTCGAGTGAAATCCTCATCAACATATGAGGGCCCTGTCAGAGAAAGTTATTCAAAATTGTCACGAAAAAGATAATATTACCCAGTCGAATATAATTACTCTATCTTAAAGTCAAACGGTAGCTGTATAAGTGCAGTTTAATTAAGTGGCGCTCACAGCTAGTTTTTAAAAATGCAAATGAAACTGTCGGTGTCCAATTACGAAGGCGTCGCCACGGGATCGCAGTGATCACCTCTGCTGATGCTCTTAATTAACATTTAGCTTGCTACCGTATTTGTTGGCTTAAAATATCCTCGAAGAGTCCCGTTAAGGCCCTCGTTACCGGCGAAATTCAGATTGAGTCGGTAAATAAATTGCAAAATTTATGTTGGTCGCACCGTGACCATGTCACGGTAAGCTTTTAATAAGCTAAGCTTATTTATATTAGCCAGCCAGGAAATCAGAGCTGCGACTCGGCTATTGTTTACCTTATTACCGTGGTTAGCGGTTACTGCAAGGTTTTACAAAATAAACAAAGCAAAACTTGAACTTAATGTAAAAGGGGTTGCTTATTCCACTTCAAGTCATTGAGGATTGTATAGGTATGTCTAGGTATAGTAGTCTAGACTCTAGACATACAAGATATAATATTCTAGGTATAAAGTCTTTTTATTTTACTTGTGGTCATACATAAATTTGGAGACACATAAGAAGATAAAGTCACAGTAAACTCACAAAGTCATTTGCGACATTTGCCCTATGCCCAAGGTTTGATGCAGTGGGTAAGATACCGTTCGGTAAACACAAATTACATAAGCCACAGGAAGCAGTAAACATATCTATTTGCAACAGCGGCCCAGATGTTCTGAACTATCTGAAGGAGTAATGTTCTTGTGGATTACCTTGAACTGCTCACTATCGGACAGTGAAAGTCCTCGTTAGCGAAGTAATTGGCGCGTATTACCAGCTTGTGTCACTTCGGATCAGTGCTTGATGCAAACTAGATCTAACTTTTATGTCTACATAATTCAACTGTTGCTTCTTGATTTTGTGTTTCATGATCTCGTGAAATTCAATTTTTATTTTAAATCAGTTTTCAACGAAGCTTCAATATAACTCGGATCGTTATTGAAGTTCGATTACTGTTTGTTTACATTTAAGGATTTATCTTCGATTCTTCTTTTTCTCATTTAAATTTAATTTAAATTAACTAAGGATGCCCAAAGACCTACTTTGTTTGGTAGGGCCAAGTTTGAACACTGCACAAACCAGCTACTTTTTAATAAACAGTTAAATTGACACAACACGTCTATCAGAAAATTAGGAGCAAAATTCCATCCCAGACAGGACTTGAGCAATCTGCGTCTCAGAGTTGCCAGGAACACTCTTACAGCTATCATACAGAGCCACTTACCACATGAGTCTTCGCTTAAAACTACTTGAGCTTCAAAGTCAAAAGCAAGAACTTAACTTCCATAGAAACAAAAATTTACATGGACACGCTAGAAAAAAAACTTATAACTAAATAACTAATTTATAAGTCGTCTATGTTTCGCTTTGATTATTATTTACCCGTAGCATAAGCCTCAAGTCTGTATCACGAGTCTGTGTTGACATGTGAGTTGTCAAGCTATATTTATTTGTGGCAACACGTTGTAGTGACAAAACCGCCTTTTTGTCCGGAACAACAAATAAAAAACTAATAAATTTGTAATGAGAGTAAAATAACAGAGTTGAGTTTAAACTTTTTGTTAGTAGTTCGATTGACGAAAAGCAAATTTCTGTCCACTGAGTTGTTTATTCGCACGATTTGATAAGAGTCTTGGATTCTGCAATATGTCCAACTAAAGTACCTTTAGTTATAAACGTGACAGGCCAATTAGTTGACTCGGTTTGTTTACTTGGCTTCTGCGTTTGAATTTGAATTTAATCTGAATAATAATTCGATTCGTGGCAACTACTAGTAAAATCATGGCTTGATAGAGTGATGGTTATACCTAAATAAGTGGGTATTTCAAAATAAAGGTGTATCCCCAATAAATATTCAAAATTACAAACACTAACTTAATTCTGAATAACGAATAATAAGATACATACTTACATAAATTATAAAAAAGCTCATAATTGAACTATTAGTATAAAGAAAGCAACAATAACATACGTTTGCAATGTAAAGAAACATCTTCGTGTATGATTGATGAATGTTATTCCTCTACAATTGAAGTAATTTAAAAATTAAAATTAAGTAATTTAAAATTAAGGATCGGACAATATACCAGACGCTAAAAGAAAGTGTGACAGCATAGATACTTATTTTGTGACGCCTCATTAATTTGCTTGAACTACAAAGGTTTTACGAAAGGAGTTCAAGACCGTAGTGCCCGTGACCTGCAATCTCATAATAAAATAAACAGTTCAGGATTCATAATAAGATTACTATAGTTATAAAGGATGTCCCAACAAGAACGCAAGATTTAAATTTTAAATAAAACACAGATATTAAAAAAAAATCGTGTAACTTTATTATATCGTAAAGTAGACAGAATGAGGTTATGTATGGAACAACATATCGGGCAGATGACCGCCGGGGCTTTGCTGGACACACGCGATCTTTTAATGAAATTTTCAATGACCGTTTTGCATAAATGCTGCGGTATTTCATTAATGCAGCGTCCAATTTCCTCTTTTAAGGCTTGAGTCGTCGTCGGCTTATTCGCGTAAACCATCGACTTCAAAAAACCCCAAAGAAAAAAGTCTAATGGTGTTAAATCGCAAGAATTAGGGGGCCAATTCTAATCACCAAATCGAGAGATCACAAGACTAGGAAATGTTTCATGCAGTAATTGCATCGTTGCTCTGTCTGTGTGGCAAGTGGCCCCGTCTTGTTGAAACCACATTGCTTCCACATCAATATCCTCTAATTCGGCTAGAAAAAACTTTGTTATCATGTCGCAATATTGAGCTCCGATCCGAACTGTATGCGCTAAACATTCATTACTTTTGAAATATTGTTTAATAATAAAAACGCGTTGATCTTTTATATAACCCGCCATTTTTACAAACCTTAAACATTCAGCCGTCAAATAGTATATTTTTTAGGGTTGCCAGCACTAAAATACAAAAATGGCGCCAAATTTAAATCTTGCGTTCTTGTTGGGACACCCGTTATTATGTACGGGTATATTAAGTACCTATCTATTTAGTACTCAGAGTATCACCAGATGTAGCTGTCTTGTAATATTTATTTACTGTAATAAAAATCTACTTTAAAACGGCTATGAGAATAAAAATATGTATGCAATCGTATTTCATTCACAATTTCACATAAATCATCCTCGTTCATCAAAACTTTCAGACACAGCGCGGTTTTACGATATTAACTGTCAAAAGTTATATACTTTCGCTATTTTACAGCATTTTCTATGATACCTACTAGAAATATACGATCTATTCTATAAAAGAGAAGACGGTTTTTATTAAGTATGATATTAAACATATCGCAAAATAATATATGGATATGTGAAAACTATAAATGTCGCATTTATATGTGTATCGGTTTTATGCAAACTCATGCGAATGTCATATAGTTCGTATATATGGAATATATATTAACGGCGATAACGTTAATAGGCTTATTGTGCCTTATAAGGCTACGCTGGAACTAAACTGTGAAAATATTTTATTTTAAACGAGTTCAATGTCTTCTTACAGTGTTGCTAACATCTGGCGTGCCAGACACTTATGACCAAAAAAATTAGGGAAATGTATCAATGTAGTAATTTTACACTTATTTTAACTTACCTTTTGTTTTACTGCGGTTTTTGTGAAGTTTATTTAAGGGATCTACATATTATTATGCATTTGAAAAGTTTTTTGTTACTTTCTCTCTCTCTCTCATCGAACGAATTGAAGTTATTTAACTTGGGATTTTTTTCATATTAACGTGAAATTTGGTGGCCCGTTTCAGAAAATTTTGAGCCGATTAACTAAAAACTCTGTCAAGTCAGCATTGTAAATACTAAAAAAAAATAGTGTGTTTTTAGGGCTAAAAAACGATCAAGTCTTTGTTTTAAGAGTTAAAAAGGAACATTGGTGACATTGGTTGTGGAGAAGGGTTGTTTTGGTTCTACAAAATTCTGCAAAAAAATCCAGGCCATTGTTGTAAGGTCTCACAGAGCCATTAGTTATCTACCTAGTTATACATTCATTGTAGTAAACAACTCCCGTAGCACCTCTTAGCTTCACTAATTGCAGCTTTCTCTGTTTCGTCGCTGTTTCAATTGGTACGAGGTGTTTTATCGCAGTTAATACATAACTAGTTATTATCAATGTTACTTCACTACATAGCTATGCAATGGCCTGCGTAAAGTTAATGATTTTACTCTTGTTTCAGCCGTGGTCGTCCGGTATCTGACGAAGCGGTATATTGGAGAGTACAGTTCTACTGGTGGTGAGTAAAATTCATATAGGTATTACTGTCAAGTCAGGTGAAAATAAAAAAGTATTGGGATCTTTACTAGTATGTGGATGAAACTGATGTTACGTAGATTGCCATTACCGCGGAATGCCAAAGACTCGGGTTCAAGCCCCGCCGGAGTCAATATTATTCATTGCATTTATCTGTTCATTTTCTGATTTAGAATCCATAGTACACACAACAATATATCATCGTTTTGGCACCAGTTAAGATTTATTGCCACGATGAAATGATAAGAATGCCAGCACTAACTGAAAGACTGAAATACTAGAGACAAGCCCTAAGGACAGGTGGTACCAGCTGCCAAGAAGATGTTGCCAGTGCACGGGTTATTTGCGATATTGGCATCACGCTTCATGCAACAGATCCAAGGCTTAGCCGGCGCCGCGGTCGGACGATGACCTTTTGAGTAAACAAAGTTTGGGTTACACTATATAATGTAGAAGATTACAAACAGCGCAAGGCGCACTTGGATGAGATAGGCGAATGATCTTTGATAAATGGCACAAGCATATGGTTGTCTATACCTAGCAGTGGTTGAGATAAGGTTGCGAATGTTGATGATTGTTGATTTTCTGTGCCCTTGACGCACATGAAGTAATCAAATACAGTGGGCGGTGAGTGGTATTATAAATACATAATACTAATATCTTGATATAAAAAAATGACAAATACCAAAACATAGGTTAAGTCTAGAAGACTATTGACTATCTTAGCAGTTAGCTTATGGTTTTTCTATTTCTCTGATTCTTTATGATCCAATTATACATTTTATGTTAAGTAGTATAACTATCAAATAAACAAGATTTTCTAAGAAGTCTGGCCAAGTCGTCTCCATAAGATTTATGTATCAATTAATTATAATTTGTTACCGTCAGCTAATAGCTTCGCAATTGATCTACCGTATCGATCACGAACATTACAAGTACATGTGACCTACTTGGGACTGATTTTATCAACAGAAAGCAATACATTAGCCTGCTGATTACAACAGATATGCTAATGTAAACACACGAAAAATATTGAATTTGTAGATCAATTGATACGAATACAATATTTTTGTTTACACAATTAGGCGTATTCGCTCCGTCTTAATGTGATGTAGCATGAATTAATGGAATAAATATTTGTTAATTAAATATTTTTAATTTTACTTATTGTTGCAGATTTTTTATACCAACACAGGGTTGTTGTAGACGGTGCTACATCGGAAGTTGAAGTTTTGGACACTTGTGGATGTGCGGTAAATACTAATTCCATAAATTTTGAGTTGTACTTTCACGGTTTTTTATGTGCCATAATCTACAAATCCTACAATATCATACTCGGAGTTAATTTTGAATTCGGAAACATTCACCCTAATCTTAACTCAAAATGAATGAACTCAACGGGCAATTTCATTCATCTCCATTTTATTTTAAATTCTATGTCGATTAGTTCGATGTAGATTGATTGGTCTATAACGAATGAATGATTGTAAAGTTTAATGAGTTCTCCATTTAAATTTGAAAATCCTTTGTCTCTACTGGTGAGCAATAAAGATTCTGATTCTGATGTCTTGTTTGTATTGTTCTTGTCCAGAAACGCGGTTGCCTCGCGGAACACCTTCGCTGGGGCGATGCGTTCGCCGTCGTGTACTCAGTGTGCGATCGGCGCTCCTTCCTCGCGGCTGCTGAACTCCTGGCATTGCTAGAGCGGACACGGCTGCCAGGCTGCACTGCTGTCACACTATTAGGGAATAAGCGGGACTTGGAACATGCTAGGTAAGCAAAACACTTGATAAAATCTGTCCAGCTGACAGTCATCTATGCGTTATTGAAGAACTGCGCGCTGCTACTTCAACCAGTTTATCACTTTGTTATAAGCCGCCGTTCGGAAAAGTCTCATCATTTCTGATTTCTGACCAATCCCACCCAAAACTTCCAGACTGAACCCTTTAAACTCGAGTGCTAAGTTTCAACTCTGTTAGATATGCTCTCAAGCCTAACCTTCTACATATTACCAGCATAACTAGCTATTGCTTTTCTCACTTATCAAAATTCAAAAATTAAAAAGATAGATCCTCCAAAAGATAATTTATGGAAGGCCTCTGCAAAGATTATTTGTCTGGAAACTGGACATTAATGTCTGTTGCCTTTCCTGCTTCCTTGATGACATTTTTTGTTTCCAATAGAGTCGTCAAAGCAGAGGAAGGTCAAGAGTTATCCCTCCGCTTCGGGTGTCAGTTCTACGAGGTGTCTGCGGCGGAGTCGTGCGCCGGCGCCGCGCTCGCCTTCCACGCGCTGCTCCGGGAGGCGCGCGCGCTCGCGCTGCTGCTGCCCACGCCGAGGCGGAAGCTGGCCGCCTATTCAGTCTCCAAGGTATTGTGACAACTTCGGGTGTCAGTTCTACGAGGTGTCTGCGGCGGAGTCGTGCGCCGGCGCCGCGCTCGCCTTCCACGCGCTGCTCCGGGAGGCGCGCGCGCTCGCGCTGCTGCTGCCCACGCCGAGGCGGAAGCTGGCCGCCTATTCAGTCTCCAAGGTATTGTGACAACTTCGGGTGTCAGTTCTACGAGGTGTCTGCGGCGGAGTCGTGCGCCGGCGCCGCGCTCGCCTTCCACGCGCTGCTCCGGGAGGCGCGCGCGCTCGCGCTGCTGCTGCCCACGCCGAGGCGGAAGCTGGCCGCCTATTCAGTCTCCAAGGTATTGTGACAACTTCGGGTGTCAGTTCTACGAGGTGTCTGCGGCGGAGTCGTGCGCCGGCGCCGCGCTCGCCTTCCACGCGCTGCTCCGGGAGGCGCGCGCGCTCGCGCTGCTGCTGCCCACGCCGAGGCGGAAGCTGGCCGCCTATTCAGTCTCCAAGGTATTGTGACAACTACTTTACTTTAAGGTGAGGACTTTAAAGTAAAGAAGTTGTCAGTGAAACTGAGGAGTTTCACTGTTTAGTTCGAGCTTTGTTTGGTTGATTCAAATTATCAACGTAAGCGAGATAGAAACCCACAACCTCACGTTCGATTCAAGACTCAAGTGGCTATGTGGTCAAAATCTAATAGGCCTCTTAAGCAAGATTCCACTAACGCAAGTTCTTATAATGACTTATAAATACCATAGCCATATCTATCCAATATGTCAAATCTAAACGATCGATCCTTATCCTCAGGTGATCGGCACGATTCTCGGCTTGAGCAACAAGAGCGTCAGGAAAAAACGACCTTCACTCAGCATATGATGCAGCAAAATATCTGTCCAGGCTTTGGTCACTCCTTGACGGGAGTTTATTGTATTCTGTGCAACAGAACTTTGTCTTCGAATCACCGATGGCGATCTTGGAGATTTTAAAAGACGGTTAGCAGAGTTATCAGATAAAAAGTTATCAAAACTGTTTTCAAAGTGATATTTAGTTTATGGTAAAGACAATGTAATAATAATGTATTTAATTCCTTATTACAGGCTAGCCACACGGTTTATGTCGTGTTAGAGATTTTACGCGGTGTATGATGTATTTTACACAAACCAGAATAAAATCTTTCTGGCTTACTTACTTTACTGATTGAAAAAAAAAACGGTCTATCGGTTTAGTCAATATACACGATAAGAGACTAATGTAACGTAATAGCGATTAAATTATACTTTGCTGTAAATATTGAATGTAACATTATGTACTTTGTATAGATGTTAAACTGGTAATTAATTATTTAATGAGAGACACTTTCAGATATAACCATTAAATACCTTGTTTTAATAGAGTGGTTATTTTTGCATAGGTACTTTATATGGATTATGTTTAACGACTTCAAATAAAACTATTAATAGAGGTGGTCCTACGTAATTACATAAGAGCAAATTTCACTGTTAAACTTGAATTACCAGTTTCACTGAACCCAGAATTCGAAAAAACCTTATGCGAACGATTTAACGCTAATGTTTTTTAAATCGTTGGTATGAGCAAACTAGGTTTAAGAGCGACTTGAGCGCGTTCTATTTCAATTTTGAAATTGGACTTAAATATGTCTTGTATCTACAATGATAACTAAGGTATAGTAAAACCATTTCTAAAATGAACGCCCCTCCACCGAATTCTGAATTTTTTTTTTCTGTGTATTCTGTTTTTCTGTATTTCCTCTCACACGTTGAAATCATCACGGTTTTGTGGAAGGAGTTCATTTTTAGAATGGTTTTACTATACCTACCTATACAAAAAATTACCATAAATCAGTTTTCTCATTTAGTATCATATTAATGGATTTACGTCAATATATTTTTTTAATATAGTCAAGTTCGATTTTGCAACCGTTAGATAAACTAGTGCTTTGTCAAGGTTGAAAAATCGGATTCCAAAGCTTTTAAGTGTGGCAAATATATTATGACCCTTTACTTTTTCTAAGCATTTCTGTATTATTCGCAAATAAAATATTCCAACCAACCTTGTGGTATTATTTCAATATCTGGTATCTTTAAGCCTTCCGACTCCCATATATCTGAATCTGAGACCTGATAAAGAACATTACATATTGCTTAGAAGGAAAATCAAGATTATGAATGTAGATGTATAAGGTGGCAACGGCTATGCGTGGCGAAGGTGTTTATTTACATGTAAATTCCTAGGAGTTTTCAACTGCATCTTGCCTAGAACCTTATACGGAAGCTATCGATTTGGTCCTTATATTTACACTGCTGAAGCTACATGCTACATTTTATTTATGTATTTGCTATTGGAGCCCCAGCAGTAGGATAGTATATATTACATATTTTTTAATATTGTTTTATAAAACAAGTACTAATAATTCCGACCTATCTATGAATGGTATGGTAGAAACTATGTGTATTATCAGATATCAAATACTCATAAAAATACTTCAAGCATAGTGCCGTACGCTTTTCAATGTGGCTGTGTGAATAGTCCAGCAATATTGATTTAAAAATACGTGACAATTAAAGTAATTATAATTGAAAATAGAATATTTATATAAATATAAAAAAGTACGTTATTCAATCTATGTCCATCTCACCATAATGTAAAGAAATTTAAGCAGTGTTTAACCTAACAGATTTACTATTTTCGTATAAAGCATTAATTATAGTTTTGTTAAAATTTAAAGGTAAATTATAATTTAATGGGCTCGTATATTCATCCGCTGTTTGCGGAATAGACCGAAATGTAAAAAAAAATAATCCACAGGCAGGTTAAAATACCCGTTAGCTTTATCTAATTCAGAACCACATATTCCGCGTTTCCTGAATAAATTAAACTTATAAAACGCATAGGAGAAAACTTTGCCGCGCTGCTAAACACTCGCTGAGGCATTTAAGATAAAACACATCCTTAATTAAACGTGATCTTTATATCGGTGTTTCCTTGTAATGTACGATATCACGGCTCCTGTAAACACGCCTGTGGCTCGCCCTAACCGAAAAGTGCTGCTTTAATAACATAGCTAGACAATTTACGCAGCAACATGTTATAAGTATATACTTTTCTATGGAAAGCCCAAGTATATAAATAATGATAGTATAGCCTTTTATTCACATACTATTACCAACCCGCACTTGGCCAAAGTGGTGAACTTTCTCGTCAAGAGCGAAATCCCTGTGTCCCAGCAGTGGGAACGTGTATAAGGGTGATGATGAATAAATAAAGACACTAGTAGGTACTATTATAAGCGACAAATGAAGTAGCACCAGTCTAAGAGTAGATAGCACCGCAGTAATCGGCATTCTCATTTCATTACCATAATATAGCCACCTGTAAGTAGGTGCTAGATTTGTTTATGCTAAATAGTTTTAGATTACATAAAATATCCTAGAATCTTATTTAAAATAAGCTTGATAATATTGATTTATTGATTTTGTTATAAGGATTAATCCACTTTCCGTATTGTGTACGTTTAGTTATTAACTTAATTCTATACTACGTTCACAAGAGAATATAAAATTCAAATGTAACTTCATAAAGATCTCGTCATTATTGTTATATAAATTAAAATACATATATATATTAAATCAGTAGAATGTAACTTGATAACCATGATATAACAATACTTTATCCATATTCAATGAAAAAAATCTTTATTGTCATCATCATCTTCATCATTTCAGCGGTTGGACGTCCACTGCTGGACATAGGCCTCATTAATGACTATTGCGGTCGGACGCATGATCTTGTGAAGTCTGTTGGTTCGCGGTAGATGCAAGTTACCTATGTAACTAATATTAAGATATAAATATGATCAAGATATTTTCTAATTTAGCTAATTATGAGTTATCATTCAAACCCATGTGGTAAAACTTGTCTCGTCGTTAAGTAGTATAAACTACTCTCGAATATCAACTCCATAGATACTCCTCGTTATATTCTAGAAAAGTTGATCTATAACTATTTTTCAGAGAGAGAAATTAGCAAGTAGTTAGCGTTTCCTAAAATATCTCTAGGTGTCATAAGATTCTTTTTGATGTTTTTTTAATGTTTTGTAAATTCTTTTAACACTAACTAGGTACGTTATGGTCAAAACTATAGAAATATCGTAATAATTAGGCAAAGCTTTCCTCGTTCCGATTTCCCTACGATAGATATTCCAAGTTCAACTCTTTATGCAACGAGCACAACTAATTCTCACTACGATTGTTGATGCACAAACTCTCACTCAATGGATTTTAGCCCATAAAATAAAACATGATTGACAAAACGTGACGCTTTCCGCTCATTAACCTCAAATATTTGGTTTCCAAAATTTTAATTCAATGAACTCGGAAAAATAAGAAATGAATACCAAAATTTTGACGACCTCTGTGACGCGGCGGGCGAAGGTCCGCCTGTGACGCAAAAGGTGCGGGATCGATTTCGGCCCAAACTATAAAACAAATGTTTGTACGGTCTGCATTTTTTTTTCTGAGTGATCTGGGTGTATTCTATGAATGATAAAGAAAACAATTTATGATTATTGTTTTTATTACATCAGCTAGTTCTACTAGAAATAACACAAGTACCTGTGTTACAGGTAACACAAGCTTCAGGGCTAGACTTTGCTGTGTTTCATAAGTCTAGAAATAATTATTTATTTATAATTATATACTCGTATATTTAATACTAGTTCTAAAATAATACGGACACGTCTGATGAAAATTTATACTAGAATGCTAGTAAAATGATTTAGTCCTCATATACCAGCAATCCCATTAAAAAGAGGTCCATTCGTTTCACGTCTAAGCTGATAATTACAAATCAGCTACAAACGGCGAGTCTATTCACAATCCCACAGGATTGATAAAGGAGCCACCCATATCTACGAAGGGATTTAAATTGCCAGGCATTCATCACGGTGAATGCATATATATGATAAATGTGCGCTTTTCAGCCATCTTTGAGACGTCGGTAATTGCGGATGGATGTTTGAATCCTTTTATTTTTACTGCTCTCTTTGAGGATCCAGTCGTAGTCTTAGACAGAGTTTCAGTCCTGGTTTTTTTATTAAAATATAGAAAGACAAAGAAATAAAGAATAACCATTTATTTGAGACACACATATATATCTCAAAAAATAAAACTATATTAACTAAAGAGTGTCCAAAAAGACCACCAACTCAGCATTCGTTGTATTGCTATTCAATAATATGACGCTGATCTTCCGTTGTAACCCTCTTTTGAGTTACAGATTCCTAACAATTTCTTATTGAAAGTGCTTTCTTAAAAAGTAGTCATAATAATGTAATCAGCTAGAATTATTGTAAGATTTCATTCAAATCTGGTAGTTTTACGTTTCGGAGTAAAAATGTTCATTTAATCTCAACGTTCCTATATTGGCCCAAAAACATGGAAATCAATATACTACCTATATTTAATTTCCTTAATTTCAGTAAAATATATTTATCTTATATCTCTACCTAACAGCGAAATAAATTGGGTTAATTTAACTAATTTGTAAAGTGGACTGCCAGCTGTTCCAGGAATTAAACCTACCAAGCTTTTATGAACTAATCACCGTTTACCTAGAAATCACGGTCGCAAATTTGATACCAAGTATCATAGCCAAGTGTGTTTTCTAAGAATGCCAAGTGTTATAACATCTGCAATGCATACACTTCGTCAATTGTTACCTCGTTAAAATGTATTACAGATTTGATTTGCACGTGAATGTCTCATCGTTTCAAATACGTTATTCTGTTTAATAACAGTAGTGGTAAAGATCAAGGAAATCTCTATGCACTCTTTGATGATGGACAGAAAATGAGAATGATATAACACTACACCCTTCAGAGGTATGTCAGTGTAGATCACGGTTCCCCACACAGAATTAGAAGGACAGAAAAACAATGTATGGGAAAAATACTATTCATAATTCTAAATCTACGACAATATGGACTGCATACCTTTAAAGTTCTTTTATAATTTAAGTCTCAAATACGGATACATAGATCAAACCGACCTGTTTCTGGCAATGCTATAAATTATATAAAAAAAATATTGACGGACTAATTAAACCAATAAAGTGGAGATCGATTGCTATCCAATTTGATTCCAAAAATGGATTACTTTGCGCAAGAAGCCGTGTTTACGGTAAAAATTTACAATCGAAAGTTTTGAAATGTTTTGTTTAGTTATTTCGCTTCGGAAGGTTCTATGGCCGCTATAACATTACCATAAAAACATGCGTCCGCTGCCCACTCAGACTAGGAATATTTTAACAGAATATGGTTAGTGACTGACAATAGTTTTTAGCACTAAATCTCTAAATCTTCATGTTTCTCCGGAAGAATAAAAGGTTATTTTCTGTTGAATGGTATATTATTTCCATTGAACTTTGAAAAGGTTCAAATCAAGCACAAATAGCGCCAACGCAATAAAAAAACAATGCAAAAAAGGGCAATTTGCTAAGTTGGTGTCTCTAACGGATTTAAGTGATCACCATGATAAAGATAAATACCAATATATATGTTAGGAATAATTCTATGTCTATGAGTAATGTTCAATTTCTTTTTTAACAAGAATAAAATGATTAATGCAAATAAACAAAGTCAGTAACCCTAACTTGTTATGATAACAATCACGATATGCATCGATGTAATGGATTACTGGTCATGCCAAGATTTCGTAAGTTCGATAATAATCTACGACAATATGGACTGCATACCTTAAAAGATTTTATTTGAGAAAATAAAAAAAATGTAAACTATTGGAACTATTTTTAAATCTGTGAGTATAATAATTAAGATCTGTAAGGATATCTCTATTTGAACAATTAATTTTATTGATCAATCGTAACGTATTGCTTATCTGAAACCGGCCCTTAATCTTTTTTTTTTTAGAAGATAAGTTATGATCTCTACACCACTTCAACAAATATAATAAAACGTTTATAATGATTATTTAAAGCCAAAGAAACAAAGCTTGAAGTACGCGTCATGAAGCGATTTAAAACAGTGTCCAGAAATTAATGATGATTATTATGAAGTAACCATAATCACTTTCTAAAATATCTTAGCTAATAAATATACTTAGACTAATTTAGTTGAAATAAGCTATGTAGTAAAAGCTCACATTTTGCTAAATGTTAACTTAGAAATATGTAGTCGCGTATTTTAACCCCTTGCACAGACCGCTCTTTATTACGAAAGAATCTCTTAGAATAGTATTGGTATTTGAATATAAACGTTGACAATACATCAACTCGAAAACGCATCTACCAACACAATAAGATAAACTTTCCGAAAATTATATTTGAATTAGTGTATTGAAATTTAATTTAATTAATTTTTTTGTTTGTACTTACTGTCAACTTTTGATTAACCAAAAATTTACATATTTTTCTAACTCACAATACAAAAAATATATTTAAGGTAAACTAAACGGATACTTAGCAAAGAAAAATATACAAACGACAAATCCCTAGCATTTACAGCCTCAGTAAAACACATATTTTTTGGAAATATTATAAAAAAAATAAATGAATAAATAAATTGTGGTTGCGTCATCTCCCGAGTTGATAATGTTAGAAATGTCCTTGGAACAGGCGTGCATGCCTTATGAGTGCACCTCTAGCATTCCATGTCTGCATTATGATAATATGCCATTTTCAATGTGTAGGCGCATCGTATCTATGGCGCCGGTCGCCAAGCACGGCATAAAGAGCTTTATTATCATAAAATTTCTTATGAAAACTGCAACTAATCTCGATGTAAAAAAGGATTATTTTCGCTTAACAAAGCGAGAAATGGAGTTCTCGTCAGAAGTATTGAAGTTAATAATTATGTCATGATAATTATTTTATAATTGCCTAGTTATTTCAGTCTAAAAAGCTTTGTTTTTTTAATAATGACTTATTAGTTGTCACATTAAAGTATAAAACATTCATAAATAATTGATGAGCCTATGGCTGTAGGCAGGACCAAGGATAATATTATATAGTCATCATCATGTCATCATCATAACAACCCATATTACGCCCTACCATGGACAGTGGGAGCCTTGTTGACTAAGTGGTAGCACACTCGACTTTCAAGAAAGTCGTGGGTACAAACCGCAGTACATCTGGACTTTTCTTCTTGAAAAAAAATGTGCGCTTTAAAAACACGTGCTCTAAGAGTGAATGCAAACATCGTGAGGAAACCGGCAAGTTCTGCAAACTTTGAAAAAGTTTGAAGGACATGGACACATGTCCATGTCCTTCAAACTTCAATCACATGATTGCAGTGTGTTGGTACAGTAGTTACACAGAACGACGTAACTGTCTAATACATATCTATTGGAATATAAGTCCCTGCGGTAGGGTACTATTCTTCGTTACCACAGGCAATGTATTAAATGGGCAATATAGTTATTTATTATAATGGGTAGGCAATTCTGTGCAGTAGTTACCTATTTCGAAGTAGCTGGACGTAAATCATAGAAATAGGACAAAACAACAACGAACAAGGTGAGCGCTACTATCGTTTCGCAATCAAGAATAATGAGGCCGTATTTGTATTTAAATCTAGCTTCTTCCCGCGGTTTATTCTATCTTGAACTTTTCATAAGATTTAGGTAGTCCACATTCGTCCCGTGATTATCGACTTAACCCTTAATTGCTCGCGTCAAAAAAGTTACATTAACGCTCGCGTGGGGTATATTTAACCCCAGTCTTTAAGGTGAAACAAAAACACTTTTGACTAATATGTATCATATTTATTATAAAATTTAGAAATAATCAACTTTTTACTTTAGGATAGCATTATTAATAATCAACATTTTAATCAAGTACTTCAGAGATAAATCAATATAATGTAGGAACTATTTTAGTTGGAACATCCATCACATGTCATCGTGAATCGTCATGGCAAACATTCTCTTGGCATTTCGCACACACAAATCTTAGTTTTTCGTCTTTGGACCTTGGGCAAAGATAGTTTATTTTATAATTTGTTGATGGACCACCTCTGGACCTGGAACCAGCATCTTGAATTTCAGCATTTTTCTTCAAACTGTTTTGTTGTTTACTTGGATGGACAGTGGCTCATTATCATCGCTGCTACATTCGGATTCCGTTTCATTAGCACTCTCTTGAGATTCTGATATAAGAAGGCTGAGATTTAGCAATTATTTTTTCTTCCTCCTCATCTAATAGACATTGATCAATTAGGTGGTCAGGCAGCCGCTGATGTGCCATTTCGAACTTAAAACCCTAAAAATAAACGTAAAAGTAAAGATAAGTAACAAATACACTACTAAAACTTCATAACTCAATACAAAAACTAATATTTGTAAATACTTATCAGTCAAAAAAAGTCGCACCAACACTCGCGTGGGTAATATATACCCCAGATGCAATCTAAGGACTCAACCACAAGGTATGGAGCGCCAAACGCGACTGATTCGGGGCTAGGGCAAATATTTAGGCAGGTACTAAAAACACCGTTCCGTTAAATTAAAAAATGGCAGAATTATTATACTTTAAAACCTCACGTACACCTCACACCTTTGTAATATTGTAAAAAGTTAGTCTATGTCCTTCTCCTTATTCTAAGCTACTACTACCAATTTCCAGCTAAATCAATTCAGCCGTTCTTGACTTGTGCTCTAACGGTGAAGGAAAACATCGTAAGGAATTAAGTAATAGCCAAATTTTTCTCATCAAGAGAGAAGTCCCTATGCCCCAGCAGTGGGAACGTAAAAAGGAGTACTTGGGGGAACCACGAGTCTCTCGTGGTAATTATGATGATTATGAAATGAAAACCAACAATTACTCCAGGAACAGAACCTTTCTTTAGAATAAAAAAAAACTAAACTTATTCATCCGTGTCTAAAAGAGATCATTTTAACCTTGGGCAAACTCAGCCATTTCACACGACTACACAAAATACGAATTAACATAGAAACAAATTTGAGAATGGAAATACAATTTGGTCGACAGGTGCCACAGAAAATATAACCCAGGAAGCCATAAAAGTTATCAATGAGGCATCACAAATGCAACTGTTGGAGTAGCGAAGTAGCAATAAAATGCAATCTGCCTCATCAATGGCTTTTGGATACAATTTCCATATAAATATCACTGATCTTTTAAAAATGTTTTTGTAGGGAACATCTAGTAAAAGATCCATAGTCTGGGTGACTTTGCTTAGTTTCATTGGTTTCAATAATAAAGTCAAAACCGCAACAAACAATCATCATTTTGAACCCATATTATGCCCTACAAACTATTATAAAACTTTATATTACGTTGACTAAAATAATAGATATTTTAAATAACACCAGATGCTTTGGGACGATGGTAATAAGTTAATACAGAACGCAAATTGACAATACTGCTCGTCTTCTGGTATATTAAGTAGCTTTGAACCACTAGGTGGCACCCTTGGGTTGTACTATACTTACGTCGGCACCAACGGCAGCAAAACAACAATGTAACAATAAATCCATAAACACGGCAACGAAATAAATATTGGTCAATCTACATGTTTCAAGAAGATTCGAGTGTATCCCATCTGGCCCGGTGACTTGGCCCGGCACCGGGGTACATGGGAAAAAAAAGTTTCAACTGGCCAGATGACACAAATCAAGTGCCATCGTCCCCGGTACGATGCGCCTTGTAATTTTTGAAATACTAGATTCAAGGTTCCGATCTCTGGATCCTTTATTAAGAAATTCGATACCCATGTGACCGAATATAAAAACTGGTGTCAATTATAGAGCAAGTTAAATTGATGATTATCAGGGAGTTAAGAATAGTCGGTTTTGGTCTTCAACTGCCAAATCCATATTTTTTCAGAATGAAAGTTAAAATAAATGTGGATATGTTGTATGTTATAAATATTATAATGATGATACATTCACATTTAATTTTTTTTTATCAGAACTAGGTTTGCCAAATATGAAAAACTCACACAGAATATTATCTTACAATTGTGAAGAGTCATAAAACAAAATTATTAAATATCCAGAAAAACTTGACCTGAATACCATTGCAAATAGTATTAAAATAAGGGATAACACATCAACGATCCCATCTTTTAATAAAACATGACTCATGGCCTACTGGGCGGAGTACTTTAACTAGTACAGTCACATAAATAATATTCAATACAACGATTGCAATGCGAAGTGGCAGCTATGTAATAGACTGCTGTTGTTTCTGAGTTTGTACTCGATAGTACCTTTACCCTTTATTGCTTTATCAACATGGATAAATCATTTCTATTTTTATTAAATAAGGCTTCAAGAGATAATCTTCATTAGGCTTTTTTCACTTGTAGGTATTATTATTTTAGTATAAATATTAAATTGGTATGTAATAATATTTTGAGGCAAACAACTTTTAATTTAAATTAATTAAAAAAACTTTTAATTTTATCGTATAGAGGTTCTGTGGTTTTGTACCGAATTACCCGGAGTAATTTAATATTTGTTGAAAGTAGATACTCATTTTGTTTTTAAAAATATGAGAAGAATTTTGTGGTTTTGTATCCAGTATGTAATTCAGAAGGTGGAGCATTTAATAAACCTTTCTTGTCATATTTTTTGGTACTTAAAATAATTATGAACTTTTACTACTCCACTTATTCGGAAACAAGCGATTAATCTTTACATTCACCTCATGTCGTGTAGATACATATCTGAACTTAATTTGATAAATATATCTAAGAAACATATCATGCGAACCCAGTTTAAAAATATGTTTTTTAAAGTTTATTTACCCTCGCTTGACTACAATCTCACCTGATGTAAAGTTTCGATGTGGTTGAGGATGGATGATATGTTATTATGGATCGCAAGGGCCCGAGATTATTATGTTTCAGGAAAAACAGCAGCAGGCAACGCATTCTAAACTTTAGCAGTGCAAATAATGAAGGTGGAAAAGTATCGTAAAGTAAGCTTTGCATCCTGCTTGTCCTGCAATGAAATAGGAAATAAATACATATTGAAATAAACGGGCAATACACGAACCTTATTTACGTAGACTATTGATCAACCGATTTCATCCCATAACGTGGGACATCTTCAGGATCAAGGACACTGCAAGGACACGGATCACGCCCGCTCTCCGGTCCGCAATGCGGACCGGATATTCAATATGAATTTATCAAACCACGACAGTTTTTATAGGAAATAAATAATTTAAAAAAAATGCCGGACAATTCACACAGCAACATCTAGCCCCGTGGTTAGCTCGAAGCTTGTGTTACGGGTGCTAGATTTCTGATAAACTTAATTTAATATACATTATATAGATAGATATTTTTTATTATACATATTATAATCTTAATTTGTGTTTATTTGCTAAAAATAAACTACCCTCCACTCAGTTGTTTCCAATATTACATCGATATATTTCAAAGGTAATTTTCCAAATGAAACCTTCTCACAAGTTTATGGGCAATCAATAGGTGTAATATATTATTGAATCATGGTAAATGTTTATCTAAACTGAGAATTTAGGACCAATAAAATAAATTTAATACTTATCTAAGCACTAAGCTGTTGACATCTCATTGCAGTTTAGCTTAGTAGTTAATTTGAGTTTTCAGATAGGATGCTTTTCCACGTAATAAATATAGCAATGTTATATATTATAAATAAAAGATATATATTTGTGTGTAATTTGTCCAGCAATATATGTATACCTACATACTAAAAATAAACCAAGCAAACTAAAAAAAATGTGGTTTTTAATAAGTTATATTGATTTTTATAAGCGATAAAAAACCTGACAGGGATGGTAACTTATCATTTTACGACAAGTTTTTCCTACACACGACCCTTAACATTCACCTATTCACTTATGATCTGGGGATCTGTACTTAGTGTGTTGAAAAAAAATATTTGAAAAGGATCAGTTTTTCCTTCTTAATTTATAATCAACACCGTTTATCTGCATAGCCTTTTGTCTTCGAACTTAAATATCTCTGGAAAGTGGAAACACGCATTTAACCAGACATCTTATTGCTGGTGTTATTAGAGCTATTGCCCATTAAGGTACAAGCCTTTGTCGTAAAGTTTCTCTGGTATCATGTTTCTGTACCAATGGTAGCAATTAATAGCACGTGTTATTTATCACACTGCCGCAGCAGGTGACTGCGCGCTTCCGGGAATGTACTCGTGATGCGCACGAGTGGGGCAAGAAGTGAGAGATGGCGATTTGAAAACTGACTTGTCTGTCGTTTTTGCCTGTTAAACTGAAACTAGTTTTCCGTGACTATGTTCGCTTTATAGTGTTTTTTAATAATATTAAATGATAAAATTCTTTATTAATAACATTTCTATATAAATTAGCAAATAGTATGGTTACTCTTTCACGCAAAAGCTACTATATTTACTACATTTACAATACTTTTTTTTAATTGGCCTTTAGTGCTTATTCAGTGATTATTTGTTTGTGTTAGCTGTAAGTTTTTCCTAAAATGTATAAAATAAACATATATGGTAGAGATTTAATAAGTGATTTAGTTCGTTTTAGCGTAAAAAAGTAACAATCCTGCATCCTGTAAAATTGTAAAATATTGTAAATCGCTGTGTAAAATTGTCCAGTAATATTTATTTATTTATTTATCCTAATAAATTTTCACGTATATAGGGTTAGTTAAGTAAGTTTTCATGTAAGTATTTGAAACTAAACAAGAAAAGTTTTTTTACGCGTTTCTCGTATGGAACTATTGCATAGGATACACGTGCTTGGCTTGGCTTAATGTTTACAGGTTTATCAATACACGAACAAAAATCTCAGAGTTTATTTTTTTAGCGTAAAGAAAGATATTTCAAAACCTTAGTTGTTTTCCTCAAACTCAATGAAAGTTTATATTTTTTTCCTCTTATAACTTAAACCAAGTCCCAAAAATAACAGTAGTCCACAAATATAAACAAAACAGCTCAAGTGTTCTATCGGATACAGTTACAAGTAACGCGTCGCTACTGTTTCCAGTGAACATTATCGCTCTATCTAGGTGTTGGTTATCTTCTCGGTATTGGGCAGTTGCGTTGGGTTCGTTGATATGACTTATTTTTTTACACGTATTTTTGGCCCGCGGCCTTGTCAGTCATCATCACCCCTTTTTACGTTCCCACTGCTGGGTCACAGGTACTTCTCCCATGTTAAGAGATGCAGCGCTGGCTAAGTGCAGGTTGATGAATGACACACATTCCTTAAAAATATTCAAAGTTCTCAGAACATGCCGGTTTCTTCGCGATGTTAGCCTTCACTACTTTATACTACCTACTTTATAATACAAATTTATTTGTTTATTAATTCATAACAATTACACTATCTTTACAGGAGAACCTAATACAATAGTGTTAAGCTCAGTACTCACATACGGTATTACTCGATCTAGCTAAACTGTCAAAAAAAACCCATGTAATAGAATGTTATTTAAATGATGATGATATCTGCCATTGCCCTAAATCATCAGACGAGACAGCCCTACGTAACGGTATGAGCATCCTATTTATCTAGGAAATGCTAAATAAATCCAAATGTTCGCGTGCACAGCATCAAATGTTCTATGCGAGTTGCTCGCATCATCCATCATTTTCATACGGTACAGGACACGACAAGGCAGCTCTAGTCTAGTCTCTAACCACGATCACAAGAATAGGCCACCTATGCCCTGACCCCATTGTTCCAGCGCCTCATTCAATACGATTTATTGGAAAATGTGAACGGTATTAATGCCACTATTTATTTACTTCTACCGCATTCTGAAGTAATTAGTTATTTACAAATTGCAAAATATATAAAACATTTATAAAACAATTCTCACAGCAATGTTCCTTTTCCCGAGCCGGGAATCAAACATGCAACCTGAACCAGAAACCATCACCCACCGCGCAACAGAGGTCGTCAAATCCACTTTACATGCAATGCATTAGCATAAAAATATTATAGTTAGCACATAACTTAGAGTACCATAAACTAAAAATTCATAGTTCTACCTTATGTGCAACTTTTTACTAAATCAGACATGAAATTAACAAAATTTGACTTTCGAAGTTAAACGGTAAGTTTATTATTTCATACCTGTTTGAAAGACATCCCGCACTTGGCGAGTGTGGTGAATTAGGGCTCAAGAGAGAAATCCCTATGTCTCAGTATTGAATGAGGGGTGCTTATGTTAACACTTCACTAATATCTAATTCAAAAAGCTAGGTCAAAGAACTGTGGCAAAAATAACTGCGGTTTAGTTTGTCAAATGGGTTGGCCTTGATCTGAAATTGTTTCCCGTTCCCACGTGATAGACAGGCAATCCATATATTGCTTATGCTTCCGTTACTTCTCAGAAGGGTCTCGATAGGCTTACAGTGGAAATCTTGATATGATAATAAGTAAATAAAGGAGCCTTAACCTAAATACTTTATCAGCATAACATCATAATTAAAATATCATTTATAAATACTCTGTAATATGTACTGTTGGCTGTCTGTGCCTGAAATAAATATATAAATAAATCATGACGTCCCACAGAGGAACACGTCTCACGGTCTTCAATAAAACCATACGGGTCTTTAAAGGATTTGGATAAACATCACGCATAACAGGCGTGTTGGTGATTAGAATTTGTTCGTAGAGTACCTACTCAAAAAATGCTACACCTCCTGGCATAAAATGATATGGGAAGGTACGTTTATTGACATTGTTTAAAAAGTTTAATAAATAATAACAAAATATTGCTGGACACTACATAGAAACATCTAGGCCTCAACGCCTGTTGTGTTACGGGTACTATTCACTTATAAGAGAAATATAAGATAAACATTTGTAAAATTCATAGGTTACAGTCTGTCTAACCAGTTATTCAAAACAACAACTCTAATTTATTTATTTATTTAAGTATAAGTAAGTATTTAAAATTACATAAAAACACAATGAAAACACACGGACACAAACACTGTATGACTCTTATTAGATAAGTGATATAGTGGGTACACACGTACGTTCTTGCTCGATAAACTTGCTCGATCTCGAGCAAGTACGAACGTGTGTACCATGCAAGTCTCAAGACAAATGCTCGAAGCCAACCAAAATGTTCGATTCGAACAAGATTCAAACGTCCATAATTCTTGCTCGATGTTCGATGCAAACATGTTTGTACATGTAGCCGCGAAGTCGAGCATGTTAGTCGTGATTGATATTTTTGTGAAGAGGGTGCGAGTGCGCTGTTAAAATGTCGGACTTTCGTTCATTTTCTCGATCAAACAAACGATCTCATCAAACAGCTAATATCCCGCAGAACGCAGACGATGAATTTGATATAATGGGAAAACATTTTGCTAATAAAATGCGAAAATTATCACCATCTATGCAGTTAATTACAGAAAAACTTATTGGCCTAACCCAGCGACGACGACGCTTTCTTCGCGTAGTTTTTCCCTGACAGTAAATGTAGCAGGCGATGCCCACCAAACACAACAACGAATCGTCCATTGCTCGAAGAGTTTCAACGCGTACTAAACATGTTCTTCGAGCAAGCTTGTACGTGAAGACGCAGGGTCGAGCATGTTTGTAGATAGTCATGCTCGAATGAAACATGCTTATCGAGCAAGAACGTACGTGTGTACCCACCAATACTTAGAAGATGAAATCACTTAGGTACTTGAAATTCACAAAAATACTTAACGGAAATGCCAACGTACATTCACATCCTGAAAAGTATCAAGAACAACCCACATTTTAGACGTTATTTAAATATTTGCAAAAGAGTTTATTGACCCTTCATTTGATGCAATTTTTCAACAATGTTTTATTATTGTAAATGTGTTATCGATCAAGTTAGAAGGTTATTGAGACGGGTAAGTGTGGTATTTTTCATAATAAGGGAAACAATGATGCTATTGTGTAAACAATGGTTGCATTAAGTCTGTTTAGTGTTTCAAAGTTTGAGACTAAACATTTGCTTCGTCGTTTTATTTCGTAATCTTATTTCAGTTTGATGGCCTAATGTTTTTCAGTATATTTACTTGGATAAAATTAATCAAAGGATATTGTATTCGATCGAAATAAGTTTTATTTTTTATTAAGTAGGTATTTAATAACCTAGTTACAAGCTACCCTCTCCATACTCAAACTATGTGGCGCAGCGGGCGAAGGTCCGCCTGCGACGAAAGAGGTGGCGGGTTCTGTTCCCGCCTTACGACAAAAAAAATGTACGATCTGCAACTGTTTGTTCCGGGTGTTCTGGGTATTATTATATGTACAGTTAAAAATATTTATAAATGTATGTTTAATGAATATATCCTATTAAATATATGAAAAATCTAGCACTCGTAACATACGCTTCGTGCTTACCACAGTAACTGTGTGAATTGTCCAGCAATATTTTCTTTAATATTCTGTCGATATAAATCAGTGTAGACAAAATCTCGCGCAACCTTCTATCTAAGATATTGATGTACTTACATTAGGTACCTATAATATTATCTCTGCATAAAATATCAATTTCTAGAAACTGTGATTATCTCATTTAAAGTTTAACGGAGTGTAGTTTTCGATACCTCATTATTCTGGTATTGCGTAAGCTGATAATTATAGTATTTACGATAGTGTGTATGGTTTTTAGCACATAATCGTTACTTGGTATGTGAAACTAAGAAAGTTTAAATAGCGAATCTTGTAATAAACAAAAGAGATTGACCATTTTTCTATGGGAGTTGGATCAAGGCTGCCTGGTGCATAATTTCCCTAGGATCATCAGGTATGTTAGCATCAAAAAAGCTTGTCTATCTAGATAATTTTAAAATATAAGTAGTTTACATAATATTAACTCCATAAGCAAAAAAACTGCACTACTCATCCACCTCATTTAGACAAGCCAAATATGAAAATAAATCGCAATTTTATAGGTTAAGCAGACGGATGCGAATGACACCGTAACAGGTGAACTGACGTGCCTTAAACAGCGGCACAGCCTTACATGGAAGGCAGTAGAATGTGCGAGCGACGCCGATGCTCTTAAGGACTTGTTACACAACGCGAACATTACACTTTTTATTTAAGAAATAAATAATGGTTTTTAACTATCATGGTCTTTAACGATATTTATCTAGATAATTTTATATTATATTTACAAATATTGTTACCCGTTTAAATCATGTTATGTTGCCCGTTTTAAGTTCAAATAAATAAAAGTTTGGTACTCTATGGAGTAAATCCGACTACGACATAGAAAGACATTTTGGTAAGTACTTTGAAAATATTTTGTGATCTAAATATATTTACTTCAGGCGTACCGGGAGTTTACTAGGTTCTACTATAGTCAAATGTATTAAACTAGTTATTTGAAAATGTTTTTGATATTCTGTTATTTAATTAATTTATTTATTTATTACTGAGACCCAAGCAGATTAAGGAATATGACCACCAATTTGAGACAACAATTAACGTTTCCACTGCTGGGACACTGGGACTTCTCTGTTGAAGATAGAGATTAGGCGTTAATTCACCACGCTGGACAAGAACGGGTTACTGAATGACACAAGTCCTTTAAACTTTTCAAAGTTCACAGAACATCGAACTAAATATTGCAGGACAATTCACACAGCAATTTCTAGCCCCGTGGTAAGCTAAGCTTGTGTTACGGGTGTCTGATATACTTAATAGAATACATACATACATGTATTTAACACCCAGACACCCGGAAAAAATATTTGCAGATATAATTGCAAGTAAGTTGAAAACTATAATTTTGTAATAGTTTACTGAAGCGAGCAGTTCAACTTTAGCAACGCACCCTTTATTTTATACTACGAAGACAATTACAATAAAGATCTTACGGCGCAGAGTTCTTTGACTCAGTTTTTGCATAATTCTATAAATGCACTAGATTATAGTACTTCCTGACTTTAGGGCTGGTTTTATAATATTATTAAGTAGATATAAACTACGTTCCGCCGAGAAAGCCGTGTTGACCATGAGGCGTAACTTTTTTATTCTTGAAAAAATTATAAACGCTTTAAAACACGTGCTCTAACGGTGATGGCAAACCCGTGAGCAAACCAGCATGTGTATGTGTGTTTCTAAACATAATATACCTATCTACAGTTTTATAGGTAAGCTCTTCTTCATTTATTAAAGAGTTAAGTGAAGGGATAGGTGAAATTGTTTTTTTCCCCTTAGTTTCTTTACATTGCGTAACACGTTCCTTATAGGAAAATGTTGAGCACCCACTCAACACAAACAACAGTAACGTTTGCTCCGTCATTAACATACGCATAAAACGGATCATTGGGATCCAAAACAGTAATAGGAAAGTGTGAAGCTGCTAAATAAAGCCACAAAATATCCACAGTTTAGAAGTTGAAATAAATTGTGTTGTATTTATAGGTACTTTCGCAGGTTTTACTATTTCGAATATTTGCGGATTCGTAGATGGATTTGGCCAAA
The DNA here is from genome assembly GCA_963691955.1 of Chloroclystis v-ata. Classification (NCBI taxonomy): domain Eukaryota; kingdom Metazoa; phylum Arthropoda; class Insecta; order Lepidoptera; family Geometridae; genus Chloroclystis; species Chloroclystis v-ata. The sequence continues at coordinate 3,077,837 of OY829902.1, read as the reverse complement.
TTTCCAAATTGGTGGTAGAGCTTATGAAATATTTATCAAGGCATATTACGTCTGACACGTGTCTCCTTAGTAAAATACATTATAGATTCAGTGGATTAGGACTAGAAACACTTATCAAGAGGGTTGGTGATCGCAGTACATTGGTATTGTATTAAGTATATCAGAAATCTAGCACCCGTAACACAAGCTTAGAAGCTTATCACGGGGCTAGATGTTGCTGTGTGAATTGTCCAGTAATATTTATTTATTTATTGTATACAGAACGACGCTGCTGCTAGCCTTATGGAATATATATATATATATATATATATATATATATGACGACCTCTGTGGCTCAGCGGGCGAAGGTCCTCCTTCGACGCAAGAGGTTGCAGGTTCGTTTCTCGCCTTGGGACAAAAAAAATTATGATCTGCAAATATTTTTTCCGGGTGTTCTGACTTATTATGTTTACCTAATAAAAAATATCTTCCAAAAATTCTAGCACCCGGGCGCAGAACATTATAATAACCCGGGTTTTGAGTACCTTTGGGGCGCACCTGAGGCAGTTAAATCATGTTACAAGTGAGAAGAACATAACCAGTGAAATTATTCGCAAACATTCTTGCCACAAGAACACAGACATGATTGATGATGTACAATTACGATGACGTCCGCAGTCATGTAAACTTGACCCCAGAACCCATGACTACGAGTGAAAGTGCACAGTAGCTAAGAGTAGCCCAGGTAATGAACGTACGCAAACATCTGCTACCTATATTGTTAGGTAATAGATAGGGATCCAAACGGCGGCGAGTTTTGACTACTCAAAATAACTTATCCTTATCTTTACCTACTCATGTTACAAACGCGAAAGTATGTATGTTTGCATAGTAAGAGGTTTTTTCATCAAAGTATTCTGAACTGGCACTATTATTAAATTTATTAATAATTTTCCGCTTTAGTAGAGAACTACATTTTTATTATTTACTTATTGGCCCGCCCGTGACTTTACCCACTTTTTATCTTCTCCGCAACTTATCCATATTTTACCTTTACTGTACTATTACAAACATTTTAAGATCAAAATCAGCTCAATCGGTCCAGCCGTTTCCGAGTTTTAGAAAGACTAACGAACAGCAAATGAATTTCATATATGTATATAAGAGTTTATTAATTTATTCAATAAAATCTTATATATTATAATCTCTCCAGGCTGACTATTTTGAAATTATTTAGGTATAAAAATGTAAACAATTTAAATTTGCGTATTTCTTTTATATCCTGGCAGATATGCTTTAAGACTCGTGTAAGATTTTATCACAGCTCACGATTAGTCTGCTACACGGTTTGTATACAAATGTACATCATTACCCTAATATATATAAATTTAAAACTTTCATCTTATTAGCAAAATGGGCCAATAGTCTAAATATATAAATTTCGAGCCGTGTTGGCTAAGTGGGAGCACACCCGACTTTCATTCCGAAGGTCGTGGGTTCAAACCCCGCCGCGCACCTCTGATTTTTCTTCTTGGAAAATTATGTGTGCTATAAAAACACGTGCTCTAACGGTGAAGGCAAACATCGTGAGGAAACCGGCATGTTCTGAGAACTTCTCAAAGTTTGAAGAACATGTGTCATTCACCAACCCGCACTTGGCCAGCGTGGTGAATTAAGGCCTAATCTCTCTCGCCAAGAGAGAAGTCCCTGAGTCCCAGCAGTGGGAACGTGAATAGGGGTGTTATGGATTGATATAAATTTCACAATATGAAACTTTAGAACAATATAGTCCGCTTCTACGACAAATCTAAAATAAAGCGCTAAGCTAATCAGAATTTTAGATTTAGGTATCTTGAATGCTGATTAGCTTAGTTTCTCATACAAGCGGCATTAATACATTTTAAATTGACCCAAGTTTCCCGGCCAAGGATCCTACACCTACTATAGCCATTAGGATGGCCTACAGCAACAAATACTCGGCAGTAATTGAATATTCGTGATGTTCTTGATCACCATGGTCAGATGTAATGTATCTACTTACTTGTAGGAAGTGAGTGCTAGAGAGCTTGTAAGCCAGAAGCAGAAATGTAATTTTGGGTTTCCAATAAAGTTATTGATTTGCCATGTAAAGATGTGCTTAGGTTCTAACGTAATACTCGCATGAGTTTGAATTTAATATATCTACTTTTACCTTTAAGAACTTATGTAGGGAAAATAATTTTGAAAGTAACTCTTAGCATTTGTCTGAGAAATTAGCTCGCGACAGGCGTAGCTGATTTCGAACCATAGATGTAAGATTGTATCGTGTTATTTGGGTAATTCTGAGCTCTGAACATTGAGAATACAGATTAAAATAACTTATCTGTCAAGATATCGAAAAGATTTTGATTTATTTTTATAATATAATAAGTAATATACTTATAATAAGTATATTATCTATTATTTAAAATCTGATAAACACTTTGTTTACATCATGGAGACAAGTCATTTTATAGGTTAAAATAAAAATAGATTAAAAACATTATTTTTGCACTTTTGTTCCGTTTCACATCCCATTCCCATACCATATTATTATCTAGCTAGGAACAGATAGTAGGGTATGGGAATGGCAGACACATATTTTACACGATAATTTCTAACTACATTCAAACCACAGTGCCATACTCACTGATGCATAATCAGCTAAGAAATCCACAGAGAACACCACATTCCTTGCATACGTAGCGAGCAATAAAACGAATTAAGAGATGAGTGGCTTCGAATCTAATTATACCATGGCAGGTTAGCTGAGGAATGAGTTCCTATGCCGGCAAACAGTCTAATTTTAACCGTGGACTTGTGAATGCATTTCCTCCTTGCACTTAGTAATTTCGACGAAACGATTGTTTGTACCTAATGTTAGCAACTCCGCTAAGCTAAACCTTATGCACCACAACGTTTTGTAAACAAAACCAGATTTAAAGATAATTTATTGATTAACTATGTTATTTTGTATACGTTTAATTATTTTTCTGTATACGCGGACACCCGACAATAGCTTTTGAGACAAGTATTACGATATAAAAAATTAAGAAAAATACAAAGATAAAGCCGACTATCTCTCATCTCATTCCGTGGTCCTAATTGATTGAATCCTGGACTTATTTTAAACTCATTATACTTTAACACGATAGTTTTAATACTAAATCTGGATCCGCCTACAGAACTCAGTTACGTCATTACTTTATTTTAAAGATACTTAAAATGATAAATAGGATGTAAATGTTCAAATACAGTGGTGGTGCTTCAAGAGATGTCGGTCTTTTGGCAGCTGTGAAATGCTGGTTTGTTTATTTCTGCAAATAAACACTAAAAGTGTGGACGTTGCCATCAAAATGATATCAATCCATATACGAGTATAACATGATAACTGGACATAGTATTTCATAGAACCCAAAAATATTTATAGAAGAATTTATATAATCACCATGTTTACCACTAGTAGAAAACACAAGAAAAATTACAGTCAAATGCTTGATGAATGCGACAAAAATAGACAAACTACATAATAATGTAAATTAGACCGATTCTGTTCACCGTTGTGAGTTGCTATGCAGGCGCCAGCAAAACTCCTCATCATTATATGTCTGCCACAGCCCCTACTATTGTTTGGATGATTCTTCAAAAGCTACATCAAGACCCTATCACTACTACTAACCTATACGAGCTAAAAATATTCTTAACTATGAACTAAGTCAGACCGCAATTAAACTGCAAGTCAACATAAAGTCTTACACGGCTGTAAACATAGGTTTTTTATCAGGTGATTGATCACCGATACATACTTCAAATGCTCAACCGTCAACATAATCGCATTAGGTGTCGCATCTACTAAACAACGGGGCAAATCATTTAGGCACGCCTCGACACATCATTACTATCTCATCTCATAGTAGGTGCCTGCCCAGACAGGTAACGCTTGCCAAGCAATTAGCATCCTTCGACCGGATTGTTAGCATTCTTCCTGTCGACTTCGTTCCCACATCAAAAGGAAATTATTATTCAACCCGAGCAAACATATCGGCGCCTATTTTTTTAGGAATTTCACAAGTCAGAAATCTGTTCAAATACAAATAGTATAGCGAAAGTGTCTTCCTCGATGCGGTGACAACTCTAGTGAAAGCTACTGATGGATTTTGTCCTCGTAAACTGACAGTTTGATCACAATGACAGAATTTGATAAATGCGTGAAGATTGTGATAATGGTATTTTATCAAAGTACTGTCGAAGCTCAACTTAACAGTAGATACCAATTTTTTGCGATCACCAACTCGCCTGGTAATTTATATAAGGAGACTCGAGACTAGTAGTGGGACGTAATATGAGTTGTTACTCTGATGAGGATGTCCAGCTGTGGACGTCCGACGGCATATATTATGTATCTTTTTATTGACGTCACGTAAGCGCATTACATTTAGAAGCTACTAATCTAATAATATTTAACATGTCAATAAAAACATTCGAAGATAATTACAGTCATCAATCATTTCTAGTTGAAAGCAATTGCCAATTTATAGGAGTCGAAAGTGATGCTTTTAAACACGAACATATAACAAATGCTCCAGGTTATAAATAATTCAGTAATCGTTGCAGTACAATACGGTGAGCGAAAACTTGACAATGAAACTGTTTTGAACATACCAAAGAAGAAAAGAAGAACTTAAGAAAGCGATGGTTCGTAAACAACACACCCATTGATAGTAGATTAGATACAGCTTACATAAAGTTTGTTATGTATTTTTCATAGAAAAGAAAAGTGAGAATTATGCATCGGCATGTTTCCATCGAAATTGCTAAAGATAAGCAGGACAGGGCCTATTTTGTATGTATAAATACAACAATTATAAATTCAGTGATCCAAATTAAACAAACCAAAAAAAAAACGTTGAATAGATACTTTTCCATCCGCTGCACCTTACGCAAAGCAACTACGATGTAATCTAAAAGAACAATTACAAAATAATCGAATTATCAGCGTTAGTGGCCGCGAGCTGCATGCTATGTCGTGTCGCTTTCTGCAATTAAGATGCATCAAGCAACTTCAGTAATTTATACAACTGCCTCTTATTGTCCTCTTATTGTAAATATCAGACTACCAATTAGAAGCTTCATTTTATTGGCATAGATAGAGATGCTAATTTGCATCAGCCGTCTTTTTTGGTTTTAGTTCAGAAAATACAAAAAGATTCTTGCTAATTAGGCGCTGTCATTATTGTTACTGTTAATGAATGAAGCGTAAAACTTTTACAGTAAAAGTGCTCTCGAGCGCTATAATGAGGAGAATACCCACACGATCAGTCAATATAAGCTCGGAAACGCCATAAAGCGACTATTTACGGAGCCTCAGGGCGATCATAAATCAGCAATGAAAGAAAAAGTTAAATAACATTACGCAAATTGCGTAAGCCTAACCGTATCTCATAATAAACCCATTTGTCAGGAGATAGCATCTATCTATGGGAACAATAAGCTTACGCAACAGACGAAAGCTAAACAATTAGGAGATAGGAGGATCATCGCTGACTTTCGCGGGGCAGATCGTATCGTACCCGCCAATCAAGCGAATTTGGTTTCCTTCGAACGAACAACGCAAATAGTGACAGGCCAAATTAAAATTTCACAAATTGCGATCGTATCAGTCAGTGATGGTATCCAATTTATTTGCCTTTATTAAATTAACGACTCTCTAAATCATTTGAAAGGATGCAGGTGCGCGATTTCGTCAGAGAAAAAATGTAGACAGGGAATAATTTATAGGTAAATAGCCAGACGTTATTCAAATCACAATCTCCTATATTTTATGTGAGCACAATCATCGCTTACATGCAGTAAATAACTTTTACGGCGTAAATAACCCGCAGAAACTTCGCAAACATTCGTAATGCATCGATCGATTTTAAATTGCACGAGTTGCCTCGAGAAAATATTATACGACCGACAATTTTGAATAGGTGCGTAATAACACGCATACTGGTAATATATCAAACAATATCATTATTGAAGTGTTCGAATCGTACGTCACCATTTGCGGTTTCCGAACTCATTTAAATAGCACGGTAGGTCCGTGAAGGATCTAGTAATTGAGCATAATGTCGTCCTAAAGGCTATTCAGTTCGTTTTCAATACGATGCGAGTATTCATTTTAATTCGAGTTTCGCCGACAGGGTTCCAAGATTTTATCTTGTCACGCCTTGGCTCATTGTAAGGGTAGACTTAAACGACGTTGTGTTTTGTTGGTGCAAAAAACGAGATCAATTCCATTCGCTGAACTTAAACAGGACAATGATAGATGTTGGAAAGGGTACTCTGTTGTTAAACTTATTGCGCCGCATTTTAATTGCTTAATTTCTTTCGAATAAACATGAAGATATATGTTTATAATTTACGAACATTCTATAAAAGTTACAGGTGTAAAGTTACTTACTACTGCAGCGCAACGACCCAAAGTGGATGTTGTCTTCGCTCGTGGTACCGCTGCAGCGCTGGAAGGACGAAGTGCTGATGGACCTCAAGGAGTTGTAGGCCGTTGAGTGGGCTGAAATGGCAGGGTATAGATCATTAATATACTACTATATGAAAACCCGGCTTCGCTCGGGTGAAATTTGACGAAATTCTCCATAATCTGAATTTTGCGGTTATATGTTGTCGACTTAAAATCAATATTTTTTTATGTTTTGTTAGTCATATAAGGTTTCGATCGACCCCCCCCCCCCCTTGACGAAATTATTAATATAGATACTTCTAGACGCTATACCTAATGGATTCTATAGCGGACACCAACAACCAGTTGTGGGACGTATTATATAGATCACTATTAACCTAGTAAACAATAATTTTACAACATTTGTGGTTTAAATAGGTGGGTAAGTACAATAGAAGGCATAGATTCACGTAGCCTGGTACTGTCAAATGGAAACGTCTATAATTTATGAAGCCGTTTAGTTTCTCAATAACATAACTTTCGTTCCTTTATTCTGAGCCGCAATATCTTGAACAATGGAAATTCGATTAGATTCTTTGGGAAATATGTCAGATGATTATTATCTAACTAAGTATGATTTATGTGCATTGACTATGAATTTTTGTTTTTCGAAATGTGCGAGGTATAATTTTTCTAGGTAAATATAATTATAACATAGCTTATCAAACATAAGCGCATATTTTTTTTAGTATAGTATAAAAAAAATCAAGAACTGGAATTATCTAGTAGACGTAATAATATAGTTGTTGAGATGGATGACTTATTTTTAATCTTAAAAATTAAAATTATCATTTAAATGACTAGCGCGCACTTTTAAGTCGCTTAATATAAACACTCCTCTATTTACGTTCCCACTTCTGGGACAGTATCTAGTAGGTACCCGTAGAAGCTTTGAGTTTACCACGGAACTTGGTGTTGCTGTTTGAATTGCATACACCCCTATTTACGTTCACACTGCTGGGTCTCTTGAAAGTTTCTCGCACATACCGGTTTTAAGCACGTGTTTTTTAAAGCGCACATGAACTTTTCAAGGAAAAAAATCGAGTGCGAGGCGGAGTTTGAATCACGACCTTTGGAATTAAAGATGAGTATGCTCCCACTTAGCCAACAAGGTTTCGGCTTCTGATTGTGTGAATTATCCAGCAATAATATTTTCATTATTGAACATTATTGGTAAACTAAAGAAGTGCCAATTGCAAAACGTAGGTAGGTAGGTACCTATTGACCGCGTTTCACCAGACACCAAAGATTAATGCGTCCATTTTATCAGACGCATGCCATATGGTAATTAATTACCTAATTACAATAAGTTATCCTTTAGTCATTGATCACGAAATGCAAGCTGTCTCTTACGTAAGGTAAAAACCAGTAAAATTGGTTAGTTGCGATATTTTTTGCTAATTAGGTGGGTAGAGTTACTAATCACGAGATAATAGGCGTATTAATGTTGTAGGTATTATTGATAGGTTTTGCTAGCTGGTGGGAATACATAGAGCTAGATTTATAGGACGAACAAGTGGAGTGACAGAGCCATTCTCAAGCGGTTCCTAAACCATGTTTGCTAAATTCGATTTTCATTCTTAAGGTCGTGGATATAAACCTCGACAGGCACAGGTTTGATTATAATTAAATTTGATGTATGCTTTAAATACGCGCTATAACGATGAAAGCAGACATGGAAACCGGCATGTGCCGAGATTTTTGAAGAGTTTGATACTGTTTCCTATTTGAGGCTGTTTCCTATCTGCCTAGTGCAAGCGTGATGAAATAAGGCCCCTTTCTCGTTAAGAGAGAAGTTCCTGTGTCCCAGCAGTGTAAACGTAAATAGGGGTAACGCATATTACAACTTCTATCTTCCCACATACACAGAACAATAAATTATAACATAAGCATTGTATAAACTTAACTATTACGCATCACTTGCAATGTCACTTTCTCCACGACACTTCAGATGATCTGCGCAGATAATTTCCATTAGTGTCCATTAGCTCGGCTCGATATGATTGGAACGCGTCACGAAACGTTGCCAATAGCTAACAAGCTGTTATCTACGAATCGTAAGGCCAATCTTCACCCAACCGGGATTGTTATGAGATGAAGCTACATCATTCAAAGCTCACGTACAAAGTTTGCCTGGAAGATCGCTCTTTAGCGATAAGGCCGCCCATTATACGTGTCTCTTTTTGTGTTTTAATCGTGAGTTTTGTTTCTGGTGTACACTAAAGTGTTTTTGTATTGTATTGTACTTTGTGGCTTGATACAATCAGTTACTTTTGGGACTCCTTACCGCAATTGGTTTCAAAGTTGGTCCTTTGCGCGTGGTAGGTACCTATGTACCGCTAGTGTAACCAGCCTATCATGCTGAGTCGAACCCTCTTCGCTGTGTCACGCAACACACACAGTTCATAGTTTTTGCTTTTTTACATTGTTTCAATAATTTAATAAAAATTGTATTTCTCTCTTTCTATTTGTATGGTTGTGTTTATTGTAATTTGTGTGTGTGATTCAGTGAATAAATGTTTTATCTATCTATCTATCTATCCTATCACCGACCAGATGCTCGGACCAGTAGGTATAATGTCGTGGGGTCTTCGAAGGCGTCACGGACTTATGATATTTATTTTGATTTTTATATATCAAAATATTCACAACATGTTATCTAGCTTACAATTCACTTCGCGAAACGAAACCTGTAGAATTGGTGAGTTCTTCACTGCAATTTTTGCAAAAGATTATGATGATCGTGCATACTTGTGATAAAACACGTTAAAGTTAAAACAGAAAAGGTTCTACTCAGAAATTAGTGAACTTAATTTAATACTAAGCAACATTTATTATGTTTAGATGCTACAGTGAATAGAGTCCCTAACTCGATACATACTTACATGCCATAAATCATTCAGAAATAACACCTTTCGGAATCGACAAATTCGCGCGGTTACATAAGAAAACGTCAAAGTTATTGGTGTTTAGAGAATTATGGCTATGTTCAAAGAAATATAGCGCGTGAAATTCTAAGTGCCATTACAAAATAGTTTGTTTATTTTGTTTTATAGAAGCTAATTACGGTAGGTGTGAATTGATATGTCTGTTGGTACTGAACCGGTTGTAAAATTAACTTTCGGAGATAATTTATTGTAATTTATACTAATCAAACGGTCTGTGTAATTTCTGATTGGGATTATGTAAATAAATAATAAATTTTGTAAGATCTGTAAAAGGTGAGAAGAAATTTTAAGAACGGTGAGAAGTGATGATTCGTTTGATGGTGAAATTATTTATATAGCAAAATACAGAAAGTGAAGCAGATAGATAAGTGCCAAGCCGCCTGTTTAGCTTGGTGATTAAATGATGAGTTGAATTGAGGAGATACGTGTACAGTTGTAGGACGTTACCTATATTTTCCGCTGTTATTTTTCTAATTACTGGGCTTCTGATGGCTCTTTAGGTTTCCTGGGAGGTCCATGTCCAGTAGTGGACATCGAACGGCTGAAATGATAATGAATGAAACAGGTCATCAGTTACCTAATATCTGGCTCAAATACATTATTAGTAAATGCGTCATACTACGTCATTGAATATTGAAATAACCTTACTACGTGATTTCCTGCAGAAAGCTTATATCCTAAGATCCCGCTATACAACGACCTTCACCGAGATGTATAATTAATGAGACATATTTTTTAGGTTATTAAATATGCCAATAAATATATCCTATATGGGTTGCCTAACAAATTTCAGTCCAGAGTTTTTTTTATTAATAATTAAAAAAATAGCTGCAGTCTGTGGCTTGTGGGAAGCGTTTACGTTGGACCTGTCACGCGGCTCACGGATGACCCCCATGGCTCGAATGGTCCGGTATAATAAGGCTCACCGATGAGCCTTGTGGCCTGAATGGAAATACTTGATTTTTCTTAAAGAGTTTAACGTGATAATAGGGCAACCTAACGTTTGCATATTCCATGGGCTTCAAACTTTCGATTGGTATCAAATTTATTTAATAATCACACCGGTGCAATGTTTAAAACAAAAACAAAATTTTTAATTATTAATTAAAAATACTCTGGACTGAAATTTGTTAGGCAACCCATATAGGATATATTTATTGGCATATTTAATAACATAAAAAATATGTCTCATTAATTATACATCTCGGTGAAGGTCGTTGTATAGCGGGATCTTAGACTATTAGAAAAACAGACTTTGGCGAGACGAGAGTCATTTAACGATGCGACATCCGTAATGTCAATGACTCCACGGATTTACGTAACTTGACAGACCGATGACTTTACTGACGTAACAATGTTTGATATACATCTCCTGCTGACGATCTCTTAGTACGAGAGCTAGCACCAATTTGAGTAGGTTGAGAAAAGCTGAAAACTTGTCCCGCACCTCTTACATTATACGTATTCCCCAATAAGTACTGAGGACCTGGTTGATGTGTTCTGAGCTCTAGGATTGATGGATGATATCCGCCTGCGACGCAGCAGTTTGCAAGTTCGATAGATAATATAGAATAAAAGAATCTTAGAGTCAAACGCTTTCACTATGTCCAGATATTTGTTCTGGACGCTTATTATTGATAATTTAAAAATATCTATTTATATGCACTGCGGACCGGCGAGCGGTCGTGATCCGTATCCTTTCAGTGTTGGTACTGAAGATGTCTCAAGTTCTGGGACGAAACCATATCTTTGGAATCTACATTCAAAACAAGCAATGTATTTTAAAATGAATAACAATAAACAATATCAATGAGATGAAATGCGATTCAAAGCGCGATTACACAATTAAGCATTGTTTGGTAGACATAATCGATTTGAATAAACGATCGATGATTTAAATCTATTTAAGATTTAGATAAAATCTAGGGAATATTTGAGTGTGTTTTTGCATCTTCTTTTTAACTGTACCTACGTCAACTGAAGAAATTGCATCAGATCAATGAAAACTGATGATAATCCTGTGGCAAAAGGCGGCCTAAAAAGTACCACTAGTCTTAGGACGGCACCATATGGCAGTACACAAAATTCAACATAAGCCCCTATTAACGTTACCAATAGTTGCTAATGGGACACAGGAACTTAGCTCTCTTGACGAGACTACGTCCTAAATAATTATAACAATATATGGACTAGGGTTTCTAGTCTAGATTGTACAAAGACAGCAAATGTATTCATTCATACAAGTTTACGATCAAATATGTAGGTGACTGTATTTCTCGAATACTCGGTGCCTTTGTAAACTGTGACACCGATCTTAGAGTCAATAAGTAAGGAATTTCAAGCATTTCGCAGAACCTTGGTATACAATTCGAATTTTCACCTACAATTCCCTTTCCTACTTATTTCTATTTGGAACTAGCTAGCCCCTAGCCGCAATTATATATTCATTCATACTATATTAGAAACAAATGTAATCCAAATCATAAGACCATGACAAGCCGTGTCGACTTTTATTCCAAAGGTTCGTGGTTTCAAACAACACCACTCTAGATGGAAAATCACTTTGGTGGTGAATTAACTAAGTAATTAATAATTAAATTTAACTTATTTCTCTAGCAATGAGAATACTGCCTGTGTCCCAGCAGTGGGAATGTAAGTGCTTATGCTTAGCTCTAACCTTGTGTTTCGTATTTAGCACAAGATAATATTGCTTAATTTATTGTCCAGCAATACTCATTTTCACTACACCGGAGGATTAAACTTACCTTTTAACCGCCAGTGTAGTGAAACTAATAGTAAGTTATTGCTTAATTCGATACAAAATTAAATATCTATTACCATTAGTCTTGGGTGCGCGACATGAAAGCCGCTGTAAAATGGTAATGAAATTATGTAGTTTCTGTTACACGAGCGCTTTCCACTAGTGTGGGCAGGTGGCGCCTATTCGCTTGTTCTCCTAATGCTATTAGCATTAAATTGTTCCCTAATATACACGCCTATTGGAAATACACCAACGACCAGCGAGATTAGTAATCTGTAATAACATTCATGATAAAATGTTAACCCTTGTTTTTTAAGTGTCGCTGTGACTGCCTGTCAGTCAACCGTTTAGCATAATTTTTGTTTCAGTGTTTATGCACTTGCGTTACACATATTGATAATTATCAACTATTGATTTTCATATCTTTGAAGTACTGTTTCGTTTCGAATGATTATTCAAGTGCAGAACACTGATTTATTTTAGGAATTCTCGCTGCAAGTTCAGACAAAATAAGTTCACATTTCCAGACAAATATATTCATGGAGACGTGTCTGGACAGTCACAAAGTAGCCAGTACAAAGAGCAATAAACACATGATAATTTTATTTAAATGATCAGTAAGTAGGAATAAAAACGCAAAACTCTTTTTATCGTTTATACTGCAGAGCCGTGAGATAATCCTCTTTATTTGACATTATCATGCGAGAATTTCTTCCTTGTTATTTAATTTAACATGCAAAATGGTTCCCCGAATAACATTACCCATTCATTTGATTTATACCGAATACAATTGTAAAAGTAACGTTAAATATCATGGCCTCTGAGACCTTTTGCATTTAAAGAATTTCAATTCACACCTTTATTCTTTGTTATACAGATCTACAAATCAAGTCAAAATATTGATTATGTTCGGCCTTGTTGTAGAAGGGAATAAAGTTGTAGTAGAATGTGTAGTGATGTGCTCAGATTACAGAAAATGGGTAATGGAGTTAAGCCAAATACTAGAGTGAACGCAAACAAGACAATAGGTATTAAAGTTTGCCCACTTATGTATATGACATAACGTTAATTTTGTTTAGTTTTTGGAATAGATGCCCTTACCCGCACTTGACCAGAGCGTGTCAATAAAGGCCTAATCTCTCTCATCAAGAGAGAAGTCCTTTTGATCCACAGAGATTCATTTCAACTTTAAAATAATATCTATTTATTATGAGTGGTTTTATCACAGGATGAAGCTCAAAATTGAGCTAACGAGTGAAATAGTTTGAAACACGAAATAAAACCCAAAGATTCTTTGAAACCTTTTCAGACGCTACATTCTTACATCTAATGGATCCACTATGTTTACATAACAGTTAAATGGACGATGAGTCAGAAGAACAAGATTCGCCCCAGTTACGCCGGTCCGCTCTGTCACGGGGATTATGATCGGCCTTGCGACCCAAATACCATCGGATTTGTTCCGTAAACAATTACAGAAACTTACTTAATCCGACCGTTTTGCTTAACTTGTTACTTCCGATTCCTACGTAATGAGGACATGAACGTTTGAGATCATTATCAACCAGTTGCAATAAGTATTGTTTATGATATCGGGAAGTTATAGACGTGTTAATGCGTTTTACGGCTTTTGTTTTAATTAAATTATTGAAATAATTAATTTAAATATTTTTTTCTTACCTACTAAACAATAATGTCATTATTATTGTACTGAACCTTTATGGTTGCCAAACAGTGTAAGTACAATTTCACACACAATTAAAATCATCTAACATGCCTTATAATGCGTAACACACTTTACGTCCCACAGGGAATAATCTCTTATATAGCAAAACGAATAGTCTAAGGAATTGTATGAACTATTACACTAAACTGTCTGAACTATTACAGGATGGTATGTACCTAAGTTATGTACTGTAATTTTTTTTCTTATGCCTAAATATTGATGGACATTTCACACAATTATATTTCACGAATTTAAATTAGGGACGCAGTATCCACAGAGAACTAAATGACGAAGCATAACAGCATCAAACCTCCGGATGTGATGGACAGTTCTAGAATTATTACATAACTATTGACGCAGGCGCTAAGTGCGACACACTTGTGTTTTTTGTCAAATAAAGATCACATACCAATATAACACTTTCTCTGTTTGATGACGTCAATAACAATACTTAAGTTAGCTAGAATAGCCAATCATAGATACGCCCATAATATAGTTTATGGTTATGCCATATTGTAGGCTCCGTCAATTTTACTCCAGTTTTATTCTAAAAGTAAAGGCTAGAGTTTTACTCTAACTTAAAAAAAAGGATACATTAAAAGAGATCTGGTTAAGCTTAGCACCAGTTTAATTTTTATGCTTTTGACATCTCATCTCATTATATTCTCATTGCAAAACATCCAAAAGAAAAATGCCCCACCAAACAAGACAACGAGTAGGTGTCATGTTATCTTCTAATAGGCACCATATTCAGATTTTACGAAATTGGACGCATAAAATATTCATCACTGTCAACAAGGCTTAACAAGCGTGAAGAAATTAGCCAAATTTTTACCTAACAACTCTTTGCAAATTGATATTTGACATTAAGTTTACAAGATAAATGGTTGTCAATATAAGGATGTAACTGACCTCTTGTAGGCGCCGATAGTGTTACAATAATGACATAATAAACAAGAACGAGTGGCCTAAATTCCTGGAATACCTACAAGATTGCGGTGCTCGAGAATGTAGTATTTTGGTAATCCCAGAACTGATGACCTTGGTGTGTGAGTAACTCTACATACGCAGATAACAAGAGTAGGGTTTAGTTAGTTTAGTTGAACTTCAGAATAACGTGAATAGTATGGAACTTACTAAATAGTAGGTAAGTACTAAATAGTAAGTGCCATACTGTTATCACGGGTTAGTTTCGTTCTCACCCAGTCCCGTACACCCCCGGTCCGTTCTCACCCTCGGGTAATTCTCGGGTATCACCCGAGTGAATAGACTTAGCCCTAATTTCACCAAGCTCTGTTTGTTAATTTAACATCCCGTCATGTTTAGTCACTGTCAGTTTACGTATAGGTACTTATGGACTGTTAATTACTTAATGGATGTTAAACTAACAAACAGAGCTTGGTGAAATTAGGGCTAATTATAATTAATTAAAATTTAAAACTATTCTAGTGAATTCAAATCTTAAAATAAAAGAGTACCTAAATACTCTACACTCATTAATCTGGTAATCGTCTCACTATTCCCAATAGAAGACCAATTCTTGTTAGTGGTACGAGATAAGCTATGATCTTATGATGATGATGAAGAGATGGTAAAATATCCAAATGGCATTTCCGATTATGTATTAAGTAGGTATGTATCTAATTGATTAAGATAAGATCGATATCTTCAGATGATCGATAGTAACGATCTGTGGGACCTAGAAAGCGGGGTAAATCGTGATTTTGCTAATTATTGCTATTACGTTGATGTAACAACGCAATGAGATGAAGCAGTAAATATTCATTTTATTTCCATGCTTATTAAGTAAAAATAACAGAAAATAATAAACAAATGAAACGGATCCATTTAGAAAAATCAAGAATTAGTTATTCACATAAACAAACTAACACGATATTATATCTATTAACAGGTAGTATATCCAACGTTTCTGTTTTCTATCAAGAGAAAACCTTCTACAAAGAAGCCTTAAAGCCAGACAGAAACGTCGGATATACATAAAATCGTTATAGTTTACGCGAGAAGGTACCTAATTCCCGATTTTTAAAATGAAACTGATATTTAGAACAGTCTAGTTGAACAATAGAATAAGTAAATGTAAAATCTAAAATGAAAATAACTAATGTATCATTCGTCTTCTCTGTGGATGTTGTAATGCATTACACAAAGCACTGTCTCTTAAACGCGAATAACAAGATTTATGGCCAATAACCGGGCCATAGGAGCAATTATAAATTACTCTTCACAATGGAACGTTTTGTTTAGAATCATATATATTTCTTAGAGAGACAAGCGAATTTGCAGAGACAAAATTAGTGTTCAAAAAATAAATTAAGATAAAGATATTTTTGCATAATACGCAATATAATATTAGTAATTATCAAAAGCATACAATTATAGTAATTTTAGCTATTATATATAGACGGACTACATGTGTGCAGTTTTAAAGCAATCTCACGAAAAGAGTTGATTGATGTTGACGAGGCATAGTTTACAAGCTATATATTTTATGCACGTGCTTGCTTAAAAATACAAACCGTAAACCATCTTCGCTACAGCCTCGAACTCGAAACTAAAGAGAAATAACAACTCACATAAAAGACAGACCTTGTAAATTTTCCGACATAAAATTTTTCAAAGGTACTAAAAATGCCTTGATGCTTAATAAGTTCAATGGTAATAAAATCTTGAGCCACATATTTGTCAACGGCGAATATTACCGAGGCTTTTCGTGAATTATTGCCTTTGTTCAAGATGCTCGGGTAGTGTACGAGTAAATGTATGAGTACATACAAACGTATACATGTGGTTTAACTACGTGTTGGTGGTTCAAGGAATATGCAAGATCCGTGTTCTCCGCAAGACAGCAAAGTAGAATCAACTCGCACCATAGGTCATCTAAACAAAGACATAATTTGCAATACCTACAACAACATAAGTTGTTCCACGTGCTGGCTTCAAAATAAACTAAAGCCGTAAACGTCCATCTATCGTCGTAGGAAATTAGGTTTGTAACAAATATTTCAGCTAATTAAAAACAATTGAAAAAATAATCCGCATCAAAGGAAACTTAGCACCTTACGAGTCCTAAAACCATTTTATCTGTATTTTTGGATTGTTATTTTTTTTTCTTATTATAATTTTAGGATTTAAGGAACTATTATTACTATTTAATCTAATTTTAATTTATATTGTTTATTACTATTCGTATAGGAGACAGAACTGTTTAATACCTGACCTGTAATATTTTAACTGAGTCTTTCTGTGTTTTATCCTAATACCGTTGCATATCTCATCCTAATTTGTTTTGTTGACTGTTTGACAAGCATCACAAACATTTCCCTAGACTAAAACTCACCAGGTAACTTTATAAGGAAGCAATTTTTACAACATCAAAAGTCTAGACACGAATCTATGCTTCCTAGACGTGCATTCACACCGCCCCATTGAAGTGTTGCCTCGACTTTGATATACTGTCCATTTAAATGGTAAAAGGACAGGCACCATTGTGTTTAACCTAGCCAGTGCTTAGATTACAGATCTATTGCCTAACGTATGATTAACATGCATTATTGTTTACACAAAGGCTGGATTTAGTGTATAATGGCGGACGTTGAACGTTCAATTCATGAACTTAGTGATCGAGTGAAATTTACACAGGGATATTAAGCCCCGTGGTAAGCTCGAAACTTGAATAACGAGTACCTACTATATAATCTGATTCATTTAATATAGGTACCTACTTAATATACTTTCATAGATTTATATTTTTATTATGCATTTCGAACACCCAGAATAAATAACTACATATCGTACAATTTTTGTTTCAAGGCGGGAATCGAATCAGCAACCTAATGCGTCGCAGGCAGACCTTCGTCCGCTGTGCCACAGATGTCGCCAATAAATCTCTTCACAGTAAGTTTGGACGGTGCGCAAAACAAATCTGCTTCCCGTCTTATAGTAAAACGATTTCATAGACACTTTGACACCCGAGGAAATAGATAGAGCTCTTAGGCCGCCACCACACTACACAGCATGTAAAATAAAGTCACCTCTATAATTTTTTAAATTTAGTACCTACCTTACTACCTATTTGATTTATCAATTCATAATGTCTAAGGATGTACCTACGTTACGTAGTTTAAGGTTAAATAAATCCATTTAATCTTGATTCTATAAAATGATAAGCTCAACCAATAGCATACTATATTACGAGTACCTATGTATGTAAGTATATATGGAATAAAGCTAAATAAAGTTCCATCAATACTGAATGCAGCACTAGTTTACACCTCGCTATTGAATAAGTTCTTGCATGTTTCTTTAGAATGCTGGAATTAATTTAATGGTGCTGGAGGCTAATAAACTCCGGCGCACAGGAGTTGCTTTATGGCAGGCGCTACGTCTGTTAAGGTGGCTTTATAAAAGTTTATGATAATCTGATCTCTGTGGAACTTTTCAATTCCTTAAAGGTTTTCAGATGAATGTGTTCATTTAGCTCTTCGATCAAAAAGATAATAAGACCGATTAATAAAAGTGTATAGGTACAGTCAACCGCATAAAGATATGTCAGATGAATATGCTGTGTTACATATTTATTCTGTCAGACGTAAAAATATCTATCACCTTTGGCTTGAACACAATGTTTGTAATGCCAATAATTGATCACATATTTTTGCAAGGCTGCTCATGACTATGAGCCCTCAAGAGAGGCCGATGTCGAGCAGTGGACGTCTGAACGGCTGAAATGACGATGAATTATCATAATAATAACCTTTTGAAATACTTGCATCTTGGGCTTGATATAATGTAACCTATTCATAACTTCTATAATAAACCATAATAACAAACGCAGATCTATAAATCAACCTTTATCAATCATCAAAAAAAAAGTGGCCAAGTGCGAGTCGGAGTCGCCCATGTAGGCTTCCGCAGCAATTGTTTATATGAAATAGTTTATGACGTATTATAAAAAAACTACTTGATAGATTTCGTTCAAACCAATTTTCGTTGTTAGTTTTTGTGCTAATGTACCTACATTATATATTTTTTCTAGACACTCTGTTTTCCACTTTGGAAGAGTCTCTCGTGCAAACTATTTAGTTTAGAAATAAATGATGTTAGAAACCTTTATATGATTTTAGAAGACCTATCCATAGATTCCCCACACGTATGGGTTCAATGAAATTTTATTTATAAATTTTCGGTTCTAAGTATGGGGACCCCCAAATTTAATTGTTTTTTTTTCAATATTTTTTTGAAATCTTTGTGCGGTTCACGGAATACAATTCTACTTACCCAATTTCAGCTTTATAGCTCTTATAGTTTCGGAGAAAAATTGCTGTGACATAAAAAACGGACGGACGGACGGACGGACATGACGAATCTATAAGGGTTCCGTTTTTGCCATTTGGCTACGGAACCCTAAAAAGGGTATTTGATGAATATAAATTAATATTAAAGTTAATTGGTATCTATTAAAAAGTTTGTCAATAAAACAACAAATTACTATAACAGAATCAGTACAGTAATGTATATTTTTGACACAAGTTTAACAACTGCAATATTTTTCAATTTCACGCGTTAACACGCGACGCGTCGGCGCCGGCGCCGGCGTTCTGACATTTACAAGTGGGACCTTGCGATTTGCGAACAATGAGAGCTTGTCACTAGCGAAAAGAGTCCCGGAACATAGTTTTATCTCCGGGATTGTGTTTGTGACCTCAGGGCTTCCATGACAACCAGCAAGGTGTAGAGCTTGCTGGTTGTCATGGACTATGCTTTAGGGATCTTAACGAGAACTCTCTAATTAATCTCATTGATATTTTCCACTAAGCAAATCCATGATAACTTTTTTTATAAGTCTAAATTAAGAGGCTTTTTAAACGACTATAATAAGATAATGACACCTACTAAGAAAACACCCCCGACAACCGGCCGGGTCGGCTAGTGATCATAAATAGTTTAGTTATCAACTCCATTGAAGAAAATAACCAGAAGATACCGTTTTTGATTCTAACTACTTGAATATTAGGTGCTTAAAAATTACAAATCAAAATCGAAAAGAACAAGGCACTCGTAAATCACCCATCGAAACTCAATGACGATTACAAAGACAGGTTTATAGTCACACCTACGCGAATAATTGTGTTGCATAACGGCTGTTTATCATCGAATGTAATTAATGAACGGATCGAACAGTACATTTGAAGCATCGCCCACAGAAAGACAAACGGAAAATTAAGATAAACAGCTATATTCACAACTTAATGTACCAGCATTGGAAACGAGATAAGTAAATTAAAATTAAAAATAATATGAGGACTCAACTTAAAATACTTAAAATAGGGACCTACATACTCATTAAATAAAGGGATATTAAAATTAAGGACGACTTAAAAAGCAATCAACTCTGTCAATAAATTGAAGAAAGAAACTGAAATGAAAACAAATTGCTCCACAAAATTCCCACAAGTGCGTCACGAACGATTATGTAACATTGCCGGATCTGCCTGCTCATTAAGAAAAAAAAGATCATATCGCTGACAATGGAATGGACCACTCGGCGACTGAAAGTGATAGTCTAATAGATATTAAGCTTGCGATGACGATGGCAATACCAGATGACCAGTTAAGTGTCCAGTCATTCTTCCAAGTACCGATTTGAAATGTTCCATATCACGATAAGTCTTTGTTTGGTTACTTAGTGATTGCTCAATAGAGAACAGGGTACCTACTTCTAAATGTTGAGGAAAAATTAGGAATGGTTGTTGCTTAGGCAACTGATCTATTGATATAATTCGGTGGAACCAATTATAAAAGAAAGTTTATACGAATTTAAAAACTTAACAAGAAGATCTTATATTACTACTTAGGTACTTTGTATAATAAACCCATAGGAACTGAACCAATTCCATAAGTAACTTTACTACCATCATTTCAATAAATCCATAAGTACTTAGTATCAAATATCTTTGGTGAAATGGTAAACAAAGATCTGGTTACAGGAGAATAGAAATTGTTGTAAATCCTAACTTTCCATGAAAGCAAATTATCCAAATTACATGCTATTATCGAAGACAAAGGCTCGGAGCAGAATGAAAAGGACCCACAAATCTGTGCAGTACCTACGGAATGAACATCCGTCACTTGTAGCAGAATGCGCAGTAGTTTGTATTATAGGTCTCGGAAATTGCTGAGAAACAGAAGCCAGACGTAATTCTCTCGAATTGTGTATGTATGGTTGATACTTTAACTTAAATAGATAACTTGCTAAGACCTAAATAAGAAGAATATCCTTGAAATTTTATGTAACAAATACGCAGCTCGAAACTTGAAAACAAGAAATTGACAAACCTATGTGTAGTTTCTTCAAATCGTATAGGAAAATCATATTTCTTTGATACTAACTACAGGCGCTATAACTTTATAAGCATTATGGTTATATTACAAATTTACCTAGGTATATTTGCCCAAAACCAAATAGGCAAAACATACTCGATGTCTTCGTGGATTTCAGCAACCCTAATCTAAAGGCGAACGTCAGAATAGCAGCTATTTACGATGCATCAACTTGGCAGCAGCGGTTTGCGGTTGACAAATGAAGTTGTACACCGAGCTTCCTAGGAGTACATGTGTATGTAAGTTTGACTTCACTGCCTGTAATATACGACCCTAGAACTTTATCGATGGATGCAATAACTAGGTACCTAACAAAAATATTTAACTTATAGATAGTAGGTAGTAGCAACGAAAACATAGCTAGGTCCTTTGAAAATTTGAAAAATAGAAAGCTTGTTCCCTGAAACATCATCATCATCACCCCTATTTACGTTCCCACTGCTGAGACACATGGATTTCTCCCTTGACGAAAGAGATAAGGTCTTAATTCACCACGCTGGCCCAGTGCGAGTTGGTGAATGACACACATGTCGTTCAAACTTTTAAAAGGTCTCAGAACATGCCGGTTTCCTCACGATTTTTGCCTTCATCGTAAGAGTAGGTACCTACGTGTTTTCAAAGCGCACATACATTTTTTAAGAAGTAAAATCTAGAGGTGCGCGGCGGGGTTTGAACCTTCCGTATGAAAGTCGTCTTAGCCAACACGGCTTTTCTGACTAGCGCACTGAAACATCGAACCCAAATAAAAGTGTCATTAAAGTTCAAGAAAATAAAACAAGAAAAAGTATCTGACCGTATCAATGGACATTATGTTAATAATATTCATGACACAATATCGACACACAACAATCGTGACCTTGAACAACTTTGTTTCAAAGATACCGAAACAATGGGACTTGATAGGCGATCTCTTGGACACGATGCCTAGGTGGGCCTGAGGAATATTCTTAGTTTTATACCTAGCTCCATTGGACTTTAAGAAAGTGGTCATAGCTTTAAGGTAGGTATGTAGTACTACACTTGTTCATAATCTCTACTAATAATTATATTAACTTAGTGCTATTATTATTTTTTGAAGGCGCTAATTTCAGGCAATGTCGGCTGGTCCAATTTGAAAGTTTCTTTCATTGTTGCACAGTATATTTATTGATGAAGTACATTACAGCATTTATAGATAGGGCTATATTATATAAACTTCGTATATGTGGATAACGTAAAAAAAGCAAGCGAAGCTTTCAGGGTCGACTAGTAATGCCAATTATAATTTTTTACGAAAAGAAACGACTCAAACCGCCTCTTTTATGACTTAGGGATACGGTTTTCAGATTGATACAATTGTCGGAACTGAACCAAATTATAGAAAATGGGACCAAACTGGGAGCATCACCTTTCAAATAATAAAAATCATCTATTTAAACAAAATCAAGAACACGAAAGTTTAGGTTCTAGACTAATTAAATACTGAACTACAAAATGTAAACATTGCATATTATGATATAGCGCTTTTAGATGTGCTCCTTAGTCGTTTTTTTAATGATAATATAGCTAAGTACATGCACTTAAGTAGAACGAACAAGATGAATTGAAGCGATAGTTCATATCGGGACTTAAGTAAAACAAATGGGTGCTTTAATACGGGACTCCCACGAAAGGTCTATCTTTGAAAATGCATCGTATTACAGTTATGATTGTTGACTAAGATACAGAAAACATGTTCAAATTAATTCAGTTCAGATTAAAGCAAGTAGGTACCTAGGTACTAAGAGTACTAAGTAAAATATCAAGTTTCAGGATAGAGTAGAGTTATTAAATAAACATTTTGGCGTTATTTGTTAGTTGACTTCGTCAAAAATACCCCTAAACTTAAGGTAGGTCAGTGACATGTACCTGTTGATTTCAAAAAGATTTATGGCGTAAAACCCTTGTGTGGTAGTATAATAGCTAAGTAAGAACTGGATAAAGCTATAGTTAGGAGGGTTCAACGGAATCGAAGGCCCAGATTACAAGGGGTGATCGCAATAATATCATAGTAACTGATAAAGTATCGTGGGTGCGGAAGGTGTCTCGGGGCGAATGCACATGCGCACTAGACCACATTGATTTTTCCCATTTTGACAGTTCACCCTATGTTTTGAGACTTTGTTCGCGTACCAACAAGAAAGTAAACAAAAATGGCTCTAGATTTCTCGGCAACGTACAAATTACTTGTTTTAGGGGATTCTAACGTTGGTAAAACGTGTATTGTGCACAGATACTGTGATGAAAGGTACTACGATATCTACATATCAACGATAGGTGAGTCAGAGCTTATTTACTTATTCTAAGACTCGCCTTTGTGAGACAAGTGTTGGAATTTTGTTCTACAAATCAACAATTTCAGGGATTTATCATATTCCTCTTTGGATAATCAGCAATAGATCTTCATGTTACGCACTTATTGTGCCTAAGAATTTATTACAGGATTGTTAGGTATGTTCTGCAACTTCTTAGATAGTTATGGTGTTAAAGAAAACTTCGAAGTTAACTTACTCATATTCCAATATAAATATTTCGTAGATTACAGCAATTGCAATTGCATTCAGAACACGGGAGTTGGCAGCGGCAGGTATTGATCGTAGCATGCATAAGACGAGTTGCAGAATCAAATAATTTATTTCAGAGATATACAATAGATACCTAGATTACCTAGGTACAGACTTAATTTTAGCTAGAACATGGAATCACTGACTTACTCCTATGTCTGCTTGTTCATCTAGCTAGCTAATTGATGCTATTGGCCAGGTGTATTTAAAATGAATTGAAAGATGTAGGTACTTATGTCATTTATTTCCATAAAATCACTTGGACAAGCCAATAAAAAATATTCAATAATATAATAATAATAATTTCAAAGGATCAAATTTGCGGTCCCAAAAATGAGAATCCATCCCCAGAAATGAAAGATAGAAAGAAATCTTCCCGAAATAGTTCCGGTTCCTATATGGATAGAGCAATTTTATCGTAATCTAAGACTTCAATTTGATATTTTCAGATCGATGTCTTTGTAACCTAGACTAGACGATGTGATTCTAGGAGATTCGATATCCACCCACAAGCACTTAGTTGAGCACGCTCACTGTTTACTTTACTTTCGGGCTAGTTAGAATAAACTGACATTTTTTTGTCAGCTGTGTTTAATTTTTCGGTTCATTATTAGGTAATCTTTCGCTAACGACATCAAACAGCCTCCACCAAATTTTAAGAAATCTCTCTCAAAGAGGAAGGAACCAATTTCTCAAGGATAACTGCATGAAATCATGACCATGGGACCATAGCATGGGACATATCAAACAAAAAATGAATTTTGCAAATCGATCCAGGCGTTTTTATGTTAACGGTAAACATAATGTAAATATATATGTTTTGACGAATATAGAACCTCCTCCTTTTTTAAAGTCAGTTCAAAATTATAAGTTTAACAAATTCTTAGGTATATGACTATGCGGATAGATCGAATTTGATCTAATCTTACCTATAACAGTTCTGCCCTATGTTCCCTGCTCCTATGATTCTATTTCTTGCCACCTTGACACAGTCATTTGTCAAGATTATCCCAGTTTGAAACAATAATAACATTCCTTTCATCGCTGGGTAGTGGGCTTTCAATTAATAAAGCTATCGCAATGGGTCAACTATTTTAACACATTCAAAGCCCGTACAGCGCGATGCAGCTTGCTGAGCTACGTCGCGTCGCCGTTCGCGGGGCTAGTAGGTACCTAAGTACACGCCCGTGCGTCTTGGGTTTTGACAGTGTTAATGTATTCGAGTAGTCGTGTTACCTATTTGAATTAATCGAGCAAACGAAATCGTAAGAAAACTAAATAACTGTTTTAACATCAGGTTAGTAACAAGATAGCTGTAGGTACCTACGTACCGTATGAAAACTATTATTAGGATTTACTAATAAAAGTTTATCAGTTGTACCTAAGGCACACTTTTGTGGCAAAAATCATTAGTACCTATCTAGATAGGTGGGTACTGGGTACCTGCCTAAGTAGGTACAGTACGGTATGTGATGAGTAGGTAGGTACCGTTAATAGCAATCAACTGCAGAAATTCGCTTTAAGATGTTATTCGGGAAGTAGGTATAGAGATTTAATGTTTACTTGTAGTAATTTTCAAGATCCGTAGAGAATAAGTACCTAGGTATCTAGCCAAGAGATAGCTGTAAATATTCAGAGAAGATATGACGCATTAGGGTTTATTTTTAGTAGGTACCTACTTAGGTAATTGTTTTTCAGAAACTTAGAGAAAACTCTGTTTACGGTCCTCATTATCTACTGTTGCCGTGTACCGTGTAGTGTGAATTTTTAGCTGATCTAGTCTCCTTAGATAGACACTCGTACACCGGATGAAATTACATGAGTTCTAGTCCAATTTATTACAAATTTATGTTTTATAGGATTTATTGCGTTTTATGGAACCAACTATCAAAGCTGTGAGATTTATCTAAGACTCTACTTTATCTGTGACTAAAACTACCATAGACAAGTAAAATAATTCACCTTTCACAGGTATAGACTTCAAACAGAAGATAATAAGCCTCGACGGAGTCCCGATCAAGCTGCAGATTTGGGACACGGCGGGCCAGGAGCGCTTCAGGACTCTCACCACGGCGTACTACCGCGGCGCTATGGGCATCATCCTCATGTACGATATCACTAACCTGGAGTCCTTCAACCATCTGTCGTATTGGCTGCGGAATATACAAGAGGTAAGGATGATACGTTTAACAGGTAGGAAAGTTCTTGAATACTAGTTGACGCGGATTGGGTAGTCAGAAGTCCACTATAAATGAACGCATGATTCGGACTCAGAAAGCTCAGGGGGATCAAGCCAGTACGTAGCCTGATTATGTAGTTGAATTTATATAAAAGCGAGTAGAGAGTATAAAAGACAGTAGGTATCAAGTCATGTTGAAACTCCTTAGTAATAAAGTACCTACCTACCTTAATCGCAAAACGCGTCATGTCTTTATAATTTTTGTAATATCTAATTGCCTGCACATTTAAAGATATTTTACTTTCCAATTGCTATTGCAATTTCTTAGGCGCATGATTGCATGTGAATGTTTACGTGTTTTTTTGTTGCACCTACACGATTAAACGACTAAGATTACTGAACATTTTTATATGCCTACCTAGTTTCTTAAATTGATGACAGTACCTAATTAAAGTTACACAACTTTTCATCACAAGAAACTATGTAAGTACCTACCTTAACAAAATCCATTACCTAGGTACATGCGGGAAAATTCAGACCGAAAATTCAAGTTTGTACCGAAACATCATGATTGATGTACCGAAACATCATGATTAATGAACATCATGATCATGGTTTTTCCAAAGTTTCCAGTTTGTTATTAACTTTTTGAAATGTATTTTTCAGTATGCATCACCAGATGTCATCAAGGTGCTCGTAGGAAACAAATGCGACGTTCACGAGAACCACAGAGCGGTGCCTCGAGAACGTGGACAAAAGGTATCTTCATTTATTGTATTTGATGACTTTTTCTATGGGATGAAATCAGAAATAAGGAGTTATTATGAGCCACGGTATTATGTAGGTACCTATACAGCGAGCTACGTAATCCTGACTTTGGCAAGACATAAAGCGTGTATAAAATGATGGTCATATTGTCGAAGCTAACAGTATTCGAATAGTGGCAAAAGTCCACCAAAAAGTTAGACGGATGATTAGGTAAGGGGTTGATTGAGGACAAACAGTCGACCATAGAACTTCTAGGCATAATGACGTCACGACCATTGCTGTCCTTACTAACTACAATTTCTAAGTTATTTTATCTTCAAGCAAATCGGACTAAATATACCTAAATTCGATATGAAAATCAAGAAACATGCTTATCGTATCGCTTTCTGTTTCAGATCGCAGATGACTTCGATATGCCGTTCTTCGAAGTATCCTGCAAGAGCGATATAAACATAGAAGAAGCATTTTTGACCTTAGCCAGAAAAATAAGAGAATACAGAGATTCAAAGGTAAAGTTTAAAGTAAGGGATGAATTATATTAGACCGGGGCGGGACCGGGGCGGGACCGGGGCCCGGTCGGGCCACGTTACATACATTTTATATGAAGCAGTTTATATTACACCGTGTATGATCCGTGTCCCGTCCGGGCCGGTGTAATAGAAACTGGCCACGGTCCCGCCCCGGCCCGGTCCCGTCCCGGTCTAATATAATTCATCCCTTAACGTTCAAGTTTTAATTGTGGCATGATCTAACTATTTATTTGTATGTACCTATGTAGTAATTAATTAATGCAAATAAAACGCATTTGATCGGTACACTAACAAAATATTGCTTTCTCTTTCAGGCTGATGCATTCGAATTGAAAGAAAGAGACAGCGTGATCAAACCATCGGAATCAGAGACAGACGTATCGAAATGTAGTTGTTAGGACAATCAATATTAAGAATTTTTAAAAGGTTTTATTTATTATTTAACGAAATCATTGACATAAGAAATAAAACATTAACTTATGCAGGTACTTACTCAGTTCTTACTTTGATATTTGTGACTGACTTCAATTAGTAGGGGAGCCGAAGAGGGGATTTCGGGATTTACTCGAGCGCGTCAGATTAAGATACTGGAGATAGCTAGTACCCAGACAAGTACCTCCACCAAATATAAAAAATATATCTATGTTCGAACGTGAATTATAAGGGAACAAAATTTGTTTTTGTCAGATTAGGCGAATCACTTTAGATAATCGTCAGATTAAGATATGGTAGAATTAGAACATAGAGATGAACCATATACATCTAAATGTGACGCTCTAACACCTTTAGAAATGCCAGTTTTTTTGTTCTTTTTTTTGATAAAAAATGAGTCGCGATTTTAATTTTTTTTAACTTTTACGTATATCCACCCCAATCGTGTAAACAATCAGATTTACAAACGAATATTATCAATGATATTTCCTAAATTATCTTTAAGTACGTAAGTATGTTAAGCTGATTTTCAATTTATTGAATCTGATTTATAGAATCTATCACTAACTGACGCGCTTAAGTACGTCCATACAACAGTATTTTTTTAAATAAGTTTTTAATTATCTATGGTCGCTTCCCCCACTGATGAAACACATCGGTCTCATACAACTTTTTTCTTCTTATCATCTACCAAATGCAACCCAATAGGTCTCTTTGAAGCTCGAGTAAATCCCCATTTAGCATCGTCGCCTCCCGTACTAAATGTAACGGTGCCTATTATCTTTATACAGAACATTTATGTAGGTACTTACCTACTTAGTGCTAAGTTACCTATCTTACTTCCCTTATATTTTTCTTTAATTCTGATAAAACAAAACTAAACTCTTTCTGAATAAGATCAATAAGTTTTCAGTGCCTAACGTAGGTAACACGTTTGGGTGTTTGCGATTTTTAATGAATACATATTTTTTTGTAAATTTAATAGGTAGGTTAGGTACGGCTAAAAGGTAGCGACCTATAACATAATCAAACAACCTAATTATCAGAATAATTACTTACGAATTTCGATAATTATGTAGGTACCCTAATAAACAGTTGAGACGTTATAACTTCGGTTTTTGGGAAGATATTCCAATTTTTCCCAAGTTTTATTATAAGTGCTAATTTTATCAATCGTATTATAGCTTTACTAATTGGTAGGTTTAGCATTAGCTTCGTGCGTGAGTAGCTACCTGCGTTAAAGCCGCAATTTCTACGCACTGCGATTCTACGGTGGTTAGAGGTCTAGGTCTAGGTATTCTTAGGTCTAATATGTTTTTTAATATTGCGAGAGCTAAGCGAGCATTTAATGCTATGAATAAAATGGATGTCAATGGAGCATTATGCTTTTAATAAGCCAGTAGGTACTCTTATTCTTTCCAAAAAAATGTTATATCACCAGCTCTGTATAGTAGAGTACAATTTTTCAATCGATTTGCTGATCATAAAAAAATATTAGATACCTATAATACTTTTGTATTAACTTATCTTAATAATAAATACAACAAAAACTAAAATTATTGTATCGAGTTTTATGTAAGTATTTCATTTTTGGCCTCGTCTCATAAGGCAAAATGTAGTCAAAATCGGGCTGGTCCCAAAATTGTTATAAAAAATAAACTAAGTGATAACAACGAATTCTATAACTGCAATTGGCAATTCCTTTAAATTATAATAGTGATAGACTTCAACTCAAGTTTTTCAAAAAGCTGCATGTTTTTATGGTAGTTTAATCTATTATATTCATTTATTATAAGCTCTAATCTAACTTTCTCCGGTAAATCACATTTATAGAAACATTTTATACAGCACAATGGATGTACTAATCTTTAGTGTAACAGTTAACAAATAAAATTTTATAAACATACCTTTTTATTTATAACTCCAATACACTTGGTTTAGTGAACCCTTATTAGTTGTCAAATTAATGAAAATTAAAATTAGTATTCATACTAAAGCAGTTGTTTGACGGGGCTAGATGTTGCTGTGTGTTTTGTCCAGCAATATTTATTTGTTTGTTCTAAATAATACAACCAATGTAAGCTAATTATTTACAACTTCATTTAATGATTAATCTCATTGACTGTATAATACAGCAACTGATATATAATTATAAAAATTCATCATGTTCAATAGTAAAACTATCTTTAGTTTCCGTTTCCTGCCTTATCATGGGCATCTAAATTAAATACATCAATAATTCAGCCTTTGTTTTTTCTTTGTTAGCAGAACACCATGCCTTGTCAATGTGGAATTATTCTGTGATGAAAGAGGGCTTGAACTATTTCCTTCTGTTTTCGGTTCAAATAATCGTTTTTTGGGACTTTCTGACTCACATTTTGTAACCTCATTTGTTTCAATGTTTATCGAGTCATTGATGGTAGTGGCTGTTTGTGATTCTTCTTTAATTTGCTTTATTTTGATAACTGTGTTTATACTGTCCGTTGATTCATTTGGTTGACTATGCGGTTCTTGTTTTATACTTGGAAGAGAGGTACTCGGTGTAATTTTGAGATTTGGATCAGTTCTGAAAAGAAAATTATTCAAGTAATATATTAGAAGAAATAAACGGTAGGTAGTTTATATTACAAAGGATCATTATTTCAAATGACTAATACTAGTCGGCTTAACGACCCTCGTGAATGACAAACGATGGGGTGGTACTATTCTTAGGCTAAGACATAGACTTTTTTTTAAACAGTTTTGGCGTAGGTACGCCAAAACTCTGTGCAGTGACGATTTATTAGGTAACATTTCTTTTTAATTTGTTTTTTACACATTATAATTATCTACTTACATACTTTTTTAGTCAAAATATCGTTGCATTCTCACTGATATAAAAATTGGTTAGTTAGACGAATTACACAATAGTATATTATGATATAGATAAATGTAGTAGATTATGTCAAATCAATTATAATCGTAAGTAGCAAATAATAATTAACATATTATTGTGTACTTCAATATTATAGAAAGAGACCATTTTGACAACCTCTGTTGCGCAGTGGGCGAAGGTCAGCCTGCGACGCAAGAGGTTCGATTCCCGCCTCGGGACAATTTGTACGATCTGCAAATATTTGTTCCGAGTGTCTGGGTGTTTATGTGTTTAGTAAAAATATATAAATCTATGTATATTTATTCTATTAAGTATATCAGATTATCTAGTACCTGTAACACAAGCTTAGAGCTTACCACGGGCTAGATGTTGCAATGTGAATTGTCCAGCAATATTAATTATATTTAGATTGATTGGTAATACATACCTATTATGATATAACAAAAAAAGCAATTTGAATAAAGAGATACTTACGAATCTGGTTCCGTTTTTATAATAATCGGTTTTTTATATAGTGGTCTATTGATAATATGATTGAGGTCAACACCATCTTCTGGATTATTTCCAAATATACTCTCCATAACAGAAGGACTCTTAATATTCATTTTTTCAAAGTCCTTGATATCATGCTTTTCATACCGCACTGAAAATAGTCAGTTTTGTGAGCATTAAATAATGAATAAACACATTATTAATAACTAGTTTTCCGTCCCGTGGCTTCGCTAGTTATAATTCCCGCAGAAAGATATAAAATAATTAATAAATTAAAATGATTTTTATTTAGACAACTTAGATCCAACATTTATAAATGAATTACGTTACATACAATTTATATACAATCAACTTTCTTTTATAATGTATACATAATACTAATATTATAAAGCTGAAGAGTTTCTTAGTTTGTGTGAACGCGCTAAAATATCAAGAACGGCCGTTCCGATTTGAAAAATTATTGCAGTGTTGGAAAGTACATTTATCGAGGAAGGCTATAATTATTATTATATTAACTATGTTTATGTAGATACCTTAAAAACGCAAGTAATAAATATATTATATTTATTACCAGAAGTTACCTAGCTTACTGTAACACATGGGTCACCCTAATAGAACCAATTATAGATCTTGAACAATTTAGGGTAATGTACCTCACTTACCAGACAGGTTGGTGATTGCAGTAAGTAGGTACAGTACACAGATCAACACTGTTGTCATTCTGTTAAGTTTTATAATTCCTAGTATTCTAATTCCTAGTACTATAATTCCTTAGTAAGTTTGACAACTCTTGAATAAAAAGTTAGGTTGGTATGTTATGATGGCATAGATACTTACTCAAGACCTCCTTGGGAATCTTACTGAGGTATCCTTTGATACCATCCACCTGTCTTCTAAGTTCTTGCTCACTCTTTTTCTGATCGTCAATTATACGAAATAGGGTATGAGTCACATTGTCAAAAAACTGGAAATGAAAGAAAAATTTTAATAGCCCCCAGTAAAGCTTATACAGTGATGAAATTATGGATCCGAATCATGGTGCTTTACCATCAGCCTCAAAAACAGGCTCAGGGACGCCCAAAGAAACTGAATGGATAGGGCTGTTGCTCGGGGATTCAGGATCAAATAAAAAAGTAGAAGAATACAGGTCACCAATATAGCCCAGCGGATTAGCTCTTTGAAGTGGCAATGGGCAGGCCATATAGCTCGGAGAACGGATGGCTGATGGGGCCAAGAAGTTCTCAAGTGGAGACAAAAGATAAAAACACAGAGTTTGGACACCCACCAACTAGGATGGACAGATGAGTTGGTAGCTAGTAAATGCAAGTTGAAATTGATGCTATGTGATATGATGATGAAAACTACGGCCTATGGGGCTATTAAAAATAGGAGATAGGAAGGTATTTTACTCACCTCTTCAGCACAACATTTTTGTAAAACAAAGTTCATTTTAAAAACTATGCATTTTGCTTGGACAAGACTAAGACTCAAAGATCCATCGTTCAATTCAGTTTCATTCAGTGCTGCTGGGTTGTTCAGCAAACACAGCCCTTTTTCTTTCAGGAAGAGTTTATTGTCTGCTTCAATACTTGTGTTACTATCCTGGAAATATTAATTAATAATGTAAATATAGGGGCAATTTAAAATGATCAATACATTATTTTGTACTTGTGAGCATGATTTTCCCTAACATCACTTTAAAAATCTTATGATATCATGGTTATAACAGGTTATATACAAGGTTTATTGAATAGAATTGCTTGGTGCTATCAATTTTTATATATTTAGGTAGGTGGTTTGGAGTAAAAAAACCGAGGGTTGACCAGCAGCATAATGAAGTCTTGGGTCTTTGAATTGTGTACCTACAAATTAGGTATTTAAAAATTTTGATACTTATATTTGACGTGACCGTGACTAAGTGTTTTATAAGTTCCAAAAGTTGTATAAATGATTTGAATTTTAATTTGAGGGCGTACCTGGTCGCGATTGGCACAAGATCTTTAGGCATAATCTAGTTGAGTCCTGAGTCTTAATGCTCTGCTGGGTATCCCAGCAGATCAGACTGTGTTTAGTGATATTAATAGAAAACGAACGATAATTTAATTTTAGTCCGATTTATTTTACAATATATGAGATTTGTTTGTGTAGTACATAGGTACTTACGACCATAATCTTGATAATATCTTCATTATTTAGTAGACACGACCAAAGTTTCACAAAGTTCGTAACGGATATCTTGTAACTGCTTGATTTTGCATTAACACTGGGGCATTTTCCTTCAATCTCTTCGACTTTAATGTAAAACGCTGGTTCCTTTTTGGTATTCGTTATTGATTTCCACATTTTCCTACTAAAATTCACTAAAGGTACCATCCAAAGAGAATATAATCACTACGTTATAGTACCATCCATTCCATAAGTCCATAACAATAACAATGTTCCTCAACCTCTAAGTTGAATACTTACTTCTTCTTCTTTTAGATTGTGGCGAACGAGACTGGCCATTGGTAGTTTTCCGTCAACCGCCAATACAATACAATACAAAATTCTTTATTGTTACACCACATTACAGATATACAAAAAATACACAAGAATACAGTGGAACAATGGGCGGCCTTATCGCTAAGAGCGATTTCTTCCAGACAACCGTGGGTTGGAACAAATATTAGTCAATGTCATGTAATTGAATGACATTATAATTCTCAGAACAAATATCATCACACATTTATTAAACTCGCCACAATATAAAAAAATAATTTAGGTAGGTACTTTTTGTTTTCTAAATTTGTCATGAAATACACTAACTTACGTTGACGGCAAAATCCCAATGGCCAGTCACGTTCGCCAAAAATAAAAGAAGAAGAAAATAAAAAAGAAGATCAGCGTCTTCCAATAAACCGTACATAATGATTATTATATTCTCTTTGTCTTCCACAAAAAAACTATTTCTATATAGGTTGGAACCACTTTTTTTCCTGTAAAATTTCATAGCATGATAATTAAAAGATTTCGGCCACCGCCATCAATGGGTTCTTATTCTTACTTTATACACAACTAGCTTCCGCCCGCGGCTTCGCCCGCGTGGAAATAAAAAGTAAGCTGTTCTTTCTCAGGGTCTAAAGATTGTATGTGCCAAATTTCATCAAAATCGGTTGAGAGGTTTAGGCGGGAAAGCGTAACAGACAGACAGACAGACACAGTTACTTTCGCATTTATAATATATTATTAGTTGGGATGTTATGGGCGGACCCAGCTGGGAGGCAAATCATAATCGTCCGCGTTGATAAGTTTCAACTATTTGCGATATGTCTTGCCTACGTCGCAATTTTCTATTGATTTTTTTCTAGAATTTTCAAATTGTTTTTCTCAAATCAAAACTATTACATAAACTACAAATTTGTAGAACAATGTAACAAAGCAAAATTGTATGGTTCTCTGCCATTTTGTAATTTTCAAGACAACAGGCACATAAAGTCCCTCAAACAAAATTAGCGAGATCCTGCCATAAAGCAGGATTCAGGCCAGGCGGCTTCAATTACGGCGACTTGGTAACTTTATGCATAATAACATCGATAGTAGGTACGTAGGTACCTACAGATAGTATCTATGTTTATGTATGTAGTCTTGTCCAATATTGCGCCGGTGGTTTCGTGGACGGCTGACTCGAATTAGGTAGGTAGGTGCTGCTCGGATTAATATCCATTATCTGAGATCGGCTTTCGGTCGTAAACTGGAAAGTATACCTACACTAAGTATAAAAGCGTTGGTGGCGAGAATAATGAGCAAGCAACTTACCTATCTATGATTTTGTTCTTGCATAGAACTACAAATTTAGCCCCCATTTTTTTTATTTGGACACATCTTCATTTCCAATTGCTGTTTCAGTATTTTGTGTCTTTCAGCCGTTGTTCTTTTTTTTTACGATGGGAAAATGCTTTTACGCATTTCCTTCAACATGAGGAGTGCAGAAGCAGGAAGGTGAAGAAATTGCCTTCTCCTTCTTCCAGTTCTACGTCGGCGGAGCGGCTCAGCCTGAGGACTATCCTCTCTGATTCGCTCAAACATATACCTAAGTTAAGAAGTTAATCTGTCACCCAGTCAGAATTTAACACTTTTAACACGGTCATGCTCGGCAGTGCAGTCCTGCAGACCAGCGAGCTGCGAGGCGCGCCGCACTGATAGTGTTAAACTCTACAATATTACCTACAAATCAACGGACTTAATAAACTGCAAAACATAAAAGGTAGGGTACTTAAGAGTAGGCTTTAAGCTAGACACGATCAAGCAATCACTTTGCCCATTTAATTAGGATTTGTTTACCCTGTCTTACGGACTTTGATAAATTACTTACAGAAGATTAACTGATTCCGTATCGTTGCTATCGAAAAACGTTTTCGAAGTTAGTAGGTTAAAGTAGATAGGTACTTACCTACTTTCGTAGGTTTTTGTAATGTAAAAGCAAATTTAAGAGAGTCGTGTTGTCTAAGTGGGACTAGGTACTCGTCTCGAAGGTCGTGGGTTCAAACTCCGCCTGCACACCTTAGAATTTTTCTTCTTGAAAAGGACTTTCTTGTTTATAGGACATGTGACATTCAACAACCCGCCAGGTCTCTGTTGTTTGTTCGTTTTAATTACCACAAAGGATATCTACTCCTAAGAAATTTTGTTAAGTACATATCATTGAAACGAGGTAATAAGGGAATCTGCCATTGAGCCTTGACATATCTAAAAATTTTGAAACAACATTTTCATTTTAAATTTGTTATAAATCGCAAGCAATAGGGGGTGAGCTAGTTGGATTATAAAGTGGTTAAATGTCCGTTATTCTGCTAGAGCGAGCAAGGTGCTGGTGGCAGTTGTGTGTGATGCATGGGGCAATATGGCTCTTTATAAATGGGGGATGTAGCTAGGGGGCTTTTTTCATTTCATAAATAATGGATGGTGGTGGTTCAGTATTTAATAATGGACTTTGATTGCACTTGTTAGGACGATGGCATGGGATGATAACCATTTTTAGAAATTCTTTGTAGATATTGTATTTTATATTATATTTAAATGATGTAGGTATGTTAATGTATCTATAAATAAATAAATATTACTAGACAATTTACACAGCGACATCTAGCCCCGTGGTAAGCTCGAAGCTTACCACTTAATAATATCTGTAACACAAGCTTCGATACTATTTATGGAATTAGGTAATTTTTCTACAAAATGTAGAAAAACCGAAGTAAGGAATAATACCTGAAACAATAGTCAATACTCGTAGTATTAATGCAATAGTAGATTTTAAATGATAAGCATTTTTACAAAACTAGTCGTTATCATTAGGCTAAAAATCGTTTAATTTTACTCCCTTACTCCATAAAGTCCTCCCTGAAAAGCATGTAAAATGCACACTGTTTCGGTCCCCATTGTAGATGATTTACCGCGCACGATGCACCACACTGTTTGTGTAACCACACGATATGAATTATTTAAAAAATGATAATTCCGCCGTATTTACCCGCATCTGCCTTAAAACAAGTATATTTCAACGTAAAAGTAGCGAAATTTATAGGTAATGCATTATTATTATTTTAATGACTTTGGAAATTCAGGATTTAATATAGATAGACTATTTAAGATTTTAAGGAGACGTTCAGAACATGTTTGTGTATTAGAGTCTGGAAAGACGAAAGTCTTCAATTATTATGACTGTGTTGCAGTGACAAAAAAAAATTTCAGTGTAAAATTGTAATTTTTTATTAGTTACGGTATTAAGTATTAATTTAGCTATAATTATTTTGTATTTTTTTCCTTAACTGTGTTTTGTTTATTTACTTATTAATTTAGCTATATTTTGTATTGTTTTTTTCTTTCTTATCTGTGCTTATTTTAATTACCTACTGTATATTTTTTACTTTTGTCTGTTGTTTGTGTTATTATTCAAAAATGTTGTGCTAGCCTATAATAGGCACATGTTTCATAGAATAAGTCCTCAATATAATAACTTGTAATGCAATTTTGTATTAATTGCTGTTGGCTAGTAAATAAATAAATAAATAAAGTATAACAGAAATCTAACAACCGTCACAAAGCTTAGAGCTTATCACTGGGCTAATTGTTGCTGTGTGAATTGTCTAGCAATATTTATTTTTAATAAATTTTTAATAAATAATAATGATTACCTCATTACCTACTGCCTAAAATAATCATAATGACCACCGATTATCATAAGAACTCGCGAAATTTCTCGCTAACAATAAACAGGAGTGTACCTTATAAAAAGGATGATTTACAATAATCTTCAACGAGATAAGATATAGCCACGTTTATTCAAGTCACTTTGAAAAAAATATTTAAAAAGTCGACTTTATTTCCTTGTTGTAGAGTTGAAAGTTAAATAAGTGTTGATTGTGCAAAACTCGTACAATAAATAAATGGGATAGCTAAAAGAATAGCTACAGAGTCAGCATTCTCGTATACAGGGAAACGAGGGAGCCTATTTCCATAATAAATAATGGTCTTTATTGAAGAAAATTTTGCGCATGATATTTCTTTTAGATGGAATCAAAGTTTGTTTCTTTTATTGTGGAGTACTTGTTTTCTAGGCATAAAATTTTATTGTAAACAAAAACATTGAATAGTTTAGATGTTCCGGGGTCATGTAGGTACCTAGGTCCCAACCAAATATTTTTTTTTCATTTATTCATGTCTTTGTGTCCAAATATTGAGAACATTAAACCGAAAACACAATATAATTTAAATTATTTTTAATTTTCCTATATTTTGCACTCGAAGATGAAGCGAGAAACACTGTTTACGCGTTTAATGTTCTTTTATTTATACAACTCAAGATACATAGGTACAAGCGATTATTGTTAGTTTGAGTTCCGCAGATGTTTATGTTATTATAAGATTTGTAAATTTTTGTAAACGTAAATATTTATTATATTTTTCGTAAGTATTTAGAGAACTGGAAATAACAGGAGTTCTTTCAAACGTCACTATCCGATGTAAAGGTGCTTTCCATTACCTTCAAAAGCAGGCCTCATCTCGCTGACATATGGGCGTAACAAGCGAAAGCCCTATGATATTGGTCCATAATGTCTGTAAACGATCCGCGGATTCCCCTGAAACGATGTCATTAGTTATCCGCCGCGTATTGAATCCATTTGTCGTTGTTACATGAAACAGTGTGGCTGTAATTTGCTTTGTTTGATATTCATTTGTTTTAGAAATAGGATTTTTGTTCGTTTTTGAGTGACGACTCTGATCTTGCTTTCATCATTCCTCAGTATTTTATTTGCCGGAAATTCACTGCTGGACAATGTGTGAATCCTGCCTTTGCCTTCCATTTATACTCAAAATAATTATAGTTCATTTCGTTATAAAAGATCCCAATCTTACCAACCTATAAAGAAAAGTTAAATACTTGACTCCTCCGAACATGAATAAAAATCAACCACAATTGAAAAGGAAACATATTCATGAAACCATCGAACTCGTACAAAATGTTTTTTAAAAAGACAAACCAATATTCGCGTTTCCAACGAGATGAAAAATAGAATAAAAACATTGACACAAAAACAAATGAATTATGTTACTCGTTGTCGTATATGTTCTTTAGGTATACACTCGTTTCATAGCTGCAAAACGGATTTAAAATTACACATTCGTATGATTCAGGACGTGCATGCTGCATAACCGAATGTATATGACGCTTACTGGCTTAACTCTACGAAAGACACGGTAAATTGGTGATTGTCACTTTGGCGATCATGAGATAACACTCTACAGTGCTTGTGGACTGTAGAGTGTTTTCACAAATTATTATCCGATCTCGTCTCTGACGTTCAGTCGAAGCGAGTCTTTGAAAGTAGTAAAATATAATTTTCAAATACGGATGAGCCTGTTCAAGCATGCCGTAAGTTGCTGATTTCCCTAGAGATTGCCTAACTTTGAGCTTTATTGTGCCCTGTTGCTTGTTTTGGAAATACGTTGTCAGTACCTACAAATAATGAACTTTTAGAAAAAGGAAACTGCGTAAGAAGACCTTCGAGACACTGAAAAAGGTTCAAAATAGCTTGCACACAGTTTAAATTCTGAGATCTATCTATATCCATGCGGGTAGGTGGTTATGGTTACCTACTGGAACTTTTTGAAAGGTGTGTTTTATATCTTTGTAAGTTGTTTGCGAAGGCTGGAAGGGTTTGATTAACCTAACTTTGTGAGAGCTCACTGAATTACTGTTTTGATTTGTAATTTTTTTTTGTTGAGGGTTGAGAATACTAGACTTTGGTGCTTCGACAGATAGTGACATTACTACTGCCGTTACACAGGGTATTTCAGGTTTAACAGATGTGTTGATAGATAGCGGTTCGCAGGACTCTCTCATTTCACAGTCAGTACTTAAGAGCCCTGTTAATTTTTTGACGTTTTGCGAAATGAGATATTTTATGCACCACGTGACCGGCGCGTCACGCGAATTCTATGAAAAATACTAAATGATCTTGATACTTCGTCGATCTAAAACATACAAATATACTAATAATTATTTTAGATCTGTAGAAAATGGCATCGAATAAATTCCATTTTATTGAGTGGATTTTTTTCAGTTTCATTCTGAAATAATTATTATATTAATGTTTTTATTTAATTGATAGGTGTTTAATATATTTTCCTAAATTCAAAATGGCGGATATTTTTATTTTAATATTTGAATCAATTATGTTTTATCTTAATAATATCAATATTTATTTTAAATCTGATTGATTATTTGAAATCAATTAAGTACCTACATAATTTTAAATTAAAACATTCATGATTAATAATTATCTATATAAGAATAAAACTGAAAATAGTCTTATTGAAGTTAAATGTCCTCATTCATCTCATTTTATGGGCTCATTTTTAAACCGATTCTTCTGAAATTTGGTGTGTAGGTTTGTAATTAAATGTTTTTTTTTGTCGAATGTTGGGACTTGATGTAAGTTCGAAAGTCTAAATTGAACGGACTAAATACAAATTCTAATTATAACAAAACAAATAAATTATATTATATATAAGTTGCTTGTTTTGTTAGATGGTATATTTGTGTTTGAATAAATAAAAGTTTCGTTAATGAAGGTTTTAATTATGTTTCGGTATTATTTTTGTAGTTTCGAACTTTATATTTATTTTTATATTTATTGGTATCCATTTATCTACATATGTCATCTTGAATAATTCCCATTATATTTTTATTTTGATAAACTATTTATTTTTATTTTATTACGAACTTATTGAAAATATTTCATTTATATATTAAAAAAATACCAACCCGCACTTGGCCAGCGTGGTGAATTAAGGCCTAATCGATCTCGTCAAGAGAGAAGTCCCTATACCAGCAGTGGGAACGTGAATAGGGGTGTTATTTTATATACAGGCGTCCCAAAATTATGGGCCATGAAGGGGAAGTACCATATATATCGTTGATAGTGAATTTTGCTCAAAGAAGACTTCATTTTATTTTAAAAAGTAAGTAATTTAATTAATTAATTTACAAAAAAAAATGTTTCATGTTTTTTATTTGATTAAAATAATTAATTTCACGTTGTTCCTTTCTTTTAAAATACTATGTTACTTAAGCAGAGTTATTATTTTTTAGCTTTTCTTTCGATTGGTATCATAAAAATCGAGTATTTTTTTTCTACATGTAAGTCGGTTCGATTCCCAGACAAAGCAAGTAATTTTTAGAAAATCAATGAATGCAGAATTACTAACTTTTAAAAATAAAATGAAGTCTTGTTTGAGCAAAATTCACTATCTACGATATTTAAGGTACTTCCCCTCCATGGCCCATAACTTTGGGACGCCCTGTATTTATTAGAAAGGTACATATTTAATGTTTACAATAAATAATATATTTATTAGAAAGGTACATTATTTTTTGTTTACATATTGGATACTCGGTAAAAATAAGAACAAAAAATTACGGAATATTTTCTTTGTAATAA
This sequence comes from Chloroclystis v-ata, assembly GCA_963691955.1. Lineage (NCBI taxonomy): Eukaryota > Metazoa > Arthropoda > Insecta > Lepidoptera > Geometridae > Chloroclystis > Chloroclystis v-ata. The sequence goes on along the minus strand of OY829902.1, from coordinate 3,036,664 downwards.
ATATTATTATATGGAAATCTATACTACAATTATCAAGCTGAGGAGATTGCTTGTTTATTTGTTTGAACGTGCTACTCAGGAACCGCGGGTCCGATTTAAAATATGATTTCAGTATTGGATAGTAAAATGATCGAAAAAGGCTATAAAACATAAACTAGTAAATAACGTAAAAACGCAAGCGCAGCTGTCGGCGGGTCGGCAAGTTAGTCATAATCTAAAAAAATCATAGGCATAATTACATTTAGTCGTTGTACGGTTTCACCAAAAAAAGTTGCCTTGTTGTTTTTTAATTAGGATAGATAACTTTAGATATGCAATCCACATCCTACAGCATAACCTCCAAATAAATAAGGTTAAACAAGATGACAATGATGTGGTACAATTCTTAGGCCAGCAACAAGTGGTACAATTCTTAGGCCAGCAACAACAACAATTGATCGTTATCAATAAAAATAACAATTGATCGTTATCAACGGATCAACTTATGTCGGTCGTAGTATCGCAATAACACATACACGCACACTAACAGCGTTTTTACAGCAATTGACAGTCCCACACACTGACATTTTACGAAATATTTCTATATTTTATTCAAGAACAACCGACATAGGTCCGACCTCGACAAGCGCTCGCGCGGTACTAAATGGAAAAAGCCGGCGGAATGAAAAAACTACTAAATTATGGTAGTTTTATTTTATTCATAAAAAATTACCAAAACCGTTCTACAAATTAAAATTAATATCATAGTTTAAGCAAATGTTGATAAATATTTTGATATAAATATGACGTCCCATTGATTTAGAACTTCGGAGTTATTGAGGTTTGTTTCGAAGCATTTTCGGTCGATATTAAATTCGGTATATCTTTAGAATAAAAGCATTTAACGAAAATGTACTCTACTCTAAATGAAGAATAGGATATACGTAACATAATAAAAATTAGTTTGATCGCCCATATTCGTTAGAATCTACAAATTAGAGCTAAGAAAACAGGTCTTCGAGCGTTTTTTACGAAACATGTATCCGGAGAATGATTATTACTCAATATATAAACAAGTTATCTAAAATGTTTCTTACTACTTTTGTAGAGGAGAAAACGAACTATTATAAAGATGTAATTGTAATATCAAACAACTAACGTAAACCATAGAATTAGGACGAGAAAACCGAACAATTTCGCGATTTCCGGTAAAAGGCCTCACAAATTTCGAAATTTAACGCGGTATTGGCGATTAAAACGTTAAATATTTTTTATTTATTTATTTAGTTAATGTAGGTTATTGAGTAGAGTGAAATTTCATTGGAAGTAGGTTTATTTGTTGTTCCTGAGAAATGCATGCCTGTTCCGGTTTTGATTGGAACCGATGTTTTGAACCGTGATGGCCAACATACATTCGCGCAAATAATAAACAGCGAATCACTCAAATTTCTTGTTTGAATAGTGATATATGTACAGCGTATATATGTGTAGCTTTTTGACTCATGAAACACGTTGTATATAATATAAAGATGTCTCTTCTATACAAATGATCACGAAGATTCAAGAATTAATTTTATTGTAAGTACTGCTTACACTGCAGTTACTGCGGGAAAATGCACATTGACTAGTAACACACCTGATCGCTATCGATCATACAGGTTATCCTAAGATGGGAAGCTTAGGGTGCGGGAGATTGTTCGCCATATTCTGCTGGACAAATATATTATTTGCGAGTCTGAGTCGTCATACTAGAGTTCAATTCATCCAAGTTAATTGATGAGACCTTGTGTCAGGATCTTGAGACGAGTACAAAAAGTAGATACCCGTTGTAGATAATTAATCCTTAGTCTCACGAGTAAAGTTAAAGCAAATCTAAATAAATTTGTTTTATTATTAATTACTAAGTCAACCTTCAGCACTTCATTATTCTCGTTAATTAGCGGTTTCATGTGGCAACATTAAGGTTTTATATATTTATCAAAGTCCTGAACATGAGCCCTTAGGCACACCTAGGTTATTAACCCTTCATAATTCAAAAGCTTATTTACTAGGGGCTATAACTCAGAGGTACGAACCAAAAGGAGTAGCTATCAATAATTATAAGCGTCCTCCCTTTGTCAGCAAAGTTCTTAAGATCTTCGCTCATAATATAAGCTAGATATTAAAGAGCTAATGTTTGATTTTTTTTCTAGGCATTGCATACGTAACAATGATTTATTTAACAAAATCCACAGCCCTTAAAAATATATACAACATTGATAAAGAGCTTATAGAGTGTAATTAATAATAATATGTGATTGTGATATGATTACTAAACAGAGCTTCAGAACTTTGTTAGAAGAACCACGTCCACGCGCAGAAAGGGGCAATCATACCTAGTCTTATTTCAGTTAAAAATTTACGTAACACTATTTGAACATTAATCTAATCATTATTTGATACCATGCACAAAATGACCCATTAAACATAATAGTTTGCGTCTCGTCTCCTTTCGGTTAGCACTCAAAGAGCTAGAATCACACAGCACTGGCTTACTACACTCTCGCCTTAATAATCGGGTCAGGTCGTGTCCTTAATGAAATGGAATGAGGGTGAGCTGGTACTAAAGTGAGGATTATACGTATCCGTAGCGTTGCTTCACAGTTTGCTAAAGCTTTGGGGATGTTCTTGTTCATTACTTACTTGTAACTTACAGGTTACCTACCTAATACATAGATGGTTTTGGGGGCAATCTGTATTGTGTACCTCATAATTGGGGAATATTTGTACCGACGAATATTACCTGTTTGTTAAATGCAAATGTTTGTGTGTTGTGCAAAGTAAATTTTATTTATAAAAGGCATGTGGATAAATAGCAGACTAACTATTCACAACATCTATCTATCTAGGTATAGTAAAACCATTCTAAAAATGAACTCCCCTCCACAAAACCGTGATGATTTCAACGTGTGAGAGGAGATACAGAAAAACAGAATACACAGAAAAAAAAATACAGAATTCGGTGGAGGGGCGTTCATTTTAGAAATGGTTTTACTATACTTATCGTTACGACATGTTCTCTCGCATGTTATATCTGTAGTCGACGGCTTGTGTCCTGTGTATTCCAATGAGTTTCTATTGTATTGTATTATTTGTAGCTTCGGCACGTGACTGCATACTCGATGTATGTAGGTAAATATCAACCAATCCTTATTTTCTAATTCTTTTCGATCAAAATTTGTTTGAACGATTTTGTTCGAAGATTATGTGGTATAAGCTGATAATCTGTTGCTTATATAATTTTAAGTTTAGACACCAAGAAGTATATTAGGTATGATTAACTTTTACATTGCACAAATACTCATTTTACAAACAATAAAATTTTATTGTTTCTTAATGACAAGATTCGATATCGATATCACGGGGATATACCGCTATTTGAATTTTCAAGCATATTATTTAATATTAAATTAAAAAAACCCGTAGTTTAACCAGCTGAAAAAGTGCGAGAGAGCACGATATTATATTTCAATTATTAGAATCCTCTGTAGGAATGGGACTTATTGTGGAGACTGGTTGAACAGTCAACCAGTCTCCACAATAAGTCCTATTCAACAGCTGGCCGGTATTGCCAGCTTACAGGGCTCACAAAAGATTAAACAAAACTTTCAAAATAACTAGCAACTAGATCAAAGCCATAATTTGTTTCATTACAGTCCATTCCAAACTACATTGGCATTTGAAACCCTGCTCAGAATGATTCAATTGAACAAAACTGGAATGCCTGTAATTTCCATTTTCTACCACTCTCGCACCTGCGTGAACGATTCTAAATGCCATAAACATTTTAGCACAGTTCCAAAGCTGTGACTACCCTAAAGGGCGATACGTGATACGGTTAACGGTTTACGCAACTGTACACGAATGTTGTATAGCTATGGGTAAACAGCTGGTTTTAACGCGAATATGAGTATTCTTATTTTTTTTTCGCATGTAAAAACAACTGATGTTTTTTAGTTCTTCCATTTTTTTAGAATTTTTTTAGATAGGAGCATACCTAGTAATAAAATATTCATCCGATCAAATTGTGGAGAATCTTGTGCTACCTGAAAGCTTCTGTCGTGGTGCACAATCTGTGACACCTGTCTAAATGAACAGTTAATCTTCTTTGAGCATGTTGTGCTACAATAGTACTAGTTTACTTAGCTGGACTACTAGAATACGTCTTCAAAGACGAATGAAGGCAGAGGAACCCAGTGTCTTATCCAATCAAGGGCCAGTGTTGTTTTAGGCTCCCGTCGTAGCACCGGCGTAGCTTACGTAGACGAGCTACGACGGTACTACGACGAGACGTATTTACGTTTAAGCGTATAAAGAATAAGGCTTGTAGGGTTAATTTGAAAGCAAGATATATTTTTAACACTTTCTAACTGAATTTAGTAAGTACTCGTACAAAACAGTATTATAACATTAAACCTGAGTTCCTGTTTCCAGTATTATACACATTAGACCTTCAAGGAAGGTAAAGCTACCAAGTTTGGTATTCTGTTTTCAAAAACTTTTTTGAAAATAGAATACCAAATTGCCTGTCTGTGGTATATAAATTAAGTTGGTTTGAATACAACCACGGAAAGAGATGGTCAGTTATATTTTGGCTAGCACCACTTGGCCAAATAACCAGTAGTTACTATTAAATAAAGAAAAGTATATAACTATGTTTATGTAGCTGTGACTGTACTCTCAGGTTGAGCTCTATATCGAAACGATGGCAGACCACATTATAGTTAACAGCGCGACAGCCAGGCGCCTATATGAGGAAATTTTTATGATAAAACCAACACGCGGTGCGCATAAAAGTTAACTACTCAGAAAGTGAGGGAAAATGCGTGGACAGCTAATTTATCCTGTTCCAAAGTGCCAAGTGAAAATGTAACGTGTTAAATTTAGTTTATTTTGAACAGTACGTATTTCCTCCTATTGATATAACGAGATTCGGCTGCAGGATCAGTGCACTCATGATATTTTGTTGACTGTGGTAAATGGATTTAGTAAGTGCTGTGCATTTTATCTGTGTTTTTTACTATCCCAACTGACATAGCCACGTCAAAGTGTCAATACGTAGGACTATGTCGGTGACAGGCGTTCTTTTATCTCCTCATTTCTGAATTCGAATATTTATTTATTTATGTTATGTAATAAGGCGACCCAAGTCCCTAGGAAATAAATGATAATGATTAAAATAAATTAAAGTGCAAAGTTAATTTCTGTTTTTCAATGATAAACATAATTCTATCTTCGGCAAACAGCTTGCAAGCCCACATGCTAGAGGCTGTCTAATATTAGCCAATAATGCATAACTAAGCCGCCTACTTGCAAGTATCAAGATTGTTCGAGCTACCATAAATTTAATTTCAGATTGCATTCCTTTATGCTAGGAAGACCAGCTGGAATTTCATAATCAAACCGAGTATTTCTAATTCTGATGACCTACGTGGTGGACTAAAGTCTGTTGGATGGAAGTCTGTCGATGCAGGAAATTGTGGGTTCGATTCCCGTCTCTGAAATAATTTATTTGTTCTAGGTGTTTGAGGGTCTGTCTTATGCATTCATAAGTTAAAACAATATTCAGACTAGAATACTACATGGTGCTGTGTGATTTGACCAGCAATATTTATTTATAGTCCATTATTCTAAATTAATGTCTGTAAATACAACTGATTCTCTAAATCGACAAACGACTCTCGACCTAAATAAATTACCGGGTCCATAATAAATTAATGAAAATTCACAACTTGACAGTTTCATTAATGACTATTATCGCGTGCATTTATCAACCAGCATTTGTGTTTCAAACTAATGTCGCAGTCGTGTAATGCTGTTTGAGAACAAAACTCATTTATTTAGGGTAATAGAGTTGGCCTGAAATTTAAATAATAGTGCTTTTATAGTTGATCTATTGACTAGCGTTTTATATAAGTAACACGCTTGAGCCGGATTGGTGGTCGCAGTTGGTACACAAAAGCTGTTTTTTTAAAGTCATTTTGACGACATCAATGGTAAGATATTTTGTGGTACTATTTTAAAGCCAGCACTAAATGACATACACGAATGTCTGTATTCATTGGTATCTTGCTTTGGAGATTCCTAACGCAATTAGTACTTAATAAGACCTTGTTGCTAAGTTAGTCAATCATTATTATTATTATAAAAATAAAAGCAAAATAGTACATGTTTAATTTTGTGGGTAGATAGGTATAGCATAAGCCACAGATAAGTAAATTTGTCTCTGATATAAACGCTAGTTTCACGAAAGCATAGCAAGGATGAAGATCTGACAGTTTGACACAAGTCTGTATACTAGTGAAGTGGTCTGGAATCTTTCCTGACGTTCATCTTACCTTATCAAGGAGGATATCAAGCCAATCCGGGGCAAGATAAGCCAAGCTTGTCACAGCAAATAGTTCTTACTAATATTTAATGGAGTATCCGTGCTTCCGTGTTTTCATGATAGAAATTATTTTAGATTTTTTTTCTTTGAAATATGAATCTTAACTTCTGAATGAAAATGAACTTTGTGCTTATTTTAAATAAAATAGATGATAAAGCAAGTTTTACTTGCAACTTGCTTTGACGATAAGCATTATTACGTCTCTGTTTAGTTTAAGCATACATTAAATATTGGTTAAGTTTTGATCTTTAAATTTTGGTTGAGTTTTATAGCAGTTGACTTTTACATAACGACTTATAACGTGCCATTAGGTCTCCTTACGAACACAAATGACAAACCGCACCCGCTCAAAACTCTTATGGCAAAATGGAGTTTACACGAGTAACAGTTTTATAATTTTTATAAAAACTTGACACAGGCAAATTGCGCTTAAATAAGGGTCCATTGTTTAAAATCGCTCAAACATAATATAAACACTATCAGGTGATTTCCATTCGCGATTACGAAAATAAATCTATTATCGGATTATTTATGCATCGATTTAATGTAACGAAGTTACACTTTTGATTTTAAAGAACTTGTATCTAAAGGTTGTTCAGTAGTCCCTAAACTTATGAATATAGAATACGAATTATTTAAACAGCAATTAAACTTGACTTCGGAATTGATATTAGGTCCGACACATAATTTTACAAGTATTCAGCCGGAACCAAATGAAACTGTACCACAGTAATAAAATTAATTTTAATAGCAATTTACTTAACAGCTTTCGGAGACCCTTAAGCAAACCCTGAAGTTATGTCAATAAAACTCTAAGATCCGTAAAGCAGGCACTTGGCATTCTTAAGATGTAATAAAGCAGATATTCATGCGATAACAGCCGATGTAACACATTGAAAAGCTTCGTAAAGTACCGTCTGTTAATAGCGTGTAAAGTAAACTTTATTTCTATTGCTATAAAGGCGAGTTTGTGGGACGTGATTTAGAATGAGGCTTCCTAAGGAATTCCAAATGGGTAGCCTGGAGCATTCTCTTGCATCGTGGGTTAAAGAGCTTTTTTGTATTGACAGTGCCGAATGGATAGAACTTTGTTTGTAATAATGTAATTTATATTTGCTTACGTTGTTTGTTTAGGAAGTCTGCAAACCGCAATCGGAAAATCACACATGATTTACCTATGCCTCGGGCAAAAGGATGTACTTTACACGAGGAATTGATCAGTACAAAATTTTTGAAATTGTTTTGTTACAATTAAATGTGTTGGCTTATTTATTAAACCGTTTGTTGTATGTTTGTTGATGTCGGCCGTGTACATAAAGCTGCTTATAGTTCCCCAAACTAAACGACTGAAACTTCATAAAAGTCAGTTATCCTGTGAATTTATAGCGCAGAGCGGGTTAACACTGTCCTTGGTATAATGCCAAATGATAATGGGATATTGATGGCGCTGCTTGTTGACCTTACCGCATCATTTTGTCCTTGGGGAATATAAACAAACAAAGAAAGTTTTCCTTGGGTGATTGATAATGTACAGTAGGCGTAATAATCAAGTTACTTTCTCAACCTCCACGAATTCTGATACACAATAAAATAATTCTTCCGGAACGGTAGGATAACGCAAACCCACAATGATTTTTCGTTGATGTTTCGTAAATGTGATTCAAAAGTCAGTTCTATATTTTAAATAGTTTACCTAGGTAATAACTGTTTCTTAAATTCATTTAGCTAAATTATTTATTCTCAGTCTTAATATAAAATTTCTGTACATACCTTTAAAGGAGCTAAAAAAAATTGGTTTCACCTTATTTATGTTATGTTATGTTCTATAGGATGTGTATAAACCTTATTCACATTCTGCAAACCTAAACAAACCTACACAAATCTCTGGTTATAATAAAGCACCATAACCTAATTAACTGAGTAAGGTAAGCAAAGCACTCAATTACAAGCTCACCCCGGGCGAGGACACTCAACGTCAATAAAACTAGGTCGCTTTTGTATTTCGTCCTAAACAATATTAATCACCAAATACTTCTGCTTGATTCCACACTATTCCAAGCTTTAGAATGACAGGTGCTTTGCTCAAAATGACCGTTTCAGCGGAATAAGGGGGAGGCTGGGGTCGACATAAATTCCAATGCCAGCATTATTGGGAGCCCTTACTTTGACGAAGGTACGAATTGTTGAGGCTATCTGAAAGCAGATCGAACCGTGGAATTATTGTCTACCCTATTGTTTACACGCCTACGAAACACTAGATAGGGTAACAATGGGCACGCCGCGGCAATTTGTCGTATATTTTATAAGGGCTTTCAGATTGATGATGATTCTCTTCGGGAGAGATCGCTTGAGGTATAATTGCGCGCCTGCTGTGATGGGTTGCCATGATGGAGGATAATCACATTTTGTTGGGTTATAACGAGATTATTGTTAGAAAATTGGCCAAAGACCAATTATGGAATTAGATGGATAGTTTCCGTATACATTCGCCTGTGTAAGGTACACACTCTACTACAAACATTTAATCAGGTCAATTTTGTTATTATGGATAAAAGATAAGAGTATGACAAAATGATTCTAGGGTTACTCAATATAATATAAAAATCGATAATAAAATAGTGTCTAAAAAATTAAATTCAAAAATTTTTAAATCTTTATTTTTTAACTTGACCTAGTTAACATAATTGTGGTTTGAAACCCACTTTTAAGTAACAGTTTACTTGTGATAGTGGATTTCGCTCTTCCGATATCATTTAATATTGGTTGAGTTGTTATTTGCTATTTTAAAGTACTTATCAAAATCCGGGATAAGTTATATTTTATGTGTACCATGCCGTTTTAGTAAATTTTATCGTTTTAGTAAATAGTAATTCAATCTATAGACTGGAGGCGCATATATGATGTTCGGTATAAAGCTGATGTTAATATCGTACATGCGAGCTTTCAAAGGCCTGACCCATAAACGGTCACACTTCTGAATAAATCTAAGACTTTCTTTGATAAATCTGAAGTAGATTAACTTAGGTAAAAATCGCTGTATAAACGGAGGCCTTGAGTTAATTCGTATTTTCCGTACAACATCCATCACTTATTCTTAGCGCTGGTTAATTAAAGGCAGTAGCAAAATGTGTAAATAGTACAATTCGTTAGGTAGAATATTATTTTCGTCATATTATGCTTGCCTTCTGTAGGTAGTTATTCTATGACGTAAATCCACTTTCCGTGGTCAACCAAGGGTCTATCATTAAAAAAATACCACTCTATGTATTGAGCACCAGCTCATGTGGTGCCATTTTGTTTTAGTTTTTCTTACTTTCAAATTAAAAGAGTCTAAGGTAAACTCTAAGGTAATAGACATTAAATTGACATTAAAAAATAAATAGTCGTATTGATAAATACTTTTTTAAATTCTACTGTGGTGTGTGGGTTCAACTCCCACTCGAGGGCCAAGGTTACGTTGTGATCTTGTAATTTTTCTCATACCATTTTCTAATAATTTACTTTTTTAAAGTCGGTTCATAGTTTACATCCCCGAATTTGCGTTTGACTCTTTTGAATTTTTTTAAGACGCATTAAAAATAAGTTGAAGTCGTGATTAGAAGCGAAGATATCAGCCAAGATGAGCTCCACTCTTCCATAAAAGTTGATGAACCTTCGAGAAGCACCCCCAAAATTATTTACATTGAAAACAGGTCACCATTGATTGCATGAGAATACACTGAACTATTTTGACCCTGCGGTGCGAGAAATAAATATATAGTATTACCTGTATGTAGGTTTTCTATTCGTTGGTGTAGACAAAGCGACTAGAAGAATTTATTATTACTAAGGCGAATTTATATCTAATGAAATAAGAATTAAGGTAATGATTATACATTATTTATGTTTGCCGCCAGCATTCTGGGCACTTATTAACCATCTAGTGACGGATTAGAAATTTAAGATTTTTATAATTATATTGTAAATACTTGTAATTTATTCAAACTCACATGCTCAAAGATTGTGTTACGGGTGCTCGTTTCTGATATACGTACTAGAATATATCATCCGGAACGAATATTTGCGTATCGAACAAATTTTTGTCCCGAGGTGGGAATCGAACCCGCAACTTCAAGCGTCGCAGGCGGACTTTCGCCCGCTGTGCCATAGAGGTGGGCAGAGATAAGAAGCTTAATACTAAGTTAAAATAGGTCATCTCCGGCCGGTACGAGAAATTGTCACAACCATTGTAGTAAAGACATGAATTCAGTCTAAATAAGGTGATCCGCTTTACTCCTTAATGGGACCGATAATTGAAAACTTGGGTTTAATCCAAGACTCCGTAAATTGAAACGTGGTAGAGCGGAAAAAAGATAATTATTTGATATTGTTGAAAAAATCCGGATTCGTTTACGTTAATGACATTAAATTTTAACGGCCCTCAATATAGATTTTCCATTTTTTGCTTTTATCTTTTAATGTAGTTAGGTAATTTTCTTTGAATTCGTTTTTTTATTAAAATTCACAAAGCGTTTGTTTTTTTTTTTTTTTTTACAAATTGTAAAAAATTTGCAAAACGTGTTGGACAGTTTGTTAGGTGCATTAAAATATTTATATTTTAGGTTTAAAAATATATATTAACGTACAAGAATATCTAACATACACACCGTATTCTGTTTTATCCATAAATTTTGCAAACATTTTAAAATGGTTAGGCGAATTAAAAACTTTTTTCATTATTCGTAAAAGTACCTGGACTAACGATATTCTTGTAAACATTTCAAACTTTCTTATACCTTCAAATACACTTGTGGTCATATAATTAAGAACGATTTGAATTTATAGAACATTTTTATTTTAATCATTTAATACACCGAGATTTATACCTTCTGAGAACAACTTATTATGATACAAAATAGCCACATTAATGGAGTAGAGTGTCTTATGGAATAAACAATAAAATCATTAACTATATTTCTCAAATTTTTATTTTAACAAAGTGTGACACTATCTAATAGTAATGAAGCTGGACATATAATTAAGGACGATGTATTTAACTGCTGGGAAATTGTTTTATATGGCAATTACATTTAATCTAAATCACAATAATATGCAGTGCAGAATCTTTTCAAAGTAATTTAATACATTTTTAACTAAATTAAGAGTTTACAGCATACCCACGGCCTTTGCCGCTGCTGCTTTACACCTGCGAGGCATAACCTATTATTTTTTTATATTTCGCAAGAAAAATACAGTTCTATTATTTTAAAAAAGCGTTGTACAGCTCTCATGTGTTCCCACACTCTGTATTTGGATTCTTTTTCTTTATTTTAAATTACAAATTCTCCATTGGCTCTAGATTTTAGTTGTTTGCTTGTCAGTCTAAGATAGATAACCACAAAAGCACCCCCAAATTTTCGTATTTCTACCACCGTGTTTTAATGTAACTTTCGAGTACTTAGGGTTGAATGCTATATTCGGAAGACGTAGAACATATCGTTTTCCATCAGAACACACTCTAGTTATTTTTGTCTCGTCACAAAAATAAGAAAAAATGTTCACTGTCGTAAAGTCCAGTTTTCATACTTTCTCAAGTGCAAGCTGATTTTGACTATGGTACAAAGTTTCAACATGAGTACCTTCCTTGATATCCTTTCGTGCGATTTTTTTTCTACCATACGTCTTCAAATAGTGCGTGTTGAGATAGCTGAAGGCTAGTTTTCACCAAAATATTCTTGTCTCAGCACATTGGACCCATTAAAGAGTTCTGTAGCCCATCCGAATGATGTTTTGGTCATCTCGAGAAGTTGTTTTTCTATGTTTAGATACATGGGGAATACTCGTAGTGGTATAATATACGAAGCAAAATGGTCAAAAGCGTCGAAAACCATAGTTCTTTTACATTACAGATTGTTGTCTATCTTTTTATAATACCAATTCTTCAGGCAAAGTTTTACTTTTGTACCGGTGTTCTACCATTGTTGATAGATTAAAAACATTATTTATTTTTAACGAAGCAATGACTTTTAATCTTTTACAGCACTATATGTTGCCAATATTTTACAAACAGTTAAAATTTCAACAGTGTTTTTTGTTTAAATTATAAAAAAGGAATTAACGATTAAGCGTTCTTAATTATATGACCAACCAGTAAATAGGAATACTATGTTTTGAAGTAGTGTAAAAAAATTGACAATTTATTTTTAGCTAATCATTGTATACCAATAAGCACAGTGATAATATAGAAACGTTTTACAATACCGAGATAAATAAAATAAATTACATGCAAATAGTTTTAGTCTTAGTTTAAAAAAATCTTCCCCAAATATCAGCGTTCTTAATTATGTGACCACCAGTGTATATTCGGAGCCATTCGAATTATTACTAGTCGCCGAACTTTTCTTATCAATTTAGAGGGATAATACCTAAAATATATTTCTACTTCAAAAGTATTCAGACGCTTTAATACCTTCGATTCTAAAAATATAAATTCCAATGAATATGCGTCTTTATTTTTATTGTGCTAGTTTTTTTTGAGTAATTTACGTTGTCTTATCTACTTATTATTCTGCGGGAAAAGTAACAGAATGACTTTGCGTTTTCCAAAATGGGTAATTAAGCACGCATGAGACAGTTGTCTTTTTTTTCTAGGTGGCGTCTAGAATTGTAGTTGTTGATCCACTCACGGTTATAGCTCTACTCAGATAGAAGCATGTCAATTGTAAAATCAATTTTTTCAGTTGGGATAAAATATAAAAATTAAATGAATTTTGTATTTTTGCTCTTTATTTTTTATTGAGATATTGCTAGATTTGTAATGAAGAATTGTCTCAGGTCAAATTAAGGTACCTACCTATGTAACAACATGACACTAGTATTAGTATTTCTCTTAACTAGGTATTTTTCCTTCTGTTGAGCCATCTGTTTAACTGAATGCGTAAGTTTCTTTGTACCAATATCTTAAATGTATCTATTTCATTTCATGAACCAATGTGTTTATCAGACCATTTGTAGGGAAAGCTAGCTCGACAGAATCGGTGCGTCCGCCTGTATGGAGACATAAAGTAGACGTTTTACGTTCGTTACTCACTGAAGGAATGAGAATAGATACCTTTATTTTATGACGGTTGATTCTACGCGTAATAATCTGGATATGTCATACAAGTTGCGTAAGCAACTCTGAAAATATAGGGTTCGCATTTAGTTCATGGGGTTCTACCATTTTCGTATCGTCAAAACGTTTAAAATAGTCCAATAATTGTGAATTTGTAGCGGTGTCAATCCTGCTTTATTAAAGATACTCATTGGTGCCACTATTCCTTAATTAATATTATAGATAGGTAGGTTGCTCACAAATCAAAATAAAACCATTTGACGAGGTATATAATATGTGTTCTAAGATTACGAACATACAGTGTTTGTTTTCTTAAGTACTTAAATGAGCTTTTTTATTTAATATTTTTCGAATCGTGAGCTTTTACCTAAACTAGTAGTTTGGTTGCTTGTGATATTTTTACTTTCCTCATTGAATTAACAACATTAGTGCCGATAAAACTCGTTTCTATTTCTTGAGTTTCACTTCCGTAGCTTTTATCAGGTTTCCGACAGCGGTGGCCAGTTTCAAACAAATGTGCACATTTTTCAGGAAAACGAGCTAAATTGCTATTCACGATACTGCGATGAAATTGATTGAGACCATGGGCGTACATTCTAGACAGATGTTCGAAAAACAGAGTTAGCGCGAATTTATTGGATTAATCGCGTAGTATTCGTTTAGTAACAATTGGTGGATTGTTATACACATTTATGAACAGGCAACGATTATTCTATTGTGATATAAACAAATAACTTAAACACAATTAGATAGTTTATTTATGAATAGTCCAATATTTACCCGAGTGCGTTCCCACTTAGCCAATACGGCTCTACATGAATGTAATAATTGACCCAAAATATTTATTTGATAAACGAAAAGCTTTACCTATGTATTGTTTTGTCTATTTGAAAATAGTATCTAAACCAGTTCTAACGAATGCTTTTTTCCTGGAGTTGAGAATGCCCATTCAAACAAAACACATTTTGTCACGGGACTTCCAATGACATGGATATTTAATAGCCTGATCTCAGGAGATGATACATAAATGATGAGAAACAACGGTACGGAGTTTGTACGACAATTTCTATCATACATACATATTTATATAAGATACTTAGTTCACGGTGTAGGGTATATATTTATATATTTACCCTAAATTGTCTTCGCAAACGGTAAGGGTATCAGATATCGAGGTTATTGAACAGGGATAGTTAGTTGTAAACTTTTAATCATTGTAGATTAAGATGTTTTGGTCTAGATTTTATTAATGTGTTTAAATATTTATGTTCATTATTTCTATTAAATTTATATTAACGAAAGTAAGTTATTACAGAGTTAATATAAAAATAACTGGCCAAGTACATGAAGGTCAACGCTCAAGGTTACCTATGACTTCAGAAATCATGACACGAGAACAAGTATTTTTTACTTCGGCACTATGTGTAAGAATAAAATTAATTACACATCTGATGAAACTAGCGTAGGTAAAAGTCTAAAAACACATAATACCTATGTAAAATTCTTCTGAAACAATCGTTAGCAATTGATTAGTTTAAATTGTGTTGTTGACCTACAAGTTGTTTCAAACACCAAAAACATTTCAAGTGGGACGATGCCAATCCGAATTTCGTAATAAGCAAAGTTAAATATTTCGTGTCGTAAGTTCGGACTTGTAATTGGATTAAAAGATTTGAATTTAACTAACAAATGAACTTGTTTAACTTCTTAAGCTCTGGGAAAATTGCTGAAAAACAAGGTAGCGAAATTCCATTTGGAGAGGACTTCTGAATAAGTAGGTAATTTGATCACCTTGTAGACTACGGATTCAAAGAAACGGATGGTAAATGAAGATAAAAGTAATGTCCAAGCTCTTAGTTGTTATTTTGATACTATTTTAATGTATTTTTATATATTTTTTGCTTGGTTATTATAATACCCACAAGACTTATAATTGTTTCTATTGGATACCCGTATTTTTATTATGTAATAGAGATGATTGTCTGTAAATAGATAAAAATAACAGAATCATTGTTGTTAGAAAGGATGATCGTAAAGAAAATTTTTACGTATTCTCAATGAATTAACGCATTATTACACACACTACACAATCGTGCAAAAACGTTTACAAACACTTTTAAAGTGTGTGTAAATTTGCGTCACGTCGGAACTTCAGATTTAAATGACACTGATATAATCTTCTTAATTAAATACTCCCCCTGCCCCTGCTCCTGCCCCCTAGACTGACTGCCGTCAATCGCCCTGGGCTGTCAGCCGATTATAGGAAAATTCAATGTACCGTTTACGTAATTTCGGTTTTCCGGGCTGACGCGCTGGGTAATAGCCCTTACTACCTATTATAGCTAAAATATGATAGCTGGTATAGATACTACTATCCACACAACCATTATTTCGCGGTCGGTTTATTCACAATGTCAATAGTTAAAATAATAGTGCACTGGCTAAATAATATTAGGTTAGTGGTAAAATAAATCTTATGTGGTAAAATAAATCGGCTATGGGATTTATTTAGAAAACTGCATGCTATCTTTGGTGAATAACTTTTCATTTCAGGTGCATTTAATAAAACCTTCTTAAAATGGTATTATGGTATTGCATAAGATAGTTATAGAATGGGGTTACACTGCTTTAGTCCAAGTGATCTTTAGGATTTTATGGAAATAAATGACATAAATCTTTAAAAAATCTTTAGTACCTGTCTACAGAATAAGCGGAATTTTTAAGCCTTATGTACAGTGAAGGTCCTATAAAATGATTAACCAGACCACGCGCGACGCTGTGACCTTCTCGTCTTACAGTAGTAACAGAATATCTGGTTTTACGAGAAAATAAAGTGTACAAGCTATTTAAGCCAACGCCTACCTCCACCGAAATGTGTTCGATGTGTATACGATAAAATTAGACGAGACCTGCGGAATGGTGTTGCTGTTACCTAAATGAAAACCAAAATATTCGGGCCTCTTTACTTAACGTGCCTGAGGTGGTTTCAGCCAAAAAGGTTTGCTCAGGTGATTTGGGTCTGCATTATTCAGTTATATTATGAACTCACGGTTTTTGGTTTAGACAAAATTGTCCAAAATTGCGAGGCTTTTAAGCGCCCAAACCTTTTAGAACGTAAGAAGGGATTCAGCAAATGTGTGAAAATAATATTTATGAGTAATTTTACTGAAGTCATAATAGTCATCATTAACCCCTGTGGCGCAGTGGGCGAAGGTTCGCCTGCGACGTAAGAGGTTGTGGGTTCACGCCTCGGAACAAATATTTGTACGATCTGCAAATTTTTGTTCCGGGTGTTCTGGGTGTTGTCTATGAATAATAAAAATTGATATTCCATTAAGTTTATCAGAAATTTATTTATCGTAACCTAAATATTCTCTCTCAAACTAGACATTTTATTGTAGTACTAACTACTAGTTTTAACATGTTAATAGATATTTAAAGAACATGGAAAGATGAAAAATGATAATTATAATTTATTTAATGAGAAAACTTCCTTCAGGTGATTTAAAAAACCTTCAACCGACATCTGCTCCCAAGGAAACCAAGAACAAAGTTTTAATTTGTTCGTAAGTATTGTTAAATCAAAAAGCTTGTGAGTTGTAGAACAAGCGATTCAGTAGCTACATAGTGTAAGTGGTAAAATAGAGTAGTCTTAATATACAACTTACATCATCATCATCATAAATAATTCGTTCCACTACTAGGTACAGGTCTACCCAATAAAACCAATTGCAGTAGGTTGTACATAGAAGGCTATAGTTACATGGAGCAAGTTACAGTTACTCATTTATGTCGGTTGCAAACTAAGAACCAAGCTAAGTTAGTTTAGCTTAGCTCGCGTAGCTGACGCAGTTTTCCATACTTACGTGTACAGACCGCAAACTATGCGAACTAAGCTATGTGAGCTAACTAAAATATGCAAAGCTAAGTTAGCTTAGCCGATGCGTACTAATGCGGGTTGCAGACCAAGAGCTAAGCTAAGTTAGTTTAGCTTAGCTCGCATAGCTGACGCAGTTATCCATACTTGTGTGCAGACCGCAAACTATGTGAACTAAGCTATGTGAGCTAACTAAAATATGCGAAGCTAAGTTAGTTGTGTATGCCGATGCGCAGCTACGCGAGCTAAGCTATCTCCCTCCCGCCTTCCCCGCACGCCCTTCGCACATCCTTCGCCAGTGCTGTCCAGTGTCCTTTGTCGGACGCACGGTCGTTTCGTAGCGAATATGGAGCAATTTATCGAAGTCGAAGTCCGATAATCAATAACAAATCATAAAACTGAACTCTTGTAACACGATAATATAACTGAAAATGTTCATCATCTAATTCGTAAAATAAAGTTCTAAACTCTCCACTTGCGTGCCGAGATTCAATGTGTTGACATATCCAAGGTCTAGAATGTCGTTTTCTTAAATAATAATAAGTCAGTATTAATCTTCTTTTTCTATGTGTAACGTATTCATCATCGGAACTTTCTTCATCGATTTTATATTCATAGCAATCGCCTGACGTCCGTCTAATTGAACTCCGCAAAACTAACTGAGCTTTGGCTTAGCTCTTTGTGTGCACGCCATTTATTTCTATCTTAGCTTAGTTTGGCTTAGCCTAGCTTCCCTAGCTTAGCTTTGGAATAGCTTAGTTTTCGGTCTGCAACCGGCATTAAGCAACCTCCTAGTACCTAGATCGGCGGGAGAGACTTATGCGGGTTGCAGACCAAGAGCTAAGCTAAGTTAGTTTAGCTTAGCTCGCATAGCTGACGCAGTTATCCATACTTGTGTGCAGACCGCAAACTATGTGAACTAAGCTATGTGAGCTAACTAAAATATGCGAAGCTAAGTTAGTTGTGTATGCCGATACGCAGCTACGCGAGCTAAGCTATCTCCCTCCCGCCTTCCCCGCACGCCCTTCGCACATCCTTCGCCAGTGCTGTCCAGTGTCCTTTGTCGGACGCACGGTCGTTTCGTAGCGAATATGGAGCAATTTATCGAAGTCGTAATAATAATAATAATATAATAATAAAAAATAATAATAATCAATGATAATCCGATAATCAATGATAACAAATCATAAAACTGAACTCTTGTAACACGATAATATAACTGAAAATGTTCATCATCTAATTCGTAAAATAAAGTTCTAAACTCTCCACTTGCGTGCCGAGATTCAATGTGTTGACATATCCAAGGTCTAGAATGTCGTTTTCTTAAATAATAATAAGTCAGTATTAATCTTCTTTTTCTATGTGTAACGTATTCATCATCGGAACTTTCTTCATCGATTATATTCATAGCAATCGCCTGACGTCCGTCTAATTGAACTCCGCAAAACTAACTGAGCTTTGGCTTAGCTCTTTGTGTGCACGCCATTTATTTCTATCTTAGCTTAGTTTGGCTTAGCCTAGCTTCCCTAGCTTAGCTTTGGAATAGCTTAGTTTTCGGTCTGCAACCGGCTTTAGGTGGATGTGTCACGCCTGCGGGAAGATGTTTGCTAACAAACGCTTCTGATAGTTTATAACAGAAACAGAGAAGTTACTCAATCTTCTTTCACCTTGTGTCACTTGAGTCTTTTTGGTCAATTTCGGAGCCAATAGCTATACGAGTATATCCACCCCCGAACAATTATGTAGGTATAAGGTATATTTCTCAATATTTAATACTTACTTAATTGCTCTATTAATTGATTTATAATTTAATTACATTAAAGACATGGTTTACGTTCAGATAGAAGAATTCCTGGGACTTAATACATTTAATAGATGTGGTTGTATGAGTTGTTCTGCTGTTCTGTATCTATTATTTATTTATTACCGTTGAAATGCAATTTAGCTATACAGACTAATATAATATTCTCATCATTGTCTAATATAAATAAATATTGCTGGACAATTCACACAGCAACATCTTGCCCCATGGTAATCTCGAGGCTTGTGTTACGGGAGCTTAGGGACTTGTTAGATTTCTGATTTATTTAATATATATTATTCTATATTTATATAGGGTGGATATAGATTAATCTTTAAGTTTCAATCTATATAGGTACTAACTTAAAAATCATAGCTCAAAAAACTTCGGCAAAAAATTCAAAGTTTGTTTTCTTATTCAAATCCTAAAAAGTTCATTAAATGCGACTCTCTTAATATGTGCTAATTAAAGTGCCTACTTTTCTGTCGTGTCTCTTTGATTTGGGCATACGCTCTGTGGGTAAAATAAATAATTCATCAGTTACATCTCTGAAGGATTTTACGAACTCCGATGTCCATCTGTTTAACAGTAACGGAAATAACACTATAGGTCGAGGCGCCCTTTATAAAACCTCTTGTTATTTGAAATTCTAATCTAATTGTGTTGTTCCTGTTAATATGTGTTCACTTAACCCTATTTTTCTGTTTAGTAATTTATGTAGTAAGTGCAGATAACTAAATTATTTATGGGTAATTTTTATTTATCTTTAATTAAATTACCTAAGCTAGTTCAATTGCACGCACACGCTCACTTCTGGCGCTAAAGATAGAGATAAAGCGCCGGAAGACCGGTACTACTGTAGCGGATGTTTAATGCCCTAAATATACAGTAGAAATAAACTGAGTAGTGACCATTTTTGTCGTCATCTATTTAGTCTAAGATTATGATCCTTATTTTATGACTCAAAATAAACATTTTTAAATGTTGTTTTTTTTATAATAACTAATAACTGAGGCAGTTAATTAAATTAAAATGTTTCTTTTAATTGTAATTTTATTAAAGCAGGATGTATTTCAAACGTTTTCTCATCAGGATCTCATTACTGTCTATGTATAATAACTCAATATAAATTCAGGTCACGTTGTGGTGGGGCATTTTTATCCACAATTAGATTATCATCTGCAAGATTTGTAGGTACTTTGATAATGAGCATTATGTATATAGTGCAAATAAACTTCAAAGAAATTAAATGCTTTTGAAATTAAATTTAGTTCTAATACTCTTCATAAATGAGTAAATGAGTATCTAAGTATCATAAACATGCATAGATATGAAATGTTTTTTGTTTGCTCCTATTTTAAGTTGGAAAAATAAAAATATTTTGTTTGTTTGTTGTTTTTTTTTGTTTTAGAGCTCATATTATTTAATTTTGTACTAACGTTATGATTTCCAATAAATGAACAAGGTGTTTCATAGAAATTTATAAGTTTAATGGGTACATAATTTAAATGACTGACTTTTGTTATTATGATAACTATTTTGACTTCAAAAATATTATATATGAATATTATTTTTCTTTTTTTTGTAGTATTATAAATGGTTCATCATCATTATCATATCAGCCGTCGGACGTCCACTGCTGGACATAGGCCTCCCTTAATGAATTCCAGTCATTTCGGTCGGTTGCAACTTGCATCCACCGTGAACCAGCTAACTTCACCAACTCATCCGTCCACCTGGTAGGTGGGCGTCCGACGCTGCGTTTTCCGATCCGTGGTCTCCACTCAAGAACTTTTCGGCCCCATCGGCCATCCGTTCTCCGAGCTATATGGCCTGCCCATTGCCACTTCAAAGAGCTAATCCGCTGGGCTATGTCGGTGACCCGCGTTCTTCTACATATCTCCTCATTTCTGATTCGATCCCGTAGAGAAACCCTACGTATAAATGGTATAAACGTATTAATGGTTATCTGAACAATAATATATTTTAGACAACATAGAAAATAATACCAATCATGGACAAAATATTGAGCGCCCGTCTACAATAACACGTTCTTTGTTCCACAAAAATTAAATTTCTTACGAACTGGGTGACACAAATAAAATTATCAATACGTCCTGCAACGTTCGAAGAACTATGGATAGCAAATTATTTACAAATAAACTATTTCATGAGAAATAGTATAGGATAAACAATATTCTTGGTACCGCACAAACATTCTCAGTGCGAAAAGATAAGGTGTCATAACCTTTAATAATCTCTGTACTTAAAGGGAGGAATGTAAACATTGCTATTAGTCGGATTGTGTTTGTCTCTGAGCACTAACTGTGTCCAACGTAAGTACCTACTCGTAATTCAATTTATTCGGATTAAGTTGAATATTGTTTGTCAGTGAATTAAATTATAATGTTTTAATAAAAGTCAGTACGAGTATAATTGGTAAAATTATATTTGTATACGTTAGCATTATTAAAATTGCACATAAATAATTGATTTTATGCCTTGCTTTGTAGAGTTTAAGAATATTGATGACTTCCGTTTACAGAATGTATACTAACATTCTCAATTTACATAATTTCTATACTAATCCATATTTTCTATAAAAGCGGTCGAAATCACTTAAAAATGTTTAACGATGAGATGCGTCACCATACCCCACAATTAAGGTTCCGATAACAAAATTCGTCCATTTAATGGGTTAAATGAATTAAACTAATTGACCTTAGATGAGAAAAGTACTTAGTAAAAACTTATTAGTTATACTGACCACTATTTAATTTAGTTGACTTCTTAAACATAAATTTTTAATAAGGAAACAAAAATATTTAGTATCAATTCCGCGATAAAAAACACACACATTACTAGATAGTTACAGCACGCTATTCCTGAGGAGCGGATGATGACTCTGTTGACACTGAACATGTTTTTTTTTTCAGATGAAGCTCATAATAATATCAACGCTGTTAGCTCTAGTCACTGCAAAAGTTTTGGACAATAAAGTACCTAGGTGCGACGGAATCATCGTAAGTGGAATAAATCATGAGAAGGAAGTAGTCAAGGAATACGTGGACAAACCTTACATGATGTCGATAGACTATGATACTAATGTACTATACTATACCTACACGGGTCCACATAGTACTTCATTCAAAGCAGCAGCATTAAACTTGAAAACCAAAGAAAATTACCAAATTCTCGACGTTAAAGGAGCTTTTGCCACCAGCGTTGATCTGAAAACACATAAAACCTATATTGGAGGATCTGATGGCATTTATGAATTTAAATATCAGACTAAAGAACTCAATAAATTAAAAATAAATGCAAACATTTGGCAGATATTTGCCAAAGATGGTATATACTTCACAACGTATCCTGAAGAATCAGCACAAGTTATCAAAAATGGCATTCAGAGCCAAATTAATGGAATTGATGGTAAAGCTTTGCTAGTTGGTTTGGACAAGGACGATAACATTCTATTTTCAAATTCTTCTGGTCTATTTCTTGTTCCGAAAAATGAACAGAAAGCGACTCTTGTTGGACAATACACAGCTAACTCTTTTACGACTGATGTCAATGGGAAACTGTACTTCTCTACACCGACAGGAATTTTTGCAGTTAACGAAGTAACCTCCAATACTGTTAAGGTATCATCGCTTGCCAATATCAATAACATATATGGAGCAGTTGTTGAAGCTGATGGTAGTTTAATTTATGCCGCAGAAAACGCCATTATCAGACTGAGGTCTACTGGACAAAAATGTACTGAACTATATTAAGAAAGATATATTCTCTATATAAAAGATCGTATAATATTTTTAAACAAAACTAATTATATTAATTCGAAAAGAAAAAAATATGTTGATTTAATAATAAACATTTATTTATCTGTCTTATCATAGACATTTTAAATATTATTTTGTATTTGCTTATCGCCTAATGAAACCTAATTAATGAAGATTACCTAACTACTTGGATTCTTGATATTGGACTTGGCAGATTTTGTAAATACATAATAACAATCTAAAAACGATATTGTTCATCCTTGCTTTTTATTTAAAACCTGTATATTTTAAGCAAATTCAGGAGTTATTCCTCTGAATACGGCCAATTATGCTGAGAAGCTGGTCTCAGACAGTCACTATCGTCCTAGACGCAGTGTCCCAAACATTAAAGTACCGTGTGGTGTCGGTATATTATTAGTACAACCCCATCCCTTCAAAGTTATTACTAGAACACGGGCAACAACGTCGATCTATATAATGTACCATCTTTTCTTTCCATCCTCAGGTTGTCTGGAAGAAATTGCTTTAAGCAATAAGACCGCCCATTACACATACGTTTTTGTAGTTTTAAGTTTTTTATGTAAATATTTTTTATTGGTGTGTAATAAAGAGTTATCTTATCTTATCTTATCTTACTTCAATCACCAACCCGACAAGCAAGAGTGATGAAAAGGAACCTATACTGAATCATTATCAACGTCATCATAATTGCAGCCATCGGACGTCCACTGCTTACATAGGCCTCCCTTAATAATTTCCATCTGATCGGTCAGAGGACGAAGCCGCGTGGCCTACCTAAGATCTACTATGCCATGTCATGAAACAAACTGTTAAGAAAAACTAATAAAGTAAAAAAAAAGTTTATTGACGACCTCTGTGGCGCAACCGGCAAAAGCCCGCTTGCGATTTGAGATTGCGGGTTCAAGTGCAAATATTTGTTCCGGATGTTCAAGGTGTATGCTATGTATAATGAAAATTGTCTATGTATATATGTAATATACCAGAAATCAAGCAACCGTGACACAAGCTTTGAGCTTACCATGGGGCTAGTGAGTTGCTGTGTGAGTTGTCCGGCAATATTTATTTATATATATAGCTTTCCGCCCCGCGGCTTCGTCGGCGTTTTAATATTTAACTGCTGTTAAAAGTATCCTATAACAACAAGTATATTTATTTCATATAAATAGATAAAGATTTATTTCTTGTTAAATGATCTAATTTAAAGTAATTCCTAGAAAGAGATTACAATTAAGAGAATACCAAAGAGATAATAACGTTGTTGTTGTAACCTTTTAGCACTAAAGTCGATTATAATAGTTGTAATGTAAACAAAGCTACTAGTCTGACTGTGACTTTGTGCGAGAACAACGTTTGGAAAGTAAGTTAACTTCTTTTATACATTTTAAACATATGTACATCATAATAACCCCTATTACGTCCCACTACTAGTCACATGTCTCCTCAGAATCCATGATAAATTACGGGAGATTTGAAATTTGAGATGAGTAATTAAGTTACCACAATTATTTTTATTTGTACTGATAGAATCTGTTCTTGTTATGTAATGTGCCTGAACTACTTGATTTGATTTGACAAGTAGGTACATTCATTATGTACTTTTTACTAACTACACATTTATTAAAAGCAAGCAAAATTATCTGTTATCCATACTTTTACCCCACTTTCCTGTAAACGGCAGAACCGAATTTAATTTAACCACAGTAAGAACATTCGACTTATTCGTCTTTTGGAAAGTCCAAGAATTGATGGGCTTTGTGTGATATGATGAAGACGAATTAAAAGTCTGGTTTAATAATATAATTATATAAGTATTTAGTTTTTGTGTGTATATGGACGCTTTAATTTGTATTCTTGTAATAAGGTTGCCTGAAATAAAATTGATTGAATTGAATAGAATAAATTTACTATTAAACCAGACTGCCTTTTTGCAGATTCGGTTTATCATAAATATATTTAGATCTTTTATTATTTATATGAAATAAATTTACAGATGAAAGTTCTTGGAATACCAATTCTGTTGGTCCTAGCCACTGCGATACCTGTCGAGAACAAAGTAACTCGTTGCAAGGGAATAAGCATCAATGGTATCAATCACGAAAAAGAAGTTATCATCAAAGATGTTACTGAACCTTACATGATGTCGATTGACTATGACACAAATGTGCTGTATTACACGACCACAGGAACCAGAGGCTCATCTTTCATGACATATGCACTTAACTTAAAAACTGGGGAGAATTACGAAATTTCTGGCATTCGTGGAGGTTTCGCTACCAGCGTCGACCCAAAAACCCACAAAACATACATCGGAGGATCGGATGGTATCTATGATTTCGACTACCAGACCAAAACAACCAGGAAACTAAACATAACATCAGCTGATATCTGGCAAATATTCGTCAAAGATGTCATATATTTCACCACATTCCCCAATCCCAAAGCATTGGTTTACAAAAATGGAGAAGTACAAAAGGTTCCTGGAATTGGTGATAGTAAAGTTTCACTTCTCGGTTTAGACAGGGACAACAATATCTTATTTTCAAATTCATCTGGTTTGCATTTACTTCCAAAAGATGGCAATGATATATCTTATGTTGGACCCTATGCACTTAACTGCATTACAACTAATTCCAATGGAAATCTTTTCTTCTCTACACCGTTGGGCATTTATTATGTAAACGAAGTTACAAATAACAAAGTCAATATTTCGCAACTTGCGTCTATTATTAATGTATTTGGAATGGCTGTTGAAAGTGACGGTAGTATCATTTATTCGTCAAGTAACGCTATAATAAGACTAAAATCTACTGGAGAAGAATGCATCGAAGAAGCTACTGAACTAAAACAAGAATGAGAAATTCTATAGAAGTCTCTTTGACTTAAAAGGATATTAAATAGATAGGTAGCTAAAGCAAATAAAGAAGTAAACAATCGTATTATTGTGTGGTGGTTTTATTTATGTACAAAATAATAATAAATAAATAAATATTGATAGACAATTCACACAGCAACATCTCTAGCCCCATGGTAAACCCTAGCTTTTGTTACGGGTGTTAGATTTCTGATTATTATACTTAGATCTATAGATAGAATTAATAGACTATAGATACATAAATATATTTTTTTATATAACACCTAAAAACCCGGAATAAATATTTGCAGATCATACAAATAGTTGTCTCGAATCGAACGTGCATTCTCTTGCGTAGCATAATTATTACAACGTAGTAGTAGTAAGTACCTAGTAAATAATTATGAAAGTTTATTAAATAAGGCTTCATAAAACAGTGAAAGTAGTGCTCTAGCTGCAGATCCCCTGAATATTAATGCCGACCGATTCATATCGCTTAACCGAGATTAAGTTGAGCGAGAACAAATATACCGCGGAATTTTTCGATTCGTTCTTTTCTGCGTAGATTTACATTTTGCCGCGCAAGCTTTTGTTGCGATTGAATTTTCAATTACTATAGTGTCGGTTTGTTTACGCTTTTCGTAACTCCAGTTTGCTTTATTTAGAGCGCACGTTTTAGATGTTCATAACTTTATATGTGTGCCAATGTAGTTTTATGGGAAATTCGTCTGTCGCAGGCCTCTTATGGGTTCGAATTTCTATTCTGAATTATGTATTTATGTCATAGCATTCTAACATTAGTTATAGAAGAGCGAGACTCTCTAACACAAGTTTTATAACTTAAATGGGGGTCTCAACAACTGAATCACATTATTGTAAATTTATTTCAAAAATAAATATTATTTTATTTTATTATTTATTCGCCAGAAAAATGTTATGTTAAATAATAATCTTAAATGGAATTGTAGCCTCTTGCATTTTTGTAATGGCTAATATTGATAATTTTAGAACTACCTAGTTATTTAACCTTGTATAGCACCCCTATTTACGCTTCCACTGTGGGGACACCGGGACTTCTCTCTTTACAAGAGAGATCAGGTTTTAATTCACCATGCTGGTAAAGTGCGTGTTAAGCCGTGTAGGCTGGGAGTTTAGCTCAATCGATTGTCATTCCAAAGTTCAAACCTCGTCAAGCACTTCTAGATTTTTCTTCTTGAGTAGTTTATTGAAATTTATTAAAACATGTGCTTTAACATTGTGAGGAAAACGGCATGTTCATGCCATAGGTACGCGTCGTGATACATTGAACCATCTTCTCCATCGTTACGTCACAAGTGCAATGAAATATGGACCAATAAATAACTACATTATCGGACCGCGGCAATTCTCGAACCGTTCTCAAACTTTATTCCGGTCCCTGCTGAGTTGAAACATTGATACTGTAGTTGATACGAACTACGTTTTTATCGATAGGTGCGAAATACCAATAAATAAATATTGCTGGACAATTCACACAGCAATATCTAGCCCCGTCGTAAGCTCGAAGTTTTTATTACGGGTACTAGATAATCGGATACACTTAATAGAATATACATAAGTAGAAATATTTTTTTTATTATACCTAAAGAACACCCAGACGCATATAATATTTTTTACAATATTTAATTTTATTGACATTTTTTAAGGTAATCGTGTCCCACTTCTGGGCAAAGGCCTCCCCCAATTTCTTAACAAATACTTTTTTTATTTAGTCGTTGGTGTCCCACGCCTGGGGCCTCAGCCAATAATTTCCTCCAAGTGGTACTTTCCTGAGCCACTTCCTGCCAGTCGTTACAGTAGCGGTAAATATTATGCATTATTAATTATGTATACCATGATACCTGAAAATCATGTCTATCATATCCAACAGTGGACGTCCCATGGCTGTAATGATGATGAATATGAGTAATGTATAGTATAAGCAATAAAAAATAGTTGTAAAAAACTATGGAAAACCTTACTTACCACGAACTGTAAAGAAGAGAAAAATGAGAATACAAAGTTTGAATCAGAATTTTAAACTGAGCTCGATACGAAAAGAAGTAAAGCGGATAGATTCCATTAAATTTTTACTGCGTCCGGAAAGCGTTTAAGGGATTTAACTCACTGGTCTGAATATACAGAATATACACTTACTTTAACAAACATTAAGATGACCTCAGCGGCGCGGTGGGCGAGGGTCCGCCTTAGACGCAGGATGGTGCGTGTTCGATACCCGTTTCGAGACAATCATTAATTTTTACTGTACGCGTACGCAGGTATTTATTCCGGGTATTCTTGTTTTCTATGTACTTTTATATGTATATTTTTTATACATGTTGTGTGTATTAGTAGTTTTGATAAACTAAATTTAACGATGACAAATTTTAATGGGATCAAAATAAGCTGGTATTAGAATGTAACAACCTGCCCTGTGCTACCGGCCCAAGAATAGTACCACCCTTTCTTTTCCCATTAGTACCGTCATACGACTAAGATAATAGACCAGGAGATAGGCATCAGCATTCAAAATTCAAATATTTATTCAGTGAAAGTGAAAGGGCCTTTAAGCTGCACTCGACCAGGTAAGTTATTGCGCAATATTTCAAACCCTTCGCCATGTGCTTCTCAGGGGAAGGTTTATAACTTAATCCTTCTTTTGATTTACTTGTTTCAATAACAAAGAAATCCTCTTATAGCGATTTTAATAAACCCTCTATTGTGCAAATTTTTGTCATGTTTGCCGTTTGGGAAAACCTTTGAAGTTTATGCGTTGTATTGTTTTCGTTCGGGTATTTTGTTTGCAAATCCTATTATGGTGTGTAGTGCCACCGTAAGAGTAGATAGTAATCACCCCATCATTTTTAATTTTGGTATTTATTATTTGAATTAAGTTTAAATGTGTTGCGTGAAAAACATATCAGAGAGTTATGAAATGTTTATATTTTACTCAAGCCAATGAATGACTCAAGGAATGAATCAGAAAAATAATGTTAAAATAGGTATTTGTTAAATAACTTATCCAACAGAAATGTCTATCTGAAAGTTATAAAGTGACTATTACGTTTAAAGTTAATTAATATCCTTCTTGATCGCCTACAGAAATCAAAACAATAGATATTTATAACCAATGCGGTTTGCTGTACTAAAAACAAAGGCTTTTATTTACATAATTAACGTTTACGTGCCCAAACAAACACATAAAAATATCTCCTAAAATAAAAGGCACACTAATTTTAATGGTTCACAAAAACTCGTAAAATCCCAATGGCAGGGGAGACTCGTGAAATATTCCTGGCCGTGTGATTTTACGGCTTGGGCCGGTTTTACACGAGGTCAGTTCACTAAATAATTTCCTAATAATGCTTGAATTGTGTTTTGAGCAACATGAATGTCAAGTTTGGAAGTCAGCTCTGATATTTTTTTTATAAAGGACCTAGTGCATGCGTTTATCTTAATCTAGGCTCATATGTAAACAATAAATTTGAAGATCGATTGTTGATTTTAATTAATATATAACCAATTTCAAATTAATTAGAAATAAACCACAATCGCAAAAAATATCCCTTAACCCCTTATCAATTTTCATAGCAAACATTAGTGCAACTATTTACAACATTAATCAAATCTGTAGCTCTATGAAACATAAAATTTATAAACTACTACATCCTTAAAAGTTATTAATGTTACTAAATTGTTATGAAGAAAAAAAATGCCGAACTTTCCTCCTGTGATACTTTCTTTAATTCATATGGCATAAATTACACGGTAGGAACGGGTGCTGTGTAATTCATTTCATGGTTCGTTAGGTTTTGAAAAAAATGGTGCCCTCTCATTTAGTATGTGTGGTGCTGATTACACTGAATAAGAGTGATAAGGATGAAGGATGGTCTATCTCCTTTTCACGAAACATTAGTTTGAGGGCTGACTTACTCAGGTTTGTTGAAGGGAGAAAAATATAGGCAACAATACGGCAGGCGGGAAACCGACATAACCCAGCGGATTCGTTTTTGAAGTGGCAATGGGCAGGCCATATTTGTAGCCCGAAGAACAGATTGCCGATGTGCTCGAAAAGTTCTCGAGTGGGGGCCGCGGATCGGCAAGCGCAAGGTGGACAGATAATGATCTGTTGAAAGCGGTTGGCTTCAATAAAATTGGATCTTGGATCTTCAATAGAAAAAAAATAAAAATAAAAAACTTAAATTATGTTCTTCTAAATTATGTACTACTGGGGAGAAGTCTCGAGGCTCGAGAGATTTGGTATAATAACTACCAGGCGTTTAGTTACTGCAGTTAGCTGGTACAGTAAGTAAATCTAATATGTGAAAAAAAACTACAATTATTGTCGTAGTAAACTATGTAATAGTACATGTAATTTCTAAAAGATTTTACTCCAATATAACATTTTATCCAGCGCTACAAAGTTTGTTCATCTACTAAAGTGTTCCAAGTTGTCCGACAAAGTCTGCGTTCGTCAGTGTTAAACGGGGTAATTGCGTTAATTGAAAGTTCTCACTTTTACCTCAGTTTAGAAGTGGGCTGTCGATCGACACGAACTTAGTGGAGCTGTGAAAACAATCGTAAGAACCTTCAATGTTGGTGGTGACTTTGTGAATCTTATAGTGTTATTGGAAATACGGGAATATGTAGTTACAGTTACCTAATTGGAAAGCTCCCGGTGTCGAAGAAAAATCTCAATCACTCCTATTCCTACACACTGGTCATTATATTCATGTCCTTAAAACTTAAAACAAAAAAAACTTAAATCGGCCTAGCCGTTCTTGAATACTTTTATAATTTCAACGTTTATCAAATTACAATTTTATATAATTTTACTTACAGATTGATTTGGACTATATTATGGTATCCCTAAGTTTAATTGATTTATTTGAGCTGTAGATAGATTACTAGATAGATATCACTAGATAGATCGGGAAAATATGCTGCGTCTGACTCTATGAATAGTTTGAAATTTCGAGAATTCTGGAAACCAATCAAACTTTACAATCTGCTCGTTCGCTGGAACCATTCTAAACTAGTATAAACTGGAATAAACTAGTCATCACCCACAAAAGCATTTCCTTCGCCAATGTCTGTAACCCGTAATTGAATTCAACAAAGAAGATAGAAAAAGTAAAGTTGCTACGTGAGATGAAAACTGAATCGCCGTTACAGAGCCATAAGCAGTTTCTATTGCTTCGAAGTTCACTTATGCAACAATTATGAAATTTTACATTGTTATAAAGATTATTATTAAATTAATAAAGTTATATTTAAATTTTCCTGATTTCGTGTGGTGCTGGCCTAAGAATATATAGTAATATCCATCTCCTGTCCCTTTCTGGTGGGTAAACAGCAAGTTGCCCATATCAAATCTCTATCTAGATGTAGCTGTGTGAATTGTCCAGCAATATTTATTTTTATTAGTTACATAATTAATTAATTTGCTCTTTTGTATTGTGTGTGTTGTGTTATATAGATCTAAGTTGTCTGAATAAAAAATATCATTATTAATATAATTAGGAACATAAGAATTTTATATACTTATAAGATTTTTTTGAATTCTATTTAGCAAACAACAATATTAATCATTTTATCATCACACCTTTTTACGCTTCCACTGCTGGGACACAGAGACTTTTCTCTTGAATAGAGAGATTAGGCATTAATTCACCACGCTGGCCAAATGCGAGTTGGTGAATTCAGAGTTCTCGGAACATGCCGGTTTCCTCACGATGTTTGCCTTCACTGTTAGATCATGTGTTTTTTAAAGCGCACATAAATTTATCTGTCCAGAGGTGAAAAACAATATTGAAAACTCTAAAATAAGAAAGATAAAGTTGGTTTTGTTTTATCAATATGCGCAGTGGTAGAGCACAGTGAGCTATCAACATTGTTTTGTAAGTCAATGAGGTTCGACCAATAGAGTGCGGTATGAGAATAAATCTTTTATGGTTATATCGGTTTTATAAGCTTGTTAGGGTTGCTGAAACCTTGAGGTACTCAACGCTGAAACTAGATTGCTTTTTGTTAAACAATTTGAGCAACTGACCGTAAAATAAGGTGGTAGAGTCAAATTAGGGACTCTTTGATTTTATTCTAAGGTTCATTATTATAATCAAACCATAATACGTCCCTGCTTACATAGATCTTCCCGTTATAAGAGCTTTTTAGTATTTGGTAAAATGCATGCGACCATCATAACTGGATATTATTACAGGAGGCTTGTTTCTTGCAGTAGTAGAAATGATGATGATGAAAAAAAAATTGTACTATGATTAATTGATTATTTAATGGTTCACAATTTAGTTCAACCCTAGGAGTCGAAAAGAATCGCCAACAATTTTAACATTTTTTCATTATTTATTTTGGAATCATTTTGATTGAGTCAGTACACAACAATTTTACTAATTTTTTATTATTTATTTTTGCATAATTTTGATTGAGTCAGTATCTGGTAATTGAAGATTCACATACAAAATACATTAATAACTTGAAATTATAAGAAACATTATTAAAGTATTATTTGCGAGGAATTGAAAATAAAAACAAATTAATAGGTCGAGCCTTACGTCACTGTTTGCGACAAACACGGGTTGAAATAATGAATGGGAACGCTGCCATTGTAACTGACACTTTTATCTAAATTGCCTGCGCTTAGCGTAGTGGAAAAACCTGCGTAATGCTTGGTTTACACGGGCTTCGTAGCTAAGCGCTTAGTACTTGTCACTATACTAAGCCTCAATATGACAAGTGAAAAGTAACCGTTTACACGTTGGAGCCAGTAGAAGTCATTAGTGACCAGACATTCGAAATGGAACGACGCCGCCTGATTTTGCGCAGTGTGTTTTGTCTTGTCACTAACTAACTTGTCGAGCTGTTTACATGCGGTCAGCAAGCGACAAGTGCTTAGTAAATCGTGGTGGGGGTATCGACTTGTCGCTTACTAACGACAAGTAAATAGGATCGATTTCTATTCACTTGCACTATTCACAAACACTAATACTAAGCACTAATCAGCGTGTTTACACACGAGGAATTAGTATTAGTGACAAGTACTAAGCGCTTAGCTACGAAGCCCGTGTAAACCAAGCAATGCTTAGTGCTGAATAAAATGATTAGTCGCAGCAAATTAACGCAATCCATGATTTGTTGGATAGGGTTCCATGAACAGAATTTCAAAATGGTATTGAAAAAATAACAAGATCAAAACTTAACCTAACGTAACCCTGGTACTCTTACTTGTGCAATATTCTCTTTCCATACCAAGGTTGCCTGGAAGAGATTGCTGTTAGTGATAAGGCCGCCCATTGTGTCACTGTTATGTATCTGTTTCTCCTATGTATTGTCCTGTATATTGTTGGTGTTACAATAAAGCTATTTTTATTGTATTGTACTCGAGTGGGAGTCGAAACCACGCCTTCCAGTTTCACCCAGACTGCACTGGTATTTCATAAAAAATATTAATATTAATTATCTGCATACTGAATTAGACATTGAGTCACTATTTTGCTGAACTTTCTGTCATACGATTTATGTCATTTATTTTCATAAAACCCTCAAGATCACTTGTGACACACACACAGACAATTGATCTTTAGATAGACAAGAAAAATAGATTTTTCTCTAGAAATCCAATATACACATCACAAACAAATGAAATAAAACACGTACGTGTCCTATAATAAATCCGTAGATAAATCAGGCATTATAATGTGACTACCAAATCTAGATAAATAAAATAATACAATCCTATGAGATTTATGGCAAAATCGCAAAATCGTACTACTATAGAAAAACCAAGATTCAGTGCGAAGATAACTTATAAACATTTATCAAAATATCGTAAATCATAGGAAATATTTAGCAAAGACAAAAACAGGGCCTTGCATATCGAGACAACTGGAACATCTGGTGCCTGAGTAACGATTACATTGAAACTCGATAAAATGTTTTACTATCGACCTGAAAACACACAGCCGCAAGGAAGTAGGTTCGAATACCACGAAACGATCAGTGTTTGTATGTTTTGGAATTACCTGGGCTGAGTGTGTTACTGAGTTGGGTGTTGTATTTTATTTTTGTTAAAATATATCTGAATGGATATCTATACTAATATTATAAAGCGGAAGAGTTTGATTGTTTGTTTGATTGTTTGTTTGATTGTTTGTTTGATTGTTTGTTTGATTGTTTGTTTGTTTGTTTGTTTGTTTGAACGTTCTAATCTCAGGAACCGCTGGTCCGATTTAAAAAATTATTTCAGTGTTGGATAGTCCATTTATCGAGGAAGGTTAAAGGCTATATTACATTTTCAAAAAAAGTAGGGATCCGTACGGAAAAACCAAATATGTAACCCAAGATGTAAAAAAAAATCCTTATATCGCATGCGCTGCGAAAAGTATTCATTTTAGAAATATACAATGTACTACAATTTTGTAGAACACATTAATATCTACAAAAAATGTCGCGACAGCATATATCTAACTATTATAGTTATGTCACAATAAGTGTTTTAATTTTCATTATAATTAATTTATATGCCGCCGCTAGGAAAAGCTCTATTTTTGTATTTTCAAATAAAAAATTATCAAAATAAATTACATTGTAATTACGAATATTTCAATATCAATATAAAACTTTTGAAATTATTCAATTCGGACATTGCATTCGAAAGATATCAGAGTTTAAAACTGTAAGTACCGAAATAAACCAGCCCGTTCGGTAAGGCATCATGCTTTGGTACGGGGACTCAGTCAGTACCTACTAAAATAAAGTCTTTAACCGAAAGTAGGTATATGGCTATCGTTTAAGATTGATTCACTTTTATGATAGTAAATAAAAAGTGGCCAAGTGCGAGTCGGACTCGCCCATGTAGGCTTCCGCAGCAATTGTTTATATGAAATAGTTTATGACGTATATAAAACTATTAGATAGATTTCGTTCAAACCAATTTTCGTTGGTAGTTTTAGTGCTAATGTAGGTACATTATGTATTTTTATTAGCCTTATCACCTTACACTCTGTAAAAGTATATGGCGAGACGAAGTTCGCGGGGGCAGCTAGTATTTTATATTGCATAAGGTTTAATAAATTATCTAGTACTCGAAGCTCAAGACTAGACGTTGAGGTCTGAATTGTCCAGCAAATATTATTTACTTATTATCTGCCTCCAAAGTCTAAGCTTTGGACGTGGCTTTGGTTGAAAAAAAAATAGTGTTTTTGAACCCAGGCATCGCTAAATATAATATTTTGAAAAAATATATTTACGGTCTTGACGGCGAGGAATAACATCGTGAGGAAACCTGTGGCTTAATGGCCCCAGACGTATAATGATTTTTATCTTCTGGATACGGTCAATAATGTTGAGATGAAAAATCTTCTCTTGGCCAATGATCATCCATCCCATAATTTCCGAAGCACTGCAGTGAGCCAAATAGCATAGCTAACAGTTATTATCGCTCTAGAGGAGTTATTTCAAAATGAGATGGAAAACTAATTTTATATTTCCCACCGAGCGAAGTGCTATGAAATGGATTGCATGTGTATTTCGAATGGTTTTACGATTGAAATGCTCGAATAATCTACTACATAAAACACTTTTCATATCGTACAATTCACGCGCGTGTAAATGGATGTTATAAAACTACTAAATAGCGAAGTGTTTCATTGATTAAAAGGATCAAATCAAACTTTAATTTTACTTTTACAATACCAATGTCTCCGTTCTTAGATATTACAAAAACATTATATTACTATTACTATTCCCTTGACTGTTGTTGACAGGTATCGTAACTTAGATATGAATAAAAAAGTTGAAAAAATAGGTTCAAACAGTTCTTCGACATTTAACAGTACTTGTGTTGTAAATATTCATAAAGAAAAATCTAAAGAACGCAAAAGGATATAAAATTATTTTTCCGTCGTTTACTTTTGTTGCTTCTGATATTTTCACGAACCTTACAAAATATAAAACTATCATAAATATTACAAACATGTATTCCTTTCGTGGTGTTCTACACGAGCGTTCTTTTAATGCTGTATATTCAGCGGAAAAGATTTTCGCAATATAATCAAAAGCAGTACTGAGAAGGCAACGTTGCGACAAAGACAAGATCTTGCCTTTTTTCTTTTTTTTTTGCAAAATATTAGCAAGCCTTATGCCTTTACTGTAAACTTTGCGCCAATTTTTTTTACAGCAAAAAGTCCGTTTTATTTGTCTTGTCCGCTTATTTTATCCGCTTTATAACTATAGATGAAGGCTCTTCAACGTACAAACAAAGACAACATTTCTGTAATGCAGTCCATTTTCATTCATGAGTTTTGTTTAGCGGTTCAGGTGCTATAGAGCCAAGAATATTGGAGTTTTAAGGTTTGATTTGTACTTGTGGTTACTTTGTTGACATTGTTTGCTGCTCGTAGAATATGAATAATATAATGTTCAGTGAATATTATTTCGGAGTAGTAGCAGTAATGTGTATTACGAGGAGTTATTAGTTTAGCCCAGCGGATTAGCTCTTTGAAGTGGCAATGGGCCGGTCATATGCCAGATCACAGTGGATGCAAGCTGCATCCATGATATGAAAAATAATTTCAGCCAATATACTCATAAGTTCAATAAAAAATATTTAAAAAATCGTACAAAACTTCTGTACAACTTTGATTGCTAGTACCAAAAAAGCATGACATGCAAAAGAAAAAAAGCAATTTCCTGAAACTTCGCCTACAAATCGGATATTACACCATAGTTTATCGCTGCCATGATCACAAATGATCTAGCGAACCGTTATAAATGATGTGACAATGATTTTGCTGAAAACTGCGAATATTAATCACAATAATCGTTCACATCGGAACTTATTAGTTATGATCAATCATTTGATTAATTGGCTTGGAAAGTGTAATTATAGCTTCCTGATTTCTGACAATGGGTAAAGTAATGCTTTATTCAAACAGGATGTTACGTTATTCTGTTTTCTTCTGTAATTCATGAGTGGTTTAATGGCGCTACGAGCCTATCATTGCTTCGTAAAATGGGTATTCGGTTCGATTCCACACTTGATCCAGGCTTGTTATTTTTTTTGTATTTAAAACAACGTTTATCCTACTACATATAAAGTCTGTCATTTTGTACTTTAATCCAAATTTATTATAACCTACGCTTGGACTTGATAATTATTTATTTATAGATTGCCAAACAATATTTATAGTAAATAATTAGCAAATCATTATATTTTATAATTTTAAAATTTAATTATTCCGTTATCATGATAATCTACTCATCAATATACCGCAAGGGCTGCTAGGTTAAGGTTAGTTAAAGATATTATATTATTATCTATCCAAAACCGAGAAAAGTAACTTTGTGCCGATTCATGCGATATCATTATTTTCGCGCGCCAACTTTAGCGTAAATCCAAAGCCAATTCTAATTTATAAAAGTGCTGGAAAAGTTAATGCCAGAACTTTTTATTCATAACCAGTTTGAGTTCTCACTCGTGTTTGAAAATTGCCGAAAATTCTACTCATTCTACATTTTTAGGAAATAAAAAAGAGCAGCAAGATTTCAAATGTGAAATTTTGCCTCCAGAATAGAAATATCGCGTTTTACGGCCGAGAGATGTAGAAGGTAAAGTGGATTGAATTTTCCAAAGGGGTTTATAGAATTTGATAGCTTAAATGCATATTTGTTGGCTCCTCAGCGAGGTGCCGGGCCGTAGCCTTTTGTGCACAATCCTTTGACGGGCTTTGCGGAACGAGAGAGTTACATTATATGTCAGAACAGATTTTATTGGCTAAATAAAAAGTTCTGAGAATGTGCATGAAACTAAATTCAATATGAAAGCGACTAAAACATAAACAACTCATTAAAATATACTTTTATATTCGATTTATATATTTTTTATTAGCACGGTACCTAAGCTTTTGATAGCAAACAGTAAATAAAAAATGAATAATTTTCTCGAAAATAAGCTTTTAATGAACATGCAAATTGACGAAAACATTTTTTGATTAAAAAAAATAATCGAGCGTACTTATATTTGGGCTAGTTATGAGTTCCACACACGAAATCGACTGGAATCAGGATTGGTGACTGACATTAATGGAATTGATTCTTGTCGAACAAGTGGATTGCAGTTCGCGCACGATCTAACCCGCTGCGATATTTCAAGAAAATTCATTCACTTGAAATCATATTAATGATAAAACTCAAGTGGAGCGTGGAATTTCCATTTATCGGAGTGAGAGCTCAGTGTGCGGACTGATATTCAGCGTTTAATATTCATGTCTGAAGCTTGCTTCCCTATGTTCAACGTCCATCAATCACAGCCGCTACCGTAGCGTCGCCTTATTCAGTTTATGGATTAGGTATTTTGCTTGAAATTTGTCTATTTATCTACGCATTATTGTAACCAGAGGTTGCGTAGACAGATAGGAGATTAGGAGATCTTCGCCAATATTAAGTCATTCTTCTTGATTTCAAGAAATATCATCGTGTTAGTTTACGAGTGTATAAATGAACTCCGTGATATTATGATCAATTGAAATTTGTACTTTGAAATTTCTTCATATTTTTGTTATCTGAATGTTCACCCGATATTTACCTAAATATTGGTAAAATATAAAGGCTTTGAGGGATAAAATTAATGTGATAATTTTTTTGACCACAAACAGAAATTACATTATATTATTGTATCCCTGAAACAGGTTACATCGTCGAATATAACCTTGTGGGTAAAATTTTCGAATGGTTCTGTGAATTTAATAATTGGTAAATGAATGGTTTTATTGTCGAGAGTTCATGGTTGCTGTTCGTTCGCATTTAACCTGAAAATACAGTTCAATTCATGGTACAAATGCTGCTGCAATAGTTTTAATATATTATAGGTACCGACTGCTTCTTAAACTACTGGCTTATTTTTAATTAATTACTTCATTTTGCCATTTTGTTTCCAATAGTCAGATAATATGAACTTGCTACAAATTTTAAAATACTTATATATTTATAAAATAGATCTACGAGTAGTAAACACAGTCATTTCCAATTAAAATAACAGTATTTTGTTTAGAACCAAAAAGTTCATTGAAATAAGGCTGTTTAAACAATCAATTTATGATATCTTTAAACTTAATATAGCTAAGGATAAAATATATAAAAAAGCATAGGTAAAGATAAAATCTTATACAGTGCAGTAGTAGTGTAGTTGTAGAATCTGTAACTGCCCAGTTTTAAACTTTGCCCGCGACGCCGAAAACCCGTGAACTGAGTAAACATCACAGTTCACAAACTGTACGTGATAAAAACGATTGTTTGCACAGGAATGAGTCAAGTTTGGCACTTAGTAGGTCTACAGAACCACTGCTTGTTGTATAAGTATCTATTCAACAAAGTTTGGATTTTCTTCAAGTAATCATAGATACGGATTTTGCGCTATTTGATACAGTAAATAGGCGTATAGGGAAGAAAGATGAAAACGGGTGGATAGTAGTTATATGTTATGTGGCGGTACTTAAAGTCGTTCAAAGTGTTCCTAATGCACATTCTACTTATCCTGTAATCATCTGTACGTATAAAAACCATTTATTTTATTACTCTAAACTAGCATAATAATCAAGTGTTCAAATTACTCCTGTTGATGTTCCTAAATATAAAAAAAAAAAGTTATTTTCTGAACAAAAATACCTATTGGCGGTGTTTCATTAAATCAACCAATATTACGTTTTATTATTAGGCATGTTTCTCTAGAGAACTCATTATACTTATACGATATTTTGGGATTTGATATAACCACCACGCTTGTTGGTAATTGCTGAGAGTTGGTATAGTATAGTTCTATGTAGCTACGTAGTTCTATGTGGTATAAATCATTACTACTTCATCGGAGTGCATCCCATCTGCCCCGGTGACCTGGCCCGGTACCGGGGCAGATGAGAAAAAAAAGTTGCATCGGGCCCGGTGATGTGTTCACCGGGCCAGATGACACAAATTAAGTGCCATCGTCCCCGGTACGGTGCGCCTTGTAATTTATAAAATACTAAATACATACATCTACCTATGAAAGGGACTGAACTTAAAATTCAAACTGCTTGGTAAACAATAATCAGTTTGTATTGTGAAATACTATACTTTACCATGGTCCGTAGATTTAAAGATTTATGTCATTTATTTTCTTATAATCCTAAAGATCACATGGACTAGTCAATGAGTACAATACATTAATAAGTAACATTAAATAAAAATATAAAATGGAAACAATGTTGACATAAAAATATGTTTCATTTTTTAGGGTTCCGTTGGCAAATGGCAAAAACAGAACGTCCGTCCGTATGTCACATCCATTTTTCTCCGAAACTATAAGATCTATAAAGCTGAAATTTGGTAAGTAAATGTATTCCGAACCCCACTAGGATTTTATAAATTTTTTTTTTTTTTTGCTTAAAAAAAGTGGCCAAGGGCGAGTCTTTGGGAGAGTCTCTCGTCCAAACTATTTAGTTTAGAAATAAATGTTGTTTTAAACCTTAATATGATTTTTGAAGACCTATTCATAGATACCCCACACGTATGGGTTCGATGAAATTTTATTTTTAAAGTTTAGGTTCTAAGTATGGGGACCCCCAAATGTAATTGATTATTTTTTATTTTTTTATAAAATCCTAGTGGGGTTCGGAATATATCTACTTACCAAATTTCAGCTTTATAGATCTTATAGTTTCGGAGAAAAACGGATGTGACATACGGACGGACGTTCTGTTTTTGCCATTTGCCAACGGAACCCTAAAAAATGAAACATATTTTTATGTCAACATTGTTTCCATTTTATATTTTTATTTAATGTTACTTATTAATGTATTGTACTCATTGACTAGTCCATGTGATCTTTAGGATTATAAGAAAATAAATGACATAAATCTTTAAATCTACGGACCATGGTAAAGTATAGTATTTCACAATAAAAACTGATTATTGTTTACCAAGCAGTTTGAATTTTAAGTTCAGTCCCTTTCATAGGTAGATGTATGTATTTAGTATTTCATAAATTAGAAGGCGCACCGTACCGGGGACGATGGCACTTAATTTGTGTCATCTGGCCCGGTGAACACATCACCGGGCCCGATGCAACTTTTTCTTCTCATCTGCCCCGGTGCCGGGCCAGGTCACCGGGGCATATGGGAGTCACTCCTTCATCGACTGTTATAGTCTACTACTTAGTACTATTCTTAGGGCAGCACCACACAGGCAAAGCGCTGTAAACTACAAAAGTCTTTCATAGCCTATTTTCCGTTACAAAATTGTATCACACGAAAACAAACATTTAGATTATCCAACCGGGTTTGAAATAAAGTTAAAATCACATTACGCGGTCCGTCAACCTAATAAACACTTGAAATGGACAAAATGGACATCGCAGTCAAATGTTAAACAAATTCTGTAACTGTCGACATTTCAACATTGGACGCGATGCAATTTCCACGTGTCAAACGCACGGAAATAACCTTTGTAGATATTATCTGGTAGCTCTATTCTCATGAATTGCCCAAGCGATAAACTGTGGCCAACCGTCGCGTCTTCTCTGTTCATCCCGTATATTAGTGTAAAGTGTCGCTTAACCAACTATGGGAAGGAATGTAGCTACATCGAAACTTAAACAGAAGTTAGCTAGATGCAATTGGCCGAGACGATTGATGACCAAGAGATTTGTCACATTAGATCAAGCGGTTGGCGAGAATAAATCGATCGCTCCATTTTGGTTGTAATCTTATTAATTTTTGGTTAATTGACTTGTGATTTGTGTAAAATTGTAAAAAATCAGACGTAACTTACCTGCGATAGGAACAGCCCTACTGGCGTGCAATTGTTTCATCTAACAAAACAAATACTTGGTTTATTTATACTAGCTTATCGCTTGCGGCTTTAACCGCTGTAAATAAACGATACTTTAATATGGTATGATAAGGTATGTAAATTAAAATTTTACATGGAGACCCAATCCTTTTAGTGAGACCCAAACTGGGTGTTTGTAATGATGATTTAAATTTTATGTTCATGTGATGCCATCACGTATCTATTATATAGTTTTTGGACTATATGTTACATAACTTTATATAGTCTAATTAGGCTCTAGTATCGTTAGCTTAAATCTTTCGGGTTATTGACGATCACGGTGTATATTACTAGCCGACCTGCCAACAGCTTCGGTTGCATTTTTTTACGTTATCTACATAAACCTAGTTTATATAACACTAGCTGCCCCCGCGAACTTCGTCTCGCCATATAGTTTTACAGAGTGTCCCCCCCCTCTAATTTCTAAAATAAGAGGATGATAAGGCTAATAAAAATACATAATGTACATTAGCACAAAAACTACCTACGAAAATTGGTTTGAACGAAATCTATCTAATAGTTTTTTTATAATACGTCATAAACTATTTCATATAAACAATTGCTGCGGAAGCCTACATGGGCGAGTCCAACTCGCACTTGGCCACTTTTTATTTACTATCATAAAAATGAATCAATCTAAAACGATAGCCATATACCTACTTTCGGTTAAAGACTTTATTTTAGTAGGTACTGACTGAGTCCCCGTATGATGCCTTACCGAACGGGCTGGTTTATTTCGGTACTTACTTTTTTAAACTCTGATATCTTTCGAATGGAATGTCCGAATTGAATAATTTAAAAAGTTTTATAGAGATATTGAAATATTTGTAATTACAATGTAATTTATTTTGATAATTTTTTATTTGAAAATACAAATATAGAGCTTTTCCTAGCGGCGGCATATAAATTAATTATATTGAAAATAAAAACACTTATTGTGACATAACTATAATAGTTAGATATATGCTGTCGCGACATTTTTTGTAGGTATTAATGTGTTCTACAAAATTGTAGTATATTGTATATTTCTAAAATGAATACTTTTCGCAGCGCATGCGATATAAGGATTTTTTTTACATCTTGGGTTACATATTTGGGTTTTCCGTACGGATCCCTACTTTTTTTGAAAATGTAATATAGCCTATAACCTTCCTCGATAAATGGACCATCCAACACTGGAAGAATTTTTTAAATCGGACCAGCGGTTCCTGAGATTAGCGCGTTCAAACAAACAAACAAACAAACAATCAAACTCTTCCGCTTTATAATATTAGTATAGATTATGGCAAAAAGCATTCCTCGAGAAATGTCCTATTGAACTAACAAACCAAGTCTTCAGATTTATAGTATAAGTATATATTAGTATAGATAGTACCCATCTTTCCGTGAGTGTCACTAAGGCAAAAAAAATATAACACCAGAAGTTAGGGAGACCCAGTAGTGGAATAAATTATGGGTAGATAAAATGAAAACAAAAGATGGTCTATCAAAAATACTTAGATAAAGAACTGCATGTCCAAGATAAGTTTACAAATTAAATGACATGTCACTTTTCTGTTAAATTGGCTGACAACTGACACTAGTTTGAGTTTTTAAACTTGTGTCAGTTGTATGGAAATCTGAAACTTACGGTAGAACATGCTGTTTGTAAATACAAACAGTGACTCGAATCCGACAGAAAACAATAGAGTCAACGGCACGCTATGCGAAACTAACACGATTACACGACAGCGGTGTACGAATGATGCCTCTATTGTCAAAGATTTGAAAACAAGTACAATCTGAAATTCTGTATTCAGAACGCGTTCCAAAACCAACCAACAATGTCGTTTTCGCTTGTAAGTAGCTAAATAATCTAATTACATAAAAAAGGAAAAAAATACGAGTATAAAGTTTATCATAATGCCAAACTACGAGTTTT
Source organism: Chloroclystis v-ata (assembly GCA_963691955.1). NCBI lineage: Eukaryota > Metazoa > Arthropoda > Insecta > Lepidoptera > Geometridae > Chloroclystis > Chloroclystis v-ata. Next base: position 2,993,015 of record OY829902.1, on the reverse strand, counting down.
AAATTAATTTCTATTAGTTAATGTAAGAAACGGTTATTATTTAATCTGTGAAGTTGAAATGAAAATACAATTTGTCTCTATGATAAAATAGGTTTCCAATTATTTTAATACAATTAAAGAGAAAATTAAATTGAAAACATTTAAAGTTTTAGGCAGATAATCTCAAGTTCATTTAGGAGGCAAAATTAATTTTACTTTTAACAAATGATCTTTAGGTTGTGGAACTACTTCATAATAATCCATTAAAATATTTGTTAAATGATTAACGTTATATAGGTTAGGAGAATTATAAAAAGAGTTTCCTCACTATGTTTGCCTTCAATCACGAAGAAGCACGTGTTTATAAAACACACATATTTTTTACAAGAAGAAAATATAGTTGTTTGAACTCACGCCTTTGAAATGAAAGTCGACTGTGCCACACACAAAGTTACTAAATATTCTCGAAAACACCGTTATTATATTGGAATAAACGGAAAACCCACGAACCTTATTTTGGATTTTTAAATGTTTCGTCGCAGAACGTGGGACATCTTCAAGACCAACACTGCAAGGACACGGATTGCGACCTCTCGCCGGTCCGCAGTTCACAAATGGTTTGTGGATTTTCCGTTCATTCAAATATAATTGTATATTATATTAAGTACTTATATCAGAAATCTGGCACCCGTAAAACAAGCTTCAAGCTTACCATCAATTCACACAGCATCTAGCCCGATGCTGTGTGAATTGTTCAGCAATATTTGTTTATTTCATCAAACCACGACACTTTTCACAGTAAAATAGCACCGTTATTGGTCGAACTAGAAGCATTTGCGCACTCTTGTCTAGATTTTTCAGCAAACTTTTACCGATAAAGCTTTGAAACTGCTTTATATTCTGCGCACCCGCTCTGAACTCACGAGTACTGGCCAAGAGTGAGAACTAGTTTTCGTTCTAAACGTGTTCAGTTTCCACCTCTGTAAAGTACTACCTGAGCTATTTTGTAGCAGGTTTGTTCAAATAACTTCTTGGTGTAAAGGGGATTTCGTTCCTGATATTCTTTATTATATTCAATGCTGTTGTGCCTTGTTTAAAACGTTCTTCCAGTGTATTCTGAATATAAATAAGTGGGGAATACATATTTTATGTATTTATACCAATTATATTTGTTTACTTCTATGTGTCGTTTAAGAAAACCATTATTAATAATTAATATACGAGTATTATAATTATTATAATAAATCTTGGTGGCTAATATCGTATGTGATATACCCACGTTTTAGGGTATTTGGTATACTGACCACTTTGTTGTTAGCATGAACGAACCACTATACACACACACAAATAAAATAAAATAACAACTTTAGAACTACATCTTTTTACTAACTACATAAGTTTATTTAATAAGAGTTTTCGTGTTTATGTGTATAAGTTTTACCTATTATAATGGGACCCTAAAGGAATTTCTAAATCAAGGTGCGATTGAATCCCATAACTTGTCTCGTAAATAACAAACTTCGATTACCCCATACAAGAACACAACTACATTAAATCAAATAAGTTCTAATGACGAACTTAATGATAATCACTGCTAATACAGGCTTTCATAGGCACCAAATAAATCATTTTATTTTCTAGAGTAAGCAATAAATATCACTGCTCTCTATTCTGCCGTCATATTGCTAAAAAACCGTAAACTGACATTTTGCCAAAATTGACTTTTATACACAGCACGAAAGCGTAAACTTTTCTCTATCTTCTAGTCTGGGTCTCATGGCTCTATCGTTTATAATGCCTGAGATCTGGACCCCTCGTACACCGTTAACTACATCATTTTGAGACATTTTCAATTCTTAAACACGGTTATCAAGCATTTCTATACTAAAATACCGCTAAACGCCTCTAATCGTGAATTTAAGGCTTTCATTCTCTTGGCCCCACAAACTTAGAAAACAGTTACATGCATAAACAATACTAAATGACCGCTATCTGACTTTAACTTTTTTATAACTATTTCCACCCTCATGATATGATTAGGACTTACAATGTCTAAAACACAGTTTTTGTACTCGTACAACACTAAAGAGCCGCTAAACGCCCTTAGACGTAAAATCGTAGGAAAACTTAGATATATTTTAAACAATTACACGCCTAAAAGACAGTCACTGGTTTTAAGAAATGAAATATGACGTTATTGTCTAAGTAATTAAAACGTAATAAAACAGTTAACTGACAATGCAACACTAAAACACGTCTACCTGCTCTACCTTTTTATGCGTTTCGCTCCCTTTCTTGGTCGTGTCGTGGACCTTGTGGAGGTCTGACGTGCGGCGCGTTAGGATAAAAATCAGCGAAAATGATTTCTGAAGAAAGAAAAACACTAAATATAGATTTATATGAACTTTATTAAATATTTAGCGCATGTTTTGTTGTAGGTTCCTGAATTTTTGAACGGCATAGCGATATAAAATAGTCTTTGAAAGAGAGAATCAAACGTACGAAATCACGTTGATCTATTATAATATTTCGAGGTGCTCGATTGAAAATAGGTATATATTATTTAAGGTACTTAACAAGTAGATCGCCGAAAATATTGTTTATTGTGTTAAGGACGAATGTGAGCATCTGGACAAATATATAACTACTTTTTACATTCTGGTTATCACGCTGTCTAATTGTTCAATTATTGTTTTTTTCTGCTATCAATTAATAAATATATTTTTAATTACCTGGAAATACGATAATGAAAAGAGCCGTTACTTATTTCGAATAATTTATGACGTGACATGTCCGAAGTATTCACTTCCTGGCTCCGATAAAACAACTTAGTGGGATTCTGTAACTCTTTTTCTGTAACATTTCTTCCTTTTGAATACTAACAAAAGTGTTGTCCTTTCTACCATCAAAATAAATATCACATACATCGCAATTTGCATTCTGTAAAGCTGTTCTGACTGTACCAGTAGTTCTCACATGGCGCACCCTAGATAGATAGATAGAACATTTATTCACTGAATCACGCACACAAATTACAATAAAACACAACCATACATAGAAAGAGAAGCACAATTTTTAAACCATGTAAAATAACTTGCAAAAAACTTAATCTATAAACTATGTGTGTTGCGTGACACAGCGAAGAGGGTTCAACTCAGCGTGATGTCGACTGAACTAGATATCCAGTCTTAGTTCTCCAGAACTTAGATCGATCAATGACGCTATATATCAGTATCGTTTGGAGAAACAATTTCCACATCATTCAACACTAAAGAAGCTATCAAAACCGTGGCTCTGTCAGATACTCCGCGAGAGCTAGCGATGGTAAACTTAACCTCTTCTTTTTTGCTGATGGCGCGGCAAATGGGTTTTTTATTGGACTAGATGCCTCGCTATTGCCAGAACTAGCACTGGTACTTTCAATCTCACATTATCTGTTAAGAATCGGGAACAGCTTGGTTTCCGAAAAACCGTGCTGTTCCCGATTCTCAATAAACTTGCAATAAACTTGTTTTTTCTTATTTTTTTAGCAACTGCAAATATCAAATAATCTATGAGACTCAGCTGTAAATGTATTGATGTTCTGTTTATGTTGGTTTGACGACCATAATAAGGTTTCATTAAACTTCTGTATTTATCATGAAAGGTGCGAATTAACTTTAATACTCTCTTACGGCTTACAGTTGGCAGCGACGCTTTTTGACATATATAGTTAATATTTCTTCAGCCAATATTTCGGATATGACATGGACAGTCGGCTCTTTTGTTGTTTTGTCTGTCTTTAATTGATATTTAATGATTATAATATAATTCATAACAACATTATAAGTAGGCAACTGGGACACTAGTAACTTCTCTGGCAAACCAAATACGGGACAGGACGTCGATTGTCGAGTTTTGACTTGAGACATTGTACTGTAATAAACAAAATTAATGGGTATTAATTAATGATCTAGATTAAATTAACTGTCAACATTACATTGTAAATACTACTTACATGAGTCGCATCTTTAATCTGAGCTTTTAGAACCGAAGTCTCTCACAAATAATACAATTGCAATTCGCGCAACACGTCTAGGCGTAAAATTTTTGTATCATAAACAAACAGGGCAACGCTCAGAATCAAATTACGCGGAAATATGACGAAAGTATTTTTTTTAAACTGATTCTAATCTGTAATTCTCATACTTAAGTATGAGAATAATTTTACCGTCGCAACTTCAAGACTGATTTTGCATGGCAAATTAAACATGGTAAATCGCTAGGCGATCACAGTTCATTTGCTTAACAGTAAGATTTTATCAAACTAAGTTTTAAAATGTTCTTATATATAAGCATTTGCAACCTTATGATACATACCATAACTATAAACAATATTAATATGATTCAATATTGTTTTTATTGCTTTGAATAAAAGATAATCGTTAAATTTTGTACAATTTAATCATGATTTACCATTTTGGAGGTGAGATAAAATGTAGGAAGCATAGACTTAGCCGTTTAATTATAATTATGTTATGAATCTACAAGTACATTTTTCAACGCTAAAACACAGTTGGATAAAATGTTTCTTACAATACTGTGTTTAAGTCTAGATCCATATCTCTTACTTATACCACAAAACAACAAATAAACCGTTAAAGGTTTTTAACGGTGTTTTAAGAATTAGAGCTGGTCCAATTTTCCATACAATGCAATGCAAAAAGACGACTAAGTGATTTAACTGTGTTTTAGTTAAGCATTTGTGAAAAACTGTATGTAAGCATAAAATCATCATACAGTTTCACTAAGATACAACACTTAAAAGCCGCTACGCTTCAGCTGACTGCTTTTTAGTGTTGCACACCCCCACTTTATGAAGTAGATGACCATTGTCTAAAACACAAATTTTTCAATAAAAACTCATGTGTTTAATTTGATGTTCCCGTTTCATACTCAAATAGAAGCCCCAGAAATTATTCAAAAAATGGTATATGAAAGAAGACTGTAAGTCTTCACAAAGTCTAGAATTAAACATTTTTCACGTTTTTGCTCGTAGCCAACAATTTGGGTTTGTCACTTTACGGTTTTTTAACCATAGGACGGCAGTATTGAATAAATTTAATCAATATTGGTGGACAATTCGCTCAGCAACATCTAGCCCCTTGGTAAGTTCGAAGCTTGTGTTACGGGTGCTAGATAATCTTTTTCCAACTGGTATTTTTCCCAGAACGTTAACATATTCTACTACACAAATACCATCCAGGCTATTAATATGTACGTAAGGTTTAAAGGTTAGCGATATTAATTAGCTGAAGCGCCCGGTAGCTAAGAATAGGCGATAAAAACCTCATCTGAATATTAATTGATATCGATGGCTTTAAGCTTGGCGTGGGATCGGAAATCTGTTAAAAGATTTTCGTGATTTCGTGAGCACAAAACGCACATTGGTTTGTTAATCACCAAGCTAGCCATTGCCTTTTGTTATTGCATGCTAATTTTGTTAATTAGAAAAAAAATATGAATTATCATCATCACCGTCCCATCAGCAGTTAAAAAAAATGAAAAAGTAAGTGCGAGTTTAAACACGTCGTTAATTTAATACCACTTCTAAAAATAGTACCAAAATAGAACCAAACCAATACTTCAGACGCTAAGGATTTTATTTCACCATACTATTTCCTACCAATCTGGAAAGCTTGGTGATTGTCCCAAATACCCCAATATTTATTATTGAGACTATTGGGAAACATGAATGTAATGTTTTGGGATGAACGGAGCAAAATACCTATTGGGTAGAAAAATCTTGGGTCGAACGGGTAAGCACTCGAAAATCCGTGTCCAATACTCGGACGTAAAACCACAGCACTATTTGAGGACAACATTCTGCCGGTTTAAAGTTATACGCGCTAGCAACATGAATCAACACCAGACCGGAAACTAACGCCGCCCGCCGAGTCCGCCCGCGCCACAATGAGCATGGCACGCGCATGACGTCACAGCGTGTCTATTCAACGCCTCATATTGTTCTTCTAGACAAGTTCTGGACGTTCAGACAGTTGGCGTTGGTTTTTGAATAGATGCATTATGCCAGTGTGTTTGTTGCCAGTGATATAGGTACCTAAAGATTTTAAACAAGGTATCTAGTATCTACTAAGGATATACAGACAGAGAGTGGTAAAGAATTCAACCGATCAGTTTTTCGATCTTTGTACTCTATTACGTTTTATAGATAAACTCACACAGAAAACATTGTCTTTCCAATCTCTGTGGCGCAGTGGGCGAAGGTCTACCTGCGACGCAGGAGTTTGCGGGTTCGATTTTCGCACTCGGCACTAAATTTGTAAGTTTTGCAGTTGTTCGGGTGTTCTATATATATAAATAATACTAGCTTCCGCCCGCGGCTTCGCCCGCTTGAAATTAGTATTGTAAAATAATATTGTATTGAATTAAAATATATTTAATATGTTATATTATTTTTATTTATAATGTTTATTCAAAATACATACAATTCCGTCTTATATAATAAGAGTTTAAAAGTAACTAAATGAATATTCTAGTTTTACCAAATCAATATGTTTTCTATAAAGTAATTGATACTTTCTTATTTTGTTCAAAATTCGCCGAGATTCATTGCTGTCATATAGAAGTAAGGATTTGAGTGGCTCCTCGGGGTTACCAATCGTTGATATTGATAATTTGCCTCCAGAACAGCACATACCTGGGGTCTCTTCCTTCCACTTGAGTGCCTCACATTGTCTGCATTTATTGGACATTCTACCTTTAGTTTAGTTTAGTTTGGGGACTCCTTTTTCCACAATTGGACTCAAATTTGGTCATTTGTGCGTGGTTGGTCCGCTAGTGTAACCAGCCTAACTCCGACCAGAAGCACAGAATCGTCCTGGGGTCATCGCAGGCTTCACGGAGTGACCTCGGCAGTTGGAGGATTTGAATTCGTTCCGCTGTTACTCCCTCGCATTCCAGGACATTCTACCTAAGAGGACTAATCGATGATTAAAGTAATCAATTAACGGATCATAATCAAAAGCAGCATCGGCAAATGCCTCCCACGTATTCATCGTAAACGTACGTCTCCTTTCTGCTTGCCGCTCGGAATTAATTAAACGTCGTCTACGTTTTTCTTCGGAGGTCTCTGCGGCTATGTACGAAGCTTGTCGCTCAGCATCTAAGTTTTGGCGAGCTTGGGTCTGTTGTGATGTCTCAGCAGCTTTTTGAGCCTCGTGACGCTCGGCATCAATGACTTGGCGAGCTTGGGTCTGTTGTGATGTCTCAGCAGCTCTTTGAGCCGCGTGCCGCTCGGCATCAATTACTTGGCGAGCTTGGGTCAACGTCTCAGCAGCTCTTTGAGCCGCGTGACGCTCGACATCTAAAGTTCGATCTGTGAATCCTCTTCCGATTCCAATGTTCTAGCGAGTTTAGCAGCCCGAGCTCTGCTAGAGCTATTAGCTAAATTGGAATTTCTTTTGCGAGGCATCTTTGAAAAACAATCAAACTACAAATCAGTAAAAAGACAACCATTAAAAAGTTAAAGTCGATGTCAAAGTCATTCGTAATTACAACCATAGCATAAAAATTAGAAAGTAAGTAGGTTAAGTTAGTTTTACACCAAGTACGACCTATTTTATTAATTAAAAAAGTGGCCAAGTGCGAGTCGGACTCGCCCATGTAGGCTTCCGCAGCAATTTATTATTTATTTTCATTTTATTTCTTTTATAAATTTTTTATATTATATGAAATAGTTTATGACTTATTATAAAAAAACTACTCAATAGATTTCGTTCAAACCAATTTTCGTTGGTAGTTTTTGTGCTAAATATATATTTATATATATATATTTTATATATTTTGTAACCATAACATTCTCTTATTTTAGAAATTAGAGGGGGGAGGACACTCATTTTTCCACTTTGGAAGAGTCTCTCGTCCAAATTATTTAGTTTAAAAATAAATGTTGTTATAAACCTTATTATGATTTTTAAAGACCTATTCATAGATACCCCACATGTATAGGTTTGATGAAATTTTATTTTTAAAGTTTCGGTTCTAAGTATGGGGACCCCCAAATGTAATTGTTATTTTTTCAATATTTAACGACCGTCTACTGTCCATGGTACTAAACCAAAAAACGTTTCGCCCTTTTGGTTTCCAATTTATGTTTTATCTATGGCTCTATATTGCTGCCTGTCGTACAAATGTCAGTTGAATAATTGAGCAAAACAAAACTTGCCGAAAATTAAGAAATCCCATACAAAATTTCAACCTCTATTTCAACCCCTTTATCCCTTTTTTTCCAAATAAAAAGTAGCCTATGTTCTTTCTCATGGTCTAAAGATTGTCTGTACCAAATTTCATCAAAATCGGTTGAGAGGTTTAAGCGGGAAAGCGTAACAGACAGACAGACAGACAGACAGACAGACAGACAGAGTTACTTTCGAATTTATAATATTAGTTGGGATAAAGATATCTAGGTATGTTTATTCTTTTAAGTATACTAAATTATCTTGTACCCGTGACATTGACTATTAAGTCATTAGAACTTTTAAGTTCATTAGAACTTCGCAATAAAAGTTAAATTAAGTTCTAGAAATTTTACTACGAGACTGTCATTTATAAATGGAGTATTCATAACAATTAAATAAATAACATTTCTATGTAATTAAGTTGCTCCAAGTTACAAATTATTCACTGCATTCACTAAATTTCACTTTTTAAATTGTTCACTAAAAGCTTTATGAAGAATAATTATACTTTTGCAGTTTTGTAAGTCTATCTTCAGTTGACATTTTCTGCTTTTATTGCAGTATATAAAGAATAAGTTTTAATTAAATTTTATCTTAGAGCACCAGTTGCAGTCATAAAAAAGGCTATTCAAGTATTTTCATGACACTCTTGTATGTTTTATACTTCTTAACACCCAGACACTCGGATCAAATATTTTTATCCCGCATCCTCTTGAGTCTCAGGCGGACCATCACCTGCTGCGCCACAGAGGTCGTCAAAATGTCAGTAATAATGGTCTATGTAAATGACTTAGTCGCTAAGCCAAAACTCAGATGGGTCAAGACTAAACCGTATTAAAGGCACTACTATCTCAATACGATAGTTTGCAAATTACGTCTTTTGGAGCTTCAAACAAAAAACTTAAATGATAACCTAATAATTAATCTTTTTACAAACAAAGCCCGAATCAAACTGCCTCTACTATTAGATAATGATGATGATGACTATGCGACTACCTGGGAAGTATACTCTATCAAACGAAACAATAATTTTCCAAATCGGTCCAGGCATCTTTGAGCAATCGGTGATCATACATAAAAAATATATCAACGAATTGAGAACCTCCTCTTTTTTGAAGTTGGTTAAAAACCACAATACATACGACTTTAATTAAGTGTTAGTGATTCGGTTGATTTTTTTACATTTTTCTATTAATCTGTTTTTAACGTAATAAATCTTCACGAATTTCCCACCTGCTTTCCAAGTCTGTTTGTCACAAAAACCCCAGAAATAAAAAAGTAAAAACTTTATTCAGCATTCTATACAATGCACGCGAGTACGTGTGGCGAATCTGCGATCAACACGGTATGTGGAAAATTACACGAAAATGTTTGCAAGCTTCCGTTCTGGAATATTTTTACCTTTTAGATATATGTATCGCGGAATGTTTGATTGTTTGAATTGGAAAACACAACAATATACATACAACATACATATTTAACTAAGCTAGTTTGTGGTCGGCTTTTGAAATTAATTACAGTTCGTATGAATGATTATGTCACTCATCGTTACCACAGTAATTTGGCAGGATATAAGTACTATAATAATAATATATTTTAATAATAAATCTGTTAGGGTCGGTCATGGAGTAATTTAGTTTGTTTTCAGAGATATTGTGTTTATAGGCTCACACTTAACACTCCTCTCAACACATGACTTTCATCTGTTCATCTTCTATCCTCCATTTTATCTCTATCTAGTATTACCATTAGAGATATAACTTTTTAAACTATCATGGTTTTTAACTATATTTGAACATGAAACGGGTAACATACCATGATTTAATTGTTTTTGAGTTTTCCGATATTTCGACACTGTTGCAAGCGCCATGTTCACGGACAAACTGATGACACCGGCGGGGCGGCGGGTAGGCAGACCGTTATTGACAAACGAAACGATCTACCCTCTTCCTGAGTCTTTTATTGCGAGTTTGAATGTCACTGTCACTGTTATCACCTGTTTCATTTACGAATGCAAGACGATCGCGACATATACTACACTCACCGTATCTGGCCGGGCGGCCGGCAATACACTTTTATGATTTTTGCATAACTCCACCACAGGTTTCCACGTTCCAGACAACTGGAAGCCATCTTCTCGATTAAAATTCCTGTGTTTGGTAATCTCAATGGCCTCCTGAACTAATCTTGGTATATAGAATCTCTCTGTTGAGATTACTTGGGGGTGATGCAATTCGATCCAGTGATTTGAGCCCGACTCTAATAGGTGTTGAGCGATAGCTGACTTGTGGACGTCTGCGTTTTTTACCGCTCTTATATGTTCCCCTATCCGACAGGCAATAGTTCGTTTTGTTTGACCTATATACGAACTCCTACAACTGCAGTCAACTTTATATACACCCGGTTTATCCAGTGGGAATCTATCTTTAGGTGTTCGCAGGAAATTTGATATCTTTTTCAGTGGTGTGAAAACTGTCTTTACGGACGACTTCTGCAAAATATTTGCTATTCTGTCCGTCACACCTTTGATATATGGTAGAAAGGCTGGTCTACGTTCTACCATACACCTGCGCACTCCGGGGGATGACCGTGGAGGTAGTGTACGTCGCTTGTAGCCATTTCGTTCAAGGACCTCTTTAATGTGAGCCAGTTCATCGGCTAAATACCCACTGTCACATAAGTCGTACGCTCGGTTTGTTAGCGACCTCACCACAGAGTTCAGATGTCTCGGATGGTGGTGTGAAGTTGCATGGAGGTACTTGTCTGTATGTGTCGGTTTCCTATAGACACTGTGACCCAAACTTCCGTCCCCACGCACTCTCACCATGACATCCAAGAAAGGTAAACATCTATTGCTCTCTAACTCATATGTAAACCGGATCTTGCTGTGTATGCCATTTAGATGTTCTAACATATAAGTTCAGTTTCCGAACTGTTTCCTCCCAAAACACAGAAAACGTCATCCACATATCTCTTCCACAACTTGACCTGGACAGGGCTTGACATGATGGCAATGTTTTCGAAATACTCCATTCAAATATTAAACAAAGCCAAAACCGGATATCGGAAAACTCAAAAACAATTAAATCATGGTATGTTACCCGTTTTACCATTAGAGATTATCTAGGTATTAGACCTAGATAATATCTATCACTAGCCCCAATATTAAATTACAGAAGATCTCAAAAGCTACAAACGAGATTAAAACAATCAACGTGTCAGCTTCGAATCTCGTATCTAGTTGACACAAGCCTTTGTCTTCTTGGTCACGTTTTTGCCTCGTCATCAAGCTCAAAAGACTCTACAAATTGTGCATACAACCATTGGCTAACTGCCAGCATTATGAATGTAGTGTTCGGGACTAACGAGCGAATTATTCAGACGTCTAGTTATTTTCAAGAACTTTTTGTCGACCTGCAAGTTAATTCGATTTCTATGAATTAATATTCAGATACTTGTAAACTTAGTGACATTGCACACTGCGTTATATAACGCGGTTATATGCGCAGTTATTGCGTTATATAAAACGTGTCTTTGCAAAGAGCGTCTTCTACGCGTCTACAGAGTTATTATAAAAACTAGCAATGGTATCGATTCTGCATTTGCTGAATGTTCAGAGTATAAAACGCTTATTGAGTTAGCTTTTATTATGAACCGATGTCAGAATAAGGGCCTAGTCTTATTTTGGCGTCCGTGTTCAAATCACCTAATGAACGTTAAGAATCTATCGTTCTATGAACAATACAAAGTTCCTTAACTAACCGGTTGTAGTGCTATTGTATGTAGTTTCCAACTGAAACAATTGATTGGTTGCATAATGATTATGACTTGTATTAGCTCCCTATTACCACATTAGGTGTAATCTTACGAATGACACCACTCCATCACAATCAAGTCCTTGTCAATCTGTCACATTACAGCAACAGATTATGTTGTGAGGAAATCAGCGTTCATTGAATTATGCAAATGATTGATTAGATAACGGCAAAGCGTGAGTTTACCGTCGTAATTGAAGATGGCAAATGGCTAAGACTCGATGATCCTTCTTGTGATGATTACATTCTAAAATGTCGAAACAAGTGAAGCCATATGGATCTATAGTAATTTGATTCGACATGGAAATGGTACGAGTATAGCCGCTTGAATTGTTTTGTGAAGTCGTTGACGAAATCATTGTGTTCTTAATGTGACCAAAGTGAAAACAAATGAATGGAAATCAGTAATGGTAAGGTAATAAAAAAAAATTGTTTGTAAATTATATATAAATAGTTTTGCGTAGTGCTACAGCAGCCGCTTCTCGCAACTGAGGTATTGGAAACTATAAAAGATTAGCGCTGTGTTAAAGAATTTTATGCTTAGAGATTCCTTCTTCCTTACAGTCTCATTGCAAGAAGTCCTTATGCCTCAAATTGAATTTCTTAAGAAAGAAATCTGTATTGACTAGATTAAAAGCATTTTTAGTACACAAATCAAATAAACGACAGCGGCAAATTGGACGGAGGATAAAAAGGAACGCACAATGTTGTGAACGTTGAAATTGCCTTTTTATTTCGCTCTCGCGAACAATGATAAAGGTTCTTACAAATAAAATCACTGCGAAGTAGTTAATAAAAATCCGTAACGATAAATTTCAAAAATGCGAGAGTGCGTATTGCTCTCTTGGGAGGTATAAAGTTAACAAATTGCTGCAATTTCCAATGTATACGGGTTTCGATGGGCATTTCAATGGTGATTTTAATACACGATACAAAAGATAGAAGCTGCGACTTTTGGTCGTGTGTCAGGGCTTGTACTCATTAACAGAGATTTGTACTCGGTTGGAGCAGAATGGATTGGCCACTAGATTTTCATAAATCAGACAGCCTTTTGGATTTTTAGTAAGAAATGAGGTATAAAAAAAGACGCTTACGAAACTTTTTCATTGTAGTGGCTTCACTGGCTGAATTAAAGGAAAACATTGATAAATTATTGATAGGGTGCGGTGCATCTTAAAACAATCTAGGCATCGTGATCCACTTTTGGATCTGCTCACACGTTAAAGGTCACATCATGTTGGGAGGTTGGCACATTATAACATCCTCACATTATAGAAAATGTTCCTGTTGTAAAAAAACAGGCATTTTCGTATTTATCTGTAAAATAGTACAATGGTTAGATCACTCGGATTTACGAAATAAATCTGAAACTATCATTTAATATTATAGAAATAATATATAACCTAAGAGCCCGTGATGGCCAGACCTTCCTTTAATTCACAAGCGTGAAAATTCTTTCATGTGTATGTCTAACATGTAAGAATAACCCCCAAACATGAAACCTGGATCGCGGTTCCTTTGGGAGATAACAACCTTTTACCTGTTATCTCCCAAAGGAACCGCGATCCAGGTTTCATGTTTGGGGGTTATTCTTACCTATGTTAGACATACACATAAAATAATTTTCACGCTTCAGAATTAAAGGAAGGTCTGGCCATCACAGGCTATTAGTCTATATTAAGAGCCCGGTCTGGCCAGACCTTCCTTTAATTCTGAAGCGTGAAAATTCTTTCATGTGTATGTCTAACACAGGTAAGAATAACCCCCAAACATGAAACCTGGATCGTGGTTCCTTTGGGAGATAACAGGTAAAAGGTTGTTATCTCCCAAAGGAACCGCGATCCAGGTTTCATGTTTGGGGGTTATTCTTACCTATGTTAGACATACACATGAAAGAATTTTCACGCTTGTGAATTAAAGGAAGGTCTGGCCATCACAGGCTCTTGGTCTAATGGCGTCTACACACCAAAGCCGGCGGCCCGCCGGCACAGCCCGGCGGCCCAACCCGCCGGCCTTATTTTGTACAATCATGGTACAAAATAAGGCCGGCGGGTTGGGCCGCCGGGCTGTGCCGGCGGGCCGCCGGCTTTGGTGTGTAGAGCGCTTAATAGAAGTTTTCTTTAAATTGATTGCCGCGTTATAAAAATAAATAAATGCATGTAATCATGAAATTATCAAATCATTATCTTTGGTCGCGCAAAAATCGCGTCTGATAGAAATATTTCTAGGTTTTTGTATTGATGTAGCATTCAGAACGAAACTTTATGATATCATCAGTGGCTCGAGGACCTAACACTTATAAATTATGAGAAACGAATAGGTACTTTTTAGTTCTACTATGTGAGAAATAATAGTAGTTTATGAGGCAATGTAAACAGGACGTTAAGGCCAAGCAATCGAGGTGTATGACTGATTCTGGAAATGTTTCTTAAAATGTTTGCTTCAAATTTACACTAAACAAACTAATAACTAATAAAAAAAGTAATAACAAACGGAGCTTTGTAGGAAATTATAAAAACATTCACACAGTATAAAAATATGAGCTGTCTTTTAAATTTTTTAGAGCCATATACTTATTTTTGGTTAAATGTTAGTTTTCCTAAAAGTAATACCAATATTATGTTGAACTCCAGCTTATTTCCCCTTTTCTCATGTTATATTTTAAGATATACCGACCACGGGACTGTTGGTGATCCATTCTATTAATAAATAAACATATGATGTTCCGTCAATTTCTATGTAGTAAATGTGTATTTTTGTAACTATTCTATATCTCTATCTGAATGCGTTCTACATTGAAACAGACAAGTCCATTTTACATGGAGTAACTGTTTGACTATATTCTACTATGTAGACTTAGCGTGTGTAAACAAAGGCAAGCTGCAAATTAGTCAGGATTCAAGTTTGTCGTGATTAATTGAGCGTGAGGCAGTATCCCGGCAATCAGCTCTTTGGAATATTATTATTTCTTACCCTAATTTACTTTGATGGGGTAGGTAGGTAAAGTTTACAAAAGTTTTTACTAAACATCAGTATGTGAGATACCTCGTCAGACCTTTATAAACTGAGGTTTATATAAAATTTGTCTTATTCTATATACTTACCTACATAATGTTATTAAAATAAATTTTTAAATTACATGCAATTAATTACCAACGGAATCCACATCATTAACGCCGGAAGTACAAAATAGAGAATTATAAAATAGAGGTACAGTGTAAAAACACACGCACTTTACTCTAGATAACTTATTTTAAGGCGATAAAAGGCCTTACAATAATTTTCTTTTCCTTTTCTTATTCCGGAGGCGAACCTTTATGACTTTAATTAATATTTTGATTCATGGACCTAGAGCGAAGGTAAACCATAATTAATTACAATGATGATTGATGAATGATGTAATGCAGCCAAATTATAAGGTAAATTAATCATGGGGTGTACGCTTTTATGAACGATATACTTAGTATGGAATTTCTTACATGTAAATTTTGCTGGCTTCGAGCTTTAGATGTTTTGAGCCGTGTTGGCTAAGTGGTAGCATTGTCACACTTGACTTTCATTCAAACGTAGTGGGTTGGAACACCACCGCGCATCTCTGGATTTTTCTTCTAGAAAAAATTATGTGTTCTTTAAAAACACTTGCTCTAACTGTGAAGACAAGTTTAAATTTTTCCCAGCCATTTTAAGACTTAGAAGTTATTATTACAAAAATTATACAATAAGATACTAGTTAGTTAGTTTATTATAATGGTCCCTGCGCTAAATTAAGCACAATTTGCCAGTGTCAAGTGTTTTATAAATTTACAAAATTATAAAGTTGTTACTTGTGTGATCGCCATTTTGGCAATCCCAAAACGCTTAGATACTAAGACTATGCCGATTTAAATGATGACATCTAATCAAAACCTGACAATTCGCAAAAACAATCAAGCTCAAATACTCACTCCGTCAGTCATTTTCCAAGTCGTAAAGGAAAGAGAAGTTCTCAGCCTGATCCAAGAGGAAAAGAGGTTGTATATCACCCGGTACTTTTCCGGTTTATAAATCAAACATCACGGATATCCCTACAAATGAGGGCGCGCACTTTTTGCTGCGAATGGTTTGGTTTGTAAATTGATCCCGAGGAGGAAACGCACATGGGTGTAGAAATTTCTTTGATATATTTTGGGTGGTTTATGGTTAATAAATTTGCTTTTTAAATAAGTAATTCACTCACATTCTTAAAAGTCTAGTCCAAATCTAGCTTAAATACAGTTTCTGTTATTAGGTTCGTCCGCTCTATTCCTCCGTTTTCTCACCTTTAAAACCAAAAGCTCCTAAATCGTCCCAGCCGTTGAATCATACAATCACAACGAAAGCTGCATTGATTTTTATTTATATGTATAAGTATAAATAGAAATAAGGCTATAAATATATATGTAGTAAGGATAGTAGAGTGGGTAATACAATTGTTATAATAGTCTTATTGATAAATATATCACTAACGAAGGATGTTATTAATTAGCTACATCCTGTTTGCTTACAATGACGTTATCGTTCTGATGGTAGATAGAAAAGAGAAGACAAGAAGTTACTCGATTCTAAACAATGTTATAAGTTAATTACAAAGCCGTGATTAGTTAGCCGTGTAGGCTAAGTGATAGCTCTCGACTTTCAATCCTAAGGTCGTGTGTTCAGGCCCCGCCGCGCACCTCTGCATTTTTATTAGGAAAAGGGGCAACATGTGTTTTCATTTTTTGAAAACACGTGTTCTAAAGGTAAAGGCAAACATCGTGAGGATACCGGCATGTTCTGAGAACTTTGAAAAGTTTGAACGACATGTAACATCCACCAGCCCGCACTTAGCCCGATGAAATAAGGCCTAATCTCTCTTGTCAAGAGATATGTTCCTAGCGGGATCATTAATAGAGGTCATTATGTTCCAAGATCTTAATGTGTAAATGTATGCATATTGTTATGTAGGAGAGAACCGAACACAGTAATGGATTGTAACTATTATGATAATGATGATTTTCATTTGTTTGTACAAGTAGAAACTACAGGCAGTTAAATTATAATCTGTCGAATGCAAACTGCGCTTAAGCAGACCATTTTCCTTGTTAATGAAGGCAGGTATTAGTGGTAGATAATTAGCAGAGCGTGTAATAGACAATTAAACCTTAGCTACGTTAACTTGCTCTTAACTCTTATAACTGGAAACATTGCGATAAGAAATTACTATGATTATATAAATACTAATTTGTTATATACTAGCGATCCGTCCTTGCTTTTGCTTTGGCGAATTATATTTAAATATATATACAAATCAATTCCACTTTTCGTTTCAATTTTATAATTCAAGGCAGGGCCTATTAAGGGGTTTTGGTTTTAAAATAGTACACACAGTGGGAACCACTTTGTACTATACTAACTATTTATATTGATTGAAGGAGAGCGTGTTATATATTTTTTTTTATTAATATTTTTATCCCTGGTCGTCAAATCATTTAAGAATTTTAAATAGTCTTCTAGTAGCTAGGTAAACTAGGTTTCATATTTTCAAAAAAATATATATGTGCAAAAATTTATATAATTAGCATTAATTTATAGCCATTTTTTTTAATTAACCTAAGCTCTCCCACTGCTGGACCTTTCCCAACTCTTTCCAGCAGCCTCTATCGAGGTCAGATTGATGACTTTTAAAAAAAGTTCAAATATTATTCTTAAACAAAATTATAAATAAAAGTAATATGGCTCCTGTGGAAAATCACGACCTAGAATAACATAATTTGTTCCACACTTTCTCAATTTATTATAGGCCGGGATCCGTAGTACATGGAAATCATGTGATTACTAACAAGCTAATTTTTGGTGAGTAGCTTCGTTTCGATGAGACGTCCAAAGATATCCTATACCCAACTCTCGATTGTGGTAGCTAACAGAGATATCAAGGATTAAAAAATTCAAGGATGTAAAACCGGGATAACGGACCACAAAATTTGTCGGACAATATGTCCGTTAGATTTTATAAATATTAATCAAGTATACAACAAAAAATCAGCTGGTTCATAGTAATCATTTAAATTGACCTCGTTTTCGACACATTTTGGAAATGGCGGACTCTTTGATCAAACCATAGGTTTTGTAGGACAAACATGTTTTTATATAATTTAGATAATTATCTTGAGATATAACATATTGTCCTACAAATTTCGTGGTCTGTTATCCCGTTTTTACATCCTTGAATTTTTTAATCCTTGATATCTCTGTTAGCTACCACAATCGAGAGTTGGGTATAGGATATCTTTGGACGTCTCATCGAAACGAAGATACTCACCAAAAATTAGCTTGTTAGTAATCACTTGATTTCCATGTACTACGGATCCCTGACTATTATATTTTTGATGTGACCCAATCAGATTTATTGGATCAGAGCAAATTATATCCAATTCACCAAATACAAACGTGTATTTATCACATTAAACATGCAGGATTAATTAAGGTTCTGGTGGATTTCCGTGCCAGCTAGCAACCTCTTTTTAATTTTATTATGAGGCTGCCACGAGTATGTATGGTGTAGGTTGGTATACCCATAAATATTTCAAAGTGCTTTCCAATTCATTTTCCATTATTAATATGAACATTGGATTTTTTTGAGGAAATCACGAATTGGCCTAAGCATTGGATTATCAAGATAGACCTAATAGAGGAATAAATAAGTAGTTGATTAAAAGCGTTGAAAAAAATTTTATAGTCTAAAAAATAGTTTCAATAAGAATAATACAAAGGTACGCGGCGGGGTTTGAATCCACGTCCTTCTGAATGAAGATTATGATGAGCAGAATTTGTTGCATAGAAAAATTATTTACATACATTTCTCAGAACTCTTTTTCGTCTAATAATAAACAGCAGACAACTTTGATTCTTATTAGAAGCTTTCACAGATGCTAATTCTGTGGCAATTTATAATGGACCTATAAAGAGGATTAGACGACAGAATGCGGTTGCAACACAAACCTTCTAAGCTATTAAGCTAACAGTCGCTCTTGTAAATGGTCTCTTAATAGTGTAACAGTGCGAGAGTCATTGTCGGCTCATTATCGCTTTCGTATAGATAGTATAAACTTATCCTATAAGGTAGGGTGGCCAAGCATTGTCCTTATCTGTAAAAACAGTAAAAACAGTTTCTAATATTAAATCATATTCAGTTTCTAATATTAAATCATATCATATTATATCAGTAAGAAAGAGTGCTTAACGTTTATAGTTTAAATTTAAATAATTCTTTATCAAAAATTTAAAGATATTTAGATAGAGATCAGACGATATAAATAACACAGGCACAGATTATATTATAGTTTTTACAGCCAGACGTAGTCCAAAATTTTATCTAACGCACTTATAACAAAATTTGTAATACAGTCAGTGACATCTCTGATAGCAACTTATCCAAGAAGCTTATCAAAAATTGGTTAGTAAGCTTAACCTATGAAATAAAACCGGCCAAGTGCGAGTCGTGGACGAAACTTGGTGACCCTACTTTATCTAGATAGAAAGCTCGCTTACCTTCTTTGACTAGGCGCTTTAGTTTTATCGTTCTTGTACGTGTTCGAACACCGAGTTAATACAACTTTCGATAAACTATAACTTTCATAGCATAGTTCTAAGTGCACAGTGTAAAAAATTTAGAGTTAATAAAAAAATTTAATTGGACCAGCGGTTTTTGAGATTACCGCGTTCAAACAAACTCTTCTCCTTTATAATATGAAGGATAGATTATGATGATGATAACGATAAACTAAAATAACTTAACCACAGTATGTTACAAATAATTACAAATAACAAATAATTTATTTGGAAATAAGGTACTTAGACTATTACAAGGTACGTAAATGAACGATGAGGTCACAAAAGTTGTAAACTGTGGAGTGACTTCAACGCCCGCCTCTCAGCAAGTTAAGGCTATTCTAAATTTCTCCGTATTTCGCTACACGATTTTTACAAATTTAAATTCGCGGAATTCATCTCGCTCTACTACGCTCCTTTTCATAAAACAGAAATTGAAGCTTTCGTTTCAAAACTCTTATAATTGATTTTGAAAAACTTTACTATTCGCTTTAGTTTTACTGATAATTTATAAAAATTTTATCTATTCCGATACCCTCATTTCATATACATTGCCTTAGTTCGTTTGAGGTGTGATAATCATTTCATTAAGACTTATCATCTCTCCTCTAGAAACGAATACGATATTATCGTACAAGTCATAGTATTTTAGTCAAGAAAATAAGGTTAGTAAAAAGATATTAGTTGTCGCAGTAGACCTCTGTCTTAGCCGGTCTATCGCAGGTTCGTAACTGGCCTCAGGCGATAACTTCAATGCAAATGATTGCATTGAATTTGCCTGTTCCTGTCTATTTCTACTTCCGCTAAGGCCGACCAGTTTTGACAAAATACCGTTTGTTTATGTAATAGTCGACGACTTTTATACATTTAACTTTATATTTTACCCTGAGGTACCGATGTAAAAATAGTAATATGCCATCTTTTCGCAGGTATCAACAAAATTTATAAGTACCGCTGCTACCCGTTATCTGATACATAATGCCAGATAACGGACAGCAGTGTCTTTATGATGTGTAGAATTGCTAAATCACCTAGTGAGACAACTAAAATGATGATTCATTTTATAAAACGGGAATTACTCACGTATTTACACAGCAGTTAAACAACTCTCACTCCTCCTGATAAAGACTGCTCTTGTTGTGGTCGAAACGTCGAGAGTTGTTTAACTCCTGTGTAAATACGTGAGTAATTCCCGTTTTATAAAATGAATAGTATAACTCACGAACATTTTGAAAGTGAAATAAAATGATGATGATAGATTTATGACCAGATAAATTTTAAAAGGACCACTATAAATCAACCAAGTATGAAAATCTTTAATTTGTAAATTTCTATACAATCTATTTTCTTGAATTGTTTTTAACAATTAAGTACATTACTCCATTACTTAATACACAAATTCCAAAAATTATAGGTTAAAATAAACATTACTATAATTTAATACAAACATGTAATTTCAACTTGGAATTTGAACTGGCCTTAAAATTATCTTATTACTTAGCTAGGAATTTTAATATTATTGTGCTATTATATTATAGTTTATCATCTAGGTAGGTACTTATTATACAAATTGATTATAATGTGTCTTAAGGTCCTTTATAAACAGTTTGTCAAAAATAATATGTACAATTGAATTATGTAATTACATTTATTATAATGCGTGTAACCTAGGAAAGACCTCGAGAAATTTGAAGGCAAAACACATTACAAAACTAAATACTAACTTAGATTACTGTTTGCAGATAAATTATTATAATTACACCTTAAAAGCCGTGTTGGCTCAGTGGGAGCACACTTGACTTTCATTCCGAAATTCGTGTGTTCAAACTCCGCCGCGCACCTCTAATTTCTCTTCATGTAAATTTCTGTGTGCTTTAAAAACACGGTGAAGGCAAACATCGTGAGGATGTCATTACGTCACTAAATATCAATTTCCCTTGTGAACTTTTCCATTCGAAGCTTAGCCGCTTTGAGCAGGTCTTTCGCGTCATTGATATGCCCTAGTATGTTATTGGAATGGTAGTTCGGCTTTGGCATAAACTCGTCAAAGTTGATCCTTCTTGTCTGCGCGATGCTCGCGTAGTTCAGTGCTGACAGCTTTGGAGTTCTGGTTCTGTTTGGACTGTTGTAATCCACACTGAACAATCCGAATTTAGTTCTGAAAAATGCACAATTATTCGATAGCAATTAGTCATATCTATTGCATAATTTTACTTATGCCATGTGGTAAGAGTTTTATTATATAACAGACTAGCTTTCCGCCCTGCGGCTTCGCGCGCTTTTTACACTTTCCCGCAATTTTCTTTGCTATATTATAGCCTATGTTACTCGGGGATAGTGGCGCTTTCCAAAGGTGAAAGAATTTTTGAAATCGGTCCAGTAGTTTCGGAGCCTATTCATTACAAACAAACAAATCTTTCCTCTTTATAATATTAGTATAGAAGACAAGCTGTATTTCTGTGTACTGTAGGTACTAACTTACTGAGATAACTAACCTGGTAAGCGTGGTAATAATATATGACTCGCAAATTAAACGGTTTTTATGTATACCTACCTGATGGAAGCGTACAAAATAAAAAGGAAATTTTGCATCTGTGTATTTTGCAATTTTGATCGCGAAATATGATGCACACTAAATATTTTATTATGTGAAAAAACTGTTAAAATTATTTTACATTTCGCCCCGGTACACTAAACTCTTAACTAGAACTATTTGTACCTACTATGTTTTACGAAGTTAAATATTTTAAAATAACTCAATTTATTGATTAATTGATTCAATCTTGTTTAGCTGTCAAGATCAATTATCAAGGCGGTACATTATTTTTATTTGCTTCTATAACAATAAACCTCCACGGTCATGATAGTAATTACAGTTAAACAATTATTGTAAATTGTAATGTTAATATTCATAAATTCAGGCCCTGATGTGAACAATAAGATCCCGGGCTTCGGTCAGCTGTCGTGATTCACGATTCACAGGTAGTTATTAAATAAATTATAATTATTATTGTTACAATTTTAAAAGTAAAAAAAAACTTTGATTGTAATTGGCTTGGTTGATGATAGGAGGATAATTAGTATAATTAATTCATTTATTTTACATTAGAAAACCAGCGTCTAAAAATACATAAACAAACTTAAAACATAAAAGCCAATAATAGGTTCTCACGGTTAGAAATAATATGATTGACTCTTAACACTATCAACGCTCATGACGCACGTATGTATCTATCTAAAGCACGTGATCGTTCACCGCAAACACTGTTTGTGTTTTTTTTTCAGTTTTTTGGCAGAACTGATAATTATCGTCCCGGACAAATGTGGACTAAATCATTAATAAGATTACAAGAGATTTTCAACATCGCACTCGACAGTTCTTAAGTAACAATTATTAAAAAGTACATTCGAATTAAGACCCATCAACTAAGAAAAAAAAGTAAATTTACTTACACATAACCGTCTGTCCACTCAAAGTCATCCAGTAGAGTCCATGCGAAATGTCCTATCACGTTACAGTTATCGTGATAAATCGCCAGTAACACTTGATACAAGTACTGATTGAAGTAATCCACTCTTGCGTAGTCTTCTAAGATGCCATCGTCACACATCCCATTCTCAGTAATGATGATGGGGATGGAGCGACCATAGGTTTTTGTGAGCCAGTTCAGAAGTCTTCGCAAACCTTCGGGGTATATCTGAAAAGATAAAAAGACGCTTTAGGTTACGTAACTTTAATGATGTTCAGATAATGTTTAATGAATAAATAAACTTCATTATAGCCCAGTCAATTTAAACATTCGGTGTTACATAAAGTCCCAACAAGCTGAATTTCTGTGAAATTGTTCAAAACATAATTATAATCAATGTCTAGAAGTTCCCCATCATTCGCCATTAAGGAAAAAAAGTTATTCAAGGTCAAAGGTAAAAAAAATGAGATTTTCGCGATTTTCAGCAAAACGGTAAGTTTTATCATAAAAGTACCTACCTGAGAACAAATTGTAGATCATAAAATTATCTATAAAAATGTATCAATACTTTTTTCTTACAAGCCACCGTTTCTGAGATATAACGATTCAAAAAGTTACTAAGTAAATGGGGAACTTCCATGCATTGTTTATAATTATGTTTTGAACAATTTCACAGAAATTCAGCTTGTTGGGACTTTCTGTAACTTCACCCTCATTTTGGTGTTTAAATTGACTGGGCTATTATAACAACTCATATTATTTTGTATTTGACACGGGTTTCCCCAGAACTCATTATGTCTTGGAGAAGTCTGTAATAACACTATTAAACTGATTGATGCCTGTTGTCTGTTTTTTGTATGTAAAGCCCTTAGTCGTTTTACATCACTCACGGGAACATATTTAAATTAAACCAAGTAGTCTTAATTGTTTTTTTAATTATTAATTAGTATCTATTATGTGGGTATTTGTTAATAGAATACAATTGTATGGATTGACAAGGTTAAATATAACTAAAATTAAACGATCACAATTCCATTTATTCCATTTTGTAGAAATCCATAGTTTTGTAAGCAAGTCCCGTGAGAAAACCTGATAAATATAAATTCTAACTGTTAAGTAAGTAGGTATATTTAATAAATATAAATTCAAACAAAATACAGAACAATCGATATCGAATTGACCTTATAAAAGTATTTCCTATCAAGAAGTTGACGCAATAATAGACTGAATTAAATAATCCAACAGCCTAAAGTCAATAGTTCCTTTTATCTATTATCTACAATTATTGTTTTTTTTTCACGTCTAAATCACAAGTCTTGAACTTAGTTAGAGCGAGGAGTCGAAACTAAAATGTGAAATAGGTCTTTAATATAACTAAAAACATAACTTTGTAATATCTTATGTACTTAATTAAGACCCTTACCTGAATAAAGATATTTTTTATTTTTATTATTATTTTTATTTTATATCTTAAGTACAAAAATTACCTATCAGTTTGATTTTTGCGGAAGGATTAAATTAGTATAATAATATTTTGAACAAGTGGATCAAACTTAAGTGGATTTTTATCAATCGCTGAAATATTGCAAAACTATGAGTTCATAAAAAACAGCGTTAAATCAAGACTTTTCGGTACTTTATTCGTTTGAGCGGTATTCAAATATATATTTCGGTATGTACGAGTATGTAGTAGATAGGAGGAATGAATATCAAGTTGTAAACAATGTCACTTTTATCGAATTCGATTTCATCCCGAAATACTTCATTCCAGAATATCCGTGTAGGTAACTACTTATATGGAGAAGTAATCTTTTATATTTAATGGAAATAAATACAATTAATCTTTTAAAATAATAATATTTTCGCATCATGCGCAATATTTTTTATGATCAAACCAATTAAGTTGTTGGTAGGTAAAATCATTACATTGTGAGTACCGCATTTTTTAACTGGCATGTTGCTAGTACCCGGAAGTTCAAGGTACCTACAAAAAGACCTTGACTTTCAATTATTATAAAGACTTTATTCTTTGTTTTATTTTTTCTAAAATAACGTTTAATATTATTTACCAAACATTTTTTTTATCTTTTCCAATGGTCCTGTTTCTCACAAGGATGTTAAGTCAAGACAAAAATAAAAACTGCAAACCAAAAGATACACCTTATTTGTTATGAAGAATTGTTTGAAATGTATTTTCCAAATGATTCAAGCTATATTGATAGTGAACCAGTTATACAGAGACGATGATGATAATGATGATAAGATAAATCTAGAACAACAACAATCTACGACCTTGACCAAGATCCGATAAGAACTTCCTATCGGTCAAACACCTTAATCTAATGTTTTTCTGACTTTATTGGTCACAAGATCAAGTTTACAATAATTACAATGCTTTGTCCGTCACATTGTTAACTTAACCAAAACTTATAGAATTCTAGTAGATAGGAGTCGACTATTCCTACAACAGTTTAGTTTCGGTTTAGTTGACGATATCTGTGGAGCAGCGGGCGAATGTCTGCCACTGATGCAAGAGGTTGCGGGTTCGGTTTCCGTTATGATTTATATTTATTATTTTATTTAATATAATTACTACGCCACGGGGATGGATGTAGCTCTCTGAATTGTAAAGCAATATTTACTTTAATTGAATATAAATTTCCGATCACACTAGTTTAACATTGTAAAGGTATAAAGCGATAAGGGAACCAAACAAATAAGAAACATGAAAAGAAATTTCCTGTTTTCTTTGCAGAATAAAACTAAATTTCGAATTCAATTCCACTAAATGATTTGCAACGGACAGTTTGTGGGTAAACAAGCCACAACTTCGGCATAACCAGTTGCTCTAAAGCTGCAAAACTTATCTTGGCAAATATTTGTAAACATGTCTATACCTATTTAGGGCGTGGTAAAGTAATAGGTTTGATTTAGGTTTGATTAAGAGAGTGTTTCTTATTAATATTCAATAATATTAATTGTACGTCTATTTCACGACTTGGTATTTGTATCGGTTAGTAGGTCGATGAATAGCGGGTTGGTAAATTTTTGAAACATGTCCTACAAACTTTTCAAAGTTCTCTGAACGTGCCCTTTTTCTCACGATATTAGTCTTCACCGTTAGAGCACGTGATTTTATAGCGGACATCAATTTTTGAAGAAAAAATCCAGAAGTGCAAGTCGTATCAGAACCCACGACCTTTGGATGTCGAGTTTGCTCCCGTAAATAGTAACAAAAAATAACTTTTACATCTAAACTTTATGAACAAAAATAAAAATCCCTTAGTATTAGGAAAGTGGCACCACACGGCACAATGAGTGAACCAAAACAAAAAAAAATGTTACCGTCAACCAATCAGCTCCCGGCATTGGCCAATTAGGGTTCTGGTCCATTTTAACTCCAGTATCGTGGTCCATAGACGGAATTCTCCAGCCTTTCTCCATGGTCGAAGGTGACATCAAAAATGTGGTGTAATGGTTCAAGCCGAAGAAGTCAGCACTACCTCTCAAGAGTTTTTTCTGAAAAAAATATTACAGTATACAATTCATTGTAAAATGAACAAATTAATTACTATCATACTAAATAATTAGAAAACTTAAGTGAGGTTCAATCACTATAAATAAATGTTAGCACTGTAGTAGTTTAAGTAAGTAAAAAACAAAGTATGCGCTAAAATTTAATGACTTAAATCGTCACACAACTTTTTCATTATAAAATCCAGTCATTTAAGTTAACAGGGGTTTGTTTCTACAGTGAACCAGTTATCACTTTATTTCTAATCCGTAGTTTGTTTTGCCAATCCCTAGTCAAATAGATGTTTTCGGCCCTATCGTTAATCTGTTCTATGTGCTTTGCAGTTTTCTTTTTGTTCTTGGTACATTTGACTGTATAAAACTCGTCATCTCATACCTACATTATAATGTTCTTAGTTCAAAGTACTTATTACAACATTAAGCTTAGTTATGTATTTATAAATTATGTACATACATTTTTAGTAGAAAAATTGCTATATTTACCTCAGCGTCAGTAAAGTAGGGTAACCGAGACCTAGTGAAGCCTTGTTCAAGACTCTTGTTGTTGACTATTTGTCGGACAAGATCGGGGTAATCGCCGCTTTCAGAGAATATAGGATGAGCGTAAAGTCCCACCTAAAGAATTATTAAAATAAGTCAGTTTAAATAACTATTACATTTTCCAAAGCGATTATTATAGAATCAGTTTTATCAAATAACTAACATTCATTTGAAGGTATCTCTCCGCTGCCTCCTTGTGATCAGCTTTCGTCTCATTTTTAGGTTCCGCCCAAAACGCATCTAGAGTTATACCAACTCTACCTGAAATATAACAAAACATTAGACCCCATGCCATTTAAAATGCCTAAATACGATAATGAAAAAATCAATTTCAACATTATGTCATTCTAAACCACTAATTTAATGTGAACAGCTACTTATGATTTTTCATTAAAACGAAAATAAGGCCCCAATAATAGCTATTAAGATAAATTATGTAATACCTGCTCCATCAGTTATATTTATCATCCTTAAGAAAAATAAGTCCCTTACCGCTTCCTCAGTAGAATTCACAAAACAAAATGCAATTATCTTATAAATAAAATACGTTCCGTAATTGCTTCTTGGACGAGCCATTACAAAGATCTTTTCAAAAACAAACAATAAGACGTTAAAATTAAAATGGACTTGCCTCACTTTGTTAGGAACATAAATTATTTGGGAAGTTAAAAGAAAGAAACTCGGGAAAAGTTTGTGAAACTACTCCCTGGGTGGCTGGAAAAGTGAAATTATTGGTACCTAAGTAGCTATACAACAAATAAATGATTGAGTGGCTTTGCTAAACATTTTTCTCTTGAGATTTCCTGCTTACATTCTGTTAAGGAAAATACGACTTAATTTATAAACTATGCAAATACCTATAGGAAATTTGTGATTACTTTCCTCGTAGCTAACACTTAAAATTCTTGGAATCGTTATAATTTTTTTAATAAAATACCATTATTATATTAATAAATATGTATAATAAAATAGTATATGTTATATCTGCGTAAGTATATACTAAGTACTAGCGGTGTCCGCGACTCCGTCCGCCTTAAATAATGTTAGTATGGTGGCCACGTTTTATCATAAGTGGAGCAAGAATTTTAATAGCCCTGTGTTCCCAGACCTCTAAATTATCATGTATCTAAAAAAAATCATCAAATTCAGATCACATACATAAATACAGATATTTTTATTTTTTTGTCTCACAATTGGGCACGTATCTTTCCAGTAGAATCCATTACTAATTCTTGGGTTATTATTTTATAAGTCTATTTTATATTTTGTATGTCTTAAAATGCACGGATGAGTCGTGTTATTATTAAAGTTTCATACAAGCAGAATTTAAGAACCAAGTTGAAAATAACCCGAAATAATTTTACATGCAACATAGCCAGTAAAATGGGTCACAAAGGAAAAATAAGTAAACCCGTAATACCTTTTTGTGTAGGTCGGTATTTCTTATCATACAAATGATAGGCCTTTGCATGAGCCAGCAGCATGTAATGTACACATAAATAGTCCCCAACGCCATTAGATTGCAATCTTGGGACGAAGTAATCACTGCCGTAACCCTGAAAATAGGACAACATGAGATTTTTTTCTTAGAAATCAAGTCTATCTATTTGGAATAAATGTAAATAAATTAGTAAAAATTTCAAACAACTAATCACCAGGAAGGATGTGGATTTTCTCAAAGCTATTTCCATCTTAAAAAATATGAGGGAATCATTGTGCAGGAAAATCATTATATCTGATGCGTTATTCTTCAATTTTATCATAACCAAATAAAATGTTATTCTTACATTAAAATTTACTTGTTCAAAAGACAGATTTTTTAGCTAGATGACGAAGAATGCGTCCGTTGCTAATTATAATTATTGATATTTATCTCAAAAAAGTATTTACACCCATAAATTTATTAATCCAACTATTTCATTGATAAAAGGCTTTTCATCTCAAGCAACAAAGCCAATAAAGATTTTTTTAATATTTCAGAGTATCTGGGAAAGAAGTTGCATTATTGCAAAAACACAAAAGCTGGTTATAAAAACAACATTTTCACCTCAGGAAAATACCATTCTGTGGTTAAAACGCGTCAGAAAGCTACATAACTTACATTATAACAATGCTGATGTGGCTCGTTCATAGTAGTCCAAGTTCTCACGAGGTCCCCAAACATTTCGAAGGCGACTCTCGCGTAATCTTCGAAATAATCCACCATCTTCGGATTAGTCCAGCCGCCGAGGTCCATAAGTACTGTCGGCATGTCCCAGTGGAACAGGGTCACGATTGGCGTTATATTGGCTTTTCTTAGCTCGCTGAAAACCGCTCTGTAGTACCTGACCCCGTCTTTGCTTATGTGGTTGTCGGTTCCTTGGGGGAGAAGGCTGGAAATCGGTTCATTTTTAAACCTCATTTTAAACTATAACGTGTTAGAGCTTTATTAAAGTTTAAGATTCTTGAAATAAAATATATGTTTTAACACTAATATCTATTTAGAAAATAATACCAATTTAAATTCTTAATTGAATTAAAGTTAACATTGAACTCAAAACAATCTAATAATTAGGTACTTTCAAATGCCGTTATATAAATCTCATCTATTCTATCATATAATGTTACGAGTATGTAAATTCTCACGGCTTTATCACCTGAAAATCACTTACCGAGGCCACGAGATGGACATGCGATAGTATTCGACCCCTAGACTTTGTATAAGAGCCACGTCTTCCTTATATCTGTGGTAGGAATCCGCTGCAATGTCACCGTTCGATCTGTCGGGGGTGTATTCTGGGTGTTCGTGGAGGTATGTATCCCACATACTTTCTCCTTTGCCTTGTGGGAAAAAAGGTTATCATTAGTATGAACAGTCTCACGTGAGTCGGTCAGTCATAGCTATAATTGTCTAGTTATCCTATTATTAAGGTGCGCCTTATTCTTCAGGGGACCAAAATAATAATTTTAAAAATTTACAAAATACAAATACAAAAAAAATTATTTAGAATATAAGTAGTCTTTGAAATATAAATAAATTCACTCAAACAAATAAAACAAAAATTACTAGACTAGACTATTAATTGATTGTCGCTTTGGGAATTATGAGAACAGAACCATTCAATTATACATTTAAATTTAATAGTTCTGAAAAGTTTCAACTATCTCAAAATTATTAAACTGAGATAAAAGAACTACTTGCTTTACTTATAAGATAACGATAGTTTTGTTTATTCAAAGAGGTAGTAGTTTATTGAAACAAATACAAAGTTTTATTGTAATGATGATGATGAAACAAAGAATATAGAGCAAGACATAAAATTGTTAAATATTAACTATATAAACAGTTAATTAGTCAAGGTAATTAAATCCACTTAAAAGATAAGCTAAAGATTACTGCTGATGAACAATAGGTTAATGTATTTCAACTCAAATATTGCAATAAACTGATTTACATTTTGCAAATTTTACAAACAAGCTGTTACTTTGTTACTACTTTTCTCTTCTGTTTTTTTATCTCGTTGATACATAGAAAATTGGATATACTCCTAATTAGCTATTTAGATATTTGGTACATTATTTTATTAGACCCACACACCACACAACGGAATCTAAGATTGGCACCAATTTGTTTATTTCTGTTTAACAATGTTTTACCTTAACTATCTTAACTGTAGATAAATAAATAAAGTACATACCACCAGCGTTCCATCCTCCTTCGATTTGGAAGGCCGCTGTGGAGACTCCAAACATGAAGTGTTTCGGGAAGGAGTAGTTGCTGACTCCTGACATTGGCTCCGGAACCTCTCCATCCGCCCAATGTGACACACACAACAGGCTACAAACAAATAAGGTTAATCACATAACATTTCGTTCAGTGTCTGAAATGTAAGTTTAAATCTAGCATATAGTTTTAGATAAATGTTAAGTGTTTTTAACTGACTTCAAAAGGAGGAGGTTCTATGTTCGATGATATATTTTTTCATATTATGTATTTCTATTTTGCACTTCTTCGATGTTCGGTATTTACTAAATCAGTATTTTGAAAAATCATTTTGAACTTGTTTAGTGCATTATTTAGAGTTGGTTAAATTAAGTTTTTATTAAAAAATAAAGCGGTGTTTAACTTCAATTCGACGTATTGGGCTTTGTGTAACTTTTAATGTTTTTGAAACAATTCAGTTTCAAGAACAATTGAGTACATTATTGGACTGTTATTTTAGTAAAAAGATGTCAATCTTGAACTGACTAACACAAAGCTGTTGAATAAATTACGAAACAAAAGTAACTAAAACTAAATATTTAAATATGATATTTGTAAAAAGACTAAAAACTAACGTAGCTATTGGACGTTTGTACTGTGCTTTGTAAGAGAAAACAAATTGAAACAAAAATTGGAAAAGACAGGTTGAACTAACTTAATTAATTATTACATGATACTCAAAGAAATACACAGTACATAATTTAGTTTATTTAATACTGAAACTAACTGGATTTAAAACCAACTATTTAATACTGGCTTTTTATATATTTTTTATATTTTAAAAAGAACTAGGTTTTATTAAAAAGTATTTAGTGCAGTAACAGCGAATATGTATTGTTCAAGGAAAATGTCCCAAAACATTTTTCTTCCGTCAAGTACGCCAGTCAGGAATGTTTTTCAAATTAAGAGCCCTGTTAATTTTTTGAAGTTTTGCGAAATTGGATATTTTATGCACCACGTGACCGGCGCGTCACGCGAATTCTATGAAAAATACTAAATGATCTTGATACTTCGTCGATCTAAAACATACAAATATACTAATAATTATTTTAGATCTGTAGAAAATGGCATCGAATAAATTCCATTTTATTGAGTGGATTTTTTTCAGTTTCATTCTGAAATAATTATTATATTAATGTTTTTATTTAATTGATAGGTGTTTAATATATTTTCCTAAATTCAAAATGGCGGATATTTTTATTTCAATATTTGAATCAATTATGTTTTATCTTAATAATATCAATATTTATTTTAAATCTGATTGATTATTTGAAATCAATTAAGTACATAATTTTAAATTAAAACATTCATGATTAATAATTTATATTATATAAAGCTAAATTACCACTCACTCACTCACTCATTGACATAATTGTTCTCCCTGTTGGTGGATGGGAAGGTATATTTTTTTTTGCAGAATCGTATACAGGGGGTCGGGGTGAGTTGGGGAAAATTCCGACTTTTTCAAATTTCCCCCTCCCCCTCCCCCTCCCCTATGGTATCTTCTAAACGGTAAGACCTAGAGGAAAAATTTTTTCACAGTCGTGTAGAGGAGGATAGATGGTTTTGAAAAGCAAAAAAAGTTTGTCCCCCTCGCCCCCCTAGACCCCCTTTTTAATGAAAAAACTGAATTTTCTATCGGGTGGAGCATTGCGGTGAGCGAAGCGAGCCGCGATGCGACTACGGGGAACAGCTCGGCGAGCGAAGCGAGCCGTGCTGTGACCCCCAGAATGTCCCCCTTGTCCCCCTTGTACCAAAAATTCGACATGGGTGTCGTTTCCGACTAATATGGGGGTGAGGATTACGAATTTGGTGACGGCGCGCGTGGGTCGGATTGCGGTGAGCGAAGCGAACCGCAATGCGACACACGCCACGCAGCAAGGCGAGCGAAGCGAGCCTTGCTGCGTGTGTGGCACCACGACCGGGGGCAACACGACCACGGGGAACAGCACGGCGAGCGAAGCGAGCCGTGCTGTGACCTCACGCCCCCAGGCCCCCCTGAATACCCTCCCCCATCACAAAAATTGTCATGAATGTCGATTCCCATCGCAGTTTTCTTTATGTCTTGATTATCGATTTCCACCAAAAAAAACTTGTAGGTACCAAAACCCCCCCAATTTTAGAATACATGCGAGCTGCTTGCAGCTCGCACACTCACGACCCACTAGTTATCTATATAAGAATAAAACTGAAAATAGTCTTATTGAAGTTAAATGTCCTCATTCATCTCATCTTATGGGCTCATTATTAAACCGATTCTTCTGAAATTTGATGTGTAGGTTTGTAATTAAATGTTTTTTTTTGTCGAATGTTGGGACTTTATGTAAGTTCGAAAGTCTAAATTGAACGGACTAAATACAAATTCTAATTATATTACCTATATATATTTAAGTTGCTTGTTTTGTTAGATGGTATATTTGTGTTTATAAAATATTTGTAATAAATTTAATAAATAAAAGTTTCGTTAACGAAACTTTTATTTATTCAAACACAAATATACCATGTTATTATCATTATGTTTAGGTATTATCTTTGTAGTTTCGAACTTTATATTTATTTTTATTTTATTACGAACTTATTGAAAATATTTCATTTATATATTAAAAAAAGTGGCCAAGTGCGAGTCGGACTCGCCCATGTAGGCTTCCGCAGCAATTGTTTATATGAAATAGTTTATGACGTATTATAAAAAAAACTACTTGATAGATTTCGTTCAAACCAATTTTCGTTGTTAGTTTTATGGTTATGTACAATATATATTTTTTCTAGATTTATCATCCTCTTAGTTTAGAAATTAGAGGGGGGGGGGACACTCTGTTTTCCACTTTGGAAGAGTCTCACGTCCAAACTATTAAGTTTAGAATTAAATGGTTTTAGAAACATTGTTATGATTTTAGAAGACCTATTCATAGATACCCCACACGTATGGGTTGGATTAAAAAAAAGTTTTTAAATTTCAGTCCTATGTATGGGGACCCCCAAATTTTATGATTTTTTTTTCAATTATTTTCTGAAATCTTAGTGCGGTTAACAGAATACATCTACTCACCAAATTTCAACGTTATAGCTCTTATAGTTTCCGAGAAAAACGGCTGTGACATACGGACGGACAGACGGACGGACGGACGGACGGACGGACGGACATGACGAATCTATAAGGGTTCCGTTTTTGCCATTTGGCTACGGAACCCTAAAAAACCAACCCGCACTTGGCCAGCGTGGTGAATTAAGGCCTAATCTATCTCGTCAAGAGAGAAGTCCCTATCCCAGCAGTGGGAACGTGAATAGGGGTGTTATTTTATATACAGGGCGTCCCAAAATTATGGGCCATGAAGGGGAAGTACCATATATATCGTTGATAGTGAATTTTGCTCAAAGAAGACTTCATTTTATTTTAAAAAGTAAGTAATTTAATTAATTAATTTACAAAAAAAAATGTTTCATGTTTTTTATTTGATTAAAATAATTAATTTCACGTTGTTCCTTTCTTTTAAAATACTATGTTACTTAAGCAGAG
This sequence comes from Chloroclystis v-ata, assembly GCA_963691955.1. Classification (NCBI taxonomy): domain Eukaryota; kingdom Metazoa; phylum Arthropoda; class Insecta; order Lepidoptera; family Geometridae; genus Chloroclystis; species Chloroclystis v-ata. The sequence goes on along the minus strand of OY829902.1, from coordinate 2,958,573 downwards.
TTATTATTTTTTAGCTTTTCTTTCGATTGGTATCATAAAAATCGAGTATTTTTTTTCTACATGTAAGTCGGTTCGATTCCCAGACAAAGCAAGTAATTTTTAGAAAATCAATGAATGCAGAATTACTAACTTTTAAAAATAAAATGAAGTCTTGTTTGAGCAAAATTCACTATCTACGATATTTAAGGTACTTCCACTCCATGGCCCATAACTTTGGGACGCCCTGTATTTATTAGAAAGGTACATATTTAATGTTTACAATAAATAATATATTTATTAGAAAGGTACATTATTTTTTGTTTACATATTGGATACTCGGTAAAAATAAGAACAAAAAATTACGGAATATTTTCTTTGTAATAAATATTATGGAAATCTATACTACAATTATCAAGCTGAGGAGATTGCTTGTTTATTTGTTTGAACGTGCTACTCAGGAACCGCGGGTCCGATTTAAAATATGATTTCAGTATTGGATAGTAAAATGATCGAAAAAGGCTATAAAACATAAACTAGTAAATAACGTAAAAACGCAAGCGCAGCTGTCGGCGGGTCGGCAAGTTAGTCATAATCTAAAAAAATCATAGGCATAATTACATTTAGTCGTTGTACGGTTTCACCAAAAAAAGTTGCCTTGTTGTTTTTTAATTAGGATAGATAACTTTAGATATGCAATCCACATCCTACAGCATAACCTCCAAATAAATAAGGTTAAACAAGATGACAATGATGTGGTACAATTCTTAGGCCAGCAACAAGTGGTACAATTCTTAGGCCAGCAACAACAATAATTGATCGTTATCAATAAAAATAACAATTGATCGTTATCAACGGATCAACTTATGTCGGTCGTAGTATCGCAATAACACATACACGCACACTAACAGCGTTTTTACAGCAATTGACAGTCCCACACACTGACATTTTACGAAATATTTCTATATTTTATTCAAGAACAACCGACATAGGTCCGACCTCGACAAGCGCTCGCGCGGTACTAAATGGAAAAAGCCGGCGGAATGAAAAAACTACTAAATTATGGTAGTTTTATTTTATTCATAAAAAATTACCAAAACCGTTCTACAAATTAAAATTAATATCATAGTTTAAGCAAATGTTGATAAATATTTTGATATAAATATGACGTCCCATTGATTTAGAACTTCGGAGTTATTGAGGTTTGTTTCGAAGCATTTTCGGTCGATATTAAATTCGGTATATCTTTAGAATAAAAGCATTTAACGAAAATGTACTCTACTCTAAATGAAGAATAGGATATACGTAACATAATAAAAATTAGTTTGATCGCCCATATTCGTTAGAATCTACAAATTAGAGCTAAGAAAACAGGTCTTCGAGCGTTTTTTACGAAACATGTATCCGGAGAATGATTATTACTCAATATATAAACAAGTTATCTAAAATGTTTCTTACTACTTTTGTAGAGGAGAAAACGAACTATTATAAAGATGTAATTGTAATATCAAACAACTAACGTAAACCATAGAATTAGGACGAGAAAACCGAACAATTTCGCGATTTCCGGTAAAAGGCCTCTTAACTGCATCTAAATGAACTCTTAATTATGCAAGTTCTAACATAAGAACATAATGACTAGGATTCTTTACATTAGTTTCATTGGAACATTGAATAATGAGAGAGCTTATACTAACAAATTAAGAAATCGAAAACGTTATTATTCGTGGCAAATTCAATAAAAAAATTAAAATTACTATGTATTATTTTTGTACATTTATAGAATAGAATAGAATAGAATAGAATATACTTTATTGCACACCACATAAATTTAATTTAATTTATTTAGATGTTTGACTCTCAAGGTCAATATAGAACAATGGAAAAAGGTTAATCAACATTATTATTATTTTTTACGATTATTTGAGGTAATTTGGTGACTAAAATGTATTTATGTATATAAATGTGGTTTCAAACTCTTTTTGCGGTTATTTTAACAATGGTTTTAGTTAAAAATTATATACATAAATCAATGCTACAATTCGTTGTATTTTTATAACTCAAGAACGACCGGGCTGATTTATGTGCATTTGGTTTTAAAATAGTCGTACCTAGTAGCCCAGGTAAGGTTTAAAAGTGAGAAACATGGGAATAAAAACAAGACGAAGCCGCGGACGGGTCTGCTAGTTACTTATAATTTTACTGAGCATCAATGATAGCAAACCTGAGAATGGGAATAAAGCGAAGCGATAGATATTATTTCTTCTATGGAGTGGTTATAAATTGTATTACCCTTATAATTATTGTATGAGATCAAAGTAATAAATGCAACCTATGATAAATATTTACAATAGTGTGTAATTCTGAAAATTTTAAATAAGTAGGTACCTAACTGTACCTAATCAATTAATAAAGATTTTTATCGGTATATTATGGCCATGATTATTTTAATGATATTATTATAATTAACGTTAAATGTATAAATTATTAAATAAAGACTTTTTCTCCATTATTCTTATTTTTGCCAAAGCAAGAATCGGCGTTCGAATGAGTTTTAGCCAGAGTGGTTGGAGCCACTCTGCACTCGCAAAAAATCGCGAAAATTGGCGAAATCAAGGGAAGAACTTTGCCCAGCAGTATGACAATAAATTAAACAATCATTAATCATTGTGTCCTATTGTATATCGAACGCAGCAAGGCAGCATAGATTTAGTATTAATACATCCTCACAGTATTGTAATATACTTTGATATTAATAACTCGATAAAATCATGAAAAAAGGTCAATATCCTGTGTTACATTATAAACTAAAATTCTTATCGTATAGGTACTACGAGTATGTCGAGTTTTTAGTAAATTCGAAAGTTTAAATATAATTTTCAGTCTTACAATACAATACAGTAACAATGCACAACTAAACAAAACCATACATTTTTTTTATATAATAAGCTAATAAATAGCAGATGATCAAAAATACTAAGTAAATAAATAAAATTGTAGGTAACATAGAGTGCCTTATTAAAACGTAGACTTCTTGAAAGATAAAATATACAAAACTTGACAATTATGTTATTAGGAGATAACCATACCTTATCAGAAATTCGGCGTACAATTAACTCCTAATATTCGCTGATATGATTTTTCTACTATAAACAAACACATTTTCACACAAATATGACACTGATCTGAACTGCATGAAAGAAACTCAGTAATAATACATTTTGTTATGCTTCATATTCTGAGATTAAGTTTGTTATTCTAGTTATCACTAACCGAAAAATTTTTACTGTGCATAAAAGTATTTTTGCTAAACACAAAAAAAGCTGGCGCACACATTGGTTTTTAAAAGTATTTTTTAACAATTATTTTTTTATGGCTAGTTTTTTGGGGATTGTACTCACCATGGAGTTGTTAAAGTGTTAAGTGGATATCTACATATTTTTGTGGCATCATTCTAAATTATTTTTTTATAATTTGTAATTGTTTTATAGACTATAACACACGCGGAAGTTAGCCGGAAACACTTCGAACCCACTTCCTCAATTCACCGAGCCTTACCAAAAGCCTGCGATCACCGCCCTGCGAGCGACTGTACTTGAGCACAACATAGTATTAACTAACAAGATTCATTGAAGTTACCTATTAATGATGCTGGACAGAAAACCTTGAAGGAATTCCCCTACAAGTTCAAATGCAATCAGGTTATCACTTGTATTATTTTTTAACTATTTTTAAAGTTTATCACCAATAAGCAGAATTACCCCTATTTAATTATTATCAGGAACACCAACAGTTTATATGTGTGTGTATTTACAATGTGTGCCCTACAAAGCTAGTTCTTACATATACCTACCTACATAATAAAAATTCATAAACAACAAAGTATAAAACAATTATAGGTGTACCTTTTATCGTAACCGATGCTGAGAAATAAGGACTAATCTCTTCACGAAAGAGATTACTATTATAATTTTAGTCTGGTTTTTTTGAGCCATTTATTGTTATTTTATAAGAAAAAGTTTGGAACAGTTATCTATGTATGTCAGGAATTGTTATCACCAAAATAATGTAGACAGCGTTGAATAATAATTGTTAGTAATAAATAGTAATTAGCATTCGTTTGTCTTTATCTTTCACATTAACACTTGTATTAGTTTTAATGTAACAAATATGTATAATAAACAACTGGAACAAGCATGCCATTTTTATTTTGCATAAGATAAATTTGAAGTTAACTGAATATTGCAAAAAGTAAAGTAAAAGATCAATGAACTTATTATCTCAGTTATTTCGTTTTGGTATGTATCAAGAACTATTCAAGTATAGAACCTATTCATTTTATAACAACAGAAATCGAAACGTCGACAATTTTGTTGTACACATAAAAAATTTGAACAAACAATTAAATAAATAAAGTAATGATTATTCATTAAATAAATAAATAAATTACTCACGTATTTATAAAGGGGTCAATAAACTGTCAACGTTTCGACTACAAAATCTTAGTCGAAACATCGAGAGTTTTTTAACTCGTTTATTAATATAAGTAATATTTATATAAAATGTAAGTCCCGTTGTTATAAAATTAATAACTCTATAATATAATAAATTATAACTTAAATTAAAATTGGCATGCGTTTTTTGACGGGGTTTATACATGATATTTTTATATTTTAAAGCATTTCAGACGTGGACTTTGCAGCGTTGTAATGGATTTCTCGCGGTAAAAATAATAAGACTATGTTTTATGAAATGTAAACAAAATTAATTGTGAAGTTTCGTCAAAATATATATATTCAGTAGTTTTTGCGTGAAATCTTATCTTGTCTGTGCCAATGACCCATGGATCTTTGTTCTATAATGTCTGATTCGATTCCAAAATTATTTTAGGCGGATTTTACAATCCAGATAGATATGTAAGTAATTTTACCAGATGCCAGAATTATGTTGATAGCTTCAGATAAATTAAATTGTGAATAATTTGAATTGATAACCTTCTTTGATTGAATTTTCAGCCTTTTCCATGTGTAAGATAAATAAAGATATAGGTAAGTAACACAAGATAACGAATTATATAAATTCTTTATCGTATTTTACTTACGAAGTTTATAAGATTCTGTGTTTTTATACATTTAAATAATACGGAAATACGTAAAATACAAGATAACATTGCTCTTAAACACTCGGGTACCGAGTATTCATAACTATATTCATAAGAATAGTTAATTATAACTTTCCTTATCATATCAAGCAGGTTTGTAAATTTCCTGTTTTTTTACAAAAAAAAAGTACAATTATTGCATTTTTGTCAGAAATTTACCAAATTAAAGTACGACCACGTGGGAAGTACTTTTTAAATAAAAATAATAATTCAGGTAACCAGATCGGTTCGCCAGTGCCTGATGATATGAGTGAGTGATGTTCTGAGGTTTTTTATGACGTTTTGGTCCTTTTACTCTTATTTTTATGCAAAGTCGGTTAATAAGAGAAACACCAATCTCAGAATATTAAAATAGATTACTCCAGCCATTGTGAAGCTTTCAAAATTCACTTTTACAGGGAAATAACATCATAAATAACCCGACGACACCTCAGCGGATGCCGGTGACGTTCCCTCACGTGCACAGAGTATAAATCAGTGAGAGGCGTGAATAATAATTTATATTCAACTTTTTCTAAGCGGAAATCGAGTCCACTCCCCATTGTGTACCTGGCCTTATATGATCCGTGTGGGGAAATAAGTGGAACTGCACAATACCAAAAACAGAAGTAACAGTTATTTTCTGAATTTACGTCGGAAAGTTATTTATTTGTAAATGGTGTAGATTTAAGATGTATGTAATTTATTTCCTTAAGATTATAAAAATAAAAAGTCTCATTACGTACCACTTATGGGCACGGATCTCTCTTATACCAACATAGGTTAACCTACAAGGCGGGTTGGTCATCTGGTATATTAATCCCTAAGTTGGCTCGAGACAGACAAATGGTCATGCAACATTTCAATGGACTAATTCAGATACATAATAGGTGAGGGAATGTTTAAAAGTTGTAATAAAACTGTATTTGGTCTATTCAGTTATTCATTACCCAAATGTTTGTATCATGTAATAAAAAAACTAGGTCCTTAAAAGTATCTATACTGTTAGTCGATAACTTACGACACATGAATTTGAAGTCAAGGCGTGGCTAGGCACCTACAGGCGTAACTCCATGAATCTACATGTATGTCGTCTAGCAACGGTCTTTGAATAAAAAGTAAACAATATTTACAGAAATATATTTTCGAAAACGAAGTTCTCTTGCTTACTTGCCGAGAATATGAAACAGAACTTATTACTATGTTTACTATCTAATTTCATTCACTTGGAGCCTGCTGCCATTGACCAAAATGCATAAGTTTATTTCTTTTCTTATTCAAGTTGGCGTGATTTTATGTATAACTGGTCCTAAATGCAATGAGATAAACAAACTGCAGTAGATTTTACTATTTGAAAATTTGCAAACACGTTTCCAATTAGTTTCTAAAAAGCCTCCATCAAAAATAGGTTGTTTGACTATTCTAAAGGGCTCTTATTATGTTGTCTTTTAAATGTTGTGTGTTTTTATACCTCTTCTTTTATATAGAGCCCTTCACATCAGAGTTTTTAGAGTAAAAAATCTATTTTTAATGTATACCTTAATTTAAGATTCTTTAAATAACTGACCCTTATCCCAAGGGTCCTTACTTATCACTCAGGTCATCAGTTTCATACGATATGTGCGGATCATTTTTCAGCTTGTCTCAAAGACCTATCCTTGGTGCCAGGTTTTAGACTAGTACGAGTACTATCGTTGTCACCGTCAAGTAGCCTTTGAAGCTTGTCTTGGAAGTCATCCAAAACTATTTAAGGTAAGTTGTCTGCACCCCCAGACGTCGGCAACATTCAAATAGTTCAGCCCCAAAGTCCCCCTTTACTTTTCTAACATTTAAAAGCAAAGTCGGAAAATTGCGAAATGCTTTTAGGAAACTTTTTAATTACGATCAAGAGCGAATATTAAAATTTGAGGCACCTCGTGTCAAATTAAAAGGTTTAGGCATAAGTTTTGTTATATATATGGAGTCGCAGGAATCTATAGGTGTCTGTAGGTCAAGGGAAGTCTATATTATAGGTGGTGGACATTATTTCTCTTTTACAATACACTAACTCTTAACATCTTAACATTTCTAGACCGTAAAAACGACTTAATACTTTAAAAGTTTAAAATAGTCGTAGTTACCCAGGGAAGGCTTAAGAGGTAAAAAAGACAAGACAACTTTATACATTCACATTATTTTCTATAACACATTTCTCAAATTAATATCGAACACTGAATATGTTTAAACAAATAGAAACCAATTTCGAAATGATATCATTAAAATTCCAAAAGTCGAGCACGATGGAAATAAATTTCACAAAAGCTTCCAAGATGAGAACATTTTAAATTCCAATCTTGCACTTTAGTCCGACACACAGATGGGCGGGGAAATTTTCAGCCATTTTGCATCAGTTGCAAAACTAAGTTATGGTAATATTTGACTTAAGTTACAAGATTGGCGTTCGGCTTCTTTGTTTAAAATTTATTCTTATTTTATTTCCTATTGGTTAATTATTTTTACAAAGGCTAGTTTCTTCTCTTACTTCTGCTTCTTCTAGCTTCTTTAGTATTTTTTAGTAAGGGAAGCAAACATTATTCTTCGTAACATGCGAACTTATTGCGATCAAGAAGACGTCTGGTGGTTCAATTAATATTGAAAAAACACTTCGCGGAATTTTTCACCATTTAATTTTTTTTAACCGATAATTATCAATAACTATAAATAAAATCTTTTTTTTATATTAATACTCTATCAAACGATTTTTTAAGTTTCTCTCGATTTCTCTGGTCTGATCAGGGAACCAACTTTGAAATATCTTCTTTTAAAAAAACGTAGTTATTTGCGAACAAACATAAAAAGCATAGGTAGGCATAGCATAATATGCTTTTTTTTTCGTCGAATTGAGAAACCTACTACTATTTTGAAGTCGGTTTATAAAGATACAATTTTAAAACGCAAACAACTCTAATATGTTTCACCAAAGCTCTAAAAAGTATCACCTTTGTTGCACTTCACTTAAAGCGCGGAAGGTAGCTCTAATGGACACCCGGCAATTGGCGCCCGAGTTAGGTAATCCAATGCACTGGTGATTCTTTGTGCTATGTTCGCTTTTTTATGTGAACGGGACTTTTGAGGATTAGACGATTGGGTATGACACAAAGTTCTTTTTATGAATTGTCTAGAAACAAACTTGTTATTGAGTATTGCCAACCTAGCTAATTGGAAGTAGACATTATTCGCTTTTTGTAATCATTTTCCTCTACTTGGACTCTCAAATATTAACATCATAATGACGGAATAAAATATATAAAATAAATATGAAAAATATTGAAAATATTGAATTGCGTACTAATAATATAATTGTAACATAATATTATTAAACCGCCCTCTGCTAGGCATAGGCATTCCTCATTGATTGTCTTTTTCGAATTTAAGTCATCAAAATGTTGCTTTGAGAATTTGTCCTCCATTTTTTTATCCATAAAGAAAATATTCATACATATTATAAGTAGTTATCGCCACGCTGTTTCTCATTGAACATTTAGAAACAGTACCTATATGTAAAATTAGCTACCTATTCATATTTAGATTCGATTGATCGATAGTACATCGTATTCACATACATAAATTACAGGAGGCCTATTCTAAAATATGATACCAATAAAATTGACATACTGCACGCTGTTGACACGTTTTCTGTTTGCATTGTAAATATGCAAAACTATTCGCACCAGTATTTGAGAAATGTTTTTATAAATATAAAAAAAGTGTTTGAATAAATAGTAGTCTATTGTTTTAACATAGTGGATTGAATGATTTATGTACGGCAACCTGATTGGCCTACTAGTGTCAAAATTAATATGCAGATAACCTTCGCATATGTAAATAAAACTCATGTGGCGGCCTAAGGTAGTAATATCTCTTTCCTTGGGAGTCGTTAAACCTACTAAGAAATGTATTTACCAGAAGCTGGGTTGTTCTATCTACTGTAAGCATGGTGATTACGTCAAATCTCTAATACCTATAATGACATGTGTTCTTTAGTTACGTTTATATGTTGTTGTGATTATCGAAATAAACAAACCTTCAATTTCATAACAAGATCTATAAAGCCTAAAAGTTTCAAGCTCCCAGTGATTTGGTTTGAGCTCGGCATTGTTTTTGCCAGAACAAAAAGTTTTAAAAGCTTGTTGAACATAGATTTAGGCAATTTACCTATTCCATTTTAACGACATTTACAAACAACTATTTTTACGATAATTGAAATGCATCTTACCGTGAAAGTTTCACTTAGATTTATGCACAGTTTTACAGAATAATCATATATCCCAAGTTGTCAAATTGTAAATTATTGAAGCAATAAATTCATCTATTTTCCAAGCGTTTAACCGAGACGAATCCATCAAGGTAAAACTTTTTAGCGAAGACGATGCCATAAATCTTTTCTCAAGACAGATTTGGATTAACCTTACAAATATTAGTACCTACGGTTGAATTTGCCTAGATTTTGTAATTCCTTTTCTAACCAAAAGTTAGTTAATGTTAAACGGTGGTTTCTTATAAAATTAAATATTGATTTACACTTCACTCAACAAATCAATACAAAAATATTGGTATCACTCTAGCTGTATCTACTAAGAAAGATTCCTCAACTAGGTACATAAGATAAATAAGAAATTTAGGTGAATGTGGAGCTGAAAAGTGAAACAAATTAAGTTTTTTTTATGCGGGCCGAGCTTTTATAAGACAAATTTGGAAGAAATCAAAATATTACTTATATTTATTTAATAAAATTTATCAGCAAGTAATATCTTATTATAATTCGTTCTTAAGTTTTTGCGTCAAAGAGTCTAACAAACATCAACATTAGTAAGGATTCTTATAGAGCTGTGGTTAAAAATAAATCTAATTAAACGTTCCCCATCTAAAATACACAGTACCGAACACTTTGAAGTCGGTTAGTTTTACAGTCAAGGAAAAAGTCGTCGATACAAAGATTGATTCAACCCGCTTTCACTAAAAGATGGTTTTCCGTTTTCAATAGATCCCTCCGTAATGATCCTCTATGGCGGATGCAAAGCGCTCCGATATCTTTTAAAGATGGCAGATAACAAAATGGAGGTGACAGGTCGCCATTTACAATTTGTTCTAGATCGAGAAAGTGAGATTTTGTAGGTTTTATAACATTTTCAAAATGTTGATCTCTGTAGCGCTGTGGGCGAAGGTCCGTCGATGTAGAAAGATTCGATTTAATTATAAACATACCGGTTATTTTATGAATATCCGTACTCAATACGAATAAATAGTGTACGTTTCACACTTGAGTACGGGTCTCCCTGAAATATATTGGGTTTTTAGGATGATGACGTAGCCAAACAGTGTAAAAATATATTTCAATATCTAAAATAAAAGTTTTAGTAAAGAATCTAGGAAATACTGTTGTACAGCTAAAGTTTCACCGGATGGCATTACCATTTGGCGGCGTAGAGCAAACCCAATCAAGTTGCGAGCCAAAAAGTTACAGGCACTGTTAACGAGAGATCAAAACGTTTGAAGTATTTACAAAAATGAAACGCTGACTCAGCAAATACAGGGAAATAAATTACGGTGAAAATTTAGATGCCGTTGGAATATCCCGATAGCAAAAACATTATTTTTTTAATTATTCTATTTTCAAATTTAAAATTACAGTAGGTACATCAAAACTTCTTAATTCAGATTTTTTGGTCAAGTCCTCAATAAACATCAAGGTCATAAACTCAATCTACATTATTTAGACCATGTTGCTTTTGGTATATTCATCCTGGTCTGATCTTTGTACCTTCCTAAGTTAAAGTTAGATTATTATGTTTTGTTTATATGCAAATAAATGAATACCGAATCCCTTAGTCGTTTCGATAATATCTTCGGAAAAAATTAAGGGCACAACTATTCTTACTAATCATATGTACTACTCTGCATGACATATTGCACAAAATCCAATGGTGGGTCAAGTAGGCCAGTTGTATACGTTGAAACAATCAATCAACAAAGGCCTTTCTATGTCTGCCTGCATATTTTTTAGCTAATCTGGACATCAATCAACTTCAAGCGCCGCGGTCGCGCCGGTACGAACACTTTTCGGTGCCTACGCCGGACTTTTGGAAGTATGATACGTTAATCAGACAAATGAAGTTTTTATCTGAAAGTTTGTTGGACGTATTTGTAATTCCATCTATATTTTATGAGTAATGAGATTTTAAAAAATGTTTATAATATTTTAAACTGACAATACATTGGAAAAAAGCTACAAGATCAGGTGTCATTATTGTAAGTGCAATTATCTTAAGATTTGCTAGTATTCTTTATGAGGCGCATTCATTAACTTTTTTGTATTCACGAACTTTCTATATTTTTTAAAACATCCCTGATAAGTCTATTATTATATACATAGTCAGGGCATAGTTATTTGATGTTTCATAACATCAAAATTCACAATGGCTTAATTGTGCACCACCAACATCAAATGTGTTAACAAAATACAAGGACAAAACTAAACCTGGGTTTCCAAACCATGTACTTGTTTGATTTGGTATATCTTCATATAACAAACTATTTTCTGTCCAACACAAATGTATGGAGAGAGCCGTATCTTGCATTCTTAACGGCATTCAACGGTCCGCATGCGTAGACTCCATCCACCCTATCAGCGGGCAGTACCAGCTGGGACACCGCGCGGGAGGACGGGTGTCCCGCCTTACCCTTCTCGACCCGATACGTGCGCGATGAAATTGTAATGAGTGAGTGAAATTGTGCGAAAGTGGTCAAAATGGGAACTAAGTTCAAAAAATGGGAGAAATTAAATTGCAGCGATTTCAATTTTTAGTGGTTGGTTTGAATTGTTTTGGAAAATTGTGAATCTTTGGTAACTAGGGCGGTTTCTTTGAATTTTTAAATTGTGATGAATTTGGTTTTATGTAAATATGTTGTATTTAAATAATCAAATTGTACGAAAAAGGGATCAAAATCGAAACTAAAAAAATGGGAGACATTACATACATTTAAAATTGAGGGGTAAATTATGTTATGGTAGTAAAGTTGGTAATAATAATTACTATAATGTACTATTAGAATTGTACAATTCATGTGAGTGGATGGTTTATTTATTTGACAAGTTTTAGTAATAAAACATAGGTATTTCGAATTAATTTAAAGTCTTCGTAATTACACATCTAAGTTACGAAGTGACGGCAAATTAATTAATAGACTACCCCAGTACTTTACGATTACGATTAGCCTGTAGTCTGCTGGGCAAAGGCCTCCCTCAGATCCCTCCACGACTCTCTCCTGTGCCAGTTGGACCCACGTCTTCTCGAATGCATCCAGTTCGTCGCGCCATCGCTTCCTTGGTCTACCGCGACGGTTACTGGTTATATTGGTGATTAAAAAAATATCTTGTTATTGTAGACGTCTGACTTCTCGTATTATAATATTAAATATATTTATTAAAAAGACCGTAGATAAAAAAAGCATGGCAAAAGCACACATTTTTGACAGTAGGTATCGGGGGTTTAGTATATTTACCACGGATGTTAGTGACTACAAACTGTTATTTACTTTCCACATTAGTGGTTACATGATAAACAGTCTTTTTTTACTTACATACTTAAAAGAATATGCAAGATTTATTTATAACTAGCGGTGCCCGCGACTCCGTCCGCGTTTGTATGGGGGCCACGTCTTATCATAACATTAGGAAGAATTTAAATAGCCTATGCTGTGTCCCATATAAATCTAAATATTTATCTACCGAATTTTATGACATTCGGATCATTGGTTTGAGAGTTATCATATGGCGGAACATATAGACATACAGAAAATAATTCTAAAATCGTCAAATTAGTTTCAGTTTTCGCATATTGAGCCTATATACAAAATAATATCTTTTTAAACGAACTAAATTACTCCATGGCCGACCCTTACAGATTTATTATTAGTAAAGATTGAAACGCGAAAGTTTTTTAAAACTTTACACATAGACAAATGTTTGTTATTCTTTGACGCAAACGAATTATCTAATAGATTATGTTGAAATTTTACTTTTATGGATAATTATTTTTAACAGCCAAAGCACAGGAGTAAATATATTTTTCACATATTATTTAGGTACTAATTATTGAACTATTTATGTATTTCCAATAAAAGCCACTATGAAGATTTCTATAAAAATGTATTAATATTAGATACAGTAAAATAGTGCATTAGTGAAAGTACTGAAATTTTTATGTGCACAAGCGTCATATTCTGTGAAATTGCGAGCCAAGACATTTTACGTTTTAAGGGGTTAAAAGAGATAAAAGCTTGCCCCTCAGACCGGAAGACGACGAAAGGTTAATTGTATGATGGCTACTCTTTGGTAAAGAGAGCACCCTTAGTGGCCTTTTTATTTTTTTCGAGCACTTGAACGACAAAGATCGCCTGAGTACTGAGGGTTTATTCAAATATATAAACAGAGTCCATATTTTTTGAGTCCGAGACAAGGTGTCATTAGATTTTCATATTTATTTCTTAAAACAAGCTTTTCTTTTAAAATAATCAAAATGGCGTCTACAGAATGAACATGTTTGCGCTTCATTAACCTTAGAGTGCAATATACAAAATAATTTTATTTCTTGCAGCATTTTCATTTCGGTTTTTCTGACCGCAGTTTTTTTATATGTTATGCATATAAACAATGTCATTATATATATTTTCAATGTTATATCTCTCCCGATTGTTAAGCTTAATTTTTTCCACATTTTTCAGTTTGAGGTCGTTGATTTTCACGTTCTATTATTTTGTCGAATCGCTGTTATTTGAGAATAAAGCAGTTTCTTAAACAACATTTTTGTCTTTAAGTAACGTAAGTTTTGTCATAAAGTTGAAGTTATAATATATAATCAAGTAGGTGAAGTTAATTGAACCCATCAGGTACCAGCTTGTGCCGCCAATTTAGAAACAGCATAAAAAAAGAGTTCGATTGGTCCTGCCAAAATCCTATGCTCGAAGCCTCAGCCAATTTGTTTCACGTCGTTTGCTACGTCCCTTAGTCAACGGCTTTACCGTCCCGTAGCTATTTTAGGAAACCTTACGTGTGCCCATCAACTCTCTAGGGTATTCGTTCTGTACGCTCCAGTATTCGCATTTTCTAGGCTTTTTTCACACAATGTACGAAAGTGCTTGCACGCTTCGGGAATAAATCTCGAGGCTTTGTACAAAGTAGGTCTTGTACTTTGTACGAACTTGACGCTTCGCCTGGCTCGCTTTGAATAACTGGCTACAATTCGGTTGCTGTGAACCTGAGTTTGTGTTGTAAGTTGAATAAGTCGGATGATACCTTAGTGTTGGTTTATTTTAAAGTGGGATTTGTCGGGAATAAATTACTTTATACGTTGAGATTTAAGTTAGTTTGATGTCAAGTTGTAGTAAAAAATGCAGTTTAATGGTGGATGAAAACTGCATTCATCTGGAGTTACTAATCGATAGCTTTTTTTAGGCAGTGGACTAACTTGAGTTGATTTTAGACATTCTTGGAATAAACAATGTAACTAGCAAAGCCAGGGCTAAACTGAAAGGCGTGGGTTCGACTACCACTCGAGGACCAAGGTAACATTGTGAGATAAAATAAATAAAAATTAAATAACAAATATTTTTTTCTATACCATTTTCTAATATAGGTAATGATGATAATATAACAATATAATGATGTCGATTGATGATATTGAAAGCATTGCAAAGTTTTTATTACTCGCTTTGAGCTCACAAATTCCACTTACCTTGGACTTCAAAGCGCAGAGAGGATTTATGGAATTGCATTTTACAATTCCATTCTCCTTTAGGGCGAATTTCTGGGTTTTTTGAAGAATTGCCATTAAAGCTACTGCATGTCATCCTAATATTACAAATTAAATTACATTTTACTTTATTTTTACATTTCCATACAACTGACACTAGATTGAAAACTCAAACTAGTGTCACTTAGAGGTTGTACAGGTAGTGTGTTATGTGTGTGTTGTGTGTGATGTAATACGAAATGACAAAGCTCTTGTTATTGTAACACTTCATCATATATGAGAGCATCATTGTTCTAACGGGGAAGGCAAACATCGTGAGGAAACCGAATGCAGGTCTCGAGGGATTTGGTTTACCACGCTTACCAGGTTGGTGACTAAAAACTATTATTTACTTTCCACCTTAGTGGTTACATCACTAAGCACTCTTTTTTTAAACCATTTTTTTACCCACTTTGTTGATTGCCTGCGTTTTATCACAAATCGCCATAATTTTTTTTCTAAAATGACACACAGTAGGTATATATGGCAGGTTACATACAAAAATGTAAGAGCCCCTTTAAAATCATACTTAACATTATTTACTAGAAATTTACTTTAAGATAGTTTGAATGTTAGGTAATTGATAGAATCTTACAAGGCCTCTTAAAAGAAATGCAAATAGTCAATGAATCATTTGACTAAACAAAGATGGGTTCTGCTAATCGTAAACCTTTCATTACCCTATCCACTATCTTTACCGTCGACTGCATCTTTACACGGAACTTCGGCTCACGGCTCCATCTTAACTGGCCGTAAACGGTTTATGAGCGGAGTGGAGATAGGATCATTCTTACTCGTTGGTAAGTGAAAAATTTAATTATGAAAAGGGTGAACTTATTAGAATGGTGGTGACGGCCTGTACCACACGGCTTCCGTTCAGAGTGTCTTCTAATTTAGGGGATTAAGCTGATATTTAAAGGAAAACGTTGAAGGTAGGTATTCAGATAAACAAATATCGTTTGTACATTTACATAACTTATCGAACAACAAAAGAGTAAATATAAGTACATAACTTTACGATATGGCAAGAAACTATTAATGTATGAAATACTATGAGTAAGGAATATATAAATAAGCAAAATTACTAAAACTTCCTTATATTTATATTATAAAATGGATAACTAACTGAACGCTTCTCTTCTGTATCAATCATCAAGAAAAACGGTTAGTCACTTCAAACTAAACCAAAAACAACACTAAACTGCTTATCTTTATCCTAAAAGATGCTTACTAGATGGCTTTCTTTACGAGAACATGTGTTTTATGAGCAAATAAATATTTATTGAAGAAATCTTCAGGAGCGCGCTTAAAGCGCTCTACACACCGCCCGCCGGCACAGCCCGGCGGCCCAACCCGCCGGCCTTATTTTGTAACCCGCCGGCCTTATTTGCGTACAAAATAAGGCCGGCGGGTTGGGCCGCCGGGCTGTGCCGGCGGGTCAGGCCGCCGGCATCCCTCTCCACTCACTCAGTCAGTTGCCCGCCGGCTTTCATAGAGTAGTGACGTATTTGGCAATAAAGAATGTTACCTAATTTTGATTATTAGCACTCCATATTCTATGTCTAATATAAAAGATACGCGTGAAAGAATTACTTCGATACATCAATTAGTTTCCGATTTAGAAGTAAAACAAGTTGTAACCGTACGACGACGATAACACATAGGCTACTTTTAATCCTATGAAAATGTACAGTTCTTGAGGAAAACGGGGCCGAAGACTGGAGGAAGCTAGTTTGCAATAAATCAATATATTGTTCATTTAAATTTACTAAGAAGCTAGTTTGCCATAAATCAATGTATTGTTCATTTAAATTTACTAAGAAGAGCGGTACCTACCTATATATAAATAAATACTTACGTACCTACCAATAGCAACAAAACTTTAATACATATTTAATGTCTTTACGTCAAAGTTTAATAGTAGGTACTTCTACTATTTGAGTTATCTTCATCCATTTTATCAATCGAATAATATTTAAGTACTACTATTAAACTATTAATTTAATACGCGGACGAAAACACATCAAAATACTGCGCAAGCTGTTGCACTACTACTATAATCTGCTGGCGATACTAAGCGGGCCGTAGGCCGCGCGAAGTTGTGGTATTACGTCACAAGCGCTCACGTGACTGTTAGCGAGACTCGATATTTTTCGAAACTTTGAATGCCTATAAAATCAAAACTACTAGGTACTTTTTAACTAAACAAAAACTAGTATATTTGTATACATACAGGCTTTACTGATACAACATTTCAAGCGATTTGGCATACCTAGTAACATTCTTCATTACTAGAACACCACATGCCGGGGCTGTCGTGCCGCCGGCATTGCCGCCTGCAAAGTCGTGCGGCTTGGACATTCTGAAGCCGGCGGGCTAACCCGCCGGCATTAAGCCGGCGGGCTGTGCCGGCGGGCCGCCGGCTTTGGTGTGTAGAGGCCATTAGGTTCAAACTGGTGGCTTACAAGATTTCTACTTGACTTGCAAGATGTAACTCTGTTTTCTATTTCAAACCCGGGTGAAATGTTAGGTGCTTATGAAATGTTTTAAATTGCACATGTTACTAATATTGCGTCGATCTGTGTTCTGTTCCAATTGTAATCACAAATGTGCCTGATATGTATGGTACATAGTCACCCCTATTTACGTTCCCACTGCTGGAACACAGGGACTAAGGGAGGTTAGTTATACTTAATTCCCCACGCTGACCAAGTGCGGAATAATACAGGCTGCAATGATATAGCACAGGTTTTTAAAAATAAATCAATAAATTTTTCAAGAATTTTTTTTTGTCCCACTGCCTTCAGAATGAAAGTCGGAATGCTCCCACTCAGCCAATATGGCGTCCCAAAACCCATAAAGACGGATTGGGAAAACTTGAGGGCCAATGGGTTGTTGATGATGTTTTTATTACAAACAAAATTATTTTATGTACGGCAAAGTTTAATAAAACTAAAATGAATTTGCTTTTCAACTCAATATGCATGCTCTATATTTAAGCTTGAACTCAAAACAAATAAATTTCAATTTAGAAAGCTTTCATATGAACTGAAACAATGCATTATTGTAATGGAAATCCAGTCTGCAGTGGCATATTGTTTACTGAAAGTCTAAGTCCTACAATTCTCAAAAGTAAATAATAAATTTCAACTTTGTAAAATGGGTAATAAAAAACAATTTAGATTGTAAAGAACGCCCGGCAAGTGCACAGTATTGTGCTATTACTGGAGAGAGATGAATTTTATTTAACTGGAATAAACAAAGTAAGTTTTTCTCTATTTCTGCGGAAATTGCTATAATACGGTGAAACTACGTTGGGTTAGTTCGAGAAATGTTCCGCATCCATCTCTGATATGGCTTCAATGCTTTATTGATTTGATATTGATTAAATGAAACGATTAAAAAGGTTCTTTTATTCACCTATTTCAATAAACTAGCTTTTTCGCGGTATAGTAGTTGTTTTTGTCCCCCCTTCTTCCGTCTCAGTCTCTTTTGTAACTAATAAAAAAATCCCTTAATTATATCATCATCATCATCATCATGTCAGCCGTTGGACGCCCACTGCTGGACATAGGCCTCCCTTAATGATTGCGGTCGGACGCGACCTGCATCCACCGCGAGCCAACCGCTTTCACCACATCATCTATCCACCTTGTTTGTGGACGTCCGACGCTGCGCTTGCGAATATGTGGTTTCATAATGTAACGATTAAAGTAAGTTATAAACGTTAGTTTGTACTTTAATCAGATAATTTTTTGAGGTGTTCTGACTCTTATCATTGTTTTTGTTTACTTTTTAATATGTGAACGGAAAATTGCACGTATGTATTTTATTAACAAAATCAATCAAAGTTGAATGGTTCCTTCCCGTTGTCCCCGGTGACCGTATCCCCGGGCCTCACTGTAAACGTTATTTTAAACGGCAGATCTTTTTAGCCGAACAACATTAACGATATTGGAGATTCAATTTGAATTTGAAAAGTTACCTTTATTTCAAACCACAATCACTTAAATCTGAAACGTACAGCGCAGATTTAATATTTCATTCATAATTCACACAAATCCGGAGCGCTGCTTCCTTTCACAGTGAAGGATTATGGCAGACAGACTTCAGATTAGTTGCCCAACTTGAAAATATTCAGGGCCACATGAAATTCGGATACAAAGGAATTTTATAAGTACCTGCTCTGACATCGAATGGGCCATAATTAAATTAGTCCGGTGCTACACAATAAAGAGGGTGCTGAAAGCTTGATGATTGACAGGGCGCCATAATTGGTTGTGGATTGATGGATGGAAGAAGAGTACTCGTAATTTTTCTGATTTTTTGATGTAGATAAATTGGATAAAATTTTATGGTTTTACGAATTTATGGATTTGGAATATTACTTTTGAATTTAATTTAATTACTTAGTATGGGGATTTTTTTTCTGAAAATCTTCGTAGAACGGACAAAACCATTATTAGCAGTAATGTAGAATATTTATTGTTTGCTCAACGGATCGGAGTTCGAAAACAATTGGACTTTTTAAATAAATGATGAAATAATTATATATTTTTTAATTTGTAAACTCCTAGTTAAGTTGATATGAAACCATATTTAATCAATAAAAACTGCCTAGATTTTTTATTCACAGTTATCCTACTTGAATTATTTTTTAATGTGATGAAGGGTTCTATGAAATAAAGTTTTGTACTCCGTGGTCTGTACATCTATCAGCATGACAGCGAGGAAGGCAAGTTCTGAATAATGCATTACGGTTAAAATAACCAGGCCGACTTTAAATTACCTTGTTAGGGCAGAGATAGCTGTTAAAATTTTGATATGACCAAATGAAAAGGTGTCTCGTAGTCCTGTTCCCTATGTTCAATTTAAATCGTCGTTGAGATGTTTTGTAAAAATCTACGCGGTTAAATCAGGGACACATCTAACAGACATTTGGAAAAAGTTTACAAACATAATTTATTTTTTTTTTTTTAAATAAAAAAACACTTTTATACTCAGGACTATTTCTTGAAAATAATAAATAAAGATTGTTTTAGTTGTCACTTAAGTTAAGGAAATGTTCGTTAATAAAAGAACAGTTATAACACAACAACCCAATATTTAAAACAGAACTGAAATATTGGTTCTTATACCTATGTACAAAGAAATTTTAGGTAAAATTAACTAAATTGGTTAAATTTTCAGTTCAGTCTCATAAGTTTGTATTTGATATCAAAAAAGAAAACAATAATAAGTGAAAATTCGTGCTCCGAATCTTAACTTGAGAATTATTTATCTTTTATTAATATTCCGAATGTTAAAATAAAACAATTCTTTTCCTCAAAGACGAATACAAAATACGTCCGAGAATCGGTTATTCGATATCAATAAATCCCAAACAATCTTTTACCATTAGCAGATCCCGAAGAAATTTTATCTTCGGAAACGAATTTCTGATACATATTGATACTTTCCATGAAGCTTTCCGGTTTGATGGTTTTAATTTGCTTTCATGTTAAATTTATTCCAGTAAAATATTTTTACCTTTTGAGTATTGCTTTGTTTCAAACTTGCAGCTTCACATCGCGTGTCGCATACATCTCTCAAATTTTAACTTTACAACCATCTGAAAATACAGAATTATACTCATAAAAAATCTCTGAAAAACTAGTTGTTATAATTTTTATTCCTACACGATATTTATAAAATCTGGCAACACGGCAGCCCCCCAGCAAAGTCGAGCAAAAGAATGCCCAGCCGTACCAATATTTTCATAAATCTTTTTAGATCTAGGAAGGTCAAAACTGATTTGAGTAACAAAAACGTTGTGGGTAAAATGAGAAGACTGTATTTATTTTCTAAACCATGCCATGCAGCATTTTAACGTCTCCCAGTAGAAAGACACAGTTTAATAATAGTGGTAACGGTAAAGGCTGCCATTAATATCAAAGGGCTGCAATTTATTACCCGCATTTATCATCTCATCGAGTTCCTTTCCTGTTATCGGGCATGTGTGTGCTTTAATGGGACCGACTGAGATTTTGTGGCACTAGGCCATTATTGGGATTCTATAGGAGAGGTATGCATGAGGAACGAGGAGATATGATGAATGGTAATGTTGATGAATCAGTGATACTGGTTTAGGGTGGAAAATAGTCTAGAAATTACTATAAAAACTGTCGTGGTTTGATAAATTTAGACGAAGACTGAAATAATGGAACATTCTTATAATTTAGATTTTATATTATTTCTATTCCTAGGTTATCTCTTCCATTAATTCTTATTCAAAATATAATGTTTTAAGTAGTTTTATTGAATTATATGTATCAAGTAAATTTATTTAATTTGAAGAGTAATGGCATTAAATTAGCATGAAAACTCCCGTGGTAGTACCTACTAGTTACCAATTATTATACAGTAACAATAAAATCAAAATTATTTCAAACCATACACCAAAAATATTCCCTTTATCTAGTGAAATGAACGAGAGAGAAAATCACATGCTAAGCGCGAACAAACACTCGGAAAATCAGTGAACATCCCACTTGACTGAACCCGATGCTAATTCGTGGACTAGACGTGAAAATGATAAGTGAAGTGTAAGTGTTAAGTGAAGTGTAGGTATGGTCACAGCATGACCGCGTGGATGGCGCTCTTCGGCTTAGTGTGGCTGTTGCGAGTTCGCGGCTCGCTCTGCGGCTGCGCAGCTTGCAAGCGCGCGAGGCACCCGCACGAACTGCAAGAGCACGAACCTGAGACGCACGAACCGGAGATGCACGAAGCGCACGGCACCGACTTCGTGCATTCGAGCCCGGGAGAACGCGCGCCGTTCGACGTTATCGCGTTACAACAGTATACTAGAGACGCGACGGTGCAGACTGACTTTGATGATGAGGTGGAGGATTTGGATAAAATTGAGCTGCAGATTACAGAGGAATGTGAGTATTGTTAATCTAACAACTAAGAATCACATGAAATATGCAAAGGTTATATAAAGTTATATTTTCTCCATCATACTGAAAATAGCTGAAATTATGAAAAAAAATATATTGTATTTATCGCGGGAAAATCCATCATTTGGTGAAAATTCAGATGTCTTTACACTTGTAAGTTATTTCTATAAGGTAAGGCTTATAATCTTGTATCTTAACCTGATAGATTGCCAGATTTATTATTTCTCTGCCAAAACTGAAACATCTAGAAAGGTAATTTTCCAATATAGCAGTTGGTATCATATTATAGTATATTTCCGATATTTTGAAATCAAAACATTGAAGGTTTTATAAAATGTTTTAGGGATAATAATTTTAAAGTACCCACTTTATCTTTTATGATAGAACGCTAGAGATTTTTCTGGGTAATAAACTAAACTAAATTGCAACGCTTTAGACTGAGCTATTGTTTCACACAATATAAAAGCTCAAGATAAGAAAGCCGCGTTAGTAATGGTTGCAATGTGCTAAGTAAACCCAAGCCTTACTGTAATTCTATGCAAGCCTGCCTTCGAGAGATCTTAAACTCTTGGATATGAACACAACAGTAGTTCTTGGCGTTGTCTATACAAGTCGCTGCCAACTCTACGGTTTTGTACGATTGCAGATAAAGACACTAGACAGTTGATGGGATAGTGTAGTATAAATGTGTTTGTGTCTCGCGTCTCGTAGCATAAGTACCCTATTTATGTTTATTCTGCTTGGGGACTGGAACTTCTTGACGTGAGAGATAAGGTTATACCACTCTAGCCAAGTGCGGATAAGTGAATATCCTGTATGTAGGCTTCAGTGTTATTTTAAATATTAATAATTTTGCGATACTAACCAATTTACTTAACGCCTATGATCATCATCATTTCATTTATTGGACGTACACTGATGGATATAGGCCTCCAGTTACTAAGAACTAACGGTTTTCACTAGATCTGATTTTTAGGAACATCAACAGAATTAACATGAATACTTACGTACAGTATACACTATAATAATTAAAATAAATAAATATTGCTGGACACGGCAACATCTAGCCCCGTGGTAAGCTCGAAGCTTGTGTTACGGGTGCTAGATTTCTAATTATACTCACTTAATATAATATTAATACATAGATAGATATTTTTATTATACATATATAAAACCCAGACACTCAGAACAAATATCTGCAATAATTAAAAACACAGTTTAAGTAATATATAAGGTATTTAATGAAATCGCATAATTATAGCGAAAGTAGTAGGTAAATAACGTTACTGTTAAAATAAAATGAAATACAATTACGATGATAGAAACTGTATAAGCAAATTACAAAATTTGTAAGTCAAATGATTCTCTCACAAAGTATTTTAGCTATAATTTTTTCGATGTACCAATTAAATATTTATGTTTAGATGAACAAAAAAGTAATTTAACAAATAATCTTGCTACAATTAGTCTTTTCAATATTTTTCCTTTGAACAACATTTTTAACGAAGTTATGAAATAGGTTACTTACTGCTCCAGGCATACCTGCGTAACAATGATTTATTTCTGTGGTTTGATGTATTTTCTTGCGGTAAAAATAAACTTAAGTTTTATGTTGACGTGTAAGCTATATCATTGCAATAATTTATTTCAAAAATCGGTAGTTTTAATCTAAATTCATACCTCAAATTTTAGTTGTATAATCCAAAAACAATAGAAATTATTTGTACTGTTATAACCAGTAACATAAAAGTATCTCAATGTACCTACATAATTGAAAATAACCCGCTTAAAAATAACACCATATTTTCCACAACTATAACAATGCACTAAACGGCTAGAGTTGCTGGAGAGCAAGCCTCGGCTTAAATTAAAATTAATTAAAAATGCGATACAATATACACAGGGTTTTAGGAATTCCGCATAAAAATTTTGCTTTATAATGGAAAATGCTTTGTTTTACGTGACAATGTTTATTTTAAGAGAGTTTTAATTATAATATCTCTAAAAGATATTAAGTAGGCCTTTCAACTACTTACACATTCAATTTTAATCAAATTATCAGCGTTATTTTGAAACTAGAAAATTAAGGTTGGGTTTATTTTAGCTGATATAATTACTAATAGAGACTAGAATATTGTTGGCTTCCTGACTCAATTATTGACCCCGCGATTTGTCTATCATGAAACGGATTAACCTTATGGTCTATATCTATATAGCGGGATCTTACCCGCTATACAACGACCTTCACCGAGATGCTTATTTAATGAGGCGTAATTTTTATGTTATTAAATATGCCAATAAATATATCCTATATGGGTTGCCTAACAAATTTCAGTCCAGAGTATTTTTAATTAATAATTATTAATAACCTTCACAATTTAGTAAGTAATTCTCGATTTTAAAATGAATATTGTCAGTTTCAAAAGCATACTTAGAGTAGTTTTTTCACACTTTAAAAAACGTTATTAATATAAATTTTGTTCACAGCTACGGTCGGCAACTACGACTGCGGGAGAGAACAAACTACACAGAGCCCGGAAAGTGACCAGCGGACAGGAAACTATCAGGTTGGCTTCACAGCGTTTATCTGTTGCTCTGTTTATTAGTTTTGTCTCGTTTGTTCTACTTAATGTACGGTTTTCTAATGTTGGAAACTGCATAAGCTATATAACATAACATTTATCATTATCCCGTTTTTAGTGCTGAGAAATAGGGACTTCTCTCTTGACGAAAGAGTATAAGGTAAATTAAAGTCTACTTAATTAATGAAGTTAAAAACGGGTCTTTATCGGTAAATATTAAATAATATATAATTGGTTTCAAGTGCTTTGCAGTCGCTCGTGGTCACCGAAAAATGTGTGCTATTTAATTATGTTAACAAATTGCGAAAGTTTAACAAGTACAACAAGACCACGCACAAAGGACCAAATTTGAGTCCAATTGCGGAAAAAGGAGTCCCCAAACTAAACAAGTATTTATTTAGAACGCCAACCAAGTGTGGGTTGTTGAATGTCACAATCCTTCAAACTTCAAAGTACCTACTCAGAATATGCTGGTGTTTTCACGAGTTTTGTCTTACAAAAGCATACTGTAATTTCAAGAAGAAAAATCCTGAGGCGGCGGGGCTTAAACCCACAAATTAAATTCAAGTGAGCTAGCAAACGTGGTGGTTATACCAAATCCCCTATCAATCGTTCGTATCATTCCTATAGAACCTATTATAGGTATAGTATAATGTGTTCTATTGGAACGACCTATTCTAGTAATCTAGTTTACGGACGGGTTATTATCACGATGATGATAATGACTAGAGGCACTTATTTATCTTGGCATGCTTGAGTGACACTATTTTATTTCTGCACCAAAGTCTTTCAATTTATTTCCTCGACCAACTCTGAGCAATCTCGTTATAAAATTGCTGAATCATGCCCAAGTAATCCCGATCTCTTCTCCACCCCGTTGAAGTTAAAGATCCCGATATGGGTCACTTGATTTATTTTAAGAAGCATAGGTATATATTCGATTCACAAAAAGTCAGGCCAGTGCAGAGTCAGGATATCTCAAGTTTCAATTCAGGCTTTGTGAGACGTACACAGCGCACATCGCGTCACATAGAAGCTGACCACCGGCCTCGCGGGTCGTCAAACAGACATCCCCACCTAACTATACTGTACACTTATGCAGTACGGTATCTATGGGCAGATCTTTTTATTCTTCATAAAATATAAGTCGGGATCTCTAAGATACCTCGTCCATCCTATTACTTCGTCAGCAATATACTCGAATAATAGAGTAATTTCTCAGTTTCAATGCTTCCCTTTGCAAATAACATGTAAATTTATGGTCGTCGCAACGCCATCACTCACCATGAGACTTCTAGTTATGCCAAGTGTGAGTTTCGAACTTAGGAGCAAGTTTGCCAATAAATTTACGAAATTTAACTTACCACAGTTATATTGCTGTGGTGAAACAACTAGACTTCTACTTTTGTACAATTTCCTGTCCCATATTCGAAAGTGGCTTTATTGTGAAAGTACTCGTGTAATTACTATAATGAATCAAAAAACGATTTACAAGGATTCGTCAAATATATTTACAAGTAAACCTAAAGTTTTTGGTGTTCTTGACTAATTGAACTACTTATAGTTGAAAAAGTTCTAATAGACAATACAAACAAAATCGAACTTTTTTTTTGACTTAAGAGGCCTATTACGTGAAATCGCGAAATTGTTCGGTTTTCTCGTCCTAATTCTATGGTTTGCGTTAGTTGTTTGATATTACAATTACATCTTTATAATAGTTCGTTTTCTCCTCTACAAAAGTAGTAAGAAACATTTTAGATAACTTGTTTATATATTGAGTAATAATCATTCTCCGGATACATGTTTCGTAAAAAACGCTCGAAGACCTGTTTTCTCAGCTCTAATTTGTAGATTCTAATGAATATGGGCGATCAAACTATTTTTTATTATGTTACGTATATCCTATTCTTCATTTAGAGTAGAGTACATTTTCGTTAAATGCTTTTATTCTAAAGATATACCGAATTTAATATCGACCGAAAATGCTTCGAAACAAACCTCAATAACTCCGAAGTTCTAAATCAATGGGACGTCATATTTATATCAAAATATTTATCAACATTTGCTTAAACTATGATATTAATTTTAATTTGTAGAACGGTTTTGGTAATTTTTTATGAATAAAATAAAACTACCATAATTTAGTAGTTTTTTCATTCAGCCGGCTTTTTCCATTTAGTACCGCGCGAGCGCTTGTCGAGGTCGGACCTATGTCGGTTGTTCTTGAATAAAATATAGAAATATTTCGTAAAATGTCAGTGTGTGGGACTGTCAATTGCTGTAAAAACGCTGTTAGTGTGCGTGTATGTGTTATTGCGATACTACGACCGACATAAGTTGATCCGTTGATAACGATCAATTGTTATTTTTATTGATAACGGTCAACTGTTGTTGTTGCTGGCCTAAGAATTGTACCAAATGTTGCTGGCCTTAGAATTGTACCACATCATTGTCATCTTGTTTTACCTTATTTATTTGGAGGTTATGCTGTAGGATGTGGATTGCATATCTAAAGTTATCTATCCTAATTAAAAAACAACAAGGCAACTTTTTTTGGTGAAACCGTCCAACGACTAAATGTAATTATGCCTATGATTTTTTTAGATTATGACTAACTTGCCGACCCGCCGACAGCTGCGCTTGCGTTTTTACGTTATTTACTAGTTTATGTTTTATAGCCTTTTTCGATCATTTTACTATCCAATACTGAAATCATATTTTAAATCGGACCCGCGGTTCCTGAGTAGCACGTTCAAACAAATAAACAAGCAATCTCCTCAGCTTGATAATTGTAGTATAGATTTCCATAATATTTATTACAAAGAAAATATTCCGTAATTTTTTGTTCTTATTTTTACCGAGTATCCAATATGTAAACAATAAATAATGTACCTTTCTAATAAATATATTATTTATTGTAAACATTAAATAATTGTACCTTTCTAATAAATACAGGGCGTCCCAAAGTTATGGGCCATGGAGGGGAAGTACCTTAAATATCGTAGATAGTGAATTTTGCTCAAAGAAGACTTCATTTTATTTTTAAAAGTTAGTAATTCTGGATTCATAGATTTTCTAAAAATTACTTGCTTTGTCTGGGAATCGAACCGACTTACATGTAGAAAAAAAAACTCTATTTTTATGATACCAATCGAAAGAATAGCTAAAAAATAATAACTCTGCTTAAGTAACATAGTATTTTAAAAGAAAGGAACAACGTGAAATTAATTATTTTAATCAAATAAAAAACATGAAACATTTTTTTTGTAAATTAATTAATTAAATTACTTACTTTTTTTTAAATAAAATGAAGTCTTCTTTGAGCAAAATTCACTATCAACGATATATATGGTACTTCCCCTTCATGGCCCATAATTTTGGAACGCCCTGTATATAAAATAACACCCCTATTCACGTTCCCACTGCTGGGATAGGGACTTCTCTCTTGACGAGATAGATTAGGCCTTAATTCACCACGCTGGCCAAGTGCGGGTTGGTTTTTTTTTAATATATAAATGAAATATTTTCAAATAAGTTCGTAATAAAATAAAAATAAATAGTTTATCAAAATAAAAATATAATGGGAATTATTCAAGATGACATATGTAGATAAATGGATATTCTACATCTGTGTATGACATATGTAGATAAATGGATACCAATAAATATAAAAATAAATATAAAGTTCGAAACTACAAAAATAATACCTAAACATAATTAAAACCTTCATTAACGAAACTTTTATTTATTCAAACACAAATATACCATCTAACAAAACAAGCAACTTAAATATAGGTAATATAATTTATTTGTTTTGTTATAATTAGAATTTGTATTTAGTCCGTTCAATTTAGACTTTCGAACTTACATAAAGTCCCAACATTCGACAAAAAAAAAACATTTAATTACAAACCTACACACCAAATTTCAGAAGAATCGGTTTAAAAATGAGCCCATAAGATGAGATGAATGAGGACATTTAACTTCAATAAGACTATTTTCAGTTTTATTCTTATATATATAATTATTAATCATGAATGTTTTAATTTAAAATTATGTACCTACTTAGTTGATTTCAAATAATCAATCAGATTTAAAATAAATATTGATATTATTAAGATAAAACATAATTGATTCAAATATTGAAATAAAAATATCCACCATTTTGAATTTAGGAAAATATATAAACTCCTATCAATTAAATAAAAACATTAATATAATAATTATTTCGGAATGAAACTGAAAAAAAATCCACTCAATAAAATGGAATTTATTCGATGCCATTTTCTACAGATCTAAAATAATTATTAGTATATTTGTATGTTTTAGATCGACGAAGTATCAAGATCATTTAGTAT
Organism: Chloroclystis v-ata; assembly: GCA_963691955.1. Lineage (NCBI taxonomy): Eukaryota > Metazoa > Arthropoda > Insecta > Lepidoptera > Geometridae > Chloroclystis > Chloroclystis v-ata. Next base: position 2,929,749 of record OY829902.1, on the reverse strand, counting down.
TTTTCATAGAATTCGCGTGACGCGCCGGTCACGTGGTGCATAAAATATCCAATTTCGCAAAACTTCGTAACGTCACAAGGCTCTTAATCGCGCGTTTGGGAAGTTTACAACGTTGGTTCTGTAAATCAATTGTAAAACTGACAATGATTCTTATAACCCAAAAAGTTAGCTCCATATCCTTTTACGGGCTTAATTTATAAAGAGTTCCCCAGTAAAACAAACACATTGTTCTGAAACGGAACAGTCGTTCTAATTATTCCCCTTAACTGAATTACAAGGCATATCATTAACCTTTTCCCTCGCGCCTAAACTTTTTACGAATCTTTTTCTTTGATGGATAATGTTTTCGGCGCTAAATTCTCTAGACATCCATAAACCCCAACGTTTTCCAGAAAGCACCGAGAAAGTAATAACAATTTGTAGATACTTTGTTTTTGTATTTCTTTGAACATTTAGAAATATCGGTTAATTTATTGGAAAAGGTAATACTTGTTCTAAATGTTTCATAAGATCAAACGAGCATTTGACTGCTATAAAATGAGATTAAAACAAATATGAAATACTTATTATTGTAGGGTCATTGAGAGAACAATAAATTCTTTGTGTTCGGTTAATATTAAAATCTTCATCATTGTTTGCTTAATGCACTATCACCACAGAAACTAATATTGCGTCTCACTAAGGGGCACAGGTCTTCCCGACATTACCCTTAATTATTTTAATTTAAGTAATTAAAATATAATGCTTCTGTCAATACCTACCAATCGTACCGGTTTCTATTTAGTTTGCTTATCCACTGTGTTTTATTATTGTGAAACATTTTGTACATTTAATATGAAAAACATTTTCTGTCGGCTTTTATGTCTAAGAACTAATAGTCAGGGATCCGTAGTACATGGAAATCAAGTGATTACTAACAAGCTAATTTTTGGTGACTAGCTTCGTTTCGATGAGACGGCCAAAGATATCCTATACCCAACTCTCGATTGTGGTAGCTAACAGAGATATCAAGGATTAAAAAAATCAAGGATGTAAAACTGGGATAACGGACCACGAAATTTGTAGGACAATATGTTATATCTCAAGATAATTATCTAAATTATATAAAAACATGTTTGTCCTACAAAACCTATGGTTTGATCAAAGAGTCCGCCATTTCGAAAATGTATCGAAAACGAGGTCAATTTAAATGATTACTATGATTACTAACCAGCTGATTTTTTGTTGTATACTTAATTAACCCTTAACCACCTAACGTCGGTCACAGTGACTCCATTCGATATATTTTTTCAAATATTTCCGTTACTACGCGTGCCACAAGCCTGTGACTCTGTGTACTTTTTCTCCTCCCTCTCCAGTTTGCGCTTCGTGCCCGACCAAGCAATACGTGCACATAGTGAAAAGATTCAGGTAAATATATTTCGTATGCGGTCATGGTGACCGACGCTAGGTTGTTACGTTACTTTTAGTGTTACCATTTTCTTGTTGTTTTTTTTAGATTTATCATGTCTGAACGTGATCAAATCTAAGAAGATGGTTAGAAAAGTGTGACACAGATTCCGAGGATCAAAGGGACGTGCCGGAAATACCAAATGAAGATTGCAGTGACGTTGAAGATGTACCAGTAGACCACGTCATTGACGGTGTCAATCAGACTCTGATATTGATGTTGATGAGTTAAATGAAGACGTCGATAATCTGCCAGTTTCTGATGATAATCTGCCAGTTGCTGATGATGATCTGCCAGTTGATGATGATGCATTTTCCGATGATGATGGTCCATGAACAAGGTACCGGAACTACTTTGGAAAAATCGTTTCCGTTGGTTGTCTCAAGCTCCAGTTTTGCGATTGAAGATCTGCCTGGCTGGCTGAAGGTCTTATCGAACCCCATTTAAGACGTCGAGTAAACCAATTTGGATTGCAAAGGGAACTTCAACATGCTATTCGCCGGGTTCTCAAAATAGATGAACAGCCAAGAACATCAACAAGAAGGCAGGCAGTTCTGATAAATTAGAATCACGAAAAACTTGCTCAACGTGTGCCCCAATAAAGAAACGTAAAACATTTGTGTTTTCAGTGCAAAAATCCAATTTACGTTGAGTTTTCTCAAAAAATGTGTGTAGACTGCCGCGAAAAATTGTAAATGTTAGGGAGTCGTAATTTTGTCTTGATTGTAATTTTATTGTGCCAATGATAGTTTTATATAAGAGGTTATATGTTAAAGTAACTAAAAAAATTTAAAAAAATTTAGTCCCATTGATTATTATTGCTTAGATCTCAGCTTAATTAAAAAACCTATAATTTGTTGAAATATTTGTAAGTCAACTTTAATTAACGATACTAAAAAAATTTAGTGTTAATTTGAAGATTTTATTAAAACAATTTGAAATAAAAACAATTGAAAAACATGATGTAGTTTTGTTTTACAGCAATATTTGAGCTTTTACCTTTCTAATAGTACTTATACGCGAGCGGTCACCATGACCGACGTTAGGTGGATGTGTTACTAAAATACACGTTAGGTGGCTAAGGGTTAATACATATAAAATCTAACGGACATATTGTCCGACAAATTTGGTGGTCCGTTATCCCGGTTTTACATCCTTGATTTTTTTAATCCTTGATATCTCTGTTAGCTACCACAATCGAGATTTGGGTATAGGATATTTTTAGTCGTCTCATCGAAACGAAGCTACTCACCAAAAATTAGCTTGTTAGTAATCACTTGATTTCCATGTACTACGGATCCCGGCCTATAATACATCAACGTTGCTAATAAAGTCAATGATGAGAATAAACATTGAAAGCCCGAAAAACAAGCTGAATAGTACAGAGTAACTGTCTCAACAATAATACCCGTATAGGTCACATAGGTATGTGTCGTTGACAACAGCAGCTGCCCTTACGATTTAGATGAAGTGGATAATATCCACATAGCTTCTAGATATTATCTAGAAGGTTTGTGACTATTTTGATTAATAATCAAATGCGCTTAATATCAATTAAATTTATTTTATTTAACATTCGAAACACTGGGTACACTAAGTTACGTCAACAAAATTATTTATATTATAAATAATAAACATAGTAACATAGAATTACGGGTATAAAGTCATTGCTATTGCCAATATTTCTATGTATTTGTTTTCTGTGTGAAATGTCCAGATATCATTTTTTTTTTCTTTTTGCAAACAGTACACAGAAGCGGACAGTGAAGCGGTCTGGGAGAGTAGTGATGTGACGCTGGAGCGAGGCGCGAGCGGACTCGGCCTGAGCATAGCGGGCGGAGAGAGCGGCGGTGACGTCAGCATCACCAAGCTAGCGGCCAGCGGAGCGGCGAAGGGGGACGGGAGACTGCAGATAGGAGATATCTTGTTGCAGGTGTGTGTTCATCATCATAACCCATCGCATCCCACGGTAAAACCGCTAGTATACACTATAGATACTAGGAAGAGAAAATAATAAATAAATAATTGCTGGACAATTCACACAGCAACATCTAGCCCAATGGTAGGCCCGAAGCTTGGGTTACGGGTGCTAGATTTCTGATATGCTTAAATAATATTCATAGATAGATAGTTATTTTTTATTATACATAATATAACACCCAGAAACTCAGAACATTATACCGGAAGATTTTCAAATTTTTGTTCCGAGGCGGGAATCGAACCCGCAACCTCCTGCGTCGCTGGCAGAGGTCGTCAGCCAACACGGCCATGTAATTAATTAACGAGATATACGAAAAGAGATGGAGAGGTACTGATCTTAGGCCGGCACCACACTTGACAAGGAAAACACTTTAAATAAATATAAATATTGCTGGAAAATCACACAGCAACATCTAACCCCGTGGTAAGCTCTAAGCTTGTAACTTTATTTGCATAATCGTTTATCACAATCTAAAACATTGTTATCAAATACTTGATGGACTTGATTAACAGTCACTGTAGCTGTAGCCTAAAGATTTATTAAAGCTTTAAATAAATTATCCCCATTGTGATGAATAGCTCATTCAATTCTCGAAACATGCACGTTTGAAGAGTAGATCTAGATACATACTGTACAACTCAACAGCGAAATTTGCCGGCGTATTGATTCTCATAAACAAACAGACAAATAAAACATAACGCAAGAAATTGGGCCAGATGATAAACTGGATCAAACAGAAAATACGTAAACAAACAAATGAAAAGGAATAAATAATCCAGTAACATGATAACTCTGAAACAAGAGACGCATTAGGCACATGAAAATGACAAAGTGCCTATAAATTACGTTGCTCGTGAGTTTTGCTTAACTCGCACATAAATTCCTAGGCACAAAAATATAACTACTCATATAATAATTAAAATATAACCCCAAAAGTAGTTTGAACATTGTTTTGAAAATTCAGTATTTATTGAGGTCTAAAGGTTTACTTCATATTTTCAAGTGGATTTCTTTAACACATCAAATTCGTCAATAGTTATATGATATTCAATTTATTAGTGACCCTACAATGGCCACCTGTTGTGTGTCATAGTAGGATAAAATCATATCCCCTAATAGAGTTTTTAGCATGTCATCGTTCTGCCAATAACAATATTTATCCAGGTTGACATTATTTTTATACGTAGGTATGTTCTGTGTCAACGTAATACAATTACCAAGACCTATAAAAAATAGTTGTCACACATACAACATAAATATGATGGCCCAAATTTTCCGATTGATCAAGAGTTATTATTTACAAAAGTAGTCAAATCTTGGCAGTGAAAGATGTAAAAGCTCACATTTACCCTTTGCGTATCCAATTATAATTTCCTTTGAAAATCAAAATGTTACCGTATCATCTGCAAACTGTATCTGGCTGAAACTTGACTAAACACGTAACATACATTACATTATCATTTTTATTTAATTCAGGAGAGAGCTTTATACAGATGGGACCTTGAGACGGGAAAAATAAAGGGCCGTTGTTAAATAAATAATGTAATCAAACTTTTTACCACGACGTTAAAACACTCCCGGGAGTTGCTTAAGCGGCATTACTCATAAACTTTCCTTATTAACCGAGCTCAAATGAACATTCCTTAAAAATATTTTACAAATAACAAAGTTTCGAAACTTCTGAAATATTTTACTCTAAAAAATCTGTCAATTCGCCGAGTTTCGGAAAAGTTTTGAAAGCTTTTTAACTAGTAAACAGAAATACGAGCTTATTTTGAATTTAGTGATACTAATTTTGTAGGATGTACTCGTATAGACATAATGCCAAATAGTACGAAGTAAAAGCCCCATCTTTGAGTGTTAATTTTGAGTTTTTTGTTTTTGTTAGAGCTAAACTATACCTCCACGGCTCTTTCCCTGTAGTGGGTTTTATCAAACCGTTTAAAGGATTAGCACACTGTACCAATTTCGAAAAATAAATTACTCAGAATCAGTTTATCCACAATCTGAACCAACCTTTATTCCAATCTTATTCCTTGTTCAAATCATGAATCATTAATTTCGTATGATAACTCTCCGATAGGCACCCATTCAGAGAAGGTAATAAGCCAGTTATCTAATCCAAAGTGAATAACGACTCAACTCGAAGCCATAAAGGGCTAGATTATCATCTACGGTTTATGAGATAGTACTTTACGCCTTTGATATCCGTGGGATCAAACTACTAGCTTGTATGAAAAATGGTTAAACTTATCAGCTTTTTCCGGAATCCTGTTAAATCTTACAGAGAATGGATCTATCTTCTAGTGTTTTGTAGTCAATCATAAGAGTACAAAATGGAAACAAAGCCGTGTTGACTAAAAGGAAGCATATTCGACTTTTATTCCAAACGTCGCAGGTTAAGCCGCTGCCAAAAAAAAACGAATCTATTACCAGAAGGACATATAAGAGGATTTTATAAATCAATTTCGTGAATTATTATAGAATAATGAAAGTGTACAATGTACAAACATTAAATTTTATCTTATTGTTACACCTTGTCGAAATTTAAGTCAGATCCGAATAGTTTTTTGTATAATAAACATACTATCCAAAATTCTGAAATATTATTTAATATTATCTCATCGATAATCAATATTTCTGAAATGCCCGAATCCACAAAAAAACTTCCTATCTGCGGGTGCAGAAAAAGGCTTCTATAAGGAGAATGAGTAATTTAATCAATCAATGTGAAAAGTCAGCCAAACTCTATTTCGCTGGCGTCACAATAAGATTACGCCCCATCCAATTGGATTACTGGCGGATCAAGGATTAGTTCTCAATGTCAATTTGGATAGTGACTTACAAAACAGAATAAGACTCTCATTAAGAAGGTTAACAAAAATAGGAGTTAATGAATTTTCGGATTAACAATCTTTAGAGCAAAGGTTCAAAGACCGAAGATAGTGAAGATAATATTGAGACTTTTAGAATTAATTTGTACTGATTACTACGCAGAATAAACGTAATCGAGGAGGAATTTAGAATTATAGGGAGTGGATAGGTCTGAGAAATATACCTCGAGTTTGCAAAGTATACGTAATCTCAAAGGCTGAAGATTTTTAAGTTAGTTAAAAAATAAGTAAGTGGACTCTTTTTGGATAATTAGTTTTCGTACAACAAAGAATTACTAATTATTTCTCTAGTAAATTGCCCTCTCGGTTGGTCCATCACCATTTTGAATTTATATTTAAATTTATAAAAAATAATTATTATGGCTTATTAATAACATCCGAATATTCTGCTGACAGTACTTTACAGTAACTGAACCTGTTATAATCAAATTACACACAGAAATCAAAGGATTTCTGTGGGTGGAATCATAACAACCAGCAAACGACAAGTCAATAACCAAGAAGTAAATTATAATTTTGAGATCCCATACATAAATTTGCATGAAATTTGGTAAAGTCTTACTCAAGTGAAAGTAATTGTGTGACCAATTATGTTGTATACCTTTTCCGCAGTATTACATTTCGGTTGAACTGATTAAGGAATTTATATAGTAGAAGACAGAGAGCAGTGTCGTTCTGGGTATTGTACCAACACTCTGTGGTGCAGCGGGCAAATTTCTGCCTGCGACGCAAGAGGTTGCGGGTTCAATTTTATACTGTGACACTAAGCTGGCTGTGAAGCGTCATTATGCTATTCTAGAGACCCGTGCTCAGTTAGCCTACTAGACTTAATGGGTCGTTATGATGATAATCGATTTTGTATCTCCTTAAGTAGATAAGTCATTATATGTATAGAACTCGTTCACTTTCACGATTTGTTAACATTATTAAGTTGTAGAAGCGGGTCTTTATCGCGTGATTTTATATTTTCCATTCCAAAGTTTCAAGCGCATTGCAGTCGCTCGTGGTCACGGAAGAACTCAATAGAAAGAAGGAGAAACGACGGAATGGTAAATATAAAATCACGCGATAAAGACCCGTTTATACTTCTTATTAATACTAGCTTCACATCAAAAGGATAAATAGTCACTAATTCCCTTTAATTTAATTTTGCAGGTGAACGACATTTCCGTAGAAGGAGCGCCGCACTCAGTGGCAGTAGATGCTCTCCAGAAAGCCGGGAACGTCGTTAGATTAGTGAGTATCCTAAGTTCGTTTGAGAGTCTGCGACAAGTGGTCTTTGAAGAACTTTATCAAACAATGGACCGTTTGGACCGGCATAATTCCATACGAGCCGGCTTCAACTTGTTGTCATCAGGAGTTCGGATTACTTTTATTACTTTGAGAACAACCATTAGGTACATACGCTTTGGACTAACGTGAATTGTTTTTGAAATGGAAAGCAAAGTTTTTTAATTTATACATAGGTATATTTAAAATCAATGCCACTTTTTGTTGTTATTTTATTAATCAAGATCGGCTGTGCCGATTTAGGTTATTGTTACTTAGTTTTGAAATAGTCGTAGTAGCCCAAGGAAGAATTAAAAAGGAAACATTGGAATATAGCGTGCGAAGCCGCGGGCAGGTCAGCTAGATACAATACTTATACAATTTTTTGTACAGAAATTTATTGTGTTATTTTTTAAATAACTAACTCTTAAAACTTAATAAAATAACTTAATAATTAAATAACATGAATCAAACTTGAAAAAGTACCAAATGAGATTCACATTATTCAAAAGTATTTCACATTACTATTTTATTAAAGATATAAAATTCAAATTATTAAAAAATTTATAGCAATATTATTTCCAATTAAAATGATCCATTTAGATCATCACATAGAAATCGAAATGATCAAAATATTCTGAATATACTTATATGAATCTCGAAAAGCAAAATAACGATCCTTGCAAAACTTTTTAATTTTACGTCACAAAAGTAATTAACCATTCAGAATCAAACGAAGTCGACACTTGTAAAATATATAAATGTCCTTATCCCTTTCCTTCTAATTTTCTGTAGTAGCCACTTGTCTTGGTTCACTTCTCCGCATAATTGGTTCTTTTATGACTTCCGATCTCTTAGAAAACTAATTTAGATCCGTATTTCACCCGGGTTTAAAGTTGTGCTGTAGTTTGGGTCTGAGGTCGGATTGCTTCGTGTGACCAGGATTTTATGTGGAACTTCTCCGCCAGGTTATTAAATCTTGGAGCATATCGTAGAATAAATAAAATATTAACATTTGAATAAATTAAGTTCTAGAATTACCTATGTAGATTTTACTAGATTTGTTCTCGTTATAGAATGTATTTTAATAATTATAACTAAGACGTTAAATATAATACTTTTTATATCTTTATATCTTACAATGACTTAAAATAATTTTTAGTTTTTCTATTAAAGTTTTCATTCTACATGTACAATCAGCAGATACGAGTGCGAGTTTTCCGGAAAATATCAACAATGCCCGTATCGGCCCACTGCTGGGCATAGGCCTCCTCCAATTTGCGCCAGTCTTTGTGGTCTTGGGCGGATCTCATCCAGGTCTTATTGGCGACACTAAAAATATCGTCACCCATCGTGCAGGTGGTCTGCCAATTATGCGCTTAGACTCCCTGTGATCCCAATGTGCTATAGCCATACTCCACCTGCGAAAATACATAATAAATAATATTTGTTACAGAGAGTACGTCGAGCGCGCCGACCGAAAGTAGTGACGCTGTGGCGGGGCGTGAGAGGCCTAGGGCTCGGCATAGCCGGTGGGGCGGACAACGTCGGGGGCGGCGGCGTGTTCGTGTCGCACATAGCGGTCGGCGGGGCGGCCCACCATGACGGTAGACTGAGATTAGGAGATAAAATTTTGGCTGTAAGGGATGAAGATGTAAGTAACGTAACGATTTTCAGGTTAAGTTAAAGCAACTAGTTTCAATTTATAACGGGTTAGTAAAATTTTACTGCAATATTAATATCAAATACCTAATCAATTTATTGATATTTTACACGTCAAATAATACAAATTAAAATATAGCAATCATAAATAAATGTCAAACAGGTTACTGAATAATAAATGGCAAAAATTATACAATTATGACACTTAATAGACAGAAAATTTCATAATTATGTAAATAAATTACAAATTTCAAAGAATAAATAAATAACTATCTGGCTATCTAACAGATAATGTTTGGTTTCCACCAAACCGGAAACGAGAGATCCATCAATACGAATTCCGTATCCAAGCAATGTCGAATTAACGAAATCGAATTCGAATCAGTTTTTTCCTTTCCCCTTCATTCTATGCAATGATGGACTTAATGACTTAAATAATTACTCATAACAACAATACATTGTCATAAAATTATGATGATTTTGTACTTCGCAGGGTATAGAAACGTCTTTAGTAGGAGCAACGCACGCGCAAGCGGTGACGGCGCTCAGAAACACAGGAGAACATGTGACACTGGTTGTTTTACCCGCTGCGACTTTCCCTCCGGTCGCGAAAACTGCTCCTTTATACTCTAGTAAGTATAAGAAATAGTTAACAAAACTCTGGGGCGAAGGTCCGCCAAAAATTGTATTTATATTATTATTAAGTATATCAGAAATCTAGCACCCGTGACTCAAGCTTCGAGCTTACCGCTGGGTTTTTGTGACATGTTTCTGTGTGAATTATTTATTTATAATGTTTGTCGTTTGAACGAGAAAATGAACCTCGGTTGGTTCGGGGGCGGCGATCGACAAAAGAGATTAAAGTTACAAAAGAGATATCAAAATAATTTGGTGATTCGGGCAAGTTTAATGATGTTTATTGATATTAAGTAATTTAAATTTTTTATTTGAATATTATGCCACGGGATTGTGAGGCGGCCCAGCATAAATTGTATACGAAAATTAACAGTTTCACTTCAATTTAATTAATAAGAAATAAATTCAATATTATTTTCGCGTTATACGGGTTCATAATTTAATTTCACATGAACTATAATCAAAATGGCTACCTTAAAAATAAATTAATAACGTTTTATAACGCTTTATTACAATCTAATTAGCCGAGTAATTTGCGAGCGTAACGCAAATCACTAGGTGTGAGCTAATGAGGCGCTTTAATGTAATTTGGTGCTAATTTTTCCCTCACTCATTTTCCCAACAGAATACAAATTATAAAACTCTTAAACAAAGTTGAGAGCACTCGAACAAAACTTTTTCCAAAATTACTGAGCGCATAAAACAGGAATATAAAGACATTCTTTTAATAAGGGAACTTGAGTTCACGAAATGAGCATGCTAAGTTATGCCAAAAAGGTACAACTTTCCAACCGTAAGCTTGTAAGGAAAGGCGGAATACTTTCATTTACTTTCTTTCATTGTTATATGAAAAACATGGTTAATAAACCATCTGGCAATTTCTCTGCTAAAATGGTCGCCACTTTTGTATCCTGAGACACCTCAGCGCTGTTCTTCCGTGGCGCCAGCTAATGTGTGTTGCGCAGTTTATATATATTAATATTGAAGGCCTAATATCCATTAACAATAATAATCCGGTAAATGTTGTCATAAATTATACAGCTATAATAAACACTTTCACTAAAGCGGATACATGACTATGTAGCATCAATGAATATAAACAATATAATCATGAAGATGTAGTAACAATAAATATATATTGAGTTATTCTAGAAGCTATTTCAAAAAGTTAATTCCTTTCTTCACTGAAAAGTACTTTATAAATTCATATTTATTTTTTGCAAAAACCTCTTTCAAAGTAGTAATAAGTTCTGACTTTGTGTGTGCAGCCAAAACGCAAGCGACATCGTGTTCAACCCTCCACGAGCTTTTAGAAGAGGAACCAACTGAAATTCCGAGGTAAGCTTTAGCATTCTGGTTAGGAATTCGAGGAGTTTACAATAAAGTTTGAGAAAATGGAATTTTATATTTTAAATAATTGACGTACCTACTTGTTCTAAACTAATTTTTAAATCTACAAATATTAAAGAAAGTTGTGTGTCTATTTATAACTCAAGAACTTATGTATCGATTTAGCTTAGAATTGCTAGAGAGATAGCTTAAAACTAGGAAAAGTACAAAGGATACTTTTTACAGCAGGGAAAAATATTACCTTTCCGGGGGAAAATGTATTAGAACGCGGGTGAAGCTGCGGGGCTGAAAGCTAGTATAATATAGAATGTAAATAAATATTACTGAACAATTGACATAAAACGTCAAAATATAGGAAACATATTGCTTTTTAAAGTGGAAATGCAATCTTGTCCAAAATTGTAAGCTGTTTGTGTCCCAAGACGTGAAGAGTTAAGAGTTTCTACCTCAAACGGTTAAAATAGGATGGTTACGTCAAGATAAGCGTATTTTAGCCTCCTTAGGGACTCCGAAAATTAAATTGCTTAAGATCTGGACTTTACTGATGTCCCTTTAAGATGAGAAGGCCTTGGTCTACATAATTTAGGTACGTCCCAAACTTGAGCCAATTTGAAAATCGGCAAAAATTTATTTTCATACAAACACAATAATATACATAGCATAACACTTTTTTTTTTACTCTATACAACTTAACTATCACGTAATCTTACATTCGTCATCATCATCAATATAATACGTTCCCACTGCAGGGACACAGGGACTTCTGTCTTGACGAGAGAGATTAGGCCACGTAGGTACTCGTAATTAACCACGCTGGCCAAGTGCGGGTGACACGTGTCCTTAAAAATACTCAAAGTTCTCAGAACATGCCGGTTTCCTCACGATGTTTGCCATCACCGTTATAGATCACGTGTTTTTAGGGTTCCGTAGCCAAATGTTTATTCATTTACAAGGAGGTACAGGAGGACTATATAAAATTACAAGGAGGAAATGTAAGATTACCTCGTTGTAATATTGTGTAGTAGACAATTTAGTTGAAGTAAGAAATAAGAAAAATTTATTGAACGGAAAATTTAGCTTGTTTCGTTTGGAAAATATATTTGGCACTAATTTTAGAGTAATATTTTAGTTTTACGGTTATTGTTTGGCAGCACTGTATCAGCAATGAATGCAAGTTTATGGTTTACAAATTATGATCATGTCACTGATTTCATACTATCAAATTAAAAGGGACCTTGGTTTATTTTCTTAAATAATGTTATTTTTTATCGTTAAAATAAGTGGGTAAGCTCTAAGTAGATAAAAGCTCATTTTTATTAAAAGAAATCGTACATCGTGTTTACAACAAATCATTACTTAATATGTCTTTGTTGTAAACACTGTCACTGTTGTTACAGATAAGACCACAACTGTTTGATGGACTTCACTAATACGTGATAACAATAAGTGTAATAATTGTTGTAAAGTCAGTTTGTAAAATATAATAAGACACAAAATATCGTATACAAAACATAAGTTGCTGAAAATGTTCCTCTAAAAAGCCTTAGCAACGGTTTTCCTTTTAATCATTTATCTGCTCAGTAATACTTAAAATGTTTTCAAGATAAATTATATCTAGAAAATAAAGCCGCAGATAAATTCAAAGCCTAAAGTTGCCAACATATTTCTTGTACAAAAAATTCCAAACAAAATGAAAAAGATTTTCTCCGGCTTCTATTTTGTGCACAGATTAATATAGTGCTTTTCATCAAAATGCCAATTAAGAATTTCCTGAAAAATGAAATGTTATTATCCTGTTTTTAATTTTGCCGACTTAACAAAAGCGGCCTGCAAATAGTCGTTAAATGGAGTGTCGTTAAAAATCTCAATAAGTAGATTTGATACCGAATCCCTTCTTTTAATTGCTTCTTTTGAAGTGGGTTCAAGTGACGAAGTTTGTCTGGTTTGTTCCAACAACTCCGAAGGGACAAACATCAAATATTTGTTTAGGTTCTGGAAGGACAGGGATGTACCGTAATAGAAAATTCTATTGAGTGAAATAAATTACTTTTTTGTTAATGTTTCTTACTGCGATCATCAATCCACATGGTATGCGAGGTGGCTATACCAAGCTCACCAAGATTACAATGAAAAAAAAATACATGCATACTATTGGTACGTCCAATAGTATGCACGTATTTTATTATGCGTATGTATGCTTTTATGTTATAAGCCTACTGTTAGAAAAGAATAAAATATATACTTAACTTATTAATTAATTCCTTTTTATTCTTACTTCATTAGATCAATCTACTGTATAGCAGATTGCCACGCCGCAACGCCCTTGTTTATTCTAATATAATTTTTTATAAACTGAAAACGCATAACCACTAAATAATTATGTAAAACACCTAAAGCAAATTCAGAGTTGTCAATTTCAGCAAGAAATGCTATATTAGTCCTAATTACAGCCCTGTCTCAACAGTTTACATTGTATCGTCTCAGGGCCGTAATTAGGTGGTTTTCGGTCGGATCTGTTGGCTTGGAACAATACCTCTGCCCCCAGAGAGCTTGTAATGGCAGTGATTAGGTCTCGAAATAATATTTGTACTTGCTAGAAGACATTACACTTCTGACCAACTCAGGGGTCAGAATTCTAAAGGCATTTTCGAAATTATTTCGGAGTAATCTGTCTTTGATGAAGCTTAAGAGGAATGTAACCTTTGAATTATTTTCAAGGATCATCGTAGATCTATTTATTATACTTGTGTGTCATAGGATATTGATGATAGGGGAGAAGTTGCTATTTGAAACACACTTTATGACTAGGTTTATTATCATCATAAACGGAAATAAGGACGTCCCAATTGAGTACCATTATTAGGTCAACACACGACAATACATTTTTAAGGGATACATTAAAATTTGTTTGTTAGTTCATGGTTGCTAAACTGGATTGATAAAGGAGCATTTTATACTTTAAATTATGATATACTGATATTTTAATTTTGCTTAGGGCTCGATATTTCTTTTTTGGTCTGATTCTATAAAAATTAAAAAAAAAATCATTATTATACGAATAATTTATTGTCAATAATATTAGAAAGAATTTAGTGTGAGAAATATGTTTCTCAAGAGAATATTCTAAATTCATATATGAAATTGAAAATCTGACGAGAAAATAATCTTTGCTTTCATCTAACTAAAGCCTAGCTTGGGACTTTTGCCAGATCAAAAGTTAAGGCGCTTCTTACAAGCTAGCTTTAATATTCCTGAAATTTGATAGCTACAATGTTTACATTTACTTCTACATTTTTGCTAATACTAGGTTAAATAATATTATAAGTTGCTGACGTTGTTTAAATAATAATTTACTAGGCCATACATTTAAAAATTGTAAGTATCTGAGTTAATTAATATCTGAGTTCTTTTTCAATTCTGAAAGTGTGATGATTGTGTGAACGTGTGATTTTTAAAAGAGGATTGTTGGAGGTGATATTAAAAATTATAAAATAACTTTAAAACATATTTTCTTTAATTATATGATTTTTGACGAACATACGTATGATAAGATTTTATCTGGTTTCAACCAAAAGTTTAAATATATGTATTTTAATATCATTCTTTCGCTATGACCGATGTTAAATTAAATATTTAATTAATGTAACTAAGTCTAGAGTCCCAAAGACGCAATATACCCTCCTATACAATGTAGTCACTACTCTAATGTAGAATCCCAAATACGCCTGATTATTAACTAACTTATAATATTCGTAGATGTGTCCGAATGGTTCGCTTAGTCCGTTCCGGATCTCGCCTCGGGATGGACATCGTAGGCGGTCTGGGCGGTGAAGTGGAGGCCGCTGTAGATGACGACACTTGTGGCGTGTTTGTGTCGGGAGTGTCGGCTGAGGGCGCGGCGTTCGGGATGCTGCATCGCGGTGACCGGATACTGAGCGTGGACGGGCGAGACCTCACGAGAGCGACGCATGAACAGGCTGCGGCTGCTTTGAAGGTAAAAATGCTCATAATCACCTCTATTTATGTTGCCACTGCTGGGACACTGGGACTTCTCTCTTGATGAGAGAGATTAGGCTTTAATTCACCACGCTGGCCAAGTGCGAGTGAATGTCACATGTCCTTCGAATTTTTCAAAGTTCTTAGAACATGCCGGTGTCCTCACGATGTTTGCCTTCATTGTTAGAGCACGTGTTTACAGATGTAAAATACAAAATGCTTCTGAAACTCGGGAATTATTATTGTTTGAATCGGAAATTATTTTTAATTCCATAGATTGTATCAACCTTCTAAACCCGATGGCGATAAGAACTTATGGCAAAATATTAAGTATATGCCGGTGTTTCCATTAATACGAAAATCACTCCCTGTATTGCAAAATAATATGTGCACCATTTTCCTTCTAAGAACATATCCCTCGGCGACTCAAGTACGAGTAAGGTACATCTTATTTACCGTGTTGAATAAAAACCTTTTCTTCAGTTCAAAGATATTTGTGACAATCTTCAGTGTGTTCCGTTTCCTAAGCGAAGGGGCGTTTCGGAAATCCGCTGAATATGGATATGCTTGAACAACAATTCTCCATACCTTTTGCTTCCTGTCCTTTATTTGTAGTGTTTGAGGGTCGTTTGTTTTTAAAAAAGGAATTCTGAAGAAGAATTTGCCCTGTTGTAAGTGTTTTGTAAGCGGATTGTGATTAAATTGTTTATTTTCAATCCATTGTTTGGAAAGTACAATTAATTTCTTTACAATTAGTTTATGTGTTTTATTGTTATTTTTAAAAGTTATTTCATAACTTTAAATATATTTAAATATTTTAAAGGACGTGGATATTATTTGTGTCAAACACGAATTGGAGACGGAGTTTACAACACAGACATTGTTAACAAACCTAAGTCATGTTTAAATACATATCCATTGCTCTTATAATATGGTGAATTATTTGTTAAAATATCGTATTTTTGTAAATATTTTTGATGTAAAAATAAATGATTTTTAATCTTTTTTTTTGTCATCAGTACTCAGGAACATCAGTAACGATAGCAGCGCAGTACCAGCCGGATCAGTACGAGCGGCTGCGCGCGCGCATCCGGGCGATCAACGCCGCGGCTGTCATGTCGCCGATGACCAGGCATGCAGCGCATGTTCCTGTTCATGACTTGCATGCTGTGTATCCTAGGTGAGTGTCCTACTACGTCAATTTATTTATTTATTTAGTAGAGTAACACGATTTTTTTAAAACCAACTAAAAACGTTACTTAAAGCCTCGAGCAGACCGGATGCGTATACAAGCGATGTGTCCTGTCTCAAACATTCCCATACATTACAACTCAGTGGTACGTGCACGTCTACGCTTACGTGTACGTATACGCATCCGGTCTGCTCGAGGCTTAATTATGAATTAAATTAAATTCTCATTATCATTACATTTCATTTTAAACCTAATAAGTCAAGTGTTAGTTTTTCACGAACTCGATAGTCTTCGTAACAAAGTTAACGATCATTAGTATGGTATCAAAACAGTGTTTCTCCTCTAGTGTCAAAAAAGAGGATACATAATTTTCCAGTACAAATTGACGGCAGTCTTTTTACGATCCAGTTTGTAAGTTTTACACTTGACACACATTATGTCATCTTTACGTATTTTAGTCCAAACTTAGTGTTTTCGTCATCATCATTTTAGCAGTTGGATATCCACTGCTGGGCATTGTTCTAAGAAGTAAACTTAAAGTTACGGTCGGAAGAAACTGACATTCGCGAACCAACAGCTTTCATTAGATCATTTAATTTTTATACATCTTTTGGTGGACGTCCGACGCTACGCTTGGTGATCCGACTTCCGTTTACATCTATATTTCCGTTATTAGAATAAATATTATTCCAT
Organism: Chloroclystis v-ata; assembly: GCA_963691955.1. Lineage (NCBI taxonomy): Eukaryota > Metazoa > Arthropoda > Insecta > Lepidoptera > Geometridae > Chloroclystis > Chloroclystis v-ata. Next base: position 2,912,626 of record OY829902.1, on the reverse strand, counting down.
CTAAAATTCAGTAGGTAGTAAGATATTCATTCAAAACAAACTTCATAGTATGGCTACAAACTTTTCTGTCGGATCGCATGAAAAGTATGTAATAAAAGTTTTATCACGTTTTTCATATACTTTATCACTAAAACAAGTCATATTCTTTTAGTTTATCCGATAAAAGCTGGAAATATTTCGTAAACAAGCAAAAGGGATGATAAATTATATTGGGAACGGGACGCTTACCCGTGATTTGTGTGCCGTATTGTTTGTCCACAAATTGCCGCGGTTTTGGACGAAAAATACAATTTTTATTAGGGTTCTGTGCTCTTAGCCTAACAAGGCCTAACAAGGTTACTTGGAGGTCCAGAATTAGGGATTTTGAAGGCCATAAATCTTAACCTTTTTTGTGATGAAAACTGAGTCAAAATGGATTTCAATGTACTATTTCTCCAAAACTAATATTTTTTAACGGGTTTGATTTATTTATGAAATAAAAAGAATCCATAAATGTACAGATTTCAAAAAACCACGTTATATTTTTAACTATAAATCTAGATATACGAAATAGTATGTTCTATTTGAAAACTCGGGAAATATTATGATTGAACAAACTTGAAATTCGAGTGCATAGTGAATTGCATAGCGAATTCCCATTGTAAATACGAGGATCAAAAAATATTTTCAAATTTTGAGTGGTATCTTCTGAATCTTTATACAATTCACTCATAAATAAACGTTGCAGATGCTCAAGCCTCAATATTGTAATCGATCTTGTCCGATTCAGTTTCTAGGTATTCAAATCAAAATCAATGTATGTATCTTGATTGGTTAGGTGGAATCAATTTCAATGGCGAATCTACGTATAACAAACGGAGTTCTAGTTTCCTATCAATTACAGGGAATGGATTCCACGTATAGATCCCCGTAGGTACCTATACGTATAATGTCAGGTTTAGCTACCGTTTTGCTACGATACTACTTCCGATAATTATTAAGAGATTTATCGGGATGGGAAGTCCGATAGCGACGCAAGAGATAGTGGGTTCGATTCCCGCCTCGGGTCAAAAAAATTACATACAAATATTTGTTTTGGGTGTTTTTAATGTATAATAAAAAATATCTATCTATTTTCTTTTGAGTATATCACAAAACTAGCACCGTAACACACGCTTCGAGCTTACCACAGGGTTAAATATGTATGAATTGACCAGCAATATATATTTATTATTACTTCACTTCTATACCTACTCAAGAAGTCCAAGTCCGGTGCCATTATTGATCCTACAAAAATTTGAATTCTGTAGACAGAATCCAATGTCCAATGGGGCTAGATGTTGCTGGACAATGCACACAGCATTGTCCAGCAATATTTATCTATTTATTTATTTAATGTGTTTATGAATAAAACTTTATTTAGAAAATAAACGTCAACAGAACCTCAACTATAGACCTATTACTTATTAATTCATACACAACTTTACAGCAATAGTTCTGTATGAATGGTTATGTTGGAAAAGAGCCTCCGGCCTCTGCTATGTCTAAGTTTGACTACATCCCGTATAGAATATGAAACTCACTCATAAATATGTGAGTAATTCACATTACGCCAACTTCTCCGGTACCTGTCTAAGATTGAACAAGAAAAAAGTATCAAGAAGCACTATGGATACACTACTTTTACTCTCGTCAAGACTTAATATAATATACATATGTACATAGATAGGTATAATTATATTTATATATTTATACATGTATAACACCCAGACAATCAAACATATATTTGAAGATTGTAAAAAAATGTTGTCCCGGTGCGTGAATCGAACTCGCAACCTCTTGCGTCGCGGGCTGACCTTAGCCCGCTGCGCCACATGCCGCGCTCATAGCCAAATAGGGGTGATTATTATAAATAACTTCAAGAGTCTTACAGTAGAGAAGTACGTAAGTCAAGGAGTTGAGTTACAATTACCGTCAATGAAATCGTATTCGCGTAGAAAGAGACTCTTCCGCTGTTTCCGAAATTTAGTTATCATAAAACGGAACCCTCATTGATCGATGCTCAAAACAGAGCAACTCGGGTAAATAACATCATAGACAAATATACCACTGTTTCGGCTTCGGGAGATAACTCGATTTTACTATGCTGGAGTTATTATTAATACGACGGATTAAAATGGGCTTGAAATTCATTTAGGTTTTTATGGTAACATTCGTGTGTTGATTGACTACCGTATTTTTTTATACTTAGCAATTATAAAAAATATTATTGTTCATAGTCTTAATCTTGTCATAGAATTATTTTAGCTGGTACTCTAATTTTCTATTATAATAGCGCTAGACTCGTCGTTATTCCCATGTTTTCTCACCTTTTAAACCTTCCTTGGGCCACTACGACTATTATCGTTCTCCACAAAAGAGGTCTAAATTCCATAAAAAATTTGAAATTGAAACACTATTTATTGCGATACATTCATCGTGTTAAGCAAAATGATTATGAAACCTACTTGTGTCACTATAAATAATTGAAGACAAAACTCCTAAACAGACGTATCTTCGAATCTACAAAGCTCAGCTGTTTCTACCCTCCCAGAGTACACAATACAAAAGTATTTCGAATTTTAGCGCCCAATGTGGACATTACAAGTTGGCAACACTCCAACAGAGCATATGGGCTTCTTTAGATTTACTATTGTGGAAATGGGTTAGTTTGCGACCTCGAAAAACTTTCGCAAGCTATTTCGCGCAAGTTGTTTGATTGAAATTGAATAGAGGAAATTGAAAACACGGTTTATTTTGATTCAACAATATCACTGACATCCATTCTTCGGTAAATTGCTCCTTCACTTTTGATTTTGTTACGCAAAATGAATACGGTTCTGCGCAAGTTGCACCCAACGATAATGCATTTGATCTACATAATACGGTCTATATAGACCGCAATCTTCGTATCTGGCTGAAAATCTTCTTGTATTATTAAAAATCAGGTATAATAATTATTATATTCTTACAAAATTGTAAAACCGATAAACACAAATAAATTTGATTTCTTTGCTTTACATAATTAGGTCACTTCTTGATGTAATAAACATATTGTTAAGCAAAAGCGAAACCTTCCAGCACAGATTTTCAAACGAGTCTTAAAGAAGTTCGCTACATTAACACTAATTTAAAAACATTAATTTACTGATTAAATGTATTTTACTTATAAGTACATTTCTTTCTTTCATTCTTAAAATCCCTAATCAATAAAAGTTAAATCTTCCGTGAAAAAAATCAATTTAATACAGGCAAAGCAACGAGCGAAAGCTAGTAACCTAATAACACGATTTTCTGATCTGGAATGAGATGGAAAAGATACCTATCCTGCCTATCTCTTATTAATTCGTTTCGTCCCAACAGGTTCCTTCGGGCTTTGTATTACGGTAGTGCTCCAAGTTCCTGATTGGAGTTATATAAAAGGAGTTTGTTACATTTTTATTTTTGTTTGAGTTGTAATTCAGAATAGGTAATATCTAATATTTGCTGCGAAATTGATATAAACATTTTCTTATTCAAATAAAAAAGCGTAAATGTAATATGATATTAAATTATTTAAAAAAATGCCATATCTTACTGTGTGTATCAAGCCGACTAAGAAATACACCTATATACTTTCCAGATAATAAGCAGCGGCCTTGTTTTTTTATGAATTTACACATATAAATAAGAACTAGCCCTGTATAATGAAAATATTTACATTATAAACTGGTGGTGTTCCTTATAATAAATAAATAAACTTACTGCGATCACCAACTAGTGTTTACGTGATTGTTTTGGGGGAAACCTTGCCAATAAAATATTGAATTGCTTAGTAAATTATGTTTTTTCTCTTTTGTTTAAGTGATCTGTGGATTCTGTTTAATAATAGAATAAACAATCGTCCATACCTAGAAAACAATACTTTCGTAAACTTTTATATTTTATAAAGGGGAAGGAACATAAAGAACAAATAAGTATAGGATTAGTTTAGGCTTTCATCAATAGATCGTCTATATCTTATCGGATAAAGTCCCTTTAACTTGCGATCACGTGCCAAAGTCGCAATGCACTAAGCCTTTTGAAAGCTTTCACAGACATCAAACATCACAATTTACTTGGGGATAAGCTCTGTTGGAACCTAATAGGTAAATTATGGCTATGGCACGTCTTGTATTGGTGTTTATTCAAAACCGAAATTTGTAATGGTTCTTGTAATCTTGCCTTATTAATACTTTATTGAAATTAAATTTCGCCTCATAAACTGAAGTAGGGTGTAAACTTAAGTTTATTAGAAACAGGCACTAAATAATTCAGTTATTTTAGCCCCGTGGCTTAAGTCATAAAATAAAACAGTTTTAGGTTTTGGTATTTTATTTATTCCCATCTGTTATACTTCACTAGTTAGCCTTATTTGTACTCTTGATCTATGTCCATCCCAAGGTTGCCTGGCAGAGATTGCTGTCTGCGATAAGGCGGTCATTGTTTTATTAAACATTTTAACTTTAATTTATTGTTGTTAGTTTGGTATTAATAAAGAGTTATTGTATTGTACCTCAGTCATTCAATATTTTTCAATTAACAGCATCTTCTATTGATTTTTATTACAATTTTAATATAATATTAAAATTAAAATAAGTTACTAGATTAATAAGTAATTTCTTTTAATTAAATTCACATTGTTCAAAACTGTATTATAAGTCAGACAGCTACAAATATTTCACACAACTAGCACAGTGCCACAACTGCGCCAAACGCTTTTTGCTCGTTACAAACGCAATACTTCACGCGATTGCATTTTTCAAACATTAAAAAAATGTTTCTCTATTAATTTGAATTCAACCTCAGATAAGGTTTTCCTAATATTATCTGCAATAAATCATAATTTGTATTAACTATTTAATACAAACATTATAATTTTCATTTGCTATATGCATTGTGAAGTCAACCAGTTAGGAAATCGCCCTTAATGTATTAAGAACAACCATAATTAAAATTTGTTCAGGTGATTCTATTATTGTATTGTTTTTTTTTTGTAAACGAAAAAATGTATATAAAAAAAATATATAAAATTAGTTTTAAAATGATGGCTTCAAACCACGTCATGAAGTTAAAAAACATATTTTCATCTATAATTACTTTAATATTATATTACCGTACTAATATTTTAAATTATTTTCAGGTAGCACTTGGGTGGATCGACAGCAAAAACCTACTAAGAACTGAATAGTTAGTGTAACAAAATAACACTTTTGTACAAGTTACCAACACTTATATAAAACGACTTTGTATGAATTGGCATATTATTACGGATTATTCAATGAAATAACTATAAATTGAAGTAAATAATTTTTAAGATAATATTTATTTAAACTTGTTGAAACAAATCATTACTAATTTATAAATTACATTTTATCAACGAGTAATTCTGTTCGTTTTGTCCATTGACTGATAAATTATTCAACATAAAGAGAATCGGTAATAAATAGTCTAAAATCATTCAGTTGCCTAACTGATTTAGCAAAATTCATTGAATATGTCAAATTCATATAATTAAATGCTAAACGAAATTGGTTGCGTGTAAAAGCCGTAATTTTGTGAAATGAATTGTAAATATGTCCGATGATTTTCATGTGTCATGGTACCAATGTAGATTCTAAATGGTTTGTCAATCGTTTAAGAGGCCGGCGACACGACGAATTTCCCATACAAACGAATACCAAAATGATTTGTAATTTGAGCATATTTGCACGATATTATTGTATTATTATTATTTAAATAGTATTTATCTAGGTTCCTATGGAGTTTTTTTTACAAAATACTTATTTTAAATGAAATTAATTTTTTTTAGTAAATATTTTGTAAAAAAAAACACGATAGAAACCTAGATAAATACTATTTAGAAAATAATAATACGATAATACCGTGGAAATATTCTTGAATTACAAATAATTTTGGTATTACGTTGGTATGGAAAATTCGTCTGTCGCCGGCCTCTACTTGCGTACAGCGTGATTACGGTACTGTTTGATATTACTACGAAATGTAGAAATATCAAACAGGAATATCAACAGAATCTACGATATTTAAATCAAAAACAACGGTATCAATGAAATTACTGTATTAATCAGGCATTTAAATATTTATTAGGTAACGGTTATCAATTATTGTTAACGGATCATTTTAATAATTTACATATTTGATTATCCGTATATAAGTGATAATATAATTATATAAATGAATCGACACTACGCCAAAAATAGCTATCAAATTCATACTTGTATTTATTTGATTATTGATTAACGTGCAAGCTATGTATATTGTTTCTGGATTAACCTAATTAATTTAAAGTACTTACACTCATAAACCCATTGTAAATTGTACCCATTTAGTTCATAAAATTTTAATACTTACCGTAAAGTTTTCGAACTGTGATATTAAAATTAAAACTAGATATCGTTGTACGGTAAAACTGAAATTGATTATACGATATTGCAGAAATATTGTTTTATTATTCATTTATTTGAAATAAAATTGTTTATTTTCCCTTTAGTGTAAGATTCCTGACCGCAATAACAGGAAATCATGAATGCCTATGCCCAGCAGTAAGCGTTCAACGGCTGACAATGATGATGATGATGGTAATACTTCTAAAATGGGCATGTCGTGTAAAATGTGCTCCCAAATCTGGATGAAGACGGGGTGTGGCCTCTTTCTATGTCTATGTCATTTTCCATAAAATCTTAAAGATCACTTGGACTTTACCAAGTTATTTCGAGCATCAACCTGTTTGGTAAGCATAATCATCATCATCATTATCTCAGCCGTGAACATTACCACCGTATACCAGGTAATTTTAACAACTCATGCGTCCACCTGGTAGGCGGACGTCCGACGCTGCGTTTCCCAATCCGTGCTTTCCACTTGAGAACTTTGCGGCCCCATCGGCCATCTGTCGAGTTAATAGTGGGACGTTTTATGGGTTGTTTTGATGATGTTGATTTTTTCTTTAGTTAAGGTGACTATACAAAAAAAACAAAAAAAAAACACTTATTTAACACATACGGACAAACTGCTCGGCGGAATCCACATTTCATAATACGCGGTGGATGCACAATATCTTGATAAATTCCTTTTTCAAATCAAAACAAGCATTGCTATAGTAAGTATCATACAGAACAACTGTCAGTGTGCTCGGAAACGGAAGGAACGCTGATAACGCCGGCGTTCAGCGCATTGTTTAACAAAGAATGTCGCTGTAAATACTGGAAAACTAACTCTCATACCGATGCCATAGGAATGCCTATACCTTTTAATTTAAAAGATAGTATTATTTACTCTATTCGTAAGTATAAGTTAGTTTAAGTGTTGTGCTAGCCTATAATAGGCACGTATTTCATAGTATATAAGTCCTCATTCATAAAACCATTGTATTTTTTTGTTGTTGTCGGAACAAAATGTTTACATCAAAATTATTACCTACATTCTAGCTTCCAATCAGCTTAGCCTGGATTTAATGAATATTCCCTAGGGAATTTTAATACCCAATGATACTCACAAATAGTGTAGCTTTTCCTTTCCCAAAATCGGTTCACTACATTTGTTTTGTATTCTCTTCCAAATATGGTCAATTTTGCTGAAAGTGTGGATTTTCTCTGCGGCGAAGGAGGTTGTGGGTTCGATTCCCGCCTCAGAAAAAAATCGTACGATCAGCAGATATTTGTTTCGGGTGTCTGGGTGTTCTATATGTATAATAAAAAATATATCTATTAATATTAAGTATATCAGAAATCTAGCTTCCGTATCTTCGAGCTTCGAGCTTACCACTGGACTAGATGTTGCTGTGTAAATTGTCCAGCAATATTTATTTATTTGGGCTTGGGTAATCCTCATCCATATAATAATGTTTGTAGTACTTTCTAGTCCGATTAGTGTAAACTTAAAGTGCGTGACCTTGTATAAAATTGCTTTATAACAGAAGCATTAACTTTCCCATTGCTGGGGCACTGGGACTTATCTATCGACATGAGAGATAAGGCCTTAATTTAACACACTAGCCAAGAGCGGGTTATTTCACTATTTACCCAAAAATAATGTTCACTGATCAAACCTTTTGCTACGTGGCACGTAGCAAAAGGTATAATAACGTAGTACGTGCTCATCAATCAACCGAAATAAAAGTAATTACCTGCTGGAATTTCAAAAGTCAAAGGAACTGCATTTTGTTTCAAATTGTTTCTTCCAGTACCATTTCTGGATGATTAAAACCAAAAATTAAAATGATGTAGGCATGTAAATAAATTTCAATTTTCTCAACAGATTCAATAAGGTAAAACGTTTTAATTTGTCCCTCTTTATAATTAACCTTGTTTGATTCCCAACAAGAAATACAAATTAAATACTAATAGAGCAAACTCCCACAATGATTACGTTGCTAAGATAATGTATGTATCAATTGCAATTAAAATCTATTTTAAATGCAAATTAGTCCATAATTTTGTAATTTTTGAATAAATTATGTATACCGAAGTCGGTAAAATTAGTTTACCTGCAATAATATTTGATGTAGTTATATGAAATTTACAGATTTAAATACAAATATTTTATTTTATAATTATTTTTCTGTAAGAAAATAGCGACACTTAATATAGCAGTGAGATTTGAAAGTAAAATTTTGTTCATTTGCTGGCTTTCAGAGGGTTTTAATATGTAAATAGGAGCTTAATTGTAATTTATAACAAATGAACGAGGTACCTGTCTCATCTCTGACATAATTATGTAGATCTTGAATTTTCTCTCAGATTGAAAATAAATCAGGAGAAAATTGTTTTCACAAAATTAAATGTCGTCGTGTTTCAAGAAATTAATATAATTTTGAAGATCTTACAGAACGTTGTCCAGTTAATTAAATTTAAGAGAGTTATTATAATCTTTGTAGTTTTATGCCAGTACTGCTACTATAAAACTCGTAAATGAATTTGAAGTCATAGTCATACACATTTTTTTGTATAGTTTTCATAATACAAAACATAGTTCATATCTAACACTAACTTCAAAAAGCATATTTCATTGTGTTGTAATGTGTTTTGTACAATAAATAAATTAATAAAATAGTCATGTCAATGATAGCAAATAAATATAATATAAAAAAACATAAATAAAAAAAAAAAAGTAAAATTCCATGCACATAATGTCATAAGTGAAAATGACACTGTAAAATTTTCAAAGTCCGTTCTTTTGCCTGTTTCCTCACATTGTTTGCCTTCGCCGTTGGAGCACGTGTTTTAAAAGTGCATATTATATTTTACTAAAAGAAAATTCAGAGATGCGCGATGGGTTTTGAACCCACAACCTTCGAAAGTCGAGTGTGCTCCCGCCTAGCCAACACGGCTTTAAGCCAACACGTGACAGTTGTTGACTGTTTTAAATCACCGGGCATTCGGGCATTTTTTTTCAAATAACAGGAACTTACTAAGTAAGTACTTGTAATATTAAATTAATGGTTCATTTTCCATAAATAACAGAAGATTTATTTACAGAAACAGACTCAAAAAGGATTTAATCCAATTTAATTGGGTTTAATAAACGATGAATGTGCTGCAAAGTGACGACTGAGATCTGTGTTTGATTCAAAACAATTTTTAATTAAAACAGGTTCTTATTAAAATTTTCTTCAGTAATTTTGTATGAAAATATGCTTATTGTAAGAAAATAATATATTATAATGAGCTTATGCCGTAAGCCGTGTTGGAAAAGTTCCGAAGGTCGTGAGTTCAAACCAAGCCATGCACCTCTAGATATATCTTCTTGGAAAATGTATGTGCGCTTAATGGGACATGCTTTAGCTGTAAAAGCAAATATCATGAGTTTAAAAACAGTTTGAAGGACATGGCGACACTCACCAACACGCACTTCGCCAGCGTAGTGAATTAAGGCCTATTCTCCCTCGTCAAGAAAGACGTCCCTGTGTCCCAGCTGTGGTATCGTAAATACCCAGCACCAAGATAAAGTTCAATAAAGAAAAATAAAGAATAAAGCTTTGCTCGCATTTTATACATTCTGTCATAGAAAACTCTCAATACCCTGCGAACAGAAAACTGAGTGGCATTACTATTATAAAACAGAAAAAAACATGACCACCTTTTTATTACAGATACTTAGTTTTACGTACGTTTTCTTAGTGGCTTTCCACGTGATGTGAAAATGAATTTCCAAGGGATTTTATAAAAGTGTTTACACTATTTCACGATTACGTATTTTCTATGCATTTCGTGGCAATATAGCATTCAAAGCTGACAGACTTAAACCATCGGTTATTTTATTTAAAAAACTTAGCAATCATGCTTTTCCATTTTTGTCGGTCTGTGTACTGTACCAACTTAATTCCTGCGATCACCAAATTGCTTGAGAAGCGTTCCCATTATACCAGTTACTCGGAGACTTTTGGATAACATTATTGTAATTAATAAATAAAGTAAATTAACGATTTGATATAAAAAGTAATTTGAAGCATACAACTCGGATGTTTTAATCTAAATATAGAAATATGTACGCTTAATGCGGAACCATATTCTATACATATAATGGTTGCTTGTCTCTTAGCTTTAGCTGTCACATCTAAAAATAGCTCTTCTACCTCAATATCTCAGAAAAAAGAATAAAGTGCCTCCATATTCCGGTTACATAGTCACATATCGCACTGATAAATTGGACTGACGTGTAAGAATTTGCGAGCTTCACTCTAAATTACACTACTGAACTCGGCTCTTGGAAAACCTTCTGCCAGAAAATTATACGTAGAACTTACACGGAGATAAAAAAAATATAAAACATCTATACTAGTAGAATATAATTTTTTATATAGATAATAGAATTTCTAGGTAGGCTGTATGGTTCATTCCCTTTATGTCGATTCCTTTTATGTCGAGTCTGGAATTCAATTGTTTTCCATAGTATTGATATTTACGCTTTCTATTACCTTTATATCGAGTTTGGTGAACAGGTACAGTCAGGGATGTAGTTTCATTATTTGTTCTTCTATATTAATAATTTCGTCAAGGGGTACGGTAGACACGATCAAAACCTTATATAAATAACGAAACATAAAAAAATATTGATTTTGAGTCGACATGATAAATTTGGGTTCCTCAGAAAAAAATATTCTTGTGTGCCAATTTTATAATTTGCATGTTCTGTTTTTCTTACATTTTTCTCTGTGGTGTAGTAAATTACTATTATAACTTTAAGGTCTTAGTGCAGAAGACTATCTATGTACGGCTCGGGTTACAATAATACAGTGCCTTACAAGTAATCACCAACATTACACACTGGTACGTAGCTTATTGTACCTACTATTTCGCATTTATTTATTCACACTAAGTAAACCTATAGCGCAATAAAACCCACGTATTCTTTAATTTTACATACAAAAATAATTTTATTTAAATTGTTCTACAGAAAAATATGGCCCGGTTATCGAAATGTACTTTACAATATTTGGTGGAATAAAATGAATTTAAATTGGTTTTAATTTTCATAACCGGTGAATGTACGTTTTATTGGTAGCTTTTACTTGTTACAATAAATTTATCAATAATGAACAAATTTTTGTGATCAATATAAATAAATTCACACAGCATCATCTAACAATTTAAGCAGAACTTATACCTAGAATGTGTAAACCCAAACCAACATAAATAATTATGTTATAATAATGAAAAATAAATTATTTATATTTATATTTTATATTTTATTTTATTTTAGTACTAGGCAGTTTGTGATCGTAGTAATGTGGTACACTACCCATCTTCTGGTACAATACATATCCATTAGTGTCGATTTGACGACCTCTGTGGTAAGAGATATGGAGATGTGGGATACTTTTCTTGAGTAGAAATAAAAAATTCTAGCATTATCGTAAAAACTTATTTTTACTAGGACGAGGGCTTGTAGATGATACAATTTCCCATACTTCCCTCCAAGGGGAGTTATCGAACCAGCAATTCCTTACCAAGCAGCTTTGCTTTTGATACATCATCATCATCACCCCTATTTACGTTCCCACTGCTGGAACACAGGGACTTCTTTCTTGACCAGAGAGATTTCACCACGCTGGCCAAGTGCAGGTTTGTGAATGAATAGTTTGAAGGACATGTGCATGTCCTTCAAACTATTCAAAGTTCACAGAACATGCCGGTTTCCTCACGATGTTTGCCTTCACCGTTAGAGCACGTCGTTTTTAAAAAGCGCACATATATTTTTTAAAGTTCTTAAGAAGAAAAATATAGTTACGCGGCGGGGTTTGAAGCCACGACGAATGAAAGTTGAGTGTGCTACCACTTAGCCAACACGGAACACGGCGGCTTTTGATACTGTCAACACTAAAGTAGTGACTTTAAGCTATTTACAAATTTACGCCAAAGATTTCCAGTCGACGTTGAATATTCAACAAAGCAAGTTTGTTCTGAGCCAGCTGAAACTTGAACAAAGGCTTTTGCGCTATTTTGGTCAATATTTATAGAACCTCGACTATGTTTTTGGTTTTTTCAGTCTAGGATAAGGCTTTTATTTTCGGCAATGTTTAATCTGGAAAGTTCACTTTGCATCCTTTTAAACTGTTTCTGTATGAAAAAACGCACTTTAGCTATTCGTTAATTTTAACTGTCTGTTATTTACCCAAAGAGATTCGACCCGATCTTGTACAGAAGGCGTGAATTTCCCACGCTTTTCTAAGGACATTTAAATGATTCCGTTCCGGCTATCCGTTATGTTCAGGGTGAATAGATAGACATGCGTTTCCGAGTTTCCACTTTAAGGTGGCTAATTTAGCGATTTTGAGTGAATAAACGGAATAATCTTTTCAATCCATTAAGTATACCAACTTGTGTTACGAAGCTTGTTAGATATCTAACTCCCGTAACAAAACGAGCTTACCGATGTTGCTGTGTGAACTAATACAGCAATATTTATTTATTTTAAAATCTTAATATGTATAATACTTTTGAAACCTAAATTCACGTATCACAGTACCACAATCAGAATTACCAGTTCTGAAACAGTGAATAAAACTGTGTGATTTGCCGACATTTTGCCGCCCCCATTACGAAACTAACCCGACCTTTCGCATCTCATAACATAACCAAGTTTCTAAATTAATTTTGTTGACTGTAAAGCTTTATCCTAACTTGGACCTTACTGTAATACACATAGGGTGCAAGTTGAAGAGCAAAGTTACAGTTTATGTTTACAGTAATGTCATTTGGGGGTAAGCACACATGACGACCGGCTCACCACATTAACCCCAGGTAAGTAACGTGACACTTTATTTTCATGATTGTAAGTGGAAAAGTAGCCGCAGCATGATTTTATTTGGAGTGCTTTACTGTGGTAATTTGTTTACTGCGTTTTAAAGTAATACTTATGCACTAATTTACATTATCTGCAAAGTAGTACAACCAAAAAAACTTAGTGTAGCTTTGTAGGTATTAGTTAAAATAATGTTTATTTAATTTCGATTTAAGAATAACATTGGTCGTAGTCAATATACCAAAAGACAGCGTTATTTTCTGTTATTACTACGCTCCTAGTGTATAACTGAATTTGAATCAGGGAAGTTCAAAAATACTAAATGAACCCAACGGAAATAAAAACAAAAGCTCTTAAAATCCCACTACAAGTTTAATGGGTAAGAAATGCTAGTGTTGTGAAGATAATTATTCCCGAGCGAGACATAGGGGTGTAGCAAACGAGCCGCACAAAACATCGTAATGTGCTCCCAGGTTTTATATTTTATCTGATGATTAAAGGAGTTTTTACCTTACTTTTAGGAAAACTAATATCGCTGTCAAGCTGTAGAATTTAGGTTTTACATGGTTATCAGACTGCCACGCAGCGTCTCATACAATTTTTTGACAATTTATTGCAATCACCATAATCACTAAGTCCCCTAGATACTCGTAGAAAGTGATGAATTGGCACTATTATTACTCTGGGATCTTGTGATTCCAGCCTTCTTGATTCTTGTGGCCTTACCCAATAATAGGTAATCATTCGATAGTTGGGACAAAAAAGGTACGTACATACACTTTAACTACCTAAACGTAAAAACTCTTTTACCAATTCCCCATGATATTTATTGAATCATAACTAAAAAGGGCCAATAAAATCAAACCTACATAAACCTTTGCACAAACAACAACAGGGTTATTTCCCAGCTGAAATATTGGAGATATCGCTGATTTTATTCGTTATTGGCTGAGACTTGAATCTTGAAAAGAAGAAAAGACTTGTATTCGAGTAAACGTTTTAACGTATGGTCCTTTAAAACCGACTTAAAAAATATTTAATGTTCTCAATTCATCGAAATCTTTTAAAAAAATTATTATGTTGTTCACTTATTACTCAAAGACGCCTTTTGACCGTTTTACAAAATTCTTTTTTGTTTGATAGAGTATACTTCCTAGGTGGTCCCATAATCATCAGGTTACCTGATGATGGTATATTTGAGAAATTTGTGAACACCCAAGTTGTGGAATGATCTTCCTTCCAAGGTTTTCCCAAAGGACTATAGCATGGGTTTATTCAAAAAGGGTATTCTGAAGCATTTAAAGGGTTCGGCAGCACGCAGGTAACATTTCTGATGCTACAGGCGTCCAAGGCTGCGGTAACCGCTCTCCACCAAGTGCGGGCCGCATGCTTGTCTGCCAACTGGGTAGTATAAAAAAGAAAATAAAAATCTTAAAATTTTAATAAGTGCAGTTTAAATGTTTATTGTAAAAATATTAATTAATTAAGCGACCTACTAAATACAGTCCGCATTATATACCACTTCTGGTATATAAGTATTTTTGTTTTATTTAACAGCACATGCTGTGTGTACTGAGCCAACTAGATACTGTTACTGACAGGGCGCCTGGTTAAAGACGTAATTTCACCAATGTATAAATTAAGTGATTTTGTTTTAAATTAATGTACTTATGTACTTAATGTAAAATTTTTCAAGACAGTTTTTCATTTAATCGGAAAAACAAATTCCAAATGCAATGGCGGCATGAATTGAATGAAACTATGACCATTATTCTAAAGTAAATTGATTCAATTTGTATTATTCGTTAAACATTGATTTTACCTTACTTAGGTTCATTTTTAAATCCTCAAACAGTAAAGAGAAAGTTGCATGCAATGCAAAATGAAAACTATAAAGCTAGTGATAAGAGTTTGTAACACATATTTCGTTAACACCTTGTTTGCGCACAACACTACTTAGGCACTGACTCAGCACCTTAGCGCGAGATCCTCAAGGCACAGCTTCAAGCAACGCCAAGCGCTTTGTTTATCAAACACGTGTTGGTAAAGTTAATATTTTGAGGAGATTATTCCGGAGGGGCCTGCCTTAATGCCCCCGTTATGTCTGGCTGGTCTATCCACAATATTAGTACAGAGTAGTTACTATACAGAGTTAAGGAAATTCCGTATCCAACAAAATATTGAATGACACTGCACCTAAGCTATATTGTAAATTAACATGAATGATAAAAGGAAATTAGTTATCTACCTACCTAACAGAAAAATATTAAATAAAACTACACAAAAAATATACTAAGGTAACTGCTAAGGTTTGGAATGCGTTGCCTGCTGCTGTATTTCCTGAGACTTATAATTTGGGTATCTTCAAGAAAAGAGTGAATAGGTTCCTTCTAGACCCTTGCGATCCATCTTCGGCCACATCGACACTTTCCATCAGGTGAGATTGTGGTCAAGCAAGGGTTTATCACCAATAAAAAAAAATAATACTATAAAACGGGAAACTTGACTGAAATACCTAAGTACTTAGACACTAGATAGACACTTTATTAATAACTTAACTTCGTAGATTATCTAATATATAAAATTCTCGTGTCACAGTTTTCGTTGCCATACTCCTCCGAAACGGCTTGACCGATTTTGATGAAATTTTTTGTGCTTATCCGGTATCTATGAGAATCGGCCAACATCTATTTTTCATCCCCCTAAATGTTAGGGGTAGTCCACCCCTAATTTTTTTTTATTTATATGGCAAAACAATGTTTGCCGGGTCAGCTAGTTTTATATAATGAAATTTTTTGTGCTTATCCGGTATCTATGAGAATCGGCCAACATCTATTTTTCATCCCCCTAAATGTTAGGGGTAGTCCACCCCTAATTTTTTTTTATTTATATGGCAAAACAATGTTTGCCGGGTCAGCTAGTTTTATATAAAGTTTATGGTAAAATATGCATTATTAATTTGAAAATGATTATGGCGTTTGATTAAGATAAGTAAATGAGATAAAATAGCGTTAATACATAAATTGTTAGATAATACCGTCTAGCGTTTATCTTAAAAAAATATTGTTGATAAATTACATTTCGATTTTGGAAATCACATCTAAATGTACATTTTTCATGCAGCAATAAGAAAATCCGACTCATAGATTTATAATATTTTGCAATATTATTTTCTCGTGAATTTTCTTAAGCCTCGAGCAGACCGGATGCGTATACGTACACGTAAGCGTAGACGTGCACGTACCATTGAGTTGTAATGTATGGGAATGTATGAGACAGGCCATGGCCTGGTTGGCCTGGCCAACTCAGTGGTACGTGCACGTTTACTTACGTGTACGTATACGCATCCGGTCTGCTCGAGGCCTTAAGTTAAAAAACACAGAGTAAACAAAATATAGGAATCGAGACAAGTCTGGTGTTCGGCCTCTGTAATTTCATTACTCTGATAATATCCGCATAGAATTATTAGGCGCACACCTGTCACCGCAAACTTGCCACTTTTGGAATGCGCAAACGACGCTTCTTTACTTTACAGGGTCCTTTGGGGAAAGTTAATATTTAAATGTAACTTTCCCGAGTCTAATGGGACGGGAAGATTTATGGTTTTACTACGTTGCCCAGCATTGACGTACAATGAACAAGATTTGTACGATCCGCAAATATTTGTTCCGAGTGTATGGATTTTATATATGTATAATAAAAACTATCTATCTATGTATGTATATTATATTAAGTATATTAGAAATCTAGCACCTAACACATGCTTCGAGCTTACCACGGGGCTAGATGTTGCTGTGTGAATAGTCCAGCAACATTTAATTAATATTTATTTATTTATTATTTATCTGAGTACCTTTAGTTTCCCAATAAAGTTTTATTGTCTACATATCAGAGCATTATACTCATTGTGCATCACAAGCAAACCGGTAGGCAAATCCTTGTCAACCAATATCACTTTGATCATTTTCTCCTGAATGCGTCTGACACCAACAGCGACTAAATACCTATAAGGTTAATTGTGTTCCTGATAGAGCCTCTTTGAGAGCAAGCGAGTGGCAGTAATTCAATATTGAACCCTACTGGAATTATGCTCTGTAGTGTAATTTTCCAATATAGTTCAAGTGGAAGTGGTTTATATAGATACGTTTTCTATTTAAGGTCATTTTTAATATAAATGGCACTTTATAAAGGTACCTTTATTTCATATTGAGATAAACGGGCAATACACGAATCTATTTTACGTTGAATTTTGATCAACCGTTTCGTCTCAAAACGTGGGACTTCAGTGCACTGCGGACCGGCGAGCGGTCGTGATCCGTGTCCTTGCAGTGTTTGATCCTGAAGAAGTCCACATATTAACATAATTATGATACCTATACACCTAAATGAGATAGTTAATAATGTATTTTAAGTTAAACCTAATTATATTTTTATTAAATGGACTGACATTTGATTAAAAATTACTTAAAATTATCAATCTACAAAAAAATAGGTAACATCGTTATTTTCCTTGTAAAAGAACTTGTGAGATTAGTTAAATAGCAGAACGACCAGTGGCGCCATTTTGAATTTTAAAATAAACATTTTCAACCGATGTTTTTCCTTCGGAATAAATAAGTAATAACGGTTCCTAGCAACTTTGTCGATATTACTCCTTTTACAAATAAAGAAATAGCTTTTACTTTTAGCTTGTATATTAAAAACAAGCTTAAAGTTTGTTAGTTACTCGTAATTCATTGATGAACCTATTTTACGATACTAAAATGATGACAGAGATCTCAATAAGAGAGAATATCTCGTATTTGGTCTCACTGTGATGTCCAAACTAATTGACTAAACAGCAGGATTGCACGGAATGTTCACGCATCGACTCCACAGCTATCCATTTCCGAAACAGGATCAATCCATTTACATTACAATTCTGGGGCACTTTAGATATTACAGACAAAGGCATGAGGAATTCGGGACAATCAGTCGTCAGGATGCGATTTATTTAAAGGTACGTGATTTGTAGAGGTACGTTTTGTGATTGGTTCGCGTGTTTTTGTGTGAATTGAACGCCATTGAGTAAACAATTATAAGAATGCTTATTAATTCTAAGAAAACCTAGTACCCGAAACAAAAGCTGCCAGCTTGCCACGGGGCTAGATATTGCTTTGTTAACCAGCAATATTTATTTATTTTTATTTGTAATTGTACATATAACTAAATTAATTCTGTAAAAATAATTTTGGATAATAAAGTTCAAAATGTTCGCATCAAAAAGTCCGTAGAGTGAATTGCTCCTAACAAACGATTTAACTAAACCTTATTTATTACCATTGGATTTTGAGAACTTTCTCAAGCGAACATCAACATTTACTTAACACAATCCGGGCCTATTAGCTGCCCACAACAACAGATAACTAGCACATAATAGAACCACCGCAATTGCCAAACTTTAGAATCCAGGTAAATTTATAATGAAACTAAACCTCACCCTCGTTTGGGACTTTTGAAAAGTGGCTCTCCCCATTTACCGCTGAAACTTGGGGTAAACAAGCCGTTTTAAGTGATCGTGGGTTACTTACGTCGAGTTATGAATGTAAGATATTGCTTTTACTTTTACACCCTTTTCTAATCGGTGGACATAGACTTCATTTGAGAGAGAATCAATGAAATCAGGTCTTGACTTTTCTAAGAAAATTAGTCTTTGGGTCTAGCTATAGAACATCGCGTGCATTCATTCAAAGTTTAAGGGTCTAACTTTTTGTCTAAGTGTCCAGTAACTTGTTATCGCCAAAACGGCAATAGGCGGTCAACCGTCTTTCGTAATAGTTTTGAACGAGAACGATTCGTAATTTATACGGAAATGTAAATTTTCTTGATTAAAAACTAATACGAAACTCTGATAAAAATTATTCTGTCTAACAAGATCACCGATCTTTTTATAAAATATATGTACTGTATATATAATCCTTCTGACTAGTTGGATGTTACGATAAGACTTGCTATGTTGTAATTTATGTATGAAAGTGGCCAAGTGCGAGTCGGACTCGCCCATGTAGGCTTCCGCAGCAATTGTTTATATGAAATAGTTTATGACGTATTATAAAAAACTACTGGATAGATCTCATTCAAACCAATTTTCGTTGTCAGTTTTTATGGTTATGTACAATATATATTTTTTCTAGATTTATCATCCTCTTATTTTAGAAATTAGAGGGGGGGGACACTCTGTTTTCCACTTAGGAAGAGTCTCACGTCCAAACTATTAAGTTTAGAATTAAATGGTGTTAAAAACCTTTAAATGATTTTTGAAGACCTATTCATAGATAACCCACACGTATGGGTTCGATTAAAAAAAAGTTTTTAAGTTTCAGTCCTATGTTTGGGGACCCCCAAATGTAATTTTTTTTTTTTAATTTTGTTATGAAATCTTAGTGCGGTTCACGGAATACATCTATTTACCAAATTTAAGCTTATAGCTCTTATAGTTTCGGAGAAAAACGGCTGTGACATACGGACGGACGGACGGACGGACGGACATGACGAATCTATAAGGGTTCCGTTTTTGCCATTTGGCTACGGAACCCTAAAAAGCACTGGAAGCACTCCACATAAGGAAACCGACCGTATCTATGCACTTAGCTTAGGTTATTCTACAAAGTCATCTGGTTATTGTAACCCGAGTGATGCTACAAGAAAGTATTCTTTGCTTAAAAAAGAAGCATAAGTAATTTTACAATAAAGTTAAATATAATTTCGAAAGTAAAACACGCTACAAAAGATTTATCAGAATGTCGCAAGTTTCATTAATTGTAATTCGCTTCTTTCAGAAAATTATACACGTTGCCAAAACATTTAACAGAATAATAGCCAAGTCATGTATTCTTTATCACTTTACACCAAAGAAAACAATCATTGGCTTGGGTTCAAGACCGTTTCAATTTCGTTTAAGTTTTATTTTATTCAATATTCGAGAGTATTCACGACAAGATCGAGAAAAGTATAAGTGATTTTTATCGTATGCAATGTCAATGATATTTAAAAGACACGTCGACTACGGATATTATAGTCACAGCCAACTAACAACTTACATCCGGGTTCGTTCAAAAATGAATTGATAAGACTAGGCACAGCAATATGAACGTTCGTAGGTGCTATGAGTATTATATCGCAATGACCGCAATTATATCATAAATAACCTAACACGTCATGTTGAAAATAAATTTAATGTCTAGTATAATTTAACACGACGGTATCTCCGAAACTAAAGGAAATATCGAGTCGCGAGTCGGACCAAAAGGCACTACTCGTTTTTGAGTACAATCATTGAAATCTGAATAAGAGAACACTTTTAGAAGGCAGAGTGGTGAGCACTCGCATTTTGACACAAGTTTTAAACTTAGTAAAAGCGAGGAGACATTTTCTTTGTCTACAAAGGTAAAGTTATTAATTAAAATTGTAAATTAAAAAGGCAAAAGTTGAAAATCAAAAAACTCGAGTTGAATACTTCATTGTAGACACAAAAGTATGCGTTTATGTTCTGCCGAATGCGGTCAGATGTGGACGCGTCCGTTCGTATCCTTCAATATAAACTTAGTTGAAAACTGGCTAATTTTATCACGAAAAATTGGCTTCTGGTCAAGATAACTCGAAGTTAAGTATTTTATTTTGCAGTTGGCCAACAACCGTAAGTGCAGGTAGTAAATGGTAATGGTTTCACTGGTGCTTTGCTATAAATTCGTAAAATGTTGTTATCTCCTCTACGGCAAGGTTACAGACGATAGCAAAGGTAAAGTGATCTTGCTGGGTGGAGTAATATTTATCAATTACTGACTAAAAAAGGCAGTAATTAAAAACAAAAGTAGAAACGGTCATTATTACATTAAATATTAAGGAATTATACTCTAATATGGACTTAATAATGTTTAATTTGACTTTAAAAAATCATCATACTATTTAATATAACCAAAGTAAGAACACAGCTTTAATTTGTTTTAAAAGTTGTCCACTATCCATTCCTTGTCTTGTCTGCTAACGTTTATTCGCCGAGCAGAATGCTTAAAACCCTTGAGTAATTTTACTGCAATTTCAAACTCTGTCTCGTGCCAACTACTAGGTGCGACACTCAGCCTAATACAATTTGGATGTGTTTATATTTTATTCCACGTGACGCATTGCGGTTTACTACCACTGAAAACTTCGTTTAAAGGTTTATAGGGTGTAACATAAGAAATGGTGGACTGTGAAACCTACGGAACTTGGAGGAATAGTGAGGGCGATTTTTGGGCTGCCACCTTAAAGTCATTTATTTTATGACAACGAGAATTACTCACGTATTCCTTTAAAGTTTATGTTTAGTTAATGTAGAAGTAAAGAAGCCATCTGATAAATATAATTGTATGGTATGACATAACATTAATGATTTCAATGCATGACATTTATTATTATGGATGCCTTTACTTTGATTAACAGTGGCATAACGTTGAAGTGGTCACAAAATTAAATGAATACCTACTAAAAATGTTTTAGAATCACTACCTCAATATGTGTGTAAGGTACCTATAAAAAGTTAAATAACCCACTAGCACTGATTCAGAAAGTTTTATGCCAATTTTTATTTTATACCATACCATTTTTAAAACTTCCTACCAGTTCGATACGTAGAGAAGCCATCTTTATCGCAAATGACAGCTAAGAATTTTACTACGATTTTACAGTTATAATTTTATGTAGCCATAAATTATTATATCTGTGAGTAAGCAGTTATGTCATAAAAAGAAGTTATAAATATTTGTTGTTGAATTCTTTCTTGAAATCTGATTTGACAAAATGAAGAGCTGATAAGATTGATACCTGTCCTTGTGATTAATCCTGAGAATATCTTCTAAATCTATTAAAGAACAAACAGATACATAATCTTTGTTTATACTTCGTACATAATCTTTGTATGAATAATTGATTCCAGACTGAAGTAACTACCTGCCTTAGCAAAGCACGTTTGTATTAATAATAATAATAATAATAAAAATCTTTATTTACATAACAGGTTTTACAGACATAGTTTAAACAATTAAATAGTGTAAGGTTTTACAGACATAGTTTAAACAATTAAATAGTTTACAGTAAAATGTTGGATTATTGGAAATAAGTCTCTAAACCTGGGTGCTTTTACATTAGTGTCTCATCGCTCTAACTAAGTATTTAACTTGTGCTTAGACGCGATGGAAGACCTCTGCTCTAGCAGACTCAGATTATGCTATGACAATTTAGTGTTTGTGTGTGTGAATTTTAACATATTGTTCTTAGAGAAAAGTAAATTAGCTTTATATTTAAAAATTGGAAAGAAAGAATTAAATTAAAAATTGATCAGCCCTTTTTAAAAGTTATTTTTATAGATTTGTATTATTGGTTATTAATATATATAAGTAAGAATATACCTTTCTACATATAATATTTCCTAAACATAATATATTTATAGTACATTCATATTTGTAAATAGTTATCTAATATAAAACATATTTATAGTACATATATATTTGTAAATAATTATCTATTAGGGTGTGTGAGATATTTATATATATATATTTTTTTATATATAATTAGATATTTCTAGTAGGTATTTATAATGCGTATGGTACGTGTACATTTTCAATTTCTGTTTGTTATTTTGTTACTTTTATAAGGTTCTCCGTTTCGTCATAAGTTAGGTTTTGTAAGTAAGTTGTTAGTTTTGCTTTTGTTTCGGGTTTGAGAGTAGAGTTATCAAAACCTAGTGTTTTATTAATTTTGTTGCATAAATAGGGTCCTAAGTAATATTGGTGTTTTTGTGCAAATGTTGTTTTGCAAGATGTTAAATTGTATTGTTTTTCTTTTCTTCTGTTCATATATTGTGTGGTGTAGTCTGGGAGGATTTTATTTTTTTGCGTCATGACAATTTGCTTTATGAAGAGCTGCCTGACTGTTAGGACCTGACATTCCTTATACAGATCGTAGGTTGGATGGCGAAGAGGGTGCGAGTAGGCCACTTTTAGTACCAGTCTTTGGGCTCTTTCAAGGAAGAGCATATGGGTTTTTGAGCTTCCACCCCATACTATATTGGCGTATGTTAACAGGGTTTGACAGAGAGCGTAATAAGTGTTTTGGAGCTGTTGTTTCGTTGCACAGTGTTTTATCTTTTTGAATATGGCCGTAAGGCGGCGCATCCTAGTGGATAACGTGTTTATGTGTGGAATGTATGATAATTGTGAATCTATTGTTATACCTAAATATTTTATGTTATTACAGTTTTCTAATTTGATACATTGACAAGACTTTTCAGTTTTATTTATCATGCATTCCATAGTGTGCGCTTTTATTGTATGCACATCAGTATCCGGTAAACCAGGTTTACGTAGCGCAAAGGCCATATATTTAGTTTTGTCTCTGTTTAAGGTTAGTACATTTTGGTAGAGTAAGGTAGATATTAAGTTAAATCCGGATTGCGCATAATTAAATACTTCTTCCCATGTTTCTCCTGCAAATAATAAAGCCGTGTCGTCGGCAAATGCTAGAAGTTTGCCATTTTCCAGGGAAATATCACAGATTTGATTAATGTAGGCCAAAAATAGAGTCGGACCAGTAATGCTGCCTTGAGGAATACCAAAGGTAGTGTTTTGTTCATCACTGTGGAGGTTACCAATTTTAACATATTGCTTTCTGTCGGAAAGATAGCTTTGGAAAAGTTTTAGCTGATTTCCACGAACACCTAGATCTTCTAATTTACCTAATAATATATCCAATGAAACCGTATCGAACGCCTTAGCTAGATCAATAAAAATTGCTAGGCATTTGGTGCCACTATCCAAACACTTAGTTACATATAGGTTAAGTTCAGCTACGGCGTCTGTTGTAGATCTATTTTTTCGGAATCCAAATTGATTTTTAGAAAGTAAATTGTATTTTTCTAAGTAACTAACAAGTCGATTATTAATAGCTCTCTCTAAGATCTTTGAAAGGGACGGCAATATGGATATTGGTCTGTAATTGCTTACAATACTTTTTTCGCCATTTTTATAAATCGGTAGAATTTGCGATTTTTTGAATGCTGCAGGAAATACAGATGTAGAGAAGCTTAGTTTGCATATGTATGTTATAGGTTTAATAAGATGTGCTATATTTTCTTTAATTACGCGGGCTGAAATTCCGTCCCACCCAGTAGAACAGTCTGCTTTTAGTGATATAATGAGTGACCTAATTTCAGACTCCTCTATATCAAATAAAGCAAATGAGCTATTTGCAATTCTGCGTCCGATTCCTCTCAGATCGTTGTAACTTCTGAATTTTTCAGCTAATGTTTTTCCAACTCCTACAAAGTAGTTATTGACCACATTTATGTCATTTATAGGACTATTTCCTTGTATTAAATTTTGGGGGAGGGATTTGCAAGGCTTATAGTTAGTCAGGTTATTTATAAGTTTCCAGGTTTTTTTAATATTTTTTCCAGCTTTTTCAAATTCTGTCTTTTCGTATTTAGTTTTCAGTTTTCGTAATAATGTGTTGCAGAAATTTCTATATCTTTTATATATTAACATTAGAGTTTCGTTTTCGGGGTTTTTGCGTGATTTAGTATGTAGCCTATCTCTATGTCTCATGCACCTAATAAGTCCCGGCGTGATCCATGGTTTTATGGGAATCTTCCGCCGAGAGATTTTAATTCTTTTAGTATTCCTACCAATTATCTTCCTCATTATATCAATAAATATATCAGTTGCTATTTCGCAATCCGTCGCATTTATTACGGGTGTAAAATCAACAGTATTAAACTCACAACCTATTGCAATATAATCTATTTTATATGACATCGTTTCATCTATGTAATGCTTATGATTTTTGATACATAATAATACAGCATCATGGTCAGATATACTGTTCTCTATAATAAGCGTAATCGTGCTAAGATTTGTTTTTATAAAACAATGGTCGAGACAGCTTGATAGGCGAGTTGGAAGGTTGTGAGATGGCAAGAGACCATGGAATGCCAATGCTTCTAGATACTCTGTTGAGTTGAGATTAATAGCATCGTCTGAAATATTAATGTTTATGTCTCCCTTTATTATAATTGTTTTTTTATTTGATAAGCTTGTTAAAATACTATCTAAAGATTTTATGAAATTCTGCAAATTGTGGTAAGATGGAGATCGATAAATGGAGATGATTACGGTACAGTTATCAACAGTAGTAATTAAACAATTAGCATCCAGAATTGAAGGTTCATATGTGTTTGTTTTAAGGTTTGTTTTTGCATACACTACTACTCCGTCGTTCTGAAGTTTGTTATTGGTGGTAAATGAAACTTCATAGCCGTCTAACTGGGGTGCTGTAAAGCATTTTGAAAGCCAGCATTCTGTTAGAATTATGATATCCGGATTTGTTTTTAACCGCCTTAGTAGAATTGTGAACTCATCAAAGTTTTTGGAAATGCTCCTTATATTCTGTGAAATAATTATAAGTTTATGTTTTTGGTTCGACAAGTAAGATGGACATTGTTCTGGTACACAAGTGTAAGCCTCCGAAGCTGATAGATAGTCTATATTATCATTAATAAGTTCTATGGTTCTATTCATTATAAAATGTTTATATTATAAAGATTATAAAAAGTTCAAAAATTAACACTGTTTAGTAAGTACTTAATGAATTATTATGATTAAATAACATAGATTTCCATCTTCTCACGAAGTAAAATTGTGTACTAGGATATGTTTTAACATTAATTTGGTTATTCCTAGTGAATCATAGGAAAGCCAATGTGTCCTAAACTTTGTCGTATACAGTAAAAATAATATAAAATATATATAAGAATAATTAAATTAGATAGGGTATATAAGTTGTAGGGTGTATAAGATAGGGGATATAAGTTATAAGTGCAGTATATAAAGTATAGATAATTATATACCTAGGCAAAAAATTTATAGGGCTGATCAGACCTTACTTCTAACTTCTTATGATAACACGATGACTTAAGTAGGTAAAATAGAACTTAAAGTTAGCACACTGCTGTTCAAGGTAGATTTTGTGATGGACCTTATAATAATATTAGATTTACTATCAATACAGCATAGTTAATCCAGATTCTGTTTAAGTTGTTCTTCACTTCGGATAAGTACAATTTTGGATCCTTCTTCTTTCCTCAGGAAGACCTGCCCGTTGCTAGTCCAGCAGTTGGCGTAAGTATTTTGTTTTGCGTACTCTCGGGCTTTATAGAATAGAGATTTTGTACTATAGGTCAGACTTTCACCTACATAGACAGGTGTAGGAGGTCCATCAATTGATAAATGTGAAGTATTTAACTTACAAGTGTTGTTATTCTTATTAAATACTCTTGTTTCTTTAATAATTTTGTTTTTTAAATGTACTGAGGCCAGCTCTACGCTAATCGGTCTAGGCGAATCAGGTTTTCCTGGAAGTCTTCGCACGTTTCGAATTTCTGCAGGCTGAATATCAATTTTTAATACCTTAAACAGATCTTGTGCTATCTTAGAGACATCAACTAATGATTCAGTATTTTTAGATGGAATGTTTCGGATTTCCAACTTATAGGCACATGCCATCCGATTTATCTCTTCTATTTTTCTTTGTAATTGTTCTATTTTTAGACAATTTAAATCTTGTTTCTTGGCAATCTCAGCCGTATTGGCAGAGTTTTTATCCTGGTTTTCCGATAATTGAATAAGCTTTTGTTCTAGGCCAGAGCTTGAATTTTTAATGACTTTTATTTCCTTTTTTACCTCAATTAAGTCGTTAACCAAAAGCGAGAGTTTGGCGTCTTGACTTTGTTGGAAAGCAGAGAATAGGTTGGTCATATGCTCTGTGATGTCATGCTTGAAACTGTTAAGCTTGATTGTTATGGAAGAATTTAGATCTGCATCAGGGCTTCGTTTTCTTTTTAGACGACGGGTTACTTTGCTTGTATCCGATTCATGCTCAGTTTCTGATGTACTGAGAGCTTGTATTGATCCCTCTTTATCTGTTTTTGTCGGTGTACGCTGTGTCATAATTATTAGCTACTAACTTAGTTGTTTGTTATATTTAGTTTAGAAATAAAGAGAGATATATTTGTACAGTCCTCTTCTTATAACTGAAAGCAATTGCTTTTGATTGCCTGATGGGTATTGTAAGGCGCATAGATTTAAGCTTCAAAGCGGGCGTAGCGTGTGACGTAAGCTAGAGCGCGCGCCGAGCGAGCGGTAATTTCGAGCGCTAAGCGTATGGTGCAGTGGCGCAGTGGTTCTGGCGCGTGAGTTACGTTCAGCAGTGCGCTGGATCGGATCTACGCACTGGTTGGGTGAATCACGTCCAATAGTAAGCAAGATTTGACTCACGTAGATCAGTCCGTCTCTGTTCCGCCGCCCACTGGGAGGTGTTTATGCGTCCAGAGTCCACAAGTGCAAGCGAGATTTGATTTCAGCCAATAGGAACACGTTACAGGGAATCGTCCAACACACGTCCGCTCTCTCTGAGCTGCCAGAGCAGAGTGCTATTATCAGAAGAGCGTCATGGTTAAGCATTGAATTAAGAAATTTATGACTTTCCTTTAAGACTTATATAATACAATACAATACAAAACACTTTATTGTACACCAAAAACAAAAAACTAAATAATTATAGCTTAGATTAAATTCCTTAATAAGTCTTTTGAAAACTGGTAGCGATTTAGTTTTTCTAAGATATAATTTATTTATTTATTTACAAATCATTGCAGGCACTTAATCTAAAGCAATGTTAATTGTTATAATGTCTAAATTAACAACTTTTTCAAGCAGAAGTATTTATATTGGTATAAGTTTTCTGGAGTAGACTAGAATTGTCGTTAAACCCACGTCGCGACGAGAGAGGTTTATTTACGAGTCGATTAAAATTAATTGTTTATTTTTCTTTGTGAAAGTAACAGGGACAAATACAAAAGTCAATTATATCCACACATGGCCAATAAACATCTAATGGAACTGGGAATGGTCTGCGAATAATGGCGGTGCAGCCAATAGGTATAATTTAGACGATATGGCTTATCCACGATCGGAGACCGCTCGATTATTACTAGTAGTTTATTGTAATTAATAAGAGTACAATTTTATTGTACTTATTTGATGCTAATTACATCTATGTATATTTGTTCTTGAAACGGGTAACATAACATGATTTAAATGTTTTTGACTTTGCCGATATTTCTGCACTGTTACAAGCGCCATCTTTACAGGAGACTCAAAAACATTTTAAACGTTAAAATGTTAATTACATTTACTTGTTTTTTATTGTATTAAGTTATTTTTGTTTAGTTTTGTTGTACAAAAAAAACGTAGATCGTAGAAAGTGTATAGGTTAAGGTAGATTTC
This sequence comes from Chloroclystis v-ata, assembly GCA_963691955.1. NCBI lineage: Eukaryota > Metazoa > Arthropoda > Insecta > Lepidoptera > Geometridae > Chloroclystis > Chloroclystis v-ata. Next base: position 2,883,968 of record OY829902.1, on the reverse strand, counting down.
GAGTCGCGGTTTTGCTGGCATTATAATGGATTTTCCCGAAGTAAAAATCTACAGGGTCAAATGTGATCTCCGGGCAGGAAGACCCAATTCTTTCATAATAACATATTTTATATTCGTAGATCAAGTGAAGTGTATAAATATGAAATATTTTAATATTAGTTATTAATCCCAAACAATGGGCTTGAATTGTTTATAAAAGATTAATTCTTAACCGAATCTGAATGCCTAGAATCAGAGTAACTTAATAATAATAACCTCTGCAATGGCTCTATTAGGTACAAATGTTTGTGTGACGGTTAAACAAACAATTCAATACAGTTCAATTTAATATGTATACGAGTACAAAGAATACATTAAAATCAACATCTTTGTCATTGTAAATTATTGTTTATTTTATGTTTCTTTTCTGTGAAATGTAATTTTTTTTTATTTTATAAATATTGTATAGACATAACGACTTGGTTTTGGTAACTGTTATATTATGTTTCATGTAAATAAATAAATAAATAATATAAAAAAATAGATTACACACACACAAATATAGTCAATAATTTGCTTTATTTATATCCAGAATAATTAGATACATTAAGTATTGATAATAAGGATTTCAAAGTTCTGTCTTTTTTTCAGAATTGATAAGATTCACATGTAATTATTTTAAGACACCTGCGTATCTACAATACAAGATACTGAAAATTGATAAGTACGTAATTAGTTTTAGGGCATTAAACTTGTGTTGTGTATGTTATCATAAATGAGGAGATACGTAGAAGAACGCGGGTCACTGACAAAGCTGAGCGGATTATCTCTTTAAAGTGGCAATGGGCTGGCCATATAGCGAGAGGAACGGATGGCCGATGGCTGATATGATGATGATGATATGTTTGTTACTATGATAATTAAACTTGACTAAAGCAAAGTGCTATCATACCAAAGGCCATGAGTTCAAACCCCACCGCGCACCTCTGAATTTGACTTCATGATAAATTTATGCGCACTTTTTGTTTTTATAACACGTGATTAAAGGCTGGAGACAAACCGCGTGAGCAAACCGGCATGTTCTGAGAACATTGAACAGTTTGAAAGTTATATGATTTTGACCAACCTACACTTGGCCAGCGTGGTAAATATCTTTCTCTTCAAGAGAAAAGTCTCACGCTTATGCAAACTGAAACGAAACAGATTCTTAAGCAATCCTAACGTTTACTAAAAAACAGATACATAAGCTAAACTCGTTTGTATCCTAATATTTAGATGAGCTTGATCCAGTTTGTTTTTATTAGGGTTCCGTATCAGCATACAAATGGCACATCGCGATGAGGATGTTACGATTCTGGTCTTAAAGATGTAGGTAAGTTATACCTAGTAGTAATTTGTGTGGTGGCGAATAAAGATTAAATAAATATATTTTACTGGACAATTCTAACATCAACATCTAGCCGCGTGGTATGATGGTATGGTATGCTCAGAGCTTATGTTTTGGATACTAGATATCTGCAGATCGTACGTATGTATTCATTTAAGTATTCATTGTTTGATTGTAAAAAGTAATTGATGCCGATATAAAGACAAGTTTCCTTACCGATGATTGCACCACAAACAATATAAAATCTATACAATACAATAGAAATACTTTATTGTTACACCACATTTACAAAAATACACATAAAAATAAACATAATAATACAGTGAAACAATGGGCGGCCTTATCGCTTAGAGCGTTTCTTCCAGGCAACCGTGAAACTTATACTACTAATAATACATTTATTGTAAGAGTCCGTCATAGAGTAATTTAGTTTGTTTTCAGAGATATTGTGTTTATATTATAAGCTCAATATATGTATGATACTAAAACTATATTGACGATTTTTAGACTTTTTTTCTGTATGTATGATATGTTTGTATGTATGTTCCGCTATAACTCTTAAACTAATCATCCGATTTTGTTCAATATTTAATTCTTACTCCAGTTATGATAAGAAGTGTGGCCCCCATATAAACGCGGACGTAGTCGCGGGCACCGCTAGTATCCTATATAAGTAAATAGTTGATATTGTGATAAGCTCACATTTTCGTTATTTATTTATAACTACAAACTCCTTTTAGCAGGTTCCTAAAATTTCTGCCCCAAAACACTCCTTTGTAATAATCGGTTGTTTATAGCCGAACTACGTCACGTAAACGATTATACGTAGAACGTAGATACGTTTATAAATAACAGGGGCTGTTATTAGGGTTGTATTCGTGACAAGGGTGTTACAATATTAGCAAGCTCATTAGGGGTTAACCATACATTTTGTTACACAACGAAAGCGCTCGTTAATGTATAATTTGATTCTCAGCTTCAACAAATAAAATTATGTTTAATTGCGGTTTTTATTGCTTGTTATGGTGATTCATCATCACTCCTATTTACGTCCCCACTGCTGGGACACAGGGACTTCTCTCTTGACGAGAGAGGTTAGGCCTTAATTCACCACGCTGGCCAAGTGCGGGTTGGTAAATGACACATGTTCAAACTTTTCAAAGTTCTCAGAACATGCCGGTTTCCTCACGATGTTTGCCTTCACCGTTAGAGCACGTGTTTTTAAAGCACACATAATTTTCCAAGAAGAAAATCAGAGGTGCGCGGCGGGGTTTGAACCCACGACCTTCGGAATGAAAGTCGAGTGTGCTCCCACTTAGCCCACTTAGCCAATACAGGGATTACATATAAATATTTGAATAGATAAATTATTTTTTCCACGAATATGCTCGCTAGTTTTACTAATTGCTTCAGTCGATTATATATGTAAGGATTATAATAAGAGCTAAATATCTATAAGTAAATAATTGAAATAAAAAAAACATCCATATTAATATAAGGTTTGTGAGCATATCCGGATGGATAAATAATAAATAAAATAAGTAAATATTGTCGGACAATTCGTATATAACAACTATAATATCTAAATATCGTATGAAACAACATACAATTACAACGTAACCTTGGTCCTCGAGTGGAGTTTTACCATACTATTTTCTAGTATTCACGTCTATTATGTATGTATGTATACTACGTACTTAAAAATAATACCTAAACTCCTTTTAACAAGGGATAATCCATTAGATTAGAACCCAAGCAAAGCCCCCAGGGGATTTTTTTATTTTATCTTAATAGAAGTTCAAAAAAATATTTCTATACATCTTTCCTAGACAACCTTAGGTGTAAATACAAAATCAGCTATTGATTTCCTGGTTGCGTAAAGCATAGATAAATTCATAGTAAGTACTAAAAAAATGTTGACAAATCACCTAGTATTAATCTACTTATCGATAAGATAAAAAAATTCTGGTGAATCCTTGACTCACCTATATTGATATAAAGTATTTTCATTTGGTCGACCGCTGTCAGTCTGCAGAACGACACTGGATAGTTGAAATAAAAGCATTTTAACCTAGTTTTGAAGTAAAAAATGACGCTAAAAGTTTTCTTGCTTCTGGCAGTATTTAGTTGTAAGTACGAGTTATAATTGTCTGGATTAAATTTATAAAATAATCATATAGACTAAGAGCCTGTGATGGCCAGACAACTACCTTTTACCTGTTATCTCCCAAAGGAACCACGATCCAGGTTTCATGTTTGGGGGTTATTCTTACCTATGTTAGACATACACATGAAAGAATTTTCACGCTTGTGAATTAAAGGAAGGTCTGGCCATCACGGGCTCTTAGTATAATAGATAAGTTTGCGAAGATTTGCAATATAAATAAATAAATAATTATTGCTGGACATTTTAACATCTAGCCCCGTGGTAAGCTCGAAGTTTGTGTTACGGGTGCTGATTTCTGATTGACTACTTAATATATATACATACATACACAGATATATATTGATTATTATACTTATTATAACACCCAGACACTCAGAAAAAATATTTGCAGATCGTAAAAATCTTTGTACCGAGGCGGGAATCGTACCTGCAACCTCTTGCGTCGCAGGCGAACCTTATCGCGCTGCTCCACAGAGGTGTGAATATGTTTATAATTATTATAATGTATTTATTGTTAGTCATATTGTGTTTATAAAGTTTGGATATTTCATAAATTGAATATTTTTATTCTTTTGCAGATGTTTATTCTGAAATAATTTTCGAGAATCCTGATAGAATAATAAATGGACCCATTGCTCTTGATAGTCAACAACGTTACGCGGTATGTATCTTTTTGAGATTTTTTTTAGAAAACTTATTCATTACTACCATAGGAAACAAACATTTTATGAATAATTCAATTATGAAAGTTTTATGAAGTAACTAGCTTTTCGCCCCGTTTTACATTTTCCTGCGGTAATATATTGTTCCCGCGGTAAAGAATAGCCTATTTCACTGTCCATCACTTCAATTATCTCCACTTAAAAAAACACTCCAATTCGTCGCTCTGTTTTGCTGTAAAGGACGGAGAAACAGACACACAGACACACTTTCCCATTTAAAGATTTAAAGATTTAAAGATTTTAAAGATTTATGTCATTTATTTCCATAAAATCCTAAAGATCACTTGGACAAGTCAATAAATACAACACATTATTAAATTAAATAAACAATGGAAACAAGGTTGACATAAAAATATGTTTCGTTTTTTTAAGCACTGAATTGAGAAACATAAAGAACAATCAGCTCATATCTGAATTTAGTACAATTATTTGTTAGTTTGTTCTTTTCTTTAAGATATTGGAGCGGATTCCATCCCATGCAGTTTTATCTTCTAAATACTCTGATATTTTATAATATGATTTTGAAATAAGATGTTTTTTTACCAAGTTTTTAAATTTAGTGATAGATAATTCTTGCAATTCTTTGGGAATCTTGTTATAGAAGCGTATACATTGCCCCTTAAAAGATATATTAACCTTATGTAGCCTAGTAATATGTAAAGCTAGTTTTTCCTTATTTCTAGTATTAAAATTATGTCTATTACTTTTCTTAGGAAAACTATTGATGTTTTTGTGGGTATACATTAAGACTGTATAAATATATTGACAGGGAATTGTCAATATATTTATGTCCTTGAATGTTTCACGCAAGGATTCTCTTGGGCTCATTTTATAGATAGATCGAACAGCTCTTTTCTGAAGCACAAATATATTATTCAGTCGTACATCTCCAGCACTTCCCCAGAGTAATATGCCATACGACATAACACTGTGAAAATAACTGAAGTAGACCAGTCTAGATGTAGTTACATTAGTTAAATAACGGATTTTTTTAACAGCAAAAGCCGCAGAACTGAGCCTTTTCGATAACTTATCTATGTGAGCGTCCCATTGAAGCTTACTATCTAGTGTTATGCCTAAAAATACAGTACTTTTTACTAACTCTAAGTTTTTATCCTTTATTTTAATATCTGCCTTAACTTGTTTTACATTTGGTAATGTAAATCTTATACATTTGGTTTTATTTTCATTAAGTAACAAGTTATTAGAGTTAAACCAATGAACTACTTTCGAAATAGCGTTATTCACCTTGTCATAGTTATTGGTACGTCGATTCATTTTAAACAAAAGAGAGGTGTCATCAGCAAATAACACTATTTCGTGATCATTCTTTACAAGATGGGGTAAATCATTTATGTATATTAAAAAAGAGATACGGACCCAAAATTGATCCCTGCGGTACACCCATTGAAACCAAAGACCCTGGGGACCGCTTACCATTAACATCAACTCTTTGAATCCTTTCACTTAGGTAAGAAGCAAAAAGATCCAAAGAGCTGTCTCTAATTCCATAATGATGTAATTTTCTGATTAATGTTTCATGGTCTACACAATCGAATGCCTTCGATAAATCACAAAAAATTCCTAAAGCATCTTGCGACTTTTCCCACGCATCGTAGATATGCGTTAGCAACTCTGCGCCAGCATCAGTAGTGGACCTGCATTTGGTGAAGCCATATTGCCTATTGTGTAATAAATTATTATTATCAAAATGCTGTGAGATTTGTAATAAAATAAGTTTCTCAAATATTTTACTAAACGTAGGCAGTACCGATATTGGCCTAAAGTTAGTCGGATCCGTCGTAGTACCAGATTTGAAGAGAGGTACAATTTTGCTGTGTTTCATTAAATCAGGAAATACACCACAGTCAACGCATTTATTAAAAATGTAAGCTAATTCAGATGCAAATGTATGTATAAGTGATTTAAGTATTTGTACCGAGATACCCCAGAGATCTTTGGTTTTCTTTACATTTATAGTTTTGAAAGCTTTTAAAATGTCTTCTGTGTTTACATATTTAAAGTGAAAGTCTACTTTACAAATGGGTACATTTTCTTTTAATAATGACTCTGCAATGCTATATGATGAGTTTAATGTTCTAGTAGTAGACACAGGGATGTCAGTAAAAAAGCCTTCAAACGCTTTTGCTACATCAAGATCATTTTGAATAACAATATCATTTATTTTAAGTTTAAATTCTGTATTAGAGTTTAGAGTTCTACCGGTTTCATCATTAATTATTTTCCAGGTAGTTTTGACAATGTTACTACTATTTTTAATTTTTGAACTAATATAATTTGATTTAGCTATTTGACAAACAGTTTTGAAAATTTTAGAATATGACTTAACTTTATCTCTGAACTCTTTACAGAAGTTAAACTGTTTTTCATTATACAATTCATATAATTTTTGACGACTTTTATGTATACCCACAGTTGCCCATTCGCTAAAGCCAGGCTTGTCGGACACTACCATTGACTTGGTGGTGAATATTGAACTAAAAATATTATTGAAATTATTAAAAAATGTACTGTAGAGTTGACTGGGATTACTGTTACTGTAATCAAAAGGAAGCTTTAAATCCCAGGTTGATTTAAACCTCTCAAATCGGTTGGTAGTGACCGGTACATAATTTATTATCTTTTTGACATATTTTGGTCTATCTTTTATTTCAAATTTTACAAATTGCCCTAGGTGGTCTGATTTTAAGTTACTGATTATTTTTTTCTCAATTATATTTTCATTTGGGCCGGTGAATATATTGTCTATACATTTTGCTGATGTTTCAGTTATTCTTGTTGGTTGGGAAAACAATGGAAACAAGTTGTAAGAGCTGAATAAACTACATAACCTAGTACTTAATGCATTTACTTCTAATAGGTTAATGTTGAAATCACCGCATATAGTAATACTTTTACTTGTATTGCATATCTTCAGTAAAATATGGTCCATGACCTTCTCAAATATCTCATATGAGGCCGAAGGGGGTGTATATACGCTTACTATAAGACTCCGCTCCAACTCTACACATGCTACCTCAATTTGGCTTTCAACTGACAAGGATGTAATATCTTGTCTATTTTTAAATTTTAATGTCTTATTGAGTAATATCAAAGAGCCTCCTCGGATAACATGTGTTCTACAAAATGAGCTACCAACCTGGTGATTGGGGAAGTTAAACATGAGCTCATGGTCTCTAAGCCAGTGCTCTGTAACACATATTATATCAATATTAAAAGAGTTTAAATACAATTCTAATTCAAATAATTTACTATTTAATCCTTGAATATTTTGATGCACCAAGTTGGTATAACATTTTGCATTTTGTTTACAATTATTTATTTTATTGTGTTTTTTGTGATTCATACTATTAGATATTTTCTCAGAATTATTATTACTTCTATTTAATTGAATTAATTGGCAAGAGATTTCCTCTTTTGTCTTATAATCTAATTTAAAGAACTTGGATAAAATTCCAAGGACTTTACTATATTGCTATGCTCAAAAGAAGCATTTTTTATAGCCAAATTATTGGCTGTTATACTTAAATAATAACTTAGCGAATCAGCTAATTGTCTGGTGTAAAAGTGTGGTAGGTAATAATTACCATTGGTCAAATAAAATATATTACTAACTATACTGTTAGTATCAATCACATGTATTACAGGGTTATTGCATGAAATAGTATGCAATGTCATGTTAAGCTTATATCTAATATTATTTTCTATTTGTGGCAACTTCTGACTAAAAGGAAATGTATAGAATACAATTTCGCCTATTTGTAGAGAAAATAATTCATCCACATAATTAATTAGGTCGGACTTCTTTACATTTCCCCTATTTCCAATCATAATTATTAAACATGTATTTTTTGTCAAAGATTTATCATTTTTTATATTTTTCATGATTTGATGCAAATCAGAGTTAGGGAAACAATTATTTATCATAGAATGCTTCATACCAATGTTCAAAAACTTACCAATGCTTTTTCCAATTTCATCACAGTACATAACAGTTTGTTTACAGGGTGTAATTGGATTTGTTGTTATGGTTAAGGATGATGATGCAACCCTGGACAGATTAGGTTCCTCATGGTTTTGGCTAGAGAGACTAGCCGGACCAGATTTCTCATGATCCAGACCAGCATTGCAGCAACAACCAGCCATAACTCTGGACTCTAGACTGACCTGGCTATTAAGAACAGCATCCATTGCTAGACTGAGTTCCCGAATTTCATTTGTAGACTTTTGATATAAAAGACTATAATGGTTCATGGAACGTTCTGCAGAGCTTAGTTTACTCATGAGATTTTGTATGTCATCTTCATATTGAAGTTTGTTACTATTAAGCTGATTTATATACATTTCTAATTTATTTAATAGTGTTCCATTTGTTCTAGATCTAATAACAGCTTTTTTATGCATTTTTAACATTGTTTTGGTTTTTTTAATGATTTTATTAATTTTAACATATTTTTTTAACTTATTGCTACTTTGCATGTGTATTTTGCCTTTACTAGAAGCGACCACATGACCTACACTATCATCTTTAGTTAAATCAATTGTTATCAAGGCGGGGTTCATGTTATCGCTTTCAGTAAAAACTTGGCCTGATGCAGTATACGGTAATAATTCACTGTATAAAGTTTGTGTAGACTCTATGGCAGAGCTTTGGGCCTTATCTTCCAACTGTGTGATAAGGTGATGTGCATCACACAGTTCTCTCTCCAGCAAAGATGTCCTGCGCAGGGCTGATTCAAACTCTATACCACAATTCTGATCAAACCTATGAATCATTTCCTGTAGCCTATCACGCTCTTCAGTAATGGACGCATTTAGGGAATGTAGAACCGAAAGTTCACTCTTCAACTTTTTATTCTGTTCTATTGAGTCCATGAAAATTTTCTCATTCTCATCTATTTCTTGTATTAATTGTGCATTCTGATCCTTGGATTTTTTAAGCTCCAACAAAACTGTTTGAAGCTTTGTAAGTTCGTCTTGACGAGACAAACCTCTGCGGGTCATCATTGTTTAGTTTTTATGTGAAATTAACAAGTTTCAAAATACACAGTGTCTGGGGTGTTTTGTCTCAGAAGTGGTTGTACTTACGTGGTGTAGTTGTTGGTACTTAATAGAAATAGTATTCTTATGGCTAAGAACTCACGATTTAGCACAAATACTTGTAAAACACAAAAACCCAGCCAAATAACTTCAAAATTTCTAACCGAAAACGTCAAATTTAGATTGGCCAATACACAATTATTATAACACTTTTCTCACTTATAACTACTTAATTATACAGATTTTACGTTTATTATGCGATGAAATTGGAATACAGAGCGTAAAACTTACTAAAAACAATTAAAATTTAATTATTTTGGTAGGAAGCAAATTTGAACAGCTGACGCTTTGGGGTTGCCAACCCTTTATATATTAAAAGTATAGATATATAGAATTAAGACTAGAACGGGAAAACTCTCTTAGTTAAATAAATATTAAGGTTTAGTCTTCAGGAAAATAAACATATTTATAAACTAACCATGAAAAGTAGTTCTTTTATTTAAAATCACGAGTGAGTAAAACATGTCTGAGACATTCTTGATAACAATATTTATATTTTATTTTATTTATCATTTTGAAGATTTTCCTCTTATCGATTTTTAACCATCGCTGATAAATTATTTACTATGGATTGATTTGTCATACTAAGGTGTGATTGTGTTTACAATTTTACGTGTAAAGATACTTTTACCTACCAATAAATTTGCTAAATCTTTTATCACAATTTACCTTAAAATGATTTCAGCCACTTATGTTTAAGTCCCTTTGTCTCTTGACGAGAGAGATTAGGCCGTTGTAAAATGACACAAACATGACTTTTAAAGTTCTCAGAACATGCCGGTTTCCGTACAATGTGTGCCTTCACCGATAAAGCACGTGTTTTCAAATCACACAGAGCCGTGTTGGCTAAGCAGGAACACACTCGACTTTCAATCCGAAGGTCGTGGGTACAAACCCTGCCACGCATTGGGTTTCACTTTTAATTATTGTAAAATAAATGTTATTGTAATCAATATACTAGATACTGGGTTGTACTAGTCTAAAGCCACACGTCATACACGCAGTTTGCTATACTAGAAATAGGTGAACTTTTTCTGATAATAACTCCTTATTTTGACGACCTCTGTGGCGCAGCGGGCGAAGGTCCGCCTGCGACGCAAGAGGTTGCGGGTTCGATTCCCGCCTTGGAACAACATTTTGTATGATCTGCAAATATTTGTTCCGGGTGTCTGGGTGTTATATATGTATAATAAAAAGTATGTATATTATATTAAGTAGATATATCAGAAATCTAGCACCCGTAACACAAGCTGAGAGCTTACCACGGGGCTAAATGTTGCTGTGTGAATTGTCCAGCAATTTTTTTTTTTTTTTCAGATTTCATTACAACGTGTCGCCGAGTTGCCGAACCAGGTGCAAGCCCATCAGTGCGGTGGCGCTCTGTTCACGCTCCAGCATGCCCTGACATTAGCTCACTGTGTTACCAACGTAGTAAATAAGTAAGTTCATCTGTCTTAAACTACTTTTTACTAGACTGAGATAAAAGGAGAGCTATGTTTAATCGTTGCGGAGCTATACTAATGAGGAGATTATGTTGAAGAACGATGGTCAACATAGTAAATAAATTTAAACAAAATATAATTTAAAACGACCTGCATCGGTCCTCCACTAACGAGATGGATAAATTAATAAGTGAAAACTGCTATATATATAGAACTGCTAGATAATTTTATCACCTTTCTATCTTCTCCTCAATGTTTACGGATTGGTATACATACGCGTCAACAACGTATTCCTTAAAATAACTTTTAATTCATCATGATCACCCCTGTTTACGTTTACACTGGGATACAGGGATTTTGATTACGCTTTTTCACCACGCTCAATTACAATTTGTTTCAGCGTCCTGCAAGTGCGTCCTGCAAACGAGTACAGGGTGTTCGCCGGTGATGTTTACCTAAATAATGAAAACATTGAAAGGATCAGAAATATTGCCAACTTTACCGTACATCATGGATTTATTCAATACCCGTCGCATGTTAACGATATCGCCATTATTACTGTAAGTATTATTTACAACACTTGTGTTCAAGTTAATATATTTTTTTTAAGTTGAATTAGTATTTAAATACTGTTAATTGGGCTCTAGCGTAAGGGTCAGAATTCCAGCGAACTTAAAGCGTTCAACAAAAAAAATCGCAATTGGTCTCTTGTACCTACTTAAACCCATATTTTGTGATATTTTGTTATATCTTTATATGAGAATGTAGATTATCTTGTATTTCATCTATCCATGGTATCTTAAGTTTATAATTATTATGAAAATGACTAATATTTTTATTATTTATTTATTTTAGACCGTGACACCGTTCTTGAACACGACTGTAATTCCCATCCCGCTGCCGCCGGCTGGGTCTTTTCAGAACAACTTCACAACTTGCAACTTAGCAGGATGGGGAGCCCCAAACACATCTGTTCTTGTAAGTCATTGAATAGTTTGACGACCTCTGTGGCGCAGCGGGCGAAGGTCTGCCTGCGACGCAGGAGGTTACGGCTTCGATTCCCGCCTCTGAACAAAATTTATACGACCTGCAGATATTTGTTATATGTATAATAATTTTTATTATACAAATCTTCTATGGATGTATATTATAATATTAAGTACCTATATCAGAAAAAAGCACCGTAACACAAGCTTCGAGCTTACCACCTAGCATATTACTGTGTGAATTGTCCAGCAATATTTATTTATTTTTATTTATTTAATAAGTTTTTTTTTAATTATAGGCCAGTAATGAACTCCGAGCAGTATCAAAATACATCTATGACATAGATACATGCAGAAACATCTGGAACAGTAATCCTTCGACTGCGAATATCTTCCCCGATACCATGATTTGCGCTGCTTCATACAACATCTTAGCTTCTGGATGTGCGGTAAGTTTAATAATAAAAACGTTTAACCCACTCAATCAGAAAGAAATTACATTTATACATATAAGTAATAAAATAAAAATAGAATAGAATAATCACTTGTTTTATAAAAATAAATTGTAACGCTGATAAAATAGAATAATCACTTAATTAAGTATTTGTAATAACAATAACAGAAAGTTTATTAAGTATAGTTTTATTTTATTTCTTAATTTATTTGTTCAATTTGCGGCAGCAAAACGAGAAACTCGAAAAAACTTAACATTGGATTTTTATTACAATTTTAATTAACTTCTACCCACAAAACCATGATTGCGAATACAACGGACAAAAGAGGATTATATTTCACAATTCCGAATCCTCATGTAAAAGATTTATGAAACAAAAATATGTTCATGGTTTAACCAACTAAATAAAAATGTTTCTGTTTGATCTAGGTTCTAAGCTTTAGGTTTTAGCCGTCAGATGACCATGATAATTATTTTCAAAGTTTTCGTTCAATGTACACGTAATTTGTTAATCTATTTCATATATGTTTGAAATAATGTCTATTTCAAACATGCTAATAATAAGCGAGATTATTTATAAAGTTACTGGAAATCTTTAAATGGCTTATGCCACTTAAAGATTTCCACCCCAAAATAGCTTCCACTTCAACCCCAAAACGTTTATGAAAATCAATTTTAAAATTAATATTTGTTTGCACTTAACCCCAAAACTTTTTAGTATACCTAGTGAACAAAAAAATTCAAGATAAATACTTAAGGATTAATAACCCATTACATTTTTCTCTGCTGTTGTAGTAAAAACTATTTGTAGACTAAAACATCTTAAATCGTCTTTCTCCAGGGTGACCAAGGCAACGCTCTCGTCTGCAATGGTCAGCTGTCCGGTCTTCTGTTCCTCTCAAACAACTGCCAAATCTCTGCCTTCCCTGAAGTGTACACCCGAGTGTCAAACTACACCACATGGATCAGAAGCATTTCAGGCGCAAACTCCATCTTCGGGCCAGAACTCGGGGTCTTGGCGTTACTTGGTATTATCTGCATGAAGATCTTTAGTTGAATGCTATAAATTATGGTTAAGTTAGTTTGTTAGATTAGTGTAAATAAAATAAATTTATGTTTTTAAGACTTACTTTTTTAATGAGCAACTTTGATAATTATGCTTACTTTGTCGTTAGATATGGATAACTTACCCTATTTATCTTCACCTCTATCGCAATTTCATGTGAAAATGACTGAATGTACAATAACCCAAATAAATTATGAAAAATATTTTACGTAGTCATAAAATTTACTATAACATGGGAAAATCCGCGGTTCAAAAAAGCTAATATAGTAATAAAACCAAAAAACTTTAAAACTACATTTATGTAAGTATCATTTAACCAACAAAGAGTAAGGCGATATTCTAAAGTCAAAAATACAAGTCCTATTTACTCCACCCTCATCTTCATAATAAAAACCACTGGCTGGTAAGGAGCCCCTATTTATATTAAAGAGACCTTAATCAAACGCATTTGAGGTCCAATTCACATCCCAAAGTAACAAAAAGGTTAAAGGTGTTATAAATTTTGAGCACGTTCATTAGGCACCCCCGCTCGGGCTTTTAGCTAGCGACACACGTCGGAATTTCGTAATAAGATTTCCTTAATTTAAGACGAACAACAGCAACGTGGCGCTAGGTTATGTACATTGCTCATTAAGCTAGTAGTGACAATTTGCGGTTTAATTATAATTAGTTTTCCTGTTTTGCCAACTTTTGGAATTTTTATAATTCGTGTTGCAGCAGCATTTGATCATGACGTCATACATGTCCGAAATATGCAACTTTTAAGGAATTTAGACATCCTATCCACAGTCTTATGAAGAAGCTATTAATATTATTTTAATAACTTTCATTGTTATCATTGTTTTTACTTTTATCAAGGCTGATTTGGAACACAAAGTCCATTTAATTTGTTTTCCCGAGATAAGACGATAACTCGTATTGATAACGTTATCAAAATACTAAATATTATTATAGTTCCTTGCTACTGCTTAAATCTCTTCCGCCTCTTAATAAACCCAATTTACAATTCAAAATCAACACAGTATGTAATACTCCACCCTAAAACTGAGGATTGGTACTAGTTGCTTAGAGTTTGTGAAATTGAATTACACTAAGCTGCTCTGGCAAACTAATTTATACATGACGACAGCTTTAATCTAAAGTAAAGCAAATAATATTCTTGTACATGGAATTATTGATTTTGCATGTGAGTTGTGCTATGTTAGTATATATTAGACTTCACACTTTTACTTCACTTTCTGAGATTTGTATTTATAGTACCATAGATAGAGATTATAGTACACACATGTATGTACCTAAGCCTAAAAGCATAAAATTTCTTCAGTAAACACTGTTTAAAAAACATAATAAAAACTTGGAGTCCGGTGGAATACATTCTTGGAGTGCGGTGGAACTACCCAATATCTGATAGCAATAATTTTGACCGCACAAAAATTTATTTGTTTGCAATTTTCAAAATTCCAACCAAGAATGTTTTTCACTAAAAAACAAACTAGCGCATTTGGAATTTCTGTATCCGTGATAAATTTATAATCCAAACATGTAGCTCATCGTGTAGGGTAAAGTTTTTTTATTTTATTTATTTTAAAGGTGTTGTGTTATGTTTATTATATATAAATATCTTGTATCAGTAACACAGGCTTTGAGCTTTTTACGAGATAAATCTAAGAGATGTCGATGGATTGGATTATTTCTATTGCATCTTTTCTTTAAGGCTCGATTGTTTCGGCCGGCAGAACCTAGACAATATAGACGTACATGAAGTTCACCAAAAAACTGGTGGACAAAGTATAAAACCCCGAAAATATCGGTATCGGATCTTTATAGCTGTCATTCTGCGAAAATAGGCCCTACTTTTAAAACCACTTTAGTTGAAAGATAAATAAAGCGAATGGCGTTAGGTCATGTCCTGCCCTCATAAAATGTTCTCGCCACGTTTCAATGTTGGGCCACAGGGTGGAAATTTAGCGGCTAGGTTAGCTTCAAAAGGTATAGCTGAAGTGCTTCATATATATTTTTATCTTAATGCTGTGTGGTGCTTGCCTACGATTCGTGCAACCCCATATCATCGCAAACCACTTTTTAAACACAATGCTTTATAAACCCTCGACTAAAAAAGACTACTCTTGTTGTAGTCGAAAAGTCGACAGTTTACAAATCCTTTATAAATACGTGAGTAATTCCCGTTGTTATAAAAATATGTATAGTGTGACACGAACATTTTGAAAGGGAAATAAGTACAACCTGTTTATTTTTAGGAAAGAGCTATTTTGTTAAAAGATTTGCTAAAAATAAATGGTTTTGGCCAAAGTAATAAATATAGCATAGGAATATAACATCTACAGCAATAACTATGCAGGTACATTCTGCACCAGCTGTTCAATACCATTTGGGGCGATTTTCGATTGAGGCCAGAGTTTATGATGCAGAAACACAAAAGTAACGAGCGCCTTACTTCAAATCATTGCACTCGGTCAGATCCTCTTTATTTGAATTCCACAGCTTTTACACGAAACTTTTTATGCCTTTCTGTTTCAACGCTTTCAAAGAAAGAGTTTCTGCATTCTTAATCGCAAAAGTTGCAGTGCTTTTAAATAAAAATAGGTACCTGTAAACTAAAGCGATAATGTGTGTAAAGATAATTATTATATATAATAAGTGGAAAGGCAAAATTATATTTTTGGGTTCTTTTAATAGCCAGGTTTAAAAAAATCGATTTATTTAACTATTTAAGAATCAATTTAAATGAATATCTAATAATAAACTAAGTGAAAACAATGTCTCTGAGACTTACGATTTGTGAAGAAACTTAATTGTCTAAAGAACGTTTTAAATACCTAGCAATATTTTGTATAAAGAAAACTTTTCATACAAAAGACTGTAATATTTTTATCTCCACAACGAACAATGCGAACTTGGATAAAAAAGTAACAAATGAATGAATTAACTCCTTTTATTTCAATTCTGTATGATAGAGCACAATTAGATAAAAACCGTTTCATTCCGCTCATGAATCTCAATGCAAAGTAAATTCAAAGAAAGAATAATGGAGTAGATTATCGTGCCCCTTGAAAAACATCGCCAACTCGAGCTTCGAAGAGTTATTCATATAGAGTAATCTTTTATTTCCCCGGAGTGAGGCAGAGATTCACAGATATTTCTTAGAGGATAAAGTAAATCAGGCTGCAACGCATCATAATACCCACATCACTATAAAATACCCAAATTGTTCTATAGATTTGTATTGTATTTAATCACAATTTCAGCCGTAAGACGCCTATTATTGCTGCTGCATCTAATAGATTACTGATTAT
Organism: Chloroclystis v-ata; assembly: GCA_963691955.1. Lineage (NCBI taxonomy): Eukaryota > Metazoa > Arthropoda > Insecta > Lepidoptera > Geometridae > Chloroclystis > Chloroclystis v-ata. The sequence continues at coordinate 2,867,330 of OY829902.1, read as the reverse complement.
TTTTTACGTTAGTAAAACTTAACAGAAAAATGAGATTTTCATCGATTTAGTGTTTACAAAAATGTGTAAACTTTACGTAATCATGTTTTTGAATTATGATTAAAGTTCTTAGTTTTGTTAATGGTTGAGTATTTTTTTTGATTTTCAGTCAATTTTTCAAATACTTGTACAACTTTATTGTAAGTTATCAAATATTATGTACTTACTTAAAATCATCATTAAAATAATATGGCTTTAGCATGATAGTGAATTATGGATTTAGGTATTAAAGTATATCTGCAATTCAGCATTGTTTAGACTGTCCTTAAGAGGAAGAGCTGCGTTTAGCAGTAAATACGCCAGGGCACTTTGTCTCCTCGCGAAGTGTTTATGTAATCTTTTGTAGTCTTCCTCTCCAAAATGCTTTGTCAGCAGTAATTCATCCGAACCTATTGTTTGGTGATTATGTTATTAACGTCTTTGTGGTTGCGGATTTTATTTGCTTTATGTTTGAAGGGAATGTGGGCTTATTTTGCTTGTTGTTCACACCCTTTTGCTTTCTAATCAACTGCGGCATTTCGCTGATGCTATGTTCTGTATAGAAATTAAAAATATACGTAAATTATTAGCGATGTAATAGCTAGCTGAGCTGTTAATACCTTAATACCAGAGGCTTATATACAGGTGGTTCTCGGATTTACATCTCATTTACGAGCGGCATAAAATGTGGAATCCCTTGAGCACTTACTGTACTAGCGTGGATGTTGTTTTCATAATAGCATTGTATTTCAAGAACTAAATATGATAATGGGATTCAGTGTAAGCTACAGCTAGCAAAATTTTTGATAATATTAAAACTGGTTGAAAATCAATCTGACTAGGCATTATGTTTTTGTTTTTAGCCTTAGTGTCTTTAAAGTATATTTTATCTTTTGCCTACTTATCTATTATATATAATTAATATCAACACCATACAGAAAAAGGTCTTTTAAATTTAATAAAATGTTCCATGAAGAAAAAGGTCACTTAAATATTTTACATGGAAATAATTTAGTCTTGACAGTTCCCTTGACTGTTTTCCTGTTGATGTAGTAGAAAGTACCACAGGGTATATACTAAAACATGGGCTTATTGATACTTCTTAGGCCGGCACAATACAGCTGCATTAAATAAATTAAAAAATATCACTTTTTAGCTTTAGCCATGTGTGAAACAATAAGAAACCTACAAATAAAGAAAATTCTCCCTTTTCGCTATTATTATCCCGAATTCATCAACGCCAAATTAGTCATAAAACCCCATATGAATCAAAACGGGCCTATAACATTACCATACTCCCTGAATCTGTCACGAACTTCCCTATCACTTGTCCTCTCAAGTGGTATGGAGAAGAAATAATAGTGTCGTAAATTCATATATGGCACTTTTCGAGGGTTGAGCGAACTTCTACGTAACTTCAGGGTCACAATAAGTGTCACGTGTAGCGCAAGTGGCGATTTATCCACGAGCGGCTCCGTTAGTTTTGATAGGCTCATATAAGTTAGATGAGGTTTGATATCTCCGTTGTTTTAAGTTAAGTTTTATCACGCAAATTTCTGAGTAGCACTCGCGTATAGTTAGATCAGGGACTATATGAAATTAACTTGGTAAGATTAAGAGGATAAATATTATTAATTAAGAACTATTCTAAACTAAATAAAGCTAATTAATTAAGTGAGCAAACTTTTCTTTTAAAACATTTTAAATACCGTTCGATCCTTTATTCTTGTCTTATATAAATTCTCGCCAATAGTTTTGGAGAGTATGGTACAATCAGTTAGTGATCGCAGTAACCTTTTTTCCCTAAATAAACTTTTGAATTGATAAGCACTAACAAGGAATCCAATACGATCGTACAAACATTCACAAAGTTTTCAAAGCATGTAGCTGTTAATTCTAGTAATCTTGACACGAAAAATGTCGATAGCAACTCGCTCAAGTAGCCCAGGGGAAATAAAGCCTGCCTGTATCGCAAGGTTCGATCATTGCCCAAATTAAATTTACTACCTCAACCCCCCAGATCGCCGTACCGATATAGTACCACCATTTATTGCCAATAAATATTTTTTTACTAGCAGCTTTTACACGCTCTTGTACCGTTTTTCACTGCGATCTTTCCACCCTATGTTATTTCATAACTGGCAACTTTATAGCGATAACATGAGTTTTGGGGAATTAATTTGTACTGGTATGGTTTTTTATTGTCCGGTTTCTGTTTGTTGTAAAACGAGATAATTAGGTCGGGGTTGGCCCTAATCGTTATTTTTTATGATGAGTATGTTGGTTTTGAACATTTGTTTTTATGGATTCGATGAAAATATTTATTGAACACCATATGGGTATAATGTATCTATTTGTAATAAATGATTTATTTCTTCCATGAGTTTACAACGTATGTTATGGAATTGCGTTAGATAAAATTCATAATTATTATCAATATTATTAGCACTATCTTTCCCAACACGTCAGGCTGCGGTCTCACCCATCATGTCTAAACCATCTTTTTGACAATATCAACGATTAGTACATGTTGTCTTACAATATTTTACACTGAAGTAGGTATGAAAAGAAAATAATTTGAACAATAGACGTTATAAATTAATTAATATTAAAGAGTTGTTGCGTTCTTGGTAATACTTAATATGGTTGACAAATTTTATTAAATACCTGTATAAAATGTTCAAAGGATCATAACACAGTCTGATTGAGTCTTTCAATGAGTACCTATAACTGAGGAATCTCCAGAGAATCCCAAAAACGTACCTTTGAAAGAAATCCATCAACAAAGACGAAAAAGGTCAAATAGCCAACATAATTTAATATATTATTAAAGGAAATCAGAGTGGGCAGTGGGCAATGTCTGAGTCGCCTACACCCATGTCATTCTGTGCTCAGCCAACTGTAAAATTAAATCACATTTCACCCCGAATGTCTGTCCTGTAATGGAAATGTACATGACGATCTTACTTTATCTATTATTAGGGTGACCAAAAAGATTCTTAATTTTTTGTGATTTAATCATAATATTTTTCAACATCATTGTAACTATATCAATCCACTACTGTCTCGTAATTAGGTACCTACCAGTTGGGACAGTGTGCATAACATAAGACGACATATTTTATTATGTTCTAGCTGACGCGCCTGGGCTAATATTTGCACATACCGGATCGCGAATCGAAGCCACAACAAACTCCTGCATCGCAGGCAAACCTTTGCCCGCTTCGCCACAGAATTTTCGATAAATAGAATATCCATAAATTAACTGTTGCGGAAACGTCTTGGTTACATACAGAATGGTTATTAGTATAATTGCATTTCATCCTTGTCGCTTAAAAGCTCTCCCGGAAGATGTTGCGCGAAGTTAAATAAATGAAATTTAGATACGTGTTTACTGTAAGCCAAATTGACTTGAGTGTGCAGAAGCGTGACGGAACCCTTACAATATTGTACTTGGCTTTTGTACATTCAGAAAGCAAGTATTATTTACCTACCTTATAATCAAATAACATTCTGGTATTTATGACATGGTACCTAATATATACAGTTTAAGAAAACATAATTTTCATTAAGAATACTTAAGTGTTTGTTGTGACATTGTATGATCAGGAAGTCGATCAAACAATAGCACTCAATGACTAAAATATTTTGTTAAAACTTTATTATCTTTAATTTATATCACGATGCGTGACACTTTCTAAAATATTATAGACTAACGTTCATTCCTGCCGGAATGTACAATCCTTACGGAATGAACGCCAGTGTATGTGCAATAGCGGAAAGAATGACGGTATTATAACACCGCGACCCTTCAAGTCGTGTTTTATTTCATCCCGTCGCTTATCTGTACACGGGATAAGCCGGAAGGACTGAACGTTAGTCTATGGGGGGTTAATGTTAATCTAAAACAATGTTTGTTATGTTATGTTAGTAGATTAGCTATGGAACATAATTCAATTACCCTTCATGCTACAATATCTCACTTTTCATTAGCTGGCTCTTATCGCAAGCGCATAGAGGCGAAAATTGATAAGCAAAACCATATTGATAGAATTTAGTTGAACCTACCTCAAACGTCGAAGTTTGAAGTGTATTGCAACTATTTCAAACTTTGTTCTTTGTATTTGTCATAAATAGTGATGGGAAGTAGAATAACTGATAAAATTATTTGTGATATATTCAATTCCCAACCAACGTATCCCTTCTCGCGGGTGGTGGTAACTGCCATAACTGTGATCACCAATTAATCACCAATCAGTCAGCCTGAGAAGCGTGGTGATTGTAACTAAAGTCCAAATCACCTCAATTGTATCCGATCTGTCTGTATGCTCAAGCGGCTTGATCAACCGTCAACCGTTACTAAATCAAATGTCCATCATGTGAAGGACAGGGACGCCTATCGCTTCGTTTGCAAAGGTCGGTCTCATTTCAGAACTTGTCGGACCCATCTTTGTAGGCCGGCACTGGCACCAAATTTGTGTAGGTATTCGAGGCAAGCTGAAAACTTGTCTCGAACCACTCCTATTATTTTTCTATAAAAATGGTTCTTGTGGCTCATCCCTAGACATATCGGGAAGACAGGTGAGCGCTTTTCAATTCAGTATTGTCTGAAAATTCATCACCTCAGACGTCTGCATTCACAGAAACTTTGGGAAGGAACTGAAGGAAGCTCAAAACTATACGCGTTGCTGTTAAGAATTGGCAACGAACTACACTTTTAGTTGGTGACTTAAATAAATGAGTCCTTTTTGCTGTGTAGTGCTTAAGAATAGTTATAAATTTAAAATAAATATTTCTGGACAATTCACTTAGAAATAAACAAAAAACAATCACGTACGTGATCGAGAATTTCCAATACCTTTTCTAATGTCATGTTCTAGAAACCTAAGACGTAAAATCAAGGAGGTCACTTAACCCTTTAAGAGGCTTTCTTTGTTCACAAGAGAGGTTCTGAGGTGTTAAAGTCTGAGGCAGCACGTTCAAGTTATGCCTTGAGGTTTGATGTGAAACTATTCTATTTATGGCCTATTTATATTAATGTCATGTTTTTTTATGTGGGCGAAACTGTTAAATTGTTTTTTGATGATTGTATGATATTTTTTTGAGCATGACTAAATGTTTTTCTAACTCAAATATTAAACAAAACAATGTCTATGTTTTTCTAAAATATTTCAAATAACTACAACCATAAACTTAATGTTATACTAATAACAAACTTTATTTGTGTGTAACTATATTTTTGAGTCTTTGTCTATTGGGCATGATGTTATCTTAGAAAATATTAAAATTAATAGAAATTTAAGAAATTCTGTCCTAAAAACGGTATTTATTCCCAAAACAATGCCAAAAAATAAACCAATTTTTATTATTTCTCCAAAGCCGACTGAATAGATTATCCTTACTTCCAATATGGCTTTCCAACACACGTATCAAATCCTCGCAGCCTTATTTCTGACAAATATCGTCTTGAGTTCATAATCCAATCGTCCCTCTTTACTACTTACCACGAAACTATAAAAGACACACCATACTCGAGAAAAGCTCCTCATTTCTGCCTTGGATATTTAGCTTGGAATTCACGATTCGTCTGTTAATTACCTTGTTTTAGATATTGTATGCATTATTTTATTTAGTTATATTTAACCATAATATTTTATCTCACAATACAACCTCTTTTTTTAACACTTCAAACACAACTTCACAAATCAATCAATCAATCAAGGATTAAAGAGTACATAAATATATATAAGATGTACTTAATTATTAAAAGAAACAAATTTAGTAGCCACACTTTTTAACACAATATTTTCTTCAGTCACTTGAAAAAAGTAAGATTATTTTTCGTAAAATTTATGTCTTAATTTTTGCGAAAATCACAGGAATGTTTTCAAGGAAACGACGAGATTATGTGGCAAAAGAAAATCAACAGTTCCGCCTCAATTAACTGTCTCGCTTTCTTCGCGTCGTCAGTTTCTGAAATGCCTAGTCAGATAAAGCCAATGATGACTAGGTACATTTTATTTTAATTTCTTTTTTTTGTAATTTCTTTACGCTGCAACTACATCTACACAGATTGGGCAGAATAATTAGATATCTAATTATACTAATATCTAATTATACTAAGTACTGGCAGTCTTATAATTTAGAATTATTATTATTGTTAATCCATATCTTTTGTAATATTATTAACGCTTTTGGCCTCTTTTAAGACGTTTTCTTTAACTGTATGAAGCTAAATATTTGATAATAATTTAATAATGATAATGTTGCAAATCGCAACAGCAAATCACGATAAATTAGCTGTTTCACGGTGGATGCAAGTTTCATCCAATTGTCCAGAGGGAGGTCTATGTCCAGCAGTGAACGTCCGACGGCTGATGTGATGATGATGATATATAATTGAAATAAAATGTTAGTCGTTCCTTGGAAAACTGTCGCATGTAACGCTGAAACTATTTAATCTTATAGATATTTTTTAACCTCGTTACGAATATGCTTACTAAATCCTAAATAAAAGATAACCGAATTCTCATTTATAGCATACGCCACCGAACCATATAGATTAACATCAGGATTGTTCATTTGCCCTTCTTATCCTAATTAGCTGCGAAGCTTAGAAATCAACTTTTCTGTACTTAATTTTATTTAATTCTCGGTAAGTTCAAATGTACGTATTGCCTTAAAATCTAAAATGGTAAAAAAAAAAGTTTTTCACCAGACAGGTAAAAGTCTAAAATAATAATCAAAACTATCCTCGCTTAAGTAAATCAGTGATTAACTAATTCGCATAAACATACAATTTACTTAAAAAAATCACAGTATCTAGCCCCGTGGTAAGCTCGAAGCTTTTGTTACGGATACTAGATAATCTGATATACTTAATAGAATATACAAAGATAGATATTTTGTATACATATAAATATAGAACGCACAGACACCTTTAATTCTGTTTTTCTGATGTCTGTGTTGAAATCGTTGTCTTGCTTTGAACTGCAAAAGTGCCGAGTTAATTAGATTCTTAGCGCGACTTGATTCTAAGTCTTCCAGACTAATAAATTAATCTATACTAATATTATAAAGAGGAAAGATTTGTTTGTTTGTTTGTTTGTTTGTAACGAATAGGCTCCGAAACTACTGGACCGATTTCAAAAATTCTTTCATCTTTGGAAAGCTACATTATCCCCGAGTAACATAGGCTATATTATATTTTAAAAAAAATTAGGGATCCTTACTAAAACTCCAATAACGTAACATAAGGTGTAAAAAAATGACCTGAAAATATCCTTATGTCGCGTGCGCTGCGAAAACTATTGATGATAGAACAAAATCATGTACTACGACTTTGCAGAACTCATCATTATCTACAAAAAATGTCGCGACAGCATATGTCTAAATATTATAGTTATGTCACAGTAAGCTGTTTTTTATTCTAAAATATTAATTTATATATGCCGCCTCTTGAAAGGGTCTTCATTTGTACCTTGGTATTAATCCTTATCAAAATAAATTACTTTATATTCAAGACGGCTTTAATACCTTTTTATAACTTTTTGAATTATTCAATTCGGACATTTCATTCGGAAGATATCACGAGTTTAAAAATGCAAGTATTAGAAAAAAGTCGCGAGGTTGTCGCTCACCGCGCTCAGCTAGCCAGCATGCGATGTAGACTCCATTGTAAGCGCCACTGGGGTACGGGGGGATAGTTGCAAATAAAAGTATATGGCGAGAGACTTTTCACCGCGGAAAATACATGCTTCCACGTGAAAATATATGCTTAGGTGGGAAAATTCGATTTCGATGAAATTTAGTATGTAGATAGTTGCAAATAAAAGTATATGGCGAGAGACTTTTTACCGCGTAAAAATTAAATGCTTCCGCTGGAAAATATATGCTTACGCAGGATAATTCGATTTGGATGAAATTTAGTATGGATATAGTTGCAAATAAAAGTATATGGCGAGACGAAGTTCGCGGGGGCTGCTAGTTTGTTATAAGTTAGCAAGCTTTAAAGTTTTTTGGCTGAATTATGAATAAACAAGGCTAAAATTAATCGTAAAAATCCTAAAACTCGATTAAAACTCTTGTTCATTAACGCGTTTTATTAAAAAATAATGAAAATCTTTATTCGTATATCATAATAATAGTAGTTATAACTAACTGATTAAAATAACTTTTTAAACTATCATGGTTTTAAACTATATTTGAACATGAAACGGGTAACATACCATGATCAGTCTGTCCGTGAACATGGCGCTTGCAACAGTGTCGAAATATCGGAAAACTAGAAAACATTTAAATCATGGTATGTTACCCGTTTCATGTTCAAATATGATTAAAATAAGATAAAAAAGAACTAAACAGTATCTTGCAATATAATTATCAAAAAAAATCTAAAAACTACGAAATGGCGTCCGACTCAGCAAAATTGGCAAATCTTTATAAACGCTGTAACCAAAAAAAAATGCGCATTCACAGTCAAAAACACAGTCCATTTAACGCCCTCTAGATACAACGAAGTCATTCAAGTTATATTATTAGAGTTCATACAGATTTGCGTCCTTTCATTTTGTCACTTAGACTTCTAGCGTTCGGGGTCGAAAAAAACATTACAGTAAATCCAAATTTTCCTGAAGTGGCTCCTAAACACGACAAAAGCTACATCCCAGACATTTACTGTCTGCTAAATAAATTATAATCTTAACTAGAACAAGAGATAAAATAACATCTGTATCATAATGGCATTTTATGAGTGCGGACAAAATACATTTATATTTTGTTGAAGATTACGACCATGTTTATGGCGGTTTTGTTATCAAAAAATAAGGTGTTTTCAAAGATTCGAATCTACAATCTTCAAAAAAAGTAATGTTTCTTCTCAAGTGTCTTCGCAATATAGTGAGCAAAGCTAAGTGTTGATAGCCAACCGATACATAAAAATTTTCATTTACGCTCAAAGTAAACCCATTTTAAATTGTGTGTGCCTCAGGTCAAAGGTAGTCCCTCAACCTATAACGTCAAAATATGACTTTCCATCTGACAAGGGTTCAAGCCGAACTCAGGGTGAACTCACACACACCAAAGATTTCATATCTGCTTCAAATGAATAGGGGTAAAATCTAATAACATTCTTATTAAACGTTTCGAAACGGTGTATGTAGAGAAATGAGTAATTATATATTATGATTTAAATTATGATAAATAATGATGAAAAATAGGTATATATACATTTTGTAGTAGATATATAGGTATTTCATTTGGCTCATTCAATATTTTTTTTAATCTATACTAATATTATTAAAGCTGAAGAGTTTGTTTGATTGTTTGTTTGAACGCGCTAATCTCAGGAACCACTGGTCCGATTTAAAAAATTATTTCAGTGTTGGATAGTCCATTTCTTGAGAAAGGTTATAGGCTATATTTTATGAAAAAAAAGCAAGCGAAGCTGTTGGCGGTCGGCTAGTGTTTTATATAATGTCAGAAGAACCTTTAATTTAATTGCTGCATCTAGCCCTTATTAGTGCTTGATAGTGATGACGGGTCCAAGTTAATCTTCGTGATTTTACGGACAAAAACTGAATCATTGAAAGTCTGTTACCGAAACATACCGATACATCTTATCTATATAAAAGAAAGTCGTGTTTCTTACAACACTTATAACTCGAGAATGGCTGAATCGACTGGGCTTAAAATTGGTGGCAAGGTAGCTTAGAACCAGGAAAAGCACATAGCATACATTTTACCGCGGGAATCCTAATATAACGCGGGCGAAGCCGCGGGCGGAAAGCTAGTATATTTATAAATTCAAGATATCAAATGCAACATAAAGGAAAAGAAATCAATTACGCTGTGGATCATAAAACTCGCCTGCTTTATGGTTTTGGCACCCACATCTGTTCCGCTGGGCGACTTTTTATTGAAAACCCATATGATTAACGTAGCTTCTCTTATGGACATGCGAAGGATTCACGACCGCACGTAGAATAACTGTCAGTTTGCGATATACGAGTAAGATATTTATGTCTTCGCTTTGGTCGGCGATAGTGTTATAGTACGATAAGGTGTAAGTGACGCTGAGGTCGATGGATGATCAGAAAATTATAAGATTAATTAAGATTATTGGAATAAGACTGTCTTTTGATTTTTTCTAGCTTCTCTGCAGTGCTGATCTATTCCCCCCTAGAGACCGGTGTTTGTATGTTATACAAGCATTTTGTTCTTGGTGTCGCTATTTTTCTACATCATCATCATTTTTCTGCCCTTTTCCCATGTTATGTGTGGTAGTAGCCACATATGTCCTTTCCTTCCACTTACCTACATAATATATTATATACGGGGTTTTTCTACATACAATTTATAATATTTATCTATGTTTGTATATTGTATTAAGTAAGCTTCAAGTTTAGGTTTTGCTATAAGTTTAGATTCAATAATACCCATCTTTTTTTACTAACCTTCCTTGATACTGAATCAAACACACAAAACTCATACAACATTTTGATCCTTAAATCAGAAGCAATGTAGATCATTTTACATTGAAACATTGCTAGGAGTGAAATTGGTCATTCGTGAACATAAAATATCGGCTATTCCGACTCAGTTATGAAGACGGAAGAGTTAAGACCAAAGAGGTACCCATCCGCACATAAATATCTTTATTATGCTTGTAAAATATCTATGAGACGGCTCAATATTCGAGATTATGCCGTCGTATTTTCAATTGGAAATCTTGGAGATGCTGTAAAATTTTAGGTGTAATTTTGAACTAATCTAAGTAGTTAGTTTTAATTTATTATTCATATATTTTGAACAAGTTTAAGGTGTAAATTTTATTTTCTTATATTTAGAAAGCGTAAATAAAAATTAAACGTTATGTAAATTCTATTATTAGATATAATCTAATAACTTTTTTACAAACATTTTCCCACAGAAAAAAGTAGGTAGGTGTAAAGATTAATTAAAAAAGGTTTTGTAGTTTCCACGTGAAAGAGTAAACAATGTTAATAATATTATAACCGAATAAATTATGTCACTGCATATCACGTAGGTAACTTTGAACGCGGGTTAAAAAGCGCCCAAATTTAAATGAATAATTAAATAATGTGATCAATAGAGTTGATGAAATTAACCAAACAGATCCAATTTTGACGACGTCTGTATCGCAGCGGACGGTCATCCTGCGACGCAGGAGGGTGTAGGTTCGATTCCCACCTCGCAACAAAAATTTGTACGATCTGCAGATATTTGTTACGACCTCTGGGTGTTCTATATGTATAATTAAAATGAATCTATATAATGTAGAACCAGTAAGAAATCAGAATATCTAGTGTAATCCCATCAAATCGGAATCGGAAGCGTTATTAGAAAATAAATGTTCTCTATTGATAACTGAACTGAACGATACGCTGCATGATGGTTAATTTATTTAAAGACAGTGTAAATATTCATTATTTATTTATATTTATACAAACAGAGCCACTAATAATATTTCTGTATTTCTATTTTCATGTATCTATCTCAAACGGGCAAGTCCTAATTTATGAAACGCTGTAAGCACAAAATCAATAGAACTATTACCGGAGTAAGCCGAACGTCCGGAGTCTAGAACAACGATCCATCACGGAAGTTAAACATTGACCATGGTCAATACTTGATGGAGTAACGGTTCACTCGAATTAGTACGGTCTTAGTTATAGGTACTGAGTGATGGATGGAACTGAGGATTTATCTGATGCTATATTTTGTAAAGTATTTTTACAATAAATAAATATCACTGAACAATTAACACATCAACATCTAGCCCCGTGGTAAGCTCTAAGCTTGTGTTTAGATACATATTTTTTATTATAAATAAATATGTAAATATTGCTGGACAATTTACACAGCAATATCCCTGTGGTTAACTCGAAGCTTGTGTTATCGGTACTAGATAATCTGATATGCTTTATAGATAAAACATACATAGATAGTAATTTATATAGATAGTAAGTTATACATATAGAACACCCAGACACCGCACCGGAACAAATATCTCCAGATCGTACAAATTTTTGTTCCGAGGCGGGAATCGACCCGCAACCTCCTGCGTCGCAGGCAGACCTTCGCCCGCTGTACCACAGAGGTCGTCCATTATAAACATAATGGAGATATTTTTCTTACAAAGCAATAATTTTATTTAAAAGAAATGTTACCATATTACGTACCTATTTTACGAGCTCACTACGGGGCTTAAGTAGCTGTATAAAATGTTCAGCTAGATTAATTTATTATTTACGATGATACTGTGTAGTGTATATTTGGCCTTTATGTAATATAAATAAATATAAGTAAATCAGGCAATGTAAACCTACCTGGAGGTACTTAAGAGCGAGTATGCAGTGAAAATCGCGGCAGAAACGACTACGAGAGTTGACAACAGCGACCGCGTGCCCCGCGTTCGCTGGCGTATCGAAAATATTACGCCCAGCGCTAACCAGAATTAGTTGTGTAGCCTACAATCATAGATAAACCCCACTAGATACCGCATGACAAGCGACGACCGCGCGCCAAACATATGGTTAAATCAACCATTATGAAAAGCCCCGCCTCGAAACACGGCTTTAGTTGCGACCAAGTGTCAGACCCGTGAACTTCATATACGTTTCTATAGTCTAACGCAAGTGAAGAGGTCAACATATAATGGCTACTCGTACAAAGGATGTTCACTTGTCTCTTTTCCGCATTGTGCTTATTGCACTCGTTGTCCTTCTCGGCGAAAGCACGTGTAACGTTAGTGATGTAAATTCTAATCGATATCGTTAAAAATGATAGACGACGTATATAAGCGGGTCTCTCGGTATTATTGTATGTAAAAATAAATAAGTTATCCATAAACCGTTTAAATATGTTTATTACTTACTCACTCAGTCAAATGAACTATTTGTGATAATTTTTTCTAATATTATTTTTAAATTTTTAAGTTCTACAGGTTTTGTGTATACCAAAAATAAATACATATCTACCTACCTACATGATGCTATTTGCTACAACGCCTTTGTTCCAGTCCCCGCAATCCGCATCTTCCTCCAATTTAGGTACGTTTGAATCGGAACAAAAGTATTCTGTTTTTTAATGTAATCTAGTTTGGGTGATCTGTGCATACAATAGACACTATTATTGTAATCTGAAGCAATGCGTCAAATTGTTACACGTCAAATAATATATACAAAATTGAAATGCGAAAGTAACTCGGTCTGTCTGTCTGTTACGCTTTCCCGCACCGATTTTGATGAAATTTTGCACATACAATCTTTAGACCCTGAGAAAGAACAGACTTTTTACCGCTGAAAAATACATGTTTCCGCGGGAAAATATATGCTTACGCGGGAAAATTCGATTTGGATGAAATTTAGTATTGAGATAGTTGCAAATAAAAGTATATGGCGAGAGACTTTCTACCGCGGAAAAATACATGCTTCAGCGGGAAAAGATAATAATACTTACGCGGGAAAATTCGATTTGGATGAAATTTAGTATTGAGATAGTTGCAAATAAAAGTATATGGCGAGAGACTTTCTACCGCGGAAAAATACATGCTTCCTCAGGAAAAGATAATAATGCTTACGCGGGAAAATTTGATTTTGATGAAATTTAGTATGGAGATACATAGTTGCAAATAAAAGTATACGGCGAGCAGAAGTCGCGCGGGGGCAGCTAGTTATAAATGACAAACTATAATAAAATTGGTTCCGCCACAGAATATTATTAGTTAGTACGGCGCACGGAGAAAATTGTCATAGGTCCGTTCAGCACAACGTCTCGCCCCGCACTGAATTGAAGGGCCCGCGAAGGGGAAGATCGCGCATTGCGTGTGTCGTTTTACGTAAAAAATTCGTTAAAAATCGCTGGGATTTTTTTTCGAAAAAGTAAGCTCAGGAGATGATTGGTATTCTTTTATTCTATATGGTCATGAAAATTAAAAAATCTTATGATTAATAGATTAGGATTAAAACGGTTCTTCCTGAAAAAGTAGACGGTATTTTTCACTATTATTTCAGGTACTTAAAATAAAAAAAATTAAATTTCGGCCTCAGGAGATGATGCCTTATATGGCATAGATTATTGTGTAATTTTTTCAAAGCAATTCCGTTAAAGAACAAGGAAATAAATGGTTTCTGCTGAACCCAAATTTACCAAATTCACATATATCTACACCTTAACAACAGAATCAGCGAAGTTTTCAAAGAGATCGTTTACCACAAACTGACTATAAAGACGGATCAAATTCATCCAAGGCTGTATTCTTCTCACGAGTTTATCGTTTCTGAAAACTGTTTGTGCTACGTGTCAAAGAGGAAACACGAAACAAAGTACAGAATAGACTGTCCTAGAAATGCAAGAAATTGATTGGTTGTCTATTCAGTATTTGTGCTTATTTAAACCAATCACATAAAAGTAAATGACTGCAATTTAACTTATACATTAAAAATAATATTGTATAATCATAATATAATTAAATAATTTAAAATTCAAATGGCAGCAACTTCTAATAATTGTTTTATATGCAGCGAACAATTGTATTTATATCTCACGTCCAGTTTTTAAATATTTTAATTGTAATACTTGGGTCTCCGCAAATTGATACCTACTTTGTTACTACCGACTATTTTGATTAAAAATATTGCCTTTCGTTTTAATATTTTTAATAATTCACACTTCCTCTGGTGGATTTAATGTTCATAATGAAATTTCTGGTTGTTTAGTTAGATGCAGACAGAAGCCATCATAAATTTAAATAAAATTGTATAGTGTCTTGTGTTGGACGTGTCTTAGGTGAGCAAGAAAGATTTATATTTGATACCACAGATATGAAACTTGAGAAGTGTCCATAGCATAAACTTGAGTTGATGATCGATTACTGAAACTGAAATTGCTAGGTTGGCAAATCTTTTGGTTTTTTGGATGTGAGATTCTGTAATCGAATCGAAGATTCTTTTCAATCTTGACTAATATTAAACTTTTCATTATATTTTATTATCTTATCGTATTTCTATTTATTGTGCCGTGTGTACACCACGGTAGCAGGTAGACGATGACTTGAACTGTTTGCTGCATATAAAACAATCAATAGAAGTTGCTGCCATTTTAACATTAAATTATTTTATGATGAGTAAATATTTTTTTTTTTAATTTGTTCAATTCTTGTAATTAACTTATCTGTGATTGGGTTTAAGTTAGCACAAATACTGAATAGACGATAAACCATTTATTGCATTGATTAAAGGGCTTTATCAAGTCACAATTGTACAGATTCTGAAATATGGCAAATTGTGATTTCATGCGCACCTTATTTTACTTACCAAATACAATTCTGACTGAACGGGTTACCATTTCTGTTCTCATTATAAAACTTCGAAGCCAATCATAAAATCAATTCCCATTTCGAATTTCAAAGTTAGCTCGCTGTGAATTACGGAAATCCGTAAAAAATTACGAGTTTAATGATGAACTTTGTTAGACTTTGCTTTTGAGTCGTTTGTTTAAGACGGAGCGCACGTTTTATGGCAGTTTATGGGGTTTATTAATTGACGTGCTTGCAAAAAATAACAAAATATCTACCTACACTTATTTGTTTAGGTTTTGAAAATACATAAGTATATAAAACAATAAAAAATAACTTACTTGAGTAAAGCCGCGGAATGCAGCTATTACAAAGCACAAATTGAAAGAAATAGATTGAGAACACGCGTGTTCATAGAAAAACATTGCGGATTGGCAGATGACTTGGTCAAGGAAGTTTGTGGCCAAGACTACTGAAGATCTGGGAGGAAGAACACTTTTGTCCAATAATAGATGACTTAGGACTAAAAAGATGACGATCAAATGGTCCATAAACCGAGATGTAATTTATTGTACCAAAACCCTGTCTTGCTGAGCCTCAGTGGATATTTACCCTTATCTGGGTTTACCCCTGTTTCGCGTATCTGTGGGTTGTCAGCTGTCACTGTGTTTATGTATAAGCTATAGATATATACAAAAGCAATTAAGCCGTTTGGGCCGTAGCCAAAAATTACTCATCCAAGAGAACCGTTATTAATTGAAGCAACTCTTAACAAAATTGTACGCATCAACTCAAAAGTATCAAATTATTCAAATTTTCGGCGATTGTGTTTGTTTTTACAGAATCGTTTGATGTTGTTTTAATACGTAAAATTGCAAAGATGAAAGAATTTATAAATTAATATTGTTTTAATGAGAGGTACATAGCAGAGCAGGTAGGTACTCGTAGGTTGAGAATCGAAGGGTGCAAAAACATTGTGTTTAAATGAGGTACCGTTTCTGAGGTTCTATTTTGCCAAACCAATCAACCGAATTAAGTTCGTAACTGTGAATTCAAATAAAATCCGAATTGTTGGGAGTGGTTACTGCCAATAGCCACACCATTTTGTTTGAATTCCGGCCGAGTTTGGCGAGAGATAATTGGGATAGCTGGGGTTTCACTCCCGATACCTCTGACGTTGACCGCCGGAATAAAATTTTCATCATCATTATCATAAAAACTACTGGTACGGTTTTTCAGAGTATAACCTATTATTTGTCTTGGGAGTTTGGTATAATCACTGCCTATCACGGGTTGGAGATCGCTGTAAGTTCACTATAGTACATTGAGCAGCATCGCTAACCACTGTCTGATATATTAATCAGCAAAAATATGTAATGAATACATATAATGAATTAAATAAATGTTTAACATGAACAATAAACGTATTTTTAATTGGTCTTAGTTTACAGTATATTTTAGTCCATCTTGAAATGCGTTGCAAACTTTATCATCTTAAAAACATGTTAATAAACTGGATTTTCGTAAAAACATGGTAATAAAATTATAATGGTCGAAATAAATAAATTAAGTCTTAATAAAAGCAATTTTTTACTTATTAATTTATCAAAGTGATATGAAGTTGGTTTCGAAATTATTTTTTATTCATACAAACTAATTTCATAAAAACGTCCAACTTGATTGGCAGGCAAAGAGCCCTAGAGACAAAATAAGGTCCAACCTTTTTCCGAAAGCTAAAATAAAATACAATGACATAACAAGTTTTTGTTCAGAAAGAAAAGTCTTCTTAATGGATTTGAAATAATCAAATCTCAAAGCAAATCACTACAGGTAAAGTCAGTCAGTGATAATAAATATTCCTTCATACGGGGGTTACGAACTAAGTCATTTCAAATAAAAAAATCGAGATAAAAGACTGATATCACGCGACTATACATTACTTTTGAAATCTGCAGAATTCCCGATATAACGCCGCTAAAGCCATGTTCACGGGAAAAAAAATATTCACTCCAGGTTTGGATATGAACTGCCCAAATCAGATCCATCCTTCTAGAGGTTGTATAGATAGATAGCTCTATCTAAACTACCACAAATAATAGTTCTCTCAATACTATTGATATTATAAACATTATATTGTAATATTTTATTTTTAATACCAGAAACGTTGAGCTACTGCAAAAGTTAAAATAACTGTGTTGCAGTCTTGCAGTGTCAGCGCCCTCCTCTAAATAAATGTTTCATGTGTTTTATCAGTGATAATTAGAACAGAGTCCATAATAGCATCGGCGTTCAGTTGCTAATAAAGAACCATCTAAATATAAATGAAGGCATTGAGTCAAAAAGCTATACCTGTAGCTATAAATTTTATTTATATTTTTTATATAATTTGATGTTTATGAGTTCCGAATTAAATATTACCTTAATTATAAAAGAAAATAACAACGAAAATAGGTTTCAATCTCTTTTTGAGGAAATAATACAATTCAAAAGCTTTCAAGTAATTCTGAATTCAAAAGGTGACTTTTCTTAAAGCCCTCGTAATTAACATTTGTTTTTATGATAATTTTCTGCTAAACTTGAAACGTTTACTGGAAACATAATAACTTTGTTGTCCGATATTAGAGCTCAACAAGCGCTTGGCGAACTTTCCAGAAGTTTTATAAAGCTATAAGGATTGGTATTCAAAATATTATAATTATGAACTTAAGTAATTATTGTATTGGCTTATGAGTGGTTTTGGTTTTACATTTATAAAAAAAATCTTAATAGTGCTTTATCAAAGCGTTCGAAAATAGTTAGAAATACATTACGACGAATTAAGTCCTCAAATTGTAATTTATTTCGAAAAAATCTTCATTCTTTTTAAAATCGCAATTAATATCTAATAAATATTAACGAATTCCATTATTTCTCGTATATAACTTCATCTAATAAAAACAAGTTCATCCTATGTAGAATGAAGTGAACATCTGTTTGAAAGAAGCTGAAACTCTTAAAAGATCAGACAATTTCGGGAATTGCTTCCAATCTAAAGTAATTGAGCGGCGTTGGTTAGCTAATTACAAAGTTTTTTCATTAGCCGCTTTGCGTATGCAAATTATGGTTTTGATAAGGTCTTCCAAGAAAAATATATGATTTTTACTAGAATATCTATTAATTTAATAAGCATTAGTAGTTAATGTTTATTATTATTAATTTGTTCATTAATGTATTGTATATTTTCTATCTTCATTTACCTCTTAAATATTGTGTTATAAATATATCAATATACATTATTATTATATTTTAAAAGCATTTCGTTTATTTCGTATTTTTAATATTATTATTATTTTTAAATTACTTGTTGGTTTATGTCCAGTTAAATTATGCAGTTTTCTCTCCATCCTCAGGTTGTATGTTCTCAGGGTCTCTATAGGGTATCTAACCCTATAGAGACCTAATAATTAACTATCCAATATTTTATATTTCGGGTTATCCTGCTGTTAGAGTTATTCTAAATGCAGTATTTAGCTTCCTAATACTGTATTGGTTTAGTATTGATTGTACGCAGTCCTAATTGTATTGTATCAATTGAAATCCTATTTTCGTAATTCTATTCTAATTTAATCCCGATTTGTATTTAAGCTATGCATTAACGATTGTATGAAAACCGCAAGGACCAATTACTCTAAGCCCGAAGCAATCAGAACTTAGGTAGGCAAAATAAAATTAGCATTTTCACTGTGGGGTGTTAAAAGGGTCAATGGCATCCCAGCCTCAGCCATCACAGTACACTCAAATTTCATTACTTGTGCCTTGGATTCACCAATTTCATTAAGAATTGATGTAGGTTGGCTTAACAAGGTTTTATGATGGCGAAACAATTCAATCAATGGTATATTTTATCGGGTTTCTGTAGGTAAATATAAAGATTTCACCTAAGTAGGATATTTTGTTTGAATCTCTGTTATATTTTTTTAACGACATGCGGTGGCCTTAGCGTAGTACCACTCCATCTCATTATTATTTACCATATTTAAAGTTGTTAATAACATAATAAAAAATATAAACATAGATATTTAATAATAAAACTTTATTTTAGCAAAAAATAACAAAACTGAAATAAATCACACCCGTTTTTACACTTGAATAGAGTAACAACTATAGTATATAGAAATTAGAACTAGTTTTAGTCTTTATAATGACTACTCGTTCATACAATTACCACAATCATTAATAAAGGACCACATGGTAGATCCTCTTACAAAAACGTCTGGTAATCCAATAGCACAGGGGAAACCCCAGGACACGACTCCGATCAGGGACTCATAATCATCATCATCATCACCCCTGTTAACGTTCCCACTGCTGGGACACAGGGACTTATCACTGGACGAGAGACACGGGGATTCGTGTTTCACCTTTTTCACTATCAAGCCACTACCGGAGTCCCCCTGAAAAAAAAAAGATTTTATGAAACCAATTAAATACTGCGGCGTGCGATGCTAAAGACTTTGCCGTTTGGAACCTAAGAATTTCAAGCTCATATTGTGAGTGTATTTTAACCGACTTAGAGATTTTATTATATACCAAAAGATCAAGCATCGTTCTATGTAACTGACGACTACTAAGACCCTGATTCTAGTTGTGTCTAAAAGAACTAGGTTTGTTTTAATGCAATAATAATGCAAACCTTGTGGAAAATGAAAGAATGTAAATGATTAGATTAGTTGCTGGGTTTTAATTCAGTCCTTCCTGCTCTCTGCTCTACGTCCAGCGGTTTTTTGCTTACACTCTTCTACTGTCCTCTTATCTCCAGTCTTAATGGGTTGAGATTGACTTGCCCACCAGGTTTTAGAATTGAAAATGAGACGAGACGATTGACTACCAAACGAACGTGTATTATAATCGTATCTACTTACGTGACACATTCCGTGATTTGTAGAGTGGAAGGTGCAGATTTCCACATTATAGTCTATCGGAGGAGAGCTACCCCACACCCCTTCACTCACGCGCCGAAGGCATTCTTCTTCAGATAATGTTACAATTTTCAGGTATTGAAGTTCTTCAGGAATACTACCCCAGAGCTAAAAAATGCAGCAAATAATAATTTTATTTTTTATTGCGTATTTATTTGAATCATTAAATAGTACCACCAAACATTGTAAAGATACATCCCAATTGATGTCATTAAACCAACTTATGTATTTATAAATCCCAACTCAAAGTAATCACCAACCCGCCTGGTAAGCTTAGCGATTATTAATCTCCTATAGACCAAGTATGACCTATGCTGGGTAATTGTTTGGTATAGTTCATACTGGGTATAGACCCATGACCTGATGGATTGTTATTTTGATGATGAAGTAATACGTACCCATTGTGTTCCCCATCCAGTAACAGTAGCTTCGACTCCACCATCAATCCACTTGCGGTTCACTCGAATTGGCCGAACTGTTTCACTAAATGGAATCACAGTGCGAGTTGTGATAACCCCGATGTCATATTTGATAGTCAGACTATTGTAGAGAGGGTGATTTCTATATCTTCCTAACTCGATGATGATTCCACCTCGGTTCCAGATGTTTGTTCCTCCTATGGCATGATATGTGCTGAAACAGATCAGTAAATTAGATGAAATATGGCTATGATATAAGAAAAATAAATAATAAATCGTTAGATTACTCTCAAATCAATGCAACATGAAAATGCAATGAAAAAACGAAGCCACCTGTATAAGTAATGATTTGTTGAAGAAAAAAAAATAAGAACAGAAGAATAAAACAGGTATATAATAAAAAGTTTCTCCGTCTTTTAGTGTTTCGTGTCCATCCAAAGGTTGCCTGGAAGAAATAGCTTTTAGTGATAAGGCCGCCCATTGTATCACTTTTTATGAATCTATATTTTTTAAATATATTTTGTTTTTCTGGTGTGCAATAAAGTATATTGTATTGTAATAGTTGCCCTTTTTGAAATAAACAAGGACCGGATATCCAAGAAAGATTTCACATAATAAATGACATAGTTAATTCAGTCATAAAACTTACTCTAGTAAATTTCCCTGCGAATCACCATATATGCAATGCGCGGCTGTTAGAATACAATTATGAGATAAAATTGATCCGCCACAAGTGAAAGACTTCACAATCCTCCCGACCACCAATGCCACCATCCATGGCGCAGCGTCTTTATGTGCGGGAGATCCTTCTACGATACGGGAATCGAAGAATTCTGATTGATCTACTGAGATATCGCTGGGAGGTTCCAGGATTATTTGCTGGTCAATTGACAGTAGTTTTTGGGCAATTGGTGAAAGTTCCTGGTTTGAGATAAATGGTTGGTCAACATGATCTATGAGGTGTGGGGCCTCGTTTGCTGGGTTTTCGAATGGGATAGCTGTAAAAAATCAATTACTTGTAATTTTTGATACGAGAAATATTGAGTTTTATAAACATTTAAAAAAATTTTAGTCAAAACGTCGAGTGTTTTAACTCATTTGTAAATACTTAAGTAATTCCCGTTGTTATAAAATAAATAAAAAGGTAAATTATTTATAATTTTTATGTTATAAATTATTTACCTACTTAATAAACCTTACCTGTGCAAAATCCGAGCAATGTTATAAAAATAGCAAAATTTATCCTGAATGAAAACATATTGTTCTAATATTGGTGTTCTACTTGTAATAATCAAATTGAACTGATACATTTTCTCTGAAAACACTAATTATTTATACAAAAAAAACAGAAAGTTATCAGATACTAAAATCTTTCTCCACCTAATTGACAAAAGAGTTCAATAAGAAAACTAATTAAGCCGATAAATGGGTTAATAACTTGTAAATGACAAACAATTGATTATTTTTTGTAAATAATATGATAACATTTGAACGTCTACGTATATTTTTTGACTGATATTCTTTATCTTGCAATTATCTGTTGCGGTGCAAAAGTAAATTTAACCTAATCTTCGTTTCTTAGGACAATAATTATTCACAAATCCCGGATCAGATCAAAGAAACGTCTACTTAATTCAAATACTTTTAAGAATTATGCTCAAAATCCTTCAAATTCTATTCAATTTCTTCCTACAATTAATGATTTTGGATAAAAGTAGCACAGGCTAAACTGTTTAAAAAATAAAAGAACCATTTTCAGTGGCTACGTTTTATATTCTTCTATGAAGACGCTTTCTTACAACATAATGAATCGAGCAGGTCGAACAGCTGATTTACTTTTCCGTTTTCTTCTTCGATTTGAGGACACCCGTGGGAAGATTATGGAGTTGAACTATTTTTAGATGAGCACTATAAGGCCACTCAAACCCATTTAACCTATCTGTCACTGGTAGCATTTAAATTTTTTCCTTTGAACCTCACCTAACTCTTTGATTACACCATTTTTAAAATACAGTCTGGATAGTAATTAAAATGGATAATGCGATATAATGTTATTGGCCTTTCATTACATTTTATACTCGTGTAGGTCAAGGAGTAAATCTACACAACTGATTAGTCATGAATTAAATCAGATTAAAAGTTCTATAAATATTCAACTAAAATATATATTAAAAACCTCAGTTATACAAAACAGCGAATGACATAATTAAAAATGTTTGCTTTCTATTATTATCTTTATTATTATATTTTAGTTCTTATTAGTTTTTTCGTTATTTGGGACATGCTTGAGTAAGTAGGTAATGTTTATATACTAGATATATACATAAAATAATAATATGGTAAATGTATTGTTATTTTTTTTGTATTTTGTGACAATTTTAACGACTAACAACTTATATTCACAAAGCCAGTATATATTTTTTTGTTTTTGCACACAAAACAAATAAACAACTATAGATTGTTTAACATCTAGAAGTTTCGAAGTAATATCTATTTAACAAATAATTTAATATCTGATTAAACTTTGCAGATCCTACCATGCCATAGTAGGAACAAATACCTGGAACCGAGGTGGTACCGAAGTAGAATTTGAAAGTCACAAATACCATCCCCAGTATAACATTGCTGTAATAAAAACAAAAAAGAAGATTAAACTGAGTGAAACAGTAGACCGATTCGTTTAGAGAGACCAAATGGATTGAGGGAGGTGATCCTGCCTTCGTATCTGGATGGGGCGCACAACAGGTACATAATATAATTAGCACTACTTAAGAAACTATTTAATATTTGCCGTAGGGTGTCGGCCATTCAAAACCATTCAAGAAGACAGACAGCAACGTCGATTTTTGTATAATACCAACTTTATGAATATGACAGATCCAAAAAATATGGCAAATCCAAAAAATATAGAGTTAGTCACGTCTGCCCAAGCCTGAAGATAATTATGTAGACGAAGAAAGCCACTGAATGGTGTCTCAACTGAGTAAAGCGTCGCGGAAGACCATAATGAGCTATGGCGCGACGAACTAGATGCATACGAGAAGACGGTCCAACTGGCGCAGGAGAGAGTCGTGAAGGGATCGTGGGAGGCCTTTGCCCAGCAGTGGGACATTACAGGCTAATCGTAATAGCAAATCCCCTATTTAATGAGTTCTGTTGGAGCGACCCGTGCCCAGTTGTCAGGGGCGACATACGGGTTTTACGATGATGTTGATAATGAGAAACTAATACACCTAACTTGTGTGATCTAAACATGGATTTATTTTAAATTATTAATGTCATTTTTTTAAATCCTTTATCGATAAAACCTTTTGTCTCCATGTGGGTAAGTTCATTACCCGTTGTAATTTTGTGATAATGAAATGCGCTTCTCTTGCAAATGCAATCAGCTGAATCATCAAATATGTATGAAATATCTGATAAAATCAAATAGATAACTGCATTTACGTTTTTAATCAAATGAGTCAAGGTGAAAAATAAATGTATCTATACAACACATGAAGATATACGTAAATAAAAATTATTATGGAAAACATTTCCAGTTGTTTCTGTCGAAAGCAGCTTGCATCCACCGTGAACCAGCCGATCTAACTAAATTTGTAAAATGAAAAGTGTCAAAAAACATCACCTAAAATGTCTCCATGTTTTTTATTCTCAAATATATTTCAGCCCTGGAGTAGCATACCTGAAAACCTGAAACTTTTATACGTAGGAACAATTACTGAAGAGAAGTGCTTACAGTTGGTTAGAGAGATATCTGCCCAATTCCCCGGTACCCCACCACCTATAGACTACAGTATTGAAATCTGCAGTTTCCACTCTGTGAATCAGGGAATGTGCCATGTAAACATATTTTATACTCCATGACTAACTTTTCTACCAGGGGCTATGGCGTAAATATGGATTTTCCAGAAAATCCATTTGATCCTTCTATATCAAAATTTTGGATTTTCGCTTACGATTACAAAAGTATCGTTTTCTATATATATAAAATATAAATAAAAATATAAATATTGCGGAACAATTCACACAGCAACATCTAGCCCCGTGGTAAGCTCGAAGCTTGAGTTACTATACATTATTATTTTACTCGTATGATCGAAGAACGAAAACAAAAGAAGATTACTTTGTATTCATCTTGAAATTTTCTTTATATAAATGAATTTTCTATGTAGGAACTTGGCATCTTGCACTTATTTAATTTAACATTTTTTTATTTTATTCATGTATAGAAATGTTTCAGGGTGACTCCGGCAGTGCCATGGTCTCGGTACTGAACAATCTTCAGATCGGCGTTGTGTCGTGGGGGTTTCCTTGCGCCGCTGGTGGTCCAGACTTATTTGTACGAGGTGTCGGCCATGATGGATTTTATTAACCATGCTGTTTTACATATATGATAATTACGTAGCTATTAATATATAGAGAATATATGAATAGTATCACTTTTTGATGTAAAGTTGTATATTATTATTTAAACTACAATACAATACAAAATTCTTTATTGTTACACCACATTACAAGAAAATACACAAAAAAATAAAAATAATAATACAGTGAAACAATTGGGCGGCCTTATCGCTAAGAGCGATTTCTTCCAGGCAACCGTGGGATGGAACAAATATTAAGTTCGTGATTACAAACTGAAGTTTGTATTGTTAAATAACCCTTAAGTCCCTAAGATTGGTTAGATCGTTAGATCCTATTGCTGTGCATATTATGGCAGGTCTGTCTATATTTTAGTTTATTCTACAGAAAATTCAACCAACTTTAAATGAAATAAACATTTAAAACTCAAAAGAATACCAAGACACAAAAAGGCGAAATCGTATAACTTACACAAAACAGAGTGAGTAACACATCTCACTTTTAAATTCGCTTAAATAACCACAAACATCCCTTTTTGTGCCTTTTTGTGAATATAAAACGGTGTCTTTAAATAAATAAAGAGTTTATTACACAAAGAACGGTTACGTCGCCGGTAAGTGCGACGTGACCACAACACAGAGAAACGCGAACAGTAAATAAACATTGTTCGCTAAAACAATAGGTATTTAATAAGCCGTTCAAGTGTTCATCTGTGGGGTTTTAAGTAGCTTTGTGGCGCTGGGACAGGCGATTTTCTTTTGATTATTGTTTCTGATTCACTTAGACCTAATTTCACCACTCTCTGTTTGTTAGTTTAACATCCCGTTATGTTTAATGACGGACCGTTTATGTAGATTGATGGACTGTTTATATACTTAATGGAATGTTAAACTAACAAACAGAGAGTGGTGAAATTAGGTCTTAACATCATAGATTACGACCTACAAGCAGGCCTTAGCTTTTATAAAATTAACTGGTGTATCTTTTCATGCTTGAGACCTTTCCAAAAGATGCAGGTTCAAATCCTGCCTTTGTATAGCTACGTTGTATCAGAAATTAATTTATGACTTTTTCTAACAGAATAAATAATTTATATCGTCGAAAGTAATTTGTGTCAAAGTGTTTATAGTATGAGTTCTTTTTAAATACGTATACGTTATTGTAATAAGCTTTTTAACGCGCAAAGCCTTAGAAAGCTCTTTGTACTAAATTCATAAGAAATCTTCAGAATTAAATTACATTATTTGTGTTTTTACAACATTATTTATATGTATGTGTTCTTTGGGATTCTTAAAAGCGAATAAAGGATTTTAATACCAGGAGAAGGGCAGCAACGTTGGACGTCCACTGCTGTAATTAGGCCTACAATTATGATATCCAGATATTACGGTTGGACGCAATTGTACCCACCGTCAACTCAGAGCCTTCACAAGATACACAAGATCGTCCGACACTGTGCTTTTCTGTGGTCTTTTTGGTCAATCGGCCATAATTTTGACGAGCTATAAAGCTATGTTCTACGATACTACATAGCTAGTTCTACTAAATATAGTATTAACAGTGAACGACAATCCGCCTGGTAATTATACCATTTCCCTTATATGTGCTTAAAACGCTACAAATAACGCTTTAATTGAAACATCGCTTAGCAGGTTCATAATAGTGAGCAACTTTGCAGCAAATTGAGCATGCGTTAGAGTGCTTAATGAAACGCAAACTGATAACAGACAACTGCAAACTGCTTGTTGAATGCTCATCCTTAGTTTTAAGCTATAAGCTTATTATATGGAACTCAAAGTTTCGAGGGAGCGCTCAAAGCTAGTTGTGCTTTCTCGATATTTCAAGAAAACCTACATGTAGAGTGCATGAGTGCTTGCCGTATTTATACATAAACATATCTGGGCAAAATCACACAGCTTCATCTTATCCTGTGGTAAGCTTAGAGTTTGTGTTAATAGGCATCGGATATACTTATCATCATCGGCCCTAATTACGTTCCCACTGCTGGGACACAGTGACTTCTTTCATAACGTCTATACTTATGATTAGAAAATACATATTACGAGTAAGTACAACAATCACCATACTTTTACAATATGAAAGAAAGAAAGAAAGAAAGAAAATAAATTTATTTGCAACAAAAACATACATATTTTTATAACTAAACACAAACTAATTTATCAAAGATTATTATTTAAAAACTAATTTATATTTATTAAAATTAGGTTTAAATTTTTTTTTAAACTAATTTTATATTTATCTTATATTTTTATATGTACAGTTTATACCTATTAAATTAGAGTAACATTCAATCATAACAAAAATAGATGATTTAGATTAAAATTATTATAATAGATTTAATAAATGTTAGGTTTATATGTTGCTGCAACCCGGGCATAATACTTATAGTAATATTTCTTGGATATCTGAAACTGGAGCGCAATTTTCCCGACCAATTTATAAGGAAAATCTCCAAGGTTTATCTGAGAAGCGCATGTTATTTTAAGTCAATCAATCGATACTAGACGGGTAATTCGAGATCTATTTGTCTTTGTCTGATACCAAAGCGGATTTGTGGGTGAAGCCTTTTATTTATTAAACGCAGTGAAGTTTATTCAGAAAAACCGGTTTAATTTAGCTTTGTAATAGTTTGTCGTCAGATATACATAAAATTAAGGTAAAAAGTGATTTTTCGTGTGGATTAATATATCTATCTGTATCGGGTGTACCTTCACCCGTTTTTTGGTGTGAATCCACATCTATTAGGCCATAGCAGCGGTGTCATGTGGATGTGATATCTGTTGATAATGATTAAGATTATGAATAAACTAAATAAAAAAATATGCACATTCAAAAACATTGAACTTCGTAATCAATCTGTAAATATGTATTTCACTTTCAAAATTTTCGTGAGTTATACTATTCATTTTATTAAACGGGAATTACTCACGTATTTACACAGGAGTTAAACAACCTGAGTGAGAACCTGGTCGCGTGCGCGGACCTGAGAGGAGACGGAGCACGGCGGGACGCTCACTCCTCCTGATAAAGACTGCTCTTGTTGTGGTCGAAACGTCGAGAGTTGTTTAACTCCTGTGTAAATACGTGAGTAATTCCCGTTTAATAAAATGAACTGTAAATATGTGTTAAAATGAGGGATCTGAAAGTGATAAAATATATTCATTTCTCTTTACAAATTCATTTTAAAACGAATTAAAATTAACTATGATTACTGGTAGTCAGTAGGTTACTATCAGTGATAATTATGAAACATTTCAATTTTATGACGTGCCAAATATATTGAGTATTCAATGAGCTCAACATGATTATTGACAGTATTTCCAACTAGTAAACAATTTCGTTGTTATTTAATTAATTATCTGGAATAATGCATTGCATTTCACTAGCAGTGTGTATGTTTCTTAAAATATCTTTTTCAACTGAAAGTTTCATTATATTCGGAGTATCACAGCCATCTGAAAACGTGGCAGTAAATTTTTGCTCGAACCTTCTAATGAAAGTAATTATTTACTTAGCAGAAACATGCCCCGAATAACAATTAAAGACATTGATGGACATATTTCACCCTTTTTCCTTCAAATGGGTCTACTTGGGACCATAACATGAATTGTACATTTTTGTCTTACATATAAACAAAGCCAAAAGTAATTATGTTTTTGCTGTATTTAAAAGTAAGTAGATATATAATTTATGGTTTTATAAAAGTTTATCTTCGAGTAAAATGTCTGAATATCTCTTTGTAAATCAGTACTATGTACGCTTCAATCTTTAAAACAACGCAACGGAATTTGATGCGGCTTTTTTAATAGGTATGGTGATTCAAGAGAAAGGTCAAGGTTACAAGTATATTAAAAAGTCAATTTTACATTTGAAGACTATGACCATATAAAAATTACCTTAATAAATATTTGACTAAAATTTACTTGAACATGTCGGTAACATTATTTTTCTAACATACATGTTAACGAATATATTTCAAGGGCTCCTTGAAGTAATTTAACAAGGTTAACAAAGATTTGCGCTATCTCTAATAAGTATTCTGCGTCAAACGTTAAACAAAGCTGATGTCACAAAAATTTAAATTAAATTACAAAATCGTTTCAACAAACTGAAGGTAATTTAGTGAGGTAGCATTAGGGGTCAAAAGAGGGTCACAATAACTTAATTAAGGGTACTTAGCCTGGCATGGAAACGGATGTTTAATTAACTAGTTCACATTGGGTCTGTAGTTGGCAGGGCGGGTGTGAAAAAGGGGTCACATTTGAGATTGAATTTTGTGGCTGCTTTTATAGCGCCAACACATTTTGGATACCTTACTCGCCACGCTGTCGTTTTCCGTCCTCAGTTGGTCCAAAACGATAATTAGGTTCGCGCACCTACCCTTATTATGCGAGGTTTCCTTATCTGCTACTGTCAGTGGTTGGTTATTAATCGTACCCCATTGTAAGGGTCATATCAGCTGTAATAAGAAAGGTCCTGAATGCTGAAAAGATAGGTTGGATGAGGAAGTGGCGATATTCAGCATTTTGTGGTCTGGAAAATCGATTTTTCTTCAGATAATCGGTTAAAGAGCAATTTATTTCTTGTAAGATCAAGCAAATATTCACTTACAAGAGAATACGTAGATGTAACATAAGTAATAAGTGTTTGGATAATATATTTTCACTTATTCTATTTTATTTTCTGATACATTCATATTTGTACGAAACGAAGGTTATTTAATTTTCACCATCATCATAACTTCCCATATACTCATAACATTCCACAACTAAAATGGGTCTCCTCAATTGAACCACGCTAACAAACTAGTTAGTAAGTAGTATAATACACAGAACATAAATGCGCAACTTTTTTTGTGTAATCGGTATGAGCCGTGTTGCCTAAGGACCAGCACACTCGACTTTCATTCTGAAAGTAGTGGGTTCAAACCCTACCGCGCAGATCTAGTTTAATTCGTAGAAAAAAATATGTGCGCTTTTAAAGAACACGTGCTCTAACTGTGAAGGCAAACATTGTGAGAAAACCGGCATGTTCTGAGAACGTTACAACTTTTGAATGACATGTGTCATTCACTTACCTGTTATTGGCCAGCGTGTTAAAGGCCTAATCTCTCTCAGTCAAGAGAGAAGTCCCTGAGTCCCAGCATTGGGAACGTGGGAAGGGGATGATAAATCGTTTTGACGATACAGGACACACCCACGAGTAAAGATAGACAATTAGACCAGAACCGGATGGTAAATTTCAATTCTTACATTATGCTAAATACCTATTTGAATCATACAGAGGCTCGTATAAATTGTAAATGTATGTGCCATGTTAGCTGTTCCCGATAAATTCTACAGCACTCGTGCACACGTCAGTAATCAAGGATGGATTTGCTACCGAACACTGCGCTTCATTTGAACTAACATCGATTTTCGCACTATGACTCTGTTCGACTGATCGTGTTTCTAGTTTCCAGTTTGATTTCACCTCGGTTTTTTAGTTTGAAAAGGATTATAATCTGTTCGAGGGAAAAGGAATCTGTTTGAGGTAAATATTTTATTCGGCTTCGCCCGCTTTATTCCCATGTTAAATTGGGACACGATATGCACAATAAGCTGTCCCAAATGTCGCTTTGTCGTTTTCTCACCATTTAATCCTTCACTAGGCTCCTACGACTATTTTAGAAATTATTATTAAATATTATATTTTAGAATAAATTAATGATTTATTTGTGTATCATATGTTTTACAATTATGTATGAATATATTTTTAAAACCAATAGCACCTAAATTGGCCCAACCGTTGGGGCATTTAGGGGAAGGGGATTATTTTTAATAAATTTTATTTACTTCTAAACTTTCTCAAAATTTGAAATAGATTTTGCCCCAGGCACCGATTTCTTTCAATAAAAGGGAATATTTATAATCGTATAACCTATGACCTATGATTTTAAATACCTCTATAATAATCCTAAATGAATAGCAATTTAAAAATAAAAAAATAAATTTTAAACGCGATCTGTCACCAAAACACATCTGGCAAAATTTAATCTTCATCATCATCATCATCATTATCAGCCATTGGACGTCCACTGCTGGACATAGGCCACCCTATATGACTTCCAGTCATTACGGTCGCTCGCAGCCTGCATCCACCGCGAGCCGACCGTCTTCACCAAGTCATCAGTCCACCTTGTTGGTGGACGCCCAACGCTGCGTTTCCCGATCCGTGGTCTCCACTCGAGGACTTTTCGGCCCCATCGGCCATCTGTTCTCCTCGCTATATGGCCTGCCCATTGCCACTTCAAAGAGCTAATCCGTTGGGCTATGTCGGTGACCCGCGTTCTCCTACGGATCTCCTCGTTTCTGATTCGATCACGTAGGGAAACCCCGAGCATAGCCCTCTCCATAGCCCTTTGAGCGACTCTGAGTCTGTTGATGAGGCCGATAGTGAAGCACCACGTTTCGGATCCGTATGTCATCACTGGCAACACACACTGATTGAAGACTTTTGTCTTGAGGCACTGAGGTATTTTGGACGAAAAGACGCTGCGAAGTTTCCCGAACGCTGCCCATCCGAGCTGGATTTGACGAGTGACCTCCTTCTCAAAGTTGGACCTACCTAATTGGATTGTCTGTCCTAGGTATACATACGCGTCAACAACTTCAAGAGCCGAGTTCTCAACCATAACAGGGGAAGGCTCTACATGAACATTGGACATGACTTTCGTCTTATCCATGTTCATTTTGAGACCAACCCGTTGGGAGACTCGATTGAGGCCTTCGAGCATTGTACCGAGTTCTTCCATCGAGTTTGCCATGACTACGATATCGTCTGCGAATCGAAGGTGAGTGATGTATTCGCCGTTGATATTGATGCCCAATCCTTTCCAATCCAGAAGTTTGAAGGCGTCTTCCAAAGAGGCAGTAAACAGTTTCGGAGACAGAACGTCTCCCTGTCTTACGCCCCTTTTTAAGGGAATAGCCTCCGAACTCTGTTCTTGTACTCGGACGGACATGGTGGCGTTTCTATACAAACACTTCAACACTTCGATATACCGATAGTCAATACGGCCCCGCTGGAGTGACTCAAGCACTGCCCATGTTTCGATCGAATCAAAGGCTTTCTCGTAGTCCACAAACGCTAAACAGAGCGGCAAGTTATACTCTTCGGTCTTCTGTATAACCTGCCGCAGCGTATGTATGTGGTCTACGGTACTGTAGCCTTTTCGGAAACCGGCTTGTTCGGGAGGCTGGAAGTCATCAAACCTGCGTTCGAGTCGGTTAGAAATGACCCTAGAAAACAGCTTATAGACATGGCTCAAGAGCGAGATAGGTCTGTAGTTAATTCCACCACCTTTAATTCCACCTTGCTTGGAGGCACCACGCCTGAAGCATGGAACAAGAGCGTGGTGGTCTTGTTCTTCAAGAAAGGTGATAAAGCCTTATTGAAGAATTTAATCTTATATTTATATAAATATAAAAATTTTATCGTATCTCAAATTTATCGTCGTTTAAAACAATTACGTTTTGGTCCGCGTAAATTGTTTTAAACGGCTCGGCTTAAATTTAAGGTCGTTTAATAAATTTAAAATTGGTTTAATGGTAAGTCTAGCTGAGTAAGCAACTTGACATTATGCTTAACAAAGACAAATTTCACAAAAGACTTGGGTAGGGAAAATTATTACTTACTTTAGTAGATATTCACATCAAATTTTCTTAATAAATAAATATTGACAATTCACACGGCAACATCTAGTATTTTATCTTGTATTGTTAGTGTAACAAGTACGTATAGAATATATAAATATATTTTTTTTTGTTGTAAAGTCAAAGAAAACTTATTTATATTTATTTGCAAGACCAAGAATAAGAACTAACACTCCACTACAAAATTCATCTGAAGTAAATCGAAACTTTACAAGTCTGCTCTCGTATCATAAATCATTAAAAGTTTATCAAAAGCAGCGCAGTCCTTCATACGTGACCACAGTTATGGAGACTTTCCACTGGCGTGAAACTTGCAATGAATATATGCTAGTTAGCAACACTTTATAACCCTAACCTGTTTATTAGTACATGTTGGTATTGTAAAAGTTGTCAAAGTTAAAACTTTTGGACAGTCTCCGCAACATCCTCCTTCTGAATTCAAAATGAAAATCACTGCCAGCATAATATTAACATGACATTTCTAAAAAAAAACAATTGTTTTAAGAAAATGAGCCTCGAGCAGACCGGATGCGTACACGTACACGTAAGCGTAGACAATGAGACTGAATGTATGAGACAGGACACACTGCACGCGCACGTCACGTTACGCAAGCAGTGTGTCCTGTCTCATACATTCCCATACATTACAACTCAGTGGTACGTGCACGTCTACGCGTACGTGTACGTATACGCATCCGGTCTGCTCGAGGCTAAATAAGATTTTTGGTTTGTGGCTATTTTGCATTCAATGCAGCAAAAATAGAAATATTTTGCTTTACCGCTTGATAAGTATATTTTGTTTCATATCTGAAATATTTTACAACTATAATATTTCCTTTGTGATCCCACAATCATAATTCAGTGGAAATAAGTTACAAATAATACAGATGTAGATGAGAATTTATTATAATAATTACCCAAAAAAATCAGCAATAACTATATCCTCGGAAAACCATAATTGAGAACGTATGTAAAGACGACATAGTTCCAACGCTTGTGCCAAATTGGGAACTTGGTTTCCCGGCCAGGGTAGAACGATACCTCGTTGCAAGTTTAATCCTCTGCACTAGAATAGCTTACTAGCACAGATAGTCTGTCTGACGGACGAATTGTCAGAAGCTGGAGTTTTTGAGATCATTAAATAAATAAATAAATATTGCTGGACAATTTTTACACAACGACATCTAGCCCCGTGGTAAGCTCGAAGCTTGTGTTGTCTGTAAAACTTTATAGTAAGTATTTATAATATAAGACAGACTGACAGACAGCTTATAACAATGGTGATAAAACATACATAATTAGTAACGTTCCATTTTTATGATAAAACGTCGTATTAGATATTATTATGTTCTAGTGAAAAAGCTCCACTACATGTGGTGAAACAAACTTGTGAAAAATAAACTGCCGTTCGTTCGGAGAACATCGATTGATTTTTGCGGATTATGTCGACTCTTCAAACTTGGTTGAGCTTTACAATCCTGGTCAGTTGCGTGTATAAATACATTATAATATTTACATCAAAAGCGTATTTTGTAATTAAATAAATATTGCTGGACAATTTACACAGCAACATCTAGCCCCGTGGTAAGCTTGAAGCTCGTGTTACGGGTGATAATTAATTTATGTATAAAAGTTTTTCTATTAAGTATATAATTTAAGTTTTAAAAACCAGAAGATGAGCAACAGCTTCTCTCTGTGTACTGTACCACCATACTGCGATCACCGATCGGCCTAGTAAGCATGGTGATTATAATTACAAATCCTTCATTAGCTTTAATTGATTCTATTGGTTAATTATTGTCATGAAATATTTTCTTATTGAATAATGTGATGTGTATTTATGTCACTGTAAAACTGTTATGTAAGATGATGAGTAAATTAAACTATTGACCTAATCTTAAAACTTATATAATGATGATGAAAAAATATTTGCTTCAGGTAGAAATATCCACATTCTGTGTATTTTACACAACAGGTTTCCTTTAGCCACTTCCGGGCAAGTCATTCTCTTTTAATAAATGTAGCATGGGTTCATAAAGGTTGTCAGAATGAGGGTGTGTCTTAAGCGTGACTTTCCTATTTTTTATGTGAGTTGGCTGTTTATTCAGTAATCTTTCAAGCGTTTTTGTTGATTTTTCCAAGTTTGTTCAAGATAAATACATGAGTTTCTGTGTAGGTTTGTGTTTACTCTCTATTAATAACTCTTAAAGGGGCTGTTCTTATATATATCTTAGCAATATTTATTATTTATTTATATATTATTCTTTATTCATTGATCATAACATCATTGCAGGTTTATCCTACTATCATCACTGGATTACACACATACGCACCGATGTATTTGTGTAGTTTCCTGAACACTGCCCATTCGAGATGGATTCCCGATTCCTGTTTTTCTCAAAGTTGGATATACCTAAGACTGATCAAGTTATACATTCGCATCGTCAACTACCAATAGGTTTTACACACATAATTATGACAACGATATTATTATTTTTGTTAACTTATATTGTCCCAACGCTGGGCAAAGGTCTCCTCTGGATTTTGCCAATTTTCGCGATTTATTGGTCACTGTGGCTCAAATTCATCCAAATATACTCGTAATAACCATGGCTCTTTACATTTCTGTACGTACTTAAGCACAAACCATTTTCAATGTAACTGAAGTACTAGTTTACCAATCTAGTATGCGTAAAATTTATCATGCCAAGCTGTTGGACCACGCTTGAGTGCTTCCATTTCAAACGAAATCTCAATAAATGAAAGGCATTAAAATTGCGAAGCATTGCTGGAAAGCCAACAATCGTTCCGCTCACTGCAAATCCAGTTTTGATTGTGGATATTACCATAGTTTCTACGTTAAAGGCAAACGCTAAACATTTAGAGTCGCTCGAATTGAAAACTATCTTATATACTTAAATTAGGTAAACTGGAAGGATATTATTATGAAGGGTAATGTTTTTCCGCTTTAGATTTAAATAAAAAAAATTATACTAATTAGGTAAATTGGAAGGATATTATCCTGCGGGTATTGTTTTTCCGCTATTTTGGATCAAGACACATAAAAACAATGAAACATCTAAACGAACGTCCATGTCATTATCTTGATATAAGTGTTCGAACTAACTCGACACGAATTCATGACGTTTTGACGTTTTGACTGCAACACGAACAGTTTTTATCAGGAGGAAAAGGAGCACGGTGGAATGCTCACTGATAAAGACTGTTTTAGTTGCAGTCGAAACGTCAGAGTGTTTTAACTCCTTTGTTATATGTGAGTAATTCCCGTTGTTATAAAATATTTAATGTATGAAACTCACGGAAATTTTGAAAGTGAAATAATAAAAATGATAATGATAATACATCGAGTTGTGCTATCGAGTCATATATGTTTTTAACTTTACTATTTAACAAGACAAAGAAAAAGCTTTGCATACCGTCGTCAATGTCCACTTTGATAAAGGTAGCAGGAACTTTTCACCGAAGTCACTTAAAGAAAGTTAGCCCCCGCCCATTTGTACCTTAATCCGTCAACCAACTTTGTATGGTAAATTGCTCACACAAAGTTATCTCACATTGATATACTCGAATGCAAAACAATGGTACGGATACCGAAAAGAATGCTTTGCTGGTTGGCCAACTTTCGGAACACTAATGAAAAAACTTCCAATATGATGTTTTATTTCTAAAGCATCGTCATTCCTTTTGATCGTCCACTGCTGAACTGAGCTTTCCCTGAATATTTTTAGTTAATTCGGTTATGGTTAAACAGCATTTTCAAATATGTACATTACATACATACACACATTATTCTACCCTTTCGGACTCTATGACTAGAAGATAAAAGTGCACGAAATGGAATCCGCTTTAATATCCTAAAGAAACACAAACTTACAAATTATAGTACTCAATTCAGATATGGTTTTTCTTTACGTTTCTCAACACAAAGTAAACAAATAATATTAATTGAAAAGTTGGTTTTAGGTGTTTGATTATTTCGAAATACGATATATAAGATACAAGATAAAAAATACATCAACCACTATTCAAACAACGTTTATAACGAATCTCATAAATAAACAAGGAGAAGGGTTGAAGGCCACTACCTGTACAAGTACCTTACGCTTTGTAGACAACATAAAGGGCCTAATCTCATAATTTTGTCCCTACAATAGTGACCCCAAAAACCCCTGAAAGCTCAATATCTGCTCGTTTGTCCTTTACAAGGATTTGTGAAGCATTTTCTTTGTGGTTGTTCATTTACTGAGTTATAGTTTTCGTGTCGCTATGTTTAGTTAGAAAAATATCTATATATTATAATTTTCAGTTGTATAAAGCGAAACAAATATAATAGAAGAAAAACTTAAATTAATTTACTTTTAATCTTAAGTCTATTTATAAGATCAATAAAGGTATTTGCCGAAAGTATTTACATTACATTTATAAGTTAAAGTGAAGTTTTGTAGATACACCAATCACATTCTTATTTAAAAAGACTGAAAAACTGATTAACCAGTCATGTATACATATAGTGAAAAAGCGCTGAAAATACTCTTCATAGCGTCAAGCGTAGCTCCGATGGTAAACTAAGCAAACTAAGCCTACTGCATCGTATTTGAAAAATAAAAGCCTCCGGCTAGCTCTCGTAGAGTCGTTAAACTTTTAGCATGAAAACAATTTGATTAGTAGCATCCCTCAGTAGAAAGCTGAGGGTATGGAATGCCAATTTATGTTGGTATCAAAGGCGAGTGTCAGTCTAGAATTTTTAATGTAGAACATTCTCAACTGCGGGCTTAAAGCGGCTGAAGGTAAATTATATGGAACGTAGAATGTTTCACGATCAGGGGATTGGAATGATCGATACACGACTTTCGGTATGAAATCGAGTGTTCTCCCACTTAGCCAACACGGCATTTGGAGTAATATTCTATCTAGGCCTAGATCTCATCTAATTTCTTAAGGTTGTTGGTTCTAAATTAAGTTCTAAGAATACCAACAACCTAGAAAAATAAGCATAGATTTTGATGCAAATATTAATTACATCCCGTAACTTTTAACAAAATTATAATATCTCGTAAACAGGAGAGGCACTATGTTTACCAATAGAATTGGTTGAACCTAAGCTAACCTAACCTAACCAAAGACCTGTCATATTTAGTTCTGGATTAGCCCCTAACCTCACACAATAGATTGAATAACAGACAGTGCATTAAACCTAACTCAGCGGGATCTAGACCAAACTTTACAGATAAATGATTTCGCATCGACTAAGTCCGTGCAAATTCTGCCGATAATATGAATGAAATTAGCTTCTAAGGACAAGTATATCGTCTTATCTCTCAGCGTACTCGCTATCCAGCGAAAAGCATACATACTGACGAGCTAAACACAGCAATTTGTACCTTTCTGAAATACTGTAATGTCGTCGGCAAAAAAAGTAAAACCTTTTCGTGCGATATAAATAAATAAATTTATATCAGACCAAAAGAACCTTTTCATAACGTCTTTCAATATACAGATTGGTTCTCCCTACTATCACGCCCTACCAGTTTGTTCAGAGTACAAATTGCAGAGAAATTTATTTATCTTAGACAGGCATTCAACTGGTAGAATGTTTTCTATATAATTTTCCTCAAGGAAATGGACTTCAAATTTCTTCAAAATTTAAGGCTGTATGGTTTTCACATTGATGCTATTGTCAAAACTGAATGAAATTATAATATGATAGCCTAATCCAAATTATGAAAAACAAACATAAAAAAATTCAGTCGACTTAAAAAGTTCGCCCTTTTTTGAAGTCTGTAAAAAAAACAAAAGTCTATATAGTGTGCTTGGATGATATTATTTAAAATATTTTAGTGATATTTGAGTTTCTCCTGAAAATTAACGCCTGCTAGTACCCTAATTTAATGCTTTTTGAAAGTTAAATTTATATATTTATTTTGGTTAGGATATCCATAGATACTCTACGATTCGGTCACTCAGCCTGTTAGCAGTGCGGCTACAGACCCAAGAGCCAAACTGACCCGACACTACACCGAAGATATCCCGGACATCAGCCTGTACGAGATTAGGATGGCCCTGAAGCAGCTTAAGAACAACAAGGCGCCGGGTGAGGATGGAATTACGTCAGAGCTTCTGAAAGCGGGTGGATCACCAGTACTTAAGGTCCTTCAGAAGCTCTTTAATTCCACCTTGCTTGGAGGCACCACGCCTGAAGCATGGAACAAGAGCGTGGTGGTCTTGTTCTTCAAGAAAGGTGATAAAGCCTTATTGAAGAACTATAGACCCATCTCGCTCTTGAGCCATGTTTATAAGCTGTTTTCTAGGGTCATTTCAAACCGACTCGAACGCAGGTTTGATGACTTCCAGCCTCCCGAACAAGCCGGTTTCCGAAAAGGCTACAGTACCGTAGACCACATACATACGCTGCGGCAGGTTATACAGAAGACCGAAGAGTATAACTTGCCGCTCTGTTTAGCGTTTGTGGACTACGAGAAAGCCTTTGATTCGGTCGAAACATGGGCGGTGCTTGAGTCACTCCAGCGGGGCCGTATTGACTATCGGTATATCGAAGTGTTGAAGTGTTTGTATAGAAACGCCACCATGTCCGTCCGAGTACAAGAACAGAGTTCGGAGGCTATTCCCTTAAAAAGGGGCGCAAGACAGGGAGACGTTCTGTCTCCGAAACTGTTTACTGCCTCTTTGGAAGACGCCTTCAAACTTCTGGATTGGAAAGGATTGGGCATCAATATCAACGGCGAATACATCACTCACCTTCGATTCGCAGACGATATCGTAGTCATGGCAAACTCGATGGAAGAACTCGGCACAATGCTCGAAGGCCTCAATCGAGTCTCCCAACGGGTTGGTCTCAAAATGAACATGGATAAGACAAAAGTCATGTCCAATGTTCATGTAGAGCCTTCCCCTGTTATGGTCGAGAACTCGGCTCTCGAAGTTGTTGACGCGTATGTATACCTAGGACAGACTGTCCAATTAGGTAGGTCCAACTTTGAGAAGGAGGTCACTCGTCGAATCCAACTCGGATGGGCAGCGTTCGGGAAGTTACGCAACGTCTTTTCGTCCAAAATACCTCAGTGTCTCAAGACGAAAGTCTATAATCAATGTGTGTTGCCAGTGATGACTTACGGATCCGAAACGTGGTGCTTCACTATCGGCCTCATGAACAGGCTCAGAGTCGCTCAAAGAGCTATGGAGAGGGCTATGCTCGGGGTTTCTCTACGCGATCGAATCAGAAATGAGGAGATACGTAGAAGAACGCGGGTCACCGACATAGCCCAGCGGATTAGCTCTTTGAAGTGGCAATGGGCTGGCCATATAGCGAGAAGAACAGATGGCCGATGGGGCCGAAAAGTTCTCGAGTGGAGACCACGGATCGGAAAACGCAGCGTCGGACGTCCACCAACAAGATGGACAGATGATCTGATCAAAGCTGCCGGTTCACGGTGGATGCAAGCTGCATCCGACCGAAACAACTGGAGATGTTTAAGGGAGGCCTATGTCCAGCAGTGGACGTCCGATGGCTGAAATGATGATGATGATGATGATGATGATGATGATCCATAGATATAATTATTATTTAGCCGGTCAAACTTCAATTGAGTAAATCAATCTGCGAGAGCTTTCAATGTAATCCAAAGTTCGTCAAGACAGCTGTAACAGCAATCTCTGTGTTCCGATCCGTCTATGTTTGCTTGAGAACTTAGTTCAGGCTCTAGTTAAGTTTAGTTCGATTACAGATAAGGTATCTGCAATTAAATTTAGTTATTTAGTAATTTGTTAGAAACAACATAAGCGAACAAGATGGATAGGGGGATAGGATCTAAATTCTTGCTTCAGTAATAAATTTTTTGCTCCAATAAGACGTGGCCCCCATACAAAGCAGACGCAGACGGAGTCGCGAGCACTGCTTCTTGTTAATAAAGATACGCTACTGATAATTTTCAACGAAATATTTGTAGAAAATATTCATAGGTAGATTTTTATATAAAAACTCAATCTCACATCTCAGTGAATTTTCAATACCGACGCGTCTTTTGTAGATGGGGATCGTAGTAAATGAGTCGATACGTCTGGACAAAGTACACAGTGCCTTTAAAATTATTCTGAGCTTTTTCAAATTCAAGTTAAAAATTAAAATATACTAGTTATCTTTCAAATCACATTTCAAGGAAGTCTCCTTGAAATGTGATTTGAAAGATAATGCAGTATAATGGTTTGTGCAAAATAACTGAGATATCTATACGATATTTTATCAATATCAGCTAATACATTTGCTAAACACTTTAAATAATAATAATAATGAAATCTCAATTCTTGATCCCAGAGTATGTAATAAGTTTTTGCAAGTTTCGTTTAGAAAACTTCGTATTCATAGTGTCTCTCTACTTCTAAAGTGAATTTAATAATTTAACTCTTTTTAAACAGCTGCTCGACGTTAACCTTTCATGGTCTTTAAAAACATTAATTTTCTTTTAGGGCTTATGAAATTACAGATGTTGTAAACTATAAAAATGTAATGTTTCCTATGCGTCGTAAAGTTCATAGTGACGGGAGACCTCAATTTAAAACAACCTTTGTTGTAACGTTTTTGACAGCTATTAAACCAGTTTTAGGGACTTGCTTTTATTATTGTAATAAAATTATTTTGCTACTAGTACTAGTTTATTTTACGAAATTAATTTTAAGCCCATTAATTTCACAATGATTTAATTGTGTGTCTTCATATTAATTCAAAATTACTATGACCATTGCCATTAGGTCCATACTAATAAATTGATAAATTATTTCAAAAGACTCATGTTAAGTGAATATTTAGCTCGTTTCAATCATAGTATTTTGTCAAATTAAATTTCAATTAAATTCAAACATTGGATATTTTTAAATTAAGTTTAGTAAGTGATACATAATTTAATTTTCATTTTCTCATCTATTGTAACAGCCTCGAGCTCACAGCCTTACAGCTCGAGCATAGAACCGAAGAAATTCATAAGAACTTTAAATGTTACAACTTACTCGTATGATGAATGTGCGGGTTATGTTTGTGTTACTAATTGTTACGGGTACAGCCATTGTCAGGTTTCACAACTTCGCCGTACAATAACCATTTAACAGCAGTCGAAGCTCCATAGAGTTGCCACAGCTAGAACTCCTAAAAGGAAAGCATTGTAACCTATTTATTTCCTTTACAAATTAGACGGATGTTTCTTGGAAAGTTTAAGTTGCGGTCTGCTGTTCTGCCGAGACAATAGTTGCGGAAACAGTAAGCGAATGTTTTACAGCCGAGTTAACTTTCCAGTTTATCGAAGCACAAAATTGGTATCAACCTGACCAAGATTAAGTTACAATGAACGTTACCATCAACCCAGGCAGACTAGTATTTCAGATAACAATTGGAATCTTTTAATGTACGACGAGACTGCTTTCCTTACTACGAGTATTAGAGAATTATTGATTTATCGTTTAAATCTTGATATCCCATAATAACATTGAATACTAAAGTACCTATCAAATACTTAAAAAAAATTGTTATTCTCTGTCAGTCCCACAAGACCTATAATTTTTATGATGATTTAATAGTAAATAATTGATCACTGGTAAAAATAGGTAGGTATTTTTTTGTAAATTTATCCACTCTCTATTTTAAAACATTAAGGTGTTTTTTGTTGAAGTATTGTATTGTCTTAAAAAATACAAATACTGCTTTTCAACTGTACTATGCCCTCAAAATTAATATATCCCCATTGTTATTGTTTCGCCTGATTTACAAGTATTTACTACGCAATTGTGACAAAAGGCCACAGGACGGAGTTTTAATAAGGGATTCCAATAGGGTCCCCTAAATTTGGGTTTCGTTTCTCCTTTTAAAGTTGCGACGTTAAGTACCCATCTTCAGAGTCCTTTATTCTAAACAAGGGTGCGAAATTCGGTAAAAGTGGACTTTTCATATGGTTTTTCCGTAACGTTCTCTCATTAATTACCTTTCTTTTACGTTTTCCAATCCTTTTTCCTTTAGATTAAGTATTTACCCACCATAACATAAATAAAATATATTTCTATAGTCCAATATTAAATACCTATTAAAGATAAACAAAAGATAATGTATACAAAATTTTATCTATAAAAAAATAGTAATAATATAAATACTTAATCAAATTGTTGCATAATAAATAAGCCACAGCCCAATTGTGAGATTATTCTCAAAACATACCCGATGTGTGTGCCCAAAATCGACAGTGTGATCTTTAAAATAGTAAACTAAGTTTAGAAGTCTCTTTAGTTGTTTTATCTTTAAAGTTATTAGGTCGCTTCCTAATTAGCTGCTTGCTTTGACTTATGAGTGCTTCGTAAAAAGTGTTTGATCGAAGTTGCGTCTCGAACTTCTCGCAATGTTTGAACAGGATCGGGTAGAAGTATTTGAGTTCTGCGTGGTCCAACGTTGGGAAGAGATGGTGCAGCGCGTGGTCTCCGAATCTGGTGAGGGCTTTGAAGTGGCTTCCACTGTTGGTGGTGGTGTCGATTCGCTCCACGATTGTGTCCAGTTGGTGAATACCCCAGTCTAGGTTCACATCTCTGAAAGGGACAATTTTGGGATTAGACAATTTTCTAATTTATTTTGGAAGAGTTTTGTCTGATAACTGATAAAGGAGAACCGCGCGCGCAACCTGAGAGGAGACGGGGCACGGCGGGACGCTCACTCCTCCTGATAAAGACTGCTCTTGTTGTAGTCGAAACGTCGAGAGTTGTTTAACTCCTATGTAAATACGTGAGTAATTCCCGTTGTACAAAATGAATGATAAAGGAGAAGTTATCTATCGTAATCCGTAATGATGATAAGAATTTGATAATGGGGCCCGGATTTCATCGAAATAATATTAATAATATAATGGGAATTAATTCAATTCCGTTATTTAAAAATATATAAATTTTCCTAGACTGAGATTTTTATTACAATTATTATTATAAAAAGTATGTAGCTAAGATTCTTAACAAGACCTTGAACTTTTAGTACAACATTTTATGCTAAATAGCTCGTTAAACTTAATTGAGACCAAAGGTGTTTTAATACTGGTTTTTTGACAACAAATTAGTCATTCAACGTAACAATGCTGCCAGCATTCTGAGCATTCTGTTTTCTGGTGACTATTTTCTTTCGGAAAGTAGCCTACCTGTATTATTTTTGTGAAATGTGCTGTAAAGAGTAAAATCTTATATAATGATTTTACTCAGTGTATTTTTAGGAATTGTTATATACACTAGAATTCTCATTCAGTCAATGGTATTTAACATGCTATTGTGACTTAGACATTATTAGATGGTTAAGGATTACTCAAGACCAAATCCAGGCCATAAATGACCGTATCTAGAGCAGATCAATTGTTGATACTTCTGGACCCAATACTAATAATATTTTAAGAACGATTTTCAAGTGTTCATCATCATTCTTATTACGTTCCCACTGCTCGGGACAGGGACTCTCTTGACGAGAGAGATAAGGCCTTTATTCGCCACGCTGGCCAAGTGCGGGTTAGTAAATTTCATAAAACGTAATGTCCTTCAAAAATTTCAAAGTTCTCATAATATGCCAGTTATCTGTGTTTGCCTTCACCGTTTAGAGCACGTACTTTTAAAACAATATTATGAGCCCCCAACTAAATCAACACGATCCCCATTAATCATATGTATAACCCCCGCAATTGAAAATGAATTCTGTAAATGGCGGCGGTATGTATGGGTACGATTGGCAAAACAAGGATAAAAGTATAGACAGCGATAGAGAGTGAGCGAGAACGCATGCGAGCGGACGCCATTTACAGAACTCATTTCTAATTGCGCACGTAATAATAGTAACGTTGAAATAATATTGACTTTGCACAACACAACTTCAGTCGAAAATTCTTTTAATATTTGTGTACAAAACACAAACTCCTTTGTAGTAACTTAAAATATTTTGAATTCCTGTTATTTGAGGTTAAAACAAAAGGTTAATATTAACATAAGTATA
This sequence comes from Chloroclystis v-ata, assembly GCA_963691955.1. Classification (NCBI taxonomy): domain Eukaryota; kingdom Metazoa; phylum Arthropoda; class Insecta; order Lepidoptera; family Geometridae; genus Chloroclystis; species Chloroclystis v-ata. The sequence goes on along the minus strand of OY829902.1, from coordinate 2,822,508 downwards.
CGTCTAGGAGTATGTGCCTACATTAAATAATTATTATTCTGTGTTGTCATAATTACAAGGTATTCATAATAACTACTGTATTTAGTACACTGGTGTCATTATATACATAATTTTATATATTCAATGGTCTAATTTAAGCATCAACAATATTACTATTATTAATGATGAAATAAGTAATATGCTAGTCCATAGTAGGTTGGTATAATTAAATGAATCTGCTAGAACCAGTGTAGGTAGAATGTTGTCACCAACCCGCCTGGTCAGCGTTATATACCAAAACCCCAAGACCCCCAAGAAGGGTTTTAAGGGCAAGCCCGAACCTAGAAGTAAGTCATTATTATGTGATAATTATGGGTTGAATATTGATTAGTGTTTGGGTTAAATATTGATATTAAATATTGCTAGTTAAGTGTTGTCACCAATCGAAAGTAAAAATCAATCAGATACAGGATACAGCATTTACAAAACTCATAAAGACTTTGTATCAATAATAATCCAAATATTTTTGGACAATTCACACAGCACGAATGGTGATAACGTATAGAATTAAATTAGGGCTTAATGTGTTAATTCAATCAGTACAAACATAGTCACTGCACTAGGTTTGCGGTTTGACTAATTCAGTTTAACTGATAGGTTAGCAGCTGATTAATCTAATAATACGAGCATTGATACAACCCTGCCAATATTGGTTTTGGTAACTGTTCTCCTGGGAGGAATAACGTTGTGGTATATAATATCACTATCATTCTAATTTACACTGCTTCAATTAGTACTTAATATAAAGTTCGGGTACAAAAAAAAATTTTTTTTCATTAATGGAAATTGTAAATTTGAGCATAATTCTTTCACAGATTTTAAGGCAATTTATGAATTTCAACTCATATGCGAATAATCATTAGGTATTATAGGTAGGCTCTTAGGTATTTACCTATAATAACGCTTAAAAAACCAAAGCCATTTTACCTACTATTGCCTTCTATTATGATTGGGTAGATGATCATAATCGTGATCATGGCTTTAATTAAGTGATAATTTTAACTTTAATTAAGTCCTAATCTCTGTCGTCAAAAGAGAAGTCCCTGTATCCCAGCAGTGGGAACGTAGATATGGGGTGACGATGATGATAACATAATCAATCAAATCATGATACTAACCTAGGAATATCTCCTTCAAAGAAGTTTTCATGTGAATGATGCCCAGCTGTCAAACCAAAGACAGTGAAGAAGAACCCAGAAATAATGATTGTTGTGAGCCAAAGTGCAACTGTCCAGATTACAGGCTGACCTCCCATTGTGTACATCCATATGGGTAAAAATATTGGAAGGGAATTTGTCCAGGTAAATTGTTTACCCTCTATGTTTTGGAATACAGCGACGATCCTGAAAAATATTTAACATCATCAAACACCAAAGTAATTGCGGGACCTTTAATGAGCTTACCATAACACCCCTATTCACGTTCCCACTGCTGGGACACAGGGACTTCTCTCTTGACGAGAGAGATTAGGCCTTAATTCACCACGCTGGCCAAGTGCGGGTTGGTGAATGACACATGTCCTTCAAACTTTTCAAAGTTCTCAGAACATGCCGGTTTCCTCACGATGTTTTCCTTCACCGTTGGAGCACGTGTTTTTAAAGCACACATAATTTTCCAAGAAGAAAAATCAGAGGTGAGCGGCGGGGTTTGAACCCACGACCTTCGGAATGAAAGTCGAGTGTGCTCCCACTTAGCCAACACGGCTCGACGTAATGAGCTTACCATAACACCCCTATTCACGTTCCCACTGCTGGGACACAGGGACTTCTCTCTTGGCGAGAGAGATTAGGCCTTAATTCACCACGCTGGCCAAGTGCGGGTTGGTGAATGACACATGTTCTTCAAACTTTGAAAAGTTCTCAGAACATGCCGGTTTCCTCACGATGTTTGCCTTCACCGTTAGAGCACGTGTTTTTAAAGCACACATAATTTTTCAACCTTAGCTTACCTTAGCCTACCATAACTGAAATATAAATACGGAGTTTATAGAATTATTATTAAGATAATGAGGTACATTTTGATCTGCTAATTACGGGAATCCAACTAATCATTGTTAGATTTATTATTACACAATTTGAAAATAAAAAGACTGAGACTAGAGACTGTTTATGGCACAGTTGTAAAAATCGTATATTTCTAGGTAAATTTTCAGTATGATTGTACAGACAATACAGATGATACAATTAGTATATATTATTCACTAGTTGACCCCGCTCGGCTTCGCCCGGTTTTTTTTCACCTTTTAAACCTTCCCTGGACTACTACGAACATTTCAAGACCAAAACCAGCTCAATCGGCCCAGCCGTTCTCGAGTTTTAGCCAGACTAACGAACGGTGATTTTATTTATATAAGATTAAACACATTTAAACTATGACAACATTAACAAACGCGGAATAAAATCTACAACTTTCTGCTTCCTCTGCAGTTATACATATTATTATTTCCTGCCAAATATTTTTTGTAAGACTTGTGGGCGGAAATAAACTAAAGAGCATATTTTTACGCGTGGGTATAAAAAAATGACTAACAAAGCTAGGAATTTGATACTGGTATTTCTAGTATTTTGTTTGCCTCTCTTCACGAAGAAAATCCGAACCACGAAGAATTATTTTCTGTAAAAACTTTTATTTTATACTGTTAAATAAATAAGGAAAAAGAAATCTACGCACACGCGGGGTACGGTACTGCCCCGCCCCGTCTTAAGTAAGCAAATGTGGTTTTTAATTAATATATTTATTTAATTAGCAAATAATCGAAAATTTTGTCGTGTTTACTTACATTGTTTACTTACACTTATAAAATTTACATAAAAAAGAGTCCCTTGCACCTCAACCTGACCTTTGATAAACGAATTAACATAATTATAATATAAGCATTGTTACTTACTCTTTCACCATTAGCCCAAGAAATGAGAACATGAAGATAACTGGCCAATAGAAAGCCGCCATCTGAGCCCAAATTGGTTTATCCTTCGATGGGAGGTAATGAAGGAATGGTTCCAGCATACTCAACTCGATGTCTTGAGCTGTGTTCGTGTAGAGATGGTGCGACATTGCGTGAGATATTCGCCAGTCTCTGAAATTATTAAATAGACAATTATTTATTTTATTTATTTATTGCATATATAAACATTTATATTATCTACGATATTATTTACCTACTTAAACACGACCACCGGTGGGTATTACATGTAGTATTGGCCTATCTAAGGACATTATTATTAAAGAAAATTAGGCATGTTTTGTTTTATTTTGATGCGCATCTATCGTTAGTTTTAGAATTTACCAATATTATCAACACCTGATTCTTTGTTTCATAATCCGTAATTTATAATCAATTTTTGGTTCCATCGGATAGTTAAAGTTCGGACGGAGCAGTTCTAAGAATTCTTATTTAAAATTATTTGTGTTGGGTAGCAATATAGCAGTAACACAACAGTGCACCCAGCTCTTCAGTGACGGAATAAAACGTAATAAATTATTATAATAAGTATATGTATTTCATTAAGATATTACCCTAAACGATTGATGAGCGTATTATCTTGATGTAATAAAATATTGATTGAAAATACTGTGAAAAAGCGTACTTACTCATAAGATAAACCGCTCAAATTAAACAGATACATTCTCCAACTATCTGCTCTGTGAAAATAGTTATGAGCACATGTTGTAAGACAGCTTAACAAATATGCGTCAAAAACAATTAATGCTGCGCCAAGCATCATATTGTACTTCCAAGCCCAACAAAGGCCAGCACTCGTAATCAGTACTGAAACAAGAAGCATGTCCGCAATTCTATCAGTTCTTTGCCTCACTGGCGGTATATTTTTCAAGTGATCTATTACTTTAACTTTTAATGTCTTGTAGAATCCATTTTCGTCGAAGGTGAAAGACTGATTTCTTGGCGTTTTTGCTTCACGGATGAAATAGCTTTGCAGTGTTGTTTCGGCCACTCCCTTCAGATGATGAGTTTCAAAGGCTTCTGTTATATCTGTACCCTGGAAATAATTTAAAACTTATTAAATCCAGTAGAAAAATATGAACTTAATAAGAATAAGGTATTGTGTGGGTGAGGTACGAGTAAAAGTGAGTATTTTCCTCAAGACAAATATTACTGAACAAAGTTCCCCACTTATATGAAGGCCAAGTAAACAACTTCATAATACACTTCTTGGATAGAAATTACACATTATTACTTTTTCACATTTCATTCGTATCCAATGATTAAGTGATTGTTGTTTTGAGTTAGATCAAGAGTTAAAATAAAACAACCTTATACTTAAACTTACTAAGGGTATAAGTGTCGTGTTGGCTAAGTGAGAGCAAACTCGACTTTCATTCCGAAGGTTGTGGGTTCAAATGAGCACGTCTGGATTTATTTCTTGAAAAATGTATCTGCGCTTTGTGAACTCGTACTCTAACGGTGAAGGCCAACATCATGAAGAAACCGGCATGTTCTGAGAACTTTGAAAAGTTTGAAGGACATTGTGTCATTCACCAACCCGCGCTTGGCAACCGTGGTGAATTGAGGCCTAATCTCTCTCGTCAAGAGAGATTTCCCTGCGTCCTATCAGTGGGAACGTAAATATGGGTGATTTTTACCTTAGTATATTTAAGCCATTGTGATCCTCCTGGGTGAACGTTAACAAAACTTGTGAGATCGTACAGTCGGTTGTGAACCCTCCACAGTCCTTCAGCTCCATCTTGCAGCTGCTTTCCACTTAGCCACTGGTGGGCTGTCTTCGGCTCTTCGTCCCGGAAGGCTGGGTATGCCAAGTCGGGGAAACTTACTTGTCGCTTATATGTCTTTGGTGACATCTGTAATCGAATAGAATGATTTTAATTTCAGTAATTTATTCATGTCATAGTGCGAAACGTGTTGAAAAATCTTAATAAATAAATAAAATAAATAAATATATTACATATATAAAAGAGCCTTGTGACTTTACGAAGTTTTGCGAAATTGGATATTTTATGCACCACGTGACCGGCGCGTCACGCGAATTCTATGAAAAATACTAAATGATCTTGATACTTCGTCGATCTAAAACATACAAATATACTAATAATTATTTTAGATCTGTAGAAAATGGCATCGAATAAATTCCATTTTATTGAGTGGATTTTTTTTCAGTTTCATTCCGAAATAATTATTATATTAATGTTTTTATTTAATTGATAGGTGTTTAATATATTTTCCTAAATTCAAAATGGTGGATATTTTTATTTCAATATTTGAATCAATTATGTTTTATCTTAATAATATCAATATTTATTTTAAATCTGATTGATTATTTGAAATCAATTAAGTAGGTACATAATTTTAAATTAAAACATTCATGATTAATAATTATATATATAAGAATAAAACTGAAAATAGTCTTATTGAAGTTAAATGTCCTCATTCATCTCATCTTATGGGCTCATTTTTAAACCGATTCTTCTGAAATTTGGTGTGTAGGTTTGTAATTAAATGTTTTTTTTTTACGAATGTTGGGACTTTATGTAAGTTCGAAAGTCTAAATTGAACGTACTAAATACAAATTCTAATTATAACAAAACAAATAAATTATATTACCTATATTTAAGTTGCTTGTTTTGTTAGATGGTATATTTGTGTTTGAATAAATAAAAGTTTCGTTAATGAAGGTTTTAATTATGTTTAGGTATTATTTTTGTAGTTTCGAACTTTATATTTATTTTTATATTTATTGGTATCCATTTATCTACATATGTCATACACAGATGTAGAATATCCATTTATCTACATATGTCATCTTGAATAATTCCCATTATATTTTTATTTTGATAAACTATTTATTTTTATTTTATTACGAACTTATTTAAAATATTTAATTTTTATATTAAAAAAAACCAACCCGCACTTGGCCAGCGTGGTGAATTAAGGCCTGATCTATCTCGTCAAGAGAGAAGTCCCTATCCCAGCAGTGCGAACGTGAATAGGGGTGTTATTTTATATACAGGGCGTTCCAAAATTATGGGCCATGAAGGGGAAGTACCATATATATCGTTGATAGTGAATTTTGCTCAAAGAAGACTTCATTTTATTTTAAAAAGTAAGTAATTTAATTAATTAATTTACAAAAAAAATGTTTCATGTTTTTTATTTGATTAAAATAATTAATTTCACGTTGTTCCTTTCTTTTAAAATACTATGTTACTTAAGCAGAGTTATTATTTTTTAGCTATTCTTTCGATTGGTATCATAAAAATAGAGTTTTTTTTTCTACATGTAAGTCGGTTCGATTCCCAGACAAAGCAAGTAATTTTTAGAAAATCTATGAATCCAGAATTACTAACTTTTAAAAATAAAATGAAGTCTTCTTTGAGCAAAATTCACTATCTACGATATTTAAGGTACTTCCCCTCCATGGCCCATAACTTTGGGACGCCCTGTATTTATTAGAAAGGTACAATTATTTAATGTTTACAATAAATAATATATTTATTAGAAAGGTACATTATTTATTGTTTACATATTGGATACTCGGTAAAAATAAGAACAAAAAATTACGGAATATTTTCTTTGTAATAAATATTATGGAAATCTATACTACAATTATCAAGCTGAGGAGATTGCTTGTTTATTTGTTTGAACGTGCTACTCAGGAACCGCGGGTCCGATTTAAAATATGATTTCAGTATTGGATAGTAAAATGATCGAAAAAGGCTATAAAACATAAACTAGTAAATAACGTAAAAACGCAAGCGCAGCTGTCGGCGGGTCGGCAAGTTAGTCATAATCTAAAAAAATCATAGGCATAATTACATTTAGTCGTTGTACGGTTTCACCAAAAAAAGTTGCCTTGTTGTTTTTTAATTAGGATAGATAACTTTAGATATGCAATCCACATCCTACAGCATAACCTCCAAATAAATAAGGTTAAACAAGATGACAATGATGTGGTACAATTCTTAGGCCAGCAACAAGTGGTACAATTCTTAGGCCAGCAACAACAATAATTGATCGTTATCAATAAAAATAACAATTGATCGTTATCAACGGATCAACTTATGTCGGTCGTAGTATCGCAATAACACATACACGCACACTAACAGCGTTTTTACAGCAATTGACAGTCCCACACACTGACATTTTACGAAATATTTCTATATTTTATTCAAGAACAACCGACATAGGTCCGACCTCGACAAGCGCTCGCGCGGTACTAAATGGAAAAAGCCGGCGGAATGAAAAAACTACTAAATTATGGTAGTTTTATTTTATTCATAAAAAATTACCAAAACCGTTCTACAAATTAAAATTAATATCATAGTTTAAGCAAATGTTGATAAATATTTTGATATAAATATGACGTTCCATTGATTTAGAACTTCGGAGTTATTGAGGTTTGTTTCGAAGCATTTTCGGTCGATATTAAATTCGGTATATCTTTAGAATAAAAGCATTTAACGAAAATGTACTCTACTCTAAATAAAGAATAGGATATACGTAACATAATAAAAATTAGTTTGATCGCCCATATTCGTTAGAATCTACAAATTAGAGCTAAGAAAACAGGTCTTCGAGCGTTTTTTACGAAACATGTATCCGGAGAATGATTATTACTCAATATATAAACAAGTTATCTAAAATGTTTCTTACTACTTTTGTAGAGGAGAAAACGAACTATTATAAAGATGTAATTGTAATATCAAACAACTAACGCAAACCATAGAATTAGGACGAGAAAACCGAACAATTTCGCGATTTCACGTAATAGGCCTCTTAATCGTATCCCTCATCTTATCATCAACACAATAACCCCAAGAGAACTGATTATAGGTTTTGCTATATTCCGGGCGAGTTGGTGTAAACTTAAGTTGTGTTTTCTGATATACTTAATCCCCTAAGCCTAATAAGTTCAGGATGATTGATTTTATGAGATCCATGTTCAGTAGTTATTCAGATAATAAATAACTTATTTATATTAATAAGTATACTTTTTTTATCATCATTATAATCTATTTAAAATAGAATAGACATACAGATATATTGTTTATCGATCGATCGATCATCGATACGACAAAAACATTCGGATCATGTATCTGAAGATCAACAAATATTATCGTCCAGATGCGGGAATCGAACCCAAACTTCACGCAAGCGGATCTCGCCCACCATGCCACAGATGTCGTCAATAACCCAATACCTAACCAACCTAGTACAAACCTAGACAAAATTTAATGCGCGTGATTCCTTGCAAATTGATATTAACAATTTGGTTAATTGTGTTACTAAATTATTCAAGGTAAGGAAATCCGATGGAACAAGTTTCATTATTTCTTTTATCTTGTTCACTAAAATGCATTATCCGACGAAAAAATTAAAGACAGAAAAAAAATTAATTGTCTTTAACAAACATAAAATAAATTACACAATTGAAATTCGTGTGTAATAAAAAAAAATTCGATCGATTAGATGACACCTTTAGAAGAGATAGTGGTAGTTAGATACTTTTTTTTACAACTTAATAAAAGCAATGAGGAAAAACTTAACTGCCTTATAAGTACGTGTTGGATCACGCTTAAATTGACTTCCGTACTCTTGTTCATGCATGCAGATAATTATGTTGAATTATTGGACTATTTCTATCACAGTTTAGCTTTGGTTCCGACTAAGTTTCGTCTGAGTTTTAGTAGATAGACATTTCTATACAAATGACAAGTCACTTAACCAACAATTTACTAAACTAGACTAGATTACAACTAAAATGAAATAAACAGTTAGGTTTGGTTCTCGACAACTACTCGCGCCGGTGACAAATTGCATGGTTCACTTATGCATAATTTATTATGCAAGTTCTGGTTAAGATTCGATCTCACTGCATTAATTCCCATAGTTGTTTGAGGGACACTCATACTAATGTACGGGGAGAACTAAACTCGAGGATAAACCGCGGTTTATCGCTTGTGCGATACATGAAAATGCAAAAACATCACGCTGTGACATCTAATTATAAACGTCAAAGTTTTCAGTATATAAAAGAAAGTCGTTTTAATTACACCATTTATAACTCAAGAACGGCTTTATTAATTTGGCTGAATATTCGTGGAGATGAGATCTTCTTGGTTCTACCAAGCTAGTATTAAATAAAAATACCGGCTAATTTTTACCGGCGGAAAATTCAACACGAGCAGAAAGCTAGTTTTATTTTAATATCAACTTTGTGTTTGAGAGTCATTCTTCAAGCGTAGTTATAATATTAAATAAAGTGCTGGTCCAATAGTGCAAGTAACCAAGGTTACTGGCAGTTCTTTAACGTCCTTGTTTTCAGTAAATGCGGTATGTTTTTTGTTCCATTCGCAAATTTATGGTAAAGATAACATCAAACTAGAATGTTGAATGTTTCGCTACAAAACGTTTTGAGTGTAAATTATTATTAAAATAATTTTAGTGTAATAATTAAAACTGATATAGTAAGGTTCCAGTCACTTTTTCTGAAGCGTCCATGTTAATAGTTGTATTTTTATGGAAATCAAGTTCTTGACTTTAGACTTTTGAAAACATTGTTTAAAATAATTACAATTTTTGATCAGATAAGACAAACTCTAGGAAGGTTAGGTAGCCGACACCTACCTAGGTGTCGGCTTGACAATGGGACCTACCATACTTGTCTTGTCTTAAACTTAAAACCGTACAAATATAAAAAAAATACGAATACTAGATAAAATAAATTAATAATTTTTGAATCAAAATTTTCAAAAAAAAAGAAGACAATCGTCTTCTTCGTATTTTATAACTGAGAGCAAACCAGTCGAACCAGTTAGATTTGTTATTCCATTTATTATGAGTCCGAATAAAAATAGAACATAAATTATTTGTTTTTTTATGGAGCGGTGCTATTTTTGTTTACTATTCACAATAATGTTTTTACCACGGTAATTATAGTAATCTGATATATTTTATAAAACAAAAAAGAAGGACAGGTGTCATTCACTAACCCGGATTTGGCCAGCGTGGTGAATTAAGGCCTAATATCTCTCGTCAAGAGAGAAGTCTCCGTGTCCCAGCAGTGGGAACGTATGTAAAAAGAGATGATAATGGTTGTCATGTGGCGTCTATAATTTTCTACAGAAGGTTAGTAGCTACTAGTTTGTGATATAATCGGTTTAAAACCTGTTCTGCCGTTTGATGCACAACTTGGAGTAATTACGTTAGATATCTGTTTCTATGCATGGTATGGCTCTATTATTATCCAACTGCATTATAAAGATCACAACATGCATAATCTTAATAATGCAAAATCTTAACCCATGTTATACAACAAAAGTGGAAGAAGAAGAATATGTTATGGAACTAAAAATGAGTAAAAATATTGATATAACTCTTATCAAACGTAAAAAATTAGACATAGTTATTAATCACATTATTGTGTGCATTTTAATATTATCGATTATATATGAATATATACCTAAAATAATAAGGACATAATAACAAAGTTATCTTAAATATTTATCAGTTGGGTAGATAACGAAAAATAATTGTTGGCACTGTTTACACACAAAACAGTTGTATCAAATAATTTGCTTTCTATCCGGAACTTTGTCTTACCTTCTTCCCGCTGTAAATAAACCTACATATTATTCCAAGTAATAAGTCTTATAACTATAATATCTTATAATACCGCGTAGCCCTTTAGATTAGCGCAGTAATGTCACGATGTGTTTAAATAAAGTGAATAAACATTATACAAAAATAATAATTAAAACAGTCCCGACGCTGTATTTAAATATCATTGTGCTTAGGTTACAAATAATACAACACGATCACAAAATAAAATTGACAACAATTTAAACTTAATGATAACTTATCAAAAATCAATATCCAACCTTGAAAACAAAGAATACCGTAATTGACCATACCTTGTAAATAGAAGAAAATGCTGAATAAGTACTGGAAAATCCACAAACTTAATTCACAATTATATTGTTTTGTTGTTGTTTACTGAGCGTCCATACCCCGGCTCCGGTCGGCCCTGACTGATTACTAAGCGATGCGTGTGCGCCGGTTTTCGTACCAGTCTAGTTTTTGCAAAGGTTCTTACATTGTCTAATAATGCAAAGGCCATCGGCCAGCGATTTCCGGTTAATTACCTGACATAAGTCGATGCGTACCTTTATTAAATATGGTGCTGGTTTGAAGATTGTACCACACTATCTACTCCGTGACTGTGGTCAAAGCGAGGTCTTCTGAGTTATCCACAGGCACTGAATTCACAACTAAAAACCTTCAACTATGGGAGAACACCCAGCAAAAATACTAAATTAAACTGGTTTATCGAAAATTATTAGTTAACATTATCAAACAGTTACTGTTGTTGTAACAATATTATTCGAGAGTTCAGTTGCTACTGCCACAAATCGAGTGAAAAATTTACAAGTACCTTCAATTCCTCTTCTGAATCGGTTTTGTTCAGGTTTTTGTTGCACGCACACTAGCGTGCATTTTATTAAGTGGAGCTAAGTGGAGTACACCCGAATTTCATTCCGAAGATTCAACCCCGCCGCGCACCTCTGGATTGACCAAAAACAATTGAGAAGTTCAATTCAAATTCAAATTCATTTATTCAGAAACAATTTACAATCGTATTTGAATGTCTTAAACTAGCTTAACTAACACAAAAAAATATTATAATCTAATTAATAAAATGTCATGCAATAAGAATAATAATAATAACAGAATTCATAAATTAAGGTTGGTATTCGTCATATATTCATCAACAGAGTAGAAACACCCATTCAACAAGAGCTTTTTTAATTTATTTTTAAAAATGTTTGGCCTGTCAATTACTTTAAATTCTGTCGGAAGTTTATTAAAGAGCTTTATCGCCTGGTATCTGCAACCATGCTTCGTAACATTTAGCTTTCGGTCCACAGATGCGAAAATAAGATCTTTCCTTCTAGTCTCGAGTCTTAATAACCTATCTTCTGGTGTTTCATATTTATCCGGGTGTTGGGCGATATCCATTAGAGTTACTAATATGTAGAGACTAGGAAGAGTCAAAATGCCTAAATTCTTAAAATGGTCCTTACATGACTCCCAAGGAGTTCTTATAACCCAGCAGTGGGAACGTAAATGATTATGTGTGTCTTCAAAGCCTGAAATGTGGGAAAGGTAAATAGAAATACGGAATAAAGACTGGTTAAAACTATTTCATTATTTATGTATCTCTTAAATAATGATGAATAATGTTAGGACAATACTTACCCTGACCTTGGAAGAGGTTATCAATTAATTACTTTATTAAGGTAATTAGGTGAAATCAAGATTAGGCAAGTCAATGTCGTAGCATACTAATAGTATCATTAAACATAGTACATTGTATTCTAAGCATTGATTCATCATCATCATGTTTTTAAAAATAAGTTAAGATAATGGCTTACTGTACTAGTTCTATATGATACTAATGAACTTTTAATTTGACTATGTTTGTATTTTTTTTATATTTAATGAATGACGTGTAATAATTATATAACAAATAAATCTGTATTTCTGTACTGAGCGTTGACATCCGCAATTGTAAAGGTGTGTGTTCAATCACGTTAGCTTTTCCCACTGTATTCGCACTGTCTCGTACGATTCAATCAAACAGCACAGATGAACTCTGTACGATTGAGATTTACCGCCGCTCTTATTGGATTTGTCCTCCGTTCAATACAGTGAATCTAAGATAGCTTTACTTGGTAACAGTTACTTATACCTATACACAAGGTAATTGATTTTTGTAAATTTAGTTTTTGTGTGTTGATACGAATATATAATATGGACGCTTTAATTTGTATTCTTGTATTATAATTAATGTTGTCTAAAATAAATTGATTGAATTGAATATTAATAAAATTCTAAGTTAATTTTAGTCATTTTGTGCTATAGACCTAGGTACACACATATTTTTGTTCATTAAGTAAGCATTACTTATTTATCATTTGATTATCATCACCCATATTATTTACAGCTACTTGACAGAGTCTTCCTAATAGAACTCATACAGAACCCATTATACGTATTGAAGGAATTTGCGTTCAAAATAAAAGTTTATATATAAAAATCGCAGAATACCCGCAAAAATAAACATTACCTTATATCCGACTTTACATCAACAGCAAAGTTTTATAACAATGCTTAGTGTAAAATAAAAGAAAGCAATTTTTCACTTAAGCGGCACCGTAAATCCGTTGAAGTTGCTTGAAATTAAGTGCACTTTTGTTGTTCACGTTCTGAAATTGAAACAAGGAGAGAATTTTCGGTTGGGGATATTGCCACAGTTATTGCCAAGTCGTACGAGTTTCTTAGGTTCGTATTATTAAACCGTTTTTGGTTATCGCTTACCAGTTATTTTCAGTTACTTGTTTATTATTTTCAAGTATTGTTTTGTCGGGTTAAATTAACTGTTCCGCGGAAAGATGTTTTAGTCATTCAAAATTTCGGTTTAAGGTTAAGCGATAATTTATTTTTGCGAGATGGCAAGTCCGGATTGTCATGGATATAAAAATATCACTTTTATAAAAAATCTAAACTTTGATAGGAATTAAGACTGGAATTCATTTTTTCATAATTTAAAAATAATTTAAAGTGTACTTACAAATACTGCAGATCAAATGTTGACAACCTGAATCAATCAATCAAAATACTCCATTAACACCAAGCTTAATAAAAATAACCAAAACAGTTTAATACAATTTTAGAACACAAAACATAACATGATTGTTTAAAAAGGAAGAACTGCCGGATGTATACCGCGTAATGTTAGGATGACCATTTACAACTCACTGATTAAGTCACACTTAGAATACTTAATTGAAGTTTGGGGTAATGCTGCTAAAACTAATATTATGGATTTACAAGTATCGCAAAATAAATTATTAAAAGCACTTTTCCATTACGACCGACTAACAAACACACGCACACTATATGAAAAAACTAATGTATTCAATCTTAAGCAACTATACACATACACAACATGCATACTTGTTAAAAAAATACTAAGCGGAAAAATACACACAGAAATAAAAATTGAAAAAAAAGAATACAATTATAATCTACGCAACACGAATAAACTAAAACTTAAACCCCCAAGAACAAACTATGGTAAAAAAAACATTTTGTATGAGGGTGCACAGTTGTTCAATAATTTACCAAACGATCTAAAAACTTGTGAATCAGAGACCATGTTCAAAAATAAACTAAAAATATATATATCTAAAAATGTATTTTAAACATACAGTACAACTTCTGTTTTAATGTAATACACAATAATGTTAAATTAGATATATGTAATATGTAGTTATTAAGCTCATTCTAAGTGAACTATGTTCTTTATGAGTAATAAAGTTTTTCTTTAACCTGAAAAGTTTAATAAAACATTGGGTCAATGGGCGGCCTTATCTCTGACAGCGATCTCTTATTGTTTATTTATTAAAATCTTATAAATGTTTTCCTTAAAAATACAAAAATAAATCCCTAAAAGGACATGCTATAAATCTTTTAAAGTGGGTGAGAGGATAATTATATTCCATTTTCTTTTCCATACAACTTCGAAACCTACGTAACTTCGTAGGAACGAGAAACTTTTCCCTTTTCTTGTTGAGGGAGCATTATTTTTATTGAAATATATATTCGCGGGTTTGTCCGCGTAATAACAGAATTTACCATAGGAGTAAGTTTCATCATCATCGTCATTTCACATTCGCCGTTGGACGTCCACTGCTGGAAATAGCCTAAATAATTTCCAGGCATCAAGATCGGATGCCGAATGCGTCCACAATAAATTGGCGGCTATGAACAATTGTTAATTTGTAATTGACTAATTAGTCCATCTTGTTGGTGGACGTCCGACGCTGCGTTTTCCGATCCCTGGTCTCCGCTCGAAAATATTTTGACCCCATCGGGCATCTGTTTAACAAGGTTATAGGTACGTTATGTTAGTGTTTGTCTCGGCATCATTATTTCAGCTTGTTTACACTCACTGTTAATATGGCTTATTCCCAAAGGTCCACGACTCCATTGTTTTCAAAAATATTAGATTCATATTTTGATTCCCAATAAGTCCACGACATTTTAAAATAAATAATATTTCCTTTCCCAACAGGTCCATGGAATTGTTTTGTACAGTTAGCAATATTGTTGTTGTAGGTAGAAAATAATATTATTGGCTTCCTTCATAATAGGTACGCCAATCTTTACGGTCCCTTGCGAGTTGCCAAATTGCTTACAACCACATTTGCTAATATCACCACATCTGTTTGTCTCACCACTATAATAGTATAAAACAAAGTCACTATCGCTGTCTATCCCTCTGTATGCTTCAATCTTTAATACTAATAAAGATTTGAGATTGCCAAAATGGAAATCACACAAGTAACAACTGTATTATTTTGTAAATTTATGGAACACTTGACACTGGCAAATTGCGCTTAATTTAGCGAAGGGACCATTATAAAAAAACTATAACTATTAAAGATTTTGATGCGGTTTTTTAAATAGGTTCAAGAGGAAGCTTTATAAGGAATTGGGTAAAAAAGTCATATTTTAATTATTATTATTTTTTAAATGAGTTTACAAAATAAAAAAAAATATTTGACAATTAACTATTTTAGAGCAAGTTATTTTACGATTTGCTTTCACTAATAAACCATTCTAAACATAATAAGCAATTTCTGATCTAAAAAACGTCTGACTTTAGATTTAAAAATTTTGTATTTTATTCATGTAACTTTATTCACCGCTGCTGTAGTTTTAAATAAATAATTGGTGGTTTGTTAGGTTGTTTGTATGTTTGAATCGAGTAGGCTTTGATTAAGTTAACATGAAACAACAAAAACGAAAGAGAAGTCAGTCAGTATAATAATGAGTTACTTTCATAAACGCTTCTCGGAAAATCTGTGTTAAGCAAAGGTAAGAAAGAAAAATACATTTAGTACCCACTTTCCTTAATTTAATGAAAATATAAATTACCTTTCAAAGCAGATGAAACAACGAGTAATAAAATTACCTTTGGCGTAATTAAATAACCTTCGAATGACCCTAAAATGTTTACATAGGGTCCCGGGATTCTTTCCAGTCCTTAGGGCCTTATCTCATTAGGTCGTCAGTTACAAAATGAGGAGCCACTACGAAGATATCATAATTTCAGCCAAAGTTAAAATAATGTGATATAATATCTAAATATATATATATTTTTTTTTATTGTTTCCCAGTGGCGGTGTGGACAAAGCCTTATTTTTTTGTGTAAATAAATTGGATTGGTCTGGAAGAAATCGCTCACAGCGATAAGGCCGCCCATTGTACTCCAAATTGTTTCTGTTTTTGTGGTGTGCAATAAAGTATTTTCTATTCTATTCTATAAACTAGCTGACCCAACGACAGCTTCGTTTGCGTTTTTTTTACGTTATCCACATAAAAGTAGTTTAAATAATTAGCATATAGCCAGTAAATAAACTATCCAACACTGAAACATTTTTGAATCAGAAGCGGTTTCTGAGTAACTCTTCAGCTTTATAATATTAGTATAGATTTAAGTTGCGAAGTACTTATTAACAAAGTATTATTACATTACTATAATTTTAGTACACGAGCAGTAAGGCGGGCAGAGGTGTTGTATGCAGAATTCAATGGAATTTAACACTATCAGCGCCCATGACGTTCGCATCTACAGCACGGTGTGGTGTAGGCGCAGTCCAGGGCTGCACCGCCGGTCTTGGGCATTGAATGTGTTAAGGTAATCTGTCTAACAATTTAATTGTTGTTGAATTAAACATAAGCAAAATTTTTTACCACCAATGAGGAATATTTTTATCTTAAAAAATAATACAAGTTATAACAAACGGATGAACCGATTTTAATAAAACATTGCTAAAATACCAACACCTGATGTAATATTTATTTGTCACCTTCTTTCGTGTTTTTCCAATACAATATTAAAAAATAAAGAGGATTATCTAAAATACAACCCATATATGAGATTAGATCTTAAGAATGGTGATTCAGTTTTGTGATTCTTAATTTAAAATTTAAATTAACGGATACTGCAGAGGCAACCGGATTTGCATTATGTTTTGGCTCTTTCACGATTTTCATATGTAAACAGCAGGGCTAATTAAAACTTAGTTTTGTTTACTTAAGTTTGGAATGAGTTAATAAGTATTGTTTTGTAGCTTGTGTAAAGGATTTTGACCGGTAAAATTAAGAAGGCACTTAGCCAAAAATGTACGAACTAGCTTTCCATCCCGCTGCTTCGACCGCGTTACATAAGATTTTCCAGCGGTAAAAACCAGCATGATGCTAAGCCACATCTCCGCTAATTTTGCAGCCCAAATTAAATAGTTATTCTTTAGTAATAAATAGTGTATCCAACATAAATTTATTTTACATATGGATATAGAAGTATATTAGACATGTGGGCTAAATTTCGATTGCCGATGAAAATAAAAGAGTAACTATAAGATTACCTACCTCTTAACCAGTACACAATCAACCGAGAGGATAATATCCTTTATCTTTCATCCGGTTGACTATCGAACCACTTTATCCGGTTGATTATCATTGGTCGAAGTGGTGCCGACTTCCATCCAAGTAATCAAACATTATCATTTACTTTGTATATAACGGTACTACAAAGATAATTACATTAAAAAGTCAAAACTAACTCAATATAAAGGACATTAATTAATCAAACTCGCATAAATGCATTTTGAATAAAAAAAGTAAAGTAAAATAAATTAAATATTTGTTTATTTGACATAAAAGTAATATATTTGAATATCGTGATAAAAACACCAAGTGATGTTTTTATCACGATATTCAAACTGCATTTCTAAAACGGGAAGTGCCGTAAATCAGACGCAGCTGAATTATTGTCCTAGGTATCAGGTTCCATGTAAATCAAGTACGTGCGTGGAATGGATTACTTACTATTTTAGTTTCACCTATATTTACGTTCCCACTGCTGGGACACGGGGACTTCTCTCTTGACGAGAGAGTGTATAATAAACTATAATAAAACATTATCATCCTAATTCCAATGAGCGTGACAATTAAAATAATACAAAATACTGATACTCGTAGATAGGCCTATAAAAAGTTTTCAGGGATAGAAACATAATACAACAATAAATATAAAATAAATTATATAATTTATAAATCTGAGATCTACACCTTTCTATTTTATTTCATTTAATAATTGCCCCACTTTGTTTTTCCCGAACAATAAAAACAAACTTTATTTAATTTAATTTAACGGCCTGCCGGAAAAGTTAATTGAACGTTAACGGTCCAAGAAATGGGACATTATTGACTCCGGCAGAGCTGGAACTAAATTGTAAGGGTCGGGACGCCGTGTGATGTGATGTCTTTATTTGAGTTCCACCACCAATTGTGGCTTTCTGTTTACTGTACTGATTCAAATACGTTTACTATTACGTACTGCTCTGCTAAACCTATGTAAAATCTTATTTTGTCAATATTATTTGGATGAATAGATGGAGAAAACGTAAGACACTGAAATCTGTTTATATTCAGGTTCAAGTTACGGATAATCTTAGCAATCAGCCGTTAATTGGGAACTAATCCGTCGGGAGTTCATCTCAAGTTCGGTTTATCTTAGTGTAAGGCTATTATTGTTATTTATTGCGTGTTGGCTAAGTGGGAGCACACTCGACTTTCATTCCGAAGGTCGTGGGTTCAAACCCCGCCGCGCACCTCTGATTTTTCTTCTTGGAAAATTATGTGTGCTTTATAAACACGTGCTCTAACGGTGAAGGCAAACATCGTGAGGAAACCGGCATGTTCTGAGAACTTTGAAAAAGTTTGAAGGACATTGTGTCATTCACCAACCCGCACTTGGCCAGCGTGGTGAATTAAGGCCTAATCTCTCTCGTCAAGAGAGAAGTCCCTGTGTCCCAGCAGTGGGAACGGAATAGGGGTGCTATGAATGAATAAGGCTATTATTAATCCTTAGGTTTCTAGACAATGTGTTAAAATACTATAAAGGCTTACATACAACAAATAATTATATGTAATGATTGATAACTGAAGATTATATATATTGTATGTAGATATCAGACTAATTTAATGCAAGACTATATACACAATATTATAGGTACTTACCACTTTTCGTAATTTGATAACTCAAAAAAGGCTGGGCCGATTAAGATGTTTTTGTTTTCAAAATAGTCGTAGTAGCCCCAGGAAGGTTTCACAGGTAAGAAAACATGGATTAAAGCGGGCGAAGCCGCGAAGGGTTAGCTTGTAGAATTTGAAATTTGAAAAACAGTGAACCACTTAAAGGTACCCGTGAATGGTTATTAAATTACTTAAGATATGAATAATAACCTAACCTAATAGAAGCTTTTACATAATACATAACTGACTGATTATGTACTTTCTAATTTAATGCTTATGTTTTGAAAATTTCTTCCTTATCGACTAAGGAATTTAACTGACAGCAGTCTCGTTCTGTGTAGGTACTGTACAATATAAATTGTTTTTGAAATTTGAGTTAAGAAAATCAAATTTCAAAAACAATATAATAGTACAGTACTCTTCTTATCGCTCTAAGCGATAAGGCCGCCCATTGTTTCACTGTATTATTATGTTTATTTTTATGTGTATTTTTTGTAATGTGGTGTAACAATAAAGTATTTGTATTGTATTATTGTACTCTTGTGTACAGTAAAGTTATTATTCTATTCCAATATATTCTGTAGCAACATACTGCGAGCACCGATCTGTTAAGCGTAGTAATTATACCTCATCCCCCAAGATAGGTTCAATTGGGAAGACTCGTGTCCATGTGGAACGTTATGTCTGTTGTTTTAATGATGATGATTTATACGTAGTTAGTTATTTCAACTTTGTTTACATCTAACCTCAATGTGACTTTCGCTAAGGTCGCTAAATTTACAGTTTCAACGCCCTCAAGTAAATATTATTTTCTCTGGCAACATCATTTTTATTTATTACACATTTTCAATTTAAAATAATGGGAATGGCATTTTCGTAATAGCTGTTTTTCTGAAATTGTTTATGAGATGTTCAAGTAGGTAATTTTAAAAATATCGTATTTTTAAAATTGTGCTGCTAAATAAAATACATACATACTTCTCTCCTTAACCTGTATTTTCCCACTGTTGGACAAAGGCCTCCCCTATCTCTGTCCAGCAGTCGTTGTCTAGAGCAGTTTGCCACCAGTACAGTAAAAAGTACAATCAGTGGCTTTATCGCTTATTCAAAAGAGCGATCTCTTCCAGGCACTTTTTATATAATACTAAAAATTTCAAGACTACTACGAAAAATGCATTTACCCAATGGGTCCGTAAATTATTCAGCATTACCAAAGATGGCGGTCAGAGGTCGTACGTCACTGTCCAATAGTAATCCTGTTACTAGATGTCCGTTAATGGTATTCTGTGACATTTCCATCACTAATCGTCCCGCCGGGTAACTCACAGGTCCATGGTACGGTTTAGATGTTATCTTAGACTCGAATGGGCCCTAAAAACACATCTTTGACGAGAGAAAAAACATCTAATGTGGTACTAGCAAGATTATATACTTTGTCTTCCAGAAGACTTCAATCCAAGGTTAAAATCACCTGTTTTTTAATTCTGATAAAATTTATTAATTTACTAGCATTACGCCCCGCGGCTTGACCCGCGTTATAATATTTTCCCGCGGTAAAAAGTACCCTATGTCCTTTTCCTGGTTCTAAGCTACGCTTCCACCAATTTTCAGCCAAATCGGTCAAGCCGTTTTCATGTTTTTTTTATGCTTTTTATGCTTTTTTAATAGGTTGAGTGATTCAAGAGGAAGATTTAAAGATTTAAAGATTTAAAGATTTATGTCATTTATTTCCATAAAATCCTAAAGATCACTTGGACAAGAACTGACAGGATCAATTAGGTCTTGATTCCTTAGTTATATTTTTATGTCCCAGGCTCTAAAGCAAATTGAATGACATAATGTTGCACAAAAACATGAGACAGGTCTTTGAACCACATTATTTACTTCTAGTAAAAACGTAAATTATTGGTCTAGTAGTTTTCTTTAATAGATATCTACTGTTCATATTCTGTCATCGTTGTTAATTGTCTCAACAAAGTTTATTATTATAATGTTATCTTATAATATGTATATTAATTTTACTTTATCTGGTATACCGACAACATTAAAACAAAAACCCTTTGCGTAGCGACCCAATAAAGCTTTGATGAGAACAATGATTTCCTCATAATCCTTCACCAAAAAAAGCAAACAATTGTAACAAGTAGATCCACAGGGAAAAGTCTTCGGCTTTCGACTCGGCGACACTTTAAGCCGCTTACAGTGGCTTTTCCATAAAAATCTTGGTCGCAGTCACGCAAAAATCCGAAGGCTCTCATTGGCCTAAAATCTGAAAATGTATGTAATACATATAATTTTGTTTTGGTTTCTTAGCATCATCGTTAGGTGTAAATTCGTATTCATAAAAACATTTGGTCCTACAATTATTATAGGTTTGTTATAATCATTTACAGATTTTGTCCATTCCAGTATTTTTATCCTACTTTATTTTTGTTTTGGTTCAATATTTCTCACCCATAAAAAACTTTCCCGGACTACTTAACATTTCAAGACCAAAATCAGCTAAATCAGCAGTTCCCGAGTTTTAGCGAGTCTTACGAACAGCAATTGATATTTATACCTACATAGATACAATAGTTGTGGAAACTAAAAAAATACTTTGGCTTGAAGTGACTTGTCTATGATATTTTTTATGCGCCTCCGATTTCTGTGCAAATTCGTTCTAAGCCTATAAGCTCTCAATTTTCATACCTGCCGTCTTAAGGTTTACATCCTGTACCTGAAGGATTATCAACTTTGGTACTCGAAGGCTTATTAAAAATATTTCTGTTTCCTGATTTCTCTATATATTTTTTACTTCTGTGTATATTCTTATCACGTATGTATATTTATACAATTCAATACAATATAGTACGAAATTCTTTATTGTTACGCCACATAACAAATAAGATACGAGTACATTAAAAAACTATACAGTGTAACAATAGGCGGCCCTTTCGTCTCGGTACGAAAGGAAAATTTGCATCCTTTATAATTTGCAGGAGTTAATTTTAATCAATAAAATACCATTACCACAATATTAATTATCTCCGTTTTCATCACATTTTATTTAACTTTGACTATTTTCTAATACCTTAAATTAAATCCATTAAAAAGTCTATTTATAAAAATGAATCATGGCGCTGAAATGGTTAAAACAAAAGTTAAATAAACAAGCTTGTAATGGAGTCGCAAGATTGTACAGATATACCTTTCTATAATCCAAACAAATCAGTTCTGAAATCTACAGGTTACAGTTCTATTGGCTTTGGAAGAACCTTCGATTAGAAAAGTTTACAAATCGCTTTTTATTGAACTTGAAAACAGTCTTGATCCTCTTTGAAACGGTAACACCGAAGCGACTGTCTTATTCTGATTCATCATAATCACAACAATATCGTAACACAAGCTTCGAGCTTACCCCGGGGCTAGATGTTGTTGTGTGAATTGTCCAGCAATTATTATTATTAGTTATTTAATTATTATAATCACCCCTATTTACGTTCCCACTGCTGGGACACAGCGACTTCTCTTTTGACGAGACTGGCCAAGTGCGGGTTGGTGAACTTTACATGTCCCTACAAACTTTTCGAATCTCTCAGAACATGCCGGATTCCTCATTATATTTTGCCTTCATCGTTAGAGCTCGTATTTTTAAAGCGCTTTTTTATTCAAGAAGAAAAATCAAGTGCACTTCGTGGTTTGTACCCTTTGAAATGAAAGTCGAGTGTGCTCCCACTAAGCCAACACAGCTCACTCAGTCATGCTTGTCAAAATCAAAATTACTTACTACTGAAATTTTTATTTACATTCCCTTTGAGAGACTTATCAAAGTGTCAATCCATCAGGGTTCATAAGCTAATAAATTACCTAATCTTAAATTATATTTAAGGCCACAGGTGTATTTTAGAATATATTAAAGTAAAATTCGATTGACATTGATTAAGATCGACCCTCAAAGTCGAAAAAATCGACGGGGACGGGGACGGGGACGGGGACGGGGACGGGGACGGGGACGGGGACGGGGACGGGGACGGCTGACTGTTGGCTGACTTGACTGTTAGGCGGTACGAAGTTCGCCGGGTCAGCTAGTAATAAATAAAAGTGAATAGGATGAGTGCATCCTATTCATTAGAAAAATGATTCTCTGGTATTTAGAATAACTGTTTCATCATCATCATCATTTCGTTGTCCACAGCTAGACATAGGTCTGCCTTAATAAGTTCCAGGTATTATTCTCACCATATGGCCAGCCAATTGACTTTTCAAAGAGCTAATCCACTGGGCTTTATCGGTGACCCACATTTTTCTTAGAATCTTATCATTTCTGATTTGATTCCGTAGAGAAATACCAAGCATAGCCCTTTACATAAATCCTTGAGCGATTCTTCGCTGACAATTGTATTTTAATGTATGAATATCTTTTGGTAATTAATGTTTTATACTCTTCTTAGGCCAGCACCACACGGCCACATTAATAATTCACATCGTCCATTAATAATCACTGAATAATCATTTTATTACTCCTGCTCATTGGTAATTGTACAAATTCAATAAATCAGCAGCAACGCTTAATTTTGCAGGAGTACGTTATAATTATTTAAATTTATTTAATTTCTTACGTAATGGGTGACAATAATTGTACTATAATTACATAAAAGCGACAAATTAATTTACTAACTGCTTTTGAAACCATTAATGATAATGTTTAATATAATTGAATTGGCATTGAATTGGCATTAATTTATTTATATTGAGTTGGCGGAGCACACTTGACTTTCATTCCGAAAGTCGAGGGTTCACAGCCAAAATAAGTATTTATGTGGTATTTGGAAACACGTGTTCTAACGGTTAAGGCAAACATCGTGAGAAACTGGCATGTTCTGAGAACTCTGAAATGTTTTTTTTTTTGATTCACCAACCCGCACTTGGGCAGCGTGGTGAATTAAGGTCTAATATCTCGGCTCGCCGACAATTCGGCCAGTTTATTCGGCCAAGTTGTGACCTAATTGTCGCTTTCAATTCTTGTCAAGAGAGAAGTCTCTGTCTCAGTAGCCAGTAGCGTGGTTTGAAACCACGACCTTCGGAATGAAAGTCGTTCGTGCTACCACTTAGCTAACGTGGGTTAAGACCTATTAATAACTCTACGCCCATGCCCAATAGGGAAAAAAATTATGTGATAATGGGGCTAAGCTTGTGCAAAAAAAAAATATGTTATTTCTAATCTAAAACAAACTACGACAGGCTCACTCCTATACATGGAGGCTCTAAGTATTTGTATTATCAACGAAACCATTTTACTAATTGCTTGCTTATCAATAGAGCCTTTATTAATGTAGATGGCATACCGCTGTTTGGGTAACGTCCTTTGTTTAATTCATTTCAGGATTGGTTGTTAATATCTTCATACAAACGATGTTTTTATTTTAAAACTTATGGTTAGGTACCGTAAAACACTCCAACATTGCCCACATTTTTCGAATAATTACAATTTTTGTTATTTTTTTGTATGGGGACACAAGTATTTTCTATTAGCATCTGCAACTATAGGATATTTTGCATGTATTATTTTATAAGATTTTGTTATTCGTCAATATTAAATCAAGTATTTTATTATTTTTAAAGGCGGGCAATGTTATCTCGACTTATTGCCAACATTGCCCGCGTTGATTTTTGACGCAAATATCTCCTCTCCGGCCTCTAATCAGCTGACAGCAAAACCTGTACAAGAATTCTGACCAAAACTGGCCTTTACTTTAAAACTAAAGCGAATCCATGACAGGTTTCCTACCAAAATCCATGTTAGGCTAGTTGGGCAAAATTACCCTGACCTTGTTAGCATTTTCCATACAATTCGCTTTTCACCTTTAGTAAAGTGATAGGGTTGGTACATCTCAGTAAACTGTTCTTGACTTTTTATTTCTTTTTATGTTAATAAAAAAACAAGATTATCTTCTATTGAATTATTTAAAAAACTTTTGAGTAACATGTTTGATTCAACAGATTCACATGCAAGTATTAACATTTATTCCGTGTTATTTTTAATACATTCTGGTTCCAATCTTTCGTCTGGACTTTCTTTGACGAATTCGAGATTTTGTTCTTGCTTTTAAGAAATAATAAAAATAAATTATCTAAATAATCAAGATAATAATAATTAGCAAAAAAAAAAAACTCGGATGTGTCAACCCTAAGCTTATTTTGACTGCGGGCAATGTTGTCAATAGTAGATCGCAAAAATACCAGATAACTTTGCCCACCATTATAACTTTAGTTATACAAGAGCTGCATCAATGACAATAAAGTTATAATAATACCTTAAGTTTTTTGTACAACATAATATAAATTAAACTCATCTGTGTTTTCTCCATCACGCACAATCCACTTTTGAATTTTCACCAAAATTTGCCCGCAAAAATACACTCTGTCTTTGACGAGTTCCAACAAGTTACTGAGTGACTTTAGCGTTACATCCAATAGACAGTGGTGCTAAACACAAAACCTATTTTCTACCAAAGTCAATAAATGTCACCATAGTATTCAGATATTTTTGCTATTAAAAGTTTTGCTTAAAAATTGGTCTTCGGGCAAAATTACCCTCGGTGGCAATGTTGGAGTGTTTTACGGTATTATTTGCAAACAAAAGTGTTGTCAGTAGTGACAGATAAGTTTTCACGTTCAAGGAACGTTGTTCGTATCAAGGTTATAGAAAAATATAAAAAATTACGCCGTACGCCGTACGCGAGATAATTTTCATTCTAAATGTATTAGGTATTTAGTATATTATTATAATTATTATATTATTCTATTAAGTATATCAGATATTAAGCACCCGTAACACAAGGGTGTTATTATTTAAACTAAACCCGTATTTAGTAAGTACATCAAATAACACCAACTGGGCAAAAGACTCTCTAATAGAACCCCTTATGAGTCTTGATCACCACACTCTCTAGAATAAATTATGTTTTTTATCATATTTCTTACTGCTTATGTAAAACATCAAGTAAAAAAAGAATGTAAATAATAAACATAATATTATATTTAGTTTTGAACAAAATAATCGAAGGAATATTTTTTTATACTTTATCAGGATTTTTTACTATTTCTATCTCATTGAGACGTTTGTATGGAAACGTCTTTCTAATTGAACTACCGGAAGTGGTATAAATTCACAATTGGGCGATTACTATCGATTTCGGGATGGTTCCCCTATTTCATTAGTTTAATCAACCAAAACATAAGTTAACTAAAGGGTTAAATTATTAACGACAGTCATTTGACCAAGCCGTGTCGGCTAAGTGGAAGCACACTCTGCTTTCATTTCGAAGGACGTGGGTTCCAACACCACCCTACACCTCTGAACTTTTCTTATCGTAAAATGTATGTGTGCTTTTAAAGCAAGTTCTTTAACGGTGACGGCAAACATCGTAAGGACGACATCTAATCTAAAAACTTTAAAGTGTTAAAAAGATATGTGACATTCACCAATCCTCACGACCTCGGGTGAAATTCCTGTATCCCAGCAGTGGGAACGTAAATAGGGATGTTAAGGTTTTTTTTACATTTAATTTAATTTATTTGTTCTGTATGCTCTTTATGTTATGTAATAAATATTTGAAGGCTAAATACAAATAATAGGCACTCCGTTTATTAATTTTTTCTAGGTCATGCTATTTTAATTAAAACCAAGTAAAGAATATTAATTGCAATTTAAAATAGACTGACTTAGATCCTATAATTTGCTGATGAAGGTAAATGTTCATTTTAATTTTTGCGTTAAGTTCTAGGGCTTTCACAAACTACATTTTAAATAATATTAATATTTATTAGTTTATTTCTAGATACACTAACAACTATAACATATTACTAACAATATTTCATAGTCTTTTATGTCATAGTTTTATATTTTTTTATTATTCATCATTACCATTTTAGCTGACAGCTTCACAAAGTCCAGAGATATTGAAATGTTGAAAATCGATTAGAACAACTGTCTTCCTAAAAGATACCAGTTATGTATAGTTCTATAGATTTTAGTTATGTTTGGTGTATTGAAATAACATAAATGTATTCAAAAGCAATCCGTAGCCCAGAATATTGCATGAAAATTGAATAAAATTCATACCAATCTTTAAAAATCTATTCGATGAATAAAATCAATATTTGAGGTAATGAATTTAGTGACATCCCTAACAGAGATAGCAGTAGCTTTGAATTGCCACGTGCGATCTCAATTTACATAATTGTATTAGTCTGGGACTCTGACATAGTGTAACTAAAGGGCAAACCCTAAATATGCATGGAAATTTACCCAATACCTTTCATCTTTGGGAGCTTATAATTCATATTCAAAACAATACATTTAATCAGATTTTGAAGGCGTTTTTATTATTTTAAATGGCAGCAACATTTAGAATTCCCATGCACACTTCCATACTTTTCATATCCAAAAACACCTTTAACAATGCAGAAACACATCGTGAGGCAACTCGCGCCGTATTCGCATACATCGTCCCAAACACCATCGGTTTACAGTTTCTAACGTTGTAAATATAAGATTACTAGCATTCCGCCCTGCGGCTTCGCCCGCGTTATATTAGATCTTCCTGCGAAAATGTTTTTTTCGCGGTAAAGAGTATCCTATGTCCTTCTCCTGGTTTTAATCTAAGCTACCTCCCCACCCATCGGTCAAATATTGTAAATACATAATAGCGGTTCTCTTTAATAAGTGGAGAAAGAGAAAAATACTTTTACACGTTATCATCACGTTTTAAACCATTAAATTCCGACAAGAAAATTCATGTTGTGAATTCAAATACCAAAGTTCCCAGGCATTCGTACCATTAAAATAATCAGATTTTTTATGGTGCGAGTATATAAAGCCTTTAGTGTTATATTATTAAGGTGAAAAATGGAAAACACAAAACAAATAACCTAAAAATAGGCGAGATATTTCAGCGTAAATCATCTTTTAAATAAAGCAGGCCGGTGAGTGCAACTGAAGCCACAAACGAACAAAGGAGGACGTTGACTGCTCTTTATTGTTTGAGCCACAATATAAACCGCCTTTCATATCAAACGGCTTGAACAAAAAACGAACCTGAAGTTTTACTGCTGGACTGTGAGAGTTTTATCACGCTGGGTTCCGTATAATCATTATATTTTCCCGAGATTCATCGAAAAATTCGAGTTCTTAACGTAATCCTCAATGGTGTAGGTGTCTAGCGCAGCCAGGGCCAATCTGGAAGGCGTGGGTTCGAGCCCCACTCGAGGACCAAGGTTGCGTTGTGATCTTGTTATTTTTCTATTCTATTTTCTAATGTATAGAAAGCTTAAGTGAGTCAATCACTATGAAAATAAAAGTTTATTTTATATTTTAGATTTATTTAGTTATAAGGTTTTTCATGTAAATCATTGTGTTTCTATGGAAATAAGATTCTTTGACTGCGGTGGGCAGCGGTGTCGTTCTGTGTACTTATACCAACTTACTGCGTTCACCAACCCTCCTCGTGAGCGTTATTAAACCAAATATCGCAAGACATAGAATAGGTTCTATTGAGGAGACATGACATGACATGTGTCCAAAATTGTAGAGCTATTTTGTATGATCATGAATGATGAGGCTCGCATCCTACATGATAAGTTTTGTATGAGCTGATGTTTCCCATTCTACATTCAGCTTATAACTACTAAGGTGGTAGACAAGTATCGGGCCTACCTATTGGAAGACAAAAATATAAGTATCGCATTTTATACAAACTAAATTTAATTCCTAGTCCAAAAGATCTCAAGTATACAGTGATTTGAAATCAAACACAAAAATCTATTCCCATAATATAAACAAGGAAAAGCATTTCCAAGTTTATTCCACGTGAAAGCCGCTCCAGTGACAAAGATGGATGAATAGCGCCGTCACATACTTAGCCCATTGTTACGTGCGAGACCCCAAAACAGCCAGCTTGTGTATGACATGTTTGAAATAATTTATTTATTTGTACACGCACAACAGATACTTCAGTTCTGGTATGACAGAGACGCTCGGATATTTCTGCAGAAAAAATGAATGCATTATTTGCAAAGCTTTCATGAAATCTTTGGGTGTCTTTGACATGTTATTTTGCCGGCCGTATAATGTGTGGCTGTGTTGTTTTCTACCGGGAGTGTCTTTTGCCGGTGCTGTAGATACGAGCGTGTGTCATGGGCACAGATAATGTTAACTGAGATATCAGGTGTATAATGAGATCGAAGATAGCGTGCCTAGTGGTCTAGCGCAGCCGGGGCTAAACTGGAAGGCGTGGATTCGACTCCCATTCGAGGACCATGGTTACGATGTAATCTTGATTGTTTTTCTATACCATATTCTAATATTTATAGTGGATTCTACTGAAGAACCCCGTGCCTTGTAAAAACATTGTATAATTAAGCCACCTAAAACACTATTCATTATTGTGAAGAGGTTCTGCTGATCATATAAATTAATATGAGTATCACTGCTTAATAAAACCCTTAAAACCAAAATTTTCCTTTATAAAATATAATTTCCTATATAAAATTTAAGTTATTACGGGACCCCGGAAACAATTTTCATTTCAAATTACATCTATGTAATTTAATGTTCAATTCAAATGTATAATGATTGATTGACTGTGTAAATTGTACAAGAATATTAAATTACATGTGATGTAAGCGTATTATATAATTTGGGCTTAAAGCCTCAAGGGTATTTTGATATTACGTTTATTTGCGTTTAGAGCTTTTAGATTTTTTTATAATATATATTTTGTTGGCTTTGATGTAAACGAATAACTTAGTAATTAATGAACAAGTAATCCCAATTCTGGATCTAAATCTAAATACAATTTTTGTATTTCAACCGAATGTAACTTCAAAAGGTATTTCCATTTTCTCTTAACTTTTTAAGGCCTCATCTCTTCAAGCGTGGCCATTGAATGTGTTAAATTAATTTCTCGTCCGAAACTCAGTCCTCATCGTCTCCTCAATCTGCCCAAGCACCATGTTAAACTGAGTGGATACTTTATAGTTCGCCTTATACTTCTTGCAGTGTTCTAGAAAGATCGGATGCAGGTACTTAAGGACCCCGTGGTCTAGTGTCGGGAACATGTGATGGAGGCAGTGATCTCCGAACATTGTCATCACTGTGAACGTGTTACTGTTTATATCCTTCCTATCGAGTAGTGCTTCAACTTGGTGTAAGCCCCAGTCTGGGGTTTCACTCCTGAAATAAGTTTTTTAGAAATTGATTAGAAAGTAGGTATTTAAAAAGTAGTATTTGTTCGTAAAGTTTGTAATATGATGACAAAATTTGGTTTACAATATAGACTTTCTTACATTTTCTTAAGGAAACTAATAGTGTCAATTGGTAAACGAAAATAAATAAAATGTTTGGTTTTATCTGCATAATCATTAATTAATTGGCTTCATGTTTTTGGTTGTTTTTATGTGATGTTTCAGCCGTTGGTTTTCGAAATAAAGTTATATAAATACTATCAAATAATTCTAAAAATCACAACAAAAATATGAATGAACATTTAAAAAATTATAGCTTACACAGGTTCATCGCCATCTTTAATAGCATCTGGATGATGATGTGCCGCATTCACAGCAATCACGAAGAAGATGAGACTGCCGGTGCAATTGATCCAAAGCCAAGTGTTTACAGTATGCCAACAGGTGGCACCACTGGCTACACCCATCCATATGGGCAGCAGAAGGCCTAGGACATCATGCCAACGATAGTGCTGCTTTAGAAATCCTGGGCGCAGAAAGATTAGAACAAATCTGAAATGTAGAAAAATGTGAAAAATTATAAAGGTTTGTACGGCTTTGACAAAGATTATCAATAGACGATCTCATGATTACATCATCTGGTTTACTTGTCCTAGTGATCTTTAGGATTTTAAGGAAAAAAAATGACATAAATCTTTAAATCGTTCCACAACCACACAGTATCTGATAGATGCAAGCGATTTTGGGTAATACCTAAAAATATACTTTCTGAAATTACCGTTTCGCAAAAGTCATCAAGAATATAAAAGGGAAGAAAAAGAACTCCGTAATGAATCCAATTCTGGCGTGAACCGGCTTGTCCTTCCGCGGGTTGTAGAACAGCACGGGCTCCAGCGAGCTGATCTCCAGGTCCAGCAGGGTGTTGGTGTACAGGTGGTGGGACAACACGTGGGACACGCGGAAATCTCTGCAATCATAGTTTTAAATTAAAATAGATATGTTTCCTTCACAAAATCAGTACCTACTACTATAGATAGATAGATAGATTATAGCTTTATTGCACACACTTAAATTAACAAAACAATATACAGGATAAAAAACTTAACTTATTGCACAATTGGCGGCCTTATCGCTAAAAGCGATTCCAGGCAACCTTTGGATGGATAGGAACTATAGAATCATGGAGTGGCGGTGTACTAACATAGTTACTATCAAAACAAATATTTATCTTAGAATATAATATGCTTAGTTGTTCTATTTTCAAGATATTAAAATTAAGCCGCGTTTATATTTATCTGACGTGTTGTGTTGTGATGCATCAGAATGGTATCGGTTTCATACATTTGATATAGTAGCGTTCATATTTATTCAGCGCTGTGTGTTGTGACGGCTTCTGACGTATGTAAGAAATGTATGAAACCAATACCGTCACAACACAACACGTCAGATAAATATATTATTATATGACATTTTAAAAGATTACAGTATCTACTCGATCGATCGTCCAGAGAGAAGTACTTGTGTCCAAGCAGTGGGAAAGTAAATAGGGTCGATTATTATAGTTCATAACAAGTAGAATATCCCCTAGTACAATTATGGTACACTCGGTATTAATAACTGCATGTTAGTTGCAGTTTATCTAATAAGGAACTGAAAGTCGATATACATATTTGTCAACGTCAATGTTTTCTGTTAAATTTTCTACTGCTGGTTGGTGATCTATTAGCTGCTACAGAATGACGCTGCTGCTCGTATTCTGGTATGAAATTCCCTTAGTCGTTTTGACAACATCCACGGAGAAGGGTCGTACTACTTTAACGCCTATTCGCACACCTAACCACACCTCAACGTCTAACACACTATTAAAAACTTTATTCAAAAGCGGCCCATACACTAACGTTCATTCCTTCCGGCTTATCCCGTCGTGCAAACTGTACAGATAAGCGACGGGATAAAATAAAACACGACGTGAAGGGTCGTGGTGTTATAATACCGTCATTCTTTCTCGCTATTGCAAATACACTGGCGTTCATTCCGTAAGGATTGTACATTCCGGCAGGAATGAACGTTAGTGTATGGGCCGCTAAACTAGCAAGCCATCCGTTTAAAACTGTGAGTTTGTTCACCAAGAACCCATTATTTTAATTATTATTTTTCATTGTTATCAAAAAAAAGTAAACGTAAATCTTACCTATAAGACCACATGCTCATATTAAACACATACATTCTCCAATTATTTTTCCTATGAATATAGTTATGGCAAATCACAGTAACAAACGCCAAATTCACTGAAGCAAAAAGATAACAAAATCTGGATAGAAAATAGTCGTCGAACCAGCAAGCTAAAGCCGTGCTGATTAAAAGGGAAGCAAACATTCCGTCTGCAATCCTGTTCGCAGTTTTAGATGCATCTTTAGGTATCCTTTTTATTTCTTCGTAAACAGCTTTTTTTAGGGTTTTATAGAAGCCATCCTCGTGGAAAGTGAATGGGGAATTTCTCTGTGTTTTTGCCTCTCTAACGTAGTATTTGCTGAGCATTTTACCAGCGTTGGGACTTATGTGGTGTGACTCAAAAGCTTCGGTTATGTCTGTTCCCTGTAACAAGAATATTGGATCCTGTTACTTTTTGATAGCAACTAGATTGTACTACTTGTCTTTGTACTCTCATTTAGGGTAAGTGTAGTTTAAGATAATATTATAAATTAAATTAAAATATTATAAATACAAGAATTTAGTATGCAATTTTTTTAGAACGTTGTATTATTCAGTTTAGATTTTCAGCTGAATACTATATTACTGCTTACTCTAATAAGCATTGGCCTCCATTGGCGATATTCACTGTTTTTTCGCTCAAAGGCAAACTACTAGAAATGTTTAAGAGCCCTGTTAATTTTTTGAAGTTTTGCGAAATTGGATATTTTATGCACCACGTGACCGGCGCGTCACGCGAATTCTATGAAAAATACTAAATGATCTTGATACTTCGTCGATCTAAAACATACAAATATACTAATAATTATTTTAGATCTGTAGAAAATGGCATCGAATAAATTCCATTTTATTGAGTGGATTTTTTTGAGTTTCATTCTGAAATAATTATTATATTAATGTTTTTATTTAATTGATAGGTGTTTAATATATTTTCCTAAATTCAAAATGGCGGATATTTTTATTTCAATATTTGAATCAATTATGTTTTATCTTAATAATATCAATATTCATTTTAAATCTGATTGATTATTTGAAATCAATTAAGTACATTATTTTAAATTAAAACATTCATGATTAATAATTATCTATATAAGAATAAAACTGAAAATAGTCTTATTGAAGTTAAATGTCCTCATTCATCTCATCTTATGGGCTCATTATTAAACCGATTCTTCTGAAATTTGATGTGTAGGTTTGTAATTAAATGTTTTTTTTTGTCGAATGTTGGGACTTTATGTAAGTTCGAAAGTCTAAATTGAACGGACTAAATACAAATTCTAATTATAACAAAACAAATAAATTATATTACCTATATATATTTAAGTTGCTTGTTTTGTTAGATGGTATATTTGTGTTTGAATAAATAAAAGTTTCGTTAACGAAACTTTTATTTATTCAAACACAAATATACCATGTTATTATCATTATGTTTAGGTATTATCTTTGTAGTTTCGAACTTTATATTTATTTTTATTTTATTAGGAACTTATTGAAAATATTTCATTTATATATTAAAAAAAGTGGCCAAGTGCGAGTCGGACTCGCCCATGTAGGCTTCCGCAGCAATTGTTTATATGAAATAGTTTATGACGTATTATAAAAAAACTACTTGATAGATTTCGTTCAAACCAATTTTCGTTGTTAGTTTTTATGGTTATGTACAATATATAATTTTTCTAGATTTATCATCCTCTTAGTTTAGAAATTAGAGGGGGGGGGGACACTCTGTTTTCCACTTTGGAAGAGTCTCACGTCCAAACTATTAAGTTTAGAATTAAATGGTTTTAGAAACATTGTTATGATTTTAGAAGACCTATTCATAGATACCCCACACGTATGGGTTGGATTAAAAAAAAAGTTTTTAAATTTCAGTCCTATGTATGGGGACCCCCAAATTTTATGATTTTTTTTTCAATTATTTTCTGAAATCTTAGTGCGGTTAACAGAATACATCTACTCACCAAATTTCAACGTTATAGCTCTTATAGTTTCCGAGAAAAACGGCTGTGACATACGGACGGACAGACGGACGGACGGACGGACGGACGGACGGACGGACGGACGGACGGACGGACATGACGAATCTATAAGGGTTCCGTTTTTGCCATTTGGCTACGGAACCCTAAAAAACCAACCCGCACTTGGCCAGCGTGGTGAATTAAGGCCTAATCTATCTCGTCAAGAGAGAAGTCCCTATCCCAGCAGTGGGAACGTGAATAGGGGTGTTATTTTATATACAGGGCGTCCCAAAATTATGGGCCATGAAGGGGAAGTACCATATATATCGTTGATAGTGAATTTTGCTCAAAGAAGACTTCATTTTATTTTAAAAAGTAAGTAATTTAATTAATTAATTTACAAAAAAAAATGTTTCATGTTTTTTATTTGATTAAAATAATTAATTTCACGTTGTTCCTTTCTTTTAAAATACTATGTTACTTAAGCAGAGTTATTATTTTTTAGCTTTTCTTTCGATTGGTATCATAAAAATCGAGTATTTTTTTTCTACATGTAAGTCGGTTCGATTCCCAGACAAAGCAAGTAATTTTTAGAAAATCAATGAATGCAGAATTACTAACTTTTAAAAATAAAATGAAGTCTTGTTTGAGCAAAATTCACTATCTACGATATTTAAGGTACTTCCCCTCCATGGCCCATAACTTTGGGACGCCCTGTATTTATTAGAAAGGTACATATTTAATGTTTACAATAAATAATATATTTATTAGAAAGGTACATTATTTTTTGTTTACATATTGGATACTCGGTAAAAATAAGAACAAAAAATTACGGAATATTTTCTTTGTAATAAATATTATGGAAATCTATACTACAATTATCAAGCTGAGGAGATTGCTTGTTTATTTGTTTGAACGTGCTACTCAGGAACCGCGGGTCCGATTTAAAATATGATTTCAGTATTGGATAGTAAAATGATCGAAAAAGGCTATAAAACATAAACTAGTAAATAACGTAAAAACGCAAGCGCAGCTGTCGGCGGGTCGGCAAGTTAGTCATAATCTAAAAAAATCATAGGCATAATTACATTTAGTCGTTGTACGGTTTCACCAAAAAAAGTTGCCTTGTTGTTTTTTAATTAGGATAGATAACTTTAGATATGCAATCCACATCCTACAGCATAACCTCCAAATAAATAAGGTTAAACAAGATGACAATGATGTGGTACAATTCTTAGGCCAGCAACAAGTGGTACAATTCTTAGGCCAGCAACAACAATAATTGATCGTTATCAATAAAAATAACAATTGATCGTTATCAACGGATCAACTTATGTCGGTCGTAGTATCGCAATAACACATACACGCACACTAACAGCGTTTTTACAGCAATTGACAGTCCCACACACTGACATTTTACGAAATATTTCTATATTTTATTCAAGAACAACCGACATAGGTCCGACCTCGACAAGCGCTCGCGCGGTACTAAATGGAAAAAGCCGGCGGAATGAAAAAACTACTAAATTATGGTAGTTTTATTTTATTCATAAAAAATTACCAAAACCGTTCTACAAATTAAAATTAATATCATAGTTTAAGCAAATGTTGATAAATATTTTGATATAAATATGACGTCCCATTGATTTAGAACTTCGGAGTTATTGAGGTTTGTTTCGAAGCATTTTCGGTCGATATTAAATTCGGTATATCTTTAGAATAAAAGCATTTAACGAAAATGTACTCTACTCTAAATGAAGAATAGGATATACGTAACATAATAAAAATTAGTTTGATCGCCCATATTCGTTAGAATCTACAAATTAGAGCTAAGAAAACAGGTCTTCGAGCGTTTTTTACGAAACATGCATCCGGAGAATGATTATTACTCAATATATAAACAAGTTATCTAAAATGTTTCTTACTACTTTTGTAGAGGAGAAAACGAACTATTATAAAGATGTAATTGTAATATCAAACAACTAACGTAAACCATAGAATTAGGACGAGAAAACCGAACAATTTCGCGATTTCCGGTAAAAGGCCTCTTAAGGGTGGCTAATCTAGATTTGATTTGAAATCTTAATAACAAAAACTATTACATCCCTATAACTATTTCAGAACTTAGAGGTTTTGGTATAATCACCACGCTTGTAACACTACCATGTGGGTTGGTAATCGCTGTAAAGTTATTCCAGACCGCAGAACGTCTTAACTGCACGTCTTTAGGTATATAATTGACTAGCGATGCCCGCGACTCCGTCCGCGTTAAATCATCGGGCCACCTCTTATCATAACTGGAACAAGAATTTAAGAAGCCCAGTGTCCCAGACCAATTAATGTTTATCTACTTTCATCAAAATCGGATGATCAGTTTATGAGTTATAGCAGAACATACATACATAAACCGACCTTTACAGATTTATAGTGAGTATAGATTTGTCTTTGGCGTAAATTAAATAAATAAATAAATATTTCTGGACAATTCACACAGCAACATCCAGCCCCGTGATAAGCTCTAAGCTTGTGTTACGGGTGCTAGATTTCTGATATACTTAATATAATATACATAGGTACCCAGACACCTGGAAGAAATATTTGCAGGTCAAACAAATAGTTATTCCGAGGCGGGAATCGAACCCGCAACCTCTTGCGTCGCAGGTGGACCTTCGCCCTTTAGCGGTCGTCAAAAAATTATTCTTATAAAGCGACTACGGAAATAAAGAACCATTTCAAAATTACCTTGCTCAGTTCAATCCATTCTTCACCTCCTGGATGCCGCGTGGCGAAACTGGTCAGGTCGTACAATTTGTCATGCACCCGCCACACACCCTCGGCTCCATCGTCCATCGCCTTGCCCTCCAGCCACTGAAGGGGGTCTCTCAGCCCGCTGTCCCTCAGTGACGGATACTTTAACTGAGGGAAACTGACGTGTGTTACTCTCTCCATTGCCCTTTTTTCGGCTGAGATTGCCCAATCCGAAATCGGAGGCATTTTTTAAACCTTTTCTTCCCCAGTGTCAAGTAAATCTATTTAATTTTTATAGTGTGTCTATCCTTTTGTGGTGTGCAATAAAGTATATTCTATTCTATTCTAAATCTGAGAAATTAACTATAATGTTACAGATGAGGAAGTCTGCTTAGTAAAACTCATCAATCGGTACTAAGCTAATCTATTGATTGCTTCATTAAAGTTCGTAGTGTTATCGTTAGAAGTTTATAAAATCGTTTTTGATGTACTTAATTATAATTATGAAGCATTTGTTGATAATTGATATTTTACTGGGAGAAAATTAATACACATGTTAAATGTTAGTGTAGAATATTTCATAGTTTTTTTTTTAATTAAGAGGCGTTATAAACGTTAAAAAATAAAACGAATTATTATTTTAGGTATATACTACCGGACTACTCAATACCAGTTTTAATAGTAATTATACTATATAAAAATTTTGTGCATCAGTGACTCCTAATTATTTATAAGTCGATTGTTGATTTTCTGTTAATTAAGATTAGTTTACGACGGGACCGTTATACTTCTTAAGATAAAAATCTGTTCAAAGAGGATGCTTCTAAATCCCAATTACGTTAATTTTTTAATAATGTATTGTGTTTCAATACTATTTAGTAATAAGAAACAATTACCTATAGTTGAAACGCAATATGCTATTAATAGTCATAAGCTATATCACAATGTGGACCTAAACTTCGATAACCTTTGACTAAGTGAATGGAATATTCTGATTCTAACAATTGCATCGGTATTCACAGGCAAATAATCATAGCTTATAATTATTGCACATCATAATTAAATCATGTCCAAAAAATGGCAATGTATGTGCAAAATAGATTATCGAACACGAAGAGTAGTTATTTTTGCTACAATTACTTAAAGTCATTGTTTTTAAGAATCGATAGGAATATATATAAACAAATAAATTAAATAAATAAAAGCAAAAAGCACAGTAGGCAACATTTCAGATAACAACAAAGTTTATCACCAAACCAAGCAATATATTTGAATAACAGATATCGCTCCACCGGCAATCAATATTATTTACTAACAAACTGATATCCCGAATACATATTACAAAGCACAAGTTAAATACATTTATTTTCTCAGATAATTCCCGGTCAACTAGTGTTCAAACCAGTCGCGTAGCAATGGCTCCGAAAGAGGGTTATATACAGATAGCCCACCAGAGAGCGGCAGAGAAAAAAACTCATGTCAGCTTTCCTCAATTGAAATACCCTTCTCTGAGGGATAAAGGTTTCAAAGATCCCGTGCAATGGCTGATGGGAAAGGCCCTGGATGATGGAGCCGAGGGATTGTGGAGGGTCCACGACGGACTGTATGATTTAAATGACTTTGTTCAAAGACACCCGGGTGGGGCTGAATGGCTTGAACTTTCAAAGGTAAGTTTTAAATACCCATATATAATAATTAAATTAATGTACCTATCTATAAATATATTTTTTATGTGGAATGGAGATATTTCAAACAATGTTTATTCCTCTTTCACGGCAAAGCGACTGAACCTCTTTGAATTAATTCAGTAACAGTGCCAAAAAACATAGCATTACTTATAAAGGTGTGATATTACATCAATTATCATGGAAATCAATTATAACTTTGGCAAAGCCATGCGAGAAAGCTAGTTTTTTTTATAACTTATGGAAATTTGTAAGATTTATTTTATTTCAGGGTACAGACATAACAGAAGCATTTGAAGCACACCATCTTAATAACACTAGCCAAAAAATGCTTGAAAAATTCTATATAAGAGACGCACAGACACCTAGAAACTCTCCATTCTCATTCAAAGAAGACGGGTTTTACAAAACGTTAAAAAGATCTGTAATTGAAGAACTGAAAAAGATTCCTAAAACCGTTCCGAAAAGAGCTGACAGAATCACTGATGGACTTCTTTTAACAGTGTTTGTAGCATCTGCACTGTCCGTATACACAACACATTATTTGACTTCAACGATTGCATATTTTGTTGCTTCGTTATGTTTGTGTTGGTCTGTTGTAGCATCTCATAACTATATCCATAGAAAGACGAACTGGAGAATGTATATTTTCAGTTTGTGTGGATGGTCTTACAGGTAATTTTTTTTTGTCACTCTGGACTCGGTTTTGTATGAAACAATCGACTGTTCTTAGAAGTTATATATTTTTTTCTTATTTCATAAAAATACCTATTACTACTTATACTGTTTTTCAGAGATTTCCGTGTGTCTCACGCCCTGTCACACCATCTGTACCCTAACACTCTCATGGACTTGGAAGTGAGTGCTTTTGAGCCTATCGTCTTCTGGAACCCGAGGAAACAGCCGTTCATATGTCATTTTGCCATACTGATCGAGCAAGTGGTTTTCCCGTTCATGTTCCTCATAAACTTCATAAAGAGGTAATTACTAAATGTACCGTTTTAATTATGACTACTTTAATTGTGCTAGATGATATTTATTTCAGATAGTTTATGTTCTTTTATACTGATGAACTAAGTTTCCTTTCTTGTTATTTTCAGGTTCCTTCTTAACTTTATCCGCAAAGACTTTTTCAAGAACCATTACCGTTGGCATGATGGTCTTATCTTCGTCATCCCCACCTGGATGTGGATAATCAGTGGAAACTCTTTGTACAACGTCACCATCATGTGGCTCTGGATCCTCTGCACTGCTAGTTTTATGTTCTTCTCTATTGGATCGAATGCCGCTCATCACCACCCAGATATCTTTAAAGATGGCGATGAAGTTAGGTAATTATTTTTTGTGCTCATAAATAATCAGTTCTTAGAGATAATCTAATTCAATTTTTGTCATTTATTATGAAACGTTTGAATAAGTAAATAATGTTTGGGTTGTCGATTCCAAACATATCCCTGGGCTTCTACAACAGAACTTGTAAAATACCTATGAAGTCACATAACAGAAAAATATTCAAAAAGCAATTCTAGATCAAAAAATTCACTCAAACCTTTTATTCCGTATCAACCGCCTCCAAAATGGTTTATGGAGGGAACAAAACAAAAATGTCCCTTCCATATCAGGTACTAAATCACTTGATCACGCAAAGCGCCGAGTTTTGGGTAGATCTTTACGGCTTTGTCGTAAAACCACCTCGAGTTTATTGATGCTGCGCTGAAGATAGCTAAAGCTTTACATCTGATGTAGTGCTGTTTATCTTTTCGTGAGTTTACCGTAGTGCGCGGTGTCAACACATGAAATCATTTATCAAATGCTTTATTTCATTCAGTTGTTGATAGAATTTTTATTGCGCACTTATTATTATTATTAAAGCGCACATAATCATTGTACAAGAAATATTCAGAGGGTTTGTACCTACGACCTTCGGAATGAGTCGATTGTGCTCCCACTTAGCCAACACGGTTCAAACACTAATCCTTTTTATAATGTTTCAGAAGCGAAACCCTAGATTGGGGAATGCACGAACTGGAAGCAGTAATGGACCGTCACGATATCAACAAAAGCCTCTTCACTGTTATGACATTCTTCGGGGACCATACTCTGCATCATCTCTTCCCGACTCTTGACCACGCTGTGCTTCCGTATCTCTATCCAGTGTTCTTGAAGCATGTTGAAGAGTTTAGAGCTAACTTTAGACTGACTTCTCAGCTGGATCTCATGATTGGTCAGATAAGAATGACCTTGAAAACGGATCCGAATGTTTTAAAACGCGAGTGAGATTTTGTTTGTGAACTAAGTAGTATAGACATATCCTTAGTTGAACTTTTAAAAGGTGAGAAACATAGGAATAAATAATTTTTGGTATGTACCTAATAACCAACTATAGTAAAACCATTTCTGAAATGAACGCCCCTCCACCGAATTCTGTATTTTTTTTTTCTGTGTATTCTGTTTTTCTGTATTTCCTCTCACACGTTGAAATCATCACGGTTTTGTGGAGGGGAGTTCATTTTTAGAATGGTTTTACTAATACATTATTATGTATATAAATAAGTAATTACAAAAATAAGTTATTATTATTGCATATTGTATCTCATTACATGCCTACATATCGATAGAAAAAAACTGTTGTTTTTTAATATTGATATCTATCAATATTGTTTCAATAACAAAATAAATTATATCGATAGGTTGACTTGCTGTTTGATAACATCCACTTTTACTCATATCGGTGACCTCTGCTAGTTCAAAACAAATTTATCATCTATTAGTGGATTATACGTACTCAATATATCGAGTAAAATTTACTTCATAAATCAATAACAATAATATTAATCATCCCAAACTGTGCACGGATCTCCCAAACAGATATCGTTATTCGTATTTATTGGTCGTGGGGGATTTGGTATAACCACCACGCTTACCAGGCGGGTTGGTAATTACATTAAATTGGCACAGAACAAAGCTGCTGGCCGTTTTTGGTAGGTATATTAATCCCTTAATCCTTATTCGTTAAGCACCAACGAGAGAGAATCAAGTGGTTCTATTTTTGTACGAAAAAAGTAGTAAGTAAGTATCATGCTGGTCTCCTCGAGTTCTCATTAAATAAAGTTCTGACGTTGGTTATTAAGTAGATCTTCATCGTGATGAAATGAAAACCAACTTGATGTTAAATATTAAATGGCGACGGTGGCTTATTTCATTTCAATGCTATGACTTCTCCGTGTTAATTATTACGTCCGGCTAGGTTTACACAGTGTAATTTATACAGTCAAACTATTATATTAGGCTTTAGACACGAACAAAAATATGGAATTGCAACTTTATTCTTAAATACTGTTTTCGGAACATACTGTATCATTATTATCTAACACGATGTGAATAAATAAAAAGATCGAATTCAAAAACATTAACGTAGTCAATACAATCTCTTATGTGTGCTAGAGTTATTTGTCTGTATAAATTTATCTTTTCTATTAATTATTATCAACTAGCTTGTTATATAGGAACAGAGTGTGTGTCTGTGTCCAGAAGCGTAGTTATAGAGCAGGACCATCGGAACCATAATATGGTACGACGATATCTGAAAAGTGATCGGACCAACTTGACAAAGGCCTACGCTGGGCCGAGGCGAATGGCAGAAAGAAAGGAAGACCTATGTCCAGGAGTTGGCTAAATATGGGTGAAATGATGATGATGATCTTTGGATGCTAAAAACAACATGATAAGTGTGATTTTTACTGGAATTTCTCATAACAAGGTTTTTATCCGGAGTTGCGTTGCCAATACTGACTGATAACGTATGGAGTTCATAGAATGTACATGGCCGTCTGATTTTTCTAAACTGGTTTGATCTAGTTTAGTCCAGTGATGAAGATGCCTTAGCTCCAGCGGGTTAAATGGGCCGTCTCCAGCAGTCCGAGCCTAAGCACCAAGTACGGTCAACGACAAAAGGTTAACATGGCTCGCTTTAACTCAACTTTAACATTATGTACTTATTTATTTAATTAACATAATCGATTCCCGCCTCAGAATAAAATTTGTACGATCTGCAGATGTTCTTTCCTAATTTCTGGGTGTTCTTTATTTATAATAAAAAATATGTATGTATATTATAATTTATGTGTATCAGATTATCTACTACCCGAAACACAACCACATACCACGTGGCTAGATTTTGCTGTGAAATGAAATGAAATGTCTTTATTTGCCAGAATGTTTGTACAAAAGGTCTTAATTAATATAGTATGTCCAAAAACAAACTAGGCACCTGTTTAAAGGTGTGCAAATCATACTATACAAATAATAAGTGTAAATTGTCCAGAAATATTTATTTATTTTATTTATTGTACAGATTCCGTCACAGAACGCCTTGAAGCAGACTTCATCATTGATATCTTTTGTCTCTGACTGTACTGTACTTATCTTAGTAATTCAACTGAATTTATATTTGCACCGACATCAAGAGGATTAAGAAATAAGAGTGGTATTGCAGGCCGCTTTATTTGGAGGCTCTGGGGCTTTAATGCGATTACTTTGCATGTTTTCGGAGTAAAATTGTGTGTGCTTTAAAATGTTTAATTAAAATAGTTGGTTATTTCAAGCTTCATTATGAGATTTTTAATTATAAGAATAAGAATAAGAATAAGAATACTTTATTGTTAAGTCAGAGGTAAGATCTTAAATTATAGGTACAGGTTTCAACAACTTTATCCATTTCGGACATACAATAATATAAAAAGAATAAAAATTACAAAATTTAAAAAACCTTAATTACTACAAAGTAGAGCATAATTATTAAAAATAAGTATAGAACAAATAGCTTATATCTACTTTTGAAAATATTCTTTCAAACTATAATGCGAGGAGGCTATTAACCATTTTTTTAATTTAAGTTTAAACAATGTCCCATCGAGTTGTTTTAATTCTGGTGATAGGTGATTATATATTTTAATAGCCATAATATAAGTACTTTTATAAAACATAG
This sequence comes from Chloroclystis v-ata, assembly GCA_963691955.1. Classification (NCBI taxonomy): domain Eukaryota; kingdom Metazoa; phylum Arthropoda; class Insecta; order Lepidoptera; family Geometridae; genus Chloroclystis; species Chloroclystis v-ata. The sequence continues at coordinate 2,778,507 of OY829902.1, read as the reverse complement.
AATTGTTGATTTGAGGTATGCATAGGTTATATTTATAATTATTTCTTAAAATATTAGAACGATTAGATTTAATGTTAAAAAAAGTTTAAATTATTCTTGACAAATAGACATAATTCTAGAATATATATGCCAGTAAGGGTAAGAATACACTGTTCTTTGAAAATAAGGCGCAAAGAGTAAGTACTATCTACATTATATATTGATCGTAAACACTTTTTCTGCATAATAAATACCGATTCTATATTAACTGAATTTCCCCAAAAAATTACGCCATAACATAATAAAGGAAAGATATGGCCGTAATATGCATTTTTTGCAATTTCTACTGAGGATACATTTCTTAATATTGACAAAGCGTAACAGTATTTAGATATCTTGGAATTAACTTTGTTAATGTGCGATTTCCAATTTAAATGTGAATCTATATTAATACCCAAAAAATTTATTTCATTTACTTCTTCTACACATATCCCTTTATTATGTATGTTTAAAAAGATGTTAGGAGTCTTATAGTTTTTAAATCTAATTAATTTTGTTTTATCTATATTTACCTTCAAACTAATGACATCTAACCAATTTACTATTTGATCTAGTGTTTTGTTTACTTCTTGTTCGAGAATGTTTATATTGTTATTTAATTGCGGTATAAAAATGGATTGGATAAAATTTTATTCAAAATGGTCTATTGAATTTCCAAAATCTAAATTTTGGATATTCAATAATCATCTTTAAATATATAATTGGCACGACATTGATGACAAAACCATTACTATAAAAATACATAGACACAATAAACTCGCAAAGTGTGCAGAATCAAAATCGCCTTTTCGCTGGATAAAATAAATACTTAGGAATGATTGAGCCGTGAAATGTTCTTGAGAAGTGAGTTCAAAGGATCCTCTTCAATTGAAACGTTTTCACACTCTCGATGAAGATTAAAGTACACACTTTACGCCGAAAAGACTGTTGCGAGAACACAAACAGTAGGTAAGAAGCTATTAAAAGCGAAGTCAAATTATAAGATATCCTAACTTTTCATCAAAAATATCATGAAAATAAAAAAATCAGAAATATACGAAATTTGTAAAAGAAATTAATACTCACATTTCATAAAAAAAATATAAAAAACTAGTAAATATATCAAAAGAACGATAAAAAATAGGTGAGCCTCAAAACCATACAAATCCTCCGCTTTTAAAAAGCTTTTATCCGACACAGTGTTTTTATTCATAGAATTTTTCTCATGCACTATGAATGTATGTATGCCGTGTTGGCTAAGTGGGAGCACACTCGACTTTCATTCCGAACATCGAGGATTCAAACACCGCCGCGCATCTCTGATTTTTCTTCTTGAAAAATTATGTGTGCTTATACACGTACTGAAGGCAAACATCGAGGAAACCGGAATGTTCTTTTTTGAAAAAAATTAAGGACTGTGTTTCACCAGCACGCACTTGAGCCACTTGAGCCAGTTTTAACATTAATTATTATAATTATTTCATAATTATGTAAAAGCTGAAAAATAAGGTTTTAAATACTTACTTCTCATTGAGTATGCAAATTTTTTCTGAGGTGCTCTGCCAGAAGTAAAAGGCGTTTTAACTATATTTTCTATCATCAATTAGTTAAGGAATTAGAATTGAATTGATAGCTGACCCGCAGCTTCGCCCGAAATTTTAAACCTTCCCTGGCTACTACGCTTATTTAAAACCAAAAGCACCTAACTCGGTCCAGCCGTCCTTGAGTTATAAAATTACAACGAAAAGTTACATTGATTTTCATATATTAGATAACGTAGGCAAACATATTTGTGCCATACACTTCAATCATATACTAATATTGTGGGTAACCCAAACTGGACACGACTTTCTCGATTTTTATGAAAGTGTCGATAAAATATTTCCTTCATGGGAAAATAATTGAATTTTATTGAAAGAGTCCGGAATATTTCCGCGTAAATTGACGGAGGCCCGCTATAAATCATGTTGCTCACTCAATTGGCGAAGTGTTTTGAGAACTGAGTTTTATGGCAGTTTCACTTACTCAGCGATATTTAATAGGTAGGAAAGTACATCTTTTATACAAAAATCAATTGCTGTTCGTTAGTCTCGCTTAAACCGAGAAGGGCCGGGCCGATTTAGCTAATTTTGGCCTTGAAAACTTTTCAAGACGTAGTAGTCCAAGGTAGCATTAAAATGCGAAATACGAGAAAAACGGAAAAATCAAGCGGGCGAAGCCGCGGGCGGTTTCAACTAGTTTTTAATCAAATAAATGAATTTCGAAGAAAAAAACTGGTGTACCGATTTAGAAATGTATGGACATGTATGTGTGTTATTAATCTATGCTTAGATTATAAAGCTGTAGAGTTTGTTTGAACGCGCTCATCTCAGGAAATGGGACCAACGCCTATTTGAAAAAGTATTTCAGTGTTGGATAGTACATTTTTTGAGAAATCTATACATATAATTATTATAATGTAGATAACGTAACAAACACTAGCAAAACTGTCGGCGGGTCGGCTAGTATTACTTGAAATGGCTAAGAATTTAAATAAATAAGGAAAATTCAAATTAAAAGCGTAAGTACATAAAATAGTATTTGGTAAGGCTGTAAGCCACCTATAATATTAACCAAACTTAGAGAACATCCTTCGATTAGAAAAAGTACCCTGTTAGTTATTATCTTATTAAAATGTTATCTGCGTAAACAGAAGCCTTTTTGAACCTTTGAGTTTTTCCTATCTCTTGCCTATATTCCACAGGTAAGCCTGTACTTTGCAGGCAAAGTGGCCGAGACAGATAATCTCGCTAAACGAAGCAAAGAAGCAAGTAAAACAATATTTCCTTGCAATAGTTTACATCTTTTTTGTATTTGTCTTGTCTTGTTTCAAATGTATTTGTTAAACTAATATTAGATAAGCAAACAAAGGCCAAACAAGCATAACTTTACAACATGTCTTTATACGCAAGTGGCCCAAAATATCATTTGGGGGATTACAAACGACATCCATTAAAATGTAGGCCGTAATTGAGGGCGTTAATGGAATAGTGAGTATTTGTTAATGTCTTTGGGAAACGAATTTCAGATTTCCGAACACTGAAAGTATATTTTTTATAGTTTAAATTTTGAGTTGAGTTTTGAATGACTGATTCAAATCGGATTAGATTCCTGAATCCAAACATCCAAAATGACTGATGAAAACCAACCAATTTGCCAGACCATGACGTAAATGCTGCCCTGTACTCAAATTACGTGCAAAGTTCGCCTTTGAGGCGGCCGTCGTGGCTACGGCCTGATTACAACACAACTAGCCTCTAATCCACTCAAAAACTGTTGTGTTATGAAAACAAAGATTGGTTTATGCTGAGGCTAGTGAGAAATTTGATTAGGATTATTCTGTTAAGACAGGTTTTTTAACAGTTTAATATGTAAATACTGATAATAAAAAAAAACAACCTTTAATTTATAAAAAAAAACTTAGCAGTACTTATCCATTTTTTTGGTGTTACCTATGTACGTTTTCTTCTTGAAAGCATTCCTAAAAATGATAAAATCAGCTCTAACGAAAAACTGTTCAAATAAAAATTCAAGACGAATCAATCACAGCTACTGTTAATTTTGATGAACACATCTCAATTTGTGGTTGGACAAATCATAGGTAGGTTGGCTAATGTAATAATAACTAGTACATTCCATCGATTACGACAATATTAGTTAAGGGTATGTCAATCACTTAGTCATCAATCATCATTTCTGCCGTTGGCGTCGGATGTCCATTGCTCTACATAATCCTCAGCATTCCTTTAGATGCTATATTTTGTGTAAAACGGACAAACAAACATGCATATACACTTTCCCATTACAATATAAGTATGGATTTGGACGCCTTAACAAAAACATAAAGCAATTACAGAACCGCATGCGATATTGCATTACTAGCAGGCGATACACTGCGGAAACAATTTTTAGCTGTGAGTGATTGAAGTTTAAATCCATTTCTATAGCGCAGACGAAGTAGGGTTTATTGGTCGCTCACTAATGTAATCATTTTACAGGGTATTATTTTATTAATACTCTACAAAATTATCCATGTTATTATATTAAAATAATTAATTTTAAATATACCTACTAGCATATCTCTGTAGGTACTCAGTAATTAATGTCATAATATTGGGGAAATGGTGAATTTACCTAGTGATGCACATTGCTTTGTAAGTCGAGTGTGTCCAACTCAGTACCCATAGTAAATGGAAACATATGATTTGCTAACCAAAACTATGCCCGGTTAAAACTGAATTTAAGTAGTAATTTCCTGATAGGATACGTTATGCCGTGTAGTCATCATCATCACCGGAGTTATATTTCAGATTTTAGGGTCACAGGAGTCCTTCATCTAAATCTAAACCCAAGATCTGAAAACACACACCGTTGCTTGTTCTCAATCAATAACGCATTCACAATTTTAAGAGACCTTGCATGTTAGTATTCGCATTTCAAACACCGATGGATCATCCTGATAACAATATCGCTTTGGTTACGGCATAGAATAGCGTCATATTTCAAACAAATGATAAATGGCGACATCTGGTGACAACTATATGTAACGACGGATGGAAATTGGCTGGGTTTAGATTATTGTCTAGTTTCGTGTCGGTACAGTCAAATGCATGAATAACGTGTATCGAGTGCCAAAATTTCACATCTATGAATACATAAGTAGATACATTTTGCTTTTTTTTGCGATTAGTAATGTATTATGAAATATCCCCGTAGTATTTAATATAATTATAATATATATAATATAATTATAACATAAATATAATATAGGTAGAGCAGTGTTGGCTAAGTGGTATAGTGGTAGGTATTTATGATTATTAAATATCATTTTCTACTAAAAAACGCTCGTCTAAGTGTGACTTTTTGCCCAACAGATTATATATAGTTAAATAAAATTCGAGTATAGTACACAAAATGTTAAAAAAATAATAAATAATACAGAAAATAATTATGTAACTATTCTAAATGATCAAGAATGTAATAAATAATATTAACAGTAAAAAGTAAACCGAAAATTGAAACCTGGAAAAACTCATTTTCAATTAATTATTCCTACTGTAATCAAAGTCCGAGTTCTTATTCTATAAAAGACTTAGGTTTACTCCATTTTTTTTCTTGGACTAGCTGTTATATTCGTATTTTTAAAACCATTATTTTAAGTATTTTTATATTGTTTCTAGTCTCAGTAGTTTGATCTATTCGTGGTTCATCCGTCAAAGAAATCATAATTTAGGGTTATTGAGCTCTTAAAGAAAACTTTATAGGGTAGAGTTATTTTACCATTACCAAATTCCATAGAGATATCGTAGTTTAAATACAATTTATTTGAAACCTATTATTTTAATGCCTTCCCGGAATAACTACCGGAAGACTATACTGTGCATACCAAAACCGATAAGCAAAATAATTTTCTAAAAAATATCCTTTTATGTTTAACTATATCAATTCGTCGTTCCGTTTGCCGTGAAAGACGTACAAACAAATAATTAAACACAACCATATACTTCCGAATTATTTATTTTAGTATGGATATGGATTCGATCCGTCCCAGACTACAAAGACTGGAAGAGGCCTATGCCCAGCAATGGGCCGATACGGGATAAAAATGATGATAATTATAGCCTATGACAAAACGGTAAGCACCGTTTAGTCTTAATCCAGGATCTAACTTCGAAACTTTATCTCAACCTCGCGAATAAGAAGCAGTAATTAAAGCAGGAGATTTGAATGTAAAATTACGGGAAGCATCTGTCTAACTTCCTCAACGAGGAGAATGAAATGAGTCAGGATTGCCTTGAGCAAGAACTTTCCTAGGTTTCTTTAACATTTAGTGGGAATAATCCACAGGAATGAATTGTAGGTGATATTTACTAAGTTAACATTAAATAATTTAAGCAAAAGATTTTATTTGATTGTAAAGAAATGTTTCACATGACCGAATAAACTGGAAATCGTATCTAAACATGCAATATTTTTTGCTTTTTAACCCTACAAAACTAACGTTTTACTACCTTGATAAGCTAACCATTCGTAATTTTGACGATCATTATAAAATGAACCATATTATAAAGCGTGTTATATTTTTATATGGATTTATTGTATTTTCAAGAAATATAGAATATAAATGAAAGATATTTATCACAAAAATCCATATATTAAACCATTAAGGCACTATAAACACGAATAACATATGGCACCACTTTTTCGAGAGCAAAATCACACATCTTATAAACTACGAATAACGCAAAAAATATCAGAAAATTATAGTTTTTTTTAACATTTGTAGAAATAAAACATTGATGTTCATAATTTTTGAACACACATGTTGGTCAAAATACCAATCGAATGTTCACCACCATTGGGAATTTAGCAACTGTGGAAGTTCTTCTTTGTCATTTATCTCCAAAACTAAGCAACTTACCTGTTAGGGGCGACCACCATCCGATGCAGTCTAACAGTCTCTTAGTTGGCACGAAACCTCAAATCCGTAGTTGTAACTGTTGGAAAGTTACTAGACGATATTCTTCCGATGTGTGCAAAAATGACGAACGTTAGCTTTATAGGGTTAACTTGTAAGCACTGTCTATATAACTTGCCAATCATTTTGAACAGCCAAAAATACGTAGGTGCTTATTTTACTTTTTATCTCCGGGATCAGTGTTCGAAAGGCCACAAAACTAACATAAATAGACTTTGGCGCATTTCCTTAACTGAAATAACAGCGCGCGCTGCCTCTGATAACGAACGAGTTCAAAATGCAATTTGCTGGATAAGCAGGGGTCTATTCTTTGTATCTGCGACTTTACATAAAATACCTACCTAACTAACAATAGCGATACTTAAGGTAATAAGTTTCTGATTCATGTTTTTTAAACAGGGTAGGTAGTTAACTAGTTATTAAACAAATATCTTCTCAATTGTTGCGATCTTATAATGTAAGCGTAGTATAAAAACAACTTTACCTACTTCCTTAAAAAGTTGATTTAAATTTTACTGATTCTGAATAAAATTTGTTAAGAAAGACGTAACGATAGTTTAGTCGTCAAAACAAGAGTATTATAATTGTTTTTAATTTAATTTAAATGAAGAACAATTAATTCAATTACAGGCTAACACTGAATGAATATATTTGCCGTCTTGTCTAGTAATCCATCTATGCTAAAACAAAAACTAAATATCTTTGTCCCGTTCAAAATATCGAACTCAACATCGTAGCTAGAATAAGCCCAACTCCCACAGCGAAATGAGAAAAAATAATGGGAGGAATATGCAATTATCCCTTTTTCATTGCCTCGCGACGGTAAAGGTGCGTTAAACGGCGCGCCCTAATGGTACTGCTTGCGATGATTATTACTGCGTCGAAAACGAGGCAGGAAGCAATCTTCACGATTTATCCTGATTTACTTATTTTTCATTTAGAAAATTAAAACGAAGAATTGCTTGGGCGGTTTCTTAAATTTTTTATATTGATAAAAGCAATTATAATATTGTGATACAAATTTGAATTGTTATAATTGACGATTTTACGAGGTGTAATTAAATAAGTGGGTGGGTACCTATTGCTTATTTAAGCAAATTATGATTGGTTTGAGAATTTTGTTAAATTTAGTTCCGGAGATAAGATGTTATGTAAGAAGGTGAAAAAAATATTCTTATTCTTAAGACTAAGATAAAAGTCTAAGTGGTTTTAAAAATTTGGTGGTATTTAAAACTATTCTATAATAATACCAAGTTACTAAACTTCTGAAAAAACTTGATGTTTAACACGTTGAAGCCAAATAATGATGCCAATTTGGGTTTATATTGGAGGATATCTTTAATTGTTTTAAATTTTATTAAATCAATAATACGATAATCGTAATTAATTATATATCATATTCATGGCTACGATAATAATGTTACGCTTTCAATTCGACAAACATTGCCTTCAATAAAAAATCGTTACTCGTGAAATATCACAGGTGCCATGATAAGTCAAAGTTTATTGAAAAAGTATGACACTGCATGAAAGTATCCTAGCGAATAAATCTTACATCTCCTCATTATCGCGCCTGTGATGTTGGCGAAATTTCACGGGAGATTATAAAATATGGCCGCCATTTTTACCGACCTTTGTGGAATGTTGTGAGTTGGTAATTCAAAAAGTGGTTGCCAGGGGAGGCTTGCGTTTTTTTGGTCTAAAGAAATTCATGGAAAACGCCGGAGAATATTAAAAATTAATTACTCTTTTGTGGAAATATTGTATTCTCTTTTGTAGCTATTTTGAGTGTACCATACGATATGATCACCAGTATGGAAGTGGTTGGAATATCAATTCAACCAAGACCTTTGGGGTTATGGGTTATTTTAAGCAGACACATACTTAACTCAATCTTGGGACGTATCATGATGATGATTACTTAAATGGAAGCAGAGACAAATGTTCGCGGTAGAATCAACTGTGCGATAAGCCATTTTTATGTAATTTCGGGAACCCTTTAGACCTTTTCCTCCAGCATTTACAACCCACATGAAAATTCATTACGAGGGTAACCTAAGGGTACCCAATAATTTATTTTTCCCAAAACAGACCCTGTATTAAGCATGGCTTCCGCACCTCTCGGCGCAAGTTATCCGTTTAATGCGCCAAATGTTCTGTGAAATAACCTCATACGTGGAAATAGATGCTACCATTGTTTTAACTAGTCTTACATTGTGTTCTGCTTAGGTTAATACAAGCTTACTTGTTTAATTCTTTCTAAGCTCTAAAAAGATGCTACTCTGGTATCGTTTCTAATAAGCACATAGCGCTTTGTCTTTCTTCCTATCGTCATCACTAATATAGTAACTTGGGCCGTATTATTATATATTTTTGTTATACATATACGAGTATATTATAACACCCAGACACCCGGAACAAATATCTGAAGATCGTTCAATTTTGTTTCGAGGCAAGAATCGGACACGCAACCTCCTGCGTCGCAAGCAGACCTTCGCCCGCTGCGCCACAGAGGTCGTCGATTAAACTTGCCCCAAGCGCCAAAACAATAAAATCTAAAAGTATCTAGAATATTTTTTTTTAAATAAACATTTCTACTCGTATGACCTGAAATAACAAGACCGAAGCGTTTAATCCCTTAACCCTACAAAGGTCAGGCAAAGTATTGAACCCTATGCTGAGCCAATATTTGCGGGTAGATCGACAAAATTAATTACGTGATGTTTAAATTACATAAAAAACAGGTTGACAGTTTCAATTCTCTATATTACTTAAAAAAATATTCTTACTCTTACTTACCTAAGAACATAACTAAAGATATTTGGCGCTTATGTATACAAAGGAATAAAACAAAAAAAAACGAATTTAATAAAATATATTATACTCAGGTCCACCGTATAAATTTATAGGTTATATTACTACCTATAAACGTAATAAAAAACATTTAACAGTAACAAAAATCCCGATTTCAGTGTAAAAGTTCTCCCCTGCCGTAATTGGAAATATGTAATTAATTTGTCTGCTCTTGCATTAAAGTGTTCATCAAACTAACACTCTAAAGGTGCTTTTCCACCAGAGTTAAAGTTGCTACGTTTGAATTTTTACCAATAAAGGAGCTTCTCTACCATCTCGGAAACAGGATAAATGATAAAGTGCCTGATTGATTATTTCATGGATATTAAGTGTTATTTTATGATTAATAAATTATATTTTTGTTAGCAGGGGGGTAACTAATACGAGAGTTTGTGTAAATAATGTATTTATTTTATGACTAATATTGACCTCGATGCGTATGACCGGGGATGGTGGGATCTGCAAAAGACCGGGACCAATGGAAGGACATGGGGGAGGTCTCTGCCCTACAATGGGACACCATAGGCTGATAAAAAAATGACATCCCATTATATTAGTCCATAACCATATCATGATGTTACTTTAGTCTATAAGGTTTATATTTTCATATGCCCATACATATTTATACCATAAGGGCGACAATATTTTAATTTGCTAGATATACACTTATTTCCGCGGTAAACATTATCATTCGCATTTCTAGAATTCGCAAAATTATAATTAAACAGCAACCCAGCTGCAAAACTTTGATCAACTATTCTAAATTAGCGAAACCACGCTAGGTAGTATGTTGAAAACTTAAATTGGAACTTGTAAGCTAACGTAGCTGTGGCTGCACATGCTGGGGGACAGTTTGGGATTAAGACAACTCTGGCATTTGGTAAGTTGGGTGCAAGAATTTGTGAGCAATTTGCTGTGAATGCAGTTGACTTTGGAGGGATTCCGCACAAAATCGCGACAATAGACAATGAAACTCAAATTGTCTGTGGTATAAGCACAAGTAGTAATTAGTACTCAGATAAATGCAAGTACCTATTTGGACACACACAAACAGCTTTAAAGCTTTTTTATTCTCGGAGCCTGTACTTTTGTAAAAATAATAAATAGTGTTTAATTTCATTATGATGAAACTATCAGTGTACCATTTTTTTTTATTGAGTCTTCAAGTGCTGATTCTTTTTTATATTTAATCTATTCAAAAACAATGCAAATTCTCAATATTTTTCTGCCAAACTGCAATTCATTTTGTCGGCATCCAGCTATAACTGTCAGGTGTCACAAAGACCCATTTTGCTACCTATGTATAGTAAAACCATTTCTAAAATGAACGCCCCTCCACCGAATTCTGAATTTTTTTTTCTGTGTATTCTGTTTTTCTGTATTTCCTCTCACACGTTGAAATCATCACGGTTTTGTGGAGGGGAGTTCATTTTTAGAATGGTTTTACTATACCTACCTACTTGTAATTACTCCAGTAGGTACCTATTGAAGTCTCGGTTCAAACAAGGTGTTTGCAAAAAATGTGAGATCGGAACTACAATAAGGAAGCGGATTATAAGAACCGTAATTTCTAACGTTCGAACAATAACAGTCCCACGAAATTACAATCAATTGTCTCTTATATCTCAATAACAATTAACAATGTTATCGGCCGATGTTTGAATCCCAATTCTAACAATTGTAATTTGGACTTGTTCCTGTGTGTATTTTAAATATTTTACTTCGAAATATTTAAGAATAAGCTTGCTTTCGTTAAAATGTATTAAAAAAATAACAAAAATTACTATTTAACACAAGAATAAATAGCATAATACCTATTTCTTTAAGAGAGGTTTAATTGTGCCTTAGACTCGTTTAACTAAATAAGTGTAGGTGATTGATACGAGTATATAAACAATTTAAGCGGTAAGACTTTAAGGAAATAAATTAATTAAAACCCCTTGGGGTTTTAAGTAATTATTGTATTTACATAAACATACATATATTACATTGTATAAAAATCATAAATAATTTTATTTTAATTAAATCGAACAATACTTTACAAAATCATTTCGCAAACTTTATACTCTATTCCCAATTAGATACCACTTTGTATCAAGTAGAAATTATGAAATAAATTCGTAACGAGCAACCACTTCCTTCCCAAATTACTTTACACAAACAAAAACTAGAAAATGACGTAAATCAACATTCCGAATTCCAAAAGGTAAACAAGAACAATTTCCATTTGGTAATAATCCCGACCACATTCCGACCCAATCAAAACTGCGGTGTGAAGTTCGTCCGAACTGCGATACCACTCAGGTAGCGCTCAAAGGCGAAGCAATTTGCTAATGTTATTTGTAGTTCTCAACTGCAGATCTATTAACTTCTAAATATTGCGTAGATTATACATGTCAAGTTAAATTTTGTTTTACAAAAGCATTATGAATGTCGCGCACTCAAAAATATAGATAATTACTTTACAAATATAAGTATATTTGATTTGCAAGATTTTATCATAAAAAGCATTACTAAAAAAAAGCACTCCATACATAGGATGCCTGGAAGAAATCGCTCACAGCTATAAGGCCACCCATTGTACTCCAAATGGTTTAGTTTTAAGTTTTTATTGTGTGTTTCTGTTTTTGTGGTGTGCAATAGGTAAAGTATATTCAATTCTATTCTACTCATTAGAAACTTAATCCACGATGGATGGTGAAGACGACATAACTGGGAATCCTACGGTAGCCTATATCCAGCGTAGCCCGACACCCACGTTGCCAATGATTTTTTTAATAAAACAAAAAGATTATCACTACTGCATACAATTAACTACTCTAATTAACAAGTATGACTAGAACAGTATTACATGTTAACAAAACATCTATTTACAAAATGTTTGCGCAACGACCAAAATGCGTCCAAACTAACTCAATTATGTAATGGTTTGTTTTAAACCAGATTAAATTCCACTTAAATTTTGTGAAATTTTGATTTTGTTAGTTTAATTATAAATTTGTTACGTATACCTTGTTAAAATTGTTTGATTGAAATATGTTTTAATTACGTTTCGAAATAGTCTTTGTTATAACCAATATGTGTAGAAAAATGATTTCATGTTAATTTTTGAAATACAAAAGACGTTTTTAGTAAGTATTAGGACTTAGAAATATATGTATCTAGTAGGTAAATAATGCCTATATAAATCTGTCTCTCTAGTCTAGACTTTCTGTATAACTTTTTGAATAAACTATCAAGGTGTAATATAATAAACTTAAAAATAATGATTTTACTGATTAGTCTGGCTAAATTAGCCGATGAAAAAATGTCACAAGTGTTTTGAGTTTTTAATGACATTGATTTAAAATATTTACATTCCCACAGCTGGGACACGGGGACTTCTCTCTTAACGGGAGAGATTAGGCCTTAATTCACTACGCTGGCCAAGTTCGGGTTGGTGAGTGTCACATGTCCATTTCAAAGTTTTCAGAACATGCAAATTCCTCACCTTTTTGCCTCACGATGTTTTCCTTCACTATTAGAGCACGTGTTTTAAAACCGCAAATACATTTTTCAAGAAATACTATCTGAAAATCCAGAATTGCGTGGCGGGGTTTGAACCCACGACCTTCAGAATGAAAGTCGAGTGGCCACATAGCCATTACGGCTTACCTACATACGATTGTCTCTTTGACGATAATGGGAGCTACAAAAGCGATAGCGAAGAATCTGTTAGTAAATTAACAGCTTGTGTCACTCTCAAACGGCAGTTAGAAGCCTGATTGAAGGTGTCGGTGACTAGTTGACCTGATGACGTCATGAGGCGAAAGTACCGCATTCCATACATATTTACTCACGAGTCGGTACTGGTAGGTACTAACTAGTTGCTGAACGAAAGGACGCATGAAGATTTCAAACTAAATAATAACGAAACTATAAAATAACTGTACCTTCATATTGAGACAGACGGGAAATCCACGAACCTTTTTAAAGTTTCTTGCAGTCCCTTGGTCCTGAAGAAGTCCCACGTTTTGGGACAAAACTGTTGAGCAAATTCAACGTAAGAAAGGTAACTTAAGTAACTTAACTCCGACAAGAAATTCATAATAAGTTCTCGACTTCACGGATTGACCTTGGTATTTAAGATTAGGATTTAGGATATCGAAGATCATTGCGCTACTTAATATTATATATCTTTTTAAAAACGACGACGAACTATAAACAGTCATATGGCTAGTACGGAGCTAATTTTAATTTTATGTTATGAAACTTCTCTTGAGTCAATAAAATATTAGTATTTTGTATTTATAAACAGAACCAAATGAGCTCATAGCTAAGAAAAAGACTAGAGTACATACTTTCAATCTAAAACAAAGGTGACAAAAGCCGTTGTGTGAACCTTTTTGGTATGCTGCCCATTATTATGGGGACCACGTTGCAATGTAGAGGCAAGTAACAGTAGTCTGACTGCTTAGATTTTAAACAGGTAGGTAAGGAATCACGTTTTAGGGCATGCTTAAACCGACATGGCTAAACGGATTAGATATGTAGTTTGCTTCGGCTTAGAACGCAGGACAAATGGCGAATGGCCCTGCCAAATGCTTGGTTTATACAATTATACATTAATTGCAGCAAACGCAACGAAAATGTTGGTGTTCTATATAATATAAGTTACCATCTTTGGAATAAGTGTGTTGTATAATTTTTCAGACCAATATTCGCTTTTTTATACTCCATAAATAAAATTAAACTCGTCGCACGCATTTAAATTTTATAAGAGGTAGGCAAGGATCTTGGTAATTTTGTCAATAATTTTATTTTGTCAATCATCCCATACTGATAAATTGATTCAATAGAAAAAAAATGCTTAGATTTTCATGATTTTACATACCATTTTACATACCTATGTATATACAATAATGTACCGACATTACGGATATCCCCTAAAATACCTGTCTTTTACTAGGCAAGCAAAAAGAATGCCCGCAATAAAACAGGCTCAGGTAGATGTACCAAAGGAAGTCTTTAGAATAAATCAGTATTATCAAGAGGTATTGTCAGCAAGCAAAGCCTGTTTGTGTGCGTGCGCCTTATTCTGATTCTTACCTGCGCGCGCGCCGCTGCCTCGAAGAAAGCCTCAGTGCTGAATCGGCGGCCGACCCGACCGCACCGGGCTACGATGTGGACCCTGTGACTCCAGTGTTGTGAATTTAGTGTTCAAGCAGAGTGTTCGTGCGTTAACCCCAACCCTGATAGTGCATAACCGGATTTTGTACTCAGAACGCCCCGCGGCGTCGAAAAGGTACGTTTTAGTCATCTAGTCTGTTAATTTAAGGTAATGTGAAAGTTGTGGCGGCTTGAGGAGTCGGTTGACACACTTTTGGTTCAGGTGTGGTGGTTGGCAGGTGGGCGCGCCGTCTCACCGATACGTGTGCGGCCAAAATTCCAATCGCGAGAACCGCTTTCGGTGGAACTTTCATCCGTATCTGAGAAATGACTGCATTCGAGTGCTACATCACCGCCTCATCATGAATCATTCTTTTTTTAAAAACCTAACTTCGTCTCACATAGATAATCATAGATAGAGATTTATGAGGCTATTCTGAAACTCTACTAGATTGTTAGAAAAGATTTCAACGCGCTCTACTGGACTGTATTCCGTAATCTGTGGCCATACGAGCCAATGAATATCGAAGTCACCCGTTAAAATTGCTGTAACCGTATTATCGAGGCTTTTATCCTTGTTTTAACGGCTTTATTGGGTTCATTTCAGTTTTAAATTGACTTAGAGTAGAGCTGGGGGTAATTTCGTTCAGTTTTATTCTCAACTCTTTTCTAAATTCATATTACTAATTAGTTATTAAAGAAATGACCACGAACAGTAGATACCTTTGTTCTTTCTTTACTATATTTCTTTTTACTGTATGTTTTCCGCGTAAATCCTGCTTATATTTATTATAAATGCGAAAGTTTGTGAATAGTATGATTGTTGCTATTTTACGCAAAAAATTGTAAATGGATTTTGATTAAACTTCACAATATGAGAACTTACATATCAGTATAAAATATCAGCTACTTTTAAGCGCGGAAAAATTATAACCCAGGCAAAGCCACGGGTGGAAAGCTACAACAATATAAAATCAAATATATTATTACGAGTCTAAGTCTAAACAGTATCAGTAGTATCCGCAATACAAATTAGCTAATGACACAAACATTTGCCAAAACAGTCCTGAAAGAATCCGTAAAAACAATTCCATAGTGCGGACAGAGTGGAACACGGCAACAAGTGCAGCTAGACCGGTTTGGCCCGACGTGCTTGACTGCATCCCCTGCATCTGCATCGTAATGAGTTAACGCCCTCTTTAGAGGAGAAGATTCTTGTTTGTCTGTGATAAGAATCGCTTCAAGAAGGAACTGTGTTGATACGTATTACTACTAGTCTTAGTTAGTTAGTTACTTTTAGAGAAATAAACGCACACTGAAAAGTTTATCGTATGGTAGGTTCCTACTTAAGGTTCTTTTAGGTGACGATGATGGTTATTTTAAAATGAAGAAAATAATGACGTACTATGGATGTGGCCTATATTTAATAGTGTACAGGATCTAAGATACAGGAAAAAAGTTCCGCCTTTGTAAGATCAAGCAGTATTAAGACGCTGTGAGTCGCTAAAATAGCGGTCAATTTGTAGTTTTAGTAAAAGAACATTAATAAAATAAATAAATATTGCTGGACAATTCACACATCGACATCTAATCTTAAACATAGCCTAACCGAAAATCAGCCATAAACATACTTTATTACGATTAGATACGTAATTATAAATTATGTAGTTTTCGTTACACCGTTTCGCAGCATTATGAGAGAGTATACCAAATATAAATTTATGAGCTTAGTTAAAACACGGAACATATTTTATTATTCTAGCACAAAAATCAGCTACCAAAACTGGAAACGAATACTATGACAGCGCGTTTTTTTATTCGTAGTTTTAATTAATTTACCTACTTTATAAAATTTTATAACATATATACATATTTATACGGCGTAGTGTCGATTGTACCATTGATTAGTATTAGTACCATCAATGGTACAAATGACACTACTTTGTGTCATTTGTACCATTGAAAAACATACAAGTTTATACCGCGTATTTACTCGTGAAAAAAAAAACAAATTCAAAGTAATAATTTCGTCTCAATCTTATTTTATTATATTTATTTATTAGTTCACAATACAGAATAAAATTACTTACAACTTGAGTAACTCAATTAATTCTTACGATCTAGATTTATACAAACATGTCAACATAACAACATTATAAAAGTGTTGCAATAATAACAAAAAATTTTGCTGAAAGCTATTCCTAAAATATAACAAAAATATTTAATATTATTATTATTAATATTATGATATTTAAGTTTGACAGCTGTCATTGAAAATGTTGCTCTCTCTAACACCTGTCGATTGAACTTTGTACGGGATCTCTAGGCCAAGCCGTTTCAGAGTTATGGCAGTTTAAAGTTTGACAGCTGTCATCGAAAATGTTGCTCTCTCTAACACCTGTCGATTGAACTTTGTACGGGATCTCTAGGCCAAGCCGTTTCAGAGTTATGGCAGTTTAAAGTTTGATAGCTGTCATCGAAAATGTTGCTGTCTCTAACACCTGTCGATTGAACTTTGTACGGGATCTCTAGGCCAAGCCGTTTCAGAGTTATGGCAGTTTAAAGTTTGACAGCTGTCATCGAAAATGTTGCTCTCTCTAACACCTTTCGATTGAACTTTGTACGGGATCTCTAGGCCAAGCCGTTTCAGAGTTATGGCAGTTTAAAGTTTGACAGCTGTCATCGAAAATGTTGCTCTCTCTAACACCTGTCGATTGAACTTTGTACGGGATCTCTAGGCCAAGCCGTTTCAGAGTTATGGCAGTTTAAAGTTTGACAGCTGTCATCGAAAATGTTGCTCTCTCTGACACCAATCATTTGCGCCTAGTACGGCATCTCTAGGCCAAGCCGTTTCAGAGTTGTGGCAGTTTAAAGTTTAAGAAAATGTTGCTCTCTCTAACACTTGTCGATTGAGCTTAGTAAGGTATCTCTAGGCCAAGCCGTTTCAGAGTTATGTTATGTTTTCATTTTGACAAATGTCATCTAGACACCTATCAGTTTATAAGTTAAACTGTTTCAAGGATAATCATTTAATACCTTAGGACAAAATACATACTTCGTCATCATCATGTCAGCCGTTGGACGTCAACTGCTGGACATAGGCCTCCCTTCCTTAACGACCTCCAGGTATTACGGTCGGATGCAGCCTGCGTCCACCGTGAACCAGCATTGATCATTTTCAAGAAAATTTTCAAAGTGGCCAAGATATTATAAGCAGAAACATCCAAGAAGGTTTTGTTCCTCAATGAATTGTTGGAATTATTTATTACAACTAAACACCCTATTATATTTTTTTATGTATATATTCGATGCAATGGTACTAGCGACACGTGCTAGTGTCGGTAGTACCATTGATGGTACAAATGACACAAAGTAGTGTCATTTGTACCATTGATGGTACTAATCAATGGTACAATCGACACTACGCCATTTATACAGGGCCTGATAGCATTAAAAATAAAACTCATTGCATCAACTCAAAATCTTCGTTATGTTTATTTTTATTCAAGGTTGAAAATTGTTGGTAGTTATTTATTTTACGATACAGGCGTACTTTAATTCCTTAATTACATCGTTGTAAAAAATAAATAATTTAACTTTACATTTAACAACATCTTTGTTTTCAAACAAAGAAAGGTCTGTTGTAATATAAATTATGAATAGTTACTGTAATGGGTACATTAATCCATCAAAAGCAAAAAAGTTAATTTGACGGGATGTAATAGGATTCTCTTCTGAGAAAGGATCAAACAAGAAAGGCATAATAAAGAAACGAGGCTTAAGTTATGAATTCTTTATTCAACGTACTAAGTCAAAACAAAATGGATAATATTATACACGGAAAAGGAAATGCTGATGAAACGAAAATGTTCACGAGAGATCAATGGCGGAAGAGAAATTTCACTAACACGAGTATTATTTTTAACATCACGTATGAATATATGCAAAATCGTAGAAATTTCTACAGTAAATTGTCACGTCGAACATTGAGCCATTCTTAATGTACTAGAAATTGTCTTTATGAAGGTCGTAAAAGATATTAACCACTTTTCTAGAGCATAGTAAAGGCATTGATTAATGTATAATTATGCAGCCGAATGTAATGGAGAAAGTGTTTGTCGAAACGGATTATTAGTAGATATTTTCTCCAAATCTGCATAGCAAATGTTGGCCCGCATAGAGAGTGTAGTTACGAAGCTAAATTGCGTAACGAATGATAAAAAATTATACACAGAACATTCGCCAAAAAATTTGGTTTACCATCCTACTTGCTGAATAAATTTCATAGATAAAATGTTTATGAATTATGAATCTACTTTGTAATGAAAATTAAATACTTTGTCTTGGTATGGATTTTCTAAGAACATAATAAAACAATAGTGTTTTTAAATGTTTTAGTTAGGTTAGAACTAAACAACACAGTACCTATATTCGCACCTACTTATACTCACATTTTTTAAAAACATAACGTTTGGTTTGCCCCATATACAAGCTTTAAATTTACTACGGGGTTAAAAGTTGTTGCGTAAATTGTCCAGCAATTATTTATAAATTATTTGAAGGCGCTTAAAGTCAGTTTGTGTCGATTATCTACTATTGTACATGTATTGTATAATGCCATGTATTTTCAATAATTTATATTCGGTTTCAGTTATTATTATCATACTCTAAATCATAATAGATAATACATGCACCTAATATGTATTTCTCAATATGTGTTCCTTATCCGATAAAGCAAGTGTTCTATTAATTAGATGAGCAGGGATTGAACCATTAGGTAACTCGAAATTTAAGACGAGTGTACTCACTACGACCACAGCTTGTATAACAATTAATTGTTCAAAGATTCATACTTCTATTACATCAACAAGTCGCCAAATTCCTCAATACTCCCACGTCATTACCCAACATTGCCAGTTTAATTTACGGGTAACAGCGTTATGTAAGGCAACATCTAAGTGTGTTCTATCTCGTCCCGTGTTTTAGCTATAGTTATATTGTTAGAGTCGTCTTTCGATTGGCGTATGTATGGTTTACAACGGTGACTGGCCCGTTATCGGCAAGAGGGTCAGGCGCGTGCGCTTGCACATACTTTCAACATTATTATTCGACCTGAAATACGCGTACTGTCGGAACTGCGAAAACGGGCTTCTTGATTGCTATGCAAATGTGTCTTTGGTTTTGTTTGATCGATTATTAAATAATGTCAGAATTAATTAAGTTTTTTAATTATTTCATAAGTAGAGGACAAAGTGTTAAACCTTGAATGGATATTTAAATTCTGATTCGCAGAGATGTTTTCAAAATGAATAATAAGTTAATACCTGCTGTATTTGTATATAATAATAAAACTTACTTGATAGGTACCTACTTCTACTTACCAATGATAAGTAAGTAGAACATCTTAAAATGTTGATAGATAATAATAATAATAAATCATTCGGTTATTATTATAACTCGAAAGGAACGTCAAGACAAAGACAGAAATATACCTTGCCAAATGCCAAGTAATGAATGTCGTATTGTCAAGACTGGTTATTTTATAACATGCCGAATTATGTTACTAAATTCAACACAACAGACACAAGGTCCTGTGGCGCAACGGATAACGCGTCTGACTACGGATCAGAAGATTCCAGGTTCGAATCCTGGCAGGATCGAAACTTTTTGCACTATTATTTTTTTACTAGATTACATAACAATATATCAAACAAATCTATTTTTAGTTATTTTATTATTAACTACAGTTAAAATATTTAGTTATTTTACTAATTGAACTCTGTTACATTGTTTCATTTTATCAAAGGAAATGTACCTATAAAGATTTAAAGATTTAAAGATTTATGTCATTTATTTCCATAAAATCCTAAAGATCACTTGGACAAGTCAATAAATACAACACATTATTAAATAAAATAAACAATGGAAACAAGGTTGACATAAAAATATGTTTCGTTTTTTTAAGCACTGAATTGAGAAACATAAAGAACAATCAGCTCATATCTGAATTTAGTACAATTATTTGTTAGTTTGTTCTTTTCTTTAAGATATTGGAGCGGATTCCATCCCATGCAGTTTTATCTTCTAAATACTCTGATATTTTATAATATGATTTTGAAATAAGATGTTTTTTTACCAAGTTTTTAAATTTAGTGATAGATAATTCTTGCAATTCTTTGGGAATCTTGTTATAGAAGCGTATACATTGCCCCTTAAAAGATATATTAACCTTATGTAGCCTAGTAATATGTAAAGCTAGTTTTTCCTTATTTCTAGTATTAAAATTATGTCTATTACTTTTCTTAGGAAAACTATTGATGTTTTTGTGGGTATACATTAAGACTGTATAAATATATTGACAGGGAATTGTCAATATATTTATGTCCTTGAATGTTTCACGCAAGGATTCTCTTGGGCTCATTTTATAGATAGATCGAACAGCTCTTTTCTGAAGCACAAATATATTATTCAGTCGTACATCTCCAGCACTCCCCCAGAGTAAAATGCCATACGACATAACACTGTGAAAATAACTGAAGTAGACCAGTCTAGATGTAGTTACATTAGTTAAATAACGGATTTTTTTAACAGCAAAAGCCGCAGAACTGAGCTTTTTCGATAACTTATCTATGTGAGCGTCCCATTGAAGCTTACTATCTAGTGTTATGCCTAAAAATACAGTACTTTTTACTAACTCTAAGTTTTTATCCTTTATTTTAATATCTGCCTTAACTTGTTTAACATTTGGTAATGTAAATCTTATACATTTGGTTTTATTTTCATTAAGTAACAAGTTATTAGAGTTAAACCAATGAACTACTTTCGAAATAGCGTTATTCACCTTGTCATAGTTATTGGTACGTCGATTCATTTTAAACAAAAGAGAGGTGTCATCAGCAAATAACACTATTTCGTGATCATTCTTTACAAGATGGGGTAAATCATTTATGTATATTAAAAAGAGATACGGGCCCAAAATTGATCCCTGCGGTACACCCATTGAAACCAAAGACCCTGGGGACCGCTTACCATTAACATCAACTCTTTGAATCCTTTCACTTAGGTAAGAAGCAAAAAGATCCAAAGAGCTGTCTCTAATTCCATAATGATGTAATTTTCTGATTAATGTTTCATGGTCTACACAATCGAATGCCTTCGATAAATCACAAAAAATTCCTAAAGCATCTTGCGACTTTTCCCACGCATCATAGATATGCGTTAGCAACTCTGCGCCAGCATCAGTAGTGGACCTGCATTTGGTGAAGCCATATTGCCTATTGTGTAATAAATTATTATTATCAAAATGCTGTGAGATTTGTAATAAAATAAGTTTCTCAAATATTTTACTAAACGTAGGCAGTACCGATATTGGCCTAAAGTTAGTCGGATCCGTCGTAGTACCAGATTTGAAGAGAGGTACAATTTTGCTGTGTTTCATTAAATCAGGAAATACACCACAGTCAACGCATTTATTAAAAATGTAAGCTAATTCAGATGCAAATGTATGTAAAAGTGATTTAAGTATTTTTACCGAGATACCCCAGAGATCTTTGGTTTTCTTTACATTTATAGTTTTGAAAGCTTTTAAAATGTCTTCTGTGTTTACATATTTAAAGTGAAAGTCTACTTTACAAATGGGTACATTTTCTTTTAATAATGACTCTGCAATGCTATATGATGAGTTTAATGTTCTAGTAGTAGACACAGGGATGTCAGTAAAAAAGCCTTCAAACGCTTTTGCTACATCAAGATCATTTTGAATAACAATATCATTTATTTTAAGTTTAAATTCTGTATTAGAGTTTAGAGTTCTACCGGTTTCATCATTAATTATTTTCCAGGTAGTTTTGACAATGTTACTACTATTTTTAATTTTTGAACTAATATAATTTGATTTAGCTATTTGACAAACAGTTTTGAAAATTTTAGAATATGACTTAACTTTATCTCTGAACTCTTTACAGAAGTTAAACTGTTTTTCATTATACAATTCATATAATTTTTGACGGCTTTTATGTATACCCACAGTTGCCCATTCGCTAAAGCCAGGCTTGTCGGACACTACCATTGACTTGGTGGTGAATATTGAACTAAAAATATTATTGAAATTATTAAAAAATGTACTATAGAGTTGACTGGGATTACTGTTACTGTAATCAAAAGGAAGCTTTAAATCCCAGGTTGATTTAAACCTCTCAAATCGGTTGGTAGTGACCGGTACATAATTTATTATCTTTTTGACATATTTTGGTCTATCTTTTATTTCAAATTTTACAAATTGCCCTAGGTGGTCTGATTTTAAGTTACTGATTATTTTTTTCTCAATTATATTTTCATTTGGGCCAGTGAATATATTGTCTATACATTTTGCTGATGTTTCAGTTATTCTTGTTGGTTGGGAAAACAATGGAAACAAGTTGTAAGAGCTGAATAAACTACATAACCTAGTACTTAATGCATTAACTTCTAATAGGTTAATGTTGAAATCACCGCATATAGTAATACTTTTACTTGTATTGCATATCTTCAGTAAAATGTGGTCCATGACCTTCTCAAATATCTCATATGAGGCCGAAGGGGGTGTATATACGCTTACTATAAGACTCCGCTCCAACTCTACACATGCTACCTCAATTTGGCTTTCAACTGACAAGGATGTAATATCTTGTCTATTTTTAAATTTTAATGTCTTATTGACTAATATCAAAGAGCCTCCTCGGATAACATGTGTTCTACAAAATGAGCTACCAACCTGGTGATTGGGGAAGTTAAACATGAGCTCATGGTCTCTAAGCCAGTGCTCTGTAATACATATTATATCAATATTAAAAGAGTTTAAATACAATTCTAATTCAAATAATTTACTATTTAATCCTTGAATATTTTGATGCACCAAGTTGGTATAACATTTTGCATTTTGTTTACAATTATTTATTTTATTGTGTTTTTTGTGATTCATACTATTAGATATTTTCTCAGAATTATTATTACTTCTATTTAATTGAATTAATTGGCAAGAGATTTCCTCTTTTGTCTTATAATCTAATTTAAAGAACTTGGATAAAATTCCAAGGACTTTACTATATTGCTATGCTCAAAAGAAGCATTTTTTATAGCCAAATTATTGGCTGTTATACTTAAATAATAACTTAGCGAATCAGCTAATTGTCTTGTGTAAAAGTGTGGTAGGTAATAATTACCATTGGTCAAATAAAATATATTACTAACTATACTGTTAGTATCAATCACATGTATTACAGGGTTATTGCATGAAATAGTATGCAAGTATACACTATACTTAGTTAAGTTCAAAATAACCCGAGCATTGTTGAGCCATTTGAAATGAGCGCACCCGGCTTTCTGCACTATTTACAGTACAAAGACGGCTAATGAATTCGATTATCCAGAGAGTCCGCTCTGTCGCACCGACTTGGGACCCTACAATCGACTCGACAAATGTCTAGGCATTTCCTTTATCAACTACCCTTTAATACAAAGGAATAGAGTTCTTATTTGAACGGATAAAGATGATAAACGTCGACGTTTTAAGAGTAAAATGGATGATGTAGCACGACATTTTTACGAGGAATTCACAAACCATTGAGCAAAATGCTTTTGTGGTAGCTAATGAAAAGGCGGCATACAATATTTAGGTTAACCTACATGTTGTATACAAAAAATATAAAAAGTAGGCATATTTGCTGATCTTTACAGATTATATAAACTGAATTACGCATGAATTTAAACCATGAAGGATTCATATTCTAATTCTGCTGGTTTTTGAATCACGTGTCCGAAATCCATATTGTACATTCACCTTTGGTCGCCAGTGCCCACCATTGGTCCAATCCACATACAAACACGTTAATTTGCATACATTTATGTGTAACGGTTAGACCTGTCGTTGGAACGGTAGAGATGGCACTGTCTTGGTCACTGTCATGATACATTCGATGGAATTTGAAGTTCACGGCCCTCATTTTACTGAACGACCAGAATAGTAAGACAAGTATTCATAAATAGGCATCTATTCCATTAGCCTAATTAAGTTTTTTATTTGCACATTGCCTAGAAACATTTTTCAGAGTAATGCGTCTTCAAAAAGTATGTTTACTAAAAAGGAAAAAAAATACGAAGAGTTTATGTCTGGAGGGCTAAGAACACTAATACTTTACATTACTTTGCACTATAAAGGTATTAGCTATAAAGTGCAAAGTAATGTAAAGGCTTCAAAATTCGTAACAGTAAGGCAGACTTGTATGGCAAATCAAAACGCACAAATTTTCTTGGTCATCAAAATTTATACTCAAACTGAGATTTGCAAAGTTTAATCTGCAATTTGATTGCTTCCCCTCAAACAGACGTTCCATTTCGTTTACACAGGGGGAACATTAATATGTTACAAATCTGAATATTGCACCAAATTGCGCATTTTCCTCTGAGATGAAGTTTGCTCCACATTTAGAACTAATGCTTTGAACTGACAGCATCAGCATTTAACGGTTCAAAGGTAAACGGACTGATCAACTATCAATCTTATAGAACCTATCAATTAGGTATTTGAAAATGTATATCTTACTAGCTGATCCGCCCGTGGCTTCGCCTTCTTTATAAAAATACGAAGAGTTTATGTCTGGAGGGCTAAGAACACTAATACTTTACATTACTTTGCACTATAAAGGTATTAGCTATAAAGTGCAAAGTAATGTAAAGGCTTCAAAATTCGTAACAGTAAGGCAGACTTGTATGGCAAATCAAAACGCATAATTACCAAATTTTCTTGGTCATCAAAATTTATACTCAAACTGAGATTTGCAAAGTTTAATCTGCAATTTGATTGCTTCCCCTCAAACAGACGTTCCATTTCGTTTACACAGGGGGAACATTAATATGTTACAAATCTGAATATTGCACCAAATTGCGCATTTTGCTCTGAGATGAAGTTTGCTCCACATTTAGAACTAATGCTTTGAACTGACAGCATCAGCATTCAACGGTTCAAAGGTAAACGGACTGATCAACTATCAATCTTATAGAACCTATCAATTAGGTATTTGAAAATGTTTATCTTACCAGCGGATCCGCCCGTGGCTTCGCCTTCTTTATTCCCATGTTTTCTCACCTTTTAAACCTTCCCTGGGCTACAACGACTACTTTAAAACCAAAAGCACCTAAATCGCCCCAGCTGTTCTTGAGTTATAAAAATACAACGAAAAATGGCATTGATTTGTTTATGTATAAGGATTTATAAGATTATGTTCTTTAGTTTTAAACTTTCTTTGTTTTGCATTTAAAATATCCTGTAAGTATTGACTTAAGCTGTAACTACTGTCAACGTCCTATATTCTTACCCTACTGACTTTTTGAATTTAATAACTGGTTTAAGTCAGAGATGTATAGGTCAGACAGACGTTGGTAAAGCGTATCTAGAAGCAATTTTAGACTCGTAGACTCAGTTCCCTTCACATAATGACCTTGAACGAACGCAAGGCTCACTGGAATGCGACCACAGCTCTTTGTTGACGAAGCTTATAGATAAATTCCTTGATAAAATGTTGACCCCAAAAGTAAGGAAGTTTTCTCTGGGAGAGACAAAGATAATCAGTAATTTATAGGAATATGACTCAGGCTCGCGACTTCCTCGTTAGAAGCTTTTCAGAAATTTCTTGATTCATGTGCAATTGATTTGAGCAAATTGGGAGATTAGCATAAATTATAGTCTTTTGATGTTCACTAATTTGAAATAATTGTTACTTTCTAAATTGAAACTCCTACATATTGTAAATAATATACGTCAACGGTTAAGGTGGGATTTAAATTGTCCCTGTTAGTTTGACAACAATATATCTATTATGTTGTTTTGACTATATTATTGTTTTAATTTTATATTGCCCTTAGTATCACTAATATTATCAGAAGTTACGCGAAAAATATAATAATAACAACTATCTATATTAATAATTTCGTGCAGGGGTACGGTAGACTCGATCGAAACCCTATTTAAATAACGAAACATAAAAAAATATTGATTCTGAGTCGACAACATATGTCCGGAAAATTCGTATTATGGAGAATTTCGTTTAGTTCCGACTGTAAAAAATCAAATGATAAACAAAGCGCTGTCGCCATTTTTGGTGTAAACAAGCACGTTCCGTTTCCTTGGATACGCCTCGCCAATCAACACCTTGCGTTCGTCGCCCCAAAATGAATCCATCACAAAGAACTGAGAATATGTAAAACGAAACGGAAATGTGTTTAATCTTTAACCTGATATTGGCCGATTCAACCACAGAAAAATAATATTAGTTTCCTCTGATACGTGTCTAGATGACATTTGTCAAAATGACAGCTGTCAAACTTTAAACTGCCACAACTCTGAAACGGCTTGGCCTAGAGATGCCGTACTATTTCATTATTTACGTTGACAGCTGTCAAACTTTAAACTGCCATAACTCTGAAACGGCTAGACCTAGAGATGCCCTACTAAACTCAATCGACCGGTGTTAAAGAGGGCAACATTTCTGATGACAGCTGTCAAACTTTAAAATGCCATAACTCTGAAACGGCTTGGCCTAGAGATGCCGTACAAAGCTCAATCGACAGGTGTTAGAGAGAGCAACATTTTCGATGACAGCTGTCAAACTTTAAACTGCCATAACTCTGAAACGGCTTGGCCTAGCGATCCCGTACAAAGCTCATTCGACAGGTGTTAGAGAGATCAACGTTTTCAATGACAGCTGTCAAACTTTAAAAGGCCATAACTCTGAAACGGCTTGGCCTAGAGATGCCGTACAAAGCTCAATCGACAGGTGTTAGAGAGAGCAACGTTTTCAATGACAGCTGTCAAACTTTAAACTGCCATAACTCTGAAACGGCTTGGCCTAGAGATACCCCTCTAAGCTCAATCGACAGGTGTTAGAGAGAGCAACATTTTCGATGACAGCTGTCAAACTTTAAACTGCCATAACTCTGAAATGGCTTGTCCTAGAGATGCCGTACAAAGCTCAATCGACAGGTGTTAGAGAGAGCAACATCTTCAATGACAGCTGTCAAACTTTAAACTGCCATAACTCTGAAACGGCTTGGCCTAGAGATGACGTACAAAGCTCAATCGACAGGTGTTATAAAGAGCAACATCATAATTAAAACACGGTTCTTCAGTTTTTCTTTTAATTATCAATAAACCTATTTATTATTGTACAGTACAGCTACACTATTATTGATAATTATTGAATTCCATATGTTGACTTATGTTAACATAAACATAGCTTGATTCTTTTGTCCTTGGAGAAGTCCCTGTGTCCCAGCTGTGGAAACGTAATAGTACCAGCTTGAGTTAGTACCTACTAATTAGCGGCTCATCCACTACCGTTAATTCTTTCCGACTTACCCCGTCGTGCAAACTGTACAGAAAAGCGACGGGATAAAATAAAACACGACGGGAAGGGTCGCGACGCGAGGTTTTAATACCGTCATTCTTTCTTCATATGCATATTTCTATATCATATCATCATATGCATACATATCTTGCATATGCATATATCATTCCGTAAGGATTGTAGATTCTGGCAGGAATGAACGTTAGTGGATGGGCCGATGGTATATATTTCCTTTATTACAACAAGCAAATGCACCCGTTGTAAGTTCCCAAGTTTGGGATACTAGGACTGCTCAGACCTTCAAATTTCTTTCAAATCAACCTCGAAAAATAAAGTAGGTAAGTATACTAATATAGGTACCTAATTACCTTAATACTAATCTACATTTTGCACCTAGATGTGTAGTATGAGTCAAATGTCACCCGAGCGAAGCCGGGTTTTCATTTAACATAAAAAAATATTGATTTTGAGTCGACAACATATAACTTTTTAAACTATCATGGTTTTTAACTATATTTGAACATCCCGTTTCATGTTGCGAGTTTGATTGTCACTGTCACTATAACAACATGAACATGGCGCTTGCAACAGTGTCGAAATATCGGAAAACTCAAAAACATTTAAATCATGGTATGTTACCCGTTTCATGTTCAAATATCGACAACATTATATCCGCAAAATTCGGATTATGGAGAATTTCGTCAAATTTCACCCGAGCGTAGCCGGGTTTTCATCTAGTATTATTACAATACCATTCATTTTTAAATTTTAATAATCAAACCAACAAACTATCCTTATAAACTCACCATATTAGTAGCACTCTAGGAAATAAATTGAGGACATCCGGATCGAGCTGAGAATACTAAGCAGTTTTCTAACCATAAATGAATGGAACCTAACATATAAGTTGTAGGTCTTGAAGATATATTTATTAAATTATTTTATTGGCGACAGTTCCTTACAATTATTTACTCTCATACAAAAGTTTACAACTACAATCAAAAGCTAAGCAAAAACAAAGACAGGTGTGGAAATAGTTAAATTCAAAGTGATTACACAATTACTTAAGCTATTTCTATTGTACCCAAATGTATAGATAGAGATATGGCGTGGAGTGGCGTAGGCCAGACAAGCAATCAAAATACCGTCGTCAAGGCAATATTGCAATAAGTTATTCTAAGGCATGTGCTCACTATACAATGATACAGTAAATAGCAACGCAATTTTAATAGAAGAATCCTGGGACCAACTACACAGATTTGGGAAAATTATTTGCCCTCTTTACGATAGTTTGGATCCTAGCCAAATATTTTGTAAACATTTCGTATTCACTGGCAAATTTCAACAACATTTGACTTTATGTGCTGTCTATTGGCAGATGGAAATCAGTTTTAGGATTAAGTAGCAGAAACAGTTTATTGTTTTATGATGGATAAATTATCAGTGGTTTTGATGCTAATGCGATAAATTCATCGTTATTAGAGTATGAAAATGTACATTGCTCCCGTTTTAAATACAGCGTACAACTGATTTCTTAGACTTGAACTCAAGGTCATTTTAAAACCGACTTACAGTTTCCGATTCTCTACGACCGTGATTGTTGGAGAACAAAAAATACAGAAAACATAACGAACGAACGGCTGTTTTGAAATGTATCGTGAATTCAGAGTTATTGCACCGGTCGTCCGTCTTCGGGTTATTTCCAATGCAATGATGTTTATATACACGTTATACCATTGTTTAGGTTTAGATTATCTATGTTTTTTCCTTCACATCAAAGAGTTGGGCCAAGTCAAGAAGGGCAACAAGGCACAAACTCTATAGCGAGTTGCCAGTGCAGATATAGAATTTAATCTGATATTTTCCCCCAAATAGAATTTAATTTTTAATATTTATCAAACTTTGAAAAACACATTTAGGTCGTAAAATGTTTCGATAACTACGCGTGTGACTACAAATCGGCAAAGCATGCCGTGCTCACGTAATGTGCCGTGCTGTGGGATTTCGTAAGCATCAACACGCACATTCAGAGACAAATTGATTAAAGTCAGTCAGTATAAAAATGTCTAGATAAAATTTTTATTATTATGTTTGAAATACAAATAACAAGAACAATAGAATAAATTATTATAGACTGAATAAAACTTAAATATTATATAAATATTTTAAAAAATCAGCTTAGATAGATACTTACTTGATTTTACGAAAAAGGATTTAGTACCTACTTTATTGAGTGCCAAGTGTTCCGGTCAGTTAGTAGTTACAAATAATAAACACAACTTTTATATGATACGAGACTATTTTGGCTAATAACAAATATTTTACGTTTCGTTCTTTGTTTAGTTTGTTCAAGAGAAAAGCTAAGCCAAAGAGATGTTTAAGCAAATATTATCACGTTTGTAATCGATGGCAAGTCCGGCAAATACGTGACTTCCATCCTCTTAGCTAGTTTTGCTATTTTCTTTTTACTATTATTAACTTGGATTGTTTGCATTGTTGAATTGGAATTCCGGAAAATCCGTATTTACTTTTAATAAACTAATAATTTCTGACATTTTGCCAAGCTGACCATGAACTCGTGTATACCAGAAAATTTATTGTGTGTTTTCAATGAGAGTTGTGTAGTTTTTTCTAACTTGATCTCTATTTCTGTGGCAACCATTGCTATCATTATCGAACTGGATGCTTCAAAAAAAACATGTTTCATTCAAAACCAATATATTTTTATTTTATTATGATAGACTTCCCATAAGCTACCAAAAAATCTTTGATATAAATAAACTCCAGTAATAAAGGTAATTTACTTCGTATGCTTAGAATGGGTGGGTTTAACCTATTTTTAGCATACGAAGTAAATTACCTTTCGACAAACGTTTTAACAATATTGGTGTCACGATTTTTCAATTATTTAGCCAGAACAGATGTCGAAAAAACAAAAGAAATATTTCATGATTTATCCAAATAATTTAATTGATAGTTTATTTACTGTTACTCAAGCTTGCTATTACAAAAAGGTCATAAAGATTACTTACGTGTTATTATGTAATTGCCATAGCAAATTGCTAACATTAAACATTTGTGATAGCGAGGTTACGACAAACAATGAACAACCTAACTCATATACATTTGCTAGAAGCTTAAAGACTAAGACATAATAAAAATAAATAATTCTGTGCAATTTAATGTTAATGTTATAAAAAACTGCCAAGTGCTTATAGAATTTACATTTACAGGTTCCTCAGAAAGACATCGAACCCACTATAAATTTAAATAATTGTTATACATTATACAGTTTGCTTTTATAGCTGCAGTGATTATCGGAAAATGTTATATTTCCACTCATTATCGATCAAAGGCCTTTTATAAATTTCACGACCTCGGTATGTGCCTGGAACGAAGAAGTTTGTTAGTTTGTGTACATATTGCATTCATAGGGGTGTGGATCGGAAAATATTGCAAAACAAACAATTTAACATTTCATAAGACTAGCTACTAACGTTATTTTCTTATATCTGAACAGTTAACATAACATCACTCCTGGGATGCTCCAGCACTCAATGTAGAAAAATAGGGAAAAATTAAAAAATGTCAGATTACCGTAGGATTCTGCATTTCTGCATGCTACTACACTATAATGTACACCGTATTCCTACCCGTTATCCGTAGTTTTAAACTTTTCATGTTCAAGTTTCAGTTGCCTATTATCATTTATTAATATAATAATTTGCTAATAATGCGAATCACTAAAAATCACAATTTTATTCATTATAACTGACAACATGTATTGATTTAATACATCATGAGACAGCCCTTAGTCTAAGTTCTGAGCGATCGTGTCTAGAATCCACCTCGCCTGCACCTTTGCCCTCTTGCAATCCGTAACGTCAGATATAAGCGATCAAGCTGGCTTTACGCCAACTTGTCTGCATACACCTCAAACCCCCAAGTTTGGTAATCTACATAAGTAATCGTATGAGGTAAACCAAACTATTGTTTATTAAGAAAGTTATGGAGTGGAAATTTTGAAAATTTAATTCTAACAGGATCTATGTAAATTTATCTCTGTGTGTACAAATACTACACAAAAAACTATATTACCTATCTAGGGTTCACGGATTCGAATTCCTCCCGAGTCAAAATTTCTCATGATTATCTCTAATTTAATGAAAATATATTTAAACAACCTAATGCAAATACAGTTTATCATTTTATTTATACTTTTTATTGCTCACTACCTACTATATACGATAATAAACAGTTCATTCATTCATTCTTCACATACAACATCTAACAATAAATCAGCGTCGCCCACCCACTGTTCTTCAACAAACTGCGTCTTGATTTGTTTCAAACTAAACCGAATTCATATAAAAAGGTAAACCCTGAGCTGTACATAATACTCCACCAATAGGAATTGAAATCGTGCGCAAAGGTCGAAATCTACGCTCGATCAGCGGCATTGTGCTTCACAATACAGTGTTGAAAGTTTCATAAAGTTCTCTTAGAGGCAAATAAATCGCAGTTCTTTATTCAGCACTGCCGCAGTCAGGACTTTTGTATTTGATAATACAATGCAAATAACTTGTTGGGTATCAATAGATAAAGTTTTACAAACAGAAATAAAAACTATTTTGTACTGTTTTTTTTTTTAATTTCTTTGTTTACTTTGCTTCTATTTATACGCTAATCTATTGCGCAGCGAGCAAACATAGTTTTGAAGTTAAGTTTTTTTTCTTAGAGTACCTACCATATAAATACTGATGATATTCTCATTCAGAAATGTAAGAGATCTACCATTATACTACCTAAACTTAGAAATAAGAATAACTAATTTGTTGATTGAGATTTTTCCATCTATTAATTTCTCAGGCTCTACAGTCTCCATAAATATTTGAGCACCTAAAACTTATTACAGAAAGTGTAATTAATGTTGATTTTACCACAAGTAACTTGTATCCAAAAAATATTTTTCCATTTGGATGATCTACGTTTCGTTTTACCTGTTAAAGCTATAAGTTTGAGGCAAAACCGCATTATAGCACGTAACGCAAACAGAGTTTATAGCTGGTCTAGACACGATGCTTGCAAATGGTTACTGCTTAGGGAATGTCATATGATGATGTAATTTTGTGAGTTTGTTGATATATTATATGTTCATAGATAAAACCGCGTTTTATCTATGGTGTAATTTTACAATACTATTAATGCTATGCAGTAATTTAACTCTCAAATGCAAAATAAAATTTTCATGATATCGGTTATTATATTTTTCTCTGCGTATAACCGTATATCAAACTAACAAAAATACGCTATGTCTGGCATCGTAAGGTATGTTACGTTTATAATATACAGTTAACAAAACGTGCCCAATCAGCGCTCGCTGCGATGTGTAGATTTTGCGAACACACCCGGAAGATACTTGCAAGGTCGTATATTCGAGTGAATCCCATCGGGCCCGGTGGCCTGGCCCGGTACCGGGGCAGATGAGAAGAAAAAGTTGCATCGGGCCCGGTGATGTGTTCACCGGGCCAGATGACACAAATTAAGTGCCATCGTCCCCGGTACGGTGCGCCTTGTAATTTATGATATACTAAATACATACATTGAGGAGTTTATTAACGTGTGGTGCGTTTACGGACAACGCCACCGTACGACAAATGCACTGGAAGCGTGGCACAGCAAACTTAATAAGAGTATTAAAAAAAAGCAGCCCAATATAGTCGAGGTCTTAAAAGTGCTGTATACTGATGCCTCTTACTATAAACTAAGATCAGTTCAAATAGAAAACAATATAATAAGTACTCCACGACGTTCGAAGGAGGCTATTCTTCGAGAAGATCTTATTCAGGAGGCAACAATGCAGCTAGTGACGGGTAAAATCTCCATCGGTCATTTTTTAGAAAAAATGCGTTAGATATTATTTTATTTCAGTTACTAGCTTTTTTTTTCTAAGTTGCCTCCACACCAATTTTCAGCGCAATCGATTCAGCCGTTCTTGAGTTAAGAGTGAAGTAACTAACACGACTTTCTTTAATATATAAGATAATAGATTTTGGGGAACAAAATGCTTATATTATATACAAAATTAGATCACAACTTATAGGTTCACTTAAACTTTAGACAGCTTCCACATATAGCATTGTACGTAGTTGTATACTTTAAATATAGGTAGTTCAGTTGAAAACAAGGTCCAACAGTAACATTTCACAAAGTAGGAAAAATATAATTATCGTTGAAGTACCTGTTGTTAGAAAAAAACAAACTAACATATTATTGTACTAAATTCAGATATAAAGTGCATTACAGCACCTTAAAAGTTGTGCCACCGGAAGTAGATGTTTTTCTTTAGCCTATAAAATTATACAGCTTCCACATATTCTGCTTCTCCAGTTGTTTATGAAATATTCTTATAATTCAACATTTGAACTAGCTGTGACTCATCGTGTTTATAATAGTTTTTGGTTGATTTCAAATGTAATTTCAAAAGACTAGAGTTCTTCTCTAGATAGGTGGGTGTGGTTAACCTAGACCAATTGAAGAAAAAAATCATTTATTGACCAAAACGGATTACATAGTAGGTACAAATATTACACTTTTATCGTTTTATTGTTAATGTATGTATTAAAAGTGTAAAGTTTTATTCTGGATATTGAACATACTAAAAGCCCTGAATCCTCGCGCTTCTAGTAACTAGATAATTGCACATAGAATTTTACTCTGCTATAAATAATAATTTTGATACATCGAATGACGTTATTATCAAAGTTCTCTTTTAAATGAATAAAAATTGATTTCAACTGAATTATGGATCACTTGCTTATAAATAACATTAAAAGAAAACATGTGCATATAAATCGAAAAACGTTAACACACTAAATAAAAACCGAGGACACAAAAAGATCCACTAAAGCCGCATATATTCAGAACCTTGAACTTTTGCCTTACGAGCCGTACCGGTTAGTTTCGAAACCTAAATCCTTCTTGAGATAAGTTACCAACTCAACATTCAAGCAATTAAGATAGAGATTTTATTATCCATTTTTTCAAGTTTAACATACTTGAAAGTTATAACAATTTTAAGCCGTGTTGGCTAAGTGGGAGAACACTCGACTTTCATTCCGAAGGAACCCACGATCAAACCCCGACGCGCATATCTGGATTTTTCTTCTTTAAAAATGTTTGTGCGCTTTGTAAACACGTGCTCTAACTGTGAAGGCAAACATCGTGAGGAAAGCGGCATGTTCTGAGATATCTGAAAAGTTTGAGGGACATGGTGTCCTTCATAAACCCGCACTTAGCCAGCGTGGTGAATTAGGGCCTAATCTCTCTCGTCAAGTATTATGTTTAAAAGTTATATTAAAATATATTTAAAAAAAACTAGAAATCTCTCGTCTAGTGAAAAGTCCCTGTGTCCCAGCAGTGGGAACGTAAATAGGGGTGATGATAACTATTTTGATTCATAACTCTCGAATCATCTTTTACATAAAACCGTAGAACATTTTAAAGTGATGACACTATGAGACTATAGATGGATAACTTAAATATTAGTTTGATAGCTACAACAAACATAAACCTTCAAGGATATTAACCGATGGTGACTCATATCATACATACTTACATAATAGTCATAATAGTAATTTATTGATACTCAAGGCACGATGCATTTATAATCAACTGAATCAACGACTTTATGATACTAGACATGAAAAAAACATAGGTAGGTATTAATTGTAGATTCAAATGAAAATAAAATTATATAAGTTAAAGAGTTCGCCCAAAAATGCATGTGTTGCTTTGTTTTAGCACTATAAAATATTGCTTTTTATAATATTACTTTAATTTAAGAACTAATTACAAATAGAGATCGTACCATCAAAGGCACTTGTGAATCGGAAGAACCAAATCAAAAACAAAACAGTGCTAAAACGTGAAAGCGCAAATCCTTTCAGTGGCTCCACAAAACACTGGGCATCGTCGGGCTGTCTCGTTAGCTCCATTCATCCTTACTCTGCCGGCGCTCGACAACCACACGATGAGATTGCAACAGTATCTTTGATTCCGTCAGGGATTGGATTCGACTTAATCAAAATGTCAGGTTATTGCACAGAGTCGACCGTAGATACATATAATGTATCTGCATATTAGCTCTTTATGCTGTAACCATCGCCTATCTATACTAATATTATAAAGCTGAAGAGTTTGTTTGTTTGAACGCGCTACAAGAACGGCTGGTCCGATTTGATAAATTTTTTCAGTATTGGATAGTACATTTATCGAGGAAGGCTATAGGGTATATTAGCTATGTTTATGTAGATATCCTTAAAAACGCAAGCGAAGCTGTCGGCGGGACAGCTAGTTTGATATAATTCAAATTGTGTGTGACTGATGATTACCTACCACCTTTTAATAACTACTAAAAGGTTCCGTATACCTACAATAAATAAAGACAAAACACATCGAGACATCAAACTACACTATCTGTGTAGTTTACAGAATATAAACAAGAATTTCTATCTCCTGTTTTTTTTAACCTTACAAAACGCTGTCGGTAATTACTCGGTAATTAATTGATAAAGGAGAGCCCTGTTTGTGGTAGCCCACTGGTGTACTATAAGTTGGTAGTTGCTTGAATACTGAGTTTCCTAGCTCGTGTAGTTCTGTTACAGTTCTGTAGAACACAGGCGTTTTTGTGCTGCTCGTTCAACTGCTAGCTTTTATTTTCGCCACCCAACTAGGTTTGCTTACTCGGGTGAGCAGCGTGAATGCTATCCCTCTTGTTGGTACTCGCTCTTCGAGTGTGTACTCACGGCAAAATTTACTTTTTGTTGCTCATGTAGAAGGCTAGGTTGATGACGTGGACACTAGATGGAATCGGAATAAATAATATGCCTAAGAAAATAGTTTTGAGAATTTCAGTGATTAGAAAACAAAATAGTTTTACAGTGCTGTTGTAAGAAATGACAGGGGATGATTAAATCATTATTTAGAATAAACTATATAGGTACTTAATTATTATTCCATAATACACTAGTTCTGTACAATTTATAATGCTGTAAGACAGACAGAAACAACAAAACTCTACTAATCCAATATTAAACATATTCTAAAATAAATTTAACCAAACAATTAAAATACAATAGGAT
The DNA here is from genome assembly GCA_963691955.1 of Chloroclystis v-ata. Classification (NCBI taxonomy): domain Eukaryota; kingdom Metazoa; phylum Arthropoda; class Insecta; order Lepidoptera; family Geometridae; genus Chloroclystis; species Chloroclystis v-ata. The sequence continues at coordinate 2,741,449 of OY829902.1, read as the reverse complement.
TAAGCGATTCACAACGTACAATAAAATATTTCAATAGGAATATCCAAACGAAGTATAATGAATAAAATGGCTAAAGTTCGATAGGACATCCATGAATGTTTTCATCATCTAATATCATGAATGACAGATGCCCAAACATAAAGGGGCATCGTTGATTAATGTGAGTGATCCATCGAAATACTCGATGATCCATTAATTTATTTGGATAATCTCGCAACACGTACTTTTCGAGGGCTTTAGATTGAAATCATGTACTTATTAATTTCCCTATTTGGTACCTTGTTAATTGATAGACTCTCGAGAAGTTAGCGATTTATATTTTCAATGTCGGTTGGTATTCATTTCTTTTGCAATAACAAATGACATGGTGTTATTTAGTAATTAATTTACGGAATGAGATGATTTCAAACAATTGGTAAGAAATAAAAATACAAAAGGGATATACTAATTAAGATTTTATCATAATTACCTTTCAATTTAAACTTTGTATTTAATAAATATATATAATTCTAAGCTTTAGCTGATCTAAAATGTTACAAATGCTTACATAAAATAAACGTTTTAAAAATCCCGGAGAGGTTTATTCTTGTGGCGGGCAGGTAGCCTGTCCTTTACATAAAAGCCAGAAGTCACGAACACAAAAGACCCCCGAGGTGAGTAGCAGGTAGAACCTTTATGAAATAGGATGATAAGTGTGAGAGACAAGCATTCATATCAATGATGTTTCGGCGTAGTAAAAGGTGGATTTCGGTGAAACTTGTCATTCTCAGTTGTAAATCAGGCTTGGAAACTCAAACTTGTTCCGTAAAAAGTTGATTCTTAATTGGGCAGCTTTCAGAAAAGAATTCACGGAGATTTTTGCAAATACGTCGTAGCGTGAACTGGAAAGAGTAGTTTTTATTATAATTTTCTAACATCTATTCCTGGCAGTTTATTAAAACCGCCACGTGGAAAAAAATACAATGTGTGGGTCAACACCTCTCACACGAAGGGTTGGGGCTTCCCAAATTGTGAGTTAATACCAAACCTCTGGTTCTGCATCTCAAAATATAAAAGCGTGTTTTTTTAAAGACGTGCTTTAATGATAAATAAAAACATTGCAAAAAGGCCCGCGGCTGTGTTGACTCGAGACGTAAGTTCATAGTGATCCGTTTTTCACGACGTTGCGCAAACTAATATCAAGTAAAAATTAATAACTTGTCTCTGGCTTTGGCTTTGATGAAAAAAAGGAAAAACTCGCAAGCTTTTTGCGAGAAGTTACGCGTCTGCTATAGGCTCAGTAGATGTGCGTTCTATTTAATTTAAAGTTGATGAAAAAGCGTTTTGCATGTCAGTGAGTGTCCGTTAGAGCTAACACGAACATCAATCAACATCTGTTCAGTTTTTGCGGAGCCTGCAATATCCCGTTCTGCGATAATGGTGTAACAGTGTATATGGATTATAGATCAAAACTTAAATCGAAAAGGAAAGTCTTTTTGTCTAAAGGAAATATGAGATGAGACGACTTGACACTGGAATAAATTTAGCTTGTATAAGTGTGTTTGTTGTAGTGTTGCGATGTGTTAAAATAAAGTAAATTTAATAAAAAAATAGATAATATATATAATATATATTAGAATTACGAAAACAAGCAAAGAAATTAATAATTGTTTGCATTGAATACCATAGTAAAGAAAAAAATAAGTATAGAAAAGTTATAAGCTAGAATAAGGATGAGATACGCTTAACAAATATCTAAAAGTAAATGAAGATAAAACAGTAACATAGACTAGGTATATAAGTAAAGTAAGCGGCCCGTTACTAGACGCATTGATGCGGAATACTGGTAGACATGGAGAAGAGGTCTTGCCACATTTATGACAAGTTAATGACTCAACCATAACAAGCGAAGTGGAAAATCTTAAAGCACCAAGGCCAAAACATTTGTCATAATACTTGGAGTAACGTGAAAAAGTTGCACATACATAGTCTGGACTCAGAGAATTTGGCATCTTACAAAAATGTTGTCAATTAATTAATTGGTAGTAAAAAGTCTCAAATAAATTTGGATAATAGCAAACATGTGCCGGTTTCAGATATAACTAGTTGTTTAATAGCAAAACAAGTCATAACTTGAAAACGCGACAAAACTAAATCCATATTTCTGATAATAATATTACTAAGCATAAACAACTCCAGAAATACCTGAAATAAATCTGTATTTAATCAAAGTGGCTTATAAAATATTAAGATATCATTTCAGAGATGAATAAATGCAATTAGAAAATGCATAAAATATTATCAATTAATTACTTAAGAAATATTAAACATTACACTAACCATTCTTAAATAAATATTTTCCATTAAGTAAACATGCTTTGAAAGTAGTTACTACTAACTAATAATGATAAATCTGTAGGTAATATGAAAAGGTAGAAAGTAAGTACAGTAGGAAAACCATTGATATTCTATTAAGAGGTTATAAAAGCCACAACATTAATGTCATTCAACCTCGTCGTGTCACCGTCGCGTTTTCACTTTTGCCATAAAACATTTTCCGCAAACTCACAAGCGTAGGTACTTGTGATCAAAATGGCGGATGTAAAAACGCAGGCGCATCCGCGAATGCGTTCGAATAACAATGAAGAATATTATCTATCTTCACTCGTTGGCGATTTATATTTTGGTTTCATTTTATTCGATTTGTTGTTTACGTATTTACAACCATTAAAAGGACATTAACTTTTTTTCATCTAGTTTCTTTGAGTAAATCATAAAATCTGTTTTGATAACAACTTTGGGAATTCTTCTTTGTATTGAATGGTTTTTAATATGAATCAGAATCTTAAAGTATCAAAGCGAAAATATGGCAACTATACATATTGGTTAGCTGAAGTAAGCTACCGAACTCAAATAAAAACAGAGTAAGCTTTTCAAATCTATAGCACACGGAGCGTGCCGCAATATCCCGGGCAGCGAGTTCCAAAAACATTTCTCAACTTTGCCGCACGAAAGCAATATTACAAGGAAAAGTGCCAACAAAAACGAAACGCAAACTCGCACTTTCCCAAATTGCAACAAACATTTCATTTCTTAATCCGTAATATTCATACCCCTAGAGCAAACGATTGGCAGTTTATTATTTGTGTCATGTAAGACGCCGAGAGCTAAATGCGTAAACTAACGGTGTCGGTTCATTGAACGGAAAGTGCTGCCACTAATAATAATGGCCACCTGCTTTTAAGGGGAGTTTCTGAGCCAAATAAGGGGCAAGCAACTATAGAAATTCAGGTAGCGTACCATTAGAATGGTTCGAAATCGGATCATAACGCCTGAATTTATGATTTTTGGTAAGCCGACTTTTCTTTCGTGTCCTTTTAACCTCGTTTCGAATACAGATTCTTGTGGCACACAAGATCGTGAGTCATTCGTTTGTCATACAAGTGTTATTTTCAATACCAGCCTACTTTGCTTAGTATCAAGTTTGGGATATTGTGAAATTTTAAGACAGAAATAAATTATTGTTTGCGTGTGGAGTAGAACCCGCTTGCATCCAAACGTTAATGTTTTTGCTGTTGCATGCTTAAAGTGGGTTTCTGTGGATCTAGGTTATACTTGAAAAGTTGTAATGAACAATAACCAGCTCAATTTCATACACGTTTCCATCTTTATATGCCACGCATTTGTCGCTAAATAAAGTTTTACTTTTTCGGGTCGTGACTCGACAAAGATAAATGGTGCTAGTTCAACATTTTTACGCAACAGTACCTACCCCGGTTGTAAAATGAACTTTATGGTCAGTTTCTCCGGTGATCATGAGCGCGCTTGCACCATTGATGCGGGTAACAGGTGGAATAATACGGGTATAATGTCTTAACTTGCCCCCATTTCCCAAAGGGAAACTTTATCACGAACGATAGCTCCATAAGTGAGGGCGTCTATTGACCCATTACAGTTTTCCTATCGTTCATAGTTCATCCCTTTCATATAAAGTTTTGTGGCAATAACAAAAGCTATATTTTTTCATTGGAGGCTCTCGAACAAAGAAAACGTGAAGGTAGATGCCCTGTGTATGCTAAAAATACTTTTACTTGATCATAGCTTGTTTAACTAGTTTCCACTGTTGATTTCCTATTTTCTAACGAGATTTTTTACTGTAACGAGAAGCGCGCTGTGGCCTTGTTTCACCGCGTGGAAAAATACGAGTCCTAGTACTTTGTAGTAAGTTTCTTTGCTGTTTTTGTACTTGTTACGATGATAGGCCGATGAACCTAGTAGGTATTACACAGATAGGAGAAAAATATTTTGTACGTATTATGTTTATAAAAAACTGAAATATTCGTATTTAGATGTAGGATTTGTTTTAACTAAGCCGAAGTCTTATCCACATTTATTGTACGCAATAGTGTTTCAAACAACAATCTTGAAACAGCATTGAATTGCGAACAACGATACTTTTGCAGAAACTTTGTCGATGACGTTGCAATACTATCTCTGCAATCTTAACTCAAGGTACAGTCGTGTCCGACCGATTGCTTGTTCAAAGCTTTTATTCAGTGGAATATTATTCTTTTATTAACTTGTTGACATTGAAGAGAAACCTGTCAAATTAACATAGTGATTTTCTGACCGGTTTATCGTGAATACACTCAACACTTCTACGCTTGTGAAAGATACTGATAGCACAGCAACTTTGAATACCTATAATATACGCACAGCTCAAAATTAACTATAGGCGTCACTTTTAACCCGATAATTTCACCGGAAACATATGAAAGTGGTGGAACAATACAACCGTCAATGACTTTCCCGCGGTTCACTAATCATTAAGAAGCTAGCACTCACCAAACGTGTACAAGACAAGATAATTGTCTACGCTACTTAGTGTGAGCGAAATGACACACTGACCGACAAAGTCCTTTAAGCCAAAGAACCTACTTAGTGTATCACTTACAAGTCACTTAGTAGCTTCTGACTTATAAGGCCTCTTCCGATAATTTAGAAAGAATTATCTAATTACTATTTTACTTTCACAATCAAGGGTTCGTCTTTGCTCTTGTTCATTTTATTGTGTACTAGCTGAGTCGCCCATGACTTCGCACGCTCGGACTCTTAATATTTTCTTTTAATCTTTCCCTGTAATACTACGTACATTTCAAAACTAAAATTAGCTAGCTAAGAATTACAAACAGCAATTGATTTTTATATGATAAAAGTTTACCTCAATTCTAATTCTTGTCAATAGTTTATGATTGAAGGCCATTTATTATGATTAAACAACTTTAGTTCAAACAGGACCAACAATTTGTCATAATCATTTTGCTCTCATTTGCTTAAAAAATTTCAATTTGAATATACCTAGTAAAGGTCTACATGCATTATTTCATGATTTAAAATTTTCATATTATACTCGAATTACATTCTACTTGCAAATTGGAAGATTTCTCTTTAGAAATGGATAGTGGTAAATTTGTTTTGTCCTTTTTCGACATTGACGTGAAAATAAAACAACTTTTAACGGTTCGACGTCCGATTGTATAATAACTCTCAGTGAACAGTGACCAAACCACTCTCGCCAAAAACTATGAAAGACATTACTTGAGACAATTTTGTTCTTTCACTACGATATAAGAGTGAATTACCTATTCATTACAGAGTGGTGCTAGTTATAACATATTTTGTGCCGTAAATATTTTTTTCTAATAAAGAAAAAGCTTTTTATAAGAAATTGTGTTTGTAGCTACCCATCTTATTTACACAATTCAATACCATAATATTTCGAGCCGTATTGTAAATTTTTAATTAAGCGAATGTTTTTTTTTTATTTTTGTATTGAAAAAATACCACACCTAATCAAAAAAAAGTTTATTTTTATGTCAGTGCCATCCACAATACGTCTAAAAAGTTATTATATATAATTCAAAATTTTTCATCATAGTTATAAAATTAACCTAATTTTAAGTTCGAAAAGTTAACGTAGCTAAGTAAAAGAGCTGCAGCCGTGTGTGCCTACGAAAACGTATCTTCATAAACCGGACAGGACCTAAGATAGCAAGACATTCCACCGAAGGAGTCACGTTCGACACGATTCGTACGTGTATAGAGTCCGGCGCACGTACGTACGTACGGCTTTCCACCGCAACACAAACAGAGAAACAAATGACTCATCCACCACCGGTTTTATACGTGTCCGGGACGATTTTTTCCCTGAAACGTTGTTTTGTACCGTTGTGGTTTTCGTTTAATGCCATGTCTTGTTTCATGGCTTTTTACGGGTAGGCAGGAAATATGGGGCATTTGCAGTTACGAAAGTGGGCGACCTCTAAGTCGTAAGATAAATACATTTATTTAGAGTTCTTCGTCTGTATTTCAGCGGTAGGATTGCATCTGCTGAATATTTAAAACAGCTATCGTTTCGGTTAACTTCTTGTGTCTACTACAACAAGCATGTTCTTAAATATTATCTTCCTTTGAACATACACACTTAATTATTTTATATCATTATTTTTTACAAATCATTATAAGCTCCTACAACCATAATTTAAACATAAGACTAATGTTGATTAGTTTATAAATAGAAAAAAATTGCGATTTAAAAGCACCCTGAAATCCCAGGAAAACTCAGTAGTTAGATGAATTATAATGTGGGAGCGTAGTGCAAATTCTAAGTTACAACGATAGTGAGTACTTGTACTTAATTATGAGTCAAAACACGATAGATCGCGTAAATGCAAATTATCAATACTTATGACCGAGATTCCATTAGTTTCTCCGTATTTACAGCCCGGCGTAATCATAGCTTCCGCCATATTTCTCTGCGTTCCGTTACGCGTGAAGTTATTCCATAAAGTGATCAAAGTGATCAGTCATATCGAGTTATTGCTTTGTTGATTATTGCCGGCAATTTGAGTGATTATAGTTTCGTAATGTTTTTGCATTTACGTCATTTGCAAGATGATAAAAATGTAATAATGTCAAGTACTCATTTACTGACCACATTTCTATTCAAGTGAATTATGAATTAATCATTATTAAGATACCTACTCATATACTTATGGAGTTATTTAGAGGTTTAAGATATTTTGATTTAAATTAAAAATACTTTGAACAATATTTATACATATTTTAACTCAAATTATGCTCAATTTTCCAGAACAAAACTATTAAATGCACTCAATATCACGAACATTGCGATGTCACACTTACGTAAAACGAGACGGATAATTCTGTCTGATTCGATAAGATCTTCATTGTGTAGATAGTTCTCGTTGCATAATATCCCTGCAGGCATATCGTGGAAGTTGGATATACGAAGGAATAATTTCCAACACGACAAGACACGAGACAATATTCAATCAAATCATTATGTGCAAATATTTTGAAATTCATATTGAGATAAACGGGCAATACACGAACCTTATTTACGTAGACTATTGATCAACCGATTTCGTCCCATAACGTGGGACCTCTTCAGGATCAAGGACACTATTTTAAAATTAATTATTTTGAAATTAATCAGAATGAGATCGATGGTGTCAAAGAGTTATCTGAATCTTTTGAGCTTTTGAACTTTACAAAAACTATCGTAAATAAAACTACTAAACTTATTAGCGTTGTTTAATTTTGTGTTTAATAGGCAATGTATATTTTAAGCGCTAATCCAACATTTGACCAATAAATGTATTTGTTTTATCTAAGAATATTATGTAACGCTGCTAAAAGTCTGAATTGAGACCTTCAACGAACGGACTTATGTCATCGCTTAATTTCCTATATTTTAACCTGAATAATATCATAAATATCTGACTTTTTTCTCCGTTTTTCAGGTAATTGCCCTTTGCCAGGAGGGGAGATACAGAACAGGAAGCAATAAAGGAAAAACAACTGAGCTGGTATCACAGATAACCCCCACTTTGGTTATTAATCTGTGGCTGGTATCGTTAGGACAAACACTTCACTTAAACATGATCAAACTTAGTGTCTAGAGTATATTCACTCTTTTCACACCATTCTCTGTTATTTCATAAAAAATCTGATTCTGCAAAATACGAGATTTGGTAAGGGCATTCAGTTGTACAGAAAATATCTAAAAACTCAATCTAAAACCGGTTTTTTAAATACCATAAAATATTCTAAAAACCGTTATATAAGCAATAATACTTAGCAGGCGTGTCCAGCTTGCAAAAGAGCACTTAGCACGTACAAACACACAGTGCAAAGAAAAAGCGGCATTGCCCTCTCACTTTCTTCGAATCATCTCAAATTCAGGCCCATGTGAAAGTGACTGCAATACCGCCCATTATTTATTGCCTAGTTAGATATATTTGATAGTTATCCAATTGACAATTAACTTTCATAAGTTCGAGGTATTGAACTAACATTGCGGCTTGTCGTACGGCTGAGTCAAATCAAATTGCGCAACTAGAAAAAATCGATTACATGACGGTTGGTATGATGCTGTGAGAAATGCTTGATTTAGAATGAGATTCAATTGGTAATATGGTATAGGTTTTCTATTTAAATAACTATGAGAAATTAAAATACATAAAACTCTTCATCGCATATTTCGCATGGGCCAAAGGTCCGCCTGTGACGCGACGCAGGTGGTTACGGGTTTGATTTTCGCGTCTGCGGGTGTTTTTACGATCAGTAGATATTTTTTTCGGTGATCTGAGTTTTTCAGTATGAAGTATAACAGATGTCTAGTACCGGTTATCTTTAAGCTTACTACGGGGCTAGGTGTCGCTGTATCAATAAGTAAATGAAAATGATGAAATCAAGTGGAAGGACAGTAATAAAAGGAAAATTAAAAGTAAAAATCAATACCTAATCTTAGTCGAATAATTCACGTTAATCATGTTCGCCGTGATGGTTTAATGTACTACCAACATACCAGACATTATAAGCCTATTGACAAACACTCGACTCAAACAAGATGTTAATTGCAGTTTAAGTGTCGAAACACTAATACTTGTCCTGGCCAATCGTGATGATGCAAACGGAAACCCTGTTCTGTAATCAGTTCTTGATCGAGTACTGCTTGCGAGATGTTAGATATTTAAGATATTCCGGAACAATTAAATGTAACAGATATTATACAGTCTATGACAATTCGTCATGTTAAAAAAAATGGCAATGTAATTATTTATATTGATTGAATATCAGCTTAGCGCGATTATTATCATCCTCATATTGACCTTTTTCTTAATAATGTTTAATTTAAATAATATTTTCTGTTTGTTAATAGGCAAACATTTACATTTCTGAGAGTTTTCTTTTTAATGAATTAGCTTTCGTTAAATTTAATTAGCTTCCTTTAAGCGCACAATCACTAGAAAACTCAAATTCCTTCAGCAACGCAAACACTTCATAGAAACCGTCACTCTTTAATTCAAACCATCAGTTTAGAAAGCAAAACAAACTTTGTGAGTGGAATAAATTACCGAAGCATCGCGCAGTCAATACAAATAGCTAATTAAATAACCGAAAACAATTGAATTAAATCTACATTCGCTGTTTCATTTCCGCATTGAAAAATATACAACGGAAATTCTGTTAGAAACGGTAAACAGACATAGTTTGCACAAATAAAAATGTTTGCTCAAGAGAAAATGTTATAGGAGGAGCCTTATTTCTATTAAATTTTTACTTTAAAAGCAATATTAAAAACAATTCACACATAAATATCTAGTGGTAAACTTGAAGCTTGTGTTGGTGGTTGACCCAACAAAATATAGAATTAGTCAACGTCCTGCCCCGTAGTAAGCCCCGATCAGATTTCGTACAATTAGGCCGGAGTTTATTTTTAAAAGTAAACGACTACTCAATTGATATTCAGCCTGTATCTAGGACAAGTTTGAAGGCGCGCCCGATGCCGTGATCCTCGATCATATAACGGGCACTCAAACGGGTGCCCGCTTCGTTTTCTGACCGCAGAACTAGAATGGATGTCGGTAGACCGATGTTTGATTGCGTGAAAACTTGCTTAGGTATATATTTTTGGACTAAAATATCTGAAAGGTTTATAACAGTTTTTTTATTGAGTTAATACCTAAAATACCTTACCTAAAATTATGTTATCAAAGGAGTTTTTAATTTAAAGTTGTCGGTTAAAAGTTACTTAAATGTTTTAAGAGTTGTTATGATAATTATGATTTATAATGATGACATTGTCCAAAACAGAAAAACCTCATTCTTTTGTTCTCCAGGCTTATGCACCTTAACCCCAAAAAGACTTCCACTTTAACCCCAAAACGTTTTTGAAAATCCATAGTATCTAGTTATCTACTCGTACAAAGTGCCATAGGAAAGTTTGTTTTTATTTTATAAACTGAATGTTTGTTTTATGACTATTTACTCCGTAGTTATGTAAGTGCTAATCGATGGCACATAACATATTCTTCAACGAAAGTGGAAAAGGAAAATTTGACAACTTGCAAATTTTCTCTCCTACTTCCAAATGCACTTGCAAATAACACTAAAACCAGTCTCTTACAGTTGAAATATTCCATACATTTGGGAAACCAAGCACCTGAAACTAACTGTCTTCAAGTTACTCATGTGAATATAATAGATGTCCTCGAGAGGGGCATTTCATCACACCACTGCTCATTGTATAATTGTACCCCTAAGAACAATGCACAGAGGAATATAGTCACACCTGAGTTTCTTGTCAGTTGTCACGTTGTCAGTTGATTATAAGCTGAATTATTGGCTGACTTAAGATGAAAAGTGATTATCAAATCAAATACTCTTTATTAACACCAAGCTTAATAAAAATAATTAAAACTAAAACAGTTTCATAACACATTGGGTTAATCGGCAGCCTTATCGCTGACAGCGATCTCTGCCAGGCAACCTTGATTATGTCTGTTTGAGGTCAGCTTATTAGTTGGTTTACCCACATATTGATATTGACTACAGATTGCCCTACAGATGTGGTTTCTGGAACTTTAGTAGCACAACTTATAGTTGAGAAATTATTACTAATGAGTTTTGTAATTTGAAATACCATATTTCGACTCTAATGGATATTTAGCTCACAACTTATCCATCTGAGCAATAAAATTTACTCAAGTAAAGTTATCTGTCCATCTTACGGCTTGAGAAATAACGTAAGTGAAATTTTACCTGTGCTTAAAAGATTTCATTATTAATTTTACGATTATTTTAATGAATAGAGAAGATTTCTACTGCGTACCTAAATGAATATAATTAATGAACCTTTTCTTTTCTTAGAAATCATCAACACTCTGTGTCTTTGTGCCTACAGGTGGCCTATTCTACATCTCCGTCATTATTTTCTTGTTCTTCTTGGTCATAAGTCTTCCTCCTTTGTTGCAATACACCAAAAGCCGTTGGTACTCAATAAAATTACGGAGTTGGGCTGGTGATCATCAAATTGTGCAGAGGAGAACGCAAGATACACTCCATAGTGAGATGATAGTGTAACTCACGATTTCCCGATACAGAATTTAAACTAGGCCTCCCGCATATGAGTAGATTTCTAACTGTTACTGTAAGCGGCTTACGTTAATATTATGGAGGGACTTTTACAATACTTGTTAAATATTTTTAGATAATATAAACAAAACGATATTTTACAATAATGAGATTAGTAATTGACATGTTCTCTCACTTACTATATAGAAAAACCAATTGACCTATAGGTAATATGTTTTATCAATAAATGGCTATTATTATTTATTACTATTACTATTCTCTTTATTATGAGATAAAATCTCTGGTCCGGATTTTGATAAACACAGTCATTACCATGCCTGAACTTCAGAATTACATTGTTTAATTTTTTACTTGTGAGTTTAAGGGATAAATTATATTAGACCGGGCCGGGCCGTGTCCGTGGCCAGTTTCTATTACACCGGCCCGGACGGGACACGGCTCATACACGGTGTAATATAAACTGGTTCATATAAAATGTATGTAACGGTCACGGCACGCCCCGGCCCCGGCCCGGTCTTATATAATTCATCCCTATTCCTTACTAGATTAACTAGGTACTAGATTAAGCCTATACTAGATTAAGCCTGACATAATTATCAAAAGGCGATCGTGGAAAATCGCAAACCCAGCTATTCATCTGCAATTCAGTCCGCTTTTAATCTGATTTAGTAAATTGCTGTCCACACAGAATTCCACGTTGTCTCCAATAGAATTTCAAGCTCCAAGCTCCTATCTAGGTTCCCTTAATCCAACAGCCGGCTATTAACAGTCTGACTGGCCGGTTGCTAATAGATCTAATAGGATTTAACTCGGGTCTGAAGTTTGAATTGAAAGGTTACGGATCTGACCGCGGTAGGTGACTTTGTTAACTGCAAATCTTTAACAGTTCAAACGGTTCACGTCAAATTTTGAGGTGATTTCGTTTCATGCAAGCCGCATTCAACTAGAATTGAAATGTATGTTTATGTCCAATAATAGAAAATTTTGTGTCTACAATTTGAATTAAAATGATATAAATAAAATAGTAACCAAGTAGGTACTCCATAAACAATTTTAATATCATCATCTAACGAATATTACCTACTAGGTGACCCTACGCGGCTTCGCCCACTTTATATAGTTTCTATACTTTTAAAACCCTCTCTGGACAACATCACATATACAAATAATTCAAGTCAATGTAGCAAAATCGGCACAGACGTTCCCGAGCTTTAGCGAGTCTAACGAACAGCAATTGATTTTTATACATAAAGATATTCTGTTTATATTTATTCACGCGAAAACGTATGATAAATAATAAGGTAATGAATATGAAATGTTTATTATGGGTTGTTGATTTTGTTTAACAAATAAATAAAGTTTGAGCCAATAGATAGATACTTACGATTCCAGTTAAAGGATCTAAATTAAATGAAAAAGTAATTGTCTCCAGCAAATATTTTTCTGTAAGCAATCATATCTCAGTGAAAATAGTTTATAGGTATCTAAATACCAAAGCGTAGGCATTCCATTCCACGAATTCTCGTCTCCGAAACCAGTTCTCTGAATAATGTTTGCACATAAAATCTAACATTAGATTTCTGTCCAAAAACGTTAAAAGTCACATCGGGTCACGATTGGAATAACAAGTATGTAAATTTTAAGCAATTCATTGTAAAGCACTGCTAGTAGGTTTAGTTTAGGCTTTGTTAAGTTTATTTTTTATTTAAGCTACACCTATTTTATCTACTGTTGCACTGGTTTAAGAATAGTGTCTTAGCAACTATTGTCGTCAAACTGATTAACAATTTTATATATTAGAAAGCAGCAGCATTGTTTTCTGTACCACTGTACTGACTGTATAATACATATTATATGTATCTTACACCATATTATATTAATTATATCAGAAATGTAGCATCCGTAACATAAGCTTCGAGCTTACGCTTACCTCGGGGCGAGATGTTGCTCTGTGAATTATCCAGCAATATTTATTTTATTTACTGTGAATTTCGTTATTGAACTATTCAATCAAAATCCACATTCTAAATACTACGGTTTTTAATTTGTCTACAAACTTTGCATAACCAAATTAAAGCGTGGGAGGCTATTTCGAAAAACACCTGTTATTAATTTTTATCATAAAAATCATAAGCAGGGCAGAGGTAAGCTCCCAGTGACAAACAATGGTCAATTAAGTAGAGCGTCTCGACAGTTGACCTGTTTGTAACCAACGTGAGAAAAAACCAAATTACAACACCTACTTTTAACTTTTTGTACACATACTGCTTAGAGATATTATCTGTGCTTTAAACTAGCATTAAGAGGAGTTCTCTGACATACATATTCCTAGAAAACGATAAGGTTATCCGACTATCTACTTCTATTATCGGACGGATTAGAATTTTAAGATTTTTATAATCATCATTCATGAACGATGAATGAATGATGTTTCAATGCACAAGATGTTAAAGCTCTTAAATATTTGAGTAAGATTGTAGATTCTATTTCTACTTAGTTCTATGTAACAATTGATTCGAGAATAATAGTGTAAAATATTTACAGAATACGTATCTCGCTGGTTCTTTGTGCTTTTACATCAATGTACCTAAATAACCAAATAGTGTAATACCTGTGATACAACATGGCTAGTTGGGACTCTGATAACAATCTGTGTTCCGGGTAGGATGCGGAAAATGCAATAGCTCGATCACGAAGCCGCACCATTTTTCAGGTCACTTTATCAGATTCGTTTTGTTCAGCGAAGTATGAGCCGGTTGATATGCGACAATATGCAGAGAACAAATCAATACACAAAAATGATCAGTGGAATAAGCAATATTAAGGTACATTTTCAATGTTGGGACACAGGGAATTCTATCTTGAATATGGAATGATGTGGGAATAACTTATTGGGAAATAATTGAAAGACCCGATTTCAACACCATACTATAGTAATCACTTTTCTGTCTAGCTAAGAGCTATAATTTTTTTTTATTTTCGTACGTGTCTGAACTATTAGTAGCTCATAGACCACGCAGATTCGAGTTCCGGGGTCAGACATTTTCTTTGCATTTTTGAAATTCGACCTGTTAATTTGAAAACATTAATGTAACCTTATAGTCTCATAAAAATCCAAAGACTATTTTGGGTAAGCGAACTTCCTTTCTTCAGTTTAAACACGTTTCGGATTGAAGTTTACTAGTCCTTAAATGCGCTCGGTACTAATTGGTAAGCTGTTCACTACACGCTCAACTTGAGGGCTTAGTAGGTAATGCGGTCAGCAGTTTTAACGGAACTGCTCTATCTAAACTTGATAAGACTTAGAAGTCCCACTAAAATGTTTAATTGGACCAATGGGCTACAAGATAGTTGTTAGTTTTAGGCCACGCCATTTATTACGTAATTTTTTAATTCGTGTCGTCCCGATACTGGGCACGGGTCTCCCTAGTTGAGCCCATTATAGTAATCCAGTTTAACAATAGGCGGTACTATTCTTAGGTAACACGGCATTTTTACTGCGGATTATCCATTGACCACAAAACTAAACTTTATCAAGTGATAACATTCCAAAAAATGTTAAGTGTCGTGGAATACAGTGTATTTTTGCTAGTAAGCGAATCGAAATTCAAAACGTGAAAGAAAATCAAGTCTAAAAGGTGATTAGGTTAATCTCGGCGTGCCTTCGAATATTGTAAGAGATCTGCCCTATCTTGGCAGGTACATCCATTTACGAGGGATTGGAAATTAGCTTAGATTGGAACACCTAAACAAAAGTTTTACCGAAAATCTTGTGACTTTGTTATATAAGACGCGAAAAAAGATTGAATATAACTTTAAACGTATTACTAATAAGGTACTTGCCCGCAGCTCTGCCGTAATAAACTGCATTTTCGTGCTGTAAAAAGTAGCCTCTGTGTTATTCAGATATATGAGATATATTATTGTGAAGTTTTATTATTTCGATTTTCATACATCAATAAATTACTTCAGTGCAGCTGAATTATCTTATTGAAACTTTAAAGTAAGTTTTTTAAAAATCAATTCAACTATATATTGTTAGACAAAAACGATTGTCTTTTCAAATCAGATTTAGAACTCCAAGCTCTTTCGCATTCAATTCAAATGAACTAGTTACTCCACGAATACATGCATGAACATGAAATCCGAATGAAAACCGCAAACTTTCAGCAAATAACACCCGGTTTCTAATTAAAATCACCGATGATACTGTGGAACAATGGTAGCCCGCATTTGTAAAACTATGCCACTGACAGTTCTATTCGCACTATTCCTTTCACAGAATTTGTTCAAATAAAGCCTTAATTTTTGGCCAGGTAGGGGCGTTTATCGTTATTTTATTGATATTTCCCTATTTCTAACGCGTTGGGATCACGCCCTATTGAGCTTAATGGCGACGGTCCATTGACTTTTAAAGAAGGGATTACGTATCTACCTATTGCAGTGTTTATTATACAGTGAGATAAGATAATTATTATCTCCAAAGACATTAAATCCCAACCTTTTTAAAAAATATAACTATATTTTCAAAACTATTGTTCACAAGCATAGATTTCACTAGGTTCTTTAACTTTGTCTTAGGTAACCCTTGTCACTAAATTGCCCTTAGGCCTTCTCTATTTACAAGTAGGAGACCATAAATTACCAACCTAGTTAAATTAAATATATCAAAGTGTTTGTATAAAATAGCTTAATATTCTTTTCTGGCATTCGAACTTTCCTGTATCAAACTTCATCTAAATAATTCAGCTATTTCGCCATTAATTAATATCATTTGCTATAAGTAGGTATACAATTTCTATTACAATACCTACCTAATTATTTTTTGATATTTTTAAGTTCCTATATGACGTAACTAAGTGTACCTAGTGTTTATAAAGTTTTAAAAAATTGAATTGAATTGATGAAAGACCAACAAAAATATAATTTGACTTGATAATTTTAGTAATTTGCAAAGATCACGTTTTCTCTTTTCATTCGATAACCACAATACATTAAAATTGTTTTTCACCCTCTTTTAAATATCCTTCGGCTAATTATATTACTTAATACTAATGTTTCCTGGGCCATTGTTAAATACATGTAAAAGTACAACACGCCCGGTAATTATTGCGTCTACTAAACAAAACCACCTCCTGCAAAAGCGATTGTAATTGCTTCCACTCTTGCCAAACAGATGTACAGGTTTCATATATAGAATTCATAATTAACCCAACCCAGTAGGTACTTAGGGTCATAGACTTTAACTTGTTCCGAGGAAATATTTAGTTTACCGTCATAAAAAAGGCTTAGATTATATCCATACCAACTCATGAAAGAGCCACAAACATCTAAAGAACATCAACAAAATAATATCGTAGGACACAAAAATATCTTAATTCCATTTCATTTCAAGGTTTTATAAGTATAATAATAGAGTAATATCAAGCATTATTATTATAAAACCAAATAAATTGCTCGACATTCACACAGCTACTTATAGCCCCATAAGATGCTGTGCTTAACCTCGTAGATTGTGTTTGTGTTACGGGTGCTAGATTTCTGATTTATTTAATATAATATACAACCAAAGATAGATATTTTTACTATACAAACACCCAGACACTCGGAACAAATATCTGTAGATCGTTAAAAAAAATTGTCCCAGGGCGGGAATCGAACCCGCAACCTCCTGCGTCGCAGGCAGACCTTCGCCCAGTGCGCCACAGAGGTAGTCAAATCGTCAAGCAATGTTTATTTGCTTACTTTGTAACCGTTACTTTGTAAACAAACATAGAAATAAGAGTAGCATTAAAACTTATGACAACTATAATATTGAATCAAATGGTAAAATTATCGACAACATTAAGGACATAGCTAATATTTTTGCAAGACAATACGACTACAGTAATGATAATATAAATAGAACAGATAAAAAAACTAAAGCTCTAAATTACATGAGAGAAAGTTGTGACGAAATAAAAAATGAGATAGAATTTTCTAATACAGATAAATTTGAGATTAAAATAATAGTGAAAAGGATGGAAAATAAGCGCTCCTATGGCTATGATGGCATTCCCATTAAAGTATTAAAAGACAACATAGATGTCCTAGCTGAACCTATGGCTAATTACTTCAATGGATGTATTAGCTCAGGAACGTTTCCTGATAGCTTGAAGATAGCTAGAGTTTTACCTATACATAAGAAAGGAAAACGAACTGATGCAAAAAATTTCAGGCCAATCTCCCTTTTACCAATTTTTTCAAAAATATTTGAAAGAATTATAAAGCATAGGCTTGTAATACATTTAAGAGCAAATAAAATTATAAATGAGAGACAGTTTGGTTATCAAGCTGGGGTTGGTACAGCTGATGCAATAGATCTTCTTATTAACGAAGTCCTGGTAAATATGGAAAGAAAGTTGAAGGTAGCGGGCCTTTTCCTTGATCTATCTTCTGCATTTGACACGGTAGACCATGATATCCTGACATCGAAGCTAGAATACTATGGAATTAAGAATAATGCATTAAACCTAATCAAATCATATTTGCAAGGAAGACAACAGTTTGTAGAAATTAAGAATATCAAAGAAGGACAGGAAATAGTAACAAAGTCTGACATAATGGAAATAAAAAGAGGTGTCCCACAAGGTTCGATCCTTGGACCAATATTCTTTATAGTTTTTGTAAATGACGTAATTAGTTTTATTAGTAGAGCTGTAGAAGGTGTGAGTGTGGTGATGTATGCAGATGATACGAGTGCTATTATTCCAGCTAAGAACTTTGAGGAATTGACATTTAAAATTAGTATCGCATTAGAAGCTTTTAATGATTGGTTTGATGCAAATAATCTTAAATTGAACGTTGACAAAACTATTGGTATTTTGTTTAGGACGACTGTGATGAAAAACGAGACATTTAATATTTTCCATAATGACATTAAAATAAAATTAGCTGACCACGTAAAATTTCTAGGTGTAAATATTGATCAAAGTTTAAACTGGAAAACCGAGCTTAACACTATTGATAGTTCTATAAGCTCTGCGTGCTATGCGTTGAGAACTTTGCGAGACGAGGTGAATCTAGAACAATTAAAGATGGTCTACTATGCTCTGGTAGAGTCAAAGTTCAGATATAGTATTAGGTTTTGGGGTAGAAGCTACAAGTATAATTTAAATAGGGCTTTTATATTACAAAAACGAGCTATTCGTACGATTGTGAGAATCCCGCCATGGGAGTCATGTAAAGAGTTCTTTAAAAAACTTGGTATTTTGACCCTTCCTAGTCTTTACATTCTAGTTACTCTCATGGACATTGTCCACCATCCCGATAAATACGAGACACCAGAGGATAGAACAATAAGACTAGATACCAGAAGAAAAGATCTTGTAACAACTATGGACCGACGGCTTAATGTGACAAAACACGGTTGTAGATACCAGGCAATTAAGCTTTTTAATAACCTTCCGCGTGAGATTAAGGTAATTGACAGGCCTAGTATATTTAAAAATAAATTAAAAACGTTTTTGTTAAATGGGTGTTTCTACTCAATTGATGACTACATGGCAAGAACCAACCTTACCAAAATTTTAACATCTGAAGACATTTAATTTAAATATTGTTGTTACTTAATAATTTTTATTTGAATCGCATGACATGTTTGTATTTATTTAGTTAAGGAATTATTTTGTTAGTATTATATAAATAAGTTAATTATAAGCATTCAAATACAATTGTTAATTGTTCATGAATAAATGAAATGAAATGAAATGAAATGTTACGGACACAATTCACGATTACATTTACTATTTAATTTTGATTATATCGCAACATTAACTACAGTACAGATGTTCGCCCGGTCTTGATTTCGTTTGTGCTTTATCTCGTTGGTAATAGGGACACAGATTTAAGACGCCAGTCGCCTCGATAGAATTATTGTTTAACCTCTGATCTCATCAAAGAGGTATTGTGTATGCTGGTAAACCGGACTTGGGTTAAGATGATGTCAGTGCTTAAGTGTTAGTCAAAATCTTACTTGCATTATAGTCTAAATAAATATTGTATCTAATATAAGACAGAGTTCATCATCGACATTTCAGTTTTACGAAGTTTCCTGCTAGAATATGCCTTTCTTATAGATTGAAAATATATAAAAAAATAAAGTTTATTTTGTGTTGTTATAAATCTTTCGGTTGCAAACGGCTTCCATCCACTGTAAACTAGCAGTTTACCTACACTTAATATGTACTTGGAATTTGTTTATTTTAACATTTATTGTCAACCATATTAATTAAAATTACATTTACAAGACTTAAGTATAAATAATGGGTAATGCTATCTGCTAAATGGGGCCATAACACTAGCGATCCAAAGACATATGACAGAAAGAATTTGGCAAATGGCCAGGATTGGAACAATTAGGCTTATGAGTTAGAGCCAGACATATAAATTGAGAGCTTATGTAGCAGCACTCGCCAATCGATATTGCAAGTCGAATTGCTGGTGTCAAGAAACTTAAATACTTTCAATTTAATATTTTCAAATACTTATTTTTGATTGATTATAAAGATTGAGAATATGGAAAAGTAATAATCATCCAGACCTTTAGGAGCGAAACCACAGATTGGCCAAAGCAGCGGCGGACGTCCACCAACAAGATGGGCAGATGATCTTGTAAAGATTGCTGGTTCACGGTGGATGCAAAGCAGCATCCGACCGAAGCAACTAGAATTCTGACGCAAAAATGATGACGATGTTTGTAATTACTCTTTCAAAAAAAGCCTTTTAATTATTTGTTTAATACTTCTTAACGTTCAATATTGTTTACTATTTATTTAACTAATCTCTCAGTATACTTATAAATCAAATCAAACTGAAATCTATAATATCAAAGTTTTCAATAGCCCACCAAACTTTTACAAAGGCAATCTTTGTCAAAATTGTTAGTTTTAGATCTTTAACTTCGACACTTCGCTACGGTATATAAATCTTGGAAAACTATTTTGGAAAATTTGTCTCGATTTATAGACTTTTTAATACCTATAAAAAGTATTGAGCACTCTCTTGCACAGTTATTTGTTTGTTTAACTTGTTTTAATAGTGCACGAGGGATTCAGGAACGCCTCTTAAGAAAACTCGCTCAACAATTTGTTTATTTAAAAATATTCACGTACAATTGACCTTTCAACGTCACAATGCCTGCAGCATTATAGATACTGTGTTATTTTATTTGTACTTTGAGTAAATAATTGTAATTTGTTTTAGATTTTGTATAAAATAAATAAATAAAACGATCATTTTGGACATCACCCACTAAAATACAGACAAAGCACAGATACAAAAATTAATTATAACTAGTTAAAAGTACTTATAAAGGTACAACTTCTAAATTATGAAGTTCTCAATATTGTATTTGACATTCATACCCAATTAGCATAACTTTGACATTCTAATAGACGATTCGAAAGATACCGTTTGTCACCCATCGCCCTTGTTCTACTTTCAACTGTGAATATAATTAGCGACACCTATTCGCACGATATATGCCACGATTGGTTAAGATAAAATCACTTGAGGCTAAGATATCTCATGGGTATTGATGGTAGTTGGTACTGTAATTGGATTAGATTTCTTCTGAAATAGATTCAAATTAGACAAAGCTAAGTGAGAAGACTACGCAAATTTTACCTATTTAAGAAATGTTTTAATAACTAATTATTTCAATTACCTATATAATATACTAAAACGGACATGCTTAATAAAATGATTTACAGTAATATATGTACGTAATAATCAAACGCTATTATTTTATGATAACATAATCTTCTTTATGATTAATATACATATAAATAATTCCGTATCTTCCATTCGCTGTAAACCGTACCGTGTATAATTAGTGAATGAATACATTTTGGATGAGATATAAGTAATCAGGGCTCAGTAAACTTAATTAATCTATCGCAATCAACATAATATGATACCAATATCATTATGTTTATGATGTATGAAAGCCTGTTAAATTATTCAGCTTTTATGACATAGTGAAGGGAGGTATACTCGTAAAATGTTATTAATTTAAGCTGTAGGTAAGGTATAGTAATTTCACTTTCAATATTGACATTTGTGTTGGTACGAAAGTGACAGATATATTAAAATTTACCTAAAACGAGCGTGTTGTGTTGTGTGGTGCTGGCCTTAAAATAGAACCACCCTACCAGAAGACTAGCAATAACGTCATTCCGCCTGCGACGTAAGATTTATTGTCCAGCAATATTTATTTATATCTCCTGTGTCAACTTAATGCAATCACATGGTAAGCGTGGTGATTATACCATATCTCCCAAAACCAAAAAAGAGGAAGGGAGGATGAGGGTTGTTATGATGATGTTACAGTTCCATAGAAATAAGACTTCGCAGAAAAGCCCGCACAAAGCTACAAATAAACTTAAGCCTTTTGAAATAGTATTAAAACTTAAACAGTCAATACTCCGTGCTTCTAGAAATTCCTAGAGGATAAAGTAATTAAATAGTGACCACTGCAAGTTACATTGTTGTGCTAGGACCTTTGTGAGTTACGTACAGACGGACGGACGGAAAACAATAGCATCGTAGTGGTTGCTAGGAGCTTTCATCCCTAGGGTTCTTAGAGGGTATTTGTGGTAAGACACAATGTTTAGCTGAAGGCAATTATGTTTTAGTACTTACTGTTTGCTGTTTTTTAAATCTATACTATAATATTATAAAGAGGAAATATTTGTTTGTTTGTAATGAATAGGCTCCGAAACTACTGGACCGATTTCAAAAATTCTTTCACCTTTGGAAAGCTACATTATCCCCGAGTAACATAGGCTATTATATAGCAAAGAAAATTACGGGAAAGTGTAAAACGCGGGCGAAGCCGCAGGGCGGAAAGCTAGTATTAAATATATCGGATACAAGCTTCGAGCTTACTAAGGGCATGTTGTCGTGTTGACCAATAATATTTATTTTTCAACGTTTTATTTTTATAATGAAGAACTCTGATTTACGCTATTTTATATAGTTTGGTGTCCTCTAAGTTAGAGAAGTACACAAAGCGACGATGCTGCCTATGATATATAGATACAATACATAATTTTATTACAATAAATAAACTAGCTTTAAATATTACTAGAAGACATAAGTTTAATAAATCTTTCAAAGGGCAATGTATACGTTTCTACAACAAAGAACTTCAAGAACTATGACTAAATAAAACATAAATAAAAATAATAAGATTTGATAGATATTTAAGCCAGCACAACACAGCCTATGTACTCAGCATCTGAATTAATTTCTTAGCTGGCAAAGTGGTGTGCTCGCTATGCCAGGGGCCAGGACGAAAGCCATAGAATATTCAAGCAGGAGTTAAAATGCAAGAATGACAGGTGTTACTTCCTCAAAACACAGATGGTTCTCTCGGACGGGTATGAATTGTTTAGTAAAAACTTGTTTATGGGATATATTTATAGCACGCACCGAGACTGGTTGTAGGTATATATTTATATATATTGCCAACTCAATCATTCGATTTTTTTGTAATTGTAATTAGAACGAAAAAATCTTCCATCAAATAATTAAGAAAGAACAAATGTATATTTGGATTGTTTCGTATAGAATCTACGTTCTACATAATTTAGTGACAAAAATGCAATTAGAACACTACCTAGTTGATATGTTAATGAATTAGTATCTAATGTTGCTACCTCCTGTAATAGTAATTAAACAATCAAGAGTTAAGAGCAGTTAGATAGTAGATTGACACTAAATTAATGTCGGCTAATTAATGTTACCATTTCTCATGGATAATTTAATGGTTTACTATGTCAAATACGCTTCAAGCGTGCTATGACATCATTTAAGCCGTAGATTGTCTGGATACAGGACTTCTTTAAGATGTCTGGTTACACCAATCGGTTTGTAGATTATATAATTACAAGATAAATAATTAAACTACCGATAAGTACATTTACTAATACTCATTTTAATACTGTATGTAGTGGATTTCTATAGAATAGAATTATGTTAAAAAACATTAAAATAATAATTTATAAATATCGTTTATAATTTTAATTAGATATTTACTATCAACGCTACTATCTTAGGTTGGATATTTTTAATATAGCATCTTATCAGTTATAAATAAATACTGTTAAGGCAAAATCTCAGCGACTCCCAATTAAAATTTCCTTCAATATGAGGTTTCCATCCCGTCATAAAAAAATTAAATGACTTTAAGAGGCCTTTTACCGGAAATCGCGAAATTGTTCGGTTTTCTCGTCCTAATTCTATGGTTTACGTTAGTTGTTTGATATTACAATTACATCTTTATAATAGTTCGTTTTCTCCTCTACAAAAGTAGTAAGAAACATTTTAGATAACTTGTTTATATATTGAGTAATAATCATTCTCCGGATACATGTTTCGTAAAAAACGCTCGAAGACCTGTTTTCTTAGCTCTAATTTGTAGATTCTAATGAATATGGGCGATCAAACTAATTTTTATTATGTTACGTATATCCTATTCTTCATTTAGAGTAGAGTACATTTTCGTTAAATGCTTTTATTCTAAAGATATACCGAATTTAATATCGACCGAAAATGCTTCGAAACAAACCTCAATAACTCCGAAGTTCTAAATCAATGGGACGTCATATTTATATCAAAATATTTATCAACATTTGCTTAAACTATGATATTAATTTTAATTTGTAGAACGGTTTTGGTAATTTTTTATGAATAAAATAAAACTACCATAATTTAGTAGTTTTTTCATTCCGCCGGCTTTTTCCATTTAGTACCGCGCGAGCGCTTGTCGAGGTCGGACCTATGTCGGTTGTTCTTGAATAAAATATAGAAATATTTCGTAAAATGTCAGTGTGTGGGACTGTCAATTGCTGTAAAAACGCTGTTAGTGTGCGTGTATGTGTTTTTGCGATACTACGACCGACATAAGTTGATCCGTTGATAACGATCAATTGTTATTTTTATTGATAACGATCAATTATTGTTGTTGCTGGCCTAAGAATTGTACCACTTGTTGCTGGCCTAAGAATTGTACCACATCATTGTCATCTTGTTTAACCTTATTTATTTGGAGGTTATGCTGTAGGATGTGGATTGCATATCTAAAGTTATCTATCCTAATTAAAAAACAACAAGGCAACTTTTTTTGGTGAAACCGTACAACGACTAAATGTAATTATGCCTATGATTTTTTTAGATTATGACTAACTTGCCGACCCGCCGACAGCTGCGCTTGCGTTTTTACGTTATTTACTAGTTTATGTTTTATAGCCTTTTTCGATACACTAAAACCTTTTATGAACATTCATATACTGTTCAAGCTATCCGCCTCTGGAATGCTCTCCCACTGGAAATTCGCAAAGCTGAATCTCTTCCTATTTTCAAAAAGAAACTGTATAATAATTATTATAAATCTCTATAAATATTTAATGTAAGTAAATAGTAACTAAAATTATAAAATTATTAGTGTTTAGTATATAAGTATATTATAATATATTATATTCATATTGTTTTCTTCTCAATTTATGTATTTAGTATATTTAATATATATTATGTATTCTTATATATTTGTCTATGTTATATTATGTAATCTATTATTTAACACCACTGTCTATATATTTATAACTGTCCAGTCCATACATCGGTTGCCTGGAAGAAATCGCTCACAGCGATAAGGCCGCCCATTGTACTCCAAATGTTTAGTTTTAAGTTTGTTCTGTATATTTCTATTTATGTGGTGTGCAATAAAGTATATTCTATTCTATTCTATTCTATTCGATCATTTTACTATCCAATACTGAAATCATATTTTAAATCGGACCCGCGGTTCCTGAGTAGCACGTTCAAACAAATAAACAAGCAATCTCCTCAGCTTGATAATTGTAGTATAGATTTCCATAATATTTATTACAAAGAAAATATTCCGTAATTTTTTGTTCTTATTTTTACCGAGTATCCAATATGTAAACAAAAAATAATGTACCTTTCTAATAAATATATTATTTATTGTAAACATTAAATATGTACCTTTCTAATAAATACAGGGCATCCCAAAGTTATGGGCCATGGAGGGGAAGTACCTTAAATATCGGTGATAGTGAATTTTGCTCAAACAAGACTTCATTTTATTTTTAAAAGTTAGTAATTCTGCATTCATTGATTTTCTAAAAATTACTTGCTTTGTCTGGGAATCGAACCGACTTACATGTAGAAAAAAAAAACTCGATTTTTATGATACCAATCGAAAGAAAAGCTAAAAAATAATAACTCTGCTTAAGTAACATAGTATTTTAAAAGAAAGGAACAACGTGAAATTAATTATTTTAATCAAATAAAAAACATGAAACATTATTTTTTGTAAATTAATTAATTAAATTACTTACTTTTTAAAATAAAATGAAGTCTTCTTTGAGCAAAATTCACTATCAACGATATATATGGTACTTCCCCTTCATGGCCCATAATTTTGGGACGCCCTGTATATAAAATAACACCCCTATTCACGTTCCCACTGCTGGGATAGGGACTTCTCTCTTGACGAGATAGATTAGGCCTTAATTCACCACGCTGGCCAAGTGCGGGTTGGTTTTTTTAAATATATAAATGAAATATTTTCAATAAGTTCGTAATAAAATAAAAATAAATATAAAGTTCGAAACTACAAAGATAATACCTAAACATAATGATAATAACATGGTATATTTGTGTTTGAATAAATAAAAGTTTCGTTAAACACAAATATACCATCTAACAAAACAAGCAACTTAAATATATATAGGTAATATAATTTATTTGTTTTGTTATAATTAGAATTTGTATTTAGTCCGTTCAATTTAGACTTTCGAACTTACATAAAGTCCCAACATTCGACAAAAAAAAACATTTAATTACAAACCTACACACCAAATTTCAGAAGAATCGGTTTAATAATGAGCCCATAAGATGAGATGAATGAGGACATTTAACTTCAATAAGACTATTTTCAGTTTTATTCTTATATAGATAATTATTAATCATGAATGTTTTAATTTAAAATTATGTACTTAATTGATTTCAAATAATCAATCAGATTTAAAATCAATATTGATATTATTAAGATAAAACATAATTGATTCAAATATTGAAATAAAAATATCCGCCATTTTGAATTTAGGAAAATATATAAAACACCTATGAATTAAATAAAAACATTAATATAATAATTATTTCAGAATAAAACTGAAAAAAATCCACTCAATAAAATGGAATTTATTCGATGCCATTTTCTACAGATCTAAAATAATTATTAGTATATTTGTATGTTTTAGATCGACGAAGTATCAAGATCATTTAGTATTTTTCATAGAATTCGCGTGACGCGCCGGTCACGTGGTGCATAAAATATCCAATTTCGCAAAACTTCAAAAAATTAACAGGGCTCTTAATACTTCCATTTTATTACTTTACTACTTTGTACCGTATTTCTTCGAACGAACGTTAAAACTTTTACGATTTTCTAGTCTTAGTTTTAGACTTGAAGTAAGTCCTACTAATCCGCACTTCTGTAAAAGAACTCAGTACAATGTTACCAAGCTTTCAACATTGCATTGTGCAATCTTAAATGAGAATTTACTTTATCCCATTCATTTTAAGTTTCACCGAACTAGACTTAAAGGATACTGTTGAAGATTTTAGTTTTTAAGCTAATCTGGAGTACAAAATGCATTTTCATAACTATATTTCGTTTCTATGGTTATATTTTCTAAAAGCTTTACACCAATATTTTTTTAAACTATCATGATTTTTTACAATATTAGCTTTCTACTTTGTAGAACATCCCGTCTATACATTTTCCCTCTAGTATAGGTTAATAATGCAACATACTACGAGTATCATCAATATTCTGTTTTTATGAGATAATAAAGTAAATCTAAAGAATAATATCTTTGTAATACGTAGTTTAGATAATAACCATAGGTATCACTGAAATTCCTTAACCTAGTTGATTTAGAAAGTATAATAAATAGATTCTTATTTTCTTAAACATATAACAACTTACTATTCCTACATTAAAGCACAGATAAAATAATATTATAGTATATAGTATTGTTTTATTTGTACTCAAAGTGATAATAAAAGTGTGGGAAAGATATTATTCAGAAACTCTAACTAAAGTATATTACTGAAATCTAACCTATGTATCATTGTTTCAGATTCACGATGTTGATAAGGTGGTCGGCGGCACTTTGTGTCGTCGTCTTCTTACTCGCCGCAACACCTACTCGATCAGAGGTTAGTCTTATACATCATCATTATTAATAGGAGATTATTACTACTATTTTGGTATGAAAGTGGAAATGGATGGTCTCCCCAATACGATAGATCTTTAAAATTAAAACATTATTCTTGAGTATTTTAAGGAATCTGTTAATCACTACGCTTACCGGTTATTTTTACAAACAAACATCTTTATCTAGGCGGAAATCAAACCCGCAACCACACTGCGCCCTTATTTCTTCGGAAAAAACGCTACGTATAATTATGATAGAACTTCACTCGGTAAGTTTGTTTAATCATAAATTATAATTGTCTTAGATTAAAAAGCAATATCGATTAACTCTACCTACGTATAGGTTTTCGACGAGACTACATAATTGTTTATTATTCTACGAGAAAATCAATTAAAACCCAATCAATAAAACTATGTACCTATTATCAAAAAATAATAAAACCGTAAACTACAATTAAGTTCAAAGAACCTAAGGCCTCGAAAAGTAGATAAATTAATCGTTTCAGTTAATTTCCAAGTAAATGCTTAAATTCGGATTTAATTAGTTTGAACAAATTTGACCTACAAAACAATTGAACCAAATATGACATTTCAAATTATAAAATCAATCTCTTCGGATGTAACGGATGCCTCGTTCACATTGTATGGAAAACAAACAAGGTGTATTGCCCAATACGTCAGGTATTGTTTGGTTATCGAATAAACTAATTACGATCAGCACTTTGCCGAATTCGGAACAAAAGGTCCGACAATGGTGTGGTTATCGGGTTCATACAAATTCTGGCTACCTGGGATATTACGTAAAGTTTACAGGATAAGAGTCTTAATTATATTGCTCTATACGCCATAGTCTCATATCAGGAGGAATATGAAGCAAATGAAAAGGCAATCTATAAATATATAATTTTATATAATAATATTATAATTTATAACAAGCGCATTAGGTAAACATTTAAAAAGAGACTATCTCTGTATTCCCCCCCTTAAACTTTGGCAATTCGTACCAATTCAAGACAATATTTAAATAATAGTTCTCACATAATTCTTTATTACACGCAAACATATATTTCGAAAACATTTTTTCACGGCTAAAGCTATAAATAAACCAACGTTTTCCCATGACATAAGCTTCGTAACGAGGGACAGTTATGTAACAGAGTACTTCTGTGAAACAAATTACATTCCGTGTCAGCGGCGGTGCGTAATCGATTACGGGTTGAATACCTTCAATGTTAGTACTTGTACCTATAAATCTAAAAATAATAAGATTAACATTAGCATAAACACCCCTATTTACGTTTCCACTGCTGCACAGACACTTAATTTACCACTCTGGCTGTTAGGACCCGGGACTTTTTTATTTACGAGAAAGATGAGCCCTTATTAACCACGCTGGCCAAGTGCGAGTTAATATCACGTGTCCTTCAAACTCTTCAAAGATCTCCGAACATGCCGGTTTCGTCACGTTGATTACCTTCACCGTTTTTAAGCACAAGCACGTGTTTTATAGTGACACATACATTGCTCGATTAAATAAATTTAGAGGTGCGCTTTGGAGCTTGAACCCACGGCCTTCGGAATTAAAGTCGAGTGTGCTCCCACTTAGCTAACACGACCTTAAAATAGCCCAAATACGTAGATAACGCACCAACTTCAAAGGCATTAGAATAACCAATTTATTAACAAAAACAGTGTATGCAAGTTAATTCTGTAGATGTTCCTAAATAAACAAAAGTAAGTAAGAAACAAAATCACCACAGCAGACAACTTGACGACTGTTGATAAAATGGTGGAAATGTCAATGTTATTTTTGCACCCGATTGCTTATTCAGCCACATTGTCAAGTTCATGGCATTGACTTTAGAAATAAATAATTGCTAATTTATTAGCAATATGTGCAATTCATGATACGTTCCACGAATCACGTGTTGCATGCGATCATTATTGATACAAATAGGTCAGTATTACTGACGTTTGCGTAATATTATTTTCCAATATATTATATGGAAAACTGGATAGCTATCCTATATAGGTAGGTACTAATACTTGAAAGCAAGAATGAAAGAAAAAAATAAAGAAAAAATATTTATTGTCTTTAAGAAATATAAAATAAATGACACAATCACATTAGGTATCAATCGCTTAAAACCACAAGAGCATTTAAAGGCAAATTCAGCGTGTGTTGCTTGTGGAATAACAGCGCTGATTTTAAATGATCTAGCCGTGTGGTGCCGGCTTACGAAAAGTATCACTCATCATCACCCTTAGTTACGTTCCCACATCATTGGGCAGACCTGTGGCCATTAGTGGAACGTAATATGGGATGTTATGATGATATGGAATTGTAAAAAATTTTGAAATCGAGGTAAACACGGCAAATGTCCGTGACGTTAACCTTAATTGAGAACATCATTTTCTTATAGCGATTTGAATTTATTAAGGTCTTACAGAGTTAGGAGTCCATTTAATATCTTAACCGCGAGATCAATGACTAATGGTTTTCGTTAGCCTTTTATTTTATTACAAGCTTTCCGCCACGCGGCTTGTAATAGATTTTCCCCCGAAAAGATTTATTTTCCCGCTGTAAAAGCAACATACTTAAACCCTTTTCCGGAGTTCAAACTATCTTCATAATAAATTGAATTCTAATCGGTCAATAGTTTTGGCGAGAAAGCGCGACAAACATACAGACAGTAACTAGTAAGGATAGAAATAGTAATATATACTCATGTCTTTTTATATTTTTAGCTGAAGTTCTCTTAATAATATGATGTTTTTGTTTCAGGGGAACTTATTCACATGTCCAAATGGTAAGTCAACAATTATTTAATTATTATTTTAATGTATAATATATAATAAAAAAA
The DNA here is from genome assembly GCA_963691955.1 of Chloroclystis v-ata. Taxonomy (NCBI): domain Eukaryota; kingdom Metazoa; phylum Arthropoda; class Insecta; order Lepidoptera; family Geometridae; genus Chloroclystis; species Chloroclystis v-ata. Next base: position 2,710,852 of record OY829902.1, on the reverse strand, counting down.
ATATAAAAGTAAAGATTGATTTCACTCGAATATAAGGAAAAGTAATTCATATTTGGATCATAGAAAAATATGTACAGATTCTTGTCTATAATCAATACCTAAATAATCTTTAATTGCATATACCTATAATTTATCTTATGGTATATACTTTTGGTATATACCAAATACAAATTGTATGTAGCCTTCAGAGTAAGCACCAAAAGGTTATGAAACTTATACTATTATTATAAAATGTCTTAGAAAAGCGGACTAACTCTTGTCTTCCAAATGCATAAATACACCATACTCCACGCAGTTTGCACTCTTAGGCTAACTAAAATTCACGTGATATCCTCTAAAATTACTAATATTACTATACACCTTAACTACCACATTGTACTCGATAAACAAATAAACCGAACTAGGTATATAAAGTTTACAGAGTAATTTAGTCCCAGAATAACCATATTATCTTCCATAGAATTTTACTTATGGTGATAGAATAAACTCTTGTGAATGTGTACAAAAGAGCTGAATACAAAATAGACTGAATAGAGACTTTGCTGTCGGTATTCTAAGTTCGGTGGATTCTAGTCGTGAGATGGTTTTGTATGCTCGATTTCATAGGTATTTTTTGCATATCCGTTCTTTTATTCGTTTTAAACCAATATACATTTTTGTCTTAATTATAAAATCTCAGTAGGTTCTGTATGGAGCGGCATTGATATGACGATTAACTTTTTACTCCTAATGATAATAAAAGATTATTAGAATCACATCACCCTTTAATATAATAAGCAAATTACTCGTATCAGCGATGCGGTTATCACAAATAAACAAAATTCGCAGAAAACTCTTGTTGTTTCAAAAACCTACGGGTTTTTAGTGAACATGAGAACAAAATGTATTATTTGATGTATTTTATAATAGCTGAAGTGATTACCCGTAACGAATATGTATACTATTAGCTCTCGTCGTTTGTAAACCTCATTTAGGCCAAGGATTTTAGGTAACTTCGAAACGTAGGTAGACAAAGTACTTATGTTATAATAGTTTATGAAATACTAGACATAGACATAGACATAGACACACATTTATTTGCTACTCACACACAGTACAGAACATTTAGCACAAAAATTTACAAAAACTAGAATTAAGGAAATATAATAAAAAATAATAACAAATATAATTAAATAAAATTTCAAGTTAAAAATATACAAACTAACAAAAAAAAAAAAAATACTGATTATAAACCTAACAATTAAAGATAAATGAAATACTGTGTCACAGCAGCAAAAGGGTCTCGACTCAGCATAAATGCCTTGCTACTCGAGAGCAGGTAGGCGCTGGTATTCTGTCGAAACCAATTGAGGCGGTCATAAGACCCTATGAGGCCATAAAATTGTTGCGTGTTGTCTTAGAATAAAGTAAATAAATAGTTATAAATTTCTACAATTTGTGAGGATTGTTCTTACAAGGTTGTAATTATATAATATTGAAACTAAATATAGAAGTAGTAGGCAAAACAAATTTAAGATGTATGAGTAGTGTTATGAGAATGAATGAATGTTTGTGAGTGATTGTGTGTGTTTGTGTGGGTGTAAGTGTGAGTGTGTGGTTATGTTTGTAGGTATTAATTAGGGACAAACAACATTAAAATTAATAACAATGTTTTTTTTTTTTAGTGTGTATGTAGAGTTTTTATAAATATAGTATCAATTTAAACTAATTATATGTTTAGAGTCTTCTAAAGACACCAGTCTCTTGAGAGTCTGGGCGACAGAAGACTCCTTAGTTTAAGTAGGGTTGAAAAATTAAAGTAAATAGCTACTGTGATTTTTAGGATGTCTTCTTTTGAGGAATAAAAAATAAAAACCTATCTGCTGCTCTAGCAAGTAAACGGTGCACCATGACGGGTCATGGCTCCAGGCAACCCTGTTTTTTGATGCTCCATTAAGTACGCCTTAAAACGTTTTTTAAAAGTAAATTTAGACTTTAAGAGTCTTAAGGGTGGAGGAATATTGTTCCAACATTTGGTTGCCTGGTAACGAAAACTTCCTCGGAATGCTGCTGTTTTATGCTTACTGTAGTGCAAAAGATTTCTTGTCGGCCTAGAACTATAAGCACTTTTAGCACTGTTTAGTTTTGAGAACAAGTATTTTGGAAACTGGAATTTAACAACACTATGTACGAGAACTGCTAGGTGTAGGTGCCTCCGCGATTCCATGTTAAGGGTATCTGAGTTGTTAAGGAATGGTGTGACGTGTGTTCGCGGAGGAATATCATAACAAAATCTGCTGCAAGCGTTTTGTACCCTCTGGACAAGACGAGCGGTTCTTGCAAGCAGACGCGGGCCGTAAACTAGATCGCCATAGTTAAGTTTAGACAGAACTATTGATTCGCAAACCTTAATGCGAATTTCAGTTCTTAGGAAATTCCTCATTTTATAAAGTAGTTTTAGTCGAAACAGGCAATTCTTCACTAAATTTTTTACATGATTCTCAAAGCGCAGGGTGTCGTCAAACAATATACCCAGGTTTCTAGCCTCACGTACTCTTTCTATACATTCACCCTGAATACTGATGTTTGGGGAGTGGCGAGAAATACTCTCAATCCGAAGAGGTGAACCAAGTATCATATACTTTGACTTCAACGGGTTCAAAACAAGAGCATTCTGCTCAGACCAGTCTGCTATTCGGCTCAAATCAGAATTAAGTTTATCGACACTGCTACTAACATTATCTGGGTCAACTGGTATATACAGTTGAACATCATCAGCATATAAATGGTAACTACAATGCTTGATCTGCCTGCAAATATCAGCACTATAGATTATGAATAGCAGCGGACCCAGAATAGAACCCTGCGGCACACCACGGTTTATAGGTTTGGTTGATGATAAAAGATGTGTTCCGTCTTGTTTTGTAGTTTCTACAAACTGAAAACGATTTCTCAGGTAACTTCTAAACCATGCTACAGCAGAAGAGTCTACTCCGTAATATGCCAGCTTAGACAAAAGTAAAGAAATAGATATCGAATCGAACGCGCGCGAGAAATCTAGAAGAACTAGAATTGTTGCAAGCCCTTTATCTTGCTCAGCAATAATATTATCAACAACATCAATTAATGCTGTTGTTGTACCTCTACCCCTGCGGAAACCAGATTGAACGTCTGGTAAGATTTCATTGCGTTCAATATATGCACTGAGTTGAGTATACACAACCTTCTCTAACACTTTTGAAATAACAGGAAGTCTTTTATATCAGTCGGGTTTGTGATTTTAGGTATAGGGTTAATTTTAGCAATCTTCCATTGACTTGGAAATGTGGAAGTGAATATGGATTTGTTGACAATTGATGTTATTAATGTCAATGTATGTGGTAATGTTAGTAAAATCATATCCATAGAAAGACCGTCAACACCCTTAGCATTAGTTTTAATGTTCATTAAGATTTTAGCTATTTCTCCTTCATTCACTTCATGCAATGAGAAAGTCTCATCATTAAACTTATTTGACTCAAAAAATGAACTGCTAGCAGTCGGGACATCTGAAGAGCCAGGAACATTTAAAAAATGATCATTTATAGCATCGGGTTGTTGAAGATTCTCAGGTAAAAAGTTAATTGGGTCAGAATGTAGCACATCATTTTTCAAATTTTTCCAGAGCTTCTTTTCATTATTAATTTCTGAATTTATACGGTAGTCATAATATGCACTGGTTTCATTGTAAATAGATTGAGATACAAATGACTTTAGATCCTTGTATTGAACTTTGTCCGTTTCCAACTTTGTAGTACGGAACTTGTCGTGAGCTTCGTTACGACATTTAATCATAGCTTTTATGACATCTGTGACCCACGGTGTGCACTTTTCTTTAATAGTAATTGTTTTTATAGGGGCATGATGATCGAATACATAAGAGATTAAAGTTGTAAAATTATGAACCATAGTATCAATAGTACCTGCTCTTGCTACAAGACTCCAATCCAAAGCTAAAATATCTTCAACAAACCTTTTATGATCAATATTCTTGAGTGAACGAGTTTTTATGGTTTTGTGTGGTATTTTATCTCTCTTCACATTCAATGTAGCTGTTACAAACGAATGACCACATTTACCCTTAATATCAAGAACAGAAACATCTCGTACACGACAATCTGTACAAATAACATCAATAAGTGACTGACTATGAGTGGTATAGTGTGTAGGAGATGTAACTACTTGCAACAAACCTGTGCTGTCTAAGAACTGCTGTAATTTACTGAACTTATGATCATTGGAACCAAGGCAGTTGATGTTAAAATCTCCCATAACCAAAACATAGTCATGAGCACCAAAACAAGCAACGGATTCTGTTAACGCGTCAAAAAAGCTATCCACGCATACCCAATCTGGTCGATAAGCAGTACCAATTGCAAATCTCAATTTACTCACTTTCACAGACAACCACATTTGTTCAATATTTGCATCAGGGTGGTTAAGTTTGCATGCATTGATACCCCGCCTTACATAAAAGCCTACGCCTCCCCCTCTATTACGACTCATATCTTCTGGACGCGGAGTGTTACGGAAACTATAACCAGGCACTCTAGGTGCAAGTGCTTCTTCACCCTTCTTGATCCAAGTTTCATTGATGGCCACAATGTCACATTTGAGACTATTCATAGCAACCAGAAAATCATGTTGACCTGTTCCCAAAGACCCGGGGTTATATAATCCTAGTTTAAAACAAGTCTTAGCCTTAGAACCCATTAAAAATCACTGATAACTTACAAAAAGCGGACAAATGTGACACCGAGATTACTCGCGAATATAAGACCGTAAAACATGGTAATACTCTATATACCATAACAATTAAAAAAATTATAAAAGTGATTGATGGTTTTCGACGTATCTTGTCAGCGCATCTGCTCTGGAAGGACAGTATGCGAGTCAAACCAATTTTTGCTGTGACATCAGTAAGTAATAAAAATATACCATAAAACAACAATTTAAGCATTATCCAAATTACGAATAACATATTAACACAATATACAAATATATACAACAACTTTGCTGTGACATCAGTAAGTAATAAAAATATACCATAAAACAACAATTGAAGCATTATCCAAACTACGAATAACATATTAACACAATATACAAATATATACAACAACTTTGCTGTGACATCAGTAAGTAATAAAAATATACCATAAAACAACAATTGAAACATTATCCAAACTACGAATAACATATTAACACAATATACAAATATATACAACAACAGTTTAAACAATATACAATATTTATACAACAAACACATAGAAATTTTATGACAATTTTGCATCAGGCTATTTGTCATTCTGAGAAGGTCCAACGGCATCGGCTCCAAAAACCCGTTCTAGGTCACGTTCTGAACGCAATCTATGGCGTGGCGAATCATCACTCTGATGTTGACGTGCGAAGACCCGGCCATCATTAGTCCAGATGAACCTCCACTTAAGACGAGCTCCGATCTCTCGCGCTTTTAAGAAAAGACTTCTATTCTTCTTTGTGAGCCTTTCGTTGACATAGAAACGCCTGGGTTCACCGGTCAGACCCACATCCTTGGTGGTGACTCCACGACGTACACGCGCAGCTTTTAAAAGTTCTACGCGTAGAGAGCGACGAACAAATTTAACCGCTATTGGCCGCTCGCGGCCTCCTCGTCCAACTGCTTGGTCCCTCACTAAGCCAACCCGATCAGCGCTGACGATATCGCTTTCAGTTAATGTCACTCCAAGTTGCTGAGCAAGAGTAACCACGACGTGAAGAACTGATTCCCCTTTGGTTTCTGGTACACCTACGATGTCAACATCGTTCGCCAAAGATAGTTGTTCTGCATCGTTTATTTGCTCCTCAAGACGCTGTACACATTGCTTCAAATTAACATTTTCTTCTTTGAGTTTGACTATAGTTTTCGTCTTTTCTTCTAATGTGGATTTAAGGTTTTGAAGCTGAGCGTCTATAGATGATAGAGAGGTACGAAATTCACCAAGAATTACCCCCACCGATTCCGTGACAGCTTTTTGAATCTCTTCTTTTATGAGACACTTCATGTCTGCCTTTGAGAGCGTGCATCCATCTTCCGACTCAAACGGAAGATTATGTGATACAGTTATAGTAGGAGTCCTCCGTTTAGTGACATTGGCATCTCCCACCTCATCATGTTCCTGTTGCAGAGCCGCACGTACAGGTGTATTGGAGTTATCCGTCTTTTTCTCTTTGTTTCGGCATTCAGCGCACTTCCATGAATCCTTGACGGTCTGTCTCATAGAGTTAAAAGCGCGTACTGCAATATTAGCACATTGGAGGTCATAAGATCCTGAACAAAAGGAACATTCAAGGTATTCCTTTGTTGATATATGTTGCAAGCATCCTTTGCACGAAACTTTCTTGTAACTCATCTTGATACAACAAATGTTTAATTAAACAATCCAAAAAATAAAAATGTAGTAAAATATAGCACAAAAAGTATGCTTCTTCACGAAGATCCGAACCCGGGTACTTTTCAAGCGTGAACCGCTCAGTAAGCTCGCAAGATGCCGAGCCACTGTGCTTATAACTACACGGCCGAAAATAAGGATCTGTAGCGTAGTGGACGCAGGTACAGTACAAAAAACCGGCTTTGTTATCGGGCCGGCTGTGTAACACGGTCGCACTTGCACAGTGAATTGCACTTTTTAATGTTTTGTATTGTAATATTTTCACTCGTAACTCTTTAGTTTGTTATCCGATTTTAATTATTTTTGGACTTTTGAATGTGTAAAACTTTATTGTTTCTACTGATATAACTTTCTTTGGAAATAATTAACTTTTTACTCGCTTTTTGAAATAAAAATTGCGGAGTACAAACGAACGTGTGTTAGCCTCACAAGGTCCTCTGACCAAAATACTCGTGAACATAAGAACGGGTTTATTCGGAAGAAGGACTTATGGGGATTTTGGTGCCAATTTTATAAAGATACTGTTAATATATTGTTATCAAACTCAAAGCAATAGGTATGTATAAAAAAAATAACTATAAAAACCTTTGTCTAGACGGATAGACATTACAGACTACAAGACGTTGGTCGCAAAAATATGTCGATAGACATGGAATTTGTGTTAATTAATTATGATGCTATCTACAATTCTTATCATTTTAAATATTATCTTAAATTCGCTTTTCCTCGTAAATGAATTAACAAACACGTCAAAAAAGAACAATTAAAAAAATCGTATATTTGTAAAGTGAGAACAGATCGCGAAGTCTCACAACCTACGGTCCACAACGTACACGGGTTATCTACGTTAGGTGGTAAGAGTAATGAATTGGGTGGAACCCCTCTAATTTCCATCAGCCACGTAATTAAAACTAGGAAATAGCGTCCTACAAGCTGGCACACTCGTGAACTGGTGTGCAAGACTTGAGGTAACAGTTCACTGGTTCTGTACTGGCTTTCACATTTAACCACTTGAGTAACGTAATCTGAAAAACTTCAAATATAGTGCAATGCATTCATTAATAAAGAAAATATTGGACCGAAGATTAAACTGGTTTTACTTATATTATACTAGCTTTCCGCCCGCGGCTTCGCCCGCATTATGTTGGATTTTCCCGCGGTAAAATATAGCCTATGTTACTCAGGGATAATGTAGCTTTCCAAAGGTGAAAGAATTTTTGAAATCGGTCCAGTAGTTTCGGAGCCTATTCATTACAAACAAACAAATCTTTGCTCTTTATAATATTAGTATAGAAGTATAGAAATACAAAAGTTAGGTTATATGTTGTGTACCTCATCTCCTTTACTGCCTTTTTTCAATAACGAGGAGAACTTAACTGAGCCGAAGCAAGGGCGGGTCGCTTGTACAATACATAATTCAGTAGCAAAATAGCCAAATAACAAATCTTATATACTCGTACATATTGTGCAACAAACCGGCTCATCTGGAGCAGGATGAATAAATTTCTAAGAATTATAAATAATTCTTGTATAATTTCACGTTAATGATTATAGCTTTGCAATAACGGAAACTAGAGTGATTTTAAATAAATGTATACGTTGAGCAACGACATTATTATGAACATGCAACGTAATTATTTATTAGCTCAAGTGTTAAAGAAATAACATCGTTGAAATAACTTTTACTTGGACCGACTAAGAAGAAAAATAATATCAAAATAAATAAGGAGTTGTTGTTGAACCGCGATGCTGCTCTATGAGGTAAATACGACGGTTTCTCATTATGACAGATATACGGTACAAAGATACAAGATTTTATTGGAAAAGAGAGAATTACACGTCGTTTTAGGTATATTTTATGTTCTATTTACAAATTAAATACATTCCTACAAGCACACATAATTAAATTATTCTTCTATACTTTATTCTGTCGGTAGAATCTAGAAACCTCCATAATTTACGTCAGTTAATAATATAAATTGGAACGACGAAAAACTTATGCAAAGACTCGTCAGTCGTCCGGCAGCGAGATGAGCAGACATTTAAAACCCGCAGGCACATTGTACCTACGTGAACGCCATTTGCACAGGACCAATAGAGTGGTATGAATTTGTTAACCTGTTATTGTTGAACTATAGCTGTGAATGGTGATGAGGCCGACATTTTCGTCTCGAATTAATAAGCATTGGTTTTGAACGTGGCAATACCATCTCTGAAGGATTAAAATTTAAGATTTTTACAAATGAAATACTTTCCGTAAGTATAGCATAAAGAAGCTAACTGCTTAAAAATAGTATTCAAAGCCATAGAGATGTTCGGACTATAGCAAAGTAAATTCAAGGAAACCTCACTTAGAAAACCAATCTGTTTGTACATACGATACAGATACGATATATCAACTGAGGGCAAGAGCTAATGCGATTCAAACCAACTCGTTAGTTGTCGTCACTACGTTTCGATTTGCGTTCATACAGACTTCAGAGATTGAGTCAATCTGTCTCCCACCGCACTCTAAGATTGAATGAACACTTAATACGCAAACATTCTGGAGATTGCCTTTAATTACTGGCTTGAGCATATACGAAAGCCAGTTGGTTTGTGTCTGTTTGTTTTGAGCTCATCTTAGAACTTGTTGAGTGTCTTTGAAAGTAAATATTTTTTCACTTGTTCTTCGTTCATTTACAGAATCATAAATGAAAATATAGGTATCTGCTGATAGAACACGAATCCGAACAGAATTCGTGTTGCGTTGACTGACATAATTACGAGAAAAATAAGTTATTTATTTGAGTCCCGAACATATAATAATTATAAGTATCTAGGTATTTCTCTTTGGGATCGTAGCTTACCTATTTATTTTTGTACCATACAATAGCATAGCTATATAACTACTCGACCAAAGAACAATACTTAATAGAATAAGCGGAGTAGGTACGTACCTTAAAAGCCACTTACAAAGCTAAACTTCAGCTAACGTGAAAAAGACCTATTAAATGAAAACTGACTGTATTTAAGCCTCTTATGAGTGGATGCCAGAAACCCCCAGGGTTATAACATAGAAGCAACATGGGATCTCATACGAGCCATAAACAACTAGAAATAAACATGCCCAATGTAAGTAGGTATGAACTAATTGAGACTCAGGGGAATATCAAGGTATTTGCAAAGCAGGTGGGAGATTGGTTATACAATAAAGTAGTAAGTAGTTATGGTATAATAACGTGTATAAACGAGGAATTTAGATAATTGAATCAAAGTTACTAGCTAAGCCATTCGGCGTATATAATAATAATATTTAGTATAATAATGTTTATATATTTTAAATACATTTTGATATCGTATCCATGAGATAACTAACACAGACCACTAAAGTACATTGAGAACGAATATAAATGCGAAAATATGTTGAGTTCGTCTCAACAGCGGTCTAGAAATTTTTATAAAATAATTTGTGGCATCCCTGAAATAGGAATGTTGTACATTAGATGCATATCTGGCAAGTTTTCGAATGGCGCGGTTGTAAAATTCCACGAGTTACCGTGAGTGGTTCCGACCTGAAGTGCAGTGTGTCTGCACACGGCTTGTTTCCACTTGAGCTGGGGAATTTTTCACACGGATTTTTCACATTGTGTGAATAGCTGATGCTCGCTTTATTTCTGCTCGACATGAAAAAAGGTTTTGTTGCGTAATTTTCATGTCGTTGATGAGTTCCTGCTTTAATGGTGAAAGAAATATAATTTTATTTTGCTGTACTTTGTAAGCGAGAGTGGCAATTGTTGTTTTAATAAAACAACTCTCAAATGCAATTGCATGCACTTATTTCCGTGTGTAGAAGTTTTTTATGATAGATACCTACTTTAAACCTGACATTTAATCCGACATTTATAAACCTGAATCAACCTATATAATATTGGGAAGTAAACTATGTATTTATATCTAGATTGCAAGTACCTACCAACTATACTATCTGAAAGTAATATCAAATACAGAAAAGACATTTTATAAATAATATGTCAGAGCTCCCAAAGATTTATCCGACATAATATCAACTAATGCCATCTAAAACTAATTCAAAAGGTAGTAAATATGAAGTCAATGACAGGAAGTTTGTGATCATGACACGTGGTACAGGAACGAAGTACACTGACAAGTTCTCGTCAGTTGATTCTCGGTCGGGTTGAGCGACTGGTTGAGAACGGTTTGCGTGACTGAGCAGTTAGGAATCGGATACGCATGCTTGACTATGTATTCTAGATACTATGGTTCTAATCAAGTTCTAAGTACGAATGAAGGGCAACAGTGGTGAAACTTCTTGTTCCAAAACCACTCTAAATTTTTCTCAAACTCTTCCATGAAAAATTCTCAAATCAACGAAAAAATGACTCTTATTTCAGAATATACGAAACATTTATTAAATTCTGCAATTTGCATCACAGTTTCAAAAGTGAATTATAAAGTGTTTTTGCGCAAAACATTTGCTTTAACTAGACGAATTAAGTTTAAATCTACCTGCAGGCGCTTCCTAACTTAAAAGGCGGTAATACCAATAAAAATTCACTGAAAGTTTAAGAAATAAATATCCATTTTATTATTTTTACTACTGGCTACCTTGATATTAACTTATATTGACTAGTAGACTGTATTACCTCATAAGTAAAACAATCGCATGGTTTATGGAACACATCAAACGCTTAACATGAAAGTACAAGAAAATCTCAATAAAAAAAAACAGAAAAAAATCATAATAGTGTTAAAAAGTTATTAATACACTGAATAAACGCTTATTTAGATAAGATCCTACTCTGTTGTCCTTTATTTCTATAAAGGATGTAAAAAAATTGGTTTAAATTGAAAACTTAAAACAGACAAAATAGGACAGGCAACCATACGAGAACCCGCCATTTTATCTCTTACTCTATACTTCCAAGTTGTATAATATTCATGAATAAACAAAAGAACGACATCCTACTACCGAATAATTCGTTCACTCCCACTCCCTGTTCAAACTCATTCATTATCAAATAATCTGAGCCAATCGCGTGGGATGAACGACCTTCACCATTATGCAATCAAAAAACAAATAGGGAATCAAAATGAATTGCGAAGTCTTGACCTTTCTATTGCGTGTTGTTCCTCGCAATCGAATGGCAATTGATATTTTACATTTGCCTTTGCATGCGTTTGTATCGTTGCTTAAATGTATGAATGAAGCTTATGAATAACGTAAGAGTAGCTCAACGAGGTTTTGGGGATGCGTGCGGGATTTCTCTGAGGCATTGAATGGGTAATGAGGTGATGCGTTGAAAACCAGTCGTTACGTCCGATATCATAACTATAAATGAAGACTACATGTCAGTACCTAAGTACATTGTGTTGATAGTAGAAAACGAGTTTAAAAAAAATGGAAGATCATTAAAAAGGGATTAGGTTCATGTCAGCCGTTGGACGCCCACTGCTGTAGGTACCTACATAGGCCTCCCTTAATTAGGCCCCTCCCTTCCCCTCCCTCAATTCCCGTGATTAGGTTAGTAAATGCAAATTCAAAGGCCATAATATATCAAGTGGTAAAATATCTTATCACATATACCTACAATATTCAGTATATTTATATATTAATATTTATTTATTTCAACTTTTGGTACATCTAGGACCACTTAGTCGCTATAATAATTTAAGATTAATGTCGAAACTATTTTAATTATTTCGCCAATTTATATGTTTAATTCTTAAAGATTACCTACCTACCTATTTTCACGATTTTCATCAATACGTAGATCGCGTTGGTAAACAACATTCAGAACTAAGAAACTTCTGCGATTGCGAATGATATTCTCAAATATACACGCCAAGTTGAATTGCTACACAATAAAATATCCAACATAAAAGTTTCGTGGTCCTAGATTTTATTGTAGTTTGTGAAATTAGTCCAGTAAGTTCAACTTGGTAAATTGTCTGCCTTTTTTTATAATATAAATACTTAGGTTTTAGCTAAATCGAATAATAAATTATTGGCTAAACCTAATCCTTAAATCTTCCAATTTGTGTGTTGACAATTTAAACCCAGCCTTTAAATAAAGTCAGATTTTGCAGATTACATTTTAATAGCAAACTTTATGAATCCGTTTATCAGACTTAGGGGACATTAAAATAATGTGGATTTCATCCACTTCATCGGTTTAATGTAAAATTAAGCGAAAGGATTCAAAATACTTACATAAAGTCGTGAGAACACTTTCATAACAAATTTTTACATATTTATTTATGTAAAGACTATCAGTTGCTTAGGATACGAGTATTTAGAAGATGGGTTTTAAATATAACAAGAACTTGAAATGTTTCAATAAAATAAAATAAAATTATAAGGAATTACTGCTGCTTTCTGTCTTGTCGAGAGAGAAGTCCAGTGCCCCAGCTGTGGGAACATGAATAGGGGTGCTTTTTTATGCTACTACTATTTATTTATTGTTATTTTTTGTTTCATGTTTATAGAATACAGGAATCGAATATTTTATGGAATAAACGTAAGAAGTCCCGGTCATTTGCTAGTCAATGCAAAATGAAATTTAATTTTACTAATGGCTTAGGTCTGAAATAATGGCCTAATTATCTAAAGGCGCGAGGAAGGGTTCCATTTAAATTCAAATTACAAAATTTTCAAACCAATCTTCTTAATACGAAAAAATTAAACGTGTTTTTGGAAGCTCAGAGTCTAAAATCACACTGCTCCCAAAGACTGGTTTAACGGATTTTTATGAATGATAATTATTATTCAAAAGCCGCTATAAGCCTTGAGGGTTTCAAACATTAATATAATATACCTAGATAAAATTATTTTTGTTTGTAAAATATATCATAGGTTTTGTTCTATAATAAGGGTTTGAAAGAGAAATTTTAGGTTATATTATTATTATTAAATTATAAAACGATCATTACATTTTTTAAATACTACTAATGATATGGCTTATTAGTATCTACCCAACTAATTAGCCATATTATAATAAATGACCTTTGCTATGTAATAAATTGAGTAAATTCAAACACAATAGCTATTATTAACAAACTCAACAAGCTATCAAACAAAAATCTTTCGATTTATCTTATTAACAAATGGTACTTTTTCTATTTCAAAACTCGTTTAAAACATTTTTATAAAATGATCCAATTATCATTAAGGTAATAATAGCCTATGGTTTTATTTTTTATGAAGATTCTTTAGAAATTCCGCGTAAAATGAAATTTGAGCCTCCCACATAAAATGAGGTTTAAGAAGTTCATAACGTGTTTGTAGAGCACAACAATAGAGATAAAATAATTTTGGGAAGCCTATTGTTGGCAATAACGAGAAAAAACTGTTTTGTCTGCCTAGGTGCGTCATTTTATCATTACAGTGACCTTTATAAAGCTTCCTTATATTACGTTATTTACGGAAATATATTTTCATTGGAAGCATCATATTTTTGGCACGGTTTACATTTAATTAAGTACTTAATCCAATATAAGTTCAAAACGGGACTTTTAGGATTTCATTTGTAATTGAATTTTGTTTTAAATTCTTTCAGTTTTGTAAATCTCTTTATTCTTATTTTATCTAGAATGACAACTGACTTTACCTTAATCGTTTTTTCGTTTTAGTAAATCTGTGTTTAGTACCAAGTTATACTGCGATCACCAACCCGCCGGAAAAGCCTGGGTTATACCAAATACCCCAAGACGTATTATGGGATCTATTAGGGAGATCGTTTTATGATTTGTTACGATGGTGAGACTAGTTACCACAAATATATCTCTACCTTTTTTGAGCTTGACAGTTGTAGAGCCATGATTACACATCAAACAATTTACTTTACTCTGAACTTGGCAAGACATTTGGAGCATCACAATCTGGGTCACTTGGTAAAGCGGTTGGTAGTCATAATTACGTTGACTGTTGATAAATTTTGTGATAACCTGACTTTTTATAACGTCACGGTTACAAGGTCCTAGTAGAGTTCACAGTGAAAGTTCTCAATAGGCATATAATGATAACTACTTGTGCGGTCTAAATGGAGTTCGGATCTTGGTAGAGCGCAACACAGGGTTCATTTATAATAGGATAGTGAAGTAAAAGAAAACTTTACCTTCGAGTACTAGTGAATACACTAGGATTTTAAGATTATGGTTTTGTTTATAAAGATAACTATTATAAACTTTAACCTAAGGTACATTATTATATCAATGGAAACTTTCTTCTCAATTCAGTTACTAAAATCATCATAAACATTGTGTTACGCTTAGAACTATACTATGCCTATCGTCAAGGGAATTCTACACACGCATGGTTCGGGCTACATAAACGCAGTCTATATTAATCTGGACCGGAAAAAAGCACAATCATCATCATCAGACTTACCTACTAAAACTTAAAATTTATTTTACTCCGGTTTAGTGTCAAACATTTAGTTTTTTTGTAATGAATAAAAATATAGAATAATAATTGTAATGCATATATAAACAGTAACCTTTAGAAAAGCTCTTGGTATATCTACTGAAAGTATCTCCTTCCACTCCCCGCGTGGCAAGAAACAATTACTAACTCACAATCATTGTAAGCTAGTACAAGTATAAAACCCTTCGTCAATCGAGCGTCAAAGCTTCCAGCCTTGAAGTCAATTGTAATGAGTGAAAGGCGCCAGAACGAACGTGACTCACAAACATTTTAATATGCGAGTATGTCTTGTCGTAGGTGTGCCTCGTATGTCGTAGAACCTCTCCAACTTTGATCATGTTTACGGTTTGGTAGAATTTATGCAGTTTTTCCGAGACGACGGTATTTTTCTGACTTACGTTTGCATGAGTTGAAGTTTACATACATTTTAAATTTGTTTGTCTTTTTCTATCAGCTTCCATTAGTGCACTGAATGTATCATAGGTACTTATTGATCCTACCTGTGTTTAGTTTAAAATAGCAAAGTTAGAAGTTGCTTGGGTTTGGATTTTATAACATTCTAAGCGTAGATTCATATTATGACAATAATAAATTCAAACTTTAATCTACGATTGTAATTACGATAACAGGGAATGGACCAAGAGCCCGTGATGGCCAGACCTTCCTTTAATTCACAAGCGTGAAAATTCTTTCATGTGTATGTCTAACATAGGTAAGAATAACCCCCAAACATGAAACCTGGATCGCGGTTGCTTTGGGAGATAACAACCTTTTACCTGTTATCTCCCAAAGGAACCACGATCCAGGTTTCATGTTTGGGGGTTATTCTTACCTATGTTAGACATACACATGAAAGAATTTTCACGCTTGTGAATTAAAGGAAGGTCTGGCCAGACCGGGCTCTTAGTATAGACTAATAACCTGTGATGGCCAGACCTTCCGTTAATTCTGAAGCGTGAAAATTATTTTATGTGTATGTCTAACATAGGTAAGAATAACCCCCAAACATGAAACCTGGATCGTGGTTCCTTTGGGAGATAACAGGTAAAAGGTTGTTATCTCCCAAAGCAACCGCGATCCAGGTTTCATGTTTGGGGGTTATTCTTACCTATGTTAGACATACACATGAAAGAATTTTCACGCTTGTGAATTAAAGGAAGGTCTGGCCATCACGGGCTCTTAGGTTAGAACTGTGCTGTAGTATTTTTTGTAATTTTACATGACATAGAGAATCGATAGATGTATTCAGAATATTAAGGAGTTTCGTTACTATCCTTTGTTCTTCAAATATCCGAAGCCTAGAAAGCCTTTATCGGCTATTCCGAAGTGTCGTAAAAACGAAGCACCCGGTCATTCCGCAGTTTTACTGGCCGCAGTAATGATTTATTTGCGCAACCTTTTAGCCATTGGCATGTCTAAAAATGTGCGAAGGCCTTTTTGTGGCTTATTCTGTCTAAAAAGTGTCTTTCTAGCACGTTTCCCTACATCATCATCATAGTAACCCATATTATCTCCATATTAGTAGGTATTGCTACTTACTGGTCCCTCAATTTATAACCGAAAAACAATTGTCCAAGCAATATTAGTAATTCATAGACATTTTCATGAGTATTTAAAAATCTTTAATAGAACCCATATGGTGTTGGGGATTGGTATAAACACCACGCTTACTGTGCGGGTTGCTTATCGCAATGAGGTAGCACAGTACCTACACAGATCGACGCTGCTGCGCTTCTATTGGTATATTAATCACTTAGTCGCTTTGACGACACCAAGAAGAGAGATTCTTAGGCGCACGACACGTACCTAGGTATAGTAAAACCATTCTAAAAATGAACGCCCCTCTACCGAATTCAGTATTTTTTTTCTGTGTTTTCTGTTTTTCTGTATTTCCTCTCACAAGTTGAAATCATCACGATTTTGTGGAAGGGAGTTCATTTTTAGATTGGTTTTACTATACATTATTAGTAACTGAATACTTTCACAACAAACCCAAGAGGTGCCCACTCCCGCGACATATTATTTAGATTATTCCCTTCACACAAACAACTATGTAGAATAACACGAGTGGGTTCAATCACAAAACCCACACTAAGCATTTGCCGCGATAGAAAAGTGAAATCCAATATATCTTCAGTAAAAAACCAGACGCGATAAAAACCGAATCAATTTTCTTACAATTTGGGAACTCAATGAAATATCCATCATACCCAATCATCCGAAATTCTTGAGACGTTCTCATAAAATTGTATAGCCACTGATATGATATGCGCGTCATATTTATTGATATCTGATTCAAGTTCTAAAACTCGAGTTATTAGGATTTGCGTCGGGAAAGTTCCTAAGTCGGATATTATGTTCGATATCAGAGACGGCGGATACCGGTACGCTGGAAATTATTTTTAGCATCTTGAAACTCAATCAGGTAGATATTCATCTGATTAAAGTTTTTGGTTTGATTTTCTTAGAATTCTGCATTTTCTTTATTACCTATACTATAAGTTTAAAATTATTCTTTAATATTACTTTTGAAAGTTTTATTTGAGGAATGTAGGCGTATGCTCAATATGCTGATTACCTACATAATATCTGATTTGCGTTTGTTATTTATGAGCTACATAAATCATGTCACTATATAGGTACTAAACCTAAAAATGACGCATGACGTAAAGAATTTTTGTTGCAGCGTTTTGTATAGACTTCCAAAAAGATTTCGTTGAATAAAAAAAAATATGACTGATAAAAACGTTTTCTTCATTACTTATGAAAACGTATTCATATACTAGCTGTCCGCCCTGCGGATTCATCCGCGTTATAATATTAATTGGATTTTTCCGCAATAAAAGGCTATGCGATAATTTAGAGTGTCAGTTAACTCTATACTAACGCATTTTAGTCGCGAAGAAATAACAAACATACACACTCACAAACTTACTACTTTATAATTTAGTACTGCTATTCAAAGGAACTAGATATTAATCCAGTTCCTTAGAATACTAGTTGGGTCACCTGTAAGTCAATCTCCGGGGCAGAACGCTTGCGATCCTTGACAAGGCTCGACAATTGAGTGGCGCACACCGTGTCGTCTCGAGTCAAGTGGGCGACATTGCCCTATTCAGGGTTTTCAATTTTATCTATGAGTTGTTGTAAAAATTGTAGAAAGTATAGTACATACTGAAACAAACTTATACATAAGACACAGCTAAAATTTAAAATTTTAATGTTTTTTAAAAAAATTTAAGGGTATGATTGGTATAAATTAAGCATGCTTTATCATAATATATAAATTGTGTAGTTTTTCTAAACAAAATCATGCTAAAACCAAGCTATCTGTGGTATTCCATTATAGAATGCCTCAGGCAAAATCATGAGAATATCCTAACGTAGAGACCTTATCAAAAATGTTATTTGATACGACATTTTCAGTGAAATTGTAGTCTTTCATAAATATAGAGCCCTATATTTATAAAATGGTAAATAATTTATGATCTATGAAATAAATGTGTATAAATTGGAATCCATTTCATTTTAGGAATCAAGTTACGTCTGAAATTATATTATGATATTCCATGAAAGTTTTATATCAAAGAAAACTAAAATTACAGCCGGTGATATTTTCAAAATGGAGTAGGTTATATCGAACACGATATGTTCTAGAATAGGATGCTTTTAGCCGAGAAGCTCTTGATCCGTTACGTATCTATCAGCCCATGACTGTCGACATGGGAAGTGCAGCCGTCCTATGAGGCTCCATTACTAGTCTACCAAATCTAAGATGCGATCGCTCTATTTACTGTGCACTTCCAGATACGAGTAGATTTAATTCTATAGGTTTTCAAACGTATACATGAGCTCGCAAGTCTGATATGTTCGGAACGATTCGAAACTTTAGGTAGGTAAATAGGTATACATAATCATACATTTTATCAATATTTTATATTTTAAATTAGATTATCCAGTTTACCCAAGTATCCATTTTCAAGACAATCTAAAATAAGCTAGGGACCATCAACGCTATAATAAACAGAGCTAGAACATTGATAAACTAAATCCCGTGATGTAATTAGTGTTCGTGTTGAATAATTCCAAATTTGAATTCCATGCGAGTAAATCAGCTACACTCTCGCATGGCTTCTCATGACATTTAGGCGGACGAGTGTGTTCCAACTGGTTTGAACGTTTCAACAATAGCATTGCGCGACTAGACAATGCATGCAGGCAATTACCAACCATACGGCTTTGCTTGCATGTATTTGTGACTGTAATTTTAATTGGAAACTCACCGCTAATTCGACGATGTGTGATGAGTGGTGATTTCAATCCTAGCAAAAATACAAATCTGAATGTATTTTAACTACTAACGAACGAACTAAGGTTAACAAGTGAATGCTATAAAGTAAACTCGTTAATTATTTAATGAAACCCAAAACTATTTAACTTGCTTGAACAAGAACTACTACTACTTCTTGGATACAGAAATAAAGTCGGAAAAGGAAATGAAGACAGCGTAAACAAAACAGCCGGAAATATTAGTTTTGATAGATAAAACATGAAAACAAAAGGATCTGGCCGCTTCGCAAGTTCATGAAAGTCTGACGTGTTGGCAAAGTGGGTTATTGCAACGCCCGCAGCGAAGCGCGACGCAGTCTTCACGATAACTCGTCAAATTCACACGCTCTATTTGTTTCAATTTGCGTTTTTACAGCGGCTGTTATACTGCGACATGTGGGACTTCGCGATCGGAAGGAAGTCGAATGTTAAGCCGAGATGAAATAGCAATGGGTACTTTAAGTTTGATTTCTATTTAAAAGTTAAATACGTTCAGATATAACTTAGCTTTTTACGTTTCTACTAGGTCAGTAGTAGAAATGTAATAAGCCAAATTATATCGTATTATGTTCTGAGTAATCAGCACATGACTGTGTTTTCTACATTCTGGATAGTAGAAAAATACATAATCAGTCAAGTTCTAGCGAAATTCGAACTAATGTGCACTTTGAACCTTGTTTGACTTTCAAATATCTAACACCAACTTAAAACTAAATCACACAACATACAAAAGCTCAACCAAAACTTGATAAAGCAAAGTTGCGGTATTCATATCTTAGAAAACATAATATTTGTGCAAAAAGTTTAATTAAGACAGGGGCTGAAAGGATCTCCAAGTCAGGAAGTAGCGAGTTTCGTGTTTGATATAATATTTCGAGATCTTCGTACAAGCCAAACTTTACTTTGAGTCGGGTTAGTGGCTGTCAGAACGATTAATCAAAGGATTAATCTTATGTTCTTACTTGTAGAAGTAAATGAAAGGAAAATGTTATAGGAATTTACAGTTTTAAAATGATTTTGGGAGAAAAATCTTGCTGATATCCGATTTTTTTATAATAGCTGCGACTCTTTCAATACTATAAAACATTTAAAAAAAACTTTAAAAGGAAACCGAAGTTTCCAGTAAAGCATATCTGGGAAACTGTTCAATTCGCCCGAAATACAAAGCTTGACATGTGACAAGTAGTCCTTCGTTTGTCGATGTGTACGTATTGTACCTACCGTTCTTTTTTCAAATTCACATAAAAAGCCATTTTTACAGGTGCCTAAAAGTAAGAATAATAAATTGTATAGTTACCTCATTCAAGAATTATCTCGGAGATTTTATACCAAACTCTTGCAGGTAAAAAAGTTTAGGGAGAGAATTCTATCACTGCTCGGATAAGAGGGAACTGTATCTTAATAACTTGTTAAACGATAAAAACACGTTACTATTATTTTATTATTATAAAAATAAATCATTAATCAAACCTAATTTTTCCGTTTGTTTTTTAAACAGTATTAGGTACTTCCCTACTACAATTTTATCACATCGAAAAAAATAAATTAAAATAATCACGGTATAGGTGTCTCGTTTTCTATATATGACCGCGATCTCTGTTCGGCTATTTCCACCGTCTCTCTTTATGCTTTGACGTTGAGTTGTGACTCGCTATAATACTAGCATTTTTTTGCAGTGCACTGTATCAACCTCAAATCAAATAGGATCTGTTTATGCATTGGAAACAAAACATCTCAGATCATTAATAATACACTTAGTATCTCTCGCTTAAATGACTACGCTTGCTTAACTTTTGCTCAACAAAGGATACAATGTAGGTACCTAAGTTACTTAACACGCGTTGGTAATTAATGAGGCGCTTGGCAAATTCACTCGTTACCTACGTTAAGCACAGTTTCATGTCCTTTAAAGTTAAGAGTAAAGTTCGTAAGTTAAGAACTTTAGGGACGTGTCAGTTCACCATTGCTACTACAAGTTTGATTCACAAATATGTTTGCAAGTTTAGAGTTGGTTTATTAGAAGTCTGGGACTCAGACAACATTCATCATACTTTGGTAAGTTTCATAAGTCAAAAGTCGCGTTATGACGTGGATATTATTCTCTACCAAGCTTCAAAAAGCAATTGGAGATAAAAAAGGTGTAAAAAATAGAATATTTCAGCAGTGCACATGTATCATGCTAATGGTGTTGAAATATTTTCGAGTGGAAAAATACATATAAAGGAACGAAAATTCGTGAAAGCGCAAAATGGGTGACGTTATCACCATACACAACAACGCCAGTAAAATAATAACCAAGGGCCTACTTTCGCCTCTAACCCTTCAGTGAAAGACTATGGTGAAAGTTATTTGAACAATATTTCCTTACTTTGGTTACTCCCTAGTTTACACATTCATATTCGTCTCTGTGTGAACTTGGTAATTTCCAAAGCTAACAAATAACTCGTATTACTGCTCACTTCTGTTTTGTTTAACTTTTCCTTTTACTACGCTCTTGTGTAATGTTATTTACATAAATATTCTGAAGTCTATAATGTTTTATGAGTGCATTTTACAAGATCGTAACAATTACTCTTGTAATAAATTTAGTTCAGAGTTCCATTAAGGATATAAAATAAAATTGTTGTTTTCTTTGTTCACAGGTTGGGAGCTAAGAGGGTTGCATTGTTACAAATTCTTTAACATCAGGCATTCATGGGAAAAAGCAGCAGACTTATGTCGGAGGTACCTACTAATTTTACTATCTTTAAAAACATAGTTTAAGACTTCATTCAAACAATGCTTTCAAAGAGCTTTAATATTTCATGCTATATAGTTAGGTATATGAGAAATGTAAAGTGGGTATATATAATTTCAGGTACGGCAGCGAGTTAATGGTAGTAGATACCTACTCAGAGAACAACATGACCGCCAGTATGGTGCCATCTAGTCCAACCAACAACCATTACTGGCTCGGTCTTGCAACTGTTGACGATCTGAGAACGAATACTCTTGAATCGGCCGCTGGGACTCTTGTTTCTCAGTACGCTGGCTTTTGGGATCTCAGGCAACCGAACCCCAAGGAAGGAGAATGTGTAGACGTTCACGTTACTGCTGATAGTCAATCCTGGGAGCTGACGACATGCGAAACATTGCTGCCTTTTATGTGCAGAGCCACTGCATGCCCTGCTGGTAAATAAAACATATCATAATGTAGAACGAATAATTTACTTCTATTATATTTAATAAACACAAACATTGCTTAACCATTATATTTTCTTTTAGGTACCTTCCATTGTTCAAACGGAAAATGCATCAATTCGGCCTTCAAATGCGACAAACAAGACGATTGTGGTGATGCTTCCGACGAAATGGACTGCGCATCCGAATGCCACTTCTATATGGCAAGCAGCGGAGATGTCGTTGAAAGCCCTAGCTATCCTCACAAATATCCACCTTTCAGTGATTGCAAATGGACTTTGGAAGGCCCGCAAGGTCAAAATATCGTTTTACAGTTCCAAGACTTTGAAACTGAAAAGACTTTCGATACTGTTCAGATTTTAGTTGGCGGTAGGACCGAGGATAAATCTGTTAACCTCGCTACTCTTTCGGGAAAACAAGATTTGTCCAACAAACTTTACGTTTCTGCGTCGAACTTTATGATTATAAAATTCAGTACTGATGGATCCGTCGAAAGGAAAGGATTCCGTGCTGCGTGGAAAACCGAATCTTCGAACTGTGGTGGAGTTCTTCGAGCCACTCCACAAGGCCAGGTATTAACATCCCCTGGCTATCCAAATGGATATCCTGGAGGCTTGGAATGTATGTACATAATTGAAGCCCAGCCAGGAAGAATTGTCTCACTCGAAATCGAAGACTTGGAATTAGGTATGAACCGAGATTTCATAGTAATTAAGGACGGCAACACTCCTTCCAGTCCAGTGCTGGCTAGGCTTACTGGACCTGGTGATGAAAACGAGAAAGTAGTAATTTCTACAACTAACCACCTCTACATGTACTTCCGTACTAGTCTTGGCGATTCCAAAAAAGGATTTAATATGAGGTATTCACAAGGTTGTAGAGCAACAATTATCGCGTCTAATGGTACATTGACCTCACCAGCCTACGGTTTGTCGAACTATCCTAACAACCAGGAATGTTTGTATAGAATAAAGAATCCCAATGGCGGTCCTCTATCCCTTAAGTTTGGCGAATTTAGCATTCACCCAAGTGATGTGGTGCAAGTTTTTGATGGATCTAGTACAACAGGACTAAGACTTCATTCAGAAAATGGATTCACTGTGAAGCCCAGAATTACTTTAACAGCCTCCAGCGGAGAGATGTTAATACGATTCGTATCTGACGCCCTACATAACGGAGCTGGATGGAAGGCAACGTTCTCGGCAGGTAACTTCATGTTTTATTAAATAAAAGAGATTTATTGTTAATGAAATCCATGAACAAAGCTACAATTATCATTCCTTTCAGATTGCCCGTCATTGAATTCCGGATTAGGCGCCCTAGCTTCAAGCAGAGACACTGCCTTCGGCACAGTTAGTACTTTCTCTTGCCCCATTGGTCAAGAATTCGCAACTGGAAAATCCCGAATCACGACAACCTGTTTAGAGGGTGGCAACTGGTCAACCACTTACATCCCAAGCTGCCAAGAAGTTTATTGTGGACCGGTGCCCCAGATTGATAATGGATTCTCAATCGGGTCAACGAACGTGACTTATCGTGGAGTAGCAACGTATCAATGCTACGCTGGGTTTGCTTTCCCCACAGGTCAACCCATTGAGAAAATATCTTGTTTATCTGACGGCCGATGGGAAAGGACACCGACTTGTCTAGGTGAGTAAGACTTAGCATACATTCTATGCGCAACTGTGTCACATTTGAAATAGATATAATAAATATTGGCTGGAATATTCTTACAAAAACATCTAGCCACGTGGTAACCTCGAAGCTTGTGTTATGGGTAGGTATCTCATATAATAAATGATATTTACATTACATATTATTACATACATTATATTACTATTAAGCATAAAAAAACCAGATCACGCAGAAGAAATATCTGCAGATCGTACAAATCATTAGCCAGGGCACGAATCGAACTCGCAATTTAGTTAATATTATATTTATGGCTTATTTTCTTAACCTGTTTTATCTTTTACAGCTTCCCAATGTGTTACCCTGCCTGACGTTCCTCATGCAAACGTGACGATATTGAATGGAGGTGGAAAGAGCTACGGTACCATTGTCCGTTATGAATGTGAACCTGGCTACGTAAGATCTGGGCAACCAGTTCTTCTGTGTATGAGCAATGGAACCTGGTCTGGAGATGTTCCCACATGTACAAAGGCTCTGTGCCCGACTTTCCCTGAAATAAAAAACGGATTTATCGTGGATCAGACAAGAATTTACATGTATGGTGATGAAGCTCGCGTTCAATGTTTCAAAGGTAAAGCTAGTTGAATAATTAAGCTATTTATTTATTTATTAGTAATAAAATGTTTGCAGTAAGTTGGTATGGTACACGAGGCTGCTGGCCGTCTTCTAGATTAGATACCTTGGTTGTTTGATGACATCCGTGGTTAGAGATCGGGTGGTACTACACTTAGGCCGTCACCGGTGACAATATTAATACTCTATATACATTTTAATTACAGGATACAAGCTAAATGGACCCAGTGTTTTACGTTGTGGAACTAACCAAGAATTTGACACCGCCCCTACTTGCGAGGATGTTAATGAATGTATCAGTAGCCAGTGTGATGGTGCCTCAACTGAATGTAAAAATACTCAAGGCGGCTTTTACTGCCCTTGCAAGGCAGGATTTACACCAAACATGGACTGCAGGCCTGTTGGAGATTTGGGTCTCATTAATGGAGCTATTCCCGATGAATCGATAACAACGTCTACGCCTGAACTTGGATATCACAAAGGAGTAAGTCAAAACTAATATGTATGGTTTCAATTCAAAATGAATTATTTTTACGCAAGAGACTAATTAATTTTTAAATTTTCAGATGGTTCGTCTTAATAATGGTGGTGGATGGTGCGGTAATAACTTAGAAGCTGGTGCCAACTGGGTCCTTATAGATCTTAGAGCACCTACAATTGTAAGAGGATTCAGAACAATGAGCGTAATGCGAGCTGACGGCAACATTGCTTTCACTTCAGCCATTAGAATTCAATACACAAATGATCTGACGGACGCATTCAAAGATTACACAAACCCTGACGGAACAGCTGTCGAATTTCGTATCTTGGAGCCCACTCTATCAGTCTTAAACCTGCCAATGCCAATCGAAGCCCAGTACGTGCGATTCAAGATCCAGGACTACGTGGGAGCACCTTGTTTGAAAATAGAAATAATGGGTTGCGCTAGATTAGACTGCGCTGATATCAACGAATGCAGCGAAAACAACGGTGGTTGCGAACAGAAATGTCTGAACACGTAAGTCTATGTCAATTATAATAATTTAATCAATTTCATAAATTAGGTTATTTTTCATTTAAGAGGCCTTTTACCGGAAATCGCGAAATTGTTCGGTTTTCTCGTCCTAATTCTATGGTTTACGTTAGTTGTTTGATATTACAATTACATCTTTATAATAGTTCGTTTTCTCCTCTACAAAAGTAGTAAGAAACATTTTAGATAACTTGTTTATATATTGAGTAATAATCATTCTCCGGATACATGTTTCGTAAAAAACGCTCGAAGACCTGTTTTCTTAGCTCTAATTTGTAGATTCTAACGAATATGGGCGATCAAACTAATTTTTATTATGTTACGTATATCCTATTCTTCATTTAGAGTAGAGTACATTTTCGTTAAATGCTTTTATTCTAAAGATATACCGAATTTAATATCGACCGAAAATGCTTCGAAACAAACCTCAATAACTCCGAAGTTCTAAATCAATGGGACGTCATATTTATATCAAAATATTTATCAACATTTGCTTAAACTATGATATTAATTTTAATTTGTAGAACGGTTTTGGTAATTTTTTATGAATAAAATAAAACTACCATAATTTAGTAGTTTTTTCATTCCGCCGGCTTTTTCCATTTAGTACCGCGCGAGCGCTTGTCGAGGTCGGACCTATGTCGGTTGTTCTTGAATAAAATATAGAAATATTTCGTAAAATGTCAGTGTGTGGGACTGTCAATTGCTGTAAAAACGCTGTTAGTGTGCGTGTATGTGTTATTGCGATACTACGACCGACATAAGTTGATCCGTTGATAACGATCAATTGTTATTTTTATTGATAACGATCAATTATTGTTGTTGCTGGCCTAAGAATTGTACCACTTGTTGCTGGCCTAAGAATTGTACCACATCATTGTCATCTTGTTTAACCTTATTTATTTGGAGGTTATGCTGTAGGATGTGGATTGCATATCTAAAGTTATCTATCCTAATTAAAAAACAACAAGGCAACTTTTTTTGGTGAAACCGTCCAACGACTAAATGTAATTATGCCTATGATTTTTTTAGATTATGACTAACTTGCCGACCCGCCGACAGCTGCGCTTGCGTTTTTACGTTATTTACTAGTTTATGTTTTATAGCCTTTTTCGATCATTTTACTATCCAATACTGAAATCATATTTTAAATCGGACCCGCGGTTCCTGAGTAGCACGTTCAAACAAATAAACAAGCAATCTCCTCAGCTTGATAATTGTAGTAGGTATAGATTTCCATAATATTTATTACAAAGAAAATATTCCGTAATTTTTTGTTCTTATTTTTACCGAGTATCCAATATGTAAACAAAAAATAATGTACCTTTCTAATAAATATATTATTTATTGTAAACATTAAATATGTACCTTTCTAATAAATACAGGGCGTCCCAAAGTTATGGGCCATGGAGGGGAAGTACCTTAAATATCGTAGATAGTGAATTTTGCTCAAACAAGACTTCATTTTATTTTTAAAAGTTAGTAATTCTGCATTCATTGATTTTCTAAAAATTACTTGCTTTGTCTGGGAATCGAACCGACTTACATGTAGAAAAAAAATACTCGATTTTTATGATACCAATCGAAAGAAAAGCTAAAAAATAATAACTCTGCTTAAGTAACATAGTATTTTAAAAGAAAGGAACAACGTGAAATTAATTATTTTAATCAAATAAAAAACATGAAACATTTTTTTTTGTAAATTAATTAATTAAATTACTTACTTTTTAAAATAAAATGAAGTCTTGTTTGAGCAAAATTCACTATCAACGATATATATGTACTTCCCCTTCATGGCCCATAATTTTGGGACGCCCTGTATATAAAATAACACCCCTATTCACGTTCCCACTGCTGGGATAGGGACTTCTCTCTTGACGAGATAGATTAGGCCTTAATTCACCACGCTGGCCAAGTGCGGGTTGGTTTTTTAGGGTTCCGTAGCCAAATGGCAAAAACGGAACCCTTATAGATTCGTCATGTCCGTCCGTCCGTCCGTCCGTCCGTCCGTCCGTCCGTCCGTCCGTCCGTATGTCACAGCCGTTTTTCTCGGAAACTATAAGAGCTATAACGTTGAAATTTGGTGAGTAGATGTATTCTGTTAACCGCACTAAGATTTCAGAAAATAATTGAAAAAAAAATCATAAAATTTGGGGGTCCCCATACATAGGACTGAAATTTAAAAACTTTTTTTTAATCCAACCCATACGTGTGGGGTATCTATGAATAGGTCTTCTAAAATCATAACAATGTTTTTAAAACCATTTAATTCTAAACTTAATAGTTTGGACGTGAGACTCTTCCAAAGTGGAAAACAGAGTGTCCCCCCCCTCTAATTTCTAAACTAAGAGGATGATAAATCTAGAAAAAATATATATTGTACATAACCATAAAAACTAACAACGAAAATTGGTTTGAACGAAATCTATCAAGTAGTTTTTTTATAATACGTCATAAACTATTTCATATAAACAATTGCTGCGGAAGCCTACATGGGCGAGTCCGACTCGCACTTGGCCACTTTTTTTAATATATAAATGAAATATTTTCAATAAGTTCGTAATAAAATAAAAATAAATATAAAGTTCGAAACTACAAAGATAATACCTAAACATAATGATAATAACATGGTATATTTGTGTTTGAATAAATAAAAGTTTCGTTAACGAAACTTTTATTTATTCAAACACAAATATACCATCTAACAAAACAAGCAACTTAAATATATAATAGGTAATATAATTTATTTGTTTTGTTATAATTAGAATTTGTATTTAGTCCGTTCAATTTAGACTTTCGAACTTACATAAAGTCCCAACATTCGACAAAAAAAAACATTTAATTACAAACCTACACATCAAATTTCAGAAGAATCGGTTTAATAATGAGCCCATAAGATGAGATGAATGAGGACATTTAACTTCAATAAGACTATTTTCAGTTTTATTCTTATATAGATAATTATTAATCATGAATGTTTCAATTTAAAATTATGTAGGTACTTAATTGATTTCAAATAATCAATCAGATTTAAAATGAATATTGATATTATTAAGATAAAACATAATTGATTCAAATATTGAAATAAAAATATCCGCCATTTTGAATTTAGGAAAATATATTAAACACCTATCAATTAAATAAAAACATTAATATAATAATTATTTCAGAATGAAACTGAAAAAAATCCACTCAATAAAATGGAATTTATTCGATGCCATTTTCTACAGATCTAAAATAATTATTAGTATATTTGTATGTTTTAGATCGACGAAGTATCAAGATCATTTAGTATTTTTCATAGAATTCGCGTGACGCGCCGGTCACGTGGTGCATAAAATATCCAATTTCGCAAAACTTCAAAAAATTAACAGGGCTCTTAAGAGCCTTGTGACTTTACGAAGTTTTGCGAAGCTTAATAATATCAATATTTATTTTAAATCTGATTGATTATTTGAAATCAATTAAGTAGGTACATAATTTTAAATTAAAACATTCATGATTAATAATTATATATATAAGAATAAAACTGAAAATAGTCTTATTGAAGTTAAATGTCCTCATTCATCTCATCTTATGGGCTCATTTTTAAACCGATTCTTCTGAAATTTGGTGTGTAGGTTTGTAATTAAATGTTTTTTTTTGTCGAATGTTGGGACTTTATGTAAGTTCGAAAGTCTAAATTGAACGTACTAAATACAAATTCTAATTATAACAAAACAAATAAATTATATTACCTATATTTAAGTTGCTTGTTTTGTTAGATGGTATATTTGTGTTTGAATAAATAAAAGTTTCGTTAATGAAGGTTTTAATTATGTTTAGGTATTATTTTTGTAGTTTCGAACTTTATATTTATTTTTATATTTATTGGTATCCATTTATCTACATATGTCATACACAGATGTAGAATATCCATTTATCTACATATGTCATCTTGAATAATTCCCATTATATTTTTATTTTGATAAACTATTTATTTTTATTTTATTACGAACTTATTTAAAATATTTAATTTTTATATTAAAAAAAACCAACCCGCACTTGGCCAGCGTGGTGAATTAAGGCCTAATCTATCTCGTCAAGAGAGAAGTCCCTATCCCAGCAGTGCGAACGTGAATAGGGGTGTTATTTTATATACAGGGCGTTCCAAAATTATGGGCCATGAAGGGGAAGTACCATATATATCGTTGATAGTGAATTTTGCTCAAAGAAGACTTCATTTTATTTTAAAAAGTAAGTAATTTAATTAATTAATTTACAAAAAAAATGTTTCATGTTTTTTATTTGATTAAAATAATTAATTTCACGTTGTTCCTTTCTTTTAAAATACTATGTTACTTAAGCAGAGTTATTATTTTTTAGCTATTCTTTCGATTGGTATCATAAAAATAGAGTTTTTTTTTCTACATGTAAGTCGGTTCGATTCCCAGACAAAGCAAGTAATTTTTAGAAAATCTATGAATCCAGAATTACTAACTTTTAAAAATAAAATGAAGTCTTCTTTGAGCAAAATTCACTATCTACGATATTTAAGGTACTTCCCCTCCATGGCCCATAACTTTGGGACGCCCTGTATTTATTAGAAAGGTACAATTATTTAATGTTTACAATAAATAATATATTTATTAGAAAGGTACATTATTTATTGTTTACATATTGGATACTCGGTAAAAATAAGAACAAAAAATTACGGAATATTTTCTTTGTAATAAATATTATGGAAATCTATACTACAATTATCAAGCTGAGGAGATTGCTTGTTTATTTGTTTGAACGTGCTACTCAGGAACCGCGGGTCCGATTTAAAATATGATTTCAGTATTGGATAGTAAAATGATCGAAAAAGGCTATAAAACATAAACTAGTAAATAACGTAAAAACGCAAGCGCAGCTGTCGGCGGGTCGGCAAGTTAGTCATAATCTAAAAAAATCATAGGCATAATTACATTTAGTCGTTGGACGGTTTCACCAAAAAAATTTGCCTTGTTGTTTTTTAATTAGGATAGATAACTTTAGATATGCAATCCACATCCTACAGCATAACCTCCAAATAAATAAGGTAAAACAAGATGACAATGATGTGGTACAATTCTTAGGCCAGCAACATTTGGTACAATTCTTAGGCCAGCAACAACAATAATTGACCGTTATCAATAAAAATAACAATTGATCGTTATCAACGGATCAACTTATGTCGGTCGTAGTATCGCAATAACACATACACGCACACTAACAGCGTTTTTACAGCAATTGACAGTCCCACACACTGACATTTTACGAAATATTTCTATATTTTATTCAAGAACAACCGACATAGGTCCGACCTCGACAAGCGCTCGCGCGGTACTAAATGGAAAAAGCCGGCTGAATGAAAAAACTACTAAATTATGGTAGTTTTATTTTATTCATAAAAAATTACCAAAACCGTTCTACAAATTAAAATTAATATCATAGTTTAAGCAAATGTTGATAAATATTTTGATATAAATATGACGTCCCATTGATTTAGAACTTCGGAGTTATTGAGGTTTGTTTCGAAGCATTTTCGGTCGATATTAAATTCGGTATATCTTTAGAATAAAAGCATTTAACGAAAATGTACTCTACTCTAAATGAAGAATAGGATATACGTAACATAATAAAAAATAGTTTTATCGCCCATATTCATTAGAATCTACAAATTAGAGCTGAGAAAACAGGTCTTCGATCGTTTTTTACGAAACATGTATCCGGAGAATGATTATTACTCAATATATAAACAAGTTATCTAAAATGTTTCTTACTACTTTTGTAGAGGAGAAAACGAACTATTATAAAGATGTAATTGTAATATCAAACAACTAACGCAAACCATAGAATTAGGACGAGAAAACCGAACAATTTCGCGATTTCACGTAATAGGCCTCTTAATGAGATTTCTTTGTTTTAGGCCCGGCAACTATTCTTGCGCGTGTAACATCGGCTACGAACTTTACTCTTTGAACGGTACAGCTGGCTTCGCAATTGAACTATCAGAAACTGGAGACCGGGATGGTGATACTTACCAGAAGAACAAGTCGTGTGTGCCTGTGATGTGTCCTTCACTCACTTCACCGGAGAACGGAAAACTGCTTTCTACTAAGAATGACTACCATTTCGGAGATATTGTCCAGTTCCAATGCGACTTCGGATTTGTTATGTCTGGATTTTCATCACTGCTTTGCACATCAAGCGGAACCTGGAACGGAACCGCCCCTGAGTGTCAATGTAAGTATAACAATAAACGTGTATTGTAACACGAACGAAACCTTTTGATTCATAGCTACCATAAATTTATGTGTTATATTTTATCCTTAATTTCAGATGCTCGCTGTGTAACTCTATCTGATGACAAAAACGATGGACTGAGAGTAATCAGGGATGACCCCGAAAGTGTACTAGTGCCATACAGAGATAACGTAACAATCACTTGTACGTCATCAGGGAGACTGTTGAGAAATACTGTGACATCTGGTTTTAGACAGTGTGTTTATGATCCTAAGCCGGTAAGTAATACGATAAATAGTTATATGCTGAGTTTTAGTAGGTACATGAAAGTCTAGTTTATAATATCACGATATTTTTCATTTCAGGGTTTACCCGATTACTGGCTGTCTGGCGCACAACCTCAATGCCCCAGACAAGATTGTGGTGTTCCAATGCCTACCCCAGGTGCAGAATACGGTCAATATCAAGACACAAGATTCCAAAGCTCCTTCTTCTTTGGATGTCAAAACACCTTCAGACTTGCCGGAGAAACTAGCAAACATGACAATGTAGTAAGATGCCAAGGAAATGGAATTTGGGACTTTGGTGATTTGAGGTGTGAAGGTCCTGTGTGCGATGACCCAGGCAGACCAGCTGATGGTTACCAAGTTGCTAGAAGCTATGAACAAGGCTCCGAAGTTCTGTTTGGATGCTCCAAGCCAGGCTACATCCTTATCAACCCCAGACCTATTACGTGCATGCGTGAACCTGAATGTAAGGTTATTAAACCACTAGGCTTAGCTTCAGGAAGGATCCCTGATTCTGCAATCAACGCGACATCCGAACGTCCTAACTATGAAGCTAAGAATATCAGGCTTAATTCCGTTACTGGATGGTGCGGTAAACAAGAAGCGTTTACCTATGTAAGCGTCGATCTCGGCAAAGTTTATAGAGTAAAAGCCATCTTAGTCAAAGGTGTAGTAACATCAGATATTGTCGGACGCCCCACTGAAATCAGGTTTTTCTACAAACAAGCTGAAAATGAAAACTATGTAGTTTACTTCCCCAACTTCAATCTAACAATGAGAGACCCTGGAAATTACGGTGAATTGGCTATGATAACGCTGCCTAAATATGTACAGGCCAGATTTGTTATTTTGGGAATCGTCAGTTTCATGGATAACGCCTGCCTGAAGTTTGAACTAATGGGTTGCGATGAACCAGCCGCTGAACCTTTATTAGGTTACGATTACGGATATTCTCCCTGCGTTGATAATGAGCCGCCAGTATTCCAGAATTGTCCTCAGCAACCAATCATAGTAGGTACAGACGTCAACGGGGGTCTCCTACCAGTAAACTTCACTGAACCAACGGCGATTGATAACTCTGGTGCTATCGCACGTCTAGAAGTCACCCCTCAACACTTTAGAACACCCTTACAAGTATTCCACAATATGGTTGTTCGTTACGTCGCATTTGACTTCGATGGAAACGTAGCCATTTGTGAAGTAAACATTACCGTGCCCGACTACACTCCACCAAAACTAAGCTGTCCTCAAAGCTACGTTATCGAACTTGTAGATAAACAAGACAGTTACGCTGTAAACTTCAATGACACTAGGAGAAGGATTAATGCGACGGATGCTTCAGGAGAAGTTTTCCTAAAATTTGTTCCTGAAAGAGCAGTGATCCCAATCAGAGGTTATGAAAATGTTACAGTTATTGCAACTGACAAATTCGGCAATAAGGCTCAGTGTCACTTTCAAGTATCAGTCCAAGCTACACCGTGCGTTGATTGGGAATTGATGCGACCTTCCAACGGTAACTTGAACTGCTTACCTGGAACTGGAGGCATTCAATGTGTCGCGACTTGCAATCCAGGATACAGATTCACAGATGGAGAACCTGTGAAGACATTTATTTGTGAAAACAAACGTCAATGGGTACCCACTTCTGTTGTGCCTGATTGCGTGTCTGAAAGTGAGTAATCAATCATTCATTTTTGTATATTTAAATTGAACATTTTCATTTTATACTTACGATTTATTTTTCATTGCAGACACTCAACAAGCGGCATATCATGTCGTAGCTAGCGTTCAATATCGTGCCCTGGGAGCAGTATCTAACGCATGCTTGCCACAATACAAGGATCTATTAGCACAATACGATAACGTTCTAAACGAACGCCTATCTCAACGTTGTTCTGCTGTAAACGTCAATATAAATGTTACTTTCGTCAAAGCAATGCCAAGTCTTCTAGATGAAAATCTTGTAAAGATGGACTTCGTTTTGGCTATCACTCCAGCTATCAGACAAACTCAACTGTATGACCTTTGTGGATCAACCTTGAACCTGATTTTCGATCTATCTGTGCCTTACGCTAGCGCTCTGATTGAACCTGTCTTAAACGTATCGTCTATTGGCAACCAGTGTCCGCCATTGAGAGCTATCAGAAGCTCGATTACAAGAGGATTTACTTGTAGCGTCGGTGAAGTACTGAACATGGATACTAGTGACGTACCGAGATGCTGTAAGTTTTGAGAAAAAATTCCTTGTGTTTCATTAAATCTGCGATAAAGTGTGTCCCTAATCTATTAATTTGATTTCAGTGCATTGCCCCGCTGGTACCTTTGCTGGTGAAAAACAAAAGTCTTGTACAATGTGTCCAAGAGGCTATTTCCAGAACCAGGCACGACAAGGAGATTGTCTGAAATGCCCTTCAGGAACATTTACACGAGAGGAAGGATCTAAAGACATTAACGATTGTGTACCCGTCTGTGGTTACGGAACCTATTCACCAACCGGATTAGTACCCTGTTTGGAGTGTCCTAGAAACAGCTACACGGGCGAACCACCTCTTGGCGGATTCAAAGACTGTCAAGCCTGTCCCGTTAACACATACACGTATCAACCGGCAGCACCTGGCAGAGATAAATGTAGAGCTAAGTGTCCTGCCGGCTCTTATTCACCAACTGGCTTAGCGCCATGCTCTCAGTGTCCTCGCAACTTCTACCAAAATGTTATTGGGCAGACCAACTGTGCTGAATGTCCCACGAATATGAAAACTGTTGGTACTGGTGCTACTGGGCTTGAAGAGTGTATACCAGTGGAATGTTCGAACAGTGCTTGTCAACACGGAGGTCTTTGTGTACCTAAAGGACATGGAGTGCAGTGTTATTGCCCCGCTGGTTTCTCTGGTCGTCGTTGTGAAATTGATATTGACGAGTGCGCTAGTCAGCCCTGTTATAATGGTGGTACTTGTACCGATTTACCACAAGGGTACAGGTGCTCATGTCCAACAGGATATGGCGGCATCAACTGTCAAGAAGAAAGATCTGACTGTAGAAACGATACTTGCCCAGAACGAGCTATGTGCAAGGACGAACCTGGTTTTAATAATTACACTTGCTTATGCCGATCCGGATATACCGGAATTGACTGCGATATAACGGTACGAATAAAATAAATAAATATTGCCGGACAATTTACACAGCAACATCTAGCCCCGTGGTAAGCTCGTAGCTTGTGTTACGGGTGCTAGATTTCTGATATACTTATTATAATATACATACAATGTTATCAATATTTATCAATTATAATTTTTAATTAATGTTTATCAACTATTTAATATTTAAATATTGTTGTTGTACCTAACTATAATTTTATTTTATATTTACAGATTGATCCTTGCACGGCCAATGGAAACCCTTGCACAAATGGAGCATCTTGCATTGCATTACAACAAGGCCGCTACAAGTGCGAATGCCTACCAGGGTGGGAAGGACAGCTATGCGAAATCAATACTGACGATTGTATCGAAAAACCTTGTCTACTCGGAGCTCCTTGCACAGATTTAGTAAATGATTTCAACTGCGCGTGCCCACCAGGTTTCACAGGAAAGCGTTGTCATGAAAAGATTGACCTATGCTCTAATACTCCTTGTAAGCATGGCGTGTGTGTTGACAAGCTTTTCGTTCATCAATGCATTTGCGATCCTGGCTGGTCTGGACCATCATGCGATATCAACATCAACGAATGCGTTATTTCACCATGTGAAAACGGTGGACAATGTATTGATGACATTGATGATTTCACTTGTAATTGCGAGGCTGGGTACACTGGCAAGAGGTGCCAACACACGATTGATGATTGCGCTTCAAACCCATGCCAAAATGGTGCATCCTGTGTCGATCAAATTGATGGATTTGTTTGTAAATGCCGACCTGGTTTCGTTGGACTACAATGTGAGACAGCTATAGACGAGTGCTTAGCTGAGCCATGCAACCCAGCCGGAACTGAACGATGCATCGATCAAGACAACAAATTCCAATGTGTATGCCGTGAAGGTTTTACAGGAGAGATGTGTGAAACAAACATCGATGATTGTTCATCAAACCCATGCTTCAACGGTGGATCATGTAAAGATGGAGTTGGTGAATATAGATGTGCTTGTCAGGCCGGGTGGACTGGACACCGTTGTGAAAGAGATATCGGTAACTGTGTTAACCTTCCGTGCCAGAACAACGCGAAATGTATTGATCTCTTCCAAGATTTCTTCTGTGTGTAAGTTCTATATTTGTTACGTTTTTACTAAATTAACTTGTGAGCATTTTCTTTCATAATGTTTCCTAATTGAATATTTTAACTTTCAGCTGTCCAAGCGGAACTGACGGTAAACAATGCGAGACTGCACCCGAGAGATGCATTGGAAGCCCTTGCATGCACGGCGGCAAGTGCCAAGACTTCGGGTCAGGACTCAACTGTACTTGTTCCGCTGATTACACCGGTATTGGGTGTCAATACGAATTCGACGCTTGTGAAGCAGGCCTCTGCCAAAACGGTGCAACATGCATCGATCAAGGAGAGGACTATACATGCAAATGCGCGCCTGGTTTCAAGGGCAAGAACTGTGATGAAGACATTATTGACTGCAAAGAGAACTCTTGTCCACCATCAGCTACATGCATTGACCTTCCTGGAAGATTCTACTGCCAATGTCCTTTCAATCTTACTGGTGATGACTGCAGAAAAAGTAAGTAACTTTCTCTAAGTGGATTTAAATATAATAAAATACTAGATGACCAGCCCGCGGGTTCACCCGCTTTATTTCAATGTTTTCTCACTTTTTAAACCTTGCCTGGGCTAATACGAATATTTTAAAACCAAAACCAGCCGTGCTTGAGTTATACAATTAAAACGAAAAGTGGCATTGATTGTTATAAATTAAAGATATATAGATTTCTAATATCGTGTTAATGTCAGTACTCACCAGACAATTTTCTTACAGCAATCAGCGTTGACTACGATCTTTACTTCAGTGATCCTCTTCGCTCAAGTGCAGCTCAAGTTGTACCATTTGACACCCGCTCAGCTGACAGCTTGACTATTGCCTTGTGGGTGCAGTACACGCAGCAAGATGAAGGCGGCGTGTTCTTCACTGCTTACAGTGTCAGGTACCTATAAAAGTTCCATAACAAAACCATAAAACTTTAATTGTAATCTAAAAAGCACACTCTAATATAAAACTATCTTTCTAGCAATTCCCACATCGCTCTCAACAGGAAACAAATTATTCAAATGCACTCCAATGGCGTCCAAGTTTCTTTGTTCCCTGAACTTCAAGACGTGTACCTCAGTTTCGGCGAGTTCGCGACAGTGAATGATGGCCAATGGCATCACGTTGCCTTGGTTTGGGACGGAAACAACGGCGGTGAACTGACGCTTATCACTGAAGGATTGATTGCTAGCAAAATTGACGGCTACGGAAGCGGACGCACTCTACCTCAATAGTGAGTATCAAAATTATAACAATATTTGTATTAATTGAAATTAAATTTGTATCATGTAAGTATGTTTAAGAGGCCTTTTACCGAAAATCGCGAAATTGTTCGGTTTTCTCGTCCTAATTCTATGGTTTACGTTAGTTGTTTGATATTACAATTACATCTTTATAATAGTTCGTTTTCTCCTCTACAAAAGTAGTAAGAAACATTTTAGATAACTTGTTTATATATTGAGTAATAATCATTCTCCGGATACATCGCTCATTGAATACAAAACAGCCATAAATCAAAATTTTTCAAAAATGGTTTTATTTCAAAATTAGGGTCTAAAGCTGCAATACTTTACGTTTTGCTGAAGACACCCGTCATTTTCGCTCATTTTGACGTAAAACTGATCAACCGCCCTTTTTGTATTGGGCTGACTTACGCACAAACTTCAGAACAAAACTGCCACAACTCGAAAAAAGACCCAAACTTTAATTCAGTGTTCTGTGCAAAAGGGACACTTTTTGAAATGCGTCCGTTTTGCATTCCAATTTCAAGTAAGTACATTCTGATTTTTTATTTAACAGAGCCATATTTTGGAAAACGTACATTTTGCGTTCCAATAATGAAATAAAGTGATACCATATTTACAAATGTGTACTTTTTGTATTGAATTATTATAGAGGTAATAATAATTTATGTACAGCTAAATAGCATGTTTTCAAATTTGTAATGTTTATTTACTTTAAAATAACATTTACTTGATAGAGTTTACGTTCATACAGTTATCAGTAACCGTTTAGCAACTCATAATTGTTAGGTTGGTTCATAGCTTTTATATTTTCAAAGTAATTTAACTTCATTACTTATAAATAAATTGCTAGTTTTCACGGAATCTTCGCACCACATAAATCTGCACCCAAAGTAACAATTTATGATTGTTTTGCAATCGGTTTAATCAATAAATAATCGGTCAAATAGTTTATTTTCAGAATGAATAGCAGAGCAAAATTAATTATGAGCATGGCAGTTGGCCATTCTAATGAATAATAAGAAAGCATACAAAACCAGCCTGTTATCAACTTTGGACAAATTCGAGAATGTGATATTTCAATCAATGTGAATAAAATCACAAAAGTAATATTTAAAAAAATATTACTTTTGTGATTTTAGCCATACAGTTTGTGATTTAATAATACATAGTAAAATGTATTAATATTTTACTAAATAAGCCTTATTTCATACCTTTTAATGTTAAGCTTTCAGCAATTAAATTTTAGATTTGTGTTTATAGTTTTTGAAGTATAATGTTGTTCCTATGAATATCTTATAGAAAGTCGTGTTAGTTACTTCACTTATAACTCGAGATCGGCTGAACCGATTTAGCTGAAATTTGGTGGGGAGGCAGCTTAGAACCGGGAGAAGGACATAGGGTAGTTTTTACCTAACATAATGCGGGGGAAGCCGCGGGCGGAAAGCTAGTCTTATATATAAAAGAAAGTCGTGATAGTTACTTCACTTATAACTCGAGAACGTCTGAACAGATTTGGCTGAAAATTGGTGGAGAGGTAGCTTAGAGCCAGGAGAAGGACATAGGATACTTTTTACTCTAATATAATGCGGGCGAAGCCGCGGGCGGAAAGCTTGTTTTAGATAAAATTGATATCGCGTTTTTTAACATAAAACGATAAAACAATATCTAGTTTTGTGTTACTCCTTTGAATAGTTTGTATCTTTTTAGATAAACTGAGAGTTATTTATTTTTTATAGTTATTTCCTTAGTAAAACATCAAAATAGCATGTTACATTTTATTATTTGTTTAATTTTTTGAGAAAATTACCCTAACATTGGTTCAAATTTTGAATGCAAAAAGGGCTTTTGTTGGTTTTCTCAGGTTGGAAGAATGCTATCACAGTGGTCATTATTTATAAAAATAGAGCAAAAAACAAGGAAAACAATGATATATAAACATCATAACATTTAAAAATAAAAACAGTATTTTTTTCAAAAAATCATTTTTTAAATTTTGTTTTGGCTCTCCTGTAAAAAATGAGGTTTCTGATTTGTGGCTGTTTTGTATTCAATGAGCGACATGTTTCGTAAAAAACGCTCGAAGACCTGTTTTCTTAGCTCTAATTTGTAGATTCTAATGAATATGGGCGATCAAACTATTTTTTATTATGTTACGTATATCCTATTCTTCATTTAGAGTAGAGTACATTTTCGTTAAATGCTTTTATTCTAAAGATATACCGAATTTAATATCGACCGAAAATGCTTCGAAACAAACCTCAATAACTCCGAAGTTCTAAATCAATGGGACGTCATATTTATATCAAAATATTTATCAACATTTGCTTAAACTATGATATTAATTTTAATTTGTAGAACGGTTTTGGTAATTTTTTATGAATAAAATAAAACTACCATAATTTAGTAGTTTTTTCATTCAGCCGGCTTTTTCCATTTAGTACCGCGCGAGCGCTTGTCGAGGTCGGACCTATGTCGGTTGTTCTTGAATAAAATATAGAAATATTTCGTAAAATGTCAGTGTGTGGGACTGTCAATTGCTGTAAAAACGCTGTTAGTGTGCGTGTATGTGTTATTGCGATACTACGACCGACATAAGTTGATCCGTTGATAACGATCAATTGTTATTTTTATTGATAACGGTCAATTGTTGTTGTTGCTGGCCTAAGAATTGTACCAAATGTTGCT
Source organism: Chloroclystis v-ata (assembly GCA_963691955.1). Lineage (NCBI taxonomy): Eukaryota > Metazoa > Arthropoda > Insecta > Lepidoptera > Geometridae > Chloroclystis > Chloroclystis v-ata. The sequence goes on along the minus strand of OY829902.1, from coordinate 2,670,480 downwards.
GGCCTAAGAATTGTACCACATCATTGTCATCTTGTTTTACCTTATTTATTTGGAGGTTATGCTGTAGGATGTGGATTGCATATCTAAAGTTATCTATCCTAATTAAAAAACAACAGGGCAACTTTTTTTGGTGAAACCGTCCAACGACTAAATGTAATTATGCCTATGATTTTTTTAGATTATGACTAACTTGCCGACCCGCCGACAGCTGCGCTTGCGTTTTTACGTTATTTACTAGTTTATGTTTTATAGCCTTTTTCGATCATTTTACTATCCAATACTGAAATCATATTTTAAATCGGACCCGCGGTTCCTGAGTAGCACGTTCAAACAAATAAACAAGCAATCTCCTCAGCTTGATAATTGTAGTATAGATTTCCATAATATTTATTACAAAGAAAATATTCCGTAATTTTTTGTTCTTATTTTTACCGAGTATCCAATATGTAAACAAAAAATAATGTACCTTTCTAATAAATATATTATTTATTGTAAACATTAAATATGTACCTTTCTAATAAATACAGGGCGTCCCAAAGTTATGGGCCATGGAGGGGAAGTACCTTAAATATCGTAGATAGTGAATTTTGCTCAAACAAGACTTCATTTTATTTTTAAAAGTTAGTAATTCTGCATTCATTGATTTTCTAAAAATTACTTGCTTTGTCTGGGAATCGAACCGACTTACATGTAGAAAAAAATACTCGATTTTTATGATACCAATCGAAAGAAAAGCTAAAAAATAATAACTCTGCTTAAGTAACATAGTATTTTAAAAGAAAGGAACAACGTGAAATTAATTATTTTAATCAAATAAAAAACATGAAACATTATTTTTTGTAACAAAACAAGCAACTTAAATATATATAGGTAATATAATTTATTTGTTTTGTTATATTGTTGAATTTGTATTTAGTCCGTTCAATTTAGACTTTCGAACTTACATAAAGTCCCAACATTCGACAAAAAAAAACATTTAATTACAAACCTACACACCAAATTTCAGAAGAATCGGTTTAATAATGAGCCCATAAGATGAGATGAATGAGGACATTTAACTTCAATAAGACTATTTTCAGTTTTATTCTTATATGTATAGATAATTATTAATCATGAATGTTTTAATTTAAAATTATGTACTTAATTGATTACAAATAATCAATCAGATTTAAAATAAATATTGATAGAATAGAATAGAATAGAAATACTTTATTGTACACCACTTAAACATAAACATACAATACAAACTTAAGACTAAAACATTTGGAGTACAATGGGCGGCCTTATCGCTGTAAGCGATATAGATGATATTATTAAGATAAAACATAATTGATTCAAATATTGAAATAAAAATATCCGCCATTTTGAATTTAGGAAAATATATTAAACACCTATCAATTAAATAAAAACATTAATATAATAATTATTTCAGAATGAAACTGAAAAAAATCCATTCAATAAAATGGAATTTATTCGATGCCATTTTCTACAGATCTAAAATAATTATTAGTATATTTGTATGTTTTCGATCGACGAAGTATCAAGATCATTTAGTATTTTTCATAGAATTCGCGTGACGCGCCGGTCACGTGGTGCATAAAATATCCAATTTCGCAAAACTTCAAAAAATTAACAGGGCTCTTAAAATTAACTCAGGCTTTAATTTATGATAAAACTATTAGCAGGCAAATTCATCAATATTTTCTTTTTTTCAGCGTCTGGGTCACTCTGGGCAAGCCACAATCAGACAACCCGAAGGCGTATACCGAATCAGGATTCCAAGGCCACCTTACAAAAGTACAAATGTGGAACCGTGCTCTCGACGTTACTAACGATATCCAAAAACAAGTCCGCGACTGTAGAACAGAGCCTGTACTATACAACTCTTTGGTGCTCACCTGGGCAGGATACGAAGACATTCTTGGTGGAGTAGAGAGAATTGTTCCTTCTCATTGTGGACAAAGAATATGCCCGAACGGATATACTGGACCTAAATGCCAACAGTTGCAAGTAGACAAGGAACCACCGCGCGTAGATCGCTGCCCTGGAGATCTATGGGTGATCGCTAAGAACGGATCCGCACTTGTCAACTGGGATGCGCCAATATTCAGCGACAATGTTGGAATAGCTAGGGTAGTCGAGAAATCAGGACACAGACCTGGTCAGAATCTTGCTTGGGGAGCTTACGATATTGCTTACATAGCATACGATGCTGCAGGAAATGCTGCCACTTGTACTTTTAAGGTTACTGTACTATGTAAGTTAAATTTACCTACAGGTTTTTTTATAATGAATGAGTTGAATTAAATATTGAAGTTGCTAATATTTACTTTACTTTCAGCTGAGTTCTGCCCGCCATTAGCCGACCCGCTTGGTGGATATCAATCTTGTCGCGACTGGGGCGCAGGAGGTCAATTCAAGGTCTGTGAGATTGCTTGTCGCGATGGACTCCGATTCTCACAATCCGTGCCACCATTCTACACTTGCGGAGCTGAAGGTTTCTGGAGACCGACTACTGACCCAACTCTGCCTTTGGTTTACCCAGCTTGCTCACGTAAGTAGCTTATATTATCCTGAAGTTCAGGTCCTATTGATTTTCAATGTGATTTTGTTATTTTAGTCTGTCATACGTACCTACTTACCTATTTATGGAAAATTGTTTCTGTTTTACAGCGGCCTCCCCTGCACAGAGAGTGTTCAAGGTCTCAATGTTATTCCCAAGTTCGGTTCTTTGTAACGACGCCGGCCAAGGGGTGCTACGTCAAAAAGTACGCACTGCTATCAACCAACTTAACCGGGATTGGAACTTCTGCTCTTATGCTATTGATGGTAAGTTTCATGAATTATACCCTAATTACGCAATATTTTTGTACAGAAGGGCTCAAAGCCATTTTATTTTTACAGGTACTCGCGAGTGCAAAGAGTTAGACATCAATGTGAAATGTGACCACCGCGCCAATGTCAGACAAACTAGACAAGTTTCTACCCCTCCCTCCGCACCTGCTGAAGATACTTACGTTCTCGACGCGATCATTCCTGTTGAAGAGTAAGTACCAGTTAATTCCCTAATTACAAATTAAATTGCAATAGAAAGTTGAACATGAATTAAAGTCGTGGTGTTGGCGTAGCACAAAACCAGAGAATTATTATGTAGAGCACATCGAGTAACTGTAAACTTGTAAAGCAATGCCGCACTATCAGACCGAATCATACTCGTACTCCCTCGTAGCACTATTAGTTTTATAAACTTGGCATGTCCTTCACATCTGCATGTTTTATGGCACTTAGGCGCAGCAATAGGGAGGGACGGCAAGCGGGAGATACATACAGCGTTGAGATCTCTTTTCCGGCAATCAAGTAAGTCTGCATGCTTTAAGTTTGGTCTGCACTTTAGCACTTGTAAAGTCCTGCCTGAGCTTTGTGAGATTCTGATTTAATCAGCTGCTTTGCATATTCCTTAGAACTAGTTCGTATTTGCCCAGTAAAATACGGGTTCAAAAGCTTGGATTTGGTTGTAAACTTGTGTAAAACCTTTAGTTGTATTTCTTCGAAATCTCGTGTTCGCTTTGATTTCGGATTCATTACTTTTTCATCGCAATATAGGTCAGAAATATAACTCTCATCTATTTACAGCGACCCAGTTATCAATAACGCTAACAACGAAAGATCATCCGTTCAGAGATTACTGGAGAAGCTTATTCTTGAAGACGAACAGTTCGACGTACGAAATATTCTTCCAAACACAGTCCCAGATCCAGCTAGCTTAGAACTGGTTTCGGATTATGCTTGCCCCATGGGACAAGTGGTTCAAGCACCAGATTGCGGTAAGTTACTTTCCTATAAACTTAACATACAATACGGTACAATATATCTACTTTATTGCACACCAAAAAACAAAAACACATTACAAAAAAATATGGGTACATAAAAGTGTTACAATGGGCGGCCTTATCACTAAAGGCGATTTCTTCCAGGCAATCTTTGGATGGACACGAAACACAAGTACTAAAAGACGGAGGGTGCATAAAATAAAGATAAATTTTCTAACAATAATTCTAATTAACATGATAAAAATTATTAGAAAACCAGTATTCAATATATATAGTATTTGTATCATTACAGTGGCGTGCGCTGTCGGTACTTTCCTGGACGTGGCCAGCGATTCTTGCAAGCCCTGTCCCGCCGGCTCGTACCAGTCGGAGGCGGGCCAGCTGCAGTGCTCGGCCTGCCCCGCGATCGCCGGACAATCTGGCGTCACACAAGCCACCGGTGCTAGAAGCGCTGCTGATTGTAAAGGTTAATATTACATTTTATGAAGGTTAATTTAATCTGAAATTAAGGTGTGATAAAGATCTAAACAGGTGTGATAAAGAAAATTAAGTAACGGATAACTCGGATAAGATCAATTAAACAACTCAAGTTATGCCAATGAGCCTAGGAATATTAGGGAAATGTTATGATCAATACTCAAAAAAAAATTTATCTAGGTAAGTACACTTTTTAATTCTCACCTAGCGTCATCACGAACAGACTCGGTTTAAAATCTAGAATATTTTATTTGGAAACTTGAATGTTTTCAGAAAAATGCGCGGCGGGTAAATACTACGACGCTGAAGCGGAACTTTGCCGGCCTTGCGGGCACGGCTCCTACCAGCCGCGTGAAGGAGCATTCACCTGCCTCGCCTGCCCCCGAGGACAAACCACCCGGGCCACTGAGGCCGTGTCGGCTGCGGAGTGCAGGGACGATTGTCCTTCAGGTTTGTACAATAGGTCTTAAATGACTGAATATTTATCAGCGGTTTTATAGCAATACGCACCGCCGGGACACAGGGACTTCATCCTTAACTATAGTAATTGGGCTTTAATTTAACACGCTGGCCAAGTTCGGTATGGTTTAATGTCACATGTCCTTCAAACTCTTTACTGGTCTCAAAACATGCCGGTTTCCTTATGTTTGCCTTCACCGTTAGAGCATGTGTTAAACGCACATAATTTTTTTTTAAGAAGTAAAATCTAGAGGTGAAGGGTTTGAACCGACATTCGGAATGAAAGTCGTGTATGCTAACCTAACCTAACCTAGCCAACACGGCTCTATTTAAAAAAATACAAGATCACAACGTAACCTTGGCCTTCGAGTGGGAGTCGAACCCACGCCTTCCAGTTGAGCCCTGGCTGCGCTAACCACTACGCTATCGAGGATTACGTTATGAGCTCGAACATAATCTAAACCTGATATCTCAGTAAAGCACTGATTGCGGCATCTATCAGTTTTACAAAGAAAATGTTAACTGTTACCTCATTATAATATAAGAATTGATTTATAATACTTAACATTTCTTATCCAGGTGAACAACTAAGCAGCGACGGAGGCTGCGAGCCGTGTCCACAAGGCACGTACCGCGCTAACGGCGCCGGCGCCGCCTGCGCGCCGTGTCCGCCCGGCACCACCACGCCGCACGCCGGCGCCGCCACGCCCGACCAATGCTCGCTGCCGGTTTGCAAGCCTGGTAAGTTACTGACCAAGTCAAAACATTTAGGGATAGTGTCACAGGTTACAGATAAACCTATCTATAAGCTAGAAGAATTTAGGTATCTGGCAGATAAGTTACGGATAGGTAGGTTAGGATACATTTCAGGATACATTGTGCCGTGTTTGTTCAAATAAATGATTTTCTTTCTTTCATTCATTCATTTAAAATTCAAATTCAAAACATTTATTTGCAACAAGTATGGTTAAGGTTTACAAGGTCATCTTAGAAATAGTAGTATCACTAACTTGACCGAGTCATTCGGCATACAAATTTGAATCATTAGTTACTACCGAATATTCTATTTCATCATCATCATCATCATGTCAGCCGTTGGACGCCCACTGCTGGACATCTATTTAAGTTTTTTTAATCTAAATAAATCCTTTATCATTACAGGATCCTACCTCAACGTAACTCTGAACACATGCATCCAGTGCCGTAAAGGAACATACCAATCGGAAGGACAGCAGACTGTGTGTATCCCTTGTCCCATCAACACCAGCACTAGAGGACCAGGAGCCGTAAGTACATTTATCAATTATTTATTAAGTCCTATTAAAAAACAATAATTGTTAACAAGACGTAACTCATCTCTGATCATAAGCATCTTATCACAGTTACGATTTGCGCTGGGAGTTAAAAATTGTACTTCTTTGGGTTCTGACCGAAAGATACCTAGTAAAAGAAATAACTTTGAAGGGTAATAATGTAACCCTTTGAGTGTTTAAGATTGCCCGATTAGATAACCCAATAGATAAGCTGTTACATACCACTATCATAGATAATGCTTTCGAGTTCAGAAGTATGGAGATATGAAATAGAGTAGGTACCTAAAGATAACATTTTCGTGGCCATTACCATACATGACTACGATTACCTATGCAAATTAGATAAGGTCAAGGCATTGGTTTCCTGCATACCCAAGAAACAGAGACAAATAATACCTTATTTTTTTACAGGTCTCAGAAAACGAATGCACAAACCCATGCGAGATGAGCGGTCCTGAAATGCACTGTGACGTGAATGCCTATTGTCTTCTGATCCCAGAAACCAGCGAGTTCAAATGCCAATGCAAGCCCGGATTCAACGGCACCGGCAAAGTTTGCATAGGTAATCTATACCCATACATCTAGAACCCATCACACAAGCTTCGAGCTTAGCACGGGACTAGATGTTGCGGTGTGAATTGTCCAGCAATGTTTATTTAGTCCTACTATAAAAACTGTCGTGGTTTGATAAATTCATTTTGCGATAAACGGGCAATCTACGAACCTGCACTGCAGCGGTCGTGATACGTGTCCTTGCAGTGTTTAGTTCTGAAGAAGTCCCACGTTTTAGTACGAAACTGTTGACCAAAATACAACGTAAAAAAGTTCGTTTAAGGAGTTTGTTTAGTCCCTTTCTAAATTCGGACCTTCGAACCTCGAACAGCTATGGCCACTTCCCAAAAACCTATCACTATAATCATCTTTTCTGCAAATTCTATAAGGGTGAATATTTTTTTGACTACCATTGATAAAGTTAATTTTTCCAGACGTGTGCCTCAACTACTGCGACAACAGCGGCGAGTGCGTAAAGGACAGTAGAGGCGAAGTGTCGTGCCGATGCACTGGCTCGTTCACTGGCCGACAGTGCAAGGAGAAGAGCGAGTTCGCCTACATCGCGAGCGGAGTGGCTGGAGGAGTCATCTTTATTATATTCCTGGTGCTGCTTGTATGGATGATTTGTGCCAGGTAATTATTTTTTTAAAACAATCAGCCGTTGCGCTAAAGTAAAATATTTTTACACCAGTTATTTTGTGTACGTATTGGTTAAATCAAAACCCTCATGACTTTAATGGCTTCTACTAGGTAGTCCCGTGCCCTGTTAGTAAGACGTAATATGTTTTGTTATGACGATGATGACGAAATCACGAATTTAATATAATTAACATTGTCACAGATCTACAAAGAAGAAGGAACCAAAGAAGACGCTAACACCAGCTATCGACCAAAACGGATCCCAAGTGAACTTCTACTACGGAGCACATACGCCTTACGCAGAATCGATCGCTCCCTCACATCACTCCACATACGCACACTACTACGACGATGAGGAAGACGGCTGGGAGATGCCGAACTTCTACAACGAAACGTACATGAAGGAGAGTCTACATAATGGGATGAATGGAAAAATGAACAGTTTAGCCCGATCGAACGCTAGTATATACGGCACGAAGGAAGACCTGTATGATAGGTTGAAGAGGCATGCGTATCCTGGTAAGAAAGGTTAGTACACGCACTTTTTTGCACGGTAGAGATACACTACACGGTATTTAGGACCCGATAGTCAAGGAAGGTGTTGGACTTTCCATGCCGTTCACTATCTAACTTTTATCTAACAATTGTGTTGTGTTTGAGTACCGTTAATTAAAGTAGGAGTCCCTAAATATTAAGTAGTGTATGGCCTATAAGGTATTTGCAGCTATGCACGGTTAGGGTCGCTTTAGTACGTTAGATTTTGATTATTTCAAGTAATAGATTCCACTAATACATAAGCACTCTTATTTACTTTCCCACTGCGAGGACACAGGGATAATGTTTTATTTAAGTAAGGTTATTTTTGTTCAATCAAAACTACAACGCTTCATAGTTTCTTATGCAGATTTCATAAAACAACAATGGATTTACATACCACAATGAATAATAAACGACTCTACATATTCATCAATGCTCATCAGAATTCATTAAATCCTTATTACAAACACGCATTGGTAGGTATTGAAAGCATAGCAACGAAATTATTCAACGAATTGAGTGGAGTAAAAAAATTCCATTCTGTATAAAAATATACAATACTAAGTGATAATGTGTATTTTTTTTTCAGATAAAAGCGACAGTGACAGCGAGGGGCAGTAAGCATTAAGAACTACGTTATGTTAATTCTGGTCAACTTTACATAATACTTTTATACAAAGCGGGCCAATTTTTTTCAAGTGTGAAGTTCACTGTTTCACATTTGTAAAATTGGCAAGTACTTCGTGCCTCTACAACATCATGAGATTAATAGGTACAGGAGTATGTACTATATAATTTGTATTCTTTAGATTAATTTTTAGATTTACAATTAACACACTCACTGTTTGACAATACAGCTCAAACCAAAAATACAGACGAAGATTTATAGATAAGATCTAATCATAGCCTATAAAACACCATCGTATTCAAAAATATAGATTGCCTTTGAAAATACATAAATATACCTACTAAAAACAGTGAATGTGTTGATATTCCATAATGATTCAGGGAAAGTGCTCAAGTATTTTAAGGCGAACACTGCCATATTGAATGATGGACCAAAACTGAACATTCCAGAATAGAATTTTATGTAAATACGTACTTGTATATTTATAATAACATTCATAGTGTTAGTATGAATGAAATGCTCAGAGTGTTTAAAGTAATTTATGTAACGAATTAGATGTTGTATAGTTTATTTATGCTAACACTGAGAATATTTTATTTTAAGATTTAAAAGTCGGTTATGTTTTATTGTAAGCAGGACTGTCTTTAATGTTTAAATATATTATGTAAGTAGCATGTTATAATGATTGAATGTGTGAATGTATGAATGAATTTTTCATGACTTTTATATTTTTATTGAGATCATACTTTTACTGGTGTATCTATCTGAAACTCGAATCTCTATCCAGATTTACGTAATATTGAAATTAAATATAGACATTTGAAGAAAATTACGCACTATTAACAAAAGTTATATTAGTTTAAGTGTAAAATACTCAATTAACTGAGTGGTTCAATATTCCATCACAAAATGTTTTACCACGTAGTTAGAAAAGTAATATTTTTTACAAAAAAATAATGAAATATACTTTTATACATATTTAACACGGGTTTTATTTATTTGCTTGTTTGACCTTGGCATTACCTACTTCCGCATTGTTTATGTAAATATTATATCCATATTTATTTATTTGATTTCAAATAAAAAATGTAAAGAAACAAAGTATTTACTTCAGACATCTAATCATGACTTTATATATTGATAAGCTATCGCCGCATAAATGCAAATAACTACAATAGTTACAGAAACATGTCATCAGCTGTTTACCCAGTACACTGATAAAGGAGAACACACTTAACCCGAGGTCAAAACGTATGATTCAATATATTTATCAAACACGATAGACGATTTAAAACTTCAGACGAAGTAATAATATTTATCCATTGCAAATATTGTAATGTATTGCGAGAAATGGAAGCGATTAGCTTTATTCAACAGTTTTTTTTTTAACAAATAAATGTAGTACCTACTCAGCCCCATCGACCATCTTTTCTCCGTGCTATTTCGTCTGCCCCTTATGCGACAATCTGATCTAAATAAACTTTAGTCATTCACTTCCCGAACACAACACCGTGCATTAGATACGGCCGTGCGTCACGGGCACTAATGGTGTTAATAACTATCAATAAATAATTAATAGTGGCCTTGGCAATAGCGCCGCGAATAGCATGTGCTTACAATAGCTCACGTATAAAACACCTATAAGTATAATCTTAGATATTAGAAAATTATTTCTTAAATCTCAGATATTAGAAAATGGTATAGAAAAAATTACAAGTTCACAACGTAGGTAACCTTTGTCCTCTAGTGGGAATCGAACCCACGCCTTACAGTATACGCCAGGCTGCGCTTACCACTAAGCTATCGAGGAGCTAAGCCATGAGCTTTTTCGAGCTCATGGCGTATAGAATGAATTCTCTTTATATACTTACCCATTGGTTCAGTTAAGAGTAGGTTGTATAAATCATTTAATATAAGTACATTTAATTATGATATTGACAAGTAACATTCAGTCATAGATCTGGATTACCTACACAAGTACAAGATTTTAAGCAATATTTGAACCTATGACTGTCAATAAATATCATGATTCGTTAAAAAGTTGCATTTCATCATAAACATTACTTCTCATTATCACTTCAAACCGGCTTGAACAGGTTTAAACTTTTCTCTGCCTTATCAGGAATGCCAAGCGAAACAATTAGTTACTAAAAAAATAAATTTATTTCATAAACCACTTATGAACGCTATTGGAATGAATATAATGAATACTTTTTGAAATAGTTAAAAGTTTACTTGGAGTGTTTCTTGTAGAAAACAGTCATGTACTTCGCCAAAGCTTCAACTTCTTCGAGAGTGACCGCGTTGTATGGCGAAGCTCTAATACCACCGACATCCCTGGAAAGTAAATAATAAATAAATATTAATAATAACATATTTCTGGACAATTCACAAAGCAACATCTAGCCCCGTAGTAAGCTCGAAGCTTGTGTTATGGGTGCTACATTTCTGATAAGATAGATAAGTATAGATAGATTGCTTGCGTTGTCTCACGTAAACTTATCAAACTCAAATTATGATTTACTGATTTATGTACAAGATTAAATGTAGTATTAACTATTACATACTAGTTGACGCCCTTCGCCTTCGCCCACTTTCAGTTTTCTCATATATGTTACACGTTCCCAGGACTACCACAAACATTAAAGACCAAAATCATCCTAATTGGCCCAGTTTTGCTCGCTTTTTATCGAAACGAACAAACAGTACCTAATTCATTTTTATCTATAGAGATTGACTTATTAAAAAGTATTTATTGTGACATTATGAGGTAATAACTGATTGATAAGAATAGGTACTTATAATTTATAGAAATTCTGTAATAATGATTTCATCACAGATATTATGTAGTTAAATGACCTCATTGCCCCTTTTGGATGTATAAAACCAAACCTATGATATCACATGATAAGTATCTCAAACGTTTTCTTATCTTATTAGATAGCGAATAGATTATTACTTATAGATGTAAAATACATTAAATGTTAATTTAGTTGCTATGTGTTGAAACCGGGTCTAATTTGGCAATGATATAACATAAAACGTAGAAATTAATTACCACACCACCGTGTTGGCTAAGTGAACAAAGATAACTAAAAATATTACCTCTAAGGTGACGAACCTTTTCATTCCGCGACTGTACATAACAATGGCAAGATAAACTTACGCAAACATAGGTGTGTTTTGAATGGAGTCCGCTTTGAATTTTTTTTTGTTATTCTTGAAAATATTTGCTTTGAAAACACATGCTCTAACGGTGAAGGCAAACATTTACGTTCCCACTGCTGGGACACAGGGACTTCGCTAAGCTAAGCGAAGTTAAGCTAATAAGATAAGAATTCAAAAATAATAAAATATGAAACTAAAAATATTACTCAGAAGTTTGTTGTCCCGAGCAAAACCAGGCTGCTCTTACAGTCTAATCAGTAATTTTTTTATGCTTAAAGTTTTTACCTGTGTCCTTTCAACTGTATAAGCCCCAACTCTTCAGCACCCTTCAAAAACTCTTTCTCCAACACATCATTCCCCGGATTCCCCACCCTGAAAGGTATGTTCATCTTGCTTCGGACATTCTTAGCGACCGGTGCATAGTAAAATCCTTTAGACTCCTCAATTATATTGTAGATTTGACCAGATTTCTGAGTGGCCAGTTGTTCCATTACATCAAGGCCACCTTTCCTTTCAATCCATTGGAGAACTCTTCCCATAATGTAGATTCTGAAATTAAAGTAATTAAATATTGATGGACAATTCACATAGATAGCCCTGTAGTTATGGTGTTGATGATCGTGGTAGTATGTAATCTCTCTATATTCTCTTTTAGCGATTAGAAATTAAGAAAGAAAGAAAAAATCTTTATTCATAGTTAATACATACAAACTTAATACAAATATTTACTTATTGCATAAACTAAGAATAAGTACAAAGAAAGAAGATACCTATCACCATCACCATTATACTTAACTAGCCGACCCGCCGACAGCTTCGCTTGCGTTTTTTGACGTTATCTACATACACCTAGTGTATATTATAATATAGCCTTCTTTGATAAATGTATTAGCCAACACTGAAGTAAAATCTCAAATCGGACCAGCAGCGGTTCCTGAGATTAGCACGTTCAAACAAACAATCAATCAAACAAACTCTTTGGCTTTATAATATTAGTATAGATATCACTTATTTATTGATTGTTCTTAAACTATTATCTCTATCTAAAAACATTAGCTTATACAGATAAACTTACGCAAACATAGGAGGTGTGTTTTGAATGGAGTCCGCTTTGAAGTTTGCGGACCAATCCAAAAGTGATGGGCACACAGGCATAGCATGGTTGAGTAAGTCCTCCCTTACAATCACTAAGGCAACTCCAGATGTGCCAATGTTCTTCTGAGCCCCAGCGTATATTACGCCAAACTGTTGAAATAGAAACAAGAGTTATGAGTGAGAAACACGCGCGAGCAGTGAGGAGACGGAGCACGGCGGAACGCTCACTCCTCCTGAGAAGGACTACTCTTGGTGTAGTCGAAACGTCGAGAGTTTTTCAACTCCTTTGTAAATACGTGAGTAATTAATTCGTTTGTAATACGTGACGTACTGAATTTTGAAAGTGTGAAAGTACTTGTAAAATAAAAAAAAACATGTTTTCAAAAACAAGTGTCAAAATTATTTCTAACAGAATTTTAACTAAAAACAGTTTGTGCTAAAATATTTGTTTACCTCTGGACTAGATAAATTAATTACACAAAAAATGTATGGATGAAAACAGATGATAAGATACAAATACAGTGTTTTTCAACCAACTTATCTATTTATCTGGTTGTTTACTTAGTTCATGTATTAAAAATAATGCCCTCATAATATAATATAGCACTGGCACTCCATTTTATGCCCTTATAATTATGTATAGGTATGGGCATAGTCTATCCAATATTATATCGGATAGACTATAACATATAGACGGATCAATATTATAGGTATATCTCACTTACATTATAAGAGTGAATGTTTGTGAGTGTGTATGTAGAGGTAACAGTACCTCTACGTCTACACAACTAAATCGCTGGAGCGATTTTAATAAAATTTGGTATGTTATTAGCTGACATCCTGTATAAACACATAGGCAAACCTAATGCAGGAAAATGCAAACACAGGTGAAGCCGCAGGGCAGACAGTTAGTATAATTTTTTTGTCTAACTTACCTTAGAGACATCAACTTTCTTAGACATGATGTTGGAGGACATATCAGCCACAAGTGGCACTCCTTTAGTGTCCGGGATGAAGTCAAACTCCACACCTAAAAATGGTTTTATAAAAGCTCTTTAATATTTTTTAACATACATGGTAAATACAAAAAGAGCATAATATTCTATAATTTAATATAAGTAGATGAGTGAAGTCAAGAAACCAGTAGTGCATGTCTGGCAGCTGCAATGATGATGATGATGATGAAGTAGTCAAGAAAATTACAAAGAAACAAGGTACCTATGTATGTTACTTTTTACAATAGAACTTCATGTAATAGGTATAGGCACAATTCAATCATCAGTTATTTAAAACAAATATTAAAATAATAAAAGGAATTATTACAATATACATGTTTTTGGGAATTATTACGGTAATAATAATTTCAGCTGAGTATTTTTAATAGGAACCGTGTTGTATAACATTCATTCCGAAGTGGGAGCATACATTCATTCCGAAGTCGAAGGTCATGGGCAACTGGATATTTTCTTCATTAAAAATATAGGTGCACTTTATAAAAATGTGTTCTAACGGTGAAGGCAAACATCGTGAAGAAACCGGCACTTGTGAGAGCTATAAATATTTTTTCACAAACCTGCACTTAGCCAGCGTGTGAATTAAAGTCTAATATCTCTTGTCAAGAGAGAAGTCCCAGCAGTAGGAATATAAATAGGGGCCATATTAATTAATTCCAATTAATATAAATGTTACCATGAATAGTCTCATTAGTGCAGATATGCACATAGGAAGCGTTGGGATCCAGGTTCCATTCCGACTGGCGCGGAATGCCCTCGTATTTGGTGGTAGGTGGCAAAACCAAGTTAACCTTGCCATATTTTTTAGCTTCTTTCGCTGCCTTCGCAGACCATGCACCTGAAAATCAACACAATTTTAATAATAGCTTGAAGAAAACATTAGGAGGTATTGGTTTAGTATAATCAGTTTAACGTGTTTTTTCTTTATTAACACATATTGTCCTGTTGGGCCTGGATTTTAAAATGGATATGGCCTAATGGAAAGTACACTCCAATATAGCTTCCAATATACCTATGTTGATGAGAGTTAATGTATTTGAATTGTTCAAACACTCAATTGATGTGACCGTCAACAGAACACTAATATTTAGATACCTATGCCAAACATAAACTGAATGTACCTATCACTGTAAAACGATATGACTGGGATCTTAGTCATCATAGGTAGATACACTTTAAAAAAAGAAGATTGAAATAAGTTAGTCAATCAAAGATAATATTTAAGTAGGTAAGTTAAATACTTATTTGAAACTTTATATCAACCAACCAACTTAGTTTTTCGAAGGTAAAGCTTATTTCATAGAGATAATTTATTTTTTCTTTTTACCAGTAACAACGTAGTCAGCCGTGCCGGTTCTTGAGATCAAGTTGAGAGGAACAGCAGCAAATTCACCAAGTCCTCCGCCAGCCAAAAACAGGATTTTGTAGTTTGTGGGTACATCTCTGAAAAATTGCGATATAGAATAAATTCGCAAATTCACAAAAATAAATAATTATACAAACAACCGAGGGGTGAAGGCTGAAGGGTTGATTTGATTTGTTGCCGCCAGAGGTGACTGACCAGTGTTGCTATCGTAAAAAGTTGAGCTGCCGTATGTCACAGTCTGGATTGCCGTATTTTAGGGAAAAAAAATTAAAATTGCCGTATTTCAGTAGAATAAAGTCAAAAAAAGAGCGAGAGAGATGGCACGATATGGGGTTTTGGTCAAAATAATGGATTTTCTGGCCTATCTTTCTGAAAAAGAAATTTTAGATTCTAAATGCAACGCAATAAAGTTTTTTTTATTTAATTACTAGAACAAGGCTTTGTCGCTGAGCGACCACATCGCCTTATCGGAAAAACATAATAACAGGAATTAACTTAAATTAACAAAACTTAACAATTCTTATACCAAAACAAAAAATTTCTTAATTCAATAAGTATACATAAATAAATTGGCTAATCCCTACGGAGGTATTTAATAATGAGACTATACAACATTTGTGTCTTGTCAGCGAATGGTGAAGCCAGTAAACTGTGCAATAAAGTTCATTTCGGATTGCGTTGAACAGAAGGCATCTCTTTCTAGCCTATGCAAACTGAGCGAGACTTCAGACCTAGTTAGTCGACTAACGCGCTTACAGTGTAAATCCGCTATAAAATATGACCTTATGTTTATAGTCAGGAAAAGTCAGGATTTCCTCGGCTGTGTTCATTTATTACGCTAGTGAAAAACGTTTAGTTTCACTTACAGCCAATTGCCGTATATTGTGATACGGCAATGAGAGTCCTGCCGTATGCCGTATTTGCTGAAAATAAAACGTGGATTGCCGTATAATACGGCAATTGCCGTATCAATGGCAACACTGTGACTGACACAAGCAGGGGGTTAAGTGAACGAAGGAATGAAGAAATAAAACAAAATCAAAAAGGGATGTGCGGTGCGTACTTACCTATAGGGAAAGTCGTAAGACGCGGGTTGAAAATAATGACAGAATACGTATGTAAAAAAAATAGAATTATAATTCGTTTTTTACGTTATTTCTACCTACTTAAAGATCATAAACCGAGCTCTCAATTTTATGAAGTAGGTAGCTCAAAGCACCAGTTTACTTATTAATTAACCTACGAATAATAAATATATTATATGTTAAAATCTACTTACAACAGCCTTCTTACAACATTTTGGACTTCTTTATTAAGATTCATATAACTTGGTGTTCGGTGGCTTGTTTCTAGTAGACTTATCCCAGTGCCTTCGAAATTCGTAAGTTCATTTTTCATTATTTCATAAACCTTTAAGAAGACAATACATACCGATATTAATTTATTATGTATGTCGCTTACTAATTAAAGGACGCGCTTAAACCAGTTGTCATATAGTTATTTAATAGTAGGTAGGTAGGATAGTTTTTAAACTTAATGAGATAAAAGATTAACTATTCAAGAGATGGTAATAATGAAGTTTTTGGACAACTTACTTCTTCAGGTAACTTTGCCGGTCCGGCACCAAAATTATAAACTTTCGACATTATAAAATTTTAAAACACAACCAATCGAATAGGGATACCGTCAGTCACTAGCTAGCGAAGCGAAATAATCAAAGAATGTATGAACGATAATGATGCGGAGTGTCACAATAATGAATATAGATACTATGACTATGATGTTTTCATAGCTCATTGAGTTGATGTTGCGAGGGTTATCAAATGATAGAGATTACCTAGGTATATGGATAGAAAAAAGCGTGCGCAAAGTTGCACTCGGCTGAGTAATTTATTTACCTCAGAGTTTATTTTAGGAAAGTTTTGTTATAAGTATATTGTATATCTGTAAGGGCTGTGGATTTTGTGTTAAATAAATAAATAAATAAATAAATAAATAAAATCGAGATGTTTGCTCACAAAATCAAGATAAGGTAGGTACCTACATATTAAGGTTATTTAACAAATTAGGATACCTACCTACTACCTATTTAATTTATATTTTTGCACTCAACCCATGTCTAACAACGCCTTAGATAGTAATCTGTTGAGTCTATTAAATTATTGAAAAAGTTTCCCACAAGGTTAAAGTTTTTCATAGAAACGAGAACCACTTTCACGTTCCTATCAATAATGAAAACCTATTTTTATTGTTTATTTATTTAAGCAACCATATTGCTCCTCAATAATGTTTATTAATTTTCAGCTTCCATATTTCTTTTAAAATACAGGCTAAGCAAAAATAAAAATTTATTTCACGACTGTATTATGTAAATTGAATTTCATTTTCTAATATTTTATTATTATGGCATTTAAGATTATGGTATAGGTAACTAATGTTTATTGCGAATGTTAAAATTTTAACATTTATAAATTATAAATTTATTTGCCTTAATATAAAATAGTAAAAAATACATATTTATCACTGCATATAATAATATGAAACCACTTTTCTCGTCCCTAATGACCACCATTCATTCATTCTTTAAGTAGTATTTTGATCATTCGTTCTATTTTCATTCCGACTTCTCAAACTCAAATTACTCACTCACTCACTCATTCGTTTCGATTTTCACTTGAGGAACGTTGTGTTATAACTTGCATTTTTTGAAAATATATTGCATTTACTGTGAATATAATTAATAGTTCATCTTGCGTTGTTTTGAAATTATACTGGAACATTTTAGGATATGCCTCCTGTAAAAGACGAGTCTATAACGGAGGCTAACTGCCTTGAAATTATAAACCTTTCTGAAAAGAGTCCTGCAAAAAATTGCGCTTTGGTGGACGTGAGAGCATGTAATAAGCCTGCGGCTAAGGTAAGAATAGCAATACTAAGTATACAAAACATTATACACTTCCATAACTGCATAGGTATATAATTAATGTTACAAGGAATTTAATAAAGTTTATGATATTTCTTTGTATTTGTTTGTCTTTAGTACCTAGCTTAAAGTTATGAACAGAAGCAAATTACTTTCGTGGGTGTTTAGAAATTTCCTTGCTTTATTATGATTAATCTTACCTATTAAATTATATTTATCTACACATAGATTGCTTAGGATGCATGATATTAGTACTTTCTGAGTTTGTTGTTCTTTCAGGCCAACCAACCAAAATAAAAAGATTGAACCTGTGGTAGGAGAGTAGGTACCTATATCCTGTTGGCGCCTTTTGATCTCAAACTATTTATTTAATTTATGTGTCATCTAACTGTTGTGACATAACTTAAGAAAAGTGATTATCATACTGTAAATACTACAATTAAATATAAACTTGCTTTGCCCGGTATATCACTATGTAAGTTTAAAGTTTTTTTTAAAGGGTGTCTTTATAATAAAGTTTCCGAAGAATAACACTAACTGTCAATTCATAATTAAAAAAAAATTGTAAATGATACATATTCTTTGAATTTTAATATTATTAAAAATTATATTACCCTTTTTTATTATTTAAATAATAATAAAAAAGAGTGTGTGATTGATGGTGATGACATGACATTTATCTTTGTGATTTAACGGACAAAATGTGAATCAATGATCAATCAATTTACATTTGACAAATGTTTGCAGATCATACAATCCCCTTCTGGAAATCATACCATACCTTTTGTGCCAAGTCAAATATAATAAAATATCATAGTAATTTAGTTTTGCTTATATGCACACACACACACACCACAACTCAAAATACAATAATTATTACAATTTTATTAATAAAGTCTGTTTTGTTAACTAGGCCAAATTGTTGGTTGCATATGCCACTTATGTAGCAGGTAGTTTTACATGCTCGGCTGATTTTGATGTAACAAACTTATCATTCAGCTAAACTGTGGGAGGGAAAGTGTTGATTACAACACTGTCTCACATCTTAAGTGATTATAGCATGAAATTTAATTCAATATTGTGTCATAATCTATTTCATTTATGAGGATGATGCACTATCATCACCACCACAGCTTTGCCATAACACTGAAACACAAATTGAGATTACTTAAATCATTTTGTTACTAGCTTTTTGCCTAAATCTGCTAATTTCAGATTTTTTTAATTTGTAAAATTCAAGCGTAATATAAATTATATTTCAGTTCGTTTTGTTATTTATGCTTCTGATTTTATTACTTTTGCAACAAGTTTCGATGAAAATGTTAAATTAAAAGCTTAGTTACGGCTTTTAGGTGTTAGTGTAATCTGAAGTGGTGTTGGGCTTTATTATGATCGTTTATAAAAAACTGAAATATGTTTACTTTTTAAAATTGTATGCTTAGCCTGGAAATGTATGCATGAAGTTAATGACTCTGTAAGTCACATGTTTCCTAATAAAGATGACGTAAAAATATAGTACAAAAATTGACCCGAAGACCTTTAAATATTCAAAAGTTATACTAAAATGCAACATGACAGTGTCTTCTTGCATTACATCACAAAAGCATTGATTCTAACGTCGTATCTGAATTTCTCTCGTCACGGCAACGAACGGTTACAAACTTTTCACTTTTTTTTCGCCAGCCGTTGAACGCACGCGTCTCAACTATAATCACAGACTCGCACATACAATTATTTTCCGACCTACCTCTTAGTAACCATAACCAGTTATATACATTTTTTTATATCCACCTTATCCTTATTTGAGGGAGCTTTTTGATTTGATTTTAGAAGGTTCTTTTAATATCTTTTTGTTTTCTTTTAATATCTTTAACTTTCAGTGTTAGTGATGTGGGCAGCTGAATTTTATGTTTTGTTTTGATTGTTGCGCAAAATGCACAGAACTGTTTGCGCCTCTATGTAGTGCATGTGTTTGTTGCACCAGTATACAGAACGGACAAGATGACTAATTCACAGGTACTTGTTTCTTTTATTTTGCACTTTTTTGCAAGTTGTGGTTTGTTGCTTTTAAGTTTGGCTTTTTATTTGTGTGGGATTCTAGGAAAAAAATATGAATTTATGTGTGACACGATATTCTATCTATAATAGGAATTTTTGTGAAATTCCGTTAAATTTTAAAATAATTAAAAACTTTAATTAAGAAAACGCAAACTGCAGCTTGCATATATATGCTTTTCGTGTTCCTATTTTAGTTTTTATTTTATTTAAGTTTTTATTTATATGTAGTTTGCTTTTAAGATGTCATACAAATGCAAAACAATCATAATTAATTTGAATTGCATCCATTGTGATGCAATGGAACGTTTTAGGTCATTAACACTATGTTAATTCTCCGGCGAGCGTTCTAGTTAAGGCTATCATTTCTTATGCAATTATGTTGATTGGACATAATGCCCCTACCTCTTGACAGATAAAATTTAGGGATGCATCCGATACCGATACCGATATATCGGCGATATTCGAAGTTTGCCGATATATCGGCATCGGCGATATTTTTATGGCCGATTCAACGATACTTTTCAAATTTCGCGCTTTAAAAATGTAATGTAAACGGGCGGGCTTTGGAGCGTTTGTGAAAATATTATTAGAGAGTTCGAGGAAGATGAGCCCCTGTCTACCCTGAGCTGCAATTCTCGAGAGATGATGTCGAGAGATACCTTAGGTCTCCTAATATATCGAGAGGCGCATATCCGTTTTGTTTTCTGGCGCAATGACGTCTTATACCCAAACTTGAAAAAAAAGCGCAGAAGTACTTTAGTTTCTAAATGAGTTCTGTCGCATCTGAGAGACTATTTTCCACCGCAGGTCTTATTCAAACAGATTTGCGAAATCTCCTTTCTCTGCAAAACTTAAGAATACTTTGTTTTTTAAACAAAAATCTCATCAATGTTAATTTTAATTACAAAAACTAGCGACTACTTAATCTTAACCTGTCTATAGTTTTAAACGGTGTTATTTCGTCTGTTCTGTTATATTTTGTTCTTTTTATAATCATAAAAAAAAAATCTGACTAGTGTTATATTTATTTTACCTTCATTTTTGAATTTAATAAGCGTATCGGTATCGGCATCGGTATCGCCGATATTTTTACAAGAGTATCGGTATCGGTATCGTATCGGCAAAAAGGTGTATCGGGGCATCCCTAATAAAATTTGCTCTTACATTTAAACTATCGTATTGCAGAACTTGGATAAAACTCAATTAAAGAAGAAAATATTAAACGGAATAATTAAAGAAAAAAATATTAATAATTAATACAAACACCTGTCTCACTGTCCTATCTCGCTCTGTATTTGAATTTAATATTTGATTATGAAATTATTGATTAATAATGTGGTTTAATTATTTTATTTCTTAAATATTCAGTAACTTAAACATATGATAACGCCTCTTTTGTTATACCATCTAATAAATAATCACACTTGAGGCTATACAGTGATAATAACTTTGTAATCATAGCAACACAAAATGAACATTACTATTCCAATCTCGTATATTGATGTAATTTTAGTATTGAAGGCTAATCGACTTTGGCATGTCAATCATGTTATTAGAAACAAGATTACTTATGTTTGTTTTGATTAACCTAGTTGCACAGAATAGGAAAGACCCATCTCCTGGTATAGCGTTATCATCCGGTCTTTAAAAAATAATAGATCATTATTTATCCATCTTTTCTCCATAAGATTTAAATGGTTCTTATCTAATAATTCACAAAAACAATCAGATCGTAATTCTAAAAAAAGATTTGTTTAAATTTATTGCAAGGCGTATAGACTAGAATTATTAAAACGAATTCGAAAATTTCACCGCGAAATCGATAAACGGTTTAGTAACGGACCAATAATAAATTTAACCACAGAAATGCGAACAAGATCGAATTTTTTCTACAAAAAATCTTGTTCATTTGGTGTTTAAAACTTAACGTGAAAGCTTAGCAATTATTGATCGGGTCGATTATTTGCTAAAATACTTATTATACACTGATTTAATTATTTTTGTTTTGTGTTTCGAATACACTGATTTAATTGATTTGCTCCGCAATTGCATTTTTCCTTTCTATCTAGAGTTCCGTCCTATACTATTAGATAACCCCAATACGGGCTAGGGGTCACCAACACATTTCCGAATCACATTCTCTCTAGTAGGTCCTTGATAAAACATCTTTTCCCTACCATGTCTTTCGTAAGTCTGCTATCTCTATCTCTAAGTGAGTGAGTCTCGAAATTAATTTGAAAAGCACTTCGCCTATTTCAGATCTAAAAGCGGACTTCTAAAACATATAAATTAACCTTACTGTAATTTTTCTGTAATAAAAAATGTTTGTCTGGAATCTTGGTTAAATGATAAAATATTCACTTAGGTCATACTTTATTTATCCAGACATAAAGTACGAGATAAATCCTTTCCGTTATTAAATTGGTCACTTTAATAATGACGAAGTTGGCAGATGGTCCGTAATAAGCCATGTGTCTTTATTATTTTTATTTCCCGCCCACTATCAAATTGTCTCCCATGCTAAGAAACTGCGATCCCTAGTAACATTGTAATTCTCTTACTAAAGCGACCAATTCATTATTTTGACAGTCGTCTTTGCATTTTCTCTTTTTGCATGCAAGTCATTGTTGGCTTACACTAAAACTAACAGCTGTAGTTAACACAAAAAGATTAAACTACGACTTTACGACTGAACATAGTGAACATGCAAAGATAGCTTCGAAAGTAAGGTTCAAATTTTATGACGAAGGTTTTCTAATTGTCTTTGAGGCTTTTACAGGTTAGGCATGGTAGGCGATAAAATAGTCAAAACGATTAGGTACAGACTTTCAAATACTTTTCTTGTAACCAATTACATTAGAAACAATAGTGATCTTTATGTCTACAGCTACCAAACCAGACCAAATTATCTAAGAATAGTTTGCAAATAAACATCCTACATTCAATACCTAATAGGCTTGTTTGTTGTGAGTTGGATACATTCCTTTGAATACCTTTTAATACTTCGATTTTGATTCATTGGAATTGTTTCTGAGCTACGGCAAACAGTGGGCGGATTGTGCAAACTCTACTCGGTATCTGTAGGAACCAGTAATTTTGGCTTTGAAACGTGCGAATAATCTAGTCAAACGATATCCAATAATGAAAATGCTTTATCACAATCTGCTCAGGAGCCAATCGTTAAACAAGGTATTAGTTAAATCAATTTAATTATTGTTTTCATTTGGTATATAATAGTGTAGGTAGGTATTCAAAGATCCAGTTAAGAAATAACTCTCTTTTTTCCTTTCATTGTCTCTAGATTTAACTTTGCCTACATCCGAGGTATTAAATCAAACATCGTGTTTACGACTGGGAAGGAAATTGCGCAAGCTAAATATCTCATAGATTAACAGACAGACAAATTTTTCAGTTCTATCATAACTAATCATCATGATTTAAATTGTAACCCGACGTCTTCTTCTAGATATGGTTCCGAGGCGTGAGAAGCTCAAAATTCCGCCATGTGTACGGTGTACCGTTTAAAAGAGAGCGTTGTTACGACAACATAAAGATCACGAGGAATGCTCACGACTCCAACTTTTGCGCCGTGAACCCCAAATTTGTGGCGATCGTCACAGAGGTGGCAGGCGGTGGGGCGTTTTTGGTGCTGCCTTTGGATAATGTAAGTGTTTCTTGTACTATATCTTATGTATTGTGTTTATTTTTCACCGTAGGAATACAGTGGTATACTTGGTTTATGTGTTGTGTATACAACAGTAACGAGAAATGCATGGGATTCCAACGTTCGCCAAAAATACTAAGGTTC
Source organism: Chloroclystis v-ata (assembly GCA_963691955.1). Classification (NCBI taxonomy): domain Eukaryota; kingdom Metazoa; phylum Arthropoda; class Insecta; order Lepidoptera; family Geometridae; genus Chloroclystis; species Chloroclystis v-ata. Next base: position 2,646,614 of record OY829902.1, on the reverse strand, counting down.
GCTAGAAGTGGAGATTCTGTTGTTTCTGTTCACTGTGTAAATGTTTTGGTGTTTAAATGTTTGTTCTGGTAAATCTGGACAGTAGTGTATATGATACTACTATTTATAATAACAATATAATTTATTTATTCAGATTCACAATCAGTTCACATCCATAGTGTAAGTAAACCATAGATAGTTTAAAAAGTTTTATTCTGAACAAAAAATCCCAATAACTCGTGCTTCACATCCTTTGAAAATAATGTAATTTGGTGAAACCATATGTCTACATTTATTTCAAATGTTAGTTTATTTACCAGGCAATCTCTAGGCCAGAGACGTATTGAGGCGCAGATTAGTTTTATGGCACTGCAAACTATTGTATAGTTACATATTGTAGTTGTATATTACATTGATTTGCTTGGCCACACTATAAACTAACAAACAAGCTCAACCTGAACGTTGAAGTAGCCTATTGACAGAACCAGAAATAGCTGAGTACCTTATGTGTCTGTATGTATGATTTGAGTACCGACCTTGGTTGTACAATGATGTAAGTTATGGAGTCATAATTCGATGTTAACTTTATGGTCCGCAAAGGCTGTGTGAACTTAGTAAACCTTTTAGTACGGACAATAATCTCTTATCTGAATTCACTGCCTACGATTTCAAGCTCAAGTCAGTGCCAGTGCCATCCAAATCTTTTAAATCTCTTGCAATTTTTTATCAATAGGCAAAGTTATTTCTATACCGTAAATCTACTAATTATGAGTGTTGGATTGCATTGTCAACAGGATTCATACATTACATTGCACTGCAAGCCATATTAAAAATATATCTAGCCGTGTTTCTCCAAACATGACGCTAAGTACGAGTATTATACTAAGAACCTAGATAGGTTAAGGCACAAACAAAATCTCTCCTTGCTGTCTTCTCTGACATCTGCAAACCGGCTGTATATCCCGAAACTATCTTCAAATGACCGAAATCATAAGATTTGACTTAGGTACCTCTTAGCCAACACATAATGAAATAAATAATTTTATTTTATTTATCAATTCATGAGAAATATTAGGAGTTGAAACAACGTTGAACAAAGCAAGTGTAAAATTCCCTTAATAAACTCCATTGTCGCAATTTTGAGTAATCATCCGATTGTTTGCTTTTGCTAAACGAACTTGACACTATGTTGAAACAATAGACAAAGATTATTACTGTGGGAAAGTTAGAGTCAGTAGTAAATGACATCTTGACGCCTATAACTTTATGCGATTCTGCTAATTTCACTTATGATTTACAAGTTCACGCTTCAAACAACCAGACATTAGAGTTATTTTGTAACTATGATAATCAGTAGCAGATATTCTATAGAAATTGTTTTAACCTTATGCCAATTACGTAGGACATTCTGCCATGTGATGCCAGCTTGAGAATATCACCACCACATCGCATCTACCGTAGTGTCGTCAAATTAAAGGGTTATTCCCAAAATCCCCCCTGAAAAATCCCCCTGAGATGACCATTCCCACAATCCCCCCGAACATTTTAAGGATTTTATATACCTGAAGACTAGCAGAGCGTTCTGTACTGTCTAACAAGCTACAACTGAAATCACCAATTTGCCGGATAATCTTGGTGTTTATATCAAATCCAAGACCTTTACTGGGTTCTTTTGGTGAGATCTCTGCCCGGTAGTAGGGCGGAAAGCGTTGCCAGTCAGTATGATAATTACTGGGAAATATCATGATTTACCATCGATACGGAACTTATCGGAATCATTCGCACACGCACTTGACGGCTCATTTAGATACCATCGCCAAAGTATCCGTTTCAGAATGCTAGATGTTTTCTATTTAGCAATTTTATAGCTATCTTTTAATGAAATCTTGTTTGTAACATTTCTGTTTAAATTTTATCAACTTCTTGCTATTATTGACTGAAGTCTTATATACATATTTATAAAAATCAATGCCACTTTTCGTTGTAATTTTATAACCCAAGAACGGATGTAACCCAGGGAAGGTTTGAAATGTGAGAAAACTTAGGGAGGGTCAGCTAGTTCTTTACTTGCTAAATAATTAGATACGACTTTATAACGGCGGTTTATAAGGGCAATAACGAAAAGACAGTTCGTTTAAGGATTTATTATACTTTAAACAATAAAACATCAACGGCTGTTAACCGTCCTGGATTCCAAAACAAAGGCCTCAAATCTATAATGTATCTAGTATCTAATAAAATAGCGAAAGTAATCATTTACTGATAAGATTATCCGCTATTGCCCGATAGCGTCGAACGCAATAAATACAAGTGGCTTCTACATGAACTAAATGCGAATCTAGTCACAATTTAGTGCTTGTTTTCAAATATATAACGTATTTGAATAAATAAATAGATCTTGACTTTTTTTTAACTTGTGTTCCTTAGCCTAATATTATATTTGTATGTTGTGTCTAATATGATATTTGTTTACAGACTGGCAGGCTAGATTTCAACGCAAGCAGAGTCACAGGACACAAGGGTCCCGTGCTGGATATTAAATGGAATCCGTTCAACGATAACATCATCGCCTCCTGTTCTGATGATTGCACGGTAATTTATTAAAACCATTTAAGAATGCACAAAGCTTACAGCTTACTGTTTATGACGTTGAATAAGAGTGCTTTCCATGACAGCCAAGATGTTATTTTTGCTAGCCTATTATTGTTTATTAGCACTTCCAGAAATTGGTTAAACATATCCATAGCAAAACCTATAATTATAGCTCTGCAGTGATAAAGCTGCACACACACTGTTTAAATCGTGCTTCATTTAACGAACGGTCTGAGAATTTCATTTGGACTTGCAAAATATTTTTTGCTCTTCTATTTAAGTTGATTATGGATACTACCTTTAAATTATATTGCTGAAGCCATTAATCACCAAATGAATGTCCTCAATAATAATAATGATTCAGTTAGGTACACCGTTTCATGTGCTTAAATTATTACGTACCAAACTACCAACCAATTGAAAGTGACAATAATTAATTTATTGTTAATTTATGTTTCCTAATGAAAGTAAAAGCTTTTCAAACGTTTAACGGCTTAATACTATAAATTACACGGATTAATATATCATAAAGCGTAACAATTAACACGTAATAAGTGAAATTGTTTACGTCAAACTATATGAGCGCAAAATAGGAAGCCGGGGCCATAAACCGTCATTTTACTTCATACAAGTGATTTTGCGCTCGTCACGCACAAGTGGACGCGTATCTTTAGTTCTTATAGCCATCTGTAAGTGATTGTTATAGTAATTGATGAACGCTCAAATTGTATGGTTATTATTGCTACTACGGAGAGAGTTGCGGAACTAGACCATACGCTTATAAACAGCTTGAGACAAAGTAACTCCCGCTTATTAGAAATTTGTTAAATTGCTATGGAAACTTTAGAAGCTGATTTGTGGGATAGAATGTAGGAAATATTACTTTTTGTAGCGTTTCATAACTCGGTAGATTTAATAATCTCATGAAATAACGCAGCGTCAGACGTCCACCAAACTCATTTCGAATAAATGTAAAAATACCTAAACGTGACCCTTAAAATGATCAAAACAGAAGAATAACGAACGTTTAAAATTTATTTAAGTATATCTTAAAACTTATTCTTAGGATTATGTCCTTGTCTTGATCAAAACAAAATCAAACATTTGAAGATAATCTTGTTCTAAGCTTTTATACATTTTATTGTAAGAGCTAGTATTTAATAGTACTTAGAGTTGGTCTTGATACATTTTATTGTGAGCTAGATTTTGAAACGATTCGCAATTTAATCAAAACGGAACATCTAAACTGCGTGTCGGTTTGCCAATCACAATGTCATTTGCAACACTTTTTATTCGAAAGTATATTTTGTGCTAACGTTCTCAAAACCTAGTATTGTGGTATTTTAAAGTAGATAAAGTCTGAAAGTTATATGGATAAAATAACTGTGTTAAGTTATTATTCAAGAACTTGTAAGTTATGCCAAGGCCACCTATTGCTTAAATATAAATAATCTAATACGAGTTTTAATTCCAAGGCCTAAGAATATATCTGTTACGGCTAATACCCGAAGTGCGGCTACACCTAGTTCTAGCCGGTTAGAACTAGGTGTAGCCACTTGCTCTTGGTTAAACCTAGTATTAGCCGATTGTTTTCGGGTAAAACTAGGTCTAGCCTTCATCATGTCGGCTACAACTAGGTCCAGCCATTCCCTGTTGGATAAAACTAGGTCTATCCGATATCATTCCGGCTAGAACTAGGTCCAGACAATCCCTGTTGGATAAAACTTAGATGCGTGTCCCGCCTGATCCTGATTGTTCCTATTATATTAAAAATTGCACTCCTAATAATTTGTGTTAATTATTACAATGTGATTTAAAAGAATAAAAAAACTCTACGTTTCTTTTTATTGGATGTTTTTTTAACAATCAATCCCTGTTAGATAAATATTTATTTGCTTGAAACATAGGCTTCGTTAATGAGCTTATAAAATAATTTTGCACAGCCATGTCGCGCCCAGGTGGGCATACAAATAATTTAATGAATTTTAGAACATTTTGATGATAGGTAGGTTCCTTCCCATTGTCCCCGGTGACCGGGGACGTGGTCAATGGGAATTGACAACAATGGCAATGATATTAAACATGAATTATGATATTATATCAATTTTAAACACGTATGTCATTATAATCCATTATTACATTACATTCATAATGTCAATACGATAAAACTAAGACACGCGCTGCTGCTGCAGACGCTGTGAGTCACACTCGCTAGTAGACCTGCAGTAGATCAGCAGCATCTGGCGCTCACAACATGCATAGGCACGTGCCTCGCTATGCTCTCCACCCCGCGCCGCTGCTGCAGATGCTTTAAGTCATGAGTGAGACGCGGGGGGGAAGGCTTGGCGGGACACTCATCTAAGTTTTATCCAACAGAAAATAAAATAAAGAAAGAAAATTCGTTTAGTCTAGAATGTTTGGCTTACAAATATACATACAAATAAAATAAAATAACATTAGATTGGAACAACACACGGCTACACCTAGTTTTAGCCGGTTAGAACTAGGTGTAACCAACTTACTCTTGGTTAAACCTAGTTTTAGCCGGAATGATATCGGATAGACCTAGTTTTATCCAACAGGGAATGGCTGGACCTAGTTGTAGCCGACATGATGAAGGCTAGACCTAGTTTTACCCGAAAACAATCGGCTAATACTAGGTTTAACCAAGAGCAAGTGGCTACACCTAGTTCTAACCGGCTAGAACTAGGTGTAGCCGCACTTCGGGTATTAGCCGTAACATATCTAAGAATAATCTAAGAAGTCTAAAACTTCTTAAAATGCCTGGAATTAATTATGTTTTATTATTTTTTTTAATTAATTTATTTTGATTGTTTATTTAGTTCCTTTGCACAAATTATTCAACCTATAACTTTTTAAACTACGAGTATCATGGTTTTTAATAATATTAGAACCCGAAACAGGTAGGTAAGTATCATGTTCGTGAAATGGTTTTCTTTCTGGAACTTTTCAGGTTACTGAAAATAATAATTATCATTTTCATTGGACTCGTACTTGTATTATTATTTATTTGGAAAATCAGCGGACTAAATATACATAGTAGAATCTTAAATAGTAACATAGAGCCAATGTAAGGTTCTCACTGGTAGATATTATACTTGTAAAACAAACATTAAATTAATTAATTATTATACTATACTATAAAAGCGTAATTTCTCAAAATGCAGGTAAAACTATGGCACATTCCGGACGGCGGTCTGTCTATGCACCTGACGGAGTGGCTGGTGGAGCTGCACGGGCACAAGCGGCGCGTCGCCTACGTGGAGTGGCATCCCACCGCGGAGAACGTACTGCTGAGCGCGGGATTTGATTACTTGGTAAGCATTTATGTATTTTAATAAATAATTATTGCTGGACAATTCACACAGCAACTAGCCCCGTGGTAAGCTCGAAGCTTGTGTTACGGGTGCTAGATTTCTGATAAACTTAATATAATATACATACATAGATAGATTTTTTTATTATACATTTTATAAAACCCAGACACTCAGAACAAATATCTGTACAAATTTTTGTTCTGAGGCGGGAATCGAACCCGCAACCTCCTGCGTCGCAGGCAGACCTTCGCCCGCTGCGCCACAGAGGTCGTATGTATTTTATAGTGAGGTAGCAACCACCATCGTCACCTTTATTTACGATACCACTGCTGGGACTTAGGGATTTCTCTCTTGATGTGACATGCCTTTTACCTTAGTTCTCAGAACATGTCGGTTTCCTCACGATGTTTGCCTTCACCGTTAAAGCACGAGTTTACAAAGCGCACATACATTTTTGAAGAAGAAAAAATCAGAGGTCCCTGTTGTTGTGTCTGCTCCAACAGACAGAGAAAAGCGTGATAAAACGCACATTTTGTGTGATCTGTGTCTACATGTGAACACTCAACTTTTAAGATGACCAACATAAAACCATGCTAACATTAACATAGAGTAATCATATCCAATACTTAACCGTTACGTTTCATTTCCTTACAAAGTAAACCAATGACGGAATATTAAATGACTATGAAAAAAAACACTTACACAACACACTTAAATTTGACATGACGATGACGCATGAACTTGACGGAAATTGAAACGTTCATTAGTGCCAAGTACCAATCAAATGTCAATTGATAGACCGATCGTCTATTCAAGTATGGCACTGATTTTAATTTAAGCTTTTTATGTAATGGACCGTAAGACCAATATATTGGTCAATATTGTTCCATTGCTTGAAACAGTATGATCAAGTATCTACTTTATAATGAACCCAGGTGTGACTACGACATTTGAACCTACGAATTATTCAATATTCGCAGGATGATTTATGTATTTCCGCGGTAAAAAGTATGAAAAGTTTCCTGTAATTTTCCGGCACTGTAATCTACCTACCTCTAGTCTTTACCGTTTTTCCGTCGCGTCTATAAAATTTGATTTATGAATTCAAAAAACGAACTACGTCATCCCATTGTCTTTTTGGGAATTAAGTTCATCTCTGAGAAAATTCTTAGATGCTGTCTTAAGAAATATCACAGTCAATCTAGTTCAATAAACTCCATTTCTCTGTGCCACTTAATCATCTTACGTTAATTGCTTACGTACTGCACCAAATGCGGAGTAAATTAACTGGTAGTTGTAACAGCACGCGAGAGTCGAGACGTGGTGACCTGACGTTACGAACTTTGCGTGATGAATTGTAATACACAATCAATTGATGTTACCGTTTGATGTACTGCTTTTCGATATACTCTGTTTGATTTTGGTGAAAGCTGAATAGCCAGGCAGTTATGGCTTGAAACAATTTGATCGCAGTGTGATCGAGCTTTTACTTACGTTCTGTACGTAGATAGGAAGCTCTACTTTAATTTAATTTCGTGAAGTAAATTAAACTCTGTTTTTTTTTTTGGAACGCAAACTTTCGATGATTAATTCCATTCTTTTATGATCATTTTACACAAGTATTTACCCTACTAAAACTTATAACCTAAGAGCCCGTGATGGCCAGACCTTCCTTTAATTCACAAGCGTGAAAATTCTTTCATGTGTATGTCTAACATAGGTAAGAATAACCCCCAAACATGAAACCTGGATCGCGGTTCCTTTGGGAGATAACAACCTTTTACCTGTTATCTCCCAAAGGAACCACGATCCAGGTTTCATGTTTGGGGGTTATTCTTACCTATGTTAGACATACACATGAAAGAATTTTCACGCTTGTGAATTAAAGGAAGGTCTGGCCATCACAGGCTCTTGGTCTATTATAAAACGAGATAAACTTTAGATTTTTAATAAGTTCCGATGTTAAGAGAACGCATTTCTTGAAGTCGCTTTTCTACATAATAACTTTATTTATTAAGTTATTTTAAATAAGTTAAATTAAGTTATTTTCTAATTATATTTTATCCTAAGCATCTTAAATGTTAGAAAACCACCCTAATTATTTTATCAATATTCCTCGAATGGGTAAGGTAAAGCTCGATGAATGTTTTGAATTTATGAGTAGTCTATACTAATATTATAAAGAGGAAAGATTTGTTTGTTTGTTTGTTTGTTTGTTTGTTTGTTTGTAACGAATAGGCTCCGAAACTACTGGACCGATTTCAAAAATTCTTTCGCCTTTGGAAAGCTACATTATCCCCGAGTAACATAGGCTATATTATATTTTAAAAAAAATTAGGAATCCTTACTAAAACTCCAATAATGTAACATAAGGTGTAAAAAAATGACCTGAAAAATTCCTTACGTCGCGTGCGCTGCGAAAACTATTGATAATAGAACAAAATCATGTACTACGACTTTGCAGAACTCATCATTATCTACAAAAAATGTCGCGACAGCATATGTCTAAATATTATAGTTATGTCACAGTAAGCAGTTTTTTATTCTAAAATATTAATTTATATATGCCGCCTCTTGAAAGGGTCTTTATTTGTACCTTGGTATTAATCCTGATCAAAATAAATTACTTTATATTCAAGACGGCTTTAATACCTTTTCATAACTTTTTGAATTATTCAATTCGGACATTTCATTCGGAAGATATCACGAGTTTAAAAATGCATGTATTAGAAAAAAGTCGCGAGGTGGTCGCTCACCGCGCTCAGCTAGCCAGCATGCGATGTAGGCTCCATGTAAGCGTCACTGGAGTACGGGGGGGGGGGAGTCAATGTAATGTAATATAATATGTAATATCCTAATCCTAACATAGGCTACTTTTTACCGCGCAAAAATGCATACTTCGGCGGAAAAATATATGCTTACGCGGAAAAAATCGATTTAGATAAAATTTATTATGCAGAAGATAGTTGCAAATAAAAGTATATGGCTAGAGACTTTTCACCGCGGAAAATACATGCTTCCACGGGAAAATATATACTTACGTGGGAAAATTCGTTTTTCGATGAAATTTAGTATGTAGATAGTTGCAAATAAAAGTATATGCCGAGAGACTTTTTACCGCGTAAAAATTAAATGCTTCCGCGGGAAAATATATGCTTACGCAGGATTATTCGATTTGGATGAAATTTAGTATGGATATAGTTGCAAATAAAAGTATATGGCGAGACGAAGTTCGCGGGGCCTGCTAGTTTATAGTATAATTTAAATTTTCTAGATCTTCGTATGGGACGTGGGCAAGGGCGAAGCGGTGAAGGTGATCGATTGCCACACTGATGTGATCTACTGCATGTCGTTCAATAGAGACGGTTCTCTGTTAGCGACCACTTCCAAAGACAAGAAGTTGAGGGTCATTGAACCAAGACGGGGGATTGTTTTATCTGTGAGTATTCTACAGGTTTCATACACCATTTTTTAATCTTAACAGTTTTATTTATAACAATGTATATGTATAGGGCTGTGGGCCATGTGGCTATAATGATTATAATATATTATAAAAGATTACCTTTGGACTCAATTTTAACGCGACGTTGCCATCTGGCGCGCGACGTTGCCTTCTAGCGCGCGACGTTGTCATCTAGCGCCCGACGTTGTCTTCTGGCGCGCGACGTTGCCTTCTAGCGCGCGACGTTGTCATCTAGCGCCCGACGTTGTCATCTGGCGCGCGACGTTGCCTTCTAGCGTGCGACGTTGTCATCTGGCGCCCGACGTTGTCATCTGGCGCGCGACGTTGCCTTCTAGCGTGCGACGTTGTCATCTAGCGCCCGACGTTGCCTTCTAGCGCGCGACGTTGCCATCAGCGCGCGACGTTGCCATCAGCGCGCGACGGCGCATCTGCGAGCTGCACGAAGAGCCGATTGAATGTCTAAACAAATTACTTTTATTCCAGGAAGGAATCTGCCACTCCGGCACGAAAGCATCGAAATGCACGTTCCTGAACCAAGGGCGCGTGCTGACGACGGGCTTCTCGCGCTACAGCGACCGGCAGTACGCCGTGTGGGACCAGCACGCGCTCGACAAGCCGCTCGCCTGCGAGACCATCGACAGCTCCTCCGGCGTCGTCTTCCCCTACTACGACAGCGACACTAACATGGTGAGTGTTACATTATCTTACAGCGACCGGCAGTACGCCGTGTGGGACCAGCACGCGCTCGACAAGCCGCTCGCCTGCGAGACCATCGACAGCTCCTCCGGCGTCGTCTTCCCCTACTACGACAGCGACACTAACATGGTGAGTGTTACATTATCTTACAGCGACCGGCAGTACGCCGTGTGGGACCAGCACGCGCTCGACAAGCCGCTCGCCTGCGAGACCATCGACAGCTCCTCCGGCGTCGTCTTCCCCTACTACGACAGCGACACTAACATGGTGAGTGTTACATTATCTTACAGCGACCGGCAGTACGCCGTGTGGGACCAGCACGCGCTCGACAAGCCGCTCGCCTGCGAGACCATCGACAGCTCCTCCGGCGTCGTCTTCCCCTACTACGACAGCGACACTAACATGGTGAGTGTTACATTATCTTACAGCGACCGGCAGTACGCCGTGTGGGACCAGCACGCGCTCGACAAGCCGCTCGCCTGCGAGACCATCGACAGCTCCTCCGGCGTCGTCTTCCCCTACTACGACAGCGACACTAACATGGTGAGTGTTACATTATCTTACAGCGACCGGCAGTACGCCGTGTGGGACCAGCACGCGCTCGACAAGCCGCTCGCCTGCGAGACCATCGACAGCTCCTCCGGCGTCGTCTTCCCCTACTACGACAGCGACACTAACATGGTGAGTGTTACATTATCTTACAGCGACCGGCAGTACGCCGTGTGGGACCAGCACGCGCTCGACAAGCCGCTCGCCTGCGAGACCATCGACAGCTCCTCCGGCGTCGTCTTCCCCTACTACGACAGCGACACTAACATGGTGAGTGTTACATTATCTTACAGCGACCGGCAGTACGCCGTGTGGGACCAGCACGCGCTCGACAAGCCGCTCGCCTGCGAGACCATCGACAGCTCCTCCGGCGTCGTCTTCCCCTACTACGACAGCGACACTAACATGGTGAGTGTTACATTATCTTACAGCGACCGGCAGTACGCCGTGTGGGACCAGCACGCGCTCGACAAGCCGCTCGCCTGCGAGACCATCGACAGCTCCTCCGGCGTCGTCTTCCCCTACTACGACAGCGACACTAACATGGTGAGTGTTACATTATCTTACAGCGACCGGCAGTACGCCGTGTGGGACCAGCACGCGCTCGACAAGCCGCTCGCCTGCGAGACCATCGACAGCTCTTCCGGCGTCGTCTTCCCCTACTACGACAGCGACACTAACATGGTGAGTGTTACATTATCTTACAGCGACCGGCAGTACGCCGTGTGGGACCAGCACGCGCTCGACAAGCCGCTCGCCTGCGAGACCATCGACAGCTCCTCCGGCGTCGTCTTCCCCTACTACGACAGCGACACTAACATGGTGAGTGTTACATTATCTTACAGCGACCGGCAGTACGCCGTGTGGGACCAGCACGCGCTCGACAAGCCGCTCGCCTGCGAGACCATCGACAGCTCCTCCGGCGTCGTCTTCCCCTACTACGACAGCGACACTAACATGGTGAGTGTTACATTATCTTACAGCGACCGGCAGTACGCCGTGTGGGACCAGCACGCGCTCGACAAGCCGCTCGCCTGCGAGACCATCGACAGCTCCTCCGGCGTCGTCTTCCCCTACTACGACAGCGACACTAACATGGTGAGTGTTACATTATCTTACAGCGACCGGCAGTACGCCGTGTGGGACCAGCACGCGCTCGACAAGCCGCTCGCCTGCGAGACCATCGACAGCTCCTCCGGCGTCGTCTTCCCCTACTACGACAGCGACACTAACATGGTGAGTGTTACATTATCTTACAGCGACCGGCAGTACGCCGTGTGGGACCAGCACGCGCTCGACAAGCCGCTCGCCTGCGAGACCATCGACAGCTCCTCCGGCGTCGTCTTCCCCTACTACGACAGCGACACTAACATGGTGAGTGTTACATTATCTTACAGCGACCGGCAGTACGCCGTGTGGGACCAGCACGCGCTCGACAAGCCGCTCGCCTGCGAGACCATCGACAGCTCCTCCGGCGTCGTCTTCCCCTACTACGACAGCGACACTAACATGGTGAGTGTTACATTATCTTACAGCGACCGGCAGTACGCCGTGTGGGACCAGCACGCGCTCGACAAGCCGCTCGCCTGCGAGACCATCGACAGCTCCTCCGGCGTCGTCTTCCCCTACTACGACAGCGACACTAACATGGTGAGTGTTACATTATCTTACAGCGACCGGCAGTACGCCGTGTGGGACCAGCACGCGCTCGACAAGCCGCTCGCCTGCGAGACCATCGACAGCTCCTCCGGCGTCGTCTTCCCCTACTACGACAGCGACACTAACATGGTGAGTGTTACATTATCTTACAGCGACCGGCAGTACGCCGTGTGGGACCAGCACGCGCTCGACAAGCCGCTCGCCTGCGAGACCATCGACAGCTCCTCCGGCGTCGTCTTCCCCTACTACGACAGCGACACTAACATGGTGAGTGTTACATTATCTTACAGCGACCGGCAGTACGCCGTGTGGGACCAGCACGCGCTCGACAAGCCGCTCGCCTGCGAGACCATCGACAGCTCCTCCGGCGTCGTCTTCCCCTACTACGACAGCGACACTAACATGGTGAGTGTTACATTATCTTACAGCGACCGGCAGTACGCCGTGTGGGACCAGCACGCGCTCGACAAGCCGCTCGCCTGCGAGACCATCGACAGCTCCTCCGGCGTCGTCTTCCCCTACTACGACAGCGACACTAACATGGTGAGTGTTACATTATCTTACAGCGACCGGCAGTACGCCGTGTGGGACCAGCACGCGCTCGACAAGCCGCTCGCCTGCGAGACCATCGACAGCTCCTCCGGCGTCGTCTTCCCCTACTACGACAGCGACACTAACATGGTGAGTGTTACATTATCTTACAGCGACCGGCAGTACGCCGTGTGGGACCAGCACGCGCTCGACAAGCCGCTCGCCTGCGAGACCATCGACAGCTCCTCCGGCGTCGTCTTCCCCTACTACGACAGCGACACTAACATGGTGAGTGTTACATTATCTTACAGCGACCGGCAGTACGCCGTGTGGGACCAGCACGCGCTCGACAAGCCGCTCGCCTGCGAGACCATCGACAGCTCCTCCGGCGTCGTCTTCCCCTACTACGACAGCGACACTAACATGGTGAGTGTTACATTATCTTACAGCGACCGGCAGTACGCCGTGTGGGACCAGCACGCGCTCGACAAGCCGCTCGCCTGCGAGACCATCGACAGCTCCTCCGGCGTCGTCTTCCCCTACTACGACAGCGACACTAACATGGTGAGTGTTACATTATCTTACAGCGACCGGCAGTACGCCGTGTGGGACCAGCACGCGCTCGACAAGCCGCTCGCCTGCGAGACCATCGACAGCTCCTCCGGCGTCGTCTTCCCCTACTACGACAGCGACACTAACATGGTGAGTGTTACATTATCTTACAGCGACCGGCAGTACGCCGTGTGGGACCAGCACGCGCTCGACAAGCCGCTCGCCTGCGAGACCATCGACAGCTCCTCCGGCGTCGTCTTCCCCTACTACGACAGCGACACTAACATGGTGAGTGTTACATTATCTTACAGCGACCGGCAGTACGCCGTGTGGGACCAGCACGCGCTCGACAAGCCGCTCGCCTGCGAGACCATCGACAGCTCCTCCGGCGTCGTCTTCCCCTACTACGACAGCGACACTAACATGGTGAGTGTTACATTATCTTACAGCGACCGGCAGTACGCCGTGTGGGACCAGCACGCGCTCGACAAGCCGCTCGCCTGCGAGACCATCGACAGCTCCTCCGGCGTCGTCTTCCCCTACTACGACAGCGACACTAACATGGTGAGTGTTACATTATCTTACAGCGACCGGCAGTACGCCGTGTGGGACCAGCACGCGCTCGACAAGCCGCTCGCCTGCGAGACCATCGACAGCTCCTCCGGCGTCGTCTTCCCCTACTACGACAGCGACACTAACATGGTGAGTGTTACATTATCTTACAGCGACCGGCAGTACGCCGTGTGGGACCAGCACGCGCTCGACAAGCCGCTCGCCTGCGAGACCATCGACAGCTCCTCCGGCGTCGTCTTCCCCTACTACGACAGCGACACTAACATGGTGAGTGTTACATTATCTTACAGCGACCGGCAGTACGCCGTGTGGGACCAGCACGCGCTCGACAAGCCGCTCGCCTGCGAGACCATCGACAGCTCCTCCGGCGTCGTCTTCCCCTACTACGACAGCGACACTAACATGGTGAGTGTTACATTATCTTACAGCGACCGGCAGTACGCCGTGTGGGACCAGCACGCGCTCGACAAGCCGCTCGCCTGCGAGACCATCGACAGCTCCTCCGGCGTCGTCTTCCCCTACTACGACAGCGACACTAACATGGTGAGTGTTACATTATCTTACAGCGACCGGCAGTACGCCGTGTGGGACCAGCACGCGCTCGACAAGCCGCTCGCCTGCGAGACCATCGACAGCTCCTCCGGCGTCGTCTTCCCCTACTACGACAGCGACACTAACATGGTGAGTGTTACATTATCTTACAGCGACCGGCAGTACGCCGTGTGGGACCAGCACGCGCTCGACAAGCCGCTCGCCTGCGAGACCATCGACAGCTCCTCCGGCGTCGTCTTCCCCTACTACGACAGCGACACTAACATGGTGAGTGTTACATTATCTTACAGCGACCGGCAGTACGCCGTGTGGGACCAGCACGCGCTCGACAAGCCGCTCGCCTGCGAGACCATCGACAGCTCCTCCGGCGTCGTCTTCCCCTACTACGACAGCGACACTAACATGGTGAGTGTTACATTATCTTACAGCGACCGGCAGTACGCCGTGTGGGACCAGCACGCGCTCGACAAGCCGCTCGCCTGCGAGACCATCGACAGCTCCTCCGGCGTCGTCTTCCCCTACTACGACAGCGACACTAACATGGTGAGTGTTACATTATCTTACAGCGACCGGCAGTACGCCGTGTGGGACCAGCACGCGCTCGACAAGCCGCTCGCCTGCGAGACCATCGACAGCTCCTCCGGCGTCGTCTTCCCCTACTACGACAGCGACACTAACATGGTGAGTGTTACATTATCTTACAGCGACCGGCAGTACGCCGTGTGGGACCAGCACGCGCTCGACAAGCCGCTCGCCTGCGAGACCATCGACAGCTCCTCCGGCGTCGTCTTCCCCTACTACGACAGCGACACTAACATGGTGAGTGTTACATTATCTTACAGCGACCGGCAGTACGCCGTGTGGGACCAGCACGCGCTCGACAAGCCGCTCGCCTGCGAGACCATCGACAGCTCCTCCGGCGTCGTCTTCCCCTACTACGACAGCGACACTAACATGGTGAGTGTTACATTATCTTACAGCGACCGGCAGTACGCCGTGTGGGACCAGCACGCGCTCGACAAGCCGCTCGCCTGCGAGACCATCGACAGCTCCTCCGGCGTCGTCTTCCCCTACTACGACAGCGACACTAACATGGTGAGTGTTACATTATCTTACAGCGACCGGCAGTACGCCGTGTGGGACCAGCACGCGCTCGACAAGCCGCTCGCCTGCGAGACCATCGACAGCTCCTCCGGCGTCGTCTTCCCCTACTACGACAGCGACACTAACATGGTGAGTGTTACATTATCTTACAGCGACCGGCAGTACGCCGTGTGGGACCAGCACGCGCTCGACAAGCCGCTCGCCTGCGAGACCATCGACAGCTCCTCCGGCGTCGTCTTCCCCTACTACGACAGCGACACTAACATGGTGAGTGTTACATTATCTTACAGCGACCGGCAGTACGCCGTGTGGGACCAGCACGCGCTCGACAAGCCGCTCGCCTGCGAGACCATCGACAGCTCCTCCGGCGTCGTCTTCCCCTACTACGACAGCGACACTAACATGGTGAGTGTTACATTATCTTACAGCGACCGGCAGTACGCCGTGTGGGACCAGCACGCGCTCGACAAGCCGCTCGCCTGCGAGACCATCGACAGCTCCTCCGGCGTCGTCTTCCCCTACTACGACAGCGACACTAACATGGTGAGTGTTACATTATCTTACAGCGACCGGCAGTACGCCGTGTGGGACCAGCACGCGCTCGACAAGCCGCTCGCCTGCGAGACCATCGACAGCTCCTCCGGCGTCGTCTTCCCCTACTACGACAGCGACACTAACATGGTGAGTGTTACATTATCTTACAGCGACCGGCAGTACGCCGTGTGGGACCAGCACGCGCTCGACAAGCCGCTCGCCTGCGAGACCATCGACAGCTCCTCCGGCGTCGTCTTCCCCTACTACGACAGCGACACTAACATGGTGAGTGTTACATTATCTTACAGCGACCGGCAGTACGCCGTGTGGGACCAGCACGCGCTCGACAAGCCGCTCGCCTGCGAGACCATCGACAGCTCCTCCGGCGTCGTCTTCCCCTACTACGACAGCGACACTAACATGGTGAGTGTTACATTATCTTACAGCGACCGGCAGTACGCCGTGTGGGACCAGCACGCGCTCGACAAGCCGCTCGCCTGCGAGACCATCGACAGCTCCTCCGGCGTCGTCTTCCCCTACTACGACAGCGACACTAACATGGTGAGTGTTACATTATCTTACAGCGACCGGCAGTACGCCGTGTGGGACCAGCACGCGCTCGACAAGCCGCTCGCCTGCGAGACCATCGACAGCTCCTCCGGCGTCGTCTTCCCCTACTACGACAGCGACACTAACATGGTGAGTGTTACATTATCTTACAGCGACCGGCAGTACGCCGTGTGGGACCAGCACGCGCTCGACAAGCCGCTCGCCTGCGAGACCATCGACAGCTCCTCCGGCGTCGTCTTCCCCTACTACGACAGCGACACTAACATGGTGAGTGTTACATTATCTTACAGCGACCGGCAGTACGCCGTGTGGGACCAGCACGCGCTCGACAAGCCGCTCGCCTGCGAGACCATCGACAGCTCCTCCGGCGTCGTCTTCCCCTACTACGACAGCGACACTAACATGGTGAGTGTTACATTATCTTACAGCGACCGGCAGTACGCCGTGTGGGACCAGCACGCGCTCGACAAGCCGCTCGCCTGCGAGACCATCGACAGCTCCTCCGGCGTCGTCTTCCCCTACTACGACAGCGACACTAACATGGTGAGTGTTACATTATCTTACAGCGACCGGCAGTACGCCGTGTGGGACCAGCACGCGCTCGACAAGCCGCTCGCCTGCGAGACCATCGACAGCTCCTCCGGCGTCGTCTTCCCCTACTACGACAGCGACACTAACATGGTGAGTGTTACATTATCTTACAGCGACCGGCAGTACGCCGTGTGGGACCAGCACGCGCTCGACAAGCCGCTCGCCTGCGAGACCATCGACAGCTCCTCCGGCGTCGTCTTCCCCTACTACGACAGCGACACTAACATGGTGAGTGTTACATTATCTTACAGCGACCGGCAGTACGCCGTGTGGGACCAGCACGCGCTCGACAAGCCGCTCGCCTGCGAGACCATCGACAGCTCCTCCGGCGTCGTCTTCCCCTACTACGACAGCGACACTAACATGGTGAGTGTTACATTATCTTACAGCGACCGGCAGTACGCCGTGTGGGACCAGCACGCGCTCGACAAGCCGCTCGCCTGCGAGACCATCGACAGCTCCTCCGGCGTCGTCTTCCCCTACTACGACAGCGACACTAACATGGTGAGTGTTACATTATCTTACAGCGACCGGCAGTACGCCGTGTGGGACCAGCACGCGCTCGACAAGCCGCTCGCCTGCGAGACCATCGACAGCTCCTCCGGCGTCGTCTTCCCCTACTACGACAGCGACACTAACATGGTGAGTGTTACATTATCTTACAGCGACCGGCAGTACGCCGTGTGGGACCAGCACGCGCTCGACAAGCCGCTCGCCTGCGAGACCATCGACAGCTCCTCCGGCGTCGTCTTCCCCTACTACGACAGCGACACTAACATGGTGAGTGTTACATTATCTTACAGCGACCGGCAGTACGCCGTGTGGGACCAGCACGCGCTCGACAAGCCGCTCGCCTGCGAGACCATCGACAGCTCCTCCGGCGTCGTCTTCCCCTACTACGACAGCGACACTAACATGGTGAGTGTTACATTATCTTACAGCGACCGGCAGTACGCCGTGTGGGACCAGCACGCGCTCGACAAGCCGCTCGCCTGCGAGACCATCGACAGCTCCTCCGGCGTCGTCTTCCCCTACTACGACAGCGACACTAACATGGTGAGTGTTACATTATCTTACAGCGACCGGCAGTACGCCGTGTGGGACCAGCACGCGCTCGACAAGCCGCTCGCCTGCGAGACCATCGACAGCTCCTCCGGCGTCGTCTTCCCCTACTACGACAGCGACACTAACATGGTGAGTGTTACATTATCTTACAGCGACCGGCAGTACGCCGTGTGGGACCAGCACGCGCTCGACAAGCCGCTCGCCTGCGAGACCATCGACAGCTCCTCCGGCGTCGTCTTCCCCTACTACGACAGCGACACTAACATGGTGAGTGTTACATTATCTTACAGCGACCGGCAGTACGCCGTGTGGGACCAGCACGCGCTCGACAAGCCGCTCGCCTGCGAGACCATCGACAGCTCCTCCGGCGTCGTCTTCCCCTACTACGACAGCGACACTAACATGGTGAGTGTTACATTATCTTACAGCGACCGGCAGTACGCCGTGTGGGACCAGCACGCGCTCGACAAGCCGCTCGCCTGCGAGACCATCGACAGCTCCTCCGGCGTCGTCTTCCCCTACTACGACAGCGACACTAACATGGTGAGTGTTACATTATCTTACAGCGACCGGCAGTACGCCGTGTGGGACCAGCACGCGCTCGACAAGCCGCTCGCCTGCGAGACCATCGACAGCTCCTCCGGCGTCGTCTTCCCCTACTACGACAGCGACACTAACATGGTGAGTGTTACATTATCTTACAGCGACCGGCAGTACGCCGTGTGGGACCAGCACGCGCTCGACAAGCCGCTCGCCTGCGAGACCATCGACAGCTCCTCCGGCGTCGTCTTCCCCTACTACGACAGCGACACTAACATGGTGAGTGTTACATTATCTTACAGCGACCGGCAGTACGCCGTGTGGGACCAGCACGCGCTCGACAAGCCGCTCGCCTGCGAGACCATCGACAGCTCCTCCGGCGTCGTCTTCCCCTACTACGACAGCGACACTAACATGGTGAGTGTTACATTATCTTACAGCGACCGGCAGTACGCCGTGTGGGACCAGCACGCGCTCGACAAGCCGCTCGCCTGCGAGACCATCGACAGCTCCTCCGGCGTCGTCTTCCCCTACTACGACAGCGACACTAACATGGTGAGTGTTACATTATCTTACAGCGACCGGCAGTACGCCGTGTGGGACCAGCACGCGCTCGACAAGCCGCTCGCCTGCGAGACCATCGACAGCTCCTCCGGCGTCGTCTTCCCCTACTACGACAGCGACACTAACATGGTGAGTGTTACATTATCTTACAGCGACCGGCAGTACGCCGTGTGGGACCAGCACGCGCTCGACAAGCCGCTCGCCTGCGAGACCATCGACAGCTCCTCCGGCGTCGTCTTCCCCTACTACGACAGCGACACTAACATGGTGAGTGTTACATTATCTTACAGCGACCGGCAGTACGCCGTGTGGGACCAGCACGCGCTCGACAAGCCGCTCGCCTGCGAGACCATCGACAGCTCCTCCGGCGTCGTCTTCCCCTACTACGACAGCGACACTAACATGGTGAGTGTTACATTATCTTACAGCGACCGGCAGTACGCCGTGTGGGACCAGCACGCGCTCGACAAGCCGCTCGCCTGCGAGACCATCGACAGCTCCTCCGGCGTCGTCTTCCCCTACTACGACAGCGACACTAACATGGTGAGTGTTACATTATCTTACAGCGATCGCCATACGCCGTCTAAGTCAAAATTAACAAACTATTGACACACAAAAATAAACAAAATGAAAACCCAGCACCGTTTGTTGCAGGTTTACCTTGCTGGCAAGGGCGACGGGAACATTCGATACTACGAGGTGGTGGACGAAGCTCCGTACGTGCATTTCTTGAATCAGTTCCTATCCGGTAATCCACAGGTAAGTACGTTTAACGATTAATAAATCTGTAAGGGTCGGTCGTGGAGTAAGTTAGTTTGTTTTCAGAGATATATTGTTTATAGGCTCAATATATGATACTGAAATTAATTTGACGATTTTATATAAGTATATTATGTATGTTCCTCCATAACCTATGATCCAAATTTAATTAAATATGGAAGATAATTATTGAGACGTCTGGGACACAAGTTAGGCTAATTAAATTCATACTCCAGTCATGATAAGACGTGGCCCCCCATACAAACATTATTTAACTAATAATAATTATATAATTAATAATATCAGCGAGGCCTAGGCTTCATATCTAAGCGCGGCGTGAACACGGCGGCGTGCGAGGTGTTCCGCTTCTACAAGCTGCACACGGCGCGCGGACTCTGCGAGCCCATCTCCATGATCGTGCCGAGGAAGTCGGACTGCTTCCAGGTAATCTCTATCTAACGGTTAACCAGTTAGATAAAATAAATATTGCTGGACAATTCACACAGCAACACCTAGCCCCGTGGTAAGCTCGAAGCTTGTGTTATGGGCACTAGATAATCTGATATATGTAATAAAATGTACATACATAGATAGATATTATTTACAGCGACTATGACTAATCTCTCTTGACGAGAAGCCCCTGTGTCCCAACAGTGGGATCATAAATAGGGGTGATTATGATTAATAAATAAATGAATATTGCTGGACAGTTCACACAGCGACATCTAGCCCCGTGATAAGCTCTAAGCTTGTGTTACGGGTGCTAGATTTCTGATATACTTAATAGAATATACATACTTACATAGATAGATATTTTTTATTATGCATTATTATATAACACCCAGACACCCGGAACAAATATTTGCAGATCATACAAATTGTTGTCCCGAGGCGGGAATCGAACCCGCAACCTCTTGCGTCGCAGGCGGACCTTCGCCTGCCGTCAAAATGATTTTTGTATATGTACTAGCAGACCCAGCAAACGTTGTTTTGCCATATAAATAAAAAAAAATTAGGGGTGGACTACCCCTAACATTTAGGGGGATGAAAAATAGATGTTGTCCGATTCTCATAGATACCGGATAAGGACAAAAAATTTCATCAAAATCGGTCAAGCCGTTTCGGAGGAGTATGGCAACGAAAACTGTGACACGAGAATTTTATATATTAGATGTAAATATGGTGTTCCAGGAGGATCTGTACCCGGACACGTCCGCGCCCGTCGCGGCGCTGGCGGCCGCGGACTGGCTCAGCGGGGTCAACGCGCCGCCCGTACTCATGAGCTTAAAGACTGGTAAGGGAGAACAGAACAGTACCTTTACCATGAGTTATCATAGTTAAATCGCCTGACGTTACTACAGCGGTTACGTAGAGCCCGCGCCACCTTTCAAGTCTTACAGTTAATGCGGGAACTACAGCATTAGAACTGTTAATATCTAGGCAAGCAGCGCCACGTAAAACGGACTTGAGTGGCGGCGCGTAGTCTAAATACGCAGTCTGTACAATTAGCTTTATGAATGAGCATTTTAATACCCTACTATCCGCTAGAGGCGCTGTTCAAGTTGCGACTAGCGAGTGTAGATTGCTAGAACTCATGGTAGAGATGCTGTATGGAGAAGGCGAGATAGTCAGATACTCATTTATTGGTAAAAACTTAAATAATAAATTTTATTTATTATTAGAAAATGGTATGGGAAAAATTGCAAGATCACAACGTAACCTTGGTCTTCGAGGAAAAATGAAAAATAAATGTTATTTGTTTGATTTTATTGGAGAACAAACAGTTATATTATTATGTTATCATAATCAAATATTATGTTTCACGTTCAAATATTTAATTATTTTATATAATACTAGCTTTCCGCCCGCGGCTTCGCCCGCATTATATCAGTAAAAAGTATCCTATGTCCTTCTCCTGGCTCTAAACTACCTCCCTGCCAATTTTCAGCTAAATCGGTTTAGCCGTTCTTGAGTTATAAGTGAAGTAACTAACACGGCTTTCTTTTATATATAAGAATTGCTGCGGAAGCCTACATGGGCGAGTCCGACTCGCACTTGGCCACTTTTTTTTACTATCATAAAAGTGAATCAATCTTAAACGATAGCCATATACCTACTTTCGTTTAAAGACTTTATTTTAGTAGGTACTGACTGAGTCCCCGTACCAAAGCATGATGCCTTACCGAACGGGCTGGTTTATTTCGGTACTTACATTTTTAAACTCTGATATCTTTCGAATGGAATGTCCGAATTGAATAATTTAAAAAGTTTTATAGAGATATTGAAATATTCGTAATTATAATGTAATTTATTTTGATAATGTTTTATTTGAAAATACATATATAGAGCTTTTCCTAGCGGCGGCATATAAATTAATTATATTGAAAATTAAAACACTTATTGTGGCATAACTATAATAATTAGATATATGCTGTCGCGACATTTTTTGTAGATATTAATGTGTTCTACAAAATTGTAGTACATTGTATATTTCTATAATGAATACTTTTCGCAGCGCATGCGATATAAGGATTTTTTTTTACATCTTGGGTTACATATTTGGTTTTTCCGTACGGATCCCTACTTTTTTTGAAAATGTAATATAGTCTATAACCTTCCTCAATAAATGGACTATCCAACACTGAAAGAATTTTTTAAATCGGACCAGCGGTTCCTGAGATTAGCGCGTTCAAACAAACAAACAAACAAACAAACAATCAAACAAACAATCAAATTTATTTAGTATATATTAGTATAGATTACCACAGTTTTGATGCTGAGCTGGCAACCGATTTGTGTCCGTTATTTAATATAAGGTTATATAATAATATTTGTATCTTAAGCACACAAATAACATTTATCTTTGTATATTCCAGGTGTGACAATATCGACGCACAAGCCGCGCAACCACCGCGACGCGCCCGCCCTGCAGCCGCAGGACGCCAACAACCGCAAGAAGTTCGCCTTCCTCTCGCGCGAGACCACGCCCGACTACCGCCCGCTCAACACCTGGCAGCACGACGCGCGGGACGACGACGTCATCAATCAGGTTACTTACTAACAACCGCAAGAAGTTCGCCTTCCTCTCGCGCGAGACCACGCCCGACTACCGCCCGCTCAACACCTGGCAGCACGACGCGCGGGACGACGACGTCATCAATCAGGTTACTTACTAACAACCGCAAGAAGTTCGCCTTCCTCTCGCGCGAGACCACGCCCGACTACCGCCCGCTCAACACCTGGCAGCACGACGCGCGGGACGACGACGTTATCAATCAGGTTACTTACTAACAACCGCAAGAAGTTCGCCTTCCTCTCGCGCGAGACCACGCCCGACTACCGCCCGCTCAACACCTGGCAGCACGACGCGCGGGACGACGACGTCATCAATCAGGTTACTTACTAACAACCGCAAGAAGTTCGCCTTCCTCTCGCGCGAGACCACGCCCGACTACCGCCCGCTCAACACCTGGCAGCACGACGCGCGGGACGACGACGTCATCAATCAGGTTACTTACTAACAACCGCAAGAAGTTCGCCTTCCTCTCGCGCGAGACCACGCCCGACTACCGCCCGCTCAACACCTGGCAGCACGACGCGCGGGACGACGACGTCATCAATCAGGTTACTTACTAACAACCGCAAGAAGTTCGCCTTCCTCTCGCGCGAGACCACGCCCGACTACCGCCCGCTCAACACCTGGCAGCACGACGCGCGGGACGACGACGTCATCAATCAGGTTACTTACTAACAACCGCAAGAAGTTCGCCTTCCTCTCGCGCGAGACCACGCCCGACTACCGCCCGCTCAACACCTGGCAGCACGACGCGCGGGACGACGACGTCATCAATCAGGTACTTACTCAAACAATATACAATAATGCCCCAT
Organism: Chloroclystis v-ata; assembly: GCA_963691955.1. Classification (NCBI taxonomy): domain Eukaryota; kingdom Metazoa; phylum Arthropoda; class Insecta; order Lepidoptera; family Geometridae; genus Chloroclystis; species Chloroclystis v-ata. Next base: position 2,622,515 of record OY829902.1, on the reverse strand, counting down.
AATTGGTATATGGCCGAGGCCGCGTGTAGGTCGCAGCGAACAGAATACAAAAATCGCATTTTTCAAATTTGCCAATATCAAGTGTAATAAAAACTTAATTAATTGTAATCCACAGATGCAGCCCACAGAAAAGTCGCAGAAAACGAACGCTAACCAGAACACAAAGTTCCATCAGCTGCAGAAGATGTTCGGCAAACAAACTGGAGACAGCGAGCCCGTGCCGCTCTACAAGCAGATCAACCAGGGCGACGTGTTCAGCACCGAGCACGAGGTGAGCAAGGCAAATATATAACCCGCGCAGATAGAAAATTGATTTGAAAATGGCGGCGGGTACGTATGGTACGATTGGCAAAACAAGGATAAAAGTATAGACAGCGATAGAGAGTGAGCGAGAACGCATGCGAGCGGACGCCATTTATAAATCAATTCTTTAAGTGCGCGGCTTATATATACAAACAAACTGGAGACAGCTAAATTAGGTATAAAATACTTTTAGAGGAAAAAGCATTTCCGCGGGGAAATCTAATATCGAAGTCGCGTGTCGGAATGCTAGTTACTGATTATGATTGTTCTGTTTCCAGTTGCGTCTCGCGTTCAACCGGCAGGGCGAGGAGCTCCGCATCGTGAAGAAGCAGCTGCAGAACAGCCAGCAGCGCGTGCAGCAGCTCGAGCAGCACATCGCCGCGCTGCAGGCCAACGATCACTGACATGTCATATCGACAAACCGCCTGAACATAAACTTACTAGTGAACAAACTTACCCAGCATTCACATTTCAATACCCATATTGCAAGGTTAAAGTATATTGATCTAACATTTGCGTCGCATTAATCTTACATGGCGCCAAGTCTTGGATCAGATAATTACTGCGTGCAACTGGATCGACTGGACCGACATCACAAAATATAGATTTTTTGATTTTCATGGCTTTTTGTACGAAATCCTATGGTTTTCTGTGGGCTTTTTGATAAAAATCATGACAATTAAAATATATTTTGTGCTGTTGTTTGGCGAAGATCACGAGGTACGTATTTCTAAGTAATTTGTATTGTGCTGGGTCGTTCACTACAAGTTTAGAGCCTAAATATATGCCTATGCCTAAGTCTGCTTACGCAGGTTGTAGGCTTTATTTGTAAGTCGATATGTAAGAATGCTGTTTTTGAAGACAACGTGGGCTTTGAGCGTATCCGCTTAGTTTTTTGCCGATTAAACTACAGTTTAGCTTAGAAAGCTCTCAGCTAAGAAACCTGGCCAAATAGCAATATATTATTATGGAAAATATTTTTACCTACTGGGTACATGTGCATACCTACTTATTGTAGTATTTTTATTATATATAGTGTCGCAAATAAATTTAGATGTTAACATTATCTAATGTATCAGTTAAAACATTGGCATGGTTTAGGTAGTCATGAAATTACTTTGCAATCTATTTGTTCTTAAGATCAGATTCATTTTATTACACTAATGCTCGAGCGATGCTCAAAAAGCATTCAATAATCAAATAGAAGAAAGACATCATGAAATTATAGTGCTTGTATTGTATTGCCAAACTTTTATTATTTGTCTAGATTACATTTCATTTGACCTTGTTATTTTCAGCCATCTTTCAAAATGATATGTTGAATTTGTATGTTTTTTATACCTACTATACATTATACAATTCATTTTTAAATTTAACTGTGCAATTAAAACTAGTATTGACTTATAGTTATTGCATTGAAAACATGATTTGGTGATGTCCATTTACTGGCTGTACGCACCTTTTTGTTACGCACGTAATAAACATTTATTCCTAGTTTTATGTTAAGTTGACATCTTGTTAGTGATCGTTTTATAGTCTGATTTAAGTAAGCGTTACCTGTTATTTTATTTTTGTGTTTGTCTTTAGATATTATAAGTTACTGCTATTATTTTAAGATCTCTGTTATTGTCTAATATCACGGTTTCTGAGCTAGTAGAAATCAAAATCATGATGAGCCTATTGGCAAATAACATTGTATTTAAGGTTCTCCCTTTTGTCATGTTTACTATTTTACATTTTTACGAACTAGAACAGTTACGTGCATTTTATATTTTCTACTCCACTTACACTTTTAAAACTGTTTGTATTTTCAGCTTATTATAATAATGAGGTGGAAATTTATGTACAAAAAAGTTAGGTACCTGAACTTTTCTGTGCATGGGTCATATTCTAGGTATAAGAAGCTAGCATCATAAGCTGGTGCTATAAGTTCTCAAATGCAGCTAGATGTAATTCAATCAAACACAATATTAGTTTTAAATACTATTGTAGGACATTTTTATATGCTTTGTGATTTCCTTTTAGGAAAAGCTAGAGATTGCGATAAAATTTTTGAATTTAACATTCCATTTTGGATCTTGATGCATAAATTGTAGTAAAGGAGGTAATTTAAGTGAAAATGAAAGTATTATTGTGCATTAGCAGGCATATTCATTGGCTAAGTCAGTGTTGATATTTATTAATGTATTTTTATATCATGCTTGTGTAGCACAAATCAGAATAAATGTTTGATCTTAAAACTAACAGTTTTTTTAACGTTATTACCTACTTTGTTTACGATGCCCTTATTTTTACTAATCAAAGTCAAGAAAAGCAAAAGAACAGTGACAGGTCCCCATACATCATTTTATTTGAAGTGAGATGGTAGAGTGTAAATGCTTAAAACTGTCGAGAATTTAATCTTGACCACTAACAATTAGCTATGGCATTCACGATATTGCTAGGGCAATATACACTAAAACTGACTGCGTCCCTAGTTGTACACTGCATCTCATACAACTTCATACGCGCCTGTTTCTCTACAGACGGACACCCTAGCAAGCAATATTCGAACACGCAACGAGGCCCAGGCAGTGAGAAAGGCCTTAGAATTTTTTATAAGATAGAATTTTATTTTTATACAAGACCTATACTTACCTATAATTATGAACAACATAACAGTTCATAATTAAAACCCACGCAAAAAGGACGATTTAGGTAAATAAAACATTGAAACCTATCTTGTTATGAAATTTATTTAAAGGTACACCTTAAAATAATCACTATTCAGTCAGTAAAGCTCTTTGTGGTCATGATTATGTATGATACTTCCAAAATTCTTGTACTATAGTCTTAGGGTGAATATCAAATTAAAAAATTACAAAGGTACAGTACATAAGTATAATATAACAATATAAAATAAATAAAAATCTCTTAATTCGTGTAAAAATGGACGGGCTTAATATCATCAATTAAAATGCTTATTTATGCTAGAGGTTCTTCCCTAGTTCCCTAATTAAATATTTCTAAATGCAAATCATATCTATTAACATCTTCAGTTATATTATGAGATTCTATCATAGTTCTGTTTCAAAACGCAAACCTTACTAAGCTCAATATCAAAACAACAGCTGATATTCTAAAAGCCACTGCTGAATTACAACCATCGCTGCTACAAGTATAGATACAAGTCCGATATTCTAAAATGTCTCCTGGTTGCTGCACATAGTTGCAAAAGTTTCCGACATCCAAAGAAGAACAGTATCTTTTTGTGGTAATGCCACCTGAAATAATTTATAAGATTTATTGAAAGCTTATAGACTTAGAATAGAAAAAAAACGTTATCAGAAAACATACAGGTTTCTAACAATGTGGGTGTGTTTGCCTATTTTATGTTTTGTTGTTTATGATATAGCGCAGCATCAATATCAAGTGCTATCATCATAACCACCATAAATCCACAGCTATATACTGCCACAAGAAAATCAGTACTTCAAATATAAATTCAGTTGTCTAAGTTGGATGTGGACAGCATCTATTAGGCTACAGCTACAGCAATGACTAGAAAATCAATCCCAGTTGTCTGCCAATAAGTTTGATGATAGTATACCAAACCACAGTTTACTTTTTGAAACTTCTTTGAAGTAGAAACTGTGAATTAGGTACTCAACTATAGAACAGTAGACTATGTTATTACATAGTCATACATAGTTGAAACTTTCCTTACTAAATTACATATGCAAGAGTAATTTTAGTATAGAGATAGAACTTACCTCAAACAAGATAAATAGATATACGCCACCAAAAGCTTAAGTGCATTTTGCTGTGCTGAAAACTCAAAAAGCAAGTGCATTTATTTCACTATAACAAAATAATTTGAGTATAGTGCAACTCTCATCTCAAAAGCCCAAGACAGGGCATATATTATTATAACTTTGAACCTGTTTTTTTGATGCAGTATTGAGCATCATAAACATGATCACACGGTGTAGGGGTTAGTATTCCTCCATCCAAATGCATGAGTCCATCACCACATTCTAATGTAGTGGATGAGTTGCACTGATAGCATTCTAATGCTTCACCTAGGATTAGTATAACAAGTATTAGACAACTAAGGGTTAGACCTACATACGCTGCACCAATGCATGGAGCACTCACTAAGTTTATTTTCCACTAGCCCCGACATACAATCATGAGAAATGTTAAATCATTTTGCACAATGCTAAGGACATAGGTAACTCTGTGAGCTTTGTTAACATTCAGTGCTAAATTTGATGTAACATTTCTTATGGGTAAAATATAGGTATTATTGTTAGGTTTCAAATGCTTGTTAGTTTCCTTAAGGTTAAACTGCCCCCTTCCTGTTAAAATTTAGGTTAATTGTCTGTTACATTCCTGTTATTTTATACCTAACACAGGCTCTAACCTTCGTTACGGCCAACATGTTTGATACAATACTGAGCGTCGTGGATGGATGAACAATCAATAGCTTGTAAAGTTGTATCACTGTCCAGAAATTCGTTACATTGGAATGAATTATCCAAATCTGTCCCGGAGCATTGATAACATTGTATTGAGTTAACTAAAATAAAAAAGGAAACCAAAATAAAATGAAAACTGAAACAAATGATAAACAACGCCCTTTTACTTACCAGTCCTCAACATAGTTATCAGTGCGGCTAAAAGCATAAACAACTTATCAGAACCCATTTCCATAATCTTCAAGCAATATATAACAGATATCATAAAATGTAGTGATGTTTGTGTTATAATTTAATACTTTATTGTGATAATTATTCTGTAAATAGCGTTAGTAAAATTTAAACAAATCTGTCCGATAGTTCCGATACTAACTTCATCATTCAAGTTTTCAACAACCACAGATAAATAAATTTAAAATATTCTCGAGACAAAATTATTACGTTCCGATTTGAGCATAACCTTAGAGCTATATGAAGTGAATTGGTAAGTAGTGTTTTGTCGGCCTTATTGTACCTATTCTTTAGAGTCTAAAGGCATATTTACTATTAATTAGGTAAAAGGTTAGGTTAGTTAATTATAGGAATCTTCAAAGTCCCTAAAATAATTCATTAATATAATATTATAACCTTACAATAAGCTACTATCGGAATGCCGCAGACAATTACTGTCATGTTCATTCATTCATTTCTTTAATGCCGCGCCTAGAGTCTGTCTAACGAAAGATGGCACTGGGCATTTTTGCGAAACTTTTTACATGGCAATACATCATGTGTTTCCACCTACGGACATTATGCTCTATAACGGGGTAAAGTCAGGGTGATAAAAAATAATAATAGTTGCTAACGAATTATAGTTCACTTTAATGAACACAAGAAGTAATTCTTTAATTTTTTATAAATCATAAATCGGATAAATATACAATTACGTGTGGTACATCCATAAAAATTTGACTTTAAAAGATTAGGGAAAATTGGTCTCGGTGTGTGGCAATACTATTCCTTGATGTTTTGGTGGATATTAAAAATACATTTTGAGAATTTTGCGTGTTAAAATGCCTCAAACAATCAACGGTAGCGAGCGAAGGCTGTTATTCTGTATGATATCTAAGTATCAGGAGAAGCAGCAGGAAAAAGAAGCTGAATTTCTGCAGAAACAGGATTGTTTACATAATGTGGTTGATTTCCTAAGTTTGTAGTGCACAAACATTTTGATACTTTGATCCCATTTTTGTGGTTCTCGACTTTTATTTTCTTTTTATAATACTGTTGCCTTCTTTTATGATAGCTAAATAGCATTACTACATATTTAGAAAAAGAAACATTTTATTGAAGTAAATTTATGAATTATGATTCAAAATTCTGATTTTGATTACGATGAATAAAAAAAAACTTAAATAATTGAGACTTTTATTTATTACTTACACTAAGATATTTCTAAGATGCACCCTAGGCGTGTAGGTAATCTGAAGAATATTACTTGTTTATATCGGAGTAAAAAAAATATGTAAGGATATTTATTTAGAATAATAGAAAAGTATCAAATTATGTTATTCCAAGTTATCACATTATTTAATGTATTGCCATACTAAAATTTTTTGAATTTGCCGGGGTTTATCAGGGCCATCTTTCGTTAGACAGACTATAGTAGTAGGGATGCGTCATGACTCATGAATGTACGTTTACATTGTTTAACTCGCATCGATTTTTTTTTATATTTTTAATCACGACGCATGGGTATGAAGACTATCAAGTGCCGGGTCAGATAGCTTGATACCCGCGGACTTTTTGTTCTATCGTTAACGTGGAGTGGTAAACTTATAACGATGGGAAACCTCAAATAAAACGATATAATTTTGTATTTATTTTAGTTATAATTTTGTTATAAAAATACTTATTGGCGTATTTGTAGAAGTATACACAAAACTCATTTTACAACAAAAATGGGCCAATCTTAATCTTATAGAGCATAATATTCACACTATTTAAAATAATTTCTTTGCGGAAATATTCCTTATTCTATCACAATACTTGCGCAACTTAATTTGTACATTAAAAATAGGTATTTAATTTAAATGCATAATGATTAATTTATTGTTAACTTAGAATATTAAGGCAGCATATAACCTTACCTAAGAACTACGTTTTCTTATTGTCATCGAACTTAAAACTATTTAAGTATTAGATCACAAGAAAATGGAATGTAGATAGGTAATTTCAAACGACAAATGTAAAAAGTAAAATAAAGTATCAAAAGATATTCTCAGAACAAGGATTTTTCCTTTTTTTTCCCTTTCTCTGAGAAGATATTACACTTCTTAAAGCACTTTATATAACCTAAAATTAGTGTTTGTAAAGAAAATGACCATCATTTTGTCGATTGTCTACAATTTCTACAAATCTTAAGACAGAAATTCATTTTTATAATAGGTAGGTAGTCATTATTATGTAGTTTTTTAGCATAAGAGAAAGAAGAGAAGTAAGTAATAAATGTATGTAGGTAAGTTCCTTCCCTACACAAAGAATTCGATGTAATGAAGTCAGAATAATGTAAAGAATATAGATTATAAGATGCAACATGCACTCTAAATATACAAATACACAGTAGGTACGTAAATCAACTTTATATAAGTACCTATCTTTCGGTTCACAGTGGCAACAATTGAACACACTGTGTTCACTTTTGTCATGATTCATATAATTATATTTCTTTCGTATTTCTTGATTAATGGAGTACCTACCTAGACAACATTTATAAATATAATTAAAACATACAATATGTTATTCAGTTATTGTTTCAATTTCCTAGGATATTAAATACAGATACTGCAGCTCAGTTATTCAGTTGTGGCCGTAGCGGTAGTGAGCCTTCGACCCATAAATTTGGAGACTGCAGCATGGCTTGCCACAACGTACATTCCTTTCCGACACTATCCATCCAGTTGACACTCGCTCCCATGTATGTTCCTGTCGAATAGAAATATATTTAATATGTGGGGTAAGTAATGCAACCCGTTAAATTAATAATACATGACTCATAAAATACTACGTTGATGAACAAAATTCTGCATCGTAACGTATTATATCCTAAAATCCTAATACTGGTCACAGGTCTCCCCAAATAGAATCTAATATTGTGAATTTGGTATATCACCATACCTACTTTCAAGACGAGTTAGTTACCTACACAGAATGACGCAGCCCGTTTCAATTAAATTATTTAATGAATAAATAAATATTGCTGAACATTGGAAATTACTCGGCATTTATTGAACCCCGTGGTAAGCTCGACGCTTGTGTTACGGGTGCTAGATTTCTGATAGACTTAAAATTCCCAAATTTTCGGATATAAAAGCAAATATTATAACTATACATAAAATACACCCAAAACACCCGGAAGTAATATTTTTAGATCATACAATTATTTGTCCCGAGACGGGAATCGAACCCGCAGCTACGTGGGTCGTAGGTAGACCTTCGCTCGCTGCCGTCGTCAAATAATATATACCTACTCTTACATATTTTATCTATATTAATAATTACGTCAAGAAAAATGAAAGAAAGAAAGAAGCTAGAAAGCGCTGGCGGGATGATTTGGACGCATTTGAGCCAGAGTGGTCGGAAATCTCAAAAAATCGCGAAAACTGGCGAAATCAAGGGGAGACCTTTGCCCAGCAGTGGGACAGCATAGGTTAAATTTAAAAAAATTATTACGTCAAGGGGTACGGTAGACTCGATTTAAACTTTATATGAATAACAAAACATAAACAAATATTGATTTTGAGTCGACAACATATCCACAAAATTCGGATTATGGAGAATTTCGTCAAATTTCACCCGAGCGAAGACGGATTTTCATCTAGTCTCTGTATAAACTGACCTGTGCCTAGAGACAGTCTAACAGCGCCCATGAAGTCATTGGACGCCAGTCGGTCGCGGTCCCACAGACTGAGCTCGAGCGCCCGCGTGCTGAGCTCCTGTATCTTGACGCCGCGGTACGTGAACGTGTGCTCCCAGCGCGGGCTCAGCGTGCGGCGGACCACGCCCGTCTTCTGTTTGGCGAGACGACCTCTCTCTGGTAGGAGATAACTGGGGACGGTAGAAAGTTTGGGTTAAGGTAATTAAAAATAAATAGAAATCAAAATGGTGTCTTCAATGTTTATGAACCGTTAAAGCCTCGAGCAGACCGGATGCGTATACGTACACGTAAGCGTAGACGTGCACGTACCTCTGAGTTGTAATGTATGGGAATGTATGAGACAGGACACACTGCACGCGCACGTCACGTTACGCAAGCGGTGTGTCCTGTTTCATACATTCCTATACATTACAACTCAGTGGTACGTGCACGTCTACGCTTACGTGTACGTATACGCATCCGGTCTGCTCGAGGCTTTAAGTGAACTAAATATTATGTACCTACGTTCAGCAAAGTTTAGACTTAGAAAGCACTGTTTCAAACATGCACGTGTTTAATCCCTCTAAAGTTAAAATATCTTTTATCAAGAAAAAAATACCTAATTACCTGTATGGGTGCTTTTCAATACGTTGATTTTAAATAATATGGAGTAATTTGCTAAGATAAGGTAAACTACCTAGGTACCTATATAATTTTTAATTAAGTATAGAAAAATAAAAATGTTTTGTGGTACATAAACGTTAACGTTACGTTATGATCTATTTATCAATGCAGCGGCCGTTAAGTTAAACCCATATTTTATCCTTAAATTATTCAGCTAGCTTTACTTTTTCGTAGAAATAAATAAATTGTAGTACCTACCTTTTACAAAATACATTAGCTAATCCACTGGGCTTGGTGGCGACAAGATTCTTGGCTTCCTTGACTAGCACGTGCAAGGTGCCCTTGCCCCGCGACGCGGCGTCGTTGCCTCTCGCGTCCTCCGGCTCGAACTTCAGTCCGATTATGAGATCGCCTCGAGTGCCGTGCTGCTCGTCGAATTGTTCCGTCTGAAATAGTAAACATACCATAAATAAACATTTAGTAGAAAATAATATTTTTATACATAATTATTTATCAAGTTAAGTTTTGTATATTTTAGGTACGCTTGTAGATTTTATTTTGAAGATCATCAATAGAATACCGACAACAAGAATATCTCCTAGGCACAGAATATATAATAGGTATGTACCTACTAAGTTCAGGACTATCTACTTGAATATCTACTGAAACACGTTTATCGTTTCATAGAATAACATTTTGTCTAATGAGCATCACTAAAATTTATTCGGACTGGTTCATTCATTCATTCAACAAATTCAATGGAATTTGAACCAATCCTACTTCATTGATTTGAACAAAAATATTTATTTTGTCTATGGAAAGAAGACATAACATTTCGCATTTTTTGCTGCCTATTATGTAAAAGGTCTTTAGAAACACTTTTTCTATAGAAAATCATGAATATAATTTTAGAAAGGAACAACTGAGTGTGTTGTTACGCCGATTATTGCGTACCTATAATATCCACGCCATACGGAGGTGTCTTAGACCAGAGCTCACCTGTACTTTAACCATGAGTTGTCATAGATAATTAAATCCCATCTCCTGACGTTACTACAGCGGTTACGTAGAGCCCGTGCCAACTTTCAAGTCTTACAGTGCGGGACTACAGTATTAGAACCGTTAATAACAAGGCAAGCAGCGCCACGTCTAACGGACTTGAGTGGCGGCGCGTAGTCCAAATACGCAGTCTGTACTGTACACTCTGTACAATTAGCTTTTTGAATGAGCATTTTAGTACCCAACTATCCGCTAGAGGCGTTGTTGAAGTTTTCATATTTTTTTTAAGTGCAGTCGCTAGCGAGTGTAGATTGCAAGAACTCATGGTAGAGATACTGTTCTAGCATGATCAGTGATCGACACTTACCCGCTCATGCAGCTTGTACCAGAGCGGCGAGGCGTTGTCGAACACGACGTCTGAGAGCGGCAGCGTCACCTCGCCGAGGAAGTCGTTCCGGCCGAACATGTCCGCGTGCCACACACTGAGCCACAGTGTCCGCGCGGACAGCGAGGCGAGTGCCTGCGAGAAACTGAGAGTTTCCTCGAACACGGGGTTCAGAGTGTTCTTCTTCACTTTAGTCTTCCTTTTGCCAGTTTTGGACTTGTCTGGTAACAAGTACATCTGGAAATAACGATGATTTATTAGACTTCCGGCGTAAGATTAGGTATATGAATATTGCTGGACAATTTAGACAACAACGTGGGTAGATTGGAGCTTGTGGTAGGTACAATTATTTGTGGCAAATGCCTCACTACAGTTTTTGACACTACAGGCCGTTTTTACACATTCAGATCGAACTGCTGATCATAATCACCCCTATCTACGTTCCCACAGCTGGTACACAGAGATTTCGCTCTTGACGAGAGAGATTAGGCTTTAATTCACCTTACCAGGCCAATGGACGGATGGACGGATGATTTGGCGAAGAAAAGTATGAATTTTGGTAAGAAAAGTAATAGACATAATTTTAATACTAGAAATAAGGAAAAACTAGCTTTACATATTACTAGGCTACATAAGGTTAATATATCTTTTAAAGGGCAATGTATACGCTTCTATAACAAGATTCCCAAAGAATTGCAAGAATTATCTATCACTAAATTTAAAAACTTGGTAAAAAAACTTCTTATTTCAAAATCGTATTATAAAATATCAGAGTATTTAGAAGATAAAACTGCATGGGATGGAATCCGCTCCAATATCTTAAAGAATAAAAAAACTAACAGATTATTGTAATAAATTAAGATATGAGCTGATTGTTCTTTATGTTTCTCAATTCAGTGCTTAAAAAAATGAAACATATTTTTATGTCAACATTGTTTCCATTGTATATTTTTATTTAATGTTAAGTTTTAATAATGAATTTGTATTTATTGACTTGTCCAAGTGATCTTTAGGATTTTATGGAAATAAATGACATAAATCTTTAAAAATCTTTAAATCTTTAAAATCTTTAAATCTTTAGAAGGCCACGTGGACGGATGATTTGGTGAAGGCGGTAGGCTCGCGGTTTTTGCAGGCCGCGAGCGACCGTAATGATTGGAAGTCATATAGGGAGGCCTATGTCCAGCAGTGGACGTCCAATGGCTGAGATGATGATGATGATAATGACCAGGCCAATTGCGGGTTGGCGAATATCACATGTCCTTCAAACTTTTCAAAGTTCTCGAAACATGCCAGTATCCTCACGATGTTTGCGTTCACCATTAAAGCACGTATTTTCTTAAAGCGCACATAATTTTTTCAAGTAGAAAAATCTAGAGGTGTGAGACGGGGTTTGAACCTACGACCTTCGGAATGAAAGTCGCGTGTGCTCCACTTATTATTTATTACACTTGTAGGTACTTAGCCAAAACGGCTCTCTTGCAGATCATATAAAACATTAATCCTGGGGCAGGAATCGTCGGAACTCTTGCGAACCTACTTCAACTGTTCATAATAAAAGTTTAAAGTATCTTACCTTAACATAAGGATCAGATCTATTCCTCTTGACGTCGACGGCCGCGAGATCCCTACACCCCTTAATGCCGACTTCCAGCGCGTTCTTGCGGTAGTTGTAAATCAGCGAGAACTGTATCTCTCCTCGGACGACCACGTTTGCGCGAGTGCCTTCGCCGGCGCCCGAGTATACAGATGCCATGGATTCTGACCGACCCTGGAATGAGATATTAATTTTATACATTTTGTAACGCAGTATCGGACGTTAAATGGACGAATTTAATTGGTAGAATACCTATGTTGTTATTCTGATTACAATGTCATGTTTACCTCAATGATCAGAGTTTTTACTCAATAGGAAATTCAAATATTATTATTTAAAATAACAGATAATTATGTACCTACCCTACATAGATATTTGTTCTCTCAACCTAGCTCAATTACCTACCTGCTCTATTTTATTTAATTAACACACCAGCATAGAACTCTTATATTACATAAGTACTTATACCTATCCCCTACCCAATTAACAATAAGTACCAATTTTTTCAAAACTTAGACGATAATTATTACTGACAGGAATTTTTATTCCTGTAAGTTAGAAATCAAATTACGCTACCTTTTAGATTTTAGAGGGTCATGCACGGGTAAAACACTCGAAACACTACTCTTTTATATACTATTTTTTCATTTCGTTGCTAGATAATTTATCTGCCTATGTCATCATAAATAACTAGATTGTACAGTACCGTTTAATAGGAGGATGTAGACTTCCCAAATTAACACTAAACGAACATTAGCTCCGATGACACAACTACAACTGGATTAAATTTATAACGAATGTACCTAACCATGTTTTGTTTGGTTGCATTATCTGGACACGCGACACTAGTTATCCGCGGGAACGGGCTCGGATAGCAAGTTTAAAAAAAATAGGCACATATTTTATCTTGTTAGATTGCTTCCCATAACTGGCAACTAGATGGTTAATGCAAGTGGAGCTATGTTAGCTGTTTTTGTTGTAAATGCAAACAGTTTTCTTCCATTATGTGAGTCATCTTCAGGTCCGGATCCGTCGGGACCCGTGTCCTTGCCAGTCCTGAAGATGTCATACGTAAGATGAAGAAACAGTTTGCGTTTTACAACATAAGGTTTGTGGGTTATACATACTTACATAGTTTACCAAATAATATCTAGCTATGATGATTAGGTATGTAAATAAATAAATGAATGTAGATAAAAAACTTATATCTGGTTACAGCTTTAATAAAGATCCCACGATTTTTTGTTTAAGGTTATACGAAATCTACATTATAAGTAATTTATTTATGTATTCCGATACTTTGAACACACGGATATGTTAAGATCGAAGGATTAATAATATCAAATATTTGAACGCGTAGGTAGCTATTTTATATTTATGCTGATTAGTTGCCCTACCCAAATTGAAATGATAACAGACACATCGCTCATTGAATACAAAACAGCCATAAATCAAAATTTTTCAAAAATGGTTTTATTTCAAAATTAGGGTCTAAAGCTGCAATACTTTACGTTTTGCTGAAGACACCCGTCATTTTCGCTCATTTTGACGTAAAACTGATCAACCGCCCTTTTTGTATTGGGCTGACTTACGCACAAACTTCAGAACAAAACTGCCACAACTCGAAAAAAGACCCAAACTTTAATTCAGTGTTCTGTGCAAAAGGGACACTTTTTGAAATGCGTCCGTTTTGCATTCCAATTTCAAGTAAGTACATTCTGATTTTTTATTTAACAGAGCCATATTTTGGAAAACGTACATTTTGCGTTCCAATAATGAAATAAAGTGATACCATATTTACAAATGTGTACTTTTTGTATTGAAATATTATAGAGGTAATAATAATTTATGTACAGCTAAACAGCATGTTTTCAAATTTGTAATGTTTATTTACTTTAAAATAACATTTACTTGATAGAGTTTACGTTCATACAGTTATCGGTAACCGTTTAGCAACTCATAATTGTTAGGTTGGTTCATAGCTTTTATATTTTCAAAAGTAATTTAACTTCATTACTTATAAATAAATTGCTAGTTTTCACGGAATCTTCGCACCACATAAATCTGCACCCAAAGTAACAATTTATGATTGTTTTGCAATCGGTTTAATCAATAAATAATCGGTCAAATAGTTTATTTTCAGAATGAATAGCAGAGCAAAATTAATTATGAGCATGGCAGTTGGCCATTCTAATGAATAATAAGAAAGTATACAAAACGGCTGTTATCAACTTTGGACAAATTCAAGAATGTGATATTTCAATCAATGTGAATAAAATCAAAGTAATATTTTAAAAAATATTACTTTTGTGATTTTAGCCATACAGTTTGTGATTTGATAATACATAGTAAAATGTATTAATATTTTACTAATTAAGCCTTATTTCATACCTTTTAATGTTAAGCTTTCAGCAATTAAATTTTAGATTTATGTTTATAGTTTTTGAAGTATAATGTTGTTCCTATGAATATTTTAGATAAAATTGATATCGCGTTTTTTAACATAAAACGATAAAACAATATCTACTTTTGTGTTACTCGTTTGAATAGTTTGTATCTTTTTAGATATACTGAGAGTTATTTATTTTTTATAGTTATTTCCTTAGTAAAACATCAAAATAGCATGTTACATTTTATTATTTAGTAAAATGTATTAATATTTTACTAATTAAGCCTTATTTCATACCTTTTAATGTTAAGCTTTCAGCAATTAAATATTAGATTTATGTTTATAGTTTTTGAAGTATAATGTTGTTCCTATGAATATTTTAGATAAAATTGATATCGCGTTTTTTAACATAAAACGATAAAACAATATCTACTTTTGTGTTACTCGTTTGAATAGTTTGTATCTTTTTAGATATACTGAGAGTTATTTATTTTTTATAGTTATTTCCTTAGTAAAACATCAAAATAGCATGTTACATTTTATTATTTGTTTAATTTTTTGAGAAAATTACCCTAACATTGGTTCAAATTTTGAATGCAAAAAGGGCTTTTGTTGGTTTTCTCAGGTTGGAAGAATGCTATCACAGTGGTCATTATTTATAAAAATAGAGCAAAAAACAAGGAAAACAATGATATATAAACATCATAACATTTAAAAATAAAAACAGTATTTTTTTCAAAAAATCATTTTTTAAATTTTGTTTTGGCTCTCCTGTAAAAAATGAGGTTTCTGATTTGTGGCTGTTTTGTATTCAATGAGCGACATATGAAGGTGACTAAAATAACGAGCGCTCTAGAATATTCTTGGGTATACTTGGGAGAAGGTAGGTACTAGGTACCTACCTAACATGTTTAGTAAGACTAGTTTTACTCTTAATGTCCTTGATATACCGTTAATGATATACAATAAATACATTGAGGTGTTTTTATTATGAATTAATTTATTATTTTCCTTAAAGAGTGTATTTATTTTATTTTATATTTAATCACTAAAATAACTGTGATTTTTCAGAATTCCGTGATAATTATGTGGTTACGCTTATCACATTAACCTAATTGGATATTATAATTTGCTATGGAACTGATATGAATGGTCAGAGAATTACAATGAGTTAACATAACATGCGAGGTAAAGCCAGTGTGGGCATAAACATTGTGTAACAACATTTTATCACACTGCCTACACCAAAGTACCTTCGTATAAGGGATTAAAGTTGCAACATTTGAGCTGACCAAAATAATTTAATTTTGACATTACGGTATGGAATCACGGAATCGGTGTCATTGCCTTTTTAAGCAAGTTTTAAGCTTTATCAAGTTTAAATTATCAACAACATTGATTGAAATATCAATAAAAAGTACTTACTCAACAAGCTTAACGCTAAGATATAGGTTACGTTTAACAGATTATTATCAGGGCGATTTAAACTATAGGTACTTATATAATATATATATACCTACATGTTTTAGGCTATCAGGTATTTTGAGCAATCAAATCAAAGTTGAACCTAAATCTTAATGTAAAAGTACAGTTTTCCCACAGAGAGTTTTCCCTACAATTCGCATTATACCTAAGCCTCGACTGGCAGGCATTCGCAGGCCCTGTCGCAAGACGTAATAAAATACAATGACCGTAGTTATTTAGTCACACAAAACACTGCATGGTAGGTATCTACGTACAATTGACTGTGTTATTGTGCATCAAAAGTAATAAATTAACCTTATGTGTGGTTTTATTTACAATTTAAAAATAAACATCGTTTTAATTTGTAAACATAAGGTAACATAGGTACTAATTTTATTCATATAAGTAGGTAGGTACTTATAGATCTAAGTATATTTAAGTTTTAAAGGAAAACATGCAGTGCAGTTGATAAAATTAAACTATTTACCTGTAAACCACTTCTGTTGGGGTACAGACGGTCTCTGTCCAAGATATCTCTTTCATGTGGTAAAGGAGAATTTGATCGCCTGGGCAAGGTCGCATGTCCGGTTGAAACATTGTTCTCCGGAAAGTAAACTTCATCTGTGAACAAAGAAAGGCTGAAATTAACAAATGGCTTGCACAAATACTATTATGTACCTATTAATAAGATATTATTAGATTAATAGCGAGAAGGTAAAAGGGAGATTAAGAAACGAAGTTGCAGGTGCTCATTGTGTTTTGTAAGCGCAGAAGGTTGTGAACTTGTGTATTTAAACAGTGCACTAAAATTCCGTTAAAATATTGATACCGTCTCCTTTCAATTCAATCCAATCATCTTTTCTAATATTTCTGTATTTTTTTCGCCTCGTCAATGAGTTATCGCACCATTCTAAAGACTTTAAAAACGTATCACGACATGATAAGACTTCACGTATGAATGAGTTCTTCTCACCAAATTTTAAAGTATCTCCACTGTGGTCAATTTCATCAGTTTGGTAAGTTTGTTTCGATTTTTGGTTTGTTAATTTATTTTTGTTTTTCACAGGACGTCTTGGATCTTGATCAATTGAACTAGCACGTTTTTCAGTTTCAATCAATAATTGCGTTGTAGATTTGAATATTTCAGTGTCAATATTAGTAGGAGGTACAGACGTCGACGTCGTTTTGGGTACGATAGAAGTTAACTCGTCGTTTACAGCGCTAGTTATCGTCAAAGCTGGTACAGTTTGATCCCGCAGAAGTGCACGCGTATCAGAAATATTACCGTTTACACTATTTACATTGTTTTCTACATTAATTTTTATAGTAGGATTCACCAGAACGGAAGTTGAATTACTAGTAGTTGATGAATCGATTTTACAACAACATGCGCATTTTTTCAAGTATTCATATAATGTCATTTTTTGGTTAATTTCATTACTCGAACGATAAATGTCCACAGGATAATATTTAGAGGTTGATTTCTCACTAATAACGCGGTCTTCATAGGTTAGATATCTAATTTTAGCTTTATAAGCTGGGCTAGCCATTTATGTACTGAAAACACTGCAAATGCACACAACTCTTGTTAACCGTATACCGTTACTGTATGGTGTAGAATAACACAAATCCCTATATTATCGTTATTCGAGTTACTCAGTTTAGTTTCCTGTTGTGAGCGATAACATTATCTGCCTCCACAGGACAATGCAAAAATACCCAATGGCCATGATTTAATGTGAAGCCGGGGATCGTACAATACTGTGTGAGTAACTATGAAACGTTAGTACGACCACATATTCAGATTTATTCAAATAATATAACATTAAATTGTCTTAATAATATAAAGATGAGTAATATAAATAAAAATACTTTTATTGAATGTTTACTAAACAAGTTTTGTTAAAAATCTTTATAATGTGTATCTACTTATGTTTTAAGAATAATTAGAGACCGAATATGCAAATTCTAGTTTTACATATCTATTTTTAATAATACCGCATCAAGCTTACTTCACTAAAACATTAAACATACCAAACAAGTCAGGCTTCGATGGTATAAGTGTGCTCCAACGAAGCTGTTTTATGGGTTTCTTCGCTGCGCCATCCTCCACACCAGCGGCTAATGATTTGGTGGATGCGGTCATGTCACTTCTACGTCTAGATGGTATCACTGGCAATGAAGATTTGAAAATTGGTCGGGATGTTCTATCTGAAAATGGACTTCCAGTATCACACCCTGATTCCAGACTCCTCTTCAAATCCATATTTTTCTCAATTAATTCTGGTTCATTGCCGTCTTTAATCGACGAACCTGAGTATCCTGATTCTGATCCATTTGAACTTCCTACTTCCACCTTATCTATAGTGATACGCTCTTTATTCTCTAATGAAATATTTCGTATCCCTTCTATGATAGAACTGTTTTCGGCTAATCTGATGTTTGGATTTGATCTCGATCGAGAGTTAGGTGTTGATGTCTCAATTTGTACCTTATGCACGATATTATTAATATAAAGATCAGATTCATTTTTACTATTTTCGAGTGTTATCATACTTTTGTGGATCGGAGAACGTGCGTCTTCTATTCTTGACAGAAGTTTCTCTTTCTTTTCCAGGACATTTTTACTTAGGGACCTTCTAATGGATGAATTTAATCCCAGAGACGACCTTGAAGATGTACTGCCGTTTCTGCTCAGATAACTGTTACAGGGGCTTGAAGGAATATTAACATTATCTACCAGATTCTCCTCGCTCTTAGTAATATATGTATTCGCAGTGATATGAATACTTGGACTTTCATAAACTTTTTGAACTGTTATTTTGGGTTGTACTAGTTCTAGTTTCTTGAAATTTGGAGAATTTGCATCGTATTTACTATTATTAAATTTACTTATGGAGTTGTTAGAATTGTATTGACTAAAATGAGACGCATTAAGGCTGTAAGATCTTTGAAATGAACCGTTTGGTGAAAGGGTTTTACGACGTATAGGCTTATAAGCTTCAAATAAATTATATTCTTTTATGTATTCTGATATTTTCTTGTTAGGTATCATTTCCTCAAAGTTATCATCATCACTTGTTTTATTTTCAACTGCACTTAATTCTCCGTCTGTTTCATTAGAAGTATCAGTTTCATTAGTATTAATTTTCTTAAGTGAAGTTTTTTTAATTTCTTTTCTGGATTTCTCTACCATTTGTTTTTCAACTTTTTTGCCAATGGCATAGTTTTCACTTATTTTTTGTGCTAACGGTACAGCTTTTGGTTTGGATATTTGTGAGGCCAGAAACGAATAGAGCCTGTATTTGTTCCTAGTTTCACTTCGTATCTTCGGGAGAGTGGCCGGCTCCAGGTCATTTTCTGCAGCGGCATTACGGAAACAATTCCAACACGACACATCACTATCATTTTTCACTGGTTTGGCTTTATCTTCACTTCCGACACTATTCTCATCAGTTCCCATTGTCACCGTTACAATTTTAATCTTTGTGCTCTGCAATCCGGTATTTACACGACTAAACTCGATATTAAGAAGTCACAAGCTTAAATAGCCAGCGAGGTATGTTGCTAATGTTTTATAAATGACTTAAATATTCATGATTAAATATTATTACGCAACACTTCACGTAGAACAACAATCTGGAAAAAATTCTAACCAGTTTGATCGTTATGTAAAACACTAGGTGACCTTAGAAATAATGAACGCAGAAGTATATATTTTAGCCCACTTAAAATCGAATATTATACACTGATTTCATTATTTTTATCAGCTAACTAATCGCTGAGACTCGAAGACCTTTGCCCTGAATTGAAGCAAATCATCTGTGCTCTTAAAATAATTTTTAATATTATAGGTACTTACATACTTAACTTGAAATAAAAATTACTGTACCAAAATTTAACAAAAAATTACAAAACTATTTACTTAATAGAATATTGCTAAAATACCCGTATTTTAGAACCTATGGTAACACTACACAATGGCCAACAACACATTGAATTAATAAACGCTCGACAGGTCAGAGGATAATTAAATTTAATGTAGGGTTGTCATAACTATTCCCATGTAATTAATGTTTATCAAAATCGGGTTCGTTGACATAGATTTGATTTGATTTTTTATTAATTTTTAATTATTGTCAAATATTATTTAAAATCTTATTGTTGAGTCAAGTAACTATTGTAAAAGTATTTAGGCTATTTAAATGAGTAAATGACTCAACCTAATTGAGGTTTACTTAAGTAATGTGTTTTTAATTACTAGGGCTATTGCATAAGACTCAATTAAATATAAACCTAAATAATTATTAGGTATTCATTTGGTTTAATATTGTAAGGTTTTATGTTTTATTTCTTATCAATCCTGTCGCAATTACAATGCAGGGTTGTGTAGGTTAGCACATTCAATGCTCCAAGCTCCATGCTGCAGCCCGACAGGCTGCACCCACCCAACCCACCAATAACACAAAAAAGTATTCGATTGAATGCCTTCTAGGCGGGTTGTTTGGTAGATTAGATAATGATATAATATAAACAAATAAGTATTTTATTTCTGGCTAAGAGTAAATATGAAAACCTATTAAAAGAGACGCATCTGGTAGCGCTACGGAGTAAACTCTAATAATTGACTTGATGTTTTTATAAACAATCAGGAAATCTCTAGGAAATCTGTACAAAGATAAAAGGAAGTCATCCTCGCTCGTATGACCGTTCATTTATTTTGAGCCCGCTGATGCTGCTTTACGATCACCCAAGAACTCAGTTGTGAAAACTGCGAATAAACGGTAAGCTACCTATTTAAAACTCTGCGAAGTTAACTTCAATGGCTACGCAATGCACCGTTTATAGGACGTAAAAAGAACTGTATTTGATTGATCTGTCTATTATCTTCTGCATACGTTCAAGTTGCATCCGACCAAAATAAGATCTGTGATGATCTATGGAATCGAAGTTCTGATATAAACTACCTAGCCAATATCAGAGTGAGTCACATGTAAATGTAGCTTGCTGTTGTAATACGTTTGAAATTGTAACATTGTTTACAAAGGAGCTAGCCCTGTCTCGTAGTAAATGGCACTGTGCGCTCGCGCAGCCAATGTCCACAATCTCTTTCAGTGTCCGTGACCGCGAGTGTCGTTCCGTGCCATGCGCACGCCATCGCGACTTTTCACTAAACCACAGATTAGTTACAACTGTTAACTGGATAACCTACATGTTGCCATTCGAGATCGTATAGCATTCTGATAGCGCTGTATGGTTTGCGGTAATGTTTTGATTGCGTTTTAAGTTGTTTTGTTTCCGGTTAAGGGTAATTTTCCCGTTGGTTGGTCAGTTTTTAAGTTGTAATTGTTATCAGCATCCGCTCCGCAGTTTTTTTTTCTGCTAAAATTTTGTACCTACGCATAAGAGTCAGTATTTTACTGAAATAGGTACCTATTTTATTACTCAGCCCAATCCGATAAGTCGTTCGAGCGTAGATTTTTTAAAACTTTGATTGTCATAATATAATGTTTTTCTTTGTAATCAAGTATTATTAAAAAATAACTAAGTACAGTACTTATTCATTAGGATTATATAGATACTTATTGGTACGCAATATATTTATGATATCTTTTTACAAAAATGTTATATTTTAAATAGCAATATAATAAGTTAAGTTATACAAGTAGTAAAATGTTTTTAGTGATTTGCTAAGTAAAGTTTATTTATTATTTTCATGATTTATCTTAGGTATATTTTTATCATGCTAGCAAAATAAGTTACCTATTCATAAAAGTATTTTAGGAATCCGTTTATTTAAAGTTTTATGTTGATTTTTATTTATATTTTGAAGCCAATTCGAACAATGGCTTTCAAAAACAAGTGGCAGTATTTCAACAGCTGCCTCCCATAATACGGTCATTGCTAGATAAACATTGATGCTTTGTATGACCATGGCACAAATTAGAAATGACCTCAAACGAAATTTACCTCAGATTTTACGTATCTGTTAATTAAGTAGATTGTTATTTGTTTCATGCTGGTATAGTAATACTTTAACCATTTGCCACGAGTAGTTTAACGGAACCAATGCTGAAGGCTAAAGAAAAATGAAGTAAGATAGTAGAAAGTGACAATTTAACGTTTTTTATGTTCATAATTAATCTCCATAAAACACTCGGCAGAAAATAAACGAAAAGGTGTGTACCTACACAACGGTTAAGTAGTCATAATTTCAGCATTGTCAGTCATTTGTTGAACATAAGCATCCATCCTAACTGGAAATCATTAAGGGAAGCCCAAATAAATAAGATTTCCTGGTTAAGCAACACAAGTCAATTCTTATATTGATTAACCAGGAAGAAATATTTCTTCTATCTTTATTGATGTAATTTCCCTATTATAATTATAATTATACTTGATAACAATTGATTTAACTAAAGATGATAGTGTAGGTCATGTGGTCGCTTCTAGTAAAGGCAAAATACACATGCAAAGTAGCAATAAGTTAAAAAAATATGTTAAAATTAATAAAATCATTAAAAAAACCAAAACAATGTTAAAAATGCATAAAAAAGCTGTTATTAGATCTAGAACAAATGGAACACTATTAAATAAATTAGAAATGTATATAAATCAGCTTAATAGTAACAAACTTCAATATGAAGATGACATACAAAATCTCATGAGTAAACTAAGCTCCGCAGAACGTTCCATGAACCATTATAGTCTTTTATATCAAAAGTCTACAAATGAAATTCGGGAACTCAGTCTAGCAATGGATGCTGTTCTTAATAGCCAGGTCAGTCTAGAGTCCAGAGTTATGGCTGGTTGTTGCTGCAATGCTGGTCTGGATCATGAGAAATCTGGTCCGGCTAGTCTCTCTAGCCAAAACCATGAGGAACCTAATCTGTCCAGGGTTGCATCATCATCCTTAACCATAACAACAAATCCAATTACACCCTGTAAACAAACTGTTATGTACTGTGATGAAATTGGAAAAAGCATTGGTAAGTTTTTGAACATTGGTATGAAGCATTCTATGATAAATAATTGTTTCCCTAACTCTGATTTGCATCAAATCATGAAAAATATAAAAAATGATAAATCTTTGACAAAAAATACATGTTTAATAATTATGATTGGAAATAGGGGAAATGTAAAGAAGTCCGACCTAATTAATTATGTGGATGAATTATTTTCTCTACAAATAGGCGAAATTGTATTCTATACATTTCCTTTTAGTCAGAAGTTGCCACAAATAGAAAATAATATTAGATATAAGCTTAACATGACATTGCATACTATTTCATGCAATAACCCTGTAATACATGTGATTGATACTAACAGTATAGTTAGTAATATATTTTATTTGACCAATGGTAATTATTACCTACCACACTTTTACACCAGACAATTAGCTGATTCGCTAAGTTATTATTTAAGTATAACAGCCAATAATTTGGCTATAAAAAATGCTTCTTTTGAGCATAGCAATATAGTAAAGTCCTTGGAATTTTATCCAAGTTCTTTAAATTAGATTATAAGACAAAAGAGGAAATCTCTTGCCAATTAATTCAATTAAATAGAAGTAATAATAATTCTGAGATAATATCTAATAGTATGAATCACAAAAAACACAATAAAATAAATAATTGTAAACAAAATGCAAAATGTTATACCAACTTGGTGCATCAAAATATTCAAGGATTAAATAGTAAATTATTTGAATTAGAATTGTATTTAAACTCTTTTAATATTGATATAATATGTGTTACAGAGCACTGGCTTAGAGACCATGAGCTCATGTTTAACTTCCCCAATCACCAGGTTGGTAGCTCATTTTGTAGAACACATGTTATCCGAGGAGGCTCTTTGATATTAGTCAATAAGACATTAAAATTTAAAAATAGACAAGATATTACATCCTTGTCAGTTGAAAGCCAAATTGAGGTAGCATGTGTAGAGTTGGAGCGGAGTCTTATAGTAAGCGTATATACACCCCCTTCGGCCTCATATGAGATATTTGAGAAGGTCATGGACCACATTTTACTGAAGATATGCAATACAAGTAAAAGTATTACTATATGCGGTGATTTCAACATTAACCTATTAGAAGTAAATGCATTAAGTACTAGGTTATGTAGTTTATTCAGCTCTTACAACTTGTTTCCATTGTTTTCCCAACCAACAAGAATAACTGAAACATCAGCAAAATGTATAGACAATATATTCACCGGCCCAAATGAAAATATAATTGAGAAAAAAATAATCAGTAACTTAAAATCAGACCACCTAGGGCAATTTGTAAAATTTGAAATAAAAGATAGACCAAAATATGTCAAAAAGATAATAAATTATGTACCGGTCACTACCAACCGATTTGAGAGGTTTAAATCAACCTGGGATTTAAAGCTTCCTTTTGATTACAGTAACAGTAATCCCAGTCAACTCTACAGTACATTTTTTAATAATTTCAATAATATTTTTAGTTCAATATTCACCACCAAGTCAATGGTAGTGTCCGACAAGCCTGGCTTTAGCGAATGGGCAACTGTGGGTATACATAAAAGTCGTCAAAAATTATATGAATTGTATAATGAAAAACAGTTTAACTTCTGTAAAGAGTTCAGAGATAAAGTTAAGTCATATTCTAAAATTTTCAAAACTGTTTGTCAAATAGCTAAATCAAATTATATTAGTTCAAAAATTAAAAATAGTAGTAACATTGTCAAAACTACCTGGAAAATAATTAATGATGAAACCGGTAGAACTCTAAACTCTAATACAGAATTTAAACTTAAAATAAATGATATTGTTATTCAAAATGATCTTGATGTAGCAAAAGCGTTTGAAGGCTTTTTTACTGACATCCCTGTGTCTACTACTAGAACATTAAACTCATCATATAGCATTGCAGAGTCATTATTAAAAGAAAATGTACCCATTTGTAAAGTAGACTTTCACTTTAAATATGTAAACACAGAAGACATTTTAAAAGCTTTCAAAACTATAAATGTAAAGAAAACCAAAGATCTCTGGGGTATCTCGGTACAAATACTTAAATCACTTATACATACATTTGCATCTGAATTAGCTTACATTTTTAATAAATGCGTTGACTGTGGTGTATTTCCTGATTTAATGAAACACAGCAAAATTGTACCTCTCTTCAAATCTGGTACTACGACGGATCCGACTAACTTTAGGCCAATATCGGTACTGCCTACGTTTAGTAAAATATTTGAGAAACTTATTTTATTACAAATCTCACAGCATTATGATAATAATAATTTATTACACAATAGGCAATATGGCTTCACCAAATGCAGGTCCACTACTGATGCTGGCGCAGAGTTGCTAACGCATATCTACGATGCGTGGGAAAAGTCGCAAGATGCTTTAGGAATTTTTTGTGATTTATCGAAGGCATTCGATTGTGTAGACCATGAAACATTAATCAGAAAATTACATCATTATGGAATTAGAGACAGCTCTTTGGATCTTTTTGCTTCTTACCTAAGTGAAAGGATTCAAAGAGTTGATGTTAATGGTAAGCGGTCCCCGGGGTCTTTGGTTTCAATGGGTGTACCGCAGGGATCAATTTTGGGTCCGTATCTCTTTTTAATATACATAAATGATTTACCCCATCTTGTAAAGAATGATCACGAAATAGTGTTATTTGCTGATGACACCTCTCTTTTGTTTAAAATGAATCGACGTACCAATAACTATGACAAGGTGAATAACGCTATTTCGAAAGTAGTTCATTGGTTTAACTCTAATAACTTGTTACTTAATGAAAATAAAACCAAATGTATAAGATTTACATTACCAAATGTAAAACAAGTTAAGGCAGATATTAAAATAAAGGATAAAAACTTAGAGTTAGTAAAAAGTACTGTATTTTTAGGCATAACACTAGATAGTAAGCTTCAATGGGACGCTCACATAGATAAGTTATCGAAAAGGCTCAGTTCTGCGGCTTTTGCTGTTAAAAAAATCCGTTATTTAACTAATGTAACTACATCTAGACTGGTCTACTTCAGTTATTTTCACAGTGTTATGTCGTATGGCATATTACTCTGGGGAAGTGCTGGAGATGTACGACTGAATAATATATTTGTGCTTCAGAAAAGAGCTGTTCGATCTATCTATAAAATGAGCCCAAGAGAATCCTTGCGTGAAACATTCAAGGACATAAATATATTGACAATTCCCTGTCAATATATTTATACAGTCTTAATGTATACCCACAAAAACATCAATAGTTTTCCTAAGAAAAGTAATAGACATAATTTTAATACTAGAAATAAGGAAAAACTAGCTTTACATATTACTAGGCTACATAAGGTTAATATATCTTTTAAGGGGCAATGTATACGCTTCTATAACAAGATTCCCAAAGAATTGCAAGAATTATCTATCACTAAATTTAAAAACTTGGTAAAAAAACATCTTATTTCAAAATCATATTATAAAATATCAGAGTATTTAGAAGATAAAACTGCATGGGATGGAATCCGCTCCAATATCTTAAAGAAAAGAACAAACTAACAAATAATTGTACTAAATTCAGATATGAGCTGATTGTTCTTTATGTTTCTCAATTCAGTGCTTAAAAAAACGAAACATATTTTTATGTCAACCTTGTTTCCATTGTTTATTTAATTTAATAATGTGTTGTATTTATTGACTTGTCCAAGTGATCTTTAGGATTTTATGGAAATAAATGACATAAATCTTTAAATCTTTAAATCTTTATATAAATATGCGCCGACACGACACATCGAAAACGTAATATTTTTTTTCAATTTGTTTGGTATTTAAGTTCTTGGATGGTTTTGATATGCCTGATTATCTTCATAAATATTAAGGAGAATAATACTTCTACGATACTTTAATATCGTGGAATAATAATACTAATAATAATAAGTACTTTTCTTCTGATATTTTTTAACTCTATGGCATAAGCGTACAAAATTAATACCAAATGAAAAAAAAATCTTGTCTACAAATTTTGCAGTCGTGTGTATGTACCTAGTTGCAATCAGGAAGCGGTAAGGAATGCAACGCAACATACATTATTGTCATTAGCAATGTGGCGGAAGGTCAACCGCCACCGCACTTAGTTCAGTAGTCACGTGGAAGTTTTATACCAAGTTTCTTGTAAAGGCATACATCATGTACGTAAACAGTTTCAATGAGTGAGAGAAAATGTTGCATCACTTGGATGCATAACTCTCTATGCACATACCTACTGCCAATAACACATAAAATATGTAGAAACTAGCATTCTCATAATTCCTCCCGGTATTATTATTACTTATACTGCTATCCGGGACAGATTCATATACAACAAATAAAAGCTTTTGCCTGTTACTCTGGCTTTGACGTCACGTTTTTGGATAAGTTACGATTCCCCATATCTGGACTTCAATTGGTCTGTTATTTCGATGATTCATACAGGCAGACGTTAAGCTTCCAACTTGTTTTTCAAGTTTCAATATTTAGTGACATACAAGAAAATGTCAACGACAGGTTTTCTATAGTTACCTTGTAGGTATTATGTTTTCTTTGTTATTATTTCAAACCAGTGGCTAGATCTGTTCTCCAAACTCGCTTATTCCGTGTAGCATAATCACCGTTCAATTTTAACTAGTCATTCCCACTCGGTAACACCCCGTCGTCCTGTTGTCGAATGGGAATAAAAAGTTCCACTGGTCCACAGTGTTTTATTTCCGGTTCGTTCACACAAAGTGGATCTCAAACCCACTCGGGATAGTTTCCAGTCTGTGTTACCAAAGCATATCGTTAACCTAACTGTTTTTGAAGCCCACATTATTCAGCCCGCTAAGCAAAAACAATGTAGTCATTTGATCAACTTACTTGCTGAATACACTCAAAGAATATAAAGGTGAACAACTCAGACCACTGTGAAATTTTGAGATCCATATAATTTTAACAACAACCTTTTCTATGGTTGAAATATGTCTTAAATGTTTAGGAGTAATATAACATTTATTGATAATGTTAGGTCTCTATTAAATTGATTGAGAGCAAAGCTATCCGAAGAGATAAATCAAGTATGTTTAGAAAGTGCAGATAAACAACGTAGGTTTCCCATGGTCCCGCGCGGATAGAAAGTGCTCGTAAGCAACCTTCGCATAATGGTGTTACTAAAATTATGCGAACATTGTTAGTAATGGTGTTTAATATTGTTATTGCGTCGGTTTGCGTAACGTAAAACATAAAATTAAGTTGAAGTGATTAAATTTCCGGAAAAGGTAGGCACATTAAGATTAAAAAGTTGTGCCTTAAAGATAAATTTAATGAATTATTTATTGTAAAACTATGTAGGTACAAAGTAGGTTTTAAATATTTTGTTATTTCTTAAGAATTGTTACTTGCTAATTGCTATGATTTTTATAACAGGATTCGTAAATATTCATTATTAATATTCATATATTTTATAATTCCTTTTATAATATTTCTGAGACTTCAATAAATAATGAAATAGAAGAATCTTATGGCAACAATTCGGATTATTCACTACAGACACAAAAGTAACATAACCATTTAAATCGATAAGACATTGTGGTATCAAATGCACCACGACCGTAACATATAGAACAGATTGAAACTTACGACTTGCGACTTGACCCTAGAATAGGTGCTATAAAAACCAGTTGGATTCTAAGAACAAGCCATACTGTGAGATTTTGTGGGTAAGTCATTCAATCTTTGATGACCTCATTGTGGTGAATGTTTTCAAATTTATAATGAAGTATATACTTATTTGTCTAATGTTGTCTTCAAGCCATTCCTATAAAATAAATGTAAAATTAAAACTTGTTAAGTAAGTCTAAGCGTAAAAGATACTAAAGCACAAAGACATTGTTCGGTTATCTTAGATGTAAACGAACTAAGAAGATAACAGGCAACGTGTGTAAACAATACTCTTGCCTAACGCGTTGCACAGAACAGCCAGACTGGCTGCACTTGGAGTGTTAAAGAGCGTCAGAAGATCAACAGAAATAACAAACAATAAACAAAAGATGTTGATGTTGACTATTAATTGAAAACAAGGTTAATGATGATGATTTAGGGCTCTATAAAATTAGGTAAATTAATGGTAAGATTAGGAGAACTAATTACCTACTAGTTATTTATGCGATTACATTTTACCTAAAATGTCTTACTCTATAAAATTGTGTGATAGTTCTAATGTAATCTAAGGTACCTACCTAAAATGTTTTTATCCAGAATCGTTTTTTAATCTAAATAGAGTTTCAGTTTCTTTATTGGTAACGAAGTATTTCATATGAATATATTTAATCCACTGCAGCTGTTTCCCGCGCTCTTTTTGTATGCGTTTTTAAACAAATCACATTTTGATTTTCGTATGAATAAAATATTATGAATAAATATTGCTGGACAATTCACACATCGACATCTAGCCCCGTGGTAAGCTCGCAGCTTGTGTTACGGGTGCTAGATTTCTGATATACTTAATATAATATACATACATAGATATTTTTTTATTATACATATATAACACCCAGACACTATGAATAGGTAGTAAGTACTCTAAATGAAATCGTTGCTAGGAACCTTCTAAAACTTAGCACAACTAACATTGAGATACAGTCTTAAGGCAGATAATGCCATAGAATGATTGGAAAATGAGTTACTGAACACCAACCATACTTAAAATACACAACACCCTTATGCTTGTTTGAGTACAACACAATGTTAGTAGTTTTCTAAAGAGTGCCGCCATCTTTGTAAATAAAAGTACTAATATAATATTGTTATGTTAAAACAGATAAATAAATAAGATCGAGCCGAGGCCAACTGGAACCTGAGTGATGCAACACTAGATGAGTTCATTCTAGACAATAGTTACCTTCACTCGTGGCCTCTAGAGTGGTAACCACAGTATTCTCTTACGCTTCTACCGAGATTTGGACTGGATATTTTTAATATTTCATCATATTTTAAAATATAATAATTATTTCCATAATAGGTATTTAAGTTATCCAAGTTTAATCATAACAACTATTTCTAGGTAAATTAAAATAAAATATCAGTACTATTAACGATAAAAAAATAAATTGAAACAAGTAGGTACGTCGGACGTCCACCAACAAGATGGACAGATGATCTGATCAATTTGCTAGTTCACGGTGGATGCAAGTTGCATCTGACCGTAACACCTGGAAATCATTCAGGATGGCAGTCGACGTCCGATGGCTGAAATGATGATGATGAAAACAAGTACAACATCTGTACGGTTTCTGACCACCCCACTGTAATTCAAAACAATTTTGCTTCAAGAAAAAGGTTTTAGAACACATGAGTGCACATGTTAACGGAGATAAAGCAGGTACGGTTGACTATCACACGTAAGGCCTTTCCAAGCTAATTTAAGACTTACGTATATGAAAATAGGATAATGTTTTGTATGTACAACTGTACAAGCAATGTAGGAAGCAAATTACTTCACAGTTTGAACGAATCGGTCTTGGAATTCGAACTCACGACTTTACGGAGCAGAGGTATAGAATGTGCGGGTGTGCTGGCCGTTGATGTTGACATTTCACACCATTTGTCGTGTGTCGAATTCATTATCCAGGCACGAAAACCGCCTAATGTTTTTATATTTAAACTAGTTTTCAAAACATTTTAACAAGTATGTAAAACTTATTTACGACCAGAAATGTAGTTACTTCTCTATGAGGCTGCATCAAGAAATCACAAGATATGTTATTTATAACCTAAGATTTAAAAAAATACCAGAATATAGATGAAGACTGCTGGACACAGCTAGTGTTATTTAAAATCATACCAGTATACAATGAGTTATTCAAATTGCATATTGTATTATGATATAACAGTTTAAAATCAACAGCAAGGTTCGTTGGTCACTTGCGTTACTTTGTGCATTATCAAACGTTTATGTAACGCTTATGTACCTTGAAAATGTTAGGAAGTCGTGACGAAACGAACATGCAAGTTTCTTGATTAGTATTGGTATATAAACCTGGTAATGTAAAATATTCGGTAAGTAAATTAAAAAAGTTCTAAGTACTTATAGGTTAATTCTTGAATACAGTTTAACACATTCAATGCCCGTACACGGGGCGAAAACATTTACGTGCATCATGGGCGCTGATAGAATCCACTGAATAATTTCAGTTGATTTGATTTAAGTAAAAATAAAGTATGGTTTCCCTTTCGTTTACAATTTGAGTATCAATATCAACAGCTACATTCCATTGCTGTACAAGTTAAAGGTATCATTACCCAAAGCGATTTCTCAAATTAATAAACCTGTTAGCCAATTACCATCACGCCTATACTTTTTAAAATAGCTATAAAGATTCATAAATGCATTAGTGAAAGCTGATAAGCACGTCAATAAAGTAATGAATGACAATGGCAGTACCCATGCGGTTTGTTTGCCTCCACATTATATCTGTGTTTGCCTCATAGGTCGATAAAAAATAAATCGGTCGCGAACAATGCTTTAGAGTTTCACTATTCAAGTTCTTGGTGGTATATTGATGTGACAATGTGATTATGTTAAAGGAACTAATGTGCTTACGAATGTTTAATCTAATTTGACTAATATGGCTGTCTTTTTGTCAAAGTGAACTTAAGAAAAGATCCGTAAGAAATACCGAAACAAGTAGATAGACTTTTTAAAAATATATGTTTTTAATTGCTAAAACAAAAGTAAATATCTTACTTAATCTGTTGAACCAAAGAAGACACCACACGAACAACATGTTGAGCTTAAAAAGTTGGTTCTAAGGTATTAAGTACTTTTATTTCTGAATCTGAGCTACATAAGTAACCTAAAGTTGCTATATGCACAGTAGTTGTTACTCTGACTCACAAAATACTGCTAAAATAGGCTGCCACGACTAACATTAACCTACATGCATGACACTTGAATAAATACAAGACAAACATTGTGTGATTACAAAACTTTCAGATTGTAATGTTGAAATAATTGAAATAATAAGGCATAGGTAGGTATAGTTTTTTTTACTATGATAATTAGTGTATCTTTTTTAAGGTGTTTTGACCCCGTCTGCGTCGTCGTTTAGCAGTATGTAGATAATAGAGTGAATGTCTTCTGATGCTATTGAATACTCAAAAAACTTTTAAGTTAGAAAGAGGTTAATGTCCTTTTACGGTGGCAGGAAGTGGTCTGTTAATTGAAATCCATAGCTTCATAAGGTAAAATAGCTTCTCAAAGCAAAATCACCAGTTACTAATATTTTGGAATTTACTTAATGTCGTTTTGTATATATGTATATACTGAACTAACTAACTAAGATGGTGACCTCAGGTGAACTAGCCTAGTACGCTTGGTGATTACACTAAATCCTCTAACACCTATAGTGGATTCTACTGGAATCCTTGAGTTCAGCGGTAGTTATATTTATTTTTATAGTGATTGACTCTCACAAGCTTTTTAATATGAAAATGTTGTTGTTTTTTAGAAAAGACATATCAATGTTATAATATAATATCGTCGGTGTCGAGCGAGAAGTCACTAACTACAAAAACCGTGTTCCGAGATAAACGCGTTTTAAGATTTTTTTTGTCTTTAAGCCGTAATATCTCTGTAACGCAAATAGATAGCAAATATGTTTCTTTGAGGAAATTATGGCAAATTTATCCCAATAATAAGATTTTCAATAATATTTGAAATAACCATATTATAATGAGTAATTATAACAAAATCTTTGAAAAAAGAGCAGTTAATGACTTTTGCCAAACACTGCAAACAGATATTGTGTAAACATTCTGTTGAGTTAGTGATTTATTCATGCAACTAATTTAATAATGTTAACTGTGATTTGAGCGCGATTATGACCTAATATAAGTGTTTTTCACGAATTATGAAAAATTAATTAAACTCTTTTATATGAGATGATAACGCAGCGTCGGACGTCCACCAACAAGGTGGACAGATGATCTTATAAAGGCTACCAGTTCACGGTGGATGCAATTTGCATCCGACCGTAATACCTGGAAGTCATATAAGGAGGTTTATGTCCAGCAGTGGACGTCCAATGGCTGAAATTATGATGATGATAGTAGATGATGATAAAAGCATAAGCGTGTTTTAACACTATTATGAAAACAAGCAGTGAATATTATTATTTAATTATATTAATTTGATTAAAAAGAATAAGATTTCATCAAATAACAATCATCATCATTTAAATAAAATTAACTTTCAATACAAGTATGTTTAAACACTATTATAAAACTAACAACGAACATTACAAATAATAAGTTTGTTAAAAACAATCATCATTATTTAAACCATCAACACACACATACGTTTAAATACAATAAATATAACTTAATCTTGCAAAGACAGCATAAAAAAATTATATAGTTAGCTATAGACTCGTATGTCAATGTTTATTTTAGATAAGATCTAATATTCCTCTTCTGCATTTCTTCTCAAGTGTCTAGTTCTGAAAGCGGTTCTGCATTGTCTTTTATTACTTCGAACCATGAGTAAAATTCAATAGGAATTATGTCAGTTCAGTATAGGTTGGTAAAATATTCCATAACACCCATAATAGCGAATAATGTCCTTGATACAGCAAAAGAAACACGGAATAAGTGATAAGAACTGACCAAAAACGAATGATTCTTTCTTCAAAAATACGATGGGCAAAGGAAAAGAAACATTTTTATAAACCTATACTGATCTAATATTATTATTCCTGTTGAATTTAACTCATTGATCAATCAATTCTCATTTACTAAAAAAATATCGTTAAGAGTGTCTAGCTAAATTAATAATGCTGCCTATCCAAGGTATTTTTATAATATTGATTATGTTATAACGAATGTAGGGTAAAGATGATTTAATGTTATTTTTTCATAATTTAAAGTTTTTATGAAAGCTTATTATTTGTAATAATGTTCGTTGTTAGTTATATATTTATAAACCTTTGTGGTTTCTGGGTGTTATTAGATATTATAATTATCTTGAATAATTTGTTATTGATGCTAAATAAATAATAATAGTGTTAAAACATTGTTGTTACCTATTCCGTATTGGAAGATAAATTTATGTATTTTTACCTTGACATACATAATGGTGGTATTAAATAGTGAAAAACATTAACATAAGGTTATACTTTTGCTCAAATCACAGTAGGTACACATTACATGGATAAATGTGCCAGATGTTTTACAAAGTCCTACTATCAAAAATATATAATATTGCTTAAATATTTGCGTGAGTTATAGGTATTTGCATTATATATAAAAAAAAATTTATAATGTACAGTGATGGAAATAATAAATAATCAAAATATGACAATACATAATTAAAAATGAATTGTACCTACTATAAATTTCGTAATTCTTGATTTCACATAAGTGCGTTAGTTATTTTTATCATCTGAAAATCGCAGGATGCACGTGTTCTTTTAGTATGAAGTCATTAAGATCAATTAGTCATTTAAAATAGTAACAAAATTCGAGAATTTAGTTATGCACATAATAACTAAGTGCAGTTAGTGACTTGTACGCAAATGCTTATTCCTTTTCAAGGCATCGTGATGTATTAAAAAGTAACTAAGTGACCTTAGTGAGAAACGTTTGTTCTACATTTCACCAAAATATTTAAGTCTAATAATACTTAAGTGAAGTTAGTTACTTTTAATCATACAGTTTATTGCTATTACAGGCACTTAATGAT
Organism: Chloroclystis v-ata; assembly: GCA_963691955.1. Taxonomy (NCBI): domain Eukaryota; kingdom Metazoa; phylum Arthropoda; class Insecta; order Lepidoptera; family Geometridae; genus Chloroclystis; species Chloroclystis v-ata. Next base: position 2,587,672 of record OY829902.1, on the reverse strand, counting down.
TTCTGACATTTTTATATTTTCTAAAATATATAGAAATATCATTTTTTTATATTCTCACATGGTAGATTATAGGTTTAAAAACACTTTGGCATCATTAAGTCATTTTGGCCAAAATGGCAATTAGTGACTTCTCGCTCGACACCGACGATATACATGCAAATAGGTACCTACCTAATGAAATGAAGATAAATGATTATCTATTTCAAAAGTTGAAGTGGGTAAGCTTGTCACTTCTACGCGCTGTATTACCTTAACCTATGCTAATCTGTAAGTTCAACGCCAAAATGGCGATCACACTAGCAACAACTTTATAATTTTGTAAATTTATAAAACACTTGACACTGGCAAATTGCACTTAACTTAGCGCAGAGACCATTGTAAAAACTAGAACTAGAACTAGAAACCTATGCTATTGAATACTGTTGAAATAAACTGTCAAACGTTTGGTTTTGTCATTTCCCAGTTTCAAAACAGACATTTCCATGGATTGTAAGGCGTGTCAATGAATTAGCTGCCTGCGGTCTGGTAATGTCACCGGATCATGTTTAGCGCTCAGTGAGCATGAAACGTTGGGCAATGGTGGTCAAGAACCCTACCTAGGGCATAAGAAACTTTAATAAAATATATCAAGAATTTCAATACATTATCATAATCATTAATCATACTTACATAATATTTTAAATATTTAAAGCAACAAATCTATTAAATAAAAAGAGTCTTGTTAATTACACAATTATTACTCAAGAACGGCTGAATTGATTGGGCTAAAATTTGAGGGAGGACATCGGATAATTTTTACTTCGGGAAAATAATATAAAGCGGGCGTAGCCGCGGGGCGGAAACCTTGTAACTTATAAATTCGACAATGTTATACTTCAGTCAGCGGCCATTTTAGATATTTGAGTTTATTAAATACGAATAATTGTGTAAGTATATCCAGCTTTTTTAATTTATATTATTTTTGACAGTATAATTTCATGAATTTAGTTCAGAAATCACGGTTAACTTTATTGGCAAGCTGGTTTTATAATTGTGAAATGTAGGTACACATGCAATAGCTATCTGGTCCTTTACCAATATGGCAACTATTATCAGTTTGGTATTTATAAATTGCCGAGTATATTAAATAATTTATATTGATCTAATTCATGATAGCTTTGGCGATTTTAAATTTCAAATGAGCAGATGATATCACACATAAAACAAGTTTTTGAACAGGACTTAAATAAATTTAAAGATTTTTAACTTGTATTTTATTATTTGCATGAATAGATGAAAGTTACATAAATTTCTTGTTAATGACAGGTTGATCACTATGACTACCAGATTAAGAAGTTATTCAACCCACCACCATGCATCACAAACTTTGAGAAAACAGCGCGTTTAAGTCTTTTGAACTCAAATTACTCCAACATAAAGTGGCGTATAATTTATGATTATTCAATTGTTTGTATTGTAATAATTACAATAAAACTTTATACTTATAAAGTTTTCATTTTACCATAGACCCTAAGGCTGGCGGTCTACCATATCCCCTGGGTTTAAAAAATAGCACAAAATATTGAGAAGATTCTTCAAAGACGCTAATTTCAGCTACCCAGCAATGGATGGTACAAAAATCTATAGCCTCGCAAAAAATAAGGAATAATTTTATTATGAAAACTATTATAAATGCTTTTCTCTTGGCTGATAGTTGTTACAGAGAGTTCTATGTTAACGTCCTGTGAAAGTCAGTGGCAGATCCAAGCGTGGTTTTAGCTGTTATCAACATTCACATCTTTCACAGGCGACTGCTCAGCTACTACGTAATTGTCATTTATGTGCAAAATACTATGTATATAGTTTACTATATTCAATTTTACTACTTATTTGTAAATTTGATAAAATAAAGAAGACTAAGCTAAGACTAACTTAGACTAGCGGGTACAAACCTTCTAGGAATAGCGGAATACAACTATTTATCCTAATATCAAAGATTATAATAAAAAATATGGGACCGATAAGCAAGAATTCTTTGCGCAGGCACTTCAAGGACAACCATTGATCGTGCGTTTATGCAAAACTAACCGTCTAGTTCATTAGGTTCTAATCCCTATTGTCACAACTTTAAGTCTGAGTTTCCATTACACGAAATTAATTAAACGCAGGTCACGTTGGTACTAGCATAAGCAAAAGAATGATTGGTCGACTGGAAACAGGTTTGTGACTTTTGAAAGGCACATTACGTATAAAACAAGTGGTATTATGAATTTATGACTTATTAGCAAACTTATCGCTATCTACTTAAAATAACATGTATCGCAAATTTGCTAAAGCCATACATTACATGGCTACTATTTTTGTATACTTTTACTTATACTATTTGTAACTTTAACAGTTTATAAATAAAATATTTTAATAGTTGGTTTATGTTTTTATAATATTAACTAGCCAAACCGCTGAAAGCTTTCCTTGCGTTTTTTTACGTTATCTATCTAGTTTATATAATATAGCCTTCTTATATAAATTTACTATCCAACACTCAAAGAATTCAAATCGGACCAGCAGTGATTACCAACTCCACTCAGAGTGCCCACTCAGGACGTTGCCAACACGAGAATACAAGAAAATGTTTTAACTAACAGTGAGACCCACTTTGATTGCGCCGCTTAAACCGTGACGGTCGGAAAGTGTTGTTTATGGTGGAAATACTCTCTAGAATGATAAAATTAGTGTCGACACTGTTGATGATAACGTCAACATTGTGTCCAAGCATATTATTTAACATTTTATTTATGGTTTATAGTTAGCAACTACTTACCCACCATTTCTGTTAGTTTTTCCGTTTTTAGGTTTAAAAGGTGAAAAAACATTCGAATACAGCAGGACAAGGCGCAGACTCAGACGCCTTAGGTAGTTATAAAATAAAATGCGTTCTACGTTACGTATTATCATGATGTTTTAGAGTTTTAATTATACTGTATGATGACTATATTGTTTATATTTAATGTATTTGCTAGCTTCCGTCATGTAGCTTGGTCGTCCGTTAAATAAATGTATTACCGTGAAAGAAATTGGTTCGTGCACAGTTGTTATTGTAATTATGTTTAAATCAAACCTGGTATATAAAAATAATTGTTATTAAAAAAAAGTCAGTTATTTTTTAACTTTCACTTATTCACTGCAATTACTTCCTTCAGTAAGCCGATGACAATTACACAACGAAGAGCCAAGCTTAATGAAAATCATAGCTCGCTTAATCAAGACGTAACATAGATTGAATGAAAGTTGTTGGGCAAGTGATGTAATATTGAAGCAGCGTACATTAAAATAGTTGTGAACAGATATTGCTACAAAAAATAAAACAAAAGAATGCTTTAAAATCAAATTAAAACTCATAAATGACTATGAGAAACGCGAACAAAAGTAAATTTTTCGTTAGCTTCTCAGAAATGCTTTGATGTCTGACCGTATATTATGATTTTGCACTTATACCTGAACTCAGAACGTTTTCTATCAATTATATACGAGAGTCAATTCTATAATTATGTAAAATATCGCAAGGTCTCTTAAACACGAAAGAGTACATAACCAGTAATTAAGAAAACATAGCAAGTAAAAGAAAATTAGCGGAACTTCTAGCAAGAACTAAAACGATAGCGACTTTAGCAAAGTACTGAATATGTTTGTGGTCAGTTTAAGCCTGTTTGTGATAGATACCAATTTTGCCAACAAAGGTAGCAGCTACTTGTTCATGTCCATCTATCATTTTTGAAGCTATTCATTATCTCCATGTGAACGAAACGTTGCATACTAGTACTAGTTCATCTAAGATAACTTCCATACAACATAATGTAACTGACGTAAGCACATTCTCTTTGAATAAAGTTGCGGTAACAAATTCTTAGATTATGCGTGCGAAAGTGCAATTTACCTTGTTATTTGTAATTGAACTTTCTTGTCTCTTGATTTCTAGTTTTACGACAACTTATCAGAAACCATATTAAAATGTCACTAAAGTATTTTGAAGAAATTTAATTTTATAAAATATGGTCTTAGCAAACAGTGTTAGGATACAAGTGTTCATTAACATTTCACATTATTAAAGCATACTTCTACACACAGTGCATATTAGCAAAGCCTACATTGAACGTTAAAATTCGAACAACTTACAATAAACTCTTTTAATCTTCAAATAACGTATTTTCTTTGGATCCAAAGTTTTATATAGACCTATGAAAATAGGCGCAAAACAAAAATGTTAGAACATACAATAAAGCACACAATACAACATCAGAAAATTTATTTTTTATTATAAAACTTTTAAACAACATCGGTTTAACATTTCTTATATTGTTAGAACCATCTCTTGCCTTGGTAGTTTTTCGTCCCTATGTTTATTCTACGCTTAAATTAGTTAGAATGGACTTTGACTTACCCTGTAAACTTGGAGTGGACACCGGCGTTGACGAAGTCGGTTGGTGCGGCGTCGGCGGCGGCCTGCGCCTCCTCGGAGCATGAAGGCCGGGCGCCGACGCCGCCCTGGTGGCCGTCCTGAAGCCCGGGGCTCGGTACCGCGCCGACTTCACCGGACCAGTTGGAGCTCGCTCGGTCGTCGTCGTGATCGAAGGGAGGCGCGGGAGCGAGCCTGAGCGTTGCTCTTCTTCAGGCTGTAAATGATGATGTGGATTACTAAGTGAGACTGTAGTCAATGGCAATTCGACCTTTTGTTGTTAAGCACTGTGTAACTGAGATTGAGTACGAAATATGATTGTATTGGACTGGATTATTCACACAGTTTCTTGCTAGACACTAAGCAACGTTTGTAGTCAATCTTACAAGATTACCAATATTACAACTTATTATTGTATGCAGATATATATCATTCATAGAAAAACACATACTAGGGCCGGCTAAACATTATTATAACTGAATCCTTAGCGGGAAACGAACCTGATAGAGGGGTAAATAAAATATGGATGATGTTAAGAACCGTAAACAGAAAGTTATAAGAGTGACGCAGATAAGTAGGTAAGTAGGTATTAGTAATATTAATGATGCTACGTATCACTTTGATTTCAGGATGAATCGGTACTCCAAAGAATATTATCTATTAAGTTTTTACTACAAGGTACTTTTTTTAAATTTCTTAGTTAAATGTCCATTTCAGCTGTTAGCTGTCCATTGTTTAAAAACTAATATGTTTGCAACTATTTTGGTTAATTAGTAATCATTATTTATATAGTATTGTCCAGTTTTCTCACACTTGTAGTCTTATTTCGTAATCGTTTTTTGTCAACGCTTTGTACAGGCGTGATCGACTTAAAATACTTATTTATACAAGCGTAATCATAATGTGATTTGCGAACCGGTTACAGTCAGGTAATAACAGTGTATCGAATGTTTGATTTACCTATCGATGCAATGTTCCGAACGTTCTAGTTCCATAAATAGCCCTGATAACCATTTCGATCGCTCGGCTGATTGAACTAGGCTTCGTTGTGCAATGGACCCACCATGCGGATCCGTGATAATTACTTATCCGCGCAACGAGCTAAGTGCTTCCTCTCTACAATATTCAAATTGCTACCTGTTATATCTTAAGACTGATAAATCTAGCAAAATATATTTGCAGGTATGTGTTTATTAAGGAATTCTACTGATAATATTAGATTTAGTCCACATTCGTCCTGTGATTATAGGCCCGCATATAAAACAATCTTATTAACGTTAAAGTTCGATGTACACTTCCACGCGAAATCTTTTAAATGGATTCTATTGAAACCATAAAATAATATTGTTTTATCAATTAAACTACTATATCTGTACTGTATCAGATAATCATAAGTTTATGTTATCTTTAAGGTTATGAATTGAACAATCTGTGGTTTGTTTTTTAAATGACAAACATAGACTGACTTACCTATAGAAACAAGTTACCAAATAGAGCTCGGTCATTAGAGTTATGGAAATAAGGGAAAATCCACTTTCCCACGCATTAAGTTTCCACTTTTTATTCCATAAGCGTGTTGTTAGATGTGGCCTAACGTGTCTTGTCTTGATAATGTCAAAGAAAGTAAACTATCTGTCTGATGTTATGCGGTCACTGTCGTCCATTAGTGTTGGCCAGTCGCTTTCTTAGGAAAAAAGTTTCCACAAATAGTTCTGCATTATTTTCTGAACAGGGTTTTAAGAAACTTATTTTTATGGAAGTCTGAAATTATTATTATGATGATATAATAATAAAATACAACTATTTCGTTCTTACGTTCGTTATAAGTACCTACATATTTAGGTTTAAAGCAAGATAAGTAAACTAGTAAGTATTTTTCGAATTAAACAATTGAACTTATGTGATTAATAAGGTATTTTTTAGATTTTCTATTTAGAAATTCGCACTTATTTTTTACGTTATATTAGGTATTAACTTGGGTTTGTTTTTACAGTAAAAAAGATAAATGGAATTTCGTGCGAATGTATCATGCGTGATAGAGATACAGTAATACGAGTATAATAGCCATACAAAAAACAAATCGTATCTACTAAAGTAAATGTTATAACTCTTTTCTATAAACAAAAGAAATAACTGTGCAGAATATTGAAGTTACTCCAAACAAATGTGTGTATCCTTTGGCAATGCAAATATTGACAAGAAGCACTCCAGTTTACAGTACGCAATATCTTACGTAACAAGTTCTAATTTTTACATAACTAGAGATAACTTTCCAATTTTTGATCTAACTGTTATGAATTTTAGCGCAATGTGATTTATGGTATGGTATTGTAATTACTATTATGTATTCCGGAAGTGAATGGAGCGAGCGATCTAATATTGCTCTTAGTTTATGATATCTGAAAAAATGTGTCTGTATAATATCGACTAGTGGAAGATTAATGTGTTTTGTGTGTCAATGACAAGATCGCGATTGCAGATCTGTTTCATAATTTTTATATTAATGCACATAATAATTTGCTACTTTATTATTTAATTAACCTGTCTAACTATTTTTGTAATTAAAATTTCAAGACAATAGAGGTTTTATGACTGTGGCATACATTTTAGTTTTAGTAAGTTCATTGTTTATTTACCAACGTTATCAAAGTTAGCATCTACGACGAAATAAAAGTGTGTTACATGTTTATCTGTGAAATATTGAACTGATAAGAAAGACAAGGTTGACATTGACATTTGTTAAATACCTTACAACACTACATTTTTATATACCAACTTTGATTATAAGACATGTTTTTAGTGAAAAAAATATACAATTTTCACATGACTTACCTCGGTGTCCGGTGCTGAAGCGCGTCGTCTTCCTCGCCACAGTCTATCTTCACTGATGGCCCCACAACTCCTGGAATGGGATCTCTGGGCCGCCAGCTCAACGCCCGCAGGCGATCTCCTGGACTCTGCGCCACCTCCCAACGTTCCTCGCGAATCCGCCGCCAGCAGCGCTGATTCGAAGCTACCACGCCATGAAAACCTCTCACTGTCGCTCGCCACACTACCCCTACTCGCCGCAGCCTCCAATATGTCATGAGATCTACTCCGCGCTAACGCACCCGGCTCCGACGCACTATCATCATCCGTACTGGGAGATGCGCCCGCTGACACTTCATGCATTAACGCAACGAGTCTTCCTCCAATATGTCTCATTACTTTCCCGAATAGAGGAGGCGATCCTTCGCCCGCCCGTTCTAAAGTCGCCGTCAGCATCCGATACGCTCCGACAGCGTCGCGCTCTAATGAACCAGCATCATTGTTTCCGTTATCAAACTTATCGATTATCTCACGGCAACTCTCAGATATTTGTTTTCTTAATACGGATCTACTCGATGTTGTTCCCTCTAAGTCAGAGCCAGCATAATCAGAAGAGTCGTATGAATCACTCCACGTGTCTTCGCTTGATAGGTATTCGACTATCTCACGCACCTCTTCGTCACGTATGCCGGGTACTGTCTTCATTAACCTAGTAAGTTCACTTTCAAAGTATAATAGTTGGGGTGGTTTCGGTGGGCGGGTGGCGGGAGCTTCTGAAGTTTCGTTTGATGAAGCTGGGGTGGACGTTCGTATATTTGGGTTATTAACCATTTGCTTGAAAAATTGCCGCATCTTAGTCATCATTAGATTAGTTTCTTCGTCGGATGACCAGTTATTAAAGCTGTCTTTTCGACTGAGTGGGCTTTTTGGTGGACGGGATAAGACGGGACCTTCAACACGCTCTTCGATATCAGGCCTAATTTCTTCCGTAATTTCTTCTAATTCTATTTTAGGCTCATGAGACCTTGAAAACTCGTTACTAGAATCACCATTTCTTAGTAAGTCATCACAACTACCAACAAAACCACTATCCCTGCTAGTTTGTTTTTTGGATTCGGATAATTCTGATCCTAGTAGATGAAATTCAGGCCGAGGGGATATTCTGCCTTCCTCGCCTTCTGAAACAGACCTCGTATCTTCCCGCGTATCTTCTGTGAATTCAGCTGACTGTCGTCGTTCATCTGCTGGCGAACCTCGCGTTTTTTTGTTTTGTTTCTTCCTTTTATTTTCGCAATTTGAATCGAGTCTTTCTGATGAATCCAGTCTGTTTTCTTCGGTCTCTGTACTTGACCCATCTGAAACTTCTTGAGTATCTTGCGAAGGTTCATCTCCGGTCAGCAAATTATCCAAGGAATTCGAGTGAGAGCGCGGTGTGCCCCGAGCACGTACCAATCTCTTCCTCCTGTGTTCCGGGCTACGCCCTCCCTCGCTGTCACTGCCAACGCTACCTGACCCATCGGAGTCACGCCTTTCCTGAGTAAACCCCATAAAACCGGAAAGAAAATATTTTTCCAAGCGTGACGAAAGCTCGTCATTATCACTACTATTTCGTTTTGGTTGTTCACTATCAACAATTGATTCAGCACCCTCACTGCACACACTAGAGGCATCCGACACTGCTTCCTCGTCATCACGAACATTTCTGCCGTCTCCCAAGCCGAAGAAAAAATACTTTTCCAACTCGGTCGCCGATATAGGTCGCGGTTTTTTCGTAGTCTGTTCCGTTTCGCTTTCTTCGCAACTTTCTTCGATGATCGTGTGCAAAGTGAAGTCTATGGAACGCCTGCAGTAAGCGAACTCTTCGCCGCGGGTGGGTAGCGTAGCTTCATCCCCCGAGTCGGAGTCGGAGGGTGAGGTTGCGTCGTCGTCGTCGTCGTCGTCATGGCTGACGTCCTCGACCCACGAGTCGTCGTCTGCAAGCCCCTCCTCGAGGCACACGACCGCCGAGAGAGTGTCGGCGTTGCTAACAACAGTCACTCCGCCCGAAGGCTGTGCGGTTTCGTCGTCTGATAATTGTTCGCTGTTTTCGTTTCGAGGGCTGGGCGAGGGTTCATGTTCGTTTTGCGAGTTGGTGTGTTGCACTGTGATGTCTCGCATGAGGCGCGTCGTGTCGGACGTGACGACGGAGACGCGGTCGTGCGTTATCATAACGCGGCTAGTGAAGCGCGCGGGGCCGTCCGCACGAGCCGTGCGCGAGCGGCAAACTGTTGTGGCGGCAGGTGCGCGCGCGCCCCCCTCCTCCGCGGTGCAAACCGGCTTGTTGTCGTGCATTTTCACCTCTTCTTGATCCTCCAATAATTCTTTCTTCAATAATTCAGTCAATGTGCGCTCAATTCCTTTGAACAGGTCGATTTGCGAGGTGGACGATGAACTCGAACTTTCATTGTTAAGTTCTGGCGATGATGATAATTTTCGTAATGACTCAGACGGAATTTCCTTTGAAATATTACACTCACTGTCCTGTTTCTCATTTGGTAACTCAACCGAAACTTTTACTTTCATTTCGATCTCAGAACATGAATTATTAGGTGAAAAATTACTGTCAGTACTTTCAGATATGCTACGATATCGATAATGATCATTATCTATGTTATTTGTGTTATCTAAATCACCTATACTTGAGTCGCATGTTGCATTGAAACTATTAAAGGTCTCACAGGTTTCACTTTGCAACATATTAGGGTCGCGTATCTCGCCAAATTGCGACCTAGAACTTTGGTCACCGTCACAAAATGCATTGTTGTGGTTTCGGTTGGTTGTTGAAAGATGGTCTTCTGAAAAATTACTCGATTCCAACAGAATAATATGAGAGCTTTCATCCCCCGTAGAATGACTATCGTTCGAGTCGTTTTCGTCCGCTTCGTTAGGTATTTCCATCCCCACGGCAATAATTTCTAGATTTTCCGATTTTTTATCAAAGGAATCGTCACAATCAATGCCACTGCTATCCGCATTGTCTTCAAGGTCAGATGACGAGTCGACGGGATTCACCACAAATACCCGTGAGAAGCGTCCTCCTCCTCCACCTGAATCATCAGAATCTTCATCGGAGGTAGCGGGTTCTTCAGGCGCCCCGCTCGTGAGGTCATAGCTCCGTCGGGCCACTTCCGCCTCCGAATCACTTGAACCTCCCGAAGAGGGAAATGCATTTTCCGCATTAAGGTGTTCTGGCATAGCATCCACTTGATCCGCAGACAAGCGGTCCTCCTCCGCGATCACCTTTATGTCGACTGACGCAGCGCGTTCGATCGGCGCTTCAGTCTTATCGTTATCGCTATCGCGGGGCTCCTGTTGTGGGGAAGGTTCCGATTGAACCGCTTTATCATTCCTTTCGATGGTAGTCATCTCGAGCCTGTTAGCGGAGGCGGTGGCGGCAGCGGTGACGGCGACGGCTGCGGCCGTAGTGAGGCGGGTGAGTGCGGCGGCATCGAGAGGTAGAAAGCCTGGATAGGTGTTCCAGTGTGGGGCAGGCGGTTGTGTGGGGTAGGCGAGTAACGCGGGCCAGAGGGAGGCCGGGACGGGTACGGGTACTGGGACGGGGACGGCGACGATGCGGGGCTCAGCGCCACAGGAACAGGTGCGCGGACAAGTGGGGGAGGTGAGTTTAACTGGAGGCGGGACGGAGGCCGCCGCGCCCGGCTCGAAGTAGTCCCAGTCGCAGTCGTCGGGCGCGGGCGGCGCGGTGGACGCCGTGGAGGAGGAGTCCTCAGTGTCCTCGCGGCACGACGAGTCCGAGCTGAGGAACACGAGCCGGTAGTCTTCGGGACGCATGCGACCGGCCTCCGGCTCGCTGGCTTCACCAGTCTCGTAGTTGACGTTCCACTCTGAAAATAAAGAAAATAGATGTTTAATGATAAATTGTGGAAAATAGATGTTTAATGACATTTTAGATGATAAATGATGGCATAAAACTCCTTGAAAATAAAACTGTTGAATCATATCTTTGCTTGCTTTAAAAATATGCAAGTAAGAGCGGGTAAGAGTTGTTATACTCTTGCTTATGAAAAGCGAAGAGCAAACAATGATGTCTTTCGAAGATACAAACAGGCACTTCACGTTAACGCAGCGCCTTTCTTAGTTGCTTGAACTTCAACGAATAAGATTGCTCTTAAAAACCTTTCAGGCACTTTTACGAAGCAATAATAAACAAAACCTAAAATATTTTATTTTTAGGCATAATTGCGGACTTACCATGGAATACTATCTAAGAGGGTTTGGCTATGCCACAAACATTATTGCTTAAATTGAGGCTTTAATAATTCGCACCTTACGAGTACATTAAGTACCAACTCTATTATCTACTTTATTTTGACTATTATTATTGTTGACGTGATCTGAGGAATGTCATGGCTGATCACGATGCAACAAGTTAAGTACATCTGACTGTAGAAAGCACCACGGATGGGTGAATCGTGAACTGAAAGCAACATTGCACACGTTATTGAGATGCTAGATATTGCAGAATGGTACCTTGTGGCTCATAATCTTACTGTGGCATTTGTTTAATGTAATATTGTATTCTAGAAACGTAATTTAGAAGGCAGTAAACTTCTGTGTTTGAATGCCCTTGAACTGTATGAAGGTAGGTACTGTATTACGCACAATATTATAATAAATAATTATTCATAGTTTATCTGTTGTTTTTTTTTTCTACTGTTCATACCTACACTAACCCTAAAAGATCTTGAGTTTACAAAGGAGTTCCTATATGCCATTATAGCTTACTTGGGTTGGGTTTTCCCTAATCTCGAATCTTTGTTGAGATTCTAAGAAACTGTCTTTTTGTGTCTGGTCTGAAGCTTTTTATCTTGAGACAGGTCCTGGCCTAAATGCAATTATCTATACTAATATTATAAAGAGGAAAGATTTGTTTGTATGTTTGTTTGTTTGTTTGTTTGTAACGAATAGGCTCCGAAACTACTGGACCGATTTCAAAAATTCTTTCACCTTTGGAAAGCTACATTATCCCCGAGTAACATAGGCTATATTATATTTAAAAAAAAAATTAGGGATCCTTACTAAAACTCCAATAATGTAACATAAGGTGTAAAAAAATGACCTGAAAAATTCCTTACGTCGCGTGCGCTGCGAAAACTATTGATGATAGAACAAAATCATGTACTACAACTTTGCAGAACTCATCATTATCTACAAAAAATGTCGCGACAGCATATGTCTAAATATTATAGTTATGTCACAGTAAGCAGTTTTTTATTCTAAAATATTAATTTTTATATGCCGCCTCTTGAAAGGGTCTTCATTTGTAACTTGGTATTAATCCTTATCAAAATAAATTACTTTATATTCAAGACAGCTTTAATACCTTTTTATAACTTTTTGAATTATTCAATTCGGGCATTTCATTCGGAAGATATCACGAGTTTAAAAATGCAAGTATTAGAAAAAAGTCTAGAAGTTGTCGCTCACCGCGCTCAGCTAGCCAGCATGCGATGTAAACTCCATGTAAGCGTGGGGGGGGAGTCAATGTAATGTATAATATGTAATATCCTAATCCTAATCCTAACATAGGCTACTTTTTTCCCCTGAAAAATACATACTTCGTCGGAAAAATATATGCTTACGCGGAAAAAATCGATTTAGATAAAATTTAGTTTGCAGAAGATACTTGCAAATAAAAGTATATGGCGAGAGACTTTTTACCACGTAAAAATTAAATGCTTCCGCGGGAAAATATATGCTTACGCAGGATAATTCGATTTGGATGAATTTTAGTATGGATATAATTGCAAATAAAAGTATATGGCGAGACGAAGTTCGCGGGGGCTGCTAGTTAAATTATATAAATGTGAATGATGATTATTATCATCATTTTGTGTTTTATACTGCTGAATAAAAAAAAGAAATATAAGTGCAGTTAATTAATGTCACTTAAATACCTACTCGAACTCGACGTAATAATACGTAATTGACGTAATAATATGTAATTGATTAATAAAGTTTTTTACTCTCTTATGTTAGGTAAAACATATTCAATAGGTACATGAATAACTTTAAGGTAAGGAGTTCTAAGGTACATAATAGTTAGCAAACTCTATTCGGTCTTGCATTTACATAAGAGTTTTGATTTAATTATAAGATATAATTCTTATCGGGCTTGATGTATACAGTTTCTGAATAATGCATGACATTTAGTGCTTAGCTTGAATTAAATCTTGAAATAATGCGAACAAAGGAAGAATTGACATAAAAACTATTTTAAAACAATGACTATAATGACGACCTATTTCTTTTCCTCACAGAAGCTGTATTTGATATGATAAGAAACCTTTAATATTTAAGTAATTATTTAGTTGTTTATCACATTTTTACTAAAGCTTGTTGTTATAAAAAGTTTAACAGCCATGCAACCGCTTTGGTCGAACACGTAGTTATAACATCTCTAAGACTCTAGCTTTGTTTAAAATTATCAATTTCTTAACAAATAACCGCTCTGAATAAAGGGCATATAGGCTACTCAGATGGCCTCATTGAAATCAAATCAGCATTCAATTGGACAATGAAAGTAAGAGCTGCATGTTGGCAATTCAAGGCTTGTTGCCTAAGACAGCTCACGTGGGATGATGGAACGAGGTCAACACATGCTTTTGAATTGTTTTTGAACTTTTAAAAGGATAACTTATTATTTTAGCTTTGTTTATAGGCAAACGAAGTTCAAGGACTAATAACCTTCTAGTATTTAATTTTGATACACAACGCGGGTCTTTGTAGGGTAAGTATCAATCGAGTTTTAAAAATGGTTTATAAGACACGATCCATCAATGAAACATAAAATCCTGAACAGACAGTAAGTAGTAAAACTCCTGTAGAGAGAGTTTCAGGGTTTCCAGGGAAGAGGGTCATAATTAATGTTATATGGTAAATATTTTTTTTTAATATGATTGTTTGTATTTGGTTTATAATGCTTTGATACACTGGAATATGCTACCTTGCTATTGATAGAGAATTTATATAAATATATAAAACAAATTTTAGGTCGTATCGTGGCAAGGTGATCTTTTTTAAAGAGCCATTGTAAGTATGTATATACTTGTAATCCTACCCGTAGTCTCAAGTTGCCTGACATGGTCTGTTGGTAAGTCACAAAGCCGGTTCTAAACGGATGGTTTTGCCGGAAACTAACGTACTTTTTACCCGGTGGGACGGTAATTTTATGACCGCATCACTGAATGTAATCTTCTGACTTTAAAAGTTCAGGAAAGAAGAGCACGGTGCTATAGATTAGGGCACTCGAGGTTTTTTATGTGATATCATCATCCAAGTGGATAAATGAGATTGTACGTAGAACAGATGACAGTTGGGTTTCGGAATTATAATGGTGTTGCACAAGAAGATGAATAAATGTCTGGTTAAGTTTGGCGTTGAAAGCCGTTTCATAACTTATCTACTACTTAACTGGCAATTACAAACTAACAGGATAACACACAATGTCAGCTTAGAAGCGGACATTTATGAAACTATTTACAGTTTCTAAATCATGCACTTCCAGTTTTTATTATTATACTGTGAGTTTTATTCCGTAAACAAAGAATAAACAGTACCCAATCATAATTAAAATCTTAAATGTGTTTGTTCATCATTTCTATATTCAACTTCATATGTTTTTGTTACTTCTAATTAATAATGAGTAAAAATGTTTTTGTTTACTGGCAGTAGATCTTTGAGGGGAAATTATTAATGACACTATGAGCCAAATCGTGGACCTGCGGAAATAAGCCGTCTATCTTGTATTGTATAGCGTTTTTTGTTTAGATTTTAAAAACAGATGGTATTATCAGGTAGATCCACCTGTTTCCTCAAAAACTAATACAGAACTAACATCGAATAACAAAAAATGGGCCTATTTCACAATAAGCTAGTAAAGCTTATTATCCAATTTATATGACGGACTAGGTTATATAAGGGGCCTCAACCGCGCGTTAGATGGATTTTCCCGTGGGAATTTCAGTGGTATACGTTACTTAGTGGTTGGCGTTATATAATTATACAAATTCAGACATAGATATTATTTTTTAACAGGATGTTTTATGTGACAGATTACTTATCTGTAAACTAGTTACCAAAAACTTTACGTTTCTGATATTGTAATTGTGAAACGGGCCAATATTATTTATCGCAAACAAATACTTAACTTCGCTTATTTGGTAATCAAAATTATGTATAGATTAAGACTTTGAGCTAAAAGGCGTTGACTTTGACTTATATTTGGAAGTTAATTCGTCAAGATCAACCATTTTGAGTCCTAGAAACCTATTTGGAGTAGCAATTACTGAATTATATGCCGTTTAACGCCTACTGAGCATTTATATCCCCATCCTACGTGATTTCTTGAACGCATTGTGGTAGAGATAATAAATCCTGATTTAAATAACTAGATTACTTGAACTGATTTAAACACGGAAGCAAGTCTCTGAGGCATTAAAGTTAATAAAGGTTTTTTCTTCATAATATTATTTAAGTCAGTTATTCTTAAAACAAAAACTGGGAATATAAAAAGATACAGAAAGATTGTGCTGTATCAGAATTTTTGAGTTTACCATAATATTAAGGCCTAATTTCACCACACTCTGTTTGTGAGTTTAACATCCTATTATGTAATTAACAGTCCATAAATCGTAAACTGACAGTGATTAAACATGACGGGATGTTAAACTAACAAACAGAGACTGGTGAAATTAGGTCTAAGCCTCTTAAAAATTAGAACATTTACTCTGTTAACACCTTCTACAGGACACTGACAGTTTCGTTCATTAATTTATTAAATTACTAGCTGACCCGCCCCCGGTTTCTCCCGCTTTATTCATCTTTCTCATCTTTAAAACCTTCCCTGGGCTACAACTTTTTTTAAGCCAAAAGCACTTATTTCGGCCCAGCCGTTCTTGAGTTACAAAATAACAACTAAAAGTGGCATTTATTTTTATATTTATTTATTTATTTGGAAAACCAACGGCTTAAATATACATAAGTAGTATTATTAATAGTTACATAGAGCCAATGAGAGGTTCTCACGGGTAGAAATTATACATGTAGAACAAACATTAAAACATTAATTAAAGAAGATATAAATAGACAATCGATAAACTATACTAGATACTTATCTCTAAAGTTGATCATGCAAATTCTGCCAACAATTTTTTTTCTAAGTACAAACTTAAATTATAGTCTAAAAAATTATTCAAGCTCACTGTATATTATTAGGTCATCACCACAGCTATCACGATCGCTAGAACAATAACCTTTAGCGGTGGTTGTACGCTGAATTAAGCAACGAAACTGGACAGAAGAAAAAATATTCGTCTTAGGAGCCATCTCATAACTTAGAAAATCAAATGAAAGCATAAGTTTTAACACGTTATAAACTTTATTTGCGAAGAAAGTTTTGTATATAGCTACTGTGTAGGAATACCTTATGCTTACCTTTGATTTGATTTTGATGTTAGGTATCTTCTACCTACCTAGAGTGATCTACCAACCTAAATAAAATAAAGCTCGATCACTTTTAGTTGAATGACTCTACCAAATCGACTTGCGTCATCTTTTGGGCCCATTACTAATCAATTATCACAGATATCCAAGTTCTGGTTGCATGAAATTTCGACTTATTTGGCGATTCTTTAATAGAAATAGAAATGTACCTATTTTATTACCTGCTGAAGATCTCGTAGCTATAATCGTCGAACAAATTATTTATTTATACTTATTGATAATATCATCCATTATTAATTGATCCAATTATGTACGCTAAGTTACCCAATATCCGATTTCCTACCTGTGAAGTACGTCTATGTACTTCCCGACTTGAAACTTACCCAATGTTTTTGTATGGTTTCCTGTGGTTTCGAATTTCAAGGCTTCTTTTTAGCACAATACACTGTAATTAGATTAAAACTTAAGAGTTCCTGTATTTTCAAATTTCAAATTAAATTTCACTATACACAGAGCTATGTTATTTCCAATCACAAAACAATTGAAAATGTGTGCATCGTTCATTCTATTTTTAAAATTCGAATTTCACGAGTGTTCTTCTCTGATAATTTGAGTTTTTATTCTAATGCGGAGGTTTTATTCAGCGGATAAAATCGAATTAGGAAGAGGTTTTATTTGTTTTTTGTGAGGCTAGGGTTGTGCGGCCGCGGGCCCGAGCGCGCAAGCGGATGTGCGGGGAGCCGGCTTGTCCGACTGTTGCGCCGAGACTTGAGTGTTGTTCCATGCTCGATTGTTTTGTATCGAGGTTGCTATGATTACATTGTAGCAGATGTTTGATTGATTGATTGATTCAGATTTTTGTCCGTAAAATCACAAAGATTAACTTGGACATGTCATCACTATCAATCACCCCCCCTTTTTTTTTTTTCTCTTCCCCTGAATTTAATAATGAAAGATACCTACTTCGTTAGTACCTTACCTACCCACCTGAGATTATAATAGTTATACATGGTCATATTACGACCTCTGTGGCGCAGCGGGCGAAGGTCCGCCTGTGCAACGACGCAAGAGGTTGCGGGTTCGATTACCGCTCGGGATAACTATATGTATAATAAAAAATATCTATCTATGTATGTATTTAAAAAAATAAAAAAAATGTTTTTATTTATATTAGGACATGAAACTAATTTATCCCTTTTACGTTCGTATTTTAATATATATAATTTTTGCGTAAGTGACCTTATCTTATAATTTTGTATATAGGTAGGTAAATATCTTAAGCTTAGTTATATATTTTTAACAATCTATCGATAAATACTATCGACTTTTGAGTCTACTAACTTCGTGACTCACCTCGCGTCTCAACGCCAACAACAAAACGCTACCTAGAACTAAAAGAGCGTATCTAACAGGCTGTATTGGAACAAAAAGGCTCTACCTTTGGCCAGGTCGAAACTTTACCACAAAAAGCATTCAAAGTGGCTTTTACGGCATATTCGAAGTTGTCAGGCTACGAACAATGAACTTGCATTGGCGAACTAGACCAAACACTTCGCCGGAATTATATGGAACAAGTTTATAAGAATCGTCTCTTTTGTTTGCAGAAGTGGGACGTAGGGTTAACCGATTTAGTAGCGAGATGCCTACTATCGCACTTAGCCGACTTTTACAAATTTTCACACAATAGGTTGCATAACGACAACTTAATGAAACCTCAGTATAAGTAATCGCACTACGCCTACTCTTTTTATTTTTTTACTGAAAAATAGCAGCTTGCCATATTTTTCTCTCATCGTTTCGAAAATATCATGATGCCTATTTTTGTACAGTCTATTTCTTAAGTGCAAGGAGATAAACAAAATATTTAAAATAAAATAATAGTGTCATCATGTCATGTCATATTATGACTTATGTCATTTAATTCCAGCGTTCGAGTAAATGGAATAAAATGAATAATAATTTTATAAAATACTAGCTGACCCGGCAAACGTTGTTTTGCCATATAAATAAAAAATGCGGGGGTGGACTACCCCTTACATTTAGGGGGATGAAAAATAGATTTTGGCCGATTCTCATAGATACCGGATAAGCACAAAAAATTTCATCAAAATCGGTCAAGCCGTTTCGGAGGAGTATGGCAACGAAAACTGTGACACGAGAATTTTATATATAAGATATTCAAAACTGTGACGTTGTTCTAATTAAAAATACGTACATACAAAATATGTATAGCTTTCGTAGGTACTTGGTGTAAATTTAAGATAAGCCACACACCTAGTTAGTTATTTTTCTTATTAATCGGTGGGCGTTGCGATCTGCGACAAGTTTTATACTTCTGCAGGTCGCATCACTGCCTATTTTGTTATTTGCCTCAATTATATTCTTTAATAAAGACTTTTTATGTTTATGTAATCAGTATTAATAATTATGTTTGTAACAGGGTTCTTGGTCATTGTGGCGTGGCGGAAATATTAAAAAAATAATAATACATAAAACGACATACCTTCGGTACAATTACAGTTTTGTGTTTAATTGTACATTCAGTAGGCAACACAAGTAAACAATATACCGATAGAAATGAAAGTAGGCATTATGCGACCATATGGTCTATTTAGAATAAAGTTTGACGAAACGCAATTTTCGGCATAGTGCGATCACTTGTATGGAAATTTCAGAATGTTGTCCTTGCGCTACATACTGCAAGTAAAAATTAAAAAATGAACTAAGTGCGATAGTAGGCATCTCGCTACTAAATCGGTTAACCCACGCACGCCTGTTATCTAACTGTCTGTGGATACTATTCTACTGCACAGTAATTTAAAATAAATTTCTGAAATTTAAATATAGAAGAAACAAAAAAGGAATGCTTCCAAAAGGTTTGGCAGGCAGAGTTCAATAGTAGAATAGAAAAGAGTATTCCCGAGTAAGACCGAATACAGCACGAAAATAATCCTGAAAAGAAATTATAGATTAGACATCGTCATATACGTCCAACAACAAAATGTCGGCAGCACCAAATATACAATTTTTTTCTACCAACTAGAAATATATGGAAGTCTAGGCCTAGCAGTGGACGTCTTACCGTTGAATTGACAGTAATAATCTGAGAAAAACGTCTATTTAGCTTAATCAAGAATCTAAATAGAATTACACTGTTCTTAATCAAAACTAATAGATCCCTAACTGTACTGTAACTTTATTTTATAGCTTTAACGAACCGTGAATAAAACGCTTGCACACTTTTTGCTGTAATAATAAATGATGGACAACTTTGTACGCTTTTTGTCAGAAAAACCTTGTGAATCTCTTTGGAGGTCGTAAAATGTAGTATTATTTTAAACCTATTACCAAGATGGGTTTGGTGGTAGGCTGTCTTGGCCCTGGAGAAAAATCGTGTAGGTAGGTAACTACCTACCTATAGTTGTTAATGTTACCTTGAATGGGCAGAGCATATACCAGTATATACACTTACTTTAGTTAGACCAATTAAACTAGTCAGTATACTATATTTATCAAACTACGCTTTATATTATTACTATCAAAGTTCAGTCAGTAGTTTTAAAAGTTATAGTAGCCAGAAGGTACCAAAGTAGTAGGTATAGAACAGATGGCCGATAGTTTTGGAATGGAGACCGCGGATCGGAAAACGCAGCGCCAAACGTCCACCAACAAGATGGACGGACTTGTGAAGGCTGTGGGCTTGCGGTGGATGCAAGCTGCGTTCGACCGCAATAGCTGAAAGTTATTAAGGAAGACCTATGTCCAACAGTGGGCGTCTTATGGCTGAAATGATGATGATGAGTAGGTACTTAAAATAAAGAACTACCTAGAATGTTTTACTACCTCATGGAAAAGATTTCAACGCACTGCTTTGTTCAAAAAAATTAAAAAAATAAATCATCTGATTCGAACGGATAAATTAAACTAGGTATTTCTTGTATACTGTTGTTATCCGTACATCAATAAACATTACCTTTTGAGCTGTTTTATTTGCAAGATAATTATGGTAGTAACAATGTAACGTAGCGCCATCTCTCGTAAAACGTGTGCAACCCATTGCAACCGCAACTTATGAAGTTACGAGCTTTTACGTAAGCGCCATCTATGAGTATTTTCCACAAACAAACATGTGAAAAGGAAAACTTAAGCTTATCTGCGAACACAACAGATGGCTCTCATAATAATCTTATAGGAATTAAACATCTTGAAAATTGACTATAGTTATTATAACTACATATACTAGTGTTTTATGAACATGATGTTATCATATTTATCTTATAAGTTAAGTATTTGAGTGTCTTATTTTTCGGTATAAAAAGTTTAATTAAGTAGGCACTTAAAAAAACACTAAAATTGATAAAGCACTAGTAAAACGGAATAACGTAAAACTTTGTATTCTATTATAAGTATTTTTAGCTTTTCATAAAGCTATGAACTAGCATTTGATTAAAGTATTCAGATGTTAACTAAACTATGTACTTATTACAAATATTACATCTGTTATTGGTAAAAAGTAGAGCTAGGATGTGAGCTATATCCAGATTATTTAACTAAATCGGTTTTTTTACAAAATTTTATTTACCAACTGAAAATCTATGGGAATGAGGGAATGACAGCGCGGCTCTTACGGTCGTAAGAAAATGGTCATAATGATAATGTAAATTGAATTTAATCCAATAGCTCTATTATATATTATGATTGAATGAAATCCAATAGCTGTATTATGTATTATGATTGAATAAAATCCAATAGCTAGATATATTTAAGTTTAATCTTCTACTACCTGAACAATTATTTATTAATAATACCTCAAGTCCCTTTTCCCTGTCCCTATAAATTACTTTTGATCTTAGACGACGTTGTTGCGGGTTTCATTCCCGAATCGGGACAAAAATTTGTTTAATTTGACAATATTATTTGTTCCGGGTGTCCTTTAGTCGTATTTGACAACATAATATAACACCCATTATTAAAGGGAGTACTATTCATATACCAGCACCATACGCCGTCTCATAAACCTACATAATAGCTAAATAATGTCCTAATACTTACCTACGGACCTTGGATAGCAAGATGTATAATGAATCTATAAATATGCTAATAGGAACGATACTTGCACCTACAGTTCCTACCTACTACGCTAAACTACAATGACGTTTCATAGAAAGACGCGATAGCTATGATAATGCACAGTATTGCTGACCTTGCGCGTGCGCATCTGTGATAATATTTACCTAATACAGGCTGTGATAGATAAGAGGTGCTCTGTGTAGGATTTAAATTAGACATTCTTTGCGACCACAGATAACCCCCACTAGATAGTCCATTACAATACTTTTGTTCCGATTAAAACGCACCGAAGTTGGAGGAAGGCGCGGGTTGCGGGGACTGGAGCAAAGGCGTTGTGATTGGCTATTTCAAGGTCGCACTTAGGTCGCGGGTTGGGAACATTGAATGAATTTGTCGATAATTAATTTCGATGATTCGTTTTAAAATTTCATATTAAAATGAAAATAGCATCATGTAGGTAGGTAGATTATGTATTTATTTTTGGAATACACAAATCTGTAGAAATTAAAAAATAATATGATTAAAAGCTAAGCAGTTTCAACACAAAGTTTTTCACGCAAATGTATACAAACATTTTAAACTAATGTTTTATAGATAAGTAAAAACTCTACTACTAGTAATTAAATTAAAAATAATAAAATTGTACACGATAATGTAGGTATATAATACGAGTATTATTAGTTAGTATTATACAGATAATTCCTGCCTGATAAATTGAAAGAAATAAATATAATGACAATACCATCTCAATATATATATATTTTTTATACATATACCTATCATATGAAAACTTGTTTCTTTAAGAAACTTGGGTGCAGAAATAATAATCAAATAGCAGTATTTCTCGGTCCTGCCTACAGAGCAGATATAGCAGATATGTATTTGCTCCGTGGTCCTGCCTGTAAGAATTTAAAGATCAAATTCGTAATCCTCACCCCCATATTAGTCGGAAACGATACCCATGTTGAATTTTTTAGGGAAGGGGGGACAGGGGGGACATTCCGGGGGTCACAACACGGCTCGCTTCGCTTGCCACGCTGTTCCCCGTGGTCGCATCGCGGCTCGCCCTTAAAATATTCGTCAAAAATAGGCCAATTTTCGGTTTTTTCATAAAAAAAGGGGTTTTAGGGGGGCGAGGGGGTCAAAATGTTTTGCTATTCAAAACTATCTAACCTCCTCTACATGACTGTGAAATTTTTTTTCCTCCAAGTCTCACCGTTTGGGAGATACCAAAAGGGGGGGTGAAATTTGGGGGAAAAGGGGAGGTAATTTTTTTTTCTTCCAACTCAAGAAAAATCCCTCTATACGACTCCGCCATCGAAAACCCTATAAAACTAATATTTCTAGGTGTACACTTTAGAGGGGGAGTTTTTTTGGGGGGAAGGGGGGGTGAAAAAATTTTTTTTTCGCAATCGTTTGCCCCCCTCTATACGACCCCAAAAAAATATTTTGTCAAGGAGCTACCATTATGAAGATACCATAGGAGAGGGGGAGGGGGAGGGGGAAATTTGAAAAAGTCGGAATTTTCCCAAACTCACCCGGTGTTCCCCTCAACGATTCCGCAAAAAAAACATACCTTCCCATCCACCAACAGGGAGAACAATTATGTCAGTCAGTCAGTGAGTCAGTCAGTGAGTGGTAATTTAGCTTTATTTGACGACCTCTGTGGCGCAGCGGGCGAAGGTCCGCCTGCGACGCAAGAGGTTGCGGGTTCGATTCCCGCCTCGGAACAACTATTTGTATGATCTGCAAATATTTGTTCCGGGTGTCTGGGTGTTATATAATATGTATAATAAAAATATCTATATATGTATGTATATTATATTAAGTATATCAGAAATCTAGCACCCGTAACACAAGCTTCGAGCTTACCACGGGGCTAGATGTCGCTGTGTAAAATTGTCCAGTAATATTTATTTATATACCTATTTATTTATTTATTTATAGATAAATTATAGGTAAATAGCTAAATAGGTAATAATTTTACCTATATTACCTATTTACCTATATTAGCTTTATTTATAGGTAAATAAGTAAAATAGGTTATTACCTATTTTACCTTAATTTTATCTATATTACCTATTTACCTATATTAGCTTTATTATATACCTATACTATCTATATTAGCTTTATTATAGGTAATATAGGTAAAATAGGTAAATGACCCCTGGCCCTGGTTTATGGATAATTTAGGTAAATAGGTAAATGACCCCTGGTTTTTGGATAACTTATTTATTAGAATGTTTACCTTTCGCTTATCTACGTCGTATACCATTTTTAACGATTTCGACTCGAATAGAGAGAAGTGAATGCACAACACAACCCTTAAGTTACACGTGCCATCGCCGAAAAGGACAACGAGTGCAATAAGCGCAATGCGGAAAAGAGACAAGTGAACGTCCTTCGTGCGAGGCCATTGACTTCTTTTATAACTGGTAAAATTGTAATTATTTTACTTACCGGTGAAAAGTTATTCCATCCTTTTGGTAGTTTGATGTTCTAGATAACTTTCCACACAATTTCACTGCACAATTTACCATTGTAATTTATTAAACCAATTTTTGAACAAACGATTAGCAGTTCTCGCGTCTGACACTTGGTCGCAACTAAAGCAGTGTTTCGAGGCGTCGCTTTACTTAGGGCGATCTGCCCATATGTTTGGTTTGGTGCGCGGTCGTCGCCTTTCATGCGGTACCTATCTATGTGGTTTTACATTTTAGATTAGTATGTCAAGTACCTACTTATTTAATCAAACGTTATCTAAAAAGTCATTTAATAATAATAATAGAATCAATAAAATAATTTAAATCATATAAAATTAGATAGGTAAGTAGGTACCTATTTCAAAATATCAAAATTTATCACAAATAATTCATTTTACTGAGTACCTACTCTATAAACATAGATATTTAGACGGTTTATGGATAACTTATTTATTTGAGTGTATTTCATACAATAATACCGAGAGACCCGCTTATCTACGTCGTCTATCATTTTTAACGATATCGATTAGAATGTACAACACTAACGTTACACGTGCTTTCGCCGAGAAGGACAACGAATGCAATAAGCGCAATGCGGAAAAGAGACAAGTGAACGTCCTTCGTACGAGTAGCCATTATATGCGGACCTCTTCACTTGCGTTAGACTATAGAAACGTATATGAAGTTCACGGGTCTGACATTTGGTCGCAACTAAAGCCGTGTTTCGAGGCGGGGCTTTAGATATGGTTGGTTTAACCATATGTTTGCCGCGCGGTCCTCGCCTGTTATGAGGTATCTGGGGGTTATTATATCTGTGTTTGCGACTAAATGATGCGCATTGCATACATTTTAAAGATATTTACTATTTTATATATTATAGGAAAAGCAAAATATCGTATGGAGTGTTTATATCTACCTAAACCATTTATTCCTACAAAAACAGCAACGTTTCAGGTTGAATAAACTTATATGAAAATATCTTATTGAAATCTATGATAACTGTAATAAAGCAGTGAATTTATCCGCTGCCTCGCCAGAAATTACAGAGTACTGCAGTATATAAAAACCTTGACAAGTTTTCATAAAACTATTAGAAAAGTAAGTACTTATAGTTTTACGTCAACCGACATAATCACAAAACAAGACATTGTGACGTTATCTGGAGTTATCTAAACATTATGCAAGCAAAAGTATATACGTCGCATTAAATTGGTGCAAAATGCTTATGAGATATATTGTGCTTATGATAAGAATTCTTACCTGGATTATTAGTCGTCCTGCGTCGCCGTGCTCTTCTCACAACAGTAGACACCAATGAGTCCATCTCGCTCCCCGAGTCCCACCTCGGCCGCCGGACCACAGGCAGTGGCACCACTCTACCATCATCAGTATCCCTATCACTACTAGTCGGCGGTAAGTTCGAATCATCACTCTCTAGTTTCACTTCACGATCAACACTGATATGGTCCGGTAAAGGATGAGTCAAAGTTCGTCGGATGTTGCTCTTTCTGTGTTTAGATTTCAAGGAGCCTTCGGACAATGAGCGCTTGGTTTTGTCTGTTTTCAAGTCCCTTTTGAGATCGGACGGAGATAGGGACTTCTTTCGGGAGTTGCGACGCTTGTTGCAGCGCCGTTGCCGGCTTGATTCTCTGGCGGATTGCATTGTGACATTTGGGTCTGTAACAATATAATTATCTGAATTACATACTGTATTGAGCATAAAGGTTTTTATGGATAATAACGGAGTTGTGTCACAGCTTGTAAGCTTTATTTGCTTTGTCAAACCTCGTTGAATATATTCTGCAACTTGGTTAGTAACAGTCTTTAGTAAAATATTGAACGTCCATATTTAATGGATAAACTGTCGTTCCTTTCTTTACTATTAAGAAATTTTTGTATACACTATTTTAATAATAAATAAACTTCATTTTATTACGATTATGCTTATGTAAGAGTAAACATTAAATAAGTCGTAACAGGGCAAAAAGCAAATCGAATGGTCAAATCAAAAAAAAAATCAAAAATACTTATACTACAGCACGTAGCTACACAAATTTACATTTAAAACATTTAACAAATAAAATAACATACACAATGGGTGTGCTTAACCCTTAAAGAGTTTTCTTACAGCAAACCTGGACATAAAGAAAGAAAACATTTACAAGGTGGGGAGATAGTGTACATAACAACTACATTAGAAAACTTAATACAGAAGAGATAACTAATAATAAATACTAATCATAGTAATAAATACCTACACACATATATACATATTATATATACATATATATACATATATTTAAATATACTACTACTAATAATACATAACTAATAGATAACATAAATACGAATGGTTTTTAAGTAAGCTTCAGAATATTAAAGAAGTTTTTTCTTTTTACTTTCCCTTATTTCCTCCTTTCTTTATATAATAAATGCGTGACTTAAATGAACTTTTCCTAGCTTTTGTTTTACTATAAATGGTTCTGTTACCTTATCCTTTGTCATTGCTTTGTCTTTGATATTACCGCAGTTGCAAAAACCATTTTGTAATCAGGAAGGATAACTTGAATAGCCTAGTTCGCGAACAAGTCACTAATGGCTTCAAGACAAACAGCTTTTAACATTAAACTATGCAAGTTGCGATCATTTAATAAGATAATTGAGTCACGATGTTCGAAAACTCGGTACCTATATAATATATAACCACTAACATTTTGTAAACCTCTTTAATATAGAGCTATTAATGTATTCGTTTGTGTCATCAGAAATGTTATTTACCTTGAAAGTAACTTGAGCTGAAAAGTTTGCCGTTTATAAGTTCAAGTATATAATAATATGCAATAAGACCGCCCATTACCCATACGTTTTTGTAGTTGTTAAGTTCTTATGTAAATATTGATTATTGGTGTGTGTAATAAAGAATTATCTTATCTTAATTGTACCTTATGGTACTTAACCGAAAGGGGACTCTTCAATGACGTTGCAAAAACGATTCAATATGATTAAAGAAAACTCAAATGAGTTTAGTAAAAGAGACGTACGTTTTGAATAGCGATTATTTTCATAGGACTAGGTATGAAGATACGAGAACATCTATCTATATTATTTATGAATAATTCATCAAACCAAATAACATCTCACTCTTCAGTGTATTTTTTTGTATTTATTTATTTATCTTAAAAGTAGGTACATATCTTACAGTTTAATTCTGCCAAACTAAACAGCAGTTTGTCTGCAGCCCTTCTCGCAAACAATACTCGTGTATGCACCTTAATCTACCTTATACTTAATCTATCAATGTAGGTACTTAAATTTATATCTTATTGTGTGTCTTACTTTAAGTGTGAGTACGGGTCTCCCCAATAGATCCTATCAAAAGTCTTGGAGGATTTGGTAAAATTACGGTGGGTTGGTGAGCACACTAAGTTAGTACAGAACACAATTGGATCCCTTAGAAGGTTTTACGACATCTACGGGCAGAAATGTGTTCTCCAGACGGCACTTTTCACTTATTGCTTATTGCAACACCAATTAGTTCTTCGTAGAACGAAAGTAAGTGCATTCGTTCTGTTCACAATTAATAATAATAAATAGTTATGATTATTGAATTACATTAACAGCTTCGTACACAAAAAACTAAATCGCAGGCGAAATAGCATGTCAGGTTATTTCATCAGTTGCTTATCTACTTTGAAAAACCGCATGATAAGTTCCACAATGATCTTATACACAGGTACTTATTAGATTGTTTGAGGACTATAAGAAACAGAACACCATAACGGAGGTGTAGTACCTACACACAATACACCATTTGCCATCATAGGCTCAAGTTATTTCCTGAACGGATATTGATACGTAGTTTAGTTTAGCTCATTCAGTGCCCCGCTACACCATGCTATAAATATGAGTGTGGTGTGTTATGGGCGCTCAAAATCACCATATTAAATAGAGTTAACGGTTCTATTTCACCTTCAAAATTATATTATTGATAACGGTTCTACCTAAGATGTAGAACTACTGAAGAGAAAATAAGACTTTTGCCAGTAATTTCAGGACTAAATTACGAAATCAATTTATTTATTTGTCAATTTATTTACCATTGAATAGATTATTCTGTCTTTCTAAATTGTCTCTTCTGTCTTTCTAATCTTCTTGGTTTCGTTAAATATTATTTTGTAACATTCAAATAGATTGATTTTTAAATACTTTAGTTATGAGTGTTTTCAGGTAATTTATTTATTTTATTAAGAAAGGTTTATCAACAGCGAAATATTATTTTGTAACATTCAAACAGATTGATTTTTAAATACTTTAGTAATGAGTGTTTTCAGGGAATTTATTTATTTTTATTTATTTATTATATAAAGAAAGCTTTACCAACAGTAAATACACTATAATATGAAGCTGGAAATTATGAGTCTTATTTTAGGGGCAAAATTCGCATTAGTTTGATTTAATTAGTAACCTAATCCAAACTGTGTCCATTAATTACGTGGTCAAGGTGCCCGCAACAAACATGTTTTGGATTCGCTGTTTGGACCAGTTTTAAAGTTGATATTGTTATTAGTATATTTAAACAAACTTTTAGGTTGGTAACAAGTGTCTGACTCAGGTGTTTTATTTTATTATACCTATCTAGACACTGGGGTGTCTAATTATAAATACGAAATAATAGCACAAGCTTAGAGCTTATCACTGTGCTATATTATAGTGGTGATATTAGTTTTATTAAAAGTAGGTACATCTGTTATCAATTTAGAATAAATTGGATTATTATAAAATAATTTTACCCATTTTTTTTAAACTATGGGCTATAAAAACCTACCTAGGTTTAAAAAAAAACTAGTTACCTTTAAGAGGTTCTTATAATTTAGATGGTTTAATAAGTTTTTTTAAGTATTTCGTCTCTGTCCACACAAACACTCCAATTAGGATAATAAAAATTTGAGTCATTGGTTACAACTTTGTAAATGAATAGTAAAACACTATTCACACTATCACTAACCTTATCACATTCCAAAAATGCCACAAATATCCAACCTTACTCCGCACTAGCTTTAACTAAACTACATCACAACTAAACAAACCGATAAAATCGTGCGAAATCACTAAATAAACACGATAACGTTATTTACATTTTTTTTCGTCACGGTGCATCACTATTTTGACAGTGACAGGTAAGTAATCGGCGGGAAATCGCGGCCTGTTTTTTTCGGCACAAAGACGTGCGTCTTTAACGGTTGTTGGCGGTCTACTAACGCGGAACGCGGACGGACGCGGTCTGAGTTCAGAAAAACATTCGTTGATTGAAATTGTAGCCTTCAACGACGTTTTTAATTGTAAAATAATATTACTGGTGCGTTTAATGATGGCGATGGCACTTATAACTTGTTCTATATTACTTATGAAGTTATGAGGCTAATAAGTTGATTTTACAATATTCATTGCCTAATGATAATTACTTATCTACTTATCTAATATCAGAAAGGCATTAGGAAAATCTAATAAATCGGTAAAAGAATAACTTTTAACTTGGAGGTTAAAAATAAATCAAATTAGTATTAAATAATAATATTAATTAGATGAGTTATAGAAATAGTTTCCATATCAAAAATCAAAATCAAAAAGGTCAAGTAGTTAACTGATCCATGAAAAGTGATCTCAGAATTGTAACATTTTCTGAGGACCCATAAAAACCGCAAAAATTCTTTAATAAATAATTAATTTAATTCTTTAATAATTTAATAAAATTATGTTTAATAAGTGTGAAGTTGTAAACGTTAAGTGTTGGCAACACCAAAGAAAACCGATAACGCACCAAACATAGAACATTTACAGTTAATTGTTTCCCATTTACGAGACCAATCGAGAGTCTACTGACCCTAATGGCCGTTTCGAAAGATCTGATAGGTTCTTTGGTACCTTCGAAGTTCGAATATAAATGTCCTCTTGCATATTTTGTAAAAACTAGTTTTTTTTGTTTCTTCACGGTTTTATCGACAGTATCGTTAAAATTATCGTTTTTTTATTAATACTCTGAGCTTGTTTTGAAATAAAAAAATATAAAACTATTAAACTAACTACCTTCTTACTTAGAACTTACCTAGGAATCTATGTAATGTTTGTGAGTTTCGAAAATAAATTATTCTAATTACCTAACTTACACATTAGATCAATTCCTGACTTTAAATGGGTTTATTGTCTTCACAGAACATAATGTTTAAATACTACGGGAACGTTATATGAGTTGATATAATATGTTAATGATGATATAAGTGTAAAATTATTATTTGTATTTCTTGTGTGGGCTAAAAATGTTGATGTTAAATGTATTAATACCGTCAAGTAAGCTTAATGAATTTAAGCTTACTTGACGGTATCGCTCACCTAAATGAGATCACAACGATTCCTCTTTTGCGGAAAGCATTGTGCAAGAAGATTAGTTCTCATGCAATGGTTACATATTTTCTCATAGTATTATAACCAGATTGCATTTGAGGTTTATAATGATATGGATAAAATAATTTAAAAAATAAAATAAAAATATTCCTGTAAAAGTAAAAATAAGTAGAGTAAGTATATTGCGTTTAGATTTGCTATTGAACTATCCTGTTTTAAATTAATTTTTAATAAAATAAATTTTCTCGAACTGAAATTTTAAAAATTGGTTTTACAGAGAGCGTCTATTTAATTTAAAAAGTCCACCTGCCACACTTATAGTTAATATTTTAGTAAATCTGTTACTTAGGGATTTCGTGTACAGATGTGTACAAAATGTACTCTAGATAAATGAAACACTGCTCGTCAAAATCATATAATGATAAAAAGAGATACATACACTGGTTAAGACAAATTAAGTAAAAACATTCTCTAGACACTTTCTTGCTACAATAATTATATCACAAGAGAATCGCCAATTTCACTGATCGACCCACCACAATCGTAATCACAGAAGAAATGCGTCGGTTGTTATCATAGGCTCCCATCATTGTTGTCATGGGAACCACGGGCTGTCACAATGACTTGGCTTGTGCATAACTGTATGAACTTGCTACAATTAAAGGTCAATGGTATTTTGGTATAAGGTATGATGTACCAGTACCATTAAACACTTGTGGATTTGTGGGTGAAATAAGTGAGAGAAGTTAAAAACAACTGTCCTTTGAAAGCATTAGGTATATAGTTTAGAAGGTTTTGTTATATATTTTTTCAGATAATTTAAGCGTTTATCAACGCGATGAAAAGTCCAAAACGTATTCATTAAAATATAAAAATCATGTCTAACTAAGCAGGAGCCTTAGCTAACCATTTGGTATAAAGTAACACTTAAAACTAAACGTAGGTAGGTGTTTCAAGTTCCCCAAAATTTTTAATGATCCTCTTGTCTCAAAATTACGGTCAAAGGCACTTGACATTTATATTAACAAGTTTACAGAACGAGGTTTTAAACCACTTTCATAAAATTTGTGCAAATGTGTACTGTGCTGTTTTAATATAGGGTTGAATTTTGATGTGATTTCTCAATTTCAATGTGTGATTGACAGGGTATAACTGGGCCAGTTGCCAGTTGAGACGTGCACTACTTACTACGGTCGGTTACTTGTCTTGTTATCTGTCTGTAACAGCGAGTTATCAGTCCAGTGATGTGGGAAACGCAAAGCTCTGTGAATATTGATACAGTAACCAAAAACACAGAACATAGCGTGAGCAATTACCTTCTTTAGATTTTGACATCTGTTTTATTATAAATTGTTATTTTTATATATATTTTTTTAATTATTAAGTATGTTATGGCCTGAAACCCAAAACCGCTAGGCTATCGAGTCACTACAGTGAGTCTCTAAAGACGAAATTATGCTGTAAGTAGTACCTAGTATTTTATATGCTCCTCATTTCACTTCACATCATTTGACTACTTTCGGGTTGTATATTCTAACTAGCGGGTTATATTTTACGAGTTCATATATTTTGGGTGACCTCACTAGTTCGAGAGGCAATCAAGGTGACAGTTCACAATTTCGCATACAATGCGCTTGCGCGTGGGTGACTCTATCCATTTTCGTTGCGCAAGGGCAGGATAGGTATGCGAATTAAATTTGTCATAACAAATTACCTATCTATAATAGCTAGTAGATTATGGTACCATTGGTTTTGCATGAGTTTGAATGCTTGGATGTGTTTGTTTGTTACTATTTTTTTATTCTTTTGTCCTCTACTTTCGCATAGACTTTCGTGTTTGTTTGACTTACAAATAATGGACTCTACCACAAGTCATAATAAGTGACACATCATTCATCATTCATCTATTCAGGAAACAAAGTTTTTCAGTCCTACTGACCAGGCCGTGACGAACAAACACAAAAAGTCAATATTTCAAACGCGAGAATAATTCTTATCCGCAAAACAATGTTGCGATCTTCACAGTTCGTTTGCGGCTCAATGTCATGTCATGACTGAATCGAGATTATTTACATTTCTATCGCTAAATTTCATCTCACAATTGCATCCTATTTTTTATGTGCAATTAAATAAATAATTTTTGCTGGACAATTCACACATCATCATCAGCAACATCTAGCTCCGTGGTAAGCTCAAAGCTTGTGTTATGGTTGCTGGATTCCTGATATACTTATCTATACTAATATTATAAAGAGGAAAGATTTGTTTGTATGTTTGTTTGTAACGAATAGGCTCCGAAACTACTGGACCGATTTCAAAAACTCTTTCACCTTTGGAAAGCTACATTATCCCCGAGTAACATAGGCTATATTATATAAAAAAAAAAATTAGGGATCCTTACTAAAACTCCAATAATGTAACATAAGGTGTAAAAAAATGACCTGAAAAATTCCTTACGTCGCGTGCGCTGCGAAAACTATTGATGATAGAACAAAATCATGTACTACGACTTTGCAGAACTCATCATTATCTAAAAAAAATGTCGCGACAGCATATGTCTAAATATTATAGTTATGTCACAGTAAGCAGTTTTTTATTCTAAAATATTAATTTATATATGCCGCCTCTTGAAAGGGTCTTCATTTGTATCTTGGTATTAATCCTTATCAAAATAAATTACTTTATATTCAAGACGGCTTTAATACCTTTTTATAACTTTTTGAATTATTCAATTCGGACATTTCATTCGGAAGATATCACGAGTTTAAAAATGCAAGTATTAGAAAAAAGTCTAGAGGTTGTCGCTCACCGCGCTCAGCTAGCCAGCATGCGATGTAGACTCCATGTAAGCGTCACTGGGGTACGGGGGGGGGGGGGGGGGGGTCAATGTAATGTAATATAATATGTAATATCCTAATCCTAACATAGGCTACTTTTTACCGCGGAAAAATACATATGTACCTACTTCGGCGGGAAAATATATGCTTACGCGGAAAAAATCGATTTAGATAAAATTTAGTATGCAGAAGATAGTTGCAAATAAAAGTATATGGCGAGAGACTTTTCACCGCGGAAAATACATGCTTCCACGGGAAAATATATGCTTACGTGGGAAAATTCGATTTCGATGAAATTAAGTATGTAGATAGTTGCAAATAAAAGTATACGACGAGAGACTTTTTACCGCGTAAAAATTAAATGCTTTCGCGGGAAAATATATGCTTACGCAGGATAATTCGATTTGGATGAAATTTAGTATGGATATAGTTGCAAATAAAAGTATATGGCGAGACGAAGTTCGCGGGGGCTGCTAGTTATAATATAAATACATAGATAGATATTTAATTATACATATATGTATAGAACCCAGACACTCGGAATAAATATTTGCAGATCGTACCAATTTTGTCCCACGACGAGAATCGAACCCGGAACCAACCTATTCTTACGTCGCAGGCGGACCATCGCCCGCTGCGTGACGACAAAGACTTCGCTTAATTTTGTAGTAGGTAGGTATAGGAACCATGTAAAGTTATGGTAGTACATTTGCCCTGTGCTGATGTATGCCAAAACATGATTATTCTCAACTTCGAGTTGCCCTGCACAGGAGTAAAAGCTATAATCAACATTATTCAGCCAGTATTGCACACATCAGAAATCTAGGCTCTATGTGCGGTGTAGTTAATAAGAAAACGACCGGAAGATAAAATGGACACAAGGACGACATGTAATATTAATACGCGACATGTAAGTACGTTAGAGTTAATTGGATGCATTTGAGTAGGTGCAATTTTGATGATTATGACGTCTAAAACGCAACTTTATGTGGGTTTTAAATTTTAAAGCATGAAAGTAGTTTTGTCATCTCTGAGCGATTTTTGTTGTTGAAACTCATATCTTAAACTTTTCTAAATTTTAGTGTTACATAAATACATTGGAATAAAAAAACATATTTTTGCAATTGATTGATGTGATTTTCGTGTATTAAATCATAATTCATTTAGTCAACAAGTGAAAAGTTATATTAATATGATCCAAAGAAATATTTACCTATGTATTGCCTCAGCAAAATCCGATTGTAAGGGGATTTTTAGACAAAAAGTCTAATAATCCCCTGCGAAGGGGAATCTCTAAGGGGATTATTAGACCAAGCCATTTCTAACAAACCTGCACTGCACACAAAATGCACGAAAAATATCTTTCGTGCAATGGTTTGCCAAGATGGACATTGGCAAAATAAAAGTGTTGCGCACATTGATGTCATACAAAACGCATATAAGGTTTTATTGTCTGCATATTGTATTTCTATGTTAATGCGGTGACGTGATGTGGTCGTAAGTGAGATCTCTATCACTTGGTAATAATAGATCTATGATAGCGCTTGTGGTTATGTTCCGATTTCTGAAGATCGTAACAATGCATCAATAACTATTTAATGTTTAAGTCAATATAAAATACATTAATAGGCGTATGTTTTTATTTCAAAGACTTAGGGCCTGTTTCACCGGTTACAGATAATGTTTTACATAGTTATCTGATAGATATCGCTACCAAAGTTAGTATTTTATCTGGCAGATAAGTTACAGATAGCCTATCCGTAACTGTTACCGTTACTGATAAAGCTATCAGCAATTGGTGAAACAGGCCCTTAAAAGGTCATTATTATACCAAGTAACATTTTTATCTGAGTTTTGATTACACCGAAGGCTCGTACAGCGTACAGGCTGATGTCCGGGATATCTTCGGTGTAGTGTCCGCTCCGATCCGTAGGAGAACGCGGGTCACCGACATAGCCCAACGGATTAGCTCTTTGAAATGGCAATGGGCAGGCCATATAGCGAGGAGAACAGATGGCCGATGTATCCGAAAAGTTCTCGAGTGAACACCCATGGATCGGAAAACGCAGCGTTGGACGTCCATCAACAAGGTGGACAGATGATTTGGTGAAGGCGGTTGGCTCGCGGTGGATGCAGGCCGCGAGCGATCGTAATGACTGGAAGTCATATAAGGAGGCCTATGTCCAGCAGTGGACGTCCAATGGCTGAGATGATGATGATGATGATCGTCATCTCAATTATTAGTTAATTATGTCTTTCACATCTGCTATGAAAATTTCAAGGATAAAAAAAAGCCTTAACATTTTCATCACCGAGCAAAGTCAAAAAAAATACTGCAAAAATATCTTATAAACAGGATTCTCTAGAAGCCAGACCATAATTCCTTGTTGATTTGATCGGATGTGTAACGGATCATAAATGCTGGAATAGAGTTCATTACACACCTCCACAGCATACTAAAGACTGCAATAATTCAGTGGCTTTAAAGCCGGCCTTTTGTGTCAATTAATTAGTTACAGCGTTTATTTGCAAGGACAAGACTTTATCTCAACAGTAGGACGATAATTAGAGAGGGCGTTCAAAATTGGGTCAAATGCTTGATTTTTGTATACAATATCATCTAGAAGGTGTTTTAATGTTTCTAATAATAATAACAATTTATTCTATTTAGTACAAGCCAGTTCGCGATGCAGGCTGCATCCGACCGTAATACCTACCAGGAAATCATTTAGGGAGGCCTATGTCAAATAAATCTATCTATGTGGAAATAAACTGTGAACTTTGAACTTAAAAAGTGAGATCGCGAACTTTCCAAACGAATTTCACTAGCAAATTATACTTACTATCGTTAGATATACAGCAGGTATCTCCAAACATAATCCAAAGCACGATGTAATACTACTAAACCGATAACAATAATTATAGATGAATAGATAAGGATATTATGGATATCGAGCCTTATATCTCTTGCGTAATTGGGCTTAACTGCTCGCTGTAGTCAAATGTAGCAAAAACTGTAACATTTATAGTATAACTAGCTTTATATCGGTACTATCGGTTTTTTAGTACCTAAAAACTGTAAATATTGGTCTAAAGCTAACTTGAAATGTGTTGAATCCTCAGGGCTCCTACGTAGAGATTCAAACCAAACATATGATTCAAAGGGGCTTAATGTTAATGTGGGAATTGCCCAGCAATATTTATTTATTTAATGGGCGTTTTCCTACAACACCTAAGTCATAAAATTGGTAATTGATTCAAATTGAGTTTTCACGTAACTTTGTTTAATAGTAACGTAGCACAACTGTTAGAAAATCACCCTTAAGCTTGTTATTCTTGAAATCGATTAGCACATCATTATCTAGAGCAATCACTGATCACGCAGACAATGCCTGGAGCTATTTGCATATCCATCAATCAAAACAAGACTTGCGCAAAACGCCGTGAGTGGCTCTGGTAACCTTTGTTCAACTTTCTATGTCACATAGCATATGGCCACTACCTACACTACATGCTGTCCTAGTACCTACTTGTA
Organism: Chloroclystis v-ata; assembly: GCA_963691955.1. Lineage (NCBI taxonomy): Eukaryota > Metazoa > Arthropoda > Insecta > Lepidoptera > Geometridae > Chloroclystis > Chloroclystis v-ata. Next base: position 2,550,604 of record OY829902.1, on the reverse strand, counting down.
GCTGTTAGGTAAATTAGGCATCAGATAGGTCAATCAATCTTTTAGTGTCGTGTGGTTCTCTAAGAATTGTACCATCCCAGCTATCTATCCCCATATATCAGATAGGTAAATATATTACCAGACACACATACTTACATGATTTGAGTAGCATACAACCAGCAACTAACATCTTAATTAAAGCTTTGATTAATGCATAAATAATTAACCCACACCAAACGAATAAGGAGTAACTTAAGGAGCTATTAAAGCATCAATTTTTTTTTCAATTTAAATGTCTGTGCATGATTTATAAGTTTTATAACAAATTGCTTGTAGGTAACAAATTAGCTATGGCTAAAGATTTGAAGCTAAGCAGTACTATTTTAGAAACTTTGAAGATTGTGATGGAATCTATAATTTATATTTTTTATAACAAACTAGCTTACCGTCCCGCGGCTTCGCTCGTTTTATAAATTTTTTTTGCTGTAAAAAGTATCCCATGTTCTTCTCCTGGTTCTAAGCTTTCTCAGCTCTACTAATTTTCAGCCTAATCGATTTAGTCGTTCTTGATTAATAAAAAGTGTAACTAATAAGACTTTCTATTGCAATATTTTATCGGATTATTTAAATATTTACTCTAACCTAACCAAACCCACAATAAGGCATGAAGAATATTAAAAAAACCCATAAATCTTATAGGTATTTGAGTATTACAAAAACTTCTTAGAATTTAGCTAGTTTTCAAATTTGAATATCTTACATTTTTATATCTTTTATAAAATAATAACAATATACCTACCTAATCATTTTCAACTCTGCAGATAATGATCATAAATTATAGCGAATGATTTCTAGGAATATCCTCCAATAGTGTATATCGCAGATAAATAATTACAATACCAGGCTTTATTTAATCTTTTCCTCAACAGTATAGTCTCTCTCTTTCTTTCCCACACTTCCCAAGCAAAATTCGATCAAATATCAACTTTTAATTAAACCTCCACAAACGTCATATTACAATATTTACCTCTAAGTAATAATAAGCTCTATTAACATTAAAAAGAAGACCAAAACTGAGTGAGTTCTGTGAATGGTGTGAAATAACAGTGTAAGTCTAGAATAGTAGACAGTTAGTACGACTTGATAGGAAGTAACGGGACTACAGTGGCCCGTCTGGAGTCGTAGGTATGTCATAACGTGTCTCTGCGATGCATCTTAGCTTATATTAGTCTCGGAACTGGTTTGGGAGTGGTTTTCAATAATTTTACATACATGATTTCGAATGAAACCGGTTTGGAAAATAGTTATTGTTGATGTTTTATCTTGGTAGAAGCTTTTTGCACGTTCACCGAAAGAAATGTTAAAATATTAGTACATAACTAGATTATTAAATATAGCATAGCAGATTCACCACAAATGGCTGGTGCAGCTAGCAGAGCTAAGCCAACAATAAGTAGGTACAACGTGCGTCAGGGGTGCAATAACAAACAAAAATATGTAAATATAATATCAGATATATCAGACTGTGCTTCAGTTAAGGCTTGCTCAAAATCTTCTTCTTATTTTCTGTTTCGTATAGTATCTATTCTGTATTAAAATAATTTTTACATTGTTTTCATATATAATAATACCTAGAGGAACTCGTAACTAGTGACTCTACCTATCCTTGCTGATTTCAAAACAATTGAGCGAACAATGAAATAAATGATTTTTTGTGATTGGTTAAATGTATACAGTAAGGATTATACCAAAATGTGGGTAGCAAACTGCTCTACTAGCTTCATGTGGGTAGCAAACTGCTCTACTAACTGCCTAAACGCGTCGTTGATTGTTACATTGTTAGAAAAGAGTAAGTCAATTTATTCAAACTCCACGTGTCGAGGAGTCATCACAAATTCAGGTTAAAGCAGGACTGGCTTGCTTGCTATTATAATAAGAATATTACGACGTAGGTATTCAATATATATGTAGATACATTTTAATCTACAAAGAGTGAAACGAAGAAAGTGCACTCATAATAAGAAATACACAATTTTCTTAAGATAATCGTGGTATATTTATACTATAATATAGTATTATTATAATTTCTCATTGATCTTGTTGGGGAGAGCTCTGCCCAGTTGAGGGACGTAAGATGGTAAAATGAGTTGATAAGATCATCGGATGATGGGACCTATAGTCCTAGAAGCAAAATATGTAAATTTATCTAAACAGTTATTAGCTATACCCATTCAATACACAGAAATAAAAATATATTTTACTAAAAAGATGACGTAGTAAGGTAATGATCGTTCATTGCATATTGCGTTCCCTCTCCAATCGAAAGTGCTACTTAATGGTCTAGTCTTTCCTTGGTTACTAAGTAATTTACTTGCCAAGTGACCTACATCCTAAGATTGGCATATGCAAGAGCTAATAGACCCCTGCTGTTAGATCACTTGTTTGTGTAAAAAAACTAATTAATACCAAGTAAAGGAATCGCAAAAAAGCCGCGTTGCAGTCTTTGAAATATAAAATGTACATCTAGGCATGAAATTAGTAGGTGAATATTTAACCTAATATAATTAGGTACTCAGTGTTTTTGTGTGTGTCTATAGACTCCACGCCACTATAGATATCCGATAGAGGGGACACAGCTCTCCTAGAAAAATAACCTTTCCTGGTGTAGTTCCGAATTTTTCCGTAAGACTTAGTTGATGGCGTGGACAATGAGTCAGTTTTTTCACATTAAATAAGGTGCCTGATTGTTCCTTGTACACAATTATACGAGTAGGATGCCATTATTATTTGACATTCAATTGTTTGCCATTGATACAAGCCAATGTGCATCAACAATAAAAACATTATTTTGATATGCTTATTTTATTAATGCTTATTTTTAAATAAGCATTAATTAACTAGAAATTCAAAATTTACTTTGAAGTTCTGAGCGATGATGGAATTTACAAAATTGAAAATAGTGCACAAAACATAAGTAAAATCAAAAGTTATAGAAAATTTCGTATTGAGGTTATCCTTAATAAATCTTTATAGGTATATAATGATTCATATTTAAGAAGATTTTCAACAGAGAATTGCTTTTTAAGTTGATAGTTAAGAATAGGGTTTCGTAAGCGTGTGAATTTAAATTACCATTATAATGACATAGGTACAAAAATCTGTTGCACAAAAGATCCAGCAATATTTATGGACGATATACAAGATGGAGAAAATGTTATGGAAATACTTTAGTAGGTATACTTGAGTGAGTTTTAACAAACTTTTCTGTGTTGAAAATTACTGTCAGCTCACGGATAGCATATTAACAAAATGGACATAGAAGACTAGATACAAATAACTAACATCTTTCAACAATGTGGTAATAAGGTAGTATTTACTTAAATCTTAACGCTCATAAATAATCTATCTATACGGGAAAGTCTAGAAAAACCAATAAAAGCCTAGGGACAGAAAGCTTGTCATATTAATTGGGATACAAATACCTGGGTGTAAAAAGTGTAATTATTCCAAGAATACGTCTTTTGCCAAGCTCAAGAAGGGCACAAGATGCCTAGAAATAGCAGAAGTGCAAAAACACTCAGATTTCCTGTTCTGGTTACGGACGGTCAGTCAGAAGACAAGTGTGGGGACATGGAAGGCACAATATAGATATCGAACAGAAAACTCGGTGTAACAAACCGAGCGAGTGATGTTCAAAAGATATCTAGATTGATTTCATTATGAGATACGAGTATATCCTCCTGAGACCCACGGTATCACAGGTGATACCTTTACAAAAAAAAATGTTGTCTGAAATCTAGCAGGTCTTTTTAAATTTTTTTGGGCTTTTCTTAAACCTTTTGAATGTGTTTATCGTATTATAGCACTTTATTGCCGAATAAATTAGAAAATGCATTGTTTATTGTCATTTAAAATTTCTGTTTTTTGTGACCTTCGACATGGTATTTTCAAGGACAGGTTATTCAAAATTTTTATTCAATAATCCGTATTTTTTTGTTTGAATTTAAGAATAAATATAATCATTATTACATTTTAGTTAAAATCCGACAGGAATTTGCAAAAAAATATAGTTATTTTCGCGTTTTTTATTCCGGTATCACAGGTGATACCTTGGGCACCCAAGACATAAAAATTACACATTTTTACAGATTTAAGAGATCATGTAATATAAGTTTCGAGTTAATTAAGACGTATTGAATTATGAGGAAGTTGCTTAGTAGACCTTTGAAAACCCTTAGGTGGAAAATGACGGTCTTAGAGGTACTGGAACCATGAAAATTCAAATGGATTCCTCTGATGATGAGCCTCCTGCAGCCATTTTTCAATCTTACTTTCAGTGATCCAAAATTTGCCCCTTAACATGATCATATTATTTGTATGTTTTAAATGATACTGAGTTATACAAATACCCTCTCCAGGCTTTCCAGGAAAAGAGCTTCATGCAATGGAAGCTCCAAAGTTTTTGAAAATACATTGAACTCAGTTTTCTTGCAATAATGTCTGTTTGTATCAATATTTCATCCATTTTTCGAGTAAAACGATACTACATAATCAACTACAGCAGCCTGGAATATCTTAAAAGGTAAAAATAGCCAAGATTAGCAAGGGTTGCGATGAGCAACAGGATAAGAAACTTGCACTAATGAAGTGGTTAGATAGAAATCCAAGTCATTTTTCCAACGTCATCAACTAAGAATGCTGTTTGACCTTGGCCTGCTGAAGGTGGTCTATCACAGACCTTGAAATTCCGTAGCCATATACTGTAAAATATATTAATATAATGGGTGAAATTGATCTATAGATGATCAATTACTAACAAAGTAACCAACGCGCGGAAGAACAGTCAAGAGTGCAGTAAGAGCCATTTGTCTCTGCTTCTATGCTGGTGCAGCTGTCACCTGGATAGAATATCGGTAGGATACTGTAAGGTGTAAGCTGCCATAAAAAAAACAATGCAATAACTGAAATTTACAATGGTTTGGCTAAACATTTAAATTTTGGCCCTAAATTGCCAGCTGTCCTGACATGTTCCAGTCCTTCCATAAATCGCAACATTCATTACCACACAATGAATTCTAAAACAGACGACGTCTTGCTAGAAATATTTTAACATTGATGAAGCAAAGACTTGTGACTGCAGTTCCTCGCAATTATTAAAACCAAAAAGCTGACAATTTTCACCAACAACTATAAAATAAATTTTCCAGATACTAAATGTAAATGCAAGTAAAGCAAGCAAATGTCAGTAGAAATAGAATATATTCATTCTGTAATAGATTTTATACCTTAACATTTATTAAAAATACTAATTTCACAATTTCCTTATCAATGAAAATAACGTAATAAATAGCAACATTTTGTTCGATTCAGACCCAAGGTATCACAGGTCCCTGATACCTTGGGTCTCCCTTTTTAGGCTTCCAGGGGGGGTAGGAATTTTTTTTCAGATAATTTTGGTATTATGATACTATTTTATGAGTTTGTACGTAAAATCAAATCAATCGGACAAAATTTCATAGTCTGGGTCTCAGGAGGATATATAAATAGAGATATAAACCTTATTTAGGATATTAAAAATAGGTGGGACAGGCCCATCAATATCTGTTCCCCTTCCTATTAAAAAAAGTAAAGTGATAAATGTGCACGGTTTTTTTTGAAAATTCTTAAGTCATCATTATTCACAAATCTATCACAAAAAAGAAAATTAACTAAGCCTGGGAACACAGTTCTTAAGCTTTAAAAGTTAGTGCATGAGCAAAAGCTAGTTTTCTACATCGTCAATATTATTCTGTGCCTTTCGACTGAGAATCGGGTGCAATGTCCTACCGGCTCCGAGTAAGGAATTGAGCTGCATACGTAATGCGCTAGGCTCTGTATTGTAGTACGAATAGTTATGAAGGAATAGAAAGTACACTGGAGCTTATTAGGGCCTGTTTGTACACTAAAATGGGCACTAAAGTTACTGGTTTGTTTTCCTGTAGTACCCTCAAATATCTTGTGTGCTGCACAACATTACTTATCTTGATCGGTGATTGACCAGGATCTATACAAAGTGTAGATTAATTATGGTATAAATTCGAAAACAGAAGGCGCAACATTGTTCTGTGTACTGTGCCAACTTACATGTACTTACAGAACACTACAAAACATTGCACAAAGAATTTAAGATCTATGTTAGAATTAATAAAAAACGTTAAGCTCGCAAGTTTTTGGCTAGTTACTTAGATAAAATCAATTTACTTTCACTAAAAAGTTTCTTCGATTATTTAATAAAACGTTGACGTGCTGAAATTTTAAGACAATTGCGGTACAACAAAAAGTTTTAAGAGATCGTTGAAAGTTCACCGACAAGATGGTTACATGGAAGATTTGGATTAAGCTGCTACATCAAGCGAAATGCAAGGCTTTGACGGAATCAACCTGAAAGAGAGGTCTTTGACCTAGACTAAGATGATAATGATGAAAAAAGCGTAAATATTATCGACACACGAGCACTGTACTCACCTTTGACCTCATAGTCGTAAACACCTATCAAAATCAAAATAGAAAATTAACCATTTCTGGCTTGGATTGCTATAGGAACTGATTTAGAAAAAGAATGTAAATCATGTCACTCGCTAGACTAACATGAGCCAAAACGCACGACGAAAATATTGTTATAATAAATACAGGAAATACATGATTATTAATTCCGTTGGTGAGGTAAATAAAAAACATTAAGGACAGGATATTTAGAGAAGCTGTCGAAATTATGATAATGAAAATTATCTATTTCGGATGGTAAAATCCTAGTTTCGTTGTTAAATGAGGTACAAGAAGTTATAAAGCTAGCAACACTCCCTATATCCCGAGCACACAGTCTGGGTGGCTTTTGCAATATTTATAACTAGAGCAATGTCCGCACCAAGACTGGTTAGCTGGGATGCTGTGAACAGATCGTTGTTTATGGTTATCTCATGCATTATTATTTATTAGTTTACCATCAAACCTCATTCAGTAATATTTATTATTCCTGAAGAAAAAAATTATGTAAAAAATTGCGCAAATACTGTGAAAGTATTAAAACGCAACAAATGCCAAGCGACTTGCAATACTTGGCAAATGTTTTTGAAAGTATAATTGCGTAAAATTCCCTGATGGGATGAGCCTTTCAAATTGAAACGAGTAAATTACTTAGTAAATTATTATTGAGTAAACTCGTCCTTTTTCCTTTAGATCTCACCTGCAAGCGACAGAAAGTAAACCAAGTTTTATTTGAGTTCAGTTTTTATCAGGGTTTAAAATTCATCAAGGTATAAAATAATTGTCAAAGGATGTTCTAACAAATTGTAAAGTGGTCTAGAGAAACTCAGAACTCCATCAATCTTCTTGCTATTGATTAAAGTATGCCAAGTAATATACATAGAAAGGAGCTATAAAGCTTTATTAGAAAGCTTCAACTAGTACTTGAAGTCTACGTTCAGAAATCAAGAAAAGTCCTATGTTATTAATATTATGTATTGATATTAACAATATTTTTTTGCGAACATTATTAATGCTAAATAGAGTAAAATGTAAGTATTACTAACAAGATATGGTATGGACCTAAATTAAAATGTATTTACTTAAGTTTATTATTGGTGACAATTTCCAATCCACTACGATCTAAATAAAAGATCCACGCCCAGTTCTCATGATGCTATTACTTGGTTTTTCAAAAAAGAAGGCTGTCATTGAACGTGCGAAATGTTATAATTTTTTGTGTTAGATTTGGTAATTTAGTTTAGACTGTTCATCATCATGTTGTCCAAAGTAAATACTGGAAAAAAATAGTGACACTTTTACTCAAGTAGATATTAAGGACTTAAAAAATTATATAATAAATATATTGGAATAGATTTTTGTTACTATATATTTTATCAGATTTTGGATACTAGTAAAGATAAGAAAAAAAACTAAGACGGAAAACTCTTTTTATTAATATTTAATTCTAAGTCTTGAAATTGCAAGTCACAGAGATTGCAAGCGCAAATTTGCCAGGGATTAAAGATTTACGTATGAATGATATATATCATACTTATTTAGTTTATTCAGCTGGGCTAAATTGTAAAGTCATTCGATTTCATGATTCTTGGTATCAATGTAGTAGTGTTTGTTTAAGTGGTATGTTCATTATATTTAGCAAATTAAGAATGTTCGTATTCATTATTTTATAAAACACGTGCTCTAACGGTGTAGGCAAACATCGCGAGGAAACCGGCATGTTCTGAGAACTTGAGAGAGAGTTCTGGAACTTTGAAAATTTTTAAGGACATTGTGTCATTCACCAACCCGAAATTGGTGAATGTGGTAAATCTCTGTCGTCAAGAGAAAAGTTCCTGTGTCCCAGCAGTGTGAACGTAAAAGGGGTGATGATGATAATGATGTTTAGATTCAGAGTTTACCATAGTTAGAGCGAAAAAAAAATCAGTTATTATCTTATACCTAGGTAGCAAAATGTCTTACCTGTTGAAACAAAGCGATCAAAGGTCGGTTCGGAAATTGTCTCAACCAATAACGGTACGGCCTTTTTCTTGGAAAAATACTCAACAATGTGATTCATCACGTGAATATTATGTATTTAACGTTATAGGTTATATTTATAATTGCTTAAGCTAGGTTTCTTACTTGAAAAATAAGGACTTTAATGGTGACCTGTTTTAAAAATTATAATATATAGGTATTGTGAAAAAGGTACGCCTAGGTAACCTAGGTAACCTAGGGTACCTAGAGTACCTACCTAAATTATTCCAATCCCCAATATACCCAATCTGTTGCTACAAGCATTTTCAACGTTAAAAATTAAAAATGAAAACTTTAAAATAGTTCTGTGATTCCAATGTTTACAACGGCAATATGGTTGCATTAACTATATTTTAAGAAATAACGAATTATATTTGACTTTATTTGCAAGACAGGAGCTACTTCAGTCTCATATTTACTTTGAGATTTGTGCTTTTAAAAGCTAAATCCGTGTCGCACTGAATAGAAGCAAGAACACTTTCATGCAGTTTATTGCGTGCCAACGAATTTTAGTCCGTGGAAACCTGTTCAACAACCCTTCCGCTTCTCAAAATGGAATGGCACCTTCCAAAGAACAATAATCGTTCTTGGAATTCATTTATTGGAAGACGAAGCTTCTCCAATAAAAAAGCAAGCTTAGCATAATTTCTCATAGTGTTTTGAAATAATGTGGAATTTTTATTGTTTTTGGAAACGTTACGCTACGTAGCATTGGCCTAAATATTCTGCAAAGAACAGCTAAATCTTCAGCTACTTAACTACATTTTAAAAGAAACGATGAGTGAGCGTTTCTTCTGAGATATGTTTATAAATTGGTACTTATTTTAATTAGTACCGAAATATACTCTTAAATACTTTATTAATCTAACCTTATGATAATAGTTAAGCTGGCTTTTTATATAAATAAAGGAAGCAGTAATTTTATATCTACTAGATTACCTACTAGGAGTACTAGACCAGGTAGGTGTGTAAAGCAGTTCTGGAAGTTTTTCATAAAGGAAACATAAATTGTATATGTAACGTATTTTATAAGCCCAACCACACGGTGTACACAGAATGTTAATAAGAAAAAAGATATAAATACTTACCTCGAACTTGTAGCTGAATCCTAAGGCTTGCCATCATAAAAATAACCGCTACACAATTCACACATCACTTAAATTTACTTTGTTTATAAATACGGTATAGTTCGTTCGTTCGTTCGTGGACTGGTATCACGGTATACCTGTCTCGACTTGACCCTTCGACTGTGCTTACGTTAGCCTACACATGCGCCTGTGTGCGTGAGGAGGCTTCTATGCGTGAGAGTTTGCGGTGTTGCCAGTCCGGTAAATTACCTTAGTTTTGGGGAAATTATCTGGAAATGTTCAAGGCATTTTCTAAGCACTTAATAATGTAGCATGTAAGAGTATTTTTGATCCTGCTTAAAAATAATATTTTCTATTTAATTTTTTTTTCTACAGCATGGGTTTAGAGAAATTAAGAGTGGTATTTTAAAACGTTTTCCTTTTTTTACTTAATGGTACTTATGCCTATGGCTATAGGTTAAATGGTTAATAAGCTCCTAAGTTAAAGTTAACAGGTAACCTACCGTCAATAACCATATTACAGAAACAATTTGTTAATATTTCCATTATTAACATTTACTAAAATATAAATTCTAGAACGAGTAAATGTCCGCGAGAACGGCTGCCGACAAACTGCTGCGCAGTTTGGCAGAAAATTAGTTAAGAAATGTACCTACTTTAAAGATTAAATAAATAAATACAAATACAAAAAATACAAAGATAAGCAAAGAAAATATGCAGAAAAATATTTTAGAGATATTTTTTCTAATTTACTGGCAACACTAACCAACAAAACCTCCTATTAAATAGTAATAAAATCCTGGACAAGCGTTTATTTTGGTTTATAAATAGCGCAGTGCCAACATCAAGCTGGCTGGTTCCATGTAGTTCAGTTTTACCTCTGGGATGCGCGTGAGCATCGTATTAGTATTTGAACAACTGGTTTATCCTGTTTGGCTTGCTGATGGTCATCTATAAACGCTGTATTTTTATTATTATTTAATGAAAATTGCCGTTTATTGATTTAATATACGATTAAGGTATACCTATATTTCAGTTGTAGAGTTAATCTAATTATTGAATTTAAAATAGGAATCTTACTTTCCAAACTTAGTAGTACAGTTACTGCCATCTGTTTAATGGAAGTGACAACTCTAAGAGTTAATTACTTTTGTGAGAGGCGTTCATAATTGGTTAGTTTTAGAGTAAATTAAACGGGGTGGCGCTGGGTATTTGTCTGATAAATAATAGCATAATACAAAGGTTTAATACCGATATTAGCTCACGTCCTCAGCTAATATTTATAGTTCCTCTTTGGTATGTAAGTAATAGGTAATAAAAAAATATTTAATAAGGCTTTTTATAATTTAACTATAATTGTCCCACTGCTGGGCAAAGGTCTCCCCTTGATTTCGGCAGTTTTCGCGATTTTTTGAGGTCTCCGACCACTCTGGCTCAAATCATCGCGCCAGCGCTATCTGGGTCTTCCACGGCGTCGTAAGTAAGTAAGGCTAAAGAAGAAATTTCTGTGATATAATTCTAATTATAAAATTTTCGTTCTAAAACGAATTTAATAAAGCATAAGTGTTTAACAAGCTCGTTGATGTCTTTTCAACGGGAAAACTAGGATTAGGATGGGAATATTCATGAGGGCACAATGAAAGCCGGTCTTAATTTTTAGATCCATTTTATTTTCAATAACATAAAAATGTTATTATTTTCATTTTACACATCTCGAAATGAATTAAGTGCGTATCAATCAGATTGCTAAAATGTTCACATAACTTTCAACATGTTAAATTATACGCTACAGTTCAGTTTGGCTTGGTATAATTTTTTAGTTACATAGTTATTTCCAGATTCTTTTTCACTTATTTCCAAATGCTAGGTATCTTACATTTGTACGAGCAAAAAATCTACTTCACAGCAGGTTTAGAGTAATCAACAAAATGTATTGTAATAGTAAACCCATTTGGATGAATCACACGATCATTGTCATCGAATTTCGCGTGATATGCTAAACATTTTTTGTGATATTTTTCATTTTATATAAAGAAAAATACGTGATTTAAATTACCTAAAAGAGGTTTGTAAAAAATTACTATTTGGTCAAACGAAAATCGTCATGATCCATCCAACAACAATAACGACTACAATAAATATATCTAACTAAGTGGAATTGAAGGTCCCTTAAAATTATGTACTTTATATGAAAGCTGTGGCCAACTAGACACACAACGTTCATTCAATTTTACTATGAGAAATAATTTCGCTATAAATCTCAAACATTTGTTTGGATAATTGACCACGGCTTTATTAGAATACTAAATTTATTGTTTCTCGTAAAGTTAGTCTAAAGAGGCGTCAGAATTCAAAGCATGAAGTAATGCGCAAATCACCAATTTACATTCAAAGAACGATTGAATCAAAACTTACGCTAAAGCTGAAAAATTACGTATCTGACCCATGAACCATTGTTTCTCAAACAACAATGATTTCTTACATGGATCAAATACTTAATTCAACAGTGAATATTAACTGTAAACTATTGTATAGTGGATTTCAATGTAAATTAACAAACAAATACATTTTACGGGAACTTAATTCCATTTAGAAAATATCACGTCTGTTGACAATTTGCGCTGCAATATCCTAAGTAGTATCAAAATTATTTATATTAAATATAACCATGAGTTTACAAACACTATCAATGAAACAAAACATTTGAAAATATGTGAAATAAGATGTTTAGAAACCGATGCTCACCTCAATATCAGTACTATTTATAACATATAATAAAGTCTATTGTAAATAAATCTTTTTATAGATATAAGCACTTTGTTATTGCTTGTCAGTGTTCAGCTAATTAAATTTAGAATCGGGATGAGCATTGATGAACAATGGATAAATCTATTGAAGAAAGCGTATCAGAGTACAGAAATAAATAATGTCATTAGATTAGATAAAGATAGTTTGAATCCCAATAAAGGATTTAGAAAATATTAACATATTAACTTTAAGAAGTGATAGACTATGGAATCCTGACATACTTAAATGTACACGGTTGATATCAGCGATAGAGCACCACTTATCTAGCTGAAACTAACATTAGCGCTCAATCTGAACTTTAGAATATTCCTACTTAGCCGTTATCAAATAAATAGGTGGGTTCTTTATCAATAGAAGACAATTTAAGTACTATTTTTTAAGATAAACATAATTAAGAACTGAATCTACTGCACTCTGAACGCAAAACTCTTGCATGAATGGTATTTGTATGTACATGTAAAACCATGTGTAGATTTTTAATTTAGTAATACTATACTAAACTGGCCGTCATATAAGTATCTGCCATGTTCCTATAATAACAAGGTAATATAATATTCTTAACTTAACTCATATTTACAAATAATACAGTTCATTACTATTTATATAGAAATTAAAATATATTTCTATCATTCTTCGTTTCACATAACGCAAAATAATTTAACAGAGTTCATTTTTGCACTCACATTTATATTATAGTTGTGTAACGCGTTGACGAGCAACTCATTTAGAATATATCACCCAATAAGCGGTAGCGTTACGCACGCATCCTATCGTACCTTAATTAAAAATGCAAATATGCGAAAACTTTAAGGAATTCTTTACAGTTAATGGCAATTGAACATTATAGTTCGCTCGCATCCAATAGGAACTATAAAATTCATAATGCCTCCGTTCGCGCCGCGCCGCCCTAGTATGTACACTGCGGCGCGGCGCTATACCAAACAACTAGCACAAAATAAAAACGCCTCTATGTACACCCGGTAAACTATTCACAATTATGGACACAAAACTCTAATCGATTAAAGATAAGAAGTTGAATGAATTTGTGTTAAAGTTTATGCTAGAGTTTAGAATATAAAGGAGCTTAGTGGCGCCACCGTGCGCGGCGGTGCGAGGAACTATACATGCACAACACCGCAGTGTCTATGGCCGTCCGCCTCCAATACTATACTTAAATAACTAATAAATGTTCTCCACATCGATGTTCAACGATCGATGTCACGAAACACGTTGAACACTGCAGAAGCGCCGAGGCGTTCACCTTTATAAGGCGGAGAGATTCTGTTATCTGGCCGACATCGGCAATGTTCAAGTGACCCTAAACGGAGAAGGAACTAAAATCTAGTATCACAATGTCGGGCTTCCCAGGCTCGAATGCGAGACCAAACTCGCACGTCTTAGCTATGTAACGATTCGGAGACCAAATCCTAAAGAAAAACTTGCAATTGAACAAGTGGAACTTGCGACTGTAGCTCATCTCTTCGGACTTGATGTTCGCAGTGATATTCTATAACTAGATATGCCATTACAACAGTTTTGCTGCACTTTATTGACGAACTATTAACCTTGTTGAATACTGTTGTCATTTCTACCCGCAGAACTTTCAGACTATTACTTTCTTTTTACCGAGCTCGCTATTCCTCAAAATCAAAAGTAGTATTGCAAAATACACATGAACAGATCATCTTATCAATTTACTTGAACTCATTGAAGTATTAGCATCATTTGCTTACGAGATAAACGACTCCTTCTCATCATTCATCAGTCACTACAGCGTTTGAATGTGGAATGTTTCCAAAAAAGAAAAGATTAACAGTTGCATCAGCTCAGCTACTATGGTAACAGCATATCTAGTTACAGCAAAAAACAGATAGTTTCCCAGTCTCCTCTCGTCACAGTTAGAGCAAGGCTGCTCGCTCACTCGAACAGCGCCAGCAGGTCGTCGGAGGAGGGCGCGCGGGGCGGGTGCGAGCCGGCGGACGAGGAGGACGACGGCGGCGTGGCCAGCAGCTCGCCCAGCGCCGGCGTGTCCAAGTATGACAGCAGCTCCATAGGGTCTACACTCGTTTCTGGCAGAAGCTGGAAGGAAATTGGTCACGTCAGTAATGCTGTGTGAATAGATCTGCCAAAACCCTAATACTATTAATATTTAGAGAACTCATACTTATTTGTATTCTATCTCATATATGTATTATATTATATTGTTCTATTTGTACACCCGTCAATTTTTTATTTCTTTGCTCTCTTTCCATCCAAAGGTTGCCTGGAAGAGATCGCTCTATAGCTAAGGCTGCCCATTGTATTTGTTTCTTTTGTTGTATTTGTTATTTTTGTTTGTTTGTTTTGGTGTACAATAAAGTGTTTTTGTATTGTATTGAAGATTGCCAAAATTTAGTTACGTCTTATCTTAACTTAAAAACAAACGCTTAAGCGCAGAGTATATAAAACCTGAAACTTACATTGAGATTATCAGTGCCCTCGCCATCAATAACCGCCGCAGGGTCGAAGTTGAGATCAGCGGGGATGTCCACGTCAGTCAGCGAGTGATGGTCGACGGACGGTGGGCCGGGTGTATGCGACGAGCCGGGCGTGTGTGCTCCGCCGCCGCCGCCCGGCGTGTGTGCCGACCCGGGCGTGTGCGGTGTGTGTGGTGTGTGCGGCATCTGGAAATATAACTGATGATAAGCATAAGCACACCCTATTGACGTTTCTACTGCTGGGACACATTTAGTTCTCTCTCAAGAGGTACGAAAGTTCGTTAATTCCGCATATAAAATGGTAACAGTTTTACTTTAAGGTTTTAGTATATTTTATATGAAACTTTTGATTTAATGGGCGTGTGGCGCAGGACTCAGAATAGTACCACTCTCTACCCATCGGGGTTAAACCTATGGGATTAATTTAATAGAAAACAGGCAGCTGCGTTGTTCTGTGTACTGCATTAACTTATGCGATCACTAGCTGAATCTTTTGGCGTAGTGATTATACCAAACCTCCATTAGTATTCGGGAAACCTGTGCCTATAAGTGAGACCTAATGGGTTATAACGATGTAACTTACCTGATCATTCAAACTTTTCTCCATCGCATTCAGTGGATCCAAGGAGTTGACGCTATCGTTTAGATGCGACAGCGGTCCATTCCCAGCGAACTCATTACTGCCCGAGCCATTATTCATCCCGAAATCGTAGTTCTGATTGGAATTTGCGTTTCTGTTCTGCGAACTTTGGTTGTAGGATGAGATCATTGACCCGCTCGCTATGGTGTTCATGTCTGGGGGAAGGTATGGAGAGAGCGCTTGGTTCATGTCCCAATTGTTCATTGTGGGCATGTTCATAGATCCTGGCGACATCGCTTTGGTTCTTTTCCCT
The DNA here is from genome assembly GCA_963691955.1 of Chloroclystis v-ata. NCBI lineage: Eukaryota > Metazoa > Arthropoda > Insecta > Lepidoptera > Geometridae > Chloroclystis > Chloroclystis v-ata. Next base: position 2,534,818 of record OY829902.1, on the reverse strand, counting down.
ACACTGTTGTCATTGCTGTCATCTGGCTCTTGCTGTAAATAAAAGCAAATTTAGAATTTAATTTTGATATTTTTCGAAACATCTATTTTTTTATGCATATTAAATATTGTGATATAAAGAACCATTATTTTTCGCCAATTACCTTTATGCCAGGCCCTGACGAACTCTTAGCTGCCTTCCAGTTTGCTCCGCTGTCGATAGTGACTTCGTCGACATCAGAACCGTTTAGCGTGTTTAGTATACCCCACATGTATTGGTCCACCTCTAGGCCTTCTAATTGCGCTGGTTTACTGCAAAGGAAGAAGACCGGTTATATTGTGTCTAGAAGCTAGACAAGTGTTCGTAAAAGAGCCGAGAATTTATTGGAATCCAGTCGTGAATATGCGCAAATACTTACTTGCAAACCGGACACCTCCATGACCCTCGTTCACAATTAAGTTGTAAGTAAGATTCTAAATCGAAACATTGTATGTGTTTGCATTCGTGGCCGCGCGCTGGCAGCGTGATCTTCTTGAACGTGATGGGGCATTTTAATGATACTTTTAAGGCTGTTTGCTCGATGCTGTCCCTGTCATTCGCCGTGTTAGAACCGTTACTTCCGTTCGTCGGTGTCTGGTTGAAGTTCATCTTTATCTTTGCGATGCAATGATCGGCGGTCAGCAATCGCTTGCGCAATAGACCTTGCAAAACACTTCGGACGCTCGGTCGATGGACTAATTGTAGCACGAACAGATGCGACTAAAACCAAAGATAATTATTAATTCCAGTTGTTCCATTGAATGGTATGTGTACTATCAAATATATTGAATAATAAAAGTGTTAGCTCAAGTGTTTCGGAATAATGAAAAACAGTGGTACCTATTGTCTATTGAATAACATAATGAAGACTTACACAACAACAGGCGGAGACGGTGATCTGTATCGTGTTTCTGCCCGGCTGGCAGACTTCTTTCAGGTACAACGGTTTATGTGATGTTTTAGGCTCGCCTCGGTCGATCATGAGCGGCGTGGCGTTCACCGACACTTGAACACTGGCAGGCCAATTCGTGTTCATTTGCCGATCTTCGTGGTGGAAGCATTTTAGTTGCAACTCAAGATCCGACCTGCAAATACGAACAGTTCAATTACTCATCTAGGTCATTTGGTTTGACAAATATTACAAGTACTTGAATCCAAATGGAATAATTACCTCCATATTAACGTTGAATGGACCGTGGGTTTTAATTGGAATACATGATTGCTAACAGCTAAATTATGTTCTAATCTAAATGGTGGTAGGATAATACCATCTCTTACAGGGAATGTTAACCGGAGCTCATCATCTGAAAGAAAATATATTGTTAGACACATTTTTCAACACAGCAAGCAACACATTTAGAAACATAATTTACAATGTTAAAAACTTACTTTGCATGCCCATAGGTTGCTTGAGTTCATTAAAATGGGGTTTCACGTCAGCATTTGGGCTGGTGTACGGAGGCATACTGCTTGCAGGGGTGAGAGGGGGTGTAGGGTTGCCGGGAACAGGACTATGCTGGTAGTTCATGTTCGTTCTCATGGCCACCTCCTGCGCAAACTGTCCGCCGTACTGGCCTCCATACTGTCCATTTCCTCCCTGGTGCTGAGGGAACTGACTAGGTACACCACTATTAAAATATTGCCCTTGATTCGAATAGGGAGGCGTCGATTGTCTCATCGTTCCTCTCATCGCTGCTCCGAAATTCCCACTCGGTCCTAAAGGTTGTTGTGGAGGATATTGACCTTGGAAGCCAGGTCGGCCCCCGTAACCCGCAGGGTATTGATTCGGCCCGAAACCGGGTTGTTGGTTAATGTACTGAGGCTTTCTCTGGCCCATAAGCATTTGACCTGAAGGGTAAGGAGTGTGACGCCTCGGGTAGCCAGGCGTCATTTTCGTAGAGCCCGTCATTTGTCCGGGACCCATTTGGGAGGACATCATGTTTGGGTGCATACCCATGTTGGCCATTTGAGCCATGGGGTTCATGCCATTCATGGCTCCGTTACTCATCTGGCCCATATTCATGCCGTTCATGCCACCATTGCCACCCATCCCCATTCCTGTCATGCCAGGATTATGGCTGCGTTGCTGGCCGTAGCCATTCATCGCGCCGTATTGGGGATTTCCCATAGTCATGTTGTTTTGCATCTGTAAACAAAAAAGTTCAATAAGCCCATTACTTTATAAATTTCTCAGAGACGTTTAGCTTGTTAAATTTAGGCTCATGTCATATTCAAATTACCATTGATTTTTACTATTTTATCAAGCAGCCAAATGCTGATGAGTCAAACGATTATAAGTCTAATTTTTGTGAGATATGAGTTTTCTATTGTTGAACTTGTTTTCGAAAGCAGCGGAACACTTACTAGTCTATTGATTCTAAAGTTTAATCATATTCATGAGGTTGTTCTGCGTACCTGGGAGAATGGCTGCGAATCTTGCATCGCAGCCGTGGTGGCCGCGGCGACCATAGCGGCGGTGGCGCCGAACTGCGCACTCTCGCCGCCACCGCTCATCGCGCCCGGACCGCCGGCACACCCATAGCCGCTGCAACAACACACACTATTCATTAGACCAATCACTCATAATACGAGTAATAAAAATCAGTTAGGATTTAGTTGGTTAGGTAGAACATCACCGGGAATTCACAGTGAATCTGTAGAATTTATGTATGCAGTGTAGGTATGGCAAATTTCCGTTTGTGTCTTGTTTGACATTGTGATGGCTAAGGGCTATATCAGTTTTCTTTGGATTTCAATGATTATAATGTTTGTATTCGTCGTAAGATAGATCGGTTGTTTTCAAGATCAAAAGAATTAACAATATTTAACCAAGTTACTTATTGTCACTTGGTTTAACTAATCTATTTAATAGCCGTACATGTTATCGGTATTTAATCAAAATAATTCTCTGTGCAACCACTAGCATGCAATAACTCAGAAAATTATCTCCTATTAATGATAATAGTGAAGGCCAGTTATCCTTGCACGATGAAATCGATACCATTCAATATTCATCTAGTTATTCGGTAGGCTACGAACATACATATTATTAAATGTGAAATCGGTCTAGTTAATGTTATTTCACTCACGATACGAGCGGTTTCTATTGCAAGCGGCCTTGCAGAGTCGAACATTCCACACGTTAACGCTTCGATTATTAATAAACTCTACTTCGATATTCAACCCAAATCCAATAGGCGCAAGATCTTTTTTTATAGGGAGCGGAGATTTTATTATTTTACTAACAATGAAAGAAAAAATCAATATGGATGTATAGTGACGCGTTGTTACCCCTGTGTTTCTCTCGGGATGTTTGATTTTTTGTATGGCGCCGGAGTGGGAGAGTGATTCATGTGAACTGCTTTTGGGGCAAATTCCCGAGCCTTCCCGGAGCCCTTCCTAATAATTCCCGCTCGACAAATGCACGACAAACACTCGCACGGGTCGCCATTGTTACAGCGTCTGCGTGTAGTAGTGCAACAATATTGGCTCTTTTGTGAACCATATCATATTATTTTAATGAATACAAACTCACACATAGATTATTACAGCTCATAAAGGAATTACCGGTAAAATTTTGAACTGATGCATATAGTAAAACCGCGTGTAGTAAAGTACGATAGTAGATGTTTGATAGCTTGTAAAACATCGTAATGGTAATTGATACAAAGTGTGTAAACAAATATTTGTTGCTAATAGATCAATTCAACGTTCATAGCTCCTTAAACACTCTCATAATAGCTTAACAGATACTAAGTAGCGTCGACAACCAATAAACAGAGGAGTCAACAACGCTTGAGTCGACATCGGTCTATTCATCGGCTCCAGATGATTTACAAGGGTCCTTCCTTAGGTAAACTCGGCCCGACCTACACTTCTTTTTATAGTTTTGTCTGAACCTTTTTTCCTTTTTGCCGACCGAAATGTGTGTCGGACAAAAAATCTGTGTGTTCTGTATCCTGGTGCACTTTTTGTAAAAGTGGTACCACATCCGAATAATCACTTACAGTCCGTTCAAAATATTTGGGATTTTGAATGCGAGTGTTCATCACAGGCATTTCTTTTGATTCGTTCTTGGAATACACCTTTTTGGGGGCTTATCTCCGGGTCCACAGACCGAGCGTCTACCTAAGGCATTACTGTGAATTGCGTGTACTCGACTTTAGTTTTGAACGTGGAACATGACACGATCTGCTCGTGTGCAAGTTTTATTCCTTCGACATGTGAAACGCCTAAATAAATCAATATGAATGAGGAGGTAAGCGGCTATTTCGAGACGCTGGAAGGTGTTTGGCATAGTATTGAGAGATGTGCGAGTAACGCGTAGATATTTTGATACATAGGCTGCAGTTAATTTTAGATTGGTGCGCAGACGTGTCGGATTCCTGGTTAATTGGCAGTGAAGATAATCGCGTATTGAGTCAAACTTCTTAAGGATTACACAACTTAGCGCAGTTCTGGTCACAAAATCAATATTTACTGGGTTTGACTTATCGCTTTACTCCACTCATTTCGAAGTTTGTTTTCGTTTTACAAGCTATGTGATAAAATATTAGGCGTTAATTGTGAGCCTCGTATAGATTACTATCGTATTGAGGTAGCGTGAAGCCGTGGCAGGCGCTACCCCCGTGTTTCGACGACAGTTGGTCACCCCCATTTAAATACCACTTCACATTGTGGCTTGTGCGCACATTGCCATATAATAGTGTTAACGTTTTATGTGTTCGACCGACGTCGTCTTTTGATTTCCGCCAGTATTTATTCACTATTCAATATTCATTTGTTTTTATGTTAATGACGCCAACGTCTGAGCCGGACGTAGTAAGTACAGTTATGTCGACCGTATTGGTTTATCCAATCAACGACACAATTGATCTTGAGGCAATAACTTTAATTAAGTATTTCAATATCTATCTCATTCTCGTCAATTGACGCCGGGGTCGGGAGAGAATGAATCATGCTTCAAGGAGCGGATTCCGGGGTTTACAAATGGAGGCGAGCGTTCCGGGGTAAATACGGTACAATGAGCGGGGAAGGGTCGGCGCGCCCGCTTAGGGTAAGTGGGGCCGGTCACGTCAATATGGGGCTTTATTACGGCGACGCTCTGACAATAATTTGTTTAGCTTGGATGATATTGAAACTAAATCAGACGCATTATTGAAATGGATCGTTTTAAGCTTTTCTTATCTTTATCATCGGGAATGGTTAATGTTGTGACAATGGCTGTTCAAAATAAACAATCAAATTAACTTTGAAGTGAAGGTTCACGCTGTTAAACGGCTGTTTCATTACAAAAAAGGCTTCTGTTCGGCCCTATTGAGCACGTGGTGTAATGCATGTTGGGCCTGTATCCGCCCCCAGCCGCCTCGCCGTTGGAACTGACGTTTTTTCCCACGATAACTTACTTACTGCTACATATCTGTTATTATTACTAATCTTCTGCCACTTATTATTCCTCTTTATAACTTTGATTCTGACGTCGGGTTAAAGTTCGTTGTTTGTTTTATTACAATGATTTTATTGTTTGAGCTTAGTTGGCAACAGTGGTTTGATTTCCCAGTCGTTGCTATTGAGGTAGACTTCCTGTCCGCAGTTCACACAATCTCGTTGCCAGTCCCCATTTTTTTATTATTAATGCTATTGGTTTTGCTTATACAAAGCCATCAACAATATGTCGTTTGTAAAGGTGACTACAAAACAAAGCCGTTGAGCGCTTGGGTTAAGCACCTGCTTGTTTTTATTAAATTTATTTCTTTTATAATTTGCTTAGGTATAAAAAAATCTAAAACTAATTTCACTTAATTGGACGAATCATCGTTTATAGTTATTAAAAAGAGTCTCAACTATTCGAAATGCCCAGTGGTGTTGCTAGTTTAATGTTTTGTTTGTTTGTTTGTGTTTATTGTAAGAGCTAAAGTGCAGTCACCGCTTGCATTCCCAGCGCAAGGTAGTGTGAGTGAGGTTGGTTGGTGTGCGTGACTGTGTCTGTGTGAGTGCGATGTGGTGCGTCTGTGTGGGTGCTGGGCGCCCTAAGCGTTTGTGCGTGTGAATGGGTAGAGAAGCACATTTCATTTATAATTGCAGCGATGCGCGGTCGACAATGTCACACTTAGTTGTGTACTTTTAGTTTACCCTTCGTTTATTAGGGCTTCCATTGGGTTAGTATTATTGATTTATGTTGTATCAGTTCGTCATTGATTTTATTAGCTGTTTCTGTATCTTTTGAACTTGATTTTTATGTTTAGGTATTTATTTACAGTTGGAATATTTTACTGATTGTATTGCTTGTTAACATCGATAAGGTGGCACAGGTAAGTAGAGTCACGTTTCAGCGTTTTGTTGAAATGTAAACAAACTTGTTCCGGATAAGATAAAAACAGTGGAGTACAGGCAATAGGTATGGGTATGAGCGTTCACGTTTCAGCAGACGATAAAAACACCAAGTACCGTTCTCGCATACAATTAAATACTTAGATCATTGACTTATTCACAATTGGTAAATTTTAAATAACACGATTTCTTGTATAGGTAAAAGAGAATGTTATTTTCAAAAGTTTAACCTACCTAAAAGCGATAAAAAAATTCAAGATTCATCTAAATAAGCAGGTGCAAATTTAGACAGGTAACACTGAAGATTTCGTCTTTGTTTTATTGACGACATACTTTTCGATTATATTTTTAGACGATGCTTTTGGCACTTTGACATCGATTTATTTCGTTTGTATTTTTTAGATTTGCTTTATTTTTGTGTGGAATTGATTTAGTTTGAATAATTGTGGACTTACCTAGGGGCGTTGGTTCTGTATCCAATGGTCCCTTGCTGAGGGTTGTATTTGTATGTATCGGGAGCGTGGGCTCCCGCGTGCACGTCTGAGTATCCCACGAATCCGACCGAACCTCCAGAGTTCGCCGTCCTGTTGGCTTGAACACCCCCTGAAACAGGAGTACGTTGTAGCCAAATACATTCACCACATCTTCCGTTGCGATTACTGAGTCAATATTTCTGTCCAAGTCTTCAATGAAAATTTCATTTTCGTCGATATTTTTTATCAACTTTTACTGAGCGCGGTATAATTTCTGTTATCGCGTGTCGCGCGTAAATTTCACTCTTGCAGTCGAAACTTCCATAGTGAACGTCAACAGTTGACGAAATATTTAGTCCGCTTTTACTAGTTTCTAATTGTAATTTTTCGAGATGTTAAGTTTTTTGTTCTTGCTAGGATATTTATTGTTCTTTTTTTTTACGTTATAGGTACAAGCAATTCTGCATAATTTAGTGATTTTTTTTTAAACTTCACCTTTATTGAAATTTATTTTATCAACGTCATTTCATTAATATTTTATTCGAGTAAAAAAATATTTAAACTTAATTTTTTTATATTTTTGTTACTAAAATTTCAACTAATTTGTTTGTATGTTCAAATTAGATAAATTTCATCCAATTTTTTTTCTGATACCTATAAATATATATAATATTTTTAATTACTTTTAATATCACTGCCACCAAAATCCACTTTCACTGCAATAATTTGATCATAATCCAAACAGTGTCAATCCGTTTCTGGGTTCACTTCACAATTTTTCAAGAAAAATCCAAATGTCACTTTTCACAAAAATACATCCAAATCCAGGGTATTGAGATCAAAACTTGTCACTGTGTTCCAATATTAGTCACCGAGTAAGTTATCATTCACAAGTCCGACTTTGAAATCACCGAAACATCATAGACGTGTTGCGCGAGTGTCGACACCGACGTCACTGACAGCGGCGGCGAACGACCGCGCATTCGACCGTCAAAGGTAACACTGGATGATGGCGATGGTGAGCCGGCGACGGCGACGGTGAGTGAGAGGTTGCGGCGCGGGGCGCCTCCCCCCGCGCGGCGTTGCCAGCTCGCCGCGATAAGTGGCGCACCCCCGCGTCCCTCGCTCGTAAGTCGTCGTCTCGGCACTCGGCGCGCGGCCGAGCCGGGGCGCCACCGTCGCGCTATCGGCTCTCCGGCATGCCCATGCCCCGCCCCGCACGGTACGCTTGACGTTTTCACGTAACGGTCCTCAATCGAGCGCGATACTGCCGCGATCACGGTAGTTGCCACTCATGCACTATGAGATTGCTAGTAATGTAGAGCGTGGATGACAAATGGATGCGACGAAAAATTAGATTATTAGAATGACTGGGATTTTGATGCGAGAATGAAAACGAGCGATGGATTGGGATTGATTTTTTTAGAGTCAGGTAGATTGGTATGGTTTTTTGCGTGGACGGACGCGATGAGACGTAGGCGGTCGGTGAGCGTCTGCGTTGGGGCATAATAATTAGCAACGATAAACAATGGGCATGTCGTCCTCAGCGCTACCTGCGCATGACGGTAAAGGACGGCCGACTTGTCTCATGTCCTTGTGGCGCGACTTGCGACGCCATTGCACGCGTTTTGCACACAAGCTCCTAACAAATACGTACCTACTGTTGATGTGATAAATTGTAATTAATATGAACATTCTGATAGTTACAACGGTTATTAATTTATAACGATTTTACTTTAATGGAATAATTTGATAAAATATTTTATTAAAGTAAGTTCAATTTGAAAATAGTACTCGAACAAATTCGGGTTTGTTGTTTTTTATCATAGTAAGCTCGTTTTATTATAAGATAATTTATTATATCGACCTGATTAATAGTAAATTACAGCAAAATACATAATAAGCTACATTTTAGAATAATAAATATTAAAACAATCGCTTGATCTCATTTAACGGTGCGATTTCTTTTCAAGACCATTCTTTAAGCCAGTATGACAGGAAAATTTTCCCAGTAAAGTTGTAATGAAATAATGAAACGATTCTTCCGTGAAACATCGCTGATTAAAACGTGCCAGACTCGCATCTTGCTGCTAAATGAAATCTTATCGTACAGATAATTCCTTTGACGTCAGCTGATAAAAAAATAGGCACTTACAAAAACACGTATGCCATGGAAATTTGTATTAAACGAGAAATAGGTTTAGACGTGTTTCGATATTTGAAAGTCACTGTGACTATAATGGAATTTAAGTGTTCTCTTATCTAACAATGTGGAAAGCGTGTATTGCATACTATAATTACCTATTACGAAATCGCAATTCTTTATTAGAAAGATTTCACAATATTTACAATGTTTACTATTTCCATACCTTAGTCTCAGTGAATCTATATAATTTCAATCCTTATCGATTACTGTATACCAATTAAAGGCTCATTACTTGTGATTACAGCTAATTAACGTCTCATCATCAAGATATGAAAATAAAAATCTATAAAATTGATATGTGGTTTACTTCAGTAATATAATGAAGAGAATGTACCGCCCGCCTAATAGCCGCGACGCTTGGGCGGCGACAAGGCGGGCGGCAAAAGGACGACTGTGTGAAGGGTGTTTATTACTCAGACCAACGCTTGATTGTACACAAATTATATCTTAAGCATACGTATTTTTGATGTCTTAAATATGTATATGGACACGAAACGTTGTTGAAAAATGGTATAGGTACTGGTAAAATGAATTCTATTTAATTTTTACAATTGACGTATTGACGATTTTTTTCTCATAATACAGATGATTAAGTTAAAAGAATGTAGTGTGATGCCAGGGCTAAGAATATTATTAATAAGAAATACATTTAGCTTGAAAATTCACTCAGCTACATCACAGCACGTATATTCAGTGGTATATATGTAAGAATAGAACCGATAAACGATGGCATTATATTCTCACATTTTAAACCTTTCCTGGACTTCTACAAATATTTCAAGACCTAAATTTGCCAAATCGTCTTCTAGAGTACCTACCTTACTAACAAACAGCAGTTCATTTCTATTTATATAGATTATAATTATAAAATTATTGTATTATAAATAAAATTATAGATTTAAATTGTGACAGTTATTCAACATAAGAACATAGATATCAAAGAAATGTCACGTCAGGATAGAAATTAGAATTGAATGACGAGTGTAACATCTTGTTCCGTACCTTTCAACAATGCTCATCATCAAAGCGTCGAACGGCGTGAATTAAAAAGTTTTCCTCAACGTTGACATGAGTTATAAATCACGTCCCTGTGTTTATTTTACGATCTGGCTATTATCGTCAACCGGTGGTTTTGCAACTCGCGGCCCACTGTCGGGTAGGGCTGTCCACTACTGGACAATCTGCTACGTTATTAATAATATATTATTATTGTAATATTTAATAACTATCGTATTATTTTATATGTATTTGAACAACTGGTTTTCCAAATAAATAAATTGTCTAGATTACAGCCCATTGAGTGTATCCATTTTTTATCTTATTATTAAATTAAATTTTATTGTCATTAGAAATTATTTTTATTTTTAAAAATCATCATCTTCCTGTCCTTTTACTACATTATGTGGGGTCGGCAAAACATGTCCTTTCCTTCCAATTTTTTAATAATGTACCTGCGATAGGTATACATAATGCAAGCACTTATAAATATTGCAATGTTCGGTGATCTTCATCTATGAAAATAATTGACATGCCGGGTAACTCAAACCTTAAATTTGAATTAAAAAAAAAATGTTAAATACATCAATTAAAAATTACTAATAAAGATATATCTTACGGCTGCGAAACGCGGAAAACGCACGAGGAAGTAATTTTTAATTATTTTAGTAATTAAGGTTTTTACTTCGTGTTAGGTGTACGTGTGTATGATAGATTTAAAAAATCGTGTTATTCTGTAGATGTTAAACTTGTTTTGATATAATAGTTATGTAACTTATCTAAGGAAAGTTACAGAATTTTAATGGAATGTTCTAATTACATAGGTACTTAAAAAATATTGTGCTGAATTAGGACAAAATGAGGACGAATAAAGATCGCTAAAAATTATATGGGCCGATCATTCATGGTATGGTATGATAAATCCTATATTATTTCGGCCCTGTTTTAAGCGTCAACCACATAATATGAAGAGACAGTATCTCGTTTCGTGTTTTAATATTATAGGTAAACATTCGTCTTTACATATAGTGGTGAATGTACCTATTGTCATGATAGCTTATTTAATTTTTCGTCTCTCCCTTTATTTTAGCTTAAATTAGCTTATCGTCTCACCCTTTATTTTAGCTTAAATTATGATGTGCAATTTGTTAACATAATTAAGAAGTTTAATACGGGTCTTTATCGCGTGTTTTTTTTTAATCTTAGCAGCTATCAAACAAGAAGAAGCATCAATCTCATTGATGGCAGCCCTAGTCATATAGAAGTCGTAAAAAGCAGATATAGTGGAACATGCACATCGGCTATTTCGGTATCGCCTTGCAGCTAGCAATTCGATGGCGTCGCTTATTTACCAACTCACGCGCAGGTAACTAACTAATTTGTTTGTGTTATTGAAACGGCTATCGGCTATTGTTGGCTTTGTACGCTGAATTTTACCTCCTTGCAACGAACGTTTTGAAGAAAATTATTTTTATTATTAGGTACATGTACATGTTTTACGTGTTTGGCCTGATAGTTTACTAACCTAATGTATCGATATCAAGTTTTGATCGTTTATTAATGATAAAATCTCTTATTATTATTTATTGTGTTTATGTGCATTGAACTACAATGTTATAAGACATTTACATTTTTTGTCGTTTAATTTTTTGTTGACTAAAATAATATGGTCAATTTTCTGTTTGCATTTTTGGGTGTCCAGCGCAGTTGCACAAACTGTACGTCATTTTATACAACAGATCCTACTTAATTTTGCGTACATATGTGCGCAAAAGCTGGTTTCTATATAGAACTGTGATAATATCTCGAAATCATGTCATGTTGCAAGTTGTTTTCTTATTACATACCTCAATGAAATGGTCGCTTCGTCGCGTTAAACTTTACCTATATTATATTCCCTAGGAAATAAAATATATATTTTGTGGATTTTTTTAATACATTGCGAGACGAGCTAGATTTTCACCTATGCAGTTAAGCACATGGCCTCTTATTAGCGTTCCCACTGCTGGGACACAGGTATTTCTCTCTTGACGAGCGATATAATGCCTTAATTATTTTATGGATCCAAGTTGTGTGAATAAAAATCATTTTATTTATTTATTTTTATTTAATTCACTACGCCGGTCAAGTGTGGGTTGGTGAATAAAACATGTTCTTAAATGTTTTTAAAGTTCTCAGAACATGCCAGTTTAACTACGATGTTGTTGCCTTCACCGTTAGAGCTCGTGTTTTTAAGGAACTCATAATTTTTTAAAAAGAAAAATCAAAGGTGCGCGCGGGGTTTGAACACACGACCTTCGGAATGAAAGCCGAGTGTGCTCTCCTACTAAGCCAACACGGCTACTACGGCGGCACATGGCCTGTTGTTACGGCGTTAAACCGCGAAGATTGGGGAGACCTTTGCTCTGCAATGGGACAGCTTGGGAAAATAATAATATTGAATATTTCTATTGTTTCTGTTACAAGTAATCGTTATCGTCTGCAAAATTTCGGCTTTGAATTGATGTGTTATCCATCAGATAAAGACATTTCCACTATAAAATATTCCTTCATAGAAATGTTGGATTTGTAGAAACAAAGTACGGTATCTTCCATTCTTCATAAGTGCAAAACGCTTATTGATATCGGGAGATAATGAATATCAAACACGAAAGATAATAATCGCACAGATAGGCAACTTATGCAGAAAATAATTACAAGGTGATGATTGGTCACAAGCAGTGCGCACCGCGAGACAAGGATCAGGTCAGTGGGGGACATAGTATAACTGAAACCTAGAGTCGCAACTCATTAAATGTTAAGGGGAGAGATCTTGCAGCTTTTGGCTATGAGGTGCCAGCCTAAGTAAACTATCAGCACAATACAAGTCTTTATAACAGCAAACATGCTGCTATTTTGTACAAATTTGTTAATAGTAAGTAGTATTAAGTAGTTATCTAGAAGTATTTTAAGTTAAATTTAGTCAACCGTCATGAACCGTCGTGCTTAAAGGTTGTTAAATCTGAATAAAAAAAAATACAAGTCTTCCTGTGGGTGTTCAAAGCAAAACTGGCGGCAACGTCGCGTCGTTTTGTTTATGTATACTTACACGCGTTCTTCAAGCCTTAGGTAAACATAGTGGTTATACCAATTTTACATGTTCTAAAATAGGTTTTATTAGAGATACCAGTGGCTAATGCTAAAAGGAGAATATACCGATATTGTTTTATTCCAACACAAAAAAACAATAGTTAAAGCTAGTTGTATATTCTCCACAGGGATCGCAATCTCTAAAGTTTTCCCTAGTTACAAGTTTACGTTAGTATTTTCAAGGTTTTCCTTAACAGTACTGCAACAGTGAAAGTAATATAGACATTTAACAAATATGATGAAAAAATAATATTTATCAAACATAGTAATTACGAAATTTAAATAAAATATCACCATCAATGAAGTTTTAAAATAATTTGTACTGTTTATTAATTTTAAAGAAGTTTCTGGTCATAAAATCAATACAAAATTGTGTTCTTAGCATCTACGAGAACTTTTCGGCCCAATCGGCCATCCGCTCTCCTCGCTATTTAATTTATAGAACCCGTTGCCACTTCAAAGACCTAATCCGCTGGGCTATGTCGGTGACCTGCGTTCTCTTTGTATTTCCTCATTTCTGATTCGATCACGTAGAGAAACCTCGAGAATAGCCCTCTCCATAGCACTTTGAGCGACTCACGACAACAATCCAGCACGCAGATTAAATATACACGCAAAAGCTTCTTCTGATACTGTTTCTCCGTACACACGGTAACAGCAAAGCCTATTACTGGAACCAGTTTCTCTGCAACTGGAAATATGCAGACGCGTGCCAGCAGCCTGTCCCAACTGCTCTTCTTTACACTATATTAATATCATTCTAAACTTGAATTCAAATGTTTTCATATCTATCGATACCTGTATCTTTGATATATTTCAAAATTACTATTTTCTTTACGGCTAGTGTTTTAGGAAAAACACCTCTTTGTACAAAAACTCAATACAATTTACTCCAAAAATCAAAACGGATTCTTTATTATGATCTACAATAATAAAATCATTTTACGTTCCGATGCATTATGTATCGATTTTTGTGAAGGTGGGCCAGAATTCCAATGTCACATTATGCATTCAACTTCTTCTATTATTGAGGAAGGTTAGTTTTGTCGTGGGTTTACCAGCTGGCCGATAAGTAAATAGAGAACATAGTAGTTTTAAATAAATTTATCTCTACCGTTATTATCTTTAGTCTGTAGTAAGTTTAGGTCCTGTTTCAGTTAATTCTCAATGTAATTCGAAAATTTAATAAATCAGAAATCTATCTTATTAGCCATAGAAATAATATTTGGGTACATATAGTTAATAAATGTTGTTTACATTATTAAAAAGATTAAAATTAGGTACTACATTATATTATTACCTATCTACATCTATATCTACTAACATTATACACAACATGTAGTTTTTATAAATTTTAACAAAGATTACAAACATCATGACTGTTACTTTCATTATTATTTCTGTTTTAAACTGGAAACTTCCAAGGACAAAAACCAGATAACGATAAGGAAAAATATTAGACTAAATTGATGAAACTTATGAACATTCAACCAAATGCGATTGAATCCTGCGTTACATAAATTCATTACACAAGTATTAATCCAGCCATAATTGATATTCCTTATAAGGTATAAAAAATGGGTTTTAATTACTACTATAACCTGCGCACATATACAAGCGAATTATAAATGGCGTCCGCTCGCATGCGTTCTCGCTCACTCTCTATCGCTGTCTATACTCACACAGTGAAGTACGCGCTACAAAAAAATAGTCAGTCAGGCCAAATTCGCACGAGAGCTTTTTTAACGTCCGTTAAAAAAGCGTTCAAATAGAACATAATAATTATGTTCTATTTGAACGTTTTAGGCATACCCAAGTACGTGTTCACACGTCGGCGATTTTAGAACGCGACGCTTTTTTATCGAGCAGTGTTGCATTTTCAACGAAAAGTGCTGGTAATAGGCCGTATGAAACTTTTTATTATTATTCACACTTTCAAAAAACGCCGGCGCTGCGATTAGTACGATAAGTATTAGTAGAAATATTCCAATAATTCGTCAAATCTTGTATACTTGTCGAATCTTCGTACAGTGTCACAAACTGTTATTTTAAGTATCTCTGTTCATTCAGAGGATGTACCCAGAATGTCCTTTTTTTCTTTCTTCTTCTAGCAACACAAATCGCTATAGCTAGTTATTTAGCAAAAAAAATTCCCACGGCTTTCTAAAGCGAGGGACGAGACGAAAGTGATTTAAAAGCGTTCGTATGAATGATCACATTGAGGACCTTTATAAAAGCGCCGGGTTTATAACGCAAAGTTGTTTAAACTCTTTACTTTACTTTACTAAAAAAATAATTTCATTTAAAATAAGTATTTTGTAAAAAAAACTCTGTAGGGACCTAGATAAAAATACTATTTAGATAATAATAATACAATAATACCGTGGAAATATGCTCGAATTACAAATAATTTTGGTATTATGTTTGTATGGGAAATTCGTCGTGACGCCGGCCTGTTTGAGAAATTGTTTTGCCAACCGTACCATACCTACCCGCCGCCATTTACAGAATTCACTTTTAATTGCGCAGGTTATACCTATTAAGATATAACATGACATAATGTCAAAAAATCCTTAAAAAAAATACTCTCCAGAATAAATCAAATGAATGCCGTCAAACACACACTGCAATGCGATAGGAAATGTCATCTGATGGAGAATAAACTGAAAACTCTCATATAAGTTATATATGGCTTAAAAAATGCAAGCCGAAGACAGTGCAATGAAACAGCAATTACCGCTAACATAAACGAAACAATGATGAACGTTTTCAAGTGTTTCACTAAAATAAAGGCAGCGGAACGAGCACAATGACTCAGATGGAATCCAGCCGCCATAGCCCGCCGGAATCAGAAATACAATCCTAATTATAATCGTACGCATCCGTCCAACGATTGAGGTGGCAACGTTACGTGCACTCGAAACTTTTCTAATTCAATTCGGATTCCCTTTTTAAATTTGGAATTTCCAGATTCTACTTTTTAATTTTGATTAGTATGATCATGTTCATTGTCTTGTTAATCCTTCCTACATATCATTTGTTACTCATGCTGTTTATATTTTGTTTTTAGGTTCACTCGCGTATACGCGTGCACTCCATTATATTTGTGTCCTCCGTGTCTGGGACTACGTATTTAAGCTATCACGCAGCTCACCTTGCGGCTTTGCGTGAGAAAAAATCCCGCGGAAATATTTAATTTAAATCTAGCACTCAAACAATCTTAAAAAATTTCATCCTAAACGGTTTAGCCATTTTACCGCGAAAGATCAACAACTATTAACTTTCGCATGTGTGTTTTTCACTTTTTATATTAATATAGGTGACCTGACTACACAACATATTAACAGCACCTTCTTTAAATAAAACAAATCAAAGCCAGAAATCAAACCCAAAACCTAAAATTACGGATTCATCACTTTCCAGCAGACAACATCAAAATTACATATTTGTGACAGGGCCATGAAGTTTACGGGTTAGCGTCAGTATTAGCTACAACGGTACGTGTGTACATAGGAGCAACATTGGCGCAATGCGGTGGACTCTCATATGTCGACATATCACTTCTGCCCTTTTAGAATGCCTGCGAACGTGTTTTAGATTAAACCTTATAGATATTTGGTTAATGTAGTTAGTATAATTTGAGCATACAAGGAGAATAAGACCTAGTTTAAGTCTGTGAAGATATATCACGCTGCTTTTGAAACATTTCGAAAGGTTAAAACACAGCTTCTTGTAAATTTCTGACTACCAAGTACTTTTTTCAATAATGCCTTCTAATATTAATAGGCTTCTAATATAAAACCTAAGATTGCCTAAGATTCCCCGATATTCTACAAATAAAAGAAAAAATATTTTAGTAGAATATTGACAACGCTTTTCATACTACGTTAAATGAGCAAAACTGTTGTAAATATTAAAAAATGAACGCGATTTACATGCACCTCTTACTACGATGACCAATGTAATTCTCTCCATCAATCACAGTCAACACGACAATCAACACAAAGTGACAACTCTATCAAGATGTCCAGTCGTATTCCGAATCATGAAGCCATCGATGGTTTCTGACCACAAACTTATTCGATTCATATTCGATTGAGTGTGAAATGGCTCACTTTCTTTGAACAAGTCTTCGACTGCTTCTGGGTTTATTTTGAAGCACGTGTTATTTTTATTTGAAAGGTTATCATAGTCATTCAGACTCGCATGATGCTTGACGATTTATGTCTTTATTTCCATGTTCGTATGATCCTTTCTGTTCTATTTCTATGTTATACTCTTTGCTTGTTGCCGTGTTGGCTAAGTGGGAGCACACCCGACTTTCATTCCGAAGGTCGTGGGTTCAAACCCCGCCGCGCACCTCTGATTTTTCTTCTTGGAAAATTATGTGTGCTTTAAAAAACACGTGCTCCAACGGTGAAGGCAAACATCGTGAGGAAACCGGCATGTTCTGAGAACTTTTCAAAGTTTGAAGAACATGTGTCATTCACCAACCCGCACTTGGCCAGCGTGGTGAATTAAGGCCTAATCTCTCTCGCCAAGAGAGAAGTCCCTGTGTCCCATCAGTGGGAACGTGAATAGGGGTGTTATGGTTACTCTTTGCATTGACTAAATATTGCGAGAGTAATAAAGTTATAATGAAGATTACTATAAATATACCATTATTTTTTATGAGATGAAATAATATCATATTCAATGATTCAATCATATAGGTAATTGTCCTATGACATCCGCGTACTCAGTAGATATACAAACCCGCAACTAGTTTGTAGCCTGCATGAGCCTAGTGCTTCTTTATGCCACAGATACACCAGGGGAAAAATGGAGCAACATGTTGCGGAACATGTTTACTAACAAGCACGTAGAAGTTGCGCCCGCTCTCGAGGCGAGAGCAATCAACATGCCCCGCGTCACATACAATGTTGCGGGCATGTTGCACTGAAACGTAACGCAAATGTGGTGTTTCGCGTCATGTTGTGGGACAATTTGTCCCATAGTGACCAACACGATTGTCTGTATGAATAACTCGTCTAATGATAGTCTAACGTTAAATATGCAGATCCGTAATCTCTATTTTATAACATTTCGCCCCCACCGACCAAATATTCTGTTTTAAATCAAACAATTATAATACAGATAATAGTCGTACATGACTACAGGCGAAGAGTCGCAGACTAAAACAATGAACATTAAACAACTTAAGTAGTATAGCCGTCAAATTAAACAATGCAGACAGGAGCTTAGATTGAATTACCAGTCGAATTGTAACTTGGTAAGCAAGACGTTATCAAGGGCTGTTTCCGGGTCAGGTAACATTGTTCCGCCGCGTGCTTCCAGACGCGTCCAGTTGGGGCCTATTCGGTGAACGACTTCAAAACTTGTCTTTTATTTGTCGGAAGGCGTAAGGATATAATGGATTAAAAATATCATAACAATCTTAAATCACATTCGTCATCTGAGAAGATCAGTTACCTATGTGTTGAAATTCCGCAGACATTTTTAAGTTGGTAAATAGATACTTTCTTTCTTAGTTTTCATCGCAAGTTTGTATTACCTTTGCATATCTATCTTTATTCAACGCTTCTTGTTTTGAGTGCTACTAAGATTTCTGAGCTGCTTGGTATCAGACCCCTGTGTCTACATTACATATTTTCTCAATAACGAAATTGAATTAAAAATAATATCATAGTACCTAGCTAATTAATCCATACTGTATTGTACTGTGCATATTATACGCACGAAGAATTCTTTGAAAAAGCCCCTGTCCAGTCAAAAGAATAATAAAATAAGCGTGGCTTAGTTGTTTTTAGTTTCACGCCTGAGACACCATGTATCGGGTTTGTTGTGCATTAGCCGGGCGTTGATTTACACGGCCCGGTATCGTGGGCGCATCTATTCATAGTACTAATCTACTAAATATAGGTAGCTATTCCCTATTATTTCTCGCGACTGACTCACTTTGAATTCCGCTTTCGTACCGACATTCATAGCAATTGCGTCTAGATTTTTCGAACGAGGTATTGATTGATTTCAACGTATTTGTTTAGAAAAGATGAGTAAGTTTAGAAATGAAATCTGAAGATTCTACATCATCATCATCAGTATGTCAGACGTTGGACGTCCACTGCTGGACATAGGCCTTTCTAGATGATTTCCAGTTTTTACGGTCGTCCACGGCCTGCAACAACCGTGAGCCTTCACCAGATCATCTGTCCACCTTGTTTGTGGACGTTTGTCTAATATGAAGATTAGATAATTTAAAACTCTACATGGTGTTCAATTGTAAAAAAATAAAAGATGTTTCTGTGAGAATTGTCCAGAAATATTTATTTATTTAATAATTTCTATATCAATTGTTAAACTTAAAACTACGTCGTTACATAAACAAAAAAAATATATAATAGAATCGACTGCAGCTAAAGAAACGATTATACAAACTTATATTATTTACATAATTCTTACTTAAGGAATCTGTGAATGAACGAATACTTTCTATATTTCTACACACTTACTATTGAGTGTTTAGAGAAATAAATTAAGGTGAAACAGTAATACACCTTAATTTATTTCTCTACAATAGTTACATACAATGAGTCGTACAGATAACATACAGATAACGCCATAGAGTTCAAACAAGCGCTATGGGCCTATTAACTCAAGGACGGCGAGTGTCGACTATGTAAATAGCCATACATACCTGTGCATCAGGTATGAATGGCTATTTTTACATATTAATGTACATAAATACTTATTAGTTGTTTATTTTTCTTGTTTATTACTAATATGAATTATTTTCCAATAAAAACAAACTTGATTCCATTGCAATTAATATTTATTTGGTAAGTATATAATTTCACAAGATATATGGAGTAATAATTTTCATTTTTAATGAAGTATCTATAAAAGTGGAATACATAAATACAATACAGAAAAAAAGTTAAGTTAAATACTTTATCATACAGTAAACTATTTTTTTTAAACTTTTCAAATTTGTATCAGAACTTATTATCATAGTAAGCAATATTATTCTTTCTCAAAGCATCGATAACGCATAGAAGCGAAATAACTAGATCTTGTTAGATATAGCTTATTAGTAGAGCTGTCTTATACGTTACAATAATGCTTTTGAATAAAGAACAAACACTTCACAGCGATTGGTTACCTGGCTTGGAAGCTGCTTGCCTCGTGCGCGCGCGCATCTGCCGTCAGCGCGTGGCAACACCCGTCATATGACGTCTGTGACGCAAAACACCGGCGGTCGATATTAATGTATTCACTACAAACTAGACTTCAAACTTTCAGACTCGCCTGCATATATTATTGGGAATTCTATTTGTGTGATTTTCCTGTTGGAATGGTATTGGTTATTGTTGTTTTATATAATCGATTTTTTGAAAATTAATATTAAAATAATGCATTAAAGATATAGTTTAAATTTTAAACTTGAGGTAACATGAACATTAAACATAAATTATATTATGGAGTACCTCATACATAATATTTTTTTGTATTTGTATTTTGTGTCATTCAAAGTAAACTCCTAAAGCAAATCAAACACGCGCTTGTTGAATATCATATCTGCACAGTCACTAATACAATGGTGTAACGCAAAAATATACTATAGCTAAGTAACAGAACAAATATACCATTCTACAGTCCAATCGCCAAAACTGGCGAAATCAAGGAGAGGCCTTTGCCCAGCAGTGGGACAATAAAGGTTAATTAAAAAAAATACAGTCATAACTAGAGCTATTATGAGTAAGCTATTATGAATGGACTAAACGCAGGTATCTTTTTACTTGGACCGTCAAATATGGCGCACCGCGGCTAATTATAATCTACTAAACATCATCGAGTGTTGGTAACTTAGGGTCGCACACTTGTACTACGTATTTTTAAATACACTTTTTTCGTTCACTTCCTAGAGTCGTGTATATTTAGCCGAAAGGCATGCTTACACGTGTTGAAAGGAAGTATTTATAATTTGATTCATTTGTATTCTGTTAGTTGTTGTCTCTTCTTATCATTCAGTCATTAAAGTTTATGCTACAAATGTAATTGTATTTCCTTACGATGTCTAAGTTTTACAATATATAATTACATAGTATGCAGATTGAAGTGATCGCAGCTGCCTGTGCAACTATTAAAAATAAATATTTATTGCGTCTGTTACAAAGTAATAGACATTTAAATCTATTTCTATCTATAGGTATATTATAAGGATCTTTTCTGAATAAAAGAGATCGCGCTGTCCAAGCTGAGACCTGAAAATCGCAGGGTTTGTTAGTCTAGGTACGATATTATTTTAAAACCATTTACTTTTAATCATCTTGATTGGTCACCTTTGTGATCGTTGCCATCAATATCATCTAATTTTTATATTATGATATTATTAAAACTAATTCTTGATTCAACACATTTCAAAACCAATCCAATATCATACTTACAGAACTCCATCATCCTCAACTATTTTTATTGGAAGTGGTATGTACCTAATGAATCACCATCATCTTAGACCCTTCACGGACTCATTCTATCAATAGACCGATCATTAAGATCATTGCAGAAAGTCATCCGTGAACCGATAAGTATTTTCAGTATTATTTTTCTGTATTTAGTATTCTATTGTATTGTAGCAACCCTATCGAGCCAGACTAAAATTTCATCCGCCTTCAGCTAGGTGTATCGCAGCTCGCTTCACGATTAACAAACTCGGCTCACATGAGAAATATCGTCAATGGATGCATCATCGCTGTTTAATATTTACCTTTCCTTCACATGTCGTCCATAGCATCCATGCAAAACGAGAAATGAACTCATTATTGCACCGAATTTGCTTTGTACGAGGAAAATCTGCAATCTGAATGACTGATAACAATGTTTTTAATACGGCTTTAATGAAAAGAATATGTAAACATTTGAATTATTTGCCTGATTAAAATCTAATTTTGATAATTACAACTGCGCAGACATCTTGATAAAGATCACCTTTATATAAATACGTGAATAAAACAAAGTCATGTGTCATAATAATTAATCTACCTACTCGTGCTCCATTTGAAATAGTATTGGGATGCTGCCAGCTATTCTAAATACCATACGTGGTCTGGTTTATTCTGTAGTGATCGATGATATACTAAAAAGATCAAAAAGTAGAAAGGCAAATCAAATTCAGGGCAAAACGCATACGTCGGACCGGACTGAGTCGTGTGATTCTATTGTTCGGCGTGTACCGTGAAAATCAAACTTCCGTATTGCCATTAAGGTTATTACAAACAGTTTGAGAACTCTATTATATTTTTCGCATTTGATGAGCTGAGCCGTTCTCTGTGGGCGTATAATTATGAAGGGGTCAAGGAGTTACAAGCCGCCAGACTAAATAAATTATTGAATTGGTTATTGAATCTGTTTGTGATTCGATTTTATATTATTGGTATCAAGTTAGCAAGGTGCCGTGTAAGGAATGAAGAATACCAATTACATGCGGAATGAGCGCCATTTTTTAATCTGTCGCGCGTTTCCTTGTAAATCTTAATTTGTGCGTTCCGTTACAGTAATTCCAGTGTGGGGCAGTACGGCTATACATTTTTCTCTTGAAACATATCACCTTGTCGTTGGGTAGCTGGTTACATACAATTAAAAAGCGAAAAGAGCGCGGATTCCTCAGCGAATTTCGAGAAATATCGACGGGGTCAACGAACCGTGTCGACGCATCGTGGATCGTGGCCGCGTCTCCCGCCTCATTTTTTTAACAGTTTTGTTTTATACGGACTACTTCTGGTGATATTTTTATTTATGATGTCTCACAATGATGATTGTTTAATATTAAGTAAGTATTTTAACTAATTTAATCTATCGTCATTTTGTTCTTTTCGCGATCTAGCATCACAATTCTTTATACTTGTGTCACATACTTTGTTAGGTAGGTAGGTACCGTTAAAATTTCATGAATACCTAGGTTCTTAGTTTAATTACTTGGCCTATCACAAAAAGATAAACGTATTATATACATTATTATATTATATTTATCATAATTCTAGTAAAAAGATTTCAGTGAATTTTTTTTCCTATTATTATAAAAAAAAATTAGACGAATTTATGAACTGCTTCGAAAAACTAATTAACTAAATCGTTTAACGCTACTTATAATATATATCTTATTATCAGCAGTATCATCTTAACCAAAATCGTAATATCGCCGTCCTTATTCGCGGGCAGTTTCTTAATGTTATCATCAGAAGGATCAAGTTGACAATTTATATAAAAAGCACACTTGCATACTTTCATTTGTGTTCACCGACGAAGGTGAACAATAAAAATATTAAGAATAAAAAGAATAATAATAAATAAGCAGCCGGGCCAGCTGCGGGGGCAGGTGGAATAATTGGCAATTCTTTGTCTCAACCTGCCTGAGACCTACCGACACTTATATCTTTCGATTATGTTTTATTTTCCAAAACTCTAAATTGTTTTGTAAAACCTGTAGCGTACGATAGTTTCAATTCACTCTTTAGATCTTTAGATATTGTGTTCTTACTTTTTTTTTTTATTTTCTGTGTTTGGTGGGATTTATTCAAATTAAGTCTCATCGGTAGTATTAATGACCAATATTTGTAGTTGACTTGATCAACAATGAAAACACCTTTCTTTTATATCTTCACTTGTATATTGACAGAAGTCCTTTTCATAATATTTATTAATATAGAAAATAAATGTGTTGCAGTTTAAAGGTTGCAACATTTTAGCATTACTAACTTTGTAAGGAATATTTGTGTCTATTTTCTAACAGCAACATTTTTTTATAAAAATTGTCTAACACAGGTTATCAAAGATCACTATCATAACTATATTACGAAGTTACAACTAATTGCATACTCTATTACGTTATCATCTTTATTACGTCTATATTGATCCTCAAAGATAACTGTAGTAAATATTATATCAGAAGGAAGTGTTTGATAAAAGTGCATCGATACTCCGATAGCCTGGATAGGCAAATCCGATCATTGTATCACAGCGATTGTCAACGTGAGTGAAATTCCGGAAGGCAGGAATGTGGGTGAGGTAACCCCATTTGGTCTGTGCACATGCGCTGTGGAGCGATATCTGTGAAAACCCTGCCGATTTGGAAAGTACGCTAACGAGAGATCTGCGAGGCCTTATTTACAACTCGGCGGGATGTTAACCTCGTTGTGTGAGCAACCCGGTCACTTAGCTAGTGCGAACCTGTGTCACTAGTAAAACCTGATTGAATAACCAGCGCTGTCACTTCTGTAATCAGATTCATATGACTCGCATATTTTTGCATTATTCATTAAAACGGGTATTTTGAAATCACTTTCGTTCAGTTTACGCTAAATGTCTAAATTATGTAGAGTAAATAAATTAGTAGTAAATAAATATAAAGTATGATCGCCAGGAGTAGCCTTCTAGTAATTCATGTTTGCGCTTGAATTTATTTAACCTGTTACAATATTAATTACAAATAAGAGTAAATTAAAAAATAAATTAAAATGTTTGTAACAATTTTTTTATCCATTGTCATTTTCTTTTTAATATTCTTTTAATTATCAGTCTAAGAAAGATGACTTTACTGAATATTATCTGCACTACAAATAATCGCTCTATGTTTCAGTTTATCTATACTATTTATTGTTAGGTACTTATTTTTAAACTTAACATGAATAATATTATTTTTACATATTCTATTTTCGTAGAGCATCTAAGTGTCATCTTATTCAGGTTAGTTGAATTGGTACCATACTTTAATAATATAATAAATTCATAAAAAAAACAGTATGAATCCATAAAGATCTAATTAAAGAGTATTTTAATGTCACGCGAGTTATCAGACAGTATAATACTGTTTGTAAGAGATGTTGACTCTACCACTACAGCTTTATTTCCGTTGCTGAGTGCGGACAAATAGCGGGATAGATCGGCTGCTGCCAGTAATGCCTCCAGTCGATTACATATTTCGTAGTATCTTTGATTTTTAATCATAAACGTAATTGTTTATTTGTTTAGGTACCTAAGTAATTTTATTTAAAAAGTGTTTTGCTCAAAATTATGCGGATTGGGTAGTGCAAAAAACAAAACAAACAAGCTAACTGAAAACAAAATAAAAGAATAACAAAACGTACCGAAATCACAGTAAATATAAACTGTAAAATCAACTTAGCGAGACGAACAATTGAAATCCGCTTACGCGTACTTTGCGCGACATTGAACAGGACACAGAATATACAAAGTTAGTATACAACTACACAGAATCAGGCACAGTTACTATTGACTCAGCTGATAATAACACACGTTTGAAATGTATAAACAACCTATGGAGTGGACATTATTATCTACTATATGTATGATAATTGCTTACCTGACGAGCTATAAATACGATTATGTTTTGTCCATTTCCACGAAGTTATTTTTA
Organism: Chloroclystis v-ata; assembly: GCA_963691955.1. Lineage (NCBI taxonomy): Eukaryota > Metazoa > Arthropoda > Insecta > Lepidoptera > Geometridae > Chloroclystis > Chloroclystis v-ata. The sequence goes on along the minus strand of OY829902.1, from coordinate 2,509,233 downwards.
AGTACCTAATTAAATAAGTAGGTTTTTTTGTTTCTCCAGTTCATACAAGATTTTGAAGTGCAATAAGGTTTGTGTGAAGATGGTCCATGACTTAAAATAATTAGGTGCCTATCCGGCATGTGACGTCACGCGAAAAATTGACCCAATGTTTAATTGTTATTTTTGTTGTTGAAAAAAAAACAAGTACATAAATGCAAGGTTTTTTATAATTATTTATTAACAATAGGATGGTTATGTTTTTATTCAGAAAATTTTATTTATCTACTACAGTATCTGTTACTTCATTTTCAGTTCATTATAAAGATGTTCTTTTTAACATTACAAAGTCAACATAAACCAAATCAAATAGATTCAGGCAGCGATAAAATTAATAGTATTGTCAACATTTCACTATGAATGAGCGCTTACCACAAACCCGGATAATGATGTTTGCGTTGTCTTCCGTCATCGCGGAATGCTGGAAACACTGTATAACAGCTGTGTTGCTGTGTTGCATGATTGCACGTGAGCAAATTGCCCATTTCCCGTTTATGTTCACAGATTTTCACGCTAGGTTTTGCTAGAGAGTTTTGCATCTTGTAGCGCCATGTGATTGAATTGATTTAATTTTACTTTTGATTGACAACATCATACGTTATTGTTGAATTAACGCACGTCACGTCAGTGCAATTCGTATGAGATCGTGGACTATTTGCGTCTCTAATTTACTAGTATTGTAAAGGTCACCTTTTCGCCTATATTTGAGTTTATTCTTTGAATTTCATAGATATATTTGTAACAATACATCCTAGTCAGTTTTTTGCTGTCTGGTACATGCCTAAAAATAGTATAGTAAAACCATTCTAAAAATGAACTCCCCTCCACAAAACCGTGATGATTTCAACGTGTGAGAGGAAATACAGAAAAACAGAATACACAGAAAAAAAAATACAGAATTCGGTGGAGGGGCGTTCATTTTAAAAATGGTTTTACTATACCACCTTATATTTTCCTTAAGTTTTTAATTCCTTTATGTCATTTAAAATTACCACGAACTAGAACTATTTTTGTATTAAAGTCCACTACTGAATGCATACCTATTATAATAAGACTAGATGAAAACCCAGCTTCGCTAGGGTGAAACTTGATTCATATCTACACATACAAACACAAAGTGATATGTCTGATTTTATTTACCAAAAAGTGCATAGCTTCATTATAGCTAAGAAACTTATCAAAACTGGAATGAAAGATTTTTCAACTTTTTTTCTTTGGATGTGAATATGTTCTACCAAACCAATGACTAATAATGACTATAAACGACTTTCACCTTGACTGTGATACTCTTCTTAGACCTTGGGCAGAACCAAAATGTCGGTGCTGATGCCAAATATCGTAAGAAGCTTTTGGCGACAGAATGTCAGATAAATCGCAGATCAATGAAAAGTTTGAAGATAAAAAGTTAAATATAGATATCGTTTCAATTCAACTCCTAAAGGTTTTACGCACACGACTCATAGATTGAAGTGGCCAATAATTCATTTAGCAGTGCGTGAAGTATGGCATGACACTGATGATAATGATGATTTAATTCGCTTCTCGTCAAATTATTAAAGTTTTGTTTTAACTTTTAATCAAATTAAAAATATAAATAATGAGTATGCGTGATTCCCCATGTTCAATATAATAGTAAAATAATATTTTAAGAAAGTTTTCACCATCTTATCAACCTATACCTATAGGTACTACGTTCCACTTGGCACTTGTTTATTAATAGATCTTGGGAGATTTAGAAAACATTAAGATAGGTAACACTATTATTTTATAATTATTAACATAATAAGAAACAGAAATTCAACTCATAATGAAATAATACAAACAAGTAAATTGTGCAGGTATTGATGCTGCTTATTAATTCAATAAACACTACCTGCTGTTGTGCGACCCAAGGACAGATCTTTTGTTTGAGGAGGGTCCACCAGTCATCCAACAGTGCCCCAAAATCGGTCACCTTGGTGCACGCTAATTTACATTTTTGTCGATCATTGAGCTCAGTTAATGTTTTGGCAGCTGTTAACCTTTATGTACTAATAAAAATAAAACTCTCGTCACTATCAAGTCACTTTGAAACCTGAAAATCATGACCTGATTCTATTTTCGGCACAAAAGAACGCAGTAAATTGATTATTCAGGTATCACCTCGTTTTATTTGATTAAGATTACACTCTTACGCATAATGAACTAGTAAAATGCAGTTTGGATTTGTTTGTCCTTATCTCTGTTGACATTAAAATTTGTGTTGGTTTAAAAGTGACAGATTTTTTTATAAAAACGAGCATGCTATTTTTATTATTAGCTAAAGTTTAATAACGTTTTTTTTAAACTATAGCTCACTTTTTTAATTCTAAAAATAATGTGAACCAAGGTGTACAGACTCATGTTCTTTCATGCAATGTAATTATTATGTCGTAATGAAAAAAATATTAAGTATATCAGATATCTAGTAGATACCCGTGACCCAAGCTTATTTATTTTATTTTATTTAGCTTAGAACCATCTACGGTCTAGAATCTATACCAACATCTAGACTCTAGATGGTTGGTAGCCCTTCGGCCGCGTATGATACCAGAGTTTGGTAACCAGTATCATACGAAGAAAAAATGGTAGGTGTGAGATGTCTAAGAATATAAAAAAAATTGCAAGGACTCATTACTTAAAGGAGATAATAGGTAAATCAACTGAATAAGATTACACGCCTTAAACAATCAATTTGCCAACTTAATATTTAAATTGGAATAAAATTAATTCAAAACGACTAAAAACAGCAGCGGCGCGACATCAGACTCACAAAACCGACAGATATTACGATGAAATAGATAAAAAAGTCATCGTTGTAACCAAATTGGGCATCATCGATAAAGAATGCGCTATTTCGTCGGCAAACACTCGACAAATTTATACAAGGAAGAGAACCTGTTCCATCTATTTATTGATGACTATATTGGATTTTAAACGAGTCCATATATAAAATGGTATCAAAATGTATCTAATAAAAATAATATATATATTTTTAGATTTAAATTTCCTTATATATCGTCAAATTACAAAGGGATTATTGGGTGTCCGTGGAAAATATTTGCATTCTGGGGAAAATATTAAACACAGGCAAAACGCAACGGGCAAGTTACTTTGACTTATGAGCATGGGAATTAATTGATTTAGAATCTGTTTATAAGTTTTGTTGTTGCAACATGAGGCTGTTATTGTGATGTATTTAAACAAAGCTGAGTCAATGTGTGGGCATTGAATGCATGCGATACGTTAGAGTTCGGTATTTTGTTTGAACTCCTTAAATTTAATGGATATGTACCTTTTTATTATACACACATGGTGTAGGGTGTGAATTCTACCACGCTGGCCAAGTGCGAGTTGGTGAATGTCATGAACATTAGGTACTATTTTCTTCAAACTATTAAAATTTCTCACAACATGCCGGTTTCCTCACGATGTATGCTTTCATCGTTAAAACAAGTGTATTCAAAGCGCACAAACATTTTTCAAGAAGAAAAATCCAGTTTTGCACGGCGGGGTTAGAACCCACGACCTTCGAAATGAAAGTCGAGTGTTCTCACACTTAGCCAACATGGCTTTCACAATAATGACTAATAATTGTAAAAATCTATGTGCCCCAAATTCTCTTCCAAGTATTTCAAATGGATATAACAATACATTTCGTTCGTATTCCTTACAGGAACAACAAACATTGGATATTGTGATTGTGTGATTAATTAACGACATTATAACTCGGTCAACGCCCGAAGCCTTACATGCCCCGCTGTGTGAGCGTTAAGCCCTTAATTACCTTCTTTTGTACAAAGATCCCATAGCTCTAGTTTATAGAAATGAGTCACTCTCGGTAAATCATAATGCCGGAAGAAAATCTGGAAAATAATCATATAAATGCGATTATGTGACACGCTTTAATCGGATTAATATATCAGAAGACAGACAGCAGAGTCGTTTTATTTACTGTTTTAACTGCGATCACCAAACCACCAGAAAGCGTGGTGATTGATCCTAATCCCAAGGCCCGAATATTGTGATTATTTTTGTTTCAAATAAACATAATGCACAACCGACAAATGAATAATAAGTGTCAATTGAAGTTATTTTTATCTTAGTTAGCAAGTAATTTAAACAGCTTAAGCTAGTAATTACAATGTATTGCCTGGTAAAATAATATTATAGAGAAATAACCGTTGTTATTCGGTGAAATAATTTGCACTATAAAGGAAACTCCAAGAAACAATAATGCGATTTGCGTCATTTGAAATACACCAAGTGACGTCTTGACTGAAAGCTGTGAAGATATTGAAAATGATTCAAATCACATACAAAGATAAAGACGTCATTTCACATCCTTATGACGTGATATTCTTAAAACGATGAACATCTCAAACATCATAAATAAGGTCAGCTGATAGTTGCGTAACCTTCCCCACAAAGCGTACTTATGTGGCCGCGTTTATGTAATTAGCTCAGTCATTGAATCAATAAGTTTGTCCGGCCGGTTGTCCGTTTGTCAGTTTGTCAAGCGGTGCGCATTGAAGTCTGCACCTTGGAAGCCACAGATTAGTTAAGAGCTGCCAAGGATCTACTGACTCATGATCTTAAATATAGCTGGTATTGTTGTAAATTATTTCATATGAGCATTTGTTTGAATTGTTAACTGTTGAAATTGGAGCGGTCTATTTGTATTGATAACTTGCGGTCTTTATTATCTTGTCCAATCTTCTTAGTAATTATCTTCTTCTTATTTTAGATTGTGGCGATTATAGTTTTATAGTACCTTATCAAACGACATAATATATCTGAAGTTTTGGAAACATTTATTTGGAGTAAATTACTGAAGTCATTGTAGTGGCTGATTTTTTAATATTATACAATCTTAGAACTGATATTAGAATATTAAGTATTGTCATGAGTCGCACCGTGTAGATGGCGATTCAAATAGGACTTAAATATCGGGAAACTCAAAACATTTTAATCTACCTGTTTTCTCGTACGCTCAAATATACATTCAATTAATTTAAATAGAAAGTAAGTGAAATGAGGAAACCAAATTTCACCTCTAAACTGATTTATAAAAATATGTGATGATATTATTTTAACAAAACAATGATGAATTTTATGCCAAAACTAAAATGTGTCAGCTCTTCTAAGAAAACTGTGTCTGCGGTTACCAAATGTTTCAAAATATAAATGACCTCATGCGGTCAAGAATAAAGTTATCGCAAAACAAAGACTGCATACCCTAAACCTTAGTTGGCCTTCTTGTTATCTTTAAGGCTTAATTTAATTTACTTTGGTTGCTAGAGATTGAGCAGTTATCTTTATCCCACAGGAAATGGTTGATGATCACGAAAAGGTTAATCAATAAATTTACTAATTAAGTTAATCTTTATCTAGATATAAGTAAAGAGGTTTCATAAAAATTTATTGATTAATTCACAATTAAATGATGGAATTATCATATACCTAAGAATGAAAATTTAATTATAAGTGTAAAAAAAGTAATATCCATAACTATATTCACGAATATTAGACAATTTAAATAATGTAGCAACTACATAATCAATAATTACAATATGGCCCAAAAGCTGTGTGTTGTTAGGTTTCTCAACATTAACACTCTTTTAGATTTTTATTTGAAATTGTTATTTTTTTTCAATCGAATACAAATGCAAATGCAAAAACACTTCATTGTACAGAAAAAAACTGTCAAATGGCCAAAGAAAAAAATGGCTACAAACTTTTAAATTATACAGTCGGTTTAATGTATTGAAACTTTAACTTGGTAATAAAACCAAATTGATCAAGCATTCTCGATCGATTAAAAGTAAAACCGTCAAAAACAGAGAAACATGCATAGTACGTAGCCACGTCTTCTCCAAATGAAATTATAGTTGTGAAATTATATCTCGTCTAGACTAGACGAGATAGCGAATACGGCTGCTATTAGATAGAAAAGATCGATGTGAGACAAATAATATTTTCTTAGTACCAAAGCTTAAAGGCCAAATGACCCTTTAAATCAACATTTAAACAACGTAAACAAAAATTTTAGATTAGATTGCCGTAAAAAATTTTGCTTACTTTTCCAAAAAATATTTTGATTGTCATTTTCGATATTCTCGAAGTTTATGTTTAAACTCTGAAGAATTTTACTAAAACCCATCGATATAATAATATCAATTAATTGTACTAACGATGGGTCTTTAGTTAGTTTGTTACTTTCTCACACAAAATTACTTAAATACTACTAGGTAGAGGGAATCTATACTAATATTATAAAACGGACGAGTTTTATATTTGTTTGAACGCGTAAATATCAGAAACGGCTAGTCCGTTTTGAAAAAATATTTAAGTGATGGATAGTAAATTTGAGGAAACCTATAGGCGGACGAAGTCGCGGGCACTGTTAGTTCATTATAAAGCCGTCAAAGCAGCAGGCAGAGTACCAGTAAGTTTGTTAAGTTGAAGCCAAACAAAACAAAATGATATTGAAAACGTTAAAAGTTTATCAAAAAATATATATGTTTGGTTATAAAGGAAAGAGTACCTACACAGTGTACCTACCTACAGTTTAAATACCAAACGGTTGCGATTAGTTGACTAAACTCATTAGTTTCATTTCTTTCTTGAACAGTTCTTATCGATTTCTATATCTATACACGTTTTAATTTCACCACGTTTATTGTTTATACACGAGTTTGAGTTTTTTGTTTAATAGTAAATCTATTAAATTAAACATTACCTATTACTTTAAATTCAGTCATGGTCAGACGTAGGTATTCCTTATTTAATTCGATTATTTCATTTTCAGGAGCATTTCTTTTCGTCATTTGTATTTGACGGGAAAACGTGCCTCATCATATCAGCCGTCGGACGTCCACTGCTGGTCATAGGCCTCCCTTAATGAATTCCAGTTGTTTCGGTCGGATGCGACTTGCATCCACCGTGAACCAGCTAACTTTACCAACTCATCCGTCCACCTGGTAGGTTGGCGTCCGACGCTGCGTTTTCCGATCCTTGGTCTCCACTCGAGAACTTTTCGGCCTACACGTGCCAATAATTTCTGATATGATATATGATATTCTAATCCGTCACTAGAAGATTTGGACAATATGAATGCAAATAACAACTTAATAAATGCGGATATGTAAATATAGTACTTCATTAAAATAATTTATATTTAAATTTATATGATGTGTTTATACTCAGAATAGATGTATAAAGATTTAGTAGCGAGATGCCTACTATCGCACTTAGCCGACTTTTACAAATTTTCACACAATAGGTTGCATAACGACAACTTAATGAAACCTCAGTATAAGTAATCGCACCACGCCTACTTTTTTTTATTTTTTTACTGAAGAATAGCAGCTTGCCATATTTTTCTCTCATCGTTTCGAAAATATCATTATGCCTATTTTTGTACAGTCTATTTCGTAAGTGCAAGGAGGTAAACAAAATATTTAAAATAAAATAATAATGTCATCATGTCATGTCATATTATGACTTATGTCATTTAATTCCAGCGTTCGAGTAAATGGAAGGAACAAAATGAATAATAATTTGACGTTGTTCTAATTAAAAATACTAAGGTAAATACGTACATACAATATATATATATATATATATATATATATTTATGGTTTATCATTTATTACACTGATGTTAATTTATTTCGGTACAATTACAGTTTTGTGTTTGATTGTACATTCAGTAGGCAACACAAGTAAACAATATACCGATAGAAATGAAAGTAGGCATTATGCGACCATATGGTCTATTTAGAATAATGTTTGACGAAACGCAATTTTCGGCATAGTGCGATCACTTGTATGGAAATTTCAGAATGTTGTCCTTGCGCTACATACTGCAAGTAAAAATTAAAAAATGAACTAAGTGCGATAGTAGGCATCTCGCTACTAAATCTGTATAAATATGACAATAAATTATATCTACCTATTTATCTCTCAGCATTGTCAAATACACTTTTGTACAGTGAAAGTGATTGTGATGCTGTCGCGTGCTCCATACCGACCTTGCTATTATGAAGTACAGTCAGCTACATATGGGAATATTGATCAAATGTTCAGCTTATATATTATAATATATATGTTAGATTTATATAGATATTTATATAGATACAGTGCTTCTAATTTATGTACTAATTATCACAAAATATTAATATAAATATAACACATAAAATCCATCATAGATATCGAAGTAACTCCTTATTCATTTATTCATATCCTTTATCTATTTAGTCAACGAATATAGTCATTTTACAACAGCACTAAGGAGAAGTATATTATAATAGTGCTTGAGACTAAATTAAATGAATAAATTCCAGGACAATCAGTCAACACATTATCAATCACATCCCAATGACAAATTGTAAGTTAGCCCCTGGTTTAATTTCGTTACCTTCACTAAAATATTTATTTTATTTTTATTTATTTTATATTACTTTATTGCATAAAAAAACACAAATAATATAATACACCTAGTATTGTAACTACTTGTGACGTTTTATTTAAAAAATGTTAAGCGGTTACGTCAATACCTAGAATATTCCGTTGACTGTACCGATTTTGCCACCCGGTACATCACCTGATATGCACAGTGTACCAAATGCCTTAAGTCTTTTTCTTGTTTTTTTTTGCTTTTATGCTCATAGCCAATATGCCGCGACCGACCACACATGCCATTTTAATTGAGGACGCTTAAAAGTACTTGTTTTAACTCGAAAGGTGTCTGAGAAGATTTTAACCCATGAATATCTAAGTTTACGATCCTTGGATGCAAATTGAAATATTGTGATTAAATTTACTTGGGTTTCTCGGAATATTTGTTTGTTTGGATAAGTTCTTATTGTCGGCAGTATCTTGACCTTAAAATATAAATTCATTTTTGGTTAATTTATAAACATAATGTTTGCTGTTGTATTTAGTTGAGATATGGCTTGCTCCCACTTAAAAAATGAAAATCTGTGACTCGGAAGGTTTCCTTCGGAAGATCAGCGTTGTTTCCTTAATGCAAGGCAACAAATGCTGAGAGAAACAACCTTTTTGTGATACAATTACATATATTATTATTATTATTTTTTGTATATCTTTTGTATTTTTCTTGTATCTTAAATAAATGTTTTTTCTTTCTTTTAAAAGTGACACAAGACAATACATTTTTAAATTTATTCTAGGGTTAAATAAGGATAAATTGTTTAATCCCAAATTAATCTTGTGGTTTTGTGGTTTAATGGTTCAATCGTTACAATTACGTTGCTTAAAGGAAAAATCCTTTTAATTCATACAAATTATTAGTGACAATTAATTATATTATAATGAATTTTTTTATCAATAGGTCATTAAACTATACAATAAATTAATGACAACCGTTAGTAAGTTTATCAAACATTACTTAATTTTTTTAAATAATTAAAGGGAAATACCCTTTATATCCGCGGAAATCGAACCCACAAGAGGTGCTGTGAACTAGATCATGTAAATATGGGTTTCATCATCATCATTTTAGCTGTTCTACGAATATTAATGAATATAGACCTCCCATAAAGATTTCCATTCATTTCAATTGGAAGCTTTCTACCTAAAAGATTATGATAAATTTATTAATTTTATTTTTCTGTTATCTTAGTAAATACTTATACATATTATTTTAAATGAGATTTCAATAAAATTTGGTAATCCTTTCTTCATTCAATAGGACATAAAAAAGTGATTTCATCACGTAAATCATTTAAAAAGTCAAAACATTATATTGCGGTTATTAGTAAATGCATAAAACAAACAAACATCACATTAATATTACTAGTCCAATGTCATGCAAAAAGTCCAAAAAAACGCATTTAGGCTCGCAGATGCAAGCTAGATCACCTGATACAGCATTGCAAGCTGACGTTTTTTACATTTTTATATTTTTATTACTTAGCGGGCACCTGATGGTAATTTAATGTAAAATGATTCGTTACTAATGAAAACTAGCCGCTTCGATGGCAGTTATCTGCAATTTCATTAACTATATCGTCTGTATGTTCTTAGAATGCAATGTGGCGATTGTCTGTGAATTAAATTTAACTATAATAATTTTATTATTAAATCTAAATCTACGAATAAAGATTTTCTTATTTTCTTTCTTCTTTCTAGAAATATATTGTTTTTTGATTTAATGTAGTTTTTTAAGGTTATTGTGATATTAAAACACGATGTGTAAATTGTGTACAAATCAAATATTTTTTGTAAAATTCGTTTTTGTAGATATCTAGATAAAAAGGTTTTACACACTAGCAAGGAAGTTGGAAAGCGATATAAAATATAACGTTCTAAATGATTGTTCTTTGACATTGCACTAAGAAGTCGCCTACCTTGTACTTGGATAGAGAAGTTTAATCTATCTTGGTTTAAATGGTAGGTAAATAGTGTTATTCAGCTCAAGGCTGACTCTCTGACCGTCAGTTTTTGTAAACAAATCGTCGACGTCAGTCGCTAGGTCAGCTGTTTATTGCGCTACGTTTCCCGGATGAATAAGACAAAAACTTGTAACTACTTGCTAAGTATGAAAAACCTAAAACAAATGTAATACTGGTATGTCTTAGAAACCGTTTGTTTGTAATCTCTCTCTTCCTTTAAATAGCTAATCTTTCTCGATCCATACAGTTTTTACTACCATAACACGTATGGCCCAAAACGGCACGGTATTTGACGTATCATTCATTGAGAATCAGTCATGGTGGATGTAACTCACTTCCGACATATCTATCTGGAAACATTTATAAAAATCCAACAGTGGACGTCTGAAGACTGAACTTATCATACTAGTATATTTTGATCAGCTTAACACAATCAAATATGTTTTTTTATAATTATTCAGCATATAATATGATTTAATAGTAGAAGATATTATTAGATAAAGTCTAACATTGAACTACTTAGCTTGTAGTAAACTTTTCCGGCATCCACACACTAATGTACTTATTGCAATTGCTGTTTCTACTCAAGCAAATTGGGCAAATGTCGCAACAGTACTTATTGTATAATAAATCACTTCGTATTGAGGACAAGTTATGTCTAAGAATGGTAAATGCCACAATGTTCTGGCAAGAGGTCGTTTCTAGCTTAAACAGATTTGTTAATATGAACAATAATTTCATACTGAGATAAACGGGCAATACACGAACCTTTTTTACGTAGAATTTTGGTCAACCGTTTCGTCCCAAAACGTGGGACTTCTTCAGGACCAAACAGTGCAAGAACACGGAACCTGACCGCTCGCCGGTCCGCAGTACACTGCGGATATTCAATATGAATTTATCAAACCACTACAGTTTTTTAGCAAAATGAACAATAACGTTTGGAAAACCTTTGATTTTTCCAATAAAACCATATAGTTATATTAATTACCATTATAGTAAATTGGTCTAGTACACAGAACACCGCTGCTACCTATCTTGATATCTTGAGATGATGTGGTAGTATTCTTAAGCCTTAAGCATACGGAAGCAGCCAAGCGTGACGATTACTTTTATTAAATCCCCCAAGATCTTTAATGGGTGCTATTGTAGAGACTCTTGCCCAATGGGACGAAACATGGGTTGTTATGATGATTCAATGATGAAAATCGGATAAGATTATAATATAGTGATTTAGTGATCAATTTGATAAAACTAGGAGCTAGCTAATAACCGGTGGTGCAGTATTCGACCGCATTCCGATCGAAGTGAAGCGAAATTGAATCCAATTAGCTATGTCACTACGGACTACCTAGAACTATGTCGACACTACGTCTGAGGATATAGACCTTATTGAAAAAGATTATTTTAAGGAGCTATTGCGAAAATCGTATCGTAGCTTATTATTTAGCTTCAGCGACTTCAAAATAAGAAGATTTTCCGTGTAGTCCCTTATTAATTTGGCCCAGTTCTGTTAATGTGAAAACCATTTGTGAGTCATAAAGGAGGCTGATTGTAGTTTTTTTTTGGAAAAATATTATTATATTAAAAAGTAAATACATGTTTATTTAAATCTTCGAAAGCACCTTACGCTTTAAACTAGCTTTTTTTTAAAAAGATAAATGAGATATATTTTTTTTTTTGATAAATTATCAATTGATTGATCTCCCCTATTTAATGCTTTAATAAATATAGAAAAAAAACTATTAGGAAAGTTCTAAATAGAGTTACTTAATTTCAGAGATATGACGAATATTGGTATTCTCATATTTGGCTAAATTAAATAAGAATATTTTTGTGTATTTCAAACTCGTAAAGTTTTGCAATAAACCAGGCTAGTAACATTGACTTGACCCATAGTAACACCCATTGATTTGCCGATTTACATAATATTAAAATGAGTCACGATGACTTAACGATATATTAGACGTTTTACGAGTGAGTCAATAATTGGAAATCAATTTAATTAAACATTTTATTTAATTATATGGTGTCGTTCATTGTTTACTCAATGCACGTAATAGTATGACAATAATAGTCACTCAGTTTTTTTTTGAATTTTTTTGATATCTATATTCAAATTTAATAATGCATACAAAAATATGATTTAATCCATATTATGCATTCTTTCCGAATTGTATGCTACATTCGGCCCTTATTATTATATGTATATTAAAAAAATCTGCGTCCTACATTTTAGCTCCCTCATTTTTTGTCTATTCCGAAAATATCTAATCTGGTTTTGGCAAACCTAATCAATCTAATCGACTTCAATAATAAACATTACAGCCTCCCATATAGCATGAATTAACAGTTGCTGACGTTGTATATTGCTGACTTTGTATATAACTGTGAGGTTTATAACAAAACTATATTTATTAATTATTTTTAAGATAAGGGTGTATCTATATAACTTGTCAATTTAATACAAATACAAATAACTTTGACTTTAAAGCCTCGAGCAGACCGGATGCGTATACGAACACGTAAGCGTAGACGTGCACGTACCACTGAGTTGTAATGTATGGGAATATATGAGACAGGACACACTGCACGCGCACGTCACGTTACGCAAGCGGTGTGTCCTGTCTAATACATTCCCATACATTACAACTCAGTGGTACGTGCACGTCTACGCTTACGTGTACGTATACGCATCCGGTCTGCTCGAGGCTTAAAGGCTCCAGCACACCGGATGCGTATACGTACACGTAAGCGTAGACGTGCACGTACCGCTGAGTTGTAATGTATGGGAATGTATGAGACAGGGCACACTGCTTGCGTAACGTGACGTGCGCGTGCAGTGTGTCCTGTCACATACATTCCGATACATTACAACTCAGCGGTACGTGCACGTCTACGCTTACGTGTACGTATACGCATCCGGTGTGCTGGAGGCTTTAGGGTGGTGTATCTTTATAACTTGTCAATTTAATGACAGCGCATTGAATGTCTAAGCCACACAGTGCCGTAGAAACGAGCGTGTGTCATGGGCACAGTTAGTGTTAGTTTAAACGATGACTAGATTGATTGGTGGTGATTATAATATCGGAATCGCTTACCAGTAAACAAACATAATAAAATTAACGAGTCGTCAAAAGGTGTCAGTTTTACAAACAGCTATATTTGCTCGATATTTCAATTTGCAGATCGAGATACTAAAATATCAATAAAATTAAGCGGCTGATAATTTACAGTGAATATTTTATTTACAACCAGTTGGAAATTGCCGGTCTTCAAAATTTATTGATGTTTTGTCGGCATACTGTTTTATGTCATGCTTGCAAGGTAACGCAAAAATATTTTATGTACTTGATTTAATTAAATTATTGAACAACATCATTAATTTTAAATTTAATTATTGAGTAGATAATTTGATGATGATGTGATCAATAATTAGCCTCGTAAGCATCATTATTCATCATCATTTCAGCCATCAGATATACACTGCAGAACATAGGCCTCCCTTAAGGATTTCCAGGTCGGTCGGGTGCAGACGTACTTGTAGAAAAACCCTCATAATAAGAATAGAATTACCTAACACAGAGCCGTGTTGGCTAAGTGGGAGCAGACACGATTTTCATACCTATTTCAACACGTGCTCTAACGGTGAAGGCAAACATCGTGAGGAAACCTGAGAACTCCGAGCGCTCTGAGAACTTTAAAAAGGATGAAGGACATGTATCATTCACCAACCCGTATTAAGCCAGCGTGGTGAATTAAGGCTTTATCTGGGACACAGAGGCTTCTTTCTTGATGAGAGCAAGAGAGAAGTCCCAGCAGTGGTAGCAGTGGTGATGATGATGATGAAACTAATAAAATGGTTGATGTAATAGTAACAACTTTAAGTTCCCTTCTGTTCCCTCTTCATAAAACATTGAAGAAGATTACACGCGTTAAATACCATGTTTATATCTACAGCGCTAACTCGCGTGATTCTCGTTATTGATAGAATCTAATAGTGGGTACACACGTACGTAGTTGCTCGATAAACTTGCTCGATCTCGAGCAAGTACGAACGTGTGTACCATGCATTTTGGTTGGCTTCGAGCATTTGTCTTGAGACTTGCATGGTACACACGTTCGTACTTGCTCGAGATCGAGCAAGTTTATCGAGCAAGAACGTACGTGTGTACCCACTATAAGGAAGCAAAGAAACCTTCAAACATTTTGTTTTTGATTAGCAACCCCCGTTGTTATAAATTTGGAACAAATCTTCAATTTATTAGAACACAGCGACCCGCCCTCGTTTCGCTTCAAGTACCTTATACTAAAAAACCGTTATCTGCAAAAAAAATTATTTTATTTCATATAAATTATTGTTTTTATTAAATACTTGTTCAAGATACAAGATAGGTCTTTGACCTAATTATGTTAAAAAACCGTTATCTGCAAAAAAATATTTAATTTCATTCAAATTATTGTTATTATTAATACTAGTTCAAGATACAAGAAAAAATTGCGGAAAACTCAACTTGGACCAAACGGCTGACATTGAATGGGTGACCCCACAGGCGGAGGATCGCGAGGCCGCGTCCAATGTATTGTTCCACAGTTCTCATTGCTAATTAACAATTACCTACTTATATACTCACACTTTGTTATTAAACATCGTCGTAGACGGTAGATCCTGACTATGTAGTTTATGAATATTTTAATACCTATATTTGGTCTAACGTGTTTGTATTTAAATAGAATTGTATAACTTTTATAATTATTATAAGCAAATATGGGTGCGGACTCTCATTCATATCATCATATTTTCTATAATTTGCTTCAAATCATGAAAAATTAACATACATAAAATTCTTCGTGTCGTTAATGATTTTAAACCAATCACTAAGTGTCACTAGTCATAAATCGTTCATTAAGTACTTAGTTTTATAGATGTGACAAAGCTATTATTGCGACTTGACAAAGCCAAGGTTACAAGGATTAGCAAGAAAATACACTATAGATCTTCGATCTTAACCATGTTTAGATTTTTAACCAACTTCGCAAAAAAGGAGGTTCTCAATTCATCAAATGATTGATGTGATTAGGTTATAACTTTTATTAATACCTTTAACAGCTTATCCATACTTCCATACTAATATAATAAATGGGAAAGTGTGCCTGTATGTAATTAGATCTCTTGCCCAAAAACTACTAAACGGACTGCAATTAAACTTTACATTAATACAGTTGATTCATAAGAATAAGTGTGGTTAACACCACGGTTCCCTTTTTCAGCGGAAAAATACAATACAATACAACCCTGATAAAGTCGGGTGGAAATCTATTTAGCCGTGAACATAAATCTAGTGCTTACTAAGTTAAGCACTATTAACCTTAAGGCGGTGAGATGAATATAATTATAAGTCATGTGGGCTAGTGGAGCTGAGGTGTTGAAGGGTGAGTGAGGCACACGACGGAATTGAACCAGAAGTACCGGTTCATCTCGCACCATTTCTGATTAGCCTTCCTACAATGAGTAGATTATTGAGACCTTTGACGATCTTTAAAGTCTGCCTGCAGGTGGTTACGGTGGTTCCCGCCTCGGAACAAAAATTTTTACGATCTGCAAAGATAAGAATTCTTGCACCTATAACAGAAGCTTCGAGCTTGCAACGGGGCTAGATGTTGTTGCGTGAATTGTCTAGCAATATTTAGATAAATTATATAAAGTGGAAAACGCAGTCAGTGCTGCGTAAAACTGCTAGTCGTATACAATTTAATTTGATTGATTATTTTTAATCGAAACTTGTCCGAAGTAAATCGCTTACGAGTAATTAATTCGTAGTTGAAAGATACTGACATAATCGCCTTGGTTGGGTGCTTGCTGTTCAATTTGTCATGCTGTTGATATGTCAAAATATTAACCAATAAATTGACTTAACATGACTGATTAAAGGTAACTTGTACCTACCGTATTGAAAAGAATATTGCTTACTAAATGTAGTGGTAACTAAATGTTGGAAAACGACAAAAGATTCATCCTGGTACGTGGGACATGAATCTAGCTTGATGGTTTACGTTTTGCAACACTATGAAAGATTGTGGATATCACGTTTTATACAAAAATTAAAGTGACCGTGATTTTGGTAAAGTGCGGGATTCGATAGGCATTAAGTGACGTGCTTTATAATGTTCACAATGTTCATGATTGTGAACTTTAGCACTCAGTACAACCCATTTTTTTAATATTTAAATATCTCGTATTAATAATTTTGAGATAATAAAATATTTTAAACAGAAAGTATGTAGCAAAGTAGGTCAAGTCCTATTTAAAATCCTATCAAAGGAAGGAAACACAAGAGCCGTCTATAATCGAGTTGATAAACAATCTGCTTCAGAACACCCCTCCGGGATATTTACTAGTGTTCTAGAGATTTCTATAAATAATATAAGAAGATATTTTAATAGCATTTATAATTTTAAAAATACCGTGGAACTGACTGCGATCACTAAACCGTCTTGCAAGCGTGGAAATTATAGTAAATTCCCCAAAACATTAAAAGTACATTATATGAAGACCTTTACAGCTTGTCTCTCGACAAAGGCCTCCTCTAGTTCTTTCCACAATGTGCTACAAGCTGTAAAGGAATAAATTCAAAATTTAGTTTAGTATAGTTAATACCTATCATGTTATGTAAGTACAGCAATAAAGGCTCTTTTTATTTTATTTATTTTATTTTTATATGAAGACCTGAACCCAACTATGGGACGTTGTTTAATGTTATATAGAATTAACTTTATTTAAAAAACAATGAAGTAGGTGTGTAAAAGATACTAACTATATTAAAATAATTTAGGTCGTTCATAATTATTATCTTGTACTTCAATACCGTACCTGTAGAGGAAAAAATGTTACAAAACTAGTCGCTTTCAATGCCAAAATAAAAAGAAATAACATGATACTTACTACAAAAATATCAATCACCTATCACACGTTCAAAACAGTTTTATAATTTTATATAATGGACACTAGGATTTAGAATCAGTTTCAAGGCGAGCATCGTAATTATCAACAAGAAGACAAATCTTATTACTGCGTACTTATATGTAATCATTCCCACATCATTGACATAACAAAAGAAGATCTGTCAAAACTGCCAAGGTTGTTTAAAGGTAACATGCCTATCAATAGCGAGGAAGTGACATACGCTATGGGTGGTCGATTAATTCACAACACGCCGAAATATAGAAGCACTTGTCTGCGTGTAAATCAATACAAGTATAATGTAAATCGTCTCGATTGTAACCTGTCTGCATGATGTCACAGCGGCTTGAGCATAGGTGTGTTCTTGAACCAGTAAAACAAGGTCTTCTTCCAAGATTGACGTTAAAAACGTCACTGTCAAAATTTTGAATATCGATTCACAGGGTCGCTGGGTACTAAAGTGATCAACCCTTTGTTTTAAATAAAAATTAATATCAATAAGATGGCTTCCGACTGATGCTGCTAGAAATATTTAAGGATAGTTTTTGTGATTCTAAACTGCAATAAGTCTGCAATATGTATTAGGTTACCTGATTAGCCTAATTATTATAATTAGTCGGTTTTGTCTACAGATGTTTTAAATTAATTAACCTTAACGTTTTAAATTAGGTGTCTTCTCTAGAGCTTCCATTTCTTAACTTGTGAGTGTCAACGATCTTTTCTTAACACGGAGCTGTTGTTGTGAGAATTTTTCAGTCTAGCAGCATAATTAATCTTAATTCTCTTTGAGTATTATATACAATGTTGTATAAACAATAATCAAAAGCTTTAGTAGTTAATTGTAAATGTGGGCAATACGATCCGTAGACCTGCCAGTAAATTCACTTAGGTCGCAGCCAGCTTACCTGATGTCATAATCACGGCTAAGTTGTTATTATGTAACAACTGGTTTGTAGATTGTAGATTTTTTGTAGTCTCGTTTGCTTTGTTACGCGCTTATACTAAATTGTACAGCAAAAACAAGCAAATACCTGCTAATACGAGTTGACAAAGTCTGCATTTTGAAGGTGATTTTGACAAAAAAATGTGTGTTTAATTCGTGTATTCTTGTTTTTGCTTCTTTATTTTGATCTCATGTCTTTATCCATTTCAATAGCAAAACTACGTTTATTAGCAACTGTTGATAATTCTTATATGGTTTACAGGTGGATTTGGCTATTATAGTGGTTTAAAGGAGGAAAATTTCAAGGAAGAACAATACCCAGCCAGCGAATGTCCGATGGCTGATATTGTGAGGACGGGATGAGTTACCCTTACCTATAAATATAAAATGAATCACCATAACAACCACTACAGCTGGCTACGAGTTTCTGCAATAGAATCCATTAATACCTGTGTCTCAGCAGTGGGAACGTAAATAGGGGTGTTTATGTAAGCTACAATTCTTACATTATCAGGTTAAAGTTGCTGATTGCAATATAATATTAATAAATATACTTAAGTTTATTTAAGAGGCCGTCACGTCGCGGTCACATCCTAAAACCCACCTATTGTCAAGTGTGACATATCACGTGCATGTCACACTGACCCTTGATGTAAGCGACAATTTGCAACATTATTGCAAAAGTAACGAATCGGAAGACAGAATGGATCGTTTGTTGTGCAATAAAATGTACAGTGTGCATATTGTTAGAGGTATCGTTGTAAGACCTATCTTGAGAACTGAAGTTATTGATAAAATTATGTAGTTTTTTAGGGTTTCAGAGCTCAAAAAGAAATAGGAACCCATAAAATATCACTATTTTGTCCTGGCTGTCTGTCTCTTTGTAACCCTTTATTTCGCAAACTCGTAGAGATATTTAAATTTTAACAACATACTGAAATTTAATTTTATTAAAATTAAATTTTCCACGTTAACTAAAAAAAGGTAGGTACATTAAATATCGCAAAAATGCATAGAAGAATCAAAGGAACCAGAAACCATTTATTAAAAACATTAAAATAGTTTTTTATTAAATTTATTTTGTATATTGCTTGGGAGGTTTTACTTTTTAACTTGACATATCTTCGTCAAATTTTCATACTGTTTATGCATAAAAAAATCAAGCCAGTTATGGAATTAATCCACCAAACGCAAAAAAACCTCTCTTACGAAAAATCACAAGTTCTACATAACTGAACGAACGAAATGCCCATTAAAGATTACCCTAGAAAAATACGGACCTACAAATAAAATTATTACTTCCGCACATACATTTAAATTCAATGTAAGGTGTTATTATGGTCAATAAGTAGCCTACTCCACAACATACGATTCTCAGTGAAGGTACAGCCTTCAATGCAACGTATTAGATACCTCGACCTTTTTGGCGTTCACATTAAAATTTCATTTGCGGCCATAAAAATGTAAAATAATATGCCTGTTTTATTTGTCCAGCAATACACTGCCTCCAGCCATATAGTACCGTCAGCCGTCTTGGGCTGACTAAGAATACCCAATCTTTACCCGCAAGTATTGTCAAACCGATTAAGGCGTTCTGTATTTTGTACCAACTGGCTGCTGGTGATTACACCAAATCCCCCAAGAACAAGATCGGTTATATTAGGGAGACCCGTGCCTATTAGGGTTATAATGCGTTGTTATAATAAAAATGTCTGTTTTGTAGAAATGTTTACAATAACGTGTTCATTTACACTTGAACAATGCGATTCAATGACCGAAAGACACTTTTACTTTGTAGTTCTATATTACACTTTCTTATTGACGTGTAGGTGTTTTTATGTGATTAGTAATTAATTCGAATAGTATATCACGGTGTTGTGTGGGTGGGATTTTGTAATAAAAATGGCGCCCATTTGATGTTACTCTTTACATCCCGTTCGAGTTGCATCAAGTGAACATTGAGGAGTACGAAAAAATGCTTGAGAGTTGTTTCATTGAAAGACGTTTGTTTAATTGATAGCTGTCTGTATGTCTGAATTTTTTATTTGTTTAGTAAAATATCTGATGGAGACAGAGGTTTATATATTTAAAAAAGCCTTTAAGCACTAGTGCTAAGGAACGTTAGGTTTGTTAAAGATTTTGTTGCCGGGTGAAATAAATTATTATTTTCATCATTATCATTAAATTATTTTCAACTTAATGCTACCACCTTTCTCAACCGCTCTCTTATTTTCATCTCTAAACCGAATAGGGATTTATATGTAAGGTTTAAGCGTGGTCATTATAACAAATCCCCTAAAACTTATGAGTTTTATCGAAAGACACGGTAGTAGATAATGAACATGTTTGTATATTTAAGATGATAGTTTATTTTTGACTCATGCACAGAGACAAGGCATAAATAGATACGAGGTCAATAGTATTGAAAATGAAGATAAATAACTATTGTTTCCACTACAATGTAAGTAACATACTATGTATTCATCTTACCAATGAACTAAGAAAATTCTAAGCTGAAATCGTACCAAGTAGTAAACAATTCATTCCAAATTTGAATTGGACGTGGCATTCTATATTTGAAATATGTTCATGTTCAGGCATGTGTGTTATTATTTAGGATGCCGCATCCACAAGATTAGTATCTCTGGTGCGGTTGAAAGTTCTCTAGGTGGGCGTATTCGGTCTACTAAGTACAAATCGCCTCGGTCGACGCGTACGAATATCTATAAAATGATATCTCGTTTTGTCTATACGTATGGTGCACATTATAATTTCTAGAAAGCATCTACTGAGTCGTGTTCATTTGCTTAAACTTTCAATTTGTTATGAATTTATGAACGAGTTTTGTTTTCTCTCACTATAGCGCACTTTCTTCTGTTTATTGAGCACTGCTAAGTTACGAAAATTATTGTTTATTTTTTTTTTTGTTGATTTTGATCGGCTTTATGTAAAGACTTCTTAACCTACCCTTAGCCTTAATGCTAGACTTATGACTGGTGCAGAAATATCCCTTTTTTTGTTTTCACATATTTGTTTCTATCAGTCCTTAATTTTTATAGTCCATTTCTTTTATCATTGATTATTGAATAGTCGTCTTCTTTATTTAATTTTTCATCAATTTTTTATATGTTGTTAAGAAAACTAGTTTCAATATAATTGTTGTACCATTGAACCTACGATATCGTATCAAGGTATGTCGTATCTCGTGTTGACACAAAATGCTTACTTCCTATCTGCTAAGACAAGTAGAGATAAATTAAAAAGATAATCTCACACAGAAGTGTTTGCTTTAAAATACTACAAACCTGTAAATTACATTGGGTATAAAATTTCCCTTCTGTTCACACCAGTAAATTCCTATATACTCGTACCTATAAGATGGCCATTGCGCTTGTGTGTATAACATCGGCTGAAGCGGTTTCAGGATTAAGACTTTATCGCGTTGCTTTACGGTCGCGATTGGATTGAAGGTTCGTTAGTGAAGTATGTTGATAAACTTGTGTTACTATACCGTATTGTTTCGTTTACGCGTCGAACGCGTCTGTGTTGCGAGGTTAAGTAGAGCGGCGTTATCTCAGAACAGAGATTCTGTGGAGTTTGGATTATTGAATAAACTCATTTTACTGTCAGCAAATTCTACTATTCCACTATTAGGCATGTCCTTATTAAAAACCATCATCCTATTTTTATCTTTTAATTAATATACCTTAGAGTACCTTTAATATTTTATTTATTATTAAATTATTTTTTTATTAAGAATGAAAAATAGCTGTGACGATAAGCAGTAGCATTGTGGTAAATTAAATCTTTACTACAGCAATATAACTAAACACTATTATCCAGATTAGCAATCTACACGCGCTACGTAAACAGAACCTTGCGCGACGTGACGTAACAGCTACATTCAGTTTCATAATTATCGAGGGTTTAGTATTGTCCGTCTAAATGTCATCGAACGGGGTTTCGCAAGCGTCAATCACAGGCGGTCAC
Organism: Chloroclystis v-ata; assembly: GCA_963691955.1. Taxonomy (NCBI): domain Eukaryota; kingdom Metazoa; phylum Arthropoda; class Insecta; order Lepidoptera; family Geometridae; genus Chloroclystis; species Chloroclystis v-ata. The sequence goes on along the minus strand of OY829902.1, from coordinate 2,486,865 downwards.
CTACTTTCGCGATCGAGCGATTAGTCGGCTACATTCACCGAGGCCGCTGCTCACCTCTACGCAACAATTGTTTCTGTAGGAATCTTTTATTTATGGCAACTCGGGTTGCGCCTGTGTGCGGCTCGGCGATACTCGTGTTTTACCTGTGCCGCGCAAACATCAATGAACTTTCAACTTTGTAGTAAATAGATAAGGTTCGTTATCGGGCGCGCGGGCAGTCACAGAAATGCCCTACCGGCAATAAGTCAACGCTCGAACTCGCCTGTTTGACAAGATTCCAACCGCATCTGTCCTGTTTGTTTATTGTAATCGGTTTGACAATGAGCTTAAGGTGCGGTTTCCAGTGATCTCACTGATCGCGCTCTTCTGTGATTGTTCTCGGCTACTCGCTGTGAGAATGTGCTTGTGTATGATACGTCATTTATACCGGCTTACTGTAGATTCGCTTCTTAGCATCAATAATTGCTTAGCGACTGAGCAGCTTCAGATTCTTTGATTAGTTTTTATTAAAATTATTACACGGCTGGTTTTAATAATGTTACGACTTATTTGAGCAGATTAACAGCATTATTTGAGCAGATTAGTTATGAGCCGCATTAGTGATGCCACCGGTCTAAGTAACAGCTGTTAATCGATAAATAAATTTGCTAACTCGCGAATAATCGTGTGAGCGCTAACGTCCGTCATCGACGGATGACAGTGCAATGCAGTTATCAGAAGGTCAATGAAGAGACGTGAGATTGAAATGGCGCGCGTCAGGCCATCGGCAGGTCGCGCGCGCTTTGATCGCTCGGGGAATGCGAGCAGGTGGGAAGATGCGGCTGTCTCGCTCCCCCTCACGCTACGACCTCCTTGGATGCGCGGCCCGCAAGGTCGGCTGCCTTAATTAATAAACTCGCCGTAAAGTATTTGAGGCCGATCACAGTCGACTACCTACAATCTTGCTCAAGCCTTTGTCTAGTTATTGACCCACCGTGTCGGGAGATAAAAGCTTTTTTATTTGAGTAATCCCCAAACATCAATAAAGGACCTTTCATCGGCGAAACTGCTTTAAGCCTTTTTGAAATGCCAAGTGTAATCCGTGGTGAATTGATAAGTTATGTAAGAGGTTAAGGTTTTTGAGGTATTACCTCACTGTTTGAAGGCAGGCTGCTCGTTGTGACTGATCTAAATCTTGTTCATTTAATTTGGTAGCGCTGCTTCATGATCGACAATGTCAAAATTATATTCAAAGTATGGGTCAATATAAGGTCAATCATAACTACCTACCTATCAGGTAGTTGTCTGTGCAATAATTATAGATACGATTGCCTTGAAAAAATTGCAATTATACATTAATTATTCAAGATTTTTTCCAATGCACCTAGCGTTAGGCTCGGCAGTAAAGCCAGCTGGAACGCGTCAATATGCAATGAGAGACCGTATTATGGACTTTATGTAAGTAAAAAAAACAACGCCTTCTGCGATTATACTCGCCTGGTTGTGGTGATTAAACCAAAAACCCCTTATTGGGGAGACCCTTTATTCATATAAAATAATCTGTATTCGTATCACACAATGTAACTAACATGACAGATTAAAATAGGACATTACACATGGGATTTGGGAGCCAAGTTGACAAGTGGGAGCACACTTGACTTTAATTCCGTAGGTTATGGGTTCAAACCCCGCCGCAACTTTGGATTTTTCATCTTGAAAAAAAATGTGTGATTTGAAAACACGTGCTCTAACAGTGAAGGCAATCATCGTGAGGAAAACGGTATGTTCTGAGAACTACGAAAAGTTTGAAGGACATGACATGTGTCATTCACCAACCCGCACTTGGCCAACGTGGTGAATTAAGGCCTGATCTCTCGTCCCAGTCCCAGCAGTGGGAACGTAAATAGGGGTGATGATGATGATGATAACATGGGATATTATTACCCTTTCCCAGCTAGCTGGATCTAATGTGAGTTGATATGAAAATGAGAGTGTATATTGGTTATGTGTACTTGCAATGACGAATTAACTTTTTTTGTCTTGTTTTCGGACTCAGTTCCGGAGCTTAGACGGCCTAAACGATACTTGTAGATTTGTTATCATTCGCCGACAGATGTGATTGATTAAGTTAATCACCTCCTATGGAGTTGACAGGTTCGGCAATTAACAAACACCTGAGTGTTGTCGGTAGCGGTTCAATGAAACCTTGGTTTACAGATTTTACTTACGGATGTCCTGTACGAAGATTGATTTTAGTTATTTTAATTGGTTTTAAGAATATTTATTTATAATTGTTACATTAAATTTAAATTTCAAGGCCTATAAGATAGAAAAATGATTTACTTAAGTATGGAGAACTATACAAACATTGCTCAGTTTGTATACTTTGAATTTGTTGTAAACCAGCGACAGACACCATGTGACGATGCTTGTGTTATTTAGTATACAAAGTTCATATTTTGTATGTTTGTATGTAGGTATGTTAGTTTAATAATGTTAATATGGGCCTAAGAATAATTTCATAATATCTTTTATTTTACTTGTGCGCCTGAAATAATTAAAATTTATTTTTATTTTATAGTTCTTAGTAAAACACTAGTTATTATTAGTCTGCATAGTCCCACTGCAGGGCAAGGGAGGCCTTTTTTCCTTCCTTCCACTCTTCGCGATTTACGACTTCGGCTAGAAAAATGGATTTTGGACGTTGGTAAAAAACTAGTATTACGAATAATTCAATGCGCTTTATTTTTTACACATTTTGAGATGGTTTTCTTAGTTCGCTCTACTAGAAATATCCATTTACCGTGGGCAAGCCCCACCCAATACCCACAGCACAATACTAATACTACACATGTCATACATAATAACAATTTCCATCTACCTCAGTTAATAAAACTAGCAAGTGAAACAAGTTTCAAAACAAATTAAAATGGTTTTGCCCAGTTTGCTTATGGGATTGATGTAAATAGCGGTATGTTAACTGGACCGGCTGTGCCATAGCCGTGTCGTTCTGTAAACTACAGATTACGGTACCGCGGATATAATTCTCGGTATAATGGATATAACTCTTGGTGAATCGGGTGAATCGGATAAATCAAGCTGGATTTAAATGTAAACTTTCTCAGAGTGCGGAACGAAGCGGGATTTTTTACGGTGTATTTTGAGATTTGCTGTCACTGTGTTACTTATCCTTTTGAGAACACTAAGGCTAGGCGCGCACTAGGCAGCCTGGCTGCGCAGCCAGGCTGCGGCAGCCAGAATATTTGCGCAGCCAGTTATAACAGCCAATTTCAATTTCCCGAATAAATTTCTCTTTATCGAAAGTCATCTTGTCAAAGATCGGAACGCGAAATACATCTGGCTGCTACAACTAGTGCGCGGAGACTGACAGCAGCCACATACATTCGCCTACACACGTTCTGGCTGCGCGCAGCCAGCTGGCTGCCGTGCAAACAGGCGCGTTTTGTTGGCTGCTGCAGCCGAGATTTCGTGGCTGCCTAGTGCGCGGGCTCCTATACAACGTCATATGTTTTACTGGCTGCCGCAGCCTGGCTGCGCAGCCAGGCTGCGGCAGCCAGAATATTTGCGCAGCCAGTTATAACAGCCAATTTCAATTTCCCGAATAAATTTCTCTTTATCGAAAGTCATCTTGTCAAAGTTCGGAACGCGAAATACATCTGGCTGCTACAACTAGTGCGCGGAGACTGACAGCAGCCACATACATTCGCCTACACACGTTCTGGCTGCGCGCAGCCAGCTGGCTGCCGTGCAAACAGGCGCGTTTTGTTGGCTGCTGCAGCCGAGATTTCGTGGCTGCCTAGTGCGCGGGCTCCTATACAACGTCATATGTTTTACTGGCTGTCGCAGCCTGGCTGCCGCAGCCTGGCTGCCTAGTGCGCGCCTGGCCTTAGACCTAAAGCCCAATACATTGTACCTCTAATATTCTTTTATTTATTATATTATTTAAATTAGGTATCTAGAATCTAATCATGCTTAAGACTAATTTTAAGGGTCTAAATTCGGACATTATTATAATTTCTTCAAATCTCACCTTACCAAAAATATTTCAGGATCACCAATTGCAATCAGTACGTTACATTTTTTTTTATAAAATTTTGGACTGTTTGTACCGAACAGTCGTTCAAAGTAACTCTAAACTAAACACAATATATTATGGTTGGGTAGCAGGTCAAAAATCACAATACCAGTTGTGACTTGTGACGCTACACATCGAGCCGGGTTATGTAAGCCGGAGCGTCTCTACTTTCGAATCAAGTTTATTGACACGGCAAGCTCGACAAATGCCCAGTTCACAGTTACATCGGCTCCGCTTTGATTGTTGCTACACTGTGTATTTACAGTAACACAACTTTATAGTTAACAGAAAGACTGTTCACTTTCCCAGCGAATCTGCTTGAAGAACTGCGGTAGCATCGGCGCCACACTCGGTGTCGTACAACATTATTTTTTGTCATATCGTAACTATCAAAAGTGCCATATGCTTGTTTGACCAAGGAAACTTAACTTACTAACCATGAAAGTTTTAAGATAATTATACGTGGAAGTGATAATTTCTACGCGTATTCAAAGATTTATGTCATTTATTTCCATAAAATCTCAAAGATCACTTGGACATTTCTTTAATACTATAAACTAGGTACGTAACTGTAAATTCGAAACAACTGTTCATTCCTGTTATTATTAATAGAAAATAAACTTAAATTTAACTGAGCCATTGATTTCATATTAATCAATTTACGTTAAAATTATATTATCGGGATGGTTGCATTACTTTATCCATTTGTACTATGTTATTAGTCGCGACCGGTAGATAACTTGTGATCTTATTCGAGTATTTGGTTCCGTTTCGACTTTCTTAAAAATAATATTGTTTTCTAATATTATTGGATAGTTCCATTCTATTTAAATACACATTTTAATAACATTTAATATACATTTAACAATATGTTTATAACTTTTTTTTATAAATGATATTTTATACTATCTTGTTCCTACATTACAAACAGTAGATGGTCAAAATATGAGGAATCTCCTTGTGGTCTCATTCTTCAATTTTCGGAAAATAAGATAACATAATATGATTAAATAGGTACATAAACATTTGATGCTCAAAATTAATTCGCTTTATTCACAAAATCATAAAGGATAGCTAATCAAGTTGTCTAAATATTTATGTCTAGACTGACTACCGACCGGGAAAACATGAAAAACGGGTAGACTTGCAAATTTACTATCATGTAACGTTAATAACAGCCAGCATTTAACCAATCAATATCATCATCCATCATGTTCTGCAAACAGAAATTAAATAATTAATCCGATCAGAATACTTGTTTAGATGTTTTATGCAAATTTTATGTAAACTCCGCCTCACGTTGTATTAGGCCGAGGCCTCATTAAGTTCAAGTAATCTGCTGGCAGACATAATAAACGACCCATAGATACAACGATTGAATTTTGAATAATTATGTCACAAAGATTTGCCTGTTTGCCATAGTCGTATTTATTGTTTTTTTTTGTAGTATTAGTGTTCAGATTAATTGGAGTCTCCGATAGCCTTTGTAACGCCGTTCGCACTGAAACTTTGTAGCTTAAACCGAAATTTACCATAACAGGTGAATGAATATAATAATTATTAATTAAATTACGCTAAAATATAAATTTAATCATTTGTGTATCTCGTGTGTGTTGAATCTTAAATGTAGCTATAGGTTAGGGGCGAATCATAATCATAAAATTAGGCGCTGTTTTCGAGCTTAATGAGACTACATCCTTATCTTAAAGTTACCACTAAAGCGTGTTCATTATGTTTTTATTAGCAATAAATTTAAAAGCTTATACTGCTGGTCAGTTTACAATAGGAAATAGCTCGTTGTTTGTGGATACTAAGTGATACTTAGTTGCTTTGTTCGCGACACTAACAGCTTAAGTAACAATTTGTCATCATAAAATAATACTTATACAGTGTTTAATTTATTTAAATTTATTACTGCCGAGCCGTGTTGGCTAAGTGGTAGCACACCCGACTTTCATTCCGAAGGTCGTGGGTTCAAACCCCGCCGCGCACCTCTGATTTTTCTTCTTGAAAAATTATGTGTGCTTTAAAAACACGTGCTCTAACGGTGAAGGCAAACATCGTGAGGAAACCGGCATGTTCTGAGAACTTTTCAAAGTTTGAAGAACATGTGTCATTCACCAACCCGCACTTGGCCAGCGTGGTGAATTAAGGCCTAATCTCTCTCGCCAAGAGAGAAGTCCCTGTGTCCCAGCAGTGGGAACGTGAATAGGGGTGTTATGGTATGGTATTACTGTTTCATTCGCATTAAGATTATCTTTTGAGAAATGACTTCGTCAAATCTTAGAGATATTTTACTATGAAATAGTAAATAATCATGGTAATAAATGTTATATAATTTTCCATGGTTTCCAATTTCGTATGAAATACATGTTATTTTTTTTGTTATGGGTTTCTGTTTCTCTATAGATGTTTGAATATAAAAATCGTGCGTCTGACCAGACATTACTACATAGTCTTTAAACAACTTACAAACGGAATACCTTAAAGAGTTAGTAAAAAACATCTCAGCATCTTCTTCAATGACAACCAACTTCAAAAGCTTCGACCGAAGGAGGAGGCATTTACATAAATTGCACCAGCCATACTGCAATTTTAGATGCATCTATTATACGACAAACTCACAAATATTTTCAATCATACGCCCCATTCGAAGACACTGGTTCTATTTAATTTGTTCGGATTACCAGAGACAGGTTCTGGGAACGGAATGTGATCTGAAGTTAGAGCTGGCTTTTGTCTGGATGAAAATATAATCCAGCTAAGTTTAAGAATACTTATTAAAATTATTAACATAGCTTCTCTTATTTACAATTGTACAGCAGCAGCATTTGTTAAATATTATTATTATTAATTATGTAATTGAAAATCAAATAATTGCATTTTTTTTATATTTTGCACACACAATTACACAGATTGCAAGACACACACATACCCATAGCTAAATTTAATGTACAAGTAAAAGAGTGAGCAAGTTTCGCAGTCAAAACCAAAAAACTCCGACCATTTGTCTTCCAAACTCGTCACTAAACACATACAAAGGTTAATAAAGCGCACACTCGGCTACTTTATAGCTTTTTGCGGCCATAAATAAAAACGCTCTCAGCGAAAACAATTTATGCTTTATCGAAGCTGTCAATGGTACCGTTTGTGTGTTTTAAATATTTTAACATTATAATATTGAAATTGGTGCTGTTCGACTGTGACAGTTGATTCATCGTTTGTTCAAGGAAAATAAACGATTAACGCCGTCTAAAATTAATTGTTAGAAGGTTTAAATATGTAGGGTACAGACGGCTCGGGCTTTTCATTCGTTAATAGATTTTTTTCCCTCGTTAAAAAATTCAAAAATAAATTGGGTACTTACAGTTCTGTAAAATGTCTTAGTTTTAATTTTATAAAAAATAGTTTGATCTGTAATTTCACCCTTTCAGTCGCAAACAACAAAAAAAAGTTTAAGGCATATTTTTAATTTACGCTATTTGACCTTGAATGATACCTACCTGATGATTTTTTCTGTGTATCTGAAAAGTGGAAATCTAAGTTTGCAAGTGTCATAATGTAATTTGCAAGTGACATTTCCATGTTGACGTCTACAAAGCTGTATTAAGCCCACTTTCTTTAGTGAGTGGGGTGAGCGGCGTAGCAATGTAGCCGCGTAGGCGCGCGCGTCACGGTGACGTCACAGCCCTACGCTGCTACGAGACAAGAGTATCCCGTCTGTGTAAAGAAATAGATTACGTTATTTGTAAGTCACTTCTTATTAAGAAGTTATACCTAGTCTTTACTTGTACCTGAAGCTTGTTTAATGTAACTGTTGTTTTGTATGGACATATTTTTCCATGGTTAGTTACTGAAGAAGCTATAGGTATGCAATTTTTGTATTCTGGAATTCAATTTTTTTTACTATTTGAACCTGTTAACCAAAGGTCAAAATTCCCATTTGATAGAATTTTTGATGAAATCGTTCCCTTTGACAATAATATATGGAGTGCTTGTTATAAATTATAAATTAATTATTAATATTGGTTTACAGGCAACATGCTGTAGATATTATATTTTAATGTAATACATGAAAAATATTTTGTTAAGACAATATCTTCCCATTTAATAACTAACTTTAAAAGTATCTACTATAAGCTAAAATTAACTAAATGTTATATTAAACCTTATAAACAAAGTTTACTTACTCGTAATATAAAATTAAATCAGTATAGATAATAAATAAAACATGTTATCTACTTTTGTACTGCGTCATAAAAATGTAAGCAAATAAAATATTATTACCATAAGCTACAAGTCCTACCAAAACACGATAACAATCAAAAACTTTATAAAACACCTGTAAAATCAATTGCGATAACGCAATCTCCCCTAAACGTGTGTGGCAAGCGGCGAGATAACGCCTTACTAGGTAAATATCACCTGTGATAAATACCTTACTTACCTACCTGTCGCGGCCGCAGCGCGTTTCAATAACCGTGATATTGCGATGATACGAACTGGAAAAACTCGTTCAGCGGATGCCGATATCCTTTTAAGCCCACGAGCAAAACATACCACCGAATCACGAAACAAAAACGCATCGGAACCATTGCTTGGTTAGCTGAAACTATAGGTTGTGGAACCGAAGGTAGCAAGCGATGGTTGTGTAGAGCAGGATTGAGGTCGTCGATGTTTTGTGGTTATAATGGCAGTGATCGCGTATTAGTCCGAGAGCTGGCTTCAATTTTGGGTAGTTGAAAACTTGTCATATAGTATTAGTTTCGTGTTGGGGTATTAGGAGAGGTTTGGGACGAGTTTTCAGCTTGCCTTAAATACCTGCCTAAAATAAATAAATAAATATTTCTGGTCAATTCACACAGCAACATCTAGCCCCGTCGCAGGCAGACCTTCGCTCGCTGCGCCACAGATGTCGTCAAAATGTTGCCAGCTCTTGGACTATATAGTGCGGTGTCGGTGAGCGGCTTTCATTCATACCGCCCGAAGCCACGTTCCACAAGATCTCATCTTCCAATTACTGAGCTCGTGTGCCGATGCAAGTTCTGTCATTGTCGTCAGTCGGGTCATTTCGTTGGATACTTTGCATTGTTGGTGGGAGAGTTTCGAATGGAGCTTTTTGTGTTGGATCTGTGGTGTGCTTAACGAATGCGTTTGAGCTAATGTTTTATGCACTGGTTCGTCTTTTTGAGTGCAGGTTTTTTTTTGTTTGTTAGTCGTCTGGTTCTTAACCTGGGGTTTGATAAAGTTTATTTCGAATTTTAGCTTGGGCTTATATTTTATTTTTCCTTATTCTTGGTTTAAATATTTCATTAAAAAACATTTATTGATTGATAATATTAGGTGTTTTTTTATTAACCAGACTCGTGTCCAGTATATAAATAATAATAATAAATAAATAATAAAAGGAGTTTCAATGATGAAACATTTATTTTATAATATTGGTTACATTAATTTTACAGACTATCAGACAATACGTTCACAGAAGGCACTTAATCACAAAAGATCATGTTCAATAACTGAATGCTAAAATTGCTAATAAGGAACTTAACCCATCTACTTACATAACAAAAACTATCAAAGACGAAACTCTTAAAGTTAGTGACCCCGATTGTAACTGTGCAAGTGGATACGATAGTAAGACACCAGACGTTACACAAAAACAATTCAACACTCAACTAATAGTAGCTTATGTTGCTGTACAATTATGTTTTAACATAATGCTGTAGGTCTTTGAGCTTCTTGTTTTAAAATATTAAAAGAATATTACTAGAAGAAAATAGTCATTATTGATAAATAAATAAATATTGCTGGTCAATTCACACAGCAACATCTAGCCCCGTGGTACGATCGAACACAAGCTTCGATCGTACCACGGGGCTAGGTGTAACAGGTGTTAGAATTCTGATATACTTTTAGAATATATGTACATACAAAGATAGATATATTTTCATATAGGTTCATATATTACACCCATAAGTCCGAGTGAATATTATTATATTTCCAGACCAAACACATTTTAACCCAAGTGGAGAATCGAACCCGCAATTCATCGCAGGCGGACCGTCGCTATTGCCTTAATAGAAGGTAAAAATTTAACTAGGACAAACAAACTTTATTATTATCACCGTGGAGCTAGTTAGCGTTCGCTAAAAGATCTATGGAGACTGCCAGCTATTTTGATAATCAAATATAACACTTTTTTTTAATATTTCTAAATTACATCTTCTTTTTCCCATGGGAGAGTTGAATATTTAGAATTCTAGGCTTTTCAGAAGATTTTTCTAGAACAAACTATTACAAAGAAGTGTAAAACAGGTCTAGCGTTACATTACAGCTAACCATCAGAACAATAGTTTTTCGATCATTAAGAAAGCTAAGCTAAGATAGGATTCTCATGTATTGAAGGCATGTTTCGTCACTACGAGGGCCGATTCGGCTGCATTGTGCTATTACACAAACGTACTCGCAACAGTTTCACAATCGCGGGTTCGATGCTCGACACCAATGTTTAAATTAATTTTCGTTTCTGTGACACTCATTGTTCAATCGCCCAGTCGCAATCGGAGATAAACCGTTTGAAATTTACTGCAATAATAAAAAAAAAGTGGCCAAGTGCGAGTCGGACTCGCCCATGTAGGCTTCCGCAGCAATTATTTATATGAAATAGTTTATGACGTATTATAAAAAAACTGCTTGATAGATTTCGTTCAAACCAATTTTCGTTGTTAGTTTTTATGGTTATGTACAATATATATTTTTTCTAGATTTATCATCCTCTTAGTTTAGAAATTAGAGGGGGGGGGACACTCTGTTTTCCACTTTGGAAGAGTCTCTCGTCCAAACTATTAAGTTTAGAATTAAATGGTGTTAGAAACATTATTATGATTTTGGAAGACCTATTCATAGATACCCCACACGTATGGGTTCGATTAAAAAAAAGTTTTTAAGTTTCAGTCCTATGTATGGGGACCCCCAAATTTTATGATTTTTTTTTCAATTTTTTTCTGAAATCTTAGTGCGGTTAACAGAATACATCTACTCACCAAATTTCAACGTTATAGCTCTTATAGTTTCCGAGAAAAACGGCTGTGACATACGGACGGACGGACGGACGGACGGACGGACGGACGGACATGACGAATCTATAAGGGTTCCGTTTTTGCCATTTGGCTACGGAACCCTAAAAACAGACACAATCTTACGGTCTGTGTGGTGGAGAGGTGTGCTAGAGTGGCTTATTTACGAGTTTTATTTTTACCGAAAAGCCTATCCAGTGCACCATCGACTTTCCTCCTTACCTCTGTTATTCACCCACACTTGACCAGCGTGATGATATAAGAGAGATAACTCTCTCGCCAAGAGAGAAGTCTTTGTGTACCAGCAGTGGGAACGTAAAAAGGGGTGATCATGTTCAGTCCGAAATTTTGTTCCATATAAAATAAATACAATTTGGTGAAATAAATAAAATATATTAATAAATAGTATTAAATTTTAAAGAAATACCAAATAAAGTTTACGTTTTTTATGAAACTGGTCGTCTTTACTACATTAAGTTTGCATCAAATTCCCGTGTGATTGTCGGAACCGAAGCGCTTTCCCAAAAATTTGTCGGTTGAGGTTGAGGCCGACTTTTGCCGTATTCTGGGATTCCTTACCGTTAATGTTTTTATTTCTGTTTAATGTTTTCTTTGATATTAAATCACTTTAAATTCTGAATAAGTTAGCAGAAATTTTATCTTAAATTAACTTATCACTACGTGACTTTGAGACAAAATAGGTGGTAAATGAGGTTTCTTGCAAAGAAACAGAATTTTCCTGCGAGAAGTTTAAACTTATTCATAGGAGAATTAGTTTTACGTGGCCAATGTTACATACAACAATATTTCCTGTCGGGTTTTCCGTCCTAAAAGTATTTTGACTATTCATTGAAATTTATTTTTTGACAACATTATTAACGATATTAAGTTATGAAATGTACTTGACAAAACTCGATCACGTCGATCACATACATGTTAGCGAATAAGAGCCAAGGAGTGCCTACGTGATTTTCGCTTGCGACATTTCGACAATACAGTCGCTTTACGTAACGGTTACTAGTTCGGTACTCGCCGCATTCTTAGCTTTTTGTTCCGGGATGATGGATAGAACGGAGACAGCTGTTGTCATATATAAGGATTTTTAAACAAGTGTCTGAATGGAATAATAAGTCAGCCTTTCAAGTGTTTTGCAAAACGCTTAGAAGAGCGATGGTCATTTTTGGAGGTCGAATGGTATTTTTTTTGCATTTTAGTAATTCCTGGTGTTGCGAAGACTTTCTAATTTTAAATTATATCTTTAATTTTATATTATTTTTATTTATTTAATTTTATGTTCCCAATGCGAGCCGTGTTGGCTAAGTGGGAGCACACCCGACTTTCATTCCGAAGGTCGTGGGTTCAAACCCCGCCGCGCACCTCTGATTTTTCTTCTTGGAAAATTATGTGTGCTATAAAAACACATGCTCTAACGGTGAAGGCAAACATCGTGAGGAAACCGGCATGTTCTGAGAACTTCTCAAAGTTTGAAGAACATGTGTCATTCACCAACCCGCACTTGGCCAGCGTGGTGAATTAAGGCCTAATCTCTCTCGCCAAGAGAGAAGTCCCTGTGTCCCAGCAGTGGGAACGTGAATAGGGGTGTTATGGTTATGGTTATGTTCCCAATAAACTAATACACATTACTATCATCATCTCCACCAAATTGATGGTTTATTCTATTAAAGAGTATATTCGTTATAAAATAATGATTAAAAAAATAATATGACACCGGTCAAAATGAAATCTACGGAATGTAAGCTGAAAAAAAGATAAATATCTTAAGCCAACAATGTAGGTTATAGTGCTATAACCTAGCATAGAAACCGTTTGCGATAAAGACTCCGTGATCTCTCGAGCCACTAACGCGTGTCATTGTAACCGCCTGCGCCTGCGCATCAAAACAAACGGAGAAAGTTCTCCATACGATCCGCACTATTTCCTATTTACGAACAATCTAATAATTTCAACGGAATACTGAATTAACGGGGTGAGTGAAACTGTGTTGCGATTATGGTAATTTTGTTGATATAACTTAAGTTTTATTGACGTCGCTGCTTTGTGTACGTATTTTTATTTAAATGAAGCGACTATACTCAGAGGATGGATTTGGTGATGCGCTACCTTTCTACATGATACCATGTGGCAAGATTTTACCACCAGCGCTTTATCGGAAGAAGGATAATGACCTAAAAAAAATCTATAAACAGCTTAAAATGAGTTTGCCCGGTAATAAGACTGATGCATTATTAATCTGTAATTAATCTTATAATATATATTATGTGGTTTACAGGATTGTTTCAACTATTTAGGAAGTTAATTAGCTTCACCAGTGTGGATCAAGGCATGGGATTTTGAGCCCATTATGAACATTATTTTAGGCGTTTCTTGGCTGTAAGTCAATCATCAAACCATATTTTATCTAACATTAATTTCATAATTGAAATATCTCTAATCATTAACAACAAATGTACAGACCAAATAATTCCCCAATACGAACGGTAAGGCCTTGATACAGTTATAAAATGTCACGCGCTTGTTTGAGCAACAAAAACTGGTCGCTTCAATAGTACAGGACTTACACACCGCAGACAATTACATCACATATGAAGCTTTGTTATTTGAATCATAAAATAAATGTTACTTATTATGGAAATGTTCTGTTTGTTTTCAGATAAATGATGTTTCATGCCATGAAAAACAAATAAATAGATATAAATCACACACCTGTGTTACGAGTGCTAGATGTCTGATCTATATACATGCAAAAATAGATTTTTTATATGCATAGAGAACACCCAGATCACCCGGAAGAATGTATTTGCAGATCGTACAAATTTTGGTCCCTAGGCGGAAATCAAACCAGCACCTCTTGCGTCAAAAGCGTTTACAAAATTCGTTCCCACTGCGCCAAATAAGATACATCGTTTCTGTATTCTATATAAACAAAATAAAGAAAGCATTCTGCAGTTACAAAGATTAGGGCCAGATACTACAAAAATTGATACTACAGAATGTAAAAATGAAGTCATAACATCTGCGACATTGCCCAAGCGATGCGCGGTTGCATGGCCGACCGCGCGGCGCCGGCGCTGCAACCGCGCCGCGCAATGACATTAATGCACGTTTTGACAAGTCCTCATTTATCTGTATAATCTGAGAAGCTACCAAGGTGTCAAAGTTTAAAGGGACTTAAACTCGGATTGCTTAGGTGTTAATTGCAAATTTTTAGCTAACTTCGCTCGCTTTATTCTCATATTTTCTCACCTTTAAAAAACTTTTTTTTTAAAACCAAAAGCACCTAAACGCGCCCAACCGTTCTCGAATAAGTAACAGCGAGAAATAGCATTTATAGTTTTTACATAGATTTCATTTTTAGTTTACATGTTTTGAATCATCATCACGTCAACCCTTAAATATTCAAAGGCCTCTTCTGCCTCAAACATTTTAACTGGGCATACTCCGGCTACGGCTACTCCGTGTAGTTGGCATTTCTTTATATTAAGTAATAAAGTTATAAGCGTAGGTATAACACGCTACTATCAGTCCATCTGGGTAACAGTTTAGCGCATTCAGTCCAACGCAACCTTTAGTCGGCAGTCGGCGCTCGGTGCTCGGTATCTGCATAACTGAGCGGCATCGTTCTCATTAGCCGCGTCCGTTACTCCGACCCGACTCCCGCGCACAACGGGATCTTACGCCTGTTTAGCTATTTGAATTTAGATTTGCAGAAAATTGACGAGGTTTTGGAGCAGAAAATAGGCTTATTTCATCATAAAGGTCTTTTGAATTAAAGTAGAGGGTTGTGTTTGCGTTGAATTAGGATTACTAGAACACAAGTAATAAGATACTTTTCTTTCGTCTTATCTATAGCTTTTAGGTCTGTACCTAATCTGTCTGTGAAATGACACAATTCTTGGTTAAAAAGGCTGTCCTTTTTTACCATGAATTGTGTCATTTTGTTTCATTTCAACAACATGCAACTTCAAGTTTAATAACTATGCATTTTAACTCATTATAACTAATAAGTAAAATGGAAATAAATTAACATTTTATTGAAATTCCAATAGGTATGAATTTACCTACAGCTTTAGGTTACTCGGGTTTAAGTTACCAGCAAACACCAACCCTTGAAACCTAAGGAACACTTCAACACACTGCAAGCTATCGTCAGAACTTTGAATTAGTCAACATTCGTGCCGTTTTTATCCGCCCAAACTATACGTAATACAACGCAATAAACAAACATAAAGTGACAACTGATAAATATGCGGTAATGATGGAAACAATAGCAAGGACTTTCTACTGCCCCCCGCCCCCACTCACCCCCTTCTATCTACAGAGAAAGCCTTTGACCTCCACCTACAGGGCTTTATTTACTAGAGCGACACGTATACCGAACAGCTAGTACACTACATCAAGTAAATACAAACTAAAAATAAAGGAACCCTCCTTAGTAAGAATATTCCCTAATAGTTTATATAGTATAATATATGTTTTACGAGTAATGTATACATTTGTATATTGTCTAAATGGTTTGTCGCTTTTGAAGAGGTCTCTTTAGATTAGTCCATGTCTATGTATAAAATTATATTCGTATTACTTTTTGTGAAAAACATCAAACATGCTTTGTTGTCTTCAATTTTTGTTTAGAATCTGATTTACAGAATGCTGCTCTTATGATGGTTTCTTGGGAGATTGATTAAACAATTGCCTATATTTTGTCATAATCTTGCTAAAATACCAGTTTAGTCAAGGACCAATTTAGCTAAAGCATCTTCTTCATCATCATCAAGTATGTTTAAAGTGAGCTTGCTGTAGTATCCTCAGCTCGTGCTACATTTAAGGCAGGTTTGCATGTCGATACTCGGCAGCGGTGGCTTGAATATATTGTTCTATTTTTGTTTTGAAATTTACTGGACGCACATTAAGGCGAGGCTTTCAATAAGTGAGGTTATTTGGAGCACTTATCTACTGCTTAAATTATGATTAATGCCTAAATTCTGTGTTTCTGGAATTTTATATTATAGAATATTTTGAGGAAACAGTTGTGCAAATGCTGCGATAATAATGTTATTTTTATTTTGTGGCATAAAATTTTCAAAAAAAATTAAAAAGATTTATATCTCAGATTACAAATAAAAAAAATTATGTGATTTTTAAGATTTATTTTAGTTTATGTTCTCTTTATGCTTATTTCACGTGCACACTTGCGCCTTCCTTTGTTATGTTCATCTTAGAATTTAATATAATCATCATATTTTTTGTTCCCCTGTGAAAAATGAGCAAGTCAGAGTTTCAATTCAAAGTTATTGTTTTCCACAAAAAGCTACACAATTTGACACGAAAAAAACCAGGTGACCAAGATCCAAACGCCCTTGTTTGTGATGATTGTTTCAAATTATGGGAAACAATCGAAATAAAAAGGCCACTCTAAACACTATGTTTAGATCTTCAATTCGTTTGTTCTGTCACGTTGGGAGACGAAGCATGAAGAATAAAGGCTTTTATACACAGTTAAGTTGTAATTTGAGCACATAAAATGAAAGGTGATGTGATGAAGTGGCAGTGAGAAGTAACACTATTTTTACATAATTTTGTTTGTTATTAGTTTTTCTGATGAAATTGAGTGAGATATGAAAGTTGCAAGTTTTTATTTTTATCAAATTGTGCTTTCTTTTTTCATTATAAAAATTAAACATCAATTTTACATTTTATTTAAAATCCTTTGAAGAAATAGTCTATACTATAATAATATTATAAAGAGGAAAGATTTGTTTGTTTGTTTGTTTGTTTGTAACGAATAGGCTCCGAAACTACTGGACCGATTTCAAAAATTCTTTCACCTTTGGAAAGCTACATTATCCCCGAGTAACATAGGCTATATTATATTTAAATAAAAATTAGGGATCCTTACTAAAACTCCAATAATGTAACATAAGGTGTAAAAAAATGACCTGAAAAATTCCTTACGTCGCGTGCGCTGCGAAAACTATTGATGATAGAACAAAATCATGTACTACGACTTTGCAGAACTCATCATTATCTACAAAAAATGTTGCGACAGCATATGCCTAAATATTATAGTTATGTCCCAGTAAGCAGTTTTTTATTCTAAAATATTAATTTATATAAGCCGCCTCTTGAAAGGGTCTTCATTTGTAACTTGGTATTAATCCTTATCAAAATAAATTACTTTATATTCAAGACGGCTTCAATACCTATTTATAACTTTTTGAATTATTCAATTCGGACATTTCATTCGGAAGATATCACGAGTTTGAAAATGCAAGTATTAGAAAAAAGTCTAGAGGTTGTCGCTCACCGCGCTCAGCTAGCCAGCATGCGATGTAGACTCCATGTAAGCGTCACTGGGGTACGGGGGTCAATGTATGTAATATAATATGTAATATCCTAATCCTAACATAGGCTACTTTTTACCGCGGAAAAATACATACTTCGGCGGAAAAACATGCTTGCTTACGCGGAAAAATTCGATTTAGATGAAATTTAGGGTACAGAAGATAGTTGCAAATAAAAGTATATGGCGAGAGACTTTTCACCGCGGAAAATACATGCTTCCACGGGAAAATATATGCTTACGTGGGAAAATTCGATTTCGATGAAATTTAGATAGTTGCAAATAAAAGTATATGGCGAGACGAAGTTCGCGGGGGCTGCTAGTTATTTAATAAAAAAAATCTGATGATTTGGAATAAGATAATGCTTGGAAAATGAAGAAACAGAAAAACAAACATAATATGATAAATAAAAAAAACAAGTGACAGTTGAACGTAAATAGCTAGCGTAATAGCTATATAGCTTGATAAAATGGCAATGGGTCGGACATTATAGGACGTCCACTGCTAGACCTTAAGGTTTTCCATAATTTCAGCTTGCATTTACAGAAGCTTCCACCAGATCATCTGGTGTCTTCTTGGTGGACTTCCGACGCTTAGCCAATCCACGCTCTTCATTCGAGAACTTCTTCCTCAATTCTAAGCGCTACTCCACTTCAACTAGATAGTGCGCTTTGCTTTATCCGTGACCCCCGTTTTTCTGCATGACCCTAGACTAGTTCTATACCAAAAACGATGATGACGATAAAATAATTGTTTAGTTTTTATAACACCTTAGCTTTTTTATCTCTGTGGTTAATGACGACACTGGTAAATAATGATGTTACAAAAACGTGATCACGCCCTGCCCCGCCTATCTTCCCATACCCATTGAAAGAGTTGCACCGTGACCATAGGTTTTCGGGCAGCATTTGTAGTTGCCAAAGAGATTGGGTCATTCTTTTGTCCGCCTGGGAAACCATGCAAATGAACCTTCGCTATTTCTTTGTTTGATTTCGTGAAAGTTAACACGATCGAGAAGGAAACGGCTCGATGTGAACTCCATTTTTATGTAATTGTTACGTCGCAGTGTATGGCTTAATTTATAGGGAGCGGATGTTTTGTTGCTTAACTAGTCATATTTTAGCGGTTAGTTTTTGTGTACTCAGTAGGTTTATTACTTACGCTCCATAGATCTCAAAGGCTAAAATATTTATGTATTATTTTCCTAAGATGAGGCGAAATGTAGGCCTGACGATTTCCCAAGCCGACATTACACGTCAGAAAATTAGGTTCATTCAAAATTGAGCAGTTTTTTTTATTTAATGTACACAACTTGTATAAGGTAAAAAAGTTTTTATATTTAGGTTAGCGGAGATAATCATTAATTTAATGAAAACATCAACATTTTTATTCAAAATGAATTAATTTTAAAGTCCCATTAATTAATTCGACTTATGGTACACAATTTACGCACAGGATCAAGTGAATTGGTGCAATATATGATAATGATGGTTTATAAATAAATAATTAGTAATAATTAGACGATACATACTTTTAAAAATTTAGTATACAACCATTATTTACAAACACAGCAAAAAATATGTTTCTAGTTTAATGTTAGGTACTTCATAAATAAATATACCTATTAGATAAATTTTAGTTTTAGGTATTATTATAATTCTAATGTTAATACTTTTAAACTACGCCACTGCTTTACTTCTCTTCCAATATTTATTCCATCCCACGGTTGCCTGGAAGAAATCGCTCTTAGCGATAAGGCCGCCCATTGTTCCACTGTATTGTTATGTGTTGTATTTTTTGTGTATCTGTTTTGTAATGTGGTGTGACAATAAAGTATTTTGTATTGTATTGTATTGTATTAGTATATTTTTGTTTATGTACAAGTTCATTTAATATACTAAATATTCTATATTCATTACTTTATTTGCCCGCCGCCACTTGTGCCTCAGAACATTGCGTGTTGGAGGGGAACGCCCTATGCACCACGGACCACGGTCACTAGACATTTTTATATGTTTAGAAATCGTAATAGGTAACTTTGATCCGTTGCTTGCAATCATAAATCAGTCAATATAATTAGTGGAAATCCTTAATGAGTTAATAATGTTCATATTATCTTGTTAAATATATTGCGTTTCGGGGCTGTTTTCTAATGATTTGTTGCTTTAGTATAATATGAACTGTTTAATTATTTTTTTCATAGTTATCTAATCTCAATTTGTATATACATTTTTTAACTATCTAACACGCCCACGGCTTTGCTCACTTTCTATAGTTTACCTTCCATGGACTACTACAAATATTTCAAGACCATAATCAGCTAAATAGGCTTATCCGTTCTCAAGTTTTAGCAAGACTAACGAACAGCAATTACTTTTTATTTATAAATAAATAGATTTAGTAATAAAACATAAATAATACCTCAGTAAATTACTACAACCAAATTTTCACAGAATAGAATAGGTAGATAAATTAAAATAAATTTAAATAACTCTCAGAATATACATAATGTATAAACACAAAGTTACATCTACAAACAGTTTGTAACAAGCTATAAATAATTTTAATAAGAAAATAAACTAACCTATAGTAAATAACTAAATAATAAATAAAGAAAAATAAAGTAGACCACTCAATCCATAACATCAACCAGGTTACGCCATAATCTCATCTAAGATCGTACCTTCGACACAATAATTCGCTCATGCTTTGTTTACATCACTGCCTGACAACCGAACCACGACATTTGACTCCAATGAAACGAGCAATGCTAACTACTGCAGCATAAATTATAGTAACGAGTTACGTAGAAAAATGCGGGGACGGTATGGCACTGCGTCTATCCATTCACTAGTCTGGTGCAATTTGAGTGCCTTGGGCACTTGGTTTTGCAACACTCTGTCCCTTTTATTGAGCTTCGAGGCTACCATTTTTGCTTCTATGTCTTGGGTTTAGTTTAAGTTTTAGATCTGAGATCTTTTAGATCGTTTTCAAACTATACTTTAACACAATTTTGCTTCCGTGTGCTGCTGGCCAAGAATAGTACCGTACCGGCATTTATCTCTTCCCGCGGATGTCATCAAAACTACTAAGGGATTTGTATTACAGAAGAATGACAGGAGCATTGTTCTTTATATAGCAACTTACTAAGATCACCAAATCGCCTGGTAAGTATGATTATACCAAATAAAACCTAGACTTTTCTTGCAACAAAGTATTTTCAACTGTTTCAAATACTTAACAATTTGTAAAAGAAAAGTATGTATGGTTAATGCATGTATTTATTTAAATGCGAAATCAGACTATTCGGTTACATACCGTTAGTTTTTTGGTTTCCGTAGAGGTTTTGCTTCCGCTAATCAACAGTTTTTGCATGGCCTTTGATATTTTAATCTGTAAGTCCACAGTTTGGATTTAATCATGGTTTTCCGTTTTAAACTAGCTGCGTAGGTTCGAATATGTACAATCATGAGCACGTAGGCATCCCACGTTTGCTCTTTCGTAAACAGAGCAATGTTTATACGAATTCTTGTTACGTGGTCTTTACCTGCCAACCTATAGTCGATATTTTCGCAATTACATACCTTGAATTTTGTACTACTCGTAACAAATTTTATATCAGTATTTTTTTAAGAACAGCTTGTGTAAGCTCTGGAACTGTGCAGAGCCTACGATCTCCTAATAAGCCTTGCTTATCAAAATAACCCATACTACGTCCTTCGTATAGAGGTAGATTATAGGTCTTAGGAGAGTTTATTTATTTATTTATTTGCGAGCTGTACCGGGGCCACGCTGAGCACGGGCAGTGAATGGGTTAATAGATTAAGGAGATCACAGTTAATTGGCACAGTACACGGACGGTATTTTCATATAAAATCCCAAAGTCAGTCTGAAAAATCCCACAGAAAGCTATAGGGTGGAACCATTCTTCGGCTGGCACCATACACTGCTTTGTTGACAGGTGTAGTCGGGTTGTAGGTTCTACATAATGTTGTCCTTGATAATGTTTACTAATAATGATTTACCATGAGTTGCATAAACTTACTTTAGTCATCAGATTCATTATAAATTTACAGCGCGAGGACCTTACACCCACTTTCAGGCTCAGCCAGTGCGTTGTTATGGAAACGGTAATTATAAACATGACTCTTAGTATTCAGGGGGCCAACCACCATCTTTTAAAAACTATCATGTTTCCGAACATTCTTAGAGTAAGCCTACAATAATATTACTTTATATGGTTTATAAGAGGTACGAAATCACAAAATAAGATTAGAATAATACTGCTCTAAGAGATCATGGTAGGCCACCTGGACTGCGCCCGCGAGTTTTCAAATTAAATGATATTTAACTTTATGTTTCCAATTTCCCAGTTGTCAGTGGTCTTATATCTGGCAGTCTCATTTAATTTGTTAACGATTGCCAAAATGGCGATCACACAAGTAACAATTTAGCGCGGGGTCCATTATAAATACTAGAAATACCAGAAGTCATTTGGTATTTTGCGGTCGCGGTATAATAGTTCAATGTCTAATTTCTTACGTATGTGTTAGGTGCTCAATCAAAATGGTTTTCGAAAGTTTCTCTACAATCTTATACATACCTACATTGTAACAATGAATGAGCGTTTGCGACAAATGTAGCGCTGTAAGTGTAAATTTAACTAAATCAAGCAATGAAGATTTTAATGTAATTTTCTTAAGTGTTAGATTAGATTAGTAGATTAGAATTATATTAAAAAAACTCTTATTTACAAGTAAGTATAAATGAAGGACATGAAGGAATTATAACAGTGAAAAATTAAAGTGAAAGTAGTACGAATAAAGATTTTTCTTTCTTCTTCTTTCTAAACAGCCTTGTATTATCATGATATATAATTACAATATATAGCAAACCTCAAACCTAAATCTACCATAAGCTTCGTGCCCAACTGTTAATTTGCATAAAATTAATCCAATCTAAATTATTGTCTATGCAATATTTGTATGAAATTATATTTTCCGTAGCTCAGTAGGTGCCACATAATAATGTTTATGCTCATATTAAAGGTTAATATGATATGAATTACATTAAGTAGTCACTGTTGGAGAATGTCTCAGACTCAAAGCTTCTGTATTTCCCAACCGGTCGACCTTTTGTGATGAGGTCAAAATATTAAAGATGGGTAGTTACATAGTAAATGAACAAAAGGCAAGGCACTCGTTTTAAGGACACAGTGGGTAAGTAGGTTTACAAGAATGTTGAATGCCGAGTGATCGATGGATTCTGTCGTAAACAATGGCTACTGAGCGATTGGGTAATAAGTAAGGGCAGATTGACTTTGGTACCTAAACAATAATTTAATATATTATAGCTATTGGTCAAAGTATTGTGATTTATTATATTTTATAAACGATTCGAATATTGAAATGTCGTTCAATGAGTTATCTCCTTGAACGACAAAAAAATTAACAAAAATTACAGCATACAGGAAAGGGGAAAAAAATGTTTGATACTACAGCTTCAAAACTAAAGTCTAGTTTCCACAAATCGTGACTAATCCAGCAAGTAATTATAAGCAAAAAGATATTACAGATTATCTAGCACAATGATACATGCATTAATTGCGTTATCGCTGGAGTGGCATCCTTGCAAACTGGCACACATAGTGATTACCTGGTTCCCTGACCTATTTACCGACAGACGTTTGTGAAGATTTTCTGTTATTTTGTGGGATCGTGTTTGATAGCCATTTTATTTACACTCGTTTTTATTTTATACTAGCTGACCCGCCTGCGGTTTCACCCGTTCTTCCATGTTATCTCATCTTAAAAACACTACGACTATTTTAAAACCAAACGCACCTAAATCGGCCCAGTTATTGAGTTATAAAAAAATCGTTTAAATTATCTAAGTATTTTTGCTCACTGCTACGTATAAAACGTACACCAATCCTTCTGCAGTCCCAAATGTACGATAAAAAAATATTTAAGAGACTTAAAAGTCAGTAAGAATTCTCATAAAGTAGTTAGAATCGATAACAGTTATTGTATACACGTGGGCACGTGTGGGTTCTATTTTATACGCCGATAACGCGTTATCAAATAATCGATGCACTGTTAACCAGTTGATAGATTACTGATAAAATCATTCGATATTGCCGATTATACGCCACTATATTACTGTGCCTTCTAGCTTGTTTTAGAATGTTCGTGGTAATGATATTAGAACATGAAACTATTGTATTTTTTGAGTTTCCCTATATTTCTGCATTGTTTGAAGCGCTATCTTCACGTAGAGACTGTTGACAATGGCGAGTAGGCAAACAGTAATTCACTATCGAACCGATGAATCTTTTATTTAGATTTTATAGTCACTAAGTGCTACTACCACCTGTATTATTCTCGAGTGCAAGTCGATCCCGACAAACTAAACTGATCGTATCCACCAGGGCGGCCGGCACATTAACGCTTTTACATAAATCATGGTATGTTACCCGTTTCATGTTCTTATATTGTTAAACATAAAACCATGATAGATTAAAAACTGTTTTTCGTGGTTATGATAATCTAGTAATTTTTGAGGCAAAAGGTATTTTTCTAGGATGTTGCTACGTGATGACGGAACGACGTATTTACTTTTTCTGAAATTCCTTTCTTAGTTTTTCTACCAACAAGATCTACAAACGAGACTATTTTCAAAGAAAATGTTACGTTGTAATTTGTAGTACGTAGTACGTAACCTTATTAAAGCATGATAACATTTTGTAAATAAATTATTATCATGTACTCCTATCTAGATAATTTCTAGTAACGAGTAAAAGAGATACCACAAACTAACATACATAAACGTATCATTTGCATCTTCATCTAAAAATCCTTTTATCCACTAACGTGCGTCATATTCGTCGAATTTCTTTTCAAACTTTCTAAGCTGAGACAAATGATGGCCACATACGGAACAATGATTAAACTTTGCTACTGAAAAATTTCTCCATGAACTTAGATAATATCACGAGTCAGAACTATCTTCAAGTTCTATAAACAACTTTCGCTGCTCTACATTACCCGATGGTACACTCAGCGAGTTCATTATACGATCATACTATCTGACAATCAATCGTATTATGATTAATACGATTTTTCTACATGCTTTGATTAAGCCAATAAATGATTGAGGCAAAGTGTCATCATCATCATCATCATATCAGCCGTCGGACGTCCACTGCTGGACATAGGCATCCCTTAATGAATTCCAGTCGTTTCGGTCGGATGCTACTACATCCACCGTGAACCAGCTAACTTCACCAACTCATCCATCCGTCCACCTGGTAGGTGGGCGTCCGACGCTGTGAAATAATTAAGATATATTTCGTATGTTTCAATTTTAAATAATAGATATTCACTTGAAATTATATTAGTTTTAAAATTGAGAATATCCAAAATGTACTTATCTCACAAGCCTATATCCATAAAATCAATAATTGATTGTAAAAGTTTAAGTTTAAGTTTCTATCTACTAAAATTAATAAATGCTGAATGTACCTTTACTTCATAAATACATAGTTATTTCATAAACAGATGGCAATTATGATAAAAATCTATGAACAAACAGACACAACAGTATACTAAAATAAATTTATTATCGAGCGCTAAATAATGCCAATCAGATTTCAGAAACCGTAAAGAATTTATGCCGCTAACTGTAAGTAATGCAGGAAGTGTAGAATTGGACCACCCAGCTACAAAAGACAGAATTAATCTAACCCAGTATTGGGTTCGTAGTATTGGGTGTGGGAGGTTTAAATAGGCAAGCTTTTGTTGTGCAAAACTTCTGCGACATACTAAAAATGTTATAAACAAATGATACGTGACATTGATGGGTCAAACTGCAATTAATTTATTGATCTTCTATCTTAATCTTAAATTGATCAGCAAGAAAGCAAGTCTTAGTCGAAAGATAAATTGTTTTTTTTTCAACTTTGTCTTCATCAACTGCATTATTTACTAAGTTACTATTTTTATAGGTGGAGGGTAAGATTAAGATTTAAAAATTACTAAGTCAAACCGCAAGTTGGCGGTGGATGCATGCCGATTCCAGTGTAAACTACTGATCTGCGAGAGATTATGCCCAATAATTAACTATCTTTAGCCTTATAATGATGATGACGACTAATATAGGTTCCTTAATATCTACTTCTCAGTCGTAAGATTAATTTTGTAATTGATTTAATTAGACATTTCTGATTCAGTAACTATTTGACATTTATTATATGATTATCATATTATTTGACGTGTAAAATATTTTTACCAATAAATTGATTATTTGTTTATTTGATTATTAATATATCCCACGGCAAAGTTATACTAACCATGGCCCAAAACTTCCTACAATTAAAACATCAAATCGATAATCAATAATTTATTAATGGTACTTATCATCTAAACAAAAGAGCATCTAAGACGTGGGAATAGATTATTTAAAATGACCGTCCAAGGCGGCTCGTGGTCAGAACAGCCTTGTGAATTAGTGCGATGTTACCGCTAATCACAGTATGACGAATGTAGGACACTATGCACCGTATTCTCGACTAAATGTCACTAAATGATGTCACTCAGATGCAGAATTATTTGTTGCAGATGCAGATCTTGGCGGTGATTTCTAGAATGCACTGGAAACTACTCTGGAAAATTATTTCGATGCTTAAAGAAAGATACATCGTAATCTACTTTATAAGTACACCTAAGCTTGGGTCTTTTTAATGAGGATTCTATAAGCTTTAAAAGTATGAGACTTCTTGAAATCGTCACTTCAACTAACCCTATAACTATTATATAATATATGTACTACTATAAATATGTATAAGTATACTACTAAACAATTTTATCCTACTTAAAATGATGGGAAAATAGTTTCCTCATCCTTTCATCATTTCCAAATCCAAAAATAATCCACAAAATTTAAGAACTGATTTAAGATACTGATAGTGTTAATTATCATCATAAAACCCATTATTACGTCCACTTCTATGGACGGGTCTTCCTTAAAGAACCCATTGTAAGTCATATTAGGTCTTACAATCGCCACATTTGTAATCACCAAGCTGACCAGGTGGATTGTATACTCCAGTAAGTTTGTGTACAGCACAATCACACCGAACGATGCTGTCTGTCTTTTAGTTTAAAAATCCCTTAATCGCTTCATAGGTGGTATTATTCTTAAGCTGAACCACACGGTAGAATGAAGTAGTAAAGAGAATAGAATAGAATTGATGATATTAATTTATCTACAAACACAATTAGGGCGGTCGCGGCCCTCTGCCACAATTGATTCAATAACTACATGACCTCATGTGCGGGCGCACAACAATGCGCAGTTCTCACGCAACTTCGCTACCACTCCGCACACTTCACCCTTAACACAACCACCTAAGGCTCAAAATTAACCCATAAACAATACTCCGCAACGGGCTTCTTTAATATAAATAGTGTGAGAAGTATTTGCTTTTGATAATTGAATTAGGATTGATGTCCTATTTCGGGAAATCGGGGTTTTTGCCCATAAACTTTTGGATAAAGACTTTTTTCTTTTAAGTATTTTTTCATTAATGCCTTGGTAACGCTTTGGCCAAGAACGTATATAACAAGGTTGAAAATCCAATGTCTTGTTGTTTCTTGTTTTATTGCGATTTAAAATGATTTGAAATTATACATTAGGTAGTTTATAATTCATATTATTTCACGAATAAAATGTACTTTGAGTAGCAAGATCTTTACAACTTAACAAGTTTATTTCGGTAACTTGAAATCGACAAATTGAGAACTCTATTGCCGAGCAATCAATTAATTAAAGGCCAATTAATATGCAAGAGCTGTATACCCGGAAGCTGTGACTAGATTGAGGCCATATTGGATGGATTGCTCCTATTTTGTTAGAAAACTGGTTTCTAATTTGAACTTTACTCTTTTTTAAAAATGTCGGCCCTGAAGAGGCCCGCAATAGTAAATGGACCCATTTTTAAATGGGTAGGGTAGAATGTATAATGACTATCAGGCAGGAGAAATAGCTAAAAAACAAAAAGAAACTCCTAATTTAGTAATTAAAGGAAATATAACGTTAAAATTTGAATAAAATTTGATGTGGAAATAATGCAATATGATCCTAAATTCCTAGAGTAAGACCTAATTTCACCACTCTCTGTTTGTTAATTTAACATCCCGTCATGTTTAATCACTGTCAGTTTACGTATATTTATGGACTGTTAATAACTTAATGGATGTTAAACTAACAAACAGAGCTTGGTGAAATTAGGGCTTTAAAAGTAATCTTTGTTATAATGTTTGTAATCGAAGACGCATCATCAGCTGTGCTAATAAAGACGTTGGTGTGGTAGATAATTTCCCGAGTCAGAAACTCGGGAAAAACCATAATAGGGACATTTTTTTAACAAATAGATGTTTTGTGGCTGATATGATGATGATAGTGGAACCTTATTAGGTTGTAGAAAAGAAATAGTCATTAGCCTTGGGACCTCAACAAGTCTTCGTTAGTACTCAAACAAAAATCTGAAATTGTGCACTAAAACATCGTGGATCCAGAACAATTTCGATCCTCAGTCTTTTGACCGTGACCATGGCTGAAGTCGCTCTAAACTCCTACGCTAGCGTTCATCCAGTTTATTTGGCCTCGCTGATACCCTTTGCATGTGCAAATTACGCGTATAGTAGAGGTCTTCATTATTTGGTCGATATGCAAGTCTTATCGCCTACGCTGTATCGTCTATTGTTACAGCTAATAAACGGTAAAGCTGGGTTTTTTATTGCACACCATTTTATTACCATTGATAATGCCACATTCTCATCATTGGCTATTTAAAACATAAAATAAAAATAGCTTTCTTACGGAAAAGTAAATTACTTCACCTATTTAACCCTATGAAAGTAACCGTATTAATTTTTTTTTAATTTTATATTTTATCGTGATTGTATTTGGTATGCGTGGTGATCATTAAATTCTCCAAAGATCTACAATTAATAGTACACTCGAGCATATTAATAAGCTGAGATAATGACGTGACATTATGTCGATGGAATGCAAAAATCATACAGACTTCACCTGCGACTTGCATCAGCTGTCTTCATTCAGCTGGGAGGTTACTATGGCATCTTTCGCTCACTAATTGAACAACTTGTATCCACCAATCGGTCTTTGACACCGTCGCTGTTTGAGCAATCTATCCACACATTCGTAGACTCTGTTACGCGTCAGAAATTCCATAGATGGTGTGAAATCATAAGAATCATTACCTGTGTACACGATATGACTAGGTGATTTGAAAATTAGTCTATTAGTTACTTAAAGGTTATTGTTTTACCTATTCGAAACAAAATACACATTTTTAAAATTTTTCTTTGATAAAAAAAAACAAATGACCTATGTAAGTATACAGTAAGTATATAAAACTCGCGACCGCGAGTTTTCAAATTGGATTCTAGTTATCATACCTAATTGTGTGACTTTCTTTTTCCTTCCAAAACTTTAGTCTTCAAAATAGGTAATTATTCTGTATCTTTTAAGACTAAACATTAAACGTAAAAACATTTTATTACGAATTACATGTAATTTCGGAGTTTGTGCAAAATGTGACTGTTCTTGAAGGAATTTCTATCTAAATCGTGCCCAAACGAGGTACACATCAAATTCTTTTAAATAAAAAAAGAAACGTAATGGTGAGTACCATAAAGCAATACAAGATTATTGATGTAATGTATAACTGAATCGTGCATGAAGCGATGAGGTCTCCTCAGCCTTGACCGGCGTGCTCGTATGTAGGTGACCTTACATAGAACCTTCGGTTTTAGGTTCTTTATGAAATGTCACAGAGAAAAAACCTGGTTTTGTATTTATATAAATTCATTTTTGGGAATACACAGCTTACAGTTTGACGACCTTTGGCGCCGCAAAAAAGAATAAAAAAGAATATTTTTGTACTTATATTCTGAAACAGAAGTACAAGATTCTGATATACCGACTTTTACTTGTCCAAATGATCTATTATCAATAGGATTTTATGGACATAACACAAATCTTTAATCTTGTAGCCCGTAGCACAAGCTTTGAGCTTACCATGGTGCTAAATGTTGCTGTGTGAATTATATTTTAACTTCATTAAAACTAGACGCTGTACTTTTCAACCACGGAAGTGTTGTAATAAAAGCATTATATTTACAATTTTACATCGTAGTCTGTAAAAACAATAAACAGCCATTTTCCAGCAATGCCAGTCATCCGATTAAATAAACATATTGTCACCTTGACATCATCTGAATGTTGGCATAATTTCCTCACACGTAAGCCCTCTGTAGATAATTCTCAATACTATTGTAAATTAACTGTTTGTTTCAAGTACCAGTTAAAATTAAAAATAGATTACTATATTTGTATAAACGGTTTAATAAGAAAAGCTACAAGCTTTTAGCTATTGGCTAACAAAGCGTGGAAATGTTGATACGTTTCCTATTTTGTGTAAAGATTAATTGTTTTTTCCCGCAGGAAAAACGTACCTATGTTTTAGTTAGCTTAATTCACCATGGCTGAAGCATCATACCAATCCTTGGAAAAATAAAAAAACGCGGGTAATACCTACCTCATGTATGTTTTATCTTTTGCCTATCACGATTAGCACTGTTAATTTTAAAACTGATTCCGTGAACAACTAACAATAGGGAATCAAGTAGTTTTTTTAACCTTCAATTACGTCGGTGCAAAGAGGTAGCGTGACATATGACCACGTGACTTAATACACGTGCGTATGTAATGAGCGGTTTGCTTTAGAATTGTTGTGATTGGTTGGATGAGTACATCGTTTTTCTGAACAAATCTGCGGTTTTCTTTTTTTTTCTTCATTACTTACTAGTTACGCCCTGCGGCATTGCTCGCGTAAGAATATTCCGCAAAATTGACGTTTAATTTAATTATCAAGTGAGCTTACGTGAAGCGAATATATCTTTAATATAAATTTATATATCTTTAAATGAAAAGTGCATTGAAGAGAACATCTTTTTATAAAGCAGTATTCATATTAAATTATTACAATAATTTTATTCAGAATATTGTCAGTGATTTTTTATTTATGGTTTCGTTGTTGAACCACCCTTTAACACTGAATATTGAATAAGGGACGAAAACCTATCTATGTGTTTCCTGATGGAAGGACATAGATAGGTTTTCGTGGAATCATCCAGTAAACAGTTATCTGGATTTAATTTAGATTCGGATCTTGTGATTTAAGTAACAACTTCTAGTGAAGTTAAAGATTTATTTAGAGCGTGGCTCTAATAGATGATTTATACATCTGTCTGTGGGTGTCTGGGTGTTATATATGTGTATATCAGAAATCTATCACCCGTAACACAAGCTACGAGCTTACCACGGGGCTAGACGTTACTGTGTGAATTGTCCGGCAATATTTATTTATTTATTTAGGTACATCGTCAACAACTGTAAGACCAAGCATAACGGTAATTAATAGTGCTTATAATATCTGATGAATAACGGTTACCCAAGACCAATCTTACATATGGAGTTTAATTTGATCATCACCCATATTTACGTTCCCACTGCTGGGACACAGGGACTTCTGTCTTGATGCAACATATTAGGCCTTATCATTTTTCACAGACTCAATGTCCTTTAAGCTTTTCAAAGTTCCAGAACATACCGGTTTCCTCACGATGTTTGCCTTCATCGTTAGAGCACATGTTTTCAAAGCTTATTTCCAGAAAAATCTAGAGGTGCTCAGCGAGGTTTGAACCGACGACCTTGGTAATGAAAGTTGTGTTTACTACACTTAGCCAACACGGTTTAATGTTTCATAAATTAAGGAAAATGCTTATATTTATTAGTCACATATGGACCAATTATACTTACAGTTCGTTAATCAGTAATAGGTCATTCTCAAAATCCTAATATTTCCCCATTGGGATTTCCTGAGGAATTCTTAGTACGGGTTTTGGGAATAACCTGTTACTGATCAAATTTAAAGTGTCGTTGAGTGATTTATGTATAATTAAATTAATTAATCTCTGTGGCACAAGGAAGGGCTAAGGGCCGCCTTCAACGCAAAAGGTTGCGGGGAAAATTTGTACGATCTGCTAATAGTCGTTCCGGGTGTTATATTATGTATGGTAAAAAGATCTATCTATATAATATATATTATATTAAGTTTATCAGATACCTAGCACCCGTAACACAAGCTGCGCAGCACGCGGCATAATGTTCCTGTGTGAATTGTAAAAAAAAACCCTACACACATACCCGTTACTTAAGTTATTTTTACACTCTATATTGTCCCTGGAGCGTATATGACTTGCTCTTAAATCTGCCTCATCATCATCAACCGCAGCCTTGACTTTAACCACTGCTGTTTATAGAACAAAACTAGTTTATGCCACTCCATTTGATTTTGTGCCATTCCCATCCAGGTACGCCCAACGAAAATATGCCTATGAGAACGATAAACATAGCTATAAAATGGACATGTTTATTTGAGATCCAGATTTGAAATGTTGTGTCATGTTCATGTATGCAAGTTATGCATTCAGCATGCACATTCTCATAAAAAACTTACCTACAACTAGTAAATAAGAGCAAAATTCTATATCGGGTTTTTTGAAAGTATTTAATATTTATATATATACTAACTAAACTAAATGATGATAGTCCGGTCAATCTAGACCTATGACTATATGACTCAATATCGGAATAATTATAATCAAATCTAATGAAATCTATGAACAAATAAAACAATTATCTCATAAACTGTTACTTACTGTTATAGAGAATCGAAGTAACGTTCTAAGACTGGAATGAACATTCGTTGTACGGTAAATATTTAGACAACAATTATCAGTCGACCACGATCAGATAGTACCGCTTTATACTACTTTAAACTATAGAAAAGTTTAACAACCATTGCGCGTTTTCTGTTTAGTTTTACAAGTCTGTAGGTTCAGAACCAGCAATGCGTTTGTTTCTATTCGATACTGTTGGATTTTGAAGTAATATGTGAGGGAAGTACACGGGTAGATTACTACGCAATCATGATATCATTTTGAGTTGTGGTCATGCGGAATAGGAAAGGAGCTCAATCTTACAAGGACTTAGAAGTCAGCATAATGACTTATAAACGAATATTTTTCAAGCTTTTTATCACTAAACCAAGTACCAAAAGGTTAGCTTTTAAGGGCTAAAAGTAACAATAATAAGGGATTTTTACATTCATTTTATAGAACTTATAATATAACTACTAAGGAACGTTTGCACAATAATTGCTAAATAATAAGATTTAGAAGACCTTTGTACTACCTAAGAATAAATAAGAATATTATCTGAAGAATGTAATAATTTATTTTTATCTAATGTATCTTGCCCATTAGGTATGGATCTGAAACATTCTGTTTTAAATTGAATTTTTAGACAATATATATTTTTAGATTATTAATTTACTATTGACGTCCATAGCAATAGGTACAACCGAAATTGTATTAAGGCACAATCTTATCACCACAAATGTCAAAACACAACACATTTCGGGGTCAACACACGTTTAATAACGTAGTAAGTAGATATATGTATACCGCAGTTAGGTAAATGCAAATACCTTATCAACATCCTGTCGCGTGCCTTGCGTTCAAACTAAGTGTTGTTTGCGCCATCTCTGATTAGTACTTTTTGGTACTGAAAACAGACTCGGCTTGATCGATTCATAAACATAACTTGTATGTATGTATATGACCGTGTAATGCATTAGTATTAACATAACATAAACACCCCTATTTACGTTCCCACTGCTGGGACATAAGGACTTCTCTCTTGACGAGAGAGACCAGTCCACTGATACTTCATAAACGATATACGATCAAGATACGTAAAGTTCCCACTGCTGGGGCACTGGGGCTCTCTCTTGACGAGAGAGATTAGGCCAAGAGCGGGTTGGTGAATAACACACATGTTCTTCTAGCTTTTCAAAGTTATCAGGACATGCCGGTTTCCGCACAATATTTGCTTTCACCGTTAGAGCACATGTTTTTTAAAAACAGTATACCAGAAGAAGAAGAAGAAGCTGGGTCGTTCTGTGTACTGTACCTACTTTTTTTCCCAACCCGACTGGTATGCTTTGTGGTAATGGTAAAACTTCCAAGAATACAATCGAATATTTTTGGGAGATCTATGCCCATTAGTGGAACGTAATATTGAAGGTTGTTATGGTGATGAAGTTAATATACAATAAAGTTTTTTATTAAAATAAGTAAATTAATATGAACTTGTAAAAAGCCATCCAAAACAATACAGATATAATAATATAAAATTAGAATAATAAAGTCGTTCAACATCAAAATCTTGATAAGTCAACGAACTAATTGAATTATAATCGGTCACTTAAATTAAATAATTAAAGAATGTTGTCATTCATTAACAAAATATGAATGTCAATGAGTTGGATAAGCTTGATCGATTGTGTATCACTTTGCCTGCAGCGGCGTTGGATCGGAGCTATGCGCCCGCGCAACCTGTGTGGTCCACAATGAAGCAACCATGGGTCATGTGACTCATATATGACATATTAAGAGCCAAGCGCCATCTTAAAATGTTTGGAATTTGAGTTCGTTAAATTTACTAATATTTTATGTTTTTATTTCTTCATTTTTTTATTGAAATAGGATTGTTATTCAAATTATGCGATACGCAATACCTACGTATGTAGCTAGGTACACTCATAAAAAAAAGTTCACTCGAAATACCCAGATAAGGAAAATTGATAGATATAGGAAATACATACTAGCTCGTAAGCCTGTTATTTAAATTTAATATCCATCTATTTTTGAATGGCAATGTGTAAAAATTTAAAAAATAGTTGCAGAGTAACTGGAGCCAGTCCATTTGTTATCCTTGAGAAAATATTGTGACACAAAACTACAAATAAAATATTGCTGGACAATTAAATAAATGAAATATTGCTAGACAATCAATTGAATTAAATCTAATGTAAGTATTATAAATAAATGAAAATTAACATAAGGTTACTCCTGTAAACATATTTCATTTATGAAATACTTAAACATTGAGTCAACATACAAGTCAAAATCTAAATAATAGCTTAAATCAAAGCCATCCATAATAGAGCTCAAAACCAGAATGATTCGGATGAGGCGCGGCATCTTTGATGGAACTTCGCTCGTTCAAACTTTTAATTTTATAAAAGAGCAGGCAGGTAGGTTGTAAAAAATTGTTTTACTCTCTCGTTGTATCGTCGGCAACTACAAGTAATAGGATCCCACGACAGTAGTTTAAAAAGATCCAGTGATTTTTTAAGAGCAAGTTCTTTTGTAGTGTGTTCATATGTGTTCATTGAATTGTTTGATCCTGGGAATAGAAGTTCTATTTGGTTTTCCTACTATTGTTCATTCTTTCTATATGTTTATCTTTATCGATGTTTTTAACTTTATTTTGTAAGGATTTTTAATAATTTCTAGTTTCCTGTCTCAATTATAAAACTACTTGACCAACGTCCAAGGTTTAGTCAATCGATTTATTACCATACATACAGAACAATTTACACGTGTACGTTAAAGGAAAGAGGCAGTTTTCCAACCCTTGCACTATTTCAAGACTTGAGTTAGTTTCCCAGAAAACTATGGACCTTACTAAAAATAATTCGTTGCATCAATAAAGTTATCCCATTAAACTCACAAGAAAGTGACGATCCTATTTGGATTGCTGCAATCAAAACGTGAATAAATATTTTCTAAATTCCACAGCATCATACGCTACAATAAAATAAGCCACGCTTACTAATCGTTGCGGGTTAAAACCGGCTACAAATGGTAATAAAATAAAGTTACACACGTGAAGTGTCGAAATGCGGGGCTTCGTTATAAATAGTGCGAGGAGAGCGCTGACCCATCGACACTCCCGATAATCAGGCAAATGCTTTATAGAGTTTCACTATTTTCAAGTCTTCAAACAGGACGCGTTGGAAACAATCACTTGTATGGAAAATTGGTAATTATATTGTATAGCACATTTATTCTTACAACATTGTGTAAAGAATTAGCCATGTAAGCCAAAGAAGATAAGTGTAATTGGAATTATTCTATATGGTTCATTAATTTATTAATATTTTTGTACATACACTTCTCACGTGTTTTTAGTTAATTTGTGTGGTGTGATTTGGTACAATCACAAGTGGTAACCAAGCAGGTTGGTGATCGCAGGTAAGTTGGTTCTTCTTCTGTTGTTTTGTCTTCTTGTTTATAAATCACACGGGAAGAGATTGGGTATTATTATAATGCTGGACGTTGACCAAATGCCCTTAGAAGTATAATGGATCCTTGTAAGGAGACGAGTGACGAGCCGGCCTACGTAATATGTGTTACTAATATGATTAATGTAATTCCGAAAATAGCAATTACTGTCACAATATTTGTTATTATTAAGGACCCAAGTGATCTTGCTCGGCTCCCATTGGTCAATCGGGCGAGTGAGCGCGCGCTAATTGACCAGCGCGCGCACATCGTCCACGTGCCTGTTACGTTCATCTGAGCCGTTACAGATTCAATCGAGAACTATAAATTTTTAATAGCGTGGTTTCCAAACTCGAAGGTTTTAGTTTTACGATTGATTCAGTTAAGTTCAACGTTTAACTGACCGGTTTGTTTGAGTTCGTTGACTTAACTGATTAATTTAACTCAGATTACAATTAGAGGCAGATGAAGCACACGCATACACACAAATGTTCCAAAAACTATATAATAATAGTAGGTATAGATGAACCATTTCTAAAATGAACGCCCCTCCACCGCGGTTACACGTACATGCAAAAAGGTGTAAAGATACAACACACATAAATTGATCTTTGTCATTGGATGTTCATTAACGTATAAGCAAACGGTATCACTTTGACAGACAGATGAGCCAAAGTTACAGTAAAGTTGTAGCACGCACACAAGTATAGTGATGCAATAAGTATTTCCTCTCACACGTCGAAATTATCACGGTTTTGTGGAGGGGAGTTCATTTTTAAACTGGATCATCTATACGTAAATATAAAACAAAACAAAATAATTATTATGCACATAAAATGCAAGACGTCAGTCCTACATTACAAAGTTTGTACTCTATTTTTAGCTTCACATAAGTTTTAGTGTCTATTTTGCGGTCTTTATTTTGTAATCTGAGAGTAACTTTCTGTAATAATAATCATAATTGTCAAATATAATATGCATGAAATCTTTAAGATACTTGAACAAGTCACTAAATACAATTAATATTTTATTAAATTAGAATTACAATGGTAACAAGGCTGACATAGATTATGAACGTTTAATTTTTTTAGTAATAATACACAGTGAAATTGCAATAATTATCATCGTACAAAGATGATCAATTTCGTTTTGTTATGCAATGTAGTTGTTGGGTAAATTCCATTTTGTTATCAGCTCTGTTATCGATGGTAGCTTGTGAAGGACGTTTGCAGTCTATGGTTTACCGCAGTCATCCTGTTTGTAATCAGAGGTGGGTACTATATATATAAATATATTGTTTCTTTATATATGGTTTCGGGGAAAACCCTTCTTACAAATTATTGGAGAAAAAGAAAAAAAACGTTGGTTGAAGATTCTCTTTAAACACAGAATGAAAATCATCAGGCTGCGATACGAGTGGTGATGGTGTTGTGGTACTGTTCTTAGGTCAGCACAGACGGTACACTGATTTTTTTTTGGCACACATTTTGGGCCTTTGACCATCAGTGAAGGTTAATAAGGAAATATAATCTCATTAGTAAATAAATAAATAAATTTAGTAAAATACAAATAAATATTGTTGGACAATTTACACAGCAATAACTGCCCGGTTGTTATATTTTGTATGTGGTTTTAAATAATAATGTAAGTAATTTCCGTGATTGGAATTAAACACTGAAAATAAAACATTTTCTGTTCTAGTCGCTATTGGTTATTTTGATTTATTAATAGTACCTTATTAGTGTAGGTAAAATCTGAGCAGTTATAACAAGTACTTAGAATATTGATGGCAAAACTTGTTATTCGAGAACTGGAACTGGAATTTTGCTGTGTTAATTGTCCAGCATTATTTTACAGAAAAGTATAGTGGTATTGGTGGATTTGTCTATTTTTTTAGGGGTGGAGATGGGGTTATACTTTTCTTAAGTCGGCACCATACGGCCAAAAATATAAGGAACACAGAAATACCTAACCGTTATACAAACTCACGGTAGCAACCACTGAAGTGAAAATCTCATATTGGTATTCTCACAAGTATGTATTATGCACTTATGTTCCTCTGGCAACGGTCGGCATAAAATGGTCTGTTTACTCTGCGTTATTAGACTTCAGAATAGTAACAGGTATAATAATGGCTACTGGA
The DNA here is from genome assembly GCA_963691955.1 of Chloroclystis v-ata. Taxonomy (NCBI): domain Eukaryota; kingdom Metazoa; phylum Arthropoda; class Insecta; order Lepidoptera; family Geometridae; genus Chloroclystis; species Chloroclystis v-ata. The sequence continues at coordinate 2,448,925 of OY829902.1, read as the reverse complement.
CTAGCCGACCCGCCGACAGCTTTGCTTGCGTTTTTTAACGTTATCTACCTCCACAAAACTTATATAATATAATCTAATAGCTTTCTCGATAAATGTACTATCCAAAACTGAAATAATTTTTCAAATCGGACCAGCACGTTTCCGAGATTAGCGCGTTCAAACAAAGAATGAAACAAACTATGTAGCTTTATAATAATTAGAAAATAAATAATATATTACTACTCTTATTGGATTTTTATGTTTCTAAGCTTAATTAAATTTAAGCTTAGAAACATAAAAATGGAGTTTTTTATGTATGATAAAAAATATCTTTGTATGTATGTACTATGTATTACTAAGTGTATTAGATATCTAGCACCCGTAACAATAAATGTTCGAGCTTACCATGGGACATTTGTTGATGTGGGAATTATCCAGCCATTTCTTTAAATTTAGTTGCTATAAAGTATGCGTTATCTCTCTCGTCAACAGAGAAGTCCATGTGTCCCAGCTGTGGGAACGCAAAAAGGAATGTTGATAATTACGAAAAATTGCGTTGATAACGTTGTTGACAAGAATTGCGAACAAGCAAGTAAAAACCTAACAATTACGTACATTAATCAGTTACTCGAGAAACACAGTAGTTTTACTAAATCCTAGTAACTGTCTCGCTAGCTAGCGCTGTTCAAACAGACCTTAGTTTCTAAAGTTAGCTCCAACGGTGTAATGTAGGCTAAGGTTTACAGCTATCAAATAGGTTTGCCTTATTAGACGACGATGCGTTGCAATATCATACATGCATTCTGTAAACCCACGTACGGTAAAGTACGAGACGGTTATGTCAGATCAAGATTTTAAGATTTAAGATTTAAGATTTATGTCATTTATTTCCATAAAATCCTAAAGATCACTTGGACAAGTCAATAAATACAAATTCATTATTAAAACTTAACATTAAATAAAAATATACAATGGAAACAATGTTGACATAAAAATATGTTTCATTTTTTTAAGCACTGAATTGAGAAACATAAAGAACAATCAGCTCATATCTGAATTTATTACAATAATCTGTTAGTTTTTTTATTCTTTAAGATATTGGAGCGGATTCCATCCCATGCAGTTTTATCTTCTAAATACTCTGATATTTTATAATACGATTTTGAAATAAGAAGTTTTTTTACCAAGTTTTTAAATTTAGTGATAGATAATTCTTGCAATTCTTTGGGAATCTTGTTATAGAAGCGTATACATTGCCCTTTAAAAGATATATTAACCTTATGTAGCCTAGTAATATGTAAAGCTAGTTTTTCCTTATTTCTAGTATTAAAATTATGTCTATTACTTTTCTTAGGAAAACTATTGATGTTTTTGTGGGTATACATTAAGACTGTATAAATATACTGACAGGGAACTGTCAATATGTTTATGTCCTTGAATGTTTCACGCAAAGATTCTCTTGGGCTCATTTTATAGATAGATCGAACAGCTCTTTTCTGAAGCACAAATATATTATTAAGTCGAACATCTCCAGCACTCCCCCAGAGTAATATGCCATACGACATAACACTGTGAAAATAACTGAAGTAGACCAGTCTAGATGTAGTTACATTAGTTAAATATCGGATTTTTTTAACAGCAAAAGCCGCAGAACTGAGCTTTTTCGATAACTTATCTATGTGAGCGTCCCATTGAAGCTTACTATCTAGTGTTATGCCTAAAAATACAGTACTTTTTACTAACTCTAAGTTTTTATCCTTTATTTTGATATCTGCCTTAACTTGTTTAACATTTGGTAATGTAAATCTTATACATTTGGTTTTATTTTCATTAAGTAACAAGTTATTAGAGTTAAACCAATGAACTACTTTTGAAATAGCGTTATTCACCTTGTCATAATTATTGGTACGTCGATTCATTTTAAACAGAAGAGAGGTGTCATCAGCAAATAACACTATTTCGTGATCATTCTTTACAAGATGGGGTAAATCATTTATGTATATTAAAAAGAGATACGGGCCCAAAATTGATCCCTGCGGTACACCCATTGTAACCAAAGACCCTGGGGACCGCTTACCATTGACATCAACTCTTTGAATCCTTTCACTTAGGTAAGAAGCAAAAAGATCCAAAGACTTGTCTCTAATTCCATAATGATGTAATTTTCTGATTAATGTTTCATGGTCTACACAATCGAATGCCTTCGATAAATCACAAAAAATTCCTAATGCATCTTGCGACTTTTCCCACGCATCATAGATATGCGTTAGCAACTCTGCGCCAGCATCAGTAGTGGACCTGCATTTGGTGAAGCCATATTGCTTATTGTGTAATAAATTATTAGTATGAAAATGCTGTGAGATTTGTATTAAAATAAGTTTCTCAAATATTTTACTAAACGTAGGCAGTACCGATATTGGCCTAAAGTTAGTTGGTTCCGTCGTAGTACCTGATTTGAACAGAGGTACAATTTTGCTGTGTTTCATTAAGTCAGGAAATACACCAGAGTCAATGCATTTATTGAATATGTAAGCTAATTCAGACGCAAATGTCTGTATTAGTGATCTAAGTATTTGTACAGAGATACCCCAGAGATCTTTGGTTTTCTTTACATTAATCATTTTGAAAGCTTTTAAAATGTCTTCTGTGTTTACATATTTAAAGTGAAAATCTATTTTACAACTGGGTACATTTTCTTTTAATAATGACTCTGCAATGACATGTGATGAGTTTAATGTTCTAGTTGTAGACACAGGGATGTCAGTAAAAAAGCCTTCAAAAGCTTGCGCTACATCATGATCATTATCAATAACAATATCATTTATTTTCAGTTTAAATTCTGTATTAGAGTCTTGAGTTCTACCGGTTTCATTATTAATTATTTTCCAGGTAGTTTTAACAATGTTACTACTATTTTTAATTTTTGAACTAATATAATTAGATTTAGCTATTTGACAAACCGCTTTGAAAATTTTTGAGTATGACTTGACTTTATCTCTAAACTCTTTACAGAAGTTAAACTGCTTTTCATTATACAATTCATATAGTTTTTGACGGCTTTTATGTATACCCACAGTTGCCCATTCGCTAAAGGCAGGTTTGTCGGACACTACCATTGACTTAGTGGTAAATATTGAACTAAAAATTTTATTGAATTCATTAAAAAAAGTACTATAGAGTTGACTGGGATTACTGTTACTATAATCAAAAGGAAGCTTTAAATCCCAGTTTGATTTAAACCTCTCAAATCGATTGGTAGTGACCGGTACATAATTAATTATCTTTTTGACATATTTTGGTCTATCTTTTATTTCAAATTTTACTAATTGCCCTAGGTGGTCTGATTTTAAGTTACTGATTATTTTTTTCTCAATTATATTTTCATTAGGACCAGTGAATATATTGTCTATACATTTTGCTGAAGTTTCTGTTATTCTAGTTGGTTCCAAAAACAAAGGAAACAAGTTATAAGAACTGAATAAACTACATAATCTAGTACTTAATGCATTAACTTCTAAAAGGTTTATGTTGAAATCACCGCATATAGTGATACTTTTACTTGTGTTGCATATTTTCATTAAAATATGGTCCATGACCTTTTCAAATATCTCATATGATGCCGAAGGGGGTGTATATACGCTTACTATAAGACTCCGCTCCAACTCTACACATGCTACCTCAATTTGGCTTTCTACTGACAAGGATGTAATGTCTTGTCTATTTTTAAATTTTAATGTCTTATTAATGAGTATCAAAGAGCCTCCTCGGATAACATGTGTTCTACAAAATGAGCTACCAACCTGGTGATTGGGGAAGTTAAACATGAGCTCATGGTCTCTAAGCCAGTGCTCTGTAATACATATTATATCAATATTAAAAGAGTTTAAATACAATTCTAATTCAAATAATTTACTATTTAATCCTTGAATATTTTGATGCACCAAGTTGGTATAACATTTTGCATTTTGTTTACAATTATTTATTTTATTGTGTTTTTTGTGATTCATACTATTAGATATTTTCTCAGAATTACTATTACTTCTATTTAATTGAATTAATTGGCAAGAGATTTCCTCTTTTGTCTTATAATCTAATTTAAAGAACTTGGATAAAATTCCAAGGACTTTACTATATTGCTATGCTCAAAAGAAGCATTTTTTATAGCCAAATTATTGGCTGTTATACTTAAATAATAACATAGCGAATCAGCTAATTGTCGCATGTAAAAATTAGGTAGGTAATAATTACCATTGGTCAAGTAAAATTTATTACTAACTATACTGTTAGTATCAATCACATGTACAGGGTTATTGCATGAGATAGTATGCAATGTCATGTTAAGCTTATATCTAATATTATTTTCTATTTGTGGCAACTTCTGACTAAAAGGAAATGTATAGAATACAATTTGGCCTATTTTTAGAGAAAATAATTCATCCATATAATTAATTAGGTCAGACTTCTTTACATTTCCCCTATTTCCAATCAAAATTATTAAATTTGTATTTTTAGTCAAAGAATTATCATTTTTTATATTTTTCATGATTTGGTGTAAATCAGAGTTAGGGAAACAATTATTTATTATAGAATGCTTCATACCAATGTTCAAAAACTTACCAATGCTTTTTCCAATTTCATCACAGTACATAACAGTTTGTTTACAGGGTGTAGTTGGATTTGTTGTTGTTTGCTGACAAGATAAATACTGTTACACCGCACCTACGGTTTATTACAATTACAATACATATACTAGTTTGGACAGCGCTAGATTTTAGGGATAATTCGTACAAATACTACAGATTTTAATGTCTTATACTAGTTTCCCCCCCTGTGGCTTCGCCCCCGTTCAACTCTTTCCCGCGGAATTATTATTTTCCCGTGGTAAAAAGTATCCTATGTCACTTTCCATCCCTTCAACTATATCCACTTAAAAATCACGTCAATTAGTCGCTTTGTTTTTCCGTGAAATTATGAACAAACAGACACACCACCATTTATAATATTAGTATGGATATTTGAAGGACCAGGTTACCTGTTTTGTAATCGCGGAAAAAAAGGATTGCAAAGCCGCGGGCGATAAGAAATATTTTCGTTGGTTGAGTAATTGCGTAACCAATTTGCTAATATCACGGAAGCGTCATAATATTGTCATGATAAAGACTGTTGTTAGATATTGAAGTTAAATATCAAGCTCTCTTAATTTTTCATTGTTTCACCAGTGTTTTTATAAACTGGGTCTGTTTTGCAGAAAAAATAAGATGATCGAATTTATCGCCAAAAAAAAACAGGCGTCATCCTTACAAAACTACCTAGTTCTGATGAATTATCCAGCAATATTTTTTTAGTTATATGTAAGTAAAGTGGTTAAACGTAATCAATAAGCACCGCTCTCTCACCTACTTTTAAACTAGATCAATATCATCAGTAATTATTTAATCTATCGTCAAGTGTTACATAAAGTAGAGCATAATCAATGCCAGTTAACGGAGTAGGTTCAAGTAACCTTCCAATATTAAGATGTTAGAGTGAATTTTCTCATGTGAGTGATGCGATGAATAAAGATAAATACCAACCTTTTGGAAAAAAATGTTGCATAAATAAATATTAACAAATAAATATTGCTTGTCGATTTACACCGCAAAATTTAGCCATGCCATTTGTGTGTGATCAGTCCTTATTGTCGGTTTAGTGTGGTAATGGTCATTTAGGTAAGTCTTATCAGCAGTGAACGTAAATAGGGGTGATGATGATGAAGTATTATCTTCACTTGTCACTATTTGTCATTAAAAATTCATTTCAAATATTTTCGCAATTCTGAATACATTTTAAGCAACAACAGTGGCCCTATTACATAAATAGCTGATAGCATGCACCTGTTATCAAAGTCAGCAACTACTTCTAATACGGTAATGTATTAATTTCATGCCTTGAATTTATGAAAATAACTCAAAATTGGCACTTGGTTAAAAGGTTGCATAAAGCAAACAGTTAATGTTTTCAAGGTTTTCGATTAAAATACTTTTACGATGTTTGCGGCGTAAAAGTATGAAAGGATTTGAATAAAACACATAATAGGTAACTCTCGTGTTAGAAAGTCGTGTTAGTTACACTATTTATAACTCGAGAACGGCTGAAGCGATTTGTCTGGTAATTGGTGTGGAGGTAGCTTAGAACCAACAGAAGGACATAGCGTACTTTTTACAGGGAGAAAATATTATAAAGCGGGCGAAGCCGCGGGGCGGAAAGCTAGTTATAATAAATAATGATACGGAACAGCAAGCGGTCGCCTTGTTGCAGCCCTGAGAATATTCCACGTACTGGGATAATGAGATGAAACTGTTGGCCTTATCTAACTTATAAAGGTTCGTGAACTTCCCGTTTATATGAAAATGAAATGATGATATTCCTATTTTAATTGAGCCACACAAACAAACGTAAACGTTGGAGAGCGATGCGTTTCTCCATCGACATACGCGATCTAATTCGAAAGCGATACGCCTTTCACCTTCAGTGTGTTATGTTAAGTAACTTACTATTAAACTCTAGTAAAACGTTGTTAGTTGAGAGGAAACTTCGATTTTCTTTTCGTTGTAGGTATCTTTGGTGTTATAGCTTTAGAATTTGGTATTTTACAAATAATTTTTGTTAACAATAATGGCTTATTTCTATACTCCATCAAATCCAAGATAATTTTTATTATTGTATATTTGATGAATCAGCAGGAAACATTCAAAATTACACACTACTCACATGTATTATGTTTTCATAACGCAACAATGTCACTCGATTACTTGAAAAGTCGCGTGGGTAGAATCGTGGAAATCATTGACAAGGTTGAACTAATGTGCCTCGCAAAGGACATTGTTTTCAATGTCTACACACATTATCTCAGTTTATTGTGTTTTGCAGTATTCGTGACCTTACATGTTGATCCATTGTTTTATAAATAAACCTATATTATGAGATAGATATACGGTTTTAATTTTATCCTTTCTTATATCTAGCTGAATGCGGAAATATCTGCATTAAATCGATTTTCCAGGGAAAGAAAATATTGAAGTGTATTTTTTTTTATTGAAGGTTCTTTTATACCAAAACTTGTAAATTCTGAAAGTCAATTGACGAGAAGAGCGTTAGGTATGAGAGTAGATTTAGGCCAAAAAAAGTTGAATGGACTGAGGATGACATGTGTAAGAAAGGAATAGGTAAGAGTAGATAATGACAACTGACAAAAGAAAATGGAAGGAAAAATCAATTTTCCGACCCCACATAATGTGGGAAAAGGCCCAGAAAATTATGATGAATCTAAATGATGAGCATGTAACTAACAAATTGAAATACACTATTTAGATAACCTTTGTGAGTGACCTAAAGTATTAATTTATTCGCTAAAAAGATAATATACTACTACTACTACATAGTACCATGAAAATCTAGGGCGACTAATAGCAACCGCAAATACCTATGGTGTTTGCAAGTTATGAATTCACGATAAATATCATTCAATGCAATCCAACTGGTTTACCTAATTTCTCTTATGTAGGTACTTTTGTATAACTTAGAATCTATGCTACAAACGACCTACTTAAGGCTATAAATGGTGGAAATTGCTTGTAAGTAGTTTCACAGGTTAGGTTTCTGTCTCTACAGTACTAATAATTAAGTTTTGCCATATGGAAGCGGATTGATGCAGTACTTCATCATTCAACCAATTCTCACATGGGAGTCCCGTGCTCAGAAATGTTAAAAAGTACAAATTGCGCATTATAACCCATTAAAAGTCTTTCGGGATATTATATAATTTCTTTCTAGGCATCTTGGTGATCGCATTTTATAATTTCTAGACTAGCACCACACATCAATACTATTGTATTTTTGTATTTCCTAGGACGACAACAAACAGTAATATAATAATAATGGATATTAGCAATTAATAAAATTACTCGTAGAAGCGCAGTGGCCTAGTAAACATTAAATGAAACAAAAGTTAAAACAATTGGTCGACAGGTAGAGTCGTTTGTTTTACTCCAGGTAGGGTTATAAATCTTAGTTGTTTACACCGTCGTAAACATGGCCCTTAGGATCGAAGTGTGATCTACTGAAGAACAGGCATTGGTGAAAGTTCTTCTGTGTTCCAAGTTTCAAATGATGACTGTATTATGGCAATGTTTGAGCTTGTACATTATTTATCCACCCTATTTGATGTACAGGTTGAAAATTCCATATCCCTTTGAACTATGTTTTAAACATTTTAGAAAAAAAATAGAATCATTTGAAATGTTTAAAAAAGGAACAGAAAAATGTATTCATACAAATTGGTATAATGGCTTATGCCACTCAACCCCAAAACTCTTATGAGCAAACCATGCATAAACAGCTAATCTATTATAAATTTAAACCTAATCTATTTTATTATTTTTATAGGGGAAAGATTTAATTGTTAGTAAAAAGTCTCATAACTAGTTGCTTAACTATAACTAGCAATCAACCTTACAATTCTGTGTACATGCAACTTTCTTGTCCACCGAATCACTAATTGCTAGATTGTTAACCTACTAATTTCCATCTATCACTTTTAGTTGTTTACTACGATGGTTATTCTTTGTGCCAAGTTTGGTTTCACTTGCATGACTTGTGTTTTAATTATAATAATGTCAAAGAAAGTCGAGTGTAATGGATGCAAGCTACTTTAGGTATGTCAATGGTTTTGAAAGTCACGAGAGTATATTCATTTGATGTTAAATTCAGGAACACGTCCCGTATTAGTCATTAGTGGCTAAAAATTCATACAAGTTTAAATTGAATTTTAAAGTTTAATTAATTTTAATTTAATTGTTGAATAAATAGGGGTTTAAATACCCTTAGGACCTATATAATTATGTTTACTTTAAAAGTAGGTTTTTAATTTAATGTAAACATCTTCTTCGACAGGCTGAGATAATCTAAACGAGCACTCTTTTCTGAAAACAACTAATTATGTTGAGATGATCTGCTCTTAAGCATTGTTAATATATCATCAGCCCCATTTATTAAAAAGTTCAATACTAGTTTTAATAGTTGTAAACGCTGTTTAGATAGTCTTTCAATAGATATTATCGAAATATCGTATAAGACCAAATTTTGTTATGCCTACAAAGATAAAAATGAGAAATCATTAAGGAAACCAACTATTTATGCACACAATAGGTTAAAAACGTCAACCTTCCTAAAATAGCTGTGATCGGGTAAATTCTTATAATAAATTAGCTAACTGTTTTCGATCGCTGTCCAACAATCATTGGCAACTGTTCAAGAACACCAATGCACTAAATATTTACCTGTCCGTCTCATTTTCGTGACACTTACGAAATTTAATAAATATTTATGCTTTTATTTATAAAACGAGCAGGTAACAAGCAATAACTTCTACATTTTTATGCCTGTAGCACATCTCCGCCGCGAAACTCAAAAGGCGAAACCGCCATAGATTCGCTGTGAGTTGTGAGTTGTTTGGCGGCGAAACAATAGCGAAATTCCCTGCTCTAACGTACAAAACTGACTATGGTGTTGTCTCTTTCTAACATGATTTCGCTCATTTGCTTAGGCGCCGTCTACATCTCCGCCCGTTGTCCGCCATTTTGGAGCGGTTCCGCGTGTATCTCGGACGCGTCTGTTTCGCTCTGTTTCGCTATAGTTTCGCGTAAGTGTAGTACTGTTGCACAGCGAAACTCACGCAGCGGTTTTGCCCTTTGAGTTTCGCGGCGGAGATGTGCTACAGGCATGAACATCTACTACACCTTAGTTTAGATGTCACGGTCATTTGAATGACAAAATATCGACTCTATATTTTGATCCTTTAACATTGGGCACATCTGTGAGCCGTGTTGGCTAGGTGGGAGCACACTCGACTTTCATTCCGAAGGTTGTGGGTTCAAACCCCGCCGCGTACCACTGGATTTTTCTTTTTTTTATCCCTATTACCATTGTTTATTTATTTATCACACACATACTGAGAACTACAAACTTTAAACGATCAACGGGTTAAGCTGTGTGTTATCTATCCGCAAGACAAAGGCTACGAGTATAATGAACATAGAAGATAATAAAAATATTGATTACAATGTGGAACTGTACAATTTTGTTTCTTCCAGGCACATAATTATTATTAGAGGAAGGAAGCCTAACTTATGCCTCCCATGATGGTATAAAATTCTTTTAGATTTCTTTGATGTCGTCATAGCAGTGAACCAGAGGCTACCATAGACTAAACCTCCTAGAAGCTTCTAGAGGTAAATAAAGTCATACCTTTGTCGGAAAAATACAGAAAGGAGGCTGAATTTAAGAATAAACGTTGGACAATGAGGTTACGGGCGGCGGGCACGGAGTAATAAGGTCGAGGACGCGGTCTGCCGGCGCCGGGTGACGCCCCTACATCTGAATAGGGAATATGCATGTTCAGATCACTGAAGTCTATTAACATTCTGATATTCATATTGAGATAAACGGGCAATACACGAACCTTATTTACGTAGAATATTGATCAACCGTTTCGTCCCAGAACGTGGGACTTCATCAGGATCAAGGACACTGCAAGGACACGGATCACGACCGCTCGCCGGTCCGCAGTGCACTGCGGCGCGCGGCCATTCTGATATTGTTGGATCTGTTTTCCAGATCACAGAAATAACCAATATAAACAAAACGTAAGTCGTGTTGGCTAAGTGGAAGCGCACTGGACTTTCATTCCGAAAAGGCCTAATCTCTCACGTCAAGACAGAAGTCCCTGTGTCCCAGCAGTGGGAACGTAGATAGGGGAGATGATAAAAATATATGGGTAAATAATATCATATAGGTTCTTAACCTTTGCCAACAACATCGCTGTCAATATCACGCCCGTGCGAAACTCCTTCACTTTCCATACGATTGTCTCCATAATTTCACTTGAGCCATCTTTTCCCATAAAGTAATATGTTATTTGTATTGTTTGAAGATACTGCAGATAGCGAAATGAAATTTTAAATGCAACTTTAAGTGTTTTCTCTGTTTACGGGCTAATAAGTCTATTCTTCTTTACCTAGGCGTGTGTGTATGAGGATTGGTATTCTTTTATTTATGTTATTTACGGAAATATATCCTTCCTAACTCTTCCAGTAGGGCTCATCAAAATGTCTAAGCAAAACACAAGAATACTTAATTCTTACTACTCCATCTTCATGTAATCACCAAGCTGCATGTAGCTCTAATTTAATAATTACATAAGTGACAAACATTATATGTTTCTTAGAAGAGGAACTCTGATAGAAAATACCTATTGATATGAATGGTGATTAAACAGATCCCCTAAGACCTAAACTCCTAAAAGGTTCTATAAGGAATTGCCCTGAATTAGGACGTTATAGACTGCAAATTCATGGAGGGTTAATATAAATATAAATAGTACCCATACTTAACAATAATAAATCGATTTATCAAATCATAATTCTCTGAGGATGGTTTGAAGCCGAGAAAAATTAAAACGTTCGTTTTTGTTTGTGATGGATTTTATTTATATTTCTTAATAACAAAGGATCCTTTTATTTATTTCTTAATAATTATTATGAAAATAAATTCATTACCAACCTTGTTAATTTTTTGGAATCGTCAACTTATCGAATACGTTTCCGTAGCCACAATTGGGTTCCATGACCTGCGATCCACTTCCTGTGACGAGATCATTTCCGGCCCCAGCGGATAAGGAACTGAGACATACTTGTCAATTTTGAATAGATGTGGCCAGGTAACATTCACGAGGTTGCGCCTTTGTTAGGAGATCTTCACTTTACATTGTTTTGTATTGTTGAAATTGTCAACGAAACAATTATACTTCTGATGTTGATGTTTACCTGAGACTCCTTGTGATACTAATGATTATATTAATAAATCAGACTTTAAGATGTTTTCAAAATGATCAGCTTCGATTTCAAACTGAGTAGTAAACATTTGAGGCTAACTATCTTCATAATCGTCATAATCCCTATTTACGTTCCCACTGCTGAGACACAGGGACTTCTCTCTTGACCAGAGAGATTACAGCCTTTACTCACCACGCTATCCAAGTGCAGATTGGTGAATGTCACATGTCTTTTAAATTTTTAAAGTTCTCAGAACAAGTCGGTTTCCTCACGATGTTTGCATTTACTGTTAGAGCACGTGTTTTCAAAAGGCACACATTTTTTTAAAATAGAAAATTCAGAGGTGCGCTGCGGTGTTTAAACCCACGACTATTGGAAGAAAGTCGAGTTCTCACGCCAACACGGCTCAATTAGTATCTTATTATATTTAATGTAAAATTTTCCTTTAATCTTGCGAAGAACAAGCAAGGCATGCTTCATCTTTATAAAGACTAACCCTTTAGTTAATTATATAATAATATGCGTTTAGCGAACTGTATGTGTGATATTCGCAATTAAAATTACTACTGAGTATCTTCTTACAGTCTATATTTGAATGCAATGCATAGGAATTATTAATTAAACCTATGTTTAATTCTGATCATGATGATCTTATATCCTGGAATCTTCATATCCTTATATTGTTCTAAGTATGTGAGTCATTTGGGAAAATATGCACTTGCATGACGCATGGTTCTTACATGCAGCGGATTGTTTGGGAATAAATACTTTAATTTATTGGTTGCGTTTACTGGAAGTGAGTTTGCAGAATAATACTTATCATCATCATTTATTTCAGCCATCCGACAACCACTGCTGGACATAGGCCTCTCTATATGACTTCCAGTTGTTACGGTCGCATGCAGCTCGCATCCACCGTGAACCAGCAGCTTTTACAATATAATCTGTCAATCTTGTTGGTGGACGTGAGTCTGATAACTTAAATTTTTAGGGCTTTACGCTACGGTGCGTGATTTGTTCTGCGATTTGTATTTTATTTCTCTAAATTATTATAATCATAATGAAGTACTATGGCTAAAGTCACTCACTAAAGTCCTAATGGGTTAACCCTTAAACGTCAAATATAAGGCCTCGGTCTCGAAACCAGCGGGCAGCGGGGCGGCGGCGGCGGCGGCGCGGGAGCGGGGCGGGCAACGCATACCTGTTCTCGAAACCAGCGGGCAGATCGCGCGGCACTGTAGCGGTGTAGTGTTGTGTTCGTGGTTGTGTTGTCGACATTCGCAAACGAAATGTCTGAAAATCGGCGACAACATCTATTTGATTCAAATGTATTCCTAACGCTCGATTTATTGTGGGGAAAAAATCTATAAGTTTAAAATGATCGATCGAGGAAATTCGTCCGACTTATGTACGAATAATAAGAAATTGTTTGTCCGGTATTAATAATTATAATTTATTCATAAAGTACCCGTACGAATAAAAAATAATTTATTCATACAGTACCCGTACGAATAAAAAATAATTTATTCGTACAGTACGAATAGATTCACTCCAAAAAAAAAGTACAACACTATACTACAATGCAGACGCGCAACGCGGTACTGTCACCGCTCGACTGGAGTGCACCGCTCGTAGCCCGCCCCCGCGCCGCTCCCGCGCCGCTGTTTTCGAGACTCGGTCCATTTGACTATATGCATAAGATCCTGCCGCTCCCGCGCCGCCGCCGCCGCCGCCCCGCTGCCCGCAAAATTCGAGACCGAGGCCTTAGGTATATCGGATTGTTCTACTTTGACGTCAATAATTCATGACGTTAATCTATGACGTCTTTTTATTTCTAACCTTTTGTTATCGTTATCACAGAGGTTTTTACGCCAATAAGAACTTTCTAGTATGGTGTAAAAATGCTACAAAATGGCATATACGTTCGATTATTTTTGGAATAGATTATTTTAGTTATTTTTAAATATAAAAAATCGGTATAATTATTTAAACCTTATTCAAAAAATTTTTGTTATGTAGAGGAGGGTGTATATGGCAATATATTTAAAATTAGAACTCCTGATAACCCCTGAGAAGAGCCAATCGTCCTAGAAAACTTCCAGACTTGGAACAAATATTGGCTCGAGGTCTCAGGGTTGGTAAATATTATTTTCCGTCAGTTCACAAGACTTTATCCTCAATATTTCTCACATCCTCAAATACTAGTTAAATTATGTTAGGTACTTACACACCAGTTTAGTGAACGTATTTAACATTACTTACTTATCCAGGTAATTTTTTTAAGATAGAATACCGTAAAGCCTTAAACGTACAGCTATATTTAAGCGTAAAAATGTTTCCTGACTGAAATCAAGCTACGTCTAAAAAAGGTAAATAAATCGTAAAGTAAATAATCCAAAAGTAACAGCAAGATACTAGCCCATTACGACTACAACGACTAATCCGTACGCATTGGTATCAAAAATTGAAAATACTTAAGCAAATATTGCAAGAGTTATTGTTCGACTTATGCAAACACAGATGAAATAGAACATTGCTACGAAGGGCATTATTGATTTGACCGTGAAAACGTTACTAGAAAACAAAGGTGTCACGGCGGGTGAATGACCTTTGGTGCCACTTGATTGAGGTCTTTTGTTTCTTGATTGTTTATGCGAGCTCATACCTACTAACCTAGTTGTAGGTATAATGACTAACCTACTGAGAAGTGGTTAAGGGCATTGGCTCATTAGGACGTTGTAGTGAATACAGGTAAGTCTCTCCGTTAAAAACTGTCCAATGTGTGAATTGGTTGTGCAACAAAGCAATAATTAATGTATTTTTATTTAATATAAATTTATATCCTGTACATTAAATATTTGTGTTTACCTAAATGTATTTCTGAAAATACACAAAATAAACTACTAACTACTAATTACATCTACCACATCAAGATGATGCCGTGCAAAATATATTTTATACATATAATTTATTTTAGTAAATTGTTTCTTTACGTAATATTTTTTAACCTGATAAATTACCCTGATTTGGTCCTTGGCAGTTTATATGAATATATAGGGTTTTTTAATGACGGAGAACGCGAGTGCGAGAGAAACCGTGTCAACGCGGCCATCGCAGAATAGAATCAAGGCTGCGTTATGGATCGAGCACCTAAGCCCCATCTTTATTTCAATATCGATTATTTCATTGAACTCATTATACATATTAATTTGATTTTTTTTCTGAATACAAGAAGAAGAAAAAATACTAGATCACTATTAAATAAACAAGATTGACTTTATCCATATTTATTATACAAAGAGAGAGAGGGTAATCGTTAATTCTCTTTTTTTTAAGCTGTAGATTTCCCAGGCCTTAAATTGGTGTCAGTAGTAAAGTTAGAAAATAGCTGTGACGAAGTTTCCATCTATTGATTACATCTCTAGTCGGTAATTATTATGATTTTGACACAGGTGTCCCTAAGATGCCTTAAAATGTGTGGTAGTAAGATTAGAAAATAGTTGTGATGAAATTTCGACGAATTTGCTGACTAGGATAAAGCGAAGCGACGCCCATAATTTCCGATGGCTTAGCCTTGGACAAGGATATGTTAAAATATTTGGGCGAAGATGCCTTCAATGGAAACGGTAACTGAATAAAAGAATATGCTGACGTTAGGTTTCCCCAACACAGATTTTTTTTGGAATAATTTTGGTTTATTCAATTTATTTCGAGAACAAAAGTTGCAATATTAATGATATTATTATAAACTATGGTATCTTAGGTTAGTTAACTGCGCGTTGTTGTATAACTTAATGACATGAACACAAAGCTCTTGGAACTTATTGAACGTATTTTCATTTCGGTAATAAAGACGAACATCAACGTTCTACCAGTAACTCCTCATTGACGTACTTCCTAGCCTCCCTGTTAATATTTGAAATATGTAGGTAGGAGAGTATTTATAGATATTTTCGGTAGAATCCGGGTGGCGGTCGAGGGTCCCAAGATTTATGGCGAAACGGGAGAGTCCCATCCAACAGGGATCTAAGGGAATTCGGTACCGGGTGTAGGAGGTAGCGGCAGCGGTAGCGGGTATTACACCGCATACGGGTGGTACTTTATGTAGGTAGAACTTAAATCAAAATAGGCCCAATTACGAATCATGAAAAATCTAGTTCCTAGGTTTTATAATGGACCCTGCGCTGATTATACGCTATAACCAGTGTATTATAAACTGACACAAAATTATAAAGATGTGGATCGCTAAATGCATCAGGATGCATCCAGGATGATGTAGATGCCGTTTCGACAATTCCCATAATGTATAATTTGATAATGTGAACTTTAGCGGAGAACGTTTTGTCAAATCCGAAATCTATCAATTCGTACGTATACTTGCTAACTTCGCAAAAAGTTTTAACACCCGTTAAAACACAGTAGGTACTTTATTGATCTCACAGAAGAAAACTCGCTCGCAGCTCTAGCCTTGTCCCACGCCTGAATCTCGACGTGCCTCACACCCCAGCCAGCGAAGGGCAACTCATTTCGCCGCTCGGTTCAGTACCTATCTCGCTTCAAGATATTTTTCTTTGTAATACTATTGTTGGTGGATCGACGATAGGTAGGTATTCAGGGATGCTCAGAGGTAAGAGGTAGATTTTACGTCTGCTTTACTTGTTAAGGTTGTGTAATGCCTAATGGAATAGATCACCTACCACTAGTAGTCTAGTAGTAGTAGTGTAATAAAAAATATATCTGCCAATCATACTTTTCATTATTTTTATCACCGCTGTATTTGGAATAACTTGGATCGAGAATCGAGATTTGACACAATCATAAGCATCTTATTAATAAATGTCGAATATTGTGCAAAATACACTTCGATCAATATTTTGTAAACAAATTGAATCTTTAGGTACAAACTTAAAGCGATTAGATAATTTTCAGGTCGCTCAAGTAACTATAAAGCATTTTGTTTCCCTATCTTCTGATCACTGCCGATCAAAGGTCCCCCGCCATCATAGCCCAGGTAAAGATAAATTAATGAATGCAGCAGTTTCACTGTGGATGCAAGTTTCTAGTCTAGAGGTCTATCATCAGCTGTGGAAGACCTATTGCTGACGATGATGGTAAACAAACTGTGCTATGTTTTTGTGTATAGAACCGTTTTCTAAAATTATTTTAACCTATAGACTATGTTAAAATCTCAATTATGTTAAAATCTAGGTCGACATCGACGTAAGAGGTTTATAATATTTTAAAAACCTTTGTTCTTCGTACCACGACGGGTACTGTACGTACAAATGCCAAAACGTACAAATGGCGTGTTTGTCCAATTGTCAAAATGTACAAAAGTTAAAAAGTACACAAATGTGTGAATGTTAAAATGAACAAATGACTAAACAATAACATGTTATAAATCGCAAGCGTCAAACCGTATTAATGCCAAAATGTTCTAAGTGCTTGACTATCCCCGTGTCAAAATGTACAAATGATAAAAACTACAAGTTCTCGATTATGCCATTGTGCAACAGATGCGTATTTTGAACTTCTCCATGCAGTGCGGAAGCGCTTGGGTCTCAGCCCAAATATGTTTAGTTTGACCTAGGGAACATTCAGTAGCGGGTAGCCTTTGATACAATATTGGAAAGTAGATGCCATATAGAGCTTCTTCCTGGCTAATAATTATATAACTCAAAATATATATTATTTTGAGTCATATAATTAAAATCTCCTTAGTACATTATCTAAACCCTTCAAATAATAGATAGGAACTCCTTGAATGAAATGCGTCACACGATTTTCAATGTAAAATAATTTGAAATTTGATCGATTTGATTGTCATTTTGTTTCTACTATTATTTCAACGATTGTGTGAAATGGACGAAAATAAATCAGTATTTTTTTGTAAAAATCAAAAAGGAAGAGATACATTGCTGTATGGACTGCACAGATTCAATTTTCGTCACGAGAATAAGAACACAACGCTATGGCAATGCGTCAATCGAAACTCTTGTGCCGCATCTCTAACGCTCAGTAATGATAAAATTCATGTGGTACGAGAAGGTCACCACACATGTACACTGCCATCTAAATTTATCAATAAAAATCATATAGCTTTTCAAAATTGCAAAAAAAAAGTGTGTGAAAGTTATAATTCAGTAAAGGAAATCTTCGAAGAGTGTTTTGAAAATGAAGAAAAAGATGATGATTCAGACGTTTCTGATCTTTCGCCAACATTTAATACAAAGAAGCGATCGCTGTATAGAGCGAGAAAATACTTCTTAGGTGTAAAGTCAACAACATTTACAAAATTGGAAGAAGTAGAATTGCCAAAGATATTAAAAGATAGTTTTCTATTGTGGGAAGATGGCGCAGAGGAAAAGATTTTAGTCTTTGGTACAAAGTTGGGTATTAAAACGCTAAGAAATTGTGCAAATGACCAAATGGTTTTTGGAGACGGAACGTTCATGGTGGCGCCCGATCCTTTTGAGCAATTATTCACCATTCACCTAGATTATTTCAGTACAAATGACGAGACAAACGTAGTGCCCGTCATTTATTCGTTGCTGCCTAATAAAACCACTAACACGTATGAACGCCTCTTTACTTTTCTCCGAAACGAATTAAACATAACCATTAAAACATACAAATGTGATTTTGAAAGAGCACAGATAAATGCAGTAAAGAATGTGTTCCCCGACTGCGAAATATCAGGATGTTTTTTTCACTTTAATCGAGCAATTTGGAGAAAAGGAGCAGCTCTGAAGCTGGATGAAAGTAAAGAAGGCGTTAAACTAATAAAACGGACATCTTTGTTACCTCTTCTGCCTGCACATTTACTCTCTGAAGGATGGACTGAAATCCTTAATAACGTTTCAGAAAAAACTTTGGTAGTTGAAAAATTTGAAAAATATTTTGAAACCCAATGGTTATCCAAATCTCTGCTCGCAGAAATCAGCAATAGTGACCAGCGACACCGCACAAACAACTGTCTGGAGGTATGGCACGGACGTCTAAAAAAGAGAATGCGATTAAAACCGAACTTATATATGTTTATACATTTGTTACGAAAAGAAAGCAAATATCAAGATTCACGCATTAAAAACTCTCTCTTTGAAAAACGAAAAAGAAAGAAGTCAGACATTATTTTTGATAGAAAATATAAAACATTGTTGATTCAATTAAACGAAAAAGATATTACACTTAATCACTTTTTGAAGTCCATAACACAGCTACGTGATCGATATAACAAGTTTGTTAAAGAGTAGGTAATGAGAAATTAAGTTTTTCAGTGAAGATTATAAAGAAGAGTACATTTATTTCATTTAAAGATACCTAATAATATTAAGCAATTTCTCTATGTTTTTATAATATCAATGAAGAAAAAATAAAATGTGTCTTTATTTATGTCTACTTTCATTCTTTGTGAAATATGTAAACACTACTAATAAACACTACTATTTAAACACTACTTACCTACAGATAGTGTGACCTGTGACACGGACAGTTGAATATTGCATCACTCGTTCCTTATATCATTTACACATTTTGACCATAGCATACACGGACAGTTGAATATTGCATCACTCGTTCCTTATATCATTTACACATTTTGACCATAGCATACACGGACAGTTGAATATTGCATCACTCGTTCCTTATATCATTTACACATTTTGACCATAGCATACACGGACAGTTGAATATTGCATCACTCGTTCCTTATATCATTTACACATTTTGACCATAGCATACACGGACAGTTGAATATTGCATCACTCGTTCCTTATATCATTTACACATTTTGACCATAGCATACACGGACAGTTGAATATTGCATCACTCGTTCCTTATATCATTTACACATTTTGACCATAGCATACACGGACAGTTGAATATTGCATCACTCGTTCCTTATATCATTTACACATTTTGACCATAGCATACACGGACAGTTGAATATTGCATCACTCGTTCCTTATATCATTTACACATTTTGACCATAGCATACACGGACAGTTGAATATTGCATCACTCGTTCCTTATATCATTTACACATTTTGACCATAGGATATTCTGTCATGGAAACATTCCGACAAAAGGTCATTTAGTCTCTTGCATGTTGTACATTTTGACAATTGGACAAACACGCAATTTGTACGTTTTGGCATTTGTACGTACAGTACCCGTCGTGCTTCGTACAAAGGTCCGGTACAAACTCGATTATTAAACGGTTTTGTAAATAGATTGATATTGGTGGTTTAATAATGTATTTTTCTTAAGAATATTTGCAACTTAGTTACTTTACAGGTTCAGTCAATGGATGTGACGGCCAGTGGGTGGTTTGTGCCAAGTCTAGACGCCATTCCTGCGGGATTGGAGACAGATCGAATGCCCCGAGGTAAATAAATTTACTAGTGTTTGATTTATATTTGACTTTGAAAATTTTACACAAAAATTACGAGTATGAGGACGACTATGTGACTTTTACTCTTGATTTGATACAAAAAGATTGTATGTTCCTACAAGAGGCTAAAAATCTTGTTGAATTTTGTCGATTTAGATTGTGAATTAAGTATCATTTTAATATAATAATAATCTCTGTCTGGAGTAAATCATGTAAATTCTCTAATAAAGTAATCTATACCTACTATCAATGAATCTTTTTCCATTCAAATAATTATATATGGGGCTACTAAAAGAACAGAGTTTGGGAAGCAACCCTAATCAGATTTGACAATCTCAGTAGCTGTAAAACCGTCAAATAAACTACATTGCGATGAATATGTAAAAATACCCACCGGAAACCCCTTAAACCGTACTAAAACTGCTGATATATCGCTCTTAAAACTAATATGTGATCAACAGCACATAAACTACCAACAATCCCACACAACCGGAGCAAGACAAGGCGCTTGGTCCCGTTAGGGCGGTCTTTTGTGTTTGGCAAAAAGGTCTTACCACCCTCAACCGGCAAAAAACATAAAACAGAAAGAAAGAACCACAAATTAAGGCGCAGGGATTGGAATGTTGCACCCGTAACTCGTCTGGATATTTTTAATAAACCGCCCAAATTATACCTTTCGTGGTCCGAGTTTGATTCGGCTCTTTGTCCTTGCTCAAGACCAATACAATACCATAACCAACCACATAAATATACGAAGCGTTTATTTATGTAATATAATAATATACTTTAATTAAAATTTCATTTTGTTCTGTAAGTGTTGAAATTCCTAGCAAATTTTTGTTTATCGTATTGTAAGTGCAAAATGAGCTATGTTGGCTAAGTAGGAGCACGCTCGACTTTCATTCCGATGGTCGCTCGTGAGCTCAAACTCTGCCGTGTACTTCTGTATTTTTCTTCTTAAATAACGTACGTGCGCTTTAAAAGAAGTGTTTTCTTGTGGTAATAAAAAGTCCTTTCCTGACACTCATAATTTGTGTATCCTCGCCTAACCTCGCCTAATTATACCATTCAATCGGTCAGTGGCGAAACGTAAAGAGTTTATACAGACAGAACATTTAGTTTATAAATGTTTTATTAATATTAATTTTATAGTGATTGACTCTCAATTAAGTTTTCTAAATTATTTGAAAATGGTATGGGAAAAAACTACAAGATCACAACGTAACCTTCCGCACTCCGCCTTCCTTCTTGGTCCGCAATCAGAGCTTAACTGATGATATGAGGTATGGGATAAATTCAAGCTCTTACGTAACTCCTCGATAGCGTAGTTGTTAGCGCAAGCAGGGCTAAACTGGGTGGCCTGGGTTCGACTCCCACTCGAGGACCAAGGTTACGTTGTGATCTTGTAATTTTTCCTATACCATTATCTAATAAATAAATGTTTTATTTTAATAGACTTGTTAATAAATCATACCTTTAGATTTCAATGCGAAATTAACTTTTAACTTTCTTAAATATAGAAGGAGTAATTAGTGTTATTGGATAAAGTATCAATGGTCTGGAATATTCCTTCGCTTATAAAAAACGCTTACCTGCTGCTAAAGCGGAAAGGGCCGTGCCACGTGCGCGATCATCTGCAGCTTGCGGCTGCGCCAGTTTTTGTAACATCGGGCTGTGATGTAAAGCACAGAGTCAGCCTTGTGACAATTAATACATCGACGAGTATTTAATACATCGTACTATTAATATATAAACGTTATCGCTTATTTCTAAAGCTAAAAGTAAGTACAAACTTAAATACATTTATTTATATTCACAGCAGTAGCGCTATTTTCATGTTTAATTTATTATGTTTAAAAGTTATAATAAGACGAAACGTCTTTCTAACAAGTGTTTATATCATGTATGTAAAACTAGGTTATCTAAGTACACTAGTAAGTCTAAGAACAGTAGTAGTTATTACTTAATGTTATAAATTTAACACTTGTTTTAATAAAGATATTTAAAAACTGAAATACATCGTACTAATATTATAAATGAGAATGTTTGTAAGAATGTGTGGATGTATGATCTCTACACGCAATAACTATTAAATGGATTTTGGTGTAACTTCACAATATTGTAGCTTAAATATCAGACTAACACAGTGGTACTTTTTGTATTTTTGAAAGTTCCAGACGACATAATTATTGTAAAGCTAACTTTATTATGAATTCATTATTCTTCACTTAAAAGCGTAAACATTTTCTATAATATTTACGTATAGCAGTATCCTTCTATAACTTCAAACGCTTATTCATACTCAGAATTTATGGTTCTAAAAGAGGGATATTCTGTAAATCAGTCACTGACACAAACTTTAACTACTTTTAACATAATTTATTTGGTTTATTTGAACACGTTTATTATTTCATTTTACTAACTTTCCGCTCTTCGACTTTACTCGGTTTTTGATGGAAAGATTCAATAATCAACACATAAAATGTATTTTTAAATACTTAAACAAAATTGCTGACTAATTGACATCATTAAATGATGACGGTAAAACACCTAGCAGTGGTGTTTTATAAATTTTATAAAACACCACTGCTAGGTGTTTTACCGCGGAACCAACCAATTAAAATTCGGGAAAAACTGCTGGGTTTTTAGCTTAAAAAATTTGCAGTTATTCATTGTATGAGCTGGGAGGGATTGACCTTATGATTCAAGACGAAAGTATGTAGTCTTTTGTTCTGTGGTTAAAATTACTGTATCCTTAGCGTGATTGGTCATAAATTTATTTGACTCGATGTTTAGTTTATTTATGAAACGAACAAATATAACACGAACAGTGGAATTACTGAGGCAAAGCTTAAATTCAAAGTTAATACTTTACAATAATATTTTAAGATAAAAAGACAACTGAATTTCAGGACTATCATTCACAAAACCTAATTATACTCGTATCTATAAAATAGTAAAATAGCATTACGTTAAATAGTAAGAACATGGTAAACATCTACAATTTATGCGTTCTATTTTAATATAAAATTTATGGAAAAAAGAAGTACTAGCTGAATCGCCCGCGGTTTCACCCGCTGTCTATAGTTTTCTCACAACAAGTCTTCCCTAGACTTTTACAAATATTTTAAGACCAATATTAGTCAAATTGGTTTACCCTATATTATAGTGATACTAACTTACAGCTTTTCATTCTTATTAATATAGATTAGGTTAATTTATTCCTAGAATTTCATAACTTCAAAAATCTTCAATTTTCTATACCATTTAGAAAGTATTCAAAGCAGTATCTAGACATAAGAACACATTATATTCCAAATTTTCAGTAGAAAATCGAGGAACACCACCGTTGCGGTTCAAACTCACAAATCGGAAGGACTGAAATAGCTTTATTAGTTTACGAATAGTCGGAGTGATCGCCCTCTTATTACTATATTCAGATTTAGAATGAAAACATAGACGCCTAAAAATATGTGGAGGTGATGGCTCGTTTCTAATTCTTTATGTAACGAACTTTAGATGATTGGTTCTTTATTTTTGAAGTAAAACAAACAACACTAACTGAGTTTAATAAACAGCTGTAAAATTTATCATCGATATTATTCTGTCGAAGATTCTTCAACTTTTTATTCATACGAAATTAAGTTATGAAACAAATAACATTTATTTAGCATTCATTTCCGCTAGTTAAACCTTATAATTTCAGCCATCGGATGTCCATTTATGGACATAGGCCGCCCTAAAAGATAAAAAACCCTACAAGAACTACATATTTTCGGTTGAAATCGACTTGCATATACTGCAAGAAAAACAGCACAGCAGCTTATTTGAAATATTTAAATTTGAATCAGTCCTGATTAAAGTCAAACTCATATAGTTTGAGAACAAAGAAACCAGATGAAAGAATGGTTTTTGAAAGTGTTGAAGGAAGCAGCGTGAGTCCTTGTTAAATTGTCAGTATGAATGGCAATAATTTACCCAAAGACCGACAAACACACAAATATCATTGTCTATGACAAACAGACAAAAAAAGAAAGTAAAGCCGCTTAAACGATGCACAAACAAGCTCCACGGGTGTCAGGGCAAATTCATGCTTGCAACTTTATCTGTTTAACTAATAGGATGTAGCGGAGTTTGAGTGTTGAGTTTATGTCAATTTGCAAATACCAGTGAATACACAACGAAATTGTACAAACAAAGCAATGATTACTAAATTTGAAAAATATCCTTTGTAATAAATGATTCAAATTCATCACCTAGCGAAGGTTGGATACTGAGACACTAACTCAGATAATATAATTATAATATAAACTGTACACTATATGGAAGCTGAAAATCTGGATATTTGTAGACTAACTACTTATAATAGTAAAATTGTTTCCCATATGTTTTTTCTTCTTGAGACAGGAAGACATATAAAGTTGCTAATTAAGTTAATGAAATCATAAAGTTTATTTTACTTGATAGTCAACCTCAAACAATCCTTGGAAATTTCAGGACAAAAAAGAAATAAGAAAACACATAACGTAGAGAATTGAGTTATTCATTAAGTTAATATAAAATAAAAAACTGATAGTACTTGATAGTAAAATTCAAATATTAATATTACAATCTAGTGTGTGTGTAATGTGCTAGGCACAGAAAAGACAGATGAACAAATTATCTAACAGAATCGCCTTTCGCTTACATCTTCAGTTCGCACAACTAAAACGTCTCGCTCGGACATTTTGTACAAACAAGTTAATTATTATGCCTCCGTTATTGTCACAGTAAGTAATCAGAACTCCCCGCCGCCCAGCGGACAATAATTTACGTACCAAAACAATCTGCTAGTTTTTTTATCCACTTACGAACAAAAACAGGCAAAAGACGGAAACTATTTTAAAGTTACTGAGGGTTTTCGTAGCTATTGTTTATACTTTTTGGGTATATTAATGGCTTGCTGGTGGCCATAGTGACAATACCACAGCAGGAGCAACATTATTGTCAGGGCTTGTTATGTCTTTACTTCAGAATTCTACGGCAGATGATGTAAATAATGCCTGGTAGCAACATAATAGTCATCATTATTTTCTTTAAAAAAATAGTTATTTCAGTTGAAAAGTTTCAAATAAAAACCTCCTTGGATAAATTCCACTAAGGTATCCGAACTCAAAAGTGTACCTATTTATTTATTTGTGCCTGTAATTTATTTGATAGTGACCGTATAGAAAGTTCTAGAAAGTTTTCTAAGTTACGGGAACTATCTAGACAAAGGCAAAACAACGTACGCCGGGTTCCCTCATTAGTAATAGTTAGGCGTTTTGCTACTTACCTGCTCTATTAGGAGCAAGTCAACGAACAAGCCAATTTTAAGGATTTCATAAAATATTCAAAGATCGTCTTTATATGAACTCATATTCCGTGCCACAACTGGGCAAAGGCAATGGCAATGGTCCCCTAATATAACCTTATGATGACATGAGGGAATTGGTATCACGAAGCTTACAACTTAGCCAACACCAACGGGCCTGTGCTGTGTATTACAAATACTTAGTCGATTTTTCGCAGAAAGATTTGGGGCGGTAATATTCTTAAGCCTTCATCACATTGTGCCACTAAGTTGAACTTATTTTGATAAATTAATCAAAATTAAAATTAAATTATTTATTCGCGTTTTTATTTGATGATGTTTAAAATATGATTTAATTACAACAATAAATTAACAAATTTTACCAACAGCCTTCGCAAATGGGTCAACTTAAGGCACGTTTACGTCATAAATATCAGAAGATTTAAGTGCCAGTTATACGATAAATAAATTTTAATTATGAAACACCGCTATGGTTACCGGAAAAACGAAAGCTAAATAGGGCAGAGAAATGGGAAGCTACCTAATTGTAAATTAAAAAGTTCGCGGAGTTACGACACCACAGTCCACAATGACACCCCCCGAGGGGCCTTCCCCCTACACCCATTACCCCTGCGAAGCATGTTTCACTTCGGAACAGCTTCATTCTAAAATATGTTTTATTTACGTTTGTTAGGATTTTGAATTACGAACTTGCTTTCAAACTTTACTAAAAGAGTTGATACGACGAAAAAAACAATGATCGTCATCTGATTTTTTTAAGACACTCAATCGAGTGATTTTAGTACGAGTGGGAGTTTTCGCAGTGCGGCTGGCAATACTGCTGCTCTGTGGGTCTGGGGGTGGAGAGTAGGGCCGTGTGACATTTTGTTTTAAATATTGTCCACGCGGATACATTCACGTGGATCATTTTTAATCTGTGCACTCTTTCATTTTCATTTCGTTACTGCTAACGTTTCCATTTGATTTGTAGTCCAGTCAATTTATACATAATAATGAGGGTGAAGTTACATAAAGTCCCAACAAGCTGGATTTCTGTGAAATTGTTCAAATCATAATTATAAGCAATGTCTAAAAGATCCCCATCATTCCACGTTAAGGAAAAAGTTTTATTCAAGGTTAAATGTCAAGAAATTTAGTTTTTCGCGATTTTCAGCAAAACGGTAAGTTTTATCATAAAAGTACCTAGGACAAAATTGTAGATCATGAAATTATCTATCAAAATGTATCAACACTTTTTTCTTACAAGCCACCGTTTCTGAGATATAACGGTTCAAAAAGTTATAAAAGTTGGCATGCACAAATTGTTAAGTTCCCGATAAGACGATGTGGTCGCTCAGCGACAAAGCCTTTTTCTTGTAATTAAATAAAAAAAATAAAAAAAAATTGTCAAGGCCGGTCGTGCTCTAATATTGAATCACAAACAACGGAGGATTCGTTTCGTTCCGACAAAGTATCATGCGATATATCGCTATTGACGCAATTTAATAACTTTTTGAACATTTCATTTCATTTTGTAAACAATTTTTATAACTTTTTGAACTGTTATATCTCAGAAACGGTGGCTTGTAAGAAAAAAGTGTTGATACATTTTGATAGATAATTTCATGATCTACAATTTTGTCCTAGGTACTTTTATGATAAAACTTACCGTTTTGCTGAAAATCGCGAAAAACTAAATCGCAGTGAAAGCTCAATAAAATGCTCTGAGTGTTTCCTTCTCACGGTTTGTTTGGTAGATTTAACGTACTATTTAGTAATGTTACGGTGGGTGTATGAACTTGTGTGTTTATTGATTCTTCTAATTCTAAATATTGCGTTATGTTAAAACATATGAAACTGTGATGTTATTCGTAAATTGATTGTCTTAACTGCATAACATATCAAAATATAGTAATCGAGATATTTCCTGTCATCATCAATAATACTGTCAACCTTAAATACGATCACGAGTCTCCATTAAAGCCCAATAACAATCTTGGCGGACTAACCACTTGGTATTATCGTTTACCTTTAAGCCATACCAACGAACATCTTATTCTATTTGTTTTTCACAGAAATTAATAATATTGCGTTCCAAAATTAGTTTTCTTTATGTAGACAACAAAATATATTTCGATGTCAAGCATGATATGAAATGCGTCTCAGCATTGCCCAAACAAAACACGAACTGCCCAGATCAACACTTGAACCGTAACAAAGTAACAAATAGTCATGTCAAGGTCACCAGCTTTCCTCCTTTCCTGCATTCCTGTCGCCCACCGGTATCTCACTCTTATGTAACAATATTTGGTTACGATTGACATAATAAATCGTTCGCTTCCCTCTATTAGGCAATAGGAAGTTACACAACGTAAGGTTTGATGTTTGATGCAGGTTTGTTAAGTTAATATGATCTATTTCGGGCTCTTATTGATTAGATTATTATATTCGTTAGTAAGACAACAAATTATGTTAAATTTTAAAGAATACGGTTCAAAAAAGGCAACTCTAAAGTCTTTATCACATTTAAAACATAGAATACAAAAAGGATAGAATACAAAAATTAAAAGCAAAATAGTAATTTCAAAAATGGAACTAAATCAATCGCATCCAATCATAGCGGGCGGTGCGGTGTAAATAAAAGACACAATTATCCCTAACGGTATTCGCGAGCGCCTCTTCACACCCTCCGACCTGTGGAGAATCCCATCTAGTGTCGTGGGTTGCCAGCGTGGGTGGAATTACCCGAATCTACCGACTTATGAAACAGTTTTTGTTTTGGAATATAACAATTGTATTTATAACGCAGTCAATTTAGATTTGTCTGTGTTATTTAATATTTTAGATACGACTGTAATAAATTAATTCTAATAAATATATTAATTACTCTCTTCTCTTAGTCCATATTATGATGTTAGTCAAACAGTTTTTGCTAAGGTGTGGCTTGGATTTTATTTTATAAGTTCAAAAATATTGCGGTCTATTCAAATTATTTGACTGTGAAAGAAAAAAACGGAAAGGAATCCAACTGTGACATGTAATTGGTAAATAGTTATTTTAGGTTAATTAGTTTTTAAGATAACATAAACCTTGGCAAACTTTACAAAGTTGCTGGCATCCCTTGTCCAGATAGTCGAGTAGGCAACTTAGAACGGGCAATGCACCTTATTGACTGAGACCGACCACAGCCGACCTAACCCGACCCCACCCGAACATTCTCGAACTCATAAGGTTGTCACAACAAATGTTTGAAGTTTATCTGAAACTTTGCTCGGTAGTTAGGGTCACTAATTAACTGTATAGTTGGGCGATACTTAATCGATTTTTTCGGTATTTTTGCTTCAATTTGAGGTTTATTTCCGTGTGTGTTTGGCACATTGATTTGTACAGTGATTTGGCTTCAGTTATAATGTACTTCTTAATATAATATTTGTATAAATATTGCCAAACATCAACACAAAATCTGTCAACAAAAACAACCAAAAAAACCGGCAATATTTTAAAAACATGTACTCACATTTTGATTCTCATAATTCGAGATTCATAGCGGCTTATTCTCATAAAAAGTTGTTCCCTTCAAAATGTAGTAATTTTGCAGAGAGGGTGGCCGCCCGCCCCCCTCCCCCCATCTCAGGCTGGCCTTTTAACGCCGGGGATATTGTCTCTTAAGTTAGATCTGTGTTTGCTGGTGTATAACTGTGAAACTGAGAGAAATCTACGAATTTAGATTTTGTGTTCATTTACAAGAATTTATCCAAGAAATACTTTTTTCCGGGTGTGACTTTGGCTTAAATAATTTGACTTTTTACACGTCCTTTTTCGAAATTCAGATTTTTTTTCAATTAAACATTTTTTTATTTTAAGTATCTATAGTTTTAGGACTGCTTTTATTTACCTCCAATAAATAAACTAAAAGCTGTCTGTATTGATGTTCTTATAATTATAAAAATTAACTAACATTATCTAATACATGAATTATACCCGTAATACAAATAAATAATGTTCACCTGATATGAATACCCATAATCTCCATTCATAGTTCATACAGAAACCAAAATCATGTCATAATCCACACCAAAATAAATATTTAAATAACTCAAATGAAGCTATAATATTAAAAAAAATCGATCGTTAACTTTTAAATCTGAGCTGGTAATACGTTATTGATATTTGTGAACAGCAGGATAATAATATTTGTATATTTAACCATTTTATAATGAGCTGCCGCGCTTTTTTTGGTCTTCCGTTCTTTACTGTTCTGGTGTTGGTTGAGAGATCTCGATTCAGTGGTCGTTGTATAGTGTTTTCCACAATGGACGAGAGGTAGGGTCTGGGTTGCGCTACTTAAAATCGATCCAATAATAAAATATACCTTATTGCGATTAGTAATAGGATGTAAAGTGCAAAATCGTTGGTATTGATGCTATAAGTGTATTTTACCAACGTTTATATCCTTATTTTGTATAAGGAAAATTTTGTCTAATTAATTAACTGAGAAATATAATTTAAAACTGTTTTACAATAGAACACTTATCTCTTCAAAAATAAAAATAATTTATTAATCCATGCATCTATAAATTCTACACACATATTGCTTTCCGCTGCTTATTTTAAGAAGTCTTGTGAATGGTGCAGTGAGGGAAATATTAAAAATTACTAACAACTTAAGAGCACATGAAGCAAACTTCATGTGGCAACCCTGTATTCCAAGTGAAACTTACACTCATAGTTACTGCTAGACAGTCTGTGCTCGCACAATGGCCCAGCCGGGTAGCCACGTAATTGTTATACTGAGCAGGGGTTGAACGTCATGTCAACTGTTCCGTCATTGAGTAAGTAATTGGGGATGTTTGGACATTTTGGCGTTAACCTATTACGGTCATTTTGCGTGAAAAGTTGAAATAGGATGCTGTGTGTTTGACTGACTGACTTTAAATCATAAGTTTATATTTGATGTATAAGTTGATAAGATTTATTGTTTTAACTCTAAATAATTAAAAAATATTCGCCGATTGTTATTTATTACCACAAAATGAAATATTTAAGGCTGAAAAATTTTAACGCATATTTTAATCAGAAAAACTTTCAAGAAAATAAATATAAAAATCAATCAAGCGTGAAATAATAAAATTAACCCTCAATAAAACTTAAGATCTTAATGAACTCTATCGCTACGTTCAAAGGCGAACGATATTAAGTGGCCAGATACCGATCAGAACCGCGCCACAAAACACTTCATCCCTTATTAATTATTTTATTGTAAGCATAAAGGATGCCGTAATCGTCAGAATAATAATATCATCGCGTCGCATAAAGAACCCCAAGTAGCGGCAACACAAGCGTAAAAATGACACGACGCGCCACCAATATGCTTGTGTATTAGTGTGCATTAGATTTATTCGAGTTGGTCACCCACACATGGTTATGGCAACCCCGAAACGGGGTGCGCTGGGTGTTCTCCACACTAGCGCGAGCAGGGTTGCCACGCCGCTACCCGCCAGATGGTCACGCACACAAACAAGCGCGAAAGGGAAAGCTACACTGTTTAAACAAATCGGGACGTCATCGTTCGTCCCTCTCAGTTGCAAAGCTAGTGTGCGTGTTATCATTGTGTGCTGTCGACATGGTACGTAGATTGTTCTGTGAAATTGCCAGGTAATAGGGCATGGGACTATAGTATTACACTTACTTATTGGTGGGCTTAGTCGCTCAACGGCCTAATCGAATTGAATGCCTATCAGTTTACCTTGTTGGTGACAGTTGAATGCAACCGGGTGGGTTTTGGGGTGGCTTCTTCATTTAACAATATACCAAATAGATATATTTAATTATCATTTAAAGTAAATCTAAAGATTACTCAAGTAGGACCATTATCCTTAGGAACAAAGTGAATGAAAAAAAATCTGAATCTACACTAACAAAAACTCATTCATAAAACTTCTTATTCTTAAAAAATATATCTAAAGAATTGTTTTATATAAAAACCAAAGTTAAAAGATTAGATTAAGCTAATACTAATGACAAATACAAAGTAAGTTAAACCAAAAACAAAGAAAAGCCAAGTTATTATTAGGTGACGCAAATATTTCCTCTGTTGACGTGTTTGGTGTCACGGCGCGCCACGGGCGGCGGTGACGACACAGATTTGAATTGATCCGAGTAAGACTCTCCGTCGCATTTACAAAGAAATCATGTTTAGTTCATTGATTAAAGCTAAGCAGCAATTCGACAGAATATTTATTCATAAAGAGAAAAAGTCATGGAAAGATTTAAGTGCTTTATAAATGTTACATTATATTAATCTCATTTTGATTTATGATTACTTGTTACTAGAAGCGAGTGAATTACTCTACGACCACTTATCGAGGATTAGTTTATCTTTTTAGTTACAGGACTGAAAATCGATAGATCACATGCATATCATTGCCAGATGAGCAGAAAAGCAAGCACACACAAGATGAAATTTACTAATAAGTAAATTCAGTATCAAAAGTTACGCGTGAAATCGTTTATCTTATGCTATTTGAAGCGTGTTATTTATTTTTTATTCACCTAAAATATGGTGTACCTAATCTACCTTTATGAAATTATCTACCATAGACAATGTACAGGTATTCGGTATAAATGCGTTCCCAGTCAGGGCGACACCTATTCGCGTATACGTTATTGCCGTCTGAGCAGTGCCACCCCTAAATTGAGTGCCGTACGCTACAGAATAGAGATGGGGTTAGCTGTTTTATCTATATCGAGGGAGATTTATTAGTTTTGATTATAATTTAGGACAAAGCTCGAGAAATATTGATTGTGACAATGTTGTATTTTTAAATGGAGATAAAATATAGATATACCTATCTGTAACAAAGAAATAAGAATAATAAGACTACATTTGGACATTGGGTTTTCCCAGTTTTCTAGTTCTGCTTACCTTTACTGGAAAACCTAGTTCGTTAATGTGTTGTTTGTTAGAGAAATCCCCAAGCAAGATCCACACAGTTAAAACCAAGGAACATTTTGTAAGACTAACATAACGAATGATTTAATGAAGCGACGTATACCAAGTTAATCCTAAGACTTCAAGGATTTAAATGAACAAATCTCATGAACGTCTAACATAATCATCAAACATTGCGATAAGTGTCGAAACAAGCCAGGGTATTATGACTATAGTACTGTTAATTCAGAATCACCCCAAAATATATTATGAGTCGCAGAGCGAGAAAGAAGCTCTTACAACAACGCAACAGACAAAGACAGACGACGTCTAAATGAGGGGGTGTCGTAAATAAATTTCTGCACTTACATCGACAATATCCTTAATAATAAAGTCAGAGAGGAGGAAAAAGAGCTATATCTTGTCCACGTAAGTGCTATTTTGGCGTGATGAGCGGTAATAGAAGAACAATGTGGTGGACTTGAGTATGGAAACGGATTACTAAGTGTCGGAAGCCTTCACAGTATTTACAACTGAGTATTATTTGCTAATCGATACAACTGTGAACAATGATAATGATTAAATCAGTGATCACTTCGAATGGTATTTACGATGATATCATATTTTCAAAGGAAACTTAAAAGTATTCGTAGAATAACTGATTCAACGTAATAAACGCAAAATGGAATTAAGTAGATAGGTATCCTTTTCTTTCTTTCAGATTACAAAAGTACATAAGTTACAAATGTATCATCTTATTCACCAAAATGTTTCTAACATTCTTGTAGGTACCCCACTGGACTCAGGCCTCTTAGATATTCAGTGTTTCCTTTCAGGGTTCAAAACAGCTGAACCAATTTGCATGATTTTGAGTAAATATATTATTTTGAGTGCCGGGAAGGATCATTATGCTAACTAACTACATTTTCCTAAATTTTTAATATATTCTTAGTATATAATAAACCATGATCCCTGTTTAGTGACCAGAGGCAACGTTAATAGATACATAAATCTGCAAATGAAATTTGTTGCAATAAATCTGTCAATTATATATCTAATATGCCATGTATATTTTACCAATAAGTTATTTATTTTTAAAATATAATCATGGAAGGTTTTTCCCTCGGATCACAAGGGTGCCACAAAGGTTGACGCTGTCAGCACCCGCTGGCGACTGATGGATCGCCTCATTTGAATCCCGGAGATTCGATTATGATTAGCACCTATCTCGCCGAGGAGAATCGATCCTGGGATAAAAAGATGGTTAATTTCATCTGAGATGTATTTTTTATTTGTATGATATTGAATAGTAACACAGTTTGACAAATATTACATTCTTAAATACCTACATGCGGTGCGAGTTTTCTTTTCTATATTTTTTAACGAAAAACTGGGAGGATTTTGCCAAAGCAATAACTCGACAAACAAGAAATAAGTAGATCTACATAAAATGCATCACACTCTAACTTAATTTTCTAATTTCAAAAATAACAATTTAATGAAACCTTAATTTAATCCAGAAAATGAAAGACCTTTAAAATAATAATTAATAGGTATATAATTAAATCCAGTCTTATTCACGTCATAATCCAACATCACACCATTAGCTCCGTTTCGTGTAAAAAAGGTTGATTTTCTTCTCGTACCATTCCCTGTACTGAGACACCCGTGTATAAACTCCGGGGTACTTCTCATTAGCACATCCCTCGCCCCACGAGACGATTCCAATGAGGAAGTTATTGGCGACCAGAGGCCCGCCAGAGTCTCCTTGACAAGCGTCTCGAGGCGGATCTACGGCTCCGGCGCATATCATCTCTGGTATAATGGCTGCCATTCGAAGGTAGGCCAGTAGGCAGGTTGCCTGGTTCACGATTGTCACCTTCGCGGCTAGCAGAACGCCTGAGGATGCTCCTTCATACTGAAAACAATAAGAAAGGTTTAAATCATAACAACCTATATTAGGTTACCCTAACTTAGATATAATGGGACTCATTGCCGATAAACCCTCTTTATTAGAAAATAAGGAGTATTCCCTATTTTGAGCACCCAAATTTGAGCACCAAAATTTGCGCACCAATTCTATCAGTAGGTCTGGGGCAATCTGACAAATTATGACGCTTCTGCCCCTCTAGTATACATATATTACCAATTGTTACGTAGACGCGTGCTACGCGTGGTTATTTAAATTATCTTTCATGAAAATTGTTGCAAAAGTTACGCCAAGTTGTGCTACCCTGTTTTCTTGATCTGACAAAACCTTATTGGTTAATATTTGTCTTTCAGTACCTTTACTTTATTGTATCTTTAAGTTAGGACTTTAATATATTTATAATACACTCTTCGACAAAAATTGGATTGACAAAGAAAAGCCTACTTAAAACGAAAAAATTATCTTAATACCACAGATAAGTTAAGTGGTATTTGGTCACCGTCAATAAAGAATACTTACAGACGTAGTTCCAAATCCTGATACTATAGCTTCAGTTCCATCAGAAACTACGAGATAACGATATGCAAAATTGACTGGCGAGACATTTTGGCCAAACGTCATCACTTTGGCGGTTCCTATCAAAGCTATATCGTTGGCCAAAGTACTCGATGAATAATTTTCGTGTATGATTATACTCGATATGTCGTACGCAGTGCCTCCAGAAGTACGGGATATCGTTCCGACCACAGCTCTTAGAGAAGATGGGTCTGGAACGAAACTGAAAAGAAGACATTATATGAGAGCCTCATCATCAACAAATCACCACCACTTTATTCCCATGTTTACTCACTTTATTCTTACCTTTTAAACCTCCCCTGGACTACTACGACTGTTTTAAAACCAAAATCAATCGGCCCAACCGTTCTTGAATTATAAAGTTACAACAAAAAGTGGCATTAATTTTTATATAAGTAAAAAAAAACTTTTAAGCTTTACTATATACATAGGTAAGTGTTACAAGTCTAATAGTATTATCTTGAAGAATTTTACATTCATTAGGTACTTTATTAATCATTTACACTTCCTTTATAGAATAATGCCGGGAATGATGCAACAATTTTCATTTCTTATCTTTAGTGCTAATCAAGTATAACATGTAGGTACCTATATTATTATTACATACCGGCAGTAAATCTTGTAATTATCACAAAGATATACTCCATTTCCTATTGTAGAAAGATAACCGACTGAACCCGGATGAATGAAATTTATGACGGATTGCAATGAGTATGCAGAATTTCGCAACGTATTATTCTATTTATTTCCTAAACTAGTTTTCTGTTATCGTGATTAAAACTGTTCCAATAGAATAAAATAATGAGTGTTTATAACTGTACCTACATGACAATATTATAAACAATTCATTAAAATTGCAAAGATGACAATTTAATCTATATTATATTCATAATCTTCTTATAAATAAAATCAATTGCTGTTCGTTAGTCTCGCTAAAACTCGGGAACGGCCGGGCCGAGAACAAAATATTTCACTAGATTATCTGCCTGTTAATATCAATATTTACCATGAATTGCTATAAAAAACTAAGCTATTGAGATTAAAATGTTTATTTACTCTACAATCTCTCAAAAACCTCTTATATAAGGAAATTACACTTGTCATTTTAGATTGAAATGAAATATGCTGAATATTTAAAATATTTGAATGAAGAAAATAAATATTACAAAATGTACTTACTATTCTACGCAATGAGCTGCTGTGACAATTATCCTGCTTTTCACAATGACTCCTCCACAGAAATGAGACCAGCTGTTAGACACCTTCCTCCTTAAGGACACTTGGTATGGTATTTGGGAAAGAGATACTTCATAACCATTCACTATTCTAGCAATTGTCTCTTCTGGTACCGGTGATGATACTGTTAGTGTTACACCAACTAAAATTTAAGGCAAGGAATAATAATCAAAAAATAAAGTATTTTTTCATTTTATCTATGAAAACTTTTGAAACACAAATAAAACTATAAAATACATAGGATATTATCTAAATTGTATATTATAATGCTAGACAAACTATTTAAAATTTACCGAGAAGCAATATTTGTAACAACATCATTTTGTGGCAAATAAATATGAACTAACAATGGAGATAAAAAAATGCTTCTGATAAATCTATCTTCAAGATCATGTTATCTTCGGAAATGCCGTTGAAATTTAGATTTTCTAGAACAACATATCTCAAAGATCAACATTATAATGTCCCTATTACATTGCTATTGGAAAATGTAACGAACTGCCATTTTCTTTTATTTTTCGGATTTTTTCTCTGAAATTTGTCGCGATACATTTATATTTTGGTTTCCAAGAATTTTAATTCTATTAGTGCTTGTAATGTCATCGTAGAAATTTTTGGGGAAATTTCAAGCGGTTGGTGGTGATAAGAATATTATCAGCGAAGAATGACATTTAGGAAATTCCCTATCATAATAGCCGCAAGTGTTT
This sequence comes from Chloroclystis v-ata, assembly GCA_963691955.1. Classification (NCBI taxonomy): domain Eukaryota; kingdom Metazoa; phylum Arthropoda; class Insecta; order Lepidoptera; family Geometridae; genus Chloroclystis; species Chloroclystis v-ata. The sequence continues at coordinate 2,411,972 of OY829902.1, read as the reverse complement.
GTTTATCAAAAGATAAAAGAATACGTTCAAAATACTAACGTTGCAATTTTTCTTACATTGGTAAATTCTCTTCATTCTTACAACAACTTTGCGTCTCAATACTGGGTACGGGTCTCCGAATAGCAGACATTATGTTGTCTGGAAGCATTGAATGAGTCAAAACATTTCCAAAATATCAAAATACTTACAATGTTATACTTGCGTCGTAAAATGGTGTAAAATTATTGAAAAGAGGTTTAATACGATACTGATATGCATAATTTTTATTGGTAGGTAATCAAATCGAATGCTCCGAACTGAATGTTTTATGGAAACATTAAAATCGCGATGTTACTGGTGGGAGTAGAATGGTGAGTTCTTGCGGTAAATGATAGATCAGGTAGACTTTATACATATATTGAGGATTTTACACAAAGAATTGGAGAGCGCTTGACCATGTCGTGGTCCGTATTTTTCCAACAACAAACTGACAGTAGCGCAAAGTGCACTCACATCTTTCGAAAGTGAACTCTGTACTGGTCTCCGCAGGCCTGAAGTGTTGATAGGGCAGGACAATATTAATCTTCTTCTACCCATAGATATCATTACTGGCGGGGCCTCCGAGCCGTGCGCCACCCGCACGCCGCTGGGCTGGTGCCTCCACGGGCTGCTGCCCCGACACGCCGCTGCGCCAAGGCGCCATGCTACACTCCACATCGCTGACGCCGGGCCTCCGCTTCGCGATGAAGATGATGACCACAACCTTCAGGACCTTCATGACGACGAGCGACGCTCCGTTCTACCTACCTACTCGGTCATCATAGAAATCCTAATGTAATAAAATAGTTATAAATGTCAATGTCAATTTTGTATAGAGAGCTTGACAGGTGTCACTTTTGAAAGATGTGAGTGCACTTTGCGCTACTGTCAGTTTGTTGTTGGAAAAATACGGACCACGACATGGTCAAGCGCTCTCCAATTCTTTGTGTAAAATCCTCAATATATGTATGTATAAAGTCTACCTGATCTATCATTTACCGCAAGAACTCACCATTCTACTCCCACCAGTAACAGTGGTCCTTCGAGCCGGATCGTGTAAATGTACCATACGCCACCAAGTAAAATGGTGAACACGCGTAGTACCACGCGGTCGCAAGCGCATGGTCAATTAGGACAAAGGATTTTGCCGCCGCCAAACAAGATGGACGCCGGTGCAAGTGATGACAAAATTGATTCGATCGATCACATTGGACAAGGAACGAGTGCGGGAGGTACTAAAATGGAGACTAAACCACCTTCCGCACCGTCGTATAAATCGAAAACAAGATCTAAGAAATCATCAGCATCGTCGGTGTTGGCACAAAAAACAAGATTGGAATTGGAAGCCGCTAAGGAAAAGGCCCGTATCCAGATGGAACTGATAGATAAACAACTAGCTGCTGACTTAGCTGCGGTTGAAGCAGAAGTATACAGTCCACATCATGGTTCGGAGATCAGCAGCCGGACGGATGGCAGGAGTATTGAAAGGTGGCTGGAGAATAGCCAGCATGAACTGAAACAGCAGGGAGCCCGCGATATTGATGGACCTAATAGGAGCTCACTGCTGCCGCCGCCAGCGCTGGAAGCCAGCGGCACTATTGGACCGGTTCAGGAGCTGGCCAACGCTCTGCGCGATATGGTCAACCACCAACATACAGCATCTACCAGTCATAACAACAGCAATCTACTCAGTCGAATAAGCACACCCAAGGAGCTTCCGTTGTACTTTGGAGACCCAATGGAATGGCTATCATTTAAGGCAGCTTACATGGAATCGACTGAGATTTGTCAATTCAGCACTAAAGAAAATCTGTGGAGACTAAGAAGGTGTTTGCGTGGCCCAGCAAAGGAAGCTGTATCAGCGCTGCTTATAAGCACAACTCCACCTGAAATGGTGATGTCAACTCTGGAACTATTGTTTGGAAACCCAGAGATCATTATAACAAGAATATTTCAAGATATCAAAAAGATAACCCCATTGACACAAGAATATCACAAAGATTTAGTTTCCTTTTCAATTAAAATCAAAAATTATGTAACTGCAGTGAGGGAACTGAAGCATGAAGAGTATCTACAAGGTGTTAGTGTTGTCAATATAATACTTACTAAGTTACCTACAGTACTATTGTCTAAGTGGCAGGACTATAGCTATCCACTTATAACGGCAGGGGGACATTCGTAAAGCACGCTGGTTTGTGTTATAAGTGTTTGTTATCACATCATGACCGGCGGACATGCCCCGCGGCGGCCTGCGACGTCGAAGACGTGCGGCGCTACTTCTCCATGGAGTCAATGGGAGTTTCTGCATGTAAGCCAAGGGACAACATAGAAGAGCGACGAGCCTGGCAGCATCTTGAGAAAACAGCACAACTCATCGATGGCAGATGGCAGGTGGGTCTTCCCTGGAAAGATGATGCCTGCATGCTACCTGACTCGCTACCTACAGCGAACATGCGGCTAAGAGGAGTGGAATAGAAAATGAAGAAAAACACTGAATATGCACACAGGTACCATGAAAGAATTCAACATTTACTCACTAACCACTATGCTGAAGAGGTTCCCATTAATTACTATAATGCTAATAATGACAAGATATGGTATTTACCTCATTTTGGAGTAGATAATCCAAACAAAGGGAAATTAAGACTAGTATTTGACGCTGCAGCACAAACATCAAAATTATCATTGAATGATTATCTTCTAAAAGGGCCCGATCTACTTATGTCACTGTTTGGAAAAAATACGGACCACGACATGGTCAAGCGCTCTCCAATTCTTTGTGTAAAATCCTCAATATATGTATAAAGTCTACTTGATCTATCATTTGCGACAAGAACCCACCATTCTACTCCCACCAGTAACACGCGAAATGAGCAATAATGAGCGTCATGAATCAATAATGACGGTAACAAAGTAGCCACAACCGTTTAGATGAATAAATTATAAGTAAATATTAACGCTTGTGAAGTTTTGCCGTATGTAAAGATATATGCCGAAAAAATTACATCATTTTGATTCTGAGAACTTGCTCTAAGAAAATTTTTGTACTTCTAAAATAATTGCTCAGTCAGTTTGAATACAACAACGAGATGAGATAAGATTAACTATTTTAAGACCGACACCGCACAGCAATAATAGGTACCTATATTGAAAATTCACAGAATATGTAAAAAAAATATAAACAAACGAAAGTGTTAATAAAACAAACAATAAAATAAAATATCGATTCAATAATCGAACCGAATCAATATTTTACTCGAACTTGCAACGTCTTGTTTACACTGAGCAACTTTAATAAGCAACTCATTAACCAATCCTTCCACTGCTCATTACCAAAAACTAGATCATTATGAATCACTGGAAGTTTTCACACGTTTTGAGCGGGCCATCTGCATTGAGAGCCCAATTCCCTCGTTTACTGCCTAAATTGATCGTAATAAGTGTATTGGGCAAGATAAGATAGTGTTCATTAAATCAATAGAAAGCCGCGTGCATCGTTTTACACCCACATACAACATTCCGACGGGAGCCAAAGACCTCTCGTTTCCTGGATCGCACAGCCGAAGACAAACTAGCTTCTACTGCGACTTCGCTTATGACCTTTGTTATGTTTTGTTTGTACCATGTTCTTTACAAATAATTTATGTATTTACCTTTTTTTGAGTTGATAATTCAGCGTTTATAACTTATCATAATAATGATTTATTATTTTATTATTATGTTAAGGGCACTGAGTTTTACACATTGTTATACTGTGTTATTATAATTTCTCAATAAACCAAAATCGGTTTCTATTAGATTGGTGTGTTTCTCCAAATGTGTATTTACTGAATTCTTTCTTATTTGAAGTTATTGTCAGATCAGGTGGTCCAACAGGCTACGTGTACCTGGCAGTACGCCAAGAAAACAATCCAAGATTCTTCAGTACAGACGAGTAACCTACAGCTTTTATATAAATACTCTCCGATAAATAGATTTAGAAAACAGGATTGTTTTCTTGGTGGCTACATATTTGTGCTTCGGTGTTTTATTGGTGAATAAAACTGATATCAAGATTAAGGTAAGGTATTTTGTACTTGTTGCTCGTATTGTTTAGGCTCTGTTTTAAACAGGTTGCGAATGCTTGATTTTTGTGGTTTTTTAAACACTATATCCTTATTTTCAGGACCATTGTCTATTAGTATATATTAAATGTCTTATAAGTTTCTTATTACATTATCTTTTCTGTATTACATTATCCCGCTTTCTTATTTAAAGTTATTGTCAGATCAGATGGCTTCTCAGTTTCCGTAAAACTGAAGGTTTTTGAATTGTACCTATATTATAAGTAACTAATAAATAAATGCTACATGAATAAATAGATAAATTATCTCTTACAAAATGCGAAATAAGCGATATGTATCGAGTTGCTAAGTGCAGTCGCTTCGCGCGTCGTCTGCTCAACCGTGAAGGACGCTGCGATTTGACGACCGACTTCTAACCGCTACTTCTTGTGGTACAAGTTGTAAGCTGAAGAGAGCTGGTGTAAAATGGGAAATAAGCTATATGTATTGCTTAGCAACTGCTAAAAAGCAGTCGTTTTGTGTCATTTGCTCGGGCATGAAGAACGTGTTGCAATTTAACAACTGACTTTTAAACACTAGTTTTATAAAGTAATAAACAAATATATATTGCTGGACAATTCACACAGCAACATGCCCCGTGGTAAGCTCATGTGGTAAGTACCATAAGTACTCAGTAGTAAGAGCCATGTTGGCTTAGTATAGTAGTAACTAGTAAATATTTGCAGATAGATTTTGTCCCGAGGTGGGAATCGAACCCGCCACCTCTTGCATCGCAGGCGGACCATCGCCCGCTGCGCCACAGACGTCAATGATGATGTGTAACATCTACTTATTAAACTAAAATTAAAAATGTGTATCGTTAAATTTTTTCTACGTTTTATTTTCTGTTCCCTGTAGCTTGGACCAGAAGATATCAGATGTCCTACATCATGTTGTTCTATCATCGCTGCAGGCATTTTATTGCTATTTACTATTATTATAATTCACATTAAAATTATCTACGATTCATAAATAAATTAATCATTATTGGTATCCGATATATGGCTACCCGATTTATATGTATAAATAGCTGACCCATCCATGTTTTCTCACCTTCATTGGGCAGCTACGAATTGTTTCAAAACCACCTAAATCGGCCCAGCGCCAGTCATTGAGTTACAAAATTAAAAAGTAAAGTGGCATTTATATTATGGATTACCTATAAATGACATTGAGTTTTAAACTGAGTCTTATCTAAATAAATATATTACTTCCATTTAAAATATTCTAGTCATGTGCACATCGTGATTAAAATAAAACAATAAATGTCGGAACAATTTGCTGAGTTTTAATTACGCAATTATATGTGACAAATTGTCTATTCATGACTTAAACTATAGGACTGAGCTCACTTTGATGATTCTTATGTCTGTATAACTAATAATTACTACGAATTGCAAAGTGTTGATGAACGTTTAACGTAAGATTCATTTAAAGGGATATACCTAATCCCAGCAGTGGGAACTTCTTAACGAGGCATATTAAGCCTTAATTCACCACGATGGCCAAGTGAGTCCGGGTTAGTGTCTTTCAAACTTTTCAAAGATCTCAGAACATGCTCGTTTCCTCGCGATGTTTGCCTTCATCGTTAGAACTCGTGCATTTAAAGGGCAAATCAATTTTCACCAAGAAAAATCCAGAGCACGATCTTCGGAATGAAAGTTTAGTGTGCTCCCACTTAGCAAACACGGCTTTTAACTTATCTATAGATATAACTGGCTATAAAACAACAACCGTTGCTTGTTTCTTTCAAAACTACCTAGATAACTTTCCGTCTCATTCACATCTCGTCCGCTTATAAAACGTATGAGTTCAATGATGTTGTTGTTTGTTCACGTGTTGTCTTCCGTGTAATTAGTACAGGTAACTAGTAACGAGTTTGTCACAAAAAAAAAAACATCCTTGCAAAGAGGTTGCATGTCATATTTATGAATATTTGCTTTAGTTGAGGTAATAATATAATAGACGACGGTAGGACGTCTGTGACGCAGCGGGCGAAGGTCCGCCTGCGACTCGCTAGGTTGCGGGTTTGATTCCCGCCTCGGAATAACAATTTGTATGCATATATTTGTTCCAGGTGTCTGGGTGGTATACTAAAAATATCTCTTTATGTAGGTGTATTATTTTAAGCATATCAGAAATCTATCGGAGGAACCCTACAATATTGAATATAAAAATAAAGTTATAATATTATATAAACCGGCCCAAAACGGCCTAAAACAGTTGAGAAGTTGGTTGGTCGGCGTTGGTTAGTAAATTATTAAACTACAATTAGCTTGAAGGTGTTGCTAACTTAACAATTACAAAAAACAAAGCTGTTATGATTTGTAAACCGCGAAGATAATCTAATCTCTCAAAAAATCAACACAAATTAATTCTCACGAAACTGTAGCACATCTCTTACAGATAAACAAAGGTGAGCCACGTCACAGCAGTAAATTCAATTTGCATATAAAATTACAATTTTCATGTGAAACTGAGGTTCTTAGTAAATTATTCGACTCAGTGGAGCGTTGATTTCCTATACAAGTCTCCAGCTATTGTACTTTTATTTGTATCAAGGTAGTGAGCGTAAAGAAATATCTGCGTGTTAGATAACTTTTGTTTTACAACCTTCGAGAGTGTGGACTTGGGATCAAATTACGAAAAGTTACCTTCTCCTTTTACGATTGCAAGGTTACATTTAGTTGTATCGTGCGACGCAGTTTACTAATATTTCTGCTGTGCGAGTACTTACTCGTATTTTTTCCTTGTTTTGGGTTGATTTCAATCAATAATAATAGTTATCAATGAATATAGACTATCATTTATCTGATTTTGTTAAATTGTAAAAAAAAACAGTCTTAACTTTGTCCTTCTCTTATATAAATACTACCAATATAAATAATATCATCCCCTGTCAAGTAAGTTTCAGACACAAAAAAATAAAATAAACAGCCATGTTCGATAAAAATCACAGTAGTGATAGAGTTATCACTTAACAAAATTTTTACTTTTGTGTAGTGTAGTTTAGTTTCTTATCCGCTGAAAGCTGAAACGAATTTGTCTGAAATTGTAAATAATACACTTTCACAGCACCAAACACAACAATCAACAATTAAACTACGGAACCCTAAAAATCAACAATCCAGTTTCAAAAGAAATGTCAAGAAATACTATAAGAAGTAGCAAGTTATAAAGATCTCGGTGCCGGAAGAAAGCAATGTGGCAAGTCCACAGTCTTCGTGGTTGCAATGGCGATTCGCTCTCACAAGCGTATGCGACGTCTCCTCATACAATCACGCTACATTCCACACAGCAAATGCTATAATAATAGGCACTTTATTTATAATAACTTTCTCGTTGCAGTGCTTTTATAAATACAGAGAAAATTAGGATATAGTAATGAAAATTGGATAATAAACGAACATGATATCTTATGCTATTTTGTATGATCCTACGTACGAATATAGCAATATCGGTTAATAAGTTTCACTATACTGAGCACGAGTCTCTCCAATAGAACCCAATAAAGAAATACTATATTTCGATAAGCGTGGTGGTTATCACGCTTTTCTTCTGATGATCCACCAGCAGTTGTGTTTTGGCGTTTGCTGTAAGTTGTCACAGTATACAGAACGACAGTCTGTCCGTCTTTTGTTATAAATCTCTTAGTCGCTTTGACGACAAAAACAGAACAACATGGGGAATTATTATTTCTAGGTTGGCCCCACACTATCAGTACTAATTAGCTTTATATTATTAAATATACAGCGAACTACATAGTATTGTAAAACCGAGATAATTATCCTCTCAAATCAAAGAGTCAACATTGTCTCATCTTCCCACACTAACGACATCGAATCATTATTTACATACAGAACATTGCGGCATACGTTTTCTATTTTTCAATCTAGTCGTTCCGCCTTTCAATACTTTCCTATACTGCTCTGACCAGCATATTCTGAACCTCCCTCCCTCCCTGGTCGATGGATTAATCAGAGAAGAAAGGAGTAGGGGTATGTAAAGTGGTGGGTCTTTGTTGAGTGGTGGATGAAGCGGAAGGCTTGTGCAGCCCGGACAATGCCCGGTGCGATCACCGCTATATTCTCAGCTCATTACGTATTAACTATAAACTTCCATTTGTATTTCATTGTTTAAAGTTACCTTCCGATATTAGCTGTAACAGATTACGTAAACGGATGGTTTGGATGATTGACGAATTTCCGATATTTTGGTTGTATAGTTACTTGCCTGTGGGTAAATGAATTTACCCGCAAGAAGATGTTTTTTAGAATAATGTTAAACTAAGAATGGCAATACTTAAGATTTAATTGATTATGTAAATTCGGTTTAAAAAAATAAATTTAACAATCAAAAATACTACAGGTGGAACTGAGTCACAACATAATGATATTAAAAGATATTAAAAATTGGTAAAAGAGATTTCCGTCGGAATAATCTTTGGGAGTTAACCCGCAAGATATTCAACTTGCCATCTAATAGACATAAATAGCTTTATAGAAAACTCAAAGCAAATTTGTTGTGAAAAGAGTCACAGCAATTACCACACATCAAATCTTGTTTTTCGCTGTTCATCAAATGCTACATTGTAAGACGAGTGAACTGACCGACTTGTGTAATGAGTCGGTTATGGGGAGTGCACATGTGCAATGAAGCAGACACGAGGATGATTGTCTGATTGATACAACTCACTGATAATTGATATGGGAACAGGTGACCTAAGGGTCCTTGTACATACCTAAGATACCCAGTCACGCAGTTTTGACGTGATGGTATTTAAGAGCAAATTTATATTTTCCCGCAAAAGTAGCTCACAACATCTCTCTTTATTGTAGACTCATATCTAATTCTCCCTAGTCTTCTTGTAATTCTATATTATGAGATCATAACATTTATCTATAAGCAGAACGTCGTGTATTAAATGAATTATGAAACAGACGTTTCTGCCAAGTGTTGGTCAATTAGCTTTATTTGAGATGAATAATGACTTTGTAATAGTTTCAGGTTTCAGTGTTTATGTTTGAGGTGTGAAAACATACATAAACGTCTTTAATATATGAGTATAATGTTGATGATGTTTTTGAACTTGACCGTTTAATTTGCAAACTATTTTTTTATTGCATTCGTTATAATATACTAGAAATTAAATGAACATTTACATTAAACATATTTGTTAAAGTCTTCCACCTGATAATAGCTAACCAGACATAATTTAGACGTATGCTTTCTGTTGATCTTTTTCCTGATTCATTCTATTGCGTGTTTACGAACCCAATGAAATTACTTCAACTGCGAACATGTTATTGAATTGGTAGCCAGTTCTCACTTATGGCCACTGACCACTAAGTTTGTGGTCCTCCCACATTGCGTAAATTAAGACATTCATTATGGCACGTGAATAAAATCCTACTCACAATAATTGGTGGGTCTATTTGATTTGTTGCGTTGCCCACTGTTGTAAATCAATTATTAGTTGAAGTAATATTTTTATGGCATGTGTCTTTCATTATCTACGTACAAGGTATTGAAATTGACCATGTAGTAGGATGGCAGTTATGGCGTAATATCTGCTATAGTTTTACAACAAACAGCAATAAACTTGTATTTGCAATCATTTGTCTTTTTTTAAATATTATTTGAAAGACAGACAAGCCTTGTCGTTATTAAACTTGCTATATACTTTGCTTACTGGTTGGTTCGCGGTGGATGCAGACCGCGCCTGAGCGTAATAACTGGAAAACTTATAGGGAGGTATATATCAAGCAGTGGACTTCCATGTCTTTATGACATGATAATGCTAATAATAAATCTAAATATATTTTAGAAACAATTTGTATATACCGGAAACAAAATGTCATCATCATTGGAACCTTTATCCTCAATTGGGCTGTTCCAAGATGATTACTCATTTAAAAAAAAATACTTTGGTCGTTAAAAGATAATGATTTGACTGATTTGACCTATCAAACCTTGTTACCAAGCTGCGTACCTCGTGTATGTAGGTGGTAAAACTTAATGAACTACATTGTCTTAATACCATTTAAGGTAAAACCGGGTTTTGGCATCCGTGCTTTGACCAGAGTAAATATAACTGTGGGTGTATGTATCCGTTTCACAGTCTTAGATTTATTTTTATATGAACCAACTTAGAAGCCATGATATTTTGGTAAAAATCTTTTAACGGTTAAAACACAAATTGAAAAAAGAAGATGTATAGGTAATTACTGAACTATTTTCACTTTAGGGGAAATAACGGGCTTATAATAATAATAAAAATAATAACTTATTTAAATAATAATTCTAATTCATATTTGTTTTTGTTTGTATAAGTATTTAATTTTTTGTGATGTACTCGTATATGGACGCCTTAATTTGCATTATTGTAATTAATTAATGTATGTATTAATGTTGTCTGAAATAAAATAAATTGAATTGAATTGAATTGAATTATATTGAGATAAACGGGCAATACACGAACCTTATTTACGTAGACTATTGATCAACCGTTTCGTTCCAGAACGTGGGACTTCATCAGGATCAAGGACACTGCAAGGACACGGATCACGACCGGTCCGCAGTGCACTGCGGACCGGCGAGCGGTCGGGTAAGTTAAGCGTGTAATAAGGTTCGTGTATTGCCCGTTTATCTCAATATGAATTTATCAAACCACGACAGTTTTTATAGTAAAATGATTCTAATTCTGGCTTCCTACAAATATAAAAATACAAGCTAATCCTAGTCTTTGTTTTGCATGTCTCAACATTTAGCGAGTAAACGTCGATTTTAACGATCGATAAAGTCTACAAAGAGGTATTAATGTGTGGTGTAATGTGTAGCAGACAGTTTGCCCAAATATGGGCACGGTCCTTGACGCCCACGGACGTACAAAGCCTAACATCGCTTGTTTTAATGTAGATAATTGCAATCGTATTAAGAATTGTCCGAGAATCTCCCACGCACCGCTAATTTATTTTGTAGTTGGTAGTGTTGTTTATGGTATTTTTGTTAAAATGTAATTTAAATTTAAATAAGACAGTTGTTTGTTCGATATTTTTATGTTAGTAAAGTATAATAATAATGAAACATTGGTTTTGAAGTTCAAATACATCCAGGATAAAATAACTCCGGGAGCTTACAACACGAGTTGTTTTACTTACACCATCTTGTGTCAAAAATATGTCTAATACCAGAATTGCAAAAAATAAGATTTTTTAACTATCTTTCCGCCCGCGGCTTCGCCCGCGTAATACTAGTTTCCCGCTGTAAAACGTTTCCTATGTCCTTCCCCTGCTTCTAAGATTCACCAATATTTTGCCATATCAGTTTAGCCATTCTTGAGTTATAATAGCGTAACTAACACAACTTTCTTTAAATTATATAGAAAATATAGATTAATATTATTTATTTTTAAAATAAAATTCGATTCAATAGAAAATATATTTAGCGTGTACTTTATGAATGCACTAAACCATCAAGGGTCCATAAGTTGCTAACCTTCTAAAGTCATTTAATTGCCTCGACATCAAAATGTCACATTCAACGTTTAATAACACGCTAAGTAGTAATTGAGTTGCTGAGTTTATAATCGCATATTAATTACACATTAATGCGTTCATAATTCACTCCAGTGTTTGGTGATCTCTTATTTTTATTATTTTGTTCGGAGAATTAAGATTGATTTATCATTCAATTATCCGTTTTATTAAGTAATTATATTTCATCAATCTAAATGGATTTACTTATATACTAGAAGATGGGCAGTAGCACCTAAGCATGGTAATTGTCAAATCTACCAAGCTTTATAATTATTTCCATCTTGAGACCACTTTATATTAGGTTATTATGATGATGATTATCTACCCACAAAGACTGCACTCATCACATCTAAAGAAGACGGCATATTTAAGACTGACACTACACTGGACGCTGTTGGTAACGATGATAATGAAGATATCCTTTAACATTCAAGCGTACCCTTTAACATAAAACAAAAGTAACCAGTCCTCGTTACATACGTAGCCTATCAAACCTCGTTCGTCGGTAGATCTGTATGATCCGTGTGAGTTATGAGCCGGCGCGGGCGCAGGTTTGTCATTACCTGCCGTTGGCGACCCACAGGACGCGGTGTAGTACCGAGAATAACTATTATTTTCGTGTTGTTGTAACGCGATGTTTTTTTTTTAAATTCCGATTTTAATTTTCAACTTTAGAATTATAAGTGAGTTTTAAGTGACAACCTTTCATTGGCTATACGTTTATAATAAGATATTAATATGTTGAGAAGCTGATGGTTTTCCATGTATAATTAATAAATGCATTATAGATGCTTGCAGTAAACATGTATGATTAGTAATATGAGTAAATCGTATAAGGGTTGTTATTTTTAAATCATTATAACAGACTTAAAATTTATATTTCCTATTTGAAAATGAATATAATGAAAGTGAGTGTATTTTAATTTTTGTACCCACCTACCTCACGAATAATATGTGATGTCACCTAATATAGTCACCCGTATTGTATGCGTATTGTAAAACCTATTTGTCATTTCAGCGTGTAGGCAGGATTACGGCCCCCCGACAATTATTCTACCAATTAGGTTTTTCCAGGAAAATAACAACCCCACCGCCCTGTCTATTTCCACCGCTGAGCAATTACCGTTTTATAGCCATTAGCTAACAGAGCTATTTTCTGATTTGGGGTGAATTTCAGGTAAAATATCGTGAATTTTATGGGCTAATTTTAAACTAGCCTGAGCACGGCGAACAGAATTCACATCCAATACTACTTCCTACTAATATTTTATGTGGGGAAGTGTACGTAGGTATGTGTTGTTTATTTTATAGCGACGACTCGGACACTAGAAAAAAAATTAAAAAGAAGGGATGGAGAGACAGTGATAGGCGGGAAAAATACATATTTCATCAGAAAAAATATTTTCAGGCAAGTTCGCGGGTAAAATGGTTGTTTATTTTATAAGTAATATGCATAAAATGCATTTATATTTCGCACGCGCATTATGAATTCATATTAAAGAAAAAATAACTTCGACGTTTCACGCGCGTTTCTCTGCACCAGTGTGCACGGAAACAAATCTGTCTTATTGGGCAACAAGGATGATATGCAACAAAAGGGTTCCAAGAAGCTTCGCCCGACGTGATCTGTCCCATTGACTCACTCCTTACGTGGTGTTTAATAATAGCGTCCTTTGCGTCTTTACTGTCATTTTTGGGCCATGCATTGTTGTACGCAGATTTTACCAAATGCGGTTACGAGGTATGAGCAACCGTCGCGGTATTTATGAGAATATAAATTATAGGTACAAGCTCTTTAGAAGTTTTTCATGCATTTTAGTCAAATAGATGTACTGATGATGAAGTAGCGTAACTTCTTTTTAATTTATAATGTTTGTATTTTTGGTATTTACTATATATATTATAATACTCTATGAGAATTTACAATCTTAAATGGCTACATACTTATATTATCAAATTTTAATAATCCACACTTACGCAATTACAATTCAAGTTTACCACAGCCTGATAACTGAGAAGCTTTCGTCTGCACTAAGAAAATAATATGAAAGCCCTACATCAGAAAAGCTTGTGAAAAGATTCCTATGTGAGTCGAGGCATTAAAATACTAATTTTAATAGTGCTAGATCGTAAATTACTGTGTTTCGTGCTGATTTGCGTATGTTAGCTATTTCTCGCATTGAAGGAAAGTTAGAAGGGCTACCACAAGGTGAAATGGCAATTTTAAATTACGAGAAACTACTTGAACGCCAAGGTTATGCTGTCGTATAGTGATACTAAGTGTTTCAATGTAATCGCTTATTTCCTAATATTGGCTGGGACATTCGCTAGTAGAACGTACCTACTAACCCGGAATTTTCGCGGGAGTCAAATTGTCTGCTACTGCAGACATCTCCAGTTAACCTTTACTGGCAATGTTACTTTTGTAATTAAGTGATATTTAGAAGCACCTGTTTTTTAGTTCATACCACTCTGGCCAGGTGGCTTGTTGAATGTCCCGTAACACAAGTTTCGAGCTTACCACGGGGCCTAGATATTGCCGAGAATTGTACAGTTGTAGCATTATCACCGCGACATAGCTACTTCGCTAGCGCCGAAGACGCCCGAACATGCAGCTCGTATCACGTGGCGCGTGCATCGCCGCGCGTGATCGAGGGACCGACCCCCACCATGCAGCCCCACCACACGGACGCCGCCAATATAAGGAGCCGCGCGCCCAGTCAACGCCAGTCTGCAGTTGCTCGTCCCGCGCATCGGAACAGTACCTGACTAGACTCCCCCTGCCCTCATCCCTCGCTCTCCTCGGTTGCGTCACCCTCGACTCGTCGTTACGCGCACAGTTTACTGCTGCGGTTTCACTTGTTGGGTACGGATCGTGAGAGTGAAGGACCGGGATAAGTTTTGTGTTTTCTTTAAGCCAATACAATCTTATAAACGTTACGGTGTTTGCATTTAACAATCCTCTACGTAGGCTGTCTTATAGTAATCGACGTTACACTGGCACCCAATGTAGGGCAGTTTATTAGTAAACAACGTTACAGTGGCGCCCAACGTTAAGGCCCGGAAGACGCTTAGCCGAAGAAGAAGGATGATAGCTCATGAACTAGTAACAAGCTTTCTCATGCTGACTCAGCAATTCAGATGCACGAGAAACACGAATGCTGCAGCTACGGTCTTCAATGATGTGGAAGACATATCGGATGAAGACGCGCTGAAGAGTATACCGCTAATTCTCAGAGACGAAGCGGAATGGTATCGAGAATGCGGTTATAGCTATACAACAAGTTCTAATCACTAGGTTCTATCCAGAAAGCTGAGCTGATGGAAGTCCTTTTCGAGCTTCAAGATGTGTTTGAAAACGGTAAAGAGCCAACACATCTCGCTAAACTCTGTATCGACCCTGTCATGCCTTACGAGACAGATACACACCGGAAGCATGCAGAGACGTATACGAGTCAACTATGCCAACGTCGTGCGTAGACGTTGATGCCGTGACAATCGGAAGTAAAGTTCTGCCAGAACCATCTCTCCCCGAGACAACTTCCTGTCTGACGATGATACCGATGAAGTTTTAATCAATAGGTTCTATCCAGAAAGCTGATCTGATGGAAGTCCTTTTCGAGCTTCAAGATGTTTTTGGAAAAGGTAAAGAGCCAACACATCTCGCTGAACTCTGTATCGACCCTGACATGCCTTACGAGACAGATACACACTGGAAGCATGCAGAGACGTGTACGAGTCAAATATGCCAACGTCGAGCGTAGACGTTGATGCCGTGACAATCGGAAGTAAAGTTCTGCCAGAACCATCTCTACCCGAGACAACTTCCTGCGTAACGATGATACCGTTGCCTAATCAAGTAATGCGCATCGAAGTGAACCCATACATCATCAAAACAGATGCCAGTATGCACTTGGAGCAGTTTTCATGCAGGGGGAGAAGGAAAATGGACATCCTGGAGGATACGCCGGTAGTCTATTTACCCCTGCAGAACGCAACTGCTCAACCACTGAACGAGAGGCACTGGCAGTAGTATGGGCAGTAAGTAAATTTCGCGGATACATAGAAGGTCTTCCTGTGACGATCGCGACGGACCATCAAGCCTTGAAATGGTTGATGTCACTGAGATCACCAACTGGTCGGCTAGCAAGGTGGGCGCTACAAATTCAGGCGTATGATATCACAGTTAAGTATACACCTGGTCGGACGAATGTAGTAGCTGACACTCTATCTAGACCCTTCTGCAATGAATGCACAGAAGACAACTGCGAGATATGCAGCATAGTAGTAGACATGCCGCAAAAATCACCATCTGACATAAGAAAAGAACAGTTAAAAGATGAGAATATTGTTAACATAATATCTGCACTGGAAGATGCAGATCGAAACGAAAACGCTGTATACTAGAGTAACAAAGGATATGTAATGAATAACGGTCTGCTTTACCGTTACCATCCTAACAGCGATAATGACGAAGCTCAGCTAGTAGTGCCACAACATGAATGGGCTAACGTTCTCTCCATATACCATGATGACCCATTGGCTGGACACTACGGTGCTGAGAAAACCTACCAACGCGTAGCGCAACGATACCACTGGAAGGGTATGCGCAAGTACATTGAAGCGTATGTAAGAAATTGTGTTCCTTGTCAGCGGTACAAGCCATCGAACTTAAAACCTGCAGGATTACTTCAAACAACACCTGTCAACCAACGTTTTGAAACCCTCGCCTTCGATTTGTTTGGACCATTACCACTAACGAACAAAGGTAATGTTTGGGTTCTGATTGCCGAAGATGTTGCAACCGGATGGGTAGAATTGTTCGCCTTGGAGACCGCCAGCGCCGAGTTATGCGCTGTGACTCTGATAAATGAAGTCTTTCTTCGCTACGGAGTACCAAGAAGACTGATAAGCGACAATGGACCACAATTTGTAAGTGCAGTTATGCAAAAGGTCACATACTGTCTGGAAATCAAGCACACATTCACTCCTGTGTATCATCCAGCAGCAAACCCGGTGGAGAGGAAAAACCGAGACTTAAAGACTCAACTGGCCATTCTAGTAGAAGATGCTCATAGAAACTGGGACGAGAAGTTACCCAGCATAAGATTTGCCATGAACACAGCAAATAGTCTTGCCACGGGATATACACCAGCATACCTAACATTTGCAAGAGAACTCCGCACTCCCGATGATAATGTTCATGACCTAAGACAAATTGTATTATCTGAAAACTTTATTCCAGAAATAACACCAAAACTTCTGCTTCTCGCAAACACTTTGAACAAGGCTAAAGATGTTAGAGAAGGCAAGAAGAACGAAGAAAGGAATCTGCAGATAAGGGACGACGTAAAGACCCTGGATACACACCTGGCGACTAACACACCAGTTAGCGCAAAGTTCTGTCCCTGGAGGGATGAACCCTACTTAATCCTTAGCCGCCATGGCACTTCCACTTATCTCATTTCAGATCCTACGACACCAGACAAACCTGTTGGTGTCTATCACATTTCGGCCTTGACACCGTTCCAAGACCACGACGACGACGGTGGCGACCTCCCGCTGCCTGTGCGCCCGTTGAAGAAACGTGGACGCCCGCCTAAGCCTAGGCCTATCGCTGCTGAGGCTGTGACACAGCCTACTATCCGTGGGCCTGGACGACCACGGAAGACGACAGCTCCTCACCATTAAACCACAATGGCTGGCTGGTCGTCGGGACGACTTCGCATCCAGAGGGGGAGACTGTAGCATTATCACCGCGACATAGCTACTTCGCTAGCGCCGAAGACGCCCGAACATGCAGCTCGTATCACGTGGCGCGTGCATCGCCGCGCGTGATCGAGGGACCGACCCCCACCATGCAGCCCCACCACACGGACGCCGCCAATATAAGGAGCCGCGCGCCCAGTCAACGCCAGTCTGCAGTTGCTCGTCCCGCGCATCGGAACAGTACCTGACTAGACTCCCCCTGCCCTCATCCCTCGCTCTCCTCGGTTGCGTCACCCTCGACTCGTCGTTACGCGCACAGTTTACTGCTGCGGTTTCACTTGTTGGGTACGGATCGTGAGAGTGAAGGACCGGGATAAGTTTTGTGTTTTCTTTAAGCCAATACAATCTTATAAACGTTACGGTGTTTGCATTTAACAATCCTCTACGTAGGCTGTCTTATAGTAATCGACGTTACACTGGCACCCAATGTAGGGCAGTTTATTAGTAAACAACGTTACACAGTAATATTTTATACTCATTAAAACAAATTCAATATTTTCTGCAGACGGAGTAGCCCTGTCAATTCAGATTACAGAGTTGGGTAGATAGGGCCCTTATGCAATACACTTTCACCGTGCGTTAAAGTGAGAGTCCCTCAGATTGCCTATTACTAGATTACCTTGCGAACTCGGGAAATAAGAAAGTGTGTGCTGTGTCCCCTGAGGACGTAAACGGTGTTTTCACTGAGCTAAACAAGCACTCGGCAACACAGATCTTGCTACTTACATGTCGGCTTTTAATATCTCGGTTAGCCTTAACTCACTATGTAAAATTAACCTAAGGTTGTCTCACTGGGCAAAAAACAAAAAAAAATTCATATCAAATACACTGATAAATAAATATGTTTACCAAAACAGTTCAGTGTAGATATTTATCTAACCATATCATAAATAAGAAATTTTGGATCAATGGGTGCATGTTGTTATTATTTCACGCAAAAAGTACTTATAACTTTATTGATCTTTACACTCACTAATACATCAGAACAAGTTTAGTAAATCTATGATTTCGCGGGCAAGGCCAAGCGTCATTTTAAATTATTTAATAATAAACGTTCTGTAAAAGTATGATGACAGAGTGATGCATGATTGACCTTTTAAATATTCATTTCAAGATGGAATAAGTGTTAAAATACTTAATGAACTAGCACGGTTAAATTGAATCTCGACTAGTTTATGTCTGGCGTTTACAACGGCATATTGTTTATTTGGGTGACGACCTCTCTCGCAAGGCTTTTCCTACACAACAGGAAGGAGGAAAGATGTGCATGCAATTCTGCAGCCTTGCTGTGACAATGGACCGTTTGCGCAGGTTTCATTACACACCTAGGATACATTAACTCATTAATATTTATTAAAGTATTCCACAAAATAATAAAGAAAAATAAATTTTGTACGTATTTTAAATTTTAATTATGGTAAGTTCACAGAAATGAAGCGAATAGTACACAGCTTGCAGAGGAGCCATAACGGAGTATTTCACAACTTGAGTATTTTCCAGGTCATAAAATTTGGAATAAAAGTGTTTTTATGTCTATGACCTCGTACTGACTAGAGTACTAGCGTAATGGTATGGCATATGTACAAATAATACAACAGAATTCAGTTTGCCTTAAGGTGCTGCTCTAGGAATAGTACTAATCTATTCCCGTGGCTATCATGAAACTGATTAATGGAGGGTATTATAACCAGAACACGGGCAGCAATGCCGTTCTTTAAAGTGTATCATGTTCCAGCGATCATCAACCCACCTTCTAAGCGTTTGTATGTACTAAGCCCTATGACAAAAAATGTGTTGTATTGGAAAATCTCGAGCCCAGTTGTAGGATGTTAAATGGTTATATTACTCGTAGATATTATACACGAGGGATATTTATTTGCCATCTTTCATCATTTCAATAATATATAGATCAATGAAAAACCGCATAAAATAAATAATAAAATCAAACAAAATATACTCAATTATGCAAAAACAAATACTATTTTTTTTTGGTGCAAGATTCATAGCTTATTTTGTAGTGTAAGAGGAATACATTTAAATAACAAAAACAGCCATGGTGTCGATTTGATAATATAAAATATCACCACTATTCCCCACCAAGGATAGTACCGACAAAAATGAGAATACATCGTGACCATACCGTTTCGTTAATCACCGACAGAGCATCACAAATTAATTACCAACACTGACCAGAACTAGTATTACACAGTTCCACTTCAAATTGGTAATTTTTGTTTAATACCGGAATTTCGAAGTCGTAAAAACTATATAGCTTCGATAGAGAGTTGTGTTAGAAAGGTCGAGTATTAGGCCAACAGTCTAGTTGTAATTGATAACGGAACTAAGGTCAAGCAATGGCGCCTGCAACGAAATTCGTACAGCAATACATTTTACATTCATTGTATTATTGCATTTATTTAATAAACAATTCATATTGATGACATAAATTTTATTTCTTTACAAAAGTAGAAACAATTGGTAAACAAACATGTAATATAACTAAACAAGAATATAATTTATTTTATTAAATTATTTTTTAAATCATCATAACCTCATTTAACACTTTCAATACCCAAGCACTGGCACACAGTGCCGTAAATACGAGCGGATTTCATGGAGACAGGTAGTGTTAAAGTTGATCAATTCTATCTAAGATCATCTTACAATTTCACAAACATTATGAAACGGCAGTTTTGTAAACAATTTTCTCTTCGTTACCATCTTGTCTAAAGATTTCACTATTGCAAGACCATGCCAATTACGATAGAACATCTAGCGGCACTAGCAGTCTAAGTACTAACCTACGTCCAGTGTCAACTATACTGTGCCCGTGTATCGAAGATCTAGCGCTCTGTCGTTTGTTAGAGAGCTATGTGATTTGTGGAGAGTGAGGTTTACCGTTTTGTAGCGCGGATAATTTAAACCAATTGATTTGTTTCTACAAAACAACCCATACGTCCTACTACTCTCAATAAAACCCATTACTGGTTATGAGGGATTGACTTGGTATAATCACCAGGGTTACTAGAAGGGGTGGTGATTTCAGTAAGTTGGTGCAGTAAACAGAACGACGCTGCTGATCCTTTTATGGTATATAATCCCTTGGTCGTATTGACGATATCTACCAAACAAGGTGGTACTATTCTTGAGCTGGCAGCACATGGTAAGAGAAAAGCACCTAAAAAAAGGAAAGGTTACCTATGCTATTGTTTGTTTATTTTAAATTACATAACCCAGTTCTGTGTCCTGCAGGGAACTATCATATTCGCGTTAGACCTTTATTTTTGTTCAAAACTTGCCTGCTTGAAATTCCGAACGTTGAACTGTTTCATAAAACCATATCCATAAGCACTCCAGAATAGTTGTTTCTCAGCAAACTGCAGTACGTAAGTGAGATTATTTATTTAAATATGCGTGAACTTCGCTGGCCATAGCTCCTTTGTCTCGGCATTGTGTTGCTAATACGGCTGGTTGCTTCCTGCTCATCTCGCTTTATCTTATTCGTTTCTTATTTAAATAAATCGATTTGGAACTGGAAAATAATATGGTGGAAAAGCAAATACGGAAGGTTATTAGTAAGTGTGTGAGATTTAAGGAGGACGTATTTAATTGTACAATTAGTTATGTTTGTTGTCCTGTTATATTGTTTTTTATTGAAGTGTTCAATCAATTGTTCTATTATACATAATAAGTATTTCTTTATTATTTCCATGTTTAATAAAAATATTTTAGTGGAAGGATAAGGGGGAGGCGTTTGCCCTACAATAGGACACCATACGTTAATAAAAAAATCTTAAACTAGTTTATTACTAGTAATTTATATAGAGTTAATAATAAATTATGTAGTTATAAGTTTTTTCTGACGTGACCATGTAAATCGTGTTTGTATGGCAATAAAGTTCTCAAGTTTTTTATATTAAATTTTATTAAATCAATAAATAACACAATTATGATCAATATTACCACAAATTAATCTATATAAGGTAACGTTCTGCCCGTAGCCTGATTTTTCTGCACAAGATAGCCTATTTAGGATATTTATATATTTTCTGCGGTTTTATTCTAGCGAATAAGATAAAATATTGATGTAAAATTTTATTACAAATCTATCTTCGTCAATATTAAGCGTGAAAAAGTTATAAATATTTAACTTATTTATGCGTATTTCTATTTGTAAGGAATTACATAAATTAGTAAGCCGTATTCCTACAGATTAGACAACTGGTCAATACGTCTGGAATTAACCACGCTCCCGATATTATGACTAACACACGTGGGAAGAACTGCAGGAACTATAATTTACGAACACTTTGAAAAACAATTCAGATATGCCAACAATTCAGATCGACTAAAAGAATTAAACGCTGGACATAACTCTACCATTTTATACGCCTAATTAGGGAAGTATTCAGAATCAAAGGTAAATACCGATTTTGAGCCGCGGTATTCAAAGAATGATTCCGAACACAATAAATGTAAGACACGCAAACCTCACACAGTTGACCATAAAATGTTCTGCAAACCTGAAATAAAATAAGACGCACGAAGGACCAATATTATGAGCACGAAACAAATTAGCAAAAATGATTTTGCCGCCCGTTTTTATAGCAAGGCTTTAAATCAAGTCTGTAAGACGTAGAACGCTTTGCATTTTAATGCTCAGCAATAAGGGTTGGGGATTTTGAACTGCAAATTTAAACGTTGTCCCTGTTTACTTTCTTAGCGTTTCCAGACACACTCATGTTTAAGATATGCGTTTCAAGGGTTTTGCAGAAACGTCACGTAAATAAATTATTAATGGGGCTTTGTGGATTGCGTCGATGGAGCGATGCCCGGCTTGAGATCGTAAACAATCAGAGACAGACATTGCCCAATATTTTACTTAAAACCTTGGACATTTTACGAATTTAAAAAAATAACAGAAGCATTTAGTCTGTAATAAAATCGACAATATTTCGGTTAGTAGACCATTTTTTTCTTTATCAGCCATATAATATAGGTGTGAATATTAATGTTATAAGTTTGTTAAATGAACAATTGAATAGTTTTCGTCAAAACACTTCTCAAACGTTCTCTCCCGTCAGTAAAAGATTAAGTAAGTTGTTTAAGTAACACTTAAAAATTTTTGCAATCAGATATGTCGCAAGAAAATAATAAAAAGAAACACAAGAAGTCAAATAAACTGGAGTAATAATCATGATACTGATGAAGTCCTTTGTTTTTTACTCAGTACGTGATTCAGACCCGTGATCTATGTCCGGGTCAAAACCCGCAATCTTCATATTATAACGTGCACAATACTTGATCGTTGTGACCAGTTGGATTGTGGGGAATTAATTTTATGGATATTAGATTCAGTCTGTTTACTCACACCAATTTGTAACTCAGGGTTATAAATACTGGGTTTGGCCAATTAAGGAGATAAAAGTTTTGTATTTTATATTCTAGCTATAGCATATTGTTTGCTGATGTTTCGTAATTTTTTTATGTTTTTATCAGAAATATTATCCATCCCAACTAACTTTTTCTATTATACCTAAGGACATTTTAAATCTATAACCTATATAACGCCCGAATAACTAGTAAAGCTATAGTAATTCTTTGAATTTGCATTTGAATGAAGCTGAAGACGTGACAGCATTCCAGATTCAATTGCATCACAATTCAGAGCCTTCGCTCGTATCGTCTATGCTTACTTATAGGGAGACCCCATAAGCATAAAATCCTCTAGGATTATTGCCCACAGGTAAGTGTGTGGGTGAATATTATTGGCAGGTCTCCGACGCGAACTAATGAGCTTCCCATACACAAGCAGAGCCATCTGCGAGTCTCGATGCACTGACTCTCAAGCAAATTAAATTTTCTCCAGGGACAATTTCAGTCGGTTTGCGAGTGGCCGGTTTATTCCCCTTTCGGATGGAAGGTTCTACAAATAAAATATGTGACTTGATGGCGACGCCGAGGTGCCGTCGAGATGAGGATGCGCACGCTGGATGGAAAGAGAAAGCTGTACTATTTGCATCAGGTTAGAGAGGAACGGAAACACTCACTTGGCTATCTGGAGAAATGCGAGCACCTCATTTAATCGGTACGCTCTTCGTTTTGTGGAATGATGAAAATTTGCGATGATTAGAAATACATTGTTAGGTACAAGGTTTAATTGGATAAAATCAACTTTGTTTAGTAAAATCGACAATATCAGAAACATGTGTAATATTTTATTTTGAACACATTGGCCACTTTACTTTTCTTAGGAGTTTACGTGTTCTATCGGAATTAGCTTGATTGCTGTGAATGATAGGGTTATTCACCTAATAGTTTATTTATACGGTATAAACTTGTTAATTGCGTCCTTTAATTTGGAATGAAAGAGTCATTACTCTTCGGTACATAATTAATGATGTTGATTGGATAGAACTGTTTAATCAAAATAAATGTTTTATGTTACCAACTAGAACCTAACTATTCCATGTATTTATTTAGTAGCCTAAAACACATTACAAAGCCCATGAAACAAAAATTAAAGTAAGTATACAAGTTTGAGCTGCGTTGAAGGAAAATATTCTCCACCTAAACCTCAATAAACAAAGCAAAGCGAACAAATAAATGGTAGAGAGCAACAAAGCTTATTAACTGGTGCCGGTTACGGACCTGTCTATCGATAGCACAGACCCGAGTATTTCAATCTGTTTGACTTGTGAACGAAATAAAAGCGGTCTGTAGAAATGCGGAATCAAACGGAGTCAACAAACGGTCTACAACGGACACCGAGAATGCCGAGCGTAGGCAAATGCTGGGAATTTAGAGTTTAACTATTGGAACTTATGCCGTACAAGGCGGGGGTCAATTCACATGGAAACCGTAGCAACATTACAGGAATGAAAAGTTCTTAATATACTTAATATTTTAACTACAATATAATATGGTAAAAATAAAACAATAATATCGTTATAAGCAAGAAATACGAATTCCTACAGTACGTCGAACAAAAACAATGATGGTTAGTAGTTCAATTCGCCGCTAACCTTGCAGGTAGCTTTTTTTCTCCGTTTTTGAGGACACACATTGCCATTTAAACACATCAAAGGTCCCTCTTGTTATTTTTTTCCTTTGCATGCGGAGGATTTTGTTGAGAAGGCTGTCACTATTTTATCGTTGGATAATGTCCTCCGAGCGCGCGACTTTATAAATAAGTCGTTTGTGTAGTGAATTAGTACCTTGAAAGTAGTTATATATATGTATTTTATTCCGATAAAATAATAAACGAATGTAATTTGCTACTAACGTATTGAAGGAAATAGAATCGACTCGTTTGTGTAATTAAGAGAAGACGTCATAGAAACTAAACGTGTTCTGGAAAATAAAAAACTTACGCACATAGATATTTTAAATACTCCGTGATATTGTTGGCTGGGTGAGAGAAGCATATTGGGTGGATGTGGTCATTGTTTAGATTGTTACAAAAATAATAGTTACACAATATATTCGCCATATTGTGCAATTATTATTATAAATACAGAGTGAGATTATACGAGTATATTAAATAAATATTGTGTATATTTTGCAGTAAACAAATTGCTCAAAATAGAAACATTAAAATGATCACCGGAGTTACAAAACATTTCTTATCATCATTTACTTAGTATTTTAAACTATAAAGCACGTCTGGCAACCGTGTAAATATAAGGACGCAGACGCATTACATTTTACACTTTTATATGTAAATCAGATGCCTCGTATATTACCGACAATGCCTATGGTCAATAAATACCACAGTCGGCGCCGGGCCTAATTCACTATTCGAAGCGCAAGGAGTGGTTCTACTGCGAGACTGATTCTACTCTTGTTTTCTATACGTTATCTGTAATTTGTAATATTCATTACAGATCTACCTTAATCAAATATAAAATATGTTAATGATTATTGGAAAATCTCATAAAATCTGATAAGTCCAAATTATAATTTCTGGATTAGAATTACCTAGTTATTTACTCTTGATTGTTTATTGATTTAATTATTGTTTAGGACTGAATAACTAACCCAAAAGTTTAATAACGTGTTACATAAACATAGTTAAAATTATTCGCTTATACAAACGATCGCCTTATTTGATGATTGCGATAAGAAAACGATGATAATCCAAGTTTCGTTTCAGTTTTTCCAAGTTTTACACCCAACGTCGCTAATCGCTGTTTATCCCTGAAATTGCTTACTAAAGCTTCTGATAAATACTCGTTCGCATTTCCAAGTTCACGGTACCACCCGTCCGCGTATTCCTTGTTCCCGCAATGCAGTTCCCATGCGCGTATCTGAGCCTGACCAGAGGCAAACCTGTTCCACCATTTCAATATCACACCACTACATACAGCTTCTCTTCAAATTTATTTAATTTTATTTGTTTCGCCATCTCCTTCGATATGTATCAAGTGAATGTGCCCTTTAATGATCTTCACTTTCGTCGTAAGCTTTTTGCTATGGTTTTGTATTTTGCGATGCGCTTTTGAGTGTGTTAATTGAGATCGAATTCTTTGTGGTTTTCGTTTAGGGAATTATTTTGGACAGAGTTAACAGCTATCGATCTGTGGTTATTTCATTATTGAATATTCTTAGTGTTTGTTATTATTTATTCTAAGATTCATTATTTTATGGGGTTCAATTTATATAAAAATATTTTTTTTCATAATATCTGTTTTGTGATAAGAAATTTATTTTGATCTTCAATACCGTTCATAAGTAACTAGTGTATTTGATTTAAGCACAACATTACTAATTTGAGAGATTTCAAATTGGTTTATCTCCACCAACAGTCGGTTATTAATACTAAATGAGTGTTTGTGGGTTATGTCTCTTAGGGCTGGCAATAACTAATCAAAACTTTGATTTCAATATTCTATGACTTGACCAAATTACATTTCCCCCTTCTTTTTAACAAATTCATTTATTTTATTTGACTAATCAATCATCGAGTTTCGAGTTTAGAAGGTTAAGGGCCTGTCATCGGTTACAGATATTATAGCTTCAGATAGTTATCTGATATCGCTACAAAAATTAGTAGTTTATCTGGCAGATAAGTTACGGATTGGCTATCTGGCACTTTATCAACAAGGGGTGAAACAGACCCTAAAATTTGCTTGAAATAAAGACAAAAACCTTCACCAAGACCCCACACTTAAATAAATATTTCAAGTCAAGTATTTTAATTCTATCCATTTATTCTCTTATTTAGAAAGTTTAGCTGGCGCCACAGAAGAGTAATAACCTAAGAGCCCGTGATGGCCAGACCTTCCTTTAATTCACAAGCGTGAAAATTCTTTCATGTGTATGTCTAACATAGGTAAGAATAACCCCCAAACATGAAACCTGGATCGCGGTTCCTTTGGGAGATAACAACCTTTTACCTGTTATCTCCCAAAGGAACCACGATCCAGGTTTCATGATTGGGGGTTATTCTTACCTATGTTAGACATACACATAAAATAATTTTCACGCTTCAGAATTAAAGGAAGGTCTGGCCATCACGGGATCTTGGTCCATAAGAAAAGCGCCGCGGTATCTCAGGATATTAAAGCTTTTGCTGAGTGGCGACCATTTTCGCAATTACTCATGTTACCATACCATCCATGTAAATATTTACTAAGCGAAATAAACGTTTTCTATTCTATTCTACAAAATTATGCGGTCTTTTTTTATCCTACGTCAAACCGAAAAAAACAGAATTGGGTGAAGCACCTCAACCATTTTGCCTTAGTCCTGAGTGAGATCCCTGATCAATCCCAACACGCTTTACTCCTAACATCCTAACAGAACTACTGATAGGCGAAGGAATGTAGGAGTTATTAAACGCTTAGTTATTTGATCAACTTTGGTTCCCGCAACCATTTGAAGTCACTTCATAATTTTTTTTATATTAAGTTATTGTTTTTTAAGAACGTGGTATGGATCTATTGGAATATAGATACGTATGAATATTAAAGATTTTTTTAAGTTATGTAAAATAATAAGGATTTTTTTTATGTTTTTTTGACAGCTAGCTTGGTTTTTGAGGTGTGCTGGCACAAATTAGGTTAAACTAATTAATTTGAATGTCTATGCAAATGCACTAGTTAGAAAAAAAAAGTACAAAATAACTTATGATAATACTCCCGTTTTGACTTTTAAAATTATCCTTTAAAGCTTGATCTCAAGAGGTTAGTATTTCAAAAGTCGTCAATCATTAGAGAAAACGTAGGAATAGTGGAGTAAGTAGCTATGTTCTGAATAGTTGGTTTGATGCGTACTGTGACCTCTTTGACCATAACCCTGTTACCGTTAGACCATAACGTGCCACGTTCTTATTATTTCGATCAATTTGTTTGCTCCAAGTGAATTACTCCCATAAAACGTTGATAGGTATTAGAGTCTAGGAACTGGACTGTTGGGTACTTATGGGTATTTTATGATCCAAAGCACTAGAGTACTTTGCAAGCTATCAGCATCATATATAACTTATCTATCCATTCTTATATTATAAATGGAAAAATGTGTCTGTGTGTCTGTTTGTCCGTCATTCACGGTAAAAACGGAGTGACGGATTGTCGTGATTTTTTAAGTAGAGATACTCGTAGTTGAAGGGATGGAGTGACGTCTATAAATTTAGACGCGCAACAGCAAAATGAATAATCAAATGTGGGCCATATAGATTTGCGTTTAAATTCAGCCATGTTTTATTTTTAAAATAATTTACAAAATATATAGCTTTTGGATTGACACAGTTTGGAAATTAATGGCGATCTGTATTCATCCGTTTTACAAATCAAACAAAAGCTATCGAACGTGTATTGCAGTACGTCTAGTCATGCTAACAATATATTCAGGATTTACGAAAACTGACGTGAATTAAAACGTCATATTTCAGTTGTTTTGGATATGAACTATTATATTAGCTCTCGAACACGTTTAATAGGCTATGACTCTAAGGTAGATGCGGATGATGTCTAGAAAAGCTCTGTTATGGATGTATACCATCCGAGCCGCGGTATCAAGTTAAATCCAAATCGCTGACGAACGAAATAAACAGTATAATTGTTAAAATATACGGTATACGGTATGATTTTAATACAATGAACAGTCTAATAATTAAAGTTACGGTAACGATGTTTAAATACAAAACGGCGGTGCCTTTATTGGGACAAAAACGTATAATTTTAAAATGTATAAAAAATGAAATAAGTATGTCAAAGGGGCAAACTTTTCTCCGGAATTCAGTTAAATCCAGCAATGAAATGATCTGATGAAATACCTACAGAGCAGTGAACAGTGTCGATAATAGTGAATAAACAGCGAGTTGAGCTATCGTCGGGATCTCGGGTCGTCGGCCCCGGTACCGTTCTTGCCCCTGAACGCGACGAAACTATGGCGCTGATCTTAGATACATGGAGAAGGCATTTCCTATATACTAGATCTAGTCTATACTCTGCCCCTTATACTCCACCTCTTAGAACGCGTAAAATTAGCTTCCAAGACTCATGGGGTTGAGTCATACCTTGTCCCACTATATGTTGTAAATTTGTATTTACATTTTAAATGTTTGTGTATCATGTGTGACAATAAATGATATGAATATGATAATCATATTCATATCATTTATTGTCACACATTGATAACGGTTGCCTGGAATAAATTGCATTTAATGATAAGTCCGCCCATTGTAACACTCTTTTTAGGTAAGTACCTATAATTTTGTAATGTATTTTTGTTTTGTCTGTGTCCAATAAAGTATATTTATCTTCGTAATTTCACAAGATATCCTACTTGATGTCATAATCAGTAGCCATTAATTTATCAGGTTACTGGGCAATAAATAAAAATATTTAAATAAATAACCAGCTGATATTGACCACAAATGGCCGACTATTAGCTTATGATTTTACAAAACAACTATTTATTTGAATAGTTTTTTTAAGACCGTTATTAAAACGACACTAAAACCCAGCTTAAATAGTAAATAATAACAATAGCTTAAAAGTATTTTTTTTTATTTATTTAATTATTTATACTATAAAACAAATTATTACTATTTAATTGTATTCAACATTTACTTTTTTTCACAAATGCTATAAATAGGTAAAGGCGTATCACAAACAATATAATAAGTTGATATACCGCATCCAAAATATATGGTTCCAAAATCATTGTTTGTTCATAGACGAATTCCGACGTGGCCATCTCGCTAATCAAATTTTGTAACTGCGGTATTGTAGCCATTTGTGCCATTAGGTAGGTTTTTTCAGATGCCATCAATTAAGTTACCGTTAAGTGGTATCTATCGATCATTGACTGCGATCGACATATTGCATTTGGGACAAACTTCGAAATTAATCGAGCTATTGTTTGTTTTTTGAATTTTAAGCTTTATCTATAGACATGGTCAAACTGCATTTATAATGGAGACGGCGGATCGGCAAACTTCGCGACATACGACCACTAACAATGCTTTTGGTGGATATCATTATTTTAGTTTAGTTCCGTGGTAGTGGTAGTAGAGAGGATAGAGCATGTCTAAACTCTGAACAATGATTTGTATTATCGAATTAGTAGTATACTTAGACCTACATTCGCCAAATAGCCGATAAGTGTACTAAAATACGACAATACACATAAATAGTGTTTGGTAAAGGAAGTGGATGGCGTCGGTTCACGCTTTCACGATTATAATAAATTTTATAAGAATACGATTTTACTGGAAACAGGTGCTAAGCGTGTTAAAGAGCAAATATGTGCGGACCTTCTATAAAAATAAATAAAATAATAAAAGATTCATTTTATTTCCATCACAAAGGTTCACTTAGAGACAAATAGATAAAAGGTAGTTTTAATATGTTGAACCTATATTGTGAAGGCTGGTGCCTGATGTAGGTTTGGTAAGAAACCTGTATGACTGTATTTTAGATTAACACTATTACTAATTACTGTACACGCTTACAGTTTGTATTTCCTGTGTTGTACAAGTATAGCAAGATTTCTATGTAAATGCGTCAGAGATTGTATCGTGCGTACGAGTACGGAACTATTGAATTATTTCAGGTCTCAGTTTCCAGGCGACTACATAAATAGGTTTATTTAAAGATAAGGATGGTTTATTGATAGATACAATTTCTTTATATTTATAAAGACATCTAGTGTTAGTTTGTTGTTTGAAAAGACAGATAATCATCTTAAATAGCTTACTAACACAATTATTTTAATTAAAACATCAGTTAATTTCAAATTGTGGTGATGGTTTATTTTAACTTTTTGTCGCGAAT
This sequence comes from Chloroclystis v-ata, assembly GCA_963691955.1. Lineage (NCBI taxonomy): Eukaryota > Metazoa > Arthropoda > Insecta > Lepidoptera > Geometridae > Chloroclystis > Chloroclystis v-ata. The sequence continues at coordinate 2,381,261 of OY829902.1, read as the reverse complement.
CATGAAACATTAGCACAGTAATTATTGTCATCAAAATAACCCAATTAAGTTCAACTAAAGCCAAAACTCTTGAGTACTTTGTCAATTAAAATTATATGCAAAATTACTATTGGATATAAAAAAAACGAAAAATACCCTAATAGAAACGTTTGTTTCATATTATTATAAACCCTCTCAAAACCAGTTTTATATCAAAATGTTCTTAAATAAGCTAATTAAATCATTATCCACTAATAAAATCATCGAGCCATGTCGCTTGAGGTGACGTGTACGGCTTACTATGTGTGAAGCGTAATTGCTTCTGTTACACCTTTTTCCTACAGTTAGCGCAAAAGCATTCACACTAGGCGTGTATTTGTACAGTAAACGGACTCTTTTACGAACATTGGCACATAATTATTGATAAGAAAAAATGTCGAGTTTTCTCTTGAAGAGAAATAAAGCATTTAATTCCATAAAACCCAAAAGATAAAACCCAAGTCAATAATAACATAAGCTTTTACTAACGGAAAATATTTAGATGGTAGGAGTATCTACGAGATTCCTACATGTTAATGAGCTTACAATAGGAAGATTTTAATTATCTTTAAATTCTATGTTCCGTATCAAATGCCGCGAACTGTAACGACAGGTCTATTGATTGCTATCTAAAAAGGATCGATAGATGCGGAATCGATAATTAACGTACAAAACATTGCTATCTAACATATTGTACCTTCTAATTGTTAAAAGGTTATGGCGTTGACTAGTTACTTTTTATGAGTAGTTTAAATGTAACATTTCAATCGATGGTGCTGCCATAACCAGATCTACTTAGTTTTTATAAGGCAATCTTGTTTGTATTTATCCATGTTAGTGTGTAGAAGCATTTTAATAAAGACTAGCTGTTAAAAACTATAAACGATAAAAATTATAAACGATTAGACTGGTGATTAAGGGGAGTAAGGGGCGCCACATAACATCCTACGGCGCCCAAGCCAACCTCACCTGCCCGCGGTGCTCCCTGCAGAACAACTAACGAGGAAATGGCGACCCGCCAACACGCACTGGACCAGCGTGGCGGGTTACGGTCCAAAACCCCTAATGACGAATACACCACAAATCTGTCCCCAAGTGCCCGGCGACACTGGGGGTGAGGCTGATGATAGTAGGCCAAGACCCCCCAGGGTCAGGGGCGATAATCTCCGGGCGAGGGTCTACCACTATCAAACGACCAACGCACGCAAAACGGTACCCGGAAGATTGCCTCGACGAAAACATCTGGCCCTGGCAACGCACAACATTCATCATCAGTGGACGAGATCAATAACAGGTTCGTAGAGACTGTCTATACGGTGGGGTCTAAGTTCTTTAAGACCCGCCGTACTAGTAGAACTCAGAGACTCTCTGAAGACACCCTCGACCTTATGGCTGAACGACGCTCGCTTAGACTGCAATCACCCGATGACGCTGAGTCCCACAGGCAGCTCAATAGACTAATCTCCAAATCCTTGCGGCGCGATATCCGTATCTTTAATACTGCTCGTATTAAAGATACAATAGAGCGGAACAAAGGCTCCAAAGTGTTCGCAAGAGATATGTCTATTGGGCAAAGCCAGATGACGAAGCTGAAAAGGGATGACGGCAGTGTAGCGTCGACGAAAGCGGAAGTGTTGAGGGAAGTCGAAAAGTTCTACGGACATCTCTACGATTCGGTCACCCAGCCTGTTACCAGTTCGGCTACAGACCCAAGAGCCAAACTGACCCGGCACTACACCGAAGATATCCCGGACATCAGCCTGTACGAGATTAGGATGGCCCTGAAACAGCTTAAGAACAACAAGGCGCCGGGTGAGGATGGAATTACGTCAGAGCTTCTGAAAGCGGGTGGATCACCAGTACTTAAAGTCCTTCAGAAGCTCTTTAATTCCACCTTGCTCGGGGGTACTACGCCTGAAGCGTGGAACAAAAGCGTGGTGGTCTTGTTCTTCAAGAAAGGTGATAAAGCCTTATTGAAGAACTACAGACCCATCTCGCTTTTGAGCCATGTTTATAAGCTGTTTTCTCGTGTCATTTCTAACCGACTCGAACGCAGGTTTGATGACTTCCAGCCTCCCGAACAAGCCGGGTTCCGAAAAGGCTATAGTACCGTAGACCACATACATACGCTGCGGCAGGTTATACAGAAGACCGAAGAGTATAACTTGCCGCTCTGTCTAGCGTTTGTGGACTACGAGAAAGCCTTTGATTCGGTCGAAACATGGGCGGTGCTTGAGTCACTCCAGCGAGGCCGTATTGACTATCGATATATCGAAGTGTTGAAGTGTTTGTATAGAAACGCCACCATGTCCGTCCGAGTACAAGAACAGAGTTCGGAGGCGATTCCTTTAAAAAGGGGCGTAAGACAGGGAGACGTTTTATCTCCGAAACTGTTTACGGCCTCTTTGGAAGACGCCTTTAAACTTCTGGATTGGAAAGGATTGGGCATCAATATCAACGGCGAATACATCACTCACCTTCGATTCGCAGACGATATCGTAGTCATGGCAAACTCGATGGAAGAACTCGGCACAATGCTCGAAGGCCTCAATCGAGTCTCCCAACGGGTTGGTCTCAAAATGAACATGGATAAGACGAAAGTCATGTCCAATGTTCATGTAGAGCCTTCCCCTGTTATGGTTGAGAACTCGGCTCTCGAAGTTGTTGACGCGTACGTATACCTAGGACAGACAGTCCAATTAGGTAGGTCCAACTTTGAGAAGGAGGTCACTCGTCGAATCCAGCTCGGATGGGCAGCGTTCGGGAAGCTACGAAACGTCTTTTCGGCTAGAATACCTCAGTGCCTTAAGAGGAAAGTTTTCAACCAGTGTGTGTTGCCAGTAATGACATACGGATCCGAAACGTGGTGCTTCACTATCGGCCTCATCAACAGACTCAGAGTCGCTCAAAGGGCTATGGAGAGGGCTATGCTCGGGGTTTCCCTACGAGATCGAATCAGAAATGAGGAGATCCGTAGGAGAACGCGGGTCACCGACATAGCCCAACGGATTAGCTCTTTGAAGTGGCAATGGGCAGGCCATATAGCGAGGAGAACAGATGGCCGATGGGGCCGAAAGGTTCTCGAGTGGAGACCACGGATCGGAAAACGCAGCGTTGGGCGTCCACCAACAAGGTGGACTGATGATTTGGTGAAGGCGGTCGGCTCGCGGTGGATGCAGACTGCGAGCGACCGCAATAACTGGAAGTCATATAGGGAGGCCTATGTCCAGCAGTGGACGTCCAATGGCTGAGATGATGATGATGATGAGACTGGTGATTGATCGTATAAATAAGTTACCTATAATATATAAATTCAGACTTGATATACAAGCATTTCTTCAAAAAACTATTGATCACTGATCTTTTCAATATTAATTTTTCTGTGTTAATTTTCCAAAATGCAATATTAATTTTAAAGGTCTTATAAATCCGTCGGTTTGCCGAAACCCGCGAAAAAGTGTGGTGGTACTATTCTGAGTCCTGCACACGGCACGGTTATTGTTGTAGCCTGTCGAAATACTCATAAAACTTGGAATCCGAGAACTGCTGTAACGGTCGGGCCAATCAGATGACGTTTGCGCACGCGGGAATCAATTGGAGCGATCGAATCTTAAGGCCCTGGGCACTCCTAGCATCACGCCGCTTCACCAATTAAAAACACAAACGTTTACTGTATATCAACGTAACTGTTTAAGTTTGTAAAGTTGTGAATTAATTGTATAATAACGGGAATTACTCACGTATTTACAAAGGAGTTAAATTAAAACACTCTCGACGTTTCGACTAGTTCATTTCCGTTTTTAACTCTTTATACGTATCTAATATAAATTAAATTATCAATGTCTAGTTAGCCAAATCAGAGGGACATATTTCTGCCACCCAAAACCTGTTTTTACATAACTATCAGTCAGAACTAACCAAACAAACAATATTCAACCGAATTTATATGGCCGCATAGGTAATTCTAATAAAATATTAATGAGAATAGCTTTTAAGGCACCGCTAGCCGCGTTTAGTTTTAATATAGGCGATAAGCGCCACGACTTTAGGCGTCCCATGGCGAACTGGTATATGACAAGAAGCTGATTATAGTTTTAAGATATTGTTTTATATGCAATTGGGTTGTTTTAATGGTATCAGTAGATCTGTCGTTGAATTTAACTAATTCAACTCAAGATCGGGTTGGTGTTTTTTGATATAGGTACTCGTATTATGTCATTGTAAAATTTAAACTGAAAAAGTCAATTCAATAATTATTTTGTTTGTTGACTCATAATTAGTAAGAAAAAAAGAAATAGAGACAAACTCTTGAACAAAATAACACCTTGAGTTAACCATTGTGTTGTGCTTAAATCAATTTTATTTTTGATGTCTGAGATTAGTTAGGCATATTATATAAATTAGTTTATAAATCAATTAGATTTCGTTAAATCATACAAGTTTTACCGAAATTTCTAAAAATGCAACAAAGAAGCAATCAAGAAATGTAACTCAATTTCAAGAATTACCAGAAATCATCATCACATCAGCTAATAGAATGCTAATAAAATAATCTTATAGTTTAACATTCCCACGCAATATCGTGTCGTAACAAAATCGTGGATCATAAAACGCCCAGACGCAAGCGCAGGTCTAGGGTCATTGACCGGCCGTTACAAGTTACGTAACCACGTAGCTTACGGCTACGGGACGATTCGTAGCACGAGCGTTTCGCAATGCCTATTACATTACGTAAGGGGTGCTTTTTGCAACTCTCTTTGAACTTTTGAAAGCGCTGGTTATAGCTAGTTAAAGTGTATTTTAGTATATACTATTTAAATTTGATTTTGTTGTGGTAGGATCTGGAAAGAGCCTGCTTATGATGGACATTAGGTGTGTTGAATTAAACCCTATTTTATCGGTGAAGAGAAGGCGCCCCAGTCACACTTAACCCAATTGATACGCAAATATGTATACATATTTGTTTGAGAATTATTTGTTTGTAATTCAATTTTTTGCATTCAATGAAAAATTGACTCTTTGTTTATCACGGAAAAACGTTGTAAAATGACGTTTTTCCGTGATAAACAATGAGTCAATTTTACATTGAATGCAAAAAATTCGACATGAACGAAAGTTAAATGAAGCAATTTTTTCTTCAAAAATATGAAAAGAAGAAGAAGAAATATGTGTAGAAAATTAAATTGTTCTTCAAATAATTAACTTGCTATTTCAAACAATACACCAAAAAACGTTATAATCTCTCATACGTTGCAAGTTTTGATGGCGCACGTTGATTATTATGATTTATTGTTGAAATACCTACTTAATTTGACACAGGCCATTGTTAGACAGCTGTTGAAATCAACTCTTTAAGAGCCTTGTGACTTTACGAAGTTTTGCGAAATTGGATATTTTATGCACCACGTGACCGGCGCGTCACGCGAATTCTATGAAAAATACTAAATGATCTTGATACTTCGTCGATCTAAAACATACAAATATACTAATAATTATTTTAGATCTGTAGAAAATGGCATCGAATAAATTCCATTTTATTGAGTGGATTTTTTTTCAGTTTCATTCCGAAATAATTATTATATTAATGTTTTTATTTAATTGATAGGTGTTTAATATATTTTCCTAAATTCAAAATGGTGGATATTTTTATTTCAATATTTGAATCAATTATGTTTTATCTTAATAATATCAATATTTATTTTAAATCTGATTGATTATTTGAAATCAATTAAGTAGGTACATAATTTTAAATTAAAACATTCATGATTAATAATTATATATATAAGAATAAAACTGAAAATAGTCTTATTGAAGTTAAATGTCCTCATTCATCTCATCTTATGGGCTCATTTTTAAACCGATTCTTCTGAAATTTGGTGTGTAGGTTTGTAATTAAATGTTTTTTTTTGTCGAATGTTGGGACTTTATGTAAGTTCGAAAGTCTAAATTGAACGTACTAAATACAAATTCTAATTATAACAAAACAAATAAATTATATTACCTATATTTAAGTTGCTTGTTTTGTTAGATGGTATATTTGTGTTTGAATAAATAAAAGTTTCGTTAATGAAGGTTTTAATTATGTTTAGGTATTATTTTTGTAGTTTCGAACTTTATATTTATTTTTATATTTATTGGTATCCATTTATCTACATATGTCATACACAGATGTAGAATATCCATTTATCTACATATGTCATCTTGAATAATTCCCATTATATTTTTATTTTGATAAACTATTTATTTTTATTTTATTACGAACTTATTTAAAATATTTAATTTTTATATTAAAAAAAACCAACCCGCACTTGGCCAGCGTGGTGAATTAAGGCCTAATCTATCTCGTCAAGAGAGAAGTCCCTATCCCAGCAGTGCGAACGTGAATAGGGGTGTTATTTTATATACAGGGCGTTCCAAAATTATGGGCCATGAAGGGGAAGTACCATATATATCGTTGATAGTGAATTTTGCTCAAAGAAGACTTCATTTTATTTTAAAAAGTAAGTAATTTAATTAATTAATTTACAAAAAAAATGTTTCATGTTTTTTATTTGATTAAAATAATTAATTTCACGTTGTTCCTTTCTTTTAAAATACTATGTTACTTAAGCAGAGTTATTATTTTTTAGCTATTCTTTCGATTGGTATCATAAAAATAGAGTTTTTTTTTCTACATGTAAGTCGGTTCGATTCCCAGACAAAGCAAGTAATTTTTAGAAAATCTATGAATCCAGAATTACTTACTTTTAAAAATAAAATGAAGTCTTCTTTGAGCAAAATTCACTATCTACGATATTTAAGGTACTTCCCCTCCATGGCCCATAACTTTGGGACGCCCTGTATTTATTAGAAAGGTACAATTATTTAATGTTTACAATAAATAATATATTTATTAGAAAGGTACATTATTTATTGTTTACATATTGGATACTCGGTAAAAATAAGAACAAAAAATTACGGAATATTTTCTTTGTAATAAATATTATGGAAATCTATACTACAATTATCAAGCTGAGGAGATTGCTTGTTTATTTGTTTGAACGTGCTACTCAGGAACCGCGGGTCCGATTTAAAATATGATTTCAGTATTGGATAGTAAAATGATCGAAAAAGGCTATAAAACATAAACTAGTAAATAACGTAAAAACGCAAGCGCAGCTGTCGGCGGGTCGGCAAGTTAGTCATAATCTAAAAAAATCATAGGCATAATTACATTTAGTCGTTGGATGGTTTCACCAAAAAAAGTTGCCTTGTTGTTTTTTAATTAGGATAGATAACTTTAGATATGCAATCCACATCCTACAGCATAACCTCCAAATAAATAAGGTAAAACAAGATGACAATGATGTGGTACAATTCTTAGGCCAGCAACATTTGGTACAATTCTTAGGCCAGCAACAACAATAATTGACCGTTATCAATAAAAATAACAATTGATCGTTATCAACGGATCAACTTATGTCGGTCGTAGTATCGCAATAACACATACACGCACACTAACAGCGTTTTTACAGCAATTGACAGTCCCACACACTGACATTTTACGAAATATTTCTATATTTTATTCAAGAACAACCGACATAGGTCCGACCTCGACAAGCGCTCGCGCGGTACTAAATGGAAAAAGCCGGCTGAATGAAAAAACTACTAAATTATGGTAGTTTTATTTTATTCATAAAAAATTACCAAAACCGTTCTACAAATTAAAATTAATATCATAGTTTAAGCAAATGTTGATAAATATTTTGATATAAATATGACGTCCCATTGATTTAGAACTTCGGAGTTATTGAGGTTTGTTTCGAAGCATTTTCGGTCGATATTAAATTCGGTATATCTTTAGAATAAAAGCATTTAACGAAAATGTACTCTACTCTAAATGAAGAATAGGATATACGTAACATAATAAAAAATAGTTTTATCGCCCATATTCATTAGAATCTACAAATTAGAGCTGAGAAAACAGGTCTTCGATCGTTTTTTACGAAACATGTATCCGGAGAATGATTATTACTCAATATATAAACAAGTTATCTAAAATGTTTCTTACTACTTTTGTAGAGGAGAAAACGAACTATTATAAAGATGTAATTGTAATATCAAACAACTAACGCAAACCATAGAATTAGGACGAGAAAACCGAACAATTTCGCGATTTCACGTAATAGGCCTCTTAATGAAATGTTTTAAAATTTTAGCGCGTTTGAGAAAGAAGGACTGGTTAATAAATTAGTTTCTGTTTTGAATATAAGACGGTAAGTAATTTATCATGTAAACGAAAAAACGTATAATAAATAATACTATATTGTCTCTATAAAATATATTGCTGAACAATTAACACAGTAACATCTAGCTCCTAGGTAAGGTCGAAGCATGTGTAATATACATCGGTAAACAAAATAAAATTTTATAAAAAAATTATTTAATAGACAATGTTTTTGTTTGAAATCAAATATAAGTGATTTTTCGCAAAATAACAATAAACTTTATATAATGTATAGTATACCTAAAGTTTGTAATGTAAACCTTACATAATAAATGCATTATATAATATAATGGATACAACAAAACCACACAGCTATTTACGAATAAGCTGCGTATTGTTTCTACAACTGTTAGGTACTAAGTTAATTATAAACACTTTATGTTCATACGATATGAATCTAATTTAATTTCGCCTTTGTTTATGCTAATTTAAGTACAAAAGTGTTTGTTCATTTAAATGATTGTTTTATCATGTTAATCGACTTATCAGTAAATGTTCATTTAAGATTGATAAGAACTGCCATTCAAGTGAAGCATAAAATTAGATGGTTTACATTACATCGACGCGTTTCTCGAGAAATTAACACAGAAAACCGCTGTCAAAATCAAGCAGATATTTATCTGCTTTATTGTTTGATTATTTATTGTTTGAAATTGAAAAAATGTAACTTTCAAACAGCTTTTTTTAATCAAAAGTAAATCTTCACCGTAGAATGTTACATATTAAATAAATATATCTTACATTTTTTTATTTATATGTCCGATTTCTATAGCCGTGTTGGAACAAGTGTGTAAATCATACAGCACATTCATCATTCGACCCTTTTATTAAGACACCATGGACCAGCAACTCATACTATTAAGGGATCAATATCGGATACAATAGGATTGTAAAAGGGGGCTCATATTTTGATATTCACAAAAAACCAACTCTTCTCCACAATCGCGCGTAAAACTAAACTCTATATGTTCGTACTTAAAGCCTTATATCAGTTGTGATATGCTGTTCAGGATGTGGTAGAAAAATGGCTTCGTTTTCTGCAGTGGAAAATCAGTTTTCGCGTGAGGTAATAAAGCTTCTTTTCTTGATTGTTGAGCTGAAAGCTTTTACATCTAGTAACGTATATTGATTGAAGAGACTGCCGTTAGGTTTTACATAATTCTGTCTTTAGGGGGAGTATACATTGTAGGTAAACCTGTCGAACCCCGGTAGTCCGATTTATCCAACGTTTGTGTTTTCAGGAATATTATGTAACAATTTTCTTACAAAGAAAAAAAATGTCTACGAGTGGTGTCCTCATAACAAGTCGTAACGTCCCATATGATATTGGGCAATAGAGTCTTCCTAAAACTTGTAGAAATAAATCATAGGGATAGTGAAACTTGGTATAATTAGCACGTTTAACAGGCGGCTTCATAATTCGCCTAGCAATCCACAATCTTCATTTGACTCTCCGACTCAACGGCTAGGCTGGCTGGCGTTGGTTTTACGAGAATTATAACTGATCAGCTATCCGATTTTTATAAATAACTACTTCTTACCGAGTCAGTGACAATTTTTATAGCTGTACACGAAGATAAACACTTAATTTTATACATACAGCACCGTCAATATTAAGAAAATTGCATAAATACCTCATATCTTTACTCACTTAGGTACTTTATTAATAACAGGCCACGTTGATTAGTCGTCATAGGGCGCCACAGTCGTCTGTTCATTTTTTATTGCCCCCTTATTTATTAGAAGATTGAAAGGGGACTATGGTCGAGATGATTGCGTACCTACATACATCATCTATATAGTCCGAGAGCTAGCTGGCATTAATTTTCGGTAGGTATTTGAAACTGAAAACTTATCCCGCACCTCACCCGCCCATCACAAAACTGATGACCTGGCTCATAACTAGCGGCACATGACTTTTAAAATTGTAGGTTACATAAGGATCAGTACATATAAAGAATATATTACTGTAATAAAATTTTAAGTAGTTTCAATTACAGTTTCATCATCATAATAATTTCAGTCACCCTTCCACTGCTAGACAAAGGCCTCCCTAAATGACTTCCAGTTATTGAGGTTAGACGCAGTTTGCATCCACCTTTAACCAACAGCCTTCTCACTGTCCGTCCAGCTTGATGATGGAAGTCCGACGCTGCGTTTCTAGATCCGTAAAATTACAAAAAATAAGCAAAATTCCGATAAATTATAGACACCAAGTTTTCAGCTTCAAACGCCAGCTCTCAGAATATGTCAAAATATCCCCACTACTCAGCAATAAGTTTATCTGAATATCCACTTTAATGTATTTGAAATAGGAAGGGGTTTTGATTGATGGAGTAGATGAGCAAGTCAAGTTAATGTGGATAGCATTCATATGAGTACGTGCAGGGTCGCAAAATGTGCAAAATCCTCTGTAATTTTGGTCCCTCAAAGCGTCAATACGGTCATATTGTGGGATCAACGTCAAAGTTTGAAGTGCTTTTACTTATTTGTGTAATTCAGTGGTTTAACCAAAAGGTGCGTAGACCGCGTAGTATTTCAGCAGTGGAACGTTTTAAATATTTTTCGAGGCTAATAAATGCTTTGTGAATTTATCTTCAAAGTATTATTAACTAAACATTTTAGTATCTTCACAACAATATCAAATAACGTGACCAACCACGTTATTGAAAGTTGTTGAAAATTATTGAAATATTTTATTCGTTTTGAATAGAGAGGCCTAAAGTTTTTAGTCTTGTTTAAGATTTTATAACCTGAAATGGTCAAATAAGTCAGTGAGTCCTTATTCAACGTAGTTAACACAATTAGTACATAATGAGGCGATATCAGAAGATAAGATCAAGATCATCATATCCACCGCCGCTGTTGGCTAAGTGGGAGCACGCTCAACTTTCATTCCGAAGGTCGTGGGTTCAAACCCCGCCGTGCACATCTGAAATTTTCTTCTGGAAATATTGACAAACAATCAATCTCAATCTCAAATCCAAACTCTTAGGCTTTATAAATCAGTAAAGGTTACTAAATTAAGGAGACTGGGTGGTACTATTCTAAGACCTGCACTACACAACTTAAACAAACAATAAATTGTAACAAATGTTATACCTACAAACAACTGGTCACAAAATCTTAAACGAAACTGGTGATTTTAAAAATGAAATCCTATAATAATCCTTCATCTACAAATTAAGAATCTGATAAAGTGAATGCCCCTTCGCAAAAAGTAGCTTGATATAAGTAATTAGTCACATTTTTTGTTTAATTTGGTATTTTAACAGAAATGGAAGTGAATAAATCTTGTCAAACAAATGGCTTGCGGTCAGCGACATTTTGATACGAGAGTTATGGGTAAATAATTTAAACATATTGGAGCTACTACAGGCTAGTGGACAAACCACCTACGTAGCAAAAATCAGTTAAGTTATCACTGTCATCATCATCATCATAACCCTTATTTACGTTCCCACAGCTAGTACACAGAGACTTATGTTATTATTGCCTTAATTCATCACGATTGTGAATTACACAAGTCCCTCAAACTTTTCAAATTTCTCAGTTTATGAAATGCCGGTTTCCTCACGATGTTTGCTTTTACTGTTAGAACACGTGTTAACACAGCGTAAATTTTTTTTCTAGAAGAAAAATTTAGTAGTGCGCTGCGGGGTTTGAATCGACGACCTTCGGTAAGAAAGTCGAGTGTGCTCCCACTTAACCAAAACGGCTAATTATATCACTGTCATAACAATCTATAATACAGTCCACATTCAGGGGAAAACAGAAAAAAAATGGGAATGATGAATAATGATGACGTTCAAGTAAATTTTGTCATTTAGCGGACGAAATCTGGATTAACCAATCACTTTTTGAAGGACTTTGTAAGTTTAGGTGATTTTTTAAATAAAAGTAAATTATCTGTAAACTTATGTACTATATTTAAATAAAGAAACTTCGCTATCTAAAATCCTTCAAACTAATTATGATAGTGATGCAGCAATAAACAATCAAACATACCATCTATACAATGTCATAACTGGATTAGCGGTGGGCACTGCGCGGATCGTAATATATCTCTTCGATTGAGCTTTCGGGGTATCATTTGCGGGATGATTCCAACAAGAGTGCACATCGAACCGTGGAGGGTTATGACATGGACTAGACATTATTCATTGTTAATATGGTTGGTAATATTGAATATGGTTGTAGGAGTTTATGAACTCCAAAAGCTAGGTTTATTTATTTTAGTCACTGTATTTATGTTTTGTTTTTAAAACAGAGTGTCATATTTCATTACCTGCAATCTACTATAACCCCGGTCAAGACACGGAAAAGAATTGATCATAACAAAGACGCGCTTGCCATTTAAGTTTTTTACCTACTTCATTCATTCACTCATTCATTCATTTATTGTTATCAAGAACATTATTAAATAGGAATAAGAACTATGAACCACGACTCGTGACAACCACGTTCATATGGAAATCGATTTTATTGCACAAATGCATTAAATCTCCATCACAATCCTAAGACAATTCAACAACAACGGTGAAAAACTAAATGGGCAAATCAAACTGAAAAGTCCAGAGCTTGGCTCCTCCAATCCCATATCCCTGTCGCTGCACCCTATCGAGGGCGACTGCGGCCTTTTTACTTGTTTACCGAAATGCGGATTCAAAGTATGCAGCGATGAAATCCACTTTGTATTTATCGAATTACCTTCGTTTGTTTTTTGAGCTTCACACTGATTATTTTCAATTTGTTTTTGGTGTGATTTGGAATGTTATGATTTTTTTTTGTAGGGCTATTTGAGTTTCCTATATTTATTTAATAGTTATTGACTCTCACTTAAGTTTGCTAAATAATTAGAAAATTGTAAAGGAAAAACCACTCTAGGAATTTTAGTTTACGTTTAGGGTACGTTGTGATCTTCTAATTTTTCCTATACCTACCATTTTCTTATTATTTGAGTTTCTTCGTCAAGAAAGTTACTGTTACTGTATATACCATAAAAACATATATTCTATTTTTATTCTTATAGTTAAAGTATTGTTTTAAATGTACCTTACTTAGTGGTTAACTAAGACTTAAACTATTAATATTTTCCAATACAAGCCTGAACTAAAGTATCAGTACAGAATTTCAAGAACTCCTCATAACTCACACACGGCGCGTTGAAAGCACAAGAAGGCTTAAAAGTTTATGGAAATTAAACTTTCATAGAACCTTACCTGGTTTGTAATCCTACTAATATTATATAGGCGAAAGTTTATCATCATCATCTCAGCCATTGGACGTCCACTGATGGACATACCCCTCCCTATAATATTTCTAGTTATTACGGACGCTCGCAGCCTGCATCCACTGCGAGCCAACCGACTTCATCAGATCATCTGTCTTTGCTGGTATACAATGACATGTTCGTAAATATATCGTGAAATTACTGTACATAAATATGCATTCAAATGTATGCATCTTTTACTTTAAACAAAAACACAAATCCTAATTTATACTAAATTAAGACAATTTTCTTTTACCTTGATGATAACGGGAATGTATAAAGAATAAACGGATAGTTGAACCACTTGCAAACTTCACTATTGCACAGTGACTTACTCGTGACAATCAAGAACCAAACAATTTGCCAAGTGTGCTTGCATCATTGCCCGTGGATACAAAGAGACAGATTCAAGCGAACAGTCCGTCAATAAGTCTCGTCGGATCGGTCAGGGTTGGTAATTGACGGGGGTGGAATCGATCTAGGGTTGCCACTAGTTTCTTAACAGATTCTCATTAAAGTCTTATAAATTTTAACGAAGCTTGTGGTGCTGGCCTAAGAATTGTACCACCCTATCTTTGCCAGGGTTAGCCATTATAACACCCTAAAAAGACGCATTATAATAGATTAGGTTATAAATAATATTATGTACCTAATAAAACAATTGTATACTACAAATTAATTCGTTAAAGTTACCTAGATTTGTTTTAATACTATCATTTATTTAACATGGAAACATGATAATGATTATCACAAGTAAATGTAAATGAGTGTTACTTACCTCGTTCAACAATTGTTGTTATTCAGATTAAATAAAATTAAACAGAAGCCGAATAATGACACAAGTAATCCTTATCAACCTGAAAATTTGGTAGAAAATCTTCAAAGAATATGCTTAGAAACGTATTAATATTCACTAAAATCTTACCTGAGACAAGTATTACATGGACACGTCTAATAAACTAACAACTAAAATGCATTTATAACTCGTCTAAGTAAATGCAATTTATTTTAATCTAATGTGCAAATTCTATTACATTAGGAATTTCATTTCAAAAGCATAGTCTCGACGGTTCTCTCCCGTGTATTCGTCTTCTGATTGCAGAAATTGACAACCCTACTCCGGCCAGTTACAACGCCTTCCCCTAAAACATTGTCATCTGAATTTGTGCCCGAAGTAAATAAGAGTCCTGGGGAGTCAGTAATGGCGGCAGATTTATAGATTTTCCCGGGATCCCCACAGCGCGGATTAAATTACGCCAGCCGTATTGGCCGGCCGTATTAGCGCCTCCATTTGTTTCCTCACTTCGGTTTCATTTGAATGGCCACTTTGACTAAAAGATTCTGGAATTACTTACTGGCAAGGACGAATTTAAATAGAAATTTATATTTCTTGCCGTGTGTTGCTGGTCTAAAAGTAGTATCACCCCTATCTTCTCGTGGGTGTCATCAAACCGACTCCTTATTCGGTAAACTCTCTCTCTCACACACACACAGAACAGGCAGCTTCATTCTGTGTACTGTAGGTAGTTGCTAACTGCGATCACCAACCAGATTTGTAAGCATGATGATTATTCCAAGACTTATAAGAATAGGGGAAACCCAAGCACAAATTATGGAACGTAATATTATTATAGTTTGTTATCAATATCACATGATTTTTGTTCCTGGTCGGATGCAGCGGAAACTGCACAATCAAAATGCCTCAAGTGTTTCAAATCTTCAGCACTGTGTATTGCCATATACCTACTGTAGATAATATTCCGAAAATTGGTTTAATTAAAGTGGTAAAATAAGATTAATATGCTTATTGAATAACTGTAAGGTTGCTTTCTAGTTCAACGGTATCGTTATTTTGATATGATACAATATTGATATTTTTAACAAATAAAATTCAACTAAAATTTTATTCGTTAAAAATAACTCCAACATCATACTTTTTAAAGAAAAATTATCCAAAAAACAGTAGCATCTATTTAATCACTCCCATCTGACACAAGACTTAAACACTAGTTCCATACGAAAATCTTCATAAGTTATCTGTTGTATTTTAATAACAGTTGTCTTCGGTCACCCTTTGCACCCTAACCCTTCAGACGGGGTGGGTCACCCTCTCCTCCTGATTTTTAAAACCCAGACGGGTAACGGTATAAAAGCACTCACCCTCGAATGTAGCTACGAGTATAACGCAAATTATACCGACAACTTCGACGCATGAATAAGTTTTATCTTTACTATTTTCTGTGCCTGGTGTTATATAGGTAGGTACCTATATGTAAAATAAAAAAAAATATCTATCTATGTATTATATTCTATTAAGTATATCAGATTATTTTGTACCCGTAACACAAGTTTCAAACTTACCATGTAGCTAAATTTGGCTGTGTAAATTGTCCAGCAATATATAAAAAACTCTTAAAAAACACATATAAACAAATATAACAATATCTGCTTAATAGAGATCTAAACTCTCTGAATTTAAAAAGAAATCGATAATAATCATGATGATTCACCATCATTTAGATAATTAGGTAGCAACAGTAATAAAAATAACATTAGTTTACAAACCTCGTGTTTAGGTATTACAAAACACCATGAGTAAACAGATTCGGACACAAGACCTTGACATTAAAGAAATGTTATGATATAAAGATGTGTGCAATATTTATATTCATAAATTCATTATTTTCACGGCTTTGGTGGCTCTAAATGGTCTTTACTGTCTCAAACATAATGAAATAGGAAATTTTCGCTTAAGGTAAGCGGTTACCAAACATAAAATAAATAAATTTGTCATGAAAAAATCTACGAAAATAGCGGCAACATGCCAAAAACATTAGAACCAATCTTGGTATAAAGGTAACCACAATTTACTGAACAAATATCTTGCCAACTTCTTTTTACCCTTGAAGAGATTCCAATGAAATCCTTATAGAAAAGGTTGTGGGTAATAAATCAAAATGAGAGCATCGCTTCCCAATCTCTTGTTGCTATTACAACGAGGTACAGACACATTAATCATTTACAATTACGTTAAACGGCCTCGGGACCTAGCCGAGCCGACTCCCGCCGCATTGTGAATAGGTACTCAACTGACAGTGGACAAATAACAAAACTGGGTTAATCTTTTACCTCCCGCTACGACGGGAGGTTGAGTATCACCCCTTGCTGCCTCTCTTTCCTCCAACACTGAAACTGAAAAGGATAGCCTTCTCAAATCCACTTCCAAAAGGCTCTATCCAAACCAACACTTTGCTTCACTTAGCCTCTATTTACCAACAAATTAGGTCCCTATTGACTCGCACTGGGAATTTTTTACCTTTGGAATTCAAAAAAGATATATACGACCAACGCAATCTGCACTTTGTTTTGCGTGTGATTGAGTCTTTTTTCCCCTCATGTGGGAGAGTAGATTCTAGATTTTAGTATTATATTCATGTATTTGTTCCATCACGTCTGTACCGAGATGAAAATGCCATGAAAATTCTGTCCCGTTTACCCTGATGCGATAGAAAAGAGAGGGCGAAGGTATTACATTAAGTCACTACAGAGTACGTATTGCTACTATTTACTTTGTTTACCGTAGTCGAGCTTAGCACTGGAATTTTCGTATAAATCTATTTGAATTTTTGTTCACCTTCAAGAGTCCAGACGATCGTTGCTTCAATTTTAACGACTTTCAAACTTATTTTACAAATTTTGCTGAAATTTTACTTATCACTAAACAACTGATTACCACTTACCTTATGAGAACCTAAAGAGATTGGTTTGTTCAGACATGATATGCAAATAAAATTAATAAAATTAGCATATCAAATTAAAACTTGTTCATTACATACGCAACAAATTTCTTGTAGACATTTTACACAAAAAAAATCCGAAAAAGAAAAATTCTGTCATAATAATCATTTACTACCATCATCGTTTCACCTAATATTAAATTATATACATCAGTTTTTTATTTACATCTTTGATGAAAAAACACCATAAAGCATGAACCAACCAAATCATTCAGTTATCTTGTTAAATATATTTCTTCTCCAACGACCGCCTGTTCTACGTTCTCTATAGCCTGTCTAGTTTATACTACAACTATAACGATTTTAAGTTATACTTACTATATATAGTTGTAAGTAGATGGGAAATTATATTATTAGTATTGGTCTTCAATGTAAGTTATACAACATCAAGCAAGATCGTTACAAAATACTTCTTTCACTCGGAATAAAATCAATCATCTACGACATCCACTGCATTTAAATCAGTTTCCCTCAAGCGAATAAGGTAAAAAAATACTTAATAGCCGCGATTAAGTGCTTTACAAAAAACCTGCAACGCTTTCAAACCCGTCTAGACCCTCTAAATTACGAGACGAAACCGAATCAAACAATAAAAAGTTAAATTCCACAACGATATCGGTATATGTATTGAAATATTAAAATACTCTTCAACCTATAATTTCATAAAAATCGAGATATTTGTCCGCATTTACACGGTTAGTGATCAAACAATCATTATAATGATAATTCTAACTTAATTTTAACTGATACCTCATTTAACAATATTTTTTTTTAATTATCTAGTAAAATTGACATATTGGAGTTATTTAATTGTTTTTTTTTTAATATAACGGTTGTATTTACGGTGCACATGTTGTGACTAATAAAGGTTTATAAACCCAGTATAGGTACTTTTAAACTGTGAAGGTTTTGGAAAAGTAAGAACAAAAAACGCAAAGAAATGAAACATTATAAAAAGTTTTGAGTGTCCTGATATTTCGAAAACCGTCTCCTTGTTTTTCTTGTTGCATGTTACAGTTTTTCGCATTATTAGGTACGACTCGACGGCTCTGTTATGGTGGGATGCAATACGGCCTACAAACTGTTGTGCTAATAGAACCAAATGATTTGTTGTAACAAATTGTCTAATCTGGTTTCAAAGCTAATATCTGATCTTGTCAGAGTTTAAAGCAGATCAAAAACCAGCTTTCTATCCAAACCCAGCCACAGGCCTAAGAAAAGAAGGTGATCCATCGGTCATTAGAATTCGGGTCGGTAATGATCGTGCGCATCAACTGTTTTGTTTGTTATTTAGTTACAAAACGGCGAGGCATTAAATCATTCTGGGAGCCGCTGGTCCAGAAACCGAGATTTCGTTTGAATCTTGTATGAATCTAAAATTAAAAGATAGTGTTTTGTTGATTTTTTGGTAAACATACGATTTTCATGCTTTAGTTTGTGAAACTTTGTAAAATATAGGTAAAACAAAACCTTTACTCTCACAGGTACACAGTGGATATTACGTATGAGTAAGTCCATAAAAAACTAAAGAGTTAGTTCGGATATGCACGTTTAATCTAGGGAACGACATTTAAAGCAACCGATTCAAAAAAATCATCATATATTAATGCATAGATTAGTGCTACAATTTTTTAATATAAAAAAAAAGAGTGAGTGAGTGAGCACGAGTGAGCTAATAAACGTAACGTATACTTTATAACGTATAATTAGTATTTTCCCCTAATATACCTAGAAGCAGCCAAGATTTTTAGACTCAGCTAAATAACTCGTCGGTTACAAAGTTGTTACTAATATGATATAGTGGTATCATAGTAACTGTGTTCGGTGAAGGCAATTTCTACCGGGCTGCTGGCAACTGGCCAGTAGGAGTAAGCTTGCCTCGACACCCGTAGAGCACCAATACATGCATCCTGCACTTATACACTTAATTTATGGCAAAGTATCTGTGTTGCCAGAATTTTAGGTATATATTTCGAAAATAATCGCATGGATTACTTTGAAATGTTTCCATTTCAGGTAAATTTTAAATTTTAGCTTGTCTTGAGACGTTATTTGCAACATGATTTAGGAGAGAATACAAACTTGCCGACTAGTAGAAAATACAAAATTGGCAAAGTTTTCTGCTTTAAACGTGTCTTAGTTAGTAGGCTAGTCAAATCCATTTAAAAGGTTGATGTTACAAAGGGTAAAGTAAATGTTAAACGTGCTACGTTTTTCGTTAATAATTTCATAGATATTATGTAATTAATAACCTAAATTATAGGTACTCTTGTAATTATACGCAAAACAAGACTCCCCAAAAGTAACAATTAAATATCTCCCTGTTATGTATTTCCTGTAGGTAGATTCCATTTCAAAATTCCAGACATATACATTATCCATGCGGGCAAAAACTAACTAATGAAAAGGACCTTTCCAACATCACCCTCATATTTTTCATTAGTGTCATTAGGTCTTCAAAGCACCCTTTTTTAAAGCAATGTTTACTAGGATTCTCGTGTAGCTAATGGACTTAATTCAATGGGTTGTTTAGCAGTAATCCCAATGCAGAATTTGTAAATTGACTAATTCAATTACATTCTTGATATTATTTAAATTGTAAGACTATGTCAAAAAAACTTTTTAAGTTTTCAACTAAGAAGGGGTAAGATGATATTTTTTTATTATAGATATGTATAATGATAAAAAAAACTCATATGACCGGCGCAACGATCATGTAACTTGTTAACAGAGAAGATTACAGAACATATTTTGTTTAGGTTCTCTATGTAAATCTCAAAAATAATGTAAGTAATTGTATTCTATCAAAACAAATGAATATAAAACCAATATTTTGATTTCCATGATTCCTCCAAGCAATTTTAGGAGTGACATTGCAGTTTACCTATTTAAGTTTAACCTAAACTGTATGTAAACATATTTTTTCTTGGGTACCTATAAATTATTGTTTGATACTCATGTGTTAGCAATAAAGATTCAGTTTAATTTGCCTAAACAAAAACATCACCTCTACAGTACGTCAGTCACAAAACAGACGATTTATTTTTAACCAAAACATTTCAATGACCTTTTTGTCATCAATGTTTACTCAAATTAAATTTGGATTTATATTTAAAAACGAGCGCATTCCTATTCCTACTAGGAACGCAAAATACTTAAATAAATCAACTAGATTGATGTTTTAAATGAAGGATTGTTGATTTCTTGTAATTTTGAAATGGCAGCGACCTACATTCACCGTTCGCGCAGAAAAAGAGAACGCACAGCAGAATATTTCAAAGAATTGAAAAAAAGATCAAATTATCTTTTTACATAAAAACTTCAACAACTATGTAACTGAACGAAACTAAACAGATTAGGCCAAACCAAAAATGATTCTATTGAAAATAAATCTTTAATAAACGATTCTAAATTTAGAACCAAACGTGTTAAGCAGCTGTTTCTTACTATACGCCAACAAAAGTTCAGAAGAAAACTTGAAGCAAATAGTCAAAGATCAAACGGAAGAGGATGTTTAAAGTTATGAGATGATAGTCTCTTATCTGCAACGCCTGGCTCCAGACCCTGGCTTATTGCCAGGTTACTTTGGTTCAAATTGCTTCCACCCCGGCAAGAGATCTGCTTCAAAAATTTAATGAGAATATCTACATGTAACTTATGTATTTAATTTTATCATTCATGCTGGATAGGAACCTTATCCTTATCTTTTATTTGAGCAGTGCAACTACAAGTTTTCAAGAAAAATCTTGTAAAAAGATAAACTAAGACTATTCCCCAAGTAAAACAGATCGTTTTAAATAATTTTTAATCTCTTTTTTTCAATCGGCTTACATTACAAGCATGCAACATGCCCGCGGTAAGCTGGATTTCAGCCAATAGCTGGTTTAAATTGATTTTCCTGCAGTTTGTTGCTAGCACGTATTTTTTTACAATCACTGTTTTGCTGTATACTAAAAAAGCGATAGCTTGGCCATGTTGTCCACATAGAATCTCCTAAGCGTACGCACGATCTTCTTGTCATGCTGTAAAAAGAGTGTAAGTACACAGGGTGTAATATTGGGCGGAGACATAGTGTTGCCCGCGGGACCGCTCTGGAAGGACAAAGTCCTGAAGGATCTTAAGGAGTTGTAGGCAGTTTAGTGGTCTGTAATGGCAGGGGATAGAGAATCCTGGCAGTCTTTGGTATCGGATGACAAGGTCCACTTCGGGCAGTAGCGCCCCAGCCCCAGTTTTGGGTTGTTCGTCATCTCGCGGGAAAACAAAAGATGGATTCCCGCGAGTTGGCACATTGCAATTTTTCATAGTATTGTGTTCGTCATCTCGCGGGAATTTAAAAGTACAGTTAAATAAATTAGTATACCTACCTATAAAAACTATCGTGGTTTGATAAATTCATATTGAGATATTTCGTGTATTGCCCGTTTATTTCAATATGAATTAGTATACCTACTTAATTTTTCAACGCTAGGAGTTTCTCTACGGGATCGAATCAGAAATGAGATACGTAGTAAAACGCAGGTCACATAGCCCAGCAGATTAGCTCTTTGAAGTGGCATTGGGCAGGCAATATAGCTCGAAGAACGAATGGCCATGAGGCCAAAAAGTTCTCGAGGAGACAACGGATCGGCAAGCGCAGCGTCGGACGTCCACCAACAATGGGGACAGATGATCTTTTCAAGGCTGCTGGTTCACGGTGGAAGCAAGCTGCATCCGACCGTAACATCTGGAGGTCATAAAGGGAGGCCTATGTCCAGCAGTGGACGTCCAACATCTGACATTATAATGATGAAGTATATATTTGGGTCCTTAAGTCAACATAAGGAACTCAATGATTATCCTTGAAACAGTTTAACTATTATACCGATAGGTGTCTAGATGACATTTGTCAAAATGACAGCTGTCAAACTTTAAACTGCCACAACTCCGAAACGGCTTGGCCTAGAGATGCCGTACTAAGCTCAATTGACAGTTGTTAAAGAGAGCAACATTTTCGATGACAGCTGTCAAACTTTAAACTGCCACAACTCCGAAACGGCTTGGCCTAGAGATGCCGTACTAGGCGCAAATGATTGGTGTTTGAGAGAGCAACATTTTCGATGACAGCTGTCAAACTTTAAACTGCCACAACTCTGAAACGGCTTGGCCTAGAGATGCAGTACTAGGCGCAAATGATTGGTGTTTGAGAGAGCAACATTTTCGATGACAGCTGTCAAACTTTAAACTGCCACAACTCTGAAACGGCTTGGCCTAGAGATGCCGTACTAGGCGCAAATGATTGGTGATAGAGAGAGCAACATTTTCGATGACAGCTGTCAAACTTTAAATGGCCACAACTCTGAAACGGCTGGACCTAGAGATGCCGTACTAGGCGCAAATGATTGGTGATAGAGAGAGCATTATTTTCGATGACAGCTGTCAAACTTTTAACTGCCACAACTCTGAAACGGCTAGACCTAGAGATGCCGTTTGAGATAATATTGGTTATAATATTGGTTAAGTAAAGCAATTCATAAAAATTTATGATAAATTGTATTTTGTTACAAATAGTGTAGCTGTAATGTACAATAATAAATAAATTAATATTAAAAACAAAAACTGAAGAACAATGTTTTAATTATGATGTTGCTTTCTCTAACATTTATGTCGATTGAGCTAAGTACGGCATCTCTAGGTCCAGCCGTTTCAGAGTTGTGGCCATTTAAAGTTTGACAGCTGTCATCAAAAATGTTGCTCTCTCTGACACCTGTCGATTGAGCTATGTACGGCATCCCTAGGCCCAGCAGTTTCGGAGTTAACGCAGTTTAAAGCTTGACAGCTGTCATTTTGACAAATGTCATCTAGACACCTATATCAGTTTAAAAGTTAAACTGTTTCAAGGATAATCATTGAATTATATAAGTTAACTTAAGGACAAAATACATACTTTATCATCATCATTATGTCAGCCGTTAGACGTCCACTGCTAGACATAGGCCTCCCTTAATGATTTCCAGTTATTGCGGTCGGACGCGGCCTGCATCCACCGCGAGCCAAAACTTTTCGGCCATCCGTTCTACTAGCTATATAGACTGCCTATTGCCACTTCAAAGAGCTAATCCGCTGGGCTATCACGGTGACCTGTGTTCTTCTACGTACCTCCTCATTTCTGATTCGATCCCGTAGAGAAACCCCGAGCATAGATAGACCTCTACTACTACGATCTAGCTCTTTGAGCGACTCTGAGCCTGTTTATGAGGCCGAAAGTGAAGCACCACGTTTCGGATCCATAAGTCATCACTGGCAACACACTGATTGCATACTTTCGTCTTGAAATTATATAAAATTAATATAAATGTCTAAGTATGTTTTTATCAAATTATAAATACATACATATATTATAATTTAATAAACATAGCTAAATAATTTCGTCCTGTCACAATTATGCAAACTATGTATATATCTATAGCAAAATATCTATAGCTATTAAGTTTTCAGTTTTATAGCTTGAGTTAGTACCTACTTATAGATAGATATATACATTTCCTTTATTACAACAATTTTATTGAGTTGCCTGTACATAAATTCATTTGTTTTGAAATTCCCGCGAGATGACGAACACAATACTATGAAAAATTGCAATGTGCCAACTCGCGGGAATCCATCTTTTGTTTCCCGCGAGATGACGAACAACCCCCAGTTTTGTTGTTACTACCTAAAAGTACGTTGTATAAACACAAACACGAATAACCTTTAAAAAATTATTGGAACAATTTAAATCCAAACAGAAACAGATGAATTTCTATGGAATTTAACTTACCCCTGAGGCACGTCTGTCATTCAGTTAAATAGCTGATGCGTGCTTTACCGTGCGCAAGGGCACAATTAAGTGCTAATGCTTCTGTGGAAGCCAATATTGACTAGTTAGGTTCAATCTTATTTGCAAATTAGCAAAATTTTACGAAATTGTGTTTTAAATTTAAATGCTTGATATGGGAAAGGAATTAAAAGGTTTTGGAAATTTTTAACATTCTTTTCCCATATTACGCATGCATTCCACCGCCTCTTCTAATTCTGTTTAATAGTCTCCATTGAGATGTTTTTAATTGACAACTTTGTCATCATAGAAGTTTGTATCTGATAAGTTAGATATGTTTTGCTTGAAATTGATGATCACATGTTGTAACTCCCATAGTCGGGTAGAAAACTCATGAGATGATATGGGGTTGTAATATTCTTAAGCCGGCACATGAGAAACGTGTCTGAGAACCACAATAAAGTTACTATAATAACCCATGTTCTCTATTGTTTGCTCTGATGTCACTATTGGCACGTGGCAAGAACGTAGTATATTAAACTCTGGTTTCTTGATGCCAATACCGCTATATGACGGAGATTTATTTCACCACCAATTTCCCTTTAAACAATTATAAGTTTAGTTAGACAACTGACATTTTCCACTACTTAGGACCTTGTTATTTGCTAGGTCCGGTAGAAAACTCTTGTCCAATGTTTCGGTTTCTGTAGCTTACCCGGCTTCAAGCACGCTAAGAGGCATATTTTGTGGTGAGATGAAAATTGAATCTTAGAAAGGGGATCTATCCGTAACAGCCACTGAATGGTAAAAACCATCAGACTAAAAGACGATATTGAGAAGGCATTAAAAGACTTGAACTGAAATGGTTTCATTCTTGGGGAAACTACTCTGTTAAGCGTAAAATTGAATTGTAGGTAAATAATATAAATAGGATTCAGTTCGGGTCACTTAATTGTGTCTTCTATTATACCTACAATCAAGTGGATTGGATTAGTGGCCATAAACTTACTGCGTATTACTCCAAAACAATCAATAAAATCTAAACAAACAGTAAATAAACATTGATGACGACGGTGGAAAATTTGCAGAGCACAATTTAAATACAACTCAACTCAACAAAAAACATTCAGTAAATAATTACGAGTACCTTAAGAGACAATTTCGTTGTTATTCACGCTCCAGACTAACATTTTTATGACTTGCATTTAGTGCGCTATCGTCGGCGGCATTTTTACTAAAACGCCATTTAGACTCCTAATTTCGATAAACGTTTTCCTCAATCGATACTTCCACGAGTCTTAGACATAAACACAGAACATCGATCGAAGCGTTGAGTCTTTACGACTTTATTTTTGGCGTGTTTTCTTTGACTGCGTCAGTTAGTCCAGTGTATCGGATAAATATTAATAAAGCACGCTGGCCTCGTTTCTGGGAAGTTGGGAGGAGTTGGGAGGATCTTATTATAACCGCAATCGCACCTATAATTAGCATTCGAATTACGCGTGTACGGTGCGCCAGAATTATACCGAGGGCATTGTTGCTGTGGCTTCTAGCGTCATGAAATTGCAGTTATAGAAATACTCAGCGTATAATATTTGATGCCTGCTGCGCAGCTTTTTCCATGTTTTAGGAATATCCCGCCAAAAGAATAATAGTTTTGGTAATAAACAAGTTTGAAGTAAGTAACGGTAACTGTATTATTTTGATTTTTCAGGGAAATTAAATCTGGATACGCCCGCATAACCTAACAGGATGAGAGCACTACTTAACATAGTCCTGTAGGTTTAACATGAAGTATAACGAAATTTTAATAAATAATATCTTATATGGATGTTGAGGCCATACTAACCTCAATTTTATAAGAGAAACGACTTTTAAGGTCTTAATTTAAATGAACATCTTTATTCTGTATTCGTGGACCAAATAAGGTAAAACTTTTTGGCTCGCCCACTCAGCCTAACAATACCGTGCCGCCATATTTCCATCGATTGTAGAATTGAGTAACGTATAATTAATCGATTTAGTTTAACCCTTGCTAATTTGATTATGCATTCAAAGTCGATCATTAAAGTGATTATTTGACTACCTAACATCCGCTCCCGGCAAAGTCATTTTTTCTGATAACTACGCGTCAGACGTTCGTGTTAAGCTAACTGAATTTGGATCGGTTTGATTTTGCAGTTTTAATTTGAATGAATAATCTTTGTGTTCCAAGATTCGAAATACTAAATCATTCCTATCTATTGTAATAAAATTAAGATTATCAATACGTAAAATAATTCTACAAACTTGTGGTAATTAACACTCGTCTCTACTCTTATAATTGTTGATATGAGTGTAGCAGTGAGGTACAAATTTTTGATTAATTAAAACGTGAGACGCAAATAAGTATGGCCCATCGCACTGAATCTGTTAATATATCCTTTGAGGTCTTTAAGATGTAATTGAAGTTAAATTGTCAATCTCATTCCACGTTCATCCCACATTTTATCCTTAAATCAATGTGTGTAAGTAAAAACAAAAGAATGACTCAGTGAAGGCAACGACCGCCGTGCAGGGTGATCTTTTGAAACGCAGCATTTATACAGAAAGCAGGTTGTCTGCGATAAAAAAATATTTTCAGTTTTTATAAAGTAACATAAAACTTAGTTCATTGACTTTCAATATGGTAACGGTGAACGCTAAAAACTAATATTTTTTGTGAAATAATTTTGTTTGTAAAAGATCTCAAAGGTTATAGCATCGGAAGTAATAGGAATCGAAATTGTGTTTATGCAATGTTTGCTACGAAGTATAGTCACTGATTTAAATATATAACAACCCCATTCCCGGATCTTGAAAAACCGACTAAGTGATTTACGGAAAAAGTGCAGCATGTACTTATTACTTCATAACTTACTGCGATAAGATAACCAACCGACCTGATAAGCAGATGATTATATGGCTCAAGACCATGCTGTGTTGTAGAACGTACATGATAATATAGTACATCACACAGAAACATCTCATATGAGTTCATTGAAGATGTAAAGAAATGCATTCAGTAACTCGAAACCCTTGTAAATGCATCCAGATTCCCGAATAATTGTCGACGGGTAAGGTGACGAGAATAACTGAGACACGGAGCCCACGCTCGTACAGTCGCCGCTTTATTTACCTATTGATTAATTGCCTTATTTGTTTAGTGTCATAAGATCCAATGGGCCGGCTAGCCGAGTAGGCGAATGCGACTAATCTTTAAGCAAACTTGTTTATGTTTTATCAACATTTTTATTTATTGATACAGCAGTACAATGACATCACAAAACGCGGAATTCTAAATTTGGATTAAACTTTTAGAGATGACTGATGTACAGTCACGTTGATGGTAATTACAAAGTTGCTCTCGAATAAGGTACCTAATGGCTTGAGTGGAATAAGTGAATCAAGTAATTTTCAGCTAAACTGCGACAACGGGCGAGTGCTACCTAAATGGTATACAAAGAGGCGTTTTAGCAATAAATATGAAAGTATAATGTGGTGGAGCATGATACCGCTTTGAATGCTGAACTCGTACTGAACTACAAACACAGGCAACGCGGACATGTGTGGGTAACAGGCACACAGGGCCGCTACCGTGGGAAAGCCTGCTTACACGGTGTGAACAGTATACTTATAAAACATTCATTTGTTATTATGATGCGAATTCCACCACTCAAAGGCAAGTTCATCGCTTCAGATCAACCCATTGATAACACCGCCTTTTGTCAAACGAATAAACATATTTTTTTAATTTGATGAGTCGCAACAACATGACGTGATCTCTAAACGACATTAAGTCCCCAAAGTAACCGCAACAAAAGCAAATCGACGAAGCGATGACCGTTGCTCTCAAGGTAGATATTCATTTGGATAATGATATTCTGCGAATTACTCCGTGTTTATAACCATAATGCCTCGGATCGTAGTGTGTCCGAAGTCCGAATCGAGGTTACACACAACCACACAACGACGTTATGCCTTCACGTGGCAACAACGTACTGTAACCCATCCGGACAAAGTAGAGCTTTGGAATACCGTCTGTTTCCACCGTTTAGGTGTGAGTTGCTGGTATGTGCGGGGGGTGGGGGAGCTCTGAGTTGGTTGGTGGGAGTCTCGCTCGGCAGACGTCACCCGCACACATACAACGCACGCTCACAAGACTACATGACCGTGGCATTCCATCGGCATCACACACACTTGCAGCGCACCTTATTAAAACGAGACGCGAATCGACGACTTATCGGGCAATTAGTCGTGGCTCACGTCAGTTATTACTGCGTGAAGGAATCCTGGGCGGAGTACATTGATTGCTTCTTGTCACCAACGAGCAAAAACTGTCTTGGTAATGCCGGTCTAATTGACATTACTTTAGGTACCTTTTCTTATAAATCTACAAACATTACAAAATACCCGTTTTGTTTCCTTCACAATTCTAAAATCTAATCCATATTTACAACGTTAAAAAGAAAAATTTTGTCGGTTTATTATTTAGGTAATTCGTGTAAATAGTGACAAATCAAGCGATAAAGGTCAGAGCCCGCAATGGTCACCGTACGTCACGTTGATATCGCTCGCGTTCGGTGCAAAGCTCTCGGAGTGGGGGGGCTTAAATCGGCACGCGCTAGGCTGGGCGCAGTGCGCAAGTGCGACTGATAACAGTACATAATGAAGTAGCGAGCAGAAGTTTCACTCAAAGGCCACTAGACTAACTCTGTATTAATCTATAATACTGTAGATATGAAGTTGTAATCGGTGAGACGTCCGTCTTAGATAAGTTCGTGTAACAGAGTGGACACGAATATTAACTTGAGAACTTTTAGTAATTCTCTAAGGTAATAATTTTTTTGAGGAAACGAGTTGATTTGTTTAAATTTATTCCTCATATACATAATTATAGACAATAAAAACAATTAATAATTTGATGTCTTTGTTAGACTTGTTGACTTGTTTGACTAAGTTGCACTAATTTTAAACACAACTGAAATTAAAGTTTCATGCCTTTGTCTCATATAAATAGGGTCTATTTTCCAGCTTGTGAATATAATAAGTGAAACGGCTAACTCTCAAACGGGTTTCATTTCTCGAGCTGTCAACTTATGAAATATAATTCTGTTAACAACACAGCATTTATGTTGAGCTTAAGCTTTCCGTTAATTAGGCTTAGCTAAACTTTTCATGATTTAATTATTCACATAGTAATTATGACATGTGCTAATGCGATGTGGTGTGATTAATTCAATTAAAACAACATTATTT
The DNA here is from genome assembly GCA_963691955.1 of Chloroclystis v-ata. NCBI lineage: Eukaryota > Metazoa > Arthropoda > Insecta > Lepidoptera > Geometridae > Chloroclystis > Chloroclystis v-ata. The sequence goes on along the minus strand of OY829902.1, from coordinate 2,351,838 downwards.
ATATGTTAATTTTTAACGGTTTTCAAGTCAAATTTTGTTAAGTACACCAACTGATTATTTACGAGTACATTTAGGCGCTACAGATTAACATTACTTAGAGCATAGATGATTATTTTTATGCAATTTATTTTGACAATTAGTTTTTAAGTTCTTAGTCATATAAACATTGTAAACAACAAAAAGATGTAGGTATAAAAAACGTAAATTTTGACACAAATCATTTTCCCGCCTATATTTGCATAACGGCGTCTGACAAAGGTAGCGCTCAAATATTGATAGATTTATGGGTTGCTATAAAATATACAGCAACAACTCAGCTATATTGTTATTATGGCCATAACATTATGCGTATTGGCCACATCACACCTACGATTCGGCGACAAGCCTTTGATCGGAGATGAAGACATTTTAAACCCCTACGCATTCGTTTTGAATAAAGTTTTATTAATTCAAATTATTTAAATATCTTAGAAATTAACATTACTGGACTGTGTGTCTACTACATAAAGACCCAAAGTTTCATTAAATCTGTTATCCATCTTAAACCATACAAATATCTTTGTACAACTAAACAAATGTTAGTAAAACTTCATTTTTTTAAATAAAATAGATGAGTTATTATTATATTAAATTGACGTGTTAAGTAAAACATTTCATCGCACTAATAATATACATGCAATTTATCAGTCATTTAAATCCTAAGCGCTGATAATAAAGTGACTTCTTTGAAAACTGGTAACTTAATACAAAAATTACTTTTTAGGTACCTATCCAGTCAATTAAAAGTCGAATTTTCAAATTTATTATCTCTCACAAACCTTAAAATCATCCCCTAATCTGCTTTAATAAAGTAATAACTTTATTATTAGGTTAATAAACCTATCACAACGTATCAAATTCAAAATAATAACAATGTTTGTACTTAACTTCAGACAAACCTTTTAAGCGCATCAGTCTCGTATTCTTAATCAGAGTATGAGACACATTACCGGCGTCCTTGGATTCACATTGTGTTTTGCATTCGTAGCCGGCCCTCGTTCAATGACATCGGTTGAGGCTTGATATGTCAACATGCTGGCAGATATTTAAGTGTGAGACGCAGAGTTTGTGGCAGGAAGTTTGCAGATTTCCATAGGAAGTAAACAGGTTTTGGTAGAAGAAATACTTCCTAGTACGCAACATAAGGCAATGGACTGGCATAAAGAAGGCAAGAGATCATGATAAAGAATCAGATATAAGAAAAGAAAAGTTTAAGAATATGACTCAGCGGTCGTCTTTAATAATCGAGAAGCACTATTAGAAGAAGCGTTCCATTCCATATTATTTTAATGGAGATTTATTATGTCAAGATTTTAATCAGAGTATGAGACACATTACTAGCGTCCTTGGGTTCACATTGTGTTTTGCATTCGTCGCCGGCCCTCGTTCAATGACATCGGGGTTGAGGCTTGCAGGCGACATCTCAGCTATCTTCTGATCTGTCAATATGCTGCGAGATGTCTAAGTGTGACACGGGCCGTTTTAGTGTGACAGGAAATTTGTAGTTCCGTAAAAAATGAGTTTTTTTATAAATTAAAAAAAATATATCATTTCTGAGACACCAGAGACCATCCGAACCTATTTTATACCGAAGATTTAAAAAAAAATTCATACTCACAATAAATAGATCGCAGATCTTTTTCTTGCAATATATTTGATTCATGTTACTATTATTTTTTCGATTAAATACACTAATTAATTTCAGCTTCATATAGCACATTCAATGCCCAAGCGGAAAGCAGTTCACAGAGATCGCCGCTACACCTCCTTGTACATACGGATTTAGTAGCGAGATGCCTACTATCGCACTTAGTTCATTTTTCGAGCGTATGTTATGAGCACTGATAGTGACACAGTTTTCTCCCTTTTTCTATAAAAAGGGTATCAACAGCTCGTACAGATAACACTTAATCGGCATATAGCATGGCACGTCACAGCGCGGCTGCGTCGATAAACGTATACACTACAGCTCTACAGCTTCTGGCCTCGGATCTCAAGCTCACCTTATCTCCTATACTATGTAACTTAAAAGTATAGTTAAGTTGTCTTATACATGTTGTGTTAGATGGATTGTTATAAGTAATTTTAAGCTTATGTAGTTTCGAGATGCCCTAATTCCGTAGTGTTGGGCGTAATTAGTTAGATAATAGTTTCAATTGATAAAAGACCTTCAATAGTCTTTCCTATAGCTTCATCATATCATAACTCAACAGAAGCTAGTTTAGAAATACAAAACCTAAAATCATTAAATTAGATTTTCCAAATTAACAAAAGACTCATTTTCGCAATATAATGCTTTGGAAAACAAAGCTTTACAAAGATAACAAAAACATTCCAAATACTTAAACTCTAGAAAAAAATAATCCAAAGTTGCTACGTAAAGCACCCATTCATATCCTAGGAACATAAAAAGCCCTAATCAAAGAATGCTCAGTATTACCCACATTGTAGAGACAATGAGCGAGCAGTAGGCGCCCCGACGCCCACGACGCTGAGATAAATTTCCTCCTTGTTTCTACGTCTCCTTTTTACATTGAAGCACTTTATACGCAGTAGGCTCTCGGTTCGGCTAACGATGGCTCAAGTTATAAGCGCCAGCAATTAGAACTGGGATTTGTAAATAGGTTTCCACATTATCAGAATAAAATGTAGTAAGATATTACATTAAAAAAATTAATGTGTTTACATAATCACGGGACTTATCTCTTGAAAAAGTGCGGCTTGGTGAATATCACAACATATTTTTAGGGTTCCGTAGCCAAATGGCAAAAACGGAACCCTTATAGATTCGTCATGTCCGTCCGTCCGTCCGTCCGTCCGTCCGTCTGTCCGTCCGTATGTCACAGCCGTTTTTCTCGGAAACTATAAGAGCTATAACGTTGAAATTTGGTGAGTAGATGTATTCTGTTAACCGCACTAAGATTTAAGAAAATAATTGAAAAAAAAATCATAAAATTTGGGGGTCCCCATACATAGGACTGAAATTTAAAAACTTTTTTTTAATCCAACCCATACGTGTGGGGTATCTATGAATAGGTCTTCTAAAATCATAACAAAGTTTCTAAAACCATTTAATTCTAAACTTAATAGTTTGGACGTGAGACTCTTCCAAAGTGGAAAACAGAGTGTCCCCCCCCCTCTAATTTCTAAACTAAGAGGATGATAAATCTAGAAAAAATATATATTGTACATAACTATAAAAACTAACAACGAAAATTGGTTTGAACGAAATCTATCAAGTAGTTTTTTTATAATACGTCATAAACTATTTCATATAAACAATTGCTGCGGAAGCCTACATGGGCGAGTCCGACTCGCACTTGGCCACTTTTTTAAACTTATTCTCAGAACATACCGGTTCCTCATGATGTTTGCCTTCACCGTTATAGCACGTGTTCTTAAAGCGCACGTACATTTTTCAAGAAGAAACATCCAGAGGTACGCTGCTGGTTTTGAACCCACGGCTTTCGGGATGAAATTCGAGTATGCTCCCACTTAGCCAACAAGGCTCTAATTTGTCCGTAGTTTCTATAAAAATAATGATAATTATTATTGTTACGATATATTTATAAAATTTTACAAACCTTTGTATAATTTGTATGCTAAAAAAATATCTAACACGCGTAAAAGCCATCAAACACCCAAAGCAAACTCCGAAAGTCTCCAACTTACACCAAACCCATAGACATACGCACGTCTATGCAGGCCACAGCCACAGTCAATGAACTGGCAGAGGTCAGGTGAAATTATCTCGTAGCCTTACGAGACATCTGACTCACAATGGCCGGATACTGTAATCTCTAATTCTGATGCTCGGGTATTTTGGAAACGGGAGTTTCGGCCGCATTTTTGGGAGTGTCGCCTATGATCATTTTAATTGACGAAACTAAGTTTAATTAGAAAATGGTATCGGAAAAATTACAAGATCAAACTAAAATGAAACTTTTGATGATGAAGATTTTAATCTTACGGTTTCTTTTTTCTATTAGATTTATTGGACGTTAACTATTAAGTCAAAGAACCATATTTGGCAATGACATAGAACCATTTTCCGCAACAGGTGTCTATGTGCTTTATAACTTGCTTACTGTCTCCTCGACAGACATGACCATTATTACTATGCCAGCGGCTTATTATTTTACGTTACTTCTACACATATAATAACACATACTTACCCTTATATTATGCGTTTTCAGAACCTGAGAAATCTACCAAAGATTGAAAACTGCCCATTAATATTACCGTAACGGACTAGATACAGTCAGTATAATTGTACGAACTTACATCTTTATCTCCTAAGCTAATTAACCTTTAAATAAATCATCACCTGATAACGATAGAACAATAACGGTTCCAACCCCTAATAAAACGTAGAGTCATGAATATCAATAACAATAAAATGCCGAACAAACAGGACTACAAGCCTGTTGATTATTCTGACAGTGCCAATCGTGGAACCGGATCCCGACTCGAGTTCACATTACATACAGACAGAAAGTCTTTCTATATGTATGTACTTAGTGGCAAACCGGCCATGGTCTACCTTTAGGTGACCAGCCACAGAGCTATGAAGGCGGAATAGACATTATACAATGAAATATTTAGGTAATATTCTCAACATTCTCTGGATTGATACTACAGATCTGCTAAAGGGGTAGTTGTCACAAATCACCTACAAGAAGAACCCAAAGAAGCAAATGTTTTGCTTCTTCTCACTCGTGGACTCGCCAAGTCTGCGAATATAATAAAAAAATAATCATCAAAAAATAATAACTTCTATTTGAGGATTACATTTATTCCAAACTATTTTGTTGATCAGCCCGTTTTCTATCATCATTATCATCATATCAGCCGTCGGACGTCCACTGCTGGACATAGGCCTCCCTTAATGAATTCCAATCGTTTCGGTCCGTGAACCAGCTTCACCAATTCATCCGTCCACCTGGTAGGTGGGATTTCTGTTTGTTTGGTTGGTTGGCAAGAGGGTGTCATTTCTGTTAGCAAAAAAAAATAACCAAAAAAAACGACTATTTTTCATATTCAATAATATGAGAAGTACTTTGTTTGAGAATATTCTATAATTTTCATCATCTATGGTACAGTTTACGAGGCTTGTCGTTCTGCTCTCGGCTAGCGAAGATTCTAGATTCAAAACAGTGGATATTTCTCCGCTGTAACCGCCGCGTTTTATATCTAACCGTGAGTTCCGTAATAAAACTTATCTAGTACAAATGCAGTTTATACTTCGTTGATTAGGTAGATATTTTTATAGCTTATGGTGCTTTATATATTTGCCCATAGCTGTAGAAACGTTTTATTTGTAATATTTCTAGTTTGTTTGGAGACTTCCAGCATTCACCGCAAATTTTCGGTCTTAATTAAATCATAATGATGAAGTATGTAGTGGACGTCTTACGAGACCGTGTTGGGCCCCGTGTTGTGCTTTTCTACTAATTTATTTCTGGAAGACTCATAAATAGTAAAGTTTTGGTCAACGTATAATTTATTCAAAATTAATGGGTTTTAATATACAATTATTTTCGGCTAGGCATTTGACCCATTTCAACAGAATTCCAAAGCGTAACAGCTCATTATAAAACATCAGAAAAATGTTCCCGCTACTGTGAACTTGACCTTTCAGTTCAACTAAAGCCAGGCTTATTACGAATGACAAATTACCGCAGATGGATCTGAAGGCAGGTGACTCTATTTTTACATTTCGTACTAAAAAGCCACAGTCGCTCGCAAAGGAAATTACCTGCAAATTGACCATCATGCGTCGGTATCAAAAAACAGTAGAATATATTTTGCTATTCGTTTATTTATGATGTTATTTTAATATGCTACTTTGTTGCTATTAGAACACGAAACGAGTAACATACCATGATTCAAATGTTTTTGATCGGGAAACTCAAAAACATTGGAATCATGTTACCCGTTTCGTGTTCTAATATTGTTAAAAACCATGATGGTTTAAAAAATGTATACTTTGTTGCTATTTAATTATCGTATCGATGTATGTATCGATTAATCGAGAACAGTTTTCAAAAATGCACTGTTTGTTATTTTTCCATTTCATAAACTTTACCATTCTGAGACTAGATAGGTTCTAAGTATAAATACTCGAGTCATAACTAAGAAAAGCACTAAAAAGAAACAGGAACTATAAACATATCACGTCCTCTTTACACATTACAGTCGGAACAGATAGGGTGGTACTATTCTTAAGCCTGTACCACACGGTTGAACTGAGAATATTGATAGCCAAAACCAAGTAATTTAAGTACAGTAACCGAAACAAATCAAAATATCTGCGAATTAGTTGAACGTTACGCATAATAGAATTTAATAAAGAAGCTTTCTCTTTACATAATGGTGGCATCCATTTGCTTGACGAAATGAGTGCAGGCGCAGTATTATGCAAGTGTTGGGTAAGATATGTGGAAAGCGTACTGAGTTACTTAATAAGTTGATATCTGAACCTAGATACTCGATTATTTCATCAAATTATAAGCAAATTAATACGTCAGTAATTCATAATGGAGAGCCCTGTTGGCTCAGTGGGAGCACACTCAACTTTCATTTTGGTCATCTGTTCAAACCCCGCCCCGCACTTCTAGATTTTTCTTCATGAACAATGCATGCACATTATGTACATTGTTTTCAAAACAATGCAACAAGCTTCAATCTTACCACGGGGGTAGGTAGATGTTGCTGTGTGAATTGTCCAGAAATATTTATTTATTTATTTTTAAATTATATGTAAATTGTATGTACATTATTGCATCAGGTGCTTCTGTAAAGACAATGTTTGTGTTTATATAAACAAACAATAATCTAATTCAATCAAAAAAGAATCGATCGTATTGAAAATCTTATTTATGAAACCATTTTACAGTATGATTCTAGCTGGATAAAACAACGTGATAAACTCAAGCACTTGGATTTGTACGGCTAGAAGATTCATCAATATTGCCATACAAGTTCTTAGGTACGAGTACATTCGTACCCAAGTTAATAGCACTGGTTTAAGGCTACTGTCACACGGTAGACTTCTAGTACATAAGGGGATAATACTGTAATGCAGGCTTTCTTAAAAGTTCTTTCCCGTTTTCCCGCCATTTTTCATTACAACATTTTACCTAATCTCGAATTTAGAACCTCTGACTCTACAAAAGTACTCATCAAACTTAACTGCAAAAAACAAACAGTTTGAAACACTGAGTTGTTTTATTAGAAATCCAGATAATTAGACATAAAATCCACGAAATGGATTAAACTTCTGCGCAATACCGAAATGGCAGTAAATAAAAAAGATGTGCAAACCAAAAACGTATACAAAAAAAACGCAAAGGTTTTACGGAGTGAAATCTACGTGGAAATATCAACGCGGCTCGTGCTCTGATGACGAGTGGCTAGGGATGTGACTTGTCGATTGCCATTGCGATAGTCATCAAAAAACATTGATTCTACATAGAATAGAAATATCCTAGAATATCGAATACTTGCTATTCAATATTCTAGACAAATTTAACCTAAGAAACCATTCATAGCTTGAGGGTCTTTCAAGACAAATAAAATGAAATATTAATATTATATTCAAAAATATCTAATTAATACTCTAAGGATTATAAGTAAGACTATATCTTAGGGAATATTATTCGGTATAACACATCAAAACCTCGAACATATTAAAACACAAAAATCGTGTCTTATAATGGGTTCAAAAACAACTGACATACTTGTAATATATGCAACTTGCTATTGTTTTAAACTGATGACAATGGGTCGACACTGTACCGGTTATAAGTCTTACCTCATTCGTGTGAATGATCTTACGTGCTTTGATTTATTAATACTTTTTTATTTAACCTTCAAGTGAAGTTTTAATTGTTAAAGTCAACATTTATTTTAGTAGATATGATATTTATTACATGTACAGATGCAGATGTAAGACATAAAATTTCGTTTGCATGCCTTATCCAACATAATTTTTTTCTTGCATTTCGTTGTACATTCAACCTACCTTCTTACAAAACAATTTTACACAAACGAAACAAATGATTCAATTTGTTAAGGACTTTTAGCCAAAATCAATATGATTTTCAAACAACCATTTTATTTTCTCTTGCTGACCAAATGAAGGGCAAATTCTAAATAAATTACGGAACACAATATTTTTTTGGATTTCATTAATAATTAAACTATTCGTATAATTTGATTATACTAGCTTTAGATACCTGATTAGTGTCCAGTTTTTATTAAAAACCGAAGCTTATTCCCCATCACTAGAGCCGCTTGAGTTCTCCGTTGTTGCTTTTTTCCCATTTACGAGTTTCACGGCGACCGTTGCCTGAAACTTACACGTACCCAGAATATAAATGCTGACGCTCCCCATCCCGCTCTGACACCCTAAAACAGAAACGTTTTATCCTTCTCTTCCCACAAATAAAAATGTAGCCACCTCAATGTTCAAATAGAAATTGCAATATCCATTTCCTTGGAGCATTTCAAAGTAAGCTCTATAACGTATTCTTTAAGATTGCTTTTTATTCTACAGCTTGGTTAAATTTAAGGCTGTTTAAGTGTGTGGAAGGAAAATGTTGTCTTTTTCGAACCAGTTGCAGTTAAAATGCTCTATCCTTGTTACTGGCCCGTTGTGGCACGGTTTATCTAAAATCATCTGGACCAAGTAAAGCTATTACTTCAGTGGAGACTTTATGAAAATGCGCAAACTTATTAATTCTGTCGTTTAGGTGGCAAATTACGCTCTCAAATTTTATTTTAAGGTGCTACGTTCATTTCCCATTAAGGAGGATCCCTGAAATACATTAAGGGACGAACTTGAGAAAGTTTAATAATTTCTATCACGGTACAGATAATTATGGAAAAGTTACAAAAATTCTAAGTATATCAAACACTCTATAACGCCGATGTGAAAGATTAATTTGAAGACAACATAATGTTAGTGATACAGATGATTAAATGTGCTTCAGTTTTTCTGATTTTTGTGGCTAGTGTGGTCTACTTGGTTCCTTAGTACTGACAGATGTTAGAGGAGATAATTGTCTCAAAGGTTTATTCTTATCCAATGAGGATTTTAGGAAAAAATTTCCAACCTACTTATTTACCTTTCTGTCTTTTGTATACTTTAAACCAAATATTTTTAACGTATTTTATCCAAAACAGGTGTAGCCTGTACAGGTATGTTTTAAAATTGTTCATTACTTGACTTGATATAGTAGAATGAACAACTCCACATAAAATATATTGCATAAGTGCAACCGAAATTCCTGAGCGAAATAGCGCAATTGCGCGCGCGCATCCCGGAATGTAGGGACATCGGCCGCGACCGGTTCCGAGCACACAACCTGCTTCTAGTTACTCGATTTAATACCCAATTATGTGATTCTATTGATTTTATTCTTGGACAATTGATTTTTAGGTCTTGATCCTTGGGAAGCGACAAATTTTACGCAATACGAGCTGAGCAGTACAATTTTACGCTCGTTATCATCATCATTAAAACCTATTATTATACAACCTACTATATAATATTTGGCACAAATCTCCATAAAAGAACCTTTTATAGGTATTTGGGGATTTGGTTATTAATTATTATTACCAGGCGGGATAGTGACAGTAAGTAAGTAGACAGTAGATAAGTTACAGTACACAGAACGACTATACCACCAGTCTTCTAGTATACTAATATTATAGCCAGTTGAACTAAAGATGATTAGGTAAACGATAAACGAAAAGTAAGCCTGTTTGAATTAGAAACTGCCTATGCAGGCAGAAATAATGATAGTAAACATTTTTCAATCAAGTTTTATGAGATCAATTGAATTTAATTATGAGATCTATTGAATTTTATTTGTATGATACAAGTCATAAAGTGTAGTAAACAGAGGAGAGGGTGAAGGGCGTTGACCAACCAGCGGGTGGCTAAAACGTTAATCTTGTACGCTTTCTATTATAGCAACGGTCAAATTGCTTATTGATTGAATAAATTAGAACGTGTCGCATTGACTATTTGTTTTCCGTATTTAATTTGGAAACAGGACTTTGGCCCTAATTCTGGCAGTTTTCACGATTTTTTGGACGCTGAACTATTATTTATTAGTTTTACATGACATTTGGGCCTATGTGGCCAAACTCCGGCGCTGGTCAAAAGACGCGAAATCAAAAGGCAGCTTTGTTTACATTTTATATAATATAACAATATTTTCGTTACCTCCTAATCCTAATCGTGATCATAAGATTCAAAACTCTATTACATTTGACCATTTTGCTTACTCTCTAGATCGTTAAATATTCTCAGTGAGTACGCAGAAGAATAAATTTCAGAGGTGCAAAACCTAGAAAACAAACGCTTAAAAATCATCAGTTTTAGCTAAAACCTAACAATGTGTCTTTGTAATTAAGTGAAGAAGCGTCAGCCTTCGAGAATGTTCGGATCTCATTTCCATGCAAATGAGGGTAGTTGTTACACACGCCGTGATGGCTGATTCATATTGATCCTGCTTCATTTATGCAGTATTGTTTACGTCATTAGAATAAAAATTATAGGGAGTTGTTGTTGAGCAGCATTTCAATATTGTGAGTTATTAGCAGTCTAGTGCTTAGGTACATGATTAGGTGTTCCTGAAATTGTAAGTTCATGGGCTAAATATACATAAATAAACTTTATAACATGGTTGTCCCTGACATCTGTTGAGTCCAGGTCCAAGACTTGAAAATTGAAAATTTATATGTAAGTATGACTGTTGGGAAAAATTTGACGTAAGTTACCTTTGAATGTATATAGGTAAGTGTTATTATTCATATTAATTCGATCATACACGTCCATGTTACAGCTTATGTGGCATGGCCCGGATTTCGGTCCGTGACCGTGAGACGCAAATTATACAGAAAAGTCATACGAAATACACAGTGCGTCTACCATTGTGCATTTAAACAAAAAAAAACTCAGACTAGAAAAGGCAAGTCCAGTCAACTGCGTCTTGTCCTCAGCTAATCGCCGCTTCTGTATTCTTGGTGCTTGGCATGGTTATCTAATGTGGTTATATATGTATAATAAAACTCTATGTTTGTATGTGTATGTATATCAGAAATCTAGCATCCGTAACACAAGCTTCGATCTTACCACGGGGCTAGATATTGCTGTGAATTGTCCTGCATTATTTATTTATTATTTGTAGCCCGTAAGCTATTCAACACCTCCGGACTATTTAAGGAAAACCTGATTTATTCGCAAAAAATAATACAAATAATTAATCAAAAGTAAATCAAGTACGTGATAATCTAAACTATCTTAATATGCAATCAGTTATAATTAGTAGAATGGTAACGGGTTTACGTATATTGTATAATGTTTGCCCACGAATAATTACATGCTGCTCACATCAGCGTTTCAGGGCACGTGGCGCCCTCTTGACCCTCGCGTAGGGTTGCCAGGAAGATGGACACCTTGGGAGGTTCTAGAGTAGAATAAATAAATAAATATTGCTGGACAATTCACAGCAATATCTAGCCCCGTGGTAAGATCAAAGCTTGTGTTACGGATACTGGATAATTTGATACACTTATTATATTTAAGATAGATATTTTTAAGGAATGAAAGTCATGTGACAAGAAGGACGTTAAGTATGAGAGTAGATGGGTATGCCAGGAGAGGTAGGCCAAAGAAAAGATGGATGGACTGTGTGAAAGATGACATGGTGTAAGAAAGGAGTGAGTGTAGATATGACGGCTGACAGAGGAAAGTGGAGAGAGAGGACGTGTTGTGCCGACCCCACATAATCTGGGAAAAGGACTAGAAGATGATGACATAAAAAACACATAGACACCCGGAACAAATATTTGCAGAACGTACAAATGTTTGTTCCGAGGTGTAAATCGAGCCCGTAACCACCTGCGTCGCAGGCGAGGAGAACGGATGGCCGATGGGGTCGAAATTTTCTCGAGAGAGACCACTATCGGCAAATGCAGCGTCGGACGTCCACCAACAGAAGGATAGTTCACGGTAGATACAAGCTGCATCCGAGCGTAATAACTGGAAATCATTAAGGAAGGCATATGTCCAACAGTCACCGTCTGGCTTAAATGATGATAATGATGACCTTCTATTATATTTCCTAGAATGTGCCCTAGCCGTGCAACCCTACAGAACCCCCTACGAGCTAATGCCATTCCAGTAATTAGGATATGCTTGGGCATAATTGATGCAGTCATAAACTAGGTGCCTACTCCCAGTTAATTATGATGAGAAAGCCGAATTGTGTTTGCAGTTTACACCTGTATGTTATCAGATGTAATAGACTGTTTACGAGCTTACATACGAGTAATAATATGATCTAATTTTATATGTAAATAATAATAATACGAATAGTTGCTTGGGCATAGGTCCCGCAGTAAAAAAAAAGTTGCCGAAGTTTACTCAGCAGCATTTAGCTCCGCAGTAAACTCGAAGCTGTGTTTCGGATACTAGATTGCTGATAAACTTAATATTATGCATACTATATAATTAGATATATATCTTTATTATACATAGAAAATGTTGTACAACCGAAACAAATACCTGCAGATAGTACAAAGATTGGTCCAGTGGCGGGATTGAACCGACAACCTTCTGCATCGCAGACAGATTTTGCCCACAAGGGTCTTCGTATTTAAAGTTAAATTATTATGTTAATATTTAACGCTACAGCACTACACAGTAGCGCAGTAATTAATTGTATGAGCAGTGAACACTTAGTTGGTAACTGGTTTTAGTGTCCAAACAATGGGAAATTATAATGTTGAAGGATTAAGCGAGCACGAGGTAATATAATAATAATAATAAATATTGCTGGACAATATTTAATATTCTTGGTGCGACATGGCTGTATATTACTTTGACCTATAAACCGCAACACCAAATAAACTATTACAAGAAAATATTACTACAACTAATATTAATATAATATATACTAGTAGAATATTTAAACAAAATTAAATCAGGCTAATTATCCATGACCAAAGATCCTGTCATACGAAAGTTGCAAAATCTTTGATGAGTTCAAAACCTACCTGTAATTACATCACAAAAACTAACCTACATAACTACAAATGAAATTACAACCGTATAATATTAAGGTCAAGCTCACACTATCGATTTGACGACCGGTGCCGCTAGTGGTAGCGACATCTGCTGTAGCACGTGTGTGCACACCTTTTGTCTACCGACCATATGCATTGTGCACCCACCTTTATACCACTTATGTCCTCAACTTTGATGTAGGTAAGCAGTTGAAGAATTATTAATATAGTGTATAGGTAACTGTTACTAGGGAAAATCTAGAGTTGGCTTACCTTCCTGATTTGATTAAACTTAATTATATTATTGGTTTGCCAATAAAGAAATGAAGTTGGCCAATGGGATCTCAGATTCTAGAACGGAGACCAAACTGATAATAAAACACAAAATTCATGCGTTTAAAAATATTAATAACTTCCTTAGTCACTCGATATTAAAAAAAATAATAAGAAGTATAAAAAGTGTAAAGCAAAATCTTGCAAAAGTTCAAACTACTTTTGCATTATAAAAATAAATATACATACTTATTTTAGCTGGTGGAATATTTTTTGATGACAAAGTTTTCGTTATTATAGTTGATTTTCCAGAATGAAACTACAACTAATTTATTCATCCAATGCCGATTAACTTGATATAATTGGGATCTTTTATCTGAATTTATTATTTCAAATGGCGAATTTATGAACAATCATTGATTTTTTACTAATAATGTTGTAAAGTAAAAACCCGTTTAGCACGCGCAAAATTGTAATCGTAATTGTTACGATTATATTCTGTTGAGCCATAGAAAAGATACTCTTATTTATTAATTAATATTTTTACATTTTTTTTGACATATTTTTACAGTTGAAACATGTATTAACCGTATTAACAAAAGTTGTAATAAATCAGAAAAAATTAAAGCTTGCTTCTGTTGGTCAGACGTATTTACTTTACTCTAAATTAAATAATTTTATAACAATCCAGAAATTACCAATATATAAACACTATGTAATTTTAAAAATTCAGTAGGTGAAAATGATTTAATTATTAAAAGTATCTTAACGGATTAAGAACTGAACCTTTAGCATGAAAATCATATTCAAGGTAAACTAACTACAACTAAGCTATTAAGATTAATTTTTTCTCTGAATCTCTGAATTAGGTACTTTTTGTATGATCAATTAGATTTGAATTTAATTCTTATAATTGATTCATAAAATTAATTATTTTAATTGGACGATGGCAATCACGTAATTTTGTTACAATATTGACAAAAGATTACATAAAACAACTTGATGAGATGACACGCAGCGATGCCAAACCCCGAATCTTGGATATGGACGTTCTAATTTCAAATTTTGAAAATAATTGTAAAGAAGCGGCCAGCATCAAAGTGCATAAAGCCTGCATAAGTCCTCTAAACTAGAAGTTAAGCTCTTAGTCACTATTTACTTTGCAAATTAAAGACACGTGGCTCATACAAGGCAGGTGCCCAAACAGGTGCGGTCTAAGTTACGACCTGAGTGCAAGAGCTGCCCTTATACCGGTATGTAGGTGACTAGGTAATAGCGAAAAACAAATAGAAGATATTCATGAATAGAACGTAAAATTTTATGGCCATTTAAATGCGTGATGTTATTAACTGTCAATTGCAAATTGAAAGAATGATGTATTTTAATGAAGAGACGAATTTTACATTAGTACAATGAAAGTCGAGTATGCTCCCACTTAGCCAACACGGCTCTCCGGCAAGGGTTCGGCATAGGCACCAAATCAAAATAAAACATAAAATTTTTGATGACTGGTGATTTACAATACAGTCGTAGTCAGATGGCAACACAGGTTGGAGTGATAACAACATTATCAGCCATAATAACTAAAACCTAATTAAACGCTACCTGAACCAAAAAACTAAACATTGATATCATTTAAACAATACAGACATATGTTCAACACCTTTCATAAACCGGTCGGCGAAGGACATCCGCTTTTTGGTGGCTAAAAAAATCGAGTTCGACATTCTCACAGGAACCACTGCGCATCCGGTGCGCGGGCGCAGAATAAAAACGACCATTTGTTAACGTCCTATAGCCACAGAAGATTGCAGTTTATCGGGAGCAGGTTTCTCTTTGATCTAATTATAGTTGGAGAACTTGTTAAGTCCTGCAGCGAACCAATCGAATCAGAAAAGGTAATATGTTTTTGATCTGTCTGTTTAGAAATATTATAATAACGAAACAATAAAATGCACTTAAATTATACATTATACTGGGTAGTGTCATTAAGATGATTGGTAGTACTCTAACAATAATAAAAATAAAATATTAATATATTTTTATTATTAAATAACTTCTTTTATTTTATTTCTTAATGATTTTTGGTGGTCCGAAATTCCATTTATATAATGCATCAAAACGACCTACAAACCAACATTTCCTTGGTATAATTTAAATCTAAATCATCGAAGAATAAGCAATTAATAACCCTACTCATGAAGTATAAGGTCTATTTTGCTTCCAATTACATCAAAAGTGATAGAGCCGTATCATTCGTTCGCAGAAGCCAGGTAATCGCTGTTCCTTGCACTTTAGGATCTGTCAATGTCAAACAAGCAAACCTATTCTCATTATAAAAAGAAGAATAGCTATTAATACAAAATCGTGAGATTCTGAATCCTGATGACCCTAAGCCCACGAAAAATTAAGCACATTTGAAGCATAATTTGAAGAGTAAGTACAGAAGATAACATTTAAAAAAAATTAAGTAACTAAAAAGATCCATTAACTTTTTACGAACCTTGCAAAATCATTAATATTGCTTTCTCTTCAACTTTTACAACCAAAAAGTAGTGCAACAGTATTCATGTGTCAACCTAACAAAACGTAGGAGACTATAGAACGGTATGATGACCTCTAATCTACATACATACAAATGACTTCCATGCATGGCCAACAACAATAATTCCTCTACTCTACAAGCTAATCTAACGGATAAAAGTAACCAAACTTAATTTCTATCACTGAGTGATAAGATTCAGAGTTGTAAAGATGACGGTGGAGTAAGTTTGTTAGTCGTTTGGTAATAGTTTAAGTGAAAGGCTGGGTACGTGAGAAAAGGTACGCCTAGTGTAACAATGCCATATTTTGCCGTCATCTAAGCCGTGATCGATCTGTGTAAATATTTTATACTCACTGTTGCGTGTGAAGTGATTGTAGATTACTGTGATACTATTTTCTTTTATTGCTTTAGTTAAGGAAAGGAGTTTTATATTCTTACAAGTATCTCATTCAAGAATAATGACTTACAGTTGGACATAATAACTATGAACTGTATAAGCTTCACGAAGATTTGCTGAAGCGATTCCCCGAAAATAGTGTTTTTCATCACATAGAAAAGTATAAACTAATTTATATACCTTTAATAGCCATTTTACAGTATATGTATAACACCAATAATCTTAGTCTAACATTTTAACTTATGGATACGAAGCCTTATAAATATTGGTATAAATTTTTATAACACAGAATAAATTTATACAGTTTTTAATATATAATGAGTTGCTAGAGTAGGTACTACGATGTTTATTAATCGTTTCTAGTTCTATGAAGAAACTTACAAAAACTTGAATCGGCTTGGTTCCATTGTCCGCCATAATTGCTCTACTAACCCCAAAGTTAAACAGTAGGCTGAATTTACAATGGTGCCGTATGTTTGTCAAACGTTAAAATTATGGCGAAGACTTTTGCCTTTCTAAGCGGAACTAAAGTTTGCATTTGACGTCATTGAGTTTTGTCATGCGATCCTATATTTAACAATCCCTTCAACCTTACTTGACCTTTAGTTTATGTTTTTATAGCATTTAACTACTAATATCAAATAACTTTAAAACACAACCTAAAACGTAATTAAATAAATATTACTGGACAATTCACACAGCAACATCTAGCCCCGTGGTAAACTCGAAGTTTGTGTTACAGGTACTTACTTGTATACTTAATATACCTAATATTATACATAAATATAAAGATATTTTTATTATACATATTATATAACACCCAGACACTCAAAACAAGTATTTGCAAATCGTACTAATGTTTGTCCCGCGGCGGGAATCAAACCACCAACCTCTCGCGTCATAAACGTACCTTCGCCCGCTGCGCCACAGTGGTCGTGAGTATTTGAAATGAGAGTTATACTAAACATATGGATAAGGAAAGCAGTCTGTGTATCAATTACTACTGCCTTTAAGAAAAGCAGTACTTTTTCAAATTAAATCGGTGTATACTACTAATGAAGCCAAGCCGTGTTGGCTAAGCACACTATACTTTCATTCGTGGGTTCAAACCTAGACGCGCACCTCTGATTAATCTTCTTGAATATTTATGTGTGGTTTAAAAAAACATGCTCTAACTATGAAGGCAAACATCATGAGGAAACCGGCATGTTCTGAAAACTTAAAATTTTGAAGGACATAATATGTTATTCACCGACCCGCACTTCGCCAGTTGATGTGTCGAATAGTGCTGCTTATATCAGATTCAGCTGTTTCTTTAATTGTAATTTGTTAATAAAATTAAAAATATTTTCTGTAAAGAATACTATTGCTCGTCTGTATGGTCCCTGAATATACGTATTTTAATAATTTACTTTATAGTTCTTTGTTTTATTTCAAGGACATTTTCGGCATTCCGCTTATCATATTCGTAGCATGCTCTATGTTTTCAACGTTATCTGGGCTATTTGTATTCAGATCACGGTCTTAAGTGCTCAAAATAGATTTATGGAAAGTACTCCATTCCAAGCTTGAATTGTCTCGTTTCATTCGGTAAAAGCAGGAAGTCAATTCGTTAAACTTAGCGGTATATGGATAAGGATCAAGAAACTGTTTTTTATTCATTTTCGCTCACCTACGACAGAAGATTGAGATATCTATGAAATTATTAATTTAGGTATAAACAATGTTTATAAACAATTCTATATAAATCTGATTAAGAAAAGTAAATACCACCCCATCTCTAGACGACGGGCTGCACCGTCTTTTTGTGTACCTACTGTACCAACTTACTGCGATCACTAAGTCGTCTGCTAAGCGTGGTAAATATACAAAATAATAAATAATAATAAATCATTTTTTAATTATATTTGAAATACATTTGTTTCAATAAAAGGAGACCCGTGTTCGGTAGTTAGTCGTGATAATATTTGACTTGATAATGATGACGGCATAGAAATAAAGGTATCGCTACATTTTCTAAAGGAAAAATATGGGTTATTTTTTATTTGAAGTAAAGTTGTCTCTGTCTTGCCTAGTCTCACATATCGGTGCTTTCTTACCAATTATCATTATGAAACCATTGTCATAGTTATGTATTCGACCAGCTTTAAAACAAATGTTTTCAAATACTATATTCAGTAGGTACAGTCAGTATAATTGAGAAGGCAATGTGATTATTGAAACCACGCACAGTAAGGGCTGGAGTTAACACTCACTACTCCTGATGAAGACTTCTTTTGATGTGTAATAGAAACGTAGATAATATAAACATCACTTGTGTCACGTGATTAATTCATGTTGTGATTTGAATTAAAATAATTATTATTGAAAATGTTATGGGAACGATTGTAAACATAAATTGTATTATTTTCATAAACCAAACCCATACTATTCTGTTAATTCACTTTTTATCAAAATGTACTTACAATTTCTTCAACCTTTAAATAATCTTATCAATCGCTTAAAATTTACATAATAGGATGTACCTACATCATGTGTAAAAATATTAAAAAAATATCTAGTGTTTTTATTTTATTTTATTGGTCTTATTATTGGAACATTGGAGCTACAGATCATTGGAACTGAACTGTTACAATACAACACTTTGCTAATTATTGCTTGATTAGAACTGTTCAGCTAATTGTAGCGTCAACTGTACAACAGCATAACAAGTGATTAGCCGTATGTAACAATAATGTTACGCAATACTTGAAGGTTGCGATTGCCATTCAAAAATGTTACGTAAACATGTCACGTTTTGAATGATTTTTGTAGGTATAATTGGAGAGTTTGTAATTTTTGCATGTAATTACTCCGGTCATATTTTATGGTAAATTAAACACCTACCACATGAGGTTCTATTTATAAATCTGAAGAGTACCTACTTAATATTTTGTTTTAAAACAAGTTTAAATCGATTGTGGTTTGTCATTTCAATGTAATGTAAAAATTATCTAGAAAAACGTAGACGAAACTAAGACATAACTTTTTAAACTATCATGGTTTTTAACTATATTACAAAAATTATAAAAGTGTATTGCCGGCCGTCCGGCCAGACACGGTGAGTGTAGTATGTCGCGATCGACTTGCATTCGTGAATGAAACAGGTGGTAGTGACAGTGACAATCAAACTCGCAATAAAAGACTCAGGAAGAGGGTAGATCGTTTCGTTTGTCAATAACGGTCTGCCTACCCGCCGCCCCGCCGGTGTCATCAGTTTGTCCGTGAACATGGCGCTTGCAACAGTGTCGAAATATCGGAAAACTCAAAAACAATTAAATCATGGTATGTTACCCGTTTCTTGTTCAAATGAAACTAAGACAGGTCTCCGTAATAAATAAAAATACAGAAAGATTTATTTGAAATACATAATTCATTTTATACATTTGCATAAAATTCTATAGAATAATATTGCTGGACAATTTACACATTAATATCTAGCACCGCCCCGTAAGCTCGTAGTTTGTGTTACGGGCACTAAATAATCTGATACATTTAATAGAATTGGCAACATCATCCTCCTAGATAGATGAAGATATTATAAATGAATTAATTCACATGAAACATGAAACAAGGTTCACGATTGAAATTATTTATTTTATTTTATTTTATTTTATAAATTTCAAGAAAACTTACAGCTAACAGATAAGTGTTACATAATTATTACTGCTGAAGGCCAATTAAAAGTTTCCGCAACAATTCGCGCAATTGATGTGTAAGCTTCATTATTTTGTAGAAATAGTTTAAATTGAAAAAAGCCCCACTATTACTTGTAAACAAGGGATATTGTGCACGCATTGTTCCCTCGGCCGTAGGACAAAGAGATGCTACTTCCTCATTCAGGTACCAAAGATATGAGACACAGATGAGACATGAGTATGAAGTTACTTAGCTTACTACTACTTACTTACTAATAGTACTTTAGTTTATTTTAGTTCAACTGATTTTATGAGAAGGTATCATAGATAACTTCATGAATACTTACAAATGATATACAAGGTGAACTTCCTCCTGTGTGTGTCCTAAATGTCATATAATTGATATTTCGGATCGGATGAGGTTTGTGCTAAAGACCACTATAACTATGACACGTATACCTATCAGCGCGATATGGATGAATATAATATTAAAACAAAATTGTTAAGATAAGATAAGATAATTCTTTATATATTGATTATTGGTGTGTGTAACACCAATAATCAATATTTACTTATTTATTTATTTATTTTAAGGACTCCCAACAAAAGATACATTGATTTATATTCTAAACATTATTCACAAGGTCTTCGAAACTTATGTTCTTTTAATTACAGGGGGCCACAGCGTGCACATTACATAGGAACTAAAAACTACAAAAACGTATGCGTAAGGCGGTCTTGTCGCTTAAAGCAATTTCTTCCAGACAACAAATTGTTGAGCGGTATTCAATCTAAAATGAGAAAGTGTCCTATCTGGTCTCAACCCTTAGATTGTTACTCTTTGGGACAACCCTGACGCACCTAAGCCTAAGCCACGGCACGTATGTCCGCGCGGGGTGGCGGAATCGAAAATAAAAACCGACGGGGGCGGGACCATCCCCAAACATATTACGGGAATGTTGCTACAGGGCTGCCGCTAGGTGAAATTGTAAAACCTGTACTGAGATGAAAGCTAACTCTCATCGCTTCACTTGTTCTCATCGCCTTTTAATATAGCATGAAAACACTGAAGCAAACTAACTGCAATAATAAAATGTTTCCATATTTAAAAATTAGTTTGAAATAAATTTATTAATAGACGAGTTATACAAGATTTTTTTTCAGTTTTTTAGACACGTAAGTCATTGTATTTCTATAGAAATAATCTTCACTTCGACTTTGGTCAAAGAAGTTGCTGGTTTGATAAAATAATAAGTAAATAGATAAACATGGTAACTAAAATGAATAACCTAATTTTATGTTTGGTCGATTGTGTACAGCGAAATGTATCTGATTGGTTAGTGCTAGAACATTTTTGTAATAAAAATAATATTAAATTTTGTTACAGTACCTACCTAAGTATATTCGAGATAGTTTTGTATGTGTTTGTAATTGTTTACTCGGAGACAAAGTAGTTATGGTATATTAGCTTTGACCACGGATAAATACTTAGTTTTACTTAATATTGCAATATAACACACATCTTTAGTATTTAGGTACACTTATGCGAATGAATACACCCCTGTGTCGGCGGGTCGAGCCAGGCTCTTCGGAACGATTTTTCCCGTGATAATCAACCGTCGCCTGTTCGAGCATGTTTTATTTTTCGCTGTTACTCATAAAACGGTTTAATGGTTTTTGTTTTCAGGAAGTTAATGCAAGGTACCTGTTTTATTAAACATGCTTGCTCTTGTTTTTTAATTTGTATGATATTTAGCTGACATGAAGTACCTTAACGTTAAATTATGTAACAGAAATAAATGCTTAAATTAAAGTGTGACTTGCTGTCACCAAGTTTCTACAGTGATAGGTTTAGCCGTGCACGTGTGTATGCAACTATAGTCTTATAGTTGGAATATCATTTATTAATTCTTAGACAGTGTATATTAGGTAATCTGTAATAATGACATAAAGTAAGATAAAGCCTATCTGACTAAAATAAATATTACTTAAGAATATTATTATCTCACAAATCGCGAAACTTTAAACATGGAATGAGACTTGATTTGGTAGTAAAATAAACTAGGTACCAAAGTAACGAATCTTAGATTATTCCCTTCTCCATAAAATACCTTCAACCCCCTGTTTTAACTCCTCAAATAAAATGAAGATAGCCGTGAAAGTGAACGGAACAGAAAACTCTCCGAAATGGCTTTTCTATTCAATTTTCGATAGAGATTTTTTACCTACCCGCGGTTTTGCGTACGTCGACGGTGAACCAATAAATCTCTTCTCAGGGGCGAATTAATCACTTGACTTGTTCGGCGACCGGTCTGTCGACAGAACTACACACACTAATATCAACCAAACCTTATTAACAAATAGGTTCAGTTTCCCATGAACCGTAAACTAATCTCTTATTCACCGATCGCAAGGTGAAAATAAGAAACGAGAATAAGTATACGATACACTCACAGAAGATTAAAGTTCCCAGTAACAGTTTGTCTGATGATATCTGCAAATAGAACAAATAAAGCTAATTTTCGTAAGCCGTAAAGCAAAAAACACTTGATTAAATTTTGGGAAAGGGCGAAATTTAAAAGCTGTGTTGTTTCCCGCCCATTAGGGTTAGGGCGGCGGGTCGGGCGGGCGCGGGCACGAATTAATAAACAAGCCGGCCAAGGGCGCGGGCGGACGACCTTTGGGCTCCATCCATGCCCTGTTATGTTTATTTACCTGTTACTATGATACTAAATTGAAAAGGATATCATGTTCCCTTTAGTTTCATAGCGGTTTTGATTGTTTCTGTACCTGTTAATTCCATGCCGATTTAAATTTTAAAGTCATTTGCTTCAGTAAATTAGTCTGGCTAGAACTAACTAGACAAAAACGTATCTTGTCCGTCCAGAGTTATCTAAAAAGATTAAAATGGCAGAAGGACGTAAAACCCTCCCATTGCCCGACCGCCTCTTGTAAAATAAAATCGAACGTTAAAAAGCTTCATAAAATAAAAATGTACTACATTAAGAGCGATCTTCTACAAAATCTCCTCATCGTCTTGGCACTCCAAACATTGTCATTCAAAATCAGACCACGTGTACTATATTTCATCATCAGGGGGACACCCACCCTCGGCCCGAAAAGTCTATCTGCACTTGACATAGGAGGAAACGAGACAGATTAACCGTAGAAGGGAACAAAGCTAAATATGTTTCATGCTGATACTTTGGGCACAGACTACGGGGAATTTTCAGATGAACTTTATACGTGTTTCCTTTGTTCAGTATTTGGTTTAGGCTTAGGTTAAGGTAGAGAAGAGGTGACCTCAGCAACCATTTAACCATTAACATAGCAGAGCGCGTAGATTATTATCACAGTTTTAGATTTGTAATTTTAAAAATAAATATTTCTTGACTTCCAAGACACCTGGAGACAACTGAGTTGTGAGTTTCTTAATGATATTTTTTCACAATAAAGTAACAGCAAAGGTAAACTTTGCTAATCGAGCAATGAATTAAGGTTTCCATTTAGAAAAGGAAATGCTAAAATAATAAAAATAATACAGCAATATAAATTAAATAAACTACCACACAGAACTCCCAAGATTCAACAACAAAAGATTTACAGTACAATCACTTCGCAGATAAATCATCAACTCCACATACTGGAAAGTTACACAATGCTGAAAAAGGATGGTGAAATGAAATGATAGAACCATTTTCAGTCGACGGCTGTGAGATTCACGCACACTAGTAGAGGGGCCAACGCGCCTGTAAAAGAAGAGTTATACCACCATGTTATAGAGATGAAACTAGAAAGGTGTGCAAACAGATATGGTTCTGTAACATTTTTATATCCTAGTTTAATATTTCTGCGTCGTTTCAACTGGCTTAAGGTAGAAAAATTTTCAGGAAAAGTTTTTTCATAGCTTGGGATCAATCATTCAATGACTGAAACTTGAGAATATAAATTAAGTAGTTGAAATATATATACTATATTATATAGGTATGAAAAGTATATTAATATAGATACTATAGCTAATGATGGAGGAATACTATAGCTAGATCCTTATACCTTTGTTACAAGCAACGCACACACAGAAATCAGCGGCGTGAAAAGTTGAGCAGTAATTTATATGACGGTTTAAATAATTACTTGGCGTTTTCGGCACAATTTGTAGATGAGTCTGAGCTCTTCGGAGACGATTCTGTATTCCTGAGAAGTCTCAAGGTGCTTTAAATATTGAATGGTAAGGTCACGATAATATCAAGCTTAGAGTTTTGCCGAAATATCTGCTACTGTAATTACAATCTACCTATGCGAAAAATACAATAGATATAAAAATCTTTTTTATTCTGGGATTTTTTTATTTATATAGTGTTTTGTATTTATTATCAGGAGAGTAAAAGAGAGACAGATAAGAATTACCCTAGATAACCAATACTCTCAAAAAAATACAGTTATCCTATTTTTTAGATTAAGGCTTAAATTAGTCAGAAGTAGCAACACTGATCTAGTCACAAGGAGCAGCCCACACAACCTGCGCAAAGCGTGCTTCCCATAAAAGATTCCTTACCAATTGCCATCTGCTTGGAAAATAGATTGCTTGTCAATAAAAATGTAAATTCGCCGCTTCAGCTCTGGGCTAATTCATTTCCCAATGGAAAATCCGGGTGCCGTCAGCGGGAATCGATCGGACGTTAATTTCACTGGTTTTTTTTCATATTGACCAGCTTGCAGTCAGTTTGCACACGTTTGGGACAAACAATTGTAAAAACTAAATCTTTGTTACTAAGTTTGGCTTTTGATTGCAGTATATGGTGATTTTTGTATGAAAAGATTGACTATTATAAAAATCAAATCGACCAATTAAAAGTTAAGGCTGTAGGTGCACAATTGGCTTCAACGTATTTTTATTTAAAAAGTATTTTACTCACAGAATTATAAAAATATAGAATTTTATAAAAATCCTAAAATTCGATGGTGCCAAAAATCCTAAAACATAACTAATTTTTATTAAACTTGACATTTTTTTATTGTTAGGTATTGTTTTCGTAAGTTGCAAGTTAGATAAGTTATTAAAAAACTGATCCTTCACAAGACCTCTCTCTTTTAGTCACATAGTTCCACAAGCACCATATTGTCAGTCCTTAGCCTTTTCGCAATGATAAATGGCAGTTGGAGCTTCCACGAAACCCGACATGAATTCTAATAACACCGATAACTATCAGAAGCCCCATTTTCCGTAAAATAAAAATATGAAACTTGCGGTTCGCGAAATCGAAACACCATTTGATCCAAAACCCAAAACCTTGGGCCACCTCACACTCGCGGTGATACGCTTGACACCCTAATCAAATAAGTACCTTTTACCGTTACGGAAAGGTTTCACGTTAAAATGTGCTTAGTGGGGTGGGCTTTAGGGTTTGAAATCCGGCGAGTTGTTCGAGCGAGACTGGCTTCCGTATAAAACGTATTTGTAGGAAGGACGACCCAGAAAATGGGTATAATATACTCACACTCCCGCTCTGCCTCCACAGTCCCGCAGGATCCTCGAGAAATTTATATAACAAGCTATCTCCCCCGGACTCGGCTATTGTCGGGAAACACCACTCCCGCGTTATTTTTAATTATGTTTTTGCTTAAAACCTAAATTACGCGCGTTTGCCGTATTTGGGGCAATGAGCAGGCGAGATGAGAAATGGAGCATTGTTCCGTCTAAACTAAAATAATCTGCAGAGAATTTAAAATTTGGATTATAGCCTGATTGTTTGTTATTTATTTACAGTATTGAGACTAGTAGACGACATCGATAACGTTGCGCTAAGCACATGGATGTGATCAGAGAGTGTCAACTATGAGGGTACATAAACAGCAGTGAAATTAATTTTAATACATTTTATTAAGATTTTATTAACTTTTGCAGAATCAATTCACGATATTTTAATATAGAAACTTATCAAATACATTTCAAAATCAATCCAAATTCGCCTATTACCAAAGCGAAAATTGACTATTAATTCAATCCCAATCTTGTTCACAGACCCAATAAAATTGCCTTTAAAATCTTTTAAACAATTTCTCTTTCAATCTCGTAACAGGGGGCGCCACCCCGCGACAAGACGGGGCCCTACCACTTGTTTTAGCGACAATCCGTTCGTAATAATCTGAGATAATGAAAATCCTAAATAAACACATTATTTTTTGTGGTTGTGACTTTCATGATCATCATTTTAACCACATGACGTGAACTGAACATATAGAAAATAGGAAAAATGAGTGTCCCCCCTCCCTCTAATTTCTAAATTAAGAGGATGATAAGGCTAAA
This sequence comes from Chloroclystis v-ata, assembly GCA_963691955.1. Taxonomy (NCBI): domain Eukaryota; kingdom Metazoa; phylum Arthropoda; class Insecta; order Lepidoptera; family Geometridae; genus Chloroclystis; species Chloroclystis v-ata. Next base: position 2,325,517 of record OY829902.1, on the reverse strand, counting down.
AAAAAATATATAATGTACATTAGCACAAAAACTACCTACGAAAATTGGTTTGAACGAAATCTATCAAGTAGTGTTTTTTATAATACGTCATAAACTATTTCATATAAACAATTGCTGCGGAAGCCTACATGGGCGAGTCCGACTCGGACTTGGCCACTTTTTTCTATTTCCAATCCTCCATAATATCTTAGTGTCCATCCGTCGCTCAATATCAAGCTACTGTCTATTCGAAAACCTTGGTCTCAACAGCCTGTTTTTTATAACTTAAAATCATCACAATCAGTTCAGAAAACCTAAGTAACGTAAACAATTCACCTCCAAAATTATTAAGCTAAACCATTCACATAATCTTAAACCCACTTTAATTGCTTTCATCTAAAATAGTTACAGATTTTTTCAGTGCAGTCACTGCGCCCTTTCTTGACCTGTAGACGTTCTGAGAACAGAATGTCATAGGGATTATCGACTCACAACGACCCTAAGCGTGTGGGGAATTTTAAATGATTATTCTATTTATACTGTGGAATTAATCGTTTATTTATTGAATAACTAATTGATTAATTAGCTTTTGGGTGTTAGATTATTGAAGATAATTGAGTTGAGCACACCGTTGATTTCAATGTTTTTATTTATTAGGTCTTGTAGATAATTATTGTACTTAAATTGAAATAGATGTCTCCTTTGAACATTTAAACTTGCTTTATTTGTTCGTTCCTTTCTATGTAATGTTATAAAGAAATAGGTGAATTAAAATACAGTCAGCTATTTTAATATTGTGTTTTTGTGTATTTGATGTCAGAATCATTATCATCCAATGCTGCTGGCTGATAGAAGAAAATGTTTAAGATGAAATATCCACAAACATTCAGTCATTGGATTGACCCACACGATTCAACCATCACAGCTTTATAAGGTTATCAGATACGGCTATCTATTATAGGTTACATTGATCAATTAGTTAGTTGATATTGCTTCTTTCATGTTTGGTTAATGAAATCGTTATTTTTTTATGACAGGACATAAAATAGGTTAGGCCCGTATTCAGATTGGCCTTATTTTCGTGCGTATTATTAAAAAGCTTTCAAACAGATTAGGTGCGTTTAAGGAGTGCCTTTTAGTTAGTACGTACTCTTACTTATTGGTTTTATATAGGAAATTGCGTAATTTAACTTGAAAGCTATACTTTCTACCAAGGACTTTTATTTTTGTGCTTATATTTTAAAAAAATATTTTAACTGATTATTAGACAGTTCTGTGATTGGTAATACATAATATTTGCAACTATTTAGACGCTTTATTCTTCTTCTGTTTCAAAAAGTTAGAAAAGGTTAAGTATAATGTTGTAGGCACAGCTGAATTCGATGTCAAAGGCCTAATTAAGTATGAAGGTATTTGATCAAAAATGAATGTTACTCAATTTACGCAGCAACATCTTCTGGCCTTATAAAATATCTTATAATATTTATAGCCCAAATATCTTATAATACTTACATAAGCATAGTCAATTTTTTTTTGTATTAAGCATTGGTTTTCTGTATATTAATAATCCACAACACCCAAAATAAAACTTTGAAAATTGTGCAAAAATTTGCCCCGGGACTGGAATAGCCATAAGGGTCGTCGATACACATAATAATAATATGCACGCATTTTCAGGTGCACTTATTGCACAAATCATGAGGACTCCACACAAATGTACTCCACAATTTAATTAACGTCTAGGTTCAGTGCACGAATTGGTTTGAAATGAATTGCTGCTCTCGCGCTTATTTGGGTCACGCCTGACAACAACCTTTAGTCGCGTTTATTGTCAGGTTAAACCAATAACTAGAAATTATACAGTATAAATCATAAACGTTCCAAAAAGGTGCGAGTCCTCAATTTGACTGTACACGCTGAAACGCTTACATACATATAATATTGGTTGAAATGTGTTATACATAGTTTAACCCATATTAAAATTATTCCACTTCAGCAAGTTAATATAATATAATGCCTTACATTGATGATTGTAGAATTAATTAGTGTTCGAAGGTATTTAGGTCACAAGTGACGGTGACCTATGTCGTGCTTTATTGTTAGGTGCTAGGTATTAGTTAGCCGTAATGGTGATAGGATGGCTTTTACCTTTCCAATGAAATATCAATTAGGAAATGGATTGGATGGGAGTAAATTGTGGTGGTAATCGTTTTTTGTTGATATTTTAGAGATATTGTTCTACATACTTATGAAGTAGTGTTTTATTTTTTGTTGGAATGTGTGCAAAACGTGTGGCAAGGTGATTTACAAAAACATTTTCTATTTATAAATTTAGGAACATCAACAGAAGTAACATAGAATAAAATAAGTTTATATGTGTCTCAAAAAGAAAAAAGAACAAAAAGTACTTAAGAGCTAAGTAAACTAGCTATTACATTATACACATGCGTACATTTACTATCTTAGAATGTTATAATAACATGTTATTCTAATTAAAGATAAACATAGCATGCGTATAAACTATAAGGCATAAGCACTAGATGCATTTTAGTAAACATAATGGAAGGAAACGTATTTCTCTTATTAAAGACAAAATATTTATTTAAAATTGGAACCGTATGAGAGTTCTATGATTAATATGACTGAAAACAATCTGCGTTGTTCAAGCCAACTGCCCATTTAGCAAAAATAACATTATTTAAATTAAATTCCAACTGCAGCAAAGATGTGTAACGATAAAGTAAATTAAACCCCGCATATAACAGTATATCATAGGAAATACCGAGTTCACTAACTCTGGGACTTCAATAACAAGTCTAGAGGTGAAATACACACAAAAAGGTCAGCAAACGACGACCTAAATACTGACTGGGGTGAGGAGTACTGAAGTTTTCATAACTAGAGAAGGATTTGACGACCTCTTTGGCGCAGCGGGTGAAGATCTGCCTGCGAATCATGATGTTGCGGGTTCTATTCCCGCCTTGGATCAAAAATGTGTATGATCTGCAGATGTTATATATGTGGATGTTATACTTTCTATAACTTAACTTGCTGTTCTAATCGGAATAGGCAGTTTCAATTTTGATCGCTTCTATTCGCTCACTTGGGATTCAAGACCTACCCTTAAAGTTCCAAGTCTGTCGGTGAGTGGTTTGATCTGTGTGCTTATCCATCAAGGTTAAGACAATTTTTAAACAAAATTGTCCAGTAATATTTATGTCCAGTAATATTTATTATGTATATTATAAAGTTTTCGGTTATTCGTCAACAGTGGGTATAGATCTTCAGCAAAAGTCTAGTAAGAAGTGATAGCGTACATGACAATTCGATTGATTTGCTATGATTCATAGTTTCAAAGTAGCTCTTACTCTTAGCATAATGGAGCAGATAATATTCGATTCCTAATTTTAGAAGTTTGTGAGTAAAACTTTTCGTTTCACATCTATGTTCCAAGCTGCGAAATGCACAAACTTCTCTTCTCTGTGGTCAGAATAATCCAATTATCACAAATACTCGGGGAGGTATGGGGCGCAATGAAAATGAACCATTAGTTTAAGAGACGGCCAGATATTGAAAGAAAGGGATGGCTGTAGAGTTTTGTACTCTATTGTTTGAGCGGTAAAACATTTAGTTGCATAACGAAGCGACCAATTAATTAAGAAATGTATATCGCATCGATTCATATTTCAGTATGAAAAGGTATTATATTTATATATAAATATATTTATATTATGAATGACTTATCATCATCATCAGATAGCTCAATTCCTTCGTTGAACATTATGCCTCTTCTTCAATTTGATCTTCAATTTTTTTTTCCCATAGATAAAATAAATGTGAATAACAAATAAATTATTTATATTCTTATTTTATTATATAAGGCACAGGCCAAATGGGTTCACGACACCCATGGATAATATAGGGTGGTAGGTACTATTCTTAAGTTAGAACAATAAGGCGGCGATTTATCATACACAATTATATTTAATAATATATTTAACCAGAAAATACCCCTTTTATATTTAACCATAGTTCTAACAAACCTGTCATCTATACACGGCCAAGTTTCTCCAGACCGTGGAAAGTGAAATGGCGTCAATAAGTGATGTCAAGGCTTCAGTTGTTTACGAGAAGCAAGGCTAGGCTGTTAATTATGAACGCTAACGAATATGCGACCTTTTCACTGAAAATTACTGATAGAATTCTAGTATTGACATTTCCTTTACATTGATTGATTAACTAAAGGCTAACTGTTGAATAAATTTGACATTTTCCATACAATATGTCAAATTTATTCAACAGTTAGCATTTATCTGATGATTGAAAAATCAGCCCTAAGTGAGTTAAACGCCGTGTTGGCTATGTTGGGAGGACGCTTGACTTTCATTCCGATGGTCGTGGATTTGTAACACGCTTTGGTTTTAAAATCGATTGTGCGTAAAAGTAATAATAATATTTCTCTACATTGTCTAAAACACAATGTTAAAGTTATGTTAACTATTTATTATGAACCAATACCGAAAACTTGAATAACCTGTATGTCAAGTAGGTACTAAGTAAGTTTACATATTCGAAAATACGCTTATAGCACGTAATCCAAAAGAAATTTTTATGTTGTATATTTTCAGCAGAAATATCAACTGATATGATGGTTATAGTTTATTTTTGTGAATTTGCATGTTATTTAATATTATTTTTCTTTTCTTAGTATTACTAAAATGTTGCAGATTGCAACATTTTAGCAATACATAGGTACATAGCTGCATTTACTACTAGGTACATATCAATGTTGATCGATATAATTGATTAGTCAAAATAACTTCAGAAAAAAAATTTGCCTTAAACTCAAAGGTACCTAAGGGTCAAACCCTAAAATATGAGTAATTTGACCCTGAATAGTCTGTTTGAAAAAGCTTTTCTTTATACGAAATGATTGAAGTTCAAAGCAAGTAACTGAATATAATATAATGTTGGAATTACGTTTTGATTAACCGCGGTTTCAGGCAAGCGCATAGCTCATATCGATCTTAGCATGAATATTTGAAAGCGGCCCGTCCTTGCAGGCATATGTAGAGCTAAGGAGATACAGATATGGCAATTCTTTAAAATAGGTGAATGACTGTGGAGCCCTTCATTACTTTAGTTTGTTTGTTTTACGTTTATAATTAGTAATAACATACAAGTGGATATCGCTGCTGTAGTTGGAGAACTAACTAACTAACACATTTTGCGAAATCGACTTTATTGCATTTCTATAAAGTCTAATTCAAGCCGCATCTTTCTGTGTTACTAACGTTTCGCTATCATAATTAATCAAAAAGTTATCTGTAAATTAAACTTACAAGTCGGAACAGATGGAGAAATGAACTTCTCAAAATAGACAAAAAAGTAGCGAAGGAAAATTAAATAACTCATCCATAAATAGATAAATGAAATCATTGACAAACTTTGCAACAGCGTAAAGTCCATAAGATCACTTAGTTAGTTTTCCCTCGACACATTTATGGTCCAGCAGGACCAATGAAATTGGCAAAATTAAATAAGGTTAGTTAATGAATTATCGCTCGTTATGATTGTGACCATAATGGTTAAATACAAAGGGAATAAAATCACTTAGTTAAATTGTCCACTTAAAGTTTGTGGATTTTGAACAAGTTTAGGACAAGTAAAATTAAATAAGGTATTTTGTTTTAAAGCTTTTGCTTCGTTTTAGCCATTAATACTTGGGTCAAAACTATCCCAAAAGAAGTGACAAATGTTACGCTCTATTCGGATACTTGCTCTGGCCAAAACCGAAACCAATACATGTCTGCCTATTTGTTACATCTCGTCCAGACACAGATATTCGCTATCTAAGCTATATGGCCGCTTACTAAGTACTTCTGCTCGACTACACTTAAAATTGAGTTTGTCTGGAAAAAAAAAGAGATACACAGAAGTGTAGGTACCTACTCGGTAATTGATTTGAAAGGTATCATGAACAGAGCGCGATCTACAAAGCATAACAAAAGTGTTTGCCCATACAATGTTCATGCATTCCTATAAAGACATGATCGGCGTCAAGGAACTTGCTAACAAAATAATCAAAAACATCATTAAATTCCGCTACGATAACAAATGCTCTTATATCACTGGACACCTCTTGCGGTCTTGCAGCTTGCCTTCATGAAGGCAAGCTTTTATAAGACGATTTGCAATCGGGCAATTATTCTAAATAGAATAGAAAAAGCTGATAAATAGTTAATGCATAGGTGCAACGATAGACGCATACAAAATAATTTAAATAGGATTACTAGATACTGGATTCCTGCAGGAATAATAGAATGAATTAAGTGTTATCTTCTTGCTAAATACGTCGTTAGAAGTTTGCTGTCATAGCAATGAAAAGTTGATCGTTTTTTTTCATTTTTTAGTTTTTAATTATGCCAATGAGTCGTTCTCAAAGTTGATTTATTATTTTGATTTTCCTAAACGAAGACTGAAGGAATGTTGTTTAAGTATTAAATAGTAGGATCTTAGTCCTTTTCGGAAACAAACGTTACAATACAGTTGTAAAACAGTGCAGCAGAACTTCCAAGTTTGTTGTTGAAATATTAATAAACATCGTGTTCTTAAAATGTTACAATGTTGTGTTGTTGTGTATTTTATGAGCAGAAATCATAGGTTATACTTAAAGCCATTGAATGGATATCAAGTTCAAATTGTTTTGAAGTGATTTTATAACGATGAGATGAGACTGAATCAAAATTGATTATTCTAAGCTTACTGTATAGGCTTTTTCATTATAGTTTACGTACCTAAGTGTTTTCAGATAATTAATAATTATTGTGTTCTAAACTAAGCTACAATTGTTGTTTTATCATCGTTGATTTTATGAGAAATAGTCGTTTGTTATGTACCTAACGTAATCATTGATTTTCTAAGTCTGACACTAAATCTTAGGTGTTTCAGAGGTTCCCTTATTTTTTTTTCATGCTCTTAATTAAAATAAATGATAAAGTATTAATTGTCTGGCATTATTTCAAATTATATACATAAAAAATAAAAATCTTTGCAAATGGATAGAATGATTTTACGAATTATAAAGTACATAAGAAGACATTGTAAGATTTCTTTGATGTAGGAAAATTACATAAGGGCGTTTACCGTATGCTTTTTAAGCTTCAGCGAAAAATATTGTCGGAGGAGAAGTAACTAACTAGCATACAAAAGTAACTAACTGACATAAACATTCAAAACTCTAGCGAGGGAAAAATACCTAGTTGTTTTATATTTTTTTTCTCACTAACCAATTCCCCAAAAACGTTTATGCTTATGTAAAAACATGGGCAGAGTATTAATTTATAAAATATCAAAAAGTGGACAGTAAATTTTTTTGCCCAAAAAATGTTATCGCTATTTTTGTCGCAAAAAAAACAGTAAATCGCGTTTTTCTCCCGATTTTAGTTTTGTTACTTAGTTAGTTTTCCTTCTACAGCCACGATATACATATTATTACAGCAGTAGGTATGTACCAAGGATGATGTAAATTCAAAATTTCTTCTAAATAATCAATAATAAGCAATTTTGTGCCATAAATATTGATAAATTCTCTCAATGAATAATTGCTGAGAAATATTTTAAAATACAAAACCTAATTAAAACCTGAACTTTTAATATTCGTAAAATCCTAAGAATATTGGTATACACTTGATTTTTAAAGTCGAAAAGTCGAGAAATTATTAAAAACCTGAGTTATAAATTAACTCCCGTTGTTACTTATATAATGAATATTGGTGATGTAGAAATTAACTTTTCATTAACTTCAATTTCTCACGTAGACAACAGAGTAAAGTAACCTAAAATCCATATTACCGTATTACAATTCTATTCCACTAAAATGAGTAGCTCTACGTGTATAGATGCATCAACCGTGGACCGTAGGGAGTTACTTAGTTCTGATACGGAGCCGGCGTCCATGAACTGTTAAACCATTCAATTGCCGATGTTGATCCATTGCTATGTAGTAACATATATTCAGTAGATTTAGATGGTTATTTTTGTGTTCATAACGTACCATGGGATACGTTTATATCCACATGGATCCGTCGGTTTTTCAAATAATTTTTCTTTGCTACAAGGTTCTTGATAATTACGTACATATTTTTATTGTAAAGTTAACAACAGGTACATGGATACAGTGATCACTGTGTGATCTTCTTTTATTTGCCTTCTTAATCTTGAGGCCCTAAAGATTAGATAAACAATATAGTCACAATTTTTGACTTAATTAAATATATGATTTTTGGATTTTGGAGATGTGCATCAACAATATGTCCATCTTACAGAAAAGTTTTTCTTGCTCAGAAAATTTATTGCTCTCAGACCTCTTTCCCTGGCAGTACTCATTAATGATGTCACATAGTTATAACCAACGTAGGTAGATTTATTTCACCAGCATTTCCATGATGCAAAAACCCAACACAATAATATTGAAGCATTAAACGAGTAAGGTAAGCCAGGCGGGAGTCGGGACGTAGGTTGGCGCCTCTCGCTTCCAGAATTAATAACTCTCTGCCCTTTATCCCACCCTTTTCCCCCGACAGTACTCCGCCTGAACTTTTCGATTAAGTGCGCAATGATCATTTCTAGGTTGATGGAACTGAAAGAATGTGTTGTGAATAGATATGAAATGTATCAAATACAATGTGAGTCCTTAAAATATTGACCTGTCTGCAAAAGCATTGAAAGAGGGAGGATTTCTTATTATTTAAAGCAGTATTATCAAAAAATAAAGCTATTATCTGTTCTAATTAATATCTATTTTATCTATTTATTAAATCAGTTTTTTAATAAATTAAGCAGGTTACAAATTAATAATAATAAGTATATTACGATGGCGAAAGAGAAGTAAGTCGCGGCAGATAATTCTCTTTATACCTGGAAATTCGTGTTTGGTATCTAAGCTACAAGATTCATAAATTTATTTGGATTTTAACACGTGGCTTCTATCCAACCTCCATATTCATAAAACAGCCAATTTTAGAAAACCTAAATATAAAATGAACAGCCACAATTCAGGAGGCATCTTTGATTACATTCTCTGCGTACCAAACGCTCAATTATCCCTTTAGAAGATTTTACTTAGAACGCCTCCAAACTCATCCCAAAGCTTCGCAACATTTCCCTAGACAAACCTACCCATTTCTTATTAATAATTCGCATTCGAGTTTCCGTAGTAACTTGTCTTCTGTCCTTGTCTGGCCGGAAACTGTTCGGAAGTTAGCACAGAAGGTTTCTAGTCACAGATTGCTGTTTCACTCAGATGTTGCGTGGACATGTGACGTGTTACAGTTACTGCTATTTTAATGTATGATATAAAAAAACTAATTTAATTCATTAAGATAAATAGGTAAAAAAAAAATTTCTTCATTGCTTAACATTTTGACAACAGCAGCTTATTAAACCCTATCAAAACATGCTGTATCTATATATAACTACAAGCTGAGACAAAAGCCGAGACTTAATCGATGATGATCGGTTATTTAATGGTTCTGCCATTAAATTCCAATAACCGATCACCATCCACCCCCTTAACAGTATTCCTAGAAATCTAAATCTTTTCAGCCTCCCTTAAGTCCTTCTTGGAAAAAATTACGTTTAACCTACAACCCCTGGACAATAGAGTCCATTTTCCCTTAACCCTTCAATATATCTCGACATGGCAACCTTTCGGAAGTTTTCCGGTTTTGGCTTCCCTCTTTGACTCTGTTTGGGGTAATTTTGCGCGTAAAATTCGTGGAAAAAATGGCACTGAATGCTCAGGCGATGTTCATAATACGTGTTATACTTTGTATGGGCGTTGTAATAATGTTTCGTAATGGAAACAGTGGCTTATGAGAGGTTTAGTTTATTTAGGGAAAATGTCTGCTTACTAGGTTTATTCATTTGAGGAATAGCGGTTTATTAGTCATAATTGCGATATTCGCTTGGAAATGTTTGATGCTTTTTTATATAGTATTTTAGCACAGTAATTATTATTTATTAAGTTATTTGTCTGGATTTTTTTTTGTTGAGACTACTCATGCAGTACGAAATGTCCTTTGTGTCTAAATTATAATAATATTTTGCATTTAATGCCTATTTTGTTAATTTCCTTCATAATTTTGTGTTCAGCTGTAAAGTTTCATCCATAATATAAATAAATTTCATGGAAACGTTGACATTCCGATGTTCGAGATTTTAAGGCATATATACATCACGGACTCCTTGAAATCATTTAAGTAATACTACGTTTATAATAACGATTCTAAACTTAAATTAATTATATAGAAAAAACTCTTATCAAAATTCTATTATTAGTTATAATTTTATGGAAAATAATTGGCGAATGACTTACTATTATTTTATTATAATTAATATTTTAAAAGCGACATATTTCAAATTCCTATACATGTCATGTCACTTTAACTTATCTGTCATCACCCACTTTATCTAATACATAACCCTACTTAAAGATGTACACCGATTGCCAAAATGGTGATCATACATGTAACAACTTTATAATTTTGTAAATTCATTAAACACTTGACAATGGCAAATTGAGCTTAATTTAGCGCAGGGTCCATTCTAAATACTAGTACTTGAACTAGATGTAAACCAAAATAACACATCCATTCAAGAATTGATCAACAAACTACATAACTTAAGTCAAACAACAATCCTAACCAATAATGAAACAACATCTCCGTATCTGTAACATCCGTCGGCTTATTAGATAACATGGATGCAACTGGTAGCGAACCAGTTACAAATCTGCAACCAATTGGTAACAAATCTTTTTTATCTTACGCGGTTTAATGTATTAAATAAATCGTGTCGCGAGGAGTTATTTATAATTGTATTAGATATACTCGTACAAAGAAAATTAAATAAGTTACAGAATTTTTAGTTTTTCTCATTTTTGAACTAACACCATCTAGTATTACATTAAGTTGGTATGCTTCTTGATTTAAAACACATAGTTATACATTACAAATGTTGCTGTGTGAAATATTATTGTCCGGAAATATTTATTTAGTTAGTAGATATTAAGTGAAGCCCACCTTTTGTACAAGTTTGTATTAATTTTGTGCAATAAGATGTAATATCTCATACAGATAAATAAATCAATAAACTATTTCACTTTTCAACCACATACATAATCGGGTTTTAGGATAAGTTTTCCCCACGACACCCGGCCTCACCCTAATAAATCTAGAGGTTACTCGCATCCTATATTTGGGCGCGGATCAATGCCTGCCTACATTGTTTAAGTAAAACATTCTTGTAGTCTTGCTGAGATTAACTATCTTGGGGCTAGTAATTGGGGTTGTGTAAGATTATTGGATACGTAAGTTACACAATTAGTGTTATGCAAATGTTTGATGTTTTAGATAAATAGAATTTAATTTCGACAAAAAATGATAGGACGACTTATTATGTCGTCAAGATGTCTTTGTCATATGAGTAATAATAATGATTTCCTATAAACAAGTAAATATTGCTGGATAATCACACAGCAACATCTATCCCCGTAGAATGCTCGAAGCGTGTGCTACGGGTCCTAGAATAAAAAAAATTTGTACAAAGTTAAAATAAGCCTCCTGAATTAAACCTACGAATAATATTTAAAAAAATTCAAATATTACTGGACAATTTACACAGCGACATCTAGCCCCGTGGTAAGCTCGAAGCTTGTGTTACGGGTGCTAGATTTCTGATATAATTAATATAATATAACATACATACATAGATAGATATTAAATAAACATCTTAGATTGTGTTTCTACAACAACGATTGCAAAATTTATATACATATAATATATTTGAACATGAAACGGGTAACATACCATGATTTAATTGTTTTTGAGTTTTCCGATATTTCGACACTGTTGCAAGCGCCATGTTCACGGACAAACTGATGACACCGGCGGGGCGGCGGGTAGGCAGACCGTTATTGACAAACGAAACGATCTACCCTCTTCCTGAGTCTTTTATTGCGAGTTTGAATGTCACTGTCACTGTTATCACCTGTTTCATTCACGAATGCAAGTCGATCGCGACATACTACACTCACCGTATCTGGCCGGGCGGCCGGCAATACACTTTTATGATTTTTGCATAACTCCACCACAGGTTTCCACGTTCCAGACAACTGGAAGCCATCTTCTCGATTAAAATTCCTGTGTTTGGTAATCTCAATGGCCTCCTGAACCAATCTTGGTATATAGAATCTCTCTGTTGAGATTACTTGGGGGTTATGCAATAGATAGATTAGAGCAATAGATGTTTACCTTTCTTGGATGTCATGGTGAGTGTGCGTGGGGACGGAAGTTTGGGTCACAGTGTCTATAGGAAACCGACACATACAGACAAGTACCTCCATGCAACTTCACACCACCATCCGAGACATCTGAACTCTGTGGTGAGGTCGCTAACAAACCGAGCGTACGACTTATGTGACAGTGGGTATTTAGCCGATGAACTGGCTCACATTAAAGAGGTCCTTGAACGAAATGGCTACAAGCGACGTACACTACCTCCACGGTCATCCCCCGGAGTGCGCAGGTGTATGGTAGAACGTAGACCAGCCTTTCTACCATATATCAAAGGTGTGACGGACAGAATAGCAAATATTTTGCAGAAGTCGTCCGTAAAGACAGTTTTCACACCACTGAAAAAGATATCAAATTTCCTGCGAACACCTAAAGATAGATTCCCACTGGATAAACCGGGTGTATATAAAGTTGACTGCAGTTGTGGGAGTTCGTATATAGGTCAAACAAAACGAACTATTGCCTGTCGGATAGGGGAACATATAAGAGCGGTAAAAAACGCAGACGTCCACAAGTCAGCTATCGCTCAACACCTATTAGAGTCGGGCTCAAATCACTGGATCGAATTGCATAACCCCCAAGTAATCTCAACAGAGAGATTCTATATACCAAGATTGGTTCAGGAGGCCATTGAGATTACCAAACACAGGAATTTTAATCGAGAAGATGGCTTCCAGTTGTCTGGAACGTGGAAACCTGTGGTGGAGTTATGCAAAAATCATAAAAGTGTATTGCCGGCCGCCCGGCCAGATACGGTGAGTGTAGTATGTCGCGATCGACTTGCATTCGTGAATGAAACAGGTGATAACAGTGACAGTGACATTCAAACTCGCAATAAAAGACTCAGGAAGAGGGTAGATCGTTTCGTTTGTCAATAACGGTCTGCCTACCCGCCGCCCCGCCGGTGTCATCAGTTTGTCCGTGAACATGGCGCTTGCAACAGTGTCGAAATATCGGAAAACTCAAAAACAATTAAATCATGGTATGTTACCCGTTTCATGTTCAAATATAGTTAAAAACCATGATAGTTTAAAAAGTTATACATATAATATGCTGTTAGCTACGGGGATCATCGGGTGTGTCCTTCAATGAGAATCCTTTAACATTTGCAATAAAAACGTATATTAATAAATCTAGGTACAATTGTGCGTGTGCTCCGTATCGCAGGTTGGGGCAAGAGAATGAATATAAAAAAAAGTATGGTGACGCTGCAAGTAGTAGTTCAACATTACCGACGAATGCTCTCTGTTTGATCAAAGGTAATCCGTTTCTTCATAATGTAGTTCACCAGAGAGCTTGTAGATGGCGCTTTCCTCAATTTACTTTTTGTATTAAAATTTCACGCCTATTGTGCGTGAACATACCGCCCGCCTTGGAAGCACCGGGTTCCAACGATGGGATAATCATGGATCGTGGTTGCTCCTGTTTGCTGGCTCCAATGGCAGGGGTGAGATTTTATCATTATAGTTGCAGTTCGAATCTCAGCAACTCGGGGGACACCGTCCGTGCCCGGGAACGCCTTCGTGACGCGACTCAGGCGCCATTTCAGTGGCGGCAGGATGACTTCTTTCATAAGAACGAAGCTGTCTATGCGTATATCCTGCTGGTTTGACTTCCACCTTGTTCTGTTGTGGAGTTCTGGAATGTACTCCTTTGACCATCGCTGTAAGATGTGTTGACGTAGCTGCTCGATTCGGTGATACTGGTTCAGCCGTGAGATCGGGACATTCGTGTGATCATCGTGTGCAGCTGGCGCAGTCAACGGTCAGCCAGTGTTTTGTGAAGGATCTGGAGACAGAGGGGACATAGGGCGGGAATCGAGGACAGATTCAATTTGTACTAAAACTGTGCTCAATTCCTCATAAGTAAATTTAAAGTTACCTAATACGAAATAAAGACCTTATCCCACTCTCCCACAGGCCACCAGAATGGGGTGAATATGCTGGAATAAAATAAAAAATAATTCCATCGTTAGCTGTGTAATAAATAATTTGTTTAGAATGTTTATCTAAAAAAGAATTGAATATTTTTCAGCTCCTACAAAATTTGTTCCGTTATCGGAATAAAAAGAATCAGGTTTACCTATTCTACTAATGAAACGTTTAAATACTAATCTATAGTCATGAATGAATAGACTGGAAACAAGTTCTAGATGTACATCACGAGTAAGAAAACAGACGAACAGACATACATACGTTTACCAAGACGTGATCCTTTGCCCTTTTGTTAAGGACAAAAAACACTTCTCCTAGATACATCCCTGTCCGACCAAAAGGAAATACAGAATCTAAACGCGTAAAAGATAAATTACCTATTTTAGGTTGTAAAGTTTTACCTTTGATTCGCGCACAAGTAACACATTCACGCACAAATTTACGAACCAAATTCCTAGGAATCAACATTCACCAACATTCACATAATGTTGATAAAAGTATAAACTATGAACTAAACGTATATGTTCGTATTGCACTATAAAAATGTCAAATGATGATTACTGCACAATATTAATGGATATTTGTTTTCGTAACAAACTCCGTTAAGTTTCCTAATCTACCACTGACTCTAATTAGTTACATATCTAAAAATATATAAAGATCTAAAATATGACTTGTAGATTTGCTATTTGTTTTATAGGAATATTATAAAGCAAACTACTGTTCGCGTTCGGATAACAATGCATTTGCGCTAACTTAGCATCACTTGCGACGCATCAAGCTCGCTTACTGATTAGGAACCGGTTTCACGGTCCTCGCACTTCAAGTAAATTTGAAATGAATTGTATTACATACGCATTTATACGTTTAATTTTATGAATGATTAATAATTGTGTTGAATTATTTTAGTTGGATAAATATTACGTGTAAATAAATTATTTGTGATTATAATTTGTGAAGTTCGACTAAAATAATACTTTCATAACTTAATTTTATTATTTGAAAAATTATGAAAATTATTTTATATTAAATAAGTTTGTAAGTAAATAAATTCCTATCTTTTGAGGAAATGTTATTTACTTGGGGAACGTTCTCTGATTCCCATAAACGTTTATGTTGTTTATCAAAACCTATGTCCAAGGTTTGATTAAAATTACAATAAACTTTAGAATGACTATCTAAGTTTTTAGAATCGTATAAAGGACCCGAAAGTAACCATCCTAGCTTAGAATTCTGAAGGAATGGTCCGTTTACCAATCGGATTCTAGTTCCGTCAAGTATTTCCCAAAACAAATCCGCACCTATCAATAAATCGAATTCCGAAGGAATATTGTAAGTAGGATCGGCTAGGTATACATTGTCCGGTATTCGTATAAGCTTGGTATCAATGCTTGTCGTGGGTAAACTGTTTGTTATACTCTGCAAGACAAAGCATTTAACCTTTGTACTGTAATCGTTTATTTTTGAACGCATTAATAATTCGCACGAATGATTTGACTGTGTCACTGATTGACCGACACCTGATATATGTATAGTGGACTGTAATAAAGGCGCATTAATTCGCTTTCTAAACTTATCAGAAATAAAGCTGTGTTGAGAACCATTGTCCAGAAGGGCTCTGGCTGTATGGAAACAATTATTACTATCTGCTACCTCAACTAACGCCGTGCATAACAATACCGGTTGCGATACGTTTTGCAACGTATCTACACTACCTACTGATAAGGAGTGCAACGCGGTTGAAGTGGTCTGAGACGAACTCTCAGCTGCTAACTCCTCGTTACCCGACTGCAGGTGCAAGAGTGAGTTATGTTTATTATGACATTGTTTACATGGACTAAAAAAGCAATCAGAAAGTCTATGTCCTGCTCGTAAACAATTTCTACATAACTTTTTATCATCAACAAACTTTAATCTATCCTTGATATTCATATTCAAGAATTTAAAACACGTATATATCGCGTGGTCACCGTTACATAAATGACAATTATAGATTTTACGTTTAGGCTTATTTCTAGCGCCCGACTCGCTAGTTGACACATAGCTATGTGTAGACGCATTATTCTTGTGTAATTTAACTATTGGTTCATTATGAGACTTATGTTGTTGCTTATTTTGATTTGAGCTTATTGAATCTAACATATCTGCCTTTTTCTTTAGAAAAGAAAGAATATCATTTAAAATAAGACTTCTATCTGAACTAGCATGAATAGAACCTTTTTCTATTTCCCACTCTCGTTCTGTAGGCGTATCTAACTTCGTCTGTACTAGGTAAATTAACATTGTATCCCATGTACTGGTGGGTTCGCCTAGTGAAGTGAGTGAACGAATGTTACGTAAGACGGTATCTATCAGCTTCCTAATTTGTGAAGATGATTCCTGTTTCAAAGGCGACATTTGAAATAATGCTTTCATGTGATTCTGAACTAATAGCCTAGTATTGTGAAACCTATTCTCTAATAACTCCCATGCATGAACGTAATTCCTAGGCGTGAATTCAAAGGAACTAATAACTTCTAACGCGGTACCAGAAAGTGAAGAACGTAAGTAATGAAACTTCTGGATTTCGTCTAGATCGGGACAGTTATGTATCATGGTAACGTATGCGTGTTTGTACTCAAGCCAATCATCAAACTTACCACTGAAAGTAGGCAGTTTGATTTCTGGTAACGAACGAAAATTACTTTTACTACTTTTCGTACAATTCGTACACTTGTTTCCGGTTTCTACATTTTCGACTAAACTTTCAGCTATTGACAGAATACAAAAATATAATGAGTCAAACGTTTCAACGTATTCATAGTTAGAATCAGCATCTGAATCTGAACTTAATAATTCGATTTTACTTTGTATTGAATTGAATGTTGTATAATGATCTTTACATGCCTGCATTCTAAACTTTATTTGTTTTATTTGTAATTTAGATGGGCATGTTTCGCTAAATTGATCTAAATAATACTGAAATTGAGTCAATCGACCTTTGAGGTTATCACGTTGTCTCTTTAGAACCAATAGTTCATCGGTATTTCTCCTTGATGGAGACACCTGTGGAGATTTCACTGAGACACCTAACCTATCTTCACCACCCATTATGAAGGCCTATGCAAAGAATAAGATAAGGTACTCACGATTTTACTCCGCGGGATATGTAATTGTAACGGGTTCGCGGCACTTGATATCTTCCTGGAATGCACAAAAAACACAATTTTAGCACAAATGAGAACGTGTGAAAGGAGAGGACAGGATCAATGACCTGACCGTTGTCTAGGGTGCTGGTTTCGAAGCTTCCTGATCTGGATGTTTCCCGATTTGTCAGCAAGCTGAAGATGGATTCTTCTCCCAGCATAAGCAGCGTATATCCGGTTCGTAGGGCCAAAATGTTAGCTACGGGGATCATCGGGTGTGTCCTTCAATGAGAATCCTTTAACATTTGCAATAAAAACGTATATTAATAAATCTAGGTACAATTGTGCGTGTGCTCCGTATCGCAGGTTGGGGCAAGAGAATGAATATAAAAAAAAGTATGGTGACGCTGCAAGTAGTAGTTCAACATTACCGACGAATGCTCTCTGTTTGATCAAAGGTAATCCGTTTCTTCATAATGTAGTTCACCAGAGAGCTTGTAGATGGCGCTTTCCTCAATTTACTTTTTGTATTAAAATTTCACGCCTATTGTGCGTGAACATATGCCTTATCTGGGAAGCTATTTTATACAAAAATGGAAATCAAGCAACTTTTTTCTGTTTATAAAATTGAATATTTGACCGTTCTTCGATACACTTTATGATGTGCTACGCCGTAGCAGTTCGTAGCACTCTACTACTTTGTAGCGGTCATACTTAAATAAACGGTACTCAACATTGAGCTTAATGCTTGAGTACCGTTTAGTACGAAGCAATAGTATTTTATTACATACAGTAAGTGTGTGTAGCATTCAATAAAATCCATACTCAATAATTCAGGTTTCAATCATCGATTAATTTAGACCTTTAGAGTATAGTGTTTTAGCGAAAAATAACATTGTGAATATTATTTTAATACCATCTATCGTGTATTATATAGTTTTAGTAAATACTTTTTAATTTTAGATCTTCTATGTTTTTCTGGAAATAAAGAATTCTTATTATTTTCTTAGTTTTCTAAAGGAAAATAAATGACATGTTGAACAAAGAACTGTAAATTGTATCTCCCTAGTCACAGACAACACTTAACATTCGCAAACAAAAAGATGCATTAGCAAATCATACGAACACGAACAAAAATCCTTTCCCCCTTGAAATGCTCATCTAACCGAGCTATATTATTACCTGATACGTTTCCCTCGTAGAAAAACACCCTTTAATTTTACTCATACGAAACATCCTGATACAAAAAGTCTTAAATATATCTCCTTTCAAGGGAAAAACAACCTAGTTAGAAACACTTAATGCCTAGTTTTCTGTGAGATAGACTGCAATTTTAGATGGGAAACAGTTCGCTACATTTGCAAATCATGTTGTATGTTTGTTTGTTAAGATTAAAAAAATAGGTTAAAGGTTTGTTGCTGAAATTAGTTAGTCTTTTGATGAAATGGTGGAGTTAAATTAACTTAGTATATGCCATGTATCACAAAACAATTTTTGACGAGAATTCTCGTTTCGAAACGGTTAACTCAAAACGATAGGCGTCTTTATCAATAATATTTTCGTTCCCACTGCTGGGATACTTCCCTCTTTACGAGATATAGGTATGTATTTATCTAAATCAATTCCTTGTATATTTTGTTCCATATGTTGTAAATTCATACTAAGAACTGTTAGACACTGCTCATAAACAAACGCGTTGAAATCTACTATAACGACTGTTGTTTGGTCAATTACTAATGATATCAGGGGTGAGCAACAAAATGCATGACCGGATCGTCTTGTTCCGATTTCTGTAAACTAAAGTCACTTCAACAGTAGAAACACTAATATATGGAATTGGAAAATGTCAACATTTCCATCCTAGGTTAGATATTTTCAGTGCGGCATAGATATGAATCCTGACCACTCGCAAAGGCACAGAAAACTGAAACAACGAAAAATTAAATTAATCTACGTGTTCTTATTCCAAATGTTTAGTCTGTACCTTAAATACTCGTACTAAAAAGACTGTAACGACAAACAATGCGTTTGTTACAATAATAAGGTTATAATAACGTAGCAGAACAAAATAAGTATTACAAGCCAGACGGGCCGAAGGTTGTCGACACAAATGTAAAATAAAACTTATTTTGAGAAATACCATTTAAAGAATTGCATAAAAACCTACGCATTTTACTCAAATGGTTGTTTTCTGCTACCTTTAAAGTTACAATTAAGGTAAGACCTTCCTACTTTAAACTTTAAGGTCAATTTTATTAGCATAAGTTAAATCCAGCTTCTGAAATTAAAAGCTATAGAGAGCCGTATAAACATTTTTTTTTTTTAATAAGATAATATAATGTAAGTACTTAGGATAAGGCAGACTACTTCACGTCATTATGTTTTTTGAACTACACCCTACCGTATAGATCAACAGTCAAACAAAGTAGGTATAAAAATTAATAATATAGCATAGAATTAGCCTTTGATGTAAATTTTGGTCAAAAGTTGCAAGTAAAATACAAGTTGACAATAAAAAACTCAGTCTTTCCAGACAATGAACCCCAAAACTAATCTTAAAAATAAAACAAAAGTTTTCATAAACAAAAAACAAAAGACAAATTAGCTCAGAACAAAACTCCATACCTTAGTTCAGGCTGCGCCGCGGCAAAGCAGGCAAGCAGGTAGGCTTTAAATTTGTACTTAGGCATAATGAGGAAGACAAAGACGGCGGGTGTGGGGGGACATATGCACCATACAACGATATGCATCACCGCAGTCGCAGGGCTGCATTCCTTGAGCGGGCGGTAGGTTAGTAAGGATAAGTTTAAAAATAAATTAATAGTGATGGACAATTCACACAGAGTCCCGTGGTAACTCGAAGCTTGTGCTACGGGTACTACTCATAGATAATCTGTCTGATATACTAAATAGAATATATATACATTATATAGATATTTTTATTATACATTATAGAACACCCAGACTGTGCACAGCTGATTGTACAAATTTTTAATCCGAATCCGCAACCTTCTGCGTCGCAGATTAATTCTTTAGGTTAGTACCTAAATCTTATGCACGACAATTCTTAGTAAAGATTATAAATTTTTCTTTGTTTCAAATTATTATTTGTCTCATATTTACATTTATTTTCTTAGGGTCAGAAACATTTTATCTTGAATAAATTTAACAAGCAATCATTTCAATATTGTTTATTTAATTTTAGAACAAAACCTTTAAAAATATCAATATCACAAATCGATGGCATATCCACACTATCCTTTCCCCGGTAGCGTCAGTTCAACTGCTCTTAGTTATAGTCCAGCCGCTCTCTAATTTACTTGCCCGACGCAAGTGGACTCGATACCAGTAACATTGCACACTCTACGTACGAACTTTCCAGAATATACTCGTATACGCGGATTTGATTGGTTGTTCTTCCGGGCTTGCGATTGGTTGAATACACGAGATGGTTGGATTAACGATTAGAAAGAACAATTGAATTAGAATTAAATTTTTTGGTACGCTGATGTGTCATTGAAGAGATTGGACATTCTATTGTTTTTGGCTTAGTTTTTTGAAATAAAATGCATCTAACTAAGTATTTTTTATAAACGATAAACTAATTGAGTTAATTGATTCTAATGGCCTTATCACTTTGACAATTTGTAGTTTGCTCACAGAACGTTAATTATTGAATATTCTGGTATTATCTACATTTTAGAAAAATGCGAAAAACACTCGCAGGACGAGTGTTTATCAATATTCTGAAGAAGCAAGAATACGTTGCGTATACGCAGTGAAAAATTTTCGCTACCATGACGTTAATGCTGCTGTCTTCTCTTTGTACGAAACATATTGTGTAACTGTAAAACCTAGACATTTTTTTTGTTTCAACACTAACTCTAGACTAACCTTGACAAAACACCTATCGAATAATTCATAAACCAACAAAAAATCAATCCGGCTGTTTCTAAATAGTCAGTTGGAAAGCCATATCGCGACCCACTCCAAATTGTGATTAAACCAACCTAATACACACAATAACAGGTCACGCGTTTACCAACACCGTGGTTTCACACACATGTAAAACACCATAAATCACTGACACATACGTTTACAATCCAAACCTTAAAGTTACTATCACAAGATTCATTGTTCTGTGGTTGCTGGTGATGGAACATCAAGTACGCTTGTGTGCGCTGTGAAAGCTACACATTTCATTTATAGTAGGTACAACAACGTCATATTGTACAACACTAGCGTATTCGTAAAACGCGTTTGCGAGCAACACACATGCATAGAGAACAGCTTCTGATATCGAACCTTATTTCTTAAAAATAAGGTTGTTTTTGCTATAGAGTTATCACGTGAGTGTCGGTGTATCGAAGAATGCGAGCGTGAATTACCATGTTTAGGGAGTTGTCACTTTGACAATAATTTGCTCCTATAAGGCTACGCGTCGCCTACTTAGATTAATTGTGGATTAGCTACTTGAATGTGTTGTTTTTTTATTTATTTTTGTTTTTTTTATCAATATTCTACGAACTTATTTTTTTAATAAAATCTACAAATAACTTGAATTAGTAATAATAATATAAAATAAGATAAGTGTTAATATAAAGAAATATTTAATGACTTCGCCTTCCTAGTTTAAGTAAAAAAAAAATATTAGTTTATTTATTTCTTAAATTTATTTTAGTATAGATATGTATATTAAATAATATAGAATGCCATTAGAGTATCCATTTAATTAAATAAATAATCAACAGCAAAGCTGAAATATTGCCGTAAAAGCATTAATATCATAAAATGATAATCGCTTAAACCCGAACAAAATGTATCAATTACTAAATTGAATTAAACGCTATAACCCGCGTGAGCGCTCACCACAATAGCGATCACCGCGCATCGCATTAGCTACTGACAGCTCACGTACGTGTGTATACAGCGCTCGTTACGTTTACGTGACACACAAACAAACACACCGCACCGCCGACGCAAGCCAAAATAACCCATGATTCAACCCATCAAGGTTTATTACACCCGCAAAGGTTCGCTCCGTAGGCAAGTCCCCGCCACCTCGTCGGGTGGCGAAGTCCGGCAACGTCGCAATTTGTGACATTTATTCCTTATCCCGCAAAATGTAACAGCTAACGCCATCTAGCGCCTCTCGAGGAAAACAGCGCTCGGCTTTTGGAAAGAGACGGGTATACTTGACAATATCACTTTCACGGTCTCGTACTTAAAGCTAAGCGGTTTGCTGTACTGTTTGTTTGTGTCTGTAAACAGCGGGCCCGAGGTATACCGCGCATGAATGAAATGGATGACCGTAGGAGCGAGACGGGTAGATTTAGTCCAGATGAGAGTGAATGAGAAGGATTGGAAGCGCGAAGCGTGCAGAATACATCGTTTATCAGATTACATGCGAAGTATCGCGAGCGTGGCGATGTTTTGACACGCGATAATCACGAGATAATGCGGGCGATCTCTGTGCCGTTTAGGTTTATATTGGCTTTTTATAGCAGCAAGTTGAAGGAATATTTTTATAGACGGTACTTGCGGCGAAATATGACGCATGCATGATCCAGGTGACAATAATAGATGCCTCGTCGCCGTCTGATCAACAGCTGATCGTTTTGTTTAATTTATTTGCGGCGTTATTTAAAGATGTCTGGGATGAATAATAATTCGTATAATTGAATAAGAGGCGACCGGTGCAATAACTCATTTCGAAATAGGTAATCGCTTTCGTTTGTAAGTTTATTTAGAAATGGTTGGTTTAATTTAGGTACACCTTTGCCCTATTTATTGGAATGTGAATAAGTATTTTCAATAATAGCTGAATTACCAATAAAATATTTTTTTCATGAGTACATCATTATTTTCTTTTTTTATGAGCCTATTGTGTCCCATAGGGCAAAGGCCTCCCCCAAGTCCTTATGTTTTTTTTTTCTTATGTTCAATTAATCTTTTGAAAAATTCCTCAGCAATGTACTAAGAACACATTACTTAAGTCCTCCAATGGGCAATACACACTCAAAGTTGTGTTAGCCTATATTCTATATTTCTGGTCTCAACATAGTCAAAGTGTTTAAATAGTACATAGGTACTACCTCGATTATTACCTAGGATTTACAAGTAAATTCCCAAGTATTATAAAACCATACAATAGCTCTTTAACTTGAAACAAAAAGTTATAAATAAATCAAAATAATAAGTTTAAAAAGTACTTAATAATAATAGGTAGGTATAATAAGTTAGTTATTTAACGCATTACCGTATCTATCATTAACAACCAAACCGTATGCAACCAAACTGGCAAGCCTTCCGAAAAACTAATAAGTACACAAAATACGGAAACGATCCTTAAACTCAATTAGCTGTTGGAAAGTGTAGCTAGAATCTGAGCTTTCGGAGCCATCAGGGGCAACTTGCCAAGCGAATGTTGTGCTGAAACTTCCTAACAAGTTGTGAGAGGAGGTGGGGTTGCCTCGCGTTTTATGTACAGCTAGCGCCATCTAGCGGTGAGTAGCGGAGATAATAGTTTCAAAGGGCCTGAAAGAAGATTCGTCACGTAGTGAGAGATCGGCGTAGGCTCTGTCGCGCCATCTCGTTATTGGCAGAATCAGAAAATGAATATATTTAAATATATATTCGCTCGGAAAATGCATAGGTCTTAATTATATCATGACCTACATTATACTCAAATTCTGAACGCTACTCGTACCTAAACAAAATGGGTAAAGGCGCTGAAAAGTTCTCGAGTGGAGAGCACGGATAGGCAAACGCAGCGTCGCCGCGTCAGACGTCCACCAACAAGATGGTTGATCTGCTCAAAGCAGCCAGTTCACGGTGGTTGCAAGCGTCCTGCTTATGTCCAGCTGTGGACGTCCAATGGCTGAAACGATGATGATAATGATGAATATGCTACCGTTTAGCGAGTGTGTACCTTTAGCTACAGCCATAGATTACAGAAAATCGTTATTTCGGTTGCGAATGTTTATCTAATGCGAGTAAATTCAACGTGTTATTCTAGTTTCCGATTTATTTATGTGATTCGGTAATTTTATATGTCTATGTTTTAAAACGTTAGTGTTTTTTCAATAGGATTTTATTTTGTGAATGTCTCCGCGTTTATTGACTTGGTAAATATAATTATTTGTATTGCTAATGTTTTAGTTTTTCTTAATTTGAGCATGATGTAATTACGTAATTTAATAGTTACATTTAGTAATCAAGCAAACAAACATAATCTTTGACATAGTAACAGTTCACAAATAATTTTTCGCTCCGAATATCAATCCTCCTCAATATATTAGGTATAGTTAAATAATAATTTGGAAAACAAAATAATAACTGATAAGAAATTATCTTGTTAGGATTTACAAATCTAGAGCGACGAAAGTGAATATAGACAACTATATAAAAATCCACGATTGAAATATCAAATCTATTCATAGTAAACTTTCAATAATTGGCCCCTCTCGGGAGTCAAGCCCGCTACTCTTCCCGTCATAAGTGGACCTTCGTTCGAAACGTCTCTAAAGTACCTAGTCTGTATATTGAATTTTATATGTGACCTTATTGACATCGGAATCTGAGGTCACAAATAACTAAATTCTGAAACGAAAACTAAGCCTAAATACTTAAACACATTCCAAAACTGTAGGGCAACGGCAAAACTTACTGTAATTAACATATATTTGACGAAATTGTTATTATTAAAGCTTTGAGCAATTATACCGAAACACAATGAACTTGGCCAGCGCGGTATTCACCAACCCGCACTTGACCAACGTGGTGAATTAAGACCCTTATCTCTCTCGTTAAGAGATAAATCTCTGGGCCCCAGCAGTGGGAACGTATATAGAGGAGATGATGATGAGGTTTTGAAGTTGGTTTTTTCGCTTGAAGGCATCCTTTTTACCAAAATGATGTTGATTACCGGAAAAGTCAGTTATCCATCAACAAGATAACGACAAAAGATTATTTGTTTTGTTTTACCAATATATATAATTATGCGAACATAATTCTTAGTTATTTCTGTAATTTTCAATCCATTATATGGGTAAAGCTTTACATTCAAATGTTTTGTTCCAAATTCTGGAAGCATGAATCATCTTTCTGAAGATGCCGGTTTTATAACCTCAATAAATCACACTTTGACATACATTTCCTTGTGTATTCTATTTCTATCAACTAGATTGCTACTAGGTAAGTCTAAATCACCCCTATATTACGTTTCCACAGCTGGGACAAAGGGACTTCTCTCTTGACAAGAGAGATTAGTCCTTTATTCACCACGCTGGCCAAGTGCGGGTTGGTGAATGACACATGTCCTTCACACTTTGCAAAGTTCTCAGAACAAGACGGTTTCCTCACGATGTTTGCCTCCACCGTTAGAGCACGTGTTTTTAAAGCACACAATATAAGTTTTCAAGAAGAAAAATCAGAGGTACGCGGCGGGGTTTAAACCCACGACCTTCGGAATGAAATTCGAGTGTGCTCCCAACGTACATAGATGTGGGAACGTAAATGGGGGTGATGATAAGATGGACAAAACATTTTTAGGCGTTGTACGTAGGTATCTAATGATGATAATGTATGAAGTAGTCCAGAATATATACCAAGCTAATTATGAAAGCATTTTAAACTTGTTCTACCCACAGTTTTTATTAGGTAACAATATACTATGAAGTTCTTGACACAACGGAGGCGTTAAATATTCAGTAAACAGTATTTTACTGACCTCGCTACATTCCAAATATCAGATACCACTAGGGCTTTCAACGGGGCACCGAAAAATTGGGATACACCTCCTTTGTGCTGCCAACTCGAACTGTAAAAATTTTGTATTCGGGAAAATCTAAATCTATTAAAATATTTAATACAAATCGCGATGGAGCGTAATCATTTGGGAATCAAACTGCCATATAGGACACGTACAATTTATAAAGATCTTGCTAAACTAACATATAATATTAGAAAAAGAAACGGGTAACATACCAATATGTACCCGTTTTGTGTTCTAATATTGTTAAAAACCATGATAGTTTAAAAAATTATACGCCCATATAAGTCCAAAGATAATAGGGATTATTTATTCTATTTAGAAACACCAAACTGCATCGCTATCAATTTGGCAATGCTACCAGCGGATTCTACTGGTTATGGATTTTGATTGTACCAACCAACTGCCTTTGGCCAACTTACATGCCAAAGAAATCTCGATGTGCTTACGGCAAAGTGAGACTGATAATCCAATATTTTGGTCTAAACGCCGAGACATCGAAACAAATCATACAAGAGTTGGTAACACTTCAGGCATTGTGCTTTGAATAAATTATAATCGCGCGCCAAGCTCGAGCGCCATCATAATTTGAGCTTTCCACCTCTCCTAGCTTTGGTGAATAGACCTGAAATTTAGTGAATCCTGTTTTATAGAGAGACCAAACTGCGGTGGTCTTTCGCGACCTACTGGCGAGATTCTTTTGCTATTCTACTAATATTAGATTCAAGAATTAATGTGAGTTAGTTATTTACGTATGAATAAAGGTTTAAAACAATTATTGGACTAGCTGTTGCCAGTTGCTTTGCAGGTTATTTGAGGTTTATTATTAGTTGAAAGCTAGGCATTTCATAATTTTTGGTAATAATGTGGTTTTTAATCTCGGTTAAAGTCATTTATGATTAGGCAGACAGAGTTACTATAATATTTTTTGAGTTTGAGCTTTAGAATACTTTTAGGTATACATAATAGACACAAAAATATGCTTAAAACATGTGAGTTAGATTTAGATCCAGTAAAAAAATAAATATTGCTTGACAATTCACACAACATCATCTAGCCCCGTAGTAAGCTCGAAGCTTGTGTGTTTGAGTGCTAGATTTCTGATATACTTACTTAATATGAAGGAATGGTGTTGAATAGTAGCGATCTTATTAACCTTTATCCACGCAGTTGCGTCACTCTTTTATTACTGCTAGTTTGGTACAGTCAGCTCCAAATTTATCTCCATTACCAAATAAAATACATTTGCGGAAACAGAGCTAAAACTTGCCTTACATGCCTGTCTAAAGATATATATTGAGCTTTATTTATTTATTAAGAAAGGACAAAGAATCAACAGATACATTAATTAGACAAGTATAAAACTAGGTAGGTTTTGACATTTGTGTTTCCTTAAGTATATGATCTCCAGCATCTTTTTGAGTAATATTAGTTATCTGCCACGTAGACTTTTTCATTCATAAATATGTTTGCAATTAAATATTTCTTTTCTAAAATTTTTGAATCTCCAACTAATTTCAGAGCTTTATGTATTTGTTGCAGATTGTAGGTATTTACATGTGCACACTGATGTAATGATAATGACGTCACATTCTTAAGACATAACAATACAATCTATCTATAAATTTCAGCAGGAGTTCACGTGTTGGCCTAATAATGCCTTAATTCACCACTCTGGCCAAGTGCGGGTTAGTGAATGACACATGACCATTAAACTTTTAAAAGTTCTCAGAAACTTTGACGATACCCATGGGACGAGATGGGAAACGGGGTGGAACTATTCAAATGCCGACACCACACAGTAAAACCTCGTCAAATATTTTGAAATTTGTAAATTTTAATGTATTTTCATTATTTTAAATAAAAGTATTTCGAATAACGTAACAAAAATTTTAGGGGTAAATAAGTATCTTTCTTAAACGTGACTTCTAACGCCTTTTGTTTGACACTTGTAATAGGTGACCTAGAAAGTTGTTGAACTTTGAGATTCTCAGTCTATTTGAAACGGTGAACGAAGATTACGTAATAATAATATGATTCAATAGACCCTGTAATCATTTCTTAGTAATAGTTTCAATTATTTATAAGCTCTTGGATGGTTTTATGATAAATGGGCAGTATTTAAAAAAAACATATAATAATTTGTTAGGTTTGTCTCTATTTGTGTTTATCATATAGAAATCTTTTTAATTTTTACCTATTATTACAACCCTTAAAACATATAATATTAACAACTTAACAGTTACCCTTACTTACGCCCGAAGTACAACTACTCGACACAAGATGGCGCTGTATTTACGATGTAAGAAAACCCACATGATTTACTTCGTAGGATAAGAATCTACATCACATTGTTACGACTTATGTTATTTATATGTATACATAAAATTAACAAATAAGCCAAAAAGAATACAGGTTATTTTAAATAGATAAAAAATTTGCTTCAAATAATTTTTACAACTAGAGTAAGGTCTTTACAGCGAATTATCAACTGTATCTAATCATCATATATGACACTAAATCTAAAAAGGGTCTACCCTGATAGTAAAATGTTTCCTTTATCAAAAAAATACCTATCTATATTATGTATATCAGAAATCTAGCATCCGTAACACAAGCTTCGAGTTTACAACGGGGCTAGATGTTGCTTTGTGCATTGTCCACCAATATTTATTTATTTATCAAGTACGTACTACGTAATTCTTATCTTCAGTAAGTTATGAGGAGGTTGACGGGTGGCGCCCCCATCAGGAATATAGGTCAAACTCTTTGTTGGTTTTATTCGCTCCATTTTGCAAGCATCACCTTTCTTTATTTTTTTTCAGATACCTGCTAGGAAATCATTTAGATAGAGACATTTATCAACAAAGTCAAGTTCATTTAATAATATACAGTTAAAGTCACATAAGAAATAATATATAATAATAAACAATCAATTTTATTCGATAAATGTCTACATTCTCATCTCATTCCATACATTAAACTATTTTTAAGCGCCATATTTTGTATTCTGACTACTTCTTATCCAAACTTGAGATCTATAAAATATCTATAAAAGGGGCTTAGGTGTAAATTACAGCATTTAATTTTCACAAATGATCAGGTAAACAATATTACTAACGCGCAGCGCCATCTATTTATAGTTTACAGAGACTACGAACAAAGCTTTCAAACTTGAGCTTTTTGGCTTAGACTTATAAGGGTTTACAAATTAGACTTAACAATGTTTAGGGCCATAAAAATTGGTACCTACTAGGTACTACGTCTAGGTCTTATAATAAACTTGTCTTTACAAGCGTCTCTTTAATTTTACTTTATTTTCCGCTCAAATACTGTCCTTATATTTCAATAAAAATCTACGATACCAAAATAGTGTTCCAATTTTAACTAACTAGGTGCACTATTTTGGGCCAGTATTTCACACGAGGGGGAATGACGTCATTTTAACTCCCTCGTTGCTATTATTAGAGGGTCTAATTATTATTAGACTTATTATATTTTAAAGTGTGGTTTTATATGAAAAGAAGGCTATAGAGCCATCATCAGTTCCATCAATACTACAAAATGTTCAGCGCCTCTTTTAAATCACTATGTTTGGATAAGAAGTACACCATTCAAAATGTGGCGCATAAAATCCTAAAATAAAACAAATATGCCGTTTTCATAGCTGTTTGATTGACCCTTACCCATTTAAGCTATTTAAGCCATGTCATCATCATGATCATAAAAACTCATATCACAACCTGCTAATCCCACTACTAGGCGCATCCATTATAGGGGAATTTGATGGTAACAGTAGGAAAATCTGTCATGAAGAAAACTAGATAAGATTTGCGATAGACGTCGTCCTAATTGGCAGCGATCGTACGATGGTGCGATGCGTTCTCGTCGTACGACGAGTTCAAACATACAGATTTCATCAGAGTTTCACGAGCACAGAAAATAACCATAACCACTTTGATCGTACGATGAAAAACGCATCGCACCATCGTACGATCGCTGCCAATTAGGACGACCCCTAAGCGTTAGCGGAAGAAACAACCTTTGTATGCTCCGCTTACGTTACGTCCCGGAACGTGTAAAGAGGATTTACACGCGCGGGAGTGGGTGTGGAAATTTACATATTATTAATTTACACGGGAACAGGGCCCTACTGCTCGCAATCTGTGTAATTTGGCCGTTTAGTGTTTGTCTCGATCTATATTACGTGTGGGGTGATAAGCTTTACTAAATCCTTAATTAATAAGTGTATTTCCTTATTGATTAATTTATATTAATTTCATGGGAAAGTTTGCTATCTTTTTTCATCTAGAGCTGTTTGTAGTCAAATGATTAGTCAAGGCTTAGGTGATTAAGGGATTATTTTGTTTGGTTAAATTAAACTAGTCTGAAATACGAATGGTCGAAATTTAAAATCATTTTTGTGTTAGAGGGCTCATTAATAAAAAAAATATATATAAAGAATGATTGTAAATTAGTTTAGGTAGGTACCTTTGGAAAATATGTGGTTCTCAATGCAAAATCATTAAACGTGGGCAAAATCGCGTGGTGTGCTTGTTTGAAAAATGTTTATCAATAATAGAGTACCTATCTGTGAAATCACTGAAACAAAACAAAATATAGATATAATTTACAATAAATCTATTCGAGATCGGATGACGGAAGACACTCATAGCAGACAACAAGCCCCCTGATGCATCATCGAAGCAGAATGAAAGGTTTGTAATATGCTACATTTGCATATTTTAATTGTTATAGAACCCCCGCAGTGCGAATGTGGATTAAGCAGCCGATTTACATACATAGTCGCGACAACGCAGATTAAATACGTGTGCTGATTTTAACATTCACTTTGCAGATTATAAAAGCGGGCATAGACACTTAAATGTGATTTTTTTTTCGCAACTGAAATAAGGCATTTGATATCTTATATATAAAAATCAAGTTCGTTTGTCTCGCCTAAACTCGAGAACGGCTGGGCCGATTTAGCTAATTTTAAAATGTTCGTAGTAGTCCAAGGAAGGTTTAAAATTTGAGGAAATTTTACTACTCAAATTGACCAATGCTTTTCTCGACACGGCAGTGATAGCTCTTTCCTTTGTGTCTATATTTATCATCACGCCTATTTACGTTCCCACTGCTGGGGCACAGGGACTTCTCTCTTGCTGAGAAAGATTAGGCCTTAATTCAAAACGCTGGCATAATTTGGGTTGGTGAATGAAACGATCATTTTTTCTTCGTATGATACTGGTTACCAAACTCTGGTACCATACGCGGCCGAAGGGAATGAAACATGTCCTTCAAACTTTTCAAAGTTTTCAGAACATGCCGCTTTCCTCACGATGTTTGCCTTCACCGTTGGAGCACTTTTTATCAAAATGACACATACATTTTACAAGAAGAAAAATCTAGAGGTTCTCGCCGGGGTTTGAACCCACGACCTTCGGAATGAAAGCCGAGTATGCCCACACAACGGGACTTTCAACATTGTCACGATTTAAAAATAAAACACTCTGAACTCTAAACCGAATGAATTAGGTTTATTTCTACATGTTTCGTTGTTTAAGTGATATAACAACTTTATACGGTAGGAAACAAATTGTGCTATCAGTAAATATACGCCTGGTAATGGAAATGTAAAGTGTTTTGAGCTAGTTGCATTAAAATGTTACGGGAATTTAACCTAGTAAACATTTGTTTTGTTGTTTGTTAAACAAATCTGGCATATGTGTTTTTATTTTCGCACTTTCATACAGACATACATCATTCGCGTCATATCAACATACTGTTCCAGTGGGACGAGTCTCCCAAGTTAAACTTATTATACTTATTTGGGGATTGACATAATCATGACGCTTACTAAGTGGCTTGGTGATCCTAGTAAGTTCAAAGCACATTACACGGGCAGATAATTATGATAGCATTCTCTAGTTACATAATATCCTAGTCGCTTTGACAACACACGTTATCAATCATATTCGCACCTTATTACCTATTCAAAGAGATTAAATTAATTTAAATGTTTTTTACAATTATTTTGAACCAAAATCCAACAGTGGACGCCCTTAGAGGGTCCTACCTAAGGAATAATATGTTAAAGAGTTGAAAGTCCAAATCATTAGTTCACAGGCGCACGTTCTACACTTGTCGAACGGCGGTCTTATACGGCCTCAGTAGCCATCTGTGCATCTTGACTGATACTGGAAAATTTCCTATTCAAAACTACATGTCACCATAACCCTGGGGCGATCAATTACTACAAATCGACTATGAATCAACTCTCATCTGCCACCCTCCATCGTCAAATATTGTGCACTTGGAAACACAAAGAATATCCACTCCAAATAGAACCATATTCTCTTAAAATAACGTTCATTTTACAGTAAACAGTTTATGGCTTGGCTTAGCAATGATCCTGTATTGTAAAATCAGTTGTATCATAGTGCTGTAAGGTTTAGTTTCTGTTTTGTAATGGGACCGTCTACTGATTGAAACGCGATAGTTATGAGATTGAAAACTGAACGAATTAGTTTATGAATACTGTTGTAATGGATTTTACTGTAAAATATACGAATAAGGAATTTAATGGTTTTCAATGTATAAATATTTGATTTGATGCAAAAGTGGCTGAAAATTCGTTTACTATTAAAAAAAAGGGTTGGATCTTGAACCAACATACAAAGTAATAGATTGAATAATGTTAGAGGAACTGTCTTATGGGGCCGGCTTACGATTAGTAGTGGGTCCTGTCGAACCGGCTAAGAGTTTTATACACCAAACGACGGGCATCAGCGTCAACTCAGTCAGCGTGCTTTGGTCAGTACCTCCCTGTAGCTTATGACTAATACCTATATCAAACAGAGTGGTTGTCCGTTGATGTAAAAAAATACACAGATTCCTCGATCAAATTACACAAAAAAACAGTGGTTAAACGCTTAACCCTAAAAGAGGGAAATATCCGGGTATAACCTCGTTCTAATTTGCGGGAGACAACGGTTAATTACTCCCTCCTCCGGCTGTAACGGACAGGGTGGGGATATTGTTAATAATTTACTAAATAGCCAACGCCTTAACATTCCAGAGAATTCTAAGAAGGTTCTACTTTTGCTAGTTTACCGTGAAAGGAGTTTTAGAACCACTTATTTCAACCGCGTTAGACATCTGTAGTCTACAATACAGTCATTTACACAACAGTGGGGCTATTCGTATTAAAGTTTAGCTTTGGTTCCGTAAGTTTTGTGTGAGGTTTGATAGAGAGATTGTCATTTCTGTAACTCTATTCTCATGAATCCGCAAAGCGATAAACGGTGGTCAACCGTCGTCTAAGTAAGTGGTGATATCCATCCAACATAATAATATGTATATACATATTTTGTGTAAATTTGTGTAATTATCGGCTCTAAGAACAAATAAGTTTCACTTTAAATGAGATTAAAAAATTTCTTAAAGTAAATTTAATGCTAGTCGTAGTTTAAATAAGATAATGCTGACAACGTATAAAAATTGAGATAGGTAGATAGATAGGTATAGTAAAACCATTCTAAAAATGAACTCCCCTCCACAAAACCGTGATGATTTCAACGTGTGAGAGGAAATACAGAAAAACAGAATACACAGAAAAAAAAAATACAGAATTCGGTGGAGGGGCGTTCATTTTAGAAATGGTTTTACTATACATACATGATTCATTTTATAACAACAAGAATTACTCATGTTTATTACCTGTAACTTACGAAAGGTTTTAAAATGAAAAAGATAGACATAATTTCCTACACAAGTGTTAAACAAAAACATACACAATTTTGTGTATATACAATTTTGTGTATAGGTATAGTTAGTAGTTTGTATGGAGTTGAAATGATGATGATAGCGACCAAACGAAACATAAAATCAACTTCTCAATCGAGGTCTAAACTATCCACAGTGTCCATAAATTGATCCGCAATAGCCCTCGCGAGGGACGAGGGTGCAATATGTCTGAAGGGTGCATCGAAGGGCCATAAGCCGAATAGCATGGCATCCAGAGACGGAAAGACTTTACTCAACATAATTCATAAATTGTGTTTTAGTTTTAGTATGGTATTTTGAGGTATTTTGTTAAGCTATTTGAGAGAAGTCTTATTAAGAAAAATATAAGCTTTCAAGTCAGTGGCACTACTCGTATTTTAGAGATGATAACTAATTATGTTAAATTAGGGAGGTCTAAAATATTTTTTGCGGAAGAAAACACTTTAAATAGCTTATATTGAATAACTTGAATATGTTCTTTAAAAGAAATCCATGCTATGCGTCGCCATAAGCTAGTTTACAATAATATAATATAAATAAATAAAGTCGTCTAGCCCCTGGATCCTATATTAAAATAACACAATGTGACGGACGTTATTGAAAAAACTAAGTTTGATTGAGTCACGTGTCGCGTGGCGTTGCATGAGAACTGTTTGCAGACAGGTTGTGAACTGATGCGGAAGAATTGTTAAATAAAAACAGATTTTCTTCAAAACCAACAAAAAGTCTCACTAATGGACTAGTACATGGGTCTGCACAATTATAGAACCCATTAGGTTAAATACTAGATTTAATACTATTGTACGCTTACATACTAGGCCTACACAGGTACTGGTCTTTTATCAGTTACTAGTGTGTTAACTATATTCATATCAAAATACACACGACAATAAAATAAGACTATATTATTCACGAAAAATCACCTTAATCGAATAAATAACAATATAAATATAAGACAATAATAATTAAGTTTATTTAGGTATTACAATTTTCTTCAATGTTAATGTAACTATTTGCTCTTTGTGAAATCCATAAATAAATATTTGACTCTACGCGCACTCTAATTTAAAATTATGAATGTCCAATTACACTGAACGAGCATCAACATTAAAAATTTACACGTTTTGTCCGCTTATTAATGTAACTGCGGATCCCTAACATTTTCGCTGCTTGTACAGATTTTGAATATCATTCTACTGTATGATAGAAAACATTTAGAAAACAGTAGAATTAAAAGAACTCATTAAATCTTGGTTTTCTCTAAAAAAACAATAATGTTTTAACGAATCTTTATAAGCGGAAATCCTGTATAAAATTACATGAAAATAAGCTTTATTTTATATTTATTTTAAGGTTGGAAAACTTATTGTGCTAACTTTTATTTTACCAATTCTTTAAGACTTTAATGGGTTCTTTTAGGGAGACTCGAGTCCATTTAAGTATCCCACTACTGAACTATACTATAATTTATAAAAGGTTCAATAATTCGACAAATGACAAAACACAAAGAAGACTAAAAATAGCTTCTACAAAATACACATCACGAAACTCTTTCATTTACACAATACATTGTACAGTCATGCATTATCCCATCGGCATGCAATTTGCAAGCATTAATAACCCATATTAGTGTATAAACTCACATAGTCGTGTGATTAGACTCACATAGATGGTGCTACGTCCACATTGTAGTGGCTGAGAGGTATTCAGCTGTGTAGGAATAGTGAAACAGCTTGTTCATTGTGTAGTGTTTAAAAGCTTGTTATAAAATTTTTGTAGCGCAAACCCTAACAATCTCCTAAAAATCGTATTAGCGTGATTTTTTGGGTGTATGTGTATGTGTTAAAACCACCAGTTTATCTTTTGACAAGAGATATAAGGACTTAATTTACTACGCTTGGTAGGTACCAGGTTGGTGAATGTCACATGTCCTTAAATATTTTCAAAGTTCTCAGAACATGCACGACCTACGGAATTAAAGACGAGTGTGATCCCTTATGGCCAACACAGCGCCCATTGGTGGGATATATTATGGGATATTATGATTATCATCCATACTAAACGACATAAAGAATGAACCAGCTATTTGAATAGTCACATGGCCTTAATCCACAAACAATATTAGTGAAATCTGCATGCAGTATATGTACATTACCTATGTATCGATTGCATACCGATGAAGACGCTTATGTAAATGCCAGCCATTGTATATGAAACAGGAGCATTTGGGTGCTTTTAAGCCGTATTGGCTTAGTCGCTTGACTTTTATTTTGTAGGTCGTGGGCTCGAACACCGATGTGCATCTCGGGATTTTCTTGTATAAAATATTATGTTCTCTCGCCTCCGCATTTTTGATTATTACGTCGAACGAAGTCTCTGGGTCCCAGCAGTGGGAACTTTGATAGGGGTGATGATGATGATTATTTGGCACTCCACGGCCGCTAACAGAGTAGGTACATGTTTTCTCTAAATCTGAGGTTATATTTAGAGAAAGCATGTAATTGAATAAACTTTTAATTTTAATAAATCAAAACTTAATCTGCAACTCCAGTTTATCCAATTACCGTCTTCTCGTCAATATGAGGGTGTCAATCGAATTAAATGTCCGTTATTATTTAGGGAAGTTCTCAATCAGAAGGGGTGATACCCGGGCGCTTCACTAATCAACTTTTTAATCTGTCTACGTCATTAACTTTTTTTATTCAGAGCCAGGGATAATTTTGACAGCGAATTTGTAGAGTGCAGTCAATGATTTTATATAGTATAGATATGTTACCTTCATGTAATTGCAGTTTGAAATCTGTTCCGTGAATCCAAAACTGACATAAGATGTCAAATGTTTACTAGTTCATAGAGTAACATTTATATTCGTAGAGTGGACACTTGAGTAAAATGTATAGTAATAGGTAAGAAATTAAACACCTTACAAAAGTAAATCATATTTATTGAAATTGAAATAATTAATGATAAATTAGTAAAACACACTTTCTAAATACCTTCAAAAAGATTTTATTTATTTATTTTCTGTCTCTTTAAAAGTTTTTTTAATTCGGGGTTATTTTTATGTGCGGAATGGAGACGAATATTTGTGTATTTATGAATTATGGTTTTAATCAAATTTACGCGATGATTAAAAATAGGTAGGTACCTGTGTTGAATGTTCGATCAGAATTTACATTTACATCGAATTTACATCGCCATCAATATTCGCATCTACACTAACTAATCTATGTCCGCGCCTCAATTATTATAATTATTTGGAAAAATAAATAATCTAAGTATCTTTGCATACTCGCATGTGATACGAGATTCCTTGTGTTTTGTTTACTTTAGCATCGTAATTGGTACACTTCCGAAACACACACGATGGCATTTTTAATTTGTTTTAGCAAGGACACAATAACCTACGGCATGTCAAGCTCGTGATTGCGCTCGACGCAGACTGACAACTAAAAGTTACAATTGGGTTTTATTTGAGTCTTTACAATGCGCGTGCTTGTAACAAATCTATACTATATAAAATCATTGAGTGCAGTGGTATACGAGTATAATAAATCTAGAAATTTTAATCTAGATAAAAAAGCCCAACAATTATTTTAAATAAACTTAAAATGGAAGATATTGAACTGTAAATTATTTTAAACAATATGTCTAAAAATTTCTATTTCTTTTTCTATTATTAGATTATTGCCCTATTTTTGTTAGAGAGTCGGTCGAGTTAACTCAACTGAGCAAATTCTAGTAAAAATATGTAACTTGCATTAAGCAGAATAGGGTCTTAAATTAGCCAACAAGACTGAAAAAAAAAATTTTATGGCTTTCTATCATTAATATTATCTTAAAAAAACATGTACAGAACCCTCAAACGCGAGTTCAACTCGCACTAGGCAGTTTTAACCTTGAATTGCAACACCCTACCTCCCTCCTACCCGTTCGGTTCAAAGTAAACTTGGGACTCCATAAGCACAGGCGTCAAACGTGACAGATAAATAATTGACATAACTATCCGAATTTTTGAGAGATAGTAATATTACGCATAACTATCAGAATTATTGAGAGATAGTAATATTACGCTATACGCAGATACGCAGACACATATTGAGTCAACACATAGACACGAGTTTTTGCAGGTTATTAAATTATTCTACTAACTGTAACACACACGTGTGGCAATACTTCAATAAGAAATACTGTAGAAATAAAACTTATATCTTATTCCCGCTTCTGTTGTGTGTAAAAGCAACAAATTATTTCCAAATAAAATAGAATGCAATGAATGTATAGAATTTGTGACCCAAATTAGATGTAGACAGAAGCTCAATTTGGTACTCACCCCCTCACCTCTTTTTGTTACGAGGAAAATGTAACATAATTCTGAAATGTTTACTTAATGTTTATTAAAAAAAAAGCCTTGACTTTTTTATGCACCAACAACCTTAGGCGCATAGGTCATAATCGCCGACTCAATTAGATAAGTCAATCGAGCAGCAAACCTTAAATGGAGTACCACCCAGCCTAGTTCTAATAAAAACAAATATATCACTGCAGGGGGTTTCCCCCCAAATACCCCTACATATCACAAACACCCTAAATAGGTTATATAATTACACATCACGCTTCATTGTCGTGATAAATACTTTCTCACAGTTATCATTTACCAAATCTACGCCACTGTCCATTTTGGATGATAGTGGGAACGAGATGCTGATATCTGTAATATCTAGGAGTAAAAGGGAGGGTGAAAAGTAACGTTATATTACTATAGTGTCCACAAGCCAAGCGGATATTGATTATCTGCCACAGTTGAGAGCCGCCGAGTCCCCACCACCCCCACTGAAACAAATCCTTACAACCTATCTGCGATTCTGTTTCATTGAAAATGGGCTCTATCAGAGTGGAAAACGGTTTGTTTTTCACTGAAGTCAGTTCGGGATTAAGGTCATTCTGGTTGTAGTGAGGTATTCAATATTTGATCTCTGTCTAACCGACTGAGCGCCGTGCGACTGCATAGCGTTGTCCCGTTCAAGCACATTTCATAATCATTTT
The DNA here is from genome assembly GCA_963691955.1 of Chloroclystis v-ata. Classification (NCBI taxonomy): domain Eukaryota; kingdom Metazoa; phylum Arthropoda; class Insecta; order Lepidoptera; family Geometridae; genus Chloroclystis; species Chloroclystis v-ata. The sequence continues at coordinate 2,286,516 of OY829902.1, read as the reverse complement.
CGATGCATTCCCATGCCATGATTTTCAGCGGCACTTGAAATACGATTTTACGATTTCATCCCGTGCTTTGTGTACCTGTTAAAGGGTGGATTATACGCTAGAGATAGGCAATATTTTTTTTATATTGTTGAATTTCAGTTCTGAGAAAAAACATCAATAAAATAACGTAATACTAAGAGATACCTATTAATATTTTTTATTTTTATTAAAAAGCGATATTTTTTCTATGTGATTTATTATTATTTTGTAAACAAGTTATGTATTTATGTGAACGACATCTGCCAATTGTATACGTTAATCAATTAACGATGTTGTTTTTTGCAAAGCAAGACAATAAATTATAAAAGCAAGACAATATATTTGATTCAATATTGACAACTTTATTTTTCAATTATTAAATTTGATAATTATATTTTCTAGAGCTAAATAACAAATGAACATATAACATAAACTGGCCATCCCCATCAATAGTAAATCAGTAAATGCAGAGGAATCGTGAGAGCGGGCTTATAATAAGGCCTCCCCCTACCCACTCCTCATTCCCTCCAATCGGTAGTACAAAATAATGCCTACTCTATATATTGTAACTGCAACATCTTTATAAAACTACTTACATAATCATCCTTATTTACGTTCCCACTGCTGGAAGACTTTATTTATTTCATTTCATTTCAAGTTTATCAACGTATCTAAAATAACATCAAGTAGTATGTCGTTAACAAGACATATTTTAGCAATAAACGTAAAACTAATTAAAGTCCCCACTTAACACCTTAAACCTAAATTAAACCATAAAAAAAGTTATAACACAATCAAAATATCCTATTAAAAATTAATTCATTCGCATAAAGTTCACGCAAATCCTCCAAGGATTCACCTCTAACTTAAAAGCATGCTATGTCTAGTCTAGACACAAGTGAACAAATTCTCTGCTACAAAACTTCTTGGGGCAAGGGACTCACTACATCACGACCCATGTGTGTGTGCCGCCTGTGGAACACCGAGTGAAAAATTGGATGTGTTGTCTGTGTGCTGTACACACACTGCCACCCGCGGGTTAAGTTCCTATGTGTGCGTGGGGAGGCAGAGTCGTGAACTAAATAGCTTAGTGTTAACACATATTGACACAAAGTTTACCACGATGCTCTCATTTATTCAGGTACATTGTGCATTAAAAAAAATCGCGACATATTTTTACGGCCTGTCGGCGATTAATTATTTTTGCCTCTTTGTTTAAGTTACGTTGACTTTGCTTTCGAGTTATTACGAATTTTAATTGCCCTCTGGGTCCTGTGACACTTTTCACCGCCATTTTTATTTCAATTATAAATGACTCGGTTAAATTGTTGTTTTATATCCTGGATTTTATTTTATGGCCAATTTAAATGAAGGCACAAATTAAATTAAATTGAAGGCATAATGTGTATACATAGACTTACTTTTATTTCCTAAGGTTTAATATACCGACATAAAGTAATGTTGAAAATTTTAGAAAATCGTCAGAATCAACAGTAAATAACAACAGAATACCTTCTCATAAACACAAAAGGTTTCCTAGGAGCCTTCAACAAACTGCATACGTTTTGAACTCTTTACTCTTATCAACTAGAAAAGAGATAAATAAAACAAACCTTTCATGAAATAAACAACTCTATTATCATTTAAATACGAGCTGAAGTTGTATATACTTCCTGAATATTTCCACACTGAAACTATCACTTTCTTGAGCAAAATGCAACCGAAGCAACTTTGAAAATAGTTAAAGAATTATGAACTCTATTACTGTAACACCTTGGACGTTATTTGCGTGGATTGAGTTTATAAATGTGTTTCTTTGTTGCATTGTAGTATGCGGATAAAAACATTGAAATTTAACGCTGCAGCTTCTTTTAATAATGGAAGATCTTTTATATATAGTTACATGTTTTTTATCAGATTCTCGTGATCGATACTCTTAATTCACTATTTATAATATCTACCTACTAATATTATAAAGCTGAAGACTTTGTTTGTTTGAAAGCGCTAATCTCAGGAACTCAGGAAAAATTATTTCAGTGTTCGATAGTACATTTATCGAGGAAGGCATAGGCTAAATAACATAAACTAGGTATATGTAGATAACGATAGACAGCAAGCGAAGTTATCGGTGCGTCGGCTAGTTATCTATAATTTGGTGGGACATAACCCGAGTTATGATGATGATGAGTTCTTCATCACCCAATCTCTAATCCATCCAGAGTTCTCCACGTACGGAATAGATTCCACTAGAGACATTAATTAGGACCTTCGCAGTTAATCGGTATTCATGAGCTCAATTGATGCCCTCATACAATTTGCATGACTCTCACGCCAATCGTCTAACCCAGATTTCATCTCAGATTCCGTTTTGTCTGTCGTTCTGTCTGTTATAACTCGAAACCACATAAGGGTTTAATAAGTTTTTATTCAAATAAGGATATTATAAGATACATGCTTGGATTATTTTTATTTTATAGTGATCAACTCACTTGCAGAACTGAGAAAATCAGGTGTAGAAAAAATTCGAGCTCATAACGTAATCCTCGATTGCGCAGCACTAAACAAAAAGGCGTGGGTTCGATTCCCACTCGAGGATCAAAGGTTACGTTGTGATCTGTATTTTGTTCTATAAAGTCTAATATTTAAATATGTTTGAATTTTCTGAATACCACGTGAAATATTAAGCAAACTTAGAACCTAAAACTTCTACTATAATAATTTTCCAAGGGTTTGAAGATTTTTATTACGTCCCTAATTGGTGATAAATATAAGAATATGTGAATATAAATGTAAAATGTCTACCTGGATCACATATAGACGCCACCAGTTTTTATTTAAGTGGTTTCATTAATAATTTTCATCGACAGCCCCACTTATCTATATCATTGTTGATTAAAAATTGCTCCTTATTTCTTTCTTACTTCATAGGTGCTTGGTGCAAGAATCTCCGCAAAAAATCTAAAAGGTAACCGCAAAGTATACAACGACTGAAACCCACTATGCTTCCTCTATCACCTCAGTGCCGTAGCGTCGTCAAACCACTTGTCGACGGAATCGCACACTTGGCGGAGTCGTTCGGAGTCAGTCGGGGATTCTAGTCGCATTCGACTGCTCTCAGTTTCTATAACAGACCTCCTTTTATAATATATCAATTGTTTCTATCGGAAGCGGTTTTCTGATTATCAGCAGTACTACCACTTTAATGAATTAATCCTGATTTTTCTACGTATCTGATCATTTTTGAGATATGGGCAGAGTTTCTAGTAGAAATCTACTACTTAGATATACTTAGATAGGATACTAGTTCTATGGTAAATGGATGCTTTATGATGCGGGTCGATGCTTCACCAGAAAGAAGGTACTCTAAGTGGTTCAGAGATACAAGTGAAGTTGCGGCAGATTGTTAGTAAATAAACTAAACAAGAAATAAAGTGTTGGCCACCGCGAGGGCGTCTTAATGAACTCGTAATAAAATTATTGGCCACACACAGGGCACGCTACACCCCAGCAACGAGTTAACCTGCCTAGTGATGTGCCTGGTTCTGTCGATAATAATTTAACGATACCTTGTCAAATATAACACATGCCTGTAGTTATGAACCACAGAAATAAAAACCTGCATCATATCAATACAAGAACCAAATTAATATAGCTGTTCATACAAATAATGCATATGCAATCATATGATTCATTTATATAGCAATTTTAAAAAATATATGCAATCCCTTAAGTTAGCTGAGGATTCAAAGTGGCTTTAATATTATTTTGAGACAAATATATTCGTATATACATTTTGGGAGACTACATTATGTATAATTTCTCTACCGTGGCCGTCTTAACTATTATCCCTAAAGAGCTTTAAACCAAACAGAAAACATTGTATCATAACGCTTAACCATAAACCATTACCTCTATCCAATCCCGTAACAGAAGCGACGGAAAAATAACAACGTCATTACACATTTTATATCGACATCGATAAAAGTGGAGCACTCCTCTTCCAGGAGTATCTAGAGAGGCGAGCTACAATAAAATGTACTAGCTACGAGCCTGAGCAGTCTCCTTCCCCCTCCCCACCCCCTTTCCATATGCGCAGACCAACACATGCACACGTCACCTGCGTATCTCCAACAATACCACTCCACCGACACTCAAACACAAAATCAACCTTACATACATAGACTTAAGCTTCACGTTAAGCAAGCCCGAACCATCGATAACTCCTCGCGCTATCTGTGTGAAACATTACATCACTACTGTGTTTTATTCAGCACTATTGACGTATGCATGCGATATGCACATGTCGAAGCGCTAATAGTCCGCTCTAGCTTTGATTACTAATTGATCTGAACAATGACCGGTATTTGCATGGGATAAATGTCAATTACCTTTGAACAGGTAAAATGAAGCATAATGCTGCAAACAGATTGCGTTTTGTTTGCTTCCGGTGTATGTTTTTTTAATCAATAATTATAATAATATAATTTTGACAAATTATTAGTAAAAATCATATATTTTAAAACTTATAAGTTATCAAGTTGATGTATAGTATGTCGGTCGATGGTATTAAGTTTTCCTGTATTTTTACAACTTCTTTCACAGTTCTCATTGTCATACAAAGACCTACACAACCTACAAGTACTAGGTCTTATTTTTTATTTTGTTTAATATTTAAGTAAGTATATTAAGACCGTGTAATTTGTAGTAGGTACCTAAATAACATAACCTGACCTACACAACCTACAAGTATTAGGTCTTATTTTTTATTTTGTTTAATATTTAAGTAAGTATATTAAGACCGTGTAATTTGTAGTACCTAAATAACATAACCTGAAAAGAGGCTAATATTGATACATTAGCGTTTTGTTAAATTTCACATCTCCTTTTATTAAATACCTGGCTGAAACAGAAAGTTTCAATCTTTTTCGATCAGGTTTAGTCTGTGTGTCAACACACAGTTCAATCTTTGTTAGCCACATAAGTTTTATATAAATACCTATAGATATAGACGAAAATTTTCTTTCTAATTCTCTAAATATTGTTCGTTTGAACTCCGCTCAACTCAGAGGTGCAGACACATAAACCGTTCAAGGTTGATAGACGAATAAAGAGTTGAATCATTTTGGAACGTCAATGGATTGAGTTCAATCTCGATTTTAGACGAAATCGATATTAATAGCTGAATTAGGGTTACGTCTTACCTTTACAATTACTGTATTAATATAATTCACTTGAAAAATGAACTTTAAGTTTTATAAAATGATTATGACAATTTTTAAAGAATAATCGTCTGTTTTACTCTCAAAATTTTCGTATGTTACTCTATTCATTTTATAACAACGGGAATGACTCACGTATTTACAAAGTAGTTGAAACAGGAGTGAGAACCGTGCGCACGAGCAGAGAGGAGACGAAGCACGGTGGAACGCTCACTCCTCCTGAGAAAGACTTCTTGTTGCATTCGAAACGTCTAGAGTGCATAAATTATTTTGTTAATACGTGAGTTATTAGTAGTTGATTAATTGCCGTTTATGTAAAATTAATTATGTCGTCTATCTGTCTGATAAATGTGCATAGCGTTAGCTAAAGGTCCATCCGATGAATAAAATAACAATAATGCATGTAAATGTAACAAATTATTTATCGTATTTATAGTGTTCTAAGAATGATTTAATTCATAAAATTTACCATACGTGCTAAACCCACACATTGGAAGGTGACCCTTTCGGGGTCTTTCGTGGGTGGGGAACTGTCGGCCGTGGTATCATGGACGCGGGACTTTAGTTTTATATTGTGCATATTTGTCATTTATATCTATTTTTGTTTTTGTTATCTATTATTTGTTATTATTGTTATCCATTATAGTCCCGGCGAATTGAACCCGCCTCAAACTGCCTCAAAGGCGGACCTTCGTCCGCTGCACCACAGATGTCTGAAAGAAAAAAAATTGAACTTTTTTCCACCGAGGCGACAAGTTCGCTGTAGTAGGATTACGTTTGTAATGATGATGATATAAGTAGAAGTGGGTGGTGGGAGTTCAGCAATAATGTGATAATATCGGTTGCAGGTCGCGTTCTGTCTCGACCCCTCAGACGGGCGGTCGACACGCGGAGTGCATAAGAGGGGGGAGATGGATGTGGTAGGTTATATATTTCTATTGTAGGTTATATATGTCTATTTTAAGTAAGTACCTATGTAGTTTGTTAAATGTTACAATACAATACAAATAACTTTATTGTAACACCAACAATATACAGGACAATACATAAGAGAAACATATACATGACAGTGACACAATGGGCGGCCTTATCACTAACAGCAATCTCTTCCAGGCAACCTTGGGATTTAAAGAGAATATTGCACAAGTAAGAGCATTGGCGTTAAATGTTTTATTTTATTTTATTTGTCTTCATTTCTTTAGTTCTTTATTTTAGGTTGTGTTAGAAGAATAGTTTATTTTATATTAAGATATACAAAATACAAACCGGCATACAAAATTTGTAAATGTCCTATAAATAAAGGTGATTAAAAAAATTATTGTACTAAAAGTTAATTCTCGAGAATGCGGTGAGATTTTTGAGTGTCTGACGCAAGGGAATTTTGTATAAAGCGGGAATATAAATATGCTTATCTCCTATTTATATTCCCGCTGCCGCGCTGCTGGGACAAAGGAACAACTCTCTCTACGAGAGATTAGGCTTAAATTCACCACGCTGGCCAAGTGCGGGTTAGTGAATGTCAATAGTAGATACTTCAAACAAAGTTCTTTTATAAAGAACATGATGGTTTCTTCACAATATTTGCCTTCACCGTTGAAGCGCGTGCTTCAATGGTATTTATCAGGAAAAATCCAGAGATTCGCTTAAAGGTTTGAACCCACGATCTTCGGAATTCAAATCAAGTGTTCCTATCTCTAATTTTATTTTTTTATTAATTTGTATTAGTCAAAATACATAACATCGAAAATTCACAATCGTCGAACTCCATACACTAGTGGTATAAGTATAAAACTATAAAAAAAACAATAAGTAGTAAGTAGCTTTAGCAAGATTCAGTAAGTACCACATCCAAAGTTTGCATTCCTTCATACGCTAGAGTGGTTTGCGAGTCTGCAAGTGGTCATCTCAAGGTGACATTAACATTAATACACAAGTGAATACCCCAGGGGGTGGATCCCCTAATCTTCAAACGAGATTGTTTTTACTTAAGCAGAAATAATCAGAATAAGTCATTTTTGGATTCAAATTTTAAAATATGTGAGCTAAGAATATCGGTAGTAAAGCGGTGAAATAATGAATTACCAGAATGCTTAAGTGATTAATTGAAGAATAGTTTTTTCAGTTGTTTTCCTGCGTTGCTCTACTGGTAGACAAAATATTAATAGCTTTAGAATCCAGAACTGTTTCCTGCTAAACGGATTGGAAGCAATTACATCTGGTCGTATTGATGGTATAATATGGCATTCAAAAGACTATTTTTCCCAAATCGTAACGTAGGTACGTTAGGTAACCTTTGTCTATCCTCGCAAAAACATAACTACTAGCTATTATCTATTAACTATTATCTTTTGCAATTAGTCACATCATCACTAGTAATCAAACTAAAAATAAATCAACTTAACCCTCAAGTTGGCGTTAAATAAAAACAATCACTGAAAACCTCAGATGTAATAGCTTTATCTCCCGTTACAGATACCAAAATCATGGCTAAAGCGAGTTCTGTACCATTTCGCATCCGATCCGGGATGAAAGAAGTTCGAGTAGCCGCCTTCGGGCGCGAGCGGGTAAGGGGTAAGGAGAACCATCGCAGAGCTAGGTGATACAGCTCTAGTCTAGAGACAGAAATAAATAAAATCAATACACTTATTAAACATTTAGCTTATTATGTAATGAACCTAAGTGTTTAACAAATACATGATATTTTAAGCCTAATTAGTAACAATAGGCACTATCATACAGTTTTATAGTCATAGTTACCTACACAGCTATTTACACAAACAAAATATAAATTAAAAATAATAATAGATAATTGCTAAACAATTTACAGGTACAAGATATCTATTAAATTATTTTTTCTGGACAGTTCACTTCACACAGCAACATCTACCCGCATGGTGAGATTAAAGCTTATGTAACGTTATCAGATAAACTTAATACAGTTTGTTATTACACATATAAAACATCAGAAACACAACATATATTCGCAAGGGACCCTGCCACAGTGATAACTTTTCAATATATTTAGTTTAAGTTTTTTTTTTTTCAATCTAAACCGTCTCTAGTTTCAGACAACATTTCGCACCCCGCGCTCTGCGATATCCACGAAAAATACTTCGAAGGAGGAGGCGGCCTTAATGATCAAAACGCCTCAATATTGCGAGGCCTTATCGTTATAATTTATTCACGGCATAGCTGCGGAGACGGTGAGTTTGGAACTTAATTTGTTTTGGAAAAATACGGCCCAGTAAAATGTTACTGTTCTAAGAACCTTTTACGGTATTTTTCTGAGATTCTTTGATTACCTTTTTTGAGTAGAACGGATGATATTCTGGCGTAGTGTCGATTGTACCATTAATTAGTACCATCAATGGTACAAATGACACTACTTTGTGTCATTTGTACCATTGAAAAACATACAAGTTTATACTTGCTTGTTTTATGCAAGTTTTAGCTGCTTTTTTTACTAAACTAGTTGGTTAAAAAATAAATTAGTTAATATAGCTGGACAATTTACACAGCAATATCTAGCCCCGTGCTATCATATTAGAAGATATTTCTAATTCATCACAACATAGTTATGTGCGCCGAAAACCGGTTCATTCAGGTAATGCGAAAAAATCGTAGCCAACAGCTAGTTTACTACAAATCAGTATGAGCCACATAGATCAACTGTGGTTTTGATCTAATAAGAACCCGAAGTGCAAATACAGGGTGTTGGGTTTAAATAAATAAGAAGTAACTAAATACATATTGTACTGAATTAAAGTTGGTGTAACGGAGAGACATAAATATTTAAAAAATTACAAACACGCCCCTTTATTCCCAAGTTTTAAACATTTAAACTTTTAAACATTCCCTGGGCTACTACGACTATTATAAAACCAAAAGCACCGATTATCGGCCCAGCCGTTCTTGAGTTATAGAATTACTACGAAAATGGCATTGGTTTTAAATATTGATTCGTTATAGTGATATGTCTTAATTTTTACACAATCCTATTGAATTTATTGTCATAATATCAATCTCTGATTACATACTGAATACGTGAACCTTAGATAAATTCTAGTGGCAATCCTAATAAGAAATATTAAAATAACTAAACGCTAAAAAAGTAAACTAAGTTATTATATAATTAATAAAGCTTGAAACATTCAAATTCCAATTAACTTGAAAAATCTCTTAGTGAACACCCTGTAAATCTATCCGCTTTGTACCGCCTCATCGGTTGAAACTTTACTTTCCCCAGCCAAACTTAGATCAAGCTGAAAATTTGAGAATATACAACTTGTGTGAACTTAAGTGTGACACGTTATAATCTTAGTGTGACAGCTGATTTGTTTCATAGCATTTTGTGACTGTTGTTAAACATCAGTTTATCGTTATTGGAAACAATGGTCTCATGTCTAGCTAGACTATTGTACTAAAATTTAAAATTATCAGTGTAGAAATAATTTATTTCCATAGAAACACAAACGATTACATGGACACGACAAAAAACTAAATACTTAAGTAATTTATAATGCGTGTACGTAAATCTAGTAAAATACCAATAAACTAAAACGAAATAAATGTTGGTGGAAAATTACTTTTATTCGGAAAATGCATACTTAATAATAATTCTAAATACCCTTTCAACAATCAAAATTATAGTAATCTAACACTAACAAAATCTAAATCAGACTGAATTATAGCTCATAAACAATGCACGAACAGAACAGCGTCTTAATTAAACTTGCTCTATACACTTACGTACTCCATCTCACTTGTGCAAGTGGAAAGGTTAAACAGAGTAGAAAGAGAGGGTGGAGTTTGAAGTTAATTGACTTTTAGTACACTATGAACAAATCGTTTAGATGATCAATAGTTTTTATGGTTCTCAAGGAACAAACAAACAAATCATTTTATTTGTTCAACACACAAACAAATACATAAAATTACAAATTAAAATTCACTGTAGATAAGGGACATGTTGAAAAAATTAGCTTTGTCTCAGCATGTGTTGCTAGCAAGCTAGTGTCCAACGCTGATCTTCCGACAGGACTATTTACGACGCTGGCGTTACGGAAGATAACCATAATTATGTGCTCCCACTTAGCCAACACGACTTTTCGGATATAAACACATTTAAACTTTTCCAAATTTTCAATGGATACAGCGCCCTTTGCATTTTTTACTCTGCGTTAAGGCGTTAAGGGAAGGCAACACCCGCCTACATTCCCGAATTTTCTCCAAGTATCGCTTAATACAAGCTTATCTAACGCTGAGCGTTAATTAATACTTTACTTTTGTTAAACAAAGACGCTTCAATATCGTTTTAATTGTGATTTTTTTCCCTCTTTTAAACGTCAAGTGGATGCTGTAAAGATAAGTATTTATAAAAAATGGAGGAAACAATAATTTTATTTTATTGTTAGGTCAGGGTTAAATAATTGAAAAGGTATTCCTAAAATAAGAAATTAGCAATTTTATTAAGGTGTACGTATAATTACATTATAGCCATAATATTGGAACATAACAGCTTTTCTTCCTAGAAAGGTACATCATTAAATATTCTTTCATTCTTCTAAGCAGTAATTTAAAAAAAGTTCCATTACCTCTACGGCGTAGCAGCAGCATATTTCCCTATAAAGCGTAGTAAAATCAGAGCTTTTTTCCTCTACGGCGTAGCAACATCAAAAAAGATGCACTTAGTCTACGTTGTTGCTTTATCATAGTTTTTTACCTTGGCATAGCAAAATCAAAGATTTATTTCTTCTGGTGTACCTAGATACTGAAAAAAGCTCAACAAAAAAATCCAGGTATACACAAAAACTCAATATTATTTCATGGAATTTTATCTTTTCTTCCGTCAGACGAGAGTAATTACATTGTGTACTACGCTACGTCGTGTAGTACAATCACACCCACGTTTGCTACGCCGATGCCACCCACGCGCAACCTACGTATTGGCACCCACAATCTAACATTTACGTAGCTTTTCATCAGTTTTTATGCAACTTTAACTAAACATTATTATATGAAATGTTTATGAACTTTAGAAAGTTATTTTTGTAATTGGATTTGAAGAACGATCAACCTAATCGTAAAAAAGTTCAGATGAGATTTATTATTAAGATGTGTTATTTTAGTGTATGTATATATTTTCATACATTAGTGGTCAATTCACACAAAAACATTGTTTCGTAATGTTTTTGTGCCACATTATTTGCACTAAATGTAAAAATATACATACACACTTAAAAACACATTTATCACCAACTTATAAAAAGCCTACGGAAATAATCAAACTCCATCAAAATATTGATTTAAATCTGTATCCTTCTCCAGCCAATTGAGCGTTTATTATCAAAACACAATTAAGCAAAGGTGCGTAATAGTCATTTGTTTAACACAAATAATCAAATTAATCGAGAGGCTGGCCGATACCTACATTATTGATGCAAACGGGGTTGAGGCGCGACCCACCACCCTCTGACCTAAACGAGAGGTTCTATCTTGTAAGAAAAAGGACGTTTTTCAGAAACCCACCCAGAAGCTATATCTCTGATTTCATGGAAAAATAGGCAATTATTTTGTTTCTGTATCCGATTTCAGGGGAATTCTCATTTTGAGACATCGTTATAAAATTATTCGAATATTGCTACAACTTTGTAAGCTCCTAATGCTTTACAAAGAAATTGAGTTACGATTTTTTCTTCGTAACATGAAACAGAATATTTAACTGAATACACAAATCAGAAAAGATAAGAAATATAACGCTGATTTCATTATAGTCTGACAAGGAACTCGTGTAAAAACAGAACATGAGAATTAGCGAAGGTTGATTTCTTCGACAATTTAACCAAAACTTAAACAGAAGATTAGCAAACCATGACAGAAGTTTACTCCTGTTGCGTGCTCTACAAAATCCATTCTCATCCCATCATGAACCATTTGCGCTAAAATTACCTAAATCTTACTTATGCGCACGTAATAAGGTTCAAAATTAACTAACAAAAGTTTCACGAGCAGCAAACATTGTACAGATTGAGCAATTTTTGTTTTTACCTTGGTGTTGGACTCTATGTTGTTGGCATAAGGTTTGTTTTGTGTTTAGGGTCGAGTGCGGGTCAGAGCCACCCCCTCAACCCAACATGTTATTTACGTGTGAACACAACGCAGAGGGTTCAATTTATCTGACCTACTGGGCCTCCCACTAATAACACTCGGTATTGCTATAGGTACTTCGCTGGAAGGTCACAATCTGCGTTAGTGTACTTTTTGAAAATGGAATTTCATTCTACTTTTTGAATAAATTACCTCTGCTTAGATAAATACATCTCAAATTTAAATCTGAAAGGAGCACACATGTTAAAAACTTCAGACAAGCAAAGAAAACTTACATACCTACTTGATGAAAGTTTTACTTACGTACCAACTTTTTCCTGACCTACCCCAAGCCTGTATTCAGTTATCGTCGCTCATGAAAGACTACAACCGAGCGGGTAACGAAAGTAAAATTGATATTTTCTTCAATAAAGGAATAATCCAAACAAAGTCGCGGATCCAAAGTGAAGGGGACTGACACCTACAATCGGCCAAGTGGCGAGCAGATTCATGATTACTGCTATTTTAGGGGACGCTCCCCAAACCGTATGATGGACTGGGAATATTCTATAATATCTAAAGCAACGTAACAATGCTTTAGCAGAATATTTTCTTAGGCAGAAAGCCGATATTCCCCCAAGAGTTACGACATTTCAATTTGCTAAGGCGGGCGGAAAATGGAATTACGATTGAAGCGAGAAAGGAGGTACGTCGACATCGCTGTCTCGCTCATGTCGCGCCGAAGGCGGCCGAGTCCGCCCGAGCGGAGGCGACCGCCGCACCAACCCGTGTATTGATTAGATGCGGAACGCCCGATGCCATATAAATTAGGCCGCACAAAAAGTAAGTATAATCAGAAAATTTACAATAAAAATAAACTTAGACATAAACGTAAGCGCATTGGAAACCCGGTCGATAAAAACTAATACATCCGCTCAACGCGCAACCAAGCATGAGTCCGCAATCAAGCACACACGTTTTTCAGTTGAAGAAAAGCGCGGCAAAATAAATTTTAATCTAGAACTGGTATTACAATTACAACGGAATTGTTGTAGTGATTCCCAAAGCACATTATAAGTGGTGTCAGTTCACACTCAACTTAATTATTTGGTTTCCGCCATAATTAATATAAAGCCAGCGTATTTAACGCGCTCGACATTCACGGGGAAAATAATGTAGAGGAATAAATATACATTACATTATTAACGAATGTTGGCCTCGTTTCTCGCTCTCTTTGTTCGTTCTGCGATTTTCCGTGAGGATTAATTGAAAATAAGTTTTCCTTATTGCGGTTTCAAGGTTCAAAATAATTTGTTGGGGGTGAGCGTTCCGCCGTGTTGATAGAGCAAGCTTGTGATTTGACAATGTGCCTTGAGTCGAGGGAAGTTGAGTGTGGAATTGTTTGTGTGTCAGTGATGGTACGTTTCATGATTTGTGAGTTTATAGACGGTGAAGTGTCGCTGGTTAATGGTGGCTGGCAGCGCGTGGCTCGCTCGGTCCGCCATATTGGAAAAGTTTGGCGCGAAAAAGGGCGGTAAAAGTACAAAACGATGACGTCGTCGCTGTGAATTTAGATGGCTATAATTAAAGTAGGATTCTGTAATAAAAATAACACTGTTGGAGTTTTCATAGATTTTTTTCGTGTTTTGCTATAAATTTTGTAAAACTTAAGTAACAAAAAAAATTTTGTTCTTGACTGTATTCAACTACTTTCCTTTCCTTACAAATATTCAAACCAATTAATCTACAACTCGTACTGAGAAGAAAAATTACATATCCCTTCCTTCGTCTACCTTCTTTATCTGCATCGTAAGCACACAACATTCATGTAAATACGATAAATTTCTCGTCTCACTTGGTACATCTTTTCAGTAATTCGCTCTGGTATCCCCCGTTTGGGAGATTTAGATGGAAACCGCCCGCTCCCCTGGGTGACCCAGAGAAACCCGTTGTTTCTTGAAGAACTTCCACGAAACACTGAACATTGTACAAATAGAGCGCTCCACGCAAAATCGAGCTTTGAATTGAGGTGATTTCGGTCGTTAATATGATGTTGGGTTGTGGTGGTTACGGCTTTATAGAACGGATTGTTTATTGGCACCTTTTCAGGTACTTAGGGTCGGATCGCAGGGTTCGCCGAAGATTCATCCCGGCATATTCGTCAACGGCCCCTCGCAACATCTTGGCGAACTAACTTTAGAAAGTTGTAGACGATACTCAGTTTGTAAATAATTTACCGTCTCTACGTAGTTCAAGTGCACATGACGTGAAGAAGCGGCCAGTCATGGACTTTTTACATCATCTTATGCATGGATGATGTTAAAAGTCAGTAAGTATAAAATATAATATAATTTAAAAATGAATTAATTTTATTTAAAAATTAGGGTATGTCAAGCACTTTAACGCATGAACAGCTAACTAAATTTGCCTCCGTCCTGAATATTAGAGTATAGTTTTTCACGCTGACGCTTATGGCTTGCGCCAATTATTCCGCTCGAGATTGTTTAATCCGAATCGCGTTCATATCAGACTCCGTATACGTATATTGTTTATTTAATTATAGTTCTATTGAAGCTGGTGTGCAAATGAGTTATAAGTATTACAATTTCAAAAAAGCTTTCAATTTTGAAAACTTGGATAACATTTTTGCTCCTATAGATGAAACAAATCTGTAGGTAGGTACCGTAATCTAATACATTTTTTCTGAGTCAAAATTTAATGAGGTCGTGTAGCGTAGGTTCGTTTTTTTTATTACACTGACAGACTGATTACAGAGCATTATACAAATTATGTAGGTACATTTTATAAATTAGCTGTTGTTTTAATAGCTCAATAAAGTATCCATAGGTATTGACATAATAGAAAATATAGATTCAAGCACTTCCATTAAACGCGGATAGTATGCGTATCTGTAAGTAAGTACGGCAATATCATTTTGCGTTGAAAGAAAAATAACTAACAATTTTATAGAACTTGAGCTCAATAGGTGCTTTTAAAATCGCTATCGCTTGTGTCTTGGAGCTAGCAAAAAAAAAATTCAAACAAAATTTGTTGCGTGGTGGCAACCGGCCTAGAAACGAAGTATATTTTTTATCTATGGTATTCCATAAACCTAGAATACGACTAAATCTGTTTCATAAATGTGTGTGTTTTAAAGAGCGAGTTGGGGGTGTAATTTTTGAGATTACTAAAACCCTTTGTTGTGCGATCTAGGGGAATCAAAACCACTGAATTCTTTCTAGGTATTTTTAGAAATGTAAAAATGTTTTACATTATTTAAATAAGAAATGTAAAAATGTTCTTATTAAAAGAAGAGTCTTTGTTATTTCCTCGCCACAGATTATCTGCAGGGCTGATATTCCGACTTTCCGCTTCATACCCAAAATAGGAATCACTTTGTATAAAAAAAATTACCCTAATACCGCTAAGTTAAGATCATATTATTATGAACCTACAATAATGTATAAACTTCTCAGATTTATTCGTAAAAAACCTAGCAACAATTTCACCAAGATAGTAAAAATATTTTCTAGAAAACAAATCGTAATATCTCAACGTTTCACAAAATTACTTTGCAAGAGTGTGTATGTGTGTCGTTATAAAAATGTAGGATCTAGGGAAAAGATCATCCTTACCCGAGAAGCGAGGGAGGGTGGCGCCCCCTCTGATTTATGTGTAACATGTCGCAGGGCGTACGGCCGACTCGCTTTTTTGTCATTTGCCGATTTTTATTCTATTTCATCTCGAAATCCGTTTTTAGTAACGATGTGAAGTGAGTTTTGGAATTTAGAAAACTACATAATATTCGTTTTTTGTTGTTGTTTCTATATCCAGTTAAACTATTTAGTAGATATTTATTTTTAATGAACGTCAATGATAGAAAATGCTAGACAAGAATAAGGTGAATAAATTTTTTGCCGTCGATAATTTTTTTGATAACACGTAATAATTAGTACTCCATGTTTTAAATATATGCGGCCTTTTAATAACGTTGTCTTATTTATTATGTGTGAAATTGTCTTGCTTGTGAAATGACTGACAGCGTCATCTAGCGACACAAAGCTGCATTCAAAATTAAACTGGTTAATTATAAGTTTATTTTGTTAATCAAAATAATATTATACCTACTTAAAAAATATTTATAAAATATCGGATACATAAATTCAATAAAACCGAATCTAGATTTCGCGCATGTTCAAATTTAGTCGCGCCATCTAGTGCCGAGTAGAGACGTTTTTCCAGCTTTTAGTTATCATAATCTGCAGTAGATGGCACTCTCTGACCTATCAAAGATTAACCGGGAAACGAATAAAACATTGCAGTTACTTCGTTTACTCACTGTTCCTGAAATCTCGTTGGGATTTAGTTGGAGAATTCAGCTTGAGGTAAGTTCACTTTATATTGATTTTAGAAAATAATTACTTATTAAATCCATAAATTAAATAAGTACCAACTAGGAAATTAAGCAAAGATTTGCCCGCGTTACTGTGGATTTTACCGCGGAAAAAAAAATTCGTATGGTTAAAAATATCATATAATGTGATATTCTTAATCTAATCGATTAGTGATGCAGTGGACGTCCAACGCTTGATTCAAAGATTTTCGTTACTTGGTTTACTAGACCATCTGTCTATTATTGATGGACGTTCGAAGCGAAGCGGTGTCAGAACTTTTATTTGCATAGGTACTTCATTTATTTGTACTTTCCTAAATCTATGAATGATAAAGTTAATCAAATAAAAACATGAAAATATTTTTTTACTAATTTTGGTTGTTAAGGAGTTTGAAGGACACATTCAGCAACCCGCATTCGGTCAGCAATGTGAATTTAGGCCTAATCTCTCTCTCAAGAGAGTCCCTGTGTCCTAGAAGGAACGTAAAGGAATGTTAAGGTGTGCTTATATTAAAATTAAATTAATATTAGGTAAATATTGCTGGACAATTCACACAGCAAAATCTAGCCGCATGATAAACTCTTAGCTTGTGTTACGGTTGCTAGATTTCTGATATACTTACCTAATAGAATATACATATATCTATAGATAGATATTTTGTATTTTACATATAAAACACCCAGACACCCGGACCAAATATTTGCAGATCATACAATTTGTTGTCCCGAGGCGGGAATAGAATCCGCAACCTCTTGCGACGCAGGCGGACCTTAGCCTGCTGCGCCACAGAGGTCGTCCAGCAAATGACAGCCTACATTGCTGGTAAGTTTGTGCTATTGTTGTTGCCGCGCCGTTAGTAGGGCACTAGCGCTTCTACGCCTAGATACCACTTTCCGCGTACTCGCTGCATGTCCGGAATACGGTGTTGCCCACTCACGCTGAAACTGATATATTTGGAGGCTGTATGATACATTGAGTTGGCGATTAACAGTGGCAGAATTTGAAGGTGAATATTATAGTATTTTTATTTCTTATATCATTTTCACTAGGTTTTACACTTAAGCTACCTACATAATATAAATTACCAATTTTTTAGGTCCTAAAATAAACAGTTGAGTTTAATTATAAATAGAAAAAAAAGAATATTAAGTAGTTTTACCACATTGTCGGCCGAATTAAAGTTTTTTTATTAAACGATTATAAATAATAAAGTCATTGTTGTATCGACTGGACTTTTCATTCGTCGGCTATTATATATTTAGAAGAGAAAAAATATACGCAAGCAATTTAAATGTCTATATAATCACTCAAATTTATTTTGTTCAATATTACATACAATAGGCGCGTCTCATAGATGGTTGACGTGTCATAAATGTTATTGAATGATTTTAAAAGCCTAAAGTGACGTTTTTCCTCCATCACTAGTTGGCAACTGACGGAAGTCGTCAAGTCTAGTCCGCGCACCGGCAATGTGCGCACGCGACTACTAAAGAGGATTTATTACCGAAACTGTAAATTCGAAGTTTAAAGTAACTGGATCGTTTCAAAGGTAATTCAATTTTTTAATAGATCCCTAAATTTTTTTTTTAACTCTTAAGAAGTAAATTAATATCTACTAAATTTTAAGTTCATTTGAGAAACATTTTTTAATAAATAAAATTTAGTTATTTAATAAAACACAAATTGACAATATTCTAAGTATGTTATCCATTCGTAGCCAAACGATAGTTGAATGTTCAAAAAATTTTAGACCCAATGCTATCTACCTTATCTACAATAATTAAGTCATTACTTCAATGATTTAACATTTTCTAAATACCAAAAAACCTGCAGCTCAACATAATTAAATAGAAGATACCTACCTACCTAATCGTTGCCTGATCTAAAAAAGTGGCTCCAATGAATTACCCCAGGTTTATTAAATAATGTATGAATTTATTAAACAATGCATTTAATCGTTGATTTATAAGAACGGTTAATTGAGTACCTTATAAGTATCATTCAGCCTGGCGCTTTTGCTCGCGGTATAATACATTCCCGAAAAATATTAATTGTCCCGTAGTATTATTATCATTTAGACTTACCAACCAACTATCGGCTAAATCGGTTAAGTCACAGGCAAACTAGGTACTAGATGAATTAATTAAAATATAATTTAATAAAATAGAAGGCAAAATCAAAATAGAACGTTAATAACATCTTGACAATGTTAAACCTCGAAATCATTTTCGCGCTGTGCAATAACTTCACCGAAATCAGAAATAATAATTAAACTGTTAGTTTACTGCATAATTAAACGTATAACCAAGTATGTTATATATTGGTAGTTAAATAAGTATTTTCGTAAGCAACTCGTCGGCTGTCGGTTTCAATAGTTTACGGTTTGAAAGTGAAATCAGCGGAAGCGCAGAACGATACAATTTCAAACCTCACTTCCAATGTAACGTTTCACTATTTCAGTAAAAACCTTCGTCCATGACTTGCCGGCATCACTTTCAATTATTTTTTAGAAACTGTTTAAAATGACAGGTAGATACTATTTTCTATTAAAGGGTTACATTACAGATAAGAAGGTCTCAAAATTCTGCGCCCTGTGTTATAATTATAAGTACATAATAATATAATATAAGTTAATAATGTAATATAAGTTTTCCGAGGAATGGTATAATGTTTATTATAGGGGAATATAGCTTAATGTTTTTTTCCGCCACTCAAACTATATTCATACCAAACATTAAAACCTAACACTTACCATCAAACAATCGAATATTTTGTAAACTATCAGAACAAACTGTCCTTTAGTTGTCTGGTTCCAAATTATTCACAATTACTTATTAGAACCAGCAGTACAGAGGGGGGGTTGAAAGGTTGATAACCTTAAATAGTCTCTAACCAGATCCTTTGTAAGACCATTGAGAACGTGATCGTGTGATACCTAAGTACATCGAGTAGGTAACAACAATAGCTTATTTTTCTTGTGCAGTTTACAAAGTTGAACTTGAACTTTACCTAACTCATTGCATTAAAACAAAAAAGTTTTGAACACTTGCCTGTTACTTCCTTGAAGGATTTTACATGAAAATAACATAAATTACTTAATAAGAAACTTAGTGGTAATTACATAAGTACCTAGGTACTTTATGTTTCATCTGTTCGTTTTCATCCCTTTTAGTAGGTATAACTTGCGTAAACTCTATCCTTGAGTATGAGTATTGTTGACCGTATTATGGTCATTTTCACCTAGAAGAGACCATTCAACTAGTTTTAACTACATG
Source organism: Chloroclystis v-ata (assembly GCA_963691955.1). Lineage (NCBI taxonomy): Eukaryota > Metazoa > Arthropoda > Insecta > Lepidoptera > Geometridae > Chloroclystis > Chloroclystis v-ata. The sequence continues at coordinate 2,266,524 of OY829902.1, read as the reverse complement.
TGTTTACCTCAAATACAGCCACTGTTTGAATAGTGTGAGGCACTTACTTGGTAGCGACCTTATGGTCAGTGGTCGTGGCATGAAACCTTTCTGTATTAGTTTAAATCTATGGTATAGTATTAAAACTAAATGCTATAAAATTAACATAAATATAATAAAATGATTCTGATCTGAAGTGAAAAGTTATTTATTTACGACCATGTTGTACGATGTTCTTTTTATTTTATTTTACTAGCCGACCCGCCGACAGCTTTACTTTGATTTTTACAATGAGATAAAATATCATTAAAATATCGTTAAACTCGAGCTAATATCTAAAATGGCATTCACCTAGCTACAAGCCTTGTAGGTAAACATCGTTTAGTAGATCGGGAGGTTAGTTCGAGAACGGTAGGATTTCGCAAGGAGAGGCTTGACCAACCCGTAGCAATTCGTTGCAACATAGCCCTAGCTGGTAGGTACCGAGAATAGGTACTTCTGTTATAAACATCGCTTAATTCATAGAATATGTCTAAAAATATAATGTGGTCATTATTAATCACATGGCAAAATAAAATTGTATAACAATGAGGAGATTCGTAGGAGAACGCGACATAGCCCAGCGAATTAACTATTTGAAATGGAAATGGGCAGGCCATGAAACTAGGAGAATACATGACCGATGGGGCCTAAAGTTATAGACCAGGGATCGACAAACGCAGCGTCGGACGTCCGCCAACAAGATGGACAGATGATCTGGTCAAAGCTGACAGTTGATGCAAGCTTTATAGGAACGAAACAACTGAATTTTTTAAAGGATGCCTATGTCCATCAGTGGACGTCCGAAAGAAATGATGATGAAATAAAAAAATCAAAGTGGTAAGAAAAACTCGCTGGTTTCAAAAAAACTACGAGTCGCCTTTAAAACCTATGTAGAAATGCAAAACGAACGAACTTCTGCCTAAATAATTGTGCTGTCGGTTCTCACAAAATCTTACACATTCGTTTTTAATTATAGAATTCTACAGCAATTGGTTCTTACACATACGTTATAATTTCTGTTCAAATGTTATGTTGCGTTTTGTAGAAGAGTTACCAGCAATCGTAACTATAATGTAATATATGTAGGTAGTTAAAATTGTATAAGTATATTGCCATGCCCTAACAGGGTGCCTGTTTGATACTATTCATCCTTATGTATAAGAACTTGTAAACAACTGTGGTAATTATGTATGTATTTCTTATTATGCATTTATTGATGTCCATAAATCTAATGTCTCTAGGGTTTTGGTATAATCACTTACGCTCACGTTTGAGAGCTAAATTCAATTGGTAGATACTTAAATATTTCTTCGTAGTAGATACTATATTTTAAAAAATCTATGTCCTGTCTATGCCTAACCTTGGCATTGAAAATTTCATTTAACTTTTATTTTTATCAGAACTTGCTATGCGACTGCAAGATTTATGCACGACCTCTAAATAAATTATCTGATTAATAGTGATTTTTGGCACGAACTATTATATACATAATATAATACAAAGCATATCAGGAAGTATAATTCGACTTAAATAATTTAATATACCTACTTATATATTTTAAAATTAATTAATGTCCAATTATTGTTGTTAATTTTTTAAATTTTAAATAGTTATATTTAGGTAGGTACCTACCTTATAAGAAGTTAAAACGGGTCTATATCTTTACCTAGATTTTTAATTGAAGATTTTCCGCGTTAGGTTACAAGCATGTAGGTACTTATGTTGTCAACTAAAATGAATGTAAGGTGGAGCATTATAATTATGCACTAAAATAATTTACATCAGAAGATTTAAATATCTATATGTTATTTCTGCGTGAAAAGAAGATGAGATAGTAAATACAATAGGTACATACTCGTAGTGTAGTTGCACGCATTTTGTAGTTAATTCGCATCGTACGTTTAGGGTCAGGTGATGATCTGTGAACAGTCCGGTAAAATTTATTATCTATTAGTGGCAGTTATCATTTAAAACACGTGCTTGCACTTTGTCACAAGATAAACATATCATAAACCATTTAATTGGGTCATCAACTGGTTTAGATAACAGTAAAAGATGGTCGTTTGTATTCCTTTTGTGTTTTGATAGTATACAACACATCTCTTCCATGATTGTTGTCCGAAAAAGGAGTTTGAAGAAGGAGGATGGAAAAATAACGAAAAAAGGAAGGACATACATGTCAGGAGTACATTTTTAATAACTTAAAAACATCTTAATGTGTATATCTGCACACATTATAATAATTCTGTTAGATAAAATAATCGTTTAAAAAGATAACCCTCGCCCATTTCCACCTTGAGCATGTTAAATTGTATAATAATTATTAGCGATCGAATAGACTACCTCCTCTGGTTTTAGGAAGTGATGTGCCAATAGGAACTTATCAAAATTGTGATTTATTCAATGAAATAAATTATACGAGTGTCGTACAAGTGTTGGTAGATTAAGCAACGATTCAGTAACACAAGTTGATTGGACGCTATGACTTGTTTACGTTTAGCCAGTTAGTCGATTAGTTTGTATAATTGTGCATTTGTGACTATTATTATTTAATAATGTGAATCCTGGTTTAATAATAAGTTCTAATAAGTCCTAGTAAGTTCTGTGACCTTGGATGCATTACTCGGAAAATTGGTACACTGTAGATTTTAGAATATTAAATATTTGAAAGCTATAATTAGTGTTTGGAGTTAAAGAAAAACTTGTTGTAAAATTTTTAAATATTTATTTTCAAGGAAATACAGTCTGTTAGAGTTATTATGGTCATTTTTAAACGGCAATTTTAAATTAAGTTAAATGTCAGAAAAGCTACCCTTATCTTAGAGAGCTAGAGGTATTTGTAGGCAAACATTGCTCCACATTACCTACAAAATTATTTTAAGTCAGTCATTATTTAAAGTAGGTACCTACATTCTTCTTCAGTGCGAATACCTAAGATATTTATCAAATAATAAGTTCCTAGTATGATAAAAATAAATAGAATTTGAATTTAGAATTTTCCAGTGTAACTAATTATAATAGACAGAGTTTTATTGTAACGATTATGTATAGTCAATTAAATATAGTAGGTCCATAATTTAACTTCCAACCTTGAAAGTGATTAAAATTAAATAATTTTTTATTAAAAACTTGTTTTTATTTAATTGTAAAATATTTTAATTGTGTATTACGTAATTTATATAGGCGTTTCAATTACCTTACTAGGTGCCATCAATTACTTTATATCCCGTAGACACAGGTATTCACAACGTATTTACATTTAAAGTATTGTTGCAAAATTAACACATTAAATATGCGAATAAATAATTAATTTGTATAAAGTTCAAGTTCAAAGAAACGCCGCTTACGTCAGTGTGCGTTCGAAGTGTTCGAACTCTCGAGCCACTTTCTCAAAGTCAACTCGAGCACTGGAGAAAGTAATCACTCGACTCACCAAACGCACGCAACTCGCCAGTTGAACTTCGCTCGTCTGCGGTCTTGATCAATCCTCTTCCGATAAGAGATCGAATTACCCAACAGTCTAGTATCTATTCAGTAACTTCCCTAACAGGACGGAATCACGTACAAAATGGTACTACTGATAAATAATTTAATCAGTTCGTGTTTTAACGGTACTGTGAATGTTTTTACTCGGCTGATTCTGTTATGTTTTAGTGCGTTATTGTATCATTGTTTTGTTTTTGTGGAAGTGTTGTTGAATTATAATTTATTGTTTCCGCCGGTTTTGGACAAGCCTGTGGTGAAGTTGCAGGAGATTGTTTTGGGGATTAATTCTTATTTCATAGGTGTAGCGGCTAGAAAGGTACATGTTTATCAATATCAGAGGAATTATAAATAAATAAATCCCTTATTAATCATGCCTAAAACATAAGTTTAACTCCATTATAATTTTAAAAATCATAAATAATATTTGCACGTGTATTGGTAATACAATTACTTCATTGCGTTTTCTTTTTGTCTTCTGTTGAGGACAGGTTCAGAAAACCAGACATTTGTTTGTATACGAACCGGTCAATTCATTGTGAAGAGCTAAAGCAAGTTATTTCTTTACCCTGACTGTCCGTGCCTACTGTAGGTATAATAATGATATTTTTTCTTATTATTTAAAAAACAAATCAAAATTTTAACCTACTGATAAATCTAAATTTTAAACAATTGAATTAATTTATTATTTATTTTTATAATAATCCATGATTTAAAAAAAGTCATAGGTACCTGCGATTAACACCTTAATTTGAAGTCAACTTTTACTATTTTGCTATTAATTTAAAATGTTACCTTCGTTAAATAATTGGCACTTATCGAAGTTATGTATTGCAAGTACATGAACATTAATACTGTGAAAAGGGCATAGCAAAAACCAGTTTTAGAGACAAACCTAGGCAGTTAAATCCTATGGTAAGTAGGAGCCGGGCGCAGTTGCACAAGTGAAGGCCTGATGGAGACAGCAAGAAGGTCGCGAGTTCAAATCCCTTCGTGGAAGAGACAAATCTTGAGTTTTAGAATCTTAACTTTGAGCTCTTCTTTTTCTGTGATGTTCTTAACCTATACAAGACAATCTACTCCGTTAAACGCAGTGCTCCATTACTGGAAATAAACATTTATAGAATGTAAGTTCCCGCTCCTCCGTAAGACTAATAGCATCATTTTAAACTGGTTTTTAGGCATTATCAATTATTTATTAAGATTACAGTGGTCAAACGTTTATATATAAACTCCTTATTTATAATAAAAATTATACGTACGTATAATATAATATTTATTTAGGGCATAATATGCAATCACGAGTAGGTATAATAATAATTTATAGCACCTATATAGGTTTTAGTTCAAGAGACCCGTGCTCCGCAGGTGTTAGTACCTACCTATTCGTTGTTATAATTATAAATAAATATAAATAAAATAAATCATATTCCCAGACAATTCACACAGCCTATTCATAGACCCGTGATAAGCTCGAATCTTGTGTTACGGGTGCTAGATTTCTGATATACTTCAAAATATAGTTTTTTTTATTATAGGTATATATAACACCCAGACACTTGGAACAAATATCTGCAGATCGTAAATTTTTTTGTTACGAGGCGGGAATCGAACCCGCAACCTCCTGCGTCGCAGGTAGACCTTCGCCCGCTGCGCCACAGAGGTCGTCAAATTATTATTATTATTATTTTTAACAAAATACAAAAATACAAAAAATCAATTTAAAAAATCGTCAAATGATTATGATATTATTAAATATTTAATTTCAGACGCTGATGATGAATGCGTTTGTGCAATGGTTCCTCCGTTTCATGGTCTCCTTGTTGGCCATCCCGCTGATACCAATGACCTATTTGCTGAACATCAGACGCACCAGGAAATGTCCGCCACCCACAAACCCGCTGCTGTACAAATCTGCCACTGCTCTCGCGAAGATGATAAGGAATAAACAGGTCAGATTTGGTCAATGACCAATTTCAACCCGGAAATCAGTTATCATTGGATTCTTATCTTGGGCTTTTTGGAGTAAATTGGCTTTTACGTAATCCCATATAATTACTATCATCGTTTTCCAGAAAACTTGTCGAATGTTCACTCGCTCGACTATTCAGAATAAATAAATAAATATTGATGGACAATTCACACAACAACGTCATACATAGCTTTTAGCGATAACGCCGCCAATTATCCCATTATCATATTTTGTATCAGATCTCGGTTCTTATTATGTTATCTTATTAATGGTGTAGGTACAATAAAGTAATTCTATCTATCAACATCTAGCCCTGTGATAAGCTCTAAGCTTGTGTTACTTTCTTCTTGTGTTCTTTTTTTGAATAAAAAGATAATGAGATTTTATATTATCGGTAGGATGTGACAGAAAATACAAATTACACATAACAGGAGCAATGTTTGTAAAAACAATTACTTACCATGTACCTATTGTTGTTATATCTGTGTTTGAAGATTGACTTTTGTTTCAGATCACATCAGAAGAAGTTGTCGCCGCCTACATAGAGCGATGTAAAGAAGTGAACACATATTTAAATGCCATTGTAGAGCCAAGGTATTACCAACCTTATTGGTGCTAATAATCACGAATGTTGACAAATGTTTACCTCAAATGTTGCGACTTTTTCAATGTATCAAGCAACGTTTGTATGAAGTACCGACATGGTCAATGTTATTGACACCAATAACTACTGTTGTGTAGATAATTATGTATGTACACGTACTTGAAAAACTTTACTGCCTACACAAAACTACGTGTTTGTCGAAATCAAAAATCCTAAGTCACTAAGTACCTACTGATTGTTTCAAATCAAAAAGTGGAAGGTGGCACGAATTGTAGTAATACCTAGGTATGATCCCATATGATCCCTTACTAATTTATTTAAATCAAATCAAATCAAACATACTTTATTGTACTCAAATTTACATTTTAAACATTTAATAAATAAAATAACATACACAATGGGTACCTTAAAGCGACGCCATGAGTGAATTTGGTAAATTTGGGTTCAGCAGAAACCATTTTTTAACCAGAGTTTTCTTACAGCAAACCTGGACATAAAGAAAGAAAACATTTTTTAATTTAAATCTACTTATCATTAAATATTTTCTCGTTTATTTAAAACTCTCGAAAAAATATTATTTATAATATAAATATAATGATTAGGAAGAACACCTAAAAGAAAAGGACAGGCGTTACACTTCCGTAACTTTCTTAATATTAGCCGAATTTAAAATTTTAATTCGATTTGTAATTGAATTAATTAACTCTCTCTCTGACTCCCATAGAAAGCCTAGGTACCTACCCACCAAAAGTTAAATTAGTTTACGTATGTATATTCGCATTCAGTCTTTTAGATCATAAGGCCTAAGCCACCGATATCTCTTATGTGACCAGGGAAATATCAAATAGTAATTTTTGATAACACAAATCATTTGCCCACGTTACATTTGTCGTTACGTCAGAGATGTTTTATAAATTCCTTCGTAATGAGAAGAATATAACTTATCCTTTATTTATTTAGACGACATCTTTAGCGCAGCGGCAGAAGGTCCGCCTGCGACGTTGTGGGCTCGATTCCAGCCTCGGGACAAAAATTTGTACGAGTTTTAAATATAATGTTCTTGTTGTTGTCTATGTATAGGTACTAAAAAATATCTATCTATTTATGTATATCAGAAATCAAGGACCTGTAACACAAGCATCTTGCTTAGGTAGGAACTGTGGGTAGGAACTACGGGGCTAGATGTTGCTGTGTGAATAGACCATTCATTAGTCATATTTATTTATTAGAATATTTTTTTTTATAACTTCAAAGATGAAGCTTCTTTTGATTTAGTATGTCTGCTTCCTTCCAGGTATGATGCTGCGATGAAGGAAGCCAGGAGTATAGACAAGATGATCGCATCGTCTTTGAGATCCCCTGCAGAATTAGAACAGGAGTATCCACTCCTCGGGCTTCCACTGACGGTCAAGGAAAGCATTGCAGTCGAAGGTAATGGTGAACATCTTTTATTACACTTATCTATAGGTACCTACTAAGAATAAATCTGTACGGGTCGGTCTTGGAGTAAGTTAGTTTGTTTTCAGAGATATTTGTGTTTACAGGTTCAATATATTATGATACTGAAACTATATTGACAATTTTTTTGTTATTGTTTTGTACAAATTATTAATGTATTGTGTACTTATAGACTTGTCCAAGTGATCTCTAAGATTTTATGGAAATAAATAACATAAATTTTTAATCTTTAAATCTTTTTTCTGTTTGTATGAATTTAAGTAGAGTAGGTATGTTCCGCCATAACATAACTCTTAAACCAATCCGATTTTGATGAAATTTGGTAGTTATATATTTAGAGGTCTTTAATTTAATTTTCGAACTAGAATTTTAGTAGGTAAACTCTTATTAGGTACCAAATAACTATCTACCTACCTATTGGGATCGAGAAACATTAATAGGATTTCCGCGCAGTAATTTCATACCTAATTAAAATGTCAAATCAATCATTTTTAAAGTTACATTTTTAATACTTTAATTTATTATAACTGACATCATTTTATGTGTGATTTTAATTGGTTGGATTTAATAAGGCACAGATTAGGTAGGTAGGTACCTACCTGCCCTTATAAATTGGTTTATTTATTGGTTATCCAAACCTAACTTAAAGGTTAATTTTAAAAGCTCCTATTACTAAACTGACCCCTTGTATTTTTATGACCTATTCAGTGATGTTTTGCATACCTACTTGAACTAAGAGGTGTTTACAAAATGTTGTTTAATTTTAACTATAAGTACCTACGTATTTAAACGGTACTTATCTATTGCTTTTTTACATCGATGTGTTATTAGGGATAATAACAAATCTACTTACCTAACTAATTACATATTTGTCTAATGACAACATAACCGTCAATGACCTTTGACTATTAGAAGACATTATGTTCGTTAACATTAATAATTCTCTTAATTAGGGTTCAGTACCTACTCAAATAATATAATAGTTTCGCCATGTCGATGTCTTATGCCGGTCTTATTTAATAATAAGATAGCTGAGTAGATAGGTAAGTTATAGAATTGCCGAAAGATGCGTTTTACAGCATAAATTATATTTTCACTGTACCTATTTTAATTTTTAAGTTACGTTTTTCCTTTTAGAAACAGTTTCCTTAATAGTGATGACATATTCTGAAACTAACAAACTACTTAAAATATACTAAAGCAGTACAAAGCAACCAAAGTCAACAATTACATCCTAGATTGCGTGTACATAATTGGCTACTTTTAGTTACGATTGCTGAGCAATTTCATTACGCACAGGAAGTAACTAGCTAGTTAGATATATGCACTACCTATGCATGCACCTCAGGTTGGCTAAGACCGCTTGGGAGAGGTTGGGAGACCACTCGACTTTAATTTGGTGGGTTCGAATCGAAACCTACCATTATTTATACCTTTATTGTTCCTGATTTCTACAACGTTGTAGTGCCTGGGACATTATTAGATAATGTAACATTATTGGATAAAGATTACTCAAGATTAGATCTTACCTCTCAACCTAATTGATTTTATATGAAACTGACATCGTACCCAATATTAATACATTTTAAACATACAGCCAAAATTGGGGATCTAACCCTTAGGTATTAGAACTTAATACCCCTTAAACCAGTTACTAAACATAAGTTAACATAACATTATGCTAGCGTGGTATGGGTAGCACCGTAGCGTGCATCTTTATACGTGATTCTAACATAAGTGATTATAGACCTTGGAACTTTATCAATGTAGGTACAAGTTTCTACAACATTGACGCTCTTCAAAGCGTACGATGACGTCTATCTCATGCAGGGCATTATTGAATACGCACAGCATCAGATGTACACAGAATATGCTTAAGCAATCTCTCTTCCCCCCTCTTCCCTAATTTCAAGCCATTTCAATTTTAATCTTCCAGCATCCACCGTGAGCCTCAGATTCTAAATGTCTATCTCATTGGTGAAGCTAGGTACACCAAACGCTGCATTTTGCTTATCGACCGTTCTACGTAAAAAGACTGCTCATTAGGTACATCGTCACTCCAACAAATTCATGTAATAATTACAAAAATCGATTCAGGTTGTCCTCTTTTCATTCCAGGTATGAGCAACGACTGCGGAACAGTCTACCCATACCGGAACCCTGCGAAGAAAGACGCTGACATCATCAGACAAGCGAGAGCCGCCGGGGCTATACCCATCGCAGTAACCAACACCCCACAACTCTGTATGAACTGGGAAACGTACAACAACGTTACAGGTCTAACCACTAATCCTTATGATCAGAAAAGGACTACGGGTGGATCTTCGGGAGGAGAGGTAAGGTTTCATGTTAACTAAATTGAAACTGATCAGATCAGATAATTTTCTCGGGTCGGGAATGGATTCCGCAACCTCCTCCGTCGCATGCGAACCTTCGCCGGCCGTGCCTCAGAGGTCGTCATATTTTTATTATAAGCTGTGACCTGAAACGATTATTATTAAAATGACGAGTTTTTCAATGCGACAATGCTTTTTCTTATGGTTAAAATCTTGCTGCGTTATTTTCAGTCAGCATTGATATCTTCCGGGGCGTCTATCCTCGGCGTGGGCTCAGATATCGCAGGGTCCCTCCGCCTGCCACCCATGTTCACCGGCATATTCGGACACAAACCTTCTCCAAAACTGGTTTCCATTCATGGTTAGTATTAGTACCTACCTACCAAATAATCCTTCTAAAGCTGGTGTTAAGAGCTACCATACCTACCCATTAGGGGAAATAATATTAGCCTAAAGAGACTCACCGGCTCACCGTTTTAGTAAGAAGTTAGTTCTTACTAAAACTTATCTATAGGAAGAAGTTAATGGCGGTAGGTACTTACGTGGAGATCGAGTTATGACAAAAAACTCTCTAACTTATAGAGTAGAATATTTATTTGCATTAACTGAAAACACCATTCCTGTACCATATGGTTACTTGGCATTGTAGTTTTTAAACTACATAATAACTAATTTAGAATACGAAATCAAAACCTACAAATACCTCGAGGGGGTTTTCTGTTTAACTAATATTTATTGTATGTCTTCCATAAATTAGGTATTATATCAATATGTTTAACGTTTCAGGCCACGTTCCGGATTGTTTGGACCCAAATTTTGAAGACTACTTCGCTCTGGGCCCGATCACGCGATATGCAGAAGACCTGTCCCTGATGCTGAAGGTTCTGAAGAAGCCGGGAAGTCCTGACGTGCCTTTCGATAAGCCCGTATGTTTTGGTAATTCTAAAATTGTAAAATAGCAACTTCGAACTAGAGTGGATTAAGATTATTTCCCTACTTGCTAAAGGCGCAAGTATAGGTACAATAAAGGTAACATAAAGCGCATCACCTTTCTTCATTTTGCATTGAAACAAAAGACGGCAACAAACAAACTACAAACCGATGTCTGCCTCTAACTAAGAGCCCCCGCAAACTACAGACTTTCTATCGGCCGATAGTTTGGTCGGGCTTATAATCAGTATGAAGATGTATGCAAGTCCGCATACACAACGATTTGGTATCGGTCGAAAAACCTTCTAACAGCCCAACCCAACCAAACTATCGGCCGATAGAAAGTCTGTAGTTTGCGGGGGCTCTAAAGGAGCACTTGTCAAATTACAAAGTTATTTTCTACAATAAATAATTAAATGAATAAGGCAAACGGAGAAAGGTCACCCATATCCACTAAGACCTAAAAGCCACTTTGCAAGAAATTTGACCTGAAAATTGTCATGGGTTCAAGGAAGTTATATCAACTAGAAACAGGCTAGAAATACACATAAGTAATTTTTAATTTCAGGTGAACCTTTCAAAATTAAAGTTTTATTACATGGAAGGTGATGGTGGTAATGTCTGCAATGCCATAGGAACTGATGTAAGAATGGCGTTGGCAAAAGCAAAGGAGCACATCAAGAAGACTTATAATGTTGACGTTAAGCCGGTAAGATATCAGCAATTGTTTAGTATTTCTAAAACGAGTAAATTTTAATTAAATATTAAACTCAGAATTAGAATAAGATAAATTTTATTCCATTTACCAATTTATTAACTTAAATTTAATCATAATTTCTAACGAATCAAATCAATAGGTTCCTAATTAACATGGCTCTGGGCTATCGTTATAAGTTAAACAAATTCAGGGTCTTGACTGACTTGATGTATAGCAAAATTTATTTTATCGCATTTTTCTGCATTGTAAATAATATTAAAATCAATAGTATTGCCCGTTTATCTCATTACTAGCTGCCCCCGCGAACTTCGTCTCGCCATATACTTTTATTTGCAACTATCTCCATACTAAATTTCATCCAAATCGAATTTTCCCGCGTAAGCATAATAGTTTCCGCGTAAGCATTTAATTTTCCGCCGTAAAAAGTCTCTCGCCATATACTTTTATTTGCAACTACCTCCATACTAAATTTCTCAAAATCGAATTTTCCCGCGGCGGAAGCATTTAATTTTCCGCGGTAAAAAGTCTCTCGTTATATACTTTTACTATCATAAAAGTGAATCAATCTTAAACGAACCTACTTTCGTTTAAAGACTTTATTTTAGTACTGACTGAGTGCCCGTACCAAAGCATGATGCCTTACCGAAAGGGCTGGTTTATTTCGGTACTTACATTTTTAAACTCTGATATCTTTCGAATGGAATGTCCGAATTGAATAATTTAAAAAGTTTCATAGAGATATTGAAATATTCGTAATTAACATGTAATTTATTTTGATAATGTTTTATTTGAAAATACAAATATAGAGCTTTTCCTAGCGGCGGCATTAAAATTAATTATATTGAAAATTAAAACACTTTTTGTGACATAACTATAATAGTTAGATATATGCTGTCGCGACATTTTTTGTAGATATTAATGTGTTCTACAAAATTGTAGTACATTGTAGGTAAATTTCTAAAATGAATACTTTTCGCAGCGCATGCGATATAAGGATTTTTTTTTACATCTTGGGTTACATATTTGGGTTTTCCGTACGGATCCCTAACTTTTTTTAAATGTAATATAGCCTATAACCTTCCTCGATAAATGGACTATCCAACACTGAAAGAATTTTTTAAATCGGACCAGCCGTTCCTGAGATTAGCGCGTTCAAACAAACAAACAAACAAACAAACAATCAAACTCTTCCGCTTTATAATATTAGTATAGATGAATTTATCAAACCACGACAGATTTTATAGTAAAACATTTATTATATTTTAATTCCAGCTCAAAATCAACAACCTAGAACACATGTGGGAGATCAGTGTCCGAATCCTAATGAACATAAGGAATGTGCAGAACATCTACACGGATCCGAATCACCGCGACAAGTGGCTGTCGGCCTGGCCCATCGTGCTGAAGAAGCTTCTAGGCTTTTCCACTCATAACTTCCTTTGCGTCTGCTATGGACCTCTGCAGAAATTCTTCGATGCGTTGCCAAAAAGCTATTATGAGAAGTTGGTGGCAAGATTTGATGAGATCAAGGTTGATTTTGATGTAAGTGGTGTATAAGCTTCTTTTGACAAACTCGCTTTGTTTGGAATTATTTTAATGTATAGGCGAAATTATGAATTTGAACCAAAACCACTATAACCGACACTGCTGCCAGTCGTCTGATATTTAAATACCTTGGTCGTTTTGACGACATCCACGGCAAGAACTCGACAATTCAAAAAGAATTATGATTTAGCAAATGCACCTAGCCTAACCGAAAACCTAAAGAAGCATAGTCATAGAAAACTAGAGAAACAAAACATTATTTATTTGCTTGCATGCAATTGTACAATGTACAAGATAGCCACTCCATCACATCTTATTGTTGTAGGTATTTATAAACTTATGTGTAATTGATTGAATTAGGTAATGTTTAATTTGCTGAAATTTATTATTCAGTAAGTTTTTGACATTTATTATGATTATTATGATTTGTATTATTTGACGTGTAAAATTTGATTACCAAATTTACCAATAAATTGATTATTTGATTATCAAATTATTTGTCCGCAGAAAGCCCTCGGCGATGATGCAGTGCTATTATGCCCCACATACCCAAAGCCAGCACATCTCCACTACAGAGTTTACTACAAATTCCTCAACTGCGGGTACCTCACGATCTTCAACGCGTTAGGCCTCCCCGTCACCGCGTGCCCCATCGGCCTGACCCCCAAAGGCCTCCCCGTAGGCATCCAGATCGCAGCGAACAAGTACAACGATCATCTGACGATAGCCGTGGCAAAGGAGTTTGAGAAAGCTTTTGGAGGCTGGGTCCCGCCTAATAAAGATATGCTGGAAAATGTTAAGACTGCTTAGGGTAATCTATTTATAAGTTGTTACACTACATCGGATTTTTCTAGAACACTACCGCTATGTTACACTTGGGCAATTATCACACTGCCCCGCATCACGCTGCATCTCATGCTATTTTATACGCGTGTAGGTGAATTTTCTTTTGTTGGACTATGAGTGTTTTCTTTACGAGTAAAGATACTTACGTACAAGCAACGTCGGCATACGCATTCCAGCACTGTGCAGCGTGGTGTGAATGAAGAAGAAAAGAGGAGATTATAAATTCCTCGCGATATTTTATTATAAACAACAATGGGCGTTGCACTTGTCAATATGTGTGTTAATCACTTTCAATCAAAGTAAGAGCAAAATATTTCTCTTCAAATTTACTGAAAATTATATCCGTGAAAAAGTATTATAGTTTTAACAACTACATTATACGTAGGTAGGGTTTAGGTAATCTAATATAATAAATATTAATAATAATATGTAACACAGGTAGGTATATTATATTGTTTTTTACCCAGTTGCGAAAAGGATTATGAAGTTCCAGAAATGTCCAGCTAGGTATTTAAAGTGGCTATTTATTATTCATTTTTGATATCTCCATAGAAAGTACACTAATTTTTATGGACATACAAAGCTATCATTTTGTAAATATGAATTAAGGGAATATACGTAACTAATAAGAAAAATAAAATATTTGCACAACCGTAGTTTTTCTATTCACTGCACAATACTGATTACCACCAGCCACTGCTTTCCGCGGGGCTAGATGTGAGAACTACTCGGCTTGATACGCGTACCTATCTATATTATACAGTCAAATCCATTTAGCCATTTGATGATTCATGAATCATGATATTCATGATTGATGATTAAATTATTTATTTCAGGATGAAGAAAAATCTGGGATCTAGCCCTGATGTTTCTTCATCTGTTTCTTCTGCTGTGTAAAATGTCCTGCAATATTTATTTATTTAATTATTATTGGGTGTTAAATATGTATACTCGTAGTAAAAAATCTATCTATGTATGTATAAGTAGGAATAAGAATAATAGTTGTCCTGGAATATTTATTAATTTATTTATCATACACCTCTGATCTTTCGCGTAGGTAAATCACCTCTGCACCCACTGTTGGGTAGGTAATATACCTTCCCTCCATAATACGCAAATCTAAGATACGTTTACCTAAATCTAAGGTAAGTAGGTACCTAATCTAGGTACCTGGTAGGTAAACCTACTTAGTTTGCGGAGAATAGGTAGGCAGATAAACAAACTTCATCAACTTCATGTGCTTAGTAACAGAGGTTGTCCAAGGTTAATCCATAGGCATGTCTAGGACAACACGCGACATTGCTCGATGGTCAGGCTATAGTCATTAGTAGATTGCTACGGCTTCACAGTTACGATTCTGCTATTGTAGCTAGGAATACTTACCCAACCAATGTAGGAACCATTTATTATTCTAAGCAAATAGTTTCACAAAAAGCTCGAAAAATTACCTGCATAGAATATACAAGTAGGTTATATTTTTATTACATGTTAGTCAGGTACATTTTAATTGTAAGTACCTAATAAAGGATATAGGTAGGTACCTACCTAAGTATTATATTTTTTTACTTGGTAGGTAAGGGATTAAATAATTTCATTCCGAAGAGAGATGTCCCTGTGTGTGTTCAAGCTGTGGTTGGAAGGGAACGTAAACAGGGGTGTTAAGGGAATTAATTTGAATAGTGGAGTTTACTCCACTCCACGACAGATGGCAGTAGTAGTTGTAAAAGACGTGATGAAACAAGCAAAAGCGATCAAAGTTTGGTTAAGAATTTTTTTTTATAATTCCTTCAATTGTAATTTAATAATCTTGCAGTTAGTATACGTAAGTATTAAACTAAAAAAATGAATTTATTTGTAGCTTAACGTGTCGTTTCACGCATAAAACTCAGATCCAGCGCCTTATGCGCGAAATAACCATTTATTTTTCATAACAATGAAATAGACAGATTTAATAGGTACCTACCTACCTATACCTTATCGGTATATATAAGGTATACCTTCTTACGAGAAATTATAGAATAGATAAATAAAATATGATGCAACGACCTTCTTATGTTTATTACATAGTTTTTATCCGATAAAGGGTGTTTTTGAAAACCCCCACATAAATAAAATCTGTTATATTTATTGCACGCTCTAAAAGCTTCAAATTAAGTCCTTACCTACCTACCTAGTATTATGATCCTAAATAAGTTAACTGCTATAAAGTTACAATTTACTTTGTTTCACACTATTTAATCTGAAGCTGTATGTATACTTTAATACATATAATAATATAAAATGAAACCTACACTTTGGTTGTTTGTTTATTGTACAACGAAATCATAACGTATTACATACTTATTTTTAATTATTTACCTACCTACTTCTAACCATTATTACCGTATTAATAGTAAAACCATTCTAAAAATGAACTCCCCTCCACAAAACCGTGATGATTTCAACGTGTGAGAGGAAATACAGAAAAACAGAAAACACAGAAAAAAAAATACAGAATTCGGTGGAGGGGCGTTCATTTTAGAAATGGTTTTACTATACCTACTTACATATTAGGTACCTATGTAAAAATATCTAGAGCTAAGATAATTATTACGGATGGATACGAATATTTTTTCTTTAATTTATTAACATGCAAACATTTTATTGATTCCAATTATAAAAAATATCGTTTCCTAAGGTCCACTTATATTTATATTATGTTACTTAACCTAGGTACTTTACATACCTAATTATTTATTGGACTGGACAAGCTATAGGCAGGTAGGTTTTGGTCTAGTCGTGAACTAATACGTTAATTCAAAATGAAATTAAAGAACATTATTATATAAGTAAAGTTTTTACTAGAATTCATGAATTCCTTAGACCTAATTTCACCACTCTCTGTTTGTTAGTTTAACATCCCGTTATGTTTAATCACTGTCAGTTTACGTATATTTATGGACTGTTAATTACTTAATAGGATGTTAAAGTAACAAACAGAGAGTGGTGAAATTAGGTCTTAGCTAGGTATAGATCAGGGGTGGCCAACTTGATAGGACCCAAGATCTCTTTTTCATTATAGAGACCCTGTGCGATCTACCAATTACATACTTACTTCTAGAAATCAAAAAGTGGCCAAGTGCGAGTCGGACTCGCCCATGTAGGCTTCCGCAGCAATTGTTTATATGAAATAGTTTATGGCGTATTATAAAAAAACTTGATAATTTTCGTTGTTAGTTTTTATGGTTATGTACAAAATATATTTTTTCTTGATTTATCATCCTCTTTATTTTAGAAATAAGAGGGGGGGGGGGGACACTCTGTTTTCCACTTTGGAAGAGTCTCACGTCCAAACTATTAAGTTTAGAATTAAATAGTGTTAGAAACATTGTTATGATTTTTGAAGACCTATTCATAGACCCACACGTATGGGTTCGATTACAAAAAAGTTTTTAAGTTTCAGTCCTATGTATGGGGACCCCCAAATGTACCTAATTTTTTTTTTTTTAATTTTTTTATGAAATCTTAGTGCGGTTCACGGAATACATCTACTTTTTAATTTTTGCTTTATTGCTCTTATAGTTTCGGAGAAAAACGTCTGTGACGTACGGACGGACGGACGGACGAACATGACGAATCTATATGGGTTCCATTTTTGCCATTTGGCTACGGAACCCTAAAAAATGAAACAGCATATTTCAGTTCGCTTCCCTCTTATTGGTCATCGCACGTCGAAAACAAAAGACTACACTGCGTTAAAAACAGGATTAAATACCTTGACGGTACAGCGATTGAAAATTTATACAAAATGATGCGTCCAGCAGTAGGTGATTACGTTGGGCAGTTTAGTCTATTTATTTATTTTTGCCTTGCCAAGATCGACCGGACTAACAGTCGCGATCGACCGGTCGATCGCGATCGACCGGTTGGCCACCCCTGGTATAGATGATCCAATATACATACCTACTCGCAAACTATTAACTTTTTGGGGCACAGGGACTTGGGTCACCCGACCCAGCCAGATGAATGAACTAAAATTCATTCATCATTTACCTACCTCTGACCATAGACAAGCATTACTAGCACCACAGAGTATATAAAAAAAGATTTATCCATTCAATGAAGTATTAAATGTAAAAGGTTATGGTAAATTTCATCTAACATTGTTGTAATCCAATAATGATCTAGAAAACTTAATGAAAGTCATACCAATAGCCAGATTAACGTGAAAATATTATTTTTTCAGTTTTCAATGCACTGAAATATTGCCAAATTTTTATAGACTGACAGTATTATAATTTTGACAGAAATACGTGAATGAAATAAAATATTGCTGTCAAATCCGTAAGGACTATGGAAATTAGGTCGGTCCATTTTCATTTTCGATTAAAACTTATTGCATTTAAATTATTAGTAAAAAGTATAAATAAAATAATCACGCCCAAGTAATTTTTCTCACAATTTTTTTATTTGTTAATACTCAGACAACGCACGCGCACTAAACACCCATCGCCCAAAATCTCCCAGCGCCATATTGAGAGAGGCGGACGTCGGACGTTGTATGACTTGAGTGATTTAGCCGTGGTTAGTGCAATAATTCGAGGTGGAATATTTGATCGTGCCCTATGGATAAACGTTCGGGTATGTAATATATAAAAAAGTGCATCTATAAGGCGCCTAATCTCCTGCAAATTCGCCCTAGAAATCACTTCGTAACCTAGACATAGGCCGTTCTAGTTATCAGTAGATTACCTAGGTATCATCAATCCGCTGTTTGCTCACAGTTTTTAATCTTATTAATACACACGTGTGGGGACTAGCCATAGGTTTCTTGAATCTAGTTACATTAACAAGATTATACGGTCAGTTCGCAAGGCTCCACGCTCGTATAAAAGCGGATTTCGAAGTGTTTATGTCGGCATTTGACAGGAGCGTTTATGTATATGACCGATCATAAGTCACCACACCCAGTGACCGGATTGTCGGTTTTTGTATTTGATAGTTTTTAGTTCGGATGGTTGTTCGCGCGTTGTCGCGTCGGTACGTGATATTAGTGCATTTGTGCCGTGTTCGCGTGTTACAGTGAGTGTAATATTGATGTGATTTTAGGAGTGGTGTGCCTCGGTTGAAAGGCCTGCCGAAAGGACAGGGCTCCGCGCGCGAGGACGGTCTGCGGCCCTCCGCTTTGAGGAATCATGGAGTGCTGCATGTCAGAAGAAGCCAAAGAACAAAAGAGAATCAATCAGGAAATAGAGAGGCAACTTCGAAAGGACAAACGAGATGCCAGAAGAGAACTCAAGTTGCTTCTGCTTGGTAAGTCCCTAGATATTTGGATATCTCAAAATTCAGCTCTTGAAACTACTGACTGACATATCATGTTACTCGGCCACAATTAGATATAATTAACATTCAGTGTTCTATATTAATTGAAGTTTTCAAGTGTTGAAAAAGCATTAGATATTCTCTGGATAATAATCCCCATTTGCTACCCACCTTATTATAATTTAGTTTATACTTTGCATGGAAACAAAAAGCAGTTATAATCATAATTGATAATATAACCTTGACAACAATATGTGGTTAGTTAGGTTCCCATGCTGTTACAATGTTCATCTATTTTGTGTGTGTATTTCCAAAAAACTTAATAACCTGTAAGTTTACAGGTTTATTGTTGCTCACACTCAACTGAATATTGTTTATAAAAATCTTAATGATTACTCTATGGATTCATGTCTATAGTAGGTACTTTATACTTAATACCGAACCAGAATATTTCCATATCAATTCATATTTATAACATTAAATATAAATCCAGGTTATCAAAATAATAAAAATCATGATTTCATAATGATTTTGTAAAAGTAAAAGTATATTACAAAGTGACTAATATTTTGGGTTTACACCTTAAAACCTTGTTCAAAAGTCCAAATTGATGGCTTTTTGGTAAAATTGAATTTAAAAAAGTTTTCTTAATAAATAATAACCAAAATAATTCCCTTAATTTTGAAATAAGTCTTAGCCCCTTCAATCTTATGATTTTTGCAAATTCTATTTAAAGCAAGATTATTCATATAACATTATTCCCCTCAGAGAATGGACCTTGCCCTTAAAATGACTAAGTTAGTTACAACGAATGCACAGCTAGAACTACTAAGCTTATTACAATAACATTTAACACTTCATTACAGTTAGCGGAGATGCATGATTTCAAAATGGGAGTGTATCCAATTTTAAACTTATGCATTAAAAAAAGACAATGTTCTTTGTTTGATGTTTTCTATGCAATAATCAGGTTCAATAAGAAAGTTAGTTTTACGTTAACAAAAAGTATAAGACTACTTTTTCATTATTCATCATTATTGTTTCTTCTATTAGACATCCACTGCTGGACAGAGACATTAACTTATGTTATCCAGATATTTCTGGTGGAGACAACTAATGTCAACTGAAATCTGTACTTGTAAATAAAGTGTACGGTAAATTTTTGTAGAGAATTGCATTGGGTACTGGGACTCATAGGAAGTTGGGCATAAAAATATGAGCAAAGTATAGTTAATTGAACAAATTGAACAAAATAATATAACGAAATTGTAAAATGAGTCAGTCAATTGACATATCAATGTAAAAGGAAAATGTTCATAAGAGAGATTATTAAATAAGTACATAATTATTATATTAATTATTTAGATTGGCAACATAAAACTTTCTTATGATACCTGTATATAGATATATAAAATTTCTACTATTTTGAATGCTAAGTTCTTTATGGTTAATTTATATTTTTTAAATGACTGTTAATAATGTTCCTGTTCTAATAATTGGGTACCTAATTATGTATTTCAATCAATATCTTGATTGATTTAGGTAGTCATGATAGTGCCATGGTTTCATAAAACTTTGTGTTATTATTATGTTAAACATTTTAATCAAAATATTTAATATTCCAACTGATAATACATAAAAAAAAACAGTTAAATAACATAGAATGGCACCATACAAAATTGTGAAGCGGAATGATAATAGAATATAACATAATAAAAATAAAACCAGCCAATCACCACCCATTTCTCTATGGTTACTTATTTAATGTAATATTGTTGATCAAACATTTCATAACAACATTTGTGTATTAACTTATTGTGAATTGTCCAGCTATATTTATTTATTTATTTATTACACCAAAGTATATAATATGTGGCCGACTAAAAGCTTGCTGGCAGAATTTGGTCTTTGTGTATGATGACTGTGGGTATTGAAATAGATGTATATTATACTGAATAGTTGTATATTGAACAGTCTTGCACTCTTAAGTTTTTCCTGTCCTGGAGTAGTGCTGGTTGTCGCATAGAAATTGGACACATTAATTAATTGTACACCAGCTTGAACTCTAGAGGCCCAGTTCAATTACCCACTATTCTATTTATAGGCACTAGCTAGGTGCTCCCACACAGGTATAGTATCTCAGCCAAATTGTATTAATTGCAATTTTTTTGGTGCTTCAAGGTTTTTTTCGTCTTAAACATAAATTTACATATTCAATACATTCTTTTACAAAAATATTATAAGGTATATTTTGTGATATGACATGTCATGGTTATCTTAAATAAAAAAATATTGAGCTAAAACTCAATTTTTTAAGATATATTACTTAAGTAGGTAAATAATGATGTCAGAACACACACAAATGGTCATTTTTTCGTTATGATTATGAGGTAATAAGATTTCTTGCAAGTGATTGTCTAAATTTTCTGGAAAAAAAAATCACAAGTTTCTTAGCAATTACTAAAATGGGCTAGATCTACAGCACAAAGGTTTTGTCAGTAAATTGTATTTAACTTGCTTAAAATTGTTGCTCAATTTACTTAAATCACTTTTTTACTATTTTCAAATTTACAGGTTTATTGTCACTTGTTCTATCGTTAAAATAAAATAACGCCAAAATTACTTAGCATGGCCGTGGAAAAAGATCTATCGTTAATTAACTAGCTGGAAATGGTGATGAAGTAGGCATCATTCAGATATACCTACATTACGAATAGATGTTTCAAACGGTTTAAGGCCCATTGATGCTTTTTTTTGCTAATAAGGCGTGTTAATGAAATAGATTGATAGCTTGAGTCGCTTGGTTAGGTACATTTGAATATGAAGATATGAATTGTGAAAATGTGTTAGACTTTGCCAAGAACTACAAGTCCTAGACTTCCACAAATTTTCTTGGAAACCCTTAAAGTTTATAACATTCTACAATATTTTTGAATTGACCATAGCTTGTCTATCTGTCAAGACAAATACGCGCATCTTAATGAAAATTAAGTAATATACTTAAAAAGTTCGGACTTAATATTTCAGTTTCTCTTCTTTCCATATTCATACAACATTGGTAGTTTAAGATAACATTCATCCATCATCGCTTCACTTACCACTGGATTATTCTAGTCTTATTCTGCTGCATTCCGATAACCTTAATACAGCAGCAAGGGTTGTTGCAAGCAACAAGTGATACAATTCTACAAATCATAACTCTGGAACCCTGCCTCAGTCTTATACCCTACTCATTCATCAGTGCTTGTTAGGTAATGTTTTATTATGTTTAATGTCAGTTTACTTCCAGAATATTAATAGAATATTTCCAAGGATAGATATTATAATCTTAATACTGACAGTAGATGTGACCAAAGACACTTTCCTTTGCTGTGTTGATACAATGACAATTGTCTTTGATTTATTAAAAGAATACGAATTTTGGATTATTTATTATTTGTTATCTTTCACTAACTAAATAATTAGAAAATGTTATAGGAAAAATTACAAGATCACAATGTAACCTTCTAATTAATTAGAAAACTTAAGTGAGAGACACTATAAAATCAATATAAGTAGTTTCACTAACTAGATGGACAGATGATCTAGTCTGCTAGTTCACGGTGGATGCCAGCTGCATTTGACTGTGGTATCATTAAGTGAGGTCTATGTCCAGCAGTGGACGTCCCATGGGTGAAATGATGATGATGATGATTTGTGATCTTTGCCAATGAGTACAGTTCTGTTTAAAATTCCATTTGTAGGAACCACCCCTCCATGACATCATCTTTGCCAATGAGTACAGTTCTGTTTAAAATTTCTTTTGTACGACCCCTCCATGACATCTTTTGTGTATGAATATCAATGCTATGAAGAAATTATATTATACAATTACTATTTTCTACTATAAAAGATATTTAAATGAAAAGACTTTTGTCAGAATAATAAGACATTCACCGGATATCAGGCCATCTTATCACATTCTCATGCCAGTCATGCCCAGTGCATCATACTGTTCTTATCTCCGTATCTACCTGTGTTCTCAAAACGTGAAAGAGTGCCTTTTCGTACTTTTAGAGAGATCTGGTTATCTAGGACAGAGATACAAACATGCCGAAACTACATTATTCTTATTTTATCTATTTTCTATCTCATTTGGTTCTGGATCAAAATACTAAAATAACTAGGTAGGTATAGGATTATGTGTCATTAATCACGTTGTTGTTACTAAAATAAATAACATACTTTTGCTATTATTACAACAATGTCTTCCATACAACGAAGTTAAAAAATAAGTGCCAACTCCGTTCTCTTTAATCAACTGCATTCAAGGAAACAATACTCTTTAAATCGAGAGTTTTCTACGTTATGTTTATATTCGACATAAGCTCGAGTGTCTTGTACCTACTCGAGCTCGAAATATTTCAGCGCACTATAAAAAAATGTCCAAAAATAAAAAGTCTCATTGTTCATCGCCCTCTTTTAAAACATAGTACCTATTCGTTGCTTGTGCGGGTCTTGAATCATAGAATTTGTGTTTTAAGTCATTACGGCTTACAATTATTAATAAACAAGCTTCCGCCCGCGGCTTCGCCCGCGTGGAAATAAAAAGTAGCCTATGTTCTTTCTCAGGGTCTAAAGATTGTATGTGCCAAATTTCATCAAAATCGGTTGAGAGTTTTAAACGGGAAAGCGTAACAGACAGGCAGACAGACAGAGTTACTTTCGCATTTATAATATAAGACGTCTATCTTGATCTCGCTTTAACCTTATCTACCAATTCAATGCAATTGTGTAACCAGATAAATTGTTATTAATAAGTTTAATTGTAATTAAATATACAAAAAAAAAAGAAAATAATTTATTAGTCCATAAAATGTATAATTCAAACTAAATTAAATCTATGTTTAACGTATATTTTGTATGAAATGCATGGAAAGTTCTGATACAACCATATCTACAGGCAGGCTTTTTGTCACTAACCTAAAAATTGTACGTAAGGTTGATTTATCAATCCCAATAATATAATATAATCACCGAAAGTAGATCCTAATTATGCCGTATAATTCCGCAGGCACTGGCGAGTCGGGCAAGTCGACATTCATCAAGCAGATGAGAATCATCCACGGCTCCGGCTACAGCGACGATGACAAGCGCGGCTTCATCAAACTCGTCTATCAGAATATCTTCATGGCGATGCAGAGTATGATACGCGCTATGGAGCTTCTCAGTATACAATATGGGAATCCGACCTGTGGTGTAAGTATTACCTTTCTAACAGGCTACTCAACTGACATAGGTTCATCATCATCATCTTAGCAACTCCTATTACGTCCCATTAATCCGCACGGCTCTTGAGGTGTTTGACCCTTACCAGGTATGTTGATGATTGCAGTAGGTAACTTGGTGCAGTAAAGAGATCGACGCTGCAACCAACTGAAAAACCCAATACGTCACGACAGGATTCGCGGAGAGTCATATTATAATACTAGCTTCCGCCAGCGGCTTCGCCCGCGTGGAAATAAAAAGTAGCCTATGTTCTTTCTCAGGGTCTAAAGATTGTCTGTACCAAATTTCATCAAAATCGGTTGAGAGGTTTAGGCAGGAAAGCGTAAAATACAGACAGACAGACAGACAGACAGAGTTACTTTCGCATTTATAATATTAGTAAGGATGACTCTCTATAAACCGACTCAGGCTAAAAGGTGGAAAATTGGTTAGCGTTCAAAACGGACAAGGAAACAATCCTGTATAATCCTTGTTGCATTTTCCGCGAATCCTGTCGTGACTTATTGGGTTTTTCAGTTGGTAGTCCTCTGTTAATGTAGTAGCTTGGTAGAAAGTTCAACATTGCTGCTCAGTCCTTCTCAGCCTGGAGGCAATAGCTTAAGCACCCACTTAGCCAACAAAGCAATACGTAACTGTAAAAATTAGATTACAAGCATCACCTCATTCTCAAATCTTGGAACGGGCATGTGTGTAAAGACAAGTCCACCATGCTTCTTAAGATTACCTGCCCCTATGTCATTCACCTACTGACATGCTTAGCATGGTCCATTTTAAACGATACTACACAGTAATAAGTACCTACCAGACCCTTTAAATATCCATTATATTATACTGTGGGGTCGATTGGTCAATCACTTTACGGCATATTTTCTTTAACTCTGTTAATTGATGAAACATCAGCCGCATGGGTGGATAGATTACACCGGCCACATCCTATGTGGATATTGGATAAACTGTACCGAATTGTGACACGTATGTTTTAAGCAAATCATTAATTATCATATTTTAACAGCTAAAAATTTTTAGTATTTAAAATAATCTAATTATATTTCTTAATGCACACTCGATTTGCCTCATTACACATAACATAGCAGTAGTTATTTTATCTATGATCTAGTATGAAACCAAAACTACATAATTCAAAGGTACCTACAGGAAAATACCATTAATGGTTTTAAGATGATTACCAAATAACTACATGATACGATATTGTGGAAAAACGCTCTGATTTGTTATTATCCTATTGCAACAAGTAATACCTATTCTAATATAAGCAACGTTTATATTGGAATATTATTTTCTCCCGGTTGAAGGACATTCTCCCTACATAATTAAATGCACAGCGAAGGTTGTCCTGATATTTTTCGCCTACACAATGCAACTGAAGGTTGAGTTTTCACCTAGATCACCCACGTAGTATCACTAGTAGTACCTACTTCAGAAGCTCTTATTACCTTGATAATGTATTATGGAACAAACTTTTATTTTTTGCTGATCTCTATGGAATCTCACAGATACTTAATACTCATGACTTTGAATTCAACTTTAAATATTTGATAATATAAGTTAAGAATAAACAAAATAAGCTTTCTAAGCATTCAATATCTTGAAATAAGTCGCGATAGGCGCTTTTGAAATCCCATAGGAAGATGAACGTTCAACGTCCTAAGGCTATCCGTGAAAATAGTCTAATTATTACAACAATTGTATCAAACAATTATATCCTCGACACTCTTTGATTGTTAATAATAATGTTCAATACATCAAAACGCCGCATAAAAATCCCACTAATGAGCATTAGTCTTGGATTTCGGGTCGGTGATTCCAGTAGAACCCATGTAGATTTGTACGTAGTATATAGGCGGGGTAGTGATCGCAGCGAGCTGGTACACTACACAGAACGACGCTGCTACTTTTACCGCGAAAAAGTTAATTAAAACCGCGAGTGGACATGCTAGTTATGTGTATTGACCATTATATAGAAAGTTTAAAAATAATGTCATCCAAAGGTTGCCTGGAAGAGATCGCTCTTTAGCGATAAGGCCGCCCATTGTACCTGTCTCTTTTTGTGTTATATTCATGTGTTTTGTTTTTGGTGTACAATAAAGTGTTTTTGTAATGTATTGTATTGTAATGGTTTACAGGAGAAGGCGGAACTGATATCATCGATCGACTTCGAGAGCGTGACGACTTTCGAGAGCCCGTACGTGGAGGCCATCAAGGGCCTGTGGGGCGACGCCGGCATACAGGAGTGCTACGACCGCAGGCGGGAGTACCAACTCACTGACTCGGCGAAATAGTTAGTATTCATTTATATATTTGAAATTACCGGTGATACATACATAACACACACACACACAGGGACTTCTTTCTTGACGAGAGAGATTAGGCCTTAATTCACCACGCTGGCAACATGCCGGTTTCCTCACGATGTTTGCCTTCACCGTTAGAGAACGTGTTTTTAAAGCACACATAATTTTCCAAGAAGAAAAATCAGAGGTGCGCGGCGGGGTTCGAACCCACGACCTTCGGAATGAAAGTCGAGTGTGCCCACTTAGCCAACACGGCTCGGTAGCCACCCATTAGCATTATCTGGTTCAAATTCGCTTAATGAACTATTAAGGAGCTATGCTCGGAGTTTCTCTGCGAGATCGAATCAGAAAAGAGGAGATATGTAGAGGAACGCGGGTAACCGACGTAGCCCAGACGAGTAGCTCTTTGAAATGGCAATGGGCAATCCCTATACTTACAGAGGAGAACAGTGACGAATGTAGCTGAAAAGTTCTCAATAAAGACCACGGAAAAGAAATCGCATAGTCTCTCGTCCACCAACAATATCGGTGGATGCAAGATGTGTATCAACCCGACTGTAATAACTCGAAATGATTAAGGGAGGCCTATGTCCAGCAGTGGACGTTCGACGGCTAAAATGATAGTATGCTAAGTCTTGGTATGTTAAAACGGGTATTTAAAGTATTTAGATGGATTTCTCATGGGAAACCCATCTAAATACTAATGTGATCTATATGGTATTGTGTGATTAATGCATGCATTAATCACACCTACAGACATGAAAATGACCTAATTGTGAGTTTAACAATCGCATTATTATATCCAGGATAACGTGATTTATAACTACTAAGACTAAGTGTAGGTATCAGAAATCTAGCGGCCGTAATACAAGCTTCGGGCTTATAACGGGGCTAGATGTTGGTGTGTGAATTGTACAGCAATATTTCATTCATTTGCATACAAATACAAGTCAACCAAAACTAAACTTTATAGGAATAGAAGCACAGGCCTGTCCATCATTTGTACAGTACACAGAACGACCCTGCTGCTAATCTTATAGCTTATGAATCCCTTAATCGCCTTAAATACCTTCAAAGAGAAAAAACAAGTATTCTAAGGTTGACACCATAAATTGATCTAATTTGTTTGGTTAAACAACAAATAACGCTTTGCAAAAGTATATCTCTAATAATTAAAGCAATACAATAAATCTAGATCATAATGTCATTCTATTAAACAATGCCGTATTATCTCAGAACACTGTTGTTTACTAACAAATTACGATGGCTAATAAGCATTGCGTTTTGATTAAACAATTTATGAGTAATCATACAACCAGGTGTTAGTTTTACTGACGCTGTTTAGTTAGACAACCTCTGTGGCGTAGCAGGCGAAGGTCCACCTGCGACTCAAGAGGTTTGATTCCCGCCTCGTTACAAACATTTGTATGGTCTGCAAATATTTGTTTATTATGTATAAAAAGATTACCCGTAACACAAGCTACGAGCTTTGTTTTTGTGTGAATTTTCCAGTAATATTTATTATTTTTATTATAGCTGTGATTTTGTAAAAGGCAACTGTTGCTAATTTTCTAAATTTATCATCCTAACCACAGAACAGGAAACTATTTATCGAGTAACTTAATGTTTGTATGATCCCTATGACGTAACGGTCATGTCATGGTAATATTAAAATCAATATGGTAAGTGAACGGTTAAAATCATTGCAATAACCTAATGGATACAAATTTACCTATAAAACCTTACTTAGTAATTTTTTATAGCTGCACTACTTAGATTATTTAAACAGACAGCAACGACCTGCGGCGCAGCGGTCGTAGGCCCGCCTGCTACGTAAGAGGTGGCGGGTTCGATTCCCGCCTCGGGGCAAAAACTTGTACGATTTGCAAATATTTGTTACGAGTAAAAACACTAATAAAAGATATCTATGTATGTATATTATAATAAGTATATCAGAAATCTATCACCCGTAACACAAGCTTCGAGCTTACGATGGGGCTAGATGTTGCTGTGTGAATTGTCCAGCAATATTTATTTAGGTATTTAGATTATACCTCATCATCAGATCAAGTCGTTTGACGTTCCACTGCTGGGCAAGGCTTAGAGATGGAGTGGTACGACGCTTAGGCCGACACCACATATTAATCTTACTTATCTCCATATTAATTATTCGTTGTTCAACGAGAGTTAATTGAAGTAATTGTAATGTGATAAAATTTGCAGTTCATAAAAATTTCCATTAAAAATGACTCATTGCTAAATCGGTGTTCAAGTAGTAGGTATGTGTGTAGTCTGTAGTTGGTAAATTATACAATGGTTTCGACCATAATACTGCAGTTCGAATAAAATTGGTGTACCGTCGCGTCGATGCTATATTGATCTCAATCTGGAATCTGTTCATTACTTTATCTGGAAGCCCAAATCAAACTAAGCTATAGCTATACTAAACGTCATCATCATAACGGGCCCAATGAGAACCCTTACAGGAATTTGGTATAATCCACCACTTCGACGATCGTGTAAGTACAGTAAGTTTTTACAGTACATAGATCGACGCCGCTGTCCATCTTCTGGTATATAAATCCCTTAGGTCGGAAACACACGGCACAATACATCATTATAGACGACCTCTGTGGCGCAGCGGGCTAAGGTCCCCCTGCGATCAAGAGAATGCGGGTTCGATTCCCGCCTGGGGACAAACATTTGTACGATCTGCAAATATTTGTTCCGGTTGTCTGGGTGTTATATAATGCATAATAAAACATATCTATCTATATACATATATTCTGTTAAGTATATCAGAAATCTAGCACCCGTAACACAAGCTTCGAGCTTACCACGGGGCTAGATGTTGCTGTGTGATTTGTCCAGCAATATTACTTATTATTTAATGTGAACCTTATCTCCTGTACTGACCAAAATTTCCTCCATAGCTACTTGCAAGAGATTGACCGCGTCGCGGCTCCGAATTACTTACCAACAGAACAAGACATTCTACGCGTGAGAGTTCCCACAACGGGTATCATTGAGTACCCGTTCGATCTGGAAGAGATTCGATTTCGGTAAAGATATCGCATGAATGCTCCGTGCTTCGCTTATGCATGATGGGAACTTTCTCTTTCGGTGTTATGTTTATGTCTTGCTTTATGTTTTGGACGCTTTTGACAGACGTTAGATAACTTTCACGTGAAATGACGGAATTATTACCGTTTAATTTGGATGAATATTACTTACCATGAAATAATGGAACGTATTTAATCTGTCTGTCAAGAGCGTTGGTGTTCACAGCTGCATGCATTTCAGTTATTTAAGTGACTTGGCGAGAATCGAGAAAGACGATTACCTGCCTACCGAGCAGGATATCCTGCGCGCCCGACAGCCCACCACAGGGATCCTAGAGTATCCCTTCGATCTTGACGGGATTATATTTAGGTATGGCCGTCATAGTGTTGAACGCTTGACCAAGGAGGCTCTATATTTGGCTCAATGTAGAACCCTTGATATAGTATTTTATCTAATGATAGGCTTGCTGATTATCAGGTAAGTACCCATGCCGTA
Source organism: Chloroclystis v-ata (assembly GCA_963691955.1). Classification (NCBI taxonomy): domain Eukaryota; kingdom Metazoa; phylum Arthropoda; class Insecta; order Lepidoptera; family Geometridae; genus Chloroclystis; species Chloroclystis v-ata. Next base: position 2,236,172 of record OY829902.1, on the reverse strand, counting down.
CCTATGCCTATTCATTAGTTTTATCTTATTTTTGATTTAAATAACAATAACACTAAGTTTTAACGTGCTCACTTAGGCTTAAGATTTTTGTGATAATTTGTTATGGCATGCTTTCTTAAATCCCTTACGTAATTTTGAGGTCCTTAATGTTTGCATGCTGTAGGTATGCTAGATGTACACTCGGCGTCTCTTAATTTTATGACTTAAGTTAAAATTTGGTTTAAGTTTTAACTCTTGTGGGGTTTTGACTTAGAGATACAATGAGTTCAAGGGCATATTTGAAATCGGGTTATTTAAAAAAAAATAATCCCCAAGAAAGTGAAAAAGGGGCAAAGTTACTATTAAACACATAAGTTTTTACAATTACAACCTTTGCCACTCTTTTTATATATGCCTGTTTAACATTATATGTTTTATGTATTGTCATTAACATTAACAGGGTATTGGTACTGTGTATATAACTGTCTATGACATTAACAATGTGTTAGTTTAGTAAGTGTGGACACCCAAATAGTCACTTTTATGTTTGCATGCTTTACACGGGAACATTTGTGTGTTAATCTTGTAGTTTGTTTTCGATGTAATTTAATATCCATCTCATTATGTGTGAGGATGCAGATTACGAATGGTACATATATTACGATATTATATACGGCGATAAGGCTGCCCACTGTGATATTTATATCAAAATCCTTGTGGTGTAAAATAACCCATAACTCCAGGAAGAATTGTCATCTAACAAGAAACTTTTATAAAACAAAAACTGGCTCCTACTTCTAGACAAAAAACCTGTCAGGTTGTCTGAAAAATCATGCCACTTATACTTATCAGGCAGGTCAGCATTTTTGTGTCGGAGTATAATAGCAACGTTACAACACACAAGTGTACAATTTTTCAGCTTACTCCAAATACGTACCCAAAATTGGTGACATCTCTAGGACTTATACTACAACTAGCCGACCCGCCGATAGCTTCGCTTGCGTTTCTTTACGTTTTCTACATAAAGGTAGTTTATATAAAATAATAGCCTATAGCCTTCCTTGATAAATGTACTATCCAACACTGAAAGAATTTTTCAAATCGGACCAAAGGTTCTTGAGATTAGAACAAACAAACTCTTCAGCTTTATAATATTATAGTATAGATAATACAAATAAAATATTGTTTGTTTTTTAATATATTCCTGTGTTTGTTTAGAATGGTGGACGTGGGGGGCCAAAGATCCGAGAGAAGGAAGTGGATCCATTGTTTCGAGAATGTGACCTCAATCATATTCTTAGTAGCCCTTAGTGAATATGATCAAATTTTGTTCGAATCGGAAAACGAGGTAAGTTCTTTTCAAATACATTATAAGCACTCCTATTTATGTTCCCACTGTTGGGATACAGGGACTTCTCTGTTGAAGAGAGAGTTTTGAGAGGCTTTAATTTACCACGCTGGACAAGTGTGGATTGGTGAATGTCACATGTCCTTCAAACTCTTGAATGTTTCAAGAACTAGCCGGTTTCCTCACGATGTTTGCCTTTATCGTTAAAGCACTTCTAACAGCATTGTAGTTATGTAAATAATTTAAAGTTCCGTGGTAAGCTCAAATCTTGTACTAATATGAAGATTATGAAGGTATCTTATATTATGATGACCTCTGTGGCGCAGCGGGCGAAGGTCCGCCTTCGACGCGAGAAGTTGTGGGTCGATTCCCGCCTTTTTAGGATCTGCAAATATTTCTTCCGAGTGTCAGAGTGTTACTTATGTATGCTATTGGATGCAATTCTAAGTATGATGAAGCCCATCAATTATATTCAATATTTTTTAGTATTTATTTATTATTACAAAAATAACATGTATGTATAAACTAAGGCTAAAACTAAAAAATGTACACCTTCACAGGACAGTTTTCAGGACATGTAACAATTCTAGTAGTACTTCATTTAAAATATCCTAGCGTAGAATATATTTAGCCACGCCTGGAAACGCGAACCGTAAAGATTAGAAGCCATATAGTTGCCACGGGAATGTAGCGGCACTGTATAATGTAATCCTTACGACCCTGACCAGTCATTAAGGTTGAGCTAGTTTCTTTGTCACGTGCTATTTGAAGTAAAACAGGATTACCTATAGAGAACCGGGAAATATTCTGGGTTTCGAATATTGACAATTCTAAATGAGAAAATGTCTATAGTACCTATCTATGTCGTGATTTAGTGACACCTATGTATATTGGTTTTCAAAAGTTCTTTTACGTTAAAACGTAATAAAATACCTTTAAATTGAATAACAATATTCAGTTATATGAAACTAAATGCACACAAAGTATTTAATCTTATGAGTTTCCCGTTTGTACAGCTTAATATACCTTAAAAAATGAGTTTACAACCTCAATAATTTCATAAAACGTATATGTGTTACCTGCGACGCAAGAGGTTGCGGGTTCGATTCCCGCCTCGGAATAACTATTGTATTACCTGCAAATATTTGTTCCGGGTGTCTGGGTGTTATATATTAAGTTTATCAGAAATCTAGCACCCGTAACACAAGCTTAGAGCTTATTAGTATTACGGGTTGATGTGTGAATTGTCCAGCGATATTTATTTATTTTATGTTATATAATTTCCAGAACCGAATGGAAGAGTCGAAGGCGCTGTTCAAGACGATCATCACGTACCCGTGGTTCCAGCACTCGTCCGTGATCCTGTTCCTCAACAAGAAGGACCTGCTCGAGGAGAAGATCATGTACTCGCACCTTGTCGACTACTTCCCGGAATACGACGGTCTGTATTACTATTACTATTTGTTATTTTATAGTGATTGACTCTCACTTAAGTTTTCTAAATTATTAAAAATTGGTATGGGAAAAATTACAAGATCACAACGTAACCTTGGCCTCCCACTCGAGGGCCAAGGTTACGTTGTGATCTTGTAATTTTTCCCATACCAATTTCTAATAATTCTCCCTATTGTAGTTTAAGATATTCACGATTAATTATATGAAATGTAGGTTTGACTATAAAAACTGTCGTGGTTTAATAAATTCATATCGATTCCCATTGATAACGTAAATAAGGTTCGTGTACTGCCCGTTTATCTCAATATGAAATGTAGGTTTGTTCATAAAGAAGAACGCCAACAGAATATATAATATACTAGATGAAAACCCGGTTTCGCTCGGGTGAAATTTGACGAAATTCTCCATGATCCGAATTTTGCGGATATACATATGACTCAATATCAATATTTTTTATGTTTTGTTATTCATATAAGGTTTCGATCAAGTCTACCGTACCCCTTGACGAAATTATTAATATAGAAAAGGACAAGAAGATGATAACATTTTTAGCACATTTTATATAGGTAACAATTCTAATATAATGTTATTAGGATAAATTATGTCCTAATAACAGGCGAACACAAACTACTATAAGGTCCGCCTGTGACGCAAGAGGTTGCGGGTTCGATTCCCGTCTCGGGACAACTATTTGTATGATCTGCAAATGTGTCGTAGTTTTAGAATAATCATCACAGCTGATAGGATAGCAGTAAGTTGGTACAATGCAGAGTACAGAGACCAACTCTGCTGAGCTGCTGACCCTTTTTATAAATCCTTCAGTTGGTTTTCAGAAAAACCCATTCAGTCTTGTGTAGATAGATGATAGATAGATAGTTCTCTAATATTAACCCCTATTATTAGCTCCTTGATGTGGTAATGGGTGGGGATAAACACGAATTGATTCGTTGGTGCGCAAATGTTTTAAATGGAGAACGGAATAAACGATTGTCGTTAATTTTGTCAGTGATAGAGCTTCACGGTCATAGAGGCCGCTTTAATTATGAAACTGGGTATTCATGTCTATCTACAACAAAGTGATTGGTGGTTTTATACTTCTTTCCCATAAATAAATTGAAATAAATACCAAACTTTGCTCGGTATGATTCTGTGCATATTAAAATTAATGAATACAAATTTTGCAACAGTCAAATTTTGCACTTACATAGAAAATTAAATAAACAGTTCACGAAACGTATTAAAGTTGTAAATTACAATTTAAATGAACAGGTCCGAAACAGGTGGCACCACCAGCCCTAGACTACATCCTACAGAAATACCTTAAAGAGAACCCAGATCCCGAAAGATCTTGTTATTCTCATTTCACCACGGCCACAGGTTAATCGAATATAATTCATAGTTGCGCTAAACTTTATTTTAGATAAACTTTTTAAAATATTGAGAATGTGTGGTTTTATTTTGGTATTGGCTAGTTGGTTTTCCTGTCTGTCACTCAGAAGTATTATTACAAATATTTAGCATAAGCAGTAAGTACTCATATTGACGTTCCCACAGCTGGGTCACAAGTCCTCTCTCTTGACGAAAGAATGTTTTATATTATGATAAAGGTTTATCTGAAAATTTAGACATTATTCTGTCTTAAATTTCCCTAGAATTATCTGAGATCTGTAATGAATCTATACTATACCCAATCGTCATTATCATCTGATAAAGCCTGTGTCATCTTCGTGTTTTGAAGCTCAGAAGGGTTTTGTAAAATGTGACAGCAAGAAGGCCTAGAGCTGAGTTTTGTATGTAAGCTAGAGTTTTTATACATTTGTAATTTATTTTCATAGGCTGTTATCAATTCTTTCTGAACCGGCACATATATATGAAACTGAGCTTTTTTTCTGTAACGTTTATTCTGTAATACAGTAGAACCTCGATAGGTTAAAGTCCAAGGGAAACATAAAATATTTTAAGTTAATAGATGTTTTAAGTTATCAAGGGTCTTAGTGAGGTTTTTATTGTGAGGAACATATTATTTTTTGAAGTTATAGAGGTTTAAGTTATCGAGGTTCTACTGTATCTGTAAAATTACGTGTTTGAACGTCAGAAATAGGGCTGTATAAGCTAGTCAGTAGTAGTACCGCTAGTCGTGTGTGTGTGGCAGGTCCCCAGCGCGACGCGAACGCGGCCCGCGAGTTCATACTGAGGATGTTCGTGGACCTCAACCCGGACGCAGAGAAGATCATCTACTCGCACTTCACCTGTGCGACAGGTTAGTCAACAGGCACACCTATATTTTTTTTTAATTACCCTATGTTGTCCCACTGCTGGGCAAAGAGAAGATCAAACGTGGAAGACCCAGAAAGCGTAGGCGCGATGATTTAGACGCATTTCAGCCAGAGTGGTCGGAGATCTCAAAAATTCGCGAAAACTGGCGAAATCAAGGGGAGGCCACCTATAATCAATAATAATAATATCGCTGGACAATTCACACAGCAACATCTAACCCCGTGGTAAGCTCGAAGCTTGTGATACGGGTGCTAGATTTCTGATATACTTAATATAATATACATACATAGATATTTTTAATTATACATAAATAACACCTATCTCTGAAAATTAAGCAAACGGAACCATAAATAAAGATCCAAGACATGTACATTCATCACCCCCTATTAACGTTCTTCACTGCTGGGGCATAAAGACTTTTCTCTTTTCGAGAGAGATAAGGATTTCATCACGCTGGCTAAGTTCGGATTGGAATGTCTCCATGTCCTTTAAACTTTTCAAAGTTCACAGAACATACCTTTATTTATGCTCACGATGTTTTCCTTCACCGTTAGAGCACGTGTTTTTAAAGCATACAGCACGGTCAGAAATTTTCTTTGAATCATCATAGCATATAGACCAGGGTTTTTAATTTTTTACAAGGAAAAAAATAGTAGTAGAATGAAACCCATTAGAAAAGGAGGGGAATATGATAAAAATGAAAGGAAAAATAAATTACGGTCGATCTGAGTTCGGGAAGTGGGAGGGGGTGGGCTTTTAAGGGGAGAAAATGTTTTATCTCAATTTGCGGTGAAACTACAAGTTCTATGAAAAAAAGTTATATTGCAAAGTTGTAGGTAATATACAGATCTACAACTTTTAATTCACAAGTTTTTTACATAACGTAAAAATATATGAGAAAAATTCAAATAACTAAGTTTTTGGTTTTTTATTTCTATCTTTTTCAATTTTATTTTATTTTCTACGAAATTTGGTGAAAACTTACCTATTTATGTCCCAAATCCACTATAATTTATTTGATTAAAAATATTAATTTTTTCACCTTATTTTGACTTCATTACTAAAAAAATAGACCAATTTTCAATCGAAAATTCACGTGTCAAAATATTAGCTTTTTTATAAAAATCGGTATGCTGTTTGTTCATTGAAATCTCCATTTTCTGATGGTTAAGAAAAATATATACATTACCATAGTAAATTATCTCAGAAAATGCAAAACACCGAAACAAAATTTGTATCATTATGTGCAATTGCATCATAAAAATGTGATTTTTGCAATTTTTATTTCATATAATTGCTTATAATCCGACTTATTGCACATTATACAAACAGATTATTATATACTTAATAATTATTATTATATAGTCTGAAAAGACAAAATCATATTTTTATGATGCAATTGTACCTAATGATACAAATTTTTGTTTCGGTTTTGTGCATTTTCTGAGAATATTTACTATAGTAATGTATATATTTTTTTTAACTATCAGAAAATAGAGATTTCAATGAACATAAAGCACACAAACTTTTATAAAAAAGTTAATATTTTGACACGTGAATTTTCGATTGAAAATTAGTCTATATTTTTGAAAATTAAGTCAAAATAAGGTGAAAACAATAATATTTTCAATCAAATATTTTCAATCAAAAATTACAGTGTATTTGGGACATAAATAGGTAAGTTTTCACCAAATTTCGTAGAAAAATAACAATTTTTGAAGAAGATAAATAAAAAAAACCAAAAACTTGGTTATTTGAATTTTTCACATAAGTTTTGAGGTTATGTAAAAAACTTGTGAATTAAAAGTTGTAGATCTTTATATCACCTACAACTTTTCCATATAACTTTTTTTCATAGGACTTGTAGTTTCACCGCAAATCGAGATAAACCATTTTCTCCCCTTAAAAGCCCACCCCCTCCCACTTCCCGAACTCAGATCGACCGTAATTTATTTTTCCTTTCATTTTTATCATATTCCCCTCCTTTTCTAATGGGTTTCATTCTACTACTATTTTTTTCCTTATTTGACCATTTTTGAAGCTAACTGCACTGGTCTAATATCCATATTGGTCGAGATGTTTCTTAACAAATATTTTTGGTTATCGTTACTATTTCCATAGAAAATCCTAATGTATTGGTTAGGATTTAAATGCTCAAAACTAAAAATAGCTTATGTACGACGACTTCTTGGCGTGAAACAATGTGAGCTACTCAAAATTACTGCATTCAATTTACAATTGTTTTTACTAATATCGAAATGCTACGATATTACGTCGGTTGAGAAAAATGTAGTTGTTTTCCTAACAATCTAATTTTAATGACTCAGGTAAAAATATAAAAAAATCAGTCTTATTGTCTAGTGCTTTTATAAAATGCTTTATATTTATTAGCCATCGAGTTCATGATCTTCAATAATGCATGGATTGCGTGGTGAGTTGTATTGTTTTTGTGTTTGAGTAGATTTGTAGCTAAAAGATTTGTTTAGAGATTTTTGCTTATGTTTGTTTGATTTAGCTTGATTTATGAGTGGATTTGTTTTTGAATAGTCATTATCTGTAGTTAAAAAAATTACATATCATCGTATAAATTAGTAATCTTTACCCTTTTTGGCTAAAAAATAAGAGGTTCACTAATTTACTTAAGATTCTGTTGGTTTATTCATATAGATATATTTTATATCGTTAATAAAAATCCTTTTTGGACTGGATATAAGATAAATTAGTGCATTTTGTGGAATATACGTTTTTTTTTCTCATTTTAAGAACTTGTGAATTGTTCTTTCATTTGGGTATTATTGAAAACTTTAGTTACTTACACGGGACTTATTTTTATGTGGTTCAGAAATGCATTCAATTTGCTTTCTATTGAAATATATTTTAATTATACAATATAGTATTTTAACTATCTACATATGAGATGTACGATTACACAGAAGACCAACACAACAGTCAAAAAACCTATACTTAAATTTTTGTCAGGCTAAATGATTATGCATTTAAAAAACTACTTGTTTAATTAGTTTATTTAATTTTTTGCTTATATTTATTTTATTTCCTGCATGCTGCTGTGGATAATATATAGATACGGAAAATATCAAACTTGTGTTTTGCGCCGTAAAGGATACCATTATGCAGTCCGCCCTGAAAGAGTTTAACTTGGCATAGTTGCTTTATTTTATTTTTGTTTTGCTGATGTATTGTTAATAGCATTAAACGTTTATTTTTATACACGCCGCATGTTTTATTTTTGTCTCTACGCCTATCTGAACTAGATACTAGGAAGACTGACTTATTGAATTAAAAAAATGTTCGATTGAAATTGGGATGTGAAATACAAAAACCATTCTTATAATAAACAGATGGTAACCAACACAATTGTAGCTTTGTCGCCGATTGAAATCGTATAATTAGCAACTGCAGTAATTTTGAATGCCAGAAATAAAGTGGATCGCGTTGAATGAGAGCGCCGTTTCCGTACGTGAGTTATTTTTATAACATTATTTAGTTGTTCGACCGTATTGTAGAAGTAGATTGCTAGTTATATGTAACAATGATATTATTCTATGTCGTTTGATTTCAGACACTGAGAACATCCGGTTCGTGTTCGCCGCCGTGAAAGACACGATCCTACAATCTAACCTAAAGGAGTACAACCTTGTCTAAGCAATTGCAAAGGTCCCTGACACAAATCTGTGATTGTGTGTAAAACACATAATGGTAAACATCATTACTTCACGACATAATGTGTATGTAAATTCACGAACTGAGATCGGGTGAACGAACTTATTTCAACTTAAAATGTTTAATGAGAAAGTAAGGATAGATTGTAAGTCATTTAATCCAAATACTAGAGTGGAAGCGGCGCGCCCGCTCGAGCCGGCGGGCCGGGACCGGGCCGGAGTCGATCCGGGGCCGATCCGGGGCCGGGAAGGTTCGCTTCAACCGTGACAGGTTTTTTGACATGTTTTTTTATGATGAAGTTATTCACAATTTATGTATGTGTCTGTATCGGTGAATATTAAATTGTGCATTTTAAAAAAGTTATGGTAAGTCTTGGCCTTACCGTGAGCTGCTTTTAGTCATTGTTTTAGGATTTTTGTAAAGTTTGTTGCCATAATATCTTTCTACATTAGTGTACATTTTATTGTGTCCAGACGGATGGATTTGAACAAACTAGTCCAATGAACGTTGCGTGTGACATTATAGGGTCGAGACATGACTTCCTACTGGTGTATCGAACGGGATGCTTCCGTGTTACTATTACGTATTTATTTAAGTTATGAATGTCTCTAGTGAGTCGTCGGCCGGAGCTCGCGACTCGCTGCCCGATGCCTCTCTACCGCATTATCCAATAGATAATAATGTACACGTAATTTATATACCATTACCGTTTCTGTTAGCTTCAAAGATTTATTGTATTAAAAAATATTTCGTTGACTTTTGTACATTGGATTTTTGTTACATAAAATTATATGTTATTATTTAAGCTGTTTATATTTAAATGGTGTTTTTCTACATCAATTGACTTCACGCGAAAATTTACGTTTAACTGTAGGCTTTGTGTACGCAGTGGTATGGTGTATTTGGTTTCTTCCTAATATTAACCGTGCATGAATTCCATGCGGCTAGATCGTCAAGTATAGGAAATTACTATGTTAGTTGTTTAAGGACATTTTTGATGCATTTGATATAAACTTTTTTTACTAGAAACCCGTAAAATAAAGCGAATGTGAATTGTAAAAACCGATACCGATTTTTTGCACGAAAGCTTGTACCACATGATGTAATATATTGTACATTTGGGTCTAAATGTGCTGAGTGATTCGAGCTGACAGTGACAGTGCCAAGTTTTGCTATTGGCACGATAAACTGGGAAGAGCACAAATTTTACACGTTTTACTCTTGTTTTTTTTCCATATAAATTAGAGTATTTTATTGCTAATTTAGAGTGTTGCTTTGTGTTATTATTTAGATTTTTTATAGCAAGAAACAAAGTTTCTGTTTGAAGATATATAACTTATTAACTTATTTGTTGTTGTGTCTTGGATTTCTATTTCTTCTATGTATGATGAGGTTTTTTTTCATCAGCGATTAAGCACAAAGACGTGACACTGTCAATAGCAAAACTCTATGCTATTTATAAGAAACAACTGTCTGATGCTCAAAATAATGTGAATTTTGAAACTTAGCGCACAATATTAAAAATATCTATTGATGTATCCCTCTGTGCAATCTCTGTGTATGCCCTGTACATATGACTATTTTATGTTGTGCAATTTTACAATAATATTTGTGTTGGTAGTTCGACGCCCGGGCGGATGGACCACGGGGATCGAGCGCGCGGTTATTCTGCTGATAGCTTGAACACAGACATTATAATTTAGCTTCGTAAGCTTCTTGATTAAACACGCATTTATGATATGTATCCCATCTTGAAATGTCTGTTCGGATCGAATTATTGACCCGACGCTCCTGACGTAGTTTTCAAAAGTAATCAATGCACAAAACCCCCTTTTTTATTGGCAATTAGTTTTTAAATCTCCTCATATTGCAATTAGCGCGCTCGTGATGTCATCCGCCAATATGTACCCTCTTACGAACGGATAAACTTTGCAAGTGGCTATTGGATTCTTTTTACCTTTGGGCAAAGAATTACACAAAATATTGCTATAAACTATATTAATAGTCTAAAGTTGCTTTACCTTTTGCGTGAGATTGTGAGAATTTTAGCTTAAGTTCCGACTGAAGATGGATGCCTGTATGAAATATTGTAAATTATAATTTCTCATAAAATATAATTTTTTTCAGCTATGCAAGTTGTTTTCTTTCGTGCCCCATGCCATTAATTTCCTGCGATCGTGTATTATATTTGATTGTGATGGCTAGATAGACACTGATGTTCATCACTATTAGATTAGCTCGGACCACCGACACGGTGATTTAACATAGATTTGCATCTAAAGTATAACTGACTACATATTTTATAGGTAACTAACTGAAATGTAGACACGCAATATGCAGGGCCTGTATTTCTGCTAACAATCAGCTTTAGTTGTTTCAATATGGTGGTCAGTGAGCATACCATAAAGTTTGAAACTCAAGAAATGTGTGACTCTTTTAAAGATCTAAGTCTCACCGCCACTCAAATCGCTATACAGAACTTCGAATGGCGGTACGTGACTTTAGTTTACTTCAACACTAACGTGTGGTGTGGAGTCGAAGTTTTCCTGCAGTCGTATAAAAGGAGCGCAATCGTCGGCAAAGGCACGTTTTATCCCAATTTTGCGGACAAAACTAGACAGTTCGTGCTATTTGGCTTTGAACTCGCAGATATAAATCATGCGCTCAATTGGATGGAGAACCATAAATTTGACAATACCGGAAGATATATAATTATTTGTCAATCGCACACTTCCAGTGATTGTGATGAAGTGGATGCCGTCAAAACATTTTGGCATCACAAAGTTACCAACGTAGTCTTTCTCAAATATTTCGAAGGCGAAGTTGCTGGTTATACCTATTTTCCACTTAACAACAGTGATTGCAGAGGTGACGTTCCAGTTAAGATCCATAATCTTAGTTCTTGTTTGAAAAGTAGTCGAATTCCAATGTGTCATGACCTATTTGAAATGAAACTTAAAAATTTCAATAAATGTCCTCTAGTGGCATCGACTTATGTGATTCCCCCGTACATGCAGCTGAATGATGGGGTTCCGAGTGGCGCTAATGGTGATGTTCTTATAATCTTGGCTGAAAAATTAAATGCCACCTTGAAAGTGATGTCGCCGGAGAACGGCGAAGGCTGGGGCTATCAAGATGACAACGGAACGTGGAAGGGCTCCTTAGGAGATATTTATTTTGATTACGCTAACTTTTCAATGACATCGTGTGCCCCCACTCTGGAGAGGTTCATAGATTTTCAAATATCAATCGAATACAACGACGCGAGCCTCGTATGGATCACACATCAACCGAGAATGTTGCCGTCTTCTCTAAAACTTATGCATCCCTTTCAATTAGACACACAGTGCGCAGTTGGTATCTGTTTTTTCTTAGTTTTTGTATGTGCTTTGGTAGTGAGAAGCAGATTTTGGGTGATGCACGTGCGTTCGACTGGAGGGAACACAACGGAGCCCAGTTTAGTCTTCTATGCTTGGATGATTTGTATGGGGCTCCCATCTACTAGACTTCCACGGAAAACATCCTATCTTATAATTACGTTTCTGTGGATATGGTTCTGCTTTTTCCTCCGTACAATCTACCAAGTGTCTTTGATTCCTGTTTTGAAGGCTAATTATTACTATTCAGACTTCAATTCTATAGACGACGCAATAAAGGCTGACTATCCTTTTGGTGGTAGCTATTCTCTGAAGGATTTTTACATCGATTATCCATTGGTGCATAATAACTGGGTTGACTTGGACAATAACATGTTAGTGCCAATGATGAAAAATGTCTCTGGTGGTCTTGAGTTTGTTTTAGCGTTGAGTAGAGAAGCCGCACTAGCATATATGTATAAAGAAAGAATCCGCTGTCATGTATTGCGTGATCGAATTGCAACCTACCCAACGTTTTTATTTTTCAAGAAATATTCGCCTATAATCGATCCTATCAATAAAATATTAGTCAAATTAGTTGAGGCGGGCTTTTCAGATAAGGCAAAGAAAAATCATACAGAAATCAGGAAACAGCGAGACGAGAACACAATGGAGCCCATTAATATGAAACATTACACTGGTTGCTATATGGTTTTGATAGCTGGATGGGTCATTTCCTTATTGTCCTTTTTTGGGGAAATTATTTATCCTAAGCTATTAAAGTATACGTAAAACTATTTTGACGCTCTGTCCAAAATCTTGCTTATGTTAACGTTCGCATTTAATTACATGAGCCAGAAGAACTCTACTAAATAATCTTTTAATGTACCTAATTGTTTTCTTTGCAGTCATTATTATAATATTTTAACTTTACTGGTAACTACTGTTATATAAAATACTTACCTACCATTGTTCGGCTAAAATGGGTTTCTATTAAAATCAGAATATGAAGGGTAGGTAGGTACTTTAATAGTATCAGATTGAAACACTTCAAACCCTAGACTATTGGGTTATTCGATTAAGTTCGGTCAATAATTTTATTATATTAAGCACACTTGAAACTTATTATGATTAGTCGGGTAGATAGTAAGTAGGTCATGGAAATCGATTTAATATAATCCTTACTAATATTAAAAATGCGAAAGTAACTCTTGTCTGTCTGTCTGTTACGCTTTCCCGCCTAAAACACTCAACCGATTTTGATGAAATTTGGTACAGACAATCTTTAGACCCTGAGACAGAACATATGCTACTTTTTATTTCCACGCGGGCGAAGCCGTGGACGGAAGCTAGTTATATATAAAATGTATGGGTAAATTTACTCTACTATAAATCAAATCCCGCTGTTAATGTAAGTATTTAACCCTGTAAGTATAGGTGGGAACTGTAGGTAGGCCTATTCAGGTTGGTATCATATCTTTTATCTCTGGTATCTTTTACAACACTTTATTTTCCTCTTAACAAATTGGTACCGCTTGTATTCATTGATGCTAAAATGATGCAAAAGTTTTCACTTTACTGTCTGAACTGATGTCAATGAAATATAAATATTTGTGTAGGTGTCTACAAAACGAAAATAACAAAGTCCCAAAATAGTATCTAATTAGTCTGAATATAACACAGGAAATATTATATGATATAAATAGCAAAGTCCCAAAATGGTAGATAATAGTACCTACCTATCTAATTAGTCTGAATATAGCATAGGAAAAATTATCGGGTTTTCCTTCCTGACGCTATAACTCCAGAACGCACGAACCGATTTCCACAATTTTGCATTCGTTATAAAGGTCTCGGGCTGTGTGAGGTTTAAGCAAAAAATGCGGGAAAGTGTAAAACGCGTGCGAAGCCGCAGGGCGGAAAGCTACTATGATATAGGTAGATATTATTTGGTAACACCGGGAACACCTATTACAAATATTTGCAGATAGTTACATATTTGTCCAGAGTCGGGAATCGAACCTGCAACCTCTTGCGTCGCAGACTGACCTTCGCCCGCTACGCCACAGAGGTCTAATATATATGAAACCTCTGATTAGATATCTGCCATCTTATTGCTGAAAATAAATTGGTAAGTTTCTAGTCATTTATTTCCAAAAAAAACCTCGAAAGAATTGCTTAGGGAGGTACCTAATACTCTATAATAAATCGGTAAGAAACTTCCAAGAATAATCGCCTAAAGTGACTTTAGATGTACTGATATTTAATCTGTGGTCAAATTCACTGAATCCAATTAATTTGTAATATCTTTTCAAAAACACTAATTTCCAATCTGGTTGAAATCAAAGTCTTTAATTTGAATCGTAGAGAGTTTTGAATAGCTTTATAAGTTGTTGAGTTTGAATCGTGCTCCAATTGCGAATATTGCAATTAGTTCTTGCCTACGGACGTAGCTATCTTTATACAAATCTGAGACGATTTCAATACACAGGTAGGTATCGGTTGAACTTAAAGTAGAGTTTAAATGTAATGATTCCTATTGAAACCTCAATTGTATAAAAAGTCCTATTCCGTAGACTCGTAGACGTTCTACGAGAATATATCTAATATTAAATCTGTAAGGGTCGGTCATGTAGTAAGTTAGTTTGTTTTCAGAGATATTTTGTTTATATAAACACAATATCTCTGAAAACAAACAAAAAATTATTACCATCATTTAGCATTTAGATTTTTTTTCTGGATGTACTCATATATTCCTCCATAACTCTTGAACCAATGATCCGAATTCGATTTAATTTGGTAGATAAACAGTTAGACGTCTGAGACACAGAATGGGCTATTTAAATTCGTGCTCCAGTTATGATAAGACGTTTCCCACATAAAAACATAATTTAACGCGGACGGAGTCGCGGGGACAGCTAGTAGTTTAAGGCGTAGATATGCGTGAATTTGGTAAATTTGGGTTCAGCAGAAACCATTTATTTCCTTGTTCTTTATCGGAATTGCTTTGAAAAAATTACACAATAATCTATTAGTCAGGGATCCGTAGTACATGGAAATCAAGTGATTACTAACAAGCTAATTTTTGGTGAGTAGCTTCGTTTCGATGAGACGTCCAAAGATATCCTATACCCAACTCTCGATTGTGGTAGCTAACAGAGATATCAAGGATTAAAAAATTTAAGGATGTAAAACCGGGATAACGGACCACGAAATTTGTAGGACAATATGTTATATCTCAAGATAATTATCTAAATTATATAAAAACATGTTTGTCCTACAAAACCTATGGTTTGATCAAAGAGTCCGCCATTTCCAAAATGTGTCGAAAACGAGGTCAATTTAAATGATTACTATGATTACTAACCAGCTGATTTTTTGTTGTATACTTAATTCATATTTATAAAATCTAAGGGACATTATTGTCCGACAAATTTCGTGGTCCGTTATCCCGGTTTTACATCCTTGAATTTTTTAATCCTTGATATCTCTGTTAGCTACCACAATCGAGAGTTGGGTATAGGATATCTTTGGACGTCTCATCGAAACGAAGCTACTCACCAAAAATTAGCTTGTTAGTAATCACTTGATTTTCATGTACTACGGATCCCGGCCTATATGCCATATAAGGCATCATCTCCTGAGGCCGAAATTTTATTTTTTTTATTTTAAGTACCTGAAATAATAGTGTAAAATACCGTCTACTTTTTCAGCAAGAACCGTTTAATTCCTAATCTATTAATCATAAGATTTTTTAATTTTCATCACCATATAGATTAAAAGAATACCAATCATCTCCTGAGCTTACTTTTTCGAAAAAAAATCTCAGCGATTTTTAACGAATTTTTTACGTAAAACGACACACGCAATGCGCGATCTTCCCCTTCGCGGGCCCTTCAATTCAGTGCGGGGCGAGACGTTGTGCTGAACGGACCTATGACAATTTTCTCCGTGCCCTGTACTAACTAATAATATTCTGTGGCGGAACCAATTTTATAAGTAATTTGTCATTTATAACTAGCTGCCCCCGCGCGACTTCTGCTCGCCGTATACTTTTATTTGCAACTATGTATATCCATACTAAATTTCATCCAAATCAAATTTTCTTGCGTAAGCATTATTACCTTTTCCTGCGGAAGCATGTATTTTTCCGCGGTAGAAAGTCTCGCGCAATATACTTTTATTTGCAACTATCTCAATACTAAATTTTATCCAAATCGAATTTTTCCGCGTAAGCATTATTATCTTTTCCCGCGGAAGCATGTATTTTTCCGCGGTAGAAAGTCTCTCGCCATATACTTTTATTTGCAACTATCTCAATACTAAATTTCATCCAAATTGAATTTTCCCGCGTAAGCATATATTTTCCCGCGGAAGCATGTATTTATCCGCGGTAAATAGTCTCTCGCCATATACATTTATTTGCAACTATCTCCATACTAAATTTCATCTAAATCAAATTTTCCCGCGGAAACATGTATTTTTCCGCGGTAAAAAGTATGTTCTTTCTCAGGGTCTAAGGATTGTATGTGCCAAATTTCATCAAAATCGGTTGAGAGGTGCGTGAAAGCGTAACAGACAGACAGACAGACAGAGTTACTTTCGCATTTCAATTTTGTATATAATTATTTGACGTGTAAAAATTTGACGCATTGCTTCAGATTACAATAATAGTGTCTATTGTATGCACAGATCACCCAAACTAGATACCGCATTAGAATACTTTTGTTCCGATTCAAAAATATAAAATAAATGAATCAGCTTAAGTCTTAAAAAACAGTACATTAACTAACAGTATTGTTCCCTATAACAATGATATAGCTTAAAATTTAAAATCTTGGTCTGTGTAAATCGAAAGCGAATCCACTGTAACCTCGCAACACAGGCTCTATAGAGACCTAGTGCAAGGGACAGAGCTCGGCTTCGATACCATTTACTAAATAACTCATAATTTATAATCTAAATCTAACAAATTAGCTATGTAGGTATCGAATGTATTTATGTAAACTTAAAAGTGAAATAAATTATTTTTTATTATTTATTAAAAAAAAACGCACCTAAATTTGAGGAAGATGAAAGCCGTGTTTCGAGGCGGGGCTTTACATAATGGTTGATTTAACCATATGTTTGGCGCGCGGTCGTCGCTTGTCATGCGGTATCTAGTGGGGTTTATCTATGATTGTAGGCTACACAACTAATTCTGGTTAGCGCTGCGCGTAATATTTTCGATACGCCAGCGCCACGCGGGGCACGCGGTCGCTGTTGTCAACTGTCGTAGTCGTTTCAGCCGCGATTTTCACTGCATACTCGCTCTTAAAATACACGCATTTAATCATTTACACACTTTATGGGAACTTCCTGTAAAAACTACTTGAGCTTCGTTCACGCTCCATGGTATTGGGGTTATTATTGTTTAATGACTCATATAGGATCTTATTAGGAAGAAAACATTTGAAGTCGTTGACCTCACGTTTATTGGAATATCTAAAAATACACGCCCACTAACATAAACGAAACAAAGCTCTTGATTAATGTTCTCTTCCAGTGTGGGAGAAAGAGTGTTCTTGCTTTTATATAGGTACAAAAATAACATATCTAATTTCGTTAATTCTTCATTTGTATACGTTACAAAAATATATTATTATATGTTTGCATTAAGAAACTATTTCAGGGTAGGTACCTACATGTTGCCTCAAAATACAATTCATATTAATTTCAGTCACAACTGTTTTGTAGGTACTGTTTTTTCTATTGAAGAAGAAAATGATGTGAATCCGCGGCACGAAAACTAGGTTACACAGCTGCTTATGTATTAGATACCTAAATAAAAGCATTGTTAATAAAAGTAGCTGCACATTAAAAGTTTCAAAAAATCATGTACGAATTAGCGCCTGCGTGCAAAAGGTTCTGCGATACGGAGCCAACTCAGTCTAGCTCGGGATACGGTGGAACAACCTGCTTGCTGAAGTTGCGAGAAAGTTTTCCGCGCCAGTGTACTTTCGAGGTGCTGTGATGTGATGGTAACATCACTCTGATCGTGTTTTTCAGATATGTTCGCTATGCAGTTCTTGTTTTCCGTTTTGCTGCTTTACTTTGCGAGTGCTAAGGGTAAGTTGAAGTTTAAATTTAAGTACCTAGTTTATATAATATACTAATAATAAATCTGTAAGGGTCGGTCATGGAGTAAGTTAGTTTGTTTTCAGAGATATTTTGTTTATAGGCTCAATACCTACTGAAACTATTTTGACGATTTTTAGATTTTTTTCTGAATGTATGTATGTTTCGCCATCACTCTTATACCAAATGATCCGAATTTGATGAAACGTGGCCCCCATACAAACATAATCTAACGCTGACAGAGTCGCGGGCACCGATAGTAGGTAGGTATGTCATATACTTATTTATTTAGTTTACGATTTGTTTACTTACTTTTTAGATAATCTTAGAATTAATGCTTAGCCAGGCAGGTAATAATAATATGTGATCGTGTAATAAACGCTTAAATAACATTATGATAAGATACGTAAGTTCCAGTAACGGGTATGATTTAAATTTTAAAATTGAACCAAAGATATTGCTGGACAATTTAAAATATTAATATATGTAATAATATTTCGTAGATATAAACGTAGAAACGTCACTACGTTCTGTTAATCTCTAAGGTAGAAATTTAAATTAACAACTACTAGAACTTAGAAATATAATGTAGGTTCCTAATCGTTTATTAAGTAGCATTAATAAAATGACCTAAAAATCTCTTACCCACTTATAATTTATATATTAAAGCCCTGAAGCCTCAGCTAGACTGGCATAAGATCAGATTATCTACTATAACAAATTTAATAACATGTATTGACTAACATTTCAAATTCCTACCTAAAATTTATATTCTAGAAGCCCTGAAGCCTAGCTAGACTGGCATAGGATCCTCTTATCTAATGTGAGATTAGCTTGTCCAGCACCAACCACAACTGTAACAAACTAGAGATTATACCGGCTTTAAAGCTTATAGCGGTGCAGTACCTATACGCCAGTTTCTGCATAAAATAAGACGAAGTTGTAAAACAGATTCAGTGCTATAAAGTCAGCATTCTCTGAGCCAGTATTATGAAGTGAACGAAAGAAAGTTATTTAAAGTGCAATCTCATCACCTATGTTTCTCTTATTTAGTTAACGACCCACCATAACAATACTTCAGCCCACGTTAGGTATGTTATTAATTTTAGTATTTTTTACCAATATTAATCTTAAGTGCGTGTATTTTAATCGCATTTAAGTTTAATAATTGGAGATGGGATGTTAGGTAGGTACTATTCTTAGGCCGATACCAAACACACTATAAGATACACTGGCAATAAAAATTTTTGAGCTAATAAATTTCTTTATACCGAAATTTTACTTAAATGACCAAAAACGACTTATTTGAAAATTTTCAGCAATTTTGAGATTGCTTTTGTATTTTTTTAGGCTCCTTCCTAATTTACTTGTCTAAGCAGTCCCTTAGCTGTTGCTTTTTATGATGACATAATTATTTTTAGTTGCTTATTATTTTTTGTATTTGTGTAAGAAAATATTCTCAATCCTAACCTTTTCCCGAAAACGCGGACTTAGTGATAAAATTAGAAAAACTTGACCTTTAGATAAGTTATGAGAATCCCCATAGATTAACTTTGAAGTAGGTATTGCGTCTCTAGGGCGCTCGGATAAAATAAATAATCAACACAAGCAAAAACCGCTACCGCCTGAAGTGACGCATCTACTATCGAAAGCTATTTAGGCACTTGTTAAGGAATTTCCCCTAGAAGTAGCATTTGTATAAATTTCCCTAAGTCACGTTTCAGACATGTGTTACGTATTAACCGACGCTTAGTATGTTTAGTGACAGTTATTGTAGACCAAGAGCCTGTGATGGCCAGACCTTCCTTTAATTCACAAGCGTGAAAATTCTTTCATGTGTATGTCTAACATAGGTAAGAATAACCCCCAAACATGAAACCTGGATCGCGGTTCCTTTGGGAGATAACAGGTAAAAGGTTGTTATCTCCCAAAGGAACCGCGATCCAGGTTTCATGTTTGGGGGTTATTCTTACCTATGTTAGACATACACATGAAAGAATTTTCACGCTTGTGAATTAAAGGAAGGTCTGGCCATCACAGGCTATTAGTCTATACTAAGAGCCCTGTCTGGCTAGACCTTCCTTTAATTCTGAAGCGTGAAATTTCTTTCATGTGTATGTCTAACACAGGTAAGAATAACCCCCAAACATGAAACCTGGATCGTGGTTCCTTTGGGAGATATCAGATAAAAGGTTGTTATCTCCCAAAGGAACCGCGATCCAGGTTTCATGTTTGGGGGTTATTCTTACCTATGTTAGACATACACATGAAAGAATTTTCACGCTTGTGAATTAAAGGAAGGTCTGGCCATCACGGGCTCTTAGGTTATTGCCTAGTAACTTGTAGGTACTCCTACACACGTGCTCCTTGCATTTCCGTTGGCAAACAATTCAAACGATCTACGGTCCCGTATTACACTTTTTGCTCGGCAAAGAGATAGTGTTGCGCTGTCAATATAACTAATGGTCTTTTAGTTTATGCAAGTATCTCACGAAATTTCTACTTCTAAAGTACCTTGAACAACTGTAGTTACCCATAACATTGACTTATTCAGTCAGCCAAGTCAATGTAGTGATGCAAAAAGCAGGGTATTCAGCATTGTTGGATTTATACTCTGTTGCAGTACAGTTTTTGATAAAGGAAGACTAAACTAGTCCCATCAATCACCGGATTGCAGACGCCAGTGCCATCGCCCTCTGGCGGGCTCAGGCCAATAGAAATGCTGAATAGTCACTATATTAGCATAAGTCACGGCTATACCGTGATGCTGATGTTTAATCCCAATCCCAAGTAAACCTTTGTATGTAAATGAGTATTTGAATGGAGTCGCGCAGAGGTTTGCGCGGGCACAGGTGCGCCCTTGTTTTGATTGTATTATAGCTCCTTGATATTAGTTTGTTAAACCCCTGCGCTGTAATCTGTATGATTGATGTACAGGGATGTTTTAGCTCTGTAATGGATATTCAAATTGCGATAGTTGTGTTAGCTAGAAGCTAATGGAAATTATGCCGTTATTCACTTATCTTCAAGCGTCTGTTAGATTTCAGAATTACTTTAGTTTAAATGTAATCAGAATTGCTTTTAGTAAATAGTTTTCTTTGAAATGAACACATCGATATCGATGGGATTAGTTAAAAATTACATAACCAATCACAAAACAATAATACCTATAAACATTATTTAAATGCTATTTTATAAAGGCACCAGAGAAGAGTGGCAGTGTGTTGTGAAGCTGGTCACCAACAACTAAATGATGACCACGACCACTCTGTCAAGAATTATACCGACAAAGATGAATGTTATATCCCTAATTGTCAAATAAAGGTCACAGTAGATACAGACATACACCTCAACATTCCCTAACAGCCACTTAGGCTGCTTTATATTCAAACAATTCAATAATGCTTCATAAAATGTTATCTTAAGGACTTTAGGTTCGTAATTCCAAATCTCTGTCATTTTATTCGACTTAAGAGCCTTGTGACGTTACGAAGTTTTGCGAAATTGGATATTTTATGCACCACGTGACCGGCGCGTCACGCGAATTCTATGAAAAATACTAAATGATCTTGATACTTCGTCGATCTAAAACATACAAATATACTAATAATTATTTTAGATCTGTAGAAAATGGCATCGAATAAATTCCATTTTATTGAGTGGATTTTTTTTCAGTTTCATTCCGAAATAATTATTATATTAATGTTTTTATTTAATTGATAGGAGTTTATATATTTTCCTAAATTCAAAATGGTGGATATTTTTATTTCAATATTTGAATCAATTATGTTTTATCTTAATAATATCAATAATTATTTTAAATCTGATTGATTATTTGAAATCAATTAAGTAGGTACATAATTTTAAATTAAAACATTCATGATTAATAATTATATATATAAGAATAAAACTGAAAATAGTCTTATTGAAGTTAAATGTCCTCATTCATCTCATCTTATGGGCTCATTTTTAAACCGATTCTTCTGAAATTTGGTGTGTAGGTTTGTAATTAAATGTTTTTTTTTTGTCGAATGTTGGGACTTTATGTAAGTTCGAAAGTCTAAATTGAACGGACTAAATACAAATTCTAATTATAACAAAACAAATAAATTATATTACCTATATTTAAGTTGCTTGTTTTGTTAGATGGTATATTTGTGTTTGAATAAATAAAAGTTTCGTTAATGAAGGTTTTAATTATGTTTAGGTATTATTTTTGTAGTTTCGAACTTTATATTTATTTTTATATTTATTGGTATCCATTTATCTACATATGTCATACACAGATGTAGAATATCCATTTATCTACATATGTCATCTTGAATAATTCCCATTATATTTTTATTTTGATAAACTATTTATTTTTATTTTATTACGAACTTATTTGAAAATATTTCATTTATATATTAAAAAAAAAAACCAACCCGCACTTGGCCAGCGTGGTGAATTAAGGCCTAATCTATCTCGTCAAGAGAGAAGTCCCTATCCCAGCAGTGGGAACGTGAATAGGGGTGTTATTTTATATACAGGGCGTTCCAAAATTATGGGCCATGAAGGGGAAGTACCATATATATCGTTGATAGTGAATTTTGCTCAAAGAAGACTTCATTTTATTTAAAAAAAAGTAAGTAATTTAATTAATTAATTTACAAAAAAAATGTTTCATGTTTTTTATTTGATTAAAATAATTAATTTCACGTTGTTCCTTTCTTTTAAAATACTATGTTACTTAAGCAGAGTTATTATTTTTTAGCTATTCTTTCGATTGGTATCATAAAAATAGAGTTTTTTTTTCTACATGTAAGTCGGTTCGATTCCCAGACAAAGCAAGTAATTTTTAGAAAATCTATGAATCCAGAATTACTAACTTTTAAAAATAAAATGAAGTCTTCTTTGAGCAAAATTCACTATCTACGATATTTAAGGTACTTCCCCTCCATGGCCCATAACTTTGGGACGCCCTGTATTTATTAGAAAGGTACAATTATTTAATGTTTACAATAAATAATATATTTATTAGAAAGGTACATTATTTATTGTTTACATATTGGATACTCGGTAAAAATAAGAACAAAAAATTACGGAATATTTTCTTTGTAATAAATATTATGGAAATCTATACTACAATTATCAAGCTGAGGAGATTGCTTGTTTATTTGTTTGAACGTGCTACTCAGGAACCGCGGGTCCGATTTAAAATATGATTTCAGTATTGGATAGTAAAATGATCGAAAAAGGCTATAAAACATGTCATAAACTAGTAAATAACGTAAAAACGCAAGCGCAGCTGTCGGCGGGTCGGCAAGTTAGTCATAATCTAAAAAAATCATAGGCATAATTACATTTAGTCGTTGGACGGTTTCACCAAAAAAAGTTGCCTTGTTGTTTTTTAATTAGGATAGATAACTTTAGATATGCAATCCACATCCTACAGCATAACCTCCAAATAAATAAGGTAAAACAAGATGACAATGATGTGGTACAATTCTTAGGCCAGCAACATTTGGTACAATTCTTAGGCCAGCAACAACAACAATTGACCGTTATCAATAAAAATAACAATTGATCGTTATCAACGGATCAACTTATGTCGGTCGTAGTATCGCAATAACACATACACGCACACTAACAGCGTTTTTACAGCAATTGACAGTCCCACACACTGACATTTTACGAAATATTTCTATATTTTATTCAAGAACAACCGACATAGGTCCGACCTCGACAAGCGCTCGCGCGGTACTAAATGGAAAAAGCCGGCTGAATGAAAAAACTACTAAATTATGGTAGTTTTATTTTATTCATAAAAAATTACCAAAACCGTTCTACAAATTAAAATTAATATCATAGTTTAAGCAAATGTTGATAAATATTTTGATATAAATATGACGTCCCATTGATTTAGAACTTCGGAGTTATTGAGGTTTGTTTCGAAGCATTTTCGGTCGATATTAAATTCGGTATATCTTTAGAATAAAAGCATTTAACGAAAATGTACTCTACTCTAAATGAAGAATAGGATATACGTAACATAATAAAAAATAGTTTGATCGCCCATATTCATTAGAATCTACAAATTAGAGCTGAGAAAACAGGTCTTCGAGCGTTTTTTACGAAACATGTATCCGGAGAATGATTATTACTCAATATATAAACAAGTTATCTAAAATGTTTCTTACTACTTTTGTAGAGGAGAAAACGAACTATTATAAAGATGTAATTGTAATATCAAACAACTAACGCAAACCATAGAATTAGGACGAGAAAACCGAACAATTTCGCGATTTCACGTAATAGGCCTCTTAAGCGTTATAAAAGTTTCCAACAACTAACATTATCTACTATGCCAAGTGCTTTTTCTTAACGCTTATCAATGAATAGAATAATCTCTCAGCTATATAAACTGTGGTAAAGATGTACCTACTTAATTAAAACCTCAGTTCAAACATTTATTCACTGTACCTACCTACCTAGGTACATGTCGTGCTGTGCTGTGTTGGCTTAAGAATAGTAAAATAGATGAAACTTCATTACCTATTAGAAGTTTAGTTCATTTTGTGCAAAAAATTTCTCAGAATTTCAACACGAGGAAAATCATTTGTTCTATTCTGTCTCTGGACTATTTCTGGGTAGATATATCAATTTGTTTTCATATGGAATATCAAAGGTAAGCCGCTTATCGGCAATAAAACAAAATTTGACGCAATATATTACGGAATCTAACGAATTGGTTACTCGGGTGGTAGTTTGAAGAGGTTTTTATTTCAGCTTATATCCTTTGTTCAGGTGAAAAGTTTTGAGCACATAAACCATTGTAAAATTATTTGGTTACCTAGGTACTGTCTATTCTGAAAATGTGAAATGTTGAACTATGGCTATTGGTTGCGAAGTACAAGTATATTACAAGTATTTTAATTTCGTTCGTGTAATTAATCAAGTAGATATTAATATAGAAGTCAAGTTGGCACTCAGAAAATTATACTTTTAAAGTACCTAATAAATAATTAACGTGGTTCAATAAGTAATGTTACTAGGTATGCCAAATCGCTTGAAATGTTGTATCAGTAAAGCCTGCGTGTATACAAATACACTAGTTTTTGTTTAGTTAAAAAGTACCTAGTAGTTTTGATTTTATAGGCATTCAAAGTTTCGAAAAATATCGAGTCTCGCTAACAGTCACATGAGCGCTTGTGACGTCATAGTGCAGCACGATCAGTCTGGTTCACTCAGTCCGCTTGCATTCGCTTGTTATTGTGACGTAACTATAATAGTTAGAAATATGCTGTCGCGACATTTTTTGTAGATATTAATGTGTTCTACAAAATTGTAGTACATTGTATATTTCCAAAATGAATACTTTTCACAGCGCATACGATATAAGATTTTTTTTTTACATCTTGGGTGACATATTTGGGTTTTCCGTGCGGATCCCTACTTTTTTTGAAAATATAATATAGCTTAGAACCTTCCTCGATAAATGGACTATCCAACACTGAAAGAATTTTTGAAATCGGACCAGCGGTTTCTGAGATTAGCGCGTTCAAACAAACAATGAAACTCGTCAGCTTTATAATATTAGTATAGATAGGTATAAGTATAGAAGCGCATAAACAAGTTTTAAATCAAAATAAACGGCCTCACGCATATTGTAAGTAAAATGAATACAAATAAAAGTGGCCAAAAATTGAAAAAAAAATTACATTTGGGGGTCCCCATACATAGGACTGAAACTTAAAAACTTTTTTTTAATCGGACCCATACGACGGGTTATCTATGAATAGGTCTTTAAAAATCATAACAATATTTCTAAAACTATTTAATTTTAAACTCAATAGTTTACACGTGAGACTCTTCCAAAGTGCAAAACAGAGTGTCCCCCCCCCCCCCTATAGTTTCTAAAATAAGAAGATGATAAATCTAGAAAAATATATATTGTACATAACCATAAAAACTAACAACGAAAATTGGTTTGAACGAAATCTATGAAGTAGTTTTTTTTATAGTACGTCATAAACTATTTCATATAAACAATTACTGCGGAAGCCTGCATGGGCGAGTCCGACTCGCACTTGGCCACATTTATTTGTATTTATTTTACTTACAATATGCGTGAGGCCGTTTATTTTGATTTAAAACTTGTTTATGCGCTTCTATACTTATACCTATCTATACTAATATTATAAAGCTGACGAGTTTCATTGTTTGTTTGAACGCGCTAATCTCAGAAACCGCTGGTCCGATTTCAAAAATTCTTTCAGTGTTGGATAGTCCATTTATCGAGGAAGGTTATAAGCTATATTAGATTTTCAAAAAAAGTAGGGATCCGCACGGAAAACCCAAATATGTCACCCAAGATGTAAAAAAAAAATCTTATATCGCATGCGCTGCGAAAAGTATTCATTTTAGAAATATACAATGTACTACAATTTTGTAGAACACATTAATATCTACAAAAAATGTCGCGACAGCATATTTCTAACTATTATAGTTACGTCACAATAACAAGCGAATGCAAGCGGACTGAGTGAACCAGACTGATCATGCTGCACTATGACGTCACACCGTAACCGGCGGCTCGCGTCGTACGGTTACAACTTGTTTTACTTATAAATCGGAAACTAATTGATGTATCGAAGTAATTCTTTCACTAGTATTTTTTATATTTGACATAGAATATGGTGTGCTATTCATCAAAATTAGGTAACATTATCAATTACCTCTTGGATTATAAATAATGTGCAGTGGTTCTTAATAAATAATTATGATTTAACACATTCAATGCCCAACAAACACCGTGCCGTAGATACGAGCGTGTGTCATGGGCGCAGATAGTGTTAGTTGAGATTACTTGTTACTAGGTACCTAGTTACAGTAATGCATTTTAATGGTAGGTATGTACCTGCATAGTATGCAACTATAATTACTACGTAACTGACTAAAACTAACCAGATTTTACATGTTAAAGGCATATTCCCCATAGACACCATTACTCTTCGTTTTAATATTTATGGATTTCAGATCTGACAAAAAACATGGAAGAAACGCTTTCCTTCTTAAATTGATTTATGCCTAACAACGGTTCTGGAGAAACTTCGATTACTTATTATAATATCCTTAAACCGAAAGGCTATTAGGATTTTGAATAACTTTTTTTAGCTAAATAAAGTCTTCGTAAGTTAGATACAATATTTTACATGTAGGATTTCCTTAGTATTGATCAGGTAACTAGTTAGACAATCCCATGGGGTAACGCGCAAGGAAGGTCCAAGGACGATATAAATTAAGCTTGTAACAAATTTATGACTATTTTCAATGATTTTATTCCCACCAAGGGATTATAATGGTCGAGAAAAATAGCTTTCATTTCGTGTAGAATAATGATCTATCATACTTTTATGTTGTAAGTTGATTTATGTTATTTGTTCTACAGATCAACCGAAGTTTTTAGGATCTCAGAGCAACGCGACTGTGATTGTGGGGAGAGATGCTACTTTGACGTGTATGGTGGAGAACTTGGATAGTTATAAGGTAAGAATCAATTTTTCGACTAAGTCGAAGTTATCGAAGTGTTTGGAATGAGTCGGAGGAGGCCTTTGCCCAGCAGTGGGATGATCCAGGCTGACAATAATAATAACAAATAAATTATTTACGTATTCCGGCTAAATGAATGTATGTACCTATATGTTATATCCGGATCACATAACTATGAGTTATACACAAAACGGGTTAGTAGGTAATCGAGGTATTTGAAAATTTTAATTCGATTACAATTAATCTTGACTAAATAGTAATACCAACTTACCATTTGTTATTCGCCAGTGTGAGCTTTGTATAAGCTCTTAATCCGTCTTCCTTCCCTGTTATTCCCTTAAGTAGCATACCTACTTACTTTGCTACTTACTCTACTTAAACGTATAAGAAGACATCTAAAAGCTACATCTGTATTTATATAGAAATCGATGCCACTTTTCGTTGTAACTTGTAGATATTAAGATAGCAACTCCAAAACGGATAGGCTGATTTTGGTGCTTTTGGTTTTAAAATATCGTAGTAGCCCTGGGAAGGTTTAAAGGTGAGAAAACATGGGTATACAGCAGGCGAAGCCGCGGGCGGGTCAGTTATATTTTATTAAAGAAAAAGTAAAAGGAATAAAGACTTATTCCTGCATTTTGTAATTCTTATGTAGGTAACTTCGTTGATGCGTATCATCTTTTAATAATGTAGCTGTCGTGTAAAGTAAAATATGCATTTACACTGAGTTGAATCTAGAATTCCACGGCCCTATGGCAAAAAGACCTGACTAAGTTTTGCGAGTTCGCAATTTAGCAATTTCGTACATAGTAAAAGAACAAGACCATTATCAAAAATGAGTTCGTACTTTTCTCCGCTGCAATTCTTTTTACGGTTCAACTTTCAAATAGAAACTCACCTTGTTTAGGAAAGTTTTCTTGAAGCGTCCCCAACTCAGCCGCGCTTAATTATGATTTCTGACCCTTTAGTTCTGGCAGAAGCTAAGTAATTGTGAAAAACGGCTTGGTTACCCTTCCTTATTCATACGAAAGGACACTGACATATTTCAGGACAGCCTGTTGTGCCAAATGGGGCAACTTTACCGGGGTACAGTTATAATTACCGTTGGAATTTCAGAACGCGATACCGTCTTGCTATTTACGATAGTGACTACTTAATCCTTTAATTACTATTTGAAACACAGTTCACAGATTTTATCAATGTTTACTATTATCTTAAGTAAACGGAATGTGTAATGGAGCCAACTGGTAGATATGTGCTTACTCTGATATCAAAGACGGTTTTGAATTTGACGATTCTGGAATTATGGAATGCTGAGTGGTTTGATGTGCGAGTGTAGTGTCAGCAATCTCCGAAATAGCTGCTACTCACGTATTCACTGAACCGTAACCGTTTAAGAGTGTTTGGTAACCATTATAATTGATACTGATTTAACTTATCTTAAGCTTTCTCTGCACCATAATGCATCATCATCATTTCAGCCGTGGGTCGTCTACTACTAAATTTGATCTATTGATTTCTAGTTCGATTTGTAACCTACAATCATCAGTTTTGCTATGTTGCTGCATGCAGTTTTCGTTGCCCTTTGGCCCTTACGGTCATCAGCCGCATACTTACTTAATTTTAAGTCAAAACTTAGTTTCAAATACATAAACGACTTTTAAGGCGTAGATATGCGTGAATTTGGTAAATTTGGGTTCAGCAGAAACCGTTTATTTCCTTGTTCTTTAACGGAATTGCTTTGAAAAAATTACACAATAATCTATGCCATATAAGGCATTATCTCCTGAGGCCGAAATTTTATTTTTTTTATTTTAAGTACCTGAAATAATAGTGTAAAATACCGTCTACTTTTTCAGCAAGAACCGTTTAAATCCTAATCTATTAATCATGAGATTTTTTAATTTTCATCACCATATAGAATAAAAGAATACCAATCATCTCCTGAGATTACTTTTTCGAAAAAAAATCCCAGCGATTTTTAACGAATTTTTTACGTAAAACAACACACGCAATGCGCGATCTTCCCCTTCGCGGGCCCTTCAATTCAGTGCGGGGCGGGACGTTGTGCTGAACGGACCTATGACAATTTTCTCCGTGCGCCGTACTAACTAATAATATTCTGTGGCGGAACCAATTTTATAAATAATTTGTCATTTATAACTAGCTGCCCCCGCGCGACTTCTGCTCGCCGTATACTTTTATTTGCAACTATGTATCTCCATACTAAATTTCATCCAAATCAAAATTTCCCGCGTAAGCATTATTATCTTTTCCTGCGGATGCATGTATTTTTCCGCGGTAGAAAGTCTCTCGCCATATACTTTTATTTGCAACTATCTCAATACTAAATTTCATCCAAATCGAATTTTCCCGCGTAAGCATAATATTATCTTTTCCCGCGGAAGCATGTATTTTTCCGCGGTAAAAAGTCTCTCGCCATATACTTTTATTTGCAACTATCTCAATACTAAATTTCATCCAAATCGAATTTTCCCGCGTAAGCATATATTTTCCCACGGAAGCATGTATTTTTCCGCGGTAAAAAGTATGTTCTTTCTCAGGGTCTAAAGATTGTATGTGCCAAATTTCATCAAAATCGGTTGAGAGGTGCGGGAAAGCGTAACAGACAGACAGACAGACAGAGTTACTTTCGCATTTCAATTTTGTAGATATTATTTGACGTGTAAAAATTTGACGCATTGCTTCAGATTACAATAATAGTGTATATTTTATGCACAGATCACCCAAACTAGATAATTAGAATACTTTTGTTCCGATTCAAACGCACCTAAATTGGAGGAAGGTGCGGGTTGCGGGGACTGAAACAAAGGCGTTGTAGCAAATAGCATCATGTAGGTAGGAAGATATGTATTTATTTTCGGTATACACAAAACCTGTAGAACTTAAAAATTTAAAAATAATATTAGAAAAATTTATCACAAATAATTCATTTGACTGAGTAAGTAATAAACATAATTATTTGAACGGTTTATGGATAACTTATTTATTTTTACATACAATAATACCGAGAGACCCGCTTATATATGTCGTCTATCATTTTTAACGATATCGATTAGAATTTACATCACTAACGTTACACGTGCTTTCGCCGAGAAGGACAACGAGTGCAATAAGCGCAATGCGGAAAAGAGACAAGTGTATATGAAGTTCACGGGTCTCACACTTGGTCGCAACTAAAGCTAAACTAAACTAACTAAACTAAATTAAAACTACATTACAGAGAATTGAAAGGTACCTTTTATGTTCATAACAATATTTTATTTTCAACAATAAAACTTAAAATAAATACTTTGTACTCCTTAATTAATTCACATATACTTCTTACAGAACTATAAACGCTGCCTTTGCCAGATCTGCTGAATAAGGTCATGATTTTTAGAGGATGGTTAATTATTATGAAGTAATCATAATAATTTTTTAATGGAATTGAAAAAATATATAATTTATTTGTTATAAACACGGTTTTTAGGGTTCTGTAGCCAAATGGAAAAACCGGAATCCTTATAGATTCGTCATGTCCGTCCGTCCGTATGTCACAGCCGTTTTTGTCCGAAACTATTAGAGCTCTAAACATAATAGTCATAAGATTTTTTATTATTTTGTTCATAATCCATTTTTACACTATTTGTTGCAATAATAATATAACTCCTTAACGCTTGTCATGCGGTATCTAGTGGGGTATATCTGTGTTGTAGGCTACACAACTAAAATTCTGGATAGCGCTGCGCGTAATATTTTCGATACGCCAGCGCCACGCGGGGCACGCGGTCGCTGTTGTCAACTCTCGTAGTCGTTTCTGCCGCGATTTTCACTGCCTACTCGTTCTTAATAAATGTAATTGATTAATATTTTACATGGCCTAATTGTTTTTTATGTTTAAAAATAAAATAGAAACATTATTTAATTCCATAGATTTGTTCAAAAGACTTCCTATATTTATTTTCATTTCGTTAACAACTACATAAATTATGAGTTCGAATAACATAAATACTGTATAAATATCGATAAATTTGGGAAAGGGTGAGCTTTCGTGGCTTTTACTGTGGGCAATGATGGCTACGGTTTTTGTTGAAATATATTGTTAACCAAATGTTTCATTCAATTCTGTAAGTACTTTCCTCGATGTGGTATTGTTAAAAATGTGGCGATGTGTTCGATATACAGTATAATTTTTTACGGATGTAAGTTTATCCGATATTTCGACCTCATATCAAAATTAACCACAAATTATACAATATATTTTTTAATTACCTATATAGTATATGAACGAAAACAATCCTAAAAAAGATTCTTAAATAAATGGGTTTGCATTACGTGGTATCTGAAAATGGGGCAGTCTTCCGACACTTTTATTCACAAGGTTTGGAATATAGAATGTTTAGTAAATTTTCTGACTATTTGACTAACTAAAAAAATATTTTGATATTATGTTCTACACATATATTATTTTTATCAGCGTTAATATCGATATTTTTTAAATTTCGACATATCAATATAGTTTTCATTTTTTCCGTCCCTAAATCAGCCAATAATAAGTTCTTGTGTTTTACAGCACTTATTCTCAGTACGATATAATTCACTTTCATCGTTATTCACAACGAAAATTTATACAATAAATTCTTAGCACGTATTCGACGCAGTAATAACAAAACCTAAACATAAGCGAGTTCGCGAAAACATGAAACTTTCTTTATCACATTTCAACCCGTATGAGCTACTTCAATTCAGAAAATGCCATGGAATAACCACAACGATTTCCCATAAGGAAAATTTGGAAATTTAAATTCTGTTTGTTCTTGTAATGTGCCCGTTCTCCGCTAAACTGATCTACATACGGCTAAAGGCCATAAAATGGGTATGAAACAGTCATTACTCTTTCATTCTACGAATTCATATAAAAGAAAAGTAAGATGCAAATCTCGCTTTCGCGTCATTGTAAATGAGGCCTTATTTCTGAAGACTCAGAGTCTGCAAAATATGAATTGCTCCACAGTCATAAAACATGCTTCTGCTCGACGCAAAGGAAGCAATTTTCGCTGAACAAGTCCCTTTGTTGGGCGAATACTTGATTTTGATCCTTGTCCATTATAAGACCTTTTGGATGAAGCTAATTGTTTTGTAAAACGTGTGCTGAATTAATTCTTACCTATAATGGCCTCCGTAATCTTAGAAGACGTGACTTTAGCTCTTTATTCCTTTTTCCGCTTGCTCGGTTATTTCTACTCAGATTTGTCTCTGAATAAGCTAAGCTGAATTCTCTAATCTTGTAGATAAAATTGGGCTGCCTCAAATTATGCTTCTGATAAAGGTCTGTGCGACTCCGGATAGTAATAAGTTCGGTGGCCACACCAAAATCATTTTCTTAAAAAATCCAACGGGTCTATGCTTTTCGTGTAAGTAACAATATACAGGCAAACTGATTCGTAGCATATTTACCATTGTTTATTGGAAGTAAGTTAATGACATCTAGAAATCGAATATTAGCTAATGAAAAAATCGGCGCCAGCGATTATCTGGTTTATTATGAGTGATTCGCCCTAACGTGCGGAATCATCAAATGCTGTTTTATGAACTGATCGGGTACGAGCAATGTCGTTTAAATTACATGCACCTCTTGTTTTAAAGTTAGCTTTCTGTTACATATTGTGTCCCAAGCCCACACTTATTCTCGATTGGCATATTTGGCATATTAGTCAATCAATTCGCTCTAGCTTGAACTAATTCCTTCGACTAGCGATACGCTTGTAATCACAAAGCTGTTTGGAATTCAATTATCCCTCTGATATCGTCTATTGGTTCCACCTCATAGGCTATTGTACGTAATGTTCACTATAAATAAGCTTACTTTGTTGATATTGGAATCTATTGATAAATAAGAATCTATAGAAAAAATTTTTGTTTGTTAGTTTCTTACAGAAATTATCTTTTTATTGTAGTCGTCATTCATAATTACGTGTCTTAATTTGGTTTTGTCAGAAAACCAGCGATGCCCTGACTAAAGAGTTTTCTAGACTCCGAATTCCACAGAGACTTTTAAATATTTCCAAGTCTAAAGATAGGTACCTTTTTTCACAGGTTCCGGACTAGGGAAATGTCTTTTGGTTCATTATACCATACCAATAAACGAATTCTTTTAATATTTATCTGCGA
This sequence comes from Chloroclystis v-ata, assembly GCA_963691955.1. NCBI lineage: Eukaryota > Metazoa > Arthropoda > Insecta > Lepidoptera > Geometridae > Chloroclystis > Chloroclystis v-ata. The sequence goes on along the minus strand of OY829902.1, from coordinate 2,202,254 downwards.
TTAGCTTAAAGTTAGTTTTTACGTGTCGTATTTTTATGTGATCCAAAAAAATATTTCCTTAAAATATGTATTTTAACAGGTAGCGTGGCTGCGTGTGGATACGCAAACCATCCTCACCATAGGCACTCATGTCATCACCAAGAACCACCGGATAGCGATAAACAAGGCTGACCAGACTTGGACTCTAACTCTCCGCTTCGTGCGGCTGACTGACGCAGGCCCTTACATGTGCCAGATCAACACAGAGCCGATGATCACGCAGACGCACCATCTGCATGTTTTTGGTAAGTGTGCTGTGTATGACGAGCAACAGGGCTGGCCAGACTTGGACTCTAACTCTCCGCTTCGTGCGGCTGACTGACGCAGGCCCTTACATGTGCCAGATCAACACAGAGCCGATGATCACGCAGACGCACCATCTGCATGTTTTTGGTAAGTGTGCTGTGTATGACGATCAACAAGGCTGATCAGACTTGGACTCTAACTCTCCGCTTCGTGCGACTGATTAACCCAGGCCTCTATATGTGCCAGATCAACACGCATAATCTGCATGTTTTTGGTGAGCCCTATTCTGTAAGCGCTTGTGTAAATATCGGAATCTGTTTAAACATTTAACATATTAAAACTAAAGTTAAAATTAAAGTTATTATGTTAAAATAGTACGTCGTCTGTTTAAAATTTGTTTTTACATTTGTTAGTTGACCCATGCATGGAAACTTTATAATTGGCCTTCCATAAATGGCAAAGTTTGTCATACTATATTATCGTTGTGTCTAGCTGTAAGTTTCCTTAAAATTCTGAAAATAAAATACCTAAAATAAAATATCAAGACAAAAGCAATAATCCACAATTCAAAGTAATAATGACGAGCAGTAGAGCATAGAGATATAACAATAAAATTAAATGGGAAAATTATGAGAATGCCGAATATTGCCTCCCTGTTAGAATAATTATGTCGGGAAACCAAAGCACACACTCTGACGGTTCGAAATATCATATATATTATGTGTGTATGCCATAAAAAAGCAGGGCCAGTCATATAATCTAGGTTAGAATCCCTTTATCCTATCCTATCTGTGTATTGCCATCCAAAAGCCGAACAATAACATGTAACCCGTTAAACCTGGGATATAAACCGGAAAACGCTGCGTAGCCCCCAGTTGAAATTGCCGTAGTTTTTATCAACACAAAAAGTTTTCTAATCGCCAGCCGGCTCGCTCGATAACCTTGATGTTTATCGATACCTCGCAACTTTATCCTACCAGGTTGTGTCTACCGGAGTCCGAATACAGTGGACTTTCAGGGCAAACCCAGCCATTAGGTTCTAGTGTAGAAATACAAGAATTATTAACTTTACTTTCGACTATTTCGGCAATGTAACGGATTTATATATTTATCGAACGTAAGGTAAGTGCAGAGTTCTCTTTTAGTAATATATAGCCTCAATATTATCTTTGCAACATAAATCATATATGCCGTAAATAAAATATTATAGTCCGGGTGGTAACATAAAATTTATAATTTTAATTCTTATTGATACAGACATCTGACACGTTTTCTAGAAAAAATAATCTAAATGACTATGACGTACGCAGATGGCTCATGCGCTAATCATATTTTATGCTTCGTTTAGTTTATGGGAGGTCTATGTTTAGAATCAGTACTGATGACCATCCGAAGATTGAAATTTTGTGGGAAAGTGAGAAATATTTATATCTAAGTCATCTTGTAGTGTAGACAACCTACATCAGACTTCTACAGCTTAACCTCTATAATGCTCGATGTATTTCCAACCATGTGTCTTTTATTATTTCACCTCTATTTTCTCAACAATGTCGTGCAGAACTTTAGCCCACGTATTCGCAATTCATATAATATCGCGAGCACACGCGCGTTACTTATTTTTACCTTAGTTTTTGAAGTTGCTGGTTAAATTTGGTTTTCAGAACTATTTTTGTAGCAGTTTACGGCTATGTTGTTATTATGTACCTACGGCTATTAGTTATTATGTACATTCTTATTAACATATAAATGAAAATATACTCGTAAATAGTTATTTTTATTGCAGCTAAAACCCTTGTTCGACTTGTTTTACCTTTGTTTTTTTTTTAATGTTAAACTAGTCGAACAAAAGTTTAATTTAATCACTGAAACTAAGGAGTTAAGATGATTAAATTCAACTTCTAGAATTTAGGTATCGTTTAAGGTAGGCCTTCTATAAATATAACTGTTCCTGACAGTACAAACCTTAAGACGTTTTCTCCACTCGACAGTACCTCCGGACATAGTCGATTCGGACAGCAGTGGAGAAGTCATAATCAGAGAAGGGGACAACGCCACTCTGCACTGTGTCGCTTCGGGTACACCACACCCAACCATCGCTTGGAGAAGAGAGGATTTGGCGCCTATGCTCGTGGAAGGCAAACGGGGTAAGTTCAATCATAATGTTTACTTTTATTCTAATAGTGTCTCTAGATTTAGTTGATTTCGACAGCGGTGCAGGAATAAAAGAAAAGCTGATTGTTATTGGATAACATGAATACTGAAACGTTTTTAGTTTAATAATACGTTATACCGATGCGTAAAATCATCAGTCAAGGAGCATAAAGTGTAATCCCCTGTGCATTGCTGCGTATTTCAGTAAATATGCAAAAACTTTTATGCTCAAGGGTGTGCTCGGCCTAAAAGTTTTGCATATTTACTATTTCAATTAATCAATACTTGCAATGGACGCACAGATTGAACGCCGTGCCCAGCAATAATAATTTGCTTTCTGAATAATTCCAATAACAGTCCAATTTATATTTAGTCTCTTTTTTTTTGTATATTTGTGGAACGGTATAAGCGTAGAAATTGTCAGAATTTTTAATTATTTTATTTATTTTTCAGGTATTAAGCAAATCACCGCGCATAAAAAAATGTTTCATAATCCATTAAACATGACGGCCAATTCAATATTACTAAAAAGTGAAAGAGACTACCATTTTGTTGGTTTTTTCTAACCAAATATTTACTTATCTCAGTGATTTACATTTTCTGAAATATTATCTTAAAAAAAGCAGAGTAATAATCTATCTGCAAAAAATGTTTCCCATTACATGGGTACCTACTGTCTACTACAACATCACAAACACAATGGCACAAACATATAGACGAAAACTAAACATAGGTAAACATAGATAATAAAGGTAGCTAAAAAGACATGGCGCCTATGGTAGAATGAAAACGTGGTAAAGCCGTCTATTCTAGCGCAGTGCGATAAGGAAACATAAGCCCTACTGCCAGGAAAACAAGTTTCTGCAAATTCATCGTATTTCTACTTTAGATAAATTTCCTACGCTTTGCTGACGCTCACAAGTTGTATTGTTGCACTACAGGCTAAGTCTACTTGTGACTTTCTCATAAGTCCTTTTCTTATAAACATTTTGGAAATCAGCGTAACTATGTTCGTAATACCAAAGGTGCCCTAACTTATTAAGTTATGAGCGGCTTAAAAAGGTTTAAGAACGGCGTACCTACTCGTACATTCTCGAGTTCTCGTAAAATAGTTTGCTAATTTTCATTGAAAATGGGACTTTTCGCAAAGTTCACACTTTATGCGAGGGAATTTATATGCTCTACATTCAGTTCTTTGTCGAACAGGTAATTCTATAATGAGTTTTTATGTGGGCAAACGCGAAAACTGCTTGTTGTGGCTTTAACGGCTTGTGGACCGATTAAGCTTATTAGTTTTGTAGTTTGCTCGAACAATATATTACATATTTCTTGTTGTTTGGAGTTGTTACTGCAAAGCGCCTACTGTTGGAATATTTTTGAAAACGTTATACTCGTAGTATGTATGAAAGATAACGGTTAACTGTTTTCTTCTATAGGCCAACAGCACAGATTATCTGTGGCCAACAGCTATAGGGTATAAAGTGAAAAACAACTACCTTGGAAACTAGATCTGTAATTTTATAAAGGTCCTTTAAATAAATCAGAATATAAAAACCTCGCATGATTATATTTATTGATGATGAAATTGGAGCTTAAGTTCATAAAATCTTTTGAGTATATAAAATCAATTGCTGTTCGTTAGTCTCGCTAAAACTCAGGAACGGCCGGGCCCATTTAGCTGGTTTTGGTCTTGAAATGTTCGTAGTAGTCTAGGAAAGGTTTAAAAGGTGAGAAAACTAAAGAAAACATGCGAAGCCGCGATGTCAGCTAGTTAGAAAAAAAAATGATCCACTATTTTTTTTTTATGGATTGAATAGAAATATGTAGTTACAATTAATACTCAAGAAAAACAATACCTCAAATTACACTCTGCTCTAATTTATTCTGGCCAAAGTGCCAGTAAAGTGAGATGGTGAACACAATAACTAGTATGCTCATAGCGTCAGTGAATACGACAGTGTCACAATTACATAGGACCTGGAATGTGAACTCTGAAGTTGGAATGTCACTTGTGTTTCTGAATGTTGCTTAACTGTTTTCGCTACAACTGTTTGGTAGTTGTTAAACATCGGATTCTAATTTGCTGTTCAGTTACACGAGTTTGGAACTGGGTTTCATTTTCAGGGATTTTGAGAAATTCGGAACATTATTTGCAGTAGGTACGAGATTTAACATACCTAATATATCAACATGGGTAATGTTGAATTGTCCAGCTATATTTATTTATTTATAACTGTATATAACTGTATATTTATAACACCCGCGGTAAAAGTTACCATAAGGCGTTATCCGTTGCCTTCGCATTTGTTTATTTATTGTAGGTATTATATTGTGTATATTTATTTGCTAGTTTGTCGCAAACTGCTATGTCGTAAAGCAGGTAATCTCGAAATAGGTTAGAGCTTTGCACGAACATTCTTCTTTATAGAACAAAATGCAACAATACTTTTTGTAAAAATGCCTGTGCCAAAACTTAAACAAGTGTTTTATAACCCCATTGAGGTCGCAATTCTTTAGTTTAGCTTTGTTACGAGCAAAGCAAAATGACAAGCCCGCAAGTTGTAATGTTGCAAACTGCCACGTTCATTTGCACTGCGACGCTTTACTGCTAATGAAATAGTGCTGAAATTCCTACTTTTTACAATTACAGTTCTAAGTAGATTGTTGTGTAACATACAAAGATACTGCAACTAAATCCGTGCTGAACGAAATTTTGTAGGTAAACATTTTATTTGACGTTGCAAAGTTTGTTTTAATGGACTGTTAAAACTGTTGTCATACGCGTTTGAATATCTGATAACGTTATATGCATTAAACTTATATTATTAAAGCTTATCATCTTATCAACAGGCGTAAACGTAAGATTTTAATTTCTTCTCTGAAACCGTTACCAGCATTAATAATTGTCTCTAGGTAGATATTAGTCTTTTATCAGAAATATATTAGTAATCTGCGTAATCATACAAAACATATTCTTATACCGACATACAGAAACATACGGAATTTTCAACAGAATATCATAAAAATTTATCTGTATCGCTCTAAACCCGGAAATGGAAAAGAAAATTCTTGCAAATTCATGTTTCCTTTGAAGACTTGCTGTTAAACTCGATGCATATTCTATTGAAAACGTTATACTGGATATTGCTACATAGATATTCTGGCTAAAGCTTTGGAAAGTACTTACACTGGACGTTAAGAGCTTACTACTGAGTTTGTTTTACACGATATAGAATTTCTGTTATTCTTTTATGCAAATACTACAGAAAGGAATTTAATTAATGGCAGCAAGCGAGTTTAACTAGGAGCAGCCCGGCATGCGCCGGATTCAAAATTTTCCATTTCATGGTTATCTTAAGTTTCTGAGAATGCTAGTGCTCGAATAAAGCTGTAATGTTTTGTTTTAGTGAAGAAATGGAGCGGCGCCTGGTTGAATATGACAAGTGTGAGTCGCGCTATGAACGGGGCTTACTTCTGTATCGCGACCAATGGCGTGCCGCCGTCTGTTAGCAAAAGGATGCTGTTACATGTCTTGTGTAAGTTTATTCATTTTTTTGTTTTGTCACCAATTTTATTTTGGACCTAAGTGGATCTTTGACTACCTCTGTGGCGGAGCGGGCGAAATGATGGAAATGGGTGTGAATCCTGCCCCCGGAACAAATTTTTGTATGATCTGATATTTATTTCGGGTATTCTGGGTGTTTTCAATGTTTCTGTGTATTGTACATCAGATATCTCGTTCTCACAAGCTTGAGCTTACGCTGAATACTCGGATTTTCTATTTGTCTATTATTTGTATGAATGCTAATGAAAAATATGTTTACCTAGAAAGGGCCATAGATAGTAAGGTATTTTTTGGAAAATATTTTAAATAATTTATTCTAATTTTACCTAGGTAGGTTTCTAATAATATTTTACAACAAATTAGAACCCTAATTTATTAAGTACCTATCAAAGTACTTAGTTTTAATGGTCAAAACACAATATAATAACTCAAACTTCAAAATCTCCTTAAAATTTAACTCATAAAAACAAAATACACAATGTCTCTGTTGTCATTTCGTAAGTCACCGTCATCGGCAAAGCCGCATAACAACAATAATCAAACTTAACTTATTCAATATTAATTAGAGAACATCGCAAACCCTCCGAAAACAGCGCCCTTGATCCGACCTTAATAAAGGCGAAGCAAAAACTCTTACCTGAGAAAGTTGAACAACGTTGAAAACCTCTAAAACTAAGTTCCAAGTTGTTAGAGCGAGTTGATTTTCCGCCAAGTAACTGCCTCGGTGGGAAATTGACGAGAAATCTCTTACGTGCGTGAACTATTCCGTCTATTACTGCTTACACGGGGTGGGACGAATGATTTTTTCAATTTGACAGGTGCCTCTCTATTAATTTTAGAGCGAGGACCAATTTTTGGAAAGGTAGGCATGCACAACAGTATGCAAAGTGATAATTTGTACCAGTCCTTTCCTCAGATTATAATCTCAGCACGAAACTCCAGACCTTGCATGCAATTGAATACCTGAAATCATTTTTTGGCACATGAAAACTAAATTGAGGCAACTCAAAATAATGAATTGTACCTAAAATAACATTCTATGAATAACTGATTTTTATAAATAAAACGTTTATCTACGAAATTACTTATTATGTTTGTGGGACATTTTACCTGCCAAGTGAGCTTAAAATTAAATGTCACTCATCAGCCAGGTCAGAATGTAGACGGATGAAAATATTGAAATACAACACGAAGTGTTGTGTGTGAACTGATAATGGTACGATTATTAGCAACCAAATCAAATAGATATGTTTTAAATACAAATATTTAACATGTTTAGACTTAATACTTACGTACAATTTAATTGTTTGAAACATTTCCTGAAACAGAACTCCCCCTGTATCGAATAAACGTGTAAGTATCATTAAAGCCAGATGAGATTGAAGCCAAGTTTGCGTCAAGTATTCCGCAAAATGTTCGCTGTGACAGAATTAAATTAATCGACTGTTGGGTCCGGGCTTTGTCGAGGTCTCTTAGATCCGTTTTGTATTACAATACGAATCACCTCAAGTATGAATTGTGGCTATTGTTTCCTGTAACTTCGGGTTTTATAAGGATTATTAAGAGCTCATTAAATGAATCAAAGTATTTATGTAATGCTTCGTAGAAATTCTAATTATTGTTCAAATATACGGTAAGAATCAAAACAACTATACGCTTGTAAAAAATGTAGTGTAAAATTTACTCTGCAGTTGGGGACAGGAGTGACCACCAACTGCTATTTCTACTCATAAATAGTTACAATTTTAGATAAAAATTAAAGGTTTTTATTAAAAAAAGAACCTACTAATATTAATGTGAAAGTTTCTTACTGTGTGTATGTTAATCCATCACGCCAACGAAAACGAATTACAATTTTTTTTCCATTCGAAACGAATTATTTATTGGTTTTGGTATATATTTTATAAAGTTGAAATATTTGGAGTGTTGGATAGTATTTTATCGAGGAAGGCTATATTATATAAACTATAGGTATGTAGATATGGTAAAAAAACGTAATCGAAGCGGTCGGCCGGTCGGCTAGTCCGTCTGTTAAAAAAACCTTGTAACACATCGAGGAGATAAAGTAACACTTTCTAAATCCGATTTCAACGCAAACTCCAACAAAACATTTCAAACAAACTCTGTATTGTACGTGTAAATCCTAAAGCAAATATCCATTTGCACAGGTAAACCATCAGTTCAAGTTACGCAGAAACTAATCGGCGGCTATTTGGGGGAGTCGGTCGTTCTGCACTGCAAGATCGAAGCGAACCCATTGACGGCCGTTAATTGGACACATATCGGACGGGTGATAAACGGTAACGTTCATTTGTTTTTTAAATATATCTATCATTATTTTGTTTTACTAATTAATTAAATGTTTGGTTGTTTTATGTGAGTATTTGGTAGAATAAGATTTTGTGATGTTCCCATTTGGTATTTATTTTGCGATGTTAAAGGTTTTGAACCTGATTTATTGTTTATTTGTGTAACTACAAATAAATACATTTTAGTTCTATGTATTATTATTATTCTAATGTTTTATAAACTACGCCACTGCTTTACTTCTCTTCGAATATTTGTTCCATCCCTCGGTTGCCTGGAAGAAAACGCTCTTAGCGATAAGGCCGCCCATTGTTTCACTGTATTGTTATGTGTATTTTTTTGTAATGTGGTGTAACAATAAAGAATTGTGTATTGTATTGTATTGTAACTACCAAATATGCCTAAAATAGGTAATAGTAATGTTTTTAAAACACTCACAAAGTTTTAAAATATTATTATGTTATTTTTTTAATTGACATTTAAGACATTTATTAACATAAAATTGTAAAAAGATCACTTTGACAAGTCAATTCATATTAAATAGGAATCGAAAACAAAGTATAATTAAACTAAATAATTTTGAACAGAAAATAGAAATAATATTGTTTTGGGTGGCTAATGTTGAGATGCACTACTAAACTTCGTTAATTAGAATATTGTCTAGGAAAATACTTCTCATTTCATGTTTAAGAAACGTTGTCAATATCATAAGAAAAATATTTCGTGTATTTTAAATATAAATTATTAATCTCTCAGGCTCAAAGTACCAGGAGAGCATAAAATCGGAGGGGTACAAACACACCGCCTCGCTTCAAATCTACAACGTTTCACGGGAGGACATCGGAGCTTATTACTGCCACGTGGAAAACCCTCTCGGCTCGGCGAAGGACGATCTCACTTTATACAGTATGTATTGGATTTAATTTTTGATATCATTTCTAGGTTGAAAATCAGACCAGGAATGGCTTGATGTTGTGAAGCCGATCTTGTTTGTATAGCTTTATTCGAAGATTATGTCATATCTTACTTACATACATACATAGTTATTGATTACATAGTTAGTATTTATTGAGTTACCTACAGTACGTTGAACACAACGAAAGGTTTAAAATATATAAATACTAGCTTTCCGCCCCGTGGCTTCGCCCGCGTTATATTAGATTTTTCCGCGGTACGCCTATGACATTCTTCTGACTAGGTACCTCTCCAATTTTCGGTCACATTGATTTAGTTGTTCTTGAGTTATAAATTGTATTAGTTATACGACTTTCTAGTAAAAAATATATGTAATTTTTTGCCTGATATTAAATTATATCCATTGAGTAACAGAAGTTTATGTAGGTTCAGGGCCCTAGTATTATTAAAGACGCCGGCCGCTTCAATAGGTCTCATAAAATAACCTAAATTCAATTATTTTATTCAGGCCATTGGTTAGACGAATTTTAATTAGTCCTCGCTATTCTAACAATTGATCAATGAAATTAATAAAATCCACTGAAGACATCACATTCAATCTATTATCAAATTACTTTGAACTTCCCGGATTCTATGCCTTAGTAAATTTTCACTTGTTAGCAAAGAATTGAGGGGGTCGGAGAAGAATTGACAAATTGGTACACGTTTCCTATCGGACGTTGATTGAGAGATTTGCGTCGGCGTATTATTGTTCAGTGGTCATATTATTTGAAAATATTCCCGTTGTTATTGTTCCATCGTGAGCTTTGCTTTCGTTTAGTCTCGATTCACTGAATGAAAATGGGACATTTAAATCCTTTTTGCGTTTTGTTTGATTTCCTTTGTGAACATGCCAGCTATAACTTCAAAGAGTGTATAAATATACCTATTAGATAAATTTTAGTTTTAGGTATTATTATAATTCTAATGTTTATACTTTTAAACTACGCCACTGCTTTACTTCTCTTCTAATATTTATTCCATCCCACGGTTGCCTGGAAGAAATCGCTCTTAGCGATAAGGCCGCCCATTGTTTCACTGTATTGTTATGTGTTGTATTTTTTGTGTATCTGTTTTGTAATGTGGTGTGACAATAAAGTATTTTGTATTGTATTGTATTGTATATAGGTATAACTAACTGTCCGCCCTTATAATAGATTTTCATTAGCTCATGTACTAGAAATGTGACTGAGCTACGGTAGGGCTAAACGGCAGAATAAGATTGCGCACATTAGACAAAAATTTCTTATATTTATTCTAAAACGAATGTTTAATAATATTCATGAATCGCTCGTGGTTGAGGGACTTGTACCTTGTTAATTTAATTTATAATCATAACCCTGTTTACGATCCCACTGCTGGGACACAGGGACTTCTCTCTTGACGTGAGAGATTAGGCCTTATTTTTCACAACTCTGGCAGGTTGGTGAATGACACATGTGCTTCAAACTTTGCAAAGTTCTCAGAACATGTCGGTTTCCTCACGATGTTTGCCTTTACCGTTAAAGCACGTGTATTTCAAAGTGCACATAAAGTTTTCAAGAAGAATAATCCAGAAAAGCGCGGCGGGGTTTGAACTCACGACCTTCTGAATGAAAGTCGAATGTGCTCCCACTTAGTTAACACGGCTCTTATGTATAACGAACTGTGTTAATTAAATAGATGACAAATCACTCAACCAAAACTAAACTCCATCTTAGCTCAAGTGGAAACGCAGCCTTAGATCCAGAAACCTCGTCGCATAAACCCAAATTATTTCCCGAAAATAAGGCACCGTTCGTACCCAAATTAATAATGCTTTAATTTATTAAAGGTGCTGGTTCTAATTAAAGTCCTGCCTTGAAGATTACTTTTTAAATTGCTCATTTTACGAGAAATTCCTACTTATTATTCGTAGAAAAAAGACGTAGTGTAGTAATTACAGTTAGTAAGGCTTCTACTGAACGCTACTTTTCTAAAAGCTTTTACGCTTTTAGATCAACTTAGGAAATTGCATCGTTTATCTATACTATACGATCATTATGGTAGATAGATCCTATTTTAAACGTTGTTACGGAGTGTTTCGTATGTTTTAATCTTAATTCACTTAAGGTTTCCTATTCTCTCTCCTTATAGTATTTTCAGCACTAGTTATTAATATTATGTTGAAATTAAGTCCCTAGATAAATATGCTGGAATAATAAAATATCTCAATATTTTATGATTTTAAGAGTTTACCTTGGCCTTGTTATTATTTATATGATTGTAAATTAAATCTTGCCATTATATTTATATATTTATATTCCCTGAGCCAGGAGCTGTTTCAGTTAATAATTTCCTCTGAGCTGTTTATTTACAATATCTCATAATGTAAATAAACAACTCGAAGGAAATTTATTTACTGGAACAGGTAACGGTTATGATAATTGCCCTGCGATAAGGTACCTGTGACTTGGCCCACATATAATTTTGACGAAGCGTACATCTATCTTTATCCATATCCTTACTAATATTATAAATGGGAAAGTGTGTCTGTTTGTCCATCTCTGCAAAACTTGGCGATAGTTGAAGGGATGGAGAGTGTCATAGGCTACTTTTTACCGCGGGGAAAACATATTTCCGCGTAAAGGGTAGGCGAAAAGCTATTATGTATATGTTACGGCTAATACCCGAAGTGCGGCTACACCTAGTTCTAGCCGGTTAGAACTAGGTGTAGCCACTTACTCTTGGTTAAACCTAGTATTAGCCGATTGTTTTCGGGTAAAACTAGGTCTAGCCTTCATCATGTCGGCTACAACTAGGTCCAGCCATTCCCTGTTGGATAAAACTAGGTCTATCCGATATCATTCCGGCTAGAACTAGGTTTAACCAATAGTAAGTTGGCTACACCTAGTTCTAACCGGCTAAAACTAGGTGTAGCCGTGTGTTGTTCCAATGTAATATTATTTTATTTGTATGTATATTTGTAAGCCAAACATTCTTGAATAAACGAATTTTCTTTCTTTATTTTCTTTTCTGTTCGATAAAACTTAGATGTGTGTCCCGCCAAGCCTTCCGCCCCGCGTCTAACTCATGACTTACCTACAGCATCTGCAGCAGCGGCGCAGGGTGGAGGGTATAGCGAGGCACGTGCCTCTGCAGGTTGTGAGTGCCGGGTGCTGCTGATCTACTGAAGGTCTACTAGCGAGTGTGACTCACAGCGTCTGCAGCAGCAGCGCGTTTCTTAGTTTTATCGTAAATTATGAATGTAATGTAATAATTGATTTTAATGACATAAGTGTTTAAAATTGATATAATTATAATAATATAATGCATGTACCATTTGTTTAATATAATTCCCATTGTCCCATTGTCAACGGGAAGGAACCTACTTATCATCAAAATGTTCTAAAATTCATTGAAATTATTTGTATGCCCAGGTGGGCGCGACATGGCTGTGCAAAATTATTTTATAAGATCATTAATGAAGCCTATGTTTCATGCAAATAAATATTTATGATTATGATTATGATCATCTAACAGGGATTGGTTGTTAAAAAAACATCCAATCAAAAGAAACGTAGAGAATTTTATTATTCTTTTAAATCACATTGTAATAATTAACACAAATTATTAGGAGTGCAATTTTTAATAGGTATAATAGTAACAATCAGGAACAGGCGGGACACGCATCTAAGTTTTATCCAACAGGGATTGTCTGGACCTAGTTCTAGCCGGAATGATATCGGATAGACCTAGTTTTATCCAACAGGGAATGGCTGGACCTAGTTGTAGCCGGCATGATGAAGGCTAGACCTAGTTTTACCCGAAAACAATCGGCTAATACTAGGTTTAACCAAGAGTAAGTGGCTACACCTAGTTCTAACCGGCTAGAACTAGGTGTAGCCGCACTTCGGGTATTAGCCGTAACATATATAAAAATCAGTGAGTTAAACTTCTGATCTTGACCATTTTTCTGTGCCCAGTGTGCAACTGCAAACCTGAATGTAGGTACGGGCGACAGTCTTCCTGATAAATGGAACCACTTTAAGCAAGCGTCGACGCTCAGAATCCGATTTAAACGCCCGTCAGATTGCGCTTGCAGTTTGCTAGTCTAGTCTAAGAACTCACTATTTTAATAAAGCTATACAATCTCGTTCATAGATAAAGGTATTTATGACGTCCACATCTGACCTGACTTTTAAATAAGTATCTTTAAAATAATTATAAATTTCTTAGTCTACCAAACTAAATGTCAGAAAAAATTTAATAGAGTCTGATGAAAAACCTTATACCTTCAAAGAAGTTACAGCCTACAACACTTAATATTAGATCTTAATTTATAAGTACTATGTATTTGAAATAAAGATTCTTTAGGTACTTATTGTAAACGTCGCAGACAAAGGGAGTATATTAACAACCGCGAGCGAGAATATAAATGAAACTTAAATGAGAAATACTCTTGTTTTAGTGATAGTAAATCCCATCAAATAAACGACGTGAATAGAACCACATTCCCATTGTTGCGAAACGAAGCATGTGTTAATACTTGTATTGTAATGAACGGGCGAGGCCTGCGTTTTGAGGACCGATGTTGTTTCATCATCATCAACAGGGTTGCTTGCTGATGATGAAACAATTATTTACGTTCCCACTGCTAGGACACAAGGACTTCTTTCTTGACGAGATCTCTCGATAGGCACTTTCGCTTAATTCTTTCACACTCTTAAACACATTGGTGAAGTAATAGCTTAGAATCAGGAGGAGGACATAGGTTTTTTATCTTACCGCGGGAAAATGTATTATAACGCGGGCGAAGCCGTGGGACGGAAAGCTACTAAATACCTAATATAAGTTTATTCATCCGCCTCACAGCTGAGCTCACTTCATAATAGGTTAGCAGTAAAATGTAATAAAGTATTGCAAACTTAAAATGTTGAGATGGCACACACTTAAACGACCTGTAGGTACGCCGCCGCCTCTACCGTGGTATTATCGCGTACAAACATACATTTCCTAATTTATACGTGCAGTAAATGTCACTGGTGTACTCGTATACATACCTACACAGTGCGTACGGACGGATTTAAGCTTATGTACAATAACGTACGATCCTGTAAAATCTGTAGAACAGTGATACAGTGATTACAATAATATTTTTTAGTTTGCAATAAATATTTTGACATGTTCCACAGAAATATTTTGGTTGCTTCAAACGGATTTTCGGTCATTCATTTTGTGTATTTTCGGGTATTCATTTTGTATGTACGTAAAACGTACGCCTGTGCAGCTTTACTTTTCCACACAAAGGGACATTTTACCTTTTAATTTAAAAAATATAATAAAATGGCGTAGTAGGTTACTATTCCAGTATGATTATTAAGTGTCACGGTAGGTACTCATTTTATTAACGTCCTTAACGGATTTCTGGTCTTCAATAGTTCTACGAGTAATTTTCTTTTATTTCTGTCCATATGTTATATTAAGCAAAAAATATTCTTTTGACGAAGCCTTTCGATCGCTATGGTAAAGCTACTTATTTTTCTCGTGTAACTGGTTCGATTCCCGGTTCAACCATGTAATTTAATGTTCAATCTATAATATTTAAGATACGGGGCCTCCCAAATTGAATACAAATACGTTTATTTTTCACTCGCACTTGCGTTGCAAATGCAACTTTCATAATGTTATCAAAACAGTTAATTATTTATATTAAAGTTCCTAGTTTGTTACGTATAAAAGTTAGCGAAACCGCATCGCGTCGAAAGTTACTTATACAGATAGTAGGGCTATTTTTAAATGGGTGTTCAATTATTTTTATTACGAATAGAATGGACAAAAACATGCTCATTAGCTATTAATTTTTGGCATTTCATTTACTTTTTATATTGTATAAAGCCGAGTTCTTGTCAAAGCTACGGTAAACTCAATAAAAATCGACTGTAGTATGATTGTGATAAAATTCATTTTCAAACATTCGAATTTTTGTTTTATTTGTTCACTGCAATTGTGTGTGTGTGATACTAGCAAAAATGTAGTCATTAAGTAGGTATTTGATGTAACGGCCACACACACAAACTTCGTAATAATGGCGAGTCCAACTCAAAAGAGTACCTATGTTTCAAGTTGTTATAATCTCAGTACTTTGAAGTCAATATCTCTATAAACAATTTTGTTTTCAGCGCTCGCTACAACGACAACCTCCACATCGACAGAACTAACGACAGAAATTGAAACCACCACTTATTTGTCGAGTAAGTCGAAGATTATAATAAAGTCTAGACTAAGTAATGAGCCATTCTATCAGATTACAAATCATTTTTATGCCCTTATTTACTTAAAGATCATCTCTTTGTGAAACTTTTTATTTAATACCGTTTCTTTTTTTTGAATTATCGTATACTTATACTCGTTGCCAAGTTCTTATTAATTTTGAATATAATATAAACCATTCATTGCATACCTAGATACCTACCAATATTTCAGTTTCCCGTACAAATTTTCTAGCGAATTCTTCCACATCAATTTATCCAAACAGTGAAAAATAAACCCGTTTTTTCAATCGTACCTACTCGTGTTTTGCTATGCAATGTGTGCTTTGAATAAGTTTGACCAATTACTGAAAAGCTGCACGACACAATACATGTATTTTATCATGTCAAACTATTATTTTTATAGTAGAGATAATCCATTCTAAAAATGAACTCCCCTCCACAAAACCGTGATAATTTCATCGTGTGAGAGGAAATTCTTATTGCATCACTATTATTCACTATACTTGTGTGCGTGCTACAACTTTACTGTAACATTGGCTCATCTGTCTGTCAAAGTGATACCGTTTGCTTATACGTTAATGAACATCCAATGACAAAGATCAATTTATGTGTGTTGTATCTATACACCTTTTTGAATGTGCGTGTAACCGCGGTGGAGGGGCGTTCATTTTAAAAATGGTTCATCTCTACTATAGTTTTTTTATTTATTCACCATTTATGTTACTAAGAGCGCGTTCCAGTCACTACTGTTTTTACGCTATATTCTTCTGTTTTTAGGGTTCCGTAGCCAAACGGCAAAAACGGAACCCTTATAGATTCGTCATGTCCGTCCGTCCGTCCGTCCGTATGTCACAGCCGTTTTACTCCGAAACTATAAGAGCTAAACTGTTGAAATTTGGTAAGTAAGATGTAT
The DNA here is from genome assembly GCA_963691955.1 of Chloroclystis v-ata. Lineage (NCBI taxonomy): Eukaryota > Metazoa > Arthropoda > Insecta > Lepidoptera > Geometridae > Chloroclystis > Chloroclystis v-ata. The sequence goes on along the minus strand of OY829902.1, from coordinate 2,185,846 downwards.
TCCGTGAACCGCACTAAGATATTATTATCAAAAAAAAATTAAAAAAATCAATAACACTTGGGGGTCCCCATACTTACAACCAAAACTTAAAAAAAAAATAACGAACCCATACGTGTGGGGTATCTATGAATTGGTCTTCAAAAATCATATTGACCATTAATTATTTACCAAATAGTTTGCACGAGAGACTCTTCCAAAGTGGAATAAAAGTGGCCAAGTGCGAGTCGGACTTGCCCATGTAGGCTTCCGCAGCAATTGTTTATACGAAATAGTTTATGACGTATTATAAAAAAACTACTTGATAGATTTCGTTCAAACCAATTTTCGTTGTTAGTTTTTATGGTTATGTACAATATATATTTTTTCTAGATTTATAATCCTCTTATTTTAGAAATTAGAGGGGGGGGGGACACTCTGTTTTCCACTTTGGAAGAGTCTCACGTCCAAACTATTAAGTTTAGAATTAAATGATGTTAGAAACATTATTATGATTTTTGAAGACCTATTCATAGATACCCCACACGTATGGGTTTGATTAAAAAAAAGTTTGTAAGTTTCAGTCCTATGTATGGGGACCCCCAAATTTTATTATTTATTTATCAATTTTTTTATGAAATCTAAGTGCGGTTAACAGAATACATCTACCTACTAAATTTCAGCGTTGTAACTCTTATAGTTTCGGAGAAAAACGGCTGTGACATACGGACGGACAGACGGACGGACGGACGGACGGACGGACGGACGGACGGACGGACGGACGGACGGACATGACGAATCTATAAGGGTTCCGTTTTTGCCATTTGGCTACGGAACCCTAAAAATGAGTGTCTCTCTTCTAAATTCAGAGAATGATAAAGCTAAAAAAAAATATAATATCACAAAAACTACCAACGAAAATTGGTTTGAACGAAATCTATCAAGTGGTTTTTTTTATATCGTCATAAACTATTTCATATAAACAATTGCTGTGGAGCCTACATGGGCGAGTCCGACTCGCACTTGGCCACTTTTTTGTTAATTGTTGTTACTCATTTGTCCACATGGTATAGATATTAATATTGTTGGTTTTCATTCTATCTGTAACATAATAAAATCCTAATTTATTTAAAGGCACGGAGACAGACAGCACAGAATACAAAACACAAGAATCATTTTCAGAAGAGGATAACTATGTGGTGGTTCTTAGCCAACATCAAATGCAGAACTTGGGTACGTTTTACTTGCGTTTTACAATTAAAAAGTGTGTACTTTTTTGTTACAAAACATAAAAAATATGGGTAGGTATACTATTTTCGTAAATCATGCCAATTATGAGATGATTGGCGCTTGCCAAGAGGATTATAGCGAAAATAGCACAATACACAAACATTTTTACAAGTTTTCGATAATTGGGGCGTTGGAAATAATTTCAATCATTTTCATAAATAAACATCTCATATTTTATAGAAATAATTCTGGGTAAGGTCTTATTACTATGTAAAATTTTATCGAAGTCAACTGATTTTTTTGTAGAATTATTATTATATGTTATGAATTTGTTTTATGTTTATCGATTAGCCATCAAATAAACGTCTTTTCAGATTTCACAGAACATCATTTCAATAGGGCTGACGTGACGTCACAAGTTCAAATTTCTCATAACAAATTATGTTCCCACACAAACTTTGGCTATTTTTCATTGACTATTTGTTATAATTTAATTCGTGCTTTAAGATTCTTTAAAGCACGAATTAAATTATAACAAAGTAAGTAAGGTAGTAACAGTTTTAACTAGCCCAGAAGGTCCGAAACTGAGCTTATTATGTGTAAGTATGTTTTTACATTATCTTTATTTATTGTATTTTTTATCTTTCACAGATATTTCAGCGAGTTCGTGACCAGAATCTAGCCCAGACTGGTCACTCTGGTCAGCGGGCTTCAGAATGCAGGCAACTGGAATACAAGCTATAACTATGGCTCTTTTATCAAATATATTATATTAAAATAAAAACAATTAAATACCCCGTTTTATTACAGATTGCTGAAATAATAGAAAATAATTAAGTAAAATTATTTTGGATTATGCGCTTAATCTTATAATACTTGCCCATTTTAAACACCAACATCTAGTCCCGTGGCAAGCTTAGATATTTTACGGGTTCTAGATTATCTGATACTGAAATATGTACTCTAAAACTTTACATAGTGTACCTAAAGATAGCGCCAACATAACGGGTTCGTACATAATTCCCGGTTCAACCATGTAGTTATTTAGTATCAATAAATGTAGTTTAAATTGCAATTAAAATTGTTTAAATAATGCAGTTTAAATAATAATAACAATAGGTATTACAAAAAAAAATCTAGGCATGTACACTGGTGGTCACATAATTAAGAACGCTGATATTTATGGAAGATTTTTTCAAACTATGACGCAAAACTATTTACATGTAATTTATTTTATTTATCTCGGTATTGTAAAACGTTTTTATAATATCACCGTGCTTATTGGTATACAATGATTAGCTAAAAATAAATTGTAATTTTTTTTACACTACTTCGAAACATAGTATTCCTATTTACTGGTTGGTCATATAATTATTAATTCCTTTTTTTATAATTTAAACAGAAAACACTGTTGAAATTTTAACTGTTTGTATAATATTGGCAATATTTAGTGCTGTAAAAGATAAAAAGGCATTGCTTAGTTAAAAGAAATAAAGCTTTTGATCTATCAACACAGGGTAGAACACCGACACAAAAGTAAAACTTCGCCTGAAGAGTTGGTATAATAAAAAGATAGACAACCATCTGTAATGTTATAAAACGATGGTTTTCGATGCTTTTGAGCATTTTACTTCGTATCACATACTTACTTCTACGGAGTGTTCCACATGTACCTAACCGAGAAAAACAACTCCTCGAGATGACCAAAATATCATTCGTATGGGCTACAAAACTCTTTAATGGGTCCAATGTGCTGAGTTAAGAATATTTTGGTGAAAACTAGCCTTCAGCTATCTTAACACGCACTGTTTGAAGACGTATGGTAAAAGAAAAATCGCACGGAAGGATATCAAGGAAGGTACTCATGTTGAAACTTTGCTATAATCAAAATCAGCTTGCACTTGAGAGAAAGTATGAAAACTGGACTTTGCCACAGTGAAAAAATTTACTTTTTTTCTAACGAAACGAAAATAACTAGGGTGTGTTCTGATAGAAAACGATATGTTCTACGTCTTCCGAATATAGCATTCAACCCTAAGTACCTACTCGAAAGTTACATTAAATCATGGTGGTGGAAATGCGAAAATTTGGGTGTGCTTTCGTGGTTTTCTATCTTAGACTGACCAGCTAACAATCTAAATCTAGAGCCAATAGAGAATCTGTAATTTAAAATAAAGAAAAAGTATTCAAATACAGAGTGTGGGAACACAGAGAGCTGTACGACGCTATTTTAAAAGAATGGAACTGTAATTTATCTTGCGAAATATCAAAAATTCATAGGTTATGCCTCGCAGGTGTAAAGCAGTGTTTAAAGACCGTGGATATGCTGTAAACTCTTAATTTAGTTTAAAATGTATTAAATTACTTTTAAAGTTTTCTGCACTGCATATTATTGTGATTTAGATTTAATGTAAGTGCCATATAAAACAATTTCCCCGCAGTTAAATAAATCGTTCTTAATTATATGTCCAGCTTCATTACTATTAGAGAGTGTCTCATTTCTATCAAATAAAAATTTGAGAAATATAGTAAATGATTTTATTGTTTACTCTATAAGACACTCGGCTCCATCAGTATGGCTATTTTTTAGCATAATAAGTTGTTTCTCAGAAGGTACACATCTCGGTGTATGAGAAGATTAAAATAAAAATGTTCTATAAATTCAAATCGTTCTTAATTGTATGACCACAAGTGTATATTCTATTAAGTATATCAGAAAACTAGCACCCGTAACACAAGCTTAGAGCTTATCACGGGGCTAGATGTTGCAGTGTGAATTGTCCAGCAATATTTATTTTATTTATTTATTTATTTAAATAAAACAATTTAAACCTGATTCATTTGGTTTGAATATAAATAAACACTTCTTAGTATAAGTGTGGTATAAGATTTAAAAACAAATTGTAAATAATTATTAATAGTAGTCCCTATTACATCATAAGATCTAAAAACATTTGTAAATAAGCACTGGTTATTGTAATAAAGTATAAGTGATGAAAGCGAATGTTGTTTTATCTCACCAATAAATGTTGATTTTTTATTTATTTATTTAATGTACAAAACACATTACCACCACAATGAAATATGCTTTTTCAAGTTAGTGTTCGATATAAACTTGATTGCAATGTACATACAACTATAATTTCATTTATTTTTGTTTTCATATTATTATTATTGGGTATGCTAACGAATATTACGGTCAATTACTGGACAAGGGTCTCCCCATTATAACCGTTATAGTATTTATAAGTGTACAAAGATCTATGATTACCTGATTATGATAGTTAATAACTTAATTGCCATATTATTTATTTAATACATTAAATTTTAAACAAGCCGCGGGCGGAAAGCTCATTCATTTAATAATATATCTATAAATATAAAAAGTCGTGTTAGTTACACTATTTAGAACCCAAGAACGGCTGAATTGATTTGTCTGAAAATTGGTAGAGAGGTAGCTCAGAACGACGGAAAAATCTATTAAAAAGCGGGCGCAACCGCGGGACCGCGTATGATAAGATAAAAAATAAATTTTTCAAAATCCTTTCAATTAGGCGCTTGTTTTCCTTCAAATAACAGCGTTTGCTTTTATTTCCAAGAAACATAATTTGGCGAGATATTCCTTAATATCCGAGCAAAGCATACCTAACGTACATTCTGGTACATTACGCTTAAACGGTTTTTAATAAAGTGCTCACTGTTTGGACAATGATTTAATAACGCTAATGGTTCCCTGTATTTATTTTAGACATCTTAAAGCTTCGTTTTCGGTTTTGTTAAAATAAAATGGATTTTGTGGCGTCTATTTTTGTATTTCTCTGAACTGATTTTTTTTATTTTTCGGGAATATTCGTGATTCCGTGTTACGTTTTGTATATTCTTGATTTTTAAAATATCTTAACATATCGAAGCGGGCGAAGCGTCTCCGTTTCGGCGTCGAAGAAAATGCTTTCGTATGTATGTTCTCCTCTAGAGGGCTCATTTATAAAACTGTTGAAAATGGCATATGGGTAATGCTCTAACTTTTAAAATAAGAGGATGATAAAGCTAAATAGTAAAACATAAGATTACCTTTAAGGTACTCTGTAACTCTGTACAACACTTTCAACAAATTGTATATGGTTTCAATGGTTACGGTCACGTTACGGTCTTTAGTTAGTTTATTAAATAATGTCAAGTGTTTTATAAATTTACAAAATTATAAAGTTGTTACTTGTGTGATCGCCATTTTGGCAATCTCAGAAGCAAGTCAAAAATTACCTTTTCCTTACGGTCTTTGTTCACAAGATATTAATAAACATATTCCGACCGTATTGAATTTCAAGTTTAGTTTTGAACTAGATCATGAATATCAATAAGCTCGAAAATATGAAATATGAAGTTGGATTCCCAATAGAAACAGATTACCTACTACGTGAATTGAAAGGAAATGTAAGTTATTTTACGTTGAAAGTAAGTTGGCTTTAACTGATTATTTGTAGGTTCCACGAAGGCCTTCTACGTAAAATACTTACTTACCAGATAAAAATTTAATAAGTAATGGAGAAAACCTTGAGAAATATCTGTTAAAGACTAAATCAAGGAAAGCTTTAGGAAGATATTCACGTAATGAAGCCACCGAAATCTTAGTAAGAGATAACCAACGTAACTTAGCAAAAATGGTTAAGCCAATTTAAATCCTTTCCTTACAAGTAAATCACAGTTGTAGTTATTTATAGGGTCCGACCGACCCTCGAAACAATAAATTCTTGAGGCCGAAACGAAAGCTACCTTCCTACCTACTTTCGTTCATTTGTGGTCATTGATACCTAGTATAAAATTTACTATCAAATGATTATCGGTCCTCCTTCTATTTATTTTATCGCTTCATTATTTCCGTTCATAAAGAAATCTACGTTGATAATGATTTTTGGACTTTTGTATATAGGTATTTGATATTATTAATTAAGTTTTTTTGAAAATTATACCTAAACCTATCTGAAAGAAAACTACCTTCTAACGTGATCTCAAAACATTTTAAATATCTATTTCAAAATCTAATCTCAATCACAAACATTGGCAGCCTACACATTTTCTATCACAATACAAATAATTATTGGTTTACATTCATTCCGATGCGTTGGAAACCCCGGCTCAGCCTGATAATAAAAGGTTTCCTTATATAAAGTTTTCTATTCCCATTCCCTTAGCCAATGGCTTTACCCTGTATAATTATAGCTGTGTGCGTCCTAAGAGCCGTTACATGCTCACAATGGCTGAACAAATACCACTGTTATTATAAAGACAAATCAAATATTTCCTTTCCCTTGTTATTTAAGATATCTTTATAGAACTTGAATACGTACATATAGTACCTACATAGATATAGTTAGAATTTTCCGCCTAATTAGCTCTCGTTTATTTGACTTCGTGCAATTAGCTAAAAGGGTATGGCTGATGGCTGAAAAATAGGGCGGACGTATGAAGGTCTGGAGATTAATTAGAGAGTGTCACATAATTTCGTATCTTTAGATCTGGGTTTATACCTTTTCTAAATTAGAAACAACTCTGTTGATTTCAAGATGTGTGTTTCAAGTGTTTAGGAAGGTAAGTTGAACTGAGTGACTGGCACGTTTCTAAGTAGGTAACAATCTTTATTGCATTATATGCTGAGTGGCAACCTATTTGTAATCTTTATCCAAATATTGTATGAAATGTTGATATTAATTAGGTAAGTGGATTGCAAATAATAAATGATTTTACTTATAGATACTTTTTTTTTTATATTATGCTTTAGTGCTTTGACGCTAATAGTTGAAGCCTAAATTGCAAAAGCATTTGGAAGCTTAGATACCTACTAATTTTTAGTAAATTGCTAAAAGGGTTAATAAATGGGGAACAATTATAGTAAATTGCTAAAAGTTTGGAGCCTCCTAAAAATATCCCATAGCAATACAAACAAACAAATCTTGTTATCAAATACCTAACCTTATTTGTAAAATAACTTTTACACTGGTCATGCGAGTAAGTTGAAAATTAGTTTTGTGCATTCAAGTGTTTCAAAATTTTTCACAACCTCGCAAAAGTTGTTAAATTAAGCGCCAAATTTTTCACATACTTTTTAACAGGTTTTGTTATTAAGATTATTTAGAGCCAAAGAGAGAAAAACATATAAAAAACTGAAAATAGGTACTTACCTATATAATAACTTTTTATGCCTCTATTCTTAGTTCAGTTCTGAGGATAGTACCTACATATCTTTAGAGTAACAATATGGGTAGGTAGGTACGACTTTCACTTACCACAATTTTATCGTCTTCTGTGGTTATAACAAAATTGAATTCGCCAAAGAGAAACTTTCGAAGAAGTTGTAGGAACATCAGCAGTTTTCATTTCAAAAAGCTATCAAAGTTGCCCTGTATTGTTCTTTGCTGTTCATTGAATGGGGCTGGTACGTTCGAGAAATGTCCATTGTTGAGTTAATCAACAGTTCTTGTGGATTTATTCAATGTACTTACTTCTAAGAGTTAAGTGTTACGAGATATTTCTCGTAAATAATAATACGGGACAAAGCGATTTTATAATTCTCAGAAACTAAATATTAATGCTTTTCGAATTGTATGTCTCTGTAAAAAAAAAAAAAATTAAAATTATTACCTGAAAAACCAAGTTTCGCTCCAATTGAGATGTTAAGATTTATCGGAAAATATTCCTAGAAAACATTTAAATAACAACATCGGAGCCGAATTTTTGTACAAAAAGTAATTCATAAAAGGAGCGTTTATTACATTTTTTTTTTAAACTTCCGTTACAAACACTAGATGGCAATACAATATAAAAACGGATCTATCATTCAAACTATAAGTTATATTTGTGTTAAGCATTGAGGGTAGTTTAACAATAGTTAAGGATGACGTCAGCGGTGCATGGTTTCAAGCAGCATTCATCGGCGAGGCCTTCGCGCTTGTAGCGGGACCAGTTCGCGGAGAGGGCTGCGCGGCGGCCGCCCCAAGGCCCGTCCATCTCATTCTTGTCCGGAAAAATATCTGAAAATAATGCAAGTAATCAGCGTTTTTCAATTTATACTACAAACTAGCTAACCCCGCGAATTTTGTATTGGCTAACAGTCGATTCTTTAGATTCTCTCTCCGTACGATCATACTGGTACCTACTTCAAGAAATCTAAAATATAATTTGTGAAATGGGTTCAGCTGCTCTTGAGATTTGCGCTTAGCAACATCAGCGATTCATTTTTAAATTATAGAGAAAGGATTAATCATGACTTTGCAGAAAATTTTCAAGGCTCTACTACGCAGACAGAAAAAGTCTTGGAATGGAGAAAAATCGTTACGCTAGAAAGAAACGGTCGATCTACCTATGAACTAACATTATAAATTGCTAACTTATTCAGAATGAGGTCAAACTTTGCAAAATTGTTGTTACAGTGCAGAAGGCTTCTTTCAAGTGGAAAAGTTTTAAAAGGGGAGCAAATGAGTTAATGTTATAAACGACCTTACTTTGACTTCGTTTATTAACTAGGTACTTACCTATAATTACTGACCTTTGAAAAACTATAGGATATTTATAAATGACACGGTATCATGTACGAAAACGAGAATATTGTATTATAATGGGTTGACTTTTAAAATCCTTCGCTTCGAGCTCTTTGTTCTATTCTATAATAATACAATAGCTACTATTCGAAAAAAAGGAACCGGATTAGTTTAAAATAAAATCTATTGTTTTTAAATAAAACCGGTTCCTTTTATCCAAAACAAATCGTGGGATATGAAGCACTCTAATTCTGTAATTTTCAAGATAAAAAAATTATAAACTTATGCCTTTAAACTCATGAGAGCTTTGAGTAACATGCTGTAAATTGAAGTCGATTGCACGAATCCAAGCCTGGTATGTAATCGTAACACTTGTCTGAAAGCCTTACCAATCATATTGTGCGTATATTCCCGTTTGTCCATATAAGGTTTCCCGTAGCACAGCAAAAACCTCGCATTAGCCAGTTGCCGACCGCACAGAGTCACTGGAGTATTCTGAGCCGACATAGCAGATATCGATAACAGGAACAGGACTATCACCAACTTCATCCTTTACCTGAAAGTCAAGTCTCTTTGAGTTAATGGGAGACACAGCTTAAAAAGTTATTAAAAACCAGCTGTGTCGTGCACGGTTTTCCCCGTGTAGGTAACTATAAAGGACTTTCCCGTGTTTTCTGAATTCCTTTCATAGTGTAGGTACACTTTTGTGCCATCTTTGCGCCACTCTTGGAAGAGAATTTTGTCGTGTTTCCGATAACATAAAAACTTTTATATAAGTGATAAAGATTATTGACATCATCATAATCATCAGGCTTTGTGGTGGTTCACTAGGTCAACGGGTGTTTTATTAAAAGTATTATTGAGCCAAAAGTAAAGTAGCGAGCGATCAATAGTACTGAATAAGGGCACTAGAGTTCAAGTCGTCAAGATTTGAGCAAATAATTTTGTATTCGCGCCCTGTAAAAACTATCACAAAAAGCTTTTTGCGAAAGGGTGAGATTTTCTATGGTTTTTCACTTACACTTTTGGAACTCCAATTCGCTTTTAGGTACTATTTGTATAACTAGGTAGGTTACCTACGGCTCCGAAAAATAATACAAAATAAAACACGTCGATGAACAAAATCATGTTTGCGTCGAGGTTCAAACCCATAAACATGCCTACGGACACCTACTTAACTATAATCAAACAACACAGTTTCTTACTAAAAAATTTACCTTTGAAAATTCTAGATATTAGTTCACTGAGACTTAACTATAACTAGACTAGACTCTATTAGTACCTACCAAGTGGAAAACTGTTAATAACCAATCTTAAGCTCAATATCACAGTTCACCTTTCTTCGTTGTGTTTTACACGAAATTTCACAAATGTATGTAAATATCTGGTGAAAACATCTTTTATAGGATTCCTTCTTAAAATAAAGACGTGTTTATAGTGACTTAAGATAAGCCTTTGATTTATTTTTACATCTTTAAAATGATGCTAGAATTTGTAATGTAATAGACAAAGGCCTACTTATATTGTAGACTAGCGTTTATAGGTTGTTATAATCTTGAACAATAACTATCTTAACAAGGTTCATAACAATTTTTTGTTTGTTAAACGTGTAATGTAAGTTATAGGAATGCCAGAGATTAATCATGCCAGATCATAAGATTCATAAGAAATGATAAAAACTCATAACAATTTTATTAGTTTCTACAATTTCAACTCAGATAAAGTTCTACCATCAGTTAGTCCGACAATAAAACGGGCTCTTCTACAAACACTTAATATTTAAACATCTCTGTTATGCGCATTCGAACACATCAAAATGCTCACGAAATGTCGGAACAGCAATAACATTTTTACTGGTACAGTTTTATGGATAGTTATCCACTTTTCTAGATCCTTGTTTGTGCTTTATTACCAACAGAACTTTTATCATCGTTTCTTAATATTATAGTTGGTAAGTTGTATAACAGTTAGTTGGAGTCAGTAAAGCTACAAAGGCAAGTGAAGTTGTCGTTGAAATTATTCCTTCGTGAATAAACTAACAGCACTACTACCTCGAAAGTACATCAAAAGAAATACCTACTTTTTTATCTTATAAATGGCAGCCTTGTTGGCATACCTATATTTGAAATCGTAATCATGAAGTTGAAGTCGAATTCATGAAGAAACACCAGTACATTATTACTAGGAAATACGAACAAGAATAAACTTTACTAAAAAGTTACAACACAATCTCTATGCAGTAAAGAAGGTCATTTTTAACTGTAACTATATCACGTCAAAAACCTTTCCAAGAAATGCTCTAAAAGTCAAAATACATAAGAGACCAGTTGACCTTTAATTTCTAAATTTTCGTTCCCCTGTGAGCATACCCTATTCTCGAATATTAAGCTGAGCACAATTGAGCGATTTTTGCCCCTAATCGTATTTGTCGTGTACGCAGCCAGACGAAAAAGACAGTAACGAACTATGTATTTGACGTAGGTACATGATAATTATTTAGTGTGCTATTTTTGAACTTAAGGCACTTTTATACAAGGACTATTTAGCACTGATCACTTTGAACATGACATTATAAAACTTAGTTCAAATTATGATGTTATAAGTTAAGTTTATATTTTGTGATATTTTTTACCGTTGGTTTTCCAAATAAATTAATAAACTGAAAATATTTAATTACCTATGCATGTGATTCTTAACAGTCATTCTGTTTTTATTTGGTTTCAACTAAGTAGCGAGATACAGTAAAAACTTAGAATATTAGAGCCTTAGTGTGAAGGCACATTTAAATTTTAGTCAATGGGAACAAACTTTGTGTAGTTATTTTTCATTTATTGATAAAGTGTCAATTTTAACATGATTAATCAATTACTTACTTATTTATTTATTTGTTAATTAGCTTCCAACTGCTGTTTAGCCCGCACTTTAGCGGATTTCCCGCGGTACAAATATGCTTTTGTGTATATGATTTATACGCTATATTTTTGTTTTTAGTTATCAACATACTGTCAGCAGATTTATCCTTAGAAAGTAATAACTTCCACACCACCCATATTTCTCCTTATGGATTTATAATAAACATAAACTATTTAATCTGCCAAAAGATTTTTTTTACTAAAACTATTATTATAGCACTATTTAAAAATCAGCAAAATTCTATGTCATTGCGACATAATATCGCTTTTCCGCTTTTCTCGAATACTGCATCGTTTGACCAGGCGTCGGATTTCGTGTTATGACACTAATTGCGGTTTCCACTAGGAATAGGTACTTGAGTTTAAATTCAAGTTTCATCAGCTATTCATAACTTAAAATCGTTCTACATAAATACTACTATTTAAACTAACATTGATTTTCGCGTTAAATTTGTAACGAGCTCATTATATTTAATCATGGATATTTGAAAGCACAAGTTATACCTACTACTATTTAAATAGGTACTTTAAAGAATAAATTTGTACTTTTTAGAACAATTATTAAAAATACTTTAAGTTAATTTATGATTTATTTATGTTCTGAAAACTTTCAAGAGTTTGAAAAAAATCACATTCACCAACCCCTATTTGCTAATTAAAGCCTAATCTTGTCATCAAGAGAAAAGTATCTGTACCCCAGCAGTGAGAACGTAAAAAGAGTTGCTTATTCAATTAATTGTTAAGGCTTCATGTTAAAACGAAATATATGATTGTTTGGAAAAATCCTCAAAATAAATCTTACAAATAATAATACATCAGTTAAACTCGCTAGCTCTATAAAGCTAACACAAGTAGTTGTTGAAATATTGCCTCGAGTTTTACCATCTCAACATCAACACTTAAATTTAGGCTTCCCTCAAACCTTTACGATACTATAAACCAGCGTCGACGCTTCTCCAAGACCTGAATAATTTATTCTTTATGAAGAATACCCTTTTAAGACGGATTGGATCTCGATATGTTACAGTAAGTTTAAGCCAAATTCTTCCTAAGCTTATTTCTCTTGGGCGTATCCCAATGCAGGAGCCTTTTATTTTCGTTTCTCGATGCTTTTGCTTTCTCATAGATTTATCGACTTCCATGCAAAAGTAAAATGGCATAATCCCTTTGGGTATACCCTTGAACGAAATGAAATAAATTAAATTATAATTTATACTGGGCTATGCAGGTCTCCGAATAGACTTATAATAAATTGTATTATGTCTTCTATAAATATAAATAAATTCTATGTTGCAGTCGGCAATTTTTCAATAGGTATCTTGTATAAGGCATTAGAAGACAAGTGCTCTGAGTAAAAGGCTTTTCGTGTGAGGCACTTTTACCTGGATATACAGACTCTCCATTACTGAGCATCTTTGGGTAGCGTGTGGGTTGAAAACAGGTGTCTTGGAGTAACTGCTTAGGTAATATGAAAAAAGTGAATTACAATCGAAATTTACGAATTAATAACATTTAATTAACTGACCTGGGCCGTGGCCTTTCTTACCTTTTAAACCTTCCCTGGACTACAAATATTTCATGTACAAAAAAGCTATATCGGCCTAGCCCTTCGTGAGTTTTAGCGAAACTAACGAATTACCGTTGTTTATCTGAAAAGTTTTCGAATGGAAACTGCAAATTATCAAGTCCAGTGCTGAAAGTCCACAAGATAGATGGTCGAACGTTCGGCTAAAATGGTACCTATCCTAAAATTGTAAGGTTACTTAGCCTGAGTCAGCTTTAGATCATCTAGGCGCTAGTTTGGCTATCAACCTGGTTTCATTGTAAGCTGACGTTAAGCCTCTGCAAATCCACTTGAAGCGAAAAACACATCAGCAAGGTAAGCTCGTACGTTCCCGTTATGTGCATGCTAGGACTGTTGGCAACATTTCCTTCTAATGGTAGAATTATTGCAGGCAACATACCGTAGTCTTACCCAGTGGCGAAAACGTTCTTTGAATTTTAAAGTCGACGTTCAGGTAAAACTGTCATTAACATACAAAAATGCTTTAATATAGGTACGTAGATTCTTCAGACGTATGTACACAAACTTTTTAATAGAATTTGACAAAGCATTGTTGTAGCCACTTCAGTGTATATTTGACAACCACTAAATGTTCTTTATATACCAATAGTAAATAAATCATTGAATTTGAAACGCATGTTCTAAAAGTATTGGAATAATAAAATTAGGTATAGTAAAACCATTTCTAAAATGAACGCCCCTCTACCGAATTCTGTATTTTTTTTTTCTGTGTATTCTGTTTTTCTGTATTTCCTCTCACACGTTGAAATCATCACGGTTTTGTGGAGGGGAGTTCATTTTTAAAATGGTTTTACTATACCTACTTAAAATTTGGAAAATAATTTATTATTTTAAAACATTCATATATTTCTTTACACAGACAGACAATAACATTAAATAGAATCATGGTTAAATTTACAACTCTGTGTATTCGGCCGTGTGGTGTCTGTGTAAGAATATTCCCACCTCATCTTTTCTGATGAGTGTCGTCAATACCAATCAAGTCAAGCCGATTAAGGGATACAAGAAGGCAAGCAACAGCGTCATCCTATGTATTGTACCAACGTACTGCGTTCGCCAACCCTTGGCCTATATTTATATGCGTATTTTCTGGTAAGACCCGCAGCCTTATTACGTAAAACTTTGCAGTAGCGACAGCGACAGCAACGCGACCGCGACCGCTATGCGATCGGTTGCAAAATGTCACTAGCCGCTCGAAGCAGCCTGGGTACCCTAGTACCCAGTTTTAAAAGTGCCTCAAAAACGCGCTGGGTACTGTAGTACCCAATATTGAAACTCAAGGTCTTGGTGTAAACATCGTGTTATCCTGCTTTTTCTCGGTCGAGTAGTCGTAAGGAATGATTGCCATCCTTTTCCCACTTCTCTAAGCTCAAAATGAATGTATGACAACATAATTCAACGAGCATCGACAAGTCGGCAAAAAAATCATAAACTCGGTCTTTTGTTCCGCTCAGTTGGGGGTCCGTTTGTGCAGATGGTGATTGTAAACAATGGTGATAATTATTAAAATACAGTATTTTGGTGTTGGTGTTGTGTTGTTTAATGAAGATAAACTATTTATGTACCCATTTACGATATAAGTTTGTTTTGACATTGATTTATTTCGTCAAATTGGATAATAGTAGAACCGTAAAGTAAACTTCTTAGCATATTGTACCTTGGTTTTCACTTTCCCATATTTTGATGTAATCGTTTGTTCTAAGATATTAAACAGTTATATATTTACTTCAGGGCTGAAATAAGCTTTCAGGAAATACTAATATTATAATTATCCATAATGGCTTTGTATTTTTATAAGAATTATGTATCAGCGAGAAAAAGCCGCGAAGCAAACAAATTTGTATTGTATTGGTTTTAAAAGCTTGTAAATAAATATTTTTGTACAGTTGACTAATGTGTTTTGTTTTTTTCTGCTTCCTTTTGAATCTATTTACTCATTTAAAAGATCTAAAACATAGATTAATCCTAAATTTTTAAATTTGAAATATTTGTTTACAAAATGGCAAAATATTTTATAAATTTGTGAGTTCCGAACTACTTCATTCATTCTTCATATTTCACTGTCAAACAAATTAGGTGTCATTCAAAGCGCCCATTCAACCCGAACAAAAAATGTAAACACAAGTAGGGTCGAATTCCAGAGTTGATTCGTAGAATAGCTTTTGAGTGTCAGATGTCGAGTTCGCGGCAAAAAAAGTCAAGTGTCAAGTGCTTTGAGCGTTTCTTGATATGACGTCATGCGCGCGGCGCGCTTTACGTTGAGCGGCTAGAAACTGTATTACGGAAGCCTATCGCCCGCCTATTGCAAAGTTGTTGCTGAATGCACATTACTCATGAACACTAGCGCCACTAGCGACAGAGTAGCAATCGGTGGAAGCAAATAATAGCAGTTTTGACGTTATCTGTGGTAAAATTTTTATTCTGTGCGTCTTTATTTGTTTATTTACTGTTGTGTAATGCCTCGATGTTCGATCATTTTCTTCAAGTTTTGAAGTGCACAATTCGAGATTTCGAGTGTTTCTAGTGCGTAGCGTGGATTCCCTAAGATTTAGTAAACTGCATTCCATTTTGGATAAAAAAGTAAGTTACCAATCAATTATAATGCGTACCTAGTTTTGTTTTCTGTCTCTATCATGTTCTTGTTATTTCAGTGGAACTTCGAGTGTCTGCTGAGCAGATAGACGAGTTGCTGCAGCACCTCATGACGCACTCGAGCCTTGCCTTGGCGTTGGCTTGGGAGCGAGATCAAAGGAGGCCATAGATCGTGAGTGGAATGATCTCGCTTCCAGACTAAAGTAGGAGGAAAAAACCAAGGAGGTTGGGGATATAATTGATTACCCTGATGAAGTGGTAGTTAATACATCAGGTAAACATTATATTTTCATAGTTATTTTAATCATAGTACTACATTTTTAATGTTACTAAGTTATTTAGTAGTTTGACTGTCCATCTGTCTGTTTCTTTCCTAATCTTGTGATTTGTATTTTCTATTAGAATCACCACAACAAGTAAGCTGCCAATCTCCATCCATCAGAGGGCAGCCAGCAGGCTTTTACCAGTAGAGTTTGTAAGTACATTTCCCACTTTTATAACTAAAGTCATTTGGTGTCTGCATAATTATGGACCCTAATATTTTTCTATAATTTTCAGATACAACGGATGCCACTGTAACAGCTCAAAAGATCCCAGGACCTTTAATTCCTAGGTGAATCTTTGGTGGGTTATGAAAATAACTAATTCAATATGTTTTAAACACAGCCTCATTATTATTACCTGTATAATATTAACTTGGTTCCCCTAACCTAACACAGAGCTAATTTATTCAAACTGTTAAAACATTTTACAAAATGTGAAAGTGCAACATACTTCCACTATAATATTATTTTGTTGTTTCTAGGAAGCCCAGTTGCTCGACAACCGCGAGGGTCTAGAAACCAAGACACAGGCGCTGCATCAGCACACTGTTATGCTCATTAAATTATTTGACATGTACAAAAATAAAACTTGTTTTTTACTTGCTTACAATTGTATATTTATATATATATATTATAATAAAGATTTATTTATTTAAAACATCCTTATATCTAAAATCTTAATATGAATCTTATTATTTAAAAAGTTCAAATTTTACTTAAACATAGCTTGAACTAGGATTATCCTGTGTCTCAGGCTACAAGAAATATACCTAAATATGTTTAAATATAATTATAATGTCATTAAACAGTAGGTAGACAACCATAAGACAGAAATACATTTATTTACTAAGAATCACTCGGAACTACCAGTATACAATAAAACATCTAATATGGGATTACCCTTTATGAACAAAGAAAATCACACAATGAACTAATAGAAACAAATTAGAACTATAATAGCTTTTGCAATTAATTAAACTACATACATAATCAGTAATATTATAAAAATGTGAATGGTTGTTTATTTAAAAAGTTCAAATTTTACTTAAACATAGCTTGAACTAGGATTATCCTGTGTCTCAGGCTACAAGAAATATACCTAAATATGTTTAAATATAATTATAATGTCATTACACAGTAGGTAGACAACCATAAGACAGAAATACATTTATTTACTAAGAATCACTCGGAACTACCAGTATACAATAAAACATCTAATATGGGATTACCCTTTATGAGCAAAGAAAATCACACAATGAACTAATAGAAACAAATTAGAACTATAATAGCTTTTGCAATTAATTAAACTACATACATAATCAGTAATATTATAAATGCGAATGGTTGTTTGGGTGTTTGTTACTCCAACTGGTTAAAAAAGTTAAAGAGACTTCTTTCACTTCTTTCACAGCATTTGACATGCTAGGTTGACTCAGGCCATGTAGAATGTTCATGCCAACTAGTTTTTGATAAGATCCAGTGGCATAAAATGAGTGCGGTTAGAACCTGTAATCAAAATCCTTTTAGTGACTATGTACCTACTAAAACAAGGTTTTTAATGAATTTAACAGAAATTGAATTTATATCGATAGGCTAGATATGTTGCTGTGTGAATTCTCTGGCAATATATTTATATACTTATTTATATATTGATGCCATACCTTGATCTCCAAGCTCACTTTTGTTCGTCTTCGCTTTGCAGGCATATTATGTGGTTTTATTTCATGGCACAGTTGTAGGAATAGGAGAGCCTATAATGGCCTCTAAACCATGTGGTTCTATGTATCTATGTAGATGTAAAATCTTTGATCTAACTAAACTCAGTATCAGTATCTGACAATGCCAAAGGATTAGCTTGATCTCTGAGATTTCACCGCAAACGAGCCCTCTCAAGAAGTTCATCTCTCCTATCTTCACCATCAAGAGCCTCAAGGAGTAACACAACGCGCGCCATATCTAAAACTACAATCAATATTATTTCCTTGGACTCACACAGGCACTCACACTTCACAAAATTCTGAATAAATTCGCAGCAATCAGTAAGCAATCGACAAAAAACAGGTGCTGGGGTTGTTGCTATTTGACAAGTCAAATCGCTAGTGATCGCTTTGCGATCGCGGTCGCATGGCTGTCAAAATTCCATACGTAATACCAATTTAATATCACGAGTACGTTCAGAATGCATTTTTTAGTTCACCGATTGTCCGGCAGAGGCAGACCTAGCGCTCGATTGCTGTAGAGTTGTAACTGCTGATAGGTAATACGAAATTGACGTTTGACAGCAACGATCGCGCGATTTACGCCTGTCGCAAACCTGTCGCGAGATACGTAATAAGGCTGCCGTGCCTTATAGTGGGACGTTTTGCGGGTTGATGTCTTCACCACTCTTTAATGGTTTTTTTTAAGGTTTACTTATTTTCACTATAACAAGTTGATCGTTTCAAAACAGCATTTGCTGACATTCCGTCAGCAGACTTTGCCTGGTTTGCTCCTTTTATTGGTTGGGTGCTAGTTTTTCTATCGTATGAGTATCTCTAAAGATCAAACCCAAAGCTTCGTGATAGAAAATATGTAAAAGTATGTCTTTATTTTCTTTGGTTTTCTTGTGGAATTGTCTCTGTGAGCAGATGGTTGGATTGCTCCTGTTAAAAGTTGGGTGCTAGTTTTTCTAACGTAGCAGTATCTTTAAAGATCAAACACAAAGCTTTGTGATAGAAAATACGTAGGTATACGTATGTCTTTATCTTCTTTAATTGGTTTTCATGTCCTATACAATCCTTTATTCGAAGATGTCCGGGTTTTCCCTGAGGAGTTTGGATTCGTCGGAGCAGTAGGAGATGAGGTCGCCGACGGTGCAGCTGTGCTGGCAGCACTCTGTGGCTACGTCGCGGCGGAACCGTCTCCAGCGACCTTCCGCCAGCAGTCTTCTTCTGGTCTGCTCCTTTTGAAGGTTCTTCGGTGCTAGTTTTTCTGTGGAACCAAACAGAAAAGATAATTTATGTTAATGTAATCTGACCGGCGTGAACTTGTAAGTCAAAGGTCATTAAAAATTGAATAAAAATATGATAAATATTTAGACAAGTGGTATTTCTAAAATTTCCTTTTTTAGAATTTGAACGATGACAATGGAAAAACCATGAATATAAATGTAGGTATTAAAGGTATTTTATAGATTTATTTAATAAATATTTTATGTAGGCATTTATTAATAGGTACCTACTTGTCTATTTTTAACAGGTAGGTACATATTCATTCTAAGCGTTTCAAATATATATAAATCAAAACCTTTTAATAATGATTATTGAATGTTTAGATTGCTTTGAACCCTTATTCACAGTTTCAAACAAAAGTCCTTGAATAACAAAACTTTCTGTTATTGTTCGTGCAAAATGTTTTGTAGTTAACATCGATAGTACCTATACGTAGTTTAATAACTTAACCATATAGATCATGACGTACAATTTATCTGAAATACATTAGTGTTTTTAAACTTCTAGCCAAAACAGATAGAAACCCATAAATCAAGTCAAAAGCGAACTCGAAATACAATCCATTCTCGTCAATCTCTTTTACCTAGTTTAGTTTGTACATGCTTATAAATGATTTATACTAAAGTAAATCCGTAATCTAGACTAATATGTATCATTGCTTTTATAAGGTAGAATATAAGAAACAGGATTCATTGAACTTGAAACATTTTACAAGGTCGCTTTGACGTTGTAAAATGTTTCACACTTTATATCCTAAAGATAAAGATAAAGGAAATGTTCTTGTAAAATTGCGTGCATTGAGTTGTTATAAAGTAAAAGTTTCAACAATTCTTATCCGGTTAAGGACATACAATAACTTATTTGCATCTTTATATTAAACTAGCTTTACGCCCCGTGGCTTCACCCGCGTTATAATAACCCGCGGTAAAATACTTTTTACCGCGGGTTATTATAATTGGCTGAAAAGATACTCCTAACCTAGGTATGTTTTTTTCCTGGTTCTAAGCTACGCCTCCACCAATTTTCAGCCAAATCGATCAAGCCGTTTTCATGTTATGTCGTGACAACGGAAAACGGGTTTCATCTTTAGATATATAGATTACAATTCTATTTAGGAATAAGATAATATTTTAAAATAAATATTATGTAGTTGAGTATTCACCTAATAAAAGAGAAGTATCCCTCTTCACGATCTTGTATGTTTTGTTGCAGAAGTTGAAGATGATAGAGGCGAGCTGGCTGCTACAGCTGGACACCTGGTCCGTGATGCTGAACACGCGGTCGCAGTGTACGTCACTGCTTCTGACCAGGACCATGCTTACCAATACCTGGAACAACATAATGACATTTGGAGTAAAGCGAACGGATGGCCGATGGGGCCGAAAAGTTCTCGAGTGGAGACCACGGATCGGAAAACGCAGCGTCGGACGCCCACCTACCAGGTGGACGGATGAGTTGGTGAAGTTAGCTGGTTCACGGTGGATGGAAGTCGCATATGACCGAAACGACTGGAATTCATTAAGGGAGGCCTTTGTCCAGCAGTGGACGTCCGACGGCTGATATGATGATGATGATGATTATGATGAGCAGATGGAGCTTGGCGCCACGCTTACTCCTCCCGATGAAGAAACTATAATAAATATATGTTTACGTACCTAGTATATTTAACATTCATAAATAAGTGTTCATTAGTGTATTGTATTAGGTATTTGTATTATATCTCTTTTATGTATTATATTATATTTTTTTATTTCTTTGCTCTCTTTCCATCCAAAGGTTGCCTGGAAGAGATCACTCTTTAGCGTTAAGGCCGCCCTTTTTTTTGTTTCCGTTTTTTTTGCCGTTTCTTTTGTTGTATTTGTTATTTTTGTTTGTTTGTTTTGGTGTACAATAAAGTGTTTTTGTATTTGTATTGTAAGACTCTGATAATGTGTTGACAATAAGTTTTTTTCAAATACTTTATTAATTAACTAGCGGTGCCCGCAACTACGACCGCGTTAAATTATGTTTGTATGGGGGCCACGTCTTATCATAACTTTAGAATTTAAATAGCTTATCCAGTGTCCCATACATCTACATTATTTCTTCATAATTCCATCAAATTCGGATTATAGGTTTAAGAGTTATGCTGCCGTCTGTTAACTATAAAGCGGCTAAGTCGCAAAAGTAAGTTTCGAGAAAATCGCAAAAAACCACGGCAAGAATTTTGAAATTGCTGCCATTTGATTACTATTTTTCGTGTAACAGATTTTTTGACACTGAAAGATGACGTGAGTACTATCGAATGGTTTTGCTTTAAACTCAACTTTCTTATAAAAATTATTCACAAAATAATTTTTTGCATTTAGTTTTAGCAATTATTTAAAGAAAATGCTAAGTTATATAGTTGTGTAAACTATAAAGCGGCTATGGATACCTTAACGGCGTTTTAGTTAAGGATTTGCACATAACTGCTTTATAGCTTAGGATAGTTTATTTGGAGTGAGACATAACCGCCATTTAGTGTTGTAATTGTATCAAAATCAAATCAAAATACAAAGCTATAAAGTGGTTAGTAGACTAACTTCTTTATAGCGTAGTAATTTGCCACATAACCGCTTTGTAGCTTAGAACTGCAATAAATAATAAAGAAACAAAACTAGACTTAAAAGGTGATATGATACTTTAACCTCGTTGTAGCTTACCAAAATCGAGTAACCGCGTTTTAGCTGTGCATCTCAGGGCATGCTTCCTTTAGCTCAAAATAGTTTAAATGACTTGAAATTCTTTTTAGTTAAGTATTTGCAGATAGCCGTGATTTTGCGTTGCAAATTTAATATTGTGCATTTTTAACCGCTTTCTTCCCATCGCTAAATCAGAAACTATAATCGATGCGAACTCGTGTTCTAGACAGATCGATAGACAATTTTGAACCGTCTATCATTAAAAGTCAAAATTGACCAAATGTCACTTAGCCGCCTTTTAGGTAACGGACGGCAGTATGGCGGAACATACATACATACAGAAACCGACCCTTACAGATTTATTATTAGTATAGATAGATGATTAATTTCCGTAGTTCTACGTCTATATGAATATCTTAGTCGGCTTGACAATACCTAGGTACGGGTAAATCTGGGGTGGTATTTTTGTTAAACCGACACCACAGAATACAAAGCTTCGTACATTATGTTTATTCTATTGTACACTAGCACGAGGGTCACCCAAGTTTTGTGGGTTCCGCGGAAAAAAGATGTATAAGGAGTTATGATATCAGATAATATTTGGGCAAGCAAATGTCCAATCGATTCAGCCCAATCGATGGAGATATAACATATATTACAGATAAATCCGTTTTGCAACTTAATTATAAAACTTCTAAGTCTTAATTTCTTTTCAAATACAACAAATATGCGTTTTTTTACCGAATATTTATCATAACAAATGAGTGAGTACTTTAAGTACCAAATATATACGCTACAAGTGGGTTGATACTACATCTAATTTTAACACCTCTTTTCTACCTACAATTCCTACAAAGTTTTTCAATAAATAACTTATATTTTCAAATTCTTTAACTTTAGGAATATATGGAAGTTTCAAGTGCGAACGAACCTAAAATCCACTAATAAAACAGATAACGATACACAAAGATAATAATTTATTATTTGCAGCTATCATGCTAATATTGTGCACTGATTCATCAAAATGTAAGCATTTACCTGTACAAGACACTTAAATTTTCGCAAATTCAGTAATATGAAAAAACACAGCAATGGAATTTTTGACCATTAAACGGACAAATAGACACACAGACGCACTTCCCATCAATAATATTAGTATAGTATATAATGGATAAGCTTCTACCTAATATTCATTATATATTGTAATGGAAATCGAAAACTTTCCAACAAACCCTTTGTAATATATTACTGAGGGTTTGTTGGACTCCTTTATTTAACGAAGACAAAATTACTTCGATCCTAAACAAATAAATTCGATAAAATATGGTTTTAAAACAAATAGAAACAGGTTTCTACAATAAATGTTGCAGAATATTATCAAAAGCTTTCTTATTTATCTACAAATAATAAGTACCTAAACAATTTGAAATTATCATCTAAATAATTGTTGTAAAATAATTAAGTATCTATTTATATACCCTACTATCTGGGGTAGACGGTAGGTACATGGACTTCAGACTTCATGTTGATTGTGTCTAGCCCATTTTAATTGAACCTGCTGGCTCGATTCTGACCTGGGTGTCTAGTAAGTACCCAGTTATCTTACCTTGAAAACAATTTGTCTGCTTACTTTTGAAAAAAAAATGCTATGAACACTTTTACATAACCTGATTTTGTACTTTAGTATAACTAACATTTTCCCAGACAAAATTTATGCCCCAGACGACGAGATTATGTGATTTATTGATAAGATAAACCTTTAAAAGAGCTAAACCTGATAAATTATAGTTGATTCTAAAAATTTAATGGAAGGCAGCGTTCTTTTATATCCAAACTAGGACTGTAAGTAAAATGGCTTGTCTACGGTTTTTATGAAAACATTTTAAACGGGCTCTAAAATATTTCAACAGTTCAATTAAATTAGAAATTTACTAAGTACCTAAACACTACAAAGTTTTTCCTTCCCATGTCAGACTACGAGTCTATTTTACACCAGGTATCTAGTTTTTTTGATCGAGATTGAAATCACAATTGGTCTATTGTCGAGATATAGGTAGGAAATTTCCATTCAATAATCTTATATAAATCAAAACATTTACACCTAAATCTGTCTCTTCATCCATACAGAAAAGCCCGGTATTGCACATTTACACATATATTTACTTACAGCATGTATCATTTTCATGTTCGGTGCATCAGCTATATCCAGGACCGTCCAGTGCCACCGCCGCGTCGCCGCTACCTGACAAATGGCTGGCCACAAAATCGTAGGCTAAAAATAACTCTATTGGTCCATAACTGAATTACTTAAAACTTGTTTACATCAATAGCTCGTTTACAAAACATTGTCACGGCGAGCGATAAGATTGTGAGGCGTCTGATTTATTGTGTACTGTCGGCTGTTTCGATAAATAGGCAAGGAAGTGGTAGAAGCGGCACGGAAAAATTAGATCTTCCACAAATTACTTTAGAAGAAAGCGAGGACTCATAAATTACTGATTATGAAGCACAAAAGGCTGAACTACAATACTACACCAACTCTGATTATTTAGAATAATCAGGTAATTTATAATTTAATGTCCTCTGATAATTTAAATATCTATTATGTATGTATATTATATTAAGTATATCAGAAATCTAGCACCCGTAACACAAGTTTCGAGCTTACCACGAGGTTGGATGACTATGTTGCTGTGTGAATTGTCCAGAACTATATTTTTTATAAAATGTACTAGAATTGCACTGATTATTTCTAGTAAATGCGCCGCGACTTTTAGTCAATTCTAAACATTGCTAAGTGCAGAATGAAGTGCACATAGCAACAGAGGGTCGAGTGTCGATCAACGGGCGCGTGAACCCGCGGACACGGTATCAGTTCTATAAATACAACGCGACGAGCCGGGGGACTCGCGTGCCCCACTTCTACAATACTAACTAGTAACGAGCCTTTCAACGTCTTTCATTGATGATGACCGTCTGCCTTCAGTAGGTCTATTTTGACAACCTTAAATCGTAATTATACAAAACTTTCGCGTTGTTGAACTTCCGCGATTTTTTTAATTAAGGAGTTAGGTATAACGCGTCTTTATTTATATTTTTACAATGTTTCCATTCAAGCGCTCAGCAGTCGCTCGTGGTCTCGTTAGTAAGTTGAAGGGTCATGAGCGAATTGAAACGTCAGATTGGTAAATAAAAATACGCGATAAAGACCCGTTTTAACTCTTTAATTATACTCATTTAAAATCTTTCCTAACTTCTTTGTCGTAACACTGACATAGTATAATCGAATTCGTTTTCTAGACTATACATAGAATACCTGCTGGTCTATTCTCATATTTGCTAAAACGAGAACGCCAGGTTATGAAATTCGCCGAAGCTCTAAAAAACACTTGATGCAATGATGAGAATTAAGCTATAGGAACTATTCTGTTCTTTTGGCTGACGACTGTACTCATACGTAGGAGGGTCGTAAGTTCATAACCTAGATTAAACAAAGTAGTCTAGAAACAATTACAGACTTTCCTGTGTGGGTTTTCCTTATTGCAGAACAGTATCAGCACGTGTTCCTTAAGCTCGTGCTATTATGGTGTTTGCTTTATTATAATGGGGTAATAATATATAAATGAAAATTTAAATCAAAAAGTAGCGTTATTCAGTTCAATGTAAGTGTGTTCCTATGAAAAAAATATTAGCAAAAACATAAATATCTATAATATATTTGGTAAGTAGATGCATTCTGTGAACCGCACTAAGATTTCAATACTTATATTGAAAAAAAAAAAAATTACATTTGGGGGTTATATCATTATATTATTTAGAACCGAAACTTTAAAAAAAACATCGAACCCATACGTGTGGGGTATCTATGAATAGGTCTTCAAAAATAATATTAACGTTTCTAACATTATTTATTTCTAAACTAGGCTTGCACGAGAGTTAGCACTAGTTTGCACTCTTCCAAAAGGGAATAATGTGTATTTTAGAAGTTAGAGAGGGTGCTCTAACTTCTAAAATAAGAGGATGATAAAGCTAAAAAATATATATAATGTACATTACCACAAAACTACCAAAGAAAATTGGTTTGAACTGTGGTTTGAACGAAATCTATCAAGTAGTTTTTAGGGTTCCGTAGCCAAATGGCAAAAACGGAACCCTTATAGATTCGTCATGTCCGTCCGTCCGTCTGTCCGTCCGTCCGTATGTCACAGCCGTTTTTCTCCGAAACTATAAGAGCTATAAAGCTGAAATTTGGTAAGTAGATGTATTCCGTGAAACGCACTAAGATTTCATAAAAAAATTGAAAAAAAATTAATTACATTTGGGGGTCCCCATACATAGGACTGAAACTTAAAAACTTT
This sequence comes from Chloroclystis v-ata, assembly GCA_963691955.1. Lineage (NCBI taxonomy): Eukaryota > Metazoa > Arthropoda > Insecta > Lepidoptera > Geometridae > Chloroclystis > Chloroclystis v-ata. The sequence continues at coordinate 2,159,685 of OY829902.1, read as the reverse complement.
TTTTTAATCGAACCCATACGTGTGGGGTAGATACACCACACGTATGGGTTCGATTAAAAAAAAGTTTTTAAGTTTAAGACCTATTCATAGATATGAATAGGTCTTCAAAAATCATAATAATGTTTCTAACATTATTTAATTCTTAACTTAATAGTTTGGACGTGAGACTCTTCCAAAGTGGAAAACAGAGTGTCCCCCCCCCCCCCTCTAATTTCTAAAATAAGAGGATGATAAATCTAGAAAAAATATATAATGTAGATAACCATAAAAACTAACAACGAAAATTGGTTTGAACGAAATCTATCAAGTAGTTTTTTTATAATACGTCATAAACTATTTCATATAAACAATTGCTGCGGAAGCCTACATGGGCGAGTCCGACTCGCCCTTGGCCACTTTTTTTATAATATGTCATAAACTATTTCATATAAATAATTGTTGCGGAAGCCTACATGGCAGAGTCTGACTCGGACTTGGCCACTTTTATTTAATTAGTAGAGGCGATTAGATCATATTATTTTTATAAGTGTAAAATGAAATTCATTATTATCATACTATCATTTGGTATAATTAATTTTATTATACCCATGTCACGTCTCCGCAAAATATAGGTAGTCACCACGTTTACCTTGCGGGTTGCTGAGTAGGTACCTACGTTACTAGAATAGTACCTACATCGCACAACGAAACTGTAAGTCTAAAACAACCCCATGAAATTAGATAGGGCACTAGTTTTAAGACGGCACTACAAAGCATGCTTTAAAAACACAAATAACCGTGTCAGAGACAGCGTCCAATATCTAGATTTTGCTGCTTATTTTACTTCATTTCATCAGAATCATTTAAGACCAAATTATTAATTAACAATCTCCAAAATCTCTACAATAACAAAGTTATTTTAAAGTGCTCTCCGTGTCGGCAAAAACACAGGTTATAATGAAAGTTATTTTATGAAATTAAACACAAATAACATTATTTAATTTCAAGCAAACAGACATAACCTTAATTTGTTGTTATTGTTCTGTAATTTAGGTTCCCATTAATGATAGCAAGAGACACCCCAACCTGGCATAGTAGATAAAATAAATAGAAAATCACCTTGTTTATCACATTTTATGTTGATATAATGTAGGTATGTACTGACTAACACGGGGTTGTTCGATATTACCTAAATACACACAACACCATGCATCTAATCTATTTATTTACTTCAAATTTGTAGTTTCTAAGCTATAGAGAGATTCGAACTCGCAGATCAAAGTCTAATATCTAAAAATACACCCTGTTAAAATATTGCAGCGAGAGTTAAGTACAAAGTTAACTTTTAAGTTTTAAATTGAGTTTTTTTATTTCAAAAGTATGCAGTTTAGTTTTGGTATGGCTTGACATGACAAATAACAACTCGGTCAACCAAAAAACAATTGACTTACGAGTAATAAAACGAATAACAAGCTAAACCATAGTTAAATTATTGGATAATAGGCCCAGTTCCCCTACTGTATAATCTTTACATGGCACCACAAGGGGCGCCTGATAAGACGGTATAAACAACTGTAGACAACCCGTGGCGCTGCCAGTTAATAGATAATAGTAAATTTAGCTTATATTGACACACTTATTAGATTATTGCTTTGATCTTCAACATCTGCTGTGCTATGACCCATAACAGTAAACAATGTTGACTCATTTGTGTCAAATGCCTAAGTTACACGTTTAATGTATTGTACCCGTGGTTGTACCTACGCGTTTGGTTATTAAAGCATTAATCAAAATAAAGCATGAGTTTATGGTTATTGAATAATCCGAAGTTTTAACACAATTAAACTCTATATATACTTGCGTGCAACTTAATATATACAGGGTGTCCCAAAGTTATGGGCCATGGAGGGGAAGTACCTTAAATATCGTAGATAGTGAATTTTGCTCAAAGAAGACTTCATTTTATTTTTAAAAGTAAGTAATTCTGCATTCAAAGATTTTTTTTAAAATTACTTCTTTGTCTGGGAATCGAACCGACTCACATGTGGAAAAAAAAATTACTCTACTTTTATGATACCAATCGAAAGAATAACTAAAAAATAATAACTCTGCTTAAGTAACATAGTATTTTAAAAGAAAGGAACAACGTGAAATAAATTATTTTAATCAAATAAAAAACATGAAATATTTAATTTTTGTAAATTAATTAATTAAATGCTCAAAATGTGATCCCTCTTGTCTTAAGCATCTTCGCCAATCTTCTTGTGACCCGGCTGCCTGTTGATTTTCTAATCATTTTATGGTGAACACTCAATGTGATATGGCACAATTCTGTTTGCAACTCGATCATTTGACCTTGACTCAATTATTATATGTTGTTCCTTTCTTTTAAAATACTATGTTACTTAAGCAAAGTTATTATTTTTTAGCTATTCTTTCGATTGGTATCATAAAAGTAGAGTATTTTTTTTTCCACATGTAAGTCGGTTCGATTCCCAGACAAAGCAAGTAATTTTTAGAAAATCTATGAATGCAGAATTACTTACTTTTAAAAATAAAATGAAGTCTTCTTTGAGCAAAATTCACTATCTACGATATTTAAGGTACTTCCCCTCCATGGCCCATAACTTTGGGACACCCTGTATACTTGCGCGCCTTAGCCAAACAATACAAAATATATTTCTTGTCCCTAGTCGGTTTGACCTCACCCGTGAGAAGAGACGGGGCGAAAGGTCCTGTTATTAGGTAATACACGGCTAGACTTATATTATATAGCCTACCTATAATATATTTTAAAAGATACTGTAGGACACAGCCAGTTTCCAGACTCCGCGCTCCACCACCAAGTCAACATAAGCGGGACACACGCCCGCGCTTATACACAGAAACATAAACAATACTCAACAATAACTTAAACCACTAAAGGGCTCTGTGTGTCAAGTATCAGATATTTACAAACGTGAGAAATTTAACTGTATTTTGTACTGGTAAATAATTCATTTTTTGCGCTCTTTTGATACTATAATAATAGTAGGGGAGCCGAAGAGGGGATTTCGGGATTTACTCGAGCGCGTCAGATTAAGATACTGGAGATAGCTAGTACCCAGATAAGTACCTCCACCAAATATAAAAAATCTATCTATGTTCGAACGTGAATTATAAGGGAACAAAATTTACTTTTGTCATATTAGGCGCATCACTTTAGATAATTGTCAGATTAAGATATGGTAGAATCAGAACATAGAGATGAACCATATACATCTAAATCTGACGCCCTAACACCTTTAGAAATGCCAGTTTTTTTGTTCTTTTTTTTGATAAAAAATGAGTCGCGATTTTTATTTTTTTAACTTTTACGTACTTCCACCCCAATCGTGTAAACAATCAGATTTACAAACGTATATTATCAATCATATTTCCTAAATTATTTTTAAGTATGTAAGTATGTTAAGCTGATTTTCAATTTATTGAATCTGATTCATAGAATCTATCACTAACTGACGCGCTTAAGTACGTTCATACATCAGTATTTTTTTAAATAAATTTTTATTTATCTATGGTCGCTTCCCCCACTGATGAAACACATCGGTCTCATACAATTTTTTTCTTCTTATCATCTACCAAATGCAACCCAATAGGTCTCTTTGACGCTCGAGTAAATCCCCATTTAGCATCGTCGCCTCCCGTACTATAATAGATATTAACTTTCTCAAGATCGGATTCGTAAAAAAATAATACTTGACATACTTAAAGCATGTTTCAAGTTTGCCTAAAACATTTATAAGCTTTACACATACCTACAAGCAAATCTTTCGACAAAATTACGAATTTTCAATATGTACATTACCTATAGATACTTTGTCAGGAGTTCGTATAGTCCGATAATTTGATCAGCCGATTGTCTGACGCAATCCTGAAAGGCGAACTCAATTCTGATCCAAATTAACTTAGGTTTGCGAAAGGTCTTGCAAAATTGACGAAAGCCTTTAGGAACATTATCTTCATTTACCATACCATTGGGCTTGGCTATAAAGTTATCTAACCTAACTTAATTTTGAATGTCTAGTTTCTGTTAGTATTTACTGACTTAGCGTTCAAGGAATAAAATATTTTTCTAATATATAATTCTATGATATAAATGAAAAAAATATCTATACAAGATAACAAGTAGGTAATAACAGTTTACAAACTACAGGCTCAGAATATAATATAATAATATCAATTGATGATTAATTACGACACAAGATAGGCTTACGGATTGGCATGCCTCTAATTATAGAACCAATTAATTTGTCAATTGAAACCTCCGACAGATTATTAAGTCTAGTCTATAACTTTAAGGTCAATACAGTTAGTATTATCTATTAGCTAAGTCCATATTTTCCCTAGCTAGTGTATAAAGCGCACAAAGTAACAGATTGTGTATAATTGACGACCTCAGCGGCGCAGCGGGCGAAGGTCCACCTGCGATGCAAGAGGTTGCAGGTTCGATTCCTACCTCGGTGTCCAGCTATATTTATTTATCTTCTTGAGAGCCGTTGGACGTCAACTGCTGAACTTAAGCTAATAATAATAATAATAAATATATTACTGGACAATTTTACACAGTGACATCTAGCCCCGTGGTAAGCTCGAAGCTTGTGTTACGGGTGCTAGATTTCTGATAAACTTAATATAATATACATCGAAGATTATTAGCTTAAAGACGCTAACTTAAGCCTCTAAATATTTTTACATATTTCGTTCAGAGGCGGCCAGTATCTGAAACCATATGCAACAGCAGCTTGCACTTAATCTAACTCTTAACTAAGGTATGGTAATCTGTATTAGAAATCAATACAGGTGTCATGAAACAGATTCGAATGTTAGCTATGTACAGAGTGTATAGAAACAGATACTGTGATTAATGACAGCCATCTCGTCTTCGTCTCACTCGATTACCTCAGTGACACATAGATGCACATGAGTGGGGTTGCTATCTGTCAAAGTCGCAAACGCGGACATCTCCGATATCTATTAATATGTACCCATCATCATCAAATACTAGTATTAATTTCTATTTTATATCGTGAGGAAACTTTGAACATGAATAACATGTGACATTTAGAGTTGGTGAAGATTATTAAAACTAATCGATCTAAAATAAGATCACCAAGATGATAATAAAGAATAATTCATTCATTTGAGAGGTTGCGGGTTCGATTCACCCACGATTCACCCATAGCGTTACCATCCATCACTACATAGTACCTATAAAACAAAGACACTGTCACTGTATTTGTATGCTTCAATCTTTAAAACTACGCAACGGATTTTGTTGTGGTTATAGGTAGAGTGATTTAAGAGGAAGGTTTATAAGTATGACGAAGTACCCGAGGCGAAGTGAGGGCGGGTCGCTAGTAACCAATAACTCTTAAGAAATCCATTCGTTCAAGTAAAATATTCTTATATATTTTTTTAATTGAGGAACAGCTACTTATACTTGCTTGGTTAAGAATGGTTTCACAGGCTCTTCAAAGCAAAAACGTGCGTAGAAATATGTACTCGTATTACCATGTTAGATTAAAATGTACCTATCGTATAGGCAGCTGTATGATCAGATTTAAGCGCTTTGGCTACTGGAGTGGAAGCAAGGAAAATGAGTTCGATAATTACTTGGATACACGAAAAATATGGAACACTGCGCTCAAGTGGAATCGATTATATCAATCTAGTTAATAGCAGGGCTTAAGTAAGGCTACTTTTAAATTTATATTCTTTAATAGTAGGCATAATAGGTACAATATACATTAGTGTATAATTATAAATTAATTAATTAATTGGTGTGAAAGTGCAAAGGAAACACAGTAAACTTTATAATTTATTATATCAAAATAAAATAAATATATCTCGATCTACACATTTTACATATAATAATATTTATTTTGAAAAATCAATCTTTATTAGGTAGAGGTAAAACGAATAAATATCTGTTTTACCTCTAAACTTTAATTAACGTAATTTCGTTTGATATATTGAATAGAGAGAAAAACCAGATTATTCTTTAAATCAAATAAGAAACTTCTCAAATCATAATAAAAAGCTTATACCTACTTAATACTGAAATAAGAGTAGTTCCGCTTAACTCCGTTGCAGTTAGTGAAAAAGTTAATCTCAAGTTTGATTGCACCGAATAAAATTTGTATTTTAAAAGTTGTTTTCTGAATAAATTTCATTAAAACCATTTTGCAACCGAAAATACATCTTACGAAAATATTATCTTAAAATAAACTACCTAATATATGATCTTAATAGGGGTTGGCTTTATTTGAATATTGAATATACGTGTAAGTATAGGTATTAAATATATGATAGATAATTTTATTATTTTAACCTTCAATCTCTTATGCAAAATAGTCCACTGATTCAGGTAAAATGCAGTTAGTATTGTTTTGTATATTCACATTTCTTTTAATCAGACAATGATAGACACATTTGCTTGCACGAGAACGTGTTTTTTTTTTACAATTAAAAAATGGATAAAGTAAAACCTAAGACATTTAAAATGTATTGGGTTGTAGTGTAGGCCTTAACAGTACATATACATAAATGAAGATACAAACTGTTAATTTTAAAATGAGTTAAACAACACTTAGACGGGATATTTTACTCTAAAGCACCCTTCCCGTTGCTCCCGAAATCCTTTGACAAATTAATTTTACAGCCAAAATTCTACTGCTACGGATGTTGCAAGTTACTCATTTGATCGCATAGTATCCTACTTTGCCAATTTGTTTTCTTGTCATATTCAATTTTCCGCGAACGTGAACAAGCAAAGTTTAAAGGAAGATTATGTGTTTATATTTTTTTAAATTACTTACTTCCGCCTGACCTAATATTCCTTTTCTGCTCAAAAAGTTCAATATTGGTTTTGCTCATTTTTATCTTACCTGGAGGATTACCTTCTAAATCTTTTGACGTTGTATATACTTATCATCTTATTATCATTATATATTATTTACTATTACAAAGGTTGTGTTCATAGGCTCAATATATAATTTGACGACTTCCTACATTATGCATTTTCGTATAGGTTTTGCGGCACCAGATTTTCTAAGACCCCATCCGGGTGGTTTATGCTTTATGTTTATAGCAATAAATTACAGGTCTAACCTTTTATAATATAGAGATCTTTATCCATGTTTATGAGGATACCAAATATTTTCCGTTTTATCTCAATCTTTCCCATTCCATAGTTCTATTTCGAAATTCTGCTGTATACTTAGTTTTGTTTCTATTACGGAAGATAACCAGAACCAAAATATACTTCCACAAATGGATTGAAACTTGATGGATTCTGTAGTCTGAATGAAAGTGTATTAAACTTACGAAATTTTGAATCGATTGTATCAAAATTCAAGGAGCATTCTGTGAGAAACGTTGTTCTATACGTTTATACGAGTAATACTAGTTTTCCATTTTTTACTACAGAATACGGAATATTTCTTAGATAGGTACCAGTTGTATAACTGGTCTTATTCCAGGTAAATTAGTTTTGAAAAGGCATTCTGTTATGGCATTGGCATAGCAATATAAACAATTTCGGCGATTTCATAATTAACGTGGTTAAATTAAGTACTCAGGTTAACTTAAATAAGACAATATTATAATAACTTAGATCTTCAACAAAACACAATCTCGCTTTCCCTTATAATCCTTATACTTTACCTAGCTCAGCAATTCAAGAGTTCTTGAACTAAATTCATAACTCTGACTAACTAAAACAAGGTAAATTCACTGATGTACTGAACTCCTATAACTTTGAATTAGATACACATAGTATACTAAGTTTGCAAACGAGTCACGAAGGTAAGGTCTGCGAAATGCTCACCTGAACGCTTTGCTATTGAAACCAAATGTACCCAAGGTACCAGAATATTCTATGAACTTGGTGCAAAAGACTTGGACTTCTCGTCCATAAAAAAAATAATTAAATGATTTTTCAAAGATCTTAGATAGATAATTCTAATTTTATTAATACCTAATTTATTGGAATATATTATTAAATGTGTAAATAATTTAATTTCTTATATAAGTAACAATTGTAATTGGTTTCTATAAATCGTTTTTGTTACTTAAACAATAAACAATAAGATTTTTATATTAGCGGTCTAGTATTTATAGGTACTATTAGTAAAACTCTATTATATTAGTAGTGTTTTATCATTGATAAAGCACAACAGTTTTTACTGGTGATTAAATCATTTTAACACGATTGAAAGTAATCCTGCGTTTGGTAATTACGCTTCAGCTATTGTTCTTATAGAAATATGTGCTAAGTCAGAATTATTTACAAGTGATAATTATTCCGCAGGTTTCCCTCATGTGGATTTGTTTGCTTTATAATGATGTCATAGTTAGGAAATAAAATAATACAAATAATTTATAGCTGAATTATTTGTATTATTTTATTTGGGGAACAAACAGTTATAATATCTTAGAAACTAATCTTCTTATAAAACTACTAACCAACTAAATGCTCTCATTTACTTAATGACTTTCATAGCTTTTATAAATAAATTAGTATTACTATTGATAAATTTGTAACATGGTACGGTTCTCATTCTGTATCTGTGTATTAGCAACATCCGCTTGCGAAACCATCTCAATGATAGTTAACTCAGCGAATTTTACCTCAATATATCGAGAATAAAAAAGACTACGATATTGAAAACTCATTTTCCGTGATAATAACTGTGATGTGACCAAACCCAAAGGGAAACATTTTCCTCCAATTGTAGGTACCTACTACCTATACAGAATCGAGCTTGCCCCGATAGAGCAAACGTTTCCACGAACTAGGGTAAATGTAACCGAATATAATAAAAACCATATGACAAAAAAGGGTTCACCTTTTTGTCAAATAACCAGCAAAAACAATATTCTATGATTACAAAGGGTCGCAGTATTTATGACCGTTATCTAAATATCTAGAACAATGAGATAATCTGTTCGAAACACGTACAAGGATAACGAATATTACATTTGGAGCGTCTATTAAAGGCGTAGATAAGTGACACGACGAATGTAGAAAAATAGGAAAATCTAGAAAATAATAATGATAACGCTTATGATAAAATTCTGTTAATACCTTACCTACATCATACGTATAATTTCCGTATCGATTATCTTCAGACAAAACATTTATTGAAACTATTTTACGTCCTGTTAAATAGGAAAGATAATGGGGTAACTGCGCAAAAAGAAGTAAAAATACAAGTTAAATATTTAGTAATCATTTCGTACGAAACCTTTAGGAGAGATTCTGCAAAATGCCTTCGTAAGCACCAATCAAACAAACAAAAATTACAATAATTGCTCACAGAGTATAAGTCGATAGATAGTTCTTCCTCAAAAGTACTGTCATTCAAGTTACCTTATTTCAACACAAAGTCTCATATCGTTGATTTATGGTCGTTTTTGTTTTTCTAAGCAAGGACAGTCGATGTCTAGAGATCTCTTCAACAATGGCTTCATCAATTCTCACTGCCAGTCACGTTCTAGCTCAAAATGAAAGAGAATCTAATCTTTTTTCTGCCTGTGCAAGTGATTGGGAGCGAAGTATAAAGTATATCTTAGATTGGCTTTACAATACTATTCAGCGAATAACCTACAGGCGGGATTGGATCTCTTTGCATAATCAGAGCCAAATCAGACATGGTCCTTTTGTTAAGAAAGCAGGCAGATATTTAAAAAAAAGTAGCAAAGTGCGTGTCGGACTCGCCCATGTAGGCTTCTGCAGCAATTATTTAAGAAATCTTATTGCGGTTCACAGTATTGATACATCTTCTTACCAAATTTCAAAAGTTTAGCTCTTAAACTACTAAGTAGTTTCGGAGAAAAATGGCTGTGACATACGGACGGACGGACGGACAGACATGACGAATGTATAAGGGTTCCGTTTTTGCCATTCGGCTACGGAACCGTAAAAACCGAATAATAAACGCGTTTAAATGTTTATATTCTACTTAATTACACAGGGACTTGGAAAAATATAAAGTAATGTAGGACCTTAAAATAACAGATTTGTTAGATAATACACATTCATTTCATTCATTAATTCTGAATACACAATTACATGAGAATTACAGTACCATGTAATTATATACCACCCTCAAAGACTACATTTTACACCCAGGGTGCTTTTCTACCAATCACCAGTACCATTTTTTCAATGTAATTTTTAAATTGAAACCTGCTTTCGTGGTAATTTGAGCGCAGGTAAACAGTTTTCCTTACAAAGTCCACTAAATCGAGGAGCTAGCTTATCGCCCCGACGCGACCAGCAGTCGAAGCTAGCCGCTTATGATTCAATCAAGGACCTTTATAATTTGCCGATGGGTCGCTTCGATAGGTCGGTAATTTGAATTAAGAACTTGAGTACTGATAATTCATTGGTCGATTTGAAGAGGGTGTCGGGTCAGGTCTATCAAACATGGAATCTTGAAGTTTCCGAGTTTGAAGGCCAGTTCCTTGTTTGTTTAAAACAGTTACTACACTGCAAAAATTGCAGATATTAAATAAATGGATGTTGTTAGACAGAAATTTACAGATACAAATTGATATAAGTATCTGTTATTAAAATTGTACCTATGATAACGAACTATTATTTTATAGCCGTCTATACGGCTACGAGTACAAAGATAACTATGAAAAACTTACTGGTATTTACCTATGCAAGACGTGTCGTAGGACCAATGAAATCAAAATCAATATATAATTTGCGTAGAACTGTCTATGAAACTATTTAGCAATGCCTACAAAACGTAGCAATGTCTACGATGAAACGTAGCTATGTCTACGAAGCTACGGCTACGTAGCAATGCCTACGAAAAACCTTGCTTTGTTTGGTTCGGGTGTTATGTACGTGTAATAACAAATCGTTTCGTAAATGTATAACTACGTCTGCTGTATATTCTATAAATTGTGTTAACAAATTAAATACCAATAATGCGTATTGCAATAATTAATTTTTTATAATATGCTTTTTAGCATAAAAAGCAAAATTCCAATTATTTAAAAGTACCCAGTCGAAATAAGATAAGAATTACAAAAAGACTAACTATCAGAAATCAATAACTAACCATAACTACTACTAAATAGTTAACACCCAAGCGGCGAACGCTTATCTATTAATTCTATAGTTTTCTCGCTTTATAAACCTTCCCTTCTACAAATATTTCACGAACAGAATACGAAAAATCTGCATCTGTTCTCGAGTTTTAGCGAGACTCACGAACAGCAATTCATTTTTATTTATAAAGTTACATTCAACTCGTGTATTGCTCAAAATAATACAGTGCGGTAGTATCTCTTATTTATAAAATAATCCAACAAAAACCTGTATAAACTTCAAGCTATGTAAAAAAATATAATAATAAATATTACCTTGAAGTTGCTTTGCGATGCTAAAGAACACTTGGTAATACTTCAGTTACGAGCTAAGAGCATCGTATTCGCGTTATTTTGTCTTACCCGTGCTTAATAACTACTTCGTATGGCTGGGACCTGTGTTAGAGAATATTGGCAAAGTTTCGGCAACACAGTTGCACTAGAAGTACACTACTAAGTAAGGACAGACGTGTACGACAGTGAAACTGTATACATAATAAGTAAATTAAATCAATAAATAAATATTGCTGGACAATTCACACAAATCAATTTTAAATCACACAACACAATCGCACACGCCATTGACGACCTCTGTGACGCAGCGAGCAAACGTCCACCTTCGACGCAAGAGGTTGCGGGTTCGATTTCCGCCTCAGTAGATTTTTTTTAACAATCTGCACAAATTTGTTCCTTGTTACTGGGTGTTATTTATGTATAATAAAAAATCTATATATTTATGTTAAATTATTATTAAATATATCAGAAATCTAGCACCCGTAACGCAAGCTTCATGCACCACGGGGCTAGATGTTACTGTGTGAATTGTCCAGAAACTTATTTTTAATATTTATTGCCGTGTAAGCTTTGTAGCTGACTGTCCGAGGTGTTTGCGGATACAATTTCCGATTTGTAGAAACTTACGTTACTTTCCTATTAGTTCTGAACTTACTGCATGCGAGCTACAGTCCGTTTGAGGGCAAGCGCAAAAATACGCGCTGGCCAAGGGCGGGTTGATGAAAAACACATGTCCTTCAAACCTTTTAAAGCCTCGAGCAGACCGGATGCGTATACGTACACGTAAGCGTAGACGTGCACGTACCACTGAGTTGTAATGTATAGGAATGTATGTGACAGGACACACTGCACGCGCACGTCACGTTACGCAATCGGTGTGTCCTGTCTAATACATTCCCATACATTACAACTCAGTGGTACGTGCACGTCTACGCTTACGTGTACGTATACGCATCCGGTGTGCTCGAGGCTTTAACCTCTCTGAGAATACCGGTTTCCTCACGATGTTTGCCTTCACCGTTAGAGCACGTGTTTTCAAAGCGTTTTTTTATATGAAGAAATATGCAGAGGTTTGCGGCGGGGTTTGACCCACGACTTTTGGTATGAAAGTCGAGTGTGCTCCCTTTCGCCAAAATGGTTAACGGACATAGATCCGTTAGGTGGTTGTGTATTATGTATTTATATGTATTAAACCACACTTAAAACAATACCGTAGCGACCTCAGCGTGTTTCTGTACGTTTATTTTAAAACATTTGTAGCTCTGGTCTGTATTGCGGAGCTAGCCTTTAAAACTAGTATTTACTTTCCAAGTTACGTTGTTGGACTATTGGAAAGGTAAAAGTTGAATGAAGTTTTTGTTCTGAATCTGTACAGAAGAACTGTTAACTGTTTTAACGGCGAAACTCGGCTTTTAATAATTGTTTAAAAACTTGAAGTAGATTAAGCTAATATAAAAAATATATAATGTACATTATCATTAAACCGAAAATTGGTTTGAACGAGATCTAGCCAGTTGTTTTTTTATAATCATAAACTTATTCATATAAATAATTTTTGCGGAGGCCTACATGGACGAGTCCGACTCGCACTTGGCCACTTTATTATTAATTAATCTTAGTCCGAAATTAATCTAAGAATCTGTTACTAGGAGATGGACACTTTGCCAACAACTTGCCTCCACCCTTACTTCATAGTCACTATCCAATGTATTTCGTCAAGTTAAGCAGATTTTAGCGGGCCTATAAATACAAGGTAAGGTACACACGACCCTCGAGTAAGATATGAAAGGTCGGAATATACATAAATAGAGGGGTTTATACCGACTTCACCTGCACAGGCGGGTTAACGAAGTTAAATAAGAATTGTGATTTTTATGAACAAGGCTCCGTAATCTGACGTTTTCTCTTGATGTAGGCATGATACAAAGTTTCGCTATTCACCACTAGGAGCGCTAATAAATTTTCATAAAAAAAATAATTGTCAACGTTAGGTTTCCGTGTAAAATGTTAAGAGTTAGATCTCAGTTCGTAGAATTTAATGTAGTTAGTAAGATAAAACACGTTATTTCATTATTTCGTACATAAGAAAACACATAACCAGTCCTTGAGCTTTATATACTTACACAACCTACACATAAAAAAAATCTAACCTGAAATCGTATAAATTTTATACGATTCCTGTTTATTGATTAAAAGACAAAAAATATTCCCTTACTCAATAAAGAGTATGTACTCGTATGTCTCTTCCATCTTACTGGATAGGGTTATACATGTAGTGTCAGGGTTCGGTAGGTACTAAAAATTAAATGACCTAATACACGAGTTTGTGTGTTGCCAATCCCATCACATTTGGGATTTTTTCCATCTAGTCTTCTAGGACACAAGAGTAGCAGGTTCGGTACTCTTCCATAAACATAATAATAAAGATACTTACATAATCGTATATCTGAGCGCTAACTAGAATAACATTTGTCAGTAACAGACAAACAATATCTCCAGGTAAGTATATTTCAGCGGATATAACAAGTCTCACAACTAACTAAGCAAGAACTCGTTAGTAATGTCAATAAACACTTGCCTTCACCTTCATAATCCCGGCTGGAGTAAAGCTGGCTTACCATATCGGTACAACATTACAACGACCTATATTTATATTACATCTCACTACTGGGCACGAGTCTCCTCAATAGAACACGTATTTAAAGATAGGTATATACAATACAATACAATACAAAACACTTTATTGTACACCAAAAACAAAAAAAACATGAATAAAAACACACAAAGAGACACGTACAATAGGCGCCCTTATCGCTAAAGAGCGATCTCTTCCTTATATAATATGTATATATTGGTGTTGTGGATTTTATTATAACGACCTGTAAGTATATATTTATATAAATAATAAATGGTAATCTCGAAGTTTGTGTTACGGGTGCTAGATTTCTTATATACTGACTATAAATTATACATACATAGATAGATATTTTTATTATACATTTAGTATATAGGTATATAATATATAGGTGTTGTGGATTGGTTGTAGCTATTATGGAAACGCACCCCATCATAACTTACACATTCCGATATTTATCTAGATAGTAATGTAAGTTTTTACACAAATTCACGCAACACTATTTGGTTAGGTATATTACTTACGAGCATATTTATTATATTCAGGATAGCGACCCACATAAAAATGGTCTATTGTAAAAATTGCGGCGCTTTAACATATCAACCAATTGTATGAAACTCTTCGCAGAATTATGCTCGGTAATCGATATTCTATTGGTCAATATTCCACACGTCGGGAGGACAAAGAGCCTTAACCCCAGTTTAAGCATATTTCCCAGCAGGAGACAGGTATACCGCCCGCCTACCTCGATAAGTTATAGCTAAGCCCGGATCTGCATGAATACTAGCATCTGCAAGTCCCATTGGTGTGATCTTTATACCCGGTCCTAGGTTTGAGGTCGTCAATTACTATCACAACGTTTTTTAGAACGTTGGTTAATCGTTTTTGTTCTAGTGTTGGTTGGAACAGGTTCTTTTTGAGGATTTAAGAGGCTAATTTGATCATTTCTATTGTTTAAAAAATTATATACTTATCAGAAAATATGAAACTTCATATAGGTAACACGTAGTAGGTAATAATCGCTTTATTGATGTTTTACAGTGAAGTTTCAATAGAGATTGACTAATTATCTTCATGCGACGTGCCATCACTTTATATTCATAGGTGAGAAATCACAATCACAATTTTCAAAATAATGTTAGTAATTTTCAGACTATTGGACAGACTTCTTTGCTACTTTTATAAATTAGCGTAAAAGTGTAAATAATAAAACAAAACGAACCCAACACACAACTCAGATCAGAAGTGACCGTCACACCAAACATTCGTCGCGTTCAGATTCTACAGCATATTTGATTATAAATAGGAATGACCACAGTTTATTGAATTATGACTCAGACGGGCGGCAGTTAGAGGTTAGCGTACGATATCTGCCCAGGCACGAAAATGTAGAACTGGCATACGTGGACACTAAAAGCAATCTCTCAAAGCTAGCCTAAGACCTCTAACTTCGACGCTGAGCCACACTGCGCTTGAACACCTACTCCAATCTCACCCTAAAAGCCTGCCTCGTAAATAAAGCCTGTCGAAACGTTAGCACGCAAACTAGAGCTTTTACTTTTTTTAGAAATCACTATAATAGTCAGGGATCCGTAGTACATGGAAATCAAGTGATTACTAACAAGCTAATTTTTGGTGAGTAGCTTCGTTTCGATGAGACGTCCAAAGATATCCTATACCCAACTCTCGATTGTGGTAGCTAACAGAGATATCAAGGATTAAAAAATTCAAGGATGTGAAACCGGGATAACGGACCACGAAATTTGTAGGACAATATGTTATATCTCAAGATAATTATCTAAATTATATAAAAACATGTTTGTCCTACAAAACCTATGGTTTGATCAAAGAGTCCGCCATTTCCAAAATGTGTCGAAAACGAGGTCAATTTAAATGATTACTATGATTACTAACCAGCTGATTTTTTGTTGTATACTTAATTAATATTTATAAAATCTAACGGACATATTGTCCGACAAATTTCGTGGTCCGTTATCCCGGTTTTACATCCTTGAATTTTTTAATCCTTGATATCTCTGTTAGCTACCACAATCGAGAGTTGGTTATAGGATATCTTTGGACGTCTCATCGAAACGAAGCTACTCACCAAAAATTAGCTTGTTAGTAATCACTTGATTTCCATGTACTACGGATCCCGGCCTATAATCTTAGTAGGTACAATAAATTGAATATTCACAAACAGCCACCGAAACAAACAGCTCTATCCCCGAAGTAACAGAAACAGCCAAATACCAGACCGCAGCTCAAACCTCTTGGGACAATTCTGCTTCCAAATGCTCCATAATATAATTACCTATGCATTGCAGGCGACGTCAAAACTCAAGTAAATTCCCTGGGCGTTTCATATGCACTAATTTAGTCTAAGCCTGCCTACGGAGGCACAAACACCTGTGCCGGCTAATCTGGCTCTTATTACTCGGCCATGCTAACTGGGACCTTGTGGGACTATCTTGGAACGCCAGGGTTTAGGTGCAATTTATGAACAAAATGTTAGGCACTAAGACTGTTTAAAAGATGATATTACGTTTTAGTGTGTATTTAAGAAACGCTTCGGTCTCTCTGTATAAAAAGGTTAGGCTTACCATAGTTAACTTGTTTTGAGAAGCTACATAAATAATATAGATATACGTTCATAGGTCGTTTCAGAACGCCTACTTAAATTGCTGAAGAAAAAATGTTATGTAGTTACTGAAATCACTATGTACACAAAATTATATTTTAGTACTCACTTTCGTGCCTTGCACCTTGCAAACCAAGTTTGCAAGTTTAGCTGTAGTTACGTCTGTAAAGTAAATATTATTTCCATATTTAGTTTCATTTAAAATTAATATATATGACGATAAAATCTAGTTCTAGAGGCTAGCGAATTCAAAACAAAACAGTTTCACACCACGTTACGGGACGTTGCTACGCTTAGGTGACTATAACCTGCTATAACCTCAGCGGAGTTTCACGGAACATTCTTCACCGAGACAGATTTTACAGCTTAACCATAGAATGTCGAAATAGACGTGCTTGTACCTACCTACTTCCGTTCCTAGAACCTCTCACAAAATACTCCGCTATGATTTTACTACTAACCCCTGACTTTACTACAGCGGTACTAAAACACAAATCTTATATTAAAGCTACCCTTACACTGCAACGTCTTTTATGTCTCAAGTCCACCCTTGCTTAATAACCGAGGTACCTATGGACCTACGGAATTCTCCTCCAACTTTAAGGGTTACTACGAGTTAGTCGCTTACTTTTTGTTTTATGTATTTCGTATTTACGAGGCGTAATCTTAAATTATCCCACCCGAAACGTGATAAGTTTCACAAGCAGATACGACGGCAAATTGTCCAGTTTTGAACTTTGTAAAATTCAGGTAAGTGTTATATATTTATTTATTCGTTTATTGAATTTGATAAGTCAATTTAGAAGTTTCTGTTTGCCAATAACAGGGTTAGTGATCGGGATATTGAACGTAGGTGGGTCCAGATGTCACGTAATGCATTTGCGTGTTATTGTGTAGGCATAGAGGCCAAAGAACGACATAACGTATATGACCCCTAAAACCCTTAAACTTAATTTGAATAAGTTGAATGTTAAAAAATATATTTACATATATCTAATATAATTGATGGTTCTTTTCATGATATAGGGTTGTCAAGATAAAGGAAAATACAACAAAAAACTAGGTACACCGTAGAGCATGACTTTTATCATCATAACTACATCCCGTATTCCATTTGCATACTACTACTGGGCACAGAACTCTTCAATAGAACCCATTAAACATTATTACCCGTTATCAACACATGAATGTAAAAGTAAATTAAAAAAATGATTATTGACTCAAAATTACATACAAACTGAAAACATACTTACAATTCTTTCTTAACGTATTAAATATCAAATTAAATTCATTAAACTAATAAAGTATAAATTAACTTTTGAAATTTACATATTTTTTTTTATAATTACTTTTCCTTATTACAATATTGTTAATTAAACTTAGCTTATGAACTTATGTAGTAATAATAACTTATTATTAGTCCGGAGGAGTATAGGTACACCATAACACAGGTTATAAACCTAGCTTGGGTACCTATGTTTTTCTAATGTTTAGAGTCATAGAAATTTATAAGTACTACTGTTTAAAAGTTATATGTAAACCATTTATAGTGAATAATAAACTTTATTTTATATTTTTACTTTATTTTATTTTATATTGTTATTGTGGGATTTTGTATACAAAATCACCACAGTTTACGAGCGGGTTGGTAATCGCAGTCAGTAGGTATCTACAATTACACAGAACGCCGATGATGCGCAAGTTCTGGTATATAAATATAACGAGATACGGCGGAAAGTTAGGGGGTGAATTCTCAGACACCCCAAGGCAAGTATGAGTTTAATCAAAGTCAATAAGATAATTGTAAATTCCATTCAGAATTTACCGACCAAACTAAAAATGTAAATCAATAATTGCGCCGAATAGTATCCGTGCAGAGCATAATTATGAATACCGTAGTAAAAACGTCGAGCTAGAACGGGTTATAGGTTAGTTGAAGAGTAGAGTAGGTACTTTCTTTCGCGTTCAATAAACAGATGCTGCACCCGATGGAAATTTATTTTTTGCGTTTAGATATTACTTTTTAATTACAAACTAATTAATGCATAACCTCGAAAGCGATACGCTCCGACCGCGTACCAATTAAAAATTTTAATCTGTTTGCACCCCTCGGAAAAAGTTTAGATAGGTCCAATAACAAAATCATTATCCCCGAATCAATCTTCGTGAGAACGCGGATGCTACAGATTCCAATTATAGCGTTTCTGCACCTCAAACTTATGGCATTGACTAATTCAAAATTACGAAAGTGTAGAAATGAAACTCAGCGAAAACTTACACGACTAACCCTGACATTTTTCATTATAGTAAGTTTTACCATTGCAGCGCCACATCCATCGATATGGCGATTTTGAATTCATTTTTATTCGTATTCATACATTACATAAATATGCAATGTGATACGAAACCGTGCGGCTTTGACCCCGGGTACCAGCTACCGGGTAATGAAACCACAAGCTTTATAAAGTTCACAAGCTTCATAAAACTGAAAGATAATAAAATGCAATGTTGTTTACTTATAACTGCTTTAATGCATTAATTTCTGTGGTTGTTCATGTACTCTGCACTCAGACATTGAAAGTTCGGAATATATAGGTAATTAAATAAAATAAAATTGCTGTTTCAAAATTATTAGGTAGGTATAGTTGCCAGCCTATATTTTACATTTTCGAGTGTCCTACACATTTTTGATAGCATATTATTAATGTAATGATATTACAGTAGGTACAGGGCAAACAAACGATCGACATTAGTTAGTTTCAGAGTTTTGTGTTTGCTATGTTCAACAAAAAATATATAGGTATCTATCTACATTATAATATTATGTGACTACGGAACCGTGGTCCCACTGTGATGTCCCACCGGTGGGTCAAAACTTTTTCGTGGTCCCACCAAGCACACACTTGACCGTCATGTTGCAATGTGGTATGTAATAGGCGATACCTACTGTAGGTACTTTATACTAATAAGGAATTCTATTAGGAACAGATTAAGCAGGGTTTTAGCTTTCACGGGTTAGATGTTGCTGTGTGATTTGTCAAGCAAAATGTTACATATGTAGGTAATACGGTAATATAAACACTGAGTTTCAATATTAACTGCAGTTCTATATCTGAAAATTAGGATTACTTATACCTCGAGTAATTCTTAGCAAAAATATCATCGAACTTGGCCGCGCTGTCTGAATATAAATGAGTTATCTAATAGAATTGGCCTCAACTTTTCTTCAGACAAAAAATGTCAACTTTTCCATGTGAAAAATAAGTTGTTGATTGGATGGTTCAGAAGTGGTCAGGGCTGAACTCGGAATGTCTGATTAAAAACATGACCAAGACATAGAATACAGTACTAGAAGAGACAAGTTGTCATATCACTCGTCTCGGTACAAGGTACATACAACAAATCTTGTGTTAAGTTTGAAAATAAAAACGAATTTAAAAAATTAAATAAATGTATTTCTGTAACTAATAAGTTCTGTAACTAGAAGTAGTAGTAGTAAGTACATATTTATTATTAGTCACGTCAATTTATGTAGTGTAGTACCCGCATTGAACAAGAGATGGGATAAAACACGCATCACTGGTAAAATATAATAATAAAATAGTTTATGTCAGTAGCATATCCTTCTATATTTTTGCTTTTCTACGACAGTAACAAACAGCTTATTATCGCTGCCTTAGATGAAATTTCGTTTCTCAATCATCTACCTACACTACCGTAACAGAATTTAAGAACAAAGCATCACACCAACCTTGTAAGTTCACACTGTTTGTGAATATTATTAAGCCTTGTATTGTATTTTTATATAAACTGCGAACCGCGACTTTGCCCATGTATTAAAAGATGCTCCCGTAGGAGAATAAACATTGCCGCGGTTAAAATCAAAACATTTGTTATCATAGAAACACATCTTACAACTTGATAAATTAGCTTAAGTTTATTCTACCTTTAAGTTGTTATAAGATTTATCATATACATAGGTAACCTATCTACCTTTGTTACCTAACATAATATTATGTTCTGTTGGCTGTGCCTTAATAAATAAATAAAATAAAAATAAAAGGTGCATTAATTTATGTTTGATAAATGTAAATGATTGTGTGTTGTGCAAAATAAATGAATACTGGATACTAATTGACTACCTACCTACTTATCTATGTATAGTAAAACTATTTCTAAAATGAACGCCACTCCACCGAATTCTGTATTTTTTTTTCTGTATTTCCTCTCACACGTTTAAATCATCACGGTTTTGTGGAGGGGAGTTAATTTTTAGAATGGTTTTACTATACCTACCTACATTAAATTCCATTAACATATAAATCAAATTATCTTAAACAAATCAAAAAAGTAGCACATTACCACAGATCATTATAATTACCGACTTACCTACGTTCTTTTCCAGCACTCACCAATATTCATTTAAAATTTCATCCAAATCGGTTCAGCTGTGAAATATCAACAAACATCCATATATCCAAACACTCACCTTTAGATATGAGTAAGATTTATTTTCTAAAGAATTTGTGAAACAATTGTATTATCAAAATTCGTCAGCAAGCCTGAAGAGCGAACTCTTTTGTCGACGTAATGTTGTCTCAATATATTCTACCAAGGTTGCATGTAAATGTAAATCATTATTATGAAAATACTAAAGCAGGTACATTGTCAGTGACGTTTTGATAACACACAGATCACTGATACCAGTCAAACTGATACGTTATCACTATTTTTTTCTGAAACCTTCA
This sequence comes from Chloroclystis v-ata, assembly GCA_963691955.1. Lineage (NCBI taxonomy): Eukaryota > Metazoa > Arthropoda > Insecta > Lepidoptera > Geometridae > Chloroclystis > Chloroclystis v-ata. The sequence goes on along the minus strand of OY829902.1, from coordinate 2,138,237 downwards.
GAATGGTCGTTGTGGACAGACTAGCTTCATGCCGCTTCATAATGTGATTGTGTTTAGTAAAATGAAATGTTGGATTACTTTGTTTTGTGTTTTTGTTACAATTGCGGCGATACCTACTGAGGAAACAGGTATGTTCATTATATGTATTTGTGGATATATCCAATATTGTGCAATCTGCAATTTGAATTTTTTTATGATTTCATCATTTTTACCCAAGTTTATCATGTATGTAGTATTGTTTGATTTTTTAATCGAAGCGCAATCACCATTATATTTTGAGCTATCAGTACATTTAGTATCTCCTTGATACCACAAGGACAATTTAGCCTTTAAAAGTGATTAACTAAGAGATATTTTGAGCTAAACTTTTAAGAAACTATTACAGTAACTACTTCCGTTGTAGTTTTTTAGGGTTATCTCAATGGATGTCTTTTAATAGACTTTGATGATGATGAGAGAAAGGCGTGTGAAATAATTTGTTGCAGCAAGAACATTCCTTTCTTGAATAACCAAACACCATTTGTTTGTTTTCTACAACAGAAGATATCCTCTATTGGTCCCTTATTTCAGTTATTTAAAGTTAAATAGAAAGATAAAATACGTTTACGATATTTTTTATAACAAGCTGTGGGACATAAATCATTGCGATTATTTGTAGATGCATTTCATACGTTTGAGACTAGCCGACCAGCCAACAGCCTCGATAAATGTACGATTAAACACTGAAATATTTTTTTCAAATGACCAGTGGCTCCTGGGATTAGCGCCTTCATACAAACAAACAAACTCTTCAGCATTATAATTATAAGTAAAGATTATTTGTAGTTGATCTTAAACCAGACTCAAAAATAAAATTACCTATTAAGAAATTAATTAACTTTTTAAGTTTGACATTGAATAACTTGTAGTTATAGTCTGTTAGAAGCATTTTCCCTTAAATGTGATATAAGGATAATCTTATACACTTTCCCTTTATTTTTTCAGATATTTAAATATGGAGTAGGTAAAGATAATAACTACTCAAGTGTAGCTAAGCTGACAAAAACAATCGGTACGAGATTGGCAATTCGGCGTTTCTTTTGTTTATTTGTTATTTTTAAGTACAATGGGAACGCAAGGTTATTCTTAAGTTCTTAAATTTCGAAATGTTTTGCAGATTACTGTGAGCAGATTAGCTGCGTCGGAGTAGAGTACGAATGTATAGATGGAAGATGTTACTGCGCTTCTGGTTATATCCCAGACCATTTCCAAGTGCGCTGCGTAAAATGCCCAGGTAAGAAAATTACAGTAAAATTACCAATACGCTATCCATGATATAGGTACTATAAGTTTTCTAGAACTGCCTGTGATAAGTCCATGAATTTCGGCAAAGTGTGGTGGAATACTTCTACCTCGTTCTCGGACAAAGTGTTGAGCAAGCGAATAGCGAGTATTAAGAGGCCAAGCTATCTCTGAAAATTGTAATGTTCTCTCCCTTTTTATTGTTAGTATCTCTACATTACCGTGCTTATGAAGCTCTGACGTGGACGCTTGTGAACTACGACAAGTCAAATCGCACTTGGACACTGATAAAATTGTTTAAAGAAATTGTCCTTCTTCATTGTATGGAGCCGTCCGAAGTAAGCATACATTCCACTCTGACATGGGTGTTGTTTAAGCGACTACAGGATTTATGAACCGGAAGGTCGTTCTGTGTGTGTTCTTATGTGTTGACTTACTGCGATGGCCAGTTGGCCAGGCTGTCTGGTAAGCGTGGTAATTATACCGATATTGAATTCTTTAGAGAATCGTAATGTGTTATTATGATGATGATAATGAAGCTTCTTCTTTTCGTTTTTTCCCCCAAAAGCGTTTTGCTATTGCTTCACTATTGCTCATGTCTCCACGTAGAACGTCCACCAACGAGATGGACGGATGAGGTGACCAAAGCCTCAAGATTAAAAAGTATTCGTCTGAATGGATAGTTAAGTTTATTATATGAATTCAAATAGCTGGAACAACGATAAGATTACATGAATTTAAGGACAATTTGCAGATTTAGGTGAAAAATGCAACCGGCAATGTTGCAACCGGTACGGAAACGACACCCTTCACTGTTGGCAAGGGGTTTGCCAGCCTTGTTATGATGCTTATGGCAACTGGGTTTGTAGGTATGTTTTTTAAATATATATTTTTTTGGATTTTTCATATTGATGGACAATCAACACAGAATTATTAAGCCTAGTGTTAAGCTCGATGTTTGTATATCAATTTAAAAGTATATATGTAAAGTAGTACCTATAAAATATAATAAATAATACGTGGCGACCTCAATCATCTCTAATAAGCGTCATCATGTTTCATAAGTGCCTCCTAAGTGGACCTCATAGATTTTTATAATTTCTTGATACATTGATTTTCAATATAGAAAATGTCCTTCTATAACCTGCTTTATTTATTAAATGTTTTTCCAGCAGAGAAAATATGAAGGACATTCTTCTGATATCCAGTGCCCAAATAGCTATGGGGGCTGCTTTAGTCTTCGGGATAATTGCGACGTTTATACTGCTCTACAAACTATGTGCAGCTACAAATATAAGGTACACGACCTTTACTCTAAAGATACATTATTACATTTTTCCTTTTAGTTATGTATGGGGAATTGTGAGCTGTACTGACATAGCAATGTGCGTATTGTGCATTATCCCCTCCCCAGCCTAACTCGGCAGTAATAGTACATCAGTCTTTTGAGGTTTTACAGATTCTTATCAGCATAATTGAGTAATAAATAATCAATAATTTTAATTAATTAATTTTTCTTTTGTTTTTTTTTTAGATTGATAGAACTGCCGCAACGATACGATGCCTCAGACCTAATTATTTGATTCATTCAGGTCTTCTTATATTCTGATTTACAATTTATGACCACATAGATGGATAGATAGATATATAGAATTACTTTATTGCACACCATTAATAACATAACATAAAAGTGGAAAATACAATAAGAAATAATGGGACAATTGAAACGACACACACAATCTAAACGACAACGCAAACTAGCGAACCTACATTTTGTAGGCGTTACCACTCACACGCGTAACCACTGCTTGATCACATTTTGTCGTGGTGTGGTTGTGGTGCGTGTGAAATGAAAAGAATATGCATTTCTTAATCTTTAAACAGAACAAAGACCCTATAATATAAGTTATTTACATGATAATTTCAGACCGTACGGCCTCAGAGCCAGCACTTCTGGCAGATTGTCCATCGGCAGTTTACAAGTCTATGTGGACGAGAGACTCAGGGATGCACCTCCGCGGTAAGTTTCACAACTCTAACTCACGAAGGATTTTGTAGAGTTCCAATAATTTAATCAATCAATTTAAAACCAAATAAAGTATAACATAACAAACGTAGTTTATAGTTTAGAGTCACCGTAACAACCCATAAAAGTTCCACTACATCCACTACAGGAATAGAATAGAACCCATTATTACAGGTCTTAGGCAATTCGCAGTACACATAAATTGAAGTTTATATTTAAACTAGCTGACCAGTCAGAATTTGATCTTTATCCATCGAATAATGTTCCTAGCACACATTCCTGCTGAATGTGCCATACTTTACTTAGGTATATTATAACATGTTTTATGAAACATTAAGTATGAGGTATTTTACTAAAACTGTAACTTAACAGATCTAACCTTGTTTTATATCGCAAAAGTCTGAATAAACTGTTTAATTCCGCGGAAATAAAGTGTGTTTATGTCAACATTCCAGCTACACAAGGCAGCCCGCGTCAGGGTCGTCCATATACCCGGCTACCGCTTATCTTAATAATGGATTTGTAAGTATTTTATAACATTTATACTACTAGCTGTCCGCACTGCACTTCACCCGCGTTATAATAGACTAGCCGACCCGCCGACAGCTGCGCTTGCATTTTTTACGTTATCTCTAGCATGTTTAGACAGCCTAGGTCAATCAAAGTAAAACGATCACAAAACCAAAGACGGTATTTTTTAACGATTATCTTTGGTTTTATTTTATCTATGATATGATGATATATGATGATAAAAATCTAAATTAAGAAACATGTAACGATAATTCGTCATTTTTGACAAACAACTTTCCTTCTTGAGCTTGGGCATTGAATGTGTTAATGAGACCCGAGAGTCCGCGAGTACGGCTGCCGACAAACTGCTGTGAAGTTTAGCAGAACTAATTGTAAGGAATGCACCTACTTTTTTAAGATAAATAAATAAATAAGACCCACGCGAATATATGGGGTGATATTATTCCTAGGCCGGCACCACATGGCACTTAAGCACATGTCAATTAAGTTATTCCTGTAGTCTCGATAGTGCCTATCCATATCTTTTAAAAATGTTCAAAGAAAATACGTTTATTTTTGTAAGAAATGCAGTAGTTATTTGCAATCTAGCCGCAATCGAGCCGTGTTGGCTAAGTGGGAGCACACTCGACTTTCATTCCGAAGGTCGTGGGTTCAAACCCCGCCGTGCACCTCTGATTTTTCTTCTTGGAAAATTATGTGTGCTTTAAAAACACGTGCTCTAACGGTGAAGGCAAACATCGTGAGGAAACCGGCATGTTCTGAGAACTTTAAAAAGTTTGAAGGACATGTGTCATTCACCAACCCGCACTTGGCCAGCGTGGTGAATTAAGGCCTAATCTCTCTCGGCAAGAGAGAAGTCCCTGTGTCCCAGCAGTGGGAACGTAAATAGGGGTGTTATGAACTTGACTTGCAATCTAGATTTTCTAACAATCGCGATATTAATATTAGGAGGATTTTATAAGTTTTCATCATTATTATTGTTTGGTTAATTAAAACTGTAAAAATTTAATAATATGTAAGAATAATATAAAATATTTTTCTCTAAGGTTCATGATAGCAGTATACCCCCGCCACCTTATTCACCGCCTCAAGATAAACCAGAAGAAAGTATTCATACAGGGCAGAATCTGCACATCTAAGTATACACACATAGTATAGTATATATAGTAATAAGTACCTATCTTGAATTATTTGCGATATCATAGACCGGGGAACCGGACCGGGGACCGGATAACATTTTCAAATTACTCGGCTTAAACACGTTTTACGCCTAAGCGCCATCTATGAAACAATAAATAAACGTTTTTGCTATTAATTGGTGCAACGACAGGTAATATAGCGTCAGCTGTTTTCGCGCTACACGCCATTTTCCAAAACAAGTGGATTAATGTCAGGACACTCAAATTTCGGGGGATGTTCATTTGTATTTTTTTGTAAGTTGCGGAGTTGTTTTCGACTAGTTCAAAGGTGAGGGACCAAAACTAATATCGGTAATTGGAGTGTAATATGTTTCTAGGACCTAAAGCTCAATATTCTGTAAATTACGAACTCTGTTACACTTACCTCGCCTAAAATCTAACATAAGTGTGACAGTGTCACACTTACCTCGATACTCTTGTATGAGAATAACATTACTAGTGATGGACATCGTATTTTAAATGAATATATTTTATATTTTTCTTTATTTAAAATTGAAGAACGAAGGTGAAAATTGAGGCAGTGAGTTTATGAATTTTGAGAAAGATGTTTGATGATTTTTGTATAGAGTCCCTAACATTTTTTTTCCATATCGCCGCGAACTGTGATTGTTATAATATATTTGGATAGAAGACACCATGTACTATGATTGAGTAAAAAATTAAAATGTTTTTACTACTTCTGAGATACTTTTTCAATTTATTTTCCAACTAGCATAACATGATTTAATGGATAAAAATACCTGAGGCAAGTGTGACATATAATTTATTAGTGTCACATCACTATTTCTCTTAAAATCTGTTGCACTTGCCCCGTGCGGATATAAATCTTTTGCTATGCAAAAAAGAACGATCACTACATAGACCTAGATCATAAAATACGTTAATATTAGTAACGGCTCATCGAAATTCACAGATACAACAGACAATACTATAGACAACAGGAAATAAACGTGTTCTGTTACACTTACCCCAGTTGTGGGGGAACTGTGACAGTCTCCAACTTTGATTCGTTTTACTTGCATAAAGTCTATAAAAACTACTAGGAGATGTTAAAATACTTGATCAAACGTACAATAAAACAATAATTAATGTGTTAGAACTTTTCTTTTTGTGTTAAATCATCTCAGCGTAGAAATATTTAATTACAAACTTTTGAACCAATGAATTTGTGTCACACTTGCCTCGGTTTACCTTACTTGAAAATCATAGACTTTCTTACATTATTTAATTTGACCTTTATATCCTTTATATCCTGATGTAATCATATCAGTCAATGTTTTGTATGTAAACAAAAGTTCAGAATCTCTTTGTTTACAAGGAAAAAAATTAAGTCGAAATTGTCACAACCTTAAGTTTTTTTAGTTAGAATAAGACCTTATACGTATTAAATGTTTCTGTTTTTGTACATGTCGTTTTTTATTTAAATTAAGATTTTCATTGTCATACAATCACACAAAAACTATATTTAGTATTTTCTTGTGCTGTAAATGTAAGAAGTAATTCGAAATTCACTCACTTAGCCAGTGTGGTGAATTAAGGTCTAATCTCTCTCGTCAGTGCAATTAGTGCGTTAAAAAGGGGGATATTAATCACAGAAGAAATTCAGTTCTTTATTTTGTTTTTTTTTTATGTATGGCTTTATTTACGCTACCTTTAAGCATCTTTAGTAGGCGATCCATATCAAATTAATACTTCATTGCGCGCAAAGAGAAAACACGAATTCAATCGTCATACGAAGGCAAGTGTTGTGACTTTATGGGCTGGCCTGACGGTGCATAGTTTATTTTAAGTAATTGAATTGTGTTGCTAAGTGGAGATAATTAAATAAAAATAAATATCAGGATATATAAAACTATATTAAATTATAACAGTGAACATCCATACTTGTAAATGCGTCAGTTCGTAAGTGTAGTCAGAGCGGCCACTAAATCTCCTCTGTGTTCTCGTAGTGTCCTTTCTGCTAAAGTTTTGGAGATTTCTAATTCTTTGACCTGGAATTGAGAAAATAATTGCTTGTTAAGCTTTTGCTATGTTGTTCATATTATTAAGTATACGGGTCTTTATCACGTGATTTTATATTAAACATTCCGACGTTTCAAGCGCTTTGCAGTCGCTCGTGGTCACACATATACAAAAACACTTTATTGTACACCAAAACAAATAAATAATAACTAAAAAAAGCATTGCTGGACAGTTCACACAGGAACATCTAGCCCAGTGGTAGGCTCAAAGCTTGTGTTACTTATGCTAGATTTCTGATATACTTATTAAATATACATACATGGATATTTTTTTTATTATAGATGTTATAACACCCGAACACTCAGAACAAATATTTTCAGATCATACAATTTGTCTCGATGTGGGATCGAAACCCGCAATCTCTTGCGTCACAAGCAGACCTTCGGCCGCTGCGCCACAGAGGTTGTCAAATAAAGACCAGTCACCAATAGACTCCTTAAGTTCAAGTGGCTTTAGACGAGCACTGGCAGCAACATTCTTACAAGATGTCTAGTTAGATAGGTGTCGACTCAACAGTCTTACGCTATAAACTGAAAATTAAAGAATGGGACTAATAATGGCATACACTTTCAATATCTCAATCAGGATATTGTACTTTTGCAAATCATCAAATAAACAATACTCCAACATAAAGCGGGTACAATAAAATGAGTCATACCCATATACAAAATTATTATAATTATTATTTACCATGACCTGTTATTTTTCTCAATATTTAAATAACTAACAACATATACTTACTGGTGATGATTGTTTTAGTCTCACAAATTATACTTACAATTAATTCAATATCGTCTTTCTTAACTGCAACTTTTTGTAGTTCTTTCTCTTTCTCGAGGCGTTCAGCTGCTTCCTTATTTCTTCTGTCTCCAATCAACGATAATGCCTGGAATTAGGGAAAGAAAATATTAGTTGTGAAATAATTTTTCTTTTTTGTTTGTTTGTATTCTTGTTATAAAAATGCATCTTATCACATTATTTACCCAAAACTGGCATGTGAGTTTGAAGGACATGGTGGCATACTCTAACCAGCACTTGTCCGAGTGGTGGTCATGTAAAGCCTAATGATTTAAAGAATTATGTCATTTATTTCCATAAAATCCCAAAGATGACTTGGACAAATCAATAAATACAATACATTATTATTATTATCTATCAGAAGTCTCTGTGTCCCAGCAGTGGGAAAGTAAATAGGGGTGCTAATGCTATAACCATTTATATGACGATGATGGGCTAAGACTTGGAACATTGTCAAATTCACAAGGAACTAATCTGATGGTATGGCATTGTGTTTGTTTGCATAAAGTGTTAGTGGAAATACACCAACATGTTTATTATGGTGTGTGTTTATTTGTCATCTTCAACATCATAGCAACTAATAAAACATCTCAAAATTCCCCCAATAGAAATCAATAAAGTCTTGAGGTAATTGGGTATAAATGCTAACCAGGTGGTTAGGTAATTGCATTTAGTTGGCTCAGTCCACAGAACAATGTTGCTGCCCATATTCTGGCATGTAAAAATAAGTAATACTTTAGAAATAAATCATCTTTTTAATACCAGGAGATAGTTTTTTGCTGAGTAATATAAGATTTCTTGATATTTTAATGATGACTAATAATGGGGCATGCATTAGAAGGATCTCCAATGTACGTAGGTAAACTTAAATGGAGAAAGAAATTAAAAAACCCTCTCACCTCTCAAATTAATATTCTTGATCCTATTTGTAAGATCTGTAGACTTAAACATAACCTCAAACTTTTGTAATCTTTACTCACTCCGGATATGTCCTGTGAAGATATCTCTTTCTCCTCTGCATAGTCGGTAACCTTTTCTAAGTCCGCAACACCACTGTCGTGTTTCGCAGTCTTTTTCTGAGTTTTATCCTTTTCGTTTTGAATGTCATCAACATCTCCATTGATTTCTTCATCAGCCATGTTTTTAGGTTTTCGAATCTACTGGTAAACCTTGCAGAAGATAGTGTTACTTGATTTACTTAGAGTAATAGTAGTTTTAATTAAAAGTATTAATAAGTATTTTAATGAAATCCAAAAGAAATAACACAAGCAACGAAAGCAGGCACACAGGCAGTCTGCACTTCTGCAGTCAAGTCAGCCTTAGATTTTTTTTAATGTAAAACGTCAAAATATTTAAAAATATCAAAATCAAAAATTACAGTGACACACGTTTGTACCGAAATAAAATGGAATCCCCCTATTTAAAAGAAGTAGAACATTTAATAGGGTTTAATAAGTAAGCTAATAAAATAAGCTTCCGTAAGCTCAGGTTTAAAGAAACAATGTTACTTAACCTATATATATTTTTAAGGGCTGTGGATTTTGTTAAAAAAATAAATAATATTTTCTCTGCATCACCCATACCTAAGTTACCTACATAATAGGGGTGAGAGTTATTGGGTATTTTTACCATCGGTTATTGGTTGGGTATTTTGTCCCAATAACGTTAGCACCAACTGGTACCCATGTAGTACATAAGTTTCCACTGCTGGGACACAGGGACTTCTCTCTTGACGAGAGAGACTAAGCTTTATTACACCACGCTAGCCAAGTGTGGGTTCGTAAATGTGACATGCCCTTTTTAAAACTATTCAAAGGTCTCAGAACATGCTAGTTTCCTCACGGTGTTTGCCTTCGCCGTCAGAGCACGTGTTATTGAAGTGCACATAATTTTTTCAAGAAGAAAAATCTTGGTTTGAAAAGGCTGGGTTTGAAGCCACGACCTTCAGAATGAAAGCATAGTGTGCTCCCACTCCCACTAATGCCCGGTTTCCAACGGACAGTCATAAAAGCTACGACTCGTTTCTACCTAACCAATTGACGGCAAAACCCTAATAGCCAGTCACGTTCGCCAAAAATAAAAGAAGAAGAAGAAGAACGAGTAGTTACTTCTAGCCTAAAGCTTCTAGCACAAAGTGTTTCACTAATAAATAAATGGTTTCACAACGCTCAGTACCTTTACCATGAGTTGTCAAGTTGTCATAGTTAAATCGCCTGACGTTTCTACAGCGGTTACGTTAAAAAATAAAAGAAGAAGAAGAGCCCGCGCCACCTGACAGTTAATGCGGGAACTACATTATTATAGTATTAGAACCGTTCATATCTAGGCAAGCAGCGCCACATCTAACGGACTTGAGTGGCGGCGCGCAGTCTGTAGGTACAATTAGCTTTTTGAATGAGCATTTTAGTACCCAACTATCCGCTAGAGGCGCTGTTCAAGTTTTCATACAGTTTTTAACTGCCGTCGCTAGCGAGAGTAGCGAGTGTAGATTGCTAGACTAGAAGTCATGGTAGACATTACAAAGCTCTCCTAACGGAGACGGACAACCGTAAGTTATCGCTTAACCGATAGCCATCTTTATAATTGAACACAAGTTTTGTGGTAAGTATCACGAATGTGTTGTTTTTACAAAATAATAATATGATAACTAGGTAAGTATGTAAAATTTATATAAACAGTAAAATTTATTTTTGAGGTACCTAGTTACGATATTTCCTGATCACTTTCTGAAATAAACATTGTTTTATTTTTATGTTATTCTATTCTATTCCAAAAAAAACATAGTGATTATATTCTCTTTGTTCTATTCTATGAAAAGAAACCGAAACTGACCAAAATTGGCCGGTACACAACTTTCGTACGGATGGTAAGTTTGACAGATAAACTGACGTTCGAAAATAGGTAGTTAAAGAATCACCAAAGAGTGCCATTTCCACACAAATTAGTTACGGAGCGTTAAGTATACATTATCCTCCCATAAGCTAGTAACAAACTCTTGGTATTTTAGACTACGAGACGTAGGTATATTACAGAAACGGTTTAAAGCTTACCTACGCCTGGAAGGTACCTATCTTAATTGACTGTCCGTAGGTAAAACGAAAAATAATGAAATAATAAATACTTAATAAAGAAACCGGGAATTACACACTATGTACACCTATTAAACCATTGGTTTCAAACACCGATATAAAAATATGTTTTTGGTTTCAGTACATAACGTAGGTACATAATATACATGTAAGTATATTATTGCTACTTAAAAACTCCTTTGAAGCAATTCATGTTTTGAGTTAAACTCAATCCTTAACTCTCTGTTATCAAATTGTCATGGAAATGTTAAAGCTTCAACAGAACATCCTATCAAAAAATATCCTAAAACGTAGTGATTATATTCTCTTTGCATCCTATTTTAATCCACAACCGAATCAAGTCCTCTAAGTAAGAACCCTTTGTACAAGTTAAGAGCAATTTTCTGTATTGAAAAAAAATGCAAAGGAAAAAACCTCACGATATAACGGTTAGTAACCACCATGCAGACGAAGAGTTACTACTATGGGAGAAATGGATCAAAATTAGGCAAAGTGATACAACAAGGCTTGGGCAGACCTTAAACCGGCCCCCAGTAGACTTGACTATGAACGTTTGCGAGAAAGTTCGAGACAAGAAGGAATGGAAAACCACACTGGAGCATGCTCAAATTATGAAGAAGGCAAAAGTACGAGGAAGGACTTGGGACCAACCAGACCGGTTGAAGCAACCATGTTATTGCCGCCCTGCCTATATACTTCAAAGAACTGCAGCAGAAAATGGCAAACCTCGCATCATGGAGCATATTAGTGTTCCTCACTACATTCAAGTTAACGAAAAGGGAATGACTGGAGAGCCTGATAAACAGGCTCTTTATAAAGAACTGGATAAAGATTTCATGGAATACAAAAGCAAACGAGAACAGGAGCTACAGAAAAATATTCTAAAAATTGATCCATTCAAGTAAGTATATTTTGCTTAGTCATAAAATAATCGTCACTTTTAAATTATTTTAATTAATTAATTACATAACAAATTTTCAGACCAGATACCGCGCAGTTATTTGTTAAAGGAAATAGACCAAAATCACCACCACCAAAATTGCCTCCTTTACCTTTGATAGTAATCCATGCACCAAAGGATCCCGTAGAAGACAATCTAAGTAACGTGTACGCTATAAGAATCAACGATACAGTAATTTGTAAAAACATACCTGGACAAAGCTTAGATCATCTGCTCAAATTGAAAGAAGAGGACTGGCATATAGATTGTACTTCGTGGTCATATTACTTTAACACTCCTGCGAAAAGAGCTGGGAGAGCGAAATTACGTATTCAAAATCTTGGAACAGTAGCACTCAGATACTGCTGGAAAAAAATTAAAGAACCAATACCATACTTACCAGAAGACCTTTATGGCCAAGTATTCTTTTTTAATAAGAATGAAGATGTATTGTCTCCAGGACAAACAAAAGAAATATGCATCACTTTTTCATCTGATATACCGGGTATATACAGCGAATATTGGGAGCTCAGCTTTGCCAACATATGTTTCTTTGATTCAATGGCAAATAAATTATGTGTGCATTTCAATGCAGACTCTGTTGAAGATATTCAAAAGATTACAAAGAAAATAGAAATCATGAAAGACCGAATAGACAGAAGAGTTATAGTTACCTTGGCTATCGATGTTATAAACGAAGCGATATTAAAAGCAACAACTATACAACCTGAGATGTATGATTACAAGTCAATGTTTATCGAAGAAGACATATTTTTGATGAAGAACCCAGTATGCTTTTACCATCAAACAGAAGTTGCAGAAATGTCCCGATTATACACAGAAATGGCGCCAGGTACAACATGGGACCTGTCGATTAGTAGTTGGAGAGATGCAATGATGATGAAGGATTATGATGACAGAATGAAATACTATGAACTTCTGAAAAAATCACACAGCGATCTGCTTAAACCTTGGCATGAAGGAGAGAGTTTATTAAAACAAAAATACCGTGCAATTAATGTACTGCTGGCGGAAATGGCTGATAGTATTGATAATGCTTTTAAAAAGCTTATAGAATTTTTTGCAACATCAGGCATAAAGCTCGAAGAACAAGAAACTATTTTAGGGATGCGTATTTCTTTGAGTAGTTTTGATCCTGTAAAACAACAAACAATCCATAATCTTTTTTATGTTCATTCCTACGATATCGTTGCTGATACTATTGAGACATGCGCAGGTGTACTCAGCAGCTTGGATTTGAATAGATGGATTGATTTTGATTTTTGTAAAAAATAATTGAAATTAAAGCCTCTTAAAACTTTAAAAACTGCTCTTTTATTACAATTTAATGTTCTGAATTTAAAGGAACTCGGTCCAGCACTCGCTCCCTTTGATGATGATACTTCTCTTGATGTGAGTAGGTATTCGAAACGTAAAGAGCTTCTCAATCTTCTCAATCAAATCACTCATGGCGAAACGTAGTCCTTTTTATTCTCTTCTTAACACCTACAACAAGGTATGTAAAGCTTGCGACCTAAAGGGCACCTCTATGTCTGAATGTAAGCGGCTGGTAAAACAGTGGCTACTAACCCTGTCTTATATTGACACAGAAGAATTGCTGTAGATTTTTGTTCACTTTTCTGAGTCGCCAAAGTTTATCTTAGGTACCTACCTACACTACAATAAATTACTAAGCACTAACTGATATTTACATGATTGATCACATTTTACAGTAAAACTTTTATTTTAACACGCAAGTGCCACACACTCAAACTCATATTAAATATACACAATAGCTACATTAGTTTAGTACACACTACATAAAATTCTTAAGTATGTATCATTTATTTATTTATTTACTTTATCATTTACATAGTATTTATTTATTTAGATATCATCTACCTTTTACCAAAAATTTCATAATAATACATAGGTAGGCTATGTATTATTATGAAATTTTTGGTAAAACCTATAGCATAATTAAGTATACTTCCCAACTTCATAATTTAATACGCCTACCTTGTTACAAATATTTAAAATGATGTTAACCGCACTCGAACCCCAAGACGCAAGCAATTTGCTTAGTTTGGGGCTCATTGAAATTGTAAATTATAAAATGTAAAACTACACTGTCACCTTGGCGTTACTTTGTCTGATTAACTGTGTTTGGAAATAAATTTGATTTGATTTGATTTGATTTGAATACTAGTTTAAACTTTATGATTAATTCCCTCATGTCACAGGAATTAAATTATGTACATTGAACATATTTATACTTATTATTATTTTACAATGATTTTGATACAACTTTAATTATATGAGACCTAGCTATTATTAATAAAATCAGGAAAATAAATTATGCAAGTACCTAAGTACAATAAAATTATCATGAGGTAGGCGAGACCTCATGATAATTTTATTGTACATATTTACTTTTATTATTTACTATAAACGATTTGTGATTTATTAAATAGAGACAAAATCCAAATATCATTAAAAAAAAATATACAAAACAATTAGGTACAATGATGATTTTAGATTTGTCATTATTACTTCAACTTCTGAAGTTCAATAATAAAACTAGTGTTTTATTTTTATAGTCGCTAAACTCCGAAGTGGATGTTTGCTTCACAATACCTCTCTTATCATACGTACTTGAGTGAAGACAGGGTTCGTTGAATGCTCAATAGAAAGGATTCAATGGATTAGAAGAGATTTAGCTATAATCCGCTCTCCTACATCTAGTTTCTTCGATATTGTGCCCAGTGGTTTTGTTCTCTTAGTTCTCTGACTTCAAAAGATCAATTTGAGAATCTGCGGCATAGAACTCTAGTTGATACAATTGTTTTTGCTTAATGAGACATTTTGGTATTAAATAAATAAATAAAATAAAATAAATATTAAATAAATAAATATTACTGGACAATTTTACACAGCGACATCTAGCCCCGTGGTATTGTGTTTAAAGTTTAGGCACAAAGTTACATCATAATCCATTCCTGGCTTGTATAAACCAACAAATATCTTAACATTTAAATGAACATGTAATTAATAACTATTTCAGTTTTATAGTAAAAATATTATTCCGCGGTAAGATTAATTAACCAATGTCCGCTTTGTAATATTTTTTGAGTAGCCTGTATTTTCAGGCATAGGTATGGTTATTAAAACTCCACTCTTTCGCGTTTACAAATAAGGTGAGATGGACAACATTGATAGATTTCTAAAGAGTCAGTATCCTGATGAAGCAGATGTCACATACAAATAACAGTTATATAATAATTGTTTAATTGTTTAATAGTAAAAGTTACATTAAGAGGCCGGCGTCACGACAAATTGCCCATACAAACGAATACCAAAATTATTTGTAATTCGAGCATATTTCCACGATATTATTGTATTATTATTATTTAAATAGTATTAATCTAGGTCCCTCATAGTTTTTTTTACAAAATACTTAATGAAAATGAAATTAATTTTTTATAGTTAGTATTTTGTAAAAAAAAAAAAAACTCTGTAGGGACCTAGATTAATAGTATTTAAATAATAATAATACAATATTACCGTGGAAATATGCTCGAATTACAAATAATTTTGGTATTACGTTTGTATGGGAAATTCGTCTGACGCCGGCCTCTTAAGGCAGCGATATGACTATAATTAATTCTATAAGTACTTATGTAGGTTCGCATTTATGACAAATGAGTATTATAACTTAGATTTTCCTTGGACTTGCTTCACGTAGATGACAGAGTGGCCCGGTGGGTGCCTTTGGGTTGGTCTGACGTTTCTCTCGATTGGTACATCTTCAGGACCTTCCAATTCTCGTAGCAACCCCAACTGTGGACAAAAAGAGAATTTTATGAATAACATTTATTTATGTTCATGGAAAACCAACAGCTTTACAAAATACTAATTAATAGACAAGACGAAAACAAGATGTGAACAACAAGCGAGATGACGAACAACCCGAAAGTTTACGTCAATTTGTAATTGAAATTTATGTTTTTTCCTTTTTTGATACTAGAGAGAGCTTTGATACCATACAAATTGTCGTAACCTTTCTCACGATAGAGTTCGTATAAAACTGATACTTGACACTCTGTAGGTACCTGTTCAAATCCGATTTCGACAGGTTTCTCGTAGATGATCCACGTGACACACTCCGTGTAGGGCGGAGTCGTGAGCGAGCCCTTGTATGTGAGGTAGTTACCCTCGTGTAGGTCAGCTCGGTCCATCCATGATAGGGAATCTACAAAAAATAAAAGAAATAAATCATCATGATAACAACCCATTTATCGTCCTACAACCGGGTCCGGGGGTCCCCAAGAGAACACAAATTACATAGGTATTGGGGGATTTGGTATAATTAACACGCTTACCAGACGCCTACCAGACGCCTACCTTTGTAATTTAATAATCTATTTAAAGTAATAAATAGATGTTTGCTACACTTTAATGTACAGATCAAATAAATTAAATAAATCAATTGCGTTTTATCTATGCTAATAAAACTCCTAAATGATAAATTATTGAATAATTGACCTGCAGTACGAGTATGAGAGTAGTCTAGGTAGTAGGAAAAGTATGTGTAGGTATAGTTCAACGCTATTAAAAATATTGTGCTGAAACCGACTGAACTTGGAAATATTATATGCTTTTTCTGCTGAAATATAGGTTTTTCAATAACCTCAGACCAGACCTTTAAAAACAATATTCATTTTGAAAATAACTCACGTAAACTATGACAATAATATATTATTATGTATATCCGACGTATCTGTTTTCATTTACCATAATTTATCATCATACGATTAGTTATTTCATTAATTTCAAGTATGACTCGCCAGTCATACGCTCATTAATTTGTACCTCAATTGGTGTTAGTGTTTAAATTGTCTCTTTTGTATCTTACTCTTGTGTTTTAGTATGTAAATGTGGATCTGAGTTATCTTAATAAAAATGATTTTATTTTATTTATTTATTTATTAATTGTTTCTGTATTCAAGCTTAAATAAATAAAGGCGTGGCATTCAGTTGCATCTGTCACCATACGCCAAATATTAAATATTAATTTAGTCAAATGTTTTTCGTATTTCATATCATCAATCAAAGTCTTTAAATTTTAACAAGTCCCTCAATTAATTAAATAAATATTTAATCATTCATCAAAGGTTTTGAATTTTACTGAAAATGGCCATAACAAAATAGGTATAGGGTTTCCAAAGGATACCTCAATATAGGATGATGCCCAGGATATTTGTTAATAAAAACATTCTTACTTTTTTTCTCAGTATAATGTTAAAAATGTTTTATATGGCTTTGCGTCAAGACATCAATGTTTGATGAATGGAATCTCTACCTCCCAAGCTTTTAACCCTTGAATATGCCTCGCATGTGGCCACTTAATAAATTTATTTTTCATTATTTTGGAATATAATTTTTTACAAAACTTTGCTTCTTGGGAAATTTTATACAGGCCTTCAAATACTTGGAAGAAAATTATTACGTTAAGCACAATTAATATATGCGTCTATAAATAATTTCTCACTACCTAGAACTTCTTAGCTGGGGCTGTAGTTTATTAAGCCCTATTTATTTTAAAGAGCTTGTTCAAGAGCTTAAAAACATAAACATAAGTCTTCTTACTATAATAATGATAGTCTACTTATTTCTAATAAGTTTCTGCTAAAGCAGAATATTTATTGAAATTATTTAGATTTTTTTAGAATTGTGAATATTTATTTCACATTTCTAAAAAAAACAAGTACCTATTCTGTTTTATATTATAACCTTAAGTCATTTTGGGTTAAATATGTGAGACAGGTTGTCATAACACCCCGCTTTTATGGTGCTATTTCAGCTCTAAGGACATAAAAAATTACCCGGAAATACTTGAGAAATAATATTATCATGTGTGTTTTTATGGCCTTTGTTCAGAAACTTTTTACTTAAGAGAGATAGAAGCCTTTTGAAGACAAACCTAAAGCATTACTGGGAACTATCGAATTATCTGAGAAATGCGGGACCTTCAACGAAATCTTGACTTTAGTTAGGTTGTGAGTGGAACTTTCAACGAAGCCCTATTTGAATTTGACTTTCCTCCTGTTTGTTCTTATTTAAAACTTAACAGGATTTATTTTCATACTTTATTTATTATTATTATATTGGTTAAAAGCTAGACACAGTCGCTTGCGTTAAACCATTTCAATAAAATTATGAACCACTTTTGTTTGGACGTGTAGTGCTGGTCTAAGAATAGTACTGTTTCATCTGTTTTCATCCTGAAATTTATACATTCTATGTAATGTAACAACGTACAGCGATCACTGATAGTCGTTTATCCCCTACCTTTTGACAACACACTGGCGCTGTCATAAATGCGAATTCCACTTACCTGACGTAACATTAACAGACGAATCCTTCTTCTTGATAGCCTCTAGTCCTTCGACGAGTTTATCGAACCGCGGGTTGGGCGCATCCACGGTCTCGAAGAGGAACCCGACCACCGCTAAGCCGTCGGGGTGCCCCACCGCCGCTTCTATCGACTCGTACTTGCTATTGTAGTGGACGAAGTGACATTCTGCTGCGTAACTGAAATCAACCAATCATTTTATTAAGAACCAAATAAATAATAACATAATTAACGTTAAAATATTAAAGATTAAACTTATTTAAACTCTGTGGTAAACGCGAAAATTTGTTTTGAGGGTTGGTACTATTGGTAACCTACACAAAGTTTTTTAAAACTAATATTTTAGTGCCTTTGTGGCGTGGGCGAACGTTCAAAAACTAGTTTAGCTAACACTAGTTTATGACAAAGTGTTTTCTTTCAGTGTTAATAAGTACCTAATTAGTTCCAACATAAAATAATAATAATAAGAGAAGTAAGTTATAAAGCACTTAGTAACATTGTGACTTCCTGTTTCGAGTGGACGTTACTATTTTATACGAGCGACAGATCACGAAATACATCAGAAGGCTATTTCAAGTACATTTTATTCGATCATCGATAGAGTTTATATTCCGAATCGCCATGTTCGATTTAGGAGATTGATGGTTGGTATAGTCAGGGACAGGGCTCAGATCCTATTTATCAAACAACGGTCGCCAAGGGATATTCACGCAACGCTCTGTCAATGTTTACTTATTAACCGGCGAAAAAGGTTTCGGTGGCAACATTTAGGCTGCCGCGTGTAATTTAAGGTAGGTAAACCATTGATGTCTATTTGTTTTGGCCGGGCTAGGAATAGTAAGACTCTTCCACCCGATATATGATATCAAAGACGGTCAGTTATAATGGGCTTGGTGATCACAGTAAGATGTTATCCGAGCTATGCCGAAAGATGCATGCATCCGCGGCCTCTCTGCGGCGTTTGCGTAATTTTCTTCCCACAGCCACCAAGGTTTCTCTTGCCCAATCGCTTTTACTGCCTATCCTTGATTATGCTGATGTGTGCTATCCGGATCTCACAGAAAATCAATTAAATAAACTTGAGCGGCTCCAAAACTTCTGCATTAGGTTCATTTTTGGCCTACGCAAATTTGATCATGTTTCTGAGTACCGCAATAAGCTCAAGTGGTTACCTATCCGCCTTCGCAGGAATACTCATATTCTATCCCTCTTGTACAATATCTTGTTCCATCCTTCTTCCCCTCATTATCTCAAAGATAACTTTGAGTTCCTCTCCGACTCTCACGCTCTATCACTTCGCTCTTCCAATACCCTTCTCTTAAAAACTCCCCACCACACTAAAACCTTTTATGAACATTCTTATACAGTTCAAGCTATTCGCCTCTGGAATGCTCTCCCACTTGAAATTCGCAAAGCTGAAACTCTTCCTATTTTCAAAAACAAACTTTATAATAATTATTATAAATCTTTATAAATATTTTATGTAAGTAAATATTAACTACAATTATAAACTTATTAGTGTTTAGTATATGTATATTATAATATATTCATATTGTATTCTCCGTAATTTATGTATTTAGTATATTTAATTATGTATTCTTATACATCTTTCTATGTTATATTATGTAATCTATTATTTAACACCACTGTCTGTATATTTATAACTGTCCAGTCCATACATAGGTTGCCTGGAAGAAATCGCTTACAGCGATAAGGCCGCCCATTGTACTCCAAATGTTTTAGTCTTAAGTTTGTATTGTATGTTTATGTTTAAGTGGTGTACAATAAAGTATATTCTATTCTATTCTATTCTAAGATGGTACATTTCTTCCATCTTCTGGTATATAACTTCAATTCATAGTCTCTTCTTTACTAAATCGGAGGTCATCTTTGTAAACTTTTCTATATTCAGGGTTATCCTTAATTTAGTTCTTCTACCTTTTTATGACAGTCTATTAGATGTTGTGTTACCGGTTTTCTACTAACACCTTTTTTTTCCTGTATCTTTTCCATCATAATATCTGGTGTAAGTATACATAAATATAGCGTGTCAAATTATCTACCTATCTGTCTAGTTGGTTGGTGGTAATACTATTCTTAACCTAATTACATGGCAGATCTCACACTATGAGCGCCCATGACACACGCTCGTATCAACAGCACGGTCAATTCAACCTGCTGGGCTGCACTGCCGAGCTTGAGCATTGAATGTGTTAAATAATATTCCTATGATTTACTCACCCGTGCCCATCTAAAACGTGTTCACATCCCGTGAATTCATCGACAGACCAATGGAAGTGCATCTGCTCAAAGATGTACTCTCCGATGAGGGGTCCTCCACGTAGTTTAGGTTGCACTGGAGTCTCGAACGCGAAGTATGCTGGAAACAAAACGATAAAGACTCTGATTAATGAAGTTGGAGACTATACTAGACACCGCGCCATTGTTAAAGTCAGAAATACGAGTACGCTTGGTAGTCTATTATTAGGATAGTAAGATGAATTCAGGATGTCTTTTCTTGTCGTTAAAATGCAAATTTTATATAAAATAACAATAATAAAACGAAATGAGCTTGTCAGACTTTCTAAATACTGTATCAGTCCTACACACCTATATAGATTTGTTTGTTTCTCTTAGTTTAATACTTTGGTGCTCTGTATTTTAAAACGTGAACACCACTATAGATCGTGAAAACGCAAACTTAATTATTGAATTAGTGGACCTTCCTCCAAAAATACTAGAATTGTTTGATTATAAAATAATATTGTTACGGTACATTATTAAGAAATCTGAAACTATAATCGTGAAAATGTAAATTTCATTTAATAAAAATGTGTCTGTAGTATCAAAATCGTTTTCAGCGTAAACGTGCCTATGAGAGCACTGAAATATTTCGCTACCTGATTATTTTCAATGTCAACTTCCTATTTACAAACGTAATTACATAACATATCGATAAGACTGATAAGAGTTGTCGAACTGTATCTTATCATAAGAAATTGATTTTTACAACGCCTCTGCTGTATTTTCAAGAGTGAGGATTTTAGAGGATTTAGTGATAAGGATTTGGACAGATGTTCGCTATTAATGATTGACGGGATGTTAAAATAACTGACGCAGATCTAAACACAAACGAACACACTCAACAAAAATGTTTTGAAATATTGCCTATAAAAACAATGCCTATCAAGTTGCACTAAAGCCTTGTTACATATTTTTCTACTACTTCTAGAATCTGAATCAAACGATGGCAAATTATCTGTTCTATGTAATTATGTATAATTTATTGTCGAATGTTGATGTCGACGAACAATTACATCGAACAAACTTAACTTCTTAAGTTCCTGGTATACAAGTCTCCCGAACGAGCGCTCGATTTACAGCTTTCGGACACAAATTATCAATAATTAAGAAGAAATGGGGTGGTACTATTCTTAGCCAGTACTGCACGTTAACGTAAGTACAAAAGAAGTATATAGGAAATTAAAGTTTATTTATTTACCAAATATTCTCTTTACGAAAAATAAAATGCAATGGTAACAATCTTTCCAAGTCAGTTATTTTTTACGCATTGTAGACTGCAAACGATGCGGTATTTATCTCACATACTTACGCTAGTAGGTACCTTTCGCCCAGACTCTTAAGAGACTGGTGTCTTATGGTAACCTTATATTTCACTGTCTACACATTTACATCTTACATATTATAATTAGTTATTAAGCTATTACTTACGTGCTACGTATATGCACGTTGTGGCGCCACTTCGCGCTCTGTTTCACGGCACCACAGAATACCAGCGCTGTAGTTGCTCATGTGGCTTCTGCAGCATTATGCTGAGTGGTGACCGATTTGTGTCTATTTGTTTTATTCTTTTTTTTAGTTTTTAAGCTCAATGTTTGTAATTTAATTAAGATACAAATAAAATATTTTATTCTTATTCTTATTCTTATTCTTATTTCAATATGTTTATTTTGTTGAATAAATTTAATGTTTGAATACAGAGTGAATTCGGTGTAAGTAATATAATCTAAGCACAACCCTGCGGTTGTAATTCAGTTAAGTTAGATGAGTTTCGGCTTTTGCACTTCAATTTGAATTTACGTTATGCTCAATATTATTTTATTTGATTGTTATATGCAAAGGCAGCCTTATAAATTATGTCTGCTTCCATGCAAAACTAAACGGCAACCCGCATTAATATTCAACATTTCAATTACAGTAGTACCTACCAACCCGCATTTTACCTAAATGTGGTGAGAATATATTTATTTAAGGACTCCCAACAAAAGATTTATAAGAATTATACTCTAAACATTATTCACAAGGTCTTCGAATTTTATGTTCTTTTAATTACAGGGGGCCACAGCGTGCACATTAGTGTTAGACTATTTTATGGTTGATAACTAAACTTATATGAAATTCCTAAAGATAGGGGGTGTTCCCTATCTTTAGAAATTTCATAACTTGTATTACCTGTTGGTCCACATAACTCTCACCTGTAGATCCATTATTGAGTAGGATGCCGTTAGCCTGGTTGTCCCAATAGCCTGAGAATCGCAACGTGTCTAGGGACGACCACGTGGGACACCGACTTACTGAGATGGCGATGGGCGATTGGGACGCGCGTAGCTTTGATATCTGCTCAGCTGGAACAGATAATAAATATCTTAAAAGGATACAAAAATATTCCAAATTTAAGAAGTTATAATGGGTATATAACCGCTCGTCTAATAATCTAAGGACTTCACTCTGGTATCTAATACCCTTCTGCAATGTCCAGAATTGTGGAATTTTTGCATTCTATTCAGTCCTGAATTTGCCTGAATTTGTATGCAAATAGCGAGAAATGTAGTGTGGTCATACAGAGACTCTTTGACGTTGCTAGAGATGTGTTGTCCAGTAATATAATATATGTACCTAAAGTATTCATGAATACAAATGAATAAAGCCCAAACTAAATAAGCGCACCAAGTGAATCGACAAGATGACACATTTTCTTACTTTGACAAATTTTCGGGCTTATTAGATCGACTCCAGACCTCCAATAAATTTTAATGATTCAATAGATACACAATTATAATTAAATAAGTTGCATAAATGGGGATTTGAATCACACGTGCTTTAACGGTGAAGACAAACATCGTGAGGAAACCGGAATTTTCTGAGAGTTTTAATAGTTTGATTTTGACATTCACCAACCCGCTGAGGAGTGAGAATATCGCGCGCGAGCAGCGAGGAGACGGAGCACGGCGGAACGCTCACTCCTCCTGAGAAAGACTGCTCTTGTTGTGGTCGTAACGTAACGTCGAAAGTGTTTTTAAATGAATAAAAGACTTATGTATCTCCTGAAAACACAAGTCCTTTAGCCCGGTCAAAATAGACATTCAAGGTTACATCAATTCACACCTCGCTGAATACAAGTAGCAAAAAACTGATTTTTGCAACATTTGACCTTGAATAATTTTTTTTCCACACCTGGGATTAATGTGGATTTTTGACAAATTGTTTGTAAAAGGTTCCCAACATTTATGCCAATTTTCAGCGATGTGCAAATTAATGTAACCTTGCCCCTATTTTTGTGGCTAATTTGACCGGAATACTTGTGTTACAGTGGGAACGTAGATAAGGTGGTGAATCCTACTATGACATCAAGTTATCCGTGTATGGTCCTACTACCCAACTTGTTAACAATACTAGGTAGTGTTACGACCGCACCTAGTTACCTCTGTACTTGGCTTGCATGCATTGTGATAGAATTTCCTGTTCATTTAGCTTTGCATTTAAAGCGTTTTAATTTACGAACTGCAGGAAAATGTACGTGTTTTACATTTGAACAAGCAAGCCGAACATGCTTGTAAAGGATATTTTAGTCGTTAGATTTATAGTTGTTATTTTTGGATTGTAAATTACAAGTGTAAATGTGCTCGGTGAATATTTTGAAGTGTTGCATACCTACTAGGAATGCCAACAAATGATATTATATTTAGTGTATACAGCATTAAAAAAAATAGAAACGTATTAGAAAGCTCACAGTTGAGTACCTACTAGGATTATTTTGATGGATGAAGGAAACCCATCTAGTTATAGATTTTAGTATCTACTAGCTTCCCGCCCGGCTTCGTCCGCCTTAAAATATTTTCTCGCGGTAAAAAGTATCCTATGTCCTTTTCCTGGTTCTAAGCTATTTATTTATTTATTTCAGGCACAGCCAACAGCACATATTACAGCAATCTCTCCGCCAATTTTCAGTCAAATCGGCCGTTCTTGACTTATAAATACTGTAACTAACACGACTTTCTTTTATAATTATATTTTGTTTGTATGGAGCCTTAAGCGCAATTTATCAGTGTCAAGTGTTTAAAAAATAAAAATTATTAGCAAATGGTCTAGAAAAAATTACAATATCACAACGCAACCTTCTTTTTATACCATTTTCTAATATTTAGAAAGTTTAAGTAAGTCAATAACTATAGTAATAAAAAGTTACGAAATTGTTATTCGTGCGGACAGCATTTTGGCAATCCAGGAAATCCATCACATGTCATGTTTGGACGACAAAAAAACTTGCAGTCAACTCCAGCTATTTTAACGTGAAAATATTTTTGCGTAATATTTTTGGTACCGCTTAATTATATTACGAAACCAATCACAGTTTAATGCAATAGCGTAGGTAGTAAATTTCACGCAGAAAATTATGTTAGTTCCGCCATACTAGCTTTTAGGGATAATATATTAATTTAATTCCGAACGAGTTTTCCGTTTTATATTTTTTACTATAAGGTCAACCGGGGCAAATGCGTGGTATTTCTCGATCACTTCAAGTTAGAGCCTCATTGTGATCAAATGTACGGCATTATCCACTTTTTGAAACTGTGGTCCAATATTATGGCTATTTCTGCACAAAGTTCAATCAACGATATCTTCCCTGGAGCTTTACAGATGTTTCAAATTGGCTATTTATTTTAAATTGGAATTTTAGATGCATTTGCCCCGCTTTGGGAAAATGCGTCTTTATTGAATAAAAACTTTATTGGTAAGCTTTTCGTGATAATAACTAGATATAACTTTTTGGTTCAAATTTCTTTGCAATAGTATGATAGTTAAACTAGTCAAAAATAATAATTGACGGATTTAGAGACAATTTAGTAAAAATTGGGGAAATGCGTCTATAATTTGATAGATGCATTAGCTCCTTGCCAAATCCAGAGGCTGTCAACATTTTATTTGGGTACGGACAAACTATCAAAACTCAACAAAAGTCTAAAAATAACCGATGTAAGTAATACGATGGGACGCTAGTAGACAAATTTCTACGCATGAGATTTTGATAGAACCGTAGAACAATAAAAATAAAAATAAAACAAATAAACAATACAGATTATAATAAAACACAAATTTGAAGGCTACACCGCATTTTTTTAAATTAAAGTTAAGTATATTCTGACTTTTGTATATTTTCAAATAATAATATGACAAAAACGATATAAAAACCTCCATGATACAAGATTTTTTTGCATTTAATTTTTTATATTAAAATTTGCCGACATAAAAAGGTTGACGATATGTGTTTTGGGGGTAAATGCGTCCCACAGTCGCAATTGCCCCATAACAGCAGACGCATTTACCCGAAGAAATTAACCCTAACCTTATAAATGGAAACATTATTATTTCTTTAAATAAAGCTATTTCACTAAAAATAACTGTCTGGGTAGGTAGCCCATAGTTTATTCCTTACAATGATTATTGAATAAAATCAGTAAATTGAAGAAAACTAATGACTAACATGGATTTAGTAACTCGCCTCACGCAGTCAAAATTTGTTCAAAAACGAACGATTTTCAAAATGGCCAATTACTCGAATATGAGAACTGCCACGCCATCCGCACGAACTACATGTTCAGTATTTAGTTCAAACAAATGCAACTAGGTGACAGAAGTCAACGTATGTTGATTAGTTCTCGAATAAATTCAAAAAAACGCATTTTCCCCATGGACGCATTTAGACTGGTTGACCTTATTTAACGTATATCTATAGACAAGCAGGAAGACAGACTGACAACAAAGTACAAAGACTGACAATAAAACCATATTTTATAATGTACTTATTTCTAAGTTAATAGGTTCAAACCCCGACTCTAATTTTTTCATCTCAAAAATGTATGTACGCTCTAAACAAGTGCATTAAACGGCAAAGGAAAAAATTGAAAAATCACAACTTCAGGGGTATAATTATTGCACCCCACACACAAGTTTTTCAGCCTGGATAAGGTCAATAATGCTGAAAGGGTGGAAAGAAATGAATCTGGCCATGGGGCAATCTATATCTATTTATTAATGTCCCAAGCACTAAAGCGATCAGAATAGTATGTGTTTACAGAATACAAAATATTTATTGCATACCAGTTGTCAACAAGGTCTTAATCTAGGTAAATAGTTTCAAACAGGCACCTAACACTGTTACTACCGTTTATAAAACAACTCTATTTATACCTAAGTATTTTAAATGATTTTATTTTTATAATTTATCTAATGTACTTTCTTACTTCTATCGATACATGAGCGAGTTAGAAATGTGGAGATAGTAGAAGAACGACATTTACAGATAAAGCCAAACGCTATATAACGTGACAATAAGCACGTGCTCAGTTGGCTGTTGGGAGGATAAGTACTCAAAATAAGACCACGGTTAGAAAAAAATAGGAATGGTAATTTAATTTGACCTTTAAGGCACTACGGATTGGTTTATTGTTTATTAAAATATAGATCACAACATTACAGTAAGTATTACCAAAATATTAGGTACCTATGTCTAGTTAATTCAAACTTATTCACTAACTAACCTAAACACTTTAAATCTATTTATTGCACAAAGTTAATTCTAGCTGCCTAGTTATATTACAAAATTCAAAATGTTGCAGGTTCTATTCTGTTAATGTTTTTGGTCATCACGACACAGGCATCTCCTAGTGTGAAGACTAACGCTAATGTTTATATAATAATGTATTAATTTTGGTAAGTAAACTTTTTTTCTTTGTCCAATGTTTATACAATCTGCAGAATATTTATGGGTGTTCATGGTTATTTGTAGTTGTACTTATCTTTGTAAGCAGTGAATTGTATTGAGTACCTACATCAGATTACTGGCAACACAAGCTTCAAGCTTACCACGGAGCTAGGTGTTGCTATGTAAGTTGTCCAGCAATATTTTATTTCTGCATTTAAGTAATTTATATTTTAACATTTAGGTCATTTGGTCGGATGAAACGATTATTTGTATGTTTTACTTACCATCAGATGCAGTCTTCTTTTGTTGAACTCCCAGCAATTTCGGTGACAGCTTTATAATTCTATTTTCCATTTTATATTATCAACAAGAAACGTCTGGATAATGTCCCACTCAAAAACAATTTGTCTTCAATGTCTTGTCGAATGCAGATTAGATAAATGGCGAATGTTTATCATATTTTTTTTTGCTTTGCTATTTTGTTCTAATCGTGCAGAGGTAATCGTATTAGGCCGGGATCCGTAGTACATGGAAATCAAGTGATTACTAACAAGCTAATTTTTGGTGAGTAGCTTCGTTTCGATGAGACGTCCAAAGATATCCTATACCCAACTCTCGATTGTGGTAGCTAACAGAGATATCAAGGATTAAAAAATTCAAGGATGTAAAACCGGGATAACGGACCACGAAATTTGTCGGACAATATGTCCGTTAGATTTTATAAATATTAATTAAGTATACAATAAAAAATCAGCTGGTTAGTAATCATAGTAATCATTTAAATTGACCTCGTTTTCGACACATTTTGGAAATGGCGGACTCTTAGATCAAACCATAGGTTTTGTAGGACAAACATGTTTTTATATAATTTAGATAATTATCTTGAGATATAACATATTGTCCTACAAATTTCGTGGTCCGTTATCCCGGTTTTACATCCTTGAATTTTTTAATCCTTGATATCTCTGTTAGCTACCACAATCGAAAGTTGGGTATAGGATATCTTTGGACGTCTCATCGAAACGAAGCTACTCACCAAAAATTAGCTTGTTAGTAATCACTTGATTTCCATGTACTACGGATCCCTGACTATATGGATATTTCCTTGTTATCTGTGAATGGATTGCGTTTTATCAATAAGAATGTGGAATGTACGAAAATCGGAATTGTCAAACCAGTTTTTCAACATAATCGTCTCAACCCATATTACACCCCATTACTAAGCGAGCCAAATCACAACGCTTACCAGGCGGCATAGTGACAGTGAACAGTAGGTACCTACACAGAACGACTCTTTATTCTATTGACGACATCTGTGGGCAGCGGGCGAAGGTCTGCCTGTGAAGTAAGAGGTTGCGGGCTCGATTCCCCCCTCGGAACAAAATTTTGTACGATCTGCAAATATTTGTTCCCGAGTGTCTGGGCGTTATATATCTACAGTAGTAGTAGTATGTAGTTTATATCTGTAGAGTTCGTTAGCAATTGCACGCTTGAAAGCCGAACGCTTGACCGCATGACTGATCTCTATCTGATAATGTCCCTACGTAAACTAAGATTTAGACTACCTTAACGTTTTTAAGCGTCACATTTATTGGAATGTTGAAAGTTGCAGTACCTACCAATGTAGACAAAACATAAAATTCTCCAAGACTTATTATAACTAATTCTAACGAGTAGACCCATGTCCAACAGTAGTGAGACGTAATATGGTTTGTTTTGTTAAAGAACTAGTTTTTAATAATAGAGTTTAATTTGTTTATTCAAACATTTCATAAGCTTATTATTAAGGCAGAATTTAAAATGAGCACGAGTAAACACAAACCTTAATAAGCTTACGTCATGAGATTAACGCGTGTGCGAATTCTTCATGTAAATCTGTTTCACTCAGACAAATCCGCTTAAATCGCTAATTATGGCCAAAATGGTATGGTTTTTGTATGAAATTATACTCGTTTTGCGAGGCGTGTTGACTAAGTGAGAGCACACTCGACTTTCATTCTGAAGGTCGTGGGTCCAACTCCAAACCCCGCCGCGCACCTATGGTTTTTTCTTCTTGAAATATTAATGTGTGCTTTGTACATACGTGCTCTAATGGTGAAGGCAAAAATCGTGAAGAAACCGACATCTTCTGAGAAAGTGAAAGTTTGAGGGACATGTGACATTAACCAATCCGGGTTTAGCCAGAGTGGTGAATTAAGGCATAACCTCTCTTGTCAAGAGACAAATCCCTAGTGTCCCAGCTGTGGAAACGTAAATAAGGGTGACGATGATACTCGTTTTATTTGTTTTTTTTTTCGAATGGGGCCGATCTAAGAATAGGTAGACGACAAAGCAATATTATTTACCTCATTTCTGAAGTAGATCATCAATCAATGTAATTTTTGGTAACTTTATACCTTATCAAAGGCCAGTATTGGTTTTCCCGGACAATATCAAGCTACTCAAAAATAATAGATTTTATAATGACAGTAACACTATTAAAGATAAAACAATATTAATCTCTCTTCGTATAAGATAGGGAAAAAAACGTACGAATTTATTATCATAGGTGTTACTTCCTGAACTAGGCTTATCAATATAGATTAGAAGAGAACAAGGTATTAAAAGATATCTCTGGTATTTACTGTGCCAACTATTGCAGCTACAATGTGTTGTTTATAATTTATATTATTATTATTTGCTCTATGTATAAAATTTCTATTAGAATACCTTAAAATTTGTATTATATTTTTAAGTACTTGACGTAACTAAGTTATCAGGGCATGCTATAGGCCTATAGGCTATATTTTATAAACTATTATGTAGATAACGTAAAAAACGCAAGCGATGCTGTCAGCGGGTCAGCTAGTAACGTATAATGTATAATACTGCATGAAATTTATGTATGACATGGGTAAGAAAGGAGTAGGTGTAGATATATATGAGGTCTGACAGAGGAAAATGGAATAAAAGTACATGTTGCCGACCCCACATAATGTGGAAAAAGGGCAGAAAAATGATGGTGGTAATGATGACTGCAGGAAGTTTATGTATAATGTATGTGGTACCTAGGTACTTCTTAATGTTATTCTTAATTGTTCACAATTATTATTTTTATAAATGTCACTGAATCATTTCACTTACATTTTCATTAAAAAAATAACTGAATATAATTACCACAATTTACTTTTATTATATTGTAATAGTTTGCAAGCAAAACTGTTCTAAAATGCACACGGACAATGGTCGATACAATACTAGGTTACCAATACGAAGACAACCTAGCATTCTGCTTGTACTCTATTATTCAATGCATTGTCTGTTTTATGAATGTCATTGGGAAATCTAAACTTAGAAGTTGTACTTGAAAAATTATTCCAAAATGTTTAACTTGAATTATGTTTAAAGTTTTTCAATCATAAATTGAATGAATCGATTTTCCTAAAAATTGGATATTGTCTACTGAAAGCCAGTGGAGTGTTTTCTGGTATTAAACTGGTAGGCTTGCAAAATTTCCCACAGAGCAACAATGACGCGTTGATTGGTGTATTAAATCGATTGAATCTGATAGGTGTATTGTATAGTATTTATATACATACAGATATTTATTTCTTATATAATTCTATATGATAGAAGAAAAGTTCCTGTGTCCTATCATTGTGAACGTAAATAGGGTTGATTATAATGATGATGTGTATTTGTACAACTAGCATTTCGCTCCACAGCTTCGCCCGCGTCACAATACATTTTTCCGTAAAAAGATATATTTTTCTCGCTGTAAATAGTAGCGTATGTCCTTATAAGCTACCACCCCACAAATTTTCAGCCTAATAGATACACCCGTTCTTCAGTTTTAAATAGTGTAACTAACACGACTTTCATTTAAATTATTAATAAGATATAATATAGATGTAAATTTACATTTATCTCTAAATTCAAACTAAAAATTACCAATAATAAAACAGTAGTAAAATTGAAGGCTTGGTTGGTCTATTTGACACACAGATATATACCACCAGATACCTCATAACAGGCGACGACCGCGCACCAAACATATGGTTAAATCAACCATATTTAAAGCCCCGCCTCGAAACACGGCTTTAGTTGCGACCAAGTGTCAGACCCGTGAACTTCATATACGTTTCTATAGTCTAACGCAAGTGAAGAGGTCAGCTTATAATGGCTACTCGTACGAAGGACGTTCACTTGTCTCTTTTCCGCATTGCGCTTATTGCATTCGTTGTCCTTCTCGGTGAAAGCACGTGTAACGTTAGTGTTGTAAATTCTAATCGATATCGTTAAAAATAATAGACGACGTATATAAGCGGGTCTCTCGGTATTATTGTATGTAAAAATAAATAAGTTATCCATAAACCGTTTAAATATGTTTATAGAGTACTTACTCAGTAAAATGAATTATTAATGATAAATTTTTCTAATATCATTTTTTAATTTTTAAGTTCTACAGATTTGTGTATTCCAAAAATAAATACTATCTACCTACCTACATGATGCTGTTTTCATTTTAATATGAAATTTTAAAACGAATCATCGAAATTAATTATCGACAAATTCGTTCAATGTTCCCAACCCGCGACCTAAGTGCGACCTTGAAATAGCCAATCACAACGCCTTTGTTCCAGTCCCCGCAACCCGCGCCTTCCTCCAATTTCGGTGCGTTTGAATCGGAACAAAAGTATTATAATGGGGATTCTAGTGGGGGTTTTCTGTGATTTGACAGAATTATGAGGCAAATGTTTGTTGCCAAAATTGTGTTAAATTAAGTTATATATGTTTAAATTATCAAATTACTTCAGAATTCAAATAAATTTCGCTGTTCAAACGCACGCTTTTAATTAGGTATTGTAATAAGTAATTCATGTACAACCATCTTTATACTCGTAATATCTGCTGATGGCAAAACATATAATGCGTCTACTCAGCAGAACGGCAAACATTTAGGCTGCATTTGTACCAAAATTGCGAGGAGCCCTTGGCTCTCGGCAAACATAATGTATTTGCAAAGAGCCAATAGAATCATTTTATATATAAACCCAGAGAATATAAGCGGTATTCAGAGAAAATAGCTGAGCGGATCTAGAGACGAGTGCGAGAGATGAATTCTAAATAGGGATAAGTGAATTAAGCCAAAATAGCCTGCTTTAAAGCCTGGATGAAGAGTTAATGGAAAAAAATGTGGTATTGCTTTATACTTATGAATATTTGCTGAAACTAGATTGGATTGAAACTACAAGTACCTAGTATATTAAAACGAAACCATATCCATCTGGTTTCTGATCAACGTTATGTGGTTTGAACGCCCGGACGATTTATTTAAAACACAACTCCAAAAAGATGATAGTTTAGTTACCCCCGTTTAGTTACTCATAGTAATTAGGAATCTAATCCTTTGGTTCATGTATAATAAGACTACATTATAGTGCTTTGCTAGTTTATTTGTAATCATTAATAATTTATGTTATGTGAATTGCATATTAAAATGTTTTTCGTGTAAATGATATAACTATACAAATAATACTTTTTCTAGTAAACGTATATATTGAAAAAGCTTGTTAATTTGAAACACGTTCCAGTTCCAATACTTCCAATATACAAAATGGGGCGCTATTTGAGTACTAGGTAAGCAAATCATTCCTCGCTTTCCAGGGTCAATCTGACCTCGTATTGAGATCTGTACCAAATCCACCATCCAAGTGCGTGTCTGGTTGCTGCTGATACTATCCAACAGTAGTAGCAAACCTAAAAGCACATGATTTAAAATTAACTAAAAATTATTATTACTGAACTAAATGATGTCATAATATTATTCGAGTTTTACTGTTAGTTCTGTGTAATGAAATAGTGAAGCTTAGCTTTATTAACTTTATTAAGCTAAGCTTAAAGCTAGATGATAATCTCACTATGTGGTTATATATTAATTTATATTTTCCGTTTCGTTTCACTTCGCGAGATACAAAAAAAATATAAATTGAATTAAAATTTCTCAGAAAAAGCCATGTGTTTCCGAGGTACAAAGCTGTTATTTCATAATGACAACTTCAAAAGTTTAAGATAATACACTAATTAGAACCACCATCATCATGAAATCATATCTCTTTGCGGACCTTCAAACACCCAAATTTAGAATGTGTAACGCCAAGGTGTACCGCGGTTGTCCTAAGTCCTAAGCCGTCGTCACGTCATAGTGATCAAATGACAATATATAATATCTTACTAGGCAGGAGTTTCTCCAATATTACACTTATGTCTGGGCAAAGTACACTCACAGCGGCACTGCTCTTCGTCTCTTATTAATTACCCATTGTCAGTTTATTAATATTTTAAGGTCGCTAGCACAAGGCAAATTATATCGTCATTTTATCGACTCTCAAATACAATAATACATGTAAAAATACTCACAAGCGTCATACAGGCGAGCACAAAAGTGGACGCGAGTGGCCAGGGTGTACCGCGGCTGTCTTGCATCATAAGACCGGCGAGAGTCCTGCCGGAGAGCCAAGCAGCTAACACAGCAAGCGGAGACATCAGCATTATACCGAGACTGTCTACCATCAGCTGTGAATGATACTGACATTACGGTCTACGTAATCCTTTTAAATTTATAGGTAAATCAAAATAACAACCACAGCGATCCGTTAGTGCATAAAATTTTTGGTAAAAGTAGTAGGTATGTGTATTATTCTGATAAAAAAAACTTTATTCGTGTAAAGTTTCATTCAAATCTGTTCTGTAGTTTGCGTAAATGAGTAACACACATCTAGACATTCGTTCATCTATCTATACTCATAAGCATTTGTAATACATACAATAATAAATAAAACTGCAAATTAGTTGTTATCATCTGTGGGCTATAGTTGCGTGGAATTTATTCTATGCCATTTTCTACAGGTCTAAATTTGTATTGTAAGGTATCGATAATTTTGTATAAGTATTACTTTTTGATGATGTTATGTTAGTCCTCGCGAAGCCTACAGCTCACAGAGCCACTATGACTAGTATATTATAATAGGTCATTAAGGTCAGACCCTTCTCTACCCATACACTTGGTGTATTTTTGATTGTTAGGTACCTTACCTACTATGTAGAGGTTGTAATTACGATAGCTTGTCACCTACGTAAACCGTAATTGTACAGTAAAAGCTTGATAATTATACAAAAGCGTCCTGTAATTACTTACAGCGGTTAGAGCTTCGAGCAATATTAGGTGGATGTATAAATCCATAGATAGGTTTGTTAACTTATTCGTCTTTATAACACCAAGAGAGGATGCACCAATCCATAACTACCATACAATATAACGTTCCAATATTGAACACGGCTCTCCCCAAAAATAACCGTTATAAGTGATGATGATTGTAAGTAGGATAGCTGACAATACAAAACTACACTGGGTCTTGTCTTCAGGTACATAAATTCCTGAGTTGGTTTGACTACAACGCGAGAAATGATCGGTTGATCTTATTCTTAGGGGTCGTCCTAATTTATATTTATATTTTATATTTATTTAATGAACACCTGTTAGGTCATCGCACGACCACTTTGATCGTACGACCAAAATCGCATCGCACCATCGTACGATCGCTGCCAATTAGGACGACGCCTTAAGATGTACGACTATAGGATGGTTGGTTGACTCTGTGGCGCAGCGGGCGAAGGTCAACATGTGACGCAAGAGGTTGCGGGTTGCCTCAGCACAAAAATTTTACGATCTCCAAATATTTGTGCCGGGTGTTCTGGAGGATTTTTATGTATAATAAAAAGCATTATATTTATGTATATTATATTAGGTATATCAGAAATCTAGCACCCTTAACACAAGCTTCGAGCTTATCACGGGGTTAGATGTTGCTGTGTGAATATTCCAGCGATATTTTATTTATTTATTCATCACACAACACATCGGCATCATACGGACACACCAATCAAATCACCAGTCATTTATTAGTTCCCCATCTTAGCCGCCGGTGTCCTCACGATGTTGCTCTTCACTATTCATAAAAAGTCTGGGAATTTTAATAAAACAATAGTGGTTTATTTATTTAAACAATTGATTTGATTCAAGCAATTCTTATTTTAGAATTATTGAAATTTGTATCTGAACTTGTTGTAAATAATCATTCTAGATAACGTTTAAATATTAACAAGCCATTTTGGATGTGTGTTGCTGCCACTATAATATAAAATAATCGTCTAGATGTTTATCCAAGTGATGGATGTCTGCTTTAGACATACATACACAATTACACATCTCATATCGGTACTATAAGCAAAGGTTTGAATAAAGTAAGCAGATTATTGTAACTTTTTCATAAAATTCGATATGAAAGCGAAATGTTCATTAAAACGCGTCCTTTGGGAGTCGAAAAATGATTTATGTTCTTATCCCGAAACTGAATATGAGACTATACTTCAGTAAATTGGTATGCCTAGAGTAGTTTTGGAAAAAGATTTTGACAAGCTACAAAATTTTTATGTAATTTGTATGTATGTACTTATGTGTATTTTATGTATGAAACAAGCTCGGTCTTGCTTCTTAAGTATGACTACTGTTAATGACTGATGAATAGACAACGGCATATTTTGTTTACAGCACTCATTTCTAAGAGTAAGACTAAATGTTATAGTGTCGAATTATTTTGATTCAGAGCGATTGCAATATTTTGGCTTTTTAGTTCGAAATAACCTAAAACTTGATTAACTAATGGTACAGTGTTGTTAAATTATATTACTATTGAAGACAATTAAATCCTTTAATTATATGTTAATAAATTATAATTATTACTGTATCTATCACTCGTAAGTTGTCACAGGTATGTACCAATCTCATCATCATCATTTATCATCTGTCGGAAGTCCACTGCTGGACAAAGGCCACTCAAATTAAATAACATTTAAAAATAAGACTATAAAAAGGGATTGATGTATAGGTATTCTATTTAGTATATCAGAAATCTGGTACCCGTAACAAACGCTTCAAAGTTACCACGGGAGTTGTTGTGTGAATTGTGTCAAAAATGAGTTACCTGTTTAGCATTCTGGCTCAGGATCCACATAACCAGTGCTCTGGGCACCCCGTACCTATGCACCCTTCGCGTCGCATACCTCATGCCACACAACTCGCATCGCGACTTCCCCGATTCAGTCAGCCATCTCTCCAGGCACTTGACGTGGACCCGACCGACAGTGCCCCTGCAAGCGCAGGCTGATATCAAAGGACCTAGCTCAGACGTCAAACTATCCCCTCCATGGCAAATACGACACATGTCATCCAAAGAATGATCGCTCTGCCTCTCATCATCTTCAGTCGTTTCGATGTGCCCAGAGTTATCAACGCAGACCTCTACTTCTTTACTCCAATTGATAGCTTCTGTACCGGTCGTAACCATCGAATCTTTTTCTTTTGGTTCGAGATTTTTCGGTTCTGCTTTTGTTGGAATTAGAGGAGGTATGTTAGCGCGTCGCCTGGGGCTTCTCACTTTCATGCGATGTTGGTGTGGGTGCTTGTTGCGCGAGAGACCTTCGTGAGTTATTGGTCTCACTTTTTTACTTTGACCGCCTGCTTTCTCTGTATCTGATTGATAGTCTGTATTCTTCGAGGATGTCAGTAGGTTGATGTTGCTAGAACTGGCCGTGACATTTTTGTCAGTCTTTACGTTGCAAAATTTGTTAGTTTTTACTGAATTACTGTCACAGTGCGATGTTATTCCTAGATTCTGAGAGTTCCTTGAGCTGCTTGGTAACATTTTATTAATAGATTTATAAGAATTTGCTGATTCAGTAAATGTTTTCGTTTCCAGGTCATTTGTGGGAGCACTGTAAAATAAAATCAATAAACCTATAAAATGTAGATATCAGTACTCGAGATAAATTAGGAACTCAAAACCTTCATAATAAGAATCTCTTTTATGTACATAACCTACTCAAAGATAAAAACTTAAGGAAATCAACAAATGAAAAACTCTTTTGTTCTCTATTGTAGAGTTTGTGTAATTTACCCTTAAGTAAACTGCGATTTCAAAGGCTTGTTTATATACCAAAGCTGGACCAGTCGGAAGTACACAGTTCAAAGAAGCTGCTAAGGCACAAACAATTCTGTACAAGTACCTACCCCTGTACTGTGAACTGACAGAGTGCCGACTTAAAGCTCTTAAGCGACTTAAGTCTCATAGACCCTCTATTTGTGTACAAAGGTTTTGTATGCAATAAATATTGTTGATTGTTCGTACCTGGATTGCACGCCCGTGTTTTGAATTTTACTGAGCTCTCTCTCTCTGCTAGCGATCCCATTGTGGACCGAGAACCTGCGACGCCGAGAGTTGGGCATTTCACTAGAATTTTGCAATTTTTGTCAAACTTCCATTACTTTTTTATTTAAAATTTTAACGTATTGACATTTTATGACACATTTCATATTTGATAGAATGTCTTATAGGAAAATATTAAAATTCTCTATGGAGCCACGTATTTTATCACAGATAACAAAATAAATTAAGATCTCACATTTACTTTGTTTTTCTAGTAAGCTGCGTTATAAAATAACAAAATGTATTGCCAAAATATTTCGTATACTTACCTACTACGTACATACTGACATGGTGTTGTAACTTTTTTCTATAAGCTGAATAAAATAGTGAAATATGTATGTTGTTTTATGAAATAAAAAGTGAAACAAGTTATGAAATCAAATTTTATATTCCGTGCCTATGAGTGTAGATAAACTATACATAATCGTCGGGAAAAGAAACAACGATAGAAAAATTCATTAAGATTTATTTTATTCAAAAAATATTTGCAATATTTTCATAAACGATGTAATATAATTTAAGCTCTAACAAATACTTGATAAATTATCAAACAATTTTTTATCAATAACATTCAATTCTATCTAACAATTTCGAGATGATTCAAATGGTCCTGACGTTCTTGATAAAACCTACCTACATTACAAAATTACTACCTATTTTGAAATATAAACCTAAATTTTAAAAATTTAATTTTTTTTATCAGTAAACGATTTATGAATTAAACAAATTACATAGATTATATTACAAAGGTAAATATTTTTTCGTTAGATACTTAACCTAATTCAAAATACTTTAAGTTCTCGTTAATATAACTCAAATTGATATCAAAATTAATCCATAACTTAACTTATAACCATTTTCACGTCAAATAAAAAAATCGATCTATTTACATTGGCTTATTTCAAATAACTACTATCTATACTTAATCATATAATAAAATTTACAATTGTTTTATTCAATAATTATTTCTACATTTTAAAAATGAGCAAGAGTAGGTAAGTACCTACAGTGTTAATAATTGACTAAATTAATTATCTACAAAATCAATATAAATATGTATCTACAAATTCGTTTATTACTCAACAGAAAGTCATAATATTTTAGGCAATATTATAAAAACAGTAATAACGGAATAGTAAAACGAACATAATTTTCCTTCCTCAAATTATTCAACTTCAACCAATTTTCTTAAAATAATGTTTCTAAGTAACTTTTTGTTCACTTAAACTTTTCTTCCATGAATGTAAGCTGTAAACAAAATTTAATTGTTAATGGCCGAAAACAAAATAATATGCAACACGTTAATATATTTTTTGTGTTATGAAAAATATTTTTAGCTAGGAAATAATGATTTAAGGATTCATGAGATAAACGGGCAATACACGGACCTTATTTACCTGATTTAAGGATTCTTAATAGGTGTAGATACACAGCGTAAAAGACTTTCTTTATTGTATTGATAAATATAAACTAGGGCTTTAAAATAGGCAATAAGAAGTTAACATTTGCCCCGGTGTGTGGCGAAGTCTGAGCTGCAACTCCATATACGCATTAAATGCAGGAGGTGGCGGGTTCGATTCCCGCCTCGGAACAAAAATATGTACGATCTTCAGATATTTGTTCCAAGTGACTTATACATAAAAAAATATCTATCTATTTATATCATTTTAAGTAGGTATATCAGAAATCTAGCACCCGTAAAACAAGCTTCAAGCTTACCACGAGGCTAAATGTTGCTGTGTGAATTGTCCAGCAAAATTTATTTATTTAAATATATATTAATTAAGTTTAGATGATAGTTACCATCGTAGTAGGTCCGGTGCGGGCACTTAGGGCAGCTAGCAAGTGAAGGCGGTTTCGGCCCGCGGCGGGGGCCCGGCGTCAGATACGACGAGGCCCGCCATTCGCCCCGAGCATTTCTTCCGTAGCCTCTGTGTTCCTCGATACCTGTACAGACGAATACTTCAAGGGCATTATTAAGGCAAACATTCTTTTATCATGTTTGATTCAGAAAAAATATGGGCACTAAAACTGCACTACATTTTTTTATTTATTTATACTTGGACATTAGACATAGTGTTCACTTAGCAGTTACATTTTTAATGAAAATAATATTGATAATGCCATACTACAATTAAAGGATGACACAGCTTGTACAAAAGTTAGCCCTAGGCAAGAAATACCTTTAATTCTTTACAATATAATATAAAACACTATTGATTGTACATCGAAACAAAAGATAGTAGAACTTGTTTAACTTTAGCGATTTGTTAACATAAACGCTTTGGAGTCGCTCGTGGTTACGGTAGAACAGTTCTGTCGTAACAAGCGACTACAAAGCTCTTGAAATGTCGTAATCGTAATGGTATATATTAAATCACGCGATCAAAACCCGTTTTAAACTTCTTAAAACAATAGATAACAAATAAAATAAGAGTATTTTATAATGGTCGGTCTTATTTCTAAAGAGTGATCTCTAGTTTTTAGATTCTAGATAATGCCATTTTTATTCATGTAATTTTGAAGATCTTCTTATGACATTGTAAATTTCCGTACAAATTAACGTGTAAATCTTCCGTTCTCCTTTGATATAATGATTGTTGACCCGCGTTCTCTTACATATCTCCTTATTTCTGATTCAATTTCGTAGAGAAACCCCGAGCATAGATAAAAAATAGATTTAAGTGTGTTTATTATGTATTTCAGTAGAAATTTTGATTAGAGTTCACGTGAAAACCAGAATCACATATTACATTGTTCTATTTACCCAGTGTCTTTCAAGAGCTCAAAAACTAAATTTGAATATTATGTTATATAAGTACAAGTTTGACCCAAAAACTTATATTAAAGATAACTCTGCAGTCTCAGAAAAACAACGCATGTCTTTGATATAAAGGTTATTAAGGAATGTTATTAGCATTTTATTAGTCCGGACGATTCCGAGCACCCGGCACGGTTTGTTACTAACTTCTAGAACAAAATGGGTCTTGTTCGAGATAATTGATTCATAAATATAGATTTGCGACCATGCGGCTAAAAACATAATCTGTAAACTCCGTGATGTGATCTTGCAACGAAGTGTTGTGTGCCCGAACTCTTTATAATGATAGTTACCTACACTCGGAATAACGAAATATTTACATCGTCAATACATTTCTAGTCAATTGGCCGCGGCTTTCTTATGTCGACTACCACTCTCAATGTCTGAGACGCACATGCGATTCTAGGGCCCGGTATTGCGAATTACGGCGACACAGCCCTACAGGTGATGTAAAAGGCAGTGAATGTACTAACTTAATAAAAGACTTGACAGCTGGACGCCGATAGCCGATAGTAATCTTGTTAAAAAAACCCACATCAAACTTCCTCTAAATGTAAGACTATAATGGTTTTCACATTGATGCAATTGTCTGAACTGGATCAAATTAAACAAATACTGGAAGCATTAGCATTATATTAAATAAATAAAAAATAATAGGTATGTAATACAAATCAAAACGGTCCACCCAATCAAGATGTAATAAATAACATAAAAAAATACATTTGACTTGAACCTCCTCTGTTTGAAGTCGGTTAATAATGGGCTTCAATAATCTTAAATAAAAATGGTTGATGAACCGTGGAGCCATGGAGCCTTTATGGAGTGCTCAAATGATATCAAATTCTGCAAATAATTACGTTAACGAGTAAAAACCTGATCGGGATCGACTGCCCGAGTGGCTGATGTCGGGCGGAGAGTCCGGGTGCGGCCGCTTCTTCCTGCAGCACACCGGCCAGCGGCAGAGGATGGCTGTGCGGAAGTACGTCCTGAACCTGGGGAAAAAGGGTTAGTTTAGCTTTTAAGAAATTATATGTGATCACCACAGTGCCAAAAATGTGGTCTAATGGCGTCTACACACCAAAGCCG
The DNA here is from genome assembly GCA_963691955.1 of Chloroclystis v-ata. NCBI lineage: Eukaryota > Metazoa > Arthropoda > Insecta > Lepidoptera > Geometridae > Chloroclystis > Chloroclystis v-ata. The sequence continues at coordinate 2,096,721 of OY829902.1, read as the reverse complement.
GCGGCCCGCCGGCACAGCCCGGCGGCCCAACCCGCCGGCCTTATTTTGTACCATGATTGTACAAAATAAGGCCGGCGGGTTGGGCCGCCGGGCTGTGCCGGCGGGCCGCCGGCTTTGGTGTGTAGAGCGCTTACCACCCTAAGGTTGATATTCGTTTGTATGTCATTTAAATTATGTTAGAAAAGTCAACCATATCGATCATTATATCGCACAGAAACTTTTGTCAAAACTGGTAGACCACTTTCTTGGCCCACTGTAAAATATTCACTGTAATAAATACCAATATTATTAGTTAGAACTGGAGTTCATGTCATGAATGTCTGAATGACAAGAAATCTAACACTGTTTTGTTTGTATACCTACACTTATTCAGAAAGTCCTATATTTTTCACTTGTACAATTCATTTAGTTAAAGTTAGTTCATAAAAAAATAAGTGTAAAAAAACCTCTCGCGAACTAGGCACTCAAACTTATTGTCATTATATTAATAAAAGATCTAGATAAAGAACTTTAGGTTTATTTTATCCGTCGTTTCGTTAAGTAATTACCCTACTTGAAAATTATTCGCATAAAAAGTGTAAAAGTCTTAAAGTAACTCTAACGAATTGTGAAAGTTCTTGAGAAAAAGTAAAATCTTCTCAAATGTTTGCAAACTTGTTCCCTAGTTCGAAAATAGCAGCGTTTTACCTGAAATAAAACGCATATTAAAATACTTACCTCACTGAAAGCTTTTATAATGAGAGAGCATCCGTTTCCTGTCGAAATTCAGTTCTTGACTTGCATAGTATATCCGGTTTGGGGCGACATCTCGGCGGCCGCGCGCGTTTTATTTCAAGTTAAAACGAGTCCGCCATTCTGGTCTCATTGGCTCATGTATCACCAGGCAGAAATTAAAGTAAAGCTTTCAGTGAGGTAAGTATTTTAATATGCGTTTTATTTCAGGTAAAACGCTGCTATTAATATACTGTACGCTCACTGAAAGCTTTTATAATGAGATCTGTTTGTTATCGCCTGGTGTCGCCCCGTTAGAGTGTATAGTATCATCATAATAAGGATTCAAGATACTTCTAGCGCCAATGTGATAAGATTAATGATTTAAAACAATATTGGTTTATATTTATTTTGACACTTAACACATTCAATGCCCAAGCTAGGCGGCAAAGGCCGGTGGTTTGTGACAGTCAGTGACGCTGATATGAGCGTGTGTCATGGGCGCTCATAGTGTTAGGGAAAGTAATTAATCACAGATATAAAAGAACATACACTCTTCACTAGTCAATAATTGTAAATTTTTGATTTTTATAATTAGTCAATTATTTTCCTTCTATAAAGGCTGCCAATCTAATTAAATCTTATAAGAAATTATAAATTATATGTGAAATAAATAATTAAAAATTCAATTAAATTTTCATGAAAGTTAAATTGAATCTTATATATGTATGGTATAACTGTTTCAAGCAGTTAACTAGTTGAACGTTGAGTGACGCTTGTTCAACCAACATTCGGCCTAATCATTCAGTCAAATAACTGATTCAACCGGATGACTGCGTCATATATACAATACATGTATTAGACGTGTAAAATCAATGACAATAGTACTGTAGTCACAAGCTTCGAGCTTACCACGGAGCTATATGTTGCTGTGTGCATTGTCCGGCAATGGTTATTAACGATCATGTATTAGGACTAAGCATGTTTGTGACGATGCTTTGTAAAACTTCTTAATTTATGACAGTGTCTCGTCAAACATACGGTCAAGCGGAAATTGAATGATTTTCTAGCCAACTTTTACGAGGCCACCGCTAAGCGGACACTGCCAGGTGAGGCTGCTATGCCTGCTTCCTTAAATAAACAGCCAACCACATTTATTTATTTAAATAGACTTGACAGACCATGCTAAAACAGTACGTACGCAGGTATGTAACAGTACGTACACAGTTAGAAGGGGTACAACTGTACTATAATAAATAATAATTAGATTACAAGATTTTGTCAAGGAACGTCCGTTAACTAGTAGTATTAGAGATTATTCTATCTATTAAGAGGGTCTTACCTAGAATTACTTATACTGCATTAAATCAGTCGAGGTCCAAATGTAATATTATTACCTGATGTTATACTGTGATCTGGATCTACACTAAGAAGTGTCAACTCATAAATACGTCTACCATAGCACAGGAAAGGTAACATCGCAGTATGACGAGATACTAGAAAACGATTTTCAGGGTCAATCGATTTATTTGTCCAGAACAAATTAAGTTTACTAACGTCTCACATAGGAGGTTTAATAATCTTAGGAATTTCGAGCGAAATCGCCTTTGAGATGTGCTCAACTAAGACAATGATTAGAGCACTATATGTCTGCATTACAAAGTGTAGATATATAACAGATTTATAAATTTGGTATTGTATGATAGTGTACAAAATATTAAAAATAAATTAAATAAGAATCGTAATTCCAACCCGGTTGGATTTGAATGGTTAACGTGTATCCCACCATGATTTTACTCACACAACTTTGATTACACTATTTTGTAAGTTTTAACTGTGAACTTTCTCCATGAATTATTTAGCAAGGATAATTCTGAAATTCTAATACTTTACTAGCGAAGTCTACACTTCCAAACTTCGAGCACAATGTTTTGGACTGTCGATGGTGGTAGACCCATTTTTGTGACTACTAAGTACCTCTGGAGGTGTCTTAGGTTAATGGAACAGTTTGTGCTCGGGTTTTGAGATCTGCACGTCAAAAAATGAAAAAAGGAAAAATTCTTTGTATTGATTCAGGTGACAGAGTACCTTTACTTTTTTACCAGTAAGTAGGCAATTCCAACTAACAATGAATGCGTCGTGAAATAAGGCGATTTGGTTTCTCAGATATTACATACCTAATCAGGAAATACACGCGCGGTCTTTGATGCAAAAATGTCAATTATCTGGGTTCCCCATTCCTCAAAAGCTTCCTTGGTGAGAGCCGGTATTACGTGCCACTCCGGTGTCAGGTTAGGTGACAAGTGGCCTGCCTATTCGTAGTACTTGTAGGTACACGAGGTATTGCAGAATGCAGAGGTGAAATGCTGTTGATCGAGCAAATTCAATCTGATATACATATTATTATCTCTGTTAGGGGTAACAATATCGTACGTACTGTTCCTCTCCTTCTATTACTTGCCACTGCTGTTTGGTTGTGGCCCGTATGAGCAACGTACTGCGAGCTATTGAAAAGTTTGTCCTTGAAGGATAAGTGGTAAAGACAACATTTCCTTTTGGTTACAATGTATATATAGGCTTCTCTTGTTGGGACCAGAATCCTGAACCAGATAGACCGTCCAACTGTGCTTCGCATGTATTGTGTTAGAGGTGGATAATGTAAAAAGTCGGTAACTGACAGTTTTAGCTCCACCACACAAGGTCTTGCAAGATCTGATATGAAAGCGTGGATCGTTCACGTTCACGACGTTATCATCAAACGTCGATCTGCCTCGTCAATTTGCCTCGTGGAACCACAAAACATACGATATACAGTAGGCCTACAAATTTCTGAAACGCTTGCAGGGCAATATTGTGTCCATCAAGAATAACATCTTTGAAATACTTTTGCATTTTTGTTCCAGGGATTCTTCTTTTTCTGGCATGAAAATTGATTTCTCCAGATTTAAAACTCAGTCAAGATAAACGAGAGTCTGCTCTAATATTTTGACGTGCTCACGAAGCACATTTTGAATTTGATAAACTATGCGTAGTAAACGCTCGTGTGATTTTAAAAATGGTATATGGAAATACTCCTTGTGATTATATCTACTTGCAAGGTTCCAACATTTTTATAACCTTGTGGTTGTAAAAATTAGATTAAATAATGGAGATGCTGAACCATCCACTTTTAGCCAAAAACATGGTGATATTAAACTAGGTGATACCGGAGCTATTATTAATCTTACTTAATTTCACGAACTATTTTCTACATTCTATTGATGTGTGGTTGTTAAAAGAACCGCAATTTAAATTTAGGAACCCATGTTTTCACATTTTATTATTTTATGTCAAAATAAATGATCGATTGATTTGGACATTATCAAAGGAGGCTTTTGGTAACAGGTTATACCGTATCCCTGAATAATTTTCAAAACTAATTTTGGGACTCGTATTCTATACATGTTTACTCATTAAAATGGCCTATTACATATTCGTTCAGTGCTTTGTTAAACAGAGTGCACTGACCCGACTGACGAAGAAACGACTTGGCGTCGGTGTCTCCTACTTTGTTGTCTCTGGAGTTTTTGGGAGCATTGGAGCGTCCCACTCCATTTCCACGGTCGGGCCGCGAGCCTCGGTTGTAAAAGTTTTTGGGAGCATTGGAGCGTCCCATTCCATTTCCACGGTCGGGCCGCGAGCCTCGGTTGTAAAAGTTTTTGGGAGCATTGGAGCGTCCCATTCCATTTCCACGGTCGGGCCGCGAGCCTCGGTTGTAAAATGTAACTCTCACGCAATACATGTTCTATTCTATTCACGCGAGCTTTTGGGTATTGTTATCCGCCCTGCGAGGGTGGATAATGAGGGAAGATATAACCCTTAGTTATTTTTAAAAAATTTAGGAATTGTATGTGCTGGGGTCCACGCGATGGACTAGTTAGTTTCCTTGTGCTCTGCCCCCGCGAGGGGCGGCTTGTCAAATCAGGGTGATATGATTTTTTATGGCCGTCTGTTTAAACAGGCCAGATAGCTTTGCGAACTTATTCAGCTTTTTTCAAGGCTGCCGCGAACAGTTTACAACAGCGAACAAGTTGGTATGTGGAACTTTTTATTAGCATAACTTTTACTAGACTAGTTATTTTTCTCTCGGCACATTTCGATCGTTTCTGACTGTAGGAAAGTAATTGTATAAAGCCAAAGGATACTTTATGGAGTTCTCCCTTCTGGAAACAATTTCTATAATAAACATTGTCGCTTAGACTTCACATTTGTGTCTTTTACCCATGACAAAAAGGTTTCGAAAACTGGCCTGAAAAACCTTATTCTGTTTAAGAACACGTATAGGTTTTGGCAGCATAGGATTGGTCCGCATGCGCCAGATGACTTAGGGTGTCATATTTTTACCTTATCGTTTGCCTTTAAGTCTATGAAACCTGTTGTGTCGTTATAAAATTTTTGTCAAAATACTTTTGAACCAAAAAGTACTAATTAAATGTCTAACAAACCATTTTAGATGTATGGTCTTTGGCACAGTCGGTTCTTTAAATATCGTTAACAGATCAAGATCGAATTGTTAATAGAGGGCTAGTTCTTATTTTTATCTGGAAATTTAGAACGGTGACCATGAGGGGCATCCTTGTTCTATTCGTACGAGCTCCCGGTTACATTGGGAACAGTATAAATATTATATTCAGTCAGGATCTAGTTCCAGCGGTTGGCCAGTAACAAGATTCCTAACAACATTTTTATCAGCCTCATTAGGTTCAAAGGTTACTGACCTCAGAGCGCTTTATGCGCTTACTCTGGGATGATGACTGCGCCGGCGCCAGCGCCGTTCCTGCTCCGACGCCCCCGAACTGCTCCAGCTGCTGCTGCTCGAGACATTTGCGGCCGCACGCACGCTTGGCGGCTTGAGGCCTCGGCACGTCCTCTAGAATCTGCTGATTCCATGCCGTGTTCAATCATACTAAAAATTTTAAAAAGTTCTGTTAGAATCTAGTATATAAATTATTTTATTGCCATCATTAACGCAAAAACCATTATTTTAAATAGTAACCTCAATTAAAAACCGAATACACGAATAAGAAATATAAAATTGATCTTTTGAATCAAAGATCCGAACGGCAAAAACCGTTACAAGTTACGTAACCGCTCGATACCCGACATCGAGAAGGGAAACGTACACTTAAATAATTAAGTACCTTATATTTGCGAGGTCGCAAATTTTTGTCTACAAAAATATAGGACGATATTACCTATAAGGAATTACAATCGAATCTCCATAATCTAACCTTAAACATGTGTAAGGTTGCTGTTATAAATATTCAATAAAAATTATGACTTTTTCAAGAAAAACATATATAATTTTTATGGAGTAGGTAACGTCCGATAAAATTCAGAAAAACTTTTTGCGAACAAAGGTAATAAAAATAATACGTTCGAAAAATACTTACATTTTTCGTTGTATATTACCACTTCACTTTAAAATATTATCACTGTTCGCGTATGCACGGTATGACGGTGCACTTGGTGAACTGTGCAATTGCGCCTAAGCCAGGGCTTCAGCGCACGTGTTGCTTCGACGGGAAACGAAACGCCAATGAGACCAGAATGGCGGACTCGTTTTAACTTGAAATAAAACGCGCGCGGCCGCCGAGATGTCGCCCCAAACCGGATATACTATGCAAGTCAAGAACTGAATTTCGACAGGAAACGGATGCTCTCTCATTATAAAAGCTTTCAGTGAGCGTACAGTATATTAATAAAGATATATTTTTAGATGGAATTTTAGAAGTGCACCTAGCAGTCGAAATCTATCAATATTCATAAAGAGAGTAAAATAATTAAATAATAAAACAAAAATTGTATATTACTGCCTACTCGAAAATGTCGTCAGAGATTCCGTGTCTGATCAAAATATAATTCCAGTACATTGGTGAATACCCAATATGGTATGGTATAATAATGCGATAGACCTAAAATAATAGTTGAAAAACAAGACTTTATAAGGGTAAGTACCTAGTTTGTGAACCGTCATATGAGTCCCAGAGGTGAGATCACATACAAAATTTATACAGTCTCATAGCAGGGAAGGCCAACCTCAATAAATTCGACGTCAGCAGAGACTCGGGTTTACACGCCCGTTTTTGCGTCATAAAGTCCTAATACGGTTAGTTTTTCATGTTAACCGAAACCTTAGAGAGTTTTATTATATTTTGATAGCCTACACACAAAATCACTAGTGCGTGCCGATTTTTGATGAACAGATTAAAGCACAAGCAAAATTCTTGCAAATATAATTATTATGTGGAGAATTTTTCAAGTCTTTTGACACAAAAAAACTTATTTAGGTCTAAACTCCAGAAACAATTGAAATGCATCCGCGTTTATTATCTATATCACAAAACTAAGATACTAGTATAGTATTATTTAATACCTATGTGTTCGTGATTTTACCTGTTCATGTATACTTATTAAATATGCTTCTGTTATATTTTATAACAAGAAAAATATTTTAAATTACGAGTTGAATTAAAACTCTTTGATATAATACATTGTCCGCAGTCCAAACCTACCTGTCACATTCTGAATTATTAATCCTAAGGGCCGTGAAAAGACAATTTATATTTTCCGAAACAATTAACAAGTATTTGAAACTTGTTTAATTGTAACATAATAACGATGAAAATTGGTATGTATCGACATGGTTTCGATAGAAATTGGAATTATTAATTGGGAACATTATTATGTATTTGACATAAATAAAATACTAGCTCTCCGCCCCGTGGCTTTGCCCGCGACCTTCTATGTCCTTCTCCTGATTCCAATTTTCAGCTGAAACGATTCAGGCGTTCTTGAGTTATAAATAGTGTAACTAACATGACTTTCTTTTATATCTCAAATCTAATATATAAAAATCAATGCCACTTTTCGTTGTAATTTTATAACTCTAGAAAATGGTTTTTAAAGCAGCCCAGGGAAGATTTAAAGGTGATAAAACATGGAAATAATGCGAGTGAAGCCGCGGGCGGATCAGATAGTATATTATAGATTTTCACTGTCAAAAATAGGTATATAATTATTCTTCGGTGTAACGGGCGGTGATTATACCAATTTTCCGTGAAAAGATGCGTGTCCAGTAGTAGGATTTAATAAGCTTCACCACATAGTATAAAAAAAAACTAACACTGTCTGTCCATCCTTATTTTTGCTTGTATGTTTGGTGATTCAAAAGGTTTATAAGTTTAATTTTGTAGCTGAAGTAAGTGGGCACCCGCCCTCCAAGTTAGTTTATAAAAATATAACTAAATATATAACCTAATACTATTATATATGTAAGTATATTGAAATTATACAAATAAAAAATGTTTTCGCAAAATGTTGAAATGAAACATATAACGTGAAAATTAATGGATTATGGACAGCTGGCGTGTTTTTGAAAAGCATTAGGCTTTGATATTGGGTAAAATATTTAGCTTCGTTCATGGCCAGCATTTTAATAATTTAATATACGTTTTGGGATGAACGCCTAAAGCCCTTTTTTACGATTGAAAAATGCTCTTAACGCATTTCTTTCAACATGACGAGTGTTAAAGGGGAATTTTGGGCTCTCCACATAGCTACTAGCAGTGTTAGTGACTCACTAGTCACATACATCGCTGGTTTTATATCGATACTCCCTCTCTCACCTCAGAGCCAGAGCGTCATCGAACCACTCGTCACCAGAGGATTTGATTCTTTTCCATCCAAAGAAGAAATTGTCTGAAGTTGTCCAAGTGATCTTTAGGATTTTATGGAAATAAATGACATAAATCTTTAAATCTTTAGATCGCTCTTTAGCGATATGGCTGCCCATTGTACGTGTGTCTTTTGGTGTTGTAATCATGTGTTTTGTTTTTGGTGTGCACCAAATTAAAAGTTTGTTTGTGTAATTATAGGTAAGGTGTAGGTAAGCTCACTTGGCATTCATCCAGTAGTAGATGAGCGGGTTGACCATGCAGTTGGCCATGGCCAGCCAGTAGAAGGCGAGGTAGACGTGCCGCACGTACTTCATGTACAGGATCGACGGCGAGAAGTGCGTGTAGATGAAATACGAGTGGTACGGCAGCCAGCATATCCCGAAGATTACTATCACGAGGATGAACATTTTCACCACCTGAAACAATATTAATTTTCCTATTATAAATGTCATCGTTATAAAAAAATAAATATCGCTGGACAAATCACACTGCTACATCTAGCCTCATGGTAAGCTCGAAGCTTGTGTTACGGGGCTGGATTTCTGATATACTTAATATAATATACATTAGATAGATAATTTTTTATATACATATATAACACCCAGACACCCGGAACAAATATTAGCAGATCGTAAAAAGTTTGTCCCTAGACGGGAATCGAACCCCAACCTCTTGCGTCCCAGGCGGACCTTCGCTGCGCCACAGAGGTTATCAAACCGTTGTCATCATTTCAGCCGTCGTAATTCCACTGGTGGACTTAGGGATATCTTTTAGATATCCAGTTATTTCGAAAGCTGCTTGCATCTACCGGGAAGCAGCTTGATATCACTAAATCATCTGTCCACCAGTTTGCGGTCTTCCAAAGTCTTTTTATTCGAGAACTTTTTGGTTCCATCGACTTATTCCATATATCCATCCTTGTCTGCACATAAACAAACTATTGGAACATAATAAGGAAACTAAGGAACCATATATTCAGTTACAGTTACTGTTTATTAGATAGTTGTAAAGGTATAAAGTATCTAAAAGCAAATAATAAGGAATCAGACTCTTCCCCGGTAACAGGCATATTGACACCTAAGAGAAAAACATAAATTGGTATAGTAAAACCATTTCTAAAATGAACGCCCCTCTACCGAATTCTGTATTTTTTTTTTCTGTGTATTCTGTTTTTCTGTATTTCCTCTCACACGTTGAAATCATCACGGTTTTGTGGAGGCGAGTTCATTTTTAGAATGGATCATCTATACCATCGAAGCAAATCGGTTCAAAGGGAGCGAAAGTAGAGGACGATGAACTTATAATTTGAAATTTGTTTGAACAAAGTTTGCTATTACCATAAATCTTGGATCACAGCCTGATAGGCAGATGACTCGTATTTTCGGCTCTTTAAAATAAATTTGAAGATTATCCTTTCTACGTATGAACTTGAATATAAAACGAATGTTCCACATGATGTATGGACTTAGATGTACTGTGGATAACCTACTAATCTGGGGGCAAGGCAGTGTTTCAGCCAAGTTTCGAGCCGTATATAATAATACTAGCTTTCCGCCTCGTGGCTTCGCCCACGTTCTACACATTCCCGCGTATTTTTTTTTTTTTCGCGCGTTTTTCGTCGCTCCATTTTGACGTGAAAAACGGATAAACAGACACACTACTATTTATAATTTAGTATATGGAAGTATGGATTAATGGCTTTTATCAAACAAAACACGACCCAGCCTTGTTACATAAAGGTTTTCAAAGTAATTTGTAGGTATTCTATCACAATACAACATTGTTCAAATAGCCATTCAAATAAGCGAATTTGTATTAAACTCCTGCGGTAACACGTGAAGGAATATTCAATTAGGTCTTAACAGCTGCAACACAACAATGCTTTTGAACTTAGAATAAACAAGGGAACGGCAATATAATTCATTTCTTAGAAACTATGATGGTTGATTGAACGCACAGGATCTTGACGTTTGGAAGGACATTGCCCCATAATAATATTACAGGACTAGCAGCATCTAGCCCCGTGGTGAGCTGGAAGCTTTTGTTATGAATACACCACACCTAGTTTTGCATAATAAGGAGACTATTTTGATTTTTTTTATTACAGAGATAAATAAAAATCAATTTTGTATTTTTTTTTTATAAAAACTGGACTTATGATTTATTTATTTACACTAAGATCTTTGTTAACTTTGTTATTTTTCTTAGATCTGTCTGTCCGCAAATGCCTCCTCCATTGTATACTGAGATAACACTCGAAAAAAAATCCGATGATCCTACATTTTTCCGAGACGGAAAACAAAGACATGCGAACTTCTCATCAAAAAGCATTTTCCAATTATAAACAGTGTTTGGAAGATCCAAGAATAACAAACTCAGGATTGAATTCGATCAAGTTACCATTTAAATCACTGAATTTGTAATGTTAACTACTAAGAAAATTATACCTTTCTGACTAGCAACATGAAATCTGAAACTAACCCGAAAATCTAGTTTTGAAACCTGTTAAAGTTAGTAATTGACTAGTTCCAAATTATAGTGTAAACCTATAACTATCGTGTACCTAAACTTTTGACTTATAGTTCCATCATTGGTTTGATAAATTATTTGATTTAATAATCATTTTAATTCAGATTCTTAGAACCAGTCTAGTTCAGAAAGACAGTTATACTCGTATACCAAAAGACGGGCTACAACTACAACCAGCGTTCTGTATTTCTTACTATTTAACTAAATTATTTTATAGGGCTACAGTGAAATAACAATTATATTAAACTATTTATTTAAAGAACCTCAGGTATTTCAACAACATACGTTAAGATTTTGGCCTAGGTTTCGTTTAATTTAAATTTACATCTCTCTAGATAGTGATTTTTAGGATACAAAATATTTTCATCTTAAATTAATTAATAATGTAGGTATTTTTAACAGTTAGTCTGGTTATCATTACAAGATTTCACAAAGTTTACACACAGTTATTAGACCAGTGCAGTTAGCTTCAAAAATGGTCAAATAAGGAAAAAAATAATAGTAGAATGAAACCCATTAGAAAAGGAGAGGAATATGATAAAAATGAAAGGAAAAATAAATTACGGTCGATCTGAGTTCGGGAAGTGGGAGGGGGTGGGCTTTTAAGGGGAGAAAATGGTTTATCTCGATTTGCGGTGAAACTACAAGTCCTATGAAAAAAAGTTATATGGCAAAGTTGTAGGTAATATAAAGATCTACAACTTTTAATTCACAAGTTTTTACATAACCTCAAAACTTATGTGAAAAATTCAAATAACCAAGTTTTTGGTTTTTTTTATTTATCTTATGCTTACATTTTGTCATCGCCATCAACGTAAATAACTATAATTTACGACGATTCATTACCTCCTCTCAAACGAAGTCCATTCAAAGCATGATTCATGCGAGGCTAATGGACTATTTCTTAACCACGACGTGAATGATTGCAGGGGTAGGATTGAGTGGACTCACCATCATCATATCATCCCTGTGTCCCAGCAGTGGGAACATAAATAGGGGTGATATTGTATCTTTAAAATAATTCAAAAGAGAGCTTTATATTTTGCAAAACGTAAAGATATTTCCCAAATTTCGATTAAATGTAACTTTATAATTAATTTGTGTTTGACTTAACGTGGGTTCGTTGTTCAATCACATTTATCGGAACAATTCATGGAATTCCTCAACAGTTTGTTGGATTCTAGGAACGTAGCTACTAATGTTAGAAAGTGTAGGTAACCTTTCGCGGGTTCCTAATAATTGTTTGTGTGATTTAAGTTAAGGGTTTTTGGAATTATATTGCTCTAGCGATCCACCTCATTAATAATACTTCTCAACAATCCTCTTTTATCATTCTGCCTATTTTCAAAAACCTTTTGGTTACAGACAGCGACAGCGACTTTGTTTTATAATATGTATATTTATACATTCTAGCTTTTATTAAATACATTTAGGTATTATAATAATTAAATATCATAAGAAACCTTCAATAAAACCGGCCAAGTGCGAGTCGGACTCGCCCATGAGGCTTCCACAGCAGTTATTTTCACAGTACTTATAAAAAAACTGGTTAGATCTAGTTTTTAGCTTTATCATTTTTCATTATAAGTGTATTTTAAGGGTCATTTTTCCACTTCGGAAGAGTATCTCGTGAATGATGTTAGAAACCTTATTCGAGCCTATTTTAACTAGGATTACCTTTCGTTTGGATCGTATTGAGTCGACCTGTCGTTGTGTGAGTTCTCCGATGGATCGCGAGCCCCACAGCACGCGTCCCATCGCCGAGTAGAAAAACGTCATCCCAAGCATAGGCACCGCGTATGTTACCACGAAGAACAGGACTTGGTACCTGGGAAACAAATAATGAAGTCAAAGTCAACAACTTTTTCCACAATAACAACGGGTTATTCGTCATCTCGCGTGAAAACAAAAGATAGATTCACGCGAGTTGGCACATTGCATGGACACGTCAGAAAAATACTTAAAACCAATGATTTTATAAAGTATAGATATGTTACCTTCATGTAATTGCAGTTTGAAATCTGTTCCGCAAATCCAAAACTGACATAAGATGTCAAATGTTTACTAGTTCATAGAGTAACATTTAAGCGCTCTACACACCGCCCGCCGGCACAGCCCGGCGGCCCAACCCGCCGGCCTTATTTTGTACAATCATGGTACAAAATAAGGCCGGCGGCCTAACCCGCCGGGCTGTGCCGGCGGGCCGCCGGCTTTGGTGTGTAGAGCGCATATATTCGTAGAGTGGACACTTGAGTGAAATGTATACTATAGTACTTAATAGGTAAGAAATAAAACACCTTACAAAAGTAAATCATATTTATTGAAATTGAAATAATTAATGATAAATTAGTAAAATAAACTTTCTAAATACCTTCAAAAAGATTTAATTTATTTCTTTTCTGTCTCTTTAAAAGTTTTTTTTAATTCGGGGTTATTTTTATGTGCGGAATGGAGACGAATATTTGTGTATTTATGAATTATGGTTTTAATCAAATACACGCGACGATTAAAAATAGGTACCTGATGTGTTGAATGTTCGATCAGAATTTACATTTACATCGAATTTACATCGGCATCAATATTCGCATCTACACTAACTAATCTATGTCCGCGCCTCAAATAATATAATTATTTGGAAAAATAAATAATCTAAGTATCTTTGCATACTCGCATGTGATACGAGATTCCTTGTGTTTTGTTTACTTTAGCATCGTAATTGGTACACTTCCGAAACACACACGATGGCATTTTTAATTTGTTTTAGCAAGGACACAATAACCTACGGCATGTCACGCTCGTGATTGCGCTCGACGCAGACTGACAACTAAACGTTACAATTGGGTTTTATTTGAGTCTTTACAATGCGCGTGCTTGTAACAAATCTATACTATATAAAATCATTGCTTAAAACTAAATAAATTATACATATAGCCGTCCATGTAAATTACTATCTACATATTATAAAGTAATTTGTTAATTTTATTAAAATAGGTCTTTTACTTATTATTTTTATGTGATCTGACTAAGTGTACATGTGGTTCCAAAAGTTGAAAATAAATGAATATGAATATTAAAATTTTAATATGGAAATAATTTTGCCCAATTTTGCCTTGACAGTTCGCCTCAGTGTTTTCATGCTGATTTTGAGAAGCATTGTTTTACTTATCATTGGACTGTGTAATATCCTGTCACTGCATCCATATTCATTTTAAGTGCTATTTAATGGACATAATTATATGCTAATTTATACTCCGTGAGCACAATATGTAAATGCGCGAAGCTGATGTATGGTTAACATAAAATAAACATTGCTGGACAATTTACACAGCAACATCTAGCCCCGCGGTTAGTTTGATGCCTGTGTTACGGGTGCTAGATATTCAATAACAGACATAGATGGTTTTTCTACCATAGGTACTTAATAAACACCCAGAATACCCGGAATACATATTTGCAGATCGTACAATTTAAGTCCCGAAGCGGAAATCGAACCAGCAACCTCTTGCGTGGCAAGCTGACTTTCGCCCGTTGCGCCACACAGGTTGTCGACCGGAGATTTAAAAACATATATTTATAAATAAGGTAAGGTTTGTAAATGTTTAGAAGGCTGTTAATTTTCAATTAAGTCTGACGACATAAACGACAGCCTCATAAAAGAATCACGTATTTTCATATTAGGCTTAATTTTTAAATAATTTTTGATTGTAAAAATAATTTTCGTTTTAGTTTTCCAGTTGAAACAATGCTAAAGGCAATTTTTAAATACTGTATCACAGTCAACCTAGTGTTGTGAAAGCTTTGTGCTGTACAAAGCTCTCACAACAAATTTTATTATTTAAATGATCAAAGGTTTTTTTATTGGCTATTTATATTGGCTAATTTATATTTGTTAGAGTTCTTGGCTAGCATGGAGAGACGCGGGTTTGAGTTCTGCCTGAAAAATATGAAAAATCAAATGGAAATTAATATGAGAAATGAAAGGAGAAATTAGTCGATAAAATTTTAATGTGAATTTGAAGTGAAAAACGAGATAACGATATTTAACTAAGTGTGTTTTGGGTATTTTATTTGTATACAAATATACGTATCGATCTATGCATGTGTTTTAGTAAATATATCTATATCTATACTAATATTATAAAGAGGAAAGATTTGTTTGTTTGTAATGAATAGGCTCCGAAACTACTGGACCGATTTCAAAAATTCTTTCACCTTTGGAAAGCTACATTATCCCCGAGTAACATAGGCTATATTATATTTAAAAAAAAATGCGTACGCGGGAAAATTCGATTTGGATGAAATAGTTGTAGTTTAGTATGGAGATGCAAATAAAAGTATATGGCGAGACGAAGTCCGCGGGGGCAGCTAGTCAGATTATAAAATCTCAGCTCGCTGTTGCTCTGTAAATTGTCCAGCAATATTATTTTTTTATTTACTACTAGTTTTTATCACATAAACATTTCCAAGAAAATAAACATGACATGCATTTAAAGTCGACTTGAAAAATCGAATCTCGATTAAAATATATGTGAACGACATCAAAACCTGGTTAGAACAAAATCTTTGAGGATGTAAATTTCGTTTCCAGTTCCAACATAACCTATTATGAGTTCATAAAGGGTTCTTATTCGCTGTGCTTTGAAGTCACCGCAATATTGTAATGAAATGCTGCGACGGTTCCTGAATTGCGAAGCGAAAATTATACAACTCCTGGTTGAGGATTTAATTAGAATGCTAAAAATTTAAGGGGGCATTTATTTTGTTTGTTTTATTATTTTAATGGCAATGGGCTGGCCATATAGCGAGGAGAACGGATGGCCGATGGGGCCGAACAGTTCTCGAGTGGAGACCACGGATCGGTAAACGCAGCGTCGCACGTCCACCAACAAGATGGACAGATGATCTTGTCAAGGCTGCTGGTTCACGGTGGATGCAGGCTGCATCCGACCGTAATACCTGGAGGTCATTAAGGGAGGCCTATGTCCAGCAACTTCAGCAGCAGACTTCTGGAATATAAATCCCTTAGTCGGTTTGAAAACACTCGGGAATGGAGTTGGTTATATACTTAGTTACTAATCTTAAGCCGCCACCGCACGGTTAAACTTGCCTGTTCATTGAGTGGAAACATAGGAACCTACCCAGGAAACAAGTTATCACAGTTTGGCATAGATCCAACTCTAGCCTTTAGAGATGACAGATAATTGAAATGTTGCTGCAGTTACAAAGTTAGGGCACGGAACTTTTGAACTTGTCGCGTTTACATTTTAGAAGCTTTGCTACTCGACTTAAATTAAATTAATCTTTCGACGGATTTAAAGTTTGGATGACCATTATTAAAAAAAAATTACGATGTGCAGATATTTGTTCTGTGTATAATATTGAATAATAAAAGTAGATCTAGATCTAAAAGTAGAAAAAGATAGTATGTGTGTTAATAAAATCTATTATAACTGACTATAATCTAAATGGGATGTTTCGTGTACCGGACATAACGAACAAAGTTAAACGAGAGCTTATACAATTTTAGGGATTGGAAGCACAAAAATCTAATTACGAATCCAGCCACGTACTTTTATTTTTTCAGGATTTTCATAACTTTTACTGTAACCTAATCCTTTGCTTTAGAGTTTGTTTTGAAATGGCTTTGAACATTTATGTATATAGCTCGGCAAAACTAATACTTAGTTCGCTATTAAAAAAAAAGTCAATCGATAAAATAAATAATCATACACATTAAGTGTGCATTGATCCTATCTAAGTAATATAGATTCCGAGATTCTCTTGCATTTGGGCTAAAAAATATCATTACCTTCTTTTGGACATCAAACCGTATTACATACTTGTAATTCTAATTGAAAAAAATGAAAATTAATCTATCATTTAACACTTTTTTAGTTAAAATAATTTATTTACTGTGTCGATTGCGTGCGTTTCATCCGTTACGGGGCAGTGGTCCAACTGCTCTATCCAACCAGTTGGACTACGGGCCTTTACTAGGGCCCGTCATCACAGCCTGTGAAACACGCTATTTTCAAAATGGCGGATTTGTAAAAGGCGAATTAGTAAAAATACAAACGACTGAATAGTTCCTGTTCTGTTAGATCACGCCGAGTGGTAACCTATTTGTATTAGGTTTTTAAGTATTTAATTGCTAAAGATTGTAATAGGTTCACAGATAAACATTTTTTCTATTTAATACTTACACGAAATCCATGTAAGAGACATCGGGTAATCCATCAGGCCAGAGAAGTAGACACGCAGTTTTCATAGTCCCTTTCGACCTAATGACAAAATGTATATTATTTTTCTTTATAATTATTCAAAAAGAGTACTTATATATAAAAATAATTAAAAATAGTTAGGTGTTAAACGCTGTTTTATTTTTATTTATTTAAACAGCCTACTGAGTCTTGCGAAACTATCATCACTTATATAAAATAAATTTATCAGCAAGTTATACCTATGTCAAATATCATGTGTTTAGTTTTTATGCATAAAATAGGTATAGTGATATATGATATCCTAAGAAATCGCTTTGCTGACATAATGATGATGAATAACTGATAACAGATGGAGTATTCATATTAAATCCTTCGTCATCTCTTTGGATCTGTCGTTTTGACCCGACCCATATCATCTAGTCGTCAAGTCCCGAACAATTCATATCTGTAATCGTAACAATCCACCACCACACCACTTCTGGGACACAGCTTGACGAGAGAGATTAGTCTTTAATTCACCACGCTGGTCAGTGCGGGTTGCTGAATGACACATCATGTCCTTCAAACTTTTCAAAGTTCTCAGTACATGCTGGTATCCTCACGTTTGCCTTTACCGTTCATATATTTTTATATTTACTGATATTTTTATTACAATATGGTATGGACAAAATAAATAACAACGTAACCATTGTCCTCAATTTCTCAAGGATACCATCATCAGATTCTGACCATGGGACCATGACTATGGGATAGCCTAGGAAGTATACCTATGTATGATCTCTATCTTAAAAAAAAAATTTTGCAAATCTTCCAACGAATTAAGAACTTTTTTTGAAGTTGGTTAAAACACGTTAATACCATACTTTTATTTATATCCGCTACCACCTCTCGTGTACTTAACGGGCCATTAAGGCGAGATTCTAAGAGTTTCCTTCACCTTTACAAACAATTATTTTCCGAAGAAAAAGCCTGAAGAATGCTTTCACAGCCTCTATCACAGATTCCTATTAGCGTAACCTTATTGTACCTACTACAAGTTATTGTGCTTTTGGCGTGATGCCAGACGTAGCGTTATTTTGTGATTTACTGAGTAAGAAGTGAAATCTGGTTTACAGCAATGGATGAAAACTGCTTTTGACCGAATTAACTAAAATACATTTAGGATTATGAGAAGAAATGTATTCGAATTAAATATTTATTATCATCATTATGATAAATATAGTTTAACTTCTCATCGCTGGATTTAAGGTAGCTTGGTGATTTTATGTTGTCTTACGACATTTTTGTTAAGACTCAAAGAAAGTACATATAACAAACATAATTAGCACATTACTTTTTATTACGAATAGGTACCTACAGCATTTTGGCCTCATGCACCAAATATAATATAATACTACGAACTCACAAAACGTACTGTGAGCTGTGTTCTCATAGGAATCATTCTTGATTTATATTCTTTTGTTCGCGCCGCAGTGAGAGCGGTTTTCCGGTCCGTAAATTCTGTCGGGCTTTTGGTACGTCAATCGTGTTAGGAAAAAATGAAAGCGAGTTTATTGTTAGGAAAGGCATTTTGTGCATTGTGCTACCAAAATTTCCATGCCCATTTTACAACTGAAATGGGTGCTCTGACAGGGAAACATGGCAATTCCAGATAAATATAGAATCGTTTGTCTATGTTTGAGAGTAAAAAAATAGATAAAAGAACTGGAAAAGCTGATTCTTGTTTCAGAGCAATGTAATTAAAAGTATGGTTGTATGAATTAAAATGAATATTATATAATTTGGATTCACGCCTTAATTACTCGCTATTGAAATAAAGTGGCCAAGTGCGAGTCGGACTCGCCCATGTAGGCTTCCGCAGCAATGGTTTATATGAAATAGTTTATGACGTATTATAAACAAATATTTTTATCCATCTTATTTAGTCCACATAAGGCATTGTTCGCTATTTAATTTTCTCAAAGCTTAGCAGGTAATTCTGTAAGCTCCGGAGAGACCGAATGGACCCACGTATCGAAGACCCCTGTCAGGTTAACTTTACAATAGCAACATGGGTCAGGAAATATCGGGAATTCGAAATAAGTGTGGAAATAGTATTGCGAGCTATTTTCAAAGTTTCGGCTTAGGTCTAGCTTTGATAGAAAATGTAATATCCGTTTATAGAATGGATGTTTTGTGTAACTTGATTCTAATTTTGGTGAGTAAGTTTTGATATTTTGTTTTATTTTATTGTATTTGATCAGGCGGTTTATGTAACAAAGGGTAGGTATATGCTGTTGTTGAGCTCTTCAGATTTTTAACTAATATAATAAGTATATATAAGTAATTAATCTCTCTTAACAGGTAACTTAGCGATAGCAATTAGTTAATTCGGAACTCCACCCGTCTGCTGGTCTTTAAATCCCTTGATCGCTTTGATGACACCCACGGAAAGAGATTAGGTAAACAAGTGGCTTGGTGATCGCAGTTAGCTACCCTTCCGCTGGTTTGTATAATTTTGATCACGGAAACAGATAATATGTACGTAATTATTATTTTTAGACTTGTTTTCATTTGATTTTTGCAATAGTTTTATTAAGTTTCATAAATAATGTTATGGACTGGTCTTTATTAAATAAAAATTATCTTCATCTTGAAGTTGGTAGTAATAGGCAAGCAATGTTTGTTAAATACCTGTATTCCTTAGTTGTTGAGTAAAGTAAGCACGGTATAGCCAGCAGCATCCCGCTGAGCCAGATCACGGCGATCATGACTAGAGAACACGTCTTGGACATGCGCGGGCGCATCGGCCGGACTATCGCTTGATACCTGCAACAAACATACAATATAATAATTTGTTTATATATTATATTCAACGAAATTTGTAGCGATGACGCAGGAGGTTGAGGATTGATTTCTGCCTTGAGATAAATATTATAAGGCATAATCTTTTCTTGCGTGATTTTGAAAGGAAGGAAAGAAAGACAATATATTATTTTTAATTAAAAATCAAGAAAATCAGCTGGTTTTTTTAAGATAAATTGGTACTATTCTTAGAGTAGTACCACACGGTACTCACCACTTACATGCCTTGGTCACATAGTTAAATAATAAAAATGGGCAAAAAGTATAGTCAAGCACAATGCATTGTGCACCGAGTCAAAATGTAAAACTGAAAATTCACGAATTTTATTTCAACCTAAGAATTACACCTAGTATTCGTATTTTTCTCTAAAACATTATTACGGTGTCGTTCACAAGGTACGAAAATCAAATAAACTTATGCTATACAAGATAAAATTGGTAGGTATTGATGTCAGGCATCATTTACTTCAAAGGAAATACCCTAGGGCCATATAAATTAGGCTTTCAATACTTATCGATAAAGCTTTTTCTTTTTCGAAAATATAGGAACGCTGCTTCGAGTATTAACTTCAGCTTATCTGATAAAGAGGATTACAAGTATAATATCGTTTATCGAGATATTAGTTAATATATTTGTATTTTTATTTGTGAAATAAAATAATAAAAGTATCTGGTTTTGGAGATTAAAAGTTTTCAGAAAATATCTGATTTATTTCACATTGGTTTGTCCAGCATTGGGCTTCCGAAGGCTGAAATGATGATGATGAGAGTTTTAGTTAATCTCGTTGTAACTACGCGCACGAACTTGCAGGAAAAACTCACGAGCATTCTTGATGACGGATCCTCTCGATAAAATAGAAACATCCGAAATACTTATTATAGTCAAAGATTTCGTAAGTATTTCCCGCTTTTATGAGTATACAATACATAAAACCCAACCCTATAGGAGGCCTATTTCCAACAGTTGACGACCGATGGCTGAGATTATGATGATATATAAAAATAACCTATTTAATTAGCCTATATAGCTAATTTCAGTAAATGTTAGAAGTAAAATCAATTAGTCCTGCTCTTAATGTTGTTTTATGGAGCGTAGGTAATAGGGGACGAGAAGGCCTCCAAAGAGAATTTAATTAATACCCGTAATTAAACCTGGGCAATCGGCCCTCCTGAATTTTCATCATGTCACTCTTCTTTCTTACTAGATCTATCACATGGCTTTGCCTATGCTTCCGAAGAAACGAACGCGAGAAGTTATCTCGCGGTTTCATCACAAGATTGCTAAAATTCACACAGAAACATAGCCACGTGGAGAGATCACGCCTTGTTCAGAAAACAGATTTGCAAAACATTTTGTTATGTTCTATCATGTTACATGACTTCTACAGGACATGCGCACCAAAGACTTCTTCGAAAATCTATCATCTAAAATGGACGAGCTTTTTTATTCAAAGACGGTTTTCCAGTTATCTTTTCGCTTTAATAAAACATCGAACACGAAAGGCTTTTAGTGCTCATTAATGTGTGAGCTGAAGTGGGTGCCTGTAGACAAACCTCACGTCCTTTTCCCGAAAGGGCTATAACGCAGATACTGAACTAAAAATATCGATTAAATTCCTAAAGCTTTTACAAAAACATAGGGAAAATTTGGGGAATTATATAATGAAAATGTAAATATGGAAATACATTTATTTCTGTAACTTTGTACCAAGTCATTACAGTAGTATGGGACTCATTTTAGTAAGAAAGATACCTGTGCTAGGAGGATATAATGAATACTTATTTCACTACTTTGGCATAGAGATATGATATTACGTTACCTGTCAAACGATATCCCGGTAAGAGTGAAGACGCTCGCCGCCACCGTCACATTCGCTATGAAGTTGCTGAGCTGACAGTACCACACCCCAAACACCCAGTCACTAGAACAATAATTAACAATGTTTCATAAATAAACTATAAAATGGGTTTCCAAATTCAGATAAAATTGATTGCAAATTTAATTCACAAGCGCATGATGTCGCACGTTGCACATAAAATAGGCATAAGCACTATATTTACGTTCTCGCTGTTGAGACACACAAGGACTTCTCTCTTGACCAAACTATTATCACTTAAAAGGGGGTCTAAATGTCATGTAGATAGATAAAGTCGTTTTTAAGTTACTGAAATAAACTTTTAAAACTTTCAAAACTTTCAAACATATCATGCTTTTATTCACCATGCGCGCGGGCCAAGAGCGTATTTGTGAATGTCACATTTCCTTCAAACTCTTCAAAGTTCTCAGAACATGCCGGATTCTTCACGATGTTTGCCTTCAACATTAAAGCACGTGGCGTATATTTGAAGCGCTCATAAATCATCACACATCTCTGCTTTCAAAGTCCATATACATTCTCTTATCCTCTTAACAGGAATACTTCTTCCACCGCTTGAAAGAAAACTTTCCTTCTATAAAAAGAACATAACAACATAAAATACGATAAAAATAAGCCAGATCAAGGCTCAGCACATTATTATATCTAAAGAACAAACACCTATTTTGTATTCTGTACGACGCATCGATGAGTGAATACTGAAAGGGAATCAATGTGGAATATGGTCTGCATACAGATTCTTACGATCGCTCAGTATTGTTCATGAGAGGCCTATAATAAAATGACTATTATTTTGAAAAACAATAAAAGTGCTTGAAAAGGAAAAAACAGGAGCAGAGTAATTTTTAGCATAAAGCTAAGCTATTAGCTCAAGTTTGCATGAGATTTTGATACATGTTGCCAGCCCTTATCAAGATTTTCCTGCTAACATATTCCAGAGTAAGTATAAGGATTTGTGACAAATAAAATAAGTTTACGGGACGTTTAGGGATGCTTATTAATTAGGGCCCTTATTCTAGCAGTAAACTGACCTTGTCGTAAACGTGAATAACGGTTATGTTTCAGCATTGTTTATTGCTGTCCCAGATAGATAAAGATAACTATCGTTTACCAGTTAATTGTCCGGTCCTTGTTTGTCAGAATTAAAGCTATCAAGCGCGATTTCTGCAAATTTATGTCAACAAAATTTTGCGAGCAGTTTATTCTCAAGAAAATGACTTAATATGGATAGTCACAAAAGCAATATTATTAATTATATAGAACCAAAACGTAGTAGTACCGTACATTAAAAATAAAATCTTTTTTTCTTACCTATGTAACATGTAGATAAAGTTGAAGAGACAGTTGAGCGAAGCCATCATCAGGTCAGCTAAGGAGAGATTCACCAGGAAATAGTTGGTGACTGTTCTCATTCTTCGATGAGCTGAAACAATGTCGCCAAAACCACCATTAAAAATTACTTAATATAAGCTTTTCTTTAAAAAATCAAGAAAAAGTTAACACTATCTGTGCTTATGACGCACGCTCGTATGTACAAATAGGCGTGGGCATTGAAAGTGTTAATACCATTTTCATCATCATTATATTAACCTATATAATGAGAACGAGTCCTCTCATTATAATGCTTGATATATAATTGGTATTATCACTTATGTCACAGAACATAAAATGCTTTATACACCAGGAAGATTGGTGCTCGCATCATTAGTATGAATATGGCACAGTAGATATACAAAACGACGCTGTTATTCGTCTTCTTCTATTTAATCCCTGGGTCGTTTTTGCGATACCCACGCTAAGACTCATTTCTTTAGTGTCGTCTATGCGAATAATACAGGTAACAATTAATTGTCAGCCGCGTAATTTCGGCTTTAAAATAAACATCATCATCAATTCAAGTCACATGTAGTCTAATCAGTTAGTGGACGCCCGACGTTCTCTATCCATTTATTCAAGAACTTTTCAGACCCAGAGTAATCTGTGTAAATAATACTAGCTCACAATTAATCTAAGCAAAAACAAAACCACTTTTCATGTAACAACTCGTAACAATTTGCAATAGAAACAGAATATTCAATGGTATCCCTTTCATTGCACTCGACTCAGTTCCAAGTTGTTTTGTTTTCAAACTAACCATTATTTCCCGATAGCTACCGCAATCTGGCTGGCAGGTTTTATTGAAACAGAATCCATTTTGTACCCGGTTTGATTAATGTTTAAAAGTTGGCATGGTATAATTTCCTGATATGTAAACCATATGAAAACTTTATAATATAATAATATATTTTAACTATAAACTGCTTTTAAAAATTTTAAGAATTCCAACAAATGCCAAGACTTGGCTACGAGACCACCTAGGAAGTATTACGTATTAAACAAAAAATAAGTTTGCAAATCGGTGCAGCCGTAATAAAAAAGATTACGATGAAATGAGAACCTCCTCCATTTTTAAAAGATGGTTAAAATTTAATAAAATTAAAAGTTTTCATATCTCACGTCATGCAGATTGGTCAAACGCATACACATAACAACGTAGCTATTGCCAAAACACCCTTAATCTGTATACAAGTTCCATAATAATTAGGAAATATTAGAGAAAGATTGATTCATCAAGCTAAGGAATTCGTTTTTCAAATCCAAACTTTCATGTTAATGATTTACAAAAACTCGAAAGTATCTTCAACCTTTCAATCCAAAAAAAAACGTCGAATTTTATCTTCTTAACCATTTCAATCTATCACTAGATAAAAACACATGAGACGTGAATTTATGGCACAGAAATTCTCAGAGAAATTTTACAAGCAAATTACTTGATGAATGCTGAAAAACTGGTACCATTCGGTCACGTCTCCAGGGTGACTTTAGCCGATCGAAAATAGCAAAGAATACAAAGAACATTCTATTAATTCGTAACGACATACAGTAGATTACGATCTTTCATAAAGCTAGAACACGCGGTATTATTTATCGTTTCAAAAACCTACATTTTAAGCTAACAAGCTGCGGCATTTATCTCATTTAAACATATTTTCTATAATAACAACAAACATTCCCTGTTGCCTGGAAGATTGTACTTTTGCTTGCAGCTAATATTAAGTTCTTGTATGTATAAAGTGTTAATTCATTCATTCTTAAATTACTAACGCATTTGTAATTTTTTTTCATTAACTATTTTCTTATTATGAAACATATTTTTATGCCAACATTGTTTCCATTGTATATTTTTATTTAATGTTACTTAATAATGTATTGTATTTATTGACTTGTCCCAGTGATCTTTAGGATTTTATGGAAATAAATGACATAAATCTTTAAAGCCTCCAGCACACCGGATGCGTATACGTACACGTAAGCGTAGACGTGCACGTACCTACCACTGAGTTGTAATGTATGGGAATGTATTAGACAGGACACACCGCTTGCGTAACGTGACGTGCGCGTGCAGTGTGTCCTGTCACATACATTCCCATACATTACAACTGTGACAGGACACACTGCACGCGCACGTCACGTTACGCAAGCGGTGTGTCCTGTCTAATACATTCCCATACATTACAACTCAGTGGTAGGTACGTGCACGTCTACGCTTACGTGTACGTATACGCATCCGGTGTGCTGGAGGCTTAATCTCTCTAAATCTTATTAAAGAATGTAATAAGTTTTTTAGGTCTTTTGAACTTCAGTAAGACAATACGAATCCTGAAAGTTTCAAGTAAAGGCTGGCCGTCTGGATATAATCGCCGGTACGTTCACACGGAGACACGATTTCCCGAATCTTATTTTCATCGGATCTGGAAAAACCGAATGTTGTATTCATGTGCGGTACGTTCACACGGAGACACGATTTTCTCTACCGAATCGGTTTTTTGCAGGATTCGGTTTAGTGGCATAAGCATTTCAATGAAGGAGTTCACACATGCATTCGGTTTCAAGACACGACAAAAAACCGAATCTTGCTGAAGTTGACATCCGATTTTGCGACTACAAACCGATCCGGCGATACTGCAAAATCCAGATCAGATGCAGTGGTATAGGGCATTCAATACATGCGTTCATACGATACACGCAGGGGTAGATTCGGTTTTTTGTCGGATCTTGAAACCAAACCAAACAAGCATAGAAATATTTATTATTTTTAAATAAAAGTAATTGTAATAGCAATATAAAATTTCAGGCACTCCAACCATCATAGTTAGATAAATCTTATATCTGAGAATGAAGGATTCCTTAAATATCATTTTCTTATCTTACGACTTATGTATCATGGCTCAATAAAATCTAATTGAGATAAAAATAGTTGTGAAATGAACAAGACTGATTTTTATTTTATCTACAATAAATTATTTTTCGTCAATCAAAAATAATTATGATAGACGATATTAGTTTAATGTTCACTTAATTTTTCGTTAATGGATTAATTATTGAAGAAATAAAGTGCACGCTTTTATTACTTTTATTGTTGAGCCTAATGGTCAAATTAACTTAATATGATATCAAATAAACTGAATACTAAGAAATTTCTCATGATTTGTTGTGATATTCAGCTAGACCCTACACATGTTTACATTATTGACTAGTTTTTCTCCGATATGGATTTTCCCGCGTATTAATTATTTTTACCAAAAGTTAAAAGTAGCCTGTGTATTCTGATATATCATGGCCAAGAGAATTTTAATCTGTTCCATAATTTTCAAAGAAAATGCAACAAATATCCACCATAACAATATTCGCTTTATAAAACTATCTTATAAGAACTAATTAGGATTTACTTGAAATTTTGATCTTGAACTTGTTATTTGAATGAATAAGTCTCAACTTCTTCAGAGAACAATGGCTCAAACATCACTTTACTGATGGAAAAGGCGAATTAATTAATTATGACGAAAACCATTCTCGCCTAGAGCGATAGCAAGATTTATTCAACGGAAAGGTACCAGGAGAGTAGCCGTACGAAGGAGGCTACGGTTGAAATGTATTAATTACTCTACAACTACAACTTACCTATAACTATCCATATGACGATAGCATTCCCGCCTATTGCGATAGCCAGCATTGTCGCGAATAGACCGACCCAAGAGTTGTGCGCCCAGAGAGGCATGTCGGTCGAAGAGGGCGCGGCGGTCGGCTCCTTCGGTACCAGGAGAGTAGCCGCGCCGAGGAGGCTGCGGTTGAAGTCCATCTTCCATGTGTACACCACCTGAGAATTAGAATATATATTAGCTTGTTTCTTCATTTTCAGGGAAACATTAATATCAGGGAAGCGCGAGAGCCTCTCCTGCTAGACCGCTTGCGTATCGCTGATTGAAGATGATTTTATCTTGATAGAAAACAGAAACGTCGGATTTACATAATGTCGTCATACGTCGTCGTCGTCTACGTGAGTAATTCCCGATTTTAATTTAAATAGGTTGTTTCTATTCGCTGTGGGAGGAAAATGGCAAAGACTGGCGCAGACGAATAACATAAAAAAGTTGAAAATGTCCAGCAAGAGTTTAAAAAAGTATTTCAAGCGGGTTATGTATAAAAACGTTTGTTAAGTTCCTTTCTAAGCGTTCTAAGATAAATTCCCAACCAAAAATAAAAGTAACCAAATTTTGATGGATGGATTGGTCATTCAATTGTCGAATTTATATCGTAACATTTTCGTATAAAACGTTCAAACAATATTTACTTTCGCCGCCCGCATCCACTTCACAATGTTATTGTACATTTATCAGATTGAATGAATATTGATGATGTTGGCATATGTAGGATAAAGGTAGTTTTGAAGTCGAGAATTATTTACTAACTGTATAACTACGTAGTAATTATAGTTATTACATAAATATCAAACGATTCTGTTTCTACAAGTTTCTCCTGTCCCGTATTGCTATTTCGTGTAGGTACATACATAATTTTGAAAAAAAATGAAGGATCCTTTTAATGCATATTTCAGACTTTGCTTATGTTATACCTAAATAGGAAATAATTTGAAACAAAACCGTGTCAAACTATTTAGACATGTAGGATATTTATGAGGAAAGACTTGCTTGTTTGTTATAAATGTTATATTATGTTTATTGCGAATGGGCAAATTTCTAATTCGGAAAAATATTATAATATAAGTTACCATTATATATAACCCTTTTTACGACTAGGCCTATATCCATCAGTGGATGATTGAAATGATGATGATGATGAAATGTGAGCAATAAAATGTTATATACCAAGTTAAGACGAAGCGACTTCTAGCTATATACTTCTAGCTGTATACTAGGGGCTATTTGATCAATAGGAAACGGATGTGACTTCGCTTTGACAAATACGGATTTACACTTGAACATTCCGACACATATTTGTTTAGCTGGTTAAATTGATATAGTTGTTCGTTATAAGCCATTTTGTATGAGATAGGTTATAATCGACTTTATTTTAACAAATTATTGTACTCAATTCAGATAATGAGCTGCTTGTTTTTTACGTTTCTCAATAAAAACTAAAACGTTATTTTATGTCAACCTTGTTTCCATTGTACAGGGTGATTGGTAGATGGGTGCAAAGCTTCTAGGGGATGGTAGTGTGGACTATTTGGAACCATTTAAGCCATAGTTGTCTTAACCGAAGTTGGACTATTTTTTTTTAATTAATTTTTTACTAGAGACAAGGAAAATACCCAAAATTTTACAGTTAGTTGCTAATAACTGCCAGTTTAAGAGGCCAGTTATTTATTTTTTGTTTAATTTAGGTTAACTAATGTGTAAGCAATCTACCAAAACAAGTTATTAGGTATCTGAGTCATTAGCCATTTTTTTACAGACATTTCAAACTTCCGAAAATGTTCTGCGATTTACGAAAACCATTTTTGACGTTGTTTAATAAAAAAACTAATGGTGCTATTTTTGTTCAAACCTTAATAAAAACATGTGTGGTTATTACTCTTTCTTTTGAGGTATCAATTAAGCGAATATCTCAAAAAATATTGAAATTATGATCCAAAAACCAAATTGAGGGAGAAAATTTTAAGCAACTTTAATGAAAAAATAAGAAAATTATCGAATTGCTAAAAGTGACATACACCGTGTGGAACCTGTAGTCAACCCAGGCAGACATAATCTTAACGTCAGTTGGTCAGTTTTAAATATTAGGACGCCTCTACGAGCATTGGAAGATAGTTTTGAAGAAATCCCAAATGATTATTAAGCCATTTAAGGATTTTAAGGTATCTGGTAAGAAGTGGGGCCCAATCAAAGTTCTGCCAATTACTCCAGCCCACACATTGACAGAGAATTTCCTCTGTACTGACACCTGCTTTTGCCAGTGTGGATTTCTGCCCTTATTGGCCTGTTGGTGAAGGTTGTGAAAGTTTGTTATGCCCTGTATAGAAAATTTACTTATATTTGTCCACAAGATTGATTTTAAGAATCACGCATTGAAGATGCGTTGATGTCTCTGTTGAGGAGGAAACGGCAGAATTGGATTATTTCCCCGGTATCTTACTTTTCCAAACCTTGGCAGACCCGGGCCATGGAATACATACTTATCATTTTTGTGCATACTCCACATACATACCTTCCATTGTGAAATGTTAAGATTTTGAGCTACTACGCTAGTGCTGGTAGTAGGATCCGCTTAGAATGCTGCCAAAATCTATTCCTCGACCTTAGAATTGTATCTGCTTGGGTTGAATCTGGAGTCATACACGCATAAACCGAGTGGTACCAAGGTACGACGCGGTTTATGCCACTTTCAGCAATTCGGTAATTTGCTTTTTTTCATTAAAATTGCTTAAAATTTTCTCCCTCAATTTGGTTTTTGGATCATAATTTCAATATTTTTTGAGATATCTGCTTACTTGATACCTCAAAAGAAAGAGTAATAACCACACATGTTTTTTAAAAGGTTTGAATAAAAAAAGCACCATTCGTTTTTTTTAAAATTAACGTCAAAAATGCTTTTTGTGAATCGCAGAAAATTTTCGTATGTTTTAAATGTCTGTAAAAAAATGGCTAATGACTCAAATACCTAATAACTTGTTTTGGTAGATTGCTTACACATTAGTTAACCTAAATTAAACAAAAAATAAATAACTGGCCTTTTAAACTGGCAGTTATTAGCAACTAACTGTAAAATTTTGTGTATTTTTCTTGTCTCTCGTAAAAAATTAATTAAAAAAAAATAGTCCAACTTCGGTTAAGACAACTATGGCTTAATTGGTTCCAAATAGACCACACTACCATCCCCTAGAAGCTTTGCACCCATCTACCAATCACCCTGTATATTTAATTAAATGACAATATGTTTTGTATTTATTGGCTTGTCTAAGTAATCTTTAGGATTTTATGGAAATAGATAACATTATTTTTTTAATTTATAAAAATCTTTCTGAAAGACATAATTGTTAGGATAAAAATGCACAACATAATTTTAACTAAAAAAAAAAATGTGTTATCCAATCAAAGCTTAAACGGTAAAGGGAAAAAATTGTCTTTATCCATCTAATAATTTATAAATTTATTTTATGGCAGATACTTACAGAATATTTTTCGTTCTATATTTCCTATTCGTAGTAGCTCTACGGCGTAGCACGCTCGTAGCTATCATAGTTTTATCAACTAGAGTTGTAATAATTTTATAGTATAACGTGTTTTAACGGTAAAGGCAACATCGTGAGAAAACCATCCGTCGTGAGGAAAAAACCCCTGTGTCCCAGCATTGGAACCTTAATAATAGGGGTGCTTATGTATTTATACATATATTAATGTAGGGGTATAATTCAAAATTGTAATATGTGTCTGTATAATTTTGTTACGTGCAAAAGTTGTAAAAGTACCTACTAACAAGCCCTAAATAATATAGAATACAATAAAAATTTTATGACATACCTCTACGCCATCCGATTTGTCCAAGTTCTTAAAATCGTGGCTCTCATAAAACTTCTGTCTCTCCAAACTTATATTATACATCACATCCATTTTATTCACAAAACATTTATGTTGAGCAAAACCACCAACTCCATAATCGTACATTTGACAAATTCAACATTTTCCATGATTAACAAAGTTTTTTACTAGGGTATCGCTTTTATTAATTCTGGTCTTTAGGAACATTTTCAATTTTCGAATGAGGGTAAACTACAAAACTAAAATAGTTTTTAAATTATCGTTGCTTTTTTATCAAATTTTGGATACGAATATCACTTTTCACATTGTTTTAGTTTTATTTACAAGTATTCCGTGTTACAAGGTTTCTGGTGGATTATCTGCAACAAAATAAAACTAGGGTTAAAAGGGTTAAAAAAAAATTATATTTATCCTTTTTCATTATCATCTATAAAACTTATACAATACTAGTATTTTCCCCGCGATTTCGCCCACTTTATAAATGGCTAAGTTTAGTTAATGGTACAAGTTTCTGAGTGGTATCTATTTAAAAACCTGAAAACAGTGCAGCTAAATGGAAAAACATTTATAAAAAGCTGACTGGTATTGAGCTTAATTGGAACAAACCACAAATTAACTGACCAATTTTCCTTCAATTTTCAGAAAACCGAAGATATTTACAGTCCGCATTCAATTGAATTTGTGGCGGAAGGTTTTCAGGAAGTACTTCACAAAATTGAACGTTTCAAACGTAACTTTATTTTCCATTATGTTATATATTTTTATGGTTTAAGTTATTTACTAAAGTGTAAGTATAATACAACAGTAATTTTATATTTTTTTTGGGATATAATGTTGTTTATAAAAATGTTTACGTAAAAGTATTATCCAAAATCTATATTTAATTAGATTCCAGTGTCTTGACCAAGGGTCCGAGACATAAGTCTTAGATATCAAGCCATCTAACCTTCTCGGGATTTCTACATAATTTACATTTTATGTAAACTTAGCGATCTTAGAGCCCATTTTGTTAAACAGTTCTCTTAAGTCTACGTCCCTGACCACTCCTAATCCCACTTTCAGTGTAAACGGTCAGAGAAATTAAAAAAATTGTTATTGTTTACTTGTCTCGTTGTAAGGGGTAATTTGTTGACGGAATAATAATTAAGCCTGACTTGTTCAAGTGATTTATTTAGAACATACAAAATTAAATGAACTTGAATTTATGTTTTGTATTTCACGTAGCACTTACTTCATTCACCTTATTTTGTGCGAAAATCATAGATGTGCTTCTATAGAATTAAGGGTTTCGAAACTTTACTTTGCGGAAATCCATTCTAAATATTTAAAAAATAACACACTAACATAATTGAATAACTAAAAATAATATTAATTTCATTTTACATAAACACTATTTACATAATATCTAAAAACTTGTTTATATATTTTTTACCTAAAATGCATGTAAACTTATTTTTATTTCAAAAAAGAGGCCAAGTGCGAGTCGGACTCGCCCCGAAATAGTTCATGACGTATTATAAAAAAACTACTGGATAGATTTCATTCAAACCAATTTTCGTTGTTAGTTTTTATGGTTATGTACAATAAATATTTTTTTCTAGATTTATCATCCCCTTAGTTTAGAAATCAGAGTGTCCCCCACTCTGTTTTCCACTTTGGAAGAGTCTCACGTCCAAATTTTTAAGTTTAGAGTTAAATGGGGTTAGAAACATTATTATGATTTTTGAAGACCTATTCATAGATACCCCACACGTATGGGTTCGATTAAAAAAAAAGTTTTTAAGTTTCAGTCCTATCTATGTCCAAATGTAATGTATTTTCATATTGAGATAAACGGGCAATACACGAACCTTATTTACGTAGACTATTGATCAACCGATTTCTCAAACCACGACAGTTTTTATAGTAAAGTAATGTATTTTTTTTAAATTTTTCGCGCTTCGTCGCTTGACTGAGGCTCGTGATTGGCGGAGCGCGCCTGTCAATTGCAATTGCATACCGCGCGTTCCGTGTCACGTAACTTAGCGGTTTTGAATGATAACGCTGTGTCTAAGTGCGTAATTGTTAAATTAGAATAAATTTATAAGAGAACTCGTAGTGTCTAGATAAACCTAACATAGGATTTAAGACGCTACTAACCATTTAATGTACCAAATTTTCACCAATAAATACTATATATCTATCTATCTACCTATCTATCTAATTACCATTCGAGATATTACTTCCACTAAAAATAAGATACATAAGTAACCGTTTTCGCGCCAACTCCAGGACAAGTTGAGCCTAGGGAGTAGCAGCAGTGGCGAGTAAATAATAAAACTTATTTTTCAGTTTGTCTAAAACATGACATGGTCGCAATTTCGCTTTGAATCTCTGGGGTTGAGTTGTTCCGGAACTTTCGCGACGAGTTCTAGAACTTTCTCGATCTCGTTCGTTGGCTTCATTTCGATCATTTATTCACACGACTGCGACGAAAGGGTTTAAGCCTTTGGCAAATAAATATTGTGGGGTTTTTCCAATATTGGTAACAATGTCATTTACAAAAATTACTTATAAAAAAGACAAGAAGCATAATGCTTATTTTTCTTCTACTCACTACACATAACTCGAAAGCTTGAGAGTATGTATTATATTATATAGGTATTTAGTTTCTAAAGCAGGCACCACACGACCTTCAGAATTGAAACATATCCACAAACAGTATACTTTTACACTAAAAGGAAGTCAATTTTAGGAGTCCCCCTGTATAACTTGATCTACTGACAGTTGGAAGCCCTGTATTTGGACGATTTATTCCCAATTTAGAAGGTTTATTCAAATCCTACAAGAGGCTTTGATATAATATATCAAAGCCTCTATATAAAAAAAATATAAACCAGTGCTCACGAACATGATATTATCATGTTCGTGAGCACTGGTTAATATTATTTCTTGTATGCTTAAGAAAGGTTTAGTAACTTACTTACCAAGGCTTACCTTTTGTTATCATATTTTTGATTAAATGCACTATGGTGCTCGATTTGGTACTTTTAATTGAATGAATAGATATTGCTAGACAATTTACACAGCAACATTTAGCTCCGTGGTACACTAATATACAAACTAACTGATAAGAATTTTTATTTGATTTAAAAGTAAAATGTTAACATCCATAATGATGAGACAAGCCATAGTGACTAAAAGGTGTAACAAGTAGGAAATATCAATGACACAAAGTGTTATTTGCTAAGAACCTTTTTATCTTTGCAAGGTTTTACAGGATATGGTATTATTGTGTCACCCTTACCCTGCTTTTCCTTTTGAGATAAAATATAAAATAAAACATCAATCCATTAATTATTTCGGTGTAACAAACATAAGAATTTATAGAATTTATTTGATAAATTAGAATATTTGAGGTCGAAAGTTTTATTTTTATACCATATATTGTATGTAGTTGTTCTGACCTGACTTATTAAAAAAAATTACAATATCTTATCCATCCAAAATCGGCAATGAAAAAATATAACACTTACTTAACATTTATGAATATTCCAAGAAAATTCCAATTTCAAATTCACCGTCACACCCAACTAAATTGACCACGTTAGATTACAACAACAATTCACTAAACTTCAGAACGCACTGAGAAACTTCGTCTCGAAACATCGTATATTTCAGTGAGCTCGCGACGCGTGCGGTAGGCTCGACGGCTCTTTACCGACTAAAGACCAGTGGAATTGACTAAAGCTTTGCTATTTTGTAAGCTCACAATTTTCACATCCATTATAAAGGCACGACTTGAAAAAGATATTTGTCTATCAATGAACACAAAAACAGACGTTTGCAAACAAGATGGACAAAATAAATAAATATTGCTGGACAATTTACACCACAACATTCTAGCGCCGTGATAGGCTCGAAGCTTGTGTTACGGGTGAAAGATTTCTAATTATACTTAATTACAGATGTCTGTAATGGTAACTAATCACTGTCGAGCGAGGGACCTAGAAATATTTAACGGCGGTCTATGATTGATGTATAATGGTTGGAGTAATGTACACTATTGAATTATCCACGAATTTCCAAGGAACTGTCCAATCAAAACAAGATGTTGTTATTATAATATTATGTATCTTGCTCAATTTCCTTTCTTATCTTTTTATTTTATGTCTATATTTGGCCTTCATCTGAACTCAGTAAACAATGTTGTCTTTTATATAAAACTATAATAAGCTTACCACGGGGCTAGATGTTGCTGTGTGATATGTCTAGCAATATTTCTTTATTTATAATACAGTCTAGAAAGGTGACATCCCAAATAGCTTTTAAGCTAATGGCAGCGATAACAGTTTACAATCATGATAATTGAGCATTTAGATTCTTTTTGCTAAAAATGCTTCGTAAAAAATATTTATTATAATCCAGGCGAAATTATTAAACACATGTTGATAGTTCCAAAGTTTTCTTCATTCCCGTATGCTGATTACGTGCTTAACCCAAGTGCCCAAGTGCTTTGGTATACCAGAAATTATACTAGCGTTTTTTCCTTCAGAAATAAGTCCTGAAATAATAATTATATGCAACATGTAGTACACATCAGCCTTCACCGTTCATTACACTACTGTTTAGAAAAGAAAAAGATTAATAATCTGTCGCCCGAACGCCGCTGTCTGTCGTCCGCCGCTCTGGTAGGTACGCCATTCGCATTTTAGTGCTCAACCGTTCGTCACGTAAAATTGCGAAAGTTTCGCACTAGTAAAATAAACAATTGTGAACCAATATAATTACGTTTTATCATGGCCAAAACAAGTTTAATTTGCCATTCTTACGTAAGTGATCAACTACAAATCATAAAATTTGTTATAAAAATCCAAGTTGAGTCCAAGTGACTCGGAACCAAATCATACCATTGAAAAAGGTAAGTCAATTTATTATTACAAATATGCTTAGCTATTTTGTGGGCATAGACAACAAAAATACATTCGGGCTGATCGTCGGACAGTCTCATAATTATGATGTCATGCCGCACTACCCTCATCTACAATGTAGGTTATTGAAAGCTTATGTACCTAGCTCATATTGTGCGCAAAGACAATAAAAATGCATTCGAGCTGATCATCGGACAGTCTCATCGCAACAATGATGTCGTAACGCGCTACCCGCATTTGCAATGTGGTTTATTGAAAAGTCAATTTATTATTACATGCGTACCTACTTATGTAGTTTATATCGTGCGCAAAAACAACAAAAATGCATTCGAGCTGATCATCGGACAGTCTCATCGCAACAATGATGTCATAAAGCGCTACCCGCATTTAAAATGTGGGTTATTGAAAACAGATACTGTGTTAGTTTCTGTGTACAACAATACGTATTTATACTAATAATGTACTATGATAGTCATACAATGCATTCGAGCAGTATTCAGGACTGTCTCATCGCATATTGACTATCAAATTAACAAGTTAATGCACTCGAGCTGATCTTTGGGCTGACTCATCGCATTTGTACAACATATTTAGAAGAGAATTATATCGAGCTGTTCTATGGACTGTCTCACTTATTCTACTTCCCTCATTGCATCTGGACATGGAGTTGATGAATATAAACCCCATAGATTGGGGAGTTTGTGTATCCACCACACTAAAAGGTTTGTTAGCGGCAAATTTAATTTACCACAGTGAGTTGAAAGGTTAAGTACCTACACAAATGACGCTGCAGCCTATCTTCTGATAAACACATCCCTACGTCGGTTTGACGAAATCTATGGGAAATATTGGGTGGCACAATTATTAGGCCATCGCCATACGGCACTTTGGGCAAAACAAAACACAAAGATAGATTTGACATTATTACAGTGTAGTGTTACACAAGTAAAATTTATTTGATACATTCGGATATACTTTTGGGTTTATCCTCTGTGTAATTATTAAATTCTTTTAAATTTTATACTTAACGTCCACTTATTTGAAAAATAATATGGAATAGAGTAGTTCTACTTGGTGATTTATGCATAGTAGGTAACTATGCATAATACCTACCTAATTTTGCATTATAAATAATACAAACAATCACCATTAGATATTTATCAAGATATCATAATTATCTATTATGTATACCATGTATACCTATAATACCTATGTTTTATTATTATTATTACTACATCCTGCAAGTTGTAGATTTTCCTGCAGAAAATGTTTCCTTCCATACGTATCCGATTATTTTGGGATTGAAGCGAACTTGATAAGCAAACTATAAAGTGGTTTACTTGTGACCAACATACGCAACCTTATAAATATTAATCTTGTAAAACAATAAGAACGAGCTATGAAGAAGTTTACAAGGGTGAATTATGAAATATTCAGCATTCTGAATCTGTTATTAGGTTTTTTCAGTACCTCTGATGCAAACTGGCTAATCTTACAAAGAAACAGCCAATCGCATCGAATAATACCGCACATCCAGAAGTCTACATCCGTAGTCCAGTACATCCAGGACGCCAGTGCAGCAGTGGACACACCGCCGACACAGCCGCCGAGCATAAAGGAGACGAGGTACCCAAAAACCATCGACCGTATTTCCGACATCAATAATAACCCATAGTAACTACCATCTTGGTACAGATATCTGCTCATAAACAGATGTTTTTATTTTTTAAACAGTCGTTTTAACATTCGGTCCGCCTCTTGATGAGACCTAAGTACAAAACTAAAGGTTTGTGTACAATAATAATATAATCCAGCATTGAAGGATCGCAGCAATCAAGACATCGCAGCGTGCTCAACTATCTTATAATACTATAAGTTCATTCCTGGAATCTTTTTAAAATCCATACCGAATTGAAATGTGCATCTTAAATATAAGCTGCTATGGTGTGCGAAAGAAGATTCCGCCCCGCGGCACCAGCCGCATTATGACCGATGTACATATCGGGTCAAGACCAAGCGTGTTTTACCAACATGAAATATACAAACCTACTTGGCTGCATGCTGTAGGGTGCGCCATCACTGGCAACTAAGAAATTATTGTCAGTTTTCATGTGTGCATGTCGGAGAGTTTTTTCTACGCTACCTACGTCCATTGAGTTACGGATAATACGTACAACTATTTCCAAATTCTCTCTCAATGTGATACACTAACGTGTTTACATGACACAAAATATAATTATGAATATTCTGCTGTTAAGTGTATAGTAACTTCCTAAAGTTATGAACCATGAATCGCTTCAGATAATCTACTATTAGCGTTGCTATATTTTTAATATCATTTTATATAATAATAACTATGTATCAATGTAACCGTTTCAAACTTACATAGTTATTATGTAAACTATATATTATTATATATAGTTTTATAACTGATTTCTATAATAATGTCTAAGACTGGGTTAGCTAGAGACCTATTATGAATTCAACTTCGTTTGAATATAAATCCAGGGTTTCACAAATACATGTTATTGAGTTAAATCCCATGATTTCTGTTTTGCACCCACGGGATGCATCAGCTGTCATGCAATGGAACACATCGCATTTTTAAAGAAATTAACATCTGGATAAAGTTTTCAAAATGTAGAATATGAAATAAGTTGGTATTTTCAACTACTGCATAGTCGGTTTTCTATTGTGCACTTGCCCAGAATTTTATTGCCTTTGTTATTAGCCTTAAAATTGCATATTTTTATTTTCTTCATTCGACAAAAATAATGGTAGCTCCACGCTACCCTATAATCATTTTAAGGAATTTAAAATGACAATACTATAGATAAGAGTTGTATAGTTAATTCTGGCGCCTCAACAACGGGGTATGGGTCGTGTAATTGTAGAGAAGGTAGACCTTGGTCGAAATATGATATAAATTTCCATACAGATAAAGCTGCAAGTTATCTACTACCATTATAGGTTAAATATATATATATATATATAATTCCTTTTTTGCATCCATACATCAATAGAATGAGAGAAAACCAGTCTCCCATCTAAGTGAATTGAACTATCGACAGTTCGTCGACAGAAAAGGAAACAGTCACGACTGAGTCCTCGAAAAACGTTACTAAATAAGTACCTAAACAATCAATTACCCCAGATCTTTTTGCCTTTTGCAAATACAAAAAAAAAAAAAAAAAAAAACATGTGACTTGTTGTAAGGTCTAGAATAAGTGTCTAGGACACGCCTGACATCTTCCTTTTACGTTGTCATGACGTTTCTACGGTTTCTTTTTGAATCTCAGTTAAACAATTATTTACAAAACCGAAGAAGAGGCTTTATTCCCCATTGGTATATTCAGCCGTTATATCTGTTATTTAGAAACTTTTTACATAATAATTAATCTTAATGGACCAGCAACAATAACGTGTTAATTTAATTTGTTGTCGCTAAGACAATAATACATATATTATCTCCACCATACGGGGACATCAAAAATAATCTCTACCAAGTATGTAGCACAATAGTTGTCTGGAAAGGTCGTGTATATTTAAATATATATACATACAAACACATTTGTGAAGTTAATATTTCTTACAGTTTTGAGAGTTGTTTACAACAATCTATATTATATAATTCTTTTCACCACAGTTATTTAACTTTACATACAAAATTGTATGTATACTCAATAGCAACAAGAAAGCGTTCCTATTGGTACTCCTTTGAATAGTTCAATCAAACATATTATTTTCAGACGATCGGATACATGAATATTCGATCACAAGTTTAAATCCTCTATGGATGTTTTGGAGTTTGCTCCTTTGTAAATAAAACTATCGATTTCAGTAAAAAATAGTACAAAAAATGTCTTACTGACTTTAGAAATGTTTTTGGTACTAGTAAACCGAATAGAATCTAAATAAATTTTGATATGAGTATGATCGTTTATCACCAGTGTATCTTATTGGCGTTTGAGAAAGCCCTTTATCTATGAATAAAATCATAGTAAAGCCACGCATTAACCATAGAGATTAACAGCTATATTTAAACATTATGTAATTACTAATGTTTAAACATTATGTTATTACTAATTATTACTAATTACAACAAAAACGGTTCTTCCTTTGCAATGGAAAGGTTCTGCAAAGAACAATCATACAAACCTGGAGAACATTTTCAATTATGAGATTTGTTTTAACACACAAATTATAAGCCACAACATTTTTATGTTGATAGTGTAATAAAAATACTGTTCAAAATAATATAATTATAACAGGGTAAATAACCTAGGAATTTATTTAATAAACGAAATAGTGGTTACCCACATCATGACATATAAAACATATTATTTTCGATAGATTTCGAGTGAAGTCACTCATAATTCTAAGTTCAACTTAATTTAGTATAATTTCTCTATTGAGTAATTTTAGTGTGATTTTATTTCCTCAATCAGCTCTAAAAGTCTACATGTTGCATATAATTATTATTTCAGGACTTATTTCTGAAGGAAAAAACGCTAGTATAATTGATGATTAAACGAACTTACCAAGTGAAGTTCTATCATAATTATACGTGGCGTTTTTTCCGAAGAAATAAGTACCAATTCCCTCCCAACCCAAGGACCCTGATGCTGATTTGATTTCGTCAACAAAATCAAGAAAGAGTATTCAAGAATCTCTGATGTAATATATCTCTTAACGAAATGACGTACCTACCAGAGCGGCGGACGACAGACAGCGGCGTTCGGGCGACAGATTATTAATCTTTTTCTTTTCTAAACAGTAGTGTAATGAACGGTGAAGGCTGATGTGTACTACATGTTGCATATAATTATTATTTCAGGACTTATTTCTTCGGAAAAAACGCCACGTATAATTATGATAGAACTTCACTTGGTAAGTTCGTTTAATCATCAATTGTTGGTTATACCTTTGTGGTTATACACAATTATTGGTTATAAACAAATTTACTGCGATCACCAACCCACCTGGTGAGAGTGGTGATTGCTACGTGGGTTGTGTATTCTTTTGATTTCCGTTAAAAATAAATATTATGATGATCCAAAGATTTGAAAAGGATACAAAGCATAAGCAATAATATAGAACAAAGGCTTCTACTCTAATAAAGGCTAAACTGACGGTGGTTTTAGAATGTTTTCTTGGAGTCGATTTCTGATAACGCGGGGGTAGGTTCATGCGTTGAGCATACAAAATTGTCTTGGAACTACTACCCATAACGCCATCTAGCGGTAGCTTTCGTAAACCTTAGATCTCCAATAATTTATTAAAGCGTTGTTAACCCATAATATGTGCACACTAAATAATAAGTTGGTTTAAAGTAAATCCTGAAAAGGAAACATGGGCAGTAGAGGTTATTATGGTCTGTAATAATGATGATGATCATTTTTGCGTGCCTGTATACTAATTTGCGTTATAATTTGTGTGTTTCAACAACAGCCAGTACGCGCGTCGAATTAATTAGGTAGGCTAACTAATTACTACCTACAAAAAGTTGTTATTTGGACAGGGGTCAACCCGAATCCCTGACCTCCTGAAAATAATGAACATGGCTGAATAAGGGAAGACATGATTAAACAAACACGACAAATAAAACAATAGCCTATATAATATAAAATAGCTTTAAAATATTTTTTTATTAAAAAAAACACGTGGTGAGTCAAATCGTGAGGAAACCGGCATGTTATGAGAAATTTAAACTAAAAAGTTTGAAGGACATGTGTGTCCATTCTCCAACCTCTCTTGGCCAGCTTGTTTTTGCGTGAAGGAGTAACAAACATATACCCACACACGCCAATCCATATTTTTTTCCTTTTTAATATATTTAAGTACTTAGTACCACCATAAGTTTTGAAACTATAACCTAAAAGGCTTTAATACAAGGCTTCCCTTATTTCCTTTCGACACAGGTGAAATTAGGGAATTTTCCGTTAACCTACTCACCTTGTTTCGACCTATAGGATCAATACGGTCTTATATTTAGATAGTAATAAAATAATTATCTTTAAAAAAGGCTTCATGAAATTTTGATTAATTCTCGTTTAGTATTAATATACTGTTATTTTTTTAAGAAATTTGTTCTCCACTATCATTTATTAATTCTTAAGGCTGAAGACTTACTTAACTTGTCTGATGTTTTAACTAGATAACAATCTAGGGAATGTTTGTTTTAAATTCACTTAGGCAATATTAATTGAGTTGGATGATGATGTTAAGTTTATTAATTCAGGTATGCTACGTAAATATATTGCTGGTAAATTTTGTCAATTTATGAAACACTTGACACTGGCACATTTGCCCTATCCGCTTATTTTAGCGCTGGGTCCATTGTTAATACTAGAACTAGAGTTTTCAATTAATCTCTGTATGTTATAAGAATAAATTACAAATTAATGTACTTCCGTGCGACTGTTATTCAGAGAAGTGACACATTTAATTAAAGATACGCAAGAGATTCTTTTAAAATTTCTTGGCACTTAAAGATAAGATAATGTCAATTCAGAACAATCTTTTCTTGAAAATGTCATGAATGTCCCTCAAAAATAAAATATTCCTTCATTTTTACCTGTTTTATATAAAAGGTAATGAGAGTGTTGTCAAGAACAAAATAATGTAAAAAATTGCTTTGATACATGTTACTTTGGCTAAAACAATATAAAATTTGTATACCAATGGTTAATGATGATGTTCTTGTATTCATTAACCATTGGTTTACAAAATTTGTATACTAATGGTTAATGATGTTGTTCTAGTATTGTTTTAGCCAAAATAACATGATTGTATCAAAGCGGTGGTCGGTGGTCGCAAAAGGACTCTTTGTGTGTCACATTTAATGTGACATACAAAGATAAATATACCAGGATACATTAGACTCATATTTCAGAAATCAAACATTTAAATTAATTCTGATTTCCGGATTAGCCTTCTCATTACCTTACTTATAATGCAAAAGTTTGTAGGGATATGGTATGCTACCTACTTACAAACTTAAGATAAGTAGGTCAGGTATACGAGTATGTAATCTTAAAAACACGATAGATAAAAATAACACTTTTCAGTATGTATGTAGTTACATGCTTTCACAAAATGTAGGTATAGTAAAACCATTACTATATTAAAGCCCTTTTGAAGATTTTAGTGCTTTTGAAATAACACAAATGTCAAGGTGACTTGTATTAGTGTGAAGGAATTGATTCTTAAAATATCTTGACATAATAATAGTCTGAATTATAGAAATGGATTCTGACAGTTATCGAATTCAGTACAAATTTCCTTTGTTATAAATAGTTCTGAATGAAGTATTGACGCACAATATGAGAGTTCATGAATAGATAGTTTCCTTTCAAAGCAATGGATTACGGAATAAAACAAATATAAATACTTATTATTAGTCATTGGTGTCCCACTCCTGGGCAAAGGCATTTCCTGCCAGTTGTAACCAGTAGCGGTCCAGTTCATAATAATCTTAAACCAAATAATTTCATGGGATCATATTAAATTTAATCAATTACAATTTATAGGTATGTTTAATATTTATAAATGAACTAAATTTGATATAGGTATTGAAATTTTTCTTAAAACTCATAAGGCTGAATTTTATTTTATTTTATTTAGTATGTATTATAAGCATGACATTTTATATTTTTTATTATTACCATTGATCTGTCTAAGATTTGTGCAATGC
Source organism: Chloroclystis v-ata (assembly GCA_963691955.1). Taxonomy (NCBI): domain Eukaryota; kingdom Metazoa; phylum Arthropoda; class Insecta; order Lepidoptera; family Geometridae; genus Chloroclystis; species Chloroclystis v-ata. The sequence goes on along the minus strand of OY829902.1, from coordinate 2,053,336 downwards.
AAACAATAGAAATCAATGTTTATGACTATGACTATAATCAATCTTTTTTTAAAGTATTGTTGGTCTTAAGGCGTAGATATATGTGAATTTGGTAAATTTGGGTTCAGCAGAAACCATTTATTTCCGTGTTCTTTAACGGAATTGCTTTGAAAAAATTACACAATAATCTATGCCATATAAGGCATCATCTCCTGAGGCCGAAATTTCATTTTTTTTATTTTAAGTACCTGAAATAATAGTGTAAAATACCGTCTACTTTTTCAGCAAGAACCGTTTAAATCCTAATCTATTAATCATAAGATTTTTTAATTTACATCACCATATAGAATAAAAGAATACCAATCATCTCCTGAGCTTACTTTTTCGAAAAAAAATCCCAGCGATTTTTAACGAATTTTTTACGTAAAACGACACACGCAATGCGCGATCTTCCCCTTCGCGGGCCCTTCAATTCAGTGCGGGGCGAGACGTTGTGCTGGACGGACCTATGACAGTTTTCTCCGTGCGCCGTACTAACTAATAATATTCTGTGCCGGAACCAATTTTATAAGTAGTTTGTCATTTATAACTAGCTGCTCCCGCGCGACTTCTGCTTGCCATATACTTTTATTTGCAACTATGTATCTCCATACTAAATTTCATCCAAATCAAATTTTCTTGCGTAAGCATTATTATCTTTTCCTGCGGAAGCATGTATTTTTCCGCGGTAGAAAGTCTCTCGCCATATACTTTTATTTGCAACTATCTAAATACTAAATTTCATCTAAATCAAATTTTCCCGCGGAAACATGTATTTTTCCGCGGCAAAAAGTCTGTTCTTTCTCAGGGTCTAAAGATTGCCAAATTTCATCAAAATCGGTTGAGAGGTGGAAAGCGTAACAGACAGACAGACAGAGTTACTTTCGCATTTCAATTTTGTATATATTATTTGACGCGTAAAAATTTGACGCATTGCTTATAACACAACTAATAAAGAATGTTACCTAATTTTGATTAATAGCACTCCATAATCTATGTCAAATATAAAAAATACTAGTGAAAGAATTACTTCGATACATTTATATTTTTTTTTATTTATTTATTTCACAACATAAAACATTATTACAAAATAAAAATAACAATAACACATAGAAAACCACAGAGGTTTATAAGTTAGTGTTATTATGAGTCACTTATAACGAGATGGTTGAAACTATTTTAACCTAAGTTTGGAATCGGGTAGGTACATAAGAAATGGAAGAAATCGCTCACAGCGATAAGGCCGCCCATTGTACTCCAAATGTTTTAGTTTTAAGTGTGTATTGTGTGTTTTTGTTTCGTGGTGTGCAATAAAGTATTTTCTATTCTATTCTATTTGCAAGGAAGTGTCGTAGCTTATTACATACTCTTTCTATATGGTTGGACCAAGTAAATGTGTTATCTATTATAAGACCTAGGTACATATGGCTATCTACTATGTCTATAGTAGGGCATCTACAGTTCTTACTACTTGTGTGTAAGCAGCTGTGGTCGTGTGCAACTAAGTTGGCGGGGGGGTCTTTTTGAATATAAGGAGACTTGATTACTAACATTTTAGTTTTACTGGCATTCATTACTAATCCAGCATCATGACACCATTTACATAAATTGTCAAAATCTATTTGCAGCAGGTCACGGGCTTTATTAGGGTCATCATCAACTGCAACGAGACACGTATCGTCTGCGAACTGGTAGCAAATGGTATGTTTGATACAGTTGCTCATCTCATTGACGTACGACAGAAAATGAAGCGGACCTAGTACCGATCCCTGGGCAGTACCCTCAGTCACTGTTATATAATCACTATTTTGATTTTCAACTTTGACAGAGTATTTTCGATTATGAAGGTAATTTCCACACCATTTTAGCAGGGGACCTCTTATTCCGCAATTATCTAGTTTCTCAATTAGTTGTAAATGATTCAATGTATCAAATGCCCGGGAAAAGTCGATCAGCAGTATCAGTACATGTTTTTTATCATTAAGGTTAATATTAACTTGATCTGTAAATACTGTTAGGAGATCATTAGTGCCCTTTCCCGGTTGAAACCCAAATTGATTTTGGTATAGGACATCGTGTTTGTTGAAAAACTCGAAAATTTGTCCACTGAAATATTTTTTGACAATTTTATCAATTGTTGAGAGCAGAGTTATGGGGCGATAATTACTGTATTCGTCTCGCTTCCCTTTCTTATAAACGGGTCTGACGGCAGCCAATTTTAAGTTCGTCTGGGTATATTCCTGATTGAATACTAGCGTTTATTAGGTTATCTAAAGCAGTGCTTATGTCGACACCTATTGATTTAAAATCAGCTATACTAATGCTGCATTAGTATAGCTAAAAAAAAAGGCACTGGGTCAAGATTGCATTAGTAATGCAATCTTGACCCAGTGCCTTTTTTACTTTTAATTTATTAATAATTTTCTGAATATTGTCACAAGTAGCTTTCTTAAAATGTATACTTGAATCAACTGGGTTGCAATAGGAACCAGGACTAATTAATTTAAGACTACAGTTTGGTAATATTTCTTTAACAGCGTTATCAAAACCTTTTGCAAAGTTATCAGCAATTACTTTAGGACCGATGCCTTGAGCGTCAAACGCTTTTAAAATTGCATCATCGATGGACAAATCAATTAGTTTCCGATTTAGAAGTAAAACAAGTTGTAACCGTACGACGCGAGCCGCTGGTTACGGTGTGACGTCATAGTGCAGCACGATCAGTCTGGTACACTCAGTCCACTTGCATTCGCTTGTTATTGTGACGTAACTATAATAGTTAGAAATATGCTGTGGGACATTTTTTGTAGATATTAATGTGTTCTACAAAATTGTAGTACATTGTATATTTCTAAAATGAATACTTTTCGCAGCGCATGCGATATAAGATTTTTTTTTTACATCTTGGGTGACATATTTGGGTTTTCCGTGCTTATAACCTTCCTCGATAAATGGACTATCCAACACTGAAAGAATTTTTTAAATCGGACCAGCGGTTTCTGACATTAGCGCGTTCAAACAAACAATGAAACTCGTCAGCTTTATAATATTAGTATAGATAGTATAGATAAGTATAAGTATAGAAGCGCATAAACAAGTTTTAAATCAAAATAAACGGCCTCACGCATATTGTAAGTAAAATAAATACAAATAAAAGTGGCCAAGTGCGAGTCGGACTCGCCCATGTAGGCTTCCGCAGCAATTGTTTATATGAAATAGTTTATGACGTACTATAAAAAAACTACTTCATAGATTTCGTTCAAACTTTTTTTTCAAACAATTTTCGTTGTTAGTTTTTATGGTTATGTACAATATATATTTTTTCTAGATTTATCATCTTCTTATTTTAGAAACTAGAGGGGGGGGGGACACTCTGTTTTGCACTTTGGAAGAGTCTCACGTCCAAACTATTGAGTTTAAAATTAAATGGTTTTAGAAATATTGTTATGATTTTTAAAGACCTATTCATAAATAACCCACACGTATGGGTCCGATTAAAAAAAAGTTTTTAAGTTTCAGTCCTATGTATGGGGATCCCCAAATTTAATTTTTTTTTTCTTTTTTTTTATGAAATCTTAGTGCGGTTCACTGAATACATCTACTTACTAAATTTCAGCTTTATAGCTCTTATAGTTTCGGAGAAAAACGGCTGTGACATACAGACGGACGGACAGATGGACGGACGGACGGACGGACATGACGAATCTATAAGGGTTCCGTTTTTGCCATTTGGCTACGGAACCCTAAAAAAATAGGTTTAGTACATCTGTAACGTTCAAGCTACTACATTTACATCCTAAGTATCTATCCTACTTCCTACTAATAGTATAAATGCGAAAGTGAGTGGGTGTGTTTGATATCTTTCACGAAAAAACTACTGACAGATCTGGACGAAGTCTAGAATAACACATAGGCTACTTTTAATCCTAAGAAAATGTATAGTTCTAGATGTTGATTGATACGAAGTGTACTCATTTGCAATAAATCAATGTATTGTTCATTTAAATTTACTAAGAAGCTAGTTTGCAATAAATCAATGTATTGTTTATTTAAATTTACTAAGAACAGCGGTACCTACCTATAGTATATAGATAAATACCAATAGCAACAAAACTTTAATACATATAGGTAATATTGTCTTTAACGTCAAAGTTTAATGGTAGGTAGGTACTTCTACTACTTGAGTTATCTTCATCCATTTTATAAATCGAATAATATTTAAGTACTACTATTAAACTATTAACTTAATACGCGGACGAAAACACAACAAAATACTGCGCAAGCTATTGCACTACTACTATAATCTGCTGGCGACTTGATACTAAGCGGGCCGTGGCCCGCGCGACGTTGTTGTATGACGTCACAAGCGCTCATGTGACTGTTAGCGAGACTCGATATTTTTCGAAACTTTGAATGCCTATAAAATCAAAACTACTAGGTACTTTTTAACTAAACAAGTGTATTTGTATACACGCAGGCTTTACTGATACAAAATTTCAAGCGATTTGGCATACCTAGTAACATTCCTTATTCTTCTTTCTTAATATTTTCGATACGCCAGCGCCGCTCGCGGTCGCTGTTGTCAACTCTCGTAGTCATTTCTGCCGCGATTTTCACTGCCTACTCGTTCTTAAGGGGCCGGTGACGCTTGCAGGGAATTTCAATTCGAGGCGCTTGCGAAAATCGGCCCGCATATCGCTATCTCTATTTAGCCGATGACGACAACCACAGTGTTTGACTGTGTGCGTGAGTAGTTAGGATAGCTCACCTGATGTTTCATGTCATGACCATAGAAAAAGATATCTAATGTTTTAATAATCGTTTGACGGCACCGGCTTCGCTTTTGAAACATTTGCTGCACAAACAATACGTGTTGAGATATGTTAGTTATCAAGCCGGTATGTTAAAAAAATCTCAGTGAATGTTTAGTTTGCCAATGCGTTTTTCTCTTTCAAGTTTCTCAACAAAGTCTACATAAGAAATCTATCAAGAAATACCTACTTAGTATCTAAGTAAAACTAGGTTTTTTTTTTAATTTCTGAATTTGGCTGGAGTGTAGGTAGGTTCGTCATACGGTTCTGCTTCTACATGTATATTCTGCTTCTACTAAATTTAGGATTACAAAATTACGAGCATTATAAAATTATGATTAGAGAACAAAAGAAAGGATTTAGCGGTAAACATTTATTTCGCTAGACAGATAATACTTTTATTCATCACCTTAAAAACTTAATTTAAACATTATTATAAAGAATAGCAATAGAACTTATTTATTCATAGAACTGGTGGCCTTATCGCTCAAAGCGATTTCTTCCAGGCAACCAAAGTGCTTTATAACCTAAATTTACACAATTACCATAGGTACCTACTAAAATGTTATACTAAACATACAACATAATAATAACTCTAGTGTTTCATCACATGTCATCACTTTGTTCGATCATATCAAAAATCATATTTTTATTTTTTTTCGTGTGTTTCTTTTCTTTACGGGAAGGGACCTCTTTTTCCTGGGAACTGATAACCACATGCGTTTTTTGCTTGATCGTCGTGGCTCTGTAAATATTTATACAAATTATAATCTAATCAATTTACTATGGCTATAAGACCTACTTATACATTGAAACAACAGAATAAATAAAAATTGCCGGACAATTCACACAGCAACATCTAGCCCCGTGGTAAGCTCGTAGCTTGTGTTACGGATGCTAGATTTCTGATATAAGTAGGTACTTAATATAATATACATACATAGATGGATATTATTTTATTATACATTATATAACACCCAGACACCCGGAACAAATATTTGCAGATCATACAAATAGTTGTCCCGCGGCGGGAATCTAAGACTAAAATTATTCTAAATGAAACATCCAATGTTTCGTACATGTACCTACCTAGGTACCTAGTACTTCCCTTCTTCACTTATCCTTAGATATAAGTAAGTAATTACCTAAACAACATGTTAGATAAGTACTTACCTACGTAGGTAGGTAGGGACAACTACTGTGTGGGTAAGTTTTTTATGGGTAAGTAGGTACGATGGTAGGTTGATTTTACTTGTTGTACTTTAAAATAAAACAAGCAACAATAATATAAGTTAGGCACTTACTGTGAGATACACCCCAACGTTCCGAGTCCATTATCAGCTACCAAACCGTAATTCAAATACAAATTCTTTATTTTAACACACAATGTAACATAACAGTTTACACTAAAGCATTACATGGGACTTACAATTTATAAAATAGAAAAATATCAAAATTTGTAAACAAAGCCAAAGTCACAGTAACGTCACAGTAACTTTTTAGACACCGATTTAGAAAAAAATAAATATAATAGACTCCAAAGAGAATATAATCACTACGTTAGAGTATTTATTGGTTATTGATAGACTCCTTCCCTCACGACGAAAGAGTTCCGAGCGTTCTTGTAAATACGCGTTGCACTAGTGTGAGTTAGTGCGAGCGATAAGCAATACTAGCTGTTGAAAATTTGGTATGAATTTGGATGTGTTCCGTAATACCAAAAATGATGACTGAAAACATTTTGTATTCCTCACAAAGTATTTTTATTCGGTGACTTAACAATATAAGCTATGTTTCTATGCAAATAATTTTTAAGATATTGTTGTTTTTCATACTAAACCAATAAGAAGAAAACATGCATTTTTAACGTAAAAAATTTGCAAAAAGCGATTGGCTTTAATTTCATTTAAAGTAGGTATTTTGTAAAAATAACTCCATAGGAACCTAGATAAATACTATTTAAATAATAATAATGCAATAATATCATGGAAATATGCCCGAATTACAAATAATTTTGGTATTACGTTTGTATGGGAAATTCGTCCTCCGCCGGATTCTTAAGAATAGTACCAGCACATCTGATATCGGGGTTGTCATCAAACTTAAATATTTATTTAACATAAGACAAGCTCCAGCATGTTGAGCATTGTGTACTGTGCCGTATGTGCATACGCGGTGATTATACCGAATCCACCAAGATCTTATTTTTAGACCGGCACCACTCACATCAATCGAATGATTGATTGACACTCTGTGATACATCTAGGGTCATTATGCCACGGGTTTCTTTCGCGATGTTATCTTCACCACTTGACTGTAGTATCACTTTTCGACAGCACAATATAGTTTTATCGATAGCAAAAAACTGACTTATTTTTCTTTTTCTCGTTTTTTCGTCCTGGTTCGCTCCCACGACTTTCAAAATGAAAGTAGAGCTTCCTCTTAACTGAGCCAACATGGCTTATTTACCCATAAAATACATCGAGAAACTATCAAACTACCGAATAACTAATTGAAATAACTAAACATCATTCGCTCGTTTGCTTACTCTATTGTAATAGGAGTAATATTTTACTTCCTACACAAAACCCAGACTTGTAGGTTCATTCAAAGTTTTTACTATGTACTCAGTGGAACACCGAATTCTAAACTGTAATGACTTTACGAATTGCTTTTGAAATTACTATTTTCTTTGTTTTTTCGTAGCAGACAGACAATAACAAGTGTTATACGGTAGCCTAAAGTTTGAAACAAACCCAAATTTTATGGTAGGCTGCGGTAGCCTGGCATCAAAGAAGAATTACGTTAGTAAAGACTAAATCATCTTTACTTTTGATAGCTTAATCTCAGAGAGTAGTTAAAGTACATGTAAACTTATCATAACATCATATTCGATAATCAATAAATAGCGAATTGTCCGACAATCAATAAATTTTACTGTAGAATATTTTTTTATTAATTCTAAATATATTGCTGAACAACTGCTATTGCTAATAGCTAATTTTTAGGTTCCTCATTCTAAGAAAAATAAAAAGTGCAAATCACATTCATAATATTTAATTTGAAATCACTTATTTTGGGTTCTTAAATTCTTCTGTCTTAAACACGGTACCCATCTATAAAAATTGTTCAATTGAAAAAATAAAACAACTCGATAGAAGTAAAGTTAGTTTCACAAATTCAATTTTCACAATTTCGAGTGAAAGGCTGTACTAATCTGCTTGGACATCCCAAGGTTCAACAGATTCTTTGCATAAAATAACCATTAAACGGAAACACCTGTTTGAAGTAATTTTCTCTATGTAGATGTGAGCACAGGTCATATTGAAAGCGGATGGGCTGGCAGGATAAACCAATACAAACTATTTGTACAAAACTACAATAACAATAACCAAACATAATTTTGATGCTTTTTTAATGAAGTGGCTTAATTTTCCTTACGAATTATTATATCCCTTGCAAAGTTGAGTTTTATTCCAGACAAAATAGATAAAATGTAAATTTAAATCTCACATAGAAAATTTTTAGGATTTTTAAAACTATAACTTAGCCATTTCTCCCCGTCATTCGCTCGGACTATGACCAGCGTTAGCTCGGGATGGGTTAAACACTTATTACAGGGCGGCACATTTTCATAATTATTTCGGTTCACTAGTCGGAGCGTTGAGCTTTCAAATTAATTCAAGAAAATAACAGAAATGTTTTGGAATACTATTACACGCAGCGATAATATCGCGTCGTGTAATCCATTTAACACAAAAATTACAAAAACTTTCTGAAATGGTTTTTAAAGCAGGCGTAATGGGAGTTTGAAAATTTTAATGTTGCTTTAGGCTTTGTGGGTTTCCAAAAGGAGGGAAACTTTTTATTTTAACTCAATTTAATGCGTTTTTACCTAATAAGGCTTAATTTACGATTAAATCTAATAAATAAGCTCGATAATGTTAATATTATTCTAGGGTTCACCGTTCTTTAAAAATAGAATTTAATAAATGCAACCTTTAGTCTTCCGACATCTGCCTCGAAGAAAAGGAAGTGAACAATCCTTTTATTTTTACGGCGGAAAAACATCATCTTTAAAACCAGCCCGCGGGTTCATAGCTAAACTTGAGAGTAGAGTATGTTCTCTTTGTTGTTTCACAAACAGTTTGTTTACCGACCCAGAGTGCTTATTCTAGAAGTTTACTTTTATTTTTACTGTAAAAACTAACCTAACCGTAATACTTGGAGGTCATTTAGGGAGGCTTATGTCCAGCAGTGGACGTCCGTTGCTGAAATGATGAATGATGATGATGAAAAAACTATCGCTCTTGTTATTTTCATATAAATGACAATAAATTCTGTTATCATTGATTAAGTGTAATTTTAATGTATAATTAAAGTTAAGACTAGTGTTATTGGATTAATCCGTACAAGTTTTCAATAAATAATAATAATCATAATCTTCATAAAGCTGCGTCAACTAACAAATGCCATATACCTTAAATTGCAAACAATTTAATGATTTTCTTTGATTTTTTTTCTTTTAGAGTAATATATTTTACATAGATGCGTGCTCTTTGAAATAAGTTTACCTATATGAAAATCTGTACAGCTGATCGCAGATTGTTGCTATACGATCATGATAATAAACTGTGCTGATGTGTAATAAATACTTCAACCTAATTTGTATTTTTCGTGGAAATTTCCAGGCCTTTATTTTTTCGTCGGTTAAAAAAGCGTGAGTACGACATGATTTTTCCATTCAGCCGATTAACATTTCATCCCGAATAGCTCTCGATTTTAAAATCTAAATAGGATATTTATTACTGATAAAAATCTCAAATAAAAGTTTAGTAGATTTTAAGATGTAAGTATGGTTAGTTGGGTTTTCACAAAATGGAAGAAATACATACATAATTCAAAGTTTTTATAACATTCATAACACAATCCATATCCTACAATTATGGGGCTTTGTCCATGGGCTATCATCCATAGACGAACTTTGTCACTGTAGAGTGTGTAGGTACTTTTTCATCTTTTGATTGTAGTGAATTGACAGGTTAGGCTATTAATTATGCCGTCAACCGCCAAACAGTAGTGTTTTAGTGAGCTAACGACCGTCCTATCAGCGTGCATAATTATGTTCCTGACTAGAAGTTTCTCTTATTCTGCGCAGCTAGTCCATCCAACAGCTGCATTGTATTTATTGGCAAAGCTATGGAGCGGATTATTAAATTGAGAATAAGGACGTCAAAGTCTCTACGTTTTACTAGTATCATTGCCCTTATTACTATCAGCCTTATTACGATCTTACGTAGTCGGGAAATCGTAACGCAGGGTGGAATGTTTGCCACTCTGCATGATTTATGATATGGCACACTTCCGCCATTTTGTTGTTCTTGGCTGACATGTCAGCGTTTATGACACAAGTTTTTGTGTTAGTTGAGACGAGGCCACAGTGCGGGCGGATAGTGTAAAGTACAGAAACATATCATTCTGATTATTTCTTTCAAACATCTGTTACATTTCCACCAAGAACCCAAGCGGCGACTCTTCAAACTAAAGTCATGTTATTTAAAAGAAGACCTCCCATAACATGTATTTTCACTTTTGCAATTGAAGTAGACATTATGCATAACGGCTTCTGATAGATATAAAAGATAGTGGAGTTTGAATAAGGGTTCATAATTATTCAACTTATATTAAGGTACCTAGTCTAGTCTCAGAAAATCACCAATCTCCGCGCTCGATTACGAGTTTGATTAGCTTTTGAAGTGCAAAGGGTCACTTGAAGAGCTAAACTTGATTTGACATAGAAAAATAATCAATGTACAATTAAATTGTTATAATAATTATTGCATTTCATTGCACTTTGTTACTTAGAAAGTTTGTTTAAATAAGAATTTATTTAAAAAAACTTTTACCTTTAACTTTATTTTGAACTTTTATGAATATACTAGATGAAATAAATAATATAATAAACAATAAAGATTATGTTTATGATTATGAAAACTCGGGTGAAATTTGACGTAATTCTCCATAATCCGAATTTTGCAGATGAAATAATGAATATAGATGAATTACAGATAGTAAGTTACCTTAATTACAGAACTTTTATGAACAATATGTAATGTTTTATTACTACACAATTACTCCAACCTCTATTCATAGTTAACTTCAAATAATTTGGCTTAAATACAGTTAGTATGTATCAGTTGGTTTTCACCGACACATACATACGTTCACAATAACATAATTATTGTGTTGCTATACAGTATAATTCAACATGACATTGCAATAAAAAATATATATATATTTGTTTATTTTCCTTAATTATTATTATAATAAAAAGAAATAAGTTTCCATGATTATTTGATAATATTGTTAGTCCCATCTTAAACTTATTTATAATATCAACAAGTTTTATTTGTTTGTAAGGCAAAGCTTAAGCGCGCTACAGTGTTCTTGTGTACAAGCCTGAAGAATGTATCATCATCTATCTATTGAATAAGATTCCTATAACTTTTATGACAAATAGAGAGGCTAGCAATAAAATACGAGTAATAAAACCATAACATGAGCACATTAATATTATAATGTTTGCAGATTAACTGAAACAGTAAATATCTTTCTCTTAGTTCTAAATTTTCTGACAAACTTATTTATTTTTAATTAGTTTATCCTTTACAATAACACATCTTTCATAAATAACCAGGCGCTATATTATTAGCCACCATGATAGGACACCATTAAATATGAATATGAAAGTGAATTATAAATAGCCACTTTACCCATCAATTTGTTACCAGCTCAAATTGTCCATTTTTTTTGATAAACGACTTAAATTCGTGTCGTTACGTATCGATTATCTCTGATGATCATCATAAATAAAGCATAACTGGGCTCAAATATCCATTTTAAGTATTTGTTACACAGCCGTCTAGGTACTGTTGTGTAACAAATACTTTTTGTTTTAGAGTTTATCTATGTAGAATATTTGTTTTCTGTTTTTCTGTAAAAATATTACGATAATAATTTGTTAACAAAATTATATTAAACTGCGGCTTCGCTCACGTAATTCCCATGTTTTCTCACCTTTTAAATCTTCACTAGGCTAAGATTTAAAACCAAAAGCACATAAATCAGCTCAGTCGTTCTCGAGTTTCAACGAAAAGTGGTATAATTTTTTATAATTTAATATTTTTTTATAATTGTTATATTTTTTATTTAATTATCTATATTGTTAAAATAATCCAAATGTTTTAGTCATCTGTTTTAGTTGAGTTATTTAATGTTATGAGCATTACGAAACAGTCGCACAAACTGCATAAAATTAGTTCTTACTACTACGAATTGCTATTAAGTTCTAAGTTAACTATTTTCCCGGTATTCAAATGTCATAAATAAGGCCGCTGATTTTAATTTCTTCCAAGTCCATAAAAATGTAACTAAGCAAGAAAACCATCGGCAAAATCATGTTTCACGGCCGTTCTCAAAAGCCCTCGAGTAACACATAACATCCACAAGAATATTTGATAACCAAGACAGACTGAGCTTCTGGTGTTTACTGCCTTTGTAAGATCACGTCCTTCAATTGTAACCAAAGCACTTTGAAGCTGTACCTAAAGCTACTGATACACTAGGAGACAAATTGTCCCACAACATGACGCGAAATACTAAATAAACGTGACGCTTGTTTCATAGTGTCTCGCAATATGCCCAGCAACATTTTACGTGACGGAGAGTAAGCAACATGGTTCACGGTGGATGCAAGTTGCATCCGACCGGAATAACTGGAAGTCATATAGGGAGGCCTATGCCCAGCAGTGGACGTCCAATGGCTGAAATGATGATGATGATGATGAGTGTGGCCTACACAATGTTCCGGAACATTCTACGGGTTGTTCGGGAACATGTCTCGCAACATGTTGCTCAATTTGTCCCCTAATGTATCCGTGGGTTTATCATGGTTTATCATGACTGAAATTCCATTTTGGTACGCTTATCCCTATTGCGTCTTTTGGCCAAACAAATGTATAAAAGTAAGAAAGTTTTACTGTTTTGAAACCGATGTGGGTGTAAACGTGTTTCTGACTTTTACTTGTTACATTTTATTCCAAGATTATTAAGTATTATTTTTCTTTTGTGAAATCGTGGGAGGTGCTTAAAAGGAAAACAGGAACCAACGACGTAGCATCATCATTATGTATTATTCTGATGAAAAAACTTTATTAGTGGAAAGTATCTTTCAAACCTGCTCAGTAGTTTTTGCGTGAAAGAGTTACAAACATCCATCACCCCTATTTACGTTCCCACTGATGGGGCACAGGGAGTCATAATAATAGTAATAATAGTAATTTATTGATAAAAAATATTAAAGGTCAATTGGTTTTACATTGTAGATAAGCATGTCAAGTACTTATTTAAATTATAATCATCTCTTGACAAGAGAGATTAGGCCTTAATTTACCGCGGTGACCAAGTGAGTGTTGGTAAATTCAAAATACTAAGAATATGCTGGTTTCCTTACATGCGCACTGCACCTCCTTTGGTTAATACCCAGCCTTAAACATAAATAATACACATTCAATTCTTAAACATTTGGCCTGTGGCCAGGGATGCCTTATCCGATTCCCAAATCGTTTATTGCTATGTTTTACAGATTATTTTATCATAATGTTGAACAGACTTGAAGTAGGCATTAATGTAGGAATGCCTTCTTTCATTTTCACATTATTCCGTGTATTGTAGCTTGAATAGTCAAGAAATTTAAATTCACTTATTGGCACCGCCTGAGTTAGGACGTGACTAGAAATTCTGATCTGTATTCTTCTATTTTATGACGCTCTAGTACTAGTATCTAAAAGTTTCAAACGATATATAGATATTATAGATTCGTGTTTGTGGATTTATCTGAAAGGAAAGCCAAGTGACTGATATTTCCTGAAAAGCCTCAAAAGGTTTAATTAATGGGGCTATTATATGTACTTAAGTTCTTTGTTTACTGGCTTTCATCCCTTGCTGTAGATACCTACTACATAATTAATATAGGCTGAGATCACGTCAGTGACAGAGTTGATTTATTATAAGAAAGACCACTGGCCGGATTATGCCTTACACTATTCTATTTTAAAGCCATTGAAGAAAATACTTATCTGCCACACTGTTAGTAAAATTTCGATAATATCACCGCTTCTAAACGTATAATTAATAATAATTTATATATTAATTCATTATAATTCTGCAAAATGTTCTAAATAAATAAAAAAAATACTTTTCATTTTATATCGGAAAGAGACTTGGTACAATTTTTAGATTGGATAAAATTATCGTATTAAAATTATTAAGTATGCAAAAATTTATAATAAATTAAATAACATTATCGGTTGTGTCTAAATAAATAATTAAAAACCACTAAATTAACTTTTAATTAAACATAATAACAGAAATTTATAACTATTTATTTATTCTAAGATACAACACGCAACAATTTTATAGCCTCATAGGGTCTTATGACCGCCTCAATCGGTTTCGACAGAATACCAGCGCCTACCTGCTCTCGAGTAGCAAGATGCTGAGTGACCCTTTTGCTGCTGTGACACAGTATTTCATTTATCTTTAATTGTTAGGTTTATAATCAGTATTTTTTTTGTTAGTTTGTATATTTTTAACTTGAATTTTTATTTAATTATGTTTGTTAGTATTTTTATTATATTTCCTTAATTCTAGTTTTTTGTAATTTTTTGTGCTAAATGTTTTGTATTGTGTGTGAGTAGCAAATAAATGTATGTCTATGTCTATGTCTAAATTGACCCTAATAGATATAACATTTATAAGTAGTACTAGAAATATACAAACTTTGCGAAACATATAGAGCAAATAAATAATTTAAATTGAAACAATTTTTCTGCTTCAATGAATCGGATGTAATTAACTTTCAATAACGAATTTGGGGTTATTGTTCCTAACGATGTTACCAACAAAAAGAGAGATTTTTCTGCTCAATGAGCACAGACATTTTTGTCTTTACTTTAGGAAATGGAAGAAAGTCCCACAACTTATATTGCAAAGATATTATGATTTAGTCCGTTTTCGTCCCGTGATAATCGGCCCGCATTATTTTTATGTTAAATACTGTATTCTAGAATTGGGTGTTTTGATAGATTGTAAGTAATTTCAAAAGTATAAAAGGCTTACTTAACCTTCACGGAGCTTTTAATGCCTTACCAGATTAGTTTATAAATTTACTGGGGTTTTCTTCTTTGATCTCTGTTTAATTCATTTAATTGTTATGATTGATTTATTGAATTCAATAAATTGAGATTTATTTTTGAATATCATTTCTGGCGAAGTGAGTACTTCGAAAGCACCTAATTCAAGTATTAGTATACTTTATTCAATGAGTCTCTTACCCAGAATTCAATGCGATGTGCGTTCAGACAAAGACACCTGAAACCGAGGCAATTTGTGGTAATTACTTGCTGATTGGCTTGTACGCGTTGGACAAAATGACAGGTAATTCAGATACAAATTAACCTATTGTGTATCAGGTGTTCTGTTTCTGGTTGGAATTCAAATTAATTTGCAATTTAAAGTATACAAGTACTAAACGGTTTGTTCGCATCTTCTTTTGCGTCTTCTATGTTGACACCCTGAAGGGGTAATTTGTTTAATATCATTATGTATATTTTACCAGATCAACATTTCAAATGTCATAAAATCATTTACAAACAACTACAATACTCCCTTTATCAATACCTTACCCAACCGTTTTATCATATTAAAAAGTAACTAATGTACATACACCTGCCAATGTATCATTGAGTACCTACCGAATTTCTAGATCTGTTAGTAGACAATAAAATATATTATAGGTTTTATTGCTTTATATAATTATATACAGGACACAAATCTTTTATCTAATGTTTGAGAGAAAATAAAACCAAACCTTTCATTAAAACATGTAAATACATAATACTTAGGGCCTCTTTCACGACCCTCAAGTAAAGTGTCGAGTAGGCTAACCACCAATTAAAGTCACCCGTAACGTCATGTGCCAATTTCACGACGTTCGAGTAGCACTAATCATAAGATTAACCGACCAGTAACTTACTTGTCACCACATCTGCCCAGTAGCGTGTTTACTTGAAGGTTTACGAGTAAGTACCTACTTTACAGTTAGGTTTAGGTACAAGTTGACCATTGTCATTTTGCGTCGGCACTCAGGTATAACGTGCGCAATTAGAAATGAGTTCTGTAAATGGCGTCCGCTCGCATGCGTTCTCGCTCACTCTCTATCGCTGTCTATACTTTTATCCTTGTTTTGCCAATCGTACCATACCTACCCGCCGCCATTTACAGAATTCATTTTCAATTGCGCACGTTATACCCATCGAATATTTAAAATTTAATACTAAAAATGGATTTATTTGACTTGATTGATCATCAATTGGATGAATTAGAACATTCGACGACGCAGCGAGTACCTAGGATTCGAGTGTTTAAATTCCGTGTTGATTGAAAGCGGTTTCTTTAGAGATGGCTTACTTCTTGGTGATAGTGGATATGAGTTGAAGCATTGTCTGTTGACACCCTTTCTGAACCCATCATCCCCCGCAGAAAATTTATACAATGAGTCACACATACGAACAAGAAATACTGTTCAAGGGTATTTTTTACCATTGCTTAATAATAATAGACAATAAATAAAATAAACATAATTCATTTAAAATTCTTTTCTAATTTTAATTTATATTCCTTGTTTTTAAAAGTTTTTTTTAAAGTTTGCACTTCTATCTCTTTTAACTTTATCCATGGTTTTTACTTTTTCCGTGTTATTAGGTAAATATCGAAACAAAATAATAACACGACGGGCGCTTTCCAAACACCAGACACAAAAACAAATACCACAAACAAACAAATGACAAGAAAGTTGACAACTGACAATGACGTTTGACGTTTATCGAACGATGATTGAACGAATGCAACGTATGATTTTTTACGTCATTCACTTAACCAGTAAGTTGTTACTCGAAGGTCTATTTTCATTTGTGAAATTGACAAAAGATACTCGTAGCTTTTACTTGCCAATTAGCGCTATTCGAGAATTAACTAATCAACACTTTACTTGAGGATCGTGAAAGAGGCCCTTAAAGGTACATTTTAATAAGTAAGTTAATATTTAAATTGTGAGCTGCGGATTTTGTAATAAATAAATATATATAGATAACACCAAATATACCTTGATACTAGCCACAAATTGAATCTTCCAAGCCATCATAAAGTTTTATAGGTCGAATACCAGCGGATTACTAAGCAGCACCTATAATTAACCAAATTAATAGGCTTTTATCCTAAGGCCGTAAAGTCTAATTTATGACGAACGTGACAAGACAGTTGAATAAACCGGAATGGTGTCACAAGTTCCAACATCCTTTCAAGCTAACGTATAAAGCGCTTTTCTAGCATAATATATAAACCTTATACATAGCATACGCATATATTCGATGCTTCGTTTTTGTGCGGTCTTACCAATCTTACTTCAACTGCAAAAATATAGCAAGGGTCGTCGTTATCTGAATACATAGCGTGAGAATCAATTATTTTTAGATTGTATTGTTATACGCTAGTTTTTATCACAAGGAAAACCAAAAAAATATATCACAATCATGTGGTGGATTAAATTTAAACGTCAGTTTTGAGTTTGAGTCAATTAAAACGATTATTATGTAAATATAATATTGCCAGCGACTACAATCATTTTGTCACTTGACACCGGCAAATTGCGCTTAATTTAACGCATGGATCATTATAAAAAACTAGATATCATTTTATAAATAAATTACTATTTGATATAGATAATTTATTTGAAATACTGCCACGACACACCTCTACAATCGAACCTACCGAAGCCACACAACAAAATACTCTATATCAAGCAATTAATTCAGTAATTACCTAATATTGACGTCGTTTCAGATATTTTGGTCACGTGTGAAATCCCTAGATGAGAGGAAATATTTTGGGAGAGTATTTTAAGCGGAAAGTATCTGTTGTGATTGAAAATAAAATTGGAACCCGCGCCAATTTTGGTTTTAAGTACGGTAAGTATTGTTTTTCCGTTATGAATTTTAATGTCCAGCTTTCGTTTTCAGAAAAGCCTATGGAATATGTGATTAAAATGTCAAAGCATTTAAACGTGCAGTAAAATTTTATCACTACCAGTAAGTAGAATGTTCAATATTGGCCATTTTAATAAATGGGTTAAATTCTAGCGTAACTTTTCAAAAAAAGCAGAAATGTATTCTCAACTTTGATATGGCTAGATGATGCTTTTTAATATCCACTAGCGTTCATTCCGTAAGGATTGTAGATTCCGGCAGGAATGAGCGTTAGTGGATGGGCCGCTAATGAGTTAAAGGTAATGTTGTGATCTTGTCATTTTTTCTATTCAATAAACAAATATTATAACAAAAATAATATTTGTTTATTTATAATAATAGTAATATTAAGAAAATTAATGTATTTTTTTTCATTCTGATTTTCCATCCCAACTCGAAGCCATATTGAAAAAATCTCATTACCAATCATAATATTAGTCGAAATCAATACACATAGGTATTTTATCTCTTCGAACATGTTCTTAGGACAAAAACAACAAATCTTATTTAGCCAAAGGGTGGGTAATATTTTCGCTGTTTGACCTAATATTATATTATTGTAACAGATTGTGAGTTCCAGCAAAACGATGTAAAAGATAATTTTTGATAACAGAGAAAAGGAGGTACATATTCCTAAGGGGAGTGTTTTGGGCTTGGTTATTTTCCTAAGAAACGCCTTCAATAAATTTTAAGGTAGAATTTTCGGTTTAGGTACTTGGACCTTGTCCAGAGTATAATAATTTTTTGCTCAATAATGAGTGCAAGAGTTTAAACATTTTGGGCGTTAAAAATTTTACATTAATAATACATAACAAGTAATTGTACGCAAAAATATTATTTTCCTCAATTCCTTAACTAGCGCGTCCCTAAGCTATGAATAAGCATAAAATTAGTATTAGATTAACAGGATAATACGTTCATAATTGCGTAAACTAATGCATAATTACACAATCTCGACTCGTATCGGAGTTTAGCAACACTGCAAAAATAATTAACTATTATAACAAGGTGTCTTATTATTCATAATGGATTGAAGCGGAATCGCACCCACGCGCATGAGTGAGGCAAAAAAGTTTTGATGAGTAATTCTTTAAAACATCCCACATTCCTACAGTTAGGACAAGACGGTGAAGAAAATTTGAATAAAAATATTCTATTTCTACTGTGTTGAAAGATGTTTTGTTTGCTTTTGCTTATTTACTTCACATAACAAAAATGTAAGTATTGAAAACTATTTGCAAAAGATCTTTTACTAGAGGTTATAGTTACCGAGAAAAAATATAAAATTGGTTAATAAAAAATATATAAATAAGCACCCAAGTAACTCTCCACGCTGTAGCGCTGGTTAAGTTCGGGTTAATAAATTACATAACGTCAAAAAAACTGAAAAATGCAGGCAAAGTCACGCAGGCTAGTCTGAAATTATAATCGTTGCCTCTAATTGCACTTCATTTATAGGTGACCTGTACCTAATAGCCTAATCAATAATGTTGTGTCGAACATGTTAAGTTTCTTCAGAATCTGTTTTGGTAATCAACTAAGTAGTAAAGTTACTTGGATGTTTCCAACTTGGAACATCAGATTGATGAACAAATTTAGTTTCACATTGTACAAGTATATTGTATCATTATAGCAAAGGAATTATATTATATATACAGGGTGTCCCAAAGTTATGGGCCATGGAGGGGAAGTACCTTAAATATCGTAGATAGTGAATTTTGCTCAAAGAAGACTTCATTTTATTTTTAAAAGTAAGTAATTCTGCATTCATAGATTTTCTAAAAATTACTTGCTTTGTCTGGGAATCGAACCGACTTACAGGTGGAAAAAAATTACTCTACTTTTATGATACCAATCGAAAGAATAGCTAAAAAATAATAACTTTGCTTAAGTAACATAGTATTTTAAAAGAAAGGAACAACATAAAATAATTGAGTCAAGGTCAAATGATCGAGTTGCAAACAGAATTGTGCCATATCACATTGAGTGTTCACCATAAAATGATTAGAAAATCAACAGGCAGCCGGGTCACAAGAAGATTGGCGAAGATGCTTAAGACAAGAGGGATCACATTTTGAGCATTTAATTAATTAATTTACAAAAAAAAAATATTTCATGTTTTTTATTTGAATAAAATAATTTATTTCACGTTGTTCCTTTCTTTTAAAATACTATGTTACTTAAGCAGAGTTATTAGTTTTAGCTATTCTTTCGATTGGTATCATAAAAGTAGAGTAATTTTTTTTCCACATGTAAGTCGGTTCGATTCCCAGACAAAGCAAGTCATTTTTAGAAAATCTATGAATGCAGAATGACTAACTTTTAAAAATAAAATGAAGTCTTCTTTGAGCAAAATTCACTATCTACGATATTTAAGGTACTTCCCCTCCATGGCCCATAACTTTGGGACACCCTGTATAGGAATGCTGTACTTACTCAATAAGTTTTGCATTGTCATTTGTTAGCGTGTGTCATATATTATGTAGCCCGGTCAATTTAGACATAAAAATGAGGGTAAAGTTACATAAAGTCCCAACAAGCTGAATTTCTGTGAAATTGTTCAAAACATAATTATAAACAATGCCTAGAAGTTCCCCATCATTCCCCATTAAGGAAAAATAATTATTCAAGGTCAAAGGTAAAAAAAAGACTTTTTTTGCGATTTTCAACAAAACGATAAGTTTTATTATAAAAGTACCTGAAACCAAATTGTAGATCGTAAAATTATCTATAAACATGTATGAATACTTTTTTCATACGAGCCACCGTTTCTGAGATATAACGATTCAAAAAGTTATAAAGGTTCGATAAAACTTGTAACTAGACATTTTAAAATCTTTTTTTATTTATTTGTTATTTTATTGTGATTGACTCTCACTTCAGTTTTCTAAATTATTAGAAAATGGTATGAGAAAAATTACAAGGTACAATTTTTCTCATACCATTTTCTAATAATTTGTTTTATTTATGCTGTAAATTAATAATTTGTGGAACCTATTAATTGGTTTCTATGTACATAAAATGTCTTTGTTTTTAATTATAACGAAAAGGGAAATGGACCTATTGTTGTTTTGGGATAGTGCTTTACATACATTTTAGTATATCAATTAATTTCTTATTTGCTCACTCGGAGTTTCACGTAGAGAAATCGGGGCATTCTTTTTTTAATTAAAAAATTAAAATGTTGTCAACTTAAATAATAATATGACTGTGTTTATAACGAATTCTCGTTTAAATTTAATTATTAATTGTAATTCGAGAACGCTCATACATAGGTCTTATTTGCGTTTACACTAATCTAGGGAGGATTAATTAAGTAAGTTGTGTGAAGTTACTTTGTCTAAGGACATAAATTTCAGGATAAGCTCTTGCTAAAGCTGAAATTTGCGCCCTTGAGATACATTTCAAGGAAACCTTTCCTTGAAACCTAAATCCATTTATACCTAAGGAAGCTAAAAAGTAATACTGCCTGTATTACCAAGATTCCAACAACAATCCAACTGAAAGTTGAAACCACTAATCTAATAAATCCTTTAATATCACAACAATAACAATTTCAAAGTCAGAAACCTGAATAATATTACTGTAGACGGGACTTATCAAAATAACTATAAGCTTAGTAATATAAATGCTAATAGGTTTGTCCACGTACTAAATCTAACAATTTATTAACTGTCAGGTACTATTATATAGGTACAAGATATACCTCCTTTTGGAGAAATAAAACCATACTCCTTAAAATTCAAGGATCGACTTAAACATCTATAAAAGTACAACAACCAATTCATTATAGATTTAATTAATGAGCATCACGATAGAAATAAGTTCAGTTTAGCTTTGCTAAATTTTCATCGCTAAATTAATTTCTATTATCAAGCTGCTAAGGCTTATTCTTCCATGGAAACTATAAACGTTGAGGAGTGGGGGTAAAAGAGGTTGCGTGTGCGCAGGCAGTGTACTGTGACACGTGAGTCTAAGAGCCCGTTCCAACGGTTTTAACGGTTTGAATTTAGAACAAACCGAGACAGAACCACAACAGTGAAAGTGCTAAGTGATTAAATTGTGTTCTTATCTGGGAAGATTCCAAAAAGTTCTAAAACAACGGAGATTTTAATCACTTCCGAGTCGATCCTGCAAAGAGATCGGCTGTCAGTCATCTGAACTTGCCAAGTAGGTAAGGTTTAATGTGAAATGCATGAGATGTCAGCTTTCCCGACTCTTGTATCGAAGCCGCTACTTTACAATTTAAAAATTAATATTACTTCACCCCATGCAATTTGCAATTATTTTCAATAAAAGATCTTTTGTTTATCCCAGCCAAGTGGTTAACCTTCACTTATCTGACTTCAATTAAAAAAACTAATTATGAAGAAATATAATACCTTATGAAAGTTCATTATGCGTCATATTCATTGCATGAGTCAATGACTTATTGGAAAAAGTGGCCAAGGGCGAGTCGGACTCGCCCATGTAGGCTTCCGCAGCAATTGTTTATATGAAATAGTTTATGACGTATTATAAAAAAACTACTAGTCAGGGATCCGTAGTACATGGAAATCAAGTGATTACTAACAAGCTAATTTTTGGTGAGTAGCATCGTTTCGATGAGACGTCCAAAGATATCCTATACCCAACTCTCGATTGTGGTAGCTAACAGAGATATCAAGGATTAAAAAAATCAAGGATGTAAAACTGGGATAACGGACCACGAAATTTGTAGGACAATATGTTATATCTCAAGATAATCATCTAAATTATATAAAAACATGTTTGTCCTACAAAACCTATGGTTTGATCAAAGAGTCCGCCATTTCGAAAATGTATCGAAAACGAGGTCAATTTAAATGATTACTATGATTACTAACCAGCTGATTTTTTGTTGTATACTTAATTAATATATATAAAATCTAACGGACATATTGTCCGACAAATTTCGTGGTCCGTTATCCCGGTTTTACATCCTTGATTTTTTTAATCCTTGATATCTCTGTTAGCTACCACAATCGAGATTTGGGTATAGGATATTTTTAGTCGTCTCATCGAAACGAAACTACTCACCAAAAATTAGCTTGTTAGTAATCACTTGATTTCCATGTACTACGGATCCCGGCCTATACTGGATAGATTTCGTTCAAACCAATTTTCGTTGTTAGTTTTTATGGTTATGTACAATATATATTTTTTCTAGATTTATCATCCTCTTATTTTAGAAATTAGAGGGGGGGTGGACACTCTGTTTTCCACTTTGGAAGAGTCTCACGTCCAAACTATTAAGTTTAGAATTAAATGGTGTTAGAAACATTGTTATGATTTTTGAAGACCTATTCATAAATACCCCACACGTATTGGTTCGATTAAAAAAAGTTTTTATGTTTCAGTCCTATGTATGGGGACCCCCAAATGTAATTTATTTTTTCTCAATTTTTTTATGAAATCTTTGTGCGGTTAACAGAATACATCTACCTACTAAATATCAGCTTTGTAACTCTTATAGTCTCGGAGAAAAACGGCTGTGACATACGGACGGACGGACGGACAGACGGACAGACAGACGGACGGACGGACGGACATGACGAATCTATAAGGGTTCCGTTTTTGCCATTTGGCTACGGAACCCTAAAAACTGATATCAAAGTTTGAGTGGGTAGACAGATATCTGGTTCAAATCTTTGTGATAAACAAAGGATCACAAAAAAACCGAAATAAGAAATAAGATTAGGTACCAAATACTGATTCTAGGCTTTGTCAAAATTCAACAGTAAAAGACAAATCAAATAAGTTACTATTTGTTGTTCTGTTTTCTCGTTATTCGGGAAATGAATCATGGCCTCAAGGCCGTAAGGCATCAAGGTCAAAATTAAAGTTGAGCTTACGAAGGCCCCCATTCGTCAAAAGTAATTTTTGTTATAGATAAAAAATCAACAGAAAGAAAGAAAATAAAGCTTTTCTAAGAAGAAAGAAAATATCCTTACATGAGGTTTGAGGGTGTATGTCCATTAAAGCAAACTCACCTAATCCTTAAAAACTACGTTCATCGCTGCTAAAAATATCAATCAATCAATTTATTTTATTTCAGACAACATTAAATATATGTTATAATGTCTTTTTTAATGTTTGCACAAGCAATTATTTAATTGCTGTTCGAAAGTGTAACTTGAGTAATTAGTGATAACTAAGAGAATTGGTGATATTCTCTGTTCCTCATATTTCGCTTTGATATTTTAATTGGTGTTTCATAGAGCGTTACATTGTCATTTTCATTGAGCTTTGAGTTTCTTTGAGCTCTTTCTTTCTTTTGATATTGTTGTTGACAATTCCCATTTATTCTTTATTCTTCGTAATGACTGTATTGTGCCGACTTTAGAATAGAACCACCCCAAATCTGTCCAAGGGTATCAAAGCGACTAAGGGCTTTCCATTTATCATTAAATCACGTGCTTAGGTGAAGGATAACATCATCAGCAAAAACAAAAATGCACAGTTTATTTTACAGTTCCTTTTTGTCATTTTTAGGGTTCCGTAGCCAAATGGCAAAAACCCTTATAGATTCACGTCTCTTGGTCCGTCCGTCTGTCCGTATGTCACAGCAATTTTTCTCCGAAACTATAAAGCGTCGTCCTAATTGGCAGCGATCGTACGATGGTGCGATGCGTTTTTCATCGTACGATCAAAGTAGTTATGGTTATTTTATGTGCTCGCACGACTACTTGCGAGGTTCAATTAGGACACTCTGATGAAATCTTTATGTTTGAACTCGTCGCACCACGAGAACGCATCGCACCATCATACGATCGACTAGAACGACCCCTAAGAGCTAAACTGTAAAAATTTGGTAAGTAGATGTATTCTGTGAACCACAATAAGGTTTAAAAAAATTGAAAAAAAACAATAAAATTTGGAGGTTACTTAGAACATACTTAGAACTGAAACTTAAGATTAAGAATTTTCCCCTCATTATAGATAAGTAAACTCAAAACAGTATTTTTAAAAGGGTCTTTATCCAGATAACCTTTACATTTTAGATAACTCAAGTTACCTTAAATTTTAATAATTTCTGAAGTCTTCATTGAAATATTGATAAAGGACTTCATAAATTCTGAAGACTAAAATTGCATAAAAGTTAGGATAAATTGGTCTAGAAGAATATTGGATTTCCGTTTTAAGCGCAAATCATCGTCTCTAGCTATCAGACAAAATGTTGCTGATCAATGAAATCCAAACTTCTTTTATACTTTTTTACTTTGATACTTATACAAAGAAATATGTCAGTAATTATTAAGTCTGGATACACTAAAAATATTATAATAACTTCAATTATCTGACTATTGGCATTACGATCTCATTGGTTTAACCTCGATTAGAAGGTCAAATACTGAAAATCGCTTGAGCGATTCTGTCTACGTCTAATTTTTCGGCATCCGTATAATTGGATACGGTTAATAAAGATCTAGCGGTACGTTCACACGGAGACAAGATTTCCCGAATCTTATTTTCATCGGATCTGGAAAAAACCGAATGTTGTTCTCATGTGCGGTACGTTCACACGGAGACACGATTTTCTCTACCGAATCGGTTTTTTGCAGGATTCGGTTTAGTGGCCTATGTATTTCAATGAAGGAGTTCGAGCATTCGGTTTCAAGATACGACAAAAAACCGAATCCTGCTGAAGTTGACATCCGATTGTGCGACTACAAACCGATCCGGTTTTCAATTCTTTTTCCACCTTTTTCAAAAGATTATCAAATGTAGGTATAGGAATTAAAAGTATTAAATTATCATTCAAGGAAGTAGTTAAAAAAAATTTGTGTATCATTCCTTAACTGCTGCATTAGAGTTGTAAAGGCACCAACTGTTGATCTTCTTTGTACTATTGGGTTTAACCACAATCTTTTTCTACGACGCTGACGGCGATAATACCAATATAGTATAGCAACACTGTTCACGTCCATCGCTTCCAAATCAACGTGTGAGCGCGCTCTTGCGAATACAACATTCGGTTTTTCCAGATCCGATGAAAATAAGATTCGGGAAATCGTGTCTCCGTGTGAACGTACCTTTCGGTTTCAAGATCCGACAAAAAACCGAATCTTCCCCTCGTGTGAACGCATGTATTGAATGCCCTATACCACTGCATCGGATCTGGATTTTGCAGTATCAGTATATACAAACCGGATCGGTTTGTAGTCGCAAAATCGTATGTCAACTTCAGCAGGATTCGGTTTTTTGTCGTATCTTGAAACCGAATGCTCGTGTGAACTCCTTCATTGAAATACATAGGCCACTAAACCGAATCCTGCAAAAAACCGATTCGGTAGAGAAAATCGTGTCTCCGTGTGAACGTACCGTAAAGTTTAGTTGTAAAAACGAAAGTCAGATTAGCTGAGGTTTTACGGTTTGTGGTAGGCCGTTGTCTGTTCTATTTTCAAATCACGAGGTTTGGTATACCAATATAATTTTGGAGTAAAGAAAGTATGTACCCAGGAAAAATAAGAAAAAGTTATACGCCAAAACTTTTTCTTCCATCTTCAAATCTTATGTATTATTTATTTATTTTCTTTCCCATTTTTTTATTTTTTATTTATTTAATAATAATTAGAATTTTATACATACATTACCATGTATTAGTGGGAATATTTATGGTGTAGTTGTGGGAATATATTCCCAATATATTCCCACAAAATAATGTCATGTTACCCGTTAAGATTTTCTTACTACATGTGTATCACGTTTTATTGTATAAGACCCCTCGCAAACTGCAGACTTTCTATCGGCCGATAGTTTGGTCGGGCTTATAATCAGTATGAAGATGTATGCAAGTCCGCATACTACAACGATTTGGTATCGGCCGATAAATAAGTTTGATAGGCTAATCAACTGCGTTCAAACTGAACGATGATCAAACTATCGGCCGACTGCTATATTAGTATGGAGCTCCTTGCAAGCGCGCACACTGACCGATTGTTTAGTCGGCCGATGGTTCACTTCGCTCCGAGTTTTGGAGCCGGAAGGTCGTGCATTCATTCATTTTGTCCAATTCTACTCAATCGCTGGTTGTAGAAACGTAATCTAATTTTAATTTTCCATTTAATAATCTAGTACTGTAGATGGAATGCACCCAATACTCTCGGACTCTCTTCTTGATTTTTCTCCTCCGTTGTATGAGAGCAATTATAATATTTCTGGACAATATTTTACTACGAGAAGCTTCCATTATGCGACAGCTCTCTTCAACAGGTAGCTTAAAAACTGAATAACGTCTGCCGACTGTTGCCTAGTTTGCGCACTCACCACCAACCCAACTGTTTAGTTGGCGTAGTGTGCGCGCTAACAGCCCAACCCGACCAAAATATCGGCCGATAGAAAGTCTGTAGTTAGCGAGGGGTCTAACGCAACTTAAACTGAAACCATATCAATTTTATGTGCTAGGCATTGTATAAACACAGAGTATTTATCCAAATTAAACGTCATGTATAAGGCCTTTCATATTTGTTGGCAAAACAAAAGATCATTCGATCGAGCCAACAATCAAGGCCGTACTGAAGGCAAACAAGTCATTCACGCTTTGGGATAACAAAGCGAAGGCGGATTAATATATAAAAAAACTTTAATCATAAGCACATGCAAACTCTTTAATGTTCTCAAAACATGCTGGTTTAATCACAATCTTTCAACTCTCAGGTCCTGCAATTGTTTCCCGTGAGTTTACTAGATTGATTTCCGGATAATAAAGAATTTTTACGCTAATTATCTTAAAAACTACAATTTTTAGTTAAGTTTGTTTATGGCACAAATTGTCTTTTCATTTCCAATATTATTTACGGACTAATTGTTGCTGTGTGAATTGTCCAGGAATATTTATTTATTTATTATATGCCATAAACATTTTCAATAAAAAAATATTGGAATATTAGGACATAACATATCGTATCAAGTTCACAAGGGTTCATGTCTTGAGGTGTTTATGTTTGTATGAGATTATGCTAATTTGTGCATTCAGGTCTGAACCCTGCCAACGTCAATAAACACACATATCTGATGAGGTGAGAAAGCATTGTACCAGCAAATTGGGTTAGTTGAAACCACAGTGGTTTCTGATTAGATTTATGTTTTGATAGGTGATACGTGTATACGAGTAGCTCGAGTGTGCTGCTTCATTATCATAATCTTTGGCCAGTATCAAACCACTGCTAGACGTAGTCTTACCATTTCACCTGGCACTCCCTGTACCCTTAATATTGAATCGTTCCATCAACAGGAATAGGCTATATAGCGCATAAAACAGATGTAAATTTGTACAACTTTCACAGCATAAACAAGCGCAATATTAGACGTCCACTAACACGATAAACGGGTGAAAAATTTAACGATAGATGGAAGTTGCTTTCGGTCATAATTTATTGGAAATATGTAAGAGGTCTTCTCGTATATAAAGCAGTAAGTAGATGACCGACTCATCAGCCGACTCGACTGCGACTGCGACGGCTGGTGAGATGATGATGGCAGAAAAGCACAGCCTGTTCATTGAGTAACAAAAATTACGTCACGGAAGTTCGGCGCCGTAAAACTTTATAAACAAATAACGTTTTCGCCATTTAATTATAATGTGAAAGGCAGGCTCGTTACACGTCGGTTATCGGAGAAAGTTTGTTCGTCCAACTCTTTGTGATTCGCCAGAAAGTTTTATCGAAGGCTTTTCTGCTGTCTATGGAAAATCAAGTTTTCATAGCCAGGCCAAAAAACTCGAAGCATGTTTTTGGTAGAGCGGAGGATCTCAAAAACTTAATCAAAGGCGACTTTGGAATGCCGCCGTTTTTCGCTGTGGCGATTGAGTTTCAACATCATATCAGACAGTATTTTGTACCAATACTTTTTGGTACAAAATACTGTCTGATATGATGATCACAGATCTTCTAAATTAAAATAATTATTGGTTATCGGATTAGGAAAATAGGAAACTAAACCTTATCAAGAAGATCTTACGAAATACTGGCAACATTCGCCAGTCCGTCGTGTACAATGTGCCCTAAATGAATAGGTCGCTAGGCATCCTCAATAGGCATAGAATAGGTCGCTAGGCATCCAAAATTGGTAATACCTTTTTAGCATTGCCTCCTCAATATTTTTGTTGTTGTATGATCTTCGAATAAAGTCAGACGTAGAGATATTCTTCACCGAGGTACCATATATCTAGTCCTAGGCAAACCTACGTTATCTAAATGTTCTGGGCACACTTGTTGTTGTAAAATGTATCTTTAAAATTTGCTGACGTTGTGTAATTTATCATAATTTACTTAAAGGTGGGTTCTATTTAAGTATTTAGATATTTGCTCATAGGTTTCAAGTTGGATTTGCTGCGCTGTGACCTTAGTTTTAAATCAAAGTTTTTTTTTTTAGATTACACAACAATTACATTTTGCCCATTTTATTTTTTCTGGCGTATTGGCTTCGTTAATATTCATAACCTTAAATAAATAAAAATTAAGAAGTTTAATACGGATCTTTTTGCGTGATTTAAATTTACCATTCCAATGTTCTAAAAAGTATTTTGGGCTTCAGTAAAATCCGCCACTTTCCACCATTATCCTAGTTTTGGGATAGGAATCGGACACTATTGTTTGCCATTTCATGGTCTTGGTTGGTTTGTTCATCATGATTAGGTACCTATATAATAGAGCTAAATAATGCTCTTTCAATGTATTGGAAATCCCTACTTGTACTGAAGGGCCTTTAAGGCTACGATAATGGGCGGGTAATATGACTCCCGTACGTAATTCTATTGTCGATGGCCGAACTTACGTAATATTGATAAGCCACAATAACATGGAACTAATTCCGAAATTCCTATCTCCACGAGGATAAAACGAGGGTAGGAGAGTTTCGAGTTTGACTGAAACTATACAGTATTCCACAATGCTTTTCTTTATTACTGAGCGAGTTATATTCATGAAAGTGAAGAATTAATTTACATACCAGTAGACGAACAGTAGTGTGATAGTGACATTGAATTTAAAAAAATATAAAGAATCATTTAATTAGTAGTAGACGAACAGTAGTGTGATAGTGACATTGAATAAAAAGGGTATTATAGAATTGATGAACTTTGCCGGGAACATCTTTGTTTTGTCATTAATTAAATTACTTAGTTTTATTGATGTAGGTATGTCTTACATTCTAGAATATTTTTTTGTGCTTTATATAAGTTTCTAAATTCCTATAAAACTCGTTTTTGAGAGACCCAGTAGTGGGACTATAGATTGTTATGATGATAATAAATCTATTGGTTATATCAGGATTCCATTTTCCGGGCAAGGGCGTCGATACTCACACTCCGATAGTCTTGACAAATTGCGTAATATCTACGGAGAACAGGAAATCTGATGTTTAATGGAACGACTGGTTTAATATCAGGTTCATTACAAATAAGAATGTGTTAAATAAGTCTAATTTGTTAAAAAAATAAAGGTTCATACAATATTGTATTGAAGATTTTAAGAACATTTATACCCACCTGAGAGTTGAATAGATTTATCAAGTACTTTACGATATGATGTAAAAACACAGTCTTTCTTAAAAATGGATTATTAATAGGTAAAATAATCTTGAACCGTTTTAGATATTTGCATTTTATGTAACCAATATTTTCATTTTCAAAATACGTATACCTTAGCAAAAGCCTAACTTTGAAATAGGTATTGATTGAATCACGACACTTCATTAATAAAGATTGGATACTGCGAGTGCCGGGGCCGTGATTAATAGGGACAATGACTGAGAGGACGGTAAATACCCTAATTTATTGACTCTCAAAGGATAAAAAAACAGAGGAAAACGTAATGCTTTCAGCTCATTTGATGGCAATTTTTGGGACATCAAATATTTTTCTATAATTTGAATAAAGACCATTTTAATTTATTTCACTTTCAAAATTTTCGTGAGATACTTCTACACGGTTACAGTCAAAACGTCGAGAGCAATTTCAAATTCCCGTTGTAACAAAATTAACCATATTATTTTTCTAAAAACCTTTTTAAAAACTTTTTTTTTTTAAGTTGAGTATGAAAGGATGTGCTTCGTTTAGCTGCGAGAGTTTTAAACATTCCTTAAAGAGATCGATTCAATGTAGAATTTCCAAAAACTGGATAGTTTGGACAATTTAAAAGGAATGTGGAATGTTCACGGAGCAAATACAGTTGCAAATACAAAAGCTTTTAAATTAATTAATGTAAAAAAAACAAAGGACTTATGGGGTGTATCGGTAAACATTCTCAAGTCACTTATAGATACATTAGCATTAGATTTAGCTTTGATTTTTAACAACTGCATTGATTGTGGTGTGTTTCCAGATTTGATGAAGCATAGTAAAGTAATACCATTATTCAAAACTGGTTCTACTTTAGATCCGACAAACTTTAGACCAATATCAATATTGCCTACTTTCAGCAAAATTTATGAAAAGCTTATTTTAATTCAATTACTGCAACATTTCAACAATAATAAGCTTTTACACGATAAACAATTTGGTTTCACTAGAGGCAAATCTACTACCGACGCTGGCATCGAATTACTAACGCATATTTACGATGCATGGGAAGATTCGCAGGATGCTCTTGGAATTTTCTGTGATTTGTCCAAGGCATTTGACTGCGTACATCACGGAACATTAGTAAGCAAATTATGTCATTATGGGATAAGAGGTGTATCTTTGGACCTTATCACCTCATACTTAAGTAACAGAATTCAGAGAGTTGAGGTAAATGGTAAAAGGTCTCAGGGGTCTTTGATAACAATGGGTGTACCGCAGGGATCCATACTTGGTCCATTTCTATTCTTGATCTACATTAACGATTTGCCCCATCTGGTTAAGAAAAATCACGACATAGTATTATTTGCTGACGATACTTCTTTAGTGTTTAAGTTAAATAGACGTAATAATGATTTTGACAATGTAAATAATGCTATAAATAAAGTCGTGGATTGGTTCAGCGCAAACAACCTTTTGCTGAACGAAAAGAAAACAAAATGCATTAGATTTACCTTACCTAATGTAAAACACGGGGTACCAGTAAATGTTAATATCAAGGGAGAGTCATTGAAGCCTATTGAAAGTACAGTATTTTTGGGCCTAACCTTGGACAGCAAGCTTCAATGGGGTCCACACATAGACGCATTATCTAAAAGACTTAGCTCTGCAGCATATGCTGTCAAAAAAATTCGCTTTTTGACTAATCACGAAACATCTAGATTGGTGTATTTCAGCTATTTCCACAGTATAATGTCTTACGGTATACTGCTGTGGGGATGTGCTGCTGACGCACTTATCAATAGTATATTTGTCTTGCAAAAAAGGGCTGTACGTGCTATGTATAATATGGGTCCAAGGGAATCTTTGCGAGAAAAATTTAGAGAAATAAATATAATGACAGTAGCTTCCCAGTACATTTTCGAATGCTTAGTTTACATTCACAAGAATTTAAGTAACTTTCCTAAGAAAAGTGATTATCACAATGTAAATACTAGAAATAAAGATAAACTTGCATTGCCCCGTATTCGACTACGTAAGGTTAAAGTTTCATTTAAGGGATGTTGTGTTCGTTTTTATAATAAAGTGCCCAAAGAATTTCACCAACTTTCAATTAATAAATTCAAGAAAATTGTAAAGGGTAATCTTTGTAAGAAGGGTTATTATAAAATTTCAGATTATTTAAATGACAATAATGCATGGGAACTTTCATTATTAAATTCAGGGGAAGAGAAAAAAAAAAAAAAAAAAGGGGGGTGATTGATAGTGATGACATGTCCAAGTTAATCTTTGTGATTTTACGGACAAAATCTGAATCAATCACAGTTGCAAACTATGTCACCTTTTGTTCACCTTTACGCTGAAAATAGCACCTTTTCCCAGCTGTTTAGGGAGGAATCATACTTGGGAATTTCTTTTTCAACATATTTACAGATTTTAGGATTTTTAGGAGAGCCGTGTCGGCTAAGTGGGAGCTCACTCAACTTTCATTCCGAAGGTCGAGGGTTCAACCCCCGCGTGCACCTTTGGATTTTACCTTGGAAAATGTATGTGTGTATTGGAAACACGCGCTAGCGGTGAAGGCAAACATCGTGAGAAAACCGGCATGTTCTGAGAACTTTAAGAAGTTTAAAGGCCATGACGTGTCATTCACCAACCCGCACTTAGCCAGCGTGGTGAATCAAGGCCTAATTTCTCTCGTCATGAGAGAAGTCCCTGTGTCCCAGCAATGGGAACGTTAATAGGGGTGATGATGATGAAGAAGAGTTTTATTGGAATTTCCGTATTTCTAACGCAGTCCATAATTATTCACCAATTAACAAAAAAATATTAAAAAAACAAGTATAAACGTAAACTATTGTCCAAACCATAAAATAACAATAACCTAAATAAATATAAGTGACTTGGTTTACTAACAAAGCTCTACTTTGTAGCGACTATAACGGGCCATCAATCTCGCGTGTACACACATTTCAGCTTATTGTGATAAAAACCTGAGTTATTCACACTATTATCGTCAAGGTTAGGCTAAACGAGAGTTTTGTGTGTTTGAGATCGTGAAAATTCATAAAAACGTGTTAATGTACGTTTTTAGTATGGGATATCAGTTAGGGCTCGCTCTACAGCAACATCAGCTCATCAAGTCCCTCAAGAGGCGATAATATGTTAATCTTGACGGAGATTTCTAATTCAGCCATTTAGGATATACATTTTTAGTCCCTTGAGATCCTAAGGCACATGCAATCATGCTAAACTTCTAAAAAAGTCCACGGGTGATAGGAATGCTGGCTTTTATAATCCAAAACGTGGTTGTTCTTTAATAGCCTTATCAAAACAAGTTAATCACAATTAATTCATTGAGTACTTATTCATCATCATCATCATCTCAGCCGTCGGACGTCTACTGCTGGACATAGGTATCCCTTAAATATTTCCAGTTATTTCGGTCATGTGGAACTCGAGAATTTTTCAGCCCCGTCGGCCATCTGTTCTCCGAGTTATATGGCCTACCCATTACCACTTCAAAGAGCTAACCCGCTGGGCTATGTCAGTGACCCGCGAGGAGAAAATAATTTATTGAGGATAATATAATATTTTTCTTAAACGTCCTTAGGCACTTGTTTTCATAGGGAAAAGAGATGTTGTAGTTTGAATTAGTTAAGCTCAAGTCAGTTTGTTTAGCTTCCACTCAACAGACTGTGTCAACACTTCAGCATGTTAGTGTTGCGAACTTAGCACTTGGCCTAAGTTGTGTTTTTACAATACAACTGCCTATTATTCTAAAATTATCATTGTATTATCCTATATTACGTCCTAGTATTAAAGGGCACCAGGTGCTTTTCCTTTACAGAACACAACTAAAATAATTGGTTTAATCACCATCCTATTTATGCGGATTGACCTTAGCTTTTTAATTGGTGTTACAAGTCAAATTAACCGTGGTTGTTCTAACAAAATAATTATGTTAACTCCAAAATATACCTACTAACTATATAGCCTGAAATAAACATTAAAAATGCGTTATTTACGCTACAGAATAAAATATTTTACAATATTATTACAGATTTTTCTAGAGGAATATCTAAACCCTAGTTAATAAATAGAACAGAGGTAAGTACCTAAATAAATTGTAACAGTTTCCAATAGGCCGGAACTTCATGATTGAGATAACTTAATTATCTCTCGATTACACTTCGTTATACGTTTAGGTTGAATATTAATTAATTGATTGATTGATACTAATTAGTCGCGTCACTCTGATTACGTATTTACTTCGTCATGATTGCGCTACTGGAATCTACTTTGGCATACAATGTCGGATCCGGGTAGAATACAGTTTCGTAAAAACATTACATTGCGCTACTGCTTGTGACGTAAAGACCTAGAGATAGCGATTTTATTTCTTCCTGTTCTTAGAATAACTAGACAACTTTTGCTAGAGATAGCAAGTTTATTCTTTACTTATGGCAATTAGAAATATGCTAGGCTTCATGGCAGAAAATTATTATAGCTCATAAATAAATTAAATTCTATTCATCCAAAGGTAGCCTGGAAGGGTCGCTTTTAGCTTTTAGATAAGGCCGGCAAAAAAAACATCTTCTTGAATCGCTCTACCTATTTAAAAAACCGCATCAAAAACCATTGCGTAGTTTTAAATATGGAAGAATACTGACAGTAACAGTGACTTTGTTTTGTACTGACTATGTTTGTATTGACTATGTAAATTTACTTGTTCATAAATCTAATATATAGATGAGTATAAGGCCCTATTTTGATATCTTTAAGCATCTTGCATCAACACCCCACATCCACCTATAATAATAGTAACAACAAATTTTTACAGTCGACAAACAACTGGAAAGTAAGCTTGATTGAGGTATATTTTTACGTCATGATTACGATACCGTCTGCTTTGACGAAGTTGAATCCGGGTAGCCCGGTTTCGTAACTGGCAAGGTACAATGCTGAGATTCGCGCCGGCAACTCGCTTGTGACGTCAATGGCTGTCTTTTAAATCCATTGATTGCTGTGTGTCAATACTCTTTTTTATGAAATTTAAAACCTATCGTATTATCTTAGTAGAGTACACAAACTTTTAGGTTCTTGCGCTCAATATGAGCGTAGTTTTATTTGCATTCCGGCAAATTTAAATTTGCTTTGATAATAACTGGAAAAAGCATTGTTTTTTCTACTCTAAGTACGTATCGAGTCCCAACCCAACCCTTTAAATAATTAAATCAATGTAAAATAGTAAATAATTAAATTAATACTTAATTTTAATACAGTGTTCGTTTATATTTTTTTTACAAATTGTAAATGTTTTCTTCTATATGTCTACAAAAAACATTTACAATTAGTTTAAACTACACGAGCATTGTATGAATATGTATAAGTTATAATAATAATAATCACAAAAGAAACCATTTTGTTATTTCATCATCTCAAATAATACCATAAAAAATCAAAACAAAAACCAAAACCTAAGCTGATTGAAAATATTCCACTATCACGGTCGACTGGTTGATTGCGCGTAATAGCTGAGCTGTCAAAGATTTCGGTTCTTTGAGGTTACACGAAGAATTATTTATTTTCTCTTTTCCCCACAATTTTTACTTTTATTCCAGAATTATTCATATTCTCTTTTCCCCACAATTTTTTACTTTTATTCCGTCTCAGGTTTGCGTTGCTGAGCAAAATTTTTATACAAACGGGACGCAACATAATTGAGCTTTGTTGGTTTCAATCTAAATTTGAGTGACAGAATGATTTAGGGACTGGGCCGTCAACATGACAAATTGTTCAAAGGCTAGAATGTGCAAGGGTCAAAATGTACATATGGACCGCCAGTCTATTTGCCAAAAAGTATGAACGTCAAAATGTACATGGTTTAAAAGGACAGGGAGTTGAAACGTGTTATGGTTAAATCGAACAAGTGTCAAATAGTACAGATGCCAATGTGCACAGGCTTTTAAATGTAAAAACGTACAAAACTCACAGAGGTCGTCACTACTAGGTACAATATGTTAAATATCCTTAGTATCTACCTACCTAGGTACTTTTGGTTAAGATTAAGTATTAGTTTTCGACACACATGATCTATAAAACTCAATTCGATTAAACTCCAAAAACTTTTACAAAGTTTCTTAGCTATAAAGAATCTACTAAAGCTAGAAAAATATACCAACCTACGCTTTGTTCATAGATCGTGGATATTATGAATCACATTTCACCCGGGCGAAGCTGGGTTTTCATCTAGTAATATCCAATATACCACATACCTACACGAGAACATTTAACTTTTTGTCACAGAGAGAGTGGTGAAATTAGGCCTAAGACTTAGACTTAGACTTAGTTTGTTAGTTTAACATCCCATTAAAACTATTATACTTTTGCACGTTATATCAATTGACCATTTTGGCATTTAGACATTTTGTTGTACTTACATTTTGAGATGTGTATAATTTGAGATGTGTACATTTTGTCACTTAGACATTGTGACCATGTTTGTATGTACAATTTGACACTTGCACATTCTAGCCTTTGAACAATTTAACATGTTGACGGCCCAGTCCCTAAATCGACAGAATTAATCTCCCTAGGATTTCTTGACTGTATCAATCCTTCTAGTAGAATAATTTACACAGACATTATACAATTGATGCTAACATTTCGTCATATGAAGGCTGTAAGAAATACAAAGATACCTAAATTATAATTAAAATGTCGCCTTAACCGTACCGTAAATCTTTAAAAAAGTAGGTCTTACATGCGAGAAGTATTTAATTTTAACAAATTAATTTGATTATCAGAAAATATAGCGCGTACGAACCTTATGTTACAAGACTGAGATAAATCATGTTACTTACGAAGCTTATACAAAATTAATTACTTCAAGGAATTTACGTATTTAAATTAAGATTAATTAAAAGTATTATTCTCTTTATCATAACAAACATCATCGCATAATGGGTACTTTTAACCAAAACGTAATTAAATAATCGCATAAATAAATAAAAACTAAGGTAACACACTGACCGTCAACAAGACAGTGTTAGATGTTATCACATCACAAACCTTTCCTCGCAATGTGCAAGGAATAGGATCTAAATCCTTGAATGCACTAGTCACAAGAGCTAGATCTGCCTTGACACCATTTGCGTTGAAGATGACTCTCAACTAGTTTGGCTAATGAATGTCTCATTTCCATAGAGGTGGGATTATGCCCTGTTTACTAAGGACCAGTTGCTGATACCATTATTTCGAACAATGCATTTATTTATAGTTTCGGAAAAAAGCATGAGGATAGGCCTCCATTAATAATGTGGCTCACTAAGAGATCGCATGTTATTTTGACGTTAAAACCAAAACTAGAATAATATGATGAAATCGTATTCGGGAAGTAACGTGTTTACTTCCCGAATAAGATATTAACATTTATACCAATATTAACATTTATAACTTGGGACACAATAAAAATATTTTAATATTAATGTTTTACAGTTAAAACCCCAGTATACGTTCAAATTAGGGCGCCCACTTTCAGTTAAAGGAAGCCGTATAATAAGTATTGACTAACTATGTAATCGAATACTAAATAAATTAAAACTACTGTTTCAACTACAAAATTAATTATATGAAAATAATTTTGTGTTTAAATAATCCGAAATTCTTTCTCGCGCAGTCATGTCATGATGACTCAACTGTCACAAATTATGGCAATTACACTGGCGCAAACAAACGCAGCATGATCGATACTAAGTGGTAAGTCGAGGCACGTGCAGAGTGGTCACTGACTGTAACGGTAGCGTCATGCGCCCATCTCTACCACTCGCAGTCGATAGTGACTATTTTGGACTGGCATTTCTTGACGCTTCGGTAATATCGCCGTTCATCTGTATGAAGATGTAAATGATGATGTAGATGATGTAAATGTAACATGTTTTTCTTTATAACTATTCAATATCTAAGAGTAAAATGATAGTATTTAGCGTTGATACAAACATACAACATTATTATAATATAAAAGTATACTTTCGTCATTTACTATTTAAATTATTAATTTTAGTATAGGAGAAAGAAACCGAACAAAAAGTTAAATACAGTCATACAATTCAGCGTTATGTTAAGTTTTTAATCTCTTAAGTGTTTGAAGGTTGCGAATGCATACAATATTCCCGGAGAATTACTATGCGCAATTAATTACTCTTCGTAGTTTTTTACATGAACCTGAATGAACTAAATAAACATATTGAAAAAGATACTGGATACCAGATGTTAAGTAGTCTAGACGAGAAACCCATTTCCCTTAGAGCGCTCTAAACCTTCAAAGTTTTTAAGTTAGTGCTTGTAAATTGTTTAGAATTGTAATTTCAGTACCTACATTATTGTGATGAGAAGAGTGTTAGATAATTCTAACCGTTTTCTTCATTATTTTCACTCATATTAGAGATTGACAGGGTGAAGTGATGCCACTAAAAACATTCGTGGACCGGAAATAGGAAGTCAAGAGTATGGAAGGATCGGTAAAAATAATACCATGTTATACCAAGCCTTTCATCATCTTCGTAATCTACTATATAAAAATAAGTCGGGTTTTCCTTCCTGACGCTATAACTCCAGAACGCACGAACCGATTCCGACCGAGCAAAAAAATTGCGGGAAGAGTAAAACGCGGGCGAAGCCGCAGGGCGGAAAGCTAGTCTGGTATATAATATAACCCTACAGTCATTCGATGATAACCACGGAAACAGATAGGGTGGTACTATTCTTAGGCAGCACTACACGGCAACGTGATGATCTTACTATCCCACCGAGATACTGAGTAAATAGGACAGACACAGCTTGATGATTTTGACATAGGAGACACGTCCCAACTTTGCAATAGTAATGAATAGGTAAATTTATCCCTATTTTATTCACGAACCGTGAATAAAATAGCTAGCTAGGTCCAAGACGGCACGTTCCCACTACATCAACTGTCGTAGGCCATATTTCAGCCTATACAAAAATATAAAGCACATAACTCATTGGAGTTTGCACGCAAACCTTTCTCAAATACATTTAGCTGTTGGAGAAAATTGTCAGGAAAATCGGTAGGTCAACTAAAAAGTAATATGAAAGTTCCAACGAGAGAGTTTTAATATCTACTGCGAGTGGCCAGTGATTTGAGTCGTGAATAGTCAGTGTGAAAATTTAGGTTGAAATGATACTAGCTTTCCGCCCTGTGGCTTTGCCCGCTATAGACTAGATTTTCAATAAAACGTAGCCTATGTCGTTTTCAAATATTCAAACTCTATTTTCTATAATTTTATAATCAAATTTCTATATTCTATAGTTTTATTCAAGTTTATTGGTTCTTTAGTTTTGACGTGAAACCAAACAAATAGACAAACATCATTATTTTGAATATCTAGCACGGAAGATAATTTTTACTGACTTAAATGTCATCAATTTTACAATATGCACATGACAATACAGTTTAATTAATTTTAAATCCGCTTTTAATTTACCACGAAAATAATCCTATTAAAAACATTCTGCGGGTTAAATTTATCAATTAATTATGCATGTGAATAAAATAATGTAAATGCGTGATTATTTAAATTTATTTTAAAAAATAAAGACATAATCCTAACCTTAAATATCCAGAACAATAATTTATTCAAGTTCTGAAAGCTTTCTGCGTTTTTAAAGTCTATAACCAAGACTTATATTATTTAAATCCTTATTTTTTTTCATTTAGTAGACTTCAGTTAACAACTTGTCAGAAATCATTGCACAAGTTCCACTGGCATATAACAAATTTAATTTCAACATAATTTCTGTAAGTGAAGTTTATAAAATCTAGTTTTGTAAAATAAAATTTGCTTCAAGATTAAATCTTGTACAAGGATTAACTGCAACCTCCAACTCATAAAGCGCACCTTATAAAGACTTTTAAGGTACCGTTCATCAAAACTTTTAAACTTTTTTACGAACTCGCTTATTATGAAGTATTCCCATTTTGCGCACCGATTTTAAGTACACCAAAATTTGAGCACTAATTCTATTAAGAACAGCTGTTCAATTGACAAGATTTAAAAATGGCTCACAACACTGTCTTTAGACATTTGCAAATATGATCAAGACTCTTGTGTTTTCCCAATCTGAACTTGCTTACTCACGACTCAAAACAGAACACTTAATAAACAAACATGGACTTTATTTTGTCATCACTTTGTTATAAATTCCATCGACTACTTAATACAAAGCGGAGGTTGTAAAGTAATTCTTGAGGTCGTTATAAATTTATTTTGTATTCTATAGCTACTGAAATAAGTTGTTAAATCGATTGACACTGCTAAGTGGTGGGGTTTGATGTCATAGTCTGTGCGTGAGCGCAGTCAGTTTAGATCCGGTGTTCTCGAGTTACGACGCGACGTTGTCGTTCTTTTTTCGAACTTTCTGTTTGATTCGTGATTATTTAGTGAATCTTAAGTGGCCAGTGTTATTTTGTCTTTAAGGAGGTTTTAAGTTAAAGAGTTTTTTATCTTCTGATTGTGAGTACGCTTATTTTTATACTTGACCTCCGTATCTTAAGTCAACAAAATAAACCTGTTTCTTTTAATGACTATCATACCGATACAAATTAGTTATACTTTGTAGTTATGTATTGTTATTCGAGTTGGTATTTTAGTTTAAATGTTTAGTATAAACTATTTTATTTTATTATTGAACGTCTTGATTGAATTAAACATTTAGGTATATTAAGATAATATAGGGAACAGTCGAATAAAGTAACCAATTCGTCTTATACAATAGTTATACAAAATAACTGTCTTTTCGATTCATTTACAGAATATCTATTTATTTTTGGGAAAATTAGTTGCTAACATTTCATACATTCAGAATAAAATAGTTATCTTCACAAAAACTTCAGGAATTAAAGGCAATAATTATCACGGATAATAAATAGATAACAATATAATTTAAAACAAATTAGAATTGAGAAATTCAGTGCAAAATAATGACAAGTTCATTCAATGCCGTGAATGTGAATTCTTTTGCAATATTTAGGTATTAATTTAAGATTAAGATGCTAAATTAATAGGTAGGTACGTAATCTACCTTGGTAACCAATTACACACAATAATAAATTGTAAACCAATAAACTTTCTAAATTGAGTGGTTCTCAATAATAGTGACGTAGCAATAACATGCACTTTCTCTAACGTGCATAGAGCCGGTGTAGATTTCTACCAAATGTTATAATACTAACCATAAAATATACAAACACTAACGTAACTAATTTTCCAGTATAGTTTCCCCCTAGTACTACGTAAACCGCGGTAAAAGTAGCAGTGTTATGTGATGTAGGTAGGTGTATGAGATATTGTAAAGTTTTAGTAATATCTGTTCCGTAGTTTACGCGTAAAAGAATAGGCATCAAATATACATTCTCACAAACTTTCGCGTTTAAACTTATATTTGTATTATTATTTTCCTTATGGGTGAAGATAAATTTTATAACTTTCATTTTCTGCTGAAGCAAATTGTTCCCATAATGTTCTTATTGGATGAAGTGTTCTTTTTATATTATAAAGCGAAAATATATTTTCGTTAATTGATTCTTATCAGATTTAGGGGATCCATCGCTAGAAAGGTTATCTTAGAACGTGGATCAGAAATAATTAGATACATATTTCGAGTACTTACAAAAAAAAAATTTGTTCATATAAATATTAGTGATTGTTTTTACTGTTAATTTAGTGCACTGCAACTGTATGTTTTATATAATTTCTATAAGTGTATCATGGTTCTCATTTAAGTGAATTTATGTAATTCATAAATAGAAACAAATAAACTTAATCCGTAAATAAAAGGAAATATAATTATTTAAGGATTAAAAAACGTTAATGTACAAATTACAGCGTAGAACACCTGCTCTTAACGGTGACCATAATGTAGATATCGCATGTTAAGCAAATTAATGTAACTGACATGCACATAATTATATCTTGTAAGAATCACGTAATTATTTCCTATTCTTAAGTCGATCATTCTCAAAGGCAAGACATTTTTATTTTATTTCTATTGAAACACAATTTCGTAGAAACACATTCGTCAAAAAACGTATAACTAAATAAATGATTTATTTAATCAAGTTATACGTTATTATTTATTTAGTGTTTTCATACTTTTGAGAAACGATAAAAACTTAAACTTTATAATCTTTGTGTAGGTATATTTTATTAATCTTTGAAGCCATTGGGTTTTACACCAATCTTTAAAATACATTTTCTAATCTAGGTACGAGGTGTAGCATTCATGAAGTCAGTCGGTATTTAGTGTTACGGGGAATTAGCATCAAGTCACGAGCTTCATGCTCGGATTTATAATCCGGCTGTCAGTTTTATAAGGCTGGCTAATAATTTAATTGCTACGCGCTTAGGAGTAAATCGATCATGCTGCACCGACTTTAGTACTCCGCGTAACTTGCTCTATGCAAGTGTTCGTTACAACCCAAAACTTCCTACGTAGATACCCATACCCATCTTATTAGATTTCCAACTATTTCACGAAAAAAATTCTATAATCTCTCTTCATGGTACGACCGATTTTGATGAAAGATCTTTAACCATATTCTTTAAAAAAAAACAAATAGGTATAAGTACGTAAGAACAAAATAATTTCTTTAGAAACAACACAATATTTACTATATATAGATATGACGTATTATGTCACTAACAATATAAATAGTTAATAACAGTCCATAACAGGTGCGTTGTTCCGTTTTTCGACAAGTTACGAAATAACGTTAGAAGCCGTTACGCGTTGTCACAATACAGGTTCATAAAACTTGTGGAATTCTTGTCATTCTTCACAACATTGCATCAGCATGTCTACCATAAATTTTATGGTAAAGAGAAACATCATTTACCTTGTTAACATTATGTTGACTTGCTGCATTTTGTATTAATAACTTTAAATAAAACTACCTACTTTTTTTAGTTTAACGATTTGGTTATGTCTGAAAAATTCTCAACTTTTATTATCACAATAGAAACAAAACAAAGTGAATGTTACGTCATTATTTATTTACGGCTGTTTCATTCATGAAACGCGAAATGTTGTTATTATAAAACTTCAGAAAAAGGTCAAGATATTGTCCCATTTTATGAGTGAAATATGAGGAATACTTTGAGGTTAGAAGGCCGGGAATGTCGAGAAAACCGCAAAATACCGATGTTTTGTCCAAACCACGCTCACAACCACAATGTGAGGCTTTTGTACAACAACGACGAAAGATCACAATATTTTTAACACAAAATTTAATCTTGACCGAGTTTTACAACATGTCTTGTTTGGTGTGGTTTCTCTAGGGCCTACTTAGGGCATACGAAAGTAAAGACCTTGCGATTAGTTTAAAAATGTATATTCTAATCCTCAAATTCAGTCCACGGGTGATAGGAATGTTGGCTTCTATTTTGAACATTGAATAAGCAAGTCATTCAACATCGTAATGGCGCTATAGTTGTTTGCAACTTAGAAATAAAAATCATCTTAATTTCTCTTCAAAAATTTTTTTGAAGGTCGCAGGAATAGATGGGATGGTATTAAAAAAAAATAAGCTGATTAAAGCTATACTTATTACTATTTTATATTCATAAATCATAAACACCTCTATTTATTATTTATGTTCCCACTGCTGGGACACTTCTCTGTTGACGAGATTATTTTATGTTTCAATTTATCGAATAAACTGAGCTTATTTTGAAAATAATGTAAGAAATATGTTTTAATAAAACGACGGATAATTTAAGAGCTTCTGATATTTTTCAGTAGGTTCGTATTAAACGAAATCTCAAGCGGCAAGAATTTCTCGATCATTATTATGAAACTTAACAGAAAATTAATTATGCATTAATTTTCATTTGGTTGTACCTACTTGTTTATATGAGCTAAACCAGCCTTTTACTTTTTTTTTCCACCGGTTTTAAATTTGTTATAATAGATTTTCACGAGAGAAGATCAAAAGCCGAAAATAATTTATTACAAAATGTTGTCGTTCTCATGGTTTTTTTTATAAATAAATAAATAAATGGTATTTTGCTACACCGAAAGCACCGAGATTCTCTTGGATATAATATAGTTTTGGGTACTTTTTATCCATCTTTGATTTTCCAGGCATTACTGCGTCCCAAACAGCTTTGGCTAATAAGTTACCATACGGGCTGCA
This sequence comes from Chloroclystis v-ata, assembly GCA_963691955.1. Classification (NCBI taxonomy): domain Eukaryota; kingdom Metazoa; phylum Arthropoda; class Insecta; order Lepidoptera; family Geometridae; genus Chloroclystis; species Chloroclystis v-ata. The sequence continues at coordinate 2,008,627 of OY829902.1, read as the reverse complement.
CGTTGTATAAATAAAACATTTTATCATCTCAGCCGTTACAAAACGATGTGTTGAATGTATTCCTACCAAAATATTTCGATTCGAAAACTGTTTGGCCGCATCCACCGTCCGTTCTAAATAGAGCTGCCACAATTACCAAAAGTTCGACCCTCGAGAAACCTTGAGAAGAGTCTTCTACATAGCATGAGTGACTCTAAGCCTATTTAAAAGATAAATCTTACAATGATGCACCATGTATTGGATCTATAATAATAGACAGTGCTTGTGAAATACATCGCTAAATAAATCCCAGGTGTTTTCTATCCAAAAGGAAAACGTACAAGTAGGTGAATGCAGACGCATCGTCTTGAAAACGTGGTATTTGAAATCCATCGGTCTAGTTGGTCAGCTCGGTAAGCGTGTCAGCCATAGCGCCGCTTTCACCGCGGGTGTCTGTTACAAAGACGAGTATCTTCATTTACTTTATGAGACCTAAGGTATCTTGTTGGTCTGGGTTATCAAAGCGTCATTTTGATAAACTAAGTCGACTGAATTATTCGATGTATATCTATAGCTCTCATACTATCTAAGGTATCTAGTTGGTTTTGATTATAAAAGCGTAATTTTGATAAGCTTATGTGACTGAAATAATCGACTTAATCAGCTCTATTCCTTCCATATTTCCGACTCCATCAAGATAATTCAAGAGAAAGCCAAGTTTCTATCAAGATGATTAAAATTTCCAATTTCCATAAAAATTCAAAACTCATAAGCCTTTGCTACGTGGCAAAGTAGGTTTGACTTCGACTGACAATCCATGAAATAAATTATATGCTTTGAACAGGGATTACCCAGACCCATCGTAATATGTATTCTGGCATAAACAAGAATTGTAGATAGTTGTAAACCTACAGACCTACCTAAAGAGTTGTCGTACCTAAAGAGGTATTTTACAGGAAGGGTACGAAAGCCCCGTAACCACGACTTTGAATTAACAGGATTATAGAGGTTCTTAATCGATTATATTGAACCCTTTGAACCAATTAATAGTTTTGTCCTTAAGACTAAGCAAAGGAAAGTTTACTTTTATTATAACGGTTTAAAGAAGTCATTAAATTAAATAGTGGAATAAAATAGGTAACAGGTGTTTTTGAATGGTTCGATTTCCGATTGTGCGCTTATTGAAGTGTTCTGAAAGTTTTCACTTTTTATAAAGTGTATTTCTAATATCCGTTAAACATAAAGGTATCGATCTAAATCCTATGTCATTTTCCTAGTTCTAAGCTACCTCGCCACCAATTTTCAGCCAAATCAGTTCAGCCGATATATTATGGAATAACAAAGATTACGTAGACATCATTACGACTCTTAAGATTATCACACATCATAACATAACCCTCAAGTACTTATTCTCAACAATTCTTATATATAATAATATATTAAGTCTTATTATTTCTCTTAATTCTTATTGTTGAGAATGTATCCTAGTGGCCTCCTGAACCAATGATCAGGAGACCGTTGGGATTACCAAACAAAGAAGATTGAATCGAAAAATGGTCTCTAATTGTCAGGAACTTGGAAACATGTAGCTGTTTAGACCGAAACAGCCAGTGTTCAAAATATCTTTTTTTGTTACAGGTAAAGTACCAGGGTGTAAGAAGTTTAAAGTGAAAAGTGGATGCAGTGAGTGATGTGGAGTGATGATCGTGGATAAAGTGTGTGCACAAATGAAGCGCCGCAGACTATGGGAACACCCAATGCAGTGATCAGAATGTTTCCAACTATCCCTTGGATTATTCTGTCAGGATGCATCACAATTGGTAAGTTGATTTCGTTATTTTAAGCATAGGATAAGCTTTGCGAAATTTCGACTCAGGCAGGTGTGGTGTTTATTTTGTTACATAATAACTTTTTAAACTATCATGGTTTTTAACAATATTCACGAAACGGGTAACATCTTCACGGAAATGCTCTCCGTGCAGATGGCGCTTATAACAGTGCCGAAATATCAGGAAACTCAAAAACATTTGAATCATGGTATGTTACCCGTTTCGTGTTCTAATATTGTTACGTAATGTCTTCGTCAGGAAAGTAATTCCACCCCGTTTTGTAAAGTTTAAGATCATTTATATTATATAACTAACTGACCGACCTACCGCTTAGCTTCCCTGGGATACTATGACTATTTTAAAACCAAATACACCTAAATTGGCCTAGCCATTCATGAGTAATTATGTAACATCGAAATTATTATGTATTAAAACTTTGGCATAATAATGTAGTCATTTAGTATGGAGATATAAAGCATGCATTCGAATGTTCCCCAAGAGAATAGTTCTACTTTCAAATAAAATAACTTATTTGATATGCTTTTTAAAAGTTTCTAATGCAATTACAAAAAGCTGTGCAAACTACATACTACAAATAATAGATTTAAACAATGGAGACTTCAAGATGCTCAAAAGTTTTTTATTGAATTAAACCTATCACAAACTCTCAGCGATATCTCAGACCAATAATAAAGTTTAAAGCAGATTTATCGAAGTTTACTGGGTAAGAAAAGCGTGCATATTATAGAATAGTTATCCTACTACTTTTTTAAAGATTTGTGTCATTTATTTTCATAATATCCTAAAGATTACTTGGACAAGTCAATAAATAAATAGTTTTATTTTTAGCTATTGCGAAAATGTATAGTGAGTACATATTTGTTCTCTATTTACTATTAGTGAAACGGTTGGCTAAAATTTCTATCATCGTAACTTGAAACCTGAAATAACACAGGTACTCAAATCCATAGATGACGCGAGCAAACCCGAAGCTGGAAACTAGTTTAACATCGTAATAAATTATAGAGAAATGACCTGAATAGTGGATAAATCCTTTGTTATTAGAAAAAACTTTTCATAAAACTATATCAATGACTATTACATAAATCTTGTCTATTAAAAAAAAACTATTTGAAAAAAAACCGTGAACACATTTTCCAATTAAAATGAAACACATAAAATGAAGGCAAAACCCGTTATTGATACGGCAATCTCAAGCGAATTAGATTCCTTAGAGCATTAGACGTTCTTAGAAATTACTAGGCGAACATGACAACCCAGGAGGTTAGAGTAACTTTTCCACGTGTGTGAAACATATTCCCGTTTTCACACACACATGAAATAGACGTGTTCTATGATCCCTATGTCTATTTCACTCGAACATAGGCTAAGCTTGTCGCTAGATAGAGACGGATAAGGGAGCCAATGTTTATAAAAAGGCTAAGCACGCGCTCTACGCTCCCGTAATAGTTTTTGTTTTTGTTCTTTTAGGGCAGTTTTCTATTTCTTTATTTATTCAATAGATTTATATTGGATTTAAAAACTGAAACTACAAAATGAATCATCTCTATGTGTGCGTTCAAGATGCTATCCAATTAGGAATTGAAGTTTTCTATTTTTACCGGCAGCCTTTGAGGGCTTTGTGGAGTTATGTTTCATTACTTTTCTATTTTATGAGTTGTTCAGTACTTTCCCACTAAAATGAGTAAGATCGTAAACGCACAGTTGTCTGACGCCGTAAAACGGGTTTAGTAATGAAAATTAGTTCCAAATTCCGATAATATTCTTCCGAATTGTATTGGATTCTTGTTGCTCGTAAAATTGCAAAGGCGGGCAATGGACGGGAGTATTTTTAGCTTGTCAATAATATTGTTTCAATATTGTAGCAAGTTTTATTAGATAAGTTTGCTTAAGTTGTTTTTTGTGCTTGTTTCGTAATCTTTTAAGAATAATACAATGTCAATAGCAAAGTTTAGTAGGACGGCAATACTACTTGGATCATAATCATTAATATTATTTCAATTGTTGGAAGTCCATTGGCTGGATTTAGGCCATCCTCAAAGATGTAATCATAATTGAATTACCACTTTTGGATTATGCGCCCCGTACTCGATATCTATTTGATAAGGGTGATTATAAATCAATTAATAATGCTATTTTGGAATTTGACTGGTGTGAACAATTTTCTCTCAGATCTATCGACGATTGTGTTAGTATTTTTAATAACAAAATGTACCAATTACAGAATGAATTTATACCTGTCAAGAAAAGTTATAACAATTCTTATCCCGTATGGTATAGCACAGCTTTAAAAAAAATTGTTAGGGAAAAATATAAATTTTATAAAAAGTTTAAAAAATACGGAAATAAAAGTGATGAATTGACATTTAAGTTATTACGTAACAGGGTGAATAACCTTGAATCTACTTGCTATTTAAACTACATTAAATTAACTGAAGACTCTATAGTTGATAACCCAAAAAATTTTTGGAATTTTGTTAAGCACCGATCCAAATCAAATTGTTTACCTAGTTCGTTAACTTTTAACAATAGTACCATATCTGGTGGTGACTCTATCTGTAATGCTTTTTCCACATATTTTCATTCAACATTTCTTACTCCTTCCTCCTCTATTAATTCTAACTCACCTACTAATCAATTAAACCCACCTTGTTTAACTTCTCAACATCATAGTGTTTCTGATATTTGTAATATTGAAATCAGCGTAGGTGAAATTGAGGTTTTATTAAAAAAATTAGACGTTTCTAAAGCTCCTGGGCCTGACAACTTATCTTCTAAATTACTTAGTAAATGTGCTTCCACTGTTGCATTCCCCATATCACTCTTGTTTAAATTATCACTATCGTCTAATGTTGTTCCTCATTTATGGAAGTCAGCTTTCATTACTCCCATTCACAAAAAAGGAGCTAAGACCGAGATTACACATTATAGGCCAATTTCTAAGTTGTGTGTTATCTCAAAAGTTTTTGAAAAAATTATATACAGACAAGTCTATTCAGCCTTAAGCAATACGTTTAGTCCTTTTCAACATGGATTTCTTCGCGGTAGGTCAACGGTCTCAAACCTCGTTCTTCTTAATGAATATATTACTGTAGGTATGGACAATGGTCAGCAAGTGGACGTAATTTACACAGATTATAGTAAGGCCTTCGATAGGATAGAACACAATACTTTATTGGAGAAGCTTTCTCAATCAGGAATTCGAGGAGACCTACTAAGGTGGTTCTCTTCGTACATTGAGAATAGATCTCAAGCGGTAGTTTTGAACAACTATGTGTCTACTTGGGTTCCTATACCAAGCGGAGTACCTCAAGGATCTTTGTTGGGACCGCTTCTGTTTATCCTCTACGTAACAGATATCGATCTATGTTTTCAGTCATCGAATCTTTTGTGTTTTGCCGATGACATGAAGATATTTTCAACAATTTCATCTGAGATCGACCGTATTGCACTACAAGCCGATCTGTCTCGCCTCGAGATATATTGCCTTCGTAACAAACTGGAGCTAAACCCTACGAAGTGTACAGTAATGACATTTTCTCGCAAAACCAATACTATCGCAACAAAATATTCTTTGGCCGGTCAGATTCTATCTAAGTCTAAAAGCATGCGTGATCTTGGTGTTTATCATGATTCAAAGCTTCTTTTTGACACCCACATTGATAACATAATCAGCAAAGCTTCCAGGTCTCTTGGGTTTATTATGCGGCTATCAAAAAATTTCACAAACATAAAAACCATGAAGATTTTATACTGCTCATTTGTGAGAAGTCATTTAGAGTACGCCTCTCAGGTCTGGAACCCGCGGTATCAGATTTACATAGATCGTATTGAAGGCATTCAGAAGCGGTTCCTGAAGTATATCTGCTTTAAGGCGAAAATCCCGTATAGATCTTATAGTTACCCAGAGCTTTGTAAAAAAATTCATTTCTTACCTTTAATTAACCGAAGAATTATTTCTGATCTCGTATATGTATTAAAAGTATTAAATAATAATGTAGATTGTCCTGACCTTCTTAGTAAATTCAAATTTAACGTTCCGTGCAGACAACTTCGTTATAATCCCCCGCTGTTTGTTCCTGGTGCTTCTTCCAACTACAGACAAAACTCATTTGTCGTAAGAGCAAGTAAGACTGTGAATGACTTCTGCAAGACGTATGATTTAGATCCTTTCAATGTCACTATTAATAAGGCAAGGATGTGCATATCCCGTGATTTCTTTATTTCTTAATTCGGTGTATATTATTTATAATTTGTATTTTTGCTTTGACTTTCTACTTCTACTTTATTTGATCAATGTAACCTGATTCTCTTAGACCTAGTTCTATAAATGTATTTATATACCTATTTATATATGTTATATTAGTTGCCTCTTGTAATTTAGTTCTAATTAGTTTTTAATTTTAAGGGGCGATTGTTCTCACTTGTGTGTTTTATTAGGTTTCTATAAGTGAAGGCCTGTTATTAGCTTACTGTTACAATTTTAGATTTTTAAGATAACACTTGTAGCTGATGGCTTTCCAAATGTAATAAATAAATAAATAATCTGGCTGGAACACTATCATTCAGTAGAATCCATTTACCGTAAACAAGGAGCTTTCAACATTTCATTTATCCATCTCAATGGTAGACGTCAGATGAAGATACTGTACTTGTCGTTACTCAATCTCCGTCGATTCCTTCGGCTCAACAGCCATTTATTTTAAGCGCTAAAAAGGTGTATTTCCGAATACCTACAAAACGCCATTGCGCGATTCAATAATGACTATAATTATAATGTATGATTTGATTAAGAGTTAAACTCAGAAAAACAAGATAACATATCAATAGGATACAAAAGACTACCTTAAAGTTATGCACATACTGATGACTTTGAGCCAGATTGGTGGAAGCTTTGCTGAATCGGGATAAATTGAAAAACTATTGGATTCTCAGAATTAGATTTTGTACCATTATTATTTACAAATTTTTGACTGTTGTGTGGGTATTTACATGTTTGAAAACTACTACTAAACTATAATTCAGCTAATTTTGTAAAACTGAAGAGTTCGTTTGTTTAGATGCTTTAAAGTTACTTTATCCCTAGGTTCTACAGCGTCCCGAATAACATCAGTTTTACAGTTATTAACGTTGTATTTATCGTCTAATATTGATGAAACATTATGGCCTCACTTTTTTTAATTTTGTCTTGTCTCACTTTATTAAACAATGCTGGAATGCATTGCCAACACAGGTTATTTATAAATCCAAAAGAATTTGTGATAAATTAAAAGACAATAATCGCTGGAACAACAATGTAACCACACCGTGCTCATTCCAACTATGATAAATATTTAAACTGCATACCTAATCAAGCTTCTCTATGATATCAAGATGCTAACTCTACAAAGTCTCACGGTTAGGCCTCAATGGATACAGAAACACCTCATAGCTTAGATACTACATTCAAACGAACGTATAAAGACAGGTGAATACGCACACTCCAATCTCACTTACACAAAGTACTGTGGACATCACGCTTCCAGTTTTCCAGATTAGGTGTAAACACCTTCGTCTTTACAGCTACAAACACAAAGTCGATTTTCCGTCATCGCTACGCTTCTGCAATCCTCTTGTGATTTCTGAGAGCCTGGTACAAAGCGGCTCACACACGACAGCCTCACAGCGGAGCGGGTTTCGTTCCATATATCAAGGTCATTGGGCTCACACGCTTGCATCTGCCGTCTGCCATCTCTTTCCCACCTAGTGTTTTGAACGGTGTTTCTGGCCCTACACCTAGTATGTCTAGACTCTAGATATCTACAAGATGAAACTTTCTCGCGGTCACTATGCTTTCCAAGAATTTCATCAGGTAAATATGTCACTTGTGAAAATGAGGATGAGAACAATTTCATTAAGTGTTTCGTTCATACTTTGCAGAAGTCCGTTGATAGAAATTTCCTTGAATGCTATAAAGTTTACAGAATATTAAAATAGTTTCTCAGAATCTTAATCTTTATCAGAGCAAGACTTTCTGACTACTGAGATATTTTAATGCTTATTAATGTTTAATAAGAAATGCAGCCAAGCCAGACAGAAATTAGAGGAGAAATTATGTACTTTGTGTAAACTTGGAAATGTGCAACTCAAATGCAATATCTTTGTCTTGTCGTGTTCAATATCGGACTTTCTACTTTAATGGTTGGTATGTATTGTATACAATGAGATTTATTTGCTTTGGTTACTTTAAACTTTAAAGTACCTAACCCTTGTACAATAAGATATTACTTACATTCAAGTAAAATTTCAGTATCGTCATCATGATCATCATCACCCTATTTACATATCATCTATTTATGTTCCCACTACTGGAACACAGGTACTTCACTCTTGACGAGACATTAGGTCTTAATTCACCACGCGCTGGCCAAGTTAAGGTTGGTAAATGACACATGTCTTTCAAACTTTTCAAAGCTCTCAGTATTCTGCGAACCAGCATATTTTCCGGTTCCCTCACGAGGTTTGCCTTCACCGTTAGAGCACGTGTTTTCATGTCGCACATAGATACATTTTTAAGAAGATAAAACTAGAGGTGCGTGGTGGGGTTTGAACCCACGACCTTCGGTATGAAAGTCGGCACGATTTAATATAATGTGGTGCGTAAGGGGCCGTCCATTAATCACGTGAGGTCGTTTTTCTCATTTTTTGACCCCCCCCTCCCCCATGGTGATATTTGGTGAGGTTTGGGACCAACCCCCCCTCCCCCCCCCCCTGGATCACGTGTATTTTTTGGAAGTCTATGTAAAGGCAATTTTTGATTGGAAAAAAAAATATAAAATGGCGTTTTGTGTATTTGCAATAAGTCGGGCGGGCGAGTCAATCGCGCCAATTTTCGCGCCGTTCAAAATTTCGATTCAGAAATAGCGCTTTTTGACAAAAATAAATAAAATTAATACACGTGATGTCTAACGAGACCCCCCCTCCCCCCTCGTGATGTTTCGTGATGTTTTCCGTACCCCCTCCCCCCCTTTTGAGCCTCACGTGATTAATGGACGGCCCCTAAAATGGGAATAGGATTGGTGCGCAAAATGGGAATACTTCGTTTTATGAAGTACCTTCAGATAATTTAAAAATTTAAAGTATCATTTTTTAAGTATCATGAACAAATTGTTTGAGTTCACTATTATCTCAGTGGGATGAGTAGGCACTTTGGGAATAACCCCTTAGAATCACTTAAAATTCACAAGGAAATTTCCAACCAAGAATTTCATATCAGTCCATTCGTCCGACAGTAAAAGTTAATTTGTTCTCCGTCTCAGGTCTTACGCGCAATAAAATATTAACTTTATTAGCGGAATTCAGTAACGCCAACAATAAGACTTTGAAATTGCCAAGAAACATTGTGCGCCCATAACCAACTCCTATAAAAAGCTCGTAATCTAGGTGATTTTTAATAAAATAAACAGCCACCGGTAACCTAGATAGTACTAAAGATAACTCCTAATAAGAAAATTACATTAATTTCAGCCTAAAATGGCAATTATATATACCTCATACAAGACTCTATTGTAACAATTCTTGTATGGATAGGTACAAGAATTTTTATCTTTTTAAGACTTCCATCAATTCTTCTCAAATCAAAAACTTTGTAAAAACATTAATACTTAATTCACACAATAATTATTTTTTATTATAATATAGGAAAACTATGATAAACATTGAACACTAGCAATTTTATGTTCTAGTTAAGGTTTCCTTGTAATTTAGTTTATATAATAATAATTCATTGAAATATATAAATAATGATCTGTAAGCACTAAATGGTGTGTTACATTGTATCACGGTGCTGGTCTTCAAGACACAGGTCGTAGTGTGGAGGTATTGTGTAAATTTTTGGTAAATAATAATTTTTTATTTTAATTTCATAATATTGTGAATAATAGCGTCGATTAAGATAAAATATATTTATCAGTAACGCAGGAGGGAATAAGATTTTACCTTTCTGTTCGCCATTTATGAAAATTATGAGCACGATTTCGCTATTTGTTTGCGTTATTTATTTTAATGGGCAATTGCGAGTCATAGCTTAGTATATAAAAATGTTACTGGCTGATTTGTTCCCTTTCCATGTTTTTAATTAAAGTTCTTTAAATAGTAATGAAAAACAAACATCTGTTCTCAGTTTTAATAAGTAAATATTCTGAGGATTTTGGTGAGCTCTCATTTCGAGTTTTCCCCCTCGTTATTTTGCGTTCCCATTTGAAAAATAGGTCGCGCTAACGTTATTGTTCGAAAATTAACCCTTTCCAGTTTTGTGTAGTTGCAAATTATTTTAGGCAACTTTCTGTTAAAACTTGAGGGCACGCAAAACAAATACATATAACTCGCAAAAAATAAGCTAGCAACTAGCGCTGTCGGATGACTTTCAACAGGAATTTTTGCAATAAAGTTCACTTTGTTATTCGGTGGACGAGATTTTATTTTCCCCACAGTAGAATGGGTAAAATGAAAAATACCCCAAATGCCATAAGATTCAAAAAACAAGAAGGATAGTTGCTATAGCTGCACAAATCATAAAGTGGTATTATAGTATTTAATTATATTATATTTATATATCATACATTGGGTAAGTATAGTTCTTAGTTGGTAGAGTATAATCCATTCCAAAGGTAAATTATAATATAATATTAACATCATCTCGATAAATAAATGTTTATTGATGTTATATTTTTGCCTTTATTGAAGCAAAGAGATTCACAAACATTGAATTCCTTGTCCAAAACTCATCGTCATAAAGACAAACCACTCTTGAGACGCGATTCTTTGTGTGTCTAGCAAATTCGTGTTTGCAAATTGTCTTGCGTCTTGCTCTATCAATGGACGTTAGAAAGGGATGGTTGAACAGCTTGGTGAAAGCTGGACAGTGGTATACTTTCACTGAGCAACCTTGGATTACGAGCATCACGTAATGATATCATGTCATTTATGCATTCATTTTGGATTTCGTAACGAAACGTTCGGAAAGGAGTTTTTGTGCTTATGCTTTTGATTAGCACAATGTTGTTACGTTACTATAAAAGGCTTACTTAGATATCTGTTTAATATTATTGAATCTGCAGAAGTTGTAGTATACAAACATTATAAAGTCTTTATCTTTACAATAAGTTTTGCAGCTGTTATAAGACATTATACATTAATATAAGATTATTTATACATAGGTACATGCTCTATAGAATAGCGTTGTGCCTGGGAAATTATTGCATGGAAAAAGATTTACCAGATACTAAAAAAATATACATAATGTATATAAGATTAAGGTTAATAATAATAATACAAGAAATTCTCTTCTTATTTCACTTTCGAAACCAAGGTGAGTTACAATATTAATTTTGAAACAGAATCAAAAAAGTCGGATATACATATTACCGTTACAGTTTACGTGAGTAATTGCCGATTTTTCAAAATGAATAATAGTCTTCCTCTTTACAATTTTCCCAACAAACTAAGTAATAAACGATACGGTTCAATATAACACGACTTTGTTGTAATTACTCTAAAACACTGATCTAGTATCACGGGCCAACAATAAGGAGTAACCCATCTAAATTGAGGGTTTCTTACACGGGTGTCTAAGAAACCCTCAATTTAGAGGTCGGACCCTAAAAGCTATTGAGACACTTCCTCGGATAGAGGAAGAAACAACATCAATTGCATCCTCTAAATCAATATTCTGCAATACCCATTGCAGATTATCATATCAAGGCAATCTCCTAGGATCTCATGGCTAACCATTATTATTGACACGATGAGTCGACCTTTGAAGCGGAAAACAATAAAACATCGGTATTAATGTCATCATTGCAGAGTTGTGCCGACCTAAGAACAGTTCTACAAGAGACATTCCCGTGTGTGTCGTCGAATTGACCTAAGAATATACCCAACCGACTATAAATATAGTAGATAGAAACGGGCAAATGAACATACGTGCAATAACTGTGAAGGAAAACATCGTGAGGACACCGGTATGCTCTGAGAACTTTAAAAAGTTGAAAATGTAGGTATGAAGTGGCAAAGTAGGCCTTTTGAATCATTTGTAAACCTAATTTTTTAGCAGCATAATAACAATTTACCTATAGATTTACTCCAATGGACCTATTCAACGTTTGTGGTTATTTGAAGTACTTCGCTTAGATTTTACTTCGTATTTCATGGTCAGGTAAAAGCCTCAAAAAGGAATATTAGAATTATGAAACGAAATTCATCTAGGTATTTCGAACATCTAAAGATTCGCCTATTGAATTACCTCTTTTTAATTAACAGCCATTATTTTATATTTAAGATTTCTATTCAAGTTTATTTAAACTAAGTCTTAGAGATTTTCTTTTTCTGCCTCAGGCTTTTCTAATATTAGAAAATTTTATCGATGTCTGAAATAAAATGAAATCTATTTATTGTTAAAACTGTGTACAAAAGATCTTAATAGATCTTGAACTAAAGTCTAAGATAAACTCAAGTTTCTGACATATTTACTCGATGGGTTTAGCCATGGGTTTAGCGCATCCAAGCGTATTCGTTCTGGAAGACAAGTTGGTTTTTCATAAACACAAATGACACAAATGAAAACGTATGATGTAATGTTTTTTCGATTTCTGACTCGTTATCTGTTATATAGTCTATCAATTTAAGCAAGGTAAAAAGTGTAAACAAACCGAATGAAAAGTTCGTTTTAGGTAATAGTCTATGATTGTTTGTTATGATATTTAATTTTGATATTTATCCTTTAGATTTTTTATTGTATGCATCTGTTTCTAATCTACTTATCTTTTCATCAATTGATCTATCAATCTAATAAATAATTTTCTCGTATTCCAGTACATTCGCAAGGCTTCCCCGGGAACCCGCCCGCTGTGATGCACGTGGACCGCAACTGGTACATTCTCCCCTCAGCCCCCATTGGCTCGTTCGTGGCGAAGGTGTACCGGGAGCGCAGCGGCGCCGAGCGGGTGTCGTTTGGACTCGAGAACTCCGGCCCGCCGGTGCCCTTCCAGATCGATCCGGACACCGGCGTCGTCACTGTCAACGAAACATTGGTTGATAAGGTAAATGCTCATTATCAAGGTCCATACTTGGATATCAAAGGCAGGTAGTTTCCTCAGCCGGCAAGATATGGCGATCTGCGTAAGATGCTATCATCATGAGCACCACGGCACCCTATTACCAGCTTGTCACCAGCAATCTTACGCAGATCGCTATACCTTGCCGGATGAGGAACTAAACTACGCTTACCAAGTAGCAGTCTCTACTTAGGGCTAGGTAAAGCATCAAGTATATAGCGCTATCTCTGCCCCGCCAGTGAGTGCGCAACGTACTTTTTTCAGCCTTGCGATTGCGTGTGCGAAGCTTATTTCGTAATGTGCGACAAAAGAATTAAGCACCTCGATACCATCTAAACATAAAGTATTAGGGCATGAAATAGCCAAAGTTATTACAAATCAGTGTATTTATTAGTGTGCAAAATAAATGTGTTGTCTTTTTTTTCTTTTCTTTCTAGTAAGATATACATAGAATAATATTTACATTGATTTTACCCGATAAAGGCTTAATTTTTTTATTTATAGTTCAATATAAAACAACTAAATGCAAAATCGGATGAAGCACATAAAATAATAATTCGAATTAGTGGTGTATCGGTAGGTATGCACGAGTAAGAATCCCAGACTAGATAATTGAAGGCTGAAATATCTAAACCCTCCAGCTATTATTTGCACAACTATTTGCAAAGCTTCATTATATTTGCTGAACCGTTGTGAAACAGTACACAAAACTTTATCAGTATTGTATCTGCTTTTAGAATATTGTTTATTGTAGATTATTAGTTTTTTTTCGTACTATAATGTATGAAAACAATACCATCACCATTTTTATGAGTTGATCCGCTGAGATGTCACTCTTGTTCTTTTACGTAGCTCCTCATTTCTGACCCGTTGAGAAACCCCGTGCAAAGCCCTCCCCGTGGCTTTTTGAGCGACTAAGCCTAACCATAAGGCTAAAAGTGAAGTGCCTCGTTTAGAATTCATATCTCATCACTGGCAACAGACACTTGTAGCAGACTATCGCCTTTAGCCACTGAGGTATTTTGGACGGAGAGACTCACCAGATAACAGTGAATAAACGTTTATGTTGTTTTTGTTTACAGGAAAATCGTTCTTATTCCCTGTGGGTGGCGGCCTATGATGGCTCGATACCGCAGCGCACGGAGGTGTACGCCTCGGTGACCGACAAGACGGGACAGAGACGGAGCCCGCACCCTCCACCCTTGCCGTTTGGAGATTTCGCGCAGCACCCCAAATCGCCAAGATTGCCTATACCTATCAACTTCCCACTATTCACAGAAATACCAAAGGTGAGTTTACTTTTTCACTTTCAAAATTTTCGTGAGTTATACTATTTTTTTTATAAAACGGGAATTATTAAACGTATTTGTAAATACGTGAGTAAATAAATACCTAATTAATTCCCGTTTTATAAAATGAATAGTGAGTTTACTTACTTATTTAGTTAAGCCACATTTTACTTACATACTACTTAAATTGTATGGTGGCTACGATAGATACTGAAAGGCTTTGTCTTCTCTTGTCCAGCAGCTGACTAGATTAGGTTAGACTCATATAAATAAGTAAATCTTAATATTGACGGATTCGTTTTGGTCTAATATATACATATGTGTTTGAGGAAACGGTGTATAAAATAAAACTTTGCGGTCTAAGCGATCAATATAAGCCCAAAAACAATGTATTCGAAAAAACCCCAAAGTTTTGTCACGTAGATGCCCCTGTCCGTCCATGTGCTGTAAGTTTTGCTATTATAGTTTGAAAAGATTTTTTATTCTATGAAATAACATCTGATTTTAAAATCAAATAAATATCGCCAAGTTTATTATCTTTAAAAAAATATAACGGGCCACCGTATTATTATGTAACCGTATTATTAAAATAAAAAATGTAAATGAAACATTTATACATTTGGCCAACGTAGATTAGAGAACTGACCTTAAAACAGCATTAACTTACCAACAGGTTACAACAACAACAACTACAACCAAAGCACCAGAAGAGTTAACCGAAGAAACGGTACCTGATACAACCACTCTAAGCCCACCACGACCTCCAGACGACATACCGAAAGTACCAAATGACAAGACAACGGAGAAGAATACCAGCACCACCAATAAAGAAGAGACTACTACTGAAGGCGCTTTGCCACTTATACCGCTGATAGCTATAACCGCTTTGGTGACTGTCGTCGCAATCGTGCTGTTTTTCATTTATAAGAAGAATCAATCGCCAAAACAGAGCTCTAAGAAAGAGGATATGGTAAGTAATGTTGTAGTAGAAGCAAATATTATTTTTGTGATAGGTACTGCTAACCACGCCAAATAAAACCAACTCAACTCAACCAAACAATTTGTTTCATGTGTATGTAAAGTTAAATTGTCGCCAATTTGTTTTGAACAATCTAAAAGGACTACCAGCAAGTCCATCCAACGAATACTCTAACAAAATGTTCGCACGCTCAACCCATTTACGTCATAATAACCAGTTATTTGCCCGACATCAATATCTTGAAATTTCACATTTATTCAATTTATTAAAATCCTTCACCTTTTCATTCATGACACTCAAATTGTTCGCTCATGAAATTCAGGCTCGGTAACCTCAATATTAATTTTACATGAAATCCTTTTCCATTCATGGCTTGGGTCGCTCGAATTTCTATTTTCAACCTTATTTTCATAACCCTTGAATCTATAATGATTGAATCCTATTGTCTACAGAGCAAAGACTCAAGTGGGATCGTTCTGCAAGATGCTTCGTTGAATATGTGGGAGCGCCCGCGAGCCTACTCCAATCGTTACGAGTCCTGGGATAACAATCACTTGCAGGTCGGTGTAGACCTTATATTTCCTAAATACCTACTTTAATGTCCGTTCAGTAGGCAAGGTAGTGCTCCCCGCCAAGTCGAGCAAAAAGCTCACGGCTATAGCATTTTCTCGAAGCAGTTCTGCCCATTTTCAACCCCTCTATGTCTTCGTTGTTATAATTATTGCTGGACAATTCACATACCTAAGGCACATAATGGAAAAATATTGTATTGTATGACTCAAATAGGCGCCAGATCTACCGAAATGATAAAAAAAATCCTTTATAAAATGAGATATGCAAACAATAGGGATAAAAATACTTATGTAAATAGATAGATAAAATAGATTATGTAACCTGTTTAAAAATAAATGTTACACGGCTAAGGCTGCGGACAAGTCAGCTAGTATTGTGAATGTTTTTTTTGTATACATATTTTTTACTCAAAATGAGTTGTTTAAAATAAAATGCCAAAAATTATAATATAAGACAAAATTATTACACAAATTAATTAAAAAGCTGTAATTAAATCTCTGAAAACAATGATAAAAAGACGAAAGTGATCTACTTTCCTAGAAATAATATTTATTTATTTTGCTAGTCCTAGACAGGATTAATTAGGTCTTAATATTAATCCCGGATTATTTGTATAGGCAAGGGCTGAGACATTTAATACGAGACGCTGAGTGTCTGAGACATTTAATAAGATATATTAAATATAAGCTCAGGTACCCATAAATAATCAAATATTGCTGGACAATTCACTTATTCAGCACCCACATTCTCTTGCGGGAACTCCATTTTGGAATTTATTATTTAACTCAAGTACAACCTAAAGTTCTCATGCATATTGGTTTTAATATAGGGTTCGCAAATGCTATTAAGATGTTCTTGGATATTGGTTTTCATAATTGAATAGGTTATGAAAAATTAAAAGCCTACCCACTGCCACTTCAACACTCAAACTCATTTTATTTGTAAGCTTGTGACATATCAAACTTAGATTTAATAAAATAAATAAAAAATAAAATAAAGTTATAAAAAATAAAAATTATTTGGAATATACAACATAGTGAATTTATAAATATAGAACGAGTACACACATTAGTTAAAAAACAGTGTCGCGAGTATTAACGCCCTCCTCCAGTTATAGGTAGAGTTTCAAATTTAAAGCTAAACTTATGGCTAACCTAAGACTTTAGGTTTATTTCAGGCAATAAAAAACCCATAGTATACCTAATATTGAATGTTTCAGCTTTCAGAGGAGACGTCGATAACGAAAGAGGAGGCTCGAGACGAGTGGGAGTTCCCGCGACATCGGCTCCGGATCTTCAATATCGTCGGCGAGGGCGCCTTCGGACAAGTCTGGCGAGCGCAGGCCATTGATATCGATGGTATGTCTAGTAACAACCCATATTACATACCACTTCTGTGCACGGTTACTAATAGAACTCACTATACGATTTGGGAATATGACAATCACGACGATTACCAGACGCGTAGTAGTCGCAGTGAGTTGTGTTAGTTCACAGAACGCTGCTACTGCCAGTATTATATTATAAACTAGCTTTCTGCCAGCGGCTTCGCCCGCGTATTAATATTTTCACGCCGCTAACTCCCCACCAATTTTCAGCCAAATCTATTCAGTCGTTCTCGAGTTATAAATAGTGTAACTAACACGACTTTCTTTTATAAACATAAGTCTAAGTCGGGGTAAATACTATGGATTTGTATACCATCACAACACTATTAATATAATCTAACATCTAACGGCCTCAATATTAAGATATAACCCCCGCGATTGAAAATGAATTCTGTAAATGGCGGCGGTATGTATGGGTACGATTGGCAAAACAAGGATAAAAGTATAGACAGCGATAGAGAGTGAGCGAGAACGCATGCGAGCGGACGCCATTTACAGAACTCATTTCTAATTGCGCACGTAATACCTACGTGATTTTAGAACCAACAAAACGAAATAAGAAAAATATACATCGGCTCGATGCGTCATAAATGCAAACTTCACTTGCAAACAAGCAAAACAAAGTCGGTATTTTCAGCTTCATCGAGTGGAATGCCCCTAGGAAGTATTTAATTTGGTCCGTTCGTGTCAAAGCGAGGCAGATTGCCGGCAGACGACACTTTAATGAGAGCAGGTCGGTGCTCGATGAATTAAGGGTCGCTGCTCAGCTGATATTTACTGATGGCTTCAGAGTGGCAGCTTTTGTGCAATAAGGCTATTCGTACTAGCGATATCTCATGTAATTCATTTTTTTATATCAGTTTAACCGTTTTTATTGCACAATACAAAAATAAAGATGGCATTAATAAGGCATTTCTTACTTGTAACCTTAACAACGTTTACAAAAATTCCAGTAAACAATAAAAGCGTTTACAGGCAGGATTCAAACCCGCTTCTCTCAGCTGCATGTATAATACGGTTACGTCGTTCACGTCGTTGTGTCAAAAAAAATCATGACTTGTAATGATATCGAACTTGTTTTCGTAACTATTCTTTACATCGCGATGTTTTAATAATAATATCGTCTCGTTACACTGCTGAAAGCATTAAAGATGTGAAGAATCTTCAATTTTCTTTATCATTTTTCCCGCATCTCAGTATACAACTTCGAAGTAAGGAGTTCATCCATATCAAAGTTTAGACATGCCAACAATGTCGCGCGTGTAACTTTGGCCTAAGGCTATAACAAAGTTCGATCATTATGTACAGGTCTTTGTACTGGCTCACATCTGCATAATTTTACTAAACTGAGTGTTTCATGAATAAAATAAAAACTTGCTAGATTTAACATTTTAAGTGAGATGTATGGGTGTGTTGGGTGATATTTTTCAAGCTAGAGTAGTTTAGATTTAAAAAGATTATAGTCATTATTTTTGGTAGCATTAAACTTTACAAAGAGTGATATTTTATAAAATTATTGAGACTCTTTGAAAATTGTCTGATAAGTATTCGGTTATTTAAACAAATTAAAATATTGAAACACAACCCTATAAGAATAAGCTTCCACGCTTCTATGAAACGGAAATTAAGCAAATTACATTAAAATTAAGATTATAACTCGAAAATTTCCCTACATTTGTTTTGTTCTACCGTAGTCTACCATTTTAGATCGCATACCTATTGCTTATTTTGTCGAAACTATCAAAGATTGTGTAAAGTTAGATTGATATTATTGTTTTACGTGCATTGTTATGTGTAGCTAATAAAAAAATAAGTCATAAGATTCAAAATAAATTAGTAATAAATGAAATTTAATTCAATTATATATAATTTTTCCTCTACAAGCCACAACAACGAGAAAAATGAAAACGATAGTCAGGCTCTTTTCATTTATCTTACCTTCATTATTCGCACTGCTAAGGTTTGGAATGCGTTGCCTGCTGCTGTATTTCCTGAGACTTATAATTTGGGTCTCTTCAAGAAAAGAGTGAATAGGTTCCTTCTTGACCCTTGCGATCCATCTTCGGCCACATCGACACTTTCCATCAGGTGAGATTATGGTCAAGCAAGGGTTTATCATCAATAAAATAAAAAAAAATTGATCTCTAGATAAGTTTTGTGTTTGTTACTTATTTAATTATTAATATCCACAGGTAAAAAAGGAGAATGCACAGTGGCTGTGAAGACGCTGAAAGAAAATGCGTCAGAAAAAGAGAAAAGTGACTTGTTGCAAGAGCTGGCTGTGATGAAAGGCCTGGGACCGCATCCTAACGTCGTCAGACTGCTTGCTTGCTGTACAGAAAAGGTATTGTCTATTTACTAGCCTTCCACCCGTATATAGCCCGCGTTTTAACTGACTTTCCCGCGTTATAATGTTTTTTCCCGCGGTAAAAGTGCGTGTAAGCGATATTATTAGGAAGTTTTATGAAAATCCAATTGTGTTTAACTAGCTGTGCCCGCGCCTCCGTCCGCGTTAAATTATATTTGTATGGGGGCAACGTCTTATTATAACTGGCAAGAATTCAAATAGGCTGTCCTGTGTCCTAGACGTCTAAATGTTTATCTACCAAATTTCAACAAACTCGTGTTAAAATTAATATTGGCATTTTTAATTTTAATTGGAAATCAATCTTTAGCTTCATACCTGTTTCAGTGTAAATTAAATAATTAACAGACAAACAGTAAAGAAACACGCTAAAGAAGTTTTACAAACTTTATTTTTGTTAATAATATCAGAAAAAAAATAAACACCTTGGTTATATTTAATAAATTTTGTTGTTGCCGTAAAACATCTTTTGGTAAACCTTGAAACGTCCAGACGAAAGGTACAAAAAAGTCTGTTCGCAATCTGCCAGTCAATCTAGATTGCGAAAATGTTACCAGGCCATAGTGAAATTAATAAAGTTTCTATATTGTTGAGGAAGTCCAAATATTTAGATTAAAGAAGCCTTTCATAAAAATACTACAAATCGCTTAAAAACTATAAACAGGCCTGAAACAATAATATTTAGCAGGCTCTGATCGTTCCTTCACAAAAAAAATCAATAAACACTTCAAAGCTCATAAAGAATCTTCCTCCAGGAGCCAACTCTCGTGATAATGGAGTTCGTGAGCCTGGGCAAGCTGCAGCAGTTCCTGCGCGACTCCCGCGCCGAGCGTCATTACGGGAACACGCACGGCGGCAGCCAGTTCCTGACGTCACGGGACCTGACACACTTCGCCTTCCAAGTCGCTAGGGGCATGGACTTCTTAAGCTCTAAGGGGGTAAGTTACATTTCACTTTTAGAATTTTCGTAAGTTATTCTAGGTAAGTATACATTTTATGACAATGATAATTTAGTATTCTTTTTGAGTATTTAAAATAATGTAAGTAAACACAGACCATGAATTATAATCCAAACAAAACATGTATAGGTACAAATTTTAAACTCAATTGGATTAGAAAACTGCTTTTATATTTAAGTTTTATGATTCTCCCCTTACAAACATAGATGAATTTATACAATTAACATTGAATTCTGAATTAGAGTATAGCAAAGTAGAGTCGAAAATAGAGGGTATCTGAAAGCCTCCTCAATCTAGGGCATCGCGCACATTGTGGAGTCTTATTGTTTCTTTCCAATCACTATAAAACATTGCCAATCTACTTGAAACTTCGGTTACTCGAGTCCATAAAATCTTGAATGAAAAAGTAGTTTTGTTATTATCATTAAGTAGTGTGGGTTTCTTCCCACTAAACTTTGAGAATATGAAATTTTTATACATTAAGTATTTATTCTAGTAATTATATTTACCTGCATTATATTGTATTTAATTTATACATGTTTAGGGATGAATTATATTAGACCGGGCCGTGTCCGGGGCGTGCCGTGTCCGTGGCCCGGACGGGGCACGTTATATGTATGTAACGTGCCCCGTCCGGGCCGGTGTAATAGAAACTGGCCACGGACACGGCACGCCCCGGACACGGCCCGGTCTAATATAATTCATCCCTTATTCTTCCGGAAAATTTTATATTTATTTACAAATGTGATTTGTGGCTAGAAAAAAAATCCAAATTTAAATTTAACCCTTCCAGATAATCCACCGCGACCTGGCGGCGCGCAACGTGCTGATCACGGAGGAGCGCACGTGCAAGGTGGCAGACTTCGGGTTCGCGCGCGACGTCGGCGGCACGCACGTCTATGAGAGGAAGAGCGATGGACGCCTACCTATCAGGTACCAGCTTAGATTTGTAAAATAATATGACGTAATATGCATAATATATTATGTAGATTTTGTTGATGAAGCAGATTTAAATGGTTTAAGCTTTAAGGTGTACGGTCTAAGGTTTCCGAGAGTTCTAAAGTTTAACAATATTACCTACCTACCGATTTTCGATGCATTGATTATTCCTTTTAAGTTTCTCAGATAAAGTTTTGTTAGACGTGAGTATTTGAAGGATAATAAGTAATTTACACAGTACTCATAATGCATGTCCGTTAATATTCACCGCCGTGCTCGACTGCTCGGACAGCGAATGGGTTAACTCACCCAGTAAACTATAAAAATAGTGGAATAATGGAAACATAGTGTCCCTTCCACGGCCTGCATCCTTAAATTACTTTTAAAAATACATTATTATAAACACATATTTAGATAAAGTAAATCCGTTTTGTGGTCGTCAGCTCAGGTATAAGAAAAAATTTAGATATTATATTTATAAGGGCTGTGGATTTTGCTAAATAAATAAACGCATTTTTTTTCCACAAAAAGAGGGCATTCCATTCTGCCTGAAAATAACTACACGATTGAAAGACTACTTTAGTCTCGTATTGCGTTTAAGCTTACTTTAAACTAAATATTAACGTGTTCCAGATGGATGGCTCCAGAATCTCTGTACGATGACATCTTCAGCGTTAAGTCTGACATTTGGAGCTTCGGGGTGCTTCTCTGGGAGATCGTCACACTCGGTTCCACGCCCTACCCTGGACTCTCTGCCGGGGATGTTATGAGAAAGGTCAGTATATAATAATAGTGAGGATTAAGGGTTAAATTTGCATTTCTAACACAAGCTAAGAGCTTATCACGGGGCTAGATGTTACTGTGTGAATTGCCCAGCAATATATTTTTTTATATCTATCTTCCTAAAAATTTTATGTGTGTCAACTGAAGTACCAAATAAATATTTTATCTAACCACATAAATCCCAAAGAAAGTCCAAAGAAAGCAATTAGTTACACTATTTTTAACTCAAGAACAGCTGAATCGATGTGGCTTAAAACCTGGAGAAGGACATTGACTTTTTACTGCGGAAAAATGTATCATAACGCAGGGGAAGCCGCGGGGCGGAAAGCTAGTTGTAAATATTTTTGAATCTAAAATTGTATTTAACTTTTACCTTAAAATAGAAATGCTTTATGGAAGAGATACGTTCAAAGCAAAATCACTGGGGCGAAAATATGAAGGTTGTAGTCGCAAATATTTGTCAGAGTATTTTAAAACTGCATTCAGAAATCCAGACACTGTATGTATCGATATTCTATTTACAACTAAAGATATTCTTTATAGTAGTATTGAAACCGGATGTTGGAAAACAGAATTTGAAATTGAAATGTCTTGTAGCCTTTCAATAGTTGGAATAGTTTTGTACAACATATCACATAAATACGAAAGCTTTTCAGTTTGTATGTAGTGTATCCATTTATGCCATTTAAGTTTATCTGCCGTGTTGGCTAAATGGAGCACACTTATTAGAACGATTAGATTATTAGAACTGATTAGAACAACATGTAACCTTACAGTATAACCAAGTTCTACGATTTTAACATGGCACAAATCTCTGTGTAGTCAAAGGTAAAATCTACGTAGGTAGGTACTAACCAACTTACGTAGATTTTGATTGTTAATGGAATAGAATTAAAATCTTCAAAAGATCTCATTTCTTATCATTCACGGTCACTGAAGCCGTTCAATCCTTTTGAAAGAGTCAGCTCAAAGAAAAGCTAGGGCTTACCCGACTATAGGATAGAACTTACTAGAATTGCTCAAATATATCTTTCGGACACATTCGTATGTCTAAGCTAAATGTTCAACGGTTTTCGGCCTAAAATAATTCTGCGGAGTGTGTAGATAAGACACTCTTCACGGGTAAAATATAGGTACCTATTTATTTGATTTTAAATCTGTTTTAATTTTTTTATATAATGTAATAAAAATATTCAGAGTAAAGATTCGATATTGTAAATATAAAGCTAAAAATATTTGATATCTGTGGAAGTAGAATCTTGAGTTGAGATGGTAGTTGGATGGTAAAAATGGAGGGAGATTTTGTACCAGGAGTCTTTGGTGACGCTTGTAAAAATAGACAAAAAGAAAGTTGGCCGTCAAATAGTTTTATTTCCCACAAATACCATCTGACTTATGAACAGTAAAATGTACATGTTTTATTCTTACTGTATAAACAAAAAATATTTAATACTATTTTCAGGTTCGTGAAGGTCATCGCTTAGAAAAACCCGAGCATTGTCGTCGGGAACTTTACAACATCATGTACTACTGCTGGGAGGCCGACGCTACGACACGACCGGACTTCAAAGACGTCGTGTCGATGTTAGAAAGACTTCTGTGTACAGAAATGGACTATATTGAACTGGAGAGATTCCCCGATCACTCGTATTATAATCTACAACATGTTGAAGGGGAGAAGTTATAACATTTTAAATGAACTTGACACACCTAAAACTAGAACTATAATGTTCTAGAGTATATTCAGAGTTTAAAACAAAGAGAATATAATCACTACGTTATAAAACTGTTGAACAAATTATCGTCTACATAAAGTCTATAGAGCTGTTTGGTTTTGGAAATAGAATATATAACAACAAAGAAAGTTTCAAAGATTCTCAGAATAAACTGTTGTCTGTGGTATTTGTGTAATTTTGGTCTAGAATATCTAACATTTTACAAATAAGTTTCTACAGAATTTGAAAGTCTGGAGTTGGTTTCTTTGAAAAATAAAATCATTAAATGGTTCTTGATTTTTGACCTAGCGTTAATCATAATAACAAATAGAGTTATTAGGATTATCATTTATTGTAATTTATCATAATTTAATTGCTTGCAAGTAATTATTTCCACATAAATGTGACATAAATGTGACACATGTATGCGTGTATAATAATGCCCTGGGTACTACGACTATTTTAAAACAAAAAGCACCTAAATCGGCCCAGCTATTCTTGAGTTATAAAATTACAACGCAAGCGTAGTTGTTGGAGGATCGGCGAATAAATTTTAAGTAATGACGAATACCTAATCTAAATTATTATTAATTTTATTTTTAGGGTCTTGAATTTTTGAGAATAATACGTAAGTGTACATTTTGGTTGTAAGATTAGTTTACTAGTCCTTTGTAAGTTATATTTTATTTTGTATATGTTAAAACCCAAGAAATGTGTAAATATTTAATGTTTATAATAATTATTTGATTTTTTAATAAATATGAAAACCCAGACTGTTTTTCTATTGTCACAATACCTATAAAATACAATATTTATTATATAGTATATACTGCTCTATTTAGAGCAAAACGTATTTTAACGATTTTTATCTCTAATTATATATTTTTTAATTATTCTCTTTTCCCTTAACTATTACGACCTGTTTCATTGGTTACAGAGAAAGTGCCAGATTACTTATCCTTAACTTATCTGCCAGATAAACTACAAATTTTGGTTGCGATATTTATCAGAAGCTATAACCAGTGAATAAAGTAAACTGCTGTAAACTGTCAAAGTCATAATCCCATAATCGTTAAGCAAAATAATACAGATACATTAAATCTGCAATCGAAGTCGCAAATATTATATACTCTGTCTAAAATATGGCACGTCTAGAAGCCTTTTTTTTTCAAAGACAGGTTACTGATATTTATTTATATTTCCTATATCTAAAGTAATAATTAATAATATAATCTGTGTAGAAGATAGACAATTGTATTCCATCGTAAACATAAATAAAAAATGCTTAAACCATCTAATTATGAAGAACCAATTTTTATTTCATTTTCTTTTTGCTTGTATACAAGGTTTAAGCTTTAAAAGTAAGCTGCTTAAGGATGGATATGGTATGAAGTTATTCTTAACAATTTCTTACTTTTATATTAAAAGTGATAATAATAGGCCGGGATCCGTAGTACATGGAAATCAAGTGATTACTAACAAGCTAATTTTTGGTGAGTAGCTTCGTTTCGATGAGACGTCCAAAGATATCCTATACCCAACTCTCGATTGTGGTAGCTAACAGAGATATCAAGGATTAAAAAATTCAAGGATGTAAAACCGGGATAACGGACCACGAAATTTGTCGGACAATATGTCCGTTAGATTTTATAAATATTAATTAAGTATACAACAAAAAATCAGCTGGTTAGTAATCATAGTAATCATTTAAATTGACCTCGTTTTCGACACATTTTGGAAATGGCGGACTCTTCGATCAAACCATAGGTTTTGTAGGACAAACATGTTTTTATATAATTTAGATCATTATCTTGAGATATAACATATTGTCCAACAAATTTCGTGGTCCGTTATCCCGGTTTTACATCCTTGAATTTTTTAATCCTTGATATCTCTGTTAGCTACCACAATCGAAAGTTGGGTATAGGATATCTTTGGACGTCTCATCGAAACGAAGCTACTCACCAAAAATTAGCTTGTTAGTAATCACTTGATTTCCATGTACTACGGATCCCTGACTATAACAGAAAAAATACAATACAAACACATTTTATTATAAACCAAAAACAAAACACATGATTACATACACAAAAAGAGACACGGTTGACACTCGACACACAATGGACGGCCTTAACGCTTAAGAGCGATCTCTTCCAGGCAACCTTTGGGAAAAAAAAAATTACCGTTTTGAAATTAGAAACTAAAAACGTTTCCTTTCTGCGTCACCAACACACCGAATTGTGCACATATTATGGGAGTTTGTGAAAAATATTACCCATACTAACCCACGTTGGCAGATTTCTACAACAAAAACGTAACGATACCTTCGGTCAAGTTTCGAGTCGAGTCTGAGGAAATTATAGTACGCCAGAAATCTTGCAAAATAAATAACAAACATAAAAATAAAAATACCATATTACCTGAATCTAAATAAGTAGACGACACATGTCATAAATAATACCAAATTACGTTTTCATACATTTCAGAGATGAAAGATGTCTGGCAATCAAATTTTAATTTCACTCCAGACGTTTCCAAACAAAGGTTAGGCTTGTGACTTGTTGGCTATTTTTAGACGGATTGATTTCAGACTATTTCGAGTAGGTATATTGCTTTTCGATTCTGTTTTCTGTATTTAGCATTGATCGTTTCTAAGTTTTAACCCAAGACTATATGCTAATGCTTAACCTAAAACCACCTCATGTTTTTATATTAGAGAGACCTCTTATGACATGTCCAAACACCTGTGCCCAGTGGAACGTAATAATAGATGATGTAGTAACGTAGAATGATAGTGACATAAAAAAAATACATCAAGAACTATTTCTATTATTTCTTCATGATTTATTGAATGAGTCAGATTAATCATTGTTAAAAAACCGGATCTGGATCTTCATTAAATCTTATCCAACCCTTCTACAAACTAACGGTTACTAAGAAAATACCAAGCCTGCAGCTCTTTACTACTCTTTACATGCTCAAAACTCGAAAGTACTTATATGAACCAAAACTTTTACTAGATAGTAGGTAACAACAAAACCTTCAAAACCCTAGCCTTCGCGTACCTAAGATATAACATAGAAACAGTTTCACAATTACCCTAACTGATTCCCTCCTACAGTTAATTAATGCTTAACACCGTTTGGCAATCTGAATGTATGGAAACACTGAATGGCGTCTAATGAAAAGGGCTTCAGATATGAGCCTGAGCCAATCAGGGGTATGCGTGACCGGACTGCTACGCGCGATTAACGTGCCACAATCACAAGGCAGACAGAAGTTTCACTTTGTGATCATCATTCATAAACACCTCCTTTTCCCACTGCTGGGATACAGGGAGTTTTCTAAGTCTTAACAAGACGCTGGCCAAGTGAGGGTTGGTGAATGCCACATGTCCTTCTAAATATTACAAAATTTTTTGAACGTGCCGCTTTCCAACAGTACACATAACGACGCTGCTGCCCGTCTTCTGGTATATAAATTCGTTATTCGGTTTGACGGCACCCACGGAAAGAGGTGAGGTAATTTTTTCGTTTGGCGTTTTCTCATCACAAAGTTTATCTCGAGTTAGGTACCTTCAGTAACCAACTGAAGGTTTTCCTTCTTTATTTTATTTTGATAATGATATCTCTAATTCATTGCTTCGAATATCTCTTTACTCTTATTTCTCCTTGCTCTTAAAAGCTTATTTTCTGCGAGTTACATAATATTTTTATCGTAAAGATTTAAGCAGGTACCTGTTTTTAGTATTCAATGGAAAATTTTGGAGATCGAAAATTTCCATTGGAACAACCTGTTTTTGTAAACAAAAACAAAATATTTTTGGATCTAATTTGGTTCGCCGCACGTGAACCTGAATCCTGTCCAATTTTGTGGTTTTAGGGTTAAAAATATTACTTTAGGTTTGTGAGGTATTTTCCCACCTCAAGCTAAATTAATAAATAATTTATAGGCTTACTTCCGCCTGGAAAAGCTACCAGGAATGTTTTCTAAATATCAATAATTATAAATTACGTGAATAATGATTATTTTATGAAAGGTTGTCTTGAAGAAAGTGCTTTTAGTGATAAGGCAGCCTATTTTAATGTATTTTATAGGTGTAACTTGAGTATATAACATAATTATTTTAAACTAATATTGATGCAACAATAAGTTATTCAACTCATAGACTTTGGATCATCAAGCAGAATAAGGGATCTTACCAGATATCTTATTCTCACGACCGTCTCTGACATCACCGATCACAAACAATAATTCACATAAAGTCTCTCAATGTCGCCCAAAATGAATAATAATAATAATAAAAAATGAATAATCATAATGCCTTGAAAAGGTGCATAGCGGTGCTTTTAATACTTTATTAAAAAACGTACGTAGACGATCTGTGCAAATGGTACTTTACTGCTTAAATCAGACAAGTCTTATAATATTATAGCCATTGAAACCAAAAATAAACAGCGGTTCCCAACAAACGTGAACCTAATGCTGGGTACACACGTACGTTCTTGCTCGATAAACTTGCTCGATCTCGAACAAGTACGAACGTGTGTACCATGCAAGTCTCAAGACAAATGCTCGAAGCCAACCAAAATGTATGGTACACACGTTCGTACTTGCTCGAGATCGAGCAAGTTTATCGAGCAAGAACGTACGTGTGTACCCACCATAAAAGCTCTAAACCAACGTGCCCCGTATGTTCGCTAAGTAAACCCAGTGAGAACCTTTTAAATTCTGCAGTTCCAAGCGCTATACGTGCACAAAAATCAAATTTATTATCCCACCCAACGTTGCACTTGTGTGCACCCAGATTTCATTTTATAAAAATGTTTGCGTTGTTCTAGTCTACTTACATTTAGCTCCGTCCTTATTTTAATATTTTTAATGCTTTTTCTAATGATTATACTAGCGTTTTTTCCTTCAGAAATAAGTCCTGAAATAATAATTATATGCAACTATGTAGTATGCATAATTGTGCACCGTTACATTCACTACCGTTTAGAGTATTAAAATCAAAATCTCTAGGCGCTGTCAGTGTCACAGCCTGCCGTCTCGTTCGCTGGTACGTCATTCGCATTTTAGTGCTCAACCGTTCGTCACGTAAAATTGCGAAAGTTTCGCACTAGTAAAATAAACAATTGTGAACCAATATAATTACGTTTTATCATGGCCAAAACAAGTTTAATTTGCCATTCTTACGTAAGTGATCAACTACAAATCATAAAATTTGTTATAAAAATCCAAGTTGAGTCCAAGTGACTCGGAACCAAATCATACCATTGAAAAAGGTAAGTCAATTTATTATTACAAATATGCTTAGCTATTTTGTGGGCATAGACAACAAAAATACATTCGGGCTGATCGTCGGACAGTCTCATAATTATGTCATGCCGCACTACCCTCATCTACAATGTAGGTTATTGAAAGCTTATGTACCTAGCTCATATTGTGCGCAAAGACAATAAAAATGCATTCGAGCTGATCATCGGACAGTCTCATCGCAACAATGATGTCGTAACGCGCTACCCGCATTTGCAATGTGGTTTATTGAAACGTCAATTTATTATTACATGCGTACCTACTTATGTAGTTCATATCGTGCGCAAAAACAACAAAAATGCATTCGAGCTGATCATCGGACAGTCTCATCGCAACAATGATGTCATAAAGTGCTACCCGCATTTAAAATGTGGGTTATTGAAAACAGATACTGTGTTAGTTTCTGTGTACAACAATACGTATTTATACTAATAATGTACTATGATAGTCATACAATGCATTCGAGCAGTATTCAGGACTGTCTCATCGCATATTGACTATCAAATTAACAAGTTAATGCACTCGAGCTGATCTTTGGGCTGACTCATCGCATTTGTACAACATAATTTAGAAGATAATTATATCGAGCTGTTCTATGGGCTGTCTCACTTATTCTACTTCCCTCATTGCATCTGGACATGGAGTTGATGAATATAAACCCCATAGATTGGGGAGTTTGTGTATCCACCACACTAAAAGGTTTGTTAGCGGCAAATTTAATTTACCACAGTGAGTTGAAAGGTTAAGTACCTACACAAATGACGCTGCAGCCTATCTTCTGATAAACATATCCCTACGTCGGTTTGACGAAATCTATGGGAAAATATTGGGTGGCACTATTATTAGGCCATCGCCATACGGCACTTTTGGCAAAACAAAACACAAGGATAGATTTGACATTATTACAGTGTAGTGTTACACAAGTAAAATTTATTTGATACATTCGGATATACTTTTGGGTTTATCCTCTGTGTAATTATTAAATTGTTTTAAATTTTATACTTAACGTCCACTTATTTGAAAAATAATATGGAATAGAGTAGTTCTACTTGGTGATTTATGCATAGTAGGTAACTATGCATAATACCTACCTAATTTTGCATTATAAATAATACAAACAATCACCATTAGATATTTATCAAGATATCATAATTATCTATTATGTATACCATGTATACCTATAATACCTATGTTTTATTATTATTATTACTACATCCTGCAAGTTGTAGATTTTCCTGCAAAAAATGTTTCCTTCCATACGTATCCGATTATTTTGGGATTGAAGCGAACTTTATAAGCAAACTATAAAGTGGTTTACTTGTGACCAACATACGCAACTTTATAAATATTAGTCTTGTAAAACAATAAGAACGAGCTATGAAGAAGTTTACAAGGGTGAATTATGAAATATTCAGCATTCTGAATCTGTTATTAGGTTTTTTCAGTACCTCTGATGCAAACTGGCTAATCTTACAAAGAAACAGCCAATCGCATCGAATAATACCGCACGTCGAGAAGTCTACATCCGTAGTCCAGTACATCCAGGACGCCAGTGCAGCAGTGGACACACCGCCGACTCAGCCGCCGAGCATAAAGGAGACGAGGTACCCAAAAACCATCGACCGTATTTCCGACATCAATAATAACCCATAGTAACTACCATCTTGGTACAGATATCTGCTTATAAACAGATGTTTTTATTTTTTAAACAGTCGTTTTAACATTCGGTCCGCCTCTTGGTGAGACCTAAGTACAAAACTAAAGGTTTGTGTACAATAATAATATAATCCAGCATTGAAGGATCGCAGCAATCAAGACATCGCAGCGTGCTCAACTATCTTATATTACTATAAGTTCATTCCTGGAATCCTTTTAAAATCCATACCGAATTGAAATGTGCATCTTAAATATAAGCTGCTATGGTGTGCGAAAGAAGATTCCGCCCCGCGGCACCAGCCGCATTATGACCGATGTACATATCGGGTCAAGACCAAGCGTGTTTTACCAACATGAAATATACAAACCTACTTGGCTGTATGCTGTAGGGTGCGCCATCACTGGCAACTAAGAAATTATTGTCAGTTTTCATGTGTGCATGTCGGAGAGTTTTTTCTACGCTACCTACGTCCATTGAGTTACGGATAATACGTACAACTATTTCCAAATTCTCTCTCAATGTGATACACTAACGTGTTTACATGACACAAAATATAATTATGAATATTCTGCTGTTAAGTGTATAGTAACTTCCTAAAGTTATGAACCATGAATCGCTTCAGATAATCTACTATTAGCGTTGCTATATTTTTAATATCATTTTATATAATAATAACTATGTATCAATGTAACCGTTTCAAACTTACATAGTTATTATGTAAACTATATATTATTATATATAGTTTTATAACTGATTTCTATAATAATGTCTAAGACTGGGTTAGCTAGAGACCTATTATGAATTCAACTTCGTTTGAATATAAATCCAGGGTTTCACAAATACATGTTATTGAGTTAAATCCCATGATTTCTGTTTTACACCCACGGGATGCATCAGCTGTCATGCAATGGAACACATCGCATTTTTAAAGAAATTAACATCTGGATAAAGTTTTCAAAATGTAGAATATGAAATAAGTTGGTATTTTCAACCACTGCATAGTCGGTTTTCTATTGTGCACTTGCCCAGAATTTTATTGCCTTTTATAAGCCTTAAAATTGCATATTTTTATTTTCTTCATTCGACAAAAATAATGGTAGCTCCACGATACCCTATAATCATTTTAAGGAATTTAAAATGACAATACTATAGATTAGAGTTGTATAGTTAATTCTGGCGCCTCAACAACGGGGTATGGGTCGTGTAATTGTAGAGAAGGTAGACCTTGGTCGAAATATGATATAAATTTCCATAAAGATAAAGCTGCAAGTTATCTACTACCATTATAGGTTAAATATATATATATATATATAATTCCTTTTTTGCATCCATACATCAATAGAATGAGAGAAAACCAGTCTCCCATCTAAGTGAATTGAACTATCGACAGTTCGTCGACAGAAAAGGAAACAGTCACGACTGAGTCCTCGAAAAACGTTACTAAATAAGTACCTAAACAATCAATTACCCCAGATCTTTTTGCCTTTTGCAAATACAAAAAAAAAAAAAAAAAATGTGACTTGTAAGGTCTAGAATAAGTGTCTAGGACACGCCTGACATCTTCCTTTTACGTTGTCATGGGCTAAAATAGTTTTATACTACGTTTCTACGGTTTCTTTTTGACTCTCAGTTAAACAATTATCTACAAAACCGAAGAAGAGGCTTTATTCCCCATTGGTATATTCAGCCGTTATATCTGTTATTTAGAAACTTTTTACATAATAATTAATCTTAATGGACCAGCAACAATAACGTGTTAATTTAATTTGTTGTCGCTAAGACAATTATACATATATTATCTCCACCATACGGGGACATCAAAAATAATCTCTACCAAGTATGTAGCACAATAGTTGTCTGGGAAGGTCGTGTATATTTAAATATATATACATACAAACACATTTGTGAAGTTAATATTTCTTACAGTTTTGAGAGTTGTTTACAACAATCTATATTATATAATTCTTTTCACCACAGTTATTTAACTTTACATACAAAATTGTATCTATACTCAATAGCAACAAGAAAGCGTTCCTATTGGTACTCCTTTGAATAGTTCAATCAAACATATTTTCAGACGATCGGATACATGAACATTCGATCACAAGTTTAAATCCTCTATGGATGTTTTGGAGTTTGCTCCCTTGTAAATAAAACTATCGATTTCAGTAAAAAATAGTACAAAAAATGTCTTACTGACTTTAGAAAGGTTTTTGGTACTAGTAAACCGAATAGAATCTAAATAAATTTTGATATGAGTATGATCGTTTATCACCAGTGTATCTTATTGGCGTTTGAGAAAGCCCTTTATCTATGAATAAAATCATAGTAAAGCCACGCATTAACAGCTATATTTAAACATTATGTAATTACTAATGTTTAAACATTATGTTATTACTAATTATTACTAATTACAACAAAAACGGTTCTTCCTTTGCAATGGAAAGGTTCTGCAAAAGAACAATCATACAAACCTGGAGAACATTTTCAATTATGAGATTTGTTTTAACACACAAATTATAAGCCACAACATTTTTATGTTGATAGTGTAATAAAAATACTGTTCAAAATAATATAATTATAACAGGGTAAATAACCTAGGAATTTATTTAATAAACGAAATAGTGGTTACCCACATCATGACATATAAAACATATATTTTTGATAGATTTCGAGTGAAGTCACTCATAATTCTAAGTTCAACTTAATTTAGTATAATTTCTCTATTGAGTAATTTTAGTGTGATTTTATTTCCTCAATCAGCTCTAAAAGTCTACATAGTTGCATATAATTATTATTTCAGGACTTATTTCTGAAGGAAAAAACGCTAGTATAATTGATGATTAAACGAACTTACCAAGTGAAGTTCTATCATAATTATACGTGGCGTTTTTTCCGAAGAAATAAGTACCAATTCCCTCCCAACCCAAGGACCCTGATGCTGATTTGATTTCGTCAACAAAATCAAGAAAAAGTATTCAAGAATATCTGATGTAATATATCTCTTAACGAAATGACGTACCAGCGAACGAGACGGCAGGCTGTGACACTGACAGCGCCTAGAGATTTTGATTTTAATACTCTAAACGGTAGTGAATGTAACGGTGCACAATTATGCATACTACATAGTTGCATATAATTATTATTTCAGGACTTATTTCTTCGGAAAAAACGCCACGTATAATTATGATAGAACTTCACTTGGTAAGTTCGTTTAATCATCAATTATTAGGTACATATTTTAATTTAAAATCAGAATCTCTGGTTAGCATTTTCGTTTTACGGGTATTTCTTTCACGAATGTTACATAATAAAAGTTTTGCTGGGTTACAATGTCCTGAAGCAGAGCTTGCTTTATAATATCTCCAAATTTTTTTTTATTGTTTAATAAACAGCCAAGTTATTTCAAAACTTTAATGCATTTAATACAAAACTTGGCAACATGTATGTCCATTATATGCGATTCGCACAGAACTTAACGACTATAAACTCTTATAAACTCTAGCTTAAATATTTATATAGATACTGTTAACCCTAAAATGGGTTAATGGTAAAAGATTTTATTTACTCAAAAATAATTTCACATTTTACTAACATGACACAAGTATCTTATTAAAATTAAATTAGTTAAAAAAACAAAGCAGATTCAATATCAGAAAACAAAATGTAGACAACATTTCATAGTATCTACCCGTAATATTTTCACTATTGTGCGTTTTTTATATTTAGTTGATTTGTTGTTCGGCCACAGTGTAATAAAATCTAGTTTAGTTAATTTTTATTGAGGTACATAAAAGGGCTTTAGTTGTGCCGTCGGTCGCGGTATACCCAGCAGGGCCAGCAGTGAGTAAAATTTAGTTGATGATTATAAAGATGATTTATTGTTGTCAGTTAAAACACAAGACATTACGACTTTAAGAGCCAACACTCTGTACGATGATGCCGATGACATACAACGCCAACTTGACAACGAGGCCAAAGATAGATTGAAAAACGGAAAGGTACATATGTTCTTTTAGATCTCTATTGAATATTTTGCATGAAAAAATATAACAGACTAGCTGACCGCCCGCGCCCCGCTTTATTCCCATGTTTTTTCATCTTTTAAACCATGCCTGGGCTATGATATATTATATTGCCTAGCCGTTCTCGAGTTATAAAATTATAACAAAAAGGCATTGTTTTTTCTATTGCACATTTTTATAAAATATACAGTACCTACAGGATTAGTGCTTATCTGAATATAATGTGACGTCACTGTGCAGATTGTAGTAGGCGGAAAGAGTTTCGAAAGCTATACAATTTATTATTAACTTTTTATTTCAGGGCGCCAGTATCTGGGTGTTCCACTTTCCCACATCCCACAGGTGGGGAGGGACCACACAAGAGATGCGTTTTCGAATACGTGTAAGTTGTTTCTCTGGCTACCTATGTATAAAAAACAAATACTTTTCCACCTGAGCTATATTACTATTCATCATCATCATAATGAACCCATATTTCGTTACACTAATGACCACGGGTCTTTAACGAAAGGTGCAAGTGCTTAAAAACAAAACATGCAAGGTGCATGTTGTTTACGTTAAATAAAAAAATAATATTTTTGAAGTTCTTTCCTTTTACGCCAATTCAAGGAACCGAACACACAACCACTTGCGTTGCAGGCGGACCATACAACCGCCGCGCCTTAAAGGTCGTATAAATACAAGACTATTATCTTGCAACCCTTTCTTATTATCGTTACGCAATTTCATTGGAAATTTTATGAGCTGACCATGAAAATGACATCCTTTACGAAGCACTGATAACATTTACAGCTTATAAGAAAAGTGGGTTTATAAACGTAATAATTTATGATATGTCTTGTAATAAAAATTGATTCTTTCAGGATGAAAGGCGCTTAGTGAAGAGACATACTAGTTTGGAGCGAAAAACGCAGAAAGCTGATGATTATAAGGCGTCTTTGGATTATGCGAGTAAGTTTTCAACAATTCTACTGACATTATGATATGTATTGGCACATCATGAAGACGTGATAAACGCTCGGCGGTGCAGCTCACTGGGGCAACGCCCGCTGCAAAACTATAATTAATATAAATAAATAAATATTGCTAAACAATTCACACAGCATTATCTAGCCTCTAATGACAATAACTTGCTAAGACCGGTAGCGGTTTTTGCAAAATTATTTCTAAATCATATAACTATTATTGTAATTTTGTTTTAAAAAAACCGTGACACGAGCGCGAGAGATACGAGCGTGTGTCAAGGACGCAAATAGTGTTGAGGCTATGTACGAGTATTCTACGTCTGGTGTATGTAAAATAATTCCTTCGTGCTATTTAATCCGCGTTCGGATATTAAACTATTATAATATTATGATCAGATCCTCATCGTATCCCTAACATCGAGTACGTTACAACATCCCAAAAATATTCAATTTTCCTGAGTTGTGTTCAAAAACATCTTATATATTATAATTATTTTTTTCCAGATCACCATAAAGAATGGAATTACCATAGTAAGTTTCCGTTTGTGTACACTTAACAATATTAATAAGGCAATTTGTAATCTGAAAACGGATTTTGAACCCTCATTTCGTATTTCGAGCGGTTACGGAGCTAATAGAATTCAAATTTCTGAAGCTTTCTGATATTCTGTTTTCAACGTATCTAAAATGTCGGAATGTTATGGTTTCATACCTAACTATTTTTTCTTTAATTAATTTGTTTTGTATTTTTCTATTTGTTTGGAAAATAGTCAAGAAAAATACCTAGTTACGTTATAATTTTTCTGTACTAAATCTTGATTAAACCTATCCTAAGGCACGAGGAAAACAAGTACCAACATTAAATAGCAACTATTAAACGAGGCGAAACTCTTAAACTCTAACAAGTTTCAAAGCAAACTTTTAATTTGTTTTAGAGCCTGGAGGATTTTCAGAACATGGTTATAATTTGAGGAACCCAGCTGACTAGACCCTAATTCGTAGTATCTAACTTGTATTATCTCCGAATTTTATTGTGTAGGTGTTACGTACAGTCACCAGCATTAATATCTGACAATGAACAGCGCCGCAAAAATATGTGACACAGATTGCCAGCAAAAACATGTGATGAGAGTAACGTGCATAATAATCTGATGCTTTCGCGGCGGTATAAATATATGACATAGTCAACAGCATTAACATCTGACAACAGATGAGCGCGTAATTATCTGACATGCCCCGAAAGCAAAATTATGTGACACTGTTACTGCAAAATGATTTGACAATAGAATGAACGCATAAACATCTGACACATCAAATTACTTCTATAAATTGAAATTCATTTTGTAGACCTTAAGATATAGGTAATACTAGCGTTCCGCCCCGCGGCTTTGCCTGCGCTAAAATATATCTTAATGCGGATTTTTGTATTTTTCTGCGGCAAAGAGTAGCCTCAGTGTTATTTTGATATTAAAAGTATAATTTCCAAACACGGCTTTTCCTGTGTTTTAAGTAACTTTCTTAAATGTGTATGTATATTATTAGGTATTATCAGAAATCTAGCACCCGTAACACAAGATTCTAGCTTACCACGAGGCTAGATGTTGCTTTGTGAATTGTCTAGCAATTAGCAATATTTATTGATTTTATTTTATTTATTATGTTTTTTGGCCGTAAGCTCAGGTATAAGAAAAATGAAAGGGCTGGGGATTTTATTAATAAATAAATAAATGCCAAGTTTTCTGAACTAAATTTCACATGAAATGTTAAAATTCATAGTCTGCCTTTTATTTCTGATTGATTTTATAAATGAAAAGTCAAACCGTATGATATACTTCAATATTAGATAATAGTGAATTTATGAAAGAATAAGTTCCTAAACCTTAACCCTAAACTGCATGATTATTTTTCTTAAAAAAAAATTGTGATTGTCATATTTGTGTTCTAGATAAATAAAGTAAAATAAAGAAGAAATATTTAAAATTGATTCAAAAATTTCATATAAATTAAGTTTAAGGGAAAAACTGCTTTTATATTTAGTTCCATATATTATGTAGGTATGGCAAAACATGCAATGAACTACCTATATTTTAAAATATCATTCGCAGGGCATGCGGAATATGGTCATTTTTTTTTAAATAATAAGAAGACTGAAAAGATATTAAAAAAAAATTATATTGGTTGTGATAATAGCAATGAGAGCAACGTAGGGTTAAGAAGCATAAAAACGTAGTGATTCGTTTGTTCTATGAAATATCTTAAATTTACTTTTCATGAATTGACATGACATAATTTATGACAGTTTTCATAAATAAATCAAAACTCTTTAAGATCTCAAAACCATGAAAAAGTTTTAAATACACTTTAACTTTTTCTACTGCCCTATGATCTGTGTCGCTCATAGATTAAATTAATATCGTAATGTTAAGAATCTTTTTACAAAAAGAATCTGAATATGAATTCCACCAATTCCTCAAGGAATCTTAATGAAATTTTAGGAATGTTTTATCTATAATATAATACCTGCCTGAGAAGTATATACTCTAACATTAAATCATTTTAAATAAAACTTTAAAAAAAAGAAGGCACCCGGTGCAACTCGAACTCGCGGACTTCGGATTACGAAGCGCCTACTATAGCCATTAAACCACGAGGTAACTGACAAAGTGTGTGAAATTAAGAGATGGATCAAATGACGATCTGATGACAATGTATCGTCACATAATTTCGCTGTCGGGGCATGTCAGATAATTACGCGCTCATCTGTTGTCAGATGTTAATGCTGTTGACTATGTCATATATTTTTACCGCCGCGAAAGCATCAGATTATTATGCACGTTACCTTATCACATGTTTTTGCTGGCAATCTGTGTCACATATTTTTGCGGCGCTCTTCACTGTCAGATATTAATGCTGGTGACTGTACTTAGCTACTTTAGCATAAGAAGATACTAAGATAACATTTGTGTTTTACTGGAATTTCTCATAAAAACATGCTTTTGGTGGTCTAAGTTTATACTAAGTCTCACTACTGGACAGTTCATTAAGCTAAAATTGCTTGTGTCGGGAGACCCTGCTCTTACTTAAAATACTTCGACACAATTCAAGTAGTTTAGTTCCTATACAAGTATAATCAACATAATCATAACTTCAGCTGTTAGACTTCTAGTCCTGGACATTATGCCTTCCTTAGTGATTTCCAGATATTACGGACGGACGCTGATTGCATCTACCGAAAAGAAACAGCTTTCACAAGATCACTATCCATCTTATTTGTGTATTTCCAAAAACTTTCGCATATAAATAAATAATAAATATTGCTGGACAATTCACACAGCGACATCTAGCCCCGTGGTAAGCTCTAAGCTTGTGTTACGGGTGCTAGATTTCTATACATACATAGATAGATACTTTTTATTATACATGTTTATCACCCAGACACCCGGAACAAATATTTGCAGATCATACAAATTGTTGTTCCGAGGCGGAAATCGAACCCGCAACCTCTTGCGTCGCAGGCGGCTCGCCCGCTGCGCCACAGAGGTCGTCATATACTATACGAAGACTAATATATTTCCAGCTCAGGGTAACTGGAAGGAGTTGTACCCGGCGTGCGGCGGCGGGGCCCAATCCCCGGTGAACCTGCCGCACGCCCTGCTGAAGGTCACCGGAGGCCGGCAGCTCAGCTTCAGAAACCACGACGTAGCAGCCCAACACCTGACTATAGCCAACGATGGGAAAGAAGGTACGCAGTATCAATATATTTCTTAAATATGATGTGGCAACTGTTTGTGTTTGTGTGTCCGTCTTTCTTTCATGTTTAAACGGAGCTACGTATTGAAATGAATTTTTAATTGGAGATTGATAAGATGTCGTGTGATATACCTACTTATTTGTATATTTTAAGTTTTTGTGTCTACAAAGAAAATATAAATCACTACATTTTATAAAACAAAGTCGCTGTCTGTATGCTTCAATCTTTAAAACTACACAACGGATTTTGAAGCGGTTTTTAATGTATCCAAAGCGAAGCAAGGGCGAGTTGCCAGTATAAACATATACAAAAATATATTGAACGGGAAAGCTAGTATTATGTTAACAAGAAAAACTTTAACTACATTGAATTTGAGTGGTAAGTAAGACAGAATTCATAAATAAATAATCTTCTCGTGCAAATTCAAATCGTCTTAGGTTTGATTATCTTTGCTATTTGTATGTAGGTATTTTTTCCTTAAGCAAGAACGTCCAACAAAGTATTTTATCCGAGAACACAATGGGTCAGCAAATTGCTAACAATATGGGTCACGCTAATAAATAAGAATAAATAACGTCCTTTGGTAGTTCAATATTGCAGACAGACATTTTCTCTGCGGAAAGCCAACATAAAATAGTGTATTTCATTTTGTGTATCTATGCATTTTATGAAACTAACTAGCTTTCCACCCCGCGGCTTCGCATTATAATTATAATATTCTCAAATAAAGTATTGGGGAGGTACGAGTAGTTTAGAACCGGGTGCCTTCGCTATCAAGCTATCACTCCACCAATTCTCAGCTAAATCAGTTTAGCCGTTCTTGAGTTTTAAATAGTGTAGGTACCTAACTATCATGACTATTAAATATCTTAGTTAGTTTAAATTATAAAAACGTAGATAATACACATTTAAACGGAAAAGAGGTAGGTACTATGATTATTATGTTTTGATTCCAGTAAAACTGACGGGTGTCTGGGAGTCGTCTAAGATCCCGTTCATCCAGGGCGGAGCGGTGCACGGGCGGAGGTACCTGTTCCACTCGCTGTGTCTGCACTGGCCGTCTGAACACACTATAGGTTTACTCTTATGTTTTATATATATATACTAGCTGACCCACCCGCGGCTTCTCCAGGTACCTATAACCCATTCACTATAGATCTAAGGGCAAATGCCCAAGATCTATAAATAAGAATGTTATTATAAAATCAATCTGAAAATATTGATTGACTAGCTGGCCGGGCCGCGGCTTCGCCCGCTTTCAATCTTACATTTTAAATCTTCCCTGGGCTACTACGAACATTTACAATACAATACAATACAAATACTCTTTATTGTACACCACAAAAACAAAAAAACACATAACAAAAAAACAGAGAACATAAAAAAGTGTAACAATGGGCGGCCTTATCACTTAGAGCGATTTCTTATAGGCAACCTTTGGATTTACCGAGTTTTAGCGAGATTGTATAATCACGTTTTTCCTTTACAACCTTTAATGTGGTTTGGGAGACGCATTGATGGGAAATAAAGGTTGTTTGATGATGATAATGAGTTAGGAAGTAAAGATTTATTATATTTCCAGCTACTATGCACTACCCGCTGGAGAGCCAGGCCTTGTACGTGTCGGTGGAGTACCCCACGTTGGAGGCGGCGATCACGGCGACTGACGACAAGATGGCCATGCTAGCTGTGTCTAATATTTATACGGTATGTCCCTTTGGACCAACTGCGAACAAAACCTATGGTGTAAAATTTTAAGGATAAATTAAAAAGGAGAATGACGGAGTAATTTCTTTCTAATTTTACCGTATAATGTTTAAAGTTAGTTGCATGTAAAAAATACTCATTAAAAAGGATACAGAAAATCTTCTCTCAGTTATAAGTAAGGTACACATTTATGTCTATAGTCTCATTGTCGTGAGTTCGTGACACAAGTAGCATGATTCAATTCGGGTCCGAAATATTTTCATAATCTATAATGTAACCACCTGAAGCTTTGCAATAAGCCACGTTGTCACAAAAATAACAAGTTGATCTCAGTTTTGCGTTTTAGGTGTTTTTTTCAAAATCCTTTCCAAAGTTTTTATGACAGTTACAAAAGATACTACTCGTCACTGCTGTTAAGATTTGTTTTTCGCTCCCAAATTTAAGTTATTTTAAAATAAAGGTAATAATTTATAATTGAAAATTGCTTTTGTTCTGGATTCTTTGTAAAGATAACCTTTAAGTTTCTTATATAAAATATTTTTTAATAACTAGGTACTTAGCTTTTGTGGCGTTTCAAATTACGTCTTTAATCTTATACAATGATGTTTCAAAAGAAACTTAAAACCAATTTAGAGCTAATTAGAAATCCATTTCAAAAATAATAAATTTAAAACAATTTGAGAAATCAGTTTCTGTTGACTTCGATTAAATATCAGGCGATTATCACACTGGTACACACCTTGTTGATTGTATCTCTATTTGTAAAAAACAAGCACAGTCCAACACGCCAAAAAAAATTCACCAGTTAATTGTTTAGTACATAGTTAATAAAAGTTAATTAATTGTTAATTAATTGTCCAACCAGGTGGGACGACGAGATGCTGGATGAGACAAGCCGAAGATAGGGCGCATTGGCGCTCATTAGGGGAGGCCTATGTCCAACAGTGGACTATTACGGGCTGATGATGATGATGATGATGAATTAATTGTTCTCAAGAAAGTGACTATCTATGTCTTAATGAGAATAAAATATCTTATCTTAATCCTCAAACTTTTATATTATCAACATACTCGGCCAACTGTCTGTTCTTTGTCTTGTCCCACAACAGCACATCACACGACCAAAGGCGTCAGGGAGACCTTAAATTCAATGTTGTTTTCGTTTTCAGGTCTCCAACCACACTGATCCAGGCCTAGCAGTGTTGCTGAAGGCCGCTACCAACCCGGTGGTCGGTGGTGTGTCTCTCTCAAACAACTATTCACTGAGCTTCTTCAACCCCCCCTTTAAGGAGTACGCAAGCTACCAAGGTTCATTGACCCGACCACCTTGCACGGAATCTGTTGTTTGGATGGTTAGGGGTCGATCACTTTCGGTTACAAAGGTGAGTAATAAATATTGTGGATAATTCACATAGCATTGAACCAAGAGGTAAGCTCGAAGCTTGTTAGAATGTTTATCTTGTCTTTTTTACTTATGAAATGGAATAGATGAGTTGAAAAACAAACACAATTGGAAAGATAATTGACGAAGGTGAGTCTGCAGTGTGTTCATCTGTATTGACAATGTAATGCTGCTCCTGCGTCAATTATCATCGAATCATCAATCATCATCCGCCATTTAACTTAAATTAATATTTGCCGGATTACTCAATACCACTCAAACCTTTGATATTGGATACTCTAAAGCCTTTTAGTTTTTTGCACATACAACAAAAAACGCTCGAACGAACACTGTAAAATATCGCTCGTTGCTAATCACATTACATTCCACAATTTATCCGGTTTTATTTATGTTAGTAAAGGTGTTAAAGTTAGATAAATTTATTGAAATATCCACGTTAGTTCCCAAGACGCAAAGCTTCTAGTGGTCAGTGTGGTGAGCTTCGGCTTTGGTGAATGGATTTAATTAAAATAACTTAAATATATTTCAGGAATTATTCTGGGCTGCGCAGAAGACGACGGTCAACGGAGAGCTACTAAAGAATTTTTATCGTGAGGCACAACCACTCAACGACCGGAGCGTGTACTTTTTCAAATGATAATACGAATAAAGTATATAAACGTATATAAGTTAAAATGTCTTTGCTTTTGTAAGATTATATCAAGGCTGGATTTGGGGAAGGGCAAACCTCCAAAACGGGGGGTCCCCACAATAATGACTTCGAACTTTTTTTCTGATAAATAAATAAATATTGCTTTACAATTCACACAGCAACATCTAGCCCGTGGTAAGCTCGATATTTCTTGTATACGAAAATATTTATGTGTTTGTTGAATTCTAAGACAATCTACTTGTATTCACAAAAAATGATTTATTGAAAAACTCTACAGAAAAAAATTTCATTTAGACAATAATTTGAGGCAAGGGGGCCTCCGCTTCTTTGTTGCCCCGAGGCCTCCAGACCTCTAAATCCGGCCCTGGATTCTATCGACGATTAATCTTGATAGGGTCGGCATTCTCGAGCCAGTGCGGCCAGCGGCGAATCTCGTTGTAGAGCTTGCGTCCCGGGCTCTCGGTGGCTATCAGCTGTTTGTGCCCCACCATGTTGTAGTCCGCAGCTAGGTGACCGCGCTCCACCCCGCATTTTATAAGGTTCTGTGCTGCTTCTAAAGCTTCCGGGGTTGGAGTATCATCTGAAAATAAACAAGGCGTGAAGGGGGATACATACAATGTTTATTGTGAGTGAACGCGTACACGAAGTGGCATCTTGAAATGTCGGAATTAATATATAGCTTAAAACTATTGAAGTGGCATAAGTTACTGTGTAAATTGAATAGAAGTAAAACTCATTACCTCTTATATATTTATTTTTATAGTTGTCTATATACTTTTTAATAAGTTAATGGCGTCATTTGATATCTATCTCAATCATTTTATACAATTTGTCGGCTAAGTTTCCATTAAGAGTAAAATGATTGACCAAAAAACTCACTGTCAATGTTTTGTGTATGTATTAATATGTGAGCTTTGTGTAAAATCACTTACACATTGTATTTTCTGGAAAGTTGTGCCATGTTACATGTTTACTTTGCTTTACGATTTTTGTGTTTCGTGTA
Organism: Chloroclystis v-ata; assembly: GCA_963691955.1. Lineage (NCBI taxonomy): Eukaryota > Metazoa > Arthropoda > Insecta > Lepidoptera > Geometridae > Chloroclystis > Chloroclystis v-ata. The sequence continues at coordinate 1,964,238 of OY829902.1, read as the reverse complement.
ATTCTATTATATTTTCGATTTATCTTTGCAGCGTGAGCGTAATCTCTTTTCCACGGAAAGCAATTCGGATTATTTCATTTTCACTGTCTTAGCTTTTTAGGTAATATTTTGAGGTATGTTTATGAGAAATTTATGTACAATTGTACAGTGGTTATTCAATATATAGGTGTAGGTATAATGTTAGATACCTTCATTTTACATACATAGAAAAGACAACTGCCATATTATAAAAAAAAAGCAAAGCACTCAACGCCCAATAAAACCTAACCATATAAACTTCTTAAATGGGATCAGACAGAAAATTAAACATTGAATCTGCGAAGTCCCTTCTAACGAAGTTGGGGAATTTTAAACTAAACTCGTAGAAGTCGTTGAAAGTTTTAATGAACAGAACCCTTCCGGTCTTCGTGTCGCGAACTGTCCAACGCGACTCGGACTTTGTTATTTATGGTCCTGGCCTTGACGTCTTTGAAACAATTGTTAAACTTGTACTGCATAAAAGTATAACTGGTTAACATGATCATAACAAACTTTATTTTCTACGTCTCACTACTGAACACGGGTCTCCTCTGCTAATAAGATATCTCGAGGGAATTATAATGGTAATTAAACTAAAACCAAGCTGGTTAGTGATCGGAGTAAAACTAAGGATTCTGCGTTCTGTACCAATTATTGGTACAGAACGCAGAATCCTTAGTTGGTTTGACAAAACCCGAGGAATAAAATTAGTTAGTCTTAGGCATGCACAGCACGGATGAATACTAAATAACTAAAAAAAAACAAATAATTTACCTAGGAATGGCACAATGATAAGCCACGTCCCAAAAGCCAGTAAATTTTTGAATGTGCCAATAGATCGTGATGTCTCTGTGTGTGTAGTCCGTGATGTAAGAGTGGTGGGTGGATAAACTTACCGTTGAAGTTTCCTATGAATGAGATGCCGATAGATTGTCTGTTGTATTTGTAAGTGTGGGCACCCACGTGCAGCCAGCCGGAACCTTCGAATACCTTCCCGTTTCCTCCAATCAGGAACCTGGAAAATTTGAACCAGCAGTTTAAAACTACTTGTAAAGTAAATGCTAATCAGGCGATTAGCTGGACAAAGGCTTACCTCAAAAGAAAGGATTATTATAATATTTCTCGTTAAGTAATGTTACTAGGTATGCCAAATCGCTTGAAATGTTGTATCAGTAAAGCCTGCGTGTATACAAATACACTAGTTTTTGTTTAGTTAAAAAGTACCTAGTAGTTTTGATTTTATAGGCATTCAAAGTTTCGAAAAATATCGAGTCTCGCTAACAGTCACATGAGCGCTTGTGACGTCATAGTTTAACGTGGCGCGGGCCACGGCCCGCTTAGTATCAAGTCGCCAGCAGATTATAGTAGTAGTGCAATAGCTTGCGCGGTATTTTGTTGTGTTTTCGTCCGCGTATTAAGTTAATAGTTTAATAGTAGTACTTAAATATTATTCGATTTATAAAATGGATGAAGATAACTCAAATACCTAGTAGAAGTACCTACCTACCATTAAACTTTGACGTTAAAGACAATATTACCTATATGTATTAAAGTTTTGTTGCTATTGGTATTTATCTATATACTATAGGTAGGTACCGCTGTTCTTAGTAAATTTAAATAAACAATATTGATTTATTGCAAACTAGCTTCTTAGTAAATTTAAATGAACAATACATTGATTTATTGCAAACGAGTACACTTCTTATCAATCAACATCTAGAACTATACATTTTCTTAGGATTAAAAGTAGCCTATGTGTTATTCTAGACTTCGTCCAGATCCGTTCAGTAGTTTTTTCGTGAAAGATATCAAACACACCCACTCACTTTCGCATTTATACTATTAGTAGGAAGTAGGATAGATACTTAGGATGTAAATGTAGTAGCTTGAACGTTACAGATGTACTAAACCTATTTTTTTAGGGTTCCGTAGCCAAATGGCAAAAACGGAACCCTTATAGATTCGTCATGTCCGTCCGTCCGTCCGTCCGTATGTCACAGCCGTTTTTCTCCGAAACTATAAGAGCTATAAAGCTGAAATATGGTAAGTAGATGTATTCCGTGAACCGTACTAAGATTTCATAAAAAAATTGAAAAAAAAAATTACATTTGGGGGTCCCCATACATAGGACTGAAACTTAAAAACGTTTTTTAATCGGACCCATACGTGTGGGTTATCGATGAATAGGTCTTTAAAAATCATAACAATATTTCTAAAACCATTTAATTTTAAACTCAATAGTTTGGACGTGAGACTCTTCCAAAGTGCAAAACAGAGTGTCCTCCCCCTCCTCTAGTTTCTTAAATAAGAAGATGATAAATCTAGAAAAAATATGTATTGTACATAACCATAAAAACTAACAACGAAAATTGGTTTGAACGAAATCTATGAAGTAGTTTTTTTATAGTACGTCATAAACTATTTCATATAAACAATTACTGCTGAAGCCTACATGGGCGAGTCCGACTCGCACTTGGCCACTTTTATTTGTATTTATTTTACTTACAATATGCGTGAGGCCGTTTATTTTGATTTAAAACTTGTTTATGCGCTTCTATACACTTATCTATACGAATCTATACTTAATAATATTATAAAGCGGAAGAGTTTATTGTTTGTTTGTTTGAACGCGCTAATCTCAGGAACCGCTGGTCCGATTTCAAAAATTCTTTCAGTGTTGGATAGTCCATTTATCGAGGAAGGTTATAAGCTATATTACATTTTCAAAAAAGTAGGGATCCGCACGGAAAACCCAAATATGTCACCCAAGATGTAAAAAAAAAATCTTATATCGCATGCGCTGCGAAAAGTATTCATTTTAGAAATATACAATGTACTACAATTTTGTAGAACACATTAATATCTACAAAAAATGTCGCGACAGCATATTTCTAACTATTATAGTTACGTCACAATAACAAGCGAATGCAAGCGGACTGAGTGAACCAGACTGATCGTGCTAAACTATGACGTCACACCGTAACCGGCGGCTCGCGTCGTACGGTTACAACTTGTTTTACTTCTAAATCGGAAACTAATTGATGTATCGAAGTAATTCTTTCATTAGTATTTTTTATATTTGACATAGAATATGGAGTGCTATTCATCAAAATTAGGTAACATTATCAATTATAGACACGGATGGGTACATCAAAAATCTTTCGATCGAAGCCACGAGCACATGCACCCACATCGCGAACCACGTTTCTCTTAACCGTCTGTCCACCTTGTTGGTGTACGTGCAACGCTTCATTTTCTGATATGCATATCAAGTTTTGGTATTAATAAATAATTTTTAATTGGAAAATAAAGCAATATCTTCAAAATAATTATTCTCAGAAATAAAACAATAAGGGACACTTGGAACTCATATCTTATTTTCTCCCTAACAAGCACCAAAACCGCCTATCTAACATAACAAAGAAAGATATCTCGACATCAAACTCACTTCAAAGTTTCACGCTCAGAAAGGACGCATCAATTGAATTTCAGGCGCGACAAGCCACTTGTTTGTTGTTTAATGTTGCGAAATTTGTGATGTGTTCCGCTACTTACAAATATAAATTGAATATTTCGCTTACTGGAGATTGAAGTGTGCCTTAATGTGCAAATATAATATATAACATAAATAGAAAAAGTAGTTAATAAGTACAAAGTTTTATTTCAATAGGTGCGATTCCAGAAGAATACAATAGTATATTGAAACTTATCTTTAAATTTCTCTCCTATTGCTTGAATCTTTGTCTTTGGAAGAAACTTTTTTTCCCAGTCTAAATACGTGTTTTGTTTATAACCATTTAAACCTATAAATCTTTCATTTAAGTTATCCAACATAGCGCCACTATTTCAATCTTTCCACGCAAAGCGATTTACTTGCATTCATACAGATTCCCTCGCGGAGGGATCATCATAATTTAATGGTCAGTCAATCAGTTCTCATTATTGACCTAATGTATCTATTTATTTTGTATTATAATAATTGTCCTGTTTTCCAAAGATGATGATTTATTGAAATACATAATTAATCATGAGTATACTCACGACTCCCCAATATCCCAGTACTTCAACTCGTCCATATGCCGACTCTGTATGTTCCTGACGATGCCGACGCACTGCTCATTGGTGCTGCAGGTCGGAGTCACAGTGTGCATGATGATCACGAGCTTCACCGGCCGCGGGAGGTACTCCACGTGGATAGGTCGCAGGCCGTCCCATTCCTTCTTGGTAAAGATTCCGCAGTCTGGAAAAGGATAGAGTATGATAAAGAAACTATAATGTTTAGCAGTGCTGTTAAGTGTAGTCTAGTAAACTTTCGCAATGCCGTTTACTGTACATGAAAATGTTCATTATTTTTTCCCTGAAAAGCAATAAACACTTTGGATTTCATTGTGTTTGTGATATTAGTAACATTTAAAATATTTTGAATTGGAAAACTCCAAAATAAAATCTTATCTTGTTTTTTTTTAAATAAATATAGTTTGTTAGCTTTTTGTAAGTAAACCTTTGAAAAGTTCTTCAAGTGACCCTAAGCTTTGAGTTTTCGACCCTAAGTAACCCTTACCTAAGACCTAAATCAATTTTAAATGTATTTTTTGTTGAAGCTTAAGAAAACTTTGGGGTGGATGACTTGTCCTATGTAGGTGTATTCCATGAACTCCTACTTTAGTTATAAGGTGTCGACCGAAGAATTGCACTACCCCATTCATTCTCTCCTCGTGGCTGTCGTTGACCCACTTTTTCCATTTATTATATTAATAATAATAATAATAAATTTATTTATTTTTCTTCACAAAGGTTCACTTAGGGCAAATACAAGAATAGATTAGCCTATTAGATTTGAACCTATATTGTGAAGACTGGTGCCTGATGTAGGTTTGGTAACAAACCTGTATTACAGGTCACCAGGGCTTCACTCTACGGTTCCGTACAGCATTGTGTTTTGTAGTACGATTATGACAATTGACTCAAGCTATTAGTTTGTAGTAGCTATTTGTTATAGTATTTGTGTATGTTACAATAGTAAATGAAGTAGAAATAACAAACTTATTAAAAGATTGTACAATAGCTAAGTAGTTTTAGTAAGTGTAAGAATAAAAAATAGTACCTATTTTAAACTAAAAGTTAAACTTAATAATACTTATAGTCCAAGCTTGCATATATATTTTTATACTATATTGTACATACATAAATATAATTATAATACGTGTTATGTGGTGTGTACCTATATATTTCAGTTTTAAATAAATAATAATTGTATAAAATGAGATTAATTATGATATAGGTTTAAGCAAAGTTTCTATTTTATGATAATCTTGTTCCTTTAACCATTTGTCCAATAATGATTTTACTTTGTATTTTGGGAGGGAATAAAATTTGAGATGATTATTTAATTTGTTATAAAGGAAGGGACCCATATATCCATAAAATTTCCGTGAATGAGTGCTGGAAAAGGTACGCATTTTGCAAACTTTACCTATTCTGCGTTTCCCTTTTAATAAGGTTGTAATAATATTAATATAGATAATGCGTAGGTTTGGCTACACGTGGCCCTTTGTAACTTAATTTCCCTCAGTTGTCTTTTTATAAATTGAGTAGGACATTGAGAAAGGTCATAGGACCTTTACTTATTGGAGTATCGCTACATTTCCAATATGTTTCACACATTTTTTCAATACGCTAAATCTATGCTTATCCCAATTTCACCAATAGTTTGAAACTTATCGTAGTAAACCAAATCCACAAACTATTGGTGAAATTGGGCACATAAAAATAGTATCTAGGTTAGTCAGTATTTTTTTAATGAGCGTATTTGGTATGTTTTAGTTAACGGACTAACCAACTATTAACCTATAGATTATGTAACTTAAAGACAAATAAATAATTTATTATTTTTGTTAAGATATAGGTAGTTAAGTTATTCATACTGTACCTAAGTACTTATAGTGGGTAATTTAACAAAACTTTTATCATTTGAAAGTTTTTCGTTATTTTTTTATTATTTTTTTCTTAAAACAAAATCACTACAAAATCTCTAACTTCATAGGTACCTACAAAATCTCATTAAAATCTATTTAGGAATAAAATCTAGAAAGTGTTAATTATTTCTGGCCAAATCTCAAAGCAACATCTCAGAACATATAATTTACTCTACATTAACATTAAATTAGAACTAAATTAAATAAAAATTACCTCCATTCACGTAAAGAACAAAGAAACACAACACAAAACAGAACTTCATATTTGTGTAGTCAATGACTCTAACCAACTAAAGTATTCAGCGTAAAGTCTTGCATATTATCAGTCAGGGACCGAACTGGTCCTCATGACCTCTTTATCACTCGTCTTTAAACAGACAAGGATAGAGAAGTTTATGAGTCATTTATTAAATGGAATTGGCAACAGAGGTCCGACTACGGAAATTGTTGCAAATCATGTATGTTTCATGTTGGGATAAAATTGCAAGCTCTTTTAAATAATCTATTAAAACTACTTAGGAACGGGAAGTTTTTAACTAATTATCATAATCTGTTCTATCAATATATATAAAAGGACAAGTTCCCACTGACTGACTGACATATAGACGCACGCACAGCCGTAACGGCTAACGGTAGAAACGTGAAATTTGGACAGTGACTTTGTTTTGGTCCACTAAGAAGGGGTTTTGCGAAATTCAGCCCCTAAGGGGAGACTATTTCTCCCAGTAGACAGTAGACTAATAACAAGTCAGAAACATTTGGATAGGATTTCAAATCGTTAGCCAAAAAATTTACCAAAAAATTATTTAAATACTAAGCAAGAAATGCATTAAATTGATTAAAAAATGCAAGCAAATTTATTAAGAAGTCAAATTTTGCTTCTTACTTACTTAATCACTGTATGACTTCTCAGATTTAAATAAAAACAAATTAAATTTGTGTAAATTTATAAAACTCGAAAGAAACAAATAGCCTTAGGGGAAGAACCTAACATAACGCACAAAACTTGGAAATAAATTACCTACATCAGACAAAATCAGTTAATATTTCAATATGTTCAAATTTTCAGAATTGTTGGTGGGAAGATTTGTTGTTATTCGTGGTGTGGTGAGCGTTGGAGAAATAGAAATCAAGACACATTCCACCCATCATCTATATCAGCCGTTCGAAAGTCTGCTGAAGAAAAATGATAATGATTTCCAATTATTTTTGTCGAAAGCGGCCACGGTGTATTCCTCATTGAACCAGCAACCTTTATTAAATAATCATCTTGTTGATGGTGGACGTTCGCGGCAGCACTAGCTTTCCGCCCGCGGCTTCGCCCGCGTTATAATATGTTCCCGCTGTAAAAAAAATATCCTTCTCCTGGTTCTAAGATATCTCTTCACCAATTTTCAGCCAAATCAGTTCAGCCGTTTTTGAACTATCAATAGTGTATCTGACACAACTTTCTTTTATATCTAAAGATTATAACTACCGAAAAAATATTCTAAAGAAAACAGTTTTAACTCGAGCTTTAATTCATTTGCGTGCCTGATTACGTAAATTACGAATTATTGTTATCTAGTGATTTCAGAAGTGAAAGGGGAGAATTAACGCAGGCTCCTCGAAAACTTTTAAATCACCTCTCAGTAGCCCGACCTAATTTCCACTTGTATAAATTTACAAGCATTGCAAAAGTTAGCCAATTACTGTAAACCAATTACATATGTACCACTATACAACTTCGAAAAGATTGTTAAAGTTGTAGATTTTGCTATAATAATCTAAACGAAATACTTTTTCATTGCCATCTCTTCGTAACAAATAAACAGGATACTCAATTATGAGCTATTTTAGATCAGAGTAAAAAACTTGCTTAGAACTTTTATAAAATCTAAGAGGAAATCCAACAATCCAATTATTCAATAACATAAATTTATTCAATTGTAGAAATCTAGGCAAATTTATTTACTGTTCGTCTAATCTTATATTAAATCTGAGGTTGAGAAAATACGCAGAAATTATAAGTGTATATACTATATATAATTACATTTATACCTACTATCTATTATAAGTGTGTGTATCAGTCATGTTACTCGAAAAAAAGTGTTTTTTATGATGCGTAGTTTTAAAGATTGAAGCATACGTACATAGGGATGGACAGACAGTGACAGCGACTTTGTTTTATACTGTAGTGAAGACGGTCATCATTGTGTACCTACTGTATTTTTCTTTCGTAATCGGAACATTCAATTGATAGTTTTTATACGTTTGAAGATAGGGACTTCCCTGGCTTATCATTTCGTGTCGTCTCAGTCGAAAGATGATTAGTTTATCTGTGGTTTAACCCCGCTGTCATGTGGCAGAGGTTAGAATCACACGCTTATTAGGAAAGGCAAATTAACCTTGGAGTTTACCTGAAAGATAGATAGTTAAAATAATTAGTGACACTAAAAAGTTTTCAATTGTACGTCACATAGAATAATTCCCAAAATCCCCCAAAGAAATGCGAAATTCAATTTAGGGAATGGGACAAAATTACAATCGTAAAATCCCCCTGAACATCTTCACTAACAGATTGCATATTAATAAAACGACGGCTGCTGCACTAGGAACCACCTCATAATTTTAAGAAAGCCACCACCAATGTTTGCCTTAAATTATCTGAAAGGCACTAGCAGTTTTACAACATACTTGTGGCTTTGAGTCTGTAAGAGTTTGATAAAGTAGTTTAAAAAGAAAATCTAATAATATAGTTTTTACCCTCAGTACCTTTAAATCGTAATATTTTTATAAAGCCTAGGTTAGAGCAGGGGCTAGGTTAGAGCAGGGGCTAAGTAAGAGCAGGTGCTAGGTTAGAGCAGGGGCTAGGTTAGAGCAGGGGCTAGGTTAGAGCAGGGGCTAGGTTAGAGCAGTGAGTGAAAGAAGTGAAGCAATGAGGGACTCTCTATAAGAAAACTTTAATTTGTTATAATTAAAATTGTTTACATTTATCTATTTAAATCATTATGTTATTTCCGTAGGCCATATAACAAAGAAATTAATAAACATGGAAATATAAAAAACCTATTAGAAATAAAGTTCTAATAATCTTATATGCAACCGTGATGTTGCAATAGAAGAAATAGATTTTTCTTATGATGAATAAGAACTATAAATGTTAGATTAAAATTATGAATATGAAATATTCTGAATACTAAGTAATGTGAAAAAGATTATGGGAGGTTCAAATCCACTGAACAATTTTGCTAAGAGGCAACGAAATTCGCATAAAAAAAGTACTAATTTAGATGTTCAACAAACTTTTAAATACTTCGACCTCAATCAAATCACTCAACTCACCGGTACACCAATAACAAGCGTGAATTCAATTATCTATAACAAATACCAATAAATTTGTTTTTATGAAAAGGTATTTCATCTCATTCCATTGAACCCAGATAATTGAGCAAAATATCTCTCAATAAATTGAATCAAGCAAAGAAAACATGCATATTTCGAATATTCTAGTATCCTTTGTATGAATAATATTTATTTCGATAGAAAACATTTTCAAAATGATAAATGCATTTTTTGCGAATAGTCGACTTTGGGCAACATGGGACTTTGGAATGGTAAGGTCACGTTGGTTTAATAGGACCTTAACTGGACTTACACATGTATACCTTAGCAACACATCACCATGCGTGGCGTCGAGCTTGGCCACGAAATCGTGGCGAGATGACCCCGATGAAACAACAGGCTAGTCAAAATATCTAGAGGTTTTGTGCAAAATCTGTATTTACTCAATAATGCAGTGTGTAAATGAGAAAAGAAAGTGTGAAAACGTGTGTTTGGATGTTTTGTTGCAGTGCCGTTGGTGCTTTGCAGGTGATTTCCATAACAAAATATTCTGACTAGGTCTTTTGCCGTTCTCTTTTATAACTATTTCTTAAGTAGATATTTAGCCTGTTCAAATGAAGCCCAGTTTTATAGAAATTTCAGCGACCTTTTTTATCAACAATCAAGAATATTCTAGTGACTTTTCTCGACAACAATAGACAGAGTTACCAAACAATGTATTTCTAAAACGGCACAAAAACTGATGTCAGGCGAGTCAAATGTCATTTTATTTTGGTGCTAACATCGCGTAGTTACTTTGATGTTTTTGTCCAATTTGCATTTCTAATTTCTATAGATCATACGATATAGAGGAAAACTACTGATCAAAATAAATAAGAGAACCAGTTAAATTATAAAAGGTATAATAAATACCTTTAAAAAAAGTTTATAATATATTTACATTAAAATAAAGTTTAACATCAATTGAAGTATAAAAACAACTTAGTGATTGAACAATAAATAAAAGCCTTCGGAGACTAAAGTTTGATGACAATAAAACCGAAAGTTTAAGGGCTGTTGACAATTTATTTAACAAATCAACTATTAATATCATTTTGAATAGAAAATTTGAAAGGGCTTTTAAAACTTATTGATAGTTGTTAATAGGAAACCAATTCAGGCGCTAGAAAACTAGTTTGACAATATCATAAAGTATCAGGAATTGAGATTATATTATATTTTGATTTATCAACGTTTTCGTAGTTCGATATTTTGACACAGTTTTAGTAATCTAGTAACTTTTTAAAAGCTTTTATAAAATTACGAAGGTCTTGCCGTGTTGAAGGGTCTATCTAATAAATAAATAAATATTGCTGGACAATTCACACAGCAACATCTATCAAAGTCTACAATGTAAAAATATCTTTAAAATATATGTTTTTAGCTGTAATTACGTAATTTCCCTTTGTTAAGCTATTTCTTAAGAAGGGGTAAATATCCATTTATAATCTAGGTACTGCTTACTAGAGTTATATTATAACCAGGTTTCCATTGTTATTACCTTTTACCGTAGATATTAAGCCTTTTACCAAGAAACGTTCAACATCCAATACAATTGACGGATCAAGTGAGGCAATGAAACAATTTATTTCTAAGATCTTACGCATTGTCACAACCTTTTATATTATATTTTCTTATCATTATTGTAGCCTAATCTCTCTTGCCTCGAATTCTCGGATTTAGATAAGAATAATGTCATCATTATCATCATCAATATCAATTTGTCCATAAGTTTTCTGAAAATATCAAAATATTTTTAGTTGCAACAAGCAACTCTTACAGAATTATGAAGGCTACGAAGAAAAGCGGTCGACATGCCACACTTCATATGTTTTTTTTTGTTTCTATGAATATTAGATATGCAAACATTTTCATCTTAAAAATCTTAAAATTAAAATCTTAAATCATTCTTAAAAATGTCGTTTATATTACTTTTATATTTCTACTGGTGCGTAATAAAAACCATACGAAAAGTGCTCGCGTGTGTCCCGAAATTCTGACCCCTACCTATATACCCGCATCTTTCTTATATCTATGGGATACCTCGCAGATATTACTCGTATTCCCAAAACACCTATTTTCACGTGACAGAATCAGTGATTACAATAAATCCTTTTCAAGTATTTCCCGGAGCTACGATTCACAAGGGTCACCCTTCGTTACGATACAAAGTATACCCATGTGATAGTACCTTATTAATAGGCTGTATGTTTCACTGGTTTCAGGAGTTTATATCGCTGAGGGCTAGTTTATGTAATATTTGTATTGACGCGACTCTATAAGCGTTGAACTTTTAACGAATCAATGCTTGGTCTTCGATGTAATTTTAAACATTAAGTACCTAATTGTAATGTGTTTTTCGTAAAAAAAAAAAGGTAAATATAATTTAAGATTCATAACCATTAACTTCATCTTCGTACTAATTTCAGGAGAAGGACATAGGATACTTTTTACAGAGGGAAAATATAATAACGCGGGCGAAGCCGCGAAGCTATCAGAGTTTTTTAACAAAACCAGTCGGTAAGTATATTGTTTCAAACTGTAAACCAACTATGCTATGTGGGTAATCTGAAGATTTTCGTATTAAGGTACAAAGTTTGAGAAGTTCAGCAAAATGTTTGAATTGCTTTCAACCAAGTTTTTCTTCTTCGAATAATTGATTCAGAACTTTTATTTGCGGCAGCAGTAGGTACTTTCTAATCGTAGGTTTAATTTTAAAACTGTTTATTTAGGTATCTAAAAGAGTAATGGTAGCTCCTTTTTATTTAGAGCTACTTTAATGGCTTTGTCGTGGAAAAGATTTTTTCTCCGTAGGAAAATGTAGGTTTCTATTGGTGTAACACTTTAAGGTGTAACAAACCATGTTACATGGCGGCCATTCGTTCCAACAGTTCGTAATGTTACACCAACAGAGTTTTTTAAGTTAACTGTTAGTTTTATTTACTATATCATTTTCCGAGGAATAGTTTCCCGCGCCAAAATCTATTTTTGCGCTAGAGAAGCCTACGGTGGTGAACAGGTAAAAAATAGATTGAAAACATCACAACTCTCTTAATGTTTCTCAACGAGAGATCGAACCTAAACATATTAAAAATTAATAGCTTTGCGGTTAAAGTTTGGTTGATAGTGATATTAATGAATATCCGGTAGAAGTGGAAATTTTGTCCCGGATGTTTACTAGTTAGATGCAGAGGTGTGTCTATGATAAGATTAATGACTCTAAGTGGTTGTAAATAAGGCAGACAATGACGGTGTTGACGTCAATGACTCTAAGGTTAATAAGTATTTGTTTATATGTAGGGCGCCAGCATCAACGATGAGGAAAATATTCATTTGAAGAAGTAAAGATGCATGAGAACAAACCCGTACGTACCTAAATAAATAAATAAATATTACTGGACAATTTTACACAGCGACATCTAGCCCCGTGGTAAGCTCGAAGCTTGTGTTACGGGTGCTAGATTTCTGATATACTTAATATAATATACATACGTACATAGATAGATATTTTTTTTTATTTTATTATACATATATAACACCCAGACACCCGGAACAACTATCTAAAACTAAAACTAATGAAATCAAAAGCCTAAAATATTTTCAGGATTAATAAACAAACCATTTTTTTTGATTCATTACGAGTAGAGCAATATATTTTAATGAAATGAAATGAAAAAAATTAAAATGATGATGAAAATGACTTCTTGGTGATTTTAATGATGTCGCAGAGACTTATAAACTTAGGTTTATATCACCATCATTATTTCACCTAGACTGAAAGGCCTCTATATCTAGGCATTTAAATATCCAGTTGTTTATCTCGGAAGCGACTTGCTTCCACCGCAATAAAGTAATCATCAACAGGAAATCAACAGGATTCAAAAGATTTGATATAATTGTATGGTAAAATTTTAATCAAAATATATTATCTCAGTCGTAATGACAGGGTAGGTACTAATAAATCTTTCTTAAACTTAAAACACTTAAAAATTCCTAAAATACATTTTTATTTATTTGAATAAACCTTCTAAGATTGTATTTTTACCAGTATCCGTCGTCATGTACACGAATCATCTTGTATTCGGGCCCGAAAACAACCTAGCCACTTCTTATTCAGAACGGATGATTCATACGCTGTCACCAACTATCGCCGCCCTTGGTATCGCGAAAAATTTTGAGGGGTTATTCTATTTTCCGTAACAATAGACGAACTTAGATACATTTCCACATGAATATTTACTTACAAAAGCTTCTCCGTTGTTGAAGAAGCATTATTTACATGTGAATAGTATATTGCGTAGTTATTTGTAGCTGTCATTTTCCAAGGTAATGCACGTCAAGTTGTGTTATTTTTGTTCTTCTTCTTCTTCTTCTTAGTTTATGGCTTGCTGCTTTTTGTTAAAGCAATTTGGCCAGTGTCCAAGTGCGATTTAACTTGTCGCAGTTTACAAGCGTCCACGTCAAAGTTTCATAAGCATGGTAATGTAGAGATACTAACAATAAAGGGAGAGAACATTACCATATTACTAGTATAATTGAATTTCCATATATGTGCGACCTGATTTAGAGATGTCATGGGCTGTCATACAACTTTTCTTGAATAAATTATTCAAGAAAAGTTCCTGTACATACAGGAACTTAGGGCGCGAAGCATCCGGAGAACCGACGATACGGCGAGAGCAAGACAGCAGCATTTCTTCTTCTTATTCTTCTTCTTGGTTAATGGTTCAGAATGCTACGTCGTGGCTACGTCTGTCAGTTTGCTAGTGTATGTCAATTACTTGGAATTTTTGTAAACTAATAAAACTTTATAATTTTGTAAATTTATAAAACACTTGACACTCGCAAATTGTGCTTAATTTAGCGGGGTTATTGCGAAGGGACCATACAAAACTAGAGGTAACATGCAGTTGACTACGTTAAGATACTTAGCTTTTGGTACAAAAGAGCAAAAAAATGAATTTTAAAAACGGCTAAAATATTTAAGCGGTAAGAATGTGTACTGAACGTGGGAAAATCATGCACGGCAAGCTTTAGTAAACCTAATTTATTATTAAGCTTCGCAACAAATATTGGAATACTATCACCAGACTCTTAACAATTATTTTACAATCCTTCAAAGTAATCAAAATACTTTACGTATTTATTCGACTACCGTTTTAAGGGAGAAAGAAAATCATGTGTCAGAAAAAGCGGTATTCCCCATTATGGTCTTAAGTAGGTTAGCGGAAATTTCTTTCAGATAACGGAAAATAAACGGTGGTCTTGGATATTATTCATCATTCGCCACTTCCTCAATCTTATCCGAGGAATGTGTAAGCGGTATCCCTACCCACGAATTTAAAAATATTTTAGTAAAAGTAGATTTTTTTTTTAGTTTTTTCTGTAACTTTAAGGTAAGGTAAGGCTTAAGGTTCAAGTTTTTTAATGGACTCTTGTGTTAATTAAACACAATTTGCCAGAGTGAAGTGTTTTATAAAATTACACAGCTAAAGATAAAATACCAGTCTGGGCGTGATCTTGGCAGTCCAGCATACCAATTTTTATTAATACTCATAATAGTAATTTATTGATAAAACATTATTATAGGTCAATTGATTTCACATTATAGTGAGTATTAAACGTTTTAGATAAACATTTCAATTACTTTAATCCAATGTAACATTATAAAGTTATGTCATGTAATAATGATAATATAATCAATAATATTAAATCGCTCAGTCAATTACTCACTCACACGCTCACAAACTTTGACCTGTACAATCATTTTGTGATAACATTAAGCAGTTTGAGTCCAATGAGGCCACGTCGAGATCTCTTCCTGCAGTGCGTTGCCTGGACTCATCGTGGGGGCGAGCTGGCGGTGGCCGACGAGCTTGTAATCATCAGATAAGTGACCGTTCTTTACTCCACAGGCCAGTAAGTCTTCGGCTGCTTTTAACGCGTCTTTTGATGGAAGTGACGCTGAAATTGAAGATATTTTATGCTCAATTAAATATTAAATTAAATTCAGCCTCTCACAATACAGTTTTAACATAGTTTTACCTACTAGCTAGTTATAAATATATTATAAGAAAAACCAATTGTGAAGAGGAAATAAACAAGTTATTTATTAAGTTAAGTTATCAATTCTCATGGAATGCATTAATACATTTACTTTACTGCCGATGATATTATTAAAATAATTAGCCAAGAGCTCAAGGTTTTTGTTTAGACTAGATAATCTAGACTGAGAGATTATAATATACATAATATTAATGAGATTAAATTTATTTTTTATACGTGTATATTCCTACATA
Organism: Chloroclystis v-ata; assembly: GCA_963691955.1. Classification (NCBI taxonomy): domain Eukaryota; kingdom Metazoa; phylum Arthropoda; class Insecta; order Lepidoptera; family Geometridae; genus Chloroclystis; species Chloroclystis v-ata. The sequence goes on along the minus strand of OY829902.1, from coordinate 1,948,583 downwards.
CACCATTTTATGTCTATATTACATAACACCCAAACCTCTATCCCTGTTTCTAAAGCAGAGACAAGTTAATAGACTAATGCCTGGCTAAAGTTAGTTTCTGTGATGTACTTACAAGTGAACTCTCCGATGAAAGAGAGCGCGATAGACTTGTTATTGTAGTTCTTGGTGTGCGCGCCTGCCAGAGTCCACCCTGTGCCTTCGTACACTTGCCCGTTGCCACAGATCAGGAATCTGGATAAAAAAGTATTATAGAATAAAGCAAATACAAACATTGAACTAAAACATAGCTTGGTACACCGGGCGGACTTATCGGTGTGAAAGATTTCTTTCAGGCATCTTAAGTATAATAACACTTATGAACATTGTAAAACTTTTTTATGTACCTATATTTTTTTGTATTTTTTTATAAAGTATATCGCAGAGAGTTGGTCCTCCACAGAACGACGCTGCTGCCTTATAGTATATAGAGGTATATAAATCCCTTAGTCGGGTTAATGAAATGGGGTGGTACTATTCAGAAGCTGGCTCCAAATAGACCTAAATTAAAATGTAACGTAAGTTGAAACTATTTGAATATGATAGATGATTACTTCAACTTTTCCCAAACTTAAGTTACCTACTTGAACTACGATGGATTCCAACGAAAGCCACTGAAACTTATTCTCGTTAAAGGTCGCCAAAAGTTTAGGCTGCATAGGGTTTACCAGATGGTTAAATAATGCTTAATCTAACCGCTCAGCAAGCGAGTGACAAAGGATCTTAAATCGATTATTAACTTGAGTTTGAATAGTTTAAACAATGCATTGTAATTTCGGATAAAGCGTGCGTTATTGAGTGTCATTAGCAACCAAATATTCTTCATAGAATCAATTGCTGTTCGTTATTCTCGCTAAAACTCGAGAACGGCTGGGCCGATTCACCTGATGTTAGTTTTGAAATGTTTGTGTCTCCAGGGAAAGTTTTATAAAAACTAATACATTCAGTGCCCAAGCTCCGAAGGCCTAGGACCTGCACCGCCGTTACACCGTAGATAGTAGTGTGCGTCATGGGCGCTCGTAGTGAAACAGGGCGAAGCTGTGGGTTGGTCAGCTAGTGACTAAAAACTTACGACATTCCAATATCTTCAAACTTATCCACGGTCATCTGGTAATGCCTGATAGATTGGACGATCCTCTCGCATTTGTCGTCAGTGAATTCTTCGGGAGTGACCGTGTGCTGCACTATCACTATCGGCACCGGCTGAGCAAGGGCCTCGGTGCGATGTATTGATTCCGAAGCCCATCGAGTCATTGGCACCACGTTACAATCATCTGCTGAAAGTTAACGGAACTATAAGACACCGAGAAATCTCGATGAAAAACAGTATTGACTCAAAATTGCTTATAATCTTGAACCACTAATAATAAGATATAAGTACTAATATTATAAACCTGAAGGATTTCTTTGATTGATTGTTTGAACGCTAATCTCAGGAAATGCTGGCTGGTCTGATCTAAAAATATGTTGGACACTTATCGAGGGAGGCTATAGCTTTATTTGGTATAATAAACTATATTATGTACATACATTTTGTCTCAATAATTACAGTTGTGAAAATATTTCGACGGTGTATTAAATGAATACTTATGCTGCTTGTACGAGTATGAGTATACGAGTATGTAAAACTACTGACACTAAACAAAAAATATCTAAGTAGCTAATTAAACTGTCGATAATATCCTTAGAAAAATATTTGATTGCGTCGTAAGCTGACCTTCGTCAAATGCGCTACAGAAGTCGTTGATCAAATTAGAAAGATTTAAGTTATATGCATTTATTTCTTCCAAACTTACCCAAAGCACAAACAATGGACAGAAACAAATAAACATAAAAACCTTTCATCTTTATTCCTTTAAAATTTACAAGCACTTGAGCACTCAGACTCCTAGATCTTTAATGAGCATATAATGTCCTCTCAATTATTTTATATTGTAAGTAATCATGCGGGAATAAACCGTTCCTAGATATGGGATGAATATGGAGTACCTAACTATAATTCAAAGTCTCCCATGAAAAAATGATATAAGTCGTAAATAACAATTTCACAAAAAGGATTAAGATAAAAAATTAAAATATTATGTCTCTCACCATTTATTAATTTAAGTGGTTGGTGTTAATACCTACTACAACATAATTGCTAACATTTACTATTATTATTAATTTACTTAGATTTCTCAAAGTAAGCAATGATTCAGGCGAAGTTGTGTCAATAATTGTTTTAATAGTCGTGAAAGGTGATATTTTTCTAATCAAATAAGTTATTTATTTCGTCACATTTTTATTGGAAAGCAAACAAAAATACATAAATGGATATTTTTTTGTAAGGATGCGAATTTGTGATGATCACGCATTCTTGTTTTATTTGGACAATCTATTATGCGGTCCATAAGGACTGGAGAAGCCATGTTGACTTTGTTGAGAGGATATCGCGGGTTCGAACCCCTCACCTTATATATTATATTCTTTTGTCATAGTTGAACGGCGGGGAAAATGTAATTATGCACATACAGCAAGTGCTTCAACGGTGACGAAAAATATCGTCAATAGATCCGCAAATTAAATCCAGTCCAGACATTATTTTATCTGATCAATATTACAATTCAATTTTATTATAACTCGACTTATTCCACTTCTTACAAGAGGCACAGATTTTCAATTTATTACGCATTTAATAGACCATAACTAATGAGACATGCCATGATAAGAAATAAGTATAATTATTTATTTTAATATATATTTTTAAGGACGATAATAATATTGTTACATTGTTGAAGAAATAAGTAGGTAGTATTTACTACGTCGATTGTGGTTTATGTCTCTGTCATAATATGCCTATTCTCGAGTTTATAAGAAGTATAGTATTTATTTTGAAAACATGCCAATTACACAGTTAAGTTCAAAGCTTATGTTACGGGTTCTGTGTAGATTTCTGATATACTTAGTAGAATATCAAAATAGTTTTACTATACATAGAATATAAATATTTTCAGTTCGTACGATTTATTGTTCCTAGGCGGAATATGTAGATCCCGTCCTTTAATATGCCACACAGATAATTATATTTTGTAACAGAAGCAGTTCTTTCCAACTGTTATTTGATTTATTTACGGTCAGTTCAGATTCAGAGACGTCACATGTCGAACGTTTGTATCTCCGTTATCATTATTATCACTTCGTCACAAATTTAGTCATCATGACGAACCGGTATTTAAATAAAAATTAAATAAACAAGCTGAGAATTCTCACAAAAAAACATCAGTCTTAATGAGGAAAACTCAAAACCACTGGTCAAACCTTGATTACATTTACTTTAAATCTTTTAAATCATCAAAAATTACCAAGAAAAGTTATAGGTACCGAAGTAACAAACAATACTTATCTACGTAAGTGCCTAATTGTTTTGCCAACATGTTTTTAATTTTACAAGTATTCTACAGTCGAAATAAAAACAGGTTTTATTAAAATACAAAGGTTAAAAAGATAAAGATCTAATAAGTCAAGTACCTAGGTATAGTATAATATCTTTGGAACTAAAGATTTTCTTTAGCGGATTATCCGGTTGTTTTTAAATAATGTCCGTTCGTAAGCAGAAAATCCGGTTAAGCACTAAATTTAAAGCATAATAAATCTATTATCTCAAGGGAATGTAGATCATTTTGTGCTCGTTTATAAAAAATATCTATTTAAGATCGAAAAACTTGAAGAATATTATACTGGTTCTACAAGCTTCTTCGGGTAAGTGAAATCTTTATCAACTAACAACTAACCAAACATGTTTAAATATAGCTTAAATCGGTTCACATTTAAGCTATATTTAAACAATTAGTTTTATATTAGTTATTAAGTTTAAGAAAAACATTTTTTGAAGATAATTAGGTATAGTCAAACCATTCTAAAAATGAACATCCCTCCACAAAACCGTGATGATTTCAACGTGTGAGAGGAAATACAAAAAAACAGAATACACAGAAAAAAAAATTTCACAATTTGGTAGAGGGGCGTTCATTTTAGAAATGGTTTTAGTATACTTATATAACCAGATTCTAGTTGTGGTGTATTTATTTATTCTAAATAACAATTTAGTTTGAGTATAACTGTAGTGTAAATAGGGTCTGTATGTAATTGCGAAACTTTGAGTATAATTATGTCCTCGAAGACTGACATTGAACTTGAACAAGACAAGACAAATCCCAATATTTATGAATATTGTATAATATTAACAGAACAGCGTGACCTTTCCGTAACTTAATTCTAGACGATATCACAGACCAAGAAGAATAAAGTAATTTACTTCGCAGAATTTTGTCGTGAGAATTTAATACCTTATTTACGAAGAACTAATGTCCAAAGATTGTTAGCCACCGATGATGTTAAAATAATTATTCTCGGTCAAAATATCCTCTTATTTGTTATATGGATAATTTATAAAGATTATTATATGGATAAAGATTGTTATAATAATGTCAGGTTAGAATAGATCACAGATAAAAGGTTTAAGGTTTAAAGACTTTTTATTATCATCAAAGACGGGTTGTCACTTATGAGATAATACAAATAAAATTAAACAATATAAAATAAAGTCGTTCTGCGTTATAACTAAGACTAAGTGATTTAGATTACAGTATAAAGATTTAAGTGACTAATTTACAGTATTTCGTATCTAGATAGTTAATTACTTTATCTACAACACAATGTGGATAAAAATAAAAATATACTATTGTACCTATGTATTTCTAAAACTGTGTAACAAACATAATGAATAAATATATATTTATAAGATAACTAATAATTTGTACGTCATAAGAATAACAAATAGGTATATATTTTAACTAATCTAATAATTTGTAAGTACCTAATAACAAATATATATTTATACTTAACTACATTAATAGGTTTTTTTTTATATAGTTTAAGTTTATTCTAAATTTGAACTAATAATGTATTGTGCTAGGTGTTTTTTAAATGAAATGAACGAATCAATGTGCTTAATGTGTGGGGGTAAGCTATTATACATCTTCGCGCCTTGGACAGTAAGAGTGGTTTTGCCGTAATTCGTGCGGTGCTTGGGTATGACTAGGTAACTCGCTCGCCGCGTTCGACGATCGGTAACCTGTTTCTGTTTTGTGAACGTTATGTTAGTATGGATATTCCGATTTATACTTTTACGAATAAAAATGCAAGTAGTATATTTATGTAGATTTTTCAAGTTCATTAATTTTGTTTCGTGATAAATTTTTTTTGTTGATGTTAAATAATTATATTTAAAGAGAATTTTGATTAATTTGTTTTGAAGTCGTTGAAGACTTCCCAATCTGGTTTTAGAAGCACATCCCCATATCTCGATTAGATATAATAAATGGGGCTTTATTAATGAGTTATAGATTAAGTGTTTTAGTTTGTGTGGAATACAATGAGTAATATTACGCAATGCGCTACTCAGCCCTACTAATTTGTTTTTTAATACTTTTATATGTTTGTCCCAGGTTAAGTGTGTGTCTAAATGTAGTCCTAGATATTTTTCAGTGTTTTTTCTTTCAAGGGGTATGTTATTTACTTTTAAGGGTTCAAATTCTGGAACTGGTTTATTTTTAGCTTTAAATAATATGTAAGATGTTTTTGATATGTTAATAGTTAATAGATTGTAATTAAACCATGTAAATAATATATTCAGATCTTTTTGAGCTTGCTCTATTAAACCATGTATGGAAGGACCAAAATAGAATAAACATGTGTCGTCTGCATACAAAGTTATATGACCATTTAGACCCAAATCCTGTATACTGTTTATATAGACTAGAAACAGCAAAGGACCAAGAATGGAACCTTGCGGAACGCCGCATGTAATTGGTAGAGAACTACTTTTAGTATTATGATCAAATTTGACTACTTGGGACCGGTGTTCTAGATAAGACTCAAATATTTTTAACGCGTTTCCGGATAATCCTGTAGATTCTAACTTTTTTATTAATAATTTATGACTAACTGTGTCGAACGCTTTTTTTAAATCTATAAAAACACCAAGCACTACATTCTTTTTATCAATGTTGTTTTTTATATTAGTGATAAGGTCAATTGTAGCTGATAAAGTATTACTTCGTGGTCTAAAACCATATTGCCTACCTGAAATAAAATTGAATGAATCTAAATACTTCTCTAATCTAGAATGTAAAATTTTTTCAAGAACTTTAGACAAAACTGGCAATACAGAAATCGGCCTATAGTTGCCTGGGTCTGTTTTTGGTCCTGATTTCAATATAGGAGTAACTTTTGCGATTTTTAATGAATTAGGAAATATTCCGCTTTGAATGATATTATTAAAAGAATTAGTTAAATTTTTTGATATAAGTGTTTTGATACATTTGATGGCTTTAGTACTTATTCCGTCTAAACCTACACTGCAGTTTGGGTCAAGATTGTTGATAATGTTTACAACTTCTTTTTCAGTGCAAGGTTCAAAGTTAGAAATCCCTTGTGAAATAATTGGGGGTAAAATTGCATTACAATTATCGTGATAATGTTTAGGTATTTCATTTGCTAATAATGTTCCTATGTTTGAAAAATATTCATTAAATTTATTACATATTTCATTTTGATCTACTATTTCATGCGAATCTATTACTAGTTTCGAAGGAGTTGAATGTTTTTTAACTTTATTGGCAGCTAGAGTGTTGACTAAGCTCCACATCTTCTTTGGTTTATGGTTACAATTTTCAAATTCTTTTATGTAATGTGTACTTTTTGTATTTTGAATGAACTTTGATACATTTTTACTTGTCTCTATGTATTTTTCTTTGAGTTCAGTGTCGTTTTGTTTTTTCTTGTATTCTGCTCCCAATATGTTTCTTTCATTTATTTTGTCTATAACATTTCTATTTATCCAATCTTTTTGTGGTTCATTCAGAATTTTAATTTTAACGGTCTTTGCTTTTTCTACACTGTATCTTATATTTTCTTCTATCGTTGTAAATTCATTGTTATCTAAGTTTATGGTTTTCTGTAGTGTATTTAATAGTCTTGTGTAGTTAATAGCTTCATATGGTTGATATGTCTTTGGTGGTGGTTTTTTTCTTTTTATTTCTAGATAAATTTGATTATGATCTGACATCGTTGATTTGACTAATATCATGTGAAAATTGTCATTTTTTAAGTTTGTACTCACGTGATCAATTATTGATTGTTTAGTTTTTCCTATTCGTGTGCAGTATTCTTTGTTTATTTTATTTATTATTTTGTGTCCAGTTTCTTTTAAAAGTTGTCGGTACTGTTTTGTTTTCTTATCCTTCGTTAATAAATCGATGTTAAAGTCTCCAAAAACAAGTGCTCTACGTCTAGATTCCAGCTGTGATTCATATTCTTCGAGAAAATCTTCGTAGTTAGTATGACCTGGATTATACACAACGCCCACCTCGATTCCATACTTTTCTAAATTTATCCAAAGGAAGTTATTACCGCCTATGTACTTTGATTCTGATATTTCGTGTTTTAGATCATTGTGTACATACGCAGATACTCCGCCGCCACCTGAGTCAGTTCTGTAATTATAGTAGTGTGTGTAGCAAGGAAGTTGGAATTGTTGTGCTTGAGCTTCAGTACGTATCCAGGTCTCTGTTAGCAATATCACGTGGACTGTGTTAGGGATCGCCTGTATTACACACTTCAGTTCATCGAACTTCCCTTTCTTTCTTATGCTTCGTGCGTTCAGGTAAAAGAAAGTCAGGCTAGATTTGTAAGTTGAAAAATTTTGGTAGGTATTGTTAATTTCATATGTATTTGTATAATCCTTAGGACTGGTGTGACTGGTACTTTGATGATAGGCGTTTAGTTTTTTGGTGTAGTTTTAATTATTTTTGGTGTTCCATTGACATATTTTATTATTATATCAGTCTCGCCAGTAGCTTTCCTGCGGTTCAATTCCTCTTTTAAATTTTTAAAATATCTTTGTTGTGCTGGAGTTCTGTCCGAAAACATTTTATAATTAGATGGAAGCTTATCCTTATTACGGAAAAGTTGTTTTGTTGCTTCATGTGTGTTAAAGCACATTTTAATATTTCTAGATTTGCCAGGGATCGCTTTTCCAATCCGAAATACTCTGACAGGTTTCGGGACGCTAGGGTCTAGTGCCGAAATTATACCATATACCTCTGCTTCGTCTTTCAATACTCGTTCTTCGACATTACATCCGTATGGCTCTGGTAAACCCATCAGAATTATATTCTTTTCTCTTATAATACGATTTTGTAGTTCTTGAGTAATATGTTCACTTACATCAGCTTGATTTTCCAAATTTGGTAGAGTAGTTTGCGATTTTTTTAAAATATTTAGGTCGGACTGTAGAACATGGATTTTGTTTTCATTCCCATCCAGGCACTTTTGTAGTTTTTCAACGTGTTGCTTTAAATCTTTTTGTTCCGTTAAAACACCTGCAGCTGATAACTTTATGTCATGGACCTGATTCATTACTCCATCAACTTTGTCACGTATCGTATTTATGGTTTGCTCCGTAGAAGTCTTCATATCAGTAATCTGAGTTTTAAGATCGACTAAGTTATCTTGCATCTTTTGCATCATTTGCTCATTAGAAGAAACATATTTTTCTAAGAGGGTACTGATATGATTCATCTCCGTTTTGATATCTGAAATATCTTTAGAGCACTCACAATCATTTGAGAATTTTCTTTTAATGCGTTGGGTAATGTTCGTATCCACACTAAGATTACTCATCTTTGACAAGTCCGGCTGCGATCCGCCGGAACCCGAAGTTGAAGCAATTGAGCGCGTCGGCGATCTTCGGACACTCATTGTAGTGCAGCGCTGCGTGCATAAGCGAGTCAAAAAATAGCAACTGTTTACTCTCGCGGGGGTGAAGACGGGCGCAGGGACGCAGAGTTAGCGTTGCAGCGGTAAATGCACAAACACAGTATGACTTAACTAATTGGCACTATTTAAGCAAATTATGACCGGATTTACTACACGATAGTGTTTAATTTTAAGTGGCACTTATTTTGTAAATTTTAATGTAAATTTGACACACGTCTACTTAGTTTGGCGTCGAACGACGAATTACACACGTTGTACAAGGGAACAGACAAGGCGGAGGTCTTTATAATCATAATTATAGAAAAAAATAATTAATTTATGGAATGTCAATACTAATGATGAATTTGAGGCAAATGTCAAAATTTAAATTAAATTATAAAATGTCATAAAAATAAAAAAGTATACTTAAATTATTATGTAGTTAATTAATGCTGCTGTATACCCATAATACGTCACAACTGGGCATTACACTAAACAAAAGAACCTATGGTCTTGGGGAATTTGCTAAACTTAGTATGTAATTAATGTAATTAATGACACAACATAAATACTGATAGAGCATAACAATATACGGTAAACAACATTTAGTTATATTGTTTACCATTAACGAAGATAATACAGAATTTGATGAGGCTAGCAAAATTAAAAGTTGTTCTAATATAGCCGTATCCTCTTTTTATATGCATTTCGAAAGATGGCGGTTGTCACCGAATGGGGTGTTTTTGGCCCACATCGACTTCTACAACCAATGTGCGCCAAAATACACTGACAAAGACATAGATCAGTTTATTAATATCTGGAAAAACTGGAAATGCTTGGGGAACGCTTTTGCGTGTAAAAATGTAGGGATTCCATAAGTCTTTTCGGGATACTATAAGACTTCTCAGAAAGGTATATTTAAAAATATACATGAAAATCCATTTAGATGTCAGGTTCTATTTATTTATTTAACTGTTTTTAACCTCACGTGCAAAACAAACACAGACAAAGTTAAAAATAAAGCACAAAAAAGTGCGAATTGCAGTTACATACGTCATGTTGTTGCTATATTTAAATTTTTATATCAATGAGTAAACATTATGCTCAATTAGTGACTCTGTGTCACCGCTCCATCAATATACTTGGGGAATTTTATTATTTTTACAAATCTACGTCACTCTCGTGGAAAATTATCAAGGTCATATTATCTTAACTTTTTAATTCTAGAGGTTAAAGTAAAGGTTTTCTTAGTTTTTTTAATTTTATAATGTTTAAGTACCTATGTAAAAGCATAATTTGATTTAGGTACCAGTGGTATTGATTATCAATACCATAATAACTTAAGTGGCGATCAAACCTTTTGAGTCTTTGATACCGCAAAAGATGCCAACTCTTGTTCTCTCCCATATTATTATGTCCCACTACTGGGGCGATAAAACATGTGTAAACAAAAAAGTTCACGTGGTCCGATTGATCGAACCATGCGGTCGAACCACGTGGCCTGGACCGATCTAACACGGTGAAGGCAAAAAATTGTGAGAAAACCAGCATAAACAAACGCAGTAAGAGGTAACGGGTATGTTTAATTACTGAGGTCCTTTTTACAACTTTACTAAAGGTTAAAATTGAATTATCTCCAGGAAATATCTCTTTAACGTATAGAACAAAATGTTCATTTATGTCTGTAAATGAAACAATTTTGTCAACTAAATTCTGTAAAAGAACAACAATCATGATTTATGTGTATGCTTCAATCTTTAAAACTACGTAACGGATATTGATACGTTGTGTTTCAGTAGGAAGGTTTATAAGTCGTTAGTAAAAATAAGTTAATTCAGGGCTTAAAAACTAAGATCTCGCGTTTCTTAAGTAAAATAACTTTATTGGGGTCTCGGACTAAGAAAATGATAAGAAGGTTTCTCCATTTCTTTAGCTTCTGCGTTAGAACGATAACAAATTTCTCTGCAATAAAGTTTTCAATCAACTTATTGAAATTGTGGAAAATGGAATGGGATTGACTTTTAACTGGAGCGAGACGTATTTTTACCAAGTTCATTTAGATTAAAAGACTTCCTTCGTTTCATTGGTTCGTAAGCGTTTTTTGGTGACAAAACATTAAATATAAATATAATAATCTTAAATACACTATTGGTAGAGATATATTTTATATATTAATATAAAATAACTACGATTTGAGATGATGAGAGATTTAGGTTTGGTTTTCGGCAATCTCCCAGGACCAAATTTTACATTGAACTAGCAGACTTGCCGACAGCTTCGCTTGCGTTTTTTTACTATATCTACTTATAGTTTATACCTGCTTAGATATTATTCGTATTATATAACGCTAAAACTTATGTAATCATTGCAATATTATTATTTTTAAAAGGTACATAAATTAATACTAATAGCATTAAATATGTTTGTTATGACGTCAATGTATCTTGTTTTATCACGAGAATTTATTGCATCATTATAAATAAACTTTAACAACTCTCTAAAATTTATCTAATTACCTTGTGGTGCCGGCTTAAGAATCACCCCATCAAAGAGATGGGGTGATTCTTCAAAGAGATGGGGTGATTCTTCCCCCATCAAAGAGATGGGGAGAATTCCACAGGTGTTGTCGATTCGACTAAGGGATTTATATACCGAAAAACAGGCAGTCGCGTCGTTCTGTGAACTGTGCCAACAATGGTCGAGTTAGGCAGTGGGATACTGCACAATACGCTCCACAGCGAGTCGTCAGTTTAAAACATTGTTAATTGTAAAATTACTGTAAATTGAAGGCATACTTGCTATCATTAACCCTCTTGGTAAGCGTGCCAATTAAACCTTATTCACGCAAGTCCTTGATTGGGTTCTATTGAGGGATTTAATTTCTCAAAAGAAATACATTTCCCTTATCTAAGAAACATCATAAACTTAAAGTTACTTAAGGTTCATAATGATGATTATGAAGTTTTGCAGAGTGAATAGAAACCACAGAGTTTAGCGTCACGATGATGATTGTCTCAATTTGCCTTTTCCCCAGGGATCGTTGTTGGTTGGACTTTACATGGTATGTATTCATCATCATCCGTGACTAATAAAGTATAGAGTTCAGAATTCAGAGCCCTAACTAAGATTTATTACAGTTTCTTAAAAACTTAAGTACAATGCTCACATCTTGATAAATAAATAAATATTGCTGGACAATTCATACAGCAACATCTAGCCCCGTGGTAAGCTCGATGTTTGCGGGTGCTAGATTTCAGATATACTTTGTACAATATAGTACATACATACGAGTACATAGTACCATAGACGAAAAATATGATAGTACCTTCATAGAGATTTTTTTTTAACATAGATAACATCCGGAACAATTATTTAGCTTTGAAAATTAATCGTAACACAAGCTTCGAGCTCACCACGGGGTTAGATGAGGCTGTGTGTCTTTTATTTAATAATTTGGAATGAAAAACTTGACAGTTATCGAGAAGATAATCATTATGCTCATCATAATTTTATTGTTAAAGAGTTTTATTAATTAGTTGATCACGGGGCATATAATTATCACGCATGTGCTTCAACCGGTATAACTATGACGCAAGATGCACGTCTTCCAAGAAAATAAAAAATATAGAAAACATTACATAAACGAGATCTTTTCTGTTTTCGTCTCATGGACGGGGTTCTCTTCACCGAAAACAACGTTAGTTTGGACTAAGTTAATTTATTCCACGAATTAATGTATGAATTAACTCTTTATTGTACTTATAACCGAAAAAAACATACAAAGCTGATATATAGATAGTCATATCAATATATTTGAGAATTTATATTATGATTAATTAAAATCTTCTTTTTCTATCTAAACTCTATGTCTAGCAGTCAATGTTCAACGAAACGATAGCTGAAATGATGACGATAATAAATAAGCCAGGTTTCTATGAAAAAAAAACTATTAACTATGTCAATAATTGACGTTGCAACCGACTTTAAATGATTTACCAAGTAAAGTGTATTACTGAGAAATTACTTACGACTTACGACACTAAATGACCTAGGACAGGGTTGCCAACTCTCGGAGGAATTCTGAATCAGTGTTACCATTATATTTATTTTTACTAATGCACTAACTAATTACTTACGAATAAACAAAGATTTTGAATATTTTATCTTATAACTACTAAGATAGGGAGCTGACCGGCTATTTTCTCATCTTTTAAACCTGCCCTGGAAAACTACAAATAGCTATTTCTAGACAAACCTATATCGACCCAGCCGTTCTCAAGTTTTAGCGTGACTAATTCATTTTTATTTATATAGATAGATGAACCATATCGTAGCAGATAATTATAAGACAGTTTTGACAGTGATCGGTAGTAGCAAAAAGTTTTGACTGACTTTCAAAAGATGACTTCGGGCACTAAATGTTGGTTCGATCTTACATTCCTTCTCACGTGCGTCAGTAATACCGGTTAGAGTTCAAGAGCAATTTAATGTAGACTTGCTGTGAGAATTTGTAGAGCATTTGACTTTTTCTATACCTAACTTAGCTTTTAATAATGGAGGCATGCAATAAAAACTAATTAATTCTTATCAGACCCAAATGTTCTTTGAATATAATTAAATAAAATATTAAAGAGATTTGAAGAGGTCAGAGAAGGCAGCGTTTTTATGAAATTTAAAAATATTTTTTAGATAAAACCATTCTATAATTCTTTGTAAAACAGAATTATGGAATTGGTTTTACCTACGCCTGATTCCGTTTTTATTTTTCAGAGAAACACGCAAATAAAAGCTTTTAACGGACAGTTCTGAGAAGCGATTCGCAAAAAAATCAAAGAATGGAAAATATCTACTAATATACAAGGGTTAACAATAATACCTACATTGAGTTGTAAGCGTCCAACAAGGTTATACTCGTAGTAGGAAAACTTTAGCTTACATTAACATGGATAGTTCATTACAGTTACATCATGAAACACTTAAGTACATAGTTAGGTATTATTCCTCATTTTCTCATAACAATTTGCCACCACTTATATCTGTCTGCTTTTTACTAGAAGATTACATACAAAGTAACAAATAAGCAAAACCGCTCAGCAATTATTATTATTTTGTTAAAATTAAAAAACTTTGATTGATGTCATTGCAGTACCTATACTTATGTACCTACTAGTTATATGAGGTCAATGATTGATGAAGATAAGTACATTACACGGATAAAAAATTTACTACTAAATATTACGACGCAAAAATAAAAGGGTTGAAATTTTTATTTGATAGAGTCTCGTGTCTTTCTAATCTTTACGTCATATATCCCATGACATCGCGCCATCTAGTCCAACGGAACAAACATCCGTTCACCGTCATTAAATACAAGTTTATCAGTCCGAAAACTAATAACATACATTAGAAACGGCGGATAACAAAAAGTTCTATGACGTCTGACCACACGGTTTGCGGTTTGACCTATGCGCGTACGCACTCATTTATATCAACCGGAGTAACCGGCCGCGCTCAGACGCAACCAAACGCTCATAGCGGACGGACGTATCGCGATAAACTTTAAAATAAACACTTCAATATGTTTACCAACCCTTTTGAAAGGAAGCATTCTGCGCTTCGGCAGACCCTGGATCGTTTCATCAAAGGAGAGACAAGGCTCAGTTTCAAGAAGAAGCCGAGTTTGACGAAGAACAGTGGCAGTGGAAGCATCTCATCCATGTCCTCAAGTTCTTCTTCCAGCAGCAAACAGTTCAGTGAGAAGAGATGAAGGAGAGTGTGATAGTGTGGTTCCAGTGAAATATTGTGGAGTTCCATATTGAATTAGGTGTGTATTGGCATCATAACCTATATTTAGTATGCTTAGACGATAGAAAAACTAGTGAGGGATAGGTAATAATTTTATTCTCAAGCTTGGAGGTAATAATTGGCTTGATAATTAAATTATCTTAAAATTTGAACTTGAAATTATACCTTCAGTAATTGAGAATGGTATTATGATCAAAGCATATCGATTCTACACTTCAGCATTATCCCCAAAACTTATTGCCTATTTGATTTGATTTGTGCAATCTCCACACATTCAAGTTTATGCTAAAAGATTCAAATTCTGATCTAATTTGAGAGACCTGTCTTACAAGTTAGGATTCCGTAAATGTTATACCTAATGTAATTTTATATCATTGTAGGTACCAACTTCATCAACTTAGATTTTCATTCATTCAAATGTATCACACAACCACATATCATATCTATATCGTAGTCTATTTTAATAGGTCATCTTTAGAAGGCTTATTACTACTAAGTATGTTTTATGGATTATCAGCTTCTGTAGTGGCCCAAGATTACTCATTTCTGCATTATAGATTGTAAACCTGGGCAAATCAAAGCGAACGAAAAAAAATCAAAATAAAAAGGAAAACTTAAATTAAAATAGTTAACAGATTATATTTTTAGAGCTCTTGACAATTAAATAGATAAAGTGACCTCGACATATATTAATTTGGTATAATCAACTAACTAAGTAGGTATTAATATGTTGATAACGCGGTGTTTCTGCAAAAAAGATGTTAGTAGGTATTTTTCTTGGCAGTCATATAGCTTGCAGGTTTCTTGGCAGTTTGATGGCGGAATGGGGATGCAAAATTACCTAATTGTACCTACCTAATACTAATAATTTAATAGTAGATAGTACCTATTGCAATAGCAGTTATAGTTTAGTACTAAATAATATAAATAGATTCGCTAAGCCCTCGTAGCTTATTACGGAAACTGATAAGAGTGAAGGTAATCCAGAGCAACATTTGTGATAAAAACCACGATTATTTAGTACATGACATGCATGGACATTTCACTCTTCAATCACTAGGTTTTAAAGTGACTTAATAGGATTTTTATCAATATAATTCTGTATCAATGATAAACAACAAACTATGTTATCATGTACGAGTAATAGTTGAATATATACTATTTTTTTTATTATACTTAACTTAGGTATAACTACGTTCATACTGTATACACAGTCTTATCAATATTCAATATTTATGCAAAATGTTGATGCAATTCTGAGTTTAATTCTATGAGCCAGGCCGCGAGTGGCAAATGAGATAAAATATTTAACATTTATTTGCAAAGGAATGCAATTTTAAGGGTTCTTTGACGGTTAGGTACCTACATAAAAAAAATAAGAAAAAATAAAAAAAATTGTCATTATTTTCATTAGTAAGTAAATATTTTGTTGCATTAACAGAACTGCATCTCTAAAATTTTGCACCATCCTACTATAAACATTAATTCAATATGTTCCTATCTATCAAAGTATTATC
Organism: Chloroclystis v-ata; assembly: GCA_963691955.1. NCBI lineage: Eukaryota > Metazoa > Arthropoda > Insecta > Lepidoptera > Geometridae > Chloroclystis > Chloroclystis v-ata. The sequence goes on along the minus strand of OY829902.1, from coordinate 1,932,426 downwards.
TTTTTTATATGTCACAGTACGTGATGTGTACATTGAACTCATTATCAATATTTCCTCTCAACTAATGATTAATGAATGAGGCCATATTCATCAAAACATTATTTATTGTCTCTGCGGTTGGTTTGCGTCAGAACAGATTTCTGATATTTTAGATCGTTATATAATATGCAGTATCATTTGATATAAATAAATAAAATAAATATTGCTGAACAATTCACACAGCAACATCCAGCTCCGTAGCAAAGAGAATATAATCACTACGTTTTACTCCGTAGCTCGATTATGTGGTGATATTTTGAAACAGACAAAAATTTCTTTTTCATTATGTACAACGGGAATTACTCACGTATTTAAATAGGAGTTAAACAACTCTCGACGTTTCGACCACATCAAGAGTAGTCATCAAGAGTAGTGAGAACCGCGCGCGCGACCTGAGAGGAGACGGAGCTCGGCGGGACGCTCACTCCTCCTGATAAAGACTACTCTTGATGTGGTCGAAACGTCGAGAGTTGTTTAACTCCTATTTAAATACGTGAGTAATTCCCGTTGTACATAATGAATAGTATAACTCACGAAAATTTTGAAAGTGAAATTTCTTTTTCGTTCAAAACTAACGTTTCTCTAGCTAGAGACAAAACGTTTAGCTCACGTTTACGCCATTCAATTCAATATAATTTATTTAACTTTTGGAACACTGGGTAGGTACACTTATTTACGTCAAATATTAATTATATACATTTCAAGGAATTGATTACAAAATAATAAGCAGATGATAACTTTCGCTTATACACTATTACATAGTAGGATTCATTAATCGATATAATTATGTATCTACTTTATCATTGTACAAATCTAACCACTATGTTCTTTGTCCACAGATAATGGACAGCAACCGGTCGAGTTCGGTCTTGGGGGCCAGAAAAGGGTCATACAAGAATGTTTAATCAAACTTGAACTTTGGGTGCAAAGAAATAAAGTATATAACTATTAGCCAGTTTGTTTTATTTTGTAGATTACTAAAATCTTTTTTATTAGCTAGAATAAACTTAGTCTTTCCTAGCCACTACTGAGGCAGCAGTGGTTGATGATGATAATGATGATTAAGGAGCCGCTTAGAGTGTAAAAGTTATTGTATCGAAAGAGTTATGCCACCTACTTGATTTCAATGTGAAAGTTATACCACATTTTGCAGATAACATCATATCTAAGCTATAATATATTTGCTACAAGGTGATATATTTCTACACATAAGACTTCTTCTAATAAACAAAACACAAGCAACTCAGTAAATGGTTTTTGACTATTTATTAATTAGTATTAATTAGTGAAAGCTTTGAACCTTTGCTTAGAAACAGCAGAGTTCTAGCGAGATCTTTAAAAAACATTGTCACGTAGGTCCGCTATTTAACAAAATTAATAAAAAGTAAAGACTACCTATATGTAAGAGTTTACTTTATTTCTTCCACCTGCTTATCACCTACTTGTAGATCTACCTATTAAACTATTTACACTCTAGATATTAATAGAACTATGGATTATAATTGTCAATCACAGACCTAAACAAACACAACGCTGTGTTGTCAATATGATTAGGATCCGTTATAACAGGTAAGAATAGTACCTACATAACTTCTTAGATTAGTATTACAGTATACTTAGATTAGTAACGGGAAATATTAAGGTTAAATTACTTAGACTCGATATTATTCAGCCAAAACTGCCAAAGCTAGAGAAGGACTGAAAATGACATTTTTAACCAAATCCATGAAAAACTTAACTTAAATTGAACTGAGCTCGTAGGTTGTAAATAATTGGATGATTGATAATAATTCTCTAGTAAAGTTTATAATAGAAATATCAATGAACTTTCCGATTAAAATAAATACAAATTCATGATGAGACAGTCAACATCGTAAACCAGTCATATTTGTTTATTGAGCAAACGTTCCACAACTGATACCAACTTACATCAGCCTACATACCCAGGGTTGATACAATGAAATCTTGTTTTATAAGATGTACTTAATATTTTAAAGACAAAAGAAAGTATGAGTTCTGTGGGGCTATTCTGCTATTACTTTAGTTCCGTCTAAGTTTGTTTAAGTTTTGTAAGAGAAATTACCTACTACCTATTTCTTTAAAAGTTGGTAAACCATAATATTATTAACTTAACAACATAGAAGATTACATTAGAAACAAAATGAAACGAATAGTTAGTTATCTTTTCACGAAACACTTGCTCCTATGTGTCAAATCTCTAGGTTAACTTACGTCAAATTATGCATCCAGCTAAGTTCTGATTGAGTTTCGATGTCACTGCATTCCTTACCAGAGTTTGTTGAGCGATACTTTATACTAATTTACGGTATGAACTGAGAAAACTGTTGACAACCTTAGGTATTTGCGTTCGCAACATTATTTTCCATTTGCAGTCAACCTTATTTTAACAGGCATATTATTTTCAACCCCACTGCTCAATGCCAAAATCTTTTAAATAGGTCGCTATTCAGTCTACGTTTCAAAGCTGTTAGTGAATATATTAATATTGCACGACCTGGCATTATATACATGCTGATAAATAAAATAAGAACATTGAAATTTTATGGGACTAAAGGAGTAAATAAGGGAATAATAAATAACTACATTTGTACTGAACCATCTTAATGGATGATATCAAATATTTATTTTGTTTTATATATTTTTCTAACCTTCCCATAAAAAATATTTTAAGACCAAAATCAGCTAAATCAGTCCAGCCGTTCTTTAGTTTAGCGAGACTAACGACCAGCAATTCATTTCTATATTAATAATTTCGTGCAGGGGTACGGTAGACTCGATCGAAACCTTATTTAAATAACAAAACATAAAAAAATATTGATTTTGAGTCGACAACATTATGTCCGGAAAATTCGTATTATGGAGAATTTCGTTAAATTCCGACTGTAAATTATACAATAATAAACAAACAGCTGTCGCCATTTTCGGTGTCAACAAGCACGTTCCGTTTCTTAGATACGCACATTGCGTTCGTCGCCCCAAAATGAATCCATCACAAAGAACTGAAACGAAACGTCTTGATATTATTTTTCTGTGGCCGATTCAACCACAGAAAAATAATATTAGTTTCCTTTTTATGGCTCGATGATATTGTTAAGGCTGCTGGTTCACGACCGTAATACCTGGAGGTCGTTAAGGGAAGGGAGGCCTATGTCCAGCGGTGGACGTCCGACGGCTGACATGATGATGACGAAGTATGTATTTTGTCATAAGGTATTAAATAATTATCCTTGAAACAGTTTAACTTATAAACTGATAGGTGTCTAGATGACATTTGTCAAAATGACAGCTGTCTAAACTGCCACAACTCTGAAACGGCTTGGCCTAGAGATGCCGTACTATTTCAACATTTACGTTGTCAGCTGTCAAACTTTAAACTGCCATAACTCTGAAACGGCTGGACCTAGAGATGCCCTACTAAGCTCAATCGATAGGTGTTAGAGAGGGCAACATTTTTGATGACAGCTGTCAAACTTTAAACTGAAACGGCTTGGCCTAGAGATGCCGTACAAAGCTCAATCGACAGGTGTTAGAGAGAGCAACGTTTTCAATGACAGCTGTCAAACTTTAAACTGCCATAACTCTGAAACGGCTTGGCCTAGAGATGCCCTACTAAGCTCAATCGACAGGTGTTAGAGAGAGCAACGTTTTCAATGACAGCTGTCACACTTTAAACTGCCTTAACTCTGAAACGGCTTGGCCTACAGATGCCGTACAAAGCTCAATCGACAGGTGTTAGAGAGAGCAACGTTTTCAATGACAGCTGTCATAATTTAAACTGCCATAACTCGGAAACGGCTTGGCCTAAAGATACCCTATTAAGCTCAATCGACAGGTGTTAGCGAGGGCAACGTTTTTGATGACAGCTGTCAAAATTTAAACTGCCATAACTCTGAAACGGCTTGGCCTAGAGATGCCGTACAAAGCTCAATCGACAGGTGTTAGAGAGAGCAACATCATAATTAGAACACGGTTCTTCAGTTTTTCTTTTTATCTATACTAATATTATAAAGAGGAAAGATTTGTTTGTATGTTTGTTTGTTTGTTTGTAACGAATAGGCTCCGAAACTACTGGACCGATTTCAAAAATTCTTTCACCTTTGGAAAGCTACATTATCCCCGAGTAACATAGGCTATATTATATTTTAAAAAAAGTTAGGGATCCTTACTAAAACTCCAATAATGTAACATAAGGTGTAAAAAAATGACCTGAAAAATTCCTTACGTCGCGTGCGCTGCGAAAACTATTGATGATAGAACAAAATCATGTACTACGACTTTGCAGAACTCATTATTATCTACAAAAAATGTCGCGACAGCATATGTCTAAATATTATAGTTATGTCACAGTAAGCAGTTTTTTATTCTAAAATATTAATTTATATATGCCGCCTCTTGAAAGGGTCTTCATTTGTACCTTGGTATTAATCCTTATCAAAATAAATTACTTTATATTCAAGACAGCTTCAATACCTTTTTATAACTTTTTGAATTATTCAATTCGGACATTTCATTCGGAAGATATCACGAGTTTAAAAATGCAAGTATCAGAAAAAAGTCTAGAGGTTGTCGCTCACCGCGCTCAGCTAGCCAGCATGCGATGTAGACTCCATGTAAGCGTCACTGGGGTACGGGGGGGAGTCAATGTAATGTAATATCCTAATCCTAACATAGGCTACTTTTTACCGCGGAAAAATACGTACCTACTTCCAAAATATATGCTTACGTGGTAAAATTCGATTTCGATGAAATTTAGTTTGTTGATATGTAGTTGCAAATAAAAGTATATGGCGAGACGAAGTTCGCGGGGGCTGCTAGTTATCAATAAACCTATTTATTATTGTACAGCACAGCTACACTATTATTGATAATCATTGAATTCCATTATGTTGACTTATGTTAACATAAACATAGCTTAATTCTTTTGACCTTGGAGAAGGCCCTGTGTCCCAGCTGTGGAAACGTAATAGTACCAGCTTGACTTAGTACAGATAAAATAAAACACGACGGGAAGGTAAAAATTAAGGTTTTCAAATTTCACCCGAGCGTAGCCGGGTTTCCATCTAGTTTATTAAAATAGATTTATCTATACTTATAAATAAACCTACTTACTTGCAAGATATAAAGTCAACATTGATAACATTATTATTGAGATATTCAATGCGCCGGCAGTTGCGGGTTAGTTAAGGGCATCCTCGCATTTATCATCACAGCTTGATTTATTAAAGGAGATTACGGTGAACCGAGATTAATTTATAGACTCCTGATAATTTCGCAGTTAAAAGCGGAGCTGAACTTAAAAATAACTGGTAATATTTCGTCACCAGGCGGAAGTAGGATTAAGTATAAGTTTTATTGTTTTTATTGGTGGGGTTTTTTGAAAAATAGGGAAACATTAAAAGCTTATTAGCGATCTTTATTGAAAAAGTTTGTGCTCTTTCAAATAATTCAAATTTCACACTAGGTACGTGTAAGCAAGAAAGGAAATCGTTTTTATATGGATATTGTTAAATGACTTATAGGTACGTGTAAACTGCAAATAGCTATTTATATAAGAAAATAATGTGCTTACTAACTTACTTAATAATATTTCGTCACCAGGCGGAAGAAGGAATATGTAAGTATAAGAATATAATTATTCATATTATTTACACTTACTTAGCACATTATCTTCTTTAGTTTATGACAAGTCTTCGCTAACATCAGTATTAAAGCTAATAAGAGTTACAATAGCATCAATCTCTATGCTCTGTCTCGCTAAATTCCCGATGTTTTAAGCTCGAGATACTACACCAGGTGTGTAAAGCCTAGGCCCACCTGCCAAATAAAACCTGCGATTTCGAAATTCTGCGAAATATTCAAACGTCTTTTATAATATAAACTTAATGGTTTGAAAGATTTCTAAGAAAATATTCTGTTAATAGCAATATATTGATAAATTAGGCGTAACGGTGTAAAAAATATTGAACACATGATTTGCGTAGGTAATTTATTTCTATCATAATCGCCTATATTGATCACCAATAAATAAATTTAATACGAAATCATTTCTATAATAAGGTATTTACTAAGATTGGATACCTTAGCAGGGTTATCATCGGGTGAGATCATGCGCCAACGTCAATTCTAAAACGAATAAGTACAAAATTGGCATGATGTTGCCAGATTAATAAGTAAAATATAGGACGGTACGCAAGGAGGACCCAGTGGGCAATGAGCCCGGAAAACGATTTAATCCACATTATAGTAGTTTAGTATTGTATTTATAGTATAGTATTTTATAGTCGTAGGGTGGGTTCAAAAGGTGAGAAAACATGTGAGTAAGCGGACGAAGCCGTGGGCAGGTCAGCTAGTCTAACATATAATTATATGTATAATTGGAATTTATACATTATATAATGCAGACAATACCTATTAGTGTTAGTCTAAGAGCCAAACAGAAGCTCGTAGTGGTTACTAAGTAGGTGTAAATTTTGAGTTGGTAAATAATGAACGTCTGGGGTAGCATGAAACAGAGATAACATTTACGTATTCGGTTAAATTTGTATTTGTAAAGGACAAAGGAAAATGTATTTCTCAAGTAATGTGTCTGTTTACAGTAGCCAGTGGTACATTCCCACAGCTGGGACACAGAGACTTCTCTCTTGACGAGGCCTTAATTCACCACGCTGGCCAAGTGCGGATTAGTAAATGACACCATGTCCTTCAAACTTTTCAAAGTCCTCAGAACATACCGGTTTCCTCACGAAGTTTGCCTTCACCACGTAGTTTTAAAGTAGGTACACATCATTTTTCACCAACTCATCTGATAAGCATTCTTATTTCACCAAATTGGTTCCATTGGGGAAACCCGATTCCAGAAACGGGACATAATAATTATGGGTTATTTTAATGATGATGATGAACTGTCCATAGGCACAGCTGTGTCCCGATATCTTATCAACTCATAGGTCACGTAAAATAAGACGATACGTATTAGGTACAGTAACATGTGATAACTTAACCCTCGTCGCGATAACTTAACGGATAAAAAGGCCCGGCTTCGACGAAATATTACGGTCACTATGGTAATCTCGTAAGTGGCTGAGGGTTGACACAGACGGGGCCAGATGACAGATGATCTGTTTAAGCACGACGCAAGATGTTATCGTTTTGAAGAAAAATAATAAAAACAAAGCTTTATTTCTATACTAATATTATAAAGAGGAAAGATTTGTTTGTTTGTAATGAATAGGCTCCGAAACTACTGGACCGATTTCAAAAATTCTTTCACCTTTGGAAAGCTACATTATCCCCGAGTAACATGGCTATAATATAGCAAAGAAAATTGCGGGAAAGTGTAAAACGCGGGCGAAGCCGCAGGGCGGAAAGCTAGTATTATATAAAGTCGTATAATTTTCATTAATAAACATTAGCATCTCGATTAATGAATTAAAGAAATTAGGTACGGGAAAAAACATCACAACGGAGCAACAATAGAAAGTACCTACCTTGAAATAGAATAATAGCATAGATGAACTGCTTACAAGCTATAGACATAATAAATTATAGTGATTAATAATAGGCAAAAAAACTAATTGGCCGCTTCAACAGATGCAATAACAAGGAACTTAGCTGTCACGCGAACCCAATCATGAAGGATGCAAGATAGTCAGATATATAACTAAAATCGAACTAAAGTCTTTTAAATAACTAATAGCCACCCTCACCTCGAGTACCTAATTAGACTTATAAACATTCTTCTTGAATTACTCTACACTTTTATTTAAAAAAAACGCATCAAAATCCGTCGGAACAAAGTTTTGTACTATCTGCAGATTTGTTCCGGGTGTTCTAGGTGTGAATGATAAAAATAAATGTAATATTAGATCACGTATTTAGATATCTCGTACCCGTAACACAAGCTTCGAGCGAGCATACCATACCACAGGACTAGGTGTTGCTGTGTTAATTGTTCAGCAATAGTTATTTATGTATAATGTGCAGATATATGCAGTTTTAGCCAATAAACGATTATTAGCTTCGTTTACCGAGAAATAATTACTTAGATACCTGTCCCAAGAATCTGTTCCAATAATCATTATACCTCAGGATGGCAACTTAAATTATCAGGTTAACATAAAATGGATTACCTCGTATATATTACTAATAACTAGGAAGGCATAATTTACTTAAAAGGTATTATTATAGTATTTTTATTTATAGCATAATAATGACCCGTGCGTGATTTCTTACTAATATTGAGGACGGCTAGAAACAGAGGAGGTTCGGACTAAAGAGAACGAGTATAGTTTTCCTCAGACTGTAGATAATGAATTAATAATTAATTTAAATAATAACAGTTAATTTTCAGAAACAATGTTGTATATATTTTTAAGGGCTGTGGATTTTACAAAAAATTTTTTTTTATTTAACACAAGCTTTGAGCTTACCACGGGGCTAGATGTCGTTGTGTAAAATTGTCCAGCAATATTTATTTATTTATTTATTTATTTTATTTTGCTAAATAAATAAATTAAATAATACAATAGCAATAATAATGTTTATAAAATAATCCACAACAATACTTACAAATTTCAAAATTAATTACGTAATATAAATAAATAAAAATAAATATTGCCGGACAATTCACACAGCATCATTGGTAATTTGATTGAATATTGATTTAAATTTACAATAATACATAGTTTCAATAAATTAATTACACAAGAAACAAAAATATATAACACGATCTTAGGCAGATTATTATGTGCTTTAGGTAGGTATCATAGGCAGGCAGGTACTTTACAATGTAGCCTACATTGTAGAGTAGAGCATCCTAGTGGCGTATTCATTAATTATAATGAATCAAGTTCCTCTAAGTAATTAAATGTTCGTCGCAGCTACCGTAGTTGTTGGGAAACCCCTCAGTGGCGTGTGAACACTGAGGTCAAGTAATTGTTTATAGTGTCTTGTTATTGTCGAAACATGGTAGGGACGTCGTTATACTTTTTTATGTGTTATGGTTTCTTATATCCAGATAGAACTTGGATGGTGATTTGGGTGCGTAATTATAACACCTTGATATCTCAAATTCAAATTCAAATTATATTTATTCAAACTTTAGGAACACTAGGTACACTTAGTTCTCAATAGCATTATCCCCAGAAATATAATATCCTCCGAAGATCTTAGTAAATAGGCTACCTAATAGTAAAAGTAACTACATTAATAGTTAAGAGAACAATATTTTTATTTTATCAGACACCAGCTTTGCATTTACCTTATCTATTTTATTTATTTGTCCTGGTTCTAAGCTATGTACCTCTTAACCAATTTTCAGTCTAATTAGTCAGCCTTCTTCAGTAATAATAACACGATTTTCTTTTATATAAAAGATACTAGCTTTCCGCCCTGCGGCTTCGCCCGCGTTTTACACTTTCCCGCAATTTTCTTTGCTATATTATAGCCTATGTTACTCAGGAATAATGTAGCTTTCCAAAGGTGAAAGAATTTTTGAAATCGGTCCGGTAGTTTCGGAGCCTATTCATTACAAACAAACAAATCTTTCCTCTTTATAATATTAGTATAGATATAGATAGATAGATGGAGATCTAATTCGTGCATGATTTATAAGTGGTATTTTTTTTACTGGTTTATAGGATAAAGCGTATAATAAGATTAAAAAATCTTAAAAAATACGCAAAAATATAGGTAATTGAATCACAATATTAAACCTTTAATACGCTCTCAATGCTCCTAATCAAACAATATGTAATTAAAAATAATCAGTGGCGTGGGATACAACGTGATTTTCATTTCATGATTTACAATTTTTATAGACGGACATTTACAGATTAATACACCATACAATACATAATTTCGTCCAACGGATTCGATTCTCCCCGATGGTACTAAGTCATCATCGAAGTGTATCTTTTATGTAGGTTATTATTTTTGTTTTTATCCTATTGTTTATTTTATGTGTGATTAATTAGTAAATAAATGTATGTCTATGTTTATCACCATGTCCACGCTTACCAGGTAGGTTGGTATTCGCAGTAAGTTGGTTCATTACGCAGAACGACGCAGTTGTTTGCGTTCTGGTACCCGACACCGGCCGGAAAAGATAGGTTAGTACTATTCTTAGACCGGCACAACACGGTAGTGGATACGTATATAACTCATAATTTTATAAATCTCAATGATAAAGTGCCAATAAATCTTACCTATCGAACAGACCACCGGCGTTATGAAATAATGTGGTAAGATGACAGATCAATATCCACCGAGTTAGGACGTTTCAAAACGATTGCAATACGTGGTTACCTACCCATCATTGATTGTAATATGAACCTTGCTGGAAATGGAATAGGATGTGAAATAGACTGTGAATGTAATGGATATGTGAGATTAGTGAGTATAATTTCGTTATAGGTCAAATGTCGAATTCATTGACAAAAGTCATTGACAATATGAGCAGTGAAAACCTAAATTACGTTTACAAAATTTCTTAATTTCTTGAACAATATGGATCACAATTACCTACCTCTTAAGGAACTCCCTCTCTTCTTTAAGATACTTCTACTAAGTATAATAGTAATTATAAAATAGCAATAGTTAAGAGCTTGTTAAAATTATACCTACTGTTATGTATTACATATATCGACTGTCCCTAAGTACAGTATCGAAAATGAAAATTGGCAATTTTTTTTTATTTGCTGAATTGACTTATTTTTATGTGTTCTTTAATTGGATGAAAAGAAAAATTAATATTTTTCATTAGTTTCTCCTCTAGCTAAACGTATACAATCGAATGTAACATTTTGTTCAGACGTAGGATATCGAAAATTAAGTTTCGAGCGTATACGCTGTGCTGATCACTATGCAAGCGAGACGAAACTACCGCTTTCGCGAGTATACGTCGCGTCGCTCGCTATAAAAATATATTACTGAAATAATTAACGGTTATTTAATGTAATAATAATCCTAGTTTAACAATGTTTTAAAAACATTCATAAAAACCTACTGTGTGATCTCCGCGTAAAGTATTGATAGTGACCGTTTCAATATTTTACGCCGAGACAGTAAGAGACTTTTGCATCGAATGTACCAGTTTCATCAGTTTACGTTGCAATTTCAAAATGTTTTCTTATCGAAATTGCCACATTCAATAGTATACCACGTATTAACAGTGCATAAATGCTATCGAATGTCAATTTATTTATCTTATATACATTCAAATACAACCGAAAGTACAACCTAATAGATAAATAATTTAAAGGCGAGCGATCTAGTTCGGCTGGCGAAAATTGCGGGTAAAATTCCCGCCTTTAGGACAAATGTTTATACGATCTATAGATTATAATCTATGTACCTTCCTTTAAAAGAAAATCTATAAATATAATAATGTAAATAAGTCATCATAACACAAACTCTGTTTACATTGGGTTAGATGATGCTATGTGGTTTTTACAACATTATTTATTTAATTTCGTCTACTTTTGATAGCTAAATTCAAGACAATATTAACGTTAAAATATTTAGTGACATTACCTGTAGCGTTTATCAGTGTGGCTAGTGATTAATAGGAACGTATACACGTTACCAATTTTACTTAGGACTACTTACGACTTATTTTATTTTAATCTTCATTTCCTACCACTAAACTGTAACTTTAGAGATGCTTTAGATGATTTCACTTTATTGGAAAGAATGATCGACGATAACCCATCACGAAATACGACAGTCTCGCCAAGCATTATTGTGTTTAAACCAAACAAAAGTCTAAACAGTGACAGTAAAACGAAGATCAATCTTTACCTAGAGAATCTAAGCCAACCTTAGGAGAGTTATAAGCAGCTGGCTCAATAAAAGTACCCGGAAGTGGTTTGCTCAACATTTGATATTCAGATAATCCTTAATTCTCCTCATGGAGTTATAGGTTTATTTTACTACAAGAGAAAGTTAATTATTTATTTTATTTTTTGGCACAAAAGAGGCATTTTGTTTTGAGGACAAAATGCACGGCTAAAATAGAGGCAATAAAGAGTCAAGCTGCCTGATGCACTTTATAAAATGTATAGTCAAAAAGGGTGGTAAGAAATTTTGATGTTGCTTAGATAACTGCTTAGGCTATAACATATACAGAGTTTATTTATTTATTGCATACATAAACATTCTACAATGTTAAGCTTAAGTGGTAGATTGCTTTATGTTAGTACATGTACCGTGTTAGGGTGAAACAATTGTGGAAGTTATGGATGGACATAACTCACAGATTTCTTGAACAAGGCCATGCCCAAAATGAAGGTGATACGGTTCGTCCGTATTGAACGAGAAAATAAAAATAATAAAGGCTAAAGGAATCCTCATTTACACCCTGGATCTGTGGTATGCATTGGTCAGGTAAGCCAAAATTGAGGGTAAGTCCTACAACGTTATTGAAATAACACAAGGCGATATTTAAGGTTAAGAAAAGAAGACCCAAACTGTTTGTATTTAAAATATAATTTTAATAATTACAGTCACTTGTTAAATACGTTACAAGATACAAAAAGGGTCAGAGAGGAGCAAGATGTATTATAATAAATAATTTGTACAGAGATGTATGTACCTTTGCCCGAAGCTAAATACAAGCACCTGATGTCTATGTGTAATTTTGGGGTATTACCTTTAGGTAATACCATCACCAATTATCATAGAACCTTAAGCATGAAGAAAATTTAGCCGATAAATATGATGACTCAAACTTAAGTCTGAATTCGTTCTAATTTTGCTTACATTGATTAGAAGTGTACTTTTGTTAAAATATATTATTTTATTTTAATTGTTTGTCGATTTTAGTAATAATCAGACCTAATAATCTATTATTTAGTCATTCCTGTCTTTGTACTACATATTACATATGAAAATAATGAACTTTTATTAACTTTCTAGAATATTATCTTTGACCAAAATGATAGGAGTACAATCGAATATACAGATTTCTACCACGTAAACTAATGAAATTACCACATTCGATAAAAATATAGGGTAAAATTTCTAAGTATACTGTCGAATTGGGTAGTTTCGATGTTTTGAGGGCTAGTTTGTACGATGTAAGCTATTGAAACTGAAAAATCCTAGAATCTGTTGAGAATTTCTTATTACCGTTAATATCCAAAGTTTAAGTACAAATTGAAGCCGCTATCCTGAAAAAATTGTCGATCTGCCTCTTTCAAATAAAAAGATATTCCAAAAAGCAACCAATTCCAACTTCAAGTGGCCGTCCTGAAAAGTAGCCATTTTCAGATTCGATACTGTACTTAGGGACAGTCGATATATAACATTGAAACATCAATCTAGCTCTGCCCTTCTTGTGATAAACAGCGTAAGTGCATCGCGGCATATTTCGAGGATATTAATAAGCTAAGCTGTTTATCGTAAGAACGGCATAGCGGATGACTGATAGTGATAATAAAAACATCTGCAATAGATGCCACTTCCAACTGGAATACACAGGTTTATTAACTACCTATGTATTAAGTTAAGTAGTTGTCCATTTGTAAATTACATGGTAATATGTAACTATTTTACTTTATGGGCCGCTTTAACCAAGCGAACTAATGTAAATTGCTTCTTACTATTCGAAATTTCGCTACGCATTCAATTTGTCGGCTCGAAGCACCAATTATTTTCTTATTCGAAAACACTCCGTTCGATATTTTCAAAGAAGATGTATTTACCTTAAAATAAATAACCTTTATAAATAAATAAATAATGTTAATAAACCTTTAGATCAAGGGGTGAGAAATTCGGAGTTTTTATTTTAACCCTTTATAAGGCATAAGCATCTAGGGGGGTTACAAAAAAACTTTTATAGTTTTAGAATGGTTTTTTATTGCTTTTCACAAAATAACAAAAAAAAATTCAAAAAGTTAAAAAAAACATGGTGGTAAAAATCTTCCCTCTGCCCGCGTGGCTATACTAAATCTCAGTACTTAGTATACTACTTAGTAGGCTTAGTGGAATATCCTCAGGTGAACTGCGGGGCTGAACTTCGAGCTCTGATACGGAGGGTGTTGGGCTATTGTTTATTGGTGTTGGGATTAGGTGACGGTGGCATAAGGATCGTCATAATTTTCTAAAATTTTTTGAAGTTTTGCAGTACTGTACGAAACCTCGTTTTGATCCGATTCTAAATCGTCATTCGACACATTGGGATCATCGGGGAAATCAAATATCGCTTCCAATTCTTTATCTATCTCATTTTCGTAATATTCTGTAATAAGCAAAAAAGAAAACATGCATAACATTGCTCACACCACAGACAAAGGAAATATTAGTATCGAAAACAAAAATAACCCACACGGGCAGCGGGAATATATTTACCACCACAAAAGAAGCGTATAAAAAAAAATCACAGGTCCAAAATCCAAAATTTGTCTGAATTCTAGTATATTACATATTAGACAATAAAAGTTAGAAAAACTTACCTTGTGAAAGTTGCTAATTTTGAAGATGTATAAAGATTTAACAACAGGTGCCGAAATTCACTCATTTATAAACTTCTACCATCCACTGACAGAAAAAAAAATTACAGGTTTTCAATTGTCATAGATAAATAATGTCAAAAACTATCATCAATTATATTTCCATAGATAAAGTAAACGATTTCACGTTTCGTTTCTCAAAAATTTCAAAAATATATGGTGGGAAAAATATTCCCTCTGCCTTAAAAAGGGTTAAAGATAAATATAGGAAACTTTTTGTAAAATGTGTTACATTCAGGTGGTAATGGAGAATGTTATAATCCGCGCACTTAAAGAATTTATTTATAAATGGCGTCCGCTCGCATACGTTCTCGCTCACTCTCTATCGCTGTCTATACTTTTATCCTTGTTGTGCCAATCGTACCATACGTACCCACCGCCATTTTCAAATCAATTTTCTATCTGCGCGGGTTATATATGACTCAACAATTTTTATCCATTTAGGACATACAATATAATAATTCTAGTTAATAGAATATTACTTAAAAAAGTTCTTTTAAAGACAGAAGAGAGACTGCAGATGATCAATTGTTTTTATAAATCAAGGCTTAGTTTTATTCATGAGCATATTTACGTTACCACTGCTGGTGCACAGGGACTTGTTCGAGAGAGATTAGTATTAGTAGTTATTTCACCACGCTGGCCAAGTGCGGGTTGATTCATGTCCTTCAAACTCTCAAAGAACTTGCCTATTTCTTCTTTACCGTTAGGGCACGTGTTTTTAAAGCGCACATGAATTTTTCAAGAAGAAAAATCCTGAGATGCGCAGCGGGGTTTGATTGAACACACGACCTTCAGAATGAAATTCCAGTTCCCACTTAACCACACGACTTACTTACTTTTATTAATCAAACATTTTTATTTAAGTAGTTAGACAGTTGAAAAACCACGGATGTGTTAATTCGCCTAAGGTTCACCGAGCTGTTATGTAACTCAACCATAAGAGCCCTTAAGCTAACTCTGTAAAATGCTGCGAGGTCGTGTGACCAATCCGCCTACCTGTATTGCTAAATGTTTCCACCGCGCACCGGTATGTAGCCGGGGTGTCTCAACACGAAGGTCGATGCGTTTGGTTACTATGCAAAATATACTAACGTAGGTGCTACCGTTTGAGTTATTTTCTCCAGACTATTTAGTTAGCGTGTGTGATGCGTGTGCGTGTGTGTAGCGTAGTGACCGTGTTGGCTTAGTGGGAAAATACACGACTTTCATTCTTAAGGTCGTGTATTCAAACCCGACACGCGCCATTGGATTTTTCACAGGTCGAATTTGACACAGTTCACTGAACTATTCTACTGTACGTCTTTTCTTTTAGTCAGTTTATCGACGTGAGATGGTGTACTATGTTTAGGCCAGTACCACAATCGTCACTCGATCATCTGAACCCCATTATCTAAAATGACAAAAATCGTTATACTTATAGGTACCTACCTAGTCTCTTGAACGAACAATTAGAATTTTATCGTTAGATCGCAGTTAATGGTTCACTTGGTTGCAAGTCTTGATGGAGTCATTTAGCTATAAAGTGTATGATGAACTTTTTATGGCAATGTCACTTATTGTCCTTGATGTACTGTAATTTTAGAGATATTGTAAGAATTCGAGTTTATGATTATAGGCAATTTGTCCAATGTCAGCGCTTATCACCCTAGAACGCCTTGACAAATTGCGTTTTTATATGCGCTCAAGTTAAAGCGAGATTAATTGGTATCAAACATAGGGTAAACAATCTATACTTGCTTGCAACTTAATCGACTCAAGTCAATAATATGTTATTTTTCGTGGAACATATTTTTATTTTTTTATATTTTGACTCTATTGAAGAACTTAGTAACCTTTTTTTACTTTCCTTCTTTTAAAAAATAAACATGAAAATCTGAAAAGCGGTGTCACGAAAAATATTTGCTGCTGTATACTGACTTGAGTCGATTTTGTTGCACGTAAGTAGTATATCATTAAACACACTCGTTCGTTTGAAAATATTCTTAAAAATAATATTGGCCGTGATAAGCTTTATATGGGTTGTAGGTACCTATTTACTTTGTTAGGTTGTATTTTTATGTTAACGCGTTTGCCTCATGAGAATCTAATGGCAAAAATGATTTCGTAATGGAAAATATGGAAAACACTTTATTTAATATATCCATTAATCATATTTTTGTATTAATATTAATCTCCGTGATAATTAGGGAGGATTCTGACAGCCATGATCATCTCACCCATACAGACCCACACGGGGGTTATGGGATAATTAGGAATTATTTTGTCAGGATAACGTAGGATTAGCGGTGGTCATTATGGGAAATAAACATTATTGTTTGTGTTATTTTGTTCCCTAGGCGTAAAAGGAATGTTTATTCACAATTGTGAAATATTAAAGCGTTAAAATAATTAAAATAAATTACTACGTAGGTGCCTACATAGAGACGTATGTTATAGATATAAAATTCTAGTTCTGAATGGGGGAACCGTGATGTAACCTAGATGTCCTTAACCCACACTATGATACTAATAAAACTAGGTACCTCGTCTACGGATGAAGGTCTGTAATTGCGCTCTTAGAATTTCTATGAAATAGCAAGTCATTCTACTATACTTACTACAACTTCAATAGTCAACAACATTGCGTCATAGTGATCATAGTGAGTATAGTCCGGGATCCGTAGTACATTGGAATCAAGTGATTACTAACAAGCTAATTTTTCGTGAGTAGCTTAATTTTAATGAGACGCCCAAAAATATCCTATACTCAACTTTTGATTGTGGTAGCTAACAGAGATATCGAGGATTAAATATGTCGATTTGATGATCCAAAAAAATTGATAAGTAACCGGTTGTTTTTTAGTTATATCGTAAGATAATGATCTAAATTATATGAAAAAATATTTGTCCTACAAAACCTATGGTTTGATCAAAGAGTCCCCCATTTCCAAAATGTATCGAAAACGAGGTCAAAATAAATGATTACTAACCAGCTGATTTTTTGTTGTATACTTAATTAATATTTATAAAATCTAACGGACATATTGTCCGACAAATTTCGTGGTACGTTATCCCGGTCCTACGCCTAGACATTGTTAATACCACAAGACCAATTATCTCATTAGTAACTGTAGGACAAAAATATTACTGAATAGGTTAGTGTGTTCCTTGCCCAAATGTAACAATGTCCTACAAAAAAACAGGTAGGTATCGCTAGTCCGACAAGAATTGTAATTTTTAAGTTTGCCTATTTGTAACATAGAAAGTTAAGTCGGCGTCAGTGTAACAACACACCCGCAATAAAATATAATTTGTAATTATATCGAAGACATATTTCGTCTGTTATCGCATCTACTCAGTTGGCGTAATGGCAAGGATCGAACTCCTGTCACTGACTGGTGACTGTGCGTCACCGAGTTCGATCCTCCGAAAGAGAGTTCTTTTTGTGATTATGGATAAGATAGTGATTTTTTTAAATTTAAATAACTTTATTTTATATGGATTTTTTAAATATTTTATTTAAAATCTTAGTGCGGTTCACACACTACATCTACGTAACAATTTGAACAGTTTAGCTTTTATAGTTTCGAAGTAAAATGGCTGTGACATACGGACGGACGGACAGACGGACGGATGGACAGACATGACGAATCTATAAAGGTTCCGTTTTTGCCATTTGGCTATGGGACCCTAAAAATAAGTTATTATGACTGGTTGGTAATAATCTATTGTGACCTCGTTTTCGATACATTTTGGAAATGGGGGACTCTTTGATCAAACCATAGGTTTTGTAGGACAAATATTTTTTCATATAATTTAGATCATTATCTTACGATATAACTAAAAAACAACCGGTTAGTAATCATTTTTTTTGGATCATCAAATCGACATATTTAATCCTTGATATCTCTGTTAGCTACCACAATCAAAAGTGGGGTATAGGATATTATTGGGCGTCTCATCGAAACGAAGCTATTCACGAAAATTCAGCTTGATAGTAATTATTTTTACATCGAGGATGTGTACTACAACTTTGGACCGTAGGACCGGGATAACGTACCACGAAATTTGTCGGACAATATGTCCGTTAGATTTTATAAATATGAATTAAGTATACAACAAAAAATCAGCTGGTTAGTAATCATTTATTTTGACCTCGTTTTCGATACATTTTGGAAATGGGGGACTCTTTGATCAAACCATAGGTTTTGTAGGACAAATATTTTTTCATATAATTTAGATCATTATCTTACGATATAACTAAAAAACAACCGGTTACTTATCAATTTTTTTGGATCATCAAATCGACATATTTAATCCTCGATATCTCTGTTAGCTACCACAATCAAAAGTTGAGTATAGGATATTTTTGGGCGTCTCATTAAAATTAAGCTACTCACGAAAAATTAGCTTGTTAGTAATCACTTGATTCCAATGTACTACGGATCCCGGACTAGTATGTAGGTACTAGATATTTAAATTCTAATGTTGTTGGTTACATTTTATGCGCTTTTATTGTCTTACACCGGATATCGTAATAGTGCACAAAAAACACATAGGCTACAGGTAAACTATACTTATTTGAATTAAATCGATTCCATCGATGCAACGCAGAAAAATATTTATTTTTTAACTATTTTGCATATAATTATGTATATTTATTTCTTAAATATTTTGCATAAAATATATTCTTTAAAATAATATTGGCCGTAATAAACTTTATAAGGGTTGTAAGTATTTACTTTGTTAGGTTATATATTTTTTTTAATTTATTTCTTAAATATTTTGCATATATTTGAAAATGTAGTAAATGTTGTGTTATGTAGTAAAGTACTCAATATAAACATTATTGAATTCCTATTCATGCCTTGATTAAAATAAAGTAGAGTTAAAATTCTCTCTACATTGATAATGACTGGTATAAAATATAGATACATAGGTTGCTTTAACACATAGATGAACCCCACCTTTAACATTAACGACTCCCACTAGAAGAGATAGGGTGGTAGGTACTACTCTTATACCGACACCGCACTACCCAACAAAGTCATAAACATATACAATCAAAGGAATTATGATATCACTCGTTCTCTAAGATCTATATTTAACCAGTTCGATGGAAAGATTTTAAAGTTTAATTTATTCCAAAAAGTTTATTTCCAAGATCTTTTACAGAGTCATCTTCAAAGAAAACGGAGGTAACCCACATCCTTGTTTGATCGGCAAATGAAACCTTGCGCGTATTTGAACAGTGTCGTCAGTGCACCGTCAGTGGAACGAGCGCTGGGATTTACCTGCAGCTGTCCTACCTTGAAACTTGCGAAGTGAATCACTGGATACACTCGCTACATGTATTACAGAGTACCAAGTATATACTCTCTAAGTTTAGTAGTTTTTAGAGTAGGATCTGAGACTATGACTTAGTTCTTTCTTAGGATACCTGTCAGCATATTATTTGCTCCATATGGCTCCATATTATGCTATCATTTGAAAATCATATTTTTTATCATTCACATGTTCCTTTTTCATAAATAACATTTATCTTAATTTTATAATTTCTTTTTAATAAACAAAGATGGTCATAGAGAATTAAATGAAACACTTACTTAATATGTATATTCAAAAAAAAGGAAAATCTCCTACATTTATTTTATAAAATAGCAGGAAAATTCGCATCGAAACTGACTGAAACAGTTTTTCTCAGAAAAGTTGTAGGTTTTCAGTCAGCTGGACGTCCTACGGCTGAAATAATAATGATGATGATAAGTTATTCCAACAAAGTAGTTTACATTTTACCTTAGCCAGTTACTCCTTATAAAATGTTGAAATAACCTTTTGTTTGCAAGTAATCAGCGAAAATTCTAGATGAAGGTGAATGGAACCGGTTTGCGGTGCAATAAGTGTATTGCGATCGTTTTTCGTGTGCCAGACTGTACCGCTTTACTGGGGTCACTAACCTGCTTGTTGTCTGTATGTACGCTACTTGCTTGGAAAATGTTTTAATTTCAGAACAACGCTCCCGCATGGAAAATTTTTAAATTGACCGGCTGATAAATGAAGACAAGGCTATATCGGAGAGAGGTCCTATGCGAATTCTTTGTTATAACAAAATATTAACATTTCTAAGTCGCATATAAATTTGTTCCGAATAAGATTTTTATGTTATAAAATGTTTTCCGTTTTATAAAATCACCAAAATTCTAGGGTTATTTTTTAAATGTAAGGAGATAGAAGAATTAATCTCGTATTAAAATAATTAATAAATCTATGTAGAATATATTCAAAGATAGGTAATAAACATCTAAAATAATAATATTAGTTGGCACAAAGTCGTCTTAGAGGGAAGAAGAGGTTCAAATAGGCTTCCTTTCTGAGTTTCTTGACGATTTCCTCTTTCTTCATGATCTTCAGGGCGGCTTTGCAGCTGTTGTGAGAATGCATGAAGAAGCAATCTCTTACCGACTGAAATAAAATAAAAATAAGGTTAGGTACCCATATTAACCTAGATTCTGGCAGAACGAGGGTTTTAATAAAAGAGGTCCTACCTAAAGGTTCGTCTCTGTTGGTCTAGTTTTATATAAAAGCCCTAAAGGATAATGGACGGTAATTTCTTGTCTGTAAAACAGAATAGCAAAGTAGATCCTGTCAATCACTAACGATAGTGAATATCTGAATTTGTGTGATGTTTTAGCAAGAAAAATCTAAAAACGATAGAAAAATCAGTCAAAGGTTTCGTTAGTCCCAGGCTACAACGAAAAAAATTCGAATAGGCTATTTATTATTTATTTAATAAAAAAGTATAAATAAATTAATATTTTAAGCCTGGATACCACTGCTGGGCAAAGGCTTTCTCCCCCGTCTCCCTATTTTACTTTGATAATGAACCACCCTCATCATCATCATCAAGTATGCCTTAAGATATACCCTCAATGTAAACGATATAATGAATCACGATGTCAAATCAACTTACTTTAAAATTAATGAGCGTCACCCCTTGGAATTTCGACAAGCAATTCTTAGACAGCATGTCATAGTGCTTCCGACAAAGGAACAACCTGTCTTCAAACTGCCAGTAGTCACCCTGGGCTGAGCACGAGCAGTGGCACACTCCACATGCGTCCAAATTGTATGGAACACATTTTATCTATAGCAAAGGAAAAAAGCAATTTGTTTTATTGAGCGGTGTTTCTGGGTTGCCTATCTAGGCTGTCTACAAATTTCTTATATAAATTTTACGATTTTACCTATGCTGGAAGATACATACTCGTAGTCGTAGTAAGTAGGTACTGCTGTTATTGGTTTGAGAAGTCTCTCTTGTGAAACGGATTCAAAGATTCCAACAATTATTCGATCGAGTTTGTAGAAAAAACTAACAATTACCTATACCCAGTTAGTAGGTAATTATTCATTCAGAAGATCCTAATGTATAATACAATTGCAATAAAAACAGATTTCGGGAACATGATATTAATTGTATTAGCTATTTGGCCTCTCTACTCTACACTGATATTATAGAGGAAATATATGATTTTTTGTGTGTTTGTTTTTAATGAAATACACTCAAAAATAACTGTGCCTATTTTAAAAATTATTTCAGCATTGGAAAGCTACATTCACTCTGAGAACCATATGCTATTTATATTATTTATTGCCCGAAAAAGTTAGGAATCCTTACTAAAACTTCGTAGACCGCAGGAAAATGCGGATATTTATATAAAGAAATTATATACCTACCATATTGATTAATTCTTACCATGACCGGACAACGTAAGATTTTCTTAGCAGAAAAGCAATACGCGAAGTCCACCTCACGCTTCTTGTAATCGGGTAAGTAATCGCATGCCCTGAAAATCAAGGAAAATAATGTAAGTGGTAACATGGTAAGTGATGGGTTGGTACAATTAAAAGAATTTTACTTGGCAAAACTATAATAAATTTATGTTTACGTAGTATATTTTAACATTCTTATATAAGTATTCATTAGTGTATTGTATTATTTGTATTATATCTCACATTATGTATTATATTATATGTATTCGTACACCCGTCAATTTTTTATTACTTTGCTCTCTTTCCATCCAAAGGTTGCCTGGAAGAGATCGCTCTTTAGCGATAAGGCCGCCCATTGTACTTGTTTCTTTTGTTGTTTTTGTTATTTTTGTTTCTTTGTTTTGGTGTGCAATAAAGTGTTTTGTATTGTATTGTATTGTACTACTCTTAGGCTGGCATAAATATTGTTGGACAATTCACACAGCAACATCTAACCCCGTGGTGGCTGTGGTAAGCTTAAAGCTTGCTAGATTTTTGATAAACCTAATATAATATAGGTACATACAAAGATTTTATTAAATTACTAGCTTCCGCCCGCGGCTTCGCCCACCTTTAAATAAAAAGTAGCCTATGTTTTTTCTCAGGGTCTAAAGATTGTAGGTATGTGCCAAATTTCATCAAAATCGGTTGAGAGTTGAGAGGTTTAAGCGGGAAAGCGTAACAGACAGACAGACAGACAGACAGAGTTACTTTCGCATTTATAATATAAGTAAGGATACATAAGTAGACACTCGGAACGAATATTTGCAGATCGTAAAAATTTTGTCCCGAGACGGGAATCGAACCCGCAACCTCTTGCGTCGCAGGATAAATATGAGGAAAGTGTAACTAGTCCTACGAGTAATTAAAGCCTCGAGCAGACCGGATGCGTATACGTACACGTAAGCGTAGACGTGCACGTACCACTGAGTTGTAATGTATGGGATGTATGAGACAGGACTCCGTGGACAGGACACACTGCTTGCGTAACGTGACGTGCGCTTGCAGTGTCTCCTGTCTCAGTGGTACGTGGTGGCTTTAACAAGGATCAATAACTTACGATGGGTAGTCAGCAACTGTGAACAAGGGTTTTCTCCTCGCAGTCTGGTTGAACGGGGCGCAGTTCTGTTTGGGTTTGTCGGGCTTCGGAGGCAGCTCTGGAGGAGGCCCGGCCACCGCGAGGGGAGCCCATCTCGGGGACTTCGGGCCTAGTCCTCGCTTGCTGACTATCTAGAATTAGGCAAGGCAAAAACTTAAAAATACCACCAATAAAAATATATGTTGTAAGGGTTTTTATATGTGTGTCTTTACAAAAAGTACGGACGGACGGACGGACATGACGAATCTATAAGGGTTCCGCTAAAAAGCGGGTTGAAGTCAAACATCGTGAGAAAACCTGTAAGTTCTGAGAACTTTTAAAGTGTGTGCAAGTTATTCATTCAATAATATTTGCAGGCGATTTGACCTGGATCTATTTTGCACAAGTGTGAATTCGTCCAGGCGGCAGTTGAGCAGTGAATTATTAATTTTATTCAAGTAGTTTTTAATTTTCATAATGAAGTTTTGTTGGTTTTTTTTTGTGATTTAAATGCTTCGTAATTACCAGTGTGATTTCATTACCTGTAGATGTTGTTCAGTTATTTGTTTATAATTTGCTTCTATACGTGAAAACCTTTAATAAGCTTGCCACTACTCGTATTATCCTTAATATAAATAATGTTATTGTAAGTTTTTGGTTTTCCATTATATAAATATAAACATGGGTCATTCACGTACCCGCATTTAACCAGCGATCTCTCTATATCAAGAGAGAGGTATGCCCCAGCTGTGAGAACGTAAATAGGGGTGAAGAGAACATACTCTGTTAGTAACATCATCAAACGCCGTCCTCTGATCGTGGTAGGTGCCGGGGCCGAGCGCGGGCGCGGCGTGGGGCGTGAGGCGCACCATGAAGGGGCTCTGGTACTTCAGCTCCGAGGACAGGCAGTCGCGCGCCAACGACGTGCCGAAGCAGATCGCCGCTTGCTCCTGTACCTCCACCACGTACTCGAAATCTGACGCAATTTACAATATAGTACACTACAATAACACTTTTTTTTTTTATTTAATTACAAGAACAAGGCTTTGTCGCTGAGCGACCACATCGCCTTATCGGGAAAAAAATAACACTTTATTGTACACCATAAACAAAACACATGAATATAACACTGGGCTGTGGATTTTGTTAAATAAATAAATAACACAAAATGAGACACGTACAATGGGCGGCCTTATCGCTAAAGAGCGATCTCTTCCAGGCAACCTTTGGGTGGAAAAGAGATAATTTAGGTTATGAAAGGTTAAGGCCGTGTTGGCAAAGTGGGAGCAGATTCGACTTTCATTCCGTCATTCATTCGGTCGTTAGTTCGAACCCCACCGCGCACCTCTGTATTTTTCTTTCTGAACTCGTGAAAATGTTGAAAGAGATAATGATCAATTTTGGAACTTACTTTCAGTAATATCCCACGGCATCTTTGAGTTTCCCACAAAGTCTACGTGTACGTTTTAAAAGTTCTTACACACTTTTCTCTTTGTTTTTCTAAAGCACACAAACAGGAAATGTTTCTAGAAAGTTTGAAATTGTTATTTAACTTTGATTTGTGGAAAAATTGTAACGAAGTTCCGATTTCAAGTTCAGGTTTCTGGTTCAGGAGTCGAGTGTTTATCAAATTTACCAAGTTATTGAGATGTAACTCGTGTCTAAATCGATATTATCGTAGAAAATAATAAAAACGCGTGTACATATTATTAAAATTAAAACTTTAAATGTGGAAAATCAACAAGAGTGTAATTATCTGTGGAAAAAAATGTGTCTATGTTCTTCGATAACGGAAATTCTTCTAGAATAGACAATGTGAATAAATATCCTGGTTTTGTTGTGTTTGCAGGAATTTGGTAATTCTCTTTGTTCGCTGGCAGTTGGTTGGAAATAGATAGATTTTATTTTAAATATTAATATAGCGGTAAAATTTAAATTAGAGAGAAAAAAGTCGTGTTGGTTACACCATTTATAACTCAAGAACGGCCGAATCGATTTAGCTAAAAATTCGTGGAGAGGTATTTGATAACCAGGAAAAGGACATAGCGTGCTTTTTATCTTTCCGCGGGAAAATCTAATATAACGCGGGCGAAGCCGCGCAGCGGAAAGTTAGTTTTTAATATTTTTAAAACATGTTTCCTCGGCGGGATTAGAACCCACGACCTTCGGAATGATAGTGCAGTGTGCCATTCTGCCAAATTTTTAATTGATATATTATTTGCATACTTACAAGTTGTAAATAAATTCAGTTGGCCAACTCATGAATGATACACATCGCGTGTAAGTAAGTAGGTAAGTACCTACATGTATTTCATTCACACTGCAGGATGTATGGAACAATCATTGAAATCGCGCGCCGGTAGGTACTGGTTGGAACTAGGTCGTAACACTGGATGTTTCCAGCTCATTGTTAGTCGATTGTGTGAAACTGTGAACCAAAGAACTGACAACTATTTTCAATTTTATGAATAAATATACAGTTACGTTCGACTTTTATTCCGATGGTCGTTCGACCCTCTGGCAGGCTTCGAAATTTCGAATCTACAACCAACACACTTTATTTTTCGTCATACAAAATTTATACCTAAGTGTTATCAGTTATATATCGAAAAAAGAAAATTTGCTCGAAAAACCTATGTTATTAATAAGTATAAAATTATTAAATTTATTAAAAAATATAAATCGCAAGATGTGGGGGCAATGCCCGCACATCTGTCAATAACCTTTATGAAGCTTTTATGCAAAAGGTCAAGACCTAATCAGTTTCTGGCTCTGATAAATCGGATGAGTGTAGGTAACCAAGGTCTCAGTTATTTTTAGATTTAAGTTTTACTCATAAACAAAACAATTACCACAATGTAGGTGACTTTATCTTGCTCTGTTTGAACTCTTTCGAATTCTTAGCAGATATTTTATTAACTAGGTATCTACTGTATACATTTTCAGTAGATCCCATGCAAATGTCTTTGCATTAAGACAGCATTGGCATTGAGCCGTGTTGGCTAAGTAGGTGCACACTCGACTTTCATTCCGAGGGTCGTTTTAACCATTTCAATTTTTAATTAAGTATATAAGTATTAGTAGATTTTTTGTATAAAATTATTTTAGATCTAACTATTCAGGTATAAAAGTGAGAAAATAAATAGAACTTCTCTATTAATTTCTATAAATATTAATTAATTAATACTGTAGGGTAGGTAATCTTCCATCATGCAATCAAAATATTTAAGCCTAGGTAGGATTCTGTAACCTGGACTCGATTTTTAGAATAGGTAGTAATTAGATACATATTCGTAAAAAGTAAGTTAAAAATTATTCACTTCGACTACAAGTATGTATCTACTTACCTACATATCCGACTTAACTGTGTGTCAAGTGTAAGAGAGGCTATAACAACTAAAAAAATGTTTCTAGGAAATGATTTCCTGACTATTCA
Organism: Chloroclystis v-ata; assembly: GCA_963691955.1. Taxonomy (NCBI): domain Eukaryota; kingdom Metazoa; phylum Arthropoda; class Insecta; order Lepidoptera; family Geometridae; genus Chloroclystis; species Chloroclystis v-ata. The sequence continues at coordinate 1,905,551 of OY829902.1, read as the reverse complement.
GTACATAAAGACTATTTCCTGAATACTCCAGTTTGGCCACTTCTAAAATAAATCATGATCCTTTGAACCTTGTACTAAACTTAGAATGACGCAGGTAATTAATATGAAAAAAAAAACCCGAACTAAAAATAGAGTTGAATTAAAAATATCTACAACTGTATGTATTTTTAGCTCGGAACAAGCTCGGAACGTACCGTCATTTTAGATATTGTAGTTAGATTTCTTGTTTACCATGGCCATTAGACTTGTTTCTTGCGAATTGCGAATTCTTATTATCAGATAACCTACCTATAGGAATATTCCATGGTCATATTAAGTTACTTATATTTTATGACTTATGTTGGGGAAATCCGTTGTTAGATTATTGTGATTATAACACTCATCTTTCGAACACGCATGTTTATAATACCTATTTAAATTACGTACGTAGGTACCTACCTGCTTAAAAATTATTAGTTAGTTTTTTCTTTACTGTTTATTATGTAGGTACTTACTTACTTATATTTTATTTTATTATTTATTTATTAAGTACCTACCTACTACATATGGAAAGCCATCAGCTACAAGTGTTACCTATCTTAAAAATCTATAATTGTAACAGTAAGCTAATAACAGGCCTTCACTTATAGAAACTTAATAAAACACACAAGTGAGAACAATCGCCCCTAAAAATTAGAACTAAGTAAGTAAACTAAATTACAAGAGGCAACTAATATGAAATAAAATTTTTATAAATTAATATCCACTATGTTTTTTTAATGAGCCAACCGTGTCTATTTCCTAGGTACCTACTTAATTATAATCAATAACTAGATATCCGCTTTATAATATTTTCCCGCTGTAAAAATTGTTATCCTATATCCTTCTGCTGCTTTTAAGCTACCTCTCCATCAATTTTTAGCCAAATTGATTAAGCTGTTCTTGAGTTATAAATAGTGTAATTAACAGGGTTTTTTTTTATTTTAAAGAAATGCTCCTTTATGTACCTACCTACCTTCCTACAGGGAAAACTTATCATATTAGGTACCTACATTAGGTACAAATATTACCTACCTTAAAGTGAATAGGTATCCGGGTTATAAATTTATGACCAATAAAAGTAGATGTCTATTATTTCTGATCAAATGGAAACAACTTCCTGAAATCCGCCGGAACAAGGTAATACCGAATGGAAATATTTTTAATTGGAATTCATAATTCTACTTGTTTACTACCATAGTAGGTACAGGTATTACTGAACCTAATAACCAAAGTCAAGGTTTGCACAGTCATACAAAAAAATTCGCAGTCTCATAATATTGTTTATTAGTTATGTAAATACACAAAGGCAATAATTACCTACTTGAGATAAAATTAGTGTTTAGGGTTTTTATGGTTTTGCTATTTAGAAAATAGAAAATTACATAGTAGGTACCTACCTACCCGACTGGGCCGCGGCTTTCTTCTTCAAATAAAATAAAATCAAAATAATTATTTGTAACTAACTACGAACATTTCAATAGCAAATCCAGCTCAACCGACCCAGCCGTTCTCTATTTTAAGCGAGACACGGGAATAGCATTTGATTTTCATATCAAAGAAGATTTGGTATAATCCCACTATCGGAGTTATACAGAGAGACTTATGTAGGTACTTATGGACGTAGCATAGGAACCCCTATTTACGTTTCCATTTCTGGCACACGGAAACTTCTCTTTTGATGAAGGCTCATCACTTTGGCCATATAAACACCACAAAACATTAGGTAAAAACCACTAATGTTTTTCAAATTTCTCAGAACATGCCGGTTTGGATGTTTAGGCTGTATTTTAAACCTACTAACCACGGGCGTGTTCTGGCCCCGGCCTTGTGCAGTAGCTGAGTTCAGCGAGCTGCATCATACAGTATTGAATGAGTTAAAAAAACTGTTACTGTCAGTGTCATACAAAAATTAACCAGCTATCAATGTCAAATAGAATTGTCAAATTCAATGTAAACATGCGGATCGGTTTCATGTGGATTTTTCACAAGAGGTTTTTATTTTAGTTATTAATAAAAGTGATAAGTGGAAGTGTAAAAGTTGGCAAAATGTTAAAACCAAAAGTAAAACGCGACTGCCTTCCTGGGTTTGACGCCCCTAATAATGAAGAAAATGAAGAATCAAAAGCTGAGAAAAAGAAAAAGAAAGCCTCTGGAGGCTTTCAGAGCATGGGGCTTTGTTTTCCAGTGCTCAAGGGAATCACAAAACGTGGCTATAAACAACCTACACCAATTCAGAGAAAGGTACACATAAAAAAAGCAATTATTAAAAAATAAACATACTTTTATAACCTCAAATTTTAATGTTTACAATTTGTTTTCAACGACGAATTGAAAATTGTGCTTTACATTATGTTCTTTGAGAAATAAATAATAAGACTATTCGCTAAATCAGATACTATGAAAACGATATAACAATATTGTTAACATTATTTTCAGACAATACCTTTAGCATTGACTGGCAAGGATGTAGTCGCTATGGCAAGGACTGGCTCTGGCAAAACTGCGTGTTTTATTCTGCCGATATTAGAAAAGTTAATGGCCCCTAACAATAAACCTCTACCGGGCAAGAATTTTCGAGCTCTTGTATTGTCTCCCACGAGAGAATTGGCACTACAGGTACGTTTTATATTTTTTAGCTTTATAAGACAAAATTGTATTACTTTATTTCTTTCCAAATATTTTTACCATCCCATGGTTCCCTGGATGAAATTGCAATTATTGCATTTTACAGTGATCATTTTATTTTTAGACTCTACGGTTTGCAAGAGAACTGGGAAAATTCACCGGATTAACATCAGCAGCAATACTTGGTGGAGAATCTATTGAGCAACAGTTCAGTGTCATGTCTGGGTCTGCCCCAGATATTGTGGTGGCTACTCCGGGTCGATTTTTACATATCTGCATTGAGATGAACTTGAAACTTGATAACATTAGTAAGAACAACCATATTCCTACCAATACTATATATATAGTTGTAAGAAGTTTTGAGAAGAGTTTGGTGCTGGCCTAAGAACCACCCCATGTTCCTTCTCTTCTCTCTTCCTGTGCTTGTAGTCAAACCAAATTACATGGGAATGTAATGGAAGTCCTTAATAGAATAGAATAGAATATTATTTTTAGAATATTTTCTTATATAAATCTCATCTTTCTATACCATCCAAAGGTTGCCTGAAAGAGATAAGGCCACCTATTATACAAATCTTTTTTTTGTGCTTGTAATCATGTATTTCGTTTTCGGTGTACAATAAAGTGTTATTGTAAAGTAATTAATTCTATGGTAGACATTGTTACCACTGTGGTGTAAAATGGTTGCTTTGATGATTGATAAACACTCATCTTTTTTTAAAATTTAAAAATCAAATGTTAATAAGACAGTTGACTAGCCCTACATTGTTCCTGTATAATTTACCTTATTTAAATAAGGGTGCTGTACATGGATTCACTAAGTCATATTTTTATTTCTTGCTTGTTCTTTCAGAAATCATAGTATTTGATGAAGCAGATCGCCTGTTTGAGCTTGGTTTCGGTGAGCAGTTACAAGAAATAGTCGCGCGTCTACCGTCATCAAGACAAACTCTACTATTCTCGGCCACATTACCCAAAATGCTTGTGGAATTTGCACGAGCAGGACTTTCCGATCCTATGTTGATAAGATTGGATGTGGATTGGAAGTTGCCAGAAACATTATGGCTTGGGTGGTTGGGTGTGAGGGCTGAATTGAAGACGGCAGCATTATTGTTACTGTTGGATAAAGTTTTGACCCCTCAAACTCCGCAGGCAGTTGTGTTTGCTGCGACGAAACATCATGTGGAGTATTTGCATTTGGTAAGCTACTTAATGTAATTTACATATAATGTAACAAAAAAAATATTAAATAAAATAAAACAACCAAACAAATCATCTATTGTTCTAATATGAACAACAAATATGTATGTTATCTCAAACCTTAAATAAATAAATATTGCTGGACAATTTACACAGTGACATCTAGCCCCATGGTAAGCTTGAAGCTTGTATTACGGGTGCTAGATTTCTGATATTACCTACTTAATATAATGTACATACATGGATAGATATTTTTGTTTTATTATACATAATATAACACCCAGACACCATACAGATCATACAAATTGTTGTTCCGAGGCGGGAATCGAACCCGCAACCTCTTGCGTCGCAGACGGACCTTCGCCCGCTGCGCCACAGAGGTCGTCGTCGAGGAACACTATAACTCAAAGCACCCGAAAACATTTCAGATTCTAGAAAAAGCCGGTATAACCTCAGCATACGCTTACTCCGGCCTTGACGCGTCGGCCCGCAAGATAGCTCTGGGTCGTTTCTCCAACAAGAAGTGCTCGGTGCTGATAGTCACGGACGTGGCCGCCAGAGGGCTCGATCTGCCTTCACTCGACACTGTCATTAACTACAACTTTCCCGCCAAGCCTAAGCTGTTTGTGCATAGAGTTGGTGAGTCACTAATTAAATAAGGTCTTTATTAAACAAAGTTTTGTGAAGATGTTTGTTATATTCAGCCGACACGTTTTGAATTTGAATACGCTATATTTTGCTACACAGTCTTGCTTGTTATGTATAACAAGTGATGAAACTGGTGTTTGCTTGTGAACAGCACATTAATATTTTATTTATAATCCACACGAGTAAAATCTGTTGAGTCAGTTGGACACGTAAATCTATCTCATAAATGAGATTTTTCTGAGATCCATGCCGGATAATCTTTGTGATTTTATGGATAAATCAATGAACAAACCATAGTATGAAGGCTTAAATATACATTTTATATTGTGTAATTCTTATTACAACCACCATATTTAATAATTATGTGTCCATATTATGACAAATGAGTCGTACCATAAATAAAAACCATTCATCCTTGTCTATCATTGAGAAGACTTGTAATGCCCATATTATGAGAAATGAGTCGTAGAGTGCGCGCCACCACTGAAGTCTTACGGTTATTGTGGGAACTACAGTATTAGAAACGTTAATATATAGGCAAGCAGCGCCACGTCTAACGGACTTGAGTGGTGACGCGCACTCTGGTACCATAAATCAATTCATCCTTGTCTATGATTGATTTCTAATCCAACCTCCTCTCCAGGTCGCAGCGCCCGCGCGGGGCGAGCGGGGCGCGCCTTCTCTCTAATAGCGGCGGAGGACATCGCGCACCTCCTAGACCTGCAGCTGTTCCTGAACGCGACGCTGCTGAGTCCGGACGATGTGGGCGCGGGCGTGTGTCCCAGCGGCGTGTGGGGCGCCGTGCCCGCCGCGCAGTTGGAGCTGAGGCATCAGGACGTCGTCACGTGGGAGAAGAACTACTCGGAGATTGTGAGCGTTTTGATTTTTGAATTCGGAATATGGATCAGTGTAGTAGCCTAGAAAGTAATATGAGAGCATTTTGTTTTTTGAATTCGGAATATGGTTGAGCCTAGAATAGAAAGTAATATGTGAGCATTTAATTTTTTGAATTCAGAATATGGATGAGTGTAGCTTATAATAGGAAGTAATATATAACCTTCTAATTTCAAATGTAAATATTTGGAAATTTTTAATTCTTAATTGCATGGAATTGATTTTTAAAATTAGCCGTAAGGTAACTAGCCGTCCGCCAACAGCTTCGCTTGCTTTTTTTCATAAAATATAGCCTATAACCTTCCTCGATAAATGGACTATCCAATCCAATGGACTAACTGAAAGAATTTTTTAAATCGGACCAGCGGTGCCTGAGATTAGCGCGTTCAAACAAACAAACAATCAAACTCTTCAGCTTTATAATATTAGTATAGATAAATAAATATAAAATATTGCTGGATAATAATAATGACTGAGGCTACATGATATCTTGCTCTGATTTTCCCGATGAAGTCACGGACGGCGTGTTGTTACTTAGTAGATTGTAAGAATCAAATGTAAAAAAATAAACAAACATTGGGCAGAAAGTCTATAAAAAGTACAGTCAACCAACAATGTGGTCTATCAGCTATCGCCCTTGTGATTCGTTTGTACGTCAGATAAATTATGTTAGAAAAGTCAACCTATGCAATCATTACATCTCACAGAAACTTACACTACTTTCTTGGCTGACCATTGCTTACATTACACCATAGGCAAAACTTAAAATTGCTGATACGTGGTCTTTTATCTCATGTCCACATTAATATAACTCAGTGAAACTATGACATTTCTAAAGTGTAATATGTTGTTAGGAGGACGCGGCGCGCGTGTGCGGTCGCGGCTGGCAGCAGTACATAAAGTGGCGCGAGCCGGCCTCCGCGGACGGCAACCGCCGCGCCAAGGGCACCGCGCTGCCCGACACCACGCACCCCTTCCTAAGGGACGCCAGTACTGAGGCTGCCAATGAGCTGGCCAGGCAGATCAAGAATTATACGCCTAGAGGGGTATGACTTTTTAAACTATCATGGTTTTTAACTATATTTGAACATGAAACGGGTAACATAAAATATGAAAAATAATAATATATGGAAATATCGGAAAACTCATTTAAATCATGGTATGTTATCCGTTTCATGTTCAAATATAGAGGGGTATGTACAGTCACCAGCATTAATATCTGCGCCGCAAAAATATGTGACACAGATTGCCAGCAAAAACATGTGATGAAAGTAACGTGCATGCTTACTTTCATCACATGTTTTTGCTGGCAATCTGTGTCACATATTTTTGCGGCGCAGATATTAATGCTGGTGACTGTATTAACACCATCATCATAAGCACCCCTTTTTTCACACTACTGGGACAGAAGGACTTATCTCTTTTTCTTGTTATTATTATTTTCAGACAATATTAGAATTGGCGGTGAAACAGGATTCGCCTTCTTTTATAGCTATGAAAATTAAGAAACAAAAACACGGACAGACCGTTCAGAAAGTACGAGATAATAAGAAATTACTGGTAAGTGCATTCAGCATAAAGTTACTTTTTGGACATTATATTATGTAAGTATATTCTATAAGATACATCAGATATCTCGTACTTACTCGTTTTTCTAGCTTACCATGGGGCTAGTGAGTGAATACTCCAACAATCATTTATTCTTGCCTAAGAAAATAGAGCCATTTTATCCAAAGCTTTATTTTTTTATTATTTCCAGGCTGAAGGACTTCCAATAGATAACGCAAACGAGAAATTCACAAAATCGTCTCTCGAAGGACAAAGGAAACGGAAAGAAGTAGTCCGAGATGAGAATTACATCTCGCATTACGCCACGGACCAACATACTGAAATGGGGTAAGTATTTATTTATTTAAAAATTATAAGTTAAACCGCGGCTTATAGTTATTTCATCTCTATTCCAACCGTTAAATATCTGTAAATTTTGACTTGACATTACACACATACTTGACACTTATATTATGTACTAAAAATTATGTTTTTACTTAGATACCTATATGTAACAGATAATCATATCAATATAGTGAATAATATATGTTTTGATACGATACAAATTGTAGTTAACTATTTCAATGACACGCTGAACTCTATTACAATTGACTATGTGTTATTTCAGCATGGCAGTGAACTTCAACGCAAGCGCAAGTTCGGCTCAGTTTGAAATGAACGCCGACAGCGGCGAGGCGCAGAGACAACAACACTCTATGCTCAAATGGGACAGAAAGAGAAAGAAGATGGTGCATGTTGATCCGGTATGTGCACAATAGTTTTTTGTTTTGTCGTTTTTTGTTGATCCCGCGCCACCTTTCAAGTCTCACGGTTAATGTGGGAACTATACAGTATTAGAAACGTTAATAACTAAGCAAGCAGCGCCACGTCCAACGGACTTGAGTGGCGGCGCGTAGTCTAATGTTTTCCCAGAACATGACACTTGAAACTGAATTCCATGGATAAACACATGGTTCTCAATGTGTTTAACCATCTAAAAGGTGGTATTTTAATGTTTAAAGTCTTTTAAACCATCCTCTTGAATCACACCGTTTCATTAAAAATATGATTGTCCCATTAATATAGTTGTATTTACTTATTATGTTACCTTATTAATGGTGTAAGTATAATAAAGTAATTATATTATGTTCTATTATTGAGAATCCACCATATTAAAACACCGGTACCACAGAACATAATAATTGCTACCGAAATTCGTTGCGTAGTGCGTTGTTCCATACCATGTATTGATTGAATTAGCAATACTAAAACAAGTAAGTATATCAGATAGCTTACCACGGTACTAGATATTGAAAGAAAGAAAAAATCTTTATCCATAGTTACTAGGTTGGTAGGTAAGTACATTGTTTTACAAATATTTACTTAAACACTATGAATTGGCGTCCAACTCAGCTTTGTGTTCTAATAGCTGTGGGCTATTAGAACGCTGATCTTCCGTTGGAACCATTATAAAACGTCACACACAGAACACTTGCTGTTTGTCCAACTATTGCTGTTTGTCCAACAATATTTCCGCATATCCCAGGGGCCAGGATTTAAATGTTGCTGTTCTAACAATATATTTGTTGTAACCCCAGGACGGTGGCCGTAAGATGATCCGTACAGAGAGCGGCGGGCGCGTGCCGGCCTCGTACCGCAGCGGCCGCTACGAGGAGTGGCGCAGACGGAACGCGGCTGACGACGACGATGAGGACGCCGCGCCCAACAGGAAGAGACCTAGTGAGTTGTTATACTGCTCTAAAGTACCCTTACCATGAGTTGTCATAGTTAAATCGCCTGACGTTACTACAGCGATTTCGCCACCTTTCAAGTCTTACAGTTAATGCGGGAACTACAGTATTAGAACCGTTAATATCTAGGCAAGCAGCGCCACGTCTAACGGACTTGAGTGGCGGCGCGTAGTCTAAATACGCAGCCCGTACAATTAGCGACGACGAGTCTTCTTTCAGGCCCTTTGCGAGGGCACCGAGCACAATTAGCTTTTTGAATGAGCATTTTAATACCCACCTATCCGCTAGAGGCGCTGTTTAAGTTTTCATAAATTTTTTTAACTGCAGTCGCTAGCGAGTGTAGATTGCTAGAACTCATGGTAGAGATACGGAACCCAAATCTAATTAATGTAACATTCTAACCGATTTTCTTTCAACAGCCTCAGAGTTCCGTCCACACTGGGTGAAGCACAACGAGCGAGTTGCCCAGAAAGCTGCCGACTCCAAATCCAAGGAGTTCAAAGACAAGGGACAGATCGTGAAGGAACGCCTTAGGAAAGAGAAGATCAAGATGAAACTCAAACATAAGAACAAGAAGAAAGGGGGAAAGTCGGGCGGTAGGGGAGGAGGTGGAGGGGGCGGTAGAGGGGGTGGCCGCGGTGGGGGGAGAGGGGGCGTTGGAGGTAGGGGTAGAGGGAAAGGACGGAAATAAACTAATTTGAGCTATAATATTGTTTGTATAATTAAACCTTTGTGATGCAGAAGAGTCAATAGCATTCAAGATTCTTGTAAAAGTTGTAAATAGTAATAAAAGTAGGTCAAATAATTAGAATAAAGCAGTAATGCGGCAGTAAAGTAGTAAGTAGTTGTGCCAAAAAAAAGACGCCCTGATCTGATCTGGAGTAAGTACAATATTATTTTTGTAAAGATATTATGTTTTGGTTGGCAATGCTTTGAATTAAATCAAACACCAAAATAAAAATCCTGATTATGTATATTTAAAAAATTAAAATAAATGTTTAAAGTATGTACCTACTTACAATTATCTGTACATGTTGATAAATAAAACGAATTTTGAGAAATTTTGGACTTTGGATATAATGCAATTATATTGGGGATAATATTATAATAAGCAAAACATTTATTTACATTATTAATTTAACATTAAATATAATGAGAATACCTTCATGAATATAATATTTAAAGGTACAATAGATTATACAATAACTATATCCTGTATACACGCACAATAGCCACACAACAATATATTCTAAACGTTATATAAAATCGCGACAGACAATGCAGTTCTCATTGCTGTTCTAACGTACAGTCAAAAGGGGCAGCAAGGCTCTAAGTGTGAATAGAAAATACAGTGAATCCACTTAATTAATTAACAAAATTATAAGTTGGCAGTCACACATCACTGTGTGAATGGTCCAGCAATATTTTTTTATTTATTCTCTATTCACTCTTGGCTCCAATACAACCCATTTTACCTTTATTCAAATTTTAACGTGAAAACACTTCATTTCCTACAAGTCTGAACGTCAGGGTGCTATAAAGTAAATAGGTAATAGACCTAAGTTGAAGCTAACAAACATTTTAATTGCTACATCCATACAAGACCAAAAATACTGTTATGAGTCATAACAGTAATGGTGGGCTTATATCGATGTAGCAATGCGGTTACAGCTTTAATAAAATACCCATAATGTATATGAAACTAATCAGATATCTAAGAACATTTGAAAGAAATAATTTAGTATAGAAGCGACCAATTTCGTTAACAAGACTGTCATCAAAAAGTATTGAAATCGAAAAATATAAGCTTCTGTATTATGAGAATTTATCGTTTAATTTGGCAACGATCTCATTCGGACAGAGAATTATTTACTTATTTTTTTTTTACTTTACAATTTGACTGAATTCCAAAGACCATAAACTACATCTTAGCAATGCACCGAAATATTATAATAGCGCTGTTATATTGTAATTTCTGTCTGAATTCAGTCTAAATAACAAAGAACTTCAGACTATACTTAATAGTCTCACTTGCGAATATCCAACACATATAATTTTTAACAATACACAACAACATTTATGTTTAACATACTAGAAAAACCTCGAGTTCTGTTCAGAAACTCCCAATAAACCAAATACTTATCCAACTATTGGTTACAATTTAGTCTTTATCTATAATTCACCTAATTTGGTGTTCGGTTACATAATTATACAAACATTCATTTTATACTATATTTTCACATGTTTATTTCGCATTCAACATTCAGTTATACCTACAGTTCGCTCTAATATCACCATAACCTTTCTTAGTCACTGGTTTACTTATAAATGTTTCTCCTTTTCATTTTATTTCCAAGTATAGTAAAACAGATATTAGAATTGTTTAATAGATGGCAACATTTATAAGTAATCTGGTCAGTTATAATCAGTGACGTTTTTAGAATTAGGCTCTTGCATACAACACAACTAATTTAAATAGAGTAAACTTAATTATGATAATAACCTAATCTAAACCACTTCATGCTTGGACAATCAGTCTTCTCATTGCGAAAATTATCATAAATTTCATAATCTATTATTTACACTATAAGCTGGTTAGGAAGATCGCTAATAAGAAAACAGCTGTTTCAAAGAGCAAGTGTTAAGAATCAGCTACAATGGACGGGTCAAAAGATTTAATGAAACACTATATTTGAGCAAAATTATAAGATGAAGCTACTGACCAAACCAATGCAGAATTATACGTTAGTACAATACATATGCTTCGATATAATCTTAGTAAGATTCAACGGGATTGCCTATTTGTTTACCGATATCATTCCATTATTGTTCACAATCATTGAATAGTTTTATAAAGGTCAATTGCATGAGGAATCTTTATATCAATACATGTGTACTTTACTGCGTACACATGCAGTAGTTTGTCAAAGGCGTTCTACATAAAGTGGATATGGCACAAACTTAATAAAAGCTAGAGGGCGCAGTTATCGCAACATGTTCCATGTACAAATACTTGAAATACGTCATCAAAAATAATTTATCTTGTTAATCCTGGAAGTAACGGCTTTTCCACAGAAGGCTTTTTCTATGTACGAAGTTAAATCACTATTGACGTTTATATTATAAAAGTAAATAACAATGTATTCGCGCAAAGAAACGTACTACATTATATACCCGGCGTCTATTCTACAACAGTCGTTGTCCTTCCAGCACTCAGTTACATTTTAAAATTCAGACAATTTTATTTAAATTGGGTTACATATATTATCAATACCATATATTTTCACACATAGTCTCTGTGGCGCAGCGGGCGAAGGTCCGCCTGCGACGCAAGTGGTTGCGGGTTCGATTCCCGCCTCGGAACAACAATTTGTATGATCTGCAAATATTTGTTCCGGGTGTCTGGGTGTTAATATGTATAATAAAAAATATGTATCTATGTATGTATATTATATTAAGTATATCAGAAATCTAGCACCCGTAACACAAGCTTCGAGCTTACCACGGGTCTAGATGTCGCTGTGTAAATTGTCCAGCAATATTTATTTATTTATTTATTTTAATAGTCAAGCGTTTATAAATGACGTTATCAACATATTTAGATAAAATATATCTGTTGAAATTTAATAATAATAATTTAATATTTTCAAATAATTGGTTAATTTATATTGAATGAACGAAGAAAGTTTTTGATAGGATTTTGAATATTAATGCACAATTCAATACATCGAAATATTATTTTAGCGTAGGTTCTGCCCATCCTTTTGTAATATTTAGAATAATACAATTTAGACAAAATGACCAAATCACAGTATTTCCGTTACCACAAAATAGTTTCACGGCAATTTTTACCTAGTTTTTATCTAGTTATATCTGCCTATATTTCGGTCGAAACTGATCCCAAAGTACTAGTCTGTCGACAAGTGCTTGCACCTTGTAACGTTACATTACAGTATCCCGTTAGTGTAGTACTGGTAGTTGTCGTACAGGCGGGTGGACAGTGAGTTGAGCGCGTCTCGTACTAGTCTGTCGACAAGTGCTTGCACCTTGTAACGTTACATTACAGTATCCCGTTAGTGTAGTACTGGTAGTTGTCGTACAGGCGGGTGGACAGTGAGTTGAGCGCGTCTCGTACTAGTCTGTCGACAAGTGCTTGCACCTTGTAACGTTACATTACAGTATCCCGTTAGTGTAGTACTGGTAGTTGTCGTACAGGCGGGTGGACAGTGAGTTGAGCGCGTCTCGTACTAGTCTGTCGACAAGTGCTTGCACCTTGTAACGTTACATTACAGTATCCCGTTAGTGTAGTACTGGTAGTTGTCGTACAGGCGGGTGGACAGTGAGTTGAGCGCGTCTCGTACTAGTCTGTCGACAAGTGCTTGCACCTTGTAACGTTACATTACAGTATCCCGTTAGTGTAGTACTGGTAGTTGTCGTACAGGCGGGTGGACAGTGAGTTGAGCGCGTCTCGTACTAGTCTGTCGACAAGTGCTTGCACCTTGTAACGTTACATTACAGTATCCCGTTAGTGTAGTACTGGTAGTTGTCGTACAGGCGGGTGGACAGTGAGTTGAGCGCGTCTCGTACTAGTCTGTCGACAAGTGCTTGCACCTTGTAACGTTACATTACAGTATCCCGTTAGTGTAGTACTGGTAGTTGTCGTACAGGCGGGTGGACAGTGAGTTGAGCGCGTCTCGTACTAGTCTGTCGACAAGTGCTTGCACCTTGTAACGTTACATTACAGTATCCCGTTAGTGTAGTACTGGTAGTTGTCGTACAGGCGGGTGGACAGTGAGTTGAGCGCGTCTCGTACTAGTCTGTCGACAAGTGCTTGCACCTTGTAACGTTACATTACAGTATCCCGTTAGTGTAGTACTGGTAGTTGTCGTACAGGCGGGTGGACAGTGAGTTGAGCGCGTCTCGTACTAGTCTGTCGACAAGTGCTTGCACCTTGTAACGTTACATTACAGTATCCCGTTAGTGTAGTACTGGTAGTTGTCGTACAGGCGGGTGGACAGTGAGTTGAGCGCGTCTCGTACTAGTCTGTCGACAAGTGCTTGCACCTTGTAACGTTACATTACAGTATCCCGTTAGTGTAGTACTGGTAGTTGTCGTACAGGCGGGTGGACAGTGAGTTGAGCGCGTCTCGTACTAGTCTGTCGACAAGTGCTTGCACCTTGTAACGTTACATTACAGTATCCCGTTAGTGTAGTACTGGTAGTTGTCGTACAGGCGGGTGGACAGTGAGTTGAGCGCGTCTCGTACTAGTCTGTCGACAAGTGCTTGCACCTTGTAACGTTACATTACAGTATCCCGTTAGTGTAGTACTGGTAGTTGTCGTACAGGCGGGTGGACAGTGAGTTGAGCGCGTCTCGTACTAGTCTGTCGACAAGTGCTTGCACCTTGTAACGTTACATTACAGTATCCCGTTAGTGTAGTACTGGTAGTTGTCGTACAGGCGGGTGGACAGTGAGTTGAGCGCGTCTCGTACTAGTCTGTCGACAAGTGCTTGCACCTTGTAACGTTACATTACAGTATCCCGTTAGTGTAGTACTGGTAGTTGTCGTACAGGCGGGTGGACAGTGAGTTGAGCGCGTCTCGTACTAGTCTGTCGACAAGTGCTTCCAGTTGTGGCTCCGTCTTGCCGGCGTGGAACCGCGCGCGGAAGGAGGACACCGCGCTGCTGCTGCGTAGGCAGGCTAGTTGACCACCTGGAATTAAACAAATAGATTTATTAAAAATATATTTATAAATAATAATAAAAAAACTTTTGAATAGTTTTGAACACTCACCCATCCTCATAAGTTCGACAACGTGTATGATCTGGTCGCAGTGCTTCCTGGCAGCGATAAGTCCGCGTAAGATCAGTATCTTGAAGTATTGGAACATGTCAGAATTCTCCCCATCCATTACTTCCACGAATTCTGGTGTTAACTAAAAAATAAAAGATTGATGAGCATAATTTTCTAAGCCCAAATCTCTCTCGTCATGAGAGTAGTTCCTGCCTGTCCCAGCCCAGCAGTGAGAATAGAGGTGATTATGATTGTTATATTAATGTGATTTTTTTTTAAACTTTGGCCACCAAGGTCCTATTACGAATGAAACTTCTTCGTTCTTAATATCTAAAATTTATTTACCTTAAATGGTGAACTCTCAAAGCCGAGGTTCTTGGGCGATATTGAGAAGATAAACCCGAAGTCAATGTGTATTATGTGACCGGCGCTGTCTAGTAAAATGTTGCCGTTATGTCTGTAACAAAAATGATTATTGTAATTATAATTAACATTGTATTTCTTGCATATTGAAAACTTTAATATAAAAGGTAAATGCTGCACTGCAACACAATATTCTGTAGGTTGTTTTTTTCCCTCGTCACGTCCACGTTGCGCTTTACCTACTGACTATCTTCGGCAGCTGACTTCAGGTGACTTTTTAGGGGGTGTCTAACAAGTCACCTGCTTGGCGACACATTAAGGTGGTGTCTCACAAGTCACCTGCGTGGCAACACTAAGCTGGTGTCTCAAAAGTCACCAGCGTGGCAACACTTTAAGCTGGTGTCTCAAAAGTCACCAGCGTGGCGACACTGCGGCCACGTGACACGGATATGAAGCCCTCTCCGGATGGAGTGTACAGACCTGTCCTTGAGCTGCAGCAGGTAGCTGGTGAGCGCGTAGGCGGCGGCGGACTGCACGAAGTTGTTCTGCGCGCGCATGAAGCCCTCGCAGGTGGGAGTGTACAGACCTGTCCTTGAGCTGCAGCAGGTAGCTGGTGAGCGCGTAGGCGGCGGCGGACTGCACGAAGTTGTTCTGCGCGCGCATGAAGCCCTCGCAGGTGGGAGTGTACAGACCTGTCCTTGAGCTGCAGCAGGTAGCTGGTGAGCGCGTAGGCGGCGGCGGACTGCACGAAGTTGTTCTGCGCGCGCATGAAGCCCTCGCAGGTGGGAGTGTACAGACCTGTCCTTGAGCTGCAGCAGGTAGCTGGTGAGCGCGTAGGCGGCGGCGGACTGCACGAAGTTGTTCTGCGCGCGCATGAAGCCCTCGCAGGTGGGAGTGTACAGACCTGTCCTTGAGCTGCAGCAGGTAGCTGGTGAGCGCGTAGGCGGCGGCGGACTGCACGAAGTTGTTCTGCGCGCGCATGAAGCCCTCGCAGGTGGGAGTGTACAGACCTGTCCTTGAGCTGCAGCAGGTAGCTGGTGAGCGCGTAGGCGGCGGCGGACTGCACGAAGTTGTTCTGCGCGCGCATGAAGCCCTCGCAGGTGGGAGTGTACAGACCTGTCCTTGAGCTGCAGCAGGTAGCTGGTGAGCGCGTAGGCGGCGGCGGACTGCACGAAGTTGTTCTGCGCGCGCATGAAGCCCTCGCAGGTGGGAGTGTACAGACCTGTCCTTGAGCTGCAGCAGGTAGCTGGTGAGCGCGTAGGCGGCGGCGGACTGCACGAAGTTGTTCTGCGCGCGCATGAAGCCCTCGCAGGTGGGAGTGTACAGACCTGTCCTTGAGCTGCAGCAGGTAGCTGGTGAGCGCGTAGGCGGCGGCGGACTGCACGAAGTTGTTCTGCGCGCGCATGAAGCCCTCGCAGGTGGGAGTGTACAGACCTGTCCTTGAGCTGCAGCAGGTAGCTGGTGAGCGCGTAGGCGGCGGCGGACTGCACGAAGTTGTTCTGCGCGCGCATGAAGCCCTCGCAGGTGGGAGTGTACAGACCTGTCCTTGAGCTGCAGCAGGTAGCTGGTGAGCGCGTAGGCGGCGGCGGACTGCACGAAGTTGTTCTGCGCGCGCATGAAGCCCTCGCAGGTGGGCGGGCCGTGCTCCAGCTGCAGCCACGCGCGCAGGGTCGCGCCAGACTGCTTCTTTATCTGGTGCAGGGACACCGAGTTCAGGACCTGGGGAAATGTCAACGTTACTTTCCATATCGCATTTCGGTCCATCCGAATCCAATAAAATTAAGTTTTAGTCTGGGGGATTTAAAACGAACGGTTTTGTTTGTAATCGAAATCGGAGTTACACTGTTGACCGTCTTTTGGTTCAAATTTCTGAATCGGTTTGACGACACTTGGCCGCAATCTCTCTCGGCATGATACAAGGCCCTGTGTCCAAGCATTGGGAACATAAAAAGGAGTATGTACTTAGGTAATAATAAAGACTAACCGGCTGTATCAACCCCGACTCCCGATCCAGACACAGTATCTCGTACGGGTACAGTTTCAACGGCACCCGCTCCTGGTTCCAGGCCGACTGCAGTCTCCGCAGCAGCTGCGCGGCCAACATCTCCTGCCGCAGGTCGTCGCCCACTTTCACGATGCAGCCGAGCAGCCGCCAGCCGGAGAGCGAGCCGTATGGAGACGTGGAGCGCATTCGGGCTAGTTTGTTCTCCCAGGATTCCTGAAAGGGGTGTTAATGTTGAGATCAATAATCAGTTCTTAGAGAGTGAATCTTTGAAGATTTCTTTGGAAGAGAAGTATGGACGTAGAGTGATGGTTAGGATATGTTTGGTGCCGATCTTCCAGTTAAGGCTAAAAATTAAGGTTATTGTTCTTGTCTTTAAGTTGAGACCTTCAAACTGTGAGTTTCTTTTGTACGATGTCGCTAGTAATTATTGAGGACACCTTAATCGCGCTAGTAAAAACGCTTGAATGGATGGTGCCGATACAAAAATGTAAATTTAATAGAGTGTCTTCTTCTTTCAGGTGCCCCCTCACAAGGGCACCGAGAGAGGCGTCGAGGCTAGGCATCTTTGCCTCGGCTTCAACTCTAGGGGTGACGACCCCTAGGTCACGTGGATAAGCCCATTGTGATGGGCAGCCTCTAGGCGATATCTTGTTCTGTTCCCGGGGCTAGGGCTATCAATATCAAGTTCCGCGGCAGGGGCCTCAGCGGTCCGGCGTGGTCTTTAATAGAGAATTTTGACTGCCAATTTCCAATAGATGTCGCTGTTAACAATCCGTAGTTACCTTGAGCGCGGTGGCGGAGGGATCGTGCGGGTCGTGCTTGAAGGCGTTGGGCGGCGGCGCCTGCGTGGCCGCCTCCAGCCGGCGCCGCACCTCGCCCGCGCCCACGGCCAGCGTCTCGCGCGACCCGCACGACGACGCGGACGCGCCAGACACGCACGACACCACCGACATGGCCGATACCTGTGACCAATAACATACACATACGTTAATTATCAGTTTATAGGTGGTGGGACGATATTCCAACACTTCGTGGCTTCAAGCCTAGGTCAAGCCTAAGTATATAATATATATGTATACATACAAGTATATTATATATGTTTAAGTATATCAGTTATCTAGCACCCGTAACACAAGGTTCGAGCTTACCACGGAGTGAAATGTACAGCAATATTTATAAATTTAAAAATATCATGGTAATTGAAATTAATTAAATTTGAAAATATCACTATTATTGTTAAACAGTATTTTCCCTATTACATAATTTTATTAAAGGGATATATATTATAATACATAATTGGTAAAGATGAGTATAATCGTACGAAAATGTGGCAGACATTAATAGCAAAACTTATCTCCCTGAACCTTTGACACGAAAACATCTAAACATGTGGTAAGCACGAAGCCTGGATGCTAGTTAATTAAAACAATAGCACTATATAAATACGATACGTTTTATCATAGACAGAAAACATCCAGAGCGCAACAGTAAGATTATAGTGGATGATTCATTTTATTTTTAGATCCAATTAGCAATGAGAGACTAATCTTATCGGCACATCGGATTATCACTTATTAACCTTCTGTGTTAACCTACTCGTAACAGATTATTTGTAACTCGACCCAATAACTCTATTTCAATTCGAATAACAATCTCTCAAAGGGCTTTGTACTGTTGATGTTGACCTGACATTGATGACAGACTATAATATTGTTGAGCAAAAACTGAGGATCTAATCGATTTTAAGTTTGGTCCTTAAAAAAAGTGTGAGGGTTAGGTATTCTTATTCTATCTACAATTGCCTTTCAGATGACAAAAATAAAATAAGGTAAAAATTAAGGCGTTACCGAAATCTTACGGCTAGGCCGATTTCGCAGGTCTTTAAATAGTTGTTGTAGGTTCAGGGAAGGATTAAAAGGTGAGAAAATTATAGAACGCGTGCAAAGCCGCGAGTGGTTCAAATCAAACATTTACTTATTTAGTATCTACTCATTTCACTGTAATAGCTATTTCTGAATCGATTCATTTCATATCGATTAATTTGATGCAGTAACTAGGAATGTAGAAATTAAGACTAGGTAGGACTAAAGGACTAGGTAGGGTAAAGGTACCTGTGACAAGGCGTCTGGCGCCGTCGTCCTTTGCGGATAATGCGCGCTGAGCTCCTCATCATCATGGCTCCAGCAGTCGCCGGCGTCGGCGTCGTCCAGCGCACTGTACAGCGACAACGCCGGCCACTCCGGCACCAAGTTCTCTTCGCTCTTCGTGTGCCGGATCGGGGGGGAGTGGGGGGCCGGCGGCGCGGGGGGCAGCAGGCGAGGGGGGAGGGGCTCGTGACCGTCCGTCTCTAGTACCTCCACGTACATTATGTACGGCGCCTGTGGAACATAATGTTATTAATTAATTAATAAATAAAATAGAAAGAGCTTAGGAGGTGGAACAATATTCCTTAAGAGGCCGGCGACACGACGAATTTCCCATACAAACGAATACCAAAATGATTTGTAATTTGAGCATATTTCCACGATATTATTGTATTATTATTATTTAAATAGTATTTATCTAGGTTTCTATCGTGTTTTTTTACAAAATACTTATTTTAAATGAAATTATTTTTTTTTAGTAAGTATTTTGTAAAAAAAAAACACGATAGAAACCTAGATAAATACTATTTAGAAAATAATAATACGATAATACCGTGGAAATATGCTTGAATTACAAATAATTTTGGTATTACGTTTGTATGGGAAATTCGTCTGTCGCAGGCCTCTTAACATTAATAACATTTTAACTTAAAAAAGAACTTATTAAATAAAACTAAAAACTAAATTATTATTTAGGTAGTGTTGTTAGGACCGACTGCGGTGAAAGCCTCCTCCAAAGAAAAAAATAAAAATTAATAGTGTTTATTATATCTACTGTAACATGACACGGAGTTAAAAATAAATAAGACAAAAGGAAATAATAATTCCGGTACGATAATTTATATGACGTACATGCTACGTAAATATACGTCATTGTAATCAAAGTGGACGTTCATTCGTGCACCAAGAGATCAAACACAGGTTTTAACAATACTCTCATTAACCGACATTATTTATAATTACTTCTGAGACCTATAACCTAACAAACTCTTCAGCTTTATAATATTAGTATAGATTGTACTTTTGCCAAAATGTTAGAGCCTATAAGGCTGTGCTATAAGCACAGAAATTATAGTTTGAAATTCATAATAATATCTTTTCAATAGCTGATACATACATCATTACTAATAATATACACGGCAAGGAATGTGCGTGATTTCTTTATCGGACTACTGGATACACGTGTGTAAGAAACAAGTTAATTATCAACCTTAATTGCGCAGAGAATAGACTCATATAAAACGTTATATTGTAGATATGAAGGAATTTTTATTCTGTGTTAAATAGGTAATAAATAATATAAAATACGGAAGTATAATTCTAAAATTCCTTCTTCGTATATAAACTATGAGCTGACCCGCCCGCGGCTTCGCCCAAGCGAAGCTGTCGGCGGGTCGGCTAGTCTACTTTATAAAATCAGAAATATTAAGGAATAAGACTAGAGAGAGAGACCCAGACTTATTCTTTAACTTTTCAAGTAATTATTCTATAATGGTTGTACGAATATAATTACAGAGATAGCATTTCGTATGTTACTGTAAATGTTTCGTATGTTATTGAGGCAAACAATTCTGTCTAAACTAATAAACCGTAACAATCATATCTGGTTAAAATTACATTTTCCATTTAAAGTTTGCATACAAATTAGATAATGACTAGGTACCTACCTAGTTGATATGAAAAGAATTTAAAGTGCTATTGACTTACTGATAAGGAGTACATTAATTAGAGTAACAAAAACAAAATACGAAATAAGACAACCTATTTTCCGTTTATTTATTTTATTAGAAAGTATAATTTAATTTGGATTCGAAAATATAAATAAAATTAGCCTAAACCGTTTTGTCGTGAATGAGCAGCAAACATGTAAACATCCGAACTTTCGCCTTTATATTAGTAAGATCACTCTTCTTGCTTTCATAATGTTTATCTGGCATCCGAAGCAATACAGTTCATTGGAGGTCAGTAACACCATAAAAATAGTGTAGATGATACTTGTAGGTTGTTCTCTTTAGTTGTATAAAACACACATCAAGTGTAAACAATTTTACTATGACATCGTACTATTAATCCGTTATTTTTTTTATTTATCCCTATCATCAGTAGGTAGGTAACAACCTCATTTAAATGAAAATATGGTTAAATAGCCTTATTTTTAATCGAGGTATTAATTGTTAAGTAGTTAAAGAGCATGGTATTAAGATTTCAAGCTTTACATTATTTTTAAATATTTGTTAATTTGCGTACTAAATTTGTTTAAATAGCCTGATAACATTTAAATTAATTTATTTTTTATTTTATAATTAAACATAGGTAAATGCTCTCGTTATAATTCCGCTAACTTAGAAATCTGAATTTTAATTGCGAATGTCAGCAAAATTCATAGAGAAGATTTCAAAAATCTGCAAAAGAAACTAAACGATGTTAGCTGTTACTGTTACGCAACAAAACTACTCATCTTCGAAGATCAGAAACATACACGTCAACAGCGAATCGAGATCACGTAACATAGTCAAATATTCATCACATTACGTATTAATACCAGCATCCATTACATCTGACACGCTACTCGATCGTGATAGGTGCGCGTGGACTGAGCTATTGAACTACGCACCGATACGACTGTGATATACTAACTCGTAATGGAACATCGCTTGGGATTTCAACATTTTTACCAGAAAAACAGAAATGAATATTACTGGACAATATAAACAGCAATGCAATGCCTAGCCCCGTGGTCTCGAAGCTTGGGTAACGGGGGCTAGATAATTGAAAAACTTACTAAATAGAATAATACATAAGAGATAGATATTTTAATTATACGTAGAAACACTCCGGATAAATATTTGCAGATAGTGAACACATTTTTCATGGAGCGGAAATCGAAAGCGCCACAAAGACTGTAGCTGCAGTGTATAATTTTGCGAAAACATGGATGCTGATTCTGTTAGTAAAATGTGAGGAATAATATCAAATATCGAACCAGTACTCTCAAGCTTAATAATATTGGTATGCATTGTATTGTAGGTATAAGTAGATATCGCGATGTAGGTGTATTTATAAAACAAAGTATCGTGGAAAACCTCGGTTTGTTTGTACAACGTGCTATGCGAGAACTTGGACTACAAGACTGACTAGTTTCAGTTTCTTTAGAAACATTATTATAACGGGGAAAACGATAGGGATAACATCAACAGATAATTTTCTAATTTATTTTTCTAAAGCTCGCTAGAAATAGAAGCACAATTTATTACGATGGTAACATATTCGAAAGGTTATCTCTTAAATGAACTAATATGAGTAAAACGACTCGGATATGTATTTTTAAGTGGTTGATAAAGATGATTTAGTATAAATTACAAAATACAAACAGCACACTGCAAATGTCGAACAAGCAAAATGTAAATAATATATACCTACCCAGATAATTAAATAAATCAATATTAAAGTAGGTATCCTACACCACGTATTTAGTCGAGTGACTCAAATTTGATGTTTTGATCTAGCACCTACACTACACCTAATTTTCAGTGACTCAGAATACAACCAAGAAATATAGAGTTTTTTTGTTGAACTAGTGTTACCAAGAACGTCTTATGGTGAGTAATCAAAGGAAACATAACGCTATAAGATTACTTATCGTTCATTGACTAGACAAATATTTTGATGACATATCAAAGGTACATAATTATATCAATAGGTGTTAGTACTTATAATTATCATAATTTTGTTTGAACGGTGTTTACTATCCCACATAAACAATTACTTTGTTTATTACCCGATACTTAAGTATCATAATTTTTATAATTAGTTAAGCGATACAGGCTTGGCCCAGTGCGAGAACCATTTATAATATACATAGGTATTTTATAACCCTCTGTTTGTATATTTATGATAAGTATACTTTCTAAAATAATTGATTGATTGAAAAATACCTTATGATAATAAAATGTAGTTCAAAAGTTTTAAGTAAATAAATAGGAAATATTTCATGGTTAATTTTCAATTAAGATTTTAAGTCCAAAGATTAAAGTGCAGTTAGTAGGTATTAAGAGATTAGGAAATACGAAGTCATTCCAATCTTTCAAACTTATCAATTACAAAGTTTATTGATAGTAACGATAAGAATTCTTATATACTTACCTAAGTTATATTTCATAATATTTTGTAATCTTTTATTCCTAGCATAGCATGCATATGCTGCCTTCTCTCTATATTAATTCCTTAGTCGGTTTAACTACACCCACGGGTAGAAATAGGATGTTACTACTCTTAAGTTGGCACCACACGACACATAAGGTGTGTAAATCAGTAAGCCAGGTACAAAACATCATCGATTAACAATAAAGCTAAGGTCACCCCATTGTTTTACGTTTTAATCTAGATAACACGATTTAACTATTTTAGAATGGCGTGCCGTAGTATAAAAACTGAAGGTCGCTTGTCTATACTGGCCTATAAGATTGCATGATGGATCATAAAAAATAAATAACAATAAATTGGTATAGTTTCCGCCACACCTTGGATAACATTTATTGGGGTTCCGTATCTGGTGGGAGTGTAGAGTTCAAGGAGCTAAACATCATGAACTCAATACTCTGAATTACAACATAAAACACATAATCTATTTTTTTTTATTTATATTTATTAAATTCACTTCTAAGAACTTCTCATGATGAAGTTTTCCCTCTAGCTAGAGGTTATCTCTAGTAATCTAACACTGAATTTTTTTTTATCAGCCGGTTCCTGATATTAGCGCGTTCAAACAAACTCGTCAGTTTTATAATTTAAGTATATATAATGGTGTAATATAGAGCCTACACTACAACGTATGCGAGATTTAACCTCGCCCTCCTTACAATACGACGTGTGAATGTAACACCGTATTTACCATTTAGCTCCATTCAGCTGCGGCAAGAGCGCTCGGCGCGCGGCTTGTGAAAGGTCTGACAGGAGACCTCATTAGCTTTGCATTCTAAGCAGTTTGTAACTTATGTGCACAATGCACTATCTTTAACACATTCAGTGCCCGTACACTGCACTCTTCGAAATACTCCGTGGAAACACCAGGGAGTAAACACGCCCCTATGTCATGGGCGCTGATAGTGTTAGTTAAGCTGTTTTGTAGGGTTCCAGACCTATGTATTAGACGATTTTCAGACCTACCCGATAAGCGGGTAAACGTGGTGAATACCAAATCACATTAAGACCTATTAATGGGTTCTACTAGGGAGACCCGTGCCTAGTAGTGGGGTTTAGTGATTGCGATTATAGTTTAGACATGTGTGTGTGCATTTGAACTAGTAGGTCTTAATCTTATAGGTAACCTACCTATTTTACCCTCATCATTGCAAAGTCAGTTTGAAAGTACAATAAAGTTGATATTCGTTTTCTTACCATTTCTGTAATTAAGGAGAATAACATTTTATTCGCGAAGGTAATTGAATTTTGTGTAGAAGAACAAGTTAGTAAAACCAGTCATTAATTAGTTAGCGAGTTAGCTATGCCATTAGAATGTAAATTACATCCATTCTTCTGAGTTATAAAGACGGTACAAAAATAAACAAAGCAAAATGTATTACGTCTCAAGAATTCTTGAAACTATCGTGTTGAGAATTCCGAAGGATAACTTGCATTTAAAATGTCATTCAAAGTTCATTCAAATGAAAAAATTATTAAAATATTCTATTATTAGATGCCATAACTAGATTTTTTGCAATGCAATAGATACAGATTTATGACATTTATTTCCATATTTTGTTGTTTTTTCTATTAGTTTAAGATGTATCTTTCCTAAGTCTAAGTTTTATACGTAGTAATAAGGCTGAGATTGATTTTATATTGGATAAATAAATTATTTATCTTTTTAGAATCCTAAAGATTCCTTGGACTTATAAATATGATGAGCACAGATACACATAAAATAACGAATTTAGGCCACACAGCCTGCTGAAGGTACTTTTATTTATGGAAGTATTTATTTTTATATGAATATAAACAAATGCGTAGGTACCTATATGTTTTTATGGGTTTTATGCTCTACACTACACCACGCATTTTATTACTCTATCCGGCTTTAATGATAAAAACTAATTATAATCATTGTTAGTCTTTCTATAACGACTAGAAGACCACTGGTGGTAAACGTCCTGTATACAAAATGTATAAGACATGTTCAGTTTGGGAATGGTCTATACTATTATGTTATAAAATATATAAACTAAGCAAATCAATAAAATAAGTCCTCCTTTGCATAATACATGCACAACTGCACTCATAACTAGCCTTTTTTATTACCGCAATATGGCTTTTGCTTATTTTGGATCCATAAGACGGTTAGATATATCACAAGTAGGTACAATAAATATAAATAAATTGATAAATTTTGATTATGAACATAGAAACCAGCGTTTCACGAATTCAAGATTATTGTAAGTACCTATTAAATTGACATCTCATTTTATGTCAATGTAATATCACACCAAAGCAATTCCTCAGTAAAAGGTCAAAGAGATCACTCGATAAAAGGTAAATATATTGTCGATCACGTGTCGTTTTCATATTTATTTTATCCCTGTTGCCTTGTACTACCTGGCATAGACAAAACAAATAATAAATCAATAATATTTTCTATTTATGTTTTACACATTGCAATCAAATCTCTTAACACTCACAGATAAACTACGTGTCATGTCGATTACAGAATGGCCCCATCTCTTACAGCGAGTGTCGTCAATCCTATTAAAGGATTTATATATCGAATGACGGGCAGCAGCGCGCACTGCGTAAATGGAGATTATACCAAATCCAATTAGAAAGAAACTATGGTAGTAACTCACCTTATCCTTACTGTTCAAGACGGCCGCAGCATGTGGCGGTATCCTGAGCACGTAATGCGGTCTCTGGTGCAGCGGCAGCCACACGCGGGCGGGCAGGTTGAGGTCCAACGTGGCCAGTTCGGCGCGCAGTCGGCCGTTCCGTCGCTCCTTATCAGCCACGGACGCTAGCCGTCTGCCGATGTTCGTGAGCGCTGTGAGGAACTGAAAAAAAAAAAAATACTTAAAACAGCAACGCCTAGCAGCAGTGAACATCTTATAACTGTTATGATGCAAAAGCAGCAGTATTTACGTTTCTACTGATGGAACACAGGGACCTGACGAGAAAGATTATTTCACCAGGTGCCCAAGTGCGGGTTGGTGAATGTCCTTCCTCTTTCAAGTTGTCAGAGCATGCCGGTATCCTCACGATGTTTGGATTTAACGCACTATTATGATGATGCGTATAACCAAGCATACACACAAATACAGGTATTAATTAAGGTTATGGTAGTCTACGTTTACAAGTTGCGTGACACAGCTTGACAAGTTGACACAGTATTTTGTACCAAAGTAGACTTTTACATGTCTATGAACTCTTCCAAAGCTTATTTGCCGCACCACTGACCTAGATGACTAAATTCTAACGAACAATGTAGATTTGGGTTACGTGGGCAAAGCTATTCCGTTAACGAAATTAAGGGTCTATCTTATTGGGGCACTAAATGGCGCCAAGATATACAATCAGTCTTAATGCGTAAAGACGCAGGTAACACAACAAAATATTGTTTAACTAAAACTATCTTTTCTTCATAAAGCCATAAAACTCTGCATTTATTTGGGTACGAAAATTTTCATTAAACGTTTTATTGTAGAGCTAGTATAATCTAAGAGTAACTTAGTGTGCTTGAATACTCGGTAACATAAAGCCCTTAGTATCAAAATGTTGTCTATGACTAGAAAAGCATTATTTATCATAGTAGAATCTTCATCTAGTAATATGCCTCGACATTTATTTAGATTTCATTATTTCCAGCAAGAACTCAACTCTAGATCTTTAAAATAGTGAAGAAGATAAATCTCTCAACCACTTCGTTCAAGCAAAACGAAAAATGTGTGCTTATTTACCAAGTAAATTGCAAACCACAACTAATGGAAGAAAAGTACAGCATTTGTTTTTGAATTGCGTGCTCAGAAAGCTAGCATAGATAACTGAGGAGAATTATCATTAGAGCTATGGGAATTTGGTTTACTCGTATAATCAAGTGTATCAGACAGAATATTTGTTAAACAGCTTTTTTTCAGTCAAGTAGGAGTTAAATTTGTCTTTGATACATCTTATGAATGGTCCGAGCAAGATGTGAGTAAGCGATTAGTCACCCATTCATTTTGGTATTTCGACTCATGATGTTGAAACGAAAACTTGGCATTTTCAAAGCTAAACTGTCCTCTTCCCAATATACAGTTTGAGAAGTCGAAATAATTAAATCAACGCTGATTTCATTCTATTCTCGGGCGAAGGCAAATTATGGAACGTTTAATTGTGTTGACTTAGGTACGAAGGGTTCTACAGTTCTTTTTTTAAATTAATGGATTCAAAAATACACATCACATCTAATTAGTAAGCATTTACTTAATAAGGGATAGTTTAAAACAATGGTTGGCTGGTAGATAATACCTTGGTATTAGGCCCACCCTATGTACCAGTTTTTAAACATGTGCATTGAAGTAGTTAATAAATAATGAGCCTTAGTTCTGCCCATGTGGTTCTGCCGTTTTGCACGGATCGTCTTACAGACTATGATCGTTTATTTAGAAATGTAACATTGAGGATATTGGGGAGACCAGAGCCCAATGGTGGAAGGTAATATGGATCGTTATGACTAGGTATTCTTTACCCCAATTTAAAGTAACTTTTGCAGAGAGAACGAGAATGTGTATTTCTATTTCTAAGGATTTTCAACTTCAATTGTACCAAACCTACCCAAGTAATTTATAGACGTGTTCCAAGATGCTCATCTGAATATACAGAATTCCGGGATTTATCCTCCATGTTGAATCTCAGAAATTGGAATACACGATTTCCTCAAACATACTGATTATTTCAACGTTCTACGAATCCTTATTATTGTAAACAAAGAGTACATTACAGAATTTAGAGGTTACCTTAATTAGGTAGTGAAAAACAAAACCCCTAATCCAAAATAATAATTAAGCGATTAAATATTCCTACCGCACTTAACTTCGCTCGTTATGTTTAGGTAATACTTAAAATTAATTGATTGTTTTGTTTGGGAAGACCCGATTATGAAAGGCAATCTCATTTACACATTTCTCAATTACTTAGGTACTTTAAAGGCAAGAGTTAAGTACTGAATAATTCATTAGAATGCATAATATTCAATGGCAGATATTGGTCAAGGTACTTTGAAATTATTCTTTATTATTTGTATAGATATAGATAGGTAATAGTGAAAATAATAGAACATTTAAATGTCTAAATTGCTTTAAAAATATATGATGTACTTAATATAAATAAACTACTCTTTTGTAAATATTTAACCTTAATAACCGCAAAATGTTAGTTATTTTTTACGCAATAACAGCTGTACGTATTAAAAGTAAAGTATACAATAATATAGCTCATACATGAGAATAATAAAAGTCAAAGCACAATGTCCCTGACTTTCAAATTAATTATTTATTTTTATAGCACACTCAAATGACATTTGATCTTTATAAGTTTCAAATACTTGATCTACTCGTACTAGTCCGACCCTGCTTGACTTTGCTATTCATCTTAAAGGTTGTATAAATTTATCTAGACCTGGTTTGTATACTAATCTATAATCTTCCTACGCATTTATTGTCTTAGTTAAGCAGGAAACGGAAACACAATTATGAGTATGAGTTATTATTATGTGTAAGTAGGCAAAACCAGTTCAAGATCACATACACCAAACTCGTATCTCTAGTATCATTATACATTTTAAATAGGTAAACATTTTAAAGAGTAAAACTTAATTAGAGACAATGCTAACTTAAAAACCAGTGTATTTATAGTAATGGAAAAATTCGTAGAATTGTCGAATGGCCTAACATAAAAAGCAAATAAAATCAAATAAAAAATATTTCAATACCTGCGTAGCTATTCATCTTAGAATCAGGTAGATTAATACTTTGTAACAATGGGAGCTGAGTAAGTACATGCCTTTCTCTGGTATCTTTACTAATAATAAATCTGTAAGAGCCGGTCATAGAGTAAGTTAGTTTGTTTTCATAAGATATTGTGTTTATAGGCTCAACATAATGATACTGAAACTAATAAGACGATTTTTAGATTTTTCTGTATGCTATGAATGTATGTATGTTCTTCCATAACTAAAACCAATGTTCCAAATTGATGAAATTTGGTAGATAAACATTAAGACGTCTAGGATACAAGAATGGCTAAATTTTTGCTCCGGTTATGATAACACTCTCATTCAAACATAATTTAACGCGGACAGAGTCGCGGGGACTGCTAGTCATTTATATAGACAGTAATTCAAACTTAAGCCAGAGCAGTATGTTTACATCATCATCATATCAACTCATTGTTGGTCTTGGGAAGTTTTGGTATAAATAAACACTACCAGCTAGATGTTTACTAAACCACGTGGAATTATCATGTAAATTGTAAAGTAAAGACTGTCTTATCAGAATATAAATAATTACACATAATTTTATCGGTATCAGTAATAATTATATTATTGGATCATTTAAAATCCCTATTAAATTAGTCAAATTTACGTAACGTATGCGTAAAAAGATATTAAATTTAAATAAGCCTCATTTTTAATCGACATCAATAAATTAAAATGTTGAGTAATATCGAGCTAAAATGTTAACAAAACTAGTTTATTTATTTTTTAGTTTCGAGATTTCCAACATCTAGGTAGAACACGAAGTTTTTTCTCACTAGACACTTTTACATAAAAGTTCGATAATATCAAGTTTTTGTTAGAGATTATGGAATGTACATACCTGTATTTGAGGTGCCAATCTTGGTGCTCCGCACGAGCACTGTTCCCCACACAAACATCCATTATCAAAGGCGCGCCCTGAGGCCAAGTCTCCCAAATGCCTCCCCGTTGGCGTCGCCAGCCTCAGTGCCGAAGCGTCCGACTGCGACCTGTGGTGGCCTCTCCGAGCCGCCGGCCTTATCTCTTCCGCAAGGATAGAATCCCGGAACTTCATCGCTTTCGACTTTTTAGTCTCACCCCCGAATGCGGTCAATAGCCACGCTAACCTGAGCGAAAACTCCGCGCTCTGTTTACACCTGTGCACCAAGTACGGCCGGAGCACGTCCGCGACATCGCCCATTTCTATGTACATGGTCGCCAACTGCGGCATGTAGAAATCCACGTCCTCGAACGGGAATGAAAACAGTTTGTTGGCCAGGTATGTTTGCACACCGGGCTCTTTAGAATTGAACAGATATGAGATAGCCATGCTCATGTCGAAGAGTTTGCTTTCGAAAAGTCGTAATAGGAAGTCTTTGTTTCTTGACGCTTCGGCGGCACATAATTCTGATTTGATTGTGTCTATTTCTAAGGTGGCATCTGGTGGGTCGGGCGGTTTGTCTGTGTCTTCTGGATTGCCGGAGTCTAGGCTTTCCCTGGAGCGCGCGGCGGCGGGTTGCGGGGGTCTTTCCTCGTCGTTACCATCGGGGGGCGTGTGAATGCCGGAGTCATCGGAGCCGGTGGGTACTTCCGGGGGAAGTGCCAACCTTGGCGCGGGCGCTTCGCTAGGCAGGCGAAGCGGAGCGCCCTCCGGCGAGGTCGGGGTCATGTCCTCCGGTATCCTCTGGAGGACGGAGTCCAGTGACCGATTCCTCTGGTGGCCGCATCCTGCCGGCGGCCCACTTGCACCAGTCACATGTCTGAGGACAAACAAACATCACAGTTTAAAATCTGTGTTTTTCCTAGAGGAAACACGATTCGACAGTTTACAAGGTAAATCAACGTACTTGTAAAACGGGTCTTCATAGTGTTGTATACCGACAACTATAATTTTTCTAACAACCATCTGGTCGATTAATTATTGCACTGAAACTTAAGCCCAGAGAACACAGATCACTCACACAAAGAATTAACTTCACACAAACATGGTATTGCCTTGCACTGATATAATAACTAAAACAATGCCAGCAGCCTTGCGTTACATGGCGTAAATAAAAGCGGCACGGAGCGCGACAGTAGCGTACGTCCGACCGTGAGCGCGGCGCGAAGCAAACTGCTTTACGCAACCTACGAACGAATGGACGCGCGCTCCGCATACCACTGGAATAAGGATCACCTCGATTACGCAGCCGAAACAACCGAACTACTACAAAACAGTAAACAAAGATCTAGGCAGGCTGAAGATTTCGTCGACCGCGTTTACGAACAAGGTTTATGTGTTTTGGAGACGTGACGGCAAACCAGTCTTTGCACAGTGTGTAATTGTTACTCACCTGTCCAAATAGACATGGGTATTGCAACTCGCATTGTAGAAGATTTGTAGAGTTTCGGTTGCGTAAAAATCATCGCCACACCTAGCTAACCAGGTTAACTATAGAGCCACACATTGTTTACTTTTATAATGTGCATTATAAAGTAACCAATTCTACAATTTATAATGATGAAATAACAGTGTCGCGTTATCATATTTGTATTCAAAGGACAAATGCAATACGAGTCCCATATATGAAGGGGCGGCGTATAAGCTGGTGTCGCAAGAATTACAATTAAGATTTAGATATGACAGTTACGATAAAGTTGTTTTAATCTAGGTGTATACTGCCTATTTTTTTATTCTTCCCCAAGTCTAGACATGACATAATGTGCGCAGATAGATAAATAAGAGAAAGCGGACGATAACCCCAAAATTTTATCAACATAACGACGTCAATTCGAAAATATACGTACACACAAAGTGGCTTAGAGCAAGTGATAGTTTTTAAATGTAGCCGCATATTCATTCCACCATGAAAGTAGAGGAAGTGGAAGTGCCGGGCAATGAATGAGCATTCAACATTCCACGAGCAGCGTGAGTGAGGAGCGAATTATCGTGGTTTATTTTCGGAGTGTTATCGTTGAAGGGAGTGTGGCACATATGGTGCCAACACCCTCATGCTTTAAGTGGGTAAACACTTAAATACGCTATCTGTGTTGAGTAGTGTCATAGTCGGAAGTAGTTTTTGTTGAATGGGAAGTTGAGCTCCATCATCGCTCTATTATTATAGACAACTCTTGAGACGCCTTATGAAACGTCTTTGGAAACTGTGAAGCGTTATCCAATAGTCAGCATAATGTGAAGTAAAGATACTCGGATTCCTTTCAGCTTAATAATTGGAGCGCGTGTCGATGGCCGGAAACCGCCATTAGCAAGCCCAGTCATTCATCATCAGACGAATGATAATAGCTTCTATTGTAAGCAGATAATGTGTACAGATTCTAAACATTACCCTTGTAGTTACTGTAATTATGTATCTCATTAAATATAATATGTTAATATATAATTATACAAATTTAAGAAAAGACGTTCAAGCATATATAAATGGTTTATTTTGATGGATTGTTTATTTGGTGTTTCATAAGCATAGTTATTATCACAATTGATGTTTACTGTGAAACGGTAAACTGTTTACAAACTCCCGTATTCCCAAGTAACAACACTTTCTTTATCTCTTTAGACAAAAATGAATTAGCAATCTAATAGAAGTAGGTAATTATAATCTTAAGTCGCTAAGCGGTGTTTTTAATCATTAACCGCGAGCGGGTGTGTTTACATTATAAATGGACGACTGCCAAAATAAAGGAATAGACCATTAACAACCAACAGACATAAATACTATTAAGAATTCCATGATCTTACCTTCTGGTCGTTAAAACAGTTTATTATGCTTGCAAAAATCTCATTCTCAAAACACATTCACGATCGACCAATGTTTACGTAATTTATAGCTTTTGCTCTTCCTATTACGTTATTTCGAAAGGCAAATATTAAACTACTTTATCTTTTATATCATCGGACGCAATTACTTTTTACAAATAATCAAAAATCAGATCAAAGATTACAATCTTATCTTATCTGTAATCTGAGAAAGTACAACTTAACTAACAGATAAGAAATGAAAGCTTATAAATGTTTTTCTTAGAAAAGCCTGATCAATATTAATGAAGACATGGCACTTGTTTGTGTGTCATATGAAATCAATAAGCCTAACATAACAAGAATCAACGAATCAATTGACTCTTTAAAACATTGGACGCTCCTGGCGCTATAAAAATTAACTAAATTGCCGCAGCACTTAAACAAAACATTTTCAATATTGCCTTCAATTAAATGTTGATTCGCCAGGTCTCATTTAGCAAACGTGTTAGATAAACAAAACTATTAAAGTTCACTTAGTTATCAATCAAGCTGACTCTAGACTTTAGACTTTAGCAAGCATTAGTAAAAGTTGGAAATTGAAACTTTCAATGTCGCCAGATCAGATAACTGAATCAAAACTGATCAAGTATCTTATCGATACCATTCTACTAAACAAATTAATGCAATATCATTTACTACCGGATACGAAACTGAGAATTTTGAAGGCCTTTTGCAGTGAAGTGACGTTATACAATTAACAATGGTGAACTGATTCGACGTGGTTACTTTGTTTGGTGTTGGACAAGAGAAAGCTAATGTAACTTCTGCAAACATAATCCTGAACAATCAAACATGGCGATGAATAAATCACCAGCGCGGGAATACGGGCTCATGATCCTGAATTAATTGTGCCCTGATTTATGGTATTAGCTGTACGTACAGCTTGTAACTGAGAATGATGAATGCTATAAGATATGGAAACAGTTCAACCTACTTCTTAAGTAGGACCTGTATCTAGTAATTGACGAAACGTATTTCATGCTTAGAGCGTTTACGAGTCGTGTAGTAGCGAAAGTGAACGTCTTTCGACCTTGCCTTTTTTCGAGACTCCTTTTATCCATATGCAAGCACACAAAAACATCTGTCTTGAACTTGAGCGAGATTCCAACAATAACAAAAAATCCCGGGACGAAACTTTGCGGGAGCATTCAACGGTCACGTTCACAATGACTTTGTTTCTATTATTAACGTGAAACGGTACTTTTTCTTTATTTAATTGTAAATGGAACCGCCATTTCTAAGCAATTTGGGAACAATTCTAACACTCTACAGAATTTGTCTAAAGCGGAAAGAATGGTTTGGGGTTTATTTTGATTTACTCTTTGAAGTTTTTTTAAGGCATTACTTGAGATTCTCTTTGAGGGGGTTTTAGGCATAATTTAAGGAGCGCAAATAACAAAAGTTATAAATAAAAAGATTCCTAGTCTTACGTTTTGTACTGTACCAACTTAAGCGACCCAAACCGCCTGGTATTCGAATAGAATAGAATATAATATTTTTATTAAATTAAATAGTTATTTTACAGTATAAAACCAATTATAACTACCTTATATCGAAATTATCGTAGCTCTATTGGCAGCCAGAACAGGCTGTGCCTAATCAACTTTTATCATTGGTTTAAGGCTTCTGTTGTACCTAAGCCCAGTAGCTTGTACCTAACACAGGTTGATGTGACCATTTTTGGAAAACTAATAGCTGGGTATGTATATAATATTAACGATAATAGTAACATTAAACCGCATTTTTACTACGCAGAGACTTACGAGCAGTCTTTACCTATAATTTGAGCTACATGCTAAATAATCAACAAACAGAATGCACAGTGGAATTCAAGGTTATATTAAGGTATTTCTAATAATGGGCAGATAAGTTTGCAGGCATATGTTGAGTGCAGAACAAACAATATTGAAATTGACTGTTATCAAACAGTCCTAATTGTGCCGTATTTAAAATAATGTTAAACAACATTTTGAAACATACGAAGACTCAAAATTTAAACTTGTCGTCGTGATAAAGTATGTATTTTATGACGTTCCTGCTTTCGATAGTCTTGTTAGCGGAAAATAAAGACCAGAGTGTTTTGCCGAAAGGAAATTTACATCCTGAACTTTGAAGCCTCATAATTTCAATTAGCATTTCCTTGTCGTATTAATTACCACTAAGCCCAGTTTCGCAATGTCCCGTTACACTAGACTTATATTAATATGCCGAGCAGAAGCCTTAAACCAATGATAAAAGTTGATTAGGTAACAAGTGTATTCTCCAAGGCATCTGGACCGTAATGCCGTTATGCAAGGTGTTTCCAACATAGATATTAATCTATATTGCTTTATTTGATCATTCAGTAATAGGAAATAAGATTACTTAATGTTTGCTAATATTGCAAAATTTGATACGCAATTTAACGGTTCCAGTAGCGATACATTTGTCTTATCTTTACTTGTGTCTATTTTAGTCAATAGCACTATTGATATTGACATATTGTACTATTGAGTTGGACCGAATAATGGAAAAAGCTGATAGCAGAAAAATATTACCTACTACTTACCAAAATATAAGTATGAAAATTCCAAATACTGATTTCAAAACCTACTATAAAAGTCTTTAAACCTCCGCATAAAACAATTCACGTGTATCACCCACGTGCTCGTATAAACAAAGGTAAAAACGATAACTAAATTAGCTAAACAAATCTAGTAGAGCATACTTGTTCGACGCAGCGTCGTAGACATAATCCAATAAACACCAGGCACATACAGCCTTAAATAGGTGCGTCCCTGATTCAATACGGCTTCACCCACACTGGTTTTACGCTATAATAAAGCTGGTAGAGATATTGAATTCTTGCGGTTTACAAACAAGGCATGGAAATGAGATTGGCTAGCTCCCTTCCATCCAAACCGGGTTCCTTATTAAGAATCTTTGAATTGTGTTAACATTATAACCTCAGTCAGTTTCAGGGCAAGAAACAGTCTTTTGCAGTTGTCCTAGAATTAGTATTTTAAAGCAAGTGCAACACGCATAGCATAATAAACGAGCAGCAATTCTTCTATTGAATAATCCATTCGAAAATTCGCTGTGACCTCAGCCGCCTCGCTATTTGACACAAAAACTTGTTTTGTGCAAAGCAGTGCTCCACTCCTACACATTTTCGTAGCTTACTTTATTTAGAAACACAAAAATTATATCAAAAACACCCAAACAGTTTTGACCTTCTTTGTGAATGTTTGATATGACGTGAATTTTTTACAAACTGTTCAGTTCCATTTTGATCAGGTCCTTAATGTATTTTAATGATTAATTGTTAGCCCTGAGTTATATTTCTGAGATTTGAAGCTTTAAATTAAAATTAACCTGGGGTTAATTTAGATTAGCGAGCTTCGTATTATGTTACCAAGGGTCGAAATCGGGGCCATAAAGGCCCGCTCCGTAAAGGTGTTAGAGTGTAAAGCGCGACCGAGTACACAGAAGCGCCCAGCCCTAAAATAACTCGGCAATTAATATTAAATAAGGGGTTGAATTAATTAAAATTGCAAGGCAATTTGCTGAAATACAGATTAATGTTTTTTCCTGGCATCTCTCAATATCACAACACAAGATGTAAATTTAAGACGCTGTTGTTGTAAGCATTTGATTTTGCAATGGTGTGCAAGGTCAGATTAAGATTAGCTGTGGTATCATCGCGGCTTGAAAGGCAAAAGAGTCATGGCAGGGATGAAACTGCAAAATAAACAAGTGGCAGAATGTACGTTTTAGCTGTGCTATGGGAGTTTATTTTTTAAGTAAATGTATATTTAGAAAAACAGTATCGTTTTGCACGCTAAACCTATTGATAAGTCTATCTATAGCATAAAGATCGTTATTCTAACAATATCATCGGAAACATTTTCGAGTAGACTCTCTGGATTTTGAGAGTAGGGTTTGAACAGCTGCCCATGAACATCCGCTGATTTGCTCGCAGAGTCAGGCCTTCAAACCATCTGCCGGTAGATATTATACTCAGATAAGTGGGCAGATGGAAGTATTTATGCCAATACAAACATTCGTTCATTCTGCAAAAAGTGCGTGTGCACCAGAGCTGTGGTTTTGGCAATCTATTTATATCGATACCATACGGACTAAAGTAGATAAATATATTTTAAAAAGTTAGTAAGTTAGTACTCATACAATTTTTATTTTTTTTTCGTTTTCGTACCTACTACTTATGTAAATTATCCCAAACCCACCTTTAAAAAATATAGTACTACTTAATTCACTTTAAGTGAATAATCATGTATAGATTTTAATTTGAAGAGTTTAGACAAGTAGTTGTGTTCGTCGTTAGAAGTTTATAATCAACTTTAGCCCCTATCAAATTTGGGTTATAACGCACAGTAAGTAGCTGATACCGAATACCCAAAGGTCACCGGGTCGAGCGTCTACAAGCTCTTCCAACAACTACCAACGATATGCCTTATCTTACGAATTCCAGCATATTAATACACTACGATAAGCCGACAATAAGTACCTGACCAAAATGAAACAGTAAAACTAAGGGCATTGTATTAGACGAAACAAAGCGTCCCGCTTGAATAAACCATCGCGTTTCAATGGATGACCACAATGTAACAGAACCGAACGAGTTTGATGCGAGCACGGAATGCGATTGTGAGGCGAATATGTTAGCAACTGCAATCTAACACGTGTAGCACTGCAGTAAAAAGCACGCAACACCAAATAATATGAACTTTGAACGTTAGAATTAGAGATGCATTTTAAATCACAGTCAACAAGATGCCAAATCTTTCTTGAAGGGGCTTGAAAGGCAGGACGAGTACCTCTTTGTGGTTTGTTTCACACGGTATCTGTGTGAAACAAAGCAATACTTACAGAAGGAACGTCTCTGGCCGCTCTACCGTAAAATTTATGTGATTCCAACTCAGGTGGTAATTTATGTGTTTTCAACTGTGACAGCCTGTAAATTACAACACCAAAAACCTCTCTTCGAATAGGCTTTTGAGGTGTAAAACACACAATGCTATTAACATCAATAAAATCGCAATGTTGGCGATTATAAAATTTGCTATGCTGCATAACCACGAGCCACCTTCACCAGAGGTCAGCCTGGCCAAATTTCAAGGTAAAAATTTAATCAATTGAGTTACTAGTTACCGTAATTTGGGGACAGCATGAATGAAACATTTATTTCAATAAAGGTGCCTATAAACTTAATTGTGTAGGTCGAAACTGCGGGTCATTTTTGTGTCCGCGTCGCTTTACCCAATTATTATTTTGGATAGGGGCGGTCACAAAATATATTAAGTTTATTACATGTAATTAATAAGATTTAACTGGGTCGCCCTTAGCCCTTAGCTGGCGTTTTTAGAGACAATCGTGGTTTGTAATTCAATTATTAAAAGTACTAAACTCTATAATTTCTTTGAAATGTTTTGAATGGACACATTTATATGTATTAAGTGACGCCGCGTTCAGCTAATCAAACCAAATAATATTGTTATAAACTTTGATATTTTCAGAAAATGATTGATAAAATATTCCATGATTTCAATGTAATTTTATAGCCGAATGGAATTACAAAACTTCTTCGTTTATTTATTTATTGATTGTTCGACAATAGTTTTTTATTTTTTAATAGTAATATTAGCTTTTACTTGGCAAGTAACCAATAACGAATACCTTGTGGTATTTAATATTAATATAAGAATAATTAAAATTTCTTATTACTTATACGTTTAGTTTTTTATAAGAAATAAGGTTCTTTAACCTTACTCACGAACAAATCTAATCTCCTACAGAGCTTAACAATAATTCGGTCAACAACCATTTGAGACCTGTTAATGTTAGGCATAACGTGAATAAGTTTGGATAGACATTCACTGATGTAAATAATCCGATAACATAAGCAACAGCCGACCCCATTAGCGTAATTGATCATTCCAGATCCCTCAGAGCAAGCACTCATACGAAAATGGATTATGAACGGAGGTTTGACCCCGAGAAAACAACACGGCTTTTACCCAAAGTACAACAACGAGTAAAGGCAATGCTGACCTTTTATCAGAAGTAATCAAGACCTAATGTAGAGCTCCACAGAAATCTTGAAAAGATTGTTATTTGTGAAATAGTCACGGATGATCTTTTTCGCAAAGTTCATGGAAAAAGTGACGATATTTTGTTGTGGCTTGTGGCACACAAGTCTCTGGTGGCACCAACTAGGCGTCAACTCACGACTGTCAAACCAATAAACTTGCAACATTTAGCTAAATGAGGTCTCGTCAAATTTGCAGTGAACGATAGCGACCTTGCCGGTGAATTGCCACTTCCGAAACTACGAGGCCGCGTCATTATCCAAGTGCCCCAACAATTCGGCCGCTGCCGCGAATCTGTTAACACGTTACACTTGATTAAATCTGATCATAATATTACTCTGTTTTGCTGGTACGAACTTGAGATTTCAAGATGATTCGTATTTTTTCCTTAAGCAAAAACAACACGGAATTATCAGGGAATTTACCAATCATAAAAGCTATATTTGACATCAGATTTCTTATGTTTAATTATGTTTACACAGCGCAGATAAATCCGAGACTGGGTATTTGAGTTTGATACGAGAAAGTCATATATACTTATGTCTGCTCTTGGTTTGACCCTAGGCGATGAAGTCAGAAATATCTTAAGAGATTCTAGGGAGTCGTGAAGAACGGTGTCATTGCTCGTCTGTAGGCGACACGGTCATTACGCCTTTGGACCCTCTCATCGTGGGTGAGGGCCCCTGATAGATGATTTCCGTCCATTGTGTCATTCCCTTACTCCCAGACTGGCCGAGCAGCCACTCAAGCATCGTTTGTACCCGTAATGTTATTGGCATTGTCTGTCTGTCATCCATGTAATGATGACGTAAGAACCTCTTGTTCGGCTAAAAATATCTGTTCTATTCCTGTGCAAACATTCAGGAAATGAACGTATTTAATTCGCCTTCATGCTTTAATAGTAAAACAAAATTAAAAGGCAGTTTTAATACACAAGGAAGTGGCTTTTGCTAAACAAAGTTTTAAAGACTAGGGTGCAGCAACATTATGGTAGACATTATTAAAACTGAAGCGGCAATATATTTGGAGTACAGTAATAAAGCGCCTTTTAGGGGTTACTAGAACGTCCTCGTTTAAAGGGTCAACGTACGGCACTAATATTAATAACGGATGATTATCCTTCAGTAAACAATGATAAACCTTAATACTGAAACGGTATAACGAATAAAAATATAAAAGCTTTTTAAAATATTAAGTACCTAAATGAAGTTTTTCCTTCAGTCAGGTTTTAGAATAAGAGTGGGATTATTTCAGTAAAAAGTTTAGACTCATTCAGACGAGGATTAAGATGCTTATTAAGAGAGTTTCTGAGAAAATCTGGGCGCAAAAACGTGAAATAAAAGAGTCAATAATCCAAAGTGGAAATGAGCACATTTCTGAATCAGCTGCATGACGTTTTGACGTTATACTTTATAGCAGCGAGCAGACGCCGTTCTAAAAGATTTGTGGTCTATAGCGTTTATTTTTATTGGCTGTCTAAATTTAAGGTGTATGTCGAGAGGCAATCTTTAAGAGAATTCATTTTCAATTGCGCACGTTATACATAAAATTCTTCAGCAATTGTAAGGTAACGTACGTCCGGATTTTATATTAGTGTCCTCCCATTCACGTGCTTATAAATTGCTCATGCGAACGTAATCTCTTTATCCATTACATGTGGAGGCTCAATCTTAGATACTCGTATGACCTCCATAGCGCCAGTAGGCGTATGTGCGACCTCGATACAACTTCGTGGGAAGGAATACGGGCCGTGTATAAAACATGGAGGCTAGACAGCACACAATTGAGTCGACGTTTTTCATGGAATTTCATTCATAAATGTAGTAGAGAAAGAGAAATTCTGCATGAATTAGCAGTTTCAGAAGTCTGATTGTAATGTGAAATATGTATCTAGAAACTTCGTTCAAACCAAAGAAGAGACAAGTAAATAGGTTATTGTAAGTAGTTATTGTTGTTTGAACTACAATTATCGTATTGTTTTAATTCTGATTTTTCGAGAAGAGCATTAGAGCATAGTCGGTTTGGCGACACTTGCGGGTAGAGATGGGGTTGTAAGTACTATTCTTAGGCCGGCAACACACAGCTGGGAATTCTATTATTCCATGTAATCTTTAGGATTTTATGGAAACAAAATAACATAAAAATATCTTTAGAGCAGCGTCGTTTGCGCATTTTATCAACCTAATACGATCACGAGCACGTCTGGTAGGCGTTGTGATTATAACAAATCCTCCAAGAGATAGGTAATTGTGATTCAGTAAGAGCAAAACCTCATGTCTGATGAACTATTTTAAGTAGTTAAGAGTATGTGTGTGTGTTGTGATTAACCGTGTGACTGAACTAACCATCCGTTAACAACGGATAACCACTTGAGCCGGGAGTATTAATAATGGTATAGTAATTATATGCTACCTACGGAGCTCAGAGAAAATGTATCAGATACCAAATGGATTAGAAACTGTGAGAGTCATTCAAATGTGCTTTAGATTCGCATTTGATCAGACAGGGTTTGACATATTGAATATTATATTTGGCAATTGAGCAGATCATAAAGTAAGTTCAATGTCGAATGTAGCAATTTTTAGATCAATTAAAGATTTCATGGTTATCAATATAAGCGAATTTTACATCAAGAATTTTAAAAAGAGAGAAAGAGGAATATATTGACGTGTGTGTGTGTGTAGTGTATATTCTATTTTATTTTTCGTGAGGCGATTTGGCTCCAACAGGGTCCGAACAGGTTTCAGTAGAAAACCATAGTATAAGTAGCATGGTTCTGGTGAAAAAGGATTTTTAATTAGTTAGCGCATAGCGAGTAGCTAATACTCGTCATAGCCGAATCAATAACTTAGTATCTATTATGCATGACAAGTATTGTTTATTTTATAATAATAACGGTGTTTAGGTTAGTAATAAAATATCAAAGCGCTTGCCCTGGCACAACACAACGCGGTTTAAAAATGGCTATATTTTTAAGGTTCTTTTATCTCTGTGCAAACATCCCTTCGACCGATATCAACCAATTATTCAACAGAGCCTTCGACCTTTATCATATTTAAGCTTTGGAGGTCCAACAAACAGAGTATACTCCGGTACATTCAATTATTCAAGTAAGTGCCTAATTCAAGTAAATTCCAAAAACATTTTTAAATTTTTGTTTTGGTAATTTTTTTTCGTTGATGTTGCCATTAATTATGTATGATGTTGCCAAATAATATTCTTTCATACATGAAAATCTTCTTCCGTTATTTTTAATTCAATCTGTTAAAATTCTTAAGAGGCAATAAATATCTAAAACCGTAAAACCAGCATTTTTTAAACTAGGTACAATATGATTGTTATTCACGAGATATACCGCGTTAAATGGTAATATTTAGTATCAGGATATTATATTCTGTTGACATTTAATTACCTACTTGAACTGGTTTTTTTTGCCAGATAATGGGTAAATCCCAGTTTAATTAAATAATTTTTACATGATGTGAAGTAGGTAGTTACAATATTAAGTCAAAGCGATTGATAATAACAACATTATATTATTTTTAGCTTTGTTAAACTGGTTAGTCACCGAGAAAATGATAATATTAGTAAGAATATACATTGAAAATGTAAACACTATTTGTCATCGCGTCTATACTGAGGAAGTACTAAGAAACTGTACTCATATTGCACTGATACAAAGTACACCTTGGACAAATGAGTCAGTAAGTATAAAAAACTACTTAGTCACTGCCCAACTGCCCAATTATAAAAGAAGATAAGCAACGTAATGTGTGTTTTGCTGATAATTCTAAGTACCTATTCATAGCCGTGTTCTGATTTCTAATGAAGATTCTAACAAATAACGGTACCTAATTAGCCGAAGATACTAAAATAAAGATAAATGATGGTGCTCATCGCTATTGCGATAAGATCCATGACAAATCTCAGTAAGGCCTTAGCTAAAGCTCACTATGCCCGATGAAGACTTCTATTATGAAGTCAAAACGTAGAAAAGCTCCACTAAAAATAAGTAGCAAGTATTTTCTTGTGTAATAAAATACTATGAGTAAGTATTATTATTGTAATAATAAATAATGAAGTTTTATGAAATGTAAATATTAGATTTAAGTAATTGATGTATTTCCAATTCCATAAAATCCTAAAAATTACTTGGACATTCAATAGCTAATACGAATCACGTCACGACATAAGTAAAGAATCAAGAATATTAAATTGCTTACCAATCATCTTATGCGTCGTCGCAGCTGGCTGTAATTGCATTAGTAACAGGACGTATTCGTATTGACTCACTAGCATATTATGATCCAAGGAGAGGGTAAATCCGGTTGCAAATGATGATGAGTGTCAGACTTAGTACAGCAGTAAAGTACCAAATCGTGTAGATACTTACCAGGAACCATGTCACGAACCCACTACAAAAATGTGCATGCTAATATCACGACCAGCGACACGTGACCTTACTTGTCGAACATATCACACCGGGCTGCTGAATTCCAAATCTTATTATTATAAGGTTAGGTAGCAGTTTCTATTGTTGGACGAGTGTGAAGGGTCTAGCTTGTTTGGACAATAATACTCGTTTAATTGCTACCAGTCGCATTCCTGAGGCAATGGTGATTGGCAGAGCGAGGAGGGTCAAATAAAATCAAGAGAATAGGCAATTGATGGAACGTATTTTTAATTTTATCGCAGTACCTAACATAGTTGAGGAGATTTCTGATGTCAACTCTAGATATTTGGTATCGCTGGAGAACTAAGTACCTACTCTTGGATCAGATCCAGGAAGTTTACTCAAGAAAACTGTTTTGATAATATCATAAAAGTGTCAATGTTTATGTCACAGACATTAGTATTGAGTTTGTATAATTTTGATTTCGATATATTAATAAGATTGGCAAAGTAGACCGACTCAATATAGAAAAATACCATACGATAGTATAATCAAATCGTTACGCTTTCGTGTGGTTTATCGCAGTTATGTACCTAAACAAAAGCTATACCTGATATCAAAATAGCTTTAAAAGTGTCGTTGACAAGTTCGTAAGTTCGTTGAATTATGCTTGGTTTACACGGGCTTCGTAGCTAAGCGCTTAGTACTTGTCACTATACTAAGCCTCAATATGACCAGTGAAAAGTAACCGTTTACACGTTGGAGCCAGTAGAAGTCATTAGTGACCAGACATTCGAAATGGAACGACGCCGCCTGATTTTGCGCAGTGTGTTTTGTCTTGTCACTAACTAACTTGCCGAGCTGTTTACATGCAGTCAGCAAGCGACAAGTGCTTAGTAAATCATGGTGGGGGTATCGACTTGTCGCTTACTAAGGACAAGTAAATAGGATCGATTTCTATTCACTTGCACTATTCACA
The DNA here is from genome assembly GCA_963691955.1 of Chloroclystis v-ata. Lineage (NCBI taxonomy): Eukaryota > Metazoa > Arthropoda > Insecta > Lepidoptera > Geometridae > Chloroclystis > Chloroclystis v-ata. The sequence goes on along the minus strand of OY829902.1, from coordinate 1,861,324 downwards.
AACACTAATACTAAGCACTAATCAGCATGTTTACACACGAGGAATTAGTATTAGTGACAAGTACTAAGCGCTTAGCTACGAAGCCCGTGTAAACCAAGCATTAGGCTGGCAATGTATAATAGGTTATGTTAGAATCGATTGATTCTTAGTTTTCTAAGAGTAGATTTTCGTGGTAAAGGTACTTGCTGTATCTAAAGTCTCAGTTCTTCTACAGAGTTTAGATCGATATTATTTTCAAGTCTAGACAGTTTAATTAAATTGGTCCAAGTACCTTATTACTTAGGGTGTTTTACAGCAGAGAAAATTCTGCTAGAGTGACTCAACCCACGGTAGAGTTGGTAGGTATAGGTATATCCAACCATACGTATGGGCGGGCTGCTTACAGGAATCAACGCTCGATTTCCTTCAACAGCCACCTAGCAGACTATACCTAGGCTTCTATGAATACTCAAAAAACATCACAATTACAATACATTCTAAATCAAAGAGTACTTCAACATTAATATCAACTATAAAAGCATATTTTATGGTCAACGGTTAACAGAGCGCAAAGATTGTACCGTGCGTAGGTGCAATACCCAACCTACTGATAAATAAAGGAGATAAACTCCAACAAACTAAGGATAAAAAGCAATGGATTATGAAAATGAATATGTATAAGAGCTCGCGAAATTTTTGTAAATTAATATTTTATAAGGCACCAAACTAATTCTTTTAAGAATAAATTATAAAGGGCACCACACATTCTGTGCTGAATTTATAAGCAGCAACGAGAGCTTATAAATATTTTAGTATTAACTTACTTGAGTACTTTGTGGTGTAGGTATTGGTAAATAAAACCACAGACAGACGGTAAACAACTAGATGAAAGAAGTTAAATATAGATTTTCAGTGAATGGAAAAGGTATAATTCTCGGAGATCCAATAGCGAACTCAATTTACAGATACTTGCTACAGGTACATACTCGTATTTCGATTCATGTCGTGTCGTGTCTTAAAGAAAATCTTATTTGAGGATTCGTTGAATATCTTAGTATTTACTTTAATATAATAACAAAATTCTATTTTATTTTCTGTATTGTGCAGAGTGGACCAGATACCAATTTCATATTATGTTAAGATTATAACTTCCGGACTATTCTGTTTTATCTGCAAATATTTGTTCCGGGTGTCTGGGTGTTATATATGTATAACAAAAAATATCTATCTATGTATGTATATTATATCAGAAATCTAGCACCCGTAACACAAGCTTTGAGCTTACCACGGGGCTAGATGTCGTTGTGTAAAAATGTCCAGCAATATTTATATTTATATAGTAAGTAAGTAAGTACGTAGGATCTATAAGAAAAAATGTTGAAGAACCTACTGAATGAGCGTATAGCGTAATTACGTTAGTAATAAACAATGAAATAAGTACCATTATTTAAAAACAAATCATAGAAAGATTAATCTTTAGCCAATAAGAAATATCTCCGAGCGAACGGAGGAATCTACGTAATTTCCGAAACAATTGTTCAAAGATGATAGATTGCTACTCTCAAATAACCTTTGTGATAACGATAACCAACAACAGATACAATGAACCTGAAGATCTAGACGGCGATTAATCATTTCGGCCATTATTCAGGCGCAGAATCACAATTTCAGTAAGTCATCGCGTTTTGTTCTTCGCTGTGACTTCCGTAGACGAAACTCAGAAGGGAAGATGAATTATGATAATTTTAAGCAATCTCACGGACAAGACGAAACATAAAAAGAAGCTTTTTCATGGGCTAATTACTGTTGTCAGGGTAATTTATGAGACATCATATGACTCGTCAATTTGTCAACCTTGTTCGTATAAGAATGTCAGCGAAAATACACCCGAGATGAGGAAGCTGATTTGTATTCGTTACAAGTCCGGAAGTGTGTAGTCAGAGTAGATTAAAAATAAATTGATTATAAAAGACGAAGAAAATTGAGACAAGAGAGAATAATAACGATTGATTAAGTCCATCGAGAAGCAGAAACAAAAATCAATAAGTCTTTTGTATATTTTGTTAAAATTATACTTTGTTGATTTTATACAGTGAGAGAGAAGTTCTATAATTCAATGCTTAATAAAACGATGTTCGGTACATAAAACCTTTTCTATGGAGAAAGGGGATCTACAAATGTTTCTTTAGGCCTTCGTAAAATAGAAATAAACGATGCGAGACTTATTCAATTTATTACATTGAGCCAGGGCGTGCCCAAAGTATTTTACGTCTATGATGTTTACTAGAACCTTGTCTAAACGAAAGAAAAACTTCAACAACGATCGATCAGACAAAATTCAATATTATGTTCTCGAATTTACTTTCTCACAACAACGTAGAAACGAGTCGATACTAAGTGCAATTAAAAAGGAAATCTTAGTCCGTTTGCCTATTTGAAAGTTTGTCGAGTTGATAACTTGATATCTAGTCATCATGGTGAGAAACAACGCGACGTCGTAGTTACGTACATACGATTTCCTTAAGCTTCACATGAATTGTATATCTACCAGCTACCAGCCTATGTTTACACGCGTCCTTTTGTAAATACTAGGGTATTAACTTAATGTGAACGTGTGATATCAATTAATTAGTACCTAGTAGGTCCTCCTAATATGTACTTACTCGCACCCTTGACTCTAAAGCGTTTTTGTAAATGGTTTCATTAGTTGCTTAAATTACGCAGAGTACTTTATCTAGAGACTTTTATAGTACGATGAATGGTTAAGTTCTACGTTTAAGAATATGGAGAAACGAGATGTTTTAAGCAGTACCTTATTAACTCCAACGCGAAAAATCTAAGCTTTACTCTAGTTTAACGGTTTAAAAACCTTGATGTAAAGGGCCCAGCCTATATGAATGTCTATTTAGGGGTTTATGTAGAGCCAAAAACGTATGGACACGCATTCTGCCGTGTCGAATCGAGGTTGACATGGCACGCCTCTGTATACTGTATAGCATTTAGCATATTTGTGAAAGTTTACTTTTACACTGTTTACATAGATTTGGTTTAACATGACAACGTGAATATTACGTACGGATTGCGGAATTCTACAATGAGTTGTAAGTAAACAGAGGTTTCAGTTATGTAGAATATTTACGAAACACGGCGGGTGGGAAGTGGGAACAAGAGAACGGTGTGATATGAATCTTAGTTTGAAAGTTGAGTTTAAAAGAGTTAAATTTTTACTTTTCATGAATTTTTTCCTGCTCATCGTCACTAGTGATGAACGTCCATTTTCTGAAATATGATGTTCCTTTCTGCATTGGAAGAAGATGGCCAGCAGTTGGAAGCCGTTTCTTTGCAGCCTTGGTAATGTATAGAGAATAAATTACGGCATTTTCAAATATATAAAACGTTTGTAGACACAGTCCATACAGATTCCAAAGCTAGCTTTCAATTTCAGAAATCTAAGATAACTTAGAAAATATCAATCGTAATCTCAGCAGGTAGCCTAAGCCAGGAAATAACCGCTTTCCGCGCGATGAGAGTTAGTTCACTTTTACTTTCGCCTCTCGGTCCGTTCACCTCAATGGACGAACACGCCCTACATACTCCATGGATGTACCCTGACGTTTACGCGCATAAAAGTTATCAGCTCTCAGCTCTACGCAGCACAGCTCGTAAAAAGTACTTAAAGGGGAGGTACATGCCGAAGAGTTTATTTTGAGTCATAATAACAAACCATGTGATATAAAGTCCTACTACTGGATGTGGGTCTTTACAATTAGGGGTTCTATCCTCTTCTTTTATTATTATAGATCTAGGGGAATTCGGTATAATCACTCCCCTTACCAGGCGGGTTCATGATCGCAGCAAGTTGCTATAGTGCACAGAACGACGTTGCTGTATGACTATGGTTTATTATGTACCTGTAAGTAAGTACTTGACGAAACTAAGTGTACTAAATGTTCCTAAAGTTTAAATAAAAATTTAATTTAAGTTCTTACAAAATAATAGATTATACTATTGATAACCATAATTCAATATTTTCATTACCCATTTAGTTTAAATGTACACATTCAAACTGAATTACTTAAGTTATATTGAATGATTATTAATTTTATTCAAATTAGGTGCCTCTTTATGATAATAATATTTACTTACTACTTTTTGTGTAAGTAACTACTTTTTTATAGTAATTATATTTTAATGGCAACTAATTGAATGCTTAAGGAAGTGCTTTTTTATTAATTTAACCTTAACTTGGCCCATAAATGGGAAACAATCAGCTAGATAATGAAATCAGATCAATCTGTAATAATTTGATGAGACCCAAGACATTTTGATAGATAAGTTAATAGAATAGAATCATTTATTAATCATTTATTAAACATGTAACAAATGAAAAACACTTGACACAATTATTCGCAGAAAAAATCTATAAAGTAGGTACTGTGGTGCCTACAAGTCTTTCTAATAACCTAAGAGCCCATGATGGCCAGACCTTCCTTTAATTCACAAGCGTGAAAATTCTTTCATGTGTATGTCTAACATAGGTAAGAATAACCCCCAAACATGAAACCTGGATCGCGGTTCCTTTGGGAGATAACAACCTTTTACCTGTTATCTCCCAAAGGAACCACGATCCAGGTTTCATGTTTGGGGGTTATTCTTACCTGTGTTAGACATACACATGAAAGAATTTTCACGCTTGTGAATTAACACTAGAGTGCACGCGCGGGCTACATATGTAACCCAGCGTGAAGTAGTGTTGTATATTTTCTTAAGTAGGCGAGTTACAGTGCTGTCCTCTAGTATATTCCTCAAGTATAAACCCTTGCTCCAGTAGCGTGCCGACTCTCGCGGCACACGGACGTCTTTATAAATCCTGTTTGAAGTCGGTGGGCTACGCCTATACCCCGCGCGTGCGTTAGAGGAAATTTAATGTCCGGTTAACAAGTGATAAATTTATGGTAAATATGATCTTTTCTTTAGTGTTACTGTACGGAATACTGTAAATTCATATTGTATGTATTTGTTGTTTGTTGTTATGGATATTTCATGTAATTTTATTGTATTGTTAATTTTTTTTAGATGGAGGGTAACGATTGGGTGAACAAATACAGAGATGGCTGTTGGAGGATGATATCGATCTTTTAAGCGAAAGTGAGGAAGAAGGAGAAATTACAGAACATTGTGCCCCGCTTGGATCACCTCATTATTCTGGTACTGAACAAGAAAGCGAGGAGGATGATGACGATGAAGATGAGAATGTGCCGCTGTCTACTTTTGCATCCTACCAGTCTCGTGACGGTATAAAATGGAGTAAACTTCCACCATCCACTTCAAGAACTAGATCTTACAACATATTAGTCCGTCCACCAGGCCCAATAGGTGTACCCAAATTCGATCTTGCAAGACCTGCTATTGAGCGTCGTATATCCCAGCAAAATCTACCCAGAGGTATAAAACTGAAAGGAAGACTACTTCTAGGACTGACAGATGAACCCCCGCAACATAATATGCCTATTTGGGGAGGTGTTGGCCGGTGTGCTTTTTGCAGCAGGGCTCGCGACAAGCAATGCAGCAAATGTATGAAGCGCATTTGTAGCGAACATCAGGCAGTCGTCTGTCCTGAATGTATGCCGACAGAGTGATTTGTTACCATTTTACTGATAAATTGGTTCAATTAGATGATTAGAAACCAATTTTAGATATATTATTATGTTCCTGAACGAAAATAAGGCTTATAGACCTCTAACATTCCAAATATAGTTGATTTTTTAGAAGTTTATGTTTGTGTTTCAAATTATAATTAAAAAGTTAAATTTTGTTGAATAATTTTTATTATAATGTATAAACCATTATAATAAAAATAAAGATGTTTTGTAATTCTATACTGTTTTTTACTCATTTGATGTCTGATTTAGGAAAATAATTGAATCATAAGTGGCCTACGCCTGTAACCCGCGCGTGCGCTTAAGGTGATTTTATGGGCGTGTGCACTCTAGTGTTAAAGGAAGGTCTGGCCATCACCTTCCTTGTATCCTTTTTTGTTGTGGGGGAAAAAGGATCTGCACTGACGTCTGGCTATGGAGCATATTGTGCATTGTCCTCTTGCCTAATGTGGGCCTTGCCTATGAATGGGTTCTATATATATAACAATATATATATATATGGATATATCACAGATTTATATTAAAGACAGCAGCATCATAATGCACAGGCTGCAATCATGAAGTCACATGGTGAAAAAAAAATATTAACCAAATTTTAAATAACTCAAACTAAGCTTAATCGCAATGAGTTCCATAAGTCTGCTCACAATATTAAATTTAGATTTTACATATGAAACTTGAATTTAATAAATCAATTACTTAAGTATTAAAAGTCCAAATAACAGGATTTGATATTTACAGATTTCCCAAGACCTTTATTTGGTTCTATATCTATCAAAAGATCAGTGCCCAGAAGTAGGACATATCATGGGTTGATAATAAATAATTAATTAAGGCTGCAGCAATAAAAAAATTAAACTTACTTCACTACTTATACTTTTAACCACCATTCAATTTGTTATTTTTTCACTAAACAACAAATTATTGGAAAAGAAACCACAAAGGTTTATAAGTTAATGTTGTTATGAGTCAACTTGAGAAGGTTGATTCTATTTTAAATTATATTTTATCAAGATAAATTGATCACTTTATCAAAAAACAAATAAAGCATGCATATGTTATCCAAGTCTAGAATTGGGTAGGTTGAGTTCCATTGGCCAAATAGATAAATTATTTAGGATCTGAGTAAGATTAGATATTTCAGTGGTTTCAATAAAACCAGAGATAAGAACTATAATCACATTCAGGAATGAAGACATTTTTTGTAAACAAATAAATGTCATGAGATGTCACTGTCATAATGACAAGTCAGGGGTGGACACCACCTTTTTTCCATGGATCATTATAAGTAGTAATGGCGTGCGGTTTTGCTTGTGCGTTCGATACTTAGGTTACCTAAATATTTCCGAACAAACTTACTACTTACTGCAGAAAAGTGGAAAATAGGTTCATTCTAAGATGATTTAGCTATGAGATATAAGATCTACCGTGGATGTGGCATCGTCGGGACCTTGTTTCCCTGTTTCCATAAGGAAAACAACGTACAATTGCATGAGTAGCAAAAAAGTAACACATTTGACTTCGACTTATGAGAGATAAATGAAAAACACGAAATAAAATAGCGTAATGTTCAAATGTATAAACTGTTTCCATCTCCTGTGATTTATGGCAATTCTACTACGATGATACCAGTGTCGTAAAATATTTTCTGCTACTATTTCTTCACCAATTTATAACTTTGTTCACAAAATTAAATTAAATATTATAAATAGTGCAAAACCATATCAATTTTCTATTCTATGGATATTGATTAGAAAATAAACCCTACCATAAGTATTTATAGATATGATGTAACCTTTTATAAACTTACATTTCGAAACTATTTTTTTGATATGGTAACACCTTTGTTTACAAAATTTCTCCTCAATTCTAATTTCGACCATAGATAATAAAACTTTCTACCGCACTCTTGCATGTATTGAATGGTGATATGACTCCAATCCTATAGGGATCCTGTTATAGACTGACCACTGTAAATATAGATACTTACCTATTTTTCTTGATAGTATACCTAACAAAGTTAGCTGTGAAAGTTTAATAGAAAACATTAAAAACACCAACCTGAAATCCAAACTAAGGTTCCTTTGATGGGTCGCAGGTTTCTGGGGTTCTCCGCGACTTCCGTGGACGGGCACATCTTCCAGCATGCTCACAGGATCCAGTCACATCACAATCCGGTCCATGAATTACAAAACCTCAGCGTAAATTCACAACGTAAATAACAACATGGCGCCTAGACCAATAACAACTTTCAACGCAGATTTTCTTATGTATATCCGCCAAACTAATCCCTGCATGTAAATTACAACCCATAGGATACAGTCACTGTGCTTCTAAACGTTCAGAATCAACTTTTCATGCAGTTCACGAACGTAATAACAACTGTTTTGTTTGCTAGGGAGATTGTTTGTCTGGTTTATAACTAATGAACACGTACAGCTAGACGTTGCTAATTTTTGAAGAAGTATAAATCACTAGTATGGTTTTATATTAAATTAACTTTTCTATTAATAATAAACAAATATTTCAAAAAATAAAGTAATCGTAATCGATGTCACCCGAAGAGAAACGAACGAGACATTTCAGTTCAGTTTTCACCGCCCGTGACGTGACGTCACAAACACAAAAGTCAGTTTTAACTAGTGTTGTGCATACATACTCGTAATCAAATATATCGATATTTTATATATTTAACTGTCGATAATTTGTAGAAACAATAATTAATAAATCATTAGCTTCCATGAGTTTGTAATTTTAAACTCAATCAAATTCAAATTGTTAACATCTAACTGACACAACCATAATTGACAGTTTTTTTGCAAATATATTAGCATTTTAGGCAGGTTATGTTATCTTATCATTGAATATTTTTCCTCAATAATAATATGAGTATTTATTTTTATTTTAGAAGTTAATTTCTGGTCCTGTTTTGAACAAAATTCTTCAATATATCAATCAACATTATATTATTATAATATATTTCGATTCTATAAAATTTAATTTTAGTATAGGCATGTACAGCCCTACATATTTTCAAATATTGCCACATCAAAAATTAAGTCAGTCGGTAGTATTTTTTATGTAAAACTTGTTTGTTTTGTAGTTTGTACCCGTGTTGTACCCATAACACAAGCTTTTATCTTACCACGGGGCTAGACGTTGCTGTGTGTATTGTCCAGCAATATTTATTACTATTTAACTCAATAATTTAAAAAAACTTTTTTTTTATTAACCCCCAGACACTCAGAACAAATATCTGCAGATAGTACAAATTTTTGTTCCGAGGCGGTAATCGAACCCGCAACCTCATGCGTCGCAGGCAAAGCTTCGCCCGCTGCACCATAGAGGTCGTCATTTATTCAATAAAAGGCCTACAATAGACCACAGAAACAAGAGAAATAAGACCAATTTTTACTTTTAATACTTTGAGTTACTTAGGTAAGCATAGATGCATTGCAATATATAAGTTAAAATCATAATACCAACAACTTACTTAGAGTTGAATCTTAATGTAGGTAACAAATTCAAGTTAAATAATAATAAGTCATATAGTATAAATCTAATTAATATTTCAAGGTTTTGGGGAAGATTCCTGTGATTGTCTCGAAGGTTGTCTTTTATGGACATTAGGTTTTCTGAGTCGGTGATAGTTTGGCATGACTTTACTCAGAAAGTCTAGCTGGAGAAGTTGAGATGGTTGCTTCTCCATTGCTTCCCGGATGTGGTGTTCTGATCCCCAGATAACTGTATTGTCAACTAATGTTTGTGGAGCTGTGAGTTGGCAGGCCGCACCTTAAACATTTAAAAAACATATAAATCTACAACTAATGTTATCCTACTAGTTCCTAGTAGGTACCTGTAACATAAGTATACAGAATCATATTGACGGATAATTAACTACAGGTAAATTAAGGTAGGTATTAATAAAATTGTACAAACCAATAACACAGCCACTGCCTATTTTTACATTCTCTCCAACAAAGGATCTGCATTCAAAGACATTACTTTCTCCAATGTGTCCACATGGGGACTCGAGCTTGCATCCCACTTCAAAGACATTGTGAGCTCCAATAAATAAGGGCTTTGGAGGATTTTCTTGTTTATCACATTTTCTGTAACACAAACTGACTTTGAAGTTCAATTCTGATTTTAAAATAGCCTTATATTTGAGGTAATTCATCACAGCAAAAACTTACTTGTGAATTATGGTAGAATATTCTTCAATAATACAGTACTCAGCAATGATGATGGGGCCACCTTCTGCGATAATAGTCACCCTGGGGTGTATCACAGTCCCTCCACCAATTGTAATATCACCCTCCAATGTGCAGTCTTCACACACAGTGGCCCCGGGTAGAATTTTAACGCTGTAAAATAATCAATTTTTAACTTAATAAGATACTAACTTTCTGTGATGATGTGATGACTTCATGCAGATTCCTTACTTGTGGGACATTTTACAATAGTCTTCTCAGGATTCCAAAACTTTGTAACTATAAGTTAGGTGGAGACTGGAGAGCAAGGAGCTTGAAACAAATTGCTGAAGGTATTTTCTTTAATTTTGTATCAAGAAATAAGATAGCAATGTTTTGTCTAGAATTTTCAAAGTTTTTTTTAGATTATTTTGTTGTTTGTTGTATTTATCATGTCACTGTCATAACTAAAACGTAGTGATTTTATTCTCTTTGGTCATAACAGGTCCAATTAAAACAATTTGAATCAAATACGTTCGACCGACACAATAACTAACTAAAGGAAGAAGGAGAAAACAATTTGTATCAGAGTTCGATTCAATATTTGGATGAGTGCAACTCTAGTGAACGAATATGCTAAAAAAATAGTCGTATTTGATTGGTTGAAAATTTGACATTACTTTTAGTTGAGTGAGTGACGTTTGATGGCGGGAAATGCGGGAATATAGATGGATCATTGTTTTTGTCGTTGTATGTTTGGAGATAGTGTTTATATTATTTTGTTTACTTATTTTTCATCGCAGATTCTATTTTATATTTATGACGCATAGAAGTGGCCTTGATAACAAAATACTTCACCCTTCTACAATCAATAAGTACCATTTTATTGAAATGTCAAATAAAATTTCTTTCCAATTTCCATTTCAACCATACGCAATTCAAGAAAAGTTTATGAATGAATTATATCTTACTGTTGATAGCAAAAAACTAGGAATATTTGAAAGTCCTACGGGAACGGTGAGTAACACCCAATAAATTTAACAATACAAATAAATAATAATTGAACTAATGATTACTTATTTTCATACAATTATAGGGTAAATCTCTGAGCATTTGCTGCAGTGCTTTGCAATGGCTAAAAGATTACCATATAAAAGAAATAGAAGCATTAGAACAAGCTGTAACAGAAATTAAAGCTGAGATAGACACCAAAGCAGGTAAATTATTATTTATGTCTATACTATAAGTTTAGTATTACATTGTGATAAAACAATTAAGAATTAGAAAAATAAAATTAAATATTTGAAATAGAAAGAAAGTGATATATAATTTATTTGATGTAAGGTCAACCGGGGCAAATGCGTGGTATTTCTCGATCACTTCAAGTTAGAGCCTCATTGTGATCAAATGTACGGCATTATCCACTTTTTGAAACTGTGGTCCAATATTATGGCTATTTCTGCACAAAGTTCAATCAGCGATATCTTCCCTGGAGCTTTACAGATGTTTCAAATTGGCTATTTATTTTAAATTTGAATTTTAGATGCATTTGCCCCGCTTTGGGAAAATGCGTCTTTATTGAATAAAAACTTTATTGGTAAGCTTTTCGTGATAATAACTAGATATAACTTTTTGGTTCAAATTTCTTTGCAATAGTATGATAGTTAAACTAGTCAAAAATAATAATTGACGCATTTAGAGACAATTTAGTAAAAATTGGGGAAATGCGTCTATATTTTGATAGATGCATTAGCTCCTTGCCAAATCCAGAGGCTGTCAACATTTTATTTGGGTACAGACAAACTATCAAAACTCAACAAAAGTCTAAAAATAACCGATGTAAGTAATACGATGGGACGATAGTAGACAAATTTCTACGCATGAGATTTTGATAGAACCGTAGAACAATACAGATTATAATAAAACACAAATTTGAAGGCTACACGGCATTTTTTAAAATAAAAGTTAAGTATATTCTGACTTTTGTATATTTTCAAATAATAATATGACAAAAACGATATAAAAACCTCCGTGAGACAAAAATTTTTTTGCATTTAATTTTCATTTTACAATTTGCCGACATAAAAAGGTTGACGATATGTGTTTTGGGGGTAAATGCGTCCCACAGTCGCAATCGCCCCATAACAGCAGACGCATTTACCCCAAGAAATTAACCCTAACCTTATAAATGGAAACATTATTATTTCTTTAAATAAAGCTATTTCACTAAAAATAACTGTCTGGGTTGGTAGCCCATAGTTTATTCCTTACAATGATTATTGAATAAAATCAGTAAATTGAAGAAAACTAATGACTAACATGGATTAAGTAACTCGCCTCACGCAGTCAAAATTTGTTCAATAACGAGCGATTTTCAAAATGGCCAATTACTCGAATATGAGAACTGCCACGCCATCCGCACGAACTACATGTTCAGTATTTAGTTCAAACAAATGCAACTAGGTGACAGAAGTCAACGTATGTTGATTAGTTCTCGAATAAATTCAAAAAAACGCATTTTCCCCATAGACGCATTTAGACTGGTTGACCTTACTAAGTAATTTTAAAATATATGGTAACCAACTTTATTATACTGAATGCAATATTTAAATAGTATGTAAATATTGCATGTTTTAAAGTTTTAATAGGTACTTAATATAATTTATCTGCAGATTCAACTGATTGGTTACAAGAAGAGTATGACAATATCAAGAAAAAGCAGACCCTGCAAAACTTACAAAGTAAACTAGATAAAATTAGGAAACAAAAAGAGCTTCTAAAAGAAATGCGCAATCGGGTAAACAAACAAAAAGCAAACATTAACAATAAAATAGAGTATACTTTTAGCAAAATAAAAAATAAAAAGAATAATGATTCTGATTTATTAGAAGACGAAAAGAAAGTTGAGACTGAAGGAGATGTAGATCTGATATTAGAAGAGGTTGACATAAAGAATGAGTCTGACTCTGATGAAGAAATCCCCACTGACAAAGAAGATGAAAAAATTAAGGTAATTTTATATCATTATTGTAGTCTCAGTAAGGTAACGCTGCTGGTAAGTTTGGCAAGGAACAATACCAAATTGTTCTAGACTTAAAGTGGCTTATTTTCATTTAACAAAATAAGTTATCCATAAAATACAAGTGCACCTAGTAAACAAAGGTAAGTATATGGCAAATCTTAAAACTGAAAGCTAGGTTAAACTAATACAGAATAAATGAGATCAATTTAAAATTGGATCCTAGACTTACTTAACTAGACTCTTATTATGCGACTGGGAACTGTTGTTATAATGATGGTGCCATCCTAAAGGAAAATTTAAACTAATGGATAGTGGAGGCTTCCTGCCAGCCTCTGCCACTATCATATGAATTATGCCTTAGTCTTGTAGTATAACTTCTCACTATCAGCGTTATAAAAATAGAACAAAAAGTAAATAATAATAATAATATAATAATAAAAACGTTTATTTTGACATCACACACAAAAGTACAAACACAGTTACATACATTACAAAACTATTACATATAAAAAAAAAAAAAATAATAAAGACAGAGTATGTACCTACTTAAACCATAGACAATTGTCTATGATAGAAAAAAAAACTGACCTATCCACCTACTAATTACAGCACACTAGTAAATACATGTATAGTCATATTTATTGTTTGCACTTTAGTGTGCAGGTGCCAAAATGGGTCTAGTCTCAGCTGTGTGTTACCCTGTAATAGTACAAGGTAACGCTGGTTTTCAGACTAAACCCATTTTTGGGTGGCTGGAATCAAATAATTTACAATTTAACAGACAGCTTATTCGGCAATTAATTTGTGTTTGTCTATAATTATAATAAAACAAAATTGTGTAAATATAAATATTATAAGAAAATATATATTAGATTCATTAAATAAAGTAGAATATCTAAGTTAAATAGATAGGTAGCACATAATTTAAAAAACAATATCTATAAAAATATATAAATATGTATATAGAAATCTCATTAACAAAGGAGTTTATTTGTTTTATTTATTACCTTAAGTAATAATACTTATGTATTTCAAGGAAATAAAGTTAATTAGCAATAACCTCTGAGAAACAATTATTTTTTAAATAGTAACTTAATACTCATAAACAAATAATATTTCAGATATACATAAGCAGTAGAACACACAGTCAACTGTCTCAGTTTGTTGGAGAAATCAAACGGACTGTCTTAAAAGAGGACACTAGTGTGGTCACTCTTGCTTCAAGACAACATTACTGCATCAATTCTGATGTTAGCCGGTTGAAGAATGTACACCTTATTAATGAAAGGTAAATTCCTTAATGCTTAACTTATACTAATGCCTTCTAAAACTTTGTCTCTCTGTGTGTCTATAGCTTTTTTTCAAGCTAAAACTACTGAAAGAAAATAAAATTGAATAAGGAGAAACCTCAAGTGCCAGGCAATTTTTACGGCGGGAAAAGATACTATAACGCGGGCTAAGCCGCGGGGCGGAAAGCAAGTCTTTTTTCATTTTTTCAATTAACACGAAAATTTGTGTAGATTTATGAATAGATAATTGATTTTTTCATGAGACGGATTTTAATAAATATAGCTAATTAGTTATGTATTAGCTATGTAATTAATTTTTATCATATATGCTACCTTTTGCACACCAATCCACTATATAGATAAAATTATCTTATGCTGCTTTACCAGTGGTAGGACTATGGTATTATTTATTACCTACATTTTTGTTTGTACATCGACATCCTTAAGCTGATAAAGGAATTTGTCTTAATACATCTATCTTAATTTTATTTTTTCTCTATGCCCAGGTGCCGCCAAGGCCGCCCATTGTTTCACTGTATTGTTATGTGTATCTTTTTTTAATGTGGTGTAACAATAAAGAATTTTGTACTGTATTGTATTGTAATAGTTCATTTATGATGATTTATATGGCACAAGATATTCAAATAGACTTATAGAGTTTTGTCAAGGCTTAAGTTAAAGTGTGTTGCTAAGAACTGGTTATCCAAATTAATCTCCTCTATTTATTTTTCCAGGTGTTTAGACATGCAAAAGTCTAAATCGAAATCTACATCAGTAGGTGAAGATGGGAAAGTTGTTAAAAAGTCCAAAACAAGGTCTTGTTCTGCCTGCCCGTACTACAATCAGACAAATATTACTAAGTTGAGAGAAAGGATGCTTGTAGAAATACTGGATATGGAAGATATTGTTAAATGTGGGAAGCAATTGAAGGCTTGTCCTTATTATGCGTCTAGAGCGGCGTTGGATGATGCTGAGGTATGTATATTTTATCTTGTTTCTCATACTCATACTCCATTCTTCGTCCAGTTTACAATGTGTACTTTGTCCAGTTTACAATTTGTTAGAGCCTATTTTCCTGTCACTATTTTTAGTTTATTTGTGCGAGGGCTTAATATTGATACCCAAATACATATATCGTCGGTGTCGAGCGAGAAGTCACTAACTACAAAAACCGTGTTCCGAGATAAACGCGTTTTAAGATTTTTTTTGTCTTTAAGACGTAATATCTCTGTAACGCAAATAGATAGCAAATATGTTTCTTTGAGGAAATTATGGCAAATTTATCCCAATAATAAGATTTTCAATAATATTTGAAATAACCATATTTAGTGAGTAATTATTACAAAATCTCTGAAAAAAGTGCAGTTAATGACTTTTGCCAAACACTGCAAACAGATATTATGTAAACATTCTGTTGAGTTAGTGATTTATTCATGCAACTAATTTAATAATGTTAACTGTGATTTGAGCGCGATTATGACCTAATATAAGTGTTTTTCACTAATTATGAAAAATTAATTAAACTATTTTATAGGAGATGATAACGCAGCGTCGGACGTCCACCAACAAGGTGGACAGATGATCTTATAAAGGCTACCGGTTCACGGTGGATGCAAGTTGCATCCGACCGTAATACCTGGAAGTCATAAAGGGAGGCCTATGTCCAGCAGTGGACGTCCAATGGCTGAAATTATGATGATGATAGAAGATGATGATAAAAGCATAAGCATGTTTTAACACTATTATGAAAACTAGCAGTGAATATTATTATTTAATTATATTAATTTGATTAAAGAGAATAAGATTTCATCAAATAACAATCATCATCATTTAAATAAAATTAACTTTCAATAAAAGTATTTTTAAACACTATTATAAAACTAACAACGAACATTACAAATAATAAGTTTGTTAAAAACAATCATCATTATTTAAACCATCAACACACACATACGTTAAAATACAATAAATATAACTTAATCTTGCAAAGACAGCATAAAAAAATTATATAGTTAGCTATATGACTCGTATGTCAATGTTTATTTTAGATATTCCTCTTCTGCATTTCTTCTCAAGTGTCTAGTTCGGAAAGCGGTTCTGCATTGTATTTTATTACTTCGAACCATGAGTAAAATTTAATAGGAATTATGTCAGTTCAGTATAGGTTGATAAAATATTCCATAACAACCATAATAGCGAATAATGTCCTTGATACAGCAAAAGAAACAAGGAATAAGTGATAAGAAAATAAGAACTGACCAAAAACGAATAATTCTTTCTTAAAAATACGATGGGCAAAGGAAAAGAAACATTTTTATAAACCTATACTGATCTAATATTATTATTCCTGTTGAATTTCACTCATTGATCAATCAATTCTCATTTACTTAAAAAAATATCGTTAAGAGTGTCTAGCTAAATTAATAATGCTGCCTATCCAAGGTATTTTTTATAATATTGATTATGTTTTAACGAATGTAGGGTAAAGATGATTTAATGTTATTTTTTCATAATTTAAAGTTTTTATGAAAGCTTATTATTTGTAATAATGTTTGTTGTTAGTTATATATTTATAAACCTTTGTGGTTTCTGGGTGTTATTAGATATTATAATTCATCATCATCATCATGTCAGCCGTTTGACGCCCACTGCTGGACATAGGCCTCCCTTAATGATTGCCATTTGTTGCGGTCGGACGCGGCCTGCATCCACCGCGAGCCAACCGCTTTCACCAGATCATCTGTCCATCTTGTTGGTGGACGTCCGACGCTGCGCTTATATTATAATTATCTTGAATAATTTGATATTGATGCTAAATAAATAATAATAGTGTTAAAACATTGTTGTTACCTATTCCGTATTGGAAGATAAATTTTATGTATTTTTACCTTGACATACATAATGGTGGTATTAAGTAGTGAAAAACATTAACATAAGGTTATACTTTTGCTCAAATCACAGTAGGTACACATTACATGGATAAATTTTAATGTGCCAGATGTTTTACAAAGTCCTACTATCAAAAATATATAATATTGCTTAAATCTTTGCGTGAGTTATAGGTATTTGCATTATATCAAAAAAATTAAAATTAATTTATAATGTACAGTGATGGAAATAATAAATAATCAAATGACAATACATAATTAAAAATGAATTGTACCTACTGTAAATTTCGTAATTCTTGAATTCACATAAGTGCGTTAGTTATTTTTATCATCCGAAAATCGCAGGATGCACGTGTTCTTTCAGTATGAAGTCATTAAGATCAATTAGTCATTTAAAATAGTAACAAAATTCGAGAATTTAGTTATGCACATAATAACTAAGTGCAGTTAGTGACTTGTACGCAAATGCTTATTCCTTTTCGTGGCATCGTGATGTATTAAAAGTAACTAAGTGACCTTAGTGAGAAACGTTTGTTCTACATTTCACCAAAATATTTAAGTCTAATAATACTTAAGTGAAGTTAGTTACTTTTAATCATACAGTTTATTGCTATTACAGGCACTTAATGAATTCTGACATTTTTATATTTTCTAAAATATATAGAAATATCATTTTTTTATTTTCTCACATGGTAGATTATAGGTTTAAAAACACTTTGGCATCATTAAGTCATTTTGGCCAAAATGGCAATTAGTGACTTCTCGCTCGACACCGACGATATGTATATGTAGATTCGGACCCGTTATCTCTTTATAAATTATCTGAAAAAAGAATAATCAGGAACAGTCAGGTCCTATCATGATTGTTCATTAATTTGTCATCCATAAGATTCTTCTAATAAAATCCATCGGCGTTTGAGTTTACAACTAGGTCCCATACACTGTCATATTTGTGAACTCTAACACCCATATTTTTACATTTTAGGAAAACTAAACAGTATCTTTTAAATAACTTAGCATAACAATAGTCTAAATAAGCCCTGTAAGTTTTCACATAATATAGCTTGTAAGTTTTCACATATATACCTGTTTTACCAATATATTTGCCATGTGGCCTTTAATTGGTTAGTAGTTATTAAGAAGAAAAAAAAAAATTCCAAATAAAATAAATCTTATTATATAAAAGAAAGTCGTGTTAGTGCCTGAACTTATAACTCGAGAACGGCTGAATAGATTTGGCTGAAAATTGGCAGGGAGGCAGCTTAGAACCGGGGGAAGGACATAGGATACTTTTTACTGCTTTTTTAAAATCTAATAAAATGCGGGCGAAGCCGCGGGCGGAAAGCTAGTAAATAATAAATTAATGTTGATAACTTCCAGGTGGTCCTGATAAGTCACGCCGGCATCGTCAGCTCGGGCGCTCGCGCGGGCACACAACTGCAGCTGCACAACAACGTTGTAATTCTCGACGAGGCGCACGCACTCGCGGCCGCGCTAGAGAGCGCACACTCCGCGCCCCTCGCCGTGGCACAGCTGAGCGCGCTGAAGACTTGTCTGCACGCTTATGTTAATAAATATCGAGCTAGGTAAGTATATATGAAAAATATACAGAAAAAAGTTATTATAATTTATTTGGTAGAGATGAACCATTTCTAAAATGAACGCCCCTCCACCGCGGTTACACGTACATGCAAAAAGGTGTATAGATACAACACACATAAATTGATCTTTTTCATTGGATGTTCATTAACGCATAAGCAAACGGTATCACTTTGACAGACAAATGAGTCAATGTTACAGTAAAGTTGTAGCACGCACACAAGTATAGTGATGCAATAAGTATTTCCTCTCACACGTTGAAATTATCACGGTTTTGTGGAGGGGAGTTCATTTTTAGACTGGACCATCTCTACTTACTAAGTTTTTTCAGACCATGTTTCTATGGAAATAAAGTTCTTGTCTTCGACTTTATACTTACTTACTTACTTACTGCTGCGGCGCAACGACCCGAAGTGGATCTTGGCCTCCGACACCAAAGACCGCCAGGTTGCTCTATCCCCTGTCATTGCAGACCAGTCATCGGCTTGCAACTCCACGAGATCCTTCAGCACTTCGTCCTTCCAGCGGTACCGCGGCCGACCAATCGGTCTCCGTCCAGTGGGACAGCCTGCGTACGCTCTTTTGACGGCACGATCTTCTCCCATGCGGACTACATGCCCGAACCACCGGAGTCTGGACGCTTTCGTTTCTCCAATGATATTCGGCTCGGACACAAGTTCTTCAAGTTCTGCATTTTTTCGGATTCTGATCGTACCATCATCTCTGCGCGTGGGTCCCAGGATCTTACGGTATATCTTGCGCTCCGCTACCAACAATGCATGCTCCTCTTTCTGCGTTAAGGTCCAGGCCTCGCAGCCATACATCAATATTGGCCTGACTACTGTCTTATAGATCCGGAGTTTGGTACTTCTGGTCATCAGCTTAGATACTAGGACCTTATGTAAGGCAGCCGCACACCGAAGAGTACTCTGAATACGGATTTGAATATCATCCTCTCTTCGATTGGTGTCGGTGACATTGTGACCTAGATATTTAAACTGGCTTACAGCCTTATACGAGGTATCTCCCACCTTTAGATCGGTTCTACGAATACGTGTGTTCCTGTATCTCTTCATATGAAGGTATTCTGTCTTCTCCGTGTTTATTCGTAGACCAACCTTTCCGGCTTTTTCCTCCAAGCTATGAGCAGCCAACCGAACTTCCGTCTCGTTCTCTCCCAGAAGAGCCAAGTCGTCGGCATAACCAATGATCCGGTGCTTTCCATTCAACTCTACTCCAGCGTCAGGTATTGCAGCTTGTCTGATGACGTATTCGAGCACCAAGTTGAATAGAAGAGGTGAAAGGTCTTCGACTTTATACTCATATAAAACGGGTAACATCCCCTGATATCAATGTTTTTAGTTTGCCGACATTTCGGCACTGTTGCAAGCGCCATCTGCACGGAAAAATTGATGATAATGGCGAGAAGCCAAACAATGTACATGGACGGCCGATCTACCCTCTTTCTGAGATAGATTTCGATTAAATATAGTATGTGTACCCGTTTAGTATTTATTTAGGCATGGGAATAAATAAAATATGGGTAAGATTACTACTCTTTATATCTAACTAATCTTTATATCTGTTTTCAGATTGAGCAGTAAAAATCTCTTGTCGTTGAATCAGATAGCATTTGTTGTCGGGAAACTTATTGGTAAATTATTTTATTATCTTGTAAAATTAGAAGTATGAGTAGCAAACACTATGTGGATTTAAAGTCTGTATTTACTTCTCCCTATATATTATAACAAAATATTCACAGGTATGGTGAAGCCTACAGGTGATTCAAAGGACTCAACAAAAATCTTCTCATCAGAAGAATTCGTTCTAAAAGCTAAAATAGACCACATGAACTTGAGACCAATTAAAGAATTCGCCAGAAACTCACGCTTAGCTCCTAAACTACACGGGTTTTCTATGAGGTACAGCCAGCAACAATTGGAGGAAGAGTTGAAAAGTACAGTTGTCAAGAAAAGCGGTTTCCAATCGTTTTTGAGTAATATTGCGAAGAAGAAAGAAGTGGTTGAAGAGGTCAAGATTGAGACAAAAGAAAACATTCAGGTATTTTATTAAATATTATTTTAGGAGTACATTTATGGATTGGCATGTTTTGACTGCAGTTAAGTTGTTTTATTGTTTAATGTTTCCTTGTTTGCTTTCATTCTCATATCATATCCGTATATCTTCAGATAAAGATTAGCAATAATATAACTTACATAGACTATTTTTTACCCCGGGGAAATCCCGGGGTAAAAAATGTGCGGATGGAAAACTAGTCTAATTCTAATTTGTTGTGGGGGAACTAGGATCTGCACTGACGTCTCGCTATGGAGCGTATTGTGCATTGTCCCCTCGCCTAAGTCGGCCCTAACCAGCCTAACTCCTTGATATAGCGGAGTAAGACCTTTGGTTTCTTGCAGATATGTTTCAGCATATCTGAGGATGACGACCGTGCTACCGCATCAATGAGGTGCCTTAGCCCTGTCTCTTTTCTAGCCTCTTCAGTGGCTGTGCAATGTAGTAGTACATGTTCTACCGTCTCCTCTGCCTCGAAGCAACCCCGGCACAAGCTGCTGTCTGTGGCTCCGGTTTTAAGTAGATGGTAGTTAAGTTCGCAATGACCTGTTATGAGTTCTACCATAGTTCTAAGATCCTTGCGATTCATCTTCAGCAACGTGTTTGTCGTTTTTTTCCTATCTTTGATCTCAAAAATTGATTTGGTATGCTTGCAATCAGTTCGTCGCTCCCATAGCTTCTCCTGTTTCGATTCTGAATTTTGTTTAAGCCTGATTTTAACCTCGGCGGTTGGTGGGTTAGAGAGACTTATATCGTGAACCGTAGGGATCTGCCTAGATCCCTCCTTAGCAAGTTTGTCCGCAATGGTGTTACCCATGCAGGATAATCTTTCCGTCCAATTTACGATTACCTTGTTGACTTTAGGGTGTTCTGACAGCTTTTGTAGAGAATTGTAGCACTCTGCCGTCGATTTGGATCTTGTCTCTGATCTCTTGAGTGCATTAACTAGAGCTGCACTGTCTGTTTTGAAGACCAGATTTATTGGAGTAGGTGGTTCTTTATTACTTATCTCTAGGAATAATTTGTCAGCTGCCAGCGATATTCCCAGTGTTTCCGCCTGAAAGGCCGTCGTGGCTGGATTGAGGGGTTGAGCCTTAGATAGTTTTAACTCCGGACAGTGGAAGCCACAGCCGGCTCCCGTCTTGCTCTTTGATCCATCAGTATAGATGTGGTATGTGTGTTTAGGATTCAAGTTGATCTTTGATTCGATCTCCTCGTTCGTTATCTCTAAGGTTTTACATGTTAAGTAAGTTGTTGCAATTCTGTCTGTACCGTTAGCTGCTTCTGGAAATGCAGCAATAGCCTTGTTCAGTATTTTGCAGTGGTTTGTGGGGCCCAAGTCCCCTTTCCACTGTTGGGTTGACTTGATCCTAAGTGCCGCTGCCATAGCCTCTTGTTGAATGTGTACGTGCAGAGGCGTTAGTCCTAGTATGATATCTAGCGCTGCTGATGGAGTTGATTTCCTGCATCCGCTTATGAGTGTGCATGCTAGTCTTTGAACTTGCTGTAATTTGTTTATAGTGGTTACTAGATTTGTTCTGGGCCACCATACAATGGCTCCATAGGTAAGTACTGGGCGGACCATGACCGTATACAGCCAGAGACACAGCTTTGGTCTCAGTCCCCAGTCCTTACCCATCGCGCGAGTGCATTGCCATAAGACATTTGTGGCCTTTGTCGTGACGTGCTCTAGTTGTTTGCTCCATAGAAGTTTACTGTCTAGCCATACGCCTAGATATTTGACTTCTTTATTGAGCGTTAGCATTGTTCCAAGTAGAGAGGGAAGTTTAAGGTTTGGTAGTTTTGTTTTACGTGTAAAGAGTACGAGTTCGGTTTTACTCGGGTTGACAGATAGAGAGTGTTTCGTGCACCATGCTTCTACTACTCTTAGTGCTTTCTGCATCTTTTCGCATAGTGTCGTTTCGAAAAGACCCGATGTCATTATTGCTAAGTCATCTGCATATGCGATGGTGGTGATGCCATCTTTATTCAGAGAGTCTATGAGTTCATTCGCGACTAGCACCCATAGGAGCGGCGATAGAACTCCTCCCTGCGGGCATCCCCGCGTTACTCTGCATTCTATTGCCTTCCCAGGGGATTCTGGGTCATCTATTTTGGTGATACGGTTTGATAACATTTCAGTTATCCACTGGTTTAGATTATCTTGAATGCCTTGTTTTTGTAAGCTTTCTTTTATTGAGGAAAATGTTGTTTTGTCGAAGGCACCTTCTATGTCAATGAAGGTGACTAGACATGATTGTTTGCTTTCTAGTGCTCCTTCAATCTTGTGAACCACATGATGTAGGGCAGTTTCTGTGGATTTGCCTGATTGATAGGCGTGCTGATTTTTATTCACTGGGTTACTTAGAAGAGGTCCACTGCGAATGTATTTGTCGCACAACCTTTCCAATGTCTTTAGTAGGAACGAACTTAGACTTATTGGTCGGAAAGATTTTGGTTGAGTGTAATCCGTCTTTCCCGGTTTTGGTAGGAATATTACTTTGACCTCTCTCCAAGAGCGTGGTATGTATTTCCAGGCTATGCAGCTTCGGAAAATTGAAACTAGTTTTGGTGTAATTCTTGAAAGATTCCACTGAAGGAGAGCGGGAAAAATGCCATCAGCTCCAGCGGCTTTGTATGGTTTGAAGCTTCTCACAGCTCTGTGCAGCGCTTCGTCTGTTACGATCTGGTTTGCCAGTTCCCAGTCGTTAGTTTGAGGTTCCGGATCTGTCGGTGTTTCCCAGCTGCTGTTTTGAGCTTCTAGTGTGCAATCGGGGAAGTGCGTTTTCAACATTAGTTCTAACTGTTCTCGTTCAGTTGTTGTGTAAGTGCCATCAGGCTTTTTGAGTGAGCCTAACTTTACTGTTGTGTCCTTGGTTAGGAGTTTTGTGAGTCGAGCTGTTTCACTCTGGGTTGCAATGGAGTTACTGAAACGTTCCCAAGAATTATTGCGGCTCTTTTGAATTTTTATTTTGTAGTCATGTCTGAGTTTTTTGTAACTTGACCAGTCATTCTTGTGTTGAGTGTTCATTGCTCTATTGAAGAGATGACGCGACTTTTTCCTTAGTTTGGTGAGGTCTTTGTTCCACCATCTGTCTTTACGATGGGCAATTTTATTGCTTTCAGTTATTAAGGGGCTTGCTGATTCATAACTACTTGTAATGTTGTTTGTTAGTTCTGTCAGCATGTGTTCAATTCTCTCTGGGGTTAGTTGGTCCTCAGAGTTGTGGTCTGGTAATTCATCCAGTTTTGTATTTAGGGTCTCCGTGAATAGGGTGGAATTTGTCTTTTTAGGGTTTCTATATGTGCGTGGTAAGATCTCGCCCGATAATAGTTGAAATCTTAACCACCTGTGATCTGCGCATGAAGCTTCCTTCGTCGCTACATGCCAGTTCTCTATATGTTCTGCAATGACATTTGTAGCCATTGTTAAATCAATAATGGTCTGAGCCCACGATGTGACAAACGTCGGCTCAGAGCCTCTATTTAGAATGTTTAGATTGTGTCTGAGAGCAAAGTCTAAGATATCCTTACCTCTTTCGTTGGTAACTGGGGAGCCCCAGACTGTACTGTGAGCGTTTGCATCACAGGCCAGAATGCATTCGGTTCCCAGAGTTAGGCAGTGTTGAAGTAGCACCTCTAGTTCTTCAGAAGGCGCCTCCGTCTTTATATCTAGATAAGCTGAGGCAATGAGAATTGATTTAAGCTTACCTTTTAACCCGGTTTCTAGCTGCACTACTGTGAGATCATCTGTGCATAGGTGGGTGACTAGTTTAGCTTTCATGTTTTTGGGCACATAAATCAGTGTCCGAGTTTTGTTAGTTACTGGTGGAGCGTAAACAGTTCCTGGTAGACCTGAGAAACATACCTTTCCTCTCACAATGTATGGCTCCTGGACCAGTGCTATGGTGTTTGGTTGCACTTCCAGGGTTCTTCTTAGAGAGGCAAACCCTGTGACGCTGTGTTGGATATTTGCTTGGACAATAGGAATTGAGTTTATTTTATCTGACGTTTTCTCTTTTGAGGTTAGTAAATTTAGATTGTTTGGTTTATCATTAAGTTTTAGATTTTGGTTATTGGTTATCCCTGATGTAGGATTGTTATGAGTGTTCTGAGTTACCTTATTATTAATAGACATCATAAGTCAAAAAGGAGAAGGAGAGAAGTATAGGGCGTTGGTAGACGTGTAGTCTACTTATGGTTGGGAGAGAGAGAACCCCCCGGAGAAGAAGCCATAGAGAACTCATCGTCCTGCGAGGGCGCTGGAGAGTGCAGGTTTAGGCCTGACAGACCTTCCAGGCCTCCGCCACTCAGGAGCTTGTCTATGGCTTCCTCGGTGAGTTTCAACCCCGTAGTACCGTCGTCGTCAGGTGTCGTGATGATGTCACCGCCTCCTGCGCCAGACTCCCCTGTGATGGTACTGGGAGTTTCTAGCGCATTAGACAGCACCACCGGAGTCCTGACGTCCGCCACTTTTGGTGCTCTTACTGTTATAAACAGGTGTGCTAGTTTGTACGCTAGTCTGAATCTCCTTGATTCCAGTGCTGGGAGCTCCTCTACTGGTATACCGAAGACCAGCACGTTATCGGTCATAGCGCCGTGCCATGGAAAACTAGTACTTATACATGTATACGTATATTAATCCCTTAGTCGGTTTAAAGGAACTTCACCCTCGGTAGAGATTTATTAGGTTATTCTATTTGTTGATGTTTTAAAATATTGATTTATATTGATTTATTGTTTTAATTCCAGGTGCCATCAGAAACATCAGCCGGCAGCGCCCTCTACGCTTTACTAGAGTTTCTATCGCGCCTGTGCGACAGGAGTGAGAACGGGCGCGTTTTGGCCCGAACGGACACCGGACTTAAATACCTACTGCTGAACCCGAATGAACATTTCTCTAGTATCGTTCAACAGTGTCGATCGGTAAGTTTAAAAAAAAGTATTTTTTTATTACCAAAATAATGTTATAAATAATCCTTATACACCGTAGATTGGCATCCAATTGGGGCTAGATGTTGCTGTTTGAATTTTCCAATAATATTTATTTTATTTTTATTTTATCAAAAAGTTTTTATGTAAACTTACCATTTTTGCTGACTGTCCATTTTTAAAATGTTGTTCATAATATCTTCAAAATAAACACCAACGAAAATTCAATCTTCAATCATATTCAGTGTTTATATGAAATTCTATTATTACGGAATCAATATTTTCTTCATTACATCATAAACTTTTTATTTCAGGTAATAGTAGCCGGCGGTACAATGGAACCGATAAGTGAATTCAAAGCCCTACTATCTCCTGACAACGATGACAATATCACAGTAGTACGGTGTAATCACGTAGTGGCGCGCGACAACGTGCTGGCTGTCTGTCTGTCCAAGGGGCCTGCCAACGTGCCGCTCCACTTTACCTATGAGAACCGCATGTCTAATGAACTGGTAAGTTAATTATGGGTAAAATAATACTTTTTGAGTTCCTAGAGAGTGGGTATGTTGGTCATTTCTAGAATTACTAGAATCCATAGAGATGTTCATAGAATCCATAGAGATGTTCATAGAATCCATAGAAATGTTCATAGAATACATAGAAATAGAGCTAGATTGAAGCTTCGAGTAGGCACATGATTAAAAAAGCTTTTATGAAAGTTTTAGTGATTCATGAACCCGTCTAATTTTACACAAAATAAAGCGTACTGTAATTTTTTCTTTGAAATCTTTTACCCAATTATCTTATTAATTTTGTTCCTTATACTTCTAAAATATAAACTATTTTTCTTTTATTTACATAAACATTATACGCTTAATTTCTCCAATTAATTTCAGCTAAGCGAAGTGGGCCGTATTCTCAGAAACATCAGCAGCATAGTCCCCGGGGGAATCGTTTGCTTCCTGCCGTCCTACTCGTACGAACAGACCGTTTACGATCATATGAAGAACAATAAGGTCATTGAGGCGATTAGCAAGAAGAAGACTGTTTTTCGGGAACCTAAGTCGGCCTCTGATGTTGATCAGGTAATCAAGAACATATAACCGTAAATATTTAATGACAAATCTAACAGAGCTGATTTAATTAGGTATCATCATCATCACCCCTATTTACGTTCCCATTGCTGGGACACAGAACCTCACTCCTGACTGGACTACGCCAGTTTTGTTTAAATGAAGAAATAGGTCCATTTCATCTCTAGCGTCTAGACTAGAGGATTTATTTATAAATAGATTTTAAGGAATAATACCATTAAGTAAATGAATGTAACCAGGACTTTTGTTAATCGAGGTGCAGAGTTTATATTTCCATTTTAAAAACAATATTTTTTGTTCAAATTTATTTTATCGCTCGCCACACAGGTTCTACAAAGACCTAGTGCTCGGCTTCGATACCATTTACTAAATAATATAGAAACCTTATCTTAACAATAATAGGTAAGTATCGAATATACTTTAAGATGAAATAAACTCATTATTTTTATGATTTATTATGTAATTTTAGGTGCTAAATCAATACGCGCAGGCAGTGAGGAGTAGAGACGGCGCTCGCAATGGAGCTCTGTTACTGAGTGTCGTAGGCGGGAAATTGAGCGAAGGATTGAATTTCAGGTATTTATCTATTCATACATTGTTACTGTTACTACTATACCTATGGTAATTTTGTAAATTGAGAGAAGACGCTAAATTTTACGTTTTTGTTAAGCTATGGCCGTGTAATTTGGATCTGAGAATAGTACCACCCCAACTTTTTGAATTGACCAATTGGATTTATAAATCAGCTGAAAAGCAACTTAGTAAACTTACCCCATTTGTGTTAATCGTAGTAGGTTGGGACATTATTCATTTTATAACAACGGGGTTTACTTATTTTCAAAAGAGTTACGTTTCGACTTCAACAAGAACAGTGTTTATCAGGAGGAGTGAGCGTTACGAATAATTCCCGTTATTATAAAATTAATAATAACTCACGAAAATTCTGACTATGAAAAAGTTGGTACAGTGCCCGGGACAACGCTGCCTAACATCAAATATACAAATGCCGACATCATAGGCTGTTACTATTCTTAAGCCGGCACCACACAGCTACATTACTTATCATTTAATCCTCATTTCAGTGACGATCTCGGTCGTTGCGTGGTGGTGATGGGTCTGCCGTACGCTAACGTGAAGTCCCCCGAGCTGCAGGAGAAGATGAGCTATCTGAACAGAACGGGCGGCGGCGCCACCAACTACTACGAGAATCTCTGCATGAAAGCTGTCAACCAATGTATAGGTATGTCTCTTTGTTTTCTATAATGTTTTTGGTATAAACAATAGTTTATTATCTCAGCCATTGGACGTCCACTGCTGGACATATGCCTCCCTATATGACTTCCAGTCATTACGGCCGCTCGCGGCCTGCATCCACCGCGAGCCTACCGCCTTCACCAAATCATCAGGCCACCTTGTTGGTGGACGTCCAACGCTGCGTTTTCCAATCCGTGGTCTCCACTCGAGAACTTTTCGGCCCCATCGGCCATCTGTATACAAACAATAGTAATATCATAAAAATCCAGGTCCTTTTTTGTTTAGTTACACGATATTTGGCGGTTGACGGGAAAGTATCAATAGCAGTCACGTTCGTCACAAAATAAAAGAGATCCCTTTATTTAGTGGCTTTCCTTCACGATGCGTTGCAAAATATTGCACATGTTAAAATGGTGATTATTTATAATTTTACTGTTGTTATATTCCGTATGTAAATAATAAATAAATCCTTAGGATGGAGAGAAAAACTGCAGAATGTACCTGTTTATATGAACTACATATGAATCGACTTCTAATCTAATACCGTATGTTTCCAGGCAGAGCAGTGAGGCACGCGAATGATTACGCGTGCGTCCTGCTCGTCGATGAGCGGTACTCGAGGACACAGACAACTGCGGCGCTACCCTCCTTCATTCAGGTTTGTGTACATTGGAAATCATTTGATATTAGCTTGTGGTGCGGCACTAAGACCACCACCTAATTCCGTTGTCGTTTTCCCAACTATAGGATTTATTTACCAAAAGAATGGCAGCAGTGCTGTTGTTCTGTATCAATTAACTCCAACCACAAACACACTATGCATACTATACTGATTGCAGTAATCACCAATTCACACTGGTAAGCACAGTGTGATCTTAAAAATGATAAGATTTATGTCATCCTAAAGATTACTTGGACAAGTCAATAAATACAATAAGTGGTACCATATTAGTATTAAATTTAAAGACTTATCATGGGTAATTGGGAAGAACCTTTAAGAATGTATGTTTTTTCTTTTACAGAATTCTCTGATGACCAACTGTAACTTTGGCCCGTCTATAGGCAGCATTGCTAAGTTTTTCGGGAGACATAAAAACAAATAGATTCACATTTAGCTTTATTTATTATTATGATTTGCATTTAATGCTCTAAATAGATTTAAGATTAGAAAACCAAATATACATTTTTATACATTTAATTTGTTATGTATTTCTATTATTTACATCCAGTATCTTATCAGGAAAACACTTAGTGATGAATTGTACTCTAAAATTAGATTACGCTTATAGACCAGGGTTTTTAATTTTTTACAAGGAAAAAAATAGTAGTAGAATGAAACCCATTAGAAAAGGAGGGGAATATGATAAAAATGAAAGGAAAAATAAATTACGGTCGATCTGAGTTCGGGAAGTGGGAGGGGGTGGGCTTTTAAGGGGAGAAAATGGTTTATCTCGATTTGCGGTGAAACTACAAGTCCTATGAAAAAAAGTTTTATAGCAAAGTTGTAGGTAATAAAAAGATCTACAACTTTTAATTCACAAGTTTTTTACATAACGTCAAAATGTATGTGAAAAATTCAAATAACTAAGTTTTTGGTTTTTTATTTCTATCTTTTTCAAAAACATTTTATTTTCTACGAAATTTGGTGAAAACTTACCTTTTTATGCCCCAAACACACTATAATTTATTTGATTAAAAATATTATTTTTTTCACCTTATTTTGACTTAATTACTAAAAAAATAGACTAATTTTCAATCGAAAATTCACGTGTCAAAATATTAGCTTTTTTATAAAAATCGGTGTGCCTTTTGTTCATTGAAATCTTTATTTTCTGATGGTTAAGAAAAATATATACATTACTATAGTAAATTTTCTCAGAAAATGCAAAACACCGAAACAAAATTTGTATCATTATGTACAATTGCATCATAAAAATGTGATTTTTGCCATTTTTATTTCATATAATTGCTTATAATCCGACTTATTGCACATTATACAAACAGATTATTATATTATTATTTTTATTATATAGTCTGAAAAGACAAAATCACATTTTTATGATGCAGTTGTACCTAATGATACAAATTTTTGTTTCGGTTTTGTGCATTTTCTGAGAATATTTACTATGGTGATGTATATATTTTTTTGAACTATCAGAAAATAGAGATTTCGACGAACAAAACGCATACCGACTTTTATAAAAAAGCTAATATTTTGACACGTGAATTTTCGATTGAAAAATAGTCTATTTTTTATTAAATTAAGTCAAAATAAGGTGAAAACAATAATATTTTCAATCAAGTAAATCACAGTGTATTAAGGACATAAATAGGCAAGTTTTCACCAAATTTCGTAGAAAATAAAATGTTTTTGAAAAAGATAAATAAAAAAAACGAAAAACTTGGTTATTTGAATTTTTCACATAAGTTTTGAGGTTATGTAAAAAACTTCTGAATTAAAAGTTGTAGATCTTTTTATTACCTACAACTTTGCCATATAACTTTTTTTCATAAGACTTGTAGTTTCACCGCAAATCGAGATAAACCATTTTCTCCCCTTAAAAGCCCACCCCCTCCCACTTCCCGAACTCAGATCGACCGTAATTTATTTTTCCTTTCATTTTTATCATATTCCCCTCCTTTTCTAATGGGTTTCATTCTACTACTATTTTTTTCCTTTTTTGACCATTTTTGAAGCTAACTGCACTGGTCTATTATCCAACCAAATTATAACAGTATCACTGTATCACTACCTAATTCATTCATTAATATGATTGAACTACTAAAGCAGTATACTTTTATTTTAATTATTTGATACCCAATTGTCACATGAAACTCAAAACATAATTCATGGTGTAACCCATTTCATGTTCACAAACTAGTAACTGTTGATGCACTTACATATAATCTCTAACATACACTAGTCAGCAAGAGCCAACGGCAACATCTTCCCACAAGGTCCTTTAAAGAAGTAGCTAAACTGGTGTGTGTCCCCGGTCGGCTCTATGTTAAACTCCGCCACCACCGCGCCGCGCAGCGCCGCGAACTTGGCGAACCCGGCGCTCGGGTACACCACATTCGAAGTGCCTATCAGGATGCATACTTCACAGGCTTCCATCGCTGCATCTGTGAAATAAGGAAAATAACCACGCATAATTAATCAACTTTGCCTAAATACGAAAATATACACCTCACACCTATTTGTTAAAAATATTTGTGTTGAAACATAGACAATTTACAAAAATTGTGAAATAATGATTTAGACGAGAGGAAATTTATCTAAAATGTTAAAAGTTAGATTTAAAAAGGTGCAGTTGGTATTCACACAGAACTAGTTGTGTTGTGTTGTGCTGGCCTTAAATAGTATCACTATCTCTATCTGCAAGTGTAAGAGGTACGTTGGATGATTTATAATAGATTTATTATTAATATTTAGTTACAATAACAAAGTAAGTTTATGTTTAAAGTAATGAGAGACAGGCATTAAAATGAATGGTATACTAATAAAACATTAGCTAATTTACTTTACAAATTAATTTAATGATTTACCTGCTTTGCTAAACACTGCTGGATCTAGATTCTCTCCAAACCACACAATATGGGGTCTCAGCAGACCATTGCACCCTGGTTTCTTGCAATGAGGCAACTGTTCTTTGGGTACATAGTTGCTTGGATCCATATCAGGAGCACCTCGTCCAGCTAAAGCCTATAGAAATAATCAGATTAATTATTATAGTGTTAAATTTTGGTCAAAATGTGTTGCTCTGAATGGGAATCTTCATCACAAAATAAACCATGTAGGTAACATCTCCACCCACCACATGATTATTTTTAATATAACCCATGGGAAATATGAGAAAACCACACATTTAGTTAACCAATTTGAATGAAAAGCTTAATATAAACTTAAGACTATGGTAATTGAATGCTAAGATTTAAGTAGGTATGTATTCAACCATTCTAAATAGAATTAGGTACCAACTTGTATTACATAAGGTTTTTATGTTAACTAAGAAAATACATATAACGGGAACTTCCGTTAGTTTTAAAGTAAATTGAGTGCAAAATCCCTTACTGGACAAATAGGGCTGTCATTGTTATCCAAGACCTCTCCACATTTAGTGCAGCGGGTTCTGTACAAGCATCCATGGATTTCTAGCATGTTCTGTGAACCAGCTCTTCTGTGTAGTCCATCTACATTCTGTGTTACTACTGTAATGTCTTTCTCTGGGTGCCTTTTTTCATATTCAGCAATAGCTATGTGACCCTGTAAATAAGAAGTTGGGTTTTGAGCATCAAAGTAAATAAACATAAAGGTAGGTATCAACCATAATCTTTTCCTGTGGGTGCTTTAAATTCATCCAAGGGATTTATATGGTATAAGACAAGCAGCAGCATTGTTCTGCATATTGTAGGTACTGATTTTCTACAATCACCAACCAGCCTGGTGAAAGTGGTAATTATACCCAAGAAATACCAGTTCTCAATGATTTATGCTAAAGATAAGATGTATTTCTAGTCGAAAGTCCTAAAAATACTATGTGCTACTACGTGTATCTACTTACGGGATTTGGTTGCGCCTTAGCTGCCGCCTCTCGCCGGTAGTGGTAAAACTCCCACACCAAACCGGGATCTCTTTCAAACGCTTCAGGAGTAGCCAAAGAAGTTGCCTCATAGTTCCTCCAGTACCCGCCAGGACCACGGAACGTCGGTATACCCGATTCAGCACTCATACCAGCGCCAGAAAGAAAGACTATTTTCTTTGCTGACTTTAAATCTTCGCGTAATTTGCCCATATCGCTCGATTGTGATCGTGTAGACATTTTCGTCAGGTTCGTGATACAGGCCAATAGAAGGGACTTTCCGCGAACAGAAGATACTAAGGTCATTGCATGTGCAGTGAAGCGACTTTATTTTTATATTTATTTATTCATCGCAAAACAAACATACTATAAGAACATTAAAATAAAATAGTACATATTATAAATAAATAAGCTACCGAGGCAGTTTCGTTATCTGTGGCTCTATGATAACGTCATTTTGTCAATCTTCCCGGGTGCATAGACAATTCTATGCACGCCATCTTGGGGACTTGACTTGGGGTGCCTCTCTCGTGTGTGATGGACGCTAATTTTGTTTATTCTTGATTCCTTGATCTTTTTTTGAATTGTACACTTTAAAGTAACAGATAAATAATTGTGATTTGGTGTTGAGCTGTCGTGTTTTGTTTATTTAAAATCATACCAAGGTTAGGTTTATTATATCAGAAGTGGGATACTGATAGACTTACATCGCCTTGATCGCTGATGGTTGTTTGTTTCTGATAGTTTTCCTTGTGGTTTGGTGATTTAATAAATCGTAAGTACCTAGGTATCCTGAGTTTTGATTTCATAGTTTCCGAAAAAGGAAAAGAGCTGCGATAAAATTAAATCTCGACATCGTAGTAGATTTGATGTAGAAGGCATCATGGCCTTCTAGCTAGTTTTCATTGTACATAGTCTTCGTCATGACCGTCTAGAATTGTTTTTAAATTTCATAGTCATGGCCGTCTAGAATTGTTTTTTTTATATCGAATAACATTTAGATCTACGTACATCCATTTTATGTCACATATTCGTATTCTTTAATACTGTTCACTCTGGACCAGAGCTGTGGAGATGTTTTGTTTATGTCACAAATTTTAAAAACAAACAAAATGAGATTTATTAATGGTTCTTCTTCTTCTTTTATTTTTGTGGTTAAGGTTGAGTTACGCAATAAAGGAAATGTCACTTTGACAGCAGCAGCTGACAGATTTTTATTTGTTCGGAAACCGTTCGGATATTTTTAGATGAATTCGGTTTTCTTCTTCTTCTTTTATTTAGTAGCGACAGTGAATAGTATTTTGCCGTAGACCGCCGATATCTTGTAATAGGATAACATTAAAATTGTTAAGTTCGTCTTGATTTGTTTATAATGTCAAACATGAAATTGGCAGAGTTATTTTAAACTTACACGTTGAATAAATCGCCACAACAGTCCTAGTATTTTGTTATAAGAATAAGTTGGAAGACCTAGGAAAGGTATATACCCCCTCAATCTCTATCTATGCGTCCATCACGAGAGTGCCACACACCAAAGCTGCTGACTTTTTCACCCAGTGTGATATGGTGTATCATTCAACTGTGGCTGAGACCTTGGCAGGACAAACTGATCCACTTCTTTCAGACGCGAGACTTGACCGTGCCTTGTTCAAACGACGCGGCTATGAACGAGATAGCTAAAAGCTAGTTAGCGTTTTCAGTACCTACTATACTGGTAAGATCGAGCCATGTATTGATGCGTTCTTTTATGATTTTGATAATTGGTGTGTAGAGTTACTCACCTATAGGCTTATTTCTAGGTCCTAGCTAACTAAGTATCTAATTATTGTTATTGGTCAAATTTGAACGCTATTTCAGTTATTTCTACATTTTCTGCGCCATGGTTTGGAATAATATTTTTCGATTAAGGTAAAAAATAATAATAATAATTCTTATGATAAGTGTGCTGGTTATGTTGGAGGATTGTTGCTGCGAATATGGAATGTTGGACTATTAAGAGTTTTTTTTGTGGTGCCCACCTGGGCGCGACATAGCTGTGCAAAAGTATTTTATAAGATCATTAATGTAACCTATGTTTCATGCAAATAAATATTTATGATTTATGTGATTATAACAAGAGGTCACCTTAACTTGGAAAGTGATAATTCTACAGAAAATCGGGACTTCTTAACAGGTTTTGTTTTAAGGCTAAATAAATGAATGTTTTGAATCTTTTGAGCCATGTTCATACTTTTATAACAGGGTCTACGTGAAGTTCTATCATAATTATACGATGTGATTTGTTCGAGAAATGAGTAACTGAAAAGAATTATTTTTGTTTTCATTTGACTTGTAGTAGTAGTATGATCCAATACCTACAGCTGAAAGGTGCTTCAGAAGACAATGCAGAGATTCATGATGTAAGAAAAATTGAATTGCTGCCACTATTTGTTCAGGCATAACTTTAAGAGAGCTTGTTATACAAGACCTACTTAGGTGTTTTTATAGCTAGCAGGTTCATTTTCACTCTCATTTTGGAAATCATCGTACCTATGCAGATTCGGAACGAACGTCAAGCGTAGTGGCTTATATTTAAACGTGATGTTCTTATTTATTTCTTTAAAGGTGATGGTCAGGTAAGACCAAGCGAAAATAACTTTCGGGCTTCCGTGACCGTGTTCTGAGTTATATTAAATGTGCGACACATCATTGTGTAAGACTTAATGGGTATAATTTGTAATCTCTGGATTGAATATTTAACACAAAAAATGCGATTTACAGTCGGTTGCGGGTATTTTTTTTGGCAATACTACTCACGCAACAGCCGAGTACATGATGATTCACAGGAAATGGACTCCGATGTGCGCGCTACATTTCTTGAATGTAAGCAGGTTGTTATGCAGTGTGAGTACTGACTACAGTACACCATAACGGACCATATGGACTACTTAATATCTTAATATCTTCTTTGACATGTATCACATATAATTTAAGATTAATATTAGTAGTGCTTAGATTAAGAAATATGTAACACTTACAGACACGCCAATGTTATTGTGTAACTTTATGGTGAAATAAATGAGTTTACTGAGTTTACCATAACCATCGTGTTATATGTGTAGCTTGAGAACACATGCATTTGCGAATTATAATGAAGGTTGTCGTGAACACATGCTTTTGCGAAGCATTACGAAGTTTGAATTACTACCATTGAGTATTATTATCGTCTGAAATTGGTTTGCCTGTAATAACTCCCGTTAAAACTTAACGTGAAGTATCCTATAATGCCGGTGTCCTATTATGTTCGTGGGCAAAAGCTCTCAGACCTCTGAAAAACTAAACACGGGTATGGTAAATTTAAAGTAGTGCGAGCGTTTCCGTATCACTGCTATAAGCTTCGGCCTGTAACTGACTCATTTATGGGCAGCTAAATAACACGTTGCTGGCTTGGTGAATGGTCGTCCGAGTTAAGTACGGCATTTTCGATGCTGCTGGGAAGTCGACGTCGACTCATGACTTATTTCTGGTCATGTTTTGTTATAACGAGCTCGTTCCACTGATACATACATGCACGCAGTGCACTATGTTGTAAATGGTCTAAACGTGGCGAACTGGGTGCCTATGTTTTTACCATCGGTCATCGGTCGTGGTAAGCGAACTTGGTGCTTGTACCACGGGGCATAGTGATTGCATTTACAGACCTAATGCAGACATTATGCGAGTAGGGACGACTATAATTATGCGAACTTGGTGCCTATGTTTATAGTCGAAGGAGTCGTGATTAGCGAACTTGGAGCTTAATCACGGGGCACAGCAATTGCATTTAAAAACCTAATGCTTTTGTTATGCGGCACAACGACGAAGATCCGGAGTTTGTCGTTTGTGGTTCGTTGAAAAATTCAGATTAGGAAACAAACACTACCTATGTTAGGAAACTGAACTCAATACCTTAACACTAGCCGTCTAGGCAGTAGGAGAATAGGCGAATATTTCTTGAGACGAAGTAGTTTCGCTAATGATTGCTAGTAATCACGTGTACGCTTGTAATCGTTTGCAAAACTGTTGAAGCTCACATTTGATTTTTGGGTTTTATAATGAGTGTTTGTCTTTCAGAACTTTATCTATCTGATGATGATAACCCTGGTCGAGACAACAGTGTAGATCAAGCGGTCGAGGACGCCGCCAGACGTCAGAAGAGGCCGTATTATAAATAAATAAGCTACCGAGGCAGTTTCGTTATCTGTGGCTCTATGATAACGTCATTTTGTCTATCTTCCCGGGTGCATAGACAATTCTATGCACGCCATCTTGGGGACTTGACTTGGGGTGCCTCTCTCGTGTGTGATGGACGCTAATTTTGTTTATTCTTGATTCCTTGATCTTTTTTTGAATTGTACACTTTAAAGTAACAGATAAATAATTGTGATTTGGTGTTGAGCTGTCGTGTTTTGTTTATTTAAAATCATACCAAGGTTAGGTTTATTATAATAGGTTATCTTTTTATTTTCGGTAAACACTGTTTACTAAACAGCTGATCGACCAAAATATAAGATGTTGACATTGACATAAGAATAACTTAAGAAAAACAGATATACAAAATGTAAAATGGCCTTCTAGGCTAAAAATAAAAAAAAAAATTTCTAAGTCTACACCATTATCAAAAGTCCTTCATAAC
The DNA here is from genome assembly GCA_963691955.1 of Chloroclystis v-ata. Taxonomy (NCBI): domain Eukaryota; kingdom Metazoa; phylum Arthropoda; class Insecta; order Lepidoptera; family Geometridae; genus Chloroclystis; species Chloroclystis v-ata. Next base: position 1,824,101 of record OY829902.1, on the reverse strand, counting down.
TTTATTTAACATAACACTTGAAAACGTATGAAAATTACTGGTATTTTAGTTACCACTCTATCAGCAACGACCAAATGATGTGTAGGTATTCATTTTACATTAAAACAATCAAATTTTACTTACTATCATTATATTATTATCACCAACTTTTGGTTCATTTCTTAAAATTCGTTTTAATTTTAATTAACTCTTAATAACAAAAAATAATAAGTACTTAAACCTTAATAGTTCAGATCAACTTACGAGAAAGTAAACACCGGCGAGCAGTTACTTCAATAATTTCAAGTTATTTTCAATGTAGCTATTTAATTCGAAATTTAATCTTCCTAACTAGGTATACCTATATGTTATTTGAGAATCTGTTCTTTGTTAAAAATGATATTGATCTGATTTATTTGTAAATCTACTGCATGAGTATGAACATGCGGAGATTAAGCAATACCTTTTTAATGCGAGAAAACTTACAAAACGCAGGCAAAGTTGCAGAAAACTCATAAAACTAAGGAAAATAGAACAGTCAACCAGAAGGCAACCCCGGCAGTGAAGTGAGAGCCAGCTGAGTCATAATTGCACAGGTCCTCAGTACAGCAGCTGGTGCAGGCGTACAACTTGGTCCTCTCGCCGATGATGATGCAGCCGGGCTCGCAGTGCTTGGTGCAGTTACGTTCTAGGGCCCACATCTTTATTGCCGTTGTGGTGTTCTCGTTGGATGTGGAGTAGGAATAGCGTTTTACCTGGAAGATTTGTTGTTTTGTTACCTACTTTATTTAAATGTAATGTACCTACATAGTTACCACATAAATGCATGGCAAGTGAAATGACTTGAAATGTATGATGGATAGTGAGACAACTAAGACGTTACTAAGTATTGACTCTCACTTAAGTTTTCTAAAATTATTAGAAAATTCTTAACATCACTGATAGATGGCGCAATCAGAGCTTAACTGATGATAAGGTATGGGATAAATTCAAGCTCTTACGTAACTCCTCGATAGCGTAGTGGCTAGCGCAACCAGGGCAGAACTGTGTGGCGTGGGTTCGACTCCCACTCGAGGACCTAGGTTATGTTGCGATCTTTTAATTTTACCCATACCTACCATTTTCTAATAACAGACGTTATTGTGAAATGTTGATTTGAATGATTACTCACCATACAAACCCGCCTATCGTTGTGGCACTTAAGGCCCAGAGCGGTGTCGTTCCTATGGATGGCGGAGCAGCGGTCGTCAGCGACCTCTGTGAGGCAGTTGAAGCACCACAGCTCATTGTGAGGTCTGGCGGCTGCTGACGTCACGTGGACGCTGTCTCGGAGCAGGTCTGACGCGCTTGGCTCTGGAAATTGAACACAATATTTCAGACTAGCTGTAATTGTAGCTGTGACATTAACAAATGTATAATTTTCAGCGTACAGTTTATAAAAAAATAGCATATTATAATAAGCCTTCCTTGATAAAATTAAATGTACCTACCTACCAACTAACCTACTAAAATATTTTTTTTAATCGGAACAAACAACCAAACTGTTCAGCTTTATAACATTTAGTATCTATGGTCGAAATTAGAATTGAGGAGAAATTTTGTAAACAAAGGTGTTACCATATCAAAAAAATAGTTTCGAAATGTAAGTTTATAAAAGGTTACATCATATCTATAAATACTTATGGTAGGGTTTATTTTCTAATCAATATCCATAGAATAGAAAATTGATATGGTTTTGCACTATTTATAATATTTAATTTAATTTTGTGAACAAAGTTATAAATTGGTGAAGAAATAGTAGCAGAAAATATTTTACGACACTGGTATCATCGTAGTAGAATTGCCATAAATCACAGGAGATGGAAACAGTTTATACATTTGAACATTACGCTATTTTATTTCGTGTTTTTCATTTATCTGTCATAAGTCGAAGTCAAATGTGTTACTTTTTCGCTACTCATGCAATTGTACGTTGTTTTCCTTATGGAAACAGGGAAACAAGGTCCCGACGATGCCACATCCACGGTAGATCTTATATCTCATAGCTAAATCATCTTAGAATGAACCTATTTTCCACTGTTCTGCAGTAAGTAGTAAGTTTGTTTGGAAATATTTAGGTAACCTAAGTATCGAACGCACAAGCAAAACCGCGCGCCATTACTACTTATAATGATCCATGGAAAAAAGGTGGTGTCCACCCCTGACTTGTCATTATGACAGTGACATCTCATGACATTTATTTGTTTACAAAAAATGTCTTCATTCCTGAATGTGATTATATAGATAATAATTGTAGATTGATTCCTTAACTGGAAAGTTCTAACTATTACTAATGCTAGACGCAAAGCTCTGTTGCGCAAGATCTCGATTTACAGTAAAAACAGGTTCATCGTCAACAAGCATAAATGAGGAGCCAAGCTGATCAACCATTCACGAATTTAAAAAATCCGTCCTCCCAGTCCAAACTAATATAAATATAAAAAAATACAGTCGCTTTAAGTAATTTCGCTGTAGGTTTATTTCTTGTAGCCTTATTCTTATTACCTACGTTTCGTTTCATAGCCATCGAATTATTTCTGTTTTTGATTTCTGTTGTTTTTACTATGAAATAATAAAAACGATTAAAATGTTGGTGCCTTGCTTCAACTACAAATATGTTTTATCAAGGTAAAACGTAAGTACTTATATAAAAGATTAATAACCTAACTATTTTTTTGTTATTATTAAATGTTATGAAACATTATAAAAATATTAGGTAAAGCACCTACTAGGATATTTAAAAACCCCCGATCAACACTTTATAAGATAACCCAAAAACCAGTTTTTCACAAAAACGCGGAATTCCCACGGAGTCTGCGCACTCCTAACAAAACACCTCTGACGTATCTATCAAGACACCATGACGAAACGACACGCAAAACCCTCGCACACACCAACCACCATCACCACACCGTCAACACTGCACTAGGATCACAGAAATGAGAAGAGGTAGCAGAAATTAGACTTTAAACTCACCTGGAGACAGCAGGGAAAGCGAGAGTAGGATCGCAGTTCTCATGATGGTAGCTCTCTCTGCGCATGCCCCAGCATCCTATCGATCCAAGGACCACAGAGAGCGTAGCAGTGGTCAAGACCTGTTGAACGCACGTTCAGGCTTCGCTCGTAAAAACAATCTAAACTTTCCAGTCTTGAGTACCTAATATTAAAAGTTTTGCAGTTCAAATAGGAAATTAATTGAGATTTGTAGAAACGTTTCAATTCTGCAGCTGAAGTTGAATCAGCGCTGTTATTCTCTTGGTCGGTTCTTTAGTTTGTAAGTTTCTTGAGATAATAATAGATCTTTTAAATCTCATTATTACAAAAGTAAAACTTTTGTAGAATCTCCAAAATGATCACAATTATATCATCTTAAATTATTACGTCCCGGCGACAAGGCTTGCGTCAATTGTGTTTAGATTAATTGTTCTTGAGTAGGTACCTACCTATTTTGAAATCAGCTTTATTTAATTATCTGTCCATTTTTTTTGTTGGACGTCTGAAGCCACGCATGCCTATCCATGGTCTCCATTCGAGAACTTTTAGGCCCCATCAGCCATTTGGTTTTTATCCAAACTCAATTATCCGAATAAAAAAGCCAGGTAGGTAACATAACATAACATTGTATTTTTTAGACAAAGAAAACGTGACCATTAGTTGGGAGTAAGTAAATAATAAACGCTATTTTAATTAAGAGCTTTGAAGGGCTCGTTAAGAGCTTTCAGAGATGATTGTAGCAGCTAAGTTTGTAAATTAAATTGTGAACAATTCGTTGCTTTTCTAAGGCCATTGTGTTGTGTTTATACGTCAAACTGAAAGTACATAAGGAAGGTTTAAGAAACGTATAGATTATAATTATTTTGTTGGGTTATGGTAATATATACGAATTAAAAAATAACAATATTAAGGATGCAAATTATAATTATGTAATGTCATCGATCTTGCTACCTTAATGATAGATTAAACTTTTATGTTATAAAATTCACAAAATAACTTTAATAAAAGGTCTAAATACATTTTGCAAAAATGTTGTCGCTCTTTTCCCTCAATACCTCTGACTCTGTTTGACGACCTCTGTGGTGCAGCGGGCGAAGGTCCGCCTGCAACGCAAGAGGTTGCGGGTTCGATTCCCGCCTCGGAACAACTATTTGTATGATCTGCAAATATTTGTTCCGGGTGTCTGGGTGTTATATATGTATAAAAAAAAAAAATCTATCTATGTATGTATATTCTATTAAGTATATCAGAAATCTAGCACCCGTAATACAAGCTTAGAGCTTATCACGGGGCTAGATGTCGCTGTGTGAATTGTCCAGCAATATTTATTATTTATTATTATTATTTAATAGGTACTGTTTTAAAATCAAATTTAATAAACCTAATTCATAAGTCGCACAAATAAATCATAATTAAAAACATTGCAAACTTGCTGTTTTTGGCAGATCATTACTAAACAAGTGGTATCGTCAAGTTAAAAACAATTACTTCCAATCTAAATAGTCCCTTAAAATTGTTTCGAAATTATTTCCCCTTTAAATTATTTATCCGATCCCGAAAGCAATTTAAATCATAAACTCTCTAAGCCAACTCTAATTTGAGTAAACTGTGATTATCTGAGGATTACTGGAGGTTGAGTGAAATTGATGGCGCGTCTACGGATTGGTACGGAGGTAGCATAGCAATCAGCTGTGACCTCAATATATATGATAGTTTAACTGTTTGTTTGTTCCTGTTTGTCCTTTTAAATCTTATGCCCGGTTTATCTTATATCTTAAACACGAGTGGGTTATGTATATGGTAATGTTAACATATGTTTATAAATTATTATTATATTTTTTTTCACACAGCGACATCTAGCCCCGTGATAAGCTCTACTTAATAGAATATACATACATAGATTGATATTTTTTATTATACATATATAACACCCAGACACCCGGAACAAATATTTGCAGATCATACAAATTGTTGTCCCGAGGCGGGAATCAAACCCACGACCTCTTGCGTCGCAGGCGGACCTTCGCCCGCTGCGCTACAGAGGTCGTCAAATTAGTGAAGAAGAAGTTAAAAAGCCCTGTCTTTCTCTCTTTAAATATCAATGACTCACTTAAACGTATGTTTCCAGGTTTTAAAAGTGATGGAATGCTTTGTTCAAAGTTCCCATCCAATTTGAAGCTCCTCTACGAGTCGACTATTGAATTCGCTGACGCCCCGTAATTGGTACCTGTCGAACATTTTCGAATATCGGCATGGCGCTTCGAAAATCGGTCACCGCTTTGAGCTGAGAGCAAATTTCAGGGCTGTGCTTCGGATATCTACCAGTTTTTTTGCATTTCATTTAACTGCAATGAATGAAGCGTCTGGCAAATGATTGTATCAATTTCCCCAAGAGCGTTATTAAGTACCATTGGGATCGTCATAGAGGGTAAAGATTTTTAACTTAGTTTTATATCTGATTTTTTTTTAATATTGTTGTTTTTTAATTTTGATATTGTTCTTAAAAAAGATAATTTATTTATTTATTTTGTGTCCTTAACAATGAGCTATTAAGAGCAAATTTTTTGTGGACTCTACTGTCAGACCGAGTATTTAACATTTATTGTTGCTAGCTTTAATTTCTTAAAACAAAAAATGATATTTATGTATCCTTGCCGTTTCCGGCAAGCTTATCGTGCTTACCGTGTTTGAAATAAAAAAAAACAAATTTATTCGTTTTCTTCCTGTACTAAAATAACGTAACGTAAGGTCTTGACATAGGGATAGTAAAATTATCTCAATTTACCTTACTCAAAACAGCTTTCTCTGTCAATGAAGACAGCTTCAAAGAAGTGACCAATTTCACTAATGAGGTTACTGACTCGCAAACTTCTTGAAGCGCTTTTTCATAAAGAACCTTTTCAGTTCTTTTACAGGGATTTTCAGGATTGAGTGTTCGCCTCATTTAGTTCTTATTGAGCTTCGGTTTTGGTCTGGGAAAGTTATCAGTAAAATGCTGCTATAAGTTTGTGATTAAAAATCTCAGCAGACACTTTTTGTTTCTCACATTTGTTGCGTTCAACTTTTAATTAAACTTAAAATTGTTAAAAGTTGCGGACTTTGAAATCTTTTCTATATAATAATTATTAAAGCAAAGAAATTGTGTAAAACACAATAGCAAGTGTTAAAGGGTTTAGTTTATTTTAGTTCTTCTCTCAAGGATTTTTATGTAGACTTATTATAAAAAACTGTACCTACTGTTAACACTTTGCAGAGTTACTGTTTCTCCTTTTACCATATTTCGACATAACACATTGTTACGACTTCACCAGACTCCGCGCCCACAACAAAAGGCCCAATGACACGTCCATATAATCTCTCAGAACTGGGGTAACTCTATTTTCCAGATAATTTTCCGTGTACGGACGATCACACTAATGAGTCACATATAAGTCACATATAAGTCACATGACTCACACAATAACGCCAGTACAATGAGCGATGCTCTATTCGCGACAGAGCAAACTAATCCTCTTTCTCGGTGTCACATTGCGTTCATTACTCGCAGACTTGAGATATTACAGCCACAGAGATTGCGTAGTGTAACATAATCAGTATGTCGAAATGCCGTGTTTGGTACACTCGTTTCATTTCGAAACCAGCAGCGCATGATAATTGGCTACAGGCTTATGGATGAGTTTCCTCGTCTTCTCCGCCTCCGGAATATTCGGTCGATTACGCTAAGAGCTACATAATATCCTCTAAGTTTCTTCGTAGATAGTAACGTAATCCATATTCTTCTAATGATCTACCAGGCTATAGCATCCCGGAAAGCATGGGTTTACAATTTGTTAAAAACTATTAAATAAAAAATGTTATGTTTCAGAGAACTGATGTACTGGTTTTGCTATACTATGTCCATCCTCGTGTGCAATTATTTTCCCTTACATTCCACCCGGAAACGAAACTTAAAAACGAGATTTCCTGCACGAGTTTCAAACTAATTAAATTTCGTGTTTTATGTTTTCCAATTTTATAAAAATGAAGAGAAAATTTAAGTATTTAGGCACGGTCTAGCTAGATATATACTAACCTATATATACCTCCATCATCATAGCAAATCAATGCGCATGGGTTGCTTGGTTAACATTTTATAGGTGCAATGATGATGTAGAAGGTCTCCGATACAACTTCTGACTTACCTACATGTCTATTCTGTCGAAGTTGTGATGTCATTGGAGTAATTGCGTCACTGATGGCCCAGCGGTCAACTAATGAAGTTTGGCCTACGGGGAATGCAACGCTATTTACGGCTTAAGGACAGTTCAATCCTGTTTGCTCTCAATAAATTTGACGCTATATAAATTTATCTTGAGTCATAATCAGCCCTATTTACGTTCCCACTGTTGGGACATAGTGACTCTCTTCAACTCTCTTGACGAGAGAGATTAGGCCTTAATTCACGTGTTTATAAAGCGCACGTATTTTTTAGAAGAAAAATCCAGAGGTGCTCGTCAGCTTTTGTAAAAACTTCAGATATAGAGCCGTGAACGGATCTATAAATGTTCATCCTTACTAATATTATATAAACGAAAGCTTGTCAATATGTGTGTATGAATGGATTGATATCTGATGCTCTTTTATTTAAAAGCAACAAAAATTCTTTGTCGCTAAAGATCGATCTCCAGTCCAAAAGTCATAACGCTCCAACGGGGCGTGGGCGGTGGGTTAAGGATATAAGGACCACAACAAATAACTTTAAGAACACTACATAAATGACCAATGAATGAAATGAATAGAAAACGCAATAATCAAACTTATCTTTATTTGCCAACCTCGATAAACAACCTCAAAATCTTTAAACAAACTGTTGGATAATATCCGGTTAATAATACCGTCGACTTGCGTAAGCGGTGTTGAAGGCAGCTCTATGCTACGTTTACCGTTTTCATAAGTTCTACAAACTTCCACATTCCTTTGAAGCCTTCAGTGTTATTAGCTATGCTTCGTCGAAACGAAACTTTTCAGTTTCTTTCTCTGTGCTGGTTTATTTCTTGGAATTTCTCCTCGTTTCCAAGTTTACTGGGTAAATAATTACATTGAAGGGTCCTGTAAAACAACAGCTTAAATATAGAAAGCTTTTGTTTCAAAGTATGAAAGAAGTTTTGCCACATAAAAATCTTAAGTTATAAACCTGAAAAGCTGAAAATATCAAGTTTATAATTATCAGGGCGAAGACTTATAATGATGATTTTTGCCATTATATAAGGTGAATTGACTCAGTAAAAAATAAAAAAGAACGATCTATTTTTGACGCTACAAATTTAATTTGTTATTGACAAATTGATTAATTACGTAATCATTTTGTTTTATCGCTCGAAGTCACGCATTGTTAACTTCCAAAAATCAGTACATAACAAGTGACCTTTGATGACCCATATGGGAACGGTTACCAATAAATCAATATCACTAATTTATTTTGGAGCTAGGCGGAGTAATCCTGCCTATTATCAAGGTTCGGCCCGAATCCTGTCTCATAATTTGATTATTAAGGAACTTAGTTTGACGTTTCGGGCTTTCATTGTAAGCTTATTTGGTTTAGGTTCTAGTTTTAGTGTATTATTTTCGAAGAATATTGAGATACAAGATATTAATTATTTCCGACTAAACTAGTCCTCAACTTCTATACTAATATTATTTTATGAAAAATAACTCCACATAATTATGTGTCATTGTTTGGTACCTTTTACTTTTCGATTTAACTACTGAATTAATTTGGATATAAATGTTTTAAGAGGACATTAACAACGTATATTTTACGTATTTATTTATTGGGAGAAAATACCGCTGAAAAATATATGAGAATGCGAGAAAAGTAGCGGGACTGAAATCTTATAGTGAATAATGTTGTAAGTAATTTATCTTGCAACAAATAGCAGAAAAAATAACACAAGAATATTAAAAAAAACTTTTCAGATAACGGCTTAAATAACAAATTGTTGAAAACAATAGCAGAATAATGAAGGACAATCTACGGAGTGTCGTCGCGAAGGCAATTATGGAGGCTCCTAAACTGGGAGCGAAGTTGAGAAGTTAGGCTCGGAGGGACGAATTAAACCCTGTCACAGAATACACAGGTACCCGGGTATTTTACCTAATTATTTTAGAAAATATTACTTGTTGTTTTAAGGGCATTGACTGACCTTAATAATATAGAAAATAAGGCATATTCACTCGCTTTTAAATCCTTTAAAATATCTTTGTTCATTCATCTCGATAAATTGGCACATCGGGCAAAAGTCTTCCTGCGACGCGAGAGGTTGCGAGTTCGATATCCGTCTTGAGAAATAAAAATGAACAAATTGCAAATAATTGTTGCGAGAGTCTGGAGTCAACTATACTGTTAGTTATGCTAAGGCGTATTTATAGCTCTACTTTTACTTGTGACCTCAAATACACAAACATTGATTCTGGTTCACACCACGATAAAGTTCCAGACTAGTATAAATTGACCTTAACTCTAAATTGCAGAAGATATATCAACTAGTAATGAGATCGCACTCACCTCGCGAGCCCCGCGGGTAATAGGAAAAGTTCACTTGTAAAACTTCGCAAATTGATTCTGATGTTTCAACTTTAACTGTCGTCCCTTGTTTAGAAATTGTGATGAGCTCGTAGACCCTCTACGCAGGTATGCTACGCCGTAGCTATTTTTAACTTCCACTCGTTATTCTTGTTTTCATCATGACAAGGAAAATAAAAGGGCTCTGTGGTGATGGTCAGTAAAATGCCACGATAACATCGATAAAAACTTTTATTGATCGAAGGCGGCAGACACAAGCCACCTTCTCTATTAAGCGTACGTTTCTCCCAACCTCTCTTCACACTGATGGCTAAATATGATAAAGTTTTGTATTTAATTGTATTAATTATTGGATTACATACAAGACACAGATTTCCAAACAGACGGGTAGGGGCGGGCGCGCGGGGGGAGATCGCACGAGCGTGGAAAACGCGCGCCCGTATCACGAATATACATAATTATCTATCTAACAATAAGTTAATACTCTGATCACTAATATCAAAAAATTTACAATGAAAATAGAATTTACTCTAAAAATAATTTGCTACGACGGCGTCGGTCGCGAGTCGAGACGACCGGCGCCGGCGCGCGGTCTATCACATTGAAAGATTCATAAAGTGCGAGCGGAGTCGCGCGCGGTCCTAGCGACCGCCGCGGTCCGCTAACCCACATCTAAAGGTAATGTAATTTACAGTAAGTACAGGAGGATCCTACACGAAGAGGTCCTTCAGCGAGGAGCAGAGCGAGGGGTCGCAGCCGGCCTCCGCCGCGTCCTCCTCCTCAGCGCGGCCCGCGCCGGGGAACCAGCGCTCGCCCGCCGCCCCCACCACCCCTGGAATGTTCTTCTTCATCTCTCCCTTCGCCTTCTCCTTCACAACCACTCCCAAAGAGGCGCCGGCCTCCGGCGTGGGCGTGATACTGCTCTTCCTGAGGAACACCTCGATGGCGCTGCCCAAAGCGCTCGCATCCACCACGGACCCGGTCGGCTTGTCCCACACCACTGCCGCGTCACCGCGCTTAGACTTATACTCATCCGCAAAAGTCACTTTGGCTTTCTTTGTTTCATTACCCTTCTTTTTGGTAGCGAGCGTCTGGTGGCGGTTGTTGAACCACGTGGTGCCGGAGTCGGCTGGTTTGTCGCGCAGCGCTGAAGCGTCGAAGCTGCTGGAACGCATGTCTGCGAGGCGGCGGATCACGGGGCGCTCGGGCTTACCGCAGCTGTTGATTTCCGTGGCGGAGGATGTGAGAGCGGTGAGCATGTGTTGGAGATCGTTGTCAGTGCAGACGACGCCGACGTTGACGCCTGTGCGGGGCGGGATCGGCGGAGGCATTTCAGAGGCTCGGCGACGGGAAGGGATGGGAGGGAGCGCAACGCCCGCAGCGCCCACGAAGTCGGAGTGACGACGTCCGCGGTTGGTGTACCGGACCGAGCTGACGGGCGAGCGCTCGTCTAAAGGCTGGACCTCGCAGACACGTTCGCTGGACGTGTTCCACAGCCGCATGCGCACCTTGCGAGCCTGCACGATGTCGTCCATGATGTCCAGCTGGAGGTTGTGCGTGCTGCCCACCGCGGAGTCCGTGGCCGGAGGACCTATCAAAAGGACTTGTCACAAACAAGATTCCGTTCAACAAAAAGCTGCTACTAAATTTATTCTATAACATTCTTGGGTATAGAGAGCCTCAGGTATAAAGGCAACGTCATACATAGCGCAGTAAGGTGACATCAGTAAGATGCTTACATTTCTTCAGGCCGGAGCCGGAGTCCCTACGGCGCGCCAGCTGCGGGAACGCGGCGATAGATTCGCGCCGCCCGCGACCGAACAACGCCTGAGGCACTCGGGATATCGTCACCACGGAGTGTCTGAAAGTAATCACAAATTTCAAACTCTGTGAATTAGCAGTGACAGCTTCATATGACAAAAAATCGTAAAATCTAGCACTATGATATTTTGTTGTGGATGCGCTTACCATAAAAAACCAAATCGTCCAAATCTTTTGTCAGAGCAACAAAACAGCTTAGGTATATCGGCTAGAAAAACCTTGTTATTTATTACCTGCGTCCTCCTGGCTGCGGCTGGCACTGACTGAGGGTAGCGAGGAAGGCGGCCTCGCGAGCCTCCTTCGCTGCGCTCTCACCGCGCTCTGATAAGCGGCGAACCTGTCCACAACACATTCATTTTACAACTAGATCCAATAAAGAAAGACATGACGTGTAATTTTGAATACTCGGTTATTACCAGACTATTCACAAATGGACGAGCGTAGAAGGTTTCAACGAGTGGCGGAGTAGTTGTTATCCTTCTTATAGACATATCTAACTTTTGTTCTAGTAATGTAAGCCTTAGTCAGCAACGAGTGTTTCCTTTCCTGGTTAACTTAATTAACCTATTTGTGATATGAAAAACATAGTATTCTATGGGGAATTCTGGTAAAAAAAAATGGAAACTGAAGCAGGATGAATATTTGTGTACTAAAAGGGGCATCCAAATCAACTAAAGTATTACATAATCCAAAAACGAAGTCCTAAGCTATACTTTATTTTTAAATAATTTTATTTTTAAATAAATTGTTTGATTAAGTAATCCTACCTGACTAGCAGTCGGGCCAGAGGTGCAAGCCGGGGTCGGCAGCGAGTGTTTCCTAGTGTCCCTCCAAGGAGACAGATGGTAGGGGTCCTGCGGGGAGTCCTGGTCGACGGAGAGGCCGCGCGGGGGGGCGTAGGAGCGGGGGGAGGAGTCCGTGTCCTCCGCGCCGCTCTCTTCCACCACGATCAGCGGCTCGCCGCCACCGACGCCGACCATGGCCATAGAACCGCGCCGCATCATGCCTGGGAAACAAATATTACTTAAACAAAGATGCTTTCCTTTTTAAATCATTTATGTTAAGCTATATATCATATAAAAAAACAATAGGCCGAAGAAAAGATGAATGGACTGTGTGAAAGATGATATGTGTAAGAAAGGAGTGGGTGTAGATATGACGGCTGACAGAGGAAAGGGGAGAGAAAGGACATGTTGTGCCGACCCCACATAATGTGGGAAAAAAGGGCAAGAAGATGATGTTAAGCTATATAATTATTATGATACGTTTATTTAGTGATTATGTTATAGTATGCGAAAATGTTGTCGCGATATGATAGCGACAGGATTTAATTTTAATTGAAAAAAAATTAACAAAGAAAAGCTACATGATTAGAAATAAAATTTATGAAAAATCTTTATAATAGTTGTAATGGCTTTGGTTATACTAAGCAAATTATATACCATATTAAAAATAAGAAAATATGGCTTGAATTTATTATTTAAGCTGCGTTAAGAAGTTCTTTAATATATCTTAATTCAAACCGTTAATTGTAAAACAATAATAGTTTACAAAGAAAGCTCCATTTCCAGAGCCGTGGTCTAATTAAACTTTTGTAGCTGTACAAAACACATTCACGTTGACCTAAAGCGCGTCCTGAATTCGTTATTCGCTATAATTTCATCCGTTCTGTAACGAATCGTAGGTAGGTAATTTGTTACGTTACACCGTGTGCAGAATATATTTCTTTCCTATAGTTGATCTGCCCGCAGCTTTGCCCGCTTTCTATAGTTTTCTCTAATAAATCTTTCCTGGTCTACTACGAGATCAGCTAAATCGGCCCAGCCGTAATGAACAAAAATTTATTTTAATTTAAAATTGATTTTATTTAAAATCACGACCAAACCAAACATCAAAACGACTAAGTAAATTGTACTCCAGAGGACGGACTAAAGTCTTGCTTGAGGACTAGAATGCCTATGTACTTAATCTTTAATATCATAATTTGAACCGATCTATAGGTCAAATCAACTTCATATACATACCTAATAATTACCATCAAAGGCTTATCTAAAGCCTTCAAAGGTAAATCATCAGCGTTTATCCACACAGATCTACCAAGAATAACATCGTTTATTCCAAAGATAGCGTAAGTACTCGCATAAATAGATCAGACAGTCGCTACGTAAACAGTTTATATACAAGAAACGCCGCTAACCCACTTGCGTTCTTTGTTCCAACCATAGATAATAACTTGTCTTTAGTTGATACTTCAGTATTGTTTAGTAAAAAACATAAGATTCATACACCTTATTTAAAAGGTATATGACAAATTATAAACTTAAATTAAACTAGCTAACTAACATACGTTATAATTTTTTTTTTACAATCTGGTTGGTAATTCTACTTATGTAGAAATCTAGCACCCGTAACACAAGCTTTGTCCACCAATATTTTTTTATTTTATTATAAAGGTACTAAACTTTAGGAAGGTATTATATTATTAACTTCAATTAAACTCCTCAACGCTATTGTCTCACAGATTTGTTCAAGACTTTGAGTCTTAGATTAACTCAGCATGCGTATAGTCTACTTAATTCTGTAATGAGTTTAATGAATTAAGGTTCCAATTGTTTGAAATTAACGGGAAAGTTTAATGAATGGTTCTGCAAATTGAAAATTCGGGAACGTTTATTTTGTTTGATTGGATTACGAAGTTTGTCAAGTGTGAACGAGTACAATGGAGTTTAGAAGTGGTCAAACAACATTTATTAGCAGATTTGTTTAAAACGATTTTATTTTTAATTAAATAATTATGATATAAACTTTTTGGTATGTATGATATATATTTTGATTACTTACTATAGTTTAATTAAAAAAGTATATGTATAAACATTATTTGAAAGTTTAACTAAATCCGTTATAATCTGGTGTATAACATAGTAAGGATGTTAAGTTAAGACACTAGAATCTATCAATAAATATTAAAAACAAATCACGATGTAACTTCCTATATTATTACTAGACTATTGAAAATAAATAGTTAAATAGACTAGAAATCCTGTGTAAGTTCCAAGATTCAAATTTCTAAGACTAAGTTTAGTGTAACTGATGTCGGAGGTCCTAAATAAATCAAAACATCTATTAAACATTTCACTGTACATGTACATATAACAATACCTATCTTTCAATCAGTTACAATTACGGTCAGATTACCCTTACATCCTAAAAGCAATCATCGGCTCGGCTCGGGTTTCAACAGGTAGGCCAAGGTTCGGTTGGCAGTGACCTGGTTCCGCGCCCCCCCCCCTTCCCTCCCCCACCCCTCCGGAGCTGAGCCCGGGCTGGCCTGCATCAGGCCTTGAGCTTCCTAAAGCCTAATGTATTTCTAGCTGTGCCTATCTTTGCCGCTTTAATGGATCATACGAGTAATTTGTTAAATTATCATGCGAGGAATTTATTTTGACGAAAAGTAGTCTGAAGTAGCCTATATTCAAACTATCTTCTTACCAACATTGATACAATGAATTATCACGGGAAAATATTTAAGCCGCCTTTTCCGGTATTAAAACTATCTTCTTATTAACATTTATCTGAATAGGTTCTTCATTTTGCCGTAAAAGACATAAATGGAATTACACAACATGCTTTTTAGTTGATGTCATTTTAAAATATTCCGTTCAAATGGACACAACACTTTAAAGTAGAATACTGATGTTCCGAATTTCCCTTGCAAAAGCGCTTTGTTGAACTAAAGCGAACCGAAACTTTGCCCAACCACGTTCGGGCTTCTTGCAATCTTTAATTTACATAAAGGTTGTTTGCATGCAAAGTACTAAGCTTATTTTGAAAGTTTCTTATTGATCTCAGTTAGCATATTGACAGTCTGTAAACTTAAGTTTAAAGTATGCTGTAACTAAAATATTTTGGGCTTTGTTTAAATCGATTTCCATATAAAAAACTACCAGCAAAATGCATGCACAGGCTAATTAAAATATTGTATCACTTTATAACCAACACAATATCAATGTGAAATATGACGACAAAATAAAATAGTATAAAAGGTCGCGACTCGAGTAGGTACCTACATAAAAATTATTACGCACCAATCCATCATGGTTAAAATTGTTTATTTTTTTGTTTTTCATTATCATCTCATCATCATTAGACTAAAATCCCGGAGTTAAAAAATATACTGGACACAAAATCTAGAAACCTAGAAATATTGATTTTGAATTTTGCCAAAATCTGTTGTACTCGTATTAAAGAACAAAGACAAAAGCTACCAAGCAAAACACTACAGCAAATTGTTTCAACATTCGGAACGCTGAAAGCAATGCTCGATCATTATGGCCCATGAAGCTGTATTGGCAAGTATACAAGGAACTCTACTCAGTAGGCGAGTGGCACACTCGTAAAAATTCTAACGAACCGTATATGTTACGGCAGAACCTTTTCTTTATCGGGAAAATGGGCTGGAAAATTTGGGCTTCTCTCTAGATAAGTTAGGGACTTTTGTTCTGGTGAACGTCTGAAAATGCTGATGCTTTGATCGCTATTTATTTTGCTGCGCTGGTAAAGTTTTATCTAAAGCGCTATTGTCAGAAACTAATATAATTCAATAATATGTTTAAAGTAAAATTTTGTTGTGTTTTTTAGATCTCCTATTAATAATACGAAAGATATTAATTTATATAACTACGTGTAGTTTTATATTTATTTTCCTCAACTGGTTATATAAAGTATAGTAAAACCATTCTAAAAATGAACTCCCCTCCACAAAACCGTGATGATTTCAACGTGTGAGAGGAAATACAGAAAAACAGAAAACACAGAAAAAAAAAAACAGAATTCGGTGGAGGGGCGTTCATTTTAGAAATGGTTTTACTATACATACTTATGTGTATAAAGTAAATACTTTATGAGGAAATATTTGCGGCAGACTTAAACAAAGTCTTTAAGAGTTTTCATGAACGTTTCAAACCACTATAAATTTATTTGTCGCCTTAAGCTGGATTTCATAAAAAGAACATTCATTTTTGTGAATTATCAAGAAAGATTTGTTAGGAGGCATGTCACCTAGCTATGGAATACTTTAATAAACATAGTGAAAGTTTCTATGTGACTGTGGTTTAAAAATTAAATCACAGTTATGGTTGAAAGATGTAACTTTGCTTTACACATTTAACACAAATAAAGTCTTACCTGGTTTTCAATGGTTTGGGAAATTCACAATTTTCAATCACAAAATATACACCACATAATTATATGTCACATTACATAACAAGATTACATAATGAAAGTTTGGCTAGTAAAAAAAGTGTATTTTAATGCAACATTACGATACGATACAAAGGATAAAAGGGAAAACTTTACATGGTTCAGATTTAGTTTACAATTGACTGAGTTTTTGGAGAAAATAATTAAACATTTTCATGTAACAAGGCGACGTCACAACGAATTGGATTTATTTCCATTCAAAATTCACAGCACGCAATGTAAATTTAATTTCAGGACAAACACGGACTTACATTTTTGTACCTGTTCCTTTACGTTCTTTATATTGTCTATATTAAGCTGATTTCCCATAATGCTGTAGAACTCTGCTTTACGATGGTCAGGCAGGCTGTGATAAATAATCTGTTTTATACGTAAATATTTTAAGTTATCATATTTACAAAGACAATATCAAGAATCGGGACAAAAGTTTAAACTAGGAATTACATTAGAACGGATAAAAGATTTATAAAAATTGTCGATTTAAACAAGCTTACGGTTCATACTTGATTTGGAAAGCACCATCATGCATTCGATTAGGTACTCTGGGCAACATAAGGATGATTAAAAGACGAGGAATAAAAACGGGGAAAATATTGTCGGTTTCATTTTATTACAAAGTTGGTAACATTTTGCAATGAAAGCTAATGGCCGGCCAAGAACGAGTCGTCTCCGTTTATTACTTTGTTCAAAACATTCTTAAGAATGATTTTCTAATTTCACGTCATCAATTTATTTATTTACAGCAACTTTATGTTAATACCTTCTTTCCGAAAAAATTGAGACAGTTCAGATCAAACCAAACTGTAGGTACATATAGTTTATAGTCTGTAATACAGTAATATTTACTATCTGTACCAATTCATTGTAAAATATTTACTATAAACGTTTATAAAACTGTTTAAAGTATGTGCCTTGTAATGTATCAATTATAACTCGTTTTAAACTCTGTCAAAAAAGTAAAACTGTAAAGACAGAACAAAAATATAATTCTCAATTTAAAAAAATCGTGTTTATTTGCAAATCTACAGAACTCTGAAAGCTGTCAGGTAATAACTCCGAGCACTTGAGAAGTGGCTTTAATTACGTCATTAAACCATCACTCTTTGGGACTTTTTACGGCCTATAATAAAAAAAAAACTTTTTATAGTTCACTGTTATGAGCCCACGAAATGTTTTATAGGCTTTTCTTGTAAAAAATGTCTTTTGTCAAGAGATCCATAAAATATCTGCGAAAATGTTTACTTGTTAGATTACAGAGTTCATTGACTCCATATAGAAAACATAAAGTTATTGATATCATACGAAAAGGGAAAGGTACATTGCGACATTTTAATAATAATTTTCTTTAGCAGACTATAAGTTGAAAAAAGTAACGTAAAAAGAAGTAAAATTTTAAGTTAAGCTAACGTAAGCGTGGTGTTTATACCAAATATCCAAGATCTATAATGGGCTTTCTTTACTGGGGAATCCTGTGCCCATTAATGCAGATCGTTATGAAATTGATGAAAATAAAATAAACATATACAATGGAAAAGAGGTTGATATCCAAATGTTTCAATTTGAAGCGCTATTCAAACAATAACGGGCTTCAAATGTAACGATTTATCCTCAATACTGGAACGTACTACGTGGTGCTACGTCATATGACTGCGTAGTTGAGCGTAATGAGAGAATATCGTGTTCTCTCGTTAGTACAGAATCGTTGAGTTTGGAATTACAATAATGGCGTGCGAATATTCATTTGATTTAATCTACCAGTAAAACAAAAAATAATCATTCAAAAACATATTTAACACTTATTTCTGTTACGAAATATTTCTATAAATATAGCTGCAATAAAAGTTAAATTTGTGAACGTGAACAAATCATTTTACGACTTAGCTTTTGTTTGTAACTATTTCTTTAAAACCTCGCGGTACGGGCGTTGGTAACCCGCCAACATTAACTGTTAAACGCTTATTTGTTGAACTAAAGCTCAACATCAATTGCAACTTCCTCTCATAATATAAAAAAATTGCCTCCCATAATATATTATATATAAAAAATATATATAAAAGTTTTTGGAATTATCTATTTAACTACTTTAGTTTTTCTGTCTATGGTACTAGTAACGTCAAAGTGTGCTTACAAGGAATTTTAGAGATGTTAAATCAGTATTCTACATTACAAGGCGCTAGTAAAACTAATGGAAGTGAGTTTTAGTACTTGTTTGTAAATGATAACCGCACGATTTATGAGCACTAAACGCTAACTAAGCTAGTCAACAATTTTCAGATGGTGTAGGTATAAATCTACACAAAATTTGTGTTGTTGTTAAATAAATATTGTGAAAATACATATTAGAACATCAATCAATCAATGTTTAACTCATTCGTAATTACTTAAGTCTGATAAATGTAATCTGCAAATGTTTTAATCTCTAGATTTGAGTTAAGAGCCTACCTAACTTAACCGTGTTTTTCTTCAATATAAATAAATAAATAAAACCTCCTTTTATACAATTTATTTAAATTCTCACAATTTTTTAATTTGGTACATAATATTATATTATCTACGAATATTATGTATCACTCAAGTCAAAAAATGCAAACATCTACCTACTCATTTCAGTTAGGTAAACCAATTGCTCATTTTTATGTAGACTTGCAAAAACAAACAAAGTGTTATTTATAACAGAGCTATACCGGGATCTACCTACTCAAAACTCAACGATTACAATTACGCACATAGCACATAGATTAGTGGATATATTATGATCTTTAGAATTTAAGATCCCTTCAGATCGGTATTAAAACAAACTATTTCTCTCCGGCAGTCAGAATGAGAATAGAAATTATATTTTATTAAAATTGCATTTGTACTTTTTGTTAAGATTAAAGCTATAAATACTAGATGAAGTAGTAATTATTACGTAGATAATGCACTTGAGAACTGATATGTTTACATAAATATAAAAAAAAAACATGATTCTGTCGCTGTGATTTACACATAATTTAACATTGTTTGATTTTATGGTCATTACAATAATCTAAATCTATGACTTTTAAATTTTCGTTTCCAATTGTATACCAACGCTCTTTGTATTCACGTCACGAAACAAACATCTAAAGCTGTAAACCCACTTATGACCGCGATCATCAATGGCTGATACGTTTCACGTTTACGAAGATCGTTACGAGATCGTTACGAGGTCGTTACGAGCGATTGGCCTGTTTGCTGACTGCACCAGGTGTGTTCAGTTTTAGATCTGTGTAAAATTACAATAAATGGTTAAATGTTTTGTTTGTAGGATTACATGTAGATGTATAGGTTCACATACAACGCAGCTTTCCCCGTGTTGCATATTATCCGCGGCAAAAAGTAGCTTACTTTTTTACTTTACTTTTAGGCTTTTTTTGGGACTATAATCAATACTTAATCATGAAAAATAAAATGTATTCCCATTCCAAATTTCATCAAATTTAAGGAGCGACAATAATGGGAATGTATAGGTACTTTTTGGAGGTAAAATCTTTTCCCGTGGGAAAATTCTTTAAACTGACAAAAGCGCTCACAGCCTATAAAAAATCATTTGTCTGTCTCATTGAACTTATTCGTGTCTTTCACTGCGGAGAAGAGCGCGTTGTGAAAGCTTTATTTTAGGACAGTCATTCAGCTTCTTTTACGGTTAAACCGGAGAAATGAATTGCAAAGGAAACTCTTATGTGAATACCTTTTCAGCTTTGATAAAGGGAATTACGGTCTACCCTATGTGAATTTGATGTAGAATCGCTTTGACAGGTTTTGTTAGCGTTTCTTTGTGCTCAAATGCATGAATCATTTACCACCTACCTAGCCACTTCAGGAATATCATGGACTTACACTTGTTGGCGTTGAAAAAATCATCTGTATGTATTAAGGCCTTGCTTGTAAAGTAATAAATGGTAACTGAAATATAAGCACCGAATAATGACTGCATAATTCATGTGTAGATACCACAAATTATATTTTAATTTAATGACAAGACAATTTTTAAACTTAGCATCATCTGAAAAGTACTACTAGAGAACCATCTGTCTAATAAAGTAAACTGTATTTAATCAGACAGATAAACAGTCACACTGCAATACTAACAGAAATCTGTAACACCTACCATTTTTAAACCGAACCCATCAAACGAACACGAAATCAATGTCAGTTTGATTGTAAATTAGCTATTTTCAACATTCGACGTTTCTGACAATATACGGCAAGTCTGCGTTTCTGATATGTATGCGCTGAAGTCTATTCCGGGTGCTTTATTGAACCGAGCACCAGGTATCAAAAGGTTGAAAAGAGTTATAAAGTAACCTACTAGAGGAAAATGTGCCGTCTCGGATTGCATTTGACGCGTTAGCATTATTGAGTTTCTATAAAATGAAATCTTTCCTTCGCGAGCTTATTGATCTCGGGCATATTTACGGGATCATATTGCAAAGGAGCTAAATACCTAACCTAAGATAAAATATGGGTTGAAATGAAATGAAATGAAATATATTTTATTTGCCACGACACAATTCATAAAGTTACAAATTAGTGAAATTTAAAACTAGATACAGAAGTAAAAGAAGTAGAAGGAAATTTAGGTTGGGCTTAAGGTCCTAGAAGTACGAGTATGATATAATAGTTAGTTAGATCTCAGAGATAAAGTTAAGTTGATGATGATGTATGAATATTTCGCCGTAGGTTGATCGAAATCCGTCTGATTTATCAAATCCTGGTCGCGATGCAAAAGACAAACAACCCAACCATTTGACTATCGTCATGTCGTCGTTAAACTATGACGAAGTAAATAAAAAAATCGTTTATGCGCCATTGAATTGTCTGGCATATAAATATTGCAGAAAAAATCTTGATTGATGACCGTGAATCATCTAGAGCAGTTTTAAATGTCTATCAACAGAATGGATTGTTTGAATCAGTAAGGTTAACCACTTTCAAGCGATAATGATTAGATTGGCTATCTATGATGTAGGTAGTGGATGTCTTTCGGCTGAAATGACGCTGATTCGTCGTTTAACACATTCAATGCCCACGCTCGCCAGGGATGCGCCGTCGCCACACATACGAGCGATTGTCATGGTCGCTGATATTGTTTACAGCATCTTTCGATCTAATTAGAACCTAATTAATCCAGAACAAAACGCTGATGTTAAAAGGTTCTACCGTTAACCAAAGTAGATACTTTAGGACGTTTATTTGTAAAGTCTCGTATAACTCATAACGCAATGAAATAAGAGATCCGTGAAATCGATCAAACATTCCTAAAGTGCCGTAAAAGGTCCACTATTAATATAATAAAAGTACCTACCTACTTAAAAAAAGAAGAAAATAAAACTATTATTAAAATAAAACAATGTGGAATAATAATAATCCAAACGTTGTATTTATCATAAGAACTTTATCGTCAACCTCACGCTGTTTATGCTATGAAAATGATGATGATAATGAGCTAGGCATATTTAATTTGGCTTTTTATCGTGTTTTTGCAGAATTTGTTAGAGCTTTAAATTAGAAAGAAGGGCGCTTTGTGATGTTAATTCCCGGGATTTTATGAACGGGAGCGGATCTGCCTAATGGAAGTCCAACTGAAAAAGACATCATTTTTGTTTTTCTTAAAACTCGAATTTGAGATTTTAATTCGGGATTATAATGGTGTTTGTTTTATAAATATTTTTGGGTATGTATCTCATTTTCTTTTTAATTTTTTCGTTTATCTTGTAGCTTATTTTAAGGCCCGTTGGTCTTTTTGTTTTAATAAATAATTAAAATTTTATTTATTTCAGTTTCACTTACAAAAAATCATGACTTTATTTTATTAGTATTTAGTTGAAAAAACTTATAATATTTTTTTCAGTGTATAAAAGGCGACACGAGAAAATTTTTTAGACTTAGACTTTTAGATTTGTCTTTATTTTAAAAACTTATTTCGCAATAAAACAGGTAATTTTTTCTGTAAGTACTGAAATTTTAATAAATTTTTGAATGATATTCTGTTCCAACCGAATAATTTAAATAAAATTCTAAAACTTCAAAAAAATGACGTTCAATAAACATTCAAAATGTTTGTATCAGCGTGATTTAAAAATAAACTGTTGAAAGTGTTTCGCGGCGGCTCGATTAAAGATTAACGTCGACAATGGGCCCTAACAGCCCTTTTACGCCCTTCAGCTGAACGACTCAATCCAAAGCAATTCAGTGTCAACACCGCAAATAATCACAATTAAATTTCACATGCAAGAGAGGAGGGAGGAATCACCTAAAAGACAAAACTCAGCGAAATATTTCAAAATTTTTAAATTGACAATCGATTTCAAAGTTAAAATAATTTGCATTTTGAAATAGACACTAAATTTTTTTAATAAATCAAATTAGTAAATAATAAAAAAAATCCGAGCATAAAAAAACTTCCGCGAAATTGAAATATTCCGTTGGGCGTAAAAAAAAGTTCAATAATCGAGGATGCGCGAAAGGATTCACCAGATGAATGCCTAATGCCTATTGATAGCTAGTTTAGGCGCAATAAGTATCCACCTGGAGGTGGGAGGTTAGGGGAGGGGGAGGTTGTGGGTGGTTAAGGGGGGTGCATGCGTGTACTTAGTACCGGCGGTTCTGATCCGGTGCGCGGTCGCGGGACGCCGTGCGAACGGCTCGGCGGTCGGAGTAGCACTGGGCGCCCCGCGCGCCGCCCGCCCTACTCAGATGCATCTGGGCTCAGAGCAGTGGTCAACCTTACCTGGAGACAAAGGGACACGTCTCATTGATTCACTTTAGTTTGATTTATGTGCTGAATGTTTTTAGATTTAGCTGAGTTTATTGAAGAGTTTGCTTATTTCGTTGAAAGCGCTGATTTTAAGAACAAATGGTTTGATTTTTTAAATTTAATTATTAAGTATATTACGATAAATATAGCAGGAAATTCGGTTGATTATTTGACTTTGTTATGATTAAAATGTAAATACTCTAATTTAAATTAGTTTATCGCCATTTTTTTTATAATATTGTCTAATGATTGAAATTACTAGTTGGACAGATCCTATCTGACAATTGATAAAATTTAATTATAAAATGCCTTGACAAATTTACTATCCAACACTGAAATAATATTTAATTTGGACCAGCGGATCGTGAGGTTAGGTACCGCGTTCAAACAAAGTGATCATCTTTTAATATTATAGCATAGATATTTGGTTTCCCAACATGCGCTGTGGTAGGGTGGTAATATTCGTAGGCTGGCACCACACGAATGAACAAAGCAAAATTATCTCATAAACCTTGCTATTCTATTAGAACGTAATCGGGTATAAATTATAATATTACAAGCAGTCAACCTTCACGAAATTACGTCGGAGTACCGAACATCTACATTTATAATTGGGTACAAGCTTATAATATCAAGATAAAGACGGGTTAGGTACGACGAATGTCTTGTTATAAAGACATTCGGAAAAACTTTAATTTTGATTTCTAGGCTTGATTATTCTAGGATTCAATCTTAGATGTGTCTCGACCAATTTTACTACGCTGTTTGTGTTTTTTTAAGATGGCTAGGAAGTTGTTTTTATAAAAGTTATTTAAGATAAATTAAGATAACACGCTATTTAAGGTAACAACTACAACGAACCAGCAGCATTTACGAAATCATCTGTCCTGGCTGATGTTTATATAAATATATTTTACTTCAAACGTTATCTTTCTGTTGTTCCTGGGTAAATTTAAAACAGTTTCACGAAGAAAAACACAATGTAGATGTCTGAGCTTAAGGCAAGTACACAAGAAAAGCTTACATTGCATATTTAAGGACCCAGCCTATTATCATTATTCAGAAGTTTTGGGCTTACGTTCTTTTATGCATGACCTTCCCTTGCGTTTTAAAGGTTCAAAGTAAATTCTCTTCTTCCTTTTGCTAGGTAATAATTTTTCAATTTATTTTCAAACTGAATTTTATCGGCATGTTCCTTGAGGGAAATATTCATTTACCTGCCTCCAAGCTATGATTATTTTAGGCATATAATGTAGGGTATATCATTGCAACTTTCAAATAAAATAATACTGTTGTATTTATTTAATTCACAATAAGAATATCATAGTGTTTCCTGTAAATAAATAATTTACAATGCAATACACGTTTCTGTAGAAATCTATCTCGAACCTTCCTTTAAGAATTTCAATTATACAAGAAAAATGTTGCCTTCGTCCTTAGGGCGGCTATTGGATTCCGAACGGGGCCCGATACTATACAAAAACAATCTATTTTATAGGGTTTCGTACGATGAGCCTACAGAAGAATATTAGCTTTTAGATGATGAAATCTAGTAAGTTGTTTCTAAAAGGCCTGGATAGGCCTGGAACGTAAATGAGCGATATATTTTTTTTTATTTTTATGTCCAAGGGAAGAATGTGATAAGTATCTTCGCAAACAAATTGAATGCTAATTAATTTTGTTACCAGGATCGTTGTGTGTTTTTGTCACACATCGGTGCGTATTAAGCAAAGACGTGTCGCCGTTTTTTTCTGTCATTTCGTTGCCTTTGCCCCCTAAATAACCTCCCACCTTTGGTTTAAGTGGTAACATTGTTTTAGTTGGTAACTAGTATGTGATTTAATTCACTCATTGATTTTTATCATTCAACACCAATTTGTGATCTAATACGTAAATCACTGATGTAGTTTATAATCCGGAAAACTAAAAAGGGATTAAGCATGTCTGCCGTTAAATATTCAAAATAAGGATTAACATTGTGCTAGCCTATAATATGCACAATATTTCATAGTCTAAGTCCTCATTAATAAAACTATTATATTTTTTGTCACATATGACTGTGAATAAATAAATAACATAAAATAACATTTAATTAAATGTTTACGAAAAGCCAACTCACTTAAGTTACAAAGCAATGAAAAGTATAAAGGTATTAAAAATGTCACGAATATAAAGCAAACCTCAAGAACGGGCGTTAAGAAAGCCAACACCACAAGCAACAAGTGATTGCTACTTGATTTACAATGTACGTTATGTTTGCTTGCCGCTTACGTGCTGTTCATAAAATAAGGTTCTTTTCAACAACGAACACAAAATAATGTGCCCTTTAAACATTACTGTGGTTTATTAGTCAATCCGAAATGTATTTATCTCAGAGTGTAATCTAAATGACGTTTTGATTTGGGATTATTAAAATGATAGATTAAGATTTTACTATGTCAAATCATTCAACAAATATTACGCCCGACTACTGAGTACGGGTCTCCCCAATATAACCCAATAAAGGTCTTGGCGGAAATTGTATAATCATCACGACACAAGCAATTTTAGCTTAAAGGGTGACTCCAGAACCTGTATGTGTATAGTCTTTAAGTAATTGCAATAAACATTTATTTTATTTTATTTATTTTTTATTTTTTATCACGCTTAGCAGGCGGTGAGGCGTCTTGGAGATCGCAGTACATTCATCTTAATTCATGACAGAACAATACAAAATGATGATTTTTATTATCATTATTTATGTATCAAACAAAATCCGTATATATTTTTGATTGAATGATGATGATGATGCCTACCATAATACTTCTTTCCTTCTATAGAAGATCTCTAGACCCACACTTTTATGAGTAATATTACAATAAAACCGGATTTACTCTCCCATAAATTGTATTCTAGCAATATCAAAGGCTATTGTATTTCAGATCACGTTTCTCCCAGTTGAAAGCGGTCATATGATTCTACGCCTGTCGACACTTTAGCTGAAACTACTAGGGCCTGAGATATGCATTTATCTGTACTAAAACTGGTGGGTTTTGTTTGATTTATCTGAATTTTTACACAAAAATGTGTTTCAATTACATTTGTAAAATATCAACATTTTAATACAATACAATACAATACAATACAAAATAACTTTATTGTAACACCAACAATATACAGGACAATACATAAGAGAAACAGATACATAACAGTGACACAATGGGCGGCCTTATCACTAACAGCAATCTCTTCCAGGCAACCTTGGGATGGAAAGAGAATATTGCACAAGTAAGAGCATTGGCGTTATCCAACATTATAAGTAAACAAATTTGTATATTCAAGATTATGAGAAAAAAAATAATTAAGTATATAATTATATAAGAAAAAAGAAACGATACATTAATATAATACTTAGCTAATAAAGAAAAACTAAAAACACAATTTATTTTGAGGTGAAGAAAAGTGTTTATAGACCAGATTTTTGAAAATAGGTAGTGATTTAGCATTTAATTTAATCCCTTAGATTATAAAAACTGGACAAGTGCGAGTCGAACAAAAACATTATTTGAGTTTCAGTCCTGAAAATGATTGTTTTTTATTATTGTTTTATTCAAATCCTTATGCTTATTACAGAATACATTTACTTACCAAGTTTCAAAAGTATAATAGCTCTAAAAGTAATAAAAGTATAGCTTCGGTTTCCAACTTGGTAGTAACACTGTACATGAATACTTATTTCATAAAGTAGAGTTGCCAATTATATAAATATTCTTTCATCAGTATTTTGATCATATAGACTTTATAGAGTTTCAAGTAAATAGAAAATACTAGCTTTGTTAGCTGGCTCAAGTCAAACAGATTTGTCCCGATAGATATTTTGCCAGAAAATAACAGGCATTTTCGCCCAATGTCAACAATGGACCTGTTGATTCGTTATACGATGGCAAAGAAATAATATTTCCTTTACGATGGTCAAGTGAATTTGCACAGCTGATGGTAATTCTGAGCAGCAGTTAATTAAAGAGATAGTTTCAGATAGGTTTTTTGTAAATAGATAATTAGTACAAAATACCTAATATCTACTTTATAACTTATCAAGTTTTTTCAATCAGTGGCTTTATCAAAGTAAAACATTTTATAATTTATTAAGATTAATAAAACTCAGACTCCGCGAGTTCTAGGAAATTTTAAAACTTTATATAAACACGATCAAAGACGATCATTATCGAATTGTTTCATTGTGTACAACTTTTTCATTACCATCGGGCGATATACGCATGAGCGCCCTAAATCCCTCAATCCAAAAATGAATCTTCAATTTTCCGCCTGTTAGTCGTAAATTGTTTGCGCATCCCAAATCTCTATGGTCCCAAATATTTATCAGGTTTCGTTGTTACAAGTGACCTCAATGATTAGGAAAACGGATCGTGCCGACCCAGAATCGATTGGCACGAAAATAGAGTCGCAGGACCTTGTGCCTAACAGAGCCCTGTTATGGGAGCCTCAGTGCGCATATTTGACTGGATGGTAAACAGATTCCTGAAATTTATTTCCTATAGCAAATTAACTGTTGTTATCTACTAAAACTATCAGTACATTATAACAGTTATATATCTCAAGAAATAACGCGCAATGCGCCGTTTAAAAAAAATGGTTTTATAAATTGGATTTTTCTCAATAAAAATCCAATCCAATAGCTAACTAAGTCATAAAGTTGAAAAAAATTACAGAGAATCTCTGGCTTGTATCGCTCCAAAAAATATTGGCGGGCATCATCCTTTCTGTTTGGTAGTTTCGCGCGGACCCGCGTTGCTAATACAAGAAAGCCTTGGGTCTAAGATACCTTTATACTTATTATTGTACAGTGTCTCATAGTTTATGAATAAAATAATGAAATAAATCTTTGAGTTTGTTATAGTCCGGATTTACCTTGAACTTTAAGTCATGTGTTAGACGGGTTCACTAAATTACGTTATCGAAAATTCAGTGAAAAGAGGTCACAGCGTGTCATGCAAGATCTAATAATAAAAGGCTAAAAGCAACGCTGCCCTCACTTTACCAAGAAGATAATTCTTGATACAATAACCTAAAACTTTATTATCCAACGTTTCAAGTAACGACCCATAAATTTACTTTGACGGTCTTATGTTTAAAACTTATACCGCAGACATCGTATAGTACCAAGTTACACCGAAGTGCCCATAGATTATATTTATAAGCGTATTTGAGTATCAACTTAAGTCAAGAAGAAACTTTTAAAATAATAAGGGTAAGTAACGGAATGGAATGAATTTTCAATAAAATAATTAAAATTGCAGAATGTGCAGATGATTCAACTTATTCAGGGGCTAAGGTCAGCAGTCACTGACACTTCCAAAAAGATTTAATTCAAACGATACGATTGGGTGTGTAACTATGTACAAATTTTGAAGCTGGATCAAGGGCCAGATCCAGAAAGCGACCGAAAGTTCCTCTCTCTGCACCCCTAGTCACCAGCCGCTTGAGCTTTGAGGCCGTTGATTATATCCGTACCTATATGCCGATATCCATTTCGGTATATTTTTTACAAGAGGTAATTTTGTGTAATTTTTAATCCTTTGTAAAAACAGATTTTTAATGTGTTTATGTTTAAATAAAGAGAATAATAATAAGCTTTTTTAGCTTAAATTAATGTTACTTATAACACGTACCTAGTCGGTAAAATATTACGGTAAAATGCAATAATCATTTCTTCAACAATTTCCAGTTAACAAAATCGTATTGCTCAGATTAAAGAGCACCCAGCGATTGGCTAGATTTGCATTTGTCACGTAGTCGTAATTACGTAGTATTGGCGTGATGAAGCGATAATCGAGAGCCATCTGCCGGTAAATTGCCAATTATAGGAGACGGAACGGTGAAAAATTGCACAAGAAATGAAGAAGACTCCATAATTATTATGTTCTCACGTTTATTGTGCTTATGACATGCCAAGAGGTTTGTTTTGTAAATTGCTTTATTGCAGGAATTCTTTTTAATGTGGACTTTAGTTCTAGTATATAAAATGGCTCAAAATATGCCGGTTTCCAGATATTATTAGATATCAGGAATAATATAAGGAATCCATGTTTGTAAAACAATACAAACATCGCACGGTTTTGTCGGAAAAGCAAATAGAAAAACTACTGCAAGCCCTTGATTAAAACGTTGTATTTTCTGAATTCCCTTGCTCTGATTAAAATATCCGTTTGTAATGGAAAATCTGAGCGAACGTTTTCCAATCCAATCGATTTATGCAACCATAAAGTTACCTATGGTAATTAAATTATTTAAAAGAGCTTTCATTGATTTGTCTACATTGTTCTCTGATCATCATCATAAGTACCCACATTATCCCTGCCCACTAGGTACTGGGCACGGTTACTATTCATAGTCCGAAAACATACGGTGTTCAAATATATGTAACAAAAAATATATGATTTAAATACCTAAAATGGAATCAGAACAGCTTTTACCACAATCCTATCCATCCCAAAACACACTTGTGTACTTTTAAGTAACTCTAAGCTCAACATTAACCAAAGTTCCGTGAGGCAATGTAGCGAAAATCAGGTCACAGGACTTGACTCCCCCATTACCGCGAAATATATGGAAAATGACGTGAAATGTTATTTTATTGGTCGCCGGAGCTTCGTAACGGACCCTCGTCAGAGCCGTCTTGTTAGCTTATAGGGATAAACTGTGACGTCATAAGTTGTCTCGCTATTCGTAATAAGCTGCGTAGAACGAAGGTCTTTTGATATTTGAAGAAAGAAAAAACTGATTATTAGTTATTTTGTGTCATGTAATTGTTTTGTTATAAAATATGTGATATACTTTATTCCGCGGTCCATACTTCATAGGCATTCTTATTAACGTTGATAGTACTTTAGAATTTTCTCTTGACATTAGGTCCTAATTCACCCCTGAACAAGTGCGGGTTTGCGATTGAACGTTTGCAAATTGTAATATGTCAATTTTAAAGTTCTTTAAATTAATATAAACTTTTAGCGATAATGTCGCCAATTGTATTTTTAGCCTGTATATTGTTTTTGATTTAGTGTACAAAATGTTATTATTTAATTCTATCAACAGCTGCTAAGTTTGAACTGACCTGAAAAGCCCAGTCTGGACTCTAGATCAATACAGCCACCTGGGCATATCTACTTTATGTTTCCGAGTGGACACTTTTATGGCACTTATAAAGAACTGAAACTGCTTATTATATATACCTGCTTGCTAACTCAATTATGTAGACTTTGTGTTGGCTATGTGGGCTAAGGGTGTGGAATCAAACCCAGCATCGCTTTTAGTTTTTAATAAAAAAATCTAAACAATGATTTAACACTTTATAAATAAGAAAAATACACAGTGATATAAAATCCCGTCTTAGAATAATAATGTCCAAAATATCACCACTCACCTTCAAAAGTCAAATCAAACAAGCAAAGGCGCCGAGCAAACTCATAACTGCTTAAATCACACCCAATCTGGAAAGGTATAGATTCCCCTCTAGAATAATATTGAATCTCAATCAAATAGAAATAATACGGGCTCGTCCATTCATCGTCGGATTTCTCGCTTTTGTTATACGTTTCTCTTTATAGATGGCGCGATCCGTGATCTGTGACAAGAATCTATTTTGTATCTACCTGTTGAGGAGATCACGGTATAAATCGACGTAAAATCATCATTATCACAATAATTAATATTTATGCCTCACTAAGACACACTCTTTTTTTCTTTTTTTTTTATTCTTTTTTTTTAGTATTGTATATGTTACGGCTAATACCCGAAGTGCGGCTACACCTAGTTCTAGCCGGTTAGAACTAGGTGTAGCCACTTACTCTTGGTTAAACCTAGTATTAGCCGATTGTTTTCGGGTAAAACTAGGTCTAGCCTTCATCATGTCGGCTACAACTAGGTCCAGCCATTCCCTGTTGGATAAAACTAGGTCTATCCGATATCATTCCGGCTAGAACTAGGTTTAACCAATAGTAAGTTGGCTACACCTAGTTCTAACCGGCTAAAACTAGGTGTAGCCGTGTGTTGTTCCAATGTAATTTTATTTTATTTGTATGTATATTTGTAAGCCAAACATTCTTGACTAAACGAATTTTCTTTCTTTATTTTCTTTTCTGTTGGATAAAACTTAGATGTGTGTCCCACCAAGCCTTCCGCCCCGCGTCTCACTCATGACTTACCTACAGCATCTGCAGCAGCGGCGCAGGGTGGAGGGCATAGCGAGGCACGTGCCTCTGCAGGTTGTGAGTGCCAGGTGCTGCTGATCTACTGAAGGTCTACTTGCAAGTGTGACTCACAGCGTCTGCAGCAGCAGCGCGTTTCTTAGTTTTATCGTATTGAAATTATGAATGTAATGTAATAATTGATTTTAATGACATAAGTGTTTAAAATTGATATAATTATAATAATGCATGTACCATTTGTTTAATATAATTCCCATTGTCCCATTGTCAACGGGAAGAAACCTACTTATCATCAAAATGTTCTAAAATTCATTGAAATTATTTTTATGCCCAGGTGGGCGCGACATGGCTGTGCAAAATTATTTTATAAGATCATTAATGAAGCCTATGTTTCATGCAAATAAATATTTATGATTATGATTATGATCATCTAACAGGGATTGGTTGTTAAAAAAACATCCAATTAAAAGAAACGTAGAGAATTTTAATATTCTTTTAAATCACATTGTAATAATTAACACAAATTATTAGGAGAATTTTTAATATAATAGGAACAATCAGAAACAGGCGGGACACGCATCTAAGTTTTATCCAACAGGGATTGTCTGGACCTAGTTCTAGCCGGAATGATATCGGATAGACCTAGTTTTATCCAACAGGGAATGGCTGGACCTAGTTGTAGCCGGCATGATGAAGGCTAGACCTAGTTTTACCCGAAAACAATCGGCTAATACTAGGTTTAACCAAGAGTAAGTGGCTACACCTAGTTCTAACCGGCTAGAACTAGGTGTAGCCGCACTTCGGGTATTAGCCGTAACATATATATGGGATGGTATGGATGGGATGGCAAATGTATGTCTGTTTCTTTGTCGCTCTTTCACGGCAAAAGACAGCGACGAATTAACGTGATTTATAAGTGGAGATATTTGAATAAAATAATCGCGTATAAAATACATTTATAACAGAGGCGACGTCGCGAGAAAAAAATAGTTCAAAAGTTGGGTGCAATCAGCTGCTTTCACAAAAAAGTCCGTGAGCCGAGAGGACGGTCTGTAAGTGAGACGAGACGTTTGTTTCAGATGGTATGTCAAAATAGACCCGAACCATGGCTTGAAACCAGCAGCAATCTTCGTTATCTACATAGAGCAGCCAACGTCCATCGAATCTGTCAATAGTATTGGCTATTCAGTATCAGTACCGAAACTATATCCACTTTCAGCGGTTTCAGCCTGTTTCAGTCTGTTTCAAGCCATTGTTGGTTTCACCGATATAATGGAATGCTCGCAAATTAATTGGAATCGATATTTGGGCAATTTGAGCCGAGCGATGTAGGTTTGGTATTTACGTAGTTTCGATTATGGACAAACGTACGCGGGAATGATTTGATTAGTGAGTGAATTTCTAGTGAATTTGCTCTGCATAATGTGAATATTATTCGATCAGTATATGCTGCCAGTTATAGACATAGTCTAATGACGGCTTAGAAATGAGAAATAATAAGATCGAGTGTCAGTCGTGCCAGCGGGAGGCCATATTTATATGCGGGCCATATAGGCCATATATGGTGCGTATAACATACAGATGATCAATGGGGTCAAAAAGTGCTGGAATGGAGACCGTGATGGGCATACGCAGAACATACAATTTGTATGATCTGCAAATATTTGTTCCGGGTGTCTGGGTGTTATATAATTATGTATACTCGTAATAAAAAATATCTATCTATGTATGTATATTCTATTATATGTATCAGAAATCCAGCACCCGTACCACAAGCTTAGAGCTTATCACGGGGCAAGATGTTGCTGTGTGAATTGTCCAGCAATATTTATTATTTATACTAGCCCAGTGGGACGTAATATGTGTTTATATAATGTTGATTCTCTTTCGTTGATCTACTTTCAAGCTTAAAGTGCAGGGATTAAGAAAATTAATGCAAACAGTCTGTGATACTAAACTTTGAACGCTCTAGGATTAAAACCAGAGACTCGGTTAAAGTCTGCGTTGCTGTCTCGCGCTGTCCGAAAATTTATCCGTTACTAGACAAATTTATTTATTTTATTTATTTATTTATTTATTTATTTATTCATTGTTTTGTTCACTCCACTATACTACTACTAGGTATTATAATACTGGTAGATTATTCACATAAATTAATTATCCACGTATGATGCATCTTCCGCAGACCAGCAGCTTTGTCAAAACATACCTACTCTAAATATAAAATATTTTTTTTATATGTAAAAACTTTCGACTAGTTGCTGGTGAGACTGACTCATTAGACTAGACATTGGAATAGATGATAACGTTCGAAGCACAGACTTCTTTAAATAATACTGTCCTGTATAAGATATAGGAGTGCTATAAA
Organism: Chloroclystis v-ata; assembly: GCA_963691955.1. NCBI lineage: Eukaryota > Metazoa > Arthropoda > Insecta > Lepidoptera > Geometridae > Chloroclystis > Chloroclystis v-ata. The sequence continues at coordinate 1,790,094 of OY829902.1, read as the reverse complement.
TGTATTTTCCGCTTGCCAGTGCGATACATCGGATAATACCATGAACTTTATCAGTGAACCAGCAAAGTACACCTGTGTACAAAGATTTTCCAGATTCACTTACTTCAAAGAAGTATGAGCGTTAGAGGCTTGAGTTCAGTGGCGATTCTCCCGTGGTAAACTCGAAGCTTGTGTTATGGGCACTAGATAATCTGATATACACATACATACATAGATATTTTTTATTATACCTAATATGGAACACCCAGACTCCGAATAATAAATGTGTTATGTAACTCGAAGTTACATCAAGAAACATCGACTCGCGGCACCGAGATAGGGAACTGACAGTTCCTTGTACAAGTATGTTTTGTACAAAGTTTCTGAGCAGGTGAGTACAATCAGTGACACAGCATGCACGAATATTACATTTATATTCACATATTAGATGCTATAGGTGTCTAGAAGCTAGATCTTCTTATGTTTTTGGCAACGCGGTTTGTTAGTTTTGCCCGGATTTAAAAATATGAAAGTATCGCCGCTGTAAAAAGCCTATGTGTTATTCTAGGATAATATTAAATTTGAATATTCACATACTATCTATAACAACTGTAAAAAATATTAAGGAATTTTTAAAATTGGGTTATTTTCCAATTTTCGAGCCAAAAACCGAACCGATTTAAGGAATTCAGCGTGAAGATGTAACAAAGATAGAGCGGACTAAATAAAACAAAACCTTAGAAATAATTTTTGGCGGACAATTAAACGAAAGAGATATTAATGTGATATTTTGTCAATTTATACTTTTCAATACACTCAATGTCTAAAGATTAAAAACTTGTCTTGACGCTGATTTTTGTAGGAATACCTAAATTCTAAAGTGGCTTCCAAAGTAATAACCTAAACAGAGCTCCAACAATTATTGAAGTGAACAGTACTAACTAGTTCTAAGTGGAACCAAATTGAGCCTTGGAAGTTAGTCGTCTCGGTTAGACGCGGCATTGTTCTATATAATTCTATTCTAAAACTTGAATTAGGTACCTAATTTAAGTGTCCTGTGTGTTGCCAGTGATGGTCGTAACTTTTTTTGTCATATAAATGGTCAGGATCGTTTAAACTAACACAGTCTGTGCCCATGACACGTGCTCGTAAACGGTACGGTGAGAATTCGGTGGAGTGGGTGGGTGGGGGTAGAGATTGGGCATGTGAATGTGCTCTAATATTGAAAACTATGGATCCTGTAGAGAAACCCCAAGCATAGACTCATATTCTACAGAATTCTAAAATTAAATAAATTTCTCTATCCTTAAATGTAAAATGGAGCGTGGCAATCCGCAAAAATGTAGCATCAAAGCTTTTCGCGCAATTTTCTTATATGACTTTTATAGCGTTTTTCCGTGCAATTTTCATAATCTTTCAGTTTCGCGTTTATAAGGTCTTTTCTCGGCATAAACATTACCTGAAAATGAGGTTATACATACTTGTTTAAAAATATATTTTGGTATATTGAAATAATGTTTATTAATTAAAGAACAAATTAAAAAATAAATGCATTATTTATTACGCTAGCATATAGCACGCGGATTTCATCACTTGCAAATGACCAACGCCATGAAACAATAAATAAATCCATGTATACTCAAAGTGTATCTAATAATTCCGGTTATTATAATTTTAATTAAATTTACAGATCTTTATCGTGTTATCAGAGAATATACTTCACAGAAAGATTTTGTTTTGCGCGGCGGAGTCGAATCTACGACGTTAAGAAAAATTGTTCTCCCAACCAAATCGACATGCCTTACGTAAGAAGTACTTTCTTGTAAATTGGATTCTGTGAGTTTCCAGCAAAATATTTTCAGCTTTATTCCCGGACAAAGTTAAATTGCAAAACGCTTATGCACAAAGAAGTTAGCTCAAAGAGCCCTAGATTCGTTAGCGCGCTGAATCTAGCACTCGGTGTCGGCTGTCTTACACGAGTAATTCCTATTTTTAAAATTAATCTATGTTTAATTAAACTATGGTTCTTTCAGATGTTTTGTTTATTCCTATTATAGGAAATATTTCAGTCATTTATCACACGAATTTATAAAGTGATGTCTGATGTTGAAGAATAGTAGTAGGTACCACATTATCCGTTCGCGTGGGTTTTGACAATTTAACTAAGGGATTTAAATTCTGTTGGAGCGGGAAAGCGAATTGGGAAATACTAGAAAACACCAACCTATCTAACCTAGATATGTTGGTAATGGTTTTATTCGTCTTTGGTAATACTAAAGTCTTTACTTCGTCTTCGCCTGCAATCAGGTAAAAAAACTTAATAAAAGTACTCAATTACTTATAAAAATCTTTTATTTGGTGAAAAAGTGTTATGGCACTTAAGTTATCAAAGTACTTAACTCATGCACTTATTATTATTAGTGAGTAATTACGAACTAACTTAAAATATCTTAAAATATCTATTAGTATTCTGACATAAACAATACTGGTTAAATGGAATTTTTATACACAATGCAAATAACATTTTAGTGTGATGCACGAGCTATATTGAAGGCATATTCAAATAGATAATTAAAAAAAAAATTGCTTAGTTATCTCTGTACTGAAATATCGAATATAACCTTCAATCATTGTATTAATTACTCTCTATGACAAAATATTTGCCTTCAAACAATAATATATAAATAAAAAATCTTAATATTTGTGATCTTTTAAAATACTTTTTACTATCTTACTCACAAATCTCACAATCTGATCGTAAATTATTTTAAATACAAGACATGGGTGCAATTGTCACTTATTGATGTACTTTGCCCTGTTACCGCACTTTTCGTATGTAGTATAGTGTGTAGACATAAAAGCCGTGTTAGCTAAGTGGAACACACTTGACTTTCAATGCTGGTCTCATTGTTGTATTTACCTTCATACTTCTACCCGCCTAAATTTTTTGATATAATACAATTAACTCATTTAACAAAATAACCCTCGCACACGTGACAACAATAGGAACAGCGCAGTAAGCTTTATTTTCTTTTTATTTAATTGGTTCTTGACCAAAGAGTTCGCAAAATGAGGTTGTATCAGCTGTGCGGCGGTAGGTCAGGGAGGAGAGAAGCAGCGACGCAGGCGTCACAGTACACATCATCGAGTATCAACTCGCTTACACGCATGACAACAATACTTCCTAAACGGAGGCATAGAGCAGTATGCCTTCAGCAGTTCCAGATTGAAGAGTTCGCAATACGAGGTCGTGTCCTCTTTGCGACAAGATGAGGTAAGGTTAGACGGCGGGCAGCGGCGCATGCGGCAGCGGACGCGCCGCTCGGGCGGCTTCGGGCCGCAGAGCGCGTCGTGGGCGCCCGGGCAGGTCAGCGGACGGACGGAAATGCCGCGACCGCAGGTTGCTGAACACTGGAAACGAGGTTGTAACATTAAGTTTTGCTTTCGGGTGATATCACTTATGATATGAATGTATTGTATTTATTGACTTGTCCAAGTGATCTTTAGGATTTTATGGAAATAAATAACATAAATCTTTTTAAATCTTTGATTCACGTGCTATCAGCGATAATGATATCATCTAATCTAAGTCATCCATTGCCCATTTTATGTGTCATTCCATAGCAATATTTTCTGATTTTGTGTGCGATTTTTACGCTTATTTCTGGTCCACCACATTTCAGCCACACGTCATTCACACAAAACCCTGACTATTACCTACCTGTGCTCATACATTTTATTTCATGCAAACGTTTTATACAAACATGTACCACTCTAGAAACTCCACCTATTTTTTCAGTCGTAATAAACAACTCAATTGTTTTACAGTAGGAAAATGTTACGGCCATCATTCGCTAATATCAACAGGTGACTTAAAACGTGCGACTTAACACTATCATCATCTAACCCCACAATGAAAGTTTTGTTGTGTTTTGTTGGTGTAAACATACCGGAGTCCAAGGCTGCTCCTTCCAATAGACAGGGCAGGGTATGCGGTTGCAGGCGCGCTGTCGGTCAGGCTTGGCCGTCGGACACAGGAACGGAGAGACGCTGCGCTTAAACAGATCTTGTTGGGAGCTCGTGCTGAAAGGAATACAAAATAAAAACTAACTGACAAACACGTGGTGACACTTCAATGAGCTTATCCCCTGGGTTACGTCGGTCCTTATTCTACGTATTTATTATTTCTGATTTGATTCCCCTGATACCTACGACAAAAAAAGAAATCCAGAGAGGGCTCTATACAGTCAACGAGATCGAATCATTGAAGAAAACGAAATGTCATGCTGTAGTTTTATGGTTGGGGTGTTGCAAAAATTGAATCTAAAGTAAGGCTAAGTAAAGTTTATAGTGTTGAAATGATTATGTTTTTTACTGGTCACTAAAGGTAAAGAATGCTTACAAGTTTTTGTTTTCCTTAGCGACCTTTCCGATCGTAATAGAGTCAATTATTAGGTAGCTACGCAACCATTGGTGATTATTAAGGTGATTTCAATCAATCAAAGCTGTTCTTTTTATATTAATCCATCACGGCAATATTGCGGAAATCCAATTAATCAACTCCATTTATTAATAAGGTCGACTAATAAAATAGCTCTCCCGAAGCGTTAGAAAATTGCAATCAAGAAATGGAAAGGATCGAACGTTGCTTGGTTTTATTTGAAACTAGCTTCCCGCCACGCGGTTTTGCCTGCTTTATCTTAATTTCCTGCTGTAAAAAGTATTCTATGTTCTTCTCTTGGTTCTAAGTTATGAGGTCCACATATTTTGAGCCAATTTGATTCAGCCGTTCTTGAGTTAGAGTGTAACTAACACGACTTTTTTTATATTATATTAGTGTAATAAATACATTTGTGTTAGGCTGTGGACTTGCGAGCACAAAATTGTTTTAAAAACCTCTATTTGTTTTATGTTTTCAGAGAACCATTCACGGTCCGCTCTCACTGAAAATGGGCCCGAGGTCGGCGAGTGCCTCTGCCTCTAGTTATGTAAATAAAGGTTAAATTAAAGGTTTCTATGGCTGGAATTGGTTAAAACAGTGTTCTATTGTCCTTTCTGAGAATTTGCATGAAATGTTATTTAATACATAATTAAGTACAGACACAACACATTATTATACATTTTGTTTTGGCTATTGTAAGATGGATTAAGCGTTTTTCATTACTAAGCGTACCTAGCTATTACTTGGCGTTCTAAAATTCTTAATGTAAGTAATATAATATATTATGGGGTCTGTTGTAGACACAGGTTTCAGGTGGTAATACCAATACACCAAAACATTAAAATGGGGTCTTTTAATGTTTTGGTGTATTGGTATTACCACCAAGCCTATCAGGCGTTTTGGTGTTCGCAGTAAGTTTGTAAACTACATTAAATGATGCTGCATCTCATCTGTTATTATCAGCAATCACTTGACAGTATCCGTGTGAAGATATGAGGTGGTACTTTTCCTAGGCCAGCACCACGGCAGGCACTCAGTTACAATAGACAGTTACCTGACATTGACAGGCAGACAGTACAGCATCCGCTCCTGGATTCCCTCGCTCCCACAGGTGGCGCTGCATTCTTCCCACTCGCCCGGCACCCAAGAGAACTCACAACTATAACATAATAACAGAATTAATAATATTGTTTGATTGCTTACTTACTTATGTATGTAGTACATATTATTATAACAATTTTTTGTTTGAAGTATATGCTGTTATACTGATGTCCACATTACAGAAACGGTTTTTACGGAAGACCAGCGTGAGCTGTCCCAGCAGCTTGCATAATGCTGAGTAAAGACCGTTTGCAGCGACAAACATACATAAAGTAATTAAGTAGGATCTATGATAAATTAGTTTGTGTTTAATTTTTAGAATATGTATGTTTTTGTTGCAAATAAATTTATTTTCTTTCTTTCTTTCAATTACCAGCCGAAACTGCAAGGCTCAAAGATCAAATTTCTTGTGTAGTTTTGGCGTTAAGGCCAAAGTTAAGAGATAAAGTTAGTTTTGGTGTCAAAGCCGAAGTCAAAAAGTTACTTTCGTAAATGTAAAATTAAGTAATATCGGGTTTAAGAATAAAGCAAGGCATGGTTACCATTTAACAACGCAAAATGATTCAAGGTGTAAATAATTATTAAAGATGTGTAAGAAAAAATGTAATAATAATTATTACCACAGATAATATATAAATAGGCAATATAGAAAGCAAAAAAAAAAACCACTTTGAAGTATTACGTTTAAAGTGCTACCAAAGAAAACAAGGAAAATTTATTGAGCAAGAAATGTTATAAAAATAAACTGGCAAGTCATAAAATAGACCTTTCATTAGCGAACGAAACGCCAAAACGATTACTTCGTTAATGTTTTGGCGCCGGGTCCTTAAAGATACTATGCCAAAATGCACTGACGGTTCAAAGGAACAAACGACAAAATGTGCAACCGTCATAACTTTCAGTTGGGACTATTGTCAAAACTTCAAAACGCACAAATCTTCTAGCGTCAAAATGTGCAATGAGTAAAATGTAAAGGCAACAAAAAGTTAAAACGCGCCATAGACAGAACTTTTCAATGACAAAATGTGCAATAGCAAATATTAAGTTAATTATAATTAAATAAATAAATTACCTACTTACACCCATGTTTTCTTACTGTAAGTAGCGATAATACTTCCTAGAATTTCATAAGTAGGTATAGTTATACATCATCGAAAAAAAAGACAACGGTAAAATAAAATGAATAATTTAGAAAATGTCCAATAACTCGAAAACCGTGAGACTTTTACTGGGAACAATTTTTTTTGACATGGACCACAGGTGGTGTCAAAATGGTACTTGTTGTATACAAAGCGTATCTAGTAGGTAAATACTTCCAAAAAATCATCCTAGGTATTTTATTTATAAAAATACCGTACCGTATAAATATTTCGAGTTGCTTCAAATATTTGTCCATTGCAGTTTCCGTCACATTACTTTTCAAACCTTGCACATCAAGTTCTTGAAACATTATAGTGTAATGATCATTCCAACATTTGCTCTTTACTTAAAATGCACATTCTGACGCTGGAGCATTTCATCGCAGATACATTCATGGCATTTGCTCATTTTGTCGTTGAGGATTACACATTTTGTCGTTTGTTGCTTTGGACCGTCAGTGCATTTTGGCATAGTATCTTTAAGGACCCGGCGCCAATGTTTTAATGAGGAAATTGTAAATATAAATGTTTTTGGTACCGTATCAATTTTCATAACGAAAAAGAACGAACTTGATGCGCCAATTTCCAACAGAATATTTGTTAAACTGGTCCTCAGTTTTCAGCTCTAATTCTGACATTTTCAACGGATCTCCACTGAGGTTAAGATTTGATATAAATATTATCTTTGATTGAACATTGAAAATATTGAAATCACCCAAACATATATTTGCAAAATAACGTACAATACATACATACAAATGTAATTGCAAGAGTAATTTTATTGGGAAGTGAATCTTGCCCAAAGCGACGTAGGCCTCAATTTTAAAGCCTAAGCGTCATAGACGAATAAACACAATTAGCTCTCTTTGATGTAAAACATTTCAAATTTCAATTTAGTTTCTAAAGGTTAAGATTTTACCTTCTAAATTATTCATATAAAACGATATCTCTCTGGTTTCGTGGTTAATTTTCTTGATGGTTCGAATAATGTTTGTTAGTTAAGATAGCTTACTCGGGGTTGACACAGTAACTTACAATGGAAATTTAGACAGAATTGTGTATTTCATTGTTAGTTTGAGGGTAAAGCCGCTAGCGCCCTTCGGGCTCAGATACCTACATTATTTATTTTATACCCCACCCTATACTTCCTCAAAGGGTAAAGTTCAAGTAGCTTATTAATTTTAAGATTTGATAGTTACAATAAAATGTGATAATAATAAAGTTAAGTTAAGTGCGTGGCTTCGCAGGACCAGAAAATGGACTAAATTAAATAACATTTTTAAAATCCATATCCATAATGTAACGTAGAACAAACCTTCAAGTATTTACTACTAGATAGAAATAAACGAACAAGCATAATAATAAAAAAGAATAAACTGTAAATTGATGCAAAAGTCGATACGGATTGGAAAAGTACTCCAGAGATGAGTTTTCTGGATTAATATTTAAATGCGGAAATGTGAATGCAATTCAATCAGCGAGAGCAGAGTGTTTCCACGTTTATTAATTGATCAGTTAAGTAGGTATTGATTAAAATTGAAAAAAAAATTATGGATGATATGAAATTTATATAGATTCTGAGCTGGCTCCAAACTTTTTCATGTTTAGATTAATATCTATGTGAACAGATGATATGGTTTGATCATAGGATCCTTCCATTCCTAATAAAGTACCTACCTACCTTTTTATCTTTTTAACATTTGTATTTTTTTGGTGTAATTTTTCGCTTCGGCCGCGTACGAAACCGGAGTCTCGTAACCAGTTACGATAGAAGAAAAAATCCTCTTTTTACGAAACCAGTTACTAGCCAATAGGTTTTTTTACTCTTACGAAACCTCGGTTAAATTTTCGTAACTGGTGACGAGTAAAGAATGTGAATACCTTGTACGATACTAGTTTTAAACTATTGTAGTTACAAAGCGATAGCAATATTCCATATATCGCCGTTATACTGCGCAAAACAATTAAATGCCCAAAAGTTCAAAATGAGATATCGCGTTTTTAAAGTTTAAGGTGTTGAAATGATAGTTTCTAATCTCTATTGTTATTATTTATATATTAACAAAAGTTCATTTGTTCATGTTCTATTAGTATGTAACCTTAGATATATAAAAAGCTTAATGCTATCATGAATATATATATATATATATCTATGCTTAATGAATTATCTGGATATAGCATTTTTCCTAGATGTTAACTTGTATTAAGACGTATGAAATTCGACAGGTAAAATCAATTATCTGGATATAGCCTTTTTTCTTAGACGATATTTGTATTGAATCGTATGAAATACGTTGAGTAAAACGAAATAAATGGAATTATCCCTGACGAAAAAAATAAAGTATTCAAAGAGGTATCTTGGGGGTAAAATAAATTTAATCAATTTAACTGACATTCGTTGGAGACGATTGTGGTGACAGTCAAGTTAAATCGGCCTAATGTTTTGTATTTGTACACAAATCATAATTTGCTTGATTTACTTGATTATCACATTCTATAGAAGCAAAACTAAAAGACCTGCTATGTCTTTTAGTTTTGCTAATTAATAATTAATGGGTTTTACCAGACGAAAGATCATAAAATTTTGAGTACTTTGGCATTTTTAGTTTAATTTGGACAAAATTTCGAGTTAATTGGTTTGCGCAGTATAACGGCGATATATTTTTCATTAGAAATTTAAGACATAAGTAAATAATAATAAGTAATACAATAAAATACCTCAAAATATCCATAACTGCTATAATGTATTTGTTTTTCTTAATACGAATAGATATGTAAAATGGAAAGAGGGTTTATCATATTATAGTTTATTTAAACAATTAGGTAACTAGATAATAAAATTAAGATAACACTAAAACATATTAAAATTATTACCGGTAGAGTTCGAAAATTAATAGCCATTTTCAAAAATATCAAACATGCAGCATCCGTAAAACAGTTAAAAACCACCTAATACGCATTATGTCAGTCATTGGTATTATATTGTATAGCGTCATGGGGTGGCTCGTCAAAAATCCATATTCTACCACTAGAAAGAGCACAAAGAGCCGTGCTCAAGGTTGCTTTCTCTCAACCTTACAGATACCCGACGACACAGCTATACAATGAATGTCACGTACGAACTGTTAGGCAACTATTTATTCAACAAATTGTACTCAAACAAGCCCTCAGCCAAATTAACTTAAACCCTAAACATGACATTACAAAAAGATGTAGAGATAAAATCTATATTCAAGAACAATTTAGCACAACCTTTGCTCATAAACATGTTTGTTGCTTAGCTCCATATCTTTTTAACAAAATTAATAAAACTCTATCTATACACAAAAACACAAAATTTGAATGTAAGAAAAAACTTCAAAAAAAAAATTAAAACGGAATACATCATATTTGTGACACCGGAAGTGCACAGGACGAACGCCAACAGTAGGGGAGAGTGTGGTAAACGCGAACGCGGGGTAAACCCGAACACAACGGTTCTGATATGTTAGAAAGAGATATACATATTTAACTTGTCGCTATTTCAAAGATCACGCCACCACTAGTGCCAGTCAACGACCCGAGCAACGCGGACGCACGTACTTTTTAAGGTATGCAATTTGTTATATTTTGCAAGATTTTGATGTAATTTTTTCGTAAATGCAACTTGATATTACTTGGTTTTTATTAATAATATGTATTTAACTTTTACTTACAGGAATTCTTACATAATAAGGCTTATAAATAACATTGACATAATCGGCAAAAGTAATACAACCTAAAATATTTAACTCAATAATTTTTTTTCGATTTGGCGGGGTAAAGGCGAACTAACATTTCGGATAATCTTGAATGTTCGTCATTACCCCATCATTTTGTTGATTCCCAGTTAATCTAATTTGTATTATTGTTCCAGATGCCTCTTAATTACAAACTAAAAACAGTGACGAAATACAGTCTAGAAGATCTCAAAAAGGCTATAAATGATGTTCAAACCAAATATCGTAATTACCCCACTTGGTGTTCGTATTTACCCGACAATGTCGGGGAAAGCCGAATACATAAGAGTTTTGTTTTTTGTTCATATGTTCATACTTTATTAAAAAAATATAAATGTTGTATAGTTAATTCATTGCATAGATAAGTAAACTTTATAATAAAACAATTAAAGAAGCTTTGAGATCAAATTTCACTGTTTCATTTGAGTTTTCCCTTAGGTGTTCGTATTTCCCCCACTTTCCCCTAGACTGAGCTAGGCCGAACTGTGTGCATGAAGGAATTTGCTTAACAGTCTAAATCTAATTCTAGGATTAAATTTAAGACAGAGGGGGCATGGTCAAACATAACTAGGTACGCATGAACAAAATAAACTACCGCCTTGTAATTCTTTACTTAATTTTGATTTCTTATGTCGAAACCAGTATCGGTTAAGGAAAAAAACCTATTGGCTAGTAACTGGTTTCGTAAAAAGAGGATTTTTTCTTCTACCGTAACTGGTTACGAGACTCCGGTTTCGTACGCGGCCGAAGCGTAATTTTTTTATCAGAAATTTTATTTCATGGCGATTTCGCTATTCCTTCACCAAGCCTATTAGGAAGGTCATCATAAAGTCAAGTTATCTATGTTCTCGACTCACCTATGAGTATTACAAGCCTCGTATCTGACTGGCGGACAGCGCATGTCGGTGGTGCAGCGCGCGCGCACCGCCCGCACGCCGCCGCCGCAGCTCACCGAGCACGGGCCGCGGGACACCGTCCATCTGTAATACACCACATACATATAACACGACATATACACAACATATAACACGACTAGTACTAACGCGACTGGTAGATCACCCGCCGTATGACAGTACCTACTGCCAACGCCTATATGACGACCTCTGTTGCGCAGCGGGCGACTATTATGTCAGATGCCTATTACGGAAAAAACTGACTGCACTGAGCTTACCACGTTTACCTATAACATTAGTTAGCTTTCTAATTATTATTATTACACATAAAAGATTCTTGATACACATAAAAGATTGGTTGGTGATGGCAGTCAGAATCAATTTTAAAAGGATAAAAACTTTAACCGATTACAGTTCACTGACACAAAGTATAAATTTGTCCTCACAGAATACCGAAAGATCAAGATAATACTCCAGAGTTCAAAAGTCACGTACAGAATAGATCACTCTAAATTATTTACTTTGTCTAAATTGAATCTCTTAATGTACCTAATTCAATTACAACTTGGGACCTAAAGAAACTTATGGAATATATTAAACGGTCAACGGAATCAAACGACACTGTTTGCATACAAAATAAGCACTGGTTTTAAAATATTACAATCACAATTTGGGCACTACAACAAATAATATATGAAATAATCTAGCCCTAAAGTAAAAATTCAATCTACGTCTCCCAGTTTTGCCCTGCCTTCTCCTTGTTTAGGAAGATGATCGATGATAATTAAACTATCACCTAAGTATAAAAAACAATCCCTATTTACGTTCCTATTAAATGTCTGGGTGTTATATATGTATAATAAAAAATATCTATCTATGTATGTATATTTAAGTATATCAGAAATCTAGCACCCGTAACACAAGCTTCGAGCTTACCACGGGGCTAGATGTCGCTGTGTAAAATTGTCTAGTAATATTTATTTATTTATTTATTTATTTATTGCTGGCATACAGAAACTTATCTCTTGACGAGAGAATGAAACTACTAAATAAACTATAAGTTAGGTTGCCCGTCAATTTAAATTGAATTAGGTACTTATATCACAAAAGTTTGTATAAAGTAAGCCTAAAGCTCTGACTACTAGCAAACTATCAAATATTTGAAAAGTTTGATACTATGTTTGATCGCAGGACCTCCAGGGGTTACTCGAGCTTGTGGTTTTCACTCTCCGATGTTATTTGATAGAAATACTCTCATACTCATAATGTTTATCGGGTAAATTATTTTCTTACTTTTATGTTTTAGAGGCCTATTACGTGAAATCGCGAAATTGTTCGGTTTTCTCGTCCTAATTCTATGGTTTGCGTTAGTTGTTTGATATTACAATTACATCTTTATAATAGTTCGTTTTCTCCTCTACAAAAGTATCAAGAAACATTTTAGAGAACTTGTTTATATATTGAGTAATAATCATTCTCCGGATACATGTTTCGTAAAAAACGCTCGAAGACCTGTTTTCTCAGCTCTAATTTGTAGATTCTAATGAATATGGGCGATCAAACTATTTTTTATTATGATACGTATATCCTATTCTTCATTTAGAGTTGAGTACATTTTCGTTAAATGCTTTTATTCTAAAGATATACCGAATTTAATATCGACCGAAAATGCTTCGAAACAAACCTCAATAACTCCGAAGTTCTAAATCAATGGGACGTCATATTTATATCAAAATATTTATCAACATTTGTTTAAACTATGATATTAATTTTAATTTGTAGAACGGTTTTGGTAATTTTTTATGAATAAAATAAAACTACCATAATTTAGTAGTTTTTTCATTCAGCCGGCTTTTTCCATTTAGTACCGCGCGAGCGCTTGTCGAGGTCGGACCTATGTCGGTTGTTCTTGAATAAAATATAGAAATATTTCGTAAAATGTCAGTGTGTGGGACTGTCAATTGCTGTAAAAACGCTGTTAGTGTGCGTGTATGTGTTATTGCGATACTACGACCGACATAAGTTGATCCGTTGATAACGATCAATTGTTATTTTTATTGATAACGATCAATTGTTGTTGTTGCTGGCCTAAGAATTGTACCACTTGTTGCTGGCCTAAGAATTGTACCACATCATTGTCATCTTGTTTAACCTTATTTATTTGGAGGTTATGCTGTAGGATGTGGATTGCATATCTAAAGTTATCTATCCTAATTAAAAAACAACAAGGCAACTTTTTTTGGTGAAACCGTCCAACGACTAAATGTAATTATGCCTATGATTTTTTTAGATTATGACTAACTTGCCGACCCGCCGACAGCTGCGCTTGCGTTTTTACGTTATTTACTAGTTTATGTTTTATAGCCTTTTTCGATCATTTTACTATCCAATACTGAAATCATATTTTAAATCGGACCCGCGGTTCCTGAGTAGCACGTTCAAACAAATAAACAAGCAATCTCCTCAGCTTGATAATTGTAGTATAGATTTCCATAATATTTATTACAAAGAAAATATTCCGTAATTTTTTGTTCTTATTTTTACCGAGTATCCAATATGTAAACAAAAAATAATGTACCTTTCTAATATATATATAATTTATTGTAAACATTAAATATGTACCTTTCTAATAAATACAGGGCGTCCCAAAGTTATGGGCCATGGACCTTGATGGAAGTACCTTAAATATCGTAGATAGTGAATTTTGCTCAAACAAGACTTCATTTTATTTTTAAGTTAGTAATTCTGCATTCATTGATTTTCTAAAAATTACTTGCTTTGTCTGGGAATCGAACCGACTTACATGTAGAAAAAAAATACTCGATTTTTATGATACCAATCGAAAGAATAGCTAAAAAATAATAACTCTGCTTAAGTAACATAGTATTTTAAAAGAAAGGAACAACGTGAAATTAATTATTTTAATCAAATAAAAAACCAGAAACATTTTTTTTTGTAAATTAATTAATTAAATTACTTACTTTTTAAAATAAAATGAAGTCTTCTTTGAGCAAAATTCACTATCAACGATATATATGGTACTTCCCCTTCATGGCCCATAATTTTGGGACGCCCTGTATATAAAATAACACCCCTATTCACGTTCCCACTGCTGGGATAAGGACTTCTCTCTTGACGAGATAGATTAGGCCTTAATTCACCACGCTGGCCAAGTGCGGGTTGGTTTTTTTTTAAATATATGTCGGGGCAGGCAAGAACATCGGTTGAAATATGACTCAGAACCTGTTTGTACCGCTTATCGAACTACGGGTTGCGGCGCGCCGACGACATTACTTGTAAAACTGGTTCGGTCGTGCTTTGTGCCTTTAAATACGACCGTCGGCCGAGCTAAAATTACATTCTTGTTTGAGCCGTTGGACGGAACAGTGCTTTGTTAGTATTCTTGTTCGAGTAGTCGGTTGGAATAGTCCTCTGTTGGCAATAAATTCATTTGTTGTTTGAAGTGTCGGTTGGAACAGTCCGTAATAAATTAATAATAATAATCTGTTGGTAATAAATTGTGTCGATGGACTGAAACATTGTAAATTGGAATAAATAATGGACGTTTCGTTGTGGTTTTATTATGAACATGAAGACGACTGTGACGTTAGACCTACTAGGTGACGTCTTAAATAACCAGATGCCCTCCTGATAAACACTCACTCCTCGACATCCTCGACATCTCTCAACACGACATCAGAAGTGGGATAAGAGACCTGAACAAGTGGGATAACAGACCTGAACAAGTGAGATCCGAACTTCGATAGATCTGAGCCTCGATAGCCTTGAGACTGTACGCTGCCACAAGACCAAGACAAAGAAGAAGGCAAACCATACTGACGTCAAATTTTGGAACTACCTGCATCTTTATAAAATGATGCAAAAACTGACCCAAGAACAAGAAGAAGACTTAGTTAAACCATACTAACGTCAGAGTTTTGGAACTACCTGCACCTTTATAAAATGATGCAAAAACTGACCAAGAAGATGGCTTAGTTAAACCATACTGACGACATATTTTTGGAACTACCTGCATCTTTATAAAATGATGCAAAAACTGACCTAAGACCAAGAAGATGGCTTAGTTAAACCATACTGACGACATATTTTTGGAACTACCTGCGTCTTTATAAAATGATGCAAAATCTGACCCAAGACCAAGAAGATGGCTTAGTTAAACTATATTGACGACATATTTTTGGAACTACCTGCATCTTTATAAAATGATGCAAAAACTGACCTAAGACCAAGAAGATGGCTTAGTTAAACCATACTGACGACATATTTTTGGAACTACCTGCGTCTTTATAAAATGATGCAAAAACTGACCCAAGACCAAGAAGATGGCTTAGTTAAACTATACTGACGACATGTTTTTGGAACTACCTGCGTCTTTATAAAATGATGCAAAAACTGACCCAAGACCAAGATGCCGAGCAAACAAACAATTGAGGATCATACTGACGTCAGAGTTTTGAAACTACCTGCATCTTTAAAAAGTGATGAAAACAAAATTGATGAAACGCAAATCGGTCAGGACTTAGCCGAGCAAATAAACAATAGACGATCATAGTTTTGAAACTACCTGCATCTTTATAAAGTGATCAAATAAATGATGGAACGCAAATTGATCAGGAAAAAGCCGAGCAAATCAATAATTGGATCAAAATTCCAATGAGAATTCCTAAGAACCCCTTCTATGAAATATTCTTCAAGAACTAATTAAGTTTCTTTTACAGATTCACTTCCGCACTACGAGTACTTGATGATATACTCCGAGAGGCAGATGCATAGCACGCACTGCCTGTCAGTAGGGCTGTGTTGGTGGAAGAAGACGATGCACTAGGCCCTCAAAACACTACTGCAAGCGAGCCCGTGCCATCCACCTCCCATGCTAGACTGCCTGAGCAAGACTCCGACTGAAACAAAGTTAAGTTGATCATTTTTATTAATTTTCCCCAGAACTCTTACCCTCCGAGACCTTACCTATTCTTCATTAAAACTTTGTTCAACTCGATGGAGTTGTAAACAGATACCAAACTCAAAAGCAACTCTTTGTTACAGACAGTTGCAGACCAGGCAGGTGCAGAGCGCCCACCGCCTGTCAGTCATTCCCGCACTACGATGACCTCTTCGAGGCAGATGCAGAGCGCGCACTGCCTGTCAGTATGGCCGAGTAGGCGGATGAATACGATCCTGTAGTTCTACCATGCAACACTTCTACCTAGGCAAGTACCGTAAACTTTAAGCAATATGCAACCAAAACAAACAAACAAAAGAAAGAAAAAGAAAGAAAAGAAAAAAAAAAAAATTTTTGGCGAACTGTAGATTTTACATAAACACACAACTACCTTTTACTAACCTCTACGAAAAATTCCACAAATATCACGATGAGAAAATCCACGAGTATCTCGTTGAGAGGATCCCTTAGTATATCGTTGAAGATCCCCCGAGTATAACGTTGAAAAAAATTCACGAGTACTGAGTGGTAAGAAATTCCGCGAGTGTATCGTTAGGAAGATCCCCCGAGTATAACGTTGAAAAAAATTCACGAGTACTGAGTGGTAAGAAATTCCGCGAGTACTAAGGCGAGACTTTCCACGAGGTACTTTATGAGAAATTCCTAGAGTACCTTAATAACCATGCAAGTACGTGGAGTGCAAGCATTGGCCATAAAATTATAAAACAATGTAAATACGTGGAGCATAAACATTGATAACAATAATAATAATTCACTCACTGTCAGCTTTCCTTATTCATTTTCTAATAAACATTCTAAGTACCATGTTTTAAACTTTCGCTGATAATTTGGTGGTTGAGATCCAATTATCAGAACAAATAACCTTGCACCAAATTATCAGCTAGTGTACCTTTGAATGGATACCTAGCTCAGAGAAACTTTTTCATCTTTTCCAGAAAAACGACTGGTGCAGAGCGCGCACCATCTATCAGCATGGCCGTGTCGGGGCAGGCAAGAACATCGGTTGAAATATGACTCAGAACCTGTTTGTACCGCTTATCGAACTACGGGTTGCGGCGCGCCGACGACATTACTTGTAAAACTGGTTCGGTCGTGCTTTGTGCCTTTAAATACGACCGTCGGCCGAGCTAAAATTACATTCTTGTTTGAGCCGTTGGACGGAACAGTGCTTTGTTAGTATTCTTGTTCGAGTAGTCGGTTGGAATAGTCCTCTGTTGGCAATAAATTCATTTGTTGTTTGAAGTGTCGGTTGGAACAGTCCGTAATAAATTAATAATAATAATCTGTTGGTAATAAATTGTGTCGATGGACTGAAACATTGTAAATTGGAATAAATAATGGACGTTTCGTTGTGGTTTTATTATGAACATGAAGACGACTGTGACGTTAGACCTACTAGGTGACGTCTTAAATAACCAGATGCCCTCCTGATAAACACTCACTCCTCGACATCCTCGACATCTCTCAACACGACATATATAAATGAAATATTTTCAATAAGTTCGTAATAAAATAAAAATAAATAGTTTATCAAAATAAAAATATAATGGAAATTATTCAAGATGACATATGTAGATAAATGGATATTCTACATCTGTGTATGACATATGTAGATAAATGGATACCAATAAATATAAAAATAAATATAAAGTTCGAAACTACAAAAATAATACCTAAACATAATTAAAACCTTCATTAACGAAACTTTTATTTATTCAAACACAAATATACCATCTAACAAAACAAGCAACTTAAATATAGGTAATATAATTTATTTGTTTTGTTATAATTAGAATTTGTATTTAGTCCGTTCAATTTAGACTTTCGAACTTACATAAAGTCCCAACATTCGACAAAAAAAAACATTTAATTACAAACCTACACACCAAATTTCAGAAGAATCGGTTTAAAAATGAGCCCATAAGATGAGATGAATGAGGACATTTAACTTCAATAAGACTATTTTCAGTTTTATTCTTATATATAGATAATTATTAATCATGAATGTTTTAATTTAAAATTATGTACTTAATTGATTTCAAATAATCAATCAGATTTAAAATAAATATTGATATTATTAAGATAAAACATAATTGATTCAAATATTGAAATAAAAATATCCGCCATTTTGAATTTAGGAAAATATATTAAACACCTATCAATTAAATAAAAACATTAATATAATAATTATTTCAGAATGAAACTGAAAAAAATCCACTCAATAAAATGGAATTTATTCGATGCCATTTTCTACAGATCTAAAATAATTATTAGTATATTTGTATGTTTTAGATCGACGAAGTATCAAGATCATTTAGTATTTTTCATAGAATTCGCGTGACGCGCCGGTCACGTGGTGCATAAAATATCCAATTTCGCAAAACTTCAAAAAAGTAACAAGGCTCTTAATGGAATAAAAAAAAAACATCTTGAAAATATTCACGCAATTTTCCTAACAAAATGACATAACGCATTATTAAAATTTTAATAAGGTAACCACAAAAGCTTAATATCGATTTATTTATTTCGACTTTGCTATTTGATTTCGTATAAAGTACTTCTTTTTATTTGGGTTATAACAAACAAAATTATGGAATTCATTCCAGACAATCAACCTAATCTAAATATAAAATATTCAAAGAAAGTAAACTCGAAGAGATAGGACGGCACATATCCCGAAAGTTGTAAGTATCGCCATCGGGAGTTCGCTAACAAGCTGTGAAAGGCGAGCGTCTCTATGCAAAGACTTGTTTTAGCCAAGAGCTCTCCAAGAACAGACCCTTGGAACTTTGCAAGTACCTAAACGTAGCTTTGGATGAGATTATTTATATTATTAATTACCTATTTATATTTTAATAATATTTGAGAGAGTCTCGTTTATCTTGTAGTTAGTAAAGATGGCGCTTGAAACAGTGTCAAAATAGGGAAACTCAAAAATATTTATGTTAATTTGATCATGTTAATATGTTCCTGTTCAAAAATTTGACTAGCGAGGTCGATTTACCTATATTCCAAAGGACGTACACGTTTCCGAGACGTCGGGGTGCTGTAGTTGACGGCCACTAGGACGTCCACCAACTCATCGCTCAGCGGTTGCTCTTCAGGGATGGCCTGCACAATGAAACATATATTATGATAATTGAAAGATTGAAAGATAGTCAACGATTATTGAGTAACGAAAAAATAAGGTTTAAACTGTTTAATAAATTATTTTCGTGTCTAACATTTTCGATCTATAAACTCCACCCCAGCTTTTGGATTAAAGTTGTGACGAACAATTCACACAATCAGCAAAACTGAGCAAAAGTCCTCTAAATAAATTCAGACAAGTTTCACACAATACCAAAGCAGTAATAGCATTCTAAAGCTCAAAATTGAATGCAATAAATGGAACACACACTCGCTAGCTTCTGAAACTTTGTTGTCTAAACATCATGTGATAAATTAAATACGGTTTCAGAAATGGTAATTTCACTAGAAGTTATATTGCTAACCGTTTTGGCTTAGGAGAAAGTAAAGTCTAATCCATAATACCACGTATTGAAAACAATAATTTACAAAAATACATTATAAGATCAAGAAATCTACAATCAGTGTTGCCAATTATGACTTACGAGATTAAATCGAAACGAGGTGTATATTTGATCTATAGGCCTCATGAACAGACTCAGAGTCTATGGCTATGTAGAACTAAACTAAACCGTTAGATATTCATAACAAGTAAATATCCATTTCCACGTCTTTCCCTACACATTACGCGCGATACAAAAAGAGTTACTGTAAAGTGTAACAGAGCGTAACATTTGATGATAAGGGTCTGGCGCGAAGGCTCAATTATTCAGTGCTTTCAACTCCGCCGGGCTAATTGGTGAACTGCTCTTTACGTCCCATTGGCCTTTAGTTTGTTTTATTCAGGGTTTGGAATAATCTAGAAGCTCTCAACTTGAGCTTTACGCGACAAGTAACTTTACTGCCGGGCTGGTATTACACAAGGATTTACTGGGGCGAGTTGCTGATTTTGTTTATTGGTGAAGTTTCAGATATCGTAGGGCCCTTACGCCTACGATTACGATGAAAATTTAACTAAATCAGCAGTTTCTCTCTCTAGAGATTTAATACCAATATTTACAATTTTGGATAAACAAAGAAACATTATACAGGGTGTCCCAAAGTTATGGGCCATGGAGGGGAAGTACCTTAAATATCGTAGATAGTGAATTTTGCTCAAAGAAGACTTCATTTTATTTTTAAAAGTAAGTATTTCTGCATTCATAGATTTTCTAAAAATTACTTGCTTTGTCTGGGAATCGAACCGACTCACATGTGGAAAAAAAAATTACTCTACTTTTATGATACCAATCGAAAGAATAACTAAAAAATAATAACTCTGCTTAAGTAACATAGTATTTTAAAAGAAAGGAACAACGTGAAATAAATTATTTTAATCAAATAAAAAACATAAAATATATTTTTTTTGTAAATTAATTAATTAAATGCTCAAAATGTGATCCCTCTTGTCTTAAGCATCTTCGCCAATCTTCTTGTGACCCGGCTGCCTGTTGATTTTTTAATCATTTTATGGTGAACACTCAATGTGATATGGCACAATTCTGTTTGCAACTCGATCATTTGACCTTGACTCAATTATTTTATGTTGTTCCTTTCTTTTAAAATACTATGTTACTTAAGCAAAGTTATTATTTTTTAGCTATTCTTTCGATTGGTATCATAAAAGTAGAGTAATTTTTTTCCACATGTAAGTCGGTTCGATTCCCAGACAAAGCAAGTAATTCTTAGAAAATCTATGAATGCAGAATTACTTACTTTTAAAAATAAAATGAAGTCTTCTTTGAGCAAAATTCACTATCTACGATATTTAAGGTACTTCCCCTCCATGGCCCATAACTTTGGGACATCCTGTATAATACATACATATTTTCAAATACTGAATCGCAATAATTTCTTTTATTTATTTATAAAGGCACAGCCAACAGTACACATTACAAAATTGTTTTAAAAGATATAATTTTAAGGACTTAATCTATAGAAAATGTGCCTATTATAGCTAGCACAAATAATCATTTCATATTGAGATATTTTGTCAGAGCTGAATCTAATTTCCATCAAATGTTTTTAATAACTTAGCTTTGGGCCGAAATAATGCATTACAATTTATTTCTTTTATTAACTTATGTTTTAATAGAAAATAGGACTAACTGTAAGCTACTCACTATTATAAGCAAATCCGCTTGAAGCCTCGCCGTAGATGTTATGAAAATATCGGTGTCGGTCTGTCTCCATCTAACAACAGTGCCGGCTGCAACTACCTGTCCCTCTTTCTCCTCCTAGATACAAAAATATAAGTAAATATTAAACAAGATAACATGGTATAATTGGTTCACGCTAACTGTAAAAGCATGATACGGGATCATAGTAAGTTAATAGTGATGACTCGGGCGTTTCAGTATAAGCCTTATAAATAAGGCCTTCATCTAAATGTAGGAGATACTATGGAAAATGTTATGCTATAATTTTCTTCATGTGATTGAATCATAAATCTACCTACACGTAAGAGATCGCAGGTATACAAAGAGCAGAAAATCAAAAGGACCAACTCAAACAGATTTTGTCGTTAAAGAGGCCTTCCAATATAGTAGTCACCGTTATTATAGTTTCTACATTATCTCTCACTCCATTATTGCATATGTGCGAGTACGACGAAAATTACGCGTGAGTAACAGAGATAGCTAATATTATACATTGCCTGTACAAATTTCTATCTTCTCCGCGACCTGCCAATACATACCTTGATGTCTATAACTTGGCTGTTCACGTCGATGATCTGCAAGTTCTGTGGCACCGTAGGGTCGTATTTGAGGTAGTCGTTCCGTTTGAGTGTTTTGGAGTGTCGACTGATCTCCAAGACTGGTTTGTCTCGCTTGCGTTCGCGTAATGCGATGTGCAGAGGGATTGGTGTTTCGATGTGGATGGATACTTGGTGCGCATCGTGGGGCACCGTCATCATGCGGGTCCATTCTGTGGGAAGTAAACATTATATAGTAACCTATAGTAATAAGGCTATAGCTAAGGTACTTACCTACAAATGAATGGTTGAATATCTAATCAAACCATTCACTTCCATAATATTTTTTAATTCAGCTATAATTTATATTCTTTAATGAGATTTCAAAAGTCTTTAAGATTACTTGAATAAAAAACATCGTATGAATGTATAAGAAACTTTCAACTATCAAAAACTCATTGTTGAAAATACCGGAAAAAAACAATTTTTTATAAAACTTTATGAAATACTTACCGTATTACAATAGTTGAAAAAATAATCCCATGCGTGCTGTTCATACTAGTTTGTGTTTGGTTACCGATATTTTTCTCCACCACCCCCTAAACTAACCTTCACTTCTTAATGGAGTGAAAGTAAACAAATATAACTTACTATTCCCGAGTTGTCTCGTGTAGACATGCGTGTTGTTGCTGCAGTAGCCGTCGGGGCACCAGTTACACATCGGGTCCGTCGAGTTGCATTGTCCTTTCACGCAGGTACCCTAATTACAGAAAATAACCCTTTTTACAACAATTTCTTTATTTCAATTTACACATTTCAATATGTGTTTTCTTTTGTCAACCTAATTACTTAATATAATAAAGAAATCGAAATAAAGATAATATAGAATAGAAATGTTCAGCCTTTAATTTTAAAGACAACAATACTTCGAAAATTTTACTGTAAAGTCAGGTTGCGATAAGTGTAAATGCAGTCCAGAAGATGTCTCACAAACAGATAAAACTCTCGACATTACCCAACGTATTGAAATGGTTCGTAAATTTCCCGATTCTCGGAAATACCTCGATAATAGCTGAAGCACCAAGTAATAGTTTTCATTCAGCAGGAAAGTTCAATAGAGGCATAAAATAAAATGACAAGGAATATGCGAGGCTCGCTCCTACTCGTACCTATTAATAAACGTGCTCACATAAATCAACTCGCGAGACGCGTATCAAAGGAAGTGGAATGGTAATAAAGCCATGCGATGACACGGCGAAACGATACGAACACTTCTCTTTTCTGATATAAGGTAATGGGTTTCTACCCTTGCTTAAAATGGATTTGACAACGTATTTGGCGTAGTGGGCGAAGGTTCGCCTGTGAAGAAGAATGTTGCGGGTTCGATGCTCTGACATGTTTGTTTCTCAGCAGATATTTGTTCCGGTATTCTAAATGTTTTTCACGTATTCCAAAAATGTGTTTCAATAATACCACAGAAGACGCTACTAACAAATTATTATTATTATTATGAGCCTGGACTGTCCCACTGCAGGGCAAAGGCCTCCCTTCCCTCCTTCCACTCTTCGCGACTTAACGCTGCGACAGGCCATGTGCGTAGGTGTGAGTCAAGTTCATCCCGCCATCTCATTCTGGGCCTTCCACGTGGTCGTCTTGTCTGTGGGGTCCACTCTGTGGTTCTTGTAGCCCACAAATCATTGGACATACGACACACATGTCCGGCCCAGTTCCACTTAAGGCTAGCAGCCTTTTGACCAACGTCAGCGATTTGAGTATTTAACATATTTACATATTTAAATAAATATAAAATATGATATATTTATTTAAATATGTACTTTGCTTATTTTATATTACGAGTATTTTGTCGTGATAGAAAGAGCATGCATTGTACCTGGAAGCACACGTCGTAAGGTCGCTCGTAGCTGCAGGGGCTCCCCTCCGGTAGGGCTCCGAAGTTGGAGGCGCCGCCACCCTTGTAGTCCATGCACCAGATCTCACACTGCTTCGATTCTACAACCAATGGTTGTCACATGTTAACAATAATAACCAGAACTAGATGATTATGATAACACGTAATCAGGAAGGTTAATAATGGCCAGAAATAAATATGATTTAAACAGCTTAGACCTAATTTCACCACTCTCTGTTTGTAAGTTTTACATCCCGTCATGTTTAATCACTGTCAGTTTACGTATATTTATAGACTGTTAATTACTTAATGGGATGTTAAACTAACAAACAGAGCTTGGTGAAATTAGGGCATAATCAAACAAAGAAAAAAGAGCCGTGTTGGCTAAGCTAAGTGGCAGCACACTCAGTCACTTGGCCAGAGAGTGGTTTATAAAGTAAGGCCTATTCTCTCTCGTCAAAAGGGTTCTTACAGACTATCAGTGAAGTAGGATTGAATTTAAACATTGTCTTCATGTACATAGTTTGTAAGAAGTAAAATGCTTTTTATTTTTTTTATTTTATTTTAAATTTTAGTTATTATGCAGACAAGCACGCTACTTACCGTCCTGATGTATGTGTGGTATGAAGGAAGTGCGCTGTCTGAAGCAGAGGTCGGCGCGGATGTCGCGGCCGGATGCGCAGGCGCCGCCCGCCCAGCACACCGCCACCTGCGAACCCGCGCCTTCGCACTCGCGGTCTGATATCACCCTGGAACACACGTGAGCACATTCATTAAGATTAGGTATAAAATAAAACTCATTTTTGCGGCGTGTAAGTAGTTCATCCAATAATGTTTGCAGGCAATTTGACCTAGATCTATTTTGCACAAGTGTGAGTTCGGCCAGGCGTCAGTTGAGCAGAGATTTTTTCATTTCTTTCAGTAGTTTAGCATTTTCTTAATTTGGTTTGGTTTATGTAAATCTATAGTTTTGTAATGTTTATATTTCGTAATTAATCAGTGCGACTTAATTACCTGTAGATGTTTGTTTCACAGTTACTTTTTCTAATTTATTTTTATACGTGAGAACCTTTGATAAGCTTAATATTTTTAGTGTGTTCAGCCAGTAATGATATTATTATATGAATCCGTAACTAGGTGCTTCACTATGACTTTATGGATTCACTTCTATTCTAAATTCAAACGATTCAAATAGTTGCGGTTGGTGTACTTACCCTTTATACCGGCACTTCCGCACTCTCGACCGTAGTCCGTACCCGCACTCAGCGCTGCAGTCACTCCAGCGACTCCACGCCTCCCAATGACCTTTCTTCTCCACATCTATATTATCATCCTTTCTCTTCTTTTCATCCTCTGTCCTTCTCGGTTCAGCCAGTATTCTCCTCGACTCGTTGTAGCCTGTCATAGGCTCACAAACGCGTTTGATGCACCACTGGAACAAATAGGTACATTTGAATGAGTTCATCGAGATGTTGTATATACATATTATGTAAACCTTGAACACTTATCACCACTTTTAAAGATAGTACTATGAGAAATACGAAGCGAACGAATGCAACTAATCCTATAGGATTCGTCCTTTATCTTTCAGGGTCATTCTACCTTCTCCAGAATAAAATCAGCTTTTAAAATGATTAAAAACGACAAAGGAATTACCGAGTTACGTTTTAACGTCGCGCAGTTTCCAAAGTAAATAAAATAAAAATACTCAAGTCAATAACGTCGACTTAAAATTCAGAGTTTAAAGTTTTGAATTTCCAAAGGGGTTAATTCTCCTCTTTGGAAATTCAAAACTTTAAGGTGAGTATAGACTACAACAGACCTATGAAATGTTACACCAATATGCTCATTGGTTTGTATTTATATTGGCTGTAACAAAGAGGCGAGCGCGCTCGACGTATAGTTCGTAAAAGGATGCTACACTAGAACATATCACAGAGCGGCTCGTTGTTCTATTACAAGTAAGTGTTGTAGTCTATCTCTTACCCTATACCCTTATGCCACATATTCATGTAATCGAAAAAGAACATGATTCAGAACTTAATTAAAAATATTGAAGCGGACTATTAACTAGGTCAACGAAATTAAATCGAGCACCAGATGCAAAGCCACCACGAAAATAAAGGCAACATGAAACTATTTTCCAGCAAGATTCTCAAAGAATTTCAACATGGCGTAACTAATTAAAGTCAGTTTCCATCATTTCTCGAACAACGTTGCGCCGTGGGATAATTAAACAGCAAAATTGGGTCGATTCTGAGAAACCTAATGTGGATGCCTAACTGCGACAGAAACCTAGGAACTAATTAAGATATAAGACTTCACAACGTCAACGCTTATTCATTCTGCCTTTAAAGGGCATCTTAAAACTAGTTTTAACTTTAACCTGGTTTGAAGTAAGTTTCTGCTGTCCAGTAATTGCTTTAAGTTGGAGGTTTATTGGGTTTGAGTGTTTTGAACATACAAGTAATTTTATATTGTGTTAAACTCACAAACACGGCAACCCTATTAACAGTGAACCATTTGGCTCCCGAATTGATTTAATATTAACTTTAAATTTTATGTTTTTTTCTTATTTTTCTTTCTTTATATATTTCTCTGAGTAAATAAACGTTTTGTAATTTTGTATATATGGTATTTGCAATGATTTGCATGTTCAAAAATGTATTCACAAAGCGTTTTATGGAATTTATGCGAACACACGCATCGCGGCGAGAACATAACTCGAATACCCGATCCGGCACCTAGTGTATGCAAACGAGAGCCCTTTGGTCTTTGACGAGACGGTTCCGGGTTTTAGAAAAATATGACACTTTTTACCTATGAGGGGCTCTTATGAGATAATTATGTAATAACGTTTTTTACATCTCAATTATAACGTCTGATCAATATCACTTCTGAGCAAGGGTTTCAGACCAAATTTCACCAAGCTCTGTTTGTTAGTTTAACATCCATTAAGTAATTAACAGTCCATAAATATACGTAAACTGACAGTGATTGAACATGACGGGATGTTAAATTAACAAACAGAGAGTGGTGAAGTTAGGTCTTATAGTCCTTTATATATATATTATTGTATAGTGTAAATTAGACATAACCACGCTTACCACGGGTTTTTGATCGCAGTTAGTTGTTACAACATCTTTGGATTTATTAATGCTTTTCTTTTTCTTGACGACACTTGCGGGAAGAGATTTGGTTCTACTCTGCATAATAATGCTCTAACTAAAGAGTATGTTTTGTCATAAGTTTACTGACCATCCGGATCTAAAAACCATATCGTGCGTTATGCGGTGGTAATTGATACTGTCGTCTGTAGGTGGAAGCTTGCAGGTAACTCAATTCCACGGAGCGCATCAATATGCACTGCGTGGATGACTACAATCTATGGCTATTGTCTATGGCTAGGCATTGTGATTAATGGCTTTTGCACTGTGCTGCTACCGGATATTCAGTTTGTGACAAAGCTGTGTGTTTTCTTCATTGATTACTTTCTTTGTTTTAAAAAGCGCAGTCAGCCAAGGATTTAAAAACACAACCAAGTCTAACAAACCACATTTCCTTTAAAAAAATCTCCAAAATTTTCAAAAAACACAATACAATGGATAGCAGTATGTATTACCTATAAGTATAAGGGTATTTTAGAGTTAACATTAAGGTGCTGATTAATTAATTGATTCTTACTTTGTTTGGTCCACAGGGTGTGCCTTCCATAGGCGAGGCGCGCTTCGAGCGGCACACAGACGGCGAAGAGACGTGCGCGCACCAGAGTCGCGCGCACGGCGACCGCACCTTTACCGTCGTGCACACTGCGTATCTGAAAAATCATCATCACCATAATCACCCTATATTATACATATTCACGTTCCCTCTGCTGGGACATAGGGGACTTCTCTCTAGACGACAGAGATTAAGAGTTAAGCCAAGTGCGGGTTGGTGAATGTTACATGTCCATTAGACTTTTAAAAAAAATATCCTACGATCTTCGGAATGAAATTCTAATGTGCGTGTGTCGTAAGTAGGTATTTACATAATCCATAAACACATATAAAATAATTTCGTGTTACTTACACTATTAATAACTCAAGAAAGTCTGTTTAGAACCAGGAGATGGACATAGGCTACTTTTTGCAGCGGGTAAATATTATTACGCGGGCGAAGCCGCGGGGCGGAAAGCTAGTTCCTGATAAATGAGTGTCAAACCCAAACTGTCTAGATATACGATTTGAACCCATGATTTGAACATACTAATTACCTTGTTGTAGTTTCTCAATGCAATTTACGAAAGAGTTTGCTGCTAGCAAATTAACGACTGTGTACGTTGAGTTGCATTATCCATTATTCAATAGATTAACATCATCGCAATCTATCAACCAGCGAAAATATTAATCATTGAAAACAATACATTTCCTGTTGCTATTCAAAATCCATCACCACTCATGCATAAACAAAACACACAAAGTTTATGATAATTAATTACAATTGCGAAACAGACTGTGCGTTTAAAGAAAGAGCTACATTGAGGTATCTATGAATGAATGAATTAACTTTTTATTGTTCTTATAAATAACAGAAAATAAAAATAAAATTACAATAAACAAGTTTTACAAACAAGTTGGTATCGTTATAATTATTTAAACAACCAATAAGTTGAATGGATATATAAATTAATAAATAAACTACCTACCAGAATATTAATTTAAACCGAAAAATTGTAAATTTCGTCTTTAATTTTAAAGTTCAGGGTTGTTAATTAAATTTATTAAATCCGTATTTTTGAAGTTAATAAAAGGTGTAGCAGTAATTTTAATACATCACATATACATCATCACATAACGTAGGTAGGAACTTTTTTACGCAAAGTAACAAATAACTGTATTTTTTTATTTTAACAAAGTATCTATGTAGTTCGAGCTTAATAGGAGCGATGATTCGTATTAAATCAAGGCACTCAGGCAGATATTGTTATACTAATTGCCAATATTGTCGACTTTAATAACAATCAAATCAAAAATAATTTGTACTACGAGTAGTTAAGATATTCTGTAGATTGTACGAGTGACTTTCAATTGAAATTATTAAAATGTGTGCTATTATACAAAATCAAATATTTATTGTACTTGATGCTTAAGATCACAACTTCTATATACTGTTTTATCAGATACGACCAGCAAATCTTGTAAATTTTAGTTACTATTCCCGTTCTAGGAAAAAATAATCTACAGCAACGTTACTGTTTATATATTTTTTTACAGAACTATTTGTTAGAACTTCTCGTTTAAACCTTACCACATCTTTTTCCGCCAAAGCATAAAAAACACACATCGACTGTGGCTAAGCTCTTTAAAAGGCTGCATCGGCTTCGTTTGTAAATGGAACAAACACGGCGATGGAGAAGTGATTGGGTTGTAGTTTTGTAGGTCGATTTTTGTGCAAGTTTTGATACCGATGTTTTTTCCGATTTCTTAAACGAGGATTTTCGATGAATTTAAGGTGTGCATAGAAATAAATCGCCTATTATAGTTACATGTTGTTTTGATGTATTTCTCTCTCGTCAAGTGAGAAATCCCTGTGTCCCAACAGTGGGAACGTAACTGTGGGTGATGTGATGACGATTCCAGGTTCTTTTACTCGTATTAGGTACGTGCTATTGGTTCTGAAAACACGGATTCCAGGCAATAAAATTCAGTAAGTTTAAATGTCTGTTTGAACATTGGAGTGCCACTTGAACCAGCTGGCCGGAAGTCGGCCATTGCTACGGCATGTTATGGTGATATCAGAACTGAAGGATCTACCACAGCTTTTCTTTGAAATAAAGAAAATTCTAAGAACCGAGAGGAGATCGCTTGATTGGCAAATGTTCCTAGAAATTTCCAAGTGTTTTCTTCTTTGATGGAACCTTCGTTTGTATTTGTAATATGAATGTGAAGTCTTGCCGGCCTAAGAAGTTTTAAATGTATAAAGAGATTGTAATTGATTGATTAGTTTCAATCAGACATGCATTACTTACTTAAAATTTTTGATGGATCGGATGGTTCATCCAATTAATATTGTTGTCTCGTTAAGACATTAAAACATATTGAGAATGGAATTGATGATCCAATTTATCGCAAAGCTTTCATTTTCAATGCATTTATGCGAAAGTGCATCCTAAAAAATTGACCACTATCTTTGCATACATACGTTAATTAATATGGTACATATTAATTACCTAACTAATATGATGCATATTAATTAACGGTCCCACTGGAACTTCCGAGAGATTAGGCCTAAATTCACCACGCTAGCTTGTTGGAAGTTTTCAGATGCCATTTTCCTCACGGTGTTTGCCTTCAGCGAAATTTTAAAACAAATCCCTTGGAATCCCGCCGCGGATATCTAGTTTGCATTCGAGATTTTTCCGATAATCTGTTTACACGAAATGCTGCTGAACTGAACCCTAGTCCTTGTAATGCGGAGCCCGTCATTTGCTAAGAGCTTAATGCTAAGTGCTTAGGGAGAGATTATTATGCACAGAATTTCTCTATGGGATTGAATAAAAAATAAGCAGATTTGTTGAAGAGAAAATACTCAATAGGTTTAGTGTGAAGTGGCACTTTACAGGCCATCCCATACATGTTTTCATTGAATTTACAAATTAGTTTATAAGTAGTTATTTACGCAGACCAGTTAAAATATATAGTTTATTTACGAGTAGTTGTTTTTTTTGACGTGTCCATGAAATCTTTGTTTCTAAGGAAAAATGTTCTTGACTTTTGCTATTTTTCAAATGGAAGTGAGGATGGGATGGTTACGTTCCACTGCTGGGAATTATTTTTTTTTTTTTATATGACGGTCACCGTTACTTTACAATCAGCAGACAACATTGCAATATTGACAACATGGCAAGGACCAAATTGTATTACAGTCCCTGCATCAGACATTCATGACAACGCACATACGAATAGAAAACCGATTTACTGAATGCTAAATTGTTGGCTTTGATAATTTTATAGCTTAGTCATAGTAATGTGCATTTAGTCATGTCTAAATGGATGATTTGTGCGTAAAATGTCTGAGAACTGTAAAACGTCGACGGAACATATTTAACTTCGCTCTTCTAATTCATATTTTTACAGAAAAAACGACTTTAACAGTAAGATGACGTAATCAGTGCTTAACTGAGATATCCAGGTATAATAATAAATTCAAGCTCATAACGTAATCCCCGTTTGCTTAGTAGTTAGCGCAGCCAGGGCTAAACTGGAAGGCGTGGGTTCGAATCCCACACGAAGACCAATTTTACGTTGTGATCTTGTAATTTTTTCTTTACCATTTTCTAATAAAATGTAGTTGATAGCTAATCCAGAAATGTTCCAGAATAAAAAAAAACCTTTCTCTTCCCGCTTTGTCAAACCGACTAAGCGACTAATATACATTATGTAAGTGCTAACTCTAACTTACTGAAATATTCAATTTATTTAGTCAGCGTGGTGGTTCTATCAATTCCACCATTAACTATACTGGGTTTTATCGGGTAGACTTGCCTCATATATTATGCGATGAGAGACGTAGGTAATATGGGTTTTGATTTGATGAGTGTTCAAACGTCGTATAATTCTCCATAAGTACGAAAGTACAGTTAATTGTTGATAATGCCCCTATTACTCAGACTTTCAGTGTCTACACATGTTTATATGACCAATATGACCATGACCTTGTTGGCTGGCAATGAATGAAGGATTTTGCATATAATTCTTTTGTAAACCGCATTCCAAATATAGTACTGTTTATTATATTGTAATGCGTGTTCTAATGAGATTCTGGCATGTGTGGTTAGTTATTTTTATTGTTCTTGGTTCTATTATTAGGATATTATTTTTAAATTTTCAAGTTATGTGAAATGATATCATAAAATACAAAGTTAGCAAAATATTGACGCCAACAGGTCATTTATGTTACTCTCCGATGAAAATTTAATGAGGTTCAATACCGCAAAATAAATAAATTACGATCTACAAATATTTATTTTGTGTATTCTTTGTGTTTTCTATGTTTGGTAAAAATATCTAAGTAAATCTATCACACAAGCTTCAAGCTTACGACAGGGCTAAATGTTCCTGTGTGATTTTTCCAGCAAAGTACTTTTTATATATTAATTTTAAATACGCATGTTTACTATTGTGCGTAGACCTTATCCTTGTTTTAAAGTAGTCAAGAATTCCGGCCTTCGCTTGTTTGTATTCCGATTCCTTGCGATGATAAAATAAACTCACGCGCGTCTAATTAGGCACTTGTCATTCACCAGACATCATCGAATATTATTGATCGCAGATACAAAGGTATAGTAAAACCATTTTTAAAATGAACGCCCCTCTACCGAATTCTGAATTTTTTTTTTCTGTGTATTCTGTTTTTCTGTATTTCCTCTCACACGTTGAAATCATCACGGTTTTGTGGAGGGGAGTTCATTTTTAGAATGGTTTTACTATACCGCTGTACCTGCCAATACTTTAAAAATAAATAATATAAACACGACTTATAGGGACGTGCTCTTTTATGGTCAAAGCATTATGATAAGTACATAATTGTACCATGAAAAACAAATGGCATATGGGGTCGTACGGTGTAAATGTTCTCAGATGGACTGGAAAGCAGCGTCGGACGTAGGTACACTAACCACAGATTATCTAAGCAATTTGATATTATATATAATGCAGATCATACAAATATGTGTTCCGAGGCTGGAATCGAAGCAGCAACCACCAAACAGCGAAGGTCTGCCTTCGCCCGCTGCGCCACAGAGTCCGTACTTAAATAAATTACACGCAATTGTTATGACCCATAATCAGTGGCATAATAATATGATTGCTCTTACCCATCTCCAAACTCAGTTCTGCACTGTTCTTCCAAAGTAAATCTATGGACGTAGTGCGAGATCTCCTTCGCTCCTCCCAGCTCCACTCCATCCTCCTTGCTGCGCTCGTGGAGGCACCACCAAGATCTGGAAAAATATTTCAACTTTAGCTCAACAAAATAAAATAATAATCAAATGGCGTAAGGTAGACTGTCCTTGAAGCTTGTCACGTGTAGCTGTGACAAGCGCCACAAAACCGGGCACTTGTCTTTCTCACCAAGATTATCAATAGGTTTTCGCTGGTATATAGTATACCGATATGGCTTGAATTACTTTAAAATTATTATATTTCTGGAAAATTCACACAACAACAATCTATGAATGATATATTAATTATATCAGAAATATAATTAGTACCCGTAACGCACGCTTCGAAGCTTAAGCTAGATGTTGCTGTGTAAATTGTCACCAATATTTATTTATATTACTGTCCCAGGCCAGAACCAAACATCCATTAAAATAAAAATAAAAAAGTCATAAGAATAAAATCATAATCCATCATATCAATGAGAAGGATGCAAATGACGTGGCGAAGAACCGCCACAAAAGAACCGCGGCAGATGTCTCTCGACGGACATCTGTTGCAGATCGCTCGACTGAACTTGAACTGAGTTGAACCAAGCAATGAACCGATAGTTTGTTTGGTTACATGATGAAAGAATATCCCCATCCGGTTTAGATCTACAAAATTATGTTTACTGTAATCGAATTCCGTAGGAGAACGCGGGTCACCGTCATAGCCCAACGGATTAGCTCTTTGAAGTGGCAATGTGCAGGCCATATAGCGAGGAGAACAGATGGCCGATGGGGCCGAAAGGTTCTCGAGTGGAGACCACGAATCGGAAAACGCAGCGTTGGGCGTCCACCAACAAGGTGGACTGATGATTTGGTGAAGACGGTCGGCTCGCGGTGGATGCAGGCTGCGAGCGACCGCAATGACTGGAAGTCATATAGGGAGGCCTATGTCCAGCAGTGGACGTCCAATGGCTGAGATGATGATGATGACAGATAAAAATTAAAGATCACACCGTAACCTTTGTCCTCGTCAGTCCTTGAATTCCTTCCTGTGTCGTTTCATACCCATATTATGAGCCACCTTATTATATTAACTTAGGCAAGAAATTCACTAAAATTCTGTGCGCAAACTCAACTAAATTAATAGTAGCGTAGACATTTATTACAAAGTGCTTTGTTTACCTTCCTACCCCGAGGGCTTTGTAAGGTGAATTTAGCTCATTCTGTAGAAAATACCTCATAAAACTAACAGCTAAGTTTGAAATTAAGTAATCGCAGTTAGACCTGGCTTGACAAGTTTTATTTTATCATAAGGATTCTATCGCGGTTTTTGCTTTATGAAGGTTTTATATATTAATTAATGGTAAAAAAAGAAATTTCTAGCTTGGAGGAAGTTAACTTACAGTTTCTTATCATGGAACCGTTCTTTGGAGCAGGGGGACCAGGTGTAGTTCTGGAGAGTAGCAATCACGGTCTCGGACATCACAGAGCCCTGCACTTGGCAATCTCCTTCGTCGTGGTGGAGTCCTAGCCTGCGAATTAACAAATTGTATTAAGGCGTTATTTTATCAAAACTCTGTACAGTACAACAAACAGCAACAATGGAAATAATATAAACATTAATTTCAGGAAAACAATCTCCCATTTATACAGCGGGTCTCCTAAATATTTGATCCGCAAACAAATTCCGGCTAAAATCATCGCAAATCTATAAATCGTGAGCCCTATTATAATTAAGTCTACAACGCAGGCAAAGGCCGTACGCAATTATGTCGGGATATCTGTACATTGTGATGTTGATATGGCTCAATTTGCCCTGTGGTTAATCCATCACTTTGGCTCGAGGTCTTCGCTGGGTTCTCACGAGCAATTAGCTGCGTTTACTGGGAGTAATTAATTCTGAGGGAGGCTGGGGTAAACATGCTGGATTTATCATTTACTGGGAATCGCGATGAGGGTAGAAAGTAATTGAGAGTTAATGAAACAGGATATCCAATATTTACGGTCAGGTTGCAAACTTGACTGGGTGAGCTAACTGCATTTCTATCTTAGATTTGCAAGGAAGCGTTAGGAGGTTTGTTTGTTGAAGGCCAATAGAATCACTTTATTTTTCTAGCCTTGCTCGGCGTAGTTCTGGTGGATACGACTCAGCGATATATTTGCACATAAAAAAACAAGGAAAAAGTGAGCGTGTTGTGATTGTAATGTTTAATAATATGGAGGGGTAAGTTGCAGCTCTATTGTTTCAGAGATCACTCAATTAAACTGCAAAAAGTTCAAGTGAGTGATTTCTGAAAGAAATAGATGCTCTATATTATTTAATCCTAAAAACGCACCAACATCCTGTTAGTTATGGAATATAGATATAAGTTCAAAAAACGTGGTTAACTGTAATTTGGTACAGTAATCACATTATGATTAACCACATGGTGCTTTACTATCGGCCTCATCAACAGACTCAAAAAAGCCTAAAGTGAGAATAAATGGTAGATGTGGCCGAAATTTATCGAGTGGAGACCACGGATCGGAAAACGAAACAAAACAAGGAAGAAGCTTTATTATGTCGATTGTGTTTGTTATGCAATACAATTGTCTACACGAAAGAGGCGCGTCGACCCGCATAATAACTAACTCGACCGAACAGAGTAGTTCTCGGTAGAGATTCATTGATCAAGGCAAAGAATGCTACTAAATTAGAGGGGACACTTTATCACTAGTGGCTTACTTTTTGACAGCTATTGGAACTAAAAAGTATTTAGTGCAAACAAATTCGATCGTGTTTGTTATTTATACAAGATTTACAAATTATTTTTAAATGTATTTATAATACCGGATAGTAAAAACCAGAACCAAAATCGCTTTTTATACCAATTCTTGCATTTTAGTTTAGGTCAGATAATCTCCTCAGAATAAGATATATTCATATAAGCTCAGGCGTACCTGTAGACGATTGAAATTGTCGAATGTCCTTTAAAAATTTCTACAAAAAAAGTTTCTATCAAATACATTATCCAAAATTATTTCATTAAAATAAAATTACTATAAATATACACTCAAAACTTATTACAACAATAACTTCCAAAAATAGGCACATAAAAAGTCAATTTCATAATGAAGCCACTTACAGGCCAATGGCATTACAGCTGGTACTTACGAGCTCATCACTCGCGGGTTCAAGTGCTGAGCCGTGACCAACATGTAATTGGCTTCTTGTCAAATCTTCAAAGAGTCCGGGTATTGAGTCATCCTCATTAGAGATCTCGGGACAATGGTGGTCAGATTGGAGATCAAAAACTTCGGCTTCGTATCGTTTCGTATCATCGTATCGTTCGAGGTGACTGATCTGTGCTAATATGTTTACTTTGCCTTTATTTTTTGATACCTTTAGTGACTAACGTTTGATTATGATTATTATATTTTTATTTTATAGCCATTTTGCTTTATTTAAAGGTAAGTATACAATACCCATAAGAAACGCAAATAAAACATTTAAGTATTGCGTTTTTTTTATTTTATTAATTTGAATAGACCTACTAGCTAGTGCTGCAATTCACACATAAATTACTTTAGATAGAGATACATCACCGCCATCTATCTTCATTAAGGAGTACTGTGGTTAAATAAAATCCCAAAATACTCGCTGCTATTCAGAGTGTGTTTAATCAATTACGAGAATATTTCCATAGACCAAAATAAAAATGTAGGAAATTTTTTAAAGTAATTTTCAAAACAAGCTGCAGCCTAATAGCTAAGTGCCAGCTTAGTAGCTCCAGCTCAGCAAAATATACGTAAATGATATTTGTTTTGCCCGACTTTACTTCACTCGAGTCTTGCAACTAATCTTAAAATTATGTTCATTTACATACCAGAACACAAGTAGCAGCCGTTTTGTGATTTGTACAAACCTACTGCGAACGTCAACCCGCTTGTTAAGCCAAGCACCAATTAACCAAAACCAATGTAAATCCATCAATTTAGACCTATTAGGGACTCGTGCTAAGTACCTAGTACCAATGGGTTGATGAAAAGATGATATCAACTTACACGTAGGTCGTGATCCGTGTCTATGCAGTGTTGGTCTTGAAGATGTCTCACGTTTTGGGACGAAGCAGTTCATCCATCGTTTAAAAAGATTTGTGGATTTTCGTTGATTCTCATATGATTTTAAGTGTTGAAAGTATGACAAAGAGAATCATAAACTCATGTTAATATCATTCCCAAATCCAAAAATACGAATATACATTTACGAGTATGAGTCAATTAACACAAGGTAAACAACAAAGGGTTACAATTTACACCAAGAACAGGAAACCCTTTGTTCTCTAGCGAAAATCAGAGACAAAAAAGGTAATATAAATCATCACCTTAATAAGTCTACTAAATTTATAAATGCAAAAGTATATATAGATGAATTTTGTTACTATTTCAAGAAAAAAGGAGATCTATGGGCGGGTTAAAGGTAGTACTAATGTTTACTGAAACAACACTAATCAAAGTTTGTCTTATTTTAGTACCAAACGTGATTCATTGTCGGAAATACTTCGGTAGTTAATTTTGGGATTACGAAAGTACTAATAGTAGCTATAAAACTCTGCCAATATTTATTTACTTGTTTAGTTTTACTTTTATATTGAATCAATTAAATTCCTTTTTTTTTGTGAATCATGTTGGCTAAGTGAGAGCGAACTCGACTTTCATTCCGAAGGTCGTGGGTTCAATCAAACCCCGCCGCGCACCTCAGGATTTTTCTTCTTGAAAATTAATATGCGCTTGGTTAACTAATGCTCTATCTCTGTGCCCCAGCTGTGGGAACGTAGATAGGGGCGATGATTATTATTTTTATTAAAACTATTAGCTATTAGCATAATAGTCTATTATGATCATCAGCAGTAGGTGAAGGTGCTGATCACAGGGTTCTAATACTTCCAGATATTTCATAAAACAGATACACCTTTTAATTTTAATACAGTTATGGAAAAGTGAATCATGTAACATTCAACTCCCATGACTATGTTTTTGTCTAGAGAACCATATTCTGTTATCTGAGGCATTATAATAACTATTGCCACATATATGGCGTGTTTGCATTCAGATAACTATACAGGGCATGCCGTGAATGATTTATTGCTTTTATGAAGTCCTTATCAACCAAAATGTATACAACCACAACGTAATTTAAACCACAACATAATGTTCTTTTTTTCACTCCGGGTGTTTTCTATGTTTAATAAAAAATATGTTTTTTATTGTAGACAATATTCAAAAGGTTATTGATAGCATTAGGTAGGCGAATTCACTAAACTGAAAAAAAAATCTTTCATAACAGCGTTTCTGTTTCATTTATATTTTAATGTAGTAGAAGTTTTCTTAGCGATTATATTTCGGCATTATCGTTTATTCCACTATTAGTATTCACTATTTTATCTAGTTTTTAATGCTTTTTAATATTATTAGACTGGCTCAAAATAACTTCGTATCGATATATTTTAAACATTTATAATCGTGTTTTAATCCTACTCTTATAAGAATTATTCCCTCTTTAGACTTAGTATAAAAAAAATAGAGTAAATTATGCAATGAGAACTCGTCAGGGTTGCTTAATTAGGACCTCGTTCTCAAGCGCGTTTAAGCCCCGGATACATTGGGGGACAAATTGAGAAACATGTTGCGCAACATGTTCCCGTTCGGGCCCGAGGAGATAATACAATACAAAACACTTTATTACACACCAAAACAAACAAACAAAAATAACAACAACAAAAGACACAAGTACAATGGGCGGCCTTATCGCTAAAGAGCGATCTCTTCCAGGCAACCTTTGGGTGAGAAAGTGTCTATTAATTACATTAAAAGAGCACGTTTCGTCCGCTCTCAAGCCGGGAGCAAGCAACATGTCCCGCATTACGTAAAATGTTGCGGGACATTAAGCAACGTTTCAACGTCACGTTAATCTATGTGTTTCGCGTCATGTTGTGGGACAATTTGTCCCCTAGTGTATGCATGGCTTTACCCTCGTCCAGAAATGGATCTGTGCCCCTTATGGGTATGGAATCCTAAAATAGACCTTTTATTCCGCAGCAACTTCAGCTGTTATTACTTACATATTTAACTGTATGTCTGTGTATTTTACCAGTGTTTAGAATGCGGGAACGTATAATTCTATTTTTGTTTTGATACAACATTTTTTATATAATATATTTATTGTTTCTATATGGACATGTATGCCGTGAAATATTTTATCGGCCTTATCCTTATATTTTCCCAGTATCAATAATGGAATAAATTATTTTGAGTTTTAGTTATCTAATAATATATATTTATATTTTGTTTTATTTTATCTGTGCTGTTCGTTTTTAATAAAATTAATTAAAGTATTTACCTACAACTTTTACCGTATTTCTTCACAGATTTATCTTCTGCGAAAATCTACTAGGAAAGGGGTTCACAGAATTTAAAATTATAAGCAAACGTCAACACTTCACCTGGAATAAGAGTGAAGAACATTTTGTGGTCATTTTTTGAAACGCTTTAACTCTACGTAAGACATAAAGCTGTGAATTCTCCGTTCTATTTTAACACCACTGTGTGTTTTTATTATTATCGATTATCGAGATTATCGATAACACATAAGATATCTCATCTTCAAACTACAGCGATTACGAAATTCATGATTCATGGCCCCTTTCATGTGAAACTCGCGCTAAACCAATACTTATTGAGCCAACTGGACCTTTCAGGAATCCGCACAGTATTTGTAAACATGAGCCAAAGGGGTCTTTAACTCTCACCGACATGCTGACGGTAAGGCTCCGGAGAAGCATAAATTAAATGTTCTACTTATATATTCATTAAATTTTAAGGTTCGCATTATCTCTCAATTTTAACTAGTTCTAGAGTAACTGATCTATTTGGTGTAGGTATCTCTAAAATTTTATATACCTACAATTTCAATAGGTTCTATTGAAAACATCGATCCTCTTCTCAGTCAATAAATATATAATAAAAGGTTTTAAGGGTAAACCAACGATATTTATGTTAAAAATCGTATAGATATTGAACAATACAATGAGTATCAATGTATACGTTTGTTTACACACGTTAATTTAATTAACGTGTTACATTAGCATCTTGATCACCACTTGCTACCTGGCGTCAATAGCTCCGATTTTAATGTTTCAAGATCATTTATTTATATCGAGTGAGAGGCTCGGTGATGTTTGCAGTAGTTCTGCAAGCGCCAGTGCCGCGTCGGTAAGTAACAAAACTCCCAAACAAAGCCGAGCACTCGAACTATTTCGGGAATGAGCTTTTTGTGCTCACTGCGTGGAAGAACAAAAGTTAATGAATTGTGCTCCATTGATGAATGGAGGGATCTGAATGCGACTGATCGTTTTATTTGGCCTTTGAACGGATAATGGTATTTATTAGAGCGTAATTGTGCTACAAAAATTGATGAAAGGGAAAACCTCACATATGAGGCTAAGGGCCTGTTTCCTGACAAATTATACAGTACAACAATTATTATAACAGTCTTAATAAGTACATAGTTTTTGTAACACTATTTCAGCTTTAGAATTAAATTCAGATAGTGTCTCGAAATTACCCATGAGCCGAGAAAGCCTCTCAAGTTCGCCATACTTAGTAAAGCCCATTATTTCCTAATTAGTAGAAGACAAATTGTCCCTAGCGGGTCTTTATGACCACACGGCCTTAATAAATTCCGATTTAACGGAACATACAAAAGATTGTGGATATTTTTAAGTTGGGCTCTCTACTAATAAGGTCTTATAGAAATAATTGAAAAACTAGTTGTTTACCTTTGTTTAATAAATTTTATAAAACTAAGTTTGAAATGCATAGAGGTAGTCAAAAATATTGTACCTGAAATGTTTGTTACATTGTTGCTAGTGAAATATATTTTTTCATGACAGATCGAAACGAATCCCATTGTATTTTAAACAATGGTTCACATGTTTTGAGTCGGTACTACATAAGTTACTTTGAAAGAAGTTAGCCTCGTGATTTCTGAGCAAAACGCAATAAGAAGGTAACAATATTATTTACATATATAAGTCATTCTAGTTCAAATCGATTTGATGCGTAATGTTAATTATCAACTATTTTTGTCTATCTACCTTAAACTGTTAAGTCCTGCAACAATTTGATTTCCCGGAAGTTACTAGAAGCTTTACTTATCAACTCAGTTATGAACATTATGATGTGTCATAACTAAATACATATGTCCAGTGACCAGTGTTTGACCAAAATGGGATTGTATGCCTTTAATAAGTATGAGCCACCAAACTTATTACGAACTTATCACGAATATTAAGAACAAACTAAAATTATGATTTGGTATTCCGTCCAAAATTTTGTTAGAGATAGGATATCTAAGAAACTTTTGTGCCTTGAAAAATATTAAATGAATTAGGTGCCAATGATTAAATTAATTTAATGATATAAACTTGAATATTATTGAAGTAAACGATCTGTGAGGGAATCGTATTCTTATAAGGCGTGTTTTTTTTACAATTAAAGTCACTACGAATTGCAATAATGACCCTCTATCCTAAATTATTACCACTCAAAGCACTTTAATCAAGCTATAACGTATCAAGACAGACCGCTTCTGAAATTCTATGCATCAGAACTTCAAACGGATCTCTAATTAACATTCCGAGCGCCCTCGAGTTCAGTACACTGCTCTGGTTAACGGTTTTATCACTCAAATGATATTGCAATACGATATTGTGAGATGGAATTGCATTTCACAATTAGAACACTATTTTATTTTTGTATTTAAGTGGTATCCACCCATAGAAACCCAGGCGAATAAACTCAATCATTTGACGTTATTTGAAAACTTTGAAAACTTTATGAAACCCATTCGAAAATCGAGATCAAAGTTTCCAAATTCAGATCCAAACTCGATCATAGTTGAATTTTTAGAGCTTTTTAACGTATTTTAATATAGTCCTCTTTTGTGCCTACTAAAGAATTCTGCAGCACATCTCCTGAGTGGACCTAAAGGGATTACGAAACGCTATTAGCCCTCCGCATAATTCATAGGGAAAGGTCTGCTTATAATTGGGTTGCCGCAAACCTATACTCGGCGGTCGATTTGTCGCCTGAACCATTTTAGGGTTCCTACCTTAAAAGGATCACTCGTATGTCTTTCTGTCGTACCCAATTTTCTACGAAACTACTAACCCAAACGGGTCTATCTATATGTATCTATTAAGTATTTACTGACAGTTTTAATGCCGATTAATATACTTTTTCGGCATTTACCGTATTTTTTAAAATGGGGCTTAGTTGGTATGATTATCTGACAAATCAATCATAAGATTTGTTATAAAGAAATATGCTTTGCCGTTTAGTAATTTTGATCCTTATGATTTCGGCACTATTTCAAGTTAAAATTGGCGCAAAATATTCTAAATTTAGCTTGGTAGATTGCATTATGTGACATTATGTAACCCGGAATGTGTAGTTAACTTATTTATAAGCTAACACTCTGTGCCTCTATCTTTTCCTAGAACACAGATTATAATTTCGCATAACGAGCTTTGTTTAGGTAACAAAATATACTCTAAAATGAGACATTTTACAAATTATTTATGTTATGCTTAGAGTAACACTCGGTTCATCATTGTTTCTCGAGCGTAAACTAATTTGTCGTCTCTTGCGAGATGGTGTCTGTAGAATGTTCTAGAACTTGAAAGATTGAAGAGTTCCAGACCACGTGGAGCGCTATGCAATCATGTGATTTTCAATGTGAAAAGAAGTGGTTTAGTTTAGGGATTCTAATTTCCGCAATTGGTTAATAACTAGTCGAGAATAGATAATATAGGATAGTGTATAGAGAGCTGTGAATTCACTCTCACCTTATTCACCTAGCGCTTCATCTGGCGCAAGCTAAGTGAGAGTTTTTCAGTGAGAAAGGCGCGCGTGACCTGAGAGGAGACGGGACACTCACTCCTTCGTATAAAGACTGCTCTTGTTGTGGTCGAAACGTCGAGAGTTGTTTAACTCCTGTGTAAATACGTGAGTAATTCCCGTTGTATAAAATGAAAAAGTGAGAGTTGGTTAATGTCACAATGTTCTTCATTTTTTTCAGAATTAGTCCTTGTGCCAATGGGTATGTTCCAATTGGTTTGTTATGATCATGTATATCTAAAAGTGTTACTCACAGATGTCCAATCTCATGCGCGATGACGAAGGCGCTGGTGAGCCCCTCGTCCTTCACGATGGCTGCGGAGCGCCGGCGCGTGCAGACGCCGCCGACGGACGCGTAGCCCGAGGGGCCGCCGAGCACGGTGCGCGTCAGCCACACCGTCGCGTCCCACCCGGTGCTTCCTACGAACCACACTCGTTTACTACTGAACATTTAAAGGGTTTTTTACCCATTAAGTTCATATCTAACACTAACTTTAAGCATATTTCATTGTGGTTGTAATGTGTTTTGTACAATAAATAAATAAATAAATTAACTCGCATAGAGAATATGCGAGTTAATGGGTAAAAAACCCTTCCATCCTAAAATACTTATTAAAAAATTAATTTAATTTAAAATAAGTATTTTGTAAAGAAAACTCTATAGGGAAAAAATACTATTTCAATAATAATAATACAATAATATCGTGGAAATAATAATATGCTCGAATTACAGATAATTTTGGTATTCGTTTGTGTGGATAATTCGTCGTGTCGCCGGCCTCTTAAAAGTCCTGGTTTTGTTTCGTGAAAATGGCTTTTTCCAGTGAAGAACATAATATTTGTATTGCTGATGTAATCTAATGACGCGGTTGATGACCTACTCCTTAGGTTAGTGCCCTTCATATTTATAATTTAAAGTATCCAAGTAGATATAATTAAGAATTAATTCATACATAGTATCTAATGTTGTTGTTGTAGTGAGTTAGTTGGTGACGGCTGACTGAGGGAAATGAAACGAAAGGAGATGTTTTGCTGACCCCACTTAATGTGGGACAGTACAAAGAGATGATGATGATCTAGTGTTGTAGTTAGTGAGCACAAATATAATTAAACTATAAAAAAGAGTCGTTCGTCAACTCACACCAAAAATCTTGTCCCAACTGGTGTGAGTTGACGAATCGTAAATAAAATATTATAATAAGGGCCAATCGGCGAATACATTATATAAAACAAATCATAATATATTTTTTACAAAATAAGTTAATATCCAAATCAGATTTGCATACAGTTCTCTTATTCAGTTTCCGTGACTGTTTTAAATATCTACTATTTTACCGCATGCGGTTATGTTCGAGGCAGGTAAAGTATTAATACATTTTCCCGTTGATATATTTATACCAATTAACGCTGTTTTTTAGCAGTCCTTTCCCGCAGTTGGTTATTAGGTGTTTTTTAATTTT
This sequence comes from Chloroclystis v-ata, assembly GCA_963691955.1. NCBI lineage: Eukaryota > Metazoa > Arthropoda > Insecta > Lepidoptera > Geometridae > Chloroclystis > Chloroclystis v-ata. The sequence goes on along the minus strand of OY829902.1, from coordinate 1,745,780 downwards.
ATTAAAAGATTTAGATTTAAAGATTAATGTCATTTATTTCCATAAAATCCTAAAGATCACTTGGACATTTATTTTAAGGACTTTTATAAGATAACACGACGGTATTGACGGTCCTATCAGTATTTTATTAGGTTGAATAGAGGTTATCCTCATAGCCATATCGGTAAAGCCGTGTATGTGCAACAATCAGAAAACTAAATGAAATACTAATGAGTTTATCCAATTTTGTAAATGCTCGTAAATAACTTAGTTCTATGGGAAATTAACGCGAAAACCACGCATTAGGTACATACGCACAGGTATATTTCATGAATCAACGTTATTGGGCTATTTGGACGTAATGATTGAGTACCTATGGTTTAGAATTTAAAAACATCATGATGTCTAATCGTCATTAATTACACTTTAGAGCGACGGGATTAGAATACATTATGACACCAATGTTGGTGATTACCTATTGCTTAGGCACCGTTAGGGTTTAAGTTGATATAGAAATTGTAATTTAAATAAGACACATAATTAGACCCATGTTGATATAACATTATTTACTCGTAATGTCGTCAAAAATACGTGGTTTAAATCTTTCGGGTTATTAGCTATCACGGTGTATATTATATTATTACATACATATTTAGAACATTATAGTGTGTGCCATACACACTCTGCATAAATTGAGGTAAGATGACTCTGTGTAAATTGTCTTGCTATTTGTATTTGTTTATATGATCATGTCAAGTGATGTCAATAGAGAAAAGTATCAGAAAGTGACCTCGGGTGATGTCAGTGGCATTGAGTGGACGCGAACGGACAGACACTCAACTTGTACTTGTATAATCGTAAGTAGTAAATTATTGATACTGTTCATCAGAACAGGGCAGGTCAGTACGTATATCTCAAGGATGGGATAGTATAGGTTGTTATAAATTGTAAACAGCTGTCACTAATTTTGATTAAATACAATCAACAATTTTTAACAGCAGCTTCCGCTATGCTGCTTCGAAGTGCTGGAATAATATTCCACCCCCGATAAGGAACCTGCACAGCCTACATGGATTTAGGAAAAAATTAAAAATCTTTTTGCTCAATCATCAAAAGGAGCAAGAAAGTCTTAGGCACGTCTATAGTGTTTTGTAGGAATTTATAGTGTGTAGTCTAGTTAAATGTTTCATTGTTATTGTTTTTTTTTTTTTTTGTTAAGTTCATAAATTTGTATTTTTTGTTCTCTTTTATTTTAAGTATACGATAGTTTTTGTGTTTTTAAATTATTATTTTTAAATTTAGTTATCTTCCGTAACGCCAGCTTTATAACTAGTCCTGTCGGAAGATCAGCGTTGGACTCTAGCTTGCTAGAGTCCAACACATGCTGAGACAGTGCTAATTTTTTCAACATGTCCCTTATCCATAGTGTTTTTTTTCTCATTTGTAATGTAAATATGTAATGTTTTCGTGTTGAAAAAATAAATAATTTGTTTGTTTGTTTGTAACAACCAATCCTATATATAAATAACCACAAAATGTTCTTTACATTTCGAAAAGCCCTGTCTATGGCACTTGTTAGGTACCTACTAAACTTACGAGTAAATCACATTGTTGCACTTGTCACAGCAATAGTAAATTTGTGAATATTTCGCGAAAAAGATCCAGTGTTAGCAAAAACACATGGTGATACAGGAAACTTTCGCATAAATATTTCTCTGAACTCTACTTTATCATATTTTTGATCGCATCTCTGTGGTATCAAGGTCAAGTATTACGTTTGATTATTTTAAACCACAAATCGTATTAATTTAACTGATTAAAATAAACTTTGATGTTCGCTCTGTCTTCAACACCGGAAACATGTTGACGTCGATAATAAAACTATTCTAAAAATATAATTGCTATTGAGAGTAATATGCAATGATGCAGAAAGTTTTTGAGTCAAACTCATCGTACAAGTTAAACGTAAAGCCGATTAACAACAGTAATCTCATAAACCTGTTTGTAAATTCTAGCACATTTATGTAAATTTGATAAAATCGATATTAAGGTGACACCTCTACTTTTGTTGGTTTTTAAATTTACAAATCAAATGTGATTCATGATCATTTGTTATTTGAAGATTAAGTTACACGTGTTTGATATTTCAAATCTATTATGTACATAATTATTATAATATAAGAAGAACTTACTGGAAGGTCTTCGCAAGAGATGCCGATTGTTCCATTTATTCACAGCCTCCAAAGATTTCTTAATATAATTTTTTTTTATAATAGATTCTTTCTCCTCAAACACAAACAGTTTGTTGATGACCAGCGTCATGTTGGCGTTTAGCGAGCGGTCGTTGAATACGGCACTGACCTACAACCAACGTTACATAAATGAATGAACTCTGACCAAAATAAACGTAATTCAGAACGTAAATACAATGTTTATGTTTGTTGCCATACTTACAATGTTCATTAAAGCTAATATGTAGTAATCGACGCGATCTCTTCCGTGGAACTTGACGATAGTGCTGTCGGCAACGATAGCCAGCTCCAACCAGAGGCTTTTGACCCCTGAAACATGGCATTACGTCAACACTGGCACTATTGTCACTGATCACTTCCAAATCTTCAATTCACGCACCTGAATTCGACCGCGACGCGGGCCCCTCGCTACGAAAGTAGTCCACCTCCGGGGCGTCTTCGTGCCGCTCCCGAACGTAAGGGGCCATCGGCTCATCATCATCATAGTCGTCGATGTGGAGATCCGTGACGGTGTCTCCCGCGAGATCGTACTGCACAACCTCCTCCTGCACGTCTCTCCTCCGCACCACGTGCTTGATATGAGGCTGAAGCACGTAATCCTTTCCACCGACTTGAATGAGTCCATAAAACTCTCCATTGCACTCAGTGACTGACGCGGTTGAGTGATGTTCGCCGGTAACTTTGCCATGATAGAATCGGCAGTGGTGGTTGTGTGGGGAGAGGAGAGCGGTGTTGTTGTAGAGCTGTAGGTCCCAGTCGTGGATGCGCAGACGCGTGTGGGGCGGCGGGAAGGCCTGCGCGGAGCAGAGGAGGAGCACGCCCGCCCACAGCCAGCCGCGCCGCATGGCTGCGAGCGTATCCGCGTGCATGGCCGCGTGCGTCCGTCCGCGCGCGCGTGGGGTGGACGACTGCACTGACATGTGCGTCCGCGCCGCCATTTGTAAACAAAGGGCGACCGCCTGCCTGCTCATTATCGTCTAGGGAGCGATACGCATTGTGGTGACGTGAATCGATAATAGGCACCTATTAGTGCAAAAATAGCTAGGTTTCATAAAGCGCTTGTTTTCCGCAGTAGTTATACCTAACTATGGTAGGTACTAGGTACTGATTTAATAATATATCGATTTTAACATTAATCAAAAATATTTCTTAAAACTTTTATATATATTCCTTAAATGTTTTAAAATAATAATGTATTTTTTATGTTTACGCCAATACACCTTTACAATCGCTTGGTGTAATTCGGGTATTTATAATTTAGGGTTCCTTACCCGATTACAAAGTACATATTTGTTAATTTCGGTTTGCGAAAATACTTCATGTTTCTTCTTTTTGTACCTATCAAAGTTACATGTAGGTACCAAGTACTGCCATTCATACTCCCGATGACCGAGAAAGAATACGTAAGTCGGGATTTCCATATTATTTTTCTCCTGTATTATATTCTATTTTCAGCCCTCTTTTTTCAAATTAGGTACCTTAAATGTAAATTCCAATTTATGAATAACTCACATGCTCTTAGGTCATCCGGAAACTCGACACTTACCTAACTTTCCTGTCCACAGTCTATCCTTTTATGGTAATTCATTGAATGGTCAAACTGCTACTTCCCTAAAAACTTTTCAATGTAAGCAAAACCATCACTTTCTAACTGAAATAAAACTCTATGCGTTGTTATGAATTCTAAGTACCTACCTAATATAAAATATTATATAAACCCATTTATTACGTATACATAATTATTAATATATAAGAAAAAGTTAATTTTTTTGTAACTGTGTATTTATTGCTCTTGCTCTCAAACAAAAAATATGTTTGTCCAATAGCGTTTTGTACCATCATCCATTAAAATTATTTCTTTAAGAATTTCCAAGTCTTTATCCAATTATACTTCCTCAGGATTTAACTGGTGGCGGAACCCTTCAATGCGAGCTCTTATCTTTGCACTTGGTGTTTTGTTACTAATTATCACTCTTGTTATCAGCAATAATTATGTCAAGTGCATTAATATAATTAAGTAGCTGTCCGATTACTGCGTAAGCTCGTAAATAATATTTATGTAAGCTTCCGTTTCAATAAAACATCCTCGGTTTCCTCAGGATGTTTGCCTTCACCGTTAAAGCACGTGTTTTTGAAGCGTAGGTACATGAATAATTCAAAAAAATCCAGAGGTGAGTTTGATCCCACGACCTTGGAATGAAAGTCCAGTGTGCTCTCACTTAACCAACACGGCTCACGCACTTTACAAAGGATAACCGAAGAATTTTTAAAAGGAAACCGGTCGCTTTATCAGACAAGTAAGGATTTGTCCTTTTCTTCCTCATTCCTCTATTAGCGGTTCCTAATAGAGGCTATGACATTTCCATTAGAGATCTGCCCATTAAAGTTATGAGATCTAAGTGCCTTCAGCTTATGACTTCTTATTTCCTGGTTATTCAATTATGGAAATGGATACCTTTTGTGGGAAGAAAACACAATATCGTATATATGTAGGTACCTAACAAGCTTTTCAATCATTTAAACACAATAATATTAAAGAACTTATATAACGTTAATTTATTGGGTTAGTCACCCCCGGTCCGTTCTCATCCGATTACAATTAAGTTTAGTTGTATCTTGACCTGCGATTTAGAGTGGGATTATGTATCACAGGTAGGTATTATATTTATAGCTTACCTAAAAGAGTCACATATGGAAATTGTTTAGACAAGATCATATTTCAAAATGTTGTGAATCATCTTATCATTTTATTTATAACTAATTTCTACGTTTAGATGATAATGAGTGTGTTTCTGTGTCGTAGATGTCGCATGTGCGACATGGGCTTAGGATAAGGTTTATTTATTTATATGTATGTATCATACGGCCAGGTTTTGCAGATGTAAATTGCCGAAATCCAGGAGTATTTTATTTGATAAAAAATAAGAAGGATGTTACTAACATTTTATAGAATATCCATTTGTTTGAACCAAATTCTACCACTGTCCTAAATGTTGCTGTGTGATGTGTCCAGCAAAAAACCTATCTATAAAATATAATGTACTCTTAGTTTACTTGCTATTTATTTGCTTTCATTATATATATTGTACCTACTGATTTATGTTATAAAAGTACGTACAATAAGCTTTGTGTCAGGGCTTTAGCTACATCTGTACAAACAGAACTCATTCGTTCGCGTGATTCAGTATAAAAACACATAATATTATAAATTATTTAGATTACTAAACCAAGGCAATTAAATAACACCACATTGTTTTGTAAAAATATGTTTATCTAAAGAAAAGTTTAAATCTTACAAAACAGGTATACGATTAAATTAAATCTAAGAAGACTGATTAATTTAATACCTTATTAGTTCAGGTACTGTAAATTGTTTGTCTTTTTATTGTAGTTATAATATATTTAGGTAATGTTAGTGAAGTTCAGAGCCCTTAACGTAACATATGTAGAAAAAAGAAAACTAATATAAATATAAAGTAAAAAACGCTTTTCATAATCCATACAAAAATGCGATCCGAGCGATTGCAGAAGTTTCTCCTTAAACAATAAACTTTTAATTCATCAATTTATATAAATAGTCTTCACGTTATCTATAAGCAATCCCTTTTTCTTCTGCTCTTTTGTAAACTGCTTGAATTTATCGAAAACTTCTCTCTTTCCAGCATCATTTATCTTTTCGTCATGTATGAAGTATGATAGAGCATCGTATTTTTCTCCATTATGACTATTCGGAGGGCCGTGGATAATCTTCATTATGAAACCTTCTTCACTGTCATGTCCTTTCCTTTCGATTATGTAGTCCTTTAGATTCTGCGATATGTAAAGGGTTACGTCCCCTCGACTCTGAATGCACGTGTCTCTGAACCCTTGCAAGGGAATGTTCATGGTGTTCAGATGATTTGACAGACTGCTTAGTGTGTCTATTCTGAAGAATATGTCTTGGATTGGGTCCTTGAGTTTTGATAATTGCTGTAAAGGACAATTAATTATACTATCATGGTTATTAACAATATATAAAATACTAGCTTTCCGCCCGCGGCTTCGCCCGCATTATATAAAATATAGCCTATGTTACTCGGGGATAATGTAGCTTTCCAAAGGTGAAAGAATTTTTGAAATCGGTCCAGTAGTTTCGGAGCCTATTCGTCACAAACAAACAAATCTTTCCTCTTTATAATATTAGTATAGACTAGCTTCCGCCCGCGGCTTCGCCCGCATGGAAATAAAATGTAGGCTATGTTCTGTCTCAGGGTCTAAAGATTGTATGTGCCAAATTTCATCAAAATCGGTTGAGAGGTTTAAGCGGGAAAGCGTAACAGACAGACAGAGTTACTTTCGCATTTATAATATAAAAATAAAGTAAGGATGAAATGGGTAACATACCATTATTCAATTGGAAATTCAAAATAATTTATTATCATCAAAGACATACAATAATAATTGTCACTTACGAGATAATAGCGTCGCTATACTGTGAAAACCAAGTAAATCGTAATTTTTCACTACTATCGTTATACTTGGTTTTCGCAGTATGTTGGCGACGATACAGAAAACATTGTTTGTATTAATATTACTATGTTGTGTACAATAAAGTGTTTTTGATTGATTGATTGAACATTAAAATCATGGTATTATACCTACACTTTCCATGTTCTCAGAATAAGAAGTGTTTTTTAATTTTGGTACGATTTCTCTCTTAAACATTTTTTGATTTGTTAAATAAAGTTTCAGTTCTATTTTTCAAAAACTGAAAATACAAAGGTAAAAACAAGGTTGGGGTGACCTGTCTATTAGGCTGTAGTATGGGTTATTTGGAGTATGATGAAGCAACACAAAATAAAACTATGTTTGATGATTATTGTTTAATCAATTGTTTCATGATGTCGGGTAGATAACCTCGTGATGTCGTTAGTTTTACAAGTTTAATCAAATTCACTCAGTAAATTTGTTTCATGAGATATTTAAAGCATAAGTGAATTATAGCATGTAGAAAATGGTTTAGAAAAAAATACAAGATCACAACGTAACCTTCGCAACATAAGGATAAGTGAGTCAATCACTAAAAAAGTTATTATATAACATGTTATCTTTAAATTCACAATTAAGGTTATCTGAGTAACAGGTTAAAAATAATCAGAATTATCAAAACCTTAATCGATTCTTATGGTTCTAATCTAAGTATTATAGAGAATTAATATTTAGAAAATTATCTAGTGAATTTCCACTCACCTGTAGACTTGAGATGACTATCAAATATCCAGCTAGATTCATTTTGATAACTGATCACAAATTGCAACAAATAGAATTTGTTCAATCACTAAATAATCTGTTCACTTCGACAACTAGAACACACTAACACTCATAGAGCTTCAATATTTAAATATTTAAACTTGGTTTTACTTGCGAATGTGATACCTATGAACGAGTTGCGTCCTAAAAACACCTTTAAAGAATGATAATACAATTCGAGGAGTTATTTAACATGACAATGCTTCTGTTTGCCGTGACGCGGAAAAAATGTGTTATTTTCTTTCTGACGTCAAATTGTACGGCGAAACAGAAAATTAGATTCGGGCCCCCAATTCGATTTAAGTGGATGTCCGACAATAATAGAATGTTAGGCATATATGGAGATCGAAGAAAACACTAAATGACACACTTGAGGAAACAATATTGAATGTTACTTAAATTGTCAAAACCGTTGGCAACACATTAAAAATATCGTGTTAGCTACACTTGGTGGTACACTCGACTTTCATTTTACAGGTCGTAGGTTTAAACCCCCATACGTTACCTCTTGATATTTCTTCTGGAAACACTTAAGTGCTCTTTGTAAACACTTGCTTCAACTGTGAACGAAAACTTAGTGTGGAAACCAGCATGCTCTGAGAACTTTGTGAAGTTTAAATATTCAACAATCACTTGGCCAGCGTGGTGAATTAAGGCTTATTCTCTCTCGTCAGAAAAGTCCCTGTGTTCCAGCAGTGTAAATAGGGATGCTTAGATATGCTAAGCATTTAATAGGTTTTAGGAATAACGTTTAGTTACCTTGGCAACACTAGGAAATTTAACCCAAAATACCATATATTTTCGTTTCATCGGTAAATGTAATATCTGAAATTACATTTCCCTTGGTGCCTGCGGCGTAACCAGAGTTGTTACTTATAACAGAATGGTTTTATACAAGGGATAGATAGCCCTTTCATTGAAACGTGATGGAAAGTTTTCTGGGCTAGGGATAATCTGTTGTATTGTATTCAAGGCCAAAGGCAAAGATTTTTAGAAAAACATTTCGGATGCCGTAGCCGTCTTGGCCAAGTGAGGACATTTGACTTTGGACTTCTTTTTGGAAAATAAGGGTTAGGAAAATAATTTCATACTGAACCTTACTTTTATTATAAGGACTAAAGATGTAATAGGACTCGTGTCCCCCTCTCTTACCCTCCCCTGAAGTTCCAAGTTATAAAGATACCCGTAAAACAATTTCAGAATCCGTAAATTTAAAATGGCGAGCTTCCTTTTTCTGGGAAAGTTAATTAACTGTTTCAACCGAGCCGTAAAAATAACTAATTACTGAGTTTGTTTTGAAGCCTATACAAATCTCTTAGATATCTCTACAGGTATAATGTATACTAAAAATTAGTTTTGCCCACAATATAAATAATTATTGTTTGTACCTCATATAATTCGTATCCCTTAAATATTAATACAATTAGAATGACTTTCTAATTATTACTGAAAGGAAGCCGTGTTGGATGCAATATTAATAGTCCAGTCAATTTAGACATTCTAAGTTACAGAAAGTCCCAACAAGCTGAATTTCTGTGAAATTGTTCAAAACATAATTATAAACAATGTCTAGAAGTTCCCCATCATTCCACATTAAGGAAAAAAAGTTATTCAAGGTCAAAGGTAAAAAAATAAGATTTTCGCGATTTTCACCAAAACGGTAAGTTTTATCATAAAAGTACCTGAGAACTAATTGTAGATCACAAAATTATCTATAAAAATGTATCAATACTTTTTTCTTACAAGCCACCGTTTCTGAGATACAACGGTTCAAAAAGTTATAAAAATTGTTTTCAAAATGAAATGAAATGTTCGAAAAGTTATTAAATTGCGTCAATAGCGATGTATCGCATGATACTTTGTCGGAACGAAACGAATCCTCCATTGTTTGTGATTCAATATTAGAGCACGACCGGCCTTGACAATTTGTTCATGCCAATTTTTATAAACTTTTTGAATCGTTATATCTCAGAAACGGTGGCTTGTAAGAAAAAAGTATTGATACATTTTTATAGATAATTTTGTGATCTACAATTAGTTCTCAGGTACTTTCATGATAAAACTTACCGTTTTGCTGAAAATCGCCAAAATCTTATTTTTTTTACCTTTGACCTTGAATAACTTTTTTTCCTTAATGGGGAATGATGGGGAACTTCTAGACATTGTTTATAATTATGTTTTGAACAATTTCACAGAAATTCAGCTTGTTGGGACTTTCTGTAACTTCACCCTCATTTTTCTGTCTAAATTGACTGGGCTATAATAACCCAATAACGGCTAAATTGATATGTCTGAAAATTGGTGGAGAGGGACTCGTAGCTCAGAACTAGGAGAAGGACAGGATACTTTTTACAGCGGAAAAATATACCTTTCCGCGGGAAAATATAATCTTACCGCAGAAAAATGTATTATAACACAAAGGGTGGAAAGCTAGTTTTAGAAAATAAAAAACCTGCAAGTCAATTTAAATTGCAGTTTAATTGTAAAATGTTAAATGAATAATTGTTATCAAAATAAATGCTAACCAATACAATATTTAATTTGGAGAGTGTGGTAGGTTCCATTAATCGTTTCGAAAACGCAGTAACATTGTCAGGGCGCTGTAAGATGTTTTCACCAACTGTAAACATAAGAGAATATTAGAAAATATACGTATTCATTTATATTCAAAAACTATTTCCATAAGGAGCAGTATTATGCTTTTTCAGTCACTTTGTAAATTAGTAGTGGTTTGATAGTAGAAAAATAAGCTCATATTATTATTGTTTTTATGAAAGTAAAATATTTACTTTGAATGTCTAACGAAAATTTAGTATTCTTTGTTGTAGAAAAAAACAAAACAGTTTATAAAAATAAATAAACGAGCCTCTAAAAAGACAAAATTCCGTACAAATTTACCATCCGTAATAATGTTTTGTTTACGTTAACGTCCAATGTCAACATAATACTCGTATATTCCATGGTTTTATGTATATCATCCATTTATTAAAGTACGGTCTTATGTGTGTTTGGACGAATACTTAAACCCAAATAAATAAAAATAGATTGCTTATATAAGATATACATTTTATACGAGTTTTATAAAGACGTCATCGTCTATAGTGGTACTATTCTTAGGTAACCACACGCTCACGATTTATTTTCCAACGTGTTTAAATTAAAACGTTTATACGATTAACGTTTAAATTAAAACGTTTATACGATTAACGTTTAAATTAAAACGTTTATACGATTAACGTTTAAATTAAAACGTTTATACGATTAACGTTTAAATTGACCTTTTAAAAAGTTTATTAGAGTAGTAGTAAGTTTATCTTCTTCTTCTTATCCTTTTCCCAGCTTATGTGGGGTCGGCACAACACGTTCTCTCTATCCACTCTCCTCTGTCAGCCGTCATATCTACACTCACTCCTTTCTTACACATATCATCTTTCACACAGTCCATCCATCTTTTCTTTGGCCTACCTCTCCTGGCATACCCATCTACTCTCATACTTAACGTCCTTCTCGTCACATGACTTTCATTCCTTCTCATAACATGACCATACCACGATAACCTATTGTAGTAAGTTTATAATTCATAATTCATTTATTCATAAAAGTTCAGCTAAAACTTACCTTTACAGGTAAAAAATAATAATAAAGATATAAGGTATAGAAATAAAGTACGCCTTACATTGGTAAAAGCTCTGAGCGACATGCTGTACATCCCTCCAGCGCTGAAGACCAGCGGCCTGTTGGCGCGCGCGATCACCAGCATGATGGAGGAGCGCGCGCCGGGCACCGCTTGCACGCCGCACTCCCAGCCAGAGCAGTACACGGCTTCACCTATGTTGTGGCTCTAGAACATACATAGAACAAGAATAAAGAAAGCTGAGGCCAAACCTGCGCGTCAGTAAAGCGGGACGCGGGACGCGATGCGGGAGCGTCTGCAAAGCGAAACTATATTTCCGCCGCTGTGACAATGCGTTTAAGACACATGTCAGTTTGACACGGCCGTTCCGCGATGCGGTCGCGTAGGTGTGCAAAGCGCCATAGATGTATATGGTAGCGTCCGTCGCGCGGTAGACACTCCCGCTTCGCAATCGCTTTGGTCGCGCAGTTTTGGCCGCAGCCTAAGAATAAAATATTTTGTATCTGAATTATTGTACAAACATTAAGAGGCCGGCGACACGACGAATTTTCCATACAAACGAATACCAAAATGATTTGTAATTTGAGCATATTTCCACGATATTATTGTATTATTATTATTTAAATAGTATTTATCTAGGTTCCTATGGAGTTTTTTTTACAAAATACTTACCTTTTAAATGAAATTATTTTTTTTAGTAAGTATTTTGTAAAAAAAACACGATAGAAACCTATGGACCAAGAGCCCGTGATGGCCAGACCTTCCTTTAATTCACAAGCGTGAAAATTCTTTCATGTGTATGTCTAACATAGGTAAGAATAACCCCCAAACATGAAACCTGGATCGTGGTTCCTTTGGGAGATAACAGGTAAAAGGTTGTTATCTCCCAAAGGAACCGCGATCCAGGTTTCATGTTTGGGGGTTATTCTTACCTATGTTAGACATACACATGAAAGAATTTTCACGCTTGTGAATTAAAGGAAGGTCTGGCCATCACGGGCTCTTAGGTTACTAGATAAATACTATTTAGAAAATAATAATCCGATAATACCGTGGAAATAGGCTTGAATTACAAATAATTTTGGTATTACGTTTGTATGGGAAATTCGTCTGTCGCCGGCCTCTTAACCTTAAAAACTAAAAGAACAAAACAAAATGACACAAATCGGTCACCACTCAGCATATGCTGCAGAAGCTACATGAGCAACTACAGCGCTGGTTTTCTGTGGTGCCGTACTTGCTATGAGTATTATCATCGGACGTCTACTGCTGGATATAGGCCTCCCTTAATGACCACCAGGTATTACGGTCGGATGCAGGCTGCATCCACCGTGAACCAGCAGCCTTGATAAGATCATCTGTTCATCTTGTTGGTGGACGTCCGACGCTGCGTTTTCCTATGAGCTATAATGTTGCTTTGAGTATAAATGCTAAAAAAAACTCTGTCTCGATCTTTAACGACAAATCTTCAGAACTCATAGATGTAAAACATAACTGATATAAACGTTTGCAGTGCACTGCGGACCGGCGAGCGGTCGTGATACGTGACCTTACAGTGTTTGGTACTGGGAAGTCCCACGCTTTGGGACGAAACTGTTGACCAACCTGTATAGTGATCTCTTCACACCAGCGACACACAATGAACAGCTCGAACATGTTGTATCCCAGGTAGAACAAGCTCATCAGGAACTTGAATACATTTTCCATGATGTTCTAGAAAATATTCACACTTTTAAGGAGATATTTTTTCATTTACAAGATCGTTTCGTAACTTTACCGGTTAAACAGTCTATTATTAACATATTTAATTGATAGGACCTAAGAAAAGTGCCGTAAAGAAGTGAAGCTTTTGACACAACAGTGTGAGTATGTGAATAAGGAATGCTTACAAGTGATGTAGGCAGAGGGTCAATATTTGATTTTCACCGAACTCCGAGAAGTTCATTTGGTTAATTGATTTGTTTTGTTTATTAAAATGTGTCTACCACTCACTGTCACTTCCAGTTTCCATCACTAATGACTGATAATTATAATGGTAAGTAGCTTAGTTTTCTTTTTACCAGTATTTATTTACTTGCACCAAATAACTCCTTTCACCATAATTACTGATAAGCATAATTTATGACTTGTATCAAACCCCCCAAGATTTTCATGCTCCAGTTATGATAAGACATGACCCCATACAAACGCAGACGGAGCTGTGGGGACTGCTAGTTTAGATACTTTTTTCTGACTTGTCGTATGTGTGTAAATCGTTGATTTATATGGAAATATAGTTCTTGAAACCCTGATTTTAATTTGACTTTTAAAGACCCGTGCCCGTAATGTAATAATATTATGAGTGTTTATGTTGGTGATGAATTGAACTGCTCACCGTACTGACAGCTTGATAAGCAATGAAGCAGATGAGGACCCCGCTCGCGCCCATCTGGCACAGCAGGGGATAGCTCAGGATCGCTCGCAGGTCCATCACGTAACTAACAATTATATGATTTATTTATTTATATATATATATATATATTGCTGGACAATTTTACACAACGACATCTAGCCCCGTGGTAAGCTCAAAGCTTGTGTTAGAATTTAGAATATAACATTACAGTAAAAATACCAATGCGCTATATCCATGACATACTATAAGTTTTCTAGAACTGACTGTGCTAAGACTGTCTTAATATCATACTAATATTATAAATGTGAAAATTTGTAAGTGTATGAATGTTTGTTACTCTTGCGGGAAATTTAACTCTAACACGGGAAAACAGTTGTATAAACTATATTATTGTAGAGTTTTATGAAAATCCCACAAGCGGAAAAGGCTAGGAAATTGTTTAGTGAATATTTTTTACTGAATTATCGATATCAAATCTGAACAATTTATTTATTTAGTTTGAAACTCCAAAATATACTTACTTTAAGATTTTTATATGTTGTTTGATCAGGTATTTCATCCGCTTCTGATATCGGTCCCTGAATACTTTATTATCAGCTATTTGAAGAATGTTATCTGAAAAAAATCTAGATTAATTACCCTACGTTAATATTTCAGGTTTCAATTAATAACTTCCGATATATTTATATACAGAATTTAATTGCATTCGTTCATAACACATTGAACTCGAAAAGTCTGGTTTTCATGGATTGTGATTTAAACAAACATTTTTCGAGAAGAATCGGGAGACAAACTAGTGCACTCTAAATCATTCTTTATTCAATGTCACATAAGTGCATTGTATTATTTTATCTGTACGTTGGTATTTCAAGAGAAGTTATTTTAAGTTTGAGAGATTATTTTGGGATTCATGTTAGTGGATCTGAGCCAACAGAACTCCGTTTTAACCAACAATTCACTCGTATATGATTTATAACTATTTTAGTCGTAAGTCTTACCATAAATATTTTTTATTTTATTATGATAGATTTACTAATTAACTCATATACTTAATATAATATACATACCTACTTAAATAGATATTTTTTAGAACCAGCAGCTCTTATTATCTTCATCTGTCCATCTTGTTGGTCTGAAGTTTGCCCTTTCGCGCTGCTTGGTAGTCTATATAGAAAAAGACACCTATACTATAACTTGTTTTGTACCTTGTAAGCCATCACTGCAGTCATGAAGAATATTTCTGAAGCAGTCGCCGAGCACAGTGAGCTGGCAGACCAGCGTCACCAGGTATGCCTGCAGCGTCAGGTCGGAGATCATGACCCAGTGAGAGATGTAGAGGAAGGCCAGACCGACAGTGACGTACGTCAGCGAGTATCGGATCAGACTGTCGTATCGGAAGGGCGTGTACATTGCTACCATTAGGTTGTAGTCTACGTCGTCGATTAGAGGGTAGACGTGCCTAGAAAAAAGAATATAACCTAAGAGCCCGTGATGGCCAGACCTTCCTTTAATTCACAAGCGTGAAAATTCTTTCATGTGTATGTCTAACATAGGTAAGAATAACCCCCAAACATGAAACCTGGATCGTGGTTCCTTTGGGAGATAACAGGTAAAAGGTTGTTATCTCCCAAAGGAACCGCGATCTGTATTATGATACAGATCTTGCCATATTTTTGATGCACCTTAGGGTATCTCATATTACCCCTAAACGTTCAATAATTGTGCTTATTTGTTCTAAAATCTCATTGTTATTTTAAATGTTGTTTTCATACCTTGTTCATAATTCATAAACAAACCGAAAATCAATGAAACAAAACAGAAACACCACAGCAAACTATTTTAAAGCTCCCGAAGATCAAACACCGCACAAATTTGATTACGGAATCAGGAGTAATTTTTTTGTCTTTCTTCATAAAAAGTTTATTATTGTGTTCCTTTAATATATTTTTACAGTTGAGGTTTAGACACATATTAAGTTTATAATATAAAGTTAGAGATTTGCATACACGCCTCGGTATATGCAAATCTCCAACTTAATAATCAAATTACCATGCCAGTAGAGTACAATGCCCCAAAGCCAGCAGTAGCTTGAGGTAGCTGACTTGAGTGGCTGCCCAGTGGTCCACTAGCCGTCGCCTGCTCTCAGTAGATCTGTCCAGATACTCCGTGGAATCCGCCAATCTCCGGTAAACATCCCTGTGGTCCATCTGAAAGAGCCGCTGTTTGTGTATTTTGTACGAGCAAATAGAAGTGGAAAAATAGACGGAATAATATTGGTCGGATTGATGGAAAGTTTTCCAATTTTAGTTTCGGACTTTTGGGATTTTTTAGGGTAAAGTGATCGCTTTGAGGTCTGTTGTGTTGTATTTTTAGCAAAAACAATTATTTAGTTGCCTTGTCTAGCTAGATAAATATTATTTTAGGTTCGTTTTTCTCTTCTTGTGTTGTTTTAGTAACGCAAATCATATCTCAGTTGAATAGCGTTGTTTCCATAACATCAATAAATACTAGATTATGTAGATATATTATCAATTATTAAAATAAAGGTACCTACAACGGAAACAAGGTTGACCTAAAATACTTTCAATTTTTTAAGCACTGTGTTGCGAAGCGTAAAAAATAAACAGGTCATATCTGAATTGTTATTTTCTTATTTCATTAAGATAAGGAGATTTAGGAGCGGATTAGTTACATCCTATTTAGATACTTAGATGAGAAAACAAAATGCTATACAAACAAACAAGGGTCAAATAAAAGGGACAAAAAGTAAGTGATTGATACAAAAGTCTTACCATATTCTTAATCTTGTAAACAGCGATCGTGTGTATAGCAATAACATTGATGGAGGCTGCCACGCTGTCCATCTCTAGGTTGTCAAACTCGCTGACCACGAACCAAACCTCTCCCGCCCCGAACGCAGCCACCAGAACCTTCACCATGTTGCTGTATATCACGTACGGGATAGCGCTGTCTACGTAGGATAGCCCTGGGAATATATCTCATTGCTACATTGTTAAACTATCATGGTTTTCATTTTGTACAACGGGAATTACTCACGTATTTACATAGGAGTTAAACAACTCTCGACGTTTCGACCACAACAAGAGCAGTCTTTATCAGGAGGAGTGCGCGTCCCATCTCTCGTGAAAGTGAAATATCATGGTTTTTTAATTATAAAACTTAGTTTAAGAAACATCTTCGTTACCGACTTGTATTATAATTTCCACCGAAGGATCACATTAGTACACTTTGCTATGTCACACAGTTCTCAAATTTAATCATATAATTATCACCAAATAAAATAGTACATTCGTATTACTCAAAAGTTTCAAGCTTCTATAACCAGCGATTAAACTGCGTGTTGTCAACCCGTTCGAATAAAATATATTTAAGTCACGGGTATATGTTTTCCTCTTAACTTCTTCTAAATTTCCTAGAAATCCAGTGAAAGGATAGATAAAACGTCTGAACATTCCTAATTGGCATTGGAGTACCGAAGAGCGTAAGCGAGAGAATAAGGGGTGGGGGAAGGAGGATGCGAACTGTCGTCGCCACTTAGTAACAGATTTCCATAGAATAACGACCTAATACTTTAAGCTGCATTTAAATTGTTATCTTTTCAAGCCATTTAACTAGCAAGTCCATTGCACAGGTTAAATCTGTGGCCATAATTTTTCAAAAACGCTACTATTTATAAAATCTGTCAATATTTGTTTATTGTTTTAAAATATTGGTATAGGTACCTATAGATAACAAACACCCTGTGAAGGCGGGTTAAGGTTGTACCTACTCGATAATCTCTTTCATCAAACCGACTTATATACTAGAAGACCGGCATCGTAGGCATTCTGTGTCAGCTGGTACAGTAGTACCCTAGTACCAGCTGACAACGATATCCAACCTGCCTGGTAATCGTCGAGATTAGGTATACCTACCAAATCCCCTTAGGGTACAAGATCTTCAAGATTCTATTATGTAGTCTTTGTAAAGGTTATTAGAATAGAAAACAAGTTTATTTCGACAAACAAAGTAACTCAACAAAAACAACATAAACTAGGTTAGGAGCATTGTTATGATGATTATGATAACGTCCTATTACAAACGAACTTCAGTTATTTGAGAAAACTCAGATAAGAAGCTACAAATTCAATCTAAGGTTGAGTTATTGCTTATTCGTTGACAGGATCTGTACGAACTAAAGGGAACTGGGAGATAAAAACTCGATAACTAATCATACACGAACAAGACGAGTACAATTCCCGACGGGAAACCAGACAAAGGACCAAATCACGTGGCTTAGTTCTGTGGCCCAGCGTTTCCCAAAGTTAAATGTTGATGCTTATAAAACATAACTTGCACGAAAACATAATTTTGTATAAAAAAACATCATTTAGGATAATTTTAGGTTTTTATGTATACGTATATTATAATTTATAATTACTGGCTACTAGTATGCTTTCTCTTTAATAGCTTTATTTTGCTATGTTGGTAAGCCGTGGCCGACTCATACAGTGCTGGTGAGATGATCTGAATGCTTTACCCCAACGTGGTAGGACATTGCAAAAGACCTCGAACTTGGCGAATAAAGGGGAAACCGAGCCGTGGGAGAAATAACATTCACTAGTAAACATATTTACATGTCGTAGTTCAAATAAAGTTTTGAAGCCACTGGTTCACCTCCTTTGTAATTCCCTAAGGTTCCGCGTCACTGAACGCGAATTACGTCGGATGGTAGGTATTTCCTGAGTTCACAGGCTCTTGGTCACTGAGAATTGTGGCTGTGAAACTGGCGTGACAGAGCCAAGTAGGGCAAACCACTAGAACTATCGAGGAGTAAATGTTATATCTAAATCTGTTTAAGCTTATATTTTTAGCTTCTAACCAACATAGGTTAGTATTTAAATTATCTAATCAGTTCAAACAAATATTGTATAAATCAAAAGTTGTAAGCGCGTGGGTATACCTACATTATGTGTTTTCACGCTAAAATATAGTTATATAGCTTTAAAAACATAGAGAAGTATAAAACAATATAATCACATGCAAACAAAGCTGCTTTATGATACCAAATTAAATGAGAGATTTACCTAAAAAATATGTGATGCGATAAATAGACTCAAGAAACATGAGCTCTACTTCACCACTCGCAGTTACCAAAGCACTTGTCGGTGTTATTTTACACCAGAAAAGTTTCAAATAACTTGTCAAAAATTCAAGCATTTTCTACAAATTTATTGTATGTTTATAGCAAGGGCGGTTTCAACTGATACGTTTGAGGTCAGTGCTATTTGTAAACGAAGGTAATTATGCCTCTAGATGTCTAGATAAGGTTCGTTTCCATTGTACTGTTATACATTTTTTCGATATCACTTACGTGAACTATGCTCTAAACGTTGCTTTGAGTTTTTTTTTCAATTTGACATAGACATAGATAATATTTGCTTTTGTTGATAAATATTTACGTAGACACAATTATTTTGTAATAATTCCGCGAAAAACACTTCCCTGAATAGTTTCTGCAGAACACTCCTCCTGGACATTAAATCAGTGCTAAATAATTGTGTTTTCTTGATTATCTAGAACAGTTTTCCGCAAAGTATTACCTGAATTTATTAAATTTTAAAATGACGATTTCTGATAAGCTCTACTCCTCGCTCATCACAGCGTAAATACTCGTACCTACGCTATGTATGTAATGTATGTATTGTACGGTTACTTTATTGTTGATTTTTTAGTACGTTATTAAATAAAAAGCGTAGAATCAACAATAAACCAACCATACATGTTTCCAATTCTCTCAGCAACACGCACGGAGTCCAAGTGAGTCAATTTCTAGGGATTTCAATTAGTTATGAGTGTTAGCACTCGTGCGATGACTGCTGGAGCAGACCACTCTAAACTAATATGTTTTGCGAAAGTTTTCCACTCAGCGTGGTTTAGATTTGATGATTTTGTGATTCAGTCTGCGTGGCTATTTAAATTTTTCATTTGTTAAGTTTAGAGTTAAGATTAAAATTAAGATGGAAAATGTCGAATCAGAAGTTCTCTGATGATGTCATAGTTTTTAGCCTAAATGTAAAAATTATAGTAATGAAATACATTTTCAATTGATAATTAGTAAAATGGGAACAGTATCTATCGTTCTCAATTAATCTAATATTCTTATTACTGTCAACAAATATTAATTACAAGGGGAGTATGTTTTACTTCTCCTTTGATCTGACAAACGTTGAATTCAAAGAAACGTACGCTTATAATTATATTGTCCTACTAGCTGCGCTCCGCAGCTCTGCCCACGTTATCAAAGATTTAAGGTTTGGGAGGTTAAAAATAAAAAAGTGTCTACCTCCGACTGTAGCCTAGCAGATGAGGTCAGAGGCAAAAACAAGTATTAAGTAAAACGTCTCATTTCAATAAGTGTCCGTTGAATCCAAAGAGCAACTGTTCTGAGCAAAGTAATTTAGAAGCGCCATTTCTCGGGAATATTTCAAGTAAATTTGCATCACAAATCCCATTTTGATCTCGTTGTTTTATCTGAATGGCGCAGACCCGAATGTTCTTCTGCAGTTTGTTTTATTGTTGAATTAAGTATCAAATTATAATATCTCATAATAATTGAAACGTTCGAGACAACATCTTTGACGACCTCGGTGGCGCAGTGGGCAAAGGTCCGCCTGCGACGCAAGAGATTGCGGGTTCGATTCTCGCCTCGGGACAAAAAATTTTATGATCTGCAAATATTTTTTCCGAGTGTCTGGGTTCTATGTAGGTATATATTTCATAACAAAAACTGCACGAAGATAAAGACAAAAAAAACCAACGGCATTCCAGCAATGTACCTATATATTGAGCGTGCATTACTAAGTACAACAATTTAAAAAGAACTCAAGCCTAGTAACTAAGTAGGTACAAGAAAAATGTTTTTAAGGTAAAAAATATACCTAGAATTTTCGAGTCTAGCAATAAAGCTCTCTCATCTAGCCCCTCAGGGAAATAACATGAAAGCTTCATTTTGAATTCGTAAAATGTGCTTTAAATCATATTTAATGTTAGTATAATAATAGGAGTTTACTTCAGTTAAGTTTCCGTAATTATTTGTGAGACATTCGGAGAACCACGCTAAGAGCACTGTACGATGTTTTTATGAGCTGAAAAGAAAAATAATAATATTAGATAAAATGAATCCTTATTCGTCTGATGTATGTATTATTTGATGATGATTGGTGGGATCATTGATGTATCAAATAAGGTTATGTTATTCAGTTATAAATAGTGTAACACGACTTTCTTTTTTAAACATACAAATAGGTATAGAACAGAAATATGTTTGGTTGACGTTCGTTTATGAACATTATTCGTTCATAACATTTTAGAACCGATTGACCTACTGCCGCCTCGTGGTCTATAGATTCTTTGATTTGGCTTTTTTTTAAATGAATGCGGTTAAAAATCGTCGCAATGACAGTTTATTTATCTTATCATTGTGCAACTTATTGATATTATCTAGTTGTTAAAATGTTGATCCGTTTATAATCTTACGAGATCGAACCTTTGATACACCTGTTTCAAAGATATAAAAAAATAGGTTGGTGTAAAATATTATATTCCACGCTTTAACCCTCTGGACAGTAAGTAACTGAAACAGGTGAGGGTAATTCCATAAAGCGAAGTGCCTTAACGAGGCCATAAAAAGATGGGTCTCCTGTTATAAAACCTCGTAAGGCAGCTAACTTATCTCCCTAGAAGCTTTTACATAACAACTTACTCCTACTAGTCTGTTGTTTAAAATAGAGGTAATTTAATTAAAATGAAGATTGTTCTATTTTTACTTGCAAGGCAGAGGGTTGGTAAATTAAATGGCAGGCTTACAATATAATTCTTACCATAACACCCCTATTCACGTTCCCACTGCTGGGACACAGGGACTTCTCTCTTGACGAGAGAGATTAGGCCTTAATTCACCACGCTGGCCAAGTGCGGGTTGGTGAATGACACATGTCCTTCAAACTTTTCAAAGTTCTCAGAACATGCCGGTTTCCTCACGATGTTTTATAATTCTTATATAATTCTTACTTATTTCAAAACCCAATGTATTTTATTCTTTATATGAATGACACTAATAATATATTATCTGGAAATCATATAGGGAGGCCTATGTCCAGCAGTGGACGTCCAATGACTGAAAATATTGGTTCTATTAGGAAGCCATTGCCTAGTGGTAGTGTGCAGTGTAGGTTTTAATAATGATAGCAGTTGGTAAACTTGATGTAATTATACTTACTGTAGAAAATGAAGCAAGAGACAGATCATACATCCCGCCCGCTGTAAACGTTAAAGGTTTGTTCGCACGAGCGATCACCAGCTTGACAGTTTGCTTGATGCCAGGCAAGTTTGACGTCCCACTCTCCCATCCACAACAGTATATTGACTCGCCGATTTTTTCACTCTAAAATAGAAAATATAATATAAAACAGTTTTAAAATGTTCGAATAAAGTATGCTGATGATGAGTTATGAAACTCATCAATTAAACACCAAAAAATTTCTTGAATATTTTGAATCAGGCCTTATGAAAGTATTTTATCAAATCATTATTGCTGTTGATTGTACAAAATCGATTTTCTATTGGAAATTCCAAAACCTAATTTGACATCAGTAGAGTTACAGCTTTGAATATATTTGCTAGTGGTAGCAAAGCCAAATATTTGTTTTCTATCACAGAGGGCGAGGCACTCTCGGTGAAATATCGATTATCCAATGTACACAAACCTGAACTGTGATTTCATCGCACCAGCGGCAAATAATGTACAGCTCAAACACATTATATCCTAAGAAAAAAAGACTGTTAACTGTTCTTGCGGCGTTTTCCGTAAGCGTCTGTGAATAAAACAATATATTTTACCCAAATTTCAGACATTTGAGGATAAAGAAAGGAAGAATATTTTGTAAGGTAATTTACATATTCTCGTAAAATTCTCACATCATTTTCCAGATGTTAAGTGCCCTTGAAGATCCGAAAACGTAATGGAATTTAATTTTATTTTGGGTCAATGTTCATAATCAGATCTGTAGCTTACCAAAATAGTCTCGTAACCAACGAAACAAATGAGAGTTCCACTTGCCATGAATTGAAAGAACATGGGTCGACTCAAAGTATTCCGAAGAATTATGATTTGGCTGAAAAAATAACAACAAATTCTTTCGTATTTTTGCAACTAAACCAAACTTTAAAAAATCCATTTGGCAGTGTAATCACAATATTTACAAACTTTTGATTATTGGTTGAAAGATGTTTTTAATCGTTTTGCCAGAACCATTAATTTCGTCGTCGTAAAATAACGAGCAATTAAATACTAAGATATTTTAATAATTTACTCGCTAAGCCAGATGAAATGGTGTAATGTTGCGGAAACATGTGGCAGATTTTGCGGTGAATTACTTAAACAAACTGCAGTAGCTATAGAAATATTTAAACTGTAGTAGTTAGAAATATTTAACTTTTCATGTCACAAAATTACGAATAATTAATTTTATTTTCTTGTATTGTATTGAATGAACTCTGGACTTAAGTTCAATATAATAGTCCCACAGAAAACCGTAATAATGCAACCACAAGAAAATCCTTTCAAAAGGGATTATGATGAACCCTACGAAACGCGACTAGTTTCAGAAGGAACGGTATTAAATATTCTCTATTCATTGCGGATATGAATTTTCATCTCATATGAGACGCAATAATGGGAAAAGTGGAGAATTCAGTTGGTATATTTCAAAATATTTCTCTATTAAAGGCCATATAGCGCGTATAATAGATGTCAAATGTTTTTAGCCCCAAAAAGTTTTAGGACAGAGTGTTCGAATCGGCAAACTAATGAATATGCAAGCCATAAGACGGTTAAAGCTGGACATGCATAATCGATTTCCACTTATACATCAGGTCTTTTTTCTGTCGTGAAACACAACCTCTAACTAAACACAAAAAAAAATCTAGAAACTTCCAACAAACCTTATTTAACCCGACCTACATTATATAGCGATAGGTGGTTTGCGAGAGTTTCCATGCAAACAGCCCTGTAAAGGTCGATCAGGTAGCCGGGAGCCCCGGGCGAGAGGTTCGTGGCACATGTACCGCGCTCAAAGAGCCTGCCAGCTTTGCCTTTAGCTGGAGCGGAACAATGCAGTTTCATGTTCGGGTGTGCTTTGAGCGTATGTGATATTTTTGACGGATTGGGATTTTTTTTCAGTTTTGTATTCTGTAGTACGTTTACTAGGAAATTTATTTATTTATTCCGGGGTTATTAAAAGTTGCTATTGAGAAGCTTTATGCCCCGGAAAAATGCCATGTTTTCGTTGTTACGTTTGTGATAGGCAAATAAAATAAAAGCTTAACATATAATATAAGTACGGTTTTTATTTCTTTTTACTATATAGGTATATTATGTGATAAACCTATCCTTTTTATCTGATATATGGACAACATTATTTATATTTTCACCATTACTGCACCAAGTTTTAAATTGTAACTTGATTTCTTTTTTACGATGGGCTTTGTGGTTGAAATCGTTTCTTGTTTTCATTGTGAAGATATATTAGGTTTTGTGATTTATATTTTACGCCTTTAACCAAATTTTTTGGCAACTTTAGTGCTACTATTTTTTTTTTTTGCAGCTTCAATGTCAAATTTTTAAAAGATTTCGCGCCTAAATCAGCTCTGTATTATATAAGAAGACCTTAAGCTGTCTTCAGTTTTAATTAGGGACAATTGAAGGTTGGTATTTTGGAGCCCGGAAACAAAAAGAAAAGAACTCAAGATGGGAGACGCAATTAGTAAGGGGCTTGGCCTGACGTGCTCATTATTATCGTCATTAATCTATCGAAAATGTTTAAGATATTTCGAAGAAGCTTTACAGACTATGTTTGGAAAGAAAAACCAGTGAAATAACTACTATTATGCATATTCCATTTTAGCAAAAAAATATACTTACGTTAATTTTCTGTACAAAACATACCTCATAATAATTTTGTGTTGCTCAACCAATTCGCCCATCCTCTTCGTATACTTATCAGCAAAGTCTTTATTGTACATTAAATAGTTTGGATGAATACCTGAAAAAGCTTTTAGCTTAAAATAAGGAGCTGAACTTCTCACCTGAGCGAGCGCTCAATGATGGATGATTGTTTCGCTCTTACTGAAATATAGTTGTTGGCTTTTTGTTCAGACATCGTGATTTATGTTGGATAACGTTTATTAATATTTTGTTATCATAAAATGAATGAATTATGATCGATTTTACCACGACTTTGCTCGCCTATTTTCTATTATGTATTTTTCGTGGAAAATAAGCCTGTGACAGTTCGACAGACAAGCGAAGGCAATATACCTACACGCGTGAGTGACAAGATACAGGCACAAAACATGAGATAAATAATAAGAATAAATTGTAACATTACTTGATAAAGTAATGGAGAACAAGACTGGAAACCATGACGGTATACTGTCTCGATCTCATGTCTCCGTTACTTGCCTCTGTTGCGATGCCACTAAGAGAATTATTTAAAATGACAACAGGCTTATCTGATATGAGCTAGTAGGTACTCATGTTCGGATGGAACATAACATTATACCTTTACCATATTCTTTTACCTTCTTCTTACCTTTAAACTCTACTCGACAATCTTCCAGAACATTCCTAAAACAATCTCCGAGCACAGTGAGCCGACAGAGCAGGTGCATCAGATGTGTCTGCATCGTCATGTCGTTGACCATCACGAAGTGTGCTACGTAGCCGAATATGACTATGATGATTCCGTACACGAGTGTGTAGCGCGCCGGCTCGGCGTACGGAAACGGGATGTAGATCCGGATGATTAGATTGTAGTCGATGTCGTCGATAAGAGGGAAGATGTACCTAAAAATAACAAAGAAAGTTCGAGACTGAAGAATATTTTTCTATACGTAGCTACTTTATTTCATTCACTCACTTCGATATCATATTTAAAATTAGCTTATTATTTGTTAACTTATTTTCTAGATCCTTGAATAACCGGGTTGATTTTGTCTCGCCGACATTTCGGACGTTTTATTCGGCCAAGTTGTCACTTTCAATTTTTATTAATTTTGTTGCGTCAAATGGGCCGGATCGCTGTTTTGTACAGTCAGCTATCAAACATGATATCACCAAGACGAATCCAGTGTTACTTATTAAATGTCAGATATAAAAGAACTTGGCTTTATTATGATAATTATTGTTGTAGTTAAGACGATTAGCTTAATTATTGAAAAGTTATATTTAATCGTTTACACATAAAATTAAACAAATTTGAGTAACAAGTCTACATCAATCTATACAAAAATCTCATAGGTGGGCTTAGTGGATCCATTATTGTTTCTATAACGTATACCTACAGAACAGGAACATTACTCACCAAGCCAGCAGAGTGCAGTTTCCCAAGCCGATAAGCAGATTCTGATAAAACTGATTTTTGTGCGCCCAAAAGTCTACCAACATCTTTCTTTCAGGAGTCGTGGTGTCAAAGTAAGGAGATTCCATTGATGCAGAGAGTTGTTTGTAGAATTCTTTATTGTCATTCTAATAAGATAAAATACAAATATTGTTATGTAAACGTAGTTAAATTGCGTAAAACCTTCTCGCACTATAAATATTTAATTCACAAAAATATCTTCTCTAGGTAGATTCTACTGCATGTGTTACACAAATCTTTAAATACTTATCAATTAAAATCCTGTTAAATGAATGATATTTAAAAGTTTGTTGTTTCATTTATTGATTGATTGATTGATTCAGATTTTGTCCGTAAAATCACAAAGATTAACTTGGACATGTCATCACTATCAATCACCCCCCCCTTTTTTTTTTTTTTTTTCTTCCCCTGAATTTAATAATGAAAGTTCCCATGCATTATTATCATTTAAATAATCTGAAATTTTATAATAACCCTTCTTACAAAGATTACCCTTTACAATTTTCTTGAATTTATTCATTGACAGTTGGTGAAATTCTTTGGGCACTTTATTATAAAAGCGAACACAACATCCCTTAAAAGAAACTTTAACTTTACGTAGTCGAATACGGGGCAATGCAAGTTTATCTTTATTTCTAGTATTTACATTGTGATAATCACTTTTCTTAGGAAAGTTACTTAAATTCTTGTGAATGTAAACTAAGCATTCGAAAATGTACTGGGAAGCTACTGTCATTATATTTATTTCTTTAAATTTTTCTCGCAAAGATTCCCTTGGACCCATATTATACATAGCACGTACAGCCCTTTTTTGCAAGACAAATATACTATTGATAAGCGCGTCAGCAGCACATCCCCACAGCAGTATACCGTAAGACATTATACTGTGAAAATAGCTGAAATACACCAATCTAGATGTTTCGTGATTAGTCAAAAAACGAATTTTTTTGACAGCATATGCCGCAGAGCTTAGTCTTTTAGATAATGCGTCTATGTGTGGACCCCATTGAAGCTTGCTGTCTAAGGTTAGGCCCAAAAATACTGTACTTTCAATAGGCTTCAATGACTCTCCCTTGATATTAACATTTACTGGTACCCCGTTCTTTACATTAGGTAAGGTAAATCTAATGCATTTTGTTTTCTTTTCGTTCAGCAATAGGTTGTTTGCGCTGAACCAATCCACGACTTTATTTATAGCATTATTTACATTGTCAAAATCATTATTACGTCTATTTAACTTAAACACTAAAGAAGTATCGTCAGCAAATAATACTATGTCGTGATTTTTCTTAACCAGATGGGGCAAATCGTTAATGTAGATCAAGAATAGAAAAGGACCAAGTATGGATCCCTGCGGTACACCCATTGTTATCAAAGACCCCTGAGACCTTTTACCATTTACCTCAACTCTCTGAATTCTGTTACTTAAGTATGAGGTGATAAGGTCCAAAGATACACCTCTTATCCCATAATGACATAATTTGCTTACTAATGTTCCGTGATGTACGCAGTCAAATGCCTTGGACAAATCACAGAAAATTCCAAGAGCATCCTGCGAATCTTCCCATGCATCGTAAATATGCGTAAGTAATTCGATGCCAGCGTCGGTAGTAGATTTGCCTCTAGTGAAACCAAATTGTTTATCGTGTAAAAGCTTATTATTGTTGAAATGTTGCAGTAATTGAATTAAAATAAGCTTTTCATAAATTTTGCTGAAAGTAGGCAATATTGATATTGGTCTAAAGTTTGTCGGATCTAAAGTAGAACCAGTTTTGAATAATGGTATTACTTTACTATGCTTCATCAAATCTGGAAACATACCACAATCAATGCAGTTGTTAAAAATCAAAGCTAAATCTGATGCTAATGTATCTATAAGTGACTTGAGAATGTTTACTGATACACCCCATAAGTCCTTTGTTTTTTTTACATTAATTAATTTAAAAGCTTTTTTGATGTCTAAGGCATCTACATATTTATATACATATTTATATACATATTTATACAACGTAGGGGAGGGGGGGGGGCAAGACGGGGTGGCGGGCAAGAAGGGGTACCGGGACTTACCAGCGAACCAATTGACTAATCAGGATTGTTTTAGCGCGTGGCGGTGCGCCGCCATGTTGCTTATCAGTCGGTGCAACAAGTAAACAGAATACGGGCTTCCGTCATTTTTTATTAAAAAAATAAGAATTTTGGCACTTTCCTTGTCATTTTGGCAGCTTAGTTCGGTGGTGAAATTCACGTGGCTATCAGGAGTTGAGATTTGGCATAAACTTAACGAAGTGTGCTCGTGATTACAATGTCAGGTAAGAAATTGTTTTTCTCACTAGCGTGCATGGAATTTTTAGTATGATTTTTTATGTTTCATTTGGCTTGAGTGGGCAAGATGGGGTATAGCTTTGAGGGGGTACCCCATCTTATCCACACTAAAATCTACGTGCTGATTGTTCATGGCGTTTTTAAATGTAGTTATTATTTGTATTTTAGAATGGTGAAAACTTACCAAAGGAAAACAAATAGAGGGGAATGGTTGGATGACAATATGAAAAAGGCGGTGGATGCTGTTTTGGAAGGAAAAAGAAACTGATTGAAGAGGATAAACAAAAAAGAAAAGAAATACGATAATTGAAAAAAACTAAGAAAGAAGCTAGCGTAAAGAAAAAGACAACAACAATGAAGAAAAAAGTAGCTAAGTCTCCTGTATCATCAGAAAGCGACAATGACAACGAAAATACCCCATGTTTGTATTGTGAAGGTCGTTATTTGGACTCAAATGAAGGATGGGCTGCGTGTTCTTTATGTGGCAAATGGGCTCACTGCGGCTGTGCTGGTGTAGACGATGAAGACGAAGAGGCTACGTTTATATGCGAGTTTTGTCAACAATAAGATGCTTCTACTAAAGCATACCCCATCTTGCCCGCAGGGGTACCCCATGTTACCCGCGCCTGAGGGCAAGATGGGGTGATGGGACTTTTTTCATTTTTTGATGTATATTTAGCTTATAAGTAACAAGTGTTCCTAGAATTACTAAAATTATGACAGACTGATTGCCAAAGATGGTTATTGTAATAAAAGGTATTCAGAAAGTATAACAGTAACAATTTTATTACACTTTAAACGTTAGGTACCCCGTCATGCCCCCCCCCCCCCCCTCCCCTACAGAACAACCCGAAATATATCAACATAAACAACATACAAACAATGGCTTAAAGCTTTCCTCCGTATGAAAGGCAAAAGCTTAAACTCTAAGCATATTTTAGTACCTAGAAAGTTTATTCACTAGGTATTTTATTTAATCTACGATTCAGATTTAATGGATGTGAACAAAACACCCACTGATTACTGGTAGTATAAAGATCAGGGTGGAAAAACAACAAAACTCTAGAATTTGAACTACTAGACTAAACAAAATTTTTATACTGATTGTAAATAGATTTTTGAATCTTACTTTTTAAACGTACCATAATGTACCAAAAGAGAAACAATCATAAATTTTAATTAGTTTACAGTAGTTATTGCGCTCTTGTAGAACCTTTTCGCTCTTACAATTATGATAACTCACCTCCTCGACGTTATATTAAACATTCTTACCATATTTTTATATCTGTATAACGATATATACTGCAACAGGGCAACATTGATACACCCTACCCTTTCGTACACCGACAGCCGAGTGTCCAGACATATTGCTGTTTCACCAAGTATTAACAATATTAGGAGAAACTTTACTGTCATGGTGTACAGAAAATACTGCCACCCCTCTTCAATTGTGGACAGGCCTGAAAAGACATGAATAAATATTCCTAATGACGTATGCAATAATGAATAAAGCAATCTTCTTTGGCCTACCTCTCCTTACATACCCATCTCTAATACCTTCAATTCCTTCTTATATTATCCGTCAGAATATACAACGTGATTCTTGCATAACTGTACTATGAGGCTCATTCGCAAGTGCAAGTTGAATGCAAATAGCTTGTAAAGTTGTGAGAGCTTAACTTGAAGCACACAAGTTGCGCTGAGCACAAAGGCGGTATAACCTAAGAGCCCGTGATGGCCAGACCTTCCTTTAATTCTGAAGTGTGAAAATTCTTTCATGTGTATGTCTAACACAGGTAAGAATAACCCCCAAACATGAAACCTGGATCGTGGTTCCTTTGGGAGATAACAGGTAAAGGGTTGTTATCTCCCAAAGGAACCGCGATCCAGGTTTCATGTTTGGGGGTTATTCTTACCTATGTTAGACATACACATGAAAGAATTTTCACGCTTGCGAATTAAAGGAAGGTCTGGCCATCACAGGCTCTTAGTCTAGTAGGTGCGAGTTATTTGGAGGACTTTCAACACGGAAATGGAATATCTCATTTTCAAGTTTGTGTTTAACTTGAGAATTGGTACTTAGATATATTTTCCGCGTGTTATTCCATTTTAAACAATGAGTATTGTAAAATTATCGGTAGCCCGTAGGTTTAAATGATACTTAAGCAAAATGTTCTTTATTTCTTGACCTCGCTTTTACTAGAGCGGCGTCACTCATCACTAGCAAAAACACAAGTATTTCGTTTTTTAAGTAATTGCAATCAATATTTATTATTTTAGTAACATTGTGCAATAAGATAATAGAGTTAAGTCCCTTTCTTATTAATTATCAAACACAATCACTTTCTTCTAAGACTACCTTCCCAAACAAAGGTATCTTCAAATCTGCTTTCAGCCAGATTCCTAGAACCACCCTGAACTTGCTTAAGTTTACCAGACCTTACATGAAACGGCGCCTCTATCAGGACAATGATCTGTATGTTCAATAAAAAAACCTTTAGCTTAACATGTCATCTAATCAACTGACTGCCTAGGCACTAGACTCCTTTCGATGTTTTTTCCTTCTGATTTTGCAAAATCCCTCTGTAAAATGTAGCTTTTAACGATAGTTTCGGCTTTCTTTGTAACCTGCTCAAAATATTACCCTAAAAATATATTTTTTTTTAACTTAACCTACCCTGGAGGTAGAAAATCATAGAAGGTCTCTTGTAATTAGAGGTGTGTAACTCCGGAGTGAAACGTCTCCTGGAGACGTCTCCACTCCGGGGAGTGGTGTTTATGGCGTGTCCGTGTCCGAGTTCAACTCCACCTCCGCGGACACGTTTGTCAGGCGCAGGTCTCGGTCGGTTTATGTCAAAGTCAAAGTTTATTTATTTCTCTAGAGAACCTTTGTGGTTTAAAAAACATAACTTTTATTAGTTAGTGAATGTTGTGTTATGATCGCTATTAAAACCTGTTAAATATTCTAATAATATTAAAATTCTAATAAATATTTTAAAAAAAATTTCTTTCTTATCTGTGCTTATCCTACTGTATATTTTTTTAATTTTGTCCGTTGTTTGTGTCATTCCTATAAGTTTTGTGCTGGCCTATAATAGGCACATGTTTCATGTTTTATGTCTGAGTAAGATTTTGTAAACAATTTTAGTTGTGTGTGCTGTTGGCCTTGCCTTAATAAATAAATAAATAAATAAAATATTCCTAATATAGGTACTCTTTAAGTAATTGCAATAAACATTTATTTTATTTATTTATTATATACCTACCTATTTTTCACGAAATAAATACCCGTTAAATAATACTATAATAATAATGTGTGCAGTGCAGATTGCGTAAGATATAAAAAGTTAAAATCACTGTACTTGTCTTAGAGATATAATTACGTTACTATATTTGCCACTGATTCGTTGAATCCACCGAAACAAACGTGTCCTACATCAAACAGATCCAACGGACATGTGGAGCCGTTTGCTCAAAACAACTCCGCGGAGTTGTTACAACTCCGCGGAGTAACAACTCCGCGGAGTTGTTTTGAGCAAACTACTCCGCGGAGTAACAACTCCGCGGAGTTGTAACAACTCCGCGGAGTTGTTTTGAGCAAACGGCTCCACATGTCCGTTGGATCTGTTTGATGTAGGACACGTTTGTTTCGGTGGATTCAACGAATCAGTGGCAAATATAGTAACGTAATTATATCTCTAATTTGATTTGTTGAATCCGAAGCAAACGTGTCCTACAAACAGGTCCAATGGACATGTAGGAGCTGTTACTCCAGACGGATCCAAACGACTCCGCGGAGACGTCTCCGGGAAACGTGTCCGGAGCCAAGTGGAGTTGGAGTAACTCCACTCCAGCCGCGGACACGTTTAGCGCACGTCTACTTGTAATCCAGATTAATTCCACGGTAACTCCTTGGAGTGCTCAGTACCAATCTCACTCTACGATTCCTAATCGGCTTATGGCAGACTAGATTTTGCCAGCTTGCTTTTGCTCTTAATAAAAAATCGCATGTTTCGCTATATACGAACATCCTTATTTTTACGAAAAACATGAAAATGTCAAGTACTTAATATTTATTTTATACTTATGTAGCACTTGACTATAAATAAATTCTTGTGCTATGGTTATGTTTTATCATTTTACGGGAACTTTGGTAAAGTTTTAACTTTGTCTTCAAAAGGTCAGAACCCCATTTCATAAGCTAGCTAGACCAAACTTTTGCTAGTCCCTAAAGTTCTAAGCAATGATTTAATATTGTTAGGGAGTAAAGATAGATTTGGTAAAGTGACAAAAGTCTTAGATTCAGAGCTATATGGATAGGATAGATCACACCGAATGCCTAAATTATTTGTACACTAGTTTAAATAGTGTATTCCATTCGCCAAGAGTTATATTTTATATTGGTAAGCGAAAATGACGATAAATATCAACTGAAGTTTTTTTTGCGTTTTGAATTAAGGCAGAAACACATTATTAACACCCGACGCCACCCGATGAAACGTGATGCGTGTTGAGTCGAATCAAATGTATGGTTTTCTAAAGACCAGAAACACACTATGAACACGCGACCCGACGCCACGCGCGCACACGCCACCTGATCCAGACGTGCCAGATCTGCGTGTTGCCCATGGTGGGGTAAACACGCCATCCGACGTGGGCGCGCAGTATGTTTCTAGACAACACTCGACGCCACGCGTCATTCGTTCGAGAACTGTCACTTTATGCCAATTTCATATTAAATTTTTGCATTTATTTAGCGAAATGATGATGAAATGCTAGTATGTCGTGGCGTCGCGTGTTGGTAATATGCACGGTGCACGTCGGGTGTCGACACGTCGCGTCGCGTCGGGTGTTAATAATGTGTTTCCTGCTTTATTCTCGACTAATACAATAGTGACAAATGAACAACGACCAAAACTAAAACGCTATTTCCCAAATTTACCTGCAAGGTATGTAACCCGATACACAGTCTCAAAGAAGACGGTCTCAAACCTCCCACTGGACAAGAGCAAAGCCCTTGTAGGAGTCAGCTTTCGGAACAACCGCGCGATGGCTTCCATTCTTGCTGTTGAAATGATTTTACGATGTGTGACTATCCTCTTTGATGTGCCTTAAAGCAGAGCAATTAAAGATAAACTGCCAGGACTAATTAGAGAGGAAATATGTTTCCACGATCGGTTTTAGTTAGGGCTGATTGTAAGATACGGTTGTGAAACAAACATTGCGCTTTCACCGACGTTTTAGCGTAAACGAATAAATATTATTTTATTCATTGTACAGAGAAGAAATATCCAAATTTACAATAAATATAGGTTGTACTCGTTTAATAAGCTGTATTTAAGTAGGTACTTAAGTTTCTGTAATCAAAATGAGCTATTTTCGAAATACCAATAATAAAATAGCAATATTCACAAATCGCTTATGAGTTTGTGTGATTTATTCATAGGATTCTTAAAGATTCCTTGGGTTCATCCCAATATTTCCCTAAGCCTATTATTTTTACTTAGACTGTGAGAAAGCATTGTGCTTATGTTTTTCCAAAAGAAACTATAAAAGCACCTAAAGAGTAGCTTTCCCTAGCACAATCGCACAGTTATAAATAATATAAGAAACAATAATAAGCTGGTATTAAGTCACAACTCATTAGTATATGGGAAATTATTTCAATTCAGAAGAACGATCCAACATGACAATATAACATTTTATTTTTTAAACATTTTAGACCTACAATAACAACAACACAAAGCTAACACGTAGTATTATTCGTACTTATGACTCTATTATTTATCTTTTTGAGTACAATATTAACAATGTCTAACTTTATAATAACCTAAGAACTTACTATTCACTAGTAAGTACATTAACTAAACTGATATATAATACAGAGATCAAAAAAGTATAGTATCAGATCAATAACTACTTACATAAGCGATATTATATAGTATAAATAAATGTACATGAACTTGCTCTATGAGATCGACATTTGTAAACAAGATATACCACGTCAAGGTAATGAAATCATTTTTTTTCGAATATGAATAATTTTTCGCCTCCATGCGATCAGAAGCGTTGCTTTTTATAAACTTTGTAAACAGCCATAAAATAAAAAATGCGCATGAACGCATCATGAAATCATGAAATTAATGAACGCATTATTAAATACCCTACTGGCTCGTAGTTACAGGTCCAGGTACGTGATCCGAGTAGCGGTAAAGGCGGCCGCGGAAGCGAAGGCGGCGGCGACGGCGACGACGGCGGCGGTGGAGCCCGCGGCGCTGACGGCCAGCCCCATCACCAGCGACACCAGCAGCTGCGCCACGAACACGCAGGACGACACCACGGCCACGTCCGTGCCGAGCCCGCGCGCGGCGCCGCACCCGTTACCTGCTTCGTCCCACTGGAAATAAGCACAGGACATCAATTCAAGAATTATTTAATGATATTGCTATATATTTTTTTTTGAGCTCTTTCTTCTATCTACGATCAGTTTCACTTTTAGCAGATTGCTATATATAATACCTTTCGTAAAAGTGGTAAAGAACTTTGCTAAAATTTCGTTAATTCATTTTAAATTACATCACCTCGTTTCATTACAAAGGTTATATTTTTTCTAGTGGTGACCCTGATTTTCCTTAGGTACAGCTATCTAGTTTTATCAGCCAGAAGTGGCTTTGCTTTTATCGTGGACTTTTTAACAGAACCTAAATCATCCATGCATGTTCATGGTCCACATCCGACATAAAACAACGTTTTTGAAACCTAAAAAATCAAATTTTAGTGCAAATCGTTCAGCATTTTCGAATATCTCCCACGTACAATGGAAACAAGCGATAAAGCAAAGCATTTGACGACCATTTAGGGAACACCACATACCGGTAATTACAGGGCATAAAGTCAGCGCCGTAAATCCGAGGAGCAAACACGCCCACGTGCTAGCGAACATCAAAGGAATACTAAATTCAATAATCACGACCATTCTTCCACACGAGGGATCGGTAAACTTAGTAGAAGCTGGTGAAAGATAATTATACTTGGAAATGGCGTAAAAAGGGAATTTTATATGTCAGTGAGTACGAATAAATAATTCGTCTTATTTGTAGGTTATTAAAGGGCAATAATTTTTTTTGTAAGGTAAATTAATATGTGCTTTTAATTTATGATACAAACCTACATGCATTCATACGGTCAATAAAAGCTATTTCTTGTTTGTGTTTTGAAAAACGCAACGGAGTGCGAGGAGAGTCGAACAACCTTTATCCGTCTGCCAATGCTACATAAGGTCTCACTCAATTGTGATTATCAATGGGTTGAAATGATAGTGAAAAGTACACAGTACCTACTTCATGTATGTACCTTGTAAACTATGGTACGCCTCAGTCTCTCATCCGATAATAGCTCCATACTCTGAGGTTCCTAGCCCGCCCGATTACCCCAGCGTTTAATTTCCCCAGTAGGTACAGGTCGTCAATTATCCGAGCGAATGCACAACATACGGTACGACGCGATGGGCTTATAATACCGAATAGTAAACATATCAACAGCTTACATGGGGATTAATAAAGTTGGAACAACGTGTTTTGATGAGTTTTGGGTGAAACTAGGGAAGTCAATGGTCCTTATTCATAAATACGTGTAACGTATGGTTTTTAGATGAAAGTTCGCGTAACTTGTGTTCTACTTAGATCTTGTTTTGTGACACTGTCCCTTCTATATAATGTAGGTTTACAGATACATTCGAGTTTTATAGTAGGTATGTGAGTTTAGTTATACAGTTGGGGATGAGATTACCAACGAGAAGCCTAAATAATTTTAGCCTAGCAAATTGGCAAAGGATGTGAAGATTACGCCGAAGAGCAATAAATGATCGAATCCGTTATGTGTTAAAAATTGTACTCATTTCTTATTTTATATAAGACAAGGTTGTATTCATATTTTGGTTCTCATTGACTTGTCCAAGTGATCTTTAGGATTTTATGGAAATACCTGGGTCATTGAAATAAAGTTTAAGCATACTTAATAAAATGTTCAGATAAACATTAGCCCGTACCCTTCATGCTCTACTTTAAATCCAAACTCTGAAACTAACCGTGCCGGTAGCGTGGTAGTGCGCGACGAGGAGGTACGGTAAGGTGAACAGAGTGGAGTACATAACGCCCGCCGTCCAGCTGAAGAGTAGCACGGCCACCGGCGCGCGAGAGAGGCACAACATGAACATGCCGATGCTGTAAGTGCACAGCCCACCGACGTATACCTTCTTGGCACTGTAAGAGAAAACACGAATACAGAATCCAAAATATTATAAACATTTTATGTAAAGGTTATAAGAAGAATATCTCTCGTGAAGAGAAGTCCCTGTGTCCCAGCGATTGGAACGTAAAGAGAGGTGCATATGCTAAGTTAATGATATAAGATTTAAGAGAAATGAAAATTAGCAGAAAGCGTGGCTTAAAATAACTATAATTGGGAAGACCCGTTCCTAGTTGTGGGACATAGTATGGGTTGTAACGGTGATTAAGTGTGTTTAACATATTCAGAAAGCAATTTCGATCTTTCTTTCATCCCTTACGATCTCCAAAGTCTAATAGAGGTGACAAGTTCAAACTAATCGATATTCAGTGGCTAGTTTGAGCCTGAAGCCCTACTGTGTGTAATTTGATCTTGAGGCGTCCTCTAGGTGTTGACTTTGTTATATGTATCTTTACTTTAGGTTCACTATGGAATTTGAGGTTTGACACCATTTAAATGAATTATTTAAATTAATTAAGTAATTAAAAAATATATATTGCTGCTAAGCAAGCATTTTTGATATCAAAAGTCGTCTAAAATAATAAAAATATATATTTTCGATAATATTTACCTATTATTTTTATTTGAATTTTTATAAGCAACATTTTAGAATGTTATTATTATTTTATTAATTTGATCATCTAAATTAAGTTTTAATGAGTAAGTACCTTTTTTTATGTGTGACAATAAATGATCTATCTATCTGAAATCTGTTACCCTACCCTTCAACTTCATTGAATCCACGCATTTCCTGAGTACTAATGAGATCACATGGCCCTTGACTTTCAACCGATAGTTGACCGGCTTCTTTCCTATAACGAACACAGACTGGGATTTGATAACAATATTTTAATTACTTATATTTATCTTCCCGTTGAATCACTCTTCCTATGTATTTTAAAAAACCGCTTCAAAATCTGTTGCGTAGTTTCAATTCAATTCACGAGCTTTCGCTGAGTTTAATCTACTTTTTGAAAAACATCATGCATTGAAACATTGTCCAAATTTTTCAAATTTTATTTGTCTATTTAAGAATGGCTTCGATCTTAGCACGGGGCTAGTTGGTGCTTTAAAGAATAATCATATTGCTAATATTCAATTGGAGCAAAATATTGAATATTTATTGTTTTTACTTCAACACATTCAAACTGCTTATTGTTACATTAGGCAATACCATCAGTATCTATTGTTCCTAGCCTATTCGCTACACTAACTCAAATTGCATTTCCGTTCAAACAGAATTGAACCCAAGTTGAAGGGTAAACGGCCGTGATAAGGGCGGAAGTCCTATAGATACGGCTGGCTGCCTTGTTATGCAAGTGACTGTAATTGAGTTTGCAGGGTAGTGGGTAGCACTGGTTTCTATAGGTACATCACTATGTCATCATCCGCTCGGATTCGGAAATGAGAGACATTTCCAAATAATTTTAAGGATTTTACGGAAATAATATGACATAACATAAAGCAGCATTGAAAATATAAGGATGTTTTATTTTATTTATTGACATTTATAAAATATATTTTAAAGGTGATCTTGAAACTACAAGCAACTAAATTAATGTAGATTATTGTTGTCCTAGAAATATGCCAACATCTGCTGGTGTAAATCCTAGGCTTAACCTTGCTCTAACGATGACGCAAATCATAGGGACATGCTAGAGCAGTTGTTGATTTAACAGTCGTTAGTCATTCAATACAGTTATAAAGGGGATTAGCAAGTTCTGTGAATTCTATATATAGCTGAAATGACAAGGGAAGATGAGATAAGAACCGTTGATATGAGTAATGATCATAATATTTTCGAAGATCAGAAAAAGGAGAGTCGGGCGTCTAGTAGCTTGTTGGTTTGAAGACATCGTTCGCTTCAATGGGTGTAAATAGCACAAGACTGGGTGGACCGGCACAACCTTAAGAAACTATCAGTGTGTGGATTCTGGCTGTGGATGATAATGATGATTATATTTTGCTGTTTTATTCTATGAATCCGTGAGCCGTGTTGGCTAAGT
Source organism: Chloroclystis v-ata (assembly GCA_963691955.1). Lineage (NCBI taxonomy): Eukaryota > Metazoa > Arthropoda > Insecta > Lepidoptera > Geometridae > Chloroclystis > Chloroclystis v-ata. The sequence continues at coordinate 1,707,138 of OY829902.1, read as the reverse complement.
GTTAGCATACTCGACTTTCCTACTTACTAGGTGTACTACCGATCTAGGTGTTGCAAAATTCTAGCTATATTTTATTTTACACTTCAGGTCGTCATAATTTTTGAATTATCTATTACAACGAATCTATTCATGAGGCGCGCAGAACTCTAATGTTGATTTACAGTTCTCATTAATAATTCCATTAATAAATAAGACTAAGCGTATAGGTTCTCCAAGGATATGTAATACATCTGTTTCGGCACATGTGCGTTGTGGACCTTGGTACACTTACAGACTTACTGTGTCATAATACCTACAAGATTTCTATGACTTCTGGCTTTTCAAGATAAATACATGAAGTGTAAAATTGACGGTAATATTATATTGTAAACGCAAAAGTATCCTTCGGAGGATGAGTAATTATTATTGTTACCCTTTTATACAAGAACTACATAATGGATAAATGAAACTTTTATATTTACTTACCCAAGTTTCTTGATAAGCTTTTCAATAACAGTGGAGTAGCATGCGCAGGAGAGTGAGTACATCGCCATGCCCCAGCAGCCAAAACGAACCCCCTCCTCGTAGTCCCGGCGACTCTCCGATCCCACTGGCGCCTGGAAAATAAACATGAGCAATGGTTGAAACTGTTTTGCCAGGTGCCTGAACAAAATCAAATAGCAACTTTTAGCGGTTGCTGTCTTACTCGTAAGAAAGGTTGATTATAATAATAATTGTAAAAAAGTAAACTGCAGATTCGTCTCTGTGTGTCCTTAAATATTTTAAACTAAATCAGATTCTTGTCTCAACAGAGACCACAACGTATTATTATTATAGTCTGGAGTTTTGTGGTCAGGTCCAAAAGTCTTAAGTAGACATTTGGATATATGTATATCCTACATAAGATCTCACAACTACCTTTGGTTGAAATACTGTACTTGTCGGCTGTAGACCAGATGGGTTCAAATGATTCAAGAAACTGGCTGTTGAAGAGAGATCTTTAATTTATAACATAACTAGCTTTCCGCCCTGCGGTTTCGCCCGCGTTTTACACTTTCCCGCAATTTTGTTTGCTATAAACCTCACGGAGCCCGAGACTTTTCCAACGAATGCAAAAATGTGGAAATCGGTTCGTGCGTTCTGGAGTTATAGCGTCAGGAAGGAAAACCCGACTTATTTTTATATAGTAGATAGATGTAACTTACGGCTGGATCTCCTCCGAACACAGACTCTCCGACGAAGTCAGTGAAGTACAGCGAGTAGCAGACGTGGGCCATCCAGCAGAACAGGTTGGTGAGACACACGACGCGGAGCGACGGCGGCATCATGATGATAGACTTGAGGTAGTGGCCCAGGGTGAGGTGGCCGGGCGCTTCCGCTACCGGCGGTATTGGCTGGAAGGTTTATTGCAACTCTGATTATCCTAAATTATTTTTAAAAAATCATTTATTTCGGACAACACATAGCCCATATACAAATCTTAGACACATTGAAAATAATAAAATAACCTAGGCACAATTGTATAATTAACTAATTTAATTTATTTATTTTCATTCTAGCATGATACATACTCGTATTAGAAAATGGTATAGGAAAAATTACAAGATCACAACATAACCTTGGTCCTCGAGTGGGAGTCGAACCCACGCCACCCAGTTTAGCCCTGGTTGCGCTAACCACCACGCTATCGAGGAGTAACGTAAGATTATCCTTATTATAATGACATCATGTACGAGTATGTGGCCTTTTATGGAGGTTATAGAAGTTTATTTTCACCATTCTACTAGCCGTCACTGTCAGTGTATTGTAAATCAGCCATGTCATGATTCAACGGAGGTCAGCAATCATCATGCTGCTTTCAAGATAAGAACCCGACACAAATATTTGAAACAGCAGAATATTAGATATAGCTTAGGTATTCTTATATTTTTTACATGAAAACAATTAAAAAAAACTTACTTATTTAGAAATATGGCAGGGTAAACATACTGACCTCAGCCTGATTAACCGCTCCGTAACCAGCATTGCTCTTCAGGCCCATGCCGTCCGCCTCATCGGCCAGGTCAATGCTCTCCTGGATGCGCTCGTTCTGCGCCAGCTTCCTGAACTCGTCCTGCTCATTCAGCTCGTCCAGGGGAATCTCCTTAAAGCTGGAGAGAGTCGCGCTGACGCAGACCACGAAGATCACGGTGATGAGGGAGAACACGGCGCGCACGTGGCCGCCGAAGAAGTTACCTGAGTTGATAAGTTTGAATTGATCATAAACTGTAGAGTATACTGACCTTAAAATGACAGTTTGATCCCCCAGATTTGCGGCAGACAGACAACAATAGAAGGAGTTGTAGGAGCTTTTGCCGTGAGGCACACCAAAATAAGAAACATTTTATAGTGTTTCATATTCATTCAAAGTTAAAAACGAAAAAACAATTGTATATTTTGGAATAAAGGATTTAAAGGTCTGGCAACTGAGGGGTTATTATAAACTGTATGAACATGGTTGATCACTTGATTTGAGCCAAATTACATTTGATAAATCTATTAATTGTTGTTATTTTTTCTGGACTTAACTGTGAGAAAATACACACAGTTTCTAACTCACAGATATGTCGCGTTGGATAAGGAAATTGCAAATGAAAATGCAAAATTGAAAATGCTTTCATAACTCCCTGAAGTGTTACTAAAATACGTAGACTAGATTAAACTCTTTCAAGATAATGAATAAGAGTATTCTTAAGATTTTGTATAATTTATGATCACGATAAATTGAAATTACCTTGTAAGAGTAGATTTACAGGCAGCTCTATTAGTATCGTTAAATTACAACCCCTTTTTGAGAAACTCTTATAACTATGTCAGACGTATCAACAGGTTTTCTTCATTATCAAATATTATTATTGACGAGAAGTCAGGTAATCTTTTGAAATCCCACTCAAACTACACAAACAGAAGTGCAAAGCCTGACAAATTCGTGTGTCAACAACATTACAGCTAACTAGGTAACTCGGAAGCGGCGGAATTTCGTCCCGCAATTTACACATGTTTCATCGGGTTTTATTGATGCCGATAATTTTACACGAATTTATTACGGGATTTTTTATTTACGTGACTTTCCTGAAAAAAATCAGGGATTTTTATGAACATTAATCTACATGTTTACAAGCTTGTGGTTTTTTATATTGAATGATGGCAGTTGTGGTTCTTATGCATATAAAATGCCTATCTTTATTTTGGAAATAAGTCCCACTATAGTATCAAACATATTCAAAACAACTAAATCAGCTAGACAAAACTATTGTGAAGAGGGAATAAAAATTATGATATATTTTTTTTTTCTAATATAGGTATTATTTTCTAGTACTTTCAGCTTAAATTAAGTTTGTAATTTCTTATCTCTGTTATAGAGTTCATTCATTTTCCGTCCAAAATAATAATAGAACTCACCCAATCTTGTGTCATCCCAGTTGATCCCACCAAGTGCATATCCCATGAAGCCTCCAAGTCCAGCCATGACGGTGAACGTGCTGAGCCCTTTTGCATGATCCTCTGCAAATTGTTCCCAATATTATAACATTTCGTGACTAATATTTATAACTAGCTTTTTACCCGGCGCCTTCCCTACGTTATTTTAAATTTTTCTACGGAAAAAAATATCCAATATCTGGGTTCGTCGCTACCTGTAAACCAATTTTCACCCAAATCAGTTCAGCCGTTCTTGAGTTATAAATAGTGTAACAAACACGACTTACTTTTATAGATATAGAGATAAATACGAAAAGGTGTTGAACTATGATTAAGTGTAGATAATCTGGAAGTAGCATAGTTAAGGGTACAAGTATTATTTAATCTATGGTTAAAAGTGACGAACGAGTGCTATTGTAATTGTAAAATTGGGTCAATAAACATCACCAACCACACAAGTTATCTTCAATAGCTCCAGTTAACCAAAACCCAAATAACTCATTTTCTTCACCTCTGTAAATGCTAAAGTAAAAAGGTCGCTTCACATCTGACGGAAGATGCGTGTTGGAAGTAACTTCGTTTTACACATTACTCCGCGTTTATAAAGTTCCAGCATTCATCTATAGACATCCAACATCTATAGGGAACCGGACAGATGCTGTACATACGATCGACGCTCTAACGTTATGTTTGAAAGGTTGAATGTTTTCTTGTACTTGTCTGTTACGCGACGCATACGTCAAATGTGAACCGACCCTGAAAGGCTGAAATGATATATCACATCCCCAGGCTGTTGACGCGACAAGCCAATTTTCCAACGACAACACGCGTTAAGTATTTGGAAAATTCAAATATTAACCGTTCTACATACAAGATAAATACAACCAACTTCCGAAAGTAGGAAAGTACCTACTTGGATATCAGCGATGGTTCTTGAGTGATACGTATCTATGTGCTCAAATATAAGCTTCGAGATAAGATGTCACATTGTCAATATTTGTGTGCTACCATCACTTTGTAGTAATTTTATTGTTTCAGCAAATGTAGTTCACACAGTAAAAGATTGAAATTTTTTTTAGCTAATTTTCCGGCTAGCAGTGATGCCTGCGGGTTACAAAGTTCATACTTGTGAGATTAAATTATTCGCTCTCTCTCCCGCTACAAAGTAGGTCGTCTGAAATATTTTTTAGAAATACCCGTTGAAAGGTTTTTTAAAAAAGAACTTTAATAAAGAATTGGAATAGATAATTTTCAATATTGCTTAAAGACAAAATATCAAATTTGCGAATAATATAAATTGTACTTTTAGCGACTTTATTTTCCTTACAGAGTTTCTATACTAATAAGGTATTTACAAAATATCAGATCTTTAAAATATAGACTTCGCGCTTACTTTATCACTCTATAGTTTGAGTACTTATGGCTGGGCGATGATAAGGAAGTCAATCAATCGGTCATTTTAAGCTCTTTATACATTCATAATTAATACAGTACAAAAAGTACTTGTAGATAGATAGCGGTGGTGCCCTTCTGGTATTTTTATCTTCTAGCTAGTATAGGTATACCGTGGTAAGACGACACCAATGTATAGAGATGGGTTGGTACTATTCTTAGGCCTGACATAGAAATAGTGGCAGTCAAAGTCGATATAAATGATCTAACTACGATGCTTTCTTCAGAAGGTAAGTGACATCCTCGTATGCCTACAACGTAACAATTTGCCTTACAAATCAGATTAATCAGTATGCAAATTGGTTTAAGGCATGTGTCACAAAGACAAAGCCTTTTCAGAGCCCTGCCAACTGATTGAAAACAATTTCATGTAATTTTCATGGTAATTTTTACATTGCAGAACGCATAGATCTTTATAAGTGTTCTGCAAAAGAGTATTAAAGTTAAGTTGAAAGCATAATCAGGATACTTGTGTTCGCAAAAAAGAAATCGTTTAATTTTGATATTAGTCCTCGCGAGGTCTACAGCTCACAGAGCCACTAGTATTATAAAGATGAAGAATTTATTTGTTATTATTTTAATATGTTGAATACGAGCTAATCCCAGGAACCTCACGCAAAAACGTAAAACGTGTATTCAAAAGCAAGATATTATGTCACTAATTAAATTAGTTTTGAGGAAGTTAATCTAAATGTAAAATATCAAGTAAAATTCTCAATTTTATATAAATAATTAAGGAGTTTTTTTTAACTAGTCACAAAAGGTGTTGACAAGTATACCACCAAGTACGTACTTTATTGAAAAATTCAGGAAAATCACGCAAGCTGGTAGTGGAAAACCCGAAATAGCCTTAGCAGCAAGATAAATCAATCACGGCCAGACGTCCGCTGATAAAGGCCTGTTTCTGATTCATCATCTTGTGGAAAGCAAAAATACACACAAGTCACATGCCGTGACGTCACACGCAAATATTGAATCAAAATCCAGTATCAATTAAACTAGGTTAAGGATTTTAAATTCTAATTTAACGTAAACAGGTGCAGAACTTCAGAGAAAAAATGATATCTCGGTTGTAAATCTCACAGATAAACTATTTACCGTGAGTAACTTGTCGTTGTTCTATAAATAAAGCGAAGTGTGTAAATTCCGGTGTAGGGAAGGTGTTTGGTCATCCACTTGAGGGTTCATTTTCTTTGTATTCAGTGTTGTTAACTGATGGAGCTGGCACTCGACTGGAGTGCGGCAGCCGACTTCTGAACGACACGGATTAGTGGCCCAGTAGTTAGATATAATTACAGTATATATAATTACAGATAATAGTGATTTGTTTGATAATATATTATGTAGGTGTAATCACATAATTTGTATCACTCAATATTAAAGATTTGTCGTGTAGTGCGAGTCTAATCGTTCTCTTCCCGTACATGTCATCAAAAACTAAAATATTCGCCAAACCTTAGTTAGTTTTATATATTTGTATAAGTTTTACCCTTGTTTTACCCTAGGATTCAATATTTACCTATCTTATATTGCGATAACATTCCAAACATTAAAGACCTAAAAAACAGAAGCTAGCATTTCTAAAATCTTCAGCACACATACTCAAATAGACAAGGAATCTCGTGACCAGAGTATCTAATGCAAATTATTCGCAAATCTCTGCGACCTGAAACTGTCATGACTGTGATAAGACGGAGATGTAGATGATGTAGTTGCCTAGGGAATTCGTATTAACCTTTTAGGATTTAATCTCAGTAGACCAACGTTCTCGGTAAGGCGCTGTTTCGCTTCTTTTACCTCCGGACGAACACTTGCCATTGATGATCAACGTATATGAATGTTCAATATGGTACAGATAGCTTATATATAAAATCAATTGATGTCGTTAGTCTCGCTTAAACTCGAGAATGGCTGGGCCGATTTAGGTCTTGAAATATTCGTAAGACAAGGCGAAGCCGCGAGCGGGTCAACTCATAGAATATAATTTAATCATGATTTATCACGTTAACCTTCTAAACCGATATTAACTTAAAAGTTAAGATTGCTTCTCAGATATTTTTTCGTAGATTGGTCAGACATTTTAATCGTCAAATGGACTTTATCTTCAGTCCTCTCAATAGTATCATTATTTTATATTATAAAAATCTTAACAAAATCAAAGTTAATAAAAGCAACATATCTATATCAAACCTGGCACAGTAACATCCAGCAGATAGGCCCTGGCAGGACTCTGGCAGGCGTCCGCGTCGAAGTCCAGGAACACGGTGCCCAGGACGGTGAAGAACACCCCCCAGGGGTGGTAGTTGGGGGCCTCCTGGTCCAGGAGCGCACTGCGGGGGCCCAGGACGGAGGGGGCCAAGGTGCGGTTCAGCGGCAGAGCGTCGCCCAGCGCGTAGCCGATGCTCTCTCCGTTGGGGACCAGGATTAGACCTGTAACAACGTATTTTGTGATTCTTTTATTATTTTTTTGAGTGAATTGAAAGGAAGAGTCTATGTCCTTCAGGATAGTATAATTTATTCTTTTCAAGTTAAGTAAGTAAGGTTAGTTAGGCATAGATGTAAATAGTTAAATAATTTGTTAAACCTTTTGAAAATTAAAACAATTGATGGTAGGTACAAGTATTTGTATAGTAACTTAGTGCGATTGTGTAGGTCTCGTCCTTTATATCATGCTTCACATTTTAGATTGCAAATGTAATATGAATTATTTAGCTGTCCTAGTAGTTAGAAAAAAATCGTTTTCCAGTGTGGTACCGGCATAAGACTAGTATCATCCACCTCTTCCTATTGCATTTATCGCAGTTTTTTTTTCATTTAATGCCTTATATGTATATGTAGGTACCTATTGTAAGAAGCAAAACTCACCTAACAAAACTCCCATAGACATCATCAAGATAAAAGGTCTCCGCCTCCCAAACTTGGACTTGCATCTATCGCTCAAAGACCCCAGCAGTGGGGTCATAAAGAACCCAATGAGGGGGGATAAGGCCCACACCAGGGTCATCTGTTGGTGGGGGACCCCTATTTGCAGGAGTGTGGGAGAAACGAAGGCTGTCTCTCCAGCGTAGGAGAACTCTATACCCATTACTGCGGCTGATATTCGCATGAGCTCGATTCGGCTTTTTCTCCTGAAAAAGAGGTTTACTTGAGAAAAAATAAAATGCATTTCTCAGATATTGAGTGTGAAACGATTCCTTCTTCCCGGTGAAAACGTAGTTGAATGTTTGACATAGTGTTACAAGCCCAAAAATAAATTTATTGATGATGATAAATAAACTTATAAAAATAATTATTATTAAGCAAAGCAGTTAGAGCTTTTATGTTTGCTTTCTTTAATTTTTATGCTTTTTTAAATGAAAAGTGTAACTCACGAAAACTTTGAAATTACAGGGAATACATCTACGCACCTGAAGAGATCGCTGTAAGCACTGTCCCGCCAAGCCCGACTGTCGGAGTCAGGTATCCCGAACAGTGACTCGGCCACCGCCTCCCTGACTCCTCGCGGGTGCTCCTCCCGCCAGCGCGCCCAGCGTTCCTTGCACCGGTCCCGCGCGCCGTGCAGCCGCCCCGCAACTCCTTGGTACTCGTGCAACTTGTCCGCCATTTTGAATGTTGATCACTGCTCAGAACATCTAGTATGTCAAGCGAATTGAACTCAACTTTTTTGAACAGTCATTTTACCTATAATCACGGGATGTGGCCTGAATCGGATTTCAGCTGATTTAAATTTTATTTATCATTTTTCTCCAAAGGTTTTATTTAAAGAAAGTAATTGAGGATTTTAGATGTTCCATAATGCTATGAGTGCACTTTTTTTTTAAATTGTCGTCACGTCAACCTAACACGAAAAAAACCCACTTTGAATGTCAATATTAAAGATTCTAAAACATCTAACAACTTCGATGTCTAGAAACAATTAAATCCACATATTTTATATTGAAATCACACACTTTATTAATATTATACTGTTCTTATAGAAAGGATAAATGACTTCCGTGCAACAGTTTGTTTAATAAGGAGGTCGCGGACAGTTAGTTGCGCTGGGCGGGCGGCGCCTCGGGCGGAAGCTGACTGAGGCGCGAGCGCCGCGCCCGCCCGCCCTCGCTGACCACAAGATCTACGACACTGGAAGAGACCTGAGTCAAAAATTAGAAAATTACTTTTTATATTTACTATGCCTATTCCTAATTTAAAAAAAAAATGTTTTAAAGTTTAAACTTAAGATATTCTTATTTTGCTTTGTGCTTATTTTATTGTTAACCTCGGGAGATATACTAAAATGAATAGATAAATAAATAAAAGATTTACTTAAATGACGAGCGAAGAAATGTTTTAAATGCAAGATTATAATCAATAGTCAATCAATAGTACATAATACATAGTTTCGCGAAAACTGTCTATTTTGATGAAGCTTTAGCAGTTATTTAACTCATACATTAGAGTAACTCAGGCTACTATGAATCACCTTACAACGTGGGCGGAAACTTAAACTATCATAAAACCTACTGTTTATTGTTAAAAATATATCTCAAGCTCTTGCGTCTTCCAGTATTTCTGAACAGTTCTGTCATTGTATAAAAATCAGAGAAAGATATAATTTGTCAAAGTCTGTAATATTGGCGAGTACGCTTACAGGCCCCGCGGGTCGCAGATTGTCTCTGGGGTCTACACAGACTGATTGTTGTTCTCACTCCGCATTTATACCGAAAAGAACCGCCCTTAACTGGTTTTTCAGGAATTTAAATATTTGACTAAAGTTATCATAGTGAGTAAACCTAAGGTTTATTGTTCGACGTATTGCCAAGATCAGGTCAGAAATTTAGGTGACTAGCTAATACCATTTAAATTCATCTTAGTCTTTGATAAAAATACTACAAAAATAGTTAGGTACTGAGTGAATTGTCCAGCAATATTTATTTATGGATGATGAGGAATTGATCTTAGTTGATATAGATTTTGATATGATCGCCACGCTTACCAGGCGGGTAAGTGATTTCAGTAGCTTACTTAAAGTATCAAATTAAATGTAAGCTAGAAACCGTTCTGTGTAAATGAAGCCTTATTGGTTTGTGATTCCTTCTGCAAATCCTATCGGCGGAGCGAGTTTCATTGAACGGTTTACAGTAACGGCCTTTTTATTGCCGTTTTATACAGTGCAGTCTACACCTAACCGGTTAAGGCTATGGGGGAATTGCCAGAGATCATTGTTTTATTATACATATACTAACGGTATTGAGTTAAGTGAAATCTAACGTCATTCAATATAGTTAACTTTGAAATTGGAGCTAATGTGAACCCTTAGTAACCGTTTAGTAATTTGACATTCATCATCATTACTGCAGTGGGACGTAATATGTGCTATGATGATAATAATAATTAGTTACATTATAACTCATATTTGTGGTTGAGATCTCCCCAATATAGACCATATGCACATCGAATTGAGCTTCACACACACCGAGCTTTATCGGACGCTGAAAATGTAAGTTATAGATATTTTTTATAGTACATAATATAAACACCCAGACACTTGGAACATATATCTGCAGATTATACAAATTATTGTTCCGAAGCGGGAATCGAACCCCAACTTCCTGCGTGTAGACCTTCGGCCGCCACAGTTGGTCAGGTTGTCAAAGACGGGTGGGTCTACTTAGGCTGGCAACACACAGCGTACAATAGCAAGTACTAACTATAATAGTAACTAGTATTATTATGTATGTTCATACGTAACATGCTTTAGGTTCTACATAAACTATTGTACCAAACATGTTTGTCACGAGGACGAAGGAGCGTGTTCTAACGATCCTTGTCTATTAATGCACCACAATAGTGTTTATCTTCATCAAACAAAGATGCTCTTGCCCTATTATTTACGACACACAATAAATCACTTGTATCAGACGACGTGCATTTTCAAGAGCAAATACAGTCCTTAAGCCTACGAAGTTGTTTGGATTTCAGAAATAGGTAAGGAATTGTGTAAATATTCTAAGGACCACCGCACACATCAGGTACTATTCCGATAATATCAGTGTGCCAGATAATTTATATGATTTTTAATTGTCTTGTCCAGGTAATAATTAGGACTTCATGGAAATTAACGACATAAACGATTTGCACTGTTATATTATGATCTGGATATTATAAAAAATCTTTATCTGTTATCTTTAACATGACAACTCCTATACAAACACAAACTTACACCTTACATAAGATGAGTCTCAAGTAGGTATATTCATAGTGACTGTAGTCATCATTCTCTTAAATCCATAAATAATACAAGTACCTAGGTAATAAGAATAATATGAGGTAAACCTTGTTTGTTGACATCAAAGATTACTGAAATCCCAAAGATTCCCTATCTAATCTAAAAGTATCTACCTACTTGTAATAACTACACCTTTCGACAAGATGAGTTCATTTATGATAACTAAACAATCCGCCCGTAAATATTAAAGAATCTTCATTATTTCAGAAAATATTACATACAGTTTATTCTTTAAACAATGGACTTATATATAAAGCCCTTATTAATAATTACATACTACTTACTATTAATAACATTTATAAAGTCTATTCTTTTTCTTTTGAAAAAAATATTTGCACTTTGAATAAAAATGTATTATATTCTTTAGTATTTGATAAAAATATTGTGAGAAAACCGCATATTTTGAGAACAGAATTTTGAAGGGCATTCTACATTCAACCCGCACTTGGCCAGGTTAGTGAATTAAGCCTAAACTCTCTCGTCAAGGCAGAAGTCCCTGTGACCCAGCAATGGAAAATAGGGGTGCTAGTGCTTATGTTGAATAGTTTTTTAACCACCTAAAAGAGCGTTTATAAAACCCTATACAGTTAAATTTAAGTTTAACGTTTATGAGTGATCCTGGAATATCAGAATTAGAGATTCAGATTATTCAAGGTCTTAAAGCTGGCTTGAAGGGTCTAGTGTAAGGTTTGGTGATGTAACTCCGGAAAGGACGCATTCCGACCTTGGCTCTTCAAAGGCGGTTTCCATCACCTCCTATCAATCATCAGGTGACAGTGACGAGACGTATCTCTGAACAACATTGATAACGACGTAGGTAGGGAGATAATTGATTTGATATGTTTTCAACTTGATATTTCAGGATCGGTTAATACACTGAAATGGTTAGGTACATAAAGAACCTGAAATTTCAAACAATAAACTATATTTAAAAATTATTAGAAATTGGTATGAGAAAAACTACAAGATCACAACGTAACCTTGGCCCTCGAGTGGGAGTCGAACCGTTGTGTTACGTTTACGTTGTGATCTTGTAGTTTTTCTCATACCAATTTCTAATAATTTAGAAAACTTAAGTGAGAGTCAATCACTATAATATAACAAATAGTATATTTAAAAAATACACATAATAGTGAACGAAGAGAGACAGAAGTTCGTCCTCGAAACAAATAATCTATACTTATATTATAAAACTGAAGAGTTTGTTTGTTTAAACGCGCAAATCTCAGTAACCCCTAGTCCAAATTGAAAAATTATTTCCGTGTTTGATAGTACATTTATTGACGATGGTTATAGGCTAAACAAAATACAGGTTATGTACCTACATAACGTAAGTGAATGCAAGCGAAGCTGCCGGCGGTCAGTTAGTATTGAATAAATTAGATGATATAATTTATTTAATTTAGAGCAGGACTATTTCAATTCTGATCCGACGATTAGAATTGCGAAGTCTTTTAAAACAGTTGCTACGTTCGATAATCAGAAATTGTGAAACGGCATTAGCACACAATACGTGAAGAATGTATTTTATACCTACCTATGAATTTCTGTAACATATTTGAAAAAGATAAATTACCTACGTTTCACAATATCTCTTAATATTGTAATAGTCTTCAATCAGGGAAGTAGACAATAAGGATACAGAGATGATCAATGAATAATAAAAACAGATCCAATTGTAATTAATATTTATATTAGGTGTTACAATAACATATTTGAAAAAGATAAATTATTACCTATGTACATTTCACAATAGTTCTTATATTGTTTTCAGTCAGGGAAATAGGCAACGGGGCTAAAGAGATGATCAATCAATGATAAAAACAGATTCAATTGTAATAAATATTCATATTAGATATTCATATTCCGTAGCAAAAAGTGACATAATCTTATCAGACAAGTGAGGTTTTGTGCTATTTCCTTCACAAGTCGAGGAAACATCACAAGCTTTTCATCATCAAATTCGATCACGTTTAAGAAGGTTCTTTTATAACTAACTAATCTTGAAGTTAAATGAACCTTGAATTAATTTGTATAATTAGGATCATTAACAGAAGTAACATGAACACTTGAGTACATTTACTATTCTAGAATTTTATATTAACATTAGTTTATAAAAACTTTAACTTAAAAATACTAGATGTTGAAATGCCCAGAATGCTGGCGGTATTGCCACGTTGAATGGCAATGCCGTCGATATTATATAATTAAGTATATAAAATGTTAAAAAACATTTGTTTTTTTTATTTAGTATTTTAATTAAAGATAAACACACAAATATAAAATGTGCTGTAAATGTTTGTAATGTATTCTGTTCTTCGGCGGTCCTTTAATAAATAAATACAAATTTCTGGGACAAGTAGTGACATCGTTTGGGCAACAATCCGGATAAGAGGTGATGCAGACCAGAAATAGATAAAGTTCAAGTTACACGTAAAGTACACGACGGCCTAACAGGATTGTCTTGTTGGGCTTCGTCAGCCGCGGCTAAACTCGGCTTAGGACGTCTGTCTTACGATTAGGTAGACGTTTCGTTATACGCCTTTCAGATATCTGAATGGAAATTCATATGACTCGATGACTCTCCCTTTTCAAAATCTTTGTTATCTATAAATCAACGACCCTTTTGGTTGTAATTTTATAACTCAAAAACGGGGCCGATTAAGGTGGAAGAAAACAAACATCTATACTTTCTTAAAACTGTTGTATTTATAATATTAGTAAGATAAACTAATTAACAGACAAACAAAGCAGAAGATATCCACACGATCAATTGATGCATTTAGACACGCAACGTTTCGTGAGCGCTTCACGAGGGGTATTTGGTACTTGCATAATGGGCCTCGTCAATTAAACAACAGATGAACTGACGATTAATACGACTAATTTTCAAAGAAATTCGGGTGATACAATTACGTCCTTACTTCGGAAAATGTCAAATTGCCTATAATAAATAGGTTGGCCGATATACAAATAAGTTCCTTCAATCAAATGTCTAGATAGTTACTTGTATATTATCTTAGAGATTTATGTGGCCTTGAGATTTTAAATCTTTTTTAGATATAAGAATGTTACAATTTTGTATTAAAAACTTTTTTGTTTAAACTTAATTGAAGTAGGTATACCACCAAAATCCTAATTTATTTAAAATGAACAGGGGTTTATTGACTAAGGTTGGGAGTTATCGCGACTTAAATATGGTACCTATTGTTATTATGACGTTATATACCACGTCCTTTAATTACTCCTTTAATTTTCTTCACATCAAATAAACATGGTACCTACTGATAGGACAGTTCAAAAGTAACAAAAATGTTTCGTAACATGCAAACAGGGTCGAGGCTTGTTTGTTTCCTCGATGGATTGATATTCCGGTCCCGAACACTTCGACCTATCATATTACGTGGTGTGTATATTGTATATTACCTAACTTATTGACTAGGCTGTATAATCCCGTTTAATTAAAATGTACCTTTAAAAACGAAATCCTAAGAATAAAGAAATTTTAGTAAATTCGTAGGGGTTACGTCCCGAAAACGGAACGATCTTATTCAATAAAATATCTTGGAATTTTTCTTAGATATTTTATTAAATAAGGGCAAGCAATTTTGTTTTCTGATAAATACAACACTCAATGGGTCTTTCAAGTTCAAATTCATCCATTCGTTTAAGAACTCCGGTCCCAAAGATATAAAAGCATATGCTGTGCATATAATACACGAAAGAAAATGTGCATAATAATATTAAATAAAATCATAAGTAGGTACACATAAGTACAAATCAGAATTCAAATCAGTTTACCTTTATCTCAGAACGAAAACAGGATAACCCTTATCCCCCTAAAACCTTGCAGAAAAAGATTTAAAATAAAAAATTTGGCAGTAGCGTAAGACCTTACCCGTCGGCTGTGATTTATCATCAGGTGGAAGGATGCAGTGGAACCGAAGGTGGCCTTTAAGGACGACACGTGCCCTGAACAACAATGAGACGATTGAGTGGCTTTAGTACGATAAAATATATATTATAGCTGCGTTAGAACCGTTCTGACCATAAATCAATGCCTAACAAGGTAGAGAATGTTGTCTACATTGTTCAAATCGATTTTGTATATTCTTTAATTTATTATTTTTTTCTAAATTACATTTGGTGCGCCTATTTGTTAATAAATATTTTTATACGGAATTGTAAAATTCCCGCAGAATAAAATTCAGAATGTTATATTTCGGCAATTAAACCATATAGTTTCGTACAAAATTTCATGCAAATAATTTCAACTGTATGCCTTAAAATAACAATTAATATTCGTACTTAATTTTTTTAATCAATAATAATAATAACTTTACAAAGAGGTGAAATTTCTTTGTCAGGTTGTAGTTATAGGGATTTCTGGATAAAAAAAATATTAGGTAGGTACATCACATTTGTATTGTTCCAATAGACTCTATATTTCCTCTTTTAACAGTTTTTATAAATAAAACACATAAGATGTTACAAGCATTTCGTACAAAGACTAAAATGAAACAACTGAAAAGATATCAAAATTTAATTTTCTTTAAATTCGTCTCCCACTTTTATGCAACTTAGACCCCTCGCAAACTGCAGACTTTCTATCGGCCGATAGTTTGGTCGGGCTTATAATCAGTATGAAGATGTATGCAAGTCCGCATACTACAACGATTTGGTATCGGCCGATAAATAAGTTTGATAGGCTTCTCAACTGCGTTCAAACTGAAAGATGATCAAACTATCGGCCGACTGCTATATTAGTATGGAGCTCCTTGCAAGCGCGCACACTGACCGATTGTTTAGTCGGCCGATGGTTCATTTCGCTCCGAGTTTTGGAGCCGGAAGGTCGTGCATTCTTTCATTATGTCCAATTCTACTCAATCGCTCGTTGTAGAAACGTAATCTTATTTTAATTTTCGGGTAATCTAGTAATTTTGAATGCATCGTGTAAAATTTTCCATTTAATAATCTAGTACTGTAGATGGAATGCACCCAATACTCTCGGACTCTCTTCTTGATTTTTCTCCTCCGTTGTATGAGAGCAATTATAATATTTCTGGACAATATTTTACTACGAGAAACTTCCATTATGCGACAGCTCTCTTCAACAGGTAGCTTAAAAACTGAATAACGTCGGCCGACTGTTGCCTAGTTTGCGCACTCACCACCAACCCAACTGTTTAGTTGGCGTAGTGTGCGCGCTAACAGCCCAACCCGATCAAAATATCGGCCGATAGAAAGTCTGTAGTTAGCGAGGGGTCTAAAATCTTTATCAAGAGCAAGTACTTATATCTTTTTATCTAAAATTCTACGTAAGGTATTGAAGTACCTACCTTTTGAGTAGCTGCCATACATACTTATCTATCTGAAATATTTTGTACACGTATGAGAAACATTTCGGTGTAATTAAAATAACTTTGTAATTTTATGCAGAATGTTGTAGCAAAAAATAAGGGTATATTATCTAATTACAACGGTTACGCTATATAACTATTAGTTACATAACATATGGGTACTGTCAGCTTCATATTGTATATTAAATATTTATGCATATTAAAAGGTTTTTAGTTTTAAAACCAATACTTAGTATTTTTTTTGCATTGTAAATAACGTTTAAAACGAAAAAGGAAAAGGAATGCTTATCTTGCTAATAATCAAAACCGTACTTAATAAATCTTCATAACTAATAGAGAGAAAGGGGAGCTCTCTCTCTCCCAAGCAAAACCTAAAATAAGACGACCTCTGTGGCGCAGCAGGTGAAGGTCTGTCGCGATGCAGCTGGTTGCGGGTTCGGTTTGTCTCGGTTTTATATATGTACCTATGATAAAATATATATATATTATTATGTAGGTATATTAGAAATCTAGCACCTGTAACACAAGCTTCGAGCTTACCACGCGGCTAGATATTGCTGTGTGAATTGTCCATCTCGTCAAGTTAATATTATTATGCAATATTGTATAATGACAAACACAAGTAATTTGCGCATTTTTGGCACATGCCAGCTAAGCATTCTGCCCAAGTAGGGAGCCGGTTGGTCTTGACCGTCGCGAGACCTTGCTGGGGTCGAGACTTGTTTGCGATGTGCCACAAAATTATACAGAAATATTGCATTTTGATACGTTTATGCGATACTTGAATCTGGTATGAAGCTGAGGGACATTATAAGTTTCCTACTTTATTCTAGAGAATTAGTTAAACAACAGTTAAAAATCAAACCCGTGTTGCCTAAGTGAGAGCAGACTTTTATTTCGAAGATCCGTAGTTTCAAACCCCGCCACGCACCTTTAGGTTTTTTTCATCGTTGTTTCGTCTTTGACACTTGGCCAGACCAAGACGAAACTGAATCTTATTGAATTAAGGCCTATTATAATCTCTCTCGTCAAGAGATTAGTCTGCAGACTTTCTATCCCAGCCGTGGGAACATTATGCATCAAACCTCAGGCAGGCAAAACGCAGGTAGAAAAACTTATAAACAGTATTATATAACCTTAGTTTCAAATGAATCTTATACAGTCTAAAAACCAGCGAATAACAAAGACGTTATTAAGACGAAGACAAATCGCTTTACAGCAGCGAACATCATTACCCGGCTCCCTCGAGACCGCGGCTTAAACGAGGAGAATACTTATAAACATCTCTTTTAAATAATGCTAATAATACACGGAAATAATAATTATTGTTCTACTATTTAAAATACTAGACTTTACGCGTCTAGAATAAAAATAAAGAATAGAAGACATTTTATTTATTTGTGTCTGTAATTACCATTAAAAATTTCGAAGCTATACAAAATAACATTTATTAAAAATAACCAATGTTGACTATTTAAAATATCTATAAATATAAAAATAAATTTCGTTGTAATTTTATAACTCAAGGACGGCCTTATCGATTTAGGTGCTTTTGGTTATAAAGTAGTCGTTCTGGCCAAGGAACGTCTAAAAAGTGAGAAAACATGGGAAAAAAGCGGACAAAGCCTAGGGCGGGTCAGCTAGTATTTTCTATTATTTACCAACACACCTAGTTTTCAAAATGTAGAAGCTTTAAAAAATGGCGATAATGGTTTTAATTTAATATCAAGGTCTTCGATTAAAAAAAAGCTCTACATCATCGTCTAAACGAAATCTTTGTAGAACAGCTCGTTTCTCTCATTTAACCTACATTGTCAGTCACCGCATTGTAACATACACGGATGACAACAATATAACAAAATTAGCAATTTTAATTCATGGCTGAAAATTACATAACATTGACCGAGAAGTGATCGGTACTTTGACATTGGCAGTGTTGGCGGTTCGGTCGGCGTCGGCCTTATCGTTATCTCGCGCGGAAAGGATCTTCATCGGGTGCGTACGCGCAGCCGCATTCGAACGGAAGCCTTCGGAGGCAGCACGCGAACTCCCGTCGCGAGTGACGATGTACCAGCGGTAACGTGATCTAAACTTAAAGTGAAGTGAATCGTTTAAAATGGGTATGTATTTTTTATAAGGTTGTGTATGTAGGATGTATATTTTATAAGTTAATTGTTGTAATTGCGATAAAGGCTGTTAATAGGGTTTTTTTATATTCTATTGAAGTATTTCCGGGAGAGTATGTTATGTTAGTCATTCAACAATTAATAAATTAATAAAAATATTTTACTCTAAATTGATTTCTTAGTTAATTATAATAAGGTTTCTATCATAACACAAACTTTAAAAAATTATATAAATATTAGAATAATTATTTTCATTACAAATGCATTCATTTATAAATTGTCTCTTGTAGCTTAATTTGTTGGGAGTTCATCTCGTAGAAAGTGGGATTCGGTTTATATGATCCTACATATTAACAACAACACACACATTATTAAATATTAACATTTTCCCCAAAATCCTGTTTGACGGCACCTGAAATTAAAAGGTAAATATAACGGACATTTTTAAAATGAAATTATGAAAACCAATGTAAAGCTTGCATGTTGCAGCTTTTCCGGCCTCGTGACCAAAATTTAACTTTTAGTCCATTTAGTCATAGATAGTTTATGTTAATTGTATATTTATGTTAACGTAAAATAGAGCAATACCTACATAAAGTCCGACAATAATGTCACTCTGAAGGTAATCAATAATAATGAGACTCTTAACTTGATTATGAAGAAAAATATATGATTCCTTTGATATCGATTTTTAAAAAAGTTGTTTTTGTAAAATCCAAATCAGGTGCTCTACATTTTTATAATCTAGCGTCAAACTTATTTTCTAATAGTTTTAAAACCCAATCATGACAGATTTCAGCACAAAGCATGTTCGCAAAACGTGACAGTAGCTGTCTGAAGCTCACTGAAGACCAATGTCGCTCAAACCGACAGTCCGCTAATTTTCAGATCCACAATAGGCATTATTTTCCTACTCTCAATGTTGAACCGTTTTATTTGCTTCGAAAATCCGTAGTTACACGGTTGTCACTCAAAGTGAATGACAGTAGGTATTGTTCTACCGACGTTATTCAGTATTCAGTCAATTTAGATACTAATTTTGAACAGAAAATTTTAAGGAATGTGACTCGTTTGTCACCGACGTATATTTTTAAATAGGTAATGAAAACTTGCAATGAGAAGTATATTTATTTTTTATCGTCACTCATTACATAATTAGTTGAGTTACTAAACGTGAGCGAAGGAACCTACAGCGTACATACACAATGTTTTGATTGTATTTGTATTATTTATAAATAAAATAATAATAATTTATTTATAATAAATAAATAAAAAAAAAATTTGGAAGTATTTACCTATTATTTTGACACAATACATTATATTTAATAAAACAAAACTTTAGTACTTGTTGTAAAACAATAAAAGTTAATCCCTTCAAAGATGTTTGTGTAGGAATTACCTTTATAGGCGTTACATTTTTTTAAATGTTTAAAGCATGTAATATTAGTCGAAATTTTTACCCACTTTCGACTTGGACCTTCAGCGATGAACTTCCGTAGGCTGAAGTGATGATGATAAAGATTAGTGATCCGATCAACTCGCAGTAGTAGGAAAATACGAATATACAATGTTATGGTAAGGTCTCGAAGCCGGAAAAACACATATAAATAGAACTTGTCTAAGGGAATGTGCACCAATAAATGCCATGAATTCCACTACCTAGATAACATACGTTGTTTTAATATGTGAGATGTGGGTGACTTTGAGTTATAGTTATTTAATTTCATAGATATTTTCCACGTGATATTTATTTACTTACTAATATCTGGTTCCCTTCATCACGAAAAATCTTTCGCATTTTTAAAACGCTATAAGTACTAATATTTGAAAGCTAAATTAGACTCCTAATAAGCTAATTAGATTGTTTGTTTGGTTGATCGCTAATCTCAGCAACTAGTGATTAGAATTCCATAATTTATTTTGTTAGGGTAGGAGGCTTATGGTGCTGGTGTAAGAACGGTACCACGCGCTCTTTCCGCGGGTGCTGTCTAATCGAGTATAGGGTTTTTCTACTTAATAATAAAATAGAAAAATCCAAAGTTAAACTTTTGTCTTTATAATATTGATATAATTGTACTACCTATTTATAGTTTCAAAAGTTACACGAGTTAGGGGACGTGACCAAGATTCAAAATAACACAGTAATATTGATACCTTTGTATCAATAATAATAATAATAGGTAGGTACCCTTTGTAGACGCCGCCACCGCCCTTAATACCTATCTACATTTTGTATAAGTTCAGAGCATGCACTTTAATCACTTTATTAGATACACAATTAAAAATCTGTATTAGATTCATAATTAAAACGAATGCTATAAAAATTACTTATTACTATTATTAAATTACTATCATAGTAATCACTATAATTATCTAGCAACTGTTTACAATAAACAACTATAAGTAATTACTTCTCCGACATAGCCCAGCGGATTAGCTTTTTGAAGTGGCAATGGGCAGGCCATATAGCCAGAAGAACAGATGGCTACAGATGATGGGGGATATTCTCGAGTGGACGCAGGGTCGGAAATTTTGCCTTAACTTCTACAAATTTCGTGGTCCGTTATCCCGGTCCTACATCCTTGATTTTTTTAATCCTTGATATCTCTGTTAGCTACCACAATCGAGAGTTGGGTATAGGATATTTTTGGGCGTCTCATCGAAACGAAGCTACTCACCTAAAATTAGCTTGATAGTAATCAAGTGATTTCCATGTTCTACGGATCCCGGACTATTCACCACGCTGGGTGGAACCACGCAAATGCAGATCGATGAATTTCACACGTCGTTAAACTCTCCAAACATATTCAGAACAGTTCTCAGAACATTCTACAGCAATAAATGATTTAATTCAACTGAACTTGTAGGATTTTTGCAAGGTACCTATAGACTTCTTTTAAAAAACCGCCGACGTAAACATAAGTTCGTCGATAAAATCAACTTATGACATCGTAGTCGGCTTGTTAATGGTCCCAGATTAATTTATCATCGCCTTGAGAGCGATTATCAATTAAACAAGCTTGGAACCAGTTCCAGTTAAAGGATGAAGGTTGTCACACTCCCTATGAAAAGATTACAATTTTCCCTCATCATTGCGCCAAACATTCCATCTTATGCATAGTTGTCCCTTTTTGACAACAAGTCTCATTTTTTTGAAGATAGCACCATTTTCAGGTGCTATCGATAGAGCTAAGCTTGGAGTTTGGAGACAGAGTAACCATCGTACTGTCTTGCAGCATTGCCCATCGTACTGTCTTGCAGCATTTCAAAACAAAGAAATTAAATCACCTAAATTGAAATGACAAAAAATATAATGAAACAAAAATAAGTTCAATTCAGTGTAGTGAACCTTAAACATCTAAAATGTAAATAATCTTAGATGTGCAGATGACAACTTGTTGGAATTGAGCTGCGGTTAATTAAGTTGACAATTAACGTAAGATAACTCATCTCAATTTTAATTAAGCAAGCAGAATGTTAAGCTACAATTGAGCTGAGAGCGTCTGCGAAGTTGAAGACTGTAAACAAACATACATACATCATCATCAATGTATTGTCTCTCTGTTTTACTAAAGAACTAAAGACTTGTATAAGTTTATTCAAATCAGAAGCATCAGTCGGCAGCGCGGTGACCTACCTGATTTCACAGGCGTATAAAAGGATAGGTATATCATAAGTTACGGTATCAACGTGCACTTGCCCAGCATGGTAATTAAGCCAATTTCTTTAGATAGAAGTCCTATGTCCCAACAGTTGGAACTTTTAAGGGGTGCTCGTACGTTAGGCCTCTAGCCGCTTTTTATAAATCGGTAGGATTTAAAATTCGTGTTGCTAACAACACTCCTACTCATAAAAACAGAGCTTGATGTTGCTGTCGGAATGATCTAATAGGACTTATATTTATTGCTGTTGTTATGAGATGTAGGTACTTAAATTATTATAAAAAATGCTATGCTATTATAAAGGTTTTAAATAATTTATGATTAACCTGGATTCATTCATGTAATACGAGAAGTTAAAGCATTGTAGAATCAGAGTGGATGACGACTTTTTCGAACTATTTATCAAGATTAAATTAATAAGCGAGCTAGCTAGAACGTTTAAGTTAATAACAATAAATATTTAAAAAATATATATCTCGTAAACAGAATATTGGTTTAAGGTTTGGGATTGAAATTCAGACTAAATTATTATGGTTGTTATTATTATTAATATGCCTATTGGGTCCCATTATTGAACACCAGCCTCCGAATACCTAAAAATTTACATGCCTCATGCGAATTGAAGCTTGATTGGCTAGGTATTTATTAATTACCTACTCAGATATCTTGCTACACAGATGCTGCTTTTGTTCAAAAAGAAATGAATATAAATGCTCTATATACCATGCATAATGCATAGGCATAGATTGATTGGTACACTATTTCGGCATAACTTTATTGCTCATACTATAAATATAAAACACAATACACATACAAACGTCCCTAAATGTAGATGATGAAATAGTCTTGTACAATCGACCCTTCCAAAACACATAGCACGCACTAACCAGTAAGAGAATCTACCCAATCGCATTGAGTATGCAATAATTTTGCCGAAGCTATTAACAGACCCAATACGGGTAGGCCGGCCTTCGTTGCACAATGCCACATTAGCATACTGTTTTACGGTTTACTATCCTGCATTGGTCCCACTATATTTACTACAGGGTCCGTAGTAATCATTGATATATGGAAATAAAATAATCCAAGTCTATTGCCAAATCATAAAGTACTTAATAGAAGCAATATTTTGCCTTATTATTAATGTGTCTGAAGCATAACATTGTCAATACCAATGCATTGTAAGATCTCGCGACTTTTACTCGTAGGTACTACGCGCAATCAAACGAAATTTTAATTCAAAGAGGTGCCGGTGCAAGGCTACTATATTATAATGGGTTCTGATGGGGATACCCAAGCCAACTAGCGGCAATTCTGGTTTATAAATCCCTCAATCTATTAAAGATTTACACGGCAGAGATCGGGAAGGTAAAGTTCTTAGGC
The DNA here is from genome assembly GCA_963691955.1 of Chloroclystis v-ata. Classification (NCBI taxonomy): domain Eukaryota; kingdom Metazoa; phylum Arthropoda; class Insecta; order Lepidoptera; family Geometridae; genus Chloroclystis; species Chloroclystis v-ata. Next base: position 1,683,446 of record OY829902.1, on the reverse strand, counting down.
CAACAATACTTGGCCTACGAGCAATGAAAGAGTTAGGTACATCAAACAAAAGATACAAATTAGCCTTGATATATCTTCCAGATCCAGATACCTACGACCGTGTCATTGTCACTATTTGTCTCATACGGTCCTTAATGTTTAGACATGTCACTCAGTTTGCTGAGCCTTTCATAGAGATTGATTAATCACAACTCAAACAGCTACCTGTTCGTGAATTTATGATAAGATAGTACTAGGCAAACCTCCGGAATGTGTATATATGCAATTGAAACGTCGGCAAATATTTGAACGCGATAAAAGGATCAGGGAAACCTGGAAATCGAAAGTCTAACAATAACAGTTAATTTATATAAACATATTATACGGTGAACGGTTCCGAGATGAGTTGTTACACTGTTGTGCCGTAAAATGTCAATGTCAGCCAAGAGTCAGATCTAATGTATCTATAAGGGTCTCTCTACACTCTCTATATCTTAGTGTAGTGTAGACGAACGAGAAACACCACACCGACGTAATCAATCAGATTAGTAGCAGTTAACAGGCCATACAAGGCAAATAGAGTTAATCCAATGTTAGGTTAGGTTACGTACCTACACCAAACAAGATGGACAATTGATCTGGTTAAAAATGCACCCCGCTGGATGATAGCGGCTTGAAATTAAATTAAACATAATAAGTAAGATATTCACATAACTAAATTATCACACATCAAAAGTCAATATTAGTGATTTACCTTAATGGTAAATCGTCAGATACATCAGATGTAACAAACAACGCCATAAATCAAAGAGATGAAGGTACTAAATATTGTTTTATCACATTAGATACTCTTGAAATTGTCAGAATAGGAAGTAATAAAACTAGTACCTAAGTACTTCAGCTACTTGTGAGGTCTTTACTTCCTTTCTAAACCATATTATCTTTCATAGTATTTAATGGTGACTCAAATACATAAATATCGAAGTATCATAATTTATAAACGCTTGTAACTGTACCTCGGATATAAGAGAAATACTAACTAACGTATTAAAAGGAAAAATTTCTCGGTATATTAAGAACCTAATTATTACATCATATTACACCTTATTTAGCTTATCCTTAACTAGCCTCTTATCGTTGTTTGTACTTATAAATTTTACTTTAATTACAGATTAAGAAATATTTATAATTCTTTATATAAAGTCCTGTGCGCCTTGATACCTAATAATAGCAATATCTAACATTTGGGCAACTCGACATTGGCAAATGTGAAATATAATAACATTGTCGGATGATCACAAACATATAAATAAATGATAATATTATAGATAATTTAGTTATATTTATTTTTTTACTTGAAGTTAAGTATGTGCCGACATTATTAGGGTTACTATAGGTTACTATAGTCAGAATTTAAAAAATACCATCCACCTAACGAACATGGTATAAAATTATAATTGCAAAACGTATTGTTCATTATGTTGCCTTTTGAAACGTTCACAACCTCTCGTCTGACATTTAAGGTTTTTGCTATATTTAGATAACAGATGGTTTGATCACAATGAGGGTAGTTGTACAAAAATAGTGACAGCCTAAAACAATAATATGAACATGTCAAACTTTGTTTCACTGTATCACAAGTTCAGTGCTGTTTTGTGATTGTAATTATTTGCAAAGTTTTGTTATTTAAATAAGTTTCAAGCAGTTTTGTAGTGATTGTGTTAGATTTTAATTGAAGATATCTTGCACAAATATTGGTGTAAAATGGATACGCATTACACAATTGAACACATCACAGTCAGGAGAAAACCAAATGGAAGATTATTTTCAGTTAAGCTAGCCTAATATTTTATTGTCGATGTTCAATGATTTAAAAAATAATTGTCGATGTTGTTTACTTTTCTTAGTTTCCTTTAATTAGATGGCCTATGCAAACTTCCCACCACACAACCATAGATAAATAAATTAAGTAATATCGAGACAAAAAATAAATAACCTTTTTTCTAATTATATATTACTAACCTCCTTATATATTACATTCAAAACAAAAGACTATTATGTACCTACTCGTAAGTTATTGAAGCACTGTTAGAAATCACAACAAGAATTATATAAATATTTATTTATTTATTGTTACAGGTTTGGACTTCTTGGAGCATGGCGCGGACTTCGAAGCCGCTATCTCGGCGACAGGTGTGTACATATAACCAATAACGAATGAACTAGGTGTTTGTATTATACATAATCCTACTTAGCCCGGCCGCCTAATATTATCATCTCTTTCCGTGGATGTTTTATGGGCGGGCAGACGGGCAGCAACTTCATTCTGTGGAACTGCCACATACAGTGATAACCTCGCTGCGATCACCAACTCGCCCAACTTAAATATACCTATTCTTCTCCCCGTATTTTCATCATTGTTCTTAGTGTAGCGCTACTTCTAGATATTGCTATGTCAGTTGTCCAGTAATATTTATTAGGTATTATTTATTAATTAATAAACATTTGTTTGTTCCAGGGTTCGGTCGCTTCCACTTCTGCCTGTTGGCAGTCACGGGTCTGATCTACGCGAACACGGCCATCGGGATCACTATAGTGTCGTTCGTGCTGCCCGCTGCGACATGTGACTTCCGCATGACTTCGGCCGACAAGGGCTGGCTTACTGCGGCGCCTATGTTGGGTAAGTTACTTCAAACTTCAAGAATAGTTTCAATTTCTCAAAATTGTTGTAGTAAATGAAATCATGATGTGGAAACCAAGATACAAAACTAGTAACACTGAATAAGCACTTTCTCAAAAACTCTTTGAAAAGCATTTTATATATCCAGTATTGTCGGACCAGAAATAATCAGGTCAAACACACTTGAACTTGTGAGAAAAATACTATTGACTTCCCCTTCGGCGACCCTGCCCAGTTAGGTAACTCCACTAATATGGAAACTTGTCGGATTAATTTATAGCAGACTGGCGCACTGTCGTGTATGGTTTTAAATCGGAAGTACCTAACTCGTATAAATCCCAGCTATTCCGGATGCCGTGTGACATTTGCAAACACGCAAAGTAATGAGTTTGGGGATGTGTTTTACTTTAGACATAAACTAAGTTCAGACGATTCACATATAATTCTGGAGAAGCTTTTGACTTTAATTAAAAAGAGCTGATTTAAGTTTTGTATTTCTCAACAATTATTGAAATTTATCAAACAAAGTCTAGAAATATTTATGAACCCTTGCTAAGGGAATAACAAATGTTTAGATACTACGTGCATAAAGCATTAGTCCTGAGTACAATAACTTATATTTATTGGTCGAGAAGTCCTTTCGGCACTTTTATAAAATTCTACTTTAGTGTTAAATATAGTGTTTTATCAGTTTAGTAAGCACCTTGTAACAGATGTTGTAACATTACAGGTATGGTGATCGGTTCCTACTTCTGGGGCTGCCTGGCCGACACCAAGGGTCGCAAGGTGGTGTTAGTCTCCACTCTGCTGATCGACGGCTTCGTTGGGATCATTTCCTCCTTCGTGCAGATCCTGCCCATCTTCATGGCTTGCCGGTTCATCAACGGCTTTTCGTAAGTTTATTGTACCTACCTATCTACTTATTGTAGAATCAGACAAATTTTTAATTAGTATCAAAAATATTAAAATAATTCTTCAAAACAACTACAACAACAACAACCTATTGAAAATATAAGTCGTGTCCTAGTTCATATGGGTATATCACAGATAATCCCCGGGTATATGAACTAGGACACGACTATTTTCAATAGGCAGATAAAGTTGTTGAAGGATTTGCTATGATTACCATGCTTATCAGGCGAGTTGGTGATCGCAAGATATATACCTACGTTGTTTCAGTAGGTAGGTACCTACAGAGAACGACGGCTACCCGATTTCATAACGTCACTTCACAATATAGCTTTAACATGTGATAATTTTACGTCTCCTACCAAACAACCTATTGTCTAGTCGACCTTCACAACACAAGCACTGTAATCAAAAAGGGTCCATCCTACTTCGCTTCTTGTAAGCGGCCACATCAACAATACGCAAGCATTGAAGAATCATCATAACACACCGGCTTTATATTCAGGCGAGTTAATATCACCATTTCAAAGGATGGAGACGATTCCATGCGATGTAGCACGTGGACGCCCGGCATGTTCCGTCCTTATTACCACGTCGGAAGAGCCATAACGAAGTGCCGTCGCAGACAATAAAAGCAGTAACTCATTACCTATCAAAGCGTCACGTTACAATCGATTAAATTCTATGTTCCCACAATTCTTATTACAGCCTATTAGACGCAAAACGGTGTCATCAAACCAATTACGACGTGGACTTCATTGTATGTAAAATTCAATGGAAAGGGTGTAATAACTGCAATGATGGTTTCAGAAACGTGCCCTAATATTATACATTTCAGAGTATCATTGAAGTTGAAAATATTTGTTTAGGTACCTACTTACTTACATTAACACTATAAGCGCCCACGAAACAAGCTCGTATTTACGGCACGGTGTGGCAACAGGATAGGCCCTCGGCCTGCCTGCACCGCCGATCGTGGGCAATAAATGTGTTAATGACTCGGTCACTTGCTGGGAATCACAGTCTTTCGATTAGGTCTTCTAAACTCTGTTCTATGTTTCTTCCGTATTTGTTGAACCTTACACAGATACCTACATAAATTTACAATCATTATGTTAGTAATTTTTATCTAGGCATAGTATCTCTTTATATAACTATGCAGTTTATTTAATCTCCCCGCGAAGAAGAAAGGTGTTATAAGTTTTAGCGCTATGGTATCTAACAAACTTTTTTCTTTTATTTCAGAGTCGCCGGAGCCATGGGTATCTGCTTCCCGTACCTTGGAGAGTTCCAGGCCACCAAGTACAGAGAGAAGATTCTCTGCTGGATGGAAATGTTCTGGACTCTAGGAGTTATCTTGCTACCATGTAAGTATTGGCCTAGTTGTCTTCTTAAATCGTCTCGTCTTGTTCGCCAATTGTCGATTACGATTGATTAATCACTTGATCAACATGAGATATAAAATACAATACAAAACACTTTATTACACACCAAAACAAACATACAAAAATAACATAGACAACAAAAGAAACAAGTACCTACAATGGGCTTATCGCTAAAGAGCGATCTCTTCCAGGCAACCTATGGATGGAAAGATAGCAAAGAAATAAAAAATTGATATAGCAAATGATCTGATGTTTTCTATGTGTTCCCTTCCAGTGATCGCCTGGGGCATCATCCCAATCACCGGAATCCGCATGGAGAGCGGTTCCTTCTCCTACGACTCGTGGAACTGGTTCGTGGCGGCGTGCGGCGTGCCTTCCCTCATGCTCGGCTTCTGGCTCTTCGCCTTCCCCGAGAGCCCCAAGTTCATGATGGAGTGCGGCGACTACGATGACGCGCTCAAAGTGCTGAAGAGCATCTACAAGCAGAACACCGGCGATGATCCTGACAACTACCCGGTTAGTTCTTCATTTTAATTCTTCTCTTTATTCTTCTTGATGTGCCAATTTGATTTTGTGAAATTGTTAAATATGTAGTATTTAAATTGCTGTGCTGTGCTGTGATGTGATTCTTAGCTAGTATAAAACTAATTGTAGAGTAAATTTTACAGATCAAGAGCTTGAAAGAGAAAGTACGAACAATCTCAGTGGCGTCACAAAACTCACAGAAATCCGTCCGAAGCCTCAGTCTTCGCAAACCCAAGGACATGAAGAGACTGTTCAGCGAGATCTGGGTGCAGACCAAGGCTCTGTGCAGGCCCCCGTACCTCAAATACACCATCCTCACCTGCCTTATTCAGTTCGGTTTGACCACCAGGTAAGACCTTTAAATAATTAAATACCTAATATGGAAACTTACCAATGGAATGTGCGATGAAATGAACGTTATATTAAATCGAAACTCAGAACATATTTAAGGACTATAGCATGGGTTTATTCAAAAAGGGTATTCTGAAGCATTTAAAGGGTTCGGCAGCACGCATGTAACATCTCTGATGCTATAGGCGTCCATAGGCTGCGGTAACCGCTTCCCACCAAGTGGGCCGCATGCTTGTCTGCCAACTTGATAGTATAAAAAAAAAACATAAAGCAAATCAGTTTATTACCAAAATCGTATTCAACGCTAGTAAAGCCTGATTGGTAAATACAACTGAACTACTCCTCTCCTGTAATAAAAATCATCTTCACTTGATCCTTAAATGTTCCAGTTACTACACCCTCATGGTCTGGTTCCCCGAGTTGTTCAACCGCTACGAGGAGTTCGAGCACAACTTCCCCAACACCTCTGCGTCTGTGTGCGACGTCTCCGGCATCGTGTTGGCGGATGAAGCGTCTGCGGACCCCTTCGACTGCCTCAAGACCATCGACAGCAATGTGTACATGCACACCCTCATTGTCGGCTTGGCCTGCATCCCGACCTCGCTGTGGCTACCGCTTTGCGTGCACAAGCTTGGAGCTAAGTTCTTCTTGAGTAAGTCAATCAATCAATCATTTATTAACATAATACAATACAATATACAATTTAATTCAATCCATGGGTTCCTGACTAGCCGAAGCTGTATTAGAGGAACCGAGGCTTCTCCAGTAGTTTAACGTATTAGTTTAAAATAAATTTGAGTTATTTGAACTTACAATAATTTTAAACAAGGTATTCTAGTTGTGGTCAAGCTTTGGTAAATTTGTTTTTGCGTGCTATATCAATGTTCTTATGAGACATGTGTAGCATAACAAGATACCGATGACAGAAAGAAACCATGCTATGCTATGTTGAGTATTTAAGAATAGATAGAACAGCCAGTAAAGTGATCTGCGTTTTTCTAGGGTTTTCAGTGTCTAAACAAAATTGTACCCTTGTTTCAAATTAAACCGTCTCAGTTTAAATTAAATAGAAGATAAAGAGATAAAGATAAAGATAAAGATAATTTTATTTGCATAAACATGTGTAAGAAACATTTTCGTAAAGTCATAGGTATAAGGTAGTATCAACATGTTTTACCGAGTTCGGTGTACAAATACAGAAGGAATCCTTTGGATTTCCTTTGAATATTGTGTTGTACCTACCATTTCGGCGTAGTGTCGATTGTACCATTGATTAGTACCATCAATGGTACAATCGACCCAAAGTAGTGTCACTAGTACCATCAATGGTACTAGTGACACTACTTTGGGTCGATTGTACCATTGCATCGAATATATACATAAAAAAATATAATAGGGTGTTTAGTTGTAATAAATAATTCCAACAACCTGTAATAATAGATAAGTTAACCTAAACCTAAGTAACCTGTAATAATTAAGTTGTGTGTGTGAAATAAATAAATAAATAAACAATTCATTGAGGAACAAAACGTTCTAGGATGTTTATATCTTGGCCACTTTAGAGATTACAATCTTCTTTTAAATACATAACTCATTAGCTACCCATAAGTCTATACTTACGTTCATTCCTGCCGGAATGTACAATCCTTACGGAATGAACGCCAGTGTATTTGCAATAGCGGAAAGAATGACGGTATTATAACACCGCGACCCTTCAAGTCGTGTTTTATTTTGTCCCGTCGCTTATCTGTACACGGGATAAGCCGGAAGGAATGAACGTTAGTCTATGGGCCGCTATTGGAAAGCATCTTGTCTTGTCATTGAGGAACAATACCTTCTTGGATGTTTCTGCTTATAATATCTTGGCCACTTTAGAGATTACAATCTTCTTTTAAATAACTCATTGGAATGCATCTTGTCTTTCGTCGCAAACAAATGACTACATTGACCTTTCTAGTAAATTTATTCATTTGGATGATAAGTGCTTTCAATAAAACAACGTATTAAATAAATAGTATATAATTTAATAAAGGTCTCACTATAACACCTTTCGTTTGAAATCAAAACGGACTTTCTAGGATGAGTAGTTACGGAGATATGACAGTTTTAATTTTGACAGCTGTCATCGAAAAATGAGTTCTCATTAACACCTTTCGTTTGAAATCAAAACGGACTTTCTAGGATGAGTAGTTACGGAGATAAAACAGTTTTAATTTTGACAGCTGTCATCGAAAAATGAGGTCTCATTAACACCTTTCGTTTGAAATCAAAACGGACTTTCTACGACGAGTAGTTACGGAGATATGACAGTTTTGATTTTGACAGCTGTCATCGAAAAATGAGATCTCATTAACACCTTTCGTTAGAAATCAAAACGGACTTTCTAGGATGAGTAGTTATGGATCTGTCATCGAAAATCATCGTTTTCAATCTACGTACCTCTTCATAGTTTCTGCTGCCCTGGTACCTTATATAGATTTTGCTAGTATTATATTCAGCGTAAAAAAACGCGAAAACAACTAAATAAACCCGCCCAATGCAAAATTATCGTATCCGTTTAGTTATATTTTTCAGTATATCTATTGGATTTTTTTAGTTATAATAATTTGTAATAAGTGATCCTTCAATGAGGATATAATATCGAGAAAGGATTTATTATATCATAACAAAAAGGACAATTCCTTTCAAGATACAAATGCATTGAAAGTTACATTTCCGACTGTACCATAATAATCATAGTAGATCTATTTGGAACTAGTTTGGAATAAAATACATGTTTCCAACTAGTTCGATGCGTCAATCGAACTGTTTGGAAAAAAAACTTCCAAACAGTTCGACAATCGAACTACTGATCGAACTGTTTGGAATAAACGGTTTAGTTTGCCTAAAATATAAAAATAAAATAATGTTAATTAATTTAAAAATGGGTTTTATTAAGCTAATATATGGTATTCAACCCTCATTTTAAATCAACAAAAATATTAAATATTTCTGTTATTATTCAGGAATAGTTTTCAGCAAATTATTTTGTTATTATCAAAAATCAAAAATGTCAAAAATGAGGTCAAAAATGAGTAAAACTACCTCACGTGATTAATGGACGGCCCCTTATTACTTTTAATTTGTTTTTTTTTTCACGAGTAAATACACGGTATAAACTTGTATGATTTTCAATGGTACTAGTGACACTACTTTGGGTCGATTGTACCATTGATGGTACTAATCAATGGTACAATCGACACTACGCCACCATTTCATACCTGCTAAAATTATTAGATTCTTATCACTGGATAGCCTTTTTTTTATATTAACATCAATTGTATTCCACAGTCTTCAGTTTGGGCATCGCCGGCGTGGTCACAGTCGGTCTCTACTACGTGCAGAACTCCACCCAGAACCTGGTTCTGTCCTGCATCTTCGAGGCGCTCACCTCGCTCGCCATCAGTCTTGTCTTCTGTGTGCTGGTCGACTTGTTCCCTACGAATCTTAGGTATGATTACATTTATTTGATTTCATATTTTATACTTATATTAAATAGAAAGCGGATAAATATATAAATCTTAGATTACAATGCAACTTACACCTAGAGTGGGGATTGAACTCAACCTAGCCTAGAACCCAGCCTTCCAATATTACCAATTACAATCAATAAACCACTGCTATCAAGAAACTACGTCATAAGCGTGAATTTCTCCTATACTTACCTAATACTTCGGTTTAGCACAAATATTGACATCTATCATCTTTCAAAAACTTGAGCTACTTTATAGACCAAGAGCCCGTGATGGCCAGACCTTCCTTTAATTCACAAGCGTGAAAATTCTTTCATGTGTATGTCTAACATAGGTAAGAATAACCCCCAAACAACCTTTTACCTGTTATCTCCCAAAGGAACCACGATCCAGGTTTCATGTTTGGGGGTTATTCTTACCTATGTTAGACATACACATAAAATAATTTTCACGCTTGTGAATTAAAGGAAGGTCTGGCCATCACGGGCTCTTAGGTTATTAGGCTTTGATGAATCCGAGGACTGATAATTAAGATATTTGTATCCTAACCTATTTATTGTGTGCTCAGGGTAATGGCAGCAGCACTCTCCCTCACGGCGGGTCGAGGCGGCGGCCTCATCGGCAATCTGTCCTTCGGGTACCTCATCGACATCAACTGTGCCATTCCTATTGTTGTCTTCTCATCATTCCTCTTCAGTAAGTATCTTTAATTCAGTTTATACAATACGATTTATAGTGATTTTGCACCTAAGCTAAGATAATTATATACAAATATGCAATAATAAGTTAATGCTCAATGCAATGATAGAAATTACGATACAGCACCTTCCATAAAGTTTTCTAGTTATTTCCGACGGAATCGGCTTTCATCTACCGTGAACCTTTTACATGAGCTGTCAATCTTGTTGGTGGTTGGCCGACTATTCTAAAATCCTAATTAACTATGAAAAAGAACATTTCTATTTACTAATAAATATGTTTAATTTCCAGTTGCTGCAGTTCTCTGCTTCTTCTTGCCAAAGACAGGACAAGAGGCCCTAGACTAAGCGCGTGGACCCTCATAGTGCAATTAGACTTTCCAAGTAGCCGTGTGCTTTGTGTACATATCAGTTAGGATGTAAATATTTTGGACATGTTATTTATTCCAATGGTGAGAAATGGCGTATTGTGTAGACAATCGAACACAACTGACAGTCGAAAGGCGATCTTGATTCAAGATATAATCTTTTTGAACCGAGCTTATGTTGAAGGTGAAAATTCAAGATGGCGTCACAGTTGTCTTCGTTTGCCTAGCGTCAGAAACGTTTCGTATCTGACGTCGCTTTTCTGCTCAATGCATGGGTTTTAGAGCATGTATATTGAGTATTGTGGCGTCGGCACCAGTTTTAGCATTATAAGACTTATTCCCCAACACCACGGGCTAGTTTCGCCTGCAGACATACTGCTAATCCGGTTTTTTGGCGTTGTAATAGTTTTTCAAAGAGAAACGGAACGTGGTGAAACGACCGGAGCGGACCAGCCTGTGGTCTTGGCTGTTACCGTTTACTGCCTAGCAGTAAATATTCAATCTAATGTAAGCGTATGAGCATACAGTATTTTAGTGTTGACTGTGTTATTTCAATTAAATTATTATTAAAGGTTTTACCTTATACTTTAAAGGTTGTTTTATTTTTTTCTAGGTTTAAAATGACTGATAATAAGTATAGTACTGAAACCTGCATCTAAGCAATGATGTTTGGATTTTACCTATTTTAAATACCACATTTCTTTATAAGTTCCCTCTCTATACCTAATTTGTGGTGGGATTACCTTATGAACTTTGAATAAAACTAGCTATATAGAAATGTACATAATATATTAATTACAGCTTAAAAATAAAGATAGATAACAATGTTTATAATATTTTATGTTTGCTATATCTCAAGCTTAGATCAATTTTATCAATTTAGGTAGGTAGTATTTATAATAAACATTTACAACAAAAAAAAACAATACTAATAATCTTAAAAGGTGGATTGGATATAGATGTTCTTAGTTTAACAAGCAACTTCGCTTTTAATGTAACCATGCATTTAAATGGGTAACCTCAGTTAATTCAAATAGTGGATCACAATGCGCAGAGCTTAAAGCATTAAGAAATTTGCCAGGTAACTTTTCAGATCATCTTAATCATACAAAATTAATTTTAGTGGTTAAATGCTTTTAAATTCAACGTTCTGATCTATTTAAAATAGTACATAATAATAAAAAATATTTTAATCACAAAAATGGATTATTACACAAAGGGTACTCCATATTTAATTTTGTTCTAAGTCTAGTTTTTACTACATTATTGTGACACATTAGTTTTACAATCTCTACAAAATGGCGGAAATGTGTAATCTTCCAAGTTACCTGTAGCTATCCCTTTAACGTCTAGTCATCGTATGAGCTAGAGAGAGAGGGCGCTAGCGCGTGGTCTGCGCGGCGCTGGGCACCTGCGGCAGGCCGAACTCGTCGACGGGCACTCCGTCCTTGTTGCGCACGCTGTCGGCGCCGGGCTCGCGGTCCGGCGCCGCCGGCAGCGTCACCACGTCGTCCAGGTACGACGCGTCGTCGTCTAGGGCTATCTCGTCGCCTAGAAACAAACAATTAAATTAATGTTCCGAGGGAAATAAAAAAAAACACACCTGCCTGACATAAATCTGATTTTCTGTAAAATATCACAGCTACCTTGTAAACTGTAAATAAGGAATAAGGCAGATCAAAGCTTATCCTTTTTTCCAAAGAAACACAACCATTAACATGGGAACAACCATTAATGGGAGGAGTGGTGGAACATACATCAGTCACTAAAAACTAAATAAATTATTAATACATAACACAGGTCTCTTTATATTATTACATACTTTGTCCCTTTGTCCATTTATTTAAATAGAAGTCTTACATTCTTATTTTAACATGGAAATAATTCCTTGATAGTTCGCTTCACTGTATTCATGCAGTGCATGTGTCAAGTTACTAAATAACACCAACCAGATGGACAAATAATAAGTTGTTATGATGATACTGTTCTTACTAGGGCATAGAACCGGTTTTTCCCGGAACCGAAAATCCCGGGATTTCCCGGGATTTTTGGACTCACGAAGAACCGGTTCTCAAAACATTGAGAACCGGGATTTCGGTACTTTCGGGATTTATTTTTAAAGTAAATTTAAGAGAAAAATGATGCTTTTTTTTATTAAATTACTAATATTTACATAAACTATTAATTATTATAACATAAAATGAAAGGGACAAATGACTATTAATGTAGACTACAAACACTTTATAAACTTGTATTGCATAATATCAACTCAATAACTCAACAGGTTAATTATTTTATTAAAAACCGAATGTAACTATCATCCGGAGGGTGTCTACGACACAGTTAATTATTATAACTAATGCAGTCACCATCGTTTTTCAACCAAGTTTCTTGTATAAGAAAATAGTTCAAATAAAGAATTTTGATTTGATTTGATTTATTTTGTTTATTAATTATGAATTAAAATGATAGCCATGCCATGACAGTGCGAGTTGTTTTCGCGTGGTATTTAAAGTTTGTTTAGTAAATGATTACGGAAGAGGATTGAAAAATAATTCGAATTGGTAAAGTGGTGATTCTGGTGATAGACATGTCGAAAGATTTTTAAATTCTCTTCTGTAATGTGGGTTGGGTTGGGTATACATCGACTATTTACGAAAAAATCTATATTTTGTTATTAGAGCAAAGTAAAACGTATTGGTAATGTTGTGAAATTTTAATTAATAAACAATAAGTTGAAGCCATTTATTGAGCATATTTTAAATACCACGTGTTTAGTTTACCCTAGCGTGATGCCAAACCAGACGCGCCATATGATATGATATCATCATCTCAGCCATTGGACGTCCACTGCTGGACATAGGCCTCCCTATATGACTTCCAGTTATTGCGGTCGCTCGCAGCCTGCATCCACCGCGAGCCGACCGCCTTCACCAAATCATCAGTCTTCCTTGTTGGTGGACGCCCAACGCTGCGTTTTCCGATCCGTGGTCTCCACTCGAGAACCTTTCGGCCCCATCGGCCATCCGTTCTCCTCGCTATATGGCCTGCCCATTGCCACTTCAAAGAGCTAATCCGTTGGGCTATGTCGGTGACCCGCGTTCTCCTACGGATCTCCTCATTTCTGATTCGATCTCGTAGGGAAACCCCGAGCATAGCCCTCTCCATAGCCCTTTGAGCGACTCTGAGTCTGTTGATGAGGCCGATAGTGAAGCACCACGTTTCGGATCCGTACGTCATCACTGGCAACACACACTGGTTGAAGACTTTCGTCTTAAGGCACTGAGGTATTCTAGCCGAAAAGACGTTTCGTAGTTTTCCGAACGCTGCCCATCCGAGCTGGATTCGACGAGTGACCTCCTTCTCAAAGTTGGACCTACCTAATTGGACTGTCTGTCCTAGGTAAACATATGCGTCAACAACTTCAAGAGCCGAGTTCTCAACCATAACAGGGGAAGGCTCTACATGAACATTGGACATGACTTTCGTCTTATCCATGTTCATTTTGAGACCAACCCGTTGGGAGACTCGATTGAGGCCTCCGAGCATTGTGCCGAGTTCTTCCATTGAGTTTGCCATGACTACGATATCGTCTGCGAATCGAAGGTGAGTGATGTATTCGCCGTTGATATTGATGCCCAATCCTTTCCAATCCAGAAGTTTAAAGGCGTCTTCCAAAGAGGCCGTAAACAGTTTCGGAGATAAAACGTCTCCCTGTCTTACGCCCCTTTTTAAAGGAATCGCCTCCGAACTCTGTTCTTGTATTCGGACGGACATGGTGGCGTTTCTATACAAACACTTCAACACTTCATATGATATGATATGACAGAATCAAAATTCAGAACAAAACACTGTGAATAAAAGCTCTGCCTCACTAGGACGCCATGGTGACGTAGCCGGCTACGTCTCCAAGCAATTAATATTACAAAATTATTTCATTTACTTTTTACTATTATTTCATTCTAATATTCAACACCAGTACCGAAAGTACCGAAAGAACCGGGATCCCGGTATTTTTTTCGCTTCGGAACCGAAAGAACCGGTTCCTTAAATTAGGTCCGGTTCTCGATGCCCTAGTTCTTACCCAGAGCATCAAGTTCTGCAGCCAGCTCATCATCATCGATCTCTGGCATGCCGTATTGACGGCCCAGGGCTTCCTGTACCTCATCCGCTTGTTCCAGCATATCGGCCAACTCATCATTTACATCCTGAAAGCATAATATAAAAACAATAAAAACAAATTAGCAGATATTATATGTTTACCTGAAAATTAGATGATTATAAAATTACAAGCCAACTTGCCGACAGCTTAAACAAATCAGAAAATCATATTGCAATAAGAATATCATTGACATCACATAAATAAATAAATACCATCACATACCTCAATATGATCAATATTGATCTTCTTGAATTCTTTCTTCATTTGTGTAACACCATCTTTCATAGCAGCGACTGTGGCATGGGTGTCCTTGAGTGTCTGGGTGGTGTAATTAGCTTGTTCCATGTTAAATGACTGTGTTCTAAGATTTTCCAACTGTTGTTCATACCTATATCAAACAACTTTCATTATTTTCATTTAATTTGACATCTTACTTAACCCGCCGTTTGTGACCTGTATGTCTGTGAGACCGGGTGGATCGAAAAAGTCGAATAACTTTTTTACCAGTTAACCAATTGAGTTGCGATTTCGTGTACTCTCCTGATTTTGCGTACTCTACCGTCGGTAAAACCCGCGTGGGCGAGGGAGGCGGACGTGTGTGAGTTTTGGTGCCAACCCGGTGCGTGAGACCGGGGTCACAGATTACGTAAGTAAAATAGTCATAGTTAAATATGGTACAAAAATAATCAAACAAAAAAGAATACCTTTTTGTGTTTAGTTCCTATTATAATAAACATGAAAAAGCCTGATTAGGTTAAAAAAAAATGTTTTTGTTGAAAATTCTGATATTTAAAGTCAACATTAGAAATAAGTTGGTTATTTTTAATGTTTTAACTATGTAAGCCTAATAATGAATAAAGGATAACTTATTTAAGATATAACCTTGTATTATTATAAAAAAAACATAGCTTTTCAATATTTAAATAAGTAAACATTCCCTCCAGTAATACTTTTTAAGAAAATTTAATTTGAAAAACCCGGTCCGTATGACCGGCGTCACAAACCACGTAAGTCAAATTGACGTCACAAACGGCGGGTTAATGTCACACACATTATCACAGTAATATTTTGATAATGTAGCGCTGCTGTTAAGGGTTGAAAGTATATGTACAAAATATAATAACAAATCATAACACAAACCTTATTTACGTTGACTTAGCTAATGTAAATAAGGTTTGTGTATTGCATGTTTATCTCATTATGAATTTATCAAACCACAACATTTTTTAGAGTAAAATATAATAATACTAAGTGAAACTGTTTACTTTATTGATTTCATTAGCACCAAGATAGCCTCTTTAAATCTTTATATTAAATGATTTCCACAACAAATTAGCCCATGGTACCTTTTAGATGCTTAAAAGTACTAATTCGTTTCCAGGATATTACAGAAATACAGGGAACTTATTACATGGATAGATAAGGATTGCTAAGATCAGATCCATACTTGAACTTGATAACCATATCCAGAGGAAATAAATCATCAATAAGTCATGCAATAACATACATTTTTTTCTGTTTCAAAACGCGCATAGCCTTTTGTTTCACTGAGTTCTTAGCTGGACCCTCTCTCATTTTCGCCATTTGATCCTTGTATTTCCTAAGCTCTGCTTCCAGTTTTTGGACTTTTTGCTCAATGTTATTTGCTCTATCGTCAACCTGGAAAGATTTCATGAGAATCAATCTGATTAAATACGCGATGAATCATCAACAAAGATTTAGAGCAATGTTCCTTACATTTTTTATACAATCGTTTATACTTGGACCAGGTTCTTTAGGTTTACCACGACCGAATATTCTGTTCATTTTGGATAAAACTACGATCAATTTTCAATTAGAACCAATGTATTTTGATAATTTTCTTCACAACCAGTTTCTCTTTTGCAAACTCAAAAACAATATAGAGTTGGGATAACTGGGCTGGGCAAAGAATCGTTACAAAACATAACGAGATTCAAAATATCAGAATGTAGAAATCGATTTTTACAATTTTATAATATAAAATCATAATATAAAATAATATTAACTATATATTACAATAGAAAACTCTGTAGTGAAGGAGCTCTTTTTCGATTGAACTTGTATTCCAGAGGCGGTTTAAATTTATGCATATAATATTGAACTATGTGGAAATAAAATGTTTAGAATTATTAGTAGAGTTTTTATGGTACAGATGGTTCCATTATCGCATCCGTTCAATAAAAACTATTTTTCCAACATAGGTAACGAGTTTGTGGAACCACTCTATTGTTTTGTCTCCGATCTCCGATCGGATAGAACTTAGTAGAACATTTCAACGATGTCAAAAGTTTTCAAGTTTTCAATCTATTTCCTTTCAAGGTGTCATGATAGGATACAGTCGCCAACTTAGATAATAGAAACGTCGCCAATGTCATCCAATTACAATGTCATTGGCGGTTGACGTGACGGCATAATATCTTTATCCGGCTAGATTCTGAGGGCTAGATTCGCCATAATCTAAAAGAAGAAGAAAAAAACATGTTATTGTTGTCGCACTTCGCATTCGCACTTCCAAATAACTGCGAGAGAATATTTCGTTTATTTCCATGTGCTCTTATTTCACCACACTATTGGAAGCTTAACTGTTACCCTTTGACCTTTAAGACGTTTAATGAACGGAAAATGGTAAGAATTTATAATATCTAGAAACCATATAATTATAATATCTACTATGTATTGTTATTTACACATAAACAATAAAGATAATATAAGGCTTAAGAATAATTTAACTGATTAGCTAATACTTCGATATTCAGTGTAACCTGCCAATTTAACCTAAAGATAAAGTGTGAATTCTGTTTCAATTATTTAATATACCTTTTTACAGCAAAGCTCATGCAATATGTTTACTGCCCATTCAATTTGCAATGGTGGGGCTTATTGGAAATGGGATGTAAAGCCATTCACCCACTTTCCTACTCTGATAAAATATGCGGTCCTCATACTTAACCGACCAATTACACAGAATCAAAAATTCATACAAAACCTTTGGAATAATGGTGAGTTGGGTATGTCTTAGTTATTCCAAAACTACGTATTTTTAATGGAGTATTCTACTAATGGAGTTTTTATTACAGCATCAGTAAGAATCACAGTTGACGGTGGAACAAATCGCTGGGATGCCTACATACATTCACTCTCAAAAGAAGTTCAACAAACCTTAAGAAATCCTGATATGGTTACTGGAGATTT
This sequence comes from Chloroclystis v-ata, assembly GCA_963691955.1. Classification (NCBI taxonomy): domain Eukaryota; kingdom Metazoa; phylum Arthropoda; class Insecta; order Lepidoptera; family Geometridae; genus Chloroclystis; species Chloroclystis v-ata. Next base: position 1,665,664 of record OY829902.1, on the reverse strand, counting down.
TGACTCAATAACAAAAGACATTCTGGAGATATACAAAATGAAAGGTTGTAAGGTGAACTAATAACCAGAAGCATAACCTAGGTTATAAGTTATGATGATACCTACTGTTCTTATATTTTAATAGAGGTTCCCTTCATTAAAAGAAATAAGGCTCCTAGAGGAATTACGTAATGTAATCCAATGAGCTTAATTTATTTAATATTAAAATAATTTACTATTTAAAATGCTCAATAGGTTTAATAAATAGTAATTGAAATAATTTTATTTACTATCTAGATAATAAACACTCCAGATCAAAATTACACAGACTTCACAAAGGCTTTGATAGAGCTCAACAACTTTAGTCAGGAATATGAATATGAGGTATGATTATTTTAACATATTTAACTAAAGAATTCTGTACAAAAACTGTTAAATGAAAATCGGATAGACTTTTATTTGTTTATTATTTTATCTAGATTTTATACTACCATAGCTGTGAAAATAATATCAAATGCTTTTTATTTTCAGATTGACCATGTAATAGTAATTGGTCAAAACTCGGGCAGAGTTGACCACATATTAGCCAATATACAAACTCTATATCTAGCCAAAGACAATAGCATTATTAACCCTAAAATGCATGTGTATATGATATCAGATGATGCAATATCCTGGCTTATTTCTCCAGGAAAACATTTAATAAAAGTTCCTGAAGAAACTAGATCATTTAAAAAATCTTTTTGCTCTTTGGTGCCTATCGGAGAGGCGTGTGAGAGTACTACAACAAGAGGATTAAAGTGGAATTTAGGTATATTGCTTTGAGTCAAAATATAATGTAGCTTTTGGTCTGGTTAAGCTGGGCATAAACCTTAGGCATTTTATTTTAATGAGATTACTTTACTACCCAGTTCTGATTTAACTACAAAAATAATTTTAAATCTTTTTTCAGAAAATACAAAGATGATGTTTGGTGGTCTAGTGAGCACTTCAAATGCATTTGATGGATCTGAAGAAGTCTCTATTGAATGCAGCCACACACTGCTATGGTCAATGAGAGTACCCACTCTGGGTAATGCACTTGCCACAGTCACCAATGGCAACAAATGAAGCACTATTGTTACAGTAGTGACTAAATAGGTGTAGGTTCAAGGTAATGGTGTTGGAAATAACCCTCCAGTGCTCTAGAATTCAGTGATTAAAAAAAAAAGTGAACTAAATTTATTTTATGACTAAGTACTTAAGTACATCTAATTCATCTTGTTGGTTAGACCAATAAAATTATACTTTTATTTATGTTTTATATAGAGTATTAAATTTTTATTGTTTATCAACGTTATTTATTTAATATCGTGAAATAAATAATATTCCAGCATTTATTTTTGTTGGTTTTTCTATTACCTACCTATCGCTTAAATTTCAATAGAAAGTCAATTAAATATTAATCTTAATGCAGTTACCGATACTACTGATTTGTAATATAATAGCGGTTTCCGTTTTACTTTTATTTAGTCAGACTTTAGAATTTTTAAAAGTAATTTATGTACATTATTTAGCAATGCAGTTTAGCTCGCACTTCAACCTCAGAAGAATTAAGACCCCTCGCAAACTGCAGACTTTCTATCGGCCGATAGTTTGGTCGGGCTTATAATCAGTATGAAGATGTATGCAAGTCCGCATACTACAACGATTTGGTATCGGCCGATAAATAAGTTTGATAGGCTTCTCAACTGCGTTCAAACTGAAAGATGATCAAACTATCGGCCGACTGCTATATTAGTATGGAGCTCCTTGCAAGCGCGCACACTGACCGATTGTTTAGTCGGCCGATGGTTCACTTCGCTCCGAGTTTTGGAGCCGGAAGGTCGTGCATTCTTTCATTATGTCCAATTCTACTCAATCGCTCGTTGTAGAAACGTAATCTAATTTTAATTTTCGGGTAATCTAGTAATTTTTAATGCATCGTGTAAAATTTTCCATTTAATAATCTAGTACCTACTGTAGATGGGATGCACACAATACTCTCAGACTCTCTTCTTGATTTTTCTCCTCCGTTGTATGAGAGCAATTATAATATTTCTGGACAATATTTTCCTACGAGAAACTTCCATTATGCGACCGCTCTCTTCAACGGTAGCTTAAAAACTGAATATTAGAGATGTGTAGGTGCCATGAGTAATGCATTACGCGTAATGTAGCAGGACCGCGTACTGTAACAGTACCTATAGCCCGACAAAATTTAGCATGACACATGGCATTACCCACTCCTCCACTGTCCGTGGGTACTTTAGTCCATATTGCTGCCTGTCGTATTAAATGTCACTGTCAATAATTATTCTAATCTATGGTGAATTAATCTATGGTATAAAAAAATAATTATAAAACAAAAAGTAAAAGAAATCGTACAAAAACTCAATTATTGTATTATAAAGTTGATTTTTAAATACGCCAATATTATTGGTAATTATTGGGGTAAAGTATGAAGGGAAATCAACTTTTTAAAATAAAGGTTTAATAAAAATTTAAATTATAGTCTGAACGCGATAAGAATACGTTTAGGACACATGTCAGTTTGACACGTTAGTGATGGGCACAACATAATGAGTTCGTAACCGTTCCTCCAAAATGAACCGCCGCGTTATTTTTAAGATTATTTTCGTTTTAAATTGGCGGAATCATTTAATATTTATATTTTAGTAATTTAAGTGGAAACCGACTGTTTTAGCGTCACAAAATGGCGGCCCATAACGCCATTTGGGGTTATTATTTTAAACACAAATATAAAAATGCCACTTTCTTTCGCGCGTTCGGTTTGGTCGTAGTTTTATTCTTATATTTAATAAAATCTTATAGTCCATTATTTTCCAATTCTTAAACGTATTATTTTTAAAATATAACTGTAACAGATAACGATACTGTTGTTGCCTGTTATTTTTAGCACAGCACTACCTACAAATATAAAGCACTGACATAACCTTGTAATAGCGCAATATTATCGCAATATTATTACGCAGATTTAGAAAAATATTGTATAAAATAATAATATTGTATTAAATGCTATATGACGCGGTACCAAATGTCATGTCATATGGCATGACATTAGAGAGTACTGTTTTGCGCATCTCTACTGAATATCGTCGGCCGACTGTTGGCTAGTTTGCGCACTCACCACCAACCCAACTGTTTAGTTGGCGCAGTGTGCGCGCTAACAGCCCAACCCGACCAAAATATCGGCCGATAGAAAGTCTGCAGTTTGCGAGGGGTCGTGTATAATCTAAGACTGCGTGTGTTTTTTAATGTTGACTTTGACATTTTATAATATAAAAAAAAAATTGATTGACGTTTTGGCTACTAACGAACATCAGCTGTTTTTTGTTTTTATTTCTGGTCCTAAACTACCGCTCGTCTATTTGTAAATAAATACCGTAAATTTAATATTCATGTCTTTGAGGATACTGCATCGTATATGTAAGTTCTCATTTACTTTCATGTACTCAAGGGCACATCGCTTTTAGAATTATGGCTTTATTTCATAAGTTTGGACTAATTAAACTTATAAGTTAAATTAATCCCACCAATATTTTATCCGCCTTGAATTATTATAAACTTCGAATTCAATACAAACATCTCACGGCGTCCTTTCGTGGATAGTTTGAATAGGTAGTACCTAATTCATGTTTGCAGCACAGTATTTATTATATTTGACATGTTTTAGCCCAAAACCAATTCCAAAGAAAGATGTCTTCAGCTTCCGGCGCAGGCGTAGTGGAGAATGTGATAAGAAATAAACTAACCTCACAACTCGGCACAAAGCACTTGGAGGTGATCAATGAATCCTACATGCACAATGTCCCCAAGGGAGCGGAAACACATTTTAAAGTTGTAGTTGTCTCTGATGCGTTTGATGGACTGGCGTTGATTAAGGTATTTCCTATTATTTTAATTCATGAAGTTAACCTAATGACTTAGGCATTAGGTTCCTGTGGTGTCATTATAATAACCCATACTATTATCTCACTACTGGGTATGGAAAATTTCATATTACTTTCGTTACCAGTTTCATGATCTTCTTCGTTTACTTCAAATATTTGCTGCTGTAGTGGGCTGAAGATGCCTGGACTTGTATTCAAAATTGTTTTATCTTCATCTTCAATCTACAACCTCTTTAGTGTCCAATATTTTTATTTTACAGAGGCACCGCTTAGTAAATGATATACTGAAAGAGGAACTGCAAAGTGGTGTACATGCTCTATCAATAATAGCTAAGACTTCTAAACAGTGGGAAGAGAGTGATAAAGTTGTGGAGAGCAGCCCAACATGCAGGGGTGGCTTTGGAAAATAGTGACAAAAATATATTGCTCAGAATTTCACATTCAAAATAACTATGAAATGAAAGTGTCTATGTAACTGTTACATTTAAACAACCTAATAAATTAGTTTACGTTTTATTTACTGACTTACAATATTGTTTTAAGTGTATCAGTAATCTAGCACCCATAACATAAGTTAGATGTTGCTGTAATTATATATTTATTTTCTTGTATACCAAAAATAACTGTAGGAAATAAAAACAAGATATTAAGTAGAAAATTGTATTTCTTAGAAATATCTAGCTACTAAAAATTCACACATAATTTGAAATTACAATGTCAACTAGAATTAAAACATGTAGTTGAAATCTACAATACAATACTGATTTTAAAATATTGAGACTTGATTCTGTTCTAGTCTTACATAACTCACTAATACAATATTGTACATTATTTATATCTTACAGATATTATAAAAGATCCTCAATAACTCAAGCTTACAAGACGATTTAGATTGTGATACAGATATTATATTAAGTCATATAAAATCAATGAATTTGCATCATATCACCTGCTACTGTGACAAGATAAGTGACAGACAAGATAATAATACATCATATAGTTATGATTTACATATTAATAAATAAGATATCATCAGATCACAAGTAATTGTTTGTTCTGATAATTTTCATTAACACTATCTGCGCCCCAACACTCTCGTATCAACGGCACAATGTGGCGGGTTTGATTGGGCATTTGAAATTGTTAATAAGTATGTATATCTACGTCAATTTTTGTATATAATCCTCACAATAACTTCAAACACAGATCCAGAGTTGATTCACCGCACTATTCACAAGCGCGGTTAGTTGTATCAGAGGTTGTAGTTGTCGAGTCGCAACTTGCCCTCATTCTCCGTGAGGTAAAGTATGTCTGCCATCGTTTGTTCTGCTATCGCTTCTTCCGCTTTCTCCGACATCTGCGAGTACAAAATTATAAAATTTAAAAACTTTACTAATTAGCTTCTCAATATAAAAAATAGGTCTGAATCTCTTCAATTACTTCGCTTGCCCAACGATTTGGCGAACGCTTTAAGTTGGTACAGTACGCAGAACGCTGCTGTTACCTTTCCTTTGGTATACAACGTAAACAATACATGTGAACACGTTCGACGGATCGGCTTGTAATAAATAAATACCAAAATAACTCACCGGCCGATACTTAAACTCCGTGGTCGGTGGATACTTGAAGTTCGGTCCAAAGTTGACGCTAACGGTCACATTCTTGTGCAAAGACACGGTCGGATAGTAACACCCGCGGTAGATATCCGAGAACGCCTCGCCTTGACACTCGCCATTCTTGAAGAAGTAAATTTTGCTGCCGACCAAAGGCTTCAGGTTGTTCAGAGACTCTTGGATGTTGTCTTTGTCTTCGTAGTATAGATGGCTCTTAAATTTTACTAGAGGCTGGAAAAAAAAGTTTTATTCTATTAATAATCTACGAAATTAATAGTACGACAAACACAAATTCAAACTGCCTCTTAAGTTGAGTAATAATAAATAACCACATAGAAACATCTAGCCATGTGTTAAGCTCGAAGCTTGTGTAACGGGTGCTAGATTTCTGGTAAACTTACCTAATATTAATTTTTGTTCCGAGGTGGGAATCGAACCCACAACCTCCTGCTCCTGCAACGCAGGCAGACCTTCGCCCGATGCGCCACAGGTCGTCAAGTGATTTAGTCCGTATTCGTCCCGTGATAATCGGCCCGCATTTAAAAATCTTCATTCGTCCCGAATTGATGTCCGTATTCGGCCCTAAATAATATTTTTATTTAAAAATCTGCTTTCGTCCCACTTTTTATATCCGTATTCGGCCCTATTAGTATTTAGTTGGTTTATACATTGATGTTATTGTCTTCTGACAATCAGTCTTTGTCAGTACTGGATCGGATTAAAATGCGCCCACGTTGTCTGGCCGTGTGGAAAAAAATCACCATTAGAATGCTATATTATCCCCGAAGGAAATGGGCCACTAATATAACCGGGTCGGCTAGCACTTAGCAGACATAATATAACTAGGATCACAAACTCACGCGGTCCTTGTAAGTGTTGGGCGTGTAGGTGTTGGCGGCGCCCTCCGGCATGGCGACGAGGAAGCCGAGCGTGTCGCCCTCGCCGTACCCGGCGCTGTAGTGCTTGCCGCGGGACTCGTGGAACCTGACAACGGATTATTACATTAATACATCAAACTTTCAACATTTCCGTGAGATATACTATTCATTTTATAACAACGGGAATTACTCACGTATTTACACAGGAGTTAAACAACTCTCGGATATGTATAGTGGATTTTGGCAACTGTTAAGTTACGTTTAATATAAAATAAATGACAAAATAAACGTAACGGCGGTACCTGGTGCCCTTGCGGCTGCGCCACGAGTATCCGAACTTGTCGTACCCGAGCGGCGCCTGCAGGTTGGCGTAGCCGCGGCCCCAGCCCAGCCGCGCCGCCGCGCCCTCCGGCATCTCCTCCACGCTGGCCTCCCAGTACCAGCACCCGCCCCACACACCTAGCGAACAACAACAACTATTGAAATTATAGAACACAGCTCAGGGTAGATACGGGTTAAGCTAGACACTGAATCACCTGAAAACATGATACAATTCCTGTAAAGATAGTGTAATTTTAATGAATAAATAAATAAATAAATGTTGATGACAATTAAATCAAAACAACTAAAATAGAGCAGTGGGCACAGCGGCCGGTACAACCAGCCGGGGATGTGCGCTTGTATCTCACCATGGGTGGCTCGCAGCATGCAGTAGCCGCGCTCGCCCGTGACGCACAGGCGGTCCTCGGAGACGCGCAGCTGCGGCGCGCGGTCGTGCAGCGCCAGCAGCACGCCGGCCGGACACAGCGGCCGGTACAACCAGCCGGGGATGTGCGCTTGTATCTCACCATGGGTGGCTCGCAGCATGCAGTAGCCGCGCTCGCCCGTGACGCACAGGCGGTCCTCGGAGACGCGCAGCTGCGGCGCGCGGTCGTGCAGCGCCAGCAGCACGCCGGCCGGACACAGCGGCCGGTACAACCAGCCGGGGATGTGCGCTTGTATCTCACCATGGGTGGCTCGCAGCATGCAGTAGCCGCGCTCGCCCGTGACGCACAGGCGGTCCTCGGAGACGCGCAGCTGCGGCGCGCGGTCGTGCAGCGCCAGCAGCACGCCGGCCGGACACAGCGGCCGGTACAACCAGCCGGGGATGTGCGCTTGTATCTCACCATGGGTGGCTCGCAGCATGCAGTAGCCGCGCTCGCCCGTGACGCACAGGCGGTCCTCGGAGACGCGCAGCTGCGGCGCGCGGTCGTGCAGCGCCAGCAGCACGCCGGCCGGACACAGCGGCCGGTACAACCAGCCGGGGATGTGCGCTTGTATCTCACCATGGGTGGCTCGCAGCATGCAGTAGCCGCGCTCGCCCGTGACGCACAGGCGGTCCTCGGAGACGCGCAGCTGCGGCGCGCGGTCGTGCAGCGCCAGCAGCACGCCGGCCGGACACAGCGGCCGGTACAACCAGCCGGGGATGTGCGCTTGTATCTCACCATGGGTGGCTCGCAGCATGCAGTAGCCGCGCTCGCCCGTGACGCACAGGCGGTCCTCGGAGACGCGCAGCTGCGGCGCGCGGTCGTGCAGCGCCAGCAGCACGCCGGCCGGACACAGCGGCCGGTACAACCAGCCGGGGATGTGCGCTTGTATCTCACCATGGGTGGCTCGCAGCATGCAGTAGCCGCGCTCGCCCGTGACGCACAGGCGGTCCTCGGAGACGCGCAGCTGCGGCGCGCGGTCGTGCAGCGCCAGCAGCACGCCGGCCGGACACAGCGGCCGGTACAACCAGCCGGGGATGTGCGCTTGTATCTCACCATGGGTGGCTCGCAGCATGCAGTAGCCGCGCTCGCCCGTGACGCACAGGCGGTCCTCGGAGACGCGCAGCTGCGGCGCGCGGTCGTGCAGCGCCAGCAGCACGCCGGCCGGACACAGCGGCCGGTACAACCAGCCGGGGATGTGCGCTTGTATCTCACCATGGGTGGCTCGCAGCATGCAGTAGCCGCGCTCGCCCGTGACGCACAGGCGGTCCTCGGAGACGCGCAGCTGCGGCGCGCGGTCGTGCAGCGCCAGCAGCACGCCGGCCGGGCACAGCGGCCGGTACAACCAGCCGGGGATGGGCTTGCCGCTCCATTCGTTGCTCTCGTCGAATTCCTATCGGGGATCGACGATCATTTAAGGATTTTGGGCGTTTCCAAGGTTTCTAATATTCTGTTACTTACTTAAAAACTATAAACTACAAAAGAACCCAAGTTAGGTTGCGAGTCTGAGCGCTCGATTTATGCCCGGTTCCTATAACAACAAAACGGTTCGTTTTACCTATGGACAGTTAATTAACCTACCAGGCGTAAGCTAAAACGTTACTAACGGATGGGATAGTAACCGATAACGCTTCGTAGCTGTATTGTATGGAAATGGCGTTTCTATAACAATGAATCAAAATCAACAATAAATAAAATAAATTGATTTTAAAACACGAAAGGAATAAGTATGTCCTGTTGTTAAAGCAGGTACCTACATTTCTTAAGGAATACCATCATGGAGCCAAGATCTCATAAGTACCTACCAGTAATCTTGTCTCAGAACACTGATGGACGCTCTCGGGGCTGCACGTTAATTGATAGAGAACACTCGGACACTGCATGGATAGTAGCAAGGATATTGGTTGGTAAATCTCATAGAATAAAATAGAATATTTTATTAAATAGTTATTTTACAGTGTAAAACCAATTATAACTACCTTATGCTAACTTATGACTAACTAAAACGAATCTAACACAATAAAAATAAAAAACAACAAAACGTACAAGATTATTAGAAAGGGGCAAGGTTACGTTGTAATCTTGTAATTTTTCCCATACCAATTTCTAATAATTTAGAAAACTTAAGTGAGAGTCAAGCACTATAAAATAACAAATAGTAAAACGTACAAGTCTTCTGATACTGAATACATGTTACTTAAATCACAAATACATTAACTAAAACAAAAAATTTTACAAAATATAATATTGATTACATTATTACTAATATTATTAATTAAAACGTAGATAAACTGTTAATGATTTATGTACTGATTATTCACTCCGCTGCTCAACGTTAGATAGTAATGCATTGCTAAATGTAGTATACGTCTGAGCAGCAGAGTTACAAGTCCAACCATACCAGACATACAAACAAAGAAAGATAAAGAAATGGATAGTACCCATATAAACATTTACAAATGTACCTCGCAAATTTCCGCTGTACTCTCTCAATCATGATAGAGTATGTGGCCTCTCGTGGATCCCATGTAATTGAGCTGAATTCGAGTTTGCTACGCACGAAGGCATTGTACAGCAGAATAGCAATCTCTACATTCTTGAATTGGGAACTCATAATATAATAGTAATATTATACGAGAAAGACGCATTCTGTTTGCACAGTATTACAAAAATAGTTGTACCTACGTATTTATTTGTGTTTGAACTGGATTTACTAAATACACTTGACAAAAATACACTTTTAAAAAATTAAGTCTCGCGCTAACTGTACTAAAATGCATATATTTAGGAATTTAAAAAATTTGGGCCGAATACGGATACAAAAAGTGGGACGAAGGCGGATTTTTAAATAAAAATATTCGTTAGGTCCGATTGCAGACAACAATTTGGGACGAATGATTTTTTGTGCAGACCGAAGAGACGGGAATGAAATATTAAATTTTATTCAAATAGCTAGGTACTATTTTTTTTTATTTAATTGTATCTTCAACAATTGTATTTCTAGGCCTTCTTATTAAAATATTTTGCAATGGCGAGATTGCGTTCTAGTCGCCCATCTCCATTCACTCTTCTTTTGCCTGGAAATAAAAAAAATAGGTACTTAATTTATTTTAAGCTTAACTTCTAGAGATTTTAAATACTAGAAGAACTTTTGTTTATATGTATTACCATTACTTTGAAGAGATTTTGCCATCATAGACATCCCCAAATAAAAATTTTGCACCTACATTGCACCCACTGTTTTCATCTTCAATGGCAGTGAATCTTCTCTTTTTTGCAGAAACAAAATAACAAAATAATTTTTGCCTATACTTTTGTTCCACAGACAAAGAGTGTAACATGTGACCAAAAACCAACGCAAGGCAAAATAGTTACAGATATCGATGATCTATACATAATCCTTAGCAGGCCATATATTCTGCTCAGATTAAGTTGCAGGCATAAGCTAGTGTCAAATGTAATCTGTGTACCTTGTACACACTCTTGTGTGGTACTTGTTTCTTCACTAGTGGTGTCCCAGTCCGACAGTTGCTCCGAGGCAGATTCATCCAGGTGTTCATTTAGCTCTTCTTCAGCAGTAACCTCGTGTTCTATAGAAGTGTTGCCACCCGCTTTCTCATCACCACCAAGTGGCAACATAATACCGGAGCAAGCACCACTCATAATGTTTGCTACATCATCCAAGATTTTATCTGGTGTAATGTAGTCTGCCTCCGTCTGCACCAAAATATAATTTTCAATTTACCAAGATTAAGACTGTAATAATAATAATGTCAACCCAAATACCAAGAGAGTAAAATACCTATCCAATTCCACAAGTCCATGCAAATAAATAAAAAGCTTTTTTCTCAGTATCTACTCTACAGAGTCATTAGGTGCTTCTATTTTCTATTATTCCCTTATGCTAGTTTAGTGTTTATAAAAGTTAATTACCTTTAAATTGTTCATAAGAATTTGTTGGGATCTTTTGCGGGACCCTTTTTTTAAGTTATCCCATTTCAGCTTGAGCTGATCTTTATTCCTCGGGCTGCTGCTACACTTGGCGTTGAAGTCGGCCGTCACCTCGGTCCACGCCTCTTCCTTCAGCTTGTTGGTGGCGGCATTGGTCTCTTTGCTGATCAAAACCGGGTATTTTTTTATTACATCAACGAAGTAAGCCACTTCATCCCTGTGCATAGGCTTTTTGTTCTTCTGTAATAGAAAATATGTCTATCATATTGTTTATAAAGTCACAAGATACCTAATGCGCTCTACACACCAAAGCCGGCGGCCCGCCGGCACAGCCCGGCGGGTTAGGCCGCCGGCCTTATTTTGTACCATGATTGTACAAAATAAGGCCGGCGGGTTGGGCCGCCGGGCTGTGCCGGCGGGCGGTGTGTAGAGCGCTTAATAATTTTCGATTTCTTTATCTTTTTAACAAAAGCGTTGGGCATGCCCAACGCTTATTTAATAAGCTTTATTAGTGATAAAAACTTACTGGGGTAATATCTATGTCTTATTTAAGAACTCAATAAATCTCAATGCTTTCTTCAATATTTTTCACCAATTTTCAATTTCACGAAATGGCGCGATAAAACGGTGACGTTCCGTTTCACTATAGCAATCATTAGCAATATTTAAAGAACATGAAAATGTCTCGAAATTAATTAGTCCTTAACGTAACTCAAACCTCAAAAATAAATTTAATACATTTATATACTTACATTTTACATAGTTATCATATTATTATTTGTAAAAATAACACTTTCGTGATACCACAAAACTTGTATTCAATTATTAAAACGAAACGTTTAAAGAGGGCCATCGGTAGGCGACAACCGACGACTGTCCGTAGGACCGGTAGGAGAGCTCTGAGCATTGTGAAACACTATGTAACGACTCGTTAGTGGTTAGGTGGAAACGTGTCGTAGCTCTTACCGATGACTGTCCGTTGTTTATAGAAACCGGGCATTAGACACGCTCAACTTGGATACACCGATATCCGTCTTTATTTCAGGTGTATTCTATGGAATAAGTATGAATTGAGGCAGCTTCAAGGCCGCTAGGTCTGCACACCGGCCCTTGTCGACCAAGTGACCTATAAGCTAAAAACTGAAAAAGAGTGAATGATTACCTGTCTAAACGGTGCGTGAGGGTCAGGCTCGGCCAGGATGTACCGATAGCCGTCCTTGTTGAAAGGGTGCTCCGTCGGGTATCCATGAGACGGCAGCTTCAGCGCCGCGAGGTCCGCCGTCCGGCCCTTCTTGCCGAGCGGCGCGCCGGCGTCCGAGGCGCCGCCCACCGCGGGCCGCCGCTTGCCTTGCCTTCCCTTCACGTTGCCCGCCAGTGGTACTGGAAACGATTGTGTTATTGATTGTACAATTTATGTGTGTAAAACTTAATGTAACCCAAACATTTTGCATAAAGATATTTTGTTTGTTTGTTTGGAAACAAATTTAAGTTGTAACTCGTTCTGTTCTGAAGTGCATATCGTATCTAACGATATGATGAGGTGTGAGGGTGTTTGGTACATATATAAACAGCCCACCCTGCTGCTGTCTTCTGGTATAAAAACCCCCTAGTCAGTTTGACATTTACGGAATGTAGTAGATACTTACTGTAACCTTAAGCCCTAATTTCACCAAGCTCTGTTTGTTAGTTAAACATCCATTAAGTAATTAACAGTCCATAAATATACGTAAACTGACAGTGATTAAACATGACGGGATGTTAAACAAACAGAGAGTGGTGAAATTAGGTCTTATACTCCTAGAGAATTTATATAAAACACTACGTTATCAGACGCCTTGGTGATCGCAGTAAATTAGAACAGTACACGAAATAATTACAATTCTTTGGTATACTTTTTTGTGAATAAAAATATTATTTATACTACATAGAAAGTTTTTTAATATGCCCAAATATACCTGTGCCTGTGTGTGTAGGTACCACAGAAACCAAAAAACAACTTAATGTTTCCAAATATGCCTATCTATGCCTGCGTTTATACCAAAGAAAGGCTATTATGTCTACATTACATGCATTAAAAAAACCAGCCTAATGTCTGGGGTTAATTTTTTATTTGATAACTTGTCAATTCAAAAGGTGAAAACCAGAAGAATACTAATGATGAATGCGCAATACGAGGGGGTATTCATTACGTATAAAGCGTTAGTTATTGTTTAGCCAACATTCCAGTGTGACGATTCTACTACGCGACACACCACACTACATAACACCAAGCGAAAATACTACGTCAATAGTGATCCTGTAATTTACGCAATATTGACCACAAAACTTAATTCCCTGTGCGAATATCAACAGCAATAAGTAGTTCTCTAGTTTTCCTTTATTATTTAGGTACTCGTATTATTGTTCCGAAACTTTATGCATTGGTTGGATGTTGTGGCTACGAAATTTATTGACGCGATCGGGAATCCCTAATAATAATTACTGACAGTTTCCTAATAGTACCTATACACGCGGCTATTATGTATGATTTTGTTCATAGTGACTACTCAATATGCCTACGTATTTAGAAATATTTTATGTTTGTTTGTTTTAAAATATAATTGGTACATTTTTACATGAGTTTTATTAAAGTTAAGCTGGTAAATGTTTACTTTTTTAGTTCACTATAGGCAACCGTCATGTATATTCGTTTAATGGTTGTAAATCTGAATTAAAGAAAATAAAACTACATTTTAGTAACATACCTACATCCTTATCATTCATAATATTTTAGGGTCAAATAAATAGCTTAGAAAAATAATGACTATACTTAATATTTTTCTTCTGTGTGTATGTGTACAGACAGACAGACACACAATTCAATAAATAGAAAATTTTAAATGGAAGCACAATGGATTAAAGGGAATCGTTTTTTAATTTAAACGTCGCTGTTTTAACTTTTAACACCATAACTGTTTAAGAGATTTTCTTTCTAAAGCAGTCATTAAGCCATAAATCCTATAAAGCTTGAGTTACAGTAGTATTAAAGTAAATGCCATTTTCTAATAATTAAAGATTTAAAGATTTAAAGATTTATGTCATTTATTTCCATAAAATCCTAAAGATCACTTGGACAAGTCAATAAATACAAATTCATTATTAAAACTTAACATTAAATAAAAATATACAATGGAAACAATGTTGACATAAAAATATGTTTCATTTTTTTAAGCACTGAATTGAGAAACATAAAGAACAATCAGCTCATATCTGAATTTATTACAATAATCTGTTAGTTTTTTTATTCTTTAAGATATTGGAGCGGATTCCATCCCATGCAGTTTTATCTTCTAAATACTCTGATATTTTATAATACGATTTTGAAATAAGAAGTTTTTTTACCAAGTTTTTAAATTTAGTGATAGATAATTCTTGCAATTCTTTGGGAATCTTGTTATAGAAGCGTATACATTGCCCTTTAAAAGATATATTAACCTTATGTAGCCTAGTAATATGTAAAGCTAGTTTTTCCTTATTTCTAGTATTAAAATTATGTCTATTACTTTTCTTAATTAGTATATCTTTTCAAATCTATATGTACATTTTCATGGATAATTTATAAACAAAACATGAAGGTATGAGTAGGTAGAAAATTAATTATACCGAGCTCATGGCAACGCGCGGTAGAGGTATTTAGCAATTTTACCTGAAACAACAGGGATGAATCACTCAGTAGGCACACAGTAAACGCTTTAAAGCCAGCGTTACGGGGTGTCAACACCAGTGCGTTCCGATATAGAGGCCTGGTTGCCTGATTGGACTTATAACTTGTGAATTGTTTAAATTAATTACGAAAAGTAATAAAATTAAATAAAATGGCTGATCTCAAGCAATACGAAACCCCACTTGACGTCGACGAGGTCGACGGGAACATGTTAGGAACGGTTAAAGAAGCTATCGCAGTTGTCAAGAAACCAATCAACGAGACCATCATAAAAGCAGGTTTCAGCCAGTCACAGATATTGAAGAACCTTGTCGGGTGGGATTACGAACAGATGCAACAGCATGAACCAGAAGTCGAAAAGCTCAAGTTGACATTCATGTGCCCAATACTAGAAGCTTCGTTCAAAATTGGAAATGTTGCTGAACTTCTTCCGAAAGCACCGGGGTACAAAATAGACGAACCACTCATTATATTCATACACGGCTTTACAGACAACCCCACCCAATGCAACTTCGGCGTTGTGAATGAAGCTCTTCAAAGCCAAGACAATTACAACATTCTGGCACTAGACGCAAGCTCTCTAATTGATTCCTGGTATCTACGCTCCAGTACCTACGTTCGATTCATCGGTGAAAAGCTGGGAGAATCGCTTGCTGATATGGTGAAATCCGGGTTGAAGCCGAAAAACATCTACTTAGTGGGGCACAGTTTAGGCGCCCACATAGCCGGATTTACGGGAAAGACTTTCTTTGCATTAACTGGGAGTTTAGTGGGTCGCATCTCTGGACTGGATCCCGCGGGGCCGGCCTTCAACAAGGAGGACAGTAGCCAGAGACTCGCCTCCACGGATGCAGAGTTTGTTGACGTAATACACACCAACGCTGGTGTTTACGGGATATCCTCGCCCGTGGGTCACGTGGACTTCTTCCCGAACGGAGGTAAGCGACAACCTAACAGCTTACTGGAGTCCCATTCTCACAGTCGCGTTGTGGAATTATTCGCGGAGTCTGTGAGGAACCCGGAAGCTTTCCCGGCGAGAGCTAGCAACCATTGGAAAGAGTTTAAGAAAGACGTTTGCGATGGTGATTTGGAGGCAGATTCCGATGTAGTTTATATGGGTTATGGATGTAGCCGGGATAGCTCTGGGCGCTATTACCTCCGCACCGGTGGGGAAACGCCCTACAGTATGGGCATGGATGGGCTTAAAGGAAAAAAAGAATAGTTACCTACAACATATCCTACCTAGTATAGCATTTACTACAAAATGAAATTAACGCTTATAACAAACTCTATTAAGCTGTTAACAAAAGACTGACACATTATATGTATTTCGAAAAGAAACATGTACTTTACATTGTAGTGAAATCTGACGTTAATAAACAAATGTATTACCTTCTATATAAACGAAAAATCTTGGGATTTTTAATGTTGTTGTAATAACTAACAGGTAACAAACATCGCAATTAATAAAAGGTTCGCCTCCTACATATAAAATTTCGTGAAACTATAAGCAATAATGAAACTATAGCATTCAATTTATGGTTATTATTTATTGTATTTCAGAAGATTCTTGATAAGACTTCCATATTTTATTATTTTTTTGTAATAATGTTGATATGAAATAAAGTACGTTCGTTGTAAACTGTCTAAATTTAATTACCATGACCGAATGGTTTCTCCGTAAATGTCTTTTCCTTGCCTCATAGTTTCTAAGGAATAAGAAAGGCATTATAAGGATAGTTGCATTTGAACATAATATTTTACTATTACCTACTATAAAAAGTAAATGAATGAATTTTTGTACTAAAAACAAAGTCATCTTGTAAATAGTCAAATACATAGGTTACATACTAGTAACATGAACACGAATAAAATTAATTAGCGTGTACAATACGACGAGAAGTTAGTTAAGCATTTCTTACCAAATTTCCAATCCAGTTACACAAAACACGTTACGAGTCTTCCGAGTGTCAACTGATATAGAATCTAATCAGAAAGGTCACGAGTAACAACTCCATCCACAGCTTAGCGTGGCCTAGCCAACTTCAGGTCAAACAACACATTATCGATTTCATTAAAATAGACATTCCCACGCAAGCCTTTACCTGACTTTAACCTGACGTTAATACGCGATTGTCTTTAATAATTTTTCAGAGGTAGGTATAGTAAAACCATTCTAAAAATGAACTCCCCTCCACAAAACCGTGATGATTTCAACGTGTGAGAGGAAATACAGAAAAACAGAATACACAGAAAAAAAAAATACAGAATTCGGTAGAGGGGCGTTCATTTTAGAAATGGTTTTACTATACCTACATTTGATTACTTGTGGTTTCGGTAAGACTGAAAAGGAGGTTAATTTATTACGTCCTGTTAGTCCTTGGCCTACATTATCGATGCATTTTTTGTATAAAACATTTATTCCTTTACCATTTAAGCATAAAACGAGAATTCAAGGTAAAATCTTCCCGGGTAAAAATTTGAATTACATTTTCATAAAAAATTGCAAATACAAAAAGTTTCTTTTCAATAACAAATATTAAAATAATCACAACAATATTTAGGATCCTCTTTTAAGTATTTAAATACGAGTACTTTATTAGAATGTCACGGTCTTCCTTAGCTTAGGTACATTAACCTAATACAATACAATAAATACAACTACGAGAACATTTAATACTATAAAGACTAAAATAAAGCTTAAATCAATAATTAAATACACTTTATGCTATGAAAATCAAAAATACTCTTAGGCATTTGGCCAACAGCAGCATAAAGGACTTTAAGACGTAATAGGCTAAATAAACCAGACGCTCTAAATCCCAAATTCACAACGTGCACTACCAACATGAGATGCCAATGATATACATATACATATTTATTGGTTTGATTGATGACACTTTTCCAAATAATAAAATTATTATAACACTAATTAAAAACACAAACAAGGATTTTACCGTATTGTTGCGATAACGCTGAATTTCAGTAGCTCACCAGTCGAGAAGTACTAAATTAATTTGATTACGTAATAGGATAGTCTCGTCTGCTCTTGGTTATTTAGGAAATCAATCTTGGAGATTTTTGAATTGTGTTTATTGTATTAGACGATATACCTATGCATAGCTTTTATGAGCTCGTATATAGTATGGACATTTTTAAGCTCTGTTGATAGATCGAAGTGCCAAAAATTATAAAAACCTTAACCGATATATTCTGCAAACTCTGTTTTTCAATTAGGTATTAGATTAAGCTTGGGTTATGATAAGGACATTTTTGTATAGAATGTAGAAGATAGCTCATAATGAAAACGACTAATTGGCGCACAATTAAATTGCTTGAAGTAAGTAGGTAGCAACGTGACCTAAACGGATAAAACAAGTGCGTTCTGTAAAACTGTAGGCCACGTCAGAGATCGTTGCCGACAGGAAGTTAAACATAACAAACCTGGTCACCAATAAAATAAGTATTAATAAACTTACAAAATACACAATTTGATCTACTTTAACATTATAATTATCTTAACGCTTAAAGCAATCTATAAGTTGAAAATGTACAATAAACTTACAGTCCATCCCACGAATATTCGACTTGTTAAAGTAAATATGTGTACGTTTTGGTGTCGCAGTGATAAGATAAACGCTTCCTTCGAACCAGTGCGGCATCGATGTAGCCCGCGAGGAACGTAAACAATTCTTTGATTTGCATAAAAATTTACATCAAGTGTATTATGTAAACATTTGTCCATGGCAGTTTATGATCGTGATAAGGAGATATGCGTTAAATGATCACCAATTGTTTCCAAATAAAAGGCCGATAAAACTAATAGATGTAGATTTTGGATACGGGAAGGTAAATATGGGACGCTTACCAGCCATCAATTTCAAGGTGATGTATTCGATTCGAATCTAAAATCAATAGAGAAATCGCACGACGCGTGTTTACAGACCACGATCACACACACAATGTCACGTAGCTCCTATCGTGCTTGTGTGGGTCGGCAGTTACTGTTGGCTAAGCTGTGGCAGGGTAATGTTATTGTTCAGGCAGCATTGTCTAGAATTTTTATCATATGCATTGCGGATGCCATATTACTGTGCTGGCGAGCCGCCAAATTGCCTTAATCACACATTGATTTCAGCGGTTGACATGCTCTTAACGCAGTTTTCTTTTATTATGTGTCTAGAATAGGTTAATTTTATAGATCAATTTTATTAATTGCAGTAAAAGTTAACACTTCTAACGTACAGTTAATTCATAAGTGTAAAAAAAGTTCCTTAAAAAAGTTAAATCGCCTAACGTTACTAAAGCGGTTACATAAATACGCAGACTGTACAGTTAGCTTTTTGAATGAGCATTTTAGTACCCAACTAGAGGCGCTTTTCAGGTTTCCATATAATTTAGAACTCATGGTAGAGATACAGGACAGGGACTGACTAAGGAGGACAGATACAACGTCTGTGATTCTGTAATAGATCGTTAGGTATAGACAGATGTACTTACTGGTGGCGATGCCCATGTCGGTGACCTTCAGCTGGCCCTGCTTGATCATGTTCTCGTAGTTGGGCTTGATGTTGGTGAGGTCCAGGTTGTAGAGGCCGAACATGGGCCCCAGCGCCGCGTCCTCCTCGTACGTGAACACCACCTGGATGTCCTTGATCAGCGCGCGCTGCACCGTCGCGTACCACGACTGTGTCACTCTGCACCAATAAACAACGGAATATTTGTTTATTTAAATAAAATAAATAAATAAATATTGCTGGACAATTTACTCAGCGAAAGTGTAACACAAGCTTCGAGCTTTCGAGGAATTTAAATTTATTTGACATAAAAAGTAGTTTACACGGCGAACATTCATGATCAGCCGACCCTCTGACAGCTTCGCTTGCGTTTTATACGTATTCTACATATACCTTATATTATAGCCTTCACCGATAAATATACTATCCCACACAGAAATATTTTAGGAACTGAATCTGATGATTCTGTTTTTGGCAATTTTTTGATTCAATTGTTATAACATACAATTACACAATGTGTAACATAAAATTTACTTACTAAGAAGTTGGAATTTCATAAAAATACCCAAGAATTGAATCTGATGGCTGGTTTATACAGGGTCAGTGACTGACTTCGAAATAGAGACAAGTCAGTGCTGACCCGACAAAAACCCTGTGTAAACTGATTTGAAATCAGTACAGTGGCTTGAAGTCAGCGCTGACTTGAATATTCGGACACGAATATTTTGAAGTCAGTTGGCGCCCCCCGCCACCCGCGCACCCTCGCGCCAGCCAAATAAACCCCGTGTAAACAGACAAGTCAGTACGTGGTTAGTCACTGCCGCTGCGTTGTAGAGTGACCACGTTTTTTTCGATAAAAATGACGCGTAAGCTTAGCGAAGACGAAACATTAAAATTGGTGCAATTATATGGCGAAAACGAGTGCCTTTGGGATATTAAATCCCTAAATTACCGCAATAAAGAAATGCGGTCAACAGCGTTATCTCATTTTTAGTTATCTCATTTTCTACCATTTCTATTAACTCATTCAACAGCAAAATTGATAAATTTTTCAACAAATAATTAAATCGTCGTTTCATTTCTTTTCGCGAATTCATTTTTCCCACTGACTTCACACACGTGTGGTCACCGTGAGAAACGCATCACTACTACTTACTTCATGTAAACAGTTAAAGTCAGTCGCGGCGCCGACATTGGCGCTGCGACTGAGTTGTCTACTGACCCTGTCTAAATCAGCCATGACAGAATATTTGTTTTTGCTTTCTACACATCAAAAAAGAGGTTATTAATTTATAGTTCATACAAGAAATCAAAAAAAGAACTCTTTACCTCCATGGTTCTGTACCACAATATCAAAGGAGTATATACCAAAGAGAATTATGTTGGTATATTCTATTATGTGCTGTGCTCAAAGAGGTTCCATGTATCGGGTCTAGGAGAGATAACAAGGAGGTTCTTGCAATAGCTGGACTATTTATAAGAAGACTTTACTACACTTTCAGAACACCAGCCTTACTACTCTACTAACTCAATTTCCACAATTGGTTAGGTAAGTATTCTCAAACTCTTACTGTATGTATTAGGGTGTATGTAACTTACCTCCTAGGCATAGTGGTCATAGCCTCCCAATACTGATCAATGTAAGGTATGATCTCCCTATCTTTGCTGAAGAGCACTTTGCTAGTGCTGTTCTTGATGCTCTCCTGGCGAAGGTTGGCAATCGCTGTCAGGCACATTTGTGGGAACGCTGGAAATAGTCAGTCTCATGAGTTTAGTCCCTATAGTATAGTATAGACTGAACTTTAAACTTGCTTTAATGTGATAAAAGATATTATGTGCCTGAGTTTGGCTATAATTAACTTAGTTTTTTATGCTCACTTATTTCTAAATATTATAAAATGGTATAGAAAAGCTCTTAGAGTAATCCTTGAGAGCACCCTGGCTGCACAATCTGATTGTGGGTTCGAGGACCAAAGTTACATTGTGTTCTTGTAATTTTTTCTTTACTGTTTTCTAATAAATAAATAACTTAAATAAACTTACGAGCTTGGTTCTTCTTGAATGTTTCCAAGCCAGTTGGTGAGCAGTTTTTGCAAATAAAGAGATAGTTGGTCATGAATGGGACAAGTTTCCCAAGCTGGTAACCAATGCATGATTCATGGAACCAGCGATTGCAAGAAGCACATAACAGCTCTGCTATGTTGAGATTCCGATCCTTACCACTGAAAATTAAGAATAAATTTTGAAAATCCCTCAGTACCATGTCATCAATATGAATCACTTGCTAATAACATTTTAAAGAAAATTATTAAGGCTCACAAGTTAAGTTTCTTACAGAAGTTAAAAGTAATGAGTACCTTTCTTTTGTGAATTGTTTATGGTCAAGATCAAGAATGTTTACATCAAGTTTTTACCGCCAAATCTTCGGAGTTTGATGTCACTCTTTGATTGTGATCTGAATAAGCTAAATAGAATGCCTATAGAACTTACCAGTAACAGGCTCCTTGAGATTCGCTAGATTTATTCATCTTATCCGATTGTTTTTGAGATTCAGACATGTTTTGGTTAGAGGTATCGGCTTCACCAGATTTCTTTAGAATTTCGCCAGATGCAGACATTCTGTTTTGAACAACATCACCACAGGTATGTAAATAATTATTAGGTTAATTTATTCATCAATCATCGAAAATACAGAAGTAACAAATAAGTAGTCGTCAAAACACCAAAAATGCCCAAACCAAAAGTTAATTTAGATCGGCCATTGTCTTCTTCCGCTTCTTCGTCTACTTTGTTGATTTAATTTGTATGTTGTCATTTTCATTGTCATTGACAGACATTGCCTTAAGTTAGATACTCAGAAGAAGGAAAAGAATGGAACGGCCCTAACCACGAAAACATCGTGTATTATTATACCTACGATATCATAAATTAGTGTTGTACGAGGTAGGTATATTGTAATAATTTATCGATAGAGTTTGTTTTCAACTGAACTTTTTTTTATGATTATGTATTATGTATTGTAAATTGAAGTCCGTAAATATTAAACTACTAGTGGTGCCCACGACTCCGTCCGCGTTAAATTATGCTTGTATGGGGGCACGTCTTATCATAACTTTAGAGAAGAATTCAAATAGCTTTCCTGTGTCCTCTAAGTGTTTATTTATCTGCCTAATTTCACAAATATAATTTGCCCAAGGGAACAAAAAATTAAACAGTAAAATTGCAGTGATATTATTATTTTATTTTTACATTTTAGGAAAACTAAATATCATCAGCATTTTTAACTAACTTAGCATAACAATAGTCTAAATAAGCCTAGTAAGTTTTCACACATAGCTCAATATTAGAAATTACATCCGAAACTTTAAATAATAATAGAATTATAAAACCAAGCAAAACAAAAAACATTTTAACTATAACTAAAAAAAATACTTAAGTAGAACTCAAACTCAAACATTCGTTTAGTTATATTCTGTGGGCATATTAATTTAGTGAAAATGAACTTTAAACCTTATTTTAAATAGTTTGAGTTCTACTTAATGTTTAAAGTTCATTTTAACTAAATTAATATACCCACAGAATATAACTAAACGAATGAAAGACCTGAATAAGCCAAATGTTTTAGATAATTATAAAACACAATATACTTAATACAATATACTTACTTATATTTATTGTATTATTATTATATCAAAATAATTTATATTTCAAAATATAAATTATTGACGACCTCTGTGGCGCAGCGGGCGAAGGTCCGCCTGGGACGCAAGAGGTTGCGGGTTCGATTCCCGCCTCGGAACAACAATTTGTATGATCTGCAAATATTTGTTCCGGGTGTCTGGGTGTTATTATATGTATAATAAAAAATATCTATCTATGTATGTATATTATATTAAGTTTATCAGAAATCTTGCACCCGTAACACAAGCTTCGAGCTTACCACGGGGCTAGATGTCGCTGTGTAAAATTGTCCAGTAATATTTATTTATTTTATTTATTTATTTATATAATATGTATAAAAAACCTAAAATCTAATCCGTCATTTCATTCTACGATTCATGCTATTCTGCAAAAACACAATATATTATCAACATTTATTCAAATTAACATGGTCTATAATTTTTTACCTAAGTCTAAAATCAAAATATCGATAACTCGTGCAATATACAAAAACACCACTATCGATGACAAACAAATGTAAACAAAACCAAAAAGTGACAGTAATGATATCCAAAGTGACAGTAATGATATCGAAGCAAGGCACGTGCATGACGTCACGATAAATATTGGCAACCAAGCGAAACTGTGGTGTATATAGTTAGGCTCCTTTTAATTGCATACATTAGACAGAGATGCCATCATTTTTATTTTAGTCATCTTATAAATTAATTCCATAGACAATTTTGAAACATATCTATAGTGTATATATCTATGGTTAGATAGTTCAACAGGGGAAGAAAGATTGACCTAAAAAAAGAAGAAGTAGAAGAAAGGATTTTAAAATATGACAACACTGCTTGGCAACCAACTGAAAACAAAACAATAACAAAAAAATTCAAATTCAAACGGGATTTAATAGTATAACCTGCGCAATTAAAAGTGAATTCTGTAAATGGCGGCGGGTAGGTATGGTACGGTTGGCAAAACAATTTCTCAAACAGGCCGGCGTCACGACGAATTTCCCATACAAACATAATACCAAAATTATTTGTAATTCGAGCATATTTCCACGGTATTATTGTATTATTATTATCTAAATAGTATTTTTATCTAGGTCCCTACAGAGTTTTTTTTACAAAATACTTATTTTAAATGAAATTATTTTTTTAGTAAAGTAAAGTAAAGAGTTTAAACAACTTTGCGTTATAAACCCGGCGCTTTTATAAAGGTCCTCAATGTGATCATTCATACGAACGCTTTTAAATCACTTTCGTCTCGTCCCTCGCTTTAGAAAGCCGTGGGAATTTTTTTTTGCTAAATAACTAGCTATAGCGATTTGTGTTGCTAGAAGAAGAAAGAAAAAAAGGACATTCTGGGTACATCCTCTGAATGAACAGAGATAGGTACTTAAAATAACAGTTTGTGACACTGTACGAAGATTCGACAAGTATACAAGATTTGACGAATTATTGGAATATTTCTACTAATACTCATCGTACTAATCGCAGCGCCGGCGTTTTTTTAATAGTGTGAATAATAATAAAAAGTTTCATACGGCCTATTACCAGCACTTTTCGTTGAAAATGCAACACTGCTCGATAAAAAAGCGTCGCGTTCTAAAATCGCCGACGTGTGAACACGTACTTGGGTATGCCTAAAACGTTCAAATAGAACATAATTATTATGTTCTATTTGAACGCTTTTTTAACGGACGTTAAAAAAGCTCTCGTGCGAATTAGGCCTGACTGACTATTTTTTTGTAGCGCGTACTTCACTGTGTGAGTATAGACAGCGATAGAGAGTGAGCGAGAACGCATGCGAGCGGACGCCATTTATAATTCGCTTCTATATGTGCGCAGGTTATACCACAAAACCCATTGTTTTTGCTTATTTCTTTAGAAATAATTTTTTATTTTTGCAAGATTACAACAACTGAAAATGGATTCAGTTACCAGCACCGAGGATCTATTTTCCGAAATAAAACCTTTACAAGAAAATATTCTGTTGGATATTATCAAGGAACTTTGTAGCGAAGACAAGCTGACTACTAAACTAAAGGGGAAAATTTGCCGAATTATCTCTGATTGCGATCTCTTGCATCATACAAGCCTTCACAAATTGAGCTCTACTGATGATACGACGTCTTCACTGCTGGGTAATCTTAAAATTATATTTGTATAGGTACCTACGCCTGTTTCTTCTTTCGACAGTGATAAATTTATCATAATCATAATCTATTGAATTGGTCCAATAAAAATCTTTGTAAATTCCAGGATTTATGCACCAAACAGCTGCAGAGCTCACATATGATGAACAATCAGAACTCAACCAATCTATAATCCTCAAGATACAATGTAAAATCCCCACAATTAACCATGAGCTAGAAAACTTAAAACGGTTGAAAGATACCAAAAGGTCAAGTCAAGATAAAATAAAAGAATTCCAAGAGAGTATTGATGAGAAGTTAAATACTATTGAGGAACAGGAGAATGAGAAGGTAGAGCTGATGATGCAGTGGCTGCAACACCGGATCAGAGATGTGAATGGGTATAGTGCTGACTCCAGCGAGCTGCTCACACTGAAGACTAAAATATTGGAGCTCAAATCTAAGTAAGTATGGGTTATTGAAGCAATATCTTTTCTGAATGTTTTGTGTTAAGGTCTGATTGGTTACATAGTACATCCATATAATGAATTTTTACAAAGTATTCTTGGTTTTCTCATTGGTTAGCCATACATTTTTAAAGTTAGTTTGCCTTGTATGGTTCATAGGGTGACACAGCTGCTTATCTTCTAGATAATCAATCCCTTAGTTACTTTGTTGGTTTCATGATACCTGCCAAAGACAAAATAATTATTGTATAAATAAAAAGTAATAAATATAAATAATGTAAATAAATGTTTTTCTATTCTATTCTACTACTCTTAGTCTTAGTCACCACTCAAAAGTTACCTTGATAAATTATGCAATAATCTCTTTCAGAATGCTCCATCTTCAAATTCTGCAGAACATCTTCACGGAAACCAACCAGTCCATCAAAGCCTACAGCGAGATCCACAAGGACCTGAAAGATACTATCAAAGAAACGGAGCAGCGGATCAAAAGCTTCCGGGACATCATAGACAGTGATGTAAACTAAACAACAGAACAACTAAACTCAGTGTAAATTGATGCCAGATGAAGGATATAATTATTAGCTTAATGCATGAGTGTTTATGATGTATGTGCACACATTATTACAAATTTTCACATAGTAGCCTGCATGATCTTTCTGATGTATTATGTGTTTTAATTTAAGGTTGTATAAAGATCTATAATTAGTTTGCATGAAGGAGTCATAAACATCCATACACTGAAAACAAAGGAAAGCGAAATGCTTTTGTTGTAATCAAAATAAGTAGGTTATTTTAGTTGT
Organism: Chloroclystis v-ata; assembly: GCA_963691955.1. NCBI lineage: Eukaryota > Metazoa > Arthropoda > Insecta > Lepidoptera > Geometridae > Chloroclystis > Chloroclystis v-ata. The sequence continues at coordinate 1,639,269 of OY829902.1, read as the reverse complement.
TGATGTTTTTGTCTTGTAGTTGAGACTATTGGGTATTACATATATTTAATTTAAAAACTTTTGAATTGTGATTACTTAATTCTATTGCTGTTTTTGGGTTAAAATTACACATTTTATTCTGTAAAAGTTGTATTCCTTATTATGTAAATTTTACAAGTTCCTACTATATCTTTATTTTTATAGTCTGGCATTGTTTTATTTATATCGTTTCGCATGAGTAGATAGGAACCTTATCGTAACTTATCTGTAATAAACATATGTAGGTTTAATGAGTCAGTTTAATTCTCACTATGGAGGTCAAAGTTTAATTGAATGAAAATTATAAAAATTGAATTATGAGATGTAATTTTTTGTTAAACTCGAACTTTATTAGGTTCCACTACTCACTACTGGGGTCCCCTAAGTACAACAATGTAAATGTAGGATTTTTAGGGGCATTTGGTATAATCACCACACTACCACGCTTACTAGGCGGGTTGGTGCGCAGTAAGTGAGAAGGACGCTGCTGCCCATCTACGAGTATTGTAAATCCCATAGTTGGTTTAACGAGACACTTGGGAAAAGACGGGGTGTTACTATTCTTAGGTCGGCAATGTGACAAAAATACTTAGAAATTAATAACTATGACCAATAGATACAAACTGCTCCACTACCTAATTATTTATTTTTCGCGTGTAGCCCGGTAAATCTGTTTTCTGAATCTACCCTCTAAAACGAAAGATTCGACCTTTGTATATCGTACGAAGACCTGTTAGTTGAACTTTCATAGTCGCAAATAAAAACTTTGAATAAGTAAGTAAAGTGTGACTTTATGTTTCAAACATAACATTAAAATTAAATGTTATGGGCAGTCCTATGTACTTAAGCTACTTAGGTATTTATTAGGTACCTACCATAATGTTTTAAATCAAACAATTTCTGAAATAAAGAGTAAATACGACAAAGGAAACAGATGACGCGAGAACAGTCGCCCAGCTATTATTAGAGAGATACGAACGATTCCCAAACTTTTTATATGTATAATGCTTGAGTTAAGACGTCATTTCGGCAATCCGAAAAAGTGATATTGATAATTGTGGTGATGTGATTGTAATCTTACCTTAGATGGTAAATAATTATCCTTTAAATTTAGCATGTATTGTGATGTGTGATGCGATGTAGGTAAGTAGCTAAGTACCTACATAAATTCTACGATAACTGATTGCGATCTCTTGCATCATACAAGCCTTCACAAATTGAGCTCTACTGATGATACGACGTCTTCACTGCTGGGTAATCTTAAAATTATATTTGTATAGGTACCTACGCCTGTTTCTTCTTTCGACAGTGATAAATTTATCATAATCATAATCTATTGAATTGGTCCAATAAAAATCTTTGTAAATTCCAGGATTTATGCACCAAACAGCTGCAGAGCTCACATATGATGAACAATCAGAACTCAACCAATCTATAATCCTCAAGATACAATGTAAAATCCCCACAATTAACCATGAGCTAGAAAACTTAAAACGGTTGAAAGATACCAAAAGGTCAAGTCAAGATAAAATAAAAGAATTCCAAGAGAGTATTGATGAGAAGTTAAATACTATTGAGGAACAGGAGAATGAGAAGGTAGAGCTGATGATGCAGTGGCTGCAACACCGGATCAGAGATGTGAATGGGTATAGTGCTGACTCCAGCGAGCTGCTCACACTGAAGACTAAAATATTGGAGCTCAAATCTAAGTAAGTATGGGTTATTGAAGCAATATCTTTTCTGAATGTTTTGTGTTAAGGTCTGATTGGTTACATAGTACATCCATATAATGAATTTTTACAAAGTATTCTTGGTTTTCTCATTGGTTAGCCATACATTTTTAAAGTTAGTTTGCCTTGTATGGTTCATAGGGTGACACAGCTGCTTATCTTCTAGATAATCAATCCCTTAGTTACTTTGTTGGTTTCATGATACCTGCCAAAGACAAAATAATTATTGTATAAATAAAAAGTAATAAATATAAATAATGTAAATAAATGTTTTTCTATTCTATTCTACTACTCTTAGTCTTAGTCACCACTCAAAAGTTACCTTGATAAATTATGCAATAATCTCTTTCAGAATGCTCCATCTTCAAATTCTGCAGAACATCTTCACGGAAACCAACCAGTCCATCAAAGCCTACAGCGAGATCCACAAGGACCTGAAAGATACTATCAAAGAAACGGAGCAGCGGATCAAAAGCTTCCGGGACATCATAGACAGTGATGTAAACTAAACAACAGAACAACTAAACTCAGTGTAAATTGATGCCAGATGAAGGATATAATTATTAGCTTAATGCATGAGTGTTTATGATGTATGTGCACACATTATTACAAATTTTCACATAGTAGCCTGCATGATCTTTCTGATGTATTATGTGTTTTAATTTAAGGTTGTATAAAGATCTATAATTAGTTTGCATGAAGGAGTCATAAACATCCATACACTGAAAACAAAGGAAAGCGAAATGCTTTTGTTGTAATCAAAATAAGTAGGTTATTTTAGTTGTTGATGTTTTTGTCTTGTAGTTGAGACTATTGGGTATTACATATATTTAATTTAAAAACTTTTGAATTGTGATTACTTAATTCTATTGCTGTTTTTGGGTTAAAATTACACATTTTATTCTGTAAAAGTTGTATTCCTTATTATGTAAATTTTACAAGTTCCTACTATATCTTTATTTTTATAGTCTGGCATTGTTTTATTTATATCGTTTCGCATGAGTAGATAGGAACCTTATCGTAACTTATCTGTAATAAACATATGTAGGTTTAATGAGTCAGTTTAATTCTCACTATGGAGGTCAAAGTTTAATTGAATGAAAATTATAAAAATTGAATTATGAGATGTAATTTTTTGTTAAACTCGAACTTTATTAGGTTCCACTACTCACTACTGGGGTCCCCTAAGTACAACAATGTAAATGTAGGATTTTTAGGGGCATTTGGTATAATCACCACACTACCACGCTTACTAGGCGGGTTGGTGCGCAGTAAGTGAGAAGGACGCTGCTGCCCATCTACGAGTATTGTAAATCCCATAGTTGGTTTAACGAGACACTTGGGAAAAGACGGGGTGTTACTATTCTTAGGTCGGCAATGTGACAAAAATACTTAGAAATTAATAACTATGACCAATAGATACAAACTGCTCCACTACCTAATTATTTATTTTTCGCGTGTAGCCCGGTAAATCTGTTTTCTGAATCTACCCTCTAAAACGAAAGATTCGACCTTTGTATATCGTACGAAGACCTGTTAGTTGAACTTTCATAGTCGCAAATAAAAACTTTGAATAAGTAAGTAAAGTGTGACTTTATGTTTCAAACATAACATTAAAATTAAATGTTATGGGCAGTCCTATGTACTTAAGCTACTTAGGTATTTATTAGGTACCTACCATAATGTTTTAAATCAAACAATTTCTGAAATAAAGAGTAAATACGACAAAGGAAACAGATGACGCGAGAACAGTCGCCCAGCTATTATTAGAGAGATACGAACGATTCCCAAACTTTTTATATGTATAATGCTTGAGTTAAGACGTCATTTCGGCAATCCGAAAAAGTGATATTGATAATTGTGGTGATGTGATTGTAATCTTACCTTAGATGGTAAATAATTATCCTTTAAATTTAGCATGTATTGTGATGTGTGATGCGATGTAGGTAAGTAGCTAAGTACCTACATAAATTCTACGATAATGGGAAAATACTAATTCGTGTTTAACTTGACTCAAGTATCTACTTAGTAGACATTATCGTTTATAACAAAAAATATGATATTTGTTTTATGTATCATTTTAAGGGAATCTGTTAAAAGCGCGTAATGAAAGCCTTCAATTCGGCTTTCAACTAACTTGCACATTCACGGATTCGCCAATTTCGTACCAATCGCAACACTATATTAATGTTGAATACTATAAAAACAGAATATTTATTTATAAAATGGGTTCTGAATAGGATGGATAAACGAAGGAGTGAGAAGTGGGAAGGTTATTTTATACAAGGAATCACAAACCAAAAAGTTTGAGAATCTGTGCAAAGCTACCTCTAATCAGTCGAATCGGGGAACCGCAAACAACAACACCAGTATAGTGCTCGTGTCCACGAATGACGGTAGCACAATCCTACTTCCACGGTCTACGTGAACTAAACAATGTTCGATTTCGTCTTAGAACTATTTAGGTGAGTGTGTTATGTTTTATACATTTTAACGCAGTTTTATGATGATTAAGTATTTAATTCGATAGAGATTAAGTGGTACCTAAACAGTGTGCCTGGCGGGATGTGAGTGGAAGGTTACCTATTAGCTTGTTTAATCTGGCTATCCTTAGGACGCTGTGTTTTGTTAACCGAATTTATATCTTAAAGTCCGTTTAAAATTTTAAATGATACCCAGTATGGAGAATTTACCTATTCATTGTTATAGTAATATTGTGTAGGTACCTACCTATACTTATTATAGTAGTTAACCCCGGCAAGTGGGTACCTAGATATTAAGTAGTAAATTGATGCCATGCTCGACAAAATGTATTTCTCTTAAAAATAAAGATCATTTATTTGATTTATAATGATTAACTTACTTACATAAAGAACACATAGTTTTAACTCGAACTTCTCTCGTCGATCGTATTCGAACTCGAATCTTAACGAATAAAAGCAAAAAACAAGCCTATATTCGTTATGACTATTCAGGTTATTAAAACATATAGGTTCCATAGATAATTAATAACTGACTATTGATTTAATTAGTTGTAAATACTTTAGTAAATTTTATTTAGTGACGTAGGTAGGTACTAAAATACTAACTAACTAAAATATTGTTGTAAACCGATAAAATTACTAAATATTTCGAAATTGCATCGAAGAATAGATAAGTGGGCTTTAAAACTAGGTAAGTAAATAATCTATCTATCAGACCAACACTATGTTGTTATCATCATCGTATCACAGCACAGTCATATTTGTTATTTGGCCGATAAGAAATGCAGGTCATAAATAGATTAGTCACACGCGTAATCGCAAATAGACCTAAGTATACGTGTAAAATCGAATCGAACTTTGTTACGAACAAAACTATTCCATTACAAGACTAACCTTATTAAGACTAACCTTCCTACTATACAACCAAAGCTCGTTCGTTGGTGGGAAGATTTTTCTGAAATATTTCTGAGGTCAGCACAACATTTCTCTAACATTCCCCCTGTTAGCCGCCATCTTAACACTTACTGAGGTACCTAGAAAAAACTCGATTTACGATCCCACTGCTGAAACAGGGACTTCTCTCTTGGTGAGAGAGATTAGGCCTTAATTCACCACGCTGGCGAAGTGTGGGTTAGTAACTAAATCTCTCATTGTCTTTCAAGCTCCTCAAACTAGGCACGTAGTTGCCTATAAAAAATATATAAAAATATTTATATTGGCTAGAGTTCCTCACGAACACATGTAGGTACTTAACAATAATTTATCACCTACAAATTCGTAGATAAATGCTTTCTGTATTCCTTATTCTGGTTGATTTTATAGCGTCGGAACCTCTAATGAATGATAATTGGCGAGTTATAGAAAATCATCGCAGTGATGACCTTGACCCGTTGTATCATAACATGACGTTTGTTTAAAATACAAATCTTACTTAAACGTACTTTAATCTTGTGCATCAGCGACACAACAACACATTTTTTTGTTTGTAACACATTTATTTATAGATAACGTAACACAATAGACATAATACCTAGGTACTTATTGTTTTTTTTCTGTCTAGATAGAAATTCAATTCGTCCTGGCGTATTGCTATGGACAATGGCTATACTCATATTTTTTATGGTCTTTGATTTTCCGCAAGTCCCTATCAGCGTAAGCTATTGTTTGATTGACCACCTTAAATTTTATCAAAAGTTGATAGCAAATAGATCCAGAACTAGTAACTATGGATTTTTTAACATTAAGTACCTACCTACTAGCTAGAATCATGTGCGTCTTGGGTACCTAGGCTATTAATAAGATACCTACCCACCTATATTTAATAGGGGTAGGTACTTAATTAATTTGTTTTTCTAACCGATTTTTCTTAGTTTTCTGTAATAATTTTTCTGTACTATATCAATTGTATGAACAGCGATATTTAATTAAACGTTCTAATATTTTATCAGCCAGATATCAACCGCGCTAGGCGTAGAATGGGCGCCGCTCCACTTGCCGACCCAGCGGCGACTGCAGACCCTGGCCACCGTGGTGTGGATAAGCCTCGCGCTGTTCGGCGAGGGGCTCTCCATCTACCTGTTCATCCAGCTGCTGTACTCGCGCTACTGGTGGCTGGCGCTGCTCTATGCCTACTGGATGCTCACTGATGTGTTCACGCCGAATCGAGCGGGAAGAAGGTACATCATAGATTTTTTTGTCCTCAAGAGTCCTCAAGTTTTTTGTCAAGAGTCCTGTTTTGTTGTACATTCAAGACACATAATCTGGGTGGTTTTCAAGATCATTCCTTTGTAAGTACCTCAGTACTAATTTTGCAATTGTCGCGAACACGAGACAGTAATTTGCAGACTTTTATTACCTTAATTGTCCGAATGTAAAGCGTGATATCATTCATCATTATCATCATCAGAGCCATGGGCTTCCCCAATAGAACCTTGATATACCTAATCACCTCGCTTAACTTGGTTGGTTGGCCATCGCAGTCGGTCAGTACTCGAAACGACGCTGCTGTCCGTCTCCTTATCGGTTTGAGGACATACGGGTGGTACTATTCTTATACCGGCATCCCATGTCATATTACCTACTAAAGTTTTAGTAGGTCTTAATACTGTGTTTTTGTTTCAGAAAAGAATGGACCAGAAACTGGTCAATATGGCGTTACTACAGCGCATACTTCCCCATAAATCTTGTAAAAACATGTGAACTGGACGCCTCAAAGAACTATCTTTTCGCCTGCTACCCCCACGGCTTACTGTGCCAAGGAGCTTTATGTTCCTTCGCAACAAACGCTCTGAACTTCCACACCAAATTCCCTCAACTCAATACACACTTCGCGACTTTAGGAGGACATTTTCTGGTGCCTTTCTTTAGAGATTTTATTCTATCACTGGGAATGCGGTCTTGTGATGAAGACAGTTTGCTGTACTGCCTGGATGGGAAGCGGTATAAGGGGAACTGCTTGGTTCTGATGATTGGCGGCGCGGCTGAGGCGCTGGACTCGCATCCTGGGAAGTACAAAGTGATATTGAACAGGAGGAAAGGATTTGTACGAGTGGCGATGAAATCTGGGTAAGAATTATGACAATTATATAATTATAATGGTTTCAGCCTGTTAATGCTGGAAGGTACTACTATAATATAACCACAATATAGCCACTAAATAAACTTAATCCATCATGTTAAATTTCAGGGCGTCCCTCGTCCCAGTATTCTCATTCGGCGAGCCAGATATCTTCAGGCCCTTCGAGAATCCCGAAGACAGTCTGTTGAGGCGATTTCAGGAGACCGTGAAGAGGTGGGTGGTATTGGTTATAAATATAACGTATTAGTTATGTACTTACTTAGTTTATTTTATTATTTAAATCAAAGCGCAAAAAATTGCACAAACTGTATGGTTTATTTTAACTTTAAGCTATCATTTTGATTTCTTTTCAATTATTTAAAGAAGTAATGGATAGGTATCTACCAATTAAACTCGTTTACTTAACCGATATTAGAAGAGTTATAAAATATAGACGTGATATGGAGGATTTAATTTTGAATGTTTGATATAGGTGGACGGGCGTGTCTCCAATGTTTCCAGTGGGGCGCGGCGTGTTCCAGTACTCCTTTGGTCTGCTGCCCTTAAGAAACCCCATTACTACTGTTGGTGAGTGCGATAGATACACTTTCATACATTCTTTTTCACTCTCTCTAAGGTAGGTAGGTATAGGAGAGTCTTTTAGGGGGGTGGAAAAATCTTGGCGTGGCAGTTGTTTTGTAGTAATCACAGCACTAAAGTTACGGTATCACATACTATCTACTGGCCTAAGCTCTAGTGATAGTTTAGGTAATTCCTTATTTAGATTTGACATTATAAGCGCCAATGACACAAGTTGGTACGAGTACTACGAGTACGTCGTGTATCTATGTATGTTAGATGATCCTGTTGAGTTTCACAAATTTCAGTTTCACAAATACCTACATATTCATTTCATTGATGGACATCCGTAGCGCTTACTGATGCTTGGTGTTCATCCGATAACTATTATTATTTTATTTTGTACGGAGAAAATACACCCACAAAAAGTTTTCTACAATGTATAACTTAACTTGGTCCAACATATAACATTAACGCCTTATTAGAGGATTTAAAGATTTAATAAGGACAAAATTATCGGCGGGGACGGGGAAGATATTGCTCTTATATTTTAAACAGGCGCTAATATAATGTAAAACATTGTTTCAGTTGGAGCACCCATGGAAGTTAAGAGGAATCTAGAGCCCACTAAGGAAGAAATAGACGCAGTACACGCTCAATTCTCACAACGCCTTATAGAACTATTTGAAAGTGAGAAAAAGAACTATTTGAAGAATTATGAAGATGTTCGATTAGAAATCGTTTAATTAGGTGTTATAAGTTTTTCAAGAGGATAGATAGCACGGGTGAGTTTTTATATTACGGGTGTTAGTTCCCTTTTGTAGTAGTTATTCGAAAATAGCTTGCCAAAGACAACAGAACCATATCACAACTTTTTAAATATTGTTTTGTTTGAATTTAGAAGATGATTTTGTAAAGCATGTTTTTATATTTAAATTTTGTAATGAACATAGTAATTATTATAGACTGATTAATATAATAATTTTGAAATACAATTACCTACGTAGGTAATTTAAAAATATTGAAATAAAATTTATTTACTTAAGTAAGTACCTATTTATTTTATTGTTACTAAAAATAATCGTTACAACTAACAAAATAAAACGAATAAATTATTTTACTATTTTTATTTATTTTATATATTTACATTTATATACAGCGTTAACATTAAACACGCTTGTCGTAGCGCTTATCAACTCTGATTGAGCGTATGTTTAGTGACATAAGTACCTACAAAAATGGCTTTCTTTTGCCTTTTCAACCCTCTCCTACTTATAAAAGTGTAAGAGATGTACAACAAAAGTCCAGTTGATTAAAAATAGGTATCAATGCCTCCTAAAAATCTCTTTATACTGAAGTTTTAATACACAATATACACAAGCGGGAATGATACAATATTTCGGGCGTGTTGCTACGTTACACTAAATAAATTTTGTCATAGTAAAGTGATATAAAACTTTAACCTAGGCTTTTTTGGGATACACAGATTGTAAAACCTATTCAATAGAAGTAGTAAAAATGTATAAAGTTAAGCTCGTCTTTAATTACCCTTAAAATTAACTTTAATTAATGTTAATGCAATAAAAAAAACTTAAAATATTTCCTATACAAAAACGGTAAGGTTGGCAAAAAGTTTGTATTTAATTGTAAAAAAAGTTTGGCATTAAAAAAAGATTAAATTGTAACATAGCAAACACGGGCGTCAGTCCAGATCCCGCCCAACATATACACAAAACTAGAGCTCCGGGACAGAACCACTCTAAATATACATCCGATGTAACATTAAACACGCTTCTTGACAATCACGAAAAACTAAAATAAACCCAACATTCAGCACTCCAATTCAAAATATAGTTCAAGATGTGACACATAATTTATTTTCGCGGCTGAGTTATTTTAAAATAGCTGAATTCAAAATCGAGTAAAGTTGTTCAAGAGCTCAATTCAAACATAAACTTAACAAAGGCTCAACATTACCTAAAGGCTATAGACATAATTAAAATAAAGCGAGACAGTGTGTATAATCTCTATTCGACATGTACTTGGTTACTGGAAAACTGACTCACTAACGAGCCACACAGCACTACAGAAAGTTATTACAGTCTTACCGAAGGTAATAAATTTAAAATGCCATAGAAAATATACGAGAACTTGCGAGAACTGAGTATTTTTTTCTAAAGTATATCGAATTCTAGAACGTTCTGTTATCAATCCATTGTCAGGGCCTCAGCGGGGCTTAATCGTATATTAATAAATTTGATCCCAAGAACGTTAATTACGTCTAAACTAGTCCATTGGCAATAACCGCGATGGAACACTAGCTCTTAATGTCAAAGCCGTCAGATGCCACAAGGGCTGTCACAATGTTAGAAATGTCATTGTCATAGCGGGTTGTCACTCTCACGCTTGCTTGGGGTGCGGCGCCGGCGCAGGCGGGGCCGGCTTGAAGCACTGCAGTAAGAATGCCGTGTACATTATAAACGCTATTGATAGCGCTATCAACGCGTACATGAATATATTCAGCTCTGGCTGCCTGAATCGGTTTTTCCGAAGCCATTCCAACACCTCATCTTCCGACATTAAGTCACCTGCAACAAACTTCAGTTGTACACCATATCCCATTATCACTGTATTTTTTTGACATAGACTCTATCTTACCTCGATAGATGCTGGGGAACCGTTTTCTAAAGTACACTATAGCTGGTAGCTTGGTCACTCCCCATTTACGTGCGTATCGCGGGTCTTGCATCTTCACAAATGTTATGTCCAAGTTATCAGTTTCACTATCGATATTTTCCAGTTTGTCTAAGACGGCGCGGCTTTCCGGCGATTTTTCATCTATAAAAAATAAATTAATATCACCGCCATCTTCGATAAAAATATACTCAATTATAATTATTAAGAATGTGGGTCGTTACGTTACTTACAGAAATAAACAGCCAAGAATTCGTTTTCTTCTAGTAATTTGTCCAGCATCTTTCTATTAACCTCCTCAATTTCGTTTTTGATTTCAAAAACGTCCTGAGATGTCAACCACTGCAGGACTTTATCCACTTGATGTAGATCTCCGTCGTAAAGCATTGGTGATCGTTTACGGAAGTAAACGAGAGATGGAATATTTACAATGTTGTAGGTCGACGCCGCCTCAGCGCTAGCAATTTTGACAAAATCAATACCATATTGGTCGACTTCACCATCAATTTCTTCCAGAGATTCTAGAATTTCTTCACATTCAGAACAGTCATCATCATCGTCTGAAAATATTGGAATTCAATATACAAACGACTTTTATACAACCTATATCAGTAGAAGTTACAGAAAATAAAACTTACAGAAGAATACAACGAGTAAATGTGACTCGTGCAACAATCTTTCCAACATTCTTTCGTTAACTGATTCAATTTCATCAGCCAGCTCACGATTGTCGTCGTCAATTAACCATTCCAATATAGACTCTTCATTTTGCAAATCACCTTCAAATAGAAGAGGATTGCCGTTCCTGCAATTTTAACATTTATTATAAATTTCTGCTAGCTACATGCCATTTCCTCTGTTGGTATTGACAGTATAATGTTTTTTTTACCTGAAATAGACAAGAGCAGGGAAAGTCTTTATAGAATATCTTTTAGCTAGCTGTGGATCTTGAATCTTAACCATGTGAATGCCGTAAACGTCGCACTCATCGTCAATCTTTTCTAGTTCTTCCAGAATGTGATCGCAAATGTGACAGTTCAGTTTATCTAAAAACAATATAAGCATTTTATAATGACGTATTTTTCACTATGCACAAGATCAAACGTTGAATTATTTTAATCATACTTACAGAAGTAAACAGCCAAGTACTGCGTTTCTTCGACCATTTTTTCTAGCATTACTCTGGTTATAAGTTCGATACGGTCTTCAGTTTTTTGAGTGATCAACCATTGCAAAACCTCCTCTTCTTCGGCTAGAGAGCCTTCGTAAACGTTAGGAATATTTGTTTCAAAGTAAACTAGTACAGGGAAATCTGTTACACCATATGATTCAGCAATAGAAAAGTCTTGAGTTTTGACGAATTTTATTCCGTGTCTATCGCAGTCGTCGTCAATATTCTCAAGCTCTTCTAAAATTCCGACGCATTGCTCGCATTCCGGTCCGTCTGAAACGTCAACATCTGTTGCCAATTATAGTGTAGCAACGAATTGTGAGCATTTCTCAATGGCTAACTAATTGTCTAAGTTGTTGACTAAGTGTGGTGTTCTAAATACCTACTATACACAAGTGCATAGGAATTCAGATGCAGTAATACTAGGTACTCAATCTCGATATTGAAACGCTTGATGAAATATTTGGTAAAACACTTTTACCATTTAAAATATTTGGGTCATGCCGCATGCCGTGTTGCAAGGTTTAACACTATTTTAAATGCAAGGGGAAAAAACACAGTTTTGGAATCATCAAAGGGTATGGATATACCATCTGGTTCCGGTTCTTCATCATCTGGGGACTTCTCCTTCTTCTTGCCTTTTTTCGATGCTTTTGTATTGCAATAATCGCACAAAGTTTTGTTCCCTGTTTCCATTAAAAGCAATATATTGTTAATATTGTTAAAAAATTGCGTTGACTGTACAATGTTTTGACTGAACAATGTAGTTAGTTGTGTCATGTAAAGTGTAAATTTATAACAATGTTAATTAAGTAACTCACAGAAGTAAACAGCTAGAGAAGAGGATTCTTCGATAAGGTCTAATAGATCTTGTCCTTCCAAAGCTTCGATGACATCACCGGCCGGATTCTTCTGCGTCAACAACCAACTCAACAGCTGTTGCTCATCATATAGATCACCTGAAAGTGAAAAATTATTGATTCATTTCACCACTATCCTTGTATCCAACAAATTTGACTGCTTGAGTTTTAATTTACCGGCATAAATCACTGGTTCTTTGGAGCCCAATTTGAAGAATAAAACCGCTGGTAGGGCAAATACTCCGTATTCTTTGGCCATTTGTCGATCATCAATTTTGACAAAGTTGATGCCAGCACCATCCGCATCGTCATCAATGTGCTCAATTTCCGCAAGCACTCTGGGACATTGCTTGCAGTCATTACTGTCTAAAACATTTATATGTGCAATACAGTTGATTTTAAAGTCATTAAATAATTTTGTCTAACATCACAATTAAATTTAATACAAACTATCTCTAGATACTAATACTCACAAAAGAATACGGCTACGTAGTCTGATGTCTGTCTTATTTTCTGAAACATTTTTCTATTAACTTTTTCTATGTGATCGGTGAGTTCCATATTCTCTGGATTAGTTAGCCAGTCCAATATCTCTTCTTCGTCGTCAATATCTCCATCATAGTTTATGTATTTAGTTTTGCGGAAGTATGTGATTCCCGGTGGGTTTCTGAATCCATATTTTTTTGCCATTAGCCGATCGCTGCATTTCACTATTTTAATACCATATTCAGAAGCTTCATCATCTATCAGTTCCACGTGTCTTAGAATTTTAGGGCTGTCTGGATCTTCTTCCTTATCTGAAAATGCAAGCATTTTTTATAATTGTCTTATTTTAAATATAATGAAAATATTTATATCGTTCATTTTGTTACTTACAAAATACAACCGCTAGAAACTCCTTCGTTTCAATATATTTATATAATTTATCTCTGTCTATTTCCTCAATACTCTCGTCGTTTTTCTGATCGACCATCCATTCCAAGACTTCCGATTCGTCCAAAAGATTCCCTAAAATATTTTCATAGTTTACTAAATGCTGAAATCCCTATAAAATATTGAATAAGAAACCACATCCATATAATTGTATTGAAACTCACCAGTTTACATCCAATAAGGCATGCTCGGATAGAACTACTAAATCATGCTGACATCATTCGTGTAAAAATGAGTAATGACAAAATTATAATAGAAAATTATTTATTTAACAAAAATGTTGTTCCAGCGCCGACTCCACGATTCAACGTAACAAATATAACATACATGCTAATTTTCTGCCAAACATTACAACTTACATCTCGACTAAGTCTTACAAGGCCAGCACTGTCACGAGATTTAGAAATGTTTTGGATGACTAGAAGCTTAAAACAACTTGTACAGGTTACATTATTGAGCAAACACTTGTAGTCATCCCAAACTGACTAACTCCAATTGATTTATGTACTGCAGATGACAATGAATAATTTATCGCACTAAGATCCGGCACTAAGTTAATTGAAAATTGGTGTTGACACGAATATTAATAACTATGAATTTATTCTAAAAGTTAAAGTAACAAGTTAATGAAATGTCGCATCACAAAATAATGAGATTCCATGAAGACTAGAAAACTATATGAATATGAAATCCTTACAACAAATTATAAGTCTTTCAAGATGGCACGGCAAAATATAAAAAGAAATGCCTTCGAGTTGTTATGTTACATCTCATTTCACTTTAATTTCTAAATATTGGAATCAATTTTAATAATCAATATAAAGATTTGTACACCTGCTATAACTATACATCCCAATATTTAGTCTCCACATGATCTTCATTGAAGTACAAAAATGTACTTAGAAAAGATGAATATGCATGGACCGTTTTCGCTCATTCTTTGAGGCGCAGGTAGAGTGTCGGACAGTCGGAGAGTTGGAGACGCGAATACGGTCCACGTGCAACATGTTACAACATTCAACCCTGTTAAGTGCTGGTGGGATCAAGGGACACGAGGTTATTGAAAAGCTAGCAATGTTAATGGGCAATGACAAACCGATGCAACGTTAGGTCGTACTACTCTAGGAGACTACGACTGACGTGATTGGCAAAAGTAATAAATAACGTTCGTGTCCGCTTGAATTCACGTGCACGCCCCGGCTTACGGCGCCAAAATGGCGACGTAAGCTTTACTTCTAGAATAGTTTACCACCACCAAATGTTTTCAGAATCGAGTAAACCTTTTTTCCCCTTGGCCGGTTTGTCCGGTTTCGCCAGTGCCTTATTTTTGCCCTTTGCTGGCTTCTCCGGTTTACTAGACTTGTCCTTTTCGATGTTCTTGGACGGCATCTTGGTCGGTGTTGCTTTGGCTACTTTTGTCGGACTTTGGACTTTAGTAGGACAGCACTGGTAGGGTTCATAGGTCATTTTTGGGACCGCCGGTTTCGCCCCCAATCCAATGTAGAAACAGCGATCGCCTGCAGTCAGTAAAAATTTGAGGTTTACAACCCGTATAAACGGTAGAGGAAAGAAAGTTAACTGCGAGTTAATACTGTGCAAGGTTTGGAAGCGCCTATTGTTAGCGCTATGTATGAACAATGTTAGTAAGTTTAAGAGTTGAAAACGTTTAATCGGTAAGCGCTCGCGAGTGACTGCAGGCGACCGCTAGTCTGGGTAGTCTAAGACAAGACAGTGGGGCCATGCGGGCCGAGACCATGCAGAAGTGGGAGCGTGCCTCCGTGCTCCGTGCTCCGTGCGCGACAGGGTTCTATCTACTCATTTACCTGTGAACATTCGTTTTATTCTACCAAAAAAACTATCGTCTTCGTTATGGGTATCGTCTTGGTTGGGACTCCGTACTTTTGTACCTACTTTCTTTTTAGGCCACTTTCTTCTTTTCACGTCGTCGTCGTCGTCATCATCTTCATCTTCATCCTCTTCATCATCATCGTCATCGTCATCATCTTCGTCATCCTCGTCCTCATCCTCGTCCTCATCATCGTCATCATTTCTGTTGTTATCATCGTCATCATTGTCGTCGTCGTCATCGTCGTCTTCGTCATCGTCTTCGTCATCATCATCGTCATCATTTTCATCGTCATCGTTATTGTCGTCATCATTATCATCGTCGTCACTGTCATCATCATCGTCATCTTCGTCTTCATCGTCATTATCATCGTCATCATCATCAATTACATGCTTAGATTTACTGAGCAATTTTTTTAAATTTCGGGCTTTTACACTATCAAGTTTATTTAGAGTTAACCTACTACTTGGGCTTTTAGCATTTGGAATGTTTTTAATATTATTCCTTGATTTAGCTATTTTGTCATCGTCGTCGTTTACTTGTGTTAGACCTGTTAATCGTATCTTTATGTTGCGTTGTGTTTCACTTGTATCTACTCTACTACTTGGGCTCTTTAAGCGAATGATATTTTTGAATTTACTAGACCTCTTTGGGTTTACATCATTTATGTCATTGTCATCATCATCAGCGTCGTCATCATCGTCGTCGTCATCGTCGTCATCGTCGTCGTCATCGTCGTCGTCATCGTCATCGACTTCGTCGTCATCATCGTCGTCGTTGTCTTCATTGTCGTCATCATCGTCATCATCATCATCGTCGTCATCGTCATCAGGTAAATTCTTCTTTTTTTGCCCTCCTTGCTTTTGTTTATTATCGCCTGGAAATCTTATCTTCAAAGTCCCGAGATTTTTCCACTGTGCAGTTTTTTTCGTATCTCCTGTATTTGCTTTCTTAGTAGTAGCAAACCCTGAAGCTTTTTTATCACTATCTGCATTGGCCTTTGTTTTAATATTAGCTTTATTTTTGCGGTGGCTATCTTCACCTGCAGGCATTAGTAACTGTCATGCAAAATGACACAGCTCAAACATTGATAATTTAAGGCGTAAAGAAGTGTACGGCTTTATAATAAGAATAAAGAATGATGTCATGCACGTATAATTTGTCATAATAGTACATTAATAACTTAATTATTGCCTTAAGAATATTTAAATTTTATCTTATTATACGGATGTGGGTTCTTACTTTTTTGATCTACAAGCCACTGGAGGACCTTATTTTCGTTCTTTAAGTCACCTATAAACAGGATACAGTTATTTATAATTTACAATATATTTTTTACAATCCATTTCACAAAAAATATATAATATAGGAAAAATAGGTAAATAGTGACTTACCATCATACATTATTGGTACGCCGGTTTCGTAATATACCAATGCTGGAAAACTGAATATTCCGATATCTGACGCCAACTTAGAGTCCTTTGACTTTACGAACTGAATGCCTTGTTTATCTGTGTCATCATCAATGGTTTCCAACTCTTCAAGAATGTCGTCACACGTATCACAATTATCACTATCTGCGACAAGCAAATTAATATAAAGTTATAGGTAATTATTAGAATTTTTTTGACATAATCTCATTAACAAATCTGTAATTTACTTACAGAAGAACACAGCCAGATGTTCGACGTCGTTAATCAAGTCCTTCAACGTTTTTCTATCAACACTCTCAATAACGTCTGGTTGAGAAACATGCAGGTCCAAAACCCACTTGAGAATAGCCTCTTCATGCATCAGATCTCCTTCATAGATTGTCCTAAATTTATGTCTGTAGAAGGCTAAAGCTGGTAAGTCATTAAGATCATATTCTTTATCGATCCCTTCATCGGATGTTTTCACAAAGTCAATGTCCTTTTCTTCACATTCATCGTCAATGTTTTCAAGCTCGCTAAGAATTTTTTGAGATTTCTTATCGCCTTCTTTGTCTGTAATGAACAGGTTGTTTTGTTTAATAAAATTTAGGCTATAGTTAGTGCCAATCGTAGTTACTTCAAAAATACAGACTTGTTATTCTTTACCTTAAATTCACTTAAATACGATAAAAATCTAAATAAAATACTTACAGAAGAATACAACAACATGATCGTTTTCCTCCAAGATCTTTTCCAACATCTTTGAGTTAACCTCTTCGATTTTGCCGGGGATTTCGAGGGTGTTTTCATCAGTCAGCCAAGAGAGAACCTCGTCTTCATCTTCGATATCTCCTGAAGAAGAAGATGAACAGATTCAGTATTATGCATATATCGACCACTGTCTTTCTCCATATCGTTAATAAGATTTTTTACAAGATTAACAACAAGATTTTATTTCGAGTATATTAGATTCCACATATAGAGCTTACCCTTATAGATCAGAGGATCCTTATTCCTGAAGAACACAAGCGTAGGGAACGTCTTGATGCCGTATTTCTTGGCGAGCGAGATGTCTTCCGTTGTGACGAAGATGATGCCGGTCTCGTCCAGCTCGTCGTCGATGTTCTCAAGTTCGTCGAGAATGTTATCGCATTCTTCGCCTTCTTCACAGTTTCCACCTATAAGTTTACTTTGGATTAGACTACATGGTTAAACAACAGCGTACCATTATTTAGACCCTTATTTACGTTCCCACTGCTGGAGCACAGATAAACACTCTCTTGATGAAGGAACCCTCAATTCACTACGCTGGGCAAGTGCGATTTGATGAATGTCACATGTCCTTCAAACTTTTTAGAACTTGCCGGTTTCCTCACGATGATTGCCTCAACAGTAACACATATTTTAAATTGTTTAGAAGACGAAATTATAAAGGTACTTACTGAAATACACCACAACGTATTCATGCTCTTCAATCAAGTCTTTCAAAATCTCATCAGTGACCTCTTCGATAGTCGCACTGTTTTTCTGCTCGATCAGCCATTCCAAAACCTCGTCCTCATTCATTAGATCTCCTTCGTAAATAGCTGGAATGTTTTCTTCAAAGTAGACCAATGTTGGGAGATGATCGATACCGTATTCTTTAGCCTCGGCTTCGTTGTCCATCCGAACGATAACTATGCCCTCCTTTTCTAGTTCATCGTCGATGTTTTCAAGTTCGTTCAGAATACGGATGTCTTGTTTGTCGTCTTTATCATCTAAAAGCGAAATCATATCAAATTTAAACAATACGTGTCAACTTTAAAATCATAGAATAATTTTATATTTGATTTTAAATGAATTCTGAAAGATTTGGTTTGATAGAATAAAGAAATACTTACAGAAGATGACAGCTAAATAAGGAGTGGTCTCGATAAGTTTGTCCATCATTTCGTCAGTAACTTCAGGGATCTCACTATGGCGTTTCTGATGTAGAAGCCAACCCAACAGTTCCTCTTCCTTCATTAAATCTCCTTCGTAAATGTGTGGAATGCCCTTCTCAAAGAACACCATCGTGGGGATGACTTCAATACCGTATTCCTTAGCTTCTTTGTCATCGTCGATTTTGACGAAAGCAATGTCGTTCTGGTCACATTCGTCGTCAATGTTCTCCAGTTCAACCAAAATCTTCTGACTTTTCTTCTGGTCCTTGTCGTCTGAAATAAATTTGAAGAACTGTATTTCATTTTTTTGTCAGTTCTCGTCAGTGTTGAGATATCACAAACTTGTGATTTCAAATAGGCAATGGTTAACTAAATTTGGACGGGTATAATTAAAATGTTGGCATTGTTTCAAATAGAGTCGGTTTCAATTTCGAACCGCTTTAATGACACGGTATCAAGATAATATCTTTTTTAATTTTTTTTATGACTCTAAAAAACTAAATATTAAGATAAATGACTATAAGATTTGTATTTTTGGTAAATAAATATATACAATATTTAATTTAGGTAATAAAAAAACCCTTAGCATTTAGTCAAGTGAAATAACTTACAGAAAAGCACAGCAACATACTGCATCTTCTCAATAATCAGGTCGAGCATTTCATCCGTGATGTCTTCTATCTCATCGCTCTCTGTCTGGTATCTCAGCCACTCTAGAACCTTCTCTTCTTCTTCCAAGTTTCCTTCGTACACAGTCGGTATTCCCTTCTCGAAGTATAGTAGAGTCGGGACTTTTTCAATGCCGTATTCTTTAGCTTCTTCATCGTTGTCTATTTTGACGAATGCAATTCCGTGTTGGTCGCATTCGTCGTCGATGTTTTCTAGTTCAGCTAGTACTTTCTGCGATTTACGATCGTTGTTGTCATCTGTGAAATGAAAAAATAAAGATGCCAGGAGCTACTATAAAAATGCTTATAATTAGTGAACTAAATTAGTAACAAAGTATGTTTCATAATAATATAGCGGTTTGGTAATTTTTTGTATTATTATATTCTGTATGTAAATAAATAATCTCAATTTCATAAGATGATGAACGATAAAATTAATCATCATTAAGTTACCTATATATATAGCTCATTTAAAAAATCATCTAGTGGGGTATTTCAACAGTTGTTTATTTTTCCTATTTTATTTTTAATCCTTTAATTTCTAAATATTGAGATAAAATTTTATGTATTGCCCTGGAATTCCAACATTATATCAAATAAGATCCTATTTATTTAAGTAAATGAACTGAGTTTCCATTGTAGTTCCATATATGTATACATATTTAGAAAGATGCTGTTGTAGGTACTTACAGAAGAGTACGGCGACAGTTTTGCCGTCCTTGATAAGCTTGTCCAGCATCTCATCGGTGACGTCTTCAATCTCGTCCTTCTCGAGCTGGCCCACCAACCACTCCAGGATCTCATCTTCGTTCTCCAAGTCACCTGTTTTAAAACAAAAATGATACCCATGTTAATGCAGGTAGGTAGGTTTTTTTTTTTTTTTTTTTTGATAACTTTATATAATAATTTGATTTGATTTTATTTAAGTTTGCGAAAATGTTGTCGCAGTAGTAGCGACAGGATTACATTTGTTATAATAAAAAAAAAAACCCATGTTAATGCTTTAGTATTTTTTACAACAGTAGGCAACTACAACTTCTACACGTTACTACTCAACGAAAAGCTACGATGAAACATCAACAATTATATAAACGTAAACAGAATATTAAATTTAGCGAAAAGGTAGGTTATGATTTTGAAAGGCCAACAATAAAATGTTTTCTGAAGCAAAACATTCCTTGCTTTTTCGTTTATTTTCATACAGTTTCTCGTAAAGTTAATTTCCTCGAGGCCAAAACAAGAACACGTAAAAAAGGGGAAATTGGCGTCGAGTTTATGTTTAATAGAGTTAACGGAATTCACGGTCAAATTATTGAAATTCATAGACGGAGTATAATTAAACCGTCTACGAATTTTGAAATAATCCAATTTACCTACCGTAGTATGTTGGAAAGTTCGCAAAATATTAAATCTTTATTGGTAGTATTGGTACATTCTATTGAATAATTAAAATAACAATAACAAACGTATTGCTTAGTATTTAACCTTGTAACCTTGATAAAATTATCTACCTATTTCAAAAAATCTCATCAAAATCCGTTGCGTAGTTTCAAAGTTCAAAGCATACATTTGGTCGGACAGACAGCAACCGCGACTTATTTTATATAATCATCATCATTATTTCAGCCATCGGGCGTCCACTGCTGGACGTAGGCCTCCTTATATACTTATTATATACTTTGTAGTAATGATATATTGATGTGGGTCGTTAACAATAATAAACTAGTAAATAAAGTCCATACCATCATAAACATTAGGGATCTGCTTCTCAAAGTAGACGATGGCGGGCACGCTGTCGATGCCGAAGGCCTTGGCAGCCTTCTTGTCGTCGATCTTGACGAACTGGATGCCGTGCCGGTCGCAGTCGTCGTCTATCTTCTCCAGCTCGGCCAGGACCGTCATGGACTCGTCGTCTCCGTGATCGTCTGAGAACAACAAACGGGAATTGGAGAACTTATGCTTAAAGATATCGAACACTGATAGTTAGATGGAGAAAAGATGTAATAAGAACCTTGGCTTCATTTATCCTTTAATCATGCATGACAGAAAACTGCGGCCGGGGAATCGAACGCAGTTTTGTGAGATTTAAATTATTAATTTAGATTATCATGGAAAATAAAAAAAAGTGGAAAGATTTAACACCAATATTTGTTGAGTATGTATAAGCCTGATAAAAAATAATCTCTAGACAGTCGAAAATTTAAATCAGACTGAGAACTTGGATCAAATACATAAGAATAATTCAAGACAAGTTTATAGTTAGCAATAACTATACGCCTTGGCTATAATTTCAAGGTTCACTAACAGCGTTGGTCCGAAATAGATTCATCAAACAAATGCATATAAAATTAAACAAACAAAACGACTGATCGACGGCTTGGAAAGTTTTTACGAAGATTTATAACATAGATGAATGGTCAAGAAAGATGTGTGAATATTTAAAAAGGCAACACGAAATTAGTAAAACTTACAGAACAGCACGACTAAGTTATCGACGTTTCCAATGAGAGTGTTCAAAGTCTTCGCTGTGACATCTTCAATCACATCTTCTTCGTCCCCAGTTGATTTGTTTGCAATCAGCCATTCAAGTACGTCTTCTTCTCTGCTTAATTCTCCTGAAAATTTAAACAGTAATATGAGAAAATTTATATCTTTGATTATGAGAACACCGAGAACCGGTGGATGAAAATAAACCATAACGCAACGTGACACAGTTCTAACATGATTCAAGCTGTATGTAGGAGGCAAATTCACTGCCGTGACAAATCCGAAGACAGACGTTATGTTATCACTGCTATAGATTGCGAAAGCTTAAAAGATAAACACGTTGGACTCATCTTAAAATACCCGTTTGATAGATGCATTTTGTTGAGGGGTAAATAAATGCAAAGAAACATCTTAAACCGTCGCGGTCTTAACCGAATCATCAGCTGTAGACATGTTATCTGTCTGCACTCTCGGCAACCGATTTATAAATAAATGTAATGCTTCAGCCAACAGTGCCCTCATTACATGTACAATTACGCTCAAATGAAATTATCAAGAAGCAGACCCATCGATCTCAGGATCCGATTACGCAACTCTTAGCATAAAAAATGAGTCATGTACCTTCATAGATAATGGGTATCTGATGCCTGTAGTACACCAGTCTTGGCAGCTCGCCAAGACTGTACTCTTCGGCGAGCTCCTCGTCGTGGATCTTCACGAACCCAATGCCGAGCTGGTCCGCTTCGTCGTCGATGTTTTCCAACTCCTGGAGAGCCTTTGCACATTTCTTACACTCCGGTTTGTCTGTAACATTTAAGAAAATCTTTCAACTTTAAGCACAAACTGACGCATCGAAGGCCTCATAGGATGAAGCAGTGCTGTTAAGCGTCTAAATGGTTCAAAAATTAATATGTGCAAGTGTAAGCGTGTGTCGTGCGTATAGAGTGGTGTTTGAGTTCTGTTGGTGTGGAGTGAGAACCTAGTTCACTAATAAGGGTCATTGGAACCAAACTGTGTTCAAAATACTGTCGCTCATTCTGCG
The DNA here is from genome assembly GCA_963691955.1 of Chloroclystis v-ata. Classification (NCBI taxonomy): domain Eukaryota; kingdom Metazoa; phylum Arthropoda; class Insecta; order Lepidoptera; family Geometridae; genus Chloroclystis; species Chloroclystis v-ata. The sequence goes on along the minus strand of OY829902.1, from coordinate 1,616,366 downwards.
ATGCAGTGGAGTTATTCATGGCCCGCAGTGTGTGTGTAAATAGATTAAACCAATCAACCTTCACTTGACGAAGAATCCCCTAAATATTCAGGTCAAGGTCATCGTAAACATAAAACTGAGATGATATTTTCAGGTGGTTCGTATTAGTTTGGACAGAGATGGATAGATGGACATAGATGAGCTAGTTTCGCAATTGTTAATGAACGTTTGACGTCGAGAGTCGTGACACGCAGGTCCGTCAATCCGAGCTTGCTAGCAGTCCGCAAATAGCTCAGCCGAAATAGCTCGCTTCACGACTCGATAATGCAAATGTACTTTTGATTTTAGGTTTCCAGACATGGGATGATAAGATTACTACCAATGTAGGAATAGGAACTTGGTGAAAAGAATGTTAATAGTAAAGTACAAAATTAGGTTGGGAGGTGTTAATTATTGAATATTTGATAATGAGTCATGTCTATGTCGCTAAGGGACAAGTTGTGATCGAGCCAAAAGTTTAATTAGTCTTGTTCATCATTGATGATTGTTTAGAAATAAGGCCGTATTTGTTTAAAATTTTCCACCACTTTCCCCCTTTGCTAGTTCAATAAGTAGGAAAGCGTCAAGCATTTTGTATCTGAAACAAAGAACTAATCTACGAAGCGAGAAGAACACAGCCAACGGAAATTAACGCCATTTGATCTTACTTACTGTTTGACGGGCCGCAACTTATGTGATCGGGACCTACGTCAGAAACACTATCAAAACACACGCACATAACATACACCCCCTCAAATCTAAACGATACGATAGGAACGATCGACAGATCTACATAGAATTTACAGTTTCCAGTTTGTTAGTTGAAATAATGAACTTAACGGTTAGGTAACTGACGAATAACAAAACCCCACAAAGCTTCGTGAAGGTACTTACAGAAGAGAACTGCTACATAGTCTGTATCCTCGATGATTTTCGATAGGATTTTTTGGTTCACCTCTTCTATTCTGTCAGGGAGATCCATTGCTTCTAAACTCGTCAAGAAATCCAGGACGCTCTCTTCGTCCATGAGATCTCCTAGAAAATAAAAAATAATCATTTTGATTTGCAACTAAATTTGGTATGCGTTGATAGTCTTAAGTGCTAAGGTTAAATAGTAATTAGATAGTTGAAAATAAAGAAATTAGATAGTTTTGTGGCTGTCGAAACGTCAAATAAATATTTATCATCTACTCCTAATTAAGTTCCCACTGTTGGGACACAGGGACTCTCGACGAAACAGATTAGGTCATATTTCACCACGATGGCCAAGAGCTTAATATAGGTAAGTATTAAATTTTATGGAGAGGTTGGATAACTTGCTTGACTTGGCAGGGCACTGCCGCGCCCCATTCATGAAGTTCTCTGGTTTAGTGTTGTTTTAAGAAGTCTACTGACCGTCGTAAATAATCGGTTCCTTCTCACGGAAGTACGTGAGGGCGGGGAATTTCGTGATGCCATACTGCTTAGCGAGCCGCTTGTCGTTGATCTTCACGAAGTCTACGCCGAAAGTGTCGGTGTCGTCGTCTATCTTCTCCAGCTCTTCCAGCACCTTGTCGCATGTTACACAGCTTCTTGCATCTGTAAAGGGTATAGAAATATGCTTATGTTCAAGATTGCTGTGATTTTAGAAATAAGGTTTACGATACATCAATGGTTTTAGGCACTTTAGTGTCCATGATTGATGGGTGCAAATTGTCATGGTCATGACGTATACAGCTAATTTATGCAATCACGTAGCACAGCTAAGTTAAAAAGCTCCATTAACAAGGTGGATTGAAGATCGGTGGCCTTTCAAGGTCAACCCAAAACAAAGTAAAAGTAACTAATACTTAACACAATACGAATTATTGTTATTCAAAAATTCATGCTATTGGTGATGCTGTAAAATATATAATACCTACTGAAAGACGACCAATTCATAGTAACAAGATAGCTCTACAAATAAACCACAATAATAGAACGTCGGCGTGTACCGCTGCCGCCAGCCACCCATACAAACATGCTAACGTAAAACATATTAACATTGAAACAGTGACAAGACAACTAACAAAACACACATCCGAGGCATGACATCACATTTGGCAGAAATCAAAGCTAAAATAAAATCTACATTTAAGCTTCTATCTGGAAACATTACACGTAGAGTTAAAAATTAAAACAGAGAATCGCAATATAAAAGTTAAAATCGAAATGAAATAAACTCAAGGGCAAAGGCAATTTGAAGCCAAGGAACTAAACTTACCATTCTCATTCTAAATAAAATTGGTGTAACGAACGTTAAAGTATCGGTAGCAAATTGTTTACTGCTGCATAAAACTAAAGCACGTCATGCGGTTTGTTGTTGAAGTTAGTAAAACATCAAGATTACAAAATAAACTAATTTTTCTCAGATCATGACACGTCTACCTACATGCGTGAGTATTTATTAGCCTGAGCTTTTCTTCTTTCAGATATCGTTTAATAGCTTCCACCGTTTTGTGCTGTCGGGATATAACGGACGTGGTTTTGTCTAATGGGCTCACTCTTAAACGTTTTATAACTTTATTTTTAACTATGAATCTCAATTATTTAAAGGTTAATCTAACTTCTACAAAATATTTTACCAAGATGCAGATCTTTTATTTACTCTAGGCACATAATATTTTTTAAGGAATAATTCGTCAATTAAGAGCAAAGTTATAAAGTACTTTACGTATTTTAAGAGAGTTAACAGTAGGTACAGTTATTGCAATCATTTTTAATGATTATTTAATTGTTCCAAATAATGTCTGATGATCTCTGTCCACGTGGCCTGCTCATGAACCACGCACTAGAAAAGTATAGTGATATCTATTTTAAACAGCAGTAGGTGTAAGTTGTTAATGAATCCGGTCGAAAAATACACAAACTCCTCAGTTGATTTGCAAGCTTAGAAACAGTGATGCGTCGTAAAGTTCATAAAGAATTGTTCGTGTAAATAAACAAAACGATCATGGGTGCTTATAGCCCACCTCCAAAGATTTACGTTCGGAACACATTGAAACTATAACGCTAACAAATTTATGGCTGTTTGCGTGATCATAAATGTTATTTTTATTGGCATGAGTACCTATATTGCTTGCACACGACCTTGTAGGTACTATTCATTAATGTTAGCTCCTTATATAAATCTAAAATAAGTCCAAAGCTCGGTGATGCTTCCTCCAAAGTTAGAACCTTGCCACTCATCTTTCTGGTTGTGTTGTCTGAAAGATCGTTTAATTCCCCATTTTTTCGATTTATCCAACTGGGCCAACAGTTATGACAGCAGAAGGTATGAATTGTTGATTTATACAGTCTCCACCAACATTGTAGCATGTAAGATCTTCTATAAATTTTATTTTAACATGAATGACGTAGATAGCGACCCTGTGCGTGGGTATCTTCAGTTATTTTGGTGATACTCTGATTCATATGGAAAAAAAGTCGGCGTCAAAAAACGGGTCGACGTTCTTGATAAATGTCTCGCTCGACAGTATCATGTCTTTTTCATCTAGACTAAACAGTAGATCACTCTGAGATTTATTTACATTCGCGGAAAATTACTTGCATATTTTTCCATGGAGCACCTCAATTAGGTAGAAACCTATTTAATAAAATCTACGTTCTATAGCTTTACAATATGACACTGCATGTAAACCTAACCTAAACCTTTAGTTTGGCTAATTGGTGGTCGAGGATGTTATTACCCTCGAGACATGGATTCCACTTAGGTACACCTAAACAGGAATGCTTAGATATAATTAAATCAGACTAAGATGATGGACAAATATTGAGTTTGGCAATGTTGTGGCATTGCTCACGTATGACGAAATTTCGTCAATGGAAATTCCATTTTAGAGTTTTCAATACAGCGATTAATGTAATGACAAGGTGAGTGTTTAACAATTATCCATTCATGAATCATACAAATCTGGTAGGACGGTCTCAACCTGAATCTGCTGTGGGATCGCAATGGTTCCAACTTTTAACCACACATAGTTAAGGTACAGAACAGAACACTTCTTACAAATAATTTTTGACAGACAGGCAGTGGAGACATGGAACTGGTGCCTTATTAAGTATACCTACCTAAGTGGTAATGATAACTACACTTCTACAACAAGAGGCCAAGAAAGAGCGAAACCTCAAGAGCTTCAAGAGAAATCATATAAGGGTAACTTACATAATATAGCATAAGGTTAAGCTACATTGCCATGATATTGATCTGAAGATTATTGCAAAGATGCGCATGTTGATATAGCGATGCATTCACAGTTACCTACATAGAATAAATGTAACCAAGTGTTAGTAACAAAAAGTTGGTTACATTTGAACTGTTTCCTATCAAAAGGACCGAGTTCGACATTAAAGTTGTGCTAAGGATACAGTTGATTATAGTTGGCTCGACTCACAAAAATAAAAAACTAAAATTCTGAGCACAAATAGAGTGTTGGTATTCTGTTGCAATCGATGTCGTCTAGAGCTTACCTACTAGCTAGGCCAGCGTCTAGCTGTTCTATGATACCTATGGTAGGTACTAAGAGGTGTGATTATCTATGTAGAGGCATAACATTTCCATTAATTTTTGTCAGAATTTCGCAATTTTCATTAATCCAGTAAACGTTAGTTCGAAATAATTTGGACCAGTTCCAATTAAAACAGTGTAACGGAGAATTTTCGTAATTGTCTTTTATCTTGTTAGAATTTACTGAGCATTATGAACTATTCTTGTCTTAGGGATCAAATTCTTAGAACAAATATATACACTACCTACACATCTTAACTTTGTAATTTCATTTGAATATCAAAATAATGTAATAAGGAGAGATTTGGATGTAATGCGTACTTGGTATATAAATCGAAAAAAGACATAAGTGCCTTTGTAAATCTTATTTTTAGTGGTGAATGTCGACACAACTATAAATTTAAACGTAATTAAATAATCAACCTTTGCTTAAGTCATATTCCTCAACAAGATCAATGGGTAAAAGACATTGACAATGATGGATCGCACAGAGCGCGTGTGCATCACAGTCCGGCGTCTGACGAGACACCGCCGAGACCAGACGATGTAACTATCGCAAATGTTGAGCGTTATTAATTAACGCACCAAGTTAAACTCTTAACTTCCTCTAGCAGCGATAAACGCTCACTCCTATCCACCGCCAACACTATAGAAATAAGTATAAAATCTAGAGATGCATGACGACAAACGTGGCAATAACAGTCTCGACAGTTGGCGACAAAAGAAAATATTCAGCATGCCGATAGCACGTAATGAAAGTCTATTTCAGCGGCACAAGCCACGGCACAGGGGCACAGCGAAGCGAGCGTAGGCGCCCCGACCTTGGGGCAGCAGCGGCAGCGGTGGAACGGAGAAAAACGAGACTCGGTACCATTTTAGGCCGCGCCGACGGGCGCGCCGGTCGGCGGGTCGAGTTTTATTGTCTCCGCGGCCCGGTTGCATAACCCGGGCCGAGCCTCGAAATACCGGAGCGGAGCCGGCGTCCCCTCCGGCCGGCCGAAGATCATTAACTCGAGGATAACCCATTTGGACGGGCGCCGTCGTCTCCGCGTTTCGACACGCGCGGCGCGGCGCGGCTGGCGGCGCGCCAGACTCGAACTTACACCAGTACACCGCCACGAAGTCCTTCTCGTCCAGGACGCGCTCCAGCTGTTTGGAGGTGACCTCCTCGATCTGGGGCTCGTGCTGTTTCGCGGGCGGGGACTTGCGCGCGGTCGCGCCGAGCGCCAGAAGCGCGACGAGGGCCAGCAGCCACCGAGCCATGCCGAGGGCGCGCGCTCACTGCCCGCCGCGGCCGCCGCGCGCGCCGCCCGCCCGCACGCATGCGCGCCGCCCGCCCCCCGGCCCGCGCCGGTCCCGCCCGCCCTTTGTTTACACGCACCCGCCGCCGCCGCCAGAACTACAGCGAGCGCGAGCGCAACCTCACAGAGCTTCTAAATACGATTCAGAGATATTTATCAACAGTTCATTTAGCCAACGCGGCCTCTCTTGCCTATATGTTGGGAATTTAAATTATTATCTATGTGGTTTTAATTTACCTAAATTAATGCAATGATTGCAATTGCAATGATTTTTTATAGTAAAATCATTGGGTAATTGGATATCTCGCTAGGTCTTTAATTATTCAGCTATTAAAACTTTTTAATCAACCTGAATTGTAGGTAATTTAAAGGTAAGTAGGTATGTTGAAAGTTAGATAAAACAATTAAAGACCTATACTTTACATAGGTACGTTGGTACCTACCTGACTACAGGGATTTTTGTGTAGGTACCTAGACCAAAACTAGGACTATGAAATTGAAAAGGTAAGAGACTTACTTAGGTACTAATATTATTTAAAAATATTTGGAAAACCAACGGCTTAAACATCAACGATATAGACTAAAATAAAAAACATAAAGCCAATAATAGGTTCTCACGATTAGAAATAATATAAAATTAGGTAAGTAGGTAGGTACATAAAAGTGTGAATTCATATTAAGTATACCAAAACGGAACCGTACAGAACCCAACTAAACTAAATCTAACTAAACCTAGGAATAAACTGTAGGTACATAATTATAAGAATCACCTGATATTATATACTAACTAATTAATATTTTAGGAGAAGACCTACCAAAAAAGCTGTCACACAAAATCCGCCCAGCCTTGATCACACTGCTGGAATATGGATCAATACTATGATCTTTACATAGATTATTATTGAATGATCTGCTCGCTCTAACCATAATATGTATTCATTTGCTAATTAGTAGAAGCTCTAGGAACCACAAGTGCAAGAGTAAATCTAGTAATTTAAACATAAAACCTTTAACCCACAAATCATCAATTGGATACCATAGTCATGATAACTATAAACATAAGGTAACTCTCAATAATACAATATGAAAGATGAAGATATTTTTTTAAATATTACGATGCCTAAATTTAAATATGGCGCCAATCTTGGTCTCACGGGAACGAGAATCTAACCAATTCAGCAGTTCTGAACGAAACAACTTGTGTCATAAAGACTAGTGATGAGATACTTCTATTAATTTATTTGGAAACAAATATAATTTAATTCGAAATAACTCAATATACTCCAATTATTGATTTATTAACTGACCAAATAAATAAGGTCATATTTGAATGCTTTTGTTTAACAAAATTGGTATATACAATTTTTTGGTATTTTTTTTAAAGGAAAAAAACTAGATAGTATGATAATACTGGATGTTAATAAAATTGATTTCCTATTTTAATATTAACAGTTTTTTTTAATAAATACATAAACATGACTGGACAATTTACACAGCGACATCTAGCCCCGTGGTAAGCTCGAAGCTTGAATTAATTTCATAGTCACGTTATTACAAAGATAAAGGTTAGCAATTTAAATATTTCTTCAAATCTCTAAATAATGGTTATTGAGTTTTAAAATAATAAAATAAGTTCTAAACCCCATCCCTAGTTATGTCAATGTCAAACGTTACGTTAGCCTCGTGTAGTGGGGGCGGCAGCTGACTGGTTGTTTCAAACGCAAGTTTTTGAACGAAGTGGAATAAATCGATCGAATTTGTTTCGCAAAGTTGACGTGAAGTTGTGTTTAGTTTGTACTTTGTAGGTGTTTGCATTTCCAGCGTTGCTAGTAAAACGTAGTGATTATATTCTCTTTGGTTGCTAGCGAATTTGTTGTCTCGTGGCTGCCGGTATTCGAAATAAATAATAGTTGTGTTGTGAAGTGAAATAAATACAATGGATTTTATTTACTGACTCAAGAATTAGTGACTGGCTGGTAAAAGTTATTCACAATCTTGGTAAGTTAAAAAGTTTTAAAACCTCAAAACGGCACAGGCTGCTTTGTTTGATTTAATTTACGTGTTGATTATCTTATCTTTAGATTTTGACTGAGACCTATAGAAATGTTCCGAGTGGATTCCTATAAGAAAAAATAATTAGGTAATAATCTACCCAACAAATAGGTATATTCATGTACGTACAATAGAACTTACGAAATCAAATAATTTGTTTAAAAAACCACAGATTTTCAAAATGGTTGGTATTATAGGTACCTATACTATACTCACAGCTAGAACCTTGTTAATCACTATGAACCAGCTATTACCGGCTTGACAATTTTTTAATATTCACTGCTTTAGCCATTTATGTATCAACAACTATGTTTTTTATTAGCCTTGCTCAACTTTTTACAATGAAGGTACTAATAATTATGTAAAATCGTATTTTACAAAGCCATGTCTGAATAAAGTTAAAGGACTTAATTGGATCAAAATATTTAAGTAGGTACATACCCAAGTAACTTACCCAATATTATGTAATGATTTTCATTTTGTTTCTAAAATCTATTTAACTTTTTCTAAATAATCTAATTTAAAAAATAATTACCTAAATAAATACTGTTATTTTCTATATTAACAGTTCTGATTAAGTATGTATAGACAACCTCTGGCTCATTGGGCTGTGTGAATTGTTTTGCAATATTTATTTATCATTATCATTTATTTATATTGAAAGTATGATTGCATGTAATAATTTAAGTAAGTACCCATCCGTTTGTGCCAGTTGACCTGTAACAATCCAAGTTAAATAGTTCCTAAAATAAATAAATAATTAAAAAGTGTCACAAAAGTCTATAGCTCTTCGACACTTCGACTTCACGATAGAAAGAGCCATATTATGAAAGACTAGCTAATCCGCTGTCAGCTTTGTTTGCATTTTTTTACATTATCTACCATTAATAACTAATTTCATAAAAAATAAATTCCACCTAATTATTATTGTGTATATAATTAATATACTGTTCTTAATATGTATGTTATTATTAATTTTTTATTCTGATTTTTTAAACCTTTATAAAATTATATTATACCCGTAGTCCTATGACATTTCTGTTTCTTAATCCATTTTTTCCTGCTATTTTGTGTGACATGTTTTTTCAAGAATAGTTATTTTGAAATAATTATGTAGATAATAGGAAGGAACCTTCAATATCTGAGATCCTATCAGAGATATTATCAATTTAGGATTGTGATAGCAGCCATTGTTTTTACCAAACCACCAGTTATTCTATTGTTTGTACAACAATGCAGCAGTAAAATTGCTGATTAGTGCTCAAAAAGGTTCTGTTTTGTTGCAAGTGGTAATTGATAAGTATGATTTACTTTTTGGTGTTATTTGGGGCTCCGAAAGATGGGAATATTCTAAAACCTAGCAGTAAATTTATATGATATCATTTTAATGATTTTATTATGACCACTCAGAAGTTAAGTCAATAATTCAGTCTGAATAAGTGTTTGTTGCTTTTATCAATAAAATATCTAATCTTGTATGCAAAAGTGCACTTAATATTATATTACCTATTTAAAGCTATGCTCACATACTGCAAAATGGTGCATTTAAATATTTAGCGTTCCTACTTAGTCACAAATAAAGAATGAGATACCAATATTACCAATCATTATGAACAAAGTTGGTATTTTAAATTTCATGTTTATCAGTCTGATCTAATCAGTTAAATATTTACGGCAATGCAGCATTCTAGATAATTCGAATTTATGGTTTTATTTGTACTAGGAACAATATTTAATAGCTAGAAACAAAAAACCCAGAAAAGTTTAAAACCTATGTGAAATACCACCATAGTACCTACTAATGAGCTTTGTCTCACATTTGCCTGTGTAATTTTAGCTTTGGCTTACCTATCCTAAAGTACCAATCATCAATTCACAATCATAAAACTATTAATCGTTTCTAAAGTGCCAGCAACATGGCACCGCGCTGATAAAATTCCCAATATACGTTCGTAAAATGAGCGATTACCGATATCAAAGCATATCGAGTCGATAATGTAAGGACGCTTATCGTAAGGAGTCAGTGACTACGTGCCCACAGACTTGTCAACACACGATGGCGGAATATCGCGCAGGTAAAGCCGGGATCAACGCGGAGGCGCAGGCCAGGATCAACAGCAAGTACAACGACGACATCGCCTCGGAGACGCTCGAGTGGATCCGCAAGCTGACCGGCGAGCCCGCCAACACCGCCGGCGGCGCCGACAACCTCTACGAGGTCCTCAAGGACGGAACCCTCCTCTGCAAACTCGTCAATGCCATCCAAGAAGGCTCCGTCAAGAAGATCAACCAGTCCACCATGGCCTTCAAGTGCATGGAGAACATCAACGCTTTCCTCGAGGCGGCGAAGAAGCTCGGTGTCCCGCCGCAGGAGACTTTCCAGACCATAGACTTGTGGGAGAAGCAGAATCTTTACTCTGTCATCATCTGCCTGCAATCCCTGGGCAGGAAGGCTGGTAACTACGGCAAGCCGACACTCGGCCCGAAGGAGGCTGATAAGAACGTGCGAGACTTCACCCAGGAGCAACTGAATGCGGGGCAATACGTCCACTCGCTACAATACGGAACCAACAAAGGCCAACAGAGCGGCATCTCCTTTGGAACCAGACGCCAAATTTAATGACACTGTAATTTTTATTAAGTTAATTATTAAAAGTCTTTGTATTTTTTGTAACGAGAGTTTTATTTTACTGTAAATACGCCAAGGAGCGGCCTTTATTGTGCAACTTGGAAGGAAAATTGTAACAGTCGTGTGATTAGATAAGGATTGCAAACGTCCTTTCTTGTTGCAATTCTAGTCTTCAAGGTATATCCTTAAGAGAATGAGGTAGGTATCTTACCTACTATCACAACCAAACTTAATTTATTTATTTATTATTTCTGAGTTATCTCTTTGAAATAACAGAATCTAAGTGCATAAGGTTTTGTTGTAAGTAGATAAGCTCAAACTGCAATCTCGTCGCGTCTCTTACTAATCATAATTTGTTTTGATAAGAATGAAATAGGTGGAATTTAAACCGATATACCATACTTTCATATATCCTACGTGCATAACTTATATTTAATATAATTAACGAATTACTTAGCTTAACTCTTTAGGAAAGAGGTAAATTGATGATTCTATTAACCTTTATGAAATGTCGAGGGCTCAACGAAGCGCCCTGAGTAACGCAATATTCTGTGTCTTTGTGGAATATTGATCCAACTTCTCCCATAGAAACCATATCTAAGTAACCTTAAATACGTTCTAACTGTTTTCTGCAGTCACAGTTTTTATTAATATTTATTATTTTTATCAATAATGTCATCTGGGTTCCAAGAACTACTAGCTTAATGTTATCAAAGTTTATTCGTTTTTATTCTTAAGATAAATGGTTATTGTTAACGGAAAATCAACTCATGCATTCCATTGTTCTACGATTATGGTTACGTCAGTAGGTACTGTAGGTGGGTGAGTAATAGTAGGTAATGTCATAGCGTGACTTTGTTTACTTGTTCGTATCGAGGTTTTTCTTTTGAACGTGAGAGTTTTCTTTTAAAAAGACTTGATATACTGTCATTATTCTTTATGTAAAATAAGTGCATTGACACATTATTTATTTATTTACGCTGCATGTAAAGGTTGTTGTGTTTCAGCAGTTGCATATTTAATTATTGAAGTTATATCTGATCTATACAATTACTTTTACTGAGTTAGACATAACTTGTCTGTTATATTTATCTAACATAGCATCGTTTGTCTCTGCTGCTCGAAGATTTTTCTTTGATAACAATATTTTTCATATCAAACCCATTGACCATATCTCACGGTAGTTGCCTGGATGACGTTATAGGTAATACCAATAATATGCACCCGGCATGGTTTCGTCACGGTAATGTCAACTCCCCCAGCCGCCGGATGGCGCGGTCATGCGCCGATGATCTCGGAAACGCGGATATCCGACCCCTAGCGATATCCACATTCAAAACACCTATCTACAACAGTTCACAATGACTAAGTGCCAACGCCATTGCACGTGTCCTTCGCTGATTCTGATCACGTATTGACAATGACCCCTAGTTCGTATCTATTAAAATTAAATACATTTAGGGTGTGAATTTTCATTGTTTACAAGGTTTTTCTTCGTTGTGAAAGTGGCAATTTCCGCTTATAGAGAATCATAATTGGATTTTCCTGCCTTTTGTTACTTAGTAGTTGTGCTCGGTGCGCTGGTACCACGTTGTACGGCTACCTTGCTTTGAAATAGTTACATGAACTATTCGCAATATTCTCTGATTGCTCAAGTTCAATTGTTTAATGATTGTGGAAAGAGTGAAATCACAATCTAGTTGCAAAACGAAAAGGGGCTCATTTACTCGGATACTTTCCCCTTCATTCCGGTGAATGACAACTTCCATACATAAAAGCACAATGCAGTGAAAGCTTTGATAAGTAAACATGCTCGCGAGTTCATGATGATGTTGCAGTATTGGGATTGCCGTATGGAGTTAGGATTTAGAAAGTTGTGAGACAAACCGCGGTTGAAACGGGCCGCGGGTTCCAGAGTTATACGATATCGATCGTTGTTGCAAGGCTTCGTTGCGCTACAGTGGCTCTATCCACTGGAGCCTCCGGTCCCGTTACTGCTCCGGAGATTATCTGGCACTAACGGGATGACGTCCGCACTAAGATATACGCACTTGGTTCCGTTGCACCTCATCACTGTGAACTTACAAAAAGCTACGGAATATCTCTTATTTGGTTAAAGTAGATTTATTCGTCCGGCAATTTGGCACCGTTACATCATTTTGTCTTATTTGCAGTCTCACGAAGAGATGACACGAAACTGTCAAGTTTTCGCGAAAGTAGCAATTTCTTTTCCTCCAGATTCTTCAGTTTAATCGCGTAACCAATTTCTCAAGAGTCGTGATGTTTGCTCACACGATAGATAAGCGATCGAGATTCTAATACATAATTATTTTTACGATTTTTCTTTTTAGTTGTGTTTTCACATATTAAGAGTATTTTAGAGGTGATAAATAGATAAATAATTATAAAATATAGAAGAAGATAAGAAGTAGTTAAGCTTTTAAGTAAAAAAATAATTTATAATATAATAAAGCCTTGTCTATCTAGATAGTTTTACGTGGTGTCAACGGAGTATTTATCCTTTTAACCTAATACTCTGCTGTATACATTGCGTCGTTCATCAATTAGCATAACGTGCGTCAAAGTTTCAGCGAAGGGGAGTTATCAATTGATATGGCCATGCATGTGCCCGCGACGATTTATTCGTTAACCTGCACCATTGATTCAGCTTGACCTCAATTATCTACATCTGCATTTACAATTGACAATAGATTTTCATTGCCAGCTTCCACTGCCTTCAAGCCTGGTAATTTTAAACCCATATCTCTATTCAGTATGATGATTGATGATGAACATATTTACATGTTGATTTACCTTATGGGATGCCTTTTAAAATACGCTTATATATTTTTAAATAACTTATACCCTCAACCTTTTCTATCTTGGGATAGTTCTTCCGATTAAAGAACTATCTTTAGCTAGACGTTGCGTGTTCGTTCATTGCTAAGCCTCATCATCTTGTATCGTTTACATCTTTGTGTTGCAATTGTGTTCTATCACAAATCACGTTTGCGTAATATTTGGTGTTATAACACTTTCCCTGGTAGCAATTCAGGCCACTGGACTCTACTTCTGGTATAGTATTTTGTTTTCATTAAAACCAAAGAATTACATACTTATTAGATTTTTTGGATAGTTTAATTCAGTAATTTAAGTTCTTATTTTTCATTTAGTTTTAAAACGAGGAACATTAATGATAATGTCCTGCCGCGTAAGTAACAGATAATCTGTATTGCAACTGCACGACTTCTCTCACGTTTGCATGTAATTTTACAGTACGCCTTGAAAGTGTCCAGATAATCACAGTTTCCGTTATTTCATTATGTTTTCGTCAAACCAAAGCATCTCGGAAAATGCAGTGAGCCACATAGCGTTACATTTACCGGTTCGGACGACATGATTCGAGCATGACCAACTTATGGTCAAAACCAGTTATTTAAGGCGTCTAAAAGCGCAGTAGGTCAACCTTGGCATTGGGTTCGTTATGACTAACACTCCTTTCTTTAGACTACTCTTTATTACGTAAATTATGGTCAGAACTATTTGCGTGTTAGGATCCAAACGAGTTTCGTAATGCTTCACATTAGTAACATTATAGTTTTGTTACCTAATACAGTCGCATGTTTATTGCCAGTTTCCGAGATAAATATAAATGCTCTCTGTTCGCAATTTTATATAGCTCAGAATCGCGCGTCGCTTCGTCATGGCATGGTATTAGCTCTAATAAACCTGTTTCAGTGGAATTGTCATAACCTGAGCAATCTAGGTATGATGTCCATACTTAGAGAGTCTTCGATAACCGGATATTTTACGAGGTTGTAAGGCAGGTGTTCAAGATTCAACTCCTACTTCCAGTGTGCCTGAACGTTCATTGCCTTCGTTGGTATTATCTTCATCAAACAAATGTTCAGATATGTAGATAATTCTATCATCGTATCTGTAATCTTCCGCCAGGTCATCTTAAATTACTACGAGTAATATCTACGTTGTCACAAGTGATTACTGGCCATTGTTATAAATATGCTTTTGTCTCCACACCGTGAGTAATACGTGGAAACTTATCTGTTCGACTTTATTGTCTTAAACCTTGCACATGATAAGATAAGATTTTCTGATTGTAACTCAGTCAGTATCTAGGTAATCATTTCGATTTTTTTCGATGAACAAAAATATAAATAGTGTTAACACTAAGTATTAATACTTACTTAGGTTTTGTGTAAATAGATTTAGGATAGGGAATTTTACCGCATATTAAAAAATACTTTATTAGTGCTAACTTTTTGTTAATCAGGACCAGATCTTATATATAACTAGCTTTCCGCCCTGCGGCTTCGCCCGCGTTTTACACTTTCCCGCAATTTTCTTTGCTATGTTATAGCCTATGTTACTCGGGGATAATGTAGCTTTCCAAAGGTGAAAGAATTTTTGAGATCGGTCCAGTAGTTTCGGAGCCTATTCATTACAAACAAACAAATCTTTCCTCTTTATAATATTAGTATAGATTATAATAAAGTAATATATAGGACACCACAGATAAATATAATGAGTAATTACATTATGACAACCACTCTGCGCTCCAAATCTGTATCCCAGGGAATAAACCAGACACACAAACAGCCATAATAAGAGCCACATTCTGACTCAATTTGACTTTGAACCGTGTTAGTCATATAACTTATAGGTACTTAAGTAGGTAATTACATTTTACCTTAAGGTCATTAATTATCATCTGTCGCAATCACATTTTTTTGTTTCATGATTGTAATTTTATATTATATCTCTACTTTTCTGGTCTAGCGTTTGTGTTATCTTAATTGTATCTACAGTGTTGGTACTAAATTGAACTCGAACATCTGTTTCTACAATCATGTTTAAATATAAAATGATATTTACTTGGTAATTTTAACGAATAAAATAAAAATATCTTTATTAAAATTACTTAGTACTTAAAAATGGTTACATGATATATGTACATTGTACTCATTTTTGCTTTTTTGATGCTTTTATGCAGTATTTTTAACAGACTTCAAAAAAGGAGGAAGTGCTCCATTCGTTCACCGATTGCACAAAGACGCCTGGACCGATTGCAAAATTCTCTTTTGTTTGATTGAGTATACTCCCTAGCATAGTCATCAGTCATCTGATGATAGTATCCATATGATATTGGTGGATTTCTTAAAAAATTATAGAGGCAGATTGATGTTGTTTATTGTTTGTAAAAAGATTAATTTTTGTTTGTTGGTTTTTAGTATGCTGTCTTACAAACACTTTATACAGATCAAATTCCATGGTTGACCTAACACTGTTTTATATTTGAACTTTTCAAGGAATCTACATAATAACGTGATACAACCAAAATTATCACATTTCTACCAAAATTTCTTGACAAACGGAAATAAGGAAGGTGCGGAAAAACGAAAATAGCACAAAAGAAAGTAGCACGTTCAGCTTTATTATGATACCATTCAGCAAAGCTTCTATGCTCAGGAAGTACCCTAACTTGTTTCTTAACGGGTTAGGTTGCGTTTCCCTTAGCAAAAACAGCGTGAAGGTCTAACTATCTGGACAATAAATTCATTGTTCATGATGTGTAAAGGCGGCTTCGTGTAGGTCATTGTCATGATTTGATGATGGATGCTTTATGCGGTGTGTTCTGTGAAAACACCGTGCTTTTCTTGGAAGGTTTTGACCTGACCTCTATACTTTGTGACAAGATTGGGTCACAATCTTGTTTTATGGTCTGTGACCCGATTCCTGTTATAGTTTCCGAAACAGCTCCGTGATAAAAACGTTTTATGGGTCATTGCATTTATTGTTATTGATTTTGTTTACTTTGAGATGAGGACTTTTCTTGCCATAATTTCCACAGGACTCATTACTGCTCTGAAGATTGCTGCTTTAAATTGCAGCTTATTAAATCTGTTATCAAGGCCAGGTGTATAATTGGCCACATCACACGCAACATTTAGTTCACTTGAATGCATTCAGGTCATTGTTGGCTGGTGAATAATGAACCCCGTTCTCACCTAAAACTGTTTTGCACATTGTTATACTGTGACCTGTGGCCTTAACTACACAATTCTATTCAAAATAGGGATCTCTGCATTTTATGAAGCCTGAACTGAGCTGATAAAATAATACCTTTTTTCCCACAGACACGAAACACAAAAAGATAATAAACATTGATTCAATTAGAATTTAACACAACGCGTACTCGTAAACCTATTATTAAGTATGCTGAAACAACGATATTAGAAAGCACACAGGCATGCAGTGCAGGTCCTTTGTCTAATTATTTAGAGATCGCGATATCAAGCATTTTCTTTTCATGTTTGCTAACTTAATATTTTTTCTTGGCTAGTTACTTTGGTGGCCTCAAAGTATCGTTGTTTTTATTACATAAGTGATTAACCATTCAAAAAGATTGTCAATTGAGCATTCATTTAATTGAACTGCAATTATTCACTTCTTGTCATTCAAAGTGCCTTTTGTCCACTAAGTGATCCCGTCTTGGACTTTAAATATTGAATTTAAAGTGAAGCTAACTGTCTTCAAGTCTGTCCTATTCTGCGAATCCAAGCTTCAAGTGGGGATATAATTTAATTAATCGTGTCTCAGTCGCATTCATTGATGTTAAGAGACCGGCGACAGACGAATTTCCCATACAAACGTAATACCAAAATTATTTGTAATTCTAGCATATTTCCACGGTATTATCGTATTATTATTTTCTAAATAGTATTTATCTAGGTTTCTATCGTGTTTTTTTTTACAAAATACGTACTAAAAAAAATAATTTCATTTAAAATAAGTATTTTATAAAAAAAACTCCATAGGAACCTAGATAAATACTATTCAAATAATAATAATACAATAATATCGTGATATATATATCGTATCGTAATATTCGTTTGTATGGAAAATTTGTCGTGTCGCCGGCCTCTTAAGATGCAAGCCGTGCGAGATGTCGCTCGTGTAGCTTTTTTTAACGTCTTTGTCTTTGTTCTTGCTAAAGTATTTGATGACAGGATAAAATTAGAGTATGATAAAGCTATTGTTATTTAAATAAATACCTAAATTATTATATTGCTCGACAATGAACACTGCAACATACGAGTATAGTCCTGTGGTAAGATATAATAACTTATTGAGATCAAAAACATAGAGACTAGTGCTTAGAGACACGTTGAATTAATTACCAACATACGTACATTAATTTATTAACGCTGATATTATATCGATAGTTAAGCACGATAAAGCATTTGTTGCCTTGATAAGATTACCTCTATTTGTTCTACGAATTTCAATGGCGGACGCATTTTCTATTTGAGTATTTTAGATCATTCACTCCTTTGTGTTAGTTAAGGTATCTGATTCAAACATGTATAGTAAAAGTGATTGGTGGAAACAGTGAAAATATTCTAAATCTGTGCTATTCTTGGCGTAATTTGGTAGAGTATCCATTGTTATTTTAACCTTAAAGTAAGCCAAAAATAATCTGAAACTTAGTTTTGTTCTGGTTATTATATCATCGGTAATGTAGGGAGGGAGGCCTATGTCCAGCAGTGAACGTCCAACGGCTGAAATAATGATGATGATGAATGTTGTTGGCAAAAATTTGCTATTAAGCTATAACAATCAACATTACCGAGATGACAACGTTTATAATAATGTGAGTGGGAATGTGATATGATACAACATTACGATTGAATCGGTCCATTGTTTCAGCATCTCCGGTAACCATACTCCCTTGTTTTTTACTAGTAACCTCTACTGTCTGTAACCTTGGAATTTATAATGTCATGAGAAATTTGAATAATAAACAATTTATTAAGGTTGATTAATGTCTAACCTTTGTCTGGTCATTGACTTTCTTTCTTATCGTTATTATAAAGAACGTTTGATCAACATTTTTCACATTATTTGTTATCAAACTTTTAATATACTCTGTTAATAGAGATCAAAGTATCGGATGTTTCGTTTGTGTGTAGTTGTTTTGCATTTTGTTTGTTTACGGTATTTTTGCGCTTTCATACATTTTCTCGGTGTTTCCTCTCGCTGAGCTGCGTAATTTGCATCCGTTTATTTACGCCAGTCCGGTTGTTTGTGTTCATTCATACGATTTACGCTTTCCTTTCATGTTCGCCCAATTTTGTTGATCTACATATTTGATGATACTTGTGAGTTCTTTTGTTCTGTCTGTTTTATGCTTTTATTAGACTGATATATCAGAAGTCGGGCAGTAGCATCGGTAATATTCTATTCAAGTAGTCGTAAGTTTAAATTTAATTTAATTATTTGTCATAAATAACCTGGTGCTAAGTCTTATAGTGTCTTGTTATGATGTAACGGTTCCATTTACCAACTACAATTAAGAACAAGTTTTTGCGTAACCTTGTTTTTTCTGTGGTTTTCTAGGCGAAGCAACTTCACGGTACGTGACAATAGTTTACTGGGCAATTTATCTCTTGCGTCTATACTTTCACTGTTTTATTACATCTTTTTTAGAAATTATTCAAATTTAAAATAATACGCTTTTGCTGGAAGGTTTGAGGGCCACTTTCATATTTTCAATCTATTTTTGTTGCTTGTTTTATTTTCATATTATTTAGGTTCCACAAGTCTTGGTTCTATTTCATTATTAGGTATGTTCAACATTAATATTATAATTAATTAGTGCAATGAATAATATTATCTCTGATTAATCAACCGCGTCCAATGTGATTCAAATGCTAATGAAGTTATTGTATCATGTTTGTGCTTCGTCTTGTTATTATCATTTTTTTCTTCCGGCAATTCATCTGCGGAACGTGCAGAATGTTATGTTTTTTGTTACGCAACGTTGAAAGTGTTACAGTATGCTAGTTGGCATGAAAGTGAGTTAATTACATACGGACATACAGCACCGTTTATGGTAGTTACCGTAATAAGTTAAATTTTAGTATTTTTTTCACGGTTCTACATAGAGAATATTACATTAGTCGTCGATCCTCTGTTGTTATTATAAGATTTTTTCTTCCTTTTCGGGATACTTTTATTAATATGTAAGGTAGTATTACTTTAATAGTTACCTTTATCAATACGTTTACGTTGTGTTTTTTCAATGTTTGACATTAATTAACACTAGTTCTGTATGCTGTAGGTACATTGTAGTTGAGAGCACAGCTGCGGATGGCAATAAGGAAGCAATGCGTTTGTGACGTATTGTGATATTTACTTACATATTTATGGTGTATTTTAATTAAACTATATCAGTATCAGACGTAATGTAAGATATAATTATTAATTTCTAAAGTAGACCATCCGCAATTAACCAACGAAACTACACATCACTATAATCAAGCCCGATAGATTAGGCGCTGCTTTCCTAGAACTAAAGATCTAGTAGGTATCCTTATTCTAGATTTTGACGTAAAGACTTGAGAGATGGCGCAAATTATACATAATCATAGCAACTCATAACACGGCTCATTAATTTTATTACTCATCCACTATACATCGGACCAGTATGCGGTTTAAGAAAATCATCCTCAATTTCTATTGGTCAAGTTGAACCCTGTCATATAATTAAATAGCTATACATAGGTACCTATATATCTAGGAGAAACTTAGAATTTCTGCAAGTAAACTGTAGAGAAATCTAATTTATGAGCATGCAGTAATTTAAGTGAAAATCTAATACAAAGTTGTAGATATTGAATATTATAGAAACAGTTTATACATATTGAATATTATAGAAACATCGTACTTTCGATATGCTTTTCTCTATATAACTTTATGACGCCACAATTAACATGATTTTTTATGATCAAAGAGTAGTAAGTGGGTAGTTTATCACGAAACGTTTTTCATGTTCCATGGCTCTATGCTATCAAACTCAAACTATCAAGCTGCTTGTCCATAATAGAAGCCAGCATTTCGATTACCCATGGGCTCAATCATAACGCCGTCCCCGGAGAATAGAATGGTAATCGCCACTACCTTAGTTTTAGTGTTTTGTCATTTTTGAGATCTGTGGGTGCTAATACATCTGCTCAATTTTTTTCGTAACTCTATTACCATTATTCGCGGAGTTACAAAAAATTACAATACTATTCGACGATTCTACCCATGCATGAAATTACAAGAATAAAGTTGTACTGTAATTTTATCATATTGTATTCACACATTTAAGTATGTTAAACAATAATACAATTATATTCTGGTGAAAATTATTCAACTAAATAATGATAAACGCAGTTATCATTATATTCTCGTTCAAACCCGTGCCTGCGGTTCTTGTAAAGTGTGTTAGTGAAACGACTGTTAAGGTACGGAACAGTAAAACATAACATTTTCATACATTTTGGTGTATAATGGTTTTGGTTGCGTGTTAGATCTAGATGTGTCTTTTATTTTTTCTAGCTTGGATACAGTAGAAATTTCTTGAGAATTTGTTTCATAGTCATAATATTCATCATTATCACCGGCTGTCTTATCATTATACATTTTATCTGGTTTTATAGAACTTTGCTGAACAGGAATATGGTTTCTCAAGATATTATTATTATTAACAACTTCATCAGAGTTTATTAACGCAGCTGTTGTCATCACGTTTATGTAATTACTAATTTTAACAGCGAAGTCACTTTGGTTATTCGACGAAGCAAAAAGAGACTTTCTTAAATCAACATCTTCTTCATCATAACTATTTTCTCCCTGTGTGTTAGCAAATAATGATTCTTCTTTTGTCATGGATTGTTTATTGCTTATACGTCCTGGAGGTCGAATATCTTCTGGTGTATCAATAATGAATATGCTATGATTTACTAGTGGATGGTCTAAAATATCCACAGCTTTGGTATTTGAAAGCAAATGCTTTTGTTCCACATAATCTTCATGAACCTCTCCATAGAGAATGTAATCTATAACACTGCTGTTAGAAGCTAAGATCTCTTGAAATATTTCATTGAGAATCACCGTTTCGTCAGGGTATTATTTGGTGACAGGTCCATTAAAGTCGATGTTTCATTTATTTGGTTTCCAGTTCGAAGAGGGTGTTTTTTGAATATTTTGGAACCACGCTGTAACAATTTATCTATAATGATCTTTTTCAATGGAGACTTTGGTGTTAGCTCCGGATGTGAATCCTTTATATGTTTGTTTATAGTTCTAGCTGGATGCGGACGTTCTTTAGATTTTACGAAGAATTCTCTTCCTAGATTATGAGTTTCTAGATCTTTTGCATGGCCATTATATTTTATTGTCACCTTATTTGGAAATGCTATCTTTTTGTGATGTGGACGAGTCCTTAACATTTTAGCGGGTGTTAGCTTAAGGAAATGATGCAACCGGAATTTTATAACATCAAAGAGTTGATTAGCAACAAAAACTGGGTCAAAGATGAGGAAAGTCAAAAAGTATTATGGACACAAATAATGGAAGTCCCATTCACAGCCATCATTTTTAAAATACAAATATGACTTCGATGCTGAATATTCCCAATTAAATACAGAACCTGTTAAAAAGACACGAAGCAAGCGGGGTACCAGACAGGTAACAAGCCCAAGTCCTCGCTATGTGCCCGAATTGCAAGTGTTATACACTGAGCCGCTTCCAATAAGCAAGGCTCTCTATGAAGATCTCATGAGCCTCTGTAAAGCAGGAGATATTCCAAGCTACTATCATGCTTTTTATGAGTCCCTGACGTATGCTAGTATTGGCTCTGAAAGAAATGATGTCGACACTGATGATGATTGAGATGTCGCTGTATTTTAAGTACCTTACTAATTATTAAGTGATCATGTTCCTAATTTGACTGATTAAAATTACATTATAACCTAAGAGCCCATGATGGCCAGACCTTCCTTTAATTCACAAGCGTGAAAATTCTTTCATGTGTATGTCTAACATAGGTAAGAATAACCCCCAAACATGAAACCTGGATCGCGGTTCCTTTGGGAGATAACAACCTTTTACCTGTTATCTCCCAAAGGAACCACGATCCAGGTTTCATGTTTGGGGGTTATTCTTACCTATGTTAGACATACACATAAAATAATTTTCACGCTTCAGAATTAAAGGAAGGTCTGGCCATCACAGGTTATTAGTCTATACTAAATGCCCGGTCTGGCCAGACCTTCCTTTAATTCACAAGCGTGAAAATTCTTTCATGTGTATGTCTAACATAGGTAAGAATAACCCCCAAACATGAAACCTGGATCGTGGTTCCTTTGGGAGATACCAGGTAAAAGGTTGTTATCTCCCAAAGGAACCGCGATCCAGGTTTCATGTTTGGGGGTTATTCTTACCTATGTTAGACATACACATGAAAGAATTTTCACGCTTGTGAATTAAAGGAAGGTCTGGCCATCACAGGCTCTTGGGCTATTACATATAAGCCCGTTTTGTCTGTGTGTACCTAAGTAAGTAGGCCCCCTTGTCCCTTGCTATCGCTTTTCTCTCATTTAGAAGGTTTGCTAGCAGAAAACGATCTATAGGGTTAAGCTCGCCTGTGTTCATACCCTCTGCTATAAGTTGTTTGTGCACAATGCAGAATTATGTATAGATTTAAATGAATACCGAAATGTTAGTAAACCTATTAGGGTACATAACAAAAAAATACTGTTGTTTTCACTTTTGATTTCTTTTTTTCGTTGTTTTATTTGAAAGAAGCATTATAATAATCAAGATACTGATGTTAACTGTGTTACTCGACAAACGTAGTGTAGGACGCCCTCCGACCAGCTGGGATGATGATCTGCAAAGACTGCAGGCAGATTCTAGATGCGGCAAGCAGAATATAGGGCGTTATGGTGCTCATTAGGCTAAGTCCAGCAGTGGACTAGTGTACCCTGATGATGATAATGATCATGGCTGTGATATGTTAAGTATGAGGGCCTAGGTTTTATGATTTAAGAAGATTTTGAAGTAATTTCGTCAATTTAAAGCAATTATTAATCTAAGAACAAAGTTGATTACCATTGGTATAGTTTTATTGGAAAACCAATTAAAGACATTAACAGAAAAAAGTTAGACTATATTGACGAGAAAAGGATGATATTCAAGCATTATCATTATCACTTTTACTGTAAAAAAACGTGAAATAAAATGGTAAGTCACTGGTGCAATAATCGATTTTGGCTAGGAAATACTATGAATAAAATGGTAATCGACATTATACATCTTAGATGGCGATTGATATTCAGTAACTTCTTAATCTTTAAATATCTCGTTTTTGGCATATCTTAGGCGTGTTCCATTGTTATATTCCAAACACATAAAAAATAAGCTTTTCGTAAAGCTGACAATCAACAGTCTACGTCCAGTATCTATGAAGTAATCAATAAAAACATGTTTTTTATTTTTCCTGAAAAGTTGTGTTTTTGCAATTACCATTCTATTCTCCGGGGACGGCGATAAGTTACCGAGACCTTTATTCATTTTACATAAGCCCTGTCTGTTAAGCAACTACAGATACTCTAGTTGAGATCCTGGGGCACACATAAATATGTGTCCTCAAACTCCTCAATTACAGTTCCCACCTTAAACAAACTACAGCTCAAATAGGGAGGGTTTGAGAGACATTACATAGTATTCCTTGCAACTTTTACTAACCCTTGATCCATCCACAGGGCACGATGACGATCGACAAGCAGCTGGTATGGGTGCGCGACGGCGGCGAGGGGTTCATCCTGGCGCGGCTGCACGAGCTCATGGGCGAGGAGGCGGACGTGTTCCCCGTCGACAACAAACACCCGCGCCGCGTCTGCAGCTTCGAGGACATCTTCCCCGCCCAGGACCCCTCCAAGGATGTCGACGATAACTGTGAGTGTAGTTAGCACGACAACGATGACAAGCAGCTAGTATGGGTGCGCGACGACGGCGAGGGGTTCATCCTGGCGCGGCTGCACGAGCTCATGGGCGAGGAGGCGGACGTGTTCCCCGTCGACAACAAACACCCGCGCCGCGTCTGCAGCTTCGAGGACGTCTTCCCCGCCCAGGACCCCTCCAAGGATGTCGACGATAACTGTGAGTGTAGTTAGCACGACAACGATGACAAGCAGCTAGTATGGGTGCGCGACGGCGGAGAGGGGTTCATCCTGGCGCGGCTGCACGAGCTCATGGGCGAGGAGGCGGACGTGTTCCCCGTCGACAACAAACACCCGCGCCGCGTCTGCAGCTTCGAGGACATCTTCCCCGCCCAGGACCCCTCCAAGGATGTCGACGATAACAGTGAGTGTTAGTTAGCACGACAACGATGACAAGCAGCTAGTATGGGTGCGCGACGACGGCGAGGGGTTCATCCTGGCGCGGCTGCACGAGCTCATGGGCGAGGAGGCGGACGTGTTCCCCGTCGACAACAAACACCCGCGCCGCGTCTGCAGCTTCGAGGACGTCTTCCCCGCCCAGGACCCCTCCAAGGATGTCGACGATAACTGTGAGTGTAGTTAGCACGACAACGATGACAAGCAGCTAGTATGGGTGCGCGACGGCGGAGAGGGGTTCATCCTGGCGCGGCTGCACGAGCTCATGGGCGAGGAGGCGGACGTGTTCCCCGTCGACAACAAACACCCGCGCCGCGTCTGCAGCTTCGAGGACATCTTCCCCGCCCAGGACCCCTCCAAGGATGTCGACGATAACAGTGAGTGTTAGTTAGCACGACAACGATGACAAGCAGCTAGTATGGGTGCGCGACGACGGCGAGGGGTTCATCCTGGCGCGGCTGCACGAGCTCATGGGCGAGGAGGCGGACGTGTTCCCCGTCGACAACAAACACCCGCGCCGCGTCTGCAGCTTCGAGGACATCTTCCCCGCCCAGGACCCCTCCAAGGATGTCGACGATAACTGTGAGTGTAGTTAGCACGACAACGATGACAAGCAGCTAGTGTGGGTGCGCGACTCGCTGTTCAACTCCTATTTTGGTTATTTTTTTATACCATAGATGATTTTAAAAAAAATCTGCAGTATCCCTTCTGTTGATTCAGGTTATCGTACCTCCCTACTCATGGAAATCAGTTTAATATATAAATAAATTTCTGTCTTAGAGTCCTTATATGGAGTTGATTCCCATGATTCAATTACCAGTCCCAGATTTTATTATCTATACCCATCTAAGTATAACATACATTCGACCTAGGTCGTATTATCTTTAACAGTTGAACGCTCAACACTAGTAATCCTATTTGTCTACAATCCGTGAAAATGTTCGTTTATCTTTTGATTTCAGGCGAACTAATGTTCCTAAATGAAGCGACACTGCTCGACAACATTCTTGTGCGATATAAGAAGAACAAGATTTACGTAAGTATAATCTGTGTCAACAAATTAAAATATTTACATTTTTATTGTAAACATAGAAACACGCGCTGATAGTGTGATTCGATGGGGAGATTGTGTGTGTTATAGAATTAGATAAAGCATAAATCTCTACGAAGTCTGTGAGGATAATTAACGGCTGTACCTTATATAGATGTCTACTTGTTAGGAACCAAAACAGCAATTTCAAAATAAACAAAACCAAAAATCTTATCAACATAAAGATTTGGCTTTTGGTATATACTCCCTATTTCCTCGAGTTTTTGTACGCTGTATGCATCATTCATTTAATTTTTTAAATCTGAGTTTCTAAATGTAATATTAGTAAGTAAAAGGCCTTACTAAAACAACACCAGGTCAATAATCAGCATGACAGGCGCCCTCACGCCTATCCAACCGTGCCATGACTCAACTATCACCTTGGATTCACAACTACAACGATCAATAAGTGTTCTTACGACTATAGCTTTATTGTAGTTGATGTGTGCGCAGGTGCTAATCCGTAGGTTTTACTTTTTAGCCCACTCTTTATTATATTTACTGTTTATAGAGTGGTTTTCTGACATGGGTACAAAAATCAAAACTTTTATTGATGAAATTTAATTTACGAAACTCTAATGGATAAAACAAACGATTGCATGGAGAGGTCAAAAAACTTGTCATGTAAATAATTTTCCATTACCTACTTAACTAATAGAAAAATCTATTAGATTTTATCATGAAAATTCATCTGAATTTTTCCCCTTTGGATTTTTAGTGATCCTTGTTCAATCGAACTTATACTTGGAACGTTATAACTGAGACGTAATCATGAATATTTAAAAGTGCAATATGAACTGCATTAAAACGAACAAACAACAATCGACATTATCTTGAAAATCTGATAAAATACATTATTGTCGGCAATTTCAATAGGCTATTGAATTATACAAACCAGTCACATTATGTTGTAATAATGGCTAGGTTTGTTGTTGATCAGGTGTGACTATTGAATACGTGATATTACGCTAATATGTTATGCATCATTGATCGATCGATATTAATCCTATAATTACTGCCACCGAGGCACGTATGATAATTATCTATGAGTACCTAGGGTAAAAGACAAGAAAGAAAAATAATTATAACTTAATTAATATAAAAAAAACCGAACAACTCCTCTTACTTAAGTCCTAATCATCATCATCATAAAACCCCTTATTACGTCCAACTGCTTACTGGGCACGGATCTCCCCAATTGAACCTACTTTGGTCCATTCGACTTTACGACCGCAGTAAATTGCCACACCAAACTATGTTAGTTTCTTAATTGGTTATTGTTTTGTTTTACTCTTTGTTTTGTGATAATTTATTTATTATTATTATTAAGCCATGCTGACCCACCGCCGGGCAAAGAACTCCTTCCCTTCTTCTATTCTTCGCGATTTAACTTTTCTTGTTTGACTTCGGAACTCTAAGATAAGTCCACAGAATACCAGGCATTCCGACATCATTTCACTTCACAATATTATGAGGCATCTTGTATAATTGTATTTGTATTTACAGACGTATGTAGCAAACATCCTGCTAGCCGTGAATCCTTACGAAGACATCAAAGATATGTACTCCTCTGCCACCATCAAGAAGTACCAGGGGAAATCTCTCGGCGAATTGGCGCCGCATGTCTTCGCAATCGGTATGTTTATTTGAATATTTACTTCTATATAATATGATCCTATGTTTTACGTCTATTATGCTAAAGTTATATATTCAATTTGTTACTTCTTCTAATAATACTGAATGAATCTTGATGAAACTATGCTACGGGGTGATTATAAATTCATATTGAGATAAACGGGCAAAACACGAACCTTTTTTACGTTAATAAATTTTGATTAACCGTTTCGTCCCAAAACGTGGGGCTTCTTCAGGATCAAACACTGCAAGGACACGGATCACGACCACTCGCCGGTCCGCATTTCACGAGCGACGAGGGCGAGCGGTTACAAATAACTATATATAATAAATGATTTTTTTTATGTTACAGCTGACAAATCATTCCGAGACATGAAATCCCTGAAGCAATCGCAATCCATCATAGTATCGGGCGAGTCGGGCGCCGGCAAGACAGAGTCCACCAAGTACATCCTCAAGTACCTCTGCGACATCTGGGCTCAGGGCGCCGGGCCTATCGAACAGAAGATTCTAGACGGTGAGTCTAGGGCACATATATCCTTACTAATATTAAAATGCGAAAGTAACTCTGTCTGTCTGTCTGTCTGTTACGCTTTCACGGCTAAACCTCTGAACCGATTTTGATGAAATTTGGTACAGACAATCTTTAGACCCTGAGAAAGAACATAGGCTACTTTTTATTTCCACGCGGGCGAAGCCGCTAGTTAAGCTAGTAGTAAATAAATTAATATTTGCTGGACATTCACACAGCCATATCTAGCCCCGTGGTAAGCTCGAAGCTTGTGTTACGCTAGATTTATGATATACTTAATATAGTTAGTGTTGAATTAGTGCTCCTCGAGACCTAAAACGTGCTCTAACGGTGAAGGCAAACATCGTGAGGAAACCGGCATGTTCTGAGAACTTTGAAAAGTTTGAAGGATATGTGTCATTCACCAATCCGCACTTGGCCAGCGTGGTGAATTAAGGCCTAATCTCTCTCGTCAAGAGAGAAGTCCCTGTGTCCCAGCAGTGGGAACGTGAATAGGGGTGTTATGTGTGTGTGTGTGTGTGTGAGACCTAAAAGTTATCTTTGACTATTAGAAATACTTGGTGAAAGCATAATCATGTTGGATTCAAATCGGTTTTAGCTAAATAGACTATTATAATTTAGAGGTGTTCTGTGTCAAGCATTGGACCTTCGACGCCTGAAATTATGTTGAAATGTTTTCTTCTCTATGGACTATTTGAAACATTCCCAGAACATCTTAGTGGAACAATTGAAAACCTTTAAGTTTGTGAACGATGAACAGCAGTGGACGTAGTCGGTTGAAATGATGATGATGACTTCTACCAAGCGTTGATAATGAATATGTATGAAATATATTTTAATATTACATTATACAAGATATATATATATATATATTACTGGACAATTTTACACAGCGACATCTAGCCCCGTGGTAAGCTCGAAGCTTGTGTTACGGGTGCTAGATTTCTGATATACTTAATATAATATACATACATAGATAGATGATAATAATATAATAAGATGATAATTGTATAATAAGATGCTATACATAATCATGTAATGTCGGAATTTCATTACAAATGTGGGTTATTTTTGTTATAAAACTCTGTGAAACGTTATTTTGTTATTATTTATTTATTCATAACATCAGAATTTCCAATCTATATGAGATTGGAAAACAGAACGTTTTAATAAAAATGAAATCTAAGGTCAAGGCTGAGTCAAGAATTCAACCATTTCAAAGCTGAATGCCAAATTTGTAAAAACTTGAGTTGTCCTGTCTAGCTCATTAGCATACCCAATCTATTTTTGAATTAGATTAATTAATTCCTATACACAGTATACACTAATAAAAATATCATCATCATAACAACTCATATTGGGTATAATAACGCTTCATCATTATCACCCATATTTTATTCTGTTACTAGTTGACCCGCCCGCGGCTTCGCCCGCTTTCTATAGTTTTCTTTTAAACCTTCCCTGGACTACTACGAACATTTCAAGACCAAAACCAGCTCAATCGGCCCAGCCGTTCCCGAGATTTAGCGAGACTAACGAACGGCGATTCATTTTTATTTATATAGATTTATTCAAGTACATTAAACATAAGATACGTAAATAATTTTCCTCAGCTAACCCAATCCTCGAAGCGTTCGGAAATGCGAAAACAACGCGCAACAACAACAGCTCACGTTTCGGCAAATTCATGGAAGTCCACTTCAGCAACAAATACCAAGTCGTGGGCGGACACATATCTCACTACCTTCTAGAAAAGTCTAGAATATGCACGCAGAGCGCAGAAGAGAGGAATTACCACGTATTTTATCTTCTGTGTGCGGGAGCGTCGCAGGAGTTGAGGACTACACTGGGTATTACGAAACCTGATGATTATCTGGTGAGTTTTACCTTCTAGAAAATGTAGGCAATAGGCAACCTTCTAGAATAGTCTTGAATATGCACGCATAACGCAGACGAGGGGAATTACCAATTTATATATTTTTTTGAAGATACAGATTCTGTCCATCCAATCTACCTGAGCTCTGTGGTAAAAACTAGCACGTGTTAATACTGGTATTAAAATGTTTATAAATTAAAAAAAATATATTTGATATAAATCCGAGTAGCAATTTCTAAATGAATTGATTCATTGTTGAACAGAATAAATTCCAAAACGTCAGAAACTATAAGTAAGTCTAGGAGTAACAAATACACACACATCCCAACAAAAGTCTACATTATAGTCCCTAATAATTTATTTTTGTGTTCTAGTACCTCAAAAACGGTTGCACTCAATACTTCACCAGCCCCGAGTCAGAGCGCAAACTCAGCGCGAACAGGAAGAGCAAGCAACAGCAGGCCAAGGGAGGACTCCGGGACCCCATCCTGGACGATGTAGACGACTTTGAGAGGCTGCATCAGGTATGCATATCAATATATAAATTAACATTACTATTACACATTACATTACACAGCAATATCTAGCCCCGTGGTAAGCTATCTGATATACTTAATAGAATATAACAACCAGAACATCCGGAACAAATATTTGCAGATCGTACACATTATTGTTTACGGCAGGTCAGGTGACGCAGCAAGTCGCTGATGGAATAATGTTCCACCGCCTTTTCGTTAGTTAAAATAGTTTGATTGTCCACTATAAACGTTGCTTCACCATACACAAAGTCTAGATACCTTTTCACCTAAAGGTCACCTTAATTAGGTTAACTATAATAAAACCACGATAACACTAAAACTAACTTGTGCGAACTGTTTGTTCTTCCCAGGCCCTATCCCGCGTCGGTCTAACCGAGCAAGAGAAAATCTCCGTGTACTCCGTAGTAGCGGCTGTGTTACATCTCGGCAACGTGCAGTTCGAAGAAGATGGTGGACCGAGGGGTGGTTGTTCCGTCTCGCCGGGAACCGAACCCGCACTGGCCACGGCCGCCAAGCTGCTGGGAGTGGACGCCGGCGAGCTGCGGATGGCGCTGGTGTCGCGCCTCATGCAGAGCTCTAGGGGAGGGATGAAGGGCACTGCCATTATGTAAGTGTATTGTCGCCGGGAACCGAACCCGCACTGGCCACGGCCGCCAAGCTGCTGGGAGTGGACGCCGGCGAGCTGCGGATGGCGCTGGTGTCGCGCCTCATGCAGAGCTCTAGGGGAGGGATGAAGGGCACTGCCATTATGTAAGTGTATTCAAAGTCAAAAACTTTATTTACATAGAATCATATTTACATAGACACGTCACGGAAAAACTTATTTCTAGACGGGAACCAAACACGCGCTGGCCACGGCCGCCAAGCTGCTGGGAGTGGACGCCGGCGAGCCTTTTAAATGTCATGTGTTATTTATTTATTTATTCCTGTAAATAAAAACATATTTTGTACAGGGTACCTCTAAAGACGTACGAAGCGAACAACGCGCGCGACGCGCTGGCCAAGGCGGTGTACAGCCGCCTGTTCGACTACATCGTGCATCGCATCAACGCATCCATACCCTTCCAAGCATCCGCATATTATATCGGTGTTCTGGATATTGCTGGCTTTGGTATGTACAAATACTTTTTCTTATCATTTAAATTAATTAATTCACAATTCAACAAGATAAATTTACTTAAATAACATTAAAAAGATTAAGTTTAATAATAGCACCAAAGAATCTCGATAGCCAGCCAGGTAGGGATGATTGGAGTAATTTGGTGAAGGTCTTTATAAAGCAGTAAGACACGGTTCGGCTTAAAAAAATGCCATAACATTTTTCCAGAAGTTCAAAAAATATTTATGATATTCAAATTATTTTAATTTGGATGTTTGTTTCCCTCAGAATACTTCCAGATGAACAGTTTCGAGCAGTTCTGCATCAACTACTGCAACGAGAAACTGCAGCAGTTCTTCAACGAGCGCATCCTCAAGAACGAACAGGAGCTCTACAAGAGGGAGGGACTCAACGTGCCGGAGATCAGATTTGTGGACAACCAGGACTGCATTGGTGAGTTACGTAACACTCCCCACGTTCCCACTGCTGGGACAAGAGAATTACCTCTAGAAGGAGAGCCTTAGTTACTTGTGTACGTTCACACTGCTTTTTTTTTTATACTACCAAGTTGGCAGACAAGCATGCGGCCCACTTGGTGGAGAGCGGTTACCGCATCAACTTAACTTAAAGCCTTAAAGTCTAGCCATGTTGTACCTATATAAAGATTATTGTTTACAGATTTGATCGAGAGCAAGAACCACGGTATCTTCCACTATCTGGACGAAGAGTCGAAGCTGCCTAAACCTGAGTTCGGACACTTCACACACTCCGTGCATAAAGAACTCGGAACTAATAACAACAGGTAACATTTCTATTGCAGTTCTCTGGAAAAACAGTCAACAAATCTCCGTGTTTTACATCTTTTGGTTTGACATCTTAATATTTTGTATTTTTCTTTATAAATTGTATAAAATATTGTATTGTTTAGACTGCAAGTGCCACGAACATCCCGCCTGAAGGCGCACCGCACGTTGCGAGACGACGAAGGATTCCTATTGAGGCATTTCGCTGGTGCCGTCTGTTATAATACGGTAAAAATATTTATTAATTATATTATTTTAGTTAGTAACGAAATAAAAATAAATAAATCAGAAATTCGAATATACGTAGAAGACAATGTGAATAATGTGCACGCTGTGGCCCCCTGTAATTAAAAGAGCATAAGTTTCGAAGACCTTGTGAATAATGTTTAGAATATATATCAATGTATCTTTTGTTGGGAGTCCTTAAAATAAATAAATAAATAAATAAATAAGACCTAGAGGCATCGACTTAGTCCAAATGTCATGAAATGTTCTGGAATGAAGATCATTTGTGTCTACTAAGTTCAAATAGCTACACTTGCCAATTTATAAATTTATGAGGGAGTAACATACAAACTGTTTGTTTAATTTTTTTAACTTTAGGGAAGTCTAATCTAAATTGTATTGCAAACAGGATATTTTCTGTAACCATTTATTTATTTATTTTAATGATGTGTCAACATATTATACACTATGACAAGGATAAAATTTCTTAGATGACTAAACTAAATACAAATGCTAATGCACCGTTTACATTCAGCCCTGTTGGCGAGGGAAGTGAGCAGGGAAGTGGGAAGCGCGAGAGTGTAAACAGGTGACTCGCGTTGACGTTGCCGCTGACGTCGCGCTCCCTCAAATGTCGGTTTTTCGCGCGGAAGTCAAAGGAAGGCAACGCGAGCGCGAGTGAGTGTTTACATTCAGCACTCTCGCTCACTTGCTGCCGGCGTTCCAGCGCGAAAGGACGTGACGTGTTGGATCAAGTATTATTGTTCTGTGTGTTGGATTGACATTATGCCGTTATAACTTTTTTTTTATTTTTATTTAATTACAAGAACAAACAAGGCTTTGTCGCTGAGCGACCACATCGCCTTATCGGGAAACAATAAATAATAGGAATTATCTTAAACTAACAAAACTTAACAATTCTTATAACAAAACAAAAAAAATGCTTAATTCAATAAGTACATAAATAATAATAAATTGGCTAATTCCTACGGAAGGTTGCTTAAACTTAAAAGATATGCTGCCGCCGCGATAATCTCGACGTCAGCCATTGTTGCGAGTCAATCAATAAAGAAGTATGAAGGCTGAATGTAAACACCCGCTCGCGTTGAGAGCAACGTTCGCGGCAACGCGAGCGGCAGTGGCAGCGGCTGAATGTAAACGGCGCATAATATATAGATAGACACATACAACATGCATCAAATAATTAAAAAAATATTAAATAAAATAGTGATAGTTATATTAGTTTAATTTCAAATAATTTGTATATTGTCAAACAAATAATATAATATTCAACTAAATAACCAACCTAATCATCCATTAATTAATTATTTTCCAGAACCAATTCATAGAGAAGAACAACGATGCTCTGCACGCTTCCTTAGAGTTCCTAGTGCAAGAGTCCAACTCGTCTCTCGTACAACAGCTGTTTGAGAACAGCGACAACAACAACGCTAAGGGGAAGTTAAACTTTATATCCGTGGGCGCTAAGTTCCAGAGTCAGTTGTCGCAGCTGATGGATAAGTTGAAGGAAAATGTAAGTATTTTACAAAGTCCTTCCTATCCATGTAACTGGTGAATTGCGTGGTATAAATATATTCATTAATGTATGCCTATTCATTTTAAATACAGAACTAAAACTAAATTCCTATATAAAATTGGGAACGGAATCCGGACATTCTCAATCTTCTCGATTTCAGCAATGCTTTTAACACCGTTGACTTCGACAGACTCCTGAGTCTAATGCGCGCTCTTAACATATCTGCATAGGTAACTGGCTAGTTTCATAGTTATTTACAAGGGCGCCGACAGCGAGTTCGCGCCGACGATACCTTTTCGTTTTGGTGCTCTATCTCTGCCGGCGTACCTCAAGGTGGTGTGCTTTCTCCTCTTCTCTTCGCTTTATCCTGTCCCGAAATCTTAGATCGTTCTATTCCATTCATTTATTCAATTTGTACAACGGGAATTACTCACGTATTTACATAGGAGTTAAACAACTCTCGACGTTTCGACCACAACAAGTGCAGTCTTTATCAGGAGGAGTGAGCGTCCCGCCGTGCCCCGTCTCCTCTCAGTTCTATTCCATGTTTAAAATGAATCGTGTATATTCCAGGGTACGAACTTCGTCCGCTGCATAAAGCCGAACTCCCGCATGGTGGGGCGCGCGGTGGAGGGCTCGCTGGTGCTGACGCAGCTGCAGTGCAGCGGCACCACGTCCGTGCTGGAGCTGATGGCGCACGGCTACCCGTCGCGCGCGCCCTTCCACGACCTGCACCACATGTACCGCGGCTACCTGCCGCCGCGTCTGCACCAGCTGTCTCCTAAAGTGTTCTGTGAGGTGGGAACTGTTGTATAGTACGGCGCGGTGGAGGGCTCGCTGGTGCTGACGCAGCTGCAGTGCAGCGGCACCACGTCCGTGCTGGAGCTGATGGCGCACGGCTACCCGTCGCGCGCGCCCTTCCACGACCTGCACCACATGTACCGCGGCTACCTGCCGCCGCGTCTGCACCAGCTGTCTCCTAAAGTGTTCTGTGAGGTGGGAACTGTTGTATAGTACGGCGCGGTGGAGGGCTCGCTGGTGCTGACGCAGCTGCAGTGCAGCGGCACCACGTCCGTGCTGGAGCTGATGGCGCACGGCTACCCGTCGCGCGCGCCCTTCCACGACCTGCACCACATGTACCGCGGCTACCTGCCGCCGCGTCTGCACCAGCTGTCTCCTAAAGTGTTCTGTGAGGTGGGAACTGTTGTATAGTACGGCGCGGTGGAGGGCTCGCTGGTGCTGACGCAGCTGCAGTGCAGCGGCACCACGTCCGTGCTGGAGCTGATGGCGCACGGCTACCCGTCGCGCGCGCCCTTCCACGACCTGCACCACATGTACCGCGGCTACCTGCCGCCGCGTCTGCACCAGCTGTCTCCTAAAGTGTTCTGTGAGGTGGGAACTGTTGTATAGTACGGCGCGGTGGAGGGCTCGCTGGTGCTGACGCAGCTGCAGTGCAGCGGCACCACGTCCGTGCTGGAGCTGATGGCGCACGGCTACCCGTCGCGCGCGCCCTTCCACGACCTGCACCACATGTACCGCGGCTACCTGCCGCCGCGTCTGCACCAGCTGTCTCCTAAAGTGTTCTGTGAGGTGGGAACTGTTGTATAGTACGGCGCGGTGGAGGGCTCGCTGGTGCTGACGCAGCTGCAGTGCAGCGGCACCACGTCCGTGCTGGAGCTGATGGCGCACGGCTACCCGTCGCGCGCGCCCTTCCACGACCTGCACCACATGTACCGCGGCTACCTGCCGCCGCGTCTGCACCAGCTGTCTCCTAAAGTGTTCTGTGAGGTGGGAACTGTTGTATAGTACGGCGCGGTGGAGGGCTCGCTGGTGCTGACGCAGCTGCAGTGCAGCGGCACCACGTCCGTGCTGGAGCTGATGGCGCACGGCTACCCGTCGCGCGCGCCCTTCCACGACCTGCACCACATGTACCGCGGCTACCTGCCGCCGCGTCTGCACCAGCTGTCTCCTAAAGTGTTCTGTGAGGTGGGAACTGTTGTATAGTACGGCGCGGTGGAGGGCTCGCTGGTGCTGACGCAGCTGCAGTGCAGCGGCACCACGTCCGTGCTGGAGCTGATGGCGCACGGCTACCCGTCGCGCGCGCCCTTCCACGACCTGCACCACATGTACCGCGGCTACCTGCCGCCGCGTCTGCACCAGCTGTCTCCTAAAGTGTTCTGTGAGGTGGGAACTGTTGTATAGTACGGCGCGGTGGAGGGCTCGCTGGTGCTGACGCAGCTGCAGTGCAGCGGCACCACGTCCGTGCTGGAGCTGATGGCGCACGGCTACCCGTCGCGCGCGCCCTTCCACGACCTGCACCACATGTACCGCGGCTACCTGCCGCCGCGTCTGCACCAGCTGTCTCCTAAAGTGTTCTGTGAGGTGGGAACTGTTGTATAGTACGGCGCGGTGGAGGGCTCGCTGGTGCTGACGCAGCTGCAGTGCAGCGGCACCACGTCCGTGCTGGAGCTGATGGCGCACGGCTACCCGTCGCGCGCGCCCTTCCACGACCTGCACCACATGTACCGCGGCTACCTGCCGCCGCGTCTGCACCAGCTGTCTCCTAAAGTGTTCTGTGAGGTGGGAACTGTTGTATAGTACGGCGCGGTGGAGGGCTCGCTGGTGCTGACGCAGCTGCAGTGCAGCGGCACCACGTCCGTGCTGGAGCTGATGGCGCACGGCTACCCGTCGCGCGCGCCCTTCCACGACCTGCACCACATGTACCGCGGCTACCTGCCGCCGCGTCTGCACCAGCTGTCTCCTAAAGTGTTCTGTGAGGTGGGAACTGTTGTATAGTACGGCGCGGTGGAGGGCTCGCTGGTGCTGACGCAGCTGCAGTGCAGCGGCACCACGTCCGTGCTGGAGCTGATGGCGCACGGCTACCCGTCGCGCGCGCCCTTCCACGACCTGCACCACATGTACCGCGGCTACCTGCCGCCGCGTCTGCACCAGCTGTCTCCTAAAGTGTTCTGTGAGGTGGGAACTGTTGTATAGTACGGCGCGGTGGAGGGCTCGCTGGTGCTGACGCAGCTGCAGTGCAGCGGCACCACGTCCGTGCTGGAGCTGATGGCGCACGGCTACCCGTCGCGCGCGCCCTTCCACGACCTGCACCACATGTACCGCGGCTACCTGCCGCCGCGTCTGCACCAGCTGTCTCCTAAAGTGTTCTGTGAGGTGGGAACTGTTGTATGGTGGGCGGCGACGCAGCGGCACGACAGCCGTGCTGGAGATGATCACGAACCTTTTTGACCATGGTGCTAGATGTTGCTGTGTGAACTGACCAGCAATATCTATTTATCATACTCTTAACAATGTTAAACTAATAGCACTTTTCTTCAACAGGCAATAGTCCACAGCCTGGGTCTCTCCGACAAAGACTACAAGTTTGGAGTGACGCGAGTGTTCTTCCGTCCGGGGAAGTACTCGGAGTTCGACACCATGATGAAGTCTGACCCGGAGAGCCTCAAGTCCATCGTGGACAAGGTGCTGTCGTGGCTCGTCAAGTCGCGCTGGAGGAAGAGCATCTTCGCGGTGCTCTCCATCATCAAGTGTAAGTGTTCTGCAGATCCGGGGTTGTGTTACAGATGATGATTGAAAAAGAGGATCTATTATGAAGTAATTTATCATATCTATTGTAGTTTCATTTTGTTTGTTTAATTGATTTTTCGTAACCAGTTATATAAGATCACACATAGTTTTATGTTTCAATGTAGTTCATATTGTTAGTTGTTAATTTTTGTTTTATGTGCATTGATACACCCCTGTCTTATTTAAATATCATCTCTCTTTTCCATCCAAAGGTTTCCTGGAAGAGATCGCTCTTTAGCGATAAGGCCGCCCATTGTCTCTTTTTTTGTTTGTAATATTCAAGTGTTTTGTGTACAATAAAGTGTTTTTGTATTGTATTGTATTTGTATTGATATGTGTTTTGTGTGACGAATAAATAAAACAAAATAAAAAACAATTGTGACCAATAAGAAATATGAAGATGGAAGGAGTTAGAACGAGGGTCACTGATCCCTTCACAGTAAAAAACATAAAAGCCAACGTCGTGAATCTCCGCATCAGATCAAATAATAACCGTCGTCTTCTTTCACAGTAAAGAACAAAATCCAGTACCGTCGCGAATGCCTGATCAAGATCCAGAAGACGATCCGCGGCTACCTGGTCCGCAAGAAGCACAAGCCGCGCTACAAGGCCATCCACAAGATCACGGCGCTGCAACACAACCTGCGGCAGATGGACACCGTCACGGCGCAGCTGAACACGGAGAAGGCTAATGCGCAGAAGAATATAGAGAACTTGAGGACCTCTATACTGACGGCCTGTGATACTATCAAGGTGAGGTTGATCCTATGTTACGTATATAGTGGCACTTGGGCATGCCTCTTCCCAATAAAATCTATTAAAGGTGTTGTTGGATTTGGCATAATTAACACGGTAGGTGAAAGTTAATAATATCATTTATTTTTGTGAAACTTGTCAACAAGTTCCAAACAAACATGTCGTGCAGGTTTTAAGGCAGGCAAGATAACTTTACATCATAAAAAGCCATATAACGCCCTACTCTACGTCCTAATGGGCATAGTAGTCATAATTGATAGGTCTTGGGGTAATTTGGTGATCGCAATAAGTTGGTTCTGTATAAAGAAGCCGCTGCCTGTTTTTGATAGATCCCGTAGTCGCCTTGAAGACACTTGCGGAAAAAAATGGTTTAATATTCTTATACAATACAGTGCAGTGCACACAGTAAATTATATCGTATGATTTATTTTATTTTCAGAAAAACCAAAACATAAACGCAGCTGAGATCGACAAATTGTATTCGAAGCTGACTAAGGATATCGAGTCACAGATGGCAGCACTGCAGAAGTACATGGCCGATCAGAAGAATAAGTAAGTAGATAACATTTAAAATTAGAAAATAAACTGACATTTAAACTGACTGTTAAACGAGCGAGCTAAGAGAGCGAGGTGTCTATTTCAGTTAGAACGAAAATGCTTTGGTATCTGCACGTATGAAGGTCACAGTAGATAAATAACTCACACTCACAATTACAGATTTTATTGTTTCGCGAACAAAGATTTATTTTATGAAAACTATGATTTTCTACAATATTGTGTTTCTACCTGTTTATGTATATGTTTATGTTTTTAGATAGTTATTTAGTTATTTTGTAATGTATCGTTTAACTATGTGATAGAGAGGAACAAGAGCGACTGGCCAAGATCGAGGCGGAGATGCGCGCGGCCGAGGAGGCCAAGCGGAGGGACATGGAGAGGATCAAGCAGGAAGAAGAACATAGGAGATTGTGAGTTATTATTAAATTATATTAAAAAAAAAATTATATTAGCCTTCTTTTTCTGGTGCTATTCAGCTGATGTGGCCCGCCCAATACCACTTTTTTATTTTTTTTATTTATTTATTTATCTTAAAACGTAGATACATTTCCTACAGTTTAATTCCAATTAATTAAATTCCGGCAGCCTTAAGGTTGTCTGTCTTGCATCTAACATCAACACCAATAAAATCAATGTTCCCAGGAAAGCGGAGATGGAAACGCGTCGCAAAGCCGAAGAGGCCGAGAGACTCCGACTGGAGGAACAAGACAGGATTGCCGCCAAGTCTCTGCAGGCGCAGA
Organism: Chloroclystis v-ata; assembly: GCA_963691955.1. NCBI lineage: Eukaryota > Metazoa > Arthropoda > Insecta > Lepidoptera > Geometridae > Chloroclystis > Chloroclystis v-ata. Next base: position 1,576,617 of record OY829902.1, on the reverse strand, counting down.
TGGAGCAGGCGGCGAAGGCAGACCTCGAGAACAGAGAGAGGTGAGACTTTTACTTAGATATGACATAAAATGAGTAAAAATATAATTGAAAACTCACACTTCACCAGCGTTGAATTATTGCCTAAACTCTCTCGACAAGAGATCAGGAACGTAAATAGGGTTGCTTATGCTTAATGAAACTGCTACGTAAACCACATAATTAATGTAAATAAATACATTAAAAATGTATATTTTTTTGTTTAAAAAGTAATAACCTTTATGTATGTTACTTCCAGATTGGAACAAGAGAGAAGAGATCACGAAATGGCTGTGAGATTGGCGAAGGAAACCAACGGGCACGTGGAAGGGTCGCCGCCGCAACTCAGAAGGTACTTATGCTCTGTACTTATATTGTCTTATATTTTTAACCCGTTAAAGTTACTTATACCATCTGTAATTCACTTTTCTGATTGATAAATATTGTTGGATTGGACCCACACCAACTAATTGATGGTATAACTAATAATCCGAATAAATTAAGAATGCGACTTTGATGCGTACTTTATCTATCTGGAAATATGTAATAACAATACATTCATATTCATATATAACTTTTTTCAATTAGCTGATGTTTGCGTACGTAACTTTGACGGGTTACCTATTGGTCTATTGAATTATAATGATATCGCGCCTTTTGTCCTCAAATTCACTCGGTTGCGACACTTCTTGTATATAAAGCTTAGCACAATCGATACTTAATTATACTGATTCCTATATAACTGCGATCCAATTGTAAGCCTTAGATCATTGGCTCGTAAAAGTGGAAAATTTGACCATTTATTATTTATCTCTGTTTTCTCGTGTGCATATAATCGAAGATCTGTAAGATCAGAACGAGATGGCAATATATTTGTGCGGGATTAACAAAGATATGTAATATCGATGTAAAAATATTTATAGGTATTTACTCCAAAATTCTACAAATGCAGATATTACTGATTCTTTTATAATTGTAATCATGAGTCTTTACAACTGTGAGTGTATACCTATGTAATAAGGGTTATTCCCATAGGACTGTATAAAACGTAACTTCCCTTTATCATAAGTTTAGAATGTAGCAAGATTGTTAACATGTACGTTTTGCACAGTTTCCCTACAATGGAGACGATGAACGGCGAGAATAAATTGAACAGGTATTCGCATGATCTCGCTTGGCCACTAACTGTGCTAACCTTACGCTTACCTCTTACACGGAAATGGACTTATCTTTTAGATTACTTACCAATATGCGTTGGAAACGAAATTACCAAATGAACAGAGAGCTTCGATAGCGTAGTGGTAATAGAGCAGTCAGGCTGCTGGAAGCCATGGGTTCATGAAGCATGGCGCTGGTGAGACGACCTATTCGACTTCTGGGAAGATTTGTGGCAAACTGCCCTGGACAGGGACTGCTGGACAGAGTTACAATACAATACAAATACTCTTTATTGTACACCACAAAAACAAAAAAACACATAACAAAAAATAGAGAACATAAAAAAGTGTAACAATGGGCGGCCTTATCACTTAGAGCGATTTCTTCCAGGCAAACTTTGGATGGACACGAAACACAAGTACTAAAAGACGGTGCATAAAATAATGATAAATTACATATCATTATTAAATTACATAGGTATCATTATTATCAGAGTTGGGGGAGGCCTTAAAAGTTGTCATGTCATAATTTCGTTTCCAACGTTTTAAAATCGTATTTTCTTTCAGGGATGTAATTTAACGTTTGCATGAGCATGTAGATCTTGCACTCACCTTTTGATTCTAAAACTTTGCTTCTTTTATTTTCGTTTATTATTAGTTTTAGTAATTTCAAATAGAAAAATGCTATTTTTATTAACGTTTTATGTTTCTAATATTCAACTAACTATAACTTTCAAAATTTTCGTGAGTTATACGATTCATTTTATAAAACGGGAATTACTCACGTATTTACACAGGAGTTAAACAACTCTCGACGTTTCGACCACATCAAGAGTAGTCTTTATCAGATTTTTATGTTTAACTCCTGTGTAAATACGTGAGTAATTCCCGTTTTATAAAATGAATAACTATAGCTTGTTTGTTGTTGTATGATTCGTAGTGAATATATGTAGAAAAAAGAAAAAAAACTATGTAGCCTAAATTAACTTCGTAACTAGCTCAAACAATGTGATATTTTAGCAAGTCTTATCTTACTGTGCACTACAAGTGTACTACAATTGTGTCCAAGTACTTGTACACATTTGTAGTACACTTTAATGTAAAAATGTCGTAATAACAATAATATCCAGGTCTGAACGAGTGCGCATGCAACAGGCGATGGCCGGCAAGCAGAAGTATGACCTTTCGAAGTGGAAGTACTCGGAACTGAGAGACACCATCAATACGTCCTGTGATATTGAGCTTCTTGAGGTAAAAAAACATATTTTGTAGTTTTCATTGAAATAAACTTAAAGTACTAAAGATTTTCACAACAGGCTCAAAGTCGCTCAAAGAGCTATGGAGAGGGCTATGCTTGGGGTTTTTCTATGGAGACAGAAATAAGGAGATAAGTAGATGAACGCTGGTCATCGACATAGATTAGCGGATACTAATCTTTGAAGTGGCATTAGGCAGGCTGTTTAGCTAGAAGAACAGAAGGTCGACCATTGTATCGATCTAGAGCAAGTTTATTTATCTCACAGTCGCAAGATGTCGCACATGTCAAACAGTCAAACCATAAAAATGTTTTTATTCGTGATGTGTATTGTGTAGGCGTGCCGTCACGAGTTCCACCGCCGCTTGAAGGTGTACCACGCGTGGAAGGCAAAGAACGCTCGCAAGACCACCATGGCCGAGCAGGAACGCGCTCCGCAATCCATTATGGACGCTGGTAAGTCAGCTGTTCTAGAATTTACATGTATTTTTAATGTGTATTTTCCCTCTGTAACGCAGGTTCGATAACAAATTCTGAAGTTTTTTGGTGAGGAAGTGTTCTAATAAGTTCTCGTGAGCCACAAAAGATGGCGCTATAATAAATGTTGTGATTAGTTCTCGTGAGCCACCAAGAGATGGCGCTATAATAAATGTTGTGACTTGGCCACTTTATTTATCTAAATACTACTAAAATTTACTACATTTTGGGGTCTGTTTTGATGTGTTCTGGCTTTATCAAATGTATTTTTATGTTATTTTCTGGAATCTCTAGAATGTTACAATCTCAAACAATATTTAATATTTTTTTCCAGCAAAAACCCCCCGCCTCCCCCAAAAAGGCGACATCCTAGGAGCCCGTCACCGCTACTTCCGCATCCCGTTCGTGCGTCCCGCCGTGCCGCCCGCCGCCGACAGCGAGCGGCGCGGCTGGTGGTACGCGCACTTCGACGGACAGTACGTGGCGAGGCAGATGGAACTGCACCCCGACAAGACGCCGGTGCTGCTACAAGCAGGTCAGCAGTATATAGATGCAGTACCTAGAGTAGAACGTCACTGGTGGTATTCATAACCACTCATGTTTTTTATATTTTTGTTACAATTTATTTGCACTAAATTCACCAAAACACGAAATACAAAAACCGTCAATGCCGGCACGGTTTCGAGACTGAGAGGCGCATTTTAATAATTCAATTGTTTATCATTGGTTCATTTGATTAGGCGAACAAGTGGCGCTATGCCAACCTAGTTCTGGCCCCTACACTTTGTATAAGTTAGAGCAGAAAAGATAGACGGAATATTTTGTAAAAAATGGTTAAACTACGACACTAATGACATCGACTTTAAAAGTCTGCCCAACACATAGGGTATACATTTCTTCATACTTTATAAGTCTGGTCAACAGACGAAGGGTAATGGATTTTCCATATTTATGGACGTTAACACCCATTACTCGCTCAAGTGAGGTTGAGTTGAGTGGAGAAAACGACTAAGAATATGGGTGTAACTGTCGATTAATTTTGCAGGAGTGGACGACATGCAGATGTGCGAGCTGAGCCTGGAGGAGACAGGGCTGACGCGCAAGCGCGGCGCAGAGATACTGGAGCACGAGTTCGAGCGCGAGTGGACGCGCCACGCGGGGCAGCCCTACTGCGCGCCAGACGAAAGGAAACAATAGGTAACCGATATAACTTTTTAAACTATCATGGTTTTTAACTATATTTGAACATGAAACGGGTAACATACCATGATTTAAATGTTTTTGAGTTTTCCGATATTTCGACACTGTTGCAAGCGCCTAAAAAAACTAACCGTAACCATTCAATTCTGTCGTCATCCATTTTGCCCATTGTACGTGTCTTTTTGTGTGTTTTTATTCATGTTTTATTTGTATTTTTGGTGTACAATAAAGGGTTTTTGTATTGTATTGTATTGTATTTTGAAAATTATTTTCATGGATTACTCACATACAAATAAACTCAACCCCGCGGTGCTCCTCTGGATTTTTCTTCTTGAAAAACAATACCAGTTTTAGACAGCTGCTTTAAAGTTGACTCACGCTAGACCGTGTCGGGTCCGAGCCGGGTGTCGGCCGTAGCACGGTCAACTAATATTACATATATTTTGTATGAACACACTCACGTTATACCGAGCGGCAACCGAGTGACGCCCGAGCAACGGACATAGACATAGCTACGGCCGACACTCGGACCCGACACGGTCTAGCGTGAGTCAACCTTTAACGGTGAATCCAAACATCGTGAAGACACCATCATATTCTGAGAATATTACAGAGTTCTAAGGCCATGTAACATTCACTAACTTGCACTTGGCCAGTGTGAATAATAGAATTATCCCTCTCGTCAAAAGATACGGCCATTGTCGCAGCGTGGGGACTAAAGCCCCAAACATGAACTATAAATAAATATTACTGGTCAATTTTTACACAGCGACATCTAGCCCCGTGGTAAGCTCGAAGCTTGTGTTACGGGTGCTAGATTTCTGATATTACTTAATATAATATACATACATACATAGATATTTTTATTATACATATAACACCCAGACACACGGAACAAATATTTTATATATAAGGAACATTCAAACGTCTTATTTGCGTATTGTTTTCAGATACCAATGACAGTAACATTCCAAGAATTAATAAAGCAGCATCGCTGGATGACGTACGCAATGAACATGGCACTTTATTCCTAATGTTGTAATTCACATAATTGTATGTGCTTTCTCAAGTGCCTTCACATTTTCCTAGTTATAAATGGTGCAATATGAGGGCCACCGGTAAAATATATAATAAAAAATAATTTAATATTATAAAAAAGGTACCTACTAAAGGTACCTACTTTGAAACTTATTTCAAAGTTAGTACATTAGTCACAAGAGTAGCTAGCACCCTTATTGTAAGGAATGAAATAGCTTAAATATAATTCTATTGAATCATATTAAAATATCTAAGTACTTATTACTTTATACAGTTTATACTTCATCAAATTAATTGAAATCTTTAAAAAGCATATATAGCAACTAGCACACTTGTGTCTTAGTAGATAATTTTGACAATATAGGTATTATATTTTATTAGTTGTTATGAATTATATGTAAATAACCTGAAAAATTAAAGAATAGTATTATGATTCTATTACTTGTCAAAGCGAGAACAATTTCAAATTCTTTAATTTTACAGTTTATAGTAGTAAATTAGTCAGTATTAGAGGGTTGTACAGACTATAGAAATGCAAGTGCTTTATGTATAGATATTTATTGATAGCCTAGAATGAATTATATAACTACAGATTTTTTTACAAATGTATTTATCAAAAACAAATATTTAAATACTAAAATTCGCTTTTATTGTGGTTACATCGAATTGATTTAATTCGTAATTTAGTATTTTAAAATAATATCTATTTATGAAAGCATTCCTTTTTTTTAAGACTTTATATTTTCAGTATTTTAACATTCCATTTTTCAGTATTTTGGCAGTAAGAAAATAATACAGGTGCAACATATTGCACATTATTACACATTGGTGCATAACTGCATTGAATTATATAATGTGATAATTAGTACAATAAAAATAATAGTTACGCTAAACAGTGCCTTAATAATTAATTAACCATATACACACCACAAAGAATGTTTTAATATATATGCTTTACCAAAATAAATGAGAGTTGTTTGAATATTTGGTGGTGGTTTTATTTTGAAAGATACATAATCGTGTACTTTAGAGCTAGTTGGCATTTGATAGAGTATTTTAGTCGAGTAGCGAGCGAAACAGGGTGACCCGCTCTCTCCCAAACTTTTTACCTGCCTCTTGGAAGAGGTCTTTAAACCTTTAGCAGCCTCATGGACATCTAAGGGCATTATCATCGGCAACCACAGGTTAACAAACCTTCGGTTCGCCGATGATATAGTACTATTCGCCCCCAATGCAAAAGTCTTGCAAGAAATGCTACAGGAACTAAATACTGCAAGCCAAGAGGTTGGACTTATGATGAATCGGTCGAAGACACAACTCATGACGAACAGCACGAAACGTAGGGTCGAGGTAGACGGGCAAGAAATACACTATGTCGATGAATACATCTACTTGGGCCAGCTAGCAAGCTTCGAAAACGGGCAGGACAAAGAAGTAGATCGCAGGGTCGAAAATGCCTGGAAGAGCTACCTGGTCCATGAAAGAGTTGATGAAAGGAGACCTTCCTCTATTGCTAAAACGCCGGATCGTCGACATGTGCATTCTTCCCGTCCTAATCTACGGTGCGCAATCATGGTCTCTAACCGAGTCGCAGAAGTTCAAACTCGGGGTCTGCCAAAGATCAATGGAGCGCAGCATCCTAGGTGTGAAACGAATTGACAAAATTCGAAACACCTGGTTGCGCTCAAAAACTGGCATTGCAGACGTAGGCACTAAGGCTGCTAAACTAAAATGGGATTGGGCGGGCCACGTGCATCGCATGTGTCCTGAAAGGTGGGCCAAGGTCGTCACCGAATGGTGTCCCGGAGGTACTCGACGCCGAGGTAGACCAAAGAAACGCTGGCGCGACGACTTAGACCAGTTTAACAAAAACTGGAAAGATATCGCGCCAGATAGGGATGATTGGAGGAAATTGGGGGAGGCCTTTGCCCAGCAGTGGGACTCATTAGGTTCATAAAGAAAAAAAAAAGCGAGTGATTTAGTAATAGTAGGTACTATACTTACCTTAGTAAATTACACGGTACTCGACTAAAATACGTTGCGAATGCAGTACGAACTAGGCTCATGCAACTGGCGAACAGCAGTCGCCATCTAAACCAAGAAGTGATTAGTTAATTCATCGTCCTAGCCATCAGAACAAGTATGCCTAGCCTAGGTTGAAGAGGAACCTAAGTTAAGTTCCTCTTCAACCTAGATCGACGGACTTGAAAAATGATCGATCGACACAGGTCTAAGAGGAACGCATCAACATGGCAACATTACATTGCACCACTGTCGTCTGTCATTGTCATGTCAGTGTCAGTGTCTTTTCGTTCGTATTCATTTTTGTTCGAGTTTCGTTTTTGGTTTGGATGGATTTGGATTGGATACGAACTCTCTTTATTTCGTGATGTTAGATGAACAAAGCTCATAAAATAAGTTTCTACACCCATAGGACGAAAACGACAAATCCATAATTCAATCTGCTCACTCCTACTCCAATTTCCTTTGAAATATGAATATTTGCGGGGGAATAATACCGCCGCTATTGTTATTGTTTTCGACACTTCCCGGAGGTTATTGTTTACCTTACGATGGTAAGTGAAAATAATATTATATCTTATGATTTTCACAGATTTTCGATAAGGTAACTGTGCAAGTGCAAACGAGCTAACTTGTGTACCTAAATAAATTATACGCCAGCACATAGTACCTACAGATTGCCGATAGGTTAATTCTCGAGTGGAGATCGTAGGAAGCTCTGCATCCTACATAATTATTCTTACATCAATCCACAGTATGATTATAATTATGTACATAAATAAAGTAACATAATTTTTTTTGGTAAAATTAGCAAAATAGGTACCTACCTAACTGAAAATTGTAGAAGGCCTAGTTCCTGCAGTTCAATTCAACCCTAAAACTGATTTTCTATGACCTTAATGATGATGAAAAACTATCCTAATTCAACTCATCAGACTAATTTAAGACAAAAACAGTGTAGTAGCCAGAAGAGATACCTAACAAATACCTACCTAGCATAGGGTCATTGTCTCGAAGTTCTTCTATAATTAAGATTGTTCTACATTGGATTTAGACAAAACAGTATTCTAAAATAACTAATAACAGCTAATGACTACAGAATAGAGTTATAATTTGTATGATCTGCAAATATTTGTTCCGGGTGTCTGGGTGTTAAATATGTATAATAAAAAATATCTATCTATGTATGTATATTATATTAAGTATATCAGAAATCTAGCACCCATAACACAAGCTTCGAGCTTACGACGGGGCTAGATGTCGCTGTGTAAAATTGTCCAGTAATATTTATTTTATTTTTTATTTATTTATAATATGATTTCTAGTGAACAATGAAGTCTATTTACATACCTAACATTAGTTATGTTAAACTGGTTTTTCTTCCAGTACATTGGCTTGGAGGACCTACAACAATTGAGAGAGATGTCCCAACATCTAATAAAAGACCGGTTGATATTTACTGCTACACAGGGACTTCAAAAAACTTATTTGCTTTATGGCAAACTGTAAAGGTAAGCAGATGTGTACTTTATCACTTTAATGACCTATAATACAGCTTTAATCATTTTCACATGGTAAGGAAGTTGACCAGCAATATTTATTTATTTATTCCTAATTAATAAATTATAATAATATTCATTAGGAAGTATAATAATAATATTTAAAAAATTATAGGCCTATCATGATCTAAGTATTTGGATATTTAAATTTTATTTCTGTTTCCGAAATTCAAAAATTACTACAGTTTCAAATGTGTTATTTCAATACACAAGTGCCTTTGTAAATAAGTACTGACTTATCATATTTATATTTTCAGTTCCATATAAAAATGAAAAACAATGAGTTTAGGCAGTACATAGGAGAGAACCCGGAAGAGGTTTTTAAAGAATACACAGATGATAGCTACGGCTGGTCTGTTGTGAATCCATTCTTGAAGAAAACCCAGAAATCTGTGTCTGTCAACTTGTTTACACCAACTTGTATGATTATCAACACCAAGGAGCGGCACACTGTGGAATTACAAGTACAAAGTAAGTTAATGTTTTCTGAGATGATTTGCAATCAAAAAAGCAAAAGAAACAGCAAATGTCATTTTAGCCCTATGTCTGATTTTAGATGGTTAAAAATATTTCTAGTGGTTCAGTGAAAGACCTTACTGTAATATCAATATAGTTGAAACTTATTTATTTATTTATTTTATAAGAATTACACTATCTTTACAGGAAAGCCTAATATACGATTGTGTAATAAACATGTCAAATTATATATAAAACTACTAAAAAACCACAAACATTACTTTAAAAAATACATTAAATTACCATATTATATATAATATATCATGTCAATTAAACCTTACTAACTACTACTTGCTTCACTCGTATTTTTTTACTGTTGAGAAATTATGTACAGTCGCGGAATGAAAAGGTTCGTCAATTTTCAAATTGAATCGTTCAACGTATCGCGAGCACATATTACCTTTTGAAACTATGTTACAGAATAGACTCGGGTTAGAGAAAATAATGTTTAACATTTCGTTAATAAAGTTCAAAATTATTCAGATCAAAGTTGTTTGACAATTTAACTTGTCAATAAGATTAGTATGATTAGTGTGCTTTTATAAAATGAATAGTGTAACTCACGAAAATTTTGAAAGATTAGTATGTTTTAAATACTAAAACCTTTTTGTTGGTTCAACCTGCCATTTATTACGAATATACGGTATAGAAAAAACAAGCAAAACCTTATTCGATAACAAACGTCATATTTATTTTAATGTAAGCAGCACTGTTTCTTGCACTGGCGTATGTTGGCATAATTGATTCTTGCCGTACTAGTGCAAGCGATAACCGCCTCTAAGGTGACGAACCTTTTCATTCCGCGACTGTACATAAAATCAAGATCTGTCAATAAATAACCAAAGTTCCTCTCCCGCTTTTATTACCTCCCCATATCTTGTATAAACATTCTATATACAAATATCCATTACCAGGAGTAGACATATGGCGTGTTCTACTGATGTTTGTGGGCCTGGGAGTGATCTTCTCGTCGCGAGCGCTCAGCGGCAACCCCCTGTTCTTCTACCTGTGCGGGATACTGGTGGGGGTGTTCGCCTCCTTCATGGTGCTGGTCTACTATATCAGCAAGCTATTGCCAAAGGTATAAAATCATTCGATCAAGGATATTTAAAAGAAAATATATACCTATATTTAAGGTTTTAACGAATTTCGATCTCAAACTTACCAACCAATTCACGAAAATGGGATTTTTCTATTTTCTTGTTCTCTTATTAACATTTTTAATAATCTATTTTTTTAGTTAATCCTTACAACTAGACGTTAATAACATAAAACGATGTTGGTTTAAGGTGGATGCAAATATGCCTTAGGGAAAACTTTAGCTCGACTATTAATTCTGAAGGCCAATGATCCAAATGATAATGACAAATATTTCCAGAAAACGTTCACATACGGCATCCTGATCGGCGGATGGACGGTGGGCGTGTACCTCGTGCAGCAGATGTGGGAGAACATCCGCGACATCGTGACGTCATACCAGACCTACGCCTTCTGGTACACGCTGGTTGTTGCCTTCGTCTCCTTCCTGGTCTGTTACCGGCTCGGCCCGCCGCGCGACCAGAGGAGCAAGAACCTCGTCATGTGGACGCTGCAGGTGAATCCTCATAACAGACCTACCCTTCATCTCCTTCCACACATACCAGGCGGGCTGGTGATGGCCGGCTGGCAGTAACTTAATTTAACGGAACTGATCTAACCTACACAGAACGGCACTATTTATGTGTAAGGTACATGTAATTCCAATTTACTTATATACCATTCGATTATACTTAGATTCACTCGTCTACGAATTTATATATCTATTTCATTAAATTCAAATCGTTACATGTCATATTCTATTAATATTACGTTTTCTAATACAAGCTTAAGTTAAAACCGACGGGATATAAGATTTTAACTGAAAAATATTTGAATCTGAGAACTACACTCACAAATTCCAAACGCCCTAAATAAATTATATTTGTATTTGCAGAGCATAGGCGTGTTGCTGATATTCTTCAGCAGCGAGTACCAGGAGGCGTCGGCCGCGCTCGTGCTGCTGGCGCTACTGGTCAAGTACTTCCCGCAGTCACTTGCAAACTGGATCAATGGATATTGGTAATTTAACTTTTTATTTCTTTTGTCTTAAGCATCATAGGCACTCTATTTACGTTCCCACTGCTGAGACACAAGGACTTTTCACTTGACTAGATAAATTAGTACTGTGGATTCACATGTCACATGTCCATCACTTCAAAGTTGTCAGAACAGTCTGGTTTGCTCACCAGTTTGCCTTCCCGTTAAAGGTTCAAGCCACGACCTACGTAATGAAAATCGGGGTTGGGAGCAAACTTAACTTCACCTACACGGTTTCACTTTAAAAAATTTCGTGAGTTATACTAAATACGTGAGTAATTCCCGTTTTATAAAATCACCTACACGGCTTTTCCTATGCCTGTCTTTAATTAATTACCAACAATAACAATAAAAAATATACTTCGACAGTAAAATTTAATAAATAAATAATTATTTATACTGTCTTCGCAGGAGACGCAAGTTTCCCCCAAAGATCCGCCTCCTCACCAGCGAGGAGTACTACGAGCAAGGCGCCAGAGAAACTAAGATGGCGCTCGAGAACCTGCGCAAGCACTGCGCCAGCCCCGACTGCGCGCAGTGGAGCATCATGCTCAAACTTAACGACTCCAAACGGTACGCATCGAGCATCATGCTCAAACTTAACGACTCCAAACGGTACGCATCGAGCATCATGCTCAAACTTAACGACTCCAAACGGTACGCATCGAGCATCATGCTCAAACTTAACGACTCCAAACGGTACGCATCGAGCATCATGCTCAAACTTAACGACTCCAAACGGTACGCATCGAGCATCATGCTCAAACTTAACGACTCCAAACGGTACGCATCGAGCATCATGCTCAAACTTAACGACTCCAAACGGTACGCATCGAGCATCATGCTCAAACTTAACGACTCCAAACGGTACGCATCGAGCATCATGCTCAAACTTAACGACTCCAAACGGTATGCATCGAGCATCATGCTCAAACTTACAAACGCCAGGGAATGTATTTCCCCCATTATAGATCTAGGTGCATCTAGTATATCATTAGGCTTACCAGGGCGGTGGTTTAAGAATACAACCAACTATTTGGTATTATTCTTAAGCCGGCATCACATCACACGGCACATACAGACCACAGCAACTACACCTATTCCTTACAATCTCACAATGCTGTGTTAAGTAGAAGTATTGGCCCTGTTATGCTTATCTCTCTTACTTTGAATTTATTTTGCACAGTTATACACTTTGCATGTTCACCTCTCGCTTTTCTGTCGTTAGATGCTCGACAAGCGTTAATCGAAGCCAAAATCGGCCGCACCGTTCCCCGACACGTTCGAATGGGTGGGTATTTGGAATAATAAAATAAGCACAAAAAGTTACACTGATAAAAACTGTGTGACAAATCACGTGAATATCTTATTTCAGGTTTGCTAGTTTCGTGGAAGGTAACTCTCACCTGAGCGACGATGAGGTGCTGGACTACGAGTCGTACGCGTTCAGTCCGCGGGCGCCGGGGCGAGGGCGCAAGGCCAGCTGCACCACCAATAGGAGCTATGCAGAGATATCAGAAGACGATGGATCTGACTCCGATTAATTTATTCACTAACTTTCCACCCGCATTGCCCGCGCTTTTAGACTTCTTCGCGTTTTAGTGGACTTTTCCGCGGTAAAAAAAGCTGGCCTGTGTTATGCAATAGATACATCTAGCCCCGTGGTAAGCTCTGAGCTTGTGTCTTTAAAATTCCTGAGTATCCTGTATTTTTTGTGTGTAATTATGTATGTAATAAATATTGTACAAATTTCTTCATTAGAACTTCTTTGATAATTTGTATTTGAAAATTAATTTTTTTGGTTTATAGTTAACTTATTGACTACTAGTTGACCCGCCCGCGGCTTCGCCCGCTTTCTATAGTTTTCTCTAAAACCTTCCCTGGACTACTACGAACATTTCAAGACCAAAACCAGCTCAATCGGCCCGGCCGTTCCCGAGTTTTAGCGAGACTAACGAACGGCGATTCATTTTTATTATATAGATATAGTTGCTAATTTGACTGAATAGGTGTAATTTTGTAAATAATAGTCTTGACGTGTTAGTAATTATTGAATTAATATATTTAGCATTATAATTTCCATATTTCACTTGACATAATATTATAGCACCGTTTTTATAAGAGGTACGAGTATAACAAACTATTATATTAGCCTGGATGCCTATAACAGTTTCATTATACTACTAATAAGATAGATATAAAATAAACTGTAATATCACACAGAAGAAACTATCAAAGTTCCTAACTGTACAAAAAGGTAATTAACCCTAAGTGCACTTATGTGATTATCAATGTTTAAATAACATTACAGTAAAGAGTTTGATACAAAAATAATTGGTTTTAGTATTTTTTCCTTAATTAAAATATTAAATACAATACTTTTGCTTGATTCTCAAGTACTTCACAAAACATAGGTCATGGTAAAACTTACGTTAGATCTAAATTAATAAATTGACACACCCAAACATCATAAACCTATCGTTATTAATTAAAAGCACACATTGTCACATTCATAAAGCATACAGTAAGTGAGTTATGGCATGGCACAATATTTTTTAAACATAAGTCAGGGAATACTAAGCAATCATTTATTATTCGTGCCAAATAAAACAAGTTTAAAGTCATATGTAAATACTAAAACAAGTACTAGACTAGTATCAATAATCATCATCTGTTTAAATAGAATATTCGGTTATAACTATCATGGTTTTTAACAATATTAGAAGATTAAACGGGTAAACATACCATGATATAATGAAAGGGCGGTAAATCTGCACCCAACTAGGTAGACACAGAGAGATATTCTGTTTTAAAATGCGTACCTATCTAGTGACACATTCGCCATAGCCGAAATCGACTAGGACATTCATATGAAATGCATATTATTGTGTTAATCATAACATGATTGAGTGTTCGTCCAAAGGTTGATGGCCTCTGAACTGGTGTTTGTAGATGTTTCCCCAACTATGCCGTCGTTCTGTTCTGTTATGCCGCGCGGCTCGCCTTCTTGCTCTTGTCGAGCGTCTGCGGCGGCGGCGGCGGCTTGGCCGACATGTGACGGCTGTATATCCTGCAAATTAAAGATAAATATAAATGTTTATAAATCAATCAAAATTAAAATAATTTAGAATTGATAACATGGTTAGAATATTTATAACAAGTTTTAACAAACTGTTAACTACCTGTGAACATGGTTAGCCACTCTGCAAATTAATTTAAAAATAAGTTTATAATTCAAATAAAATTCGGCTATACGGTGTTTCAAGACGAATATTAAACTTTATTTCAGCTGCAACGTATTCCATGTTTTGTTCGCAGAATAGTTGTCAAAATGGATTTGACATCATCCATAGCGTGATTAAAGACCGTCACCAGATGTTGAAATAAAACTTACACTTTGTATGTCTCAGACTTCAAATAGTCGAGCACGTGTGAGGGGCCCAGCTTCAGTTGGTCCTCGATGGGCGGGATCCAGAAGTTACCTTCGATGCGCAGGACCGACTTGTTGCCCACTAGGTCCAGAGTACCTGCATACATCATAATGAACATTATATGTTTAGCTGTTATTGAGAGCAGTTATCTTTTAGTGGTAAAATAAATCGCTGGTTAACGCGATTAAAGTCAGTACACATTTTTGTATGCACGGCTACCATTATCTCTGCTATGAATGTCATAATTTTCTTCCTGTAAAGTTTTCTCGTGATACTCGTGGGTGTATGCAAGTAGAGTGTTGAGAAATTTATATATTTATTTTTTATGTAATGCAAATAAGCGCTCTCATCATCATTATGTCAGCCGTCGGACGTCCACTGCTGAACATAGGCATACTTTAATTATTTCCAGTTATTCCAGTTGGTTATTCCACGAACCAACAGCCCTTATAAGATCGTCAGTCAAGTTCTCTCTGTACAATCAATCATTCCATCATATTCGAATTCTTAGGTATAACAAACTTGAAAGCTGGTTCGATAACAAAAAGGTTCGATAAAGAAGGCTGATCTAATTTTGAATTTGTATTTTTTTGGAAACAAAAAATCATTCTATGGGTATATAACCTCCATGGTTGTCGATATCCTTACCGATTTCGGGCGGCAGTACAACCAGCCTGTTGCCTTGCAGATGCAGCTCTCGCAGGCGAGTGAGCTGGCCGAGTTCCCGAGGGACTTCAATCAGATCATTTTCTCGCAGTGACAGCTGGAAGACAGAAACAATGGCAAAATAATTTCAGGATAATTAATATTATTTTCTAGTTGACCCAAGATGTCGTGAACGTCCAATGTCGTAGATATCGAGAAAAGTATAATAAATTTCTCAAATTTAATATTCGAGAAAAGTATAAAACTGGACTAATAAAATAAATCCAAGATCGAAATCAGCTAAATCGGCCCCGTCGTTCTCGAGAACGATTAATAAAGAACGATAAAGAAGGATTATGACGAATTTTACTTACAATCTGTAAGTTCTTCAGGTTTCCAATTTCACGTGGAAGCAATTCAAAATCATTGTCTCCCAAGTACAGGGCACGAAGGCTTTCTGAAAACAATTAAATATTGTAAGAACTGGATATTCCAAATGACAGATTTATAACTGGATTGTACACAAGAAAAATAGATTTTTGCACACAACCCCAGTTACACTACTCATTAGTAAAAACGGTCAAATACCATTTATTTGTGATATTGTCGATTTTGAAAATGAGTACAGATTGTCTTCTTACCCATAATAAAGAAATTTCCAGGCAAGTTTTTCTCGCTGAGATTATTGTATGTCAAGTCCAATATTTCCAAAGATGGGAATACACCAAACCCTCTCGGCAGAATGTTGAGTCGGTTGAGTGAGACATTGAGGATCCGGAGCTTGGGGAGAGAGGAGAGGCTCACCGGGAGCTCCTGGATGTGGTTGTTGGCCAAGTTTAGGATCTCCAAGTTGACAAGATTTGCAAGTCCCGCTGGTACAGTTGATATCTTATTGTGACTTAGGGACAGGCGAGTTATGTTGATAAGGTTGACTGGAATTAAGAATTATATTATTGTAATTGTTCTATAATGAACAAATCATTTTAAGATATCTATAAAAGTAATGTAATTTCATAAACAAATAACTTTTGCTAATAAATAAGTACATACATTTTAAGGAAAATACCTTTTAGTTTATCAAGTAATGGTTTAGTATGATGTCATTGACTTTGTTTGATTTCAGGGTGTTCTGTTGATGTGCATTTAATGAAATAGTAGGTACATAAATAATAGAAGTTATATGATATGCTTGATCTGTCTAAATTACTCTAACTAAATGAACCTTTAAATATGGAAAATATATAATGATTTTAATTGATTCGATAAAAAAACATAAGAATTAATAATTTTACATTCTCATAGAACGAATATTCATACTTCGAATGAAAAGCAACTGGCAAAGGGTTTCAAAATAATAAAAAAAGGAAACATTTGTAGTTACACAAACAAGTTTGTGCCAAACAGGTTACACAAGTTCCATAAATGAACAAAACAAGTAAATAGTGGGACACTTACAAAGAGAAGGTATCTCATCAAGACTGGAAATCCCTTTATCCACCAAATCTATTTCGGGATTGCCTATTTCCTTGGCTTCTTCCACAACTTTCTTAGCTTTCGACATTTTACCAGTGTTTGGGATACAGGAAACTGGAGGATGACTCATTTTCACAGCTGTTTACCTCCTCCACCCAAAAGTTTTGTTCCAAGTTTACAAAAATGTTGAGCATAAAACTTGTATTCGATGAACACGAATTTATTAAATACAAATCGAACAAAGTTGATATTACAATTTTAATAATTTTAAGGATAATGTGTACAACGTAAATGTAAATAAAATCTTCTAAAATTTTTAGTTTTCGTTCATTTTTTTTTAGTTTTTCAGCTGTAAGCACTTATACATTCTGTAAGCAATACTTCTCAAGTCAATTCCACTCATTGCCCGTGGTACGGTTCAGTTGTCCGGTCAACCGGACTACGGAAAAATAATATTTTCCATAGTACAGTGGCCGGACTACGGAAGAATTATTTTTTTCCATAGTCCGGTTAACCGGACAAGTCCAGTGTGCACACTGAATTACGTGGTCTGGTTGCCTTTTAGGTTCATTCCCTTTATGTCGATTCCTGTATGTATAAGATATTTAATAAACTAAACCACAAGTAAAAGAAATTACTCGTAGTCACACTGGTGTGGCAAAACGGTGTGACCACGAGTCTGTCGTCAAAATATAACGAAATCAAATAACTGCCAGAAAAAAACGAATTATAACATAATTTTATTTTACTATACTATTATACTTACTGACCTTTTTGACCTTATTATTATTATTTTTGATCTTCTGTGGTCCGGTCAACCGGACTATGGAAAAAAATAATTCTTCCGTAGTCCGGCCACTGTACTATGGAAAATATTATTTTTCCGTAGTCCGGTTGACCGGACAACTGAACCGTACCACGGGCAATGAGTGGTCAATTCACTTTGATTGTCATTGTCAAACTGACGCATATAATCTAAAAAAAAAATTTTTTTTGTTTACTCGGTGAGCGAAAAGAAGGTGATTGGACGCAGGTAAAATTATTATTTGTTTTATTTTATTATGCTATAGGAAGAATATAATGATCAAAACCAAAATTGCACTCTGTTCAAGTACCTACTTATTTCCATCTCTGAAGAAATATCTTTACCTTAGACTGGGGTATAAATTTGTTTTGTCTAAGCCCTTTTCAGTCGCTAATCAATAGCAAAAATAATGATTGAATTACTGATAAGATACAAGATTTCATCGTCTTAGTCTTTTCAGTAGGTAACAACAAATAATCTGTTTTACATTAAGTATTCGTATTTTATACAAAACAATATACTTATTACAATTAAAACAAGAAAGCACAAAAGGTAAGGACTACACTTTATTATTCTGTAGAATTAAGTAGGTCCTTAGCTCTCAAGTTTTTGCCGACTCATTATTATCAATTAACATTCTTTGTTTCTGTGCTGGCCAGGAATGTATAACTTACAAATTTTCTTGGGTAAGTGAATCAAATTAGAAGAATGATGATTAATGTGTATGATCTGGTTAACAAAAGTAGGCAAATCTTGAAGGCAGTTAATTAAGGGCATAAGATAACTGGACCGGGTCAAGATTATAATGACTATTACTAAATTGAAGTCGAACTATGTAGTCACTCCATGACTAACTTGGGAGCTAATTTCTCTAGTATAATCAAACTAATCACGTAACAAAAGGTAAAAAAAACCTTTTTAGAATTTTTATGATGTTCTAAAAATATTTTTTAAACAAATATTTATATATTTGTAGAAATGAGTGAGAAATCGCAGCCTCTTAAGGCCATCAACAGGCTCTTTGAGGGAAAAGAGCCGTGGCAGATCGCAGGAATCACTGCATCATCAGTGCTGGCTCTGGTATGGGCCAACAGCTTGTACAACGGAAGAGAGAGTAAGTCACTAAAATATTGTATTTAGTGATCACTGACAAAGTAACTTCTTTCTTGATCCTTCAAGATCTTGGCGCTTCCCCATTGTGTTAAAATAGTTACATTTTTATTATGTACAGTGTTCACTCAAATATTAGAAAAAAAAATTTTTTTACTTAGATAAAGATATTACAGAGACATAATATCAGAAACTTATTATATTAGTATAGACTTGCGTTATTATCTTAGCCAGGTATTCCTATTTAATATATATAACTTATTAAGCATATTAGATATCTAGTACCTGTAGCACAAACTTCAACAGGCCCTAGATGTTGCTGTGTGAATAAATAATAATAATGTCCTATATAACGTCTATCATTGTTATTGGAAAATCTGGCTCACAAAGTTTGACTCATACACAATAGTGGCAAAGTTCACAGTAATTTAAATGTCTCATAATAAAGTAGATAGGTACTACTTATCCTGGCTTAAATAAACATTTAACATAACAACAACTAACCAACAGTTAAAAAAAAATATTGCTGGACAATTCATACAGCAACATTAGGGGTGCTAGTTTTCTGATATACATAATAGAATATAATGTACATAGATAGGTAGACATATGTACATAGATATGACATTCGGACTCAGTATACAGGGTGGCCCATTCAAATTGGTCAGTATGGGAAAGTCTGAAACTGTAAGACATACGAAGATTTGTTCTTAGGAACCATGTCACCGATTTTGATAAAAAGAAAAACTGCATTCATACAATTAAAAAAAAAAGTGTACCCAACTGGGGAATCGAACCCGGTTGTATTGAAAAAATAAACTTACACTATTTCTATTCAGATATCGTTTGTGTAGGTCTTAAGCAGTAAATATCTCTAAGAAACATAATGTCTAAAATGAATAAAATGCATTTTTTTCACATACTTTAATTTATCATAGTAGGTGTTCAAAGTGACCACCGTTACAATATTCAGCAAGTTCAGGAATGTAAAATTGTCTCTATGGTTGTTTGTACCTCTCTATTTGTTACATACACCGTGTTATGTGTCATGTGGCATTGGCATTGCATTAAACGTTTAAGGAAGTTTTGTTATCTACAGTAATATTATTATCTATTATTGCAACTGCTTACTTCTATTAATCAAACACTAACTTGATTTTAATTTTCAGTTCCCGCCTAAACATTTGACACTCAAGTTTTTTTTCTTTTTTTTGTATCGCTATTCGGCCAGTCACATCGACACGTTCCATTTTCAAATGAGGTTTAACACGTCTCTGTATCTACAATATCTACATACTTACTTTAAGTGGGCTTTTCAATTGATTGTTAGTAACGGTGGTCACTTTGAACACCTACTATGATAAATTAAAGTATGTGAAAAAAATGCATTTTATTCATTTTAGACATTATGTTTCTTAGATATATTTACTGCTTAAGACCTACACAAACGATATCTGAATAGAAATAGTGTAAGTTTATTTTTTCAATACAACCGGGTTCGATTCCCCAGTTGGGTACACTTTTTTTTTAATTGTATGAATGCAGTTTTTCTTTTTATCAAAATCGGTGACATGGTTCCTAAGAACAAATCTTCGTATGTCTTACAGTTTCAGACTTTCCCATACTGACCGATTTGAATGGGCCACCCTGTATATATTTGTAGATTGTACAAATTTTTGTCATCATACAAAGTTGGGAATCAAACCTGCAACCTCTTGTGTCGCAAGCAGACCTTTGCCAGTTATACTAAAATAAGAAATTTATTCACTAAATCATTGTCATATTTTTAGTTATTTATATTTGTTCATAAGCCCATAAAAGGCATAAAATGATATCACCTCATTCACTAAGCGATATTTACCTGTTTTTAACCAGATAAAACTACATGATAGCTGTTAGGCATATTAAAAATTTGCTAGAATACAATTAGCATATGGGTTTAAAAATAATCCCTCAAAGATAAGATCTTATCAAAGCTGGTAACAAAGTACATGAGTACCTACCTACCTACATACTTGTAAATAAATATATGAGGAAGGATTATCCATTTCTATGATAATGATTGAATTTTCATAGATTTAATTTTGATAATTCTGATTATTACTTAAGTTATTTAAAAATATTATTAATCATATGGTGCCGGTCTAAGAATAGTACCAATGGCGTCTCGTCGTCGGTGTCGTCACAGCGATTATACTAAATCTCCTAGGTATAAGACCTTCGCAGCAGCAGTTGATTACATTATTAGACTGTGCATTAACCTTACTTACTCAGCAAGATCAAAACCAAACTTAGAAGACAAATGATGAGAAATCATTGTAAGAGTGACGACCTCTGTGGCGCAGCGGGCAAAGGTCCGCTTGCGACCCAAGAGGTTGGACTCGATTCCCGCCTCGGAATAACTATTTGTATGACCTGCAAATATTTCTTCCGGGTGTCTGGGTGTTATATATGTTTAATAAAAATATCTATCTATGTTTGTATATTCCATTAAATATATCAGAAATCTAGCACCCGTAACACAAACTTAGAGCTTACCCCAGGGCTAGATGTTGCTGTGTGAATTGTCCAGCAATATTTATTATTTATTTTATTATTTATCTGTATGTAACATGATAATTTCCAGCGGTAACCGTCCGTCTCCGCAAAGAGTTCTTCCGCTGGCTGCGTCGCGTGCCGCTCGTGCGCCGCAAGATTGACGAGAAGATGGCGGAGATCCAGGGCGACTTCAAGCGGGACGTGTGCAAGCGCCTCGCCGGCGTCACGCTGCGCCGAGAACTGCCTGAAGACGGGCTGGCCAGGGAACAGGTGGCTGAGGAGGTCAAGGACCATGTCAACTTGGGTAAGGATAGCATTGGGAATACTTTTAGGTGCAGGGTACAGATTGCGAGCAAACCTAAAGTGATCATGAGAAGATGGCGGAGATACAGGGCGACTTCAAGCGGGACGTGTGCAAGCGCCTCGCCGGCGTCACGCTGCGCCGAGACCTGCCCGAGGACGGGCTGGCCAGGGAACAGGTGGCTGAGGAGGTCAAGGACCATGTCAACTTGGGTAAGGATAGCATTGGGAATACTTTTAGGTGCAGGGTACAGATTGCGAGCAAACCTAAAGTGATCATGAGAAGATGGCGGAGATACAGGGCGACTTCAAGCGGGACGTGTGCAAGCGCCTCGCCGGCGTCACGCTGCGACGAGACCTGCCTGAAGACGGGCTGGCCAGGGAACAGGTCGCTGAGGAGGTCAAGGACCATGTCAACTTGGGTAAGGATAGCATTGAGAATAGTTTTCACTACACTTTTAGGTGCAGGTATACAGATTGCGAGCATAAACCTAAAGTGATCATGAGCAGGACATATTATTCTATTGAGTGACAAGACGGGCTGCCCAGAAAACTGAAACAGCTAGCCAAAACTCAGACATTTTACAATGTACTGGAGTAAATGCAGAGTCAAAGAACCAAAAAAATAGATTTCTAAAAATATTTATCAGATACGTGTTAATGTTATTTGTTGTAGTATTATTCAAATGATAATGACTAATTTGGTTTATGGCTCTTTGTATAGCGAAGAAAACATAGTCATGACGTGAGACATCAGACAGTCAAAAGATAACAAGGCTAAATGTACGTATTGCTATTGTGTCTGGATCTCACGTCGTTTACAAAAACTGACAATACCTATCACCAACCTACAGAGTATTTTTTGAGCGAACTACCTACTACATTTTTGCTACATGTTCATGATATCTATATCTAAAAGCAAATACGATAAAAGACTTACTAATCCTAAAAAAACAAAGATTTGTATATGTTGAAGAGTAGGTACAGAGATAGAGAGAGTTACTTTTGCAGGATTTTTTTTTTATAAATACTTATTATAATTTTTCTTTAATTTTTTTTATGATGATACCTCTCGACTGTACTCTATCTGTAGACTTTGCAGACCAATCAATAGCTTTTTTGGGACCTCTCACCAGTACATATTATAAAAACAACAAAATATTTATTCAATACTGGAAAAAGTTTTCCGCTCTAAATCGCGCAAGCGGAAAACCACTCGCACTTATTCTAAACTGTACTTTCGTTCGTGTGGTATCATGGTAACATCGATCATAGTGTAAAACCCTTATTATATTCGGATGGATACCTGGAAAATTTAACAAATGGTGTTGAATTAATAATGATGGGAAAGTCCGCAGCGATCAATACCACATAAACCGATGCAGATGCGTCGAGCCAATGCGTCACTTCCAATACAGTAAAGCGTAAAGAACGTACAGTTTAACTGTCTCGTCTCTTGAATCCACATAAATCTCTTTGATAGTTTATTAAAAGCTTTTGTGATTTTCATTTAATAAGCTGGTATTGCAAAAGCTTTGGAGTATTATTTTGTGGATTTGACGCATTCGGCCACAATGAAAGATCGGTAAGTATAAATGGATTCCAAACAAGCCTCCCGTAGTAATTACCACCTCCACTCATCCCAGATAACAAACTGGCTATGGGATTTAAATACTAGTAAATGGATAGCTACCTTGTTCTCTGCAACCTGCCTGGTAGCCTGCTGATTACACCACATCCCATCAGAATATGGTTTGTTATAATGTCGTAGATGATATTAAGTCCAAAAAATAAATATTGGATTTCCCCCTAATTAGTGATTTCCTACTCATTATTTATCTAAATGTTTATTTCCAGGTGTATACGACTGGAAGAGCGGCATGATCTCCGGCGCAGTGTACCACGTCTCAGAGGAGATCACGCAGGTGGCATGCGACGCATACGCGCTCACCGCATACACCAACCCGCTGCATGCGGACGTGTTCCCGGGCCTGAACAAAATGGAGGCCGAGATCGTGCGGATGGCGGCTAACTTGTTCCACGGGGACGACGATTGTTGCGGCACTGTAAGTTGTAGTTTACTTTTCTTACTGTCTGAATGTATCAATGTTTTAGCACTAGGAGTCTTTTGGCGTTACTTGGAAAAGCCTGCTTTCAGATTCCTGGAGTTAAGTAAACCAAGACAAACAAGTAAAATTTTAATGTTATTAGATGGCAGCTTATTACTTAATGTTTAGATCGAACCGATGGCGGATTATTTACATATAAAAGCATGTATTGCTTATTTCAGCTTCATATTTACTTGGTCGTTGGTAAAAATTGTTTGTGGAGTTTCATTGCACTCGTAATTACAGTCATTAATTTCTTAGAAAACGCGCTCTGCGGTTCGACGCAAAAATGTATTGACTTCGTTCTTAGGTGTCATGAACTCAAAAAGGTTTGGGAACACTAAAGGTAGGTAGTAAAAAGGTGTATCTCAAACTATTTTGATAAGGTGATTCCAAGGTGAATATTAAATCTGAATAAGTTTTTTTTTTTACGAGACATACTTAATTGAAAGTTATGCTTTTTCTGAAGTATAATAAGTTAAATGTTGATAAGTAGGCTTTGTGCAATGCACAACAGGTTGTTTCTTTACAACATGGAGGGTATTCTTGGGCAAAGCGCCAGAAAAATAAATCCTTATTACCGGAATTCAAGACAGGCAATAAATGTTCAATCAATCAGCGAAACCTCGCAAAGCCAGACGGTATCTATGATTATTCTGTGTATTGGGGGAGATTCGCGGCTGCGTAGTGATGTATCGATCCTGTCTGCAGTAGATAGCTAGGCACTCACTCGGAGCCTAGACCACTCTCGACGCTTCAGTCAGACACACGCCTCTTTTAACTCTGAAATGATTAGTGTTACTCTTAACGCTGTCGCTGTGAAGCTGTTGAGATTCCAGCCGGGTGGTGTCGGGTAAGTTATTGCAGGTCTATTGTTCTATATACTATATATCGACGGTGGAAAGCGGAAATGTCGTAACTTCATTTTGACCTTTTTGAATTTTGCCATTATCTGACGTAGAAAAAAAAGCCGCGTCGAATGGTCTATGTCACGTTTTCCTACGATGATTTTTCAATCAGATACGACCATAGATTTTTCCTTGTTTTGGTACAGATCGTAAGAAATATTGTCGTAACTTGAGCAAAATCGGCTGTTTTTTTAAATAAAACAGATACGCCCTCACGTCAAGAACACAAAATAGTTACTACTTTGTTTATGAATCACTAAAACTGCTTCGAATAAGATACGACATTTCTGCCGCTCAACAATTTGACGGTGACCGAGATACGACAATTCTGCCCCTACTAATGCAGACATATGAAACAGTTAACACATTTTAAACAATCAATATTATGTCAATATCATACTTATACACCAAAAAAATAGAGCTATGTTTTGTCTGAAGAGATAAGTAACGAGCCTTATACAACGTTTTGACCGCGATTCAGTACATGCGTGAGTGCGAATGTAAGAAAGCAAATTTGTCGCTGCTTGTGAAAAAGTTTTCAAATGCAAGAAAAAATATAAGAGGATAATTAATATATCTCCAAGAGTTCTGGTAAGTATTGGAATAATAAATTAAATTATTTTTTGCATGTTTCGAGTCAATATGATTTTATTATAAAATTGTCAGGACAGTAAGCCGTTGTTAGTTAGTTATTTGAATATTGTAGAAAAGTACCTTTTGTATGCGCTGTGGTTGGAAAATAGTAACATTTAAAAACGTTTAATTTAATAAAATTGTTTGTTCAGGGAGATATTGGTAAACAAATAACACCTGCAAAACACAATTTGTTTGCCTCTTCGTGCGTAATCGCGCGGTTTTGTAACTTTTTTACTTAAAATGAACAATAAGAAGAATATGATTGTAAAGATAGGTACTTACATTATTAACAAAAAGCTTACGATTGTCCTTTATAAGTTTTTAATAGGTAGTTTTTTTGTATACCTAGTCAATTAAAAAGAACATATTGGTACTTCTTAGCTAGTTAGTAACATACTTTTAATTTTCAGGTGGTGTTAGGGAGCAGCCCCAGCATCTAGAAGACCATAAACGAACGCTCCCAGAGCTAGACATCTAGCTTTGAACGGTGAGTACTTACCAACATCTAGGTTTATGTAAATCATACATAACGTAAGGTAAATACATAGGTTTATTAACCTCCTTGGTAGACAACGTTGCCATCGTGCTGATGGTCTCGGTTTCGATTCCCGGCTGGAGCCCATATTATAAGAATGATGAGTTAGGATTTTGTTTCGTCTGGATTTTGCATAAAGTAATTGTTGGTCTCTGGCACATTGTGTGGTGCCTGCCATCTTAATATAGTATCACCCCATCTCCTGCCATGGCCGTGGGTGTCGTAAAAGGTGCCTAAAGGAACATCAAAAGATGGGCAGCAGCGACCTTGTGGGAGAGAGTATGAGTAGGATATCATCACACTGCAGTCGCCTATATCGTGGTACACTTAGTGGAACTATTTTCATTTAATGAGTTATTTATTATTCAACGTTTCTTTACTGTATCTGTCTGCATATCGATTTTAATTCTAATATAAATACAACTTGAAATTTTACCAAGATATCTGTTCAGTAATAATAATTACGCTAGAAATCTTTTCAGTAATAATAATAACGTTAGTAACCTGTTCAGTAATAATAATAGCGCTAGTGTTGAGAATTTTGAACATCTACGGCACATTATCTACCAATAAGTTTTATTTTCTATTTTCGCTGTATTCGCTACTGAACAAATAATGTGGTCACACTTTACACCCACTTATGTTGTAAAAGGCAACTAAAGGAAAGCCAGATTGATGGGCGGGGGCGTCCTTCTGTGTAGTACCTATATACCTATTCATTTTATAAAACGGGAATTACTCACGTATTTACACAGGAGTTAAATAACTCTCGACGTTTCGACCACATCAAGAGTAGTCTTCAACACCGTTGTGAGAACCGCGCGCACGACCTTAGAGGAGACGGGGCACGGCGGGACGCTCACTCCTCCTGTTGAAGACTACTCTTGATGTGGTCGAAACGTCGAGAGTTATTTAACTCCTGTGCAAATACGTGAGTAATTCCCGTTTTATAAAATGAATATTATATCTCACGAAAATTTTGAAAGTGAAATACCTATATACCTAATTATCTGTACAAGTAGGTGTTGTAAATGTAAATACACCTAAATAACAGTTTGACACATATTGCTAATAGTTATGTATTTATTCACAAACTATAAATGGAGATCTGTTTTGTATTTAACCACTCGTGTTACTTGATTTCAGATGGCAAAACGTCAACGATGGAAGGAAGAGTTGAAGACAACATTTTTTTTATTTTGCTGTCAAAACATTCTTTAAAACACAATATTTTTTTAGATTCAACATAAAGCTTTTTATTTTGATACATTCATCGCCTTTTCATAAGTTAAAACAAAATATAGATATAGTTTAATATAATGAACAAAGATACAACAAATTTGACGCTCAAGAATATAATGTAATTTCAGTTGGTCATACATTCATCTCAGAGATACGACATTTCTGCTGCTTGAAATTGAAACATCAATTGTCGTAACTTGTCACAAATCAATGTTGCACTAACTTTACGGTAATTTGAGCAAAATAATTAAGTAGCTTTTAAAAAAGTTTAGATACATTCCAAGTTTCACCTTTCTATCTATTATAATAAAAAAGTTATGAATTTTCAAAAAGGTTTTTTGGCTCTACTGAAAACCTGGGTTTTGAAGATACGACATTTCCGCTTTCTTCCGTCGATATGTCTTGTAATATATTGTAAAATTTATATTGATGACGTTTCCAAGTTAATCTTTATGATTTTACGGACATTATCAACCAATCAATTGTAATTATAAGCAATAAGGGCGTAAAATAAATAAATTTTATATTTGTTTAGTTTAAATTATATGATTTAAATCATATGATTCAAACTAAACAAATATGCAAATTTAATGATTAAAAGAAACATCGTGTGGAATAACCCAGCGATTCTCAAACTTTTAGAGAGTCAAAGTGAAGTGGAAGCTGACTCTAAAAATATGATAGTGCATGCTTAATCAAGTCGTTTTGTAGTTTATTATAAAGTTTCCCATTTCCGAAAAATTAAGCTTTTAATCAAATTTGCCATTATTAATAGAAGAAAAGTAAGAATGAGGCATTAGGTATGTCAATTTAGATTACATGTGAATACATGTTCATCTTTTTGCGACACGTTAACAAAAATCCTTTGAACCTTTTTTAAAGACCAGACAGTATCTATGATTACTCTGTGGCTTTGGGGAGTTGGGCGGCATGATTATTCTGTAGCTTCAGGGAGATGAATAGTGATCGATCGATCCTGTCTGCAGAGGGTGGTAGCTAAACATCGGGGTAGACAAGACCAATCACACGGACGCACGTCCATGTGCATACCTAACTATAATTATATGCAAGTCCAATCAACTAACGAACCTTTGTCATGAGCCAGACGGTATCTATGATTATTCTGTGGAATGGGAAAGATGAGCGGGTCTGCGTAGTGATCGATCGATCTCTGTCTGAGAGGGTGGTAGGTAGACCAGTCGGGCATGCCGCCGCGGCAGTGTTGTTTTTGGCTTTCATGTAATGTCTCTGTTCGTTCGTGAGAAAAGGACAATGAGCTGCAGCCGGGTGATACTAGGTATGTTATTGCAGTTTCTTTGTGTTATGGTCTGTACATATTTTTGCCATTAATTGGACCCACCTATAGCCATAGGCACTATTTTCGGGTCCAATTATTTGCGCACCTTTACTATGAACCAGACGGTACCTATGATTATTCTGTGGCATGGGGAGATGAGAGGGGTGCGTAGGTAGTGATCGATTCTGTCTGGTAGGTGGTACTTACATCAGTACCGATAGTGTCTTTATGATTCGAACAGTCGCGCGTGCCACTAAGGACGCACTTGTATGTCGGCTCTCTTTCGATGAACGTGTGCGTCTGTGTGAAGTGGAAAATGAGGTTGCAGCCGGGTGGTGCTAGGTATGTTATTGCAGATCGTTTGTCATCTCGTCGCTCCAGCATGTTGTATTTTCATTATATTTTTAAACCACATAAATTACTTATGATTATAGGCGGTTCCAATTAATTAGTTTACCTTTGCTGTGGTCCAGACGGTATCTATGATTATTCTGTGGCATGGAGATTATTAAAGGGGTTCACAGTGATCGATCGATCTGTCTGCAGAGGGTGGGAGCTAGACGGCCGCTTTAGCCCAACCCTTCTCTTACAATGTACTTGTGCGTTCGTGTGAAGTTGATGATGAGGTTGTAGCCGAGTGATTCTAGGTATGTTATGTCCTCTCGTCCTGCCATATACTTTATTGAAGGACAGTCGCCGATGGTTTATAATTAATAATGTTAGTTGATAGTTGAATCAAATTATGAAAATTGAATTCGAAATCAGGGTTAAAGATTTGAAAACAAGACATTCTATCATGTTTTTTCCTTCAAATTACACTAATATTTATTCATTGCTTATTTCATAAAAAGTAAAAAGAAAATACGTGTCGGTCTTGTTCTTATCCCTAACCTACACCAACACGAAACTCTTTGCACACAACAGGTGGATTCTTAAAGATTTCCTCGTGCCTAAAAATTTCTTGGCAATACGCCAGAAATCTACCCTGCCATCATTATTAGCAATCTGGCAAGCCCTCACTACATGTCATTATTATACCTATTATTATGTGCGAATCCAATTATGTATAGTAAAACCATTCTAAAAATGAACTTCCCTCCACAAAACCGTGATGATTTCAACGTGTGAGAGGAAATACAGAAAAACAGAATACACAGAAAAAAAAATACAGAATTTGGTAGAGGGGCGTTCATTTTAAAAATGGTTTTAGTATACCTTTGCGATGGTCCAGCCAGACGGTTTCTATGTATATTCTGTGGCATTGGGGAGAGGCGCGGCTGCGTAGTGATCATTGCACTATGAGGCACTATCGATCCAGGAGATGGTAGCTAGCTATCGGGTCATTGACTGCAGTGGTACTAATTAATGAATTATGATGCTAGTTATTAAACATTTTATTTATTATCTAATTTTGCTGTTTCTATATTTATCAACATCTTTTCAATTATTTAAACTTAGTACTAGGCATTTACATAATTTTTCCTCAACTAAAGAACATGTTAACTTTTTACGGAAGTTATTATATATTACATTATACAGATACTTACACAAAGAATAACCTTATGTATTTGCCTTAACATTCCTTACTTCGCTTCGCGGTAAACGTAACCATATAGAAATACATTCCTACTTTCTTTAAAGGTGACAACGGGAGGTACAGAGTCCATAATGATGGCTTGCAAGGCATTCCGCGACTACGGGTACAACAAAGGCATCACCAACCCGCAGATCATAGTGCCCTCCACCGTCCACTCCGCGTTCGACAAGGCCGCTCAGTATCTGGGCCTGTCCGTCCTCACGATCCCAGTGGACAAGAAAACTATGACTGTGAATCCGGAGAAGGTTAAAGCTGCTATTAGCAGAAGGACTATTCTGGTAAGTTCTATTATATATTTCAGCCTTTGGACGTTCACTGCTGGAAATGGGCCACTTGCATACACCGTGAACCAACAGCTCTCTAAAATAGCATCTGTCCAGTTTGTTTCTACCTTCACTATATTAAATAATGAACTCTTACTATGTCAATGCATCATCTGTAAAATCATACACACTGCTAGCTATAGCTATAGGGGCCTATAACATTATTAGATGGATAAGATTTGCCCTGAACCAGATCTATACTTTGAGCATAATTGATCCCACATACGATATTTTTCTTCTCCGTAAAAAAGGATCGAGAAGAGAAATCCAGGGTTGTACGATGGTGTTCGAGCACACGAGGTTATCTCACAACTAGCCGTGTGTGAAGGCCCCATATAATATAAGCGCAATATCCTCTGTGGCGCAGCGGGCGAAGGTCCGCCTGCGACGCAAGAGGTTGCGGGTTCAATTCCCGCCTCGGAACAACAATTTGTATGATCTGCAAATATTTGTTCCGGGTGTCTGGGTGTTATATACCTAATTATGTATAATAAAAAATATCTATGTATGTATATTATATTAAGTATTTCAGAAATCTAGCACCCGTAACACAAGCTTCGAGCTTACCACGGGGCTAGATGTCGCTGTGTAAAATTGTCCAGTAATATTTATTTATTTTTATTTATTTAATATAATATGTGCCATGTATTCCAGATCGTAGGCTCAGCACCGAACTTCCCATACGGCACAATGGACGACATATCCGCCCTCTCCGCCATCGCCGTGGAGTACAACGTGCCCCTGCACGTGGACGCCTGTCTCGGAGGGTTCGTGGCCGCGTTCATGCCGCTCGCGGGCCACCCTGTACCTCCCTTCGACTTCAGCCTGCCCGGGGTTGCTAGCATGTCTGCTGATACACATAAGGTAAGCTTCTATTTATTCTTTGTAGAAAATGATCATAAACTAAGCTTATGTTTTACTATAAAAACTGTCGTGGTTTGATAAATTCATATTGAGATATCCGTGTCATTGCAGTGCCTTGATCCTGATGAAGTCCCACGTTCTGGGACGAAACGGTTGATCAATAGTCTACGTAAATAAGGTTCGTGTATTGCCCGTTTATCTCAATATGAATTTAAGCTTATGTTCTCTACTATTTTAAGCGTAATAAGAGGTGTGTTTTATCGTGCATTTTACATTTTGAAAGCATATCTAATAAGTTTTTTTTGTTTCTATTTGTAAACACCTGCTAACTTCCAGCAATTATTTTTAATGTTGTGTACTTAGATGTTTTTAATACTTAAATAAATTATTAAACAGACTATTAGATATTCATCCTAATCCCACCGTTTAATCCGCCGCCACAGTTAAAATTATTTTTTACTTTGAAACTATTTAGTTACTGTGTCTACACTCAACTTGTATTGTTTACAAAACAACATCAAGACCACTGAAGTCTTAAGCTGTTCTGTGTTGTGTCTCCGTTGTTCGAATGGCCCTGGAGAGTATGGCTGATGGCTGATTTTACTCTTGAGGGCCATTTGAACTATAGGGCTCTTTTGATCTCCATAGCTCAAAAGAGCTCCATAGTTCAAATGGCCATGGGATCATCTGGCAGCTTAAGTCATCATAGAAGCTTCAAGAAAATTAGTTTTGTGTCTTCGTTGTTCGAATGGCCCTGAAGAGTATGGCTGATGGCTGATTTTACTCTTGAGGGCCATTTGAACTATGGAGCTCAAAAGAATCGTCGGGCTCCTCAAGTCACCATAGAAGCTTCAAGGAAATTAGTTTTGTGTCTCCGTTGTTCGAATGGCCCTGAAGAGTATGGCTGATGGCTGATTTTACTCTTGAGGGCCATTTGAACTATGGAGCTCAAAAGAATCGTCGGGCTCCTCAAGTCATCATAGAAGCTTCAAGGAAATTAGTTTTGTGTCTCCGTTGTTCGAATGGCCCTGAAGAGTATGGCTGATGGCTGATTTTACTCTTGAGGGCCATTTGAACTATGGAGCTCAAAAGAATCGTCGGGCTCCTCAAGTCACCATAGAAGCTTCAAGGAAATTAGTTTTGTGTCTCCGTTGTTCGAATGGCCCTGAAGAGTATGGCTGATGGCTGATTTTACTCTTGAGGGCCATTTGAACTATGGAGCTCAAAAGAATCGTCGGGCTCCTCAAGTCATCATAGAAGCTTCAAGGAAATTAGTTTTGTGTCTCCGTTGTTCGAATGGCCCTGAAGAGGATGGCTGATGGCTGATTTTACTCTTGAGGGTATATGGCTAATGGCTGATTTTACTCTTGAGAGCCATTTGAACTATGGAGCTCAAAAGAATCGTCGGGCACCTCGAGTCATCGTAGAAGCTTTAAGAAATCACTTTTGTGTCTTCGTTGTTCGAATGGCCCTGAAGAGTATGGCTAATGGCTGATTTTACTCTTGAGGGCCATTTGAACTATGGAGCTCAAAAGAATCATCGGGCTCCTCAAGTCATCATAGAAGCTTCAAGGAAATTAGTTTTGTGTCTCCGTTGTTCGAATGGCCCTGAAGAGGATGGCTGATGGCTGATTTTACTCTTGAGGGTATATGGCTAATGGCTGATTTTACTCTTGAGGGCCATTTGAACTATGGAGCTCAAAAGAATCGTCGGGCACCTCGAGTCATCGTAGAAGCTTTAAGAAATCACTTTTGTGTCTTCGTTGTTCGAATGGCCCTGAAGAGTATGGCTAATGGCTGATTTTACTCTTGAGGGCCATTTGAACTATGGAGCTCAAAAAAATCTTCATGGACTCAAGCTGTATCTAGTAAATACATTCCAATACAATATTTTATATGAAAAATAATAAATAATCTGCATGGACTCAAGCTGTATCTAGAAAATACATTCCATTACAATATTTTTATATGAAAAATAATAAATTATCTTCATGGACTAAAGCTGTATCTAGTAAATATATTCCAATACAATATTTTTATATGAAAAACTCAGATGATAGAAAGGCTGCATCCGCCTTTTTGTGTCTTTGTTGTTCGAATGGCCCTGAAGAGTATGGCTGATAGCTGAATTTACTCTTGAGGGCCATTTGAACGATGAAGCTCAAAATCATCATCCCATACCTCAAGACAACGAAGAACCAACTAGGGGAAGAAATTTCATAACTGCTGAAGTCTCAAGCTGTTCTGTGTTGTGCCTTCATTGTTTAGGTGTCTTATTTTACTCTTGATTTTACATTTGAACAATGAAACTCAAACGGATCGTCACAACCTTTAAAACGTCGTGGAAGCTATTGTGTTAAGAAAGTGCCTGTCCAATTGTCCGAAGCCTCAAGCTCTTCTGTATTGTGTTTTGTTGTTCGGATGGCACTGAGGAGCATACTCTTCAGTGATATCAGCCATCAGTCGAGGCTGATGGCTGATTTTACTCTTGAGTGCCATTCGAACGATGAAGCTCAAATAGATCTCCGTGACTCTTAAGCCGTCAAAGAAGCTCTAGGTTATGTTTATAATGTATTGTATTTATTGCCTTTTCCAAGTGATCTTTATGATTTTAAATTTCTTGTGTTTAATGTTATGTTTTGAAGTAATCTGTAGCCAAATACTATAAATTTAAATATTTTAAGTAAGAACTGTTTATATGACCTATAGTTATTTTTAGTGATACATTATGTATAAATAATATAAGTACCTATATACTTACCTATAAAATCCTTTAAAAAATATAAGTCGTATCACAAGCTTCGAGCTTACCACGTGGCCAGATTTTGTTGTATTCATTTTCCAGAAATATGTATTTATTATTTATTTAATGTGTTTATTTAAAACGATATTCATTAATTTCAGTACGGGTTCGCCCCCAAAGGCACATCCGTGGTTCTGTACCGCAAGCCCGAGTACAGACACTGCCAGTACACCGTGACCACCGAGTGGCCGGGCGGTGTCTACGGATCGCCTACTGTCAACGGTCAGTTTGGTTTAGTTAAATCAAATTATTTAATAAGCTGGGAGATGGAGTGACTGTACATCAAATAATCAATTTATTGGTAAAAAAATATTTTACACGTCAAATAATACAAATCACAATAAATCATAATAACTTCATTGTTACTAATAATAAATGTCAACAAATTAAACATGACAAACATGACAAATGACATGACAAATTTGACTGCTTCCAGGACACTGTTGGTACCCGCTTCTAACGGTGGTAATAGTAACAGGGCCTTATCTTAGGCCAGTAAGATTACTAAGCGGGTAGATCATAAATCATAAATAAATATTATGTTTTTGTATTTTAAGTAAGTATAAAATAATGTGTTCCAGGCAGCAGAGCAGGCGGCCTTATCGCTGCGTGCTGGGCCACCATGATGTTTGTCGGCAAGAATCGCTACGTGCAGATGACCAAGGAGATCATAGACACAACCAAATATATTGAGAAAGAGTAAGACATACCCATTACAATCAATAATTTTGTTTTAAAAAGTCCAGTGTCCCAGCATTTTAAATTCTTAAAGGAGTGCTTGTGTTGTGGGTACATTCAATATACTTGTATCTTCAATATCTATGTTAATAATTTCGTCAAGGGGTACATAATAGGGGGATAAACTCTATCGAAACCTTATATGAATAACAAATCACAAAAAATATTGATTTGAGGAGTCGTTCGTTAACTCACACCAAAAATCTTGTCCCAACTGGTGTGAGTTGACGAATCGTAAATAAAATATTATTTTCGTTCTGCACTCACACCATCCATTGTTTCCATTGAAAGTCGACAACACCATATCCGCATCAGATTATAGACAATTTCGTCAAATTTCACCCTTTTTTTTTGGGTTTTCATCTAGTATTTATTATATTTATTTATCGTCAGGCTTCGCACAATCCGCGGCATTTTCATCTTCGGCCAGCCGGCCACGTCCGTCGTCGGCTTCGGCTCCGACCAGTTCGATATCTTCAAGATGGGAGAGTTGTTGCACAAGGACGGGTGGGCGCTGAACGCGCTGCAGTTCCCTTCAGGGTAAGTCTTACTACTATTATATATAAGGTTTTCCCAAAGGACTATAGCATGGGTTTATTCAAAAAGGGTATTCTGAAGCATTTAAAGGGTTCAGCAGCACGCAGGTAACATCTCTGATGCTACAGGCGTCCATAGGCTGCGGTAACCGCTCTCCACCAAGTGGGCCGTATGCTTGTCTGCCAACTTGGTAGTATAAAAAAATAATATATATATCATTCTAAGTATTATTTCATAAATTCCACCTGTAGTTGCCTCTGTTTTAGAAATGGGTTAAAATGCCAGTCGCAAAACCACTCCAAACTATTTTCTTATATTCACTATTATAATTATATATATCTGATTAATTGTACTAGTTATTTCGGAGCCTATTAAAATGACTATTTTTATTCATTAATATACTTTTTGTGATGAAACTTTACCCAGAGTCGAGAAATAGTTAAGTAAAAAATTCAGAAATGTACAATAAAATAATTTAATCCATCCTCAATAATTTTAATAAATTATAAATATTTATATTAATAATTTATCAAGGGGTACGCTAGACTCGATCAAAACCTTATATAAATAACAAAACATAAAAAAATTTTGATTTTGAGTCGACAACATAATATCCGCAAAATTAGGATTATGGAGAATTTCGTCAAATATCACTCGAGCGAAGCCGGGTTTTTATGTAGTATTTATATAATCTTTGGCCTTAGGGACACTGTTTTTCACAGTCGCATTTACTTTTAAAGTTGTTTCCGTTCCCCCCACACCCGCCGTAGTTGAACTTCTCACAGCGCGCGCTACTGCTGTTGTGGAACCAACGCGGGACTATCGCGTCACAAGGACCCGGGTCTTTTGGCTGGCAGCATACATCTGGAAAATAACATGATATAGCTTTCTTCTCACGAACTAAAGAATAAAACATTTAATAAAAAAATATATATTCATAATTTTTTGTGCTTTAGATTATAGTTGGTATACGTATTAATTTAATTCTTAAATAATACAAGTGCCTAAAGTAGGTAAAAACTGTATTGTATGCTGTATTATAGGCTAATGGTACAGTAATGATTAATACGAGTATGATATTTTTTATGAGCCAACCACGTCACATCCCACTGAAAAAGAGAAAATCCATTAAAAAACGAAAAGTTCTTTGTAAAAAATATAACTTGAATTAAATTACCTGGATTAGCCGAGCAGCTGTTCTTACAATCGCATTCGCTCTCGAAGTTGTTATCGTTCCCCTGACACCCGCCGTACAAGAACTGCTCGCACGTCTCTGAGGTGCTGTTGTAGAACCAGCGCGGTATCGCGGCGCGACACGGGCCTGTGACCTTTGGTTGGCAGCATACGTCTAAAGTAATACATAAATATATACAATAATAGTATCTAACTATAACCCGCGCAGATAGAAATATGATTTGAAAATGGCGGCGGGTACCTACGTATGGTACGATTGGCAAAACAAGGATAAAAGTATAGACAGAGCGATAGGGAGTGAGCGAGAACGCATGCGAGCGGACGCCATTTATAAATCAATACTTTAAGTAAATAATAAATAAATATTACTGGACAATTTACACAACGACATCTAGCCCCGTGGTAAGCTCGAAGCTTGTGTTACGGGTGCTAGATTTCTGATATACTTAATATAATATACATACATAGATAGATATTTTTTATTATACATATATAACACCCAGACACCCGGAACAAATATTTGCAGATCATACAAATAGTTGTTCCGAGGCGGGAATCGAACCCGCAACCTCTTGCGTCGCAGGCGGACCTTCGCCCGCTGCGCCACAGAGGTCGTCACGCGCGACGTTAAGTGCGCGGCTTATACCTAGATATATAGAATAACTAGCGGACTCATGTAGCGCCATCTGCCAAAGTCATATGTGAATCTAAGACCGCCACCTAAACGTATAAAAATCAATTCGGTCTAGCTATTAAATGTCCGATTTCTGAAAATGGTTTCAATATTTAATTAATTATTAATATGATTTACTATTAAATCTTTTAATTTTTAACTTTCATTTAACATTTAGAATTTACTGAATTTTTAAATCCCATTTAATTTCGATACACATTGCTGAAAACTTCACCAATAAAACAAAATAAATTTTAAAAAAAACTATCAGAATAAGTTCCACCCATTCGAGCGCTATGATGCCACAAACACGTCCAATTTATATTACCCCGTCGACGCGTAGTTTATAAAAAAAAATCAGTTGTTCAAACGTTCCAATTATAGTTTCAACATCAAAAAAATCAGATCAAACAAGACATATCACTTACTATTATTATCATTGGAGCATCGATTCTCACAGGCGCATTTAGTCTGGAAGTTGTTTTCGTTGCCCTGACAACCGCCGTAAACAAACAGCTCGCATCTCCCGCTGGTGCCGTTGAAGAACCATCGCGGGAAGGCAGCTTTGCAAGGACCCTCTTGTTTTGGCTGACAGCATGCGTCTGAAATGTCAAGTTTAAAGCAATTTCTACTTCCTTCACCTACAAGGGACAATACGACTAGGTCTGTCTCGTTCTTCAATAAAATGCTACAGTTTTTCCATTGCCTTTATAGTTACAGAAAATCATTGGTATAAGGTTAGGTTAATTAATAATTATAATTAGTCTATTGTGATACCTTATGTTTTACCAAATATATGCAGTTCATAATAAAAAGTAACATAATATTAATTTCAGCAACCAGTTGGTCAGGTGGTCCATCGACATAAGCCTCCCCTAGTTTATTCCACTCGTCTCTGTCTCTGGCCAGTCTTCGCCATCCTTTTGGTATATCATCTTCCCATCTTTTTATTTGACGTCCTTTGTGTCTTTTTCCATTTCTAGGATACCTTATGTAGTATGTTACAAATACCTACTTTGTCTACTACCACCACCATAGACTAATTATAGTCTATGGTATCGAGCACGTACCGTTCTCTTCCCCACACCGGGTCTCGCAGTCGCAGCGGCTCAGGAAGTTGTTGTCGTTGGCTCCGCAGCCGCCGTACACGAACCGCTCGCACGCCGCGCCGCTCGCGTTGTAGAACCAGCGCGGGAAGTACGCGAGACACAGGCCCGCCTCCTTAGGCTGGCAACACACCTCGCCGCTCTCCTTGCTATTATCTACGTTAAATACATTACTGTAAGCTTTTAATAATAGGTACCACAAAACAATTAAGCGCGAAAATAATGAGGAACCCTGTCTAAATAAATAAAAATAACTCGCCCCCACCACCCAGTTTAGCCCTGGTTGCGCTAGCCACTACGCTATCGAGGAGTTACGTACTGGGTGGCGTGGGTTCGACTCCCACTCGAGGACCAAGGTTACATAGTGATACTAGTGATCTTGTAATTTTTCCCTTACCGTTTTCTAATAATTTAGAAAACTTACGTGATAGTCAATCACTATAAAAGAAATATAATAGTTATACAATAATGATATGTAATAAATTTATGTGAGTGTAAACAAGTTGTAAACAGAGCATAGTGAATAGTGACGTTACGGCCACATTGAACACAACATTGCAAAAAATTATAAAATATCAAAATTAGATGCCCAAAAGTGAAATAAAATATAAAATGTATTTAGATCTCACCGTCATCATTCCTTTCTTTGGCTACAGCCAACGCAAACAGAGACAACACCAGCCACTTCATGGTTCCGACGCGACACTGCGCACCAAAATTAAATAACAGCCTTATATCCTACAGTTATTTGTTCAAACCAATAATATTTACTATGTTAACTGCAGTTAACAACCTCTTAGCTTGATAAATTATTTACAGCCTGTACATAAAGTTTATTAACAACGACAAAACGTGGAAATATAACGTTAAAATGCCATTTTTATGTTTTGTTTTTTATCTTTTGCGCATTTAAATGCACCGTAATTAATTAGTTTCCTTTTAAAATAACTTTTTTTATTCGATTAGATGTCTTATACGTCAAAAAACACAGCTAATTGGAGATTCATAGATGTGGAACTAACATAAATGAATGAAGGAAGACCATGAGATAACATAGATAAGATATTTTCACTTCCGAAATAAAGATTGACTTTCTTTAACCTTATCCTTGTTTTGGCGACTTGAAGGCCGAGGCTGTTTCAGAAATTATAAGAGATGTTATACCTTTGATCTTTATCATTCATCAGTTTTTTCATATTTTTATTCAATAAAGTTATCTATGAAAGAAATACGTATAATGATCGAAATGCACTTTCGGCAGTTCGTTTGATCGTTTTTCTATGGTAATATAAAAAGCTGAAGAAAGATTTTTTTAATCGCGTTAATTTCAGGAGAATGAGGAAGAAACATACAGAAACATAGTCTATAAATAGTATTATTTTAGTGTAATATTTTTTTCAACAATAAGTATTGAATAGCTGACCAACCCGCGCTCTTCGTGTATCTTCGCTATTCTTGCTAAAACTCGAGTTGCTTGAAAATATTTTTAGCTTTAGAAAGCGGGCGAAGTCGCGGGCGGATCAACTAGTATGTAGTAATACAAATGTATTTCATTGACACATATTTCCTTTTGAATTATCTATTACTGAAAACTGCATTCTGTTAAGTAATTTAAAAGATGCTAATTAATTTTATGTAAATATGTTTTTACGTCTAGTAGATAACAATCCCATTTGAGAACCACATGTGCTAGAAAAAACGTGTTTTACATAAGCTTGGTTCCTTACAGCCCTAACAGAAACAATTTATTTATCATAAAACAAACATGTCGCGATAAGTAAATTTGCTGTTTAACATGAACTAAATTATCGTCCTTTACCCACTGGCACAATATAAGTCTTATCTGGTAAAATAACAAGAATATACAATTTGAACAACTGTTTTTTAAGACATAAAAGATCGCGTTCGATTCCCTTCATGGACATTTTTGTGTGGACAAGTATTTGTTCCGGGTGTAAATTATGATGTTTCAAGTGTTACTATACATTATGTACACATAATTAATTTTTTATCGCATTATAATTTTTGTACAACTACCCTAGGCACTCATCTAAAATATTACTTACTAGCTTTCCGCCCTGCGGCTTCGCCCGCGTTTTACACTTTCCCGCAATTTTCTTTGCTATATTATAGCCTATGTTACTCGGGGATAATGTAGCTTTCCAAAGGTGAAAGAATTTTTGAAATCGGTCCAGTAGTTTCGGAGCCTATTCATTACAAACAAACAAACAAATCTTTCCTCTTTATAATATTATATTATAGTATAGATAATATGCACTAAAAAAATGCACTAAATTACTATGAACTTAATCTAATTTCCGTGGCTGTGAGGCACCGGCCTGAGAATAGTATCGCCCTCTATATCCCTGGGTGTCGTCAAACAGACTTACCAGGAGAATGTTATGTGTAGGTTCTGTACCCGCCTGGTAAGAGCGCTAGCTACAGTACACCCTTTTCTTTACATCGTGTTTTCAGCACGCCAACTGTTATAAACTTGTCTTAGGTAGAAAGCCCATCTTGGTACAATTTTGTCTTTCTTTTAAAGTATTAAATAATATAAATAATAATTGGCTATTGTGCCACTATGCCCACGGGAAGAGATGGAGTAGTACTATGTGTATGGCGGTACCACATAGCCATCTTAAAACTTAACCAATTTTTTTGAATATGTTATAACACCCTATTCCCTAGTCAAAATCAGCTACATTATAAGCTGTATCCCCTTGTGCACAGGATCCACATCTGCGTGACCCATGCGCACACGCAGGCCGGCATCGCGGCCCGGTTCATAGAGGACGTGCGCCGCGCCGCCGACACCTGCCTCAAGACGGCCACGGGACCTGTCGAGGGCAAGGTATTTAATATATGTCTATATTTAAATCTTACATGTGTATTTTAAATATTTTCAGGGTCAGGTACCTCAAAAAGAATAAACACTGAACACTTTTAAGTCTATTTCACTTTCAAAATTTTCGTGAGTTCATTTTATAACAACGAAAATTACTCACGTATTTCGTCGTGATTTCTTTAACTCCTGTGTAAATAGTTAAATATTTTTAAGTCTATCTAGTAATATTTATTTGTGGTCCGTCTCTCTGTGTGTGTGGTCGAATCCCTTTATCTTGAGAACACGTAGAGAGTTGAAAAATTAAACAATATAAATATATATATATTTATAGCATTCATAAGCTTCAGTAAAGTTTTCAGTTAAATAATACAACCGAAAATTACCCAAACTACGTTTTCCCTAAACTAACAATCTTCTTCACAATAACAAACAAGAATAGTGCCAACTCTAATAAATGGTCTCATATTTCAGATGGCCATATACGGAGTGGCGCAGGGCATCTCCGACAGAAGCCTGGTGTCCGACATCACCAAGTATTTCATCGACTCCATGTACTATCTCCCTAAGCCTGAAGACCATAAGGACTGAATTTAACACGCTTCACTTAACTTAGCTTATCCTTAAAAAGGTTTTGGATATTACTATAAAAACTAACGTGGTTTTATTAATTATTTTCTTATCAACAGAAAATCTACAAACCATAATTCTAATACAGGATTAAACTTATGTGTTATCCTTTTAAGCTGGACATCTTTAGGGTTGTAAGAACAAGGATTACAAAGGCTCGCCTATACGCAGCGCATTCAATGTCTATGTGTGGGATAAAACTGTGGGCGTTGTAACATTTAAATCGTTCGTGGATTTTTTGTTTATACGGAAAATATTTTAGATTATTTGTAAATTTTTTAACTGTTTTAAAAGGGTTAGTATGATTGTAGAGTAGGGACATTACCATTACTAACAGTTCTTACCTACCAAAAACGCCTAAGTGACTATCAGCGAGTCGTTCGTAGAGTTTTAGCGAGTTTCGAGCAAGATTAGTTTTATGTTTGTATGGGAAATATCCATAGTACAAAATAAACTTACAAGTACAATGGCTCCGAACTAGTTAGTCCAAGATGGTAACGTGGGGGTTATCTGTGCGTTTTCCTAATATAACATTTTTTTAATTACCCATCGTTTTGAAAAATTATAACTGTCACTTTCAAACCAATACAAATATCCAAGTAAAGAAGAAGAACAAACGACTAACAGCAATTTAGCTAGAAATAGTTTAAAACTAATGCAGTTTATTTAAGCTTTAGGGTTTTGAAGAGTTTAACAAATTTTATGTGATAATAATCTACACATATTTCCTTAAGTGGCTCAGCCATTTATATTAATTTGTTGTTAAATGTGCCAATCTAGGTTTGTATCTAAAGACTTTTATTCTGGTCGTTGAAAATGGTTTGGTTTAAAATTGAGATGTAGTAATAATTATTTATTTATTAAAAACATCTAAACAATGTAAGAATAATGTTGTACTTATAAAACTTTAAATATGTTTCAAATAATATTAAATTACCTTTAAACAATTGTTGTGTTTTTATAACAACAAAAATATATGAATGATTATTCACATTCCTAATAAATCACAATTTGTAAATTTGTTAAGATATTCTATTTTAAGTATACACAAATTTGATGATAGTATCTGTAAATAACGTCAAATAAAGTATTATGTTATAATTATTGTTTTTTTTATAATTACTATCAATCCTTATATTGATATAAGATATCTTCTTCTTCTTATATATAAAAAGAAAGTCGTGTTAGTTACTTCACTTATAACTCGAGAACGGCTGAACCGATTTAGCTGAAAATTGGCAGGGAGGTAGTTTAGAGCCAGGAGAAGGACATAGGATACTTTTTACTCTAATATAATGCGGGCGAAGCCGCGGGCGGAAAGCTAGTATTAAAAAAATAAAATAAAATAAAATAAATGTTTATTTCGGTACTTATTTTACAGTTTGTGTTGTGTATTAGGAGTTCCCTTTTAAGCAAACATTTGCTTGTGTTAGGGAAACTAGTATTATATAAATATAATAACATTAAAAGACTCTAGCCCTCTAGTAAACTCAAAATTAGTGTTTTTAATTTATTTATATAATCTAT
Source organism: Chloroclystis v-ata (assembly GCA_963691955.1). NCBI lineage: Eukaryota > Metazoa > Arthropoda > Insecta > Lepidoptera > Geometridae > Chloroclystis > Chloroclystis v-ata. The sequence goes on along the minus strand of OY829902.1, from coordinate 1,533,397 downwards.
CGACTGTCTTGTTACTAATAAGTACCTACAGTTAAATATTAATTTTATTATTAGGCTGAATCTATTTAAAAATATATAGATATAATTGAGATATAAATATTTATGACGGACGAATAAAATTATTTTGATGCATTCGTACAAAAAGAGTAAAAAATCCAAAAAGCTCCGGAAAAAGAATACTCTTCTGTTAAAATTCTGTCAAATCACATTTGCGCCAAAATTCCTATGACAATCAACAATACGATATTTTTAACCAATAAGTCCCCGTTTGTGATGTTTTTCTAAACATTTACTTTAAAAATGCAATGTGTAGGTTTGTTTGTGTGTTTGTTCGTCGTCGTAGCGAGCGGGTCGCGGGTCAACTACTGCGGTGCCAAGATGTGTGGGAGTGGGGATGTCCATACATTTTGTATGTATCAGGTAAGATACTCATGTGATGAAGGTACCTATTGCATGGCGGCTGCATCACTACACATGTCATAATCATAATCATAATCATAAATCGTTTATTGCGATTGTCATGCATCTTAACACTGAGGCCTTTGTTAGCATTACTCACCTACTTAAAAGTATTGTCAAACTAGGTAGGTAGGTACTTGAAATTAAATATTTCCTATAATATCTAGTTGTTTGTTTTGCTACGAATTTCCCGTGGTTGTCGTTCAACCAACTATGGGATTTATAAGAAGACAAGCGCTGTTCTGTTCCAACTTACTGCAATCACCGAGCCGCCTGGTAAATCAACCAAACCGCCCTAGACCTGTAATAGTTATAATTCCACAATGGAGGCCCGTGTCGTAAGGGAATATGATTTAAGTTACCTACTTGTGTTTATGTTTGCATAGCTTCTATCGCGGGCCTTGAGCGTGGAGACCGAATCCAGAAATTCCGTAACGAAAATAAACTACTTCGACCGTGCATTAGCTTTACCGCGGCTTTTGGTCCTCGAGTGGGAGTCAAACCCACCTAGTTTAGCCCTGGTTGCGCTAACTCCTACGCTATCGAGGAGTTACGTAAGAGCTTGAATATATTTATGTTATAATGTTGTTATTGCGGTATTCAGGGCGGGCCTAGTGCCGACTGCTCGGGCTACATCGCGGCGCCTCTGTCGAAGGCCGAGAAGACACAGCTGCTGGCCCGCTTCAACCGACGCCGGCACGAAGCCGCTAGCGGACTGCTGAAGGGCTTGCCTAGCGCCGGCAACATGCTCAAACTGGTGAGCAAAAATCCGAGCAAGTCTCGCTCTAACCAACTAACAATCATAAACATTTATTTCAGACAACATTAACTAAAATAAGTATTTGTGCTTTAGGATTAGTAGGATTACTATAAGTCACGAGTTCAAAATTACGATGCTATGGAGGCTTAACATTTCGTTTGTATCCTTCTTAGAAACTATTTACCCCTTATATTTTTAAAATTTTGTGTAATATGTGCGGATACTGTACAGATATAAGTACCAATTTCTGAAGTTTATTTCAAACTTGATTGTTTATCTTAGCGTTGGATTGAAGAGCTGGCGAAAGAAGCCCAACTGTGGGCTGACCAGTGCCGCTACCCCAGCAACACGGAGGAGCGGGACTACTGTCGTGATCTCTGTGAGTTTTCTAATAATCCTCTAAGTCTAATAAACCGTACGCAACGCCATGGCCTTGTCATATTCACCATAAGACCCCATATTACGTGTCTTGCTTGTAAGAGATATAGATGTTTCAACATTTTCAAATCTAGTTACATGCCATGAGAGCTATAAATTGCATAATATTATACAAAAATAAACTTTCTGAAAGACATAAAAAAAATTGCTGGATAATTCACACAGCAACATTATACGGGTGCTAGATTTCTGATATACTTAATAGAATATACACAAATAGATACCTAGATATTTTTAATAGATAGATGGTTTGGATCTTTTCTTAGGCCCGCACCACACTCTTAGGCTATAATTGATTAGTGTTTTTATTCGATAAATGAACCTATCTTTGACATAATAATGAGAGATTGTGTTCCAGATTCAGTATCAGTGGGTCAGTGCGTGGCGTCGGTGCTGGGCGAGGCGCCGGGGCTCCGCGTCGCGTCCATGGTGGACATGTGGTACATGCAGCGCCCCATGTACCAGGGGAACGTCACCACATACGTGCCGTGAGTTTATTGAAACGAAGTTCCTTATCGCGCGTTGTGAAAGGGGGCTAGACGGAAAAAAATCTTACGAAAAGTTGTCACGACACTATTTGCGGCGTCGCATGTTTCTCTGTCTGTCTCTTTCTCTCTTATAGAAAGCAAGCCAGATATTTTCATTTCAAGGAACTTCGTTCCATCCGGGTGTCCTTGGAACCTCTCAAGTTTCTTGTGAAAAATCAGAAAGTTGGGAGAATAGTAAGAATTGAATTACTTATTACTTTATTGCACACCACAAAAACAGAAACATACAATACAAACTTAAGACTAAAACATTTGAAGTACAATGGGCGGCCTTTATCGCTGTGAGCGAAATTAGCGAATCGTACGAGCATAATGGCCGGCAAAAGCTAGTAGACATACAAAGATGCTAATGGCTTAGCTGAAAGTATATTATGTGTTAGTTTGTAGTTATCACTGTCATTCATTTTATAAAACGGGAATTACTCAGTTGTTTAACTCCTGTGTAAATACGTGAGTAATTCCCGTTTTATAAAATGAATAGTATTCATTCACGAAAATTTTGAAAGATTAATATCACAGTCATGTTTATTTCCAGGCCTGCAATGGACAAGCGCTCTTACGCAGATTTCGCGCAGATGATATGGGCGAAGAGTTTTATGGTGGGGTGCGGGAGGAGTAGGTTTATGGCTAGTACTTCTAACTTTCAATCTATCTAGGCTAGAACTTATGTACGATACATTTAATGGTTATCTTATATTTGGAGGTATACTTATAGTTGGTTACCATAATATCATATCTTTCGGTTTTATAATCTTAGCTGAGGAGGCTCTTCTTTCCGCATTTTAACTCGAGTATGCTGTAGTTTGCGTGATGTTAATATCCTTTCATTATCATGCTTTCATAAGCTTGTTGCCTGAGACACAGGTCAATCCTAGATCAGGCTCTGTCTATGTAATATTTGAACTTTTTAAATACTTAATATGAGTTTAGTTATTTTTAGTTAAGTATAACTAGTTAGCCCCACTCGGCTTCGCCCGCTTTCTGTAGTTTTCTCACCTTTTAAACCTTCCCTGGACTACTACGAACATTTCAAAACCAGCTCAATCGGCCCGGCCGTTCTCGAGTTTTAGCCAGACTAACGAACGGCGATTCATTTTTATTTATAGGTATAGAAGATAGATGATGTTTTTAAATAAATCTTTTTTTAAATCTTTTATTATTATAAAGTGCCCAGATTGTTCCGCAGGTCCCGTGGCAAGGCCGCCTGCGCAGCGTAGAGCGGTTGGTGTGTAACCTCGCCCCCGCGGGCCCGAAGCCCCACCGCCCGCTGTGGAGCCCCGCCGCCCCCGCCTCCGCCTGCCCTCCGCGCGCTCGCCCTGACCGCGACTATCCAAGCCTCTGCGACTACCGTTAGTATCTCCCACGTCTGTTGTACAGCCAAGAAAGTGTCTACCAGTTTTGACAAAATTTTATTTGAGATGTAATGCTAAGGTTGAATTTTCGAACATAATTTAACTGACGTACAAACGAATCTCAACCGTAGGGTGGTAGACCACATTTTTGACTGACTGTACGCGCGATTTTGACAAAAATAAAATAACCGAATTATATTTCAGTGAGACATATTCTATTAAATGTATTTTGGCTAAAGTAGAATAAAATAAATCACAAATGATGAAGTATTATCGTAATTTACTTTTATCTAGAAAAAACTTCAATCAGATAATGCTTTTAAAGAAAAAACATAAAACCTTTTATTACCCCACTCAACTCATCGAACTGACATCTAGACACTATACATATTGCTATTCCATTAAAACAAGGCGACGTTGACTAAAAGGGGCAAAATGTAATCAACAAATGTACAACACCACCCGAAGTGCATTAGTTATATTTTAACACGCCATCGCAAACACGACACGTTCAAAACCTATTCGCTAATTGCAGATATTGATATAGAGGCGTCCGATGTTCAAAACAATACATCGACAATCGAAGAACAAGTATTTCTTAACTCAGTCTTCGAAACAGAGAAAAATGAATCATTTAACTACATTGGCAGTTTAGACGAGTTATTTATGACTAATTTGGTAGCAGCTACCATAGAAGACATTGAAAATTCCACGAATGAAATCATCTCTAAGCAAAAACGAGATATACCTGACTTGAAAGCACAAAATTATACAAAAGATATAACTACAACAACTACTGAAATAACAACAAAGATACACAAAAAGAAAGTCACCCTCATCGGAAGACCAAAATCATATAACATAGCAGAACTTAATAATATCGATGATGAACAAATATATGCCAGTAAGTTAAATGAATCAGAATATAAAATTACGAGACTTGCATGAAATAATTGAATATCATATGTTGCAGATCACGAAATCCACGAAGATATTCCAAAGAGTTTTAACGTTGATCTGGGTGATTATAACATACTCACTATTCAAGATGAAAATGATACTAACGACCATGAAACTACTGAACCAACTCTATTACTTCCTGAATCAAACGTAACAGAAACAATTAGCATATTAAATGAAACATTTGAAACAATAGAAGACATTGTACCTGAACAGACAGTTACATCAGATTCAACAGATAAAGTTGTAGACTATGCTACAACTCCTGTGAATGAGAGTGTTAGTACAAATGAGATAAGTGTCGACGATTACCTCGATGATCGTAAGTTTCAGATTTTGGAATTGTCGATTTCAGACTTAACTGTGCAACAGTAACAACCTAAGAATGCATAACAAAATCACAATAAAAAAAGTCTTAAAGCATCAGATTACCTACCGTATAACAATATAAAATTTTTTAGTATCGTTTCGATAAAAATATCCCAAGACATCAATTTACGTATCGTCTTATATTAATCATGATTTTTTTTTGTATTTCAGTATTAGGTAGTAATATGTGTCTAATATTTATTATTATAATCTAAAAGAAAACATGACAATATAACTACGTGCGAAACTTAATGAACAATCAATTTTTTGCATACTTATTGTTTTATTAACAATAAAAACATATTTTTGCAGCTGAAACTGTACGACAACTGGAACAGGCCATAGATCAGGCGGAGCATAAAATAGCAACTAATAAAATATCTTCAAAGGTATGCTAAAGTCATCATCATCATAATAACCCATTTTACGTCCCACTGCTGGCCATAGGTGTCCCCAATAGATTACGCTAAAGGTCTTTATTGGTATAATCACCATGCGGTTTGGCGTTTGCAGTAAGTTGGTACAACTTTGTTGGTTGGTTGGTTGGTGTTTACAGTAAGTAAACATAACGACGCTACCGACCGTCTTCAGGTATTAAAATACCTTATTCGGTTAATCGACGCCCAAGGAAAGATATACTAAAAATACATATACAAAACAAGTTCATTTTCTTATAAATTGTGTACAATTAAAGGATACTTGTGGCACTAGAAATAAAACCATACCTCGGGAAACCACTGAATATAATGTCAATTTAATGGCATTCCTGTCAGAGATTAAGAGGCACAAAAAATACAACAAAAATAATAGGCTTTAACAATAATCTTAATTTATATACGAGTGTAGTGGTCAAACAAAGGAAGGAAAGGATGGACGTGGGATGGTACTATTCCATGGTCAGCACCACATGGCATAAAACGGAGCCTATGTTCTCCATAGCATTTTCTTATATTTTCTGAATCCCGTGATATTATCAAGTTTTATCTCCTATACCTACAGGTGCGCAGAGAACTAAGAGACCCAGTATACCCAGAACATCCTTCCACTGAGAAGACCATCGTATCAGACTCCATGGAAGGTCAGAACAAGACCCTTCTCAAGATGATGATGCAGTACATCCCAGATTTGAAGAAGTATGGTATGCTGGGTGTGAGCTCGAGTGTGCGTTGTTTGCGCTCGGCTTCGCTCGTTTTGCTATTGTCTAGTTCTGTTTTATATATTTTATATTAAGCTGTTGAGTTTTTTAATGTGTAGGCGGATAATTTTCTACTTTAACTTTGTGGTTTTTGATAGTGCGTGTGATTTGCTTTGCCCTATTCTTTGCATGTTTTTTTAACTCTTTGCTATTGATTGTATTATTTTTATAAAAGTCTTCATCTTGTTACCTAATCTATAAAGAAATATGAGATATCTCAATAATTTTATATTTTTTTTATAATAACTTTTTTTTATAAATTTTAATGACTTGCTAATGACGAGCTATCTTAAATACTTTAAGTGTATTTTCCACTTCATTTTGTATTATTTATTTGCATGAACATGTTTTTTTAAACTATTTTGTGTTTAATTCAAACTAATATTTCATTATTTTATTTCCAAATGATTAGGTAGAATGTAGATCACATTTGAAAATGCGTACTTTCTGTTTTGCTTTATCATTGCATGAATACAGAAGTTCCTTTCAATTAGGCTTGATATTAAGATGCTGACACGACCTCTTAACTTTGGTAAATAGTTGAATCACGCCTGGATTGAGACGAACGAGGGACGCCTACGCTCAATTTGTGCGTTTGTGATTTGTCCTCAACAACATGCTGTGGTATATAATACGACATATATTTTTTAATACTAGATAAGATCAACATTTTACAAAATAACTTAAAACTACTAAAACGTATGCGTAATGGGCGGTCTTATTGCTTAAAGCAATTTCTAACACGCAACCTGCGGATGGAGAGAAATGATAAAGATGATGATGATTATTAATCAGGCCCTAATATTTAATTAAGCCAACAATACCAATCCATTATGAAATTTTAGAAACAACTACTTAATCTGGTTTTCAGTTAGTTAAGTTGTCTTCTTGTAACTTGAAAATAATCCACCCAGACTGTAAACTGTTAGTCACGCAACAGTAAGTGATGTCAACATGACTCACTTTGGGTAACTTGTGGACAATGGACAGACAGACTTGTCCAATAATTTTGTAATTAGTGTAATTCCAATAATACGGTTACAAGTTGGACTTTCCCATGCCCTGGTTTATTTGACGAAAGTTCACTGTCTATCAATATTGTTCAAACCTGGTTATGGACATTATTTATTAATTTGGGGCGAAATTTGGTTCGTCCTCAATTTACTAATAATTATTTATCTAGTAGATTTATGTAGTTCGACATTTTAATATAAACAAAAACCATCTTAGACCAGTTATTACCAAACAAATTATATTACAAATTTTACGTAAGCTGTATGTCGTCTAAAGCTGAAATCCAATGAAAATTAAATTATTAACAAATTAATTACAAATTGCGCATCATTTAAAATTATTTTAATTTTTTTTGCTTCATTAACTGCATATAGTTGACTTTTGGTTGCTTGCTCTTCTAAGTTTATATTATTTATATTTCAAAAACTATCTACGATTATTTTCATCAACGACTTCAAAGACTGCAAGTATTGTAAAACCTAAATAAGCCGATGTTTTTGGGACACAACAATTAATTCATGAACACGGCATTGAGTCGGTCATCGTCCTTAAACGCGGACACTTTATCCCTCACATTTCCAATTCTAATCCTTTGTTATAAAGTTCATTTTATCCTTATTTTACGTTTACCAAGCATGCTTGCAAAGAAATCATGTGAATTTCCTCCTTAACACTAAAGTAATAAAGTTTATAATATGTTTTAGTGGTCTGTTAGTGGCTTAAATTGTTTGGACGCATGCATTTTGTGGGCAGTGAAGTCGCGGCGGTCAGTCGTAGCAGTCGGCTTGTAGCGCTACGTAGTAGCTGCTACGGTGTAGCTTCGTAGCGGTTTGTTCTTGGTAGGTTGCAAAGCTTATTTTGTCCTTTTCTGAAAGTATAGTGAAAATTTTACTTTTATTGTCATGGATAGGAAAGCTTCTGCGATAGTGCCTGATATTTTGAATTGATTTAGTTTTTGTTGTTGAAATGAATTTTTTATTAAATCTTTGTTATGATAATAATAAAGTTAAGTTTTGAAGGTTATTATTAAACAAATTAACTTGAATAAGTACCTACATTAATATCGGTCGATAAACTTTTCTAAATATATATTTCCCTCCGCCGCTGCACCGCTTTGATCGTACAACTTGCACTAAATTACAAATTCGTTACGGTGGTAGGGTGTGCATTTGAAAATAAGTAACCTGATAATTGATTACCAGTAAATAAGCTCTGCAAATATCCCAAACATCATAATAAATTTATATTTTTTCTACAAAGAAATTATTTACTTACTTCAGCAAGCATGCATTAAGATATGATACCGTGATTTCTAAAACAACATAAAAAAGTATAATTTAAATATATAGGTGATAAGCGTTATCACAATGACGAACGACAAGCCGCCAGAGGAAGTGCCCCGCTGTTCCTGGCGCCGGCCTGATGACCTGAAGATAGAGATAGGCTTCGGAGTGCCCCTGGGGGCGATGGGGGCGCATCCTGTCTTCAGATCAGCCTGGGACTTGGCTTGGTAAGTATCTTATTAGAAGATTGACGCTAATACACGCAACACGGTAAACCAAGAATATAAATACTTCATATTGAGATAAACGGGCAATACACGAACCTTATTTACGTAGATCGTAGACTATTGATCAACCGTTATTGATCAACATGAATTTATCAAACCACGACAGTTTTTATAGTAAGATATTATGATGACCTGGTTTATCTCCATAAAATCTCAACGATTACTTGGACAAACAGAGTAAAGTATAATTGTATCATTAAAAAATATGAATCTGATATAATTCGATAGTTATTCCTTCAATTGCTTGTATTCTCTGCAAGGTTGCGAATAACTCATATATATTTACATGGAAAGAACCCTGACCTAATACTTTGATTGTGTCAATGCGTACTACTCTCGCAACTCAAGGCCACTATTTACGAGCGCAACTGTTTAACGTATCCAAATATAAAATAATACAAATTCATCCATCTTTTATGTCTGTACAACAATGTTTTTAGTTTGGATATCTATTACCGTAACACAAGCTTCGACTTTACCACCGGAGCTATACTACCACGGAAATTTTCAAAGGCATCTATTTCATTATTCATTTTTTACAATTATAAATACTCGTAGATTGTTGATTTTTTGGTAATTAAGCCCCAAAAATAAAGTTGTTAAAAAAACACAGGGTCCAGTTACATATACGTTATGTTATGTTTTGAAGAATAGTCTATAATTATATAGTATAAATATAGTACTACATATAATATTATAAAACAATTCTTCGATTGGCCTAAATAGATCCTATGCTTAAAACCAAACTATAAATACAGTTTCTTATGAGAAGTATTTTATAACAAGCGTAATGTGCGTGATTCTGCCATAGCACGAAAATATTCAATGCCATTATTTCATTTGAAGGGCACGCGTACAAGTAATTTCTATAGCTACTGATACCTTAATTTACTCTATAATTATTGTTATTTATTTTAACTTATTATAGTTAAATGGGAGGTGTAGCCATGTGTCCACCGGTCTGAAAATAGTACCACCGCTTATTAAGCAATTTAACAGTTCTTATAAAAGTTCGGTTTCATACGACACTATTTATTAAAAAATGTACATAGTATGCTCCGTGGTAATAACTAAACAAAGAAGACGAATGGTGACTAATGTTCTGTTAGTAAATACACGATAAGTAATGGTCAGGCAATATTTAAGTCTAGACAGGTTATTTAATACCTACATAAAACAACTATAAATATAAACCTAGTTTACAAAAGTAGAGTTAAAAACAAAATAGGGCACGGCGTCTTAACAATTTAATGATGATTTTATAGCAAACATTATAAGCGCTTTTCATATTTATCTTATATAAAAAATAAAATCAAATATCTCTTTCCGGGGATGGTGGGATGCTGCAAAAGACCGGGACAAATGAAAGGACATGGGAAGGCCTTTGCCCTACAATGGGACACCATAGGCTGATAAAAAAATCTTTTTCGACTATCCTCTGAGAATATCTGGATTTGATGATGAATATATCGTGTGATATTTTCCCAAACAAAGTCCATTTACACCGAGAAGTTCATTGTTTCATTTCTGGCGGACGCCTCCCACTCGATGGTTTTAATCAGAATATCTGTGGGCGTGATTCTCAATAAAACACCAATTTATCGCATTATCCACTTACCCTTGTCATGTGATGATTCGTCTTTATAATACGGTATAAATTATGCAGTTTAAGGGTCAGTTCCACCGGTTACAGATAAAGCCTAAATCCCTTACTTATCTGTCAGATAAACTACACATTTTCGTACAAATATCTGTCAGACTGTAAAACTGTTATTTTTGCTTGGTATAGATAACATACGTGATTTTTTGTTTTATTTAAATAACTACTTTTTGGCTTCGCAGATTTCCATGCGAACGAGTTAACTATGTTATGATCCAAAGTTTTAAGTTAACAACTTTAGAAAATAGAGAGTAAGTACCACTTGGTGAAGAAAACATCTACTTATTAGATAATAAACGTTTTATGAAAAAAGTACGAAATATAAGTATAAATAGCTTACCCTATAGATCCCTTACAGATATCTATTATGTTTTACAGAAAACTTCTAGAACAAACAAATTAAAAGTGACATCATTTACGTAAATAAATGTAGGTCGCGTCACGACTAATTAAACTATGTGTCCTCCTTTCAAAGAACTAGAATCTACCTATCAATAAGTCTCATCGATTCGATTCCCAGTATGAATGAAGTGCGGTTAATGACCCTAAGGTACTTGTCTAGTCGTCGACCTTTGGCCCACTTCTGGGCAACCAGCGGCCGTCAAGTTACCCTCCTTCCGTATATGAGCAAACAAAGGAAGGCTTTACTCGGCAGGAGCAAAAACAACCTTAAAGCTTTCAAGACTAATTAAGTCATTATGGTGCTTGCACTTGTACCTAGTGCAATTTTAGTTTCCTTAGACATTATTAAACTTATATTTAATCTACTCTAATAATCTTACCAGCTTTCCACCCGTAGCTTTAACGTTTTCCCGTAATATAATGGATTTTCTCGCTGTAAATGTATTGACCTTTGTTAATATGATATGTAAGCTGTATTATTTTATTGTAAAGTTTCATCAAAATCCATACAGAAATTTATGCGTGAAAGTGCAACAAACTTCTAACTTTATAATATTAGTAGAAAAGTGGATAAGATATGGTCGTATTTATTGAGTTACTATAACTAACATGTAGGATAAATGTGGAGTGCAAGTGTTTTCTAAAATCATCATCATCGTCATAGCCGTGATAATGATTCATTAATACAACCCACTGACTCCCGTTACTGGACGTGAATGAATTATTCGTAATCGTATGATAATTGCTAAATTCCACAATCGAGTCCAAGCAGAAGTAGTCCAGTCAAGCACCCCCAAATAATGCCGCCTGTTTCTACCATTGTGTCTTAATGACCAGATATAGAGGTCAATTTCTATTGAATTAGAGTGAGGCAACCTCTTTCGTGAGTTTGACACACACGCACCTCCTTGTAACGAGTTTCCGCAAATCCGTCGCCATAGCAACCGCCGCAAACAAAAACGGCTAGCAACACTTCCGTCAACTTTCACTCGCAAAATAATGTCACATTTTTCAAAAGTTTTAAAGAAATTATGATTTCCTGACCACAATAACAGCAAATAAATTTTGTACCACATGCTATCACGGTTTTTCAGAAGAATGGACTTCGGTTTCGGGGATACCCTAATTCCACATGTGGGGGGCCAACTTCAGAACTTTTTCAGAAATGAATTTGGGTACGTAAGCTACCTTACGATTCATGATTCAGTTTAAAATTATAGCTAATTTACACTAGCTATTGGCAGTAGCTAACTAATTAATAGTTAACGTAATCTATAGGTACGTTTAACCAATAAAATTAAGACGATGCATTCAACAGCTAAAAATAATAAAAATAGGTATCAATGTCTTAATTTTTCATCAAGTAAACTGTAAAATAGATCAATTTAATATGAATTTAATGAATAAATCGTATCAAAATAACAATATGTTTACAACATAGCCAATCTAGTTATTGTTAAATAAACGTATTATAGAGTAGGTATAGGATTCTACTGCTTGCTAACGACTAAAGTACGCGTATTATCTTCAAAAAGCAACATTTTCTATACAATATGTGACTAACTGGAAGTCATACAGTCCTGATGACCTCTCAAGGTTTTCAGGAATGACAACCAGGACACAATCCCGTGAATCACAAAGTCAAGGGTTTCTTTGTCTTTACAATTGAGCTAATTATTTTATGACCTTAATCTTGGTTGATCTTTATTAAAACGTCCGAGAAGGGCAATTTTGTCGCTATTATTATGAGGACGACTAATTGGAATAAGTTTGTCCAATTGATCTTTAAGATTTAATGAAAAAAAAACGATGAACGATGGTATAGGAGCAATCGCTCAATTTAAATAAAGGTAATAAAGATTGTTCCACATAACATCATAAAATCACAAGGCTACAACGATTTTCTCTCCCACAGCCCCTCTGCCGGCTTTCATCAGATGGCCAGAATGATGGACCGCATGATGATGGATTCCATCCAGCCTTGCGGCTTCTCACACGTGAACTCCAGACGGAGCACGGAAGGCAGAGGCCCCCCAGACCAGAACCCGCCCAGAGATGGACTCAGGACGGAGCGGAGCGAGGCGAGGAGGGAGCGAGCACGGGCCAGCTCGGATGTACACTCAAATAATGGGACTAGGCATCCGCCGACGCAAGGTAATACTAACAATAAAATGAAAATGTTTTCTTGTTACGCCTAAACGGTTCAACGGATTTGATAAAAAACATATATTTTTGAACCTGAAATATCAAAAAAGAAACAAAGACATTGATTTCTAGTTTCCCAGTCTGCCACAGCTGTCCTTACTCATTTCTCAGTTCAATGAGTAAATCACTTTTAATATAATTTTGATTATCTTCATTTTCTTATCTCTGTTTTGATTTAAATTACGAAATGAAAATGTTTGTTGCATAACTAAAATTAACCTTTCTTTAATTTTAGTTGTAAAACCGACACAAGCGGCAAAGTTCGAAAACCAACCGTTAGACCATGCCAAACAACAGTCAGACCCCACAACTGAGAAATGGGCAACCACACTCCGGCGTAGGCACCCAGAGCTACAACCGACTCTGCCCTCAATAGTCCCTTCTAGAAAATCATCATCAACCTCCTCTTCAGTAGGGAATGAAAATGGACGCGAAAGTGGACGAAAAGCGCGCTCGATGGAAAGAGCGCCGCGCTCCCGTTTAAGACATCTGGTCCCCATCAAGCCTACTTTGAGGAAAGAAGGCGTCTCCGCAGAAAACATGCCTGACGTCACAATTTACGAGAAAAACGAGAAAATGTTCGATTCGACCGGCTATGAGCTTCACCTCGTTGAGACCCTGGAAAGAGATATACTGCAGAGGAATCCTGACGTCCGTTGGAAAGATGTCATCGGGTTGGACGGTGCGAAGTCTGTTCTTCAGGAGGCCATGGTTCTACCGCTTGTTATGCCGGAGTATTTCAAAGTGAGTTCTATTTAGTATGTCATTGTGTACCTAGCCACGACCTTAGTGACCTGTATTTTATTAGCGTAGGCGTTTATTACTTTATAATTAACTCAATGGGGATTGAAAAGGTAGAGTAAAAAAGGTTAGTGTATGTGGTTTCATTGCCATTGTATAAAACCTTGGCTACAATTCGCGGCCGCAATCCGACCTTGTCTCGCGCCTTTTATATGATGAATTTAAAGAATATCGTTGGGACTTCGTTTGGTCTGACCAGAGCGTGCTTTATAGGCAACTTGCGTGAGATTACCATCGCTACACGTTTCTTTGTTACCCCTTCAAGCCTTGTAATGATTTTCTTAAATTGCACGTGTATTTTTGTGGAGAAGTGGGTCAACCTATGGCTTTCCACGTTAATGTAATAGAAGTGTAATTGCCTCGCCTGACCCCAAATGACCGAAGCACGAAGGTAAGACGGCTGGTGTTTCTGGTTTCGCGTGAGGATAGTCTTGCATGTCGGGTGACAATAAAATGTTATGCCTGAAAAAGCTGGTATTAGACAATAATGACCTTTAACAATGGTCTGTTGTTTATTTGCGTTATTCATTAATTTATAGTTTTTTGGGTTGGTTTTAGGCATATATGTTGTTATTTGAACATTTCCGGAGAAATAAAATGGTCCACTTGTTAATCAAATAGGTATGGAATAGGCATTTTAATTGCTTTCTTACAGTTTTGGTCCTTTTATAGAGCTTTTTTTTAATGGATATGATAGACGCTGTGGGTCTTTAGCTTATGTAAACAAATAATATAAAATAGCTCGTAATGTTTGTCTGTCTAGGGCATTAGAAGACCGTGGAAGGGCGTCCTGCTGACGGGTCCACCCGGCACCGGTAAGACGCTGCTGGCGCGCGCGGTGGCCACGGAGTGTAGAACCACCTTCTTCAACGTCTCCTCGGCCACGCTCACCTCCAAGTACCGCGGGGATTCCGAGAAGCTAGTCCGGCTGCTGTTTGATATGGTAAGTTGATTATTATCGTTTAGATGTAGCTTTTTTCTAAGCCGCCATTGCTTCGCACATTTAAAATTAAACAAAAATGCACATTTAAAATAAAGTACAGGTTATCAGAACATTGACAATCAATAAAAACTTTGTTGTTAACTACACCGTCGCTCGACAAAGGGCACAAACATATCATTGATACGGTACAAGCATGCCACATTTACATAAGTATTATCTTTGTCAATTTAGGTAAGCTGCAGTAGTCAAATTACAGTGGACAATCGCACACATCTAAAGTAGAGTAGTCGAACTCTGTGAACTCTATGCACAGCACCCAATTTACACACATTGATATAGTTAATTGCAGTCATTGCATCGTCCGATAAACAGAGCTCCGTCGATGTTAACTTTTCGACTACTGTAAAATCACCCAATTAAAATCATGTATGTATCTTTTTATGATATCTGTAATGTATCAATACGTTAAAAGATGAATGGACTGTGTGAAAGATGATTTATGTAAGAAAGGAGTGGGTAGATATATTATGGCGGCTGACAGGAAAGTGGAATGAAAGGACATGTTGTGCCGACCCCACACAATGTAGGAAAAGAGCAGGAAGAAGATGATGTATCAATACGTAACGTACAAGTAATTTCCCAGGCGTCATTCTACGCGCCGAGCACGATATTCCTGGACGAGGTGGACTCTTTGTGCGCGGTGCGCGGCGCCGACTCGGAGCACGAGGCCTCGCGCCGGTTCAAGGCGGAGCTGCTCATACAGATGGACGGACTGGCTGCGGTCTTGTAAGTCATTTTATATACAATAAAAATAAATAAATAAAATTAATTGATTTTAGACACCATTTAACATAAAAAAAAACATTACATTTCGGTCCATATCGGATTAGTAGCAATATCTTGTCTAGGTGTCTTAGAAAGTAAAGCACACCTATGTAAGTCTTAGAAAGTAAAGCACAAAAGTTTGAGCAGTGCAATCGAACAATGATAAAAACTTATTTCATCATTATTCGATTGCAATGCTGGAGAAAGGTACGGTCCCACTTATTAGAGAGAGCAGCCAGAATGGAGCTGATTTTATAAGATTTTGCCTTTCATCCTTGCCTATTTTGGTATATTTACCCTTAGGCCAGTGCCATAATTTACAAAATTAGTACTTTTACCCACTTAGCTTAAAGGAAAGTTGTGACATCTTTTCTTAACTTGGCTTGGTTTTCAATACAGACGGAAGTAATTGCATGCAACGTTAGAACACTCATAAACGGAATATGTAGCGCGCGAGACAGTGTGATAATCGCAATATATAAATCTAGATTATGGTTTGTTATTTTCAGTAACCAAGACAAAGTGGTGATGGTGTTAGCAGCGACCAATCATCCCTGGGACATCGATGAGGCCTTCCGGAGGCGGTTTGAGAAGCGGATCTACATCGGTCTACCAGACGGTATGATACCCAACCATATATATATACCAACTTTATCAATATATGCATGCATGCTTTGGAATACTGTTTAGCATAATCATGTCAAAATGGATTTGATTGACTGATTGAACATTGTATACATAGTAAACATGAAGTTTATTAATTTGTCAGAGAACACTCGGGTTCGTCTGTTGAAGCTGTGCCTGCGCGATGTGGTGCTGGCCGAGGACGTGGCGCTGTCGGAGCTGGCGGTCAAACTGGACGGGTACAGCGGATCTGATATCTGCAACATGTGCAGGTAGGCCCATCTTCACGAATGGAACATTTAAAGCTGCGTCGAACGCCATTTTGAAACATTTAAAACAAAGAAAGAAGAAATAAAAAACATTAGTAAAATAACTAAAGAGTGTCTCAAATAGGCCTCCAACTCAGCTTTGTTGTATTGTTATTCAACAATGATCTTCCGTTGGAAGCCTCTTTCGAGCCATATTAGGGTTTTCTCGCTTTTCACAGGCAAGTTTCACTCGATTAATATCTAATATTAGTTATTAAATAAGAGTAAATTTTTGTGCCTAACTGATTTTCTCCAAACGCCATTGAATTTAATTAAAAACATTCCAAACAATATCGCTGCGCACAGGTTTCATCTCAACTACAGGCAATAGCTTTCTGTCAACAATATGCTTGTCTGCCCTGCCACCTTAGTGACTTTTATATGTATTAAACAACAATAAATTCTAAAAAAAGTGACAAAGACATTGATTCTTCAGAGATGCCGCAATGATGACGATGCGTCGCATGGTGGCCGGCAAGAGTCCCTCCGAGATCCGTTCGCTGAAGCGCTGCGAGCTGGAGGCGCCGGTGTCCGCGCAGGACCTGCTCGCCTCCGTCGACAAGACGCGCCGCACCGTCACCACGGAGGACGTCGCCAAATACAACAGGTATTGTCGCTTGTCAGTCGCCAAATACAACAGGTATTGTCACTTGTCAGTCGCCAAGTACAACAGGTATTGTCACTTGTCAGTTGCCTAATACAACAGGTATTGTCACTTGTCAGTCGCCAAATACAACAGGTATTGTCACTTGTCTATGGTTGGTTTCCTTCAAACTCTTCAAAAATATTACAATATTCATATTGAGATAAACAGGCAATACACAATATCTTAAAACTATGAATAGGCCAACTCAACGTTGACTTTTGATCAGTGCACTGTGGACCAGCGAGCGGTCGTAATACGTGTCCTTGGTCCTGAAGAAATCTCTCGTTCTGGGACGAAACGGTTGATCAAAAGTCAACGTAAATAAGGTTCGTTTATCTCAATATGAATTTATCAAACCACGACAGTTTCTATAGTATTTTAATATGCTTGTTTCCTCAGGATGTTTGCCTTCAGTGTTATAGCACGTGTTTTCAAAGCGCACATATGTACATTTTAAAGTGTTTAAAGAAAAATGCAGTGTTACGCGGCGGCGTTTGAACCCACGACCTTCGGAATGAAAGTGAAGTGTGCTCCCACTTAGCCAACACGGCTCAAGTTCACGCTGTTATCATTGCTTGTTATTTATATAAGTAAACTAAATCCGTTTTTTGGCCGTAAGCTCAGGTACCTATAAGAAAAATATTATTTATAAGGGCTGTGATTTTGTTAAATAAATAAATTGCATTTGTTGTATTGGTCTGTTTTAGTTGGATGGAAAAGCACGGGTCTTCCTAGCGGCGGCCCAAAGCGCTCCGGGCGCTGCTCCGCACACTGAAGGCATTCAGGGCGTGAAAGCTCTCCGGGACTCGCGCTAAATTCACCAGTGAACAAACTTGTCAGTGAATTTACACCGTAAGATCAAACTAAGGTACCTATACAACTATGATCATTTTGTGGTGATTGAACACTGTCAGTGAGTTTTACACTCTCATTGGGAAATAGGTACATACCATTAACTTGTGGAAAGTGACCACATGTATATGAATGTCGAACTCTTTGGTGAACATTAATTACATGGTGAATTTGAGGAAATGTGACTCAAACCACGACGCTTGTGATCATGGACTTATTTGGCAAATTATGGTTATAACATGGATTTTTTGAGTTTGGAATTTATTCAATTTATTAACAGTGATTTATTTAAATAAGCAGGCAAAGGCTAGAGGGTAAACAGTTCCCAATTGTCCAAACTAAAGGCTGTATTTTTGCCAATTTACAGGCAGAATTTTTTAAATATCCTAGACTAATTAAATCAATCTTTGACTGTGGACCCGCAATATTTTGCTTTTATCAAGATCATTTGTGTTAATCTACGTTGTAGGTTCGAGGTTTTTTTGTTCCGTTATCTGGACTGCTTTTACTAGATAATAAGTATTTACAGGATTTTATAGAAGTTTTATACCTAGGAGTCTATATACTGTTTTATACTGTCGAATTGTGTTGGTGAATAATTAGTGGAAACTTTTATGATTAAATTGCTATTAGTTATTCATAATGATAAGGTTAGACTTTTAAATTAATATTACTTTTTACCTTAATTTTCATAGCAGTTTTCCAAGCTGTGAGTAAATTTTATTAATATAAAATTTTGTCGTAGCTATGATTAATAAAACTAAATTTCATTTTTTTTGTAGTGGTTTATGTTCGAAAAAGAAAATAAAAAACAATACATTTTTACACTTTATTGAGGAATGGTGGTAAAACAAGTGTTTTTTTTTATAAATATAGGTTTAATGTAAATTCTGTGTATATGTAACGTGCTGTTAGTTATTGTAGAGAAAACTTTTTAAAAATAAAGGATATGAATTTAATAAAATTAAAGTTTTATTTCACACCAACTTGATATGTTCTTAAAATAAGGCCACATTTTAATCCGCTCACATGTCATTAAATATTTATAATTTATTGTGAACGAGTCCAGATAAAATAACATGCAAACATTATTTCCAAAATATTCAAGCTTAAAATTATAGTTGGAACAATCCTTAATTTAATGTTGAATACTTCTATAATTGTTTAAGGCACTATTTATATATTACTTAGGACTAAAATAAATCAATTTATATCTTTGGCTCTTTACGACTTAAACATTTTTTTGCGTCAAAATTTTACATGCACATTTCTAACAAGATTCTAATAAGCTGTCCAATTAAGTGCACTTTTGATTTGTTTATAACAATAATGCTTTAAATATTAAAGTCTTTAAAACTTAGAGATATAAAATACATCTAGATTTGAAGCTTATGTAGAAAAATTATTTGTAGCTCTTTACGGTATATTTTATCTTAATTGTACTTTTATTTTTTTTGTTGGTAGTTAACCTAAATATCATATTATACATAGTTTAGATATACGCTTTAGGTAACATCTATACTCGTTAATATTTTTGAATAAACTCGGTGTTTTCAATTTTATGTTGACATATAAAACAGGTATTCAGTTTAAAAAAAAATCTATGTGGGTAAAAAGCATAATTACGTACTGAGTGTAAAATTTTCAAGCTAATTTAATGATTCCTTATTTTTTATTGTAAAAGTTGTTTATGTAGAACAATTATTTCATAAGCTGTTTTTAATGTCCCATAAGTGAAAATAGCTATCTTACTAAGAATCTTACGAAGATAATAAAATAATATCTGCGAAATACTTCTGAATAATACACAATATTGTCAAAATAACTAGTTCAATGACCAGTGAGATTCTTATGAATTAGGCTTATTCTAGATTCCGTATGAGGCGAAACCGAAGCGTCACTCCGGCGCGGCGCCGTTTATTTCCACCTTCTCATCTTCAAGGTCCTGTTCCAAGATGGCGGCGAAGGAAAATGGCATGAACGCGTACCCTTGACCTTCGTAGAACTTGCTCATAAACTCCACCCTAGAAAAAATAATGAAAAAATAACTCATGTGAAACTGAAGTGGCCCTTAGGAATTATATACTTGTTATTTTGGTACTTGCATCCACCGTGAACCAGCAGCTTTCACTAGATCATCTTTTTGGTGTTGGTTTTTCAGACATGATAACTATTCTACCACATAGAATTCCAAACGTGCCTGGTCACTAACATTTTAACGAGCTAATCCACTTGGCTATATATAATCTAGTTCTTCTATATTATCAAGTCATTTCCGAATCGATTCTGCATAGAAACTCTAATAGCAGTAAATAGTAAACGCACAAACTATGACTAGTAACAATAATTATAATTGTATTGTAATAATGCTGTATAGCATTATTACAATACAATTATAATTATTGTTACTAGTCATAGTTTGTGCGTTTACTAAGTATTTAATATATTATGCAACATAATAGTGGCTCACCAATGCAACCGCAGCGTGTGCAAGAAAGCCGAGAGCCCTTCCATCAGCACCAAGATCGCCAGCGTGAAGAAGGCCCAGGCCGCGAATATGGCGTACAGCATCAGCGCACTGAAGAACGACAGGTTGGTCGTCATTCCCATCGTCAGCACGCGCTGCCAGAGCACGGCTGATAATTCTGTAACATGAGGAATTGCTTGAAATTATGGAATAAAAGGTGGAGTTTCGTAAAAATAATGAACATTTAAAATTCTCCGGTAGGATAAGTTATCTTTTTCATTCTAACCATTCACTTTTGGTCTATTGTGCATCTTTAAAAAGACCATAAACTTTAAAAACTAACACAATACACAGGAAACCTTTCTCAGATTTGCATTTTCACTTATTATAAAATGCATTTTGATTTCCTCGTAAAGGTCTGGCAGCTATGTTCGAAGATTTCTCTTTAAAAGGTAATTCAATGTGTCCAGCACGTACTCTATCGTGTAAACAGGACCTCGTGCAGTCTGTGTGAGTGCAGCTCTCAGTACTTACGAGCATGTGCCAGGGACAGCGCCCAGAGGCGCAGGTAGGAGGCCGTGTGCGACACCGTGCCCAGCACGTACTCTATCGTGTAAACAGGACCTCGTGCAGTCTGTGTGAGTGCAGCTCTCAGTACTTACGAGCATGTGCCAGGGACAGCGCCCAGAGGCGCAGGTAGGAGGCCGTGTGCGACACCGTGCCCAGCACGTACTCTATCGTGTAAACAGGACCTCGTGCAGTCTGTGTGAGTGCAGCTCTCAGTACTTACGAGCATGTGCCAGGGACAGCGCCCAGAGGCGCAGGTAGGAGGCCGTGTGCGACACCGTGCCCAGCACGTACTCTATCGTGTAAACAGGACCTCGTGCAGTCTGTGTGAGTGCAGCTCTCAGTACTTACGAGCATGTGCCAGGGACAGCGCCCAGAGGCGCAGGTAGGAGGCCGTGTGCGACACCGTGCCCAGCACGTACTCTATCGTGTAAACAGGACCTCGTGCAGTCTGTGTGAGTGCAGCTCTCAGTACTTACGAGCATGTGCCAGGGACAGCGCCCAGAGGCGCAGGTAGGAGGCCGTGTGCGACACCGTGCCCAGCACGTACTCTATCGTGTAAACAGGACCTCGTGCAGTCTGTGTGAGTGCAGCTCTCAGTACTTACGAGCATGTGCCAGGGACAGCGCCCAGAGGCGCAGGTAGGAGGCCGTGTGCGACACCGTGCCCAGCACGTACTCTATCGTGTAAACAGGACCTCGTGCAGTCTGTGTGAGTGCAGCTCTCAGTACTTACGAGCATGTGCCAGGGACAGCGCCCAGAGGCGCAGGTAGGAGGCCGTGTGCGACACCGTGCCCAGCACGTACTCTATCGTGTAAACAGGACCTCGTGCAGTCTGTGTGAGTGCAGCTCTCAGTACTTACGAGCATGTGCCAGGGACAGCGCCCAGAGGCGCAGGTAGGAGGCCGTGTGCGACACCGTGCCCAGCACGTACTCTATCGTGTGGATCGCCTGTGTGATCAGGATCTCCCCCATGCTGTCTCCGTGAGGGTCTTTTTCCACTTCTCCGCTCTCTACTCCTTGTTGGTATTGCTGCGCAAAAGTTAAGATAGGTTATTCAGGAAAATTGCAGAAATTGAGAGTTATGAAAGAAATTTAAAACTCAGGCACAGCAAACTTAAATAACGCACATGGAATAAACATCAATCATAAGAAATTCGTTAACTTTTTTACATGAAAATCTAAAGAAATGATATTGTTTAAAAGATCAGCCTTATAATGTGTATTCTGCTGAGTATAAAGTATTTTTATCTCCAAGAACCTGGGATACTTTTCTCTACAAGATTTAAATTATAAAAAAGTTTCTTACCCTTTTATTCCTAGCCGCCATTATCTGGTACACCGGCTTGCCAAACAGCATGACCGGTACACAAATAAATGCCAGTGCTATGAACATCTGCTGCAGCTGCTCTTGCCCCGGGTACATGTACTTGAGACACGGAGGCTTCTCGTCTGACTTCTTGAAGAGCATCATGTTGATGAAGATTATGAGCACCGACGGAGCACACGACGTCCCAAATGCTGGATCTAGAAGTGATTATATTTTATGGATAATGTGATTTAAAGTTATGTTTCTTTGTGAATTGTCCAGCAATGTAGGTATACAATTTATTTCTGAAATATTATATTGAAAAGCTCACGTGTTGCATCAGCTGAATACATAATCCATTTCATGAACATCAGTATACAGAGATACCAGAACAGAAGCAACAAGAACACAATCTGTGGTATGTACTGGAGGAAGATCATCTCAGGTTTCCTGAAGTAGCTGCAAAGGAAAATGAGTTTTAATCGCCGGGTTTACAGCACAGCTTATAAGAAAGTTGACTACAAATATGTTTCTATGAATCCAGTAATTACTTGAAGTTTACCACACTCATTGACACGCCGAAGGCCATGTGGATCACGCCGAATATGATGGACAACTTCATCTTGAAGGAGTTTAGGAATATGATGTTGTTTGATGCGAACTGAAAAACAAAACGGTAATTAGTAAACGTATTATTTATAGATAGTTAACATAGTTTTTATTGGTCTAAGTATAATTTGGAAATTTAAAATGTATGTTTAGTGTTGGCCTGTCTAGAAAGAAATATACAAAGATCTACTTTATTATGCTAAATGTTGTTCTCTAAGCTGTGATTGAAACTCACCTGCCAAGCAGGATCCATCCCAAACGGATAAGGTGTTCCAGTGTAAGCTTTACTCGGATCCAACTCCAGATTCTGAACATGCTCCAACGTATCATTATCATACATATTCCTCCAACTGCTTCCAAATATATTAAACGACTTCGAAAACATATCGTTGTAAATGAATCCAGTGTATATCGAGAATATTCCCATGAGCAATATGATGTAGCGTCCACCGAAGAAAATGTTCCATATTTCGTTGTCTGTTTTGGTTTTGGCGAATTTCTTCTCGTAAATGACTAGGATGGCCCCGAATACCGTCATGATGAACCCGTGGCCCACGTCGCCGAACATCACGGCGAACAAGAAGGGGAATGTAATGATCGTGTACAGAGCTGGAACAAAAACGTTTTGTAAACTTTGTAAAGGTTTGGATATGCTTTGGCAATAAGTTGTTTTGTGCAGTTGATCAAAGCAATAATAACGTTACGAGTTAAACAGATAAACAAATAAGAGATGAAGTTACTGAAGGTTTGAAGGAACTTACCTGGATTAACTTCTCTATAACTGGCGATTCCATAGGAATCAATGAGGTTCTGGAAGCCCCGCGTGAACTTGTTGGTGCGGTTGAAGGTCGGCGGCGTCTCATTCGTGGGCACGTAGTGGAGGATCGAGGGGATCAGGCCTCCAGTTGCTTTCTGAAATAAATATATAACTACTCATTATACAACAAATACATTTATTTTTCCAACTTTTCTTTATCATGGATAATACCACCATACCATAAGTCCAGAGCACTTATGGCCACCATTTTGGCTAAGGAAGTATACTCAAGTTTCATTACGCAAATCATGGTTCAAACCCCGCTGAGCATCTCTGCATTTTTCATCTTTATTTATGTGAGGAAACGGAGTATTCTGAGAACTTTAATGAACTTTTAAGAGTCTGAAAGACATGTGACATTCGCCAACCCTACTGGGGCAGCGGCAGCGTGGTGAAATAAGGCTAAAGGAAAAACATAACCGTATTTTTTTTTAATTTACGAAAGGTAGTTTTCGTAAATAAATAATCCTTAAAATCTTACCACGCCATCATCCAGCGCTCTCTGCACCAGGTGTATATCGTCCTTCGGCACCCAGCACTCCGCTATGAGGCACTTCTTCACGATGTCCATACTGAACATGTTCAGCGTGTGGTAGATCGCCTTCTCCTTCCGCACTGCCATCATCCAGGTACTGATATCTTTCGCTATGTTTCTGAGAACTAAGCTTCTGTGCTCTTCTGTTTGGTCTAGGACCTGGAATAATAGTTATATCAAAAACAATAAGCCATGAATTTTCTTTTCTAAATTGCTTTCTTTTGTTGTTTTGATTTGTATTACTATCGACGCCTTCTTTCTGTCTCCCTTTCATTCAAGGTTGCTTCTAAAAATTAGCGAAACGTCGCGTGTCTATTGGCACGTGAAGCTGCATCAAGGTGAGACGCAACTTCTTTCCCTTATGTAGTCTTTTATGTACTTTTTCAGTTTGTTTATTTTCTTTACTCCATTCAGTAATTTATTTATCTTACTGATTGTAAATGTATCTTTGTGTTATCTATGTGTCAATAAATGTATTCTTGTAAACATGGTATTACAAAACAGCGTTAAAAATTTAAAAATTTCACATAAAGGCTCTTACTATCTCCAAATCCTTGATCCTGCTATTCACACCGCTCAACATCTCCTGTTGCTCCCTGTACGTGGCGGGACAGGGGTACAAGGTGGCCTGGAACCCGTGGCACACCTTCTTCACTCTCAGCTTGATCTGTTCTCCGTGGAAGAATACCACGAACACTGTCTTTTGGAGCTCGTGACCCTGAAAATAAACGCTTGGAATAATGTGCTGAAAGACTATAGAGGGAGATAGGCTACATTTCACCGCAGGAAACAATATTTCCACGAGAAAGTGTAGAACACGGACGAATGAGCAGGGCGGAAATCTAGTATTATATAAATACGTACCTAATATCATTAAGACCCCTCGCTAACTACAGACTTTCTATCGGCCGATATTTTGGTCGGGTTGGGCTGTTAGCGCGCACACTACGCCAACTAAACAGTTGGGTTGGTGGTGAGTGCGCAAACTAGGCAACAGTCGGCCGACGATATTCAGTTTTTAAGCTACCTGTTGAAGAGAGCTGTCTCATAATGGAAGTTTCTCGCAGTAAAATATTGTCCAGAAATATTATAATTGCTCTCATACAACGGAGGAGAAAAATCAAGAAGAGAGTCCGAGAGTATTGTGTGCATCCCATCTACAGTACTAGATTATTAAATGGAAAATTTTACACGATGCATTCAAAATTACTAGATTACCCGAGAATTAAAATTAGATTACGTTTCTATAACGAGCGATTGAGTAGAATTGGACATAATGAAAGAATGCACGACCTTCCGGCTCCAAAACTCGGAGCGAAGTGAACCATCGGCCGACTAAACAATCGGTCAGTGTGCGCGCTTGCAAGGAGCTCCATACTAATATAGCAGTCGGCCGATAGTTTGATCATCTTTCAGTTTGAACGCAGTTGAGTAGCCTATCAAACTTATTTATCGGCCGATACCAAATCGTTGTAGTATGCGGACTTGCATACATCTTCATACTGATTATAAGCCCGACCAAACTATCGGCCGATAGAAAATCTGCAGTTAGCGAGGGGTCTAAGTATATTCTTGAAAATTAATATTAACTTTTATAAAGTGGTTAATAAGCGATTTTCATGGGTATAGTAACAAAAGCATAGCACTATCTTAGCATCTTTAACCCCGTCTATGCAAAATAAAGTTGTAATGAATAATTCAGTAAACCATTAAGGGCAAAGCCCCCGCTTCGTTCACCTTACAAATGGAGCATGCTTTATTTTATGCCAGACTTCTTGAAAAATAAATAGCTGCAATATGAGTTGAAGGAATTAAATTTTTTGCTACAATTTTCTTTGCGTGAACTGCAATTAACTGTGGCACGTTATTTTATTATAAACTTTTTATTTGGTATATAATTATATGTTTTCTTAAGTAAAATAAAAATATTGTTTGCACAATTCCTGGCGTTAACAATGGGCAATTTCCCAACCATTATTCCTCTTTAGAGTTGAGAACCATTTTTACTTCATTGAACCAATCACCTCAAATATGCCACAATGGTTTACAAACTAGGCCTGCAGGTATCAGTAAATCAATACAGCCTGGCAGGGTAACGACCGTACATGAAGCCCCGCTTATGAACATTCCATGTGAGTTACAGTAACTATGCGGCAATTAAGTAAAGTATAAAATGCATTTCTTTAGCTGAATGACTTAAAAAAGTCGATAATATAGTCTGATACTGTACCTACTGAAATGAAATTATTTATCGCATGAAATATGGTTTACAGGTGTTAAGTTTTATATCTATTTATCCATATTTCGTCAATTGATTTGATAAATGCTTGGACTTTACAAAATGACAAAGTTTTGTAGTTTTCGGCATGATTACCTATCGTCAACATCTGGAGTTTGTGACTCAATTTACATTGAAAATCAAATTATAACGCAAATAATAATAAATAATAGAAATTGGAACATTTCCTGTCATAACCGATCTAATATGTCGACATCTCAATATTGCCGAGAATTCATCGCAGGCCTGTGAATCATAGAAATATTCAAAGTTTTGGCTATTAGTCAAAAACTGAACGTGTTCACAATAAACATAAAAATAAATTTATTTATATTTTTCAATATCTTGCTTTGGAGCAAACCGTCACTAAATTAGTACAAGTATATGACAGAAAAAAGGTAGATGCCCAAATTTACCTATTAAGATAATGACTTGTTATATTAAAGCTGTTGACATAAATGATGATGATGATGCTACAAAAACGCATTTTATGGTAATAAAATAGAATAGGTACGAATCAAAATTGCATGCTATATACATATATATAGAATTATAAAACATTATGCTTACCGTGATAGGATCTAGCAGGGGTTGTTCAATTTGAGCTTGCTTGAAGAATATATTTCCGTGTGATATTCGCCAAAGCATCTTCTCGAAACACGGTACTCGGGAAGTCGCTACCACTCCCGCGATGAATCCAAGATGGCCGATAACTGAAAAAAACATGTCCTAAAAGTACTACTTGAAATTTTCAAGAGGTTTTGACTACCCTGCCTCCGTTTGGGTATCGAACCTCTTTGCAACTTTTATTAGACATTATGTTGCGGTGTTTGAAATTGCGTGACTGTGTTTCCTTTTATAAATATTGAAATTGTATCTAGAGTTGAAAGTGTATGGGTATGGAAGAAATATTAATATAAAAATTACAGAACTAAAAGCAAAAGCGCACGATTACAGAAGAACAAATAAAAAATCTTAAATATAAAAAGCGGTCTAGAACATAAAAACATTCGGCTTAGTTCAGATTTTCTTTTCATTTGAAAAAAAAATGAAAAAAAAAATCTGTACGAAAAGTGCGCATTTATGAATAAGATTCTTATGTCGACAAACCTGGAGATTTCTTTCCATGGTACTCGATGTGATTTGCTTGGAATTAAAAAAAAACAATTGACATACCTAATAGCTAAAAATTATTTTCTGACTCTGTATATTGTATTATGTATATCAGAAATCTAGCACCCGTAACACAAGCCTCAAGCTTACCACGGGTCTACCACTGGATCATATTGCTGTGTGAATTGTCGAGCAATATTGGGTATTTCCCATCTGATCATATGATCAGATTGTAGTTGCATCTGATCATATCATTATTATCATTATTATTATTATTATTATCATTATTTTATTATTTATTAAACGCTTGTGTAATATAAGCTTACGGCTTTGTCAGAGTTATATATATTTTTTCTGCGGAAAGGTATATTTTATCACGGTAACAATATTTTGTTACGTGGCACAACGAATATTTTCGCATTTATAATATTATTAGGTACATACTTAGATTCGGTTCTTAATCTTCTCGTATATCTAAATATCCTTTAAAACCTACCAGCATCATTATTATATATTTGCACCGAGGCAGAGATCTTCCTCGCTGCACTATGGTCTTGAAAGAAGGTCTGCATCTTCTCTATGAGTAGTTTGAGCTCGTTCAGTGCCAGGTAGTCGCTCTTCAGGTTGTGTGCGTTGCGGGTTATCTCCTGGATCTCACCCTCTATGTAGTCTATTCTTTCCTGTAATAACAAACATGTTTTTAATTAATTTAAGGCAAGATGATGGACGCTTTGCCTAGCGCGCTACCTATTTTATATCAACATTCTCTAGCATCAACAGTTTTTTGTAAAATTTCTGAGAAATATTTACACTTTAGTTAAGTGTAAAGTAAATAGATTGTTTAAATGTGTACTGATAGTACAGATCAATTATTACAAAAGATATGATACGATGTGATAATACCTACAAGTTTACCTATTTACGGTGACTAATAAATAATTCTAGGTTCTTTGACCTAGGTCTATTGGTAGTTAGCAGTTATAGGTATATTTTTCATAGTTGGAACTTAGCTGTTCTAATTATAAAACTTTATTTTAACTTTTTAACCACATAAAAAGCAAGTAAAAAATATGCATGTGACCAATTTACTTTCTATGTATGGAGTTGAATGTGACGAATTAACTTTGTGGCAAATGTACAACAACCCAATAATGTACACCCTTTGCGTTTCACCGGACGTGACCTGACACCACGTACCTCCAGTATGTTGATCTCCCGGGGACTGAGGATCCTCCTGGTGATCTTGGGCGGAGGAGGCGCCTCGGGCAGCTCGCCCCACACGTACCGCAGTTTGCGCTCCATCTCGCTGCAGCGCCTGACTTCTGTCACGTAGCGGCGTTGGAAGTCGTTCACGTGGGGGTTTAACTGTGAATGAGTAATAAAAAAATTAGTTCTTTGTTTGAGTTCTTTGTTTGAGCTTTCTCGATTAGAACTTAAAGAAAATAGTAGAAGGTAGATGCGATGCAAGTAACAGTCTCGTCTATTATCCTTAGACCCCTCGCTAACTGCAGACTTTCTATCGGCCGATAGTTTGGTCGGGCTTATAATCAGTATGAAGATGTATGCAAGTCCGCATACTACAACGATTTGGTATCGGCCGATAAATAAGTTTGATAGGCTACTCAACTGCGTTCAAACTGAAAGATGATCAAACTATCGGCCGACTGCTATATTAGTATGGAGCTCCTTGCAAGCGCGCACACTGACCGATTGTTTAGTCGGCCGATGGTTCACTTCGCTCCGAGTTTTGGAGCCGGAAGGTCGTGCATTCTTTCATTATGCCCAATTCTACTCAATCGCTCGTTGTAGAAACGTAATCTAATTTTAATTTTCGGGTAATCTAGTAATTTTGAATGCATCGTGTAAAATGTTCTCAGACTCTCTTCTTGATTTTTCTCCTCCGTTGTATGAGAGCAATTATAATATTTCTGGACAATATTTTCCTACGAGAAACTTTCATTATGCGACCGCTCTCTTCAACGGTAGCTTAACAACTGAATATCGTCGGCCGACTGTTGGCTAGTTTGCGCACTCACCACCAACTCAACTGTTTAGTTGGCGCAGTGTGCGCGCTAACAGCCCAACCCGACCAAAATATCGGCCGATAGAAAGTCTGCAGTTTGCGAGGGGTCGTACCTACATCGAGGAGCGTTTGCTGCGAACGCATAATAAATTCGCCACGAGCTCGTAACGATTCCCCGCTCTATCAAAACGTAATCTTTCACATGATGTGTGAGGTCATAACTTCATATTTTTATAAACATTGCCGTGCTACAATAATGATTCAGTTACCCCCTGAGATACCCTGACCTTGACCTTTATCAAAGAGCCATAGACGTCACGATAATAATAAACTAGATTAAAGACCAATATCCGAATTGGCTGCGTTTTACTTCTGCCGCGCCTTCTGGATCAATTGAGTAAGATGACCAAGACCGGTCCAATGTGTTTAACACGAATATGTAGATTGAAAAACCCATGTAAGTATAGTTTGGAGAATACTAGAATCTCATTTCAGAAGATCATGCTTCTGAAAAACGTAAATAAAGACGTACGTAGAAGAGGTTCTCTAATAGACCGGGCTCTTAGTATAGACTAATAGCCTGTGATGGCCAGACCTTCCTTTAAGTTTGGGGGTTATTCTTACCTATGTTAGACATACACATGAAAGAATTTTCACGCTTGCGAATTAAAGGAAGGTCTGGCCATCACGGGCTCTTAGGTTATAAGACAAATGTCTTAGACAAATGTCTCAGAAAGTAAATGTCTGATTATAACTGTTAGTTGCTAGCAATTGCAACTACATGTGGAGAGGACAGAGCTGATACTGAGAATTATCATAAAGTCTCCATTTAAAGCATTTCATGCCAAATCCACCATCAACTGGACATTATCATTGTATCTAATAATAGAGGTGTCAGGGCCACAGTGTCTTGTTTGTTTCTTGAATAATTGCGCCTTTATTCACGTTATAGCAAACATTGTAATCGCTTGTTATAATCGGTTACGTAACGACTAGCGTGATAAGAATCAATAGGTTAAGAAAAATGGCTGAAAGCTTCCACAAAAGCAATTGCAGTAATCGACAGATAATGATATAATTGATGGAGTCAGTATTAAAGTCACCTATTGAGGTTGGAGGTGTGGTTTAAATTCGCTTGCAGAATCGGAGGGGTTTTTTATTTGTCTGTATCTAAACTATTATTATAAAGAGGAAAATATTTTAATGTTTTTTTGTAACGAATAAAATAAAAACATCAAAAATTCTTTTAAACTTTCACATTCAGTAAAAGTTTTGAGATCTTAACTGAAACTTAACTAAAGCTTCTATAAGACACTGGCTACTTTTGACCAAGGGAAAAATATCTACATCAGAAATGTTTATTTGTTTTATTGCACTTTGCGCTACTATTATTTCTTAATTGACTTGTCCGTTACTAATGCTAGAGGTATTAAGAAAACCCTAGACTTAACTATCTATACGTTCATAAGTTTGTTAATAATCTTTCTAAACCTAGGCTTGTCCTGCGTGTATACTGCCCAGGACATGAATAAATTATCTCTAAAGCCTAAATTTCAAGCATTCTTTAGTGTCACTTTGCTAAAATTGTATCATGCGAAACCATTAACCTTAATTTGGATGGCCAAAATCACGAACAGGTCGATCGATACGAAGGGCACGGAATGGACAATGGAGTCACGAAAAGCTGCGGAACATTCTAGTTAAGTTGTCTATAGTTACTTATTTTACTGACTTGTGGTGCTAGCTTAGAAAAGGTATTATTCTCAGGCAAGTACCAAATTCAAAATCAGCTATTCATAATAACGGTTCTTACACCTGTATCTGTAGTTCCTTCGTGATCATGTCGCAAGAAGCGTACCGAAATATCACGTTGTTTCCTAAACAATTATTACAGCTGTTAAATCAATTTTAATTATTAACAAAAAGACACACAGTTAAATTCTTAAATGCAAACTGGAAAACTTCTGTAACTAGGTCAAATAGTTTACGGGACAAAAACACGAACGAAACTGACATTTTGTCTCCCTCCTTACAAAATAGAAGCCGGTATTTACTCATTTATTAAAGAACTTTACCTGATTGTATGACTGAAACAGAAAGACGTACAATGAGTGACCTTATCGCTCTTATGGGCTTAACAATAAAATAGATATGGAAACCATACAAAAGGGATGAAATACCTATGACTTTAGTAGACGGAAGTTTGTCTGCGGACTTTTTATCGTGGTTAAGTTAAATTGAAACTTCGGGAAAATCTTTGGGTCGGAATACTAGTTTATGGATAAAAGGTAGTTTGGTAAGTGAGTCACGCCTACGAAATCGGAACGCACCCTTTACGCATACAATAAAGAAATATGGAAATCCCCATGAGGTGCCCTACCTTGCTTGTAACAACATGCTTACGTTTTATTAATGAAAAACATTACACGAAACATGACGACAATTTGGGCATCAATTTATTTATTTATTTATTAAAGGAACATTCTCTATTGGTAAGAATTAAAACTAGCCCAAATATGGAAGATAAAGAAATAGGGACAACAATGTCAATAGTTTTAGTTTGATTTTTATGCATCAGAAGTTGAACCTAAAAAAAGTTATTTAGATAAAGCCTCTAAGTTTTCACGAAGAAATGGACCTGTAGAGAAAACTTTGACCTGTTTACAAACTAGATACACATAGTTATGTTTATTGGTTTACGTTTGCTGTTAAACTACTCCACCGCATCAAAATTTGGCAAAACATGTATTTTACGTCATGAGAACTAACCTAACTAATATGATTAGATGTGTATAACATTCTTGTAGTACTAGAATTACTTTGTGGTCTCTATTTCAGTCTGTACCATCAAGGTGGAATACCATGATGCAACAATCAATCAATGGGATAGTCTACGTTTTCTAATCTTACGCAGTTTTTCCACTGAACTTTCTTTGTTTTTAACTATTCACCGACGAGCTGTTATAAGTCGTGTGAGCTGTGTTGGCTAAGGGGCACACTTGATATTCATCCCGAAGGTCGTGGTTTCAAATCCTGCCGAGCACCTCTGGATTTTTCTTCTTGATAAATGTTTTTGCACTTTAAAATACGTGCTTTAACGGTAAAGGCAAACATATTGAAGAACAGCCAAGTAAAATATACCAGAACTGCTTCCTGAAAAGGAAGGAACGGCTTTGCCCCCAGATAAGTTATGATTATGAAACAGTAACTCATAACTTCATTTCATTCTCGTTTGAACATATATGAACGTGAATGGGCACACCAGCCAGTGATAAATAATTTGATTGTACTCGAGGCTATAAACCTTGGTATCTTCCTGCCCCGAGATCCTGTTACATTACTCTCAATTACTGAACAAGGCTATTTTAGTCACGTGCGAAAATTCGCCAAAGATTGACCTGTCTTTTAGGTTGATATGACATCATTATTCTAGTGCTTAAGAGGAGTGAATTGGGAGTTATATTAATTTCTTTTTAATTGTCTTGTTTCATTTTTTAATGGTCTTTATTGGAGTAGAACAAACATTTAATTATCGTTGGCTAAGTGGGAAACCACTCGACTTTTATTCCAAAGGTCGTGGGTTCAAAACCGCACCTATGGATTTTACTTCTTGCAAAATGTATGTGGGCTTTGAAACCACGTGATCTAACCGTGATGGCAAACATCGTGAGTAAAGCTCGCGCGTTTCCTCAAAAAACATTCCATCACCGTTAGAGCAAGTTGTACTATGATCATTTAATAAGGCCTTAAGGAAAAATTCAAAGATTCAAGCGTTAAAACCCACAAACAAAAAATTAAACTACTAACTGTAAGTTTAGTAATTGCAGTAATGAACTAAGCTGTAAAGATTTTAACACTAGAGGGCAATAACACTGATAGAAGAGGCTGAAAGCACATTGATCTAAATATTTGAAGAAGCGTAGTAGGAGACGGAATTTATGCGTGTACACAACACAAACCATGCCTTTGCTCAGACTAATGGCCAACTATTAGTTTATAATGTTATGGGTGTACTTTCGACTTATATCCGGGACATTAGAGCATCTTTATGAAAAGTTTCAACGTTTCATAATGCTGATTTTGTGAAGGTTCTATTGCGAATAAAGTCCGTAACGGAAAAATATTTAATTTTGCGTTTACAATTTGTTGATTTTACGTGGTGTGTAAATGATGTACCTAATGTAGCATCATACACCGATAAAATTATTTGATGAAGCTTGTGGTTACTAGATAATAGAATACATTTTACAAACTACTTAAACAACCGGAACATTATACTCATAGCTACAGCTCCTAAAAACATTTTACGATCTGTAGGTACACTGAAAAGCGGGAATCGAACCCACGACCTTCTGAAACCTTCTGAACTTCACCCGCTCTACCACAGATGTTTACTTCTTATAATCTATATCATATTTACTAAACTGCCGTGCCGTTTATTCCAAGCCACATGAATGCAATCAACCTACGAGCTACGTCCTAATTCCTAGCCTAAAATATATTTAGGTCCCTATTATTAATACCTTTCTTTACGTAAGCAATGAACTTTCAGCGTCCTTCACCTTATTTGTGGCATATCGGCTAAGCCTCAAGGCTTGCGTAATCCATTTGTAGATATTTAAAGATTTATAATTACGTGAAGTGTACGAGTGTTGGTATACAGAGGATATTTGGCATCTGTATTAGATGATTAATAGTAAGTACCTAATTGTTTGTTGGTGTACGTGCTTTGATGTGGTTTATTGATTTACATTGGGTAGGTACTCTATTACTTGCCTTATCAACTTTTAGAGCTTTCGAAATCAATATCCGTATTAGTTTTATTTTGAGTCTTTTGAATTCGTTAGCTTTAAAATAAAGTTGCATGAATTTAATAGGTACTTCATGATTACATTTTTTTTGTTTAATTTATTTTTTGTATTCACATAATCTACACATTACATTAGAATAATAATGAATCGTGTTAGTAATTATAGATTTTTTTTTATATAAACTTGTCTATATCTTCAAGAATTAAATAAAAGAAATTTAAAAAAAAATTAAGAAATAAATTAATAAACAATGGTGTCGATTCTCTTGTTGCATTCACTAAACTAAACTAGCGATCTAAAGTCAGAATTATAGTTTAGTGATTCGTAAAAGCTATTCTGTTGTTACGTCGAACTAATTTAAAAATCGGTCTTGACAGTACTAAACACTCACTAAATTAAGTGAGTAGAGATGAGCCTTTTCTACTAAAATGTTAACAGACTTATTACATCTGTGGTAGAAAATGCAAAAATTTGCATAGTCTGTCAATTCGGCCTCAGTAATGTCACGGGGACTTGCTCAAACTATTACATATTTTTAGCGAAAGTCGTAGTTTCATTTCACATTTTGAACTACTTCTCTTTCTATTTTTTCATTTTATTTTCATGCTGTCTTTATAGCATAAAAATTTGGTTACGTGAACAAACCAAATCAAAATAAACAACAGCCACACTGAGTGTTAAAAATATTTATTTATCTAAAAAATAAATATGGAACCTACCACAATACGTAAACGGGCTAACAAACGCCAGCAAGAATTAATGATTGGGCGGCTACACCATAATTTGGAGATGGCAAGAGGTAACATCCTGTTTTATAATTTTATTGTTTGATTTTACTTGTAAACAGACAGCTTAGTGTTTTGTCTTACTAAAACTATACCTAACCGTTTTAGGCAATCAAGCAGATGCAGCAGTTATCGCATTTTAGGTATCTCTGTCCAACGATCTCAACAATGAATGTTTGTTTATTTTATAGGTTTGGAATGTGTGGGTGGCGAAAGTAAAAACCAAAGCTCGTAAACTAAGATCATCAATGAGTGCCGCAGGCGGTGGACCAGCCGCAGGCGCAGATCTCTCAGATTTGGATACAAAGATTTTGGAAAGTGTTGGATCTGCATCTGTCTGGGGTTTCAGTGACCTTGAAGTGGTAAGTAATCATGTTATGTTATCTTAGAAAAAGATATTTGTCAGATTAAAACAAACCAATGGTGTCAATAAGTTTGGCTCAGGAGTGAATATAATATAATATTTAATCATGTTATCATATCATTATCAGAATCTAATGAGTTTTACAGTTTAACTCCGATTTCAGAGATGTATTGGGATATTTTGATGTACAAGCTATTACTACGTACAATTTTTTCAAATTTTTGACTTTTCTTAGGTAATCCAGCCTGCCAGTCAGTCCACCTTCGCCAGACCCACAAACGGAGAGCATGCCGCCATTCATGCAAAGTCCCGAACATCACACAGAAGCGGAAGAGACTGTGAGGTCGACTCGCCGATTTACCAGGCGCAGACTACTACGGCGATTTTTACGCATTATCAGAAAAACGCAAATAATAAATATAAATTTAAATACAAACTTTGATGTGTTTTGGTATGTGACCCTCCAATAGTCTGAGATCATTTAATTTATTAATTAAAATTATGGCACCAGAATTGGGGAGCCTAAAGAGCTTCCGAAAATTTTCTTCCGACAATTCAAACGGATTATATAAATCTCCCAGCTATTCTAACCTTTTTCTATCTTGGTATTTCCTAAAATATTTTAATTGTTAGGTTATTTCAAGTTTTATGTTTAAAAAAGGTTCACGATCTTTTCAAAGAAATACCTTTCCAAAAAATCAATAATCGCTG
Organism: Chloroclystis v-ata; assembly: GCA_963691955.1. Lineage (NCBI taxonomy): Eukaryota > Metazoa > Arthropoda > Insecta > Lepidoptera > Geometridae > Chloroclystis > Chloroclystis v-ata. The sequence continues at coordinate 1,497,077 of OY829902.1, read as the reverse complement.
CTACGACATATTCCTCCATTATCACCTATATTTTTCTCAACAAAGTTATTAGACAAATTATAATCGTCACCTTTTAGATGGCCACTAATTATAGTCAAATAACTCTAATTTTAGGTCTAATTTGACATAAAAAATGTACAAAAGAATAGCAAAACACAACTAAAATGTAATTTGAGTAATTTAGAGCTGTCAAACTATAGTTAGTCCTTTTTAGTTTAATCCATCATTGCTAGAATAGGAAAAGACGTTTGACAGGCACTAAACCTAATTTTAAGTTAGTTTAGTCTAGTTGGCGACATCAGAATCGACACCAATATTTTTTTTTATATAAATCTTTTTAAATTACCGATTATACGAGTTATCCAGAATTCTTGCAATTTTACAATACCCACATGTCGATTCATACTAGGTATTTTATCCAGATGCTTAACACACCTACAAAAGTAGAATCACTATTAATACGTACGAAGGGAGCGTCCAGAAATAACAAATAGTTGATCTACATTATTGAAATGAACTAAGATCAACCTGGAACGATTGACGGCCGTAATATAAGTCAGAGGAAAATTATTATCTGATCTATAGATAAATAAAAAAATACTCTATGTACTGTAGCTTATTATATTTTTAACCGGCTTGGAAAAAAGGAAATTTCTTAATTCAACCGTAAACATTTATTTTTAAGTAGAAAAAAAAATATGTTTTATGCGTATATCTACGAAAACTCAGTTGGTATCATTCTCAATTATTAATTTAGGCTAGGACCGGCAAGGAAAAGTTGAAGTGATATATGAAACCTCTATTACCCTATCTAATCGAATCTATATCTAATCCGTGTAAATATCTACTACAAAACAATAACAAAAATTGCTTTACAGTTTTTTTTGTGAAAAAATTATATTGTTTATCCTTTTATCACAATGGATTACCTATCACATAAAATAAATAATCCCTTCAATGACGGTTTGGCTAGTCTGAAAGTCTTCGCATAATGTTGTAGCAGCAGATCCTTTTGTAGCTCAATAACATCGCAAGTGAAGTACTTACATCTCTGAACTGCGCGATGCCCGCCTCCCCCAGCTCGAACATGGACACGTAGGCCGCCTCGGGCTGCACAAACAGTTGGCAGAGAACCATCTCCTCGCTGCGGAACATCGCCCCCATACTGCCGGCTCACTCTCTGTAACAGAACACACGGCTCAAGTTTGACTGTATGTTATAGCGTCTAACTTTTGCGAATTCATTGTTGATCTCTGTAGTTTTTTAATAGTTTGTACTTTTGCCTTCCAGAAATGGCTATGTTTGTCATACTATTAATACTATACTATTGTTTGTCTAGTTGTAAACTTTCTTAAAATTATCATCATCAAAAGTCATCAAACTAAGAGATTTATGTACCACAAAACGGACAGCTACATAATTTCTATGTTGCGATAACTTATTGTGACTGACCTAGCAAACGTAGTAACTGGAATCTCTTAATTTCAAAAAACTCATTCTCACTCTCATTCAAAAACTAAATCCAACTATTCAATCAACATTAACTGTAGCTAATATAATCCGCAAAACAGCCACTTTACCAAAGCAATTAATCCCATTCGCCGACCCTAATCTCCCAATCTGTTAGTATTTTCGGAAGATAATGGCAATAAAACGTAAACAGTAAACAACCAAGGCCGTCTGGACACTTGCAGCGTGTCGCGTGTAGGTGTCGTCTGGCAAACCAGCGAGAACCGAACTCGACCGAACACACTGAGAATTACAAGCCAACAGTCAGATACAGGCTCAGAACAAGAAATCAAATCTATACTTAATATTATAAAGCTGAAGAGTTTGATTGTTTGTTTGTTTGAACGCGCTAATCTCAGGAACCGCTGGTCCGATTTAAAAAATTATTTCAGTGTTGGATAGTCCATTTATCGAGGTTATAGGCTATATTTTATGATAAAAAAGCAAGCGAAGCTGTTGGCGGTCGGCTAGTCATTTAATAATATCCTTTCTCTGAGTATACTGGTTTATTACAAAACTAACGGGATTATACAAAGAATTTCCTATGAATCGACAACAAACACATTATAACATTAACCAGTAACTGTATAATGATGCTAACTGTTAGCATCAACACAGAATCCAGCAATGAGATGAATTGGTCTTGGTCAAATACGTATGTAGATGGTACTGTGGATGCTTTCATATTAAAGAATGAAACCAATGTTCAATGAATAGATCTGGACTAGATCTAGACTGCCGACTATGAACATAATATTAGTAACAGTGGCTACAAATAGAAATAACAAAGATAAGTGCCATTATCATGGTTTATTTACATCATACCTACATAATTGTCATTAAATCATAATTTTTTAAAAAGTTTCAGGATAATACCTACTAATTAAAAATAATCTATATTAAAACGTATGTAAAATTACTTAGAAACAATCCATATGAATGACTGATAGCACGCTATAAGATTATATATAAGATGGCTGGATGGATCTTGTGCTGTTGTCTCTTAGCATGGGTTTACAGTTGCTGATTTAAATTCTTATGGCTGAAGTAATGATAACCTCTAGATTATCTTTCTTATTGTTAGGTAGAATTTAGTTCTAGTCGTTTATATGACACCGTGTCTTTGTAAGAGCCATTAGCTATAATTGAGACGTTTGAACTTCACTGGCGCAATGATGTCATCTCCTTAATTGAAAATGGGTTTAAAAAGGATACACTTACAGCGTTATCATATCACACTGGTGACTAGGCTAGGCTGCCTATTATCAGAACAGAATCAGATTCATTTGACGACTTCCGCCTACGACGCAAGAGGTTGCGGGTTCGATTACTGCCTCGGGACAAAAATTGATGCCTACGATCTGCAAATATTTGTTCCGAGTTTTTGTGTGTTATAATGTTAAGTGGAAAATGTGTATTATATTATGTAGGTATTATATTATATTATTGTATTATATTATATTCTAGCACACGTAACACAAGCTTCAACCTTACCACGGGGCTAGATGTTGCTGTGAATTGTTTATTATGTTTATTGCAAGCAATTTATTTTGCATAACTCAGTCCTCAATTGTGTTGCACTTGTGTGAAATAGTGTATACGATACGTTTCGCTTTTCCTAAGCTCGTATATCACCATTTTAGCTTTTGCTGCTAACAATGTGTTGGTTATTGCGGTCATTTTAATTAATAATCGTCTACTAAATAAGCTTACATTTAGGTTTTATTTAGGTATTGTTTTTTTCTTTACTAATTAAATAATTGCCATTAATAATACCTTGTACCTGTATAGTACGACCGTTGGTCTTCAAAACTATACGTAAAAAAATCAACTAGTAAACCCACCTATCAAAAATAATTTTAAATAAAGTATTTAAATCACGAATTGTGATAAATAATACCTCAACGAAATTCAAAACATTCCTAAAACTGTCCTAAAATGTGGCATTGTTTTCTGATACGAGCGATAACCCTTGGCTGGCATTATCAGAGGAATTGGAGATAACTATTGTGAGAGCAAAGAAAGTAATTAGGATGTAGGGCGATACAACCGAAGATAAAATAAATTTATTTACTACTTTGCGAGTACATAGGTTAGGAAACATACACTATAGTTCTGTACTGATCGCGTTCATTAACGTCCGTATATAATAAAAGAAAGTATATAGCAAGTTTAGGTGGAATCTAAAGAAGCTAAAGCTTATTAATGGATTCCATTAAGCAAGGCCTTACCAATCCCCCTGACGACGTTTCGTGTCGAGGTCACCTATGCCCTAATAGTTCGGTTTACTCAAAACCTTTTTAATGAATTCCTTTTTTGAAAAATTATCCATAATACATACTGAAATATTTTAAGATGAAACAAATTGCATTTGACCATTTCTACGACAGGCGTATGAATTGTATCCGGAATAACTTATAACGAGCTTTTATATAATATTAATGGGGATACCCATTAATATTGTATAAAAGCTCGTTGACCTAACCTGACCTAAACTTGGAGTAAGACTAAAACAAGACAGACGCAATCTTAATGCTGTAACACCATAAACTTTAAATTAATCCATGCAGGAACATTTATTAATACTCGTTATATTCAGACTAGCCGACCAACCGATAGGTTCGCTTGAGTTTTTTTCGTTATCTACATTATAATATAGATATGTGATGGAATGAAATGTTGAGAAACTAAATTAAGATGAAACCAATAGTAAATAGCCTTCCTCGATAAATGTACCTACTATCTAACTCTGAAGCATATAATTCACATCAGACCAGTGGTTCCTGAGATTAGCGCGTTCAAACAAACTCTTCAGCTTTATAATATTAGCATAGATGAGTCAAAGTCAATGTGAAAAAAAACCGTTTATGATTTGTTTCTTTTTTAATTTAAACAAGTTCTCATCCGAACACTTAGCCAGCTTAGGACAGAGATAAAGGACTGAAACAGAACAGATTAACACTAATGATAGTGTAATTAGCGAACAGCGAACATTTTCCGTCTCACGTCCGTCTAAAGAAAAGAACATTGTCTTGTCCAATTATCTTAGGAATGCCAACGTCAAATTCACAGCTCGCCCGGCAGCCAGGCGATCTTGAATCGAACAGCTAGGCATTGTATTTTTGTACCTGGACATCTTCCAAATAGTACTCTCTTATCAAGTATGGTCTGGCTATGCTACTCATTGATATTTCCCATTAATTGGGGAGGAAATGTTTCGGTTCTATTATTAGGTTTGTTATTTTTGTCTGTTGTCTGCTAGCTGATAATGAGTCCCAGTTCCTACGGCTAACAGTATTGGGTCAAGTTTTGGGCGGACGTTGTTTTCTGTTATTAAGTGGAGTTGGTCACTAAATTAAATAAACTTTTAGGACACATAGTTTTGAACTGTAGGTTGTAATTAACTTACATACAATTTTTAATTAGGTTTCTAAGCTTTACCTACAATTTTAATGATCTTATAAATGAGATATTATTGTTTGTAAGAATATATAAATAATTTCAAAATTTTTGTCGTCATTTTGCATATGAATAATATTTATTTAAGGCTATTATTATCACGTCTAATAAAATAATCGACATCATACAATTTATCACATGTAGCTCAATTTACTAAATGAAACTAAGTCGCAAATTGTAAGCACTTACATTCCTGTTAAAAATCCAAAAAGTAAGGTCACTTCATATTTTGATATCACTAATTGTTTGTTTGTTTGTTATTTTGGTTTCCCGGTGCGGGCGGCGAGCCCAAACGGTAGCCGAGCACTGCAGGCCAGCCAGAGACCTACCCATCGCACCCTCACAGACTATCACAATACTCGCTATAGCTCCTCTCACAGAATAACAATCAGTTAGTATCTTACTAAACACGGAGACATAGATAAAGTATCAGTTAGTTGGCGACAGAAAATAGGAGGGCATAGAATAGGTAGCAGTTTTTAGACAATTGTCAAAGGAACACCGAGTTTGTCACGTGGGATTGAGTCGGTTTAGGGAGAATCTGCGCCAAAGTAGCTGGACAGATTATTCTGCAATGGAAGTTGACATAATGATTAGGTGAATGGCTCTTAAATAGCAAACAACACTAATTCAAAACTTTTAAATAATAAGCTCGATATCGTTAAAATCCACAGATAACCCCCAAATCACAACACTTTTAAATAAATTAAGTATAAGCTAGGCTTTTTAAAACGCCTCATTTCTATGTTTCGATATTATGATGAAAGATATTTATGAAATAAAATTATGTCGTCAGTACTTATTCGCAAATTCTGTTAGTAAATTATATACAATTCAATTTATATCATTTCTAATTAGAAAACACATTATTTTCGTGTAAGATAATCTAAAATTAAATTTTGTGTACTTTTGGGTTCAAAGTTCTTGTAAACTTTGTAAGTTTAACGATTATTTAAATACTTCGTAGTCATAAACTAGCAGCGCGTTAATGCTTTAACGCGTTGCTGGATAATATTTTACGATTGAGATGTTAAGCTTATAAAACACTAATTATCGCTAATTTCATATTATAATTTAATTGATAAACTAGTTTTAAAAAGCAGTAATTACTTATATGTTTTTTTATAAACGTTTTACGATAACATGCTATTTTATACATATAAGCGATTGTGGCAACAATGTCTAAAACAACTCGACTATCATTCCGAAGGTCGTTGGTTCAACCCTGCCGCGCACTTCAGGATTTTTCTTGAAAAATATATGCGCGCTTTGAAAACACTGCTCTAACAGTGCAGGCAAAGATCTTGAGGGAACCGACATGTTCTGAGAAATGTGAATAGTATGAATGACAAGTTTAATTCACCAACCCGCACTTTGGCAGCGTAGTGAATTAGTACCTCTCTTGTCAATAATATAAGTCCCTGTCTCCCAGCAGTGGGAAAGTTAACAGCGGGGAATAATGAATTGTATATTTCAACTGCTTTAGTAGACAGTACACCTCAGTTGTTGTTAAGTGCTCGTCCAATCAACTAAATAAAATTGGTGTGTCCGTTTGCACTGTGATCCCGACCAGTTTTATTGCCCATTACATATGACACGACGTTGTGCCGCTCCAGTATTTTACAGACCTACGAGCTAGGTATCATTTTGGTCTAGAATTTAATGGAAAATAGTAATTCTGCTGACATCTTTATAAGTAGACAGACACTCGGAATATATAGTAGCAGAGTAATTATACGAGGATGTAATCAGAAAAATATGAAAGTTTAATAATATTTAAGTTTTACAAACATATTATGTAAGTAGGTACTAGGAAATAAACCGACATAAAATATGACGAGAAGCTATAATTCGCTACCTAACACGAATGCAGACGGTCACGAATCCTCCACCCTCGCTGAAAAGTCTATTACAGTTGGAACCATTCATCAATAATTATTTATGTACCGTAAAACACTCCAACATTGCCACCGAGGGTAATTTTGCCCGAAGACCAATTTTTAAGCAAAACTTTTAATAGCTAAAATATCTGAATACTATGGTAACATTTATTGACTTTGGTAGAAAATAGGTTTTGTGTTTAGCACCACTGTCTATTGGATGTAACGCTAACGTCACTCAGTAACTTGTTGGAACTCGTCAAAGACAGAGTGTATTTTTGCGGGCAAATTTTGGTGAAAATTCAAAAGTGGATTGTGCGTGATGAAGAAAACACAGATGAGTTTAATTTATATTATGTTGTACAAAAAACTTAAGGTATTATTATACCGTTATTGTCACTGATGCAGCTCTTGTATAACTAAAGTTATAAAGGTGGGCAAAGTTATCTAGTATTTTTGCGATCTACTATTGACAACATTGCCCGCAGTCAAAATAAGCTTAGGGTTGACACATCCGAGTTTTTTTTTTTTTGCTAATTATTATTATCTTGATTATTTAGATAATTTATTTTTATTATTTCTTAAAAGCAAGAACAAATCTCGAATTCGTCAAAGAAAGTCAAGACGAAAGATTGGAACCAGAATGTATTAAAAATAACACGGAATAAATGTTAATACTTGCATGTGAATCTGTTGAATCAAACATGTTACTTGAAAGTTTTTTAAATAATTCAATAGAAGATAATCTTGTTTTTTTATTAACATAAAAAGAAATAAAAAGTCAAGAACAGTTTACTGAGATGTACCAACCCTATCACTTTACTAAAGGCGAAATGAAATGAAATGATATTTATTGCATAAACTGTGTAGGTACAAAGGTCTTAATATTATAGGGAGAACATCAGTTTGTCCATTGATTATGGACGTACAATTATTTTCCTTAAAACTACAAATTATTGCTACAAATTATTGCATGTATTGAAATATTCTTTGATGTCATAAAAACATTTTTCTAGTAGCCACCTACGAAGTTTTGTCTTAAATTTACTAAACGGTAATTCTCTTATGTCTTTTGGAATTCGGTTATATATTTTGACAGACATTGTAGAGGAATTTCTCTGACATAATGCAGTTTTGTGTGTAGGCAGAATAAGTCTAGAGGGGTCTCTGTTTTTTATCACTGATATATTTTTATCTTGGTATGTATTAAAATAAGTTCCATGTTCTTTTATAAAACAACCAACCTGAAAAATATACAAACTACATAGTGAAAATATTTTGTGTTTCTTAAAAAGTGGTTTACATGAAACTAACGGGCCCATTCCAAAAACAGCTCGTATACACTTTGCGAAATTGAAAAGCGAATTGTATGGAAAATGCTAACAAGGTCAGGGTAATTTTGCCCAACTAGCCTAACATGGATATTGGTAGGAAACCTGTCATGGATTCGCTTTAGTTTTAAAGTAAAGTTTTTTTTTTTTTTTTTTTTTTTTTTAGTTTTTTTTTTGGCCAGTTTTGGTCATAATTCTTCTACAGGTTTTGCTGTCAGCTGATTAGAGGCCGGAGAGGAGATATTTGCGTCAAAAATCAACGTGGGCAATGTTGGCAATAAGTCGAGATAACATTGCCCGCCTTTAAAAATAATAAAATACTTGATTTAATATTGACGAATAACAAAATCTAATAAAATAATACATGCAAAATATCCTATAGTTGCAGATGCGAATAGAAAATACTTGTGTCCCCATACAAAAAAATAACAAAAATTGTAATTATTCGAAAAATGTGGGCAATGTTGGAGTGTTTTACGGTATTGATAAAAATACATCATAATCACATAATACTAAACACTTTCTGAAAGGTTAATTATTACGTGATATTATTAAAATGTTTTGTATCGATTTGGTAGTATGAATATTAAGTACTTGGTTATCGACAAAACAGACAAGTTTCGTATAGGTACGTATCTTCGGAATGAAAGTTTTGAAATCATTTAAAATGTTCCCAAAAATTTTGAATCATACCTACTCAAAAGTTTCAAATAATCGAGATTAGTAAAAAATAGGTTATTCATAAAAAAAACATTCCAATGTCCCAATCACACCTTCTAAACTGTATCTACGTAAAAAAATTCAGAAACCACTTCAATAATAGGCGTTTAAAAATAAGCACAGGCACGTCAGGAATAGCCCTATCTCTGCACGTCACTACACCTTGCCACTATAAACTGATCTCTCAGTTTCATGGAGCTTCCGCGGAATGCTTGTAGAGTTGAAGAGTTGAGGGGAGAGTGGAAGGTCAGGTTGTGCTGGTAATTATCGCGAGAATATGGGTCGGGTCAGTGATGGCAATGACTGAGCGGTTATAATTAGTGACGTGACATTTGGATTATCGAAGTTTGTATTAAGTGCAAACAGATTTTCTGTCTACTCAGCTCTCAATTATTACAAAATAGTGAAAATAAATATGAAAATTAAAAATGTTGTTCATAGCGGCCGAGCAAAGCGGTAAAAAGATATTATGTTAAAAATGTTATCTCACGTTTAAATCGCACAAATAAGAAAAATAAAGATTTTGCGTGTCCGATACAGCAAATAAACTGTATTTCTGTCCCTTGCTAAACTAGTAATTGTGATAGGAATAGACCCTCGGGATGTCTAACTCTAGGATATGTGAATATTTAGCCTGTTAAGGATCTTGTGACAATGCATCGTTGCTCCTGTGAGTTGAATGGACTTCAGGGCTTATTGGTTGGTTTGATCTAGATAAGAGTGCCTTTGACCAGACAATAATGTAACGAGCATCACGTGCGTTTATTGTCTCTTTAGGTAGTTAACTGGTCAGTTTGTCACGCGAGTCCAATATACTGATTCCGGTCAAATAAAAATTGAATGGTTCAAATTCTCAAATTCAATTTTCTGTTAAATTTTTTTGGAATTGGATTTCCAAAACGAGAAGTCTTATTTTCTTGAAACCTCTGCTAGCTTTGTCAATGTTCTTTATTTTTCGGTCGTTTGTTTTTGTAGTACCTATGTACTTATAAAAATATAATAATTATAAAACAATATTATAGATTACGCATTGAATAAAAACTTACTGTTAACTTATTTTTTTCTGTTTTTACGAATAATTATCTAATGGTCTTAGTTATACGAGTTAATTGAACCGGGAACTTTGACAAATTATATAAATTAAAATGTTTTGAAAGGAACATAATCAATAAATAAATGTTTTCAATTGTTTCTATGAGTTTGAAAAGTTGATTTGAATTTAAATTAAGTTTATTATAACGCCCTCTTAGTTATTCTTAAGGAACTACTTGGTCTACAGTCTACACAGATTGGTGACAAGTTGTGGAAGAAGTATACTGTACTTATACTAGAGGGCTCTGTTACAGAATATGCTTAAAATTCAAACTGATCTTTTACGATACTTTAATCAGGTCGCAGGTCGGTAGTAATTCATTATAATAGACTTCTAATTTTTTTTTACCTATCTTGCAAATTTTTGGAACCGCTTAGAATTCCAGAAGAAATAAATTAACAGACAGACAGTGAAAGTGATAAACATGAAAGTGAAAATATATTATATAAAAAAAAAAAAAACTATATATCTACCTACCTATCTAATCTCCCGCAATAAAACTAATATTGCCTAGAAACTAACTTAAAATTCATAAATTATACAGAAAAGTTTGCAAATAATGGCTAATTAATTAAAAAAAGTAGGTAATACCCGACACAGTTAGTATTACTTTTTTAATGGCCTGTAGTTGCTTCACTGTGTGCATTTCCGTCTCATTTGATACCACAGAGGGCCACCTTGTACCTACCAGTCGTGATGGACCCCGAATGTGTTGCAACTAAACGAGTGTAAACTATTTTCAACAGATCTGTAGCGTGGAAAACTTGGGGAGGGCAGATGATTGCTAGGCTCAGTTTAGACGATGCTAGTTGCTACTAGAACGTGAAACGTATTACGTATTTAAAATCTTAACTATTAGATTTTTAGAGGCACTTTAGGAGCCCTCTGTATCCGTAGCGATAATAGCAAATCCAAGAAGATCATTTGATTGTAGGTCTTTGGTTCTATTAGGGAGCAATGAGTACCTAAGCTAAAAAGTACAAATTATATAAAAAATTAGATACTCTGAAAGTCTTACAAAAATTACTGATTAAATGGTAATTAAAAAAAATATTCACAACAATTAACTGATAATTAAATTTTCCAGCTTAGTGTCGGCTCGCTCCGTGTACCCCAGGCCTAAGGGTAGAATCCCCATCCCGTCGGGTTGAGAAGCTGTCCGGGCCTCAGTCTCGACTTTACCTCCGAACTACCAACACGCGTTCCAATTCTAAAATCAAAATAAAAAGATAATATCCCGTCTTCCCGCCATAACCTGTCATCATGCAACACAATTAATAGACAATGGAGTTTACGTCACGAGGTAATTTGTTTTCGTTTTTATTGTGCTAGTAGTTTAGTAGTGGGTGAGCGATGAAGCGGCGTCGTGTAAACAAGTGAACCTTCGGAAGGTCGAGGCTTTGGTGAGTGGATTGATGAGTTTCTGATAAGGTTCAGGGTCGCTTTGGACGCTGTTCTTACCAAGCTCTACTAAAATACTCAGTTATAGCTGTTTATATGTAGAATAGATTTCTAACGTGTTTCAGTAGATTTATTATACAAGGAGGGTAATTATTTCGCCGAGTCTTGGAAAAATAATTATCATTCTATGTTTTGTATTGCAGTGTTGATAACATTTTTTATATTTTTTATTATTAGTTAATGCTAATTTATGTAGCTACCAATAGGTTCGTAGTTTTGATATATAAGATGAAGTAGATTGATGATATTTTATTTTTATGGCATAGATTCATTCTTGTTTATTACATTACCTAAAATTAATTTTCTATTCAGACCTTATTGAGCCATGATGAAACATATTGAACTAAAATTTAGTCTATTACTGTTTCATATTTATAAACTTATGATTAATTAGTACTTGATAAAAATAACAAGTTCGGACCTACATAAATAAATTACAAAACATTCAATATGGTTTTGTTTTTAAGAAATTAATACAAAGTTTATATAAGGAGCAATTAACGCAAAAAATATCCATGTAAGTGTAGCATTTACTCAACGTGAGCCATAAGAAACGACCTATATTATAATCCCGTACCCCAAAAATTATCAGGCAATACCAACTGTCAAGCTTATAAAAACGTTTCAATTTTTAACGAACATCCCATAATCTCTGCTTCGTTTTATTACTATTACCATAGGGCTATGGGGCAGAACCCTTTGTAAGTCGCACGTAGTGAATAGCGGCCCTTTTGTGTACAATGAAAGGGAATGCTCCATGAAGGGGCTTTCCTAAGGGGATGGTGATGTCGCCCTTTGATAGGATTTATTTGTGTATCTTATCAAGCGAAATTAGCTGGCTAAGTTGTGTTGGGTTAGGTCAGTATTTGGTGCGTCGCGCATTTGATGACGAAAGATCTAAGCTATGGTTTGGGGATTTGGAATGACTTGGTAGGTCCACACCTCTAATAATACCTCCATGTTCCACACTAAAAAGCTCATTTTTATTTATGAAATTCCCATGTTTTGGACATAAACACTGTCACTTTTACGATAATATTGATGTTTTCTAAAGGTAGAGATATTCTCACGGAGCATATCTGTCCGTGGATATTCTGAATTTCTTTTCTGAAATTCTCTATAAAGCTATTTTTTGCATTTTGGTTTTCGGTAAAAGTTCTTATTAGTCGGTATAATAGAAGCAACCGACCTGCTGTAAATGCTGGAACACTGGCTTTTCTCTTGACGAGTGCGACGAGGCCTTAATTTACCACGCTAGCCAAGTGCGGGTGGTGAATGTCAAATGTCCTCTCTCTTAGTTCTCACTTTAACCTCCTCAGTCTTCTCTCGATGTTTTCCTTTCATAAAGCATGCGCCGCACGTTTAATAATTGTAATTATGCTACAGTAGATTAACTAGAGCTGCCTGTAGGTACTTCTATCTACAAGGATCGAGTGCATTTGCACTCATCGTGCGGTGCATTCCAACTCTCGAAGGTTTTTCTCGCATCAGATATTTAAGTACTTGATAGGTATGTTTTTAAATAAACGTTCCAATGAATAATCACGATGCTTTAGGTACTGTTTACGTATTCATTTTATTTAATCTGTACTAATAGAGTTTGTTTGACTGGTTGTTTGTTTGTTTGTTTGAATGCGTTAGGTTAGACCTAATTTCACCACTCTCTGTTTGTAAGTTTATTATCCCATTAAGTATATTAACAGTCCGTCACTAGGTATACATAAACTGTCCGTCATTTAACATAACGGAATGTTAAACTTACAAACAGAGAGTGGTGAAATTAGGCCTTAATCTTAGGAACCGCTAGTTAGATTACACACTTTTCTTAATATTTTTATAGCGACCCTAGAACCAGCTTTCATAATTTTTCCACTCTTACTTATCAGAAATAATTCTATAAAAGGTCAAACAGCATTTGCGGGGTCAGCTTGTTTTAACGATTATAGTAGGTCGTTAGACAGGATCTAGCTAACAACTATGTAGTTATATTTCCCTACCTTATCCATTATAATCAAAGAGTAACTTAAACAATATAAATATACACAACATCATAACAACCCATATGACATCAGAAGTGGCACAACGGGCGAAGGTCTACCTTACCACGGGGTTAGATGCTGTGTGCATTGTCCAGCAATATTTATTTTTATATTGTTCAGACCTACTACTGGGCACCAGTCTCTCTAATGATCATCATCATCCTACGTACCAGGAGGGTTGATGATTGCATGTCCGTAAATTATCTATATTGTCGTTTAGATATCAATTAGTCTCTGTCTCGCTGGAAATAAGATGAGTTAGTAAATTGTCAGGTCAGCACCATACTATTTGCATTGAATTGGTAAAATGCATTTTTAATTACATTTGATATTATTTATTTATTTTTATTTTGTATACACACGGGCGAAGGCGCGGGGTAGAATCTAGTCTTGAGTACTTAAGAATTTCTTCGAGAATTTTCTCGCAGAGTTTACTATCCATACATTCTAAGGGCTATAATAATATTACTGGCCCATATTTTACGAGGGTGCGGCGATAATGTAACGAGATGGAATATGATGTCAAGCTGTTTGATCAAGTTAGCTGATGCTATGTGCAATTGAAAAGGTCGTAAGATTTACACACTAAAGGAAAAACGCTTGTTAAGTTTTGAATACTTTTTTGTTTTTATTAAAACCAATTTCAAGTTTATCACGGGGTTTAATGTTGCTGAATATTGTCCAGAAAAAAAATATCCTATCGAATGATTATTTTTCCTTGTCAGGAAACGAATATACTTATACAGGGCGTCCCACGGCCATGCCACATGGAGGGAAAGTACCTTAAATATTGTAGATTGAACATTTTACTGAAAGAAGACATTATTTAAATTTAAAAAACAATTTAAACTGCATTCATAGAAATTTAAATAATTACATGGTTGAACCGGGAATCGAACCCGTTACACGAAAAAAATTATTATCCTGTAGTTTTATCATACCGATCTAAAGGCTTTATCATAAGGATTTTTTTTTGCTAAATAACATAGTGTCTGAAATAAAGGGAAGACCATGAATTTTAACATTTTAACACAAAACGCACTTAAATTATAATAGGGAAATGATGCGTAGGTACTTCTCAAGTGGTGAATTTCAGTTGTTTGTTTTACGGCAATGCCAGCTTTTCTGAACTAAATTTCACATTAAATGTTAAAATTCATGGTCTTCCTTTTATTTCTGACACTATGTTATTTAGCAAAAAAAAATCCTTATGATGATGCCTTTCGATCGGTATGATAAAGCTACAGGATAATATTTTTTTTCGTGGAACGGGTTCGATTCCCGGTACAACCATGTAATTATTTAAATATCTATGAATGCAGTTTAAATTGTTTTTTAAATTCAAATAATGTGTTCTTCCAGTAAAATGTTCAATCTACAATATGTAAGGTACTTTCCCTCCATGTGGCATAGCCGTGGGACGCCCTGTATATACAATACACAAGCCAATAATTTTTTTTTAATTTATAATCAACTAGCTTCCGCCCGCGGCTTTGCCCGCGTGGAAATAAAAAGTAGCCTATGTTCTGTCTCAGGGTCTAAAGATTGTCTGTACCAAATTTCATGAAAATCGGTTGAGAGGTTTAGGCGGGAAAGCGTAACAGACAGACAGACAGACAGAGTTACTTTCGCATTTATAATATTAGTAAGGATAAGGATAGTAAATAACTCTATATATACTGATACTAGATATTGAGCTGTTTAGGATACATAGTGTAGTAGTTATAACTTGGAACGTAACGAGTTCTATAAAATGTTCTACAAAAAATCTTATTGCACTTAGCTGCCACCATACATTCACAGCGATATTTAAGTATGAGGTAACACACCTCTGGATATTCTATATATTAATTTATAAAGAAAAAGTATTAACCCTTATTCCCGGGTACCTTAATCACAAAGTAAGTACGATGTGGAAGGCTTCCATAGTTCTCGAGAGTTTGCATATCAATTACTAAGTCTTCCCCACGAAGGTCATTTAGTCTATGAGTACAGAATTTGCGATTCAATGAAGTCTGCGAGAATTGGACGAGAGAAGCAATTGTATCGTCTATACAGGATGCTGCATATGCTAGCATCCTCTTTGTGAGCAGAATACAAAGTTTTACAAGTACTTTATCCGTTGTATTTATTTAAATAAAGGCCTACATCTAAAAATAAACAATTAGTTCTTCTAATTATAGTTTTTATAATGGACGTTGTGTTTATTATAAGCAATTCGTCCGTGTCAAGTTTTCTGTACAATTTCAAAATAAAAAAAAAACACGTTATATATTGTAATGGCGCCATTTTGTAAACCAAATAAATATTGTTTGATAACATTACGCTTATACCCGCCAGGTATTACTGCTAATAATTATAGATACAAGACAAATCTAACGTGTCACATTCTTTGTAACTGTTTTTGAAACTGCTACCAGCACATTTAAATATATTTTAGCACTGTGCAGCTACAAAAAAACAGTTGCTTATATAAATACCATCTTTAAGCTGGCAAAACTATATCAATATCTTACGGTTTTGCTTTTACTTTTCTAGCGTAAATCATTTGCCTTTATCTTTGTAATCTGAGGATTGTAGTTATCAACATATTAGGGAGGACATCCATTACTGACTGACTATAGACAGTGCAGATAAGGTCCTAGAGGACCCTTGCTTGGGTTATAAAGATAACATTATACATGCTTTGGAAAGTAATTTGATCAAAGCTATTTGTTCAACAGTAATCCATTTATCCATGGAGAATGGTCGAGGCAAGGAGGGCAAATATGTGGGAAAATAGCTGCAAAAGTGTACAGCTACTAAATTTTTTTTTATAACGGGTGGTTAAATTTCAAGGGCCGATGTTGATTTTGAATAAAACACAAACTATTTAAGAAATGATTGTAATTTTATGTTATTATGATATATTGGTATTACTCAATTATGTATGGAATAAAATATCGGCCAAATGGGCGCCGGGACCACGGAGGCACACCTCCAAATTTTCGATGACCCTGACGCATAGTGGGAGGTTCTATGCCGTTAATGTGCCGAATTATCTCATCCTTTAGCTCTTGAATTGTTGCTGGCTTATCGACGTACACCTTTTCTTTCAAATAACCCCAAAGAAAAAAGTCCAACGGTGTCAAATCACATGATCTTGGCGGCCAATTGACATCGCCATACGTGAGATAACACGGTCATTGAATTTTGTTGCGCAAAAGAGCCATTGTTTCGTTAGCTGTGTGGCAAGTGGCACCGTCCTGCTGAAACCACATATCGTCAACATCCATATCTTCCAATTCGGGCCATAAAAAAAGTTCATTATCATCTCATGATAGCGAACACCATTCACAGTAACTGCCTGACCGGCCTCATTTTGGAAAAAATCTCTGCATGGTTCAAATTGAGTAAGTTTGAAATAGAGAAATGTCAAATAAAATTCGGAAAAAAACTTAGCGTTTAGGTGTGGTTCACATTCAACATCGGCCCTTACAATTTAACCACCCTTTACTACCAAGTTGGCAGACAAGCATGCGGCCCACTTGGTGGAGAGCGGTTACCGCAGCCTATGGACGCCTGTAGCATCAGAGATATTAACTGCGTGCTGCCGAACCCTTTAAATGCTTCAGAATACCCTTTTAGAATAAGCCCATGCTATTATAGTCCTACATATAATATGTGCTATAGTTATACCTACATTGAGTAAATATTATGAAACAATTTGTAACTATAAATTTCAGTGATCTCTAATGAGACTAAGCTGTTCCCAATGTCTTTCAAGGCGCGTTGACGTAGTAAGATGACGTGAAATTTCAAAAACTGTTAGAGTTATAACTATTTTTTTTTATTTAACCGTTTTTTACGTTATCTCCGTATAGTTTACATACCTAACTAGCTTTCCGCCCTGCGGCTTTGCCCGCGTTTTACACTTTCCCGCAATTTTCTTTGCTATAAACGTGTAAATAGCAAAACCGTGGAAATCGGTTCGTGCGTTCTGGTGTTATAGCGTCAGGAAGGAAAACCCGACTTATTTTTATATAGTAGAAGATAATAGTCTATAGCATTTCTCGATAAATGTTCTATGCAATATAGAAATAATTAATCAAATAAGACCAGAGTGTTTCAAGAGATTTGCGCGTTCAAACAAACAAATAAACAAACTCTTCAGCTTTATAATATTCGTAAAATATATAATAGTAGAAGAAATATGGCGTAAGTAAATTATCAATATAATTATGTATGTATAATACTGTAGTACAAGAACTTAATTTATTTTATTATGTAGGATAATGTCGTTTCTCGGTGAAGGCAAACTGGATACTCTGACGTTTACGCGATAATATAATAAAAAGTATAGTGACAAGTACAATAATTCGCAAAATAGCTAAAACTGACGGTTTCCTCACGATTTTATGCTTGAAAAGATAAAGTAAGGAAAATTTATTTTAACTTTTAATAAAATTATAGTTTTTTAGCCTTTGTATAGTTTCACTTCAACACTCACACGAGTTAGCACATAAGCAATACATTTTCGACTCTGCGCCTAAGCAATTAAGTGTCAAGCTTTTCGAAACTATGTTTCAAAGGAATTCTGCTTCTCATTAAGGTTGCAAGAGGCTCTGTGCTGAAAACGTCTGCTGAATATCGCATAGTATCCAGGCTATAGGACGGAAGTTTTACGAGGTTTTAATGCATGTTTTTCGAAAGCAAACAAAATTTAACCCTGGACTTTTAACCTTCCCTGGGCTACGACTATTTTAAAACCAGCAAATTAGTTTCTATAAAGGGTAGTTCACTTAAAAACAAAGTTTAACGATGACACTCATTTTCAAACTTTTCGTGAGTTACATAATTCATTTTTAACTGCTCGCGCTCGCGGTAAAGCGAGGAGACGGAGCACGGCGGAACGCTAAAAAATACTACTCTTGTTGTGGTCGAAACGTTGACAGTGTTTTAACTCCTTCGTAAATATAAAATGATTACACTCTTAGCACACTCTTTCTTAAACAAAAAGTAAGTTTGGCTGACTCAATCACTAATTAGTTCTGCAGCGTTGCAGTTATCTTCTAGCAGTGTAGTTGTAATTTGACCTAGTTTAGTCGTGGGATCGTTTGTGCACTCTAAAGAACCCTTTGTACAAAGTAGCAAGAGAACTCATTTCTGGGAGCATCTATGCAACGCTGTAATTGTGTTGTGTGTGGTACAAACTGGGGGCTTAGCAGGGATGCGGGAATATGCATGGAATATTTTTTAATCTTGTATAATATTATATAGATTCAATTATAAAGCCCTGTTTCAATATATAGCAAATTTAAATAGCACGACATAAATGTTTTAAGAATGCAATAAATAATAATGTTATCTATGTTTATTTTTGGTCTTGAACAAAATAATAAACGACAACGTTGCCTAACGATCGCTTGTTCAAAGCTCATGTTGTTATAACTGAGCTAGTTATTTATTTAAGGTGCAATTTACAGAAAGTATTTTTATAAAAATCTTAAATTTCTTATCCGTCACTAGAAGGCTGAGTGTCCAGAGTGCTGGCGGTATTGCCTCGTTGAAAAGCAAAGCTTATTTAGTCACCAAAATAGGAGCCACCATTCCTATATCACCTATGGGCTTAATTAGAAGCTTAGCAAGATATCTCTTCGTGGATCTGTACTTTCCTATGCTTTATACCATAGCTATAATCTCTCTGATTACTTGAACAGATTTCAATCAAAGTTCAACAACGCTTATTGTGTTGAATGAGGGCGCCTGAGATCACACTTTTGTAATTTGAGCTCCGACGCATTTCTATGAGGGCTTTATCATCCCGAATGACTACAATAACCCTAATCTTCAAGATGAAAAGACATCGTAAGATTTTATATTGGTTCAACAGTCAGATAATTTTGAGTTAAATAACCTATTATTTCTGGTGAAATGTGTCAACACTACAGCATAACAAAAATGTGATTTAACATTTTAATCAATTATGTAAAGGACACGTATTTATTCCTGAAAGACCAAGAATCCTTGCTGGTATCATTCGAGTTGTGAGTAGTGTGGATGGATGATTCGTCACAATTTCAAGCAAATACTAGGTACTCAATGGATAATAATGAAACTTTTAAATTATTACTTTTCATAATTCAGAAAAACACTCGGGATGGACAAGAAGTTTTTGTTAAGTAATTATAACAATTTTTCCTATTTTCTTTACAGAAAAGGTCAACGGTGATGCAATGACACAAGCGCACGAACCTCTCAATATCATGGATACCTCCCAGAATTACTCCACTGCAACGAAGAGAGGCGTCTACCTCTCAAAGTGCCTGCTCACAGTAACTGTAGTGGTATTCGCCCTATCTCTCGTCACAGTTTCACTTCTGGTCTACAACTACGCAGCCTGTCCCATACAAGATCAACTAGCCAACGTCAGCAAATACGAACTATGCTACCACTGTGATCAAGCTAGACTCTTTTACCTCACAACAGAAAGCAGTAAAAGTGTCATACCCCTAGAACCAACCGAAGTAAAACCTCGAGAACTGCGGTTACCAACGCATGTGAAACCGGAAAAATACTATCTTCGCTTAGTGCCATATATTTATGAAGGAAATTTTACTTTCGATGGTGAAGTTAGTATAGTTCTGTATGTTGTGAACGCAACATCGGTTGTAAAGTTTCATGGGACTGAGTTAAAAATCAAAAAAATTAAACTATACAGCAAAGATGATAGAAAAGTGATTAAAATTTCGGAGGGACTATCAGATTCGTCAACAACTTTCAATACACTGTGGTTGGAAAAGAAACTAGAAGCTGGAAAGAAATATGTATTGAACATTTCATTTACGGGAACGTTGAATGATAACTTGCAAGGGTTTTACAGAAGCTCATATGAAGAAAAAGGGGTTAAAAAGTATGTATGAAATATTATTAGGAACTAACCTACTTGCCGTCAGTTAGATTTGCGATTTTAACGTTATCTGCCGTCATATAGTTTATATAACATAGCCTTCCTAGAGAAACACTGATAGAATTTTCAAATTGAACCAGTGGTTCCTGAAATTAGCGCGTTCAAATAAACAAACTATTCAGCTCTACAATATTATATGTAGTATAGATGATAAGACGTTTTGTAATGGCACAATGCCCATTTTGTTAGACAGGAAGATCACGTGAGAAGCGGTAAGCTCATTAGGATGTTGATAATCAGGTTCAAGTGGAAGATGTTGACTAAGTTGACACGACATTCATTCTGTGAATTAGGTACAACACTTAAGTTGATGATTTTTGTTACTATTATACGGAAAAATGTACGAATTCTATGAATAATATAAGACGTACTGACGTACAACTTATAACAACGTTGAGTTATAACTCAAGATCAGTGAATCGGTTTCATAAAATTACAAAAAATGGCTATGATTTTAATATATTATATTACTTACTTACTGCTGCGGCGCAACGACCCGAAGTGGATCTTGGCCTCCGACACCAAAGACCGCCAGGCTGCTCTATCCCCTGTCATTGCAGACCAGTCATCGGCTTGCAACTCCACGAGATCCTTCAGCACTTCAATATATACCTTCAATATATTATATAGTATATCAGAAATCTAGCACCCGTAACACAAGCTTAGAGCTTATTACGGGGCTAGATGTGGGCTGTGTGAATTGTACAGCAATATAATTTATGTATTTATTTATAGATTACATTCCTGCGACGGTTATTGCATAAAGTATAATTTTGTCATATTCAATTTGCAAAAGGACCTGTTCCTCAAGGTTGTTAGCGTCCCTTTACGTTTCCTCCCGTGGCAAATGTTATCTAAGCTGTGTCGTCAAGGTCAGGCATCGACCTTAGAAATGTCACTTGGGAGAACAATTACGAGAATTTTCGGCACATTTTACTACGGCAATGGGTTCTCAGAATTGGCACATCAAAACAACGGATTCATCGTATTAATCTGTCTAAGATGAAAACAGAAGTTTTCCTGAATAACATGTTTCTAAATTAACCTACCATTTTCTTTTTATATACGTAGAGAATAATGTTTTGAGATATTATACAAGCGTACATATTTTTTTCCTAGCAAAGTAGCATGATTGATATGATGATTCCCCTAATATACTCCTTGATGGCATAATAATTAGAATTTAAAATTGAACGCACGTGTAAATATTTCAGGTGGATTGCAGTGACACAATTTCAGGCAATGGATGCCCGTAGAGCCTTCCCTTGCTGGGATGAGCCGGCACTAAAAGCTCGATTCACAATTAGTATCGCTCGACCCAATAACATGACCAGCTTGTCCAATATGAACCGTGTTAGAAGCGAGAATCAGTGAGTATGGTCTATTTAAGTTTATGTAAAAGATTTCGGTTTAGAATACAACAAGAGGGACTCTATTTTTGTCATTATTTTCAGCATAGCATAAGTAAACATAATGGACTCTACACACCAAAGCCGGCGGCCCGCCGGCACAGCCCGGCGGCCTAACCCGCCGGCCTTATTTTGTACTAAATAAAGCCGGCGGCCTACAAAATAAGGCCGGCGGGTTGGGCCGCCGGGCTGTGCCGGCGGGCGGTGTGTAGAGCGCTTTACAAGTCTTAATGTGATACATGTATTTTACATTCCCAAAAATTACTTAGACTAATAAAAAACTATAAATATATTTACGAATTACAGGCATGTACAGAATTTTAATTAATTTTGCACAATTTCAGCAAAACTCTGAAGAATTATGTCTGGGATCACTACGCAGAATCTCTACCGATGTCAACTTATCTAGTAGCCTTCGCTATAACCGACTTCGTCAATATGACCACAAATAACTTCTCCGTTTGGGCGCGGAGAGAGGCTCTGCCGTCTGCGGCTTTCGCGCTGGAGATCGGCCCTAAGATACTAAAGTTCTTAGAAGATTACTACAAAATCAAGTTTCCGATGCCCAAGATTGATATGATAGCTTTACCAGATTTCAAGAACGGAGCTATGGAAAACTGGGGGCTGCTTACTTACAGGTTAGTACTTTATAAGTAACACGGAAATAAGATTTTGAATTTCGAAGGTAGAAAAACCAAATTCTTTGTACTAGGCACTTTTGTACTATTATCATAATACATTTTAATGAAAATATCATGTAGGTAACACTTTTCGTATTATGTATTAACTCAAGGATCTATTGGATCGGAATTATAAGTGCAACATTTCTTACTGATCGCTGACAATAACAACATTATGAGAATAACAAATCGTGTTAAATGTGACATTTCATTATCACCCTGTTGTGTAGACCCACCATCAATCAACCCCACTGGGGTAACAAAGTTGGGGGCTCGCCCAATTGCAGTCTGATGGCAACGTTCGTGACCAATTTTAATTAAATTTGTTGCAAATTGATTGTTTATTAGATTGCGTTTTACTTTGCTTTTGTATCTTTCTATAGGTAAATTTTTAAATCAAAGGTTATTGCGTTTTTATGACCCTTTTTTTCGTTCCCAATGCTGGGGCACAGAGACTTCTCTCTTGGCAAGACAGATTTTAGGCCTTCATTCAATACGCTGGCCAAGTGCTGGTTGGTTGTAACTAGTGATCACGTGTAGTCTACATAGATCATTATCTTTCTTCGTATATTTGGTATCTAAATAAAAAAGGCAGGACTTTCCAAAAAGTATTTATTATGATAGAACGCCTGTTTCAGAGAAATAGCAATGCTGTACGAAGCAGGAGTGTCAGCGACGTTCGATATGGTGCACGTGGCGCAAGTGGTGGCGCACGAGATAGCGCACCAATGGTTCGGCAACCTGGTGACGCCTCTGTGGTGGCGGGACCTGTGGCTGAACGAAGGGTTCGCGACTTATGTGGAATATGTTGCTGTTGATGCTGTAAGTATAGATTGATATATTGTAAGAGGATCCGGGTTAAATTCTTGCAGATAAAACACACTTGTTGCAACGACGCAACGGCTTGTGAGTTTCGTCAGGAACGCCTTTCAAACCTCTCCCATTGTTAGGCGTTTGTGCACAGTATAGAGAAACTAATGTTTTAGCAACTCAGCCTTAAGATCTTACCTATTTAAATGTTACACAGCTTGAAAATAAAGTATATTTCCTTTCTTTCTTTAACCAAATGTAGCCCATTTAACAGAATGCTTAGACAGTGGTATAATAAACTTTTTATATTGCAAATTTTAGGTAAGGAAGACTTGGAATATAACGGAGATCTGCATCTTAGACCAGGTGCACAATGTCTTCCAGTTGGATGCCCTGAACTCCTCGCATCAGCTGTCGGTGGAGGTGGCTGCCTCGGAAGAAACTGATGCTATATTCGACAAGATCTCGTATGGAAAAGGTACACTGACCTCATTGAAATACAAATACCTAATATTTTTTGACTACTTTATTTAGCTACTTAATATATTTTGGAGTACCTACCTTTGTGTTTCATATCATCATCATAACACCCCTATTCACGTTCCCACTGCTGGGACACAGGGACTTCTCTCTTGACGAGAGAGATTAGGCCTTAATTCACCACGCTGGCCAAGTGCGGATTGGTGAATGACACATGTCCTTCAAACTTTTTAAAGTTCTCAGAACATGCCGGTTTCCTCACGATGTTTGCCTTCACCGTTAGAGCACGTGTTTTTAAAGCACACATAATTTTCCAAGAAGAAAAATCAGAGGTGCGCGGCGGGGTTTGAACCCACGACCTTCGGAATGAAAGTCGAGTGTGCTCCCACTTAGCCAACACGGCCTTTTTCACCTTTGTGTTTACTCGCTGTTATATAGTAATAACTTTATTGTATGTCTTCTGCTTGATTTCCAATACCTACCATATTTACTTGTCTGAACAACAATCACTTCCCAAAAAACATGCACCAATGTGAATATAGAATTTGTGTGTGTAATTCGATTTTCCCACAGGATCAGCGCTTCTAAGAATGCTAAACCACGTGCTCACCGGCCCAGTCTTCAACTCCGGAGTAACCGACTACCTGAAGTCCAAGATGTACGGCAACGCTGAACAGAAGGACCTGTGGAGCGCTCTGACCGCGGCTGCGCGGGAGAAAGGGGACTTCGACGCTGATGTGGCTGTCGTCATGGACTCTTGGACTCTTCAGACTGGCTTCCCAGTGCTGACTGTCTCGAGGGATTATGATACTGGAATTGTTACCTTTAGTCAGGTAAATTACTTTATGATTACTTATCTATTTACATACCGTTGTAACAAAATGAAATTATGTATCTCATGAAAATTATGAAAGTGGAAAAATTGTGACAGTTATATTAAATTCCTAAAGATATTTATTTGCTTAAATCCTAAAGATCACTTGGACAAGAAATGTTTAACTTTACCACAAGATGGCATTACTAGTATTGATTTTACTTTAATTGTAACTTTTATGAAACAACGTATGTAGGTATAAAGATTATGATATCACGTCTAACTTTTATCATTTGACGCCATTTTGTAATTATTTTTATCAATCGTTACATTGTAAAGTAAAAATCTAAATCATAAATTAACTCTATCGATGTGAGCAATTATGATAACGCTGCGGCAATTTTCTAGAAATGTTCAAGGCTTAGACCCTTTTATTGCCGATAAAAATGGATGAACTAGTTATGTCCTGTTAGAAAATTGGCATTATTACAAATCATAAAACTGATCATAGATATCTGTGTATTTAATGAATGATTTTATTGACTAAAATCACTTTTTAATTTTGAATAACTTTAGGTTGTTTTAATTCGACATGATTAGATCTGACGCTAGTCAGACTATTTGATCTTATAAAATTATCATTATTTAGGTACTGTAAAAAAAACTTTTTATCGTGTAGATAAAAGCGTAGCAAATAAAACTTTTATTATTATGTTAATATATTATTTGGTTAAAAATAAATTAAGTGACTTAATTTGTCAATTTGTCCTACATCTTACTGTTCTATGTCTAATTTTGGATAATTTAGCAAATACAGATTCTCAAAATATCTAAAAACGGTAGATATATGACTTATTGAATATATATTTCTAAAATTAAACATGTAATTCCAGGAACGATTTGTACTTATAAATGACACGGAGATATCCAAGAACTCTCCAACTTGGTGGATCCCTGTATCATACACCACAGCTTCAGAAAAGGACTTTGAAAACACATACCCAAAGGTTTGGGTGACAGAGAAGCAAGTCACCAGCAATGTGACTGTGAAAGCAACTGACTGGCTTTTAGTCAACATACAGGAAACAGGTAACTTAAATTAGTAAAGTTTTATTATAGTATAAGCACCTCTATTTACGTTTCCACTGCTGAGACAGAGGGTCTCCCTGGACGAGAGAGATTAGGTTTTAATTCATCACACTGGTCAAGTGCTGGTTGGTGAATGTCTAATGTCCTAACTTCTCAGCATATGCCAATTTCTTCACGATGTTTACTTCACCGTTAAAACACGTGTTTATAAAATAGGCCAATGTAAGTAACATCGGCCTATTTTGTAATATAAATACCGCGGTGTTGGTCAATTATCTGAATTGATTATTATTAAATAAGGATACCGTTTAGTCTTTGGTAGAAGGTCTGATTATAAAATAAAGACAAAAGATGCAAATAATATTTATACAATAATCATTCATAAAATTCATTAGATTTTCTTTAAGAACATTGTAGTGTACGTGCACTTATAAAGAAATCAAAACGATAAACAGGTTAAGATAACATTAGTCTAAGCCAAAATCATGACTATCTACTAGACTTTGACTATGTAGATATTTAGTAATCATAATTAAAGTATTTCCTAATCTTATCAGAGTTAATGAAGCATCACGTGTGGCTAACGTACCAATTACCAAATCTTATTAGATTGATTTGTATCTTTGCTTACGTACATTAGATAATTTAATTCATAATACTAAATACTTAAGTCTATTTAAATTAAAAAAGATCAAGGCTGAAGTAAACATAAAAAATACGAGAAAAATACATTGTAAAATACATTCGAGATAAAAAAAATTAGGCCGCTGGATGAAGCTAGTAGGTATGACCGATTATTTCACAAGTCACGTGCTCGATACAAAATTATTGTAGGTACTAAATTGTGAAATCGTCACGTAAGCACTGATAATATTAGTCTAGAAAATATCTTAATTTTAATCCTTAAAATTGGTTCATGATAAGAAAAATGTTGTGTCTGGCACATTTATAAAGAAAATAATAATGTTAGGTATATAAAGAAAAATAATGATTTATTTGTTATGAAGACGCTAATAAATCTATGTCTAACTATAGCTATTATTGACAAATGACAAATAAATAAACTTTCATATTCGAGTATTCGTTTAATCGTTCATAGCATCCACTTAAACTTATGTTTCTTCAAATTAGGTTTCTACAGAGTAAACTACGATCAAAGAAACTGGCGCCTACTAATCGAGCTCCTCAAAGATCCTGAGCATTTCCAAGACATCCACATCATCAACAGAGCTCAGATGATAGACGACGCGATGAACCTAGCGCTGACTGGCAGGTTGGATTACAAAACAGCGTTGGACGTCACAAGCTACCTCGCCCATGAGAGGAGCTATGTGCCGTGGAAGGCAGGACTTTCGGCTCTCGGGTTTATTGATACCATGTTGTCGAAGGGAGCACATTATTTGGAATATGGGGTGAGTTGACTTAGCTTTTTAACAGCAGTTGTTGATTTATTCAGACCTGCGGTTTCATGCGTCAAAAGATGCTTTAACGTGTTCTTTAACGTTAAATTAAAACTTTTCTGGCAAAATACAGTCAAAAAACTGTAAATAAATTAACCTAATTATGAGGAAACTTGTGTATCATTAATGCATCCAAAAACTATCAATAGATGGCGCTACTAGTAAGTAAAATTATGAAAAAATAAAACGATAATACAAAATATATTTGAAGATAAGATAGATGTCACTATGTGTCCTAAACTAATTGGAATTTCAGTTTGGGTAAAGTACCGTTATCTAATCCAAATATGCAGGTGTATGAAATAATATAAAATTTATAGATAGCAGGAGAATACAAAATTAATTAAAGTGTCATCCTTATTTTCTTATCTAAAAAAACACATCCCAAAAAAGCAATTCTTAATTAATCATAATTATTATATCATAATTAAGCTATGCAGCTGTACTCGTCATCTCAAATTTGCCAAATGTTATTTGTACAGTTAGGTATAGTAAAACCATTTCTAAAATGAACGCCCCTCCACCGAATTCTGTATTTTTTTTCTGTGTATTCTAATTCCTCTCACACGTTGAAATCATCACGGTTTTGTGGAGGGGAGTTCATTTTTAGAATGGTTTTACTATACTTACTTATACATAATTCTAATAAAAAGAGGTGTTTTTACAGGGTAGAAGTTCCCGCTTAGATGCTAAGTTTTTATAATTTACGTAACATTTTTTTTAGCGTTATGTTCTTCGTCTCCTAAGCGGGGCAGTACAAGAAGTAGGATGGGAGATTTCTGCCAACGAGAGCGTCATTCGATCTCAACAGCGTGTGGACCTCCTCGCCTCAGCCTGTCACTTCGAACACCCAGATTGTCTGGAGAACGCTGTCAGGATGTACGCTAACTGGATGCTGGCACCCAACCCTGACTCTAATAATGAGTAAGAACATATTTGTTTTACGTTTTCAGCTTTTAAAGTCCACATTTTATTATAAATCAAATAGAAATATCACTTTTATAGGATTGGTCTTTGAAACTATCGTATTGTTAAATTAAAACACTGAGTCCTCAACAATGGAATACTGTGTCAATCATATGACAAAATTTAATAGAGACAGAGAGAGTCTTTAAATGTTTGAGTCTTTAAATCAATAATTATTTTCATATTCTTGAAAGTTGCTTGCAAAAGGCTGACTGCATTGTCTTTATTTATGTTTTTTATAATTACATATATTTTAAATTCGCAACTTATTTCCAGGATCAGCGTCGACCTTCGTGGTATTGTGTACTGCGTCGGCGTCCGCGCCGGCGGGTTGCGGGAGTGGCAGTTCGCGCACGCGCGCCTCAAGAACGCCTCGCCCTCGGAACGACATCGCTTGCTGTCAGTCCTGGGATGCACTACTGCACCACATTTGTTACACAGGTTGGTTCAGTAATACTCATTATTATCATCAATTCAGCCGACGGACGCTCAACTATTGGACGTGCTTACGTCTAGCAGTTGAGCGTCCCTTGGCTATAAATTTATTTGTTGAGTAGAAGGTACCAAAACAAAATCATCACACTATACCATTACACCTATATTATTATAAACCTACATACATGCTTATTTAGCCACATCTCATCACGAATTCAATGTTACCCTTCAATGCCTACCTTAAAGTCGCTCGTAAATTAAGATTTTTAAATTTCATAACTCATGTATAATAAAGTGGCAAAGTAGTGTCATTTGTACCTTTGATGGTACAATAGACACTCCGCCAATGCGCCGTCTATATAGCTTATTTTACATAAACTCAATAAGGTAACCTAAAATGTGTCTGTTCTCATCCAGTCTTTAAAAATATATATGTTGTGTATTAGATATCTGGAGCAAGCTCTCCGCAACGACAGCGGGATCAGAAAGCAGGATCTAGTGCGAGTGTTCTCCGCCGTCGCCGGGACGCCAATCGGGCAGCCGATCGCATTCGACTTCCTCAGAGAAAACTGGACCAAACTGAAGACATTGTTAGTATCTTCTTACATGGTTTTATCGTAAGTTTGAAGGAAAAACGGAATGTAGGAAATCTGTAGGAAAATACACAAGTATTTTTGTTTTTCCGCTTGATAGGAAATAGTTTAACTGGTTTTGTCTGAGTGACTCGCTTAACCAAAACTTCTGACGGAATCCAAGGCTAACCTATAACAAGAATAACCCTACTGCTTTTTGAATGTATGATTTCAAATAATATAATTCATACTGCAATCTCAATATGGGTAAAGCTTAAAGCTTGTCCTAAGGATATACCTAATATATCTAAGAAATATCTGATATACTTAATACAATATTCTTTAGATCGCTGGTTCATCTTGTTTAGAAACCAAGACAGGTTTCTAAACCAGATCTAAGCGAATAATTTATTGGTTAAGTACATTTCGGGTGCTTCCTATTCGGTGACTCAAAACTGATTCATAAAATATCAGTCAAACTCTTCAAAACAAGGATATAATGTGACACAGAGCCTTTGTATGAGATCATCGATACGATAATTTCAGGAATGTTCAGATTATCTTTATTGATTTAAAAAAGGACGAATTATTAGAAACGAATTCTTAAATCTATCTATATAGACCAAGAGCCTGTGATGGCCAGACCTTCCTTTAATTCACAAGCGTGAAAATTCTTTCATGTGTATGTCTAACATAGGTAAGAATAACCCCCAAACATGAAACCTGGATCGTGGTTCCTTTGGGAGATAACAGGTGTTATCTCCCATGAAACACACATGAAACCTGGATCGCGGTTCCTTTGGGAGATAACACCTGTTATCTCCCAAAGGAACCACGATCCAGGTTTCATGTTTGGGGGTTATTCTTACCTATGTTAGACATACACAAGAAAGAATTTTCACGCTTCAGAATTAAAGGAAGGTCTGGCCAGACCGGGCTCTTAGTATAGACTAATAACCTGTGATGGCCAGACCTTCCTTTAATTCTGAAGCGTGAAAATTCTTTCATGTGTATGTCTAACATAGGTAAGAATAACCCCCAAACATGAAACCTGGATCGTGGTTCCTTTGGGAGATAACAGGTAAAAGGTTGTTATCTCCCAAAGGAACCGCGATCCAGGTTTCATGTTTGGGGGTTATTCTTACCTATGTTAGACATACACATGAAAGAATTTTCACGCTTGTGAATTAAAGGAAGGTCTGGCCATCACGGGCTCTTAGGTTAATAGCTGATAAGCATAATATTTATAATTGAGGTTACGTATTTGAAAAGCTTACCATCTTATCTAACAAAACCTATAAATATTATAGTTACATGCAGTATTCGTTTGTCCATATATTTAACATTGGTATTTAACATTGGTTTGATATTCATGAGGGTTAGCTGCCTTCATAGACGAACAGTGCAAAACGTCATTCCAGACTCCAATAAAACCCTAATACACCTAACATATTTGTAAGCTTCCTAAGTAGGTTTAGGTAATGATGTTCTGTGGTATAATTAAGTCACTTATTTTTTTAACAACATACAAATTAAAAACAGGAGAATCTTCATGTAAATCATTATTTTTATCAGCCTTATTTATCAGATCTATGAGTTTGCATTATTTATTTGACCGTAGTTCGTTGATATTTTTAATAGATGGCGTCACAAGTGTAGGTTGAGGTATGAATTAATGTTTTTTTTGTTCTAGTTCGGGATCTATATCAACAGTGAATTTGCTGCTTAAGATTGTAACTAGAAGGATAAACCAACAACACGAATATGATGAGGTAAGTTAAAATTATGGGGTATTGTTCAAAAAGTTTATACCTATATTATATACTTACCTAATATTTAAATAGTAAGCATTTTTAAAACGGGATTTTTGCTTCATAAAAAGAGTTTTGTTTTCATTTCAAACTAAACAAGAAACTTCAACAAAAGAGTGTGCTTAAATGTTTGAAAAAATGATATACTCGTATTATTAATTGTAATTTTTATTTAGTACTTATTCAAAATAATAATTACAATTAAAATATAAAAGACCCGTATTTTTTCGATGCCAATATAGAAACTAAAACTGATGAAAAGAGTTACTAATCTTATTATTTCGTGTACAGTTAGCAAGATTCCTGAAGGGATCATGTCCGGAATGCGGGCGGCCCGCGCAGCAAGTGCTGGAGACGGTGGCTGCCAACGTGCAGTGGATGGAGCGCAACCACCAGCCCATAGTGGACTGGCTGCTGGAACAGGACAGATGAAACAGATAAACCTTATTACCTAATTGTGTAATTAACCTTAGTAATCTAGATCAATCAACAAATATTTATTGCTTTCAAAATTTTCGTGAGTTATACTATTCATTTTATAACACGGGAACGGGAACGTCGAGAGTTGTTTAACTCCTGTGTAAATACGTGAGTAATTCCCATTTTATAAAATGAATGAGAAATATTTATTGACTCATATTACAAATACCGGGAACGTTGAACTGCAAAAAAGTCAAATATAATAAAAAAGAATTACTTAAAGAATTATTCGTGTATGTATGTCTTTATCTTTCACAAATACATTTATGTATGTTAAACTGAAAAGATTTCAAAGAAAGCTCTGAGTTAAAAATGGACTTATCAACCTTAACATCCATAGAAAGGAGTATTATCCCATAAATTGCATAGTATAGGCGCTTTTATTCTGTTATTGTTCTATGGGTAAGTCAAAAGAGCTTTGTGCACAGAGCTAAGTATTTTTACTGTATCTCAAAAACAGATAAAACGTAGGCACTTTAGGTTAAGTTTAGATAATTAGAATAACAACCCAAATAATCAATTTATTGGTAAATTTCTTACACGTCAAGTTGTACATAAAACACAATGGCAAACAAATTCGTAATGTCAGGAGTATAATAAAATTTTACAAGAATAAATGTCACAAGAATAATTCAAATAATGTATGTAGTACATGTTAAAATTTTTATTGACGTATAAAAATACACCAAAAAACAAATGTCACAAGAATTGAAATAAATTATATTATTAATTAAAATCTGACTAATCATGATCAGATAATTCAGAATCTCATTAAATGTATGTTTTATTGTGATAACCGACACATAATGATTTTTTTAAGATTATATCAATCAAAATCTTTTAATTATTTATTCATCTTCGATTTTGTTTGAGAATATCTGCAATACTTTGTCATATGCACTGCAATATTTTGTCAGATTTTATTTATTTTAGATGATAAAATAGAATTTAAAATTAAACCTATGTATATTTTAGTGTATATGTAAAATGTACCTTATTGTAGCTTAAATTAAGAGCGAAAAATGCGTATTGCTTAGTACTGTAAATAAAATAAATGTGTAATAGTACATTTCTCATCAACTTTATAGGTACTAATAATTATAAGTTATAACTGTATTTGTAAGTTTACAAAATAAAATCTGAAGGTTTTGATGAATTCTTATTTATTTTATTTCAATGAAATGTCCCAGATCATAGTAGTATATAATAGGTACTAACTACTACGGTAGGTGTATACATATATAGGTAGGTGTACGCTACATCCTTTTCAGTTTATGAATAAAATCGACTTGTAGGTTTCAACCCCGAATGTTGTTCACAACATGCCTACTAGTCCTAATATTTTTTTAAATAAACACTTATTCAAAGGGTTAACAAGCTGGTTAGAGGACGAATGAATATAGTTATGTGATAAGAATAATGATATGATATTCCCCCCACGACCTTCGGAATTAAAGTCGGGTGTGCACCCGGCAAGTCAACTCGGCTGTTTCTTACTCTTCCTAAGCCCACATGTTAAGTTTCCTAAAATATGTGGTAAAACTTTAAAATAATGTAGTTAAGGCTCATAATAAAGTAAACACCAAAAACATTAAGTGAATAACCAATTCGGGTTAGTGGAGTTAATCTGAGACCTACACTGCCTCTCTACATCTGATTTTATCTAATTCTATAATTGAACTCAACGAATTAAAGTACAAATTCCAAAATTTCTTACCTGTGTACATGACCTTGAAAACATAGGAAGACACTTCTCTAATTGCCTGTACTTATTTTTCAACTTGTTAACGATAATATCTATGTAGGTACTGTAAAATTATGCGATAGTGATAATTGCTGAGAGATAATAGTCATAGGTTTAGTATCCTTATTTGTGAAGTTTGAGCTACGAACAAAAGCTACCGGCTTAAACATAGTACCAGATATCTCGTCTCGTGGATGTCATCAATCCGACCAGAACTTCATTAATGCTTCTTATGTATTTCTCATAAGGGCAAATTATTTAAAGACTTTATAGGGTGACTTTTGTTAATTTGGCAGTTAAAAGAATAGCAAATCATCAGATGGAATGGACTTTCTATGATAAAATGGATATGGAGCCTAAACCCAGTACAAGTACAGTGAACATCTACAGCTGAAATTATGCATGAAAATTAGAATACAATACAAAGTTGTAACAAGCATTTAAACTTTTAAAGCTATCTGAATTATCATGAACTCGTGCGCAATCATCACATTTCGAAGTATTTATCAAGTTGATAAAAACAAAAAATGATTATTAAGGGATTTGAGATAAAGTGCCTGATATACTATCTACTGATTGTACCTAATAGGGTATATTTCAATAATTTGATTACAATAATCCACTTGGCGTGCGGCTTTCCGCGTTAGTGGATCCGCCATTGATAATTCAAGGTAAGTCGTTTTGTTTCCATTGCTACAAGTGTATTTTTTGTTATCTATGGAAAGCGATAGAGCTTTTATAGGTAGATCATTAGAGATTTGGTTTCTCACTGTATTGTTATTGATTATTGATAAAATATATTTGTCTCCGTGAAGACGATTATGAAAATAAATTATTAATGAAAATTATAGAATATCCAATTGATTGACTTACGAAATTATTAGTTCGAAATTATTAGGTACGATAAAACTAAAGTAACTGAAACTATAGAAGAATATATTTCGTAAGTTTTATTAAAGTTTATTGGATTAAAATTTTAGGTTTAATCCCAATTTCAATGATCGGACTTATGCATGTTAAAAACTTAATATAGGTATACGTAAAATACTAAATTCGTAATTTCGATTGTATTTCATTTTCCTTTGATAAAACTTAGAAAATTTTGGATGATGTCATGCTTGAAATTAAAAATTGTTAAAATCATCATTTATACTTAAGTATTAATAAAATCGATTAGGTTCCGAATTTTATCTGATAATTTTATCACGCTGATAACAGGTTATATTATCAAACTGTATCAATTGTTATCAAATGGCTTATAATAAGCCTTGATGATACTCAATAAAAGTTAAACTTTGAAAAGTTATCGAATCAAGATAGTGCAAAGCTTTAGCAATAAAGTTCATGTTTATTTTTTTAATATTGATTGATTGATTGATTCAGATTTTGTCCGTAAAATCACAAAGATTAACTTGGACATGTCATCACTATCAATCACCCCCCCTTTTTTTTTTTTTTTTTCTTCCCCTGAATTTAATAATGAAAGTTCCCATGCATTATTATCATTTAAATAATCTGAAATTTTATAATAACCCTTCTTACAAAGATTACCCTTTACAATTTTCTTGAATTTATTAATAGACAGTTGGTGAAATTCTTTGGGCACTTTATTATAAAAGCGAACACAACATCCCTTAAAAGAAACTTTAACTTTACGTAGTCGAATACGGGGCAATGCAAGTTTATCTTTATTTCTAGTATTTACATTGTGATAATCACTTTTCTTAGGAAAGTTACTTAAATTCTTGTGAATGTAAACTAAGCATTCGAAAATGTACTGTGAAGCTACTGTCATTATATTTATTTCTTTAAATTTTTCTCGCAAAGATTCCCTTGGACCCATATTATACATAGCACGTACAGCCCTTTTTTGCAAGACAAATATACTATTGATAAGTGCGTCAGCAGCACATCCCCACAGCAGTATACCGTAAGACATTATACTGTGAAAATAGTATGAAAATAATAGCCAACAAAGTAGTGGATTAATACATTGCACTATAAATTAGTATTGTTTTTGTAGATGGCGACGATAAGGCTCATCGTGCTTGCAACAGCATGCGTCTGCGCATTCGCGTCCATGCCTTTCGAGGACCCCACTCTGCCAGCCTCGAGGAACACCATCTTCGCTGACGAAAAGTTCGAAGGAGGAGTTTTCGAACACCTCGACGAAATCGAAGCTTTATCCCGTAACACAGATGCGTCAGCTCGCTTCCGTCTTCCAACTACCACCAGACCTTTTCACTACAACATTCTCTGGCAGATCGACATCACTAACCTCCACATGTCCGGTTCTGTCGATATCCAACTCTATTGCACTCAGGCTGAAGTTTCCGAAATTGTCATCCATGCTGATCAGATGGCTATAACCAGTCTCTCTCTAGCTCTTACTCAAGGAAACGTCAACGTCCCTGTCCAGCCTTTTGTGTTGGAGACAGAAACTCAGTTCTTGAGGGTCCGCCCGACCACTGGTACACTGCAATACAACCCTACCACACCTGTCTACTATACGCTATCTATCCAGTTCAATGCTCCACTCAGAACTGACATGTATGGTATCTATCAGAGTTGGTACAGAAACGAACCCAACAACGTTAACGATCCCGTACGGTAAGAGGTTTTTTTACTTAATAAGCCATTATTTTCTTTGAAATTGTACGTTTGGAAGCTTAACTATATTTTGTTTTAGGTACATGGCCTCAACACAGTTCCAAGCCACTTCAGCTCGCTATGCTTTCCCTTGCTACGATGAACCCTCATTCAAAGCTACTTTTGACATCGTCATTAGACGTCCGACTGCTTTCACCAGTTGGTCTTGTACCAAGATTGTTGAAACTAGACAGACTACTTTTACGTAAGTCTTTTGTAATAAGACACAATTTCTGCTAAATATTGAAAACTGTTTGCCTTACATATAAGTATTAATTTTATTTGCAGTGGTTATGAAGAAGATGTGTACGGCAGGACTCCCATTATGTCAACCTACCTCCTGGCTTTGATTGTAGCTGAGTACACATCTCTCCCTGCACCCCTTGTGAACGGAGAAGTAATATATGAGGTTATTGCCCGACCTGGTGCAATTAGTAACGGTCAAGGTCAATATGCTCTTACTGTAGGACAAGAGCTTTTGAATGAAATGAACGACCACACCGCTAAAGACTTCTACAGCGTAAACTCTAATCTGAAAATGACTCAAGCTGCTATTCCCGACTTCTCCGCCGGTGCTATGGAAAACTGGGGTCTTCTGACTTACAGGCAAGTTTTTCTAAATGCAAGTTGTCGTATACGTTGTTATTTATAAGAACACATATAAGCATAACTCACCGCAGAAGTTTTACGTATAAAACATCTTCAACTTGGGATTTCATTGAATTTTTATCTATGTATAGTTTTCACTACTTAGTTTTTTATTCGAACCGAATACGTAGGCACTATTTTTCTTGCTTTACTCTTGACAACAATATGGTATTCTTCACAGAGAGGCATACCTTATGTACACGGAAGCAGACACTAACAGTTACTACAAGCAGTTGATAGCATACATCTTGTCTCACGAGATCGCTCACATGTGGTTTGGGAACCTTGTCACTTGCGATTGGTGGGATGTGTTGTGGCTGAACGAAGGATTCGCCAGATACTACCAGTATTTCCTTACAGACTGGGTAAGATTTAACATTTAATACCTTCTCTAAATATAATTAACAATTTTCAGATACTTTTAGATTAGATAGATAGATAAGAATTTATTGTATACTTAAATAAACAAAACAATATAAAATATACAGGTAAATAAACTTAACTAATTCTACATTTGGCGGTCTTATCGCTAAATGCGATTTCTTCCAGGCAACCTTTGGATGCAGAATCACGTCAATGTTATTGAATCATATTGATTGAATCAGTGAATTCCATTAGAAATCAAATAAAAAAAATCGGGTTTACTATGAATTAAATACCTATTTCTTACTCAGGTTGAAGATCATATGGGTTTTGAGACCCGCTTTATCGTCGAACAAGTACACACCTCGCTGCTTTCTGACTCCGCAAACAACCCTCATCCCTTGTCTACTGTCAACATTGGCAGTCCTGCGTCTGTGAGTGCCATGTTCTCCACGCTCTCTTACAATAAGGGAGCTGCTATCATCAGACAGACTGAGCATCTGCTTGGTTCAGAAGTACATAGAGAGGGATTAAGGAACTACCTTAACAACAAGTAAGTCAATCAAATAAACTTATCGTTTATCTGTAGATACACTCAATTAATATGAAAAACTTTTACAATAATTAACAATACTGACATTCATATCACTTCAATGCAGTTTAGCATGCTTTTTGCATCATTTTGACCAAATTATTGTGAAAGCTCATACTTACACAAACCTTAGTGGTTTTCTTTGTGCTATTCTTAAACCCTAATCTTTTTTAAATGTTATTTAAATACGATAAATAAATTTAAAAAAAAACTAACTTCTTAAACAGATCGTTTTTTACTTCTTTAGTGAATTCGAAACTGCTCTGCCTATCGACCTCTTCAATGAGCTTCAAGATGTGGCCGTCCTCCGTGGCGCCATCTCTGAATATGGATCTGACTTCTCCGTTGTTGAGTACTACCAGTCCTGGACCGAGCAGCCTGGTCACCCCGTTTTGAATGTGCAAGTTAACCACCAGACCGGAGAAATGACTATTTACCAAGTAAGTCCGTAAGACATTATTTTCACCATCATCATTTTAGCCGTTGGCACAGCTAGGCATAGGCTGCCGTGGATGATTTCCAAATTTGGTGAACTTCCAATTTCTGATTCGATCCCATAGAAAAACCCTCAGCGTAGCCCTCTTCAAGCGAATCTGTGCCTGTACATGAGGCCAATAGTGAAGCGCCACGTTTCGGTTCCGTATGTACTGGCAACACATACTGATTAAAGTCATTCATTAAGCGTTAGATATAAATATTGGGGGGTTTTCAGGTCATCACTAATTTCAGTCATGATCAATCAAGGCCAACTTGACAGATGTGTAAATTTAGGCGATATTGTTTAAAAAAAGGAATGATTAATGCATCAAATTACGAGTATTATTTGACTTCTGAAATGAAGTGTATTATTGTTCATGTTATCTTGTAGCGCCGTTTCAACATCAACACTGGATATTCCCTGGTCAACAACAACAACTACATCGTCCCCATCACCTTCACCACCGCCAGTAACCCCAACTTCGAGAACACCAAGCCCTCTCACATCCTCAGGAAGGCTATCACTGTCATCCCTCGTGGCACTACTGGAGATGAATGGGTGCTCTTCAATATCCAGCAGACTGGTACGTACATTTTTATTTTGGATCAAGATCTTTCAAGAAGGCAGATAAAAATTGAGTTTTTATACATTTAGGACCTCAGTGGTTACAAATATACTGATTGAAATCACGACGACGTCAGACGATTTCAAATATACTGTGTTTACAAATCGTCTAACGTCCCTCTTTCTTTACCATTAGCATAATTTAGCATAAATATAAATATTTTGCGCCAATATTTTTACAGTAAAAACAGAGCCATTCTCTACTAAGTATATCTTATTTATTCATTTATGTTAGGTTTCTACCGCGTGAACTACGATGACTACACATGGGACCTGATCCTCATAGCTTTAAGAGGAGACGCCAGAACTCAAATCAACGAATACAACAAAGCGCAGGTATACATTTATCTAGTAGTTTATAATTTGGCAAACATTATTCGTTTCTTAAACACAATACACATAATGTACTTTGGAGTCTCATCAGTGTGGCCAAAGAAATTTAATGTGTCAACATAATCTACGGTTTATTATTTAGCTTAGCTACAGATCGGCATAGAGCATTTTTAGATATTCATGCCTGAAGTGTGAAGATAGGACTCTACTACTAAGGGAACAAAATCAAAATCAAAATATTTATTCATAAATTTGTAATATTTATTCATAAATTTGGAACATTGTTTGTCCGCCCATCTGTCAGAGGGTCGTATGGTATAGCCCAAAAGAGCTACAAATTATTGAGCTACTTATTAGTGAGGTCACACTCATGAGAGCGAGAGGTAAAGTTGCAAATAATTGAAATATTTTGTTCTACTAGATTGTGAACGATCTCTTCTCGTTCGCGCGTTCCGGCTTGATGAGCTACCAGCGCGCCTTCCAACTGCTGTCCTGGCTGGAGTTCGAGACGTCCTACGCTCCCTGGATGGCCGCTATAACCGGATTCAACTGGATCCGCAACAGGCTTGCCGGTACTCCTCAGCTGGAAGAACTTCACGTAAGTATATATAAATATACACCTACTTACTGCTGTGCTGTGTGTTGTGTTCATAGAAATATACATTATGCTACATTAACATTGGAAAAGCTATTTTAGTTTAACGGCATATTAAAAAGAAATTAATTTAATGTAGTGTAATTAATTTCAAAACATTATTGGCAATCAATTTTTTATTTTCCATAATTCCTGTTAGCCTTAGGTAGTTATAATGGATATAATACTGTAAAAACACTATTATATTTTAATAACTTAGGCCGCCATCACACGGCACTGCACCACAACAACCGCATGCAGTCGTTTATATTTTCCCGCTTAAACCTTATATAAAAAGTATGATTTATCCTTCTCCTGGTTCTTTTCTATCTCTTTACCAATTTTAAGACAGCAATGTTTTAGCCTTTCTTGAGTTATAAATTGTGTAACTAACACGACTTTCTTTTAAAAATATAGATAGACTATATTTAATTGGTTAAAGAGTTTCTATTCCCCCATATTTCAGTGCAGCGATTAATGTAACGTTTTCTCAAACAGACCCTGATCAGAGCTTGGGCCAACACCGCCATCACGCAGCTGACGTACTACCCCTTGCCAAACGAGGACTTCATGGACTCGTACCTGCGCTACCAGCTGGCTACCCACCTCTGCGCCATCAACACCCGCCCGTGCCGTGAAGCTGCGAACGCACAGTTCAGAGCTCTCCTGGACCAGAACACACCGTGAGTTGTAGAATTTCACATGGTTCACTGCAATGAGTTTGTCGTAGACTAGCGTCTACGTTAGAGCTTCTACTTTGTCCTTTTTTATCTTATTACATATATTTCCTTATATTATTACTATATTTCCATCTTATATCGGATAATACCTAGCGTTAAGATCGATTGACTTTATCACGATGACATTGTTTAAAAATACTTTCCCATTTATAGCAAATGCCTTAGTATAAGTCATTTACATCTAACCGCCATCGTTTTCCAGCGTACCAGTTGACAGCCGTAACTGGGTATACTGCAACGGTCTCCGCGAAGGCACCGCCGCAGACTTCACCCAGATGTGGACCCGCTTCCAGACCCACAATGTCTACACCGAGAAGATTCAGATCCTCTCCACCATCGGCTGCACTCCTCATCAAGTTTCTTTGAACACGTAAGTTATTGTTACCCATAACAAAAGATCTCTTTAATATTCGAGATTACGAAAAGTTTGCTGAAGTATTTCATTGTGTCTTGTTTTGTTCATAAACAAGTAAAAATCTACAAATCAAGAACCAAATGTTATTTGCTTACCGGCATGTCTCTGGTAAGGAGAACGAGAAATTGGGGTTCGAGTCTTGCATACTCGTATGTAGTATTGCATTTTATTTTAAACTAAGCTATCACCATTTTGAAAATCGAGAATTACTTACGTAAAATATGACAATATTATGTATATCCGACGTTTTCGTCAAGATGGTTTTCTCTTGATATCTATCAAGAGAAAACCATCTTCAGGTCAGTCGGTAACACGCGTGCGGTGTGGCAGGAGCACGGAGGTAATAATCTTTGTTTTTCCTCCGTGGGCAGGAGTAATTCAAAATTAAAATTAATATAAGTATACTCTCGTAAGTTTTTTTAGTCATCACTTTTCGGAAAGTCAATTTTGTTTTGCAAATGACTTATTTTTGAATGTGTCTTTTCATCTAGGAGGTACAATAACATTCTGAATTGTCAACAGACTCTTGGTCGATATCACGGCACCCAACAACATTGTCCGTCCTCAAGACTACACCACTGCCTTCAGCGGCGCTGTTTCTGGCAACGAGGGCAACACCAACATCGTCTTCCAATGGATCCAAAACAACCTTCCTGCTGTCAATGCTGCGTAAGTATACTGTTTTATTATCATTGATAGGAATCAACACATTCTTATAGGAATCATTACATTACACATTACATTAATTGAAAAATATTATCAATTCGTAAGTAATTTAGTTAAAGTAAAAGAAAGTAGTTTTATGATAAATATGGCATAACATTTTATCTGGAGATAAGAAGTGAATGAAGCTTGTGTTCTTTATTTCGATTAATTTCATCATAAAGTCATTAAACATTTTGCGATCCCATTAGTTCTAATGATACTTCTGTACCATCAATATATATATATATTTATATTTAACAATTCGGTTGACTCACAATTATTATATTTACAGATTTGGTTCTCCAGTAACTCCTCTGTCTTACGTCTCAGCTAGACTAAGAACCCCTGCTGAAATTCTTGCGGTAAGTAAAAATAATAATAGTAAATTAATTTAAAACGCACCTCTATTTATTGTATAATGTTATTTGTTACATTTTGTTTTCTGGTTATAAACTCATATTTTAATAATCAAGGAATTTTCGCAACTGATATAAATTAATAGATGTTTGCCGGACATAATAAACATCGTTTTTGTATTAATCTTATCATATTATTAATTGCAGTTCCAAACATGGGCAAATAGCTCCGCTGACGCATTAGGTACCTCCTACAACGCGGTCTACTCCGGCTCCCTCAACTCAGTGGAGAGTTTGGACTGGGCCTCAGAAACCGAGAGTGACTTCTCTGCTTTCTTCCAAAACGGCCCAGCACCGGTCGCTCTGACCACCGCTGCCCCCACCACCGTACCCCCCGTCGTCACCGTGCCGCCCCCGAACCTTGTCCAGCCAGTCACTCCTAACCTTCCGGAGCCTGATTCCACCGGAGCGGCAGCCGCCACTTATCTATCCATGCTCATCATCGCATTGGCTGTTATTCTTAACATTATTGTTTAAGTAGTTTAGTAAGATGCTGCATGTAATCTAGCAGCAAGATTGCTCCATGTGCCTTTCTCCACCGATCCAATGTAAATAGGCCTTATTTATTAAATAAAATGTAATTTTTATGTTTCGTGTTTTATTAATTTTAGTAATATTGCGCCTAACTGCAATGTTATGTTAATAGCGAATTGATAACGACTATATAATAAAATAATTTATGATAAACTTTAATAAGTTAAATAAATTGACTTAAGTTAGATCATTATGTTGTGCGTTATTGCCGAAGATGAAGGTTTTCGAACAATAAATCCTATTTTCCTCCTTAGCCTTCTATAAACTCGTTTTTTAATTTTAAATTTAACATATTTTGTAAATCCGTAATTAGTCATACATTCAAATTTGCGATTATTAAACAGTTGATCGACTAATTTGTATTGCCGGCTGTTACTAAACCTAATTTTTATCTGAAAAACAGTTCATTATCGGCGATAAACTAGCTTTGTACAAAGTTATCTTAATCATTCCCAATTTCATAGTTATTATGATGTAGGTATTGATAAGCTAGATAAGAAAATGTACTAAGTGATATAATGTATGCTGAGCACCTATTCTCTTATTCATGTGCACGCCCAGCTTGATCATGGTAAGTCGTTTTAAGTATTAATAAATAAATAAACATACATGATTAACATAATGAGTTTCACAAACAAAACTTTCTTATAGACATAGACATAATGTAAAATATTATTTTGAGAACATAGAGTCAGCTTGCATTTAAATGGTAATTATATATTAGTTATATTGAAGTTCGTAGTGAAAACTTTAAAAATAGCTGCTATTAAGAAGTCTTGAGCAAACTAAATATAAAATGGACTTATAAATGCGGCCAGCCAGCATGGTGAATTAAAGCCTTATGTCTCTCGTCAAGAGAGAAGTGTCCTGTGTCTCAGCAGTGGGAACGTAAATAGGGATGTTTATGGTTAGTGCTAGCCACTACATAGTCCAAAATAACATGGATTTAC
Organism: Chloroclystis v-ata; assembly: GCA_963691955.1. NCBI lineage: Eukaryota > Metazoa > Arthropoda > Insecta > Lepidoptera > Geometridae > Chloroclystis > Chloroclystis v-ata. The sequence continues at coordinate 1,453,805 of OY829902.1, read as the reverse complement.
AATTGCCTACAATATACTCGCTTGTATCACTCGTATCATAGAGATGTTTTACTTTCTGTAATGAGCTACATTACAATTTGTTTTTATGACTGCCGGAGAGTGCTGAACACTTTAATGATTATAATGCTTCAAATGTTTATTTCCTTTTTAGGCTGGTCGGTGGTTGAACCTTCTCATAGGGGTTGCCCTTATCCAGGGCATGTTGACCCTATCCCCCATATCTCTAGAGTTGGAAAACGAATGGAAAACGTTCAACGCAAGGATAGACGATCCGAACTTTCGCTTACCCACCACCGCCATACCAAGGCATTATGAAATCACACTAACGCCTTATTTCGACCAACCTCCCACAGGGATAAACCCTTTCACCTTCACAGGAGAAGCTAGCATCTATTTCTCCGCTACCCAAGCAGGTGCAACAGAAGTTGTCTTGCATTGCCATGACATGACTATTGATTTCCTTAGCGTCACTTACCTATCTGCCACTGGTACGACTGTTATTATGCAAACGGGAAATCAGCAATGGGTTTGTGATCCCGTAACTCATTTCTTAAGGATCGGCGTGACTGCATTAAGTACTGATCAAGAGTACACCATCACGACTAGATTTACTGGAAATCTCCAAGATACTATGAGAGGATTCTACAAGAGTTGGTACCGCGATAGTACTAACAACATCAGGTGAGACTTATAACAGAAATCATCTTTATATTCTCATTGTATTTCATTCAACCTGTACCATGTTTATTAATATTATTTGTTTGTTATTTTTTATTGTTACTATGAAGATTTTATGCAATTTTGTATATTCAGGTGGATGGGAACAACCCAGTTCCAACCCGGTCACGCACGGTCCGCCTTCCCTTGCTGGGATGAACCTGGGTTCAAGGCCACCTTCGACATTTCAATCTCCAGGGAACAGTCCTTCAGCCCCACCATCTCCAACATGCCCATAGCCAGCACCAGCCCGTAAGACTTGTATATTAACTTGTTTTCGTATTTTTATTTAACTCCTATTTATCCATTAGGTTGTATGAATAAGAAAGGTTAATGCCTTTCATTATTACATCGTAAATGAAACAGATGTTTTAACAAAAGAATCGTGATAATATTGGAAAGTGTTATGAGTTATTGCAAACTATTTACCTACTATGAATTTAATTGAGTGTTCCAATGTTACATGATCAATTTATTTAACAACTAAGTTTTGTTAATTAAGCTAACGTGCCAATCGGTCTAGGTATTAATTCTTCTGATCTTATCTATTATTTGTTTTGCAGAGTTGTCAATGGTCGCATCACTGAGACTTTCCACACAACACCCAAGACCTCCACCTACCTTCTAGCTTTCATTGTCTCCCACTACACAGTGGTATCTACCAACAACAATGCGCTGAGACCGTTTGACATCTATGCGAGAGACAACATCGGCAACCACGGAGACTGGTCCTTGGACGTTGGCGAAAGGCTTCTGTCCACCATGGAGGAGTACACTGACATCCCTTACTACACCATGGCCACCAATATGAACATGAAACAAGCTGCTATCCCTGATTTTTCTGCTGGTGCTATGGAAAACTGGGGACTGTTGACTTACAGGTTTGTAGCAATTGTTTTTTCTTGAGTATCCGTGCATAAACTGTGCTAATAATTATAGTAGGGGAGCCGAAGAGGGGATTTCGGGATTTACTCGAGCGCGTCAGATTAAGATACTGGAGATAGCTAGTACCCAGACAAGTACCTCCACCAAATATAAAAAATCTATCTATGTTCGAACGTGAATTATAAAGGAACAAAATTTACTTTTGTCAGATTAGGCGAATCACTTTAGATAATCGTCAGATTAAGATATGGTAGAATCAGAACATAAAGATGAACCATATACATCTAAATCTGACGCTCTAACACCTTTGGAAATGCCGATTTTTTGTTCATATTTTTGAAAATGAGTCAAAAAAAATGAGTCGCGATTTTTATTTTTTTAACGTTTACGTACACTCACCCCAATCGTGTAAACAATCAGATTTACAAACGTATATTTTCAATCATATTTCCTAAATTATTTTTAAGTATGTAAGTATGTTAAGCTGATTTTCAATTTATTGAATCTGATTTATAGAATCTATCACTAACTGACGCGCTTAAGTACGTCCATACAACAGTATTTTTTTAAATAAGTTTTTAATTATCTATGGTCGCTTCCCCCACTGATGAAACACATCGGTCTCATACAATTTTTTTCTTCTTATCATCTACCAAATGCAACCCAATAGGTCTCTTTGACGCTCGAGTAAATCCCCATTTAGCATCGTCGCCTCCCGTACTATTATGCCTCATCTGTTTACGTTAGTGTCGTCAATACTATTAAGAGATTTATTTAATTAATACAAGAAGTCTGGTACTCAATACGATTACTGACCATGGAAAGTGTAGTGCTCAATAGAAGTTTTGATGAATATATGTATAATCCTTAAAATTATTTTACTCTTTTCTTGTTAAACTTCCATGTAAAATTCTCATGTTGTACCGTTGTCAATGAATAAGCCAAAATTATTTGCTGACTTTATTGAAACCTAATGCTCATGAGTTATTTTTTTTAACCAGTCTCAGCATTTTCCTTAATATTTTACCTCATGGTCGTTTTTTCTTACAGAGAGGCTCTGATCTTGTACGATCCCGAAAACTCTAACCATTTCTACAAGCAACGTGTTGCCAACATCGTGTCCCATGAAATCGCTCACATGTGGTTCGGGAACCTCGTCACTTGTGCCTGGTGGGACAACCTCTGGCTCAACGAGGGCTTTGCTCGATTCTACCAATACTTTTTGACTGATATGGTAAAAGTCTTGTATTAAATAATATATTAATAGTGCAATCCACGGAAACAGACATATACTTTTATTTCATTTATAAATGCCGCTCGGTGAGACATTTTTAAACCATGAAAACTTATTGGAACGCATTAATGTATTTTGTACAAATTGTTTTTATCTATTTACTAATTCGCCGTCCCCGGAGAATAGAATGGTAATCGCCACTACCTTAGTTTTAGTGTTTTGTCATTTTTGAGATCTGTGGGTGCTAATACATCTGCTCAATTTTTTTCGTAACTCTATTACCATTATTCGCGGAGTTACAAAAAATTACAATACTATTCGACGATTCTACCCATGCCTGAAATTACAAGAATAAAGTTGTACTGTAATATTATCATATTGTATTCACACATTTAAGTATGTTAAACAATAATACAATTATATTCTGGTGAAAATTATTCAACTAAATAATGATAAACGCAGTTATCATTATATTCTCGTTCAAACCCGTGCCTGCGGTTCTTGTAAAGTGTGTTAGTGAAACGACTGTTAAGGTACGGAACAGTAAAACATAACATCTTCATACATTTTGGTGTATAATGGTTTTGGTTGCGTGTTTGATCTAGATGTCTTTTATTTTTTCTAGCTTGGATACAGTAGAAATTTCTTGAGAATTTGTTTCATAGTCATAATATTCATCATTATCACCGGCTGTCTTATCATTATACATTTTATCTGGTTTTATAGAACTTTGCTGAACAGGAATATGGTTTCTCAAGATATTATTATTATTAACAACTTCATCAGAGTTTATTAACGCAGCTGTTGTCATCACGTTTATGTAATTACTAATTTTAACAGCGAAGTCACTTTGGTTATTCGACGAAGCAAAAAGAGACTTTCTTAAATCAACATCTTCTTCATCATAACTATTTTCTCCCTGTGTGTTAGCAAATAATGATTCTTCTTTTGTCATGGATTGTTTATTGCTTATACGTCCTGGAGGTCGAATATCTTCTGGTGTATCAATAATGAATATGCTATGATTTACTAGTGGATGGTCTAAAATATCCACAGCTTTGGTAGTTGAAAGCAAATGCTTTTGTTCCACATAATCTTCATGGACCTCTCCATAGAGAATGTAATCTATAACACTGCTGTTAGAAGCTAAGATCTCTTGAAATATTTCATTGAGAATCACCGTTTCGTCAGGGTATTATTTGGTGACAGGTCCATTAAAGTCGATGTTTCATTTATTTGGTTTCCAGTTCGAAGAGGGTGTTTTTTGAATATTTTGGAACCACGCTGTAACAATTTATCTATAATGATCTTTTTCAATGGAGACTTTGGTGTTAGCTCCGGATGTGAATCCTTTATATGTTTGTTTATAGTTCTAGCTGGATGCGGACGTTCTTTAGATTTTACGAAGAATTCTCTTCCTAGATTATGAGTTTCTAGATCTTTTGCATGGCCATTAAATTTTATTGTCACCTTATTTGGAAATTCTATCTTTTTGTGACGTGGACGAGTCCTTAACATTTTAGCGGGTGTTAGCTTAAGGAAATGATGCAACCGGAATTTTATAACATCAAAGAGTTGATTAGCAACAAAAACTGGGTCAAAGATGAGGAAAGTCAAAAAGTATTATGGACACAAATAATGGAAGTCCCATTCACAGCCATCATTTTTAAAATACAAATATGACTTCGATGCTGAATATTCCCAATTAAATACAGAACCTGTTAAAAAGACACGAAGCAAGCGGGGTACCAGACAGGTAACAAGCCCAAGTCCTCGCTATGTGCCCGAATTGCAAGTGTTATACACTGAGCCGCTTCCAATAAGCAAGGCTCTATATGAAGATCTCATGAGCCTCTGTAAAGCAGGAGATATTCCAAGCTACTATCATGCTTTTTATGAGTCCCTGACGTATGCTAGTATTGGCTCTGAAAGAAATGATGTCGACACTGATGATGATTGAGATGTCGCTGTATTTTAAGTACCTTACTAATTATTATTAAGTGATCATGTTCCTAATTTGACTGATTAAAATTACATTACATATAAGCCCGTTTTGTCTGTGTGTACCTAAGTAAGTAGGCCCCCTTGTCCCTTGCTATCGCTTTTCTCTCATTTAGAAGGTTTGCTAGCAGAAAACGATCTATAGGGTTAAGCTCGCCTGTGTTCATACCCTCTGCCTTAAGTTGTTTGTGCACAATGCAGAATTATGTATAGATTTAAATGAATACCGAAATGTTAGTAAACCTTTTAGGGTACATAACAAAAAAATACTGTTGCTTTCACTTTTGATTTCTTTTTTTCGTTGTTTTATTTGAAAGAAGCATTATAATAATCAAGATACTGATGTTAACTGTGTTACTCGACAAACGTAGTGTAGGACGCCCTCCGACCAGCTGGGATGATGATCTGCAAAGATGATGCGGCAAGCAGAATATAGGGCGTTATGGTGCTCATTAGGCTATGTCCAGCAGTGGACTAGTGTACCCTGATGATGATAATGATCATGGCTGTGATATGTTAAGTATGAGGGCCTAGGTTTTATGATTTAAGAAGATTTTGAAGTAATTTCGTCAATTTAAAGCAATTATTAATCTAAAAACAAAGTTGATTACCATTGGTATAGTTTTATTGGAAAACCAATTAAAGACATTAACAGAAAAAAGTTAGACTATATTGACGAGAAAAGGATGATATTCAAGCATTATCATTATCACTTTTACTGTAAAAAAACGTGGAATAAAATGGTAAGTCACTGGTGCAATAATCGATTTTGGCTAGGAAATACTATGAATAAAATGGTAATCGACATTATACATCTTAGATGGCGATTGATATTCAGTAACTTCTTAATCTTTAAATATCTCGTTTTTGGCATATCTTAGGCGTGTTCCATTGTTATATTCCAAACACATAAAAAATAAGCTTTTCGTAAAGCTGACAATCAACAGTCTACGTCCAGTATCTATCAAGTAATCAATAAAAACATGTTTTTTATTTTTCCTGAAAAGTTGTGTTTTTGCAATTACCATTCTATTCTCCGGGGACGGCGAATTGTATTTAATTATTTTTTGCAATAAAGGAGTGTTAAATAAGAGGACTCAAAGCCAAAACATTTTAACAATATTAATTTAACGTAATTACCAAATTTATTTCTATAATAAATTGCGTTGTATCAGGTGGAGCCTACCCTCGGATACCCGACGCGCTTCATCGTCGAACAAGTGCAAGTGGCGATGGTGTCCGACTCCACTGACGCAGCGCACGCGCTCACCAACCCCACCGTCTCCGATCCCGTGTCCGTCAGCAATCACTTCTCCACCATCACCTACGCGAGAGGCGCGGCTGTGCTGAGAATGACGCAGCATCTCCTTAGTGATGCTACTTTCCGGAAAGCTTTGAGGAACTACTTGAAAGCAAGGTAAGTTTAAAAAGTCTGTTACGCTGTGCATTTTAAACATCATCGCAGGCATGCTCAGGAGATACTAAGTGGTTGTAATTTACGAAAATATTAAAGGAAAACCTTTAAAGCTAGGTAACTTAACGTTTTAAAGTTTGTTGCATAGTGAATATTCCTTTATGCGAAGATAAGTATTTTACAAGCTTGGTTAACAGCACATAAACAAATGTAGAAAATCCACAGACAACAACACAGTCTATTATTTAGTTTAAGAACTCAGAAAGAGGGTAGATGTATTCGTTTGTGAGTGACATCAGTCTTTCCGTAAAGATGGCGCTTGAAATATGTTGAATAATACCACAGAGAATACGACGTTGCTGAGCCCCACCACCTCTTCAATGCGTTCGACGCGGCCGCCTCCGAAGATGGCGCCCTCGCCGCCTACCCTGGAGTCACCATCGAGAGCTACTTCAGGACCTGGTCGGAGACTCCCGGACACCCACTTCTGACTGTGTCTGTTAACCAGAGAACAGGACAAATTACCATGACTCAGGTAAAACTATCATGCTTTTCATTGATAAACAAAACATATGGATATGTATAGTAATTATTTTTAAAATGTTTGGATCTTTGTTTTTGCAAATCAATTATCGAGCCTACCTTATAATATTTAGATAACGTGAAAAAGGCAAGTGAAGCTTTCGGCGGGTCGGCTAGTTGATATATTTAATTACATTTTGTTCGTGTCCGATAGAATTGCTAAACCATCTTTACGTTTCTGCAGTCTCGTTGGGAACGCACCACTGGCTACTCCAGCAGCCCATCCCTGTACCACATCCCGATCACATGGACCAGAGCAGGAGCAGTGAACTTCGAAGACTTGAAGCCGGTTCGCGTTATGACTTCACAAATGGAGACTCTGGATCGTGGTACTAGCGGAAACGAATGGGTTGTTTTCAACAAGCAGGAAACAGGTAAGATTTTTATGATTATTAAAACTTAGATTAGGACCAGACGAATTAGGTACGTTATACACTCGAAATTATCCTTTTTATTGTTTGAATTTTTATCGATTAACCATAGAAATTATGATTTATTGGACAATTTTGTGAGCAAGATTACAGCAACATAAATGTATAGGTATGATAATTATCAAATTTTATCGGTGATTTGGTATTTTTCCTAAAAATATACCCGTTTTTCCCCCGAAGGGTTAAAAACGGTTATTTCGAGTCCAGCCTAGGCTAGACCCACTATGAGATTACGTTCTTTGTTTTCTGTGTAGGTTCGACGTATTTATAACAAACCTTCTCCTTTCCATCTAACCTTCTTGCATATAGCGATGCCTCTTTGTCATCTGCGTCTGTCTGCTTGAGTGACGTGCTAGGATTTCTCTTCAGTACCTTGCGACGGCAAGGGTTAAAAACCCGTGGGTCTAGCCTAGGCTGGACTCGAAATAACCGTTTTTAACCCTTCGGGGGAAAAACGGGTATATTTAGAGGTCCGAGCCATCGGCTAGACCCACTATGAGACTTGTCTGTTATCTGCCGGCGCTCAAGAGAGAAAGAAAGAGAGCGTATTGTGACAATTAATAAAGTATAACATACTTTGGTAAAAACTTTGATAATATTGTTTAGCAACAAAAATACACTACGATACAACAAGCAAAAATAAATTTTATTTTCTATCACTTAGACAGGTCTGAACTCTGAAGTAATTTGATAGACTAATTGTTATGTAGAGTACGACCGGAAAGGTGTACCTACTTATATCTTTGATATAATGCTTTAAAAAGGTCTGTTATTTATATTTTTTTTTCCAATTTCTCGTTTTTTATAAACTCCATCAATATCTAGTCTGCGGTGAGCGACTGCTGCAACTGCGACGGAATACTTCCAGAAGAAGCCCCAAGTTTAGCATCTTTAAATTATTTGGACAACCATCCATCACTTTTCGACTAGCTGCCTGAACTTGTGTTCAGGCAGGACACGTTATAATGAACAAATTATTCAAATTATCTCTAGCCGATCTTCTTGACGCAAAAGTAGAAATCAAATACTTAACCCCAAACAAAATTAATTAAACTTCTTATCCATAATTTACACATAAATAACCAACCAGATTGTTGATGTAAATTAGAATCACAAAGTATTTGGGCCATAGACTTGGGTCAAATACTGGCCAAAATGTAAAAGATAATTCCAAGCCTTCACATGAAATTCGCAATCATGTTAAAAAGTGCACTCGGCGTCCCGAATGAAAAAGAAATAATTTCCAAACCTCTACTGAATCTCTTTCTACTTTGAACTGAATTCTCAACTGAATAACTTTTAGGACATGTCTTACTAAAAAGCGTTGCTTGAAATAGATTCTGACCTATGGAGATTAGTAAAGTACATACCACAGATTTGTGGACCAAAAATTAAGGCTGGAGCTAATCACTCAGATTTATGTAAAAAACCCAGGTGTTCTGGACTAGGATGTAAAGATCTATGAGATTTGATGCAGTCCATTTCCACCTCATGCAGGGCTTATGATACGTCCTGAAAATATTGTCACGCCATGATGACTTCAAAAGACATGGGAAATCTAGAAGGCCATCCTGCTAGAAATTTTGAACCACCCCATATTATCCAAGATTCCTTTAATAAGGAAATAACTCTGGAGTAAGTTTTTTTTTTTTTTTTTTTTTTTGGTCCTCTTTTCGATAAAGTTTTTCTAATATCATTAAAGGTGCCGCTGTTGCCCTCATTTTCAGATCGGACTACCAAACCACCTACTTCCACCGTCCAAATATGATCACGAAAGTCCCCGTTGTACGATACAGGTGGCTGAGAACTTGCGGCATCAGATATGGTGACGGAAAAAACCAAGCTAGATCTCATGCCCATCTCCTGGTGCAAGCCTCTACGTAAGCACCTTCTGGTCTAAGGAAACTATACGGCTGACCTCTCAGATAGGTTGACTTGAGGAGTGCTCTACCTTTGAAATATCTAGAGAGCGATTTCATTTGCTAACGTCCACTCTGGTTATGTCTCTATGTGTGAAAGATTGTCCGCAGTCAGTTACATGATACATCCATCCTGGAAAGTCTTTGGCGGAAAGATGGAGCCGAAGTCGATCGGCAGTTCTAATAATCTCTGTGACTAGATTTAGTAATATCATCGATTTTGTACCACATTATTTTGAATTTAGGCGACCACTGTCTTGTTCTCGGACTGAATAAGTCTGGACTGGATGCACTCCCTCGAGTTATACTGACAAAAATTTAACGCCTGAAGTAACCACCCACATCTTGTCTGCTGCAGTGTCAGTCTTCTTGCCGATGATTCCACACCCCTTACCATTTAAACCACCACATGTCATTTAAAGATTTCCATAAAATCCTAAAGATCACTTGGACAAGTCACTGCACCCGATCCTAAAGCTGAGGCGTCGGTTTTAATAAAGATCACCGCTGCTTCGCGATGTAACGGAGTTGAAATCTTGAGATAGACTAGCCACCAAAGGCATTCTCGAATCGTTTCCTGAAATTGGCAATTAAAAATCCCAAATTCAAAGTTTGGCAAAGGCCATAGGCGCCGAAGTAAGACTAAAATGTAGACAGGTCATTTGATAAAACAGGTCTTGAAATCTTAGCATTTAAAATCTTCTGTGACTTCCGGCTATAGGGACATCATGATAAATTCTCTAAAGTCAAAATTTTTCTTCCCATCGGGTTTCACTTCGAATATAGGCAAACCCGTTGGCGTTGGCCGGTACCGAGGCCCATAGTGTTTGTAGCTCCAGAATTTCTGGTACCGGATAGACCAAGATTTATAAATGCTGTTTCTAGACAAAATAAATTCGGTGTTAATGTTGAGGGTGCCCCTAGGTTCTGCTAGACTTTTCTGGGCTAGCTGCTAGGCTTTCTGGTGTAACATACCGGCGTATAAATATATCAATATTTCTTTTTGAAATTCCAATCGTAATACATACTTATTTTCATTTTTGCCACCCTTCTTAGAGGGATTTTTTAGGGTTTCTTACACCATTATATAAACCACCATGGTTTTTGTAGACCTAAAACACTGAAACTGATGTGGAGGCGTTACCATTAACGCCTGCAAAAAGTTGTCTATCGCAGAAAAAGACAAAGTAAGTTGGTTTTCTGGCGGTCCAACACACATACCGTAGGAGTAGGTCTGATACCGAAAGAAACTTTAGATCAGGACCCAATAAATGCTTTTCATGGCTTCTAATATGCTCTGAGCTGATGATCTCTCGTCTTCTCCAGTAGCCTCTAGGAAGGCCTCCCTCTGTATTAAAAGTCCATGAGTAAAAACTTCCAGGATATGGTCAAACTAAGTTATCATCATTACATCAGATAAAGGTGGATTTACTTTCGAAGCCACAAAAACTAGGGCAGTATGTAAAACTTTTTCTGCCTCCAGGCAGATGACTCAAATATCTCATTAGACATGTGGGTATTATCTACCAACTTAGTGACGGCCGCGTTCAAGGCACTGAATATTTCAGCTTCTTTGCCAAGGTCTGGGCCAAGATGCTTTCTTGTTTGCTTAGAGGTTAAGCTGGAGTAAAAACATTTCATTAGAAACCCTTTCATTATCTATGGACTCGACCACATAAACTCTTATTCTCATAGACAACATAGGCGACGGCTACCGTTGTTATTGTCTTATATTTATAGCTTTGTCATTGCCCTGACGGAACAAAAGCTGAAGTTAAATTTTTCTACTATAAAGATAATAGTGCACTCTCCATAAGTATTTGCTGAGCCAATTTAACTGAAGCGTATATAAGAGCCCGAGTAAACGTTCATGCCATAAGTTTTATCTTTAAGGTCTTGTACGACCCTTCCATGAGCTCCGAAAGGAGAAAAGCTTAAGCCAACTCTGAGGTAGGAACTGTAAAAAGAAGCTTGTTCATAAACTGTGGATCAGGTGGATCTCCAAATAGCTGTTCTTTAACATAAAACATAACTTCGAACTTTAGCCCACTCCTTAATTTATTCTAGAAAAGTAGGAGCAATTCGCGCAACAATCAATGCACATAAAATTCTGCATCTTCTGAAAAACCGAGAAGCTCTTAAGAACATTAAGCATAGGCATATTTAGAGAAAAGTATGCTCAAGCTGGCTAGGTGAACTGAAACATTTGTATTTGTTTTGTCAACGTTGCCAACGTCGGCTGACTTGAACCGACGGCAGGCCGTTCGAAGCAACGACAGGCAAATTGCGCCGACGTCACGGGACGACGGCTCAAACCGAGCCATCGAACATCTTAACTACTCCATTTAATAATAAAATCCTATTAAATTTAAAGAAGCGTCGCGCCGGGGCATATGAACCGCCAACGATAGATACTCCATTCCTATTGAGAATAACCGATTTGCTAAAAGTGGAATGCACGCTTTAACGCGGTGATCTAGGCTATTTGAGCCAGAGACGTTTCAAAAAGAGCCGTCGTATCGGGGCATCTGAGCCGCCAACAATAGATACTTACACCATTCCTATTGGTTAGGAATAACCGATTTGCTAAAGGTGGAATGCACGCTTTAAAGTGGAGATCTAGGCTATTCGAGCCGGAGACGTTTCAAAAAGAGCCATCGTATGGGGGCATCCGAGCCGCCAACAACAGATACTTACACCATTCCTAATTGGTTAGGATTAACCGATTTGCTAAAGGTGGAATGCACGCTTTAAAGTGGCGATCTAGGCTAAACGAGCCGGTGACAGCTCAATACGAGTCGTCACGTCAGGGCATCTAAGCCGCCAACAACAGATACACCATTCCTATTGGTTAGGAATAATCGATTTGCTAAAGGTGGAATGCACGCTTTATGTGGTAATCTAGGCTACTCGAGCCGGCGACGGCTCAAAACGAGCCGCGGCGTCGGGGCATCTGAGCCGCCGACAACAGATACACCATTCATATAGATTATGAATAATCGATTTGCTAAAGGTGGAATGCACGCTTTAACGTGGTGATCTAGGAAACAGTCGAATGGAGCTGTTCCTTTAATAGTGACAAGTGTGGGAAAGCCACGACTTGATTAATCGTTTAATAAAAGTGTAAAATTACTTACCTAAAAAGCCCATACAAACCAGGCGGTCACCCATCCAAGTATTGACCGAGCCCAACGTTGCTTAACTTCGGTGATCGGACGAGAACCGGTGTTTCAACGTGGTATGGACGTTTGCCGTAGACTTGAATATCATCGTAAATTGTAAAAGCCACGTTCATATAAAATGAAAACGTTAACAACGTTAGACTATGTGCTTTTATACGATAATAATTTAGCTTTATATAATAAAATACGTCTTCACTAGTGAAAAAACAAAGCGTACTGAAGAGAAATCCTAGCACGTCACTCAAGCAGACAGACGCAGATGACAAAGAGGCATCGCTATATGCAAGAAGGTTAGATGGAAAGGAGAAGGTTTGTTATAAATACGTCGAACCTACACAGAAAACAAAGAACGTAATCTCATAGTGGGTCTAGCCGATGGCTCGGACCTCTAAATGTGCTGTTATCCAACAATCAAGCGATAAACCATTTATTTAGCTGTTAAACGTGACCTTCAAATTTTCATGCCTACATATGCGGATAATATATCAAATTTAATGTAAGTACCTTTGGATACCACATATTGATTTGTAAATCTATTACCTTTACTATAAAGCTGAAGAGTTCGTTTGATTTTTTGTTTGTTTGCACGCGCTAATTTCAGGAAGCGCTGAGAAAATGCTATTCTAGACCTATTTTTATAGACGCTACATGTTTTCTGGCACACGTAGTTTTTTTTCTATTTTTTCCCCTCACACGGCAAAAATATGACATGTTAATCTCGATAGGCCTGAATTGTTTGGCAACCTTGTCAGAAACATTAGGTCCTTGGGGTCCTAGGTACACGTAATTTAGAAACATCTTGCTAAGCGTCTCATTGAATCAACAGGTGATAAGAGTGCTTGCTTTCTATTTTGGCCAACGAATTGGCATTGCCATTTAAAGTGGAAATGCCGTCAGCATTCTGGTTAAACACTTTAACACTTTACCATCTGAAGACTGTATCGAATTTTAAGATTATATAAATGTAAAATAAATACTAAATCTATAAATGTACATAATGTTATAAATATAATAAACCTTCTGTAAATCCTTGTAATTTTATGAATAAATAGTAAAGGTATGCATTAAACATTTTATCTAATATACAATATTTCTCTTAGGTTTCTACCGCGTGAACTACGATCCCACCAACTGGAACCTTCTCACGCGAGCGCTGAGAACCAACAGGAACGTCATTCATGAATTCAATAGAGCGCAGGTAAGAAATATAACAAATAAATGTTTTGATAACAGGATAATGGTTAAGAACCTGCATCATCGTACTTTTAAATTTAAAGGAATCATTAAAAGAAAACCATTTAGATATTAAACATTTATAGAAATTTATTTTCAATACCACTTTTATATTTTATATAATATTAAATGAATATCAAGTGTTCTCATATTGATAATAATTTAATTATAGGTTTTAAAATTTCTATTTATGATTATTTATTTAAATATGATTTTCCAGATCGTAGACGACCTGTTTGCCTTCGCCCGTGCCAACGTGCTCCCGTACAACAGAGTGTTCAACATTCTCTCCTTCTTGGAGGTTGAAGATGCGTATGCGCCGTGGATAGCGGCCATTACTGGCTTCAACTTTGCTATCAGACGATTGGCCCATGACGATGCTCAGCGCGCCGAGCTTAATGTAAGAAATAATTTTATACCTAATTAAAAAGAAAATTATTCAATCAATCAATTTTTTTATATTTTTGAATAAGTGAAACTTAAATTAAATAAAACACTGCTGACCGTTCAGGTTTGAAAATGATGTATTATAAAATAATAATATAATTAAAGGTAATATCATTTAATGCTAATAATTTATAGATTATGCTCGTAGTATGCTTAAAGGCGTTTGAGCTCCAAATACAAAATCTCATTTATAATTTACACGTATCTCTCGTATTCATGCGTCATTATCATCCTGTGTTTAGCTAGCGTGGTGAATTGAAACCTAATCGTTTATACAGAAAACTCCCTGTGTCTGTAGAGGAAACTTAAATAGAAGCGCTTATGATCTTTTCATCTACTTATATTTCTTCTTATAGAAACTTATAATTGACCTGAGCGCCGGAGTGGTGAACCGGCTCGGATTCGCCGAGCCAGACGGTGAGGACTACATGACTAGTCTCCAGCGTATGTACGTGCTCAGTTTCCTCTGCGATGTCGGTCACGAAGGCTGCGTCGCCGCGGCCAGGACAAACTTCGATAGCTGGAAGAACGGTGGATTGTAAGTATTACACAATAGTGCGATATAGCAAAGGTTTAAGTACTCTTATACCACGGATACACTAGGGGACAAATGGAGACACATGTTGCGAAATACGGTCCTAAGAACGACGAAGAACGTGCGCATCAAACAGGAAACATTTGAATTTATAGTTAGTAGTTAGTTAGGATGGCTAAGTTTTCCGCATTAAGACTCAAAGACGGTCCATTATGCGTGATGAGATTTGCTAGTATAACCAGCCTAACTCCGTCCAAAAGCACAGAAAACTCCCACGGAAGTATTTGGGGTGGTACTAGCCTTACTAACACTATAAAACAACATGATTTAATAAGATTAAATATATTGCGATAACTTAATAATTTATATAATTAAAAAAAAAGATAATCGATAAATTCATAGACTTTATCTCTATTATGTCTTTGTGAACTTTATCTTTATAGTTTTATTCGGAAGCTTTGCAATATGAAATTATTTCTGTTCTTCAGCATTAAAGCCAACCTCCGTCCGTCGGTGTACTGCTCTGGTCTTCGCACTGGCGATGCTTCGGACTTCGACTACTTCTGGAACAGATACCTCACCGAGGACCTGGCTTCTGAGCAGGTGGTGCTCATCCAGGCTGCTGGCTGCACCACTGACACCGCCAGCTTGGGCAGGTAAGGACGTTCAACCTTTTATAAGGTTTCTACAATAATTTTCAAGTGATATGGAAAAACTTCCACTCAATTTAAAACTAATATGTCCATGATATCCATCTCATTAATATACGCTATTATTAGTTTAATAAATATGCTGTGGTTTATGGATAATGATTGGTTTACGTTTAAGAAGAAAATAGTCAGTCTCTTAATCCCCTTTACCTCGTAATACTCGGTTATTATGACTTCAATAAAGCCGTTTTATAAAAAAAAGTTTGTATAAAACCTCGTGTTCATCTACTACAGATTCTGGGAAGCTATCACCAACGGCGATGAGAACATTCTTATCAGAGGCCAGGATCTCAGCACCGCTCTGAGCTCTGCCATCACCAGCAACGAGGAAAATACCCTGAAATCCTTGGAGTGGATCAAAGCCAACCTTGAGAGGACTCGTAACACGTAAGTCAATTTTCACTACTTTGCAATATACGACATCGTAAATTATGCCGGTTTTGTTGCTTTTTTTGCGACAGGTGAATTTAGATATATTTTTTTTTCTTTGTATTTTTTTAAGGCATAGGCCATCATGTGGCATCAGGTATGCCTAGTAGGGAAAAAATGCAAGAAACAGCAACCTAACGTTAAAGTCTAACAGGTTTATCACAGTTTTTTAATGAATTTCTTGCATTAGCTTAGTAGCTGATCTAGATACCACTTTTCAATATTCTATTCAATTCATCTCATAGATTCTATTAAAGTCATTACGTTGCTTAGTAAATTTTATTATAATAATTTAATTGTTTTTTTTTCAGCATTGGTCTCTCGTCTCCGCTGAACACTATCTGCAGTCGCCTGTTGAACGAGCAGCAGATTACTGAGGTAAAAACTTTGAAAAAGCGGTTAATAATTCAAAGTTTGTCACTAAAATGTAAAAAAATATATATATCCCATGTCCAGCTGGTGGACATCAGACTCACAAAGTGATAATAGTGATGATAATATATTAGTCATGTTCAGTGTTCACAAGCATTATTTTCAACATGATTCATTTCATTTTCTAGGTAACTACCTGGCTGAACGAGAACAGAGTACTCATCGGAGAAAGTGTCTACAGCCGCGCACTCGACAATATCGAAGTGGCGCGCACCAATAGAGTGTGGTATGAACAGAGAAACACTGAATTCTCTGCCTACTTTGATACTGGATACGTTGAGGCTGAAGTAGTTGAGATTGACGTTGAAGAGATCTTACCGCCAACTACGTCTGCCCCGGAACCTGGCCCCGCGCCGGAACCTGATACAGATGGTGACAATGGAGCCAGCGTCGCTGTTCTTAGCATTGTAACACTTATTGCCTCTATCAGTGCTAACATGTTTGCGTAATTTGATATAACTTACAGCTTTGATGAACCTAAAAAGAATTTACATCTTGTTGTATCATTATCAAAAGCTTTAAGCTCTTAAAGTTGTAATACTTGTAATGAACATTCGTTTTTTTTACATCATTATTAGAATGAAATAACTTTTAAAATTTAATAACCCAATTATAATCAGCTACGAATTGAATATATTTTCTTATACTTCTATATACGTTTACAATACAAATTAGTTTAAGAAATCAAGCTTATTGTACAGTAATTACTCATAATGTAAGTGTTGTTGTTGTAAAAAGCAAATATATGTTTTCCATTATTCAATTAATTTCATTTATATCCGTTAAAATTTTAGGTAATGATTGTTAATGACGTGTGTTATTAAATAAATAAAATTCATTTATTTCGGACAACATAGGAATCTAACAAAGGAAATTAAATTTCGGTCCTTAACGGATTAAAACACTCCTAGAATAAAATAATAGCAAAACAAAACGAATTATAATTGAGAATATTATTCGCTGACTTGCCGATGATGATTTTCACGTTTTAAACCTTCCTTGGGCTATTACGAATATTAAATTAACAAAGCACCTAAATCTGCCCAGCCGTTCGTGAGTTATAAAATTACAAGGAAAATGGGTTTTGATTATTTATACATGCATATAGATAATGAATGACACAATAACTTTAATTGATCTGAGTCACACAAGCTAAGATAATATGAATAAATAAAATATATCAAAAACTTGTGCGTCACAATAAAACATTCGCAAATATTCGTTGTTAGCCCACAAATATGAATATAGGTACATAAAACCGAAAAATAAGTAAAACAGCATGAAAGTATAATTACTTATGACAGGAACAAAATTTAGTGGTATTATTAAAATGTTATAAAGACAGTTGGTGAAGTTAATATTTAGGAATAAAGTTTATTGTACAATACACAAACCATTTAAAATAAACGTGTCAATTAAGTATTTTAGCGTGTGCATTGTATCATCATATGTGACAAAAAACACATTGATCTACTTAGCTAGTTTGCTGATAAATGATTTGGTAAATTTTTTGATAAGTATAATCATTTACTTCGGATACATAAAGATAAGGATACAATTATAGATAAATATAAAATATGGTAAGTAAAGCCTTCTAGTCGGATTCCTGGCGTGGCAGGAAACACAATGGGTGAGTGGATAATTTACTAATTATCAATCCATTGACCTTGATGAAAGCTTTTATAGACTGATATCTATTCAAAGCTTCTGATAACATAATCCACAAAGCATATTTGTACTTGGTTATAATGGATTTCTATTTATTACAAAATATAACAAATTAAATTAATACCATTAATTGAAATAAATCTTAAACTATACAGAAATATTAGTGAGGTTTAATAAACATTTGAGATTACTAAAGCTTTCGCTGAGTGGCGACCATTACCTCTTCAACAAACTATCTTTGTTAAATATTTATTGAGTGAAATAAACTTTTTCTTGATTTTATTTTATTTGTTTTTTTATAATTTTGTTCTTAATTTTTTTTTATTTATCCTTAGGGCTCAGAACAATGCTCCCGCTTTTGTTCCTCATCGGGGCAGCCGTGGCTGTTCCGGACGAATTCCGTTCTAACTTCGAGTTCCTGGACCGCAGCACCAACCTGGACGAGCCCAACTACCGTCTGCTCGACAATGTCCAGCCCTCTCATTTGACGGTCAATCTTGACGTTAACTTGGTCGCAGCCACTTTTACCGGTCTTGTCACCATTACTGTTGACGTAAGTTTTTTTCTGTTCATAATTGTAGTATTTTAGTATAATTTTCAGTTACTATATTCTGATTTGACGAAGGGACAGGGAACCTGTTAACTTTAAATTTTCAATCTTAGTTATATATGTTATTCTTATGGTCCTAAATCCTGTGCATTTGTTTTTCTATCAACCTAGAAAGTATATAAATTCTGCACTTCGGCATATACACTTTTGGACATATTTGTACCTGTAATAAACCAACCGTTCCTTGAATCTTATCAAATTAAATTACTACATGGTTTTAATCATTGTGATAAAAAATATTGCGATACCGATATTGTTTTTATCTTAATTGATAACATTTTAGGCACAAGTTTCAATAATCCGGAATGACATCACCCAATTAAATCGTATATACATTAGACTTAGTACTTGTGTTATATCTTATCAATTTCAATCACTAATTTAAGTCTGTATCAGTTCTGAGCATAGATTTTATTTGATGATACTTAGGATGTTTTGAATATTATGGAGTCTAATTTATTTAAAAGTTAATCAAACTCATCAATTTATATGGATAAACTTGCACAATGCACATTAGAGCAAGACGTTGATAAAAAATATCTTTCATATTTAAGGGGCAAAGTAACCACGCAAAACTTACCCGGCTTAAAACCTAACCTTCTGAACTTCCATGTTAAACTAAGTTCAATAATTTTCAGACTCTCGAAGCCAACCTCACTGAGATCGTTTTACACCAAAAAGTTGAGCGCATCAATGGCGTAAACCTGATCACTTATGACGGTGTCCCAGTGCCTCTGCGCTTCCCCGACCCGTTCACCACTGATGACTACTTCGAACTGCTGAAGATCCATATTGATGAGCCCATCCCTATCGGGAAATACAACATCTCAATCAACTACAATGGAAAGATCAACGAGAACCCAGTCGACAGGGGCTTCTACAGAGGTTACTATTATGTGGGTGAACAGCTCAGGTAAGATTTAATTTTCCAAATTTAAATCTAAAATTTAGTATTTTCTTATTACAACTTTGATAAACCTACTCGTATTTCTTCCGTAACTCAACTGACAACTTTCTTTCAGGTATTACGCTACCACCCAATTCCAGCCCTACCATGCCAGGAAAGCATTCCCTTGCTTCGATGAGCCCCAATTCAAGTCTGTGTTTGTGATCACTATCACTCGTGATAGCACTCTCAGCCAATCCTACTCGAACATGGACATCCAGGACCGTGTCATGTAAGTACCTACAATTTTTATTATTACATAATAAGTCTTTAGGTGAACCTTAACCATCTTTTTCGTCAAGAAACGAGTACCTATGTCACATATGAGGGTGCAGTCGGTTAGTAGCGTCGTGTCTTCCCAGTCCGCTTCAGGGCTTGCTAGTTAAAATCTTTACGACCAACATTCTGTCCGGTGGCTCAAGCAGTTGTTAGCACGCATCGACCATACCCTGGGAAACCAAGTTGACTCGTTGACTCTAAAAATGTTTTTATAACATATTTCCATGTTTCCTAGCTCTGGCGCCCGCACCACTGAGACCTTCTACCCAACTCCGATCATCTCCGCCTACCTGGTGGCTTTCCACGTCAGTGACTTCGTCGAGACTACTGAAACCGGCTTAGCTGCCAGACCTTTTGGTATCATCTCTCGCCAGGTAATTTTCTAGCTTTTGATTATTTAATTTTATTATTATGTGTTGCATCATCATATGGTATCAAATTGATATTTTACTTTACTATGTATTTGTATGGAAATCTGTCTGGAAAGTGAAATATTATTTATTTTGTGTTAAACATGCTAAAGTCGATTTAATGAGACAGTACATTGTTTTCTCTCTTTTACGTGATCACGTGGATGTGTTCATTACAGGGTGTGACCGCACAACACGAGTACGCTGCCCACATCGGCCTGCAGATCACCACCGAGCTGGACGACTACCTCGGCATCCAGTACCACGAGATGGGTCAGGGCACCCTCATGAAGAACGATCACATCGCTCTGCCCGACTTCCCCTCAGGAGCTATGGAGAACTGGGGAATGGTGAACTACAGGTTTGTACATACAACTTACTACATTGCATTAACTGCTGAGTGCTGTCTTATTTGATCTAGTCTTGATCATCAATTTATCTAAATATTGTGTGTAATGTTATGGGTAACATGTTTTTTTTTATTCTTTAAGATAATGTATTTTAGTCTTTTATCTTTCTTTCTTCTCATATATTTGACACCTACGGGACGAAAGGATGGGTCGATACAATTTTCCAGCCAATTTCACTATTAACATTATTTGTTTATCTACAGAGAAGCTTACCTGCTGTACGACCCTGCCAACACTAACCTCAACAACAAGATCTTCATCGCCACCATAATGGCTCACGAGCTCGGCCACAAGTGGTTCGGCAACCTTGTCACCTGCTTCTGGTGGTCCAACTTGTGGCTCAACGAATCTTTCGCTAGCTTCTTCGAATACTTCGGCGCTCACTGGGTATGTTGTCATTTTGTCAGAATAGATAATTTTTTTGTTCTTTAAACACAAAACCATAACAACAAAAAAAAATTCACTTGTCAGCAAGAAGTCATGACCACTATCTAAACCATTTAGATTAAGATGCATGCTTACCGGGTTGGTGTTTGCAGTTAGATGGTACACTAAACAGACACACGAAATATCACGGAATAATACTATTCTTTCTGAGGCTACTAAGTAACTACAATAACAGAACCTTTCTCGCTTCCAGGCCGACCCAACTCTGGAGCTCGACGATCAGTTCGTCGTCGACTACGTCCACTCTGCCCTGAACGCGGACGCCGCCGTCGGGGCCACGCCCATGAACTGGACCTCAGTCATCGACAACGACTCAGTGACTGCTCACTTCAGTACCACCAGCTACGCTAAGGGAGCCTCAGTGCTTAGGATGTTGGAGCACTTCGTCGGGTACAGGAACTTCAGGAATGCTCTTCGATATTACTTGAGAGACAAGTGAGTTGCTTGTTTATGAGACTTTTATAGTTGAGTTTTACAAAATATGTGTAAAGAAACGGGATCAGATTGTACCAAGAATATTTTTAGATTGACTCTAAAAAAATCTTAATTGTGAAATTGACAAAACATAATTGTATGTACATGTAAACAGTTTTTTTGACATTTATGGCATTTCTACCACCTTCAGTACCAACTCAAAACTTAATCCATCCATTAACAAGTCTTCTGAGAAAAAAATGTTGGTGTAAAATTATAATTTTCTTTCTAATTGGACATTTTATCAACAAAAATGAATGCAGTTCAAAATAACTTAAAAAATTATCTAACCTAAACCTATAAGGTTCCTTGCTGTCCTGCCTCAAAATTCACCTAGCATAGAGAATTAAATTAGGCAAACCAAGAATCACGCAGTTAATGTATTGTTTTCTATGTTACAGCGCCTATGAACTAGGAACCCCCGAGAAGCTGTACGACGCCTTCAGACAGGCCACTTCAGAAGACCGTGACTTCACCTCAAGGTACCCCAACGTCGAGGTCGGAGCTCTCTTCGACTCCTGGGTTCAGAACGGTGGTTCCCCCGTCGTCAATGTCGATGTCAACATGAATACTGGTGTCATCTCCCTTACTCAGGTATGTTGTCTCTTCTTATAATCACCTACTTCTTATAATCACCATTGTACGATAAGTCCATCCTTGTGAAACTTACAAACTTATTTAAATGATAAATTTGGTATAAAGATAAAATACGGGGCGGAAGCTAATAGCTGTTCTTTATGGTGAATATTGTTTTATCCTTGTATTATTTTTGTCTCAATGGTTATTCTATTTAAGAAATTAATAATTTGTCTTTAATTATATTATTTTGGTTATAGGAACGTTTCCTACTCTCCACCCCATCCACGCCTCTGGCCGCTCAGCAATGGCAGATCCCGATCACTTGGACCCACAGCGGGAACCTGGACTTCACAGACCTCAGGCCTTCCCTCATCCTCTCAGGGTCCGCCACCATTCAGAACGCTGCTGGACACAACTTCGTTATCTTGAACAAGGCTCAGTCAGGTATGTTTTAAGAGATTATCGAAATTATTTTAAAACAAGATGAAGCGTAGTTTTAAAATGATGTACTTGTAAAAATCCCGCACCATTAAAATTTTTTTTAAATGAAAGTATAATAAAGTATAGTGAAATGTTTAACAAGGCTGTTTTACATTTTAGTTGTTTCAAGTTGTAACCGCCAAAACAGGCATTTAAATAAATCTGAGATTTTACAACACACCTGTTGCAATTACTAAACATAACATCAGAAATCTAGCACCCGTAACACAAGCTTCAAGCTTACCACGGGGCTAGATGTCGTTGTGTAAATTGTCCAGCAATATTTATTTATTTATTTATATATACTGTAAATTGTAACTAATATTTCCTTTTCTGTCATATGTTAGGTCTTTACCGCGTCAGCTACGATGACCACAACTGGGAGATGATCGCCGCGTACCTCAGAGGCAGCAACAGGGAGCGCATCCACAAGCTCAATAGAGCTCAGGTAAACATTCATAAATCATCATCACCCCTTTTACGTTCCCACTGCTGGAACTCAGGGTATTTTCTTATGCCATAATTCACCACACTAGCCAAGTGCTGTTGTCGAATGGCACATACAAATTTTTGAAAGTTCTCAGAACATGCCGGTTTTCTCCATGCCTTTATCGTTACAGCAAGACCGTAAAGCGCACATACATTTTTCAAGAAGAAAAAACCAGAGGATTTAAAGCCACGACCCTTGCCCTCCGATACAGTGGTCCAACTGAGTAGTTCAACTAATTGTAATGGGTGATTTTTTAAGAGGTTCAGAACTTTTTTTAAAAAAAAAACGCATAAAATTTGCAAAATCTCATCGGTTCTTTATTTGAAACGTTAGATTGGTCCATGACATTTACTTTTTGAGATAATTTCATTTAAATGTTGACCGCGGCTGCGTCTTAGGTGGTCCATTCGGAAAGTCCAATTTTTGGCAACTTTTTCGAGCATTTCGGCCGGAATAGCCCGAATTTCTTCGGAAATGTTGTCTTCCAAAGCTGGAATAGTTGCTGGCTTATTTCTGTAGACTTTAGACTTGACGTAGCCCCACAAAAATAGTCTAAAGGCGTCAAATCGCATGATCTTGGTGGCCAACTTACCGGTCCATTTCTTGAGATGAATTGTTTCCCGAAGTTTTCCCTCAAAATGGCCATAGAATCGCGAGCTGTGTGGCATGTAGCGCCATCTTGTTGAAACCACATGTCAACAAAGTTCAGTTCTTCCATTTTTGGCGACAAAAAGTATTCCGGCCGAAGTGCTCGAAAAAGTTGCCAAAAATTGGACTTTCCGAATGGACCACCTAAGACGCAGCCGCGGTCAACATTTAAATGAAATTATCTTCAAAAAGTAAATGTCATGGATCAATCTAACGTTTCAAATAAAGAACCGATGAGATTTTGCAAATTTTATGCGTTTTTTTTTTTAAAAAAGTTCTGAACCTCTTAAAAAATCACCCGTTACAAATAATACACCACTGTATCACTAGTCCAACTACAAAAAATACAAGAAAATCCCCTGGGTTGTCCTTCATAGAATCTTGAATTCTTATAATAAGTAATGTTACTAGGTATGCCAAATCGCTTGAAATGTTGTATCAGTAAAGCCTGCGTGTATACAAATACACTAGTTTTTGTTTAGTTAAAAAGTACCTAGTAGTTTTGATTTTATAGGCATTCAAAGTTTCGAAAAATATCGAGTCTCGCTAACAGTCACATGAGCGCTTGTGACGTCATAGTGCAGCACGATCAGTCTGTTTCACTCAGTCCGCTTGCATTCGCTTGTTATTGTGACGTAACTATAATAGTTAGAAATATGCTGTCGCGACATTTTTTGTAGATATTAATGTGTTCTACAAAATTGTAGTACATTGTATATTTCTAAAATGAATACTTTTCGCAGCGCATGCGATATAAGATTTTTTTTTTACATCTTGGGTGACATATTTGGGTTTTCCGTGCGGATCCCTACTTTTTTGAATATATAATAAAGCTTATAACCTTCCTCGATAAATGGACTATCCAACACTGAAAGAATTTTTGAAATCGGACCAGCGGTTTCTGAGATTAGCGAGTTCAAACAAAAAAAGAAACTCGTCAGCTTTATAATATTAGTATAGATAGTATAGATAGGTATAAGTATAGAAGCGCATAAACAAGTCTTAAATCAAAATAAATGGCCTCACGCATATTGTAAGTAAAATAAATACAAATAAAAGTGGCCAAAAATGGAAAAAAAAATTACATTTGGACCCCATACTGACTGAAACTTAAAAACTTTTTTTTAATCGGACCTATACGACGGGTTATCTATGAATAGGTCTTTAAAAATCATAACAATATTTCTAAAACCATTTAATTTTAAACTCAATAGTTTACACGTGAGACTCTTCCAAAGTGCAAAACAGAGTGTCCCCCCCCCCCCCCCTCTAGTTTCTAAAATAAGAAGATGATAAATCTAGAAAAATACATATTGTACATAACCATAAAAACTAACAACGAAAATTGGTTTGAACGAAATCTATGAAGTAGTTTATTTTATAGTACGTCATAAACTATTTCATATAAACAATTGCTGCGGAAGCCTGCATGGGCGAGTCCGACTCGCACTTGGCCACTTTTATTTGTATTTATTTTACTTACAATATGCGTGAGGCCGTTTATTTTGATTTAAAACTTGTTTATGCGCTTCTATACTTATACTTATCTATACTAATATTATAAAGCTGACGAATTTCATTGTTTGTTTGAACGCGCTAATCTCAAAAACCGCTGGTCCGATTTCAAAAATTCTTTCAGTGTTGGATAGTCCATTTATCGAGGAAGGTTATAAGCTATATTAGATTTTCAAAAAAAGTAGGGATCCGCACGGAAAACCCAAATATGTCACCCAAGATGTAAAAAAAAAATCTTATATCGCATGCGCTGCGAAAAGTATTCATTTTAGAAATATACAATGTACTACAATTTTGTAGATCACATTAATATCTACAAAAAATGTCGCGACAGCATATTTCTAACTATTATAGTTACGTCACAATAACAAGCGAATGCAAGCGGACTGAGTGAACCAGACTGATCGTGCTGCACTATGACGTCACACCGTAACCGGCGGCTCGCGTCGTACGGTTACGACTTGTTTTACTTCTAAATCGGAAACTAATTGATGTATCGAGGTAATTCTTTCACTAGTATTTTTTATATTTGACATAGAATATGGTGTGCTATTCATCAAAATTAGGTAACATTATCAATTGATGGAATAAATTTCGAATGTGCCACGTCAATAAAATTGCATCAAAATACAAATGTTATTTGATAATTTGTTGTAGATCGTGAACGACGTGCTCCACTTCCTGCGCGCCGACAAGATCACCAGCGAGCGCGCGTTCGACGTGCTGTCCTTCCTGGAGCACGAGACGGACTACTACGTGTGGGCCGGGGCTCTCGGCCAACTCGACTGGCTGCGGCGCCGTCTGGAGCACTTGCCTTACGCACATGCTCAGTTTGATGTAAGTTTTTCTTTAGAGCTAACCTACACGGACGGCTTAGCTTGCGATATTTTAACGTTATCTTAGTACGTGTAGTTTATATATTGCCTTTAGCTTTCCTTAATAAACGTACTTTCCAACACTGAAATATTTTTTCAAATCGGACTAGCGCTTCCTGGGATAAATAAATAGGCTGGCCGATAATTCGGACAGTTTATTTAGCCAAGTTGTGACCTAATTGCCGTGCCTAATTGTCATTTTAGTTGCGCAATTTAGACAATAACCATGATCGCTGTTTTATACAGTCAGCGATCAAACTTAATATCGCCAAGACGAATCCAATGATACCTATTAAAGATATGTAATTTTCTCATACAAATGACAAACCGCAGTCGCTAAATTTCATTTTATTCCTCGAGACATGTCTCGAGACAAAATAGTTACATTTTATAATCCCGCTATTTTATTAAGATTATATTTTTGTAAATTAACATTATATTAAATTTGTATACATCCCACAGGCCTACCTTCTGAACCTCCTGGACACCGTGATCAACCACCTGGGTTACGACGAGGGTGCCTCCGACTCCACCTCCACCATCCTGAACAGGATCCAGATCCTCAACCTGGCCTGCAACCTCGGCCACGAGGGCTGCGTCAGCGACAGCCTGGCCAAGTGGAGGGCTCACAGGGCTAATGTCAACGAGCTGTAAGTGTGCTTTAAAGAAATTAAGCCTACAGTTTCACTTATATTAAATGCCTGATTCAAGCTAGCTTAATCATTTTAATGATGATAACTGTTTTTTAATACAACAAATAAAAGGTATGCATGCAAGCCGTGTGGTGCTGACTCGGGTGTGAACGGACCGGGGGTGTACGGGACTGGGTGTGAACGAAACTAACCCGAAAATAGTACCACCCTTTATCATGTAGTTATCGTCTAATTGATTAAGAGCCTAGTTAGCGTAGAGATTGTATCAATACCCTTAAGACTTTTGGCAAATCATATTATGAGGTCGTAATTAACCAATCAACTCCACCTATATTTATATTATTTTGGTATTTTTAGTCGAAAAAAACACGCTATTAAAAAATAACAACGTACAGTTGCACTAATACATGTAATTCCTAGCGTCCCCGTGAACCTCCGCCGCCACGTGTACTGCGTCGGCATCCGCGAGGGCGACGAGACCGACTACAACTTCCTGTACCAGCGGTACAACGCCTCCGAGAACACCGCAGACATGGTCATCATGCTGCGCGCTCTGGGATGCACTAGGAATGAGGCTCTGCTCAACCAGTGAGTAGACTATACTTTTATAATTATCTTTTTTCATACTAAAAATGTTTTATACTAGAGTTGTTTAATTTTGTGAGAAGAACAAAGTATACTTTTTAATCGTTTAGTTCTCTGGGTAAAAATCTTTAAAAAAAGTTATGATGATCTGTATTCAAATCAAATATATTAACATAGTGATAATGGTACGTATTCGTAATTTTGATTTATTAATTACTGAATTACGAGTAAGTATGTGTTGCAAGCTATATTTAAAATGAGGTGTATTTGTTTAACTGTTTGTTAGTCCGTTTTTCACGTTTTTTTTACGAATTTACGTAATTTAACAAAAGAAGCAATAAAACTAACTTTTTTTATTTAGATAATAATAATCTTAATTTAATTTTTTGGACAACTGACACAACTTCTACGAGTATATAATAAATGATTCTTACATGCTTGTAATTAATTTTCGTAAAACTATTAAGACAAGTATCTACTTATGTTATCACTATTTAAAACATAAGCCTAATCATTATTTCCCCAGCTACCTGACTCAGTCGATGCACAACGACAAAGTCCGTATCCACGACAAGACCAACGCGTTCTCGTACGCTCTCCAGGGCAACGCCGAGAACGTGCCCGTCGTACTCAACTTCCTGCAGACCAACTTCGATGCGATCAGGCACTTGTAAGTTAATAATATTATTTTTTACATCTAATTTTATCATCATCACCCCTATTTTCACGTTCCCACTGCTGGGTCACAGGGACTTCTCTTGATGAGCAAGTATCAGCTTTAATTCACCACGTTAGCTAAGTAGCTAAGTCGGTTAGTGAAAGTCACATGTTCTTTTGTTTAAACTCTTTAAAGTTCTCAGTTAACAATAGTGGCCATATTAGTGAACAAATTCCCCAGACTTGGGAACCTGAACTTATATAGAAAGTCTATACTTTCTATACTACATATTATAGAAAGTATAACCCAGATTGAGAGACATTTTATAATTTAATAACCTTTCAGCTACGGCGGACCAGCTCGTCTCACCATCGCTGTCAATGCTGTTTCTGGTTTCTTGACTGACTTCACCAGAATCACTCAGGTAAATTGAAAATACATATAATGGGCGAGGGTTTATTCTATTATTTGATTCAATTGTTGAAACCCTTTGATGTTTTGATGTTACATTAATGGCTCGAGAACCTGTAAAGTTAACATTTTCTCTCCCACAGTTCCAAACGTGGGCATACGCCAACCAGATCGCCCTGGGCGCGTCCTTCAACAACGCAGTGAACGTCGTGAACGCTGCTATCTCCAACCTGGAGTGGGGCAACCGCCTGGCGCCCGGAGTCTACACGCAGCTCCTCGAGAGGAGCGTCAACTCCGCAGCAACCATCACCACTCCGCTGGTCCTCATCGTTGCAGCCTTCGCAGCCAGATTCCTGCATTAATCATGTTGAGCTTTTACCATCTAGCTCTTTTACTTAAAAACTTTTACTATAAAATCGTGGTTTTATAAATTCATATTGAGAATTGGGATGGGCACGTTGGGACGAATAGGTTGACCAAAATTCAACGTAAAAAAGGTTCGTGTATTGCCCGTTTATCTCAATATGAATTCATCTAGTTCTTATACCCTTCTTGTTCTGTTTTGCTTATTGCAGTTGAAACCACTTGGATGTACTTGTAAAGAAAGTAAAGGAGTGCAAGTCTATTAGATTAAGATTAGAATATACAGGCATACAAGCAGCTTGTGTGTACCCACCTTTTTTTTATGTGGTACTAATTTATTATTATTTTTATTATTATAATTAAATAAAAATTTACATATAAGATTTTGTTTTTATTTCAATAACAGTACTACGGAAGAATATCAGAAAGTTTAATCATTGCACCTAGACTGGACTGAATATTAGCACTGGTAACTAAGTTACACAAAGCAGCGACATCTGTGAAATAACCCCTAATTCTAATAAACAAATAAACATACGACGAGCAATAACTAAACGTTGCAGTTTACGTACTACGATGTACGTCCACTTCGCGCTCCGATTTACGGCACCACAGAAAGTGCTCTTGTAGATTCTACAGCATATGCTGAGTGGTGACCGATTTGTGTCTTAGTTTTGTTCTAGTAGGTTTTAAGTTAGCTGATAGCACTTTATGAGACTCAAATACAATTATTATTTTCTTATTCTAAAATATGCAAGAGCATAAACACAAACATCTATAGAGATGTAGCACCTGTAGAGATTAACATCGTAAAATAAATAAACTTTACCAAAAATGGAGAAAACTGCCGTAGACAACAAATTAAGGCATAAAAATATCAGGAATTTAAAGGTTAAATGGGTTTTCTTTGATTTACAGTAACCGCTTCCATACGAAATAGCAGGATATATTTAGATAATCGCTTATAGAGATCTATCATATGGACAAGACTGTGCTAGGAGCTTCTCTACGGAATCGGACAGAAATGAGAAGATCCCGACAAGTTTACCGTTATTTAGCGTATAACAGATTGCCCAAGGACCTGAAAAGTTCTCGAATGAAAACATGATAATCCATTAGGTAAATCATAAATCATTCTAATCATAAAGTAACTGAAAAATAATATGATGATAAGACTTATCTAGTTGATAATGATTATCGTTAAGATAACATTTTATTTGCCCAATCAGCTTTTACAATTTTTATTGGCTAAAGGAATTAAAATAATAAAATAAACGTATTAATCACTTCTGTGTTTAACACAATTTGGAAGGGACATTTTTGTATCAAGTACGTATTTTTACAAGTTTTCATCTAATTTTAAGCTTAATACGTGAAAGTCATTCTTGCAAAACACTAACAGTTATCTTAACCTTGAAAAATTTTAAACTTGTGATCAAATTTTGCTTATAGAAAGTTACATAGCAACATATGTAGGTTTACTGTATTCGCAGAGTGAGTTCCTTGGAGACTAGTAGAGGCGCAGCCAAATTTTTACTATAAACGGCATGAGACGAAATGTTTATTATTTGCTTATTTAAAATTGATTACTTGTACCATTTTCAGAAATGTCTCTTTTCAAATATGCCTTGAGCTTGTTGCTCGTGGCCATCGCAACAGCCAATGATGATCTTCCTCTTTGGAGCAAAGACTTTGAGTCCCCACTGGTCACAGACACAAGGAACACAGATGAAACTGTATACAGGCTTCCAGAAAATGTTGTCCCTTTAGAATATGATATCTACATTGATCTGTATTTTGAGGAACGGACTGAAAAACCTTACAGTTTTGAAGGGAAAGAGTATATTATTATCCAGGTGAGATCCAGAAATGGTAACGATTTAAATTAATCTCCAAGTTTCTTACTCAATTTATCATGCCAAATTGATTCCTTAACTATGTACTTATGTTTAAACTTCATTTTTATCAATTTCATGTGCTCGTAATCGGTGCTATATTATGTAATTTTAATTTTATTTATGAACATTGTTAAACAATCTAATTATAACATTTTATTCTCAGGCTAAAGAAGAAAACGTAAATGAAGTGGTGTTACATGCAAATGTTGAAACCATCAATGGAATTTCACTTACAATCACAGAAACAAATGTTCCAGTGCGTCTCAACGTCTTTGAACCATACACTCAAGAACCCCTGTATCATTTCCTGAAAATCCATCTTGATGAAACACTAGTTGTTGGAACAAATTATACCCTTTTCATTGATTACTCTAATTCTATGAACGAAGGCCCAATGAAGAGAGGTATTTGGAGAGGGTGGTATACTGACGCTAATGGATTGGAAAAGTGAGTTATAATTATGATAGTAATGAAATATAAAACAAAAACCTGATGTTTATGTAATATATAAAAATCAATGCCATTTTTCGTTGTTGAAATTACAACGAAAAATGGAACTCAAGAACGACTGGGCCGATTGGTTAAAATAGTCGTAGTAGCCTAGGGAAGAACTTGAAAATAAATTGGGCGTAGCCGCTTGCGTGTCAGCTTATCAATAATTATAAAAAATAATCAATAAATAAATTATAATTTTATTAATTAATATTCTACGTTTAATATTTAACTTAACAAAATATTTTTCAGAGTGTACGCCACTACCCACTTCCAACCCTACAATGCTAGACAAGCATTCCCTTGCTGGGATGAGCCACTGTTCAAATCTGTGTTCAAACTTCACTTGAGCAAGCCCAATACTTACGTTGGGACTTTCTCTAACACTGGTCGTCGTGCTTTATCTTTACTGTAAGTATGTCAGTAATGTAATTTTGTTCTAATGTCTTTCAAATGCAAAGTTAACCTAGCTCAATTCGATATTTAACAGAACACGATTGGTTCTCGCTTCATGCTATCACAATCCATTTGTTTTTTGCAGTGAAGGAAGCCGCACTTTAGAAGAGTTCCACGCTACTCCAATAATGTCGTCCTACCTCGTCACATTCCTCGTGAGCGAGTCTTTCATGGTCATCGCTGAGGACACCAGCTTCACTCCCGCCATCAGAATCATTGGCAGGTCCAACACTGTGAACCTAGGAGACCATGCCTTGAAGCTGGCAGTCGGGATGACCAGACACTTTGACGAGTATTTCGAGATTCCGTACGCGACGCTTCACCCAAATCTGTTGAATGATCACGTTTCTTCCCCTGATTGGGCGTCAGCGGGTACTGAGAACTGGGGTATGGTGAGTTACAGGTAAGATAGATTTTGGTAGAAGTATTTTATTTGTCTCTTTAATTCATTAGTTATCTGATATAAGCTTTTGAATTGAGAAATGTAAATATTTATTGCTGGATAATTCACACAGCAACATGCAGCCCCGTGGTGAGCTCGAAGCTTGTGCTACGGGTGTACCTACTTAATATAATAAACATAGATATTTTTTCTTTTTCATAAAGGACAGTCAGACACTCGGGACATATATTTGATCGTACGTTTTTTTGTCCCGAGGCGGGAATCGAAGCCGCAACATCTTGCGTCGCAGGTGGACACAGTGGTTATTCATATAAAACGATTTTGTTTAAAAATTTCAGAGAATTGAACCTTATCGTTGATCCAAGCGAGACCATTATGTCTGTCGAGCACTACGCCACCACGTTGGTATCCCACGAGCTTGCCCACAAGTGGTTTGGTAATCTAATCACGTGCTTCTGGTGGAGCAACACTTGGATCAACGAGGGCTTTGCCAGTTACTTTGGATATATCGCCGGACACGCGGTAAGTTCAAACGAGACTATGTGTTAGCTTGGATGTGTGGGCAGATCCCGTACGCGTTAATCGATATTGATTTTTGATCTTTGTTACCTATGTTTGATAAAAATCTATTTAAGGGGTAAGTGGTAATACAAAATACAATCTTAATAGTTATAACTTTTAATTTGATTAGGTACTTAAAATTAATGGTATGCAATCATGAACATTTTGATGTGTGACATCTCCTTAAAACTTTGATACATAGTTCATAACACTTAATAAAACACTATATACTACGCAAAACACTATAATAGTTTCATTAATTACAGGCATTCCCCGAGTATGAACTGGATGAACACTTCAACAACCGCTATCTCCAAACATCCCTTGCCTTCGACTCCGGCGCAGGCACCGTCCCTATGAACCACGACGTGAACACTCCCGCACAAGTCACGGGTCATTTCGGAACCATCAGCTACTCAAAGGGCGCCGCGTTCTTGAGAATGACAGCTGATATCATCTCGGACGAAACTTTCAGAAAAGCTTGCCAGCACTTTTTGATTGATAAGTTAGTTTGATTTATCGCTTTAGCACTTGTGCACTTGTTTGCGATCGTACTTAGTGATACTGTAAAAATGAGTAGATCATTATGTAATAACTTATACTTTATTAAAAATTAAGATAGCAAACCTAGATGTTATTGCTAAACGTTTTATGTCTTATGCCACATTTTTGTGTGTGCCACATTTTTTTCATATTCTAAATATCCTTTTAAACCGTGATACTCGTAGTTTCAATGTTTTTTATTATATTCAAAGTTATATAGCTTCCTTTTTTAAAGTCTTTAACAATATTTCAGTGAATTTGAACCGACTGACCAGTACGACTTATACAATGCATTCAAAAAAGCCATCGATGAAGCTAACAACATTGCATTTGAATTCGATTTTGAAGAGTACTACCGCATCTGGGTGAACGAGCCCGGGTATCCCCTGCTGCAAGTCACTGTCGAGCGACCTTCAGGAGATATAACTCTCAAACAGGCAAGTTAAAGTTATGATATTTTTTGCTAGAACGGCTTATCCGGTTTGAAAGATTTTGGTCTTGAAACATTTGTTGTAATTCAGGGAAGGTTTGAAATGGGGAAAAAACAGGCAGCAAACAAAGCATATGGGGGATCATCGAGTTTATTTATTTTTTATAATTGAATTACAGATAAAATATTGTGATATTATTTCTAGGGATAAAAAAAATTGTTCAATGCCTAATAAAAAAAGAACATAAACACTGCATTATTTTAATGTAAAATATATAAATATATTTTAGGAGCGTTATTTCCTGAGTGCAACTGCAACCCCCACTGGTCAAATCTACCCCATCCCCATCACGTACTCAAAGAGCTCCAACAGAAGCTTCGACAGCATCAGACCCAACTTCATCCTGCAAAGCGAGAGCACTGTCCTATCTAACGCTGTTGACTCTGATGAATGGGTCATTTTCAATAACCAACAACGTGGTAAGTTTTGAATTCAAGCCATTTTTATGTGAATATTTTATTCGTAAACTAGATTGTTGAATCTAATTTATTTATTTAGGAGCTACAACAAACGATATCGCGAAGAACTTAAGGTCTTAATTTACAAATAATTTCTTAATCTATTGCTCATATTATTTTAGATAATACACACCTTTCTCTTACCCATTGCAAAAATTATTGATTTGTTGATGAAATTTATTATTTCTTTTTATATTTATTGTATTCATATTTTTTAGCACATTATCGCGTGAACTATGATGAGCAAACTTGGTCTTATATCGCTGAAGCCTTGCGACAAAACCCAACACCAATTCCTTTCTTGAACAGAGCTCAGGTAATTTTAGTTGTATAACTAATATAATAAACAAATTTTACGACCAACAATCCAGAAAATATAGTTATTTCCTGGATTATCGGTCGTTACACTTTGAGAGCGGCTTTATGTCTAAAACAGATCTTCCAATCTTGGGATTATAAATAACACATTTATTTACATCAATGACTTATTCTTTAAGAATTCATAATGACATCATATTCTGAAATTAACAATGATAACAAATATTTATCTATATCCGTAAATTTACATCCAGTCGTAATGATCTATGAATCATATAGATATCGTGACTAAATACAAATTAAAATTGCACATCCGGTATACACCATAATGGCAATGAATGAAATATTTTTTTTAAATATTTTTTTAGATTGTGGACGATGTCTTCGCCTTCATGCGGTCTGGACACCTGACGCATAGTGCTGGCTTCGAGATCCTCAGGTTCCTGGAGACTGAGAGCAACTTCCACGTGTGGGATACTGCTATCTCCGGCTACACCTGGCTCAGGAACCGACTCAGGCACTTGCCTCAGAGACAGGCTCAGTTTGATGTAAGTTACGACAGTAAAGATTCAGTGAGAAGATAATTCGTTTTAAGCACAAAACTTTTTAGATGATGTTAAAACGAGAAATATAGTTCAAACCTTTTCATCTAATTGAGTACGGTAATTTGTATGTCACAATAAGAAGTTTATTTTCGATGGCTGAAAATTTTCATTATTTCCATATTCCATACGAATCAGCGTGTTTATTTATCCATATCAAATATTTTTTTCATAATGTATTAATGACTTTCCTAAGGGCTATACAAACAAACCCCCATGGGTTTTCAACCATATATTGTGCTGCTGCAATAGGAAAATAACGAATAACCACATATTTTCAAAACAGGCTGAGATCCTGAGACAGATGGAACATGTGATATCGGAGCTAGGGTTCGACGCGGGAGACGAGACTCCGACCGTTAGCCTGGCGCGCCAAGGCGTGCTGCACTTCGCGTGCAACCTGGGACACGCGCGGTGCATCCAGGAGTCAGTCACTAGGTTTAATGCTATGAAGAATGGACAAAGGTTAGTGAATTAAGAAACGTCAGGTGAACGTATATTATCACGGGAAAGGCAGTGTCTGTGCCAATCTGTAATACCCTAATCTATCTATATCTAAATATATACACTGACTGACTGACTTAAGACGCACGCACAGCCGTAACCACTAACGGTAGAAACGTGAAATTTGGTCCGTGGCTTTCTTTTGTGACGTATAGGTCCACTAAGAAGGGGTTTTGCGAAATTCTAACTACTAAAAGGAAGAAATAGGGGTTGCAAGTTTGTATAGAAAAATCTTTAAATTAGCAACGATTCCGACAAGCGAGGGGTTGGCTAGTAAATAAATAAAGATCGTTCGATTTTGACGAGTGACCTACATCTTTTTCCTTTCAGAGTCGATCCTCGTGTTCGCCGTAACGTCTACGTCTCCGGAATGAGGGAAGGAGATCGTTCAGACTTCGTTTTCCTTTTAGGAAGGTTCCGGCAGTCCAACTTCGCGAACGACCAGCTCGAGATGCTCCGAGGCTTGGGAGCTGCTAAGGACCCACAGATTGTGTTAGAGTGAGTACAGAGCAACCGTTTGTGGGTTCGATTTCCGCTCCAGGATAAATGTATAATGGCAGATCTGACATGGTTTGGTAAATAAACGAGTTGCATAAAAAAAACTACAGTCCTCAGTAAATTTGGCCAGATCCAGAAGCAAGAACTCGTCAATAGCTCCGGGCTTAATTAGCCGATGGCTTACCAACTCACAATATTTTCTTTCGCAAAAATACATATTCAATCAAAATATCAAAAAATATATACATAATATTGATGTGACATGTTATTGATTATTCTTATCATCCCACGATTGTTTTAATACATTTTTCTATATGAATAATTCCATATAATTTCAGTTACCTGGACATCACCCTGAACAAGGAAGTCAGGTCCCACGACAAGGTGAACGCGTTCAACTACGCTCTGCTCGGTAACCCGGAGAACGCAGTCACAGTCTTGGAGTTTGTGAAGAACAAGATTGACGAGATCAGAGTGGCGTAAGTTTTTTTTAACATATTATGTACAGAAATACATATAAATAATGCTGGTAAATTCACACAGCAACATTTAGCCTCGTGGTAAGCTTAAAATGTTACTTACAACAAACGATACTTTGCCAAGATATAAAATCGTTTTTAATTGATAAAGCGTCTTGCGTGTCTTTATTTCGGAATATTATTTTTAAAATTGACTGTGTGTTCTAAAGAATTTTACTCTCTTGCAGTATAAGTATTTTTAGTATACATTGTTTTTCTTTCAGTTTAAATATGTTTAATATACCATTATTTTTAGTTCTATTTTAACTATCATCGAATTTTGTAAATATTCTTTATTTAAATATTTTTTCCAGGTACGTGGAAGACGCTCCTCCGAACCCAGTCCACACAGCTCTATCAAACCTCGCCTCATATCTTAACGAGGCAGGACTAGTCGAGGTAAAAATCGTTTATCTAAAAATATGTATATTTGATTGCGCATTGTAATCAAAAAATATTTGAAACTACTAGACAAATAGGCTTCAAACACAGGAAGCCAGTAACAAGCACACTCAAAGTAAAGTACTTTACACACTGTAACTAGCCCCGTGATCAAAAATCTGTGCTCACACTTTCAGCATAAACCATAAATTACTATTTTAGTGAAAACGTATTTTTTATACGACGTTAATGATGATGAGCATGGGCTCGACTGCAAGGACAAAGTTAATCTACGCCCACAAATTATTCAAATTTTGTTCTAATTACTTATGAAAAACCTTGTATAATTACTTACTAAAATATTGTTTACATTAGCAAGATTAGTGCAAAACTATTTATTAATTTGGTTAATTGATAGAATTTTACAAACACACGTTTATCTTTTGCAATTTTTCCATGAAAATAAAATATTATCTTTTGCTATGTTTTGTCCACATATTGCAGCTTTTGGGCTATACATGCTGTAAGATATCTTTTATTCTAAATTATCTAAAATGGAGGAACAAAGTTGTGAGATTATTTGGTGAAAGCTCTCTCATGATTTTCCTGACTTATACCAGTTAACCCCAAAAAAGCTTCCACTTCAACCCCAAAACATTTCTTCCTGTTTACGGTGCATGCAAACCTTTTCGAAACGAATGATAATTCTAAAATGAGGATAATAGAGCTTCCGTCCCTTATAAACCTTTTCATTTTTGATTCTAGTACGAAGCCTGGCTACGAACTCAAACCAGCCTGCCACAGTACAACACAGCTATCAGCGCCATAGCATCAGCTCGTTCCAACATGGCGTGGGGCACAGCTAACGCGGACAGCATCGTGGCTGCAGCGCGAGGCGGCGCTGCGGCTCTCCTCACCTCTGTGGCACTTGTTCTAGCTATGATTATGTTAGCTGTGACTGCTTAGTTCATTCCATGTTTTTGTAATTTATTTATTTAATAGCGAGTTGGTGGTGAATGCCCTCGCTTCGCATCGGGTACCTTATTATACTAAAACTTATAAAGCATCCTCTTGAAAAACCGTCACAAAATGCGTTGCGTAGTTTTTAAGATTGACGCATACCAAAAGACGGACAGATAGTAACAGCGACTTTTTTATGCACAATGAAGTGATGATGATGATGAAAGTCAGGAAAGCAACTTGACTTTTTTTTGTAAAACGTGTATAAGTAAAACGTTGTTTAGGAAAACTTTCCTAGAAAACTGTATCGCAGATTCAATTAGAATTGTTTTAAGAAGTTTATTGTGTATAAAATGTAAAACGAATGCAGTAGATTGTTATGATGTTCTTTTAGGTTCTGTTTTTTATGATAATTGAAAATAAATTTGATAAAATAAATAGTTTTTTTATTAAAGCAGTGCCATAATTATTGCCCTTGATATTATCATTATTTGCTGTTGATGAACCATGACGACATGAAAATACATGATTCGAATAATAAAATTCGTTCTGAGATAAATAAAAAGACTGGATTACCCTAGCGGATAAATTATAGGCTACAGCCAAATCATCAAACTAGAAACATAAATATTTTCGGATCTATCGCACTGTGAGAAATACAGATATCTCGTAAATACCTATGCTAAGATTTTCTACTACGAATCATTTACTTTCGTGCAAATATTTTTCCGTTAAAATTATTATAATAATTGTATTTTCTGGAGACAAATTTCATTTCAACTATGATTAGGTAACTTATAATCAATCCACATTTTGCGATTATTATTGGGTAAAATACTGTTATCATTGATAAGATAGATTATTAATCCTGATAATAATTTACAATTAAGATATCTTATAAGGTACATAGATGTAGAAAATATTCATTTTACATGGTTATCTTTTGATGTAAGCAGTGTTCCATTTAAATAATTTGTTTAATAGAATTTAAAATATTGACGAGAATAAAATATAACAAATATACCTATTGTGATTTAATACAAAACGTTATCTAGTTATAGTCGTTAGTTATTTTCATTCCATTTTTAAAATTTCAGCACCATGGCTAGGTTAATCACGCTATTGGTCCTAACAGGACTTTTGGCTTTGGTAGCTACTGACCTACCAGTAGACGTTAGTGACCATAGACAAGATGCCAGGAATGACGTCGGTGAAACTATTTTCCGTATCCCAGAAGACATAGACACAAGCCATTTCGTGGTCGAAGTGACTCCTTACTTTGAAGATGCACCGGATGGTAAAAGTAACTTTACTTTTGATGGTATCGTTACCATCACATTTAAGGTAAAACTCCAGATTTCTACTTAAAATCTACAAAATAAATCAAAAGTTATATCAAATCATAGTGGATTAATGATTGATAATGAAGTTATGTAAATACCTAACTTTATTTATCAAATTCATTAGATTATTATTATCAATTATACAAAAATCATTTACAAAAAATTATATACATTTGTTTACGAAAATTATATTTATTTAAGATACCCGATGAAAATTCAGTTGATATTCGAATTTAACACTATCATCACTAATGACGCATGTTTTCGCTCCGGTGCGGTGTGGCCGCGTACGGGCATTGAATGTGTTTAGCGTATAACTTAACATTAATTTTCCCAAATCAAACACAGATGTATTTTATTCACAGGCTGTTAAAGATAATCTGAACGAAATCACCCTCCACGAAAATGTAAGAGACGTCATCGGTATAACACTAACTGACAGTGAGGACGTACCAGTTCGTATCAACGCCGAAAACCCGTTTGATAGAATCAGTGAATACCACTTTTTGAAGATCAACTTAGCTGAAGGTGTTACTCTGGTGAATGGGAATGAATACAAATTGAGAATCACTTACATCGGTAATATTAACGAGACGCCACTGCAACGCGGTGTGTTTAGAGGGTTCTACAGAGATGAGAGTGGAAACCGACGGTAAGTTACTAATTTGTATTTGTATTTATTTACACCGTAGGTACACTTTGATACACTTGGTAATCTAAGAGGTGAGTTCCTCTTAGATTTTACATTACATATTATTTCAAAATACTTTTAGGCCTATACGATAGGTACTATCAACAAACTTGCTATTCGACCACTGTAAGGTTTGTTTTTCTGTGAACCAACTAGTGAAGTACAGTGAGCCACGTGTTCAGCGTGACCCAAAACCTATGCAAGTAAAATAGTTTCAAACTGGATCATTAGATCTTTTGTGGTATCTTTTAAGTACCAGCATATACATTATTAGGTGTAAACTTTTGAGGCTAATTCTATAAGCACATAAAAATAGCTAGTTCTAAATCATAAATAAACAAATATATATTTTTTATTTTATTCACCATTATTCTCAATTTTTCTTTTTGTTCAAGGTGGTACGCGGCTACCCACTTGCAGCCGGTGAACTCCCGCCAGGCCTTCCCTTGCCTGGACGAGCCGGGCTTCAAGTCCACCTTCGACATCATCATCAATCGCCGGCCGAACTTC
Source organism: Chloroclystis v-ata (assembly GCA_963691955.1). Taxonomy (NCBI): domain Eukaryota; kingdom Metazoa; phylum Arthropoda; class Insecta; order Lepidoptera; family Geometridae; genus Chloroclystis; species Chloroclystis v-ata. The sequence continues at coordinate 1,413,526 of OY829902.1, read as the reverse complement.
GTCGGCACCTTCTCTAACATGCCTCGCGCGTCCTTTACTACGTACGTTTATATCATCATAATTCCAGCCGTATTTAGGATTGTAGCTTAGCTTCTAGCTTCTAAAGAATTTTTTTTTGCGGGTAGATTATAATAGAATATAGCACAAACTGACGTATGATGAATTGTGGTGTTTGGTAACTTTCTACAATCGTTTAAATAATATTTGAACATGAAATAGGTAACACACCATGATTTAAATGTTTTGGAGATTTTAAAACATCACTAGTGACAATCAAACTCGCAATAAAAGACTCAGAAAGAGGGTAGATCGTTTCGTTTGTCAATAACGGTCTGCCTACTCGCCGGTGTCATCAGTCTGTCCGTGAACATGGCGCTTGCAACAGTGTCGAAATATCGGAAAACTCAAATAAAATTAAATCATGGTACGTTACCCGTTTCATGTTCAAATATAGTTAAAAACCATGATAGTTTAAAAAGTTGGTAAATTTTATTAGAATATGGCACAAACAGACGGGATAAATTGCGGTTTTTGGTAACTTTGTACAATCGTTTAAATGATATTTGAACATAAAACGGGTAACATTGGTCTATAAATTGATAAAATTGAATAGATACCTCTTTGTCTGTCTCAATTTCGAATAATATTAAATCGACTCTAAATGTAACTTAAGTTGTAAATGGAAAAGGATCAAACATTTATCAACCTTCCAAAATAATAAACCCGTCATTATTTTCAGAAATGGAGACCGCATCAGAGATGTGTTCCAGACCACCCCGAGGATGTCGGCGTACCTGGTGACGTTCCACATCAGCGAGGAGTTCACCGCCATCGCAGACAACGACAACCCCGCGCGCTCCTACAGGATCATAGCACGCCCACAGGCGCGAGGTTGGTATTCATTTGTACAGGCAAAAATGTGGTCTACCAACCTAAGGTTGTGAATCATAGCTAGGCCACATGCGAGAGGTTGTGCAGTCAGCCAAAAATGTGGTCTACCACCCTAAGGTTGTGATTCGTTTGTACGTCAGTTAAATTATGTTTGAAAAGCAACCATATCTATGATTACATCGCACAGAAACTTTTGTCAAAACTGGTAGACCACTTTCTTGGCCGACTGTATCTCTAATTAGACACAAACATCCATAATATCGAATCAGTACGTTAAAACCGCTCTAGACTTAACTCAAATTATGTCGTATTAGAACTTCACGACAACATCTAACGGTTGAAAATATGAGGACGATGTATACTTCCTCATATTTTCTTTGGAATATACATCATAAGCATAACGCGGGCAAGACCAATAGGAACACTACTTCATATATAAGAGAAAAATAAACTATGTAATTTGTTTAGGACAAGGAGACTACGCACTGGAGATCGGCCTTCCTATCACCGACTGGCTCTCCGAATACTTCGGCATTGACTACTACTCCATGGCCACCAACATCAAGAACGACCAGCTCGCGTCCCCTTACTGGGCCTCCGGAGCTACTGAGAACTGGGGGCTGGTGACTTACAGGTACACACAACTTCAAGTCATCCAACCTCCTTAAGAGGCCGGCGTCAAACGAATTTCCCATACTAACGTTATACGTAATGCTCGAATTACAAATCATTTTGGTATTCGTTTGTATGGGAAATTCGTCGTGACGCCGGCCTCGTTGAATAAAAAAAATATTACCTCATACAAAAGATTTCAACGCGCTCTATTGTTTTTTGCAATTTCATGAAATTATAATAACACCTTTTTCTTCAGAACCAAACCCCAAAGAGGGTTTTGTAGTTTTCACTATCGTGTTAAAAATTTATTTTAAAACTTTTAAGATATTATCTATATTTATATTCAAAATAGGAAAGTGTGTGTGTCTTTTTATTGCAAGTCGCAGGAGGTTGCGGTTAGTTGGGTTCTATTCCCAGGACAAAACTTTGTAAGACCTGCAAAGATTTGTTCCTGGTGTTCTGGGTGTTTCCTATGTATGATAATGCTATTAAACTCGCGTGAGTCGTTAGATGGATTCAAGTTTAATATTCTCTGATTGACGATTTCTGTGCCGCAGCGGGCGAAGGCCCGCCTGCGACGCAAGAGGTTGCGCGTTCGATTCCCGCCTCGGGAAAACTATTTGTATGACACAAGCATAATTCTTATCACGGGGCTAGATGTTGCTGTGTGAATTGTCCAGCAATATTTATTTATTTTAATTTTTACCGTGTAAATGAACAATAATAATTGTATTAGGGAGCTTCGCCTGCTCTACGAAGAGGGGGAGACCAACGCGGCTGACAAGCAGAGCATCGGCACGATCACGGCGCACGAGCTCGCGCACAAGTGGTTCGGCAACCTCATCACCTGCCGCTGGTGGGACAACGTCTGGATCAACGAGGGGTTCGCGAGCTACTTCGAGTACTTCGCTATGGATGGTGTAAGTGTTTTGACGACCTCTGTGGCGCAGCGGGCGAAGGTCTAGGTTCAATTCCCTTCTCGGGACAACTATTTGTATTTTCTGCAAATATTTGCTAAGGATCTGGGTCTGGGTGTTATATATGTATAATAAAAAATATCTATCTCTGTATGCATATTATATTAATAGTCCGGGATCCGTAGTACATGGAAATCAAGTGATTACTAACAAGCTAATTTTTGGTGAGTAGCTTCGTTTCGATGAGACGTCCAAAGATATCCTATACCTAACTCTCGATTGTGGTAGCTAACAGAGATATCAAGGATTAAAAAAATCAAGGATGTAGGACCGGGATAACGGACCACGAAATTTGTAGGACAATATGTCCGTTAGATTTTATAAATATTAATTAAGTATACAACAAAAAATCAGCTGGTAAGTAATCATAGTAATCATTTAAATTGACCTCGTTTTCGATACATTTTGGAAATGGCGGACTCTTTGATCAAACCATAGGTTTTGTAGGACAAACATGTTTTTCGCTACCACAATCGAGAGTTGGGTGTAGGATATCTTTGGACGTCTCATCGAATCGAAGCTACTCACCAAAAATTAGCTTGTTAGTAATCACTTGATTTCCATGTACTACGGATCCCGGACTATAAGTAGGTATATCAGAAATCTAGCACCCATAACACAAGCTACGAGCTTACCACGGGGCTAGATGTTGCTGTGTGAATTGTCCGGTAATATTTAAGTTACGATTTCTACCGATGACTACATACAAATGAGTAGGATTTATATCACATCGTCGGTAGAACAAGGGCCGAACTACCAAATTTACAAAAAATGACTTGTGTGCTAATGTGCTTTTAATACGTTTTAAAGAGTCATATCTAGGGCACTTTACCTATTAAGTTATTTTGTATTAACTTTTTATATGTGTTTCATGTGTGACAATAAATGATATGAATATGAAAAGATACGAGTATGTTACTATAAACGTAAAATGCCATATATTTTGTGGTACAATAGCAAGTTGGTACATAAAGCCCTTAGGTCTTAGTGACGACACCCGCGGGTACAAAAAGGGTGATATTTTTATCAGACTGTCACCAGACTTACTAAACTCAAAACTACTTTCAGGTCTACAGAGACCTACACCTAGAAGACCAGTTCAACATAATGTACGTCCAGAGCGCTTTATCAGCGGACTCAGCCATCGCCACGAGAGCTCTCCAACACGACGTGAACAGCCCGGCCCAGGTCACCGGCCATTTCAGCGGCATCAGCTACTCCAAGGGCGCCTCTTTGCTGCTGATGTTGAAGCATTTGGTTGGCGAGGAGACGTTTAAGAAGGCTTTGAATCTGTTCTTGACGGAAATGTATGTATTTGTCATTTAATTATTAGCTTGGTGCTTTTTGGGTAAAACGACAAAACACAATTGTAGCATGTAAATTGACCAACACATTTTTTATATTTAAAAGTTTATGAGTTTGTGAGTCAAAAAACCAAATCCCACGTAAAATAGGTTCCTAGATTTCCTCTAAATAAACACATAGAATGACTTCTCTCTTGACGAAATAAGTTGACTTGGCCAGCATAGTGAGTAAAATCTTCCTTGGTTTTATTCACCTCGCTAGCCAACAACTCGCTCCAGTTGGGACAAAATTTTTGGAGCGAGTTGACGAACGACTCAGAAAAAGAATGTATGCGGGAGAGAGAATGTCAATAACTTACCAGAAACCAATTTAACAATGTTTGCTGGCTAGCTCATACAACTTAACTTCCACAATTCACAGGGAATACGAGTACGCTCAGCCCGAAGACCTGTTCCGTGCCTTCGCGCAAGCTGTGTCCGATGACTCAGTCAACATCGGCACTGACATTAGCGCGCTCATGAACTACTGGGTGTACCAGCCTGGATACCCCATCCTCAATGTGGAGGTGGACACTGCTACCGGCGCTATTAGTCTTCAACAGGTAATTATGCACCTTATGGTTTTAGTAACGTTTAAAAGAAGTAGCGATCGCCCTTTCAACACACTCACTGCCTGAGCTCAGCGCTGTATTCTGACGGTTTGAGGTGCCTCCCGGTTTAGCGGTGTTATAGCCACTGATAGTGTTAAAACTAGTCCTTTTGATTATTGTAAATGGAAGTGTTAACATATTAGCATTCAATAACATTCGAAAATTTCTAAAACATTTTCAAGTAATATAATAAGTGGTGTACTTGAAATGTATAAATTTGAATGTGTTTAAAGTTTTTTTATTCCAGACAAAATTAAGGTATCAAACATACAAAAAAAAAACACATGTAAGTTTAGTCAAAAAAAAATTACGCTTATTCGAATCGTCGCCAGTGGAAAGATTAGAAAAAACCGAGTTAGGACACTGACTGTTTTATTCCACAAGTAACAAATCTACCCACATAAAACAATATCAATTGGTTAACTACCTTACAAGTACACTTGTTCACTTATATTTTCTTCTAGGAACGGTTTTTCATCAGCGCAACTCCTCCAGCAAACAACCAGGCCTGGCCTCTGCCTTTGACCATGACCTCGGGCAACAGCCCCGACTGGGAGAACCTCACTCCTTTCAAGGTCATGACTCAGGAGTCAGACAGCCACCAGAAAGAGCCAGGCCAAGATTGGGTCTTGTTCAACGTTCTGCAGAAGGGTACGTCTAACAGATGATGATTGTTAAATTTGTTTGTTTATGCTTAATCAGGTAATTAAGATGCTAGTGTCTGAATTTATAACAGCTTTAACCAGATCATATTTCCATCTCCACCATGATTTCAGTCATCTGATTAATTATTATCATTATAATAATAGTTCTATCATTATGTACATCTTGTTGGTAAACTGCGTTTGGCGATCCACTGTCTCCATTTGAGAACTCATAATAATACGAGAAGTAAATTACAGGTATCTACCGCGTCAACTACGATAATAATAACTGGGTGCGCCTTGGTCAAGCTCTGCGCAACAACGTATCGGAAATTCACCATCTCAACAGAGCACAGGTATATTCATATATCCGTTTAACTGACTTTAATGTTATATGTACGTTTTTCTATCAGCGTAATTATTATTTTAATGATTTTTTTTGTAATATTGTTGCTTACATCCTTACATCGGTGAACACCCTCATTATTAAATAGGTTAGGTATGTTAAAATGTTTAAGATTATTTTTCCACATTTTAATAGTTAAAGATATAGTGCTGAACACCTATCCCTTATTCCCTCAAAATCATTTCTTTTTATATTTTCAACTTATTCATACTTAACTGCAATTAGTATCGGTTATATTAATACGAGTATATTTAATAGATCGTGGACGACATCTTCGCGCTCATGCGTTCTGAAAGGATGGAGTACGACCTGGGCTTCCAAATCCTAGAGTTCCTGAAGCAGGACACCAGCTACTACTCCTGGTACCCCGCCATCACCGGCTTCAGCTGGCTGCGGAACAGATTCCTGCATTTACCACAAGTTTTGGCTGAATTCGAGGTAAAAAGTATTACGAGTAGTAGTTATCTTAAATTAAGAGCACTTTACCAAATTAACTATGAAATCTATTGACTGATGATACTAACTCTTAATGTATTTTCTCAATAAATGACTTGTAGATTTTAGCAAGCGTTATGTGCCATTGTATTTAATGCTTTTGTTTTGATAAAATGAGAAGGAACTACATAATTTTATTATATGTGTTATTTTAATAATTGAAAAATAGTCGTGAATGAAATTGAGACTCAAACAAACTCAAAACGCTGAAAATCTTACCACCCAATTTAGTAAAACAAAATATTACACAAGCTACATTTACGAAGGACATAGATAGTTCAATTTCCAGATGGCGTAACCGCAGAATGATTCCTTTGCATAATTCTAATTACCTTCTTAAATACTTCTAGTCTGTACTGCACGAGTTCCTCGATCATATTGTGCAAGACCTCGGTTACGATGTGGAAGACGGCGAACACGTGACCACAACTCTCAACCGCTTCTACACCCTGACGTTTGCCTGCAACGTGGGCTATGAGGCTTGCATCACTGACGCGCGCCAGAGGTTCAGAGCTTTCATGGACAATGGAACTCCGTAAGTATATTAATATCTAAATAATTTCAAACGTTAATAATTATTAAGGCAACGTTGAAAAATCATATCAATCATCAGGCATGTATTTGGCGTTACTTTCTATTTCAACGAAGGCCACGCACCACGCGGGCCACCACACGCGGGACACGCGCACCGCACCAGAAACAAATGTTTGGAGACCGAACTTATTAGCGGTTTCACTACATTATGTTATTGACAATTTTATTGATACTCAAAACTAATTTCATAGACTTCATCATCGACACGAGTTTTTTGTTCTCGTATAAGTTATCTCTGAATTAGCAAGATAATAGATATTTGTGGGTTTCACACAAAGCAAGAATGCTAATTTTGAAAAGCCTACAGATGCCCAACAGTGGGGTAAAATAATGATAAAGTATAAAATTCTCGGTAAATATTTTTAATGGTTAGGCTGTGTTCAAAACATACTAACACAGTTTTACCCACATCGCGTGACTGAAGCTATTCGTCTATGTAAAAGATAACTTATTGTCTATCTAATCATGCAAAGTAAAATGGCTCAATAAAATCTGAAGGAAATTGACCAAGCCTTTAAGTAAATACTCATTTTATGACCAATAAAACTGGTAAAGTTTATCTCGCCCTAGTCACTATAATTTTCGCCACAAATGTTGCATGTTCTATTGATCTATTGTATTAATCGTAGAAAGCATCATAATGGAAAAAATAATAATAATAGGTATTCAATGTCAATTTCATAATAATGTAAAGTATACATTAATGTGTATCCAATTCATTATTGGATTTTCGGAGATAAATGAAAGATTTTGACTTTCGTCGTCGAAGTCTGACTAAAATGATGTATCAGTCTGCTGTTCACAAAGCCACTAGCGTATTTAGGTCGTTAGGCGTTTCGCACCACAAGCGATTGTTGTTCGAATCGCCCAGGTTCTCCTTTTGGATGGGGTGTTTCGCTCCGTGGTATGAAAATTTATCATATTAGAAAATACTCTTTTTTTTTCCAGCGTAAACCCCAACCTAAGACGCCACGTGCTCTGCGAGGGTCTCAAAGCAGGCGGCTACGCGGAGTGGCAGTGGCTCAGGAACCGCTGGGAACGATCCAACAACCAGGCTGCTGAAGTCCAGCTGCTGAGGGCCCTGGGTTGTACTACTAATGACCAGGCACGACAGGAGTAAGTTAATATACACTAAGCCAATAAATAACTAAGCCAATAAATAACTAATAATATTTATATGTAAAATATCGACTTCTATCTGCCTCTAAATTCACTTCTATCATCAGCTCTGCAACGAGATGATGACTACCAGGGCCTAAATAGGTTTAAAAGTTAAAGAAAAATATAAACGCACTAGTTGTAGTTATGATTGTGAAAATTCCCGTCGATTTCTATGGTCTGCCATCATCAATCCCTGATTTCCTTATCATGGGACCACCTTTTTGTATCGAAATACGTTTACCAATATACCGATAATTCAGTTAAATCTGCTATCTCACAGTAGATGCAAACCACCCACCTATCAAGGAGACTTATAGTGAACCCGAACTTCCGACGACTGAAACTATTATATAAATTAACGATATTCTCTTTACTTACAGATATTTGAACTTGATCCTGTCCGACGACTTCGTGAAAGCTCAAGACCGCGTGAACGCCTTCACATTCCTGATGATGGGAGACCGCTCCAACGCTCGGGTGGTGCTCGACTTCCTCAAGGAAAACGCTGACGATATTAGACAAGCGTGAGTAATAGAATCTTACAGCTTTCAGAGAAAGTATTGTAGGTTTATTCTCTTTACCAAACCATCTCCGATAAATAAACGAAAATAAATAAAGAAAATAAATAAATAAAAAAAATCTCCAACAACCCATATTATACCAAGGAAAACACCTAACAGTGACCAAAGTACCATGAAGAACCTGAAATTGTTTTCCATGATTACTAGGCGTCACAGCAAGTTGACACAGCGAGAAAGAAAGAACATTGCTGCTTCCTGTCCTCGTATATATTTCCTATGCCTTATAATTCTGGAGGTTTTGCAGCTTATTTTGCAAAAAATGTACTTATTCTGTTTGTTTACACCTAGATATCGTTTTCTCCTATAGATGGCGATTAGGTAAAAAATCTTTTATATTCCAATCTACAACAGTTAAATAATTGTAGTATTAATGTGTATTATAGGTTCGTCATCCGTTTTATGTTATAAAATTAAAAATAATCATGACGGTTTTCAAAGTTATGAAGTCATTATCAGTCAGTATGTAACTAATGAGTTTTGTAATTTTTGCAGAGTGGTTCTTCAAACTTGGTTTGACAACGTCATTTCGAACATTGCTAGTTATCTCGACGTTGAAGGTCTCCAAGATGTAAGTATAAACGTTTCGCCATAATAAAAGAAGAAGAAGAAACGTTTTTAATTAAGAACCTACAATTTGTATTATTCCAGATTAGCTGTTAATAATTTAACACACAAATCTTAATTATAAAAAAAGATAACGTTGTTCCAGGTGTTTTGTGTTTTCTCTATAAAAATGCTATAAGTATCTTTATCTTGTAATGTAAAGTAATGTTCAGATAAATCCTCTTTAAATCTAGAGTAACGATTACGTAACCCAAAATATTCCATGTTTCACAACTACCGTTAGATAGGTACCAAAATTTGAAACCCGTAAATTTAAAACCATACTAATATATGTCTAACAAGCTATGTTTATTGGTAAACGCAAACCTTTATCTGATAAACTTAATAACAAATATGTAGAAGAATATTTTTATTTTAAAATAGCTGTCCTGCCCGCGGCCTCGCCCGCTTCAATTATTTCCTTATTTCTACATAAATAGGCCCGGCCGTTCCCTAGTGAGACTAACGAACAGATTGCTAACGATTGCTAACTAATAACATTTACAGATGGAAAACTGGATGAACGCAAACAGCGCTACCTTCCCCGAATACCAACTAGGCTTGAACAGCGTGGCATCAGCGCGCGCCAGCCAGGCGTGGGGCACCGAGCGAGCCAGCATGATACTGCGCGCAGCGAGAGGCTCCGCTGCGACCATAGTGCCGGCGATCACTCTCCTCTTCACTGCCCTTCTGGCTATGCTGCTGAAGTAGACGCTGGGATTATAGAAGTAGATACTATGGTTCTGGATGTAGACACTATTATTATTGTCAGGAAGATATGTATATTTTAAATCAATTATGTTCTTAACCCATTTAAGAAACTTAAAAACTCTTGGAAAAACCAAGAGTTTTTAAAGTTAGATTTAAAACATGGGTGATGATTGCCGTAAACCATACAGTTACAGCAAAAGTTTTTTTTAAGATTAGGCGCTAATTATTTATATAGTTTCTCGATATTGTGATTCAATTTCATACGTTTATGGAACTATGGATAATATGTTTTGTCGTCAAGTCATTTTTCGTTCCAATTTAAGTATAAAATGTTTGAGTAGATAATAATCAAAAATGTTGTTTGATAAATAAAAAATACCAGATACATAATGGTTACACTTTAATTTTGACACATCCACCTCCGTTTAAAATTTTAAAACCAAAAGCACAAAAATCGGCCCAATCGTTCTAGAGTTATAAAATTACAACGAAAAGTGACTTTGATTTTTATCTAAATAGATAAATTAATAAATATTGCTGTACTAGTCACACAGCAAAATTTTGCCCCGTGGTAAGCTCGAAGCTTGTGTTGGGAGTGCTAGATTTCTATTTTATTCTTAATATAATATACATACATTGTTTTTTAAGTAGGTATAATGAGTAAATATAAATAACAGCTATTCGAAGAAAACTCTGGGAAAGAATAATAGTTCCTTGAAGTTTTATCATAGTTTCACATAATTAAGTCTAGGTTGACGTATTTATGAAATACCTACACCATGTTAACAATAAGAAGGATAGTTTATCGCTGTAATCTCAATAGACAGCTGATAGGTAATACCTGTCTACTTAAGATGACGGTCTTTATCAGCAAGATATGTGAAATAGTAATTTTCAGAGATATTGCAGTTTGGACGGTTAATTTATGAAGTGAGCACGCGCAAGGTGAGTTACTTTTACTTCATTAAATTAAAAATAATTGTAAACATTATCAAAATTATAAGGACTTGATTGAATTTGCAATTTGTAAGGTGACAATATTTTAAAGAATAAAAAAAACTAACAGATTATTGTAATAAATTCAGATATGAGCTGATTGTTATTTATGTTTCTCAATTCAGTGCTTAAAAAATGAAACATATTTATATGTCAACATTGTTTCCATTGTATATTTTTATTTAATGTTAAGTTGTAATAATGAATTGTATTTATTGACTTGTCCAAGTGATCTTTAGGATTTTATGGAAATAAATGACATAAATCTTTAAATCTTTAAAATCTATAATTAGTTGTTTTTTTTATAATAATGACGATACTCATTTGTCATAAAATTAATAATGGTATCCAGTAGTAGCGTGTTCCGCAAATTATTTTCGAATTTAATGAAAACTATAGGTACCTACGGTAAAAAATATTTAATGTGAAAAGATTTCAAACAATAACGGTAGCAGCTATGGGCATCATTAAACATAAAAGTTATTAGAAACATTATTATTCTGAATACATTGGATCAGATAAATTGTTATAACGTATAAAAATAAATTATATTTATATTTTTTTATAATTCTTGAAAGCAAAGTCCATGGCGTCATTGAGATAAAATGTAGACAGACTTGGTTTATCTGCAAGAAGCAAATATGTTAACATAACTAATCCAAGTCTTTATTATCAGAATCAAACCATTTATCTGATCCAATAATCTATTGCTTATACAAATTTAAACTAATTTTTAATTTATTTAAACACCTAGATATATTAAAATAGATTTTTGAGTGAAAAATATTAAAGAAGGTAGAAAGGACTATGTTCTGCAGCGAGAGCAAACTAAAATTGTAATCTAGACAAACATTTTGTAAACTACTTGACAAGCATACACGCCATTTTTGAACTGGCTTCTTAAAGATACTATCAAAAGATTAATGATTATCTTTTCCGCAGCCATGTCTCGCTTCCTTCTACTGTTGGCCATCATTGGCCAAGTCAGCAAAGTCTTCAGTGATACTAACTACAGACTGAACACGCCCATCCGACCTAAAGCATATTTCATCGCTATCACCCCATACTTCGATACCAATGACGCGAATGCTTTCACCTTCCTCGGAGAAGTTGAAATCACCTTTACCACTACCGCAGTGACTAAAGAAATCAAACTGCACTCTGAAGACTTGGATTTCGAAGCGAAAAACATAGAGGTCGTCAATGGCTTGAGAGTATTGCCTTTAAACGCAACAAACCCAGTAGTTTTCGACAAAACTTACACATTCACGTACATAAATCTACAAGATGATCTGCAAATAGGAGAGGAATATACTCTGCTGATAACGTATCGCGGCCCGATAAGAACTGATCTCAACGGATTCTACAGGAATTATTATATTGAGAATGGGGTTAAGAAGTGAGTATAATGTTTATTATGTTTGTTAAGTAGATGCTTGCTTGCTATAATGGAGGAATGACTGGTTTTTTCCTAAAACAAAACACAAAGTAGCTATAGTCTGCTGGGTCTCCAAACGAGTTTGTTCCGCGTTAGCATATAATTCTCCGGTCGTAATAATAAAGTTTATCTATTGCTAGCTGTCTGCTCTGTGGTTTGACTCAAGTTATCAAATATTTTCTCGCAGTAAAACGTAGCCTATGCGTTAATCCAGGGTGTCAGCTAACTCTATACGAAATTTTATTGAACACACTCACAACTTTCGCCTTGTAAATGTAACATACATTATGTTACATTTACAAGTATATTCAGAAAGGATTTACATTACATTTATAAAAATCTTAAAATTCTAATCCGTAATCAAATGGTAGTGCCAAGAATGCTGGCGACTTTGCCACGTTGAATATCAATGCAAAATTGTTGGCCAAAATAGAAGCCAGCATTCCTATCACCTGTAGACTTATTAAGGTGATAAGAATTATGGCTAAACGCTTAGCCAGATTTAAAATAGAAGCGTCGTTATAAATTGAGTGGATCGAAAAATATTTACTTCATTATAAAGCTTATAATTTCAACAAACATAAATCTTTTATAACGTGCGCAATTGAAAATGAATTCTGTAAATGGCGGCGGGTAGGTATGGTACGATTGGCAAAACAAGGATAAAAGTATAGACAGCGATAGAGAGTGAGCGAGAACGCATGCGAGCGGACGCCATTTACAGAACTCATTTCTAATTGCGCACGTTATACCAGTATCAATAAGCAATAAATTTAAATAACGATCGTCAAATGTCGTAATTATTTTATTTTCGTCAGCGTATCCAAACGCACATTGCAGGAAAATAAACTCTTTGCATGAGCATGAAATATTATTTGTGTCAATTATTATATAAAGACCTTAAAGATAGTAAAATGTATAGAAACAAATCTTTATTGCTGTAAGAAGATATTATGTAGTAGGATAGTGTAACATCCTTGTAATAACGTCAGCTTTGAATAGACCAATTATCATATTTATAAGTAAATCTACTTGTCTTACAATCAGTAGAGCATCATTGAAAGATAGTATTGTTGTTAATGCTTCTTAGGCATAATCTACCAATGGAATATGTGAAGTGTTTTCAATGACTCAGTCAACGACCTAAGGGGTATTACTGTTGTTTAAGGGCCTAAACATAGTTAACATTGTTATACGGATCTTTACATAAGTGTTTTAGGTATTTGTATTAACACTTATGATAATAACCATCATATAATTACTTGTTTATTCTATTAAGAGTATTATGTGTATACTTATACTCGTATTATGTTTTGGATGAATAATATTTTTCTTCAGTATATTGTATATTACTAATAAACTAATTTTCCAAATTTATCTTTATCTGAATAGTTTGTGCTTATTTTGTAATTTTTTCTACTACCTATATCATGTACGTTAATATCTTCATTTTTGATGTAACAAGTAAACAAAAGACTAACGTAAACACAATCATTAGTAATGAGTAAGACAGTAATTATTTGCTATAAAAAGTCGTAACTCATGTTTGACATTACAAGGCCTCGAATTTCTCACGTAGTTTTCCTTCATTAATCGTTTTACATCCTACATTAGATGTCATACTCGTTCATAAATGTAGCTTAGCTAATCATCATTTCAGCCGTTGGACGGCCACTGCTAAACATAGACCTCCTTAAATGATTTCCAGTTAGTGCGCTTTCACCAGATCCGTCCTTGTTGGTGAACACGCTCCGTTTCCTGATCCGTGGTCTCCTGTGTTCAGCAGTGGACGTCTAGTGGCTGAAATAATGAACATTACAGCCAATAACCTACCAGGGTTCCACAGATTTTTTTGCAAACATATTAAAGTACGTCATCATACTGCATCTGATCTTAATACTTAGAAATCTTAAGGCCTATGTCCAGCAGTGGACGTCTGATGGCTGAATTGATGATGATGATGTCTTGTAAACATGTTACAACAAAGAAATCCAATGAGTACTGACAGGTCACCTAATTTCAGATGGCTGGGCGCCACTCAAATGGAGCCTACACACGCGAGAAAGGTGTTCCCTTGCTTTGACGAGCCGGAGTATAAAGCTACCTTCTCACTGAGCATCGACCGCCCGGGAAGCTATAGCGATTCCTTGGCTAATACTAAGAGGCAGACTTCTGTTCAATTGTAAGCACCTATTTATGCTAAGATAATAAAGTTGCATGTAATTCCAGATAATATTATAAATTCCTCGTAATTATATGCCCTGAAATATATAATTATATAATACAGAATGTGCAGTAAAAATATATCGTCTTGTTAAATTCTAGATCCGATGGCTACGTCAGAGAAATCTTCTACCCAACGCCAATTATGTCCACCTACTTGGTAGCGTTCATGGTATCCGAGTTCACAGGCATAACTAACAATAACACCAATGAGTTTGGAATCTACACGCGACCAGAAGCACTGAACCAGACGGGCTATGCGATGGAAGTGGGGGAGAAAGTTGTGGAAGCTTTGGGCAGTTATTTTGGTATAGACTACTATTCTACGAATGAGTATCTGAAGCTTGATCATGTTGCTCTACCGGACTTCAGGGCTGGGGCGATGGAAAACTGGGGACTTGTTAAATACAGGTAAATATTGACTTTAAATTAATCAACTATTATAATAACGATCACGGCGGGAAAGCTATGAATAAGTAATTTTTTTTGATATCTTGATTAAGGAAATGTAGCTCGGAAAACGCAGCGTTGGACGTCAAACAAAGTGGACAGATGATTTGGTGAATGCGGTTGAATGCAGGCTGCGAGCGACCGTAATGACTGGAAGTCATTTATGAAGGCCTATGTCCAGCAGTTGACGTCCAATGTCTGAGTCAATGATGATAATAATGAACATTTCCAGAGAATCCCTGCTTCTGTACGTTCCGGAACATTCGACCCCGTACTTCAAGTACCGCGTGGCTCAGATAGTGGCGCACGAGACGACCCACATGTGGTTCGGCAACCTGGTCACCTGCCACTGGTGGAGCGACACGTGGCTCAACGAGGGCTTCGCTAACTACTTCCAGGACTATATTACTATTACTGTAAGTAATTTATTATTTCAGCAGTCCGATACAGGCCCCTTCAAGATTTTTAGTTTGATTGAATTAATCTTTTTCAAATCTAATCAAGACTTAGATCACGTACTTATTATTTTTTCAGTTTCAGTTAACTGTACTGATCTAACCTAACTTTATTAATTACGCCAGACAATTTCGTAACAGCAAAAAATGTTTCGATGTCCTCTTGAGTTATAGCAATGCATATAGTCATAGTAGTCGTTTTTCACTTTTATATTCTACGCAACATAATCACCTTATCCATGCCAATGTATAAAAGTTCAAGTTCTCATCTCTGTTGTATCCAGACAAGATGATGTATTTACCGCCATTCTCACCCAAGCGCCTGAAAATTTATTGACCGCAATGATCGTCGATTTTGCTATGAATAAGTTATAAAAATTAAAAATTAATTTATCATTATAGGTGGACCCATCAGTAGGTTCAGCCGACGCCCTAGTAACTGGTTCAGTCTACTCGGCGTACGACGCAGACAGCTCATCATCATCACCAGCCATCACCAACAATGACGTGAACTCGCCCGCAGAAATCAGCGGCCATTTTGGAACTGTCACCTATCAGAAAGCAGGATCTGTAATCAGGATGATGCATCATTTGATTGGAGATGCTGGGTTTAAGATTGGATTGAATAACTACTTGCAGGACAAGTAAGAGCCAATATTTTTCTTTTTTGTAATAATAGACTATTATGTAGGTTACCTACCCACTTTTAGTAGTTTCCATTTGAATTAAAATATTTTAATAGTTTTAAGCTTTCGCCAAAAGTTTTAATTTTTTTTTTTTAAGGAAATTACGATACCTACTTTCTGCCTGATTTTAAGTGCATTTCTTAAATATGTTTTTAGCAAGTTGAGTGTAGGATACCCTGAAAAGATGTACGCCGCCTTAGACATTGGAGTTCAAAACACGAGTGCATTGACCTCTTACCCCAACACTGACATAGCTGAGGTCATGAGCTCTTGGATCTCGCAAGCTGGTCATCCTCTGCTTCATGTGGATGTGGACTATGGCACTGGAAAAGTTGTGCTGACACAGGTATACATTTTATTTTGTACATACTGAGCAATTTGATACTTATTATTGATTATTCTATCCTTTGCCTCGGTTTATAAATGTATTTACAATAAAATTTATAAAATCTAGAAATCTTTATCCATTAACATAAGGTACTACGGCACGGCAGTGACATTGCTACGTTGAATAGCAGTGCTAATTAGTGGACCAAAACATAAGTCAGCATTCATACCACCTACACACATAAGTACCTACATTTATTTTTTTATTCTAGAAACGTTACTACGCAAACTCGAGTCTCGCTTCGGAAGAAATATACAAGATCCCCATAACATTCACTACAGGAGTAAATACATCGTTTACTAACACCAAGCCAGCGTTTGTTATGAAGAACAAAACTCATGAGTTTACGATTGACGCGCTTGCAACAGACCATACTTGGGTGATCTTCAACATTCAAGAGACTGGTAAGTAATACCTATAGATTTTGTTTAGTTTATAACATTAAATAATTTAATTTGATTACAGGTAAATGAAATATGGAATATTGGTGATGAAAATTTAATTGTTTTGCTTAGAAATTAACGCATTAATAATATTATAGGATTATACAGAGTCGATTATGATGAACATACTTGGGAACACATAAAAGCAGCTCTGAAAGGTTCGGATCGAGAGAAAATTCATCATTTGAATCGAGCAAAGGTACATTTGGCATGTTTACTGTTTATTATAAGGCCTCAAATTCACATACAATTTACTAATAAAACGGGACATTATTTACACAGATATTTAATTAGCTTCATGTTTAATTTCGTTATCTTATATAAATTAAGTAATGTTAGATATCCACGAATCTGAAACATAACTTTAAAATCATGCACGTGCACTTATTTTCGTTTTAGTTTAAAACTTTTTTGTTTTTAGATTATCAATGACTTGTTTGCATTGCTATACGCTGATGAGGCCGATTTCCAACATTTGCATGAAGTATTAGAGTTTTTGACTTCTGAATCTGACTATTCTGTTTGGTACGCTGCCATACGAGGATTGAACAAACTGTGGAATATGTATCAGGGTAGTGACGCGTTGGCTGAAATTCAGGTAAGGAAACTAATTTATAACTGTAACCTGCTATTTGTTACTCCATCTCTACTATTCTGGCGTCCTGCCCCCTTTTGCGTCACAGACGCCCACTTTGCCTTAGAAGTCGTCAAATATTATTAACACTAACACTCCTTACAGGCATACGCTTTGAAAATAGTGCAATACGGCATCAACAAAGTAGGGTATATAGTAGCAGAAAATGACGACTACGAGACTTTGAGGAATCGTATGCAAATCCTGGAGTTCGCTTGTAAGCTGGGTCACCAAGGCAGCATCGACCATGTTGTTGGGCTGTTCAGGCAGCTTAGGGATAATGGTGCTGAGTAAGTATATACTGTTCTTAGTAAATCAAAAGTGTTTCCTACTGATTCTGTTAGAGTCAACAATACTTTCATATATCAAATTAATGTGCCAAAACTTTTGCAAAATCATATTAAATAATAAAACAAAACTTGAGAAAAACTAGTTAAGAAAGAATAGAAATTCATGGATAACGAAATATTCTAGAAATATTCTCTTTTTCGCACAAGGTTTCAATTTATTCTGTTTAGTTTTTTTAATTTAGATTTATATAATACATTCATTAGAGCTTCTTTTGCTACAGAATATCACCAAGCCTGAGAACAGCAGCGTACTGCAACGGTCTTCGATTCGGAAATGGAGAAGACTATGAGTTTTTGTGGAACAGGATGGAGAAGACTAACGTAGCCAGTGAAGCGAGAATTATCGGTGATGTGCTTGGTTGCACAAGTGATGAGAATAAACTAAAGAGGTTAATTATTTTAGTTTAGATTCTCAACTTGACTGTATATTTTTTTAGGTTTTACATTTGAATAGGGTGGACCGATTTGGATGATTTTTTTAAATTTTAAAGCTGATGTTTTCCGTGTGATCACATTTTAAATTATTCTTGTTTATTCTTGTTTATATTAATTATTCGAGTTCTGTCAATTGCGTCAATGTGAATACCATATAAGGCAGATAGAGGTCGGTTTTTTTTTGTTTTAGGGAGTTTAGAGTTCTTTTTTTCTTTTGTACAGTACAATAAATTAAACTTTTATTTATTTCCCACAGCTTCTTAGTATCCATGCAGAAAGAAAACAGTCCAATCAGGACCCAAGACATCACCGTCCCCCTGACAAGTGTGCTGTCGGACTACAGCCACCTCTCCATCGTCATGAACGAGCTCAGAGGAAACTACAGCCTTTGGAGTTCCATGTAAATAATTTTATTTATCAGCTTTCATTTCAGCCTTTAATTCTTTGTATTTAATTATTCAATGATTCAAATTAAACAAAGCCTAAGCCTGTGTAAGTGAGAAGTAATTAATTAAAGACAGTCACTTGTACGTTGCAGTACCTACTTGTGGCGCGGCATACAAAAATTACCCGAAAGTAATCGAACCCGTGTTCAGCGCCTGTGCCTTTTAACCTGTACCTTCTGGTTATACATTTATAATATTAATATATATTATTTAAATTTTTGTAGTTACCCCACAATGGACACTGTCCTTTCAACAGTTGCATCTGCACTACATTCAGAAGCAGATTTTGCTGAAGTAAGTTTAATATTTACTATCCATACCTACACATTTCCTTTTTGTACGTAAAAATAGCTTATGTGATTATTTCCAGGGAAAAACTTTGTATGTTTTATCCTAATCCGTTCAACCGTTTTAGCGTGAACTAAAATGGAGCAAAATATTGTTAAAAACTCATAGTTTATCTGTTAACAATGTGTTAAATATTTCAATAACTTCCATTTTTATTCTTTTAAGTTACAACTTGGTTTAGACTTTCAACTATAAAATATGTGTAGTTATTCTTCAATGCATTAGATTTACCTTACCTAATGTAAAGAACGGGGTACCAGTAAATGTTAATATCAAGGGAGAGTCATTGAAGCCTATTGAAAGTACAGTATTTTTGGGCCTAACCTTGGACAGCAAGCTTCAATGGGGTCCACACATAGACGCATTATCTAAAAGACTAAGCTCTGCGGCATATGCTGTCAAAAAAATTCGTTTTTTGACTAATCACGAAACATCTAGATTGGTGTATTTCAGCTATTTTCACAGGATAATGTCTTACGGTATACTGCTGTGGGGATGTGCTGCTGACGCACTTATCAATAGTATATTTGTCTTGCAAAAAAGGGCTGTACGTGCTATGTATAATATGGGTCCAAGGGAATCTTTGCGAGAAAAATTTAAAGAAATAAATATAATGACAGTAGCTTCACAGTACATTTTCGAATGCTTAGTTTACATTCACAAAAATTTAAGTAACTTTCCTAAGAAAAGTGATTATCACAATGTAAATACTAGAAATAAAGATAAACTTGCATTGCCCCGTATTCGACTACGTAAAGTTAAAGTTTCTTTTAAGGGATGTTGTGTTCGCTTTTATAATAAAGTGCCCAAAGAATTTCACCAACTGTCTATTAATAAATTCAAGAAAATTGTAAAGGGTAATCTTTGTAAGAAGGGTTATTATAAAATTTCAGATTATTTAAATGATAATAATGCATGGGAACTTTCATTATTAAATTCAGGGGAAGAAAAAAAAAAAAAAAGGGGGGGGTGATTGATAGTGATGACATGTCCAAGTTAATCTTTGTGATTTTACGGACAAAATCTGAATCAATCAATCAATCAATGACAAAATATTTTGTGAACCATAATTATTCCTTATGCGATTAACGTAAATTAATATAATAAGGTCAAACGTTTTCATTAGTTGAAGAGGGTTAACTATGTTCAAGAGAACTTTTAAAGGTCTGGTGAAATCACGGCTTAATGACTTAGAACGGGGTCAACCATGTCTCCCCAATTTGGACCCCTATTTGCGTTTAGAGTAGATTACACTGGAGTGGAGTGTTTGACAAACACTCATTCAGGCCGCTAGTTAATTAGCAATCGTCTTTTGTTTTTGCTATGTCTTTTATTGGCAGTTTGACCTTTTGTTGTCTGTTAACAAAAGCATAGTATATGCAAGTTCTATTTTGGATTCAGAACAATAATTTCTTAAAGTAAATTTTCTAATGCACCAAAAAATTCATTCAGATAAATGCTTTAACTAATTTCATATAAATATTATTCTGTGGTTACAAAATGTTATTTTATATCAATGTATAACTTTTTATTTTTTCTGACAGTTTGAAGCGTTCCTGACGAATTGCACGGAATGCACTGAAGCAGCCAAAACCGCTGGTCGATCCTCAATGACCCTATCTAGAGCCACCTTCTCCTGGGCGGAGAGCCACAAAGCTCAGATCCTGTCTTACTTGAGGAACAGCTCAGCGATCGTTACTCCATCTATGTTCCTTATTGTCACTTTGGCGGTACTTTTAGAGTCTTGGTTTATATTTTAAGCAGTTAAGATGAGGGAAGCAGAAAGATGTGGGTTCGATTCCCATAAGAAACCACAATTAGTAACTGATATTATAGCTGTGGTATTTCTGAAAGAACCAATTGTTTAACCATCTTTGATTTATTTTTCTAGATTTATATGATATGTTATGACGTATTTTTTGCATTTAAGGAAATTATTAATACTTAATAACTAGAATAAAATCACTTTTATTTAAATATTTTTATACTACCTACTTTTTATTGAATATTTTGTTTTTTATTTTCATTAAGCAGGTAAAGATAATTATTTAACATGAAGAGATGCTTCTCCACTAAAAGTGTAGCATTTAAGATTAATTTACAATTGTTAATTTAAATATTTTTTTATTACTGAGTAAATGTATTTTATAAGTTCTTTACTTCACAATATATAAATAACATTAAGCATTTTTCCTACTTAATTAAAATTGTAAAATTAACTATTACCAAATAAAAACATTAAATTTTAAGCGCAATCGTTTTTATGTCCAGTATTACCAAGGTTGTATAAGTAAGATTTATTTAGTAAAAAAATTCCTATTCTTATGTTTATCTTATTTTTTGTAAGTGCCTTACTTCCACTCTATTAGAATTTTAAATCGGGGCTACGGCAGTACAAATGTATGCGCTTTTTTGTAAGTCTTGTCCATGGCCAATAGTTGCATACCTACATTTAAGTTAAAGTTTCAGTCTAAATGTGTGTAGAAAAAGTACTATGATTCTTGAAAAGTCTGCAACATAAATATCATGACCTTCGAAGCGTTATCAACAAGATGAGTGTTATTATTGCAATGTATGTTAAAGAGCGAAATGTGATGTAATAATAATTGGAGCAATGCGATTAGGTACATTATAAATACAACAAGGCCAAGATGACCGATGTTGCGAATGATGTCACTTTACCTAGTATAACTTTATTGTTTTACTCAAGGAATTTCAATGGCAATTAATTAATCTGATTCTTATATATATATATATATATATACTTAATCTATGTTATATAAATAATTTAATAATATATATATATTGTGGAATAAATCGGGCAAAGCCACGGTCGTGTCACCTTGTAAATTATAGATAGTTTTTTATTTCTATATTACAACGAAAAATAATGTGAATAAATTCTTTTTAAATATTATGGATGTAATGTAATCTGAAGAGTTATTTTAATAATATCATACAAAATCTAGGGTCATGATATTATTGAGCAGATTTGCTAAAATTTTTAAAGAACGCTTATGGTTATAAATAACCAGTACTGTAGTATTGACAAACTGATGCTGAGAATAACACTTGTATCGTGTATGGTCATATTATATCAAAGGGTTTCCTGATCTATAAAACGGTAATGGATCATAAAATCACACATCACGTCATAAATCACTTCTAGCTAAATCGTGTGATGTAAAAGTGATAATTTATTAGAAGACTTATTGCGTAGGCACACATTAGTTATCCGTTTAGAGATGTGACGAGTTTTGAAGTTAGATATTTTAAAAATTCTTAAAGTAGATTAAAGCTGGATTATAGGATAAATTCACAGAATGATAGGAGTCAAATAAATTTAATTACCCATTTTCAGGATAATTTGTTTGTTAGTGTTATTGAAATAAATATTTTATTCACTTCATCTTTTACCGTCTCTTAATCAAAGTGGATTGTACGAGTACAATAAGCCTATAATGCGATTGCTCCCATAAATCGAGTGGGTTTCAACTTGAACTTTCATAAGTGTTGTGAATAGCCCTTTTCGTTACGAACTAGAGAAATTGTATGAAGGTACAGCCCACACAATTGTGCTGGAAAAGGTCAAATTATGTATAGGTACAGATACATACCGTAGGTACATGAACCAACAGTACTTATTTGAAATGTTCAAATAATCTTAAATACAATACAATACAAATAATCTTAATTACTTACTCTTAAACAATCATTTATATTTTATCGCGGTGAAATATATATTTCCTCGGAAAAATATATTAAGTACCTACTTAAAACTCGTGCATAGCCGCGGCTTAACGCAATGTATTCGTAGGTACAGAAGTATTTTAAAATTTTCACTCCTTTGAAAAACAACTAAAACCAAACTCTTTAAAAGGTGACCGCCATAAAATTTCGTTTACATAAATTGTCCAATATAAACTGGCCGTCGACCTTAGATTGCTATTCATTTAATATTATCAATCTTGCAGTCTGTGAGGTGAGTAAGGGGTCTAGATATACTGGTCCGTTCTGGCGCCAATAACGTCGAGTGGTTACGATGTAGGTACGTCTTCGCGCGCGTCCCGAACGGACGTATTTTCCCACCGGCCGGTTTCTCGCGGGAACACTTTTTAAAAATCGAACGACTCAAAAAGTTTCAATGAAAATTTAAAAAAGATCATTCGAAATACAAAGTAACAGTCTACAAATAATGCAAACAATGAAGTTTCTGTAAGAAGTTCGATTAAATTAAAAAGATTGAGTTCGAAAATTGAATCGTGAAAAATTAAAATGTTCGGCTTTCTTTTGTTTTTTCTGCTTTCAACAACAGTCAATGCAGATCTAATCGAGGAATGTATGAATTACACAATTTACCCGTTACAATATGAGTTGATAATAACCCCTTATGTTTTTAAATCATCACCAAGTTACCACTGTGATATATCAATTGACGTGATAGCGAATGCTCCTGGAATTAGAATTATAGAATTGGATGCGAAGGAATTGGTTTTTCGACAAGGTTCCATTAGAGTTTTGTATGGAAATACTGACATTGTGAACGGTGCGAGACCTTATGAATATGATGCGGGAAAAGAAAAGCTTTACATATATTTGAGAGAACCGCTTAGGAAATATGACGAAAGTACAAAGTCTGTGTATAAAATAATGATTTCATTTGATAAACGTTTGAAGGAAAATAGTAATGAATTGGTTTTGGTGAAGTATTATGATGAAGAAGGCAGGAAATCGTAAGTATCATTTATTTTACTTATGTTATAAACGTAAAATTTATATTTTAGGTACTTGTTTTCATAAAAATACAATTTATCCAAGTCAAGAAGTAAGTAAAGCACACAGCCGTACCATTTTCTTTAATTTGTTTATTTCGGTAGATATATGTATGAAATAATATGATTGTAAATATATAAAATAAAACCGGTTAGCCAGTAGCAAAACTAAGGAATAAATCAGTTTTCTATGTGGGTTCTCTACAAGGACTGACCATGTTTTTGTCGACTAAGGTAGGTTATGTAGGTAATGGCTTCATATGGTGCAGGGCCATATATAGCCTGGAGACACCCACGGTAAGGAAATAAACAAAGTTGTAAAGAATATCACGATCTGTATGATATAATACCTACTAGATAAGCAATTTAATTAAACTCTGTGTTAGTTATAGCCAATTATAATGAAAATTATTCACACTCAATAAGCTGAAGTCATAATCATTTATTATTTTATTACATTTATTTACGTTTTCACAGCTAGGACACAGGCACTTTTCTCTCGTCGAGAGAGATTAAGCCTTAATTCACCACGCTGGCCAAGTGCGGGTTGGTGAATAACATATTTTATATAATATCCTTCAAACTTTTTATACATCTCAAAAAATAGCGGTTCCCTCACGTTGTTAGCCTTCGTTAAGACAAATAGTTATCTAAGAACAACATAATAAAATTAATCTTTCCTACATTTAGGAATGTATTTTTCGTATATAAATACGTATATAAAATCACATTCATTCTATATTTAGTAAATGGATAATTTTATTTACAATCTATAATATATTAATAACAGGCACATGAAAGACTTAACATGGATACGTACTTTGTATTCTACCCGTTAATATGCGTCTTTGAAACTTTTTGTTTATATCATACTATTCTCGCGGCACTATTAAACAAAAAAAAATCCCTCGGAAACCATTGTAACCGAAAACGCAGCATAATTGTTTTATCCTTCAATTCCATTCACATTATTTAGTTTAATTAGAGTAGGCATGCTGCAACAATTGAGAACATAATTAGCCGTAATAAATCTTCCTGCACGGCTCATTACCCACTTAAACTGGGACACATCGGTCATACAATGTCATTTAAGTCACAAGGACTGCTTTACATTAGCTTATACTTATATACGAGCAATTCAGTTATCTTTTTGTGGTAACACTATTCATTTTATACCAAGAACTTACTTTCAAAATTTACCCAGACCCCATACACAATATTCTTGTTCAAGAAAATATACAAACATCCTTAACTTCTAAAGAATACAGACTGGATCACCTAGCCTCTCGCACCCACGTACTAAATGGGTCTAATGCGTCGGTACAGTCGGCCTTGTTACTACTAGCGAGTAGTTTCAAGGTTGGGTACGCCAATTTTATTTGCAACTTCCTACATAATTCATAATCTGAGAATGAAGATTATTTTGGGATGAATCAGAAATAATTACTTTTAAATGTAAAACATTAAAGAAATATTATATTCTGGAATTTGGTATCACTTCTTTGGAACAATTTCAGAGAGTTAAGATGGAGTTTGTCTCTATATTATATTATAATACTTTGTGAGAGATAATCAATTATTAATTTATTCTAGACTGCCCATTCAATACTTTTACCTCAAAAGTCCTCAAAGGTCGATCAAATCTTAGAAACCTACTTTACCATTTTTTATTTTAACATTTCAGATACAGCTTCACAACGCGTTTCTCCCCAAACAGAGCAAAATCCGTGTTTCCTTGTTTCGACAACCCTCGCTTCGAGTCTGGCTTCAAGTTCAAGTTTATACTCCCAATGACGGACATCCAACACACCAACACGACTCTGGTGATTTCCGAAGAGCTTCGACGAGAGAGGTAAGATATAAGTTTTAACTGTTGAATCTACAGCCTTTATTTAAATTAAGATTTACTTAATTCAGTTCAGATCCAAGATCAGATCAGATCCAAGATTAAAATTGAAAACATAAAAAAAAAGAAAAAAGACATCCAGTTGTTTTGGTCGGATGCAAGTTGCATCCACCGTGAACCCGCTAATTTTACCAACTCATCCGGCCATCTTGTGGGTCTAGTAGCCTTTCTGGTTGGAAGCAAATACCAAATTGTTTAATTTCCTATAAGTTTAAACAGTAATCTGAAACATAAAATACTATTCCGTCACCTAGAGTATTGATATACATTTCAATAATTGAAGAACTAGGATAAACTCCCAGAAGGTAAAACTAATAAAACAGGTCCTCCCTTTAAGGTATGAACCTATTCTCGTCTTGTTAATGTAATGATAATTGGTTTTTCTAAGAATGACTTTCTCTCGCAGCCAAAGAAGGAATGGATTTAGAAATGTTATTGAATACCATCCATTTATATGACTGTAAGAAGCGGCTAATTATTTTAAGTGCAGGCTACGAAATCATTATCGAGTATTTTTTTTAATTTTGCGACGTAGATTTCTACTTCGAGACATAAATTTAGTCTAATGTCTACAAGTAGTACTATCTACATTATATTGAAGAATCTTGTTTTATAAGTAAAGTTTAAAACATTATGAATTTAATCTGACTTGAAATTTCTAGTACATTAAAATTGTAAAGAAATATTATGTAATATGATTTTGCATAAAATACGTCAATGTTAATTTGCATGCAACAGAGATAGATTATGCCAGCTTTAGACATAGAAATAGTTCTTAAAAGACATACAATGAACTTGACCAAGTTTGAACTCAATACAGCCCTGATTTTACACAACCACAAAATCAAATATGGCCACTTCTTAAACTGGCTCAAACCACAAAGGATAGAAATCCATTTCTGGGAACAAGACATTGTATAGTATACATCGATCACAATAATTGACACCATTCTCAGCGCTGGCCATGTGACCATATGAGTTCGGAGGAAATCGCATGTTTCTCAAGATCGGAAAGTACTAATTAGTACTATCAAGAGAATGGAATGTAGGCGGCTGAGATCATTGCAGTTTTAGGACAAGAATGTGGTACTGATACCTCAGTTTGCGATATAAGGCAGATGGCAATGTAAATAAAAAAACAAAAGCACAAAAAGAAAATTGTTTTTTAATAAGAGAACTGCCTAAAACAATAAATATTGACCGAACGTTTAAAAGCTTAACCGTCTTTTAGTACTTGTGTTTCGTGTCCATCCAAAGGTTACCTGGAAGA
The DNA here is from genome assembly GCA_963691955.1 of Chloroclystis v-ata. Lineage (NCBI taxonomy): Eukaryota > Metazoa > Arthropoda > Insecta > Lepidoptera > Geometridae > Chloroclystis > Chloroclystis v-ata. The sequence goes on along the minus strand of OY829902.1, from coordinate 1,386,654 downwards.
AATCGATTTTAGTGATAAGGCCGCCCATTGTTACACTTTTTATGTACCTATATTTTTTATTTTTGTGGTGTGCAATAAAGAATATTGTATTGTACCTATTTCTGATTTCAGAACCCAGGACTTCCAGATTATCCACTTCATGCCGTCTCCACAAGTAGCTCTCCACCAAGTCGGCTTCCATCTCTCTTCTTTCGCTCACAACCAGCTGCAATCCAAACACACCAACGACACTCTCTTCATCTGGGCGCCTGTTTACGACCTGCCGAAGTACCACTATATCCTGAACTATGGAGTGGGGATCATAGACCGTATTCACGAATACTCGGGGGTCAGAAGGCCTTTGCTGAACGGTCCGATCAACTTGGTGGCTGTTCCGTCGAAGTTGGATGGATATGAGATATCAAGCTGGAATCTTCTTACTAACAGGTGAGATAACAGTTTTTAAGAAACATTAAAATACTCTTGCAATCAGTTACACTTAACCAAAGTTAGGACGATGAAACGCGTCATAGTGCAAAAAAATATTAGACCTCAGATAACCTTCATTTGTCTTGAATATAAATGTAATGATAAAACGGTAGGTATGCAAAGAACATGGTTAGTACGAAGAAATGAGATATCAATAAAACTAAATAAGTACTTCTAGTTTTAATTTTTAAAATGTATCATTAGTGCAAATATTATATTCTGTATATTACATATATTCTCGTGTCCCAATGTTAATTACCTAAGTCTCTAGTAAATTTAACACTTTGTTCATAATAAAATCGATCACTAAATTCTGCTACTTATCAGCAACTACTTAACCCATCTTACTTACCTACCATTAAACTTATAATTTTAACAACACAACGCATTTTCTTTAAGTAGGTTATACACAGTCATACGAGTTTGACTGGATTGGCTGAATCAGACTTGGATGTATTTTAAGAAACCAATTACTATCTTGCATTATGGTAATGTAATCGGTCTGCATACGAATGATTGATTTACATTTTCTTCATTACGATAATGTTATACAGCCTAATGCAGCTTTTATATAAAATGCACTTAACTATTTTGAAATATTTTTAACGACCTTTTCTACTTACTTTAATATTAAATTCCAACTGAGTCTATGTTTTATTTTATTTACTGAGATAAATTATGCCATACTTTGAACATTTTAAGGCATATGTGTGAACCCACACTTGGCCAGAGCATGGTTAATGAAGGCCCAACCTCTCTTGTCAAGAGATAAGTCTCTGTCCTTGCTCTCTCTCGTCTGCCCTAGCAGTGAGGTAAATAGATGATGATAACTTATATAATTTTGCTATTAAGGTTACTGAAAGTCCAAATCAAAATCTCGGTATAGCTATTGTGTTTCGTCATTCATAAGTTAACCTTCTCTATGGTCTACGTAGAGTTTCCAAAAAACAATGTGGCACAGATAGGTTGAAACTTAATTTACTCAGAAATACATTTGATCATTGCAAAATATCCACGTTTTACCACTCGTTCCTGCGATGACCTATATTGTATTGGCAAAGGTATTTTCGGAACAAGGTCATGTCCAATGCTAGGTGACTCTTTCGTCTGTTTCCAATTCAAAACAAACGTGAGCTGATGAGTAATAGGAAACGGCTATTGGCTTTTTGCCACATCATTGCCTTTAGTGGCATCGTCTAGCTAGATGGACAAGGCTGTGACTTCCGAAATGTGTTGTAACTCAGGTGTAAACATGATTCTAATTTTATATTCTAGTTTTCTAGGTTGATTATACATATAAGTATACTATTTTGTATAACAGGAGTTATGCATCTTCAATAAAATACACAACATTATCATTATTACCACTATAATTCATTTTTATCCGTTTGTATTAGAATTACGCCAAGGTTTGCACAAGTAGCTTGTTTTTTTCAAAAACCCATTGTTTCGATTTTTTTTTGGAATTTGGTATAATCACCACGCTTATTATGCCGATCCCTCGCAGTAAGTTGGCACCATACACTGACAACGACCCGTCTAGTATTCTTCGTCTAGTAAACATTCCTCATTTCGTTTAACAAATTAAAATTAATAATGTTATTTCCAGTGCTTTCAAGCTAGCATACGTAGAAGGGCTCACAAGCATCCAACAGTTGGAGAGAATGAAGTTCGAGTTGGCGCAGCAGCTGAGTCGTCTGTGGCTCGGCAACCCCGGCGAGAACCAGGTCACGCGGTGGAAGGAACAGTGGTTCAAGGAGGGAATCGCTACTTATCTGGCTTATTATCTATTAACTCAGGTAAGGTATAGCAATAATGCAATGCAGGCAAGCCCCGGTAAGCTAGTTTCTGACCAATTGTTGCTCGGCAATTATTTGTGCTGTCAATTAGGTATCTGCCAATACCGCATTAGGGATGAATTATATTATACCGGGCCGTGTCCGGGGCGTGCCTAGTACGTGGCCCAGACGGGGTACGGATTTGAAACGTTTCATACATTTGATATGAACCAGTTTATATTACACAGTGCATGATCCGTGTCCCGTCCGGGCCGGTGTTATATAAACTGGTTCATATAAAATGTATGTAACGTTTCAAATCTAATTCAAGTCTAAAATAATTCTTCCCTTACGGTTGTTTAAAATTTCTAAAACTCATAAAAAAAACTTTTTATTTCAGATTACAATTGATCCATAAAGATCTTATTTATTTATTTATACTATACGCACAATGGCATGAATAAATTACTTGATGAGAGATGCAATATGTTTAAGTAACTGCAGTTCTTTTTCAGTATTCCCATGGCACTCAAACAGGGGGCCATCCACTAGACTACTATGGTCTCCGGATGAAACACACGGCGATGGCCAACGACTGGCACCATTTCACACCGACACTGACCACCTTCGACAATAAGCTGGCCGTGGAGATCCCCCCGCGCTACAAGGAGCTGGTGACGAAGAAGACTGGCGCGATCTGGTGGATGCTGGAGAACTGGCTGGAGAAGTATCGGCTGAAGCAGTCCTTTGTGAAGCATATTGATCAGATGTAAGTCTTCAAAGGTTTTATTTGCGCTCATAATGTAGGACAAGTTTTTTTGAATAAATATAAAAAACGATCGTGGATCCGGGACAAACAAAGTTTATGTTTTGTTTCATTAGAGACATTACTTAGAGTTTAAGTAAAACCTTATTGTCAACACTAACTTACTATTTACATATAATATATGTAGTTCTAGAACATCAATTTATTTTATGGCCCCATTACACAGGCTGCCCAATAGAATCCATTATAGCTCTTTGATTTGCAATTATCACCTCGTTTACCGGATTAATGATCACAGCATTGGAGATTCAAATTATTTTTGTTATTACACTAGTAATTTCATTATATATGTTTATTTTAACATTCAGATATTCAGATCTTATCATAAAATTTAAAATTTCCAGGAGAGGAAAGTACATTTCCATCTGGGATCTCATGCAAGCCATAGACAAGGACACCATCGACTGCACGTTCCAGTTCTTCAACGGCTCCACGCCAACCAGGGTGCTGCAGTCGTGGTTCCACGAGGCGGGCCACCCCGTCGTCACCGTCAATGTGCTCAGGGACAGGACTCCTAATGCTATTCAACTTAAACAGGTTAAAATCAAATAAGATGTTCAGGATTTTTATTGATAACGATATTATATTATTTACGGATGGTTTTGAGTCACGGTAATATGAGGTTATCGTCAGAGGTTAATTTTGAAAAACAATTCAGCAAAATATCTTGTATTTAATTACTGCCGTTTCTAAGGGTTATTCCCAGAATCATCTCTGAAAAATCTCTTATTATTTCAATAATAGTAATATCTATGTATTATTAGTTATCAACAACACGTGCTCTATTTTTATAAAAACATACGAGCATATGGCTTAAATGAGTTTTTGTTAACTGCTCATTTTCTGACATCTCTTTACATACTTTAATCTCAACTTCTTTTTTCAGCGTCACTTCAGCTACAACCAAATGGATAGAAAGCCGACCGACTACCTCATTCCCATCTCCTATCTGCTCCAAAGTAGAGCGAACTGCTTCAACTGCCAACAACCTCGCTTCACCATCTCACAGACTTACACCTTCAGTGAGAACTTGAATGGTGGCAGGATTATACTGAACCGGAATGCTACTGGTAAGATATGTAATCTTTAAGAGCATTCAGTTGGTATAACATGAGTTCAACCCCATATTATGCATACGAAAGCCTATGTGTTATTTGTGTTATCCGGTGTTAAGTTTCATTAAAAGCTGTTTAGGACATTTTGCTAAAAGAGTAAATTCCTTTTTTTATTTTCTAAATGACTTCTTTTAAATTACTTTAAACTCAAGATTCAAATACAGGTATTAATATATCTCATACTATATTTAATTTAAATTGATTCAGCATAATCGCATCCTAAACACATTACGATGATTTCCTTCTATAGAGTTCACTTATAATTTCGAGAAAAGGACCGTGTTGGTTTTATTGTTATACCGAATGTCGTAGGTTTGAACACTGTTTCCCACAACAATTTATTATTATAACACTAACTTTATTTTTTATATGTAAAACGAATATCCATGGCACATTAGCAAAAATATTTTCTCACAACTATAGCTGGCACCTTGAAACAAGAAGTCCTTGGCAATAGCATTCTCTTGGCTATTTTAGAAGCGGCCCACGCGCATATAAACTGTTTGTTTCCATAACAACTTTACTATGATTATAAATAATTTATGAGATACTTCTGCGAACACTTCAATTGTACGCCTATTCATTACATCTGTGTAGTGTCGTCGTTCTAAAACTAGTACCACCCCATATCTACTCGCAAGTATCGTCAATTTTTATATACCAGATGACTAGCATATCGTGAGCATAACTTATATAATCGTAGTTATTATACCAAAAATCTCACTAGGACTTCCCAAAGCAGTCAACTTTAAACTGAGCTTTACATAAAACTCAGTTTAAACATTATTCTTATTATTATTTCTTGTTGTTTCAGGATACTATCGAGTCAACTACGACGTAGAAACTTGGAAACTCATAGCAGCCTCTCTGAAGAAGGACCCGACACAAATAGATGAAATGAACCGAGCTCAGGTATGTTCACTCACTGTTACTCACCCGTATTGTTTTACGACTCCACATGATGTGTTGAAAGGGCAAGAGTATGATGATGGTGATTATACCTAATCTCCGAGACCTATTATAAGTATTTATAAAATGGTTATTTTACGACCCCTGCTTAGTCATCATGGGTATCTGAAATGCCTAGTTATGGGTTTTCTACTATCGGTCTTGTAGTGATGTGCTTAGCAGTGCGACGTAATACGAGTTGTTGTTATAAATTAATATTTTACTTGTCAATTTCAGATAGTCAACGACGTATTCGCTCTCTACGTAGCGGGCGATATAGACCGGCTGTTGGCTGAAGATATCCTCTCGTATTTGGACAATGAGCGTAGCTTCCTCGTGTGGGAGGCCGCGATAGATGGGTTCAGTATGCTCCGGGTGGTGGGCAGCGATGTCAATGTGACGAGGAATTTGTATTGGGAATGGGAGGTAAGAACTTGATTGGATATTTTTATTAAATGATGTTTAGTTTTTCGTTTATGTCATTTGCCTCGACCAAACAACAACGAAGGTAGACAAGTATGTGGTTTACATATAATTACTAATCAATTATATGTTCTGTGACTTGATATTATAAGTCTTATATTGACGATACACCAGCAGCTTCAAACATAGGTCAAGTTTCAACAAAACAATAATATTTTCTACATAAATGTGGAATATAAAAGAACTTACAAATATAGTTAATATAATATGTTGGTATTTATTGTAAAACAAAATATTTTCAGAAATTCATGGGCGAAAGAGTCAAACGAATCTACAGTCTTCTCATAAAGAATCCTGATAGAAGCGACCGAACGAGACTTTTCAGAAGTAACATTGTGAATTTCGCCAGTGAAATCAACTATGGACCTTGTCTCAAGTATCTGGAAGGCACTTACCACGAATATGCGGCAGGCAAGCGGTAAGGAACTCGGATACATAACTAAAAAATAATTTCTCCTTCTTTCTTCTTTAAACAATTTATAACTGAATCACACAAGTTAAATTCGATTTTAAATATAGGAAATTTATTTTTTATTTTCAGATTGGACCCTGATCTCAGAAAAGCAATGTTTTATGTGGTAGTTAATAACACCCATACAGACTCTTCAAAACTCAAACTTACTGCTATTGAAATAGAAGACAAAGAAGACGCAGTGTACAGCTTGTAAGTAAATCTTACTAATAGTATTTAAACGCGTAAAAATTTGGATTGGTTGTTTAAGAAACGAAATATTTTTTTTTGTTTTAATTACAGACATAGCAAGGAGAGGTTCCTTATAAAATGTCCGTTTGGAGAACCAAGACCTTTACCCATCACTGCCACTGAAAAGGTAAGTCAAAGATTTTAAATTCAGTACCGACGTAGGTGTCTAATTCGATCATATACAATGCATTTATCCAACACTAAAGTTTTTCCCTTTTAATAATAATGTATCAATCAAAATTTCATTAACGTTCTTGAAATTTTGTTGAAATTACGAATTCTGATCTAAAATTACAGGCGTCAAATTTAACCTTTTCAAATGCCCTAACTTTAGATTAGATGAACACCACGGGAAATTACAGAAAATATACCTGTGAGTAACACAAGATTTATACCACATAATTTAAATCTTAAATACTTTTTTCAGCCTGTTGTTTCGGAACCAGAAAAGCTAGCAAACCCGACAGAGAAGCCTGTTCAGCCATCATCATCCGCTAAAATCTTCGCTTCTTTATTAACAGTACTATTTTCCTTAATCATAACTCATTAAATAACATTAAATATGTAAATTAGCTCTAGTCATTATTTAATGTTATAAATTGTTCGTGCCTTATTGGACTCAGCTGGAAACAGGCTTAACCTTAAAATTCGTTATTATTTTAGCTTTGTACGCATTTGGCTAAAATCAAATAACTCTAATGCATTTAACAATGATCGATTGAATGTGGAATAAAAGACTTAATGTATGTTTCTTAACTATTTATTTCTACTTACTGGAATATGTACATATAGCAGCTTTATGAATTAGTTTGAAATACAAATAAGTTTAAATAATTGATAAAAATATATATTTTTAAATATAACTATATTTGAAGCAAGAGGACGCATTTGCTTCAAATTTAGTATATTTTTAACATTAACATTATATACGTTTTAAATACGTAAACTTACTTAATATACCAACACCTTTTTAATTTTATAATACGAGTGAAAATGCAGTAAAAAATCTTATTCTAAAGTAAATATTTCTTACATAAATTTAATAAATAATGAATTAAATATTTAATTAAATTATTAATATTCTTAGTAACTCTGTAAATGTGTTTTTACTTAAACTATTTAGCTTATTATTATCATTGTCTTAAGTCTAATTCACTTTGTGCAATTTCAATCACATACCTTTTAATCTAATTTATATTTATTGTGTTAAAGTCGTAGATAAAACATTCTTAATACACATTAATGTAGGAAGAAGTTAATTATAAAACACATAACATAACGAGTCCAAAATAATCTCTAGTTATTTTGGATCCGATCTAGATAATAATGAAACATACTATAATATCTCATGATATTACAGTGTTTCTACCACCACCATTTATTTACTTATATTTAAATTATTTATAATAATAACCAAATTTATAAATACATTCTTAAAACCGATATCGAAGTGTTTTTTATTCTAATTTCATTTCCCAGTGTAACCCAACACCAAACTTATTTCTAATTATAATAAACCTTTAATTAAACTGGTATAAAAATATACCAAATAAACTTTACCATCACCAAATACTTAGTTTACCAAAAACTCAGAACTACCCTTTATTAAAATCTAACTTAGAAATTTCAAATACGTTAGCACCGCTTGGGTGTAGCTCGCAAAGGTTAAATACACAATTTAAAATTTATCTCCTTGCAAAATAATAACATGGATACGATCAATAATTATGGATATTATCACCTAATTATTTCAATATACAAACAACGAAAAATATCTTGTTACAAACGTTAGCCGTCGAGTATGCCTTATTTATCTATATCCTTTACCACGCATCTAAGTGCCAAATCTGAAATTCAGAGCCCTTATTCTGAAACTCTCGGTAATAAAAAAATTTAAAACAATCCAATCTGATCTGTAGAAAAAAGATCCTCTTGCGACCAATTAGTAGTGTAATTTTTAATGAAAAATCTTATAAAATATTAATTTGAAATGTCTTCATCCAGGAATGTGAGAATAAGGGCTCTGTTATGAGGCTATGTTACGAGGCTTATGTTTATCTAATAATGAAACATAGCCACCAAACACGAAGCGAAGAGCAGGACAGAAGACACCATGACGGTGGTGGCGTCGTTCTCGTCGATCCATTCGTACACGCTCTCTAGGAAGCTGTCAGACCAGCTTTGATTCTCTTGGACCATCGCGGCGATACGTTCCGCGGGTTCTTGCGAGTCCTCGAGCCGGTTGTTTTGTGCGTTCACAAATACGTTGAACTGAAAGGAAGTAAATTTAGGTATTAAGTATAAGTAATATACTATTCTATGATATACCGTATCTTGTCATAGAGCTGTTAGCGCAGTGTATTTAATACATTCGGCGGCAGTTGCAATGAAACACTAGTAATAATGAAATACTTTTCATAATAATTAGTATTTAAAAACATTAAAGTGATTTTGTTTAGAAGATATACATGTAGATCTGACTACTTATATTGTGTTGTTAAATAAAGACTTACGTCGTTTGATTGTCCGAATTCAGCCATGTTCTCGGCCAGTGCTAGTAAAACTTCTTCGAGTTTAGCCGCTCCGCCATACCTGTAAACAACATAAATTAAGATTGAGATTAACAATATTCATATTTACAATAAATAATTTAGTAAATTTATTTCAACTGTATTAGTCCTTGCATCCATTATAATCCATATCCGGCTTCTTGTGGCACCTGCGATACGGCTATTTGGCGTCTATTCATATCAGAGAGTAGGCAAACAAGTTTTAATTGTTTTTATACAAAACCATCCTTATGAATTTAACAAAAACACTGCCACTTTTAGGATTAAATTAGTGAGGTCACTCACCGAGCTCGTATCTCGGGCACTCGCTGGTTCATGAAGTTGAGAGCCACCCACGCGTTGGTGTAGCTGGACGCAGCGGCTGCCTTAAACATGGCGAGGCCTTCAGCAGCCGTGAAGTCACTGTTACTCGCTATAGTTTGTTCTAGTAGACTGGAAAGAAACGAGATATATTTAATACTTGAGAATATTTTCTGTATTAAAATAAAACTGTGGTCAAAAACAAAGCAAACTTTATCATAAGTCAACACATTGATTTCCATAATATGAAAATAGAAAAAATATTAAGCTTGTAACTGAATACTTATTCATTACAAGGGCATAAGGCTCCTTTTAAAATTAATTACCTTGACTGATCTAGTGATATTGTCAGGGCATCTCAGGTGTCATTACATTAGACTCAGATTGTCACTAAGTGGCTATACACACAATTATAAAAATAATAGTCACAGTTGCAAAACAGAGTGTAATTGACACTACCAAAAATTTAATAAAAGAATAACGCTTACTTTCTAACATATCCTTCATCTGTTGAGCACGTGAGTGATTCGAGGATGACCACTCGTTCGTACATGCTGGGTTCGATCTGCAATCTCTCGTTCAGCGCGTTGATGATCTCGTCACCACCTTCCCTCACCATGGTGCAGTACACCGCGGGTCTCAGATCCGCTGGTATGTTGGGGTTTCTGTAATGCATTAAATGTGTTAACTGGCACATTTCAGAGTTGCCACTTGCACGAAAAACAAGCTATTCCTTTAAAAACTAATTGAGACTCCATAAATAATGTTAAATGTGTTAACTGTTAACTTTTTTTTGGGTTGGCAACCCCAAAGCGTCAGCTGTTCAAATTTGCTTCCTACCAAAATAATTAAATTTTAATTGTTTTTAGTTAGTTTTACGCTCTGTATTCCAATTTCATCGCATAATAAACGTAAAATCTGTATAATTAAGTAGTTATAAGTGAGAAAAGTGTTATAATAATTGTGTATTGGCCAATCTAAATTTGACGTTTTCGGTTAGAAATTTTGAAGTTATTTGGCTGGGTTTTTGTGTTTTACAAGTATTTGTGCTAAATCGTGAGTTCTTAGCCATAAGAATACTATTTCTATTAAGTACCAACAACTACACCACGTAAGTACAACCACTTCTGAAACAAAACACCCCAGACACTGTGTATTTTGAAACTTGTTAATTTTACATAAAAACTAAACAATGATGACCCGCAGAGGTTTGTCTCGTCAAGACGAACTTACAAAGCTTCAAACAGTTTTGTTGGAGCTTAAAAAATCCAAGGATCAGAATGCACAATTACTACAAGAAATAGATGAGAATGAAAAAATTTTCATGGACTCAATAGAACAGAATAAAAAGTTGAAGAGTGAACTTTCGGTTCTACATTCCCTAAATGCGTCCATTACTGAAGAGCGTGATAGGCTACAGGAAATGATTCATAGGTTTGATCAGAATTGTGGTATAGAGTTTGAATCAGCCCTGCGCAGGACATCTTTGCTGGAGAGAGAACTGTGTGATGCACACCACCTTATCACACAGTTGGAAGATAAGGCCCAAAGCTCTGCCATAGAGTCTACACAAACTTTATACAGTGAATTATTACCGTATTCTACATCAGGCCAAGTTTTTACTGAAAGCGATGACATGAACCCCGCCTTGATAACAATTGACTTAACTAAAGATGATAGTGTAGGTCATGTGGTCGCTTCTAGTAAAGGCAAAATACACATGCAAAGTAGCAATAAGTTAAAAAAATATGTTAAAATTAATAAAATCATTAAAAAAACCAAAACAATGTTAAAAATGCATAAAAAAGCTGTTATTAGATCTAGAACAAATGGAACACTATTAAATAAATTAGAAATGTATATAAATCAGCTTAATAGTAACAAACTTCAATATGAAGATGACATACAAAATCTCATGAGTAAACTAAGCTCCGCAGAACGTTCCATGAACCATTATAGTCTTTTATATCAAAAGTCTACAAATGAAATTCGGGAACTCAGTCTAGCAATGGATGCTGTTCTTAATAGCCAGGTCAGTCTAGAGTCCAGAGTTATGGCTGGTTGTTGCTGCAATACTGGTCTGGATCATGAGAAATCTGGTCCGGCTAGTCTCTCTAGCCAAAACCATGAGGAACCTAATCTGTCCAGGGTTGCAGCATCATCCTTAACCATAACAACAAATCCAACTACACCCTGTAAACAAACAGTTATGTACTGTGATGAAATTGGAAAAAGCATTGGTAAGTTTTTGAACATTGGTATGAAGCATTCTATAATAAATAATTGTTTCCCTAACTCTGATTTGCATCAAATCATGAAAAATATAAAAAATGATAATTCTTTGACTAAAAATACAAGTTTAATAATTATGATTGGAAATAGGGGAAATGTAAAGAAATCCGACCTAATTAATTATGTGGATGAATTATTTTCTCTACAACTAGGCGAAATTGTATTCTATACATTTCCTTTTAGTCAGAAGTTGCCACAAATAGAAAATAATATTAGATATAAGCTTAACATGACATTGCATACTATTTCATGCAATAACCCTGTAATACATGTGATTGATACTAACAGTATAGTTAGTAATATATTTTATTTGACCAATGGTAATTATTACCTACCACACTTTTACACAAGACAATTAGCTGATTCGCTAAGTTATTATTTAAGTATAACAGCCAATAATTTGGCTATAAAAAATGCTTCTTTTGAGCATAGCAATATAGTAAAGTCCTTGGAATTTTATCCAAGTTCTTTAAATTAGATTATAAGACAAAAGAGGAAATCTCTTGCCAATTAATTCAATTAAATAGAAGTAATAATAATTCTGAGAAAATATCTAATAGTATGAATCACAAAAAACACAATAAAATAAATAATTGTAAACAAAATGCAAAATGTTATACCAACTTGGTGCATCAAAATATTCAAGGATTAAATAGTAAATTATTTGAATTAGAATTGTACTTAAACTCTTTTAATATTGATATAATATGTATTACAGAGCACTGGCTTAGAGACCATGAGCTCATGTTTAACTTCCCCAATCACCAGGTTGGTAGCTCATTTTGTAGAACACATGTTATCCGAGGAGGCTCTTTGATATTAGTCAATAAGACATTAAAATTTAAAAATAGACAAGATATTACATCCTTGTCAGTTGAAAGCCAAATTGAGGTAGCATGTGTAGAGTTGGAGCGGAGTCTTATAGTAAGCGTATATACACCCCCTTCGGCCTCATATGAGATATTTGAGAAGGTCATGGACCACATTTTACTGAAGATATGCAATACAAGTAAAAGTATTACTATATGCGGTGATTTCAACATTAACCTATTAGAAGTTAATGCATTAAGTACTAGGTTATGTAGTTTATTCAGCTCTTACAACTTGTTTCCATTGTTTTCCCAACCAACAAGAATAACTGAAACATCAGCAAAATGTATAGACAATATATTCACTGGCCCAAATGAAAATATAATTGAGAAAAAAATAATCAGTAACTTAAAATCAGACCACCTAGGGCAATTTGTAAAATTTGAAATAAAAGATAGACCAAAATATGTCAAAAAGATAATAAATTATGTACCGGTCACTACCAACCGATTTGAGAGGTTTAAATCAACCTGGGATTTAAAGCTTCCTTTTGATTACAGTAACAGTAATCCCAGTCAACTCTATAGTACATTTTTTAATAATTTCAATAATATTTTTAGTTCAATATTCACCACCAAGTCAATGGTAGTGTCCGACAAGCCTGGCTTTAGCGAATGGGCAACTGTGGGTATACATAAAAGCCGTCAAAAATTATATGAATTGTATAATGAAAAACGGTTTAACTTCTGTAAAGAGTTCAGAGATAAAGTTAAGTCATATTCTAAAATTTTCAAAACTGTTTGTCAAATAGCTAAATCAAATTATATTAGTTCAAAAATTAAAAATAGTAGTAACATTGTCAAAACTACCTGGAAAATAATTAATGATGAAACCGGTAGAACTCTAAACTCTAATACAGAATTTAAACTTAAAATAAATGATATTGTTATTCAAAATGATCTTGATGTAGCAAAGGCGTTTGAAGGCTTTTTTACTGACATCCCTGTGTCTACTACTAGAACATTAAACTCATCATATAGCATTGCAGAGTCATTATTAAAAGAAAATGTACCCATTTGTAAAGTAGACTTTCACTTTAAATATGTAAACACAGAAGACATTTTAAAAGCTTTCAAAACTATAAATGTAAAGAAAACCAAAGATCTCTGGGGTATCTCGGTAAAAATACTTAAATCACTTATACATACATTTGCATCTGAATTAGCTTACATTTTTAATAAATGCGTTGACTGTGGTGTATTTCCTGATTTAATGAAACACAGCAAAATTGTACCTCTCTTCAAATCTGGTACTACGACGGATCCGACTAACTTTAGGCCAATATCGGTACTGCCTACGTTTAGTAAAATATTTGAGAAACTTATTTTATTACAAATCTCCCAGCATTTTGATAATAATAATTTATTACACAATAGGCAATATGGCTTCACCAAATGCAGGTCCACTACTGATGCTGGCGCAGAGTTGCTAACGCATATATATGATGCGTGGGAAAAGTCGCAAGATGCTTTAGGAATTTTTTGTGATTTATCGAAGGCATTCGATTGTGTAGACCATGAAACATTAATCAGAAAATTACATCATTATGGAATTAGAGACAGCTCTTTGGATCTTTTTGCTTCTTACCTAAGTGAAAGGATTCAAAGAGTTGATGTTAATGGTAAACGGTCCCCAGGGTCTTTGGTTTCAATGGGTGTACCGCAGGGATCAATTTTGGGCCCGTATCTCTTTTTAATATACATAAATGATTTACCCCATCTTGTAAAGAATGATCACGAAATAGTGTTATTTGCTGATGACACCTCTCTTTTGTTTAAAATGAATCGACGTACCAATAACTATGACAAGGTAAATAACGCTATTTCGAAAGTAGTTCATTGGTTTAACTCTAATAACTTGTTACTTAATGAAAATAAAACCAAATGTATAAGATTTACATTACCAAATGTTAAACAAGTTAAGGCAGATATTAAAATAAAGGATAAAAACTTAGAGTTAGTAAAAAGTACTGTATTTTTAGGCATAACACTAGATAGTAAGCTTCAATGGGACGCTCACATAGATAAGTTATCGAAAAAGCTCAGTTCTGCGGCTTTTGCTGTTAAAAAAATCCGTTATTTAACTAATGTAACTACATCTAGACTGGTCTACTTCAGTTATTTTCACAGTGTTATGTCGTATGGCATTTTACTCTGGGGGAGTGCTGGAGATGTTCGACTTAATAATATATTTGTGCTTCAGAAAAGAGCTGTTCGATCTATCTATAAAATGAGCCCAAGAGAATCCTTGCGAGAAACATTCAAGGACATAAATATATTGACAATTCCCTGTCAATATATTTATACAGTCTTAATGTATACCCACAAAAACATCAATAGTTTTCCTAAGAAAAGTAATAGACATAATTTTAATACTAGAAATAAGGAAAAACTAGCTTTACATATTACTAGGCTACATAAGGTTAATATATCTTTTAAGGGGCAATGTATACGCTTCTATAACAAGATTCCCAAAGAATTGCAAGAATTATCTATCACTAAATTTAAAAACTTGGTAAAAAAACATCTTATTTCAAAATCATATTATAAAATATCAGAGTATTTAGAAGATAAAACTGCATGGGATGGAATCCGCTCCAATATCTTAAAGAAACGAACAAACTAACAAATAATTGTACTAAATTCAGATATGAGCTGATTGTTCTTTATGTTTCTCAATTCAGTGCTTAAAAAAACGAAACATATTTTTATGTCAACCTTGTTTCCATTGTTTATTTTATTTAATAATGTGTTGTATTTATTGACTTGTCCAAGTGATCTTTAGGATTTTATGGAAATAAATGACATAAATCTTTAAATCTTTAAAAATCTTTAAAATCTTTAAAAAATCTTTAAATCTTTAAATCTTTAAACCCAGCCGCATACCTCTAATTTTTCTTCTTGGAAAATTATGTATGCTCTAAAAAAACACGTGCTCTAACGGTGAAGGCAAAACATCGTGAGGAAACCGGCATGTTCTGAGAACTTTGAAAAGTTTGAAGGACATGACATGTGTTGTTCACCAACCCGCACTTGGCCAGCGTGGTGAATTAAGACCTAATCTCTCTCGTCATGAGAGAAGTCCCTGTGTCCCAGCAGTGGGAATGTGAATAGGGGTGTGATGATGATGATGATATAATGTTTAGAAACTGTAAATCTTACACAACATCACCGTCCCAGAACCAATCGACCGACGCGGCGATACAGGGTTGGTAGTTGGCTCGGCACGCGTGGTCCATAACCAGACCCCTGGTCAAGGAGACCATGGCAGGCTCGGAGAGAGACGGGTCTGGAGAGAAGCCGACCTCACGCTCGAATGCACCGATCGATCTGCGTACCATTCTCTGTTTGGGGAAGAAAGCATTAAACATACGGTCATATTTGAAGTATACCTACTGATAGCAGTATAACCTAAAACAAAATGGTTTGTAACAAAAATACGTAACGACCAACAATACCACTCTTATACAAATACAAAATTATTATCTAGTTTTAGTTTTGTAAGTCTTTGTAATACATAGCCCATATTTTGTTTCAATTTTAACAGAACCATTTGTCCTTTTTTTAAAGCTATAAATATAAAACTTACCAGATAAATATCTTGGTCTAGATCGTCATCCTCCTCAATCATAGCAACTAGCCGCTTCCTCAGGAAGTCCATGTTCCTGATGAAGGCTCTCCAAGGAGCGTACTCTGTCTCGTGTTCCATCGCCAATACCACTTGGAAAGCTGTATCGTAGTCTATTCTTCCAGCTCTAGCCAGGTTCAGAGAGTCATCGATGAGCTGAAAACAAAATTTTATAATTATTCGTACTTAGTAAGCCACCCCTTAATCTTGATTTCATAAAACAAAATTGTAAAAATAAGTATAGATATTAAATTAGTCAATCAATACGTATTTGATAGTTAAGTTTCACAAAAAATCCATAAGGGATCAAGATCATATGGAGCACATGAAGTCAGACCATACAAAGTCAACTTTACGCATTTTTATAATTTTCAGCTTCACCCGCAAAGTGCGCTAGTATGCCACTCACTCTATGAAACATATTTGAGTTCGAATTAAACGTTATGAGAAATCAAAATCAGATTTACCGTAGCTCGGTTCAGCGGGTGTATTTCCTCCCTCCGATCAGGATCATTGAGTGCTTCAATGATTCGCTCCCACAGCTCAGGGTCGTAGTTCACTCGATAGTATCCTGAACATAACAAATAGGTCAGCTGGAATGCTTGCAAACGAAAACTAAAGAGGCTTAAGTAGGGCGTAGCTTGTTCGCGGAAATCTCATTACATTCGTTTTTTTGGAGTGATTTTGGAGTCTTTATTGTTGTGCTTGTACGCTTTGTTGCTGTACTTATAGTTTTCAGAAGTTTATTCGTAACTACAATGCGTTTGAGAAACATAACGATTACAACATAAAAAATTCAAGCTAAATAATAAAATAAAAATCATAGTTACATAAAGGGCTTATGAAAACTAGCGCTGGTTTTCTGTTGAGGTGTAGGTATAGGTGGTAGGACCGTGTAAAAACAAAATTAATATATCAGGCGAGGTGCTACAAAGAACATATTTTTTGAGAACAGCTTACATCAGTAAAATGTGTGGTAGATATCGTGACCGAATATTCAATTAGTTTACTAATGATTATGTTTCGGAAATGATACATTCAATTAAGATTCTAATTAAATTTTGTGATGCATTGCTCAATTGGTATTCCTATTAATAATATACATAGCATTATGCATTTATTAGATAATTTAGAAACAAAGAAATTTTAAGGTTTATTTCCATACGCTTGTTACTGTTCTAAGAAAAACTATTTTATGTTATTTATTTCCAAAAAATCCTAAAGATCACTTGAATCACTATTGATACGTCTTTAAAAACATAAACACAAAAGCTTCCCTCTGGCCAGCTTTGGAATTGTTTTCTTTTCACGAAACTACTTGAAAGAACCTAATCATTTAGACATGGCTATTCGCGAGCTCATTCTTCATTCGATAGTCATTTATGATAAAATGATACCTTGTCCTTGCACATTAAACAGTACATAATCTCCATTATCTTCGTCCAAGAACATGCTGAAGGTCATTGTCCCGTCGATCATGGCGATCGGGTAGATATTGTCGAAGTTGGGCTGGTTGCTGACGGAGTACGTGATCGGGAACTCAAACACTATGTACGGCTGGTTGGAGTAGCCGAAGCGTTCCTGTCAAACGAATAAGGTCAGGATGAAAAAGTATATGTGATGTTGGAAATATCTTTGTTTATCTCTAGTTAGATTAAAAATGTGAATGAAATAGATGAAGCATTATTAGAAATATTCTTCAAGGAATATACAGAGATAAAATAGTTCATCATTACTGTCTATTTACGTTTCCACTCGGGGACACAAGGACTAGGTACTCGACGAGAGAGATTAGGCCTTAAGTGTGAGTTGAGAATGAATGCTGGTTTCTTTACGATGTTTGCCTTCACCGTTAGTGCATTTGATTTTAAATATAAATATGATAAAATAGTTAAATACTGAAAAACATCTGGACCAACAATAGTGGCTTATTAAACACAGGAAAGTCATTCGATTAGTTAGATGATTCACTAATTGGAATCACATGTTCAAAATATACTATTCATACATACACGATTAATACATAATACATTATACGAGTATAATCATGATTAGAACATTTGATATTTTGACGATCTCTGTACTATGACGAGTGAATTTCCATTTACGATGTATAAGGTTTCGAGTTAAATTCTCGCCTCACGACAAAATACATTATTAAGATCTGCCGGTATTTGTACCAGGCGGTATAAATACCGGCAGATCAGATTCAGGGGGTTTTCCGTGTAGCAAAAGCTTTTAGCTTATTACGGGGCTAGATTATTCTGTTTTTTATATGTTATTTACCTGAGAGACAAGGACTCCACCGGACAGAAGCCTGACATCTAGCAGCGGGAGTCCATTGTTCTGAGTCCACACTTCGAAGTAATCTTCAACTTCTTCAATGTTGCCGTTGTTGTTCCACTCGCTGTTGATAGCATCCATAAATAGTGAAGAAGACACTGTTTGTAGCGACCTGCAAGGGTATCATTTATTAAAGTTACTACCGTGTAGTCCCCGCCTAATATTAGTACCAAATAAAGTACTACTAGTAGTACTAGTAGTAGTAGTAAGACTTTCATTCCGGAGGTCGTCGGTTTTAACCCAGATATCTGTCTGTCCAGACACTGTCATGTTCTGAGAACTTTGATTTTGAAAGACATTTAACCTGCATTTCGCCAGCGTGATGTATTAAAACCCAATATCTCTCGCAAAGATAATCCTTTGTGTCCCGACAGTGGAAACGAGTGATTAAAGTAATCTTTTTTTTTTGCAAGTAAAAATATAGACATGAGTTAAGGCCTAATATCTTTATTTATTTCGACAAGTGCAGATTTCGGATTTTTATTAAATGTTGGAGGTTTTAGTACCGTTATTTTATCTACAACAGTATTTTTTTATATAAACATACCTACATCTATATTATGTTTATAGTTCAGTCCAAAACCAGATGTTATGAATCACGAGCTATCTATCTCACCGCCATTATCAACATCATGTTTATCATGATCGATACCAACCTGCCAGTGACAAGCGCTCGTCCGGCCAACTGTACGAAGTCCGTCGACTCATCACCCAAAATAAGTCTCGTCATTCTGAGCAACGCTGGTGCTTTGTAGTTCAGTATTCCATTGTTGTTGTCTCTTATGTCTTCTTCTTCGAAGATATTATCAGCAGGTTCAAGAACGTGCGCGCTTGTGTGACCGTCTCGGTACATACTCTCTTGTATTATTTCAGTTACAAAGAGCGTGTTGATGTCTAGTAGTGTGACGTCATTGAAGTCGCTGGATTGGAACTGAAAAGAAAAATATTTATTTAAAAGTTTAGAAAATATATTTTTATGAACATAATCATTTTGTTTGAAATTCTGTAAGCTCATCATGTTTATTTGTTTTAAATACATTTGAAATTAATGTATAATAAGTTTTCCAATATTCTCACCCCTCGTAGGACATCCCAAGCAGCATACTTGGCGAGACCAGCCACCACCCACTGATAGCGCCAGTTCTCAGGATAGACGACGTAACCGAACCATTGCTGAGCCATTGCCTCTGCCATTTTGACCAGGCCTAGGTATTGCTGCTTCACTGAACACGTGTTCTCCATTAAGATGTACGGTTCCCTGGAAAATTAATAGAGTTGATTTATTTAATAATGAACCACTTCTGGGGGATAGATACTTCTCTATTGATGAGTGAGAAAGAGAGCAATAAATAAACAACCTAGGTATATGATATACCGTTGTTTCTATGTTTTAACTATATCTATTGATATACGAGTAAATGGTACGAAACAGAAACAAATCTATGGCCTTTTAGTCCATTCTATAGATGCACCGTTAATAAAATCACAATAACACATTTGTAGGTGTATCTACATGTATTACAGAAAACAAACTCACCAAATCCCGATCATCGATAATCCATACCAATCCTCATCAACATCAGGCAGTGCCAAAATACTGAGCTGAGTGTTCTGATTGAACTGAATCTCGAAGTAAGGTTTGTTGGTCCATTCATTGAGGTTCACGAAGTAGTAGTTGAAGGCGACAGAGGCCCTGGACTCCTGGTTGGCGACGCCGGGACGCACGTACAGGAGAACGTTGCTTGTGGGAACGTTCACGTTGTTAAAGTTGTGGGCAGCCATGGACCATCTTTGTGGGGGACCTTCGAGGGCTCTGAATTGGGTGCTGTAAACAAAATTCAGTACTAAATATTTTTATAATATATATTAGTAATAGTAGCATTTCATTTTTTGTGTGTTAGTCTTAGAAACACTGAGCCAAATATTTACTAAATATACCTTTAGTAGAAAATATTTTAATGCCATAAAACAGCAGGAACAGGAAAATATTCATTTCTACGGGAAACCCTATTAGAATGTGGGCGAAGCCGCAAGGTGGAAATCTTGTATACTTATATATAGAAACAGTTGCTCTGTATCACTTTTAAATTATTTTTATCTTATTACTTACACGCTGTTCTCTTCAAGAGCAGAGTTCGCTATGAGGTTGTTATACTGCACGTCGTTGAATGTGAAGCTGATGATGGCAGATTCGGTGAGCTCATCCATGCAAGGAAACACGCGCCTTGCGTTTGATGGATGTAAGTTCATAGCCAGATAGTCACTGTAAGGTACAAATCAAATTACCTGGGTAGGGTCAATTGATAGTATAGGAACCAAACAATAAAATCATGTATTTTTTTAATTTACCAACTGTCAAAAACCTCCCCATATAATTATGGTTTCTACACCAGTTAAGCAATAAATTTTCTTTTAAAATATATTAAGGTATTTTAGAGGGTATATTTCGAATAAATAATAATTAAGTGGATACAAAAAAAATATTTTTTACTTGTTTAATATATATTATTTGAACTGACTTATTGGTTAAAAACTATGCTAGAAAAACGCGGTGTGTCTAAAATAAAAATTGAAGAGAAAAACGTATGGCCATAAAATTTTGCAGACTCTATGATATCGGAAATTATAATAATAGCTGTGATTTAAAAGCTTAAAATTAAACTTTTGAGGTCTAATTTATCCACTATATAAATATTTATTCTTGTGTGAGTAAAAATTCAGCTAGACATAGTAGATATGCCTCCATTAATGATTTTTTAGATAATTTTTAGGCTACTATTTAATAAATTACAGCAATGCAAACAAATTTAAGTAAGAAATTATAATTACAAGTTGTTAAATGATCCTCGGTATAATCCAAGTCCAGCATTCGTCAAACTACCAGTGTACGTGATGACAAGAATGTAAGATGAGGCGACTTGTGCCGGTTCTATCTCAATCAAACCGTCATCGTGGTCAAAACTAGCTTGCACAGCATTAGCAGCACTGAACACTCCAGCCATAACAGACTGCACGTTGATTTCATCAGCCAAATGGAAGATAATCTCATCTTCTCTTGTCGCGAAAGTCAGTTCCACACTTATAACTGCTCTACCGGTAAAGGTGTTTCCACTTGGAGTTATTTCTATGGCATACTCTCTTACAGTTTGTCCTGGTCTTACATCTTGTCTTAGTAGATTATTTCTGGTCGAGTTAAGGATGATATCTAAATGGCCGTCATCAACGGAGTCTGTAGAATTATGTGTGATCTCTTCCGCCGGCGTTGACACAGTTGTGGGGTCTTCTGGTACTGGAATATTAGTTGTAGCTTGCTCTGTTGTTTGTGTTTCCGTTGTCGTCGTTCCATCTTCGGTCTTAGCTAAACTGCTATGCAATAAATGTTGTATTGACGGAATCTCAGCATTTTGAAAAACGGTATCTGAATTTATAATTGACGGTAGTCTCGTTTCAATCGGTAGAGATTTCGTAAACACATTCACTAGTATTAAATATGAGAATATCGCTAACTTCCATCTGAACTTGGTCCTGGCCATTTTGTTGGCCTTTGCACATCACTCAGTTCACATGCGCGGCACTGCACTCACTTTAAAGAAATGAGAACAGACGCGAGATTATAGAAAGCGAAATATCTATTTAACGGATGAGATAAAATGATCGCGATGCGATAGTGTCAGAAAAAGGTTTAGGGAAGATAACATTTCTGTATTGATACGAAACAAGTACTTGTGATTATCACTCGATAGATACGTGCTTAAAAATATTGTTTGATTTTCTAGGAATTATGCTCCATAAGACAGCTGCTGGATCATTAAAGGTTAAAAGGCTTGGCCAATAAATGCTAATACTTTGTTGGCTCGTTGAAATACCTAGGTTAAATTTTTATCTCAATCTGATTGTTATCATTTTCTTTGGTTCCAGTGAAATATTTAGTAGCCTGCTGACGTGTATCCTTATTTATCATTATCATCTTATCTAGATATGTATGTACTTGATCAAAAAGGTAAGAGAGTCGTTTTCTTAAATCGTTACTGTTATCACATTTTCCTTATTATACGATAAGTTTTATAGAGTGGCAGACATTGTACAAATCATTTAATAGAAATGCATAAGGCCTTACTCGGTTTCTAGTATATTAATATAATCTCTAATTTTAAAAATAGATGTAGATACTTATAGTCCGGGATCCGTAGTACATTGGAATCAAGTGATTACTAACAAGCTAATTTTTCGTGAGTAGCTTAATTTTAATGAGACGCCCAAAAATATCCTATACTCAACTTTTGATTGTGGTAGCTAACAGAGATATCGAGGATTAAATATGTCGATTTGATGATCCAAAAAAATTGATAAGTAACCGGTTGTTTTTTAGTTATATCGTAAGATAATGATCTAAATTATATGAAAAAATATTTGTCCTACAAAACCTATGGTTTGATCAAAGAGTCCCCCATTTCCAAAATGTATCGAAAACGAGGTCAAAATAAATGATTACTAACCAGCTGATTTTTTGTTGTATACTTAATTAATATTTATAAAATCTAACGGACATATTGTCCGACAAATTTCGTGGTACGTTATCCCGGTCCTACGGTCCAAAGTTGTAGTACACATCCTCGATGTAAAAATAATTACTATCAAGCTGAATTTTCGTGAATAGCTTCGTTTCGATGAGACGCCCAATAATATCCTATACCCCACTTTTGATTGTGGTAGCTAACAGAGATATCAAGGATTAAATATGTCGATTTGATGATCCAAAAAAAATGATTACTAACCGGTTGTTTTTTAGTTATATCGTAAGATAATGATCTAAATTATATGAAAAAATATTTGTCCTACAAAACCTATGGTTTGATCAAAGAGTCCCCCATTTCCAAAATGTATCGAAAACGAGGTCACAATAGATTATTACCAACCAGTCATAATAACTTATTTTTAGGGTCCCATAGCCAAATGGCAAAAACGGAACCTTTATAGATTCGTCATGTCTGTCCATCCGTCCGTCTGTCCGTCCGTCCGTATGTCACAGCCATTTTACTTCGAAACTATAAAAGCTAAACTGTTCAAATTGTTACGTAGATGTAGTGTGTGAACCGCACTAAGATTTAAGAAAACTAAGAAGCACTAAGAAAACTAGGTCTAACCGATATCACTCCGGCTAGAACTAGGTCCAAACAATTCCTGGTGAATAAAACTTGTTATTCTGATAAATATGTTTATGTTACTTTATAAAAGTGTGATTTATAATTAAAATTACATTCCTTAAATTATAATATGCAAATACTTACTTATTGTCTGTTGTTAAAAAATGTTCCTGATGTTCCTATTATATTAAAAATTGCACTCCTAATAATTTATGTTAATTATTACAATGTGATTTATAAGAATAAAAAAACTCTCTACGTTTCTTTTTATTGGATGTTTTTTAATATCTAAAAAAAGCTATGCCGATAGCATGCCGGCTACAACTATGTACAGCCAATCCCTGCTAGATAAAACTAAGACACGCGCTGCTGCTGCTGATCTACTGCAGGTCTACTAGCGATTGTGACTCACTGTCTGCAGCAGCGGCGCGTGTCTTAGTTTATCTAGCAGGGATTGGCTGTACATAGTGTGCAATTTTTAATATAATAGAAACAATCAGGAACATTTTTTTAACAACAGACAATAAGTAGTTGCATATCATAATTTATAGAATGTTATTTTAATTATAAATCACACTTTTATAAAGTAACATAAACTATTTATTAGAATAACAAGTTTTATCCAACAGGGATTGTCTGGACCTAGTTCTAGCCGGAGTGATATCGGTTAGACCTAGTTTTATCCAACAGGGAATGGCTGGACCTAGTTGTAGCCGGCATGATGAAGGCTAGACCTAGTTTTACCCGAAAATAATCGGCTAATACTAGGTTTAACCAAGAGCAAGTGGCTACACCTAGTTCTAACCGGCTAGAACTAGGTGTAGCCGCACTTCGGGTATTAGCCGTAACATATATATATATAAATACTATAAATAAATATATAAATACTTAATACCTACAATATTTGTTTACCTAGATAACTATAAAATAAAGTTATTTAAATTTAAAAAAATCACTATCTTATCCATAATCACAAAAAGAACTCTCTTTCGGAGGATCGAACTCGGTGACGCACAGTCACCAGTCAGTGACAGGAGTTCGATCCTTGCCATTACGCCAACTGAGTAGATGCAATAACAGACGAAATATGTCTTCGATATAATTACAAATTATATTTTATTGCGGGTGTGTTGTTACACTGACGCCGACTTAACTTTCTATGTTACAAATAGGCAAACTTAAAAATTACAATTCTTGTCGGACTAGCGATACCTACCTGTTTTTTTGTAGGACATTGTTACATTTGGGCAAGGAACACACTAACCTATTCAGTAATATTTTTGTCCTACAGTTACTAATGAGATAATTGGTCTTGTGGTATTAACAATGTCTAGGCGTAGGACCGGGATAACGTACCACGAAATTTGTCGGACAATATGTCCGTTAGATTTTATAAATATTAATTAAGTATACAACAAAAAATCAGCTGGTTAGTAATCATTTTTTTTGACCTTTTTTTCGTTTTCGATACATTTTGGAAATGGGGGACTCTTTGATCAAACCATAGGTTTTGTAGGACAAATATTTTTTCATATAATTTAGATCATTATCTTACGATATAACTAAAAAACAACCGGTTACTTATCAATTTTTTTGGATCATCAAATCGACATATTTAATCCTCGATATCTCTGTTAGCTACCACAATCAAAAGTTGAGTATAGGATATTTTTGGGCGTCTCATTAAAATTAAGCTACTCACGAAAAATTAGCTTGTTAGTAATCACTTGATTCCAATGTACTACGGATCCCGGACTATTACGTAGATTGGAACTGTCCATTAAAAAATCCACCTCCGGGAACAGAAAGAAGACCTTGATATTCAATGATAAACGTATATATATTAGCTTCAATACCGGTATCAATCACCAAAATTCCTAGTTCATCATCTATATCAAATTCAGCTGGAAACATATTTGAGCCACCAAGGAGCGAATACTCTATTGATAATATTTCTAAATCTCTTATATGAAACAAAATGGGCTCATCTCTTGTGTCTAAATCTGTCATTATTACTTGAGCAGTTAATGTGCCACGAAAAGTTTGATCATTATTCGGAGTCAATTCTATTGCATACATAGTTACTCGTATTCCAGGCCTTAAATGGTTTCTCAAAAAAGATTTTGATATCGTCGTCGAGGTTGTGTTATTCAGTTTGATGTTTGTAGTATTCTCACTATTTTCAGCAGCAAAAATGATTTGTTTGGTTTCGGCAGCATTTTTATTGTCATCATTCTGTTTGACTAGGTAACCGTCAATAATATTATTTTCATTGTTATGATCTTCCGTGGTAAATGTATAGTTTATCGGCAAACATAACACGTTTCCGATTATACTGAAAACCACTATCAAATATATTTTTCTAGGCCACATTTCGTAATACGTTATTTGTAAAAGTTTGTACCGTCATAAGTATTTGAGATTTGCGTTTTCCTCGATAACATATAAAACACTGACAATATTTAAGATACAATTTTATCTCAGTAATAACATATTTCACTTGGATTATCAGAATGTGTTTTCCGTGTTTTTTTTTGCGATAACTCGTCATAAGTAAGATTAAGTACAGCCGGGATTAAAACAAATGAAAGTAATTTTATAATGTGGTGAAAATATGTTTTGGCGTGAGCTCGATTCACTGATAATGATGATGTAGGCTACAATATAAAAAATAACTTTATTATATAAGTATTTTATTAAAAAAATTAACAATATTTACAAGCTCTTGTTATTACTCTTAATATTAGTATGCTTAATAAATGTAGATATTGACACATTTGGAGCAATAAGCTTGCTAAGATCTGCAAATAACAATGCTCTTTGGAACTTTAAATAACACTGAGATCTGTAAAAACATCATTTACACTCATTTACAAATCACTGTCTAAAGCTTATTTCAACTTTAGTGGTTAAAGATAGCAACCATAAACGACATAAGAACGACCAAACCAGCGGTCAAACCAGTCGCACTATTACCACCATCTTCGACATTATCTTCACCGTTATCTTCTTCGCTATCTTCACCATTTTCTCCACCTTCTCCAAAGTTAGCTATTAGCCAGGATTCGACAGCAGCGGCGTTCTCGTTGCTCCATGTTATTGAAGCAGCAATGTTTTCTTTGATAGCAGCAATAGAAGACAATTCTCCTGCGGTGAAGATGGCAGAGTGACGACTTTCGAAAGCCTCAATCTGAAAAAGTAAAAGAGTATGCTATTAAGTTAATGAAAATTTAAAATGATAAATGATAATAAATTAAAAAATTAATAAATGTTAACTATGATTTATAAAATAAAATAAATAAATAAATTTTAAAAACCAGATTGTCAAGTCAGTTAGTTTCTGCCCAATGCCCAATAAGGCAGAATACATTGTGACAATACAATTTTATAAGAACTTTATTAACATGTATAAGCAATAAATGTTTGATTGATTGATTCATTCATTTATATGGTATTGTTACAATAGAAGAACATACCTTTTCAGAGTGGGCTTGTGTTGTCAGCCTTCTCGCAAATGCATTGAGGATATTGGTAGTTCCAGTCAGACCTTGTACTCTGAAAAATAAAATACATATATTGGTATCTAATAAAAAAAACTTCATAATAGAATTTAACTAAATATCATCAAGAATCAAATTAATTAAGTTAATTAGTTCAATATCAAAAATCTAAATAATTAAGTTAAACTTTACTTAATAGAATGATATTATGAATACCTGGGTTGAATGGATGGCCAATGTTCGTGGCAGAAGTCAAGAGCGGCTTCCATGTTCTCAGGGCTGGAGTTGATGACGGAGACGATGATAGTGTGTCTGTCTTGCTCACGCACTGGTGAATCATCGTTTATCACTTGATCCAGATAGCTGTTGAAAAATAAGATTTAAGTCTATCATCCCGTTTCTAAATACATATATTATATCGGACGAACTAAATCAGAATAAAATAATACCCGTTCATTATATTAAATCATGATTTGAAGAATACTTATAAGTTATAAGTAAAATATTTTTTTTTAATGAAAAGAAATTACTATACTGTAAAATATATTGTAACTGATCTACCGTGTTGTATATTGGAAATGTAAATATGTATGAGATTTTTTTTTATTGATGATAAACCCTTGCTTGACCACAATCTTACCTGATGGAAAGTGTCGATGTGGCCGAAGATGGATCGCAAGGGTCTAGAAGGAACCTATTTACTCTTTTCTTGAAGAGACCCAAATTATAAGTCTCAGGAAATACAGCATAATATGTATGAGATACTCACTAAGTACGGAGATCGCTGTTGGAAGAGCATCCAAGAGCGTTGAGAAGGATGGACTGCTCGCTGGAGTCGGAGGTGGCGAGGTAGCGGCCCCAGAGGAAGTTGAAGTTGTCCTCGTCTCCGCCGCGGAGGCCGGAGCAGAACACTGTGGTCTGGATGTCGGGGTTCAAGGTCTGGCCTGGAATCATAACATAAAGTAAGTTTCGAACACTTCATGTTTAAATTAAACTTCTCTCGCCAAGAAAGAAGTCCGTTTGTATAAGCAGTGGAAACATAAATAAGGGTGAATGTGGTAATGAAAGGACTTTAGAAGGATATAAATAAAAGAACACGGGCTATTTAATTGTATTATTTCACCAGTTATTCAGTTGTTATGTTAATCTGCACTTATCTCTTATATACAGGGCGTCCCACGGCCATGCCACATGGAGGGAAAGTACCTTAAATATTGAAGATTGAACATTTTACTGAAAGAAGACATTATTTTAATTTTAAAAACAAATTAAACTGCATTCATAGATATTTAAATAATTACATGGTTGAACCGGGAATCGAACCCGCTACACGCGAAAAAGAATAATCCTGTAGCTTTATCATACCGATCGAAAGGCTTCATCATAAGGATTTTTTATTGCTAAATAACATAGTGTCAGAAATAAAAGGAAGACCATTAATTTTAACATTTAATGTGAAATTTAGTTCTCTAGTGGTGAATTTCAGTTGTTTGTTTTACGGCAATGCCAGCTTTCCTGAACTAAATTTCACATTAAATGTTAAAATGCACCATGCATTTTAACATTTAATGTGTCCTCCTTTTATTTTTGACACTATGTTATTTAGAAAAAAATACTCCTAAAGCTGAAGCCTTTCGATCGGTATGATAAAGCCACAGGATAATTATTTTTCTCGTGTAACGGGTTTGATTCCCGGTTCAACCATGTAATTATTTAAATATCTATGAATGCAGTTTAATTTGTTTTTTAAATTAAAATAATGTCTTCTTTCAGTAAAATGTTCAATCTACAATATTTAAGGTACTTTCCCTCCATGTGGCATGGCCGTGGGACGCCCTGTATAAAAGAAAGTCGTGTTAGTTACTTCACTTATAACTCGAGAACGGCTGAATAGATTTGGCGATTTTGGTGGATGGAGAGGTAGCTTAGAGCCAGGAGAAGGACATAGGATACTTTTCACTGCTTTTTTAAAAATCTAATATAACGCGGGCGAAGCCGCGGGCGGAAAGCTAGTAGTACATAAATGAATTGCAAAGTTGGGTGATTTTAGATACTCCTTTAGAAGAATATATCTGCGGAAACTAAGCAATATCACAAATTGCGTAAGAATGTGAGTAAACTGTTTCGGTATTTTACATATAAAACAACTAGTTACGGAATTTGATCGGTGTTTTAGTAACTGTCCAGTTTATATTGAAATAACTCAACAAAAGCTATTATGAAGCAACTACCATATTCATAGAATCTGCAACTTTTGTAAAACTTTGACTTTAAATTTAGGGGAACCATGATCTGCACTGACAACTGTAGCGTATTAATTATAATTACGAAATATGGTTCAGAAATTAAGTTAACACTTACCAGGGTTATCTCTGAACTCTTGCAGTTTCTGCTGCGCTTGACTGATGCACTGAGCGTTGCCAAGACGACAGTTGATGTCCAGGATGATGTTCCTGAAGTAAGGCGTCACGTGCTCTTCTGTCGCAGCGGCGTCGAAGCCGAGACTTGTGAAGAGAGGAGCGCTCAGAGAGAGGAGGTATGTCTGGGAAAATTAGATTGAAGGTCAAATTAATGTAGAAATGTCTATGCAAATGTTTTTAGACAAATATGATGCAGTTATATTACGTAGATGCACTAACATTCCAGTTTTTCGGGTTTAAGATTTTTATTTCTCTTAAGTTTTTAAGGTAACCTTCTGTTGTCTTTTCCTATTTTTGCATAAGTAAAGTAGAAAAATATTTATTTTTGCTTAAAATACAATACCTACACAATAAAATAAAAAAATATATTTGCAAAGCTTCCTATAAAATAAGTAAAAGCGGACTCTAATCACTAGTCAACATCGATTGAACTTTAAACATTAAGCACAAAATAAAATCAGAACGATACGAAAATAAATATCATAGTTACTACGTTCTGTACGAAATAAATGTTGTGATTACCGTGAAGAGCTCGTGGGCCGGGAGACCATTGAGAGCGACGTCCAGATAGCTGAAGGCCGGGTTCGCCGCCGCCCAGGGAATGTAGTCCACCTCCTTATCCAGGTACAACGACAGGTCGAGTGGAATGTTGTATGCCTGCCAAATACAATGTGAAATTATTGAGTGTTACGCTGTTGTCTGGTAGATTCAAGCGATTTACGCGATAAACCGGGGAAATCTATTGACAATGGTCTTTAATAGAATATTTTTAATCTGTCGAGAATAATTATGTGATATTAGAGAAAGTTTTTAAGTAGGTAAGTAGTTTTAGATAATTATCACTATAAGCAATCTATATAGATATATAGTATCATAATACTAGAGAAATAGATATTCACCAAATCTATTTAGTTTGACTTTCTTGAACCTCTCCCTAAAGATTTTCAATTCCTTATTGAAATTCATGAGACACAGGCTCCCATCTACTTACCGATCCGGCATCACATATGAACAAGATACCATATTGGAACATACTCCACTTCATTGTATATTTTTAGCCAATACAATTTTCCCAATAGGATAAAATATCTACTTATCATAGAATCTAGTAGACAATATTGATGGACTTGAAAATATGGACAACCAATCATACTGTGTAGGTAGATGTAAGCGGTGTTTCAAATCAAAATTCATTTCCCTATAGGAAATATCCACACTTCAAAATAATACGAGTAGAACTAATAAACTGATAGAAAAGAGTCGACTCATTTCTATAAGTTTACCCCATTATTCTTCAATTGTCTTATTCACTTTATTAGATTATATCTTAGAGATGCGTGTGATTTGTAATATTGATTGAAAGTTACTTTATGCACACAAACATTTTGATTCAAGTAAAATTTTACAAATATAAGGTAGAAAGATAGGTCTTCATAATTTGGTCTAGTGTTCCACTGTCATAGGACTGGCTCAAATTCTATCCGCGTATTTATAGAGGAACACTCTTTCCAGGATATTTCAAATTCTCCGCTCAATACATTTTATCTGCAATGAGATAGTATTTGCATTGCTGGGATCGAACATTCAATATTCAAGGTTTTAGGATGCCTGCCGCATTTATTGCATAACTTATTTTATGGTTAGGATTTTACGTCTGTGGCGTTTTATATGCTAACTTAAATATTTTAATTAGTCCGTGAGTCGAAGATGAACTGTTAATGGATTTTTGAACGAATTTCTTTTATTGATTTAGGAATTCAGTGTAATTTGACAGAAATATGTAGGTTTTGAATAGGTACCTAAAGATCGATAAAATCCCGACTTTGAAGTAAGCATCCTTTGGTATAAATCAGCTTTATATTATTTCAGATATTTACAATATTTTGTAAACCAATACAATATAACATGTACAATATTTATATGTACTCTCAGTCAAACCCTCCAAGTTACTGCTTAAATTCATGGTCTTCCTTTTATTTCTGACACTATGTTATTTAGCAAAAAAAAAATCTTATGATGAAGCCTTTCGATCGGTATGATAAAGCTACAGGATAATAATTTTTTTCGTGTAACAGGTTCGATTCCCGGTTCAACCATGTAATTATTTAAATATCTATGAATGCAGTTTAAATTGTTTTTTAAATTCAAATAATGTCTTCTTTCAGTAAAATGTTCAAACTACAATATTTAAGGTACTTTCCCTCCATGTGGCATGGCCGTGGGACGCCCTGTATATAAAAGAAAGTCGTGTTAGTTACTTCACTTATAACTCGAGAACGGCTGAATAGATTTGGCTGAAAATTGGTGGAGAGGTAGCTTAGAACCAGGAGAAGGACATAGGATACTTTTTACGACTTTTTTAAAAATCTAATAAGTATAATGCGGGCGAAGCCGCGGGCGGAAAGCTAGTTTATAATAAAAAATATCTATCTATGTATGTATATTTTACTATATTAATAGTATCAAATTATCTAGTACCCGAAATACAAGCTTCGACCGCGGGGAGTACCGCGTTATATTGCTGTGTGAATTGTCCATCAATATATTTTTATTAATTATTTTTTATTGGAGATTGTGACGTTTCATGGAGTTTTTTGAATTATTTTATCCGATGTTGTATCGATTTCATTTATTTGATGTTGTTACGATCTATTAATTTGATATGATGATAAATTTAACCAAACAATTGGAAGTGGAGTATACTCACGAGTCTGCCATTTCTGGCCAAGTTGAAGGCATCGTCGAGGAGCTGAGCGCGGTTCAGCACGTGGATCAGAGCGTGGTTGGTGGCCAGCACTCCCGCCAGAGCCTCCCAGTTCTCAGGATCGTAGTTCACGCGGTAGTATCCTGAATAAATGGTCTGGTTAGATTCCAACAAGCAATAACAGAACCTCGACCAACATAGCGTTTATGGACAGTTTTTGTACCGAATAAGATCGGTGAATCGGTGAATCATTTGGCCGACTTGTATGCCAGGCTTTACGGTGAATCGGTGAATCATTTGGTTGACTTGTATGCCAACCATGGATTTAAACAAAAACATTCTTAGGGTAAGAATAGAAATCGAGCCTATGTTTGAATATAAGCCTAAAGTAAAATCCATTTAGAAACTTAACTTAAAAAGTAAAAGTTGTTTATTTGACTTAAGTAAACACATGTATTCTTTAACTATCGAAACAAACCTTTCACACCAATCTGTTTGACTGTTTTTTTTCTGAAATTTAGAAAAGTAAGGAAATTGCTAAATCTAATTGAAAACGGCAGTTATTTAACGTTGGATTTTGTAGATGTAACAAATATTTACTAAGATTTTTTTTAAACTGAACAAACTTTTAGATTTTTTATTGGAGGCGGCAAGTTGTTCCAGCATTTAAGCGAGGTATTATAAATTAGGTAGCAGCTAAAGCACTGCTAAAGTTTGGAATGCGTTGCCTGCTGCTGTTTTTCCTGAAACTTACAATCTGGGTCTCTTAAAGACAAGAGTGTATAGGTACCTTCTAGACCCTTGCGATCCATCTTCGGCCACATCAACACTTTCCATCAGGTGAGATTGTGGTCAAGCAAGGGTCTATCACCAATAAAAAAAGCAGGATAAAAATATTATAGTTCTTACCGGTCTGTTGCTTGTTGACAATGATCCAGTCAGCATCAGGCAGGCCCGGGATGTCGACGGCGGTGGCGGTGATGCCGACGCCGACCCACGTCTGCGGGCTCGTGTCGCTGAAGTCCACGTTGGTCGACAGCACCCAGTTCACGGGGATGTGCCAGCGGTCATCGGAGCTTAGTGAGGTGTCGGTTAGGTAGCGTTGCTGGGTGAAACAGTTATCTATTAGTCATTTATTTGTCTAACAACGTATAAATTAAGTTCCTTTAACAAAGCGTATAACATGTTTTTATAATAAACGAAACTATACTAAATATTACATTTTAACAAGTTATTATTTATTAGTATTCTAATTTAGAGCTATAATGAGATGATAATCTTAGAACACGGGTGAAATGTGTCCAAAACACAGGTTGAAAAATACAAAAAACAAATGGGACTCAACAACAACAAACAAATCTCTGATAAGATTGTAAACCAAAATTATTATCGAATATACACATTGAGTTATTTTTTAATAATTTTGTAATCAAACATTCAAAAGGAAAAGGGCAATATCCGCCCTGTTATTGAAGATTTGTTCCTTTGTTTTGAAATATAAAAAAAATATACAAAAGACTTACAATAACATAACTTACTTACAATACAAAAACTGGATCGAACAATGTTTTTATGGAAAGCTTAACAATTTGCGTTTTTAGTATTTCCATCATAACTTTTAACTTCATCTATTTAGCTTTTCCTTCATGGTATGTTTGTTTTCGTTATGTTTTGACGATGATTATGCTTATAGGATAGGTAAGTTTTTGTCCTTTTTATTTATTTAACTTACTTTTATTTTTGTATTTTATAGTTATAAGTAATTTTTGATCTGTATTTGTACTATGGTTTGTTGTCAAAATAAAGTTTATTATTTATTTATGGCAGTTACCTGAGAAATATACAGGGAGTTAGCAGCGGGCGCGGTTCTCCTGACAGTGATGACGGGGAAGCCGCCCTGGTTGGTCCAGCGGTCCAGGATCGTGGCGACCGGCCAGGGGATAGAGTGGCTACTGGCGTCGAGGGCCGTTTGGAACGCTGCGTACAGGCTAGCTGGGGTGACGGCCAGTCTTGAGCTGGAAATACATTAGGAATTATTAAAGGGCTTCTAAATTGTATGCTTCTAAGGGACTATACTAAGTGATGTTACTTTGAACATGTGTATGCCTCGGAATACTTACAGAATGAGCATCAATGGTATACATTGATATTCGATATTTATTCTGTAATTTGATTAAGTATACTTACTAAGGGACTACTAACTACTTAGGGATCTCACTTAGTACCAGAAAGCAGGGTGACTAGCAGTATTGTTTTTGTACTGCACCAACTTACTGTGAACACCAATCTGTCTGCCATTATTGGAATGATAATGATGGAGACCATAATTGGGCTAATTATGTATAATTGAATATTATAAAAGTTGGCAAAGTACGAATGTCGGCACTCCGCGAATAAACCAAAATTTATCTTAGTAAACGCGATATAATATACAATAATATATCTTGCTTACACTATTTTTTCCAAGTCACAGTTTAATGTATGAATATACTCGTATTTACGAAGCACAAGGTTATCTGGCATTTGCCTGAACTAGAAAAGACATAGACATATAGTAGCATAGACTTCTTACTTGGTTTCAATGTAGTTGATGAGTCCTTGTCTGAAGACTTCAGGAGTGAGGAAGTGCTG
Organism: Chloroclystis v-ata; assembly: GCA_963691955.1. Lineage (NCBI taxonomy): Eukaryota > Metazoa > Arthropoda > Insecta > Lepidoptera > Geometridae > Chloroclystis > Chloroclystis v-ata. The sequence continues at coordinate 1,351,932 of OY829902.1, read as the reverse complement.
CATCATCCGGATCACGGAACCAGCTTTAACAAAACTTGACGTAAGAATACAAAAAATATAAAGGCACCTAACTAATTATAGATAATTAAAACACCAATATGTCGTGCGGTGGCGGTCTAAGAATAGGAGTACCCTTATTGGCATCATTTTACAAAAAGCTTGTTAGCTCTAAAGTATGTAACAATTTTACATAACTTCATATTCAAATTTGATGTCTACTGTTTTGTTTATAAGATTATGTTTAATTTAATTTTACGTATAATTTAAACTTGATGTTGACCTAAATTTGTGTAATATGTACAAGGTATTAATTTATTGATAAAATTACTTATAATCTATATGCGGCGCTTTGTACTATGAAGTTATTTTTGTGAGTCATTATGACGTTGATGTTTAGAATTTGGAAGAACCCAAAACTATACGTGATTTCAGTTTAAGCCGGATGCCGTACATCAAGACAAAATACCTGAATTCATTCAAAAGGAATGCATAGATAAAAATTGATAGTTTATCAAAATTATTATCAATATCTCATGATTTCCTGTTGATAAAAACGAAACCGAAACATGTTTTGTTGTAAAACGCGAGTTATTGTAAATCTATTTAGCATTTTAAAGTATTTCGACATCATTAAGGTTACGAATAAATTACAACTACATTTTCTTTATTTTCGTTTGTCAGATGATTGTTGTTTTATTCTGTATGTGTTTCTGAAAAAAAAATACTGAGAACATAATAGTATCTATAAATAGCAAAATACAGGCTGAAAAGCTCATGAGAATTTAGCAAAATTACGTTTTGAATAATGGTTCTGCGTTCCTGTTACTACTTCCAACGAATTGGCTTTAGTTTTTTACCGAGAGGGAGATGAATATTGTTTTGAAGATAAATGAGTTCATTTTGATAAAGTGCTAGGGCAATAATGTACGTAGGTACATTATTCATATCATCATCATCGTGAATCATCATAACATTGTTAAAACCATAATAACTTTTAAAGTTTTTTATTTATTTTTTGTTTAAATATAAAACATTTAAACATTCAAGTATTTTTCTCTTCAGTTCTTTGCAAAAAAGTATAATTTGTATACGAGTATAACTAAAATCAACCCACACATGGTCAGCGTGGTGAATAAGGCCTTATCCCTCTCGTCAAATAGTGTGTTTATACGAAACATTTCTTCCTCGACCTAGGGTAAAATGGAACAGGACACCTAAGGGTGCAATCATTAATTTGCATTTAATGGTTTCATCGGCTATTTATTACGGCAATCAAGTTGAATAACTACTCAAAGTAATTGGAGATTGTGTCCTAAGTATACTGAATTTATAAGACGCTTTATTTTACCTTAGGCCAGGGAAATTTATAGACTAGCAACAGCTGTGTTTAAAACATTAGGTTCTGAGTTTTATAACATAAAAAAACCTTCTGAATAATACAAACCTACATTTATCTACATAAGGGCCGCGTTGGGTAAGAGGGACCACCACTGAACTTTCATTCCGAAGGTCGTGGGTTCAATCAAACCCCAACACGCACTTTTGGATTTTTCATCTTGAAAAAATGTTATGCGATTTAAAAACACGCTTACTAACGGTTAAGGCAAACATCGTGAGGAAACTGGCATGTTCTAAGAGCTTTGAAAAGTTTGAAAGACGCGTGACATTCTCTTGATAAGCAGGTTATTGCCAACCCGCCTAGAAAGCGTGGTGATGACGAAAAATCCCACAAGCTACGAGTATAAGATTGTGTTCTTTAAGAAAATCCAGTGCCTAAGTGTGACACGTAATAATGGGTTGTTATTATAATGTAAGCTTGATGTTCTGATAATCAGAATTCGAGACCCACAAACGTCCCATTAAGAAGACCCGTGTTTAATTGTAAATGTTTATTACTTGTATGTGATAAAATACTTACACTTCTGGTAGGCGACAGCGTTGAACGTCCCAAGGATCTGCGAGGGTGTGTAGACCGCGTGGGTCATGGGATTCACACTGAGGACCGCGTCGCTTTGGAACACGTTCTGCAGCGCGATCACGAACTGATCCATCATACGCCAGTCGGGGAGGACCTGGGAAAGAAAAAATTAGTATTCAAATTACTGGACTTCTTTGAAAAAAAAGAGATGTGAAAAAAAAATGAATTAAAACTTGAACAAACTTGAACAAAGTTTTAATTTACGAGTTATAAATTATTAATTAAATAAATAAATATTGCTGGATAATGCACACAGCGACATCTAGCTTTAAATAAAAGGTTTAATGATTTATTTTGTTATAAGATTTTCTGACGTATCCATGTAAATCGTTGAGTTTCTAATAAAATAATGTTATTGACTTTCTCATTGATCATTGGGACCATTTATTTTATCCATCGACGATTTAAATTACGAATACCCAATAGATTAAAACTTACCAAATCAGTAGCGAAGTTCTCAAAGAAGTTAGCGAAGCCCTCATTGAGCCAGGTGTAGGTCCACGACAGCGGGCTGACCTCGTTGCCGAACCACTGGTGGACGTTCTCGTGGCAGATGATGCGGCCGATGTTCTGGCGTACGGCGGTCGTCGTCACTCCGTCTTGGACCAGCAGGGCTACCTCTCTAAGGAGTTTTCAAATTTATTGATTTCAAACTTTAGAAACACTAGGTACACTTAAGTTTCAAGGAGTTAAGGATTTAGTGAGTCGTCACTATAAAATATTTTTAAACAATGCGATGTCGCAGTCTGTATGCTTCTATTTTTGAAACTACAACAATCTTGATGCGGTTTTTTTGTATTTTATATATTTCATGTTATTTTCTATCTACAAACAATTTATTTGAAGTTATAACTGACTTTATTCCCATTCTGTGGCTACGTTTCCCGATATTTCGACTCTTTTACAAGCGCCATCTTCACGGAGAGACTGATGACACCGGCGAGTGTATAAAACAGATTACTGTTAAAAGACTCTGAAAGAGGGTAGATCGGTTCGTTTATGAAAATGAACCGATCTACCCTCTTTCAGAGTCTTTTATTTAGTTTGATGGTCACTAGTCATGTTACCGAAAATGATATAGGGAAAAACAAAAACGTTTCATGATCAAATGTTGTTTTGAGTTAAACAATATAGGCATCTTTGAATCGTTTATGGTGTATCTAGCTTATTTATGAAGGCCATTCGCAGTGCCTTGTAAAAATGGCAATGGATTTATCTGTAGCGCGTGAAACATGGATCTTTATGTGTTATTTACGATGGATCCGTCCGATAAGTACTCATAAACAACTTTATTTATGGCGTTCGATAAATTCGACAGATTTGAATCCAAATGTTTACCCTCAGCTTGATGTTTACGTCGTGATTTTTAAGCGTCAGGTTTGTCTTATTTTTATTAATAATAATAATATTGTTTCATAAATAACGATTAGGCAATAATGTTATCAAACGCAATAATCCGATTAGTCACAAAGGATTATCAAATGGAAATATTTTGTTAGCGAAATATCTAGACAAAGATAACGATTAGTTTTAATAGTGAGATAACTACATGTAACAAAATTTAGGAACTTACGTCATTTCTGCAGCATGAAATAAAAAAAAGTTAAAATTATGAATATGTGGTTGTAGTATATTTCAATCATAATCTAAATTTCATTTCCGATCAATTTCATCTTAATTTTGAAGTAAATCAAGAGCATGTAAGCATTCTGCCATTATTTTTAAATAAACCTTTCATAAATCTTCAATTATTACAAAATGTTATTTGTAGTTTTTAGAACATGCTTTAAGAGAACTCAAACCGCGATCCATTGTTACCCTAGCAAGGTACCTACTGCAAAGCTTTTTCTCACCTGTAAATAACCAATCCCCAATTCTCCATAGCTCCAGCCGCGAAATCCGGTACAGCTACTTTGTCCATCTTCGGGAACTCATACGCGAACTGAGTGTATTCTTCCAAAGCGCCCAAATTCCTCTGTCCAAAGTCCAGGGCGAACTCCGCCTGAGCTTGAGTACCAGGGCGAGAGTACACCCTGAAGGGGAGGGGGTAGAGGGGGTTCTGGGTTTGTTCGTTGCTGATGTATTCGAAGTTTGAAACCAGGTAGGCGAGGAGGTAGGTCGACATTATAAGGGTGTCTTCGAACTCGTGCTTCACCCAGCCGGGAATATCTTCTCTGGAGACATAATATACATATAGATATGTATAAATCATTGTATCAATTGATTAAGATAATTTATAAGATGTACTCTTTATTCTTTTATTGGGTTAATGGTTGTAATAAATTTAAGTCACAATCTAAAAATCATAAATTACGAAGTTATATTGTAGTCGTAAACTTTTGCCTACTTACAGCCCGTATTACTCATCAGGGCTTAAAGATTTATTTAATGTTAATTTATGTAATTTATTTCCATAATATCCTAAAGATCACTTGTACATCTCAATACTTACTTTGCCATAATCATCAAAACAACATCATTATCATTATTTAAGGATAAGTTGTGATCTTATAATTTGTATGCTTACTTGAGCTGGTCAGTCCTAAGCACGGTGTTACTCCTGATGACGGAGTAGGCGGCAGGAGCGTAGATGGTGGTTCTGAAGATAGCCTTCTTGTCTGGCTCGTCGTAGCAGGGGAAGGCGCGCCGCGCGAACGTGGGCTGCAGCTGGGATGTGATCACACTCCTGGAAGAGATTGCTTTTAGTGATAAGGCCACCCATTGTGTCACTGTTATGTATCTGTTTCTCTTATGTATTGTCCTGTATATTGTTGGTGTTACAAAAAAGCTATTTGTATTTGTATATTACCTCTATATTAAAATTAGTGTTTCTTACCTTGAAACACCATTTTCGTCATACTTGGAGAGGTAAACTCCGAACATATTCTCAGCAAACTGCGCGACATAGTCAATGTGTATAATATACGGCCTCAGAGGAACCAGCGGCTCGGAAGTCGTGATCCTCAGCAGATGGGTATCATCCGTGGCTACCGTATGACTCGCGTACAAATTCGTGGTAGAATCCAAGTCTGTGTAAATCTGTATAGAGTTGATCGTCAGCTCCATAGCGTGAAGGACAATTTGATTAGTCTCAACAACAGCTGAGACCCTGATCGCCACATTTCCTGAGAAGTTCTCTTCGTTGTCTGGGTTGAGGAATAGTTGGACGTCGTAGAAGGTAGGGAATGTGTCTAGAGGTAGCACATATTGGTCGGCAATTCTGGTCTCGACTTCGGGTTGGAGAGGCACGCATAGGGCAGTGCCCAGGACTGCTAGGGCCGCTAGTAAATACATGGCTGAAACAACGATATGATCAGTTCTATTGAGAAAGCTAGTGATGCACTTAATTTTATGATAACACTGGGTATCATAAAATTAAGTACCTACATCACTTTTGTACACATCGACGCGGGGCGGAAAACTAGTACTATGTATATTATTTTGTCAATGTTTTATTTTTACTTGTAAATCCTATTTAGCATACTTCTTAAATTTTAGGTATATCTAATTATCTGCAAAATTAATGAAGTTTTCCTAAAAATTGCCAATTTATTCACAACAGCCAAAGGTTACGAACTGTGAAAATAATTTAAAGAATCCATCTACATTCTAACCGCCTCTAAAGATGTTTAATCCCAAGGGTCCTGAATACTTATTTCGCTAATGGCATTGCGGTTGTTTTGAAATTACTCAGAGCTCCGTTGGGCGGAAGTGGAGGGCGGAAATTGGGACCGGATATGGCTCTCCGGAATGAAAACCTCAGTTTTTTTCTCAGAAGCAGCTGTGGACTCTTCAACAAGGTTTAACAATAAAGCAAACCGCATTAGTGATTTTGTGATAAAAATAAAACCAGATTATTGAAATATTGAAATATGACGACCTCTGTGGCGCAGCGGGCGAAGGTCCGCCTGCGACGCAAGAGGTTGCGGGTTCGATTCCCGCCTCGGAACAACAATTTGTATGATCTGCAAATATTTGTTCCGGGTGTCTGGGTGTTATATATGTATAATAAAAAATATCTATCTATGTATTAATATTATATTAAGTATATCAGAAATCTAGCAACCGTAACACAAGCTTCGAGCTTACCACGGGGCTAGATGTCGCTGTGTAAAATTGTCCAGTAATATTTATTTATTTATTTATTTAAAGTTTCATAAATATTGTATCTAAATTATATGGGAATTCCAATAAATATTTCATATTTAGTTGTCCAAGATCCATTACCAAAATCTTCATCCTTATCAAAACGCTAAGCCGATACCTACAAATGCTCAGTAAGTTGCTTATCGCCTAAGATCGAACCAGTCTCACGCAGATAACTCGATTGCGAAGGTTCATATCGATGTGTTTATCTGGAGATAAGATTAGACAAATCCACTTGACACGAGAAGAATTGCCCAATTTTTATAGAATTTAGGATATTGGGTTGGGTTACAATACAATTTATTCAGGGATATATTTTTACTATTTGAACCTCAATAGTTCTTCTTTGTATGTCGCTTGTAAGTAAGTAAGAAAATATTATAACTTTTGAAACTATCATAGTTTTTAACAATATTTGAACCTGAAACTAAAAACTCAAAAACATTTCAATCATGTTTTGTTACTCGTTTCTTGTTCAAATAAGTCGTATAAGTTATATTTTGCACTATTCTTATTTTAGTCGTTGAATTTTTAATAACAAAAGTTAATATGAAAGGTTTTTGTACTTAGCACAATTAGAGGGATATTGAGGAATAAACTTACCTATGTATTTACCCGCACACCACTTAAAACTAACTGGATTAATTTGTCTCATAGTTCAGAACAGAATTATTATAGTCCTTATCTAAATTATAATATTATCTTTATTAACGATATATTATCGATATCAGACTAATCGAAGAACTGCGTCATATCAAATATGGCCTTTGATTAGAAAAAAAAACATGATTTGACTATTTCCTTCTCCTCCATAATGACTGGTCTGACATTATTTATTATTCAATTAGTTTATTCATTAAATTTGTCTTCAATATTAACTTCTTCGAAGAACCGGTTTAACATACGATTGTTTAACCGGTTCTTCCGAGTGCCGTAAAAACACGTGGTAAAATAGTGAAAGCAAACATTTTGAGAAAACCGGCATGTTCTGAAAACATTGAGTTATACATCATTTTTAACTAGTGGAAACATTTTTGTCTAAAAAATATAATGATTACAAAATAAAGTTTATTAACTCCGCTATCAATAAATATTTATTTTTACTTAATTTTCATTTATAAAATGTACTGACCTGTAACTCTGCGACAGAACGAGTAATATTTGAGGCATTTTCGTGTGATCCATTTTAATGCTTATTTTATTAGTTTAAATATCTGAAACAATAATATAAAATTAAGATCAGATTCAGAACAGGCACATTTCACAGTTTCGTATACAATATCAATAAGGATAAACTTATAATAACGATAATTATATTTAACTGATTCAACAAAATATTGTGCGCAACAAAAACAAGTAAAAACCAATTTTTTTACCAAAAGATACATATTTTGCGCCTCGTCAGTATTTATGAAGGTGCGTGTAAAATTGCCAACAATTTTCCCGTTTGACCGACTGGCCGGAAGAATTTGATTAACGATACTTACTGGAGCGTCACAGCCCGCCGAGGTACAGAGGTAATGATGGCGTCGCATTTTCTGTAATTTGCCTAATTATTCAGAATCGTGCTGTAAATGCGAAAGCCGTGTGTGTGTCATGTGTGGGGTTTCTATCAATATACCGAACTTACCGATATCATATTTTAGTTTGGAACCTAATTTTTCAGCGAGTCACCCTCGCCATCACTGCGGATACCTAACAATATCCATAATCCTCGTTATATCATATCCATAATTCGTCTTGAACTTTACCTTTTAAAAAACCGCATCAAGTGTTCCTGATTTATTAAAAACATGCATTGAAATATGAGAATTACTACTAAACTAATTATTCACAAAGCATTTCTTCACCGACTGGTGAATTCCGTTGATTAAAATTAAATCTCTATCAAATTAACTGTCTAGCTAGATCATTGAGTAATTTATTATTAACATATATTTAATTAAATTCAAAATCCAAAATCATAAGTATTTTTCACAGTTTTTTTGTGTTAAAATAATTAGGTTGAATTAACGAAAATTATTTTATCTTATCGAAAGTGTGCTAATGAACAGATAATATAATGATCGATAAGCTTTATCAAAAAGGAAGATTCTTGTAAGCACCAAAATTATCTTAATGTTTGATCGATCTGTAGATATTTGTAAAATATCTAATTATGTAGTGCCACATTATAAGTATACCAGAAATTTAGTATTTGTAATAACTATAGCTTCGGGATTCACAAATCTTGACTCTTGACGAAAAATCGAAAATGTTTAATTTATGTTGCTCTAATTACGCTGTAACTTTAAAAACGATTTGTTAAGTTATCCGTTAAGTATCGATTAAGGTAAAACAAATAAAACAAAATATATCTTTATTTATTATGAACATCAACAAAAAAACAACAACATACAACAAAAAAAAGTTATAATATTGTATTGATATTTTTACAGGTAATGGATTTTAGTTGTGTTTTTTGTTTTATTAATTTTTAAATGTAATCTTAGTTTATAACGTATTTGTGATCCCCCAGTTTCACATCTACCAACCCGCTACCGTAGCTCATGCCTGTTGCGTCGTAGTTCCGTAGCGGCTCTACGGCTACGCCGTAGCTTCGTAGCCAGTTATCTCGCTCAAGCCACCCTTTCCGCTCGCGTCGCGCTACCCCATCTAACCTACTTCTCTCACGTTTTAACGAGTTCTTTTTTTAAATGATGACTTTTTAGTGGCCAGTTATTAAAACTTCTTTTTGTTTATTAATGAGATTTTTTTAGTAGCTTTATCAATTCTTATGTTGAATTACTATTGAGTTGAATGTGTTCTTTTTTATTGCTTTTCGGTGTTTTTAGTAGTTTCTAATGATAATTAGTGGCTTGTTTGAATAATGATTGAAAATTTTGGGAGCTTCTCATTGGTAAGGTAAGTTTTTAAATATGGAATTGCATAATATTAATTTGAAAGTTTATTTTTTTAATACGATAAAATTATTGATAGTTAGTTTTCATAAAATAAATTAAAAACTGGGAGAGGCCTTTGCACAGAAGCGGGAAACGGTTGGCTCATTAAAAAAATATCACAAAGAAATAACATTATGAAAAATAGTATGTTTTACACATAAACAAAAATGTAAAAGTTCTCATAATAATTATGAATATTTTTCCAACATTGATCGATTTGTACTGCAGCTCTTATTATTTCCTGAAAAACTAAAAATATATCGGCCTTTATTACTTTCCCACTGCTGGGAAACAGGGACTTTGACGATAGAGTTTAGGCCTTAATTTACCACGCTGGCCAAGTGTGGTGACCACGGGCCCTAGCAAAGGCCCGTGGTCCAACTATCTTTGCAGTTGGACCACGTAGACATACAGTTATCTAAAAAATGTGCCCTAAAATGGGAAGTCAAAATTTGTGATAAATTTAATTTCAACATAAAGTAATACTCCACCTTCCTCAATCGGACAATGTTGTCATTAATCTGAACTAAAATATTTATAGATAGCATTAGCGTGATTAATGACCGCGTATTAAATACCTAGATTTTGTCGATAAGCATGCTTGTATTTGCTTTTAATTATTTTAACTTAATGCTTTAAAAACATGTAATGAAACGGTAAAAGCAAACTGTGTGCCAGAAGTGGGAACGTAAATAGGGGTGATTGTAATGATACTACAATGCACAATACGCTTCATAGCACCATTATAAAAAACTAAAACTAGAACGCTCAACAGCGTGTCTTCAGTGCAGATAGTTCCCATCCCACACAGTAAATTAGAATTGTAGCAAGTCCGGCAATGCTTCTATTGGGAAGACCTGTGCCCAGTAGTGGGACGTTGGCTTCTAATGATGATGATGAACTAGAATACAAGTTTTATACTAGGTAGCGTGTAGCACGCAAATCTTTGCAGGTATACCGTGTTCAATGAACCAAAGTCACATGAAATCTGGCGTTTAAAACACTCCCAAGCTCTGCAGGTAAAATCTATTTTATAATAAAAATAAAATTAACTATTTACTTATTTAGCGCAACGGGAAAAGGTCCACCTGCGATGCAGGCGGTTTATTCCCGACTCGGGACAAAAAAATCGAACTACAAATATTGATAAGGGTATAGAATAGAATAAAATAGAATAGAAAATGCTTCATTGCACACCACAAAAACAAAAACACACAATACACACTTAAAACTAAAACATTTGGAGTACAATGGGCGGCCTTATCGCTGTGAGCGATTTCTTCCAGGCAACCTATGTATGGACTGGACAGTTATAAATATAAAGACAGTGGTGTAAAATAATGGATTACATAATAGTACATAGAAAGATAATATCATAAGAATGTACTATATAATACTAAACTAAATACATAATTATGAAGAATGCAATATGAATATATTATAATATACTTATATACTAAACACAAATAAGTTTTATATAAAAAAATATATAAAAATAAAAAAATATAAATATCTATCTATGTATATGTCGTGGAGAGAGATGTGTAGGATGTCGAGGAGAGAGAGTGTTTATCAGGAGGGCTTCTAATTGGTTATGACGTCACCAGGTCTAACGTCACAGTCGTCTTCATGTTCATAATAAAACCACAACGAAACGTCCATTATTTATTCCAATTTACAATGTTTCGGTCCATCGACTCGACACTTCAAACAACAAATGACTTTATTGCAAACAGAGGACTATTCCGACCGACTACTCAAACAAGAATACATTTATTACTAATAAAGCACTGTTCCGTCCAACGGCTCAAACAAGAATGTCCTGCTAGCTCGGCCGACGGTCGTATTTAAAGGAATTAAAGCGGTCTGAACCAGTTTTTCAAGTAACAGGCCCGGCGAGGCGCCTCAACCCGTAGCGCGATGCGGCCGGTAGAAACCGGTTCTGAGTCATATTTCAACCGATGTTCTTGTCTGCCCCGACACGGCCATGCTGATAGATGGTGCGCGCTCTGCACCAGTCGTTTTTCTGGAAAAGATGAAAAAGTTTCTCTGAGCTAGGTATCCATTCAAAGGTACACTAGCTGATAATTTGGTGCAAGGTTATTTGTTCTGATAATTGGATCTCAACCACCAAATTATCAGCGAAAGTTTAAAACATGGTACTTAGAATGTTTATTAGAAAAATGGATAAGGTAAGCTGACAGTGAGTGAGTTATTATTATTGTTATCAATGTTCATGTTCCACGTATTTACATTGTTTTATAATTTTATGGCCAATGCTTGCACTCCACGTACTTGCATGGTTATTAAGGTACTCTAGGAATTTCTCATAAAGTAAGTCGTGGAAAGTCTCGCCTTAGTACTCGCGGAATTTCTTACCACTCAGTACTCGTGAATTTTTTTTTTCAACGTTATACTCGGGGGATCTTCCTAACGATACACTCGCGGAATTTCTTACCACTCAGTACTCGTGAATTTTTTTCATCGTTATACTCGGGGGATCTTCAACGATATACTAAGGGATCCTCTCAACGAGATACTCGTGGATTTTCTCATCGTGATATTTATGGAATTTTTCGTAGAGGTTAGTAAAAGGTAGTTGTGTGTTTATGTAAAATCTACAGTTCGCCAAAAATTTTTTTTTTTTCTTTTCTTTCTTTTTCTTTCTTTTGTTTGTTTGTTTTGGTTGCATATTGCTTAAAGTTTACGGTACTTGCCTAGGTAGAAGTGTTGCATGGTAGAACTACAGGATCGTATTCATCCGCCTACTCGGCCATACTGACAGGCAGTGCGCGCTCTGCATCTGCCTCGAAGAGGTCATCGTAGTGCGGGAATGACTGACAGGCGGTGCGCGCTTTACACCTGCCTGGTCTGCAACTGTCTGTAACAAAGAGAGTTGCTTTTGAGTTTGGTATCTGTTTACAACTCCATCGAATTGAACAAAGTTTTAATGAAGAATAGGTAAGGTCTCGGAGGGTAAGAGTTCTGGGGAAAATTTATAAAAATGATCAACTTAACTTTGTTTCTGTCGGAGTCTTGCTCAGGCTTGCACAGGCAGTCTAGCATGGGAGGTGGATGGCACGGGCTAGCTTGCAGTAGTGTTTTGAGGGCCTAGTGCATCGTCTTCTTCCACCGACACAGCCCTACTGACAGGCAGTGCGTGCTATGCATCTGCCTCTCGAAGTATATCATCAAGTACTCGTAGTGCGGAAGTGAATCTGTAAAAGAAACTTAATTAGTTCTTGAAGAATATTTCATAGAAGGGGTTCGTAGGAATTCTCATTGGAATTTTGATCCAATTATTTATTTGCTCGGCTTTTTCCTGATCAATTTGCGTTCCATCATTTATTTGATCACTTTATAAAGATGCAGGTAGTTTCAAAACTATGATCGTCTATTGTTTATTTGCTCGGCTAAGTTCTGACCGATTTGCGTTTCATCAATTTTGTTTTCATCACTTTTTAAAGATGCAGGTAGTTTCAAAACTCTGACGTCAGTATGATCGTCAATTGTTTGTTTGCTCGGCATCTTGGTCTTGGGTCAGTTTTTGCATCATTTTATAAAGACGCAGGTAGTTCCAAAAATATGTCGTCAGTATGGTTTAACTAAGCCATCTTCTTGGTCTTAGGTCAGTTTTTGCATCATTTTATAAAGATGCAGGTAGTTCCAAAAATATGTCGTCAGTATGGTTTAACTAAGCCATCTTCTTGGTCAGTTTTTGCATCATTTTATAAAGACGCAGGTAGTTCCAAAAATATGTCGTCAGTATGGTTTAACTAAGCCATCTTCTTGGTCTTAGGTCAGTTTTTGCATCATTTTATAAAGATGCAGGTAGTTCCAAAGTTCAGATCTATGATCCCATTTGTTCAAGTCTGTGACCCCACTTGTTCAGGTCTGTTATCCCACTTGTTCAGGTCTCTTATCCCACTTCTGATGTCGTGGAGAGAGATGTGTAGGATGTCGAGGAGAGAGAGTGTTTATCAGGAGGGCTTCTAATTGGTTATGAAGTCACCAGGTCTAACGTCACAGTCGTCTTCATGTTCATAATAAAACCACAACGAAACGTCCATTATTTATTCCAATTTACAATGTTTCGGTCCATCGACTCGACACTTCAAACAACAAATGACTTTATTGCAAACAGAGGACTATTCCGACCGACTACTCAAACAAGAATACATTTATTACTAATAAAGCACTGTTCCGTCCAACGGCTCAAACAAGAATGTCCTGCTAGCTCGGCCGACGGTCGTATTTAAAGGAATTAAAGCGGTCTGAACCAGTTTTTCAAGTAACAGGCCCGGCGAGGCGCCTCAACCCGTAGCGCGATGCGGCCGGTAGAAACCGGTTCTGAGTCATATTTCAACCGATGTTCTTGTCTGCCCCGACATATATATTTTATGAAGTAACACAAATATTTAGCAACCGTTAACACAAGCTTCGAGCTAACCACTCGGCTATTTATGGCGGTTGCATTGTCCATAAAAATTTAGGTACAATTTGTCCCGCGGCGAGAATCGAACTTGCGCCTGCTATGCCAAAGGTCGTCAATTAATAAGTAATATTTACCTACAGTTTATCCCTATTTTTCCTTATTTCTAAAAAACGCAAGGATAGCAAGTATTATTGCAGTACACAATATTACGCTGATTTAAGTCAGCAAACTCAGTCTTTGGCCTTTGTGCTCCGTAACTTCATTAAAAGTTACATGGAACAATAGTTCTTTCAATATTAATTAATAACCAGAGGTTCAGCAACACAAAGGGTATTTTATCTAAAAAATTCTTGTCAAAGGGGAAATTGTTAGTGTATTGTTGAAAATCACTTATCACACTATAGGTACAAAAAATCTCTAATGAAGTTCAAAATAAAATCATTCATTGGAAGTTGAGACTTTAAACTTTTAAGGTTCAAGATCAAAGAAACATTAAAAATATTGTAAATCGCACGTTAGACAGTTCAAAAAACATACTTAAATCACGGTATGGTAAAACTTTACCTTTAAACTTTAGCATTCGGATAAAGCCGGACAAACCAGCTAGTTTGGTAACCATCAAATACTTAATCAAGTTCAGCTACTTACAAAATGTTTCAAAATGGAATTCCTTAACAGAATGTTAGGCACTCTAGAACTAATACAGATTCTTGGACACGTAACCTTCAAACATACTGCCGTGTCTATGGCAATCTTTAGATTTATACTCCAATAACATAATTTTAAAACATATATAGTAAATGTACTTCTTAGGTTGGCTAAGTCGGTGCACACTTGAGTTTCATTCCAGTCGTGGACATTAGCAATCTCCACTCGGACAGCGTGCTGGATTAAGGCTTTATCTCACTCGTCAAGAGAGAAGTCCCTGTATCAAAGTAAAAGTCAAGAGCTTTATTTTCATATAAACACAAACATTTACATGGACACCTCAGAAAAAACGAATTATTACTAATTAGATCACCTATCAAATTACTACTAATAAATAATTTTTAATTCCATTATAATAATCTTTAATTTTTTTTACATGGAAATGATTTTGTCCTGTCAATTCGCTTTACTGTTTTCCTGTTGATGTTTAGAAGCGATTAGAACAGCTTTTATCCTTATATAAGTTGTGTTCCAGCAGCGGGACTGTAAATATAAGTGTTTTTTTTATAATTATAAAAACAATACATTAAGATTAATACTGACTATTTTAACACAATATCGAATTCGTTTTCTAGAGAAGACATCTTGCAATCAACCGAAATGACTTAAATCAATCACGGTAAGGGTCCCATAAATATCCGAGTGGTTAAGATTGATCCGGAGAATAAAACTTATTCGTAAATATTAATCACTATGTTAGGTTACGGGCCGGCCCAAAAATATCACCACCCCGTCTCTTCCCGTAGGTAACTTCAAAGTGTTTTACGTACCGACAAGAAAATACACAGAATTGTCAGTTTCTGAAAGCTTGGTTAGTTTAGTATACAGATTCTCTCAATACCATAGTTTTTTTGGATAGAATCGTTTGGGATACAATTTAAGTAGTTTCGTATTTATCACATTGCTATTTAAAACGCGAATGCTTGTCGGCTCGATGGTGGATGCTCCGGTCCGTTTTTTACACATGACCTTTAAACTTTTTAAAGTTCTCAGAACATGCCTGTTTTCTAACGATGTTTGCCTTCACCGTTAGAACAAGTGTTTTTATATGCAGGAAAAAAGAGTCGTTCGTCAACTCGCACCAAAAATTTTGTCCCAACTGGAGCGAGTTGACGAATCGTAAAAAAGCTATACTCTTCGTTCTGCAACTCGCACTACTTTTACTTTGGGTGAATTTTAGTACAGTCAACCAAAAAATTGTTACTAAAATAATATAGAAAAGGCATATTTATTAGACACTTTTATTTGGTTATTAAATAAAAATACATGTGTCAGCTAAAAAAAATAAAATGACTACACAACAATATAAAATAATCAACAATGGTATTTACATAATTATTTTAAAGTCAAATAAAAAAGGTTTTACAACAAAATTAGAATCGCTTAACATAAGAAACAAAAAAATACCTAGATGAAAACCCGGCTACGCTCGGGTGAAATTTGACGAAATTCTCCATAATCCGAATTTTGCGGATATAATGTTGTCGACTCAAAATCAATATTTTTTTATGTTAGATGAAAACCCGGCTTCGCTCGGGTGAAATTTTACTCATAATACACATCTAGGTGCAAAATGTAGATAGATGTTTCTGTAGTCATCGGTTCTCACAGAATATAATTATAAAGCTTATTAATAAAGCTTCGTTAGTTGTGTTTAATAAATATGGTAAATAAAAACTGCAAAAGTTTTTACACAAATTATTTTTATTTTAAATCAACATTCAAAATAAACTGTTTTTCAACATTTACCGTGCATTTATGTAAATCCTAAGATTTACCAACGTAATGGGTGGTAAAAGTTCGAATCGCAAACCTTTTCGGACATTTACCAATGAGAGTTGGTAGATCTTAGGTTTTACTGGTATATCTTAAGATTTACTGCAGTTCAGGCTTTTACAGTAACAGATACATATGCAAGAGCGAGAAAGAATGACGGCGACCCTTCCCGTCGTGTTTTATTTTATCCCGTCGCTTTTCTGTACAGTTTGCATGACGGGGTAAGTCGGAAGGAATGAACCTTAGTGGATCAGCCGCTAATTAGTTGGTACTAACTCAAGCTGGTACTATTACGTTTCCACAGCTGGGACACAGGGACTTCTCCAAGGACAAAAGAATTAAGCTATGTTTATGTTAACATAAGTCAACATAATGAAATTCAATGATTATCAATAATAGTGTAGCTGTACTGTACAATAGCCGTTTCAGAGTTATGGCAGTTTAAAGTTTGACAGCTGTCATTGAAAATGTTGCTCTCTCTAACACCTGTCGATTGAGCTTTGTACGGCATCTCTAGGCCAAGCCGTTTCAGAGTTATGGCAGTTTAAAGTTTGACAGCTGTCATTGAAAATGTTGCCCTCTCTAACACCTTTCGATTGAGCTTTGAACGGCATCTCTAGGCCAAGCCGTTTCAGAGTTATGGCAGTTTAAAGTTTGACAGCTGTCATCGAAAATGTTGCTTCCTCTAACACCTGTCGATTGAGCTTAGTAGGGTATCTCTAGGCCAAGCCGTTTCAGAGTTATGGCAGTTTAAAGTTTGACAGCTGTCATTTTGACAAATGTCATCTAGACACCTATCAGTTTATAAGTTAAACTGTTTCAAGGATAACCATTTAATACCTTAGGACAAAATACATACTTCGTCATCATCATGTCAGCCGTATATTAGGAATATTTTTTAACTATAAGAGATAAAAAATATTTTAAACGTAGGTACCTTGTAAATCATTTGATTTCAACGGGAATAACTCACGTAAAATAGTTTAGACCACTCTCGACGTTTCGACTAGGTACAACAAGAGCTGTCTTTGTCAGGAGGAATCAGCGTTCCAACGTCTCCTCGCTGATTGTGATAAAAAATTGTTAAAGTGAAATAATAAGTCAACAGTTCGATTATAGGATTAAATTATCGTATAACATAACAACTATACTACCTACTTACTAAAATTATTTGATCCTAGAATCCGCTTGTTTCGATGAGTGTACTCGTCACATAGATTCAATGGAAACAAAGGATGGTGCGAGTTGCAGAACGAAAATAATATTTAATTTACGATTCGTCAACTCGCTCCAGTTGGGACAAAATTTTTGGAGCGAGTTGACGAACGACTCGGAAAAAATATAGCTTAAACATAACAACCTATAATATCATAGACGACTTTTTACCACGGTAAAATAAATTTTAAAGGCAAATCTCCGAGCTCGAATCTACGAGTATTACATAGGTAATACAAGTGGTAAAGCAAGCTAGAGCACCTGAAATAAGCACATATTTGATGCACATTTTCCGAAGTTGAGCCGCTTATTTCGCAGATAGCTCCAGCTTCCAATATCCGCAGCGACCCATATCTCACGTTCATTATCTCGTCCAAACGTCAATCACAGGCCACTCACCCAGTTAGGGACTTCGAGCCTGTAGCTTCTATCTCAGGGTTCTTGTCTAGAGGCGCACAGGAAATTACCTTCAGGCCACAATTTTCTTTAACTAGAGTACTTTACCATAAGGCGTCGTCGCGTTGATGCAATTTTAAAACCTTTAGTAGCATTAGAAACATTCTACATTCAAACACTGCACTGTGACTTAGATAACAAAAATAATTTGTAAGAACTTTCACAAACTTAACTATTTTACTTACGTATTGGTTTAAGACTACACTAAGACTAGCCTAGGCTTTAAATTGCATTGGGTTTGACCAGCAGGCTACAAGGCGGATAATAAAATATCAGGATATGAAATATACTTGTGACAAAAAAACATTCATTCCATTTTAATCTTGAGTAATCGCTGAGCGCTTAAAATGTATCATTATAAAAATATCTCATAAATCGGTTTATTCGCTATAAATCCCATATTTGTGATCGTTCTCTGGAAGTGCTTTGTTATTAATAATTTGATGACGTCACAGATTGCCTCTCGCCTAATAAAATCTTAATGAACTGCACACTCATTGTCAGCAAAATGGATAGGTAAGGTATCAAGTTTCATAATCTAATAAATTATTTGGAAAAGGAAATTATTATTTTGATGATTATTTATCGTTAAGCATTTAAAAAAACACATAAAAAAATATAAAGAAGATATTTGATGACGACTCTTGTGTTGACGCAATTTTGGGAATACCAAACATTTTGATTTTTAGCTTTAAGAGCCCTGTTAAATTTTTGAAGTTTTGCGAAATTGGATATTTTATGCACCACGTGACCGGCGCGTCACGCGAATTCTATGAAAAATACTAAATGATCTTGATACTTCGTCGATCTAAAACATACAAATATACTAATAATTATTTTAGATCTGTAGAAAATGGCATCGAATAAATTCCATTTTATTGAGTGGATTTTTTTCAGTTTCATTCTGAAATAATTATTATATTAATGTTTTTATTTAATTGATAGGTGTTTAATATATTTTCCTAAATTCAAAATGGCGGATATTTTTATTTCAATATTTGAATCAATTATGTTTTATCTTAATAATATCAATATTCATTTTAAATCTGATTGATTATTTGAAATCAATTAAGTACATAATTTTAAATTAAAACATTCATGATTAATAATTATCTATATAAGAATAAAACTGAAAATAGTCTTATTGAAGTTAAATGTCCTCATTCATCTCATCTTATGGGCTCATTATTAAACCGATTCTTCTGAAATTTGATGTGTAGGTTTGTAATTAAATGTTTTTTTTGTCGAATGTTGGGACTTTATGTAAGTTCGAAAGTCTAAATTGAACGGACTAAATACAAATTCTAATTATAACAAAACAAATAAATTATATTACCTATATATATATTTAAGTTGCTTGTTTTGTTAGATGGTATATTTGTGTTTGAATAAATAAAAGTTTCGTTAACGAAACTTTTATTTATTCAAACACAAATATACCATGTTATTATCATTATGTTTAGGTATTATCTTTGTAGTTTCGAACTTTATATTTATTTTTATTTTATTACGAACTTATTGAAAATATTTCATTTATATATTAAAAAAAGTGGCCAAGTGCGAGTCGGACTCGCCCATGTAGGCTTCCGCAGCAATTGTTTATATGAAATAGTTTATGACGTATTATAAAAAAACTACTTGATAGATTTCGTTCAAACCAATTTTCGTTGTTAGTTTTTATAATTATGTATAATATATATTTTTTCTAGATTTATCATCCTCTTAGTTTAGAAATTAGAGGGGGGGGGACACTCTGTTTTCCACTTTGGAAGAGTCTCACGTCCAAACAATTAAGTTTAGAATTAAATGGTTTTAAAAACATTGTTATGATTTTAGAAGACCTATTCATAGATACCCCACACGTATGGGTTGGATTAAAAAAAAGTTTTTAAATTTCAGTCCTATGTATGGGGACCCCCGAATTTTATGATTTTTTTTTCAATTATTTTCTGAAATCTTAGTGCGGTTAACAGAATACATCTACTCACCAAATTTCAACGTTATAGCTCTTATAGTTTCCGAGAAAAACGGCTGTGACATACGGACGGACAGACGGACGGACGGACGGACGGACGGACGGACGGACGGACGGACATGACGAATCTATAAGGGTTCCGTTTTTGCCATTTGGCTACGGAACCCTAAAAAACCAACCCGCACTTGGCCAGCGTGGTGAATTAAGGCCTAATCTATCTCGTCAAGAGAGAAGTCCCTATCCCAGCAGTGGGAACGTGAATAGGGGTGTTATTTTATATACAGGGCGTCCCAAAATTATGGGCCATGAAGGGGAAGTACCATATATATCGTTGATAGTGAATTTTGCTCAAAGAAGACTTCATTTTATTTTAGAAAGTAAGTAATTTAATTAATTAATTTACAAAAAAAAATGTTTCATGTTTTTTATTTGATTAAAATAATTAATTTCACGTTGTTCCTTTCTTTTAAAATACTATGTTACTTAAGCAGAGTTATTATTTTTTAGCTTTTCTTTCGATTGGTATCATAAAAATCGAGTATTTTTTTTCTACATGTAAGTCGGTTCGATTCCCAGACAAAGCAAGTAATTTTTAGAAAATCAATGAATGCAGAATTACTAACTTTTAAAAATAAAATGAAGTCTTGTTTGAGCAAAATTCACTATCTACGATATTTAAGGTACTTCCCCTCCATGGCCCATAACTTTGGGACGCCCTGTATTTATTAGAAAGGTACATATTTAATGTTTACAATAAATAATATATTTATTAGAAAGGTACATTATTTTTTGTTTACATATTGGATACTCGGTAAAAATAAGAACAAAAAATTACGGAATATTTTCTTTGTAATAAATATTATGGAAATCTATACTACAATTATCAAGCTGAGGAGATTGCTTGTTTATTTGTTTGAACGTGCTACTCAGGAACCGCGGGTCCGATTTAAAATATGATTTCAGTATTGGATAGTAAAATGATCGAAAAAGGCTATAAAACATAAACTAGTAATGATCGAAAAAGGCTATAAAACATAAACTAGTAACTAAAAACGCAAGCGCAGCTGTCGGCGGGTCGGCAAGTTAGTCATAATCTAAAAAAATCATAGGCATAATTACATTTAGTCGTACGGTTTCACCAAAAAAAGTTGCCTTGTTGTTTTTTAATTAGGATAGATAACTTTAGATATGCAATCCACATCCTACAGCATAACCTCCAAATAAATAAGGTTAAACAAGATGACAATGATGTGGTACAATTCTTAGGCCAGCAACAAGTGGTACAATTCTTAGGCCAGCAACAACAATAATTGATCGTTATCAATAAAAATAACAATTGATCGTTATCAACGGATCAACTTATGTCGGTCGTAGTATCGCAATAACACATACACGCACACTAACAGCGTTTTTACAGCAATTGACAGTCCCACACACTGACATTTTACGAAATATTTCTATATTTTATTCAAGAACAACCGACATAGGTCCGACCTCGACAAGCGCTCGCGCGGTACTAAATGGAAAAAGCCGGCGGAATGAAAAAACTACTAAATTATGGTAGTTTTATTTTATTCATAAAAAATTACCAAAACCGTTCTACAAATTAAAATTAATATCATAGTTTAAGCAAATGTTGATAAATATTTTGATATAAATATGACGTCCCATTGATTTAGAACTTCGGAGTTATTGAGGTTTGTTTCGAAGCATTTTCGGTCGATATTAAATTCGGTATATCTTTAGAATAAAAGCATTTAACGAAAATGTACTCTACTCTAAATGAAGAATAGGATATACGTAACATAATAAAAATTAGTTTGATCGCCCATATTCGTTAGAATCTACAAATTAGAGCTAAGAAAACAGGTCTTCGAGCGTTTTTTACGAAACATGTATCCGGAGAATGATTATTACTCAATATATAAACAAGTTATCTAAAATGTTTCTTACTACTTTTGTAGAGGAGAAAACGAACTATTATAAAGATGTAATTGTAATATCAAACAACTAACGTAAACCATAGAATTAGGACGAGAAAACCGAACAATTTCGCGATTTCCGGTAAAAGGCCTCTTAACGCATCGTTCAACGTTGAAAGGTACCACAAGGCTAGGATGTTGCTGTGTGAATTGTCCAGCAATATTTATTTATATATTATCATAAAAATGACGCTGTTCTTTTTAAAGACATATTAATAATTCAATTAGAATGTTGTGCCAACTTAAAAACTTTTTTTAAAAACCCAACGAAAAAGAAACAGATCAAACAATAATTCCTTATAATCCTAGAAGTTTGAAATTAGATACATGCAAAGACAAAGTTCGCAAACATTACAACACCAGTTTAATGGAATAAGTTAGCCCATTGCATACAGACTCTCGTATGAATACTGGACATAGTAATTAAAGTTTGAATTTTATATGCTAATGAAAAACGGTCGTTTTCGTCTGTGCTATCTGCAATAATACGAGGACTTAAAACATTTTCAGTAAAAGAAAATTTTGCTGATAATTTGAAACAGTTTTTACATAATACAAAAGAAAGTACCGGGTAAATAGTGTTAGATAGTAATTTTGGTTACAGGTGTTTTGTGTGGCGAATAAATAAATACCAGAAACTACTATGTTTATAAAATATTATGTGGTACTAAAAAACTTGCATCAGAATATTTTCGATTTATCATTGTTTGGTAGAATCTAAAGCTGGCGCTTGGCTTAAAATTACAGAGATATTTAAGTTGTTCTTATGAAATATAATTCTTAAATTTAATTGAGTTTAATTACCTAACTGAATTATAAAATTATATTTAAAAATTTAAAGCTTCATTGTTTCCGAGTTCTTTTTATAATTAGATTTGGTATGCGAGACATAACATAGGTACTCGTGCCTAAAAAAACGTTTTATGTACTATGAAACGATAGTCTATAATCAAATACATTATAATTGTGAATATAATCAAAAAGCCATGTTAGTATGTGATAACAGCAGGCGTCAATGATCGCGTGCTAATGTAGCTGAAAGCAAACATTCTTGAACGAACATTACATCTAGATCGATAGAGGCGGCACGATAGCGGCTGATTCTCCGCGAAATTATCACAGCCGTTATAGCAAGTCTATTACATTAATTATAGCACAGATTAAGTAATATCATACTAGTAAATAGGGTCGTGTAGACTATGTGGGAGCAAGAGACTTATTGGCTAATTGGGAGCATAAGACCTGTAGGCTAAGTGGGAGCACACTTGACTTTCATTCCGAAGTTCGTGGGCTAACCCCGCCGCCCACCTTTGAATTTTTCTTTGAAACATTTCTGTGCGCTTAGATAAACGTGCTCAAAACGCAAATAAACATAATATAACAACAAAACATGTTTAGCTATTTGAGACCTATCCCAATCCCTTACGTCTTATCCGTTTATCTCCCGAAAAACGGGTAATTCTTGGCGAATTACCCGTTTTTGGGAGAGTTGCGAGGTAACACGAAATAAAAGGATCGTGGAGGGTTCATATAAGTCAATCCTTCATCAGTGCGGGATATAGGGTAATCCATCAAGGTCTGTTCGGGAACGGAGATTTATATACTCCTAGCGATATGAGTTTAGACAAGGATGGGTTGTGCATTTTTGTACTGCTATAGTCTTAGGAATTTATTGAGATTTATAAAGGCTTAAACATTCTCTTATAATTTTATAGTAAATATAAAGTTTTAGAGTTTAGATACTGAGACAAAATAAAATATGAAACAATTAATTCTATAATATCAAAGAGCACAATTTTTTTTTAAGAGTCGAGTGAGATCCCTCTTAGCCAACACGGTTCATCAACTTGTTTTTATTATTCCTTTCCTTTTTCTGTTCCAATCTTCTTGGTCTAGCATTTCATCGGACCAGGTTGTTGATAGGCCAAACTTTGTATTCTGAACTACTCGTTAACTACTGAAAATACAACACCAAACTATTAATCTCTGGTAAATAATAATATTTATCCCCACCCTTCTGTTTCCAACATAATTCAAAACAAGTAAAATAATCCTTAAATCCTGATCTACTTTCCAAATTGTACCCAAATCACAGGCGGGGTTAAATCGAGAGCCTTCTATATTTGCACGGGGTCATGACAGGCACATTTGTCTTTTCAGGATTTCCAACAATCGTTAAAAAATACAATAGCTTCCAAAATGGAATACGTACACCCACGGAGTTTATATGCTAATGCCAAGCGTGTTTAAGACAGGAATACAAATATTGATCGTCTAAAGAAGCTGCCAGAAAAATTGATACCATCTAGTTGGCCCGTCCACGGCTTTGCCCACTTTATTCGCATGTTTTTTCACCCTTTAAACCTTTGGGCTACTTCGACAATTTAAAACTATAAATCTCTAAAGGGTTAGTGAGTAATAAATTAACAACGAAAAGTGGCATAGATTTATTGAAGATGTATTTTTGTAATTCAGAAAAATTCTAGTAGTGCTAGCTTTCGAACCTATTTTACTTTGTAATTGTTTTGTTTTGTTTTAGACTTTATAGTTTGTGTTAGAAGTATAGTTTTTTATGTTAAGTTACCTGGGTACCTAAAAGGACCGGGATACAAAAATTGTTAAGCAACTATAAATAAATCTGATTAAAAAAAAGGTTGTATTTTCTGATTTTTAAACATGGTAAGCTCAAAACATTCAAACCTTGTCGGTTCTCGAAAATACAATAGAAGCAAAATTTGGGAAGGTTGGATAACAAACACCTATGTATATGTATGCTTAGATACTTCTTTGCTACACAAAAAATGTTTTTGCAAAACAGGAAAATTATTTTCTAGATTGGCTTTGAATATATTTCACCGTAATTGAGAACAGAGCGAGCTCTTGTTCACCTGAGCCCTTATTCTGAAGTAAAACGACGCTGGTCAACAAACGACTGTTTTAAATTTAGAGAATAGAATCTAATTAATTTATTAACTGATTGTTAAGTATTCATTGGGAATGAAATGAACTGTAATGTGTCACTTTTAGAAGGTTTGTATTTTTCTTTGAAATTAGAACTTAAAGTTTAAAGGGCATGTGACAATCATCAACTCGCACTTGGGCAGCGTGATTAATAATGGCCTAATCTCTCTCGTCAAGGGAAACGTCTTTGTGTCCCAGCAGTGGGAACGTAAATAGGGGTGATTTTATGTGAGATCACAAAAATACATTACACGCACATTAAGGTATAAATGTACTGAATGGTTGTACATAGGTCAGACACTGTCATTTTAGGTCAAACGACCACAATTTATTACAATTTTATATCTCAATTTATGTTCAAAAGTAAAATCCATCCTATTCCAAATATAAAAAGACTTAGCTATTACAGGACTACTAAAACGGAATTACTCCAAGTCACTCGAAACTTAGGTAAAGATGCTTTCCAATTTTATTGTTGACATAAAACTGGACGGCAGGTGGTCTGAGAAAATGAATGTTTTCTCTCGCATACCAGAGCAGCTAGAGGCGTGTTGTTTTCGCACACAGCTGAAATTTCAATGTTAGATAGTTTTACTTGAATTTTTAAACTAGAAGTTATATAAGTAGTACTTTCAACTTCAATTTAAATAGAATAGAAATACAGTTTGATTTAATTAAATTGCAAATCGGGCTTATTTTAGAAGCCTAATAATACAAGTTTTGTTACACAGCTAAAATTATAAATGAATTGCAATTTGTGATAACTTTAATTATATTTTATAGAAGTGATTTCTCGTTACTTTCTTCTAACAACAAATTATAATTACAATAGAAACAGAATCAATTTGTTAAAAGAATTATATAAAAAATGAGTTGTCATGGTGATAATAACCATTCTAAAACCTCACTTCACATTGCATTAATTAAGACGGCGCTTGTTCCATAAAACCACTTCGATTAGCCTACAACCGCACTTTATTGATCTGATATATGGAGGTAGGGTCATTGACCAGAACCAATAGAATTTTCAACATCATTATCAGAAGAACCCGCATTACGTGCTAATGAGGATAAGTCTCCTTAATAGAACCCATTATAATAACAAATATTGCTGGAAAGTTCACACAGCAACATATAACCCCGTAGTAAGCTCGGAAGCTTTCGTTACGTGTGATTTACATACTAGAATAAACATAGATATTTAATATTAAACATACAAAAAACCTAGATCACCCAAAACAAATAATTGCAGATCGTACAAATATTGTCCCAAAGGAATCAAACCTGCAACATTTCGATACGCCACAAAGGTTGTCGACACAGACGTCGTATGGGTCTTGTGTATTTACGAGCATAGGGACTTCTCTTGACAAGTGGTGCGCGCCGGTGTTTGAACCCACAACCTTCAGAATAAAAGTCAAGTGTGCTGAGCTAACATGGCTCTTCTCAAACCATACACGTCCATATTACTTTCTAAACTTGCCGTCCTAGCTGTAAGCACTGCCGGGATTGTTTAGGCTTTCGCAGACGAGATACGTTTCAGTGCAATATCGTGACCTAACATAATGCATATACCCCTATGTACGTTTCCACAGCAAGGACACAGGGACTGGGTGAGAGAGATTAAGAATTAATTCACTACGCTGCGCCATTGCGAGTTGAGGTTGAGAGAGGTGAATATCATATAATGTCTTTCAAAGTGTCGTTATATTCCCATCAGAAATGCGTGAATCTTACATAACTAGTACTTCCCAAATTGTTCAACTAAACTCGAAAATTCTGTAAATCATTTAAATTAATTTCAATGGGCAAGAATTTATTCGTTATCTGTTGAAAGCAATTCGCCGCTCGTCTGTGGTGGCTGTACGCTGCCCATAAAGCCTGAATCCAGTCTGTTTGTACAGTCTGTGTCCACACACGGCCCTGTGAATAGGCTATCAAGCGGTGAGCGTACACGGACACCTGTCGCCTATCTACTGAGGGCAATAGTCTTGATACTCCTATGAGTAACTATATAGAGAATCCAGCTACCATGCAGTTTTCTAAGCAGAAGTTTGAAAACAAACTCCTGGTTTTTGAGATGATCTCTAATTGAGATGATTTAATTAAACAAACTATGTGTACGTATACGTGATTGATTTTATTTCTACTAAAATTTCTGTAAGAAAATACTTTAATAATTAATGTTATTAATAAATAATTGTATACTTAATATTATTTACCTACATTCTAAACTTTACTTTCAAATACTCTTGCTCAATAAATAAATTTGATCAATGCTGACATCATTTTGAATGACTATTGTTTTTATATAATAAATGGTAGTGGCATAATAATCGAAGATTTAAAATATCGGTTTCGGTCTAATAATGGTAAGCTGAATTATTGAACATAGATAGGTTTAAAGTCTGGATAAAAAAACTTTAAGACAGCGTAGCTTTTTTCTTCCGCCAAAAATATTTAGGTATGTTAGGAATATTATTATATCTGCGAATTGCTATCAACTGCAGTAAGTAATTGCCGCTCATCTAGCCATTTAAATACTATCTAACAGTAATCCCTGTAAAGCCTAAATCCAGTCTGTGCAGTATACGTTCAAACACGATCACTTTGAATAGTCTATCGAGTGTAGAACGTGCACCGCTATCAAAGACATATTCTTGTCAAAGACATGAGAGGTTGATAGGAGAGAGGTTTTAAATGTGTGTGGGAACATCTATTGGATTCACGAAATATACATATAAAACATATTAATTATGTTTGAGTTTGTGAGTGTCTATTGAATTTTTATTTGTTTCTGTTGCAGACTACTTATTTAGCTACTAATTTGTATCATAGTTTATAGTAGAAGATTCCGCCATATATTATTCGTTTTTTTATTAGCTTTGTCATTTGCATAGGATCGCTCTTGGTTCAGCGAATTATTAAACAAAACTTAGCAGTATTTATAAGGATATTAGACATTACATTTAATACTGATCTTTTGAAAATAAATAGGTACATATTTACAGATTTATAACAAAAAATCATCATAATCATAATATCAGACAGTCGTCGGACTTCCAATTGGGAGACTAAAGATGCATTTCCGTAAAACAACAGCTTTCACTAAATCATCATTAATCAGACAACTTTATAATCTGCTTATTTAAAATTGGATCTTATTTAGAAAAGCTCAAATATTTGCAAACATTTTCGTTTGAAATGATTTATTCAGGTCAACTTGGTTTGTCGGTTCTCTAAATGGAAACTTTTAATTATTCACATTCGCATTGTTTTTTCAGCAACTCAATCAACATTGCCGTTAAAAATGTTAAATACTTAATTAAATTTTCGCCAGATTTTTGCTTAATTTATTAAAACGAATCTATAAGGGTTCCGTTTTTTGTCATTTACCAAACGGTCGTTATGTCTCAAAAGTTATGAGTTTTTGTGTCCTGAGCTTGTTAATTTTTCCACGGTTTTCCTATATGCAGAAGCGGTTTTGTGCAAAATAGTTTCCTATATACTTGCAAAATCAAATGAATATTTTTGTTGTTTGCTTAATAATTTATTTATCTGACAATAGTACCTACCTGATACAAGATTGGTATTTAGAACTGGCTTAGGTGTTGCTGTGTAAATTGTTCAGCAATACGAGCTCACCAGAGCTCGAAGCTGTTGTGTTACGAGTATTAAATGGTCGGGGCCCTAAGTTAGATAAAATACTCCTATCTGCTTAATATTATGTAAGAATTTTAAACATTTAACTGTCACAAACAGATAGGTTAAACATTTAATTAGTTAAAAGCTGTGAACAAAAGCGTAGACACAATTGATTGAGACGAACGTCGTCTGTGACGGACTGATTAATAACTAAAGGTTTCATTATTCGAAGTGGGTCAGATCATAATGGAATAGGCCGAAAGATTTGCTATTCTTGTGATACTTACTAAATGTAAGCAGTACCTTACGCTATCAACTCGGTTTCAAACTTAATGCGAATTTGTAAAAGTATTTCCAAAAAACATCTTGACCTTACAGTTCTTCAAAAGAGTTGTTAAACAGGAAGTCCCGGTATAAACATAAAACCTCATTATAAAGCTTACCTCAAAACGATTCTTTATTTAAAAACTTTCAGCAAAAGAGTAGGCAAAAGAATTTGTGGAACGCATTATGTCTATTACAATGTAAGTTATTGTAATGGTGGCATTATGAAGACAAAACGGCAGGATTATCCTGAGTAGAGACGCTCGTGACACGAATATTATATTGCGTTGCCAGTTCACATCAAAGTATCGTAATGTGATATAACAAGATTTATCTTTTAACAAAAAAATATTCAAACTCTTGAGTTTGAAGGTTTTCACAATAAAAATACATTATAATTATTTTACTTTTATGTTTTTATCAAAATAATTTTATATGTTGTATAGATAGATTATATATCTCTAGTACAGTACTAGAGATATAATCTATCTATTTACTGCGCACTGGGTGCCCATAAAAGACAACCTTTAACGGCACAAGAAACACTTCACGTTGTTTGCACCTAAAGGCCTCAAACGGTGAAGGTAGGATCAAAATAAAGCGAAGGGCGTATCCACTTGTTCAGTGGAGTCACTACCAACCCTTATAATATAGGTGCTATGAGTATAGCTAGTTAAAGATATATTACACATATCGAAAAAGGATCGACACCGTATCGATTCAAACTTTTTTATATAAATAAATTTATTTTGCGAGAATGATTTGAATAAACTAACTACTACGTAAGGTTAAGGTTTCTTTTAATAAAATAATGTTCCTAAATAATTTCTTCTATTGACAAGGACAAATTCTTATTTTTTTACGCGGGATTTTAAGAATAACCTAATCAATCAGTTAGAATAATAGGAGCTATTATATGTATGAAAAAATTGCTGTGCGCTTTTACTAGAAACGTAATTAAATCATTTTAAAGGTAAAATAGCCTCATCGATCCTATTCTAGGTTGAAATTTATGCTATGAGCTTAAGGTTGCGTGGGGTCTCGACTCGACCGCATTAAAACTGATCGATTGAAATAGCAATCAAAATATTATTACCTTTCAATGGCGTGTGGAGGTTACGAATTGGTTTGAGCTTATCAGAATTCAAGGTTAGGTCCATTTCTATGTTAGTTAGTAGCTCATATTCTACGGTTTGTATTCGGTTCGGTTTGCGTTTAATTTTTTTTATATGTCTTGAACATTTACGCAATGTTGAAGCCGTAATATAATGACATCACCATAATATATGTTTGTGTTCGCCTGTTATAAGGATATAATTATGTATATTTGAATTGTTTTAACTATCCTTATAAAATATTGCATAAATGTTGAATTAACCGTTGGCGTTCCTTTTAATAAATAAGTAAATGACACATTTTTTATTAACAAAATTTTTGCGAATTTGCCGCAAAACACATAATTTTCCGTAGTAAAGAGAATTGTGCAGGACATATTAAATATTCTTAAACTTTCTTAAACAGATATCATTTTGCTCATAGAAATTTCATGAGCGACTAACTAATATTAAATTGGTTTGAAATATAAGTCAAATTATCTAGTTAACACACATAGTTTCATACTGTTTTTCAGTTTTTGCGTAAAAGCGCTTTTTCCATCTGCCAGTGACGTTGATGAATTCTGTTCTGACTCGAATTAATAATTCAAAACAGAAATTCTCAATGTTTTCATATCGTAAAAACATTTAACTTTATGCAGTAGAAGTAAAAATAACCAATAGCTTACGATTGTAAAAGGCAGTAACATTTAAACAATATTCTCAAAGTAAACCTTAATGACAATGTGGGTTATCTCACGGTGATTCTCTTCATCGTCAATTTAAAGCACGAGTTTAAGCACATAATTGTGTCAGAGAACTATCATTAATAGTTAGGCGGCGGGTTTAAAACCTTCGACCCGTATACGGCTAAGTTAAAAGCTTTTATTTGGTCTTGGTTAACTCTCTTCTTTCTATAAAAACACGTCATATGGTGAACGCCGTGTCATCTACTGATATTTACATTGAAACAAAATATAGAAGGTGAAAGGCTAATGACAAAGTTCATACAAGGCTTTCTCGCAAAGCCAAATGATAAATACTTGAATTGAGTACTACTTACTTCAATTTTCTTCGAATACTTCAAAGACTACATAAATACAACCTTGCCATGAAGATACTACATTAAGCAACTCTATCACTGTTCCCACTGTAGGGCGTCAAGGACTTTTCTTTTGAAAATAGAGATTAATCCTCAATTAATTAAGGTCACCGTGCTGGCCAAATGCGTGTTGTGAATGGCGCATGTTCTTCAAATTCTTAAAACATGCGCGATTCCTATAGTATTTACAGAATCTTTTATTTCCCAATCCCACTCAAAATTACCAACCATCGCATAGAAACAATTTATTCCTGACCTAACATCAAACACGCGAACTAATTCCAATTTTCCGTTCACAAAATCCATTCACATAAGCTTTATAACAGTTGAACGATCAAATGTCTTACAGGTGAAGTAAGGCGGGAGCACATGGCCGGGCGGAGGGCGGACGTCTGTCGCCCGCCTACGAGGTACGGAAAATAAACATTGACATTTATGTAAGCTTTAACGTTGGCCTTGATTTAAGATTTAATCTAGTTTATATCGAAGGCCTGATTGAAAGAGAGTGTAAATGTGAAATAGCAAGATAAGGAACGCTGTTGGTGCTACACTCTCCACTTTAACTGTTTACTAAAAGCTCTGTTAAGTTATCAGTCATAAAAGTCATTTATTTAAAATAAAATATGTCAATAGTAAAGTTACACGAGTTTCGATTTACTGGGAAAATATCTTAAGATATTTTTGTGTAAATTGTCCGTCAATTTATATAAAAAGTAAACATCAATTGATTATTATATCATATTTAACTTCAGAACACAATTTGACTTAGATATACTTTTTATAAATTATAGCTACGCGTTATAGTTCAATTAAAACAATATTCTCAGTTCCACATAAATGTGGCTATCTTTATCACCCAGCCATAGACACCGTAGTAAACAATGGCATTGTTGCAGCCGTCCCGGGTAGCGTGACAGCACAATGAACGTGACGGAGAGCTCCGACGTCAACCGCTCCACGCCCATCTACAGCATCGGGACCAGCTTCATAACTCAGTGGTTTGTACTATTCACACGGATTATTTAAAAATAATTCAGAGCCTAGTGTGTTGGCTAAGTGGGAACGGAGCACACTTTACTAATAACCGCGCACCTTTGAAATTCTCTTGATAATTTTATGTCCGCTTAAATTTCTATAATGGTGAAGGCAATCGAGAAAAACCGGTACTTACCGTAAATTAATAAGTTTGCAAGCTTGAGTAAGCTAGTAAACTAATATCACGCCAAGACGGTTCATACAATTAATTATTCCATAACAGATTTGGGCTCAGCTATGTCAAAGCACAAGTTGAAATTGCTTGAAACAAACACCTCCTAATAGCAGTCTCAGTTATCGTCTTACAAATGCCCCCAATTATTTCACATCAAAGATTTCCTTGGAGATTTGCTCGAGAGTTCTGCGAACGTCTCATGGAAAAATAACTACAATTATTAGAAGGCTAGATAATATATTATTAGCTTGTCTGTTTTCACTCGATATATTTGTTATAACAACCATATTGATTTGATATCACTTGATTATTTAAAAAATACTGGACAAATTACACAGCAGCATCTAGCCCCGTGTTAAGCACTAAGCTTAGTTTGGGTTTCAGTGGATAGCTTTAAGGAAATGTAGATTTAATAATGTGTATAAGGTTAAGTTCTAAAATTCATAATTTACTTTTTTCCAAGTAATAAAAACAATGTCACTGCCGCCGTATATGTTTCAATCTTTAAAACTACGTAACGGATTTTGTTTTTAGAAATAGGTGGACTTATACAAGAGGTAGGTTTTATAAATATACTTAGGTACTAGAGGCAAAGAGAGGGTGGGTGGCTAGTCATTAATAAAATAGCGAACATAGTTTTCCTGCAAGCATATAATGACCCGAGAACCTATTTGAGAATTTTCTGTGCCAGAATATGGCTAGAACTGGTTAATATTAAATTTTATGTGCGATACTATGCAGTAAATTTTGCGTTCAATGTAAATTTTATATTTTATCCTAAGAATTGTGTTTTGGCATGAAAACCGCAGGATTTTACGAAGACAATTTTAGTAAAAGCTTTCCTATAAATGTAGAAATATTTTGTTTAGATTTTGGTGCTAATAATTTTTTTTATCAACATGTCTGTATTTTACTTTGATTAACAAATAATTTTACTTTACTGACTACCCTTAGATTTTTTTAATCCATATTTCATAGTTTTTGTATAAGTGAAGACGAATGGAAGAGCGAAATATTTTAACACAACGATATAACCGGATTCTAAAATTGAATCGAATTTTGATTCTCGGCCTTCTTTTGTACAAAATTCCTGCTCGAATGTATAATAAAATTCATACCGGAAGAGTTTTAAATGAAAGCTAAAAATAAACTTTGAAATTCGAAATGAATTTTACTTAATTCCCGTCCGTGCATAGGAACATTATTGCTGCAAAAAATAACAAATTGGAAATCATATAAGATTTTTTTACTGAAAAAATGAAGGTGTGCGATCGTTTCATTTCAGATTATGTGAATACATTCTCAGAACAATGGTTATATTTGAATGCATATTTAAGAATACTTTATGAATTCCTGATTTTTCTTTGCAAATGATGATGGTTTAGGTTTAAAAGTGGTATCCGCGCTTTTTAGCACAAAAACGCTATAACGGCCTTACTTTTAGAATTATTTTCTTATAATGTTGTTAAACCTAAATCTAGATTAAATCTAAATTGTGCCAATGTAAGTAAAAGAAAAAAATGTAAGCTACAAACTACTCGGCAGTTAAAATAATGCAGGTTCTTTACAACTCGTTATTTTAATGTGCGGTAATTGAGCATAAACATTTGTTTGTACGGAACAGCACAAATACTTAAATGGAATGGAAATGAAACGTTTAGGCGTAAGTAAAATATTGCCGATTAATAGTGCCGTTGACTAACTCCCACTTTCATTCCAAAGGCCGTGGGTTCAACCCCGCCGCGCCTTTCTGGATATTCTTCTTATAAATTATAAGTGCGTATTAAATAAACACGTACTACTTTAAAAAAAATTACATCCAGGACGTTGAAAGGTAAAAATAAAATTATCCCATCAATATTAGATAGATAATTTAACTTTGCTAAGTTTGTTCATCTGTTTGATTAATCTGTTTATTCATTCTATCAAATTACCAAGTAAATTAAAACTTGATATCTGCATAATTATCTCATTTATCTTCAAACTCGATTTAATTATTTTTTTTATAAAAGAAATTACAACAACAACAGTGGTATCCGCTAAGAGTTGTAGCCTAAGACTAACCTACGAAGGTTCCTGAGATTAGCTCGTTCAAACAAACAAACAAACAAACAAACAAACAAACTCTTCAGCTTAATAATACATATTTGTATAGATGTAAGGGGGAATCGCTGTTCTGTAAACTGATCAGCGATCACCATTCCATTTGTTAATCGTGGTGATTATACCGTATCCCCTTCGACCTATAACTGCTTATCTTAGGCCGGCAGTACACGACATTTTTTTCTACATCATCTGTTACTCTCTCATAACACCCCTATTCACGTTCCCACTGCTGGGACACAGGGACTTCTCTCTTGACGAGAGAGATTAGGCCTTAATTCACCACGCTGGCCAAGTGCGGGTTGGTGAATGACACATGTCCTTCAAACTTTTAAAAGTTCTCAGAACATGCCAACATCATCTGTTACTTTAACATAAATGATGTTCATTTATGTTAAAGTAACCTAAGTTCCCTCACCAGGAAACTTCAGAAGCTGAAGCATCGAACCTGCATCCCGAGCAGCGGATACCAGGAGTGCCAGGGAGGGTACCTGCTGCCGAACGGGACCAACTACTCCGACGTCTACTACCTCAACAGCACCTTGGAGAACCTACTCAACGGGAATGGACTGGTAAACAAACACATATATTCCTTATTGACACTGTTTTAATACAATTACTAACAAAACCACACTCATCATCATCATCATCGTCTTCCTGCCCTTTTCCCACATTATGTGGGGTCGGCACAACATGTCCTTTCTTTCACAAAAAAAATTGTTTTTAATCAGACTCTTATAATAATATTCAAGAGACAATTACACAGGTGACTCGTTAGAAAAATCTTATAAAATTGTCCAAATGATTTTTGGGATTTTATGGAAATCGATGACATAAATCTATAAAACTAAATCTAAAATACATTCTTTATAACTCGTCCGTGTAAATTACAAGGTACATTGACTACCAGTTTCATGTTCAAGTAATACAAAGTTATGTACTATAACTAAGTGTTGAGAAGGTGCGAAGCGCGGCATTGTTTTAACGACAGCAAATCGATGCTGGCCATTATCGTGCCAGGGCCGGAGTCGTACAGTTGCTTACTGAATGGTGGCGATAGATTCCTTATCAGCAGCCAGTTCCTATTCTCTTCAGCTTAGATAACAGACGTTTTGCACCGGAAGAAGATAAGACTTCGCTTAAAATCTAAAAGGTGTTAATGCTGAATTTTGATTTTTCTTATCGAATTTTCAGAAAAGTTTTTGTACAGCGAGGGCTTTTAAAAGAAGGCAATGGTTAAAACTTAAATAGATCGTTAAATAATCATCCCATTGATCGGTAATATAAAATGCCATTGCTGAAAAGGGAACTCCTAATACATTTACAAACTGTAAACATAAGTACTGAAAATAAACATTTATTTATTTATTAAGAGGCCTATTACGTGAAATCGCGAAATTGTTCGGTTTTCTCGTCCTAATTCTATGGTTTGCGTTAGTTGTTTGATATTACAATTACATTTTTATAATAGTTCGTTTTCTCCTCTACAAAAGTATCAAGAAACATTTTAGAGAACTTGTTTATATATTGAGTAATAATCATTCTCCGGATACATGTTTCGTAAAAAACGCTCGAAGACCTGTTTTCTCAGCTCTAATTTGTAGATTCTAATGAATATGGGCGATCAAACTATTTTTTATTATGTTACGTATATCCTATTCTTCATTTAGAGTAGAGTACATTTTCGTTAAATGCTTTTATTCTAAAGATATACCGAATTTAATATCGACCGAAAATGCTTCGAAACAAACCTCAATAACTCCGAAGTTCTAAATCAATGGGACGTCATATTTATATCAAAATATTTATCAACATTTGCTTAAACTATGATATTAATTTTAATTTGTAGAACGGTTTTGGTAATTTTTTATGAATAAAATAAAACTACCATAATTTAGTAGTTTTTTCATTCCGACGGCTTTTTCCATTTAGTACCGCGCGAGCGCTTGTCGAGGTCGGACCTATGTCGGTTGTTCTTGAATAAAATATAGAAATATTTCGTAAAATGTCAGTGTGTGGGACTGTCAATTGCTGTAAAAACGCTGTTAGTGTGCGTGTATGTGTTATTGCGATACTACGACCGACATAAGTTGATCCGTTGATAACGATCAATTGTTATTTTTATTGATAACGGTCAATTGTTGTTGTTGCTGGCCTAAGAATTGTACCACTTGTTGCTGGCCTAAGAATTGTACCACATCATTGTCATCTTGTTTAACCTTATTTATTTGGAGGTTATGCTGTAGGATGTGGATTGCATATCTAAAGTTATCTATCCTAATTAAAAAACAACAAGGCAACTTTTTTTGGTGAAACCGTCCAACGACTAAATGTAATTATGCCTATGATTTTTTTAGATTATGACTAACTTGCCGACCCGCCGACAGCTGCGCTTGCGTTTTTACGTTATTTACTAGTTTATGTTTTATAGCCTTTTTCGATCATTTTACTATCCAATACTGAAATCATATTTTAAATCGGACCCGCGGTTCCTGAGTAGCACGTTCAAACAAATAAACAAGCAATCTCCTCAGCTTGATAATTGTAGTATAGATTTCCATAATATTTATTACAAAGAAAATATTCCGTAATTTTTTGTTCTTATTTTTACCGAGTATCCAATATGTAAACAAAAAATAATGTACCTTTCTAATAAATATATTATTTATTGTAAACATTAAATATGTACCTTTCTAATAAATACAGGGCGTCCCAAAGTTATGGGCCATGGAGGGGAAGTACCTTAAATATCGTAGATAGTGAATTTTGCTCAAACAAGACTTCATTTTATTTTTAAGTTAGTAATTCTGCATTCATTGATTTTCTAAAAATTACTTGCTTTGTCTGGGAATCGAACCGACTTACATGTAGAAAAAAAATACTCGATTTTTATGATACCAATCGAAAGAATATCTAAAAAATAATAACTCTGCTTAAGTAACATAGTATTTTAAAAGAAAGGAACAACGTGAAATTAATTATTTTAATCAAATAAAAAACATGAAACATTTTTTTTTGTAAATTAATTAATTAAATTACTTACTTTTTAAAATAAAATGAAGTCTTCTTTGAACAAAATTCACTATCAACGATATATATGGTACTTCCCCTTCATGGCCCATAATTTTGGGACGCCCTGTATATAAAATAACACCCCTATTCACGTTCCCACTGCTGGGATAGGGACTTCTCTCTTGACGAGATAGATTAGGCCTTAATTCACCACGCTGGCCAAGTGCGGGTTGTTTTTTTTTTTAATATATAAATGAAATATTTTCAATAAGTTCGTAATAAAATAAAAATAAATAGTTTATCAAAATAAAAATATAATGGGAATTATTCAAGATGACATATATTATGTAGATAAATGGATATTCTACATCTGTGTATGACATATGTAGATAAATGGATACCAATAAATATAAAAATAAATATAAAGTTCGAAACTACAAAAATAATACCTAAACATAATTAAAACCTTCATTAACGAAACTTTTATTTATTCAAACACAAATATACCATCTAACAAAACAAGCAACTTAAATATAGGTAATATAATTTATTTGTTTTGTTATAATTAGAATTTGTATTTAGTCCGTTCAATTTAGACTTTCGAACTTACATAAAGTCCCAACATTCGACAAAAAAAAACATTTAATTACAAACCTACACACCAAATTTCAGAAGAATCGGTTTAAAAATGAGCCCATTAGATGAGATGAATGAGGACATTTAACTTCAATAAGACTATTTTCAGTTTTATTCTTATATAGATAATTATTAATCATGAATGTTTTAATTTAAAATTATGTACTTAATTGATTTCAAATAATCAATCAGATTTAAAATAAATATTGATATTATTAAGATAAAACATAATTGATTCAAATATTGAAATAAAAATATCCGCCATTTTGAATTTAGGAAAATATATTAAACACCTATTAATTAAATAAAAACATTAATATAATAATTATTTCAGAATGAAACTGAAAAAAATCCACTCAATAAAATGGAATTTATTCGATGCCATTTTCTACAGATCTAAAATAATTATTAGTATATTTGTATGTTTTAGATCGACGAAGTATCAAGATCATTTAGTATTTTTCATAGAATTCGCGTGACGCGCCGGTCACGTGGTGCATAAAATATCCAATTTCGCAAAACTTCAAAAAAGTAACAAGGCTCTTAACAATTAATACAGTAGAATAAACCCAAATTAGTGCTTTGGATCACATCGATGTAAGCGCTAAGTAAAGTAAAGTAGTAAGTTACAAGTTCGCGTTATAATACTGTCTCGTTTTTACGAAACGAGTGACCTTTTTGTAGCACAAAAAGTCGCTATAAACGAGGGCTCCATATTACAAGATCCTTAAATTAACAAAATTTCGTTGCGATTACAAAACATCATCTGTATCACTGAACAACCTGAAACGTTCCAATCGTTACCTCCCCTGGTTATTTACCGTGAAAATGAGCACCCGTTAATAAGCAACCTGACTCTGTTTGCGAATCAGTCGTGAACAACTGTGTAAATATGATACGCGCAGTCGATTGTTACAATTACAACAACGTCAGTTATAATACGATGGGTTGTTTGAGTAGGTTAATGTGATTCATCATCCTTATAGTAATAGGAGAGCCTATGGCGGTATTATCCTAATACAGTTTAGCTTTAGTTCCGTCTAAGTTTCCTTTAAGTTTTAATGGAAAGACAAGCAACACAACCAAAAATTTGCTAAAATAGAATAGAAATTAGATAAGAACCTTTTATAAAGAGCGAATTTTCTTTTACAAGTGTTTTAAAGCTAGAAACCACCACTTATGACATCAGTTTTAAAATTTATCTCTACGGTTCAAACAAGTCGGAAAAAAAGATAAAAGGCTACGAATAAGTTCATCCATTAGCTAGCTCACGCTTCGTCAAAAATTCGAGTATTAAAAAATATTCATAGGCCGTGGCTGCAAAAAAAAAATTTAGTTACTACAAAACTCATACAAAAACTTATTGAATAGGCTCTCTCCGACCTCGCGTTTTGATCCGACTAAAACTAGCGTAAGTTCCACTGCAGTTGACGTCAGAGATGACCGATGGCGAAATGTGATGATCACGAGCGATAACCGATAAACCAAACTAATATTAATTTTAGAAACTGTTTTAATGGTCATCGTTAGGAATTTTTCCACTCGAATTTTCTGATTTTCAGTAGAAACTGTCGCTAGTAGAAGAGATGATTGATTTCCGTCGCAATCACGCCACTACGACTTGAGCGAGGTCTTAATCTCTAAAATCTTTGCTGGAAATCTTACAGTTTTTGTATCAGCGTTGATTGCTTTTATGGAAGTGCTGTTAGATTGCATTGAAATTGTATAAAGTGAATAAGCTAAGTGGATTTCATCGTGGAAAGTCAGTATTATCATTGCTTGCTTTTCTCTAGTAGTCTGTTTCATTTAACAGCATATACAACTTTTAAATAACATATGTAGTTGTTCTAAAAGACAATATAAATAATATAAATTACTAGCTGTGATCTTTATGATCACGCCCTCGTTTCGATAGAACATAACCATACATGCTTTCCCGGAATTCAGAAGGATTTTTATCAAATTTCGCCGCGGAGCAGAAAGCTAGTATAAAGTATGTTAATTCTTGTTGTAGCAACCCGTCCTGCCTCCATTCCCGCTGTGGCTGGCGGCCATCTTCGCGACTTGCTTGCTGCTGGTGATCTTGCTGACGGTCAGCGGCAATGTGCTGGTGTTGCTGGCCTTCCTGGTGGACAGGACCATTCGACAGCCCAGCAACTACTTCATCGCTTCACTGGCAGCCACGGATCTACTTATAGGTATGGATCTATCATCATAACACAATCACAAACCTCATGTTTCTGTCTTAGCGGGATAGGGGTTCTACGCAAATTGAGGATGGATGTTGTTACTTGTTTCTGTTTGTATGTCGATGATCTGAGTAATAGTGTGAATATGAATTTAATGTTTGTTTTGTAAATAAAATATTTTAGGCGTTACGGCAGATCAACGTTATTTTACTTCTTTTTAATGTTATTATTTTATCTTTTTTAATGTGTACCTTTTTTTCTGTGTTATATATAGTTCTGTGTCTGTCTAAAATATACTCACTACATTAACAAAGCTAGTTGTAAAATAAATTCTGTGCCATCAAATTTTAATACGGATTAATGATGATGGTATACCCACAATATGAACTTTATTGTTAATTCAGTCATAGGCCTGATAAAATTGACTACACTATATTAACTTTCACGGGTCAATCTTATCACCGTTTAACCACGGAACCCTCATCCCAAATATCAAGTATCTTGAATTTATCAGAATTTCCAATCCAATTAACGTAATGACTAGTATCTTCGGCAACGACTCGCTAACGATCCCTCTGACATTTCTAACAAAACTCAACAAAAGGAGTGATTATATTTTCTTTGTCGGCAGGTACCTTATCGCTTCCTTTCTACACCGATTACGTCCTGAAAGGGTACTGGCATTTAGGACCCTTGCTATGCGACCTTTGGCTCTCCGTCGACTACACCGTGTGTCTAGTTTCTCAATACACAGTGCTTCTTATAACCGTGGATAGATTCTGTAGTGTCAAAATAGCGGCGAGGTACAGAGCCTGGAGAACTAAAAACCGTGTTATATGGATGGTGACAGTGACGTGGATAATACCCGCCTTACTTTTCTTTACTACGATATTCGGGTGGGAACATTTCGTGGGTTACCGAGACTTGCAGGAAGGCGAGTGCGCCGTCCAATTTCTAAAGGATCCCATCTTCAATACCGCCCTGATTATTGGATATTATTGGACGACACTTTTCGTTCTCATATTTTTATATGCGGGTATTTTCAAAACGGCTTACGATATGCAGAAGAAAAGTGAAGCTAAGCAGAGGAAAATGCGGTCAATGGTAGCTTTGAGTGCAGGTGTGATGAGGGGAATGGCAGGCGGTGCGGCGGGTATGTCTGGATTATCTAAAGCAACTATATCTAGTGAGGATCAGCTTAAGGTTTCTGAGTCAGTGCGAAAAGACTCTGCGCCCAAAGGTGCTCTTGCCGCACCGCTTCTTAACCTCGGTGGTTCTACGGATTCAAACTCTAGTCAAAAATCATCGGCTCACAAAAGTAGTGCCACTGCCACTGGTACTTCTACAACAGCCGAATCAGAAGGAGACAAGAAAGAGGATCAAGTAGAAGCTGAGAGATCTAGCAGCCCTGCATTTGATTCAGACGAAGAAAGTACAACTAATCAACCAAATTCGAAAAAACGACCTTCTGTAGCCAATCTTGTTATGCAAACTGGAGCTTTGCAACTTTTAAATAATATGCGATTCAACGGCGGTATGTTGATTAAGCCAGATGGAAAACAATCCCCAGGGACTAAACACGACCATGATAAACCAAAAACCTCGCTATCACAAATCTCCGAAAAAAGCCTGCTTGATACAGATAACCATTCATCTCTAAGCAATGAGCCTCATGCATCCAACGTGCCAATATCTTCTGCCAGTTTTATGTCTCCCATTTCATCTGGCATAGCGACACCATCTGAGCAACGTGAAGTGTCAACAACTATTGCTCAAAGAATTATTCCTCCACCAACAGAGTTTAGATGTAGTCCTGCTGTTTCCGAAAGTCCGCCATCTATATCAGAGTCTTCGAGGACCAGAACTGTTCGACTTATAAAAGGAGATGGATCTTCTTATGACGTTCTTGTTGGTTTGGATGGGGCGGATTTAAGGTATATGGATGAAAGTTCAGTTATTTTAGCTTCACCTACTTACGAAAGTCCACCATCTTCAGTAACTTTTGCAACCGCAACCGAACCCTCATCCCCACCAACATTAAATTCCGCAGCTGCAGCTAATACCTCATTATTACAAGCAGCACTTATTAGAGCAACAGCGGAAGCAAAAACTCCTCAAAATAAAACAACTTTCTCATCTCCGCCCCCAGTGAAAGTAAACACAGAAGTTAGCTTGACAGCGGGAGAGCGACCAAAACCAGTAATAACTTTAGTATCGACGTCTTCCAGTAGCAATGAGAAGCAGAGCGAAGCTAAAGTGTCCCCATTGAAACTAAATCCAGCAATAAGTCCCGCGGTTGAAAATAGCGATGTATCGAGCACCGCAGTAACTGGGTCGGGCCGCGGCGATTCCAAGAAAGAGTTTGTAAAAAACATTGGAAAAAAACTGAAAGTTAAGCGCTCAAAGCGAGACGGCCTGTTTCCAAACATCGGCCGGCAGAAATCCAAATCTGAAAACCGAGCGAGAAAAGCGTTCAGAACTATATCGTTTATTTTGGGAGCTTTTGTGGTGTGTTGGACGCCTTACCACGTGCTAGCTCTGGTCGAAGGGTTCTGTACGGACCCGCCGTGCATCAATAAGCATCTATACATGTTTTCGTACTTTCTCTGTTATGCTAATAGTCCAATTAACCCTTTCTGCTACGCGCTGGCGAACCAGCAATTCAAGAAGACTTTCACCCGCCTTTTGCGGGGTGACTTCCACATCACCTAGTCCACGTTTACTATTTATAAATATTGAATGCGTAAGGGACATTTGAGTCAGTGAACCGTATAAATTTACGCGCACAATATTATATTATGAACTTTACCTAGGTTTAAGATACGACAATACAAGTACTTATAACTTTTAGCTGAAGCTTTTGATGTATAGTGTTGATCGAAATGTGTAGATTGTATCTATGTAATAGTACGTTTAGAGACCTATGTAAATATTTTATTATTATTGATACCTCTTATCGGGTTGGAGAAATCGTATCCGTTAAAATTTTTATTTGTTTAATATTATTTTAAGACTTTTTTCGACTTATGTACCGACACAAAATTACCAAGTAAGTTTTCTCTAGCCCGATTTTAGTAACTGATCGATGTAAATTTAGCATAATTATTATTTTTAATAATTATCTAAACAAAATGTTCAGAACTGACAATAAATTGTTAGGTTTTTGTAAATAGAAGTAATTAGTAAAGCATTAATCTAAAAATCTCTATAGTATAATGTTTATTGTTAATCATAAATAGTTTCGTATATCGTCAAAGACGGTAAACTAGTTTAAGTATTTTAATTATTATAGATGTTTGATGTATATTTTATCAATATATCTTATAAAAAACTTATGTAGGTAATTATTTTTTTTATTGAGAATACTTTTGAAATGATGAGTTTTATAAAAAAAACTCATAATTTTAAGAGAAAAAAAAACGCTTAAAAGCTTTTAGCCCTGAGCCCAAGCTAAAGTTTTTCTGCGATTTATGTAGTCATTAATGTTATCTTGTTTCTTATATCATACTCAGTAATCATTATTATTATCCAGGCCTAATAGGAACTTTAAGTTTGTTATACTCGAATTAGATTTTATTTTGTCACCCATGGCGAATCCTAGAATAAGATAGTTAAATAAATTAAATTAAATAGAAACTCTTCCAGTAGTTGAAAATAATATTACAAATTATTTAAAATAAATCAAAACAAATAGTCTTGTAATTTTTTAAAACTATAATAGACTTGGATTAACTAGGTTTCTATTAGTTAGGAGCTTAGCGTAAATACATACGTTAAGCTCTCGAAGCAATTGAAAGACAAAAGTGAAATAATAATAGAATATTATATAAATAAAATTGTAGATGTACGAATTTTCGAACGCAACATATCGAGTTTTTGCCTCGAATAAAAAGCTTATTATAATGATTCGATTTAATCAAAGCTTTATCTGAAGTTTTTCGCGCATTCTTTAGGAACGCTTTACGTTCATTGTGTATGGGAGTTCAAATGGACCCATAGCCACAAATAGCGAAGAATTATGTTTAAATTAAGAAACTTTGAAAGTCAAAGACGATAATGAATGGACGTCAGAATACGAGCTGGACTTCTCTTCTGATATCGTTCGTTCCATTACAGCATTCAGTCAGTCAGTCAGCTCCATACAAAATTGTTCGGAACTACTGACGGAACTTTTCAGAACAGAGATTGTAACTACGAAATTGTACACTTTATTCCAACAGTAGAGAATAAAAATATTCGTATAGTCTTAGAAAAAGCAATATAATTGTTGTAAATTATATCAGTTTATGTATGTAGATAAATTGGTATTTTAATGCTATTTGGATAGATAATAATTAACGTTCATTATACGAGTATTATATTAATTGTGTCTGCTCATTGAAATGCGTTTTTCAATTAGGATTTCAGAAATGTAACGGATTCTAATATATTTATCTGATTTAAAAACATTTGCCGAGGTTGTAACATTCTTATTTTTATTTTTTAATGGGAAAATATGTATGATAAATATGTACTTCCATAATGTATGTATAACTTTCACATATAACTTTACAGATTAATCACACCAGCGTTAACGAAAGTAATTCCAAACGTAGCGCTTCCCTGGCGTTTATGCTGCGTTTGTTTAACTTTGAGTATTCTAACGAATCTCCAGTGTGATAATCTATTAATGTTGTTGAATGGAAAGTAATTGTCCTGTTTATTGTTTTAATACCATTTTGTGTACGTTTGTACCAGAAGTTTTACCTTTATAAGATTTTATCTATGCGAGTGTGATCTACAAATGTATTCTTGCCTTAGTACAGTGTCAATAATATTGTAATAAATAGAGATGTTTTTGTAAATACGCTTTGTACTGTATGTTTAGTGAAAATGTTTACGTCAAACAAATTTGAAATGAATAAAATAGTGAATTTAAATTGTTTCCTTATTTAAGACCTGTATTTTTTTCAACGATGCTATTTTTTTTCATTTATAGAAAAAAACATGGCTTGGTTGTTATGCTAGC
This sequence comes from Chloroclystis v-ata, assembly GCA_963691955.1. Taxonomy (NCBI): domain Eukaryota; kingdom Metazoa; phylum Arthropoda; class Insecta; order Lepidoptera; family Geometridae; genus Chloroclystis; species Chloroclystis v-ata. Next base: position 1,307,035 of record OY829902.1, on the reverse strand, counting down.
ATATCGCTTTATCGGAAAATACAAAAAAATACTTAAAAACAAAACTTAATAATAATTGGCTAATGCATACGAAAGTATTTAATGACAAGAGTATACAACATTTGTGTCTCGACAGTGAATGGTGAAACCAAAACTGTAACCCTTTCCAATGTTATTATAAGACAAAACATAACTACGAGTACTTTTCGCCCATCTGTAGTGCGCCCACATTCATGAGTCTTCGATACTGTTGCAAACTTCACAGTTTGGCGAAACGACTTTTTTCATAATAAAATCGTATAGTCAATCCAATACGGAGGCCTTTGCTCATTAAATTCTTGCAATCTTCAATCTGCTAGTCACGCAAAACGAATAATAATATCATTCCAAAGCGGCTTGCCTTGGCATTACCAATCAAGTGGAACACAATATGTACCTTTTCTGAAACTCCCAAGAAATTGTATGTTCAGTCAGGTGAAAGTACGTACGGAGGAAGGAAGCTATTTATTGCATAGGGCTATTGTCGGATTTATTGATATAAAAATTCCATTCTGTTACCATACATCTTCTATACTAATGTTACGAGTAACATTCCTGCGTCTTGGTCACGAATTAACTATATTCGGAAGATAAAATAATACATAGATTTATAAAACATTATGTTCAATTATAAAACTCGATATAAACAGCTTGACAAAATCGTCAGTTTTATCAACAGAAGCTAAATATCAGCAGTAATTCGTCTCGAGGGATTGTCGTGACTGGAACCATTAGATTTGAGGAAACGAATCCGTCTGAAGGTCTGTCTGCGAGGTCAATATGAATTTCACCAATGTCTAAATAATACGGTAGGTAATAATCTACAATAGTGAGCATCGAATTGGCCTTGGTGCGTGTATTCTTCTGTTTTGTAAAAATTTTAATTTAGCTTGATCCTTTCCAATAAAATATTTACCACCAAGAAAGAAAATGTATTCAGTTTAAACAGTTTATACAAATAATTTATTGTAATAAGTGTGGTAGGTAAACAATAATAAATAGTTTGATTGTTTATCATAATTAAATTGAACATCTCTCCATTAAGTGGTCAAATCTCTTTTCGCTCTTTAAATATTTAGACCCGGAACATTCCTAAAACAACTAGTTTTAAGAATAAATCTAGTAAGAACTCAATAAAATCCAAGTCCATTTACGATTTACTTCTAAAGGGTCTTTGAATAGAAAAGCTCACACAAGACGAATGTCACGTGTCACAGGCTATATAAATTCTCCTTCAGAACGGACACATCTGTGCGACCAACATCAATCTACTATTGTTCTCTCAAGACTAAATCAGTGTTGCCGACACGACGTATTATAAATGCGAAAGTTTCCAAGAAAGTATAAATGTTTTTTTTTAACAATTGAATGGGTTTTTATCAAACTTGACAATTATTTAGCTTATATAGGTACTATTTACTATAACCTAAAGAGTATTCATTAAAAACTTGGTAAAATAACGTCGTATCGGATATTACAAAACGATGTCCTTTATGGTCACGTCAAACAGCACAATGGTTTGTCGGTAGTGTCCACCCTAGGCTACACTAGGAGTGTTATTATTAGGTAGGTAGTTGTTCCGCAATGTATTCCAGAGGTTTTTTATCGTAACAACTCTTAATATAGTATTTGTGAAATCTAGCACCGACCGGTAACACAAGCTTCGTAAATATCAAAAGATTCAAAGATTCGTTTATTTGGCCCTATTTATAACAGAGGTTGTTATACTGGGCAAGTCTTTTTCATACAATTTCAACATATTCATACAATATTAAGATTTTAATACAGTAGTGAGTACGGTACTAATTAGTGTAATACCAAGATAATTTATAATTTATTGAATGAAACAATATGAAATGATTTATATTACCGGACAATTCACACAGCAAGCCCTGTGGTACCTAAGCTCGAAACTTGTTTTACGGGTACTAGATAACTGATAAACTTAATGCATACATACATACGTAGATTGATATTTTTTCAGATACATAATATTTTTCCAGAATACATGAAAAAAATTGCAAACTGCCAATAACATCGATGTGAGGCAAAAAAAAAATATTACCAATTGGCCTAGTTTGTTAATCACTCACTAACTCGAAACTACTCAGTTTATAAAGATAATATTTTAAAATCGCCGAGTAAAGACCGTCAGTTTAACTTTCTTTAAATACTTTGCAAAACTTCGTTCCGATAAAAAAAACGGTTATCGTCATAAAAACTCATTTTCTCGCCTCGAATACATATTGAGGAAATCGCCAGCAACATCGATTATGGTAATAATGCTATTAAATTGCAAATAAGTCGGGGTGGCCAATTTATAAACTGCAACTTTCTTTCAGGGTTGCCAGAATTTTTGAGTGTGCTCTTACCTGGGGAATTTCATCATTTGTGGTCAGTCATGTGGACATGTTGCTGTACCTCATATCTATTTTAGTTATTATACAACATTTTGTACAATTATTATTTATGGTTGATCTGCTCTGCATTATGACATACTGGAAAAAAAACAGATGGACCAATTAATTTATGAGGATGAACACAATCGATAATTTAATTAGTAAAATCGAAAAAAAGTTATTCTAAAGTTATTTCTGTATTTACATTATATTTCCTTGTGACGTGTATGACACGTCTGATTACGTCTTTGCTTTTACATTCTTCTTCTTCTTAAAAATTCAAAAAATATCTAGATAAATTCTTATCACAACATATTTTATTTTTATAATTCACCAGTTATGGCACGATACAAATTAAATTCTCAGGCAGCCCTAAAGAAAGCTTTTAGTCTCATATTGGATTTACTTTCTTAATCTCAAGTTACCAGCATAACAAGATGAATTTACGCTGTTTGCAGCTTCCGTTCAATCTTTCATTAGCATTCTGTTTTCCTTTAAAGGATTTTCTTATCGAATTATTGTTTCGTTGGACCGTTCTTGTTTGAGTTGGAAGTATTATAAATAGGCCGGAACTGGCGTTTTCCAAGCTGTGAGTTAAAGATTTTAGATTACTTTTCAGTTTTCTCTTTTAGATTTGATAAGTTGATTCTTTGCAATATAAAAAGCTTCTCATAAAAGTTTATAAATACAGATTTCTGGAAAATTCACAGAGCGACATTAAGCCTCGTGGTAAGCTCAAAACATGTGTTAGGATACACTTTCGAACTCACGCGGCAGAGACTGCATAGATAGATATTTTTAATACTTAAAAACATTCAGTACACCCGGTCGAATATTTGCAGATCGTCGAAGTTAAAAGAAACATCACAAGCAAGACGCAATAAGCAACTGAAATGAACAAAAAGTTCGCAAGTGCAAAACAAGAGCAATAGTTAAGGAACAAAGCTAGCTGTCTGCTCAGCGATGAATTAAATCCACTACGCCAAATAAAAGCGGCTGTCCTGATGGAGAACTGAGTATTCAGTTTACTTTTTAGCTTTATTCATTTTAATATTTATATAATGTTTGTCTGTTCAACACTATGATTTTACAGTAAACACACATAGTGTGTAACTAAAAGCACTTCTTGCTGCGGAAAAATCCATAATAATGTAAGTAGTTAAAATTGATGTAAAAGCCATATTTAGTTCAGAATACACACATAATTTAGAAAGCAGCGGGGTTTGAACCCACGAATTTTGAAATTTTCGGAAATTGTATTTCTGTTTTGGCTTTACTTACACTTTTTATGTAGGTGCACTTAGTATTTCCGTCATTAACCTTAGATTTCTGATATACCTAATATAATATAAGTACGTAAATAGATAGATATTTTTATAAACCTTAACACCCAGAAACTGTTCTGTGACACAAAGCAGAAAAGAACAGCGCAGCGGCCATTTCGTCATTTCACATCGTCCATTGTTCGCGCCACTCAGAGCGTCATTACTGGAATACTCAAACGTTTTGTTTACGCTCTTCATTTACTACTCCATTGCGTTCATTTCCAGGCGCTATTTCTATTTAGGATTTATGTGGTTTAGGTATGAATATAATTGAATTATAAGAAATTTATAATATTTAGAATAAACATTTAGAAATAGGAAAAGTAGCATAATATTTGCTGTCGAAAACTCAAAACGACATGTCCAATTAAATAATTATATCGTATTGATTTTAGTAGATTTATATAAAGACAGCATGTTAAACTCCGTTGCTTGTGTAAGTCACTACAAGGACATAAGAATATTTTTTTTTTAATTTGAGCGTACTAAAATAAAGTAGATAATTATTTTCTTCACATCACGCAAAAAATCAATTTTGTGATAAACTGTCAAATGTGCTTTAGTATTTGCCTGTTCAGTAATTATTTAAACTTTATAACAGCCACAGAACAGTGAAAACCCAAAACAACTAGCAACCAGTAAGAATTAATGATTATGGTTACCAATACGCTTTTATTCACAAGATTTTCTTTTCTTTTTACAACTCCGACGTTCATTATTTTAACGCCATAATTCTTTTCTTTAGCAAATGCTGTATTATTTTCTTTTTGTTTAAATGTCTGATCTGTCGTTCAATTTTTAAACGTTTTGTAAAAAATCAAGGGTTTCTATTGATTTATAAATAATGTATAATGAATTATGTTTTTACGCATTTTGATAATACACAGATAATATAGCTTCTCTGTAAGACTAAATAAATAAATAAGTGTCAAAAATTTACTTTGAAAGTTAATTTGTCTACTTCTTTCCCAGACAAATCTAGTCACAAATGAATAGATAACTATGTGACTTGATTGGAAACTGCATTTCGATAGACGCAGCTTTTGACAACCTTTGTGGCGCAGTGGGAGAACAATACCAGCCTGCGACGAATGCGGGTTCAATTCCCGCAGCTCTCCTGCGACAGTGCCTTCCTCAATAATTCTCCAAACATTTTGTTACATTTTGGAACAATATTTATGTTTATGAGCCAATGTAACAAATCCTCAAACATAACATGATGTGGAATTCCAAAGGATTCGATGGCGTCATATATCAACGGTGAGCGCTCGTATTTCACGAGTGATGCCGCAAAATATAGCCGAAAAGATAAATGCCATTTTGTTTCGTATTACCTGAATCAGTGATGTGATATTTTCTGAGGTTTTTCAGAACCATTGTCACTGTATAAAATACAAAATATACAAAAATTCAGATTAAATTACAGATTTCCAGGTAGTGGGCACTATTATTATATTTAATGGGTTATATAATATTGGGGAGACTCGTGCTCTAGTGGAAGGTCATTAAGGTTGCTATGATGACCTGGTATACTTACCACGCTTATCAGATACATACGTTAGTGATTGCAGTAAATTGGTATAATACCTACACAGAACGGCGCTGCTGCCTGTCTTCTGAAGGATAAAACCCTTAGTCGGATTGACGATACCCGCGGGAACATTACATGGCACTACTTATAGGCCGGCACCACACGGCATCCTTCCTTATACTAATGAATTTTAGAATATTTTTTTAAGATAGCCATTATTCTCAGTAACATTTTCACAAAATCATGTACAAAACAAAAGCAAGTCGAAAATATACCAGCTTATAATTCAAGCAAATAAAGATTATAAAACTAACTTAAAAATAGGGGCTATTTGAACTAGAGGTAGACTCTTTCAAGTCCCTAAGCACTGTAGTTAAAGCCGTATCACTGTAAAATATCATGAAATAAAAAAACCTTAAAAGGCTTTAAGAGGCCTATTACGTGAAATCGCGAAATTGTTCGGTTTTCTCGTCCTAATTCTATGGTTTGCGTTAGTTGTTTGATATTACAATTACATCTTTATAATAGTTCGTTTTCTCCTCTACAAAAGTAGTAAGAAACATTTTAGATAACTTGTTTATATATTGAGTAATAATCATTCTCCGGATACATGTTTCGTAAAAAACGATCGAAGACCTGTTTTCTCAGCTCTAATTTGTAGATTCTAATGAATATGGGCGATCAAACTATTTTTTATTATGTTACGTATATCCTATTCTTCATTTAGAGTAGAGTACATTTTCGTTAAATGCTTTTATTCTAAAGATATACCGAATTTAATATCGACCGAAAATGCTTCGAAACAAACCTCAATAACTCCGAAGTTCTAAATCAATGGGACGTCATATTTATATCAAAATATTTATCAACATTTGCTTAAACTATGATATTAATTTTAATTTGTAGAACGGTTTTGGTAATTTTTTATGAATAAAATAAAACTACCATAATTTAGTAGTTTTTTCATTCAGCCGGCTTTTTCCATTTAGTACCGCGCGAGCGCTTGTCGAGGTCGGACCTATGTCGGTTGTTCTTGAATAAAATATAGAAATATTTCGTAAAATGTCAGTGTGTGGGACTGTCAATTGCTGTAAAAACGCTGTTAGTGTGCGTGTATGTGTTATTGCGATACTACGACCGACATAAGTTGATCCGTTGATAACGATCAATTGTTATTTTTATTGATAACGGTCAATTATTGTTGTTGCTGGCCTAAGAATTGTACCACATCATTGTCATCTTGTTTTACCTTATTTATTTGGAGGTTATGCTGTAGGATGTGGATTGCATATCTAAAGTTATCTATCCTAATTAAAAAACAACAAGGCAACTTTTTTTGGTGAAACCGTCCAACGACTAAATGTAATTATGCCTATGATTTTTTTAGATTATGACTAACTTGCCGACCCGCCGACAGCTGCGCTTGCGTTTTTACGTTATTTACTAGTTTATGTTTTATAGCCTTTTTCGATCATTTTACTATCCAATACTGAAATCATATTTTAAATCGGACCCGCGGTTCCTGAGTAGCACGTTCAAACAAATAAACAAGCAATCTCCTCAGCTTGATAATTGTAGTATAGATTTCCATAATATTTATTACAAAGAAAATATTCCGTAATTTTTTGTTCTTATTTTTACCGAGTATCCAATATGTAAACAATAAATAATGTACCTTTCTAATAAATATATTATTTATTGTAAACATTAAATAATTGTACCTTTCTAATAAATACAGGGCGTCCCAAAGTTATGGGCCATGGAGGGGAAGTACCTTAAATATCGTAGATAGTGAATTTTGCTCAAAGAAGACTTCATTTTATTTTTAAAAGTTAGTAATTCTGGATTCATAGATTTTCTAAAAATTACTTGCTTTGTCTGGGAATCGAACCGACTTACATGTAGAAAAAAAAACTCTATTTTTATGATACCAATCGAAAGAATAGCTAAAAAATAATAACTCTGCTTAAGTAACATAGTATTTTAAAAGAAAGGAACAACGTGAAATTAATTATTTTAATCAAATAAAAAACATGAAACATTTTTTTTGTAAATTAATTAATTAAATTACTTACTTTTTAAAATAAAATGAAGTCTTCTTTGAGCAAAATTCACTATCAACGATATATATGGTACTTCCCCTTCATGGCCCATAATTTTGGAACGCCCTGTATATAAAATAACACCCCTATTCACGTTCGCACTGCTGGGATAGGGACTTCTCTCTTGACGAGATAGATTAGGCCTTAATTCACCACGCTGGCCAAGTGCGGGTTGGTTTTTTTTAATATAAAAATTAAATATTTTAAATAAGTTCGTAATAAAATAAAAATAAATAGTTTATCAAAATAAAAATATAATGGGAATTATTCAAGATGACATATGTAGATAAATGGATATTCTACATCTGTGTATGACATATGTAGATAAATGGATACCAATAAATATAAAAATAAATATAAAGTTCGAAACTACAAAAATAATACCTAAACATAATTAAAACCTTCATTAACGAAACTTTTATTTATTCAAACACAAATATACCATCTAACAAAACAAGCAACTTAAATATAGGTAATATAATTTATTTGTTTTGTTATAATTAGAATTTGTATTTAGTACGTTCAATTTAGACTTTCGAACTTACATAAAGTCCCAACATTCGACAAAAAAAAAACATTTAATTACAAACCTACACACCAAATTTCAGAAGAATCGGTTTAAAAATGAGCCCATAAGATGAGATGAATGAGGACATTTAACTTCAATAAGACTATTTTCAGTTTTATTCTTATATATATAATTATTAATCATGAATGTTTTAATTTAAAATTATGTACCTACTTAATTGATTTCAAATAATCAATCAGATTTAAAATAAATATTGATATTATTAAGATAAAACATAATTGATTCAAATATTGAAATAAAAATATCCACCATTTTGAATTTAGGAAAATATATTAAACACCTATCAATTAAATAAAAACATTAATATAATAATTATTTCGGAATGAAACTGAAAAAAAATCCACTCAATAAAATGGAATTTATTCGATGCCATTTTCTACAGATCTAAAATAATTATTAGTATATTTGTATGTTTTAGATCGACGAAGTATCAAGATCATTTAGTATTTTTCATAGAATTCGCGTGACGCGCCGGTCACGTGGTGCATAAAATATCCAATTTCGCAAAACTTCGTAAAGTCACAAGGCTCTTAAGAATATTCTTCTGCATTTTAAACATTGTTTATCTTCGCCACATAAATTGAGTGAGGAGCGCGAGAAATGAGATTCTATAGAGTATTTTAAATCGTTTCTGTAAAGTAGCGCTCATCATATTTTTCTATTAAATATTTTTCGAGTTCAGTTGTCGTGTAATGCCGGTCTACGAATATTACTTTATTTATTATTAAAGTGTCAATTAATAAATTATTTAAAGGGTATTGAACTATAACCCGCCATGCATCCGACGAAACAACTGGTTATTATTAAGGGGTTTATGTCCATTAAGGGGACATCAGTCGGATGATAAGAAAATGATGATGCACAAATTTTATATTCTTTGTAAGAAGGGTTTACAAAATTTGAGATTATTAAAATGAATAAAATGATCATGAATGAAAGGACATAGAACTTTCATTATTAAAATCAGATGAAGAAAAAAAAGGAGGGACGGGGGAGTGGAATTAGTCTGTTATTTTACGGACTACGCGACCTGATGCGACGTTGCGTTGCACAGGGTCGCATAGCGTTGCCCATAAAAAAAATCCATTTATTTTCGTTTAATTAAGTCCACATTAATGTTAAAATCATAATGTTCTTTACATAGTATTTAAAAAAGTTCTATATTTATGCGCTAGAGTTACTAAAACGGTAGAGTTATTCAAGAGCAAGGAATACCTTACTAAACAATTGTTTAGTACCCGAGGCAATTATAAATTGGTACACGATGCGAAGCGGGGTTCGCTAGTAAGTCTTAAACGAAGACGCAGTTTAAATTGTATTTTTTGTAAAAAGATTTTACTTTATGCAGTGAGTAGAGTGCGCCACTTAAGGCCACTCGGGCGCCTCGAACGAAGTAAACAGTTTTCCGATATTTTCCATGACGGAAGCCTGACAGATTACGAGTTTGTGCGAGGTTTGTGCAGCGTAAACTTGACAGAAATTCTGTTTGACGTTTCTGTATAAAATAATTTTATTCAACAATTAACCTTTTTAAATAGGAGGCGGTTCAGTAAAATATTGGATAGACACGAGAATAACGAGTGGTTAACAACTAAACTAGCCTATGAAGGTATAGAATAGACTCACCTGTTAAACCTTCCCTGGGCTACTACGATTATTATAAAATAATAATAATATAATCGACCAGGCCATTCTTGAGTTATGATTATTATCTATCTATATCCATATTATATACTTCTATACTTAATATATAAAGCTGAAGAGTTTGATTGTTTGTTTGTTTGTTTGTTTGAACGCGCTAATCTCAGGAACCGCTGGTCCGATTTAAAAAATTCTTTCAGTGGTGGATAGTCCATTTATCGAGGAAGGTTATAGGATATATTTTATGAAAAAAAAGCAAGCGAAGCTGTTGGCGGTCGGCTAGTTATGTATAATTTATAAAACAGAAATCTAGCATCCGTATCGCTAGCTTAGAACTTATCACGGGGATAAATGTTGCTGAGTGAATTAACAAGCAATATTCATTTATTTTTATTGTATATTTTTATATTTAAACCCCTTAAGCGTGGTGATTATGCAATTCCCCAAGTCCTAATAACACGTATTTTCCTCAGCTTCTAGAAATCCGTGAAAAGGATGTTATAAGTTAAGTTTAAGCACCGTTACAAAGTGTGCAGTTTCACCTGCCGTAACTCCAGATAACGGCGCATTGCTCCGGAGACATCATCTTAAATGTTACCACTTTGGAGTATACCCTGAATAAGTTTAGTGTTTTCAGCTCAGTTTTAGTTAGATACTATAAAAAATGATTTGTTAAAAATGCTGGTTCAAATTCAAAGACATTATTCAAGAACTTGCAGCGAAGTCTGTAATAATAACGAGATAAATCGAGCTAGAATCAGTTCACTTCAGTCCAAGTTGGCGTCAGTTATAAATTGCACAATTTCTGTTATGAAAGAACATCTTAATCGGTTTAATTTGTAGAATCACGTCTAATGGAATAATAATGGATTTAAAAGGATACTTGAAGTCTGAGTTTTCGCTTGTTTTATTTTTGTGTTTCAACAGAATCGTTGAAATTAATTTTGTAATTAACATATATAGGTACCTATCAGGTTACGTAATTTTATTACATAAGAGTAGCTGCATCTGTTAAGTTACTCTATTTTATAAATAAATATGAATATAGCTGGACAATTAACACAGTAGCCTGGTGATAAGCTGGAAGCCCGTGGTACGGATAATTGTATGCAAAATACTTAAAATTAAATTGTTCACCAAAACCGCAACACCACCTGTGTTACCACCACTCACAAATCTACCCAACTAAAATGGAATTGAACGTCCATATTTGTCATATGCCTGACGGTCACAAAATATACCAACTTTGTGGACACAACGGGCGCAGGAAACGCGGCAGAACCAAGTTGATATAGCGGGTTTAGATAGACGCGTTGGGCAAAGATTGATTTGATAGGATTCTTTATGAAGCTTTGGGTTCGTAGTGTATGGGAAAAAGCAGCGGGACAATATTATGACTTGTTCATCAGACATCCATCTAGGTACTAGGTAATAGTCCTATGACCTATGTCCCATACAAAGGACACAGTAGACATACGACGGTTGATATTATGTTGATTGAATCAAGTGTTTAATTTACTAGACTTCTTAAAAAGCTTTTTTGATGATATAAAATACAACTTGTTGTTGTTGATCATTATATTGAATGACTATTACATATTTCTGGTATATTTCTTGAGTAGTTTCAATCACCCACGGGAAGACGGGGTGGTACTATCGAGGACAACATTTAACTATCTAATATTAGGTATACGTATAGCATAGAAGTCGTTTGATCCTACACAAAGGGAGTTTATGATCCAAACGCGCTATATACTCCATACTAGTGAGTTTAAATGCGGGGTATTTGTATGGAATTCAGGATATTTCAGTGATAAACGGATAAGAACTTAGGTACTTCTTATAAGTTTAGCAGAGTTGGTATATAGCCTTGTTCTACAATCAAATTTTGTTCTTGTCTAACTATTCGTTTAGTATTACCCCATTTGTACGTTACTTAGGTATATTAAGAAATTATTATTTTTGTGAATATTTTTTTTATTTATTATTACAAAAATAACATTTATGTATAAATTAGGGCTTAAACTAAAAACCAATTATTGGTTTGTCCGTTTAGCTTTGAATCTCTTTATTCCAGTGTTGATATGACATTTATAAAATAAATATGTTAAAGAACAAATATTTGAATGTAACAGATAAGAGCAGGTGTTAATTAATACGTGTGGAACAAAATATCCTATAACGCAAGGACACCCTTACACATTAAAAGTCCTAAACATGGCGTTAAAACCTTGTGAACAACAATCTTCACAAAACTCTTCATATCCGCAAACTTTATACATGCAGGATTACCTATTGTAAAGTTCACTAAGAATATTACAGTTCTACTGACTTCGCTTCTGTGAAAATTTGCATAATTTTGCAATAACCCCGCATCAGATGAAATGAGTTGTTACGAGTTACGAATCCGACGCGTGCGGGGAAAATAAATGAGGGGATTATTAATTAACATAATTATAAGGGACTTACGGACTCAGTTTGACAACCTCTGTGGCGCAGCGGGCGAAGGGCCGTTTGCGACGCAAGAGGTTGCGGGTTCGAGTCCCGAAAATTTATACGATCTCCAAATATTCCTATTATACTAACTACCTACTTCGGTTGTTTATTCCATCTGGATTTAGGTTTAAGTCTAGCTGTTCGAGTCATAAAAATGTTTACCGACCCTGATATTACTTTTGTGTAAGCAATATTTATTAAAATAACTTATAAAATATATATTAATGCAATAAAACCACAAATAACATAAAAATAAAATATTTTCGCCATACCTCGCCAATTTGCCAACCTCAAACCTTTTAACCCTCAATTAGTAGACAGTGCAACAGAGGAAGCAATTCCGTTAAAAGACCGCAGGTTGTATCAGCTCGGTTAGTGTGCATTACTCTATTAGCTGCAACTTCAGTGGTCTTGCCACCTCAATATATGGTTTTGTTATTTTAAGTCAAAATGGGCAGTCAATGTATAATAATTATGTGCCTTAATTCTAACATTTTGACGAGTCGCCTACAACATTGAACATTTATTTTGGATAGGGTTCAGAAGCGTTCACAGTGATAAAAATAGTGTCTACAGCAAATTTGTTGGAAACGTTAAATTTTCTTCAAAAAAAAAATGGTAAACTCTAAAATTGTAACGAACATTCAAAGAACACAATTTTACTAAACATTTTTAGCATAAACATTTGTTTTCGCATCTCAATCAAGTCTCAATTGGTACTAATGGCTATCAATTCTAAGAGAAATCGTACTACCTTTACATGAAAAATGTGACCAATTTATCAAAACTCGACGTAGCTGGCCACACTGGTAATATAATACCAACTATCCGTTAACAAGGGTTTCTAACTCGGTTTCAGTGACAAAGCGGGCAATTGAGCTAGTTTCGGCGGAAAAGCAGTTTATACAAGGTTACTGTTCATTTATTGTTCGGAAGCTGTTCAGATCAAATCTAAACATGGAGTTGTTGGTCTTTAAACGGCTTAGTCTTTATTATCAATTAAATTAATAATTTTGGCCACAACTTAGATGTAAGCAGACAATTTGTGTAATGGATACTTTTTCTAATTGCTTCCTGTTTCCGTTGAATCATCAATATATAAAAATCAATGCCACTTTTCGTTATAACTTTAATACCTCATAAATGTTGACAAACTAGTAATAGCTTCCTAATTGAGTAGGAAAAAGGCTTTTTAGGATTAAAGCCCTACTTCTCTTCTGTGTGTACATAAAACCTACATTCCGAAAACAAAGGTAAAGAGGAAATAGAGCGAAATACACTCACGAGCCTAATTATGTGAGCTTTCAAAACATTTGCATTTAACTTTTGCAGTCGGCGAAAATGCTGTGCCTTTTTCAGATATGAGCATTAGCATTCTAAGCTTTATATCGTAAAACATAAAGTTTAATGTCGCGTTGCAATGTTGGGAAATCCGTGCCGCAATGTGTAATATTTTGCTCTGGTGCGCTTCTGTTTAGCGACTTTTATGGTATAGACATTTTCAGCTTACTAGGTATAATAACTATCTAAATTTTCGAATAATTAGATTAACAAATTGATTTTTTGATACAATTGATAAAAAAATTTAACTCCGAAGAAAAATCGTCCGAAATGTCGGCAGCCAAAATTACAGACAAGCAAGTAGAGTCGTGTGATGAAATAACTAGACATTGAGACGTCTACTCCCAGCTGTAAACTGATATAGAATAATTATTATTATTATGGAACACGTTTCATTAAAAATTGACACTTAAAATGTTCTTCTTTACAATTTCATTGATACTATTGTGCTTAATTCTCACCTCCTAAGTTCCAACCTTTAATATATTCCCATTTAAAACCCCTTTACCTAAAAGTCAAAATAATTAAAAACCGATAAATAATAATGAACAAAATGTTTTTAAAAAGCTTTATATTATCATTATAGCAAGAACAAAAGTTATTTCTAAAGTGTCCCTGTTCGAAACACCGAGCTTACAGTCAAAAGAAAAGACACAGATTTTAACTTTGTTTGAGCTTAATTATTTTATTATTAGATTCTCAAATAAATAAATGTTATATCTACAATATTTAAGATACTTTTAACAATATTGTAGATATAACATTTTATTGAAACTCATAGATATTTAAATATTTACATGGTTGAACCGGGTATCAAACGGACGAGACGAGAAAAATAATTATTCTGATTCTCGTCTCGTCTAATATCTCGTCTCGTCTCGATTTCCCAACGTTGCAACGCGACACTAAACTTTATGTTTCTGACTATTATCAGGTTATTTGCTAAATAACCTGATGTCAGAAATAAAAGGATGTCCATGAATTTTAACATTTCAGGTGAAATTAAGTTCAAAAAGCTGGCATTGCTGGGACCCCAGATCTAACCCCGGCTGTAAAGCTCCATCGGTTTGCCCTATCTAGTAAATCATTTATTCTATGGTATAAAACTGGCAGGTAATTATCGCCAGACTTCTATCTTCTTCCGGATCTGAAGTCTTTTTTGCCGATATTTTGTGAATTTATCAGAAATCTTCGAAAACTTTATAATTAGATCAGTAATTTCGTGATACAATTTCCTTTTTCTCACTTTGTAATTAAAAAGTACCGTTTTTGTTTCAGTTTTTTAAGATATAAACCAGGTGTGTAAGTAAAGGTGTAGTAATGATGCTAAAACTTGTAGCAATTAGTTGTAGATTAGTAACTTCAGCATATATAAGAATGAACTAAATGCTAGCAAAAGTATTTTTCATCAGCATAACGCAAGGAAATTTCTCATCTCCGTCTAATAGCAAACTAATGAGGGCAGGTGTGTGACATTGTAAAGCCGGGTTTGTATCAGGAACAACATAATTATATTTAAACATTTTAGGAGCCAGGCAGCCACTGGTTTTCGGTGTGTTCTATTATCATAAAAAGCACCACTTATTTCGTTTTACTTTTTCGATCCTGTAATGTAAACGAATAAACCAGTTGTTTTTTAACATAATTATAATTTACTAAAATAGTAAGGTCCAATAGAATGTTTATTTATTATGATTATTATTTAATTATAATCTAGTACAAATAACCCCACAACAGGTTTTTATTGTTGGGTACTTACACCTACTCACCTCAATTAAAATTTCCTTTTCTCAAATCATCAAGGTCTAACTGGACCAAGAAGATAATACTTCCTACTTACTAAGAATTTGATATATTGTTTATGAACAAATCACAGTTCCGTCTTCTCTGAAGCCTAGTAAAAAACACAGTATTCGGTTTAACTCGTCAAGTATCTTTCCAAATTAGAAATCATTTTCAGTCACAGATTAAACAGAAGCTCTGATTCAAATTGGTTGGGAAATTTCCCCAAATTATGTTGGAAGGAAAATTTAACGCTGATTTCTCATTTCCCTTTCTTGCTATTCACAATTTTTTGACGTAGCATCTTGTGCTTTTGTATTGCTGCCTGTAGAAAAACAATTTAAGTGTGGTGTCAGCCTAAAAATAATACCAACCCTTAACGGGTGTCCTCAAACCGATTAGTGGATTTATATACTAAATACGGGCGGTAAAATACTATCGATCTGTGTACTATCCCAAATGAGCTAAAAATATAGGTAATTTATTTTTATTTATTATATTAAAAATATTTTCTTATTTTTTTATAGTAGCAATTTTAGATATTTGGAAATACTAGAGCTTCCAGACCACCCATAGAGTTCTAAAGTAAAGCTTAAACGCGGTTGCAAAGCACTCTCCCACAGAATCTAATAAAAAGAGGTGTTTATTTTTATATTCAGTTATAATGGCCGCTGTCTGGCCGGTTATGAGTGAAATTTACATTTAGACGAGCCGTTAGCGAAATGCTGGTCACCGAAATCCTTTCGTCAAATATTTACTTTACTATCCATATACTGAATTTAAATAAGATCGGGGCGGAATTTTGTTTTGTGAAAGCAAAACAAAATTCCGAAGTGTTTTCGCATCTCAGCTTTGTTGTTAGAATGGATTTGCCACGATAATTAGTCATTGTATGATGATAATCAATGCATATTATTAACAACAATCTGCGGCAAACGGCACTAAAATTAAATTAACTTTCAAAATTTTCGTGAGTTAAACAATTCATTATTCATTTATTAATAATTTTTAAAGAAGAATATTATTGACATACCATATATTACGCACTTATCACACGTGACCAAGCAGTTTGATGGACATAATATCAGGTACAGAGAACAGCGAAATCCGTCCTTAGGTAAATGTATCATATAGATTTAAATCCCATACTTTTGACGACAACCACGGGAAGACATGGGATGGAACTATTAAGCTAGCACCCCACAGCAGTATTATATTCTATATCTCTAAACTATTGATTTCTCTCGATGTATCACCAGCTCAAGGCAGAGATAGATAATACGATTGCGCGGCACTACGCTCTCTGATAAGCCGCTGCTACTCCGATGCACTTACAGCGACATTTCGACTTACACGGTTTATCCTGGGCTTTAGTAAGCTGATGAAGCGAAATGTTAGGGAACATAAGAACATTTTTTTTTCTGTTGTACATATTTATTAATTAATTTAAGTACGAGTACCAACAAAAAACCGTTATATGGGTAATTAATAAATGGAATTGAAGACTCATCTCTCTCCTTAAGAGAGAATTTCCTATGTCCCAGCGTGAAATGTTCATCTTAGTAGCTCAATATTCTCTTGTTTAACTAACAAACACACAAAATTACAGATCTGGATTGATTATAGACTAACCCCCAGACGATTGCTATTAGTTACATCACATCTGGAGATATATATCTACGTTATAACGTGGGTCTGGCTCCTATATCAATAATTAACATGCTCGGCCCATTAGCTCTCTTAATTACAACGAAGGGCGCGGGAATTGAGATAATACAAGGGTTTTGATTGGAAAATTACTGGTTGAAAATCTACAGAAGCTTTAGCTGTAGATATTGTTTTACATTTGTGAGCTCGTTCCGCAGGTTTTTTTAAGGAAATGTATAAATTATGGACTAGCTAATGCGAACAAATCAAAACTAGTTCAGTACATAGTCACCCTTATTTACGTTCACACAGTTGGGACACAGAGTCATCTCTCTAGATGAGAGAGATTAGGCCTTAATTCACTCTGGCTGGCCAAATGCGGTCCAGTATTTCGTGAGAAAAAAGCAACAACATCGACTTTCTTCCTCAGCACCCAATGTTTACAAAAATATACACATCTGTTAAAAAGAAACGATGGTACCATCTGCAACAAATAAAAGAAGTAAAAGTGTAAATTGAATTGTGAATACCCTAAACTTCTGAGGAGTTTCTGACGTGGCTCCGAAGGGGGCGCAAACTTGCCACAAGTTGGCCACAACTCTCTCGATGGCCGCGGAATATAAATTAAGCGGTTAGGTAACTTGATGACCGTTATAATAGTCTAATAAATAATGCATTCCAGACAGCCATTAATTACGTTGCTATACGTCACGATAACCCTGTAGCCGCTAAGATCGGGTATGGTAGTCTAAGAGTTGGTTTTGGTCTGCCACTTTCAGTTTGGAGGCAATTTTAACTAAGTACAAAAACATACCTATATATTTTAACCTGGAATACTTTCTCACATCTTGTGTACCTACATCGTAATTTTATACATGAATGCTAACTCAAATGCTAAACTTTGATTGGTTGATTTAGATTTTTTCAGCCATACCAGCCATTTTATTTCGTCACCGGTTACAGAGAAAGCTTTAGATAGATAACGCAACCAAAATTTGTATGTAGTTTAACTGGCAGATAAGTTACAGATAGACTATCTGGAACTTTATCTTTAACAGGTGAACACACAGGCCCTAAGTCTCAGAACCTTAGACAGACAGACATGACAAACAAATCCTTGTTGACAACAGACAACTAAATGCAACAGAATTCACATCAAAACTGAACACAACTTTACCAAACAAAGGTATTTGAACTTTGAGCAAAGGCCTGAACTATTTACAATTTTATTTGTCGCTCTTAATCTAACATCGATCGTCCTAAACACTCAAAATAAGCTTTTTACAAATATAACATTTTCGTACATTTACACTTTGAGGCACTTTATTCATTTATTTGCATAGTTATCAAAATACTCATTTATGTCATAAAAAACAATATTAACGGCCATTTCCTCAATCTTAAATTACACATATTTCTAGACTTCTTTTATAAAACAATAGTACTAAACAATAGTTTTTGCAAAAACTAACTCGCATCAGACACTAACAACATTTCTACAAACAAATTGAAGCAAACCAGAGCATCTGTTTTCTGTAAAGTAAGCACTAGGCATTATCCGACACAACTGAAACTAAACCTTTTGTGTATAGGGATAGGAATGATATTACCAAGTTGCTGTAATGCACAGAACTCACGAGCTTGTGTAAGCTGATTGCACAGTGTAAATTGATACGGAAAATATAGTTGAAGAGTGTTTGCGAATACCTTTGAATGCACGAGTCGTTTTTGAAAGCAATTGTTTGAATGTTTGTCTATCTATCTATACCTATGGTCGAAAGTTCTTCTGCTTTATCTCGACGTCTGCTAAAAAAATTAAGATATAAGATAATATTAATAAGATTAACATATTTGAAAAGCATAAGCACTGCTGTTTTCATTTACAATACAGGGACACAGAGACTTCTCTCTTGATGAGAGAGATAAGGCCATAATTCACCACGCCGCGCTGCCTGGCTGGCCAAGTTGAAAAGCGAATAGAAATAGGCGAATTCGGAATTTAAATTCGAATCAATTCTCAATTCAAACATATTCAAAGTTGGAATAGAAGTACATATAAACAACTATTAGAAACGTCACCTCAGCTACTTAATTTGCTCAGTAAATTGGATAAATCTTACATAACCGATATTCGACGAGCTCATCCCTCGGGTTCAGCCGGCCCGAACAAATTTGCTTTAAATCTGCTACGTGTCACCCTCGAATATATCACACTAATGGGGACGCCTGTATTTCATTACTTAATGTGGCATTGGGTTTGGATTTTGGGAGATTAAGGTATTTTTTATGTTTAGTTGTATTTGTGGATTAATTAAATTTTTAAATACCTGTGAATTGAAGTTTCGTATCTGTGAGACAAAAAGTGACGTTCTCCGTGTGGAATGATTACTAATCTTAAATAATTAGTATAATATTTTATATATACACTACACAAGGAATTATTCTATTCTTAGTATATTTCCTAAACATACTTTTATAATCACCACATTACAAGAAGCAATGATGACGACTAAAACAAAACAGAACCACAGAATACATCGATGTTACTTCCGGTCAAAACTTGATGTGATATTATAATGAAGACCTTTCGCACTATAATGTCACAGCACTCTTGAAAAGGTCCCAACTGCCCACAAACTTCGTTCAATAGCCTTTTCAAATCATTTCCATAAGCCTTCAGTCCTTTATTAAATTCTACTTTAGCTTTTCAATTGTCAATTATATGGTGTTTTTGTAGGACAAGTTAAAGGAGAGAGCGGTTGGTATTGTACTTGTGCTCGCTAAAATCTGGTTTTCTGTGAATGGTACTTGTTAGGTATAAGATCATATTTAAAAAGGAAATTTAAAGATAAAAAACAAGCATGTACCAAATATAATTAAAGTACCAAATAAAATCTCTTAATACAATCTTCACAATCTCATGCCTTAACCCAAACAAGCGAGGGGTCGTTATCTCAATTCAGTTGCAAACGCGGCGCGAACAAAGGACCTCATGAGACATTACTACAACAGAGTGCCGTCCGCTACATCCCACTTAACATACGACACGCGACAAACATCGTGTCGTAACTATGGCCTATGACTTGTGTTGTAAAGCACAGCAAATGCTCCCCACAACCCTGATCAAAGTGCACAAATGCAACGGGATATGTCGACGTGAGACTTGTAATCATCATCATGGCGTAAGTATAACACTGTTAACTGCTGGGACACAGGGACTTTTCTCTTGACGAGAGAGATAAGAGGTTGAACATGCTGGCAAAGTGCAGGTTGATCAATGTCACAAGTTCTCCAAATTCTTAGTTATCAGAACAGAACATATAATTTTTCGATTTTTATCACCAAGTATCAAAGGTTTGGTGATTGCAATGACACATACCGACCTCTTAATTTCGTAGAATTGAAGACTTGAGTCTTAGCCGCATCGGTTCGATATGCAATGACCTTCATGAACCTTGAGTGCTGGTCGTCATACGATTGAGGACTAGATTGGGGCAAGACTTAGTGGCCGGATTTTTTATGATGACCCTAAGCTTCAATTATTCTATATTGTCTTGAACAAATCGAAAAAATAAGTGGGAAATTAAATAATCGTGTAATCGCAGTAAGTTCGTACCTACAGGTTACAGTCATTTTACAGCATAGACAAACATGCTTATTAAGTAATTAAATCGCAAAGACAAAACATTTTGAAAATGTAACTGTTATACCGTGATAATGATAAGCTTAGTGACTCTTGTAATACAAAAGCGAGCCACAAAATGGCGACAATTCGAAAAACATCTTTTTAGCTCTGTAATCTTCTAATGGTCTCTGGTAAATAAAATTCAAGATTTACATCGCATCAGGCTATAAAAATCTTGTTTGTTGCATTATATTTATGTTGTTACATTATATCATATTAATTTAATTTAATGTTATAATGACAAAATATATGTTTGACTTAAGTTTATAAAATATTGCATGCCATTGTGTTTTGGTGAAATATGTGGACCTATTATAATTAATAAGAACTTGTAAACCATATTTCTGGCAATAAATGATTTATGATATATAAACGCCTAATCAAATGAAAACTACCTATACATTAATTTGATAACATAATTAAACCAATATTTTATATTATTGTAGATTAATCTGAATAGTTTTAGTTATTTAGCCTTCCAAAGTTAACTGACTTTCCAGAGCAAGTCTGAGGCGATTCTATCGTAGAAGCTTATCGATTGAATGTGACGCTCAGCTAGTTAGTCATGCAGTCTGATTGGCACAGAACCTGCTGCAATATTATGTTACTTGAGCATTTTATAACCATCTCTCCTCATTAGAATCAAGTATCAAGATACGGTCTGTAGGAAGAGTTATTTCAATTCAGTTCATTTATTTTATTATATTTGAGAAAGTTCAGAACATCTTACAAGGTTTGTTAACATTGAAAAACCTTTATTTTCAGGTCGCTAAATCGCGATTTTTTAAAATAAAATAAACACTATTTTTATTATTTTTACATTACATAATTTTTTCAGGAAGAAAATTCCAGGGTTTGAACCCACGAGCTTCGGAATGAAAGTCGAGTGTGCCCCTACTTATCCAACACGTCCTTATAATGAACCTACAAGTATTTCAATATAACACTTATGTATAAATAAATATATTTATAATGTGTTAACATTATACGCCTTGTTTCAAGTTTGCAAACTCCAAGACAAGCCCATCTATAAAATTATGCATGATTCCACAAAACAAACATTTATTCATGGCTGTTAGCTTTTTGTTTTGTGGCCTGATTCATTACACGCTGTCATCTGTCAATGTCAAAACCACGGGACTTGAGAACGAGTGGGAAAAATTGAATAGAACAGGAGCTAGATGATGAATTCAGAGAACATTGCTTCTGAAAACGTCGCGTTAAGTCTGTCAAATAAACCGTAAAACACTCCAACATTGCCACCGAGGGTAATTTTGCCCGAAGACCAATTTTTAAGCAAAACTTTTAATAGCAAAAATATCTGAATACTATGGTAACATTTATTGACTTTGGTAGAAAATAGGTTTTGTGTTTAGCACCACTGTCTATTGGATGTAACGCTAACGTCACTCAGTAACTTGTTGGAACTCGTCAAAGACAGAGTGTATTTTTGCGGGCAAATTTTGGTGAAAATTCAAAAGTGGATTGTGCGTGATGAAGAAAACACAGATGAGTTTAATTTATATTATGTTGTACAAAAAACTTAAGGTATTATTATACCGTTATTGTCACTGATGCAGCTCTTGTATAACTAAAGTTATAAAGGTGGGCAAAGTTATCTAGTATTTTTGCGATCTACTATTGACAACATTGCCCGCAGTCAAAATAAGCTTAGGGTTGACACATCCGAGTTTTTTTTTTTTTTGCTAATTATTATTATCTTGATTATTTAGATAATTTGTTTTTATTATTTCTTAAAAGCAAGAACAAATCTCGAATTCGCCAAAGAAAGTCAAGACGAAAGATTGGAACCAGAATGTATTAAAAATAACACGGAATAAATGTTAATACTTGCATGTGAATCTGTTGAATCAAACATGTTACTTGAAAGTTTTTTAAATAATTCAATAGAAGATAATCTTGTTTTTTTATTAACATAAAAAGAAATAAAAAGTCAAGAACAGTTTACTGAGATGTACCAACCCTATCACTTTACTAAAGGCGAAAAGCGAATTGTATGGAAAATGCTAACAAGGTCAGGGTAATTTTGCCCAACTAGCTTAACATGGATTTTGGTAGGAAACCTGTCATGGATTCGCTTTAGTATTAAAGTAATGGCCAGTTTTGGTCATAATTCTTCTACAGGTTTTGCTGTCAGCTAATTAGAGGCCGGGGAGGAGATATTTGCGTCAAAAATCAACGTGGGCAATGTTGGCAATAAGTCGAGATAACATTGCCCGCCTTTAAAAATAATAAAATACTTGATTTAATATTGACGAATAACAAAATCTAATAAAATAATACATGCAAAATATCCTATAGTTGCAGATGCGAATAGAAAATACTTGTGTCCCCATACAAAAAAATAACAAAAATTGTAATTATTCGAAAAATGTGGGCAATGTTGGAGTGTTTTACGGAACTAAAAGTACCTAAATAAATATAAATTAATTTTGTTAATATATTATATGTAGTGATTAACTTACCTAAGTTTAGCGCTAGACCAGTATGATATCTATAATCAGTGCTCAACTGAGATATCAGATATAGAATAAATTCGAGCTCATAACGAAATCCTCGACAGCGTAGAAGTCGTGGGTGGGTTCGACTACCTCTCAAGGACCAAAGTTACGATGTGATCTTATAATTTTTTTTAACATTTCTTAATTAAATAATAAATTGTTAAAAAACATTTGAATTTTGAAATTGATTATAAGATATTCCGTTGCCCAGCTGTGGAAAGGTAACAAGCAAAATAATTGTTTTGGCCGAATGCATCTAAACGATTCAAACAATTTATCTTAATAAACTGTTTAAACACATTTACACATAATGATGTTTTTATTTGCCTGTGTTTTTTGTAAATAAAAAAAAATTGTAAATAAATTCAGCAATAATTACAACTTGCGCATGTGATCCTGTACTAACTGAAAGGCATCCGCTCATGATATTTTATTAGGGGTTTCAGAAATCCGATCTCAGACACCAGATTGGCTAAGCTAAGGAATAAATAGAATGATAAATTAGTTTAGACATGTAATGTTAATGTTAATTTTAAAAAGAAAATCATTAATTAACCCATTACAAGCCCCACTAGCATGTTTCGCCGTAGACGTGATTTTGCATTCTGCATTCAATAGCTTTACCTTCATCGTCATCATTAAATTTTAAGCCGACACCGTATGGCTTAAAATGCTTTAATGATGATGATGAAATACTGCTGGACAAAGGCCTCCGTCAAATTTCCAGTTATTACATCGGATGCAGCGTCACTCCACCGTGAACTATTAACATTTTAAAGATCCATCTTGTTTCCGGTCTATTCTCCATTTCAGAACGATTTGGCCTTTTTTTCAAACGCATAATTCACTTAATTCTCATTTTGTGGTTACCATGGCATTAGACTACGGGGTCCACTAGTATAAAACATTGTATAAGAAGTTAGCTTTGATCGTCCACCGCAGCATTCAATAATTCTACTAAACCTTGGTGAAGTTCAAACAACTTTCGCTATTAATAAATGAGTTGGCAATTTCAAGCTCAGTTGACCCTGCAAACTAGAATTTCTATTTGCTTCAGATTATGCTTGAAATTGTATATAAAAAACCCAGGTGGTCCCATGGTCATCGGTCATGTTCTGATGATTGTACTATCATTGAGAAATTAGTGGAATACTTAACATTTTATAGAGGTCGTTTAAACTAGGTTTTTTTTGTAAAAAGATTAAATAGGTTGTTACAATTTAACAAACAAACAGAATTACTCTCTTATCGGTATAGGTAGAAGAAGAAATAAATCTTTACTTGACATTATTTATAAACGTACAGCACCTTCCTAAAATAAACGGGAGCTCTAAAAGGGTCGTCTATTTCCATCTGCTCAGATCCAAATGGCAGCCACTAAAGCGTTTATTCTTTGTTATTTTTAACCCTTTTTGAGGGTCTGGTTATCTGAAAATCTTACGGCCTTGGACGTCAACATTGAACATATTGCTGGTTCACACAGCAACATCTAGACCCGTGGTCAGCACGAGGCCTGTGCTCGGGTGCTAGTTATAAAATATACTTAAATGGTACTTGAATTGATGGTTATTTTTATTTTACATCGATAAGGATACGTAAATAATATATAGCTTAAAAATCCCCTGTTCTGATTAACTGTCTGAGACTTTCCCTTGACAATTTAACTGTAACATGTCTAATAAGTGGATTTTAATCCAAGAGTTCACCACATTCTTTATTCAAACATTGTCATAATATTTGAACAAGAAACGGGTAACATACCATGATTTAATTGTTTTTGAGTTTTCCGATATTTCGACACTGTTGCAAGCGCCATGTTCACGGACAAACTGATGACACCGGCGGGGCGGCGGGTAGGCAGACCGTTAAAAATATATATATAAATAAATATATATTATAGTTAAAAACCATGATAGTTTAAAAAGTTATATTGTCATAATACTCGATGGACCCAGTCTGTTTTGTTTACAACAAACGGCAGGCAGTAATCCCTGCGACACATCACGCCTCTGGGATTTGCCTTTTTATTACATTGTGGATTTCATTTTGTGAGCGATTATGGTGTTGTTTTTATTTTGATACATTGATATTGTATGTAACACGCTCGCGTTTATTTTCCGGTGAAAACACGTTCCACGGTAAAAATATTGCAACCTTTATTATAAAATTCGTTAGATTAATTAAAACTAATCTAAGCATAATTCGAACTACTTTCTACTTTCTGGGATTAATAAACGTAATTTTGTATTATCAAAAAACTATCGGTTTTAAATTAATCAATTGGTTTCAATCAATATTTGGTTTTTAATAAAAAACGAAACTCTATTATTATTTGACGCTGTAACTGTAAAATTTTTGCATATAGAAATGTCTTATATTTTAAAGTTACAGCGGGAATTCGCCTCTTTTGTGGGCCACGGATAGGGTCTATAAAAATAAATGTATCTCTACAAAACATTTAGTGAACTCCGATACTTTAAAATATAAAACGGAAATGTATAAAAGGGAACCCAAAAGTTTATGAAAAGTTTTATCGCGCTCTCGTAAAGTTTCTAATGCCTTAAGATATTGATCTTTGTTTTTTTTTGTTTTGACTTATCGATGACCTTTATAAATATAACAAACACCAATTTCCGAATACACTTTTGTCCATTTTTCGAAATTAAGTGATTATGTGGCATCGCTGAAAACCAGCTCTGTGCCAGTAGTCAAATAGTAAAAGTTATACCTGAATTTTATTCTGAGCTTTCTTATCTAAATAAGATTATACCTCAATTCTTACAAAATTTTAAAACCATAGATACCTACACAAATAAAAAATTTTAATGTTTCTTTCTTAAGAATCTGAATTTTAAATTCGTATATTTTTATACGAGTTGTCCCCACTCTCCCCAAAGCGTTACCAGACGGAACTATCCAAAAAGCCAGTCGCCGTGAAATCAATAAGCAAATGTGGGCGCCGTGTTTGCCAATTAAAGCGGCCCAATATTTGACTGTCGCGTAATGGTGGCTGGTTCAAGGCGATTGCAGCCCCCGACCTTATACAGGGCCGTGCGGTGTCGGCCTAGGAATAGTACGAGCCATGTTCTTTACCAATTAGCTGACGAGTAATGGGACATACCTCTCAGACAAGACGGCAAAATAACAGAATATACAAATAAGTCATAAAGACAAAAAGGTTGGATTCATTGAATAAATGTAGGTACAGACATACAACAACAGTAATAAAACGAATAAGACAGTATATGTGATTCAACCCAAATCCAATCTTCAAGTCTCATCCGTCTTCCAACAAGCGAACTAATACGAACCTCATAAAAACTGACCCCAAATCTCTACACCTCATTAAAGGCGCCAGCTTCCATCCATTCTCCACATGACATAGTAATGAAATCTTCAGTGGTACATCAAACAAAAAGGATCCTTATACCTCATCTAGTTGGACCGCTAGTCGCGTGTCAGCTTAATCAGATCACTGAGATGTAGCGGCCAGTTTACCAAAAACCCTAAATGTTGGTTGAATTGCAAATGTGGTTCGCAGTTTGGGTAGAAGTGGGAATGATGGGGGCTCAGGGTATTGTGGTAGACCGCAAACTGTCCTTCCTAAACAGACGGTGTCATCAAGCGTTTATTTTTTGACTGAATCTATTCGTACGGGTACTGTACGAATAAATTATTTTTTATTCGTACGGGTACTGTATGAATAAATTATTTTTTATTCGTACGGGTACATACTGTACGAATAGATTATTTTTTATTCGTACGGGTACTGCATGAATTAATTATAATTATTAATACGGGTACTGGACAAACAATTTCTTATTATTCGAACGTAAGTCGGACGAATTTCCTCGATCGATCATTTTAAACTTATAGATTTTTAATGAGGTTAAAAAACTACGTCGAATGCTGCCAACCGCGTGGAAATCGGTTAATTCATTCAATAGTAATTGCTCTTGAATATATTAAACTAGCTTTTTGCCCGCTGCTTTGCCTGCGTTTTATTAGATTTTCCCACGGTTTTCCCTTCTCCGGTTCTAAGCTGGCTCCCCACCAAGTTTCAGCCAAATCGAATCAGCCGTTCTTGATTTATAAGTGGAGTAACTTACACGACTTTCTTTTATATATAAGACTAGCTTTCCGCCCGCGGCTTCGCCCGCATTATATTAGATTTGAAAAAAAAAGCAGTAAAAAGTATCCTATGTCCTTCTCCTGGCTCCTTGCCTCTCCACCAATTTTCAGCCAAATCTATTCAGCCGTTCATGAGTTATAAGTGAAGTAACTAACACGACTTTCATTTATATATAAGAGAAGAAGAAGAAGATGAAATAAAATGATTAAATTAATTGAACAAATTTAATTTACTTATTTTTAGTCAAGTTAAATTCTATAAAACTTTTAATTGTTCTTACATTTTCATAACATCAAAATTACTTAAATTATACTAAAACATAGAGGAAAGTAACTAAATATGGAATACCATTTTGTTTTTTAGGCATAACTTAAACAAATATAAAAAAATCAAAAACTTTAAATGGTATCCTCAGTTAATCTTCTGCTCCGTGGATAGTGTTGAAAAAGATTTTCACTTGATTCTCGTGATTGTGATTCATGTTAATTGATTTGATGATAAGATAGTGGCCAGTATCATCCACTCCGACGCTGAAAGTTGCTGGACAATTTTTCTGAAACGAGAATGCTTTTCTTGCTCCTTTCGACGTAGATGCAAAATTTTTCCCTCCATGAATACAATAGTATCGGATGCTGTATTATAATATATCAGGGACGCTTCAACATGCCTCTTGATTCCTTTTGTGCGACATCGTTCAATTGTCATAGCATCTCGATGATAAAAAAATGCGTACCGTAAAACACTCCAACATTGCCACCGAGGGTAATTTTGCCCGAAGACCAATTTTTAAGCAAAACTTTTAATAGCAAAAATATCTGAATACTATGGTAACATTTATTGACTTTGGTAGAAAATAGGTTTTGTGTTTAGCACCACTGTCTATTGGATGTAACGCTAACGTCACTCAGTAACTTGTTGGAACTCGTCAAAGACAGAGTGTATTTTTGCGGGCAAATTTTGGTGAAAATTCAAAAGTAGATTGTGCGTGATGAAGAAAACACAGATGAGTTTAATTTATATTATGTTGTACAAAAAACTTAAGGTATTATTATACCGTTATTGTCACTGATGCAGCTCTTGTATAACTAAAGTTATAAAGGTGGGCAAAGTTATCTAGTATTTTTGCGATCTACTATTGACAACATTGCCCGCAGTCAAAATAAGCTTAGGGTTGACACATCCGAGTTTTTTTTTTTTTTGCTAATTATTATTATCTTGATTATTTAGATAATTTATTTTTATTATTTCTTAAAAGCAAGAACAAATCTCGAATTCGTCAAAGAAAGTCAAGACGAAAGATTGGAACCAGAATGTATTAAAAATAACACGGAATAAATGTTAATACTTGCATGTGAATCTGTTGAATCAAACATGTTACTTGAAAGTTTTTTAAATAATTCAATAGAAGATAATCTTGTTTTTTTATTAACATAAAAAGAAATAAAAAGTCAAGAACAGTTTACTGAGATGTACCAACCCTATCACTTTACTAAAGGCGAAAAGCAAATTGTATGGAAAATGCTAACAAGGTCAGGGTAATTTTGCCCAACTAGCCTAACATGGATTTTGGTAGGAAACCTGTCATGGATTCGCTTTAGTTTTAAAGTAATGGCCAGTTTTGGTCATAATTCTTCTACAGGTTTTGCTGTCAGCTGATTAGAAGCCGGAGAGGAGATATTTGCGTCAAAAATCAACGTGGGCAATGTTGGCAATAAGTCGAGATAACATTGCCCGCCTTTAAAAATAATAAAATACTTGATTTAATATTGACGAATAACAAAATCTAATAAAATAATACATGCAAAATATCCTATAGTTGCAGATGCGAATAGAAAATACTTGTGTCCCCATACAAAAAAATAACAAAAATTGTAATTATTCGAAAAATGTGGGCAATGTTGGAGTGTTTTACGGTACTCTTTATCTTCCACATCTTTAACTTTCTTTTCTAACGATTCAAAAGAATCAAATTTGTCACCTTCCATCAATAAATTATCATTCTCCTCTTCTCTGTTTCGGTCTTCCTCTTTGCCCTCTTCGTTTTCATATTCTTCTTCTGAATCTGAAGAATATATCATCAATATTAAAATTAAAAAACAATTCTATGTTAAGAAATCTATATAGGTATATATAAAAGAAAGTCGTGTTAGTTAATCCATGTTTGATAATTATGGTATCAAAATTAAACTAAGTATTCCACACGGTAAGTAGAATATTCCACACGGTGTAGCAACACCGATGTCGTTTGATTGTGTCAAGTGTGTTCTTGCATGGAATGTATGTGAAGATAAATAAATCTGTTTTTATAATATATCAATTGGAATTTATCATCAACAACCCATCACTCCACTTATAACTCAATAACGACTGAACCGATTTAGCTGAAAATTAACAGGGAGGTAGCTTAGAACCAGGAGAAGGACATAGGGCTCTTTCAATTTATGCGTTTCGTATCAGACCGCTGCAGTGCCGAAGCGGTGCGGCGTCCGTACCGCGAACGCCCGAGAGCAGGTACGGACGCCGCGCTGTTGCCGCACCGTGCATTTTGTATGAAAACAAGCGACCGGCCGTGCGCCGTACAACAAACGCACCGCTTCGGCACTGCAGCGGTCCGATACGAAACGCATAAATTGATAGAGCCCTTGGGGTAGTTTTTTACCGCGGGAAATCTAATATAAAGCTAGTTAATAAATATTTTTTATTAATTTCATAATTACTTACCCATTTTGTAAGATATTTTATACAAGCTAAATAAATTCAAATTGAATTATTTTATTATAAAAATACTTAGTGACAGAATGACAGAAAATCAAAGAGAATATAATCACTAGAAATATAAGCAAAATTATGATAACCTCCTTGTATTCACATTGGTGAGCACAAGGAGGTTATCGAAACTTATTAAAAGAAAAGCGAATCATCCCAATTGATGTACGAATAAATAATAATTTATTCATACAGTATCCGTGCAAATAGTGACGTTCTTAAAAGAAATGCTAATCATCCAGTACCCGTACGAATAAATAATAATTTATTCATCCGGTACCCGTACAAATAGTCACTTCCTTATTTTTTTGAAATGTGTGATATTTTGCAACAGTGTAAATTCAACTGGTGGACAAATATTGCGCGTTTTACGTTGGGTTTTTATGGCGTTGAAAAGGGTGTGATGTTTTCAGCATAATTATGATGGATTTGCCTCCGTTTCTGTGCATCGAAATAAGAGTATTTTTTTATAAAAGGGTTGAAATTGAAAATTATCCATATTGGTGTTTTAAAAAGATAAGATTACTTTATGCTAAAGCTAATAGACATTACTAACCATGAAATTTCATGTTTTATCAATAAATACCATCTATCTTTCTAATATTCTAAGTTGTAGCTAAGTAAGGTTTCTTAAGATAAGAACTTAAAATACAGAAGCTAAGGTCAAGCGACTACGCTTATAGAAACCTACTGTATCGATGCTATCAAATTTTACCGCGTGGCTTAAAGATTATTTTAAATTTAACGAGCAACACAATTAATCTATATCTTTATTATATAAAAGAAAGTCGTGTTAGTTACTTCACTTATAACTCAAGAACGGCTGAATCGATTTGGCTGAAACTTGGTGAGGAGGCAGCTTAGAACCGGGAGAAGGACATTGGGTACTTTTTACCGCGGGAAAATCCAACATAATGCGGGCGAAGCCGCGGGCGGAAAGCTAAAAGAAAGTCGTGTTAGTTACTTCACTTATAACTCGAGAACAGCTGAATAGATTTGGCTGAAAATTGGTGGAGAGGTAGCTTAGAGCCAGGAGAAGGACATAGGATACTTTTTACTCTAATATAATGCGGGCGAAGCCGCGGGCGGAAAGCTTGTTAGATAATATATGAGTGTTTATAGTTTACACTGCGTTTGTGTATTGCCCTAACCTTTAGTGTATTTGATATAGAAATTTAGATTTTTGCACCACCTGCCAAGGCTAACCAAACTAGAAACACATTCTAAGAAACCAATTTTCAATAAATATACAAGCGTATTTTATTTATTTGTTTTTCCAAATTGTACTTACTAGTAATCTATAATAATTTATGTTATGTCAATTGTGTAGTTTAAGTACCTTATTCCTAAAAAAATGTTTTGTATACTTACCTTTAAATACTTGTTAAGATTATACTTATTCATAGATTATATAAATACACATAATCTCAACTCTCGCGTAATTTCAAAACAAAAAATAAAATAACTTTGCTCTCGTGACTTAGCCCAACTGAACTCAGTTTTAATAGTATTGTGGCTCCGAAACCGCAGCCGCAGCGACTAAAGCGATTCCATTTCGATGAACCAGCGGTTCCAGCACAAAGAATATGCTTTTACGTTAGAATATTCACGAAGATAACTGGTTTAGTCTGGGATCTGAAGAGGCCTTGCATATCTGTTCATTGCTGCTTTTGTGGGTGTTTTTTTTTGTCGAAAAAGTATTTTCTAAAACGGCAAGGTGCAGATAGTAAAGAATAAATAATAAGGTAGTGGCTAAGTACCCTTTGAATTTGTCTATGGCGCATAGATTGGACAGCAAGTCGAGGGTATAATTTTAAAAATTTGATACATGATTTACGAGATAGTTACATACTGTTGGACAATTCAAACAGTAATTAAACCCTTATTATTCATAATTTTAACTATTTTTCAGAACGCATTTATCTTTCACGTAGGCACAGATTATCTAGTTATTTCCTCATCCACTGTCGGATATACGCGAAACAAGCTGTTTCCGTGTTTCAATGATTGCTTCAAACAAGTAATAAGCGGGTCCTACTATTAAATTTAATATCGTAAATTTATTAAACAACACTGCTATCAAAAGATAAGATTTTATTCAATTAAATTGTTTTGATAAAAATGTTTATGGCGTATAATTTTCTGTATGTCATTTAATATTGTAAATAAATTAGCTCTTCAGAAAAAATCAAAATAAATTTAAAAAATAATCAGAAAAATCCATTTGAGTGGTTATGTTTTAAAAAAGACGCTGATAGGGAGTTACGAATACGAATACTTATTTAAATAATAACTACGGAACCTTAATTAATTAATCGATATCAAAAATAGGTATTTCAATCAACTGATTACGAATCTTTCACTTATTAAATAGCACATTTGTTGTCCAACAGTTGAGGTATAGCTGGTGAAACCACGATGATGTTAATAATAGTATGATGAGTGAAATATAAAAAGTAGATTTCAAAGTAGTCCCCTTAAAGGCATGTCTTAAGTCGGAAGCCGCAACCGCCGTCACATCGAGCTGTAGATTGCTCTGCTGCCTAATCTAATACCATTTAATAAGAGACTCTATATTCATAATCACCGCTTTTTACGTTCCCACAGCTGGGACACAGGGACTTCTCTCTTGATTAGAGAGATTAGGCCTGATATCACCACGCAAGTGTGGGTTAGTGAATTTCACCGCCTTTAAAATTTTCAATGTTCTCAGAACATGCATATGCCTAATATAGGTACTATCTAATACTATAATCACTTCCAGAAATGTATTCTTAAAAATACTATAGAACTCGAATTCAAACTGGGGTCACAAAGAAAAGTAAATAAAAGAAAAAGTGACCATTTCCCCGTACTTGGCTCTGCATTTATGCAAAACCGCACTTATACAAATTAAAAGTTAAGCTTTCAAAGGTATTAAGCTGGGCGCCATCCCCGTAATTAACTTTGAGAACTGGCTTCGGATAGAGATTGTAAATTTTCATCGACTGGAAAATATTTAGTGTACGGCAGTTTCATAAACTAGTTTAGTTTAGCCTTTGACTAATTACTTCTGGACTCAATCAATAAAATTTGACAGGTTTTACGACAAGTCGTGTATTCAATCCATGTCGCGTACCCCTAGATTTTTCTAAGCCGTGTTTGCTAAGTGTGAGCATAGTAGTAGACTTTAATTCCGAAGGTTTTGAAAGCCTTGAATATGTTTACTTACTATATTTAACTAGACTAAAGAGCTCGCTTCTTTCAATAACACACATATTTGTTTATACCTATTAAGGTTTATAGAATAACTTTAGAATAAATATAATAATTATGACACTGGCTGCCTTATCTTTTAGCTGTTTAACGAACTAGGTAACATCACTTGTTGTCAGCCAACAGCTTAAGGAAAACCCACTAATGACTGTTACTAATTATGGACCACGAAAACAATTCTGAACGTATGGAGAGTTGACTAAAAGAGAACTAATTCTCTATTTAAAATTGTATTTTTATAATTATTTGAAATTTCAGACTAAGTCAGCAAGTCGAGGTTTTGTTGTTACTTCTCTAGTAAACAGTCTGCCGTGTGATGCCACCCTAAGAATAGTACCATCCTAATAACTTAAGTATTTTTAGACCAGAAGATGGACAGCAAGTCTTTCTGTGTACTGTACCAACATACCATGTTCTATTAATAAATCCTTTAGTGGGACGTAATTTTGGTTGTTATATTGACTCTAGTAATTAGATAAAATAACAATCATTCTTGAAATTCACACGGTCAATTACTATAAAGTTTCTTTCATACACTTTTTTCTATTATAGCGCATTGGCGCTCATTCGATTTACAACTATTGCCCCGAATCAAATAGTTCTCCTTTAATTCTACCCTCTATACCGAAACTGTTGTTATGTCACACAGTTTTCCTGTTGTTTTCTTACTGGCCTATTAGGTCTTGGCTAATCTGTGGCTGCATGTTTATTCATTATTGTGATGAATCACGAAGCTATTAATTATTCATAATGCTATTAGCAAATTAGATATTGCTTAAATGTATTCCATTTCATCAATATGTATTTATGACATTATAAATTATTGATTAGAATGTAATTAGGAATGTGGAGTACCTGTATTTGCATGTAAAGTATATTTAAATAAGACATAATCAAATTAATGAATGCAAGATTTCAAGAAAGAGTCGAGTTTATACAGAAAACCATCATTTTTAACAATAATAGAGATTTTCTATTAACTTTTAATATTGGGTCCTATTTTGAATTGTTTAAAGAACCTTAAATTACAATTACAAATAACCCTAGTCATAGTTGAGTCCACAACATTAACATACCTAGGTTAGTTAGGTAGGGTTAATTACAGGATGAAACCCTTGTTTGTAGTTATCATGACATTCGGTTTAATAGCATTTTAACCAGGTGCTAACGTTGTCCCAAACCTCGCTAGAAGTAATCCATTCTGCTTTCAACCCAGAGACTGTAGAGATTTATGATACATGGTCAGAATAAATTAGTGAATGTTTACTGAAGTAATGCAGCAGCGCAACGACCCGAAGTGGATTTTTGACTTCAGAGACCTAAGACCGTCATCCTGTTCCATAAATAATAATAAATAAATATTGCTGGACAATTCAAACAGAATACAAATACCTACAAATATTTTCATTGATTCCAGACAAGTCAAGCAGATAACATATATGACGTTGACTAATCCATCCTTAGTCTACTCTAGATCCTCAAAGCATGAATGAGACAAAATCTCTGCAAGCAATATGAAATATGGAATGGTGTGCGTATTCCTTTGTTCGACGAGATACATACTCGTATATCTATACATACATACGTACATAACGTCACTATTCAAGTAGTCCATAATGCGAGCAAATCCGAGCTGCGCTGTTGTTGCATAGTAGAGTAGAAACAGTAAGTAAGATATATGTCGGGGCAGGCAAGAACATCGGTTGAAATATGACTCAGAACCGGTTTGTGCCGGCCGCATCGCGCTACGGGTTGAGGCGCTTCGCCGCACTTGAAAACTGCTATTAGTTGAAAAACTGGTTCGGTCGACAGGCTGCTTTGTGCTTCGTATAAATACGACCGTCGTCCGAGCTAAAATGACATTCTTGTTTGAGCCGTTGGACGGAACAGTGCTTTGTTAGTAATAAATGTATTCTTGTTTGAGTAGTCGGTTGGAACCACGGAGTTTAAACTAAGTGAAGGTGCCATAACTGCAACTGGGCCCTGATTTTCAACTGGGCTCTGACGTCATCATAGTAGGCGTGGCCTAGCTCAGTCTACTGTTGGCGTTCGTCCTATGCACATCCGGTGTCAACAGTGGAAATTGTAATGTTAAGACAGGGCCGTAATAAGAATCCAATTTCATAAAAGAAAGTTAGAACTTTAAGAAAGAAAGAAAAATTTTATTTGTGTACAAATAACATAATAAAACAATATGCGTTAAACATAAGGGACACAAAACGGTTGCCAGCTCAGCTTCAAAGCTGTGGCAAAATTATATATCACTAAATAAATAAATAAACAAAATACTTTCTATAACACAATGCAACGGATAATAAACTTATAACATTTATTATAGAAAAATAAAATAACTAATCTCTAGGGGGGGCAGCTGCCCCTCCCTGCCCCCCCTTGGCGACGCCCTTGAGTACGTCCCTGTTACCTACACCTGTGACATCTATTATCAAGTAGTTAAACTACGTACCAAGCAGTTTTGCTTTTGACCGGTAGATGGAAAAGACAAAAGCGGGTGGGATCCTACACCTGTGACATCTATTATGAAGTAGTTAAACTGCGTAGCAAGCAGTTTTGCTTTTGACCGGCAGATGGAAAAGCCAAAAGTGGGTGGGATCTAACACCCCCTCACCCCGCAAAATTGTCACGTCAAATCACGCGTTGTTTCCTAAGGAAATCTCAATACAACATCTCCTCTCTAATAATAACTCCATGGTTGGAACGGTCCTCTGTTTGCAGTAAATTCATTTGTTGTTTGAAGTGTCGGTTGGAACAACCCTCTGTTCGTAATAAATTAATAATAATAATCAGTTTATAATAATTCAGTGATAAATTTAAAGTCGATGGACCGAAACATTGAAAAATGGAATAAATAATGGACGTTTCTTCGTGGTTTTATTATCAACATAAAGACGACTGTGACGTTAGACCTAGTGACGTCATAACCAACTAGAAGCCCTCCTGATAAACACACACTCTTCGACATCCTACACACATCTCTATTCGACATCAGAAGTGGGATTCGTGACCTGAACAAGTGGGATAACAGACCTGAACAAGTGGGGTCACAGATTTGAACAAATGGGATCACAGATCTGAACTCCGGAACTAAAAGCTGCTTCCGGACCAGAAAAGATGGTCAATTCATCCAGTGGGATCCGAACTTCGATAGATCTGACCCTCGATAGCCTTGAGACTGTACGCTGCCACAAGACCAAGACAAAGAAGGCAAACCATACTGACGTCAAATTTTGGAACTACCTGCATCTTTATAAAATGATGCAAAAACTGACCCAAGAACAAGAAGAAGACTTAGTTAAACCATACTAACGTCAGAGTTTTGGAACTACCTGCACCTTTATAAAACGATGCAAAAACTGACCAAGAAGATGGCTTAGTTAAACCATACTGACGACATATTTTTGGAACTACCTGCATCTTTATAAAATGATGCAAAAACTGACCTAAGACCAAGAAGATGGCTTAGTTAAACCATACTGACGACATATTTTTGGAACTACCTGCGTCTTTATAAAATGATGCAAAAACTGACCCAAGACCAAGAAGATGGCTTAGTTAAACTATACTGACGACATATTTTTGGAACTACCTGCGTCTTTATAAAATGATGCAAAAACTGACCCAAGACCAAGATGCCGAGCAAACAAATAATTGAGGATCATACTGACGTCAGAGTTTTGAAACTACCTGCATCTTTAAAAAGTGATGAAAACAAAATTGATGAAACGCAAATCGGTCAGGACTTAGCCGAGCAAATAAACAATAGACGATCATAGTTTTGAAACTACCTGCATCTTTATAAAGATCAAATAAATGATGGAACGCAAATTGATCAGGAAAAAGCCGAGCAAATAAATAATTGAATCAAAATTCCAATGAGAATTCCTACGAACCCCTTCTATGAAATATTCTTCAAGAACTAATTAAGTTTCTTTTACAGATTCACTTCCGCACTACGAGTACTTGGTGATATACTCCGAGAGGCAGATGCATAGCACGCACTGCCTGTCAGTAGGGCTGTGTTGGTGGAATAAGACGATGCACTAGGCCCTCAAAACACTACTGCAAGCGAGCCCGTGCCATCCACCTCCCATGCTAGACTGCCTGAGCAAGACTCCGACTGAAACAAAAGTTAAGTTGATCATCTTTATAAATTTTCCCCAGAACTCTTACCCTCCGAGAACCCTTACCCTCCGAGACCTTACCTATTCTTCATTAAAACTTTGTTACAACTCGATGGAGTTGTAAACAGATACCAAACTCAAAAGCAAATCTCTTTGTTACAGACAGTTGCAGACCAGGAAGGTGCAGAGCGCCCACCGCCTGTCAGTCATTCCCGCACTACGATGACCTCTTCGAGGCAGATGCAGAGCGCGCACTGCCTGTCAGTATGGCCGAGTAGGCGGATGAATACGATCCTGTAGTTCTACCATGCAACACTTCTACCTAGGCAAGTACCGTAAACTTTAAGCAATATGCAACCAAAACAAACAAACAAAAGAAAGAAAAAGAAAGAAAAGAAAAAAAAAAAAATTTTGGCGAACTATAGATTTTATACAAACTAGACTAACAAACTAAGTAATAAAATACGGATTATGATCTTAAACATCAAATAAGAAATCAGTTTGTGTAACTGAGTCAAAAACAATTTAAATAACTGTATGTCCTAGTACCTATAACATTTTCAGTGCCTCTGGGGACCCCAGCATCGACCTTTCAAATTATCCTTTATCCCCTGTGGACCACGGTGTAGTATAGCCGCCCAGACCACAGCATCGACCTGCCCGTGAGACTTATCATAAAAATTAAAAATTAAAAACAATGTCATTGCGTGGAGCATAAACATTGATAAAAATAATAACATAACTCGCTCACTGTCCGCTTTCGTTATCCATTATCCTAATAAACATTTTAACTATCATGTTTTAAATTATCGCTGATAATTTGGTGTTTGAGATCAACTTATCAGAACATTAAAAATTATTCCAAAAGAAAATGTAACTTACAACTACCTTCTACTAACCTCTACGAAAAATTCCACAAGTACCACGAGAATTTCCGCGAGTTATTTTATGAGAAATTCCAAGAGTACCTTAATAACCATGCAAGTACGTGGAGTGGCAAGCATTGGCCATAAAATTATAAAACAATGTAAATACGTGGAGCATGAACATTGATAACAATAATAATAACTCACTCACTGTCAGTTTTCCTTATTCATTTTTCTAATAAACATTCTAAGTACTATGTTTTAAACTTTCGC
The DNA here is from genome assembly GCA_963691955.1 of Chloroclystis v-ata. Lineage (NCBI taxonomy): Eukaryota > Metazoa > Arthropoda > Insecta > Lepidoptera > Geometridae > Chloroclystis > Chloroclystis v-ata. Next base: position 1,268,526 of record OY829902.1, on the reverse strand, counting down.
TGATAATTTGGTGGTTGAGATCCAATTATCAGAACAAATAACCTTGCACCAAATTATCAGCTAGTGTACCTTTGAATGGATACCTAGCTCAGAGAAACTTTTTCATCTTTTCCAGAAAAACGACTGGTGCAGAGCGCGCATCATCTATCAGCATGGCCGTGTCGGGGCAGGCAAGAACATCGGTTGAAATATGACTCAGAACCGGTTTGTGCCGGCCGCATCGCGCTACGGGTTGAGGCGCTTCGCCGCACTTGAAAACTGCTTTAGTTGAAAAACTGGTTCGGTCGACAGGCTGCTTTGTGCTTCGTATAAATACGACCGTCGTCCGAGCTAAAATGACATTCTTGTTTGAGCCGTTGGACGGAACAGTGCTTTGTTAGTAATAAATGTATTCTTGTTTGAGTAGTCGGTTGGAACGGTCCTCTGTTTGCAGTAAATTCATTTGTTGTTTGAAGTGTCGGTTGGAACTCTGTTCGTAATAAATTAATAATAATAATCAGTTTATAATAATTCAGTGATAAATTTAAAGTCGATGGACCGAAACATTGAAAAATGGAATAAATAATGGACGTTTCTTCGTGGTTTTATTATCAACATAAAGACGACTGTGACGTTAGACCTGGTGACGTCATAACCAACTAGAAGCCCTCCTGATAAACACACACTCTTCGACATCCTACACACATCTCTATTCGACATTATATATATTTTAAAATTTTATACAATAATGAACATTTGGATGTCAAGAAAGAATTCAATGTCATTTTAAAGAAATAAAACAAAGAATGTGGAATGCCAACAATTTAATATTACACAAAATCATTGATTACACATAATAACAACGTATTAAAGAAGAAGAGCAGTTTTAGCGTAATTCTTATTACCTACCCCCTACCTTTCTACCAATCTATCACAAAATATCAAATTGAATTGAATTCTCAAAATAATAAAATACATCTGCGCTGCTGATGGCATCTACTATGGCATTGTGAGAATTGAGTGGTTTCCCATGTATAACTTTTTCGTATTTAATAATATGTCGATGAAAACGGTTTAAAGCTTTATTATAACTGTAAGCAGCTTCAACCAAAAAGAATTGACTGCACAATTTTCTCACTTCAATTATCTAAATAAAAAGTTTTGCTTGTTTTTGTAGCAGACTTTACTTTATTTTAAGCAATACAGTTATGCATTGTATCTAGGGTTATCTAGAGTTATATCTTAATCCTTGTATACGTAATGCCAGGATTTTTTTTATCGTTTCCTTCGTTGATTTATTTTACCGGTCCATACGTAATTGGTCAGTCAGAAGCGGAATCCTAGAATCCTAAATGCTAAATGCAGTCCCCAGCGGCCTGAGGATGAAGTGTCCATTGGATGCGGATGGATGGCGGAGAATGGGGAGTACTTCCGTATTCATGAGCAGGCGATAGGGGAGAGGCTGATGCGGGAAAAATAAAATAAATATTAAATAGGTTTATTTCAGATAACTTAAATCCACAAGGGTAATAAATAAATAATAAATATTGCTGGACAATTCACACAGCGACATCTAGCCCCGTGGTAAGCTCGAAGCTTGTGTTACGGGTACTAGATTTCTGATATACTTAATAGAATATACATACATACATAGATGGTTATTTTTTTATTATACATATATAACACCTAGACACCCGGAACAAATAGTTGCATATAGAAAATTAAGTAGAGTTGTTAGGATAAAATAAAGTTTGTCTTCTCTCCATTGCATTATTATGATCAAACTATGTGTATATCGGATAAAGTCTTCAGGGTGCTTTTACGACTGTCCCGTATTCTGCTAATTAGGGCAGCTTGTTTTTGAATAATTTGTAAACTCGAAGCTTAGAATTAGTTTAATATAGGTACTATACATAATTTTAAATTACTAATCATTCACCGGATAATCTTATATCTTGGCCCCAAAACCTCTTACCATTACCTCGACCTCACGATGAACGGAATATGAACAGAATGCAATCTCTGAGCTCACCGTTTCAAAGATAAAAAACTGCATTTTCCACCCCTATTCCTACTAACACAGAGTATAAAATACCATGACAGGTTGCCTTCTTTTGCCGCTGTTTGAGATTTTAAAATGTATGGTTTTGCTAGTTTTCTAATGGCCCCGGTGTATTTGGTGCTTCAGGTTAGTTTTATGAAGATAATTATGCCGTTTGAAACCAGTGGGTGGAATAATGTATTTCCTCTGGGAAATGAAACGTAAATCTAAAATAGAAGCCAGTTTTATCCTAAGTTTTGTTTTATAACCTTTGTAATGTAGAAACGAATATTTAAAATGTCTGTAGGTAGGTTTTGTCTAACCCTGGTTAATGTAACAGTTATTGCTGCTATTGTAATACAAAATATATTTTATCAGTCATACAATGTTTTTTTATAATTTTGGTTCTAGAAAATCTTTTAAAAATTATAATTATTGAGGTATTTATAGTTGCAGATTATGATTGTTTAAATCACTGTAGATGTAAACGGGCTTACTATAAAAGTATAAACGATCATTCTCAATGTTTCTACGCAGAACTGAGTTTTCATCCATAAAGAAGTTCCCCAGTTGAATGCAACTGAACTAAATGAGGCTGCGTGTTTATTGAGATGGAAACTTCGAGCTGAGTCAACTGCAATCCGGGCAGCGGTTCTGAAGTTCCGTGGAGTTAGTCTCATGGTGGAATACTCGATGCATATTAATTCATTTTAATTTTGCATTAATATTGCACTTGTTTTCAACCCGCTGCTTTGCCCGTGTTTAAATGGTCTTTCCCACGATATTATAGATTATACCGCAGTAAAAAACAAGCCTCTTTTTCTAGCCGCGGTTCTGAACTTCAGTGGAGTTAGTCTCATGGTGGAATCCTCGATGCATATTAATTTTGCATAATAATGCAAAATGAGAAAAAAATATCAAAACAAACTCAATTAAATCAGAATAAAAAACAAAAAGAATAATCCAGAAAATAAATTAAAAGTGCTAATTAATTAAAAACGTCAAAAATATTTTAAAATTTGTAATAGGTACCTTTAATTATGCAAATGCTATTTATAATTATTTATTTCGCACATATAAAATGAATAAAAGCATTAACACGAACCGGTATTTTAAAGAAAACATTTTCCTGTTATCAATGTGACAATCTATTCGTAATTTGATGTCTAACGATAGATAAAACAGGTTAATTCAAAAAACGATATACACCAACTTCTAAGGAAAAAACAATTCAAATTTATCCTCATAATTTGAGACTCGCGGATTACCCAAGATATACTTCTTGGTTAGAATTTCCTTAAACACGGGTATAAATTGTTGACAACTCAAGTCGTTCCTCACATAACGTCTACATTTGAAGAAAGTAGTATCAGTTCATCAGAAGAACTTCGTGTTTGATTCTCTATTCTCTAGTCTCGCCACCATGTTTAACAAGAGTCTCCTGATCTTCGTCCTCATCGCAGCCACCATGGTGATCACCGCTTCAGCCACCAACCGCGTCACCAGGGTGGCGCCGTGTGATGAAGTCTGTCCTCGGAGCCACGAGGAGAGGAACTCATGCTGCAGAGCTCACGGACGTGTTTCCCATGCCTTCTGTGAGAAAGGAGGGATGTTTTGTTACTGATTGGTGTTCATCGACATATTTCTGAATATTTTTAAAATTTGTCTAACTGCGTATTAGTAAACATGCTGTGTGTTTATCTGGGATTTTTCGTAAAAAGATTTTATTCCGGGATATTAAGTGCCATTCTATAATGTGTACTTTGTCTCCAAGTCTAGGTTACCAATGCGTGTAGTTTTCCTGCCCAGGACAAAATTGTTTATTCCTTTATTGTTATTTTAAAACCTTAAATAAAATTTACGAAATTCCAAACTGTACTACTTAATTATTTTCTCATTGTAATTGCATGTAAATCTTCATTGCATGTAATGGTTACAATTAAATAAGTAAGGAAATAATATCTTGTCTAGTACTAGCAATTATCCATTTAGTTTGTTTTTAATAACCACTCACTCACACTCCTTACTCACTTACACAAGCAGTGCAATGATCTGATTATTGCACTTCTAGTGCAAGATACATTGAGCTTACCACGGAGCTAGATGTTGCTGTGGGGATTGTCCAGCAATATTTATTTATTTATTTACTATTGTTTACCTAAGATCAGTACCTACCACACTGTATAAAATGAAATAATTGTACCTACCTATATAAATGAAGGTCAACATTAAAACAATCTTCTTTTTCATCTCTTTGTGCAGAGCGCTTCCATTATTTGACAAAAGTACATATCTACCTAACAAGGGAAAAAGGTTCATGTGAAAGCTTTTCGAGAATAACATAATTTACTTTATCATAATTGCTTGTTTCTCGCATGCAAGGACTTTAAATGAGGGCTCTACGTGAAACCCGTGCAAGTAGGGGGAACGACAAATATTAAAATACTGTAAGTATTAACGCTATTGCGCAAAGAACCTATTATTGGGTTTATGTTTTTATATGTGATGTTTTAGCCGTTGGTTTTACCTACATCTACGGGTATAAATGAGGTTAAACTATTCTTAGGCCATCACCTTAAAAAAAATTAAAAGTTATAAGTGAGAATACTTTAAGAACTAGTAGCAAAAGATGAAACAATTGCAACTAAATGTTTTGCTCGTAATATCTGAATCTCTTGTTCGTTTTATCGCGTTGCTAAATCCGCTACAAAGTGCAAATTCCATGCAATCGAATGAAAGCAATTAAAAGCTGAAAGAGAGGATTTATTTGCGGCTCCATCGTTCGATTAAATCTCTTTTTCGTACTTTTTTACTTTTTGTGTAACTGTCTGCTTCTATTAGGTACAAAAGGAATATTAATATAGGAAAACATTCAATTAAGTTCTGTTAATTTACTCATTATTGGTACCTTATTATTTTATTTATCTTTATTATTTTATTACGCAACATTTTCATTAAAATGTTAGGGGAAATAAGGGGATTTTTTGAAAATAATCCAGTATATCGTCCTAAAAATACCTTTTTTCCACAAAACTAGGCTTGCTTGCCGATTGTAATAAGTGGTCACAACAGAAAGATGCTTCATCAAGAATAATAAATACTACAAGTATGAGAACAGCACCGCACGGCAAAATTCCACATTGTACCGTAATTGAATATTTGCTTACCACCCAAGTGCTGCCACATTTCATCCAGTTTATTGGTGTACCCAACAAGCCGCGGTCGGACAAACAGCAACAGCTGCGTTTAATATATCTACGGATGCATACAATTTAACGTTACTGTATCAAAATCTAAAACAGATCTTTGTATAATTAAGGAGTTATAACGAGTCCGGTAGGATATTTTGGAGTTATCTGAAGTCCGATAACCTAAAGACGTAGGCAGCATTCATTAAAACCCGTATTACCCGTAAAAACTATGACTGGTAGTCCCACTAAGCAGTGGGACCACGAACCCATGATTTCAGGGATAGTGGGACCACGAGTAATAGTGGTACAATCACAGTGGGACCACTAGTCATGACCCAAAAATTCGTAGATACGTCTCACTATAAGACGCTAAATAAAAGCTTGTTTCGAAAACAACACAAGCATTTCCTAACTAAAACGCATTAATTCGTAACCAAAATTGGCTGGAATTTGGGTTCGCAGCGTTCAAGTTAATTGTTAAATAATTGTCGGTACGAAACCGCCCATCTACCTGCGTGCGCACATTACCATGTCAAAGAGACCAGCACCAGCGCTAGTATACTAGAGCAGTGGTACAGGAGCTCATCATCATGGACGCATATAACGTCCCACTTATTCTGGGCAGGAGTGATCAATATAATCCACCAGCCGACCCGCCGACAGCTTCGCTTACTTTTTAACGTTATCTATGTACATAAATATAATTAAATAAGAAAATATAAATAAAAATAGCTGGACAACTCACAGCAACAATTAGCCCAGTGGTAAGCTCGAAGCTTGTGTTACGTGTGCTAGATATTTGGGTACTTATACTTAGTATAATAATATACATAAATAGATTGACAATTGTTTAATGATGTAACACACACTCGAAACAAATATTTGTACTTTTCCAGCTTGGTAAATTACGCCCTAATCTACCTCGTCAAGAGAGAAGTCCCTGTGTTCCAGCAGTGGGAACGAAAATATTATAGTAGTGATTATGCTGATGAAAGCACGTCAGTAGGTATTCCACAATTAATATTTTTATTATAAATAATATTTTAAAGTGAAACTTTTGTAAATTATAAAATGTTTGTCCACCGGTAAAACATTTAAGTTATATTTTCTGTGACACGGAATAGCCAAGTAAGATTATTTCCTAAGTCACATTATTCCACATGGCTGGCTCGCGGACAGAAAAGTAACTTCATCTTATTGTTTATTTATTCAGTCAGAAACTTAACGGCGGTTTTGTTTTATTTCCTGGGACTTGTTATCTGTAATACTTTGGTAATCCGACAAAGTTGAATTTAGACAAGGCTTTTTATTCTTATAAGTTCAGCTTGCTTTGGTTAAATAAATATTGCTGGACAATTCAGCAATGAGCCTTAAGAGAAGTTTGAAGCTTGACTACTGACCCGCCCGGCTTTGCGTTCTTGAGTTATAAAATTACAACGAAAAGTGGCACCTGATTGTTATATTATATTAAATTAAAAAAAAACAAACCAATTTATTTAAATAATAAAAATTGGTAAATCCCGCACTTGCCCAGCGTGGTGAATTAAGGCCTTATCTCTGCTTTAAAGAGAGAAGCACCTGTGTCCCAGCAGTGGGTACGTACTTTATGTTGTTATTTATGAATATTTCCATCACACAACAGATATCTGCGACTCATATAGGTATATAGAAACGACTAAATCAAATTAATCCTGGATAAATATGGGATAGGTTGTTCGCTGGTCATTTTGATTTAGTGAGGCAGGCCGGATATCAGCCAGCCTCACCGGAAATGGACACCCTTTGTCAATACACTCGTTCGAAGCCAGGATGTATCTACAACTTACCGGAAATTCGATATATTTTAAATAAACGGTTTTCGGTTTCCATTTAATTGGTATTTTTTTACTGCCTCAGTGGCCCTGTGGGAGAAAGTCTTCTTTCGTGCAATATGGGATATTAGCTTTGAATTATTACTCTTCATATGTAATATTTCACTGTTTTAAGAAGATACATCATCGGGACAAAGACTTTAAACAATATTCATCTAAAACCCCTCTAAACTTAAAAATATTTCCATAAAAGTTTTCTCTTTCAACAAATTTCACGGTTAACTTATCAAAACTCAATCTATCGTGAAATGCCATCTCGGCTCGCTTGGAAAGGCATTGGATTCTCAAGATCCCAAAAATAATCAGCAGTTTAAAATTTGTTTTTAAAAACTCTCCTTTCTCTTGTTTTTGACACGAGGCAATAGAAATTGTACGATACTATCTATTGGGAATAACCCCAACGTTTATTAATTATTATGATGATATACACATATATACACTGTTTATCTCAACAACTCTTTATTATTAAATGCATCGTTACAAAATATAATTCACTACCTCAGCGCGGTTTATCAAGTTTATATTTAACCTTTTGAAAAACCGTTCAAGCTTCAAGCTGAAACTAATCCAAGATTAAACACAGGAGCTGTAAATAAAACACAAAGAAGCTGCAACAACTTGGGAGAGCTTGATCAAGCTTAGGCCGGGAATAGACGGACAGTTCAGAGATGTTCCACAAACTTGTGCAAGTATATTTAGGATTGTATGGAAATAAATGATATGATTCTTTCTATCTTTAACTTAACATATCTGTAGAAATTTCAGACTAGAATTATGAAGTAGTTGAAAAGTGGAATAGAATTTTATATGTATGTATATTAGATATCAGTATTCTTGCACCCGTAGCTCAAGCTTCGAACTTACAACGGGGCTAGATGTTGGCTGTACGAATATTCAGCAATATTTATTATTTACTTATACCAATTTTCCCAATGCATTCTACACGAAAAGACCCGTGCCTAGTAGTGGGACGTATATAGGCTGTTTGGATGATGATTATGATGATGATTTGCATGTTCTTACGTAAAATATTAACTTTACCTTTGAAACTTCTAAAGGTTTGTACTTGCTCGTTCGCCGATGCAGCCTTATTCAAAGTTAACCTCGTCTCTTTACATTTTATATTAGTGTAGGCTGCGCTGCAGATGCCTCAATAATGCACTTGAGCTGAAGCGAATAACAGAACTACTGCAAAAATAGTTCGTACCAAGATATCTTTAGGTCACAGGCTCACAGCATAAACAGTACAGTTTTTAGAAGATGTGTTTTAACGGCCGTTTTGTACCCAGTCTTCAACTACTATGGTACTAAATTATTAGAAAATGGTATCGGAAAAATTACAAGATCACTAGGTACGTAACCTTGATCTTACAATTTTTCCCATACCATTTTCTAATAATTTAGAAAACTTAACTGAGAGTCAATCACTAAAAAATAATTATTAGTACTATGGTAACTATTTAAGGCTAAATAAATAAATTTTCTGGACATTTCACACAGTAACATCTAGCCCCCTTGGAAGATAAAATGTGTAAAATTAGGGGTTTATTTACCAGAAGACAGTCGGCGTCGTTCTGTGCCACTTACAGTTAAAAGAGTTAGTAAAAAATGTATTTAAATTCAAAAGTACTTTTAATAGTGTTTGTTCTAGTGGACGTAACAATAATCAACAGTAAAATAATATCTTATAAGTGTTATAAATTATGAAATTTCCATTATCTAGGTAACTGTGCTGAAGACCCGTAGCCGTAAATTAACCATTATAAATACCTTAAAATAATCAGAACACACAGACTCATCGACGTAAGCTAATGATGTTAAACGTCCAACACTGTACCAAGATTGAAACTTCCGACATCTATGTACTTCCAAAAGGCCTTCAGCCATAAGCCTATGTACAAGTGGATACAGCGTGCAGCGGAGCAAAATGTAGCAGACCTACGCAATTACCTGCGAAAGGCACGGACCGAAATACCGCCCTATATACCGGCTAGGCGGGCGGGGCCGAGTCATGAGCGGGAGCGATTGACGATTGGAATCGATAAGTGTGACTTGTTGCGACCTCTATCGCCACTATGGCGACACTATCATCTATTAATATTATAACTATCATTTCATAGTTCTCAAAGATGCCTGTTTCTTTATGATATTTGCCTTCGCCGTTAGAGCACATGCTTTTAAAGCGCATATACATTTTGCTAGAACAAAAAACCAGAAATGCGCGGCGGGGCTTGAACCCACGACCTTTAATGAAAGTCGAGTGTGCTGACGTTTAACCATCATCTACCAACACCAACCCAAAGCCTGTAGCTTGTACCACTCAGCGGTGTTGCGCAGGTAGGTAGCTTCTAAAGGCCTATCTACATCGATTTTGTGCCGTGACATTGTTCGGGTGAGAGCATCGCTTAGCTTATCTTTGCAGTGGCGACGCGCTTAAACGACCTCGTATCATGTTATGGGTTATTTTGCTTTGCATTTTCTTCTGCTTTATGATTGGTATTTTGCATCTTTTAAGCGAAGTGTTTATGGGAATATACGCTTTACGAACGGAAAAGTTGAGGGTCTCTGATTTGGTAGGTGAGGTTTGATATTTTCCAGCCAGATGTTGCAATTGGAAATTGAAGTTTCGCCTAAGCGAAGTTCATTAGCACCCACAGTAACCACAATTTACACCAGTTATTCACACCTAACGCAAAGTGTAAATGACTATGCCTGTATGTGGCATTGTGGGTTTTAAATTGTGATTTGATTCAAGATATCATTGTTTATATTGAAAAAGGTTTGTATATAGGTAAAAAGGTACATTATATCTTAACAGAAAATCAGTCGAGACGTTAACACGGTGCCAAGTCAAAATATAATGTATTTTTCAAAGAGATCGCTCTTCAGCGATAAGGCCGCCCATTGTACTGTATTATTAATATATTTGTTTTTAATTTTTATTAACTATTTGTTGTTATAATAAAGCGTTTTTATTAGTTTTAATATTGAACGAGATAAAACATAAAGTAAATCGTACACAATAAGTAAGTACCTATATAACATTTTTACCTTAGCTCGGAGATAAATAAGTCCATTTTCAGCAAAAAATAGAATCCACTCGTCCGAAAGGACTCCAAAAAGATCTTAAACGAAAACAACTCAGTTTTCTTATAAAACAAGGCGAACGACTCTCCAACGCTCTGCAAGTATTTACTTACCTTGAGTGGCTTGAGTCGGGCAAGTTCATTTGTATTACGAGAAACATAGAAAAAGAATCTGTGTGTAAAAGCGAGAAAATTATCTAAAACATAAAAATACACAACTAATAACAAAGGTTATTTTAATAATTATAATAACTACTTCAATAGTATAAAAATTAATACATAAAGTATAGTAGTTATTAAAATAATTTATAAACTAGCTATTTTATATGAAATTATAATAAGCTACGGAACCCTAAAAACTACGCACTCTCGGCGGCCACAGTTGCGCGAGTTTAATTTAATATTGACTTATCGCAAAACAAACAAAAGTGGAAACATTTAACATTATCGATTACACTCATTCCGATTGCTTCAGAGTAGCATCTTTTAGCATAGCCATAGATAGTATGACTATGAACCACTATATTTCAACTCTAGAATTTTTCATTTTCTACAAAGCAACTATTGAATACGTGTAACGGGAATTCACAACTTGTTCTTTATGATCAAATAATCTAAGTAAGTCAATATGGCGTGTCTTGTCGATCTAGAATTCTTCTCTTTTTCAATTTGTATACCAGAACCACAATGGGTTTTATTTGGAGATCCGAGTGAATGTGTAAGTATGATTACGGTGATAGATATGACATTCGTACAACTGGCTAGCTTGTTATAAAGCTTTTCCATAAAATATTGCTGACAATCGTGGTGAAATAAACTGGGTATCCTTCGCAACTCCCTCGGGTATCTGCACAACGAATTGGCGATCAATGTCGTAACCCTTTTACAAACGATCATATAAACTCGGATTTTATGGACAAACGTGCGGACATTCTCTGTAGTACGGGTAAAGAAATGTAGTTTATAATGTCGATACTTCTTTGCCTGCGCGCCGTGGCCAGAAAAGTTCCTCCTGCCATGCAAAATGCGGGTTCGATTCCAGTCTGGTAGGTGTTCGAATTTGCAGATGTTTGTTACAGATATTTTTAGTGTTTTTATTATGTATAATAAAGATAATATAATTTACGCTACATTCACGAACCCGCACTTGTTCACCGTGGTGAGTTAAAGCCTAATCTGTATCGTCTTATTCTCAATTTTCATTATCAAACTTCAAGTTTATCACTGGGCTTGTTGAATTGTGAATTGTCCAGCAAAATAATCCATAGCCGGTCTGGATATATAAGAAACGAATTCCATAGTTGCCTAAACAAACTCTACGGGAACTCATTTGGGCTCAGTAATCCCGATTGATGTCGGCGATTCGAAAGCTATCTAAAGTTGAATTATTTCCACAAAGGATTCATCCCAGGCATTTCGTTTTGTTCGAATTAACTGAGACAATGCCTCGCCGTAATGCCGAGGAACTGCGTTCACAATTATCGAGTTTTCATTATTATGTTTGCGTTCATAATTCGTTTTGTTTTATGTTGACTTTTCTTTGGGCTAGCTTTACCTACTTTTAACCGACTTAAAAAAGGAGGATTTTTTATGTAGGTATCTCAGTTCACCGATTTCTCAAAAACGACTGGACCGATTTGATAAATTCTTTCTTTATGAAAGAAGAAAAATCTAGATGTGCGCGGCAGGGTTTGAACCCACGACCATCGGAACGAAAGTCGAGTGTTACTTAGCCAGCACGGCTTCGAGGCTTTCGAGGACTTAGGTACTAAATATGTGTTTTATTATTTTGCTGGTCTAGTAAGAGGTCAAGCTAGCCTTCCAGAACTTTGTACAAAGTTGAGCTTTATTCAAAAGCCTCACCGTTTCATGATACAGCGAACATTTCAGACAATAACTCGTTCTATACAAAAACCGCAAGCGTAGCAGAAAGTATCCTATTTCTCATTACGCTTTTGTTGCTTCTGTAGACAACAAGCTTCTGTAAACAACAAAAAATACGCGTTAAGCCTCGAGCAGACCGGATGCGTATACGTACACGTAAGCGTAGACGTGCACGTACCACTGAGTTGTAATGTATGGGAATGTATGAGACAGGACACACCGCTTGGGTAACGTGACATGCGCGTGCAGTGTGTCCTGTCTCATACATTCCAATACATTACAACTCTGTGGTACGTGCACGTCTACGCTTACGTGTACGTATACGCATCCGGTCTGCTCGAGGCTTTTTAATTCAATCATTATAATTATAATTTAAATACTTAGTTACACGACAAGGGCACAGAACATCTCCCCAATGAATCACAATATAGGTGTTGTGGGAATCGGAATAATCACCGCGCATACATGACTATAACTATATAATATAATTAAAGTAAGGGAGGCATGTCTGTGATTCATTTTTGCACCGACCACGATTGTACAAAACATACAAATTTATGTCCATTTTTTTGTTTGTTGAATCGAACCCGGTCGAATTAGAGTCGGTTAAAAAAGCATTTAATTAGGTACATACTCCATTTAATTTTCAATTATTAAGTTAAGTTTACCTAGTTATCGCTTGGGATAGCCACTTGTCTAGGCCGTGTTGCAATACCGTCAACTATCCACAATGGCATATTGTTGACGGCGTGACGTCACAATAGAGTCCCAGACGATTCATATTTATCTACCCGCAGTTCTCTGCGAACTGGGAACTGGAAATTGAAACAGAATGTTGACTGTCTCGATCCAGTTGGTAGGGCTCCGTGCTAAAATGACCCTATCAGAATAACTTTTATTCCTTATTTATATGTACAGTACATAAATACATGTGTAAATTACAAGTAGAAATACTAAACATAACCTACACGGTGCCACTGAAAACCAGCGTTGTGACAATATTATAATTTTGTCACAGCTTTGAAGCTGAGCTGGCAACCGTTTTGTGTCCCTTATGTTTAACGCCTAGTGTTATAAGATGTTATTTGTACACAAATAAAATTTTCTTTCTTTCTTTCTTTCCTCTGCCAATATTTGTCAATTCGGGTGGTACAATTTCTAATAGAGCAGGTTTTGAAATAAATTCTAATTTAAAATTCAATGGAAAAATTATCATTGTAAGTTAAATTGAACGGTTATATGTGAGCCGTTCTTAGGTCATAATAAGTTCCCAATATCCAATATCAATAAGTTCAAGTTCTGATTCCAATTAACCCGTGATCTTCAGTGCGCTTGCATAGAGCCCAATAACGCTGCAAAATCTACTAACATTAGTCGTTGTACAACCTACGCATCAGAAGTAGCTAAACCATCTACTAATATTTTTAGCACGTAATATTGGTTGTAATCATATGACGCCAAATAACGGCCTACTGCTGAGCACAAGACGATAATTGTATTCCTATACATTTATCATCATGATCTAAATTACCAAACCTACGATAACTATAAATAACAATTTTATATTCAAAATAAATCAAAATATTGGCTGACGCATGACAATAACAACATTCGGATTCAATTATAAGACTGAGCTAACATTTTGTGTTAAAAATTAACACCTCTTTAACTGGCTACCATAAATCCTACCTAAAATAATTACTCGACCACGAGGCGGAAGCTAGTTTGAAATAAGAAACCAGCCTCATCGTCAGGTACTTTTACTTAACTTCATCACAATTTGAACAACAGTCATCTAATACACGCTTGTGTAGTTACTTCTGGCACGCGTTCGTGTATTATTTTTGCAGCTAATCCGATTTCAAGAGCGACCTACATCCGAGCCTCCAGGCGCTGCTACTAATTACCTGCTCGTAGCTACCGACATAAGTAGATAATCATACCATGCACTCTGGCGTCATTTAGCTTAGGTATTTGAACTGAACAAGGTTATTAAGGATAAGATTAAAATTGTTTTAAATCTCGGAAAGTCATTTGTATTTCCGAGTGAATAATTTATATTTGTTGTTTATTAAATTTATTCTGTATTTAAATAAAATGTTAATTTAAATTAAATGAAATCAAATAAAAAAATACCACGGTATCATACACATTAACAATAAGGAGCCGTGTTGGCTAAGCTAACTCTACTTTCATTCCCAAGGTCTTGAGGTTTCAACCCTGCCGCGCACCACTAGATTTTTCTGAAATTGTCAGTGACAAAATATTTCTTGAATTTGGCCTTAACTTGGATGTTTATTTTAAACATGGATGTAATTTTACCTTCCATTCGTTCGTATCGTGAATCTGACATTTGTGAGTTTTTAAATTAGCTGATTTATTTCCTCCGTGTGATGGAATCTCAATTCGAGGGTGTCAATGATGGTTTAACAAGATAGATATGTTGTTTTTACAAACGATTTCAGAGATATTGTGTTTATACGCTCCATATATGATACTGATACGATATTGACAAATTTTTACATATTTTTTTCTGTACTTATATGCAGGTATGTACCGCCATAACTCTAAAACAATTCATGCGATTTTGATGAAATTTGGTAGATAAACATTTGGAGGGCTAGGACACAGAATAGGCTATTTAAATTCTTGCTCCAGGTAGACGTGACCCCATACAAACGCGGACAGAGTCACGGGCCCGCTTTTAATATATAATTGTGATTATTTATTTATTATAAGTACTTAATACATATAACTCAAATTATGATTCAACGAAACAAACCATCTGAAACTTTCATCTTTGCCATTCCCCAATAGGTAGCAACGTGATCCTATTTATTTCTACCTCGAAAATACTGCTATAATATAATATTATTTACACGTTTTCACGTAATGTAATTCGTGGCAATCTTCGCGCGGCTCACATTTCGCTTTTTGTAAATCCCTCCCATGTACCCGGTTGTATTAATAACTGTTGCTGTCCTGACTGTTGGGATCTTTGGCAAGTTATGTTAGAGTAGTGCGTGAGCCGTGATGGCTAAGTAGGAGCATACTCGACTTTCATTCCGTTGGTTGCGAGTTCCAACCCCGCTGTGCTGTTGACATTATGTGATTCGTGCCGGCCTTAGAATATAATCTTTCCAATTCTACTAAAGGTGATTTATCACCTTTCGGTAAGTAGCTCCATTTGTATACTGTACCAACTTACCTTGAATACCAAGCGCCCTAATAATGGCGCGCTTATTATTATACCAAATCCTTCAAGACCTAGTTGGTTCTACTGGGGAGACCTGAGCACATATTGATGTGAATTACGTATTGTTGTGATGATGATGATTCTGCGTAGTCTTTTTTTTTTTGCAGTAGGCTTCAGGAATCACGCTTCAGGAATCATAAGCGGTACATTAAGCTCCGGTAGGTTCGGCGGCAGCGCGAACAAGACGGATTGCACTCATATTTCATGTAGCCGCAATTACCTACCTCTGGTGAAATGCTCCAACCTTTCAGAGTTCCGCACAGGATTTTCATTAACTTGTGAACTTTAAAACATATTGAGTTTGGATACGTAAATGTTTCTATAACTTTTAATAGCATCTAAAGTTTGTTTCGGTATCTGCAATGTTTTGAATATTTACGACAAGAAGACAATTCACACAGCAACATAGCCCCGTGGATCTCTGATATACCGTAGATAGATATTTTTTGTTAAACATATTTATCAGAGAACAAATATTTGCAGATAATACAATCATTTTTGTCGCGAGGCGGGAATCGAACTCGCAACCTCTTGCGTTGCAGACAGACCTTCGTTTATCTGACAATAGTGAACTGGATTTGATAAGAACCCTGACCTTAAATTGTACACTCGTTCCTGTCCCTAGTCTCTACCCCGAAAGTGAGCGCGTACTTAGATAGCACATCGCTCTGAACGCAGGGGCATGTACTTAATGACGCACTTCACTTGGTTCTAAATGATCTCTGTGAGGAATAAAGAGGGAATTCTGTTATTTGAGGTTAAGATCTTGGTTAACATCTATCCAAATACATATATTTGTACGCTTTACTTTTAATAGTGAATGTTGGCTCAAATTTTTTACGGAACAAAAATAAAGTAACTTGTTATATATTACTTGTTCGGCTTGAATGTTGTCCAGCAATATTATTTATTGATATACCTAATCGTTTAAAATATCCCGATGAGTAGAATCTAATTTTATATTACAAAATAAGGAAAATGTCATATTATTTATTATGTTCCTGTTACAACAGTGATGTCACGTTTATTATTCATAAGTGAAAAGTGCCTTCATAAAAAATTCAATTTTCCACCTCATTATGAAATGTTCAGAAAAAGACACCCGAGTACTTAGAGGCCATTTAATTTATTCTCAAGTGTCACTTTTAGAAGAATCCCTAAAATTGGACTTCTTAGCATGAAGACATATAGCAAAATAATGATCTAAGCTAAAGTTATAAAACTTTATTAGTTTTAAAATAGAAAAGTCGATTTTCTCATGCGTGTTTTTGTTTGAACATATCCCTGTCGTCTTTGTAGACAAACATGGATTTAGGATTCATTCGTCTCGTGATAATAAAATAATTATGTATTAATGTACTCGTATCTACTCCTCATATTGGCACATTATTTTATACACTTATATTAATAAGTAACTTAACTAAATGAAGAGCCCTCATTCTGACATTTTTAGTTTATGTGAATATACTCGCATCTATTGAATTATGGCCCAATAGAATCTTAAACCTGCTAAAATTACCTTTAAACCTTCTGCTGTTTTCTGACGTCATTTTGTACTTAATTCAACACTCGGCACCATTTTGAACTTTCAGCTTAAAGATAAACAGCTATGTGTGCAATCAACATTTTAATAAATAAATCACCAGACGAACAGCGGCTGCTCATCGTAGTCCGGTTTCTGGCAGACGAGTGCCTGGCAGCGGTTGGGGCAGCACTTCAGCTTGCGGGGGCAGTCGGAGTCGCCGGTGCACATGCTGCTGCAGAGCCAGGGGCCGCGGGGGTACGCGGGGCAGTTACCTGGCTTCACTGGAATAAACAATCAATCAATCATTTATAAATTATTTTCTAAATTTAATTTATTGTTAATTTATTAACTGTGTTATTTTAAGGAGTTTCGTATTGGCATGTAACTGTGTATATAGCTTTCTTATTGGCTGAAATAAATGATTTGTATTTAAGTATTTATAAAATCAAAAGAAAGTGATCGAAGTGTAAATGAAAATACCAATAAATTGATCATTTCATAATTCACGTGGTTTTTAAAGCAACCTCCCGTGCTTGCAAGACACTGTTATTGCATGGAAATGACCCTTAAATCATTCAGACAGTATAAATAACTACATTTATTTAGAACATTACACTTTTAAAATGAAAATATTTTTACAAGCTTTTCCCTTACGGGTTCGATTCCCGCCTCGGAACAAAAAATTTTAAAATCCTCAGATATTTGTTCCGAGTGTCTGGGTGTTATAATGTATACTTAATAAAAAAATAAGTATATCAGAAGTCTAGCACCCGTAAGCTTCGAGCTTACTATGGGGCTATGGGGATAAAGACTATGAAGCTCACCCAAGTAAGTGAACTTCCGTTGAGTGACGGGATCCACGCAGATGTTCCCGCCGCACACGGTGGGGCAGCACAGCTGGGAGCCGCCGCAGGGGGCTTCGGGCCCGCACGCCGCCTCGCACACGTCCACGCTCAACGCGGGCGGGCAGGAGCCCTGGCACGACACTGCTGATATTACGGCACATACTGGAAATATTCATAAATAAATTATATATCTAACAACAATTTGTATGATCTGCAAATATTTGTTCCGGGTGTCTGGGTGTTATATAATGTATAATAAAAAAATCTATCTATGTATGTATATTATATTAAGTTTATCAGAAATCTAGCACCCGTAACACAAGCTTCGAGCTTACCACGGGGCTAGATGTCGCTGTGTAAAATTGTCCAGTAATATTATTTATTTATTTATCTGTATTTTGCAAAAAGATTTTACTATGTTGAGACTATACCACCATTAGAGGATTACCAAACTTGTAAAGCATACAAACAATTTTGTCGCAAGACAGGAATCGAACCGGCAACCTCTTAATCCTTGTCCAAGTGATCTTTAGGTTTTATGGAAATAAAAGACAGAATCTTTAAATCTTGCATCACAGGCAGACCTTGAAGCAGGAAACACATTATTAACATCCGACGCGACGCGACGTGTCGACACCCGACTTGCATCGTGCATATTACCAACACGCGACGCCACGACATACTAGCATTTCATCATCATTTCGCTAAATAAATGCAAACAATTAATATGAAATTGGCATAAAGTGACAGTTCTCGAACGAATGACGCGTGGCGTCGAGTGTTGTCTAGAAACATACTGCGCGCCCACGTCGGATGGCGTGTTTACCCCCACCATGGGCAACACGCAGATCTGGCACGTCTGGATCAGGTGGCGTGTGCGCGCGTGGCGTCGGGTCGCGTGTTCAAAGTGTGTTTCTGGTCTATAGAAAACCATACATTTGATTCGACTCAACACGCATCACGTTTCTTCGGGTGGCGTCGGGTGTTACAAATGTGTTTCTGCCTTTACCCGCGCCGTAATAAACATAATATACATAAATCAATTAAACGATAATACAAGGCAAAGTTAGATTCAACAGAAGTAAGCGTCGTTCAGTGTTCTAAACCAACTTACCAAACACCCGGCTTGTGTGGTGGTTATATCAAATTTCTGTGAGTTATATTTTTTTCTACTTCCTACATAGTTTAATATTTTCAACAAAATATACCAAAGTACAATGCAAATGTTCACATATGTAAGATTGCTTTACCCTCATACGACGATATTACAAGTAAGCACTATTGGGAATTGCCAAGCGGTTTTCGATTTATCAGAATGTCCGTTATGAGGAGTCCTCTTGGGCCCGGTACTATTCAGTCATGATAGCTCGACAGAGTTGTTATTGGCTCAAATACTGGTGAATCGGTGTATAGGGGCAATTCTATATCTTTAGACTTGACCTTTTTCTTTATTTATTGTTTAAACTAATTGGAGTAGATTTTTATAGATTTATAACACAATAACATTATAGGTAATGGTGCCTAAATATGGTTTTTTGATAAATTTAACAAAACATATTCGATATAAAACAGCCTCAGTGCTAATACAATTAACAACAGCATCAAAGTACTCGTAATACTAAACTTCTGTTCCAAATCAGCTCTGTCACGAACCAAACGCGAGTTTTAATTGCCCAAAACTGGGAACAATCATAAAAGACATTATACACAGTACTCACCAATTAGAACACAATACAGTGACATTTTACTGCTCAGCTTTATAACACTCTGGATTCTAATAACTTAAGGTTCTGAGATACACAGCACGAAAATTTAAACTTGTATTAATTCTTTTAAATATATTTTAACAGTTAAATGAATGCTTTATCCAGCAGAAAATAAAGTAATTAAAACAAATATCACTTTATAAAATCGAATTTAAATACTTTTGTAGAGTAAGAAAGTAGGTCTTTGTAAATGTTCTCTGCTGTGATTAAGCTTGAATTAATCACTTTAATTACGTAGGAAAATTAAATAATCTTTGTTAAAACAGAATATTATTTATCAATTCAATATTCACGCGACGCACTGCTCAGGAAGATTACTGACTTATTGGCTTTATATGTTTACTTTATTATATCACGATCTTATAATAGGTATGAGCCAAGAGGATAATTTATAATTACATGGAAATGTTTTTTGTTCTTTTGGACGGAGCATTGAGGACAAAAAGCTTTAAATAAACTTTAATAGTTCAAGGACTTCTTGCGTCAACTCTTGGAATTCAGAAGACCTTTGCCCTTGAATTTATCGTTATAATTTAAAATGTAATCATCATAACTAAAACGGGAAAATCAGTGGTGTGAATTGACATAAAATGACATAAAATTTACTCAAGAATACAATAGAATCAAGAATTTTATTGGTGTGAAAAAATTGTCTGAATTTGAATCAAATTTTCTTATACAGCTTCTTCTTATATAGCTTATTCTTGAACAGAGTAGAAATTAACGTCAAAACTAATATAAATAGATCTAAGAACTAGGGTCTTTATTAAAATTCTAAATATACTTACACAGAACTATCTTATTTCTCTGTATGTATAGGTAATTCGAAGAACGGAGATAAGTTATACCATCGCGCACGTTTCTGCTATCGCGTCTTGTATTGGGTTCATTAGCGCAACCGCTAAGCAACACGATTGAGGAAATAGTATGGATTTACTGTCAGTTATGTTGAGCCGAGTGGTTCTGGACTACGATAAGTACCACCTTATCTCTTCCCACGCTTTTACACCACAATAAGTCGAGCTGCAGTGCCGTTATATGTCCTGTATCTACAAACTTAGTGCGATCCGTGAACGTTTTTGCTCTTTATCAATATTTTGGGATTTAACTTAAAATGTATAATAGTGATGCTCTGAAAACTAGTGAAAACAGTTCACCTAAGACCTTGTTGATAAAGAAGGTCAATGGGCTTATCGCCTGGGCCTTGATTTATTTAGCAAGGTCACGTCACCAAGCGCAAATAATTTAGATTAAACTATTTATATTTAGTTTAAATCAAAATCATAATATGAATCTTGAATTTGATCACATGAATCATTAAGTCTTATATATCTTAGAATAAGGTGTATCTCAGAATAAAAAGGTGAGTTAGTTAAAAACGAACATTCATACAGTCGTATGAAATAAGCCGGCGTATAAATGACCGGGATTGAAATAGCGCCAAAAGCAAGCGACTAACTGTAAACAACCAAATAAAGACCCTTTTTGATAGCTTTAGTTTCAATAAAGTCCACCCCTTACACATGTAGGTACAAATAAGCAACTGTCCGACGCCACAACTAATACCAGTTCACTCCATCAATGAGTTCCTGCGTCCTCACATTCTTATCCAAGAGCCGGCATCAATTTTGTGAAGGTATATAACTGCTGATAACTGCTAGCCTGAAAAATGAAGATGAAAAAAATATTTATTTACATTAAAATAACAATTAAATCTAGTAGACATAATCAGCGGACTCCACTCTACACTAGACAAAACCTTTTAACATCGTCTGGCAGAACAAAAACTATATTAGACTTAAATTTTTTTAGAGTGAGAGATATCTAAAATAATTAAAACAGAACCATATGATGCTGGGTGTATCCACCTGATAGAAGATCTTAACATGTGTTTAAACTGTTTAAGTTTTGAACCTCAAATACCTTCCCAAAATTGGTGGCAGTATCCCGCACTATTCAAGAACCAACCACCCATAATCCTAGCTCAATGAAGGCCCGATGGGATTATCCTTTCTGAATGAGCTCCGGCCACAGATATATTTCCTACAGGTTGCCCTTTCAGACCTACCTCAGCCAATTATAATTGGACGCTGCATCTTTCAGTCCAGTAATTTTTGGTGAACACCTTCCCAAGGGATGTTAGGGCGGGTCAACCACGAGATTATACAAATACAATTTTGGCACATACCTTACGTTTTTAGATAACTATTTAGATCAACACACTAATTAGAACAACCTTGTTAGGTTGAAAATAAAACACCGAATAATAATTAAAAAGCAAGTATTTAGCGAAAAGGTTTATGCATAAGCATAGGCACCCCTATTTATTTTCCCACTGCTAGGAAATAGTTTCTAAGTGAGGACAGAAGGATGAATGGATATACGTTTGATACAAAACACTTTAAAACGGTTAAAAATGATCATTACTATGCCTATTATTATATTAAGCTTTTGTATTACTTAGGTAGATGCCTATTGCTTATTTTTATCATTCGCAGCCTGTAGCACAACAAAAGATTGACACCATTAACATTTAGGCAGCAAACAATAGACCCAACACGTGTACCCAACCCTAACAAGAATGAAGACATGATATATGGAATTTCATCCTGAGAATAGCTGGTCCCTTCCGGAATCCGTACAGGCCTTGTCTATGTAACTTTAGATAAACTTTACCACAATAAGTAGGCTGCTCCGCACATTATAAGGCATGGCAGTGTAAAGGAGTATTTATATTACAGGGGGGCTAGCCAAGTAGTAAAGTAATTCGATCATCGCCATCGTTACAAAATGTATGGATTTGACATAAACCTTCGATTAGTCACGTGATCTTATTCAAAAATTTACATACATTTCTATTACTTTTGACAATTAACTTCGCTATCTATTCGGTTCTCTCGAGATTTTCTAGCGTTCGCTAAATAGCTGTAGAATCGTATCGAATCAAAATGGCGATTTCATAAACAACAGCTAAGTAGATGTAAATAAAGTGGTTTGCTTTGAGAATCTAAAAATAATTTTAATTTGTTCAAAATGTATACGATGCGTTTATTGTAATCAGCCAAAAATAAAAATGTTTGGCTTAGACGCCAAACAAGATACTTAGGTACCTTTATCGGCAGAATATGGAAAGTATTGGCGAAATGCAAGAAACATTATTTATGGAGCATTTTAGACTCAGCAAAGCATTATTTAATAAGCTTCCAAGTGATATTCATAATTTCTTATTTATTTGTGTTGTTTGTGTCCTTTCTTTAATAAGTGTTTTGCTAGTGCTATAATAGGCACACATTTCATAGTATAAGTCCTTATTCATAAAACCATTGTTTTTTTGTTATTTTAATGTTGACTGTGCCTAAATAAATAAATAAATCTTTAGGATTTTATGGAAATAAATGACTCAAATATTTAAATCTTTGCCGTGAGTAAAGCAACAGTAATCAACCTCATAAAAAGGATCTTATTAAAATGATTTGTCTAATCTATTAAATTATAAATAAAAGTACACGGTTAAAGTTAGAAACATATTTTATTTTTAAACAAAGTACAATTTACCTTTAGTCTTAAGAATAATAGTATAGTCATAGCAGTATCAAACTCACAAGGCGCTCTTTATTTGTACAAAGACGGCTCGTTGTGGATGGTTGTTTGTTACGTTGGTATCACACAAAATCACTCGCTACCAAGCTGTAGGTACATAGCTGTATAATGCCGTCTCTAGCCCTAATATTGTTTAAGTAATATTTGGAAACGGCCGAGGACATTATTGCGGTCATCTTTCACCTTCACCTTACGGGCTTCAGTCTGTGTCTGTCTCTCCTCCAACTGGTTGAGTTCTTGGTGGTGATGGAGTAGATTGCAGCAACTATTTATATAGAAAATCAGCTATTTTAAGTTATTTTCGTTAGATAGGTTGGTCCTAAGTCCTAAGTAGTCCTAGGTAGTTTTATTTGTTTATTTACGTTATCTTCTTTTATTTTACTTCCCAGACTTTCCATGACAGATGCGTTTCATTTAAATTTACAAATAGGTTTTACTGTAGTAAATGAAACAATTTTTATTTCCCTTTCAACGTAATAACCATGCGGTAAAATATAAGAACGTTGCTTAAATTATCAAAAACAAAATATAATAAGCCTCCACACGCAATGAAAACATGAGAACCTTTTCTTAAATTTAATTGAATATGTATTAGTTTTTCGTAGACCGGAACGTAATGTCTGAGCGTTGTCATTTGACCTATGACATCAAACATAGACAAAACGCCGCGGAGTTTAGCCTACATGCGTATCGAAAAAGCTTGAGGTTTGATAACCAACCGAAATTCGTCATGGTTTAAGCGATAGCAAAGTAAGTAAGTAATTTGTCAGTTAGCGATGGCAATATGTCTAGGGGCCCAGGAATGCGTAAGGACAATTTGAAGCTCACGATATGCGCCTACACAATGTAATAGAGATTAATTTGTTATTCTTTGAAAGAATAGGATATTTTGCTGGTTTATTATAAAAAGGATATATTTTTGTACATAACATTTATTGGATTGCTTATAATAAATAAACCCTGCAAATACAAAATACATATAAAATTGTAACTTTATTACAATGTTACGACCCTAAAATTTTACTCAAACGATTTTTAAATCCAGTGAATCTATACTAAAATAACATCTGATCAAGTAAAGCTATAAGCGGCTCGCGGGTAAATAATATATTATACACATTTGCAAGCTAGCAACACATTTGAACGGAACTAACAAAGACAGATAATAAGGTCAACGTGGTAATGTCTATCCGCTCCGCGACCCAACTAAGCATCAATTTAAATCAAAACATTGCAATAAAGACATTTTATCATCACTTTATATACTGGTCATCTTTCACAGTCGAAGCAGTGATAAAACCGTCCAGCCATTTTGAAATTACTGGTATATTTTCTTCAGACCAAGCTGCCTCCTCTTTTATATTCTTCATGTTCTTCACGATGAGGTGTTCTGCTGAGCCGAACTGTCCTCCGTGAGAAGAATAGAATTTGGAGACGGTTTCGAGGTCTTCAGAAGTCTTGAATTGAGATGTCGCAGAGGAGATCAGATTGTCCCATAAGTTGTGGTTGCTTGCGTACCTGGAAGATTAAAAATATGTTTTAAAAAACGGTCTTAAATCTCACGATGAAGTTTCTCTCTCAATTAATTGAGATTATTAAATTAATTTACTTAGACTAAATTGATGATTTTCTTTCTTATTTCGATTCATAAATTAAGATCACGTCATCAATCAATTTTGATAAATTAAATAATATTTAGCTTTATTAAATATTATGGAAATTTTGTAACACTATTAGGTAGGTACTTACTTATCTTTCAAAAACTGGAAGTTACTGTCCAAATGCGCTAAAAGCGTAGAGTAACCCTCGTAATTCCCTGTCAGCATACTGAAGATTAAGAACAGATCAGTCTCGGTGAAGTTCCCATTTCCTTCGATCAAGGTTATATTCAAAATCCTCTGTACCCTCGAGGTGACTATGGGGCAACCAGCAAGAGTCTTCAGTAAGTAGGTTCTCTCGCTTTGTTGCCTTGAGGGAGGGAAGTTGATGACTCTTTGCAGGGCGAAGTCCCATTCTTTCTGGGTTCCATATTTGAAGACTGGGCAGAAGTATTTGGTTGACACTCTGTGGATAACATTAATTTGATTTTAAAAGGGTTTATGTTTGAGGAAGATAATGAAAGGTTATTGAAGTAAATCTATACTTAGACTATCTTAAACTATGTTTCTACCGACTACAGCTTCACATATTAAATGAACCTACGAATTATAAAATATTATCTGACTACCAGGTGGGAATCAAAAAGCTGTAATTTTGCTCTTTACACCATATTGCAATATTAACTTAGCAAAGGATAATTTAAACCATTAATAATCCCACTGGCCTGATTCCAACTTGTTGATTCGCTTAAAATACACAGACAAAATAACACGCTACGTAATCTTGAAAGGCTAGATATCTTCCCTACATTAATTGCTGATATAACTTTTCACTTAACTTTAAGTATCGTTATGAAAAAGATATAAGAGGATTTTGAGAGGAGAGATAGTGAAGGAAACCTATTCATATGATAATATAAGAATGAATTCAAGGCGAACCGCATTCAAATCTTTCCCGACCAGCGGCTACGAAAACAATATAAGGATTAGAGAGTTCAACTGAAGCATTTCCTCTATCCACAAAATACGATTCATTCGCTAGTTCGGGCAAAAAGCTAACGACTTTTATGTTCGTGTTTTTGTAGAGCATCATTAGGACACTCTGGTCAAATTGGCAGAATTTAATCTAATTTAATAATAATGATTAATGACAATATTATATTACATCCCACACATATGTGGCTTAACAGTGAAGGCAAACATCGTGACAAAACATATTTAATCTTTCACATAATGACATTCATCAAACTGCACTTGGCCTAACTAATCTCTCTCGACAAGAGAGAAATCTTTGTGTTCCAGCATTGGGAACTTAAATAGGTGTAGTTATGAGACTTACGGATTCCCTTCATCAGGGTTCTTAGCCTGCATCCACTTCCCGAACTGCTCCTGCGCTTCCTTAATGCAGGGCTTGTACCCGGCCGTGCAGAGAACTCCCTTTGTTCTCTTACAAAGAGAGCTCTGGCATGTCTCCTCTCCCTCTCTCTCTTCCTTCTTCAGTTCCTCGTACAGGGGAATCAGAAGGATTCTTACGAATTTCTGTTGAAGTAATGTTTTTTTTAAATTAATCACACAAGACACTTACAACGAAGAAGTTAGTTTAAAAGTTTAATATTGAAATATTACCTTGAAATAAAACCTTGAAATATTAAATGATTTAAAAAAAGCGATAGGGTCGACGCACACGGGCCACACAAGACAGCCACAAACGCCGCCACGAGAAGCTAGAAGCGGCTACAAAGGTAGCTGAAGCACGCGACAGCCACTTGTGGCCGGTGGTCGACACTTGCGGTCGGTGGCTGCTACTTTTTTTAACCCCTGCGTGCAGTATCATAATGGACTCTGACGAAGAAGGTTTAATTGCACTACTATTGATAAAAAGACGTCGTCGTAGAAGACGAAACCGTAGTTATTGGATACATTCAATTTTAACGAATGAACACAAATGCAACGAACATTTCGATAATCTTGTAAACCATCTTAAAAAGTTTTTCAAACATTTTCGTTTAAGTATAGGTACGTTTTGGGAACTACACGCTCATTACACAGGTTAACAGCAAGGGAGAGAGGGGCGCGGAATCGCGTGAGTGGCGTGTGGCGGCGTTTAGTGGCCGATGCGAGCCACAAGAAGCAAGCTGCGACGTGGCGTGTGGCCGCCACCGGCGCCAACCGTGTGCGGCGAGTCCATATAAAATATATGAAAATTACAGGAAATATGCCAGTGGCGGCGTTTTGTGGTTGTGGCCGTTGGCCTCATACAATACAGTGCATAACTCACATTAAACTTCTCCTTAACACAGGGACAGATCTGCCTTCCAATATGATCGATCATGACAAACATCGAGTCCCAGACGAGCACACTCCTCTCCTTCCTGAGGAAGTTGGTCATGTCCATGGCGGTGGCGAAGGACAGTTCGCCCGCGTACGCGAGGTTCCACGCGTCGTGGTGCAGCTTGGCGCGCGTCAGCTCCGGGATGGTGGTGCGCGCGTCGCTCTGCAGGTACTGCGAGATGAGGTGCCAGTTGTGCGCGTCGTAGTTCACGGGGAACGGACCTGAAAGTAATTAACCATTGAAATTATGTTATTCATCTGTATTCATAAATCATAAATCTTCTACTTTCAAAACAAGAAAGATGTGCCTATTTAATTATCATCTGCGTTGATTAGTTTGAGACTATTGTTTGTTTATTATTTGAATTTGAAAAATATATAAGTAAATCTTTCGAGAGTAGGTAGGGGTACGGGCGCAAGTATTTTAAATTATGAATAAGAAAAATAATAAGAAAATTCTGTTCACATAATTTCGTAAAATTTCAGGGGACCAGGTAACACCGACCAACTCATAACAATAGAAATCTAGAGACTGTCTTACCAATTTCTTCAGGATTAACGATGATAAACTGGTCCTTAGCTGGCTGATTGTTGATCTTCAATTGTTTATCCTTGGTCCAGACTTCGGGCGTGGTCTTGGTGAAGTCCAGCCTGTCCTGTCTGATGATGACGAGGGGTACCCACCAGCTCATCTGGGCTGCGTCGGGAACGTCGTGGGGACGCTCGCGGAGGTACACTTTCTGGTGGAAATAACCAATTTTTGTGTTTAATATTAAAAATAATAATATTTTAATATGTCGAAATATAACTTACCAGGCGGGTAAGTAAAGGGAAAAATCGAAGAAAGAAAAAATGAATTGACTTAAACCAATTTAGCTTTCACGTTAAGTACTTCAACATAACGTTATTTAACTATACTTAAAACAAAAACTTAGTTATTATAAATAGTTATGTTGTCTCTGGATAGTCTTAAGGCTTACACACGGTTAAAAATTCGCCGCTTTCCTGCCTTATGTATAATGATAAGTTTCGTAGACCAACCTGGGTAGCGACAAGGCTATTGTCGTCATAGTTCCTGGTGATGGTGACGAGGGGCAGCCTGTTCTTGTCGACCCAACTCTTGGCCACGGTCTTGGCGTCCACGGTGGCCGGCATTGTCTTGCCTTCCACCGCCGCGGCGCTTAGGGCACTCCAAATGTCATCGCTCTTGAATGTCTTCAATTTTCTGTAGTATGAATTTCAAATATTTAGAGGGAAATTGTACAGTCCTTGGTCGAGGTTGTGTAAAAGTTTATTAAAACACTCATCCAATAAAACTAACAGATAGGTACTCGTATAAAAAAGAGGAAAATATGGCTCTATACGTTAAATACTTTAGTTTTATGTTTCTTTCTAAGTGAATTTGTAAATTCTTAAGAGAAATAAATATCTTAAATGCGATAAAATTAACTTGATCAATACTGTTTTTAGGTACAAAACCTAAAATCTCAAACTTAAACTCAATAGTTGGTTAGTATGTAGCACTAAGGCTAGGCGCGCACTAGGCAGCCTGGCTGCGCAGCCAGGCTGCGGCAGCCAGAATATTTGCGCAGCCAGTTATAACAGCCAATTTCAATTTCCCGAATAAATTTATCTTTATCGAAAGTCATCTTGTCAAAGTTCGGAACGCGAAATACATCTGGCTGCTACAACTAGTGCGCGGAGACTGACAGCAGCCACATACATTCGCCTACACACGTTGTGGCTGCGTGCAGCCAGCTGGCTGCCGTGCAAACAGGCGCGTTTTGTTGGCTGCCGCAGCCGAGATTTCGTGGCTGCCTAGTGCGCGGGCTCCTATACAACGTCATATGTTTTACTGGCTGCCGCAGCCTGGCTGCCGCAGCCAGGCTGCCTAGTGCGCGCCTAGCCTTAAAGTTAGTAGTTGGTAAGTAGCATCAATAGTAATAAAATCTCACCGGGATTCAAGGAAGCCCTTGATAGCTTTTTCAAAGGTGTTTCCTCCCATGGTGTAGTTGAACATCCTCAAGAGCAGCTCCAGCTTGGAGCAGGTGTCCTCCTGCTTCATGCCGGTGATGCGCGAGTACGGGTACCGCTTGCTGAACTCGTAGTACATGCTGTATAGGTACTGCACCCTACCTTCTAGCTCTGAGGCTTGGTTTATCTGTAAGATATGGGACACACTATTATTTTTCACAGTTTTATTATTAAGGCGAAAGCTTGTGAGTATGTATGTTTGTTACTTCTTCAGGAATGGCTGGAGAGAGTTTAATAAAACTTGGTATGGTGTAAAACCTAAACTCTGGATTAACACATTTTCCTATTTAAAATACTAAAAGTATGGCCATAAAGAGCGCAGGACAGATTGCCGATGGGGATTTCAAAGATTTAAAATGGAGTCCGTGGATTGGCAAACGCATCGGACGTCTACAAACAAGATGGAAATCTTTTATGCCTATGTCTACAGGTCCAACGGTGGAAAAGATGATGATGACTAAGGAGGTTACCTGTGAAGCAATCTCCCAAGCGATGTACCCGGCAAGAGCCTTGTTTAGATGCGCGTCGGACCACCACGCCGGCGTCGTGAGCCCGCCCAACCACTGGTACGCTATCTCCTGGGCCAGTAGGTAGTGCCCTTTGTACGCGAGGTCACTCTCTCTGTAATACAATACACGTACAATATATTTATTCACGTCAAATCAATACAATCATCTCCGTGGAGCCCGCGATGACGTCGTCCTCATCTCTATAAAGTCGGACTTCCCTAGTCTACTAGATTCTTGATTGAGTGCTAGTATACTCAATTTGTAGTCCTTTGCAACGTGTTCATCATCATCGTCGATGGCTGATAGAATGAAGAGGGGGCCTATGTCCAGTAGACTGATGGGCATAGGCCTTCCTTAATGATTTCCACGTATTACGGTCGGATGCAACATGCTACATCGACAAAATAAACCAACAAATGTTGCATGTCAATAATTAGAAGCTGTTGTTCATTTACCTTTTGGCAGTGTCAATGGACTCATTTTGTATACTCGTAATTTGAAATGCGAATAAAATTAAAAAATTCAACAGCGCAGGACTTCCTCTGTCACTCATTATCCATTTACCAAAACCATTCATGACAAGTATGAGCAATCACGTTCACGTCAGCCCATTGAGTGAAGAAGCGGCAACAATCGTCGCCTGACAATGCTTGTCTGGACGTGGCCTTCGTCTATCGTCTATTGTAAAGCTATTGGCAGATATTATTGGCCTGGTACGATTCGATGACATCCTTCATAAATAGCGATTATTGAATTAAATGATGAACTTAGCGAATTACACATGTCCTTCAACTTTTCAAAGTGCTCAGAACATGCCAGTTTCCTCACGATGTTGGCCTTCACCCTTAGCGCACGTTTTTTAAGGCGCACATTAATGTATTATATATTCAAGAATACATTTTTCAAGATGAAAAATCCAAACTGCGTGGCGGGTTTGAACGCAAGACCCTCGTACTTAAGTTCGATGTGCTCTTAATTAGCCTCAATAGAGCTAACTTACTTGAATACAATGAGCCCCCAGTTGTCGGCCGGCTTGACGCCCGTGTAGCCCGGCAGCGCCACGATGTCCAGCTTCCTCAGCGGCAAGGGCACCTGCCAGAACTTCTCCACCTTCCGGTATATCGTCTCCAGCTTGTTGTTGATGTCTTCCAGGGCCTCCATGAACTCAGGGCGGGCCCAGACGCGAAGAACTAGGGACAGAACATAATGAATTGATACGAAGGGCTTGGAAAAATATTATGATTTTTTCAAAACAACCCACCAAATCTTTAAAGAGTTTCGCAGTCAGTTCTTGATTTATTTTCCTACAGCTTGTTTCTATGTTACAACCTTCCCGAGTAAGTAGGTACGCATGCTAGATATATTCAGATTTTATATGACCTTAGATATAAAATACTATATGGCACTGTTACATGAGATTTGTGAATAGCTTCTGTAGATGGTTGCCCCAAAATGGCGATCACACAAGTAACAGCTTTATAATTTTGCAAATTCATAAATCACTTGACACTAGCAAATTGCCCTTCATTAAATTCAATTTAAAATTAAATAAGGTTCGTGTCCTTCGTGTATTGCCCGTTTATCTCAATATGAAGGAAATTGCCCTTCATTTAGCTCAGGGTCCGTTTTAAATACTAGAATGCTAGCTTCTGTAGATAGCAACAGATAGTTGTTTAAATAACCATTACTACTCTAGAATCTATCAACTCTGGGTAACAAGTTAACATTTTCGGCATTGGATAGATAATTAGCATTCAGGGCTCACCTTGAGAATCGTTTGTTCCAAGGCGCAATTAGTTTCCATGTTATCAAAGGTTCGTGATGATAAGGAGTATGCCTACATAAGGGTCTGAACTGAATAGTAATGCGGTGGCAGATTTCGCAAATTATTGGTTTAATCTCTTTTAAGTTTAATTAGCGCATTTAGAATTATAATTCATACAAGTAATAAATATTGTTGGGCAATTTACTCAGAAAAATATAGCCTCAAGGTAAGCTCGGAGCTTGTGGTGAAAATAAACGAATATAGATACCAAGTACACATACCACTTGCCCGCGTTTTAATTAACTTTTCCGTGATATAGTGCATTTTCCGCGGTAAAAAAAGCCTATGTATTATTCTGATAAGCTATAGTTGACCACCCGCGCCAAATTAAATTTCCCATTCTTATGAAGATTAATCAAAATCCATTCATCAGTTTTTGGGTTAAAGAGTAACAAGCACTCCATACATCCATTCTCACAAACTTACGCATTTATATTTTATAACTTACAGATATGTGATCCTCCATTGATGCCAGGATGCTTGGTGAAGTCGTCAAGAAGCTTGAGATCAGCGATGACGAGGCCCAGGGTGTAGGTGGGCATCGGCGGCGACCGCTCGAAGATGTCTCGCACTGCGTCCGGCTCTCCCTCTCTGTAACATCATGGTCATCAGAGATCGCTTTTAGAGATAAGGTCGCCAATTGTCCCATTATCATATTTTGTATCTAGCTAGTTACGAGTATTATTTATGTTATTTTATTATGTAATGGTGTAGGTAGGTACAATAAAGTATTTCTTTCTTTCTTTCATCATCATCCCAGCTGTCGGACGTTGCTAGTGAGACAACAGGATTTTTAGTAAGCTTAGGCCACTGTGAACCAGTAGCCTACACCCAGATCATCTGTCTACCTTGTTGGTGGCAGACCTACGCTGTGTTTGCCGATCCGCTGTCTCCAGGATTAAGAATTATGATTTTCCAGGTCACCCCCCGATTCCTGCATGATTTCCTTTCTTATGCCAATTGGACCCACTCTCTTTCAAAGGTTTTAAGTTTTAGTATCTGCCGCTACGCCATACTCTGTTGTTGCTCCTTTACTAGCTATATTCGTCCTAAAGTCCTAACAGATACGGCAGACAGCAACAACTACATATAATCTTGTTCTCTAATTACTTACATATTCTCTGTTCTAATAACCTCCATGTTGCTAAGGGCCACCATGTTTTTGGGCCGCACTACGCTGAGGTCAAAGGGTGTCTTGTACCCCGGCTCGTCGAAGCAGGGGAACATGAGTCTGGCGTTGTTGGGACGAAGTTGAGTACCCGCTACCATTCTGAAGGGAAATAATCTAATGAGTTCTATTTATTGTATTTGAATAAGATAATTTAAATAAATAAATATTTCTATTTAACATTAAAAAAAAAACCAAACGCCCGAGACAAATATCTGCAGATTGAACAAACATTTGTTCCGGATATTTCCGTAAACTTTATTTGCCTTTTTAACAATTATGTAACCAATTTGGCTTAGTTTGAGTCTGGCAGATGTTTATAGTAATAAGATTTGTACATAAATATAAAAATACCTAAGTAAAAAAAAATATTGCTGGACAATTCACACAGCGACATCTAGCCCCATGTTAAGCTAATAATTGTATATTTTATGATAATTTACGTTTGATTACCTCTCACTCTCCTCAACATTATAAGTGGCCTTGAAGAAAGCCTCAGTGCGGTCAGTGTTGAGGTCTCCCCTGAACGTGAGCTGGAGGTAGCCCACCGAGGACTTGGGCACCGTGGAGGCCAGCTGAAGAGTCGCGATCGGCTTCTTGAAATCCATCTCCACGGAACGAACGCCGATGCTTTTCTTTTCAGCACTGTGGAAGAAAAAAAAATATTCTAGGCTATTCACGCAGTGGTTAGGTAACACACTTATTTTTGTAAATATGTTAGGATATCAGGAAGAGCTTTGCAGAACATTGGAAGCGGTTTGCAGAACATGCAAACTGATCCAGCAAGAATCAACGAAGTGCTCCTATTATAAATTCGGTCAGTACCTAACACAGTACGTAAGTACACAGTAAGTACAGTAAGTATTCGAATTTTTATAGTTGGTACTATGCATCAGTACCTACACGTAACTAATATGATTTTATTGCTAACTGTTACTAATAAGGCGTATAAATTTCTGCAGGTAAAATATAAGAGTACTATATGATACGCATTCCAAGGCCTTTACATCTAAGCTATTTCTGTTATTCATTTATAAAATTTTATTCTTTCTGATTTTGTGTTTCATTATAATAGATTTTGTCAATAAATGTAAATAATATAAATGTGTAACCCGCGCAGATAGAAAATCGATTTGAAAATGGCGGCGGGTACGTATGGTACGATTGGCAAAACAAGGATAAAAGTATAGATAGCGATAGAGAGTGAGCGAGAACGCATGCGAGCGGACGCCATTTACAAATCAATTCTTTAAGTGCGCGGCTTATAAGTACTTATAATTCTTTACCATAACGTTATCAGTTTTATTATAGTATACCTACTTACCCCTTCAACACCACAACTTCTTGCTCCAAGATCTTCAACTGCGGCCCACAATGCAGCGCGACCTCCTGCGAGTCTTGCAGCCAGGTTACATTGATCCGCACCGTTCCAGTAAAGTAGCCGTCTTCAAGATACGGCTCAAGGGTCAAGTTATAGCCGGTAGGCTCGACGATCTTCTCCAGACGACTTTCCATAGCGAGTCCGTACGCATTGTTGATGTCGATGCTGCGGGTTTTGATGATGTGGAAGGCTCGAAGGTTCTGGAAGCGAGAATGGAGTTCTTAAGACTTGAAAGAAATCGGTAAATCGTACCTACATACATTTTCCTGTAATCGAACCCAAAAACACCCATTTGGTACGCCGCGGGCCTTCACCAGCTCTGACAAAAAATTATAGCGACATTGAGTCATGGTCTCAACAATAAGATGCTTGTAGATATGCCCTAGTTTTGCCCTTCTAAACCAGTCATAGTACCTACTACAGATAGATACTAATAACCTAGACAAATAAGTAACTGTCTAAATATTGTTATGTATTTTATGGTTGGAACATCATTTATATTGTTTTATGAAAATTGTTAAACATGTTTCCACGACAGTTGAAGATACACCTCGTATATTATTATGCAATAAAATATATAAAGCGCTCTACACACCGCCCGCCGGCATAGCCCGGCGGCTCAACCCGCCGGCCTTATTTTGTAGGCCGCCGGCTTTATTTAGTACAAAATAAGGCCGGCGGGTTAGGCCGCCGGGCTGTGCCGGCGGGCCGCCGGCTTTGGTGTGTAGAGGCCATTATGTCACAAGTTGTGACCGTGGCTTACTGTTCCTTAAGTACCTACATTATATTCTTTACCGAGGGATATTATATCAATACTAATATTATAACGATTCGAAAAATTCCTTCAGTCTTGGATAGTAGGTACGTTTATCGTGGAAGGCTATATAAACTTTATACATATGTATTGATAACATAAAAATAACACTAGCGTAATCTGTCGACGGGACCGTTTATTCCAAACAGTTCGATCAGTAGTTCGATTGTCGAACTGTTTGGAAGTTTTTTTTCCAAACAGTTCGACTGACGCATCGAACTAGTTGGAAACGTGTATTTTATTCCAAATAGATCTACTAACTCCGAAGTACAGTCATCGATTTACGATGCGCAAAGATGTCGCATCGATAATTTTGCATTAGGCGCGTCCATTTAGGATCTATAATATTATAATTTCAATTCGCGTTTTTTTCTTACCTTGAATATAATACTAGCAAAATCTATATCAGGTACCAGGGTAGCAAAAACTAGAGGTAGGTACGTAGATTGAAACCGATGATTTTCGATGACAGCTCCATAACTACTCATCCTAGAAAGTCCGTTTTGATTTCAAACGAAAGGTGTTAATGAGACCTCATTTTTCGATGACAGCTGTCAAAATCAAAACTGTCATATCTCCGTAACTACTCGTCGTAGAAAGTCCGTTTTGATTTCAAACGAAAGGTGTGAGATCGATGACAGCTGTCAAAATTAAAACTACTAAATAAAAACTTAAAAATATCTCAAAAACATAGTCTGTCCGCCGCGCCGTATAAATATATATTGTATAAAATTTTTGATGAAAAGATAGAATATTTATTGAGAAAGTTTTATGTACTACAGGTACATAAAACTTTTACTACTTTTACTTCGGAAAAATATGTTATTTATAGGCGAAAATATATAAAACGAGGGTAACGCCGCTTTATTGTAAAAGACTCGACAACTGAAAAAAACAGATCTATTCCACTATTTGAATATATTGCAATATTTTTTTGAAAATAAAGGTCTCACTATAACACCTTTCGTTTGAAATCAAAACGGACTTTCTAGGATGAGTAGTTACGGAGATATGACAGTTTTAATTTTGACAGCTGTCATCGAAAAATGAGTTCTCATTAACACCTTTCGTTTGAAATCAAAACGGACTTTCTAGGATGAGTAGTTACGGAGATAAAACAGTTTTAATTTTGACAGCTGTCATCGAAAAATGAGGTCTCATTAACACCGTTCGTTTGAAATCAAAACGGACTTTCTACGACGAGTAGTTACGGAGATATGACAGTTTTGATTTTGACAGCTGTCATCGAAAAATGAGGTTTCATTAACACCTTTCGTTTGAAATCAAAACGGACTTTCTAGGATGAGTAGTTATGGAGCTGTCATCGAAAATCATCGGTTTCAATCTACGTACCTACCTCTTCATAGTTTTTGCTACCCTGGTACCTGATATAGATTTTGCTAGTATTATATTCAGCGTAAAAAAACGCGAAAACAACTAAATAAACCCGCCCAATGCAAAATTATCGTATCCGTTTAGTTATATTTTTCAGTATATCTATTGGATTTTTTTAGTTATAATAATTTGTAATAAGTGATCCTTCAATGAGGATATAATATCGAGAAAGGATTTACTATATCATAACAAAAAGGACAATTCCTTTCAAGATACAAATGCATTGAAAGTTACATTTCCGACTGTACCATAATAATCATAGTAGATCTATTTGGAACTAGTTTGGAATAAAATACATGTTTCCAACTAGTTCGATGCGTCAATCGAACTGTTTGGAAAAAAAACTTCCAAACAGTTCGACAATCGAACTACTGATCGAACTGTTTGGAATAAACGGACGGGACGCCTAGTTATGACATAAATCCTAAAGATCACTTGGACAAGTCAATAAATACTAGAATAGTATAATAGAAGACGAGCACCAACGTACATAACATGATCTATATCAGATCACATAATAGAATCAAATAAATAGGTATGGAATAAATTGATATAATCATCTTCAAGGATGCGCGGAGATCGCAGTTATTTGGCTTAGGACACTACTGTGTCCTGTGACGTTGCTGCTTGTCATCTGGGGAAACTGCCTGAAAGTGATGCGTAACGCATGGTAGCGACCCCATTGCGATCCAATGCTGGGACACCGCTCTCACAGGGACTTATCTCTTGGAAGAGAGATAAGGTTTTACATCTCCTTGGGAAGTACCTTCTCCCGCTGCGCCAGAGTCAGTAACAAGCTAATAGTTATCACTAACCTTGTCTGGTGGCATCGATTGGACCCCACTCAGCGCCAGAGCCACAAACATTAGCGATAAGGGTAACATGGCTGCTGAACCTGCAAAGAAAGGTATCGATTAGAAAAAATTGATTGTACCGATATTATATATCTTACTAGCTGACCCCCCACGGCTTGGCACACTGTATTGCCTTGTTTCTTACCTTTTAAACCTGGGCTAGTTCGACAATTTTAAAACCAATAACACCTAAATCAGTCCAGCAGTTCTTGAGCTATAAAATCTATATCTATAAGTCTCTTTGAGAATTCAGAACTTTCAACAAATTCAGAACAACCACTCTGCTTGACACTTTAAGGTAAAGATGTGTCGTATAAAACTTGAAAAATGCGACATTAAACTGCAATCATAATAGAAAATTTCAG
This sequence comes from Chloroclystis v-ata, assembly GCA_963691955.1. Lineage (NCBI taxonomy): Eukaryota > Metazoa > Arthropoda > Insecta > Lepidoptera > Geometridae > Chloroclystis > Chloroclystis v-ata. Next base: position 1,231,208 of record OY829902.1, on the reverse strand, counting down.
CTTCTTCAGACTTCTAGTCTCTCCGCAATATCACTGACAGACAAACTTTTTTATTGCATAATTCCGTAGATGTCCTGTACTAAAAAAATGGTTAGGTACGTTAGGTATAATAGGAGAAGTTCTGGACTAGTTTTCAGCTTGCCTTATACAAATTGGCACCAGATCTATGATTATCGTTACAGTTGGAAAAGTAGAATTTCAAATAGGTATTTCGCTCAAAAATCTAAAGATCTTCAAAATATAAAGGTTTTTTTAAGACAAGCACAAATCGTACTCACTATTGATCCCGAAGTTCACGCAGCACTAACAGGTCCCCTCTGTCAACACAGGAAAACATCGTTTATTCTACAAACTGCTTTTATCATTACCTACTTATTCACTTGATAGTACTGAGGTTCGCATCATATTCCATCGTGCCAGCCTAAGAAAAGTACCACTTTATACCACTGATGTCTCCCCGTGCGTGTCGTCAAACCGATTGCGGGATTTCTATATCAAATGCGCAGCTACCCACCCACAAAAATGATAATTATGTAGATACAAATCTATATAATAAAGTGCAGTAAGTCTGTAGATACTTAGGTACTCTAAGTATCTACAGACTTACTGCACTGTACTCTTATTGAACCTACATAAATTCTTAGCTAATTAATTTAATTAAAATAACTAATTAATTAATTAATTTTTAGTCAGCATGAACATTTCCATTTCCCAAACATTACTACTATTAGGACTCATATTTATTTTAAAACACGTACTGAAAGTGAAAGCAAACATCGTGAGGAAACCGGCATGTACTAGGAACTTTGTTACTTACTTTGTTTTGTAAGATGGTATTTACTATAGTATTTTTTTTATTATGGTATTTTCCCATTATTATATTTTGTATTTTCCACTTATTATGTTATCTTATTAATGGTGTACAATAAAGTAATTCTATCTATCTATTTATAAATTACTGGTCTGCAAACTGTACCTACACGTAGCACAACCCAGCCTTACTGTGACCGTACCTACCGAGTAACACCGCGGGATAATGAACTACTGACCTTAGCTATTCATAAACAAATATATTATAACCTTAAACTATTATTATTATTATTCTAGACTCTTTGTACACCATGATTCAGCTGCCCAGGCTCTTAAGAGTCTGGTGTCTCCAGGATCTGGTCTTATTGATCTCATTTATTGTGTTCATATATAGTTTAGTTTAAATTTAACCTAACTTTAAGATTTGCCATATACCATTTACTTGTTAAGATAATTTCATAATGTGATTTTAATATTTACAACACTGAAGCAATACCTATTAACCTAAAACTATTTAAAACTATAAACTATTTTTATATTAGACTCTTCACACACCATGTTTCAGTTGCCCAGGCTCTTAAGAGCCTGGTGTCTCCAGGATCTGGTCTTATTGATCCCACTTATTTGTTTATATAGTTTAATTTATCAACAAGGTTCATAAAGATACTGTTTTCTGAGAGTGTTGTGCAAATACATGAATACTGGCTTCATCATAACGATTATATTTTTTGCTTATTTAGTTATATTTTGTAAATTTTTATTATTTTTTGCTTATTTAGTTATATTTTGTAAATTTTTATTATTTTTTGCTTATTTAGTTATATTTTGTAAATTTTTTTTTCTTTCTTATCTGTGCTTATCCATTGTTTGTGTCACTCCTATAAGTGTTGTGCTGGCCTATAATAGGCACATCATGTTTTATGTATGATAATAAGATTTTGTAAACCATTTTAGTTATGTGTGCTGTTGGCCTTGCCTTAATAAATAAATAAAAATAAAATAAAATACTCTAACTACGTCTAGGCCTGCCCAGATAATAATAATTAAAGTACCTAAGTCATAACAATAAGGTGAAACAATGACCATTTCTAATTTGAATTATCTCTATTTTTATTGGCAAAAGTAGAATTTTGTTTTTTACGTTATCTCATACATAAGTAGATATAGTTTACCTATATAACATAGCCTATTTTTTGCCATCCTCGATAATTAATGTGTCATTAATATATTGCTTTGCTTGCTTAACTATTCAAAGTGTTAGTGAGGCCGTTTTTAGATTTTATTTTGTCTTCTGGAACACCTTTTCGTAGTTATATATTCTGTGACCTTATTGTGACTATCAATGAACTTATTTGCCTGGTCTTCTGACAAATTATGCACTTTGCACAAATTGAGCTTAATCTTATAAAGCAGTCATTCTGCGCAAATCGTCGGAGGATGTTACTAATCCTAATTTGTGCTTAAATTGCCGTTATTGTTGTTAAAACGGCAAACACGTAGGTAATAGTTTTCTGGAAATTGTGTTATCTCGTCTTATATTATAGAGATCGAGTTTCTTTAAACTTCCTTTTGACTTAAAAAGAAAAGTCTTCATCGGTATACCTACCTTATATGTATAGTTTGTCGTTTCTGTTTTCTTAGTCACTTTTGCCAGAACCATGTACCAGTACCATAGTAACAAACACTGCTAACTGCTGTCAATCGGGCAATGATACATCCGGCTAGGCTAGGCTTTATTAGGTTTTTTACGAACCTACGCGAGCTGAGCCTTCAGTGGAGGTGCGGCTTGAACACATCGTTCTCAACACAAGCCGAGCCGAAAACAAACAAACTCTTCATTCCTATCAAAAAAACTCATGGAAATCATGAAAAACCAAACCAAACTGTTAATTTAATATTGATTTAAGTAATTCGTATTTACAAAATACTATTGGTAGTATTATCTTATATTTTCATCATAAATTTACCATGCATAGACAACATCAAAAAACATTATAATATTTATTGACACAGGTGCAGTTAAATGTAGGTACTTTTAACTACACCTGTGTCAGGTAGGTAGGTAGTTGTAGTTACTCATTTCAGTCAGACTTCTACCCGCGCCAAACGACTGCCTCAAAAAACCTTTAAAAACATAAAACGCATCAACACTCGGCAGGTACTCGCGAATGAAACCAGTGAGAAGGAACTCTCCATGAAGGTTTCACGTAAAATGCTTGTTGCATGTAAATTAGCTCACCGTGGATCGTGCATTTGTCGATAGAACGCGCACGCCTGACGTTCCATTTTCGAATTTTAATTGTGAGAGTGATTACTTTTTTATCTATGCCAGTGTTTAGTGTTTTTGTTACGGAAACCGATTTTATGTTTCGATTGTGATAAACGGTAAGAAGCTAGATTTACATTTTATGGAAATAATTGTCTCTCTCTCTCTTCCTTTAGAAAAATAATAACTTTGCGCGGCTTTTTCCAGATCGAATCCCGCGAGAACAAGATGATTCTTGTAATTAAATAAAAAATAAATATTTACACTGATTAAACAAGAAGTGTATTTAGAGTAAAAATACCATAACACTGCATTACCTACCGGTATATCCCTCCCTATTTACGGTCCCACAGTAGGGAGGGACATAGGTAGGGACTTTTCTCTAGACGAGAAAGGTTAGGCCTGGATCCACTTCCTACTTCGTCCTGGCTAAGGGCGAATTGGTGAATGTCACAAATCCTTAAATCTCTTTAAAGATCTTGGAACTTAATGCCGTTTCCTCACGATGTCCTCACGCGTGTTTAAAGGGCACATACTTTTTTCAATCAAGAAAGCATTATTTTAAAGTATGATCGGTAACTAAGTTTCTCTTCATTATAAGTATAACTTATACGTATGTATATTTTTAAGGGTAGGTATATATCATAGAATATACGTTGAAAGGTAGTACCTAGTAATTAACGCAATTATTTTAGAGAAAACATAACATAACATAATGTTTGAAACATGGACCACTACGTATTAGTTATGCTACCTACCTATATACTTATCTATCAGTTTTAAAGGTAGTTGAACTAGCTAAAGTTATTTTCGCTAATGTGAATACAAAATTACTAAGCAAATTACCTACCTACTTGTGTACAAAACGAAATTGAATATTATCTATTGGACCTAGTTGCATAATTTAGCATTCTAAATTGAGTAATAGCTACCTAATACGTACCCTACCCGCATTGCAAGATTACATTCATGACGTGTTAGTTCCTATTCCTTGCTGTGTTGTTGTAGGTTTTTTATTTATATTGGGCCCTATAGGCCGGGATCCGTAGTACATGGAAATCAAGTGATTACTAACAAGCTAATTTTTGGTGAGTAGCTTCGTTTCGATGAGACGTCCAAAGATATCCTATACCCAACTCTCGATTGTGGTAGCTAACAGAGATATCAAGGATTAAAAAATTCAAGGATGTAAAACCGGGATAACGGACCACGAAATTTGTCGGACAATATGTCCGTTAGATTTTATAAATATTAATTAAGTATACAACAAAAAATCAGCTGGTTAGTAATCATAGTAATCATTTAAATTGACCTCGTTTTCGACACATTTTGGAAATGGCGGACTCTTTGATCAAACCATAGGTTTTGTAGGACAAACATGTTTTTATATAATTTAGATAATTATCTTGAGATATAACATATTGTCCTACAAATTTCGTGGTCCGTTATCCCGGTTTTACATCCTTGAATTTTTTAATCCTTGATAAGTATCTCTGTTAGCTACCACAATCGAGAGTTGGGTATAGGATATCTTTGGACGTCTCATCGAAACGAAGCTACTCACCAAAAATTAGCTTGTTAGTAATCACTTGATTTCCATGTACTACGGATCCCTGACTACTAATGATGGTACACAAAAATATTTAATAGAATAGAATAGGTAATTCATTAAACTAAAATAGTTATTAACAGTATTACAAGATTACAACCAATACAACCTACAACCTTATATTATAAACCTTAGGTTAACTTATGGGAAACTAAAAAAAAACTTAAAGTTCTAAAATAACATTATGGAAATTAATTAAAGTACCTGAGTAAGTATATATATTTATGTTTTATAATCCTCATTTGAACGATTTCAGTGTCATATATTATTTTGTGATAAAAATAACAGTGTTCTGGCACCAAATTGTTATCAAACGAACACGCATATTGCCATTGGCTATGGCGATAACATTAGTCATAGAGAAATAAATCTCATATAAGTACTAACATTGATATTTTTGTTGGTTGGTCCATTAAATAAGTGCAACCTGCTTCCTTGGTTTATTTTTAGGTAGCTAGTTACAATGGATCGAGAAGTGATGATTAGTTTCTCTATTAGGCAACCACAACAATGTTGTGTCTTACCTACATTTCTTCTATCAGTTGTTTTATAGCTGTTATTTTATTCTTAATTTTAAAAACCTACTTATAATTTAATAAATTATGAAATAAATTACATAAATGAAAAAAAAACTAAAATATCATTAAGAATTAATTTATAATTAAAAGAGTACCTAGTTATAAAATATCGACAGTGTTATTAAATACCGAATCGTCGATGATGTGAAAGACAATGCCTACAAACTAAAATATTTAATAGGATTATAATAACATTTCCGCTCTCAGTACATATGTATATTTGATTTTTTGAACAATTAAAATTATTGAATGGTACCCGCCCACGTTTAACTTCTCTCGAGTTGATAATTTCAGTCTAAAAGGTAGATTCCATCTAATAATGGTGTAGATGTTAATATGGCATATAATTAGCAGCTATGCTACAGACCGATTTATTAAATAGCCCGCGACTTCAACCTCATTATATGTTTGTATGGGGACCACGTCTTATCATAACTGCAAGAACTTAAATAGCCTATCCTGTGTCCCAGACCTCTAAATATTTATCTACCAAATTTCATCCAATTTGGAGAGTTATGGCTATCTTAATCATCATTAACGTACCTACCACAATTTTCTCACACCACAGGTTTCTCAACAGATCTCACTATAGTTATTTTTTGGGGATTTAGTATAGTCACCGTGCTTACCAAGTCTGTGTTAATAAAAAGCTTTAAAAATAATTTTATTTTCAGAATGTCAGTATGACGCTGTCAACCAGTCGGCAGCAGTTCCTAGCGTACGAGACCCAGCCGGCGGACAACATCCAGTACGGGCGGAGAGGGGGCGTGTTCATCTCGCACTGCGTCTGTGTGGGGTTCGTGCTGTTCGCGGTGCTTCTGGCGGTGATCGCGGGGGTTATAGCGCATTTCGTCACCTATTACAAGGTAAACTAATCCTCATATTAGGTAAAATACAAGTTACACCCGTTTTACGATCCATCCATTACTGGGCACAAACACTGCGATAGAATCCTTTAATTTACCTACCCAAGAAGCTAACAACCCAACAAGCTACCATACAAGAACTCATCATGAATCATTTCAAGAGCCGTAAAACGATAGTAGGTAGGTATAAGTATTATGTTAGTTACTTAGTAGGTAGGTAACACAGTCTTGTTCAGTAGTGCAGTAGGTACCTATCAATTACTAGGGAGTATAACCTATTGTAGATACACTTCCTCATGTATTAAGTAAGTACCTATGTTATTATTTAGGTTCTAGTAGTTTCAAGTAGTTACCTTGTAATGAATGAACATAATCTACTTGGAAGCAGTAAATCTAATAAACTAACCAATACATAAACGTAGGTAGACTAGCATCTAGATAGAAGTGCCTAGGTACCTATATGATTATTCACGTTACATAAAATTGTTAGGTATTGGTAGGTACCTATTTGTTATTTTTTATGGGGTGTCTACTTTTGATTTCCTAAATATAAGTAGGTACCTATATAAATTTATAAGATGTAAGCGTTATTTTACAAAATAAAGCCATTGTCTTCCATTCCCACATCATTTGAAGCGTTTTTTATCATTGTTAAGACCTGACCTTGGCGCTCCCAATTCCACAGTTGCTTTGTTATCTTTTTTGGAGCACGCGTTGTAGTAACTGATCTCTGACCTATCGCATCTTGTAAACTAAACTACGCAAAAATACCATTGATTAAAAAATTAATTAAGCCTACTCTATACATGCTGGTTATACATGTAGCTGATTATCAAATACCTAAATTTGTAATTCCCATAGGTATCTCTCACGCTGTTAAAAGGATTCAGAAACTGTAAACTTTGAAACAAAATAATATGATACTCAGTAATGTAGTACTATTTACCTAACTAGTTAGGTATTTTAAATCAGCTTTGTGAGTATGTTTTTTGTGGGTACCTTACTTAACTAATATATCACATAAGCATTAGAACCTTTATAGAACGTAGTACGGAACTAGGTGCTATTGCACGAATTGTTCAGGAATATTAATTTACACAGTCTACTTTTCGCAGTTTTACAAATTTTTATTGGATGTTTGGGAACAGTGTGCTCCTGCCTTTATTCCTGCTTTTTTTGATTGAATGAACGAATAGTGAATGGTAAAGAACGAATTTCACATGATAATGACAAATGACAATCGTCAATCGATTTGTTTGTTTTGGGTTAATTGGGCGCTCGCTCCGGTTTGGTTGGCTGCCGTGCACAGCTGTGCGCGACTTTAAAATTCGAAAATGTTATCAAATTGATAAGTTCTAGAGGCCGGCGAAAATAATACTCATTGCAATTTACTGTGATATATTTTAATTATTACTAAGATGTGTGTTCCCTATTTAGCTCTGGACCATGCCAGAGCTCGGAAAAAGATAATTATGCAGATTTTACCATTGTTTCTTCTTACTGTAGCTTACGCTCAAACCTTATTTGTAAGTATTTATCCAAAGATTTAAGAAGAATACCTAACTATTGAATTATCTCTGGAGTAGAGATTCGAAGAAAAAATATTATTGGTATAACAAAAAAATATTATAAACAAACAGTAAGAATATCTCAAATCTACGTCAGGAAAAGCTACCCGCAGCACAAAGTTTTGCGTTTTAGTCTGTTTTATGCAAAGTTTTTACAACATTTTCCCAATTTTATCATAACAATAATTATTGTTCATCACATTTATTAATTTTAATAAGTACTAACCAATAATTTAATTCAGCAAAAGGTACCTACTAACACAACACATGCGCTGGTAGTAATGGTTACTGACTTCAAGTAAGTGAATCAAACCATACCAGGGCAGAAGTAAATCCTACCTGAGCAGTATTTCTCTTCCTTACAGATAACTAACCAGAAAACTGTTGATTTCTGGGATGAAACTGAAGCATTTGGACAAACAACATCACCGGCGGCTGATCTACGGTTACCTGCTGATGTTGTACCCAGTTTCTACAGACTGAAAATTAAAACTGATTTAGTAAAGTCACAATTCACCGGTGAAGTAGCTATTACAATTCGAGCTAGTAAGCAGGTGAAAGAGATCATTCTGCATGCTAAGAATCTCAATATCAGCAGTGATGCCAAGCTTTCCAAACAAGTTTATGAGAGAGTAGCCATTCTGCGGTCTAAGCGAGACACTGAGAATGTTACGGACACAACTGAAGACCCCATAGCAAATCTAACTGAGGGTAATGTAACTAATACTGTTGAGAATGCGACTGAGGCAACCACCAAGTTACCTGCGAGTTCAGTAGGCCCAGTTGATACTCAAGTGACCCATAGCAATACGGAGAGTGTCAAGATCTTGACTGTGATGAAAAGCAAAGGAGAGAGACTGGTGATCGTGCTGGGATCCACACTGAAGCCTAATGTGGATTATATTCTGGAACTGTCATTTTCTGGGGATATTACAGACACATTAAATGGATTTTATAAAAGCAGTTATGTTAATGATAAAGGGGAGACTGTGTAAGTATTTTTAATTTTTTTTAAGTAGTTATTAAGAGTCTTAACTTAAGACTGACACATCTTTAAGGGATCTCTCTAAACTACCATGTTCCGCCTGAGCAAAAAAAAATTACTAGTAGTTTGATGATGTAATACCTTATTATTATTATGATATATATTATGTAGCAATAGATTTATTATTATAAACTTTTACCAGTGTAAAAATGAGTTATTTTAAATGTTTGCAATTTTGCATGTATTTAAAAAAAATTAAAATAGATTTAAAATAACAGTAAATTTTATTGATTATGGAAATTTATATTAAACTAATCATGTCAAGTCAAATCATTTATTTTATAGAAACACATACTACAGTTACCTAGGCACGAATATTAGGTACAATCAAGGGTCAAGACCTTCATTACATAAGCCATTGTCAATTTCAGGGATAAGAGAATATATATACATTTGAGATAAGAATTTACACACAAATTAGTGAAGTAATTTAGTTTAATTTATTTAGATGCAATGTAGACCAGTGCAGTTAGCTTCAAAAATGGTCAAAAAAGGAAAAAAATAGTAGTAGAATGAAACCCATTAGAAAAGGAGGGGAATATGATAAAAATGAAAGGAAAAATAAATTACGGTCGATCTGAGTTCGGGAAGTGGGAGGGGGTGGGCTTTTAAGGGGAGAAAATGGTTTATCTCGATTTGCGGTGAAACTACTAGTCCTATGAAAAAAAGTTATATGGCAAAGTTGTAGGTAATAAAACGATCTACAACTTTTAATTCACAACTTTTTTACATAACGTCAAAATGTATGTGAAAAATTCAAATTACTAAGTTTTTGGTTTTTTATTTCTATCTTTTTCAAAAACATTTTATTTTCTACGAAATTTGGTGAAAACTTGCCTATTTATGTTCTTAATACACTGTGATTTACTTGATTGAAAATATTATTGTTTTCACCTTATTTTGACTTAATTTAATAAAAAATAGACTATTTTTCAATCGAAAATTCACGTGTCAAAATATTAGCTTTTTTATAAAAGTCGGTGTGCTTTTTGTTCGTCAAAATCTCTATTTTCTGATAGTTCAAAAAAATGTATACATTACGATAGTAAATATTCTCAGAAAATGCACAAAACCGAAACAAAAATTTGTATCATTAGGTACAATTGCATCATAAAAATGTGATTTTTGCAATTTTTATTTCATATCATTGCTTATAATCCGACTTATTGCACATTATACAAACAGATTATTATATTATTATTATTATTATATAGTCTGAAAAGACAAAATCACATTTTTATGATGCAGTTGTACCAAATGATACAAATTTTTGTTTCGGTTTTGTGCATTTTCTGAGAATATTTACTATCGTAATGTATATATTTTTCTTAACCATCAGAAAATAAAGATTTCAATGAACAAAAGGCACACCGATTTTTATAAAAAAGCTAATATTTTGACACGTGAATTTTCGATTGAAAATTAGTCTATTTTTTTAGTAATTAAGTCAAAATAAGGTGAAAAAATTAATATTTTTAATCAAATAAATTATAGTGTGTTTGGGGCATAAAAAGGTAAGTTTTCACCAAATTTCGTAGAAAATAATATGTTTTTGAAAAAGATAGAAATAAAAAACCAAAAACTTAGTTATTTGAATTTTTCACATACATTTTGACGTTATGTAAAAAAGTTGTGAATTAAAAGTTGTAGATCGTTTTATTACCTACAACTTTGCCATATAACTTTTTTTCATAGGACTTGTAGTTTCACCGCAAATCGAGATAAACCATTTTCTCCCCATAAAAGCCCACCCCCTCCCACTTCCCGAACTCAGATCGACCGTAATTTATTTTTCCTTTCATTTTTATCATATTCCCCTCCTTTTCTAATGGGTTTCATTCCACTACTATTTTTTTCCTTGTAAAAAATTAAAAACCCTGGTCTAATGGTTTCTGTAAAGAAACAAAACATTTTAAACAAAAGACGATGACAATAACAAAAACACTGAACCAAAATTATTTCCATGTTGAAATTTATTAAATAAAAAAACGATAACAAGTATTTACATATCCCTATATGGGACTGCCATGATTTGAAAAATTCAAAGTCCCTAAATAAAAATATTAATTTACAAATTAGTTTATAAAGTTCCTACCTAGTAATTTACCTAAACAACTTATAAATAAGCTATCTAGTTAAACTTTTTTTCTGACGAGTCCATGTAAATCGTTGTGTTTCTATGAAAATAATGTTCGTGACTTTGACTTTGAGGACAATGACTCTTCTGTTTTGAGCGAAAGGCTCTATTTAGAGGCTCTAAAGTCAAAAGAATGCATTGAAATTCGTTTATTCATCATAAAGAGTTCATTTGCATTATGATGACTTTAAATTTTATTTTCAAGGTTGGCTGTTAAACCTTATTTAAGTATTATTATTTAAAAGCCCGCCGTTTTTGTATCCACTTATTTATAAATAACATGTTATTATTAAAATATGTAATGTATGTTTATAGAAACGCATTCGGAATGTCGACTTAAAACCTATAATTACCTATTTTTTTATAATAGCCCTATTTTTTCAGAGTGTTAGCGGTGACGCAATTCGAGCCTATTTCGGCCCGAGCGGCCTTCCCTTGCTTCGACGAGCCGGCCTTCAAAGCCAAGTTTGAGATCAGCATAGCGCACAGCACTAATCTAACTGCGCTCTCTAATATGAAAGTCTCTACTACTGAACTTATGTAAGTATAGATAAGATACCCTTACTTACTAGAAAACGCTTCTAAATAGAAAAAAAATAAACGTTGCTCTGTTCTATTGTTTTTATAATAGCCTTCCTCGATAAATGTAGATACTATCCAACACGGAAATATTTTTTCAACCCGGGTCTTTCACATCTTTATAATAAGTATAGATAGAATCCTCTTTAACAATAAGCAAATCCTCCTTAAAATTAAGGTGTTTCCTTCCAGCCCCGAGGAACCAGGAATGCAGTGGACCCACTTCGAGCGCTCCGTCAAAATGTCCACCTATCTAGTTGCATATGTCATATCTAACTTCAAATCTGTAGAAACAACGTATTTGAGCAAGGAAAATATCACCAAGACTATCAAGATTTGGACGAGGTAAGTTGTCCTTTTCGTTTAGGGTTTCTCTATGGGATCGAATCAGGAATTATGATAATATGTAAAAGCTAACCGCTTTCGACCGAATAATCTTGCCTATACGACCTCTATCGCAGCGGGTAAAGGTGCGCCTGCAACGCAAAAGGTTGCGGGTTCGATTCCCGCCTCGGGGCCAAATTTTGTACGTTTTGCAAATATTTGTTCCTATTGTCTTAAAGTGTTATTAAGCTAGCACCCGTAACAACATCTTCGAGCGTAGCGCGGGGCTAGATGTTGCTGTGTAAGTTGTACAGCAAAATTAAATTATTTATTTACAAATAATGATGACCTTGACTCATGTTATCTTCCTGCCTACCGACCAAAACGATTAATTCGTGAATATAAAATCGTTTTTAATTCGAACATTATCTTGAAAAATCTCGAAGGAAATTGCAATTTCACGCTCATACCTACTTGCATTTTAATTTCAGGCCAGAGTTTCTGTTCAAGGCAAATTACGCTTTAGGCATTACGCCGAAGATTCTGAATTTCTATGAAGACGTGTTTGGGGTTCCGTATGCTTTGGATAAGATCGATTTGGTGGCTATTCCGGAGTTTGCTAGCGGGGCTATGGAGAATTGGGGACTTCTTACTTTTAGGTAAGTTTTTTAACTGATTGCAAGTATTTTATGCTTGTTGTTTGTTTGTTTGTTATTTTCCTTATTCCCATGTATCTTCTAAACGGCTGATGGATTTTGACTAATATGATACCTATTTGTTGTTTAATTCGTGGCAAACAATTAGTATATTATTATTATTAGATAGTAGTTATTGGCATGAAATGAAATTTTACTAATAAATTATTATAATTATTGAAATAACAGGAAACAAAAACAAAAATATAAAGCAAAAGCGGAATTAATGAAATAAAACTATTTAAACTGATCTTCACGGCGGGACGCTCACTACTCCGAACAACGCGAATTACTCACGAATTCACAAAGGAGTTAACTCTCGACGTTTCGACCACAACAAGAGCAGTCCTTTAAGGAGGAGTGAGCGTCCCGCCGTGCTCCGTCTCCTCTCTGCTCTTGCTATAGTGTAACTCACGAACATTTTGAAAGTGAAATAGGGTTGATTTGATCCTATGTAAGACTGAAACTTGAACAAACATATTACAGAGAAACATCCCTACTATTCGACAACGCCACCATGTCCGCGCGAGATCGGCAGGGCGTAGCCGTGGACACCGCCCACGAGCTGGCGCACCAGTGGTTCGGCAACCTCGTCACCATGCGGTGGTGGACCGACCTGTGGCTCAACGAGGGGTTCGCTACTTATATGGAGTATCTAGCAGTCAACCAGGTACGTGGCGGTGGACGCGGCGCACCAGTGGTTCGGCAACCTCGTCACCATGCGGTGGTGGACCGACCTGTGGCTCAACGAGGGGTTCGCTACTTATATGGAGTATCTCGCAGTCAACCAGGTACGTGGCGGTGGACGCGGCGCACCAGTGGTTCGGCAACCTCGTCACCATGCGGTGGTGGACCGACCTGTGGCTCAACGAGGGGTTCGCTACTTATATGGAGTATCTCGCAGTCAACCAGGTACGTGGCGGTGGACGCGGCGCACCAGTGGTTCGGCAACCTCGTCACCATGCGGTGGTGGACCGACCTGTGGCTCAACGAGGGGTTCGCTACTTATATGGAGTATCTCGCAGTCAACCAGGTACGTGGCGGTGGACGCGGCGCACCAGTGGTTCGGCAACCTCGTCACCATGCGGTGGTGGACCGACCTGTGGCTCAACGAGGGGTTCGCTACTTATATGGAGTATCTCGCAGTCAACCAGGTACGTGGCGGTGGACGCGGCGCACCAGTGGTTCGGCAACCTCGTCACCATGCGGTGGTGGACCGACCTGTGGCTCAACGAGGGGTTCGCTACTTATATGGAGTATCTCGCAGTCAACCAGGTACGTGGCGGTGGACGCGGCAAACCAATGGTTTGTCACCAGGTGCATGCAGGGAAATTTTACTGTCATACAACAAAGAACCAAGCCTTTCCTCCGATTTCAGCTTCTAAGAAACACGTCAATGAAATGCCGTAATTTATATGATGACAAACAAATCTGAATTCCTTTCAGATTGAACCCGAATGGCAGATGTTTGATCTCTGCTCTCGCGATAAAATGGACCTGCTTCGAACCGACGCCCTGAAAAACACGTCGCCTCTCTCTCGCGTAGTCAACGACGCTAATGAGATATCTCAGAAATTCGACGAGATATCCTACCAGAAAGGAGCCAATCTGATCCGGATGCTGAACCACACGATAACAGAGGAAGTGTTTAGAAAAGGGCTGCTTATTTATTTGAATAAATGGTAAGTTTACCAGGTACCAGGTATCTTTGGATACCCAAGGGTTTTACCCTTTCACTTTTTATGATGGTTGTAAATTCCTGAGTCATTTCATTAATTGTCATTTAAACACCTAATTGAAATAGCACAAATTCTGCGATAAAACCTCTGGGATACATTTGGCGCGTTTTAAGGACACGTGTGTGTATAAGTCCAGATGGATTTCCGCAAAGCAACGCCTGAATCACTTTACAGGAATTACTCAAACGCCGAAGAGAACGACCTATGGGATTCGATGTCCCAAGCCTTGCCGGCAGACCCGCTGCTCACCTCCCTCTCCATCGTCCAGTTCATGAACTCCTGGACGCGGCAGGCCGGCTACCCGCTGCTGAAGGTCAACAGGAACTATGACACCGGAGTTCTTGAGATGGAACAGGTATGTTTCAGCAGGAACAGGTCGTCTATTGAGCTGGAGGAGGTGTTTTTTGTACATTGCATAATGTTTGTTTGTTAGAAACCCTAAATATAGCTTATTCATATCCTTAGGGATGAATTATATTAGACCGGGGCGTGCCGTGACCGTGGCCCGGACGGGGCACGGATTGGAAACGTTACATACATTTTATATGAACCAGTTTATATTACCACCGTGTATGATCCGTGTCCCGTCCGGGCCGGTGTAATAGAAACTGGCCACGGACGCGGCACGCCCCGGACACGGCCCGGTCTAATATAATTCATCCCTAACAATGTTTTTTTTATTATTTTTAATTAATCAACAAAACCAAAGGTTCCACAATTTCTTCCAGCGCCTATTCAGCAGCTCGCCAGACCCGTACCAGTCCCTCGTGGACCAGCTGTGGCAGATCCCCGTGAGCTACACGGCGGTGGACGCGCCCGTGCCGCAGTGGACGTCGCGGCCGCGCGCCTGGCTCAGGCACCGCATCGGCACAGTGCACGCCGACCTTAACGCCTCGCAGGCGCTCTACGTCAATGTGGGCGCAGTGGGTAAGTTCAACAACACACACTCCACCCACAGGCTGTTAGAATATTATTATTTTTCATGAATGAGTCGTATCGACTGTCCACTGCTGATTAAATCCCTATTTCTCTTCAATTCTTTCGGTTTCTTAGATCAGGAACTAAGGCGTCATGCTCGTCCTTCCATCGGATTCTAGGCTTTGTACATCGCCTCGCCGAATTGGGCCACTCTACCTTTGCCCACAAGTCACTAGATATGCGGCTGACGTTTCAGTCTAGTTCAATTTAAGGCTTTGTGTCCAACGTCAAATATGTAAGTTTTGGAGCGTAGGATGCTGTTCCGCACGCGGTCTGACCGCTTTAATCCTAGAATATTGCGTTACATGTTCCGTTGACAAATCCCGAGAGCAGACTTTTGGACAGTTAGTTAATGACCAAGTTTAAGCGCCATAGTTCTGCATAACGAGTATCCATTAGCTTTTTCTGAAGATTAGCTTCTTTTCGCGATCTTGTCTCGCTTAGAACGACTAAAAAAAATATTATTCCTTGTGAATATTAGTGTTTTTTACGTTGAATTGCGATCAACCGTTTTGTCCCAAAAGGTGGGACTTCAAGATCAAACACTGCAAGGACACGGATCACGACCGCTCGCCGCTCGGCGCGTTGCGCGCGCGTCGACAGCGCCTGGCGGGGCGCGGGCTATTGCCCGTCTCAACATTTTAATCAAACCGACAGTTTTATAGTCAAACACAAACCCGTTTAGAAACAAATGGTAAATGTGCAGGTTACTACCGAGTGAACTACGACGCTCGTAACTGGCAGCTGCTGAGCACGGCGCTCCACGCGGGCTCCATCCAGGCGCCGCTGACGAAGGCGCAGCTGATCGACGACGCGTTCAACCTGGCCAAGACCGGGCACGTGCCGTACAGCTGCGCGCTCGGCCTCACCACGTACGCGGTGCAGGGGGAGGACTCCAAGGTCGTGTGGGACCTCATACTCAACAACATGGCCTTCCTCAAGTACAATCTGAGGAGCGAGCCTGGATATCACTACTTCCTGGTATGTATGATCGACGACGCGTTCAACCTGGCCAAGACCGGGCACGTGCCGTACAGCTGCGCGCTCGGCCTCACCACGTACGCGGTGCAGGGGGAGGACTCCAAGGTCGTGTGGGACCTCATACTCAACAACATGGCCTTCCTCAAGTACAATCTGAGGAGCGAGCCTGGATATCACTACTTCCTGGTATGTATGATCGACGACGCGTTCAACCTGGCCAAGACCGGGCACGTGCCGTACAGCTGCGCGCTCGGCCTCACCACGTACGCGGTGCAGGGGGAGGACTCCAAGGTCGTGTGGGACCTCATACTCAACAACATGGCCTTCCTCAAGTACAATCTGAGGAGCGAGCCTGGATATCACTACTTCCTGGTATGTATGATCGACGACGCGTTCAACCTGGCCAAGACCGGGCACGTGCCGTACAGCTGCGCGCTCGGCCTCACCACGTACGCGGTGCAGGGGGAGGACTCCAAGGTCGTGTGGGACCTCATACTCAACAACATGGCCTTCCTCAAGTACAATCTGAGGAGCGAGCCTGGATATCACTACTTCCTGGTATGTATGATCGACGACGCGTTCAACCTGGCCAAGACCGGGCACGTGCCGTACAGCTGCGCGCTCGGCCTCACCACGTACGCGGTGCAGGGGGAGGACTCCAAGGTCGTGTGGGACCTCATACTCAACAACATGGCCTTCCTCAAGTACAATCTGAGGAGCGAGCCTGGATATCACTACTTCCTGGTATGTATGATCGACGACGCGTTCAACCTGGCCAAGACCGGGCACGTGCCGTACAGCTGCGCGCTCGGCCTCACCACGTACGCGGTGCAGGGGGAGGACTCCAAGGTCGTGTGGGACCTCATACTCAACAACATGGCCTTCCTCAAGTACAATCTGAGGAGCGAGCCTGGATATCACTACTTCCTGGTATGTATGATCGACGACGCGTTCAACCTGGCCAAGACCGGGCACGTGCCGTACAGCTGCGCGCTCGGCCTCACCACGTACGCGGTGCAGGGGGAGGACTCCAAGGTCGTGTGGGACCTCATACTCAACAACATGGCCTTCCTCAAGTACAATCTGAGGAGCGAGCCTGGATATCACTACTTCCTGGTATGTATGATCGACGACGCGTTCAACCTGGCCAAGACCGGGCACGTGCCGTACAGCTGCGCGCTCGGCCTCACCACGTACGCGGTGCAGGGGGAGGACTCCAAGGTCGTGTGGGACCTCATACTCAACAACATGGCCTTCCTCAAGTACAATCTGAGGAGCGAGCCTGGATATCACTACTTCCTGGTATGTATGATTCTCAGAGTCGCTTAAAGGGCTATGGAGAGGACTATGCTGGGGGTTTCTACGGGATTTAATCAGAAATGAGGAGATGCGTAGGAAAACGCTGGTCAACGACATGGCCCAACGGATTAGCTCTTTGAAGTGGCAATGGGCAGGCCATATATCGAGGAGAACAGAGGGCCTATAGGACCGATAGGTTCTCGAGAGCGAGCGTAATGACTGGAAGTCATATAGGGAGGCCTATGTCCAGCGGTGGACGTCCAATGGCTGTGATGATGATGATACTCGCTATTACTGTAGGGATGAACAGATACATAAGATACCGTGGGAAAATCTTAACCGGGCTAGTAGTAAAATAATTTTATGAAAAAATTATATAAAACTAGCTTCCCGCCGCTTCGCCCGCGTGGAAATAAAAAGTAGCCTATGTTCTTTCTCAAAAAGATTGTATGTGCCAAATTTCATCAAAATCGGTTGAGAGGTTTAAGCGGGAAAGCGTAACAGACAGACAGAATTACTTCCGCATTTATAATATAAGCAAGGATTTAATCACCCTTACCTTACCCCTACGCATAAACCCTTTTCATGGTCCTTCGAACCGGATTCGCGTTGTTATAAAATGAATAATCACCCCTATTTACGTCTATGGACCAAAACCACACTTTGCCAATGTTAAAGTAAGGATTATATAAACCATCAGTAATGTAATAATTTAATTGGTTTATCCTCAGGACTACATGAAACTGTTACTGAAGAAGCAGTTAAAGACGCTCAACTACGGCCTCGACCCGCCCAAAGACGACAACGAGGCGTTCCTCATAGAGAACCTGCTGCTGTGGGAGTGTTACCTCGAGGAGCCGCGCTGCCTCGCCTGGGCGCAGAAACTGTTCGACGACTGGGCACAGACGGACAGGACTAACAACACGTCAGTATTATAACAAACAAAGTGACCAAGTGCGAGTCGGACTCGTCCATGTAGGCTTCCGCAGCAATTAGAATCACAACATTTATTATAGCGCCATCTCTTGGTGGTCATAAGAACTAATCACATTATTACAGCGCCATCTGTTGTTGCTCACGAGAACTAATTACTACACTTTTTCCTAACAATTTATATGAAATGGTTTATGACGTATTATAAAAAAAACTACTTGCTAGATTTCGTTCAAACCAATTTTCGTTGGTAGTTTTGTAGTAATATGTACATTATACATTGTATTTTTTTTTATATATTTAATACTTACCAAATTTAAACTTTATAGCTCTTATAGTTTCGGAGAAAAACGGCGTGACATACGGACGGACAGACATGACGAATCTATAAGGGTTCCGTTTTTACCCTTTAGCTACGGAACCCTAAAAAGGGGATGGGTGATGGACATGGACACGTCACAGTTTTTAATAATTTTAATGAGAACAGATTATATTTATACAGTTTATTCTAAATATAAATCTTGATACGTTGCAAAATGGCGGGGCTAACTCCGCGCGCCATGTGGTACTTTAGGTTCAACAATAAACTGTATCCCCCAGTTGTGTTATTTTTTTTTAAATCCCAATACAGAGTATTTCTCTAGTATTCCAGCCCACCTGCGTCCGCTAGTATACAGCACGGTGGTTCGGCGCGGCGGGCGGCGCGAAGTGGACCTGCTGTGGGATCTCTACCAGAACAGCCGGGATCCCGCGCTGCAGGCCACCATCATCAACGTTCTGCCCAGTACTAGGGATGACTCGCTCGTCAATCTGTAAGTAACCACTAACCACATCTGTGCCACTAACATTAATAAACATTTAATATAAATAATTTATTGATGTAAATACTTAATGTTGCCTTATACGCTTATACGCCATAGCTTAACACGTTTCCTGTGCAGTCACAATTATGGAGTCGTCATCCTAAGTGCAAATCCTTTTTTTGGATATTATATTATGCATGACACACGTATGGGTCATTTATACCCAAATGACCCATACGTGTATCATGCACGTACGGCCAGAACTTCGATATTCCCCACCGATGGGTCATACACAGTGAACGTGATAAGATAAGACTTCCTTTAAGAGGTTGCCTGGAAGAGATCGCTTTTTAGCGATAAGGCCGCCCATTGTACGTGTCTCTTTTTGTGTTTTAATCATGTGTTTTTTTGTTTTTTTAGTGTACAATAAAGCGTTTTTGTATTGTATTGTATTGATTTCTCTCTGTTCCAGTCTGTTAGAGCGCAGCCTGGGCGACATGCCGAAGCAGTTGGCCGTGGGTCTGTGGGCCGTGGAGCCGGGCGCGGGCTCGGACGCCGCGCAGGCCTTCCTGCTCGACAACTTCCAGCGCGTGCTGGACCGATTCTCAGACATGGACTCCTTCCTGTTCCCCACCGTGCTCAGCTCCGCCTTCGGGTTCGTCACTACGGACTATGAGCTGGATAGGGTGAGTCATTTATATATAAATATATAGCAGGAAAGGAAGGTCATTTTAGCAGATAACCAGCGATATCAGGACAAATAAGAAAGCTTTCTATTGTTACTATTGACCATGTAACAGATTTAATAGCATCATTTCTAACCCAACAGTTATTGGATGTTTCACGAGGATCGGCAAAAGCATTTTAGCCTTCATCAAACACTCACCTTTCTTAGATTATGTCATCCTTTACATTACAGCCAACCTTTTATCACACACCCATTAACAAAATCTAAAACTGATCCCGGCACATATCTTTCATCACTTTCCATAATGTCCACTCAGGCAAACAGTCGGCTTATTTGGTGTATAAAATAACACAGTGAATTCATTTTATGAAACGGGAATTACTCACGTAATTACACAGGAGTTAAACAACTCTCGACGTTTCGACCACAACAAGAGCAGTCTTTATCAGGAGGAGTGAGCGTCCCGCCGTGCCCCGTCTCCTCTCAGGTCGCGCGCGGTTCTCACTGTGGGCGATATACCGGAGCGCGCGGCTGCTCAGGGGCGGTGGTGTGGGTAGCGGCGGTGCGTGTTGGTGCACTGAATGAACGTTCGCCTCCTCGTCACTACTGTCATCTTCTCCACCTTGTGTAGCGTAACACACTGCACTGATCGTGTCACCAGACGAAGGCAACGGCCCTTTGTTGACGCGAAGACCATAAAATTATTTCCCGTTTCATAAAATGAATAGTATAACTCACGAAAATTTTGAAAGTGAAATAACAGTGAATTGTTAACATTCCAGTTGAAAAGGTTCGCGGTAACGAACAAGGAGGCGTTACTGCCGATGTCTCAGACGCTACAGAAGCTGGTGGACATCGCCTCGTTCCGCATCGACTGGAGGAGCAAGCACGCCGCCGGAATGACGAAGTGGTTCCAGGACTATCTCTCTGGTATGTTCACTGTGTTTCAAGTTGAACAGACTCGCAGAAAATCGCTGGGTCACGATGGTGACAGAACAAGAAATCTTACTTGTCCAAGCGAACTTTAGGATTTTATGGAAATTAATCTTTAAAGGGCGTTGGATTTGGACAAGCGTTTTCCCTAATAACACCCATATTCTTAGTAGTTTCCTCCAGACTTGTCTCAACCTCACTTGAACAAATTTGTATTTAAAAACGTCCTCCACTTGATATTTTCGGTGAGGTTGAGTCGAGCCTGGAGGTAACGACTAAGAATAGATTTCAGATTTCAGATTTATTTATTTAACCATTTCATTATATTACATAATATTGGCAAGTCATGTAGTTACAATAGGTTCTTATAGCTAAATAGGTATAATGCGTTTTTTACATAAGTAATTCAATTATTTTAATTGTGTACCTATATCAGAAAATGAACAATTCATGTATTCGGTTATATGATAATAAGGATGTGATTCCAAGAACGAATAATATAAGAATTAGCTCTCGGATCTTAAAAAAACTGCGACACATTATCACTTGTATACGTGATTTCCCACGACGAAGAACAACAGTAAAATTATAACCTTGCCAACAGGTAAACTAGCCCCAGATGGCAGCACCACGACCACGACAGAGTTGCCAGCTACAATCTTAAACTCCACTGATGTACCAAACGTTACAACAGATTCTAATGTAACAGATACCACTAAACTAGCAACTTAATATGCCAAATTATTTATTAACAATAGTGCAATGTAGATGGATAAATAAAACAATTTAAGAGTACTTAAAATTATGATAAACGCCAAATATAAGTTACTTTAGAGCTGTTCAAATGGTATAGTTTTAAATAATAAATAAAATTCTAATACTTAATAAAAAATATAAATAATGCTTCCCGTTTACTTCCAAATAATTTGATTATATGTATCTGAATTGTGTGTTTCTTTCTTTCTTCTTATTTTTTTAAATATATATAATAATGTCAAATGCTGTGTACTAAACACACAATAATAATAAAATCATGATTAATAATTAATATAATTATGTGTATGCTGTTTCAGTCATTCTTGAGTTTTATCTCTTTCTGTCTTGAAAATATTTCTATCAATTTCCAAAGCTATTGTTTACTTTAGATTTAAGTTAAAGACCTACATTGTGTCAAATAATGAAGTCAAAGAAATCTGCCACTTTTGGGTCTTTTTAAATAATTATTATAGTTTTAAAACTTATATTAAAGAAAAGGTGCCAATTTCAGTCATATTCTTTTGCTATTGAGTGTGCTTACTAAGTAAGTGTTAGCAATACGACATGTGTAAAAATATAAAAATAAAATATATAGGTCAAAAACCTCTTTTAAAACAACTTTTTGGAATGGTTCTATTTTAAAAAATACTAAGTTCGTTACACAATATGTAATTGGCAATCTTATATTTAAATACATATTTTAAGTTTTAGATAACTTGTTTTTGTACCATTCGAAATGGTTAAAATATCAATAAATCATCACATTATTATTACTATTGAAATTGTATTTTTTATTATAAATGTCTTGATGTAAGTAAATTGTTTAATTAACTATTCACTTTTCCAATATAATGATGATCTGAAAAATATGATTTCATGTTCCTATTATAAAATCTCTAATTATAGTTTTGTTTTTGTTTACATAATAGAGTGTACATTTCAGATTTTTGATTTAGTAATAAATGTTAATTTGATTAAAATGGTTTTAATGTTCCTTTAAAAGTATAAATAAATTATTCTTACTGGGCTAAAAATACCCCGTGATCTTGTGTTACGGTGGATTTAGGTTTAGATATCTTAACAATTAGAACTAATCATAACATTTATTATAGCGCTTTCTCTTGGTGATCACAAGAACTAATCACATTATTACAGAGCCATCTCTTGTGGCTCACGAGAACTAATTACTACACTTTTCTTAACAATTTATATGAAATGGTTTATGACATATTATAAAAAAGTACTTGCTAGATTTCGTTCAAACCAATTTTCGTTGGTAGTTTTTGTAGTAATTTACATTACCTATATATTTTTTTTAGCTTTATCATCATCTTATATTAGAAGTTAGAGGGGGGGGGGGGGGACACTCATTATTCCACTTTGGAAGAGTCTCTCGTGCAAACTATTTAGTTTAGAAATAAATGCTGTTAGAAACCTTAATATGATTTTTAATTTGAAGACCTATTCATAGATATATAGATACCCCATATAGATATATAGATACCCCACACCCCACAAATTTGAATTTAAAAATTTTGGCTGCACAGGGAACGTGATATCGATCTATGTATATACCTACCTATGTATATTTATAAGTACCTACCTGTATTAGAAATCTAGCACCCGCAACACAAGCTTCGAGCTTGCTGTTTCTGTGTGAATTGTCCGACAATATTTATTTATTATTTTACCGAAGGCTTTGACTCTACCCTAGATGTACCTATATCCCGAGAGAGTTTGAGGTCTTTGTAATCGAGTTCAAATCACGAAGCATTCGCGCCGAACCGCGACCTGCGCGAAAGCACTGCGCATATGAGTTGGATGACAGACATCCCAAAATCGATAAACCCTGCTTGTAAACACGTCCTACTGGGCCAAAGTTTACTCGTTTTTATACCAAGTTGTGTGTGATTATTTCCTGTAGGTTTTAATTTACGTCGTGTGTTTAGTTTAAAATGGATACAGCGAATGTAGGGTATTCGTATCATTTGCCGACGGGTGGATGGAACTACAAGATTCGGAGTACTCTGTCACAATTTAGTGATTTGTTCAGTGAATTCAACAAATACATCGCGCCTGCTTATCATCATGACAGATGCGAAAGGTATGATTTAATTATAACCATCCAAGTATGGTTAAACCTTAAATCCACAGTTACGCGCAGTTTCAAGAATATTTTTTGTATTTACGCATTTCTACTGCATTATCTCAATAAGGTTAGGTGAAGATTGTTAAACGTAGGGTTACAGTTAATCAAGCATATTGGCTGTTAACATCCCCTACTAATGAATTACGTAGTTAAGTGAAGTGTGGTAACTCTACGTTCTAATTCTCGAGTGAAGTGAAAGTCAAGAACATACCTACTGTAGTTACACTACTACTAAGATTAGTAGGGGATGATTTTAAAAGTCTAGAAAGCTGCTTATTTATTTCTATGCCATATTTTATGTTATGTGCGATGATGTCATGTAGAATAAAATCGTAACTGTCAAAGAGTCAGTTACTATTACTAGTTACTACGTCTATTTTAAAACCAAAAGGACCTCAATCGGTCCAGCCGTTCTTGAGTTATAAAATTACAACGAAAAATGGCATTGAATTTTTGATATGTTTAAGAACATACAAGTAGTTTGATTAAGTTTAAAAATCAAAGTGAAACTGCAACTGACACTTAAATGGTTAACGTAAGCTGTTAGATGTTACCCTATTTACGTTCCCACTGCTGAGACACAGGGACTTCTCTCTTGACGAGAGATTAGGCCCTACTTCACCACGCTGCGCCGCGACACCTGTCCTTCAAACTTTTCAATACATGCCGGTTTCCTCAAGATGTTCGCCTTTACTGTTAGAACACGTGTTTTCAAAGCGCACATACATTTTTCATAGAGAAAAATCTAGAGGTGCGCGACGGGGTTTAAATCCAAGACCTTCAGAATGAAAGACGAGTATTCTCTCACTTAGCCAACACGGCTCCTAAGACATATAACATTATTTTCAGGTCGGTTCAGATGCGTGTCTACTCGATGCACAAAGGGGAGTTCGTCATGGTTTTTATAGCGTTTTTTGCTTGTTTCGGCCTGGGCACGTTCATAGGACTGGCTGGTAAGATTTTATTGCTATTTTAAACTCGTTAAATAAATAAAATACCTAACAATTATTTGCAGGTCGTAAATTTTTTTTCACGAGGCGGGAATCGAACCTTAAACCTCTTGAGTTGCAGGCCTTCAGTAAAACAATTTATTCGTATCTTATGATCCTAAAGTTAATCAATAGGAGGAAATAAACAATGACAAAATGCGTTGAAAAAAGAAGATCAATGAAGCCTAGAGGGCACAGTATTGATCACAGAATTTTGCCTGAATTGTACGATCTTACAAATCTTAAACTAATATTTGTTCATCAACAATAAAATCCTAATAAGAACTTCTGCAATAAGAAGGGTGTGTCTAACTTAACTTTCCTTGCGCAACATAAGATATATTCAAAATAATATAAAATAAAGCCTAGGATACAAAGGATACTAGTACCTACTAGCCGTTAGCGAAGGAAAGCCGGTTTAGAACTGGTTTCAACCGTATCAGATTATCACACAGCAGATACTCTTGATGTTTCCACAGTTTTCCGTCAACAAAATATAGTACTTAATTACGATTTCCCTCAACTCAGAGCAACTTCTGATGTTTTGGTAGGATATCTATTGCACACTTACGTTTTGATCAGTAAAATGTACGGCATTTTTTCTCGTCTCGTCGGAAGTGTCTTGTATAAACCGTAACGTTCATTTTATCTGTCCATATTTTTGGTGGTCATCCGACGCTGTGCTAGTCAATTTATATTTCATAATCTTTTGGCTGTTTTCTACGCGATATAGAGCCTGCTATGTTCATCCACATGATTATGTCACTGGCTCTGAGAGAAGGAGACTCATATTTCATTATTATCTTACCTAAGCCTAGAATAGCTTTATGCATAGGTACAGTCGGCTAAGAAAGTGGTCTACCAGTTTTGACAAAAGGTTCTGTGCCATGTAATGATCGATATGGTTGACTTTTGAAACAAAATGCTTAGATTAAAATAGAAATATGTAACACTATCAGACATGCCAATGTTATTGTGTAAGGTTATGGTGCAATAAATGAAAAAAAAAAAAAAAAAAAAAAATTAACTGACGTACAAACGAATCACAACCGTAGGGTGGTAGACCACATTGGTGGCTGACTGTACCACATTAGCGAATCTGGAGTCTGGATAGAGTACCTAGACTACTCATAAGCCTAAAATTATACCGTACATAACGGAAGGAGTAAAGCAAATCTGTTCATTCCAGGCCCGTCACCCACAATGACGACGTCGATCACAGCGAGCAGCGTCCTGTCCAACGGCAGCGCCATATACGAGGGTCCCTTCCACCTGCACAGCCCCGCGCTCGGCACGCGCGTGCAGCAACTCTGGCTCATGGCGCAGATCTTGACCAATAATAATGATGGTAAATTAACTCATTAGGTAGGTATTCTAATTTGTTGTAGGGGAACTAGGATCTGCACTGACGTCTCGCTATGGAGCGTATTGTGCATTGTCCCCTTGCCTAAGACGGCCCTAAGTAGGTATATAGTCGCGAGGAATTTCTTTAATTTCGAGATTGAAAGTAGGTGCAATACCTTTAAGAAAACTCTGGAATGTTTAATACGAGTTTCAGTTCTGTGACTCTTTAGTTCTACAATTAATCTGGGCATTCTGTAGCGCTCACTGTATACTTTTCGATATATCACAATTAATGAGTAAAGTAGTGAAGGGTAAATAGGTCACTTCACGTGACTTTGTTTTTCATTTTCCTTAAAAAAGATCTCAATTCAATCCAATTACTTTTACGCGATTATTACTAGAAGGTAAAAATAACTCCTAAGCTTTGTTATCTACAAATTTGGTATAGTCGGACAATCAGATTATGATACTTAAAAAACATAAACTTAAGATGATACTTAAGATTTTTATTAATTCATTATTATCAAACATCGCCGGAGTTCAAAAAATACAGCGAAGGTCAAATTCTCGAACAAGATTACCTACCTACCTAAAGGCAGCAAACCTTAATTAAAACAAACAACCTATTTTAAAATACCATAACCGCAATGTTGCTACATGAAAATTATTGTACCCTTGAAATAAAACCATTGTTAAGGGCAACAGAGATCTATGAACTTATAGGTCAACGCTCTATCAAAGTGCGACGACCCCTTGCGAAATAGATTCATGATACTGAGTAGGTACGTCATGCCTTCAGATTTGCAATGCAAGTAGGTTGGGCCAAGGTCGCTCTTTGGAGCCGTTAGTTTACATTATAACCACATTAAATTCGCCAATTACTAGAGTCAGTGATGAATTACTGGTTCTATTTTAAAGCGTTTCGTAAAGTAGAAGCTGTTGGTTGTAAGAGTTTGGACCATTTATATGACAACCCTTCTTTGAGCCAAGAAGAAGAAACCTAAGATGGGTTATTTTACTTTGTTTAGACACACTCGCAATAGCTTTTGTTCTATTTTTATCTAAATATTAAATAGCACATCCGGTGCTCTTTTCACCAACATTTGCTGCATTTTAAGTTGCGTGCGATGTTATTTAAAATAATATCAATGGATAGGTAGATAAATCTTGCAAACTTATGTACCTATTTTTAAAATGTGTTTGTTTCAGAGGAGATCTTCGACAAGAGTTTTCAAATTAGTATATCTATAGAAGGAGTAATGAAAGACCACAATGTAATACTTGTACCTGAGGGCGAAGCGACCAACCGGTAAGCCAAGTCATAAAGTAGCAATTAAATAAACATGAACGAGGATAAAGAATAGGTGACCGTTATTAATTATTTTAATTCGAATAACACAATCACACTCTCGATTCGCTTGTGGTGCGAACGCCTAAAAACTCCGATTCGCAAGCGTTCGTGAATTCAGCCTAACAGCAGGGTAGGCTTAGAGTTAGAAAAACAAGAGTTAGAGCATAATGATTCTTGACTTTAATTCCGAAAGTCGTGGGTTTAAATCCCGAAGCGCACCTCTTCTGGATTTTTCTTGGTGTGGTAAGTGGAAGTTGTGGATTCGAATTCCGCCTCGGGACAAAAATTTGTATCCGTAATACAAGCTTCGAGCTTACCATGGGGTTAGATGTTGCTGTGTAAATTGTCCAGAAATATTTATTTATCTGACTCAAATTCATTTTTTTTCAGAACTCAGCATTTAAAATGCAAAAAGCAGACATGCGAGGAGGTAATGGCCATCCACCTTGGAGCCCTAGAATATACACGATACGTCCTGAACATCCATTTCTATGGACTTAAGGAATTCCACAAGAGATATTATATTAGAGAAATTATATTTTATGTAAGTAAAAGCTTTCCGCCCTGCGGCTTCGCCCGCGTTGGTAATTTTTCCGCGTAAATAAAATTTTATCGCGTTGAAAAGTAGCATATTCCGTTCCAGCCAACTATTTCTAGGTGTGGTTCAGTAGTTTTGGCACGAAAAACGAACAGACAGACAGAGTAACTAGTGTGCATTTATAATAAGGTAAGTCGGGGCATAACATTCCCGCAGTAAATAAAGGTCTAAGATTTTTCATTAAGACCGAGAGAAGTCATTGTGTCCCAGCAGAGCAGTGGATGTAAATAGGGGTGCTTATAACGTAGGGACATGCATGCACCTACTGTATTGGTGCGTGATAATCAGGGCAATATTATATTTATGATTTAATTACAGTTCAAAACATACAATCCTGGATTCACACAAATGGAAACCTGGTTCCGGTTTATCTTTCTGCTAACGACTTTTTCAATTGCGGTAAGTGTTAAACCAAGACGTCGTCAATTAAAATTCCGTAAATATTTTCACTAAACCTGTGGAGAGTTCTGCGATTGTAACAATTTACTGAGTCAGACAGAACTGTGCTGTTGCAGATTCTATTACGACTTTTAATACGTTACGAAATAATATTTATTTATTTTCAAATAAGTATATCTACATGAGGAAGGCCTAGATCTAGCCCTAAGGATATTGCCAATGAAGATGATGACACAAACATGAGATAAGCAGGATTTTTCAATGTATCAACTAGGATATATCGAAATAAAAACGCTATTAACTTCTTTTCAGTGTTGGTTTGCGCATTCCCTGAGAAAATTTGCTACCCACGATTGGGCAATTGAGCAGAAATGGTTATCAATCCTTCTGCCTTTGCTCCTCCTCTACAACGGTAAGTTGCCGTAAAACAACCTTCCCTGCAGTTTTAAATCTCCATTCATTTTAAGGATTAAACTTTTAAAAGTTGTACGAAATGAGATCTTGTCAAGGAATATGCATTTGTGTGCCTAGAAATATCGTCCCAGGCGGCGTCACAATTAAGATGCTGACGTTTGATAAGTTGGTTAATATATCTACAGAACTATTTTGACGGAACACAATCCCGCATGGGGTACAGGTACAACGTGAGCCAGTTGAGTCCTGAACCAACAACATCATTGCGACCTCACTTCTCAAATATTCTAAATATTATGTTAATTACCTATCGAAGTATCTATACAGATTACCCTTATGCATAAGTACCTACTTAATTAAAAAAGTATCAACTAGCACTTCGTCGTCTGCATCATTATGCATATGAGGTAGGTTTACCTAATGGGCGTCACAATAATTGTGTTATTTTGCATAACACATTTAGCTTACGTACTTACTTACAAATATAGGTTTTACTGCCGTCGTGCGTTCTGGAGTTGTAGCGTCAGGATTAAGTAGGTATATCAGAAATCTAGCACCCGTATCACAAGCTTCGAGCTTACCCCGGGGCAAGATGTTGCTGTGTAAATCATTCTATTTCAAATAAAACAAGCTCAATTTTAATGATGAAGATTAATTTTAATATTTATCCAGATCCGATATTTCCGTTGCGGTTGGTATCAGGCAGCTGCTTCGCGCCACTCATGGACACGCTGTTCCAGAGCACCTTTCTGGCGTTCGTCATGTTATCCTGGCTCGCACTGTACCACGGGTTAAGACAGGTTCGTAGAAAATTACAATTTATCAGATGCTATAACATCCTGACTCCTGGATCACAGAAAGCTTTTTGGTTTTCAGACTTTTACAGGCTGGTTAGATTGATATACCTGCATAGATATAGATATATGCCACATGCCACATTAAGAAGCAAATTAAGAAGCAGATGGGGTCAAAATGCAATTCCTTTAGTTTATAGCTTTGTTTTTAAAACCAGCACAGATTTTTAGCACCTTGTACAACTTTTTCAGCATGAAAATCCTCTTTTTGTTATAGAATGAAAGAGGCTTCCTCTCGTTCTACCTGATCAAAGTAATCGTGGTCGGCCTGGTTTGGACGCCTGCATTCATCATCACTATCTGGCAGAAATACTACGCTTACTACGATCCCACATACAATTACATGATGAATCCTAACTATCCAGTAAGTTTTATGTGCCATTACGGTTCCAAGTTTGCGATGCAAGTCCATAGAGACATTGACTGTGTTAATACAATTTAACCATTTGTTTTAGATTGTGAAGATTATGTTCTTCTGCGCAATCACGCTGTACTTCCTGTATTTACTAGTATTGATAATTAAGGCGTATAGCGACCTAAGGAACATGCCTTTTTTTGGTAAGTACGATTAAACCACAGCAAATCAGGAATAATATAAACAAACTAAGATCATTATCAGAATAAGATCTTATTTTGGCTTCAATGAGGGTCTCTAGGGAGAAGTAAATCATAAAGTTTAAAGGGAGAATTGGTATTGGTAGGTACCTATATTTACCACGCTTACGTGTAGAGAGTTGCAAAATAACAGTACCCGGAACGACGTTGCTTACTGTCCGTCTATAAAGAAATCCCTTCGTTGCCTTTACGACCTACAGGAAAAGATAAGGAAGAAACAAGATACCCTATCTCTTCCCATGTGTGTTGTTTTCGATTGGTACAGATTTCAGTATAATTCAATAAATTCCTATTTGGAAAATTAAGACGCAGTTAGGTACCCTCTACATCTTGTTTTAGACTGTTGTTGACACCGTTATCTTGTTTTATACATTTTCGTGTAGCAACGATAAGATTGTTGTTGGGGTTTACTGCGTAGCCCTGTGCCGTAGTTCAGCCTCAGAATGAATAAAACAACGAATTGCGTAGTTGCATGACTGACTCATCGATTACGCGTCATTGCTTTGAACTCGATACAATTCTGTGTTTGGTTTTATTCATATAAAACTTATATCTTGATAATTAACTTTGTTAGAGTTGCTTTGTTTATTGTTGAGACTACGGTAACTTTGTACATTGAGACCTTGACCACTATTTAGTACCTATTCAAAGTGTAAGTCAAATCAAAACCCATCGGAATTTCTTATTCCAATTTCCGTTCACTCCACATATAGCTTATACTAATAGTTTCCGTGCCACAAGTTAAGTCGTATTGGTGCGGCACTAGTTTTAGCTTATTTCGACTCAAAGTAGGAAAGATTAAGATTGGTTTTTTATCAGTATTTTAAGTAATCAAATTAGCATAGGTAATTAGAGTGTAATGCCGCTCTAATTATTAAAGAAATTCTCATCGCGATATAAATTCCTTACACGTTCGAGGGGTGAATCCAATAATTCACTACTGGCACGTGTGTGTAGCTCAAGACTTTAATTTAAATGAGCATTTCATTCAAGTTCTTTTTCTACGAGAACTTAAGTTCCCACTGTAACATTATTTCGTCGAAAGTCTCGAAGAGAGTACCTTTGTTGTAACAGTACAACTTTTTCCAGATATTAGGCTCCGGTGCTTGTCCATAGTGGTGGGCACAGTGACCTTGATCACCACAACCCTGGCGCTGCAGGGTTGGGGCCCGGCCGCGCTGCAGGACCACTGGGCCTCGCAACCACTCGTCCATTACGACACGTCCGCACCGTTCATGGCTCTATACGGACTCTTCAACTTCAAACTGTATATTCTGGCGTATTTGTTCTCGCCTGGAGGCGGAAATGTCCATGGTAAGTGTATGGACGACATGATGAATTAATTTGCCTTACACTCAGCCCAAATAAGAAGGAAGCAAGAGTGTAAACACGATACTGCCACTGCTATTCTCGCGGCTCGGCGCACTTCGACTCTTGCATTAGATAATGGCATCTTAGTTTTACTGGATTTAAACGATATTTTCACCTTTATACATTAATAGCTGTCCCGCCTGCGTCTTCGCCCGCTTATTCCCATTTTTTCTCATCCAAATCACCCAGCCGTTCACGCGTGATGGCGTGACCAAGGGAAATAGAGATACATTTTTTATATATAGTAGAGATATATTTTTTCAA
This sequence comes from Chloroclystis v-ata, assembly GCA_963691955.1. Lineage (NCBI taxonomy): Eukaryota > Metazoa > Arthropoda > Insecta > Lepidoptera > Geometridae > Chloroclystis > Chloroclystis v-ata. The sequence goes on along the minus strand of OY829902.1, from coordinate 1,199,273 downwards.
GACAATGCCACTCCAACGTCCGATAAGAAATTAGAGTACCTAGCTTCCTCATAGTAATATTATGATGCTAATGACCTATGACCACGAAATTCCTAATACTAAACAAGCAGTTCTAAAGCTCTAAACACAAATTAAAATATATAACTTCTAGTCATTTGATTGTGAAACCAGAGCAAGTAAAAACAATGGTTTTTTTTCTTACGTAGGTTCTAGTGAGTAAATGTTTATCAACACTTCCGAGAAGATAAATTGATAATGATAATAAAATAACAAAAATAGTGTGGTAAAATATTAGGGTCCTGGAGGGGAACTACCTTAAAAACCTTAAGGTACTGCAGGAGTTTAAAAATGAAACGTGCCTGCTGATCCAAAAGAATTTATCTGTGCTATAATAAATTTATGCCTAAAAATTATGAACATTATATAATTATCCAAACGACACTCATAATGCACTAAAATAAAAGACAGAAATTCCATCGATCATTATGTAACGGCGAAAAAAGACCTGCTGACGTGACGTGACGCACGACGTAACACTTTCTAACCCCGCCATTTTGTTTCAGAAACCGCCATTACAAAAGACAACCCCGCATTCTCAATGATCAACGACTCGGACGAAGAAGTTATTTACGGATCGGATGAAGAAAGTCGCCGCCCCCTTAACTCGCACCATAGAATATCTAATGAAGAGATATAATAATTAAAATGTATATTTTCTGTAAAAGTCATTTTTCTCTTGTTATACGAATAACGAGAACAATGCATTGTTTTATTTATGCGTAGCATTTGAGAATAAAATGAGGATCAAGAGATGGCGAATTGGGCGAGGTGTTTGTAAAATAATGATTTTTCTAAATCGTAAATTTTTTATATAATCTTTGTTTAGGTGCCTAGTGCCTACCTATATTAAGAAACCGAGAAGCTGCAAGATAAGTCCGCCATCTTGGGTGTACCGCCATGTTAGATTTAGAATGACGCTACATTTCTGACCATTGTCAACCAAACACAACTTGATAAGTAGGTACCTACTGGCTTCAGCTCAATTGGTTAATTTTTTTTATAATAATTATCCCGAACACCTACCTACATAATTTATATACAATTAATGCTAGTGATATAAAAGCTCATAAAATAAGAATTTCAAGTCAAATGGAGAACCACCTTAGATATTCGTAAATGCTCTAAATAAGTACCACAATAGAAACTATTCCAAAAATTCTATTCACTAATGCCTATCGCTGTCCTTCTAAGAAAAGCAAGAAATGATACTTACGTCATAATCATTCATAAGTCACAATTAAAAATCGTTGGTGTGCGTCAGTCTCAAGGAACGGGCCGACTGCGCTCGCCCACCGCTTTATGCAATCTCGCTATTGTTTGCGCCCGCGGCCATCTTGTCGAGTCCTTGGAAGTCCTCCGTGTTGAGTTACGTATGAGCAACGGAGAAAACATTTTTATAGATCCTATACCACTAGGCACTCATTTGTTTAGTATTGCTCTACATTAGGGGAAATAACAAACAGGACCCTTATAAATCACCGATATTGAAGTAGATTTAAATTTGAATCAGATTACCTGAATCTGAGTAATAACCAAATAACTTAGCAGCACCACCAGTAAGGTTCATATTTTCTTGTGATTAATAGTTTATGGTAAACGCCATCTTGTCTTAGTGTCAACAAAATGGCGTCTACAATTCTTGGCAAAATGGAGTTGGAGTTCAGTGGAGAAGACAAATGAAAAAAAGTTTCATTAATAGATTTTTAATTAAATGTAAAATAATAAATAGTTATTATCAATGTACATACCTTAATTAATTAATGGAGTCATTCTAAGGAGATAGTCTGTAAAGTGTTGAGCGTGCGAGTAATGAGTAGCACAGGGTGGGGTTGCAGGAGCGCGGCGGAGAGGGATAGGGGCCGCTGGCGCGCGCCGCAGGGCTCGGCGGGCAGGCGGCCGGCCTGCGGCGTGGCGGCCGTGCGTCGCAGCACCGCCCCGCCTCGCATCACACACGTCACGCCACGCCGAGGGTCGCAGTTCTCCTTAACATCCTTCACCGCCGGACCCTCATCATCTGAACACAGATCTATCACTTCACACTCACTGTTTGATTGTTTTAACGGATCTGCATTCTTACTCTCCACTTCTGTGGAAGTCGAACCCATATCTATAAATATAATATCCTTGTCCGGTTTCTCCCGGCTGTCTGCCTCCTGCTTCAGCTTGTCTATGTACCCTTGCATGCTGGCCAGAGACATTCTCTCCACATCCACTGTAATCCTTTTACACTTGAGGTAGAGAAGTTGACCTGTTATTCCGAGTATTTTCTTGTTTCTCTGGTCAGGGAACACATGTTTACGGTGCCAATAGTCTATTGGCCGGCGGTATCTCACAGGGAACTGCTGGTTCTTCAATTTATTTACTACAATTTTACTAGGCATAGAAGAAGTGCAACAGTACCTCTCTACTCTTTCTCTAATGTAAGTCGTATCTCTCGGGATATGGTTCTTAATGTGTCTTGTGTAGGCCAGGGATGAGAATGGGAATGGAGGGCCCCTGTCAATGTTAGCAGTGCTTCTCACACTCTTGATCTTATTATCTGGATTGGAACTCCCTTTGTCTATACTTTTACCATCAGAATTAACCGGTTGCAACTTCAGAGCCGATAAGAAATCAGGCAATCCACCATTGCAACTTCCAGCCGGTACATCCCCATTACAGAGCCTCTCATGAGCACTAAGAGTATCAACATTGTCAAAGTGGCTGTCACAGTTATCACACAGATATATGTTAGCCGATTTAGGAGGAGAATCGGTTTTTAGGTCTACATCATCCAAGACCATGTCATTTTCATCATCGATGAGTATAGGATCGTCGTTGAGATCTCCGCCACGGTCGTAGTACATGTTCATGTTGCGGAAGGTGACGAGCAGGCGGCCGGTGGGGCGCAGGTACAGCGAGGTGGTGGCGTCCAGGTTGTCGACGTAGCGCAGACGCTTGCGAGGGTAGCGCGCCAGCTGCGCCGAGAACACCAGCAGGAACGAGCTGTTGTGGAACATGTAGCAGCGCCGCACCAGCGCCCGCAGCCGCTCCTCCCAGGCTGCGTCCGCAGCCACCGCATGAGGCCGCACGAAAGGGTGGCTGTAAGGCACGTCCGATGGCCACCATTCTGGTTTCACGACTTCGCCCTCCGTCTCGTGGCCCCACGAGCAGGTCACCATGAAAGTTATGAACTTCTCCAGCTCGCTCGCGGAGCATTTCGTCAGCGCTACCGGGTTCCCGCCGGCGAACAGCAGCGGCAGATTGGCGATCATGGTTCTCGATCGTTACGGTCATCGCGAGACATGGAGCGCTTGTGATCTCGCCCCGCGTACCCAGCCCGAAACGGTAATCGACTCGCGAGACATCCTTTGCGTAAAGTTCCGCCGTTTTATCACATTTGTTCCCGTAACGTAACACAATCTAGGTAGAGAAAAGTTTTAAAGCTCCTGAATTTTCAGTAAAATCGACGAAAATACAGGAAAACTGAGAATGTACGTACAAAAGAAAGAGAAGGAGTTCGTAAACGACAGGACGGGTGGAGGGAGGGAATGGAAGCGAACTATCATAATCAATGAATGAGTGAATGAATGTTAGCAGTATTCAATTCAACATGGGTGGATTGTTATGTCAACATCAATATCTGTCAAAAATAAATGTCACGAATCACCCCTTCCCTCACGCACCAGCTGTGTGCTGTGTGTGAGCCTTTTCTGTTGCCAAGTGAATTGGAATCTTTTTCAATTTTGCAAGAAGTAAAACGTAGTGATTATATTCTCTTTGGAAGTAAACTGTTTGTTGTATTTATTTCTGTGTAACACATCAAATCCAGTTACGGTGCGGCATCGCTTTAAAAATATAATTTGAGTTATGAACAGTATTTAAATAAAACTACACTAAATTCTACGACAATGTGTAATACATAAATGTTGAAAAATGGTGAGTGTATAGTAAATATTTTTTTGGCATTTAAATTTATAATAGTTATAAATAATTGTCGTGTTGATAGGCGGTGAACCACTCGCCGAGTGCGTCTAGCAGCAGTTCGGAGGATCTTGACTATCAGTAAGTACTCACGCTGTTTATCAATGACAAAGAAAACAAACATTGCGGTCACTTACAAAACACAATAGGTACTCCTTATTATTTGGTGAAAACACTACGTAACTGACCTATGTCAAGATACGTGTATAACATTTTGTTATGTTGTATTTGATAAGAATCAAATCTTGAAAAGAAATGTTACCATGGAAATAGAATTGATTAATATTAAATCAGTGACCATGAGAGAGTCACTAAACATGTAAGTTTATTTATTACTAGAAGTGCCTGTGACTCTATGTGTGTATGAGGGCTACATCTTATAACTGGACCAAGAATTTAAACAACCTAGCCTGTGTCCCAGACCTCTAAATGTTTATCACCAAATTTTATCAAATATATGATATTTTCTTACATCAAAAAAAGCCTTCATTTTTGTTGTTTAGTAAAAAATATGTATTTTATCAGAAGATTAAGTAGTTATTGTGTAACAAAGAGTGTTACCGTAAGGTAGGTCTGATTCTAGCAATATCTAAGATTTTAGAAAATGTCTTTATAATGCTCAACTATGTATATATATTTGTACAGATTGGAGTTACCATCATGGAGTTTAGATCAGCTCCGGAGTGCTGCCTTGGACCATAACATTCCGCGCCCTCGTACCCTTGCCTGGGCCATTCTGCTGCAGACCTTACCTCCATCTAATGCTGACATAATCTCCTGGTAAACATCATTTATAATAATACTAGCTGATCGGATTATACTGTAATTATTATACAAGTAATCTCAAATTTATTTTTGCCAGGTCATCCCATAATGTACTACCATACTAGTTAATGTGAAAACTGTCTGATGGTTTGATGTACTTTACAATCATAAATATGCATCTTAACTTCTCTTTTAGGATAACATATGTTTTAAGTTAAGTTAGGTTTAAGTTAGTGCTTGTATTACGGGGCTGGCATATTCGCAAAGCGAAAAAAGCCCCATTAAAAAAATTAAGAATAAAAAAAAACTTCTCTATTGAATAGTGATCATTTATCAGCATATTAATGAAGAATAATACATATTTGTGTCATTTAAATAATTCAATTAGATGTTTACTAAATTTACAGCTAATACATTACATGTCTTACCTTAAAACATTAAGTACATAATGTATTATTGACTTTTAAATCCTTTTTTCAAATCAGTCATAAGTAACTCCTCAATAATTTCATTGAGTAATAAAGTAAATTGACTCTTGTTATAATACTTCCAGCATCAAAACCCATAGAAAATACTACAGTGACTTGAAGATGAAACTGTCAACAGACCCTAGAAATGTGATTGGTGATGATCCATTGTCTCAAAATGAAAAGGTATGTCGCTAGATATAATATGCTTAACCTATATTATACATATTCCATCTCTTTAATGTACCAAGAAATTAATTCAATTACTAAAGGACCTTCACAAATTTTGTATGCTGGTCCTGTTAGGAACCAGGTACCTAACATATAATAAAGTAAAAGACTTGTAACCCAAACTATCTCTTGTAACTGTTTGACATGAAGAGTGACACATACTACATTTTACCGCTGGAAAAATACATACTTCTGTGGGAAAGTCTATTATAACGCGGGTGAAGCAGTGGGCGGAAAGCTAATAGAAAAATAATAAACCAAACTTGACATCGAAGGTAATAGAAAGCGTAAATATCAATACTTTGGAAAACAATAGACTCGACATAACAGGACTCGACAACTCGACGTAAAGGAAATTAATCGAATAAATGATTATATTATTTCAGAGTGTGTGGAAGCAACACTTCTGTGATAACGAGCTGAAGAACCTTATAATGCAGGATGTGGTCAGGACGTTTCCAGATGAACTCTACTTCAGGGAAAAGGATGTTCAAGACATGATGGTATATAATATCTTTCTGTATTTACTTTAGTTATGTACACAATCTCCCCACTTTGTAAATGTTGTATGTCTTGGTTTGCTGTTAGAAAACTCTTTAAGGGTTAAGCACACCCATTGTAAATGAAATATTTTTTTTGTGCAATGTTTAAAATGACTGTTTTAACATTGTACCATATTTGTCTATGATTGTACTTTTATAATAAGAGACGTTTTGTTAGTTTAGAGCTAAAAATTCGTATGAATGTTCTGAATATATTATGAATTGTGTTAAGTCCTCCAGTGGATTTTTATGGAATTTTATATCTATATTATAATATTATAAAGCTGAGAGTTTGATTGTTTGTTTGTTTGTTTGAACGCGCTAATCTCAGGAACCGCTGGTCCGATTTAAAAAATTATTTCAGTGTTGGATAGTCCATTTATCGAGGAAGGTTATAGACTATATTTTATGAAAAAAAAGCAAGCGAAGCTGTTGGCGGTCGGCTAGTGTAAAATATATGTTATTGTGTGGTGCAGGTGGTGGTGTTGTTCGTGTGGGCGCGCGCGCACGCGCACGTGGGGTACCGGCAGGGCATGCACGAGATACTGGCGCCCCTGCTCTTCGAACTGTACGTCGATAGGAACTTCGCGCCCAATAACATAAGGTAAGTGTTAGAAAATATAATAAAATAAATTATCATAACATATTCACGTTCCCACTGCTGGGACACAGGGACTTCTCTCTTGACGAGAGAGATAAGGCCTTGATTCACCACGCTGACCAAGTGCGGGTTGGTGAATGACACATCATGTCCTTAAAACTTTTCAAAGTTCTCAGAACATGCTGGTTTCCTCACGATGTTTTGCCTTCACCGTTAGAGCACGTGTTTTTAAAGCTCATATAATTTTCCAAGAAGAAAAATCAGAGGTGCGCGGCGGGGTTTTGAACCCACGACCTTCGGAATGAAAGTCGAGTGTGATCCCACTTAGCCAACACGGCTCAAAATTAATTATATTACTTGTAAAATTACAAGATTTAACCAAATAAGTTTTTTTTAACTAGCTATGTTATTAAAGTAATAAATGTGTTTCATTTACAGTGAAAAACTGAAATACGTATTGCAAGAAGACTTTATGGAGCATGATAGCTAGTAAGTATGAATACCACTAAATCAATTATTATTGTATTTCTCAGTATCAGTATTTATTCATTGCATAACTGAGATATGAGGTAAAGAATAAATTCGTCCTCATAACATAACCTCGATGGAAAACTGGAAGGTGTGGGTTCAACTCCCACTCTAAGACAAAGGTTACGTTGTGATCTTGTAATTTTCTTCACAGTTCATAAACTTATTACAAGTAGTAGTTATTTCTTGTTTTTATAATTAAGCCACATTAGTAGAAGGGTATCGGTTCATTTTAAAATAAGCTAAACCAACCCCTCCGTTCGCGAGTTTTAGAAATACTAACGAACAGCAATTCACTTTTTTTATATAAGTAGATAAGTAAGATATTAATGTTAATAATGTGTGTATATCCCCCTCAGCATGTTGTTCAGCGCCGTCATGAAGGGCCTGGAGCCGTTCTACACGACGGGCCCCGCGGCGCCCTCGCCCTCCGGTCGGCTGCCCACCTCCAAAACGTTACACGTAAGACTTATTTACATAATGACGTTAGCTAAGTGGGAGCACGCTGGACTTTTATTGCGAAGGAAGTGAGTTCAAACCCCGACACGAACTTCTTTTTGCGAATAATGATTCAAAATTTGTCATGAAATTCACTAACTTGACATTGGCGGTTGACGGCAAAACCCCAATGGCCAGTCACGTTCGCCAAAAATAAAAGAAGAAGAAGAAAATAAAATTCAGGCTTATGAGCACATATCATTAGTTTACCTAATGCTAAGTAAAACACCAAATAGGGACTATGTTAAAATTTTACTATATACATTAGTAAATAGTAAAATTTTAACATAATTAAAACAAATTAGTATTATATTATAATTAATATAATACTAATTTGTTTTATACATTAAATTTAATAAAATTACCCAAGTATTAAGATATATTCAAAATGTCTTATTCAGTTCATGCGTACCTCTAAAATAGTGATGATTGTTGTAGAATCCAAGTCCAAGTGATCTTTAGGATTTTATGGAAATAAGTAATTTATATAAATCTTTAAATTTTTAAAAATCTTTAAAATCTTTAGAATCCGACGGAAGTGGTGCGGTACTTGGAGCACGTGCGAGAAACGTATCTGTCCGCCGCGGACTGCGAGCTGGCCGCGCACCTCGCCGCCGCCGGCATCTCTATGGAACTGTTCGGCATGTATGTACATTATATATCGTATAGAACAGGGGTGGCCAACCGGTCGATCGCGACTGTTAGTCCAGTAGATCGTGGCAAGGCAAAAATAAATAGTTAGACTAGACTGTCCAACGTAATCACCTACTGCTGGACGCATCATTTTGTGTAGGTAATTTTTCGGCGCGCGATGACCAATATATCCCTTGGATGGTTTGCCTATGGTTGTCTGCGGGGGGCTCCTTTACCTTTAAATTTTAGACAGTTTCATTACAAAATTGGGTGGTGCCCCTTACAAAATAGGGTGGTGGTTCTTTGGCCACCTCAAGACAATCAAGGCCGCAACCTTGATGAAAGAAAACATAAATTATAAAAAGTTTGTATATGATTTCAGCCGTTGGCTCCGATTACTGTTCGGTAGAGAGTTCGCGCGCTCGGAGCTGCCGGCGCTGTGGGGCTTCCTGTTCGCGGACGGACCCGCCCTGCCGCACCTGCACTACGCCATCGTGGCTCTGCTCGTCTCCATGAGGAACACACGTAACTATCTTATGCACATCCTACCTTAGTAATGTTGTCATTTTTTATATTTATATAAACAAGTATAAAGAGTTCAGTCTTAAGTCTACCTAAGGTAACTAACTAGGCACAATTCATTTCAGAATCTTTCATACCAGACACTTTGGTTAGAGCACCAATCGTGAATTTTTATACTATTTTCCGAATGATTTATTTTTTTATTTATTCCAGTGCTAGAGCCGGACTCAGGCGTGGTCCTATCCGCCCTGATGCGCCCCCCGCGCGTGTCGGTGCGCTACGTGACGTCCCTGGCGCTGCACCTGCAGGCGCCGCACCGACACCCGCCCCCCGCGCCCCCCGAGCCCCCCGCAGACAACCATAGGTGAGTGTATTGTATGCCAGTGCTAGAGCCGGACTCAGGCGTGGTCCTATCCGCCCTGATGCGCCCCCCGCGCGTGTCGGTGCGCTACGTGACGTCCCTGGCGCTGCACCTGCAGGCGCCGCACCGACACCCGCCCCCCGCGCCCCCCGAGCCCCCCGCAGACAACCATAGGTGAGTGTATTGTATGCCAGTGCTAGAGCCGGACTCAGGCGTGGTCCTATCCGCCCTGATGCGCCCCCCGCGCGTGTCGGTGCGCTACGTGACGTCCCTGGCGCTGCACCTGCAGGCGCCGCACCGACACCCGCCCCCCGCGCCCCCCGAGCCCCCCGCAGACAACCATAGGTGAGTGTATTGTATGCCAGTGCTAGAGCCGGACTCAGGCGTGGTCCTATCCGCCCTGATGCGCCCCCCGCGCGTGTCGGTGCGCTACGTGACGTCCCTGGCGCTGCACCTGCAGGCGCCGCACCGACACCCGCCCCCCGCGCCCCCCGAGCCCCCCGCAGACAACCATAGGTGAGTGTATTGTATGCCAGTGCTAGAGCCGGACTCAGGCGTGGTCCTATCCGCCCTGATGCGCCCCCCGCGCGTGTCGGTGCGCTACGTGACGTCCCTGGCGCTGCACCTGCAGGCGCCGCACCGACACCCGCCCCCCGCGCCCCCCGAGCCCCCCGCAGACAACCATAGGTGAGTGTATTGTATGCCAGTGCTAGAGCCGGACTCAGGCGTGGTCCTATCCGCCCTGATGCGCCCCCCGCGCGTGTCGGTGCGCTACGTGACGTCCCTGGCGCTGCACCTGCAGGCGCCGCACCGACACCCGCCCCCCGCGCCCCCCGAGCCCCCCGCAGACAACCATAGGTGAGTGTATTGTATGCCAGTGTTAGAGCCGGACTCAGGCGTGGTCCTATCCGCCCTGATGCGCCCCCCGCGCGTGTCGGTGCGCTACGTGACGTCCCTGGCGCTGCACCTGCAGGCGCCGCACCGACACCCGCCCCCCGCGCCCCCCGAGCCCCCCGCAGACAACCATAGGTGAGTGTATTGTATGCCAGTGCTAGAGCCGGACTCAGGCGTGGTCCTATCCGCCCTGATGCGCCCCCCGCGCGTGTCGGTGCGCTACGTGACGTCCCTGGCGCTGCACCTGCAGGCGCCGCACCGACACCCGCCCCCCGCGCCCCCCGAGCCCCCCGCAGACAACCATAGGTGAGTGTATTGTATGCCAGTGCTAGAGCCGGACTCAGGCGTGGTCCTATCCGCCCTGATGCGCCCCCCGCGCGTGTCGGTGCGCTACGTGACGTCCCTGGCGCTGCACCTGCAGGCGCCGCACCGACACCCGCCCCCCGCGCCCCCCGAGCCCCCCGCAGACAACCATAGGTGAGTGTATTGTATGCCAGTGCTAGAGCCGGACTCAGGCGTGGTCCTATCCGCCCTGATGCGCCCCCCGCGCGTGTCGTTGCGCTACGTGACGTCCCTGGCGCTGCACCTGCAGGCGCCGCACCGACACCCGCCCCCCGCGCCCCCCGAGCCCCCCGCAGACAACCATAGGTGAGTGTATTGTATGCCAGTGCTAGAGCCGGACTCAGGCGTGGTCCTATCCGCCCTGATGCGCCCCCCGCGCGTGTCGGTGCGCTACGTGACGTCCCTGGCGCTGCACCTGCAGGCGCCGCACCGACACCCGCCCCCCGCGCCCCCCGAGCCCCCCGCAGACAACCATAGGTGAGTGTATTGTATGCCAGTGCTAGAGCCGGACTCAGGCGTGGTCCTATCCGCCCTGATGCGCCCCCCGCGCGTGTCGGTGCGCTACGTGACGTCCCTGGCGCTGCACCTGCAGGCGCCGCACCGACACCCGCCCCCCGCGCCCCCCGAGCCCCCCGCAGACAACCATAGGTGAGTGTATTGTATGCCAGTGCTAGAGCCGGACTCAGGCGTGGTCCTATTTTAATTATCGTAGTAAATTATAATGAGTTTTAAAATTACTATGAATGTTATATTTTGCAGGATATTCGAAAACGTATTTGTGGATCGTTTTACGAAGGATCTAGTTGGAACCCTACTCAATTACCTGTTTTGAAGCTAGTTTTTTGACTAAGGAACTAGGATAAGCTAATTTAGGTAGGTTTTATTCTTTGTAAACATTGTGTGTTCTAATAAGTTATACAGTTTTGATTTATTTTCTATTAACACGTTGTTTATAAAACTGAATAGCACCACTTAAGGAGTCCTTTGGCAAGACCAATAATTTAGTTGTTACCGTTATTTTATTTACAAAATAAACACAAGCTTCGATCTCATTACGGGGCTAGATGTCCATTGTCTAGCAATATTTATTTATTGGCATTATCTCACCGCTGTCCTTCCAGCGACTCCGCGGACTCCCTCTCCGGCCCCGACGCGGAGCCGTCCGAGTGGTCGGGCTCCGAGGGCGTGGCTGAAGGAGCCGATGTGGCGCGCGCACTCGCCGCACTCGCCGCGCTCCGGGCGCGCCTGCCGCCCGCCGCGCGCGCCCTGGCGCAGGCCCTGCCGCGCCACGCGCCGCCCGCCGTGCGCGCGCCGCTCACGCAGATACTGCAGGTAACACTGTGCGCTCCGGGCGCGCCTGCCGCCCGCCGCGCGCGCCCTGGCGCAGGCCCTGCCGCGCCACGCGCCGCCCGCCGTGCGCGCGCCGCTCACGCAGATACTGCAGGTAACACTGTGCGCTCCGGGCGCGCCTGCCGCCCGCCGCGCGCGCCCTGGCGCAGGCCCTGCCGCGCCACGCGCCGCCCGCCGTGCGCGCGCCGCTCACGCAGATACTGCAGGTAACACTGTGCGCTCCGGGCGCGCCTGCCGCCCGCCGCGCGCGCCCTGGCGCAGGCCCTGCCGCGCCACGCGCCGCCCGCCGTGCGCGCGCCGCTCACGCAGATACTGCAGGTAACACTGTGCGCTCCGGGCGCGCCTGCCGCCCGCCGCGCGCGCCCTGGCGCAGGCCCTGCCGCGCCACGCGCCGCCCGCCGTGCGCGCGCCGCTCACGCAGATACTGCAGGTAACACTGTGCGCTCCGGGCGCGCCTGCCGCCCGCCGCGCGCGCCCTGGCGCAGGCCCTGCCGCGCCACGCGCCGCCCGCCGTGCGCGCGCCGCTCACGCAGATACTGCAGGTAACACTGTGCGCTCCGGGCGCGCCTGCCGCCCGCCGCGCGCGCCCTGGCGCAGGCCCTGCCGCGCCACGCGCCGCCCGCCGTGCGCGCGCCGCTCACGCAGATACTGCAGGTAACACTGTGCGCTCCGGGCGCGCCTGCCGCCCGCCGCGCGCGCCCTGGCGCAGGCCCTGCCGCGCCACGCGCCGCCCGCCGTGCGCGCGCCGCTCACGCAGATACTGCAGGTAACACTGTGCGCTCCGGGCGCGCCTGCCGCCCGCCGCGCGCGCCCTGGCGCAGGCCCTGCCGCGCCACGCGCCGCCCGCCGTGCGCGCGCCGCTCACGCAGATACTGCAGGTAACACCCTGGCGCAGGCCCTGCCGTGCCAGGCGCCGCCGCCCGTACGCAGGTCGCGTCGCGCGCGCGCGACCTGAGAGGAGACGGAGCACGGCGGGACGCTCACTCCTCCTGATAAAGACTACTCTTGTTGTGGTCGAAACATCGAGAGTTGTTTAACTCCTGTGTAAATACGTGAGTAATTCCCGTTTTATAAAATGAATAAAATATATTTATTAATTATATAATATATATTTTCCAGCTGGCAGCCCTTCTAGAATGCAGAAACCATGAACTAGTCGACGTAGAAACAGCCCTAGAAGCAGACGAAGGCCCTGCCCCGGACAAAGTCGGGCGCAAACAGCTAGTGCCGGTCGTGATATCCCGCCGGCCCAAACCGACCACTCCTAGAGTACCCAAGGAAGTGCCACTCACTGTGTTCCACCAAGGAGAGTGCCAAAGTGCCAATGGATTCCCCAGCCTTGACCCGCTCAAGTTACGGACAGAATGACTGAAGAAAAAGATTTATAGTTTACTATGACAAAAATCTTTATTGTAAATATAGTTTAGTATTTATCAGAGATCTACCACCTGTAACTTGCCACAGGGCTACATGTTACTGCAACCAGCAAAGTTTATTAATTTTTAGATAGGGATCGCCATATTTATAATATTTCAAATGCGTATTTTAAAGTAATGTCATCTCCCCAGGCAACTATATCATTGGGCTGCATAGCTTCAGGCAGAATGGTAACTTACGTAGGTACTTGCTTGCAAACTCAAAAGACCACCTTTTCATAAGTTACTTAACAAACATAAATAAAATGTATTTTATGACGCTTAAAGCCTCGAGCAGACCGCATGCGTATACGTACACGTAAGCGTAGACGTGCATGTACCACTGAGTTGTAATGTATGGGAATGTATGAGACAGGACACACTGCTTGCGTAACGTGACGTGCAAGGCTTTAACCATCACGCTGGTATCCGTCTTCCATACCTAAAAAAGAGTTTCTTTTTATTTTAAAATGTCTAATCAGCCACTAAGTTATTGTAACAAATCCCATGATTAAGTAGTTTAGTAGGTCTATGTCTCAAACAATTTAGTGTGGTGTTTCTTTTTATGTTATTTTATAGGGAGAATCGTAATACAAATTAAAAAAAAATTATAGCATTGTATATAAAGAATATTTAGTGTTTAAGTATAAATTTCAATGAAATTGAGTTATCTGCATTTATATTAAAAAAAAATTTGCTCTGGTTTGTTTTTGTAGTGTTAAGTTTTAAAGTGCAATTTTAAATTAGGTTTTTTAATGCGGTTTAAATTATAGATAGGCGGATAGATATATCATAATTTTTTTTGAAATCTTTAAAAATTTTATATATTTATTTATTTTTTATTTTTATTTAATATATATTAGCTTATTTGTAAAAACGTTTAATTTTCTTCATTATACTTCAGTACTCTTATATACTTCTTTATATTGTAGGCTGTACCTACTATAATTTGACTTTTTTTTATATTTTAAGAAAACTAAACAGTATAATTAATTAACTTAGCACATAAGCCTTCTAAGTTTTTATTAAGCTTAAAGTATCTTTTGTTTTTTTTTACATCTCATTTACAATAGCCAATGTGATAGATAGTTAAGCGAACAAATTAATTTTAAACAAGAATTATAATCTATGTCTAGTTAAGTAGGTACATAATAAAATTATACCTTTTTTCATCTTGAAAGTAGTGTATTACCAAAGTGCTACATTTCAATAAAATATTTCAATAATATTTTTTTTTATTTACAGAGTGCCCTTAATGAATAACACAATTACATTTTCAATCTATACTAATATTATAAAGAGGAAAGATTTGTTTGTATGTTTGTTTGTAACGAATAGGCTCCGAAACTACTGGACCGATTTCAAAAATTCTTTCACCTTTGGAAAGCTACATTATCCCCGAGTAACATAGGCTATATTATATGTAAAAAAAATTAGGGATCCTTACTAAAACTCCAATAATGTAACATAAGGTATAAAAAAATGACCTGAAAAATTCCTTACGTCGCGTGCGCTGCGAAAACTATTGATGATAGAACAAAATCATGTACTACGACTTTGCAGAACTCATCATTATCTACAAAAAATGTCGCGACAGCATATGTCTAAATATTATAGTTATGTCACAGTAAGCAGTTTTTTATTCTAAAATATTAATTTATATATGCCGCCTCTTGAAAGGGTCTTCATTTGTACCTTGGTATTAATCCTTATCAAAATAAATTACTTTATATTCAAGACGGCTTTAATACCTTTTTATAACTTTTTGAATTATTCAATTCGGACATTTACTTCGGAAGATATCACGAGTTTAAAAATGCAAGTATTAGAAAAAAGTCTAGAGGTTGTCGCTCACCGCGCTCAGCTAGCCAGCATGCGATGTAGACTCCATGTAAGCGTCACTGGGGTACGGGGGACGGGGGACGGGGTGGAGTCAATGTAGTGTAATATCCTAATCCTAACATAGGCTACTTTTTACCGCGGATAAATATATGCTTACGTGGGAAAATTCGATTTCGATGAAATTTTGTATGTAGATAGTTGCAAAAAAAAGTATATGGCGAGACAAAGTTCGCGGGGGCTGCTAGTGTGGGAAATAAATATATATCTATAGTGCCCTAACAGGGTCCATGTTGGCCTAACCTAGTTTAATAAGACCTATATTAGAAACGGCATTTATTTATTTATTTAGGAACATCAACGGAATCAACATGGACACAATGTAAACATTCACTTTATATGAGTTTTATAAATTCATATAGTCTGTCTAACGAAAGATGGCCCTGATAAACCCCGGCAAATTCAAAAAAATTTAGTATGGCAATACATTAAATAATGTGATAACTTGGAATAACATAATTTGATACTTTTCTATTATTCTAAATAAATATCCTTACATATTTTTTTTACTCCGATATAAACAAGTAATATTCTTCAGATTACCTACACGCCTAGGGTGCATCTTAGAAATATCTTAGTGTAAGTAATACATAAAAGTCTCAATTATTTAAGTTTTTTTTTATTCATCGTAATCAAAATCAGAATTTTGAATCATAATTCATAAATTTACTTCAATAAAATGTTTCTTTTTCCAAATATGTAGTAATGCTATTTAGCTATCATAAAAGAAGGCAACAGTATGATAAAAAGAAAATAAAAGTCCAGAACCACAAAAGTGGGATCAAAGTATCAAAATATTTGTGCACTACAAACTTAGGAAATCAACCACATTATGTAAACAATCCTGTTTCTGCAGAAATTCAGCTTCTTTTTCCTGCTGCTTCTCCTGATACTTAGATATCATACAGAATAACAGCCTTCGCTCGCTACCGTTGATTGTTTGAGGCATTTTAACACGCAAAATTCTCAAAATGTATTTTTAATATCCACCAAAACATCAAGGAATAGTATTGCCACACACCGAGACCAATTTTCCCTAATCTTTTAAAGTCAAATTTTTATGGATGTACCACACGTAATTGTATATTTATCCGATTTATGATTTATAAAAAAATAAAGAATTACTTCTTAGTGAACTATAATTCGTTAGCAAGTATTATTATTTTTTATCACCCTGACTTTACCCCGTTATAGAGCATAATGTCCGTAGGTGGAAACACATAATGTATTGCCATGTAAAAAGTTTCGCAAAAATGCCCAGTGCCAGCTTTTGTTAGACAGACTCTATAGATATGTTACCTTCATTTTTTTTTTTTTTTTTATTCAAGTTTTACAACCTTTAAACACAAGTTTATGACAGTTGAATACAATATTAAAATTACTAAGCTAACAAAAATAATTTAACAAAAATACAATGTAATTGCAGTTTGAAATCTGTTCCGTGAATCCAAAACTGACATAAGATGTCAAATGTTTACTAGTTCATAGAGTAACATTTATATTCGTAGAGTGGACACTTGAGTAAAATGTATAGTAATAGGTAAGAAATTAAACACCTTACAAAAGTAAATCATATTTATTGAAATTGAAATAATTAATGATAAATTAGTAAAACACACTTTCTAAATACCTTCAAAAAGATTTTATTTATTTATTTTCTGTCTCTTTAAAAGTTTTTTTAATTCGGGGTTATTTTTATGTGCGGAATGGAGACGAATATTTGTGTATTTATGAATTATGGTTTTAATCAAATATACGCGATGATTAAAAATAGGTAGGTACCTGTGTTGAATGTTCGATCAGAATTTACATTTACATCGAATTTACATCGCCATCAATATTCGCATCTACACTAACTAATCTATGTCCGGGCCTCAATTATTATAATTATTTGGAAAAATAAATAATCTAAGTATCTTTGCATACTCGCATGTGATACGAGATTCCTTGTGTTTTGTTTACTTTAGCATCGTAATTGGTACACTTCCGAAACACACACGATGGCATTTTTAATTTGTTTTAGCAAGGACACAATAACCTACGGCATGTCAAGCTCGTGATTGCGCTCGACGCAGACTGACAACTAAAAGTTACAATTGGGTTTTATTTGAGTCTTTACAATGCGCGTGCTTGTAACAAATCTATACTATATAAATAAAATCATTGGACAGCATGCTTTTAATTCAAGACACAAACAAGACATATTTTTTTTAGCCAGACAATTGTCATGTCAATGTCAACTTAATCATCATTGACGACATCAAACCCAAATAAAACAACAACAAAAAGAAAAAGTGTTCGCCATCAAAGAGAATATAATCACTACGTTTTCGCCATAATAAAAGAAGAAGAAGAAGAAGAAGAAAAAGAAAAAGTGTAATTCACATGGAAATTTATTGGATTCATATTTGCAGAGCAGTTTTCCATTGAGTAATTATATTTTAAATCTATTAAGTTACGTCCAATATGACGGAGTCCAAGGAAAGTGGAGGAGAAAAGCCGCTGGATATTAACGGCAACAACTTCAACCCCGACATGTACATGGACGTCCTGCTGAAACATGCAAACCTCAAACAAATAATGGATAAAGAAGCAGAAATCGTCACACAGAGCCAGTTTCTACAATCTGAAATGCAAACATTAGTGTACGAAAACTACAACAAGTTTATATCGGCCACGGAAACCGTACGTAAAATGCGTACAGATTTCAAAATAATGCAAGAAGAAATGAACAAACTAAGTGATAACATGAACAAAATAACTTCTTTTAGCGCCCAGATCTCCGACTCACTTAAAGAGAGCGGAAACAACGTCAGTAGATTGTGTGGAACTCGTCAATTGTTAGACAAACTACAATTTTTGTTTCTTCTGCCTTCTCAACTAAATAAAGCCATTAACGAAGGAAAATACGTTGATGCCGTCCACGACTACACTCATGCACAGAGGGTCCTTCAGAAATATGGAAACCAACCTTCATTCCAGAGCATACAGACTGAATGTTCCGAGATTATATACACACTTAAGAAAACCCTGAGAGAAAGGCTACTCAGCCCAGAAACATCTGCTTCTGAGTTAGCAGAGAGTGTCGGGCTGCTGAGACAGCTGCAGGAGACTGACTCATCTTTGCATGATATATTCTTAAGTTGTGCTGAAAGTAGACTTGATAAACACCTACAAAGATTAGCAGAATTGGCTGAAAGCACTGATATACTGGAATGGGTGGAGAAATGTAACAACACATTACTAGCAGACTTGGGCATAGTCATATCATGCTATCATGAAATGTTCCAAGATAAAGATACCACTGATATACCAGAATTTGGTGACAAAATCATGCTTCAAGTATTCCATTTATTTGATGAAGTTATCAAGCGGCCTGAGAATGGTGGCACTGAAATCCTTATCAGAGGTTTAGATAAATTCTTCAGAAAATTACAAGCTATGTCTGAAATTATTACAAGTGAAAATATGACTGGGAAAGTTGTTAATATTGTAATACAGTGCATTGATCACAAGGCAACAATTCAATACCAATATATTCAAAACCAGTTTAAAGACAATCTCACAAGAGTCAGACAACAATTAGCTAGCAAAGGAACTGAAACTGCTGATCTCAAAGATATTCTGAACTCTCTCCAAATGTACTTAATGCAGAAGGTGCAGGCATCTCTCCTAGATCTCATGGCGTTCCTACAAAATAACCTCTCATTTGGCCTAAAGCCTTGGTGTGGCACTGCAGTGGCAGATAAATGCTGGAAAATAATATCAGAAACTATGATTAGTCTTTCGGAAATGGTTAAGAATATGGCCTGTTTCCAAACAAATAACAATATTCCATTTGAACTGCTACTTATATTAGCAAAACTTTGTCTTGAAATGCAAGAGTCAGGAGTCAACACATTACACACACATTTGACAAAACTGTTAGAGGAATCTGCGCCTGGCTTGAATGTGGAGAGTAAAGATACAACTAATGTAATGGTTAATTTGTCGACCGCAGCCCAATCAGCGTTAGACGCCGAGGTTGTTTTTATCGGACAAACAGCAGCACAGATGCTGAGAGTTTCGGTGCTAGCTCGTGATTGGCTGCGGGCGCCGGAGCCGCGCGGCCCTCGCGCTGTCTGCCGGAGAGTGGTGGAGACCCTCGCGGGCGCCGACAGCGCTGCTTCACAACTCTTCCCCACTAGCATCAAGCCATCCAGCGATTCCAGCCGTCGCACGATTTGGTCACGAGCTCCGTCGTCGTTTTCGCCTCTGAACCGTATATTTTCGGAGCGGATCGAGGTATTCAGCCCAGCTGGAGCAGACAGAGCGGCGTTGTCGAATGGCGCGTTGAAGGTTGCGTTGAAGGCTCTCGTGGAATGCGTGAGGCTACGCACGTTCGGCCGACACGGTCTCCAGCAGTTGCAAGTGGATGTACATTTCTTGCAGCAAAGACTGTCCTGCATGGGGAATGATGAGCGACTGTTGAACGCTCTTCTGGAAGACGCGTTAGCGTCCGCTCAGTTGCGGTGTGTGGATCCTCAGCTGATGGAACCTAGTATTGTTGATATTATTTGTGAGAGAGGATAGGATCTAGTAATAAGAAGTAGGTAAAGTATGTTAATTCCCTTGTATGTAAATATAATGTAATGAAAGGGAATATACTATTGCTAGTAATTATGCAGTGTGCAATATACTTACCTCCTGCATTCCTATTTATATTTAAGTAAATAAAAATAACACTTAGTTTTTCAGATAGTTTATTTATAACCCATTAATCAAAATTTTATCATCATATTAAAAATAATGACAATATCTACATACAAATAATAAGTTTCATGTTAAATGCTTCTAAACATAAATCTCACATTATAGTACCACTTTTTTTTTCAAATAATTACAATGTTAGTCACTAGAGATACAAATTAAACATAATATTAAAAACAATATCTAATAAAATATATAATTGTATTATTTATATCAAACATTTTTTGATTAATTTGGTCCTACTTAACTAGTTAGTACATAGGCAGACACACAGCTGCAAAATACTTATAAATATAAAATTATTATGATGGTACAGTATTGCCATAATAGGGCTGTTTGTCTGCCTATCCGCGAAAGAGTATTACATTGTATGAATACTCAAATTACTTTTTCCTATAGAAAACCTTTCACCAATAGTTATTTGATTATAAAAATATACATAAACTCTCTCTTATTATAATTAACACTAGACTTCATATAGGGAGACACTTAGGAGAGGCAATTATTTGCAGAAGCATTTTGGGATGTCTAAAATATTTAATCTAAAATATTAACTTGAGAATTTTATAAGTGACAAATTAATAACAATTTGCTATCAATAAATTTGTGTCATTCATAAAAGATAAAAACACATTAACACCCACACTATTATTAATTAACAACTTAATTTTGAAATTACATAAGTACCATTACTAAAGATTCATTTTTACGCGACAAGTTGTGAAGTTTGTTTGCATTCATGCACATGCACATACCCAATACTATGTACTTATAAAGTCACACATTTTAACGTCTTAATAATGTTAAGTGATAGAGATGACCTCTATTCCACAAACTGTAACCTTATTGTCTACCTTGGTGAACATTGAACAATAAAACGATCTGTGTATCAAATACAGCAGTTACACTGTAATAGTAAATCGGATCCTGATGGTGATCCTTAAAATCTAACAATAAACATAAATAATCAATCTAAAACTAGGTACATACTAAACAAATTGACAAAATATAACTTTCAATTCAACATGTTTCGCCCGAAGACTATAAAGTTCTATCAACGCATCATAAATTCGCCAAAATGTATAAAATACTTGTATCATACAATGGTCCTTCTGTTACTATTGAGCGTCACCGTCGTTACCCTCGTAACGTTGGAAACGTAACTCATCACGACTCGAAGTAGATTCTAGACTTCTAGTCCTTCTTGGCGGAGCGCATCATGAGCTTGCGCATCTTGTCTGGGACGGGCACGCCGCGGTGCGCGGGGGCGCGGGCGGGGGCCGGCGCGGGGGCGGGGGGCGGCGAGCGGCGGCGCCGGATGCGCGGCGGCGTGTGCGCCAGGCTCGTGTGCCGCGCCAGCAGCGCCGCGCTGCCGAACAGCTGCCCGCAATCGCAGCGGTGCTCCACGTTCAACGTTCCTGAAACAACAACACATCCAGGGTATAACACCACTTCATTCAACCAATTTACTGCGAAGTGCCAAGGAGATACCGATAGAAAGGTAGAACGTTTTTCAAGTGTTTGTGTTAACCAAATAAAAAGTGTTCTTTTTTAAAGTAGATATGGTAAAAGTAAATACATATAATAATGATAACTCACTTCGTTTGATGACTCTGATTGGTGAAGTGAACTTGAGCTTGGCGTTCGGTTGTCCCAGCGACTTGCGCTTCGCGATCCCGCTGAGTGACTTTCTTTTATCGGCAATAGATTTCCGGGGAGCTTTCTTTTCCGTTTGTGTCTCATTCACTTTTGTTATGTTCTCGGGGAAGGAGTACCTGACATCACTGTCGTCGGAATCAGTTGACGCCGCTTGCTCAGTTGCCGCTGGCTTTGGTTTAGGAATGGGTTTTGTTATGGTTGGCACGACTTTTGGCTCGATTGGTTTTGCTTTGAGACGAGGGATTTTAGGAGGGTGTTGCAAAGATGTTCTCCTGTTTACAAGCTCTCTAGAATTCGGTCGTTCAATTTGCAAGGAATTTCTTTTGTTTGATCTGACTTTCATGAACACTTTCCCTTCATTGGTGTCTTCTTCTTTGAAGTTAGGGTTGAGCATGTATCGCACTTCGTCCTCGTCGCTAGACTTGGCGGGTGCATCTTCTGGAAGTACAGGTAATGGAACAGGTAACACAGTCTTCTGTTTTTTTGCCGTACTAATTTTATCCTTAGGCACAATTTTCTTAGGCAACTCGATTTTATCACTTTTCTTCTTAATTTTCTCAGGAATTGTTTTCTTGCCATCTTTAATATCTTTTGGAAGTGCTCGTTTGTTTGTTGTTGGTTTCGCGATCGGGTTATTCACTTCTATCAATTCCTTTTCTTTATTAGAAATTTCTGGAACTTCTAAAGGTTTTTCTACTTTTGGCTTTTCTATCTTAGGATTTTCAGTTTTAATTTCAGGAATCTTTGGCGGTGGAGGTGACTTTTCATCGTTTACTTGTTCTTTGTTTGTTTTCTCATCAACAATAGCGACTTCTGCAACTGTTTCTGTTGCAATATTTGCGACGATTTCTGGTTCATCTTCCGCATCAGTAATGTCTTCTGTGATGGTGTTGTCATCAACGATGTCAGCTATGTCACAGTTTTCAGGATTTTCTTTAACCTTTAACTGCCTCTTTTTCTTTTGCTGGCAGAAAACGAAATGTTTTTTGAGAGAATGCTCATTGGGAAATACCATGTAGCAGAGAGAGCATTCATGAATAATATCTCTAGTTGACAGAGAACTTTGCACGCTCTTATCATCAGATTTTTCAGAACTTGTTTCCATTTGTTCTACATTACTGTGATGCAGTTCCTTATGTTCTATTAAATGGTGTAGTTTTCTAAAATATTTTTTGCACACATCGCACTGTGGTGGCGGTGGCGGTTTTTCAATCGGCAAAGCCACAGGTTGCGTATTCGTTTTTTGTCTATTGATTCCATCATGGGTCTCTCTGTGTTCAACTAAATGATGTAGTTTTCTGAACGACTTATCACAAGGCTCGCATCGGAAGCCGGCACTTGTATCATCACTCGGTTTAGGCACAGCAGGCGTTTCTTTCATTTTAGTCTCAGTCTGCTCTGAAGAACTCTTTTGAGATATTCGCGGCGCTTCTTTCATTTTAGTCTCAGCCTGCTCTGGAGAACTCTTTTGCGAGATTCGCGTAGGCACTTCAGGGTTATGTATTATTCTATGTTGTACTAAATGATACTGTTTCCTAAATTCTTTCTTACAAACTTCGCAGCTAAACACTTGCGGATTAGCACTGACCTTCACATCCGGTTTCTTCGTCTGTTCTTTCTGATGTTGTAGTTTATGATTAACCAGATACGAAAGTTGTCTAAAAGTTTTACCACAAAACTCGCAGGTAAGATTATTGGACTGTTGCACTATGGTTTTCTTCTTAGTTTTTTCTGTATTCCCTTCTTCAGTGGATTTTGGTTGGTTCTTCGTTTCAACGGTTTTTTCATTATTCACTTTAATTTCAGCTTGTTTAAATTTCAGCTTTTCGTCCGCAATTTCCTTGAGCGTTGGCTCTCTTTTTTGTTTTTCATCGGATAATTCTACTTTATTCTTAGCATCATCTCTTTTGAATTTCAATTTCGTGTTTTCATCGTTATCATCCTTCTTCGGATCAGGTGAGCTTTTTAACTTTTTAAGAGGAGTATCTTCGATGACAATTTCTTCTATTTCTTTAGCAGTGCTTTCTTTTCGAGGCGTTACTTTTATATTGTCTTTAGGTGATTTCTTATCGTCTTTTTGTTTTTCCTCGAAATCCAAGTCGTCGGACAGACTATCAGATCTTATGTCAGAATCTTTAGAATATCGCCTTCTTCGTTTTTCTAAATCAGATCTTGTAGGTGATACTCCTGAGCAATGTTTGACATGTTTGAAAACAACATTTTCTGATCTGAATAATTTGTTACAAATTGGGCAAACAATATTCTCATTAATTTTACCCATGGTCCAGTTTTCTCTTATGATTGGTTCATCGTCTGAACTGTCTTCATCCGAAATAACATATTTTTTGGCAGGTTTGGCATCTATTAGTCTTGGTTTTATCTGAGGACTAGGACTAACAGCTTTACTGTCGGCAGCTCCATCGGGCAAGGGGTACTTCCTAGGTCGACCCCGTCCTCTCTTCACTGGGGTACTTTGTGGAGATTCAGTGTTTGGAATTGAGTTTTGAATCGATTGTTTATCTAATAACTCAGCAGCTTTAACTAAGCTGTCAATAGCAGATACTGTGCGATCTGGTACAACTACCTCAGCTATTTTTGGAACATCTTTTACAGGCACATTTGCATCTTGAGAAGCATGTTGATCTTCAGGTCCCGTTCGACCCAATAAATATGACTTTTTGGGGACAAGACTTTTAGGGCTCTTATCTGTTTTATGATCATCAAATTTTCTTTTCTTCTTGGGTGATGTATCGAAATCAGGAGGTTGAATTAATTCTAACTCAGGGGCTTCAACAGGTGTTAAAACTTGTTTTCTCTGATGTTTTGTTTTAGTTTTTAAATTATCTTGTTTGACTTCAGTTGTTTCTTTATCTTCAGAACTATGTGGTTGCGGGTTATTTGCTAGATTAACTGTTGATTTCTTAGCAGGAGATAAATCTTTTCCTTGCACATTTAATTGATTTGGAACGAACTCAGGGTTGGCATCCATGAATACAACTTTAACTGGTTTATCTTCGATCAAAGGACGATCTAGTTTTCGCTTAGCAGTCAAAGCTGATTGGTATGCATCATGAATTTTCAACTGGTAGTTCTTGCTATTAGGATCTTCAGGTACTGTTCCAAATTTGGTATTAGGAAGAGCTTTATTGATCGCTGTTTTATCAATAAACTGTTTAGGAGCAAATTTTGACTTATCGTCAGCAGTAACTTTTTTTACTGAATGGGTCTGAGTAATATCTTTTTCTTTTATGGTTTGGACAATGTTTGTTCGCTCATTGCCGTCAAGTTTAACAGATAAACAATTTTCGAAAGATTTAGAATTTCTTCTAGCAAATTTGTCAAAATCATTTTCAGTTATAATGGATTCTTTAGAAATCTCTTTAGGTACAATTTTACCAGAAGCATTAGATTTTGAGGGTTCTGATGCTAATTCTTTGCTTTGATCTATGTCACCAGTAACTGGTTCATGTTCAATCACTTCGTCATCTGATTCTAAATCTATTACATTCTCTAGAACAACAGGTTGTTTGCTTGTACAAGGAAGCAATTTTTTTGCACCTTTGCTTTGGTTTGTAGTTTTACCATACGTTTTGTAAACTTTGGGTAGTTCGTGAGGTGGTCTTTCAACAAATGGTATGCCATGTAATTCATTCATTTTCATTTCAATATAATCTAGAGAAACATTACTGTCTTTATCATGGTTTTGTTTGTCTTTAACAATTTGTTCAATAGCATTTGTTACTGGTTTTAGTTGATCTGGCTTAATTTTTGGTTGTTCTACTTTGGGTTTCGCCTTGGTGTGATCATTGCCTAAGATCTGAGGTTGAGTTGACTCTGGGACGGGACGGACTTGGCGCGGTTCATCAAGAGGACTCCTTGTCATTGGTAGAGCAATAGGTCTATTAAGCATATCTACAATAGCTTTACCAATTAGGTCTGTCATATTTAGTTCACGCATTTCCTTATGATCTGGAGAAGTGTTATCAACAGAACTAGTCATTGTAGATGATACTGGTTCTACACAAGGACTTTCAGGAATGGTATTAATTAATTCAACTGGTTTTGGCACTACTTTAATACCATCATTCTTGCCGGCAATTTTTGTTTCATGAGATTGGGTAATATTCGAAGTAAACACGGTGTCTTTTACATTAGATTTATCTTGTGCCTTGTTATTGGATCGTTGACTATCTATTTTTTTCAAGACGTCTATTCTGTTTAGGTCGTTCGAATTTTTTATTTGATTTGTCGTGCTAGAAGTTGGAACCTTTATCTCCTTGAATTTATTTAAAAATTCCTGTCTATTGGCATCTGTCCATTTTCCAAAAGGCACAGCAGCATGATTATTATTAATAGGTTTTGTTGCAGAGCCTGATGTGACTTTAAAGATATTTTTATTAGCTGGATCTATTTTGCTTGGAACAATAATTTGATTTGAAGTTATGACGACAGCTTTGTTTTTAATCATTTTGGGTGCTGCAGCCTCTGGTTTACTAACTTTTGTAATTTTCACTTCATTTGATTTCGAAGGATTCAAAGGAACCGTTTTTGATATTGTTTTTAATTCAAATCCCTTTGTGATTGGCTGCTCAACTTTAGAGATAATTTTAGGCTCAATTCCTGCAGATACAGGAATCAGTTTATCGGTTTTAGAATATATCTTAGGTTCATTTAGTTTCGCAGCTAAAGCTACCCCAGTATGCATAAGTGGAGTTGGTTCAATTTTTTTCAAAACAGTGTTTAAACTTTCTGCTTTGGGGACTATTTTGAGTTTCATTCCCTGAGGCACTTGAATTAATTTATTAATTGGTGAAATAATTGTTGGATTCATTTTGTTTTCAATGACCTTTTCTATAGGCATAGGCTTTGATGCTTCTTTTTCAGAATTTACTGTCTCACCAGGCTTAGAATCTTTACTTATTTGGTCAACAGAATATGTTTGGCATACATTTTGTTTAGAATCCGGTGTGACAGGAACATCACTATCAATTGATTTAGGGTTAACATCTTTTTTTGAATCAGTATCATCTTCAATATTTGAAGAAACTTTAGGTTGATTTGTATTACTAATTTCAATACATTCTTTTGTTGGTAATATTATTTTACTCTCAATTTTCGGAGATGTTATTGTCAATGATTCAATTTTCTCTACCATTTTACCTGGTTCTTTTTTCGAATCTGACAAATTTATTTTCACGTTCTGCTTTGTATCTTCCTCAAACAAGTTCTTATCTTCCGAATCTGTATATAGTTCAGATGTACTACATATTGTTTTAAGATCTTCAGTTTTATCTGTTTCTATGTTTATTAATAAGCTGGTTTTATTTTCTAACAGTTGAATTTGAGATCCATGTGGTAGGCTCGTAGTTTTAATATCTTCAACTTTTTCATGTTTCGTTAATTCAGATGGTTCAGATTCAATTATTGTAGCCTTATTTTCTGTGACCTGAGATTTGATTTGCTTTGGTAGAGTAACATTCACATTACTTGAGGTTTTATTATCGTCAACTGTTTCTTGTTTGGCTGACTCTGGAAGTTCAGTATTTGATATGGTGGCTGTATTTTCTTCAACTATATTATCGTTATTTGTTTTACATTCATTGAGTAGGATCACAGGAATAACATTTTTACTCTGATCTGATGATGTGCTACTTACAGCATCATTAAAATCTGTGACAGAAGAGATTCGCTTCACATCTTCCTTTTTATCTTTAGATTTTAAATCTACTGAAGATGTGCTACTTATAGATTCTTGTTTTATTTCCTTTCTTACATCTTCTGTTGCAATGCTTTGTTTTGTAATTGGCTCGACATGATCATCATTACTCAAACTGTTATCTGAAACTTCAACTGCTGAAGATAGTTTCTCTGATATGATGCCTGAGCTAGCTGCTTCTGATTTCTCAGATATATTAGAAACTTTTGGTATGGAACAGATTTTATGTAAATCTGGAAAAGACTTTTCAGGGCTTTTTACGCCTTGTAGTATTGGAGAAATAACTTCTTCAGGAGGAATCAGCATGTCATTTGATACAACTTCTAATGCTGGAACTGGTGTTTCTGATGTTACTTCAACAACAGGGTCAATCTTATCTACACTGGAAGATACAACTATGTCAACTGTAGCTTCAGGTACGGAATCTAATAAGATTTTTTCTTCTATATTGGAATCTTTAATGTGTTGACTATTCTGAGATACTTCGACTAATTTATCAACATGTTTGTCAATAGTTTGCGTAATACCATCTTTGTCTGCTGCAGATTCTAATTTGAGTTTAGTATCTTCATTCGCTTGTTTCTTTTGATCTGTATGAACTTCAATAGTTTTCTTCACGTTATCAGAATGCCTGCTAGGATGTAACTGTTGATCAACCATTGTTTTCGTGAGTGGTTTTCCTTCTTTATTTGGAGTAGAATGATATGTCATTGGAGTGTAGCTGCCTACAACAGGCGATTTTCTTGATTCATTTATTTTCATCATTTTCCCATTGAAATTGACTTCAGTTTTGGATTCGGCTTCATTTACTTCACTTTGTGTTTCAACTTTTGATGTTGATGATATTTCTTGAGTAGTGGGTTTAACTATCTTTTCAACATTTTGGTTGGTTGTTGGTTTAATTGCTCCTTTGTTAACATCTTTATTAGGCACATGTGGAGTATTCTTGGTTGACATAGTTTCCTTCGAAGGCTGAAAAACATAATTATATCAATTACTTAATAGTAATAAATCAGAAAATATAGAAGCTTTATAAAATTTAAATAATAAAGCTACTATATTTTCTGATTTACACTTAGTCAAAGAAAAATGGGCTGCATGTAAACATAGCCATAAAATAAAATATTTTAGATAAATTAAAAATATTTAAAAATACATAATATGTATATAAATTTAACAAGTAAATATACCAACCACATCTTTGGAGACTTCCACTTCAAACTCTTCATACACTTCTAAGTTGCCTTCAGCATTCTCACTGAAAATTTATAAAACTCTTGTTAGACAAGTATCCCTAAGACCTAATTTCACCACTCTCTGTTTGTTAGTTTAACATCCCGTTATGTTTAATGACGGACTGTTTATGTATGTTAACAGCTTAACAGACTGTTAATATACTTAATGGGATGTTAAACTAACAAACACAAAGTGGTGAAATTAGGTCTTATTGTTTTAGTCTGAACTTAATTTTATTTTAAAATAAAACATCAGAACATTTCAAATAAAATGGTTTCTACCCCATAGTTTTAGGACTCGTCTTCACCAAGATGATAAACCTATTAAATATTTTTAATGTAATTTTTCCTATCTTTGGAAAAAACTAAATCAGATTGGTTTATTATTTTGTAAATCCGTTTTTTGGCCATAAGTGAAGTTATTAGAATAATAATATTATGTATATGGGCTGGATTTTGTTCAATAATAAATAAAATGTATTGCTTTCATGTCTGTTTTAGTGAAACAAGACACATACACACACAGAAGTTTGTGTTATTTCATATTAAAATTCAAATCTTCAACGAAATCTGTTAGCTCATTCAGCAATCTTTGCTCAAAGACCCACAGTTCTACAACCTTATCCTTAAACAATTCTCACAAATATTAAATTGTGAAATATTGTGGATGGGTGTTAATACTCTTTCACACAAAAAATACTGAATGTAACATTATGATTTAATCAAATGAATTCCTTTTGAACCATCTTCAAATAGGAGGTTCTCAAGTCATTTGTATTTTTTTTGTAGAATGTAATATCAACATCAAGGCAAAGCAATATACAATTATAGCAGAACATGTCTTGTTGAATCAATTTTTTGCAAATACATTAGACATTTTACAGGTAATCAACAGGTTGATTCATAACTCACCGGACTTTCAGGAACTTGAATGTTGGTGCTTGGTTCTCCTCCGTAATTATTTGAACTGCAGCCAATTCTTCTTGTCCTACTTTCCTATACAGGTAAAGCCCATTCCCAATATCAATTGCATCTACATTTTTGCCATCTATCTGGAGGACTACCTCCGTATCTTTGCTGGCTACATCCACAGCACTCTCCACTAAGCCAGCCTCGGGTTCTTCATCCAAATGTGCCTCTTTTTCAAGGCTCATCTTTTCTTCCATATCAACATTATCATCAATCACCAACTCATCACCATCAAATGAATTATCATTATCATCGAAAATATTAACTCCTCCAGACAGAATATTAGCTGCTTCAATTTGCTTGCCTATCTTGAAGCTGTCCAGCATAGAATCCTTTTTGGTGATGGGGGATAAATTGGAAATTAGGTCATCTGTCATAGTGTGGTCGGCCTCGTTGGAAGCTGCAGAGGCCAAGGAGACATCTTTGATGGGGGTGATGTCAAATGTGGAGTCAGAGAGGGAAAAGTATTTGGAGGAGCTTTCATCAGCGGACATGAAGGCCTCGCTCGGGGCGGCCGACTCGTCGTGCGTGGCGTCGCCGCCGTCGCTGGCGCCGCCGCCAGCTCCGCCGCGCAACTGGTTCACTCTATCCATTCCCACACTTCATCTGCTGCAAACAAACAAACGTTACTTACATACTCACACTCCCCAAAAATCTTGAAAATCACTTCACTTAGAAAAAACTAACAAAAACAAGAGAAGGTTGGCCGATTAATTAGCACTCAGGTCAATAACAGGAACAGTGAAACTTTTAGAGCGAACGATAGCGATACTGTGACACTTAGTAAAATTTATTCTAAAATAGGTTTAACTAACCAAGACAGTGTACGACAAAAAATGCCAGTACGGTAGCCTATGCTTTTAGAGTTTTGTGCGGTATTTAATGATACAACAGTAATATTTTTGGAATGATTTAGTTTTATCAACACAACACACATCAAGTAGTAATAAAGATGGACGCCAAATAACGGTGTTGCCGTAATTTTGCATGTCATTAACAATTTTGGCAAATTGTTTATGTTGGTAAAAAAAAAAAAATTTTAGAACGAGATCTCAAATTTAAATAAACTAATAAACGTTTAGAAATAATAATCAGGAGAATCGTTTAAATCAGTTGTATTTTAGTTAATTTTTATTCATGCGTGATATTAAGCAAATAAATAATTAAGTATCGACGGTATTTAATTTTGCCGCTACCAAATTATTAAGACACTGATAATAATAGGTAGATATCTCATTATTTTTAATATAATTAAGTGCCGTGTTAGATAAAGAGATAAAGATAAAGAATTATTTATTGTGAAACTGTGTACAAGGTAGGTCTTAAATTATAAATAAAAAGTATCAACAGCCTGCCCACTTGGAGCGTTAGTAAAAAAATAAGATTGATTTCTCTCAATTTTTCAAATCAAATCAAAATTATTAAGTTATTTTTCTTCTTCTTTTATTTTTGGCGAACAAGACTGGCCATAGGGGTTTTGCCGTCAACCGCCAATGTCAAGTTATTAAGTTAGTAAAATTATTAATTTGTTACTTGTGTGATCGCCATTTTGGCAATTCCATACTAAAATTAGGGCTGATTTTTCAATCATCAGATAAAGGCTAACTGTTGAATAAATTTGACATTTTCCATACAATATGTCAAATTTATTATAGCATTTATCTGACGATTGAAAAATCAGCTCCTAAGTAGTTCATTTTTAGTGTCCATAACGTTATGTCATGTCTCTAATGTCATTGTTCTGCGTTTAATGTCAACACTATAGATCAGTCATCGTCATTCATTGTCAATTGTCATTGCATAAATTGCATTCGTCCGTTTCTTTCTTTCAATTTTAAAATAAATCCGTCCTAAAGACCCGCTAAAGTCGGCTTGCTTGTTTTTTTTACTTTTCTCTGAACTATAAACTTTAAACAATACAATGGCTCCAACAGATGTGACTAAAGCGACTCCTAAAGTACAGCGTAATGTTGCTAAAACTTTGGAAAACAAACATTCTCCTGCAGCAAAAAAGACCATAACAACGAAAAAGAAAATTGAGAGAACCCCTTTCAAAAGTAAGCCTAGCTAATATTTCGTTTTAATTAGTTAACAAAATTGTATAAACAAGGTACCAGAGCATTTGTTTACATAATTATAATTACTAACGAAATATCAATTAAGAAGTCCCTTATTACTTTAAATTATTAACTTGTTGGCCATAGAATTACACCCGCTTTATCTTCAGTGAATAGCTTTAAGTTATTTAGTTTATGTAGGTTTGTACCTTAACCTCCTGAGACCCAGACTATGAAATTTGGTCCGATTGATTTGATTTTACGTACAAGCTCATAAAATAGTATGATAATACCAAAATTATCTGAAAAAAAAATCCTACCCCCCCTGGAAGCCTAAAAAGGGAGGTATCACCTGTGATACCTTGGGTCTGAATCGAACAAAATGTTGCTATTTATTACGTTATTTTCATTGATAAGGAAATTGTGAAATTAGTATTTTTAATAAATGTTAAGGTATAAAATCTATTACAGAATGAATATATTCTATTCCTACTGACATTTGCTTGCTTTACTTGCATTTACATTTAGTATCTGGAAGATTTATTTAATAGTTGTTGGTGAAAATTTTCAGTTTTTTGGTTTTTATAATTGCGAGGAACTGCAGTCACAAGTCTTTGCTTCATCAATGTTAAAATATTTCTAGCAAGACGTCGTCTGTTTTAGAATTCATTGTGTGGTAATGAATGTTGCGATTTATGGAAGGACTGGAACATGTCAGGACAGCTGGCAATTTAGGGCCAAAATTTAAATGTTTAGCCAAACCATTGTAAATTTCAGTTATTGCATTGTTTTTTTTACGGCAGCTTACACCTTACAGTATCCTACCGATATTCTATCCAGGTGACAGCTGCACCAGCATAGAAGCAGAGACAAATGGCTCTTACTGCACTCTTGACTGTTCTCCCGCTCGTTGGTTACTTTGTTAGTAATTGATCATCTATAGATCAATTTCACCCATTATATTAATATATTTTACAGTATATGGCTACGGAATTTCAAGGTCTGTAATAGACCACCTTCAGCAGGCCAAGGTCAAACAGCATTCTTAGTTGATGACGTTGGAAAAATGACTTGGATTTCTATCTAACCACTTCATTAGTGCAAGTTTCTTATCCTGTTGCTCATCGCAACCCTTGCTAATCTTGGCTATTTTTACCTTTTAAGATATTTCAGGCTGCTGTAGTTGATTATGTAGTATCGTTTTACTCGAAAAATGGATGAAATATTGATACAAACAGACATAATTGCAAGAAAACTGAGTTCAATGTGTTTTCAAAAACTTTGGAGCTTTCATTGCATGAAGCTCCTCTCCTGGAAAGCCTGGAGAGGGTATTTGTATAACTCAGTATCATTTAAAACATACAAATAATATGATCATGTTAAGGGCAAATTTTGGATCACTGAAAGTAAGATTGAAAAATGGCTGCAGGAGGCTCATCATCAGAGGAACCCATTTGAATTTTCATGGTTCCAGTTCCTCTTAGACCGTCATTTTCCACCTAAGGGTTTTCAAAGGTCTACTAAGCAACTTCCTCATAATTCAATACGTCTTAATTAACTCGAAACTTGTATTACATGATCCCTTAAATCTGTAAAAATGTGTAATTTTTATGTCTTGGGTGCCCAAGGTATCACCTGTGATACCGGAATAAAAAACGCGAAAATAACGATATTTTTTTGCAAATTCCTGTCGAATTTTAACTAAAATGTAATAATGATTATATTTATTCTTAAATTCAAACAAAAAAATACGGACTATTGAATAAAAATTTTGAATAATCTGTCCTTGAAAATACCATGTCGAAGGTCACAAAAAACAGAAATTTTAAATGACAATAAACAATGCATTTTCTAATTTATTCGGCAATAAAGTGCTATAATACGATAAACACATTCAAAAGGTTTAAGAAAAGCCCAAAAAATTTTAAAAAGACCTGCTAGATTTCAGAAAAAAAAAATTTTTGTAAAGGTATCACCTGTGATACCGTGGGTCTCAGGAGGTTAATATCAATCATCATTCCTGGTAAGCTTGGTAAAATCTATATATATAAAAGAAAGTCGTGTTAGTGCCTGAACTTATAACTCGAGAACGGCTGAACGGATTTGCCTGAAAGTTGGCAGGGGGGTAGTTTAGAGCCAGGAGAAGGACATAGGGTACTTTTTACCGCAACATAATGCGGGCGAAGCCGCGGGCGGAAAGCTAGTATGTTTATAAAAATCCCACACGCCTATCATTGGTTCTATTGAAGAAATTGAAGACCTATGCTCGACATAGCTGCTATGATCATAATAATTATTTAAAAAAAAACAATAATCAAAGATATGTGTTTTTATTTACAGATATTAACCTGGTTGGAACAAGGCAAAGAACTAGTACAGTTCCTAAGATGAACACTGCAAACCCTGAGAACAATCCGGCACCTGCTGTCCCGAAGAGTGTAAAAAAGCCCACAGCAAAAAGACGCCCTCTGACGGCACACTCCGGAGTCCCTATTCCTGAGAAAATGAAAGCTCTAATGCAGAAGCAAATTAAAGATGGTAGTCTATAAACATGACAAATTATTGTTCGATTTGCTGATTTGCCATGATTAGCATAGGTAAGAGATCACTATACCAATTTTAAGATTAAATTGGTAAAATCTTACTAACATGAAGATACAAACATGTTATGATCTCTTTATGTAATAACTAGCTGACCCACCGACAGCTTTTTGCTTTATTTTTGTTACATTATCTACAAGTGTTTTATAATATAGCCTATAGCTCTACTCGATGAATGTACTATCCAACACAAAGAATTTTTCGGACTAGCTGATATGTAATATATTACTGATATTTTATAATAACTATTTAACACAATGTGGTGTTTTTGATTGATGGCAATGACCATGTTTAACAACCATAAATGTAATATTATGTAGTATGTGTTATGTGCACTAACACTAATTTATAGAAATACTAAGTAGATCTATGTCATCATTATTATATTATAATGTAGTTCTTAGGATTATAAGAACCCATACAATGATCTACTAATGGATATGGGTCTCCCTATTAGAAGTCATTATAGATTTAGAGAGATCTGGTATATCTACTACACAGTCATGTCTTCTGTATAAATATGTAATTCCATTTGAAGAAATGTTTTATGACTGAAATCTTATTCAATTTATTAAATTTTGTTACTCTAATTTTAGACATAACTTAATTTAGATTTATAATAAGAAACAAGATGACTTAGACATTATTATATTATAATATGTAATTGCAATACTTGTGCCAAAATGTTAAAAATTAAAATTGATGCTGTGCATTTATAACATAAAAAATTTAATGATTATATAACAAAATAAAATGTTCTGTAATTTATATGAAATGGTGTTTTTTTAACCATATCCAGTGGCGCGGCGGGTGAAGGCGAAGACTGCGACGCATGAGGTTGCGGGTTCGATTCCCGCCTTGGTACAATACATCTTGAGTGGCAAGGTGATATATAATCTTCTTATATATAAAAATCAATTGCTGTTCGTTAGTCTCGCTAAATCTCGGGAACGGCCGGGACGATTTTGTTGGTTTTGGTCTTGAAATGTTCTTAGTAGCCCAGGGAAGGTTTAAAAGGTGAGAAAACTATAGAAAGCGGGCGAAGCCGCGGGCGGGTCAACTAGTGTAAAATAAAAATATGTATCTTTATATTATAGTATCTGTATCAGCAATCTAGCATCCATAGCGCAAGCTTCGGTACCACGGGGCTAGATGTTACTGTGTGAATTATCCAGCAATATTTATTTGAAGATTGCTAGACTTTTAAGATTCAATTAAAAAACTTAATACCTACTAGTTAAAACATCTCAGGTTTATAATGAGTATGATCATGTTCATGATAAGTAAAATAGGGTGGTCTATTGCTAGTCGAAACACTAGCTTGCATACAGAAGTATGATGTCATGAAACCATAAAATTAAATTAAATTTATAGCCTGCCTTTATTTGAGTTTCGGAGGTTTATTACCTATCTATCTTAGCACTAATTATTTAACCATTCGAGTACCTAGTTAGAGCATGTACCTACATAATATATGTAAATAAAAAATCGTATAAGAATCAATACATACAGGTGTCTGTTCGGTGAAAAGGTTGTACCTATATCAAGATCGAGCTTCGCTTCAGAAAAAAATATAAACTATATGAATGCAAAAAATAAATAAATATCAGTTGTTTATAAGGTGTTTCAGATGTGGTGGGAGCACACTCAACCACGCAGCGCACCTAAACGTATAATTTTTCTAACGGTAAAATTGTGAGGAAACCGGCATGTTCTGTCTTTTGAAAAGTTTGAAGGACATGTGTCAGTTACCAACGCGCACTTGGCCAGCGTGGTTAATTAAGGCCTAATCTATATCTCATGAGAAAAAAAGCAATAAAATTTGGGGACCCCATACTTAAGACTAACACTAAAAAAAAATATCGCACCCATACGTGTGGGATAGTCTTAAAAAAGTGGCCAAGGGCGAGTCGGACTCGCCCATGTAGGCTTAAATAGTTTATAAAAAAAACTACTGGATAGATTTCGTTCAAACCAATTTTCGTTGTTAGTTTTTATGGTTATGTACAATATATATTTTTTCTAGATTTATCATCTTCTTATTTTAGAAATTAGAGGGGGGGGGGGGGGGGGGGGCACACTCTGTTTTCCACTTTGGAAGAGTCTCACGTCCAAACTATTAAGTTTAGAATTAAATGGTGTTAGAAACATTGTTATGATTTTTGAAGACCTATTCATAGATACCCCACACGTATTGGTTCGATTAAAAAAAAGTTTTTAAGTTTCAGTCCTATGTATGGGGATTGGGGACCCCCAAATGTAATTTATTTTTTCTCAATTTTTTTATGAAATCTTTGTGCGGTTAACAGAATACATCTAGGTACCTACTAAATTTCAGCTTTGTAACTCTTATAGTTTCGGAGAAAAACGGCTGTGACATACGGACGGACGGACGGACAGACGGACAGACGGACAGACGGACAGACGGACAGACGGACGGACGGACGGACGGACATGACGAATCTATAAGGGTTCCGTTTTTGCCATTTGGCTACGGAACCCT
This sequence comes from Chloroclystis v-ata, assembly GCA_963691955.1. Lineage (NCBI taxonomy): Eukaryota > Metazoa > Arthropoda > Insecta > Lepidoptera > Geometridae > Chloroclystis > Chloroclystis v-ata. Next base: position 1,162,713 of record OY829902.1, on the reverse strand, counting down.
AAAAATCATATCATTTATTTCTAAACTTAATCATTTTCTCATAATTTAGATGTTAGAGGTTTATTTTACCACTTTGGAATAGTATTTCGTGCAAACTAGGTAGGTAACCTACTACATGTAATCTAAGTTTCAAGCCAGTAGTTTCTTTTATAAAACACCATATAGGTACTTACTATTTTATTAAAATAAGTGCTGCAGAACCCTTCTGTTTTCTTGAGAACTAAAGCTTATTGCTAGATAGATGAACACAAACACAAACTAGCTTGAGATTGCGACTCGAACCATCCAGCTCATCAGCATGCAGCCGGCACACTTCCCTCGCGCAGACGACAGGCGGGGCTTAGCGCTATAAATCATGTCCTGCGCCTCAGTTATTGTCTTGTCGACGTGGCCAGTGCTTAAAGGGCTGGTTGATGGTTATGAGTGGTGGGCGGGGCTAGGGCGTTTGACCAAACTGAACTAAATAAATAAAATAAAATAGGTTTCTTTCGGACAACTTAATATGTTGTTAGTAGCACATAATAATACAAGTAGAGTTGTTAGTAGGTACCTACACTTTAAAATAATAAATTAAAATATCCGTCCTCTCTAGGCTCTATCTAGATTGCGTTCTGGATAAGTAAGTTTTACCCAGAATGAAGAGGAACATCTCTTGGATAATGATCTCAGGATGCTGTTACGACTGTCCCGAATTCTACGGATCAGGGAAGCGGTATTTTTGCGTGAACTGATGTTTGTGTGTTGTTACCGTTTCTTACCCGTGGTCCTACTCACAAGTATACCCCGGTGGACAAAGCGGGGACTTGTTTTGACCGAGGTGTACTACGGGCACAACTACAAATCTTATTACCTATACCTATTACTCAGGTGAATTAGAAAGGTGGACCGCGGTGAGGAAACCTTTATTTTAGATTCAGACTGATACTTTAGATAAATCTATAGCATAATTTCGACTCAGACCTGAGCCACCTATGGCTCCTATTGTAGCGTCTTGCGCTTGCCGGGCCCAAACTGCACTGGTAGTATTACGAAACGCGGGTTCATGTCCCGCCGAGGTCAAAAGTTTTCTTGGCATTTTTCTCACGGATACGGTCTATTTCTGAAAGGATTAAACTGGTCTTACGCAATCCTTATCGATACCTAATCAAGTATATACCTAATTAGTCCAAGGCACTAAAGATTCACGAAAGTTTCAGTTTAATTAAACAGAAAAAAACAACACCCTTCCTACTAATTTACCCTAATACCTACTACCCAAGCTTAAGTATTTTTTTATTATCAAGTCTTTTTTAGTTTGATTATCATGCCTAACACTTAGAGATCTAACACTGAGACCTATGTATGTCCAGCAGTGGACAACTGTCTAAGGAGAGTGTCGTGCTCTTTGTACAGAATTAAACAGAATCGACATTCGCGCAACTTATAGAAAAGGATAGGTATGCATATCTACAGGGGGATCTATAATAGAAAATGATAAAAAGGAATATTTTGATATTGGAAGAGGATGGTAGATCTTGGCGCCCTATTCTAACATTTATGTGTAAGAATCGTCTTTGTACACTCGACTATAATTGAAGCGAAGGGCTTGGGTTCAAAACCCGCTGCACACCTCTGGATTTTTCTCCTAGGAAAAATTATGTGCTCTTTAAAACATGAAAACACGTGCTCGGACGGTAAAGGGAAACATCGTGAGGAAACCTACATGTTTTGAGAACTTAAAAAAATGTTTGAAGGATAATGTTGTGTCATTCACCAAACCGCACTTGGTCAACGTGATGAATTAAGGTCTAATCTCTCTCATCAAGTACATAAGTCCCTTTGTCCCGGCAGTAGAAACGTTAATATGATGATGATGATGAAATATGTGGAATGACGTTAATCGCGACATTACACACACAGTAAGTACATAAATCCCTTGTTAGTCACTTAGTTTGACAACAACTACAGGATATAATTGTTCAGGTACCTACCTATAATTATGTAATAATATTGGTAGGTTTTATGTTCATAGAAGCGTCACTCGTTATTAAGAACCACACGGCTGTCGATCGTTATTAAGAACCATTTAAGCACCTAATTACCTACATTCTATGGATTTACTTAGGTATAGGTAAAGCTAATAACTTCGCACACTCCGTATAAGTTTCTTAAATATTTTATCTTTTTTTATAAGTATATTTTTGTTCTAATCAATGGGTATTATGCCCAACATTTACATAATCGCGGTCTGGTGTTATCATCTATTGTTCTGTGGATTTGTCCAGCGAATCGATGAGCAGCATTAACCCTTCAACAGCCTTGTGGCGATATTTTAACGATGCCGCGAATTCCGCTCGAAATGATCGCTATAGTCATTTGCTTCGCATTTAAACTTTATTATTAGATAGCTGACCCGTCGACAGCTTGGCTCGCGTTTTTTACGTTATGTATAGGTAGGTATATAAAAAAATCAATGCCACTTTTCATTGTAATTTTATAACTCAAGAACAGCTGGGCGTATTTAGGTCCTATGGAAGTTTTACAGAGTGAGAAAACATGGGAATAAAGCGGGCAAAGCCGCGGGCAGATCAGCTGGTAGTTTAAATATATATAATATAGCCTATGGCTTTCCTCGATAAATGTACTATCCAACACTGAATTTTTAAATCGGACCAGCAGCGCAGCGGTTCCTGAGATTAAAGCCGTTCAAACAAACAAACAATTAACTCTACAGCTTTATAATATTTAATTATTTATATATACTTATGTATTCTTTATAACCCTAATACGCAACATATTTTTATAATAACGACATGACAATTAATTGAATTTTGTCATTAAAATTAATGATTATGATACGATATCATTGTAAATAATGTACTATCTTTATACAGTGGGTTGCCAAATGAATAGGGACAATCGCGAAATATTATTTTTTTATACAAATACTAGTTATCTATTGATGTAGGTAGTTAAAAAACGGGTGATGCGGCAGAAAACGAAGTTTTCTTGTGAAATTGCTATACTAAATTTCACGTAACGTGCGTGTAGTGCAAATGCCTGTTCGAATGTGACTAACGTCAATTGTGTTTTGGGCCTTATTTATCGGGTCCAAGTTAAAGATTGTGTCCCATATCTCCCGTTTTTTAATTACCTACATCAATGTTCATTACTAATTGAAAACGCCGTTTTAAGTTATAATTAGGTATATTTAATATCAGACACAAACATGTTCTACAAATAATTTAAAATAATGGCAATTAATATTGAATTTTATAAAAAATATATTAGGTACCTACATATAAAAACGGTTAGGTAAATTATTAATATTTTGTCATTTCCTTTGGCTTCTGTAAGTGCTTCCATCCGCCTCGGCATGCTTTCAATGCACTGTCTTTTATTTTGGGGTTGTGATGCCACACATTTATAAAATTTTAAATAAGTTATACTTTGGTAGTTATCATTTTCTTGGCAATTTCTGCGCGCCTCTCTATCCCTTTAGTAAAATATTTTACAAAATCAACTCATTTCTCAACACTTCGAGTTGACTTATAGATGTGCTGTACCTATAAAAATTTATTCTAGAAACACTTACACCACTCAATATAGCAATCAAGTGCACACGAATAAAAAAAAATACTGTTTATTAATTTGGAAATCCACTGTAGGTACTTATGTTTGTGAAAACGTGTATTCCCTTAACAATCATTATAAAAATCAGACTCATAACAACATTTGGTTGTAAATTAATATTTCTTCATACTGTGGCAAAATATTAACATAAAAGTAATTACAAATACAAATAGGTTACCTACCTATCTTTATTGATACCGGCAAGTTACATGTCAAGTTAGAGTACCTACGTATAATATAATGTTAGATTTCAGTGTTATATTCATGAGTATAATCTGAAAGTTTCATAATTGCTACCACATACCTACATAACAAAACAATTATGATATCTATTAAAACAAGTGTTTACCTAATTACCTAGAAGAAGGCGGCTACATAAAATACGTTGAATTTTTTACGTTGAATTTTGGTCAACAGTTTCGTCCCAAAAAGTGGGACTTCTTTAGGACCAAACACTGCAAGGACACGGATCACGACCGATCGACTTTTTAAAAGTAAAAACCTATTTTTTTTACAATTTGTACAAGAAGCTACTTAGACATACCACAATATGGTGTGTCCTGCACTTGTACCTACTACAAACTGGGCAAGCTTATCGTGGTGATGTAGCAAATAGTAGCATCATGATTTTTTTTCAGTTTTGCCAAACAAAGTGCATGAAAATCTTATATTTCTTAAAAAAAAATACACTTAATAAACTTACTTTATTAACGTAACAATTCTATCCTATGCACGGGGACTTCTAATATTAACGCCATAAAATGTCCAGGAAAACTGGAACAATCATATAGCGTCACCAACCTACCTCAGCAATTTATGACGAAATCATATTACTAAACCAAAATACCAGTGGGCATATAATAAGATTAAAATATTACGTTTAATTGTAGGTATAGGGATCAAAAGCCATTGGAAAATTTGTGTTTTGTGCACGAATTTCCAAATATAGCAATAGCAGAATATAACAACTCTGATGAGATAGTTAATTAGTAAACATAACCTTAGTGACTCTACGTAGGTAACAATTGATTCATAGAAAGTATATACTTAGCTTTTAATTTAAAATTCATAACGTACCTAAAGAAAACTCGATATTAAGATAGATAATAAAATATTATTTGTAAAAGTAAGCTTAGACAAATCGGTAGGTATTTTTATACGTCTCAACATTATTAGTATGTCTTATGATCTGATATAAAATATTTATTTAAATATATCAATATTATATATAGCTCGTTATATATATATATATATATAAAAGAACGTCGTGTTAATATCTAAAGAACGTCTGAATCGATTGGGCTGAAAATTAGCTTAGAACCAGGAGAAGGACATAGGCTTTATACAGCGGGAACGCGGGCGAAGCCGCAGGCGGAAAGTTTGTTAATATTAAAGAACGAAAAACTGAAAAACCTGATTACGATTTGCTTCGAAGCCCGAATCATCGAAGCCCCGCGCGTGCAAGGGTTAACTTCTCACGAGGATGACGCGTCTGTCCATTGAAAACGCAGCGGCCAAGAACTGCTTGTGTAGTATATAAACTGCCGGCGAGACAGTAGGAAGCATCAGATATCCACAGTTCAAATATCCATTAATAAATAGTGCAAAATGAATTTCATTACCCTTTTATCGATTTTTGCCGTTAATGGTAAGTTTTAAAAACAAAAAAATATTTTGACACATTTAATCAAAAATTTAAATATAGGTATTTTATATTTATAAGAATATTTAATAATAATACGTACATTGAAAAATAAATAAAATAAAATTCAGTAAATTTTCATGGAGTATTTTTCATGAAATCAGTGAAAAGTGTGTGTAAAAATCATAAAGAATTTTTTCTTGGATAATATTTAAAAAGTAACATGTAAATAAAAATATTAATTTTCTATTTAAAGCGGTTTGTGAGGTTGGTTGGCGATCTCGACATGAGGAAGGTGCAAGTTCGGATCTTGCCGAATAAAAAAAATTATAAACCTACTTACCTACAATATTTATCTCACAAAGTATGAAAGGATGTAGTTAAATTTAATAACCGCAAAATAGAAAATTGCACGCTTAAGATTACTAGATGCATCAATTAGGTTATAACCAATTAATCCCACAAGAGAATCTCTAAAAACCTGTATGTTTGCTTTAAAAAGAAAAAAAATATATCGAATTTCTGATACCGATTAAAAAAAAATCTGTCACCATAATTAACCTAAACCAGTCAACAGCCAGTTACAAATTTTTCATATTTTCACACCTTTTAAATATAGGTACCTACCTACCCTGAACCACTAGGTACAAACAATTAAAAACACTGCTAAATCGGCTCAGCCGTTCTCAAGTTTTAGCGAGTGAAACAAACACACACTTATACTTATAATAGTAAGTAGGTATTATATGGTATACCATAGACATGAAAACACAGTCTTGCTTTCATTGCGTGATACAAACAGCTGTCAATAACATCCGAATTAAAACAACATAGCTCAACAATCCATTTACGCCCACTGCTGGGCATGGGTCTTCCAATAGAACCTTCCTAGGTCTTTTTGGTAGGTTAGGCCGTTTCTCTAGTTGATAGAATATTGATAGATAAATAATACATAAGCCTAGTCACTTTACACTTTTTGAGTAATATATTTTGAATCACGCGATTTAACGAAATTGCAGATATTTTGACCTTTAACGTTTAATCCTAAGGCCGCTACTATTTGAAGTTTCAATTTCAGCTAATGCACTTATCGTACAATCAGTGATACGGGTTGGGTAATTCATAATTTACATAGGAAATCGGTTATATGTCACGAACTAACAAGTAACTTCTTTTCTAGATTATCTTTCATTTAAACCAATAGGTATGCGATATTATGGTTGCAAAAATAAATCTATAAGTACCTATCCAACGTGGTTTTCCAATCTCTAACTAAGAAAGCGAAAATAACTGAAATCAACGTTTTATCATTTTTTTTTCATAACTGTATGAGATTTTTTATCAATATTTCAGCAAAATAAATCTGTTGGGTAGAAAGGTGCCTAAGACATTTATTTCCATAATTATTCGGACACGTCAAATACTACGCTGAGGCTTAACAGGGACAGGGGTGAATAAATTAACTCCATTATGGAAGTTATATTGTCCTGAAAATAATAGGAATAAAAACATATTTTCTGAGCGTTATCTCCTTCCGCACACTATTTATAAATCCTCTGGATGTATTCTATTGCCTTATTATTTAAAAAAAAAGTCGTGAATGTTTTATTATCAGGCTACCTACTCAATGTGATTTATCACGGTTGCCCGCAATTTTTCGTTTTCATAGCTATACGCTATAATTGATTTTTATTAGTGATTTGGTTAGGTTAGACTTACATTATTGATCTTAAATCCTCTTACCAGATCCCAGGTTTAAAGCAAGATTATTTTGAGTTTGACATAAATAACTCAGATTAATGAAAGACCCGTGGTTCATACAGCGTAAAATTATAGCCAAATATTATAAATTATCAAAATAATATAAGTAGCAGTTTAGACAGAATTATATAACCTAAGAGCCCGTGATGGCCAGACCTTCCTTTAATTCACAAGCGTGAAAATTATTTCATGTGTATGTCTAACATAGGTAAGAATAACCCCCAAACATGAAACCTGGATCGCAGTTGCTTTGGGAGATAACAACCTTTTACCTGTTATCTCCCAAAGGAACCACGATCCAGGTTTCATGTTTGGGGGTTATTCTTACCTATGTTAGACATACACATGAAAGAATTTTCACGCTTGTGAATTAAAGGAAGGTCTGGCCAGACCGGGCTCTTAGTACAGACTAATAACCTGTGATGGCCAGACCTTCCTTTAATTCTGAAGCGTGAAAATTATTTTATGTGTATGTCTAACATAGGTAAGAATAACCCCCAAACATGAAACCTGGATCGTGGTTCCTTTGGGAGATAACAGGTAAAAGGTTGTTATCTCCCAAAGCAACCGCGATCCAGGTTTCATGTTTGGGGGTTATTCTTACCTATGTTAGACATACACATGAAATAATTTTCACGCTTGTGAATTAAAGGAAGGTCTGGCCATCACAGGCTCTTGGTCCAATACGCTTTATTCAAATTGTCAGACAGCATTCATTATTATGAGCACGTTATGTTTCCTAATATTTTGGATAATAAGTACCTACATTATATTATATGGATCTTAAAGGGACTTTAACGTTACATTTATACATTATATTAAAATATACATACCTAATATCTTTACCTACTTAAGACCTCAGCGGCGCAGCGAGCGAAGGTCTGCCTGCGACACAAGAGGTTGCGGGTTGGATTCCCGCCTCGGGACAAAAAATTGTATTATCTGCAAATATTTGTTCCAATTTTTATTATATATATATATACATATAACACCCGTCTGGGTATATATATATAATAAAAATTATCTAAGTAGGTACTTATGTATATATTAAGTTCCTATATCAGAACTCCTGCGAATAGCACACGTAACACAATCTTCAAGCTTACCACGGGGCTAGATATTGCAGCAATACATATTTATTTATATCTTAACTACCTGCTTCCTACAACTACTAGATAAACTGAAAGAGATCGAGTTCTTTTTTGACTTAGGTACCAGAGACTTTATAATTTATACCTAGCTAGAATAGATACTAGGTAACGTATGAATCTATTCTCAGTATTGGAAGCACAATGTACATAAAACTTGAGTTTTAAAGGACCAAACCCATAGGTTTCCGATTTTACGACATGGCAAATTTACGATCGAAAAATGCCAAATAAATTTAATCATGTATTTAATTTACATACATTCGGTTATTAAGCATGCTTACTGTGACAAACTTAAGCTAGACATTTTATTATTCGAGCATTGATGGAATACTAATGAGTTTAGAGCCTTTGAAATACATAAATAATTAACTTTTATCAAAGCTCGTCGCGTATTAATCGCCCATTCAAATGTATGTTACAGCAAATTTATTTGATTACGGTTTGATTGATTCCATAATTGTTTTGATAAGGCTCCTCTTGTTAATTCGAGTGGACAAAGAATTTGTCATACGCGCTCGCATTATAAACAGACGATATTGTTAATTGTTTACAAAATAGCTCGTAAGGTGCCGAAAATATTATGATGTTACGTTCTATAGCTAATATTTTGTTAAATATTTTTATCTATAATACCTGAGGTTTTATCAACTCTTTCCCAATTTCAAAAAATAAACAAACTCCAAATAAACGTATAATTTGGTGTCATTTCTGAAAAGAATGATTAAAATCTACAGTGTCAATACACTAAATTAGGTACCTACACATACCAATATTTCTCATTCCTACACTATAATATTACTCTAATTAAATTGAAAACGTAATATTACCTACTAAGCATCGACCACGCATCGACCCATCAAAAGAGAGTCAAAGTAATAACTACTCTCACTTATTCTTCAAGACGTTGTAATTGTGTTCCAGTCGGTCTAGTCTTCGGGTGGGGCTACCGCGCGTCTGACCAGCGTCGCTGGGCCGTGCTGCACCCGGCGTGCGGCGGCCGCCAGCAGTCGCCCATCGCCATCGCGGCCAGACAAGCCATCCCCATCTCCATTCCGGCCATGGAGCTCATCGGGTACCAGAACCCTCTCCCTGGCCCGCTGACCATCACTAACAACGGTCATTCAGGTAACAAATTGGAAACGTACTGAAGTTGCCGCCTAAATTACAAGGTTTCAAAGCTCCAGGAAACCAAGAAAAGCTTCAAACGCCATTGAAAATTTGAAATGTTCCATTCATTTTCGGTGATAATGATAATTAAAAATGGAAGTGCAATAAAATGCTGACCGTTTTAGTAGGTATTTTATTCGAATCAGATTCCATTCCTTACTCGTTAAAATCTAAAACAGTTAATTACTCGTAAATTCAACAAAGCAATTACTTCCAATAGTTTCTAATCTCATATTTCCTCCCAGTGGCCCTAACGATCCCGAAGTACAGTTCCGAGGAAGAAAAGAAAGGTTTCCGCCTTCCCTACATCTTCGGCGGGCCGCTAGACAACGAGTACGAGATCGAAGGGCTACATTTCCACTGGGGAGACAAGAACAACCGCGGGTCAGAACACACTCTCAACGACATGAGACTGCCCCTTGAGATGCACATCATCCACAGGAACAAGAAGTACAGGAACTTAGCCGAGGCTCTGCAGCATCCTGATGGTCTCTGTGTGTTGGCTTTCTTCTATCAAGTAAGTTTGATACTTAAGATTTATATAGAGTATCAGAATTTGATTGACTTTGTTATATTAGCCGACCCGTCGATAGCTTCGTTTGCGTTTATTTACGTCGGACAAGCGGTTCCCAAGATTGGCGCGTTCAAACAAACTCTTCAGCTTTATAACTTTAGTATAGATAGATCAACCTAGGTTGATACTAGGGAGAGAGTAGAAACATCCAAAAACATAGAAGTTAATCAAGCCTACTGATCCTGACTATAAAATTGTCCCCCAGGTTGTTGAATTCGACGCCAAGCTACTAACCCCGATCGTGAAGAACCTGAGCGCGATCGAGAACTACAACAGCACGATGCAGCTGCCGCACACCTTCTCCCTGTCCTCCATCCTCTCCGGGCTGGACTCCGAGCGGTTCTACACCTACAAGGGATCCCTCACCACGCCCCCTTGCGCCGAAGCCGTCACATGGGTTGTTTTCTCTGACTACCTTCCCATCTCCGTTTTCCAGGTAAAATATTAAACATTTACAAGCTTTTCACATGCAATGGAATTTCCACACGCGTTATTATGGACTTCCATATTAATAATTTCGTCAATGGGTACGGTAGACTCGATCGAAACTCGATGAATAACAAAACATAAGTCGATAAGTATAATAGAGTAGGTAATTAAATGTTTGAATAGTTTTAAAAGCGATTACGTAACCCTATTCGTTTTGCTCATTGAAAACGTCAAAAATGTTTAACATTGCCGCATAAAAGATGTTATGAATAACATTAACCGTAACAGATCTCATCACATCTGCTGCAAAATGAATCTTAAAACCTTAACATTAATCTGATTCACCTGATAATTATAAACGTAGGTAGGTATCAAGTTTGTAGAAATCAGCAAAGTTTATAAGCAATTAGTACCTACCTTTAGACATAGATACATAGCCGACAAATGTTGAACTAAAAAATACTTGATTAATTAATTCCGACATGGATTTATAAGCAGCTACATAATTGCACACATTTTTTTCGATTTTCGAAACTACACAAATTAATACTACTAATTATATTACCTACTAGAGATCGCATTTTATGTATGTACCTCCTACATACGAATCCTATAAACCTCTACAACATTATATAAACAAAACTGCTGGACAATCCACACAGCATCTGGTCTAGCTTCATAGTGGGCTCGAAACTTGTGAAGTCATTATATAAACTGAGGTACCTACTAATAGAATTAAACCAAGTAAACACATAGAACTTTCCCAGTTATCAACCAACAACTCTCATTTGAAACGACTAATTTAATAAATTAATTTGACTCACCGTCAGATGGACAACTTCCGCGGGCTGCTCTCCAACCTGAACCTGCCGCTCGTGGACAACTTCAGACAGCTCCAACCGCTCTTCGGAAGGCGCGTGTTCGTCCGCATCACATCCAAGAACCCCAAGTTCAAGAAGACGAAGCTCCACTACTCCAAGTGGGACTGGGTCGGACACAAGAAGGCCGAGAACGATGTCGTTGAATTCGACGAGTAATTTTAAGTTAAAGATTTGTGTCGTTTAAAATCGGCAATCTGGCAAATTGGTCTAAGCTAAATCTAGCCAATTAATGAGTCATATTGAATCAAATTCTGCAATCCTTCAGATTGGTCCTGTATAACTTATTAATGGCTATTCAGAAAATTAAATTTAAACAACCAAGTTTGTCAAACTAATGCGGCAATTGCCGTTGAAAATTACTTTGGTAGCTTAAATTTAAAAAAGTATTATTATATAAGTATTGCCGATTTAGATTTTACGGCAACTAATAAGAGTTATGCACCTATACTTAACGGGTAAATAAATACTAAGTATTAATTTGCATATTTGTGTATAGATTTATGTATTGCGTGATAAAAGATTTTATTTGAACTTAATCATAACAGAGTTTAATCGATTTCTGTTTCATTAAATATTAAATAACTAGATATCATGTATTTAGCTAAGTACGGGTATATACCTCTGCGGGTAAACATTTATTATTAAGTATGTTTGTATAGATTATGTATGGCGTGATAATAGTTTATGTAGGAAATAAAATAATTTAACACATTTTTATGTTTCATTACACTTACACCATTTTCTCTTTGGACTTTAGATATTTTCTCTAAAGAATGCTAGCTTTTATTAAAATTCTGATAAAAACAGGCATTTGTCGCAAAATGAAACTGTTTACTACTAATATAATAAATAAATGACAGTTAAGAAAAATATCATAACATTTAATTTAATAGGTTAATATTATATGTCCTAAATTTTAATTTAGCTTATACATATGTATATGTGAATAATAAAGAAAATACTTAATACTTATATTAAAAAATATTTTTAAGTGCTTAGTTGTAGTTATCTGATCCAAACATGGACTGAAAAATAAAATAAATAAAATGTTATTAGAATATCATATAAGATATATAAAATAATCAGTTGTAATAATTAAAAATGATTTAAAATAATAAAATGCATACCTTGTTAGGGCTTCAAGGGAAATTCAGACAAATTCAAAAATAAATATGATTAGTAGAAAGATGACTCACAGTTCACACACAGTTTAAATTGATCCAACTTCAAATGTCTTGTAATTGTTATCTTCTTGGTTATTACACATAGTATTTTATATGTATATACCTATACATAACCGAATCTTTTCTCCCATTTTCTATAGTAAATTTATCTCAGCTTATTAGGGTCCCTCAAGTGTACTCAGCTAGATGGATATTAGACGGTTCAGATCCCTTCATGCGCTAATTAAATTCTTCGCAATAGGCGCTTTAATTTGTAAATTTTAACTAGTATAAAACGGGGTTTGAGAAATGTTTAAATATATCGTTTGTCGTCAGCTATTAAGACTCGAGCTAAACCATTTCATATTAGTATCAAATTCTTACGCACCTTACTGATGAAATGTGTCATATTAATGCAACCTAGATCTTAACACTGCAAAACAATCTGAAAACAGGTTCACCACATGCTTTGTTAGATAAAAAAACTTCAATAGGCCTTCATATTTACTCTATAATCTAAATAACATAGAAGTATACAAGATGAATACTTTGCATAATTGTTATAATAATTTATTTATACAATATAACAGTAATAATTATGAATCTGTAGGTATTTGTATTTGGAATGTTTGTAAGAATTAATATCATAAATTATTTCTTGAATTTTCTCTTAAACATGTTAGAAGTACCTATACTTGCAATAAGAATTGTAAATCATAATAATCAATTGTTTAGATAGAAATTTTAATTATTTTGGTGTTATAATAATCTTGATCTTATTTGATTTACAATTCAATTAGCTTCAAATGTTACAGAATCTTGTTTGGGAAATATTTTTTTCAAGAAATAACATGATATTTTGTGTTATTATTATCAACTCGGAATTGCACACGGAAAACTCATGGTATGTTTCTTTTAGTATAGGTTGGCATATTTACAGTTGCCAATTAATAACCATGCAACAAGAAATCGTGAATTTAAATTTATAATTTAGCGTACCAAATCATCGGGGTTGAACATGCCCTGAAACAAGAAAAAATATGTACATACATCATAAATATAATATAATAATAGCCTATCATCTCCAGCATTAATGGGGATATCATTAGGCTAGATGTTGCTGTGTGAATTGGCCAGAAATATTTATTTATTTATTGCCCAGTGTTAAAAAGTATCTCTAGCCTTCACATTTTTTTCTATGTGGGGAATGGTGTGGGTGTGCTGCACTGAAATCACATGCTTGTCAATTTGTGCCTAAATGGCTCAGAATTCAGATTTATTTATTTAATCATTTATTATATCACATAATATTGGCAAATATTTAATTCCAAAATAAATTCAGGAACAAAGACAGAATAGACCACCACATCAGACAAACTTAGAATAAAAATAAAACCAAAAATCCACATTATAGCATTATTTTGGGATAATAATAATGCCAGGACATTTTATCCGTTACTGACTTTCATTAAATAAACTATAAATTTATATTTAGATACATATAATGATTAATTATGTTCTACAGTGTGGACCTTCACACTCATGATAGGCAACAATCCCAGATTGTCAGCTTTGCTGGCCTTTAAATACCTGAGAATGTATAGGAATATGGAGTTATTAGTTCATACCTTAGCGCGACGTAAGATAGAGTCCTTGCTAGCATCATAGGGGTGGTCTTTGGATGGAATCTCAAGTACCGCTGGGACGGGAGCAGTGTGGCTGTCGATCACATGTCGGATCAGCTCTGCCACATTCTGGTTGATCAGGATGATGTCAATGTCATCACGCTTGATGAATCTCTTGAAACACTCTTCGATTTCACTCACAGCAGTATCTGAAAGAGGTTTTTATATACTTAGAATCGAAAATATAAAAATAATTAAAAATATATAAATAAGAGATGCATGTTTGTGTGCAAGTGAAATATATAAATAACTACTTTTTCATGCAGCTTGGTACCTACTTTTGTCAACAACCATGAAGTTGGGATGCCTGTTCTTGTTGATTTCGCCAATCCCACCGAGTAGGAATCCGACGCAAGTGTCCTGAAATCAAGAGAAAACAAGGTAAGGCAAGAATTCTAAAATACAAGAAGTTTATGCACAAAGGTATTTGAGATGGACGTTAATTTGTATGGTTTTATGAAGAGAATTTACCTCGTCACCGATGACACTGATGAGTTTTCCCTTCACAGCTGCATGCAGAGCCATTTTTACTGTTTTTCTTGGTTATTTAGAAATAATTTTCAATAAAAATCACCGTCCCAGAGGCTCGTCACCTGATCGATTTTGTTTTCTCTATGTTGGTAGAATTGTCAAAACACAAGAATGCCATAGACATTTGTTTTTTTTTGTGCTGCTATTCTCGTGAATACCAGCACTAAGAATATAAATTTGGTAAAATACTTTAATGCTTACTAAAAACTTTACACTGGAACACTCCATTTGTAAATTTGTATGTCAATGTCAAATTATTACAGCAACATTTTGCAACAAAAACAGAACAGCAAAATCAAAGCAAAGCAATGCGAAGAAAGCGTTTTGGTGTTTTCTGTAGTGCATTGTGAACAAATTCAACTAATAATTTATTCTAAGGAAGTAAAGTTTTAAGAACAGAATGTTAAACATCAAGAACTACGGTAGCAGTTCCGAGGACGATGGTGACGACGCTGAAAGCTCACAACAACATAGCAATGAGAAACTGTTAACTCATTTCAAACCTATTGACCCCAGCCTTTCCATAGCTAAAAGCATGCAGGTTGTGGCTGCCCCGGTCGTCATGCCCACAGTAAGTTTCCTTCTGATACTTTAGATTAGGTTATATTTACATCCAAGTTGATGTAAACAATGTGTACTTTTGTCACTTTACAATGAAATATCCTACTAAATATACTATACCTACTTATAATAACTTTAGGAAGGTTTAAAAATGATCTTTGAGTATGATAGTTACACTACTAGTTTGTTTTTTATATATAAATAAATATAATAAATATAAATATTGCTGGACAATTTTACACAACGACATCTAGCCCCGTGGTAATGCATAATTTAAGTACCATTTTGTTTACAGAATGAAGATGACTCAAGAGTGCTTATATCAAAAAATCAGGAAATCTTACACAATCCAAAATATGAGGAACTATTTGCTCCCACACTAGGCCCCGAGAACCCATTTAAAACTGAACAAATGAAAGCAGAGAGAAATATACTCTCAGGCTACGTAGAAAAGGCTCATATTAGTGAATTTCAGTTTGAAAACCAAAGGAGAACATTTACTAGTTATGGTTATGCCTTAGACCCTTCAAATGATGAAACTAAAGCTACGGACACAGTGATTGGTAAGTGTTCTAAAAGTTGCTTCTAATGTATACATTTTATTACACGATTATTTGGTAATTGAGTCAGTAAAGAAAGTCCTTACGGTTTTAATCTAAAGATATATCATAAGTTGAAAATGAATAATAATATAAAAAAAAATACAAAAAGTTTATTTCGTTAACAGAATTTTTACACGTAACTTAAGTGGGCAAAATCTTTTTTTAAGTAAATATGATTACTTGTGTTAAAAGGTAATATATTGGTTATATGTATTTTAATGACTGAATACTAAATTGCAGTTTTACTACAAGAAAACAATTCAAACGGTTTTTTACCCAACTTTACTACTACCCATTTCATGCAGACCTAAATTCTAAGGTCATTTTTGACCACTACCTTTTCCTTCCTTTAGTCTGTCTTCTATGACATAGCTTCTTAGACATAACTAATCCAGCTTAAAATATTCACAGTGTCGGCCATGGTAGCCCCACCAGAGGAAGCAGATGGTAAGACAGTGTTTGAAACGATAAAGAAGAGACCTTTAGATAAGAAGAAAAGACATAGGAATGACCAACCTGAAGATATAACTGGATTTCTTGGTCCATGGGGTGGATATGAAGGAGAACAAAGGTAGAGTAAATGTTAGACAACACTCTTAATTATTTTACTAGTTAACATAAGTTGTATTTAATTCCATCAGTTTGGATTTAGTTATTAAAGAGAAAGAGAGACAGAAATAATAATATAATTAAAATAAAATACTCCCTAGTGAAATAATAACCAGTCTAGTCAAATATATGGAAACCATTGCTTATTTAAAACAGTTATAAAGTTATAGTTTGCAATCTGCAACATTTATTTGTTTAACATATAATTACCATGGACTAACTATCTATCAATAAAAATATTATGATTAAATATATGAAAATAATAATAAAATGTTTCAGGGTGATGAAACCAGAAGGAGAGGTAGCAAAAGAATTAGAAGAAATATTAGCTAAGAGACAGAAGAAAGGCAAAGTGGATGATGAAAAACCTTTGGAGGAGAAATCTGTATGCCACAGTGAGTACTCTAGGATGCTATTTAATTTTAGTTAGTTTTAAATATAACTCCTCCCTATTTCTGAACAAGGTTCTCTCTTCTGTACTAACTCAATACTGTCAGTGTAGTGTGTTGTAGTGTGAACATGGACACTGTTTCTAATGAGGAATTGATGACGTCATGATGTAATGTTCCAGTTGAGAAGGAGACGGACTACCAGGGCCGCTCGTGGATGGCGGCGCCGCGCGCAGAGACGCAGCTGCGCAGCGACGCGCCGCCCGACCGCTGCTTCCTGCCGAAGGTAACGTACTATGTTGGAAGGAGACGGACTATGTTGAGAAGGAGACGGACTACCAGGGCCGCTCGTGGATGGCGGCGCCGCGCGCAGAGACGCAGCTGCGCAGCGACGCGCCGCCCGACCGCTGCTTCCTGCCGAAGGTAACGTACTATGTTGGAAGGAGACGGACTATGTTGAGAAGGAGACGGACTACCAGGGCCGCTCGTGGATGGCGGCGCCGCGCGCAGAGACGCAGCTGCGCAGCGACGCGCCGCCCGACCGCTGCTTCCTGCCGAAGGTAACGTACTATGTTGGAAGGAGACGGACTATGTTGAGAAGGAGACGGACTACCAGGGCCGCTCGTGGATGGCGGCGCCGCGCGCAGAGACGCAGCTGCGCAGCGACGCGCCGCCCGACCGCTGCTTCCTGCCGAAGGTAACGTACTATGTTGGAAGGAGACGGACTATGTTGAGAAGGAGACGGACTACCAGGGCCGCTCGTGGATGGCGGCGCCGCGCGCAGAGACGCAGCTGCGCAGCGACGCGCCGCCCGACCGCTGCTTCCTGCCGAAGGTAACGTACTATGTTGGAAGGAGACGGACTATGTTGAGAAGGAGACGGACTACCAGGGCCGCTCGTGGATGGCGGCGCCGCGCGCAGAGACGCAGCTGCGCAGCGACGCGCCGCCCGACCGCTGCTTCCTGCCGAAGGTAACGTACTATGTTGGAAGGAGACGGACTATGTTGAGAAGGAGACGGACTACCAGGGCCGCTCGTGGATGGCGGCGCCGCGCGCAGAGACGCAGCTGCGCAGCGACGCGCCGCCCGACCGCTGCTTCCTGCCGAAGGTAACGTACTATGTTGGAAGGAGACGGACTATGTTGAGAAGGAGACGGACTACCAGGGCCGCTCGTGGATGGCGGCGCCGCGCGCAGAGACGCAGCTGCGCAGCGACGCGCCGCCCGACCGCTGCTTCCTGCCGAAGGTAACGTACTATGTTGGAAGGAGACGGACTATGTTGAGAAGGAGACGGACTACCAGGGCCGCTCGTGGATGGCGGCGCCGCGCGCAGAGACGCAGCTGCGCAGCGACGCGCCGCCCGACCGCTGCTTCCTGCCGAAGGTAACGTACTATGTTGGAAGGAGACGGACTATGTTGAGAAGGAGACGGACTACCAGGGCCGCTCGTGGATGGCGGCGCCGCGCGCAGAGACGCAGCTGCGCAGCGACGCGCCGCCCGACCGCTGCTTCCTGCCGAAGGTAACGTACTATGTTGGAAGGAGACGGACTATGTTGAGAAGGAGACGGACTACCAGGGCCGCTCGTGGATGGCGGCGCCGCGCGCAGAGACGCAGCTGCGCAGCGACGCGCCGCCCGACCGCTGCTTCCTGCCGAAGGTAACGTACTATGTTGGAAGGAGACGGACTATGTTGAGAAGGAGACGGACTACCAGGGCCGCTCGTGGATGGCGGCGCCGCGCGCAGAGACGCAGCTGCGCAGCGACGCGCCGCCCGACCGCTGCTTCCTGCCGAAGGTAACGTACTATGTTGGAAGGAGACGGACTATGTTGAGAAGGAGACGGACTACCAGGGCCGCTCGTGGATGGCGGCGCCGCGCGCAGAGACGCAGCTGCGCAGCGACGCGCCGCCCGACCGCTGCTTCCTGCCGAAGGTAACGTACTATGTTGGAAGGAGACGGACTATGTTGAGAAGGAGACGGACTACCAGGGCCGCTCGTGGATGGCGGCGCCGCGCGCAGAGACGCAGCTGCGCAGCGACGCGCCGCCCGACCGCTGCTTCCTGCCGAAGGTAACGTACTATGTTGGAAGGAGACGGACTATGTTGAGAAGGAGACGGACTACCAGGGCCGCTCGTGGATGGCGGCGCCGCGCGCAGAGACGCAGCTGCGCAGCGACGCGCCGCCCGACCGCTGCTTCCTGCCGAAGGTAACGTACTATGTTGGAAGGAGACGGACTATGTTGAGAAGGAGACGGACTACCAGGGCCGCTCGTGGATGGCGGCGCCGCGCGCAGAGACGCAGCTGCGCAGCGACGCGCCGCCCGACCGCTGCTTCCTGCCGAAGGTAACGTACTATGTTGGAAGGAGACGGACTATGTTGAGAAGGAGACGGACTACCAGGGCCGCTCGTGGATGGCGGCGCCGCGCGCAGAGACGCAGCTGCGCAGCGACGCGCCGCCCGACCGCTGCTTCCTGCCGAAGGTAACGTACTATGTTGGAAGGAGACGGACTATGTTGAGAAGGAGACGGACTACCAGGGCCGCTCGTGGATGGCGGCGCCGCGCGCAGAGACGCAGCTGCGCAGCGACGCGCCGCCCGACCGCTGCTTCCTGCCGAAGGTAACGTACTATGTTGGAAGGAGACGGACTATGTTGAGAAGGAGACGGACTACCAGGGCCGCTCGTGGATGGCGGCGCCGCGCGCAGAGACGCAGCTGCGCAGCGACGCGCCGCCCGACCGCTGCTTCCTGCCGAAGGTAACGTACTATGTTGGAAGGAGACGGACTATGTTGAGAAGGAGACGGACTACCAGGGCCGCTCGTGGATGGCGGCGCCGCGCGCAGAGACGCAGCTGCGCAGCGACGCGCCGCCCGACCGCTGCTTCCTGCCGAAGGTAACGTACTATGTTGGAAGGAGACGGACTATGTTGAGAAGGAGACGGACTACCAGGGCCGCTCGTGGATGGCGGCGCCGCGCGCAGAGACGCAGCTGCGCAGCGACGCGCCGCCCGACCGCTGCTTCCTGCCGAAGGTAACGTACTATGTTGGAAGGAGACGGACTATGTTGAGAAGGAGACGGACTACCAGGGCCGCTCGTGGATGGCGGCGCCGCGCGCAGAGACGCAGCTGCGCAGCGACGCGCCGCCCGACCGCTGCTTCCTGCCGAAGGTAACGTACTATGTTGGAAGGAGACGGACTATGTTGAGAAGGAGACGGACTACCAGGGCCGCTCGTGGATGGCGGCGCCGCGCGCAGAGACGCAGCTGCGCAGCGACGCGCCGCCCGACCGCTGCTTCCTGCCGAAGGTAACGTACTATGTTGGAAGGAGACGGACTATGTTGAGAAGGAGACGGACTACCAGGGCCGCTCGTGGATGGCGGCGCCGCGCGCAGAGACGCAGCTGCGCAGCGACGCGCCGCCCGACCGCTGCTTCCTGCCGAAGGTAACGTACTATGTTGGAAGGAGACGGACTATGTTGAGAAGGAGACGGACTACCAGGGCCGCTCGTGGATGGCGGCGCCGCGCGCAGAGACGCAGCTGCGCAGCGACGCGCCGCCCGACCGCTGCTTCCTGCCGAAGGTAACGTACTATGTTGGAAGGAGACGGACTATGTTGAGAAGGAGACGGACTACCAGGGCCGCTCGTGGATGGCGGCGCCGCGCGCAGAGACGCAGCTGCGCAGCGACGCGCCGCCCGACCGCTGCTTCCTGCCGAAGGTAACGTACTATGTTGGAAGGAGACGGACTATGTTGAGAAGGAGACGGACTACCAGGGCCGCTCGTGGATGGCGGCGCCGCGCGCAGAGACGCAGCTGCGCAGCGACGCGCCGCCCGACCGCTGCTTCCTGCCGAAGGTAACGTACTATGTTGGAAGGAGACGGACTATGTTGAGAAGGAGACGGACTACCAGGGCCGCTCGTGGATGGCGGCGCCGCGCGCAGAGACGCAGCTGCGCAGCGACGCGCCGCCCGACCGCTGCTTCCTGCCGAAGGTAACGTACTATGTTGGAAGGAGACGGACTATGTTGAGAAGGAGACGGACTACCAGGGCCGCTCGTGGATGGCGGCGCCGCGCGCAGAGACGCAGCTGCGCAGCGACGCGCCGCCCGACCGCTGCTTCCTGCCGAAGGTAACGTACTATGTTGGAAGGAGACGGACTATGTTGAGAAGGAGACGGACTACCAGGGCCGCTCGTGGATGGCGGCGCCGCGCGCAGAGACGCAGCTGCGCAGCGACGCGCCGCCCGACCGCTGCTTCCTGCCGAAGGTAACGTACTATGTTGGAAGGAGACGGACTATGTTGAGAAGGAGACGGACTACCAGGGCCGCTCGTGGATGGCGGCGCCGCGCGCAGAGACGCAGCTGCGCAGCGACGCGCCGCCCGACCGCTGCTTCCTGCCGAAGGTAACGTACTATGTTGGAAGGAGACGGACTATGTTGAGAAGGAGACGGACTACCAGGGCCGCTCGTGGATGGCGGCGCCGCGCGCAGAGACGCAGCTGCGCAGCGACGCGCCGCCCGACCGCTGCTTCCTGCCGAAGGTAACGTACTATGTTGGAAGGAGACGGACTATGTTGAGAAGGAGACGGACTACCAGGGCCGCTCGTGGATGGCGGCGCCGCGCGCAGAGACGCAGCTGCGCAGCGACGCGCCGCCCGACCGCTGCTTCCTGCCGAAGGTAACGTACTATGTTGGAAGGAGACGGACTATGTTGAGAAGGAGACGGACTACCAGGGCCGCTCGTGGATGGCGGCGCCGCGCGCAGAGACGCAGCTGCGCAGCGACGCGCCGCCCGACCGCTGCTTCCTGCCGAAGGTAACGTACTATGTTGGAAGGAGACGGACTATGTTGAGAAGGAGACGGACTACCAGGGCCGCTCGTGGATGGCGGCGCCGCGCGCAGAGACGCAGCTGCGCAGCGACGCGCCGCCCGACCGCTGCTTCCTGCCGAAGGTAACGTACTATGTTGGAAGGAGACGGACTATGTTGAGAAGGAGACGGACTACCAGGGCCGCTCGTGGATGGCGGCGCCGCGCGCAGAGACGCAGCTGCGCAGCGACGCGCCGCCCGACCGCTGCTTCCTGCCGAAGGTAACGTACTATGTTGGAAGGAGACGGACTATGTTGAGAAGGAGACGGACTACCAGGGCCGCTCGTGGATGGCGGCGCCGCGCGCAGAGACGCAGCTGCGCAGCGACGCGCCGCCCGACCGCTGCTTCCTGCCGAAGGTAACGTACTATGTTGGAAGGAGACGGACTATGTTGAGAAGGAGACGGACTACCAGGGCCGCTCGTGGATGGCGGCGCCGCGCGCAGAGACGCAGCTGCGCAGCGACGCGCCGCCCGACCGCTGCTTCCTGCCGAAGGTAACGTACTATGTTGGAAGGAGACGGACTATGTTGAGAAGGAGACGGACTACCAGGGCCGCTCGTGGATGGCGGCGCCGCGCGCAGAGACGCAGCTGCGCAGCGACGCGCCGCCCGACCGCTGCTTCCTGCCGAAGGTAACGTACTATGTTGGAAGGAGACGGACTATGTTGAGAAGGAGACGGACTACCAGGGCCGCTCGTGGATGGCGGCGCCGCGCGCAGAGACGCAGCTGCGCAGCGACGCGCCGCCCGACCGCTGCTTCCTGCCGAAGGTAACGTACTATGTTGGAAGGAGACGGACTATGTTGAGAAGGAGACGGACTACCAGGGCCGCTCGTGGATGGCGGCGCCGCGCGCAGAGACGCAGCTGCGCAGCGACGCGCCGCCCGACCGCTGCTTCCTGCCGAAGGTAACGTACTATGTTGGAAGGAGACGGACTATGTTGAGAAGGAGACGGACTACCAGGGCCGCTCGTGGATGGCGGCGCCGCGCGCAGAGACGCAGCTGCGCAGCGACGCGCCGCCCGACCGCTGCTTCCTGCCGAAGGTAACGTACTATGTTGGAAGGAGACGGACTATGTTGAGAAGGAGACGGACTACCAGGGCCGCTCGTGGATGGCGGCGCCGCGCGCAGAGACGCAGCTGCGCAGCGACGCGCCGCCCGACCGCTGCTTCCTGCCGAAGGTAACGTACTATGTTGGAAGGAGACGGACTATGTTGAGAAGGAGACGGACTACCAGGGCCGCTCGTGGATGGCGGCGCCGCGCGCAGAGACGCAGCTGCGCAGCGACGCGCCGCCCGACCGCTGCTTCCTGCCGAAGGTAACGTACTATGTTGGAAGGAGACGGACTATGTTGAGAAGGAGACGGACTACCAGGGCCGCTCGTGGATGGCGGCGCCGCGCGCAGAGACGCAGCTGCGCAGCGACGCGCCGCCCGACCGCTGCTTCCTGCCGAAGGTAACGTACTATGTTGGAAGGAGACGGACTATGTTGAGAAGGAGACGGACTACCAGGGCCGCTCGTGGATGGCGGCGCCGCGCGCAGAGACGCAGCTGCGCAGCGACGCGCCGCCCGACCGCTGCTTCCTGCCGAAGGTAACGTACTATGTTGGAAGGAGACGGACTATGTTGAGAAGGAGACGGACTACCAGGGCCGCTCGTGGATGGCGGCGCCGCGCGCAGAGACGCAGCTGCGCAGCGACGCGCCGCCCGACCGCTGCTTCCTGCCGAAGGTAACGTACTATGTTGGAAGGAGACGGACTATGTTGAGAAGGAGACGGACTACCAGGGCCGCTCGTGGATGGCGGCGCCGCGCGCAGAGACGCAGCTGCGCAGCGACGCGCCGCCCGACCGCTGCTTCCTGCCGAAGGTAACGTACTATGTTGGAAGGAGACGGACTATGTTGAGAAGGAGACGGACTACCAGGGCCGCTCGTGGATGGCGGCGCCGCGCGCAGAGACGCAGCTGCGCAGCGACGCGCCGCCCGACCGCTGCTTCCTGCCGAAGGTAACGTACTATGTTGGAAGGAGACGGACTATGTTGAGAAGGAGACGGACTACCAGGGCCGCTCGTGGATGGCGGCGCCGCGCGCAGAGACGCAGCTGCGCAGCGACGCGCCGCCCGACCGCTGCTTCCTGCCGAAGGTAACGTACTATGTTGGAAGGAGACGGACTATGTTGAGAAGGAGACGGACTACCAGGGCCGCTCGTGGATGGCGGCGCCGCGCGCAGAGACGCAGCTGCGCAGCGACGCGCCGCCCGACCGCTGCTTCCTGCCGAAGGTAACGTACTATGTTGGAAGGAGACGGACTATGTTGAGAAGGAGACGGACTACCAGGGCCGCTCGTGGATGGCGGCGCCGCGCGCAGAGACGCAGCTGCGCAGCGACGCGCCGCCCGACCGCTGCTTCCTGCCGAAGGTAACGTACTATGTTGGAAGGAGACGGACTATGTTGAGAAGGAGACGGACTACCAGGGCCGCTCGTGGATGGCGGCGCCGCGCGCAGAGACGCAGCTGCGCAGCGACGCGCCGCCCGACCGCTGCTTCCTGCCGAAGGTAACGTACTATGTTGGAAGGAGACGGACTATGTTGAGAAGGAGACGGACTACCAGGGCCGCTCGTGGATGGCGGCGCCGCGCGCAGAGACGCAGCTGCGCAGCGACGCGCCGCCCGACCGCTGCTTCCTGCCGAAGGTAACGTACTATGTTGGAAGGAGACGGACTATGTTGAGAAGGAGACGGACTACCAGGGCCGCTCGTGGATGGCGGCGCCGCGCGCAGAGACGCAGCTGCGCAGCGACGCGCCGCCCGACCGCTGCTTCCTGCCGAAGGTAACGTACTATGTTGGAAGGAGACGGACTATGTTGAGAAGGAGACGGACTACCAGGGCCGCTCGTGGATGGCGGCGCCGCGCGCAGAGACGCAGCTGCGCAGCGACGCGCCGCCCGACCGCTGCTTCCTGCCGAAGGTAACGTACTATGTTGGAAGGAGACGGACTATGTTGAGAAGGAGACGGACTACCAGGGCCGCTCGTGGATGGCGGCGCCGCGCGCAGAGACGCAGCTGCGCAGCGACGCGCCGCCCGACCGCTGCTTCCTGCCGAAGGTAACGTACTATGTTGGAAGGAGACGGACTATGTTGAGAAGGAGACGGACTACCAGGGCCGCTCGTGGATGGCGGCGCCGCGCGCAGAGACGCAGCTGCGCAGCGACGCGCCGCCCGACCGCTGCTGCCTGCCGAAGGTAACGTACTATGTTGGAAGGTAACGTACTATGTTGGAAGGAGACGGACTATGTTGAGAAGGAGACGGACTACCAGGGCCGCTCGTGGATGGCGGCGCCGCGCGCAGAGACGCAGCTGCGCAGCGACGCGCCGCCCGACCGCTGCTTCCTGCCGAAGGTAACGTACTATGTTGGAAGGAGACGGACTATGTTGAGAAGGAGACGGACTACCAGGGCCGCTCGTGGATGGCGGCGCCGCGCGCAGAGACGCAGCTGCGCAGCGACGCGCCGCCCGACCGCTGCTTCCTGCCGAAGGTAACGTACTATGTTGGAAGGAGACGGACTATGTTGAGAAGGAGACGGACTACCAGGGCCGCTCGTGGATGGCGGCGCCGCGCGCAGAGACGCAGCTGCGCAGCGACGCGCCGCCCGACCGCTGCTTCCTGCCGAAGGTAACGTACTATGTTGGAAGGAGACGGACTATGTTGAGAAGGAGACGGACTACCAGGGCCGCTCGTGGATGGCGGCGCCGCGCGCAGAGACGCAGCTGCGCAGCGACGCGCCGCCCGACCGCTGCTTCCTGCCGAAGGTAACGTACTATGTTGGAAGGAGACGGACTATGTTGAGAAGGAGACGGACTACCAGGGCCGCTCGTGGATGGCGGCGCCGCGCGCAGAGACGCAGCTGCGCAGCGACGCGCCGCCCGACCGCTGCTTCCTGCCGAAGGTAACGTACTATGTTGGAAGGAGACGGACTATGTTGAGAAGGAGACGGACTACCAGGGCCGCTCGTGGATGGCGGCGCCGCGCGCAGAGACGCAGCTGCGCAGCGACGCGCCGCCCGACCGCTGCTTCCTGCCGAAGGTAACGTACTATGTTGGAAGGAGACGGACTATGTTGAGAAGGAGACGGACTACCAGGGCCGCTCGTGGATGGCGGCGCCGCGCGCAGAGACGCAGCTGCGCAGCGACGCGCCGCCCGACCGCTGCTTCCTGCCGAAGGTAACGTACTATGTTGGAAGGAGACGGACTATGTTGAGAAGGAGACGGACTACCAGGGCCGCTCGTGGATGGCGGCGCCGCGCGCAGAGACGCAGCTGCGCAGCGACGCGCCGCCCGACCGCTGCTTCCTGCCGAAGGTAACGTACTATGTTGGAAGGAGACGGACTATGTTGAGAAGGAGACGGACTACCAGGGCCGCTCGTGGATGGCGGCGCCGCGCGCAGAGACGCAGCTGCGCAGCGACGCGCCGCCCGACCGCTGCTTCCTGCCGAAGGTAACGTACTATGTTGGAAGGAGACGGACTATGTTGAGAAGGAGACGGACTACCAGGGCCGCTCGTGGATGGCGGCGCCGCGCGCAGAGACGCAGCTGCGCAGCGACGCGCCGCCCGACCGCTGCTTCCTGCCGAAGGTAACGTACTATGTTGGAAGGAGACGGACTATGTTGAGAAGGAGACGGACTACCAGGGCCGCTCGTGGATGGCGGCGCCGCGCGCAGAGACGCAGCTGCGCAGCGACGCGCCGCCCGACCGCTGCTTCCTGCCGAAGGTAACGTACTATGTTGGAAGGAGACGGACTATGTTGAGAAGGAGACGGACTACCAGGGCCGCTCGTGGATGGCGGCGCCGCGCGCAGAGACGCAGCTGCGCAGCGACGCGCCGCCCGACCGCTGCTTCCTGCCGAAGGTAACGTACTATGTTGGAAGGAGACGGACTATGTTGAGAAGGAGACGGACTACCAGAGACGGACTATGTTGAGAAGGTAACATACTATGTTGAGAAGGTAATGTACTATGTTGAGAAGGTAACATACTATGCTGAGAAGGTAACATACTATGTTGAGAAGGTAATGTACTATGTTGAGAAGGTAACATACTATGCTGAGAAGGTAACATACAAACTATGTCATTTTAATCATGGTATATTAAAATATAATGTCAAATATAAAAACCGCAATTGTTTAAAATCTTATGTCTAGATTCCATACGTCTAGATTCCATTTAGATACATTAAGTATTATACATTTTAATACATAAGCACTTGGATAAGTTAAAAAATACACATACTAGGTACAACACTATTAGTTGTTAATCATGGTTGTGTGTTGTTCCAGGCGCACATCCACACGTGGCGCGGGCACACGAAGGGCGTGGCGGCGATGCGCTGGTTCCCCAACACGGCGCATCTGTTGCTCTCAGCCGGAATGGACTGCCGAGTCAAGGTGAACACATTATACTCATTATACTCCTAAAACTATCATGGTTAATATTTTTGACATAGTCGTTATGCAACATCTATCTATGTATCTTATATCTATATGTATGTTTTTACACAATTTATAACTTAAGAACGGCTGAACTGATTTGTCTGTAAAATTGTGGAAAGATAGCTTAGAACCAGGAGAAGGACTTTTTACAGCGGGCAAAGCTGCAGGCCGGGAAGCTATTGATACATAGATGAAGTTTGAATATGTTTGTCCGTTTGTTTCAGATCTGGGAGGTGTACGGCGCGCGGCGCTGCGTGCGGACCTACTTCGGGCACCGGCAGGCCGTTAGAGACGTCAATTTCAACAATTCTGGACAACAGTTTTTATCAGCTGGTAATTATTAAAATCTTGTGGATAAAGCCGTGTTGGCTAAGTGGAAGCACACTCGACTTTCATCCGTTTCGGCCCTCCCGCACACTCCTTGATTTGTGTCTTCCAAAATGTATGTGCGCTTAAAAACGTGTTTTAACGACGCAGGCAAATAACCTGTAACTCAAGTTTGCGTATGATATAGTCGTGTAAATTGTCCAGTGATATATATTTGTTTTATCCTATTTAATAATAGAATGTTACTATCCATCCATTGTTAATGATAATGTCTCCCCCTCACCAGCCTACGACCGCTACATAAAGCTGTGGGACACGGAGTCGGGCGCGTGCGTGGGGCGGTTCACGTCGCGCAAGGTGCCCTACTGCGCCAAGTTCCACCCCGACGAGGACAAGCAGCACCTCTTCGTCTGCGGCACCAGCGATAAGAAGATTATATGTGTGAGTTTAACATGTATCGGATTATGTCACCGCAGGAATGGAAGCTGGAAGTTATGAGGATTAATTAGCGGCCCATACACTAACGTTCATTCCTTCCGGCTAACCTAACATAGGATTTAAGACGCTACTAACCATGTAATGTACCAAATTTTTTACCAATAAATGCTATCTATCTATCTATTGCAAATACACTGGCGTTCATTCCGTAAGGATTGTACATTTCGGCAGGAATGAACGTTAGTGTATGGGTAGCTATTTACACGGACTACAGTAAAGCCTTCGATCGTATTGACCATAATCTACTCATAGGTAAAGTATCTGTCGCTGGCATAAGAGGTGACCTACATGGATGGTTCACTTCTTATATCAGAGTTAGATGTCTAACCGTGGTTCTGAGAGGCTATGCGTCGTCCGTGTATCATATTCCTTCAGGAGTACCACAAGGATCAATTCTCGGTCCTATGTTATTTATAATTTTATCAATGACATTCATGTCTGCTTTCAGAACTCTAGACTTTTTACTTTTTGTAGATGACATGAAAATCAACAAAAATTATAAGTAACAATGACATTGAACTTCTTTAGCATGTCCTTGACGCATTTAATAATTACTATGCTATTAGTAGTTTTCCGATTATACCGATTCTTAACACTTACGACGCTGCCTGACGTGAAAACACCCAAAGCGCACTAAATATGGTTTTATTTCTGCGTGCACGCATCCCTAAAGCGTCGGTACGACTACTGCAGGCAAATACTCAAGTATTAAAATCAAAGACAGTATAGCATATGAACATAGCTTTAAGTTTTCTCATTGCTACACTAACAGGTAGTAGATAGTATTTAAAGTATTGTGTTGCCCACCAGTGGGACACGCGCAGCGGCGAGGCGGTGCAGGAGTACGACCGGCACCTCGGCGCCGTCAACACGATCACGTTCGTGGACGACAACCGCCGCTTCGTCACCACCTCCGACGACAAGAGTCTGCGCGTATGGGAATGGTACGGACATTGTGTAGTTATATATTATTCAATTAAACATAATATGTATAAATCTTATGATTTAATATTTAAAAACGAGTAGATATTATTAATAAAACGGATCAGATTTAACGGTACAATACAAGTAAGAGCAATGACGTTAACATAATTATTTATTATTGAGGACCAATTTCACCGGTCACAGATAAAGCCTATCCGTAACTTATGCACCAGATAAAATAAAATTTTGTACAAATATCTGTCTGATAACTATCCCAAGCTTTTTCAGTAACCGTGGAACTGGCTCTAAATGTTCTTTTTCTTCCTTTATAATCTGCAATTGGCCGTTTGGCCATAATCAGATGTGTTCTAGGGTGGAATTTGTTTTTTTATTAATTTTTTTTTAAATATTGTGGTTCAGCAGTTTATCAGCTTCTTTCCTGAATATTGTGTATGTACATATTCCAGGGACATCCCGGTGGACATGAAGTACATAGCGGACCCGTCCATGCACTCGCTGCCGGCCGTCACCGCCGCGCCCAACGGCAAGTGGCTCGCCTGCCAGTCCATGGACAATAAGGTATACTATACATGAAGTACATAGCGGACCCGTCCATGCACTCGCTGCCGGCCGTCACCGCCGCGCCCAACGGCAAGTGGCTCGCCTGCCAGTCCATGGACAATAAGGTATACTATACATGAAGTACATAGCGGACCCGTCCATGCACTCGCTGCCGGCCGTCACCGCCGCGCCCAACGGCAAGTGGCTCGCCTGCCAGTCCATGGACAATAAGGTATACTATACATGAAGTACATAGCGGACCCGTCCATGCACTCGCTGCCGGCCGTCACCGCCGCGCCCAACGGCAAGTGGCTCGCCTGCCAGTCCATGGACAATAAGGTATACTATACATGAAGTACATAGCGGACCCGTCCATGCACTCGCTGCCGGCCGTCACCGCCGCGCCCAACGGCAAGTGGCTCGCCTGCCAGTCCATGGACAATAAGGTATACTATACATGAAGTACATAGCGGACCCGTCCATGCACTCGCTGCCGGCCGTCACCGCCGCGCCCAACGGCAAGTGGCTCGCCTGCCAGTCCATGGACAATAAGGTATACTATACATGAAGTACATAGCGGACCCGTCCATGCACTCGCTGCCGGCCGTCACCGCCGCGCCCAACGGCAAGTGGCTCGCCTGCCAGTCCATGGACAATAAGGTATACTATACATGAAGTACATAGCGGACCCGTCCATGCACTCGCTGCCGGCCGTCACCGCCGCGCCCAACGGCAAGTGGCTCGCCTGCCAGTCCATGGACAATAAGGTATACTATACATGAAGTACATAGCGGACCCGTCCATGCACTCGCTGCCGGCCGTCACCGCCGCGCCCAACGGCAAGTGGCTCGCCTGCCAGTCCATGGACAATAAGGTATACTATACATGAAGTACATAGCGGACCCGTCCATGCACTCGCTGCCGGCCGTCACCGCCGCGCCCAACGGCAAGTGGCTCGCCTGCCAGTCCATGGACAATAAGGTATACTATACATGAAGTACATAGCGGACCCGTCCATGCACTCGCTGCCGGCCGTCACCGCCGCGCCCAACGGCAAGTGGCTCGCCTGCCAGTCCATGGACAATAAGGTATACTATACATGAAGTACATAGCGGACCCGTCCATGCACTCGCTGCCGGCCGTCACCGCCGCGCCCAACGGCAAGTGGCTCGCCTGCCAGTCCATGGACAATAAGGTATACTATACATGAAGTACATAGCGGACCCGTCCATGCACTCGCTGCCGGCCGTCACCGCCGCGCCCAACGGCAAGTGGCTCGCCTGCCAGTCCATGGACAATAAGGTATACTATACATGAAGTACATAGCGGACCCGTCCATGCACTCGCTGCCGGCCGTCACCGCCGCGCCCAACGGCAAGTGGCTCGCCTGCCAGTCCATGGACAATAAGGTATACTATACATGAAGTACATAGCGGACCCGTCCATGCACTCGCTGCCGGCCGTCACCGCCGCGCCCAACGGCAAGTGGCTCGCCTGCCAGTCCATGGACAATAAGGTATACTATACATGAAGTACATAGCGGACCCGTCCATGCACTCGCTGCCGGCCGTCACCGCCGCGCCCAACGGCAAGTGGCTCGCCTGCCAGTCCATGGACAATAAGGTATACTATACATGAAGTACATAGCGGACCCGTCCATGCACTCGCTGCCGGCCGTCACCGCCGCGCCCAACGGCAAGTGGCTCGCCTGCCAGTCCATGGACAATAAGGTATACTATACATGAAGTACATAGCGGACCCGTCCATGCACTCGCTGCCGGCCGTCACCGCCGCGCCCAACGGCAAGTGGCTCGCCTGCCAGTCCATGGACAATAAGGTATACTATACATGAAGTACATAGCGGACCCGTCCATGCACTCGCTGCCGGCCGTCACCGCCGCGCCCAACGGCAAGTGGCTCGCCTGCCAGTCCATGGACAATAAGGTATACTATACATGAAGTACATAGCGGACCCGTCCATGCACTCGCTGCCGGCCGTCACCGCCGCGCCCAACGGCAAGTGGCTCGCCTGCCAGTCCATGGACAATAAGGTATACTATACATGAAGTACATAGCGGACCCGTCCATGCACTCGCTGCCGGCCGTCACCGCCGCGCCCAACGGCAAGTGGCTCGCCTGCCAGTCCATGGACAATAAGGTATACTAAAACTTCAAATCAACACTCCCTAAGTATAATTGTGTATCAGCAAATAACAAATTTGACAGGAGAGCGTTTTAAAGATTTGAAAATGTTAGGAACATTATGATGTTGGACAGTTATACGACCAAGTAAAACGTACTTAGAGCAGACTTTTTTTTGTAAGTTATAATGATAGACTGGCATGTGTAGATGCCAAAAATGCATCAAACGTATCTGGCAGTTACACCAATATACGTAGGGAGTATCGAAATGACACAATATAATTCAGTTACATTTTAATTACTTTTAACATCATCTAAAATATATAAAACTAGACAATATCTCCATATTCTTAACCGACCTTGATCTGATCTTAGTTTACTTGATGCAGGTGATCGTGTTCAGCGCACTGAACCGGTTCAAGATGAACCGCAAGAAGACGTTCCAGGGACACATGGTGGCCGGATACGCGTGCGAGGTGGACTTCTCGCCGGATATGAGGTGAGTGACACTATGTGCCAACTACTTAATATTAGAAAATCGTATAAAAAATTACAAAATTACAAAGAAACTTTTGTCCTCGAGTGTGAATCGAACCTACGCCTTCCAGTATACCTGCTGTGCTGACCACTACGCTATCGAGGATTGGCTTTTTTACATTAGAAAAGTATAACTTATTACGGCCGATGTCGTGGGGTGGAAAGCTAGTATTATTATTACGTAATAAAAAATAAAGTTTACTGCCACTGTCTGTATGCTCAATCTTTAAAAATACGCAATGGATTTTGATGTAGATTTTTTTGATTCAAGAGGATGATTAATGATGGTTGTATAAGTATAATTAAGTACCAGAAACGAAGCGAAGGTGGGTCGCCCGCTACTAATATTATAATGAAGAAAGATTTGATTATTTGTTTGTCCGATGCGATATGACTCCGAAACTGTCAATTAATTTAACATTTAATATTATAAGTCTAAAAATCAGTATAATATTATATGAAAGCCATTTCGAATAAACTTCATAGAACAACGCAAGCTATGCTATGGCGGGTTGTGCATATTAATATTACCGTCTTGTTTTATATCGATATGTCCTCTCAGTTACAAGATCCAGAATGGAGATTAATAATAATTATACAGGTTTCTCAATAAAACATTTTACATGAATAAATAAAAGATTATCATTCTAAAACTACATTATGACGACAGTTACTTTATGTACTACATATGTATAGTAAGTAATTTTCTAAACTATTATAAAATTGTTTTTCTCTCCGCCATTATTCATAATTTATCTATATTATTGGTAGATCCGATGCTGCGCTTTTGACCGAATATTATGATGAAATATAAAATTAAGATTAATAATATAATTAGGTACTTGTTAAAATATGAAATTTGTTTAAAATAATGTATTTTTGTTATCAGTAGTTTATGACAAAAAATGCTCAGAACATGTGTTGTATTTTCATATAGGTGTTAATTTCAGAATGTCTAGTTGATAAAATGTTGCAACACAATAGAATTAGGACATACATACAATTGTTTAAAAGACACGTTTGACACGTATGCAATGGATATACAATTATAATAAGCAGGTAAATTAACTAACTGAAATAAATAAAAGTATTGATGGACAATTCACACAGCAACATCTAGCCCCGTGGTAAGCTCATCAAAGCTTGAGTAACGGGTACGTCCTAGATAGAAATCAGGTATACATAATACAATACACTACATAGATTGATAATTGTATTACACGTACCTAAGGAGACACAAAAAACACCTAAAACAAATATCTGCAGATATCAAAGAATTGTCCCGAGACGGGAATTGAACCGGCAATCTACTGCGCCGCTGGCAGACCTTCGCTCGCCGGGTCTTAAAGATCGTGATACAAACCACGTATCTTAACTAATTTATCTAAATTAAACCAATAAATGTAATTAATAAGTCAATTAGAGTATAATTTATTAGATACAGTTGTCATGATAAATTTATGTTATAATTGGTACTATCGTTCGCGACTTGTTAACATAATTAAAGAGTTTTAACGTCTTTATCGAGTAAGTATAACATTATCTATGTAACATTCCGACTTTGCTAGCGATTTGTAGTCATTCAGGTCGTATGTTAGTAGTTTCCGTACGACTATAAATTCGTTAAACTATGACAGTTTTTACAGTAAAACTTAATACTTACTTTTTTCAGCGGTAAAATCTTCAGATGTCTCTGAGGTGTGATTCGATTCCTTGTAATAAAAATTTGTACGATCTGCAAATATTTGTTCCGGGTGTTTTCTATGTATGAATTATAAAAAATATCTTCCTATGTATATTCTATTAAGTATATCAGAAATCTAGCACCCGTTACACAAGCTTCGAGATTACCACGAGGCTAGAAGCAATATTTGTTGAAAAGCCGATAATAATTAAAAAACAAAATATGTTATATCAAGTTCATGTTATATAGATAATTAACGATAACGGAAATGATAACAGAATTCATGGTTATCTCTAGTTTATAAGTCAATCAACCGTACTGTTCTAATCGTAATCATCATGCCATCTCTATCACGACAAATTAGAGCCAGCCATAAAAAAATGCTGTGTGAATTGTCCAGCAATATTTGTTTCTTTATAGTTTTGGAGAAATTCGATTTTTTTCACTGTCTATGGCATCTACTAGAGCCGACTTAGTTAAATAGTTTGTGCTAAAATACCACGCTTATGAATTTGAACCATTATTTTTTAATAAAGCCATAAATAAACGTCTTCGGTTTACTGACTTAAATGATGATGATTCAATTATTCCTGTGACACATGAATGCATAATAGGTACGGTGATTTGCAAAATATAATAACCTCTTTGTCAAATACATTCTATTGTTTAGTAAAAATATTTTTACAGCTGGAAAAAATCTGCTTAGAATTCTTGTGTAAAATATAGGTTTTTGTTTTGATATATTTATTTATTAGCCACACAAAACACATACTGTCTATTGTTGCATATAGCATAATTATTATTTTTTATTATTATTTATTTACATTTAAATTGAAAACAAGTCATTGAAACAAAAAAACTATAGCCTATTATTATTCTTATTTCTAGGTGATTTTATTGAATATTTGTTATCAAACACCTGTGTTAAGTGCGTGACGTGGATAACAGAAAATACACAGGAATACAAAGGCTTTTTGTTTATAATTAATTTATGCAAATTTATTTATTTTCCTATAAAACAAGAAAAGGTTTGTATCCTTTTTGCTTTTAATTACGAGTAATAAATATTGACTTGTCCGAGAAGTCATTAACCTGAGTAGTAGGTATCTGTCAAACATTTATTTTTAAGATTCATTTATAGTAATCTGCAAAATTGGATCGTGACTATAAACAACAACACTTATTTTAAGTTTAGTCATCATAATTTCAGCCGTCGGACGTCCACTGCTGGACATAAGCCTCTCTTTTGCAGACGCAGCTTGCATCCACCGCGAACCAACCGCGTTAACAAAATCGTCTGTACATCTTGTTGGTGGACGCCCGACCGACGCTTATTATATTTTAGGGTCTTGTATATGTGACAGATAATACTGATAAATATGACCTCAGTGACTCTTATGTTATAAATATAGTATTATAAGTCAGTCGTAGTATTGTCCATTGTCTTAACGTACTCCACATATTCATTCATATTCATTTATTTACAACTATAGGCACTGAATGTAAAATAAATAAATAAATACTGAAACATCGCTGGACAATAATTTAAGCTTGTAGTATCCAGGGCGCTAGATATTGCTGTGTAAATCTAGACAGAGACTGCTGGACAGAGTTAGGGAAGGCCTATGCCCAACAGTGGGAAAGTACGGGCTAAGTAAAAAAAACCTTTATCAGGTTCTATTGAGGACATCCTGTGCAGCGTGAAGTAATATAGATTGATACTATGATGATGTATTCCAATATTGACCTTACAAAGAATTAACATTTGCCAAATAAATGCTGTCGCGAAATATGGCTATAAATAACACCACGCAATTTATACCATATGACTTTAACTAATGAATTCACTTGTCTTAAGCTAATCTGCCCTGCCTTGGATAAGCACTAACTTCAACATGACCTGTGTGTCTTTATTATAAAGGCTATATTCGCATGTACACATATTTAACTTTCACCGACCTCGTATCTTTGTTTTGCTTGAATGTTACGTGTTGGTATCACGAGGGTTTGGTCTGTGCTACTTTAAGGATGTTTGGATATACGCAGGTCAAATACACTCACCGGCACGGAATCTTGGCCAAGCTCAAAACTTGTGATAATCAAACAATGCAAGTGTTTTTGATGAATGTTACTATGAAGGTAGGTAATAAATGTATAAGGTTACGTTCAAGAAGGTAATTCATTAAACTTGAGTTTAAATTTGATACCACTTTTTGAGATTTAGTCAAAACAGGTCATTTCAGTGATAGAGACGATTTTTCATTTTGTGTGTTTAAAATCTTTAGCTAAAAGTTTTAATTGTTTTTGGGTTTTGTGGTTATTATTGGGCATTTTGACAACCAGTATCACGAATAAAACTGCCACTAACAGCAGAAAAGATGGCGCAAACCATAGCATTGATCAACCAGGGACTGACCCAGCTTAAGTGGCTATTGTGTTAAACGTACCTCGTTCCTCCATGCAGTTTACCCTGAAACGATATCAGGCAACAAAGAACTACAGCTGGCGACCAGGTAGTGACGGTAGAAGATGCACATCAGCTCGGGACGGGAGGTTTATTGTCTTGGGAATTTTGACTTACAACCATTGAGATACGACAGCGGCTCCAAAACGTAAGAGACATTAATGTAAGCGAGCGTACGGTGAGAAGACAAAAGAAGGAAGTAAATTTAAAATCTTTTAGACCAGCGCGTGGCCCAGAACACCTCAGACAGCTCCGAGTAGCTCGTCTTCGTTTTACCCAAAAACATGCAAACTGGACACACGCTCAATGGGCCAGAGTTCCCTTCGCGGATGAGTTCCGTATGGCTTTATGATCTCCAGATGGTCTTACGAGAGTGTGGAGAAGAAGAGGAGATAGGTACCTACCCATTACCACTACATAAACAGTGAGTTTTCACGGCGGCTCTATAATGGTCTGGGGGGGTGTAAGTTCTGAGGCTTGTACGGAGTTAGTGGTCGTCGACAACCAGTTAAATGCTACTCGAAACATTGCAGACATTATACAGAATCATGTTTAACCCTGTTTGGGGTTCATTGGGTACGACGATTTTTGTCAATACACGATAATGCACGCCCCCGCGTCGTTCGGGACGTCGAGGAGTATCTTCAAGAGGTTGGGATCCGGAAGTTACAGTGGCCAGCTCGTAGCCCGGACTCAAACCCAATAGAACACATCTGGGACATGCTAAAAAGAAAGATCAAGTCAGGTTCCAATCCACTACAGTCACTAATTGAGGTCTGCATTGCGGCGCAGGCCGCTTGGGAAGCGATACCCCAAGAAAAGATTAAAAACTTCATTCAGAGCATGCCTGATCGAATGCAGGCAGTCATCAAGCCTAGAGGAGGAAACACACGCTATTAATTCGCACAAAGACAAGTCAAAAAGATTTTTGTTTCATTCTGAAATCAAATTTTAAAACATGGTAAATATTCTTAATTTTTGTTCGATTTCTTGGTATTGAAATGGCATGCTTTATTTGTTATCTGTAGACATTAAACACTTCCGAAGGCTAGGAAAAATACCGTTAATTAATTTTCGACCTCTAACTATCAACGATACAAAAGAAAAAATAAAATAACCAACATTTTCGCAAAAAATGAGACTGGCCAAGTTTCCGTGCCGGTGAGTGTAAATACATTGCTGGACATTCACAGAAACATCTAGCCCCGTGAAAAGCTCGGAAGTTTGTGTTACGGGTGCTGTGAATTGTCCGGCTATGTTTACAATTTTTAATACGTCTAGGGCCGTGTAATTACAATTAGGCACGGGTTTCTCACGCGATATCCGTCACCATTAAGGCCACTATAACTGTAGAGCAGACATCTATCCATAAATCAAATACAAATACCTATAGACTTGAAGTTCAAGGTACGTAGCCTTGTTAATTATTTGCACACCTAGTATGTATTATGGGCGGTGCGCTGTACATATTCGCGCCAAGGCTTGACCCAGCATATTGGCTAAGCGTGTAGAGTTCTTCTTGGTATATTATTGGTATTTCTATGTATTTATGCCACTTGAGTCACTTTTTACCAATGTGTAAAAACTGACTCAAAAGGCTCTATAGGTCAAGCCCAATCGATCATTAAATTGGGTTAATCATATTAACATTATTAAGGCCAATCCTAAGTTTTGATATTAGGTGTTTATTGTTACTTCACGATAAAACGTATTAACTTAGTTTTTGAAATTGCCAATCTTTTTACCGAGGGAAATGCTATTACAACACAGACAAAGCCACCATGTGTAACTAGTACGAGTATCGTACCTTTAGTATACCTACACTTTAACAGACAAGTTTTTAATATAATGACGCAAAAAGACAAGGTGACTGAATCATACATATTAATTTGTGTGCGGTTTAAAAACAAACTTAAATTAAAACGCTACTACAGCTGTTTTTAAATAATTATAATTAAGGTCATTTGAATTCTTTGGATTTTATTATTCAGGTGAACAAACAAAACACATATTTTATTGATAATACATTTTGTTGCTTCAAAAATAATTAATGTAAAATAAGTGTACACCTGAGACGGATGTAAGACCGACTCAACAACAACTTGGGTACATTATTTTATACTATGAAGTGATTTTGACTCATGCAAAGTCGGAATAAGATGCTAGTGATTTCAACAAATACAAAATTCCACACTGAATAATGTTTCTCATTTTCCGTGTGACGTGTTTGACTTGTAAACTTACAAATTGGGATTTTGTCCTCTATAGTTTCCCAATATAATGTAGAATCCCGTTAGTCTCTACCTACCTAGTCATCATTCATATATTCCCTTTATTTCCTTCGTGTAAGTTTTTTGATTTCTGATATGTTACATTATCCAATCCATATTTAGCACTATCTCCCCACCTTGTAAATGTTTTCTTTTCTTTATGTCCAGGTTTGCTGTAAGAAAACTCTTTAAGGGTTAAGCACACCCATTGTGTATGTTATTTTATTTGTTAAATGTTTTAAATGTAAATTTGTGTACTTACAATAAAGTATTATTGATTTGATTTGATTCATCAGCTTCTTTCGTCAAGTGCAAAAATATGCCATCTTTTGAGGCGCTTCACGTCATTATGATAATTAAACGGATTCTGAGCCAAAAAACAAGAGTTAAAGTAAAAAGTACCACGATTGTTTTGAGTGTATTGTATTGGGAGTGTAGATATTATAATCTAAATTTTTTGTTAAATTTCTTGCTCTCAGTTTTTATTGAAATTAAAGTTCTTAATTGGGTTTAAATGGTTGCTATAAGGCTAAAGACACATTACCTACACATGATCTATAATAATAATACATCTGTAAGGGTCGGTCAAGGAGTTTGTAAGTTGCTTTTCAGATTGTACACAATCTGAAAATCCTATATGGTAATATAGGACGCATTGGTTATAAATACTGTAATAAATAAATAATAAATATTTTTTTAAGTTTATAAGATGACATACAAATCTTACGAAGTGAATTGAGGTTTCGTGTTACAAGATGCATGCCATGCATAACATTGGTTTGGTAACTTAACTATTGAATTAATGCAGGATGTCCGCAGTTTAGGTTCAAATGATTATAATTTACAACCTTTAAATAACTTACAGCCTACGACTTTGCCCGCGTTGTAGTAGATTTTCCCGCTGTGTATTGAAGTACAAATAAATAAATATTGCCGGACAATTCACACAGTAACATCTAGCCCCGTGGTAAGCTCGAAGCTTGTGTTACGGGTGCTAGATTTCTAATATGCATACATAGATATTTCTTATTATACATATACATATAACACCCAGTTTTTAGATGTCAATTTTTTATCGCAATACGCGAGATATATGAATGCGAATATTTTTATCTACAACTCTATGGAATATAGATTATCAGATTATTCTTAAGTACCTAGGTACGATTCTATCGTCTGTTTATATGTAAGTATATATAAAAA
This sequence comes from Chloroclystis v-ata, assembly GCA_963691955.1. NCBI lineage: Eukaryota > Metazoa > Arthropoda > Insecta > Lepidoptera > Geometridae > Chloroclystis > Chloroclystis v-ata. The sequence goes on along the minus strand of OY829902.1, from coordinate 1,123,007 downwards.
CGGATAAAGTCTTAAATCACGCGGCTATTTTTAAGTACTTACCTATAAATTTATCACTATACCTACATATAATCGTGTTATATTATAATTTATAATATAACACGATTATATAGTGATAAATGTATAGGTAAGTATATACCTAGCCGACCCGCCGACAGTTTCAGTGGAAAATGTGAATGAAAAAGTCAATCTGAGAAATTAAAGAAATTAATAATAAATCCTACAGTAATGTTATATAGGACTTTATGATAAATCTAATATCTTTGTTTGTTTGCTCATATTTTGTTTTTGTTGTATCAGAATGACAGTGTAGCTATTTATTTAGCAAAGTCATGATGACTGAGATTTCTAAATAGTAACTTGTCATATGTTTTATTGATTAGTAATCAGCTGACACGCACGCGGCTTCGCCCGCTTTATTTCCATGTTTTCTCAACTATTAAACCTTCCTTGGGCTATTTTAAAACCAACAATACCTTAATTTGTCAAGCCGTGTTTGAGATATAAAATTACAACGACAAGTGTCATTGTTTTTTTATAATGTATTAAAAATCCTTTTTAATACCTTTCGTTTTAATCATATTCAAATATCAATATATAAACGAAACTTAAGATTTTTATAAACAATTTTATCTAAAATCTCATTTGACGACAGTCCTTTTTGTCTTTCCACTTCGATAAAGAAATGTTGAACTTTGATGACTTTCGTATCCAAAGTTTTTTTTGCTGAAAATTAAAATTTATCATATTTAACGCAAAAAATTGTTTTGGTTTTTCATAAAGATATCTTTCTCCAGATCATGTCACATCATCGTGACATTAATATTTAGGTATACCTACCTATAAATCAAATACCTACGTTGGTTTATATTATTTTCATTAAATAATTGAAAATAATCGAAAAATATTTTAATCATGTTTATTTACGATACCTCAATAAAGTTAGTTTTTTTAGATTACCGTTAAACCGTTACAATATGTCCGCTTGCGACGCAGAAGTTTGGGTTTTGCAAAAAATTTACTATCTGCAGATATTTGTTTCGGGTGTTCTAGATATTTTTGTATTACATTTATCAGATATCTAGTAGCTGTAACAAAACCATCGACCTTATCACAGGGCTAGATGATTCGGTGTGAATTATCCAGCATTAATGGAATCTGCAATATTGCATGACATGGAAACAGGAGATTATGCTGTCGTAGGACACATGTGATTTAGGGCCCTAAGTGGGGTAGGGACAAGGGGAATACAGAAATAGAATGGTGGTCTCCCTAGTGACTGCATCAGTGTTAATGTCACTGCGCTTCCATTATAAGATTCCCTATTATAATGTGATAGTGTCTTAAAAGATACTACCAGTTCAACATCGGAATGGTAAATATAAATCACGCGATAAAGATCCGTTTTAAACTTCTTAATTATTTTTAATTTTATTGTATGGGTAATACGCACTTCATGTTGACCTCTTTACATACGGATGTATAAATTTCCATTTAGCTATATGTAATTACGCGATCTATTAACTAACATTATCATTAGTAAGCATTACGTAGTCACAATACGAAGTTAATTTTAAATTTTATCAATAGCTCTACTTAATTGTCTTTAAGTTGACTATTTGATTTACGTAAAATGAAATAGAAAAAGACGAGTAGAAGTATAGGTACGAGCGTTTGCTCAGCTGAATAACTTGCGAATAAGCGAATCGTAACACCCATACTCACCTCGCGAAATATAATTTCCTAAAGAGTTTGACTGTGTTTATGGATTTGGTAGGCGTTCTATTATTGCTAGACATAACCGGCGCGTCCATCCACCCTCGGCCTGTAATAACTAAATCATCCATCCATCTCCTTGGTTTGCTCTTGTGGTTTTCTGATCTGTAAGGAAAATTGATCTTGTCAGTACTGTTTAAAAACCAAAATGAAATGTGTGAAATGTGGGAGAAAGATTGACATTCGTTGTCGTGCTAAAATCAATTTTCTGAAACTGCTTACTTGTAACCGACTCCAGTCGGTAGCTACACTACGTTGAAGTTGCTCGCCCTATCCTACCTCAATCCATGTTTGTTTTAGATATACTTAGCTCAAATCCGGTACGACTTTATCAATATTGTTATAATCACCGAATAAACTCACCGTAGACAGATTGAATGTTATCAAAATAGGCAGCTGTCTTATCAACCGGAATTTTGATCCTTATCTGTTTCCCTTTTGGGTTCGAAATCGTCTACCACATCGTTCTGTTTTGTAACCGACCTCCAATGTTTTGGTGTCGTCATTTTATTTCGGGTTCGTTTCCTTTGGCATTGGTGATGAAAAGGGAGCAAAGGGCACATGAAAATGATTCTTAAGGAGAATGTGCTACGATTCAAATTACCTTGAATTGTTGACCTTTGAACATACATAGTTGCAATCGTAGATTTAATAATGTATCAGTTTTATCACTTATCAACCATCTTTATCGTATGGTGTAGATTTATATGAGTGTTTATGTTTTTGAGGAGACGAGCTTTTTATCAGTTATTATGTAACAATTGTCTGGGCATTTTTATTATAATATAATTTTTAAAGTGTTCAGAGACTAAAACGTAGAATTGTTAGGTATATAGTACCTATATAGTGCATGTAGTTAGAATCTAATGTACGAGAGAATGTAATGATTGTAGACACAAATAACAAAAGCAAGGAAGCCGTTGGAGAAACGCGAGTCCAATGGTGGGCAGTAAATGGTTTGTTAAGATGACTCACTTCAAGGTATTTAAATATTATAGGGAGGGAAATGACAGACAACGTTCTAATACAGTCGTGTATTTACCAAGAGAAACATACAAATTACGATAACACTAAGTAACACAAATATAATCAAAACGCGGAACGGTGCAACGTCCGTCTAACAACGCGTGTCGTTACTTTACTAGTCTGTGTCTCTCTGACTGACTCTACCGTGTGACTCTCTAAGACTCTCTAAGACTCTCTGAGTCTGGCTACTGACTACTACTCCCTGACGAGTACTGACCGTGACTGCCCCGAGCGAGGCGCGTGGGGCGCGCCGTGCTCGGCGTCCTAACGGACCGGCCAGTGGTGGGGCGATTGATGTTGTATTATAACTATGATTAATACCTAATGCTATAACCTCCCCCTCCAAGCCACTGAAACGTCTCGTCTGTGGCTTGGCCAGTCTACCACGTCGACGAAACTGACGTATAACATCCACTGCACCCAAATATGGTGTGAGAGCGCTGGCATGATATTTGCCTTTCATCTGGCTAGCACTATCTACAATCATATACGAAGTTGGTCCCAAAACTTTTGATATACGATAGGGGCCTTCCTTTCTTGGCGCAAATTTACTACTAAATCCTTTTGAAGCATTGCTAACTAGATGAGTCTCTACTAGGACAAGGTCACCCTTTTTATACATCGGGACTTCCCGTCGATGCCCATCCCCCTGAGTCTTGCGGACATCTTGTTGGTTTTCGATGTGCCCTGATTTGGTCCTCTGCAACAACTCGTTAATCACAGGAAATGGATACTTGCCATTACGCTTAACACCATTTAATTTCCTGTAATCTACACAGAAACGAGTCTCACCATTTTTCTTGTTTCTCAAGACCCCAGGTACAACCCTCTTAGACGCTTCTTCTGCAATAACATCTGCTTCTAGCATTTTCACTATTCTTTTCCTAATGTTCCCTTTGTTCACTGGCATTGCACGGTATGGTGGACATGCGATAGGTGCTGCGTCGTCAGTATCAATGCAATGGATGGCGTAATCGGCTGGACCTCCCCCTGGTCTGAAAATGTCTTCATCGACATTCAGGAGGTCGCACAGTTTCACCCGATCATCCGCATTTAAATAAGTTCCTTCATCCTCGCGGAGACTCATTGACGAACAACCAAACCTCGGTTTCTTACATTCAAACTCTATTGAATAAGGCACCCTATCATATTTCGTAAACCAAACATCTCGTTCGAAATCTAATACCATGCCAGCGTCCTTAACAAAGTTCATACCTAATAAACTATCTGTTGCATTTGGTAACATTACAAAGTCAACACTAATTGCTACCTTACGCACTAAGACCTTAACTCGCGCGAGGTCTACAGACTGGGACACAATCCGTCCATCAGCGTATTTAAATTCCGCTACCACATTTCTATATCTCTGTCCACTTTTATCTAAATGCGATCTTAAGCTAACACTACCTACTGAATGTTTAGCACCCGTGTCCAATAAAATCTTTCCTACAGCACCATTAATCTTAACACTTATCACTGGCCTACTACGCGAATCAATGTTACCGGCACTCGCGGAAACTGCTTGAAATGATACACTGCTACTAGCTACGGCGTTCTTCTTTTCTCTGCACGTAGGACAGTTCGCGCGTATGTATCCGGGCTCTCCGCACCCGAAGCACGTCAATGTAGGTGTGGATACACGTGGCTCGACAGGAACATTCGTAGTTGTCTTGTTAGTCAAACGTGGACACTCAGCCTTCAAATGACCATAATGTTTGCAATAATTGCAAATAGATCGAGCTTTACGATCGCTCGATGGTGAGGATGATAGTGATTGTTTTATCACTGTAACGGGAATCTTAACATCTTTAGACACCCATGGTCGGCTCTCATCAATGATGTCTTCGACGCGTCTAGCCTGCGCTAACAACTCTCCAAAGCTGTCAAACGTCGATCTAGGAACCTTTTCCCGGATCCGGCGATGCAGGAGACCATAACACATATCCATCTGTACCGCCTCATTGAGAGAGTGAGGTGGTAACTGAGCGAAGAGTGCTCGAAGATGACATATAAATAAGTCGGTCGCTTCATCAATACGTTGCTCTCGTTCGAAAATAGATCTGTATAGCTTGTGTGGTGGCAACCTCGGTCCAAACGTTTGCTTTAATGCCTCTATAGCATCGTGCCACGTCAGAGTTGAATCCTTGACTCCTTGCCACCAGGTTGCGGCTAACCCTGACAACAACATAGGCAATCCCCGAAGTGCGATGTTGTCGTCCACACCAACACAGTCTTTATATGTCAATACAGCATCTATAAATGCCTGCACATTACTTGATTTGTCACCATCATATCTCGCAGTACACTTGGCGAAATTTCCTGAGTAAGTAGGTATGTGAGTACTTACAGGATCGCTGCGACTTAGCCTTTCTATCAGCAGCAGCAGCTGATCGGTCGTCATCACGACCGATGACGAAGCAGCAACAGGAACAGCAGCGTCAGTCACGCCCGCAGCGGCAGCTGAATGCGGCATCTGCAGCGGCGCGTCCAGCATGGACGCAACGCCCTCGCTAGGCAAGGCGTCAGCAGCGGGCAGACGCGACATCACGTCCGCAGACGCGTCACAATTTTCTGCAGCTGGGCTCGAAGCACACGATCTTGTCACAACCATTGTTACGTTTTTTTTTTAAAGTCACTCAAAAGTTCTCAAGTCCTAATAATACCACGCACTTTACTGTTCACAGATGTAGCAAGAACCTTTTTGGGACTAGGTAGCAGAAACCTTTTTCTTTGTTTCAACGTTTCCGTATCCCTCTTTGTAAGAATTCTTTAAAGAATAGAAATCAACATGTGCAAAACAAAAAACTTAGTCATAAAACTTTCGTGCCAAAGGGTCATAAAATGTTCCAAGAGTTCCAAGCTTGCCAGATGTTTGGGCAAAGTCAGGTATAGACCCTTCCCCGTATTTAGAAAGTCTGCACAAAATTCCGTTGGGTCTCGATCCCACGCTATTGTTTCAATGCACAAAGAAATTACACAATTTTCAGAATGTCTATTGACACAAATTTCTATACTTTTACAAACTACACTGTTCGTACCAGGACAGGTATCTAGTTTCAGGCTATAGATAGGTAACCTGCATCGAAAACTAGAAGCGAATACCTTCCTTATTACACGTACGCACTCAAGTCTCAAGAGTCACCACTGTTCATAAATTACACTAGGTTGAGGTAATAACGAAATACCTGAGACAAAACCTATGTAACTATGCACAAAACAGTCGGTCGCGCACTACGCATGTAAGCACCATGCGTTCGAATTCCGAGTTTCGCGGTTTTCACGACGCGTATTAACCGAAGAACGTTGTCCAAATTTTACAATTATTACGCAGATTAAACTAACACAATCGCGACAGTAACCCACACGAAAATAGGTACAAAAGTAGAAGTTCACTTCACAACTTCACTATTTCGATATATTAGGCACTGAAAACAAACGCGATCACGTGTTCTGCACAATAAACTTTATATTTCGGCCCCACGTTGGGCGCCAGTTATAGGGAGGGAAATGACAGACAACGTTCTAATACAGTCGTGTATTTACCAAGAGAAACATACAAATTACGATAACACTAAGTAACACAAATATAATCAAAACGCGGAACGGTGCAACGTCCGTCTAACAACGCGTGTCGTTACTTTACTAGTCTGTGTCTCTCTGACTGACTCTACCGTGTGACTCTCTAAGACTCTCTCGGTCTTATTACAAAAAACCCAAAAAACCAGGGTTTAAACCATGATCTAACTAGTCCAGACTAAACTGTTAAACTATGGTTTGATTTGTTTGGTATTACAAAACTTATTTAGACCCTGGATTTCATAGTTCCGTCATTTGAACCATAGTCTATTTATCAACCACAGATTAATAAAATATAATTCTTGCATCGAGATGCCATTCATTCATCACGTTCCGTATTTCCAGAAAATAACTCGATGTTTTTAATTTAAATAATGATTAAACAATGCTTGGCAGTATAAAAAATGTGGAGACTTAGTTATTTTGCTTGGCTATAATTTTTATATATCGTAGATTGTAGTTTTGTTTGGTTTAACATGATTAGTATTTATTAGCTAGGAATACATCTAAATAGGTACGTGGATAGAAGCGTACCTATTATTCTCGCGCCATTATATGAAAATTGAAACCATAATAGTAAACAAATGTATTTCAAGTTTATTAAACTTATCTTAGCATTCATAATGAATCAACAACGAAAGAAAGAAAGAAAAAATCTTTATTCAAAGTTAATACATAGTTTTACATATATTTACTTATTACTTAAACTTATAACTATGAAACAAAAGAAAATATTTGTATTTATTAGCTAGGAATACGAGGGAAATCTGCTATTCTTCTGAATTTATGCATGGACTCCTCCTGTTCTACCAATGTAGCAGGCATTTTTATAAATCTGTGAGAAAGGCTTTAGCTAAAAGCTTCTGCTATTTTCCCACAGATTTTGCTAACTAATGGTTGTGAGACCCCATGCAGATCGGCTGTGTCATCCTGGATCTAAAAATAACAAAATATTGGTTTAGAAACTATTATAGGACATAATTCAGTAGTACCTACCTATTTACCTATAGGTACATTAGGTAGTAGGTAACTAATGTTATGAATTTTATGCTTCATGTCTACTTACTTCATGTCGAGCCCAGCATCTTAATGCACAGACCACTTGTATTTCGGGAGACACAGGATATCCACGAGCATCTTTTGTTAGTTGCTCTCTTAGTAAATCCACTATTTTCATTGCAAACCGTTTGGTGAATCGATATTTCTGCCTGAACTCTTCGTCAGTTAATGCCGTGAAAGGATTAATTTGAGCACAAATTCTACTGGACCGGCGTGACCCCTCCAATAATTCAATATCATCAATGTCCATTAAATCGACTACTTTGTTATCCATTTGAAAGAAAAATCAACAGAACAAAATATAAACAATAACCTCAAAGATACAATGTACGATTTGACAGATATGATTTAGACCAGGGACTATCGCTTTAAACTAGGGTGTACAGAAGTTTATCTATAATCCCTAGTTTAATCTTTGGTTTAGCGTTAAAACTGATTTTGTAATAAGACTTTTGTATAGACCATGGTTTTGAGGCTGTTTAAACCTGGTTTACTAGTTAGTCCGCGTTTTGTAATAAGACCATCTGAGTCTGGCTACTGACTACTACTCCCTGACGAGTACTGACCGTGACTGCCCCGAGCGAGGCGCGTGGGGCGCGCCGTGCTCGGCGTCCTAACGGACCGGCCAGTGGTGGGGCGATTGATGTTGTATTATAACTATGATTAATACCTAATGCTATAACATTTCCGTTTGCCTTAAATAAAAAAATAGTGTCATCTAAGACAACATTATCTAGAAACGTGATGTTAGGGCTGTCACGAGGAAATATTTAAATGATAAAGTTCAGTGGACTCGTACATGATCACCTTTAGGGCTTTGAAGGGGCATTCTTGAGCCAAAGGACGTCGCTTAGGGGTTATCAAAACGGCATATCCAAGGTTGTTTGCTCGACCAACAATGAATGCATTGCGCGATCAGTTTGTCAGTGTTTGTCTGTAATGAATTTCTATTAATATCATAAATTAGATAAATATAGGCGTTGTTATTTACGTATCTATAGGAAAAAATAGGGGTTTATAATTAGGTACTATATTAGTAACTTATGTACTATGTAAAAAATTGTCATTAATCATTTACGTTAACAATTTTTCTAACAAGTGTTGAATATTTTATATTTTATACTTCGTTGTATTATAATAATAGAGTCGGTTGTTATAGAGATTATTAATGATCACGGAAATAATATCTTGAATCTTTACCTGAAATAGGAAGTCCCTAATGATTAGAACTTCCTTCTATATTCTATCTTAAATATGATAAAGAGGTCTACTTATTTTAAGTAACGACTCTGGTTGTAAAACAAATATTTTGGGACGTTAAGTGAACGGTCCACTTCTAAATTATAGACCTCCGATAAAGAATAATGTTCAACAATAATAACTAGTTTCGTGTCCCTCAAGGCAAAACACATATAAATGTCAATATTATCTTTAATAATAGTTAATTTAAAATCAGATTTTCCATAAGTATGTTACTGTATTCTGTAGCGCGTGATTGTTATATAAATAGACTTGTATTGTATGTGTTACTATTCGTGTGCGAGTACATGTGTAGTTTTGGCGACAGAACCCAATAATAACATCCTACATAGAGGTGAACTATTCCATTGTATAGTGTACTAGCTGACCCCGCGACTCTGTTCGCGTTAAATTCTAATTTCGACGAGTCATACTTGTACACTGAAATAGTATTTAAGAATGTATGTACTTATTTTAAGTGTTTTCTTGTATGACAATAAATGATGTATCTATCTATGTAATTATGTTTGTAATATCTATGTAGTTATGTAACATACATAAACACAGAAAAAAATATCAAAAAATCGTCAAATTAGTTTTTATATCATACATTGAACCTATAAACACAATATATCTGAACTAATCTGAAGAAAAACTAACTTACCATTACCGACCCTTACAGATGTTTTATTGGTACCTATATAATATAATAATATATGACATGACATGTATGTACCTAACTAGATAAAGGGCACGACTGATATTATCTAATTCTTATCTCGTATGAATATCTGGTTTCAACTGGACTGGATAAGCTTCTATATAAAAATTACACTTAAAAATGTGGACCTTCTGTTCATTTAATTCAGGTCAATTTCGAATACCCTAGGTACCTTATATTCTGTAAATATCTACATCCATACCATATAGGAAGTTTCCAATAAGCATTATAATAAACTAAGTATTAAAATAATGGCCATTTATGGTAATTACGTTTGTATCTAGGTACTTAACTTAGTGCATAGGTTATGCACTAAGTTAAGTACCTAGATATATAGATTAAATGAAATAATCTTGAACCAGTTTAGCTGATAATTTCATTGATCAAAACATACTTCATGACCTCGTTCAATACGATAATTAGGCTAAGGGTTAAGATTTAATTAACTACAAGTACCCAGTAAGTCAGCTATTATTTTAAGTTCCACGAGTTAATTAAGGTCGCACTGGATAACCTACTTGTTTTTAATACGTAGGTAAAGCAATTTACTATTATGATAAGTTTTTACTCACTTTTGTTACCTAGTTGTATTTTTAACAAAGTTTAACATTTGTTTGTTTTGTTTCAGTTACCTAGTATCCGGTGATGCGGACGGCAAGTGCTACATATGGGATTGGAAAACGACGAAATTGTACAAGAAATGGAAAGCGCACGACGGAGTGTGCATATCGGCGCTGTGGCACCCGCACGAGCCCAGCCGCCTGGCCACCGCGGGCTGGGACGGGCTCATCAAGTACTGGGACTGAAGCAAACCACAAAATACCATTGCCACAATTTTTATTCCATAAGAACCATTGAACCATACAGATTAAAACGAAATAAACTATACATAAACATCCAATAACATTTTATTAAAGCCCCACTGTCATGGATAGGCGGATTAGGCGACTTCCACGCGCAAAGGGTACTTGTAGAGGTCCTCGTGCGGCAGGTCCACCTTGTACTCCAGGCTGCACTCGCGGCACGCCCCGTCCTTTATGAACTCGTCGAAGCTGATATCGTTTTCGTGGAATGATTCGATGAGCGCGGCGATGAGGCTGTCGATCATGTCGGGCGAGTGGAAGGGCCCCGGCGCGAACCGCAGCCGCTCCGTGCCGCGCGCCACCGTCGGGTAGTTGATGGCCTGCACGTAGTGGCCGCGCCGCATCAGCGAGTCGGCCACCGCGGCCACCTTGTCCGCGCCCGTGATGGGCACCGGCACGATGTGGCTCACGGACGGCAGCTGCGGCAGCCCGGCCACCAGCAGGCTCAGCTTCAGGTAGCGCACCATCGCCTGGTGCTTGGCGCGCAGGGCCCGGCCCTCCTCGCCCGCCAGCAGCCGGATGGAGGCCAGCGAGCCCGCCAGCACGGGCGGCGGCAGCGCCGTCGTGAAGATGAACCCCGGCGCCAGCGACCGCACCGTGTCCACCAGCAGGCTGGACCCCGCGATGTACCCTCCCACGTTGCCGTACGCTTTCCCCAGCGTACCCGATACGATGTCGATCTTGTCCTGAATTCCCCTCTCCTCTCCGATGCCAGCACCCCTCCTACCGTACAAACCCACAGCGTGCACCTCATCTACAAATGTTAGGGCCCCATACTCGTGAGCGATGTCGCACATCTCTTCTAAAGGACATATGGCTCCGCTCATGGAGTGGACGGTCTCGAAGACTACCAGCTTGGGCACCCCGGGCGGACTGGCCTCCAGCATCTCCCGGAGGTGGTTGGGGTCGTTGTGCCTGAATATGTGCTTCGGAGCGCGGCTGTTGCGGATGCCCTGGATCATGGAGGCGTGATTGCCGGCGTCGGAGTACACCACGCAGTCGGGCAGGATCTTGGCGAGCGTGGATAGCGTCGCGTCGTTGGCGACGAAGCAGGAGCTGAAGATGAGGGCGGCGGGCTTGTCGTGCAGGCGCGCGATCTCGGCCTCGAGGCGCTCCGTGAGCGGCGAGTTGCCGGCGATGTTGCGCGTGCCGCCGGCGCCCGTGCCGTGCGCGCGCACCGCGCCCACGGCCGCGTCCGCCACCGCGCGGTGCCGCGACGTGCCCAGGTAGTCGTTGGCGCACCACACGGTCACGCGCCGCTGCGAGGAGCCCTCCAGCGCGCCCGGGTACGCGCCCTCGGCCGCCAGGCGGGACACCTTGCGGAACACCCTGTACGAGTAGTCCTTCTTCTTGGCGCTGATCTGCTGGTGGAAGAAGTTCTCGTAGGGGTAGGAGGGCCCGTCGCGCGACGCGATGTCCTCGGTCATCTCGCGCGGCGCCTCCGACACGATGGAGTTGGACTGGATGAAGGGGCACTTGGTCTCGTCCTCGCCGAGCGTGCGGAAGGCGCGCGCCAGGCTCGGGCAGGCGGCCCCGTACTGCTTCAGCAGCGAGCTGCCGTAGTTCCGCACGTAGGCGGGACTCAGCGACTTCAGGAATGGGCAGGGCATCTTTATGTAATCGGTTGCGCGATGGTTGAGATCACTTACGACACTAAGTTTGCGTTCTTATTGGAGAATGTGAAACGTTGGCTCTCACTGTAGCCGAACGTTTGCGAGCTGTTATTCGACTGGTGGCAGAGGTGAAACGGCGCCTTTTATAAAGTTGCTGTCGTCATATCGATTGATGATTACGTTCTTTTTACGTTTTCGTTCACGTTCACGCAAAATTTATTGTGGTGTGGCAAAGTTACTGAGGAGGAAATAGTTGCTATGTCAAAACAATGCTCAATTCGATACGATTTCCGACGATTTCCACGAAACATTCTAGAATTATGCTTAAAATCATTAAAATAGTGAAACACTTCTGTCAAAAATACAACAAAGATGACAATATTGTCATTTTCATCTTGACAGTTGTCGCTCAAATCAGCTGTTACACTGGCAAAAAAAAAACAGCTAGGCATTAACGAAGAAGAATGAAAGAAGAATCAGCTGTTCCTTGGCTGCCAACGTCAAATAACCAATTTATCACTGTCAATTATTTGTCTTGCCTTGCCTTGCAGTAAAAAAAAACGAAAACAAATCAGTTGGTTTGGTTTCTTTCTTTCTTCTACGAAAAATAGTTATTTATATAAAAGAATAGTGAATTGATCGAAGATGTTCAGCCTCAACAACCATCTAGAATTACGGCGAGTGACCATTTCAAGTTTGGTAACATGCATTTACCTGCCCAGTATTATCACAGCAATATCTTACAAGGGGCTCCTGTACACCGTGGGAAATGGCTCGTCGTTCTACATTCTCGTCCTCATATTCGTGGCCGAGCTTCTGAAGTCCGTCTACTTAACCTCGAACAACGAAATACACGGAAAGAAAAAATCTAAAAGCAGAGCTGGTGACATCATGAAGTCATTTGGATTTCTACTTGGAGTAATGTTTAGTTTCTTCGTAGGGATTATATTATTTGGAGCACCTGTACTAGATTGTCATGAAGAGACATTAATGCTCTCGGCATTGCTTACTTTGCTCACTATGTTTCCTTTGATTGCTCATGCAGGAGTGGAAACATCTATGCAGTTATTGTTTGGAGTGAAAAGTTACTCGAAAGATACCATTGTAGAGATGTTGGTGAATAATGCTTTGCTGACGGTCTGTGGCGCGTGGCTAGGTGCCGTTGTTATCCCGTTGGATTGGAACACACCGTGGCAGCAGTGGCCAATTCCATGCTATTTGGGGGCTGTTGGTGGATTCCTCCTATCAAATGTTTTAACAGTAACCAAAGTAACATTAATGACAGCAGCTTATAAATATCCTATGTTGAATTTTGCAGTCAGTTTTCTAGAAAAGCTAAGAATTTCAAAGTAATTGTTTAGAATAGGAACTTCATCAGTATTTTGTTAGAATTGCATTTGTTTTTGTTGAAATAAAATATTATGTAAACTTTTTTGGTGTCTTGATAATTACCTGTGTCTGTGTCAGTAAAATTGAAGGATAAGCAATAAGAATGTCATTCTGGTCGGGCTTGTTGGAAGATTTTTTTTAACCATTATCTGTTTTAAGTTAGTCAGATTCCAGTAGTTTAAACTTTTAGGCAGAACTTTAGGGGGAAAATAAAAACCCATACTTAGTAAATTAATAATTTTATTCTTCAGTTAAATAATGTATTAACATTTACCTTTAAAATATGAAACTTAACTATTTGCTTCATCACAATTTTCACATAAGTACACCAGCAGTGTATGCCGCCAGCAGTTAACAAGTTATAAACTTTGCAACACAACTTTGTGATAAGAGATAACAATTACCTAACACACCTAAGGCCATGTTGATATTATTATGAAACCTTTAGAATGTTACACTTCAAATACCCACTAAACTATTTAATATAAGAACTATGGGATGCTAAATCAATTCTGACTAAGCAGTTCTATAATATAAGCAGATAATGCTTCCTATATTTTCATATTAAAATATACATTTTGAGTAGGTATAGGTTCTATGGAATGACTGAATTTACCTTAACATTAATATTATCATATCAACATTTGCTTGGAAGGTAAAAATAAATGTTTAGGTATTCTAGATATGTACTGATGACTTTTTGGTCCAAAACAACATCTTAAAGTCGAACAACACTTAACAGCAGGTATTAAGAGTGTAACTCCCATTTCATAAAATTGTGCATAACTCATTGCACAATGCTCTACTCTAAACATTTTTACAGCATAGCAATACTTGTACACACCAAACGCTTAATGTTTAACTATTCCATTTATAACATTATATTGCAGATAAAATAACCACTTTATAAAACGCATGTAATGCACACATACAGTTATCGTAAATTACATTGATAAATCCTTATGTGGCACAAAGAATAAAATTCTGTGGTTAAAAAGTTGATGTGTATAATGAGTTATTACAAAACATATCAACATTGATATATATGGTAGGTTTGAAAATTTAACAAATATTATTAAAAATACTTTGTTCTACTCTCACTATCGCTTTCTTCGTGGCAGTGCATATAAATTGGCAACACTAGAAAACCACTTTTAAAACTCCTTGATTCGGAATAAAGAACATTTTTCTTAAGTTTAATCACAAAACCGAAGCTTCTATAGTTTAAGTTTAATCTATTGAATTATCATATTGGCGTTACATTACAAAAACCTAAGTTTCGCCGGAGATGAGTCTCCTTGGCTCACAAATATGTTAAAAAGGACCCGAACATTCCACCATAGTCTACAGAACACCTATAGTAGTCCATAGTACACCTATTCTACTCAACGGGTTTCTCCGGTCTTATAGCCCATTTACAGCTCTCAATACATTTTTATAGTGAAAATCGGACTTTAAAAGCCAAAAATCATGCACAACCATGATTAAATCTCATTTACTGTGTCAAGCGGACAAATATTTACAAAGCTAATTTAACCTTAAAGCCTACAATAAAACTTATGTTGCAAAAAAAAAAATCTCAACGTAATAATCAAGCACCTTTGATGTACAAAATTATACATACTTATAAGTATTAACCTATTAAGTATGAAAAATGGTGTTGATTACACGTTAAAGAAAAAATCCAGAGGCCATTATTGAGAGATTTTAAAGAATTCTATATGTTAAGTCATAATCCGGATAGGCCTCAAACTATTAAATCTGCTCTGTTGATATAATATTAATGGCGAGTAATTAAATCACTTACAATTCTTTTGAGTTACAAATGTGCTTCTAAAGCAATTTGCTTCACCAAAGGCTGAATAGATTTTTTACCAAGTGCTTCAGAAAATCTATTTCTAATATTTGTTTGGGTGCAATAATTATAAAACATTGTAGAAATTCGAAAATAGCATATTACAAGGTACATCTGAAATAGTAACATATTTACATATAGAACAAAATATACTCTTACAGATATATTCTAATTAATGATAGATATCTTAACTTAGGTATTGATTATATAAAAATGCACCGCTAATACTCAAATATAATTTCAACAATTTTGTTTACGAGAATTTTAAATTCAATCATAGCTAAAGTGTACCACATAACGCTATCGATTAACGAATATAATAAAGCGTATATTATAAGTATCTAAATATTGAATTTGAAATCCTTCATAATCTCAATCGAGGCCTTCATTTCAACCAATAAGTCTTCGACAATTTAGCGACTAGTTTTAAATTACTTTCTATGTTGCTACCAAACTTTACAGGAATCCAAAAAGAACTCTGTAAATTCAATTCATCAATATTCCATAATCAACTCTTTCCATACATAACAGCAGTCAAATCAAACCATTGACAAACAATCCGATAGCATAGTTCTAAAATTCAGCTCAACTGTAACTTTATTAAGTAACCTGTCATATCTTAGGACATCAATCATTTCATATATAGATTGAAGTTTCGTAGCAACACAGTGGCACACTATAACAACCTATAACTAAGAACGAGAGAAGCCGCGTGCGTTAGCTAGTTACGTGTTATTCGTGTCCGGCTGGAAGTAATGGAGGCCGTTTATCTGTAAAGATAAAAACAATGTTAGTGATACAAGTTATAAACATTATTCATTGCATTTTTATAATTGACTGATTCAGATTTTCTGAAGGTGAAAACAACCCGTAACACAAGCTTCGAGTTTACCACGGGGCTAAATGTTGCTGTGTGATTTGTCCGGCAATATTTTTTTATTTTTTTTATTTATTGGTAATGGAATATATCTCTCCTTATTTCGATGTAGAAACAGTCTAGGCCGGGATCCGTAGTACATTGAAATCAAGTGATTACTAACAAGCTAATTTTTGGTGAGTAGCTTCGTTTCGATGAGACGACCAAAAATATCCTATACCCAAATCTCGATTGTGGTAGCTAACAGAGATATCAAGGATTAAAAAAATCAAGGATGTAAAACCGGGATAACGGACCACGAAATTTGTCGGACAATATGTCCGTTAGATTTTATATAATATTAATTAAGTATACAACAAAAAATCAGCTGGTTAGTAATCATAGTAATCATTTAAATTGACCTCGTTTTCGATACATTTTCGAAATGGCGGACTCTTTGATCAAACCATAGGTTTTGTAGGACAAACATGTTTTTATATAATTTAGATAATTATCTTGAGATATAACATATTGTCCTACAAATTTCGTGGTCCGTTATCCCGGTTTTACATCCTTGATTTTTTTAATCCTTGATATCTCTGTTAGCTACCACAATCGAGATTTGGGTATAGGATATCTTTGGACGTCTCATCGAAACGAAGCTACTCACCAAAAATTAGCTTGTTAGTAATCACTTGATTTCCATGTACTACGGATCCCTGACTAGTCTGTGTAGCATAGTTTTGCTATGTGAATTGTCTAGCGATACAGACGCCGGGCAGGTCGTGTTAGGTACAGGGTGACTTACCGTCATGTCGTATTCCGTGACGAAGGCGGGCACCTCTAGCTGGTCGCGCGGCATCACGGAGTACAGATACTCGACGCCGGGCAGGTTGTGTTAGGTACGGGGTGACTCACCGTCATGTCGTATTCCGTGACGAAGGCGGGCACCTCTAGCTGGTCGCGCGGCATCACGGAGTACAGGTACTCGACGCCGGGCAGGTTGTGTTAGGTACAGGGTGACTCACCGTCATGTCGTATTCCGTGACGAAGGCGGGCACCTCTAGCTGGTCGCGCGGCATCACGGAGTACAGGTACTCGACGCCGGGCAGGTTGTGTTAGGTACAGGGTGACTCACCGTCATGTCGTATTCCGTGACGAAGGCGGGCACCTCTAGCTGGTCGCGCGGCATCACGGAGTACAGGTACTCGACGCCGGGCAGGTTGTGTTAGGTACAGGGTGACTCACCGTCATGTCGTATTCCGTGACGAAGGCGGGCACCTCTAGCTGGTCGCGCGGCATCACGGAGTACAGGTACTCGACGCCGGGCAGGTTGTGTTAGGTACAGGGTGACTCACCGTCATGTCGTATTCCGTGACGAAGGCGGGCACCTCTAGCTGGTCGCGCGGCATCACGGAGTACAGGTACTCGACGCCGGGCAGGTTGTGTTAGGTACAGGGTGACTCACCGTCATGTCGTATTCCGTGACGAAGGCGGGCACCTCTAGCTGGTCGCGCGGCATCACGGAGTACAGGTACTCGACGCCGGGCAGGTTGTGTTAGGTACAGGGTGACTCACCGTCATGTCGTATTCCGTGACGAAGGCGGGCACCTCTAGCTGGTCGCGCGGCATCACGGAGTACAGGTACTCGACGCCGGGCAGGTTGTGTTAGGTACAGGGTGACTCACCGTCATGTCGTATTCCGTGACGAAGGCGGGCACCTCTAGCTGGTCGCGCGGCATCACGGAGTACAGGTACTCGACGCCGGGCAGGTTGTGTTAGGTACAGGGTGACTCACCGTCATGTCGTATTCCGTGACGAAGGCGGGCACCTCTAGCTGGTCGCGCGGCATCACGGAGTACAGGTACTCGACGCCGGGCAGGTTGTGTTAGGTACAGGGTGACTCACCGTCATGTCGTATTCCGTGACGAAGGCGGGCACCTCTAGCTGGTCGCGCGGCATCACGGAGTACAGGTACTCGACGCCGGGCAGGTTGTGTTAGGTACAGGGTGACTCACCGTCATGTCGTATTCCGTGACGAAGGCGGGCACCTCTAGCTGGTCGCGCGGCATCACGGAGTACAGGTACTCGACGCCGGGCAGGTTGTGTTAGGTACAGGGTGACTCACCGTCATGTCGTATTCCGTGACGAAGGCGGGCACCTCTAGCTGGTCGCGCGGCATCACGGAGTACAGGTACTCGACGCCGGGCAGGTTGTGTTAGGTACAGGGTGACTCACCGTCATGTCGTATTCCGTGACGAAGGCGGGCACCTCTAGCTGGTCGCGCGGCATCACGGAGTACAGGTACTCGACGCCGGGCAGGTTGTGTTAGGTACAGGGTGACTCACCGTCATGTCGTATTCCGTGACGAAGGCGGGCACCTCTAGCTGGTCGCGCGGCATCACGGAGTACAGGTACTCGACGCCGGGCAGGTTGTGTTAGGTACAGGGTGACTCACCGTCATGTCGTATTCCGTGACGAAGGCGGGCACCTCTAGCTGGTCGCGCGGCATCACGGAGTACAGGTACTCGACGCCGGGCAGGTTGTGTTAGGTACAGGGTGACTCACCGTCATGTCGTATTCCGTGACGAAGGCGGGCACCTCTAGCTGGTCGCGCGGCATCACGGAGTACAGGTACTCGACGCCGGGCAGGTTGTGTTAGGTACAGGGTGACTCACCGTCATGTCGTATTCCGTGACGAAGGCGGGCACCTCTAGCTGGTCGCGCGGCATCACGGAGTACAGGTACTCGACGCCGGGCAGGTTGTGTTAGGTACAGGGTGACTCACCGTCATGTCGTATTCCGTGACGAAGGCGGGCACCTCTAGCTGGTCGCGCGGCATCACGGAGTACAGGTACTCGACGCCGGGCAGGTTGTGTTAGGTACAGGGTGACTCACCGTCATGTCGTATTCCGTGACGAAGGCGGGCACCTCTAGCTGGTCGCGCGGCATCACGGAGTACAGGTACTCGACGCCGGGCAGGTTGTGTTAGGTACAGGGTGACTCACCGTCATGTCGTATTCCGTGACGAAGGCGGGCACCTCTAGCTGGTCGCGCGGCATCACGGAGTACAGGTACTCGACGCCGGGCAGGTTGTGTTACGTACAGGGTGACTCACCGTCATGTCGTATTCCGTGACGAAGGCGGGCACCTCTAGCTGGTCGCGCGGCATCACGGAGTACAGGTACTCGACGCCGGGCAGGTTGTGTTAGGTACAGGGTGACTCACCGTCATGTCGTATTCCGTGACGAAGGCGGGCACCTCTAGCTGGTCGCGCGGCATCACGGAGTACAGGTACTCGACGCCGGGCAGGTTGTGTTAGGTACAGGGTGACTCACCGTCATGTCGTATTCCGTGACGAAGGCGGGCACCTCTAGCTGGTCGCGCGGCATCACGGAGTACAGGTACTCGACGCCGGGCAGGTTGTGTTAGGTACAGGGTGACTCACCGTCATGTCGTATTCCGTGACGAAGGCGGGCACCTCTAGCTGGTCGCGCGGCATCACGGAGTACAGGTACTCGACGCCGGGCAGGTTGTGTTAGGTACAGGGTGACTCACCGTCATGTCGTATTCCGTGACGAAGGCGGGCACCTCTAGCTGGTCGCGCGGCATCACGGAGTACAGGTACTCGACGCCGGGCAGGTTGTGTTAGGTACAGGGTGACTCACCGTCATGTCGTATTCCGTGACGAAGGCGGGCACCTCTAGCTGGTCGCGCGGCATCACGGAGTACAGGTACTCGACGCCGGGCAGGTTGTGTTAGGTACAGGGTGACTCACCGTCATGTCGTATTCCGTGACGAAGGCGGGCACCTCTAGCTGGTCGCGCGGCATCACGGAGTACAGGTACTCGACGCCGGGCAGGTTGTGTTAGGTACAGGGTGACTCACCGTCATGTCGTATTCCGTGACGAAGGCGGGCACCTCTAGCTGGTCGCGCGGCATCACGGAGTACAGGTACTCGACGCCGGGCAGGTTGTGTTAGGTACAGGGTGACTCACCGTCATGTCGTATTCCGTGACGAAGGCGGGCACCTCTAGCTGGTCGCGCGGCATCACGGAGTAGAGATATTCGACGCCGGGCAGGTTGTGCACCTTGGCCTTGATCGCCGGCGCCATGAACGTCGTGAACCACCACGTCATCATCTGAAAATTACATAAACAAGGTTATTATCTGGTTATAACTTTGTAAATACAAACAGGATACCTACAAAATCAACCGAAATTCAATTTCAATCCGTCCTACCCAGGATTTGAGTTTGCTGCCAATTGGCAAAAGACGGAACCCTTTTAGATTAGATTCGTCATGTCTTGTGAAGTAATAGCAACAAAAAATTGGTATCAAATCTATAAATAAACTTACTTTTGTCCAAAATGTGGGGTGTACAATGTAGAAGGCTTTGAGGTTCTTCTTATATCTGAAACAAAACAAGACCATGTACTTAAGTAACTTCTAATCTAATGTAACATCCATATTATAATCTACTAGCTGACCCGCCCAAGGCTTCACCCCCTTATTTCTCAATTTTTAGACAGTTGCAGTTATCTGCTGGTGAATGCAAAGAATTGTGGTTAGGGGCAACTAAGCTATTTATTCTGGATTGCTTAATGTAAGGAGATTTACCAATAATTTAGTTTATTTGCGTTCAATACCAAACCAGAATCGTGGCACCATAGTAATAAATTGTTAAAGTCAGTTTGCAATTGGGTGCAGTTTATTTGAGGGTCCTTATTAGCTGCTACAAGAAATGTATCAACTGCAAACTGATAGCAAGCAGGTTGAGAAATAATGCATAAACTCATGTCATTAACGTAAGATAAGAAATAAATGGGCCCTAATATAGAACCCTGGGCGGTTCCTTCTGTTGCAATCAAGGGGTCAGTTAAGACATTTTCAAACTTTACTCTTGACTGTCTATTATGCAGATAGTTTTCACACCAACGGAGCTTAGGGCCTCTGATACCACAACTATCAAGTCGATTTACCAACTGTTTATGTTTATGGTCTAGTGCCTAGTGTATCGAATGCACGAGAAAAATCTATTAAAAGTATCAAGACGTGATCTTTATATAAATTAACATCTCTGGAGAACGTAATTGCAAAGACATATTTATTTAAATAATTAAATAGCACGACTTACTCACAAATCACTTTCACTAATTTGTGTAGCGTATAAAAGTCTTTCTTTGTAGAGGGCACTCACTTGTAAGGTAGCACGGTGTAGACCTCCTTGAGCCAGGAGAAGGGCGGATGGTTGGAGGAGGACGCGAGCGTGTGGAAGTACGCGATCACGTAGTCGCCGCGCACGATGGGGTCCAGCAGCTTGATCAGGTACAGGAGCGCCTGGAATAGATCACTCCAAATATTAGCATGGATGGTCTGTTAAAACTTTCGCGAATTCTTAACATAAAAGAGGTCCGAACGGGTTTTATCGCGTGCTTTTATATTTGCCATTTCGACGTTTCAACTGATTTGCAATCGCTCGTGGTCACGGAACCAAAGACAGGAATAGAAAGAAATAAAAGCCCGTGGACTTTTTAACTTTGGTTTGACAATTTTAGTTGAGAGCGGGTCGCTCATTAGTAATAAGTAAAATAAATAAAAGCTACATTATATCTCGAGATTTATATGTATACGAGTATAAAACAAATTAATTTTGAGATTAACCCCACAACACACTACTGTGTGTAGCACATAATGTGAAATTAGATTAGCTATAATCTATAAACGACGCAGATATACCTACCGTGAGTGTCTAGTGCCTTGACCTAGGCACATGCGAGACTTAGCTTCACTCTGTCTGTACCAGTCACGTCTGGTTTGCACCCTGCGATCAATGTACTACGCAGCTAGGTAATCGAATAGTACTGTTTCTATTTTAAGTTTTAGATCCTGTTTGTAATTGCTCTGGTATTATTTATAAGAAGTTGTTTTCGAAGGAGAAATGACTCGGAATCTGGAGGAGATAAGGCCTTAATTCACCACGCTGGACAAGTGCGGGTTGGTGAATGTCATATGTCTTTCAAACTTTGCAAAGTTCCCATAACTGCCATAACCCATCCTGGTTTCCTCACGATGTTTGCCACTACCGTTAAAGCACGTGTTATAGTTTAATAGACATTAGTTCTACTGAGGTTCTATCGTGCCCAGAACCGCGACGTAATATGGGTTATTACGACTACACGTTCCAGCGCCTCTACTTCAACAAGAATCAGAAACGTCTTTGTAAAACTCTGAACCAAGAACTAACCTTCTCCAGATCGATGTCACTGATAGGGAACCACTTGCCGATGAAGACGACCACGGGTCTGCCGAGGCGATCCACGCCGCTCTGGTAGAGGCACCCGATGCCCGACACTTCGCTGAGGTCTTCGGTGCGGGCGCGACGCAGCAGCCTTTCGTATCTGCAGACAAGGAGACACACTGTTAGTTATTGGTCTGAAAGGAGTTCAATCTTAGCCAAATTATGTAGTAGTAAGTTATTCAGATGTTGGACTGTGGACCTGCTTAATAGTAGCTCCCTATCCAAATAAAGTATTGGAGAACTAGTTGCAAGATGACCGGCCACAAATTGTGAAAATTGTTTGCGGTTGACAAACGTCTTGTAGGTAACATTCATTCAGTTCTCGTTCTAACACCGAACCGGCAAGACGTGCGCACGTAGTCACTCGTTAAAATATTAACCGATCTGAAGTACAACTCTTACACACTTGCATAACGGTAAAATTACTAAGTGAATCATACAAAGTGATTGAGTCTATCCAACACTGAGACCATAGAAGACGCTCCCTGCGACTACTGAACAAGGCAAGCGAATTTCTTCTTTTTTCTATCTACCCTCAACAAACTGTCATACTCTTTGGTTATTGCTGTGGAATTTGTAGTATAAGCAAAATACAGACAAAACATGCACCGTACACCAACATCTGATCATTCGACGATGTTTTCCTCTCAGCCAAACCTATGCTCCGGAAGTAATGCAAATGACGTAGTAAGGCACGTGAACCTCAGAAAACGCAGAAACCCATATAATGACCTTCTCATTGATATGAAGGAATCGCTAATGCAGTCATTCAAAGAACTTCTGAATGCCGAAATTTCTGAGATGAAGCAGCAAAACCAACAAATTCTTACGGCAAATGCCCAAATTATCAATTTACTGCAATCAAACGCAGAAAACCTGAAGCAAGTTAATGATAGAGTGAAAGCCATTGAACTAGATCAATCAACTCTAACAAAGCGTGTCAATGAACTCGAGCTTCAACTACATGAAGCCCAAAAACACAGAATTAGAAACACTGTTGAAATTAGAAATGTTCCTGTTCAGGAAAAAGAGAATGTCAAAGAAATTTGTACTACGCTCTACAATACTCTAGGAATACAAACTGTGGACATAAACCCTGAGATCTACAGAAAGGGAAAGAACAACGGTGCGCCAATTGTCATTGTATTCCAGGACCCAAAACAGAAGGAAGAGCTCTTAACAGCTGTCAAGAAATTCAATACAGGAGAGAATCACAATAAATTGAACTCTGTTCATTTAGGAATTAAAGGAGATGTTTTTAGAGTTTATGTTTCGGAGGCATTGACAAGCATGACGAAAAAGCTATATGGCGCTGCCAGAGACCTAGTAAAATCTGGACACTTTAAATATTACTGGGTCTCTAGAGGTAATGTTCTGATTCGAAAAGACGACGGTCTACCAGCTATAGTAGTCAGATCATTGGAACAAGTTGCAGCTTTACGTCAACTGTGACTAGGCGTTGAAAATGGAAGCCTTGTAGGAAGCGCTAGAAGATCACTCGCTACCTTCCTAATACTTCTAGTAGGTTCTGAAAGTATTGCAGAATATAGCAGTAAGTTAATTGTAAGTTTTTTTCTATTAGTGTTGAAAGTAACTGTTAAGTTACATATCATGTGTTACTCATTTTTCCTTGTTAATATTATTTACCACACAAATGTTGTGTCTTGTAGACCAAATTATCTTAAGAGTCTTTTATGTGACTCTCTATCACAAAATTGTGAAAACAAACTTAGTTTTACATGTATAAAATGATTAACGATATTGATGTTGTCTCCACCGGCGTGGATCAAGATATCAACGTCGGTGATTCGTACCTCGTTCATGATCCACATGAATTTTGTGAACTAGGTACTAATTTTAAGATTTCTTTAAACATTATCATTCAAAACATACGTAGTGTGAATAAAAACTTTGAGGATTTTGGTGTATTTCTAGAACGTAGTAAGTTAAACTATGACCTCATCATACTCACAGAATGTTGGCTGTTGAACACTAGTGCTGTACCGAACATAGATAATTATACTACATACCACACAAATAAACATATAAATCAAAATAGTGGCGTAATTGTATATGTTCGAAATAGTTTGGGTGACGTTACGGCTTATGAACCCGATATATCTGACGCGGATTGCATGGTCATTCAAGTTGGCTCTGCTCATGTATTTCTATGTATCTACAGATCACCATCCTTTCACTCAACTGCTAACTTCCTAACCAGTCTAGACAAAATGCTCTATAATTTTAAAAACATACCTAATGTTTACATGGTTGGCGATCTTAATATAGATATCAGTAAAGACAGTACTGACTCCAAATCTGATGAATACTTAGACTTAATTGCTACACATGGTCTTCTTCCTAGTCATTTGTTACCAACTCGTGAGTCTAAATGTATCGACCATGTTTTTGTTAAATCTAAAGTAAAAATTGTTACTGCTGTCTGTGATTCTTCTGTTACTGATCACAGCTGTGTGTATTTTGCAATTTCTTTGGTTCAAAATTTGCACACAGACATTCCAAAAACCTACACTAAAATTAATTATAAGGAAGCAAATAAAATGTTATTTAAAGTTAATTGGAAAACCATAATGATGATTACTGATCCTAACCATGCAACAGAAACTTTTCTAAACACAATATCTAATATTGTTAAAAAATGTTCTATCACCCGCACAATATCTAATAGAAAACATATTATAAAACAATGGATTACTCCCGGCTTGCTGCGTTGCATGCGTTTTAGGGATACATTGCATCGCCGTCATAAACAATCACCCAAAGATAAAGAACTTGAAACCACATATAAGCGCTATAGAACCCATTGCAATAACATTCTACACATTCTAAGAAATGAATATGATAAAGATGATCTTAAAAAAAGTAAAAATGATATAAAGAAAACTTGGCAGGTTATTAAACGTGTTTGTAATATAAATAATACACATAAAGAAAAATACGAAAAAGAACTACTACTAATTAAGAACAACCCACATGATTCACTAAATCACATTAACGATTATTTTGTAAATATTGGCAATAGACTTGCAAATAACATTTTAGATAAATTAAATTCAACACATGAAGCCCTAGCTCAGTCTTATAACTCTACCAAAACACAATTGAACTCTTTTGTTCTTTTTGAAACTGACGTTATTGAAATCAATAAGATTATTCTCTCTTTGAAAAACACTTCATCATCTGGCTGGGATAACATACCCTCAATACTTTTTAAGAAAAACATTGAAGTTTTAGTTGAGCCTATTGTTCATATTTTTAATACTTGCCTGCTTAATGGGGTTTTCCCAAAGGTTCTAAAGGAATCCATTGTAATACCAATCTATAAGTCGGGGAGCAGAGACTGTCTAACCAATTACCGGCCGATATCACTTCTACCGACTCTATCAAAAATTTTTGAAAAAGTTATTAATTTACGTCTTCTAAATTTTTTGGAAACTAAAAACATTATCTCTAATAACCAATTCGGCTTTCGGAAAAACATTTCAACTGTAGATGCTATTGAACAGCTTGTAACTCAAATCGTTAATAAGATTGATCAAAAACAAAAGTGCATCGGAATCTTCTTAGATTTGGCAAAAGCCTTTGACACAGTCTCTGTTCCCCTTCTTACTCGCAAACTTGAAGAAATCGGCATTCGAGGAGTACCCTTGGAACTCTTCAAAGATTATTTAAAAGATAGGACACAAACTCTTAGAATAAGTGACTACTATAGTGACAAGAGATCTATTACTGTTGGAGTTCCGCAAGGATCTGTCCTCGGGCCTACACTGTTCCTTATATACATAAATAATCTCTGTAATGCTGAAATTCCAAATGCAACAATTACCACTTTTGCGGATGATACGGCCATAGTTTTTACGGGACCAACATGGAATGAAGTACAAACAGCCGCCGAAAGTGGTATGCGTATAATTAGAAATTGGCTTGATAATAATCTTCTAACTCTAAATTTGAATAAAACAAATTATATTCCATTTTCAATTTACAACAATAGCTTACCTGATTCAAATTTTAGGGTTAGGGATCACAATCCAGACTGTGTAGTCAATGATGATTCAAATTGTAACTGTTACTCCATAAATGATGCTGACAATATTAAGTACTTAGGAATAACATTAGATAAGAATCTTAATTGGAAAAAACAGATAGACAATTTAAAATCTAGAGTACGTAAACTCATTCCTATATATAAGAAACTCAGACATCTTAAAGATGAAAAAACCAATAGAATAGTTTATCTTACTCTATGTCAGTCTATTATCTCCTATGGTGTTACAGCATGGGGTGGAGCAAAAAAGACAGTTTTAATAAAATTAGAGCGGACACAGCGAGCAATTTTGAAAGTTCTAAATTTTAAACCATTTCGATATCCTACTCAAGATCTTTACTTAGAAACAAAAGTTCTGACTGTTCGCCAACTGTTTGTAAAACTCTGCGTGCTCAGACAGCATTCTCACCCAGGTAGAACTGATAACATCGAAGACAGGAGAAGTCATCAAGTTTACAAGATTCCTGGATGTAAAACCGGTTTTGCACAAACATTTTCATATTTTTTAGCTCCTTTTCTCTATAACAGACTGAACAAAGAAATTACAATAAAAAAATTAAGTAGATATAATTGCGGTAAATCTGTAGAAAGCTATTTACTTAATATGAACTACGAAAAAACTGAAATATTACTACAACTCATAAAATAACGCAGTACATAATTAATAACTTTAACTTAAATTTCCACAGATAAGTAAATATATATTCATATTTATTATAATATTAGTATTCATTATTTTAATTTTTACAGTAACAGTAAAATGATACTGTTCACATAAATGAAGCTGCTTCACATTTTATAGAATAGATACGCATTAAGTAACATTTAAGTGGTACTACTCTTAGGCCAATAAGGATAAAATTTCGTGTTACCTATATCATTCTTTGTAATTGATAGAGCTGCTTGCGAGAGTAAATAAGGTATAAATAAATATATAATTATAAATATATAATATAGATATATATAATTATGTTAACACATTCTATATATATATATATATATATAACACTTAGACTTAACTTAGATATAGTAAAATATTATTTAATTGTTACTAATTTTAAGTTTAGTTAATAAATAGCAAATAAGTCTTGATACTAATTTGTCTGTTTCGTCAGCTTATACATTATACTACTACTTGTTTACGATTACGATTTAGCATTGAGTTAAGCTTGTAAAATAAGTCTTATTGCAAGGGACGAGAACTCAGTATCACGCCGTAACACAGTGTTACACTAGCACGGGTGATAATGAATTTTTAAACTGCATACTGACTAAACTACCTCAATTATTTTTCTTTTTTTTTGTGTAGAATCAATACGGAGTATTAATTGTGTTTAATTTAGTGTTTTGCTTCAAAATTGGAATAATTTAATATGTTCATTTACTTAATACATTAATTACTAAGTGATCTTCTGTATTTAATTTAAGTAGGTAGTGTATACCTACGAGAGATTAGTAAGTAAGTACTCGTAGTTAAGTATGTTATGTTTTTTAAGATGACTAAATAAACATTTTATTTATTTATTTATAGTTCATTGTTGTCTATCATATAAGTTGCAATTGCAACTAACTTTTCAGTTTAGTTAGCAGAAAAGTAATTTGTTATTTCCATTCTCAAGTAAAAAATAATGATATTAATTTATATAGAAACATACCTACGTTTACATAGAACACTGTGGTACGCTCTAATGAGAATAATGGTGCTGATATTTCCCTAGACCTTTATCATGTCCTTTTATAAAACGCTGCCACGATAATGAAAGATTACGTAGCTTGCGATGTAACAATTTCTAATTTTTGACTTGCCCTTGGCCCGAAAGCTCCCAAAACCATTGAACCAAATAACAGAGACACATAAGCAGGTGCTAGTATGTTGACGCGGCGGGTCAAGATGTATTGGGTATTGATCTAAGGATTCTATTTTGGAGTGTGTAAGGACATCAAGTATAGATGATAATGTCCATGGAAGCATTTGTTGATGTGACGTATGACATGATATTATTTCGTTCCTATCGCATCATGATGGGATCGATGTCGTAATTGTAATTTGATTAAACATTATGACTTTGTACGAGTATGTACATGTATACGCAATTCTTTTTTATACGATTTAGAAGACTCAATATCAATTAATTTAATAAAAATATGCCGAATCATTTATGTATATGACATGACACTCCACGTCGACACAGGCAAATATATCTTTAGCTTCAAAAGTAAAATATTTTAAATATGTCAGGGTTTATTAAACTAAGATAAGCAGGCACAAAAATCTGACAAAAATGCAGTTTACATTTACATAAGTCAACAAAAAACTACTCTAGTGCGTCAACATACCAGTGTTGACAATATATTAAAGTATTTAAACTACTTATAATAATTACGAACAAACAGACGGTGTCGGTAAATGTTTGGTTTGCTTAATTGAAGTCCGCGAAAGCAAGGTCGAATAGGACTTAAAACATAGACTAGAAAATAGATTGTTATGAATTAAACCAAATACCATACATCTGAAATGTTATGATGTGTCTGTAGCACTGTAGGTAGGCATCTCTTGGACAGGAATGTAAATGCATGTACGAATTTTCTAGGTTTTCCAAAAAAAAAAAAATGAAACTTGGCCTTAGGCTAAGGCAAATAGTGCGGCCCCAAATCAGACAAATTAAGTTTTTTTTTTTTTTGAAGAGTTTTGTGTGATGCCGGCCTAAAATAGTAACGCTCCATTTTTTCTGGTGAGTGTGGTGTGGAAAATTGGTGGAGCTTATAACCAGGGGAAAGGAATTGAATACATTTTACTTTTAATCTTTCCACGGGAAAATTTATTATAACGGGGGCGAAAGCTAGTTTGTTATAAAGTGACTCCAAATTACATCATAAATGCGTTCTATTCATACTTTATCCACTTTTGAGACTAACTAATCTAGCTAGTGACACATTCAATGGAATAAAAGGCGCCCTAAATTTAGCTCAATAGGGTCTCGTTAGCGCTTGTAACTACTGTGCTCTAGATTCTTTTATGAAAACTATATTTTATCTACTACGCGCAAATATACAGCAAATGACGTTGTGTTTTTCGTTCGACGCAGTACATTTGTCATAATTCTTAAATAACGTAGATAGTCGACGTAAATAAGTTTAAATTAAACTCCATTAATGATTTATAAGTGTCGAGATCCTGAGTTGTTTAACTAAACCTTCTATTTTCAGAGTATTAATCAAGGCCATGAAGTTCAGAAAGTAAAGTAGTAGTGTTTATTAGAGTATTATTTGTAAGGGGCATTGTACATTTCTGATTCTTTAAATGCTTGGGAAATTTCATTATTTAATTCAGGTGAAGAAGAAAAATTGGGGGTCCTTTTGGTTTTAAGTGCGATGAAAGGAAAACTCCTCTACTTGCAAATAAATTATATTTAATATTTACTACTAAAGGGTGGGCCAGCTGTTGGTACGTTTTTAAAAATGCGATCAAAAGAGTATGCATTGACAGTTTTTATAAATTTTGGTGTTGTTGTAAAGCTAAAAGGGATATTTAAGAATGAAAAACGATTTCTTTCATGTGGCTCCCTCTACTGGCCTTACAGTATGCCATTTGGTCACCCCAATTAGTAATGACATTTCGGCGCCAATTTCACTCAAAACAGTCGTAATGTTGTTTTTTAAAGCTGGAATTGTCTCTGGATTATCCGCATAACATCGGTCATTAAGGCGTAGATATGCGTGAATTTGGTAAATTTGGGTTCAGCAGAAACCATTTATTTCCTTGTTCTTTAACGGAATTGCTTTGAAAAAATTACACAATAATCTATGCCATATAAGGCATCATCTCCTGAGGCCGAAATTTTTTTTTTTTTATTTTAAGTACCTGAAATAATAGTGTAAAATACCGTCTACTTTTTCAGCAAGAACCGTTTAATTCCTAATCTATTAATCATAAGATTTTTTAATTTTCATCACCATATAGATTAAAAGAATACCAATCATCTCCTGAGCTTACTTTTTCGAAAAAAAATCTCAGCGATTTTTAACGAATTTTTTACGTAAAACGACACACGCAATGCGCGATCTTCCCCTTCCCGGGCCCTTCAATTCAGTGCGGGGCGAGACGTTGTGCTGAACGGACCTATGACAATTTTCTCCGTGCCCTGTACTAACTAATAATATTCTGTGGCGGAACCAATTTTATAAGTAATTTGTCATTTATAACTAGCTGCCCCCGCGCGACTTCTGCTCGCCGTATACTTTTATTTGCAACTATGTATATCCATACTAAATTTCATCCAAATCAAATTTTCTTGCGTAAGCATTATTACCTTTTCCTGCGGAAGCATGTATTTTTCCGCGGTAGAAAGTCTCGCGCAATATACTTTTATTTGCAACTATCTCAATACTAAATTTTATCCAAATCGAATTTTTCCGCGTAAGCATTATTATCTTTTCCCGCGGAAGCATGTATTTTTCCGCGGTAGAAAGTCTCTCGCCATATACTTTTATTTGCAACTATCTCAATACTAAATTTCATCCAAATTGAATTTTCCCGCGTAAGCATATATTTTCCCGCGGAAGCATGTATTTATCCGCGGTAAATAGTCTCTCGCCATATACATTTATTTGCAACTATCTCCATACTAAATTTCATCTAAATCAAATTTTCCCGCGGAAACATGTATTTTTCCGCGGTAAAAAGTATGTTCTTTCTCAGGGTCTAAGGATTTATTAGTCCAGTCAATTTATACATAAAAATGAGGGTGAAGTTACATAAAGTCCCAACAAGCTGGATTTCTGTGAAATTGTTCAAATCATAATTATAAACAATGTCTAAAAGATCCCCATCATTCCACGTTAAGGAAAAAGTTTTATTCAAGGTTAAATGTCAAAAAAATTAGTTTTTCGCGATTTTCAGCAAAACGGTAAGTTTTATCATAAAAGTACCTAGGACAAAATTGTAGATCATGAAATTATCTATCAAAATGTATCAACACTTTTTTCTTACAAATCACCGTTTCTGAGATATAACGATTCAAAAAGTCATAAAAGTTGTTATCGTCATAATATTATATTCACGTTTCCTCGCCTAATTACACCACCAGGTAGTGTAATTAGCGCGTTTTTTTAACGTGGTTTCCCCCGTAGGCCTACTCCACGGGTCAGCCGTGATCCTATTTAATGTAAAACTATTGCATGACATGGATTTTTCAAAGATTGAGAGAGATAAGAGCGATGTAAATAAAAAAAAAGTGTTGAAGTTTATTCGTCTTATTCGTAAATTTCAAATTCTTGTTCTTCTTCTCCTGCTTCTTCTTCATCTCCATTTTGGATGCAAGTAAATTGCGTCAATAGCCTTGACAATTCGTGCATGTCAAAGAACAAGACAGTCCGACTTTTTTGCAACAATTAATTTTATAATTTTACTAGCTGACCCGGCAAACGTTGTTTTGCCATATAAATAATTTATAAAAAAAAATTAGGGGTGGACTACCCCTAACATTTTGGGGGATGAAAAATAGATGTTGGCCGATTCTCATAGATACCGGATAAGCACAAAAAATTTCATCAAAATCGGTCAAGCCGTTTCGGAGGAGTATGGCAACGAAAACTGTGACACGAGAATTTTATATATTAGATGCCAAACTGAGTGTCAAATAACCTATATTGTGCTGTTTTGAGTTTTATATTCAAAATGTCTTTTATGACTTTTTGAATCGTTATATCTCAGAAACGGTGGCTTGTAAGAAAAAAGTGTTGATACATTTTGATAGATAATTTCATGATCTACAATTTTGTCCTAGGTACTTTTATGATAAAACTTACCGTTTTGCTGAAAATCGCGAAAAACTAATTTTTTTGACATTTAACCTTGAATAAAACTTTTTCCTTAACGTGGAATGATGGGGATCTTTTAGACATTGTTTATAATTATGATTTGAACAATTTCACAGAAATCCAGCTTGTTGGGACTTTATGTAACTTGAAATGTTTAAATTGACTGGGCTAATTGTATGTGCCAAATTTCATCAAAATCGGTTGAGAGGTGCGTGAAAGCGTAACAGACAGACAGACAGACAGAGTTACTTTCGCATTTCAATTTTGTATATAATTATTTGACGTGTAAAAATTTGACGCATTGCTTCAGATTACAATAATAGTGTCTATTGTATGCACAGATCACCCAAACTAGATACCGCATTAGAATACTTTTGTTCCGATTCAAAAATATAAAATAAATGAATCAGCTTAAGTCTTAAAAAACAGTACATTAACTAACAGTATTGTTCCCTATAACAATGATATAGCTTAAAATTTAAAATCTTGGTCTGTGTAAATCGAAAGCGAATCCACTGTAACCTCGCAACACAGGCTCTATAGAGACCTAGTGCAAGGGACAGAGCTCGGCTTCGATACCATTTACTAAATAACTCATAATTTATAATCTAAATCTAACAAATTAGCTATGTAGGTATCGAATGTATTTATGTAAACTTAAAAGTGAAATAAATTATTTTTTATTATTTATTAAAAAAACGCACCTAAATTGGAGGAAGATGAAAGCCGTGTTTCGAGGCGGGGCTTTACATAATGGTTGATTTAACCATATGTTTGGCGCGCGGTCGTC
Source organism: Chloroclystis v-ata (assembly GCA_963691955.1). Taxonomy (NCBI): domain Eukaryota; kingdom Metazoa; phylum Arthropoda; class Insecta; order Lepidoptera; family Geometridae; genus Chloroclystis; species Chloroclystis v-ata. The sequence goes on along the minus strand of OY829902.1, from coordinate 1,090,054 downwards.
GCTTGTCATGCGGTATCTAGTGGGGTTTATCTATGATTGTAGGCTACACAACTAATTCTGGTTAGCGCTGCGCGTAATATTTTCGATACGCCAGCGCCACGCGGGGCACGCGGTCGCTGTTGTCAACTGTCGTAGTCGTTTCAGCCGCGATTTTCACTGCATACTCGCTCTTAACGGCACCCCACAGAAAAAAGTCCAGCGGTGTCAAATCGCAGCTACGCGCAGTTTAAGTGACATCTCCTGAACGGCTGTGTTTTGCTGCTGTTTGCTCCACACCTAACTGTGACTCTTTGAGGATGCATTGGTCTCTCTACGATTGCGTGTGGCTGTTCCGAACCCCAAATCCGGCAGTATTGCTTGTTTACATATCCGCCGAGATGGATATGCGCTTCGTCCGAAAAGATGATTTTTCGACCAAAATCGACATTTCTGACTTTGAAAATATATTTTTAAAATTTCAAAACGCTCTTCAAGAGAAAACATGTTGTTTCGTGCTGCGGACTTCATGACTAATGAACTGTAAACATTTCGGGTCTGTAACTCGTACATCACATCGCATACGACGAAATTCAAAAACGTACCAATAAATGGCCCACCCTGTGTGTGTAGTTATAATTCCGTTCAGTAGACGCGTTCAAGAGTATGAATGTGTGTTGAACATTTACTCATTTTACACTCAACCTAACAAACTTCAAGATCATTAGTAAGGCATTCCGCCTGCGGTTTGTCCACGTTATAATGGATTAAACCGGGGTCAAAAAACCTACCTGTAAGGTCTTAACTGTAATTTTATAAAGTTTTATGATGAATTTATTACTATTGGTATTAAGTGAAGAAAAATTAATAAGGAGAAAGAAGTTTGTTATGCGCTAGGTTAGTGCACGCAGCAAGCACCGTGGTTATGTCTTCAGGGCGGCTGACGTCACGGCTAGGGCGGGCGGCGTCGTGGCGCGGCGCCAGACATCGGTAATCGGAGATTTTATAACTACTGTATTTACAGAATTCTTTGATAACTGAAATATTTAATAGGTGAAGGTTGAGAGTTGATGTATGTTGTTTAGTTTCGAAAGTTGTTTGTAGCAAAGTCGTTAGGAAATACATGAGCATTAATCAAAATACATAATTCAAGTAGATGTTAAATGATGGCGGCCGCTTGGCAACTTTTTCTTATGTGTATTTTTAATGTGTTGTTTTGGTATATTAGTAAAACTCATTTCGTAAAACTACCTTTTTACGAAATCGTAACAAGAATATAATATGTAGAATCATTACTAAATAATGTTTGAATTGCGAAAATATATTATAATCTATTGTTTTTATTATATATATGTATTTTAAATATTTCAACGTAGTGTTCCTACGTTAAATATGTGTAAATGCTCAACAGAAATCAGAAGATACTTAAATAACAGAACTTAAATACAAAAACAAAATATCTTGTCTATGAACGAAGGGTGACTTATATTTCTCTCGAGGCAATAAAATAGACGGAGGCCTGGAGGGCGATGGCAAAGGGCACCACGACATTAGAAATTGACCTTTTGATATCAAGTAGGCGAAGGTCACTTTTTTTATCAATACACAATAAACAAGGAGGATTCATAACTCATTTGATTAAAAAATTAACACGATGATCTATTCTGATTAGATATTGTGTATGTTAATAGAATCCACTCATAATAATTTATAAAAAAAGTATTTATTTAAAATATGATCAATCAATTAAAAATATATCACATTCGTATAATCTTCTTTCTAGCCTCAGTTACATTTACAGACCACTAAGGGCTGATTTTTCAATCATCAGATAAATGCTAACTGTTGAATAAATTTGACATATTGTATGGAAAATGTCAAATTTATTCAACAGTTAGCCTTTATCTGATGATTGAAAAATCAGCCCTAACTGAATTAAAACTGCCATTGTTCTGCGGGCAAACATTCAGGAAGAAAAACAGAGCACAACACACCATTGTAGACATTATTGTACCTGTGTGGTTGTGTATCGTATGTAACGTAGAATAAAAACGACATGATGAAAACGTAACAGAGAAAACAACAAACGAATGAAACCGGCGATAAGCTATAATTAAAAACGCGCAAAAAGGATAAAAAATTAAATTAATTGCATTCTTTTATCACTTCAATGACTAAGCTCCAAAGTGGACAAAGGAAAATCGACTCAACGGACAAACTCTTGGGACATAAGTAAAATAGACGATTGTCATAATTTTGTGTGATGCCGACTTAAGACTAGTACCACCCCGTCCATCTCTTGGGTGCATTATACTGGGTTTGTATGCCAAAAAACGCAGCAGCTTCGTTCTGTGTAATCAATTCGTTGTAAAAATTGTAGCCAGCTCCCGCACTATGATAATTTTAAAACAACACAATATAGTTTCGTTCATTATCCTGCACTCAAAATGCGTCATACGTAGCCAGGAAAGTTGGTAATTGGTATATATAGGAAAGCCTACATACCCCAAGCTTGTATTCACAGCATACAGAAATGGGATTTGTCTGACCTACTTAGCGAACATCGTACAATCATAAATCAAATCGACTCAGGGTTTATGGGGCAGCTCTTTATTTGTAGACCAGTGCAGTTAGCTTCAAAAATGGTCAAAAAAGGAAAAAAATAGTAGTAGAATGAAACCCATTAGAAAAGGAGGGGAATATGATAAAAATGAAAGGAAAAATAAATTACGGTCGATCTGAGTTCGGGAAGTGGGAGGGGGTGGGCTTTTAAGGGGAGAAAATGGTTTATCTCGATTTGCGGTGAAACTACAAGTCCTATGAAAAAAAGTTATATGGCAAAGTTGTAGGTAATAAAAAGATCTACAACTTTTAATTCACAAGTTTTTTACATAACCTCAAAACTTATGTGAAAAATTCAAATAACCAAGGTTTTCGTTTTTTTTATTTATCTTTTTCAAAAATAATTATTTTTCTACGAAATTTGGTGAAAACTTGCCTATTTATGTCCTTAATACACTGTGATTTACTTGATTGGAAATATTATTATATTCACCTTATTTTGACTTAATTACTAAAAAAATAGACTAATTTTCAATCGAAAATTCACGTGTCAAAATATTAGCTTTTTTATAAAAATCGGTGTGCCTTTTGTTCATTGAAATCTCTATTTTCTGATGGTTAAGAAAAATATATACATTACTATAGTAAATTTTCTCAGAAAATGCACAAAACCGAAACAAAAATTTGTATCATTAGGTACAACTGCATCATAAAAATGTTATTTTGTCTTTTCAGACTATATAATAATAATAATAATATAATAATCTGTTTGTATAATGTGCAATAAGTCGGATTATAAGCAATTATATGAAATAAAAATTGCAAAAATCACATTTTTATGATGCAATTGTACATAATGATACAAATTTTGTTTCGGTGTTTTGCATTTTCTGAGGAAATTTACTATAGTAATGTATATATTTTTCTTAACCATCAGAAAATAGAGATTTCAATGAACAAAAGGCACACCGATTTTTATAAAAAAGCTAATATTTTGACACGTGAATTTTCGATTGAAAATTAGTCTATTTTTTTAGTAATTAAGTCAAAATAAGGTGAATACAATAATATTTCCAATCAAGTAAATCACAGTGTATTAAGGACATAAATAGGCAAGTTTTCACCAAATTTCGTAGAAAAATAATTATTTTTGAAAAAGATAAATAAAAAAAACGAAAACCTTGGTTATTTGAATTTTTCACATAAGTTTTGAGGTTATGTAAAAAACTTGTGAATTAAAAGTTGTAGATCTTTTTATTACCTACAACTTTGCCATATAACTTTTTTTCATAGGACTTGTAGTTTCACCGCAAATCGAGATAAACCATTTTCTCCCCTTAAAAGCCCACCCCCTCCCACTTCCCGAACTCAGATCGACCGTAATTTATTTTTCCTTTCATTTTTATCATATTCCCCTCCTTTTCTAATGGGTTTCATTCTACTACTATTTTTTTCCTTGAAAAAAATTAAAAACCCTGGTCTATTGGTAAACGGGGTGTACTCATAGTAAAATGACACTAGCCCAGCCACACAACTATGCTCCCTTATTATGGATTTACAATTGATTGATTGATTCAGATTTGATTAAAATCACAAAGATTAAAATCATTAATTAAATCAATCCTCAATCAATCAATGATTACATTAATCCTCTTTACTCACTTTTCCTCAGCAGTTTCCTCCGCGGGTGGTTGCGGCGTGTGCGTCGTCAAATCTGGCAACTCCACAGCCATCGTGTCCATCGCCATTATAACACTGATCACTTTATACAAACGCCTCTAGTCTTATCACAAAGCACATCGAATCACTACTTTAATTCAAACGCATCTGCGATCATATGAACATGGATAGACTGCTTTGTTCTGCAATACAAGGAACGCTTGCTGTAATAGTATTACGTTTAATGCGCCGCGGAAGCTACAGATAGCAGTTATATACGAAATTATATACGTAATATATTTAGATTTATGAGTAATACTCGTAGGAAGTTATTTTATTATTATCACATAATACATATTACGGGCGTAATTCATTGTTTATATTGCTGAAATTCTTGAGCTGGGATTTAGGGAACTGCAAATATTTACATAGGCTACCTTCGACGCAATAACCTGCCTACACGTGTAAACATTTCATGTTTATTGCAATTCTGAAAAACAGTTCCGGGAAGAATAACACAGTTGTAAATAGAGAACTACGATGTATGATAAACAATTGGGTAATGGCTGTAAAGTGTTTTGAAAGTCTTTAAATAGAGGAATCACTCGTTAACTAGAGCAATGAAAGAAGAAATTACGTTATAGAACGTAAACAAATAGTATGTTATCTAATGTAAACGGAAGAGCTACTGTTGATACAGAGGCAAGGTGAATAAGTGACTGATGGATCACACGCGCTGGCGATGCTACATTGTGAATTTGTGATCTGTGGAACGATTCAGGCGTAGCGAAGCGTGTTCGTGTCGCTCATTTAGTCATTATCGTACTGTTTCATTTGCACAATAATTTCCACATATAGAAACTTCGAAAACGCAAAATATTAAAAATAAAAAAATAAATAAATATTAAATAAATATTACTGGACAATTTTTACACAGCGACATCTAAAAAAAAAAACGAATTAGAGCCTAAAGTCATGTGTTGGCCTAAGAATAGTACCCCCTACCTACAATAGTATCTCTACCTGCGAGTGTGGTCAAATTGAGTCAGGGGTTCATATACCAAATTATTGCGATAACCAACCCACGTCGTGAAATAAACGTCGTGTCTGAATAAAATCACTCTCCCGAATTATATCTTCAGCAAGTTAAAATACAAGCTTCAGACTACCTAAAACAACAGAACAGTTACTAATTATTGGCTGATTGTCAACAATCCTATACCATAGTTTTATATAGGTATCATAGTATTTTCCAAAATTTTCCATCCACTAATCAACCTTGTGAACTGACTGTTGGCAGGATGTGCAATGAAGAATGATGTGTTCAGTGAACTGCAAGGTCACGCAGCCTTATCTCAGGACAATGGTATCAGTAGATCAGGCTTCTGAATAATTACCATACATATTATAGGTACATTACACTTATGCCATGAGGTGCCGGCTTCCTATCTCTTTCCGCGAGTGTTATTAATATAACTAAGGAAGGGATTTAGTAGAACATGGGTAGCAGCATCATTCTATGTAAGTACTAACTTTATTTCGTCTGCTATATTCCTATGCTTTGTCTATTACTATTTTAAATCCAATAGCAACTAAATCAGTCCAGCCATTCTTGAATTATAAAATTACAACGAAATGTGGAATTAATTTTTATATATTACAAATAGATTTTGAAAGGATTGAGTTTACAGTAAAAACATAGCGTTATTTATTAAGTACAAATACAAATCAAATACTTAACTACTAAAGTATTATTGAATTTCTAAACACTCGTTGTAAAAATTATATTAGCGATTATTATTTTTATAGCCCAGCCACTTATCGATATTAGGTAATTTCCAAGAAATGTGCTTAAATTTTTACGACAGTTTTGAATAATAGTAAGAAAGAAACATAATGGTAGGTTTAAGAGTTTGTAAGAGACTCAACATTTTAGAATTTCATAAAATATATATAATGCCTATTTTACATTCGTATTACAGGGACTTCTCTCTTGACGAGAGAGATTAGGCCTTAATTCACCACGCACAGTCCTTCAAACTTTTCAAAGATCTTAGAACATGCCGGTTTCTGCACGATGTTTGCCTTCACCGTTAGACCACAAGTTATTAATGCACACATTATTTTGAAGTAGAAAAATCAGAGGTGCGTGACGGTGTTTGAAACTTAGTCAACACGACTAAATAAAATAATACGAGTGCTTACTAGTAGAATTTGTAAAAAGAAACATCATTAAGGATGTAACAATGTACAAAGCTGATGTCACTACTACGATAATGCAACTAACTGTAAGTACCTTTGTTAAATATGATTCATAACAACTTTACCGGAGGGATTAATCACTTATTTATAAAATGACACAAGATGATTCAAGAAAAATCACTGTTAAAGTTTAATGCATGTGGAAAATTCGCAAAAAGGGATCAAGTTACATCAGTCGGGGTAAAAAGTGTAAGAACCAATAATAAAGGTTGAAGCCATTGAAAAACTTTCCCGACATCTGACATTAGAAGAATAAGAAACTTTCCGACACGAGGCGCGGAAATTTATCGGCAAAAAATGTTCCAATACTTTCAGGACGATAGCGACATGAAATCGGAATCTCCAGTAACATGAATTTAGAACCTTTTTAATAGAAAAGGGACATTACCATTTTTTAAGAGAATCACTGAAAGAGAAAACTATTTAAAAAAAATATATATTTGTAAACCAATTATAAGAAAAATTGCAGTTTTAGATAAATATAGAGAAATATCATATCGCAAAAATTACAAAACAATTGAATGACCGCCAGATTCAGACCATTTACAAGGTGAAGTTTTAATGAAACCGGAAAATGATCATCATTTTGCAATAACGCTGCACGGTATTTTACAATTTTAATATATATGTAAAATTTTCTTTTAATATATGTAAAAGATCTATATACTAGTTGAATTAACTCGCTCTAAATGAACTTAATAAGAATTAAATAATTAATTTACGTAGTTTTTTTTAAATAAATGTTACTAAATCCTACAACAGTCATAGAATTATTTTTTTCTGGTAAATGATTGACATAAGTAACATACATCTACACTAATATTATAAAGGAGATAGATTTGGATTTTTATGTGTATGTTTGTTATAAATAAACTCAAAAACGACAGTGACGATTTTTAATAGTTATTTCATAGTCTGAGTATCAAAGGCTAATTTATTGCTATAAAAGATTAGGTATCCTTACTAAAATCTTATTCGTATAAAAGAACAACATATAGGCTACATTTGCCAATGAAATGGCTAAACCTAATGAGGAAGGGTAGTACAAGCCTTGGAAGTTAAGTGAGTAGGGGACGATAAAATTCATACTCAAGCCATAAAATATAAAACTCATTATTGTAAAAATAATGCTCCTACCATGAAAGCAAGCGACGTAGAAATTATAACCAAGATAACGCTCTAATATAATCGTAAACTGATTTCAATTTATGAAACGTTGTAAATATTTCATTGTACATGGAATTTACAATCGGCAAAAATCGGTTTATAATTTACCTAATTATAATTTTAACGCGTTACGATACGACAGGCAATTAGGACGAGCGTATTCAAAATAATGCAAAATATATTCGATTATTTGAAAAATTGCTGGACAATTCACATACAGCTTATAATATTTAAGTGCCTTTTATAGCATAGAAATAATATGATACACTAATAACTGTCCATATTTTTTTATGTTTCACAGATCGCTCTCGTAACAGAACGTTATGTAAGTATCTTAGTTAAGTAGTAGTAATTATGTAAGTTACGGTTTACGAGTGCTGTATTCTGAATATAAACTTTCAAGAAAATTGCTGAACAATCCCTACAGTTTGAAAAGCACTATTTGATAAAATAAAGATGAAAGCAATATGTGTAGAATTATTGGATAGCAATATGTAATTACATGGTTGCCTATGTTTTGTTTTACTAATAGTAGGTACTTAAGAAGTTTATAGATATTAACGTAATGTTAAGTCTCTTTGCCACACCTTTTAAATAAGGTGCATATTGTTTATGTTTATATGTATGTAAATCTTTCATGTTGCAATGAATGAAAAAATACTAAATACTAAAGTTAGTAGCTGTTATTCGGGTCAACGGTAAGAAGTGCCAAAATTTAACTTGCCTCATGTTTGGCAGACAGCCTTTTAGTAGAGTAAAACGTGGTTATTATACAAATTCACGCAATGCAGCTATTCAAAGTACATCCGTTATTTAAAATTACATGATCATTTATCGATGATAAAATTGATATTGAGTGAGATCTAAGATATCAATAAGACGATGATAAATCTCCTTGACAGATCTCGTGGGGCGGCCGAGGCAAACAGAATAGCAAGAAGGTCTTGCACGCTGAAAAATAGTTGTAGAATTTATAGTTGTTTTACGGTAATATAAAAATGTTTTGTGTACATACTCGTATATACTTGGTAATTTTGTGCGGTAAATAAATAATTAACTACGGAACAGTAAAGAGCATGCTTGGGTTATGGAGAGACAATTGTTGTGAGAAAATGTATTTAATTGTGATGTGAACATTTTGATTTTTTTTATCTTAAATCCTACAAAATAATTAAAAGATACATTATTGTAGCATTACGTATTAGAAACAGATACATACTATGCCTCGAAATAAACTACGAGGTATCCCTCGGTACTATGAGGCAAAAATACAGTTTTTCTGAAAATGGAAAAGTAATGTTCTCTTAACTACGAACCGTGCTAACCACAACAATGGAAACACTTGTAACGAGTTTAAAAACAATGGCATTAAAGAGGGCACATGGGAAATCTCTCAAAGTTGTACGTTGATGAGAATCATAACAAAACCGTGTGCGATCCCGCACGCGAGACCATTTATAATAATGGTCATCTGCTAAAAATAAACCGGCAGTTCATTCATCACTTTGCTGGCTGAATGGCAAGTTTCAGCGATCAAATGTTTGACGGTCAAAATCGATAGCAAAGTTTCCCAATTCAAGAATTTCTTGCATCTTCTGCGATCAAAATTATAGCTTCAGTTTTTATTTTACCAGTTAGAGATTAATCGTTTTAGATGGTAGAATCACAGCACAGAACACAAGTGGAACGATATGGGATTAGTTCGCGAGGTATTGTTTAGTGGGAGACGTGTGTCTTACTCGGCGGTCGCGGGCAGACTGGTCGGAGAGCGGCGCGAGTGCGGTGCGCGGTCGCCTCTGGGGTAAATTACCACAGAACTTGGGTAATTCGAATTACTTAGGCTGTGAACCTCCATTCGGATCGCAGATAAGGGTGCTTCCCGAGACTTGTTGATATTTGGCAAGGTGTCAAGTTTTGGTTTTCATGATTGAGATGGATTGCGACGTTTCGTGTTAACAAACGCTCAGAGAATTAAGAAATTTTCGTATGCGAAAGGATTTTTCCCTATACCCTTCAGTGTGCTAGCTATTCTTGGGTAAATGCTCCAAAAAGTTCAAAACATTTATAATAATCAAATAAAATGATCACGTTCTGTTGATATGAACAAGATATGCCTTGTTATGGGTCGTCATAATCGCACTTTGACACGCATATTCTTTTCATGACGTGAGGACATTCGTATTCAGAGCAAGGATTTTAAAACCGTTAACTTTGAATGGAACCAGTTTTGCTTATATAGTGCGAAATAATTAATGTAATTGCATTTCAGTTGGGGTAACTGATCTGTGAGCAAGCAACACAAACTGTGGAAAGGAAATAAGTGAAGTAAAGGCGTGGGGTGGGCGCCGCCCGCCTACGATCCTACGAACCAATTCTGGGCGGTTTGCATCGGTTTTCCATTCTACTACAGACTTTAATGAAAGAAACGACATTTTTTATTCATAAAGAAGCTTTTAAGTAACCTACGAAAAATCAGTTTAGTGTTAAAGGCAGTTTACGGAAATACACGTTTTATTAAATTTGTCATAAACAGACAAAAATCGCAGATTCCGTTTTAGTGGAAATCGAACCCACGCCTACCAAGTCAGTTTTGGTTGTGTTTACTGCACGACTGTTTATATACGATATTCTTATACACTTTATAACATAGTTTATCTTTCATTTTATATTGTTAAATCTATACTTATACTATAAAGCTGAAGAGTTTAGCTGTTTTTTTGTTTAACGCGCTTAACTCAGGAACCGCTGGTCCGATTAGAAAATCTATTTCAGTGTTGAATAGTACATTTATCGAGGAATACTATAGAAAGGTTCTAGAAAGGTTAGTTACAAATACATATAAACATAAAACAACCGAATAGTCAAAGTTCGAATATTTATTTTTATTAATCAAAGTATGGAAAGAAGCGACATTGGCTAATAAATATAGGATATGTTGAATTAAGAAAAACATATAGCAGAATAATTGTGTTATAGTTCTTAATAAAAATGATTGTGGAAAAGCATTTCCTCACGTTATAAGACGTGAAACTAGACACTGTGTGACGTCAGCGTAAGAATGACGTCATGGACTAAGACCATTTTTCATTGACAAGAAACGTCGGACGTAATTGGACGACGAAGTTTGTTCCGTGACCCAAATACGGATGGATTTGGTATTACGTTTATTTCCAAGCTACTGTATTCCTCAATTCTTATATAGGCTTTTAGGTGTAAAAGCTCTCTACAGACTCTGTAGCCATAGCTGTAACTGTAACTCTGTAGCGTATACCAATGGTGCAATCGAAATGTCATACAATAATACAGTTTTGCAATAGTCACATTATACATGGCATAAAATATCACTATAGATCTAGAGGTACCTTATTAATGATTAATTTCAGCTTAGTACTAGGACAGGGATACTCTGTTGTAAACTAATTTTTAATTTATGAAACAACACCCTATTCAAAATACAATCAAAGTAGGTGTTGTCATTCGGTACAGATCAATACCTTCACATATAACGTGCGCAATTAGAAATGAGTTCTGTAAATGGCGTCCGCTCGCATGCGTTCTCGCTCACTCTCTATCGCTGTCTATACTTTTATCCTTGTTTTGCCAATCGTACCATACCTACCCGCCGCCATTTACAGAATTCATTTTCAATTGCGCACGTTATACAAACATCTCACCTTCACCAAGACAGTCCCAGTTTCCATTACCTGTCAGGCTGTCAGCTCTAAAACAAGTTCTAACATGTCACATTGAAGTGAAGTAAAGACAATTCAGCCCTATGTGGAGCAGTCCGCTCAGGTATCACATGAGCCTTTGTTAGCTCGACGTTTGTAGGCCATTGTGGCGAAGGTGCGAACTGTGACAGGACAGTGCGATATGTTTGAGAGCTTTGCGAAGAGCTAGTTATTGCGTTGTTTTGGAAAAGCTGGATGTACATTATAATTATTATTTAGAACATTATATAATATATAATATTCTCAACATATAGCTAGTATGATTGTATTACCAATGTTATTTCTAGGAAAGTTGCGCTGTATCAAGGGATGACTTATACTTTTAGCATTGGTTAAAATTTTCATCATAGCTTCACATTTTTTACCCATTAACGTAGCAGTAAAAGTCGTATTTAAATTGTTAAAAACTATATCTATCTATGTATGTATATTCTATTAAGTATGTCAGATATCTAGCACCCGTAACACAAGCTTTGAGCTTGCCACGAGGCTAGATGTTGCCGTGTAAATTTTACAGCAATATTTATTTATTTTTATAGTTACGTTTAACATTTTGTTAACAAAATATGTTAAACTGTGAAGCGTATAGACTATGAAGTTGAAGATTTCTCCAACCGAACCGTGTATTTGATGATTTTTGTGTGATTATTCGGAGTTAAAATATAAATACAAAATTAAGAATTACATAATATGTACTGAATAATAAAATGTATATCAATATTTATTAGTGTAGGTACATATGTGTAGGTATAATCATAAATAATATTAGTAAATTATTAAGTGTTGGATATCTATTTATGGAGGAAGTCTATAAGGATACATTTTACTTCGGGAATAAAGGTTATTCTCATAGCCATACGAGCAAATATATATAACTTATATACTGCAGGAAATTCTGGTTATAAATCATAATTTGCACATGTCATACAACATATTATTTTAATACAAATTGATGTTATTTAAGTATTTTTTTCAAGTTGGCGTCCTTTGAAAATCTGATACTTTGATACTAGAGTTTGATCAAAACATAGATAGGCTTTTGTTTCAGTTTGCGTTCCATTAATCGCTACATCTGCGATTAACAAGATGGATGACTTGAAGCTCGATCAAAGCTGTCTCCACAATATACTTTCATTACAACCGCGTCAGACAAAGCTGCATCCACACTAAGATCGATCACGGATCGGTCGCTGTATGAACTTAATTTGGTAAGTTCTAAACATTTACATCATTGTCATAACAGCTCATAATATAAAGAATTTATTTATCCAATATAAAATACAATCTCAGCCTTATTTCTACTTAGACTTAGGATAGTTACATATAAACCTAAAAAATCAATATAATTATACAAGTACTGGCTATATGTAGATAAGCTAAGCTGTAGATAACGTCAAAAACCTAAGCAAAACTGTCGGCAATGATTAGGAGTGTGGTGCAGGCCAGTGAATCTTGTGTTGTCACTCGGTTTTCCGCGTGTGTCGTCAATCGACTAAGGAATTTATGTACCTACTAGAAGATAGGTAGCAGCATCGTTCTGTGTACTTTATCAACTTACTGCGATCACCAACAGGTGATAAGCGGTGAAGTCCGCTCGAGACACCTTCATAATCACTCCTAAATGCAAGTCTAGGTATGTCTATTCACGTTTCCACTGCTGGGACACAGGGACTTCTCCCTTAACGAAAGAGATTTTGCTTTAATTCACCACGCTGGTCAAGTGCGGGTTGGTGAATGTAGCATGTCTTCAAACTTTGTCAAAGTTCTAAGAGTTTCGTTTTACATATTCACTTATTAATGTACTAGCTATATCAGTGATCCTGGTACTACTAATAAAGGCTAACTTTAGTCCAAACAATTCAGAGTGTAATATGCGAAATAAAAACTCTTTATGTAAATAACTCACATAATAAAAGGCAATTATGCATGTGCTTGCAAAGCATGTTGGAATGAGTTAGCTATGCAACACATTACTCCATAGCGTTGTAGCATAATCAAGCCATGGAAGGTACTTTTCAGCAGAAATACTTTCGGCACAAAACTCAATTAAAACTTCTATGGCTTGGCTAGTGATATTTTATAAACAACTAGTTGATGCGCCCGCGGCTTCGCCCGCTTTATTCTCATGTTTACTCACCTTCCCTATGTTATTACGACTAGTTTAAAACTGGAAGCAACTAAATCGGCTCTTTAGCGATAAGGCCGCCCATTGTACGTGTCTCTTTTTGTGTTTGTAATATTCATGTGTTTTGTGTACAATAAAGTGTTTTTGATAGATATACGTTACGACCAAATTCATAATAGGCAGTAGCTATCCTAAATCTTTGATATCTTATGAGAAAATAAATATTTTTCATCATAAATATTTATTCCCTTCACGCTTTATTTTATATTGCGGCCGTGACTTTATTTTATATTCAGGTGGGATGAAAGATGTTTTCCTTCAGGAAAATGCATTTGAATGCAAACAAAGCTGGATAGGTCGTAAGCTAGTTTATAAAAATAAAGTAGTAAAACAAAACCTAATTAATTCTGCAATTTCCAAACCTCGATCTATTAAGCTATTTAGTACCCTATTGTCGTGTTTAATAAAAAATATAATTTATAAAAACAATGCCTTGTTTAGAACAAGTATCCGCTTTGTTATCTTTGTGTACTTTACTAATTGTAACAATTTAATTTCACATTTTTATCGTGTGACCTACAAGTGTCCTACACTTAGTTGCTCGTCAGTAAATATTATTGTCACTGATTTGAGCATTGTTTAAGCAAGATTGTTTCTCTACGGAATATGCAAATATGTATCTATACCTACCTATGACAAACCACAAAACCTAGGAAGTATTTTTTATAGCCATTTGTAAGTAATGTGGTGGGTGACAAAGGTCTTACATAAGTTAGGTTTCATTACGTTCTTGGTTAGCAGGTTTAATGATTGAGGAGAATGCCTTAAAAATATACCTACGTCTTAATAGTCTGAAGCTATAGAGCGACGAGGAAATATCGAGGCGAAGATGAAGGCTGAAAGCTAGTGATAAAATGAAGTATACAACAAAAGATGGATTAGAAAACCATCATAATATTTAAGTTATTTTTCTACAGATACTACGAGTATTATTGCAGATAATGCAGCGTCACACTGCGGTATTTTTCAATGATAACGCTCCGTTATCGTGATTGTGACGCAGACAGATGTCAGAAAACACGGGAGATACGACTGTATAAATAGACTTTATATGCGTTGACATGTTTACGTTCAGTCAATGAAACGCTTCCGAGGGAGTAAATTAAAGCTAACAAGAAATAAGACAGCTTATCAATTACCCTTCAATCATACGCTAGTGATGCCATGGATCTGAAACCTGTGTTCTTGTGTTTCATCATAACTAATTAATATTGGGTCAGAGATTGTCTATGGGATAGAACTGAAATAGGGTGAGATTAAGTCGAGAGAGGTGTGTTTGCCTCGACGTAATCTCCAGAGGATTCACTCGTTAAAGTTGCGCAAACTCGCACAAAAAGCTACGGAGAGTAAAGGCTTACTGAGGATACAAATGTGTATGGTGCAATGGTGGGAGACCCGTGAACTTCCCACCGCTTTAATGATGATGATGACTTTATTAAAGTGGCAGTGGGCAGGCGATAGCGCGTAGAGATCCCACAGCTGGTTCACGGCTGCGAAACGAAATATGTGTAATTTCTTTATGTATATTTAGTTATGAGTCGATAAATGCAATTCCTGATTAGATAAGAATTTAATTTTTATTATGAATAAGAATTTCTGTTTAGACTCGACAATCGCTTAGTCCGATCGTAATATAAAGATCCGTTTGATCTAGGGATAAATCTTAACATAATGTAGGTAGGTATAATATATAGATTGAATAATCAGATTAGTCGAACATTGCAATTGCAATATCCACAATCGTGTGCAAACTGGCAGTTGCTATTACTCACAATCCTCATACTAATGTAAAGTTAGTAGCTAAAACAAATGAATAAATTACGCGTAAAAGCATTACAAGGCCTCTCCCAAAATATACGAAGAGCATAATCAATCAGTTTCGAAATATCTCATACGAAAGGCATTTCAAATATTTCCCACCATGCTAAATATAAATATAACAAACAATATACTAAATTATCTTAATCCTTTTAGACCCGAGTAGTGCAGCTTACCTAGAAGCTATATTGGCTTAGTGGGAAGAACGCGCGACTATAATTTCAATCGTGGGTTTTAAACCGTGCAACGAGACGAGACGTTATCTTCACTTGACTTTGTATTGTGCATAATGTTTAACAATGTATTTAAATCATAAGGGATATTGGTATCGAAAACCTTGATATATTAAAGTATTGAGAATATCAATCTACGTATTGTGCCTATATTCAATTTTTAGCACCCGTTACCCAAGCTTCGACCTTATAACGGTGCTAGACATTGCTGTGTGAATTGTCAAGCAATATTTATATTATTATTAAACTCAAATTTAAATACACATTAATAATAAGTAGGTTATATTTAATTCACTGATTTTCCTTACTGAATAAATAAATATTTATACTGATAATAACGAACGAATAATAATTATGCACGCATGTTTGATGGTAAGTACATAATATTGAGATAAATGTAATAAAAATAATACAAAATAATAAATTCAAAAGAGACCTTGAAGACTTCAAGTTATAGCTACGATTGAATTAAGAATTTGTCGTGTAATTGATTGTAATTAAGTATTGGTTACAAAAATAATTTATACAATTTTACTCGCGTGAGTAATTAAAAAGGTCGGATTCAAAGACCGAGCAAAAAGGGACAATTTCAGTAATAACGCAAATAGACATTTAAATCTCGCAAACAATA
This sequence comes from Chloroclystis v-ata, assembly GCA_963691955.1. Classification (NCBI taxonomy): domain Eukaryota; kingdom Metazoa; phylum Arthropoda; class Insecta; order Lepidoptera; family Geometridae; genus Chloroclystis; species Chloroclystis v-ata. The sequence continues at coordinate 1,073,830 of OY829902.1, read as the reverse complement.
GTAACCTATGTTTTCCCTATTAATTAGCATGGATTGGTTTTGACCTAAATTATAATCAATAAGAAGAAACAAAAAATATAACTGGTAATTACGACTTAGTCTCGTCATGATTGTTTTGTTCAAATAGAACAGTTTCTACCTAAAAATATAAATCTAGCGATTATAAAGACCTCTTTGACGCAGCGGGCGATCGGAGGACTACACATTGACTACGGCAAGATTGGCATTTTATTTTTTATTAGCCGACCCGCCCACAGCGTAGCTTGTATTTTTTTTCGTTATATATAATAGTTTATAAAATATAGCGTATATAGCCTTCCCCGATAAATGTACTATCAAACACTGAAATAAAACCAGCGCGTTTCCTGAGATTAACGCGTTCAACCAACAAACTAACTCTTCAGCTTTTTATTTACTTAATAATGTTTATATTTTATTACGCTAAGGCGAAAATAGTATTTTTACCCCAAGTGGAGAATCATCTGTTCCCAAAGAAAATTAATAATCCATATTATACTTTACTGCAGTAAGTACGATTTATCGTAATACTTTTGAGCATGAAACGTTGAGAATAACAAATTAAAACATGTTTGCGTCTCACGTGTTGTAAAATTCTTAGATAAAATATATTAGGAACAGCAAATATTTGCATCCTGTTCTACAAGTCACTTATACAAAGAAGAGCGTTGATTTTTTGATGCTTTGGCGTTTCAAGGTGAATGGTAAGTAATTTCTACCGCAGTATTCTTATTATTAGAATTCAGAAAAACTACTCCGAATAAGAAGAATAATGATTTAGTGCCAAGTTGTGTAAAATTTATAAATGCAAGATCTTAAATTTTAAAGGTTATGCCGAAACGATGAATTGCGAATAACCTTAATTGATATGAAACCTTGTGGATACAACCAATAAATAAATATCATAACAGCATCATTTCTTATTAATTAAAGCTCGATGTTGAGGGTATTGTTGCTCTTTAATCGGTTTGGCTGAAAGTTGGTATACTTGTATAGAGGACACAAAAAAATAAAAGTATCGTACAAACAGTGCAGACCACTCGGCATAAGAGCAACGACAGCGTGGTTTTCTGTGGGCAAGCATCCTGGATACAGCTGTAAGGTACTCACTGGTCGTGGTCGTCCTGCCGGCGCACCGCGAGCGGCGTGGGACGTCGCGTGGAGCCCAGTAAACGCTGCGTGTCGGGGGCGCAGGCGCGGGCGAACGCCGCCGCCGCCTCCGCCGCCGCTTCAGACTCGTACAGGGATGTGTCGTCTTCCGCTGTAAGAGGAAAATAATATAATATCGAAGGATTATGATAATATACTGCTTAGTTGGAATATAATTACGCGGCATAATGGGGTTTAGTTTAGTGCGCCGACAACAGTCAACAAAGAGGCCTAGCCCGACTCCTCTCGGTGCCCTCACAAATCGGAAGGGGTTTAGCGTAAGTCTCTAAGTCAGACTGAAAAGCCAAACGTGTTCGGCCAACGCTTCAAGCTCGTATGTGTCGTCTTTCGCTATAAGGGTGTAGTTGTAAAGAAAAAGCATTTCATCACAACAAATCATTATAGTAACAAAACCCCTTTACCGGTCTCGGACGATTTGGTACTTTCACCAAGCTTATACAGGCAACACTGCTGCTCGTCTTATCCGGTAAGAAGTTAAATCACACTTGATTAATATTTAAGATGATTCTGATAAGTCAAGCGAGTTAAAGTGGTATGATTTGATCAACATTTTATTTCATTATTTTTATTGTTAATCTCCATATATGTAACAGTTATGTAATATTTAAAGATTGAAATAAATGTCCATGAACTTACAAGTACCAAGTAAGTACATGTCAAACTTTACTTACGATCGTATTCAAAACCAGCGTTCAACATTATCTCTGACAGTTTCCGAACATAGACAATCCAAGATGGCGTCTTGGCGGGAAAACGGACACTTCCTTTCCTGTTTTCACTTCTACACGATACATTTAACTTCAATACCTCACAGCTTCAGTAACCACAATAAGTTTGAACATAAAGGTATTTCATTTTGTTCACGTTTGCCGTGTCAAATTGATTCTACGGTTGATAAATTCAAGAACGCAATATTTGCAAAGAAATCCTTTGGATAACGAATAAAGGAATATCACCTCTTTGACATAAGCTATAGAACTCAGTTTTAGCTTAAATATTTTTCGGTATTCAACAATCTGTGTGTTTTGTTCAATGGTACATAATAAACTAGTTTTTTACACGAACAATGAGGAGATAAACGCTGACAATTTACATAAGATAACTGACCTTGCGTTTCTGTTATTTGTAGTTTGTTTATGTACTTTCGTTGACTATCCTTGCTGAACTCGGTTACTGGAGAATGAGGTAATTTAGAGGTCAACTGAAGTTAAAATTATTTCGATCATGACAATTAAAACGCGCAGTAGATTGCATAACGGTGTTAACAACTCTATCTGGTATTGATTTGATAATATTATACGAGATACAGTTGCTGGTAAACCATTCATTTAGATTTCACTATTTTAAACAATAATAATTATAAATATAGTTCAATTATTTTATTGGGTCAATTTTATTGTTATTTTTCCATTTGTAATTTATAACTACATAAGTACAACAAATGGTATCTAAAACATAAAATGCGCATAGGAACACTTACACAAGTTTTGTCACATGAAATATAAGGATCTCTACCTCTCGAAACTAGCTAATTTCGAGAGGTAGAGATCCTAAAATGACAAGCTTGTCATGGTAGGTCTACAGTAGAACCAGAACTTACGTTTATATGAGTGTCCCTGATTGACTCATAGTGAGTGACGTTTTTCGTAAAGCAATTATTAATGTTTGCTATCAACTTTGATCAGGGAATCAAGGTAAATTGTTTATTTGATTGAACAATTTGATCTTAATTAATTATTTGTGTCGAAAGGTACAGCTTAGGTTTTCGTATTTATTTATTTTTTACATTGCTTGGGATATGGTATCTACAGTTTAAAAATAAGTAAAGATATAAATAAAACTACGCTTAGCAGGAGGATTTATCATGAATTTGACAGATTATTACGTTGCAGATTGGCGTTGCGTATACTCGCATAATCGAGCTACACTGTTGATTTTCAACCTTTTAGAACTTCACCGTTGAAGTTTTTATAGAATAAAGTTTTCATAAATACCTCTGTTAGGTCGAGCTTTCAGCTCCAAATCGTGTGATGTTGTCACCTCCATTTTAAAACTTATCAAAACTTCAAGAAAATTGTAAATATCACTTTTCACACACAACTAATATAAAATTCCTATATTTGTAGCACGAATTTTTTCAATATTTCCTTGGACTCGCGTTAACTTCAAACAATGACAATCGATTACTAAATGCGTCAACAGATATCCCGCATGTTATAAGTTATCAGATAAGAGTATTTATCGATAATTCTGATTGTTTGCTCTATTTCTGCGGGTGATTCGATGAATTTCGATGCATGACTAATGTTTGTATAACTTTATTAATGACTACTGATTAATGGAGGAAATGATGCACTTTGTTCATTTAAACAAAGCATTTCAAGTTTTAACTTATCATGACGCATATAAATGGCTCTTAAATCGATGATCTAGATAGATGATTCCAGATAATATATTGTTTATGCGTTGTTTTTACAAATAAAGCGGCAAAGGACGTGTCGGGCCTCGCGCAGTGTACAGTAATATAATATATTTCCATGGTAATGACAGGAAGGTATAATAAATTTACACCGATACAAACTGACACCTATATATTTAGTTGGAAATAAGATTGATTTTTAAACATATTGAGCCAAGCGCGGAGCTTATAGACGATTTTTTTATATCTTAGTATGAAGATTGGAAACTGTAAAACCCTAGCATAAGTAGAATAATAAGATCTAATAAGTTAAATTAACAAAAAATAATGCTTACTGCTGTCAGAATTGTGTGAGTGCGGGTTGTGAATGATGCGTATTCTTCTCTCAGGGTAACTGTAAATAAAAATAATTAATTGAAGATAAGAAAAAAAATATTACCAAATTTATAATCACCGGACAGACATCAGTCTGTCCGTGAACATGGCTCTGGCAATAGTGTCGAAATATCGGACGGACGGACGGACATGACGAATCTATAAGGGTTCCGTTTTTGCCATTTGCCTACGGAACCCTTAAAACTATTTCAGGATATCGTGTGTCTTGCACAAAAAATTTTTGAATGTCAATCGTTTCAGTACGTACCAGAAAAATCAGAATACATTATTTCGTAGATTTTCATAAAATTGATTATTATCAGACACTAGCTGTGCCCGCAACTTCTTCCGCGTTAAGTTAAACCCACGGAGCAAGTACAAAGAGGAGACGGCCTAAGCAACTGTGCACAGTGATTTTCAATTAGGTCCTGACGTCATCATAGTAGGCGTGGCCTAGCTCAGTCTACTGTTGGCGTTCGTCCTGTGCACATCCGGTGTCAACAGTGGAAATTGTGATGTTAAGCCAGGGCCGTAATAAGAATCCAATTTCATAAATGGAAAGTTAGAACTTTTACATCATTCATAATCATTAAAGATTAGTACTTATTTCTTTATTCGTCATTCAGATCCATACATCACCTGAAAATAATTGACTTTCATAAACATTTCTTCTTTAATAAAATAGTACCTATCACTATTTCAATAAAAAATATGCATCAAGATGGGTCACTTAATAAATAAAAAAAACAAAATACCTACTTTCTATTACACAATGCAACGGATACACCGAACAGAGCGGCGCCAGCGCGGTGAGCAGCGCGATGTCGGGAGCACCGCCCGCCACCACCACCACGTTATACCTGTCTGTGGGCAGCAGGTCGGCGGGCACGTGCGGGTCGCGCGGGAAGTAGAGCGGCGCCAGCGCGGTGAGCAGCGCGATGTCGGGAGCACCGCCCGCCACCACCACCACGTTATACCTGTCTGTGGGCAGCAGGTCGGCGGGCACGTGCGGGTCGCGCGGGAAGTAGAGCGGCGCCAGCGCGGTGAGCAGCGCGATGTCGGGAGCACCGCCCGCCACCACCACCACGTTATACCTGTCTGTGGGCAGCAGGTCGGCGGGCACGTGCGGGTCGCGCGGGAAGTAGAGCGGCGCCAGCGCGGTGAGCAGCGCGATGTCGGGAGCACCGCCCGCCACCACCACCACGTTATACCTGTCTGTGGGCAGCAGGTCGGCGGGCACGTGCGGGTCGCGCGGGAAGTAGAGCGGCGCCAGCGCGGTGAGCAGCGCGATGTCGGGAGCACCGCCCGCCACCACCACCACGTTATACCTGTCTGTGGGCAGCAGGTCGGCGGGCACGTGCGGGTCGCGCGGGAAGTAGAGCGGCGCCAGCGCGGTGAGCAGCGCGATGTCGGGAGCACCGCCCGCCACCACCACCACGTTATACCTGTCTGTGGGCAGCAGGTCGGCGGGCACGTGCGGGTCGCGCGGGAAGTAGAGCGGCGCCAGCGCGGTGAGCAGCGCGATGTCGGGAGCACTGCCCGCCACCACCACCACGTTATACCTGTCTGTGGGCAGCAGGTCGGCGGGCACGTGCGGGTCGCGCGGGAAGTAGAGCGGCGCCAGCGCGGTGAGCAGCGCGATGTCGGGAGCGCTGCCCGCCACCACCACCACGTTATACCTGTCTGTGGGCAGCAGGTCGGCGGGCACGTGCGGGTCGCGCGGGAAGTAGAGCGGCGCCAGCGCGGTGAGCAGCGCGATGTCGGGAGCGCTGCCCGCCACCACCACCACGTTATACCTGTCTGTGGGCAGCAGGTCGGCGGGCACGTGCGGGTCGCGCGGGAAGTAGAGCGGCGCCAGCGCGGTGAGCAGCGCGATGTCGGGAGCGCTGCCCGCCACCACCACCACGTTATACCTGTCTGTGGGCAGCAGGTCGGCGGGCACGTGCGGGTCGCGCGGGAAGTAGAGCGGCGCCAGCGCGGTGAGCAGCGCGATGTCGGGAGCGCTGCCCGCCACCACCACCACGTTATACCTGTCTGTGGGCAGCAGGTCGGCGGGCACGTGCGGGTCGCGCGGGAAGTAGAGCGGCGCCAGCGCGGTGAGCAGCGCGATGTCGGGAGCACCGCCCGCCACCACCACCACGTTATACCTGTCTGTGGGCAGCAGGTCGGCGGGCACGTGCGGGTCGCGCGGGAAGTAGAGCGGCGCCAGCGCGGTGAGCAGCGCGATGTCGGGAGCACCGCCCGCCACCACCACCACGTTATACCTGTCTGTGGGCAGCAGGTCGGCGGGCACGTGCGGGTCGCGCGGGAAGTAGAGCGGCGCCAGCGCGGTGAGCAGCGCGATGTCGGGAGCACCGCCCGCCACCACCACCACGTTATACCTGTCTGTGGGCAGCAGGTCGGCGGGCACGTGCGGGTCGCGCGGGAAGTAGAGCGGCGCCAGCGCGGTGAGCAGCGCGATGTCGGGAGCACCGCCCGCCACCACCACCACGTTATACCTGTCTGTGGGCAGCAGGTCGGCGGGCACGTGCGGGTTGCGCGGGAAGTAGAGCGGCGCCAGCGCGGTGAGCAGCGCGATGTCGGGAGCACCGCCCGCCACCACCACCACGTTATACCTGTCTGTGGGCAGCAGGTCGGCGGGCACGTGCGGGTCGCGCGGGAAGTAGAGCGGCGCCAGCGCGGTGAGCAGCGCGATGTCGGGAGCACCGCCCGCCACCACCACCACGTTATACCTGTCTGTGGGCAGCAGGTCGGCGGGCACGTGCGGGTCGCGCGGGAAGTAGAGCGGCGCCAGCGCGGTGAGCAGCGCGATGTCGGGAGCACCGCCCGCCACCACCACCACGTTATACCTGTCTGTGGGCAGCAGGTCGGCGGGCACGTGCGGGTCGCGCGGGAAGTAGAGCGGCGCCAGCGCGGTGAGCAGCGCGATGTCGGGAGCACCGCCCGCCACCACCACCACGTTATACCTGTCTGTGGGCAGCAGGTCGGCGGGCACGTGCGGGTCGCGCGGGAAGTAGAGCGGCGCCAGCGCGGTGAGCAGCGCGATGTCGGGAGCGCTGCCCGCCACCACCACCACGTTATACCTGTCTGTGGGCAGCAGGTCGGCGGGCACGTGCGGGTCGCGCGGGAAGTAGAGCGGCGCCAGCGCGGTGAGCAGCGCGATGTCGGGAGCGCCGCCCGCCACCACCACCACGTTATACCTGTCTGTGGGCAGCAGGTCGGCGGGCACGTGCGGGTCGCGCGGGAAGTAGAGCGGCGCCAGCGCGGTGAGCAGCGCGATGTCGGGAGCGCTGCCCGCCACCACCACCACGTTATACCTGTCTGTGGGCAGCAGGTCGGCGGGCACGTGCGGGTCGCGCGGGAAGTAGAGCGGCGCCAGCGCGGTGAGCAGCGCGATGTCGGGAGCGCTGCCCGCCACCACCACCACGGACGGAGCCGCGTGCTGCTCCAGGTGACGCCGGATCGTTCCTATACATGAAACAGAACATTACATTAGAACATAGCATAGAAGCTTTGCCGTAGAAATACCCTAGAAAGACCGGTTTTTTCTATGTATGTTTATGTAAGGCAAACTATCTAGTCTAGAGTATGCAACAAATGCCTTTAACTTTAGATTATGTATTACTGTAGCTGAGTCCAGACCAGCTGAAGATGCAGAGCGCCAGCGACCGCGCGTTTAGTTCTGCGGCCGCGAATAAGACGTTCCTATAACGTGGTAGTATCAACACTTACGCAGAGCGATATGCGCCGCGAGCTCCGGCGGGTAGCTGCGTCTAGAACAGCTGATGACGCAGAGCGCGAGCGACCGCGCGTTTAGTTCTGCGGCCGCGAATAGGACGTTCCTGAAACGTGATAGTACTTGGTGAAAACGTGATACTTATTGTTCCCAACTTTGGAAACAATATCAGTAAATCATTACTTGATAGTACAAGGCGATATGTCTTGACGAAACTCACTTGTAACAGGATTGAAGTGCTGTTTCCGCTGCGCTGTGGTACTGCTGCACGTAGTTGGGACACACGGTGTGCGCGATGTGTCTGGCGCGGAGATTGAACCCTGGAGTTATAACCACTTCGCCTGTTCGGCATTCTGGAAGGGAGAATTTGCTATGTTGAATAATATGATATGAGTAGAATAGGCTGAACAAGACAAGTTCTGGATCATGATTATGATTATTATAGTGTAAAGATATGGCCGAGGGTAGGCGGCTGATGAAACTTCTCAATATTTTTACCTTTTTCAGAATACAGCAGCTAAATGTTTCCTCATTGTCAACCTTTTTCAACTAATTAGGTTAAACTGATCACTAATTTTTATTTTAGACAATTTTTCAGATTTTCGGAAGTTTTGAGGCAAGTAATTTGGTTCTTTACGATTCCCAAGGGCTGCATCATGCATAGCAATATACGTTATAAGAACAATTGTACATTTTATGGAGCTTCTCCACAAGGCAATGTCAGTAACGTGACATCGTTTTTACAGGCATCTCTTTATTTCTGTCTGCTAAGGATATAAACCTCTGTAAAAGTGCATATCTTGGGGAATCTGCTTAAGTACGTTTTACTGTAAAGCCATTTAGCGAAGTGTCCATTATTAAAAACTTGCACTAGAAGTCATCTGGAAGGTAAAGGGGATAGAAAGTTCCCCGCCGTAAGCTCGTGTATTGGGTACTAGATATGTCCTTACCATGTCCCCTAGTGATGATCTCTTCCTTCAAGTCAGGGCCGGCGTGGTGCATGATCCGCTCGCTGACCGCATTGCACTCCATCAGCGTCTCATCTGTGGTGTTCGTGATGATATCTGCGTCTAGGGTTGATATGTCTCCGTGCCTGAAACATGCGGGTAGCATAGTTAGGGCCAAAGGTTTGCGTATTCTACCATACCTCACTAATCGCAGCCATTATATTTAATGTGTATAGGCAGAAGTTATTTTTGTACGAGTCTCAGATCGTGTTTAAAAATAAGAATAATAAGATTTATTTGTGTATTACAACATAAAATTACAAATTGAGACTTTTTTTTATTTTTATTTAATTACAAAAACAAGGCTTTGTCGCTAAATTGAGACTTAAAACTACACACGAACATAATACACAAAATGGTCGTCAGCTCTGCATCGGCTGTGCCTGCAGACAAAGCGCTTCATGGAAGTAAATTTTGAGTTTGAATTTGTGCTTGTACCAGCGTACTAACTAGGGCTCTAGCCCATCTTAAGTGCGGTTTATAGCATGTACGTACCACAGCACCAGCCGCTTGTTGATCTGGTCGTCGTAGAGCGCTCTGGGCGCGTGTCCGCGCGCGCACGCGAGCTGCGCGGGCGGGGCGTGCGCCCAGCGCGCCAGCGACGCCACGCCGCCGCCCGGCGCGCGCATCACGCACGTCGACGGCTCTGGAAACAAACATACAGGTTTTATTATCTATATGTATATATAAAAACTATGTGGAAACATATGGAAGAGGCCTTTGTCCAAAAATGGACAACCAATAAAATATAATTAATAATAATTTATATAACTAACAATTTTTTTATCTAATTATTAACAATAACAATCTAATTTAATTAACAATCAATGTTATTTAAGTTAAAGGAAATAAAAGGCTATCTTATCTTCTTATAATGCCACTTTTCGTTATAGATTTATAAAGATATTATAATGTATTTTATAACAAGGAGTCGAGCAACAGCGTCGTTTTGTTTACTTTGCCAACTAATTGCGATCACTAACCCACCAAGGGCGCCCAGTTGGCGTGATTTTACCTAAGGCTCCAAGCCAAGAGAGCCTCATGGCTCTTGGCTAACAAAACGAGTGTTTTCTATTGCGGAGTCCCAATAGTGAGCCGTATTATGGGTTGTATTGTATTGATGATGTTGTTTGAATAAACCGCGTAGACACTTTAAAATATTCAACGGTACAACCGATGTTTTTCTCATCTGCCCATCTTTAATTGGAAACAGAAGGGTTTCACATTGCAATGTAAATTTAGTATAGTTTTAGAGGGGTATTTCACATTAATATTCAAGGACCCGACCGTAATATATTTAACAGCTTTTATTGTAGCGTAACCGAGTGTAAATGTAATTATTCTTAACAGTATAAACTTGTTTGGAAATAATTAGCATACGATATTCAGGTTTCTAGGTTTTCGGTATGAATGCGAATATACATAATACATAAACTGTAATTTGAGAGCATGATATTTCGTCCTACAAAATTGAGCTTAAAACTTAATTGTTTTAATATTAACGATTAAAAAATCTAATATCAATCTACTATATAAAAATAAGTCGGGTTTTCCTTCCTGAGGCTATAACTCCAGAACGCACGAACCGATTTCCACGGTTTTGCATTCGTTGGAAAGGTCTTGGGCAACGTGAGGTTTATAGCAAAGAAAATAAAATAAAATATATCTTTATTATCTCTTACAAAAACAGTACTTAAAATAAGGGTTACATAACGTTGTGGATATTCGATGATTAGAAGAAATAATAATCTATATTGAAATTAAATACATTTGTGGTCGTACTGGAAAACTTTGTGAGAGACTGGTGCCTGAGATAGGTTCGATAGAACCTGTATTACAGGTCACCAGGCCCACCACTCGGTTTGTTGGAACTTACAAAAAGTGGCCAAGTGCGAGTCGGACTCGCCCATGTAGGCTTCCGCAGCAATTGTTCATATGAATTAGTTTATGACGTATTATAAAAAAACTACTTGATAGATTTCGTTCAAACCAATTTTCGTTGTTAGTTTTTATGGTTATGTACAATATATATTTTTTCTAGATTTATCATCCTCTTATTTTAGAAATTAGAGGGGGGGGGACACTCTGTTTTCCACTTTGGAAGAGTCTCACGTCCAAACTATTAAGTTTAGAATTAAATGATGTTAGAAACATTGTTATGATTTTTGAAGACCTATTCATAGATACCCCACACGTATGGGTTCAATCAAAAAAAAGTTTTTAAGTTTCAGTCCTATGTATGGGGACCCCCAAATGTAATTTATTTTTTTCCAATTTTTTTATGAAATCTTAGTGCGGTTCACGGAATACATCTATTTACCAAATTTCAGCTTTATAGCTCTTATAGTTTCGGAGAAAAACGGCTGTGACATACGGACGGACGGACGGACGGACGGACGGACGGACGGACGGACGGACGGACGGACGGACGGACATGACGAATCTATAAGGGTTCCGTTTTTGCCATTTGGCTACGGAACCCTAAAAATGATTACAATAAGCAAAATAGAATTAAATAATCCAAAATTGCGGGAAAGTGTAAAACACGGGCGAAGCCGCAGGGCGGAAAGCTAGTTTTTTATATTTATAAGCTTCTTGTTTCCCAAATAATTAAAATAAAATGAAACCATTTCCTGAAATATGGTGTGTAAAGCCTTCGGCTTACCTATAACCTAACCTTAGCTAGCATATTTAATACTCAGACACGTGGTAAATTAACATTTAATGCCGCATGTATACCAGGAATTGTGTCACAAAATCAATGAAAAAGGCCAATATTCTAATACGGATCGTTGATTACTTTCTCCTTGGCCGAAAATAGGAATTCAATCGTTGTTACACGACCTACAAGTGTGTAAATATTTAACTTAACACATTACGCACTTGGCATACCTCCTACGAAATCGACAGTGATATTTGTACTTATGTTTTTAACATGTACACAATAATAATAAAAAAAATCTCGTTACAGTACCGCTATAGGAATTCTCGTTAGAGATGTAAAATTAAATACTTTTTTTTCTTCATTGCTTCGTGAGAACAAATTGAATTACGAGCTAGCATAAAGCCATTAAGAGTTTAATAACGTTGGCTACGCGCATACACCAATGCCCCGTTTACCAGTTCACTAGACCCATTCATAGAGAAATTAACCTAGATTCACGATTACCTAGCCAGTAGGAACGGAGTCTGTACACAGTTTACACACAATCTAAACTCACACGAAACTGGTCGTTATGCTGCGGAAGATATGGTCCGAACTGGAGTGAATGTATTTTGTGACAAACATGTATATAGGTCATAGGGTCCTGTGACGTCACTGTGCCATCTCTTTCATTTAGCGAAGTAATGAAAGGGAGAGAGTTCATTGAAAATTCATACAAAGAGGGCTGTTGGCGCAATAAAGATGCATAAAGCATAACGAGATAGCTTTAATACCGTTAAGCCTTTGGAGCTATAAGGGTTAGGGATTGCGAATGCCTTCGAGACGGGAAATAAATCTCAGAGGAAACTGCAGTAGTTTTTATACTGAAAAGGTTTTAAGGTTTAAAGATTTTTATTGTCATCAAAGACAATTGTCACTTATGAGATAAACAATTTAAAATATTATACTGATTATATGTTCCCAAGGGAATTCTCTATAGTCGTGAGAGATTAGACTTTTATTCAGCACGCTGGCCAAGTGCGGGTTGGTGAATGACACACGTCTTTCAAATTCCTCAAAGTTCTCAGAACATGCCGGTTTCCTAACGATGTTTGTCTTCACCGTCAGAGGTGCGCGGCATGGTATGAACCCACGACTAACTTAGCTAACACGGCTCTCAGCCTCTTTTCGGCTCACGATTTAGATAACAAAAAATATGTTTCATAGTTAGGTTATAACGAGAACCAGCATTTTATTTATGTACTGTATTAAAACTGACATTATTCGAAACGCCTTGAAAATTAATATGCAAGTAGATAACAAAGTTGATAACGATACCTTTACATTTGACTGCACGTAAAGTGAGGGTCTAATTGGAAAGAACTTGGAGGTTCGATTTCCGCAGTGCAACAAATGTAAAACCTACTGCAGATTTGTTCCGAGTTTAGGTATTTTACAGAATATATCAAGTAACGGTACGTTCACACGGAGACACGATTTCCCGAATCTTATTTTCATCGGATCTGGAAAAAACCGAATGTTGTATTCATGTGCGGTACGTTCACACGGAGACACGATTTTCTCTACCGAATCGGTTTTTTGCAGGATTCGGTTTAGTGGCATAAGCATTTCAATGAAGGAGTTCACACATGCATTCGGTTTCAAGACACGACAAAAAACCGAATCTTGCTGAAATTGACATCCGATTTTGACTACAAACCGATCCTGTATCTATGAATAGGTCTTTAAAAATCATAATAATGTTTCTAACATCATTTAATTCTAAACTTAATAGTTTTAGACTTGAGACTCTTCCAAAGTGGAAAACAGAGTGTCCCCCCTCCCCCTCTAATTTCTAAAATAAGAGGATGATAAATCTAGAAAAAATACATATTGTACATAACCATAAAAACTAACAGCGAAAATTGTTTTGAACGAAATCTATCAAGCAGTTTTTTTATAATACGTCATCAACTATTTCTTATAAACAATTGCTGCGGAAGCCTACATGGGCGAGTCCGACTCGCACTTGGCCACTTTTTTAAACCTTGAGGCTAGATTGCATTGTGGCGCTGGCCTAAGAATAGGGGTTTGTATATGAGAAGACGGCCAGCAACATCACCGTGTATTGTCATAATCATTTATCACCGCCAAGTACCTAAGTATGGTTATTTTACCTTTCTTGTGACTTATAATAGGTTCTATTGAGGAGATTGGGTTCCCAGCAGTTGGACGTAATACGGTTCGTTAAAATGATAATGATGCGACGTGAACGGATGTTCATAACACTGAAAAACCTACAAATTACATTAATTAAAGATAATTAAGAACGTAATATATAATTATCTTTATAAGATATGTTGTGTTTCTTTGATGGTTTTTTTTTATAAAAACAATAAAAAACGTACTCGTAAGAAATAATTACCTTTATTAGGGGCCGTCCATTAATCACGTGAGGTCGTTTTTCTCATTTTTTGACCCCCCCTCCCCCATGGTGATATTTGGTGAGGTTTGGGACCACACCCCCCCTCCCCCCCATGGATCACGTGTATTTTTTTGGAAGTCTATGTAAATACTATTTTGGACTGGAAAAAAATATTTAAAAAATGGAGTTTTGATTCGAAAAACATTTATATGTATTCGCAATAAAATTAATGAATAATTAATTAATGTTCTCTTCGTCCCACGGAGTTGCAAGACTTTCATTTAAGGTTACAAGTAGTAAAGCTTCTTCTTCACTGGCGGTTGTTTTTGGAAAAGAGGTTTGTGACATATTAACTTCGGTTTCGTCAAGCCACTCGGCACCATCATCCTCGCGCACTACGCTGAGAACCTCCCTCCCTCGTCGCGTGATTATACGCGTGGGCCGAACAGTTTTAGTTTCGTGGGCAGTATGGTGCCCATGGCACTCTTTTGCTCTTTTTTTAGTGCAGAAGTACTGCCCACACTGCTGACATATTCTTTCCATAAGAAGCTTACGATCCTTCTGCAGGCTACGGCAATACAGGTCATAAGGCATTCTCAGAAATAGCGCATTTTGACAAAAAAAAATTAATACACGTGATGTCTAATGAGACCCCCCCTCCCCCCTCGTGATGTTTCGTGATGTTTTCCGTACCCCCTCCCCCCCCTTTTGAGCCTCACGTGATTAATGGACGGCCCCTTAGGTAAGTAGGTATATTTGTTTCTTTGATGGTTTTATTTATGAAAACAAAAAATGTCAGGTTTATGATTAAGGCCGAGAGTTTAGAGCCTTGGATTCCACGGTCAAGCTCCGCAGCACAAACTGCAAGCCTAACCATCACCACCAATAATGGATCAATGAAACCGCGACTGAATGAAACAGAACTAACAAATTAAGTTCAAGGACACTGCAAATAAAACGTCCTTTTAAACACTTCAAAGGCATTTTCTAAGCAAAATAAGAATAACACACTGATAAATAAATTATCGATAAATAACGAAGGTCTAAGAAAGCTTTGTCGCTCATGAAGGTAACAACAGTTTACATAACACACAGATAGCGTAAACGATTGAAGGTTACGGAAAATGTTACATAAGGTAAAAAAATATACATATTTAATATTCAATAGATGTTGATAATAATTTAATAAGTACTAGATGTTGCTGTGTGAATTGTACAGCAATATTTATTTATAATTCGATTTAATATGGCTTTCCTTCAACATTGAATGATAAATGAGAGTCAAGCTAATTTTAAACTACATAACTGTAAATATAAAAGGTTCATACCTAGGATAGTCATTCCGTTCTGCAACCCCGAAACGCAAATCACAACTCAGCTGAGAGTACTTTAAGCAAGAGCAGAGCACCGCACGACCGCTCGCCTAGAAGCCCGAACAGCGTGTGACCTCGAACAAGCAGGGAGGGAACACACCCCCGACGCGTTGGGGTGGGGGACGTGATCACGTGACGTCACACGGTCGACGACCGACGATGTGGGTCAGCGGGGTGGCCGATCTACAGCCACTTTTCAAGCAATACCGCCTTTGTGTAGCGTCACCTTACATAATTCAGAGTGATCTGCATTCATTGTTTAGTTATGTTGACGCTATGAGTATGAGTACCACACACACATCCACAGCGTTAAACACATAGGTACGAAGCCTTAATACTCATAGTCTAATATTGCCTGCGTCAATCATTTAATATCTTACCAAGAATTAAGTAATATTTTCTGTAAACACAATGAAAAACCGCAGTACAATATCCGTTCAAATAAAGTGAACAAAATCGATATGAGAAAATTGCTTGGAATAAAATTGAACCGCAGAAGAAACAACCAAATAACAAAGTCGAAGTAATTTCATGCTGCATGGAACTTTATCTGAACAAAAGGCAATGGCAATGTCAAGCCGGCTCTTGTTCCGTTCACAAGACAAGACTGAAGGCTTTCTTATTTAAGTTTCTGATCAAGGTAAGTTTGGTTGTTGGAAAATGCAATATGTGCAGTGCGGGATTTACTTCTCTGACAAAAAAAGTGATTTGAGTTACATATTGGTCAATTGTTTAAACTTAAACTTGTCCTCTTTTACTGTAGCTCATAAATCTTGCAATAAATGTAAATGTATTATTAGTAGGTAGTAGTATATGTAAATTGTGTGTAGGTATTTATTACTATGATTAGTATTTATTATTAGTTATCTCTTCTGTATTAAGTTTTCTAATGTAGTTGTTATGTACACTATCTCCCCACCTTGTAAATGTTTTTTTTCTTTATGTCCAGGTTTGCTGTAAGAAAACTCTTTAAGGGTTAAGCACACCCATTGTGTATGTTATTTTATTTGTTAAATGTTTTAAATGTAAATTTGTGTACTTACAATAAAGTATTTTTGATTTGATTTGATTTGATTTGATAAATCAAGAAATGTCTTCAGTTCAACATAATCAGGAAAAATAATGAGATATTTGTTTTGAAATAGTAGAAAAATTCCGAGTTACCAACGTAGCCTCATTGCGCATACGCAAACACGCAAACAGATGAAGACAATGGCACAAAGAGATGAATCATAAGGAGTACGAAACACTAGCATTGAGGATAATCTTTATGTACATGTGCAGTCGAGATATCTTTATTGATACAATAAGAATCGTTTTATGTTATCAATTAAGAGAATTTCACTTTACATGGTGTTTTATTTATGGCACGACTTGGAAAGTTTTTTTGCGTGAGCAAAGGTCTATTGATATTGTTATATTTCAAATTACAATTGAAACCATAAGGCAGCAGTGTGGTGCCAGCGTAGGACTACTATATCTCCATCGAGGAATTCGAGTTTATACAAAATATAGATTATGATACAGAAATAGTGCGAAATAATGCGGTATACCATATCTGATAAACCGCAATATTAACATACTTACTACCTATGTAGAATCAGATAATTAATATCTGATTGGTAAAACTGAAACCTGATACAAGACTTGCAATATGAAACTCTATTTACTTGACCTAAATAAGCTTTCGAGGTATCTATAGGGTGGTATCATATCCACAATCCGCATAGTATATTGTACGAATAAAGATACAACTTAGTTACTTATGATAATCTACGAAATTGTATTAAAATGATGTTCTTTTTTATATACAAGTAAATATTATTTGCTGAATAATTCACATGGTCAATATCCTAGCCTAGCCCTCGGGTAAGCTCGAAACTTTTGTTACGATTTATAATATACTAAGCTAATAGAATATACGAGTATGTACCTAGATAGATTTTTTATCATAGAAAACATTCAGAACACCCGGAACAACAAAATGCAGATTTTTATTGTGTAAAATTGAACAAATAGGCGATTTGAGCTCTCTTTATAAGCCAATATGTTAAAACATAGCATAAACAACACACAAAATATATAAATCATGTACAATATAACAAGATATTTCAATATATTTTAGTAACTAAAGATATTTGTCTTTGACAAAGGAAAAAAACAATTGTTTCAACATTATATACAGGCCCAAGTTACAATAGGTAGTTCAAATATTGAAGAACGTAAATAAACTGAGTAAGATATCAATGACGTCATTTATCATAGAGAATTACTAGTACGTATTCAACTATTGTATAATGTAAGCATTAGCATTCGCAAAAAATAAACATTTAAAGCTACAAAACCGCCGTAAAAGGTGAATAATGTAGGTAAAAACTAATCTTTGAGGCCAGTAACCGTGGCATTGAGCGTTTTAATTCAATAAAATTAGTCATCATAGAGTAAGGCCTTGTATCTTCATAAGAAGATTTATACAACGTCGGCAACTTGTAATCCATACAATTTTGGTCGCTGTAGTGCCTAGGACATTCATCAATACACTAACTAGTCAAAGGTTGAAACTAACTCGTAGTGTCTAGAAAAACCTAACATAGGATTTAAGACGCTACTAACCATGTAATGTACCAAATTTTTTACCAATAAATGCTATCTATCTATCTATCTATCACGCCTTTTTCCTCCACCACAAATAAAATAGCAAGGTAAAGAACAGGTCATAGATTGATAAGATTTTAATAGGCAACGAAGAAGTTGGGAAATTCATAGCCGTAGGTTTGCATTCGTCAATAAGAAAGAAGTTATGCTTGGCATTACGTGTAAAATTATGAAACAAACAGAAAACAGTGACGACTGACTTTACATTTTGCCTAGCGATCTATTTTAGCTAATGTAAGTTATACGATCCCTAATGCGAAAACAAAGACGAGCTCGCAGGGAGAATTAATTTATCATTTACCTGTCTGATGTTTACCTGCTCACATAAAATATAGGAAAGCGATTAACTTTATCTATGTTTGCTTACATTATGCTTCGCTTTTATCAATGTGAAACCTAAATATTGAGATGGGTAATCTTTAGGTTTACGCTGAACCGTGTAAACTTGTAACTTTCACATTTCTATAGCATCCACGGATGACCAGCGCTGATAGAGTATGTAATTTTATTTTAACAATAAGCTATTTTTTTATATACATATCGTAGTCTTAGATTTTACTTTGAATAACTAATATCTATAAGAGACGATCTTTACCAATCTAAATCAATCTGCAGTATGGCAGTTATAAAATGTCCAAGTAATCTTTAGGATTTTTAAATTATAGTCAAGAAAATATTTACACAATAATTAAAGGAAAATTAACTACAGTTAAAATTCACACAAAATTATCAAATTGACTATTAAATATAAATTAAAGACGTTTTTACATGCGAAACCATTGTTTTGAAAGGAACCAGTTGCACCTATAGCTATAAAAAACACTTTTATGGATATAGGTATGTATAAAAAACAGGTGTATCTATAGACAATCGTAAAATCACAATAACAATTCTATTGTTGATTTAAGGGACAAACCTATTGCAAAATGTGATCGTGAACAAAAACTACTGGCTAGGAATTATAGTTGATAATAATAGTGGAAGCTGAACAATGTCAATAAAGAATATAATAGTAAGTCGTTATTGTCGTAAAATATAAACATAGCACAAGAACAATTATTTATTGCAATCATATAATTATTATTACAAATTATGTAACATTTATGATGTTATGTCATCATCATTATAGTAACTGAACTTCGTAGTTGATGAGTAATAAAACATCTTTATTATTTATCTTGATATTTTTTTAATAGTTTTAAATACTAGGTCTTCCAATGACAGACATTATGCCAAAAATAAACTAATGTATTTAATATAAAGTGTTTACAATAATATACTAAGAGCCCGTGATGGCCAGACCTTCCTTTAATTCACAAGCGTGAAAATTCTTTCATGTGTATGTCTAACATAGGTAAGAATAACCCCCAAACATGAAACCTGGATCGTGGTTCCTTTGGGAGATAACAGGTAAAAGGTTGTTATCTCCCAAAGGAACCGCGATCCAGGTTTCATGTTTGGGGGTTATTCTTACCTATGTTAGACATACACATGAAATAATTTTCACGCTTCAGAATTAAAGGAAGGTCTGGCCATCACAGGCTATTAGTCTATACTAAGAGCCCTGTCTGGCTAGACCTTCCTTTAATTCTGAAGCGTGAAAATTATTTCATGTGTATGTCTAACACAGGTAAGAATAACCCCCAAACATGAAACCTGGATCGTGGTTCCTTTGGGAGATAACAGGTAAAAGATTGTTATCTCCCAAAGGAACCGCGATCCAGGTTTCATGTTTGGGGGTTATTCTTACCTATGTTAGACATACACATGAAAGAATTTTCACGCTTGTGAATTAAAGGAAGGTCTGGCCATCACAGGCTCTTAGTCTATAAATTAACATAAGAGATCAAATATTACTTATACAGTCGAATAGAAAAGCGGGTTAAAAACTGACATGTGACAGTTAAAACTGCAACTGCATGTAAATGCATGCACGTCAAGAAAATGCAGTAAGTATCTTCTGAAGTGATCGTCAAAATACCTCCCTATAAACTCTAGATATATTCCAAAACATGATTTCTTGAAAAACAGGGGTCGAACAGGGTTGCGTGCTGAAACCTCTCTGAGTATTACAAATCGTTTAGGAATTCCGATCGTTAGATTGGTGATTGATGTTATGTCTTACGTAAATGATATTCATTTTTATGGGTAATCGTGTACTCTTGAATTTCAGGACAAAAAGGAATTGCGAGTCAATAATGCAGCACGGAACCTTTATTCGACAGGGATCGAAGCAAAATGAGGTAATGCTCTGATTTATTCCCATGTTTTCTAACCTTCTAACTAAACCCTAGGCTACTTCGACTACTTTAAAACTGAAATCACCTAAATCAGCCAGTAATAACAACGATAAGTGATTTTTTATAGGAGTATCACTATAGCAGAATATGAATTTGCGTAGTTTTAATTAATCATATTGAAAAAGAGATTACAATAACTAGGTTAGGTCATACTAACATACATTCTGGAGTAAAAAGAAAACTTTTGGCATAAAACGTATAATGTAAAAATTGTAATGGATTAGCATGTCTAAGTAACATTAAGAAATGCGCGAGCATGTAACGACTAACACGTGTGTTTCAAGGTCTATTCGTCATTTTAAAGTGCGTGACCTGCACGGTGATGACTTATTAAAGGCAAGGTAAGACGAGAAGAAGATCGCATAAGCAAAGCACCCTTACTTACGTTCCTATTGCTGAGACATGGATTTATCTCTAGATGAGACAGATAATTCTCTATTGATAAAAGAGATTAGAGCTTAATTCATCACGCTGATAAATGTCATACATAATGTACTTCGAACCATTTTAAGTTCTTCAACACGCCAACGTCAAAGCACATTGCGTACATTTTTTATACAACCGATGTTACATGCCATTACAGGGGATCATCAATAGATCCCACTACCTATAGGTCTTCGAGAATTTGGTATAATTACCTCGTTCACGAGTTATATTTAGCAAATAGATAGCAAGTGAAGAAATGAGGGCAAACTAAATGGCAATTTTATATGACGAGCACATCATAAAATACTTTAAATGAACTTTTTTACAGATACTATCAAAATGTATATGTAACTTTAAGATAATGATGCTATGCTCATACAATAATATTTATTTGGAGATAGCTCATTTGACCATAAACAAGTTAGATAACGCTATCCATATAACACTAATCTAGGTACTTTATCGTTTTGTTTAACCCAATTGTGTATGTTTATGGTATGATGACTTTACGGGTGACATCATATATTGTATACTCAAGACCTGTATAATAATTGCCACAAATTTCCAAAAATTAACAAGTCGCTACTGATTACAGAACACTGAACAAACTGTTATAAAATATAAATATGTAACACAAAATTATAGAATGTAAGAACTAAATTAAGTTATTCACGTCACATGTTCAATTTGATTATGTTGTTTTATAGCTAGGAATGTGATTTACCGGAGTATTATCGTAAATGTACTGATGTCGAAGGCATGCTGACGTAATGTATGAAGTAGCCAGTTTCAATAATATTGAAGCACGGAACATAGAATAGACACAGCATCGAGTTACTATTATTTCAATCTTAGCTTTAGGGATGCATTCATGCAGAAAAATAAAGTTTTAATTTATAAATATCATATTTATGATTACCTGTAAGGTATTTATTTGTGTGCCTTTGTAAAGTATTTTACATTTTAGCGAGTACAACAGGAAAAACACTGACTTTACCAAAAAATGCTGACGTATATTCAGTGCCCTTTATTCGTCAACATTTCATTAATTTTAACATTTCGCTACAAAGAGGTAGTAGGTAATTCAAGTGTGTTCAAAAAGCTGATGTCATTGTCCCAAGTACAAGCTAAGTCAAGGCTAAGAACTACTGACTATTTTATACTCTAATGTTTATTATTTGGCAAACAAATTTCATTCTTTGCATAATTTGTATTATGGAAATCTGAGTCAGTATTCCCACGTAATTCAAGATGGTCTCAGTAATTGTGTTGTAAGCACATGTTTTGAGAAATATGTACAGAGCAAAGCAAAACAAAATAAAAATTGAAGTAAAATTAAGGCTTTGCTATATTGTATTATCCATTCAACGTTATAAACTAAATAATATGAAATGTGTACTGTAAAGAATGACGTCATTGGCATTGGTTAGAATACCTATACTGCGACGGGCAAGGATTGTCCGAACCGAATGGTGAACAAGTGGAATAGAAAATACACACACCATCATGTCTTAGGGTCAAAAACAAGTTTCCAGATAAGTCATTGGTACTCTGTACGAGTTCAGAAAGAACGTACTTACTTAGTACGTAATTATGAAAATAAAAATAAATAAGATTATATTAACAGATAAAGGAACCTATTATATGTCGTGATAATATGCCCTATTCAAGGTCAGGGAATGTCTGGGCGACACCACCGTTCGCATTTTTTGATACTGTCACGCAAGGCAAACACCACGATACCCGTGTACGCTAAATTAGACAAAGTTATCACAATAGTACATTATGTACTATTGTGATAACTTTCAACGACTTTTACTTTTTAACGTAGGTATGCGTAGTTCATGATTTCTAAAGAAGATTACCGTCTGTTAAGGGGTATGTATGGCAAAAAGACACGAAAAATACAATGATTTAACTTAACCCGGGAAAATAATTATAAGTGTGCGTGCACATACACAGTTGTTTCAAAACATGTTTTAAAGCTGTGATAATAATACTTGGTCAAATAAGTATAAGTAAATATATATAGTATGTATAAAAAACTGAAAATATACTTTTTTTTTTCATTCCTGTTATAGATGTGGCATGTCTCAAAGTATTAAATGTAATCATCCAATTGCTGGATCGACCTCCTCGGCCGCATTAATCTGATATAGTCGTTTGCGGTTTGTCGTCATACACTTTGGAGGCTTCCACACGGCCGTAGAAGCCCCGGCGGATTTGTGGCATTATTAAGTAATTTTGTTTATTCTAGAACCATCTAAGACGTACAATGTAAAAGTACAATTGAACTTTCTAAGACGTACAATTTAATAGTATAATTTATTTTGATTGATACCCGTAGGCCTTGAAGTAATTGTAGTAATGTTGCGGTTAGATGATAAATCAATATAATAATTGCATTTGATAATAGTACATTTATCAACCTTGGTTTAATAATGTTGCGGTTAGGTGATAAATCAATATAATAATTGCATTTGATAATAGAACATTCATCAACCTTGGTTTAACTAGCATTGCTGATACAATGTTATTGAATTGATCATCTTTAATGCAGCAATCATCAAGTGTAAACAACAATAATCCTTTTGTAATAAATAGGTAGATACACACGCGATTTTTGCAGAAAGATAATTAACATGCTAATATAACATAAGCTAAATATTAAAGACATAAATTCATTTTGGGATAAACAGGAAATCCTCGAACCTTTCGTTACGTTGAACCGCTCGCCGATCCGTATATGAATTTATCAAACGACAGTTTTTATATAAAAGACAAAAAATATAATCCTTAAGAAGTAAATGTAATTGATCATTCACGGTATCTGTGCTGTGCGCTGCCAACGACACAGGGTAACGGTAACCGCACCACAAAGCGAATGCATTTCACAAGCCACTGGTTCAGCACTGTACTAATTTAACCGCCAATCAACTTCAGCTGCTTCATGCAGGCCGTCATATTTAACAGTAGCCATCATCCTATAATTGAGGTACAGTTCATTTTAACGCAAAATAATAATAGGCTACGACTACGAGAGGTCGTGTGAAATTGCAAAATTACACATATAAATATAATAACTATAGAATTAAAATAAGATTGTGGTGTATTTGTCCTTGCTGTACATCAAGATTGAAATGTGGCTGGTACGAAACAGTATGAATAAATGCAGATAACAGTGGAAATCGCAGAAAATATTTGAAAGCCTTTACCGAAAATGTTACCCGTGGGATCTTAAAACAAAGGACAATCTCGACCACCCCATAAAAGATCGCACACACAGACAAGTCTGGGATGTTTCAGATGTAATAGAAGATGTGGCAAAACAGAATAAGGACCAAAAGAGAGCTGGTAATACTCAAAGATAAGTCCAATAACATAAAACAAAATGGAAATAAGAAGCGAGACAAGATGTCCTTGTGATTTTATCGTTCCAATGTGCAAAAGACATTGAAACAACTTAAAAGGATTAATCGGTGACATCATTGATGTAACAGCAAAGTGCCTTACAATGTAATGATAAAATAATAACATTCGAATATTCAAATACCAATAAGATGTCGAAAAATGTGTAAGCAACAAACATAAGGCGAAATATTCAGTTAACCTACAAAACAGACTTTACATTGGGCTTTAGAAATAGATAACATCAATAACTGTAAATATTAAGTAAACGTCGAAAACAATAGCAAAATTTCCATATTTGTTAAATAAATGAACGGTAATCTGACATAATGCCACGAAAGGGCAATGACCCAAATGCAATAATGGCATTCGCCACGTCACATCCTGGTGAAGCTGCTCAATATGCAGAGAGCAGGAGCGGACTACTCATAAACAGACTAACCATTAAAATTCTGCGCACGAAACTAATTGGGAACTGATTTAAATTATGTTAAGGCATATCGAAAACGAAGTAAATTATCAAACAAAAGTAATTAATTGTCAATTTTTAAGTTCCATAAAAATTTATAACATTTTGATTGTACAATTACCGTCGGCGCACACGAGCCACAGCCACAAACGCCGCCACGAGAAGCTAGAAGCGTGAAGCGTGTGGCCGCCACCGGCGCGCGGCGTCAACCGTGTGCGGCGAGTCCATATAAAATGTATGAAAATTACAGGAAATATGCCAGTGGCGGCGTGTGGCCGGTGGCTCGTGTGCGCGAGCCCTTACATTTCATTTGTGAATGTGTGATGAGTATAAGATAATAGGTTGAGGATAGTAGTCTAACTTCTTAATTATAATTGTCATTAATTCTTCACACAGCCCATACAGTTTTCACTAAAACTTTTCATCGGCTCTTCCATAAAACACTCATAAATATAGCACTTCTCGTCACATAACAAGCTAATATTTGAGGCATTCTATCAGTAAATTACTGAATTAGAGAACTGAGCAGAGTTTCAGATTTTTACGAAAAGCAATTTTGGATAGCTGTATACTTTACTAAGATTGTAGTACTCAGAAATGGTGAACAAACGAAAACGAACAGGCCATTACGGAGTCATTAGTTCCAGCGGCACAGATAAAAAATATGAGGACACCGCAACACCTTCAACTTGAAGTGGAGTAGTTTATTTAACAAATTTCGCGCAAGATCGTTTAATATCTCCCATTGAAAATTACAGGTTTGTGTTCAAATAGTTAAAATGTTCGACCAAAGATAACAGTAAAATTAACGATGTGGGTCAATAAACTTAAGTCATCGTGTGTTACGCTTAACCACATCGTTATTAGTGTTTAAACACTTGCTTGTGGTGAAGAGAAACATCATGAGAAGACTGGTCAGGTTGGCTTCAGACGTAGTCTCAAGATTCAGACAAACAACCTACTAAGCAGAGAGGATAGGTGAGATCTTTGGCGACCCTTCTCCATACAAAAATCATTCTTTGTTTATAACAATTAGGTATACAAAAAATATGCAGTTTGAGTGCTTATAATCTCTTCACTATGTATTGTATAAATACAAGCCTCTACTTTATCGTATCTTATGTACCTACAGTCGCGAACAGAGTGAACGACCTAACCCTACACAGGCGCGTTCACGTAAAAGGTACCTAAGTGGTACCGTCTAGTATGCGTTTATACAAGCTATGCTAATAAACCAGATAATTAATTTAAATCTAGAACGTTTTCTAAACGGTAAGATAAATGCACCCAGCATTTGCCTAGCAGGCTAGCATGGAGGATACTTCGGTTGTTATTTAAAATGGCATTTGTAATATCAACTTTTTACACATGAGACTCATCACATCAAAACACTTCGCTGATTTTCTCATTTTTTTTTTGTAGAATTCGAACTGTTTTGTTCGAAAGTTTTACTTTATCGCCAATTTGTTCTGGGTTGAGAATAAAGGTGCACGGTGATAAATATAATGAAACCATTCCGTCAACATTTGGATGCTTATACACGCAGCGTTTAATCAGAATGCGTGACACGATGATCGGATGTACAACGACCCGAGGAGTCACGGGTCAGTCCCTATCAGGAATTGAGTCACTGAAGCTACCAACTTTTACCATACCTATACATTTACAAAAGTATGTTTGGAAAAATATTCTTCAGGTGTCTTTATGCTCTAGGTATTTTTAGAAAAACAGAAATACATTTCTAAGTTATACTTTAAAACCTTTCAGTATTTATGAAAGCCTTATTAATAAAATTTGTAAAGTACCTTTGTTTCTTTTACTGTTTCAATACCTGAACGAAAGAACAAAGAAAATTGGCGATTTGTTCAAAATCTAGATACAAACAACAAGATATACATCTTAAACCGGATAATTCTCAATGAAACTGACCAGGATGTGTAGTCAAACGCGTGAATAATATAAAATGTATTGCCTTAACTACTTACAAAAACAAAACTGAGTATAACTTAAGAGACCGGAAGCAAAGCGATAGAATGGATAACATACCGTCAGCTGTTAAATCCAGGGTGACAGATTTTAATGCACTTAATAAAAAAAACACTTCCACACGCGGGAAAGCTCGAAGTTTGTAACAAATGGGCAACGCGCGACTGCCGCTCTCCAAACCGGAATGGCAACTGATGAGAAAAACTAGTTGTAAAGTTGCAATACGTCAAACACCTGCCGCCTGAATCAAAGTGGATCTTAAGCCGAACAGATTTAGGATGGATTCAGGTTACATTCAGGTAGGCTCGAGGCTTGTGTAGGCTGCAGGTAAATGCAGTTTTGACATTACGACCCACGCATTAAGACCGGTTGGTTTTTGCTTAGCATATCTAGCATTTATTTATGGTAAATTTAATCCATGGAATATCGACACATATGAAAGTAGGGTTTCATAAGTTGGATTTCAATCCTATTCTTTGATTAAAATTTCCATTAATTTTTGAAATTTTAGAAACTCCAGAGAAATTCACTGTGATACAAGAAACTTCAACATTTTTTTAGATAAATGTCTCTTTTAAAAATTGTTAGTGTTAACCTAAATTAAGAGCGTTCACATGGACAATATTTACATTTACAATTTATTTAACGTACTAGGTAAATTACTACCTTCACCTTCAAGGTTGCTAAGATCTTAAGTACTTATAGCTGCGTATTTCCAAGTTAAATGTTAAGAAATAATGAGACCCTAGTGATTTCTATCAATATCAATGTGGGTCAAATAACTACACGCTTATTGAGTATCTACTTAAGGCTTAAGTAGGTTACTCTTGTAACGACTCAGTAGTAAGGAAGTACACCAGACTACATTACATAATTATCAGGCACTAACTGAACAATAATGCCCAAGTTAAAAAAAGTCTCTGAGGTATATGTTATATATTTAATTACTTATAGGTTTGTATTAAATTATTTTGGACCTTAGAAAAGTGTGAAAAATACCGTAACTAAGAACGATTAACAGATGTACAACAATCTTTTCTATGACCCACCAACAACTTTCTTCAATTTCCTACAACCTTTCCTTTAGTGAATCGCTCCCAATCGTGGCTCAAGTTTTCGAAACCAACCGTAGCGTAGGTTGAATAAAAGGTAGGTACTATCTACGAATAGTATTCATAGGGCCAACTACCTAAGGCTTTCTCTGGCTGAGTAGTAAATGGGCGAAAGTCGTTGTATAACAAAGTGCGAGTGAGTATAGGTAAGTAAGTTCAAATAATACCTACTTTGAAGGTATATAGTAAGATAATTTAATGTGATAATCTAACTAAAGAATATCATCCTTATAAGTCATATTCATGGAGAAAAATCCAGAGTTTCGCGTCGGGGTTTGAACCTATGACATCCGTAATGGAAGTCGAGTATGCTCCTACTTAACCAACACGGCTTTTTCTATATGTACCTTAAGAACTAACTCATTAGTGCCTCAAAGTTAAAACCTACTCTTACTCACGTCATCTCACAATCACAAGTTACGCAAATGATTTTAATTGGTATGAATTGCTTTTGTACCTTTCCAGCAAAGCAATTAGCACTAAGCTGTCGTGTCCTTAGAACAATTAGATACTGCGCACGAGTATTGTACGAGGTGCGACTTTTCATCCGTAAACTAATTCCATAATTTACTTGACAAATACATAATTATGAAAATGGAAACGAAAGTTTATTTATTTCTAGTATTTATTTGTCTTCTAAGTAGGTTTATCTTAAACTCGGTAATCAATTTTACAGCCTATTTTAATAGTAAATGCTATGTTATTTTCTTAGAGATCGTACGATAGTTATGCGTAATATAGGTCGAACATACAGAATATTAGATAAGTATCCAAAGTGTTCACTTAATTGGCGTTCAATTCAATAAGATCCTATAATACTTGAAAAATATATTTTAAATGAGTAGTATGAGTACCAGCCAAAATGTTATGTTAATGCTGACATCTTTAAAATTAAACCAACATAAATATATTTACAAACCGAATCAAACAATACTAAGTACAAAGCTGAGAGTTCAGATAAAGACCTAAAAAACCAATAAATGCCATAAACGGCACCCAACCTCCAATGAATGAACATTCTATTTTTAGACTTGTGCAGGGATTAAACGTGAATGGGCCCCCCACCCGTCGGAAATAGGTCACTGTGTCATGCCATGACGTAGGATGACGTCACAACGCATCTCAGGTGAAAGTAGGTCACAGTGCTCCTGCAGGGGGAGAGGGGTAGGATCTGGAGGCCAAGGGTCACAGGGATCTGGACAAGGGAAAACCAAAGACGTTTTAACCACGGGACACGTTATTCGGACCTTATCACTTTGTACTCCTATGCCACAAGTTTGGTCAGTTGACTATACGTTCATTGAAATATCTATAATAGGTGTTGCAGTAATATTGCTATAAAAATCGAAATAATCCAAGAAGTAGCCTAGTAGTAAGAAGTTCTACTAAGAAGAAAAATGGACAAGCCGACTGCCACACCTGTAATTTTCGATAGGTAGATTTAATCGACGAGTTAAATAATTGTGCGAAAGTGGCAATGTTATGTGGAAGTCAAACAACATAAAAAAATCCCTCGGACACCGAAAACTGGGTTAATTGTGATTTCTTTAATTTATCTAGCATGACAGTCATGTCCGGTGGTCAAAATGTCTTTGGGTAGAACGCATACTTACCTCCTGAGTATTTACTCAGGGGAAATAGGTTTATCGGGAGATTGGCTCTTGACGTAAACTATTGAAAGTATTTGCTATTTATAGGACAGGAAAATCCTTTTCTCGGGGCAAATAATATTTTGTGTTGGCGTATGAAAGGTCAGAGGGAAGGTATGAAGTAAGTACATGTATTATGCATCGTAGTTTTACATTTCATTCGCACCAACTACCTACATAGGTACACTGAGCTTGAGCCTAGATGTGAATTAAAGGGAAACTGCGATTACTAACCGGTCTGATAACCGTGGTGATAATACCAAATCCCTAAGGACCTAAAAGGTTTCTTTAGTGGAGATTCGTGCCGAATTGTAGGTCATAATATGGGTTTTATAAATAAATAAATAATGCTGGATAATTCACTCAGCAACATCTTGTCTCGTGGTAAGCTCGAAGATTGTGTTACGGGTGCTAGTTTTCTGATCTACTTAATATAATATACATACCTACATGGTTATATATTTTTATTAAACAATATAACACTCAGACACTCGTTACAAATATTTGCAGATCATACAATTTTTTTTGAACAAAGGCGGGAATCGAACCCGCAACATCTTGCGTCGCAGGGGGACATTCGCCCGCTGCGCGACAGAGGTCGTCAGGAAGAGGACAGGACGAGGATAATGATGACAAGTAACCGGTAAGTTTATATAGTTATCGATTCTTTCGGAAGTATCGCCGCGTCAGCTGAATCACTACTCTAGTAATTATTGTCAATGGCGTCGATTTCGTGAAACTACCTAATAAGTATTTCAAGTCTTTTTGACACACATATGTAATTTCGATATTGAGTATTTTTTAACTTTGTTTTTGTAAATAAAAACTATTATGTTTCTTAAGGTATGACCTATTCCACGTAGTTCCATTTATTTATAATTATGGTTTTAAATGATACTTATAAAATTAAGATGTCACTCATACCATGCATGGTTGCAATAATATTTTGAAGTTTAGAACAAAATCACAAAAGTTTAACAAGTTAGTTATACATATATTTAGTTTAGGTTTTGCTTTTGTGTAATAAATAATCATTTCACCAATTATATTGCTGGTCTGTTCACACAGCAACATCTAGTCCCATGGTACGATCGAAGCTTGTGTTCGGGTGATAGATTTCTGATATACCTACTTACATAATAGCATATTTCTTACATGGAAATATATTTTATATTATACATAGAAACAGCCTGAAACAAATATTTTTGTGCCTAGACGGGAATCGAACCCGCAATCTCTTGCGTCGCAGGCGGACCTACGCCAGCTGCGACATAGAGGTCAAAGTAACACAATCTGTTTAATTAACAAAAGGTTTGTAGGCTTTCTGTGACCAATAGTCCGTTATAGCGTAACCTAACGTACCTAACAGGCAAATTGTCGAAAAACAACGGAGGTAAGCTCAATGCGGCATTTTATCACAACAGTTCGTCAACCCTGGAGACAGCTGAAGGGCTACTTATCACGAACTAAGCTGCAGACCTCTAGTATACACTTAGCACGATCGGCTTCTTTCCTTATAACTAACGACAGCTTATGCTTACAAAAGAGGTTTTTGACCTACAATAGACTGCATCAATTGAGTTGCTGGCTGAGTCAGCAAGCCTTCTATAGTGGAAGACTTTGCTATCATAATAGAGATAATTGGTGTGACGTGTTGGCTAAGTGGGAGCACACTCAACTTCCATTCCGAAGGTAGTGAGTTCGAACCCCGCCGTGCAACTGTGGGATTTTCTTCTCGAAAAAAGTATAAGTTCTTAAATACACGTGCTCTAATAGTGAAGGATGAAGGCAAATATCGCGATTATTCGTGATGAAGCTGGCATGTTTTAGGAACTTTGAAAAGTTTGAAGGACATTGTGTCCCACTTGGCTGTGGTGGTGGAGTGTAGTGAATTAAGACTCTTTCTCTTTTAGAAAAGAGATAATTGCTAAAATGGCATAGCTAGTATCAAAATACTTTTAACATAAAATTAAGTGGAAAATTATAAACGGTGGTTTAACAGTTAGTGAGACCAGGCGTACACTAGGAGATGTAAGTTTGATTCCCACTAGAAGGCTTAAAAATTACTATAGAATCTTCTAAAATACAGTATTATAATACTCATATATTTATTGAAATGGAAACCCAACAGATTGACTATAAAATATTTTATTTACATTAAAATATATCTACAGCCAATTAAAGGTTCTCATTTATAATATTTGTTAGTTTTGCTTTCTGAAAATGTACATAATGTTTAAGGTTTATGAAAATCTTTTCAATATAACACCAAAGGCTTAGGTAACATGTATTTGTTAGCCACTTTGTGTCTTTGTTTGATTTAGACCTTAAAAATAAACTTCTAAAATACCAATTGCAAGGTGCAACGAAGTAGGTCATCAGCTCTCCAAAAAGGTCTCTCATATTGTCCACAAAATGATGTCAGTTTTTAAAAAGAAACCTACAAATAAAAGGGTGAAGGTAAGGGCTTTAGTGCACCTTTTGATGAGCCAGCGAGATGAGCTCACACAAAGGCTTCCCGCAGTGAATGAGAGCTTACCTTGCAGGTTGCTTTTGTTTAAGAGTATGTACCAGTCTATTTGTACCTAACACACTGGTATTATGTACAAATAGACAAGTATTCTTAAACAATAGCAATGCTCATAATGACATTCAATATTTTTTTTTTTTCAGTTTATTATTTTTAGTAATTAGTCACAGGTTGTATCATTCATATATTTGAATATTAAAAAGATAATAGGTACCGTTAATGACATGTTAATTGCAAGGAAATACTTAAGAACCTTACCTACTATGATTCTCTATTTTATTAGTACTTATATTAAAAATAATTATTATTGTCATTATTTGCCAACACAGGTTTATTTCTTATTCTTATGACTGTTGAATAGGCTATTATTTTGAAATAATTGTGGCCTAATAGCTCAGAAATAAATTTAAAACCGTGTAATATTTTATAAGTCCATGCTATAGTTATTCCATTATTATTGTATCCACTAAAAACGTCTTATAAAAGTTCTATAATTATGTTAAGACAGTTTACCGTTTCAGCGTTTCAGCTTCATGAAAGAGCCTGACATTGGCCTTTCTTCAGGTACCTACTACGAGCATACCCAACACAATCAATACAACTTGAATTATGTAGTACTAACGTCTAGGACTCACCTGATTTAACTGAAAAGACGAAGCAACAACACTAGCACTAGTTAGGAAGGCGAAGAAATAGAAAAAGAAGGGCTACTTATTTACAGAAAAACAGTTACGAAAGTAAGGAAAACGAATTGGACTAAACCGATGAAAATCGGCCGCCCATTTTGTTTTTTTTACTGAAAGTTAAAAGTTGTGATGTGAAGCAGCAAATAGCACTTTAGGTGAACTGTCTTTGTCAATTTGACAGTTTCGTTGGCACTTCCCCAATTAGTAGTGACATCTGTTTTTAAAGCTCTGAACTGAAATGAGATACAGTAGCATGAAGTAAAATTACGAATATCATAGTTTGAAATAAATATAGTAGATGGCGCTGTCCACGATTATTCTCCTATTGTTTAGTTCTGTAAATTATTACAGAGGACAGTAAAACAAAACCACACGACAAATTAAAAATAAATATTTTATTGCTTTACTTCAGACTTCGTTTGTAGTTGTAGCCTCTATTTTGGGTAAATTCAGATTAAACTTCGCCGGCACATGGGAGAAAATGTATAGCTTGCCAACATCGAAGCGTTTGCCTGTACATAGATAGTCATACTGCTCGTAGGCCAGTTTGGTGCCGATGAAGGAGACTGCGAAGATACTGACGAGCAAAAGAGCACAGATCGTGGGACATAGAATAGCGGAGAGCCTGTTCACTTGGCGCGAACGGACGGATCCTAATTCAGAATCCGTGAGGCTAT
Source organism: Chloroclystis v-ata (assembly GCA_963691955.1). Taxonomy (NCBI): domain Eukaryota; kingdom Metazoa; phylum Arthropoda; class Insecta; order Lepidoptera; family Geometridae; genus Chloroclystis; species Chloroclystis v-ata. The sequence continues at coordinate 1,040,765 of OY829902.1, read as the reverse complement.
TTGTCTTTGAAGATTTTGGCATAGCTGAAAACTGAAAATAAGAGTTTGTCAAAAAAAATTCTTCCTTACCACTGTACTGATCATAAACAGAATTCAGTGAAACAAAGTGTACCTAATAGGAATCAAACGGATAAATTGAATGATTTTGCCCAGACAGGTATAGGTTATAATTATAAATTATAATTAAGTATAATGTATAGTACCTATCTATTGAATAGAAACAATTACTTACGCCTCTACAAAAATAATAATGTTGTTACCACAAAAAACTACCTAAAATAATAACAAATGTATTATGTTTTTTTTATTATTTTTACTGAGCTGTCATACGAATAGCATTACAATAGCATACCCCTCATTATTACCTACTTTGTCTATGCGTCATAAGATCATAGAGAATTGACAACATGTGTGACAAACATTATGATTCTCTATGATTATAATTTCCATTAAAAGTAATAACATAAAAAAAATATTTTCAAGTGGATAAAATATTATAATACCTAGGTGCTAATGCCAACTGCTATCTTTTCCCTAAAAAAATGAAAGTATTCCTTTACTTCGTGGTATATACCATGATGCTGGTCGGAGTTTTCGTCACGATGGTGTACCTGATGACCCTGGTGGACCCCAATCTGAGGGAGCTGCCTGCTAAAGCCGCGAAGATGATGAAGGGAATCAACCCCCTTCCTGTACTAGGACAAGGGAACAAGGACAATACGCTGATGGTAGTCATGTTTTTGTTTTGTTATATATATCTAAAGGGTATGTTTTAATATCGTGATTCCAGCCTAAAGTACCACGCAATAGTTCCTTTAAGACTGAATTATCCTGCAATATTTATTTTATTGTGCCACCCCATCTTTGCTGTTGTCATTAAACCGGCTATGGGATTGATGTTGTACCAAATGCCTGCGACTCTTCCTGACTAATTCCCATAGCAAGAGGATACTTAAGTCTTTTCAACTTTTCTTCTTTTTTCAGGTCCCAGAAAATTACGTTGACTATCAGGAATATGTAAAGAAGAAATATACTCATTAGTTTGTAATGTCGTAACTCGTAAGGTGTAAGTTATGGCTTGTAGTAATTACATATTAATAGTTTTCGATAATTTGAAGTTTTTTTTATAAGTTGTAGGTTAAGTTTAAATAAATTAATATAGTTGGACAAATTACACAGCAACATAATATAGTGCCGTGATAGCCTTTCTGGTATTTGTGTATCTCTGTAATAAGCTGGCTAAATCAAATAACCATAAACCAAAAACCTGGTGTATGTTTGTTACGTGCATCATTATACTGAACTCCCGCGGTAAAATTAGAATTGGATTAAATTATTTCTCTACAAATGGTACGCAAAAAGTCTACATTCGTTAATAATAACCCGCCATTATGGAGAAAAACTACGTGCGTTGTTTAGAGCTATGGCGTACGTAGAAGGTCTCGTGCGTAGCTGATCTACAACTGGCGTATTACAGTACAGCTACGGGTTGCGTGCGTTGGCAATAGTTTTCTTATCTTTGAATTTTTTTATTGAATAACTCTCATTAATTTATTTATGTATTAATTCTAATTTATTTAATAATCTAATCAAATACTTTTAATTTTTAATCTTTGTAGTGTGTGTATAAGTGTTTTAGTTAAGTTAATTATACATAGTGTTTGACGCTTTGGAATCAATCTGTATGTCATTCAACAAATAAATAAATAAATAAAATAAATCTGTCCCGTCAGTTTATAATATTGCTAGTGACTATGCTTTACAAGCGGATTAGCGGATTAGCTCTTTGAAGTGGCAATGGGCAGGCCATATAGCTCGGAGAACGGATGGCCGATGGGGCCGAAAAGTTCTCGAGTGGAGACCACGGATCGGAAAACGCAGCGTCGGACGCCCACCTACCAGGTGGACGGATGAGTTGGTGAAGTTAGCTGGTTCACGGTGGATGCAAGTCGCATCCGACCGAAACGACTGGAATTCATTAAGGGAGGCCTATGTCCAGCAGTGGACGTCCGACGGCTGATATGATGATGATGATGATGCTTTACAAAAATAACTAAGTCCAGAGGTAATATAGTATGTAGTCATTGAGTTATAGATTATTACTTCTTCTGAGTATGTAGTTCGTTATTATTCTATTATAACGTAGTGATTATATTCTCTTTGTATTCTATGGTTTTGGATCTTTTTTCCTTCTTCTGAGGATCTCACCTAGTATTAAGACCTTAATATGTAACATGAGAACAATAAAGTTATTTGAATTTGAATTTGAATTTGATCTTTTACATCCACTGTTTTGTATTTTGAAAACTAGTATTATTTTATTTTTGTTTTGTACTTATTTTTTACATTATGTGTATAGTTTTCCAAATAATTAAATAGGAATGAAAAGTAAATTATACGTCATTATTTGCGCGGTTTGTATTGTCGTTTTGTTCTGCTTGTCCGTATTTTTGATAACCACTGTGGATCCTGACCCTATGTTTATACCTCCATACGATAATAATGATACCATCGAAAGGAGAAACTTGGAAGATAACGTGAGTAGATTAATATTAATATTTATTTATTTCAAACTTATAATATATTACTCAAAGAATTATTTATAACCCAACGAATTATTATTACAGTCATGATATTTAGGTACATGTTTGATGTACTTTCTTATCATAATTGGAGCAAGAATTTAAATAGCCTATTCTGTGTCCCAGACGTCAAATGTTGATCTTCCAAATTTCATCAAAGGATCATTGTATAGCGGAATAAATATACATACAGATTGAGCCTATAAACACTTTACATCTATGATAAACACATTATCTGAAACAAAATAACTTATTCCATGACCGATCCTTACAGATTTATTATTAGTTTTGATATTCACAACAATAAACAGTTCACAAATAAGCTGTATAAATTATCCAATATCGAAATAACATTTTTATTTGTATTTTTAGTTCGGCTTTGAAGACATTCCGCCCCGAGCTGAGTTCCAAAATCCCGGATTCGGCTTAGATAAGATGCTTCCAAGTTCAGTGGATCCTTTGCCCAATCTCTTCCGGACGGGCCTTGATAAAAGCCTTGAAGGCAAGGTTTACCCCCCTCCCCTCATCTCGCTAGCCTCCCAACTTGATATAAACCACACTACCTCCATGAACGCTGAAACAATTACATTCTCCCAAAACAACAATACCTTCGAAGAACTCAGACATCCAGTTGACAACAACACTATAGATAAAGCTCGGGTTGAAAAAACTATCATATTTAATGCACCACCAATCAAAGGCCAGAGACGATCCGCTAACACAATACAGAAGGTATACGACGCGGAAACCGGCTCCATATTCCTCAAAATCTTGAATGATAGAGGCAAGTCTAGGATTGAAATTAAAGTGAACCCTGAAAATGACAATTCAGAGCAGTTATTGAGAACACACAGAAGCTCGATCGTTAGTGAGATAGATGAGACAAAAGAACTACCAGAGAGAACCGAAATAAAAATATTACCTAATGCTACAGTAGTGATAAGTGATTTAAGTGAACTTCTTGATTCTAAAATTACCAATGACTCCATTACACTTGAAAATAATGAAGTAATTACGAGAGTTGACGGCCATATAAATGCAGGAGGTGAATACCATATCACAACAAAAGTAATGACTAAAGAAACACAAGTTTCTCCTTTAAATACAACACTTTTAGTCAATACGGAACCTATACTGAATGTGAAATTGGAAACTAAAAACGATTATTTATGAAACATGTCTTATCAAATGAAATTTAATCAAAGAAAAAGAATAAAACATAAATTCATTAATAAAAATCTTTTACTTATCAAAACATATTAAAGTAAAATTGAAGAAGTAATAATTAATTCGGGGGGCAAGAAACCTCAAAATTTTCATGAGTCTATAAATTTTATTGCAACGAGAATAACTAACGTATTAATACGTTACTAACTATTGTTGTACTTTTTATAGATATGAGTATTGTAACGTGACATTTTGAGTACCTACCTATTATTCATTCATGCGATGGATTCATTCACGCAATAATATCTTGACATAAGCCGCACTTTGCCCTATCACTGATTAAAATCATCTCTACCTATCCACGAACAAATTGATAATTCTAAATACACATGCTTTCTAGGCCAATAAACTTGACATGTGTGCCAAGTGGAGATAATCAATTAATGAGGAAATCTAAACGTTAAGGGCACCTCATGTTTGTTAGTTGATAGTATTCGTTGTTTGTGTGGGTGTCTGGGTACCTATTCTGTATGTAGATATAATTAAAAATATCTATGTATGTATGTATATTATATTAATTATATCAGAAATTAATCCGTATCACAAGCTTCGAGCTTACTTATTTATAATTATTATTTATTTGTTAAAATGAAAACGGTTATAAGGGATCGTACAGACGACACAAATGCTGATAAATATTTTAAAACTAGTCCATTTATTATGTATTTTTATATATTTTTATTGACTGCCAAAAGTCCACGAATTTCGGCAATTGTCGCAAACATCCACCCCGTGCTTGGACTAAATGTTAATAATTATTTTACGTTAAAATATTTATTGAAAATTATAAAGTTTATTTAGGCGCATTGATTAGGTATGGAATCATTAGGTACCTTCTGGACAGTTTTAAACCGAACTCTCAATAATATCACTCATAAGCTCACATATCAGTAAAAAATATAGGCTACTTTTTATCACTGAAAAATATACGCGCGGCCCAAGCAACACCGGAATTTTTTATAGTATTTATGTGATGCGAAATAATCGAGATACCTAATTATGTTGTAAGCACATATTTGTTGTATTGGACTTGAGGGCGAGGGCAGCAGCGTTCACCAGCGTGCAGCGGTGCCGGCGACGGCGAGGTCGTTCAAGGCAGCGCGGCACGTGGGAAACGCCACTCTCTACCACTAGGGAGGGGACAATCATAATAACTTCACTCGATTACACAAAAACAATAATTAGTACGAATTCAGCAACAACGGATTTACTGGATAGACCCGATACTATTGTATGTAGTACTCCTTTATGAATATAATTTCATTTATGTCCAATACCTACTCGTCTCGCATCATTTTTGTACAGTCTCAGGTCAACTGTTCCGTTACCAAATAATTGCCTTAAATCAACTCTTTATGATGCCAAGCTTTAAGCTTTTCTATCTCATCAAATATGTACCTTGGTACCTACCATTTCATTTATTTTTTGTTTTCCACTGAACTGAAAAAAACATTTGTTATTTATTTATATATAGGAACGTCAACCGTATATAAATCATAGGGTTGCCCGATTTTTAAAGTACAGTTTATTGAAAAAGTGTTTCTATAGAATATTTTTAAAACTAGCTTAAAACTAAACTACTAAACTTATTATTCAATTTTCATTATTCATACCTTTAGAAACCTATAAAATAAGTTAAGTTTCCTAGTTGCACAGCTTGAAACGGCTATCCATGTTATTGTTCCTTTATAATTAGAAAAGATAATATTCTTTAAGATAATATGTTCGTAAATAACATCACTAAACAAACGACCGCAGATCGGGTTCCAAAGCAATCGATATTAAATTCGACATTAAAACACAAGGTATAGTGGCGTATATACCGCACCAACTGGATTGCATGGTATATACCGCCTGCCTCTCAGTACTTTCTATTATCCTTGTACTAATCCGACGGCAAATCAGTTGCAACAAATACTAATATTTGAAATAACAGTTTATGATTTACTTACAACTTATTACAATTAATCTAACTTCGAATGTACTTTGACTGAATAATTTAATTAATCGCATTTTATTTTATTTCTAATATTATTTAATATTCTGTACTTATTGATTTTATAATTTAGTTAATTATAAGTAATTAAAAAAAATGATCACATTCTAGGTATTTATTTATTTCTAATCTTTAAATCGATATTTAATTGTATATAATGTTAGTTAGATAATTTTGTTGTCTTACATTCTGTGCATTGTATGCGTCTGTTATTAGGCTAGCATTTATCTACTTATAGTAAAGTTTAGCAATAAGTAATTATGAATGTTACAATGCCTAATCTGTTGACGCATCTTAATTCATTAATAAATACTTAGTAGTAATTTTAGACGAAATTTCGTCTATGGTAGTACCTATTTATATGAAACGGGCAACATACCACGATTTAAATGACTTTGAGTTTCTCGATATTTCGGAACTGTTTAAGGCGCCTTCCTTAAAAGACTAATGGTAATGGGAAAGATCTTTATTAGTATTTAGTATGTATAAATATCCAGAAACCACAAACCCATTTGCTGAAATATCAAGGGCTTTCAAGCTATTTTTCTAAAGAAAATCATTTTAAAGAGCCCCAATTAATTTCCAAAGTTTTGACCACAAAGTAGGAAAAAGTCCTAAACTAATTTGAGAATGATTCCGAAATTGGGAAAATCATTTCTTATTCTCATTATTGTGTGAGTACCTAATCGAAAAGTTTTCAAATCTGGTAATATGTAGGATTTCTTTTAATTTTCAGAATTATTTTCCTTGTAGAAACGGAGTCTTTGAGTTATATCTTGTTTTCACAGAATGTACTTACATGTAATTTATTTACTGTAACGTGACTCTAAATAAAAATAAAATAAAATCATTTTTATTAAGACAACTCAGATCCACATAGTAACATACGAAAATACAAGATACAAATGAGACAATTTAGACACTAACACCAATTGAGGTACAAATTAAGGAGCGTATGACTGGCGAGTCATACTTGTCAGCTATGACCTGCAAGATGCTGTTGGTACTGCAACGCACTCTGCGTAGTAGTGATGCAGTGTTTTTGCGGATAACAGCATGAAACCCATCCACCCTGGATTCCGCGAACATGGTGGATGCGCTGCAAAAGCCTAAAAATAAGGGTCTGTTTCACTGGTTACAGAAAAATACCAGTTAGCCTATCCGTAACATATCTACCAGATTAACAACAAACTTTGGCTGCGATATCAATCAGATAACTATCTGAAACTCTATCTGTAACCCATGAAAAAAAGGCCTTGAGTCTCGTAAGTGATCTAAGGTAACTACCAAAGTGGAATAAAATAATTGTTTTATTCTGTGCCAAGTTGCCAACTTACTGCGATCACAAAGCCGTCAGGTGAGGGTTATAATCCACGCTCACTTGAAGACTTTTTTTGTGTTCTATTAAAAAGATTTGTGCACGATTCTGGGACGTAATATAGTTTGTTTATGATGATAAAAGTTTTATAAATTGTTGAGTATCATAATACTGCGCCACAAAATCTGCATAATCATTCCACACCCCACGTGGATAATCTACTGCTACGCAATCCGGGGGCAAGCTTCAGTCATTGGTCCGTGTTTGTCGCAGCTATCGCACTGATAAGGAATTAGTAAGCACTTGTTTGCTACAGGCTTTTCTATCGCTTCTAGGTTTCTACGTCAGCAGTCGCGAGAGCTAAGGGACCGTGTTAGAGTGGACGTGATAGAGGGATTGGTTTACTCAGCTGCATTATTTCAAGTGGATCTTAACTCAATCTCCATCATTGTATAGATGATTAAAACCTAGACTAGGTTTTAATTCTTTTAAGATTATTTTGCCTTGATTTCTTTGAAGATTTAAAAAAGTTTATTGAAAAAATATAATTATTTTGAACTCAGAAACGTATCTCTTAGCAAGTGATACTACCTTCCTCTGCAACAAAAAATACACAAAAATAATGGTTTGATACAAAATGACAAAATTTTTTAATATCTGCAAGTACTTGTTTCAGGGATTATGGGTGTTTTCTATGTACCTATAATAAGAATTATATATCTATGTATGTACATTCTTTTATGTAGGTATATCAGAAATATAGCATCCGTAATACAAGCTTCGAGATTACCATTGGGTCTAAATGTTAAATAAATAAATAAAATAAAATAAAAAACCTTTTTATTTCCTGTTCTTACAATGGATAAACTTAAGATATTGCAAAAAACTTATTGTTTAAATTAGTAAATGAACTTAAATTATGTTAGTTTGATATTTTACTTATTAAGTATTTTAACAGGAACCCCGGTGTGGGTAAAGGTCTCCTCCAAAGACGTTTACTGTTGCCTGTTGTATGTAGGTTTGTTTGTTGTGTTTTTATGATGTGCCCCAGCGTTGAGATATTAAATTATAATTATGCTGTCGGGCTCTAGGGTTTTTAGTGTTTTTAGTGTTTTTAGTGTTAAAATGCTAAATGTTACTGTGTGAATTATCCAGCAATATTTATTATTATTATTAGGTTGTTTGTGATGATGATGTTTATCTGGTAGAAGGTAACTCTATCGAACATTACGCTCTCGTCTCAATGTCGTTGACTCATCAGTGTGTTTCATCACACATTCCTTCGTCAGGATGACCTACAATGTGCACTTAGCATTTCAACTGATCAACTGATGCGTCGAAGATAGTGAATGCCAGGTCTTGCATGCAAGGCCGGAAAAAATGTTGGAATGCAGTAACTTATTGCACCTTGAAAGTTGAAACTATTAAATTGTTTACTCGTATATTGCACTAAGTTTTGTAAATACGAGTAGGTCAACACAAAAGTAAGTTTTGATCAAACATATTTAATAGTTCGTTCATATCTTTATTTATAAAAGAAAGTCGTGTTATTATCACTGTTATAACTAAAGAACGACTGAACCAATTGTCTCTATATAAATATGAAATAAAGTCGTATTGGTTACACTATTTATAACTAGAGAATCGATCGACATAAAATTAGTGGAGAGGGTAGCTTAGAACCAGGAGAAGGACATATTTTTCCTCGGGCGAAGCTGCGGGGCGGAATACTAGTTTAACCTATAAATATTTTTTAAACACAGGGTATCAATTAATGAAGCAGACGTGCTGCATACCCAAAACGACTTAGACAACCTCTGTGGCGCAGCGGTCGTAGGTTCGCCTGCGACGCAAGAGGTTGCGTTTTAGATTCCCGCCACGAGACATAAACTTGTACGATCTGGAATTTTTTTTTTCAAGCGATTTATCTAAGTATGGGCTTACCACGGGGATTATGTTGCGGTGTGAATTGTCCAGCAATATTTATTTTTATTTATTTATTAATTCTGTGTAGTGATTATATTCCTGTAAATGCATTTGAAAGCTTTATAGCTACTGTATACCTACTTACCAACTTATTTATAACTTATAACTTTTAGGCCCTTTTTCATGTTTTTAGTTATAATAAGTAATATAAGTACTAGGTACTTTGCTACTTTTAAGTTTAACTAGTTTTATTTTGATATATCTGTTGGAACTCTGTAAGTTTAACATAAAGCCTTTAGATTATTTTATATCTTTTGACTGTGTATATGTGTATCTCTTTTTAAATGTCCGAAATAAATATTTTTTTCTATTGTTTGGGATTTTCCGCTTTCTGTAGCTGTAAAGCTGTAACAAAAATTGAATTTCCAAATTCATGTATTATGTAGAACATTAAAGAATACGGAACAAAACAACATGTCGAGAGAATTGAATTATGCAGCGTTGTCCCAAATAAACGAACGAACATTGAACCTGAAAACTCAATTTATTCGTTGCTCTATTTGGGACAGATACCTACCTAGTTGTTTTTGAGAGATAAACTCATGCCCTGCGGATTGAATAAGAATAATAATATTTATTTGTGTTTGTTTTACAATCATTTCTTTACTTATTTATAAAATAACTTATTATAATTATTATAAACTAAACACAAAAAGACTACTAACGTTATGTACAATATATTAATTCCCAAAGCTTATGAATGGGACCTATGAAGAAGACTTGGCCTAGTAGGTGTAATGAAATGATGATGGTGAGGATTCAAAAATAATTAAGAATGTATTCCCAAATAGTTAATAGATGAGGCCTCAAGAGATTAATGGTGTATCGTAATTGACCTGTTTCGTATATTTGTCCAGGCAACGGCCTTTCTCAACTAGTTCTTATTCTTAGTGCGAGGGTACCGAGATACAATATCGTCGCAGGAATTATTCGGGTTTAATGATCTCCTATTGATGGTGAATAAATTTAGGGGTCACTTTGTGCTCTAATAAATCAAACAAATCACCAACCATCGTTTATCGCATTTAATACAAATAAATGACGACCACTGCGCCACAGGAGGTTGCGTGTTCGATTCCCGCCTCGGATCAACAATTTGTACGATCTGCAGATATTTGTTCCGGATGTCTGTAACAAATAATAATATGTTTATCTCTTAATAGCTATAAATAATAAAATCTATTCGCAGCTATATTCCTATCACTTAGATTAGGTCAATGTCTCCGATTACACACACACGTGCGAGAACTCACACACGTGTCGCGTATGTGTGATTGATGATGTAAAGTCCAGGAGAGAATTTGCATCATCATTTTTCAGGTCAGAAAACGGTTAGTCATTTGGGTTTCAGATTTTTCTTACAGTTTTGAATGTTATTGATCATTGTCATGGTTCGTTGGTTAGTTTGGGAACTCCTTTTTCTGTAATTGAACTCAAAGTTGGTCCATTGTGCGTAGGGTCATCACAGGAGTGCCCTCGGCAGTTGGAGGATTTGAATTCGTTGTGCTGTTACTCCCTTTGCATTCCAGGACTACGTGGGCAGCTGATTCTTCTTCGCTAGGTAGGATGATGATGGGTCCTGGTGGCTAAGGGAGACGCCGGCCGGGTCTTTATCATGGTACTTATCCCTGGACATAGGCTTCCTAATAAAAATCCTTTGCTATAACATTATCATAATAACCCATTTTACGTCCCACTATTAGATACGTGTCAGCTAGTTAATAATTAATATGAATCCCCATTTTCGGTATGAAAAAACAAGTTATAGATTTACTAGCTATACCCGTAAATAAATATAATCAAAAAGCCGCGTGAACGTGTCATACAACAAAGTGTCCATACAAAAAAAAACAAAATGTTTTAGGATAACCACAACATATTTTGGTGTTATGTTGTATGCAACGATCACACTTCTCCTTAAGAAATCTTTTCTACCAATGTAAATCATCAATACATTACAAACGAAACGATAATAGATTATTTATAATTATTTATAATCTATTATCGTTCGTTTTTTTAACCCTTATAGGCTGTCGAAAATAAAAGACATTTTACACTGTTTATCACTTTTTATAATTTATTTTTCACAACATTTTTATTTAATTTTCTGTAAAATTTACAATAGCTTAAAACTCCTCACAAATATATAATCATTATGTATCGCAACAACTAGCGCGAGTCGCCGATGTCTTCGTACGAAACAGGCAACTTGGAAGAGAAAAATAACTAATAACTAAAATATATGTTTTAACCTAACGATAAGCTTATACAAGGTAAGGCGTTATGATCTAGCAACCCCTATTCTAGAGAGTCCTCATGTCGGTTTTCGCCTTTAACATATGAGCGATAAAGTCGACATTGCGTTGTTTCTTATACACATAAGCTTGGGCAAAAATTCTACGACAGGTACAAAATACTTTAGGTAACTTAATCTTAAGAATTTTACGACTCGAGTAAAGTTTAATTGAATTGACAAATTTTATTTGAATTGACTTTCTTCGCACGCTATGATGATACAGCTTATAGCTCCCGAAGATAGAATATTTTATAAACTAAACATCAAAACAATATAGGTATTAGTGGAATCGATACTCTTCAACATTCTACTAAGCGAATAGAATTAACAATATTCTGCTCATCAAAAAGATTACAACGATTTTCTTTGAATTCAGGTATATATAGGACTTGAACAATGTTTTTTTTTATATTGTCTACATATTCAACTTAAGTTTTGAAAGCGCGAGTTTTTGCCAAAACATTACATGACCTGAAACAACGCTTAGCAATGGCGATTGGGTCTCATTTGATACAAAATTCGTTTTAAACTCATTCCTTTTTAGCGAGCAATAAATATAATTAGACGCTATGTTAGTACCAATTTTTTTTAATGTTCAGTGAATTAATATTTAGGTGACGGTGTATTGACTGAGCGTACTGTTGTACGAGTAGATATAGTGTTGAAACAAGATTGTATGCACTTTTTCAAAAAATGTATCCATTTGATATATCGATAAATAGAAAACATTAGATTTTATGCGTCAAACAACAAGCGCTAGTTGAATTGGTGTAAAATGTTCATAGTAGTGCATGCCTCGCAATTCTTTGTCGACGAATACGAAACGATTTTTAGCTGTAGTGTATTCCAAACTTTCACTTATTAACAGTATCGGTGAGTTTCCGCACATGTTTCTTGTAAGTAAAATGCTAATTTAACGAATCATAAATATTGAGTAATACTTCTATGAACGCATTTTTGAGCAAATTTAGGAATGATATAAGTTGTAGGTATAACGAAAATCCGTAAAAATTAATAGAATTTGTAAAAAACAACACGCAAACGCCATTAACCAGTAAACAATTTATTAAAAGTAACATAATAATAAAGGCTAGCTGAAAACTGTTGGTAACTTTAGAAAAAACTATACTATAATGCAATGTCCCTCATTTTTTTTTTATTTAGACCGTTTTGGAAGCTTTTTGGAACATTCCACCAGTTTCTATCGGATCCGCAGACAGAAATCATCATCATCATCATCATCATCATTTCAGCCATCGGACGTCCACTGCTGGACATAGGCCTCCCTTAAACATCTCCAGTTGTTTCGGTCGGATGCAGCTTGCATCCACCGTGAACCGGCAGCTTTGATCAGATCATCTGTCCATCTTGTTGGTGGACGTCCGACGCTGCGTTTTCCGATCCGTGGTCTCCACTCGAGAACTTTTCGGCCCCATCGGCCATCCGTTCTCCTCGCTATATGGCCTGCCCATTGCCACTTCAAAGAGCTAATCCGTTGGGCTATGTCGGTGACCCGCGTTCTCCTACGGATCTCCTCATTTCTGATTCGATCCCGTAGGGAAACCCCGAGCATAGCCCTCTCCATAGCCCTTTGAGCGACTCTGAGTCTGTTGATGAGGCCGATAGTGAAGCACCACGTTTCGGATCCGTATGTCATCGCTGGCAACACACACTGATTGAAGACTTTTGTCTTGAGGCACTGGGGTATGTTGGACGAAAAGACGCTGCGAAGTTTCCCGAACGCTGCCCATCCGAGCTGGATTCGACGAGTGACCTCCTTCTCAAAGTTGGACCTACCTAATTGGACTGTCTGTCCTAGGTATACATACGCGTCAACAACTTCAAGAGCCGAGTTCTCAACCATAACAGGGGAAGGCTCTACATGAACATTGGACATGACTTTCGTCTTATCCATGTTCATTTTGAGACCAACCCGTTGGGAGACTCGATTGAGGCCTTCGAGCATTGAGGCCAAATTTGAGGATTTGATTTGAGGCGAGTTGTGTGGGCAGACAGAAATGCTGTATAGAAATTGTTAAATGCTGATTTGAATAATTTTTAAAGTGTTTAATAATGTCTAATGCCCATAACGTGAATGTCATATGCACATTTACTTATAGCATACAGCATCACTGTCTGGGTTCAACTCCTTTACCACTCCATCAAAATATACAAATAACGACCTCAGTTTCAACTCAACCAGTGAATATTCGTAGCAATTTTTTTTACAATAATTGATCATTTACTTTATTCATTGACAGCTGTCATCTAAATAACATTTAAGCAAAATTAATGATTCTTATTTACATCGAGAATCAAAATAAGATCGCTGTAAAATCGTGGTACATAAATTCACTCAAGGAGGTAGTTAAAAACAGAGTATGCCAAAAGCCGATCTACTCGAATAGTTATAAACAATCACAGTTAATATAAAGATAATAGAGATGACATCAAAATTGTCGAAAAGACAAATACAAATCACAACTGAGAGGCCTGTCTCGATTATAGCAGTAACACTAGTGATAATTAACTTACATTCACTCTTATTACAAATGGAATATAGTTTACATTTCTTTATCTAATAATTATGTACTTCATTTAGTTATAAGTACTGAATAATTGAATTAGGGTCGCTTCAGTGTACCCTCTCGAAGTTAGTACAGTAGCGGAACACCGACCGCCCGAGTAACGTAAGAAGGTAATTCCAAGGGATTAATTAGACACTATTTGAAAAGTTCAGGATTGGCAATACCGGTATTGACAAATCTATTGTGATAAAAAAAACTAAACAGCTTATGATCAACATACAATTTTGTTAATATAATTTTTAAAATCAACTAAATTTGCAGAATTATCAACATTTCTTCATCTCAAAATATAAATTTATAATACGATATGTTTATCGCAAAATACGGTACTACCAACACAGTAGAATATCTATGTTTTTGATGAGTTTTAAAATGAGATCTTAAAATTTGGTTTGATAGTGAGCAAGTCGGAAAATTCGTTTATAAACTCGTTCAGTTAAACCGAAGTTAGATATTAGATTACACTAGTAGATGATTGTACTTTATCGGGATGTAACCTGCTACTCGTAGTAGATTATAACAACTGCCTTATCAAAGCGCTACATAGAATCATCATGCAATAACTTGTATACATAATATGTTATAATATTATACGCATTGGCAAAATATCTTAGACATGCACATATTGGCCGGACACTGTTCACTTCGTTCATAGTATTATAACTATATTTCATTAAAATACAACAATAAGTATATCTCTCTATTGGATTTAATCTACATAATATTATGTAAGTAGTATATAATAAACTTCGACAACAAGTTAATCTACAACAATTAAATCACATTTTTCATACGATCTACAGCTCAATAACCGCAATGATGAAACGTTACTAGTAAAAAAACATGTCCATAAGTACTCTGTTACTAATCTGACTTCGCTACAAGTAGCTTTAAACATTATATTTAATAAAAAACTGTTCTTAAAATATTATATTTATTTAAAAGCGTGAACTTTAATATTGTACACACCTTAGAGTATAATAATATTTTTTGCTTTTTATATTTTTATCTATATTAATCCGTTACACGATGCCAAGCCGTATACAATACTAGAGCGGTCACAAGACGAGAGTGTATACATAGTTATATCCTTCCGATCGATAAATACGTAGTAAAATAGAAATTTGCGTGAGGAACGGAGCTTCCGTACGCGGCGACCGGAGCCGGCGCGCAGAGTCTATCATTCTAGCAAAATATATACGCGCGCCCGCTTCCCCCGCGAGGGCGCAATTCTCGCACTGGCGGCGCATTGAGGCTCAACGCGCGGCAGTGCGACGGGAATTACCGCGTGCGGGCGGCCGCGGGGCGCACCTACGATATATACATTTGGCACTGTTGTTGGGGGCGGGGGCGCGCCGGTCACGCGGGGCAGGGCCGGCCGCGGCAGCACTCGCAGCAGGCGGCCGACTCGCAGGCGGCGCACGCGAGCGCCATGGGCGCCGGGCACGCGGGCATGGTGCACGCCGGGCACACGCACACGTAGTAGTGCTGCGGCGCGAACATGAGCGGCGCGCGGGCGCACAGCTCGCGGCACGCCATCGACTCTATCAGCGCCAGCGTCTGGCGCCGCTCGTGCCCCATCAGGCACACCGTGGACTCGCGCACCACGCCGTGCAGCAGGGTCAGGTACCTGCCGATAACACCATATGATCAACATGGGTTGGATGGTAGGTCCCATGAGATTGTGTAATGTAATGGATTTGGAGTTCCACGACCAAATAATAGGATCGCAGAATTATTAAAGGAGATGAGACTGCATATGACGATGATAATGAGAATCGTCAAAATTCATGGATACAAGTATTGGGAGTCAAATCAGATACGGGTTTATTTAAGAATTATGTTTTAATCACCTACAGAATTTAAAACCTAGTGGAAGGTTTCAATACCTACTAAAATCCTGTATGTACTCGTAGTTTATAAAAATGGCTTTAGTTGATCAACTGTGATAAAAGAAAGAAGAAGAAGAGCCTCACCTGTGTTTGAGCGCCTCCTCTATCCGGCCGACGAAGTGGTTCCGCAGGTAGGCCTCGAGCTTGGCGCGCTGCTGGTTCAGCTCGGGGAAGTCGATGAAGAAGCGCGAGCACATGTAGCGCTCCAGGATCTTAATCTTGTCCGGGCGCGCCGGCCGGTAGCCCTTGGCCAGCAGAGCGCAGTACTTGAGCAGCCCTCCGCCGCGGATCTCCTCCGGCTGCCGCGTCGCGATCAGCTTCTCCGCCAGGTGGCACAATGCCTCTTCGAAGTCTCCGAACACGCTCTCGCCTACGACAGTCGGGTAGAAGTTCTCCCCGATCGGCAGCTCCGCGCACTCGTGGAACGCAAGCAGAGAATCCAGCGCGATCTGGAACGAGTCCACAGAGAACTCGAACTGGCGGCGCATCGTGTCCACGAACTTTAGCTCCACGGTCTTGTGTCCGCGCGAGTTGCCGAGCGAGATCAGCGACCAGCGGTCCCCGTCGGCGTTGACGCGCACCATCTTGGAGACGTAGGCTTCCTTGAGACCGGCGGGGTTTGCGCGGCGGCGCGTGGCGGCGGCCGGCATCAGCGTGCCGAGGTGGCCGAGGACGGCGGCCTTCACGCGGTCGCAGTGACGCAGCGTGGGGAGGTCCGCGGTGAAGATGAGGTCGATGTCGGAGTAGGGCTGCGCGCGGTCGGCGAGCACGGAGCTGGCGGCGCCGCCGTTGAGTCTCACGTCGCGCACGGTGACGCCGGCGCCTCCCTCGGTCACGGGCGCCTCCAGACGAGCCCTGACGCCGGCCACGAGCTCGCGCAGCCGCACGTGCAGCGTGGGGAAGTTCCCGCGGCCGTGTATGGGCACCACCTCGTCCATGACGTCATTGAGGCGCCGCACCTGCTCGTAGCTGAGCACGGCGTGCCGCTCGCCGCCGCCGAGGCTCTCTCCCGACGTGAACGATGATTCGCTCTGAAACAAACATACGCTTATGTGAGATAATATGTTGTTAAACTAGTAAACCAACGTTTTCCTACTTATTACTTTACTCGCAGTGGTGAAAGTTTGTGATAGGGACATTTGTTTTAGTTTCAGATAAGGTAAAGTATAATTATAACGTACGCAACAAAAATTTAAACATACGTATCATTGCCAAACGTAGACATAGCACGTCATTCTCTCGTAATTCACTGCGCGGTGCGGTGATGTCATTCAGTACTTAGCATTTCACATTATCGGGAACTAACCACAGTAATTTGAATAAAGGATCGGCAAAATATAGCGCTTGGTCACCTTTGGCCTATGCACCTTTGACAAAGGTCCTTTCTATACGTGAGTTTATTATCGGATATCATAATCGTCATCGTCATATTATATTCTGTTTTCAAAGTCCGACGAATCATAAGCGATGTTTTGAAATAATTGTCTAGCATTGCACATAGCGGATTTAAGTTTTCACAACTCAAGGAAAACTAACGTTAAAATTTCTTAGAAATAGACGCTACACGTTTTAAACGATTGTTTTTTGCTGATTGTGTTCAAATGGTTAAATAATCACCAAGCGACAATTCGCAGAAATAGTGTCTAACAATAGAGTACATTTGAAAAGTAGACGAATAATATTTATGCTACGTTTATGTAGTTAAATAAATATTGTTTTTATATTAGATACCTAGTAGTGTTTTGCGATGTCTTAACAGATAAGTAATAGATTTCAATCTCAGTCGGTACTGGACTATGCAGGGCTACCGCATCCGTTAAACGGATGAAAATGCAACAATAACAAACAAAACATAAGTAAATAATCGAATAACAAGCCACAACATAAACAACTAGTCAAATAAATAAATCACTAAATCATTTCATGGTCGATATTTGACAATAACAGGATCTAGTTAAATTATGCCCAAAGCTAGTAGTAGTTATTATGCTATTTATCTGTGCCCAAAGTATATACTCATGGGAGTGTCAAAAGGAAGTGGACAAACAGGACACAGCTATTGAATGCTGATTAATGAATGACAGGTTTTCTGTTAGGTAACAAAATTAGTCATCATCCTACATAAATGTGTACTTTGAGGACTTTATAGGTATAGGTAATAGAAGCAGAGTAAAGCTTGTGTAATTCATAATTTAGGTACCTACATATTTTACTGAAAAAACTGCCGTGTTTCGATGAAGTCATATTATAATAAACGGGAAATCCACGATAATAACCAATTACTAACCAGAATTAACCAAGACCTGGTAGGTACAGGTTTCCTCATATTGTACCTTTGGATCGGAATTGGAAATTCGTAAAATGTTTAGGAACAATATTTACTCGAACCATTTTTAGTTTGATTTTTGAAAGTTTTCTAGGTTGAAGTTATCATCATCATCTTAAAAACCCATAATAAGTCTCAAAACTTAGTACTGATATCCAGTAGAACTCATTTTAGATCTTGAGGCTGTTGGTAAAATCGTAATTATCGATTGTAATCACCGAAGGCGGGTTAATTTGTAGATATAGAGGTGTACAGAATAAAATATCAATTTATCACTATAGACCACATTTACGTACCAATGTAAATGAGCCTTTGCTCAGGAATAACAAATTATTCCAATGATTGATGTATGAACTAGTTTTTAGTACTAACCCGGACCTAGACATACTTAGGTTATTGATAAGAGGGCGTTGGTGCTTCGACCTAAATAGTTCCAATGGCATGCGTGCCTCACGGATGTTACGAACGATTGCACACTATCATTTTATTGGTATTTGAATAAGAATGGGCACTTAATGGAATGGTTGTCAAGAGACTCCATCAAATATTTTAGTAAATAGCTTTGGGTATTTGGTTCAATTCTATTAATTTTATAGGAATGGTTAATAAGTTAAAAACTCAATACTCCTTGAAATCCAGAAGCATAGATTAGATAGATTACTGTTATGTTTTCATCCGCAAAATCGGAACCCTAAAAATCACACGTTAATTCGTCTAATACCCAGCTATGTCTAGATTCAACCAACATATTGTCTAGCTAGACTACACATTGTCTTGTCTGTTAACTTACTAATTATTTAGGTTGGTTATAAGTAATTTGTAGGGCGCTGACGAAAGCAAGTTATGAAAGGGACTACTGGACCGTGCGCTGGAAGTGCCAATGTGTAGGTATTTTCAGATTACATTGGCTTGTGTGCAATATGTATACTAATTTGGTTGAGTTCTATTTATATTTTAAACTGATATTTTCTGAATAATTATCTATTAAATATTATCAAAGTTATTTATTAAACTTAAGATAATACTGTTGAGAGTTAACCTTTCGCTTTAGACTCCTTAGTAAGTTGCATTTTGTCTCAGGCAACCTTTATTCCTATACCTTTAATCCATCACTTCAAAATAATAAAACGTTGTCAATTTCCGAATGGTTACACGATTGCACATAACTTAAATAAGAAAATCGCATCAAAATATTATTACTAAAATTTAAAAATGTGCTTCAAATCTCCAAATGACGTAAGTTCAATCTTCTGATAAGAACACGGCAACAGTGATGTAAAAATAGCATGAAAAATTGCGCTCAACGATGCGATGACCTTCGGACCTAAATCTCTAATGTCATTGTAACGAATCGAATGTAATCATTTCTAGGTAAGTAGGTACTACCGCCTGGTTTTATTGCTGTAGGTATAGTTCAGTTATTAAAATAATAAAATATATTTTTGACTTAATTCTTACTTTTTTTTTCTTATGTGCGTGTATCAAGTTGAAGAGTTTGGATGTTTGTTTAGTTATATATACTTGACTACTCCTTACTATTTTACTCTTTCACGCAAGTCTTTTATACAGATTTCAATTAAACATTTTAATAATTATTATCTCATTCACCAGAGTAACACATATCCTACTTTTTAAATCACGACAGTTTTTACAGTAGAACAAGACAATTAAGTCGCAGCCTTTCTCGAGCGTGACCCTTCAAAGTCCTCCTGATCTTATCTCTGAAACCGTGTTTTCAGGTAATCTAACGTGCGCAGTAACTCTTAATGATAATGCCTTTATAGCTGTGAAAACGAAATTACCGTCAATAAACCTCCAGACCGTTGAATCGAGCTGGTGTGTTGTGTTGTAACCCTATTTTTAAGAGCGCCGGCCGCGGCCGCGGAACGAATCTCGTCTTGACCGAGAATACTCGTAGAAATCAGCTGTTCGTGGCAAGGTCGGTCGGCGCGTTTTTGTGAACGTATTTCGTATTGTTTGATGCGTAATTGTGTTTTTTAAATAAATACCTCTCTATTTTTTAACTTATACTTATCTCTCTATGTGTAAATTAAGATTTGATTATTAATTTTCAAAATAAAAAATCCTCCATCCTCAATAAAAAGCTGATTTAATAAAATATTATATTCTACATTCGGAAGGTCTTTGGTCATGCTTGACTGATTAGAAGTCTTTTGCACTTTTGTCGACTCGAAAGTAAACTACACAAAATTCTTAGAATTGCATAGGTATTAGAACAACACATTTTGTTCCTGGTTTGTCTATGCTCCAAAAGAAGTCAGTCAGATAAAACAGTAATTATGAGTATCAGATATACTCGTAAAATACATAAACCTGGTAAGTAATAGATATTATTACGACGTAAAGATCGCTATCGCGTGACCACGACGTGTGAAAGAAGGAAATGATTCTGTCACAGTAACACTGCGTAGTGGGTTCGGTACCTGTTAGGATTTAACCCGCCGTTTGTGACCTGTATGTCTGTGAGACCGGGTGGATCGAAAAAGTCGAATAACTTTTTTACCAGTTAACCAATTGAGTTGCAATTTCGTGTACTCTCCTGATTTTGCGTACTCTACCGTCGGTACACCCCCCGTGGGCGAAGCAGGCGGACGTGTGTGAGTTTTGGTGCCAACCCGGTGCGTGAGACCGGGGTCACAGATTACGTAAGTAAAATAGTCATAGGTAAATATGGTACAAAAATAATCAAACAAAAAAGAATACCTTTTTGTGTTTAGTTCCTATTATAATAAACATGAAAAAGCCTGAATAGGTTAAAAAAAATTTTTTTTGTTGAAAATTTTCATATTTAAAGTCAACATTAGAAATAACTTGGTTATTTTTAATGTTTTAACTATGTAAGCCTAATAATGAATAAAAGATAACTAATTTAAGATATAAAGTTGTATTATTATAAAAAAAACATAGCTTTTCAATATTTAAATAAGTAAACATTCCCTGCAGTAAAACTTTTTAAGAAAATTCAATTTGAAAAACCCGGTCCGTATGACCGGCGTCACAAACCACGTAAGTCAAAGTGACGTCACAAACGGCGGGTTAATAAGGCGCAAAGTATACAGAAAAGTCATGCGGGATACAGCTTGCCGTCTATATACTTTTGCATTGAATCGGAAGGCAGAAGGGTTTAAATTATAGGCCTTATAGGCTAATAAGTATGTAAATTTTAATTTTCAAACAAATCCGGTCAGTCGCTTCAGAAGGAGTAGGTATTGTATTATTGTTCAGATAAAAACAATTGTAGTATAAAAGCTGTTATCATCTGCAGAAGATAAAACTGAGATCACATCAGATCAAAATGTAGTTCACAAAATAATCAGCTGTTTTGCTTAGTGCAGGTAAGAACCTGCAGCCCAGCGCATGTAGATAAACGTTGTATAGTTTGTTATGTATGTAAATACTTTGTCTATGTGAAACAGTTGCAGTTTAATTTACTTGTGTTTACGCAAGTGCTGGTTCCAATCACGTATTACTACAATTGTTTTATTCTTTAAGTTAGACATAAACATTCTTACAAGGCGAAATAACAATATCATTGGATATATTACAGTTAAGAGAGATTTTATTATGAAAAATATATATTCTCATATATTAAATAACGTCTTGTTAGATTCACTATTTATAACTCAATAACGACTAAATCGAAAATTGGTGGTGAGGTAGCTTATAACCAGGAGAATGACATAGGATTTATTATTAAAACGAGGGTGAAGCCGCGGGGCGGAGAACTAGTTTTATTATAAAAAGAAACATTTTTACCGTAAACATTTCGGATTGACATTGAAATACCCAAGATTTTCCATGTAATTAATTATGAAATAAAGAAATTAGCGAGTAGGTATATTACCGTAAAAATAATGAATATTATTTCTAAAAGGACAAGTCACGCAAAGGAGAAAAATACAATCCATTTTCAGGGTCATCAGAACCAGGCATAGAACAAACACAATAAGACTGCACGTCACATTCGCAGCCAGCTCGGAGGCATTTTAATACCTTGAATGGTTTCCTTAAAGAAAGCATGTTTGCTCGCTGTTACGTCAACAACAGACGTCAGACGCACACAATACATTCGGACAAACACTAATTGGAACGTGTTTGATTAAGTGTTCAGTGTTTGTGTAAAAAATAATTATTATTTTACTGGAGTTTTACATTGCTTTGACGACCTCTGTGGCGCAGCGGGCGAAGGTCCGCCTGCGACGCAAGAGGTTGAGGGTTCGATTGCAGCCTCGAGACAACAATTTGTACGAAATGCAAAGACTCCGAGTTTCTGGGTGTTAGGTATATATGTTTAATAAAAATGTATCTGTGTATAATATTATGAGGTATATTAGAAATCTACCAACCGTAACACAAGCTTCGAGCTTCTCAGTACCACGGGACTAGATGAGCAATATTTCTTTATTGCGTTTGTGAACACTTATGTAAGGTAATATATATTTATAAACCATAAACAAATAATGGTGTACGGTCTTTATATGTCTGATAGGCGTTTTAACTTGCGTTTGTGGTCAATTTATGTAGATGGATGTAAATTTTTAAAGCATGGACAAAAACATGAAGTTAGTTCATTATTGTATTTGATAGGACTTTGAGTTATAGAGGGCAGCAACAACATGGAAGTCTAATTTACATCTCATTTATACATTATCATACAATGTTTAATTCAACTTGAGAATTATTAAGAAATAGCATACATAACTATAGCCATTAAAGTTATTTATGCGATCGCATTATTAGGATTATTATATTAAAATTACACATCCGGAATTCTGTACGGTACTCCATCATCAAATACAGTGTACAGCGTTCCAAATAGCACAGACTCACAGTAGCTGCCGTTGTATAGATTATCTACATTTAAGGCTTTCCTTTAAAGGTTTTTATAAAATAAAATAAATTATTATACAATAAGTCTACTTTAAAATCATCATCCATTTATTGACTTAACTTTCCCGATTTAAACATTAGTAGGTATAGTTGTATTATTGTGATACAAACAAATATCAAAACAGCTGCTTATATGTAGGACTACACAAACAAATTATTTTAGTGTGGGTTCACGAATGCAGGCAAACTGAAGATTTATAGAATTTTAGTAGCAAAGAAAATTTAATTGCAATAAACAGAAAAAAAACATGTATTTATAATATGCGCAATCTGCCAGTGTCAAGGGTTTTTGTATTAATTTACAAAATTATAATGTGCGATCGTCATATTGTGTGTAAAATCTGATATAGGTACGTTGTCATTAAAATCTACTAAACCTTAGAATATTTATTCTACTAAATTTACGATTATGAGCAGACCTAAAGACTTTTATATGTGGATATATAAAAGTAACTTTAAGACGTAAAACCCCAACACGATTAACATTCAATCAAAACTGTCCACTGCAAGCCTACGATTGACATTGAGAGACAAATAAGTCAATGTTTTTCGATCCTCTATTTTTAGGTCTGCTCATAATCGTAAATTTAGTAGAATAAATATTCTAAGGTTTAGTAGATTTTAATGACAACGTACCTATATCAGATTTTACAAAGTCTTTGCAGGGAAGTCGAGACGAAACCCAGTTGACCTTGCAGCGCTCGTGATCAAACGATCAAATCTCAATCGACCGTAAAAATTCTTGAACAAATTGACTCGGAAATCCGCAATTATTAAGGACGGCGGGCTCAGCAGTAGCACCAATCCAGTTCAATACATCTTTGAGGTTTAAATATAAACGAGTTTTTTTCAGTTTCTAGATCACTTAGGATTCAGACAGCATCTAACCTCTTTACCTACCAATGTAGCAGAGAAAACTTTATTTCAATTCTCCAAAAAGGTTAATTTTAAGACTCCACGAGAATCAGATGTTACATCAAATTGTATGCGCTCTAAAAGATTTATTATGGAATTCTGTCTTATAAAATAGGATGCGTTACGTTTGCCTTGCAACCCACATCTAGAACCGTACTTTCGATTTCGTGAGGCCTGTAATTAGCATGGCCTCGTGTAGGTACGTGAGCTAGGTGAAACGGAACGTAAGGCGCGACTCGCGCCGTTTCTGAACGACACGCGGGAAGCTATTCTCACTTTCTTTTAAATTTAAACGTTCTAAATTCAACTGATTAATATTACAGGCGGTAGGCGACTTGCGTCAGCACATAGAAATCATTATCGGATCGTATTTTCGATTTAATTAAATGTGGGCGTTTATTGTGACCACCTAAAAGGTTATCGAAACAGTGTAGGTAGGTTTTCGTTTATCGGTAAAAAGTTTATTATTTACGTGTTTGCGTCAATACATTTTGGAAGAGAATATAAATTCTAAGTATTGATAAAGCTTTTTTAAATATTTTTTCACGCAATTAGTCCGCGGTTGGTTTTTACTAATTCCACGTTATACAAGCATGAATTCAAATTATGCCTCGCACTTTGTGCCATAGCTGTTGACATTCACAAATCCGGTTTATTAATTGGCCTGTCACATATGCAGCTTTTATCTCAAAAGCTTGATTCAAATTACTCACTACTCATTTACATAGGAATGATAAATCAGGTAATAAATAAAACGAGATCATATAAATACACAATAATCGAAGTACGAGTACAAACATTAATGTCAACGCACAAACAAAGTTATAAAGAACTTGTTTTCGTACTTTATCTGTTGCTAGGCCGCTGCGCTGTAAGTACAGAAAGAAAAAATAATTTAAAGGTGGCTTTAAAGGTACGAAATATAGCGCAATTTTTTTATTGGTCTTTACATAAACAGCTACAGTTAGGTATTTAGTGCCCTTTACAATAATAATTGTCGTCGGCATTAGCTTTACCCGTAATTATAGCATAGCTGCGCAACATAGGGTTCGATTTAAAACAATATAAAATCAAACGCAAAATTTATATTCCGACACTCCTCGGACCAATTGAGGACTGATTTTGTAACATTTTATTTCAAAGATAAGCTAAAATAGTTTTTTTTATATTATAGCTAGATTATAATACTTCCATCCATGGGGACATGGGTATAGGTAATATGTCTAAGTGATCTTTAGGATTTTATGGAAATAAATGACATAAATCTTTAAATCTTTATTACCTAAGCACAAAAATAATTTAGTCTATTTAAAAACCAAGTACATTTTGCATGACTTTACTAACAAAAACAAAGATATATTTTGTTTTCATACCAATTCTATATTTATTTAAATGTAGGTAATCGAGATAAATCTCGTGTCACGGTCACCCATTACACACAATGCGATGTGCCCGATTGCCGAAAGTCAAAACTCCACATTTTATATTCTGTAGTTCAGTGCCACGAGATCAACAGATAAAATATTTTGTCTCTGGTAAGAGATTACAGATTACATAAAAATTACAACACGCGTTCGAGATTCAAACAATCGTTTTTTTTACCGTGAAACGGAAAGCTTGTCACTGGCCGCTGATAAAAAACAATATCCATTCATTGAGTTCTAGTGATTGTAAATAGAACATTCAATGTGAAATGAAAATTATCATTGTTGTTCAATGCTACAATTATTTTTTTCTGTGATTTCCACAATGACCTAGACATGGTATTTATCCTTTTGTGATCACGAATTTGCCTTATTTAGAAGTCGTTTTGGCGTTGGTTCAACTAATTACGGAAAATGGTTTGACTTTGCGACATACGCTGGTAGGTATTTTGAGTTGACTCATTAATTTTAACAACTAGATTTCCACCCGCGACAGTAAAACTGCGGGAAGATCTATTATAACGCGGAAAGTCCATATAATCGCTGACAAATTTATTTTATTGTGAATTTTAATAAAAAAAACACGTGGTTGTTTTTGGGTAAAAATGCAACAAACATACCATTTACTTCACATCCACACAAACTTTTGCGTTTATAATATTAGGATTAACTTGTATGGGTACGAACTAATTAAACAAATTATTACTAGTTAGTTAAACCTGTTATATATATACTTAGGGTGCAATAATGTTGGTTATTTATTCAATTAATTACTGTACCATAGCAGCTAAATAATAAGCTATCAAAATAACATTAAAAATATTAAATGAACTATTGCTTAATGAATTAACTTTCTAAGGGCATTAGAACCTTGCCTTGTAGATCAAGGGCCATGCAAGGTTCTAGGCATGCGTGTGTGCATACAAACAATACCCCGTGAGGTAACTTGGCACCTGAGATCTAAACGTCTTTGGATTTATGTGAAGATGCATATAATTATAGACGTAGATATAGTTATATGTATATTTGGTCATAAACAAGTATATTTCCACTGAAAATGACTGATTTAGTGATTATGATAAAAATGCATACTACGTCCAACTTCTGAACTTATGGTAAAATCGTGTAAACCAGACGGGTTGGTTATCGCTGTAAATTGGTGTTATATTTACTACGAAAAATTATGTCAAGGTTCGTTATTATATTGGATGTATGCAATTTTATGACATTTTTATCGGATATTATATAGTATCCATAAAGTTTATAATATTCTGCCTTGTAATAAATAACCGTTTAACTTTTGTTATAAACCTATTCACGCTTTAGGGGTTATTTTTACTCATTATATTCAATTAAATAGTTTTAGCCATTGTTAACCCATTGCTAGGCAACACATTAACGCATGTTTTTATTTTCTTTTTAAAAGTCTGTAAGGAGTATTATACAAAGCGGTTAACTAGCAGCTGTATGAATTACAATGTATTTGCATGACTTTGATTACCAACTAGATGCTCGCATGAAGTTATGCGGGGACTTACGTGTTAGAAATACAGTGTAGTCTATGTTTTTCTCCTACTTTTCACCTTGGCTTTTAATAATTTTGTATTGCTGTGTTTTTTGCTTTGCTCGCATTAAAAGGATCTATACCTACATATACTCTGACAACTAAGTCCCTTGGAGCAGTGCTAGTACCTAGTAGTTTGAACTTTGTCACCTATGTTAATAGATAATAAGATATCATTCAGAAAAAAAATTAAAACTAATTAAAACCTCAAATTCTCAGTATTTAAATACAAGCTACATTATAACGGTCAGATTTTTAAGCAATCAATGTTCCATATTAATTAATTCAATGCTTTTCGATAAATTCCTAACGCCAAACAGATTATACCAATGGACAACAGCAATTTATTTAACGAGATCAAATTGGTCACCATTACATTCATTTGATAATACCTTGTTCAAATTAGCAGATAGTGTTCGAACAAACAAGCATTTCTTAGAAAATTTAAACCGAAAATGGGGATTTAATAGAGATAGTGATTAAAAATGAATGAATGAATAAATGAATTGACACTTTATTTGAACTTAACTAAATAAAAACAGAGTTATAGAAAAAACTTAATACTATCTTAAACTTAGAAGTTCAAAGGGCGGCCTTATCGCTGAAAGCGATCTCTTCCAGGCAACCGAAGTGGATATAATTAAATGATGTTTTTAACGTGGCCATGTCATAAAATGTGTGTATTAAGTCAAAGTTTGAAGTCCAGGACATATTGCAGAACTATTCGTTCAATTACTTCTCTGGTTAGATACAACATGGTCGAAAAGGCCTCATAGTCGTCAAAGACCTGGCTGTAAAATATTATCATGACTACTATCAAGCAATTAAATGCTCTAATAATATAGCATTTAAATGTTTGATAAGTAATAGTAATTATGTGTTCACGTAACATAAATATAAATTCATGTTTCGCGACATAAATAATTAAATGTGTAATAGACTATGCATTGATAGATATCCGAAAATAAATAGATAAGTATGTTGTACCGCGGGACAGTATATTGCGAACTAATTGGTTGATGAACAAATGTTCATTACATTTTTAAATCTGACATAATTAATTGAATAGATGCTTAAACTTTTTAACGAATATGTACTTTACCTTACTTAGTTAAAATAAAATAAGATCTTGACATGTAGATATTTAAAATATTGTATTTTGCAAATAAATTATTTGATTGACAACAGCGCGGGCGGAAAGCTAGCCAGCAAGAAACGTTGAACTAAAAGCCAAGCCGATTAAACTTAAGAATAATAAGAAATAGGTATATTGCATATTTTTGTTTTGTTTCCGCGATTATTAATAACACTATAAGATTTCACAAACAGATTCCGTAGCATAATGTCGCCGCCAAAAAGAAAAAAGCGTACAGTTAACAGAAAAAATTGATTTTATATTAAACCAATACTATCTTCTAACGTTATCTGAATACTTTTTTAATGCTTAGTATTGTACGAGTATTGCACCTGTGTCAACAAGTATCAAGTAGTAATAACAAGGTATATAGTAAGTATTTACCTACTAGGTACAAAGTGTCGGAGACATACTAAAAAAAAACATAAACAAAAGACTTAAAAATATCAGCTTTAAACAAACTTTATTTCGTATTAACTTAATTAAAAAACAATTAATTCCTAATAAAAACATCACAATTATCTATTGTCATCTAATTATCACTCTTCATAGACTAAAGAGCAACTTCTCTGCTGGCGCTACAGTGGTTCGCGTATTGCGTCACTGCCACAGACTATAGAAAAGATGTCACTAGTACTACAGCTACGAAAATCACATAAGTGCGTAGTTTCGTTACCAAATACTTTTCTATGAATCATTCTCAAAAATCTTACATAATGTGTTGACATTCATCTACAATGGGAATAATATTTACACTTAAAATATTGGTATCTAGTCTAGAACGTGTTTTAAAAAAAGTTCCTAATACGGTTAGTTTTATGTTTTTATTCTAGACTATTGGATTTATTTGCGTGTAAATAAAACCGTTGTAGGTTTTATTCAATGAACTTCCCTAATTATATATGCGTAACAATATAAGAAATCCCGCAAAATGATAAGGTCACAGCGTTTACGGTTATAATTATAGCTTATATCATCATTACCGTACGTAGCTATTTAGCGTATTGTATCATTAACATAATCATCATCCATATATCTCATTGTACCCGATCGATCGTGCACATACAAGAAAGTGTTTAAAAATTGCATGTTTATGACACAGTTGTTTGTTATCACAAGAATTTGAGTAGATATTATCTTTAGGCATATCAATGCACATCACGAGACGAGATAAATGCAATGTTTGAGAAAAAACTTATAACATTACCAGCCTCCGCCCTGTGCCTTTTATTTGTTTTGTGGATTTTCCCGCGGAAGGGGTGTTTAGCATAAGCATCCCTATTTACCTTCCTACGATGACCTTTTTTGTGGCGAGAGATTTTTGCCCTTAATTCACCTAAGTAATTTCAGTAATTTCGGTGAATTCTTAGAATCGTCTGATTTTAATTCATAACCAAAAACATTATCAACTACTTTCATTTTATCACTGATAAACTTGACGCTTTAATTAAATGTTGATAAAATTTTCAGGACAAAGCAAAATGCACAATTTTATATTTCATATTTAAGTCATGAAAACATATTTAAGTCATGAAATCACCAATCAATGCCATTTTAAAGTCTTTCTTCTGGCATTTTAGAGATTATTACAAATAGAGCCCTATTCCTGTATAATGTGATATATCGTATATCGAGGGCGATATTAAAAGGTCTTGGTAATGTCAAAACGTATCACGAACACATCGTGTGAATTTTCTCACGTAGCTGCGACGGCGAGTACAAACCACTGCCACTGATAAGGCGACCGCTTCCGTTCTAAACGCATTTCACTACGAATTCACTTTTATTTTAAAGAGTGGTTTAACTGTTGTGGTTCAAACTTTATGCTTTATGTTTGAAAACAAAGTTAGGAGGAATATGACGTAAGAAAATCCCATTGTCGTATCGTATCGTATAAAAAATATGATATTAATCACTTATTTACCTACAAAAATCTACAATTAAGTTTATTTGTTAATGCTTGTTAATTAAACAAACTTCCTTTAATTTAAATGAGGAAAACCTAGCAAACAGCAACACAATTAAACGTTACATTCAGTTGTTCTAGAAACAGAATCAGCACGTGAGAAATACAAACAACTATGAAATGTATAACAAACGCGTCGTAAACTCGCCCACGCAGAATACCCAACAGAATATCAATTATCGCCATCGATAGAAACTCACCCTCATATCATCGAGCAAATCGCACGCTGAAATCTCTGACCCGGAGTCCGATGTCACTTTAATAACCCCCATGTCTAGTTCTGTTTCAAAGTCTTCACTGTTTAGTCAAAGTCTGTAGCGAGTCTTAGACACACGGAGGTCCGAAAGGGGCCGTTTGCGTGTATCCTCGAGTCTGAACTACGACTGAAGTTGAATCCTAGCGAGCGGCGCGAACACGGCACAACCTCACGCCTTGAAAGACCCGCGCGGACTGAGCTTCCGACCGTACAGCCGCGAGCCAGTGAAAGGGTCCTGACGTCACACACGCTACTTGTTGCTACTCTCGCCTCTCGCTCGCACCGCAACAATCCACATCTATCCATCACACTCAATGACATTACTCTGATTATTCGAATCCAGATTTCGCGTTATCGTTTTGTTCTACTATTTCGTTCGAACAAAAAATATAAAAGTTGTCCTTGATAAAGCGACTTTCGTGGCATTTTTTCAATGTCACTGAGTTTATAATTTATCAATCTGTACATTTTATTTGCTAGGAGGTTATCTCGTTTCTTTGTTGCTCGTAGTACCGTAGTACTCCTGGGTCCCGTGACGTAGTTCGTAGCGCGCTACGTGCGTAGGACGGCGCGTAGGCGAAGGGCGTAGCGCTACGCCGTTGCTACGCAACCATCCCTTTGAATATAAAGCAGTATGCACAAACTTTCTAAATAAATTACGTGAGTAGAAACGTTTGATATCTTTTCTCGAGTAAATATAATATTCATGGTTTTTTAGTAAAGTTCCATCAAAGGTTCTGATAAACTTGTCAAAGTAGGATACGAAAATACCTCAAAATGAGTTAAATTGCAAATGATTAGAAACCTTATTTATGTTACTTTTTATGATAGCTAATATAATATTCATTAGTCGCATGTCCAAAACGTGATCATTGTGTTTATTCATACATACAAATTGCATGGCGATAATTCTTGATGTAGATAAAATTAAATGTGCTTCAGATATTGGAAAAGAAAAGGTATTTTAATAGATAAGTATTTACATGTTTATGCATTGTGTCAAGATAGTATTTGTAAAACGAAATGAAAACCGAGTTTGAAATTCAAATACTAACAGAAAAAAATTCTAAGCGTTTAAGATTGTCCTTGGATCTAACGCTGAATCGTATGTGGGTTCATTATAGCATATTATCTCATGTGTCTATTATTATGTTGTATCGTCATTAAACGAAGGAAAACCCTAACCACAGCTCAATAATTATAGAAACACAAATAAAATAGGTAATTATCTACCCTTATACACTGCAGCAGAGTGTATAAGTTATCATTTATTATAAGTGATGATAAAGTATACTTCAAAGTGCTGATATGCTTGATTATATCAAGCTATGTGTATGCCGTGTAGGAGGGAGCGTGTAGCACCATCGACTTTCATATCGAAGGTCATGGGTTCAAAACCGGCCGCGCGCAACTCTGGATTTTTACTCTTGAAAAAAAAAACCAACCAGATTGTTCGGAATGATGCGTTAATACGCATTTTTTTTTTCCTGAATAATCTGCATTGAACAATTTACCTCTTTCTGATAGTTGGACCTACTTAATTGGATAACTGTCCTAGGTATACATACGCGTCAACAACTTCAAGAGCCGCATTTTCAACAATATTTTATTTACTAGTTCTGTTTTTTTCAGTTCTGTGTTACATGAATATGTACCTATGTATTGATTTTATTTCAGTAGAAATTATTGCTTCGCTCCAATGTCTTACGAAATTTAAATTTACTATGAAAATAATATTAGTTAATAATGCAAAGACATTATGCAAAGACATGTACAAACGCAAACGTAACGATCATTAAATCAAAATAAACTTCTTTAGGGACAAATATTTTATTCCGATAAATTTGTTCAATTAATCGATAGATTGAACGCGCTAGAAACTAGATACAGTTTGGATTTTAAAAATCCTGTATGAGTTAGTTGGCTCGCTAACAATAATGGTCTACTTTTTATCGCGGGGAAACTCCATGCTGCCGGGCCCTTAAATAAAATAAAAGAATATAACAGGTTAGGATGACCTTAGTTTAATTATATCGAATGAAAGTGTCAGTACTATTTATAGCAATGCAGTTTTTATAGTTTTTTAGTAAATACATTTTGTAATGTCAATTGTTTCACGGCCTTGACATTAAAAATGTGCAAGCGATGAGGCACAGAATGTGAGTTAGTAGCTATTGCAATATTTCACATTCGTCTTTGATTTTGGTGACTGCAACTAAATAAATAAAATCATGTAGTGTACATAGGACATCAATCATTTGATACGATATCATTTTTTCAGACTAGTTAGTTAATGGATACCAAGTAATATTACTTACAAAAAACAAAATCATTCATAACACCCCTATATACGTTCCCACTGCTGGGACACAGGGATTTCTCTCTTGACGAGAGAGATTAGGCCTTAATTCACCACGCTGGCCAAGTGCGGGTTGGTGAATGACACATGTCCTTCAAACTTTTTCAAAGTAGGTACTCAGAACATACCGGTTTCCTCACGATTTTTGCCTTCACCGTTAGAGCACGTGTTTTTAAAGCACACATAATTTTCCAAGAAGAAAAATCAGAGATGCGCGGCGGGGTTTGAACCCACGACCTTCGGAATGAAAGTCGAGTGTGCTCCCACTTAGCCAACACGGCTCAAAAACAAAATCATTATAATATTTATAAATCGTCCTCTAATTTAAGTATCAATTAAATTTCTTCAATACCTATATTATCATAATCGTACTTCAATTCTCAAATCATTTTTGTTCACGTTATATTAACGATATTCAAGGATTTTTGTGTAAATTTAAAATTGAAGTATATTTTTTTTAGTTTATCGTGTTACTAGAGCGATTGTTCAAATAAAATTACCTCGTATCTACCACACGTTTTTTAGTTATTAATAAATAAACACGTATTTTCAATGCCTCATTTATTTTATCAATTACATTTGTAAGAATAACACATTATTTCGAAATTTCTTAATGTATGACATTTTTCGAAGTATAAAAATGAAGACATTGTATTTTATTTTCAGTGTGTTATTAAAAGTGAATAAACAATGTGCCTATTATTATCCAGTGTTTTATCAATTAAAAAGTGTAATATATTGAATTCATACAATCTGAGTTAAGTTCTGAGTTAAGTATCTAAATAAATAAATATATAAATGTGTCACAGCCAATTTTATTCGTCGCAGCTAAATCTTAATACCTGTAAGTCTGTTTTTAACTTTATTATTCACTACAATACTAAAGATAACTATAAATAATCTTATTGAATGTATTTTATTTTTACTTTTTAATGGAATAATACAGTAAGTAGTTCCAACTGGATCAAGTGCCCTTACAAGAGGTACATCCGCGTTTTAAAGTATGTACATTGATACATGTGGTCCGCGTAAAAACCAACAATCATCTTTGTGTTGTACCGTATAAGTTATACCCACGTTCTTACAATTTTACCGCAAAAATATTATTATATTACAGGACTTGTCACTCCATTTATTTAGTTATTTATTGCACAATAAAACTTGTAGGTACCATAGTTATTGGTAGTCTATTTTAATAACTACCAGATAGAGGGTGTTTATAAGTTAAACGGTTGCGTAATTGGGTTGTTCTGAGAATATTTTTTTGATCCGTTTAGTTGGTAGTGGGGGTCTTACAGGGTCATCAGTTTTAAAGATTGACATATTATTGCCAATTATACTTATCGTTAATTCAAACTGATTTAGAATCAGCCTCTTACAAGTCTAGACCTGAGCTAAGACCCGGAACGTCACACGTCCAAGGCCAAAGATTTCAACGAACAAACTAGATCTATATAGCTTTGTTAGTTTTAAAAAAAACTTGCTTATCAAATAGATAAGCAAGTTTTTTTTAATCTAAAGAATTTTACCTGTTCATAATCGTGAACAATTGATGACATGTTTTAAATTCGTTAAAGCTTAAAATAAAATAATTAAAATACTTAATAATATGTATAATTTAATATAATAATATAATATAATTTTAAAATTTATTATAAATTATAAAATCACCTAACCTATAAAATCACCTACTAGGCGGCTTGACGATCGTAGTAAGGTGCAGGAAGTAATGGGGTGGTTGGTACTACACCTAGGCCGGCACCACACGGTGTTCCAGAGAATTCATAAATTGACCAGCGCTTAAAACAAACGTATACTTAAAAAACTACAAAGTCATATAGGCTACATAACTAATTTTGAAATGAATTAAATGTTTTTTGAGATTATTAGCAACAAAATACCTTTTTAACTTTAGTCAAAATAAGGTGCGTATAAATACAGTGATTGTAGTTCGACCTTATAGAATAAGATACTAAAACAAAAGTTCAAATACTTGATTAGATTAAGCTCAATAAATCTAGAAATAATTATTGGTTTCGCATCGAAATAGGCACCGGTTTTCTAATAAAATGAAACAACTATTGAATTATTATGTGATTGGATATCGTATAACATGTTCTATTTTAGTATTATTTTGTTTTAATGACTGATTAAATATTTTGTAGTCGTTTTAAAAATGTAGGTTTAATTTTTATATAAGTTTTTTGGAAAATATTTAAGGCTATAATTTGTTGTTTGTTATAATAATAAGATGTGAGAGTTATGATGTGAGAAAAGAAAATATGCCAGGGCAGCCACGGGCGGGTCAGTAGTAAGTAATATAAAACTTGTACAGTGAATAATGCAATAAATTGAACACCGTGTAAATCTGTTTACTATTCGATTTAATATTTAAATATAAGGTATTAAACACATAGACATTCACTTAAATAGTGCACGTGCTCAAAAACGTGACCTGCCTGAAAGGTCACAGTCGCGGGATCCTTCCTGGCGGGCGCATGCTCACTCGATCTACGCATCTCTGTTGGACCTGTCACGACTGCCTATGTACACTCAGCTGAGAGATCCGACATTACAATATATTATTTTGTATAAAAACCAATATTCTAAATTCAATATTAGCTGATGATGATAAGTTCAGTGAAGTGCAGTGGAGGTAAGCCTTAAAGCGCTGACTCCTAGTCCTGACACACAGGTAACTTTTTTTGTTTGGTAGTCGAAACAACACTCTTTGGGTATACTGCTTCAGATCATTAACATTATTTCAATATTCTTAACTAAATAAAAGATTCATAATTTTCCAGCAAAGTTCAATCATACTCGCTAGACTAGACGTATGTAGCTGATTGTACTAGAGTGTATTTAGTTTACGAGTATCGCCTTCAGTTGACTTTGACCCACTTCTCGCGTACTTTCCATTCCACTTGCTCTACGCTTTTGACACTGAGCGATCTGTAGTTAGAGGTTATATGGCGCGCGGCTAATTGTTTTTGTTTACGTTTTGAGAGTTTATGAAAAACTTGTTGTGGCGACTTCTGTGGCTCAGCGGGTGAAGGTTCGCCTGCGGCTCCAGAGGTTGAGGGTTCGATTCCCGCCCCAGGACAAACATTTGTACGATCTGCAAATATTTGTTCCGAGTATCTGGGTGTTATATTAATAATATGTAAAATAAAAAATATATACTTGTGTATATTTTATTAAATATATGAGAAATCTAGCACCCGTAACACAAGCTTCGAGCTTACCACGGATCTAAATGCTGTTGTGTGAATTGTCAAGCAATATTTATTTATTTACTTTATAAATATAATATAAAATATATTAAATACTAGCTATCCTGCCGTGGCTTTGCTCGCTGATATCTCACCTCCTAAACCTTCCATGGGCTTCTAAGAACCTTATTAATAATTACCCATGATAGGTCTAGGAAACAAAAAATAATCGCTGTTAAAAACTATTGTTTGGCCATGGTACAGATAAAACCAGAGTTAAAAATGTCAGCTGTAATTTTGCATAGCAATGGCTTATCAAAGACGTGCTGATAAGGGCTTCGAATATGGCTGCCACATGTAATATGCAGGCTGGTTAATTATGTAACCTTATGGTTATTATAATAGCATTCAAGGTATTTATACAGCTGTTGCTAATTTTACTGTTAGATTATATTAAACAACTAGTTTCCTCCTACGGCTTTGCCTGCGTTTTAATGATCTTTCCGGATTTTCCGCGCAGTACAAAGTAGCCTATGTGTTATTCTGATATACAACCTAAGTTATCGTGAAGTTGCATCAAAACCCATTTTGTTGTTTTTGCGTGAGAGACTTACTAAATCCAATCATTTTTACAATTTTTTGCATTTATAATACTAGTAGGATGCTAACTCGCCGTGCGGTTTTTGTCATCATACGAGTATCAACATAATCATGTATAACGTCTAATAGAAACTGGTCACCTTAAAGGATCAAATAAATAAATATTGCTGGACAATTCAAAGCAACTAGCAATCTAGCCCAGTGCACAACCTCTTGCGTCGAATCTTATGTATCAATATTTTATAATGTATTTTGCAAATAAATTATTTGATTTGATTTGAAGGCGGACCCTCGCCTGCTGCACCACAAAGGTCGTCTTATGTATAAGTTTTGGGAGATTTGGTATAAGATCCACGCTTACCAAACAGTACCTTGGTACATTAAGTAAAACGACATGCTCTCTGCCTTCAACGACTCCACCAAACAGATTTAAGACCAAATACCACAATTGAATTAATTTTGATTGTGAATATTTTCACAATTAGATTTAATCACATTTGAAAAGGTAATTTAGTTTCTAATCTTATATTGTTTAATATTTGATAAGAAACGTGTTCACACAATCTTTCGTAATATATGGTTTTTTATTTTTCTCTTCCTTTCCCAATTTTTCTTATTAGATGTTAATTTATATAATGAAAGAAAACTCATTTTCCACCTTTGGAAGAGTCTCTCGTGCAAACTATTTAGTTTAGAAATAAATATTTAAGCTTCGAATCGTTTCCCTTTATCGAAAGCCAAAGGCAGTTTTCAGTGAAAAACATAATTTAGGGAAAACCAGTAACCAAACATTGTTTTTTTCCATTTTACGTTTGCAACGGAACTGATCCATTACTCTCGTTCGTTCCAGTTCAGTAATTGACAATTGAATGGGGATTTCCACGTACCTATTGGTACATACAGCTGTTGGTATACAAGGCTCTTTTACACGATGGGTCATACGGTGCAAAATAAAAGAATTCGTTGTCGTCGAAGAAACTGACATCAGGTATGCATGCCGCTCAAACCAATTAGGGTTTGAGCGGCAATAATATATTTTCATTAACAACATGTTAATACAGAGAAAATACAATTTGAATACTTGGCAATATACTAGCGAAATCAAACTAACAAACAATTAGTTTGGCTCTATATATGTATTACTTATCAATTCGAATGATGATGATGATGACGTCAACTTCTCAACATACACAGCAACAACAGCCTCCTTGAATGATTTCCAGTTATTACGGTTGAACGCAGCGTGCATCCACCGTGAACCAGCAGCTTTCACGCGATCGTCCATATTGTTAGTGGACGTCCGACGCTGCGTTTCTGTAAGAGCCATGTCTCTTTTCATTTTGTTTTTTTTTTCAAAAGATACTGTTTCAGTTAACTTGTCAAGTGTTTTACTTGTTACTTTCGTTATAGGCCAAAGGACGCAATCACGCCCATCGTGTATTATCAGCCTTAAGTTCTTGACAATGAATACAAATGGAGGTGCGACGCGATGTCGGAACCAATTTCATCGGCTGTTGTATTAAGATAAGCTATCGTTTAATTAATTTCACATTCGTATATCTAATTGATTTATCTATTTTTATCGGAAAAACGAACTAATTTGTTTGTTATTATAAAACACTCTAATTGTTTTTCTGATCTGTTGATACTTTCAGTCAGGTTTTAATTTAAGTACTTGCTTATGAGGCAAGTCACTGTATAAATTCCATTAAATGTGAGGAGTTTTCCGGTGAGGACGGTTTCCCACCAGCTCAATTCTATGCAACTCCACTGCCAAAAGATACCTCAAACTCACAAAACTATTTTATCTGGCCCAGCCTTATGATATGAGCCTGTTATTTAACTTTAAATATTATAGTTGTAGCCAAATATGAAATAAATAACGTGAAAGAGTGAAACATTATCTCATTCGTCAACCGTTTGACAATATGTCATTTAAAATCGCTTAGTGCTTAGGTTGATGGTTGTCTGTTCCAGCTCATTTTTCCTTCTCATAATTAGCAAATTGTTAAGAGCCTTGCTACTTTACGAAGTTTTGCGAAATTTGATATTTTATGCACCACGTGACCGGCGCGTCACGCGAATTCTATGAAAAATACTAAATGATCTTGATACTTCGTCGATCTAAAACATACAAATATACTAATAATTATTTTAGATCTGTAGAAAATGGCATCGAATAAATTCCATTTTATTGAGTGGATTTTTTTTCAGTTTCATTCCGAAATAATTATTATATTAATGTTTTTATTTAATTGATAGGTGTTTAATATATTTTCCTAAATTCAAAATGGTGGATATTTTTATTTCAATATTTGAATCAATTATGTTTTATCTTAATAATATCAATATTTATTTTAAATCTGATTGATTATTTGAAATCAATTAAGTAGGTACATAATTTTAAAATGATTAATAATTATATATATAAGAATAAAACTGAAAATAGTCTTATTGAAGTTAAACGTCCTCATTCATCTCATCTTATGGGCTCATTTTTAAACCGATTCTTCTGAAATTTGGTGTGTAGGTTTGTAATTAAATGTTTTTTTTTTGTCGAATGTTGGGACTTTATGTAAGTTCGAAAGTCTAAATTGAACGGACTAAATACAAATTCTAATTATAACAAAACAAATAAATTATATTACCTATATTTAAGTTGCTTGTTTTGTTAGATGGTATATTTGTGTTTGAATAAATAAAAGTTTCGTTAATGAAGGTTTTAATTATGTTTAGGTATTATTTTTGTAGTTTCAACTTTATATTTATTTTTATATTTATTGGTATCCATTTATCTACATATGTCATACACAGATGTAGAATATCCATTTATCTACATATTATGTCATCTTGAATAATTCCCATTATATTTTTATTTTGATAAACTATTTATTTTTATTTTATTACGAACTTATTTAAAATATTTCATTTTTATATTAAAAAAAACCAACCCGCACTTGGCCAGCGTGGTGAATTAAGGCCTAATCTATTTCGTCAAGAGAGAAGTCCCTATCCCAGCAGTGGGAACGTGAATAGGGGTGTTATTTTATATACAGGGCGTTCCAAAATTATGGGCCATGAAGGGGAAGTACCATATATATCGTTGATAGTGAATTTTGCTCAAAGAAGACTTCATTTTATTTTAAAAAGTAAGTAATTTAATTAATTAATTTACAAAAAAAATGTTTCATGTTTTTTATTTGATTAAAATAATTAATTTCACGTTGTTCCTTTCTTTTAAAATACTATGTTACTTAAGCAGAGTTATTATTTTTTAGCTATTCTTTCGATTGGTATCATAAAAATAGTTTTTTTTTCTACATGTAAGTCGGTTCGATTCCCAGACAAAGCAAGTAATTTTTAGAAAATCTATGAATCCAGAATTACTAACTTTTAAAAATAAAATGAAGTCTTCTTTGAGCAAAATTCACTATCTACGATATTTAAGGTACTTCCCCTCCATGGCCCATAACTTTGGGACGCCCTGTATTTATTAGAAAGGTACAATTATTTAATGTTTACAATAAATAATATATTTATTAAAAAGGTACATTATTTATTGTTTACATATTGGATACTCGGTAAAAATAAGAACAAAAAATTACGGAATATTTTCTTTGTAATAAATATTATGGAAATCTATACTACAATTATCAAGCTGAGGAGATTGCTTGTTTATTTGTTTGAACGTGCTACTCAGGAACCGCGGGTCCGATTTAAAATATGATTTCAGTATTGGATAGTAAAATGATCGAAAAAGGCTATAAAACATAAACTAGTAAATAACGTAAAAACGCAAGCGCAGCTGTCGGCGGGTCGGCAAGTTAGTCATAATCTAAAAAAATCATAGGCATAATTACATTTAGTCGTTGGACGGTTTCACCAAAAAAAGTTGCCTTGTTGTTTTTTAATTAGGATAGATAACTTTAGATATGCAATCCACATCCTACAGCATAACCTCCAAATAAATAAGGTAAAACAAGATGACAATGATGTGGTACAATTCTTAGGCCAGCAACATTTGGTACAATTCTTAGGCCAGCAACAACAACAATTGACCGTTATCAATAAAAATAACAATTGATCGTTATCAACGGATCAACTTATGTCGGTCGTAGTATCGCAATAACACATACACGCACACTAACAGCGTTTTTACAGCAATTGACAGTCCCACACACTGACATTTTACGAAATATTTCTATATTTTATTCAAGAACAACCGACATAGGTCCGACCTCGACAAGCGCTCGCGCGGTACTAAATGGAAAAAGCCGGCTGAATGAAAAAACTACTAAATTATGGTAGTTTTATTTTATTCATAAAAAATTACCAAAACCGTTCTACAAATTAAAATTAATATCATAGTTTAAGCAAATGTTGATAAATATTTTGATATAAATATGACGTCCCATTGATTTATAACTTCGGAGTTATTGAGGTTTGTTTCGAAGCATTTTCGGTCGATATTAAATTCGGTATATCTTTAGAATAAAAGCATTTAACGAAAATGTACTCTACTCTAAATGAAGAATAGGATATACGTAACATAATAAAAAATAGTTTGATCGCCCATATTCATTAGAATCTACAAATTAGAGCTGAGAAAACAGGTCTTCGAGCGTTTTTTACGAAACATGTATCCGGAGAATGATTATTACTCAATATATAAACAAGTTATCTAAAATGTTTCTTACTACTTTTGTAGAGGAGAAAACGAACTATTATAAAGATGTAATTGTAATATCAAACAACTAACG
The DNA here is from genome assembly GCA_963691955.1 of Chloroclystis v-ata. Classification (NCBI taxonomy): domain Eukaryota; kingdom Metazoa; phylum Arthropoda; class Insecta; order Lepidoptera; family Geometridae; genus Chloroclystis; species Chloroclystis v-ata. The sequence continues at coordinate 999,452 of OY829902.1, read as the reverse complement.
CAAACCATAGAATTAGGACGAGAAAACCGAACAATTTCGCGATTTCACGTAATAGGCCTCTTAAGCTTTACAAAATACAGAAAACCTACTATTCTTTGATTCAAAATGATTGATTAACGATAGTGCGATTAGTTGCATTGATAAGTAAAAAAAACCCTGACCTCTTTTCGTATATTAGGTACCCGAAGCGAAACGAGGGCAGGTCGCTTGTTATTTTATACAAGTGTAAAATCTGAGGGAAGAGGGCAAGAGGATAATGATGATGGTGATGAAGTGAGGACACGGAAGTGCCTCCGCCAAGTTCAGCAAAATGCGAATTATATAAACAAAATAAATGCAATGTACTTGATAAAACTTTCATGAGAAAACATAAAACAACAAAACTATAAAAATTATGCAAATTTTCCGTAAACCTTGAAAATTTTGTTTGTTTACCAACGAGGAATCGTAGCAAGTGTTATGTTATCACTTATCATCCGTTATCGCCCACTTAGCGCTACGGGGGTATTATCTACTCGCTTATTCACCTGTCCGATATCAACATGATTAAAGCCATTTCAAAAGAAATGTATATTGAGGCAGCCTACCTCAATAGGTATATATAAAACAATGTTATGCATTATTAGAACATGAAACGGGTAACATACTATAATTTCAATGTTTTCGAGTTTTCAGATATTTGGGCACTGTCCCAAGCGCCATGTTCACCTGGAGGCTGATGACAAAAATATCGGGAAACTCAAAATCATTAAAATCATGGTATGTTAGTCGTTCCATGTTCTAATATTAGTAAAACCATGATAGTTTTAAGGGATCCTTAAAGATCAGAAATCATTAGTCTGTATCGTTGGTAGACGTTCACCGCTTAGTTTGACCATCCGTGATCTTCATTCAAGAGGTTTTCAGCCGCAACAGCCATCTAATTTGTATTTCTTGGATTTTTTTAATATGTATTTCACTGGTTGTTTGTTTGTTTTCAATAACCATGTATACAATATAAAGCCTTTATTGTTCTTTGTTGTAAAGAAACAAGACCTTCATAAGATCGCATCATCACCACCTACGTCGCAATACCGATTGGAAATCCAATGACTGTTTTGTTCGATCGATATAATCCCAATAGATCGATAAGATACGATAATTTAGGGGATAATCCGTGATTTATCGACGGGGCATCTGTAAACAGGTCTAAAGGTGTACTTTCTGCTCGTTAATAAGGATTAAAGCCAGATGAATGTACTTACAAATCACGACAATATTTATGTGATGTATTACCGTATTTATCATCATCATTATTTCACTGACAGGTCCGACTGGTTGAAGTCTGTTAGATACAGATTTTTAACTAATTAGTTAGAGGTTCCCTTGCGTTATTTTCCTCTATAACTTAAACACTTATTGCTACACATTTTGAGAAACTTAAGAACGCACATACATTCTTCGTTTAAAATACCAGAGGTGTGTGGGTTTGAACCCACGACCTTCAGAAAAAGAGTTGAGCGTCCTCCCACAAGCCAACAAGGGTATTTTCAACCGTAACCGTAAAGAATTTCATTCAAAATCCGAAAGCGATTCGCGAGTCTAGTTTCAAGTTATTTTCCATTGTCCTTTGCCGAAAGCCTTTGGATATCAACTTTCATTCAGTAACTAGGCACCGCTACCAAGGCCCCTCTCGCTCAAAGGAATATAATCCCTATTATGAAAACGAGAAGGCCTGAATTGATTTCACACTCGTCTGCCCTTGGCGGGTTAACGTATTAATTAACTTTAATATTGAGTAATGAAAACTATTATGTCTGTAATTAAATAAGTTTGTTATCTGGTAAGTTGGCCTATACATATAGAGTTTTAACCGGGTACTTAAGGAGGGATGACTTTACTCTATCAATGCTAAGTCTATGTCTATATCAACGTTGTTTCAACAAGAAAATATAGAAAACTCATTCAGCGCTTCTCTAAGAAATATTAAAATAAATAAAATTCATTAATTCAGGACACATAATTATGTATGTAAAGTAAAATGTGTAATGTATCCCAGTCGGTTTGACGACATTCACAAGTTGATAAAAGTTGGTACTATTCATAGAACTACACCACAACACACGTCAGGTAATTTTATGCGTAAACCATTTATTATAATATATTTTCTTTTAAAATCATTTAAACAACGCAATTAAGAATGGACAAGCTTTTTAGTTTGTAACTCCAATTTTAGTACACTCAAACCAAACATGGCGGTTCTAATTTTGTCCCCGGAACTATATAACTACACAGTTTCCACTTGTAGCATAACAAGAGTGCAACTAGTTTTCATTTACAAAATGCAACCTTATCACGTAGTATTTGAATTTAAATTGTGTTTGTGATGACATCAATTAGGCTCTTTTGGAAATGAAAGTAATACGGGCAGATTGCCATTGTAGCTTAATATTGGTTGGCTAGAGCATTACATTGATCAATAATTTATTCAAAGCAGTGTTGCATAGCGCATCTAAAATTGATTGTTTAATTATACATTACCTACCATTGCGATTTAATGTTTATTTTACGATTTAAAGTACCCTAAACGCAGTAGTTAATTATCGAAAAATTTTTAGGACACTAATTACTAATTTCTTTTATCGACCTAAACTTTGTAGACATACCCTAAATATTTTATCAATTTTGAAATAACTAGTGCAGGTTAAACCAGCTGTTTACTAGAAAGCTATGTGTCACAATTCGAAGTGACCGATTAAACTTGATCTTCAATTTTTAAATGGCTATCATTCAGTCACCTGCTTTTTCTAAATTTGGAATATGATGGAGTTTTAAATTTAGAACTCGCTAGAATAAAACTCTGTTAGATTTTTTTACGAATATTATAATAGTAGTAGGGGAGCCGAAGAGGGGATTTCGGGATTTACTCGAGCGCGTCAGATTAAGATACTGGAGATAGCTAGTACCCAGATAAGTACCTCCACCAAATATAAAAAATCTATCTATGTTCGAACGTGAATTATAAGGGAACAAAATTTACTTTTGTCATATTAGGCGCATCACTTTAGATAATTGTCAGATTAAGATATGGTAGAATCAAAACATAGAGATGAACCATATACATCTAAATCTGACGCTCTAACACCTTTAGAAATGCCAGTTTTTTTGTTCTTTTTTTTTGATAAAAAATGAGTCGCGATTTTTATTTTTTTAACTTTTACGTACTTCCACCCCAATCGTGTAAACAATCAGATTTACAAACGTATATTATCAATCATATTTCCTAAATTATTTTTAAGTATGTAAGTATGTTAAGCTGATTTTCAATTTATTGAATCTGATTCATAGAATCTATCACTAACTGACGCGCTTAAGTACGTCCATACATCAGTATTTTTTTAAATAAGTTTTTATTTATCTATGGTCGCTTCCCCCACTGATGAAACACATCGGTCTCATACAATTTTTTTCTTCTTATCATCTACCAAATGCAACCCAATAGGTCTCTTTGACGCTCGAGTAAATCCCCATTTAGCATCGTCGCCTCCCGTACTATAGTGAAATATTATTATATCAAAAAGACCTTCGTAAATGTTACTTTCATCATTAAATATATAGACTAAGAATACTTTTCCTGGATTGATCTTTCCTGTTTTTTTTATTAACTTCCAGTTGTTTTATTAGTTGAATAGATTCGGAGAAAACACGCGGGAAAATCTTTGCATTCATACCGTCGAATACAACCTAGCAACTAAAACACAATAGCTATCTTCCTTCAATTGACACTAGACCTCTTATCTCACAACAATAAATAGAGGTGGAATCCAATAAATTACTTTTATCCGTCACTAACGAAGCTTGCAAACAAACTATTAAATCATACATCATTTTCTGATACCTAGTGATAATGGATTACGTAATGATATGCTATGACATGTTACAATATTACAATAAATCATCATCATCATAAACATCTTATCCGTCAGACGTCCTGGAATACTGCAGGCAAGAGCCTGCCTTAAAATGAAAGGCAACTTCGTCGAATAAGACCCGTTATAACTCCTAATTTATGTTTTTCTTTATTCCAATGAATCCATATCCATTAGCAAAGAGTCAACAAATATAGATAAAATAAATGCCGTTTCTAAAATATTTCAAGTTAACTCGATCCCAAAAGTTACGAGTTAAATTGAATTACAGTTGATGAAGGGACCGAGTTAGACAATCCACCAATTTACTTACAGACTTCAGCACTAACTGGATTGAAGAATTACCTGAAACGATAAAGCATATTTAAGCACTTGAGTCTATATTGGCCTCCAATTAAAATTGAGGGGAATAATAATTACATTTACACAACTAAAAGGAAAATAAATAAGTATTGCTGAACCATTTATGTGAATAATAATTATAATATATCTTTGTTATATTATATTCTATTAAGTATATTAGATATGTTGCTGTGTGAATTGTCCAGATTTTTTTTATTTATTAAACCGTCTCAAACCAACAGTCGTGCTATATAAAATACATTATCAGATATTTGACCTCAATAAAAAACGCATTAAACGTGAATGTTTCCCAAGACTAAATCGACGTATCAATTAACAGCGCATAAACATTCAGAGCTACATACAAAAACTAAAGATTTATTAGATGCATTTGTGTCCTGGTTCTAATAACTTTTCAAGGCCACGTTTTAATGAGAATAAAATACACTATGACTATTTAGAGCTGGCCTAAAAGTAGTTTTACCCTATTTCTGTCACTAAAATTTATTCTTAGGCCGCCAGGCGTCCTTAACCATATAAATTAAAAAAGTTAATTATTATTTCCAACAATCTAGAGATTTTATAAAATTGTAAAAAACAGCCGCCAGTTCAACTAACAACCAATAGACATTTTTTATGATTTTGGACAACGGTACCGACAGTTTATAACAAAAATCAACATTTTAGTATCCATTAAACAATTTTCTTGGTAATTTTAGTATTATAAACCTACAAAAATTCCAAGTAGTTTTAGCTGTGCAGTTTCAAGCTCTTCTAAGGGTTAAAAGGTTAACTTAAAACGCGACACCCGAACCTTTAACTCTTAAGGGCCCTAAAACTCCAAGTTACAGTAGTTATTTTGCAAGTTCTGAATTAAGTTAAAAATAAGTTAAGCCCTCAACTTGGCTGCTTCTTTGAAAACCTCGCAATTCTCGTGAAATAATGTTGATATAATTTACAATGGTGCTCACAGTTCATACTTTATTCATCTATTAAATAAATAAATAAAAATATAATAAATAGTCGGTTTATTTCGCTGTTTTCTCGTGGTCCCTTTCAGATAACTTAGAATCCATATGTTGTTAGTAGCACATAAAAATACTAGCAGAGTTGTAAGTAGGAACACTTTTAAACATATAATAATAATAAAATATCTAAATTGCATTCTGGATACGTTTTACCCAGAATGATGAGGGACATCTATTGGATTAGGTCTTCAGGATGCTGTTACGTACGACTGTCCCAAAAATGTGTCAAATAAATGACTGAACGATCTAAACTAGGTAAACTACGTTATATTAACTACGTTATATTCAAACTAGCTTCCAGTCCACGATTTGGGATAGTTTGGATACCGATACCATTTTTTATTAAAGCAAATATTTTAGAAAAAATTTATTGAATGCCTGTATCTATAAGGCAGATACAATGCAAAACGTGGTTTACTCAGACCGTAAATAACTTTTATCAACTGTATCTTTATTTTCAACTATTAACAAGGAATTATTTTGTCAGTTCAGCCTATTCAGTAACCTTTGTGTAATGTTTATAATATTTTATTTCGTTTTCTCGAAACTTGCCGTACGAAAATCGACTGTAATTCTTTTATTTAGAATTTGTATAGTTTTTCCCTTTTCATTTGGCAAAGATAATAAATAATCCTCGCACGAATCAAAATGGTGTCTCAATATTTATATTAATAACTAAAATATTAAGGAAATAAGTATATTTTATGAACTACTTAACAAAATACTGCTCTAAGAACTGTAATGCAATTATTCCCACGTTAAGGCGAAAGAGGGAAATTGCGAGAATTTTGCGGCAGCGTTAAAAATAGCCGAGAATAGTAGAAAAGCCCACGCAACTTTACATTTAAATTGCTTTTGGATTTAGACAGATTGCCATAATTGACAAATGAAAGCTTATAGACTAAGAGCCCGTGATGGCCAGACCTTCCTTTAATTCACAAGCGTGAAAATTCTTTCATGTGTATGTCTAACATAGGTAAGAATAACCCCCAAACATGAAACCTGGATCGCGGTTCCTTTGGGAGATAACAACCTTTTACCTGATATCTCCCAAAGGAACCGCGATCCAGGTTTCATGTTTGGGGGTTATTCTTACCTATGTTAGACATACACATGAAAGAATTTTCACGCTTGTGAATTAAAGGAAGGTCTGGCCATCACAGGCTCTTAGTCTACTAGACGATACATACAATATAAAATAGCTTTATTTAATAAATAAAGAAGTTTGTCATCGTGTATATAATGTCTCTCGCTAAATTGACTAATCGCGTAAATAAATATTGTGAATTAATAATATAAAAACCGCTTAACCTAAAAAGTGCTTATGTTCTATTTGAAAAGCTCATGAAACGTTTTTACAAAGGACGTCCGTTTAATTGGAAAATATTCAAATGTGAAGGCTGGAGTCGGTCAAAGGGACCGGGCGAGTTTTCAATTAATACCGCGCAGTTACAAGATAAGGGCTGACCTGCCAGAAAACTAACGAAACGGCTGGTTAACTGATAAAATAAAGTTAATCTGTATTTAAGTAGACAATGTTTTAATACTATTGGTTTTTATTTAATGATAACATAGGATAAAAAATTAAAATAAAATACCATAAAAAATACTTAATTATAGAATATTTTAGCAAATCTTTATAATTTGTTTTAAATCTGTTTCAAATTTATTGGCTTAATTATCCTTAGGATAGATAAAATATAGAAATTAGTGATTTTTTTAATTGCAAATTTGGATTCAATCGATGAGTGTCCCACATTAAATCTCGCTGCTATGGATGCTGTAGTGACCCACCTCGTAGAAAGCTGAATATTTAATAATTAGAAAAACATAATAAGATACGTTTTATCATACGTTTTTAGACACTAGAAATTAGAAAATCTTTATTTCAAAAGTACAATGATGGTCTTAGAATTATTACGGTGTATCAACAATTTTATCCAAAAAGGACAATAATGTAAAGATATGTAAAATATTATGTTAGCTTGCAGGCTCAAAAATATTTAAATAAGGGTAATAACCATGCTTCAATCGTGTTTTACCTAGTTTAAAACACGGATTGTTCGGATTGTTTGATATCGATTAGTGCGATCGCAGAATTAATCTAACAAATCATACGTGGTATTTGAAAATTACTAAATTACTGACTGATCCAGCGGTTTACTATGGTCTGTATACTAAAAGCTACCAGCATTTTGCGCGGCCGATTCGCAGAAAGGTCTGGAAAGTGATCCGTGTCGGATTTACATAATTACCTACTAGCACTCTGTACTTACGATAGGTAAGATTTTTATGGATTTTCATTAGCAAATTGTAAGTGTGTAAATGTAGGAAGAGTATTTGTGAATGTAAAGGTATTGAATTAAGGTAATCCGATATATTTCCATTTCATATTTCAGTTAAAAAAATGACGTCGGCAGATTGAGTAAGTTTGTCAGTGTAACTGCACACAGAAACGGCAAATGATATTTAACTCTCATTTACAAATGGAAACCTTATAAACTGGAATAACATTTCTTACTGTTTCCTAGTTATGTGTCATTAAAAGCTTTAAACCTAGGCTATTAAGGATATTGTTTTCATCATAAATAGCATTGGTTAAAAGCATATTATATAGTTTATAAAGACTTAACGTTTTTCTGCTTGAAATAGGATCCACTTTTAACGTGGACAAAGTAGCTGTGCGGAAAACTTGAAGTCAGATATACTTTCCGATTAGTACTGTAGCAATAACATACTAAATAAACGTGCCGTACAACGGTATAAATAATAACTAAAAGCTTTTACTCTACTTTTTGTAAAGGCTGTGTTTTACTTAGAAACTGTATATTATTTGCAAACAATACCATTTCTGCCAAGCGCAAATGTCGTAGCACCGTGGCTACGTAGCTCGCCGCTATGGCGTAGAGGGTCTACGTCGTAGCTTTGTAAGCTCTTTTAACGTAAATAAACAAAGGAAAGGTCGAACGTAGGATGATATTTTAGTTTTCTGTAAATACTGTTAAGTAACTGTTTATTTCAATGAATAGAATGATTTTGGAGGACCAAAATACCAGATAGCCTTATTACTTACCGAATTGGTTGAACAGCACATGAGGGAAAGTAATGTTGAAATGAATGGTTTGCCTGAACACAAATCTGAAAACCTCAGTAAAACTGTGCTTAAAATAGCAAGTACTATTAAATGCAATATTAAGGATGATGATATTCTTCACGTAACAAGAGTATCAAAAATGAACAAGGATAGCAAAACCCCCAGGTCAGTCATAGTTAAATTGAGAAGCCCAAGAATAAAGGACACACTCCTTGCATCAGTTTCTAAATTTAACAAGAATAACTCTAAAGCGAAATTAAGTACTGAGCATGCTGGTCTAAGTGGTCCAAAATCACCAATCTATATTGCTGAACACCTGACACCCTACAACAAATCTATCCATGCAGCGGCCCGTATGAAGGCAAAGGAAATAGGGTACAAATTTGTTTGGGTTCGCAATGGCAAAATCCACATGAGAAAAGACGAGACTAGTCAGGCCATACTAATACGGACTCATGAAAGTCTGAACCTATTAAAATAAATACCTTTATTATATTTTTAGTTTAAGATTTATGTTAACAATAATGTTTTCTCATATTCTACTATTTTATAATGGATAGTATAGATATATTTTACCAAAATGTTCGAGGTCTAAGAACTAAAACTAATTCATTCCTATCTAATGTTATTAATAATAATTATGATATTATTGTCATCACTGAAACATGGCTCAACTCCAATATACTCACAACTGAGTTATTTGACTCTCGATATACTGTGTACAGGAAAGACAGATTAACCGGTGCAGGGTCCAAAAAAGATGGTGGTGGTCTGTTAGTTGCTGTTTCCAATAAAATCCAATCTTGTAGGGTTCTCAGTTGGGAAACTGACCTTGAAGATATATGGATTTCCTTAGAATTTACAAAAAATAACCTAACAAGGAAATTAGCATTATGTTCTGTGTACCTACCACCACCTATAAAGTTAAACCACCTTATAAAATTTTTAGATAATATTTCAGATGTTATGGAACATGTAGATAATGTAATTATAGCTGGTGACTTTAACTTGAGTTTTATAGAATGGTCTAGAACTAATAATAACTCCAACTGCTTGTCGCCCAGTAATTATAATTCTCAATCAGGTTATTCTCTTATAGATTTTATGTCTGTGAATTGTCTTGAACAATATAACCACTTAAAAAATTCTTTAGACAAGACTCTTGATCTTGTTATTTCTAATATCAATCTTGTAATCAGTGCAGCTCAACCACTGAGTAAATTTGACCCTTTACATCCCCCTTTTATCATAAATATCCCATTATTATTAAAACGAAACTTACAGCCAATTACAAAAGAGAACTATAACTATTTTAAAGCTAACTATGATGAAATAACTATTGAATTAAAATCAACTGACTGGAACAAATATCTATCTGATAACAACAGCTATAATGCTAATGGCATGGTCACTTCTTTTTACAAAATATTATTCAGTATTATAGATAAACACATCCCTAAACGCAAACGTACACACTCAAAATATCCTGTATGGTTCAATATTAAGCTTATAAAACTATATGCTGAAAAAAACAAGTTAAGAGCAAGATATAAGAAATATAAAAATCCTCGAGATAATATTGATTTTGAATTGCTTCGAAGCCGCTGTAAGTCTTATAATGACCAATGTTATAAAGACTTTTTATCCCATGCAGAAAAAAACATAGTTAAATATCCTAAATTTTTTTGGACATTTATTAAGTCTAAGCGTGACAGTAACATATCAATTCCTTCAGTTATGCACTCTTCATCCTCCAGCGCTTCTACTGGCACAGACATCGCAAATTTATTCGCTAAACATTTCTCTTCTACTTATACATCAGATAATAACCTTAGCAATACTTCAGTCCAGCCAAATACACTCACACATTTAACGTCATCTTTATCAACATCTATTAACTGTATTGGCAAATTAAGTTTCACTGAATCAGAAGTTCTTAAACAACTTAAATCACTAGACACCTCTAAAGGTGCTGGTCCAGACGGGATACCACCTCTCTTCATTAAACGTTGTGCCAAAGAACTTAGTTTACCATTATCTCTCATTATCAACCAATCACTAGCAGAAGCTACATTTCCTGACGAGTGGAAAAAAGCCAGGGTTGTACCAGTTTTTAAAAAAGGTGACCAAAACCAAGTGCAAAATTATAGACCGATATCCGTTCTATCTTGTTTTTCTAAAATATTTGAGTCACTTATCACACCAGTCATCACACGCCACACAAATTTTTCTATTTCCAGTTCACAGCATGGGTTTAGATTGGGCCGTTCCGTTGATACCAATCTAGTCACTTACATCTCTAATGTAACTCACAATCTGGACAAAGGTTATGAAACTGATGCAATTTATACTGATTTCAGCAGTGCATTTGATAAGGTCAATCACACTTTGCTATTACGAAAGCTTAATGAGCAGGGAATTCATGGATCATTCCTAGGTTGGTTCACAAGCTACTTAAAGAATAGACCCCAGATTGTATCGGTAAAAGGATATGAGTCTGAGGTTTATTATGCTAAATCAGGTGTACCTCAAGGTTCCCATCTAGGACCAATTCTTTTTACCATATTTATTAATGACATAACTTTCAAAATAAAACACTGTAGCTATTCCCTATTTGCTGACGACCTAAAAATTTATCACACCGTAAAGTCAATATCTGATATTAAACTAATCCAAGACGATATAGACTCCATCTCTTCATGGTGTAGAGATAACCTAATGGTACTTAATCCCGCCAAATGCTTTTTCATGAAATTTACAAGAAAAAAAAATTCCCTTAAATCAGACTATCACATAAATAATACACAAATTGTTCAAGTCAGTGAAATACGCGACCTTGGTGTAACGCTAGATAGTAAATTAAGTTTTACCACTCACTATGATAAAATTACTAAAAAAGCTGCTCAAATGCTTGGATTCCTAAAACGTAACACAAGAGACTTCAAAAAGATTACCACTAAAATTATTCTGTTCAATTCACTTGTAAGAAGCATTTTGGAATATACTTGTATAGTTTGGAACCCATTCTACGCAATTCATTCACAAAGATTGGAAAGCATTCAACGTTCCTTCACCCGTCATCTAGCTTACATATCTCCACAAATCTCACATAGATCTCCTTACTTACAACGACTTAATTATTTTAACATGCATTCGCTCTATAACCGACGGATCACACAACAGTTAACATTTTTACATAAAGTAGTTAACAGAAAAACCGACTGTAGTGACATTCTTGATAACATTGGTTTATCTGTCCCCACTAGAATTCCTAGACAACCAATTAATAAGATATTTAACACACCATTCTGTAAAACTAACATTGGAATACGAGCCCCTATTATTCAACTTTGTAACCAATATAACTACATTATTAAACAGCTTCCTAATTTGGACATCTTCAGTGATAACATATTTGAATTCAAACAAACAGTGCTGAAACATTTTCAGCACACAACAAATCGTGACATTGATTAATTGTAAGACCTCCTTATATTTATGGACATTCTTTATCTTATTTAAAATTTTTAGTTATAATTTATTATTATTATTGTTTTTTCTTTCTCATTAATTTTTTCTTTCTCATTACTAATTAATTTTAATTTTATTTAATTTAATACTTAGTTTTATAGTTTTATATGTCAATGTTATTAATCATTGTTGTGCTGGCCTATTATAGGCACATGTTACAGTTAAAAGACTGAGTATAATACCGTTTACAAGTGATGTGTAATTGTGTGCTGTTGGCTGTGCCTAAATTAAATAAATAAATAAATAAATAAATAAATGAATTAGATGAAAATAAAAGTTTTAATCTATAATATGTTAGTACTTGCAATAAGAAGCAATAAAAGTCCGAAATTTTACAACTTTTCCTAAAAAGACAAAGTTGCTTTAACGTAGGTACACCCGCTTTAATGAGACAAGTTATCAAAAACCCGAAAAGCCTAACATCAAACAATACCCAAATAGTTCAACTTTTACAACTAAAGGTCAATTTATCTTAACACTGCAGCTTCAATGGAGTTGTGTGGGCGTCAATGAAACCGTGGGCGTGAAGACAAGGACGGCTATATCCAGATGTAGTGGGAGTGAGGGAGACGGAAGACGCCCACGCGATCCGCTTGAATGAATGACGCAGTTGGGTTAAGGTGATAGCCCACTGGTGCGTACGTTTACGGGCGTTTGTTTAGCTTCATATGCGTGTTCTATTATTAGAAAATTTAATCTGCATTATATCTTAGGCCTTGAGATTATATTTTTCTTGCGTACGGGGAAAATTGATGTCAGCCCTTTTCGCTTTTCTCGTTCGTTTGAATACGAGAAAAGCGAAAACTACGAGTTCGTACGAGGGTAATTTATTTATTTTATTTTATGCCTCGACACTTAAATACTGTTGCCTATCGAATATAAGTACATCGATATGATCGTTATTTTTATGCGCAGTCGTATGTACTGTGTTAGTTAAACTAATAGTGATGATGTTGATATTACCTGCTATTGTGATTTGGGGTAGGCTTAATATTTGATTCTCATATCTGGATTGTGTAGGATGGGGATGAAGGGTAGAATCTAACACCCACGAGCGAGATTGTACTCTCATTAGTCCTGATAAGTTAGGTGGAAGCCTTTATCTGCAATGGGATAAGACAAGCTTATCATAATCATCATATAAACCTGTTTGCACGTCACGTAATATAGCTTGAATATTCTCAGTGAGCGGGTCTTGTTAAAAAAACCTAATATTTTTTTTAATTGCAAAGTGGGTTGATGTGCGCTGTGCGTTGACCGCAATGGGTTGCCACCTTTACAGACAGTTTTATGTTGTCTATGTAGAGTTTCTGTTCGCTTCAATATGGAGATTAGTCGTTGGAGGTTTATGAGACATGATTCGAGCTCGTGTCTATACTCTATGGATCTATATAGGGGAGTAACTTTTGCTTTGAGTTTATTTCTGTATAGGATTTCTGTAGTAGAGATAGAGCAGTTTTTCGTCACATATGCAATCTTAGTACATAATAATAGTTTCTCTTTGGACCGCCAGTAGCGCTTTTCAAACAAAGTTTAAATATTCTGGGTGTTCTGGGTGTTTTTCTATGTATAATTAAACAAATCTATCTTTATGTTTATTAAATATTCTAGTAGCCGAAACACAAATAAATAAATAAATATTGCCGGAAAATTCGGCTTCGACAAAAATAAATAAATAAATATTGCCGGAAGATTCGGCTCGAATACCACGGGCAAATATAAAACTTTAAAACACTAATATTTAATAATTACAGTGAAAAATTTTAAAAATTTCAAATTCCTAAATGAAATGTCCAAATTCTATTTTTATAACCTCTCCGCTCTAGAATCTTAGCGGTTTTCGTTCAATCAATTACTTTAAGAAAAATATCATTTACGATTTCACAACAGCTGCATTCACGTCAGTAGTGAGTTTAAAAGGATCCATTTATCTCACCTATCTCAGAGGAAAACTTTGTTGCAACGTTGCTTGAGTAACGAACCGTTATATTTTACGGACGCGTTTGTGCTGAAAACTGGTAGAATTATTTCATCTGGTAAATACTTGTATTTAACTTTATGCAGAAAAATATAAATAAAATAAATAAATAAAAGCGTGTATTGTGATTTGCACAAGACCTAACAAAATATTGTAAGGTGATGGCAGCCATAAGATGGAGATTTTATAAAGATCTTGCTGAGCGTCTTAAGAGTTAAGAGATTGTAAATACTTTCTGAGAATTTTTAAATAAAAATTTAAAAATTCTCAGATTTTCTTAATGTGTTAATTATTAAGTAACTCTTCAAACTCCTACTTTGTCCACGTCGAAGATATAAAAGGGGTGTTATCAATCGTGTCCTAATTCGCTATGAGAAATTAAGGTACTCTAAAAGTCTTACATGTTTTCAGACAAAAAGACATAGTTTAGTTTCACGCCAACAATAAATTAGAAGAAATCTCGGTAAAACCTTTCTTACCTCGCGTTACTTAGTCTCATCTCAACCACAGAACATGTTATTGTATGTATGTATATCGAATCTACTCGTACTAACAAATAAAAACAAGTAAAAATAAGCGAGAATTATATTTGAATATGTTATTTTTAGCTTTAGTTTTATTCTAATCTCAAACTCGATCTCAACTCAATTCAAAGTTAAGTACAACTTCAGCTTATCGTGACGTCATAGGCTCGTTTGTGACGTAGGCCTTCGTCTCTTTAAGAGGAGCAGGAGTGGGGTTGGGGGGGGGGGGGGGGGGGGATATCGTAGGCGTAAGGGTTGTTCGATCAGCGAATCTGCTCAAGTTAAGAAGTTCAGGCTCTTTATGAGTCTTTATGAGTATCAGCTGTGCCCGCCCGCCCGCGTCATTAGTTATCATTTCATCAGTCAACGGGTGACGTCAAATTGACTGAAGGGATTTATATACGAGAACATTGGCAGCGTCGTTCTTTGTACTGTATCAAATTACTGCGATCGCCATCCGGCCTGGTAACACATTCACACATTCAAAAGATATCGTTCCTTTCATCAGCAACATAATAATTCATATTACGACCTCTGTGGCGCAGCGGGCGAGGTCCGCCTACAAAGCACTAGCAATATTTTTATTTATTTATTACATTCCCACCACGGTTTACGGGTCATTCAGATATATATTATGTAATGGCTATAATGACTTTTCCGAACAGGTTATTCTTTAAAAGTAAGCCATAATATTAAAAAAAATTAACAATGAATTTGGTCTTCAAATAGCCAATATACTGTGTGTGTGTGTTTTTTTTTTTCAGTTTCAAAAGTTCTTCATTTGTAACAATAACTAAACAAGACTTGCATTGCTATGCCCCAAATTGAAAAGATCGATAAATCCAGTGTATGAGTGTTCACTTATTTATGACAGATTAAATATAAAAGTTCCAACATTTTATGATAACCTTTTTGGGTGTTAGTTATTCTGGACCTTCCTGTGAGTAGCGTGATCCCGTCAAAGAATAATGGACTCTAATCCGTAGGGAATAACTGTTGTTTCTGCTAATGTGAATTTCTGATGTATGTAACATGGTCCTAAGTCTGTATTAGGATTTTCGCGTTAAAGGAAAACTTTGGATAGAAAAAGTATTTTTTCGTTTTGTTTTCAGAATTTTTTCATTATTCATTTATCCCGAACAGGAATATCCCGACGGATTAATGTAAATAATGTTGTTTGCTGCTAGATTAATTAATACGTCTATGAATTAGGTTTCTTCACTGTAAATGGGAGTTCTTCTGGATTGTAGATAATATTATTCTATAAACAGAAAATAATACCTATAAAATCTTTTGTTCTTATGGTTATGATAAAAACGTTTTCCTAACCTTTTTCTGCATTTTCTAATTTATAAAGTTATTCAGCATTGATTGCTACGGAAGAACCTTTTTATCAGTAAAAAATAGGAGTAACATAATAATAAGTTTTGTTTACAACTCCTAGTTTCTCCAAACCTGTATTTATAAAACTGTAAATAATAATGAGTCGACCCACCGTCAGCTTGTTTTACGTTATTTACATAAATAGTTGATATAAATAGTCTATCTATAGACTTCCTCGATAAATGTAATAGCCAACACTGAAACAATATCTCATGCCGGATTAGTGCGGCAACGCATTTTAGATGAGATTAGCGCAGTCAAACAAACATTTTTTATGAAATATAGTTTTAAGAGATATATTTATAAATATATAATTTCAACAGTTATTTACACATTACAATTATATGAGTTCACTTTGATGCCCCGTCTAAATATCCTCCATGAAAATCAATAGTTAAATTTGCAATTAATAAATGCACACGTGGTAGCTATGTATTCTGATGCAATAATCATACCGTCCATACTTAATTAGCCCAACTTATTGCCTAACTTCATTTACGGCTCGTTAATTAAACATATCCGATGAATAATAGTTAGTTTATCCTGACATTGAGATTGGCAGAATCGATTCTCAGCAGTCAAAATATATATTGATATTAAAAAGCTGAAGATTTGGTTTGTTTGTACGCGCTAATCTCAGGAATCGCTAGGCCGATTTGAAAAAAATATTTCAGTGTAGTATAGTAGATTTAACGAGAAAGGTTATATAGAGGCACAGTCTCTTATATTATCTTAAAAGTTCTAGTCAATAAAAAAAATTTAAAAATCAAAACTCCTACCGTAAAATCAAAAAACTTTTCAATTTCTATCTCTTTATTTCATTTGCTTGGTTTTTTACTCATTTTCCGTTGGCCTAGGTTTTAAAAATAGAACGCCATTGTGGCCTTGTTAGTCGGAATGGTTAGTAAGACGGGCGTATAACTTGATAATGCTAATGCTACATCTGCTGCGTAGTGTGGGGAAAGTCTTAAATTTGATTTAAATTTAGGCAAACAATTTTTCACTCTTCCTACTCGCCATGAATATTCCGCTTGAAACAGTGCCGAGCTATCAAGAAACTCAAAAAAAAATTCAATCATTGTTTATTACCCGTTTCATGTTCAAATATTGTTAAAAACCATAATAGTTAAAATTTGTGTTATTAATTTTTTGCTAATACGTTGGCAACAGTATAATTGTTTTAGTAGAAACTATTTTATTTTGTTTTACTGCAGATAAAACGCTGACAAAACTTCAAATGAAGGATCATTTTACGTTTTTTCGTAGCTATTAAATTACTACTAAAATAACTACAAACAGGTATCTTTATTGTTTAATGTAGAAAGATAAAAAACCGGTCAAAAATCGAAAATAAACAAAAAATCGTATATCCCATCCCTAATCGCAATCTCGCTTAGCATTTTAGACCCAGCTAACTACAGACTTTCTATCGGCCGATATTTTGGTCGGGTTGGGCTGTTAGCGCGCACACTACGCCAACTTAACAGTTGGGTTGGTGGTGAGTGCGCAAACTAGGCAACAGTCGGCCGACGATATTCAGTTTTTAAGCTACCGTTGAAGAGAGCTGTCGCATAAAAACTAACAACGAAAATTGGTTTGAACGAAATCTATCAAGTAGTTTTTTTATAATACGTCATAAACTATTTCATATAAACAATTGCTGAGGAAGCCTACATGGGCGAGTCCGACTCGCACTTGGCCACTTTTTTAATTTATGAAATAATTTAAAATAAGATTTGATATTACCTTATTTCCATTTTATTAATTATTTAATTTAATTTTTGGTAAATCTTATAATTGATTTAGTTTTTGCTTTTCATATTAAATATTATAGTTAATATATTATGTATATTAAATAATATAGTCTAAGATTTTTGTATGGACTATGTTGTTGTCTGAAATAAATGATTTTTATTTATTTATATTTAATAGCGAAAGTAACTCTGTCTGTCTGTCTGTCTGTCTGTTACGCTTTCCCGCTTAAAGCTCTTAGCCGATTTTGATGAAATTTGGCACATACAATCTTTAGACCCCTGAGAAAGAACATAGGCTACTTTTTATTTCCACGCGGGCGAAGCCGCGGGCGGAAGCTAGTACATCATAAAAATAATACAATATCTTTCCATTCCAAGGTTGCCTGGAAGATATTGCTTTTAGTGATAAGACCGCCCATTGTGTCACTGTTATGTATCTGTTTCTTTCTTGTATTGTTCTGTATATTGTTGGTTTTACAATAAAGCAATTTAAATTGTGTATTGTATTGTATTGTAATTGTAATGCGTTCTAGGATTCGTTACATATTTTCATTAGTTTACGTTAAAGAAGAATAAAGGTAAATATTGGCACATAACGATGAAACAAGTCAAAGGCCCTTACAAAAGCACTCCCGACTCGTTACATACAAATTCAGTGATTCAATTGCCGGCGTCTCAATCTCGAGACGAAGAGGTGTCCTTCGTTAGTCCGTGTGAGCCTGATGTAAGCAGCTTTACGTGACTCACAAGAAATAACTCCACGCCTTTATCGAAAATATGAGCATACCGAATGATACAAATTAATATTGTAAGTATAAGCATAAATCAACTTATACCCATATATATACTTGTATAAACTTGTACCAGAGACTTAATAATTTATAAATTTCAATCAAGGTAAGAAGACATTATTTTAAGATTCATACAACGTTAGTTTATCATAATGAATTTGAGTGAGAACTCATTCCTTATGTTTTACATTATTAACATAACTGTTATTATGTTCTTAATACTAAATAACTTTCCCCCGTCATATAACAGATGTCAGAATATTCTATCCCTTTGGGTATAATACAATACACGTGTCTAATGTGTTATATCCAAACTACGCGTATTATCGTATTATCGAATTCACGTTAACTTGAATACAAAGTAAAAGGTAAATATAATAATCGTCACATCCTGTTACAAACAAACCATATAAATAATGATCAATACCAATGTTTTCCTCTCAAAAGGCTTAGCCAGAGTTTAAGCGTTCTCTGAAATGTTTTTCCGATAAAATGTATTTTTTTTAATTTACTTAGGTACTCTAAAATGTGGATCAATTACCAATCTTGATACCAATCGTAGGTATATCATACATATTAAAAAAAAAACCATTTTCGGATCTAATTTCCGTTCTTATCGCTCACTTTAGTAAAAAATCTACAAACTTCGGTTATTGTTATGTTCCTATAAAAGATTACCACAGTGGTGCTATTCTTACGCTAAGTAAGTAAGGAGCCCTAAACATTTCAGTCCGCGGGCGTCGTTAAAGTGACAAAGGGGTTTTTAAATCAGACAACAGTGTGGTTTTGTGTACTCGTAACATAATATACAAAAGTAAATGTTACAAAGGATATTATAAAAGTTTAGAAATACTGCTGGTTTGCGGTGTGGATATGATCCGACCAAAATGACAAAAACATTAAGCAGTGGACGATGGTCGGCTGAAATGATGATGATATGAAGTTCCTAAATTTAACTCTAATCAAAGTCCGCTGTAAGTCGCGCCGCGCCCCGAGTGGTGTGAGGGTTTATTTTTAGACCTGAATGGGCGAGCCTCCTCTCCGGGAATAAAACGATGTACCATTTCTGTTCGCGACAGAACCTCCATTGTCATACACTTTTATTACCATTTTCTTTAAACCTTGAAACTAAATAACTTTAAAAACTTTTACTACTTTTAAATCGCAAAATATACACATAAACGACTTTTTAAAATAGGAATATTTCACGTAAATGATGTATGATTAAAATTTATTATCCAACATTTATTTTTTCCATCAATAGAATGCCATGATTAGGGAAAGCCTCGCCTGCCAGACAAAGTACTGCTTTATAGACTCAAATTGCATTGACAATATACTCAAAAGAATTCAAATTCAAATTTATTTTGATAATATTACTATATGTATAATAAGTATAATATTGGATAATATTACTATATGATAAGTTAATAATATTCAGGAAATTTCCAGACTAAACCACTACGTAGCTCCTACAGAATGCTACACAGTTACAACGAGGCGTCATTGGTGTGAACAATATTGTACACGCATTTAAAAGCGAATTGTTTTGATTATCATATTTTAAATGTTATATATATAAACTCTTTAACTATTTGTTCTTGTGCAGTTTATTTGTTCTTAGTTCTGTAAGAAGAATTGAAAATAATGTTGTAACAACAATGTCGTAAGGGGTGTGTATACATACCCCTTACGTTGAAAGTGTTTTAATAATAACTATTTCCACTTACTTTCTACCGCGAAAAATATATATTTCTACAGTAAAAGTCAGATAAATTGTAGTTATCCATATCTATTAGAGACTAGTACAACCCGACTAACTGCGTCTCAGACCGTGTGACGTCAGGGGGTGTGGGGTTCTATTCCCGGAGCGCGTGGGTGGCTGACTGATAAGGGTTAGAACATATTTACTTACTACCATATAAACATCATCATCAGATGATTTCTGTGGCACAGCGGCCAGAATCGGCCACCAGTAGAACGCCTGCCTACGACTCGGAAGGTTGATTCCCGTCTCGGAACAAAACATTGTATGATCTGCTATGGGTGTCTGGATGTTATATAATATATGTTAGAAAAAATATCTATTTATGTATGTATATTATGTCTGATATAATCAGATATGTGTTAAAGGACGAATGTGAGCATCTGGACAAACCTTTGTAGGTTTTTAGATGCAATATTTAATTGTAACTGTATTAAAATTGTAATAATAATTAAAAAAAGATATCTAGCACCCGTAACACAAACAACAAGCTTATTTCAGAGCTAGATGTTGCTGTGTGAGTTGTCCAGCAATATTTATTTTATTTATTTATTATAAGGGAAAGATTCCTTCTTATACTCGTAGTGGGACGTAATAAATGTTGATTATAAAGATCTTTGTTCTACCAAAGAGTAGATTTTGTTCTAATATTTGCTGATAAGTTGTATCATCAGTGTGTCTTGTCCCCGTGTAGGGTACGTGCTCTTGTACTAGGATATTCAAGTCTGTAATTTGTTTATGCAGATTGTATCAAGTATCTTTATTAGAATTTAACATTCTCATGCATAATGAAAATACCATACACTACACTAGCATAAAATATTGTGTACTTTCAAACCAACACAACTGTCCATGTGCAAGATAAGGATAAACAAAATAAATATTGCAGGACAATTCACACAGCAACAAATGAATGCTTAGTGCATGTTAACTAAAGTGACTATCTTATATATTGATGTACACACTTATTTCTGTTAGAACAAAAACCCACATTTAACTT
Source organism: Chloroclystis v-ata (assembly GCA_963691955.1). NCBI lineage: Eukaryota > Metazoa > Arthropoda > Insecta > Lepidoptera > Geometridae > Chloroclystis > Chloroclystis v-ata. The sequence continues at coordinate 978,354 of OY829902.1, read as the reverse complement.
ACTTCCCTTATCTAAGCTATTAATGTTTTCCTAATATTCTGAGTGTCAAATGACAGTTTAAGACGAACTCGATCGTGAGAAAACGTCAACGTGTATGGTCTCAAAACAGCGCCTCTAGTGTCATACAAGAGGAAACACTTTTCCAGTTTAGTTTTACAGTCCTTAAATAAATAAATAAATATTGGACAATTCACACAGCATAATCTTCCCCGTGGTAGCTCGAAGCTTGTATTACGGGTGATAGATTTCTGAAATACTTAATAATAAGAAGTATTTTTTACTATGAACATTACACCGAGAACACCCGGAACAAATATTTGCAGATCATACATATTATTGTCACGAAGCGGGAATCGAACCGGCAACTCATGCTTCGCAGGCGGACTGTCACCCGCTCGTCGTCGTCAAAGAGTCCTTATACTTTGAATAAATAGTAACTTCATAATACAGCTATTGTTTTCAAACGTGGGATTTGATAAGTAGGATATTCTAATGTAGGATCAACCGCGGATAATTTATGGGAGGAAATATAACGATTCAAATGGGTTCTAAGTCCCGAGAGCTTTCAACTTTCATAATGATAATAGGATTGAGGAAGGAAGCTTTGTCTCTGAGACAAGAAAACGAAATAGATCTTTTGTTGTATATCTGAAACAGCTTATTAATTTAAATGAAACATTGAATCTATTTAATGTGTGCCTGAGTGCGGTTTATTTAATAAAACTCGTTATTAAACACGCACGCAATAAGGCAAAAGTAGTAATACTCGTATATTTTAAAAGATTGTAGTTTTAATGTTGGCCACTTGTTTGTGAGAGGTTAACAACCTGTGTTTTCTCTCCATGTTTCCCTTCACCGTTTTATTAATATTTTTAAGTGCGTAAACATTTTTCAAGAAACAATATTGCGAGATGCTCGGCGTTCGCGGTACGAACCAATTACTTTCAAAATAGTGTGCGCCCAAAGCCAATACGGCACAACGAAACTTCTATCTACAGTAAACACCTAACTCATAATCTAATTAGCACCACAAAACCAATAGATGGAAATAGAATTACCACAATTGAAGCGCTGTTTATCACAAACACTGGAATACGGCGAAACACCGAGGACTACTCATGTTTACCATCAACTTAGAATTTGAACTAACAGTTGTGTGCGAAGTTTAAACACAGTGAAATTATATAAGTCATCATTATTTCACTTATTATGTTTAGTAACACTTAGTTACACTTTTCATTTTATAACAATGGAAATTACTCACGTATTTTCAAAGGAGTTAAACACTCAGAGGAGTAAGGGTTCAGCCGTACCCCGTCTCCCCGCCCCGTTGTTGTCGCCCCGTTGTTATAAAAGGAAGTCATCTTTATCATATGAAAACATTTTAACCCAATAAAAAGTCTTGGGAAATTGGTATGATCGCTACACTTAGTACTTCTATCCCATAAATATTTTGACGCCACGCCCGGGAAGATAATGTTATATTCTTAGAGCATTACCACACGATCATAATGACCACAACTTTAATTGTTATCTTATTTTGGTTAAAGTTTTATTAATTACATGTGCAATCCACAATCAATTAGGAAAATGATCATAGATAAACAAATATTGTAGGATTAGGAAATTGCTTTTTTATTATTGTTTACATTTATTGTACCACGGGTAAAACATAATAAAAACGGTCAGTCTGAATTAAGATCTGTACAGTATAAATATATATTGCTGGACAATGCACACAGCAATATCTAACCCTGTGGTAAGCTCGAAGTTTGAATTGAAAAAAATAAAAAATTCAAGAAGATTCTCATTGTTATAAAGTGAAGGCTGTGTTTGAATTAGAAGTCTAGAAGTCTAGGTACTGTTTGCCCTGGTCTCGACTTGGCCGGTAAAGTAAGACTTAAACAAGTCTCCGCAATTGAATTAGGTTCTGGACGTAAGAGGTGGGTTGAGCACGAGTTGGCCACGGAGGGTTTTTATTTAGATTGTTTTATTTTCGTAACTTTATCTCTACTCCGAAGACTACGTTTATTAAGCACTAACCAAGCGGCGGCAGCCTCATTTTCGCTTTTTAACGCTATCTGTAGATAATAATGTTCTATTTTTTTCTTGTACAGCAAAATTTAGGTACTTCCGTTTTTTTGTCTTTCTGATCTGTGTCCGTCCAAAGGTTGTAAGACAGAGTTCACTGTCAGCGTTAAGACCACCCATTGACGCAATGTTATAATATTATTTTACCTTTAATTATTGTTAATTTGTAATAGAGGATTTATTAAACAATGCATAGCAAATTTCGATTTGTTAGTTCAGTGACATAGCACGCCAGGAATGACACACGCGGGTTTGACTCCCGCCTGAGTCAAAATTATATTGAAGCTTCTATCTCATGCTAAGCGTTCACTTCCTCAGTAGCTCGAGCTAACTAACTTTACTTACGGAACTTAGTTCAGGTTGTTGTACTGGGTGGCGCAAAAGTAAAGACCCTATTTGGTTCAGCTATAACATTTTTTCTAAATTAGAAAACTAGATTTAGATTTTTTTAAATGTATATTTGTGCCATTAAATTTCGTACCATTAGGATTTAAAGATGATGTCTTTTAAATGGTGACCTCCAGAGTTGATACACATTTGAGCCCTATTTATGACATTTTGCATAACTTGCCGTAACACTTCCTGCGATTTGTTCGTTATTTCTTGACGAATGTTTTCTTTTAGAGCTGCGAGAGTCTGTGGCTTGTTCACATACCTGGCCTGCAAGATCACCCGATCTGACCAGTCCAGACTTCTTTCTTTGGGGTTTTTTGAAAGCTCGGGTGTATGTGAACAAGCCACAGACTCTCGCAGCTCTAAAAGAAAACATTCGTCAAGAAATAACGAACAAATCGCAGGAAGTGTTACGGCAAGTTATGCAAAATGTCATAAATAGGGCTCAAATGTGTATCAACTCTGGAGGTCACCATTTAAAAGACATCATCTTTAAATCCTAATGGTACGAAATTTAATGGCACAAATATACATTTAAAAAAATCTAAATCTAGTTTTCTAATTTAGAAAAAATGTTATAGCTGAACCAAATAGGGTCTTTACTTTTGCGCCACCCAGTAGAATAAATATCTGTTGCAAGATTTAGTTTGTTTAGGTTTATAGGCTGTGGTTGAACCCAGATTTTCGTGAAATATTCCAAGGTTAGGTTAGGATAGTCTTAGGCTTTGTTTGGTAGTAATATTGGATAATATCAAAAGAAAATTCAATCTCATTTAGTTAAGTTTAAGCGAAGCTGCCGGCAGTGTTCTAATATTACTATAGATGTCTCACCATTTAACCAAAAACGTCACACGCACAACTTCACCAACTAACTTGCTAATCACCAGTTAGTCAGGTCAACAAAACTAATTACAACTTAGGAAATGGAACTTGACCTTATGCGACATATTCCCAAAACGTATCAGTAATTACTGCGTTAATGACGATTAATTTTCGGCGTAATATCTATTATTCAATACATAGTATAGAACTAAGTTGTTCCGCTGGCTATCAGATGTATGTATAAAAACGGGTGTTCAGGGTGATATCAACAAAATACATATCTTTCTATATAATAAAATAATATTTAGTTTCTCCAGAATTGTCCAGCCATTTTTATCGATATATATTACGAGCCAAGTCGCTTGGCTGCCTAGTATTAATTATACTGCCTCAAGGATTTCCTGAGAGCTATTTATTTATGTCCAACAATTGTTATAGGCGGCTTTGTTAGAATAATTAATAGGGAAAGACAGAGGATTCAGCCAAAATAGGTATAATTTTAAACCTACCTGTATTTACTTTGCTTGAAACTTACTTACTTACTTACTGCTGCGGCGCAACGACCCGAAGTGGATCTTGGCCTCCGACACCAAAGACCGCCAGGTTGCTCTATACCCTTTCATTGCAGACCAGTCATCGGCTTGCAACTCCACGAGATCCTTCGGCACTTGCTTGAAACTATTCGAGAATAATTAAAATACTAACGCATTTTAAGTTTGTATCATTTGTTATTGTTTTGTGGTGTGTAATGAAGTATTTTTTATTCTATTCTTCATTTAAATGGTCTTATTTCTTACAGAAACCCAACTCTTGGATGAAGTTGTAGAGCTTATAATTATATATTATGGTATATGGCTTAATGTAAGTAGCGTGTACGTTCTTAGTTAACGACTGGTGACCACGGAGTCGGACGTCCGCCTAATAAGTGGACAGTTGAATTGCAGTGGACGTCCGACGGCTGATATGATGATGACTTGTATAGAACCATACTACATAATACTTAAAAAATACACATAGTCTTTAAATCTCTAAAATCTTTAACTTATTTAAAAGTTGTCCTTCTGTTTCATTGTGTCACTGTGTCTACCCTTGACATTCATTTCAAAAAACATAGCAGCATTATCAATATTGAGCTTTACATCTACAATAATAAGCTCTATATTCGCTCGCAGCGTTTGCATCCGGATTCCCAAAAAGAATTTGTATAATCTGTGGTGTAGTTTTTTGTTATTGTTTGTCAAATATTAGCACAACATGTGTTACTTTTGACGAATTGAGAATGTTTTGTTGTGTTTATAAAGAAGCAACAGCAACATCTAACCCCGTGGTAAGCTAGAAGCTTGTACATATAACGGGTACTAGATATATGATAATACTTAATATTATATGCATAGGTAAGTTAATTAAGTATAGAATTAAGTTGATGATTATGATATTTTATGTATATAACATTGAAAAACATGTCGTAATTTTTTGCGAAGAGTTTTTGTTGTATTAAACGCTTAGTATAATCGTTATGGCAATATTATGCTAATAGAACATTTATTTCATTCATGATCTTTATGTTTTTTGTTTTGGGTTTTATATAGAAATATGCAATGTTATGAATAATGCAATTATGAATTATGTTAATATTTTTGTGCGGGTTTCCTTGCAGCTTTAATTTATACTAGTTGAGTCGCTTCACTTATATTGTTTTTTTTTAACTTATTGAAAATCATTCGAAAAATAATAATAATATAATCGCGTTAGATTGTATCAAACCCAATATATGTATTAATATATAATACACGGATTAAGATAATACAAACAAGATAGCTAAAATATTTATAGCGTAAATAGGATTTAATTTAAAGCATTTCGGTGCTAATCCTATAAAGCCTCGTAATAGGTTATTATCGTCCGAATTATTGGATATTAGACCATACGACCTCTGAATTCCCTCGGCGTGTTAACAACTCTAATGTGACATTGCTGTAACAATGTGCTTGTATTTACGACACATTTTACTTGAGAGACGAAAATAATATTATTTTATATATATGTTTAATTACAAAATGGTTTTATGAAATATATAATCTGTTTAAAACTTTTGTTTTGTTTTTATGTTTTTTTTTCTTTCTCTATTCAACATTTCATCGTTTCCATCATTTTGTTGTGTTTACTCATTAGCTAATGGAAAAGCAGCATCGTTCAACACACCGGTGATCAACATACAATAGAATAATCAGTTCACACTGTATTTGGTCGGAACAAACAAACAGATTACCGCCTACAGATATATTGACATCACGTAAACAAATCATCTATACATTAATAATTATGACACACGCAAGAGTCACTCAACAAGCTATGCAAATATGATTAGAAAATAAATGGTCAATTTGGGATTGAAGGTTCATATGCTCAGGATACCTATGATTATTATCAAAACCTTTGGGCAAATGTATTGCACTCATTCGACAAAATTTCAACTATAAGGTAGTTTAAAACTGACTCAATCAATTTGAATTAATCAATAAACACAATTACTTTAATCGCAGCCTAGCTCGAATAATTGATGTTTGTCCATGAATTAACTATAACAACTAACTAGTCAATTACTAGCACGTCAAGACTTTGTATTTACCATTTACTTGTTTTCCCGGTATTAACTTAACCATCAGAAATAAAGAGATATGTAAGAGAACGCGGGTCAACCGACGTAGCCCAGCGGATTAACTCTTACTAAATTTAACGGCTATTTGAAGTGGCAATGAGCTGGTCATATTGCGAGGAGAAAGGAAGGTCGATGGGGCCGAAAACGAACCGCTGGTCCGATATGAAAAAATATTTCAGTGTTGGATAGTACATTTATCATAAACTTTAATTACGTCGATAACGTGAAAAAACACGCAAGCGAAGCCATTGACGCGACAGCTAGTATTGTATATTTTCAAAATAAATTTTTGACTTCTAACATAATAACGTCAAGATACAAGTTGTGTCTGTTTGTTGTACCGAAGTTCCTGAATGTGAAATAACGCGACATGTTGATTGCATACCTAATTTTGTAGATTTTTAGTTAAAGACATAATCTACATTGAGAAAAGAAAAATTAGATCACATAAGATTGCGTGTGTTAGGTCCACATCCGAATATTTGCCAAGCCCTAGTCCTAGTTCTAGATCTAGACTAGATCGAGGCAACGCCTAGCAACTGATTATGGTTAATGTTACCAGTATGTGCCCAGGCGCAGCAAGGCCGCCGGCATCCGCTCTACAAGACTATCTAGACTACTGATAACAACTTGGAATAACTTTAGAAACTATCATGGTTTTAACAGTATACCTATGAAATCAGAATTGAGTGTTTCCCAATGTTACAGCACTGTTTCAAGAGTCATCTTAACAGAAAGACATTGGTATGTACTGATATGATCCAAATTCGATGAGAGTAAAGAATGAAACAGTAAATAAAGTAAATAATTTTAGAAAAACGTTTGAAACCTGGGAAAAACTAATATATAATTGAGAAAACATACAAGATCTGATGCAAATCTATCAATTATAAAGCTTAATGCAATTTTCGTCTTTACGAAAATTAATTCGTTAAAGCACGACGGTTTTTTACATAAACTAAAACCTTTATTGCCACATCCCGATATGCCAAATGTATGGAATCAAATATGCAATGAACATTCTTGTCCCATAAAAGTCTTCTAATATTTTTTGCCATTTCAACAGTGTGGGCGTTAATGAAGACATTTAGAAGTAGATTCTAGAGTAGTTGAATAAATTTGCACCTTACATTGTTGTAAGTAGAACAGATCAATGCAAAATGTTTTACAAATTCAAGTGCGTAAGTCAATTTCGGAGGTTCAGTTATTTTTGTGGTGATGCATGTCTACGTATATTAAATAACTACCAATTTTTAATAATTTTTTATCAAGTAACATATATGTTTAATATCATAACAACCTATGTTATAATCGGGCTTTACAATAAAAAATAGGGCTATACAAAGGTCTGGAGGATTTTGTATAATCACCACGCTTACTAGGTTGGTGATTGTATGAAGATGCTGTGCATAGAACGACACTACTGTTTGTCTTCTGGTATATAAAATTCTTGCGCAATCTGAAAATACCCACGGGGTAGTATGTGTTTTTTTTTAAAGTCGAGTGTGTATGGTTGAGACCAGTTAAGCAACAATTGCAAATACTAACATTTATCGTGGAGAAATCATTATAATGTTTGCTCGGGAAAATCTATATTATTATTTAAAGCTGAATAGTTTCTTTGTCGAAACGCGCTAATCTCAGGAAAAAGTATTTCAGTGTTGGATAGTTGGTAGCAGTAGTATACATTTATCGAGGAATAGACTTTAATAAATAAATAAACTATACGTAAAAAAACTCAAGAAAAGCTCTCTGTGAGTCGGCTAGTAACGCATAAAAATTAAGTGGCTTGTTTATTTAAAACTCATTATTTTACTTATTAACAAGAGTTATTTCATTGTTGCTAGGTGTCCGACATCGTTCAATTTGCATGTTTTAATCATGTAACCTACATACATACAGATGTAAATAATCGACACCTTTCAACACGATGCGTAAAGTTAATCATAGTCAGTTGAATTAAGTCATTATTTCGATTGCTTAGCAATTAATAGTGCTTATCGAGTTTTTTATATTTGAGTACAGTCAGCGGAAATTAATGTATGTTGTTCTGATGAACCTTTTGACTTGGTGCTAACAGTCACCTTCCTCAATCGCACATCACGCCATCGAGCAAGGTTTTATCCACATACCTTGGAGCCGTTTAGGAGTTAGGTTCAAAAGGAATAGTGATCAATCAAAATATAATAATGTTGTTATTCTTTTTGAACAGTATTATTGACTTAATTTTTTTTTAATTCAATCGTTTCTTTTTCGAGAACTGTTGGTGTTCAGGGTGTCAGTGTTTTCATAAACATAAAAAAGATTAATCAGGTAAACCTTAATACCTTTACATAGTTAATATTCCTATTATTTGGATATAAAAGCACCGATTTAGATAATGTTTATGAAAGTGTGTAGCAATGGCAATGTGAATATATAACTGGCAAATGTTAACACAGTAAATCATACCAATTGCGAGGGTAGAAGTGTAAAAATACACACTCGTATTTTGAATCCTTCCAAGTGGCGGGAATCGATTGAAAACACTGAAACTGAACGAATGCTCGATGGAAGTATATTTTCCGTTATTTAATATAAGTATTGAAATTTATTTGTTTTTTTTTCAGTCACTGGTAATTTAATTTAAATATTTAAATGGTGAAAACTATGGATGTGTAAGCACTTGTTGTAGTGCCCCATCACATTGTTAGGTACCTAAGAACCTATGAACCAATATGAAAACAAAAAATAAATGATTATGATTAATCTTGTTTCCCAGTAGTAGGAAGGTACTAGGGTGCTTTTGCTTATGCAGCGACCTTCTATCTCAGTTAGTACGTCATTATAAGTTTACCTGCAGTTGCGGTATCTGAAACAAATACCTTTTGAGTTTGTTGGGAAGTAAGGAAGCTGTCAAATAACAATAACAGTAGCTTTTTGAGTAGAATTATAAAATACAATAAAATCATTGTTTTAATATCAGTTATATTTTCTTACAGAGAAAACGTTGCCTAGATCGCTTTTAATAATAAGGCTAATTGTATTATTCGTTTTCTGTAAATAACTGAATAATTCATTTTATAAAACGGGAATTACTCACGTATTTACACAGGAGTTAAACAACTCTCGACGTTTCGACCACATCAAGAGTAGTCTTTATCAGGAGGAGTGAGCGTCCCGCCGTGCTCCGTCTCCTCTCAGGTCGCGCGCGCGGTTCTCAGTGAGATATAGAAATACGTGAGTAATTCCCGTTTTATAAAATGAATATTACAACTCACGAAAATTTTGAAAGTGAAATAACTGAATAATGTTTACCAGTTAATGTTTTTAATATTTAGGTAGGTACGAGTACCATCAGCTTTTACATTAAATTTATAAAAATATTAAAATTATTAATACGTCACCAGATGGTAAAGTGCCAATAATGCTGGTGACATTGCCACGTAGAATGGCAATAGCACGCATAGATACAACACAGTAAAATAAACAAAATAGCGCACAGGTCTGATAAAAAGTACCGACATAAGCAAAGAAAGAGGACGCCTTGTTAGGTAATGTTAATATCTTTAAAAGCAATATCAAGTCTAAAAATAGTGGTCGATCGGCTATTGAAAGCTGCAGAAGGCGATAGACGCTTTACGTTTCATAAGTCATTGAACAACGAATCGACCTTTCGTCGCGTAGCCATTGTGGAGCGCCGCGATCGCTGATATAATATTAATGCTGTTTTAAAGACTGGTTTCTATCCAAGACTTTATGAAAGGAATAACATTATTATATGGAAATTAAATAAAACTGCCATAAAATGTTAAGTCAGTAAATAATTTTATAAAATATAGTTTGCCCCGCTTTTATGTTCTTACTGCTGAGGCACAGGAACGTCTCTCTTGATGAGAGGGATTACGACTTAATACACTAGGCTGGCCAAGTGCGAATTTATATACTATTGTATTTATTTACACTTGTACTTTTCAAGGTTCTTCTAAGAAGATGCCAGTTTTTTAAGATGTTTACCTTATTTTTTCAAGAAGAACAGTACCTATATATGTAAGTATAATAATTAGATATAATAAAGGGATAGGCAATAATTATTTCTATAGAATGCTGAATTTCTTTGCTAGTAGAATGTACGAGTACAATAACCAACAAAGAGAATCGAACTCGCTACCTCTAGGATCTTGCCTTATCTTTATGTAAAAATCTATTATAAATGGAAAACTGTGAGGCAGAAATAACTATAAATTTTCAATTAAAATGCAGTATTTATAAAGTAGAACGTGTTTCAGCGGCGGCGGGGTCAGAGCTCCGCGTTTCAAAGGAATGCTAATCAGAGGGATACTGTTATACAGAATCCTCATTTTTAATTCACCCTTTTTATTAAGTTTTACATTAAATAATATTTTAATGCATTTATGGTTGGATAAAGTATGATTATGAAGTCGCAGTAAATGTAGGAATTTTCCTGTGTTTAGGTTTTATGTTCTTGTGGTTTAAATTATCCTGTCTACGTTTCTCGCTAGTTAGGTAGAGTATTATAATATATCGATTACAACAAGCAGTATAAAAATTTCTCTCAGACCGGCAAATGCACTGTGAATGATAATGATGCATCAGTTAATGAGTTAATTAGAAATCAGCAGGTAATTACGAGTTGCTGACCGCCGACACTCGACTGTTCATGCACCAATAGTGCATGAGTGGGACTGCCGACAAGTTGTTGCCATCTTGTGCAATGTGCAACAATGCAACAGTGCTCACTGAAGGTCATCATCATCATCTCAGCCCCTTGCTGGGAATACACCTCCCGTAACATTTGCCTCCTATATCCAGTTGCTATTTTCATAAATCGTCTAAGCGATAAACGCGTCGTCTCAGTTCATACGGTAAATGATGAAGTGTCGCTCAACCAACTATGGGAAGGAATATAGCGAGATCGATATTTAATCAGAACAGAGCTGGACGCATTATTGATGTAAGTAAACTATAAATTTGTCACAATAGAGCGAGCGGTTGGTGATCGGTTGTTCAAGTTTAGCCAAATTATGATTGAACGACTTTTTATTTGTAATTTGACTTATCCACCAAAATTCAGACAAAACAAAAACAGAACCAAAAGCCCAGATTATATACCTACCTAAGTAAATCCCTTAGTCGCCTTTATTATTCAACCAACCTACCAATTACCCAACTATTCTTTCTTCATCAACGGTTAAATAAGGCCAAATGATAAGCATATTTGTGATGGTAATTACAGAAACATAGAAAACACAGCAATCAACACAAGGGCAGGACAGGACCTAATAATGCGAAGCCGTTGATTCGCAGTGGCCGTAATCCTGTTACACTCAGCCCTGTTACGGAATACTCCGCCTCTCTGGCATACAAACAATTCTGTTTTAAAAACTGGCGTGGTTTAATGAATTAAATATTAATAGTTCACGGAATACTCCGCCATTCTATCATAAACATAGGTAGGTTTACTGTAAAAACTGTCGTGGTTTAATTAATTCAATACCCGGAAATAAGCGTATACCTATAATGTTAGAGAACATAGAACTTTGTGTTACTTAAATGAAATTAAATATGATACATGATTACTAGTAGCAGGTAATACTGTAGGTAATAATGTATACTAGTGTAAGATACAAGATGCTAGAAGTGTCAGCGTAGGAGGCTCCAAAATGTCAGACCGCATTCAGGCCAGGCAAGCTGTATATATTTCGGAATGTCAAACGCATTCTTTAGGATATATTTATAAGGTACTAAGTAATGTGTAGGCTTAGACTTTTAAAAACGTTAAACTGCTTCTAACGTTGTTGTCATATGCCTTGTTTTTTACTAGCAATTGGTTTGGTGTTTTTTTTTAATCAAACAAACAAAATATATTTTTTACAACATTTCAAATACAACATATTATTATGAAATGAAACAGAAATACAGAGAATACATACCGAAAAACCTTGTCATACAAGGTAAATCTATATCCGGTAAGATTCCATTTCTTACCGGATATAGATTTACGATATGATGCTCTAAAATACGATAAAAATTCTATCCAAACATTGCACGCTCCCAACTCTATGAACTGACACTTTGTTTAACGTCAGACAGACCCTTTACACTAACCGGCGATTATAAGGTGGATAAGATTAATCGTTTACGTAAGACAATTTCCTATGGATGACCTTATAATAAGAACACAAGGCAAGACACACCTCTACCGAACTAAAGAACGACACTGCAATCGGTTTGACACTCGGGAAGACACAAGATGTTGCTATTCTTAGGCCTGCCGGCCTTAAAAAGTAATTTGATTTTTCATTATAACTACATTTCACCTTGATGTTTATATAACGCGAAACACGCGATAAAACATAAGTATTGAGATATCTACAAGCCTTCAAATTCCTAGATATTTTTGGACCGTTACATGTTAATTGTTTCCGCCATTAAATCATTTGCTGTGATATGTAAAATGCGTGTTTTCTAGGCTGATTACCAGATAAAATATAAATATGATTTACGAGAAAACTACTCGTGTTTTAAATTAATATCCATAGTTTTTTTTATTAAGAACTAGCTTTCTGCATCGGCTTTGCCAGCGTTATTATGGATTCATTTATTTTAAAGCCAAGTGTAAGTAATTAAAGTTATTGCTCAAATGAGTAACAAATCTAGACAACTATCTTAATACGAGTACCTACAAACGTCTATGTTAATCATAATAATAACTCTTTTACAAAAAGAGAAAGAATTACATAATGTAATACCAATTATAATTTATCCGTTTTGTATGTATAAAAACATAAAAAAATTACACAAACATTCACTGCCGTGGAAATCAAAATTTTGTTTACAACTTATAAATAACAACGAAAAGTGGCATTGATTTTTATGTTTATGGATAGTTTTCCTTTTATTTAATAATTATAACAAAAAACAGAACTATTACAGCCTTGTGTAAAACACTCAATAACCCTATCGCTCTATTTACCTTCAAAAACATTGCTAACAAATAAGCATATAAATTTGAATAAGCATGATACGAGTACGTAACTGTACACCGCGCCAAACATTTTTGTAATTTATTCAAAAGCAATTTATCTCGACTCGGAGTTTTAATTATCCATCCCTGAGGACAATTGGGATTTGGGACGTATAAATAATTCTTCTGCGCCATTTGTAGGGATATACTTCTGTTATTGCGTTTAATGAAAATTGAGCATCCTCCGAAAGTTTTATAGATTTTAAGAAAAATATTATTCATTTAATGCTACCTTAATTATGATATACTCGTACTTTCTTTGGTTTTCATTAAACCCATGTCCACTCTAAAAACATTAATTCATCATAATTAGTGACTAGATATCATGAGTATTATCTAAAACAATGTATAAGTAGCACTCAATACCGGTATTGAAAATAAACGTTGGTAGATCACAGCTGGTAATTAGCGTCCTAAATACATGTGTCTCATATCATAGAAACAGCTCAGCAAAATTCATCAAAGCACGTCACTTCTGTGTCCCGTCACTTGCCCAGAGTCCCAGAGTCCCACGGTCCCAGTCACACACGCACTGATTTCCCACGGGGACACGTCTAATGTCAACCAAGGGCTAAATAGGCTACAGCTCTAATATTTCAATTTCTGCCTCAATTTCATATCGGTCGTATTTCCAAATTATTTTATACGTTGGTAGGTTTTGGATGTTATTGATCAAGGAGTAGGTAGTGAATAAAATGACTAATGGTTGGATGGATAAACTACCCTTAAAATGTAGAGGGATTGATTTCTGCTTGCGATCACCGGGTGATTTTTGAAAAATGTACACCATAGAAAGCTTTACATCGGAAAAATATCACACGAAATATGTGTTTTTCCATCACAATTATTGTGATACAAAAAAGGTTATATAAGCTATTGATTGGCTAATGATTAATGCTAAAAAGCTTAAGTTTTAAATAATTTGAACGTTTTGTAAATTAAAAAGATAAGTACCATCCTAATTATATACGGTAAAAAATCAACTTTTTAGACGAAATAAAATCTAACCCAACCTAATAAAACTCGACACTCTCGACAGCAATAATAAGTCAAAGAATATTAGGTTAAAGAAAAATCGAACCAATATGACATAAATCATAATAGGTACAATTCCAAAATCACACCATAATCTCAATGAACCTGTTCAAGTTGGTCCATCAAAGCACACCTAGTCAAGCCTCGAATGATACTCGTATTATAATATTACTCACGACCGGATCCGCAGATTTATCGGCGGCGTGACATTTGGAAATGTCAGATTGAACTGAGAACTCCGTAGGTGTTTGTGTACGTACCTGCAACAAAAACATGGAGATTAGGATGTATTTAACACCTTTATTACTGGATTAGCTTTGTTATGAACAATCGCTCTCTTTATATTATAACACACTTTATTATGGCTTTAATGTTTATTCTGATATGTATGCTACAATAACACAATCTTTATTTGGAACCATTTTGTTACACAAGAAACATATTAGAAAATTTATGGTGACTGCATTAGTTATAAATAGGGATGCATCCGATACCGATACCGATACCGATACCGATATATCGGCGATATTCGAAGTTTGCCGATATATCGGCATCGGCGATATTTTTATGGCCGATTCAACGATACTTTTCAAATTTCGCGCTTTAAAAATGTAATGTAAACGGGCGGGCTTTGGAGCGTTTGTGAAAATATTATTAGAGAGTTCGAGGAAGATGAGCCCCTGTCTACCCTGAGCTGCAATTCTCGAGAGATGATGTCGAGAGATACCTTAGGTCTCCTAATATATCGAGAGGCGCATATCCGTTTGTTTTCTGGCGCAATGACGTCTTATACCCAAACTTGAAAAAAAAGCGCAGAAGTACTTTAGTTTCTAAATGAGTTCTGTCGCATCTGAGAGACTATTTTCCACCGCAGGTCTTATTCAAACAGATTTGCGAAATCTCCTTTCTCTGCAAAACTTAAGAATACTTTGTTTTTTAAACAAAAATCTCATCAATGTTAATTTTAATTAAAAACTAGCGACTACTTAATCTTAACCTGTCTATAGTTTTAAACGGTGTTATTTCGTCTGTTCTGTTATATTTTGTTCTTTTTATAACCATAAAAAAAATCTGACTAGTGTTATATTTATTTTACCTTCATTTTTGAATTTAATAAGCGTATCGGTATCGGCATCGGTATCGCCGATATTTTTACAAGAGTATCGGTATCGATATCGTATCGGCAAAAAGGTGTATCGGGGCATCCCTAGTTATAAATTAGTTAATAGTTACATAGTTTTAAGTAAAATATGGGTTATGGAAATGTATCTATACCTAAGCAATCAAATCTATCTGTACCTAAGCTAAATTATATAATATAAACTATATGGATTATTGTGAAGTTAAGTAAAATAATATATTGTCCCTAAAGAAGTATGAAAATAGCCTATACAAGGAAACCAAACTGTTCTATAGTTTTTCCAGTGATTTTATCTGAGAGACGTGAGCTGCACGCTAACCGCCATAATTGCTCGCCTTTATTTTCGCTTTTGGGAATTATGAAGAAAATCCCTATGATTGTTATTTACGCTTATTTCCGGGTAACATTTGTACGTGAATATCGATGTTTTGCTGCGATGTTTCATAAAAAGTGATTCATCATCATAACAACACATTATATTCTAATTTTAAGCTAGGATATAATATAATATCTTATAAGCCTTGGAGATATTGATATAAGCACATCGCTTACCAGGCGGGATGGGGATAAAAATAAATAAATAAATATGGCTGGACATTTCACACAGTAACGGTACGTTCACACGGAGACACGATTTGCCGAATCTTATTTTCATCGGATCTGAAAAAACCGAATGTTGTATTCACACAGCACATCTTGCTTGGCCGTATCCGACGGCCTCGTATCGGGATCTCGTGTGAACTCACCATCCGGCTTATTAGCAAGAGCGCGCACAGTTCCTTCAAGTTCCCAGCTTGAGCGACGCATTCGGTTTCAAGATCCGACAAAAAACCGAATCTACCCCTGCGTGTATCGTATGAACGCATGTATTGAATGCCCTATACCACTGCATCGGATCTGGATTTTGCAGTATCGCCGGATCGGTTTGTAGTCGCAAAATCGGATGTCAACTTCAGCAAGATTCGGTTTTTGTCGTGTCTTGAAACCGAATGCATGTGTGAACTCCTTCATTGAAATGCTTATGCCACTAAACCGAATACTGCAAAAAACCGATTCGGTAGAGAAAATCTTTTCTCCGTGTGTGTGTACCGTTAGTTGACACAGCTTACAGAAAGACTTCTAGTTTTCATAAATCATAAATCAAATCATAAAGCCATTTATTGCAAGAAATATGGTATGTATACATAGGTCTTAAATAATAGATAAACTAGTTTCACATTTTAAATACCTAAGTCCGTTTTATATTTAGGTGGTACTACTCTTAGGCTTGCACTACACGATGACCACAGACAATAACTCAAGTCACTAAATCAAGCAAGATGTATGATATCTTGATTTAGTGACTTAAAAATAAAAACTTGATACATTTGCGGAAATTGCTTAAAACTGAACGACTTCGAATTAAACAGCTGATATTGATTTACTTGATTGATAAAAGTAACGTAAATTGTTTGGAATAGGTATTGTTTACTTGGATAGGCTAAAACTAGAACTAGTATATTTATATCGGCAGCCTGTGACATCAAAATCAATATCTATCTAGTTCTACATATCTTTATGTAAATTCCGCAAACCAGTTAATAGGTTTCAGACTACAATCCAGGTTTCTGCACTGTTGAGCGCGTCATTCGCAGGCTACCGACAAGTACTTAGTACTTCGAGAATATCTAGATCCGCTGCAGGTGCATAGAATAGATTCCGATCTGCCACGTTTATGTTTTGTTCTGTATCGCGTTTAGCGAGATGTTGCTTAGCTTCTAACACTTCTGATTTTGGCTAGTTACAGTGTAACTAGTGTATTATTATCATAATAAGATGATCAGTATTGTTGTATCTTTATTTCTTTAGAATAGACCCTTTTATGACACAGTTCATCACATTTCTCTCCTAGATATTAATCAAACTGTAAAAGACTTGGAGTGTAAAAAGTGTTAATGATTTTTATTATATTTAATTGCTTAGTAGTTTACATTACTTATATGATTAGAAAGGAGAACATGTTAAATCGTGTTCTCCTTACAGTTCACGCAGTGTGTTAAACCATAAAAATCTCATTACTAGGTAGGACACCATAACAACTTCATCGATAAAACCATTATAATTTCCTTTGTAGGTATTACGACAGAAGCACTAAAATCATCTAGCCTAGCACCATAAACCTTTAAAGCTAAGCACGTGTCAGCCGTGGGCGGAGTTCAACGCCCTATATGCGGGCTTTAATGGCGTCCTGGAGAGATAGGGACGCACTGATCATTATCGATAAAGAACGAGAATAAATTAGTTTTATAGGCGCAGATAGGTTCAAACTTTATTACAAAGATAGCACATAGCCTTAAAATAAAAGGTAATTTATAACGTATTAAATAAATGGTTTAGATTAGAAGATAACAGTGTTGCCGGGCTTAGAATGTACCACCCAACCAACTCTTTCCGCGTGTGTCGTAAAATTGACTAAATTTAAATATTACCTAGTAATGATTTTAATTTCAGAACACTAGCAGCAGCATTGTACTATTACACACCTCACTGAGGTGATTAAGTGTGGTGTTGTACCAAATCCCCCAAGACGTATAATGGTTATTAGGGGAAATTATATTGCTTGTTATGGTGATAATTAGGTATAAAAACAGTGTGAACAGTGTTAAAAATATATGCACCTATATCATAGGTTATGCCTTAATTCACTAAAGCCCTTTAACGTAACGTACTTAAAAATAGATTTACATATTATGTATAGAAGATAGTTCCTCTCAAAACCGATACCGCTTGAAATATAAAAAGGTTACTAGGGTCAGATAATTTATCGATATCGAGTCTCCCAACACTAATAAGAGTTGATTGAAAAGCCTCCCAGTAGCGGGCATGATTACTCTATGGGAGAGACACTGTAATACTGCACAAATTTTTATACCACATTTTATTATATCCTATCCTAGCTTGAGCTTGAATTAAAATTATTTTAAGTCATTACACAATTTTTCTACTAATATTAAAAAAATATTATCGCAATGTCAAATATAATGAACGAAACTAGTAGAATAGTTGAATGTTTATAACTTAAAAATGTCGTAAAATTATGAAATTGCTCTCCTAGTTCCTTAAATAATATTGTCATTCGTTTATTTGCGAGATATCTATAGGTAAATCTAAAATAAGTACAAGTAGAAAATATTTAATCCGAATCGTGTTTTAAAATTAACTAGTTCTGCCATCAATGGCGCGTTTAATGCTAGATTTAGATTACTAGCACAATTTAATTAAGTAGCGCAGTAATTAGGTTATTAAGTTGTCGTATCATGCAATTAAACAGTGGCAGATTGAATAGACATCTGTTATTATGTCGGTGTCTTCTCAGATTGCGGATCGCCGTGATGAATGGAGGGTCCTGTGCAGTTCACGGCTATTGGCTCGCAAACAATGATTTAACCGACCTCAAAATTATTATATCCTGCCAAAATCTTAGTCTAGATAATAAATAAAAATTTATATTTATCTTATATGTACAAGAAAGTCGTGTTGTTAAACTATTTATAACTGGAGAATGTTAATGATGATACCATTTTAATTTGGTCTAGTTCTGGCAATAGCATCAATGTGAAAAGTGTGAAAACCATTTCATTTAGCATTCGCGATGCTCGTAAATCGCCAAAGTCCCAAGTCACACGCATAACAAATCCCAATATTTTGCACGCTTGCTTTGTATATGACTATTGAGTTGAGCTTCGTATCCATCTCAGTTTATGAGTTTAATACTGTTTCAAGCATCAACGTCGAGACTAGAAATAACTGATATTGCAGTCTTTACGTGAAGTACCTGTTTTGTCATAGAGTTAAAAGTTAATAAGGTTCTATTTTGTATTGAATATAGCCAGTAATTTGCCAAATTTGCTAGACATAGCCTGAATTTTCATCAAGCTGAATCTCTAAATCAATAACTCATTTGTGCGTAATGAAATGCCGATTACTGCGGCCAATCATGAGATTGTTATACAACGGTATTAATGAATAATAAGTGAACATCCATTAGTAGATCCTGATTAGTTTACTTTTTACATTTTGTGACAAATTGTTATTTCAGATCATTCATAATTAAACAGATATAATAAAAAATATATTAAAAGAGTAATATTCAAGCAAGAATTTCATATTAACCGGCGGGTAAGTTCATAAAAGTTTTCAAACTGACAGGATTATTTAACCACAAAAATACCTTCGTAAACTTTCAGTGAACGCAGCTTCCACTCAAAGGACGATTTTTACGCTAAAAGCAGGTTAAAGGACATATTATTTTAAAATACACACTTATTAGTTTCATCGTACTAGAAGCCCTAAATGTTATGGTTATATCTGTAAATATTAAAAGTTCCAAAATGTTAAGAATCAGAAAGAACAACGAGCATCTATGATTTAATTTTTTCCGTTCTGCAAATATTTGTCCCGGGTATTTTATTATGTACCTATATAATCAAAATAGCTATCCGTTTATGTTTATTATACTAAGTATAACTCAGAAATCTAGCTCCCGAACACAAGCTTCGAGCTTACCACAGGTCTAGATTTTGTGTTTCCTTTGCAAGTCGAACGTGTAAACAGGATTTTCAATAAATCCAAATCAAATGTGTATTTCCCGCGGTGTGAATGCGCTTGTACTTTACATATTCCATTTTGCTCGCCGGAGAGCACTCAGCCATGTATTATGGACTCGAGATTAGTTTCAGCGCTATGTTTCAGGTTTTATCTTGAATATTCAAGTTTTATATCAATTCCTTGTTAGAGACTGTTGGATACAAATACAGCTACAGTTGATACAAGAAAATCTGAAAAAATAATTTCCCCGAATTATACCCACGAGGTCATTGACTCGAAAACGACAACGGATGGACAGAGATTTGGCTACGATACCCTAAAGATGATCTTTTTGTTTAAATGTAAACAATATTTGTAAGTAATTAAGTTGGAAAATTAATTTAGTAGGTATCTACAGAAGTTTCGTGTAAAACAGTCACTAAGCGGAAGGAAAGTTCATTGACACTAGGTAATTAATTGTGAAAACTTAACTATCGCCAACTGGTTAAAGACTAGCTCCACTTTTCTAGATATACGACCCAGCCTGAATTTTAATGTCTATTGGAGATACATAGTTACCTATATGTTAATATTATTTCGGCTGTTACTCTAAACAGCACCTAATTCCAATATAAGGTTAGCATTTTTACAGAACAAAACAATATCATATTATATTCCTTTAGTTGTAAGTTTTCCATGTAAATCGTTGAGTTCATGGAAATAAATGTCTCGTCTTGGATGAAATATTGCTAAAAAAATGTTGATGGTATTGTATAGAAAGGTTGAATTTTTATTTTAGGTACCACTACCACTAGTAAATACAACTTAATAAACAAATTTTACTTAATAACAAACATGATTATAAACATACATTATGTAGATAGTTATTTTTACTACACATAGAAAACACCCAGACACCCGGAACAAATATTTGCAGATCGTACATACGAATTATTTCCCCTTGGAGGGAATTGAATCCGTAACCTCTTAGTTAGCAGGCGGACCTTCGACCGCTGCGCCACAGAGGTAGCCATGTATGTAGTCTAAGGCTATGTAGGCGGCTACCTAGGCTAAAAAACATTCAATCAATCCTTTGATCTAGGGCTTGTTTACTCGGCCTTTGATTCACCAAATAAACCTTAAATAACCGATATGATACTTCGAAATATTGAATAGTTGTTGTACACAGTTCAGTGTTTCGGTATAAATTGTAAGCTTTAGATTTATACAGATAACTAGCATTTTGCCTCGCGGCTTCGCCCGCGTAATAATTTCATAATACGAGTATATCATGTTGGCCTATTTCCCAGACTTACCCGATATGCACATAAAAATCAGTCTAGCCGTTTCGCAGGAATATGTTTACTAACATTGTGACACGAAAATTTTATAAATAAGAATACTAGCTGACCCGCCTGCGGTTTCACCTGCTGTAATTTTGCCATAATTTCTCACCTTTAAAACTTTCCTTGGACTACTACAAAAATTTCAATATTAAAACCAGCTAAATCGTCTGTTCTCAAGTTTTAGCGAGACTAACGAACAGCGATTCATTTTTGTTTATATAGATAATTAGATTTCCCCTTCTGCATTATGAGCACAGATAACAAAATGTGTAATAAGAAACTCTAAAAATGAAATTAAAAGGAACAGTTTAAGGTAACCTTATCGAAACCAGTTTAAATTGTTATGCCTTGTAACGAAATTATCTGTACTACCGTTCTATTGAAACCAATTAGGTAATTACCTGTAATTATCTTAAAACTTGTTTTTTTTTAAGTGGCATGTAAATTTTTGATAAAAACAAAGGCCAAAATTCTGTGTTTAAGTTTTTGTAAGAGCTATCAATGAAGTGGGATAAATGTTGAAGGTTAAGTTTATATATTTATATCAAATTGTCAGCTTAAGAAGTTTGTTCCACTTTTACATCAACATCATTGATAAATGTTCATTTATTGAAAATCCAAAACTAAAATATTTATCAAAACTATGTACTGCTATTTCTTTAAAAAAGTTTAGGACTAAAACGACCTCTTAAATGCAATAGCATGTGCGGATGGCTTAAGAAAAGTACCAATTCCCTCTATAAGAAATATTTAGCTATATATAAAATAAAAATTAAATATATAGCTGGACAATTCACACAGCCATCATCTAGCCCCGTGGTAAGCTCGAAGCTTGTGTTACGGGTGCTAGATTTCTGATATACCTACTTAATATAATATACATACTTAGATATATATATTTTTATTAAACATAGCATACACCCAGACACTCTGAATAAAAATTTGCAGATCGTAAACATTATTTGTTCCGAGGCAAGAATCGAACACGCAACCTCTTGCGGACCGTCGCCCGCTGCGCCACAGAAGTTGTTTATATAAAAATGTCTAAGTTTAGTAACCTAACAACGGCGACCTTCAGATTGAAAGTAGTACGTATAAAGGGTACATTCTCGGCAGCCGGCGGTGCCGTGTTCACCGCGAGGCAGCCGAGTGCCGACCCGCTCGCCTTGGCGCGGCATATGCACTACTTTCGTGTTTCGGTACTACTATCTAGTGTAGCTGGTATGTTGCTACTTTAGGGCCTTACTATTATAGCTATTACTATGTATGAGTAGCTGTTGGCGGCTTTTTTTGCAAATATTTGTGGCGCAGCGGGCGAAGGTCCGCCTGCGACGCAAGAGGTTGCGGGTTCGATTCCCGCCCCGGAACAACAATTTGTATGATCTGCAAATATTTGTTCCGGGTGTCTGGGTGTTATATATGTATAATAAATAATAAAAAATATCTATCTATGTATGTATATTATATCAAGTATATCAGAAATCTAGCACCCGTAACACAAGCTTCGAGCTTACCACGGGGCTAGATATCGCTGTGTAAAATTATTTATATATAAATACAGTAATATTTATTTATTTATTATTATTTATTTATTTGAATAGCCTACCCTACCCGCCCACAGCTTCGCTTGTGTTTCACCTTGATAAATATACCATCCAACACTAAAATACTCGTATTTTTTTCTAATCTGACCAGCTGAGATTACTGCCCGAACAAACAAACTCTACAGCTCAGTCACAAAGTTGGTATAATAAGTCCTTCTGGTTCAACGTTCGAGCTTTGCACGAAGCTAGGTTAGTAAGGCGGCTCGGCTAGTAAATTATTAATATTAGACTTTATTGACAGATTAAATAAAATCCACTAAAATCTAACTCAAGCTTGCACAAATTGACGATTAACAGTTAGTGATCATTAATATCATTCTATATTTTACCTATTTAAGTATAATTTAAGTAAATCAAATTGAAACAAATCATTTGTTTCTTGATCAATATTGAAATGTCGAAGACATATAATTTGCGAAGGTCTTAAAGTTTGTGCAACAGAGAATGTACGAGCTGAATCATCTTCGCATTTTGTATCTATTGTCTGAATGCATACTAGTCAGAAAATAGATACAAAGTCTATATAGACCGCGCTTGATCTTTATTTAGATATACATTGGCTTCTTCTTATAACTTTTATATAACAATTCTTGTAAATGTTTATTAAATAATTGTTTATTTACACCTTTAAACGAGTACGTAATAGCAGTAAATACTATTATTTTTCAGAGCGTTTCACCAACGGAACACATTAAGGGTTTTTCGGATATTATTAGTTGGTATCTAAAACCAAAATGTTGGCCTAATGTGCCTAGCTACCAAAGGAGCACTTACCATCAAACTATTCCTAATATCATATCACACATCCCAGTTTATCTTAGTAAGTTATACCCGAAGTAGCCACTTAGCAGAGCAAGCAAGCGACTTAACGAACTTGCACCGAGACGGGTCTGACCGAGACTTACACATACAGTTTGAGTTTCCACTTTAGCGTACTAAAAGCAGGCGTGCTTGTGTAAAGATATTCAGAAAATAGGAATTCATCATCATAATCATTTCAGCCATTGGACGTCCACTGCTGGACAAAGGCCTCCATTAAACATTTCCAGTTGTTTCGGTCAGATGCAGCTTGCATCCACCGTGAACAGGTTTGACCAGATCATAATCATACATTTTGTTGGTGGACGTCCGACGCTGCGTTTGTAAATGCATAGGCATAAGTAGACTTGAAACTTAATGTAAAAATTAATCGAGAGCTTGCATTGCAATTCTATATAATAATTCTGTCAAATAAACTGTGTGCCTTACCTCAATCGGGAGAAAGTGAACATTAATTTCTACAGGAAAATTATGTTGTAGAGTTAACGTGAAAGTTGGCTCCAGTGTTTTCGTTCTTTCCAAAATCTAAGTTCATGGATAACCAACAGATGGAAAGCCAGCAGAACTTATGACTATAATAAAACAGATTATTACTTAGTACCTATAACTAATTAAAAACTTTAACATTGAGTTCATAATAACTTCATAGAATGTAGGTCATACCCAACGCGTTAGCAAATAAATTCTCCTGACCTTCATCAGATGGTCTTCTAAGTTATAATTGCTTTGAGATTTCTACATTTGACTACTATTCACAACAGTTACATACCTAATCATCAAATGATAAGATGAATACGTACATACGTAAATTAACAAAAAATATGAATATTGCAAATTTTTATCGAGATTGATAAGCTAATTGAGTTTACAGGTGATAGAAATACTTACCTACTCCTAAATCAGTATAAGTTACCACCACTCCTAATCCAGTATAATAAATGATAAAAATAATGAAGAGTAATAGAATTTTAAGGTTTTAATGTATCGATAATGTAAACAATTTCTGTAAATATTATAATTTTATGAATAAATGTGATTATGACTGTAATTGGAATTTTATTTAGGGATAATTAACACAGCAAGATCTAGCCCCTGGAAGCTTGTGTTACGGGTGCTATATTTCTGTTAGATGTAATTAATATCCCTTACATAATTATGTCCTGTTATTAGTAAACTATC
Organism: Chloroclystis v-ata; assembly: GCA_963691955.1. Classification (NCBI taxonomy): domain Eukaryota; kingdom Metazoa; phylum Arthropoda; class Insecta; order Lepidoptera; family Geometridae; genus Chloroclystis; species Chloroclystis v-ata. The sequence goes on along the minus strand of OY829902.1, from coordinate 953,672 downwards.
AGTAAGTTACCTGAGAAAATTATATAACGAGAGTCACGTGTTCGATAACTTGATTAAGCATAAAGTATACTTATATTTAACCCCGGAAATTAAATACGTTACTACATCTAGTTATTACTTTATTTATCAGAGCTTAACTTCTTAGTAATACTCGAAGGATGACGCGATATCGGCAATATGATGAGCTATTAACACCTATTGACGTACTAACTCAGCGGGCCACTAATAACGAGGAAAGATATGAAATACTAGCCTAGTTTGTTATCGTATTAGTTGTAGTCAACGGAAATTTTCCTTTGCAAACATTTATTAGTAGTTCTAGGAGGCCAGGGAAGTTTATATCAACAGTTTTACGGTAATTTTAAATAAAAACTTTAAAAATGTGGATTGTTTGAAGGAATTCCTACGTTTGATAATAGGTAATAGCGGGTTTGATTTTACAGAGGGACTATTGTTTTCGATATAATATATACGTTCCCACAGCTGGGTCATAGAGACCTTTCTCTTGACAAGAGAGATTAGGCCTTAATTCACCACGCTGGCCAGGTACAGGTTGGTGAATGACACGATTTAAACCAAAAAACATGAATATTCTCACCAACGTATTTCACCTACAGCCTACAGCTTATAGCGAGTAGGCTGGACACTGACTGTTGGTTTATGAGGCACTGGACAGAAGCTTATATTCTGCCCAAGTCTAAATAGTAATTGTTTATTGTATAAGTATTTAATTTTTGTGATGTATATGGACGCTTTAATTGTATGTATTAATGTATTGTCTGAAATAAAATAAATTGAATTGAATTGAATTTCATCAACAAGTTTATTAATAAAACTCTATATATTTACAATACACGTTTGTATTCAAGGTTCAACAAACATTTCCACCCTCAATTTTCTTTGAAACATGGTGTTTGTAGGCTGTAATTCAAATCCATTTAGGGCGCCAAAAGTGTAACTCTAGTAGTAAGTGTATATCCACAATCTGCGCCTGGCGCCGACGATACAAATTATACATTCTGTCGGGTTAATTGGTCGATGTACAATCAACGACAAAATATCACTATCGATATTCTATTTGGGTATTAATGACGCATAACTTATTTAACGATCAAGTCTAATAAAAATTAACAATCACAAAGGGACGTAAGCATGTGAAAATAAACAGATGTTAGTAAAATTTCAATATTGGTGATGAAGTTAATGTTGAGTTATTGAGTATGAGGAAAAAGGATAATAAAAATTACGAATGAAATAAAGTGATCACCGAAATTTAAATTATTTATGATAAATCCGAAATTATTGGATAAGTCATTTTCTCGACTAATTCATTGACTCGGTAGCTTTAATACCGAAGAAAAAAGCCCGCCAGGTTAATTTATTTTATAACTCCGATCTATATTGATGAATGTTCTTTAGTGACTTTAGTGACAAGCAGTTGAGTGCGTGGAGTGTACACAGGCTAGCACAGATTGTCTGAAGTGATGTTAGCGATGAATCCATCAAAACATGGCGCCGGGTTTCACGGAAAACGGCGAAAATGGAAGGTCACGCTCAACTTGTAGCGTAGGTGGTACTTTTGAAGCTTTTATCAAAGTAAAAGCATACTAAATTTGTTTGTTAATACTTTCTTTGTTGTATATTACTATCATTTTTGCACTACATCACCATAACAGCCTATACATCGTTCCACTACTGGATGCGACCCAAAGAACCCATTATAAGTATTGGGGGTTTTGGTTTAATCACCACGCCTACCATAGGATTGGTAACGTATAAATCGTTTGGTTGCTTTGACGACACCCACGGGAAGAGATTAGGTGAATATCACTACATACTACAGAACAAAGTCACTGTCGTTGTCTGACTGTATGTATGCTTCAATCTTTAAAACTATGCTACGGATTTTGATATTTAAGTCGCTGTTATTAGTAAGTAGAAAATACGTCTTGTCTAACATTCGGAATATACTTGTACATAAATCTATACTAATATTATAAAGCTGAAGAGTTTGATTTTTGTTTGTATTTCTGTTTCGCGCTAATCTCAACAATGATGAAAACTCTTCCAGTATTGGAAAGTACATTTATAAAGGAAGGCTATATAGTGTATATTATATAAACCACCTATATGTTCATAACGAAAAAAACGTAAGCGAAGCTGTCGGCGTGTCGGCTAGTATATAAAAATCAAGGACCTAGTGTTAGATTGGTACAGTAGGTATTTCGCCCATACGTCGCCTAGTTCGAACGACGCGCCGAGCCACAGGCTTCAATCAAGGGTTCGTCTCGGCGGCGCCTGGCGCTGTTGCTATTCCACAGGGACGTAGGATTGTTCCGATTTTGTTAAACATGACAACATCTTTAGTTACTTTATAAATATGTATGTGGGTAAACTTGAGATAGATACACAAAAAGTAACAACTAAATAGGTTGTACACACGCTTTGTCGTTGAAGAAAATTATCGTTTCAAAAAGAGGTACCTACCTACACATAATTTTCCAGTATAGTGATTTAATAATGGGACATTATTAAGGCACTACAGTAGCACCAAAAGTAGGAATATGATGCAGCATAAACAACACTATAAGACATTGTTTACTTAATATGTTTAATTGAGCATAATTTTGAAAATATTATTTTAGAAATGTTCGCCTTTCTGTTTTGATAACTTAGGATAATTATAAGATTAAGTAAATGAACTTTTTTGACATAACCAAGTGTAACGAAGTGTACCTACGGTGAAAAATAAATACAATACTGACGTTGCAAAAATCCAGCCTTAATGAAGTACCTACGTCATGACATCAAGTGGACCTACGTCATGCTCATGGCAATTTAGTCCACGATTGTTCACAGCGTGGGCATAATTGTGTTTTTAGTGAAAAACATACTTCAGCCTTATTCGAGCGTAGGCCGAATATATAAAATTGCGTAGGGCGTTGGATTTGGATTATTTAGTGGATCATTTTGCGTGAACATTTCAAAGAATTGGTAGGCCATCATAACAATTCAAGGTCGTGTTGGTTGAGTTGGAATATACTCGACTTTTCTTACGAAAGACATGGGTTCAAAGCCGCAGAACTTTTCTTAGATTTTTCTTCTTGAATAGAAATGTGAGCTTTAAAAACACGTGCTTCAATGTTGAAAGCAAACACGTCAGTCCCGTTCGCTCCTCCTCAGTAAGCTTATTTTCTGAGAATTTTGAAGAGTTTTAAGGACATGTAGCATTTACCAACCCACACATGACCAGAGAAGTCCCTGATTCCTAGCAGTGGGGACGTAAATAAATGTTTGCATAGCTATACATATACGAATCCATATTCGATCCATAATAGATTTTCGCACAAGTCTTGGTTTTATGAAGACAAATTTTGATACATTCGTAAAATTACATTCTTTCAGTCAAAGGCACCTTGGATAACAATCGTGCGCAAATCTGTGCAAACATTTATACAACTGCGCGCTAAATATCAACGCAAACGGACCACTCATTCTACATAATCCTACTTATTTTATGTGTATATTTACGAAAGTTTTTATGGTTGTATGGATGTATAGTATATTGTGTTGTGTTCATAAAAACAAGACCCGTGGATTGTTATTCTTTCACGCAAAAACTACTGAATGGATTTTAATGAAACTTCAAAATAATATAGCTTATATATCACATAAAATAAAACTAAAAAATTAATAAATAAATAATTGGTTTATTTTGTTATACAACAAACAGTAACATACAAAAAACGATGGCATTACTTACAAAGTAACTGTGCTGCAGACACAAGAACGAATTACAAAATTCATTTATTTTTATATAATCTTAACAATAGACTTTATAATTGCATTGAAGCTCTTCATAACAAGGTTCGTGACAAGGCTCTTGGTGGTTGATATCCAATTTACAATACCTAATCAATATTATTTTGAGCCTTAGTGTTGAGATTACCTCAGTCGTCGGATAGTTTCTCGTTTGCAGAAGACTGTGCAGTTGAAACGTAATTGTTGTAGCGTGAATCGCTGTCTACGACTCACAATAAATTATACTGGCACAAATCCTGAAACTTTGGTGTTCACGTTATAAAGACGTAGCTTTGCGAGAGCCATGGTGCTGGCTTAAGAATAGCATTACTCCAAGTATTCGTAGTGACTACCTTCTAAGCCCTTGTGATCTATCTTTGGCCACATTGACACTTTGCATCAAGTGAGATTATGGTCAAAAAACTATCTGCCATTAAATAAATATAAATAAAATAATAGAAGACAGGAGGCAGCGTCTTTCAGTGTATTTTCCAGACATACTGAAAATAACATTGTAGGTCGGTTGGTCAGTGTGGTGATTATACCAAAATCTTATGGGTTCTGTCGGGGAGACCCGTGCCAGTTGCAAAAGGTAATAATCTCAGCAAGCAAAGATGAGGTGGTACTATTCTTAGACCGCGCACATTTACCTATATTTTCTAAAGTGAATTTCCCTACAGATTTTCTAAAGAAATATGTTGTAACTGATCGATAAGAATCTATGCATGTCGATACGTTGTTAACAAGACAATTAAACCAATTATAGAAATTAATTAACATATTCATATCCAATTAGCGGAACATCAACAATACTAATTTGCGTACTAATGCGTTTGGAAATCTAATAAACAAGGGGTCGACTTCCTCAGACGGATTACGAAAGCCTAAGAAGGCTTAGTTCATAAGACTACAACTTAGTTGGTGAAATATTTAGGTATAAATATTGGATTTATATTTTGTTGAATCTATTATTATTTTACTAGCGACCCGCCCTCGCTTTGCCTTGGGTATCTTATTATATTTATAACCCTTGAATTATTCCACCATTTAAAAAATTAAAAAGCGCATCAAAATCTGTTGCGTAGTTTTAAAGATTATTTATACCATAATAGGGACGGACAGAAAGCGACAGCGATTTTTTCTTCAAAAAGGAGTAGGTTCTCAAGTAGACTTTATTTAATATTCTTGTAGAACTTACGTAGAGTTACGGACGATTTCCCATTTTAGATTAGTCCAGTTCTTACAATAGATCAATGTTAAATAAAACTATTAAAGTATCTATAAAATCCAGCAAATAAATCCCCCTACCAATAGTATAATAGCCATTTGTTTTCGTAATAAAAGCCAGACAATCGCTTTATCATTCATCGACAAATTGTAATTGAGCGTTCTTCACGACTATTGTCTCCAGAAAATTGAAATAAATAGCTTAGTTCTTATATACCTACTGTAACTTGTCATCATTATTCAGCCATAGGAATACTGCTGGACAGAGTTACCTTAATTAGTTACAGTAATTTTGGGAAGCCGGTTAGAACCACTGTGAGCAACGTAAAATCTGTCTTGTTGGTGGACGTCTGAAAATGCGTTTGTCTATTCGCGGTTTCCATTTTAAAGCTTTGATTCGCTAGTTTTGTGGGTGTACCTCGTTTTTAATTGTTCCTCTGTCTTGTACTGAATGAGATTTTTAAATAAGACTTTTAAGAAATCTTAGTGAATATAAAAAGGCGTTACCGGCCCCGAATTAAATTAAGGAAGGATTTAATAGATCAGTAAATTTTTCACAACCGCCTTCGCAAATTGTAAGATTAGCATAACGTTGGCTTTGCATTTATTCATTCTGTTAATGGGGAAAACACTTTGATGTTACAAAAATAAACTCATCGTTGTTTAGTGATGATTTTATTATATTCTATACAAATCCCACAAAACCCACTGCTGGGACCCATGTCATAAGTGGGTTATATTTATTTAAAACAAAAAAAAAATTGGTTTATTTCGGACAACTTATACCCTTATTTTCGTTATATCGTAGAAGCTTAAGCATGAAAATAAATAATAAAAAATATATTATCTCTATCTATTTACCTATGAAGAGATAAATAAAAGTGCTAAGACACAAAATATTCCCAGTATGCTTCTAATGCTCTGAAATATTTTTTTTATGTCTGTAAAAAACCTGAATTCTCTGTACCTAAAGTAACCATTGTTCCGTAATAAGACTCAGCAGAGTAATTCGAGACACACTAACAAGAAAATGTTGAGCCATTTAATTCACAAATCTCTGTTTGTATACATATACCTCAGAGCGTAATAAGGTGTAAAAAACGATCTTAATATCGGTGGAAGCGACAAAATACGATTTGCAAACATTTTTTCATAAAACAGTGAACAATTTATAATAATCAAAAATTTGTTGACGTGTTGAGTGTTAACCTATCTTGTACACACGTCCTCTAACGGTGAAACAGGTTCTGAAAACTATAAATTCTAGTTTCTAGTTTAAAGACCAACCCGCGCTTGGCCAATTAAGGCTTCTAGGTTGACAAATATCCTTATTAATAGATGAAGTAACATGTCTCTGTTGCGTAAATTTTGTAGCACTGCCACTGCTCAGCGACTTTAGTCCTCCCGTACACGTATTTGCGAGATATTTCCAACTTAGCGCGAGGTTTAACACGTACACTGCCCGGAAATAACGCCAGAAGTGTTTATGGGCGGTTTTGTGGATGAACTACGGTCATGGGTGTTTACGTAACTTACCATGTGCACATTACATTGTACACTTTTAGAAAGTAAAGTTGAAGTTCTCAGATATGAGTGTTTTAACCAACCATTTACCTTTTTCTTAACCGACGTCAATAACAGGAGAGGTTATTCAGTAACAGTTCTGACAATTGCATTATTGTGAAAACTATATAAGTCTTAAGTTAAGAGGCAGATTGAAATCGGTTTTATTTCGTAGAAAGATCATACATAAATTAATATCCTTTTTATTAGCAGATGAAGCCTTGGAAATGCTTTAAAACATGTACGTAGTACGTGTAAAACAACCCTAAAAGTAGTATAAAACTGAAAAGGTACCAAAAAATAAAGAAGTTTGGTATCTTGTGCAAATCTGAATATACTCGTATGCCGTGTTAGATCTAATCCTACAGACAAACAAGGAAGTTGATTACGCACGTGTGAAGGAGGCTCTGTTTATTAAAAACTCTTTATTACTTTCATGAAACACGCAAATTTTACCTTATTTACCTCTTTTATTAACCTTTTTGTGCATATGAGCCGAAGAAGGTTTTATGATTCGAATTTTATTTCTGAGAAGGATAACGCTTCGCGGATTTTATAAGGACCTCAACATACTCGTTCCTTTTGTGTGCTTTATAAATAAATAAATATTCCTGGACAATTCACACAGCAACATCTTGCCCGTGTTAAGCTCGAAGCATATTTTTTCAAATCGAACTAGCGTTTCCTTAGATTTCCTGAACTAAGTCTTTAGCTTTTTAATATTAGTATAGATAATAAGTCCGCCCAGAATACTTAATTATAATTTATCATCCTTATCTTATCTGTTAGATAATACCATTGTATTTGTCGATACAGAGTGGCTTATTAATGAATATTGATTAATAACCAACAAGATAAATGAATGACATCGTCAGGGCTTAAAAGACGGGAAGATAAGCTTCTTTAAACAGCGAATTAGTGCCAAAGCCAAACATACAAACTTACACAAAGCCTATAAAGGGTGCTATTGAGATTGAGGTACCAGTGTCCAGTAGTAGGTATGTGGTAATTCTATGCTAATATTATAAATTTACTGAGTGTATTTCAACTCGTTTAACTCAAAAACCGCAGATCCGATAAAAAATTTTTTAATGTTAAATAGTACACTTATTGAAGACATTATATTATGTATAACTTTATGTACCTAGATAACGTAAAAAATGCAAGCGAAGCTGTCGGCGGGTCCGCTAGTAAATGATAATGATGTATTGATTTGTACCAGTAAAATAAGGGATTTTACAGATATCAATTCATTTCCTTGATTTGAAAACGTAACTAGTTATTTTTACCAGTTAAGATTTTATTTAAACAAACTTAAATAACTGGTACTTGAATTAGTTACTAGCAACTTTTAACAGCTTATCTATGATACAGTCGCGGTAATTAGGCGCAACAACGCCACTACTCGTGTGTCACGTTCCACAATCGCATCACGGAGTGTTCAGCCGGCGCGGCGCGGGCGCAGCGCTCGTGATTCCATCGGTGGGAACCGACAGATGTCGCCATACACCTTATTAGGCAACAGTACTTACATTTAGATTATATTAGGTGTATAAAAAATTTTACTCAAGGCGGAATTCATGTTGTTATAAGAAACTTGTGACAATTAGGTAGGACAAAACATAAGATAATAATTTTAATTAGCGTGTAGGTACTAAAAAGCGCCCGATGAGGGTAGCTAGAAACAAGTCGATACAAGGAGATAGAAGGGTTGGTCGTTAATGAAACGGGGGCGGTTATAATTACGTTGTTTTGCGAATGCCCGTCACGTAGACGTGAAAAACGGCCGTTACAATAATTATAATTTTGGAAGGTCATCTAGAGGGAAGTTCTTTATTAAAATTTCATGCTTTTAAGTTAAGTGAAGATGGAGTGGGATGTTTGAAAGATACAATCAAAATATATTTATATAAAACCTTCACATGGAATCCCTCTGCTTAATTTAAAAATTCGCATCAAAATCCGTCACGTAGTTTTAAAGACGCATACATAGGGACGAACAGACAGCTACAGCGACTTTGTTTTATACTATGTAGTGGTAAATCATACAATTGTTACAGCCAATTCAGTAAAAATGCCGTCAAGAAAATTGTATTAAGCATTCTTTTCATATTTTTTCACAATAAAACTGTTTTCCTTTAAGCTTGATAATATGACAGGGGACTATATATCATTCGTTGGAGATTCTGCCCTCGGCGTGTCAGGATGAACCTTGGGGTATTATTCCAAGGAAATTTTAATAAAAATACCATGAAATAATTAATATAGAATTTTTAAAAAAGATCAGCAACTAAATACGCGATACGATTTATTGGAGACTCGTCATCAAACCGACTTTTCACGTATGCCTTCACCTGATATTTTATAAAACACATGCTTTAACGGTGAAGGCATACGTGAAAAGTCGGTTTGATGACGTGTTTATAAAACTCTCATAGCATAAGACATAGATAGATCATTTAGATAGATACATTTATAGGAAGAAAAATCCAGATGTCCTCGGCAAGTTTTAAACCCAGGACCTTTGAAATGAAAGTCGAGTGTGCTCCCACTTATCCAACACAGCTTTAATCTACAAGGCCATAGAATATTTAATCTCAACAGCTTCAAACTAGGTAGCAATTCGAGGCCACTGCGTCAGAGACATAATTTGTGCCCCATAGAAACAGTCGATAAGTGATAACAGAATGGTGTCGGCGGAATTAACCCGGCGCCGGCCGTGGGCGGGCGGCGGCGGTTATCCTGTAGATTGTGGAGGCTTTACATGCTGCGAAATTAAAAATATATTTTGTTTACGGGTTTTGCCTTCAGGCTAAATGGGCGTTGTGGTTTTTTAGATACATTTATTTGTCGATTTACTTGAAACATACGAGTGAACAAAAATACAAAAAATAATAAAAGCTGTTTGCTTTCCAGTTTTTTTTTTATATAACTATTACATAAATTTATATAAATGTATATCTTTTTTATAGTTTGTGGAATTGTGTATGCTGGGACACTAGAACTTCTTTATCGACTGTTGGCCAAATGCGGGTTAGTGAATGTCACAATAATGTCCGGCAAACTTCTAAAAGTTCTAAGGAAACACACGAAGAAAAATCAAGAGGTGCGGGTGGGGTTTGAACCCGTAAACTTCGGAATGAAAGTCGAGTGTGCTCCCACTTTGCCAACACGGCAGCGCCTTATGGAATTGTGTAAACTTTCCGATCATTACATATAGATTATCACGAGACATTCTCACTATCAATCTCTGAGTGTGTGCCAGAACAGTGAGCCAACGCATCACAAAGTATTCTATTCATATGATTAACAACGCATTATTTTAAAATCATAGATATTGATAGATTTTATAGGATATCAATCAATGGTAAAACTGATGATAGAAAATAATAAACTAGACAATTCTCATAATAGCTCTTTGACCATTAGTCAAGATGTATTTATTTATCAGGATTTAAGAAAGTTTTATTTGTAATATTTATTTTAAAAACTATAATCAATGGATACAAACAGTCGACGCGCTGAATCATCCCGCTAAAAAGCGTAGGAGTTTCAATAGATTCATGACATTCATGTGTTACCGGTACGTCGACGACACGACACGAGTAACACTTAACCCTATGTATATAAATAAAAACTATTAATTGCTGTTCGTTAGTCTCTCTAAAATTCGAGAACGGCTGTGCTAATTTAGCTGATTTTGTCGTTGAAGTGAGCGGCTGAAACCGCGGGCGGCTCAACTATGATATGATGATCAGCAAAAATGTCGTGTCGTCTCATATAAAAATGCCTTATGTGGGTGTCCTGTGGGCGTCTAAATAACGCCGAATCTGTGGTTGATTTAACCGATTCTACACAAAGTTTGACGTAGAGAAATGGTGGCGCTGTCAATCTGACGCCGATTTGGCCGTTTACATGAAGTTAATAGCTTTTTGGAGCGTTTCATTACATGTTGGCGTTGCTGTAATTGAACAACGTTTATTCGAGATGTTTCGAGAATTATCTAGAAGCCAATCAATATTTTTATAAGGCTGCGCGCGGCATGGCTACGGTTGGTGAATTTACTCTCCATTAGAAATTATTCCTTCAGGTTTTTCAGGTTGCATATTGATATAACTCGTACCTACTAAGTTGTAAAATTATTTAAAACTAAGTACATTTACCCATCGATTTTAAGCGACTCTGTGTTTCGAACGGGAATTAATTGAATTCGTAGTGAAGAGTTAATAACTATAGCTTCTTCTAATAAATATAAATAATACAATTAGGTAAGAAAGAATCAGAAATGAGGAGATACGTATAAGAACGCAGGGCGAAATAACCGGCGGATTTCTTTTTTAAATGACAATGGGCTGGCCATATAGCGAGGAGAACATTTGGCCGATGGGGCCGAAAAGCCGCATGAAAATACTCATTCAATTTAGAGAGTAGTTAAACGTACCATTCGAGAATTGTTGACATGACACCAACACACAGAAATATAGCAAATTGTGTTAAAACAAAATTATTCTAGGCTTTTTGGTGAAATGTCGGTGTATCATTTAGTATAACAATTTAATAATTTGTTTTTTTTTTTTATATTCGTGTGTATTTAAGTTTCAATATGTGAGAACGTTTTTAAGTAAATTAAGTAAGTAAGTTTTAAGATATTAAAAATGTTTGTTTTCCAAATAAACTAAAATAAATAAATAAATCAAAAGTAAACCATCCGATTTGTATTTAAAGCTGGATAAATTGAAAAATAATAGCGCACATCAATTCTCACACACATACGCGTTTTATTAAGTAACAGAACTAGTGCACCTCTGGATTTTTCTTCTTGAAAAATGTATATGCTTTATAAAAACACGTGCTCTTACGGTGAAGGCAAACATCTTGATGAAACTGGCATATTCTGAAAACTTTGTAAAGTTTGAAGTCGTACTTGGCCAGCGTGGTGAATTAAGGCCTAATCATCATCATCATCATCATCTCAGCCGTTGGACGTCCACTGCTGGACATAGGCCTCCCTATATGACTAATTTTACTAATTTTATTGACCGGTGACTCGGTTGGTCATACAATTAGACTTGCACGAATAAAGTGTGGTATTCCACATGGCAACAGGTTTCTAGTTGTGGTAGGTCAGCGACCAGAATATGTAATATCAGTTCGTCTAACCACAATCTCACCTGACAACCACTTATCAATAAAGAAACCACAATGATCAATTACAGTGATGGATATATCTATGAAGTTATAGATTTAAATTCAATTATGTAGTCTAAAGGAATTTATTACTACTCGTGCTAATAGTCCATTGTTAGTCTATCTTAGATTATGCTTAAAAAGAAATAAAAAATGTTTCATACCTTCTGGTAGGATATGTTTCCATATCCTACCAGAATATTTAATAGAATGTTAAGATTTTTTTCGACATTATAGATACTGTTTTAAATTTTAAACATTTAATGTTTTTGAGTCTCTTCCTAAGGATGGCGCTTGAAACCGTATTAAAATGTTGGTAAACTCAAAAAAATTAAATCATTTTATACTATACCATGATACTTGAAACATTTATTTCGACGTTTTCTGATTTCGACAAGAAAGTGGTTTAATGAAAATGATACCTCTTGATTTTTACGTCTTCATTGTTTAAATCCAGTCAAGCAAACACTGCTGGAATAGTTGGTGTTAGGTACTTGTAGAGTTGTATTAGCATCATATGTTCGTTAACTGTCGTAAATCTGTCAGTTTACGGTCTCTTCAGTTCCTGTCAGTTTTTATTTACAAAACCAAATCTGACCTATTATACGAGTAAATACCTACTATATTTGGAATAACTGAACTAATATCAACATAGCTATAGACATACTAAAGTTTCGCAATCGTAAATAATAGAAATAATTAAATTTAAAGCATTGACTCGATTAATGACTGTATTAACTAGACTCGCCTAAGATCTGAAATGGATTTGAATTAATAGACAAAGTGTTGCAAGCGAGGCGTTGGCCGTAAACCAAATAAACCACAAGTTTCGAGTAACAGCTCAGAGTGTGAACAAGTAAAGTATGCAGCTTTGTAGGTGCAATGATAAATTGTACTTAAATGTTAGATCAATTATCAGGATTAGTTGTTCTACTTGAAGTTCTGTTACTTAGCCTATAGGTACATACATACAATAAGCACCCTTATTTACGTTCCCACTGCTAGGATACAGGGACTTCACTATTGACGAGAGATATTAAACCTAAACAACATCTGTGAACATGAAAGCATACAATTTATTTTAAATATCTGTATTCACCACTTTTACATCTTAATTTATACACAATTTCCACAATTGTTTATTGCCCAGGGAAGGTGAGAAAATAAAGGAATAAAGCGGGTAAAGCCGCGGGCGGTCAGCGGTCTTTTTTTTAGACATTATGTGAAATGTAAATTATTTTGAGTAGAATCATAAATCTCAACCATCAATTCTATAAGTCATTTTTAAATAGTGTTGCTTGTGACTTTTCATTTCATACATATTATTCATTCCGCAGATTCCGATTACTTTTTCTTTTGCATTTTTTATTTAGATCATAAGAAGTTGCCATCACGATGGAAGAGTTTATCCTACAAAGTGGAACGTGGTATGGCAAATATGGTATATAATAATAGAAATACTAAGAATATCTAGCAAAGAGACACAATGAAATGTCTAGGCTCAAAAGATTTCCGTATTAGCACAAGTCTTCTGAAGCTTAAGGTATTGTGTGATATGGAGTATATCCTTTAAAAAGAGGTACTTTGGAGTGCAACGCTACTGCTGTATATTCGCCGGAGCCCGGTATGATGATTGACCAAAATAAAACAATAATAATTGCAATAGTTGTTTTCTGTTTATAACGTCATTAAAAAAAATTCTGACAATTTTCTAGTTACTTGCCAAAATAATATTATATATTATCATGATCGTCGATGATTTATTAAACTGTGAACTTTATTGCTAATGCCTTGGAGCGATATCGTGTGAGATTTCCCAACGGCGCGAGATTGGTACATTTCACTCCGATATAAGTTACTGTGTAAGTTTGTGGGTAAACTAAGTTGGCCAGAAGTGACGTATATTGACTGTAGAGTATTGACTGATATTGGTGTACTGTATGCAGGGGACATGTAAAGAGTTTCCATATGGAGTTAGTCGTATCATAAATCTTTCTGAATAATGAGCTGTATTAATTGTAAGGTTGTCTTTTAAATTGCATTTTATGAAAACGATACGAAACATTTTTATTTATTTATTATTATCTCTTTTTTTAAGTTATATATTTATCTGAAAGTATTTTTTTGTCATTTGTGTGTTTGTTTGTTTGAACGCACTAATCTCAGGAACTTCCAATGCAAATATCGTATTCTATCTGCTATATTTGATATAGAGTTATCTGTTAAACTAGTATTTACATCATCGTTTTGACATTAATGACTGCGGCAGCTGTTGTAGATTAGATGATGTCATACACAACAAATAATGATGAGCTATGGTATCATGAAACTTTTATAAAACCAGTTAATTAAACAATTGTAAGGATTAAATTACAAGATCACGACGTAACCTTTGTCCTCGATCGGGAATCGAATCTATGCATTACAGTATACAACTGACTGACCACTAAGCTATCGAGGAGTTATGTCAGGAGCTTGAATATAATTTATTAAATCCTCATAATAACTTAGTAAATATTAACTATGAATTTAAGTATTTAGTGGAAGATGGGCTATAACTACTACTAATTAATTACAGTATATTTTGACTAAGTTTACCCAACTATTTGCGGAAGTTATCGAACGTTCTACCAGGAATTTCGGAAAAGGGTCAATATACAAATAAACTAGGTGAAGGTTAGAGAAGGAATGAACTGTCCACGAGTCACATTTCCAATCACATAGCACTTAGCGGCGCGTGAAGCCAATATTCATGACTTCTTGGTCCATTTACCGTGCGATATCTACAGCTGTATATGGGCAATAACCATTTCCCTAAAAGCAAACTCGGTTATATTGATTATGAGAATGGATATAAGTTGACCTTTCCGGATTTTTGTATGCGTTCTCTTAGAAAACAGGAATAGTGAGGGAGAATAAAAATGATTAAAAACAAGGTAGGGGCAAATCACTGAACGAAAGCACTCTATGATCAAATTATGCACTTATGTCAGTAATATGTACATATTTAATGTAAAAGTGAATGTTGGTAAGTACTTCGCCCTGATACTGGGACCTAACTGGATTTTGCTTTAAAAGAATACTAGCGACCCGCACTCACTTTGCCTCGGGTAGGTACATAAGTATACTTATAAACCTTACTCCGTTTTATACTATGTGAAGATTATGGACTTTATAACTTATAACATGAAAAGCCTTTAGCTTTCATATTGAGATAAACGGGCAATACACGAACCTTATTTACGTAGACTATTGATCAACCGATTTCGTCCCAGAACGTGGGACATCTTCAGGATCAAATACACTGCCAAGGACACGGATCACGCCCGCTCGCCGGTCCGCAATGCACCTTTAGCTTTGTTTAAAAAACAAATCATTCGACACGAAGATCCAACTACCGGAAACTAAAATCAATATAAAGTTAAAATTGAAACTTATCTTCGAAGTCACCTATTCGCATCTTTCAAAACTAATTTCAAAACAAGCCCAAGACAAACAAGTTGTTCGCAACAAACTATCAATAGAGCAAAGTTTTCAATACCATAGACTATTCCTGTTGAATCTATCCCAAGGTTTGATTCGAGAATAGAGTAAGGATTGCCGAGAACCTTCGATACCTACTTGCTTTGAACTTTGAAAAGCAATCCTTGTGTTTGCTAACTTATTTTGAAGTTTATCCTATTCATAGTTTGCGAAATAGTTTTCATTATTTAGAACTTGGATTTCGAGTTGAGTTTGCCAACTATAGGTATAAACAAGTCCACACACGACTGAAGTACAGAAAACAGAAATACTGAATCACGAAGAACGATATGTACATTTCAAAAAGTCAAACGTTTGATGTTAATGTTTAACGTTTGATGTGTATGTTTTAGCGCGTTATTTGAAAAACCGACAAAAATTATAGGTATGTTAAATGTATCAAAGTTCAGCGGTATTATCTATTTGTATTTCGCTTGACTGTCGGCATAAAAAAAAGACTGACCCGCTCATCATATTTCTAACCTCTTAACCAAAATGCTGTCTTCTCATTAATAAATGAATCAAATAAGTATTATTATTAGACAGAGGCTTGCGGCAATCAAAGTCGAAGGTTCTAGAAATATGTATGTTCGGTTACAACACTGGTTTGAAAGGAGGATTTACAAGGTTGGTTTCAACAGCCCTTCTTTCAAGAAAACTGACCCGAAAGCATAAATCAGAAACGATAATTTTTTCGATAGCAAAAGTGACGAAAGTTGATTGACTCGGTTAGTTTCGATTTCAACAAGTTTTCCGCTGCATAGCTGTGCCTTTAAAAGTTTTCCAGAAGTAAATCAAACCTTCTATTATGTAAAATTTAACACAAACTGTGTCTGTAACTTAACTCATAAAGATAATATAAATAAGTACCTATTTAATTATGTACCGTACTAAGAACTGATTTAGCAGATATTGCATTTTATATTTGGCCAACCCTACTTTCGGCTCAAGCGAGATTTGGCAGTCAAGAATCAGTGACTGAAGACTCAAATTAAATCTTATATCGATACTATTATTAAAACAAATCAACTTGCAACCTAGGAATTTTCCCTCCACCACTATGTTGTGACCTTCGACTCCATTCCTTCCACAACTAACGAGGGTTCTTTATTAACTGGAGCATTGCGACTAAAGTAACCAGACCCCTGGAAGGAGTCAAAGGTAACTGGATTGCGGTTTAAGATTACCTGGCGTGATATGTTACGATTTAAAGGCTGTCGTAAGGATTAATTTTGCTTATGTTGAAAAATGACTATGTTAGCGTACTAGAGGCTTTAAGGGTACTTTTACACTGGAGTACAACTACGTTATGTGCGTTTGATAAAAAGCATATTTTTAATCATTGACCTGTGTAAGATTTGTGTTATTAGTATAACTATAACAAAACCTTTACGCGCACCATTTAAACCCTAAATCAGGTAGCTGAGTAGGGGAAGGGGCACATGCTTAAAGCAAACATGATTGGATATTTGGATGGGATTGGAGCCCGCGATCTTCATGATGAAAAAAGTGTTCCACGCAGCCAACACAGGTTTATATGACTATAATTCACCTTCTTCAATTCCGTACACAATTCACCGAAGCATTTGTAATGCCAAGACTGAGTTTGTGTTTGACAATGCTGTGACGTCATTGTCTACATCTACCTGAGGATTATTCATAACAATTAATTGTTAGGAAATGTAGACGCCAGGAACAGACTCGCAGTTTAAGATATACTTCCTTATCAGATTTAGAACATTTATGTTTCGTCAAATAATAAAAACCATAACTCTTATAGCTTTCTGTGGGACTCAAGATTACTTATCATAATTTGTTCGAATTATCTTCTATCTACCAGGAATATTATTTTTCAAAACACTAAACATCTATTACCAGGGTTTTCGGAAGTTAACAATGTAATTAATTATCATTAATTACATTTATTATGAATAAAAGATTCCAAAATAAAAACAAACTTTTTCACCGGAGCTCTAGTTGAAAAAGTCTGGAAAAATAAGGCTTTTTCGAGTCAAACTTATTTTGTTTCCAAAGCTTTGAGATCTAGTGTTGAGTTATTGGAAACTTATCAGGTGCGGTTTTTCCAAATATGGTTAAAAACTTTATGCTTAGTTTTGTCGTTTAAATTATTTTTAATCAATAAAATGTCACCGAAAATAAAAATAACCTTCTTATCTATATTTTTTTACTTATTTAAAAAAAGAACTTGTCCAAGTGATCTTTAGGATTTTATGGAAATATAAATGACATACTTAATCTTAATCTAATCTTTAAATCTTTAAGGGATGAATTATATTAGACCGGGGCGGGGCCGGGCCGGGGCGGGACCGTGGCCAGTTTCTATTACACCGGCCCGGACGGGACACGGATCATACACGGTGTAATATAAACTGCTTCATATAAAATGTATGTAGCGTGGCCCGACCGGCCCCGGTCGGGCCACGGTCACGCCCCGGCCCGGCCCCGTCCCGGTCTAATATAATTCATCGCTTATGCTACTTTTCGTCACAATTTAGAACTCAAGAAGGGCTGGGCCGATCTAAGTGCTTTGAGCTTAAGAAAAGTCGTAGTAGGTTTAATTAGTCGTAGTAGCTTGAGAAAAGTCGTAGTCTATACTAATATTATAAAGAGGAAAGATTTGTTTGTTTGTTTGTTTGTTTGTTTGTTTGTTTGTTTGTTTGTTTGTTTGTAACGAATAGGCTCCGAAACTACTGGACCGATTTCAAAAATTCTTTCACTTTTGGAAAGCTACATTATCCCCGAGTAACATAGGCTATATATTATTTAAAAAAAAATTAGGGATCCTTACTAAAACTCCAATAATGTAACATAAGGTGTAAAAAAATTACCTGAAAAATTCCTTACGTCGCGTGCGCTGCGAAAACTATTGATGATAGAACAAAATCATGTACTACGACTTTGCAGAACTCATCATTATCTACAAAAAATGTCGCGACAGCATATGTCTAAATATTATAGTTATGTCACAGTAAGCAGTTTTTTATTCTAAAATATTAATTTATATATGCCGCCTCTTGAAAGGGTCTTCATTTGTACCTTGGTATTAATCCTTATCAAAATAAATTACTTTATATTCAAGACGGCTTTAATACCTTTTTATAACTTTTTGAATTATTCAATTCGGACATTTCATTCGGAAGATATCACGAGTTTAAAAATGCAAGTATTAGAAAAAAGTCTAGAGGTTGTCGCTCACCGCGCTCAGATAGCCAGTATGCGATGTAGACTCCATGTAAGCGTCACTGGGGTACGGGAGTCAATGTAATGTAATATAATATGTAATATCCTAATCCTAACATAGGCTACTTTTTACCGCGGAAAAATACATACTTCGGCGGAAAAATATATGCTTACGCGGAAAAAAACGATTTAGATAAAATTTAGTATGCAGAAGATAGTTGCAAATAAAAGTATATGGCGAGAGACTTTTCACCGCGGAAAATACATGCTTCCACGGGAAAATATATGCTTACGTGGGAAAATTCGATTTCGATGAAATTTAGTATGTAGATAGTTGCAAATAAAAGTATATGGCGAGAGACTTTTTACCGCGTAAATATTAAATGCTTCCGCGGGAAAATATATGCTTACGCAGGATAATTCGATTTGGATTAAATTTAGTATGGATATAGTTGCAAATAAAAGTATATGGCGAGACGAAGTTCGCGGGGGCTGCTAGTAGGTAATAAAGTGGACGCAGCCGCGGGCGAGTCAGCTAGTGCTTAATAAAAAAAAAATATTATATACATAAACCTAATTAAATAAATAAATATTGCTGGACAATTGGGTTAATCATTAGTGTTATTTACTGGATTTATTTTTAATAACATAATATTTTGTGTTTGTGGGCGATAAATAAACAACTATTGTAACATTCTATCATCATCATCATAACACCCCTATTCACGTTCCCACTGCTGGGACACAGGGACTTCTCTCTTGACGAGAGAGATTAGGCAACATTGGTTAACATTCTATAATAGTAATAAATTATTTTTGTCTTCCAACTTATCTTTATCTAATCTTTACGAGGTAAAATAGACTGTGTTCCGAGAAATTTAATTGCCTCACGTAATGTAAAGAATATAGGACAGTCTGGAATTAGAAATTCTGAGGAAAGAAATACCAAGCAAATATATATCGTACCTATTTATTTTTATAACATAATTTGCCTAAGAATAGTCATAAAAATGGTTTTGTTTTGTCCGCTATTTTACGACTAAAATAAACATTGGTTCCAGGTTAATTGGTTTTTTTACTTCGTACAACAAATTGACAAAAAAATAAATTATAAAGTGTAATAAACCGTAACACAAGCTCCGAGCTTACCACGGGGCTAAATGTTGCTGTGTAAATTGTCCAGTAATATTTAATTAAAATCAGTAAAGTAGTTTCCACTTGAATAAATATTATTAATATCTATTTTTTTATATGATTATTATTAATATTACAATATAAAAAGTTACAGACATCCAACTATCCATGGAAGTTTTCCTAATCGTCCTGATAGTATAAAAAATATTGATTATTATTATTTCAGTGAGTCAAGATTAATTCTGATATGCCCAAAGATAACTGCAGTCCATGTGCGGTCTGACTTCTGACTTAATTAATATTCACCATTACCACTTGTAGCACAATTGAACAATCAAGTTTTCTTTAACTTTGTTCGAACAGTTTGTCGCCAGTCAGCTGGGCGAGTATAAAGGCGCGGGCTGAGTGCGCACAGACAAAAGCTGCGCCGGCGCCGGGACGCGCTACTTGTGCGCTACCGGTTACCGCAGTATCCGTTACTGTCTGTCTGTCACCGGGCACGTCACTTTCATAATACACGTTAGGTTACGTAAATTTCATTTCTATGTGCTTTGAAACCACTTCACCTCTTCCCGGTGTCGTCTAAGGGATTTATATACCCAGAAGACGGAGTGCAGTAAAAGTACTATATTATACATTTATGAAATAATATTAATAATAGGTAGCTGGTGTAAATAGTCATTGTCAATCTTAACCTAAATAAAAATAATCTAAATTTTAAGCATAACTATTTACGTTCCTAGTGCTCGGACACAGGAACTTCTTTTTTGATAAGAAATATTAAGATATCTCTCTATCTTTAAGAATCAAATCCAGAAGTGCGAGGCGGTTGATTATGCTTTCACTTGGTCCCGGTTTTTGTCAAGTAGTAAGACGTTATAATGGGGTTGTTATGATGATGAAAGAGACTATAGATAAAAACAAACCAATGGCAGAAATATGATATTTCATCACCTCGATGCGAATAGAATAAGCCACCTATATCCGATTCCATCCGTAATATCGAAGCAATTTTTAATCCCATGTCGTATATCATTCTTAATTGAAAAACCTTCGACATCTGCGTGAGATATAGCCTGCGATATATCATTGATACGTCGAGATATTCCCCTTGAGATCTTTGATGCTATTTGAGTTATGTTGATTATGCAGTGCTTCCAGTATGGTTCCGTTTTAAATTGGTCTCGTTCTGTAAATATTATCAATTCGAAAATCATAAGAGTCATAGATTTAAGGGAATAAATCATTCAAAGATTTAAACGACCTCTGTGGCGCAGTGGTTCAGGTCCGCCTGCAACGTAAGAGGTTGTGGATTCGATTTCCGCCTCGCGATTAAAAATTCTACGAACTGCAAATGTTTGTTCTGGGTGTCAGGGTGTTTTTTTTGAAATATTTTTAATTATAAATATTCTGCCGCTTTATATATTTTTTTGATTTATTATTTAGAGACATTTTGTTTTTTTTCGTAAAAAGGTTAGCAACAGTTTTAGAACGTTTTATGTAAGTAATTGATTGCGATGTAGACATCTAATTGAATCTCTAAGAAGCGAAATTGACTTAATGAAATTTCCACTGAATCGTAATTTTAAATTAAGTCGATGATTGGAAAATTAATCAACTGCCTTGAGAGACGAGCTCGTGTCTTCGTCTGATTGAAAAAAACCAATTTTCGTCCATTTATACGTTGGTCAGGTATTTTCTTACAATTTTTATGTAAACTTTCGCCCAGCGGCTTTGCAAGCATTATGATAGATTTTCTTAATGTTGTATTGGCCGATTCTCAGTCCTACTTAATAAGCACACAAAATTTATATATTTTTAATAATAAAACACGTCTCAAGGAAAATATTTACATAATATTTATAAAACTCTTAAAATTCTAATCAGCCATTCAGTGCCCAGAATGCTAGTCAGTCTTAGGTATTTTTATCATAACAAAAATGAATGAACTTCGTTTTGTTTAAAGATTAGCTCTTAATTCACCATGCTGCCTAAGTCCGGATTGATGAATGTCAAATGACCAAAATATTAATTATTTCCTTCACATTTTTCAAGAAGAAAAATCTGTAAGTGTCTGTCGTAGGTTCAAACCCCGCCACCATTGGTTGGTGGCGGGGTTTGAACCTACGACCTTTGAAATTAAAATCTAGTGACCTCCCAGAACACGGGTTTTACTTATTATAATCTAATTAATTTAAAAAATTAAGATTTATTCAATAAAGTCGATGATGCGGAGTCTTGTTTACTTTCATCCGTGGAACAGTCCATTTTCTCCATAATTTGACACGAGAAAAATTGCGTTCATAACGTAATTCTCTGTTTTGCGGCGTGTTTATTAAAAAACTGTTCGAACTCCGCGGATTTTGCTGGGAAATTATATCTGAAATAGCTTTCAAAGTAACTTAACCTTTGAGTTTCGTTTGAGGTTATAAATTTCTTTATTTTACAAACCTTCCATTTTAATGGTCGCAGTTAATTTGAGAATATGACAAAATCTAGCCTTTTGATAATTTTAAGCAATATTGTACGTTTTAATAATTAGAGACTATGTATTTTATTATTAGGTTTACATGTTTTTGAATCAAATACATACAAATTTTTTCTTGATAATTATGAGTGTTATATTTTTTAATCTGAAGCTACCTTATAATATAAATTATATAATTCGGTGACTTAAAGCTTATCAGCAGACTGATTATTTACTACTTTAATAATTATAATTGAGGGTTTATGTTTCTTATGTGCTGTGTTATTGTGATTAATGTATTAATAGAAATTCGATTTGACAAGGCCGCTTCAGGTATGTTGTGTATCTTATAACGTTCTTTATGAACGTGAACAAAATAATGAAAAACTAAGTGTTTTTTTATGAACCCAATTGTAAATATATTTAACTTGAAAAAAAGTAGAAACAATCTGCCATCAGCAGTATATTCTCAACTCAACTTGAATATCACGATGCTCAAACAAAACGCTCTTTTTAATGGCTTCTTGTAAACTCACGCGCACAAACAATGGCAATAACATTAAGGTAAATGACAGTTGACGCTCAATTATCGTTATCGAGTAAAAATCATATAAATCACGTGTCACTAGAAAAAATCATGTCTTTCGCGTAACATGACTTAAGTCAATTAAGTTATAATTGTCGGCCTTGTGATGATACTTTGTAGAACAAGATAGTTTTCGTTAAACTGTGGTTGTCCAGCAGTGGAACAGATAAAACAATGGAGGAAATTTTTGTTCTAAACAAAACATTTTTAATACTAAATCCGACTTTAGGTCTGTACTTCAAATATATCTAAAATGGGTTTTAACCGATTGTGGGGATCTTCCCCACTTATTTATTTTGTATTTATATGAACATGTTATTTATTTACATAATGTATTTATTCATGTATTCTCGTATTTATATTTACCGTCTATTTAGTATATTCAATACATATCTTATTTATACATGTTCATACTTACGTTCATACTTCCATACATTATCTGTTCACACTTTCTTACTGTTCATACTTCGCACTCTGTCCTTACCTTACACCTCTTATAACACATATTTATTACTACCCTCATTTCTTCTATTATTTTATCTACGTAATGATTCTAGAATATATTTCGGTAGGCCAGTCGTTTGGATAACTCATACCGTGCGCGCTACCTCAACCCGTTCATTATCGTTTTAATGTATTTTATGTTTTACGTGCCGTCCGAACTTTATCTCTTCTTATATTCGTTTGTGTTGTGCTCTAACATTCTATCACTTCCTTCTATTGTGCTGTGCTGTGACTTTAACTACTTACCGTGAACACGGACTGTATCTACCTTCCGCTCCTTCATGTAATAATTGTTGTGGACGTAAATAATATATAATCAAGTGAGTTGGAAAAACAATCTTTTATTACAACGCCGATACATCACACATCCCTACAACTGGTGACCCCGCATTGGAAATACCAAGAAGGTACCTACATCTATTTGAAGATCATAGCATCAACGACAATAATTATCGAGATTTTATTCGATAGACTCGATTAATTGTCTATTATTAGCACAAAGAGAGTGACGGAATATCTAATGAGCGATTCATCGGACACTGGAAGTACCACACAGGGTATCAAAGTCACGAAAAGGTCAAGCAATCGCATCAAAAAAATGGCTGAGAGTCATGAGACCTATAGGGTGCCGACCAAGATCCCGCCATTTTACCCCGATGAACCCGAATTGTGGTTTGCACAAGTAGAAGGTCAGTTCATCATCTCTAATATCACTGACGATACCACAAAATTTTATTTTGTAACGGGTCATCTGGATCCTCAGTATTCCAAAGAGGTGAAGGATATTATAACGTCACCCCCCGCAACCAACAAATTCGAGAAACTGAAAGAGGAGTTGATCAAGCGCCTGTCTGCATCTCGGGAACGACAGATCCAGCAGTTGTTGATGCATGAGGAGCTGGGAAGTAGAAAGCCCTCACAGTTCCTGCGTCATCTGCAGAGCCTGGCCGGTAGCACTGTTCCTGACGAGTTCATCAGAAGCATATGGTGTAGCCGCTTACCAAGCAACCTGCAAGCACTGATTGCATCCCAACCTGCAAGCAACCTAGAAGCTTCTGCGGACCTGGCCGACAGAGTACACGATATCGTGTCACCTACCTACCAAGTCGCTGCAACGTCTTCGGCTACCCCTGTTCCTGGTTCTATGCAATCGATGGCCAGTGAAATCGCCGAACTGAAGGAAGCTGTCAAAAATCTGACGATGCAGCTGAATCATCAGTCCAGGCCACGTGACCGTTCCAGCGGACGCAACAATTACCGGAGGCGATCAAGGTCCCGTTCGCAGTCCAACTATCGTCGGTTTCCTGTCTGCTGGTACCACCATCGTCACGGCGCCAACGCGACGCAGTGCAACAAGCCGTGTGACTACGAGAAGTCGGAAAACTCCAAGGGCGGTCGGTAATGACGACTGACGACTGCCCTGCTCCATCTGGTCGTCTCTTCATTACCGACCGCGCATCGAAGATCCCTTTCCTCGTGGACACCGGTAGCGACGTGTGCGTCTTCCCTCGGTCGGCGCTGCGGGACCGAAGAACCAAGACCAGCTACGAATTGACGGCGGCTAATGGAAGCGTCATTAGTACTTATGGGTCAATTCAGCAAAATTTAGATCTGGGTCTTAGACGTACCTTTGCATGGAACTTTATTGTAGCCGACGTTACGAAAGCAATTATTGGGGTAGATTTTCTGAACCATTACAATCTTATTGTAGATATACGCAATAAACGATTAGGTCGCATTGTAGATAGCCTAACATCATTGTCAACTAATGCTTACCACGCTAATGCTCTTGACACATGTTCTGTAAAGGTTCCTTCTGGCGACACGTTATTTCATAAAATTTTATCAGACTTTCCTGACTTAACCAAACCGGCTGGCACACACCAGGTACACAAACACAATACAGTCCATCACATACGCACCACTCCCGGTCCCCCCGTCTCTTGTTCTCCCCGCAGATTAGCTCCAGACAAGCTCAAGGTGGCAAAGCAGGAGTTCGACTTAATGTTGAGTAACGGCACGGCGCGTCCTTCTGAAAGCCCGTGGTCTTCTCCGCTTCATTTGGCTCCCAAAAAAGACAGTGGGTGGCGACCATGCGGAGATTACAGGCTTCTCAACGCGCGAACCATTGCAGATAGGTACCCTATTAAGCACATCCACGACTTTGCTCACAGCATTGCTGGTTGTACCATATTTTCAACAATTGACCTGGTCAAAGCATACAATCAGATCCCGGTCTTCGAAGAGGATATACAGAAGACTGCCATCACCAGTCCATTCGGTCTTTTCGAGTTTCCCACAATGTCATTCGGTCTCCGAAACGCTGGACAGACTTTCCAGCGGTTCGTAGATGAAATGACCCGTGGGCTCGACTTTTGTTACTGCTATCTCGACGACTTTCTTGTATTTAGCCGATCCACAGCCGAGCACGAGAGTCACTTGAGACAGCTGTTCCAGCGGATGCAGCAGTATGGCGTCGTAGTCAACACGTCTAAATGCGTATTTGGAGCGCCGGAGGTAACGTTTTTAGGTTACCGGATTTCAGCTGCTGGTACGAAGCCACTCGACTGCAAAGTCCAGGCAATCAAGGAGTTTCCTGCTCCTAAGACTGTCCGGCAGTTAAGACGCTTCTTAGGGATGCTTAATTTTTACAGGCGATTTATTCCCGACGCCGCTAAAATTCAAGCACCCCTCAACGCGCTACTGGCTGGTTCAGTCAAACCTTCCCACCCGGTTGACATCACAGGGGATGCTCTTAAGGCTTTCGAGCAGACCAAGGAGAGCCTTTGTAACGCTGCTTTATTGGCGCATCCTAACTGCAGTTCGAGACTAGCTTTAGTCACGGACGCCAGTGACCTGGCGCTAGGTGCTGTTCTGCAGCAGTATGACGATGGCGAGTGGGAGCCCTTGGCTTTCTTTTCCCGTAAGCTCAGTCCGTCCCAGCAAAAGTACTCACCCTATGATCGTGAATTGCTCGCGATTTATGAGGGAGTTAAGTACTTCAGGCACATGCTGGAGGCCAGAGAGTTTACGGTGTACACGGATCACAAACCTTTATGTTACGCTTTCAGCGAACGTAAATCAAACTGCTCTCCTCGTCAATACAGGCATCTGGACTACATATCCCAATTCACCAGCGATATCCGGCATATATCCGGCAAGGATAATGTGGTAGCCGACACGCTGTCAAGAATTGAGGAACTTGAAAGTCCAGTTGACCTGAAGGTTCTTGCTGAATCACAGGCCTCAGATGATGAGCTAGCTTCTTTTATCCAAGACAAAGTATCATCGCTTTGCTTGGAGAAAATTGAGCTGCCTGGCACCAAGGTCGAAATATACTGCGACACCAGCAGCAGAACACCAAGACCGTTCGTAACAAAACCTCTGCGAAGGCAAGTATTCGACAGTCTTCACAGCTTAAGTCATCCTGGCGGCCGTGCTACGGTCAAGCTCATAGCTCAACGCTACGTTTGGCCAGGTATGAAAAAGGACTGTCGAGTATGGACGCGAACGTGCTTGGCCTGCCAACGATCGAAGGTAAACCGCCATGTCTCTGCGCCGTTGGGCACCTATAATTTACCCAAGGCCAGGTTTACATTCGTCCACATAGATCTCATAGGCCCGATGCCTATTTCTAATGGCTATCGCTACTGCTTGACGGCCGTGGACCGCTTTACGAGATGGCCGGAGGTCATCCCTATTGCGGACATTACGGCCGAAACAGTAGCGAAAGCACTACTTTCTGGCTGGATTGCCAGGTTCGGATGTCCAACTGACATAGTGACAGAAAGAGGCCGGCAGTTTGAATCCGCCTTGTTTGAATACCTAGCGAAGCTGGCTGGCTTCAAACATCGCAGAACAACCGCCTACCACCCGGCCAGCAATGGTCTGGTTGAAAGGTTTCACCGACAGCTAAAAACGGCTATAACCTGTCACGCTGATGGCAATTGGGTGGAGTCACTACCAATAGTACTCCTTGGTATTAGGTCCGCGATAAAAGAGGACTTGAACTCATCAGCAGCAGAATTAGTTTACGGCGAACCTCTACGTCTCCCAGGCGAATTTTTCTTCTCCACAGCTACAGGGACTACGGACGTGTCTGATTTTACTGCTCGGCTGCGCTCATTTGTGCGCAAAATCCAACCTGCACCAGCGTCGCGTCATAGCAGTAACAAAATCTTCGTCTACAAAGACCTAGCTTCTTCATCGCATGTATTCCTCAGGGAAGAAATGCAACGCGGAGCATTTAGTCCAGCTTATTCTGGTCCTCACGAAGTTCTCGAGCGCGGTGACAAAGTCGTCAAAATTGTGTTTCATGGTAAGCCTACCACAGTGTCCATCGACCGTCTGAAACCAGCCTACACCTCGTCAAACTCTGCGACTCCCGATCCTATCCCGAACTCCGTGCCTGTTCCCGGTCCAGATCCTATCCCGGACCCCATCACTTCTCTCCCTGAACGTACCACGCGCTCGGGCAGAAGAGTCCGCTTCCCGGATTTCTTTCGCCCGTAGTAACGGTCTTCGGAAGGGAGTGATGTGGGGATCTTCCCCACTTATTTATTTTGTATTTATATGAACATGTTATTTATTTACATAATGTATTTATTCATGTATTCTCGTATTTATATTTACCGTCTATTTAGTATATTCAATACATATCTTATTTATACATGTTCATACTTACGTTCATACTTCCATACATTATCTGTTCACACTTTCTTACTGTTCATACTTCGCACTCTGTCCTTACCTTACACCTCTTATAACACATATTTATTACTACCCTCATTTCTTCTATTATTTTATCTACGTAATGATTCTAGAATATATTTCGGTAGGCCAGTCGTTTGGATAACTCATACCGTGCGCGCTACCTCAACCCGTTCATTATCGTTTTAATGTATTTTATGTTTTACGTGCCGTCCGAACTTTATCTCTTCTTATATTCGTTTGTGTTGTGCTCTAACATTCTATCACTTCCTTCTATTGTGCTGTGCTGTGACTTTAACTACTTACCGTGAACACGGACTGTATCTACCTTCCGCTCCTTCATGTAATAATTGTTGTGGACGTGAATAATATATAATCAAGTGAGTTGGAAAAACAATCTTTTATTACAACGCCGATACATCACACATCCCTACACCGATTTTTTGTATTGTATTGCATTGTAAAGGTGGTCCAAAAGTCTGGGCGTCTAGTGCGTTTCTAAGTTTTTTTAACCTCTTTAAAAAAAACTTACAAACGTGTGAAGTAGGTTTTTTTCATACATAAATTATTTATAGTTGCTTTGTATGTTTGTTTATTTAGCCTAAATCACGGCGTAAATGCCACATAGCTCCTTATTACACTCTGCTCACAACTCACAAAGATAAAGTCTGTTAGCGCCATTCCACATAATTGTGTAAACGCAAACAGTTTATTCATAGACGCATAAAATAACTCAAAGTCAATGACAAAACCGGCTAGAAACAAACAAAATAAAAAGCAAAGCACCGCCATATTTGAACAATTTTCTAGACGTCTCCTATTTATCCATATTAAGATAACAACAGCCTTCTAATATAAGTTTTATTCTAAGCGCGGTAGAGTATAAAATTGACTTTCCACTGTGTTGGTTAAATGGTTAACGACTTTGGGAGTGTTAGGAGGATGGAGGCTGTATTGCTTAGGAGTTAAGGTTGGTTTTTGTTTGGGGTAGTGGCGGGGTCAGTGGAGCATCCCTTGTTCAACAGGTTCGATCGATCGCAGCGCCATCTATAATGATAAGTACAGTAATGGAACTTGTTAAAAGTTGTTTTATAAGTTTTATCCGAAATGGGTTGTTGCTTGTTTTGGCTTTGAACGATTAACGTATTTTATAACCGCTAGGGTTTGGTCTCATGAATAAATGTGATGTAATTATATATATAACTTTAAGGTGGAAATACATCAACAACAAGCAAGATTCGTAATTTGTAGCGTCATGCGATAAAAAAATAAGTAGTGAAGTACGGGCATGGAGGTACGGGTGCCAGATTTCTGATATAGAGATACATATATGATATAGATAGAGATTATTTAATTGCACATACACCCAGATACTCGGAACAAATATTTGGCAAATCGTACAGATTTTTGTCCCGATGCGGGAATCGAACCCGCAACGCCAACGCTGCGCCACAGAGTTCGTTGTAATAAATGCATATTGACATAACAAAAATTAAATTATATTTAATTATATACTATTACCCGCACAATGCAGGCTATTATTAGAGCAAGACGCAATAGAAGTGAAGAATGCGACTAGCTTCTGACAATGGACCTGATAAAGTCGCGCCGCAAAAACTGGCCGTGACAACTTATAAATACACAATTTTATATTAATTAATGTAAGTGGTGGTCAGTTATGTTATGATTTTATGTATTTTGTTGCAGTTGACTTTGCAATTAATATTTATGTTACGTAATTAAGCCTTAATAGATGTCTTTGTTCATGTATATACATATTTTATTTTATTTCAGCTTTGGATACAACTAGTGGACCCGTCAACAGCTCCGCGTGCGTTTTTTAAGTTTTTTACATTTATTTTATATTTCTTTTAGAAAGCCTTCTTCGATATTTGTACTATCCAACACCGAAAGATTTTACACAACAGATTAAAGATAACGAAAATTGTGATGTTAAATTGTGTACGGTACGATGTATGTAGTTGTTTGATTGTTATGAACAGTTAAACACAAAGACAACCTTTAACCCCTAGGAACCCATTCAAATGCGGGCAAAGCCATGTAACAAGCTAGTGATTCATAAAACATTAGCACTGAGTCACAAATACTAATCTGTCTTGTAACTATACTTTACTAGGAACAATTTAAACTAATGATCGTGTGAATCTAACTAGTATACCGTATGCGAGCATTTAAACTCTAGAACTCAACAGATCAAGACTAGCATAAGTAGCGGTATTTACGTTCCCACAGCTGGGATACGGCGGCTTCTCTCTTGACTAGAAAGATTAGACCTGAATTCTCCACGCTGGCCAAGTGAGACACTTGAGGTCATGTCCAAACTCTTCAAAGATAAATTAAGTTAACCTTCATCGTTAAAGCATGTGTTTCAAGTGCATGTTTTTTTTCTGGATTTGATTGAACCCACGATTTTCCGAATGAAAGCCATGCTTTGTTGAGAGCAAACACCACACGAGCCCACACGGTTTTATGCATACGTTTTGTATCAAAGACTATTTAATTACTGTATGTGGAGTGGCAGAGCTTGTTGAAATTCCGATATTTAGTAGTTAGGTAAAAACCCACATTATCTATAAGCGATAAAATAATGTAAATTTCGTAAAATCCGAGCATCGTTCACTTGATCGTTTGTGAGGTACATTGGAAAATAATTAAAATTCTTGTTTACGTGATAAACTATGGCACCAAATATCGGCCGTAGTTTGTTTGCTTGCTCCTGTTAGATTAAATATTAACAATGAGATTATAAGTAACAAAATTCATTTGTTTGAAGACCTGACTTTTAACTTTCTATTAGGTATTATAGCTTTCCGCCCGCGTTATTATAGAATTTTCTGCAGACATTTGTTCCTGGTCTTTTAGGTGTGTAAAATACACAAATCGACACCGGCAGCTCATTTTCTATAGTTTACAACCTTGGTTTCTAATTCTATTTAATTTCAATTAATTATTACAAAATACTAATCGAAAGAAATACTTAAATGAAAATAAGTCCATCGTTAATATGCAGATCTAAGAAAGATACCGTAAACTTATGCAAATGAGTGTAATTTAGTCAGCGTTTTCATAAACAGTTATAAAAAAACTTATGAAATTAAACGAAAATATATTTTATTGACTAGATAAACGGTTTTGTGTCATAATGGGACCCAGAACATAAACATAATGGTTTTGTTAGATTTGTGTTATAAATATGAAAGTTAAATGTGAAAGATTTTCGTTTGTTTACGTAACCATTGAAAACAATCGATAAAACAATAGCTTATGTTTAACAACTATAAAAACTTATGCATACAACATTTTCAGCTAATATTGTAGACAATATTATTCTCGCGGAATAATCTATTTTCACAGTGGTGAATTAAAAACAAAGAATGTATAGCTGATAAAAAAAGCCACGGGGTAGTCCAAAACACGCTAGAGCATAGCCATAGACTGCTTTCTGCTTGTGATATCAGTGGGTCGGTCGAGTACAGAACCGGACACGACGGCAGTGTCGCATAACCTTGGCATTGTTCCGCTGACGACCACACTAATAGCATGGACAGAAAGGTAACTATGTACCTATGATGCTACATGCAGATATAAACGTCAAAAGAATGATACATTGCCCCCAGTATTAAGGTTTTCCCCTAGAAGAGGATTATAAAATATTAAGTCGATAGTCTTTAGATTAAAAAAATGGAATAGCTCTAGAAAGACAACTCTTTTATCATCGAGTCCAAGGCTTAGACTTACTGCCATTATGTATGATGCACATCTTATTTAGTTTGAGCTAGCTTACCTGTAACAAGAAAATACATATGTTATAAAATACTGCATCAGCTACATAAATGCGTAACTTAAAAAAATACACGATAACAAAACCTACAAAAAACAACTTATTGAATATTTTTAGAGCAGGTTGACTTGATATAATTATTAATTAATTTTGTTCCAATATGAAGGCAATAAGTAAATGACTCGTAGGTATTCCAAAAGTGTAACGCTATTATGATTACATTACGCTAAATTTTTCGGATTTGTTTCAACGTTTGTATCTCTGATGTATCTCTGATTGTACATAAAACACGCACAGTCACACTCAAAATGTATCGTATGAGATGCAGCGTGCTGCTTGGCAGCATAAGATTCGGATAAATGACAATTTTAACATTTGAGATTTACCGCAAACATATTATGAAAACCTATTGATGTTTATAATCATGATGTTTATAATACATAATCTTAATTATACCACAGTTTTCAAATTCCCCCTACATGTTATGGCGCTGCGGAAGACTATTATGTAATCACGAGAATATAATTATGTAAACAAAACAGCAGACATGACAATCACATTTATTTTAATTCGTTTTAAAATATTATTTGAAGTCGTTCAATAAAATGAATAACAATAATGTTCGCAGTATTCCACAACGGGCCCCGACCTAGGACAACGCCGCATAATGCGCCACTTGTTCTACTTTACATTCAGTTATGCGACTTGCATCACTCCACACTTCGCTACACAACTATTATTACTAGTATCTTTCGTACGTGTTTATCGAATTTTACATTTAAATTGAACTTACTTGCTCTTTTTAAGGATTTTTTTCATTTTGTTATAATAACGATGTTCTATCTCGTTAGTGATACAATGTGGTAAGTGGAGTCGCGGCCTTGCGCTTAGTTCCGTGAAAGGCGACTCCTGCGCAGCCCGGCTAGTCCGACAATAGACGCCTGGTATACTACGGCTCTGCTGTCTTTGCTCGTTTATGAAGCAAGGAGTTTGCGTTTATTATTTAACTGTACAACTCTGAGACACATAATTCAGCGTCCATAGGCTGCGGTAGCCGTTACTATCAGGTGGGCCGCACCTTAGTCGTATAGAAAACACAGCAGTCATTTACCATAACAATACGAAAATCCAAAATTAACAAAGCAACGTTATACGTTTCAATAACAGGTTTCAATCAATCAATCAAAAACACTTTATTGTACATTACAAAGTAATATAACTATAAACATTTGACTAAAATAAAATTACATTACAATGGGCGGCCTTATCGCTGAAGAGCGATCTCTTCCAGGCAACCTTTGGCTTGTGTGCTTGAAATCTCGCAATGCAGTTTCTCTGCAATTTTCATTCGCTTTTGTAGTTTGCGGTTCTGGTGTGCCCAAGCCCTGTGTTTACACGACTCCTTCGTCCTATAGTTAGGCGCGCGACTGCGAGTAACCTAATTAGATGCCAACACCCTTTGTGCACAAACAAGGGATGTCTGACCTAATCTCGGCTTTAATGGTCTCTACAACGACGCGAGAGGTTTAAACAGATATAGAACTGATAAAAGTTCTTCTTTACTCGATATTATGAGTTTAACCCATATGTTTTATAGATAGTATTAAGTTTTTTCTGTTATAAGTACATACAATAAAGATTCATTTATGTTTTGTTTAATAATGATTGCGTAACTATATGGATTTTAACATGAGTAATAATCTCAAGTGTTTTTTTTTTAACTTTCTTTTTTTCTGACGCGGGTCACCGACATAGCCCAGCGGATTAGCTCTTTGAAGTGGCAATGGGCAGGCCATATAGCTCGGAGAACGGATGGCCGATGGGGCCGAAAAGTTAATAAGTAAGTAAATAAGAAACCTACCAGGTGGACGGATGAGTTGGTGAAATTAGCTGGTTCACGGTGGATGCAAGTTGCATCCGACCGAAACGACTGGAATTCATTAAGGGAGGCCTATGTCCAGCAGTGGACGTCCGACGGCTGATATGATGATGATGATGATGAACCCTTTGAAAGTTGTACTAAGCATCTACTTCAACTCCATGAAGCAGTCCGTACCATATCCGTACCGTATATTATATGCTAGTGTATCATTACACTAACCGACTTCTATTTTTGAGATTACCAATAAATAATTTGTATTTGTATATCGGTTTCCTCAAGACGAAATCTAAAATACCATGGTCGAGTACAACATGGTAGAAGCAAATAAAACAGTTTTACCTTTTTCAAGCAAAAACATACTTAACCTACATCCAAACACGTCATATGATAAAGAACTGGCTAACTGCACTTCCTACAGTGCTTCAGGTATTTATCGATCGTGATAAGAGCATTCGAGATACTCGCGTCGCTAGAATAGTCCCCTCGTGGGTGGTTTGAATATTCACTACTTGGGTATTACAAAATAAAGGTACTGAGAAAGTTGTAATGGAAACTAACTACTAGTTATATTGTAATATATTCGTATTCTTGAAATACTACGCAAGTAGGTAAATGCTTACTTGTGAAACTTTGAGAAACTTAAATTAATAGGTACTCCTTTATATCTGTGTTTATAACTACGATGTATATATAGATATATATTACAAAGGAATCTTAACAATACAAAATAGTTTTAACTATGAACAGGTATAATAGGTAAACCATCATAATTTTCACCAAGACGGGAAACGAACCCACAACCTCCAGCATCACAGAGGTCGTCAATGATAATGACTGTGCTGGTTAAGTCGAATACTATCGTTAATGATAGAATGACTATGGCAGGAAATGACGATTCGCAGAAATTGTCTCTATGTCACTACGCCACCGCTCGCTTGTTCATTGTCGGGTGGTTTTCCATACACTTTATTAGATCTTTTATCTTTCTACTTTATTACTTTTCTGTATATCTATTAAATCTTTACTAGACGACGATTTCCCAGTGTACTTTTGTATCAATATGGAATAAATTATTTTGAGTTTGAGTTTGTAATTCACAATATACTGGATGTCCAAAAAAACCCATGTGCGTTAAAAACCCATGTGCTAAACAAAATTATGTTAATTGATAATTACTTGATTATACTTGTAGGTTCTTAATTATGTAATATTGTGTGCACTAGTGTTAATTTTGTTAATTTGAAGCCACGGGCGGTAGCTAGTTAACTTATATTAATATGGATCTCTGTGTTGTCAGTAATAAGTATACATAATATCATTATATTAATAACGAAAATAGATCTTAAACACACTTCCCCCATGTTGTTTATGCAGTCTCGTTATCGAATCATTAACAACACTTCCACACAAAAGCCTTGCACTTGACCGACGGTCATCAAAACCCTTTTTTGTTAATATTACCTCACAGTTACCTTAACGAGACCGGTCGTCCTTCGGGACGCGACTATTCGAATAACGTAACTGATCTAAGAGTCTGGTATGAACGGAAACTATGAACTTGACAAAACTTGACATTATCAGCTGGCGAGGCTAATAATGGACGACCAATTATTGTACAGCCAAGTAATAGATGAAACATACAAAAAAGACACGACAAAAAGCACTAAAATATCTTCTTCGTAATTTTTCAATACGTGGACGTGTAATTTTTTTATATAAAACATAGACGAAACAGATATTTCAGATTATTTTATTTGTTAAATGGATTCTGCGTGCAATCTATTTAAGCGCAATTCACCAATTTGGAAGTCATGGATTGATATATCAGGCTTATAGACTACCTACTATACCTATTCAGTGGTGAGTTTAATCAATCAATCGAATGACAGTGTTGATAAACTATATGGATGGACGAATGATTTGATTAAAGGACATATCCAAAGGGATAGTCACTGTTTCAAATCAAGCTCTTCTGGATGTTCTGATCTAGAAAAGAATCTTGTTAATTATTAAAGATGATAGTGTTTATATCAATAATATGCGGATTAATTGATCAATAGAGTAGAACTAACTTATATATAAATCTAAAATCGTAATGCCTAATTTCACCACTCTTTGTTTGTTAGTTTAACATCCCATTAAGTAATTAACAGTCCATAAACTGACAGTGATTAAACATAACGGGATGTTAAACTAACAAACAGAGAGTGGTGAAATTAGGTCCACACCTAATTAAATTGACTACCAGCACTTTAAACTAGCTCCTACCTCGCGTTGTCAACAAGAAGCCTCTCATGTTGCTTGTCATTTTTC
Source organism: Chloroclystis v-ata (assembly GCA_963691955.1). NCBI lineage: Eukaryota > Metazoa > Arthropoda > Insecta > Lepidoptera > Geometridae > Chloroclystis > Chloroclystis v-ata. Next base: position 917,773 of record OY829902.1, on the reverse strand, counting down.
CATTCAATCATTAGACTTTATGTATGAGGAAAGGTCTTGCAGTTATTGATATAAATAAATAAAAAATAAAATGAATTTTATTTAAACAACTTAGATTCATAAATACATTACATTAAATACAAATTAAGACTATAATTAAATTCGCGCTAATTATCTACTCGTTTTGTGTATGTCAGGTTGAAACTTTATTGACAGCGAGGCGAAAGGCAATATGGGGCTGATACCTTTTTGAGCTGCTATGTGTGCTATGAGCTTACCGCAGATTCGTGGTGGTAGGTCACTACGCAGTATATGAGTAATTCGATTGATTCATTAGGTTTCACCCGTACTAACACATTTAATTTCATTGAAAGAAAGAAATAAAGAAAAATATTATTTTTCGATTGTTAAAATTACGAACCAAGCTTAAGTGGGATTGGGCAGGCCACATCAGCCGAATGGGACCAGAAAGGTGGGCTAAAACGTACACACCTTGGCAACCAGACGGTGGAGCGCGGCGTCGAGGTCGGCCACGAAAGCGCTGGCGAGACGACCTCGATGCGTATGACCGGGGATGGTGGGATGCTGCAAAAGACCGGGACAAATGGAAGGACATGGGGGAGGCCTTTGCCCTACAATGGGACACCATAGGCTAACAAAAAAAAAAAAAAAATTACGAACCAGCTCTTGCACTAAAATGACAAAATATAAGGATAACGTACAGTCAGCTTCATCATAAATTGTTACTCTTTGAAAACAACTTTGAGGTAGGACAATGACCCGGAAAACATGCCTTTTACTTTAACCCATAAGGTTTATTATTGTAATAAGAAATGAGAAAGATGGTTTTTAAGTGTTTCACCAGCTAGGAAGATCCGGTGGTTTCATCTACCCTAATTCTTTGTATTCGTACTATAATACATATTTGGCAGTTTTTTTGCTGTTGGCGGAGTACACAGGTGGGGTATATCTGTGGCAGAGTATAACAAAAATGTATAATAATTGTTAGTATATAATTTTATTTAGCTTGTCTGTTGTAAAAGATGACAGATATCTTTAATTCCAGTAGGATTATGATTATTTTTACAATTTAAATTCTAACAACATGCGATGTTTTACATAATAAGCAAGATTTTTTTGTCTCTATAAGGTTAAGCGCTATTTTGCGTTGCACTATTATTCCTAGATACTTTTCATTTTATTAGACTACAAATTAGTTTGCTTTTAACCAGATGCCACCCATATAAAAAATTGTGATTATTCAAACAAACATCGTCCATTTATACCTATATTTAAGAAATGTGAGCACAATCAATAAATTTTGATGAATCAATACGAACGTGTAAGTTACAAATAAAGTGAATTTCCGAACCGATGATAATTTCATGCGATTTTATTTGAGCATTCCTTTTTATTTACGTTGAAGATTAGCTGTAGGTTATTGATGATACTTTTAGGGTTTTTGAACGAACGAGAACAAATATATGATAATAAGTTTTGGTAATGCTTATTCTGTTCAAATAAAATATCTATTTAATTTTTAATTTTGAAATTGTGTCCTTGATTATGTAGAAGTGATTTGACTATATTGTATAGTACGATCATGGAGGTATTATAGTACGATACTAAAAATAAAAATCGTAGGTTGAATATGCACTATAGGATTTTTTGCGATCTTATAATTGAAAAATTATTTTATAATTATATTATAATTCATTATCTGTGCCAGAAGACTTATTACATTACATATACTTATTGTGGTACCCACAATGACAATAATGAAGAAGCTAATCTAAATAGTGAATAGCTAACAAAAGCAAAGTTTGCTTTCAAAAATAAATTCAAACCTTAAAATCGCGCATAATAAATAAATATTTATACAATAATTACAACTTGTGGGAGCACACCCGACTTTCATTCCGAAGGTCGTGGGTTCAAACCCCGCCGCGCACCTCTGATTTTTCTTCTTGAAAAATTATGTGTGCTTTAAAAACACGTGCTCTAACGGTGAAGGCAAACATCGTGAGGAAACCGGCATGTTCTGAGAACTTTTCAAAGTTTGAAGAACATGTGTCATTCACCAACCCGCACTTGGCCAGCGTGGTGAATTAAGGCCTAATCTCTCTCGCCAAGAGAGAAGTCCCTGTGTCCCAGCAGTGGGAACGTGAATAGGGGTGTTATGGTGGTATGGTAATTACAACTTAAAATAGGTATCTATCACAATCAAATTAATAGTACAAATGGATTTATTGCTAAAATAGCAGAATTTTGTTTAAACAAGTGGTGAATATCGCCAAGACGTGAACCCACGACCTTGCTGTCAGTTTGGTTTGCTACGCCCTACCCATTAAATCAATAAAGCTAATTGTTTTAGGGTAATTATAAAAATTATAGAATTCGTAGAGCTAGAAAGAGACAAATAGGTAATTTTAGAGGAAATTATTGTACAATGAAAAATAAGGTGCTCGTAGTGTTCTTAAAATTATGTTAACATTTCATAACAAATGCATGTTAGTTTATAAGTTTGCATTTGTAAGTAAATTATAAAACTCTTTAATAAAGAATAAAGTTACTTAAACCTAATAACGAGTTCCCAAAACACTGTAGAAAATAAAAATCATGTTTACTTACCGGTTTAATAAGTTGATCCTAAAATAATAATAATGTTCAGTATTCACATCTTTAAAACAGTCTCAAATACATTATAATAAACAAAATTATACCTACAATTTAAATGCATTTAAATGATCTTTGTTTAATTAATTTAATAACCCGGAACAAACTAAATCCATTATTTATTTAGTCTAAGCGTGACATTTTGATAATTTATGAATGTGACCGCGCTGTGTATGATCTAATACTACGTTGATGAGGTTTTTTTCTAGTAAGTATACTACTATGAAGCTTACTTAATAATAATTGCATGGGATGGAGTTTGCTCTATACCTACTAGGAGTTGTTAAAGAAAACTATCTAAGGAAAGGGGTAGATGTGTTTGTGGCTGGCAGAATGTCAGATTATTAGGATCTACAGGGAATTTCCCGCAAAAATAAGTGTTTCAAATTAAGAAAGCCGAGCAAATCAAATAACAATGCGAGCAAAACAGACGATGATCTTAAATGAAATAGCTATTGAATACTCCTCATTGTGCTCTTAAATTCACATTCTAATCCGAGCCTTGGCATTTTATCGACTTGTGACAATATTTATCGATTTTTGTCGATACCTACGCCGTCATTGACTACGGACGGTTCTCGCAATGCAAGGTCGTGTTTTATGGACGTTAAAACACTAAGACTTCGTCTTTTATTGTTTACTAGCTGTCCGCTCTGCGGCTTCGCCTGCGTTTTATTACATTTTTCTGCGGAAATATGTAGTTTTCCCGTGAATAGAGAGAAAACTGGCGTGTTCAGAGAATTCTTGGAATTTTAAGGACATGTGATTGTGAAATTAAGGCCTAATCTCTCCCGCCAAGAGATATATTTTTCAGGAGAACGTATTGAATGGTGTTAATGATTAGATTTGTACGTATCAAAGAATGTCTATATTGTTAGTACCAAAGTAGCGTACAAACATAAACACTAAATACCATTATTGCTCTAGATAGTAAACTATTACCCAACTGAGTTGGCAATACCTCTTGGCTTCTGTCCAGACCCACTACCGGGTTAGCTGTTGAGCCAATAACGACCTTAATAACAGGTCTTAATGCACCTTATTGAATAGCAATTGATACATTCACCTTTTGTCTAGATGCAGCGTTACTTTGTCTGTTTGTTGGTTTTTGGTGTTAGCAGCTGATTAGAAGGGGTTATCCAGAAAGAGTTTACAGTGTGCCAAAACATAGACACCATAATTTATAAACAAGTAACTAACTACGGCTAATATAAAGTATTCAAGTTTTTATTTCCAACCATGATTTAGGATAGATCTTAACGATACAAAAAGTTACTAACTACGAGTAAACTAACAAATTACATATTTTACTCAATCCAGATATGAGCTGGTGGTTAATTAAAATACAGTGAACAAAAAAATTTAACATATTTTTATGTCAATCTTGTTTTTATTGTATATTTTAATTTATTCTTAATAATGTATTGCATTTATATTGACTTGTCCAAATGATCTTTAGGAGTTTATGAAAATAAATGACGTAAATCTTTAATCTTTTACAATCATGGACCCGGATGGGCACACAAAAAGTTAGTTTTGCATGCGTTTTAGATATTTCCGCGAAAAGATATATTTCCCGCGGTAAGATAATTGCTTGCGGTGATCGTTAATACCTGCCAATGAAACTCCTATCAAAATCAAAACAGAATATTACGTCGAGAAGACGGGCAGAAGATTCAAGTTCTTTGACTGTGTGTATGAACTGAGATGTATTATGTAAATAAGGGGGTTAATTAATAAAACACTTATAACCAACGTGAAAGATAAGCACACTTACATTTTCACTACAGGTTTAGTTGACGCTTGAGTGTTATTTACCATTCGCGCAACAAACTTGTTTGCAAACAACCATGAAAGGTATGCTAATCTAAGATCAAGAGAAGATCACATCAAAGCCTTCAAACCATTTGTCATTTATTCTATTGATAAGTTTCATTCGCGTCAGTACATCACGATGTTTGGATTCGTGATAACCGCGCTGCAACCAACACGATCCTTTTATTAATACTGTGCCGACACGATTAGTCTGTGCAGTCGAATTTATAAAGAACTAGCATTCAGCCCCGCGGCTTCGCACATGCGAAGCCGTTATATCAGGTTATTTTTCCGCGGTTAAAAAGTATACTATGTCCTTTTCCTGGTTCTAAGCTATCTCACCACAAATTTTCAGCCGAATAGAGTATAAATAGTAATATAAATAGAGTAACACGACTTTCATTTAAACCATTTAAATGTTCTTAAGACTCCGATATTTCAATGTGAAGATGAAACAACAGTATCGTAATATCGGTAAACTGAAAATTATTTTAAATCATTATATTTTTTCCTCGTTTCATGTTCAAAACTTGTTTATAAACCATGAAAGTTTAAAACATCATTATTATAATCAACCTTTGAGGCCTTTGCCCTACAATAGAACACCATAGGATCATAAAAAAAACATAATCAACCACGTCCAATTACAGTGCCTCTATTCTCATCGATCTTTCAACTTAAACTAAAACTCAAACGGAAACGAACTAAACTATGATAGTTTAGTTCACACAGCAAAAGCCCTACAGATCTTTGCCAGAAAGTTTTTTTCATTATATTTTAGAGTTTGTAAATGCTTTTTTGGCGTCACTCGCGTGTTTTTGTGCCCAGCCTACATTTAGTTCAGTAATCTCCCATTTTATGTAATTTCTTAGCTAATCATTATTTCAATGCAACTTGTATTCGATATAATTGGTAAATTGGTCAATTATTCAATCCACTATGGAAGAGTGGCAACAAAACGTTCAATTAAAATGAACCAGAAAATCCACATTGCGTCTGGTTTATTAAAAATACCTTCTGGTTGTCTAGTCTCGCAAACCACTGAGGGATTTACCAGAAGACGTGCTGTGTCTGGTTAGGGTGGTCATTGTACCAAATACCACAAGAGTTTTACCATATTAGTATCCACTATAGGTGTTATTTCAGCCGTCAGACGTCCACTACTGGACAGGACATAGGCCTCACATAAATATTTCGAGAAGTTTATAAGCTTTTTACACTTTCACTCAATCATTCGTCTCTCTTGTTGGTAGACGTCCGACGCTGCACTTGCCAATAGTCCGCAAATCGAACACTTTGTAAACCGTATTCTAAATGATTACAACAACAAACGTGTTGTATGTAGTTACAGATAATTTAGAGAAATCGTAGAAGCGTTTTAACAAACCTTGGCCCAAACAGGCAGGTCACTGTGCTAATCTATCTTCGTATTGTTGTATATTTATTTAATCTAGTTGAAAAATCATAATCCCAAAAAATTAAAATGACGACCTCAGTAGCGCAGCGGGCGAAGGTCCGCCTGCGACGCAAGATGTTGCGGTTTTGATTCCCCCCTCGGGACAAAAATTTGTACGATCTGCAAATAAGTGATCCGAGTGTTTGGGAGTTTATTGTTATTTTTGTTTTTTTTTTACGCAAAGAATTTAACAACAGTAAAATTTCCAATGCGCTATAGGTATACATGAATATATTTTACACTATACATGTAGGTATATAATGAATAATCTATAACAAAATATCTATCTATGTATGTTTATTATAGGACCAACCTACTCGAGTTTGCCCCCTTAACACTCGCTATTCGCTTGCTCAACACTTTGTCCGAGAACGAGGTAGATTTGTATTCCACCACACTTTGCCGAATTTCATGGACTTAGCTCAGTTCTAGAAAACATATAGTATGTCATGGATATAGCGCATTGGTATTTTTACTGTTATGTTATATTCTGTATGTAAATAATAAATAAATAAATAAAAATAAATAATATTAAGTTTATCAGAAATCTAGCACCCGTAATACAAGCTCCGAGCTTACCAGGGGTCTGTGTGAATTTCCCAGTAATATTTATTAATTTAATTAATAAAACATTTGTGATCTTTAACGTCATAAATAAACGTAAAATGGTTTTTAAAATAAAAATGATAAGGTAGGCCTTGGGCTTATAAAGGTAAGGTTTGTACTTTATTCCAACCTCATTTAGGTCACGGTTTAACATCTTAAAGTTTCGGAAACTCCCAGATTGATTTCATCGAAGTAATTTATGAAGGATCCTGACTCCCAGTAATTTGGTATAACATTTATATTTTATTTCTCACGAAATTTGTAAGGAATAATCGATAAAGTTATTCGATTGACATTAGAAAATTGTAATTTTTTCTCGTATCACGAATAAGACTAAGCTACTTACTTCTGGATAAGTTACTATTATTTGCCATATACATTAAGTCGTAGATATAACTATCTGCAAAGTAATGTAGGTATGTTTAAAATAAATAAATAAATAAATAAAAACAAAGAAGTAATTAATTTAGTTAAATGTTCGAACCAGGGTTGTTGCTGATGCAGGTTTTTGACACATCAGCGGATGCAGATGCTGATGCTGATTTTTGATCTTGACATCAGCGGATGCTGATGCTGATGCTGATTTTGGCCAAGTGCGTGTCTGATCAAGTTTTCCTCCTTTCATTATCGAAACTCGTGTAGAGTTCCGTCCCCAAAGAGTGCCAACGGGGCCCTATTATTAAGCATCCGTTGTCTGTCTGTCTGTCTTTCTTTAGTTGATTGTAATTTTCTTTTTCAATTTAAAGTTTGTATTCAATAAAAAAAAGTGTCCAAGTGCGAGTCTGACTCACCCATGTAGGCTTCCGCAGCAATTGTTTATATGAAGTAGTTTATGACGTTAAAAAAAAATCGACTTTATTTTTAGCTTATTTTAATCATCCTCTTATTTAAAAGTTAGAGGGGGGGGGGGACACTCATTCCACTTTGGAAGAGTCTCTCGGCCAAATTTCGAAAGTTTCGAAATAAATGCTGTTAGAAACCTTAATATTATTTTGAAGACCTAGAAGATTCATAGATCCCACACGTATGGGTTCGATGAAATTTTATTTTTAAAGTTTCGGTTCTAAGTTTGGGGACCCTAAATGTAATTATTTTTTTATCAATTGTTTTATGAAATCTTAGCGCGGTTCACGGACGTCTGATTATTAAAATGCAGATTTATAGCTCTTATAGTTTCAGAGAAAACGGCTGTGACATATGGACGCACGGACGGACGGACGGACGGGTGGACGGACATGACGAATATTTAAGGGTTCCTTTTTTGCCATTTGGCTACGGAACCCTAAAAAGTTAACATTGAATCAATCTAATCTATTGAACCTACATGAAAAATGTGGTTTCACTAGTGGGTTGGTATTTAATGAAACTGACGCGACTTATAACTTAACTTTAGCTTCGAGCTTACCACGGGGCTAGATGTCGCTGTGTAAAATTGTCCAGTAATATTTATTATTATTATTATTTTAAATACACGGACGAGCACAAAAACCTGTATTTTATCTCTACGCAATGTGTAGTGCAACGAATAAACAGATTTGTGCTTGATAACCTAATTTGTATAAAAATGCGCGTTAAGCCCGACCGTTTCGGACAAGTTGCGACTCGAACATCAGCATCGTAAATCAGCATCGATCGATGCGGATGCGGATGCTGATGCTGATGTCTAATTTAATGCTGATCATCAGCGGATGCTGATGCTGATGCTGATATCAGCAACAACCCTGGTTCGAACACAACATAATATCTTAAACTCTGATATTGCTAAATAAAAATGCATAATCACCAAAATCATAATATTTATCTTATTTTTTTTTAATAATTCAACTAATTTTAACATTCGAAGACAAAATACAAAAGTCAAATCTAATTTTTCCCGCTAATATACAAGTGTAAGTAACATTAGAATGTTTGTCTTTATATTATGTTAAAGTGATTGATCTTCTCAAATCCTTGGGAGCGACACGATACAACGAGATAACTTTTGTTTTGAGAAAAATATACGTTATTTAACATTCTTAAATTCTCAGTAGCCTATTTAGTATAAATACCAAAATACTGACAAACGTATTGGGTAGGACTCAAACTCTATATTCAAGACTCTATATTCGGATTGAAAGTACTATTGTCAAGGCCATGGTAATTAAATTCTAACACAACTCCAAGTAAATAAATACCAATTCAACATCGATACAATGCAAATGGATACAAAATTGGATAACGATAAAATATCCATTTACAAGTTTCCAAAATCTTTCGGCATCCATTGTCGACCTTTCAAACTGGTCTAGTTAAACGCTCCTCATCATTTGGAAATATGCAAATATAATCGAAAGAGTATGAACAGTGTCCTTGAGTGGGTCGACATCCGCCAACGCGTATATCGATTTTCCACGTACATAGATTCCTCTACAATAAGGCTTCACTGGCCACAATGCCGCGTAATAACCTATAACACTTCCCCACGAAAGTAAACCGTATTACAACTGGCATTACTCATACGCCTGTTACACCAGATTGGCGCTTACGCCGTTTCGGTTCAAACGAAAGGTACTTAAGAGATAGTGACCAGGTAATTAAGGTGGATAGTTGGTACCACGAGCCCAGTAACCTTGACCACTATTACCATGACAACTGGTCCATCCAGCTTGGCGCTTACGGACAAAAAAAAGGATTGGAACCTGCTCAAAGCAATTAATGTAACGTTTGATATAATACCTTTTTTGTCGGGACATAACAGGATGTTGCTAGTGATTTGCGTTTTGTTTTTGCTGTCATAATTGTTGTAGAATTAATGAAAACAAACATAGGCCACTGTGCGGTCGGGCGTGACGAGTTGGTTGCGGGTTTGATTCTCGTGTCTGAGCAAAGGTTACAGTTTAAAGTACGTTTTCCTGGTCTAGACTGGTAATAAATCTGCAATATTGTCAGTGGTTTTTTGATGATTCATACAAAAGTACAATCTATGAGTGCATAATCTTCCATTGGTAACCCTTGTAAGTACTAAAGTATTAATTTATAAAAAAGTAAATATTTTTGTTGTTCGGGTGAACTAATTACTTATGGGATGACCTGTTAGTTATCTAGGTATTACTTTTAGGTTTACTACACTTATCTCAAAAAGTGGTTATGTTTTTGATCGTATCCTAGTGTAGTGTCTGTGGTTATTGTGACGTCACATTTAATTAAATATATCACAAAATCTGGAAAGCATATGTGTGATGCAGGAGGTTGCGAGTCTGAGTGTTCTATATTTAAAGTAAAAAATTGTATGTATGGATATTACATTAAGTATGTATAACAGAAAATTAAGCTTCGAGCTTACGACGCCGACGGCTAGATAAGGATATTTGAACGCGCATTAAAATTTTCAAAAAGATATATTATAATAATAATATGTTAGTTTGATCTAATGCTTCTTGATACTGTTTCCATACATATTAATATCTGGACAACATTGACAGGAGGAAGATCCGATGTAGAACAGTCATAATATCAGTTTTATGGCTACCCTCAGCGGTGTCGTAAACAGGGGATCATCAACGATATTTGACTGTGAAGTGTAGTGCCGCTGCTTTATGGCTTCCATAAAAACAAGGGTGAATCAAAATTCCTCTGCGGGTACAGTATTGGAGAGATGTAGTGCGGTGATACGAGATGTTATCATGAATGGTGCGTCTGCTAATATACTGTGGCGTGTGCGTCTGGCTTGTCGTTTAAGAAAACGTTCCTTATGTATACTATAACCATAGACAAACATATTTAGTCTATGCTATAACGTAGAAATTTAGTTCTAAGCAATAAATAAATGAGTGCACTGACCCTGCAGTCGGATCTTGTACTATTATAATACCATCAAAAACCCTAGGATTACCTATCATGTTGCATATCTTTGGAACTTGATATAAATTGAAATCAAAGAGCATAGAGGAGGATATTACGTCATAGCATAGAGTGAGGCTCTTCAATCATAAAACTGGTATCGATAAGACAGCTGATTTTACGATTCTAAAAGGTCAAAGAAGATTCACTTTCAAAAGTCAATCGACCTTCACTTACTGTGTATTGCGATGTACTCTCATTGACACGATGAGATGATCGCTACATATTGCAATCATCATTACGAAATTTAGCTTATTATTGAATTTATTAGCTAGTATCTTTGTAAATAACTATCTACTGACATAATTAGCCACACTAGCGTCCACACAAGTACCAATCATCTTTATAACTTCTAAGATCTTGACGTTGGCTAAAGTATATTATAACAAACATGTTACAATACTGGGCACAGGTCTTCCCGATATAACCCATTGTAAGGTTTTGCGGTAGTTGTAATAAATGCCATGCTTCTCAGGCGGCTCGGTAAGCACAGTACACAAATATATTTAGATTTTATTTTATTTACAATTATGTTCTTTTCCATTTTCCGCATTTAAAAACGTCTTCAGCACAATAAAAATAATTACCAAATTAAAGTACCCTTTTAAGAAACAAGCAATCAACGACACCGGAAATCATGAGTAGGTACCAACCTTAAAAAAATCAACAAACTTCCGCATCAAAGTAATTACAGAAAGCCAACAATAGAGAATATAGATTTAGAAATAAACGTGGTCTCAAAACTTATAAGTTGCTTGCATAAAGAACACTATTTTATGTTCGTACTTGTTTAGAGATGAGGTCTTAATTCACCACGATGGCCAAGTGAGGGTTAGATTAGAGTTCATTTAGATTAAAACATTCGGTTTACTCTCGATGTTTTCACATTAAAGCACGTGTTTTAAAGTGCACATCAATTTCCAATAACAAAAATCTTAAGATGCGAGGAGGGGATTGAGCCCACAACCTCCGGAATGAAAGCCGAGCGTGGTCTCACTAAGCCAAGACTTATAAGTTATATAATAGTTACAAAACGGTTTATTTAAAGTACCTACCTGAGCCTTTCTCTTCGTAATGAACAAATATCAGTACATTAACAAGTTGGCCTGATTATGGTCTAAGTCCTAGTTTGCTTGTCAACTGTCAGTAAGTCTGTGTAGTGCAGCTAATTTCAGGCCTCTGGAAGCTAAGAGGCAGATCTAGTCTGTACACATGCCACTGGTTACGATCTAACCGTGTCTACAGGTCTATGGTAGATAATATTTTCTTAACCCATCATATATAACGTACGTACGTAATATTCTAAATGGGAAAGTGTATCTGTGTGTCTGTTTTTTTGTCCGTGTTTCGGATCTACAAATTCACATAAATTTTTAAATGGAGATAGTTGAAGGCATGGAGTGAGACAAAGGTTACTTTTTACTGCAGGAAAAATACATATTTCCATAGGAAAATATGTTATAACTCAAGCAAAGCCGTGGGGCGGAGAGCTAGTAATATACTCGTATAAATCATTATGAACCACATCAAGAACTCGGTGGAGGTTTGCCTTATCGTTAAATTCATTTAATTATTTTGATTTTGTTAAGATAATTTAACAAATTTTAATCTCAATATTATTATAATCAGTTTAAAATAACTTTAACATTTTCTTAACATTTAAAATGTTAATAACCCCTTTCAAAGTGATCTTTAGCGTTGGATGATTTCTCAGAAACAACAGTCAAATGAATCACACAGATAAGTAGAAACGGCTGGGAAAGTCTAACATTAACATTAGACATGCACGTATAGGCAAATGTTGCAAAAGACACGTTTCAGCACCTAGAACTAATCAAATAGTATTTATAACTAGCGGTTCTGTCTTCTCTGTATTTTATTTAGATTTACTTGTAACTTGTTGTGACCGTAGAGCATATAACAGATGGATTTTGGAAGGTTTTGTGAATACAAGTTCATCGTTCGAACACGCTTCCACGCAACATGCTGTGTTGACTTAGCAGCACTCAATACAATGAGTTAGTGGTAATCACCTTAATTGATTCTGCAATAGAATGTAATTTAGTTAGGAGATTAAACCGATTGACTAGCTCTGTGGTCTTTATCAAAGGATGACTTGATTAGTGCCTGGCCGGTTGAAGCAGGCTTATTAACTAAAACTACTGTGATAATTGTAAGTTATGTGTTATTAGCATGTTATTAAGTTTTTACGATAGTTACGAAATGATAAAAGCTTATATTTTCGAAAAAGGGAGTACAGAGTACTGACTGAATTTTAAGTTTAGTTTACGATAATAATTTAATCTAATATTTAGAAAGTTTCAATTAAGTACGTACGAATTCAAGTCTGTCAGATATTTTCAATCGTTCAGTTTAGTTTGTCTATGACAGTAGGTACATTACCGAGTATCGGTTGCGTGTTGCAAGAGCTATTATTGAGTTATTTCAGTGGTATGAGTGACATCGCTGTCAAGCTTCGATGCGGGTCTAATCGTTACGTCATCGGGTTACTGACCTCCTTACCTAAGAACTGAATTTCAGACAGTTCTTATTTCGAAATAATGTGTGTGTAACACTGAAGCTTAGCGGATTGTTAAAATGGCGTCCACACAAGCAAATTATTTATTAACTATGTTATTTTATAAAACACTTGACACTTCCAAATTGCACATAGTTCAGTCAAACTTACATTACAATAACAACGCAAATTAAATTGCTACGTTTGCAATCAATTTTCTTATCTGCGTTTAGTGAAATTTCCGTACGCGTTACCTAGTTTAGGTAACTAACCTGAGTGGCAAAAATGTAAACGGAGACGCTACGCGGAACAAACACATCCGGAAAGGAGAACTAGCTGCTGTTTGAGATCATGGTGATAGCACCCGTAACACAAGCTTCGAGCTAACCACGGGATTAAATATTGCTGTGTAATTTGTTTAAACTTACTGATAAGATCTATTAAGCTAGAGTACTAGTTTCGACAAGCATGGTAAGTAATGATGACACTTCAACTGTTTAAAAACCGTCAATTTCTCAGTAATAACAGACTAATTTAGTCTATGGTAACAATGATTTTTTTAGCGAAAAAAAATATAAACAAAATATTATTGTAAACTCAGTTCAGTAGCTACTTAATTAAATCTTTATATAAGTGTGACTCACCTGAGACACAGCATCCAAGGCCAGCCGCTCGATGTCCAAGTTGTAGAAGCTGAGCTGGGGCACATGCCGCCTCCTCGGCCGCACATCGTCGTAGTACGCCACCACATCATTGATCGACACCACGGGGCAGTCGTCCACGGTAGAACACCCACTACTGACCCCGTCCACCCCACTGTCAGAGTCCCCTTCACCCCCAAAGCCTTCCTTCGAATCCCTCCGCTCCCCATAACTCTGCTCTGACCCCTCCTGATATCCCGATTCGTTCATCTCGTCTGGAGTCACGATCGTGGGGATTTTGTAGTCGAAAGCGTCTTCGGGCATCGTGTCGAAATCTGTGTCGGCCATCTTTGATTCTAGCACTGGTTGTGATCACTACATGCTGTCACTGGTACACTGTTAGACCTGAGGACAAGAAGAGACTTTAGTATAATATTCAACATCATGTTCTTATTCATTTTTATCAACGTCAGAAAATTATTTTTACAGACAGGCAATCAAATCGCTTTCATGACAATCAAAAATTAATAATGACTTGTCTCGAGTTATCAAAGTATTTTTCCTCGAGGAAAACTTGAAACAGTTTAAGAGCCTGATTGGTATATCCTTTTAGTAAAAGGTTCATCTACAAAAAAAAACCCTATCCATTTTGAATGCTGATGCTGACGTAAATTAAATTCTCGAAAGTTAGAAACGAAGGCTGACAAATTGTTCTAACAAGAAATAATCAACAAGTGTGTGTTGGACATAAAAACTATTCGAAAATTAAATATTTTAATATGTACGCTACAAATCGACAAAGAAATACAAAATCACTATTCACAGCAATTTATTGAATATAAATTCAACATATTTATATAAATTAAAACGCACATACATTTTTCAAAAAGAAAAATCCAGATGTGCGTGGCGTGGTTTAAACCCACGAAAGTCGAGTGAGGTCCCACTTAGCCAACACGGCTACCAAGGCAAGTCAAGGGCCATTAAACCAACAAACCATGAGAATTTCAATTCACCCAAAGATCGGAAAGATAGACGAAAACGGTTATAACTAAGATAAACAGCTGAGAAGTAGACAAACAACTCTCGAAGCACTTTTGGTTTCGTTGACGAAAACGAATGACTTTCCCTCTCTGGAACCGCGAGGTCAGCTCCAAGTTTTGGATGCGCTGGTTTGTTTTAGACAAGTTTGGTAACTTATGGAGTTACTGGAACAAACTGAAAGTAAATAGTAGTAGTGGATGGACCTTTTGTTTTAAATTTTAGTAGCTAATTCAAGTATTTTGTACAAGTCTCTTATTACATGCATAAGTTACAATATTCATGTTATACGAACACGAGGCTGAAGCTTAGCAGCTCCTGAAAGAACTTTCGAAAAGAGACTACTTTTGTTTGTGAGATAAATAATGAAAAATATAAGTTACTAGCAGCCCCCGCGAACTTCGTCTCGCCATATACTTTTATTTGCAACTATATCCATACTAAATTTCATCCAATACGAATTATCCTGCGTAAGCATATATTTTCCCGCGGAAGCATTTAATTTTTACGCGGTAAAAAGTCTCTCGCCATATACTTTTATTTGCAACTATCTACATACTAAATTTCATCGAAATCGAATTTTCCCACGTAAGCATATATTTTCCCGTGGAAGCATGTATTTTCCGCGGTGATAAGTCTCTCGCCATATACTTTTATTTGCAACTATCTTCTGCATACTAAATTTTATCTAAATCGATTTTTTCCGCGTAAGCATATATTTTTCCGCCGAAGTATGTATTTTTCCGCGGTAAAAAGTAGCCTATGTTAGGATTAGGACATTGACTCCCCCCCCCCCGTACCCCAGTGACGCTTACATGGAGTCTACATCGCATGCTGGTTAGCTGAGCGCGGTGAGCGACAACCTCGCGACTTTTTTCTAATACTTGCATTTTTAAACTCGTGATATCTTCCGAATGAAATGTCCGAATTGAATAATTCAAAAAGTTATAAAAAGGTATTAAAGCCGTCTTTAATATAAAGTAATTTATTTTGATAAGGATTAATACTAAGGTACAAATGAAGACCCTTTCAAGAGGCGGCATATATAAATTAATATTTTAGAATAAAAAACTGCTTACTGTGACATAACTATAATATTTAGACATATGCTGTCGCGACATTTTTTGTAGATAATGATGAGTTCTGCAAAGTCGTAGTACATGATTTTGTTCTATCATCAATAGTTTTCGCAGCGCACGCGACGTAAGGAATTTTTCAGGTCATTTTTTTACACCTTATGTTACATTATTGGAGTTTTAGTAAGGATCCCTAATTTTTTTTAAATATAATATAGCCTATGTTACTCGGGGATAATGTAGCTTTCCAAAGGTGAAAGAATTTTTGAAATCGGTCCAGTAGTTTCGGAGCCTATTCGTTACAAACAAACAAACAAATCTTTCCTCTTTATAATATTAGTATAGATATAGATATAAAATCTATGACAATGTCGAACAAGATTCTTTCAGTGATTTTAAACATGAAGGAGTAACAAATTATGCAGGGTTATAATTAGGTATTCATAACCACAGGTTCTTCATTTAATTAGTTGCCTTTAAAAATGTAGTAATATTTTTTAACTTGCTATTCTGTCATTTATCCTAACCCTGTGGTGATTTTTAAGCATGGGTTACAAATATTTGATAATACTTAATAAAAACGCAATATAACATACATAGAAAAACAACCGAACAACTTATCTTACTGGTGTATTGTCGTGTCTTACATGTTATTCTTATGAATCTTAGTCTGTGAATGTTTAGTGTTTATGTATTAGACTGTATGAAATATATCTTACTTCAGAGAATGTAATGAACAATGCGGCTAAACGCGGTCTGGCGAAACTCAAGGACGCGCCGTGACGTAAACGTAACGTAACTTTTACGATTATCACGTTGATTAATCTAAGCAATCATGACGCAATGAGATTTACCGGCTTTTTATGTTTTAACTTATTCTAAAACGAAAGTGTGCCCGTTAACTTTGATTATAGTTATGCAAGGTATGTTAACAAAGATATTAGTAGGTTTATTTTACTAAGTTTTGGCTACGGCATTAAATAAATAAACCACATCATAATTTTTATCTGCATTCGATAATTATATGCAAAATTATTTAATCAAAGCTTTTGCCTCACTCGGCTTACTCAAAACACTTAACAAATATAAAAGACTACCATGGAGTACCTTTCGTTTCAACTTCAATATTATACGTAGGTGAAGTCAAAACATCGAAAGTTTATTATATCGAGTAGAAATACGTGAGTAATTCCTGTTGTTATAAAATTAATAATCAAGGTGAGTTACATTTATATGTATACTTATAGAAACATTTTCTTTTCAGCTAGGTACTCAAAAATTCCTATTTTTTTAATTTACCTTACTACAGATTATACTCATTACGAAGTGAATCCAAGAAAACCAATGAAAACAAATATATAAAACCTAGTCTCTGGTACAGAAGAAAGCACCCATTATTCCTTTTTCAAAGCGACATTCGCAGCGGCAGCCCCATAACACTGGCAGCACATTATTCAACAAGTGCGTCCCTACCCCACTGGCCTAGTTAATGGTGTCAAGGGCGATGGCTTCCCATGTCGCGCAACAGGTACACAACATGGCGCCAGCTTAGATCACAACCTCTTTTCTGAGTATTCTGTGCTCTTTTCCATGGAACCCATGCGGCAAATATTTATAAAGTACTTAAAGACGTTTGACACAATCCGTCTGGGTATCAGTGGCAAAATAGTTATAGTACAGTTAGTAAAAGAAAATAACTATTGGTTACATATTAGTTTTGTTGCTCACTTTACAAACTGTAATAATAACTATTTTGCATCTGATACCCAGAAGGTCACTTAGATATTATTTTTTCTTAAATAATATCTAAGCAGTAATATTTAGACTAGAAACAAAATATAAACTAGACTTATTTAATAATTTTAAGTTAGCAGAAAATTATCTTAACCCTTTTCTACAGTAGATAATGGAAGAATTTATGGATCAATGTATGGTTTTATCTTTGAAATGTCACTATGGAGTCTAGAGTACCTAAGTACCTATGTCAAATGATGTCTATGGCGGGGGATTCCCCATGATATTTGATATTTCAAGAATGCCTGAATCGAAAACGATACTTTTGAGTTACGAAATTGTGGTTTAAAATTGATTTTGCAATCTCATTTTAAACATAAATGTAGGTATGTTAAGTTAATTTTCAATTAGGTATTTAAGCAAGTTTCGCAGCTCCGGCAGATTTGATTGAAATATCTAACATAAGCTGAATGGTGACCTAATTTCGTTTTTGGTCAAGTAATACGTTTTCAGAATAATGTAGTGGCATTTTTGCGAGTGTTAGGATATTCTTGCCTCTATATTATATCGCATTCGATAAAAATATCAGTAAGTATTATGATACTTACTGATATTTTTGGTACTAAACTTTAGACGACATCATGTTAAGAAAAAATGATTTGTTGAATAATTTAGATTTAATATTTAATGAGATGTGATTGCAGTAACTTACAGTACATATTATAACAACGGCACTGTACAAAATCCCTAAGTCGATTTAAAATACCCACATGAAGAGATCGGTTAGGTACCAGATGCCAAAATGGTATTCATCATTTACCTATGTGGTGCGAAAATTTCGTTCGAATTGTCAAAACAAAGCAACAGTTTCGAAACATGATTGTCAAAGTTCCACCTGTAGATTCAGCTATAGCTATATTATGATAGTGGTAAAAAGACCGTGAACTCGTAGGTCGCTGCATTGGCGACACGCCAGCGACATGATTTAGAGCTGTTTCACGCTATTCATTCACCCCATAATACGATACAATAACTCGTTAGTGAGTGGAGATTACACTTATGTTACTATATATGTATACTACTATGCTAAAATCATTAGGTTAGATTCTTAATTTGTTACCACACTAAGACTCTAAGACTCTTTAAACAAAACGTTCTCGGTGTCTGGCTGTCCACTCTTTGTATACTAAAACCAATAAAATTTTGATCTGGTTTTTTTAATAGGTAGAGTCGCGACCAATTTTGATCTGGTTGTTTTAATAGGTAGAGTGATTTAAGTGGAAGTTTAATATGAACAATTAACTACCCGAGGTTAAGCAAGGGCAGGGCGCTAGTTATTTTAGTAAATACTGACTAGTTTTAAATAATCATTCAATTTTGTTATAACTGTCAGTAAACTATTAATGAAAAGTATCCTAGACATGCAGGTGGCACTTAAAGTATATACTTGATGTATGTACCAAAGTATTTTAATGTCTAGGTATAAACCGTGGGTTGCCTTCAGAAAATAGTTAATTTATCTCTGGCCACACCCTCTTGTGCAATGTGTCTGATATCTAACCACTCGCCGCGCAATCTGGTAGCTAAGGTTTTAAGTTAAGCTACAGTTTTCTGACATAACTTAAATTGTTTATCTTTAACGTTATATGCAATACACAATTATTTATTGTATGTACGTTCCTACTGCTGGGACGCAAGGACTCCTATCTTGACGAGAGAGGTTAGGACCTATAATTTACCACGCTCTGTCTAGAGCCATTAAAGTTCTAAGATCGTGAATTTCCTTGCGATTTTTGCCATCACCGTTAGCACGTGGTTTTAAAATGAAGTTCAGAAATACGCTGTAGGGTTTGAACCACGACCTTCGGAATGAAAGTCGAGTGTGCTCTCACATACCTAGCCACCATGGCTTTTTTGTTTTTATTTGTATTATATAGTATTCCTACGTAGAGTTCCGTTAAAGTTTTAATCAAGAGAATTGATTTCCATACATATGACAAACCGTACTCGCTTAAATAAACACATTGGTACCTTATTTGCATAGTAGTCAAATTAACCTATTTTATCTATATGTACTCGTAGTAAGCATTTGTTTATCATCTTGACATTCGCTTTGCCTGGCTTTGGCGATAATAAGAGAAGAGTTTACAGTTTTAGAGGTATGTACAGGTTCCTGTAAGAACGGTCAACATATATTATTCTCTAAGTAGATCTTCAGCAAATATACCTTTATGATCAAAAACGTTTTTTTACGCTGGAAACACACCTGATAACGGCCTTCGTGCAGCCCCTTAGTTTACACAAGTGTTCCTCTCTGAACTATTTTAGTATTCAAAAACTTTCGCAAACATAATTATTGATTCGTAAACATTGCTTTTGCGTGTCTTTGTCGAATTTCCTGATGTTTCCACCGTTTGTGTCACTTTATAATGAATATTCAAATATAGACTTGATTAATCACTTAAGCAATAGATATTCGTGTAATGAATGAATATTTGACAGCTTTGTGTAGGCGAGCATTTAATTTAACTTATTTTAATTAATCTTAATTAAGCCAGTGGATGCCATTTGCACAGCACCGAGCAAATTGGCGCAATAAAGAGGAGGCTTTTACCCAGCAGTGGGTGTCAACGGGCTGGGATGATGTTGATGATGATGTATGCGTTTTATTTTAATTGATTTTTTTTGTTGAACAATGTATACCTACTTTATCCAAACAAAAACAATATATGAAAATAAAATGAACTTAAGAAAGGCTAAATCTAAATATTGATATAAAAATAAGTTAATCATCGTATTATAAAAGGTATGATGAAAGGTCGTAAATGTAGTCGGGATATGAAACTAACTTTCATACATTAAAACCGCAATAATGTGAATATATTTGATTTAACGTTTTAGAAACACGCAATGATATTAGAATTAAAAATATTAGCTCTTTTTTTTAATAATTCATCTTTTTAATACGTCCAAATCTATGCCAATATATTAAGCTGAAGAGTATAAAGAATGCACAAATAGCTTCAATCACTCATTAGTAAATAAGGGGTTTTGTAGCCATGACGAAATATTGAAACAGTGATACTCTTAGGCTGACTCGGCGCGATACTATTAGTCACAGAAAAACCTCCTAGAAATTGAACTTTAAAAAAATTAAACTGATACCTTCTATCTGCAGATTTTAAATCTTCTTAGTCGTATTTTTCATTAATTAGTTATAAAAATACGACGATATAATTCAACGTGCA
Source organism: Chloroclystis v-ata (assembly GCA_963691955.1). Lineage (NCBI taxonomy): Eukaryota > Metazoa > Arthropoda > Insecta > Lepidoptera > Geometridae > Chloroclystis > Chloroclystis v-ata. The sequence continues at coordinate 897,104 of OY829902.1, read as the reverse complement.
AGTAGGTAAGCTATAGTAGGTTTAGTTTGCGTCTGGTCTGACACAGACGCACACAGCCCAGCTGGGTCATTACGTCACTAAGTCTTCAGCACGTTTGTAACCAACGTGGAGTCTGACGTTTGTGTCTTAGACTAATAATAGGAATATCAATCATCAAATAGACGAATAACAATAAGCTATGTAACAGCTTTCTGAGTTTCTATCATGAAATATAAGTGACCAGTACACAAAGACGCTGCTATCCGTATTTACTACATAGTATAAAACAAAGTCGCTGTCGCTGTCTGTCCGTCCTTTTATATCCTTTAATAATTTAAACTAAGCAAAGGATTTCTATGGGGTTTTTTTTTAATTGAGTGATTCAAGAGAAAATCTTATAAGTATAATAAGGCCAAGGCGAAGCGAGGGCATGTCGCTGGTATAGTATAAATACTCCCTGTCGCTTTGACTGTACGGGAACATATGGGTGGTACCTATCGCACAGCTCAAAAGTGCAATAAGTGAGAGAATCGTAGATAGACCATAGAACCATTTATATGACCTAAGATCTTCGTCTGGGCAAATCAAGCAAATTGAGTTACTTGAAAGTCTTCGGTGACGCAGCGAAGGAAGTAAAGTAGTTACACATAAGGACACTAGATGCGTTACGCAATGCACTTTGTATGGCTTTGACATTGTACTGTCAACTCACAATATTGTCACGTTTTGTTGAGGGAAGTTGATCCTTCGATTCTATTTCATTTATTCAAGAGTAATTCGGGGTCACATTTGCTTTACACACACGAAAATCCTTACGAGTGTGTAAAGCAACTCTGGTAATATTAATATTTTAATTAGTTAGTTACCTCTAGTTATCTACCATATTAGAGTTTTTAACGATTTGCTAGAGTCAATTTTTTTATAAAATTACATAGGTACTTACATATTTATTGAAAGATGTTACATACTCGTGGACGTCATTTTGACAATCTTCAAATTATGTTAAAGTCCTAATTATATTTATGTTTGAAAATTCAACTGAAAATGTTTACATAAGGTAATTTTTATAGATGTCACTTTATCAAGTGACATGGTAAAAGTGTCAACTCGCTATGTACCTACGCTGACTACAACATAACCTCATTCTATGTACAAAGTTACTTTTTCAGTTCAATGGCAAGCAACTACACTCAAAGATAAAGGCGACTCGAATTGAAGGTTTTCCTACCTCGTGAAGCCTTTTTGGCTTAGTTGCGAGGAAACTTATGGTAGAAGCAAACATCGTGAGGAAACCAACATGTTCTGAAAACTTTTAAGTATAGTGCCATCACCAACGCGTACTTGACAAGCAGGGTAAATTAAGCCCTAATCTCTTTCGTCAACAGAACGTAAATAGGGGTACATACTTATGCTAATGTGCTAGATACTTTAGTCACTAACGTATTATCATCTATGATAGATTTATGAAGCCTTATGTTATTGTTGGACACATAATATCACTTAGTAACAGACTTAAGACTGAGTGTGGCTAGCTGGTTGAACAAGTTCAACATTTTTAGCTTAGGCATTTATGCATAAAGTGCTCCTCTGTTTGACCTATGTAGGTACTGTTCAGACAAATGTCAGTTGTCAGCACAATGTTCGCAATGGAAGTGACAGCTGACACAGCATTGAAACTGTGTTTGAATATGCCAAGTGCGTTCAGAACTTATCGTTCAAGTTGTTTTATGCAATTGGTATTAGGATTTAGGATATGACATGGGCTATTGGTTTTTGATAATGCGATCATTTATAAGTAATTTAAACTTTCATTAAAGATTCGGGAAGTTCTTAAGAGCCTGCTTGCTGCCGTGCCGCTGGATGATGATGATGATGATGATATCGTCTCCGGCGGCTCAATGGCTGGTCTAGGCCGCCTATTGTTATTGTTTTTAATTGTCTTGTATTTCATTTCTATTGAGTATAATTAAATAGCTTTTTTATAGTTTTAGTTTAATTGTGTACTTATTTAATGGATCCATGGCCTTATTAAATTAAATGTTTTTTATTATATAATACCATTCTACTACGTGACTTCGCTGCGTTTTAATGCTGTAAAAATCTTTCCACCGACTTATATAAACCGTTCTTAAAATGACTTTCTTTAGTTATACATAATATAGATTTATTTATAATTTCCTAATCTATATATGGTACTCGTGAACAGTAGTGAGACGTAGTTTTTAAAATAAAGATGCTAAGATAGTGAAATACTGTCTCAAACAGTACATATCTACTTTAAAGGGTTTGGAACGGAAGAATGATTTATGCACTTAAATGAATATATAGGATTATTGATAGCTAATAAACCGTAATAGAGACATCATTATTGCAGGTTTCTGAGAATCAGTATCAAATGTCATGACAATCTGCCTTATTATAGGGCAGGTAATTGTGCGCTATGGTCGTACACTGTCTCATTTGTGAAATAAGTTATTAGATTCATAATGATATGAAAATCTGGAAATAATGGAGAAAATGGCTGCAATAATCAAATAAACATACATTACAGAATATGCATTACTTAATAATATAATATCTACGGTAAGGTAGTTTTGTATAATTTTTAATCTAAGTTATGTAAAATGTTTAAATCTTTTAAAATATTTTTGTAATGTGTTTAAAATAAAGTGAGATAAAAAATAGATTTAAACGTTTGGGATCAATGGCCTATAAAGCATCTGTCATAATCATAATATACCTATAATAATTTATACGTTTAATTTCTTACCATCTTGTCAAAACTTTCCCATAAGCAAGCAAAGCTGCGGTCGAAAGCCTGTATAGAATTAATATAATGCCTTGATTTTTATCTCTTGAGAAATGTACCTTATCAATTAATTATTATAATTTCCTTTATTGTAATTACGTTGACGAGTGTGACTAGATAATGCGGGCACATTATCTGGCAAATGCATTAAAAAACATGTGTTATGAGTATTAGATAAAAATGCACTTTGAAAATGGCGGTCTATAATGGAAAGTTTAAAATAATAACATCCTTTTATAACGGGCACATTTTATATTGGATATCACATTTATATAAATTCAGACAGGAATAAAACCTATTAAAAATTATATGGAGGTAATAATAATAACTAAATATGGTAAAATGTGAATGCCGAAATGTGGCCCAAATATTCTTAAAAACGCATCAATTAATTATCAAATTAATCTTTCTTTCTTTCACTTAAAAAAATCTCTCAGTGTTGGATAGCCCGTTTATCGAGGAAGGTTATAGGCTATATTTTATGGAAAAAAGCAAGCGAAGCTGTTGCCGGTCGGTATAAGATAACAATTAAACCCAGTTAACTATAAATATGAATAATTCCAATAGCATCGAAAAGTACTTTACATTCAACTAATTATTGCAACATTAATAATTAATAATTTGTTATCTAATAAAACCCTTACAGGTATCAAAGCATATATTAAAGTTAATAAGATATAATTGAAACGTAAATTTAGCAATAAAGCCAATGTACGTGTTTGCCGTAAATCAACGAGTATCTATTTATGTACTATAGGTTTTTAAATGGAAATACATCGATTTATCGCGAATTTATCAATCATTATAAAATGTGATTATTATCAAAATTACGACACAATTTAGACCCATTATTGGGTCTCCCCATTAGAACCCATTAATTGCTAATATCATCATCATCATCATTTCAGCCGTCGGACGTCCACTGCTGGACCGTGAACCAGCGAACTTTACCAACTCATCCGTCCACCTGGTAGGCGGACGTCCGACGCTGCGTTTTCCGATCCGTGGTCTCCACTCGAGAACTAATAGAATTAAAATTTGTATTTAATATTTATGTAAACTTGATTTTACCCTAAGCATTTAGAATAAACAAAAATTTAATTTATTCATTATTATACAGTATAGGTCTTATGGAATTTAGTATTGCATATAACATTATATTATATTTCAATCATTTGTTATTCTATTTAAACTTTACCAAATCAATATCATGAGAACATTCGACTAAATTGACTGAAACTGTGATTATGAATTATCAAGATTAACCAAAAAGTAAATACCCTATTACTACAATTTAGGACCGGCTGTATAAAGCCTAGAAACGATACCTAACCCAATAAGTTAGTTTCAATTACCTCAGCTAAAACGCAGTTAATATTGAAGCCAATACCCAAGATATTATGTATTTTTTTGCTTCGATACGTATAATTCGAGCATGGTTCGCCAACACCGGTCAGCCTTGGTACTAGAACACTCACTTCTCTATACTCACTAACATTTATTGTAGGTATTGTGAATGTTGGTTTGCCCACGCAGCTCCGTTTAGGACTCTATTCCATAGACAAAACGTACAGTTTCGCTAGCGCTTGAATGTAGGACAATTATTGACATTTTAAAACTATTGGTAATTATTGGATTCTTTTGTGTTATGAGTTAGGTATAGAATTTATAATTTTTTATCGTTTCTAGCAGGTGTTTAGTCTTGGCTTAGATTAGAACTAGGTATACCAGTTTTTTGTCAAAAAATGTTACCATCTTTTTCTACAGCTGTCTAACCGACTATACTAATATACCAGAATACGGGCAGCAGCGTTCTGTACAAACTTTTGTTTTCTATGTGTGTTCTGTTCGATATTCACCATCCGTTTAGTGTACCTAATGTAAACCAAAAAGCCCAGAAACATTATTATTAGACGCATGACAGTAATTTCATAAGAATATTTTTTATCAGAAAATACTATTGCTTTGTTTTGCAAAGAGGAAAAAATAAGGATAAAATGAATGAATGTTTACTCATTATACCTATTATTATTACCTACTGAATAAATATGATGTATCTGTGACATAAGCTAAACACCTATATAGTACAATTTATTAAAAATGCCTTTGATTTACAATGGTATGCAACTGAACTTAACATAACATAACAGTGACAAGATTACTCAAATATTGAATATTTTTAGCACACTAATAACAATAATACTTGACACTAACTACTATGACCATACGGTTTACTCAAAACTGTTCATGCCATTTTCGACTCTATAATATACATTATCGTGAGATCGAATTAGCATTATCTGATTCGATATCTAGCGATACTGACTATTAAACTTATTTCTACTTTTCAAGTCATTTCTCGTCGATTTATTACTATTTGTAGCACAAAGAGCAACTTCTGCAAAGATTTTCTCGGAAATCGCAATTCCTATTGGATCCTTTCAATCGAAGTTCTTTAAAGCAATAAGTAATGGTTTCTAAATGTCTTTGCCGGGAAAAGACTGAATTTCATTCTTATAGCTATGTGAATAGACCTCATTCAAGGCTTCATTGATCGGAAGTAATCAAATTGAATCTATTTTTACCAACGCTGTAATCAAAACATTTCCTTTCGTTAATTAAACACTGTTATTGAATGTCCCTAAAAATTTAATTGAAATATCCTTATTTTATTTGTATGAAGACTGTTATTTTCGTGCTATATCATGTGATTCTTCTTCATCTTTTTTTAGTTTGCGGCGAACATTATTAATATTTTGCCGTCAACAGCCAATACCGTGTAATTGGATGACAATTAAACAATACATACACATTTTACACAAATTCTTTCCGCAGCGGATCTAAAAGGGCATAAACAGTACAGAACCATCAATCAAAAATGAAATCGTCGTATCAGGCGTTTTAGACCAAGAGCCTGTGATGGCCAGACCTTCCTTTAATTCACAAGCGTGAAAATTCTTTCATGTGTATGTCTAACATAGGTAAGAATAACCCCCAAACATGAAACCTGGATCGCGGTTCCTTTGGGAGATAACAACCTTTTACCTGTTATCTCCCAAAGGAACCACGATCCAGGTTTCATGTTTGGGGGTTATTCTTACCTATGTTAGACATACACATGAAAGAATTTTCACGCTTGTGAATTAAAGGAAGGTCTGGCCAGACCGGGCTCTTAGTATAGACTAATAACCTGTGATGGCCAGACCTTCCTTTAATTCTGAAGCGTGAAAATTATTTTATGTGTATGTCTAACATAGGTAAGAATAACCCCCAAACATGAAACCTGGATCGTGGTTCCTTTGGGAGATAACAGGTAAAAGGTTGTTATCTCCCAAAGGAACCGCGATCCAGGTTTCATGTTTGGGGGTTATTCTTACCTATGTTAGACATACACATGAAAGAATTTTCACGCTTGTGAATTAAAGGAAGGTCTGGCCATCACGGGCTCTTAGGTTATTTTATTTTATAAAAAATAATTTTAATTTGAAAGAAAGAAAGAAAGAAAATACTTTTATTTGGGATACAAAACAAAATAAAATAAAACATACAAAATAATAAAAATAAAAATAATTTAAAGTTAACTAGGTATCCATCTTGCTGGTGTTTTTATCCATTAGTACTTAAACAAAGGAGCTAGTAGCAGTCGATTGCGCATACGCAGTGAAAGTACTGCAACAGCTGATTGGTCTAGCGCCCTTGTTGCTGACCTATTGAGGCTGAGCAACAATTCCATACCGCGGTAAAAAGGAATTTTGGCATAGAACATTGCAGAAACCCCAGTGTTTTATGCAGGACTAATTTGTATCGAGCCTTTCTTGCAATTTGAAAACATACATATTATATTCCCGCGACATAAAGTAAGGACCTAGTTTGTGAATGAGTTCTGACGCAAAAATATTTATGAAGTACTTCCTAAAATTGTGTGTTTATCGAAACAAACTCTGTAGCTATATACTATTTGTATAAGTTCACACAACAAGTAACATTTTGTTACTTAGGTACTATGCACGCTCTGTATACCTATCTAAATAGTAAATTGTTTCATAACTTGCTAACTAAGTTAGCATGTATTGTATTGTTAGGATAAATTGTTTGTATTCGCATCTTAAGTTGAGATTTAGATTAAAGTAATTTATTTCCATAAACTCCAAGGATTATTAGGACAAGTCAATAAATACAATTAATAATACAATACAATACAATACAAAACACTTTATTGCACACCAAAACAAAGAAACAAAAATAACAAAAACAACAAAAGAAACAAGTACAATGGGCGGCCTTATCGCTAAAGAGCGATCTCTTCCAGGCAACCTTTAAAAATAAATAAAAAATAAATATTACTGGACAATTTTACACAGCGACATCTAGCCCCGTGGTAAGCTCGAAGCTTTTGTTACGGGTGCTAGATTTCTGATTTCTTTGGATGGAAAGAGAGAATAATATCATTATTATGAATATTAAAAAGTAACTAGGAATACAAGAACACTCAAAACGAGCGAAAACTCTTTGTTTGCTAGTTACCCCATAACATTACATACTCACTGCATTAATGCTCTACACTACACCAATGCACCAGGAAAGCAAGGTGCTAGCTAGTACCAAAGTGACACTCACGGCCGTTCTGTCCAGAATGTAACGACTATGAAGAGCATTCATGATCGCCATGTAACATGTTTCATAGCACTTTGTAACATTTCAAGTGTTAGAAAACGATCGAGAGATCGTGGTATTTACTTTTAATACGCTGTAACCTCACGCTTTTGGTATTAAGTAGTGGTAGATTATTCCAGTTTGTAATCAATTCGCACCAAAACGGATGGATTTCGAAACGGTGCAGAAAGTACATAACATATTAAGAGATGTAATAGCAATCTCGCCGGAACTAAACTGTCTTATGAAGTGCAATAAATCATGTAAGAGCATAATGTCAATTCGTTTAAGTATGGCTTACGGTATAGCCGAATATTTAGATGATTTATTCGAATATATGCATATAAATAAATCATGCGCAAATAATTAATTTGCTATGCATTTTTTGCAAAGCGTTATAATTCATAGAATTTAAACAGGTACCTACCTAATAGACTTGTGTTTAAAAAAAATGTTATATTAATACGAATCTAAATTAAATTATTTATATGTATCGAGTAATTTACAAAAACGAGTTTTAAATGTGTATTTAGTATTTTTTTTTTCTGACGTTTACATGTAAACCTTTGTGTTCTGTGTGTTCTTGACTTTGATTTTGAATCATCATACAATCCATTTAGGTACCTACCTACGACCCACGATTGGGCCTCCCTTATGGTTTTTGTCCATTCGAAACTATGACTACTTTTACCTACTAATATCTAACATATTTACTAGACAAGACTGAATTGTTGAACTCAACTTCTGCTGTTGAAGTTGAGTTCAACAATTCAGTCTTGTCTACAACAAAACATTTTAAATCAAAAAATGATTTTTCCTTCCTGAAAGTACTTATGTCTTTCAGGCATACCTACCTTTATCAGAGGAGGTTTCGTGAAACTGACAAAAATACCCTTAATAGGGTATATTGGCTCTCTTTTCAACCCCTCTCCGAAGCGGCGACAACTTCAAAGGCTGCCAACTTCAGGCCTCCCACACAATATAATTTATCATTCACATCTCAATCCAATTTTTCCGTACATTCGCATTTTCAAAACTTCCAACAAAACAACAAGGGAACGAACGAAGTATGGGAGAACGTTATGGAACTGATATTGGATAATATACATACTTAGTCTTATGTCATTGTTTTCGCATTAAGTTAAAATTGTATAATTAGTTAAGTTAAGTTTATTTTCCTGTATATTGTTTTGTTTATTTAAGTGTAGGTACAATAAAGTTATTATCTATCAAGTTATTTCTACACCTATACCTACTCAACTCAATACTGTAGCGTCTACATCAAATCATCATCATCATCACACTTTTGTTTGTTTGATATTATTGTTATTGTTTGACAAACCTACATAATTGTCCAGGCATCATTAGCGAAGCACCGTAAACTAAAGCCCGAGGCAGCCGACCTAACAGATTGGGGAAGGTCTACAATTATGAGCCACAAACAAGCCTACAATTTGGGCATATTACCGACTTTACACATCTATTACCTATACAATTCGGTACACTAGCTACCAACCTAGAATCTAGGTTAGGGTAAACACAGATGTGTTTGACAGTTGTTAACATTTCAAATTCTTAAAGACTACAGAATCATGGTTCAAAACACCAATTGTTTTCACAAGACGTTGAGAACTTTATGAATATTTGAATTAATAGAGTGACGCGCTAGTGTATTATGTGGTATTATCATTCTGCGCTTGTTCAGTTGGATTTACCTGATATACGAGTACTTAATAGAATACATAGATAGATATTTTTACTATACAATCCCGCAGCCTCTTGCATTGCATTTTTTAGAATTTTCTTTGAAATGAACAGTTTTTTTATTCAAAAATTTGTATGAGTCAGTCTTACATTACATAGGTAAACTAATTTACATGTTTTTTCATATGTATATAATTTTATATTTATAAAGAATTCAAAATGTTTCCGTAGCTAAAAAACACCAGTGTCATTATGATTTTAGATTTGCTGAGCAAAGTGCAAAGTTTTTCAGTAACCTATTTGCAACTTTGCATGATGTGCGAAACATTTACCTACATCTTAAAACATACAAAGTATGTATGAGACAGAACATTATAAAGCTGAAGAGTTTGTTTGATTATTTGTTTGTTTGTTTGAACGCGCTAAAAAAAATATTTGTAAAGTAGTAGAACATATTATATTTATTTCGGCAAAGTAGTATCATTTTCTTTTTGTGCGTAAGAAAAATTATGAAAACGAAAATGCTGACCGACTTCAAAAAAAGGGAAGGTATTTTTGTATGCTTTTTTATAAGATATTTTACGATTCACATCACAAACTCATTTCACTGAAATTGTGAGACACATTCATTCTTAGTGTGCGATAATTTAAATTGTACAATATGGCCCCAACTTAATTTGTTTCATTATGTTACGTCAATAGATATGAAAGGCATCAAAGTAAAAGGCTTATGTAACATACACTATTTACTGCAAGTCTATAAATAAATACATTCTCTTAGGAAATAATAATTTAAGAGTCTTGCTACGTATCCCTTATACGTAGTACGAGTATATAATATGTAACACATTGACCTAAATTTATTTTTTTTGCTTGCCCGGTATGATTAATTTTTCTGCTACAAGTAAGTATTAGTTCTATTAGGTGGACGGATGAATTGGTAAAAATAGCTGGTTCGCGGTGGATGCATGTTGATGATGATGAGTTATTAGTACTTACAATTATTTTACAAGTATTTTTATAGAGTTAAAGTTTATTACCTTATGTATTATTAATGAGGTTGTGGATAAAAAAGAAAACTGAGCATAAGCTAATGGTGATAAGCTAATGTTCACATCATTATAAATATATTTATAGGCATGTGGCTATTCAATACCTACGCAAACGCATTTCGCGTGACTAAATTGCTGAGACGAATTTCATAAAATACTTTAAACATGTGGTGCCTAACTGCCTTGCGAAGTCTGCTTGATTTTATATCGAAAGTTAGTTTTCGAACGAAATACAATTTATCATTGTAAATAATTAGCCGCATGTATAATGTTAAAGAGAAGCACATAAAATAAGTCGAATCATTATATGAAAAAAGTAATCATCAATAAATGGGTAAGGGCTAAGGTAAAGTTATGGGTTCTAGAGGGGAGACAAGTGCCGTAGTGGCACGTAATATGGTTTTCTATGATGAATATTTGGCGTAGTGTCGATTGTACCATTGATTAGTACCATCAATGGTACAATCGACCCAAAGTAGTGTCACTAGTACCATTGAAAATCATACAAGTTTATACCGTGTATTTACTCGTGAAAAAAAAACAAATTAAAAGTAATAAGGGGCCGTCCATTAATCACGTGAGGTAGTTTTACTCATTTTTGACCTCATTTTTGACATTTTTGATTTTTGATAATAACAAAATAATTTGCTGAAAACGATTCCTGAATAATAACAGAAATATTTAATATTTTTGTTGATTTAAAATGAGGGTTGAATACCATTATATTAGCTTAATAAAACCCATTTTTAAATTAATTAACATTATTTTATTTTTATATTTTAGGCAAACTAAACCGTTTATTCCAAACAGTTCGATCAGTAGTTCGATTGTCGAACTGTTTGGAAGTTTTTTTTCCAAACAGTTCGATTGACGCATCGAACTAGTTGGAAACATGTATTTTATTCCAAACTAGTTCCAAATAGATCTACTATGATTATTATGGTACAGTCGGAAATGTAACTTTCAATGCATTTGTATCTTGAAAGGAATTGTCCTTTTTGTTATGATATAATAAATCCTTTCTCGATATTATATCCTCATTGAAGGATCACTTATTACAAATTATTATAACTAAAAAAATCCAATAGATATACTGAAAAATATAACTAAACGGATACGATAATTTTGCATTGGGCGGGTTTATTTAGTTGTTTTCGCGTTTTTTTACGCTGAATATAATACTAGCAAAATCTATATAAGGTACCAGGGCAGCAGAAACTATGAAGAGGTACGTAGATTGAAAACGATGATTTTCGATGACAGATCCATAACTACTCATCCTAGAAAGTCCGTTTTGATTTCTAACGAAAGGTGTTAATGAGATCTCATTTTTCGATGACAGCTGTCAAAATCAAAACTGTCATATCTCCGTAACTACTCGTCGTAGAAAGTCCGTTTTGATTTCAAACGAAAGGTGTTAATGAGACCTCATTTTTCGATGACAGCTGTCAAAATTAAAACTGTTTTATCTCCGTAACTACTCATCCTAGAAAGTCCGTTTTGATTTCAAACGAAAGGTGTTAATGAGAACTCATTTTTCGATGACAGCTGTCAAAATTAAAACTGTCATATCTCCGTAACTACTCATCCTAGAAAGTCCGTTTTGATTTCAAACGAAAGGTGTTATAGTGAGACCTTTATTTTCAAAAAAATATTGCAATATATTCAAATAGTGGAATAGATCTGTTTTTTTCAGTTGTCGAGTCTTTTACAATAAAGCGGCGTTGCCCTCGTTTTATATATTTTCGCCTATAAATAACACACAACTTAATTATTACAGGTTACTTAGGTTTAGGTTAACTTATCTATTATTACAGGTTGTTGGAATTATTTATTACAACTAAACACCCTATTATATTTTGTTATGTATATATTCGATGCAATGGTACTATCGACCTGTGCTAGTGTCACTAGTACCATTGATGGTACTAGTGACACTACTTTGGGTCGATTGTACCTTTGATGGTACTAATCAATGGTACAATCGACACTACGCCGAATATTTGATTATTCTAGAGATAGGTTTAGATGTTTTAATCCGAAGAAACACGCGTGTACCTATAGCAGTGAATGATAATGACGAAATGTAGTCTCTGTGAGAATAATATTAATAAATTATAGCGACTTGTAATTTTATACATACCCTCAGAGTTTAAAGAATACAGCGCTTGATCAATAGTCCATTGGATATTAGAGACAGTAATTGTAGCTATTTTCCGGGCAGTTATGAGGTCAATTTTATCGTCAAAACTAATAACTCGTAATTATTGATAGTTTATTGGTATTTCATATTGAATGTAGTACAAACAAGTGAACACAATCGTGACAATTTTCATTCGTGAAAGATAATAAATATATGTACCTATATAGATAAATGCTTAATCTATGTTTTTTGGTTTAAAAAAAATCTTTGTATTGAGGTAAAATTGGGTGCAGATAAGCTTTACTTCTGGGTTCCATCTGATACAGCCCTTTGAAAGCAGCGATAAATTATAAACCGTTTTCTTTTTACGTCATTTGAAAATTTACTTTGATAAAAAGGGTTTAAACCGCTAGAATAAACAAAAGGACTTACCCCAAGGCGAGTGTCAGGTTGGAAATACCAAACTCGTTGTAATGGACTTTGAAGAACAATCATCGCCTTAAGTACATATACCTTTATAATGAAAGACGAATACCTTCTTATAGCTATAAACAATCTCAATATACACAAAAAAATATTTTAAAATAATTGCAAAACGTGTACAGCACAAACACCTATGGGCTGGTTTTCAATTTAAAAGGCATTTTTATGACATTAACGAGACCAAGCAACGCAAAACTAGAGAAATTAGGAGTAAAGTAAATTATAAAAATAACAATAAAAAATTGTCTTGCACCACCTAGAAATAAAAACCATGATATTTTGAATGTAAATATGAATTGAGAAAACTGCATGGAAGACCGACAATAGACGATATTCAAACAAACCTTTCCGAAGTACCTTCACATGCTCACCGGATTAGTTCAAAGAATCACGTTTTAGTAACAGGATTACGTTTAGTAATCGGAACGTTGCGACGCTATAGAGAATATATAATTTCCTTCTCATAACACAGAAGACGTTCTAAATAAATAGCGAAAACCTGTTGAAAGTACTCAGTAATAAGTAGGAATTCCATTCCACACTACGGTGTACGTAGCAGTCTGGTATATGAAAGACAAATTGGAAAAGTGAAAATAATTGCAAATAATGCGAGGGTTGGTGGTTTTTTGCTTCTAACATAAACATTATTCATCGGACATTCCTATGGCTAACTACTTATGGACATTGCGTAGAATGCCGTGTCGACTTTTCCAGACGCAACATGCTTGCTTCGTACACAACTTGTAACTTTCCTCTGCCTATCGAGCAGTTTAGCTCTAATCGTGGCGTGTACGAGTACATCTAATAATTTCACACCGGAGCCAATACCGACTGCTACTAAGTTAGCATTAATATTAATATTAACGACTTCGAAAGTTTCACAATCTCTTAAACGAAGGTACAGAAGCGATAATTGGCATGAAGCATACGTCGGTGTAGACGGCGAAGATGTAATTAGAGAACGCGGAGGGTAGTTTCGGCAGCGCTGGGATCAACAAGTGCAACAGACAAAGAAACCAGCGGAATCCACGAGAGACGGTCGCCGAGAAAACTGGGCCGGACATGTGTGTCTTGGCCGTGACCGCGTTACAATCACTTTTCAATTAATAAAGAACAAGCACCTGCAGAATGCAACAGATCGTAATAATCACTGGCAAGCATGCAATACGCACGCGGGTCGGCGGGGCACTTTCACGGTGTCGAGTAGTTTTGTTTACGTAGTTTCGGGGGTACGCGGAGGACGCGAGACGGCGCGCGTGTGGCGCTGCGGACGGCGCGGTTCGGACTGCCGCCGCCGCCGCCGGCAGCGCCACCCGTGCCCGTTCAACCCACCGACCGCTCTCCTCACAATTCGCAACTCTGAATACCTACAACGTAACTTGACTCCATAATATTTTATAGTTTCGTAATCGTGTTACTCGATTACCGTGCGCCATTCGCGTCTAATCGATGTCACGATTTCGGGAGCGGTGCTCGGTGCATTCGCCGATGGATGTGTAAAGGTCGGGCCGACGCCGCGACGTACCGAGCGGGCGCTGGCGGGATCTGACCCGCTAAACATCACGAAATTCCGCACATTCACATTGCCACTGTAATCTGTTGCAGACTACAAGGCTAGTGAGGTTCTATCATCTGACATTAAATGGATTCCAATCCAAGGAATTACACAAAGTTGGAGCTAAGCTAACAGGGCAGTGGCAAACTTGGGAGTCGTTTCCTTTAACGAAATCCGTTTCATTTCGAAATTAATCTTTACTTCGCAGATTGCTGATGAACTGATTTGAGTAGGTGAATATTAATTAAACTTCGCTTGAAAGCTGGTCCTTGCTAATTTGAATAATATTGAAGTTCATAGTTTATGAAAAACATGACCTCTGACTTTATTAGTAACATTTACAATTGAGCTGAGTATCTATCAAATAGATATTACTAACCTAACTTCTACTATCTAAATACCTACCTACCTCATTGGCTGTGTATGTAATGTGTTACTTATACTAAGTACCTACCTAACATCATATCTCTTGCCATGATATATTCTGATATATAAATACAAGACGAGAAATCTACGTCTGTTCAAAGAACTTATCTTCTTTACGCTTCCACACTTCTAGGCTGGGTAGGTATTGACCAAAATTATAGGGTAAAACAGGAGCACTCAAAGCGAGCTTCAAGCTACATCTTTGCTTGCTGGTCGAACCCGTAACATTACATGAATGTATGTATTGGCCTTGGAACATGTTACATTACACCTCGTAACCTCGATGGGGAACCTAGCCACCTAGCTATGTAGGTTTCTTGTATATAGACTTTAGGTACCTACTAGATCCAGCCTTTACTTCCGAAGGCCGCAGTAGGACCGAAAGCAATCTCGTCAAGAGAGAAGTCTATGTTTCCCAGCAGTGGGAACGTAAATAGGAGTAGTGGTTTGGGCTTCCAAAAAATGATATTGCTGTGTAAATTTGGACAGCAATATTTATTTATTCAAATCTGTAGAACTCAGATAATTTATTAATTCTATTTTTTGCTATAAATAATCGTTATTTGAGTCATCTCATTTGAGTAGAAATAATGTGTACTAAATAAATGTGGAGAAGATAAATTGTTCATTTACCATAAATGATAATCAATTATTTGTGATACCGCAAATTCCGAGCTGTCATGGTATTGAAAATTCCGGCAAATACTGAGATTGAATTCAGACCGCGTGATTGGAAGGCCTAGTGCTTATAACGTTGATGAATAAAGAGTGTCTAGATGTACGCACGCTACGCAGCGCTACAAACTTGTACTCCGAAGGCCGCAGTCACACCGTAGCTCCTCAACTTTGCGCTCGATTTTCCCAGGAGAGATCATTGCTCTTTGTCTTACACAAGAAACCGGATTTAAGTATTTGCATTTTGCAATATGCACTGACATAACCCTCTACGAACCGGTCGTTTTAGGATATCAACCTTGTGTGAAATGTCAGTTAAAGATGGATAGTTTAATAAGGATATATGAAATAATTGTTACATTTTAAGCCTTCCCTGGACTTCTATGAATATTTCAAGACCAAAACCAGCTCAATCGGCCCGGCCGTTCTCATGTTTTAGATTCCATATCTAACAGAGACTAACGAGCAACAATTAATTTGTAAATAAGACGATTAACAAAAATACTAATTACAATTAAGTCATTCGCCGCTCACTAAAACAAAACAAGATTTTATCTGATGATGGTTCTGGTTCATATTTGTTTTCGAAAGAAACAAGGGGTTATTTAAGAGAGGTCTATGTCCAGCTGTAGACGTCCAACTACTCAAATGGTGATGATGGTGGTTACTTGTTTTGTATGATGGAGATGTTTTTGCTAGAATTCACACGTAGATCATGTATTGGAGAAATAACATAATTATATGCTGGCTTTACGAATACTACAGGAGCTGATAAGTTATAAAATACTCTATCTACTTTTAACTTAGAAGCGTACCGTGTTGTACCGGCCTAAGAATTGTACCACCCCATCTTTCCGCGAGTGTAGTCAAATCTACTAGGTATATGGCACTTACATATAAGTACAGTAATAGACGAATAGCAGCGTCGCTAGGTAGGTACTGTAATAACTTACTGGGATTACTAACCCGCTTGGTAAGCTTGGCTTAAGCGTGGTGGTTATAATATCAAACCCCCAAAAATAAAACTCAAACTCAAAATAATAAGCGATAAGGCAGCCCATTATACTCCAAAAGTTTCAGTCTTAAGTTTGTATTGTATGTTTCTCTTTATGTGGTGTGCAATAAAGTATATTCTATTCTATTCTAATAGATACACTGGGAAATGTCAAGTTCATACATTTAAACCCCTAATCTCAGAAACCTCTGATTTTAAAAAACATTTCAGTATTAGCCATTTATCGAGAGAGGCTATAATAGCACAACTATTATGTTGCTGTGTTATATTAAAAAAAACTATAATTATTTATATATCTAATGTAGATAATGTAAAAAACGCAAGTGAAGCTGACAGTGGGTCGGCTATATAGTTATCGATAAGCTGTAAACTCAACTGCCGTCTCCTGCACTACCTCGCGTTTATTGCAAAAGCTTGTCTTCGAGAAATACACGATAAACCCATATGCAAATAGAGGAGAGGGCGCGTTGAACCAAATAACTTTATAAATAACATTACTTCGTCGTTTATTTAAGTTTTCTTGATCAAAATACTCGTCCTATTACTAAGATAATATGTTGGAACATGAGATCTAATGATTGAGGCAAACATATTGAGGAAACCGGCATGTTATGAAAAAATTGCAGTTTGAAGGACATGTGACATTCACCAACCCGCACTTGCCAAGAGAAAAATCCCAGCATGCAGCGAGAACGTAAATAAGGGTGCTTACGAGTCCAAATCACCTACTAGTAAGTACATTACCGCCCGCACACAACCATGCATAGGTTCGTACAAATACTTATAAATAGAATAGGTACCTACGACACTACTGAACTACTGATGTATTACCTACCTATTTACTAAATTGCTTGGAATATTTCCTCTCATGTTGATATTACGACCTGAGATGTGCTATTTAGAAATGGTATTATACATTCTGGTATTACATCTTCTGGGTAATATAGTAATCATTTAGAAAAGCATTTAAAATTGTAAGTTTTTGATAAATATGTCGATGATGATGCTGACAAAAAGCTTTCAATAGGTCTAACTACTTATAACTACCTTGCTTTTTGAAAATTAGGATCCACTTCAGAAATCACCTGTCTTTTGCGGTTTTAAATGTCAAAGCCGTCACAAATATCAAATTTAAAATCTTAACATAATAGTCATTTAATGTTATTTCATTTCGCAATTGTGTAGGTATTCAATTACGAGTCAATCAGGTCAAAGGTGAATGAAATTAAGAAATATATAACATAACATGTATTGTATTGTATAGTGAAATATTTTTTCTTACAGCTATAAACTAGTTATGTAGGTACACCATCCCATTTTTATTTTTCTCCATTTTTTTTAAATTTTAAATTGTGTAATGAAAGTAGGGGATCCACAGATGGCTGTGGAGACGGGCAACAAAATAACCCTGTCCTTACTTTACTTAAATTAGTTATCCAAATCATAGATTCCTAACTTAAGATTTATTTTTCTTTTTGAGATCTTTTGAGACATCCTAAATACCTACTGAAAAGTATTTTGTTTCGATACTTGCCTTTTATCGTGCATTGCAAAAGAAAATTCAAAAATTTCGTAGACAGCGCGCAAAAACCGCGTAGCGCTTTGAGCGCGTTTAATTCTTTCGTTGCCGAAAAATCGGGAGGGTAGCGGTTTCGTAGCAAGCGTAGCGCTTTCAACTACAAACTTTCATTTTAGGTGATGAAAACAAAAATATGATTGCCAAAATGGCGATCATACATGTAGTTAAGAACTTTGTAAAATAAAACACTTAAAACTAGCAAATTGCTACTAGTTTCAACAGCCTGTCTCCTGTGCTTAACTCCTTGGACGGCAACTGTAGATATTTATAAAAGGTATTCATAGGTAAGGGTTCAATATTATTTAGGTACCTATGGATGAGTAAACTTAAAACCAGAACCTACCAAATTAGTTGGTAGGGTTAGAGTTAAGTACTTACTTAGCTTTAATTAAGTTAAATAACATTAAATTTTTACATTTTGGTGGTCATCATGGTCATTATAATGTGATAGATAACTTGATAAGACCATAAAATGTAAATCCGTTATGGGCTTTTAGCTTGTCATTATGTAAGTAAGAGCTGTAGATTTTAAGAAAATAGGTACCTAATACATAGGTTGTAGTAGGTAGGTATAGATACGCACGGCACGGATGTTGTGGAACGGAATCCTCACAAAAGTCAATTCCTCGGGAGTTTATGTTTCCAGAGACATTCGACATTTTTTTTCATTCCTACAAAATTATTATCCTAGGTAGTCTTCTTCTTTTGTTTTGTGGCGAAATACCCAAGTATTTTCTAGTTCTAGTTCCGTAGCCAAATGGCAAAAAACGGAACCCTTATAAATTCGTCATGTCTGTCCGTCCGTCAGTCCGTATGTCACAGCCACTTTTCTTCGAAACCATAAAAACTAAACTATAAAAATTTGGTAAGTAGAGGAATTGAAATTAAAAAAATCGTATTTCAAAAAAATAATTTTAAAAATCAGTGAGAGATTTGTGTGTTTAAAATTACAAAGTTATAAACTTGATACTGTACAGTCACAGATGCCACAATCTAAAAGAAGAAGAAAATTGTTACACGTGCAGAAAAAGGTTTCGAGGTGCGGACTCAAAAGATGTAAACAAAGATTTAAAGATTTGTGTCATTTATTTCCATAAAATCCTAAATTTCACTTGGACAAAAGGTGCCGACCTGAGGTGCGAACGTCATTTTGGCAATCACTTCTTCTTCTTCTTTTATTATGGCGAACATTGGCAATCACAAGAGCATCTAAGTCTTGGTTTCATTCAAGATGACAGTGACATTTAGAATTTATATGTACTGCATAAATTGTTTCTAACTAAAAAGAAGAAGAAGAAAGTTTGGTCTCCAACTCCAAACAATAACCAAATTTATTACTCAAGATATAGAGTTTAGAATTAATGAAACCAAGCTAAGAGATAAAAACAAACCAAACGATGTAAACAAAACAATGATATTTCGTCACCTGTTACAGTACAGTTTTTCGTTATCAATGAATTTTAATCAAAGCAAAGCTAATTACAATTGTAGATAACACAATGCTTACGTAAGCTGTTGAACGAGTTTGTTTTCAAAGGAGTAAAACTAACCACAATTCATTTGTATAAAATGACGAGCTTGGTGCAAAAGAACGCGGTTTTACTAAATAAGTTATTGAAAAATGTTAATCATGGTGGCAAAAGGCTATCTTCGCACTTCACTTATTTCCCTGATAAAGAAAAACCCGTCGAAGGTATGTAACCGCATTCTGTTTGTAACGCAAGAATTCTTGTAATTGTTTAGATTAGATAGGTACTACATTGAGCAAGCTAAGTTGGTATGCTATTTTTTATAAAAAGGTAAATTCTAAAAGGCTAAAATGCTTGCCATGTGTACATTATGTTTAGCTTCAAGGTTCATATTCTGTTTCTATAGAACAGAAAAGTATTAATTTGTCTACTATTAGTAAAATAAACTAACAAATTAAAACCTAAACATAATACATAAAAGGGCCATCAGCATCGGCCATTCTTGAATTACTGCAGGCATAGTGCTTGTTTATTATTGATTCTTTAGTTCTTGTTATTGCCAGTAAATATGAAGCATTATTTTCTTGGTAATTATGTTTATTTTAACTGTGTCGCTATGCATCAAATCCATGTGACCAAGGGTATGTATATAGCCTCAATTTTTCATCTTTTCTCAGTAATGTTAATTTATTATTCAGAAAAAATATGGGATTGTTACTTGTTCCAGGAGAGACAGCGAAGATGAACATGATGCAGGCAATCAACAATGCTATGGATATAACATTGAAGAATGACTCAAGTGCTGTTCTGTTTGGGGAGGACGTTGGTTTTGGAGGTGTCTTCAGATGTGCATTAGGATTACAGGTATTTTTATCATTATCATCATAACAACTCATATTTTTTATGAATTTACTAGCTTTCCACCCAGCTTCACCCACTGTATAACATTATGTCAGTCTCCTGTTTCTAAGCTATATCTCTACCAATCCCCTGCCAAATTGATGCAGCTATCCTTGAGTATTTATAATAGTGTACAACCACGCACAAAGGACCAAATTTGAGTCCAATTGCGGAAAAAGGAGTCCCCAAACTAAACTAAATAGTGTAACTAACACATCTTTCTTTTATATACATAGAGGCAGTTGTTAAGTTGGTTTTTTATTATCTACGCAATACCTATCTATAAGACTTAAGTTCATATGTTTATTTTTTAATCATAATGATGTGTTTGATCGTCTATCTTTTTCTAACATATGTTAATAAGTGATATTTATGTTATTTCAGGAGAAGTACGGCAAAGAGCGCGTGTTCAATACGCCCCTGTGCGAGCAAGGCATCGCGGGCTTCGGCATCGGGCTAGCCACGGCCGGCGCCACCGCCATAGCCGAGATACAGTTCGCAGACTATATACTGCCGGCTTTTGATCAGGTAACTGCCTTAAAACTCAAATAACCCCTTTTTCCATTGCTTGTTTCTGATATACTTTGCCAGCGTGGTGAATTAATGCCTAATCTCTCTCGTCAAGAGAGAAGTCCTTGAGTCTTAGCAGTGGGAAAGTAAATAGGGTGCTTTTTTAGAGAGGTTTATATTGAACAAAGAAAACGCCGGGAGCAAATATTTGCAGATCGTACAATTTTATGTCCCTAGGCGGAAATCGAACCCGCAACCTCTTACGGCGCAGGCTGATTTCGCCTGCTGCGCCACAGAGGTCAAAATTAATATCAGATTTCATACATCATAAACATTTCTATAATTTTTATACCCGTAACACAAGCTTCGAGCTTACCACTGGGGCTAGATGTTGCTGTGTAAAATTGTCCAGTAATATTTATTTATTTTATTTATTGACAGCTAGTAAACGAAGCGGCCAAGATCCGCTACCGCTCGGGAGGCCAGTTCTCGTGCGGAGGCCTCACCGTGCGCGCGCCGTGCGGCGCCGTGGGCCACGGGGGCCTCTACCACTCGCAGAGCCCGGAGGCCATGTTCGCACACGCGCCGGGACTCAAGGTAACATTCATAGTTAATAAGCGGCGTTAATAATGTTTAGATCTGTTCTGTCTACTAGGTATTTGCCAATATTAACTTAAAGAATATCTATCCGCATTGAGAGTCTAGTTTAAATTAGAACTCTTAGAATATGCCGGTTTCCTCACGAGGTTTGCCTTCACCGTATGAGCACGTTTTCAAAAGAAACACCTAAACAGTTAAAACCTAGCCCTAGCCCTAAACCTAGCCCGCTAGGTTTGAACATACTGAATGAAAGTGGAGTGTTATACCAACATAGACAACATGACTCTCATATACCGTTAATGTTATTTAAGGTGTGACCAAACATAGCGCGGCATTTGAACGCGGCGGCCGCGCCATTCGCCCTGTGATTGGACGACTGCCGCGCGCGGCAGTAATCTAGCACCCGTCGACGACGAGTCTTCTTTCAGGCCCTTTGAGAGGGCACCGAGAGAGGCGTCGAGGCTAGGCCTCTTTACCTCGGCTTCAACTCTAGGGGTAACGACCCCTAGGTCATGTGGATAAGCCCATTGTGATGGGCAGGCTTCAGACGCTATGTTGTTCTGTTCCCGGAGCGAGGGCTATCAGGTCCCGCGGCAGGGGCCTCAGCGGGCCGGCGTGGTCGGGGGGAGGTCGTTCAGGTGGGCGTGGCGGCTGTTGTCGGCGCAGGCGAACATTCGGCGCGCCGTCAGCGCCACGTGCTCCTCGATGGACGGCATCCGCAGGTCGCGGGCGATCACGTCGTTCCTCACGTGAGGACCCGTAACAAGCTTCGAGTTAGTTCTTACCACGGGGCTAGATGTCGCTGTGTAAATTGTCCAGCAGTATTTTTATTTTTATAATGATACTTATAGATAGTGGTCCCGCGCGGCGCGATCACCGCCAAGGGCCTCCTGCTGTCGTGTCTGCGCGAGAAGGACCCCTGCATATTCCTGGAGCCGAAGATCCTGTACCGCTCGGCCAACGAGGACGTGCCCGTGGGAGACTACACACTGCCGCTCGGCAAGGCACAAGTGCTCAGGAAAGGTATTATTTACATACGTTTTAATCGGATAATAATTAGCCCAGTCTCAATTTAGACATAAAAATGAGGGTGAATTTACATAATGTCCCAACAAGCTGAATTTACCTTTGACCTTAAATAACTTTTTTTCCTTGGGGAATGATGGGGAACTTCTAGACCTTGTTTATAATTGTGTTTTGAACAATTTCACAGAAATTCAGCTTGTTGGGACTTTATGTAACTTCGAATGTCTAAATTGACCAGACTAAATGTTCCCAAAGAATTTCATCAGCTGTTCTCAAGTATTTAACTGGAAGGTGTGGGTTTGTTTCTTACTTGAGGACCAAAGTTACGTTGTGATTTTTTCCATGCCATTTTCAATTATTTAGGAAGCTTAAGATTCACTATAAAATAATAATTAAAGTTATTATTGAACTAATACCTACTGCTGAATACTGATAGGTTAAGATATCGTTGTGTCACTAACCAGGTGTGGATGAAAATTAAAATGTAGCCAAGTTCATAATCATAATCATTTATTGTTTCATATTGGTAGAGATAAACCATTTTTAAAATGAACGCCCCTCCACCGTGGTTACACGTACATGCAAAAAGGTGTATAGATACAACACACATAAATTGATCTTTGTCATTGGATGTTCATTAACGTATAAGCAAACGGTATCACTATGACAGACAGATGAGCCAATGTTTTCAGTAAAGTTGTAGCACGCACACAAGTATAGTGATGCAATAAGTATTTGCTCTCACACGTTGAAATTATCACGTTTTGTGAAGGGGAGTTCATTTTAAGAATGGTTTATCTCTACAGAGTTCTTAACTATTCTTATAAAGTTTAATTTTATAAGATGTCCGAATAATATGTATGTTGTTATAATATGTCAGGTGACGCGGTGACGCTGGTGGGCTGGGCCACGCAGGTGCACGTGCTACTTGAGGCGGCGGAGATGGCTGCCAGTCAGCTGGGCGTCCACTGCGAGGTCATCGACCTGCAGACCATCCTGCCTTGGGACGAGGACACCGTCTGCAATGTAAGTCATTAGATCATTGTGAACTCCTTCAAACCGGGGTCATAGACAGCAGCCTGGTGGAAACGGTAAAACGGGTACTGTTAAGGTGTGTCCAATCATAGCGCGGCATTAAAACGCGCGCGGCCTTTCACGCTGTGATTGGACGACTGCCGCGCTAGTTCTCTAGTTAACTAGTTTGCGGCAAAGCGTCCCGCGAATGCCGCGCGTAGCTGCCGCGCACTTTGCGCGCTGTGTTTGGACACACCTTTACATTGCACAGCCACAGACACACAGCTGTCTCCGCCGGCTAAAGGCACCTTATCTGTGTAGCTCGGTCTAGTCCTCAGATGTGCTGAAACAAATCTGTAAAAACCAAAGGTCCTACACCGCTACATCAAGAAGTTGGGCTGGTTCGGGCCAAGTGTCCCCTAGACAGGCTATCAATGAATTGATTACTTACTCATACTAAATCTAATGATTTTTGAAAATGAAAAGTCCCAGTGACCTTATATAAGCAACCTTATTTACGTTTCCACTGCTGGGATACATGGATTTATCTTCACTTTCACAATTGTTATTTATTTTAATAAGAATGGGCACAAGTCTCCCCCATGATCATGAAAGATTTGGCGTAGGTACCTACCTAATCACCGAGCTGTCCAGGCAGCCTGGTATCTGCCAGATTTGTGATGATATCTAGGCCAACCCCAACATTACTGGAATCATATGTTTTACTTTATTTAATACTATGTTTATTCATTTTATACAACGGGAAGTACTCACGTATTTACATAGGAGTTAAACAACTCTCGACAATAACTCCTCCTGATAAAGACTGCTCTTGTTGTAGTCGAAACGTCGAGAGTTGTTTAACTCCTATGTAAATACGTGAGTAATTCCCGTTGTATAAAATGAATAGTATAACTCACGAAAATTTTGACTAGGTATGTTTATTCTTGATTTCAGTCTGTGAAGAAGACCGGACGCTGTCTTGTTTCTCACGAAGCTCCGTTGACTTCAGGATTTGGTGCTGAATTGGCAGCTACTATACAGGTTGGTACCATCACAATGTAAGCCAATATGATTAAATTCTATTCTAATAGCTAACCTAACAAGCAACCCTATCTACATTTCTCTATTGACATAAGTATAGTCTTGTAAGTAAGGTAAGTAGGTATATAAGTTTAATTTTATTATGATGTCTTACACTCTCTATCTCTTTATTTACTCTTGACAAACCTAAGATTTAAGGCACTACTAACCACGAAATGTCATCTTTTTACCCAATAAATACTATCTGAAATGACATTATTCCTCAGTCGGAGTGTTTCCTGCACCTGGAGGCGCCGGTGTCGCGCGCGGCGGGCTGGGACGCGCCCTTCCCGCACGTGTTCGAGCCCTTCTACCTGCCGGACAAGTGGCGCTGCTTTGACGCCATCAAACAACTTGTCAACTACTGATCTTTCTAGAATAACTTTATCTTCAATATCTTATGAGGGTCATTTAATGTATTCTGAGAATGAAAATAATCACTAAGTTTAAGTTTTTAAATGGTTTCCACATAGCTCTTTTTAACAAATTAGGCCGTACACGGAAAGCCTCAAGCAGATAGGTATCTTTGTAAAATGTTTGTGTTATACTCTTACGATATAATATAAACAACCTTGATACATTAAATGCCCCTTGTATATAAGTACTATTGTCTATATTACTCAATCAAGAAGTACTCAATCATACTTAGAATCAAGTTAAGAACTTATGCGCTGTGCAATGTACCTTACATTTAAATATTTAGTGATTATCAGGGTTATTATGTAATACGGGTAATGAACTAACATTTAGTTGCTTAATTAAATAATTTTGAGGCAGTTGAGCAGAGAATTTTTTTGAATAGTTTAAATTTTTTCTTAATTTGGTTTTGTTTGTATGAATCCTTTGTGTTTGTAATGTTCATATTTCTTAATTAATCAGTAAGACTTAATTACATACCTGTACTGTAGATGTTTGTTTCACAGTTACTTTTTCTAATTTATGCAACTGGGTGTTAGTAATACATATATGGTTTGTTGGATATTATAAAAGACCATTGTTAAAAAACTATTTTTTAATTAGTTATACAAGATTTTTATAAATGATTAAACTGTTTTTTATTTGACAAATGCCTTGTTACGAAAAAGAACTTTAAGGCTAAGATTATCATCTCAAGCATCTAAATTCTATACGTGTATAAAAGAAAGTCGTGTTAGTTGCACTATTTATAACTGAAGAATGGCTGTATTGATTGGGCTCAAAATTATTGGCAAGTAGCGGAGAACCGAGAGCACATTTTACAGGAGGAAAATATTATAACGCAGGGCAAACCATTAAATAAAAGAAAACTACAGGTATTTGCTTACATAAATTTATTAAAAGATAATCAATACATAAAAATAACCGCATTACGAACAGAGTTGTTAGTACAAAACTTATAATAAACTTGTCAAATCTTACAAGAAATCAAAACGGTTGTGCTCTAATAACATACAACTATTAAACTAACTTCCTAAAACAAGTGTAAGCTTCGGAAATACCCTATAAACCTATAACACTAAGTTAATTCAATCATGTATAACAAATTTATATCGAAAAACGTCAGTAAATTTATAAAGTACAAACGTTTAACATTAAAATTACAAATTATGACTATTTACAAATTAATTTGAAGTGAGCTAACTTGGTACTTATTCTTTGCCAGTTTATATTGACAAACATTATCATCATCAGTATTACAGATGGAATTTATTCCCATTTTGAAACAGATTATGGGCTATAAATAAGATCCGTGCCAAACATCAAGTAACAAAAGACGATTAATATTTAACAATTGAATTCTCAATAATTTGTTCTTCAAAGTTATAACAGTACATATTTGCAACAAGTATCTTTTGAACGAGGCAAAACCTCATTCATAATGACCAGCACCTAAAACTAGAAACAATAGTAAGCAGTCAGATCAATGGCTGATAAACGCAAGACAATAAGGCGATAAGACAAACTGACGTGATCAATTAAAAAAATCAAATTAAGTAAATGTAAATTCTTTCAAAATTTGGACTAATTTCCAAAAATAATTCAAAACGAGCGAAGAAATCAATCATCTATGTCAACAACAATGTGAAATGCAAATTAGTATTATTTTGGTAATCTTTAAAGTATTATGCAAATTATAATTATTTGTAAAGTTAATCTTAGAGTAAATAAAATACAAAATTGTTTTCCTACGAAATGTTTCAAAAATTCCTCCAGACAATTACAAATTCTGTAAGTCACAATACAGTCTGGACCTCTTATTATGCACAGCATATTATTAGTAACCAAATTTTAATCAGGACTTGGGTAGGAAAAACAGCTATCTACTGAGCTTTTTAGTGAGAAAAGTTCCGTTTTAGAAACAGCATTAAGCCAGCGGAATTTGGATAGCTACAATGTGTATAGAAAATCTAACCTGAACGGCTCGGTTTTAGATACGGTCCGACCGAAGGCGACTTGGGGAAACGCGTCATGTATCTCTCCAGACGCAAGTATTTGACGGTTATGAGCTTGCCCTCGTACCACCAGCCGTGCAGGCTGCGGTACACCACGCTGGCGTCGCCGGGACTCGCGCACTTCACGTAAACGCAGAACGAACTGGGATCCAGATCGATGTGGAGAATATTGCAGCGGTCGCATTTCTCCAGGATAGCTTCTTGTAAGACCGCGCGAAGGTTCGGGTTGGTGTCGTTCTTGTCGAACATGTGGCGGATTTTCAGGCAGGGGGTGGGGGCTTCAGGCACGTTGTTGACGGAGCCCTCCTGCGTCTCGAAGGCCTGGCCCTGCCACGAGGCGCCGCGCTTGGGGCTGGCGTGCGCGGCGATCCAGCGCCACACCTTGCACTCCTCGCCGTCCACGCACTGCACCTCCATACGAACGCGGCTCTCGTTACTCTGAATAAACTTCACCGCCGCATCCCAAGTGGATACCATCTTTAATTTATTCTGAGCCGAAATCAACGTATCTCTCACGTGGTCCACGGATACGTACGGTTCCCCGCTTTCCTCGGTCTCCTGGTAAACCAAATCGATAACTTGCTCGACCATAGAGTACACTTCGTCGTTTTTGCGTTTCTTGTGAGCGACGTAAAGTTTGTACCCTTTCTGCGCTCCCAGAGCCAGTACCGATAGCAACCCGACGATGATGATGGTGGAACCGGTCGAATAGAGCGTGTTGAGGAACAGGCACGATAGTGGCGTCGAGGGGTCCGCCAATGTGATCGCGACGCTTCCTTTAGTGCGCTGCTGGACGATCAGGTCCGTTGAAGAGATGGAGGTGTATTCTGCATCCTTGGTGTACAAGTTTTTGAGTTGCACGACGCTGAGGCCCCACCTGGGATTGCTGAGAATCAACACTTGCAGGTTGTTGAGGTCGGTGCGGCACTGGCTGAGGTCGGTGGCGTCGGCGCGCGCGCGAGCTATGTCGAGGATCTCGCGCTCCGTCAGATAAGGCATAGCGTTCGGTTGTCCGCATTTAAAAGCCGCTATCCTCGACGTTAGTTCCGGATGTATCACTTTGAGCAGATCTTTAGCATAGCTGACTTGTTCTTTAGGCACGCAGTTGATCCCGGGCCTGTTCCCCGGTATGTTCAGCTGGCATATCGGTATCACGCTGTTCTGATCGTCGGCTACCGAAGTTATATCGTTCTTTTTAACGATATACATGAAGAACAAACCAAAAAAAAAAAGACCGACAAGGGCGAGCAAAGCAAACGAGACGAGATTGTTCTTTAAGAACTTCTTGTCGGTCGAGGTTTTGTATTCTTCAGATCTAGCAACTTGCGATACGTAAGATCTGCGCGGGAGAATCGGGCTGCCATTGGTCGGTTCGCGGTCTATGAAGCTGGGAGGTTTCAGGACTGCTTCGGGTTTGAGAGACGAGAGTCTTCGCGTGAAGTTGCTCAGATAGGGAGATTCGACCTCGTCAATCGTAGATGTGGAAGGCTGATAGGGCGCGGGCTGGTAGCTGCTTGGCGTATAAGATGACGTGTAGAACGACGGCCGCTCCCCGAGACCCGAAGTGAGACCTAACCTGGACCGAATCGAGTTGAGGTTATCGGACGGAGATAATCCTGATGTAAAAGACGTGGAGAAACCAGTTGGAGAGGTCGGAGAGGTCGACGGGCGGGTCAGACGGGACGGCTTTAGCGGACTCGTGCTTGGCGAGTTGTCTGTTGGGAAAGTACTTGATATGTAGTCGCTGGACCTCGAGTTGCTGCGAAAAGAAGAAGACTTCTTGTCCACATCTACGTCGCTGTCTGAGCCAGTCTCGCAATCGTCTTCGTTACTAGCGAAGGTGCGTGTGATGCGTCTGGTGGTAACTGTTTCCACCTCCTCATGTGTTCGGATAGGTGATTTCTCCTCGTCAGATTCCGAGTCACGTTTGTCAGTGTCCATTTTGACTGGAGATGGTGTCCTCTTTTTAGTGACGCGTCGCGTTTTGTTTCCAACCGGCGGGAGCATGGCTCCAGTTGTTTGCCTCCTTCCACGTTTTTCTTTAGCTTTAGTTTCAAGGTCAGATTCTTCTCCACTTGAGTAGCGTTGCAGAGAGTGCCTGCTCTCTAGTTTGCTGTCGACACTGCCTCTAGAGTTGGAGTTACCTTTCTCAAGTAGACCCTTCAGCTTCTTGATGTACAGACCTCGGGTGGTGGCTGTAATGGGCATGATGGGGAGCCCATGCTCCGAGAGTTTAGCCTGAATCTCTGCATCTGATAAAGAGTCCAGATCTTGTGATACACCTGAAATTATAAATTTTACTCAATTAATTGCAACAACTCACATTATTCCCATACAATATAGTTTCATATGATAATCTATAATAACTTTAAATCTAAGAAAATTTAGTGTGATTTTGATAGAGTAGTAAATGGCATTCTCCATAAACTTGTGATAAACAAAACTACAATAACAACTAGTCTCAACAAGTAAGTTTATGATGAGTCATAAAATTTATAATAGTGGTACAGTGAGCAAAAATAATTGATCAACTTAATATTTTAAATAAAAAGTAAAAGTGAGAACCATTTTAAAAGTACCTTAGTCTAGAAATAATGAATTGTAACTGAATGCTAAATATTAAAAAAATATGATAGAATCATTTTATACATTTTAGGAGGTTGTATAGTTGATTGTACCTAAACACCTTTTGAATATGCTGTTTGTACTTTTTGTATAGACTGTAAAAGAAAAACTTTGTATTATTGATTCAATAATAACTAATAAATAATAAGATTTTATTGATATCAGTCAACTGATATCAAAGAATAAACAGTAGAATAAAGGATATGGTTATTGAGGAAGGTCAGTTAACTAAGTATGTCATGTAAGGTAACATCAGAATGTTGCCAAACATTAGATGAAACACATGTTGTTATAAGTCTG
Organism: Chloroclystis v-ata; assembly: GCA_963691955.1. NCBI lineage: Eukaryota > Metazoa > Arthropoda > Insecta > Lepidoptera > Geometridae > Chloroclystis > Chloroclystis v-ata. The sequence goes on along the minus strand of OY829902.1, from coordinate 867,072 downwards.
TATACCAACAGGGATATAAAACTTCAGTAGGCTATGCTTATGAAGTAGCTATTTTTTTCAATAAAATTGCCATTCCAGTACTTGGAACATGGAATGTACCTACTGTTTATACAAATCAGATGCCTATATAGATTTTTTACATTATCCAGTTGAGTCTATATCATGAGACTAGAATAGCCCGGTAATATTGTGCTAGAATTACAAGAATTGTTGATAATTTGTTATTCAACTTACCACTAGGGCGCGCGAAAGGTCGAGCATCGCCTCTGGAGTCCACGCTGTTTCGCCCTTTCCCCTTCTCAGACAGCACTAGCTTTAACTTTTTAACCAATAACTTCCTGGTAGAGTCTGTAATCGGCATAATAGGAAATCCATGCTCTGCCAGCTTTGTACGCAGCTCGGCGTCCGACATCGAGTCTACTTCCAAGTCGGCCATAGCGATGTCTGCAATCAGGACCTAACGTTATTAATACACAATACCACTTCAAAATATATGCAAAAGCGATTGTTTCTATATTCACCTTGTTTTTGTAGTATACAAAGAAGAATTACGTCAAAATTTTATAAAAATCACCGGCGCGTCATGTTGCACGCACGCACCGGGAAGAAATTTGTCGTTATTTCAGTGTTGCTAGGTCGATGTTAAAATATGACTGTATTTCTCAAAACATTTGTTTTATTACTTATTTTAATAAATTACATAAAATCTATATTTTATATATTTTGAAAAACTGATTCGATTTATAACAAAAAAATGGGTATTTATTTAGACATACATAATCATAACAATTTATTAAATCTAAAATCAACGCCAGTGTAGAAAAGCAAATTATAAATTTCTGAACGAATACCGAACGTTTTGTTTTACACAGAAAGAGTTCGTAGAAAATTCTTTCATTTTCATTCATTGTAGTAAATAGTAATGACACATGGAATGTGGAATACGATACGTACGATCCCGAGATCTAAATAAAAACAAAAGCAAAAGATGTGTATCTTTAAATAATGGTGTTCTTGTTCTCTAAACTTACCATGAATTCTTGACCTAAATATTGATGGGCTGAGATAGTTGATTAATAACTGACTTCAAAAAGGTAAGTAATTGAATAAATAAAATAGGAGTAAATGGATATTCTTGCGAAGCCTGTAAAAATATCTGTAATTTTGAATTTTTAGGAGTATAGTGCCTAGAAAGCCTCATCAGGACATCCCTCTACATACTCCCAAGTAAGTACCTACCTAATTATATAATTATAAATAAGTATATAAACTTACACACTAGCAGTAGGTACATAGTCTAGTACCATTTGCTAATAAAATTAAAAGATACTTTTATTTCTAAATTTGAATTTAGTTGTTTGCCATTTTTTCACTGGTAAGTTTAAGTTGTAAAAGATGTTCAAATCAAAATTACTTACATAAGTATAATTTTTTTCCAAAAATCTAGTACCTAAGTATATAACTATGTATTATAATTTTATTTTATATCATTTTGCATTATGCATCAACTAAGTAAGTGTATTAAGTTTTATGCACATATTTATGTTGTGCACTTCTAGCTTTTAATTTTATTATTTATGTTTTTCTTCAACAGGTTTTGGTTTTTTTCTGACACAATGGACAGATCTTTATTATTTGTAAGTTTATTTTGATTTACTTAAGTTATATTGAATAAGCTAATATCTATTTGAGAAACTCTGATAATTCAAGTTTTGGGGTTTTTATTTTGGACAACCGTGACTTATAAACTTTAAAGTTTTTGTTCATCCTACCTCAACAAACTAATGATATTATACAAAAACAATCCCTAAAAATTGATTGTTGGTCAAAGTGTGAAAAACCAAATTTGAGTCTAATTGCGGAAAAAAGAAGTCTCCAAACTAACAATCTACCTACATAATATTATATTTATTATATCAATCTATGTATATAATATTAAGTACCTTGTCAGAAATCTAGCACCCGTAACATAAGCTCTGAGCCTACCATGGGGCTAGATGTTGATGTGTGAAATGTGTAGCTACCTACCTACATTTATGAATGTCAATACAACTGATTGCAATATTATCATATCATGTTAGCGGATGACTCTAACTACTCCTGGAGATATCCAGTTGGATATTTCTCAATAACATTGAATGGACAGAATTCAATTGACAAAACGTTTTTCTCTATTCAACATCATGTTAGCGGATGGCTATTACGATTGTAGATAGACCTAGGTAGGTACCTCCCAGATCGCCAGTTAAATATCTGTATTTGACTTGACAAAAGTCAGAAAAAACCTATAGGATGATGATAAAAAATCACCCTTAATAACAAATCTCATGTAGGTACTAAAAATATACACCAAATCATTTTAAAATAATATATATCATACCTAATCGAGGTGAGTAAAAATTAGATTTCAAAGTTATAGTTAATTTATAGGGTATAATGTATCACTTTGTTAGTGAACCATCTGTTTTACCAACGAGTTTTAAACCTAAGTGCAGAACGTCGTTATGGCGATACAGAGTTCGGTAGTAGGGAATAACCTAAGCCTAAGCTATACTTCTTGTAGAGTCTAGACTCTATCTAAAATTTTATTGGGCCATCATAGCTTAATACTAACTTAATGACTTCTAAGTTGTCCGTTATGTATAGTAAGATTGTGTATTTAATTAATGACGCAATTGTTAAAAAAATAAGTTTTTATAACGATTAAGAGGCCTATTACGTGAAATCGCGAAATTGTTCGGTTTTCTCGTCCTAATTCTATGGTTTGCGTTAGTTGTTTGATATTACAATTACATCTTTATAATAGTTCGTTTTCTCCTCTACAAAAGTAGTAAGAAACATTTTAGATAACTTGTTTATATATTGAGTAATAATCATTCTCCGGATACATGTTTCGTAAAAAACGCTCGAAGACCTGTTTTCTCAGCTCTAATTTGTAGATTCTAATGAATATGGGCGATCAAACTATTTTTTATTATGTTACGTATATCCTATTCTTCATTTAAAGTAGAGTACATTTTTGTTAAATGCTTTTATTCTAAAGATATACCGAATTTAATATCGACCGAAAATGCTTCGAAACAAACCTCAATAACTCCGAAGTTCTAAATCAATGGGACGTCATATTTATATCAAAATATTTATCAACATTTGCTTAAACTATGATATTAATTTTAATTTGTAGAACGGTTTTGGTAATTTTTTATGAATAAAATAAAACTACCATAATTTAGTAGTTTTTTCATTCAGCCGGCTTTTTCCATTTAGTACCGCGCGAGCGCTTGTCGAGGTCGGACCTATGTCGGTTGTTCTTGAATAAAATATAGAAATATTTCGTAAAATGTCAGTGTGTGGGACTGTCAATTGCTGTAAAAACGCTGTTAGTGTGCGTGTATGTGTTATTGCGATACTACGACCGACATAAGTTGATCCGTTGATAACGATCAATTGTTATTTTTATTGATAACGGTCAATTATTGTTGTTGCTGGCCTAAGAATTGTACCAAATGTTGCTGGCCTAAGAATTGTACCACATCATTGTCATCTTGTTTTACCTTATTTATTTGGAGGTTATGCTGTAGGATGTGGATTGCATATCTAAAGTTATCTATCCTAATTAAAAAACAACAAGGCAACTTTTTTTGGTGAAACCGTCCAACGACTAAATGTAATTATGCCTATGATTTTTTTAGATTATGACTAACTTGCCGACCCGCCGACAGCTGCGCTTGCGTTTTTACGTTATTTACTAGTTTATGTTTTATAGCCTTTTTCGATCATTTTACTATCCAATACTGAAATCATATTTTAAATCGGACCCGCGGTTCCTGAGTAGCACGTTCAAACAAATAAACAAGCAATCTCCTCAGCTTGATAATTGTAGTATAGATTTCCATAATATTTATTACAAAGAAAATATTCCGTAATTTTTTGTTCTTATTTTTACCGAGTATCCAATATGTAAACAATAAATAATGTACCTTTCTAATAAATATATTATTTATTGTAAACATTAAATAATTGTACCTTTCTAATAAATACAGGGCGTCCCAAAGTTATGGGCCATGGAGGGGAAGTACCTTAAATATCGTAGATAGTGAATTTTGCTCAAAGAAGACTTCATTTTATTTTTAAAAGTTAGTAATTCTGGATTCATAGATTTTCTAAAAATTACTTGCTTTGTCTGGGAATCGAACCGACTTACATGTAGAAAAAAAAACTCTATTTTTATGATACCAATCGAAAGAATAGCTAAAAAATAATAACTCTGCTTAAGTAACATAGTATTTTAAAAGAAAGGAACAACGTGAAATTAATTATTTTAATCAAATAAAAAACATGAAACATTTTTTTTGTAAATTAATTAATTAAATTACTTACTTTTTTTTAAATAAAATGAAGTCTTCTTTGAGCAAAATTCACTATCAACGATATATATGGTACTTCCCCTTCATGGCCCATAATTTTGGAACGCCCTGTATATAAAATAACACCCCTATTCACGTTCCCACTGCTGGGATAGGGACTTCTCTCTTGACGAGATAGATTAGGCCTTAATTCACCACGCTGGCCAAGTGCGGGTTGGTTTTTTTTTTAATATATAAATGAAATATTTTCAAATAAGTTCGTAATAAAATAAAAATAAATAGTTTATCAAAATAAAAATATAATGGGAATTATTCAAGATGACATATGTAGATAAATGGATATTCTACATCTGTGTATGACATATGTAGATAAATGGATACCAATAAATATAAAAATAAATATAAAGTTCGAAACTACAAAAATAATACCTAAACATAATTAAAACCTTCATTAACGAAACTTTTATTTATTCAAACACAAATATACCATCTAACAAAACAAGCAACTTAAATATAGGTAATATAATTTATTTGTTTTGTTATAATTAGAATTTGTATTTAGTCCGTTCAATTTAGACTTTCGAACTTACATAAAGTCCCAACATTCGACAAAAAAAAACATTTAATTACAAACCTACACACCAAATTTCAGAAGAATCGGTTTAAAAATGAGCCCATAAGATGAGATGAATGAGGACATTTAACTTCAATAAGACTATTTTCAGTTTTATTCTTATATATATAATTATTAATCATGAATGTTTTAATTTAAAATTATGTACCTACTTAATTGATTTCAAATAATCAATCAGATTTAAAATAAATATTGATATTATTAAGATAAAACATAATTGATTCAAATATTGAAATAAAAATATCCACCATTTTGAATTTAGGAAAATATATTAAACTCCTATCAATTAAATAAAAACATTAATATAATAATTATTTCGGAATGAAACTGAAAAAAAATCCACTCAATAAAATGGAATTTATTCGATGCCATTTTCTACAGATCTAAAATAATTATTAGTATATTTGTATGTTTTAGATCGACGAAGTATCAAGATCATTTAGTATTTTTCATAGAATTCGCGTGACGCGCCGGTCACGTGGTGCATAAAATATCCAATTTCGCAAAACTTCGTAACGTCACAAGGCTCTTAAACCAATATAGATCATTGTAACATGGTCGTAAGTCGTAACGCTGTTCAAATATTGAACATTGCTGTTTGCTTTGGTTAAACTTACAGTAACTTCGCTTTATGTTCTGGGGTATAAATAACAGTTTTAAATTTGGATAAATTAGAGTTAAATAAGAATACGCTAAAATATATATTTTATATATAACTACATACTCGTAGTATAAAACAAAGTCGTTGTCTGTCCATCCCTAGTATGCTTCAATCTTAAAAACTTCGCGGTCGATGTTGATGCCATAGAATGGAAATGAGAGTTCTTACTCTTACCCCATCCTGGATTTCTAAAATCAGTAATCTACGATTATGTGGCAAGATTGCCACGCTTGCTGGGGTAATGTTATTTTCGTGATTTTCTTCTTGAACAGTTTAAACTCTTTGCTCATTCTGTAATGAACTGGCAGAATAGGTTTTAGTTTTAGTCGTGTCCGCGGCTTCAGCGATACCGCTTGTCTGATTGTCTGTGGTCCGTTCGCGCTCCAGACTCAGGATATTTTTCATTGCTTACATTGTGCACTATTGATTCAACAAGTAAGTTTTAAAAATAATAGTAAATATTTTTCAAAGTTGAGTCTGTTAATTATCTTGCTTAAAAATATACTGCATTTAATCATATATTTTTAACTTTTGTGGCGATACTGAAAGTTGAAGATAAGTAGGTACTAAGTACAGTTATAGTCTGTGTTGTATAAATGTATGAAGTCATTAAAACATAAAATTAATAGAATAAATCTTTAATAATTTATTTTTTCCAGTTCAGGTAAGTTCATCAAAACACTTTAAGTACCTAACATAAAATGATAGTTTTCGTGCACGGCGTTGCCCGCTTAGTTTCAATAAAAAAAATGAAATCAATGCAATAAATCATTAACAACACTTCAAGAGCATTGAAACACTTTTACCGGCTCGTGCTAAATGGAAACAAATTGAATAGAGGCTTCTGTTGGGGAGGCCCGTGCCCAACAGTGGGACGTAATATGGGTTGATAAGACGATGATAAATAAATAACTAAATTCAAAAACATTAAGCTATATAAATTCCCATTTTCAGCCAATTTCTGAGTTGCTCTGTTAGCGTTTCTGTTATAGTCCAGATGGGTTGGTGATCGCTGTAAGTCAGTCTATTGGGTATTTATATATATTTACCCCGTAGTGGGTTTGACGTTACCCGTAGGGTTGGGGTGGTACTACTCTTATGCTGGCATACACGGCACACCTTTACGTTATTAGTGAAATACTAAATTTAGCCTGAACATCAATTAACCTTTGATAGAATTGAAAGCGTCTTCCAAGATGCAGTTTCGGAGACTCTACATCTACAGCGTAAATCTCATAGAGCCCTAGATTTTGCCCTATTCATGATTCTAAGTAAATAAAATTATTGTAGAAAATACGCTTATTTATTGGGCTCATGATCTTAGCATTATTCAAGGAAATATTAGATTTCTGTGACTAAGGAAACATTTTTTGTAAAATTTCTAATTTTATGCTTTTGTCAGTTTTGCTATTCCGCGGAGATTGCAACTAGGGTAATGTCTCGATTGAGACCGTCGATCACGTTCACTTGACGCCAACGTCCGGCCTTGCACACTAATGATTGTTTGAGAACCGCACGGTGCCAACGTTAATACCATAAAGGTATCCTCTTGCATGTGAGCCGTGTTAAAGGGGTGATGATGATGCTCTTACTTACAGCTCTCTATATCTTATGGCTCCTTATGATGATGTATTTTGTATTTGTATTTTAGGATAGTAAATGAAAATTTCAGCTACCTCAGGCTTATAGCCTCTCCGGAATAGTGTTGGCTAAATGGGACTCAACTTTCATTTCGTGGGCATTGGGTTCAAACCCCGACACACATCTCTGGGTTCTCGCTTCTTTAGTAGAAATCTTAACAGTTCCTTCATATTCATCCTCCTCATAATTGACATTTAACTGTAAGAATTTTGATAAATCTAACGCGAGCTACCAAACTCGAGATCAAAACGTTGCAATAATATAAAGTGCCCATGAAATGCTAAAACGCCACACGAATAACAATGCACCTATACACGAGCACGAGCAAAGATGCATGATATTACGTAATGTTTGCGAAATATTGACAAAGCCCTTAGAGACTGTGACCTGGACATTAGTAGTTTGCTCGTGTCCACTGAGTGGGTCCACTTTGTAAACTGCACTTTTCTACTACTGCATCATAGTTTATAGAAAATTGCGGGAAAGTGTAAAACGCGGGCGAAGCCGCAGGGAGGGAAGCTGTTATGATATAAAAATGCATTGATAAAATTTAGTTTAGTTTGAATTAAACTTATTTTTATTTAATTAAAATTTGAATAAGTATAATAAATAAATATTGCAAGAAAATGCAATCCTTTGCAGATGTCGTCAAAAATATTCATAGTTTAGGTACTAAATTATTCAATTGTAATTATGACAATTATTGTTCATTTATTATGTTGTTATCTACGAAATTAATCCTCCTTATTGCATTTACATATTTTGTTGTGTTTATCGTACAAATATAATCGGTTATTGTATGTAAATTACAATTATAATTATGTATGTGTTTATCAGTGAACCTTTGGTTAATGACCTAAGGACGTTCACAGGGTTCACAGGACTATGTATGAATGCAATCTCCTCTATAACCTCAGCTATAACCACTAGACACGTCAGACGGCTGTAGCAGCCTAGCGTCTTTAAGTATCGGAAACCCGCGATTTTGCCTCGCGACTCTCCGTCTATCACAGTAACATAAGTCGCGCAAGTTAGCGACTGCGACATTGCTGAATGAATCTGAGATTTCTCAATTGTCAGTTTTCTGACGACGATTTGAAATCACGATTGCTAGAAGAGTCGGTAAAACTGAATCGCTCCCTGTGCTCGTTCTTCCAAAAAGTGCTTAACTATTTTTTTAAAGTGATCAGTGTCAGACCGTTCTACGAATGGTACCACTCTATCTTATACCGTGGGTGTCGTATAATTACAAATATAGTTTATATAATCGGGTCGTATGGGTTGTTATGATAACGAAGTGTGAATATTTAGTCCCTACATTTATCTTTCAAAAGACTGCAACTCGTAAAACTTCGATCGTAGACATCTATAACTTATCGCATGTCTACTATATTATCCAAATACTAAATGTATTCTAGGGTTCATAAAAGCACCAGGCTATGAGTCAATGCCACAACAAGACATTTCAGATTATCCAATGATTCAGGGACGCTCTGTATAATAATTTTCCCTCTTTCCGTAAACGCCATCCGTTTCACTCCTTATTCCTGTCATCATTTGTTATGATTACGTATTATATTATGGTACCGAAATTTCGTTAAATGAAAAAAAACCTCATAATTTTATCAGTTACCGACCGTAATGAATCGTAAACATATTTCCTGCCTCAATAAAGGGTTCTGACCTTTATAAAGACCCTATAATCTGACCTTAATAAATAACACCCAGTGAAATGACCTGAATATTTCAGTTTACTTACTTTCCGCTTACGAATCTTATTTGAGCACCGCAGCCTAAATATTTAAAGGCCATTTAAAACGATCACGGTTATGAAAATATACACCGACACCGAAATATACGATTTAATCTGGAAAAATACCAATGTTTACGATAACATAACGACAATCTCCATTAGACAAACATGAGAATATATTGATTTCTTCTACAAAATCTGTCATTACGACCTGGTTAAGTATAAATAGACTGAATCGGCGGAGACCTTGCTAGAAATAGTACAATCAAATCATTTAAAAAAAAATTGTATCCACATCTTAGCTCTACAATAAGTTAACTTCACGTAGAGACGTAGAGTGTAGGACTAATTGTACCACCCCGTACAATTAGTCCGCCACTATACGGCGAATGAGATTAAATAACCGTGTTTAAATAAAGCCATATACCTACCCTAATTCCTAAGATGTAATGCCCTTATTTGTAGGATGGAAGTGGGAGTCCGGATTGTCGGCATTTTCCTCAGGATACTGAACTTCCTAACGTACCCCCTGTTCTGGCTGTGCGCGCGGCGTTGCCACTCCGTGCCTGCACCTACCAACCCACTGCTGTTGTACAGTGTCAAGGAGTTGGCTGAGGTGATACGGAATGGAGAGGTGAGATTGTGCTCCAAATGGCAACGTAACACCTTTTACTCTAGAAGCTGGTGGTCCATATGGCAACGTCGCTTCTTTTTCTCTAGAAGCTGTTAATACTGTATTGCCTGTCTTTATTGCAGTAAGCTCTATTGTCTGTATTATGATTTTGATTTAAAAAGCTGTTCATTTCTATTGTGTAGTATTTTGTGCAAGTTGTTCCCTCATAAATTATTTTGTAATACTTAAATAATGGAACGAAAGTGGCAATTAAATAACAGACATTAATCAGATGTGTAGCTACTTCTTGATTTGTAATTATACTTTTTTCCTTAGCACACGAGTGAAGAAATAGTCACCGCCTACATAGAAAGAGTAAAAGATGTAAACCCTCTCCTAAACGCAGTTGTAGAAGAGCGGTTCCAGGCGGCGTTGGAAGAAGCCAGAGCGATAGACAAGAGGATAGTTGAGGCGAGAGAATCCGGCGGGATTGAGGAACTGGTGGAAGGGAAACCGTTGTTGGGAGTACCCTTTACTGTTAAGGAGAGCTGTGCCCTTGGTGGTTAGTGGAAATGTGTTTCAATAATAATTGTAGGCTTTTCTGGCAGCATACAGTCATGGTCACCGCTATTTACGTGCGATTGCTCTAATAGTAAAGGCAAACATCGTGTGGAAACCTTGATGCTCTGAGAACTTAAGTAAGTCCTCGCGAAAAATGAATAGTGTCATCCTCTTGCCTTTTTCCCACATTGTGTAGGGTCAGCACAACATGCATTTTCCTCCCACTTTCCTCTGTCAGCTGTCATATATACATTCTTCTTTCTTACACATATCATCTTTCACTCAGTTCATCCATCATTCCTTTGGCCTACCTCTCCTTACATACCCATTAAGGTCTCATACCCATCTTCTCTCATACTGACCACTCTTCTCGTCACATTACTTTCATGCCTTCTTATAAATTCCTTATAATAGATAAATATACGTAGGTATGTCGTACTCGGTGGGATGCGTGGAGCAGCGCGGGCGGCGCGCGGCGGCGGACGGCGGCGCCGTGCGGGCGGTCCGGCGCGCCGGCGCCGTGCCGCTGCTGGTCTCCAACACGCCGGAGCTGTGCCTGGGCTGGGAGACCACCAACCTGCTGCGCGGACGGACCAACAACCCATATGACCTGAGTCGGACCGCCGGCGGATCTTCAGGAGGAGAGGTAACATTCATTCAACCTTCATTATTCGCACTGCTAAAGTCTGGAATGCGTTGCCTGCTGCTGTTTTTCCTGAATCCTACAATCTGGGTCTTTTCAAGACAAGAGTGAATAGGTACCTTCTAGACCCTTGCGATCCATCTTCGACCACATCGACACTTTCCATCAGAGATTGTGGTCAAGCAAGGGTCTACCATCAATAAAAAAAAAAAATTCTTACATCATTCATCTCAATGTTCTCCGGTTGAAGGATGATATATCTTTTGAGTAGTATATTGGTTAATACTCTAGTTAACTTTAGTCTAATTGCTTTGAAATCTGTTCCATCCTATGTATGAAAAGTCATACCCAAACACACAAAGTTACCTAACTTCGAAATCATAGGTATTTATCGTGGTTGCATTGCATCATGTAAAGTAGACGATGAAAACTCCTAATGTGCAGTTTTCCATTGTAACATGTGACATGGAACAATAGGTACTTATTAATAATACCTACTTTAGTTCCAACAAATAATAGAAACCATAAACACAATCTATTCCAATTCATAAAATATAACAGAAACAACATTTTCATCCTAACTTCATATTTTATATGTATGTGTGCATTAGGATTCAATTTTAGTATTCCAATCACATGTATTTGCGCAGACAAACTAATTATAATTGATTTTTGGCTGAGCTCATTCAAATTTAGATCTATGTATCGTACAAGAAACATTTTATATTCAACCAAGTCGAAATGTCATTATAAATCAATTAATATAATTTGCGTTCTATACGGAAGAAAACTTCAACCTAACCAAACTAGCTTATCCACGAAGATAGATAAATCACTTCACTTATTGACTACCTCGCGACCTCCGTGGCGCAGCGGGCGACTGTCCGCCTGTGACGAAAGAGGTTGCGTATTTGATTCCAGCCTCGGGACAAACATTGGTATCTACTAAACATAGAAAACACCCAAAATACCCGGAACAAATATTTGCAACCTCTTACGTCACGCAGGCGGTCAGTCGTTCGCTGGGCCACAGAGGTCGTCATTATTAAACTATAAAAAGATTTTAAACAATAGGTACAAACCTACGTTAAATGCTGAAATACTCACAATAACATAAAACGGTCCATTCTGATGTCAGTTCCCTACTCAATGCCGCGCCATGTTTGTCTAAGCGTGCTAAGTAACGTTGTATTTGCGTATTTGCTCTGCCTTTACCTTGTGATACAAATATTACGACATTTTGTATCTTGGCTTCACGATTTTACGCGGATATGGAAGTTATTTAAACGGTCAATTATGTTTAGTGTTGTAATATGTTAGCTAATGACGTAGGTAAACATCTTGGTCCTCAAGTAACAAAAACATACAACAAAGCATAGCCCAAAATACTAAGAGCCTGATTCACCGGTTACCAAATTTATTAAATTTGACCATCGGTTATAGAGTTAGGGAGGAACATACATAAGTACAGAAAAAATCAAAAGCTTCAAAGAAGTTTCAGTATCATATTGAGCCTATTAACACAATATGTATCTCTAAAAATAAATTAACTTACTCCTTGACCGACCCTTACAGATTTATTATTAGTTTAGATATTATGACATTTCGTTTGCAGGCTGCATTGCTCGGCGCCGCTGCGTCTCCGTTCAGCGTGTCGTCTGACATCGCGGGCTCCATTAGAATACCGGCCGCTTTCTGTGGGGTCTTCGGGCATAAGCCGACACCTGGTAATGATATACTTTATCTAATAACTGTCACTTATTACCACAGAAAAATACCACTATGCCATCGCGCTGTTTTCAGTTTTTTCAGTGGAATGGTACCAGGGGTACTCAGCTGGATTATTTTTGTTTCCACGTTTTTTCCAATTAAAAGTCGAATCCTTAATGATTTACCCTATCCTACCTATCTATTTAGGTTTGGCGACACGGATTTTTTTAAATATGTTTTAGTATCAGTTATTGGTTCCGCACTCATGTATAGTTTGTGACGTTCCAGGTATAACGTCTATAGACGGCCACAACCCGACGCTGAGCGACCCGCAGTTCGCGCAGTTCCTGGTGACGGGCCCCATGGCGCGGCGCGCGGCCGACCTGTCCCTGCTGCTGGCCGTGATGGCGGGGGAACGCGCTTCCAGCCTGCGTCTGCACGCGCCCGTCGACCTCAGAGACATCACGGTAACTACATCACTATTCATTTATTAATTGATACAGATTAACACCCATATTCTTAGTTGTTTTCTCCACTCAACTCAACCTCACTTGAGCAAATTCGTATCTGAGAATACGACAAAAACGTCCTCAACTTAAGATTTTTTTTCAGCTCACTTCAAGTTCGAGATATAATAATAAGGTGGGAACTGTCAAACATAAGGTACCTACCTCATAACCAACCTTGAAACTCCTACAAGACCACGACTTGTTTATTTTTGAGTGGAGGAATATTATGAGGAAACGACTAAGAATATGAGTGTTAGTCTGGAAAATCACAAAGATTAGATTAACACGTCATCACTCTATGCCGTCATCACGTCATCTCTATAGTTGTTCCGTGTGTCGCAGGTGTACTACATGACGGAGGGCGCAGTGTCCGCGGCGCTGGTGCCCACGTCCCGCGCCATCAAACACGCGGTGGTCAGCGCCGCGCGCTATCTGAGGGACTGCGGCTGCACGCTGAGCGAGGTCACTACACGACACTAACTGACTCCCTTGCCCGCTTCATTTTTCTCACCTTTTAAACCTGCTACAAATATTTCAAGATTTAGGCTAACGTTTTTCAAAATCAAAAATACTTAATTGTACACAGATATAGACATTTTAAACATTTAACAAATAAAATAACATTTAATGGGTGTGCTTAACCCTTAAAGAGTTTTCTAACAGCAAACCTGGACATAAAGAAATAAAACATTTACAAAGTGGGGAGATAGTGAACATAACTACCTTGATTAGAAAACTTAGTTTTTGTTTTGTCTTATTACAGGAAAAGTTTAAGGAATTAGAAGACTCGGTGGAGATCTCGATATCGGTATTTTTCTCTATGAAGGACATTCCCAACATGCTCGCCGACCCCGACAATCCTAAGGTAAACTTCTTTTTTAATAAATCATAAATGTTATATATGGTTCAAAGTAAGCTATCGAGTCCGTTTGCTTTTTCTTTTTGAGTCTCAATAGCTCAATAGATCCGTGTATTCCCACTTGTCCTATTGAGTAATTCTGTTGGAATTACTCAACTAAACAGGTGGGAATAAAAGTCAGATGTAAAGCATAGTCCTTTAAATCACAGAACTAATGGGAAAAAATCCCAGTAGTTCTGTCAACAGAACAAGTGGGAATAAACGGACAGATCTCTTCAATACTTTTTAAATATAACAAATAAGTTGTGACAGCTAGCTCTACAAACTGCTTTAAAAACAGACTCGACCACTGGTTACGCACAAATAAACTACAGATGACAAGAAATAAACAATGACTGTACCTTCCAACACTGTGACATAGACACATCAGGATCTAAGCTGCTCGTCTATAATAAAACAATAATAATAAGTTTGCTCTAATATAACTTGTAACATTTCCAGCGCGACAAGTCTCTGCTAACGGAGGTGATAAAGTGCGTGTTCGGCTCGGCTCGGCGCTCGCTGCAGGCGCTCGGGTTCGCGCTGATCGCCGGCACGCGCCTGTTCGTGCCGCGCCACAGGGAGCGCCTCTACCGGCGCAAGAAGGAACTACTGGCAGACAAGATCACTGTGAGCTCAAAGTAGTAAATAGCAGAGAAATATTTTTTGAGTTTAAGAGGCCGGCGACACGACGAATTGCCCATACAAACGAACACCAAAATTATTTGTAATTTGTTAGAGGTACCGTAAATGATAACTCCAACGGTGTTGAATCGCAACTGATTTTATTGTGAAAACTTATTACTAAAGATACATTGATACGGAAGTTACATAGCACGTAGGATAGAATCTTACGATAGGTTAATAAGGAAATTACAAAGCACGTATCTATCGAAGATACGCGCTTATTGCAAACATCATGATCTCACGTAAGTCATGCAAAATCTAGGTTTTGAAGTAAGCTGGCTGGCGGCTTACTTCCTGGTCAAAAGGTTACAATCTTATATGATATTATTACAATATAAACTAGGTATATAAATTATAGATGAAAACACATTGTACTTAGGTACTTCGTACATCCTGGCCACACAAAAGAGACACAATATTAAAACGATGAATTTATCTAATGAATGTAACTAGTAGGAGTGAGTAAAGAATTTAACGACAAGATTCAAAGACTTATCCTTAACACCTTAATCTAAGTCTTAATGTCTTTATCTGTTATCACTATATTTAAACGGTTCTATTATAACACATCACATCACACTGTCGGGATCTCTATCCCGTTGTTATATCGCACATCACACACTGCTTGCTGTTGTGAGGCCTGGGGGCCTCCCACAAGGGCCGCCGAGCTGACTACCTGGATGCCTGACCCAGGTACTGCTGCTGCTCGCCGCGCCTTCCTCCTTCGTCGTATGACGTATGCCTAGTCAGTACATTGAGCGATACGTTTGGGCCTTTATATTTTCATTACTCTTTACTACACAACCTTGACCTAAGTATCCCATTGCCGGTCAATGTCACCATCTGAATTTCGCTGTCAGCACAAAACTGCGCACTGAGCATTTGCCGATGCATCATACATAATTACCACTTATCATTGTTTTGTAATATGATCCATCATTCTTGGCAGGTCAATGCCTAGGTATTGCATAAGTTTTCTTTGTGATTAATGCTCAACTTGCAAATCGCTACTGTTCTACTTGTATCTGATGTATTTTGTGACGCATACTTTCTTTGTGCTGCGTTATGGACTTTTGTTCTGTTTGTATATTTTCTCAATGTCCTTCTCGTATTGCAAATGAGTCATCAAGGACACCGATTAACGCGTAGCCACATAACCCACTCCATTTATCAAACCTCTCTTTTGCCGTTTATTGAATTTATTGTTAGTTAAGATTGTATTATAGTGTTCAATTTCTAATATCTCCTGCCGTAACTGGTCAACGATACCCTTGTATTGCGGCGGAAGCGGTGCTAATGACGAAGTTAAGTACTGGTTTAAATGGGAAACGTAAGTTTAATTATTGTTTAAACCAGTCCAGTATGACGACATATTATTAAAATAAACTACGAGCTTCCACTCGTCCCGAATAAGATTCATATTGGCAATTATTTCAAAGTAAATATATATTTTAATTTTAATCTAATTACGAGTAAGTAAAATTATAGGAACTACTATAGGAACTCTTACACATCATCATCACTTAGCTCGGCAGCATCATGATTTTTCTTTACAGGTAAGACTGAAAGTTTTAAGCAGGGTCTCCTAATAATTCCGTTTTTCGTTTTGACAGAGGCAACCCGAACGCGTCCATCGCTCCCAGGGTGAACGTCAGTCACCCTTCCCATGAGCCACTTCCCGGGTGGCAAATTTTCCTCCTTTATAATTACAATGTCATCTATTTCTATGTTTCTGGATGGTGTCTTCCACTTAGACCTTATTTGTAGTTGATGAAGATAATCCGACGACCATGCCTTCCATATATCCTTATTTAATGATTGCACCATTTGCCATCTGGTGGTCAGATTAACATGTTCAGGATCAGGCGGTGGCCTTGATAACAAAGAACTTCCAATCAGGAAGTGACCAGGGGTGAGGTATAAGTCGTCCGGACTTTCGGTGAGGGTGATCAGAGGTCTCGAGTTTAGACAAGCTTCTATCTGATGGAGTACCGTAATGAACTCCTCGTATGTGAGCTTCTGATCTCCTACGACTCTCTTCAAGTGGTACTTCATCCGTCTAACTGCTGCCTCCCACAATCCACCCGCGGAAGGATATGCCGGTGCATTGAAATGCCATTGTATTTGCAGATCCGTTTCTCTATTAACGACGTCTGGATTTATGCTCCGAAGGATTTCTTCGTACTCTTTCTTCAGTACTCTGTCCGCTCCTACAAAATTCGTGCCATTATCACTATAGATGTGGCTAGGCGTGCCACGGCGCGAGCAGAATCGAGTAAGCGCAGCAATGAATCCTGGAGTGCTAAGATCCGACACTAATTCTAAATGTACTGCTTTCGTCGACATACACACGAAGACACACACGTATCCCTTCAGAGTCCTGACTCCACGTCCTTTGTTTGCCTTTATATCAAAATGTCCTGTAAAATCGATTCCTGTGCGAAAAAAGGCTCGTGGACATTGAGTTACCCTTGATTCAGGGAGGTCCGCTAAGATCTGCGGTTTACTGTGATCGCTATGTCTCTTACATTTAACGCACTTGTTGAGTTCACGTTTCACCGTCCGTAGTCCACTAATTATCCAAAATCTATCCCTTATGTAAGCTAAGGTTAGACTAGGACCCCCGTGAAGCGTAATTCTGTGAGCTTGGTTGATGACTAACTCTGTGAGACGGCTGTGACTTGATAATATCATAGGATTTTTAACCGACTGGTTAAGAATCGAATTATTAAGTCGCCCGCCCACTTTTAATAATCCATCTTGTATGAATGGATTTAAAGATAAAAGCTTACTACATCCTTTCAGTGGTTTATTCTTCTGTAAACGCTCAATCTCTTCTGCAAATTCAAAACTTTGGACTGTCTTCACGATTAAATTACAGGCATGACTCATTTCGCTAATCGTTAGATAGCTTTGTTTATTTATTCGCTTGTTACGCAACCACTTTACGAAACGTAAGAGCCACCCGACTCTAGTTGTAACGCGATGTAATGACTCACACTCATTCAATAATCTTAAAATTAAATTGTCTTTTGTACGATCTAAGGCTGTATTTACACTAATCTTTTTGACGTCAATGGAGGGAGATTGGTATGTCTTTGTACCAAGTCGATTAGCGTCAAATTTCTGAAGCCATGTAGGGCCTTTCCACCACAATGAGTGATCCGCTAGCTGGGCAACACTCAGCCCTCTTGTCGCACAGTCGGCGGCGTTTTCTTCTGAACGCACATGATGCCATTTCGTCGCTGGAATTACTTTAAGGATGGACATTACTCTGTTGGCTACAAATGGTTTCCACTTATTGACACCACCGTGTATCCATCCCAGAACAATCATTGAATCGGTCCAGGCAAACATGTCTATGTGCTTTTCAGAGAACGTACTTAAGACTCTTTCCATCAGCCGAGACAAGAGTAGAGCCCCTGATAGCTCTAATCTCGGTAAACTGAGCTTGTTTTTGACCGGTGCCAGCTTCGTTTTTGCGGCGACCAGTCTCGATGTGTACTCACCCTCTTCATTAATGGTTACTATATAGATCACGCATGCGTAAGCTTTTTCTGACGCATCACAAAATCCGTGTATTTGAAAACCATTATTTTTATTTCCTAAATGTCTAGGTATTTCTAGTTGATGTAGGTTTTTGAAGTCTGTTTTCAATAGATGCCATTCTCTGGTAAAGTCCTCGTTTAATGGTTCATCCCAAACATTTATAACTTCTAACCATGTTCTCTGAAATAAAAGTTTCGCTTTTATCGTAAGCGGTGAAATCCAACCTAATGGATCAAATATCTTTGAAATATGAGATAATAACCGTCGTTTCGTTAACTTCTCATCATCCTTTATTTCTGTAAACTTATCTTGATATGTAAATGTATCCGTGCTTGGCTTCCAGCTAATTCCAAGAGTTTTCTTGGAATCTCCGCTCTTGAAATGAAGTGGAGATTCTTTACTTTCTTCCGGTAAATCCTTGGTGAGCTTCGGTGTGTTACTCGACCACTTCCGTATATTCATTCCGCATTCACTCAAAATAGAAATTATTTGTTGTTGCATGTCTCGAGTTCCGTCAATCGTTTCACCTCCTTCTAGTAAATCATCCATATAAAAGGACTCCTGTAACGGCCTTATCGCTAAAGGATATTTATTCGTCTTACTATAGTCCCTCGCGATTTGTGTAAGGGTCCTCATGGCAAGGTACGGCGCCGATTTTGTACCATACGTTAGGGTCGTAAGGGAATACACGCCGATTGGTTCCTGCGATGACGGTCTCCAGACGATACTCTGCAACGATTGATCAGCCTTTCGTACAAAAATGGTCCTAAACATTTTTTCTATATCCGCGGTTATGACGTATTTATGATGACGCCAAGTCAGGATAAGAGTTTGTAGGTCCTTTTGCAAATTAGGACCCCGCTCCATTAGGTCATTAAGGCTTTTTCCGGTAGACGTTTTTGATGATGCATTGAAAACAACACGTAGTTTAGTTGTCGTTGAGTCAGCTCTAAAAACTCCGTGATGCGACAGATAGCACGAATTTATATTGTTATTTTTCACACGTTTAATGTGCCCTAGTTCCTCATTATCATGCATGAATTTTTTGTAATATGAATGTGTAAAAGTGCAAGCCGCAGCACAAAATTCGTGCTCGCCTGACTTTATATTATTAAAATTATTATGATTACTATCAGGAAACGGCTTCCTTGGAATAAAACTACTATTACTATCCGACCGAGAGGAATGAAATTTTAGGGGCTGTGGCAGCGTTTTCTTATCCTTCTCTCCCATTGGTAGTAGCTCTAATGATATAATCTTGTTTTCTAAAAAGTCCATTAGCTCTTTAATCGTAGGTATCTCTCGCGGCGCTTTGCGAGTTTTTCTTAATTCGACTAATGTTTCGGGGTCGAGTTTTTCACAAATGTGATGGGCTAATATGGGCCCCCATGTTTTTGCGTCGATCCCGAGATTCTTTATAGCGTTAATGGTTTCCATGGAGGTGTCATATATACGTTTTAAATCTTTCGACGATTGCTTGGCGGCGCTAGATTGGTTTAAGAACAATTCAATATGCTTTGTAAACAACACTTGAGGGTTATTGTACCTGTGGTTTAAGAGCTCCCACGCAGTCTCGTAATTGGCGGCTGAAATGTGGAGATGTTGGATGAGCCGTTCTGGCTCTCCCCTTAGTTTACCCTTCAAATGCTGCATTTTCTGGCAGTTTGTTAACAGGTGGCTGTTATGAATGCTCTCGGAGAAAAGATCTAAAAATGCTGGCCATTGAGTATAGTTACCCGAAAACGTCGGTACTTCTAGCTTCGGCGTTGACTGATGAAGATGTACACAGGACGCTCGTTTTTCGTTCAGGGCTCTCGTTATAGCATTAAAGGATTCCTCGTAGTATAAAAATTCATCCTGGTGTTCCACATCTGATCCTGCCAGGATTTTTATCCAATGCTGGTAGGATTTAATATCCTCCCATCTCTTATGCACACGCCTCAATTTATCCTCAAACTCCCAGTCTGCCCTAATGTTCTCTACCTTGAAACTGTTTGTGTAGCGACTAAATGATCTAAAGAGTGTGCTTAGACTCTTCTGCAATTCAGCGGCTAGCTCCATGGTTATAATATATATAGAAAGATCTTACTTGGTTTCGCAGGATACTTTCCGGTGTCCCAATTGTCACTGAATGGAAACACTGCTACGTGAAACGCGACGTAGACTCTCAAGCTAATGATTTCAGTTCAGTTAGCGCTACTGCGGATTTATACTGAACCCAGCAAGTAGAACTGAACGAAACACAATACACTATTCCAGTTCAGTTAGCGCTACTGCGGATTTATACTGAACCCAGCAAGTAGAACTAAACGAAACACAATATACTACGGTGAAACACGGCACGGCGTAGTATATCTTATAGGATAACGATAGTCACGGCCGTTATCCTTTTGTCCTTCGATAGACAGTGAGCGCGACTTCGGATTTATACAAGAGATCCGGCTCGAAGAATGTTAGAGGTACCGTAAATGATAACTCCAACGGTGTTGAATCGCAACTGATTTTATTGTGAAAACTTATTACTAAAGATACATTGATACGGAAGTTACATAGCACGTAGGATAGAATCTTACGATAGGTTAATAAGGAAATTACAAAGCACGTATCTATCGAAGATACGCGCTTATTGCAAACATCATGATCTCACGTAAGTCATGCAAAATCTAGGTTTTGAAGTAAGCTGGCTGGCGGCTTACTTCCTGGTCAAAAGGTTACAATCTTATATGATATTATTACAATATAAACTAGGTATATAAATTATAGATGAAAACACATTGTACTTAGGTACTTCGTACATAATTATTTTATTACTTTTGTATGGGGAATACCTACCTATACTTCATTATCTTAGTAAGATTCCTAAGTTTTCTCTTATTTTGTTGTATGTATGTATCATTTTATGTTTTTCTAAATTACTCATAGGTTAGACAGGCATATAGACATTTATATGCGAAAGATAATAATTGGATCGAAGTTTTTTATATTGTTTTTCACGTAGTCATTGTAATCTGTATGCTTTCCGAATGAATAAAATAAAATAAATAAATAAATTTGTCTAACGCCGGACTCTTAACTGCTAAGAAATCTAAAAGCTTCGGATTCCTACTATAGTAATTTATTAAGTACTAACTTTCCGCCCGCGGCTTCGCCCGCATTATGTTGGATTTTCCCGCGGTAAAATATAGCCTATGTTACTCGGGGATAATGTAGGTAGCTTCCCAAAGGTGAAAGAATTTTTGAAGTCGGTCCAGTGGTTTAGGAGCCTATTCGTAACAAACAAACAAATCTTTCCTCTTTATAATATTATATAGTATAGATGTAGTTTCAGAAATGTTTTAATTCTGTTTCAGAAAGTTTTGGGAAATAACGGAGTGCTTCTATACCCTGTGTTCAACGACGTAGCACATTATCACAATCAGGTAATCATTTCATATACCTAGACCTGCATTATATATAATTACCTACATTACAAAGATGGGATTTCCGGATTTACTCGAGTATGCAGGGGGACACCTACCCAGTTTCCTACATTATGTATGTATATGTATAAGGCCCCACGTGAAGGATAAAGAAAAAATACCACCTATCTCTGTTTATTTTAATTAGGTACACTAAAGTGATTCATTCATTCATTCCTGACTTGTCATTATGACAGTGACATATCATGACATTTCTTTGTTTACAAAAAATATTTCGGTTTACAGTTTGGAGTTTATTTGTTTGTCAGACAGCATTTAGAACCATATATACATATAAATCTTATACTGACGCGCTAACACCCCATTTAGCATCGTCGCCTACTAGAAGCATACTAGAATTCTTGGCCGATCTCTTCTTCGACTTCCGTTCGGGCATCAGACTGTGTCGTGTTTATTGACTGTTGAGTGTACCAATGGTCGTATAATGAGTAATGAAATGAGCTGATATATATTTGTGTTGTAGGTGTTCGGTCGCGCGTCGGGCGTGGCCTACACCATGGTGTGCAACGTCCTGGGCGCGCCCGCCACCGCCGTGCCGCTGGGACGGACCGGCCCCGGCCCACTGCCCGCTGCTATACAGGTTACATTTATTATAAAAACTGTCGTGGTTTTATAAATTCATATTGAGATAAACGGGAAATACACGAACCTTATTTACGTAGACTATTGATCAACCGTTTCGACCCAGAACGTGGTGAACGGACCGGCGAGCGCTCGTGATCCGTGTCCTTGCAGTGTCCTTGATCCTGAAGAAGTCCCACGTTCTGGGACGAAACGGTTGATCAATAGTCTACGTAAATAAGGTTCGTGTATTGCCCGTTTAGCTCAATATGAAGGTTAAATTTAGTTTATATTTTATAACTATAACTATTGTTTATATTTTACTTTAAAACTACTAAAATTATTCCGTAGTAAAAGATGTTTTGTAAAAAATGTAATATAGTGTTGTTGTTCCAGGTGATAGCCGCCCCGCATCAAGACCGGCTGTGTCTGGCGGTGGCTGAGGCCCTGGAGAAGGGCTTCGGAGGGTGGCAGCCACCGCACTGAGCCTAGACTTAACTACACTACCTAGGACATCTAAGCTTATTGTAACGCCTCTTTACAACCGTTGAAATTACATACATACAAATGAAAAACATTTATTGATAATTAAAGAATTACAAGTCAATAAATCAATCAGGGAGGCCCATGTCCAACAGTGCACGACCTATGGCTGAAATTATGGTGATAATGATGTTATTGGTTTACCAGTGTAATAATAATAATAAATTACATACTGGATTATGTTCTTTTATATTTCTAATCGTGAGAACCTAATAATGGCTCTATATTTTTTATTTTAGTTTATATTGTTGATGTTTTAGCCGTTGGTTTTCCAAATATTGTTAAATAAATAAAATTAATAAATAAATATGTAAAAACAAAAATATGTAGCTAACCACATTCTGCCACATCTCCCCCCTCTCCGTAACTGTCAAATCATATTTGAGGTCCCGCGGATACAACCGCCGGCATAAACATAAAGTTGACAATTATCCTACAAAATATCTGTAAAAATTTGAAACAATGCCCTGTGCTGAACGCCAAAAAAAAATTGTTTTGTTTCCGTTTAGAAAACGCTTTTTAAAAAACTGGAGTTTCATGTATTATACCCAAAAAGGTCTAAAGGTCACAAAAGCATATTAAAAAATGTTATTGACATCAACATTGTAGTTGTAAAACCACTTGTATGGCGATTTGTACTTATGTGATATAATTACATTTATTTAATAAAACTGTTGGTTTGTGAGGCACACAATTTCACATTTCTAATCAAAACATGTCTTTATATTAAAATATGTCATTTTTTTAATTAAATTAAATTTATACTTTTAATATGACATATTAAGTAAATGACATATTAACATTAATCCCCATAAATCATTAAATCTTTAACTACCTATTATTATTTGATATCGTCGTTATGCCTGTTATAAATTAACGTTGTTTCGTTCAATTAATTAAGTATTAAAGTGGTGATTTGTTAGACGAAAGTTGTTGATAAGTATAAATCTTAAGGACTCTATTTTAGATATCAATTATTCTATTCATATTTTTTGTGTAATTTTCAAGCTTTAATTCTCGACTATCGCAATTTTTGTTTATTTTAATACCTAGTGTATAAGAACCTACCTAAGTAGGGATTCCCTGAAAAAAATTGCGGACTAAATATATAATAGTATTAAGCGCATTTTTCAGAACGAGGAGTTTCCGGTTACGTTAAGATTATGAAAGCATGGTTTACGATAATCCTATCATATATTTTTGAATCTTGTACAATCCGAAGTTTATTGTAGACTTATGCATGTCCACAGTTCTGAAGTACTGGCATGTTTTTATGTATTACAAATCCAGTGTTTTCTTGCTTTACCTGAAGTAGTAGGTAAACCTATTATATTCCATCGAAATAGTGTTTAATAAAGTAATCTATACTAAATGTTAAAAGCTCTGTTTTATTGAAGGCGCTAAGCTCAGGACGCTGGTCCGATTGTTATATCTAGTATATAAAATACTAGCAGACCCGCCGAAAGCTTCGCTTGCGTTATCTACATAGTGTATCTTTGTAATTATAGAAAAATCAATGCCACTTTTTGTTGTAACTTTATGACTGAAGAACGGCCTACGATTGAGAGTTCGAGATTAGCGGCCCATAGACTAACGTTCATTCCTGCCGGAATGTACATTCCTTACAGAATGAACGCCAGTGTATGTGCAATAGCGAGAAAAAATGACGGTATGATAACCCCAGGATCCTTCCCGTCGCGAAGGACGCGACGCGCTCTGTGATAAGTTAGTGGCTGTTCATTTGTCCGGCGTGATTGAGCGAAATGATTAAATCCATAAAGATTATTCAAAATGACGCGCATTCCTTTTAAATGTCAACAAACGTCATAAAATGTCAGAATTCTAACCATCCACAGACACGCAATCTCTCGGTATGACTGACAAGATGCAAACTGACAGGAATGTACAAACGTGTGTATGGTCACTAAAGGATTGTTTTTCCGCATGCGGTGGCGTGTGGTGAAAATGTCAGAGGAAAGACCGTATGATTGATGTTAGTGGCTTCATCGGTTTTATTTTATCCCGTCGCTTATCTGTACAGTTTGACAGACGGGATAAGCCGGAAAGAATGAATGAACGTTAGTCTATGGGCCGCTATTGAGAGTGTTTATTCAGTTATTCACGCGGGTGAAACCGCGGGATACAAACCTAATTTATGGCACTCAGAAAACAAAGTGCCTTTTCAAAAATCGTCCTTAATTGTTTGATTATTTAACGAATGTATATAAAAGAACAACGATCGGGTTGGTTGCTGAACCCAAAACACTTCGATAGCGCGTTCTAGAGCTCGTTCCTTTTTGCTAGCGCCATCTATGAACGTGCCAATAGAAGTTTTCAAGAAGGGTGTAAACACAGAGCACATCTATACTTATAATATTACTACTAGCAGCCCCCGCGAACTTCGTCTCGCCATTTGCAACTATCTACATACTAAATTTCATCGAAATCGAATTTTCCCACGTAAGCATATATTTTCCCGTGGAAGTATGTATTTTTCCGCGGTAAAAAGTAGCCTATGTTAGGATTAGGATATTACATTACATTGACTCCCCCTCGTACCCCAGTGACGCTTACCTACATGGAGTCTACATCGCATGCTGGCTAGCTGAGCGCGGATAGCGACAACCTCTAGACTTTTTTCTAATACTTGCATTTTTAAACTCGTGATATCTTCCGAATGAAATGTCCGAATTGAATAATTCAAAAAGTAATAAAAAGGTATTAAAGCCGTCTTAATTATAAAGTAATTTATTTTGATAAGGATTAATACCAAGGTACAAATGAAGACCCTTTCATGAGGCGGCATATATAAATTAATATTTTAGAATAAAAAACTGCTTACTGTGACATAACTATAATATTTAGACATATGCTGTCGCGACATTTTTTGTAGATAATGATGAGTTCTTCAAAGTCGTAGTACATGATTTTGTTCTATCATCAATAGTTTTCGCAGCGCACGCGACGTAAGGAATTTTTCAGCTCATTTTTTTACACCTTATGTTACATTATTGGAGTTTTAGTAAGGATCACTAATTTTTTTTAAAATATAATATAGCCTATGTTACTCGGGGATAATGTAGCTTTCCAAAGGTGAAAGAATTTTTGAAATCGGTCCAGTAGTTTCGGAGCCTATTCGTTACAAACAAACAAACAAACAAATCTTTCCTCTTTATAATATTAGTATAGATAAAGAGGAAAGATTTGTTTGTTTGTACAAACAAATCTTTCCTCTTTATAATATTAGTATAGATTAGCTGCATGGACTGTCCTTGCGCGGCGGCTCAGCCATTTTAGTCTGTCTATCGCTAGTGCACAGTGGGGACGTATTTTGTTTTCGGGAAAAAATAAGACACACTTTCGGGAAAATATAAGACAGCTATCGTTTAAAAATAAGACAAGACTTAAGAGAGTAGTATTCCACCAGAGAGTATTATACCGCGTAATTATGTACCGAAACCAAAATATTATAGTGAGAAAAACTTACTAGATGCCGTAGAAAATGTGCTAAAGGGTAATTTAACTTATCGAGAAGCTGTATCTAAATATAATGTAGACAAATCCTTAATATGGAGAAGAGTACATAATTATATACATATACATGATTATTCGATCCACAAAAACGAAATTGTCATGAAACTGCCAAATCCAAAGCACAACAATAAAAGAGGTGCACTTTTGTTTGATATTGACCTAGAAAAGTATCATATTGATTAAAGAAAAATGTCTCATATTTTACCCCATTTTGATTTTTGTACGTCACTTCTAGCTATGTGGCTCTATATTCGATTTCTTGTTCTAATTGAGATCTCAATAATCAAGTAGTGTAAGTTTAACTATAATTTTGAAATAAGTACTTGTTTACCAAATAATAATAATACAAAGACTTATAGAAGTTAAGAAAGCATTTTTGAAGTGTTGATTTTTTAATTTTTTTTGATAAAAAATTTAATATTTGTTGATCTTTCTAAACTAATTTGTATTATTTTTACCCTTCTCTGTCTTATAATAACGTACGCAGTTGAATAAATCGTAAGCCGTAGGAACTGTATGCTGTCTTATATTTGGACTACGATGTTTCATATTTACCCCATAGTGGTGGAAAAATATGAGACACATACTTTATGTAAAAAGTCTAGTATTTTCAACCTTTATTAGGATATTAATAATAATGCAGAGTAGATTGAATGTCAGTCGATAGTTTTAACAAGTTCAGTAATTACATAACACTTTTTAAGAGCCTGAAAATGCAAAAGATGTGGTTTTCGTCTTATAATTACCCCGCCTGACCCTATGCTTACGCGGAAAAAATCGATTTAGAAATAAATTTAGTATGCAGAAGATAGTTGCAAATAAAAGTATTATGGCGAGAGACTTTTCACCGCGGAAAATGCATGCTTCCACGGGAAAATATATGCTTACGTGGGAAAATTCGATTTCGATGAAATTTATTATGTAGATGCAAATAAAAGTATATGACGAGAGACTTTTTACCGCGTAAAAATATATGCTTACGCAGGATAATTCGATTTGGATGAAATTTAGTATGGATATAGTTGCAAATAAAAGTATATGGCGAGACGAAGTTCGCGGGGGCTGCTAGTAATTAATATAGATAGTGTAGGTGTAGTGTAACTCGTCATCATCGGGGGTCGGTCATGGCGTAAGTAAGTATAAGTAGTGCTCATCTAGTTGATTTATGAAAGGCACATAGAAAAAACAAAGTGCCTTTTCAAAAATTTATTTTTCCAAATAATTAATTTAATCGTTATACATAATCGAATGTATTTGTAATCAATCAACTATACTAGAACAACGATCGGGTTGGTAGCTGAACCCAAAACACTTCGATAGCGCGTTCTAGAGCTCGTTCCTTTTTACTAGCGCCATCTATGAACGTGCCAATAGAAGTTTTCAAGAAGGGTGTAATCACAGAGCAGATAATATAGTGTAATGTAACTCATCATCATCGGGGGTCGGGTCGGTCATGGCGTAAGTTAGTTTGTTTACATTTAAGGCTCATTATATGAAACTGAAACTTAACCAATGATCCGAATTTCGTGAAATTTGGTAGGTAACTAAATGAAGGATAGTGAATGTGATCTTGGGTGCTTACCCGTTCAACCCAAGATTTTTCTACCCAGTAGGTATTTTTCTCCGCTCATCCCAAAAGATTAGATTCCAGTTACCAGTTCTACCCACACCTACTTATCCCTAATTTCTATTGTTTAAATTCAAATAAATGACACAGTGAAACACTAAAGAGCAGGGTCATTCATTAGACAAAAAATGCAGAAATTCAGTATAAAAATTTTTATTTATAGAATCAGTCTTGTTCAGATAAATATTTGTCTACTAGTCTAACAATAAAAATAATCAATCTATAAAGAAACAAACATATTCATATATAAAGCCCTATCGATGGAAACTCTGATAAACAGAGGTAAAAATATTTTTTGATTAACATAAATCATAAACTCAACCTTAAATTTCTCTAGGAATTGCACGTGCACTCGTTTGAAGATATCATGAACTATTATTACCTCCATATCTAAGTAACAAAATTTGAAGCTACTGTAATAATATCGTCAAGTTCGATTTTTTTATAAATATTACGGTGCCTGTACTATTTAGAATACACTGTGACTCAAATTTTTGCTCTGGGTAGAACGGGCCATATTTTTTGGGTTGAACAGGTAAAAATATTATTGGGTAGAAAAATCGTGGGTTGAACGGGTAAGCACCCGTGATCTTTACTAAAATAGTGTAAAATTAATGAATAAAGAGACATGGTCATTGAAAGATTGAAACTATAGTAATTTCTGCAATAGTAGAAATGGACCGTTTTAATTAAAAAATAATAATAAAAATTATAACAATCCTCAACAACCATTAATTAGATGATCTTATAGATATATCAGGCAAGTAATAAAAACACAAAGTATGTGAAACATTTTATTCGCAGTTGTAAAAACTGTACAATTCCTAACAAACTTATATTATATATACTCGGACCTCATGGCACTTCCGACATTTCGGAACTAACTGATTTATTCAAACTTACTTCATTACAAATGGACACATTTAATATATTTTTAAATTAGATGTCATGTACTTTTTGTTTCGTATCAAGGACTAACTGATATTTTAATGGTCAAAAACATTATAGTTTTGTTGACATATTGGAACTGAATTATAATACTGCTCTAACTGCATGTTTATACACATTTATTTGTTACTTAGCGCTTAATATCTGCTCCATGTCTGTGTTTGATCTATGAAGAGACATAGTTAGAAGATAAGTCGAGATAAATTATATTTTTTTAAATAGTAATGTTATAAATTACCTACATAGGTCATTGTGTCCATTTGTAACGGTCTTCGTTACATCGTCAAATTAACATTATTACAATATGGAAGACTTTTAGTTATGTCAAATCGGGGCATTGAAAACATGACAATACACAAGTTTACAAATCAGTCAAAAAGTATGAACATTGTAAAAATTACACTGAAATTCATGTTAAGGTTGGGCCATTATTAATTACTTTTAAGGTAATGATCAAAGGTCATTAAATACCTACTCGCTATTCAACTTTAATTTATTTTTATATTAACTTCTATGTTGTGATTAATGACCTTTGACCTCAACTTTTATTTACGAGGGCGCGGTCACTTCGCTAAAACACACCTGAATTTTATAGTTCTACCTCAAGGGAGTAAATTGTAAAATATAATTATTTACACTCTCAAAAGCACCGACTCAGGCGAAATATCAATGTTGTTCTGGGCACAAATATTCATTGGATAGTGTTTTCTCATCAAATATTATAATAATGATGATAAGAAAACGCCGTTTATTTGTTAATAATAAGCATACTAATAACTAAAATGGTTAGTAATTTCCACTAAAACGTTTTAAACAAATTACTATTTTAACAATCATTAATATACCGTAATATTCGAATTATTTCTATATTATTAACAAAAATAAATGATGGGTCAACAATACTAAAAAATATGTACACTAAACTTAACTTGATTATAAAATTAATAGAAAACATACACACTTGGGTTTCAGATAAATAAGTATTGATTTTTGCGAAATGCAGCAAGTTATTCTCATACATGAAAAATGCATTTGGTCAATGGAAAATTCATGACGCGTGGAAAAGACTCATACAATGTCAAATGTTGTATAATCTCTCGAAGATGTTATCACTAATACTGAAACGAAAAAACTATATAATTTAAGGTCACTTATCTGAGCAATTTTGATTTCTTTACGAAGAAGTACAAATCAGATATGATTACAGCGTGGAGAATTCAATAAATATAAATTTAATTTTATACATAAATTATTTTAAATTAAATTTAATGTGTGATTGTGTGAAATAAAAGGGTTAGTTTCGTTTTCACCCAGTCCCGTACACCCCCGGTCCGTTTTCACCCGATTTGGTTTAGGTATAATAAATTCAATCAAAAGCATTTTTTGACGAAAAGTACTGGCAGGCACGTAAATGTGTTCGGCTTTTGTTATATTAAAATAATGGATGTAAGTTAATTATGATTATGTAAGGACAATATTATATTAATAGAGGACTTGAAATAAGTAACTAAATCATATTTAAAAGGATATTTATTTATTAGATTTTTGTTATAATAGGTAGTAGTGCTATATTGCAACAGTGTAGATAGGTAAGTACTGATTGTAAAATATGAGTCTAACTAAGTAATTTTAAACAATAAACAGTCTAACTAAGTAATTTTAAACAATGTCAGATCTTGTCTTATTACACAATTAAATTTTAAAATACAGTGTTAACTAAACTCAAGTACTCTTTATAACAAAACTCAAGGGACTAAGCATTAAATCACTTCAAAGAAAGAAGGAAGAATAATAACTCATGTAAATTGTATGTAACATAAAAATACAAACATGATAAATACTCAAATTTCATAACAAAAGTGAAAACCAAATAATTTTTACTAGAACACAATTCTAAAGCACTTTTGTCTTCGCAGGTACTTGCCGTAAAAGCGGAAAAAATATTGATATAAACTTAATTGTAATCGGGTGAAAACGGACCGGGGGTGTACGGGACTGGGTGAAAACGAAACTAACCCAAATAAAAGCAGTAGAAAATGTAGAAATCTTTACATTATCATTATAAAATAAAAGATTTATGAAATATACTTTTAGATTGTGGCAAACGTGTATATAATATATTATTTACACAGCATAAGGTTAAGCAGCTAGTAAATTTATACTTCAAAAAATCGTCCACGCTGTCAAATATAAACCCCTTCACCATAGACAGTGACTAAATAACACATTATACACAATTACGTATCAATGCATTAAAATTCGTTGTGATAAACATAAAATTAAAATAAATAAATATATTAACATTTAACGATTACTTGCTAAGTTATGAACATATTTAAATATCTAATTAAATATTTTCAAACTAAAAAAAACAATGATCGATGAACACTTGAAGTTTAATATTATTTGAGGGTAGGCTCAAAGTTGTTCGCGATAACCTGAAGTAGCAGCGAGTGCGGGCGAGGTCACCGGCTCATATCGGCCGCGTGAAGTTGGCGGGGAACATGCCTTTCTCGTTTGTCGTTTCTTTGATGCCCATCAGCCAACCCTCCTCCTGAGAATTGGAAATTCTCGGTTAATTCATCAATAACGTACGATGTAAAGTCAAGTATTAGCTATAATTATTACGATAGTCCATCGAAATGTTACACGCTCTTTGCATTTTTAGAGGACACAATTTTATTTTTGGTACATGGGTCAAAAGAAGCATAACATGTAGTTTGTGTTTTAAAATACTTTGTGCTATATTTGTATAAATTATCTCCACTTCGGTTGCCTGGAAGAGATCGCTTTCAGCGATAAGGCCACCCTTTGAACTTCTAAGTTTAAGTTAGTATTCATTTTTTTTCTATAACTCTGTTTTTATTTAGTTAAGTTCAAATAAAGTGTCAATTCATTCATTCATTTTGTGCGTTCACTCTTGTCCCCCGGCCGCCATCTTGAAACAAGGGGGGACAACTATTCTCGCGATATCTCAGAAAGTATGCCTCTTACAAAAAATTCGTTAAATCATAATTTGTTGCAAATTATTTTGTCTACATAAATGTACCTGTTCCTCCGGGTCGTCGTATTGCACGACGCGGATGAGGTCGCCCACGTCGAAGGACAGTTCGTCCTCGTCCTCGCGCGTGTAGCGGTACGTGGCGCGCACGCGGTACAGCGCGCCGGCCGGCAGGCCCGCCAGCGTCGCCCCTGACACACACACGGCGCTGTTAGCGGGCACGCGGCCACTTACACATATTTTGACCACAAAGAGACATTATTTAATTACTTTGGTGACCAAAGAGACGCAAGTAATTGATTTTGGTGATACCGCGTTTACTTGCTACGTTACAATTAAGCAAGTAAGTGACCTCGCAAGAAAGACATTATATGTATATAATAATATATCATTTTCACCATGATAGGATAGAGAAGATTTTATATTTAGTTCATGCATCCTTTGTGACCTTACAAGAAGACACCAAGTGTCTAGTCCAAGTGTCTTTCATTGGGTAAACTAAACTACAGTCAAACTATTAGTTATCAAAGTTACATTAAGGCGTCTAAGAGTAGAAAAATATAACCCAGTGACCCACCCAATAAAATAATCATAGGAACCAGGTAACTTAATGACCCGGTAATGTAAGATAAGCATCAAATTCCCAAAATAAAAAGGATGAAATTACTAGTAACTAACATGGCCACTCCCCAATACAGATAAAAAGAAACTTGGTGACCCCGTAAGCACACATTATAAAATATATAAAGTAACATATTTTACAATAAAGTATTGATAACGAGATAACATGCATAAGAATAGATACACTCCAATTGAAAACCCCTCTTTATTCTGAAGATGATTAACCTACAATCTTCTAACTATATGTGGAGTTTTACCCAGAAAATCATGGCTGAGAATGGATTTATTAATTATTAGTAAGTTTCAGGTTAAAGTTATTTTTGTTTACAAAATATTTACATAAATTCAAAACAACTAAAAGCCAAATTGCAGACACAAACTAAAGTAAGATACCTTCTGAAAATATACAAATATAAACAGTACTTACAATACATAAATAAGTTTAGGATATAAATTGGGTATAAAAGAAAACAGGCGAATATAATACCTAAACTATTATCCCTAATGATAGTTACATATAAATGATTAAAGGTATATAAATATAATAATATAGACACAATGACACAATACTACGATAGACATATAGAGATAGAAATGTACGCTAGAAACTAGTTTTCTATAAAACTATCTGACTAACTTATAACACTATACCCAATGCCGGTTATTTTCAACAAACATTTCGTATTCATAAATTAATAACAATAATAAATAAATATCGCTGTACAATTCACACAGCAACATCTAACTCAGTGGTAAGCTCGAGCTTGTATATATTCGAATAATTATATTAGTAGGTAAATCAATATAGTATTACATCGTATAAGTTTTAAAGCTTCATATGTCAAAGCCTATTAATCTGTGTAGTATAATTATTATAGGCATATATAATATAGTTTTGTTTTTAATATATTTATAATTATTGGGATAATATTTAACGGATATATTAACTAGATTATTGAACTCACCAACAGGAATATCGTAAACTTCGTCGTTTTTTTTTCCGTCCGTAACGTCTTTGCTGTCCTTTTCTAACTCTTTGCTTTTTACATCTACTTGTCTCTTTTCTTCCACGTTATTATTCTGCGCTTCCTTTTCCGCTGCCGTTGTTCCTGAGGTAACGTATTTCATGCCAACTTTGTGCTAAATATGTACAGTGTATCTTATGTTTTAAGAATTATTTAATTAAGAAATTTGTTAATAAGTTTATATACATGTGGAAATAATCTATATAGTTACTAGCTGACCCGCTCGCGGCTTCGCCTGCTTTATTTCCGTTCTTGAGTTATAAAATTACAACGAAAAGTGGCATTAATTTTTATATAAGTATAAGATTAAATATAAAAAATGGACTTTACAAAACATGTATATATTTTGTATATTTATACATATTATATTGTGGTTCGTAAATGAAAATAATTATATTTTAATATTTCATATTCGGGTAATATTGATATGATCAAGAAAGCCTAATACTAGCTAACGAATGTAACATATTTTATAATAAAAAGAAAAGTAGAATGTAAGTACTTAGTATATAATTATTAGAGATACAGAAGGTATAAATATATCTAGCATGCTATCTACAACATCTATTCACAAGCTTATACCTGGTGACAGCGTAGAAGCGTTTAGCTATACCATGTTTATAATGTCTAAATTCTAAATACCTTAATTATTTTAATTTTATACACAGCGTCAGTTATCAATAAGGTAATTCAATTATATGTATATGTTACGGCTAATACCCGAAGTGCGGCTACACCTAGTTCTAACCGGCTAAAACTAGGTGTAGCCACTGACTGTTGGTTAAACCTAGTATTAGCCGATTGTTTTCGGGTAAAACTAGGTGTAGCCTTCATCATGCCGGCTACAACTAGGTCCAGCCATTCCCTGTTGGATAAAACTAGGTCTATCCGATATCACTCCGGCTAGAACTAGGTCCAGACAATCCCTGTTGGATAAAACTTGTTGTTCTGATAAATAGTTTATGTTACTTTATAAAAGTGTGATTTATAATTAAAATAACATTCTTTAAATTATAATATGTAACTACTTATTGTCTGTTGTTAAAAAATGTTCTTGATTGTTCCTATTATATTAAAAATTGCATTCTATCGGCAGACCTTTATAGATATTAAAAAACATCCAATAAAAAGAAACGAAGAGAGTTTTTTTATTATTATAAATCACATTGTAATAATTAACACAAATTATTAGGAGTGCAATTTTTAATATAATAACAACCAGGAATATTTTTTTAACAACAGACAATAAGTAGTTGCATATTATAATTCAAAGAATGTTATTTTAATTATAAATCATACTTTTATAAAGTAACATAAACTATTTATTAGAATAATAACAAGTTTTATCCAACAGGGATTGTCTGGACCTAGTTCTAGCCGGAGTGATATCGGATAGACCTAGTTTTATCCAACAGGGAATGGCTGGACCTAGTTTTACCCGAAAACAATCGGCAAATACTAGGTTTAACCAACAGCCAGTGGCTACACCTAGTTTTAGCCGGTTAGAACTAGGTGTAGCCGCACTTCGGGTATTAGCCGTAACATATACACAGCATCAGCTATCAATATAGATAGTCTAGCTCCGTCAATAACTATAATATTTTTAATATTGGCTGAAGTTTTCGTACGTGTCTCTTTTTTTAGGTTTGGGTTTTAATCAAGTTTTTATTCTTGGTGTACAATAAAGTGTATTGTGTTGTACCTATTTTACTCAATAAATAACAATAAATCTACCTTATTGATAACAGGCACTCCCTTATCTCTACTCGACTCACCGACTGGTATCTCTGACTCATCAGTTTTCTTTCCTTCCTTGTCTTCATTGTTATTGTCTGTCTTCTCTTCGTTAACCCTCGCCGGCGCGGTCGGGGCGTCTTCTTTCGGGAGGGAGTTAGTGGATTTAGTGGGGGTCTTGGGGGGCGGGGAGGGGGTGTCGGGGGGCGGCGAGGGGGTCTGCGGGGGCGGGGATGGTTCGGGGGACGGGGTGGGGGGGAGGTCTCCGTTCACGGGCGAAGAGGGGGGCGCTAACGCACACACAAACAAACATGCATTGGTTGGGCTGTTGGTTGAGATCTTTTGTTTCATGATTGATATAAAGTTATTTTATTTATATACTCAATAATTTATTTCAGACAAGATTTTAAGGTTTAATTATTTACATGTGTACAAGTGATGCAGAAGGATAGTTACTAAAATTGTTTTCTAAACAAATTAAAATGTAGACTTGACATTATATCCAACAGTTTAAAGAATTAAGATGAAACTGCTTATAACATATTTTATTTATTTAGATAATATGAAACGTTATAAGAAATCAACCAAACCACAAACAACAGTTAAATGTATTAAAACTTACAAAGATGACAAAACTTGACTTCACTGACTCAGGTCTATTACCTACCAAGATTTGCCATCTTTATTAGTGTAAGTTTGTTAGTGAACATCAATTAAATTTTTAAGCAATTCAAACTCCAATCACGAAGAAAAATGTTCACAAGAAACACACAAACAAATTAAACTTAAAGATGAAAATTGAAACATTTTTGAAGAGATAGTGTAATAGAATTTCTAAAAGTGCCTTTGGAACTAAAGAACGAAGAAATTGTAATCCTCAAACGTGTATAATATACATTCCGCCATCCGTGAATAGATAATCAAGATAGTTTAATAAAAGACCTACAAGAATAGTTATTTAAGTCCCGCAAACTTAAGCTTAAGTGAAACTAGCCCCAATACTGAACAAATAATTTAATCTAGTCTAATATAAAGTAATCTAATTTAAAGGGATGTAACTCCTAAATAAAAACTCATTTTAATAGTATTTGTATGATGACATATGGACTACTATTTTTTATGTGAAATTCTTATGTTGTCTTAATTTTTTTATAGGAAAAACGATTGGAATCAATTGGTATATCTAGAAAAATCCCACAGATAAAGAACAGTATTGTTACTTAGCGCATGACTAAGTTTTGTGCGCTTCGGCCGCGTACGAAACCGGAGTATCGTAACCAGTTACGGAAGAAGAAAAAATCTTCTTTTTACGATACCAGTTACTAACTGGTTACGAGACTCCGGTTTCGTACGCAGCCGAAGCAGTTTTGTGTACCGTAAACTAAGGAAATAAATATACGACTACCTTCCCAAGTACATATTGATTATATGTATGTGTAATTTAGATGGCAAATAAATGATTGTTATATTTCTTACTTTGCACAGTGTTGGTATCATTGCTCCCGTTGGTTCCGTTCCCGTTGACGGCGGGCGGCGCGGTGACGGCGAGCGGCGGCGGCTTCTTGTAGGAGCCGCGCTGACTGTCCGTGGCCAACTTGTCGGTGATAGCCTCTAACTCGCTGTACACCTGGAATTATGGACCCGGGGCTGAGCACAAACGACTTACATTCCGAAGGAAGGAATTCCATTATACGCACTGCTAAAGTTTGGAATGCCTTGCCTGCTGCTGTTTTTCCTGAAACCTACAATCTGGGTCTCTTTAAGACAAGAGTTAACAGGAACCTTTTAGACCCTTGCGATTCATCTTCGGCCACATCGACACTTTCCATCGGGTGAGATTGTGGTCAAGCAAGGGTATAACATCAATAAAAAAAGGTCGTGGCGGGTACCGGGAAACGGGCATGTTCTCGGAACGTTCTAAGAGAAGAGAGAGTATATAGCGCACCTTGTTGCTCTCGGAGTGGAACAGCTGCTCCGCGGAGAAGAGTGTCTGCAGGTTGTTGACGTAGAAGAGCACGCGCGAGTCGTAGAGCGCGGGCAGCTCGTCGTGAGAGAGGACAGACATATATAGCGCACCTTGTTGCTCTCGGAGTGGAACAGCTGCTCCGCGGAGAAGAGTGTCTGCAGGTTGTTGACGTAGAAGAGCACGCGCGAGTCGTAGAGCGCGGGCAGCTCGTCGTGAGAGAGGACAGACATATATAGCGCACCTTGTTGCTCTCGGAGTGGAACAGCTGCTCCGCGGAGAAGAGTGTCTGCAGGTTGTTGACGTAGAAGAGCACGCGCGAGTCGTAGAGCGCGGGCAGCTCGTCGTGAGAGAGGACAGACATATATAGCGCACCTTGTTGCTCTCGGAGTGGAACAGCTGCTCCGCGGAGAAGAGTGTCTGCAGGTTGTTGACGTAGAAGAGCACGCGCGAGTCGTAGAGCGCGGGCAGCTCGTCGTGAGAGAGGACAGACATATATAGCGCACCTTGTTGCTCTCGGAGTGGAACAGCTGCTCCGCGGAGAAGAGTGTCTGCAGGTTGTTGACGTAGAAGAGCACGCGCGAGTCGTAGAGCGCGGGCAGCTCGTCGTGAGAGAGGACAGACATATATAGCGCACCTTGTTGCTCTCGGAGTGGAACAGCTGCTCCGCGGAGAAGAGTGTCTGCAGGTTGTTGACGTAGAAGAGCACGCGCGAGTCGTAGAGCGCGGGCAGCTCGTCGTGAGAGAGGACAGACATATATAGCGCACCTTGTTGCTCTCGGAGTGGAACAGCTGCTCCGCGGAGAAGAGTGTCTGCAGGTTGTTGACGTAGAAGAGCACGCGCGAGTCGTAGAGCGCGGGCAGCTCGTCGTGAGAGAGGACAGACATATATAGCGCACCTTGTTGCTCTCGGAGTGGAACAGCTGCTCCGCGGAGAAGAGTGTCTGCAGGTTGTTGACGTAGAAGAGCACGCGCGAGTCGTAGAGCGCGGGCAGCTCGTCGTGAGAGAGGACAGACATATATAGCGCACCTTGTTGCTCTCGGAGTGGAACAGCTGCTCCGCGGAGAAGAGTGTCTGCAGGTTGTTGACGTAGAAGAGCACGCGCGAGTCGTAGAGCGCGGGCAGCTCGTCGTGAGAGAGGACAGACATATATAGCGCACCTTGTTGCTCTCGGAGTGGAACAGCTGCTCCGCGGAGAAGAGTGTCTGCAGGTTGTTGACGTAGAAGAGCACGCGCGAGTCGTAGAGCGCGGGCAGCTCGTCGTGAGAGAGGACAGACATATATAGCGCACCTTGTTGCTCTCGGAGTGGAACAGCTGCTCCGCGGAGAAGAGTGTCTGCAGGTTGTTGACGTAGAAGAGCACGCGCGAGTCGTAGAGCGCGGGCAGCTCGTCGTGAGAGAGGACAGACATATATAGCGCACCTTGTTGCTCTCGGAGTGGAACAGCTGCTCCGCGGAGAAGAGTGTCTGCAGGTTGTTGACGTAGAAGAGCACGCGCGAGTCGTAGAGCGCGGGCAGCTCGTCGTGAGAGAGGACAGACATATATAGCGCACCTTGTTGCTCTCGGAGTGGAACAGCTGCTCCGCGGAGAAGAGTGTCTGCAGGTTGTTGACGTAGAAGAGCACGCGCGAGTCGTAGAGCGCGGGCAGCTCGTCGTGAGAGAGGACAGACATATATAGCGCACCTTGTTGCTCTCGGAGTGGAACAGCTGCTCCGCGGAGAAGAGTGTCTGCAGGTTGTTGACGTAGAAGAGCACGCGCGAGTCGTAGAGCGCGGGCAGCTCGTCGTGAGAGAGGACAGACATATATAGCGCACCTTGTTGCTCTCGGAGTGGAACAGCTGCTCCGCGGAGAAGAGTGTCTGCAGGTTGTTGACGTAGAAGAGCACGCGCGAGTCGTAGAGCGCGGGCAGCTCGTCGTGAGAGAGGACAGACATATATAGCGCACCTTGTTGCTCTCGGAGTGGAACAGCTGCTCCGCGGAGAAGAGTGTCTGCAGGTTGTTGACGTAGAAGAGCACGCGCGAGTCGTAGAGCGCGGGCAGCTCGTCGTGAGAGAGGACAGACATATATAGCGCACCTTGTTGCTCTCGGAGTGGAACAGCTGCTCCGCGGAGAAGAGTGTCTGCAGGTTGTTGACGTAGAAGAGCACGCGCGAGTCGTAGAGCGCGGGCAGCTCGTCGTGCAGCTCCGAGTTCATTATCTCGTACGTGCGCTTCGCCTCCTCCAGCTGCTCGCGACCCTTCGTCACCTGGAACACGACAGACAGATTTCAGATTCTTTATTCATAACTTATTTTTTCGTAAATTCTGTTTTCATAACTTCTTTATAAATAACTCCGAATGGGTCACTTGCCATGCGGGGGACTGCTGCAATTGATAAGACAATTCAAGCTTGGGCCATTCTGAAGCTGTTCAAAGTCCTATAAAAATAGCACTGCAGGCGTTTAGGTAAACTTTACAGTGTTTATTAAGAATTGATTTTGTTTTCGCTTTTAATGAAATAAAATATATAGATAGAAATGTAACTGAGAGTTTATAAAATGCAACTCACTTTGACATCGTCCTTTCGTTTCGCGGCGTTTGCCTGCAAGTTCTGGAAGCTGTGCCTCTGGCTGTCGTAGTCTACTAGTTTGCGGCCGCGTTTCTCAATCTTTTTCTGAAAAACAAACATTAAATATTTTAAGATATCTTCGTATCGACAAATATTTCAGATATATTTATTTAATCCTTCTTATATAATTTGATACCGCTATAACCTTAGCCACCTCAGTGGATGAGCCCATATATGGCTAGCTAAACCACTTTTCAACTCCTCGGTAGGTGTGGCAGTAAAGATTGCCCATTGAGTTGTAAGTATAAAAGCGTAGGACGCCTTATGTCCATTCGAATATTGTTTCCGATTTGTTTCCTTTGTTTGCAGATGATCTTCAAAATATTGTAGTAGTAAGTTTTAAGTAGGTTAGTAGAAGTGGACTTCTGTTAGGCAAGCTCCTTCCATACTCCACTTCCACTTGTTTATACTGCAAGTTAGATGTCTTTTCAACATGTAAGAAGTATTGAGTAACTTAGCTGTACTGCAGAAGCTAATGCTATACCCTAACCAAGATTCAACAGTAGCTCACCCTGAATTCACGAGACGGTGTCCATTAGAGACAACCATTTGGGTTCACGCTGTTTTTTCCTCTAAAGAAAGTAAGACTATAAAAGGAATGAAGAGTGGTACTCACCCTGACTTCGGGGAACTGGTTGGTGTAAGTGTTGAGCGGGATGAGCACTTGGTCGCCGAGCTTGTGTGAGAAGTCCTGCCACAGCATCTCGAGGTTCTGCGCCTGCACGTACAGCAGGTCGTGGCCGGACCAGCCGCTCTCGTACACCTCCGTGATCGCCTCCATTAGAGACTTTGACGCTGTTTGCACCGCTGGGGAAGGAGATATCATTTTACTATAAAAACTGTCGTGGTTTGATAAATTCATATTATGTGCACTGCGGACCGGCGAGCGTGCGTGATCCGTGTCCTTGCAGTGTCTTGATCCTGATGAAGTCCCACGTTCTGGGACGAAACGGTTGATCAATAGTCTACGTAAATAAGGTTCGTGTATTGCCCGTTTAACTCAATATGAATTGAAGATATCATTTTGTTAGAATCACGCGGACTTTTTTCTCGATTTAAAAGTTTGTAACGAGTGAAACTGAGTGTTTATTCTAGGAAAATATTTTATGTAAGCTATTTCTGTCGTTTGGGGAATTCGGGTAGTTTTTGTCTTTTTCCTGTTTCTTTACGTACCAAATTTCCTTATGACATATTATGCACTCGAATGAACCAAAAAGGATAGGTAATTAAGAACAGTGTAAATTGTGAAGAGTGTTTATACCAGATACCTAAGTTTTACGTTGTTAGACTATAAGCGAAGATACATAATCTTATATACATACCTCGTATACATCTTATATAGTTGTTGAACTCCTTCTGTAGCCTGGTGGCCTGCTGGTGCTGCCGGTTGAAGTTCTGCAGATGCTCCTCGAATATGTCGTCCAAGGTCCTGTCTACCTTGCCCAGGTTTTGTAGGAGCTGTGGACAAAAATGCGTGTAAGACAATAGGTCGGATATACCATAAGGTCAGTGGCTCTGTTCTCCAAAGCGACATCAGTATTAGTCAAAGGTTTAATATCGTATAAGCTAGTTTTCATAGGTAGATCTTAAGACGAATTTGAGATTGGGCTTTGATAGGAATAGAGCTTTAGATCACGAAAAATAAAACGGTCATTCCACCAGTCGTTTTCTTATTCATTCTCATTCCACCTTATTTTGACATAGGATAAACCAAAAATTAGTATAACCGCATTATATGCTTTAACGCAAAAAGACTGACAATAAGTTTTATGTCCAACCCAGAACGGTATTGATTCGATAGAATAGAGAGTAGGAAAATAGTACATATATATTATATACATATTCATGTTGTAATGTTTACGAGTACAATTTTACGCCCATATTAGAAATTAATACCTCCTTTACGTGCTACTCAGTCATTATTTTAAAATCGTCTATGTAGCAATTGCAACGCAACGAACATCATCTATCCAATTTACAGGCAGCGTTTAACCTTTGCATCGCGTAAAGCACTCAACATTTTGCAATATCTCCTTACTAAATTGCAAATGCAGAGGATATTATACTAAAAAATACGGCGGTGTTTTCATAAACTACTTAATGTATGTCTGAAAGGAGGTTTGCAAATGATTAAGTTGTGCGTATTAATGTGCAAGCCTATTGTATTGAGTTTATTTAAGTTGATTGGGTAGGTACCTGAATTGTCGGCTCGAGAAGCCTGCGGTATAGCCCTATTTTTGTGATATGTATTATAAATAAGCTTTCCACCTTAAGTGAACATTGAAAAATGTACTAAACATGGTAGGTACTAAATTATACCTACATCATTATATGCGACGGACTTAATTTAACCAAAAACGTCCTATGGTCCTAACATTAAATTATGAGACTAATACAGTCTCCAGGGTATTTGTCCTGAAATACACAAAGGACAGGATAGACGCTGAATTACAAAGCAAATAGAGCTATAAAACTTTCATCCATGAGCTTGGATCCGCGAGCGTCAATTGCATAATCTGCTCGCAGGACAGTTACCTACATTGCCGATTCCTGCACAATGGTATTGTGTCCTGTCGTTCATAAATGGACGTTTATAGAGCCATAGAACTTGAGTTGATGTGCAGATTAGCTATAGGGCTGATTTTTCGAGAAAATACTATTCAGATTAGGGTCATTGTCGAATACTTACCCTTTGGGATGTTTAGCATACGTATTTGTATATTACTATCGTATTGGCTTTGCTTTTATATTGTAGTGTAGAGAAATCCAATCTGATGAATCAGTCATCACAACAATCAAATGAAGAATGAAAATAAAAAGCATTTATAGAATCTACTGTGGAAGTGAAATCACAATGGGTACACTACACACGTTAACCTTTAACTATCATCGTCTTGCCCGTGCCCATATTTCATAACTAAAACAAGACACAAAAAAGTGCTGACAAACGAGTGGCACGAACAATAGCTGTTACCAAATCACAAAGGTCGTCCTTTGACTCGGCCTTGGCCCCGATCAGAATCATAATCAGAATCAGTGCAGGTACATATCAATCTTCATCTAACTGCTACGTGAACAGAATCTTCAGTACTTCAACCTTTATAACGTTCCACTGCGCACGGGTAACTAATAGAGACATAAAAGTCTAAGGGAATTGGTATATACACAGATAGCACGACGCTGCAGTCCGTATGATAAACAGCTCTTCACGTTTAAGAGATATTTTGCAATTATCGATTGAAATTCTCAAGTTTACGAAACTTCTCAAACGAATACCTACTGATTCGAATAGGATAAGAAAATCAGATAAACGAAACTTCTCAAACGAATACTGATTCGAATAGGATAAGAAAATCAGATAAACTTGGCAAACTCCCAATTATTACAATCAGCATCAAGTACGCATCAAATGGGACTTTATTGATAATATGTGCGTGTGTCATGGGCGGTAATAGTGTAAATCTAAAGGCTGGTTGGTAAACGCAGTAAGCTGGTTGTTTTTTAAATTAAAATTAAACCCATTTTAATTATTAAAGATACTTAAGAATCCGGCGGAGGACGAATTTCCCATACAAACGTAATACCAAAATTATTTGTAATTCGGGCATATTTCCATGATATTATTGCATTATTATTATTTAAATAGTATTTATCTAGGTTCCTATGGAGTTATTTTTACAAAATACCTACTTTAAATGAAATTAAAGCCAATCGCTTTTTGCAAATTTTTTACGTTAAAAATGCATGTTTTCTTCTTATTGGTTTAGTATGAAAAACAACAATATCTTAAAAATTATTTGCATAGAAACATAGCTTATATTGTTAAGTCACCGAATAAAAATACTTTGTGAGGAATACAACATGTTTTCAGTCATCATTTTTGGTATTACGGAACACATCCAAATTCATACCAAATTTTCAACAGCTAGTATTGCTTATCGCTCGCACTAACTCACACTAGTGCAACGCGTATTTACAAGAACGCTCGGAACTCTTTCGTCGTGAGGGAAGGAGTCTATCAATAACCAATAAATACTCTAACGTAGTGATTATATTCTCTTTGGAGTCTATTATATTTATTTTTTTCTAAATCGGTGTCTAAAAAGTTACTGTGACGTTACTGTGACTTTGGCTTTGTTTACAAATTTTGATATTTTTCTATTTTATAAATTGCAAGTCCCATGTAATGCTTTAGTGTAAACTGTTATGTTACATTGTGTGTTAAAATAAAGAATTTGTATTTGAATTACGGTTTGGTAGCTGATAATGGACTCGGAACGTTGGGGTGTATCTCACAGTAAGTGCCTAACTTATATTATTGTTGCTTGTTTTATTTTAAAGTACAACAAGTAAAATCAACCTACCATCGTACCTACTTACCCATAAAAAACTTACCCACAAAGTAGATGTCCCTACCTACCTACGTAGGTAAGTACTTATCTAACATGTTGTTTAGGTAATTACTTACTTATATCTAAGGATAAGTGAAGAAGGGAAGTACTAGGTACCTAGGTAGGTACATGTACGAAACATTGGATGTTTCATTTAGAATAATTTAGTCTTAGATTCCCGCCGCGGGACAACTATTTGTATGATCTGCAAATATTTGTTCCGGGTGTCTGGGTGTTATATAATGTATAATAAAATAATATCCATCTATGTATGTAGGTACATATATTATATTAAGTACTTATATCAGAAATCTAGCATCCGTAACACAAGCTACGAGCTTACCACGGGGCTAGATGTTGCTGTGTGAATTGTCCGGCAATTTTTATTTATTCTGTTGTTTCAATG
The DNA here is from genome assembly GCA_963691955.1 of Chloroclystis v-ata. Lineage (NCBI taxonomy): Eukaryota > Metazoa > Arthropoda > Insecta > Lepidoptera > Geometridae > Chloroclystis > Chloroclystis v-ata. The sequence goes on along the minus strand of OY829902.1, from coordinate 822,402 downwards.
TATAAGTAGGTCTTATAGCCATAGTAAATTGATAAGATTATAATTTGTATAAATATTTACAGAGCCACGACGATCAAGCAAAAAACGCATGTGGTTATCAGTTCCCAGGAAAAAGAGGTCCCTTCCCGTAAAGAAAAGAAACACACGAAAAAAAATAAAAATATGATTTTTGATATGATCGAACAAAGTGATGACATGTGATGAAACACTGGAGTTATTATTATGTTGTATGTTTTAGTATAACATTTTAGTAGGTACCTATGGTAATTGTGTAAATTTAGGTTATAAAGCACTTTGGTTGCCTGGAAGAAATCGCTTTGAGCGATAAGGCCACCAGTTCTATGAATAAATAAGTTCTATTGCTATTCTTTATAATAATGTTTAAATTAAGTTTTTAAGGTGATGAATAAAAGTATTATCTGTCTAGCGAAATAAATGTTTACCGCTAAATCCTTTCTTTTGTTCTCTAATCATAATTTTATAATGCTCGTAATTTTGTAATCCTAAATTTAGTAGAAGCAGAATATACATGTAGAAGCAGAACCGTATGACGAACCTACCTACACTCCAGCCAAATTCGGAAATTAAAAAAAAAACCTAGTTTTACTTAGATACTAAGTAGGTATTTCTTGATAGATTTCTTATGTAGAGTTTGTTGAGAAACTTGAAAGAGAAAAACGCATTGGCAAACTAAACATTCACTGAGATTTTTTTAACATACCGGCTTGATAACTAACATATCTCAACACGTATTGTTTGTGCAGCAAATGTTTCAAAAGCGAAGCCGGTGCCGTCAAACGATTATTAAAACATTAGATATCTTTTTCTATGGTCATGACATGAAACATCAGGTGAGCTATCCTAACTACTCACGCACACAGTCAAACACTGTGGTTGTCGTCATCGGCTAAATAGAGATAGCGATATGCGGGCCGATTTTCGCAAGCGCCTCGAATTGAAATTCCCTGCAAGCGTCACCGGCCCCTTAATATATAACTTAACACAGTAAGCTGGTTCACAGAAAGTGGCCGCTGCTCGTCTTCTCAGTGAATGTTGTTCACGAGAAAATATGGGGTTATACTGTGTTTAGGCCGGCGCTACATGACAATATACACAATACATTACGTCTGATACCAACTTCGCGTTACACGTGATATAAGTAATTTGAGAGATCAGTTGTGTAACAATACACTTTAATCGACCTTATTAGTTTACATGATGTTTAATTTGAAATATGTCTGCTTTGATATATCAATTTCGATACTTTTGTGTGGTAGTTGTTACTTTATTTAAAAAAGGTTTTCGTTATCTCTATTGTATTTAATAAATTCGTCACAAATACGAGCATTTGAGTTGTTTTTCTGCATCTTCATAATGGCTTCTGCTGCTAGTAACCTTCACTTAAAACATTTCAGCGTTAATTGATATGAATTTATATTCTTACTGGTGCCATTACTCAGTTGGGAAACAGCCTAATTTTAATAATCGCAAATATCGCAATAGATCATATCCATTCCGCACCCACTAAGCGTTGCTCAATGAGCAAGCCTTATTTGTTCATCAAATATTTGAAATAGAAACATTTTATCGCTCTCTACACTTTGCGATATGTTAGTTACCATATGTTTTGTAATATTTGCTAAAAATAGTGTTTCATTGCTCATACCCGCATTACTATCGAAGGCGTCATTTACCTGTCAACTACACCAGCTATTAATTCTATATTTTCTTCAACCTTTCATTTACTTATATAATCGTATCTATGTATGTACAGTACATATACTGCAGACAATATTCCTCAGAGCATTGTGAACAAAATTACACTGTGATTTCAAAGAAAACCATATATCAGCTAGATTACCTACACCTGCCGACACAAGACAAGTAGTATTGCAAACAGTAAACCCCGCAATTGTCTCTTCAAGGTCGTTTCGTTCTATGACAGATTGGATGCTCTTACAAAACACGAGGTTACGAGTAAGTACGCCACTTTCCTCCTTAGCACCTGTATGTTAGAGTTCTATTTACAGCAAGTTATGTAGCACACCCCGCGCCGAGAAACAGGTTTGAAATACTTTGAATATTTCCCTGAGAGAGTTCTACTTGAATCGTGAAAGTTCAAACTTGTTTTAGGTAGGATGCTGTTACAAGAACTTACTAAAGGGATTGAAATAAACTGGAAATAACCTCGTAGAAAGAACAGTCACAAAAACAAGACATACCACGTAGTATACCTAGTTGAAAGAAGTAACTGAATGATGCGACAAGTTCTAGAAGTAGGTATAATAAATATAGCAAATGAAAACTAGAACATCACTGCAAAGATGGTAACTCATATTCATATAAGCAATCATCTAAACAAAAATCAAATTACATTGACAATATGAAATTGTACACAGAACGAATCATAGATTACGAAACCCGAGCTTAAAACGCATCGCAATGTTAATACAAAGGTAATGTCAACGGTCGACCACCCATTGTTCCCTTCTCGGTAACCACCGGACAGCTCGGGTAATGGTGATCATCTGAATGCAAAACTAAAAGATAAAGACCTTGGAATGACGTCAGAAGAACGTCACCTTTTTGCTGCAAATTATGCATGCAAAGTTAGAGATACATAAAATAGACTGAGTCAGAACTGCATTGTGAACGATATAAGACTTTTATTATAGCTACTTATATATAGTAGCTATTTAATTTTGTAAATTTTATTCGTTTTGCGATTTTAAAAACAGAGATTTGCGCGTTCAATATTATATATACGGGTTAGTATAGATAAGGCGCCTTGAATAGTAATACGGGTATTAGCAATGAAACTCTCATAGAAAATATTACAGAACTAACATTACGGCAAAGTGACATAATATAACATAGGGTCAATGTGCCAGATAAATAAATAGCTGTTAAGACGAGGCCAACTTTAAATTGAATTTAGTTTGAATAAATTAACTATTTTCGTCACCAGGCTATTATTGTTGATTTGTTAGAATTTTTGCAATAATATAGCTATCATCACAATAAAAAATGCTACACTTCTTTACCACAGGAATATCTATTATAACAGTTAAATGCGCGGGCGGAAAGCTAGTAGTAATATATTCATCAGAACTCACAAGAAGCCTTATGAGTTCCAATCCACCTGGCCACGTCACATCCTCTCTCACTTCCTTTCGATTTCAATTGTCTCGTGTTTGACCGCGGCCTCTAATTGCCATCACCATTGTATAACCGCACGCGCCGAATGCATCGCTCACTTCACCTATATCATCATCGAGATAAAGTTCATTGTGTTCTGTTTGTTTATAACGCATTGTTTTGAACTTTTCGGTGAAATGATTGTGATTGTTGATTGTTGTGATAAGGCAAATTTGGTGATTAATCAGATTAATTAAGACAATTACTTACAATCATGTCATGACAAATGATACTGGTTTTAATGATTTTAGCATGGAACATGTGACATACTTGTAACGGAAAACATGATATTTACTAGGTTGAGTTTTAAGCCCATTGCAACAATGATTCTATAATAATATAAATTTACCTAATACTACTAATATAATTGTAATTCAACACTTAAAAAAAATATAATTACAGGATACATAACTTCATTGCAATTCTTACTGCAACAAACGCAAACCACACAAAGGGAACTTACAGTTTTCAGGCAAGCGTTATCCGGGAAACTGACAAGAATGCAACTACAGTAGAAAACAGGATCCGCGGAACACATCCTATGAGTTACGTTACTGTTGTAACTAAGTAGTAGGCATAATATCTGAGTCAAGCCGAAACGGATATTTTTTATTTGCCGTTAATCTATGTCAGTCATGTTATTTACGGGGTTATCTGTGTATTTACGTTATGTTTACAGGTCTTCGAGTCATGATAAATGCTGTATTGGATCAATAATTTTTGGTCTTTTATTCAAATACTTACACACGATCGATAGTAACTCTTTTTTTGTGTAAAAAAGTATTTTAAAATAAGCTAAATAATATTTAACAGTATAAGAACTGTCATTGATATAATTAAAAAAAAATAATAGAATATGAATAAGTTTACAAACAACTCAGCTACATTTGTTTATATTATTTTTGTTTTCTTTTTCCTGACAATTGTTAACTAGCTTCCGTATTATTTCTGTCGTCTGCTAGGAACTAAAAATAATAAACTTCTTCATAACTGTTAAATTTTAAATTACAATACAATCCATAGTGGAAATATGAGATTTAAATTTAGCGAACTAGTACCATTTTTACTAAATATTTGTGAAACCATATTTTACGATAGAAAATATTAATTTATAACAGGCTGAACTAGCGCAATGATGTCAAATAAATCAGATGCGTAGATTATTCGATAAAAATGTTATGAGAATTTTGAATTAAAAACTGTTAGAAGTGTTGATCGTAAATTACACTAAAAGGCTGATAATAATATTTTAAGACGTAATCGAAACAAAATGATTCCATTACTTTTAGCCCAATATAAAGTATATATTGTATGTTGTGCAAAATAATGCTTATAGATTAATAAAACATCATTTTTGAGATCTTACATTTTAATCTGGTTTTAGTAACAATAAATTCAGTGAATGTTAGAATATTGAACATAAACTTCTCCAGCAAAGTTTTATGACTTCATACATTTTGAATTCACTGAGATTATTTACGTTATTCATATTCTTGGAAATTTACGTCGTGTCCATGCAATATCTTTGCGATTCATAGTCTAAGACCAAACCTTTTGATGTAGACTATGTAAATGAGTTAAATAGACAAGTCCTGAAGACAACAAACATTAGAGTGTTATTTCCAGAAGCAAGGTTAGACGACTACGGGCCAGGCAACGACATAATTGCTGAGCAGTCGCAGGCGATTGTCGACAATCATGCAATAACCTGTGGTTATGTCAATGAGGATGCCACATACATTACTATCGAGCTGTTGATATAATCAAATGAAACACGGAAATGCATGCAATAACTAACTGAATATACGAGTAATAGTCAAAATTAAACATTTTTAATGTTTATTATTAAAATTCGAATAATAAATTTCATAGCTAAGTAACAAAAGATAATATTATGAACAAAGCACATTAGTATAACATATCGTTAAGAGAGAGTGGATCTTAAGAATGCAAACGATAATAGATTATGTTATGACGTCACTCAATAACAAGTATTAAAAGATTGCGTGGGCAATGCAGTCGGCGCAAAATTAAACAAGTGCATCAGTAAGCTCATAAGCTTTAAAATGATTCATTAGATATAATCGTAAACAAAGTGAAATGTGTAAGTCAATTCGATTTAAATGTATGTACTTAATTGCAACAATACTTATTAAACTTCAATATATAAAATTTAGAGCCGTGTTGGCTAAGTGGGAGCACACCCGACTTTCATTCCGAAGGTCGTGGGTTCAAACCCCGCCGCGCACCTCTGATTTTTCTTCTTGGAAAATTATGTGTGCTTTAAAAAACACGTGCTCTAACGGTGAAGGCAAACATCGTGAGGAAACCGGCATGTTCTGAGAACTTTTCAAAAGTTTGAAGAACATGTGTCATTCACCAACCCGCACTTGGCCAGCGTGGTGAATTAAGGCCTAATCTCTCTCGCCAAGAGAGAAGTCCCTGTGTCCCAGCAGTGGGAACGTGAATAGGGGTGTTATGGTTATGGTAATATATAAAATTTAGATCGGAGATAGATAATGGGTACGTAATTTGAGTTATGATGATGATAAACAAACCGTCTAAAAGATCCTCAGTGATGAAACAATGTTTCAGCGAACACTCAAACCACCAGTTATAATAAATACTGATGTAACGTATAATGAGGCAAACGTGACCGAACCTCGGTTAGGTTTCATAACAGGCGTAGAGTATTTCTAGATCTCAGGATGCAAGTGCAACGCAATTTGAGCGAGTAGGTAATGAACATGATAGATAAACAATATATTGCTGCGTTTAAGGTGAAGGAAGAAATGTAATGGGAGCAGGTATTCTATGCTGACTAGCCGGCTATGCGGTTTTACTCTTGTAGTTTGTTTAGCGCGTTTAACCAAAATAAATAAACTCCACAGGTTTTAAATACTAGTATCTTGTATATTGATGTATTAAACCCCATAACTAACGATAAGCTAGAAAAACGGCAGATGTGTAAAAATGAGACTAGACCGGCACAAAATTAAATGATGAAACAATCCTATCACTATGCAAGCTAAGAGCTGACCGCGGGGCTATAATGTTGATGTTGTGTAAATTGTCAACTGTACTGGTACTTAGACGTAACACTAAACACGGAACTTTACAGGTTTGGATATAGCATCTGAAACCGATAAATTTGTCGATAAGATACAAACCTTACGCCAAAGTAGAATAACGTCAATTATTTCAAGATACTTTCACAAAACTTTCTAGAGAAGCAGTAGCAGAAATAAATCTAAAAGGTTCGTCATGTAGTCGGTGATTGCGTACGGACAGCAGAAACATTTTTGCGCAGAACGGATGCCTGCCCCATTGTTGCTCTAACAATACTACTATCAATCACTTGTTGCTAGAAAGACCTTCCAATTTACATTCAGCTATGCGTTGACGATCACATCGGCGACTGAGTACTGTGTCACAGAGTTCACCGAAGATTCCGTCTACTATTTGCGATGGGAAGATTCTTAGATTATTATTTAATATCGATGGAGTAGCAGTGAGAAATACCAGATGGAAAAACATAAAATTCCATTAAAATATACAGTAGATATCACACGGTAGGTGTAGGCTCTCTCGAATTTTCTCGACAAATGAGTTAATCCGTGGTTCAAAGTTGTCATTCCACAGTTACTTTGTCTCCTAGTTTCGGTTAATAGAGAGATTAATGAATAATCATAAAAGTGCAAATAAAAGAACTTGGAAGATTGAGTTCAGCGAAATTAGATTGGACAAACTCACAGTGACGTCTCGGAAAAATTGAAACGGAAAAATATTTGAACATTGGCAAAGCTCCGAGTCGGACACTACAGGCTGAATTTAGATCTCCGTCGAGCGATATTTGTATCATGATCTGAAGTTTAAATGAGATATGGAGGTCATGAGTCATATTTGTCTTCTTGGAGTCATTATTTTAACATACTCAAAAGACTCGAAACAAAACGTTAACAAAGTACGGTACATAGGTTAGCTTAAATTTGGTATTACCAGTTACCAGGGTACCATCAAATCAGACAATGGACGAACTTAACATCCATGGATCAATCAAGATCATGGACATTTATAGATACTATTATTGAGACGATGTATTGATGACGATGTTGAATGATGACATCGTGACGTTTACTACAAGCATATGCAACGATGGGCGCAGTTTGCACGTGTTTCCGTTTACTGCAGAACCGGCCGACCTTGTTATAGTTGTATTAATTATAAGTTTAATTCAGCAAATAGAACCTTTGTATCCGGTTTACATGGGGTTTTCACTCTGTTTTACAGCACTAAAAAGGAAATATAAAGTTACATTTACAATACAACAGACTCACAATTATGTTAGAATGGTGGTGGTGAAAGATTTGAAATCTAAAATATTTGTAGATGAATATAAAAATAATAAGGTTCTATTTTCAAATACGAATTAAACTTTAACTAATATAATTACTTATTTCGTAGGTACTCAATTTGGCAGAGCTGTAGATTCTTCCTGTATACTTCACAATTCAGATAGAAATAAAAACAATAAATCGACAAAAAACATCTAGCTACTCATTATTATCGTTCCACCTAGGATCTAGCAGTCACATCTTAAAATACTCGTATTTATTTCAAAAAGGGAATTGATATTTGCCAACAAAACGGTGTCAGTAAACAAACAAATAAATATAGAGAATCTATGTGAAGGTAAACAGTTATCCAGCTGTGGAGATAAGAGAACGGTCAGCGACGACCAAACGCAATGCAAGGACAAATGGAAATAGGGCCGACGCTCTCTAACAACATTCACGGTCCGGTGCAGTAGCGTCATCATCATCACAAGTATCACAACCTATATTGCGTCACATTGGGCACCGGTCTTTCCAATGGAACCCATTATTAGTGGCCTAGGAAAATTATTAGATACAGCTTGGCTATGACAATTCATCATTAACACAACAAGCCATATTTGATATGTACCACTAATTAGGCACAGGTCTTCAATAGTACTGTCCAATATTACCTACAGAGAATAATCTTAAGTCTTAGTTGTAAACAGGTTTCTCTTGAAAGTGAATTTTATGTCAATTCTTAGTGATAAAATCAATTTAATACGGAATATAACCTTTAAAAGAAGAGTCTTAAGAGATGATGCGATAGAAAAATTGTCTTAAGGGATTTGGTATTATCATCTAAAATTCGGTCAATATCCATTAATTACAGTTCGCCATGTTCGTTGACTGAATAGGTAATATTGTTTTGTGTTATTATAGCTCATTAAGCTTCTTGCAAATACTTTTTACGAGTTCCTTTCAATAACTTGACACGCATGGCGAAATCAGTTTCAGTTACAGTGAAACTATTAGAAATCATTTATGTTTGTTACGTGCAAGCCGGTTCAAAGCATTGAAACTCGTAACATATTGGAAACAATACTACATTACAATGTCGGTATGTTATCGTTGACAAACACATTATTATTGACAAAGCGTAAAGAAAAATATATGTTTTCTCATTTAACCTACAATAGACGTTTTGAGATGTGCTTCAAGAAGATACAGATTATTTATAAGCATTGCATTGCTAAACTTGACACAAACAACTAGAAAATAAATTGTTTACCGAAATCGTTTTGCTGTGGCACACAAACACATCGAGGAGAAAATATGGCCGATGGGGCCCAAAAGTTCTCGAGTGGAGCACGGATCGGAAAACGCAGCGTCGGACGTCTACCAACAAGGTGGACATTATGATCTGAAAGTAGTTGGCTCATGGTGAATGCAGTCCACGTTCGACCGTAATAACTGGAAATCATATATGTAGGGAGGCCAATGGACATATCCAGCCGTGGACGTCCAATGACTGAAATTATGATGACACAAAATATTAAATTGAACAAACAAGTCTACCGATTTAAGTTAATACTAAGTAAAGTTAAACTTAAATTTCTGTTATTGTTCTTAAATATATGTTATAAAAACTTGGGGTATTTTATGTAAGATTGGTAGAGTATAGTTACCGCAAGAATCTGATAAAGGTTCTTCCGATCAATAATTTAAATCGCCGTCTCAAGCCAATTAACAATCTAGATTTATAATGATGTGAATAGCGTTCAATTGTATATGTTATGAATATGAGACAATGCAGAGTTGCAGACAAAGGGTAATTAGATACCCAAGTAGAGTGCACTAGACTAGCTTTGCAGTCTGCATCCGTATAAATGCAGAAGGAATCAATTCCATGTTTAAGGTATTGGATGATAGTGTTAAGTCTGAATGTTAATGTTTGCGTGTTGATCAAACATTTGAAAAAACATTCCCTACTTTTTGTGTTTAATTCAGTTCACATGAATTCGCAAATCATGACGCATAGGCGCACTATAATCAACATCAGGAAATTAAACTTTTTAGACTATCATGGTATAACATGGTATAACATGAACATGGTGGTGGTATTTGATAAGCTTAATATTTTTATCCGTATTGTATATAATGTTTTTGTAAGTTTTTGGTTTTCCAATAAATAAATATAAATATAAATAAATATAAATATAACTTCTATGTAGAATCATGGCTGAAAATTAGCAAATCATGATAAGTTACACGAAGCTAGTTTGAAGTCAAGTTCACAGAGGCAGTGACCGTCCACATTCAAGACAGCTAATTCATTAATTATGCAGAAGCACATTTATTTGCATGTATCTTGCAATCGTTGACCCACGGCGGAAACAGCGGGCCCGTTGGTTGACATAGAATCACTGATTTTAATAAATATTGATGTGAGATTGGTGTTGGTTAAATATTGGGAATCGAGCTGTGTAATAGTAATGCAATTAAACATAGCCAGTATTCTTTTAAAGATAAAATAATAGCAAAGTGTTATAGGAAGTAGGTCTATTGAACTTTATTCAACACCTAAATAATTCGCTCCAATAGCCATATCGCAATGTACACCTTTATTATACGACCTGCATGACGACTGAACTGCATCAATGCATGTTTTCTGTTTGTCAACAATATTGTTGCTTTTTACTGATATACCTAATATGCAAATTATGCATGGTTCAATCACCCTACAGTTGCATCGAGATTATTAGGCTGATTATGAAGTACATACGACTAGACAGCATAAAATCTAATTTACATATTGTCTATGATATGATAGCAAACAAGTAAAAGTGAAGACAAGTGGAAAAAGTTTTAGAACAATAGCATTTGAATACGCGGAAAGATCCAGTGAAACCGTCGGCATACAATGAACGACCGTAAACTTGACACAGAGAGAGCAATTAAGTAATTATGATCAGGCAAAATTGAGCTGCTCGGCGAAGATAAAACAGTCTTAGGGTACGTCGCACCTATCACATAGCAAATTGAGTACGACTGGCGAAAATAGAAAGCAATGGACGATGCGAGATGTGTGTCGCGTCTCGAGCGCAGGTGGGGTTAGACAGAGACGCAGCGCCAGCGGAACTAACGCACCGCTGAAGGAAAGGGACAAGGCATAGCGCCCAGTCCGACAACATCCACACATACCAACATCTGGCTTTCGTAGAAACTAGAGAAATGCGTTGATGGCACTGCTCATTAGGCGCTCGATAAGATTGACGCTCAAGTAAACACATACATGAACGAAAATTAACCTTCTTGAAAAACAAATGAAGATACTGTAAACATTGGGACGGAAACATGAAAATTAACAATAAGCAAAGTCAACATTCGGCAAATGTTTCCACAGCTGGCAAGCGTAGAAGTTCGACAAATGGTTTCGATTGTATTGTTGAATGTTGAATCCAGCACGGGATGTTGGAGTGATTTAGCAATCCTGGGCGTGGGATCGGCGCTGGTTTTGTGACATTTGGCGAAGGCAGCGCGGGATGCCACAGGCTCCGATCAGACGTTCACTAGCCGCATTCCGCGCGAGACTCGGTTGCGAAAACCGACACTATTTACTACAAAACAGGTAACAGCAAAGAAAAAATGGAATCGGAAGCATTGGAATAAAAACGGAACTGTAATATACAATATACATATATATAAATATAGTTGCTGTAGATATCATAAAAACAAAAAAAATGCAGAGTAAATTGTAGCAAGCATTAAAATAACATTTTAAAAACTAGTTTTATTTATATTTTCCTTTGCATGTTAATTACGGAAACAGATATTAAACTTATACTTCAGAAATACACCATTCTAATTCCATCTTGACCCGATTTACATTCAGAGAATAGATGACGCTTCCAGACTAGAAAAATATCCACTGTTAAACATAGAATACATACGTTCTTTACTCTATGGTCAGAATGGTGGCCTTGCATTCAACTCTATACATTCCTTAAATAAATACTTAGCATATTCAATAAAAACAGAATATTGTCTAATATTATTTCTAATATAGATATTTTACACAAAACAGATTTGTGAGTAAAAACACCGTTCTGAGATATCCCAAACATGCAAGTACCGTAGCGACCTTGTTTTCATTTTCGTTAGTTCGCTACATTCGTCACGCTCGTTTGAAGACGAAAAGTGACATAACACTACTAAAATCACAATTAAAGTAATTAGTAAAATAAAATCGCTATTTCACAAATTTAAATCACACAGTCCAATGTATGAGATTAATTAACGAATTAACTAAGTAACCAAAGCCAATGACACCAGAGGAAATAGACTAAATTAAACATGATGAAATGAATAACGACCTCATTTTAATCCAAACAGTTATGAAGGATACTTTTAAACATATTTCATAAACAAACCCTGAATGAAAGTGGAACGCGTGAGAGTTGGAGGAAGATAGATATAACTAAACTATGTACCTATACTTCAACGTTTAGAGAATGTAGTGATGCGTCGTAAAGACTATGAAACAACCTCGTTACATCCGACTATTTATAACGTTAGAAAGTAAAGAAAATCTCAGACTATAACTTTACAAGGTTTCGTAATGAAAACTATAATTGATCTTAAAGAAATTGATTGCCGTGCCAGCTCGTGTTTTAAGGCAAGTCAACGAAAAACTTGTTAGAAATTTAGAAGGGCATATTTTGCTAAATAGAAACTTGTTGATCTAAGAGAGGTTTTTAAACTTTGGACCGTACGTAAACACGATAATCAAGATACACACTCTAACTTCATTATTCCATTTAATTTGCTGTACAGCTATTTCAATACAGCTATGGACAGAGCTGCCAAATCTCAATAACAACTCCAAATAGAGAATGGTAGCATATTTACGGATAAAGCATGCAGGTATTCACGACATGAGCCAATTGTTATTCAATTAATGATGCAAAACGATCGTATTACATTTGTAGCACGCCTTAAAGTAATACAATGAAATAGCGGCGAAACACGGCATGGACTGACGAGTTTTTTCATGCTATAGATAAAATAGTGTTTTTATTAGGTAAATAGGTCAGTAGAATTTTTTCAAATAAAAAAGCACAAAGGTTTTTAGCGATAATATTGCAAGAGAAATGAATGACACGCGCTAAAAAAAGTTCGCAAGACATCGGACATAGAATCCAGCCAGACGGGAATAGTCGCATCACGACCTGGCTTGGCCAGCGTCCATGGGAGCAACTCCTCACCTAATAAACAGTCTTCATTAGATCACCATCTTTATGCGATATTCGTTCTTAGACATTTGCAATTAGATATATTTTCCTGCGCGCTGTTTCGGCAGTTAGGACGGATAGGCGATGAGATAGAAGCTGCGTCTGGGTTGTTACGTAATTTTCAGTTGACGACGAGCTCGATACGTCACCGGCGCTTTCCGGATGAAAAACGAGAGCTGATGACCCTATTGTAAGTAAGAAGCACATGGCAGGTATGAGGCGACCTTGAGACAAATTGTTCTATTTAGACTGAGCATTAGATGGACTGCATTAGGGCCGACGCCGACGCTGTTTTGTTTGACGGCACTTGAGATAGGATATATAAAGTAACTGTTGAAACGTATCCCATCGCTTTCAATTGAAATGTATATTTTTTTCTATCATGATAAGTAATGTTTGATTTAAAGAAAACAAAACAACAACAAACCTATCAAGAGCATTTACAGTTTCCGGTACTGGCTGTCCCCGTGACTCCGAATGATGCGAAAGTGCAGGTAAAAATTAGCCCTTCATTGATTCATATAATGTTGTAGCGACTTCGAGTTTCTCCCTTTTAAGTTATAATGGGTGTAGTTTGCCAGTCAGAAGCTGGTTTCGTAATATATTAGCACATGCCAGCTAACGAATGGCCAGCATGATTCGTTAGTAGCTACACCGTGATCTCTCTATTAGGAAGCGTAAACGTTAGCTGCTATTTCAGATATTGTAATCGTTGAGAAACTTGCGACGCGGAAAATTTAATAAATTTAATTTTAAAGCAAGACAATTGTAGAATTATTATTAAATTGAACTGCTTACATCTAACAAAACCATTGAGTATATAATAAGGACAAGAACAGAAACAGTAGCATAAAGTAAGTAGAACAAATAAACAGAATTAAAGACGCTTACGTTGTCAACTTGCCAAAATAGTTGAACACCCCTAGTTAAAAAGCTAAGAATGTGTCAAAAATATATATGAAAAAACTAGAATGATTCAAAAGATCCAGCGGCGGTGACGCCAGATAAACCTACGTAAGTCTAAACGACTGGTGTCTGCAGTAATGCCCATAACGGTGTAGATTGTGTAGAACAAGGTCTGGATCATAATATCGCCAATTTTAGCGACAAACTGCAAAAACAGCGTGGGTATTGAGATAAGGGCGTTCACCTGCAGAGTCAATAAGAACTGTCGCTTTTGGAGTTACTCCAAAAATAGTTGTTATGAAAATAGTTATTAGATTGCTTCATGGAATATTAAATCATACGGACAAATCAGAAATCAAAATTGAAATATTTCGGACGCATACCAAGGCCATGAAATTCACGCACAGACATCCCGTAGATATAAATATATCATGGAAAGGAAACATAATTTCTATTGATAAATTCGTTTTATCTGGTAACTGGTAACTAACTATTAACTACGATACTGTGAGACTGTGTTGCGTAAAGAACAATGTAAAGTATTTGCGACTGATAAAAGTGGAACAAAGGGAATTTGTGATAGTAAATCATCAGGAAATAATAAAAACAGTCCACCAGAAAGCATACGAGATAACTGATATCAGAGGCAATATGTGAATCACAGAGTACCTACAATAAACGTAGAGATACGAATCAATATGGTATGTTAAATTTGTTAGATATACACATGAATTTTGATGCCAAAATTACAATGAAAAGAAAGTTAAAAAGTAGATAAAGAACTTGTGAGAATACATCTCAGTCATGATAGGGAATGTCAACATGCCGCTAAAGAAAACACAACAACAACTCGATTGTTGTTGAATAGATGTTGTTTTTCCACATAAGGTATTTCTCAATATAATCAGCGGAAACAAGATCCCTTTATTAGACAAAGCAGTTTTTGTAGTGATAGATAATGTTCCCGGTCACTTATTAAGCAAATACGATAAAGGACTGTTTTAAAATAAAATATTTATAACTACCACTTAGTTCTTATCTAGAACATTGTAGTGATAGGGTTAATGACTATTTCGTTATATTAAGAAATAGACACATCTTTATAAAACCACATCGTACTGAATTTTATCATCATTCTAATGAATGTCATCCAAACATTTCAAATACTTATGTTTCACAGCAGCCACACGTAGTTTTTTATCTATATATAGGTGCCTATAAACTATTTGATCTACTTATTTGTTGTTCATTTGTTTGACTGACTGATGAAACAACGCACAGCCTACACCGCAGATTGTAATAACCTAAAACATGGTGGATGACAGAAAAAAATGCATAATTTTATCTGAGTGGTTAAAAAAGCATCACATATACTTAAAATTGACTTAGATATTCTTTAAAGGATAAATTTAAATGATGTACCCATGTAAATAAATAAATATATAAATAAAATTAACATATTATGCTACTTATTACCGCGAGTAAATACTAATTTCGCAGGAAAAGCCTTTATAACGCGGGAAAACTGCGGTCGGAAAACTAGTTTGTAATAGTTTGTATTTTATAACATTCTCATGACATGGTATTTGCTGTTTATTAAGTAATAATTGCTGCCGATTAAACTTATTCACAAATACATAAAGACCTTGCAATGGAAAGGAACGTTGATCATTGAGATGTCAGATATTATCAGATAACGTGACTATGAAAAATGTAGTTTAAACACACGTCATGAGTAAACAAGGCGGTAAGCATATACCTAAATTCACGAAGATTGTAGAACGACAACTAACATTTAAGTTAAACAAACTTATTTGAAGTAGATACTTACGATGCTGCGGTAAATCCTAGTGATTGCGGCAGTTGTAAAAACTAATTCCTAATTGTTTTTGTATTTATATTTGAATTTGTACCTGTAAAGAAAGAAACATTGGTTAGAAACGATCACAAACACTCGTGTGGCATAAAATAAGAAAGTTTAAAAGGTAAAGGTCCGAAAGTAAACAGGTAATTTCGCAAGTAGCACAACCAATCAAAATTTGCACTCGAACCAACTTTCCCTAAACGAAAGAAATGTAACCTGCGAAACGGTTAAACCAAAATCGCATATTGAAAACTTTAATACAATAATAATTGTATTTAATTGAAGGGTTATTAATCGATTTCTTATTTATTGAAAGGATCAAAAAAGTGTTATTATGCGATGTTCGCATAATAACACTTTTTTGCTCGACTCTTGTCGTTAATTACCTTGATAATTCTTTAACTCCATCTTTCAATCAATTATACAACTAGATAAACGTCCAGCATTGCTGGAAAGGTGGCTGGATAGACATTAATGGCAATGTGAAGCAGTTTTGTGTGTTCTTAATTTAACAGGTACACGACTATCGTAGATTTAATAACCACAAAATATACATTAGTACGTGAGGCCTCGAGGTTCTAGAAAGTACCAAGTAAGCGGTAAGAAAGTGCGTGGTGCAAAAACACCGGCCACCGCGCCCAACTCGGAATACTCAGCGATTTCGATCCATGTGAACGAGCCAGTTTTTGCACCATTTAAGGCTTAGCAGTCAGCGCTCTTTCCTTGCAAGGCAACATTTACGAGCTGCAGGAGCAAAAAATATTAACTCATAAAATCTGTTGACCGAAGTTTTTATTGCGATTAGATATTTATTTGGTCCTGTTTGAAATGTTGTAAATTCCTCTCTCTAGAGTTATATATAATTTAATGTTGTGACCGTTGCGGCCGATTTATTTGAATTTGACACCATTTCAAAACCATGGCAGATTTTATTTTCAAGATTATACTTTAAAACCAGGCAATGAAAAACTATTTAAATTAATCGCAAACGCAATAATAGATTACGTATTGTTCTTGCTACTTGACTGTGCATCAGAACCTAACCAATACCTGAACGATATTGCTTTATACTCCTGCTCAGCAATCAGCATTCATTGGCAGGTTAATGGTGGAAATGCGAACGAATGTTCTAGTCTTGACGGATGCTTCTAGACGAGAGAAATTCACAGGACACATACATAATTCAACAGATGCCATTGCTCAGTAGTTCTCATGTGATGTTTGCGCGACACCCTTGAGAAACACGAGATGATTTATGCTCCAACATGACATATCAATCATGACATGATAGTGATACAGACATACTGTATTAGCACTTTTAGGCTAAATTGGCCATAAAACTTTATGATAACCGTGGAATTATTTATTAATAATTATTATTATGTAATTATTATTATTAAAGAAAATCATAAATACGCATTAGGTATGAAAATAGTTTGTTTTGCAAGATATGCCTTTAAAAGGAGTGAACAAGCTACTTAATATTGCATAAAGTATGTCAGCCAACAACTAATCAAATTATCTCTCTGCTGACCTACTTAGAGAGGTTAAAGTTATGCAGCGTGAGCCATTGAACTGAATTGTATTAGAATAGTTGTAAAAGAAATAATTAAGCAATAGAAAATTGAGCTTGTAATAGTAACCGACACGATTGCTCTAAAATTCAATGATGACGTAAAATCTAAACCGCACGAAGCGTGACCGAATAACTCTAAAATTGTAATAATAGACTGTAACAAGACATACATCGATATATCGTCGATTGTGGGCCATTTGGCAAGCGCCACGGGAAGTGGGCGACATTGCGAAACTGCCTTGGAGTTGGGATAAACGCGTAACAATTATACTAACAGTGAAATTATTATGGAAAATGTTAAACGTTCCGTTCCAAAGGTTTGGAACACTTGAGTTTAACCGTGAGCTGATAACCTTGTTGAGTTTGAGATAGCAGTAGCCTGAGAATCTGTAGATAGCTCGTGAGATAAATGAGAATCATTTCCTGAATTTCGAAATACATAAGAAAACGATAAAGTTTAAGATATATAAAATAATTTGACCAAACTTTAGATTTAGACTAGCTTCGAGTTTAACACTGGGGTAAATTGATTCGTAAATTAAAAACACATTTCTGATAACAAAATAGATTGTTATTTTATATGTGACGTTAAAGACAATTTGTATTCTAATTTTAACGTCATGCTATATAACCTAAGAGCCCGTGATGGCCAGACCTTCCTTTAATTCTGAAGCGTGAAAATTCTTTCATGTGTATGTCTAACACAGGTAAGAATAACCCCCAAACATGAAACCTGGATCGTGGTTCCTTTGGGAGATAACATGTAAAAAGTTGTTATCTCCCAAAGGAACCGCGATCCAGGTTTCATGTTTGGGGGTTATTCTTACCTGTGTTAGACATACACATGAAAGAATTTTCACGCTTGTGACTTAAAGGAAGGTCTGGCCATCACGGGCTCTTAGTCTAATATTAAATGTTTATGAAAACGGGTGGGTTATGCTTTATACCAAACCAATCAACAATCTTGACAGTAACAATCAATATTACCAAAATCGAATACCTACATAGAAAATCATAATCCCCATAATAACAAAAAGCTAAGCACGAATTCAACGCCTATCGTTTCCCCACATAAATCTGCCTCTATTAAGCAATCTGACCAAATGAAAGTGCTGCTTATAAAGCGGTGGGTGGCGCGTGGGATAGGCTGGGACAAAGCAGTTTACATGTGGGTGAAATCAAGGAGAACCACGTATGAATACATACTGAACATGTTATCGTAAAGAAATTCTGTACTAATTTACTGCAAGCAACTGCAAATTTTCTATGACCATATATGAAATACTGGCAAATAAGCTTCATAATGAATTCACCATCTTGAAGTTGGTAATAAATAAAACAAAACCTATTACCTTTATTTATGTTGCTAACCACATCGGAGACTTTATGCGGCAATTAATGTGTTTGACAATCATAGCCTTGGGAAAGAAAACGGTCTATCGTTCCTCATACATATGAATGAAGCTGTCATTGCAGAGATATTAGTGAGCTAAAAAGATATACAACTGTTTATATATAAGAAGTATAAATTAAATAGTTCTATGTTACTCAGAAATACAAAACCCATACATACAGTCATGTATAACTCAATATTTCTTAACTTTACTATAAAATAATAAATGCATGTCCAAATGAATGAAGCAGATGAATGAATTACGTAAATAAGGTCATCGGAAGACACCTGTTAAAGAAAACGCAAGCGTAACAGCATCGTAACGATCATCTATTGTTCGGCCTTGATTTTGTCGTCACCGAAACAGATAATGAAAGTGCTTAGAAGGCTTTACTCTTTAACGAATTCGTAAAGTGGTAACAACAATTAAGAGATACATACTAAAATTCCTGTGTAAAACCTACTAGAGAAACGATCTGTATATTTTAGATACACAGTTTTAATCTTAATCTTACTATTACTAGTAACTTAATCTATTTTTTCACAAAATTTAAATTAACTTGCAATAAGATATGAGTTCCTTACCGATTGAAACTAATAAACGTCACAGAGCCAGTAAAGGTAAACCATAGTAGAAATCAATTGTAAAGAGTAAATTACCATATTTGTTTAGATCATTCACAGTCAAAGCTTGTGTCGCAACGAGGTCGTAGAAAGCACATCTTCAAACTCAAATTGACCATACACGACCCGTGGAATTTACATTACAAAGTATTGGTGAAAACCGTGTACGTACATTGTTTGCTGTCTCGTCTAGGTTTGTGCATTGCATCAAGACAGATATGATTTTACTGTAGTTTTAGCATTCAGTTTCAAGATCCGATAAAATATAATTTAAGACTATAATCAGAGATACCTCTGTGATATGAATAACATAATCCAGACCAGATACAAGTGCTTGCAGAGTAAACAATGTCCTTTAGCGAGAATCAATGAACCATGAGAGGTATATACAACAAAACAGACAGTCAAATAAATTACCACTTTGCGTCGCGCAGTCGGTTAACAAAGTAGCTAAGCATAATCACAAACTAAGGCTTCTGCCACCCTTTACGACGTCGGAACAGACGGATTTAAATCAACCAGAGAACAGAGTTGTCATAACAGCCATTAACGAGCGATCCGCAAACATTACCGCATAACAATAAAGTAAACACAGCTCAGAGGGCGTTCACAGTTCCCATGTCTGCACAGTTAGTCGACCTTCGAGACAGGATCGAATCGCAGCTTTATTGAGACGTGATAAGAACTAGTAGGACATGATAAAGTAGAGGAATTTGCATTTTCTACCATAGAAATGTAATTATAGGCTTTATGCTGTTGTAAAGAAACGGGTTCACGTATTTATTTATTTATTTATTTATTTATTTATTAATTGCATACATGTACAGTTTATGTCAGCTTAGGTGGTAAGTAGTTGCTTAATGTCAATACATGTACCCTGTAAGGGCGCAGCAATTGGTCGCATTTCCATAAAATAATTAAAATTAATACCAAATGTCAAATTTACATGTCAAAGATAAACTGGATATTCAAGAAATAGTCAAAATATGGAATGTCAAGTTAATTAGTTTATGGATAAAATATTATGTCATTACTATATAACATTTACACAATTACATAGGTACAAAGTCAAAATGAAAGAATACAGTTTAATTTATTTACATGTCAACATACTAAGAGGTACATATTTATTTATATTGAGACGTCATACATAAATTCATTCACTGTATAATAGGCTTTATTTATTAGTAAAGATTTTAATCTAGTCCTGAATACATTGTCTAATTTTTCATTTTTGATGTCATCAGGTAATTTATTGTAAATAGTGACTAATCTATAATCTGGACTTTTTCCCACTATTTTTAGTGTGCTAGGTGGTCGTACTAACTTATTTTTATGGCGTCTATTGTAGTTCGTATCTATTTCACATTTAGACTTATATGTATGTCTGTTTTTTCTAACATGTGCAGCACATTGTAATATGTAAATAGAGGGGAGTGTCAGGATTTTTTTTTCTATGAAATGAGGCTTACAGCTCTCGCGGCGTTGTATGTTAGATAAGATTCTAATACATTTTTTCTGTAGTATGAATATGTCATTGAAATCTACACTTTCGCCCCATATCACTATACCATAATTTAAAGCTGAGAAAGCTTTGGCGTAGTACGCAGATAGGGCGGTTTTGTAGTTTGTATTTGATTTTAAGATACCAAGTGCGTAAATAAATCTGGATAGGTTCGATTTTACCTGGTCTAAATGTGTCTTCCAGTTAAGATTAGTATCTAAGGTTATTCCAAGTAATTTAAATGTTTGTACTTCCTTTATGTTTAAACAATTTTCTAAGGTAGTCAAGTTTAATTGTTGTTTTTGGTAAGGTCTAAATTGTACAAATTTTGTTTTATTATAATTTATTTCTAAGTTATGATCTTGGAGCCATTGTTCGCAGTCAGATAGGGTTGATAGGATTTTATATGGTTGAAGAGGATATAACTGCAGCCCACGAGCAAGGGAGCTAGATTGTACTTAACCGAAAGCGTTATTGTGTTAGGGATAGAGAAACGATACATTTAGCACTTTCAGACTGTGAGTGACCTATAAGAAATAAGTTTATAGATAAAACAAAATATAATTCAAATTTAAGAGACGTACGCTTAGCTCATAAACCTCCACTCATTAGGTAAAATACACCGAAGAGACGTCACATTGCTAGTAGATAATTAAGCGCCGAGCGAGCACCTCTATCAGTGACCGAGATGACCCCTACATGTCTAAGTTAAACATAATAACAAGTACTAGATCGGTAATAGCATAGACGAATTAAACCTGAATAGACAGATAACTCTATTGAAGAAACCGTTCACCGATAAATGATTGTCTACAAAGACGCTAGATGCCGCTGAGTGTTCTGAATCTGCTATAAATTATTGAAATTATTTTTGAATGGCATTCGGAACGATAGGTTAGCTAACTATTTATTATTGTAGTAAGATAGCAAATAAAGAGATGGCGTTACAGTAAGTCCCTGTGGTTCCTACAAACAGGACATAACATTTTTTGATTACTTTGCGGCGTTGCCAGCTTATGGTACCTACTGCAAACGTGCGACGCGACGTTGTCAGTTCGTGCACGGAGATTCTAGATTATAATTTAGTGATTTTATTTCATTGCAGAGTATTGCCAACAATTCAAAACATTTGACACCTAGTACAGGCAGGACAAACGTGGGTTTTTATTAACAATGGTTTATTAGGTTTGTTTGATATTGGAAACTTTTAATTGGCCGTCCATAATTGGCAAAATTTGTCATATTATGAATACTGTATAATCGTTATGTCTAGCTGTAAGTTTCTTAAAATTTTGAAAATAAAATAAATAAAATAAAAATAAAATGTAAAATCTTATGCGTAAGTTGTTATTGCCAAAAAAA
The DNA here is from genome assembly GCA_963691955.1 of Chloroclystis v-ata. NCBI lineage: Eukaryota > Metazoa > Arthropoda > Insecta > Lepidoptera > Geometridae > Chloroclystis > Chloroclystis v-ata. The sequence goes on along the minus strand of OY829902.1, from coordinate 800,365 downwards.
TTCACTCTCTAGTTTTTAGGATATACGACTTCAAAATTAATACGATCCGGCGCGGTTCGGCTGTGACAACCTTTTTAAAGGAACATAAAATGACACAGTAGATAGGTAAGGTACGGTGACTGCCGTTCGTTCATTTTTATACTTAAAAATACCAACAGCATATCATACATAATATCTGTCTTATTCTTGTATTATGTTGCTCAATTCAGTGCTTAAAAAAATTAAACATAATTTTTATGTCATCATTGTTTTCCTTGTATATTTTTATATTAATGTTACCTAAACTTACTTATTAATGTATGGTACTCATTGACTTGTCCAAGTGATCTATAGGATTTTATGGAAATAAATGACATATATATTTATTACCAATAATGAGTTGTTGAGTTCTCAATATGTGCCATACAAAAATCTTCAAACCCCTTTAGCCCAAAAACAAAACCTGACACAGCGTTGGCAACACTGCAAACAAAACAGAATCTTTCTCTGTGTTTGAGTGTTGTTTGCGCCATCTATATAAAAAACAAGACTAGTGATAGTATGCATCCTTACAATCTGTCACTACGCCATCTGTCAACTGTTACATGAACATTGCAAATATATTGACTTTGTACTTAATCGATAAAACATGTTTAGACATCATAATTTCAAAATTAAAAAATAAATTATAAGTGTACGTGTTTATTTATACAAAAAAAAAAGAGATAAGTTGGTTTAAAATGCTAATAAAATAGTTCCCGGGCTATTTGACAGCGCCATCTAGCAATAGCCTGGAATTTGACCTTTTTTGAAAGTACGAAATAGTCTTCGACATGAGCCGTCTATTCATTTAATTCGTCTATGGTAATAGTATGTTTTAAAGATCCGTGTTTATTGACAGATACATTCTTGATGGACTCAGAAACCCGTAATCTTACGAATCGGATTGAGATCAATTTCACTCTAGTAAACTGTTTTTGTGATTCGGAACCCAACCTAACCAAGTTATAAGGAGCCATTTTGCACAATATGTAAAGCCAAAAATATTATTATTATTATTAATAAATTATAATAAAAATAAACACAATCTAATTTAAAAGGTATTTTCAAGATAAACATTTGGCTATTTTATTACCAAAGGTATTATAATAAAATATAGCAATATTTTAATCTGAATTATTCAACGGTATTTATATTTAACATTGTAAAGCTAAAGGTTCGACGTACAAAAATAAATAAATAGACGAATAAATACCGGCAATAAACTACGAATTTGCTGTCTTTCCTTTCAATGCAAACCTGTTGAGCTCCGGTCATATAAACTCCAGTTATTAATTTAATTTTAGCCTTTAGTTTGAACCAAAATATTTGAAAGAAATTAACGTGTTTACTGTTTAGTATTTAATCAGTCAAAGATGCATTTCACAATGAGAAATTGTACACGAACTGTTTAATAAATAAAGAAGTAATGTTTGTGAGTTTTTCTATTGTGTGCTTGGCGAAGAAGAATCCAAAAGTGTAGTTATACATACCTACTCTACATAATATGTACTCTTAGAATACTTTCATCATTGTCACCACAACCCAGGCTGTTATCGATAACGAAAGTAATATGAAATAGATTTGTAATTCCGTCTAATGTTACAACAACCGCAGAATTTCAATGAACCACAACACAATATGCGTGTAAAGTGGCGACTTACATAAAATTTTCCTTAGTAATATTGGGACATAAAATTTTGACCCAGCTATCAGCTTTCACAGATCAAATGACATTATGGTCGTTCAGTGAACGCATAGACAAGTTGATGGCTTTACAATCTGTTCGAGATGATTTACGTTTGCGACTGTTTAATGTCTTACCCACTGTGTAGCGCTTCAGCGATTATTGACTGGGCTGGGCTCTATCCATATTGAGAACACGGCAATATGTCCGGAAACATGCTAGGATTCGAGATCACCAAGATTTACCATACTGGTTATACCTTTTTGACTTTTCTGTTTATTTCTGCTGCAGAATCTGTCCAGCAGTGAACGAAACAACTTTAGATCTGTAAAAGCATTCTTTCCAAGACTAAGACGAATATTACTACGGTTTCTTTCTAGAGAAAGCTTGACTTGTAAAATTTACCTTAAATATGTATAAATTCAGATTTTGTCAAGCAATGACTAATCGTTAAGATTAGCTGAGGCGTAGGTGCCGCCGGTGCCCTTATAAGTTCAGAATCGTGTTCATGATATCACAAATGTTATACGAACTTAAAGAATAACCAAGTATGAACAAGCCTTCTTTGTATCGATCCACAATCTTCGTCTTTTTTTGGAAAATACGGTAGTTAAGTCAGTTTATACTTCCCCAAATTCAACTTAATTTTCAATAAACCAAGCAAACCTGAATAAAAAGATAAGAGCTATAAATGAACACAAAGGGTTTCTCTACTAATAATAAGGTAATTCTGTAGAATTACCTATCTGAGACTGTAGTCTCATGCAATCTAGCAGGAGCATCATTCAACTACAATGAATAACAAATTATTTGGCACGTACCCCGAACACGAGTGATAAATCTACGGGTGATCGGAATTGTTTAAATTCAATTTCTATTTCAGTTTCAGAGACAGCATTTCCTGGTGGGGTTATGAGAGAATTGATAAATTTAATGGAATCTAAAGCTAATATCCTTCTTCATTACATTAAGGAGTTAGACTGGCTAGGGACGAGTTCTGCAGGAGATAATACACAACACACTCGACAGAGATGTCAGTGCAGTGCCGATTGTAGTTAAGTACCTACCCCAATTAGAATTAGTTACCCATGTCCATTAAATACGAAACAGATTGCTTGTATACCGTCGCAGGCAAGATTGCAATCCACTCCAGTTATTTCTGTAAGATGGATTTCTGCAGGCATCCACCGCGAACCTACGCATTATACATAGTACCAATACCAATATCCTCAAACTAAACTACCTTTCGATATAATGTAAATATCTTAAGGTGCAGTAGAACTAAACACGCGTTTGAGTGAACCACACCTTGCCGATCCGTCCGTTATTAATTCAAGAACGTTTTGGCCCATTTGGTCATTAATGCCAAGTTAATAATGATAAAGTAGGTATAAATGAATAAGGAAAAACCTATCTTTTTCCAAAACCAAATTGGAAAAATTATTTTTTTCCTATTGGTATTAAAATATCCTTATTCATATCCTTATAATATCATCATTCACATCATATAAAATCAGGCATAGACCACTTAAATTAATTAATCTCTCAACATCATAAAAACTCATTTTATGTCCCACTACTGAGCACTGGAGCATCTTAGAACCCATTATTTGTAGGTCTGATGAGGATCAAAGCCCTCCTAGAAATTATAACATACAATAAAAACAATGAAGTACTGTACCTTAAAATCTTGAGTTTACTGTCAGCCTATAGTAACTTTCAACAACATCAGCTACTTTACCTATAATTGAACCTGAATATTCACATGAATATTATTCAAATAAAGAACTCTATAACATAATATTGTAGAATTCCCCTAATAGTCTCAGGTCTCACCTATCATAGTTAAGAAGATGCAGACATTACCAGCCAGTGCATGTATTTATTCTCAAAATTACAATACATTGGAATTTGACAACTGGACAGCTTATCAGCCGTTCAGTTGGGCTTATGCCAGGTTAGGTCAACAGCCTTCTCTGACTCGGCTTCAATCAGGTTTTTTATAGGCAAGTGGGTAAGCACTTTGTTGATGAATAAATTTTAACTGTGCCACATTTCTTTGGTGTTATGTACTTTATGACAGAAATAAATAAAGTTATGATATTACTGGTTATCCACAGAACATAAAAAATCTATCTAATTCATAGGATAAATCATTAGACTTTAGCACTTTGCTATGAGAAATATCTAATTAATTTATTAGTTAACGCTGAATGCTGGCAGAATGCACAAATGTGTTTAAGGTTCTTTACCTGAATATGACAGTCATTTCTAGCAGTTTAATATAATTTCACTATTCAGTTAAATTGGAAATTTTATATACCAAATTAGAAAACTCACATTTAATATTTCGAAGACATACCTACATTATACATTATGTTTAACACAAGTACAGTTAAATAATGTTGTAAAAACATGCATTTGACACACAAATGAGATGGCCAAACATAAAAATAGTCCGGTAGAAATCAAATTATTTCAGCAACGGACATGACAGTTCAGTCTGAATGAGCTCAGTGTCTCTGTTATTTATAAACTAGAATATTTTCCTAGAACTCACCTACCTAGTCATTAGTCTTCTCTTCACTAGATAATTCTTCATATGTCAGGAAGAATAGGAAATGTACAGTAGGGGTATGTGAGACAAAATTATCACTTGTTGCTTGGTTGCAACTATAAATAGCACTGTTTCACCCTGGACGTGATAGCGGTGCATAGCGAACCAATATGTTACTCTCAATCGTTCTATATCAACACAGTGTGGACAAGTTATTGTCAACAAAATTATTAATGATTTACAAGATCAACAGGTGAAACCTGACGCTCAATACCGGCGAGTAATCGGTTTTAGTACAGAAATATAAGACAGCAATATAATCCGTAGCAAGACGTTTTCACAACAACCATAAATGTTTTGCGTTCTACTAAACCAACCAACTCGTAAAATCGAATATTAAATGAATAGTCCATAAATACCTTTTCCTTCGCCCGTCCGGCATGTTTTTGCACAGTTTTCGCGAACAACGCACTTTTATTTTCAGACATTTTTATCACTTTTTCATAACCGTACGGATTTATTTCAATACACTATATTCTGCATCCGAGTTTGGTTGCAGCAGCTGTTTGATTGATGACACACGTCAAATTTACGCGGTGCACTCTTGCGAATGAAAGGAAACGACACCCCAGCGCACCGAGCGGGTTTCACCGGTGTTTCGCAGACTTGTGATACGTAGTTATTTTAATTTTCACCAGATGTCTCTAGTGCGTGTTATATATGCGTGATACTTAGAAAATTGAATATTTCTGGATAAATATAATTAAATGGTCACGCTATTTTAGGTTTGTCAAATGCATCTACAATATATATGTTTTAATGATAAATATTGAATTAGTAATTTTTCTAAGAAAATGTAAATTGTAGAGCTTTTGCTTTTTCTTCTACTTAATTAAATAGAAATAGGTAAACTTTAGGCCTTCCCAGTGATTTCTAGTTGATACGGTCAGATGCAGGTTCAAATTCAAATTCTTTATTTTATCACACAATGTAACATATAACTAACAGTTCAGTTCTAACAGTTTACACTAAAGCATTAGGTACATGGGACTTACAATTTATAAAATAAACTTGCAGGTTGCATCCACCGTGAACCGGCAGCTTTAACAAGATTATTCTCTCCATTTTGTTAAATAGAATTGTGATAACTTTTTTTTCCATACATACGAAAAAATAACACAGTTTTTGACGATTCTTATTCCATAAATTTAAGGTAAAACCAACCAAATAATAGTATTACAGCTGGTATCCCTAAAATTGTTTACATACAATATATAACCTGCGCAATTAAAAATGAGTTCTGTAAATGGCGTCCGCTCGCATGCGTTCTCGCTCACTCTCTATCGCTGTCTATACTCACACAGTGAAGTACGCGCTACAAAAAAATAGTCAGTCAGGCCTAATTCGCACGAGAGCTTTTTTAACGTCCGTTAAAAAAGCGTTCAAATAGAACATAATAATTATGTTCTATTTGAACGCTTTATGCATACCCAAGTACGTGTGCACACGTCGGCAATTTTAGAACGCGACGCTTTTTTATCGAGCAGTGTTGCATTTTCAACGCAGAGTGCTGGTAATAGGCCGTATGAAACTTTTTAATATTATTCACACGATTAAAAAAACGCCGGCGCTGCGATTAGTACGATGAGTATTAGTAGAAATATTCCAATAATTCGTCAAATCTTGTATACTTGTCAAATCTTCGTACAGTGTCACAAACTGTTATTTTAAGTACCTATCTCTGTTCATTCAGAGGATGTACCCAGAATGTCCTTTTTTTCTTTCTTCTTCTTCTAGCAACACAAAACGCTATAGCTAGTTATTTAGCATAAAACATTCCCACGGCTTTCTAAAGCGAGGGACGAGACGAAAGTGATTTAAAAGCGTTCGTATGAATGATCACATTGAGGACGTTATAAAAGCGCCGACGCCGGGTTTATAACGCAAAGCTGTTTAAACTCTTTACTTTACTTTACTAAAAAAATAATTTCATTTAAAATAAGTATTTTGTAAAAAAAACTCTGTAGGGACCTAGATAAAAATACTATTTAGATAATAATAATACAATAATACCGTGCTCGAATTACAAATAATTTTGGTATTATGTTTGTATGGGAAATTCGTCGTGACGCCGGCCTGTTTGAGAACTTGTTTTGCCAACCGTACCATACCTACCCGCCGCCATTTACAGAACTCATTTTTAATTGCGCAGGTTATACAATTACATACAAACATACAATACAATACAACATTTATATTATACAACTATTACAAGCAAAGCAATGAAAGCAACAAGCAACCAGAAACCAGAAACAAATGATCATGATATTTATTTTTAAATTAGTTAGTGGGTGATAAAAATCTCCTTGCAATTAACCACAACTAAATTCTGTCTAAAATTTTAAAGATATTTGAAACGTTTATAATTTACTTGTACATTATATTAATTCATTTCGTATTCTGTTTAACGTCCAGTTTTAAAAAAATTAGAAACTTATTTTTTACAAGTATAAATAATAAATAGCCATGGTAAGTAGATGGTGGCGAATACCTAGTGATTTTTTTCTTTTCATACTTTGGTTTGAAGCAAATTTATTTCTGATGGATTTTACAAAACGATACCTAATCAAAGAACTTTAAAGCTGTTTTTGCTGAGATTACTAACTTCAAATAAAAACTGACCTTTTCAGGAGACAAAGAATGAGCTCTATCGCAACGCCATAATGCGGCAAAGACGCAAAGAGATGGAGATGTACCAGCAGACTATGGATATGAAATGGCTGGACAGTAGGATGGAGGATGGACGGATGGGACGCTGCATGGCTCTTATACAGCGAGAGGCTGAAATGGAAAAGAACTATCAAGAGGTACCTAACCTTGATACTTGTTTATTTATATTTATTCCACCAACAAAGGATGTCCTAACTTAAAATTAGCTTAGTTTAAGTTAATACTATTATAACATCATTTCACATAATGGGAAATGGGCCTACTTTAAACATATCCAGTTGTTTCCTAGTCAAAGTTCATCGCAGATACAATGGCTGCACCATCCTTCACTGACAGTTTTGAACCAGACCATGTGTCCATCTTGTTGGTAGACATCCGACGTTGCATTGGCCAATCTATGGTCTCCACTCAATAACTTTTCGATTTCATTGCCCATCTGTTCTACTGGCTATATGCTAATCTGCTGCTATGGTCTATGTCAGTGACCTACATTTTCCTATATATCTCCTATAATAATGTGCTCCTTTAATTACAGCTAGCTTACAGAATCTTACTTTATATATCAAAAGGGCAATAGTTAAACTCAACTATACACAATTATTATTTTGAAATATAAATTTTGTTAATTTAATTTTGTTCTATATTTAATCTTAATTGAATGCATTTTTCTGAACACATTCTAGAGAACAGACCACGCTGCGATAGTTAACTCTAGAGCTAAGAAAGAACTAGCTCTAGGCATGGAAGTGGCTAAGGTCCGTCGAGAAGAGTCCTCAGAACTGCTCCGTAGACACTACCTGCGGGAGAGAGACCCGAGCCTGCGACAGCTCATCACGAAGCTCACGGCCGGCTACGTGTGCCGGGACTTGCGGCAGCAGATACTACATAATGAGTACCGGAGGTTGCAGGAGAAGGTATGTTACAATTGCATGAAATAAACGTGATTTTGTCTGCTACATAAATTATCAGACACTTCAATCGGACCGGTGGTTCTTGAGATTAGCGGGTTAAAACAAACAAACAACCATAACAATTTTATCATGTAAATTAATTTTATTTACTTATTTGTGATACTACTATTTCGAAGAGGACCTATTGTAAACCTTTGCCATACTTGTGTTGCAAATGAATGTTTTGAATTTGAAAAAATGTTTGTTCGGTTCCAGGCCGAAGAGCATCGCGCAAACTCCCTCCTCTCCAACTCTCTGTTCAACAACTTGGAGGCCGACGCGCGCGCGGCCGCCGCGCTCGCGGAGCAGCGGCGCGCGCACGGCCGGCAGCTGCAGGCGCAGCTCGTGCACCGCGACCTGCAGCGGCAGTGCACGTACGAGGACACGCTCGTAGAGAAGAAGATGCTGGAGGAGCTCATGAGGACGCTGGCGGACGAGGACCAGAGGTACGTACGTGTGCGCACGGCCCTGCCTCGTGCACCGCGACCTGCAGCGGCAGTGCACGTACGAGGACACGCTCGTAGAGAAGAAGATGCTGGAGGAGCTCATGAGGACGCTGGCGGACGAGGACCAGAGGTACGTACGTGTGCGCACGGCCCTGCCTCGTGCACCGCGACCTGCAGCGGCAGTGCACGTACGAGGACACGCTCGTAGAGAAGAAGATGCTGGAGGAGCTCATGAGGACGCTGGCGGACGAGGACCAGAGGTACGTACGTGTGCGCACGGCCCTGCCTCGTGCACCGCGACCTGCAGCGACAGTGCACGTACGAGGACACGCTCGTAGAGAAGAAGATGCTGGAGGAGCTCATGAGGACGCTGGCGGACGAGGACCAGAGGTACGTACGTGTGCGCACGGCCCTGCCTCGTGCACCGCGACCTGCAGCGACAGTGCACGTACGAGGACACGCTCGTAGAGAAGAAGATGCTGGAGGAGCTCATGAGGACGCTGGCGGACGAGGACCAGAGGTACGTACGTGTGCGCACGGCCCTGCCTCGTGCACCGCGACCTGCAGCGACAGTGCACGTACGAGGACACGCTCGTAGAGAAGAAGATGCTGGAGGAGCTCATGAGGACGCTGGCGGACGAGGACCAGAGGTACGTATGAGGAAAATTATATACATATTGCTGAAGAATTCACACAGCAACATTAGACCCGTGGTAAGCTCAAAGCTTAACATTAACTTAATTTACTAAATTATTAAAGTGTCGGTCATGGAGTAAGTTGATTTGTTTTCAGAGATAAGCTGTATAAGCTTATTATATGAATCAATATTGACGATTTTTTGAATTTTTTACTATCAAAAATATAATGAACTGAATCTGCAGATACTGTATCTTCAAAATATAATAGCTACATGTGGATGGTTCCAGGGAAGTGGCCCAGAAGCGCATGTTGAAGGAGCGCACGCGCCGCGAGATGGACACGTTCCGGCAGGCGCAGGACGCCTGGAAGGACAAACAGAAGACCATGGTCATCAACGAGGAGAGGGAGATCGCTGAACAGAAGAAGATGCAGTCCGACAGAAGCACGGCCATGTCAGTATCCAATACCACCTCCAATCCAATACCACAATCAAAATCAATGTCACTTTTATAACTCGAGAACGGCTTGGCCAAATGCTTTTGATATTAAAATAGTCATAGTATCATCTTATAAAAATAAAAACCGACTTTAAAGTATATTTGAACAAGAAACGGGTAACATACCATGATTTAATTGTTTTTGAGTTTTCCGATATTTCGTCACTGTTGCAAGCGCCATGTTCACGGACAAACTGATGACACCGGCGGGGCGGCGGGTAGGCAGATCGTTATTAAATCATGGTATGTTACCCGTTTCTTGTTCAAATATAGTTAAAAACCATGATAGTTTAAAAAGTTATATCGACTTTAAAGTGCCTCTAAAATATTTGGTTTCAATTAATGAAATTGTTTGAGATGGACCAAGTAATGGCCATACGCTTTGGTTCACAACGAATACAAAGTTCTGAAGCAAAAAACAAAAAAATACATTTGAATTATGAAGATCCACCATTTATCCCCTTCTAAAATTACTTATAAGTTCTTATAATGTAAAACACCTTTAACTTTGTTGAGAATTTGTGGTTAAAATCTTAAACATATTGAATTCCTTTTCCAGTCTTGAAGCAAGAGCGAGAGTGCTACGGGAAAAAGACGAATTAAACCAAAGAATAACAGACAAGTTGTTGGCAGATGAGGTAGGTATTTTATATCCATTTCAGTTAAAAGTTAATTTAAATTTAAATAAAATTTGCAATGTCTAGCTCCGTGGTAAGCTCTAAACTTGTATTATGGATGCTATATATCTGATATACTTAATATAGTATACCTACATAGATATTATTTTTATTTTACATAATAACACCCAGACACTCAGATCAGATAATTTTTTTGTTATTTTATAGTGATTGGCTCTCATTTAAGTTTTCTAAATTATTAGAAAATGGTATGGGAAAAAAACAATCAGTGCTTAACTGATGATTATGGGATAAATTCAAGCTCTTACGTAATCCCTCGATAGCGTAGTGGTTAGCGCAACCAAGGCTTAACTGGGTGGCGTGAGTTCGACTCCCACTCGAGGGCCAAGGTTACGTTGTGATCTTGTAATTTTTCCCATACCATTTTCTAATAACTCAGAACAGATATCTACAGATCATGATTAGTTAATGATTTATAAGTCACAAATTCTAAAATGTAATATTTTTGCAATTAAATTATAATAACATTATTTCCTTATTTCAGGAAAAACGCCAAGAGCGAGTGAACATAATAAAAGCACTGCAAGAACAAGAATACTTGGAGAAGAATGTGAACGACAATATAGCGGAGTCGCAGGCCGTGGAGAGGAAGAAGAGGGAAGTGAACGAGGCTCTCACCGCGCAGATGACCACCCGGAGGAGACTCGCGGACGAACAGAAGCTGAGGGAGGCTGACTATAGGAAAGAGGTAGTCATCATATCAGCCGTCGGACGTCCACCGCTAGACATAGGCCTCCCTTAATGAATTCCAGTTGTTTCAGTCGGATGCAACTTGCATCCAACGTGAACCAGCTAACTTCACCAACTCATCTGTCCATCTACCAGATGGACGGATGAGTTGGTGAAGTTAGTTGGTGAAGTGAGTTGGTGGGCTGGTGGTGGTAGTGATTATGTATTAGTAATGAAAAGCCCTTGGCCAACATGGTGAAGGCTGAATCTCTTCCGTCAAGAGAGAAGTCCTTGTGTCTCATTCAGCACTGGGAACGTAAATAGAGGTGCTTATGAATGTAAAGTAGTGATAGCCGTAATCTTACGCAATTTTACGCGTGGGTGTCGACAGCATAAATATATTTAAAAAAATGTGTAGGAGCGTCGTTGTCAGTATTTTACTGCGGATCATCTTTTTTAGGCCACTGGGTTCGATATATTCCCAACCACCCCATTAACTTCTCCATCAATGGGGTGGATGGGAAAAAAATCCCATCCACCCCATTGATAGGGTAGTTAGGGGGGTGGTTGGGTATATATCCTGGGTTGTCGAAAAGTCCTATAAAGCAACAAATATCCAGTAGAAGGACATAGGATACTTATTGTAGCGGGAAAATATTAAATTTATATTTAAAAGTATTTATCGAACAGGTCTATAATTGTTGTGCTTTGATTTCCACAGACTGAAAAGAAGTTAGAAGAAGAAGCATTGAAAGAACAAGAAAAGAAACGTAAATCAGCTCTCCGCGCCAAACAGTACGCGGCCGCGCTGCAACAACAGATAAACGACAACTTCGCCAGGAAACAAGCAGAGAAACTGTGCGAAAAGCAACGCGCCATGGACGTGCAGGCTGCGAACAAAGCCTGGTAAGACATACTAGTCTATAAATCGATGAATATTGCTGGAAAATTCATACAGCTGTATCTATTTGGCCCATGATACGCTCGAAGCTCGAGTTGCGAGATATCTGATAAATATATAGATATATTTTATTTTACACAGAAAACTACTCGAACACCCAGAACACATATCTGGAGATCATCTAACCCCGAGTGGAAATCGAACTCGTGCCCTTTGCGTCGCAAGCTTACTCAGAGGTCATCAATCTCAGACCTAAAATAAGTTTCATTATCGATAAACAATACAATACAATACAACAATACAACTTTTATACTTTTTTAATTAAATTAATTAAATGTAATATAATTTTTTTTTGGAGCTTATGGCCTGGTTGCTGGGGGATGGGGATGGGGATGGGGATTCGAATGGGAATGGTAATGGGAATGGGAACGGGAACGGGGTCTAGGGCGGGGACGAGAACGGGGACGGGGTCTAGGGCGAGGACGAGAACGGGAACAAGGACGGGGACGGGAATGCCTGACTGTTAGCTGACTTGGCTGTTAGGCGGTACGAAGTTCGCCAGGTCAACTAGTATGTTAATAAATAAATAATCCTTTTCAAGCGTTTCGATAATGATAATAATGAATGATGGTATTTCCAGGAGCGACGAAGTAGAAGCTGAGCGTGCAACCGTGATCTCTGAGCACGCCGCCCCGCTCGTCGGCTACCTGCAGCCGGGCCTGCTGCGGCCCGCCGACCTACAGCCCGGCCTGCTGCGGCCCGCCGACCTGCCCGCGCGCCCGCCGCGACACACCCGCCCCAAGTGCAACGAACAGTGCCGCGTCATCAGAGAGTACTAGAGGCGATAGTGATCTCATGTCATGCCGGTAAAATCACGGACTGTTAACAAAATGGAGGACTGTAAACAATATGGCGGACTGTGTACAAAATGGCGGACTGTGAACCATATGGCGGACTGTGAACAATATGGCGGACTGTGTACAAAATGGCGGATTGTTAACGAGCTCCGTCTGATAGATAGGTGTCTAATCCTTTCTGATTGGAGACTTTCTAGATAGTGTTTTGATTGTGATGTAGTAGCGGATAGCAAAAAAGGCCAAAATGGCTGACCCACAACAAAATTGCGCTCTTTTTACTGGCGTACCTACTGTAAACATGCAACTCGGCTACTTCCTCAGTAGCAGACTAACTCACAATAGTCTCAATTAATACCACACATCGCTGTCTGTCCAACAAAATTTTGTTTATTATCCATAGTGTTTTAATATTGCAGTTCCGTTATTTATAAACCTAAAAGACTGATAAATGTGATAAAAATAAATCTTTTAGTGCTAAATAAATGCTATTAATAAAATTTTACTTCGTTATCATTTTGGACTCCAGTCACTCTAGTAAGTAAAATACCGTTCCTTCCACTCGACACCACCAAAAGGACACCATCAGTGGTGTCTTATGGAATCTCTAGTCCATACGACACCACCGACTATTATAGCATTAACTGCAATTTACTTCAATGATAATGTGATGAATACAATTCAGGTTAAGTATATATTTGGTTCAATAAAATATTTATATATTCGATCTTATGTAAGTATATTCTTTATTATATGTATATGTATAGAGATATTTTTAATAAGTGCATATTAAATTAAGTGACAGATAGTTCTTGTATGTACGGGAATCTTGTTATATTTAAGCCTCGAGCAGACCGGATGCGTATACGTTCACGTAAGCGTAGACGTGCACGTACCACTGAGTTGTAATGTATGGGAATGTATGAGACAGGACACACCGCTTGCGTAACGTGACGTGCGCGTGCAGGGTACTTTCGTGAGTAGATTTCTACTACAAGTAAATCTACCTGGTACTCTTAAATCGCTTTAATAAACTGCCGCAAACACATCTGGTTAAACGCGAAACTCAAACAATAATTAAGGCGGTCGTACCGCTGGAAATATTTAACCGAATCAAATTAATTCCAAATACTGTCGGAGAATATTAAAAGGGCGACGATAGGCTGACCATGAGTTTATTGATTCCTGAGAATTCATACACAATATTTTACCTATTTTATTGCTTGTACCTGCTGAACCTGAAATAGCTATAATTATAGATTTAATGATAGGCGAAGCTGGAACGAGTTCTGAAGACCAGCAGTATTCAGCGTCAAAAGGTATGTGCCAAGACCTTTCGCATACAGTTTCCTAAAATCGTTGTTGGTCTGTTTATCTATTCAGAGAGGATTGGGTCTTAATTTAGAATAAATATCCGCCAAGTAGGTAACGGCTAAATTAATTAAATAGCTCCAAAAAGACTATACCTACTTAGTTCAAAATACTTCATATCTTTTAAACCCTTGAACCCAGAACACCCTACCCTCTCGTGAAAGTTAGCATTTTTTCGCAATAAAGTAATAAAAGTTGCCACATCAGCTACACCGAACACGAGTAAACGCGCGGGCACATTGAGATAACCATCGCACCCCATTCTACCCTCCGAATGGGCCAAACGGTGGATCGACACTTGAATGGTATTTGTTCGGCTTATCGGGGTTATTTAAATAAATAGGCGTTTGATATTGCTGAGTTTTGTTGGTTTGGGGTTAGGTAAATTAATTGCGTGTTTTTTGTTGAAGTGTTAGGTTAACGTATTACGGAGCAGTATAGGTAATTAGACAACAGGTCAACTGAATAAGCTGGGATGGCTAAGGATGATTTAAAGATCTCTGGCGCAGCGGGCGAAAGTCTGCTTGCGACGCAAGAGCTTGCGGGTTCGATTCCCGCCTAAGGACTAAAATAAGCACGATCTGCAAATATTTGATTCTCGTGTTCTGGGTGTTTCCTATGTAATAAATAATATATGTTTAAGTATGTTTATTATAATTATACAAAGGAATAAAAACTACCCATTAAATAGTAAAAGCAATCATAGATTCTAAAATGTTTATTCACTCTGATTCTTCTTCTCTCTTCATCTTCTCCTTTTCCTTCTCTCGTTTGAGCGCCCACCTATCCAACGCCTGTTTGAACTCCTTCTGCTCTAGAAGATGGGCTTGCTCCTTCCTTCCCCATCTGGTCCAGTGTCTGTACCACTGGAGGTAGAGTGCGTAATCCTGCAGATTAAGACTCAGATAACAACTAAATAATGTACCTAGGAATACAGTGTTATGTTTAACTAGCAATAGCACCACTTCGTAAACAGGCCTAGTTTTATTTTATAATTTGTCCTGTATAAACTGAGTAGGTACCTACATACGTTATTGTATAAGTATGATCTTTTAAGATTGAAAGAAAAATTGCTATTTTAATATTAGTGATGACGAGACCCACTGGTCTCGCCAGTGGGTAAAGATGGGATACTATTCGAACATGTTAAAATTGAACATTACATACAGGCTTGTCGACGTTTTCTTCTAGAAGACTTTCCAACAAATCCTTTGGATGAAGTCCTCGAGCCGAGATTCTAGAAAAGTAACGTAAGGAAGATTAATATATCCTTATTTTTTTTTTATAAAGTCTTAAGTCTGTAGTAGGTACCAATTCACACGATGACGAAATTACGACCTCTGTGGCAGCGGAAGGTCTGCCTGCGACGCATGAGGTAGAGGGTTCGATTCCCGTCCTCTATTCTATATACCCAGTTTTATATAGCAGAAGAGACTGTTAATTGACTGTTATCAGCCAGTCTATAATAAGTAGATACCTAACCTTGCAATTCGTTCTGCAGTCAGAAATCTACCAAGGAACTCCTTTAAACAACCATAACTGTATCCTTGGAGTACTTGTGCTAAACTGTTCACGTTCAGATCTGCGGGAACCACGTAATTACTGAAATAATAAGTAGAACTAAATCATCATTATAATTTCAGGCGTCGGATCTCCATTGCTGGACAAGTCCAGGTATTTAAAAAAATCCAGTTGTTTTGGTCGGAAGCGCCTTATGATTATCAAACGACCTCTGTGGCACAGATATAGAAAGTTCACCTGCGATGCCTGAGTTGCGGGTTCGATTCCCGCCTCGGAACAAACTTTTGTATGATTCGCAAATATTTGTTACAAAAATATAAAAATCGTCAATATACTTTCATACATTGAGCCTATAAACACAATATCTCTGAAAACAAACTATGTTACTTCATATCATTGTCCCTGACCGACCCATATAGATTTATGATTAGTATAGATGATAATTACGAATCTTCTGCAATAATTACCTCAGCACCCAATCGTTGAGCATCTCTACAACTATAGAATAGTTCGTGTTAGGCATAAGTACCACGTCTGGGAAATCCTTTATTATTCGTGAACTTTTCGTCAGCCATGGATCTACACAACTTCCTAAAAAATTGAATCAAACGTGTTGGTTAAAGATTTAAGATTTAAGATTTATGTCATTTATTTCCATAAAATCCTAAAGATCACTTGGACAAGTCAATAAATACAATTCATTATTACAACTTAACATTAAATAAAAATATACAATGGAAACAATAATGACATAAAAATATGTTTCATTTTTTTAAGCACTGAATTGAGAAACATAAAGAACAATCAGCTCATATCTGAATTTATTACAATAATCTGTTAGTTTTTTTTATTTTTTAAAATATTGGAGCGGATTCCATCCCATGCAGTTTGGATTGGAGTTTGAAGATGGAGTTTTGATTGAAATATATGTACAAGAACACCTGTGTGTGGAAAGAGTAATGTAAGCTCAGCTCACCTACCGATTATCGTAATTTTATCCGATTTTTGTATATTCTTCCAAAGCTTCTTAGTAAAATTCTTTTTGAACAAAGGGTAGTTCTGCCCTTTTGCATCTTGTGGGATCTGTCAAAAATCATTTATTTATCATAAAATAAGTAAATAATTAAATTTACCACTTATTCCGCAATTGGACTCATGACTCAATGTCGCTCTTATGTGCGTGGTTCTAAAATATAGCGCGTTAAAATCTTTTGCATGCTACGAAACAATTTCGTAGCATCGTAGCACTCTCTACGGGATTCATAGGAAAGTTTTTGTGGGAGAAGAGATTCGTTATGGTACATTCATGTAACCTTAAAACAAATACTATAGTGAAAACCGCAACTGTCTACGACGATCCGTTTTAAAGTTAAAATAAATATTAAATAAATATTGCTGGACAATTTTTACACAACGACATCTAGCCCCGTGGTAAGCTCGAAGCTTGTGTTACGGGTGCTAGATTTCTGATATACTTAATAATTATAATATACGTACATAGATAGATATTTTTTTATTATACATATATAACACCCAGACACCCGGAACAAATATTTGCAGATCATACAAATAGTTCTTCCGAGGCGGGAATCGAACCCGCAACCTCTTGCATTAGCATATTTGTGATTTTCGCGTAAATATCGATTCGCGTAATCCCTATTACACACAAGTGTCTTTCGCGCTAACGGTTTTAATAATAGGTACGGCAGTGACTTACGTTTTTCGTATTTTTAGTAGTACGTTACATCTATGTACAATTGATAATTTCTCAACAGCATACGTAGTCATCTCTATTCAGTTGATTTTATTACGGACTCATTTTATTGGTAAAAATATAACATGTCAGGATATACAGTAGTTATCAACTTGTACAAAAAAAGCACATAATCGAATTAATTATTCACAAAAATTTGGAACTATATTATTTTAATAAGCTAACCTTTTTGTAATAGAGTCGATGCACATGCTTGATGTGTATGACCGCCGGCTGGGCCGCTCTAGCGCACGTGACCACGGCCGCCACCAGACGCCGGAGGACCGTGTCTGATCTGTGCTCTGGTTGTATCTGACTCGCGTCCAGCTCAAATAATATCGCATCTGGAATAGAACAGAAGAAACGAGAAACAATTACCTTATTATATATTTAAGGAAACATTATATCATCATGACCCTATCGTTCCTACTGCTGAGACCTTGAGATAAGGCCTTGATTTAATGCGGGTTGGTGAAACTTTTCAAAGTTCTCAGAACGTACCAGTTTCGTGATTTCAAAGCGCGCATACATTTTTAAGTGGGAAAAATTCAGAGGCACTTGACTTGGAACCCACGATCTTTGGGATGAAAGTTGAGTGTGCTCCCAACTTAGCCAACAAGGCACGGCAAAAGACTCTTTAACGATAAGGCCACCCGTTGTATAGTAAAACCATTCTAAAAATGAACTTCCCTCCACAAAACCGTGATGATTTCAACGTGTGAGAGGAAATACAAAAAAACAGAATACACAGAAAAAAAAAATACAGAATTTGGTAGAGGGGCGTTCATTTTAGAAATGGTTTTAGTATACTTGTTTCTTTGTTGTATTATGTAATTTTTTTGTTTGTTTTGGTTTACAATAAATCGATTTGTAGATATTGTATTGTAAAGACTAGTACCATTATATTATAAGGCTAAATAAATTAATCTTTGTATCTGATGTAACCATTCAAGGATGCAAGAGCGTGTATCAGCACCGTCTTTCCGCTGCCGCGCGGCCCGACCAGCAGCGTCTTGTTGAACTCGTGGCTCATGCGGCGACAGTTGTCCCACCACAGTCGTCTTGCGTCACCGTGGCATGGTTCGGATGACCTAGATTAGATATAATAGAGAAATAGGAGTAGTTTATCGTTTGTCTGAATAAGACCTAATTTCATCACTCTCTGTTTGTTAGTTTAACATCAGTTTATTAACAGTCCATCAATATACATTAACTGTCCGTCATTAAACATAACGGGATGTTAAACTAACAAACAGAAAGTGGTGAAATAGGTCTAAACCAAAGCTTTTTAATTAATCGGGCTCGGCTCCGACAAAAACACTAGCTCTAACGGTGAAGGCAAACATGGTCATGGAAATCGGCTTAATCTTAAAACTTTGAAAAAGTGTGAAGTACATGTGACATTCACAATCCGCACTGCACTTTGCCAGCGTGGTGAATTGAATAATGTTCATAAACTTTCATCGTTAATTTTATTGAATAATTTTACATGTAACATACCCGTAATTACACCTCACTTCATCGCCATAGAAATTAAGATCACCGATGAAATCTTGCAACTTGGTTCTTGGATAACCTTTAACGATTCCTAAGAACACTAATTCCTACAACAAAGATTTATATTTTAATAGCAAATAAATAATTGATACCGTAGTAGTAGTAGCACAGGAAAGTTCTAGAAGGTGACATAATTTGGGAAGAAAAACGGGCGATGCCACGGGCGGGTCAGCTAGTTAGTTATAAAACAACTTTATAGACGCAACATACTGACCTCCATTTTCTGTACTAAATCTTCTGTTATAAAATTTGGTTGCTTTATTTTATCACGTGTTTTCCCTTTCTTTCTGCATTTATTTTTTATCGGTTCAGGGTATTCTAGATCGTTATTCGCATAGTCTTTCTTTAAAGCTTTCTTTAATTTTTCTAGTTCCAATCTGTGATAAAAAATAATATTTAAACAAAGAAGCGAGTTTCTCAAAAATAACGTACGTTACATAAATTTTCAGAGTTAAGTACCTCATTTGAGCATCAACTTGTGGTATGAGCTCCATTTTTACCTCGGCATACACATTTTTTCTAACAAAATCAGAACAATGTTTTTCTTTTACTTCTGCTATTTCAGTTTCATCATAGTCATCCCAATTGCTGTGGTAATCTTGAATCACCTTCCAACGAAAAAGTCTCTTGTGATTTCGTGGTACAATGGAAAGCTTGAGATGAATTTGTTTCATTAAATAATTTGTATTAACCCTCTATTGCATGAATTATTAAAATTGTAACAAAAAAAATATTTGTTTCATATAATGTTTTTTATTAGGGCTTAAGAGACAAAATATAAAATAAAATAATTAAATAATCTTCTTATTGAGAAAAAAATATCAAAAGCCATTTTTGGCTTCCTATGCATTCACGGTGATTACGCTTACGCCATATTTGGCTTCCTATGCACAAGAAGTACCAACACTCATACAAGGTTAAATTCTCTAAAACAGTTCATTCAAGCAAAGAAAAACGTCACATTCCTCAAATTTTATATAAGAACGCAAACAACAATAAATTTGGCATAATTGACGATTATTTGGTACCGATTTACAAAAAAAATGTTCAATTATCCCTGATGCCAATTTACATGATCGCACTGAATTTAGAGGTTGCGCTTTTATCGTAATCTTATGTGCCCTTTGCCGAGATGCATGAGATTTTACGCGTACCAATTTGTGTGTACCATATATTGACGAGGTATGTTCGGCATTATGTGTACCAAGACGCCCTCTTTATCTTGAGATGGTCTTGCCAGCCTTGCAATAATTTTCGGTAATGACAAGCTTGAAATCAAATAGTGACATGGTAAACGTCGCCACAAAAACATCTCCATCGGATTCGGATAAAGAAATATTGTTACCTAAGGGATCTATCGCCAGAAATATAATTAGTGCATTTATCAGTATCATAAAAGCCTGAAGTAAGCATTCTGGAAATATAGAAAAAAAGAACTCTAAATGCATACGAAGCCCTTTTTGGCGTAAGCGTATTCACCGTAAATGCATACGAAGCCAAATATGGCTCCGATATAAAATGGTGAAAATAATAAACAAAAAACATATATTTAAAGAAATCTTCAACAGGGAATAAAAAAAGAAGCTCTGTAGAACATTATTAATATTTTTTTAAAGCAATTTTCTTACAATTTCCATTTTAATTTCAACAACAAAACTGCAGTAAAGTTAACTTGTCACAAGTTTGCGGACGCGTCGGAGAAAAATGAAAGTATACTGACAGGTGACATTTGCTATAGACAATAAAAATTGCTTTCCGTTTCAGTTTGATGTACTTAACATTATTACAATAAAAGTTGAAAATTTTTGTTTAAAATTAGGGTAGAAAAAATTTACTAAAGTTAAAAAGCCAAATATGGCTCTGTATGCAATAGAGGGTTAATCAAGTTCCGCTCTTTTAGAGAAATAAGAGTACATGGAATGGCTAGAAAAATGTGTACAAATTGCAAAAAAATATACAAATATTTTTATTACATAAAAATGTCCTCCCATGAGCAAATGAACCTTATGCTCTCTTGATTGAACGTTATTTAAAATAATAAATCAGAAATGTAATAACCGTTAATAGTTGTTCAGTCTTTTTTGACTCTGGAAAGTGGTAGCCTGGATGTTGGTTTGGATTTTTCAGTAATTTTCTTTTCAACTTGTTTTGCTGTCTTTCCTTTTCTTTTTCATATTTTTTGGTCATTAATTCTTCTCGCTTTGCTTCCAATTTTGCCATTTTTTTCTAAAAAACCGTTGAAATTGTGTATAAATTGAATTTTAATACAGAGTTATTTAATTATATTATAGCTAAGCAAATAAGAAATTACTTGTTGCGAAGATTTGCCTTTATTTGCCTTCTTTTCTGCTAGATAAACTTTATATTGTTCTAAGTATTCATCTGGAGTTGGTACTTCTTCTCTCAGTATTAATTTAGATCCACCCAAACTATCGCCTGGTATGTTATAGAATACCTTGACTTTGTCGAACCTAAAAATATAATAGTTGGGTGAAGTTACGAAGCTACGTTTTAATCTGAATCTTTTAATATTAGTTTTATATTGTTAAAATTGTTTTAATTACCACATATAAAACCAGTCTCGTATGTAATCTCTATATGCTTCGCATATATCATCCTTTCTTAGTTTTAAATACTTTTCTTTAACAATTTCGTATTCAGTCTTTAGGTTCTGTTCAAACTGCTCTCTTAGCGGTGTTCTTCGTGTTTTTATCTGAATGAGTAATTTAGTTGACTTTTAATTTTCTCACGGTAAAATGTAGGTACTCTATGATTTTCGACATTAATTTTGATGTATTCAACCTATATTATTGTTAAGCTATACATATTATTGTTAAGCTATACATATTATTGTTAAGCTATACATATTATTGTTAAGCTATACATATTATTGTGTATAAAGTCTGTTTTATAGTCGTATGACAGAGTAACAGATCGATCCAAATTCACTAACTTCGTTATAATATTAGCATGGATATATTATTACCTGTTCTGCTTTATTTTGAGCTTCGTTTTTCGGTTTAACAATGAATTGTATACCAAGAAGTTCATCTTTTTTGGCGTCTATAACCCGTTTCCGTTTACACTCAAAGTATGCTCTGAAAATAATCTATCATTAAAAATATTATGTTTTAAAAGCCTAAAATACTTTCTACCATTATATGGTCTACATCGGACTAAGTGTTAAGTCTACATCACTACCCTGTTGTTTTTCGGTTTATAATATATCTGGAGTGTGATAGTGTACACACAGTTTTTACCTAAATACTTTCTGTATAATTATTGCGCTGCGTTCACTAAGATCTGCAGATGGTTTCGGTGCTGCCGTACCTTTTAGTTCCATTTCCCACCTTTGACGTCTTAATTTACGATGTATCATTTCAGCTACAACTGTTCTGTAAATTGGAACACAAATTTAGTTAAATCCACCGAACGTGGTATCTAATCAAGGTTACGCGCGGTTTAACCATGTTTAATGCAAAATGAACTCTATGTTATCGTCATTATGTTACATCGGAACATATTGTATGTACGAAACCGGGTAGTTTGTAGGTACTAATGCGCTTCATAATGTAGTTAATATTGGTGAAAGTATTGATAAAACATGTCTTTGTTTTTTTGAGTTTGTTCAGCGTAAACAAAAATGAGTTCTGTTATAAGATTACCTGGCTCGCTCTTGAGCTTGTATTATTAAAATGTTTCTTTTAATTTCCTCTTCTTCCGGAGTTAATATCTTTTTCTTTTCCGCTAAGATGTCAGGCATAGTGTCCGTTTCCATTTCATCATCATCGTTATAATTATTATCCCACCAACCCACAGTTTCAGGTTGTTCTTGTGCAGTTAATTCTTTAAAAACATTGAATTCTTAATATTAAACTTAATTATTGATTAAAACTTGTTGAATGTTTCGTACCTTTTTCTTCTAATTTTATTCTTTCTAGGGCTTTTTCAGTAGCCACCTCAATAATATCCGCCATTTCTTTAGATCTCTTTGCTTTATCTGGTATTTCGATCAATTCAACATCAAAGCTTGTATTCTTATTAAAAACTAAACCGTTGTTCATAAATATGTGCTCACTTCCAACTAATTTTGATATATCACGGTTTAATTCAATTATTCTGCAATTATAATTGACAGAATGTGTAGTGGATAACAATAAGTATAACTATCAGTAGTAAGTAGCAAGCATCCTAGCGTTTAGTGAGATTATTGCGAGTGTATTTCAGACGTTACTTCCATCTTACCTCCCTACCATGGCATCTACCACCTGCTGGATGTATGGCGTCTTCTGCACCTGCAAGTTCTGTCCCTGGCACTCCACAGCGTCGTTGTAGACCGCCGTGTACCGGCCCAGTACGGCCGTCCACCGCAGCATCGCCTCACACAGGGTCTTGTCGTGTGCTTTCGTTATCTTGCAACATAAATTGGTTTAAGATATCTTTGATATTTATTTGGGTGATACTTATTAGGAAATGGTATAGAAAAATTACAATATCATAATGTAATGTTACCGGTGGGTGAATACTTATTCACTTGATACTTATTACTAAATGTAAGCTAATTATGGTTCTTGTTTATTGGTTATCTCCTGGTTATTAAGACCTACGTCCAGATAAACTGCAAACCAGAGGCGTTTATTCGTCGTTGATTTTAAAATACACGTACTTCTAGAAAACATATTTATTAGATATAGTTGTTGTTTTTTCCTACCTGATATTCTACATCTACTTTGACTAATTCCTCCAATTTCTCTAAAGTCGTCTTCCATCTACGAAAATAAAAATCACTGGACATTTAGATTTATAGCAATAAAAAATACATAAAATTCACAAATAATATTAATGAAAACAGAAAATCTAGATGGCTTTTGGATGAGTAGGTAATTATTCATTACGGCATCGAGGGAATTCTTGTTATATTGAAACTTTGATATTTCTTAAAAAAAATATAATAACATTAGTCTTGAGGGATTTAGTTTAATTATTAAAGGATTTAGTAAAATATCCGACAAAGGAAGTATAAATGCTTAAGTAAGATAAGATAAGATAACTCTTTATTACACACCAATAAAAATATTTACAAAAAAAAACTTAAAACTACAAAAATGTATGTAATAAGTAATGATGACCTCTCTTATAATTTCTTCATAGACTACCACATGATTCATTCATAGAGATCCAATAAGCCTCAAAAGCTTAACCCAGTACCTATGCCTGAAGCTGTATTTATTATTCCCAATACATCGTCTATTTTCCTCACCGTTAGAGCTCTTTGAATACGCCCTTTCCCCTGTAAAGACCAAACGATGGTCATAACCCGCTATCAGCCGCAACGGAAAACTTTCATCATACCCTACGCGGGAAATAAGCGTTGACGGGAATGACGCTTACTTATTGCCTTCCTTTTTTACAAATACCCTCATAACTTGCCGCTATAAATCAAAGTATTGTAGACTCTACTCTCCTATATTCAAGGTTGAATGTTCGTGAGCAGTGGATGGCTGGTAGGTTGTTTGTAAAGCGGGCATTTTGCATGTTTTTGGGTGCGCTACCCAGTTTCCGGCGCGCTGAATGCTCGGCCATCTTGTTTGCGGAAGTAGTAAAGTCTTCCGTAGCGCCATCTGTCTCGGAACGTGTCGCTTTCAGTAAATTCGTTTTGTTATACACTTTTTGTCGCGAAGTTGTGGGTGGT
Source organism: Chloroclystis v-ata (assembly GCA_963691955.1). Taxonomy (NCBI): domain Eukaryota; kingdom Metazoa; phylum Arthropoda; class Insecta; order Lepidoptera; family Geometridae; genus Chloroclystis; species Chloroclystis v-ata. The sequence goes on along the minus strand of OY829902.1, from coordinate 775,825 downwards.
AAATTCGCTTTGTTTGTGCTAGTTTTTAAATTTAAAAGGATTCTGTTGATTTAGTTTTTTATGAATCGATTTTATTAATGGTAGAGTACTTATTAAAGTATTCGTAGACTTAAGTGAGCAGGAGTTATCACAAGTAGATGAGATCGCAAATATAAATATGTTCAGTTATATGAAAAATAATTACTTATGTACTCGTACTTATATCTGAATTGTATCGATAGGAAGTTCTTGGTGTCTTCTTAGTGGACGTGGCAGTTTATCATATCATTATTCAATAGGTTTTTTACACTCTTCTCTGCCTGCCTGTACAGTTCACACAATATCAAAACTAATCGCCGGAACCTCTCAATCTCCTACATATCTCCATCAGAGTCCACAACAGGGAACCATCTCCATTACCCATACATTTTCATAACAATTCCCCGAAGACTCGCACTTGGCACTTTGTTTCTTATTTTACATAATAAAAGTTCACAATTTGCGCTCTAAGTAGGTCTATTCCCTTAACACCTCAACACCACCTGTCGTCATATTTTGGGGTACAGCGTTATTGCCCCGCGGGGGTATTGTGATACGACACCTTAGGCAAACGACACCGGCTCTTAACGTGTTATGTGCTAAAAAAATGTTTGCCTTGCGCGGGATAAAATTTTATTTAGGTTTTAGTGGATAGAGTTGCTATTGAATTGCACTCTAAGGTGTTCGAGGTTTTATAAGGTCGGATAATGTGTTCCGTAGCATTAGTTCTGTGATGGGTGTGGAATGATTGAATTTACAGTGTTTCTTTATAAAATTGCGGTATGAATTAGTTGAAAACAGTATAATTACACCTGAAAGTAGTAAACTTGAGATTATATAGACTTATAATTAAATTCATTTTAGTGCATATTAGACCAATTAATTTAAAAGTATGTTGGCTTAGAATGCAAGCAAGCGTTGTAGTTGCTCATGTAGCTTCTGCTGAGTGGTGACCGATTCGTGTCCTTATGTTTTATTATATTAGATTTTAAGTTTGTTTGATATCTAGACATAAATAAAAATATTTTGTTCCTCATTCTTATTTTTACTACTCTTACGCTGGCACCACAGCTCTCTAAATATTAGGTATGACTTCCACTTTCTTTTCACATTAACCTAATTCCCTATCGAGTGTTTATATTTCGGCCATGTTGGATCGATGGCTTCCATTACTTAGCATCCGGTTCCTGTGGGATATTTAAAAGTTCACTTGAAAAATATATTTTCAAGGGATTTAAACTTGATGATAATGATATATCAGTTACCAACGACTTCTCATATTATGATGAGTCTTTAGCAACTTAGTGGGAAAATTATATATTACGGAGCTGAAAGGCAGGTTACTAAAAATATTTATTTTATTAACCCCTATATTTACGTTCCCATTTACGTTTTTAGGGGATACAGGGACTTCTGTATTGATGAGAGAGATCTAGCATTAATTAACCACGCTGCACTATGGTACCGCTCATTGACAAAAGTCCAAATATTATTCTTACCTAAGTAATATGAAATTGCTACATTTATTATCAATGTTTCTTTTGGTAACCACAAACTTTTATATACAGGATGTAATTACACAACAATGGGACTACGAGAAACAGTTCTCCCTCGTGGTCCCATTAATGGGACAAAAACCTGGGACCACGAGAAAACAGCGCAAAAAAACAACAATAGCCGAGTTGTGATTTGTACTATATAAAACTATATAATACATACAATCATTTATGACATAAATTCCATATATATATAACCACAATAAATTAATTTCTTCCCAATAAAGTTTGAAGTTATGGACAAATCGACTATATGTGATAAAAAAAGTCCATCAAATTATAGACCAATCTCTTTACTGTCTACACTATCTAAAATATTAGAAAAACTAATGAATAAAAGACTGCTAAACTATTTAGAATCAAAACATCTACTTAGTCCTAATCAATATGGGTTTAGAAAAGGCTGTTCCACGGAGGATGCTGTCCTTAAACTCACTACTAATATTAAGTCTCATCTAGACAGTGGTAATAAGTGTCTAGGCATCTTTCTTGACCTACAAAAGGCCTTTGACACCGTATCGATACCTATTCTTCTAACAAGACTAGAAATGATGGGAGTACGTGGAGTGGTTTTGGATTGGTTCACGGACTACTTATCAGCTAGAACACAAAGGGTTCGTCTAGATGGTTTTATGAGTGAGAATGCTCAGTGCACATTTGGAGTTCCGCAGGGAAGTACACTAGGTCCTACACTATTTCTAGTATATATAAATGAGCTGTGTAGTACTACCCTGAATGGACTCGATATTCTTATGTTCGCGGATGACACTGTGTTACTATTTCATGAAAAAACATGGCAAAAAGTAAAACAACTAGCAGAAAGTGGACTAGCAATTGTAAGCCACTGGTTAGAAAATAGTTTGCTATCGCTAAACACTGCAAAAACAAACTATGTTTGTTTTAGTAAAACTACAACAGAACTTTCTCGACAATCAATGACTCTAAAGATACATACCTATCCATGTAATGTAAGAAGTACAGGTGAATTGTGTGACTGCTCAGTGCTAACAAGGGTTGATAAAATCAAATATCTTGGGGTAGTGATTGACGAAACGCTGAATTGGAAATCGCAAATAATAGCACTCACTGCTAGGATTAGAAAACACATACATATATTTAAAACTCTTCGGTCGATTGCTAACACTAATCTATTAATACAAATATATAAGGCGCTATGTGAATGTCTATGTAGGTATTGTATTTGTACGTGGGGAACCGCTGCAAAAACACATCTCATTGCTGCAGAAAGAGCTCAAAGAGCTGTCTTAAAAGTACTAATGCGTCTCCCGTTCAGGCACTCTACATCTGATGTTTACCTAAAAGCAGACGTCTTGAGCATTCGCAAATTATTTATAATTGAATCCCTTAAAAGATACCACAGTAAAACAATACCCTCTTTGCCTATAACACATAAAAGAATATTTCGTTGTCCCGTACCTAAAGTTAAATCCAGTTTCGCGCAAAAACAATTTAAAGTTATTACACCTCATCTTTATAACAAGGTAAATAAAGAGCTGAAAGTAAAAAATCTATCCAAATTCGAATTTAACAAAATTATTCTAAAATGGATTAAAAAATTTGACTATGAGCAAATAGAGAAAATGTTAAAAGACCTTCATATATAATTTATATTTAATTTAATCTAATTCAATTCTAATTTAATTTTATCTAATTTTTATAATGACCTAAGATATTCATGGATGTATTATTACTATATTATATAATCTTATATATTTAAATCAACCATATATTTTATCATATGTATTTAGTATCATATAAATATATATTATTCTTTTTAAACTTATTTATTTGCATATTGCACTTTTGTTTATAAATGTATTGCTAATATTATTGAGATTCAATTCATTTTATAGTAAACTCTATAACCATATAATATATTACATTATATCCTAGATATTAATTTACTGAGGTGTGCTTAATATCACACTTTTTTGTGTTAAATTTAGTTTTATAATTAGCCATATAGTTAATTAACTATATTTACCTAATTAGAATAACAATAAGCATAATTACAAAAACCATTGTTTGGAGAAGCCTAGGTTCCTGTAATACAGCTTCTGCTAGTCAGGAACCCATGGATTGAATTAAACTGTATATTGTATTGTATTTTGTTAATAAATGATTGATTGATTGATTGATTGACTATGACACTTTCTCCATACAACCTGAACCACAGCGCGCTGGCCGAGAGCGGATTGTGTTTTTAAATCGCACAGCACAAATAAATATATTTATAAATATAACATAGAATGAAAGTCGAGTGTTCTCTTACTTAACCAACATGGTTTATTTTTAATAAAATTTTCCTATTTTATACTCCTATTTTAGGGTTTTCTCAAAAATGTGTTTAGAGAAAAAGCGCTCCATTCGAGCACGGACAAACATTCTGCAAAGTAATAGCAGAGTGGAGCCGCCAGGATTTATTCGCGACGCAAACAAGTGCAAATTGGCCTGTAGAGCGTAGAGGCGACGGTTTCGCTAAATACCTATAAAAATGTCCCTGTTCGTGAATTATTGTAACTAGCTCGGATGGTCCAAAGTCGGGGCGACAGCGATTATGATTACGGTGGTTTCTTGATAAAAAGTTATTTAAGCACACTCTGACAAAATTAAATAATGTAAATATGATACTTATATTGACAAAAAACTGATTTTGCAACATTTGCCCTTGAATAACTTTTTTCATACCTGGGATTCATGTGGGCTTTTGACAAATTGTTTGTAATAGGGTTCTCAACATTAAAATAACCTTCCCCTATTTTTGTGTCTATTTTGACCGGGATACTCAAAACGTCGAGTGTTTTTTTGTTTAACTAGTGGTGTATTTATTTATTAGTACAGTATATTGTTATAAAATTAATAGATTCTATAAAATTATTATTATTTTTTGGAAATAACTCGCAAACATCTTTTAACTTGTCCAGTCCAAATAGATCTCTAAATTGTAGCACTTCCTACATTCAGATGGCTCATTCTGCCTGGTCGCTGAAGAAATATTTTATAGCAGCTGAAATGTAAATTATCTATGCTATCTGTTTTATTAGCTGCGGAGCAATGTGCCGACTAAGTACGTCGTTATGATTTTATCATATTTTTGAGAATAATAGCTTTTGAGGAAGTAAATCCTTGTTTTGAGTCGAAGCGCCTTGTATGTGGAGATTTATAAAACAAGTTTTCTCCACGAGCTTTTATATGATACTCAGGGTATCTTACAAATTTGACAATGCTTTTGTCTAAGTGTTCTTGGTGATCCAAAAGTATGAATAAATAAATTGAATTGAAAAAGGCGTTATCACCAGTTATGCTAAGTTAATATAGGTTTTTTTTGTGAAACTTTCCGGACAGTTTTATCGTAAACGTTAAACTATACAGAGAATTTCCATTTAGAGGAAAAAATCATCCCCATGCTCTTAATAATATTAACAAAAGTTATAAAAACTCAACACAAAAAGTCTAAATCTTTCTTCAGTTTTAGTACTGAACTCTAATAAAATTTTTTAGAGTTCCGTACTAAAATTGCGGAACCCAACGGGGGTTCCGTATATCAGACTAACAACTGCATTAGCCCGGCTAAATCGCGCGCTCTTAATCGCCCTACAAACGCGTATTTCTTGATTAAGAGATCGTAAAAACGTCGTCCCTGTCTAATATACGGCCGCTGAACAGGAGGGAAGATTAGCATAGGTTTGTGCAAATGTTATATGAGTAGAAATGATGATGTCAATTTTTATTGTCATCGGTCAGCTTTAAAACTATGTAAAAGGTAGAATGATTCATGAGGAATGTTTATAAAATAATATAGTGAACAAAGCGGCCTTATAACTAGTGTTAAAACTAAAAAAGTGTTTTTTTTTTTAGGCAACGGTTCGAGAGACGAAAGAAGAAACTTTAATGAAAATATCCATTTATTTATTTATAGACCTTCAATAATTTTATGAGGTCGATATTCAAAGTCACGCTTCACTCCATTAAGCCTCCAGCACACCGGATGCGTATACGTACACGTAAGCGTAGACGTGCACGTACCACTGAGTTGTAATGTATGGGAATGTATTAGACAGGACACACTGCACGCGCACGTCACGTTACGCAAGCAGTGTGTCCTGTCTCATACATTCCCATACATTACAACTCAGTGGTACGTGCACGTCTACGCTTACGTGTACGTATACGCATCCGGTGTGCTGGAGGCTTTATTCCTGTAGTCAACAAACTAGTGGCCGTCGGGGCCTGTAAGTCCCAGTGAGCCAGTATATCGCGGAGGTGATTCTGAATGACAGATTGTGTGCCCGCCCTGTATATATCAACCTTACTCGCTGGGCGGGCGGCGTGCTTGCAAAGTTAGTGAGAATAATTTTTAACTGAATTTTCGAGTGTCCGGTAGAAATGTTGTCGTTACACCTTTTATATTTCTAGACACCATACCAAGCTTCGCTTGTAGTTTTTATTATATTTTATTAAAGCAATTAGCCTTCCTTGATAAATGAATACAACACAGAAAAATTGTTTCAAATCGAACCAGCCAGTGGTTCTTGAGATAAGCTTTATAACATTAATATAAAAGTGATATGTATTGATTTACAATTGATCAACGGAAGACATCTTTCAACATTGAATAAAAAAATGCATGAAATTTATTGGAATCTAATGAATCAGCCCCGTGCCAAGCACTGCGAATTATTTACAATTTAGTGACAAAGCTATAGGTATAAAAACTGTCGTGGTTTGATAAATTCATATTGAGATAAACGGTCAATAGTCTACGTAAATAAGGTTCGTGTATTGCCCGTTTATCTCAATATGAAAGCTATAGGTCTTTATAATGTACAAACCTTTAAGTTAAACATTCACTTCGCATATACGCGTCCACGTCCGACCAGCCTCAACCGGTGTCCGTGAATTTACGACCTCTCCCGGGAAAAATGCGAGCCTGAGGAAGATATCACCAGTTTTTATTCCAGCAATATATTGTATTTGACTTCATGACTTTTAGATTCATGTTCGCGGGTGTCAAGTGGATTTCAGGGTCAACCTTCTTGAATAGTGTTTATTGATGAAGATGTCGTTAAGGTAACCTTTTAGAATCATTAGTTTTGACTCGATTTTTTGTTGTAGTAGCGTCATCACTCCAGCAAATAGACGTCCGATGCAAGATATGTATATACTTTTGTAGACTCTAAATCCATTAGTTTTGAACCTTGAAGCTCTAACTTTATCATTATGTGTGAACGTGTTTATACGTTCAAACGCCATCTGTCAGGTAATAAACATAAAAAAATGTTACTACCGCAAGAAGACCTTTACGGTCACCACGTCATTCAAAAGTATTGCATAGTTCCCTGGTATGCCCTGAGTTATGGCGGTCGCCCACAGACTGACGAGTTATCCCTCACTCGCCGCCGCGAGCTACGAGCGACGCTAATCTCTGTTACACTATGAATTTTACACGAGCATGAAATATGCAGCACCGTCACTTTGCGAAGGAACTGTTAAATTTCCTGAACAGATAATAAGTCGCTGAACAAGTCAGTCGCAAATGTTTGATAGGCTTAGAATCATACTGTTGTTGTTTGATTTTATAATAGATATTTTTTTAACGGATAAATAATTTATCTCATTTTAAGTTACTGTGCTCTGCCTTATGTTATAAGTAACACCGATGTGTAACATTTCTTATAGCATTTGCGTGATTCAAGGATTTAACGATTTCTGCCAATAAAATAAAAAAATCCATATGTGAAAGGACTGCATTAGCAATTGGTGCTATTTTTTATATGAGTTGTAAATATCGCCTGGTACCTGGATATTGGCTTATGGTCTATGCTAAGCTAGCGAGCATGTGTGTACTTTTGGAGTATAAATACTAAACTACTTTATGAACTATTTGTTACGTTATTATACGTTGTTATAAAATGAACCTTATTTCTCGCTATAGAATTAATTTTATTCTGACTATTGACTGTTGATGTATAGCAATTTTGACCTTGTAACGCGCAGCAACTTTTACCATCGACCGCACAAGTTACCCGATCGCAAGAAAAGGTGAATTGTGGTTCCGAATGTGGGATGGATTGCGTGCGAATTGGTTTTGTATGAATGATTTATTTCATTTGTGTCTTACAGAAAAAGGTAAATAATAAACAGGGACTACGAAATGTAGACCAATTCCTTTTTTCTTCAGTGAAAGGTGCTATTGTTTTTAGGTCTGATGAAATCTATTATTCAGAAGAAAACAGGTACTACGAGTACCTCTTGAAATATTAATTATAAAAAAAATATATAAGATGTTTGAATAAAAGTACTCATGGGGGTCATCTATGTACTCACCTATAGGAGGTACGAATAAATTGCTACCTAATTAAGGTAGGTACCTATTTAATAAACCGCCATAATTTCTGTTTCCATCAAAAGATAAATATTTTTAATGTTTAAATAAAATAAAAATAAAATCTTATTTATATCATTACACAGGTTGTTTATATTTGGGTTTATTTAATAAACAAATAAAAATCTTTTAGTTATTATATAAGGTATAGATAACGTAAAAAACTGCAAGCAAAGCTGTAGGCTGGTCGGCTAGTGAAAGAATGTAATTTGCTATGTATTCAAATTGTATATTTTAACGTTGTATTAGTACTTGGATTTAAAATAACAGCGCAGGAATTGAAAATAAAGTTAAAAATATCTCGAGTAAAATAAAAATCTTCCCAAATCTGGCCGGCCCTTTCCGACCTTAAAGTGTCTTTCATAACATAAAACGCGAAGAGGTGGTCGTCAGCGTTTTCTCCTGAATATTCATAAAGATAAACTGGATTTATGCGATCGTAAAGGCGGGTCCGGCGATAAAGAACTTCTGCTGAAAAATTCTCACTTTCTCTTATCTTGGAGTCTTTGAGATATTTAAAAATGTCTGCTCGTCACTATAGAGACGTACCTTAGTCCTTACCTAGTTAGTATACATCGCAGGTTAGAATTTGTTGAAATAAAGGTAATTAATAATGGCTTATACATACTATTTTTGCCATGTTGTATACAAGATAAGTAACTTCTCTACCGCTGCCCGTCGGGTGTCATAATATTATGGGTTGTATTTGTGCAACTTGCGGTAGATATTCCCGCCTCGGGACAAAAGAATCATATTTATAAAACCGAATTTGTAAAATCTAAGTTATTTATAATTCTTAAAGTAAGTTTTTTTATTGTCTTCATTATGTTATGAAATCAATAAAATCAGCGTGTTCCTATAGATTAAACAAGTATATTATATACTATAGAGATGCGATATAACTTCAATATAAGAGAGCGTAGAGATGTATACCTCTGGTTTGGGGATCGCGACCGCGCCGACCCGGGCCGTAACTCACGGGAACGCTAGTGATGGGACACACTCCACATCACTGTTCACGATGAAGTTAATCTACGATGTTAGCTCTTTCATTACTTACATCATTTTCTCGGGACGAATGACATTAATCACAATACACACAGAATGACGTCGCTGAAGGTCATTCGGAAGTGATATATAAATCTCATAATACGAGCGACAGCGTGTTTTTGTGAACTAACTTTTTGAACGTATCTGAACCTATTTATAAGGCATGTGAGAATGCGACAATAATCAAAGAGCGTGGGCCTTGGACTAAATTTATATCTATAAATATATAAGAAAATCGTAGTTATACTTTTATATAACTTAAGAACGGCTGAATCGATTTGACTGAAAATTGGTGGAGAGATAGCTTTGTACCAGGATAAGGACATGGGTTATTTTAACAGCGAGAACATTCTAATAACGCGGGCGAAGTCCTGGGCTGGAAAACTATTACTTATCTAATTAAAATAATTTCTCTTTTCAGGTAAGGTCAAGTATTTTTTTAAAGTCCTTGTTTTTTATATTCCTGAAGGAACGGATGTACAAAACACTTTCAAGACTAAAGGCACATCACTAAAGATCAGCTCGTTCGAATGTTTTATGACCTGATGAAATGGCCTTTCCCAGCCGTGGGCGAATGGGCCATAAGTCAACCATTCAAACAGCGCATTTTCTTTTCTATATAGAAGAATTGGTTTGATGGATGGCAGGTTTTGGCCAAGACAAATTTATAGGTCCCCATGTCGATTTCATGAGCGATTAATTGACCAAGCGACCGCAGCCATTCGGTTGCTCGTAAAATGAGTAGGTTCCCCTGTATACTGATAGCGTGGTGATTATACCAAATCCGCCAATACTATAAATTATTGAGAAAACTTGTGCTCAGTTGTAATGTGGGAACTCTAATGAATTTCAACGTCAATAATAAGGTAAAATAAAGAGACAGTTCCAGAAATGAAAAACGAAAAATGATTATAACATAAATTAGTGCGAATAATATACAGATAGCGAGTAAACCAAACGCCTTATTAAAAGTACCGCGCAAGCTAGTGAGTCGAATATGCGATAAATAAATAAATAAATAAATAAATAAATAAATATTACTGGACAATTTTACACAGCGACATCTAGCCCCGTGGTAAGCTCGATGCTTGTGTTACGGGTGCTAGATTTCGGATATACTTAATATAATATACGTACATAGATAGATATTTTTTATTATACATAATATATAACACCCAGACACCCGGAACAACTATCTGCAGATCATACAAATAGTTGTTCCGAGGCGGGAATCGAACCCGCAACCTCTTGCGTCGCTCAAGGAGGCTTATAATGTACTCGTAATAAAATGGTGGTGGGTAAATTGAGATCACATTCGACTTTCATTCCGAAGGTTAAATTCCGTTGGTCCAGTCTCCGCAGCGCACCTATGGATTTCTTATTTTAATCTTAATAATGTATATATGTCTTTTTAAACATATTATTATTTGTAATGGCAAACATCACTGGTGTATTTAGATATTATTTCTCTCTTCAAAGTAGAGGTCCATGTGTGCAGTTGGGGAAACTTAAATAGAGGTGCTTATGCTTATTAACTAATTAATAATAATGCATTGGACCTATAATTTAGCACAAGCAGAGCTTTGGTTATAAATAAAAACGTAACAGAAAAACCCAAGTGCAATTTAATAATTTACAAAGCTAACTTCTTTGACAACAGTTAATCGTGGATAATTTAAAGCCTGAGAAAGACACGTCATCATCCAGTAGTTATAGTACTTATTTATCGCTGAAGTACTTTGATGTCTTAGTAAATTGGATTTTAATAATACTTTGTGAATGTGATATGCTGTCTAATTATCTTGTCGCTATAGTTTTGTTGAAAGGACTACTCTGAAAATGTTTGTCCACAACCTTGGATTGTTTTTGACTGTGGAATAAACCTGGGGACTATTAAGTATCTAATGGTTCTCGCTAATCCCGAAATATTTAAAAAATAATTATGAAAACATTCTAAAAAATATTTAGGTCCTCTAGATAGCATAACAAAATACGCCAAAAGGACATACATATTTTAAAAACGAACTTACAATCTTTATCAGTACATTATGTAGCGAACTTTCGTACTTTGTAATATAACATTACGTGGATGTTAAATAAATAACCAAATATTTCCCCTAATTATCGACAGAAATCATATTGATAACATTTCAAAAGTTTAGATTCTTAATTTCATTTTATATTCATAAATAATTTATACGAACCCAGAATCACAAACGATAAGTTACGACAATCGCTCATGGTTTTACTCAGTAGACACTAATCAATGTCAGGCAAAAGACAGTAGTTATCAAGTCTTCCACTCTGTCATTTGTCGTGGTCGTGCAGTAGTTTTTATTCCAGCTATGACTAAATTATTGCCTCGACTATAATGTTAACAATCAATATTTCCCATAATTGTTAGGAATACTTGTTCTTACATAAATTGCGATAGAAATATTTGTGTGTTATTCATTGCAAAGGTTCGATTGAGTTCAAAATAAACTGACTCGACTCCACTGGTGTGCATCTATCTGTCTTATGTAATGTATCATCTGAAAATAGACTCAAAAGCAATTTATTTATACAATCTAAGAATTTACATTGCCTGTTAAATCTACGATAAAATCAACATACAAACTGCAAATTCGCTTTGGCATGTAAACGACACATAATAGGCTATGGACAGCTTAATCTTCACTTAAATGTTTCGCGGAATGTACAGAGGCGCTTTGCGATGCAAATCACGGACCAGCGCTAGTTACATGTCTAATATGTCAGATTTATTGCTAAAATATACAGTCAGTGTGTTTGTATTTTTAGTAAGCTTGTCTCGTCTTTATCTGACACGATCTGTCCACGTTATTGAGGAAAAAAACTTAGTGGATCTTGGCTTCCACAAATGTACCATCTATATCAAATAATAGATTGTAAAACTATAAAACGATTTTAAATACATATAAATTTCTATAAAGTCCACTGTAAAATTATGAATTATGCAACAATGTTTTACATACATGTTTTCTAACAGGAAGGGACTAAGTATAATAATAATTATGATTGTGTATGTAATAGCCCCCATTTTTTTAACACTATCTTGTCATTCGATTCCTGTCTGCTAATCTTCCGCTTTTTTCTTTTGATGCTACTGACAATAATAAGTAGAGATTCAAACCATATTGTTATAGACATGAGATTAGTTTTATTTTCAATATTTATATTAGATTTTGGGCTTTAAATTGTTGCCATTAAGATGTTATTTAGGTAAACATTCTGAACGATCATTCAGAAAATTTGTGAATGAGGGTCATATGATCTAAGAGCTCAGATTACACCTACAAATAAGCTTTACTAATAATTTGCGCAAACTTTGTCATTGTAGTTTATACGTAGTCTCCTTCAAAGGAAATTATTTGGATTTTACTGTTTGTGAATGAACAATAAAGCTTGTACTTTGTCAGATTTTTCTGTATATAAAAGCTGTACAATGTAAGGTTTTTATGAACTTTAAGTAAATTATTTTTTGTTCGTTAATATCATAACTTTTCCTTAATTTTTTATTGTTATATTTCTAAGTGCCTAAGGTTCAATACATTAAACATAATCAACATAATGCTGATGAAGTAACGTAGGATTATGTTGGACGGTGTTTATCTGAAAACGGTCTAAAATAATATTATTGTGGTATTAATATATTCCGTTTCAATTTCCATCGAAACACTAAGCATTCAAAAACTCGTCAACCACTTTTAATAGCAATAACAATCTTAATAAAAAACAACACGCCCTGTCAACGCCTATTCTAGTTCAAACTCTATTGTCAAAAACCTACCTAGCTTATAACTTATAAGCATCACAAAAAATATATTCGCCACATTTCACCCCCAATAATTACGTTTCAAAACCGTTCTATTGTGAAATCCTCTTTGACTAGTGACGAGCTGTCATGCCGGGAAGATGTTATCGATATGTCAAAACTACAATAACAAGTTATCAACTTACATCGACAACTAACAATACAAGGATTATATATTCGTTTTACGCGAAAAACTTTCTTATTTCGTTTGGTTAAAGTTTATTTTCATTTGTAGTTTTTTGTGTTTTAGGTGGGATGAAATAGATTTTTTTTGACATTGGGCAACGTTTGTAATTAGGTTGGCAGTATTGTTCAGTGGCTGGGTGACGTTCAATACTTTTGTGGGGATTTGAATGAAGTGTGGAGTATAATAGGATCCGGTTTCGAGTGTCAATCTTATTACAAAGGTGTTGTGTGACAGTTTTCGGAGCTACTTTTATGGTTAAATACATTTAATTCGTGTAATAATGTTGTACATATTACTTCACTTTCAAATAAATTTTAGATATTGTTTGTACGCATACGAGAACTCTAGAGGTGGGTTTAATTACGAGTACACTTTTCGTTATCTAATTAGGTTTTTTTTTGTGCGTAACAAAATATTGAGGATTTTCTTTCTTTTTCTTTCCTATTCCTATTTATATCTCCCATAAGTAGATAATAAAAGTGAATTACCATAACCACATCCCTTCCGCCAATCCTAAGACCTTGAAACATCCATCGAAGTTGGGATCGATACAAGACAACCTACCACTTACAAACCCTATAATCTTGCCATAATTTGTACTTTTTAAAACCCGATAGTTTGGTACGTATTAGTAAAACGGCGAATTAAATGTGATTAGGGTGGTTCAACGTGTAGGTCTAATCGGTGGTTTGAAGGCTTTAATTTGGTGAATTTGGTTGCGTGTAGTTTCCTTGTTATATTGTATTTGTATTACTGGTTATTTTTATTATCGTGTTAAAAAGTTTTCTGTCGGTTGACAAAAGATGATATAATTAGTATTTTCCCAGTAAGAGTTTGCTACATATGCTGATAAATTTATTAACAATAGAGCTTAGATTTCACAAAACATTGTAAGTTATCGATCCATAAAACACCAGCCCTAAAACGTTATTTAATGACATAATAAGCTCCATCTTATGAATTAAAACTTACTTGATATAAAGTTTTAGACACTATAAATTGTTTTCATCGACAATTTTCTACTCAACACACTAGATAGCGAGTTAACAGGGATACGAAACGATTTGTAACGAAAACCAATCAGTGCTACCCTGCAGCGACTTTTAGCAAGTCAAATAGCTAGCTGTCGGCGATTTTATGCTAATTCAAGCGTTTATTATGCAAAACCAGAGCATAGGGCTGGGGTTTATCGATAAAATTGGCTGATACTTATCGATTATACTGATTGCGTGCCGAACCACGATTTATTATTATCGTAATTTAAGAAACGTTATTTACTTGTTACATCATGTGAAATTGAATTTAAAGTAGCACCAGTGGTATAATAAAAGATATTAATGAAATATTACATTACATACGACATAATAAATTAAATTAACTTTTCTATTAATTGTTATGAGTTTACTACCAACTAGCTTGACATGGCTTTTTTTTATTAATTCTAAGTTTACGTTGCATATATTAACACACATAAAGGCATTAGTAAACATCTGATAACAAGATGACTTAACAAAAAACGAAGGCAAATTCGAATCAGAAACTATTCGTAATTCTACAGGACCTCATCAAATCTACATCGATAACTACCCCCTCCCTAATATTACCGAGAGACTGTGGTCACCAATTTGCGTTTTAATTAAGTATTCAGATAACAGGTTTGTTTTTGTTGAAAATTGTTTTCTCTCACAATCTGCGGTTCTGTGGTGACGGCCGCGCTCGTGGTTGACTGTTCGATGGTTGTTTTATAGAATTTATTTTATTATAATAATTTCGTCGGTGTCGAGCGAGAAGTCACTAATTGCCATTTTGGCCAAAATGACTTAATGATGCCAAAGAGTTTTTAAACCTATAATCTACCATGTGAGAAAATAAAAAAATGATATTTCAATATATTTTAGAAAATATAAAAATGTCAGAAATCATTAAGTGCCTGTAATAGCAATAAACTGTATGATTAAAAGTAACTAACTTCACTTAAGTATTATTAGACTTGAATATTTTGGTGAAATGTAGAACAAACGTTTCTCACTAAGGTCACTTAGTTACTTTTTAATACATCACGATGCCACGAAGAGGAATAAGCATTTGCGTACAAGTCACTAACTGCACTTAGTTATTATGTGCATAACTAAATTCTCGAATTTTGTTACTATTTTATATGACTAATTGATCTTAATGACTTCATACTGAAATAACACGTGCATCCTGCGATTTTTGGATGATCAAAAATAACTAACGCACTTTATGTGAAATCAAGAATTACAAAATTTACAGTAATTATGTATTGTTATTTGATTATTTATTATTTCCATCACTGTACATTATAAATTCATTAAGGTAAAGTTTTTTTATATCAATAAAATACCAATAACTCACGCAAATATTTAAGCAATATTATATATTTTTGATAGTAGGACTTTGTAAAACACCTGGCACATTTATCCATGTAATGTGTACCTACTGTGATTTGAGCAAAAGTATAACCTTATGTTAATGTTTTTCACTACTTAATACCACCATTAATTTAATGTATTTTTACCTTGACACACTCAAGGTAAAAATACATTAAATTTATCTTCCAATACGGAATAGGTACCTAACAACAATGTTTTAACACTATTATTATTTATTTAGCATCAATAACAAATTATTCAAGATAATTATAATATCTAATAACACCCAGAAACCACAAAGGTTTATAAATATATGTATAACTAACAACGAACATTATTACAAATAATAAGCTTTCATAAAAAATAACATTAAATCATCTTTACCCTACATACGTTAAAACACAATCAATATTATAAAAATACCTTGGAAAGGCAGCATTATTAATTTAGCTAGTAGACACTCTTAACGATATTTTTTTAGTAAATTAGAATTAATTGATCAATGAGTGAAATTCAACAGGAATAATAATATTAGATCAGTATAGGTTTATAAAATGTTTCTTGTCCTTTGCCCATCGTATTTTTAAGAAAGAATCGTATGAATTCGTTTTTGGTCAGTTCTTATCACTTATTCCTTGTTTCTTTTGCTGTATTATGGACATTATTCACTATTATGGTTCTTATGAAATATTTTATCAACCTATACTGAACTGACATAATTCCTATTGAATTTTACTCATGGTTCGAAGTAATAAAAGACAATGCAGAACCGCTTTCCGAACTAGACACTTGAGAAGAAATGCAGAAGAGGAATATTAGATCTTATCAAAATAAACATTGACATACGAGTCTATAGCTAACTATATAATTTTTTTATGCTGTCTTTGCAAGATTAAGTTATATTTATTGTATTTTAACGTATGTGTTGATGGTTTAAATAATGATGATTGTTTTTAACAAATTTATTATTTGTAATGTTCGTTGTTAGTTTTATAATAGTGTTTAAACATACCTTGTATTGAAAGTTAATTTTATTTAAATGATGATAATTGTTATTTGATGAAATCTTATTCTTTTAAATCAAATTAATATAATTAAATAATAATCTTCACTGCTAGTTTTCATAATAGTGTTAAAACACGCTTATGCTTTTAGCGTCATCTACTATCATCATCATCATTTCAGCGATTGGACGTCCACTGCTGGACATAGGCCTCCCTATATGACTTCCAGGTATTACGGTCGGATGCAACTTGCATCCACCGTGAACCGGTAGCCTTTATAAGATCATCTGTCCACCTTGTTGGTGGACGTCCGACGCTGCGTTATCATCTCCTATAAAAGAGTTTCATTAATTTTTCATAATTAGTGAAAAACACTTATATTTGGTCATAATCACGCTCAAATCACAGTTAACATTATTAAATTAGTTGCATGAATAAATCACTAACTCAACAGAATGTTTACATAATATCTATTTGCAGTGTTTGGCAAAAGTCATTAACTGCTCTTTTTTCAAAGATTTTGTTATAATTACTCACTTAATATGGTTATTTCAAATATTATTGAAAATATTATTATTGGGATAAATTTGCCATAATTTCCTCAAAAAAACATATTTACTATCTATTTGCGTTACAGAGATATTACGGCTTAAAGACAAAAAAAATCTTAAAACGCGTTTATCTCGGAACACGGTTTTTGCAATTAGTGACTTCTCGCTCGACACCGACGATTGACCGACAAAACTTAATAGTTATGGTTGCCCATTATAATAACCTTGATAAATATATAATATGTGAAAAATATAATGTGCGCTACAATAACCCCGAGCTAGTCTTTTCGTAGAGCACATATATTTTTCAAGATAAAAATAAAAATGTGCGCGGCGGAGTTTGAACCCACGTGCTTAGAAATTAAAGTCGAGTGTGCTTCCACTTAGCTAACATAGCACCACTCCTTTTAAATGTCTGTTAAATTTAACATGTTCGTTTACGTAAAAACTTTAAAGACTACTAAGAACAAGCATTCTCCAATACCTACCTACTCATAGTATTTTTCCGACAACGTAGAAAAACGTAAAACCTGAAATAAAATGGAGTCTAACCTCTTTCTGTGCACCATAAAAATACCCATCCAGTTTATTACGTTAAACGACGCAGCTTTTGTCGTATAATTTGTAACTTATTGCCCTAAGCCCGGCCCGCGATATTTCTTCATTTAGCTAAACAAATGGCTTGCCAAGTGCTGCCTAACCTTACCAATAGCCTATCTCTGTGTAGAAAATAACTGTAACTCCTATTACAAGTTTGGCATCCTTTTGAATGCTTTGCGAGTTACTGCTGATTTAATCACCTGATTAAAAGAACTTCAGTTTTGGAACGCAGAACTAATAAGAATATAAATATTGTTGTATAATTTACTATAAAAAAACATTGCTGGACATCCCCGTTGATAGTTTGAAGCTTGTGTTACGGATGCTGGATAATCTGATACACTGAATATATTTTTTCACTCTACATTCATACAGATATATTTTTTTACTCTACTTAAAGAACGCCCAGAGACCAGGAACACATATTTGCAGATCGTACAAACCAGAGACAAAAGGCATTAACTATGACGAGAGCGTGAAAGAAGCCCCTGTCCCAGCAGTGGGCATGTACTTAGGTACATTTTTCCTTTAATATTTTAATTAATTATTAATAAATTTTAATAAATTTTATTTTTTTTCCTCAAAATAAATAAATATTTTTTTTATTTGCACACCTTCTATGTCTGAATACTCAAACGTCTCTCAAATATTTAACGGCTGCTTACACTATTGAGCAGCTCCCAGCAGCTCCCAACCTATAGGTACTCGAATCTGATATTTGGATATTTTAAAACTTATTATCAAATTATAACTTCGCAGATAACAGTAATAAATACAACCATAAATAAGTAAACATTTACTTAAGCAATAAAAACGTACTAGCAACCACAGTACAACAAGTTCTAATCTTAATTGATGCGTTTATTGCGACAAAGGTGCATTGAGGTATGTCGTCGCACATAGATAAAATAACTAGAAACTTGGCAGCGCCTTTGACATCTTTTCCATGGATTTTTGCCGCGGTAAATAGTGTTATTCCGTTGAAAGATAAGTTTATTGCATTTTTGAGATTGTCAGAGCTATTTAAAGCTAATGCTAATGCTTTATTATTAAAGCATCTTAAAGCATACAAGCCTTAATAAAAAAATATGGTTAAATATAATACGAGTTTCATAAGTATTTTGAGTTATTGGGTTTCTCTACAAGATTAAATTAAAAGTAGAATAGAATAGAATAGAATAGAATATACTTTATTGTACACCACTTAAACATAAACATACAATACAAACTTAAGACTAAAACATTTGGAGTACAATGGGCGGCCTTATCGCTGTAAGCGATTTCTTCCAGGCAACCTATGTATGGACTGGACAGTTATAAATATACAGACAGTGGTGTTAAATAATAGATTACATAATATAACATAGAAAGATGTATAAGAATACATAATTAAATATACTAAATACATAAATTACGGAGAATACAATATGAATATATTATAATATACATATATAAGTAATGAACAATTGACATGATGGTCAATAAAAAAGGATTTATTAGAAATAAGGTAAGTACTTATCTATTACAAAATTACATAATTAGATGAACGGCGACGTCAAAAATACACCAATAAGAATATTTCGATGAAACATTTTCCATGTAAGACTGCTTACCTAACAGGTCCATATAGGTATCTAAATAATTCGAAATTGTTCCAGATTACCCCAACATACTTTGTCAATCAGTTTGAATTCCTTTATTCTAAATGCAAATATGTTTTGGAGGTCGCTATTAGTCTTTTTCATTAAAGTCGACGATAACACAAGTGCAGTGTTTTATTTTGTGTAAGTGTCACGACTGGAGGTTGGTTAAAAATAAATAAATGTAAGTAAAATGAGTATGTTAAAACCTTACCAAACCAAAATATACTCCGTCTTCCTACAAAAAATAAATTAGGTAAATGAGATAGTAATATATACAGCTGATTTTATTTTTACAGATAAAAGCATTGTTATTAAACCAAAATTCTCAGAAACAGCTACCATGATGAATCCAGAAAATATAAAATCAATTAACGATATAAATGTGCAAGGAAATGACGAAACTGTAGACGATAAAGATTTCGTAGAAGAATATGTCACCAAACCGATGGGAGCATTTGGATTATATCAATGCTTAGCAATAACTGCAGTATCTTTGCTGCGTTTGGTAGCCCAGTGGAACGCTCTATCTATGATTTTTGTTAATCCTGTTACCGAATTCTCCTGTGTTTTATTAAAGAATAATGTCACAGATATGAAAATGAATACCTGTTATGAAGAATGTTTAAAATATAAGTATGCTCAGGATGTTCTTGATGTGACCATGATTACAGAGTTTGGGTTGATTTGCGAGAGGTCATGGTTGTCTGGTTTAACTCAGTTAGCTATAATGTCTGGAATGTTTTGTGGAGCTTTGCTATTTGGGTCTGTATCAGATATGTAAGTATCTTGCTATATATTATAAATTGTATTAAAAATCTACTTCATGTAAATTAAATTCAACGTATTTTTATTTTTCAGGTTTGGACGTACTAAAGCTATCAAGATATCTGGAATTCTCAACATCGTCTTCATGTTTACTGCCTTTTTATCTCCTTCTTATTGGACTGTTACCTTTTGTCTTTTAATCATTGGTATCAGTAGCGGTGGAATATTTTCAATTACAACCGTCTACATATCAGAAATGATAGGCATTACGTTTACTGAAATTGCGTGCTTTCTTGCTTTTATACCTTTCAGTATGTCGATAGCCTTGCTACCACTATTTACATACTTCGCAACTACTTGGAGGCTTTTTATAATGGAATACAGTATAATATCTCTGATAATAGTTTTTTTGGTATTTTTCGTACCGGAGACACCGAGATGGTTGATAACAAATCAGAGACGTGAACAAATTATGAACATTATTGTACAATCTGCCAAGATGTGAGTCATTAATATAATTCGTATTATTTTGTTTTAATTTGTTTTTTAATTATTTTAAATAGTTTTTGTTCCAGAAACAAACTTAGTGCTGTGGAGGTAAACGATATAAAAATATATCAAGATTTACATTTAAAAGGAAACTCGAAAGATTGCTCATACTTCGACTTGTTCAGAACGAAAGAGCTTCTGTTCAAAACTTTTGCTACCGTGTGCATCTTCTTTATCGCGGGCTTAAACTATTATGGAATGAACCAATACTTATCACAGAATGGATCTAACTTATCAGCTAGCGTTGTGGTATTAGGTTTGCTTCAGGTAAAGTCTTCAATATTCGTATTAGGATATAACAATTTTCATCAACTTCCTACTAAAATTATAAATGCGACGGTTTGTAAGAATGTATGGATGTTTATTACTCTTTCTAACCAAAACTAATGAATTGATTTTGAAAGAATAACACATACTTATGCAACTTTTTACTACGGAAAATTTCAAAGTTAATTCAAACGCAGGTAAAGCGGCGGGTGGAAACTAGTTTTAAATATTTTTGATTTTGATTTAATGATTTATTTTCTTTGAAATTTATTTTTATTTTTAGATCCCGTGCGGCCCTATCGCTTCTCTGGTTACAAGTTACTTTGGTAGTAAGAAAGCAGTTTTTGTATTCTCTGTGGTTAGTGGGATTCTCATGGTTGCAGTTATTTTTACCCCTGAAAAAACCTTCAAGACAACCGCAGTCGGTGGTTTTGCCATGTTATCTGCCGGCATTGCGTATTCCATAATTTTTGTTAATCTTTTAGAAATATATCCTTCAAGGTTAAGAAACAAAGTGTTTAGTTTCTGTTTAACGGGATCTTATTTAGGGGCGATAGTTGCACCGTTTATAGCAAATATAAAACCCAAATGGATACCCGCGTTAGTGTTTGGCCTAATACAAATCTTACATGTTTTGTATTGTCTTATTTGTACAGAAAAGGGAAGTAAACCTAGGAACATTATATAGTAGAATATGGTAGGTTGAATTGAATTACTATTTTTGTCGCTTTTATTGTTATCTACTCTTTACTAAAACACGTAATAATGTTGCTCTCTAAGATTACCAGTTTAATATAAAAGTAGATAGGTACTTATAGCCCGGCCCGCGGTGTTAAACATCCTCTCTCAATCAAATAGGCTTTTAACCATTAACATTTCCTTAAAAATTAATCTCGTCATTTTGTGTAAAAGAAATGGTCTTTTAACACGAAGCACATTCTTAAAAAACAAACTATCAACAATAAATGGCAATATTGTCGCTGTGTAAAATTGTCCAGTAATATTTATTTATTTATTTTATTTATTGTAAAATCGAGTGACTGTAATTTTCGATTCTTTTCTAACAATTAATTTAAGTAGGTTATTTGGAAATGTACCATTAGTTTTCTTTTATTATTAATTTGTGAGGCATTTGTTGGTTAAGGTTTTTACTGTGAACAAATAAAAAACAACTATAGAATTATTATTAAACTGCAAGTTTCATTAAATTACACGATATAATCCTAAACATCTGAAATTTTGATGATTTTAACGCCTTCATTACCTTATTTTGATAAGACTGTAACTGAACATATTTAAAAATCTATTTAGCTCTATTATTATTTGATATAGCTCTTCATTAGAAGTAAAATATTTAATTTTAATAACTTAATAATACTTACAGACACACAAAACCTTCATAACATGCCAAAAACAATATAATGATTGATTCTGCGCCTATTTCGAGCAATATTTCGTGTGCAAACAACGTAAGCCAAACTTTGCTACGAAAAAAGAAAAGAAAGAAATAAAAATATTTATTCATACTTAGTTAAGACTAACTTAATACAAATAATCACCTTACAACTATAGCTTCGAATAATAGTAGACTGATTTGTTGAAGACGCGCTTTCAAAAGCGGGACTTCAACTAAGGTTAACACGAGTTAACTTTATAGGGACTTCAGTTTTTTCTAACGTATCTTTCAGTTTCCTCCCCTTTGTTTCCGGAAAAATTAAACAAAAAACTATAGCTATTAAAGGTAATACGCCAAAAATTAAGGACACTTTCCATTTCGGCCTCAGAGCTACCACAAAAGGCGCCACCATCGCACCAACCTTAGCGCCCGCAGAACTCAAACTAAATCCCATATTTCTAACAGTTGTTGGATACAATTCTAAAACTAATAAGTAAATAACATTAAATGTACTACTGGCGGAGAGAATGGCTATACAACCGACTGAGGTTGAAGCTAAACTTCCTTCAGGAACGAAGATAAGAGCGAGTAGGGCTAATCCAGTGATTCCAAAGAAGATCATTGCTGATAATTTTCTTCCCAAGTACTTTGATCCTAACGATGCTATTGGGATGCATGGCGTCTGAAAAGCACAAAACTTTGTTAAAAATTAGTACTCGTATTATATAAGTACAGAATTCATTAGCAATATGCATAGAAATATGAAATAAATATTTAAAATATATTATTGGTAATTAATTTATTACTATATAACAAGCTCACTGTAATTTTTAAATTCATTTGAAAAATATGAGAATATTTTACACAATAGTTATGTAAACGTATGATTACCTGAATGACACCTAAAATCACAACTCCAATAAACAAATTGGATTCAATCTGCGACAAGTACTGATTCAAACCGAAATAGCTGAATCCTGCGATAAACCAGATTATCATGGAACTTATAGTAATGACTGCTAGACTTTTGTTTCGGAACAAGTCGATGTATGTAAACGTTCTTTTTTCATTGTCTGCCACTTTTAACGATTGTATACTTCTTGTAACGTTCTCTGCGATTTGGGCAGTGCTAAGTTTGTTCCTAAAAATGAAAAAAATATGTGTTATAAGATATAAATATACATACGTATCAGTTATTTGGTGAAACATTCATCTATCAACAGTCAGATTTTTGGGAGATTTTATTTTATCTATATTGACGTATTTGATAAACTTGATGAACTGATAAGCAAATTGAGCTATGTTTGCGAAATATTTATGAAATCCCCTCACATGTTAGCAGCTCTGGTCATCATGTGCACTGCCTCCTCGGTCCTGCCGTGCGCGATCAGCCACCGCGGCGTCTCCGGCACGAGTAGCGTCAGGGCGACCAGCAACACGGACACCGTGCTATACTGCACCATGTACATACGCCAAGTACTCGCATAATACGCAAATAGCGACAGAGACGCTAGTGCAAACCCATCCGGCAGCAGCGCGAGACCTGAGCCAAATTCTATAATCCTCTTTCCAATCATTTCTGAAGTGTATACACCGCTGATTGAAAAGATTCCACCGCTGGCTAGACCGCTGAAGAACCGGCACACAGTTACAGTCCAGTATGAAGGAGAGAAGGGGGCCGCAAACATGAATATGACACTGAACACTCCTGCGAAGATAAGCGCTTTTCTGCGTCCGTACCTAAAAAAGAAGACGTCATGTAATTGTTGAATATAAATTAATTCCTCATAAATATTTAAATTATTTACAAAGTTACATTTACAGTCCAGTTGTACAAATAATCTTTTTGAAGGTGAAGTGATCAGTCATGTATGAAGTATAGACTGAATGATATTTTCAACGTCAATTTAAAGTTACGGTATTGTGCTCAAACATGTTTCATTTTATATGGTTACACAAAATGAAACTTACCTATCCGAAATCCATCCAATCAGAGATACACCACAAAGCAATCCAAACATCAAGACCGTCTGCATAAAGCTAGCCAACCAAGCTTTCTCGCAGATTAACCCGAATTCACTGATCAAGGTCTCGTCAAAAACGTCGCGAACATAATCATATTCTAAACATTCTTCGTAGCAAGTGTTGTTCTTTACTTCTGTCACGTTGTCCTTAAATTGAGTGCAGTAGAATTGTGTGTCAGGCGTTGCAAAGATCAGAGATAGGGCGTTCCATTGAGCTATGAACCGGGTCATGGACACGGTGGCGATAGCTGCAAATTGGTATAATCCAAACGCTCCTATAGTTTTGGTGACGTAATCATCTTCAATACCATCATTCTTCTTCTGCTGCACACCGTTTTCTGGTTCTTTAGGTTGCATTTTTTAACAATACTTCAACATTTTTTGAATTAAATCTTAAAAAGAAAATTATTAATTATTAATAAAAACTGTTTTTATGATAAAGATTTTAAAGATTTATATCATTTATTTCCATAAAGTTTTAAAGATCACTTAGACAAGTTGTAAGACAATAATTAATTTAGTAGTATTATAAAAAAATAGAATATAAACAAAATAAATGTACTTCTTACTACGTCTACTTCCAACGAGGCGCAAAACACAAATATTCAACATGAGAACTGAATTTGCATAATTCGAAAACTAGTTTTGGTTTGTTATTTCAACACTAGTATTGGCTCGGCCCGTCGGGTTTAACTGCTATTTATAAGTATTCCGTAAAATACGATATTTTTTCAATTGTTTATTTTATTTGGACATTACGTTTTTTTACAGTATACAAAAAATATCTTAAACATATTATATACATTATACTAGCTGACCCGCCCGCGGATGCACTCGCTTTATCTCCATGTTTTCTCAACTTTAGAACCTTTCCTGAGCTATTACAACTATTTTAAAACCAAAATCACCAAAATCGGCCCAGCCGTTCTTGAGTTATAAAATTACAATAAAAAGTGTCATTTTAAATATATATTAATAATATTTTTTTATCTTTTATCTTATCTTTTTTATATTGGGCTATTAGTTTCTAAGGCGACTCATTTATCACATTTATACAAACAGTGAGACTCTTCAGTTATATATATTAGGATAGACAACACAGCAAATTTGTAGGCCTCGTTCTATACTACTGATACTGAGTCGTTTGAAGGTCAACTAGTCGCAAAACTTTATTATGTATTTGGATCTTAGATGACCATTAGCATCTTTTTGTTAAGTCTGTCCTTCACATCAACACCCCTTTTCACGTTCCCACTGCTGGGACACAGGGACTTCTCTCTTGACGAAAGAGATTATATTAGGCCTTAACTAGAGTCGGTGAATGACACAAAATGTTCTTCATACTTTTCAAAGTTCTTAGAACATGCTGGTTCCAATGTTTGCCTTCACAGTTTTAAAGCGTTAGGTATAGGTTAAAAGTTGGGGCAAACAATTAGAAAAAGTGATTTTTGTTTAAAAAAATATATTATGTAATGTATTGCAGGGTTGTTTACGATCATTGTTACTTGATCTTACCCTACCTCAATCATGGCCACGCCAAATTACGAAGTAACAGCCGACGGCAAATCATCGTAATGGTCTATCTATACTATATGGTCACTTGGATCAGAGTCCTCTCGAGTCGGCTCACACTGTTTAACATTTCGGTACCTTGATTTCATTCTTCTTTGAAATTCTTCGTTCAAAGACTTAACGAAATGTTACATCAATACGCTCGACGAAATGTTACACCAATATGCTCATTGGTTTGTACAATAGGCTGTAACAAAGAGGTGAGCGTGCTCGACGTTTAGATAGTAAATGGATGATACTCTAGCTAGAACATATCACAGAGTGGCTCGTTTTTCTGTTACAAGTAAATGATGTAGTCTATACTCACCATTACACTTCGTTAAACTTCACTTTAATAACAAAATAATTAATACAATGTCATAAAACAAAAACATTTTTTTCCGTAAATTGTAAATGTGTACCCAAAGAACGTAAGAGGCTTACAAAATATTACGTCACGCCTATTTATTTTCTAAATATTTAACAAAACCACAGACATCACTGGTTTT
Source organism: Chloroclystis v-ata (assembly GCA_963691955.1). NCBI lineage: Eukaryota > Metazoa > Arthropoda > Insecta > Lepidoptera > Geometridae > Chloroclystis > Chloroclystis v-ata. The sequence goes on along the minus strand of OY829902.1, from coordinate 749,521 downwards.
TATAATTCAAAGTTAAATAAATAATTTGAATTGAATAGAAGTCGGTAGGCACTTACCAAAACTACTAGTTTGGTTGGTTTAATGATTTTTTCTCAAATTAAATAATTACGTTATTTTAAAAAAAAAATAAGTAAATGTATAATAGATAGAGACTTATTTATACAATTATGACGTTGAAAATTAACATTGTTCCAAAAGGTGGCTGTTTAAGAATTCTGAAGATCAGTAAGAAGAAGAAGTAAGATGCTACCAAGATTTTTTAATTAAAACATCGCGGAAGCTACTATGCCGCGATTCTGTAAAAATTAACATAAAGTTATGATTTTATTGTCTTATTAAATCCACCGGTCCAGCATCGCTCGACAGCTTCAGGGGGTCGTAAATCGGTATCTAACAGTTTGCGCTCAATTCACGTGATTAACCACCTACCATCCACCGATGGGTATGAGCAAGGCTACATTGCTGCCATTTCGTGCGTTGCGTAGCAGCGTTGATCGTGCGTCATTTTCAGGATTTTCTACACGAAAAGAAAAAACTATTTTTTCTCTTTATCTGCCCATCTGTTGCTTAACGGTAAATTAATAATATAAAAATAATTATAGTGGCTCAAGATAATTATAACCGATTGCAACAGTTCAGAATCCTTTCTGTGTGAGTGTCAATTAGTTGCACTTGACGTTTTATTTTTAAATATATCGTGTCGCTTCGAGCGTTGCAATGCAACACAGTTGTGGCATACATTGCGTAAATTAATTAATTATTTATTAGCCTCACAAAACACATCCCCTACAACGCACATGATACAATAAGTAAAATAAACAGTATGAGCTTCGTTGAAATATAAAACTATGTGAGATCAAAAGATAATAATTGTTTAAAAGGAAACAATTCGACAATTCTTTTAAAAGTAAACCAAATGTCTATGTCTTTGCGTCGACGCAACGCAGCACACTAATGGGTCCTTACTCTTACAGCGAAAGTTTGACGCAAATGACGGCTTTGAACAGCGAAGTCACAAATCATGGGCTAGCCATGTTTACTAGATTTGCAAATTGTCCGTTTCATGAGATTGTGGGCGTCTGTTCGTTTATCTGTCTGGAGTATGTTATTGAGGGATGATTCAGTAACCTATAGTTTCATAGTTATGCTTACCCTGTGGTTAAGTTGATTTTATATGCATGTACCCAATAGGTATAGTATGGTACATAAGTAGTTGGGACACAGTGACTTCTCTCTTGACGAGGTAGATAAGGCGTTAATTCACCAGACTGGCGAAGTGCGGGTTGTTGAATAACACGGTTCCTTCCTACATGTCCTTCAAACTTTTCAAAGTTTGAAGGACATGTAGAAGAACATGTCGGTTTCCTCACGATGTTTGCCACGGGGATGCGGTCACGCGCTATTATTTTTTCTATATGTATAAAATAAACATAATATTTTATAACAACAGGAATTACTCACGTATTTACTAGAACTTTGAACTTGAATATTTCCTTAAATTCGAACTCTGAACGCAATAGAATTACGCAGATTAGCAAAAATTAAATAACCCCCCAAATTGTAATTGACATCAAGAACTCCGGTATTTTTTGCGTCATCTTCCGGCTCGGCGACGTAAATAATTCAAAAAGAGTTTTTAATCAGTCGTCAAGCGTTTTGCAAATTAAACAGGGGCGTGTTATAAAGAAATATCGCGAGTGGAGGCGAGAGCGTTTCCATTGTATCTACTGACATTTTGGGATGTAAAATAATAACAATATTTTTTTAATGTAATTCGAATTCCTTATTAATTTAATTTGCTTGAAGCTAATTGCCTAAAGTAAAATCGTGACGAACACTTCCTTGCCTGTTTAAGTTAAGGTTCAATGTGTTTTCAAATAAAATTAGCTATCTAATCAGATTAAGTAAAAAAAAACCCTGGCGCGGTTGGCTAGAAGATAATGCTTTGGCATAAGCATAAGACCTACCGATTTTAATCCGTGAAGGATTTCATAAAAATATTAAATTGTTTTGTACCTTGTCCGTCATTTTAATTTGCAACATTACTACCACCACTGTAATTCTTCATCCAGTAAATAAAAGTAAGGCAAAATGAAAAACTAATAAACCCGTGTGACAACGTAAACGCACATAAAAGAAGAAATATGGCTGGCGGGCATCTCCACAAAAAGCTCGCAAATTTCCCCATCAATTATCATTATTAAGGAGGTAGGGGTAATTGAGTTTTATAAATGGCGACGTGTGACGTCACCGCGTGCGACTGACGTGATTGGTGGGAAGGTTGATCAATCGATGTTATTGTCTCTAGATGCACTTGATGGACCACTATTTGTAATAAAACTTAAGAAATGGTTTACATTATTAATGTATTTTATAGTCTAAAAGAATTTAACGAATTTAATTCGAAAACTTGATTATGCTGTTTCCATTAACCCTATAAAGCTAACGTTCGTCATTTTTGTGTTTTTTAAGTGTTAATAATTTGTATTTAAGATTAAAATTTTTAGATGTAACTATTGTAAGACCTATACCACATATTGTTGTACGCTCCAAGTGGGCAGACTGTTGATACTACCTAAATTTAAGAACTATTTTGTACCTACACAGTTTTACAATAAATAACTCTTTATCTTTATCTTTGAGATTGACATAATCTAATGTGAAGGTAAAGGTGAAGTGTAATTCGACATAGATTGCTGTTATTATACATCATACGTTCAATCAATCATTGCATATGTCATTATATGTGCCGTGTGGTGCCGGCCATAGAATACTACCCTATTTCCTTTCCCAATTCCCCGTAGGTCTTGTCAAACTAACTTGGTGATTTAAATATTTTTTTTATAGCATTACAAAGCAAGCGAAAAAGCTCCTTTAGAGTGTCCGAAGTGTCATTTTACAATAAACAAAATATTTCCACACTACTAAGTAGCTTGAGTAGCTCTAGTGTCGCTGCATGCAAGAGTTATCGGTACTTAAGATAGCAAACAAACAAATAAAGTTGTCTTTATTACGGACGGTAAACTAGTAGTCCGAGAGCTGGCTTTAGGAACTTTGGGTAGGTAGGTTTTTGAGGCAAACTGAAAACTTATCCCGTGACTTTCCTAATACCCCAACACAAAACGGGAACCGGTTGGGTAGCTTTTGGCTAAAAGCTAAAAGATTGAGGGAAAATTCCTTCAACATAAAAGTTAGTTTTATACGGAATCTTGTTCATATTCGAATTATACGTACAAATATTGTATGATTAATAATTCAATAAAATAATCTGTAAAAACTTTTTACATACAGGCATTATGATTGCCTAGTGTATGTCTGGGTGTTCTACTATGTATTATAAAAAAATTTTTTTTTATGAATGTACATTGATTGTACGTATGATAATATCACTAGTACAATTTATTTATTATTATTATTTAAATATTTGTCTTGTTAGCTTTTATAAGCTTGTCTCAAAAAACGCTATGTGCTAGCTCTCGGGTTATAGAGTTGACGCGTGTCGCGACGCTATCGACAATAACAGTAACATGTGACAATTATAACACAGGCCTGACCTGATACCGTTTATAGTTAGGGATGCCTGTATATCGATGAATTTAATTTTGTCCTTTTTATCAGTTTAAAAAATCATATCTATGGAAGTAAAAAATGTTGTGACATATTAAAACGAGGCTTAATTTAAATGCAATGTAGAAAAATTACAAGATCACAACGTAACGTTAAGCTTAAGTAATTCAACCACTATAAAAGTTTTACTTACCTTTACTTTTATACTGTAGATTTTTGCAATAATATGCCCCAGATTTTAACACCTAATTTATTATATCGGAAAGTATTTTGCAAATTTTTAAGTGCATAATGTGTAATTCTGCCCAAGACCTATGACGAGATTTAATGACGTGTAGTATTAGGACGTAATATTGGTTCCGATTAAGGCCTATCAGAATTTTAAACAAAATTGTCAGTTTCATCGTTAAGTACCACAACACTATTAACCCCTCAAAGACACCTTGTCCCACTATTAACCCCTCAAAGACACCATTTAGAACGTTGTAAATCCTAGTGTTATTGTCCCGACTGCGCGCTAACGGTTATTGTACGTTGATGGACGGCTGCGTGGTAACAAGGAGCTAAGATTACTGGATGTTGTTACTTTGGGCACAGTTGATTTGTAGTTATAAAATATATACATATTCTTGCTTTTAGCTCCTTTATCTTGTATAGACTTCCGTTACAAAATGAATTCTAATTTAACTGTGTAATAAGAAGTAGCTCGGGTAAATAAATAAATATATCTTTAGATAGCTTAGAACCAGAACGACTTAGAGTACTTTTACAACGGAAAAATATAAAAAACGCGGGCAAAGCAGTGGGAGGAAAGCTAGTTATTAATATAACTTGTTGTGCAGAAGCACCAACTCATCAAACATTCGTTAAGCTCACAATAAATTAATTTCCAGAACAAACTCACTCAAACTAATTAAAACTCCGAAGCAACAGTCAAAATATGACAGAGAAAAAACGTCTACCGCCATGCTTTATATTATTTCTTAAAGACTTCAATTTTTCACGGAGTACAGTGCGCGGCTCTTGCACAGTTTATTATTTTATTTTATTAAATGGAAACTAACTTGTTACCGTTCAACCTAGCCTAAAATAACGTAAACTAACTTTAATTTAAATCCTTGTTAAATTTTTTTTCAATAATTTTGTAAAGGTTTTTTCTTAGCGAGCAAACTTATAATAAAAATTCTTGCTCAAGATTTAACTAGTTGGCATGATAAGGAGAGGGTTTGATAAGAAATCGATATTAAAACCCAAGGAGATTAGAATTACTAGTCTGTCATTTGTCAGTTTATACGAACAAGTTACGGGCCTCTATTGTCAAAAACGAAAAAAATAATGTTCCAGTTATTTACGTTAACGATCAAGATTTAGTTAGAAAAAATCTAACAATTTGTATGGCCTGTGTCTGTGTAAACAGATATATTTCCATTAAGTTTGAATTGCCTATATAAAGTTCCGTGAACTACACTCGGGAAGACAAAGTGTACTCGTAAAAAAGCCCGCGGCACACACCCTAATAGCTTTACTTTTCATCTGGGAACAAATTAACAACGACCTGCATTAACGCTGATTAATCGCTCACATTATTTTTATTTGGAGATGGATGTAACGGCTTGTGTTGTGTATTCTTGGTTCGGAATTGGAATTGATTGCGATTTATATAATATAGCTTGACCTCTGGAACTCTGTAGCCCTATCATACATTCGTGAATCGATCGACTTGACTGTTGATGATTTTAACGAAAAAATCCTAGATTGAAACTAAGACAAACAAAACTAGGCCTGAACTCTCACATATCATGAAAAACGCAGGTTAAAGTTGCATTTATTTTTTAATGAACACATTAGGTAGGTACTTATAGCTTAATAGAGGGTATAAAAAAATTCACCCAAATTTTCATTTTCATTTGATTTTTCACAAGTGTTGTGGTGGTTTAAACTGTCATAAAGGCTAAAGGACACATCCAATCATACAATTGGATGCCTGCGATTGTCCAATTCAGCCCCGACCGTGTGTCGGCGTCGTTTGATAGCGCCGACGATCAAGTCAATTGGTGATTCGCGATATTTGACGACCTAATCTTGGGAAACATTACAGTTTCACTGTTCTTGTGATTGAAATTGACTTAAATATATATGGAAGTCCACATTATCCAGTTTAGTTTCACTTTCAAAATTTTCGGGAATTATTCACGTATTTCTAAATAACTACCTAAAATAAGATTACTGCTGATGAACCTTTTTGACGCTTTGACCAGCGAGACGAGATGAAAGGATTTATTTTTACGTCAGCACCACACAGCAAATCTTTACTGCATAATGAAACAAAAACCTAGTTAATGTAAAACCACAAATGAGTTATCGTGATCTGCTGTTCACTGAACCTGTAATTTGTGGCCGAGACGTGTTATTTACTGATTGAAGGTTTGAGATCGACAGAAGAAAAACAAAAGGAGCTGGAGGCGACTTTAAGATCAAACTGTATTAAAAACAAATTGTAACTTTATCTTTTTGATGTCATTAAAATAAGGATTAGAAAGTGATTAAGAATAATAAGGCTTTTTATATCCATGATCCTATAAAAATATTTTTGTTTATATACCTAAGTGAGTCAAATATTACTTAGGTACTTCCATAACAAAGCTGTTGGGTTCAAAACTCGATACGCACCTTTGGATTGTTTCATAAAAATGTATGTGCGTTTTAAAATACGTGCTTTAACAGTAAAGGTAAACTCTGAAGAGATTAAAGGACATGTCACTACCAACATGGCACTGTGCTGAATTAAGGTCCTCTCCTATCCCCCGTCAGAAATAAGTTCCTGTGTCCCAGCAATATGAACGAATAGGTAAATAGGGGTGCTTAAGATTAATGCACAGTCATTAAGTTGATCTTTAAAAGAAGATTTATGTACCTGCCAGTACTGATTTCCTTATTACCCTTGCGGTCAACAGTACAGATTCTAGTCCCATTGAGTCAGTACAAAATAATACATAACAATAAATAAGGCTCATTGCGGTAGGTGACGCAAAAAGTCTGAACTAGCCGTTTCTATTCAAGCCACGTGCTCACAGATTGGTTACTGGTCGCCGCTCCGTGGTGGTCTGCTTGGAATGCTGCTGGTGGTGTTGAATGCAATTATAAATCAAGTTGGGAAGGTTTGATTACTAATCAAGGATGTGGGGTTGGGTGGTGAATAATCATGGCTTAATGCTGTCCGGTGATGTTATGATGATTTTGGCGACATTTTTATATTATTTTATTTTGAGAGGAAAAACAACAACTATTTACGGTTCCGTAGTCAAATAAGTTATTGGAAGAACACAGCTTTATATCTGTGTAGGTTCATTTAATGTTCACTTACAAATACTTCATCATAGCAATCTGGTTAGATTTTTTATTTTTTCTTTTTAGGCGATAATACGAGAATATTAGAAAGATTTCAGCGTTAGTATTGTTTGTTTGACCACTAAAAAGGTTAATACTATTTTACTTCTGTTTTCAGTAAACTTTCATAAACGTCTGCTCCGAAACTTTTGTAGGCGAGTATATAAGACATTTTCATGATAATTATGTTATTTTTCAAGGTTTTAATAATATGATTTATTTTTAAACGAAGTTAAGTATTTTATTTATTTAAATATTATTCAGATATCATTGTAAATTCGAGAAATGCACAGACCTCACGCAGGCGGACACCAGGCTCCCAGGGACGCTATTGTTATCGCACCTGACATTGATCAGGAGGTACTGATTAATCATTACAATCATTTCTACCATTGGTCTATGTCAAAACCCATATTACATCCAACTAATGGGTATGCGCAAAATGATCTATTATAGATCTTGATATTTCACCACGCTTCAGGCAGGTTGATAATCGCAGTAGTTTCGTAAATTACGTAAAACAACGCTGCCAATCTACTATATAAACCCCCTAGTCGGTCTGACAACACTCGCGGGAAGCGATTTTATCTATTCCTACTAGTTAATACTTAGTTACTAGCAATATCTATATTCTATATTCTTGGCATCAAAACATACCCTCCTGGAAAATTGTTACGCGAGTGAAGACACGGGGTGCATAGCTAGTCTCCTTATTAGGTCTCTGCATTCTAAGCAGGTCCGGCCAATTCACTGGGCTTTAATGTAAAACAGGCACCGTCGGGTTTACAAGGGCATTAGAACTCTCAGGGCATGCAAGGTATCGATTAGCTGATGCAATTCGACATTGAGAGGGATGACCATCGACTATAGAAGACCATTGAAATCCTTCCTTTTCCAGATTTACTGAAACCGCGATCAGTAAGCGCAACGTCTTTATATGCAAAGATGGGCACATTAATAACTTTAAACTGCTGGTATATGGTACGGTATGAAAGCCAATAAATAAATATCGCTGGAAAATTTAAACAGAAACATTTAGCTGTCTTGCTTTAGGGAATAATATACTATTAGCATTATCGATCCAGACTTAGATTATACTGTAAAGTTTACAGTATAATCCGTCCACATATTGCTTATCGTTCATAATGAACATGACCACCCTGAATATCCTCCCTCTCAGAAACAACCTATTCCCAAGCCTATTTGCCTTAATTCTCGATTAAACAGTACATCACTGGCCTGGCACAGAATGGCCTATTACACAAGGCAGCTTTCCCAACGCCGATAATCGGATAGTTTCTATTCGATCCGGGCGCGAAGACACGACAATCGAGTAGGATCGGCGCTGAATTTTTACTGCTCTATCTGATTTGCTTGACCTCGGTCAGAGTGTTATCATCATCATTTAAGCCTGTTTTGTGAACTAATTTAATAAATAAATAATCCGTCGAAGACAACTGCTGGAAATAAAGCTTAAAGATTTCTATAAAGAAAACTCCATCTATGAACATTTTATAGGTTTCTGAAAATATTCGAGCAAATCCAATGGGTAAAATGATGATCATAATTAGAACATTTTATACGGTTCAGTATTTTATTATGTTTACTCTCCGCTTACAAAGCAAATTTGCCAGAGACAAGTATATAAAATTACAAAGTTATACAACGATTATTGTGTATACCCCTTTGTCCTGTAGAGTAGATTGTTTATGGATGAAGTAAAAACAGCTGACAGATTAATGTCAGATCTGTCAGATCTAGTCACAGTACGTTTGACATTTACAACAGACTGACAGACGGGGTGGCCGTGACGCAGGCAGTTGTAACTTGTAAACAGTTGTAAATTAAACTTTTAATGGCGATAAAGGAAATTGATGGGCGCCGTTAGAATCGTATTTACGTCGACGATAAAAGATTTGAGTGCGATCTAGACGCATACGCTTCGATGGCCACGTGTCGGGTTGTACGGGGTGAATTTATATATTTTGTCGTTTTGTTAGGGTACATTTTACTTGTAATGTGATATAATTGCTAAAGTCAGGCCATTTTAATTTGTAACATTTGACGTCTGTCAGTTCTTTAGATCAAAAATTTTTTATTATACAGACACTACAGATTCTAATTTATTATTCTAATTAAATATATCCTTTAATACACCGCTGTAAATTATTTCAGTGTTCGATAGTACATTTATCGAGAGAGGCATAGGGTAAACTCAAGCGAAGCTGTCGGCAGGTCGGTTAGTTTCATTATAATTCCTAATAGAAATCTCCGCCTGTGACCCGACGCCATGTAACCCGAATCCAAATCAAGACGGGTAGTTCATAAAACTGCAGTTAAGTGCGTCACGAGATTTTACACCCGATATAAACGTTATCCGAGGTCGTTATGTCACACATTTATTTGTATGGGACATGGATATATCATGTTATGGATGTGACGGGCTTTTGTTTATTGTTATTGCTTATGTGGTGCAGCGGGCGAAGGTTGGCCTGCGACGCAAGAGGTTGCGTGTTCAAATCCCGCTTCAGGTCAGATTTTTTACGTTCTGCAAATTATTTGTTTCAAAAGTTGTGTTTGAACCTTCGGAATAAGTCGTGTTCGAGTTCACACGACTCGATACGAAGGGATGTGGGAGTCCACAACACAACGTACAAAGAGTAGACAACAAGACTTTACATCTACTAAATAAATAAATACATTCATAAACTAAGTATAAAGCACTACTATCAAACTATTATTTATAACTTTTTTTCGCTGGACAATTCACACAGCAACATCTAGCCCCGTGATAAGCTCTAAAACTATTACGACGATAAGACTAAGACTATTATTATTAATAAGGTATAGTAAAACCATTCTAAAAATGAACTCCCCTCCACAAAACCGTGATGATTTCAACGTGTGAGAGGAAATACAGAAAAACAGAATACACAGAAAAAAAATAGAGAATTCGGTGGAGGGGCGTTCATTTTAGAAATGGTTTTACTATACATATTTATGTATTTTAGAGCTCCCATATTTCCGATCAGTGTTAATAAGACAAGTCGTATCTATAGAAGTGACATCAATGGTTAATGTTCGTACATTCGGGGTCATTTGGAGTAGAAGGAAGATGGCTGGATTTGGTTTATTTATTGCCGAGTCGTGACTATTATTGCTTTTACGGTGCGAACGGCCACCAAAACATTAAATAAAACAACTGTGAGTTAAAAAGTCTGCTGGCAACACTCGAGTTGTTTACATCTTTTTTGAGTAACTGCTAAAGAAATCTAAGTAATACTTACAAAGAATCCTAATATATACATTTGAAGCTGGGTTTGGCATTGGGATTGTATAAATAGGTCTATTCCAAAAAGAATAGATTGTAAAATCCACCAAGGTAAAAACATAACCTCAAAGGAAGATAACCACAAGTGAATACAAAACAGTTACCTACTGTATGGAAGCTGTGTCGTTGTGAAACTTACGTCTTTTCTGCAAACGTTGTGAGAAAAGGTGAAAAGCATCACAGTAAACAAAACAGAAGTACCTACAGCATAGACTGCCCTGTCTAAGCGCCTTGAAGGCATATTGAAGTAAGGGGTGTATGTGCATGTCTTTTGGACGTTCGAATTTGTGAAGCTGCAAAGAGTGTTCCTGCCAAGTATTATTATAAGTTAGTCCTCAAGTATCACATAGCTGAGTTCCTGCCTACCTACTTATTTAACTGAAGCTGCTCAATTGGAAGAACTTTAAGAAGATAATTAAGATCAATTAAGTTTGTTTTCACTTATTTATGTTATAGGTTTGCTACCTACCTATGTTTGTTACAACTTTTTGCAACTTGTGAAATAAAAATAAAAATAAATAAATTATACTAGAGGATAAGGTATTTTGATATTAATGAAAGTTTATTATTTTATTTTAATTAATTATATTTATTTGAGTGTGTAGGTTTATAAGTGGGCTAGGTAAGAGGGTTTATTTAGGTACATATTTTAAATTGAAAATGTCTTATAGGACTAGAGCTATCCCATCCTTTAAGGGCAAGGGTCGTTCAGCAAATAGTAGAGTGGATAGTGTCCAGCAGACTCAGGGAATGCCTGGTTCATCACCATCGCAGGTTTTAGGGCAGCGGCCGCGGTTGACTCGAAGCCCTATTGTGACCACTCCTGTGCTTTCGGGGGATGTTTCACATATACCAATGCAGGGACTGATAGATACTCAGCCGGAGACTGGGCCCTCTGAAGGTAGGGTACTGGAGCCAGGTAAGTTCGCTGATGGTCTTGTGATGGAGGACACTATGCTGCAACTGGCGCAGACTTTGCAACCAAAGCAGTTGACTGGTCCCGCTGGAGATAGCACCAATGGAGGTGAGCTGCATGCCGGTGTCTATGGCGACAGTGAAGGCTCGCCTGACAGTATGGGTCGGCTCTTGGAGTTGTCTGTCATGTCTATGGGGGATGGTGGCCCGGTAGAGGAAGCCTCGCGTTTTGCAAATCGCCTCTTGAGATCCACTGTGGCGGAACTGGAGAAGTCCAAAAACTTGAACCGGGACATAAGGGATGCAGTCATGGCGGGACTCAATGGTTTGTACGGAGTTGTATTGAGACTTGCGGAATCGCGCAACCGTCATATCCAGGACAAGGAGCGAGGCCGTGTGCAAGCCGAGAGACAACATGCCCTGCAACAAAAAGCGTACGCTGAAAAAATCGAGTCGTTAAATTCGGAAATGTTAGTCAATATGGTCGAGTTGCAGAAAACAGCGGAGACCACGCGTCATCTCATTGAGGAGGTGCGAAGTCAGGTAATTGAGAACCGGGCCGTGACGCCTGACTTGGAGGGGCTACGGGTCGTGAACCAGCTCCTGGACGAGGCACGGGCTATACGCGAGGACTGCCGTGCGCCGCCGCTAGTTGCTGAACCGCGTGCGCTTGTGACTGAGTCGCGTGCTTCGGTTGTTGAAGGGCTGCGGGAAGGTGTTGCGGCGGTGCCCGTTCGCTCTTCCTACGCCCACGTCGCCCGTTATCCGATATTAGTCAGATCTAAAAATCCAACCCACACAGGGGATGACATATTGAAGCAGATCAAAACAGGTATTGATGTGGTTGGCATGGGAGTAGGCGTGAATGGGGTAAGGAAATGTAGGAATGCTACTTTGGCTATATCCCTGGAGAGCTCTCGCGGGAAGGAGGCGATGGGGTCTGCGATACGAGCGCTCGGGGACTCCCTGGAGGTTTCGGAGCCGCATGGCCGGGACCCGCTGCTGCGGCTAACGGGAGTGCTGGCGGACACGTCGGATGCGACTCTACAGGAGGCTCTGCTCAGACAGAACTTGTCAACAATCGCCAACGTCCCGGAGGATCAGCGAAAGGTCAAAGTACTGCGCCGCATCCGAGGGCGGACTACGAATCTGCAGAACATCGTGCTGCAAGTCAGCCCCGCGTTATGGGATGCGTTTGTGGACCGGCGTCTGAGGCTCGGCTACCAGATGGTAATAGCTTCCGACCAGTCGCCGATTCTCCAGTGCTACCGTTGCCTCGGTTTTGCGCACCGCGCCGCAGAATGTCGTGCGCCGGCGCGCCGCTGCGGGCACTGCGCTGAGGAACACGACACACGCGACTGTCCTGCGCGAGCTGATGCCCCGCGCTGTGTGAACTGCTGCGCCGCCGGCCAGCGGGATGTGGAGCACCCCGCGTACAGCACAGTTTGTCCGGAGTGGCGCCGCTGGGACAGGCTGGCGCGCCTGCGCACCCGATACTGCTGAGGATGTAGAAGGCTCGCTCTTGCTGCAGTATAACCTCGGTCGTGGGCGCGCCGCCACGCACGAGTGTTTCCGTGCGGCGGCGGCTCAGGGAGCCCGGGTGTTGTTGCTGCAGGAGCCCTACGTTGGCGCCGGGGCCGTGTGCAGTATCGCGCCACGGCACGTGCGCCTCGTGCAGTGTGCCGCCGCTCACCCTTCCCGTCCGGTCCGCGCAGCCGTGGCCGTGCTTGATCCTGCGATTAAATTTAATGTTAGCAGTTGTCTTATAACGGAGGATATCGCGGGGGTTATTCTTGAAATTGATGGGATAAAACTGGGAATTATAAGTGTCTATTTTGATGTCAATAAAAGTTTGGATGAATATTTAAATAGAGTTAGGGATATGAAACGGTCGATGGGTGTTAGTAGGCTGGTCCTCGGCGGTGATGTAAATGCTCGGAGTCACTGGTGGGGTTCTGAGACGGAAGACTCGCGCGGACGCGCAGTCGCCGATGTGCTCGCAGAGTTAGAACTCGAAGTGCTTAATCGTGGGAGTGCACCTACCTTTTATGCTAACCGTGCTGGTCGTGAATGTGTCAGCATTATCGATGTGACGGCGTGCTCCGCGGCGTTGCTGCCGCTTATAAGCGGGTGGTGTGTCGATGAGCGCTTCAGTGATCTCTCTGATCACCGTGCCATTAGATTTAAACTGTTAGCGGGCGGCGGCGGGACTGGTGGTGGAGAGCCGCGCTCCACACGAATATACAGGACGGAGAAGGCCAATTGGACTTTATTCGAGAAGGAGTTTCTGTCTCTGTGCGCTGAGGGTCATTTAGATGTGGATTCTGTAGAGGAGGTTGCTGACGGAATTGAGCTAAATCGCCTTGTTGAACTTTACACGGCTTATGTGATTGCTGCTGCTGACTGCGCAATACTGCGTTGTGTTCTCGTCCCTGGAAAGAAACCATGTCGATGGTGGAATTCTGAGCTGAAACGACTTAGGGCGGAGGTGATAAGGTGTAGGAGAAGGATTGCAAAGTCTAGCCCTGTTAGGAGACAATTTGTAGTTGATGCGTATCTCTCGGTTAGGGCTCAATATAGGCAGGCTATCGACTCCGCTATTACTGATAGCTGGCGTCGTTTTTGTACTGGGGAGAAGGAGGAAACAATGTGGCAGCGTTCGTACCGCATTATGAAGGCTTGTTCGCTGTCTAGCTCTGGTGACTGCCTGTTGAAGGATGAGAGCGGCGCCGAGCTCGATGCGCCTGCCTCCGCTGCGCTGCTAGCGGATTCCTTCTTCCAGTGCGATGACCCGTCCTCTGATAACGCTGATCAATCTGTCCTGAGAGAAAGTATTTGTGAGTTGAAAGAGTTATTGCGGGCGGATGAAAGTATAGAGAGGAATTCTGTACCGTTTACCGACGTGGAGCTAGACGCTGTGCTAAGCACAATGCATCCTAAAAAGGCGCCGGGTGGTGATGGTTTGTCGCTTGATATATGTCTCCGTGCGTATAGAGCTGACAAAAAATTACTTTTGACCCTGTATTCTCGCTGTCTTGGATTAGGATTTTTTCCAAGAATCTGGAAGGAAGCAGTTATTAAAGTTATTCCCAAGCCGGGGAAGAACAGCTACGTAACACCGAAATCCTACAGGCCTATAGGTTTGCTCCCAGTGCTGGGGAAAATACTGGAGAAACTTTTCGTTAATAGGCTTCAGTGGCAACTTGGGAGAAACACTCTAATCAGTCCATATCAGTACGGGTTTACGAAGGGGCGCAGTACAGAAAATGCATTGTTTGATGCACTAGCTGAGGTGCGGCGGCATAGGGCGGCGCGACGCCTGGTGGCAGTTGTGTCGCTCGATATAGCTGGTGCATTTGATCATGCGTGGTGGCCTGCCATCCTGGGCCAGCTGCATGTCAAGGGGGTGGACATTGCAATACAGAGGTTAGTAATGGACTACTTATCTGATAGAGAAGTTGTGCTGCGATATGCTGGCGAGTCAGTAAGGAGGCCAACAAGTATGGGCTGCATTCAGGGATCCACATGCGGGCCCATTTTATGGAACATTTTGCTTGATCCATTGCTTGAGCCAAGCCAGTATGAGGGTGTGCGGGTTCAGGCATTTGCTGATGATATCCTTTTGATAGCGGGGGCATCGGATGGCAGGGATCTGGAAAGGATGATGAATAAGGCGTTGGAAATCATTGTTCAGTGGGGTAATAAATTGCGTTTCGAACTATCGGCTCAGAAGACACAGGCCTTGCTGGTTTCCAGGAGCACTAGGCACTATTTACCTGAGCTTAAAGTTGATAATGTTAGGTTAGAGTTTGGGCAAAGTTTGAAGGTTTTAGGATTAACGATTGATAGGCTACTGAATTTCCGCATACATCTAGAATTAGTTAAAAAAAAGGCAATTGATTTCTATAAAATCGTTTCAAGAGCAGCTGGTGCACAGTGGGGTTTAAATGCGGAAATTTTAAGGATTATATATGAAGCTGTGGTTGAGCCCACTGTGCTTTATGCTGGTAGCTGTTGGGTTAATGTGGCTGATAAGGCGTATGCGCGTAAAGTCCTAGATAGTCTTTGTAGGTCTTTTGCTGTAAAAGTTTGTAAGGCACATCATACAGTTTCTTTTGAGTCTGCTCTTCTTTTAGCCAGAATATTCCCACTTTCATTGCGGCTAAAGGAGTTGGGATACATTTACTCAGTTAAAAGCGGTAAATCTGTTTTATCTCTACCTGAAGCTGGAATTGAATTGAGAGAGAGTTGGTACAATTTACCTCATCCAGCTGAAAGGTTCAGACTCCAGTTTGGTGTACTCTCCTCGCAGGATGATGTTGACTCACTTAGGGCTGATTCTTCAGTTTTATTCACTGATGGCAGCAAGCTTGAAGGTAGGGTTGGAGGATCAGTCTCATGTTGGGTTGGCACTTCGGAAGTCACATACATGGGTTTTCGGTTGGAGAGTTTCTGTAGTGTCTTTCAAGCTGAACTTTCTGCCATGTTGAAGGCAGTGCAGTGGATACAAACTCAGCCTTCCCCAGGTTTCTATTACATAGCAAGTGACTGTAGATCTGGATTGGAGTCTATTTGTGATCCGAACACACTGCACCCAATTTCACTACATGTTCGCAACATTATAAGAGATCTAAAACTTAAAGACACTATAGTTAACCTTTGCTGGGTTAAGGCCCATATAGGTATAGATGGTAATGAGAGGGCTGATTTTCTTGCTAAGCAAGCCTCTTTGTATAACCAGCAGACCTCAACTTACAACAGGTTTCCTTTATCCTATGCTAAGAGAGTGGTAAGGGCTAAAACTATTGAGTTGTGGCAGGAGAGATATTTATCTTCGTCTACTGGCAGTATCACAAAGTTGTTTTTTAATGATGTTGTTGTGGCCTATCGAATGCTTAGCAAATTCAGGATAGATAACTTTCTGACACAAATTTTAACAGGCCATGGAGGTTTCAGGTCTTATCTACACAGGTTTAAACTTACAAGGAGTCCTTTATGTACTTGTGATTGTGACGAGCCCCAAACAGTTCAACATGTTCTTATTAGCTGTCCTAAATTTAGTGTTTTGCGCTATAACACTGAGTGTTTATTGGACTCTTTAATCATAGAACAGAATTTTTGTGTGTTTATGGCTGATGATATACTTAGGGAAACATTTTTAGTATTTGCAAGGAAGGTTCTTCGAAGAATTGGTCGAGAGAATGGCTCTGTTATTGAGCCTGGTTAGCTATTAGTTTGTATTATTTTCTGTTTGTTGTTTACATTAAATTTTTCTTCTTCTTCTTTTGTAACCTAAACTAAACTCTCCTCAAATTTTTGTTTAGTTGCTAAATACTTAAATTTTCTCAAAATTTATGTTTATTATTTTATTGTTCTGTATTTTATATTTGTTTTGTTATTTATATCATAGGGAAACTATAATTAAATATTATGTTATGTTATGTTAGGTTTATTTGTAATATTTATTGTTACTGTTATTAATTGTGATTTCATAAATTTATATTATTTTATTTGATTAATTTAATGATTTAATTTAATTTAATGCTTACATTAATTTTGCAGAAAAATTTTTGCTAAAGCATAATGTCGAATTTATTTAATTTTCTAATTGCTATGTATTGTTGTGTTACCCTACCCTACTCTACTTCTTCTTCTTTTTTCCCTTCTTGCAATAAAATTTAGGTGTTCTTTATTCATTTTATGTACCTTTAGTCTATGTATTGTATTGTATTGTATTGTATAAGATAATAATAGAATAAAATGTTGTCGCAAATATAGCGACAGTTGATTTAGTTTTAGTAGTCATAGCCGACGGTCACTATGTGGCATAAGGTAGGCCTACTAGGTAAAAAAAAAAAAAAAAAAAAAAAAAAAAAAAAAAACTGTGAGTTACAGCGACAGAATTAGAACCGTTTTGTGTATAAAACTGCTAGTAATCTTTAATTTAGGAGGGTATTAAATACTATTTGAGTTCAAATCTTTATGATCGTGGTACAGAAAAAAAAATCTAACAATCCAACTTTAATCCTTGTTTCTATTTTAAAAACTAGCATATCAGCTAATTCTATTTTACTAATATTATAAGGAAAAAGTAATGTGTGAATTATTTTTTGTACACTTAATCTCCGTAAATAATCAACCAGATTTTACGTTTAAAATGTAGTAGATACCTTCAATACATATTGGGGTTAATTGGGACCTCCCCAGTACAGGGGCTTTTAATAGGTTGTTATGATGATGAATTCTAGAAATTTCTAAACAAAACGCGTCGTAAACATAACGTAGATGTAATTTACAACACCGCGCACTGGACAGCATTGTCTGGAGTTTTACGAGCTCAGTAACTTTGTAGTTGATGGGCGAGTTAGCTTTTATGCGACATTTGCGTGTTTTGGCATTCGTACACTATGGAGTAAAAATGTCTAGTCTGTGAGCTGGGTAATGCTTATAAACGAACATTTAAAGAGACCACATGATAAGGCTTAACTTTTTAAACTATCATGGTCCTTATCAAAATAAAAAATCTTAAACCATAGTAGGTAGTTTATTTGCTTATTGTGACATGTAGCACAACGATTAGGCTGCTTTGCAACGACTATAAATTAGAAATGAATAAATAAAATAACGTAAAACAAACATCAAGTTTAGAACGGGGCTAGGTGTTGCCTTATAAATTGTCCATGTCCAATATTCATTACTATTTTAAATACCAGAAGAACCATAAAATAACGTAAAACAAACATCAAGTTTACAACGGGGCTAGGTGTTGCCTTATAAATTGTCCATGTCCAATATTCATTACTATTTTAAATACCAGAAGAACCATATTATAACCATATGACCTAAGAGGGTACGTAATTTGCATTGCTATGATGATGATATAAATACATAAATACAAGTATGTAGCTACATACATACTCAGCCACGTACAGTACAGACAGTTCAACATACTATGCATATAAAGGACCGATAGTAGTATTCACTAATGAACTATTTGAATGTACGCCTCATTGGTGCGCACGGATAAAGAAATAAATGCGATGCGTCTGCGCAACTTAATGTACTGATTATACACACACTATATACGACGTATATTTGGGTTGAGCGGTACTGCCTAAATGTTGACGTTTCTTTGAGTACTATTTATTCTACTACTCTTTATTATTTAATTACTACTCTTTATTATTTAATTATTGAAAAGAATTAGAATAGAGTATGTCAGGATTGTTGTCTTCATAACATATACGTCCCACAACTGAGCATTGCCTCTTTACAGCAGCATCATTAATCATCTGATGAACTTGTATGTTTCATTGTTTAGTTAATGTTTTGTGTATGTTATTGACAATGCCTCTTTACAGCAGCTTAATTACATTATTTAATCATTTATACATTACTTTTGATGTCAAAACAATACCTAGCTTTTAATTTGACAATGCCCATTTACAGCAGCATTATTTAATTAAGTTTTGTATTTTATTGACATGATAAATATTGACATGAATCCTAGACATACTTACTTTAATTGAATGTATTCTGCTTTATGTAATATTTGACATGTCATTAAATTTAAAATTTTGATTATTGTTTGTAATACTTACATAATTATTTCTATTATATTTTTTGTAACTTGTTGACGTGACTAAGTGTTCTGTGATGTTCCTATGGTTGTAAATAAATGAATATGAATGAATGAATATGAATATGAATATTGGTCTCCTCAATAGAACCCTTTCTAGTGTAGATATACTTCTTTATGTATCGAATAACACAAAAAATATCAATTATAAAATCACAGAGATACTATTATGACACGGCATAAAACATGCAAGGCGTGTAAATCATTTTTCAGAAAGTAATCATCATATTACAGGAAATTTGGAAAACATTTAGAATTCGAAAAAGGAACATTTATCTGATTTCCCGTATTGAGTGTATCACTCACTAGTGATGGGCATCCGCGTTAAAAATAATGTCGATAAATCGCATCAGAGATCAAAGAACGAACAAATCGGATGGGCGCGGCGAACGTAGAACTGTGAAGGATTTAATGCGGCATTTGGAGTTGGATTTGTGCTAAGGCGACACGTGCCTTGTTAGTGAGAGTGATAGGTTTGAATGAGGTTTGCATCGGTTTTAAAAACATTCAAGATAGTGTAATGCTTATAAAATAAATAAATAAATAAACAAAATAAATGTTTTTTAAAAATGATTTACTTGGCTGGCCTATTCGCAAAGCGTAGAAGTCCCATAAATCTAAAATATAAGTCTCGTGTTCCAAATACAAAAATAATTATTATATTCGTAGGATGTCCAAATCTTCGTACATCGTTGGCAACGTGATTTACCCCGGGGCGGGCGCGGGGCGCGGGGGGCGGGGAGACACTCGACTAATAAAAAACAGCCCGACGCCCTCCTGACTGATGCGACAATTAATTTAATCCCATTTCTCTGCGTCTTGAAGAGACAGGGCTGGCAAAGTTTGGATTTTTTAAGATAACTATCTTATAAGAACAAGATTCTTACTAATATTATATGCGAAAGCTTGTGGATGGTTGTTACTTACTCTTTCACGCAAAAACCACTGAACAGATTTAAAAAAACGTAATAAGATAACATCAGATTTAAGAAATATCTTATTTTTTACAGAGTGTAAATTAAACACAAAGCGGAAAAATCCATTATAACCACACCACTTGCTATTGCATGAGATAAGTTCGGTGGCATCACGTCTGGTAAATAATTTTCTTTCTAATTAGGTAATTACCTATAGTATTGATTGGTGTTTTAACAACATTGAAAATTAGTAACTAAGTTGCTAGATGCCAATCTGAAATCTTGATTAATTTTTAAAATAAGAACATGTTTTTTGATCCTTAATTTTTTATTTTTATATGATTCTTGATTTGATTTTTTTACTCTTGATTTATATTCTAAAAAAAAAATATGTGACAGCCCTTAAAGGCGCGAGAAGCAGACATCAGCGCGGCAGGCGGCTATTAAACAAGACTAATTGAGCGATAAATTCACGAGCCCGATATAAAAAGAGCCGAGAAAAATCCTAGATGAAGGAATATTGAAAGTGAACGGAATTGATTACTGTCAATTAGGGCTGCCACTCGATAGCGTCCGCACCAGATGCTAACACTCCTCTATTAGTATTCGTCGGGTGTTTTTCTCGTTTTGCTTTGTAGGGTTTGATTGGGTATACCTTGTTTGTGAATTAGGTTTTCAAGGGTTTACTGATTGGTGCTCGGCTTTGTAGTTGCAGTGGAGATAGGCGTAAGTAGATTGGGATTCGTCTTCAGTCATAAGTATATAGATATGCTGCAGATTTCTTTTTCATTTTCTTTGAATTTCGGAGTTGAGACCGTAGATACCAAAATAAAATTTTGCTTATTTTTCTGGTTAAAGAAAATTCAAAATGTAAGATTATGTTATTGTAGTTCAAAATAAAGTTAACTGCAACGAAATATAACAGAAGATAAATAATGTTAACTGGAAACATATTCTGAAATGGCAATGCTGAAATTCCTCATTTTTAATTTAAGACGAGTGTCAAAAGTCAAGCTCCAAGCATCCTTCAGCTGAATATTTATAAGTCTGCAAACACCCTGTCTAGTGCTTGAAAGCCGCTCAGTCCCCAGACAGCCATTAAAGTTTCCGCCGTACCTTATTACACACGACAGTAACTTATTTCCATGATAAATTCCACAATTTCATTCAGTCACCTAAACTTATTATTGCAGACAACACGACAATGCCAGCCTCGGTTTTGTATCAACATGACTGATTGCTCCTCGCGTCTAACAAAGACCGTGAACATAAACATTCTGCACAATAATCTTTACAACCACTGTAATCCCTTACAGAAATACCTCGCCGCTCAACCATTGCTTGCTTGCATATCACTGAAACCAGAGACATCATCGAATAAAAGCATCGATGGTGACGGTACAGCTCTATATTGTCTCGTTAGAAGCGGTTGTGTAGTGATGGGCGCGAGAGTCCGGGAGCGATGTCGATTAATAACGTTTACGAGATGAAAGTCGGAGCTGTTAGTTCCAGAAATAAAAAGCTTTATTCGATAACTCAGCTGGGGATACTTACAAGTTGTAAGCCACATGCAGGGAACATTATTGTTGTCATCATATGGCGAGTTATTCTCGGCTTTTGTAGGTAGGTGTTATTAATGGATTCGAATGACAAATTATGAATTAGATAGTGTTCAAAATTGTTGTTATATATCAAAACATGTCATATCATGCTCAAATCTTTATTGTTGCTCCGTGCCAAAATCTAATTGGCTGAGATTCATTTAATCATTCATATTTTGAATAAAAAATATATATATAAATAGTTGTCAGAATCATCATAGGTTGTGCCTATCAAAACAGCAATAGTAATAATTCCAATTAAATAAGTAATAGGTATTAATTTTAAAAACTACAGAAGATATTTTGATCCCGGTTTACAAATGAGATTGCTCCCGAAATATGGCCAACCTACTAGCATGCTTACTTTAAACAGTTGAATCACTCACTCAATTTAAATGAATAAAGTTTTAAAATGCTCTCAAACTTGTTCAAATTTTGTTATTATTAAATATTTAATTGAAATTAAAACTGAATATTGTATGTATGTTTGTATTGTTATCTGAGTTTGCAAAAATATATTATTCTATTATTCATCAAATACTATGAACATCATCATCATTATTATTATCATCACCCCTATTCACGTTATCATTGCTGGAACACAGGGACTTAAATTATTTTTTTATCAAATCAAAACAATCCCAAGATTATATTGAAATGCACAAATAATATTGACAACTGCATCCGAATCTTTTTACCATTTCTGGCATCTATTCTAAGCTACATGCTTTTATCTAACCCCTACATCGAGATTAAAAATCACATCTACATCTAATTAATTTAAAATGCTCCAACCGTTTATAATAAGCTACGCAGCTCACCGAGTGAAATATATTGTGTGCGGCTAATAGGTGGGACGGGCGTTAAGGAGCACATAAATTAGTCGATGTTGTGTCGACGCCGACCATCTGTTTGTCGATATGTCACGGCGCAACACTAGCGCTACTGATTTATAGTGTACTCTGTTATTTTGTTTATTGTAATGTGAAAGCTATTTTTGTGGATGGGTTTATGATTCGGGATTTTAACGGTTACAATCGATAGCTAGTATTAGGCATTATCGGAATTTTTGGTAAAAGAGTTTATTATATTTTTGTTAGCTTTAATTGTTTCAACTAACACACGATAGAAAATTCTATGATGTATTTATTAATAGGTACATTATAGAGATAGCGGTTCATTATTGATACATACCATAATGTCGCATATTTTGCATTTTGCACATCGCACTACATTTATGTCTTGGGGGACGGAGTAACCACTAAACTTACCAGGCAGGTTGGTGACCCCAGTAAGTTAATAGCAAGTCGATTTGATGACAATTACCGTAAAGAGATGTGCAGGTACATTTCCTACGCCAGCACCACACATTTTTGAAGATTTAGACCTACTTAAAATTTAAATGATTTGTATATCCTGACCTTTAATATCTTTACCAATAAAATGAACATTTAGTTCTTAAAGTTAAACTTTGTTTATTAATGTGGGTTATTCCCAAAATCCCCGTACGTTTATTTTAGTAGTACCATACGTTGACTTCTAAACACTTTTTTCAGCCTCTTAATTGCCACATATTTAACTGTCTGCGTATTAGTTAAGCTGTTAAAAGAATAATAAACGAACAGGATAGGTGGATAGTATGAACGGTGTCACTAGTATGAACACACAATATGTATTATACATTAATGCAGACTTGATCTTCAAACAATAGCAATAAATAAAATATTTTTATGAATATAAAATTTACTTTTTGAAATGTTATAATTAATCACTCACTAAATATGTCGCTTTCTAAATATGAGAAAATAGTTTAGAAAAAAGAGAACAGGGCGTAGGTTCGATTCCCACTCAAGGACAAAGGTTAATATTGTATTTTTTCTGTAGTATTTGCTAATCTTTCATGTTTACAAAATGATTTCTCACAATATCACTCACTATATATAGTATAAATAACTATATTAATATTATGTTTATTCTATTAAAACCAAAAATAAAAATCTAAGGCATTCTATATCTTTTTCAATCTAATAAACTATAAGTAAAAATAAATTATTAATCTAATATTAGTATCATGTCCATTTTTCTAATCACCATGTCCTCAAGTGTACACAACTACAGTGACACTTGAAACAATAGATAAAATAATGTCAACTTACCTTTCAAGCGCACGCAAAAATGACCTGTACTCTAATAGACGTGAATCGTACTTTGCCGTAACACAGTTTAAAACTAGCACGGAAAGTACTGTTCTACCGCCGAATAGGTACCCTCATTTTATTTTATTTTCTATTTTATTTTACTAAAGAAGTCTGTACAATTTAGAATGTAGGTAGTAGGAAATAATTTAATTAGTAATAAAATAGAAATAAGTTAGTTTAGTGTAAGTTTATACCTAGTTTAAGGTCCTACTTTCATGTTACTTAAGAAGTTTAAATAAATTATTCTTATTCTTATTCTTATTCTTAATATTAGTTATTAAACTCCTCCAAAATGGCTTGACCGATTTTTATTAAATTTAGTGTGGTCTGAGAATCGGTCAGCGTCTATTTTGTGCTTTTATAAGTATGTCAAAACAACGTTTGCGGGGTTAGTTTTATGTAAATGTAAGTCTATAACTGAATCATATAAGCTCTGTCACAGCAAGTATCAAAACATCCGAGAGATTACGTCTGAGCCTGAAAAATAGCGCGGCGATAAAATCGTTAGTTTACGTACATCCACATTCTAACGATTTAACGACACACCACAATATGTTATTGTCACTGAATGGGGATTCGTTAATTTGAACGATTTGTTACTGGGATTAACGATTATTTTCAAGTTGTTTCATAGCGTTAATTTGTCTAAGAATTTCAAATATTAAAGCTCGGAATTGTTTGATATTGCTGAGTGAATTGTGAAGTATTTGAGATTAAAAGACCAACCTAAAAAAATAAAACACATTACTTAGCTCAAAGTTTTAGTCTATTATTGCTAGTGTTATAAAATAAATAAAAAACCAATTATAATTTTATTGTGAGTAAATGCACTTTCTATGGACAACCTCTTTGCGAATCTACCTAATTAAGGCTACTTATTTAAAATACATTAACAAATAAAGAAACAATAATCATTAAATATAAATGAAGCTTTACAAGACGTAATATTAACAAAATATAAAACGTCTTGAAAGAATCTGCAACGACTTTTATACCTATAGAACTCTACGATAAAATATCTAACAACATAACGGCGAATGATACCAATAAACGCTAAATTCAAATAACGAACATTAAAATGTATAGAATTATGTTGACATCTCCAGTTTATCCGTTTTATAAACTCGTTAAAATAGAGTTTACGGATTATGAAACATATTTACGGCACTAGCATCGACCTTGCACATCACTATTTTTATTACTTTTATTATGCTTGTTGACTGCCGACTTTATTTAATTTAATTTTTATTTGAAAGATCAGAGAGCTTATTTGACAATTTTACGATTATGTTTTTGAACATCGAGTTTTATAGTCTCTGGGTTATTTTATTTATCTTTATTTAAGCTGTTCTCGTAATCGCTGTGCTAACTCAGTTTTCTATTAAATTATTGTGGGGATCTTCCCCACTTATTTATTTTGTATTTATGTGAACATGTTATTTATTTACATAATGTATTTATTTATGTATTCTCCTATTTATATTTACTGTCTATTTACTATATTCAATACATATTATATTTATACATGTTCATACTTATGTTCATACTTCCATACATTATCCGTTCACACTCACTTACCGTTCATACTTCCCACTCTGTCCTTAACTTACACCTCTTATGACACATATTTAGTAATACCCTCATTTCTTCTATTATTTTTATGTACGTAGTTATTCTATTCTTTCCGAGTCGCCAGTCGTTCTGGAATACTCCTACCGTGCGCACTACCTGTAACCGTGTAACCCGTTTGTGAACTTTTATTGTGTCTATATGTTATACGTGCCGTCCGAACTTGTTTTCTTTGTATCTACGTTTGTGTTTGTGCTATTTGTGACTTTCTATCTACCTTACTTGAACTCTATTGTGCTGTGACTTTTATCTTCTATCCGTGAACACGGAACTGTACCTACCTTCCGCTCCTTCATATCTAACTGTAGTGGACGTGAATAAAATACAGTGAGTTGAAAAACATCTTTTACTTCAACGCCGATACCATCACGCATCCCTACAACTGGTGACCCCGCATTTGAATACCAAGAAGGTACCTACCCACATATCACAGTCAATCGAGCGCCATATACGATTGTTCGTGAATCTTTATACAAAGTGAGTAATATCATTGCTAAATGAGCGACTCATCGGACACGGCAAGCACTACTCGGAGTAAGAAAGTTACCCAGAGGTCGAGTGATCGCAAGCGAAAAATGTCGCAGAGTAATGACATGTATAGGATGCCGATCAAGATCCCGCCATTCTATCCAGAAGAACCTGAGTTGTGGTTCGCGCAGGTAGAAGGTCAGTTTATGATTGCAAACATTACTGACGACACCACGAAATTCTACTTCGTGACTGGACATCTGGATCCTCAATACTCCAAAGAGGTGAAAGATATAATAACGGCCCCACCTGCAACACACAAATTTGAAAGGTTGAAGGAAGAGCTCATCAAGCGGCTGTCTGCATCCCGGGAGCACAAAATCCAGCAGCTCCTCATGCACGAAGAGCTGGGAAACCGGAAGCCATCACAGTTTCTTCGGCATCTTCAAGGCCTCGCTGGAACTACAGTACCCGACGACTTCCTGCGCAGCATATGGTGCAGCCGCCTCCCCAGCAACCTGCAGACGCTGATTGCGTCGCAACCTGCCACTTCGCTGGAGGCCTCCGCTGACCTGGCGGACCGCGTCCACGACATCGTCGCGCCCGCACCACACGTAGCTTCGACTTCAGCAGCATCCGTCCCAGGATCCGTCGAATCAATGGCGAACGACATCGCAGAGCTGAAGGCTGCCTTCAAGAACCTCACGACGCAGCTCAACCGCCAATCCCAGCCAGGACAACGTTCCCGTTCCAACCACCGGCAGAACGACAACCAGCGAAGAAGATCAAGATCGCGATCGCAATCAAATTACCAGCGATTCCCTATATGCTGGTACCACAGTCGGCACGGCAGCAAGGCGGATCACTGCGTCAAGCCCTGCGACTTTGAAAAGTCGGGAAACGCCAGATGCAGTCAGTAATGGCGACAGATGACTGCACTATTTCTCCTGGTCGCCTCTTCTTGACTGACCGCCGATCGAAGCTCCGCTTTCTAGTGGACACCGGAAGCGACGTCTGCGTTTTCCCCCGTTCGGCGCTGCAGGAACGTCGAGTGAAGACCGGATACGAGCTGACCGCTGCCAACGGAAGCGTCATCCACACCTACGGATTAACCCAGCTCAATTTAGATTTAGGACTTAGGCGCGATTTCCCCTGGAACTTCATTGTTGCGGACGTCACTAAAGCCATAATTGGAGTGGACTTCATGAGCCACTATGGCCTTGTCGTTGACATCCGCAACAAACGTTTAGGGCGTATCATAGACAACTTAACGTCATTATCTACTGACATTTATTTTGATAATGCTACTAATGACAATGTATTTTCTGTAAAGGTTCCATCCGGCGGCGACTCACGTTTTCATAAACTCTTAGCTCTATTTTCTCTTATAACTAAGCCAGCTGGCACAGCTCCCCACACACACATGCACAACACTGTCCACCACATCCGCACCATACCCGGTCCACCTATTTCTTGTTCCCCTCGCAGGTTAGCTCCGGATAAGCTGAAGTTGGCGAGGCAAGAATTCGACCTTATGCTTAGCAGCGGTACCGCACGACCTTCAGAGAGTCCGTGGTCGTCTCCCCTTCATTTAGCCCCTAAAAAAGATAATGGCTGGCGCCCCTGTGGAGACTACAGACTACTCAACTCCCGGACTATCCCCGACAGGTACCCAATCAGGCACATTCACGACTTCGCCCACAGCATATCCGGTTGCAAGGTCTTCTCACAAACATCAACAAATAGATATTTTTAACGATAATATCAATTTAGTACATAATTCGTTAACATATTTTCTTAGTTTTAATTAGTAATATTAGTATTAATGTATTTAAAGAAATTATATTTTGTAAATTGTTGTTTTAGTTAGTAATGTATTTGTTATATATGCAACATGTATTCAGACTTGTATCTTTGTTGTTTATATATTCTATTATGTTAGATTAGTTTTAGTTAGACATAAGTTAGCTTAAGGTAGTTATAATTGGTTTTATACTGTAAAATAACTATTTAATTTAATAAAAATATTCTATTCTATTCTCGACGATTGATCTGGTCAAGGCCTACAACCAGATCCCGGTGTACGAGGAGGACATCCCTAAGGCCGCCATAACGACCCCGTTTGGCCTCTACGAGTTCCCCTTCATGAGTTTTGGACTCAGGAACGCAGGCCAGACGTTCCAGCGGTTCGTTGACGAGGTAACGCGTGGTCTAGACTTCTGTTATTGCTACCTAGATGACTTTTTAGTCTTCAGCCAGTCGGAAGAAGAGCACGAAAGTCATCTACGGCAGCTGTTCGAGCGAATGCAGAAGTACGGCATCGTGGTGAACACCACAAAATGTGTTTTTGGCGTTCAGGAGGTAGACTTTTTAGGATACCACATTTCCGCAGCTGGAACAAAGCCGTTGGAAGCCAAGGTTCAGGCCATTAAAGAGTTCCCTGCGCCGACAACCATTCGGGAATTAAGGCGTTTTCTAGGCATGATGAACTTTTACAGACGTTTTATACCAAACGCTGCAAAAGTTCAAGCGCCCCTAAACGCCTTACTTGCAGGCTCCTCGGTGAAGGCCAAGGATCCGGTGAACTTAGTTGGTGAATCCCTTGCAGCTTTCGAAGAGACGAAAGAGAGTCTCTGCAATGCTGCACTTCTCTCCCATCCTGATTGCGAAGCTCAACTAGCGTTAGTCACTGACGCTAGTGACTTGGCAATGGGAGCAGTACTGCAGCAGCGTAAGGATGAAGTATGGCAGCCGTTGGCGTTTTTCTCACGAAAACTCAGCCCGGCCCAGCAGAAATACTCTCCTTACGACCGCGAGCTGCTCGCCATCTATGAGGGGATCAAGTACTTCCGGCATATGGTGGAAGCAAGAGACTTTACGGTCTATACAGACCACAAACCTCTCTGCCACGCCTTCAGCGAACGGAAGAAGACTTGCTCGCCGCGACAATACAGGCACCTGGACTTCATCTCGCAATTCACCAGTGACATTCGGCATATATCCGGTTCGGATAATGTCGTTGCCGATACACTGTCGCGAATTGACGAGCTCCAAAGTCCAGTTGACCTGGAAGTCCTAGCGAAATCCCAAGCAGCTGACGCCGAGCTATCTTCCTTTCTCTATGACGAGTCAACATCACTACGCTTAGAGAAGATAAGAGACTCGGGTTGTAAGGTTGACATTTACTGTGACACGAGCACTGGCACTCCAAGACCTTTCGTTACCAAACCATTGCGAAAGCAAGTCTTCGACAGCCTCCACTGCTTGAGTCACCCTGGCGCAAACGCTACTGCTAAACTCATAGCACAACGTTACGTTTGGCCAGGAATGAGGAGAGACTGTCGAGATTGGTCACGATCGTGTTTGGATTGCCAGCGCTCTAAGGTCAACCGTCACGTCTCTGCACCCCTAGGCTCCTTCGACTTACCGAAAGCTCGATTCGCCTTCATCCATATCGACCTTATTGGTCCTATGCCAATTTCCAACGGCTTCCGTTATTGCCTGACCGCCGTAGACCGCTTTACCAGGTGGCCAGAGGCGGTACCAATAGCGGACATTACAGCGGAAACAGTGGCCAAGGCTCTTCTCTCCGGGTGGATCGCACGATTCGGTTGCCCGGTTGATATCGTTACCGACCGCGGACGACAGTTCGAATCCGAACTATTCGGATTCCTGGCCAAATTAGCCGGTTTCAGGCACCGCAAGACGACGGCATATCATCCTGCTTCCAATGGCCTCGTGGAAAGATTCCACCGTCAGCTGAAGACTGCAATAACATGTCATGCTGACGGCAACTGGACGGAAGCTCTACCTCTAGTTTTATTAGGCATACGAAGCGCAGTCAAGGAAGACCTGAAGTCATCGTCGGCCGAACTGGTGTATGGAGAGCCCTTGCGGCTCCCTGGTGAATTTTTTCATAACGCCATCACCGGTACGACCGACATGACTGACTACACCGCCAGACTGCGCAGAATCGCCAAAAACATACGGCCCGCACCCGCGTCTCGTCACAGGGATAACAAATCTTTCGTGTATAAAGACCTCGCTGCATCATCGCACGTCTTCCTACGAGAAGAAATGCAGCGAGGAACGTTCCAGCCAGCATACACCGGACCACACGAAGTCATTCAGCGAGGAGACAAAGTTTTTAAAATTTGGTGTAAAGGCAAAGCGGTGAATGTGTCCATAGACCGCCTCAAACCAGCTTTTATTCTGTCTAACTCTGCGACTCCTGATCCTATCCCGAATCCCGAGCCAATTCCCGGTCCAGATCCTATCCCGGACCCCATCACTTCTCTCCCCGAACGTACCACGCGCTCGGGCAGAAGAGTCCGCTTCCCGGATTTCTTTCGCCCGTAGTAACGGTCTTCGGAAGGGAGTGATGTGGGGATCTTCCCCACTTATTTATTTTGTATTTATGTGAACATGTTATTTATTTACATAATGTATTTATTTATGTATTCTCCTATTTATATTTACTGTCTATTTACTATATTCAATACATATTATATTTATACATGTTCATACTTATGTTCATACTTCCATACATTATCCGTTCACACTCACTTACCGTTCATACTTCCCACTCTGTCCTTAACTTACACCTCTTATGACACATATTTAGTAATACCCTCATTTCTTCTATTATTTTTATGTACGTAGTTATTCTATTCTTTCCGAGTCGCCAGTCGTTCTGGAATACTCCTACCGTGCGCACTACCTGTAACCGTGTAACCCGTTTGTGAACTTTTATTGTGTCTATATGTTATACGTGCCGTCCGAACTTGTTTTCTTTGTATCTACGTTTGTGTTTGTGCTATTTGTGACTTTCTATCTACCTTACTTGAACTCTATTGTGCTGTGACTTTTATCTTCTATCCGTGAACACGGAACTGTACCTACCTTCCGCTCCTTCATATCTAACTGTAGTGGACGTGAATAAAATACAGTGAGTTGAAAAACATCTTTTACTTCAACGCCGATACCATCACGCATCCCTACAATTATTGCTCAGATGTTGTACGAGGAATTTAAAGTAATAAGTACTTATGGCATTTTAATTAATAATTCTTCCTGTGTATTGGATAACCAACTCACAATTTTAACGAATTTAAATTCATGTCTTGAATTTGTTTTTATTTATTACCAAAATTACAATCGGCAATTTGGTAATAAATAAAAAAGTTCATGTTTCAGAATTGTCAAGTGTTTCATGAAGCAGTTAGTGAGGTTTGTCAATCCCAGGATCGAAACTAGGCGTAATCGAGACAGAATTGGGATATGAATTGAGAATCATAATTGATATGCTGACATCTGAAAAGTCTCATTTAGAACTATTATCGCGAATTATATTATGTGCTTTCATGACTAATGCAAGACGCAATGCAACGTAAATCTACTTCGGATTATAATAGAACAGAAGAACCTACATACTTAAACATTATGCAATGTACCAACTCATTGTAATCTGTGTGCCTCAACAATATGTTAATATGTTTATTTGAACGTAAGTAATTACGTGCAGCTTCAACAAGACAGAAATTACTCTAAAATGCATACAAAAACAAGGCTATTTCTTACGTACCTATAATGCTTCGTTCTTAAAATACAGTAGCGCACAAAAGGTGCATTATAAACCCCAGACACGTGACTTTTAAATTACGAATCTCCACACTTAACACAAAAACCGTCGTTTACAAGGCAGCGGTAAATCACGTTCGAAGTGTAGTGACACCACACTTTATAATTAGAGTGCAACAAATCACCCATCCATTAGCGCGGGAAGACAGACGAACAAGCGCAATGAGGTAACAATTATCCCGGATCCCGTTCTGAAGTCCCACGGGAGTCGAGACGGATGTTCACCCTAGTGGGTAGGGTTGCCAGAAATAACTAGAGTTAAAAATCTTTATAATGCATCAAAAACTTAATTCAAAACATTTAATCATCAACATCAAAATTTTTGTTAGCTACATATCAATATGAAACTATCTACTGTAATCACTAGTCGTCACCACTTTTATCAAACCGCTCAATAAATTATGAAAACGTGAAAATATGAAAAACTTATGTATCTTATGTAACTCAAAACTTCATTTCAATCACACGCTAATAAAAAAATCTAAAAACGCAATAAATACGCCAGCAATCGAGGAAAATTATCCCCCATTTACCCGAAGTGTTGCCACTGCGACGATCGATGCGTCTCATCAGGGAGAAAAATGTCGTACTCGTGTGAAGTCCGTGATGTGTTGCCGAAATTTTTCACTCCCCGATCTGTCGGGAGTCGGCGCGCTCCGTGGCTTTATTGTTTCCTGCTCTCAGATTTAAAGCGGGATTTTATTATCTGTCGGGATTTTAGGGATTTTCATCGCGTTTTATTTTTGATTCTTGGTAACGCTACTGGAAATGATTTTTATTATTAAGTCTGAATTTTAGAAAAATTATGGTTGTTATACTTGTCTTGCTATGCGATCATAAAAATGTATTACAAGGTAAATTATCAATTGTAATTTGTATTATTTAGGTAGAATGAAACTAAATTTTATAATTTGCAAAAACTGGAATTGTTTTGGTATTTTTTAAGTTAATGTGATCAAAATTAAACGTTTTTTTACGAAAATATTTTTTTAATGAACAGGAAACCACTGTCCACTTCATAGCGGTCTTTTCAGCGCCACCAATCCTGACCTTTTACTTCAGACTTAAAACATCTGTCAACACTTGAAAAATACCCAGCTATTAGTAAAAAACATTATCAACCGTATTCTCAAAACACTACAGTTGCATTTAGCTTCTAAAATAAACAAACATGGCCGCCCGACATACGTCAAACGTGACAGCTAGGGCTGCCAATTTAAATGAAACTGTAAAACGTGAAGGACAGCGCATGTTGCTCCAGGGATCAACAAAAAATAATTAATGGCCCGGCTAATGAATACCACTGTTTACAACGGTACGGTCAGCAAAATACCCAATAAACATTTGCGTGAATGCTCCCCGTGTTGCGTAATTGATTATTTTCAGTATGTCGTTTTTGTGGTCGTTTTCAGTGCAGTCGTTTTATTGTTGCCGTAAATTGTGTTTTATGTTGTTATAACTTTTAATGTCGGGTCTGAGTTTATTTGCGTTTGATAGTCTTGAATGTTTTTAATGGTGTGTTTTGGTCCGATTACTTTAATAGCCGTATTCCTAAAAGTCTGTATGAGGTCACTGCTGTTTTGAGTCGGTTTTACAGTCATTGTTTTAATTATATCTCCAAATGTATAAAGATCTGATTACATTATATGAGTTTGTGACTTGGTTTGGAAAGGTTCACCCCACTTTCAATAAATATTTATTTGCCATGCATTTAAAAAGTTTCATAATAATAATAATTTGACACTTTGATTCAAATATATGTTCGTTACCTCGTAATGTTGGGATCATTTAGGTACTTTTGTTTTTAAATACAAGTAATATTTTGCCACAAGGTCACAAAACATTTTACTATGAACACAGATATGCATTGCGATTAGATTATTTTGAATGAAATGTCAAATTAAATTGACATAAATTAAATATGATATTTTAATAATCTACTAAACGGACTTACTGAAATTCTTAAAAGAAAACTTAACTTTTCTTAAATTTTGCTTATTATTTATTTACGCTGCCACTAGTACATTCCCTAGTGTAGAGTTAGCCCTGATTTATTCGGTCCATTTCCGCCCGCACTGCGATGGGGAATTAAACGCTCGTTCGCGCTTTCTTGTCTTCAAAGCTGTCTATGGTATTATTTAAACTCTGTGGCCTACAATGACAACATGAAAGCTTATGTTTCTGTATAGGGTTTGCACCCCACAGCGATTGGTGGGCGCACGGGCTGTGTAAAACTAACGATGTTGGTCAGTGTCCTTTATTTTGCAATATTCTGAGGCGCCGCATGTGGTGCCGGCCTAAAACAGTGACACTCCATCATCCCGTGGGTGAGAAGAAAGGTTTCCACTACCGAGACACGCTTGTGGATTTTC
This sequence comes from Chloroclystis v-ata, assembly GCA_963691955.1. NCBI lineage: Eukaryota > Metazoa > Arthropoda > Insecta > Lepidoptera > Geometridae > Chloroclystis > Chloroclystis v-ata. The sequence goes on along the minus strand of OY829902.1, from coordinate 715,857 downwards.
GGATACGAATATAGCATAACCTATATAATTTTTTAAATATTTACAATCCATATCTATCTATTTACACATTTTCGACGATACAGACAGTGTTTTTATATGTACAATCCCTAGAAACTTTCAATCTTATCTAGGTAGGTAGAAAATTTAATTAATTTTTCATAATACATATTTCAAATATTAGGCATTTACATAAAATATCTAATTTTAACAGATTTCGGGTAAAATTTAATGTTTTTCTACATTCAAAATATAACAAACACAAGCAAATTAATATTACCTACATGAATTAATTAAGAAATAATTAAAGTTGAATTATGGTCTAATTTCTTCATTATCTAACAACATGGCAACCCTGAATATTTTCTTTATAAATATACAGTAATTTCAGTATATTTTTTTTATAAATATTACTCTAGAACCCGATTCGTTTATAATCCGCGTACGAACCTGTCCCATCCCTATAAAACAAAGCCTAATTTGTGATAGTTAGCGGTGCACGGGATGTTTGTGCTCGTTAGCGCTGTTTGCGGATTGACGGCTGTTTTCCGAACTAATGCGACGGGATCCCCATCTGTACTATTGAAGGGTCTGATTCCTTCGGTTCGAGTTAAGCTGTGGGCTTTGCTAGAGATGTCTCGGTTACAGGGCTGTAAACGGTATTTCTTTTAGAGGGCTGCCTCGTATCCTTTAGATTAAAGATTTACTTTATTTTGCTTACAATAAAATATGTTAAGTCTATGGTACTACACATAAAAAGAGACTTGTTTTTCCACACAAAGTTTATTTTTATTGCATAGATAACATATAAAAACAAAAACAATAAAAATTGTAAATATAATCCTCCAAGTCGAATATGAGCTTAGGTGATTCTTATTATCTTAGATTACAGTAATAATCAGATTAATGTGTCAACTCAATGTTTTTACATAATAATCAGAGAATACGCGTTAACGACAGCTATAAACCAAGTAAATAAAAGCTAGCAAAACGTCTCACAGTTATAAAACTACCCACGTTTTTTTTGTTTCCTCCATAAAATGACGCAGTGAGTTATTAGCACATGTGTTTATTATTTAATTTATTGTTTCCGAGGAGGAAAGAACCACTTATGATGCACTTTGGTCTGGCACTTGTGTGAATTGCTTAAGGGTTAGTCCTTTAGGTCAGTCTGACAAGATTATTTCGATTTTTCGCAATTGCTACATACAAAATCAACTTGGTCTTGACGTAAACACTGATAATTTAACGATTTTCGATCAGTCCATTTTACAAGAACCTTACAAAAATTAAAATGATTATTATATTAAAATGATGATGAATTTAATAGATAAACAATTTTACAACAAAATGTCCAGTGTTTCCGATTCAATCAAAATAGAAGTCTAATATTATCAAGAAAAGAAATGGTAGTGGAATTTAAAAGGAACTTAGTAACATGTGCGGCAAACATTTTAAAAAGTAAAATTCATATTAATGTTTATATAAATAAAGAGCAAAATGAAGACTCGCCTTAAAAGGTCTCGGCCTTAAGAACAAAACGATGTTTAACCGCACATTCCGATAAGATAAGCTGCCGGCTTTGAACGTGTTAAGAGTGAGTGCCAACAAATGCCGCTAAGTGAGCTTTACAACATTATTTCTTGAAATATTATCTGACGCAAACTTGTCGGCAAAATCAGTAGGAGCACTGCTCATTCATTTAACCAAGATGTTTTAAGAAGATAGGCATAGTTAAGTGGATTAACTCGTTGAAGTGGAAATTGCCAGGGCATATAGTACGAAGAAGATTTTTTGTCCAAAATAGGTCATAAAATGGAAACCACAGATCACGTTTAACGTCCGCCAATGATACTAAATAATAAACTTATATTATACTTTCTCTTGAACCACTATTACTACTTAAAAACTATTATTTAAAAAAAACATCAAAATCCGTTTCGTATTTTTAAAGATACAAACAGCGTCAGCGACTTTGTTTTATGCTATCTTTAAAAGATTATTGAACTTTTACAATAATTTCAAACATATTTTGAAAAGAACAGAGTAGTCGCTCAAACCCTATCGACTTAAGGCACAATGAGTTGACAGTATTCAAACGAACTTACACCAAGCTGCTGAATAGAAACTACAAAGCGACATTATTCATTATTTGACGCAATTACGCTAAAAGCTGGCTAAAGACTAAACATAATGGATGTTTGTTACTCTTTCACGCAAAAACTACTGAATGGTTTTTGATGAAGCTTCACAATAATGTAGCTAATATATCAGAATAATCCATTAAATACTTAACGCACGAAAGTTCATTAAAACACGGGAAAAGACGCCGGTGGAAAAATAAAAAAGCAATAACTCATTAGCTAACACTTTTTACCTCGGGAAAGTTCACTATAACACGGCACGGGGTTGAAACTAGTTTCCGATAATGCCTGGCTACAGTGTAAGTTCAGGCTAATCTGACAGCTACCGCAGTGTGAACCATTTCTCATTCTTTGTGTAGACGTCGCGTCACGCCCTTAGCGTCCACAGCCCTATCAATTATTTATCGTATTGCAAGCAGTTGACGGGTGAAACAACTGATGGGTTAAGCACTTGGCTTGGCTCGTCTGAGGCCTTGGAAGGGTTAGCGATAGCGATAGATAGTAACTATGTAGTGTAACTATTTGGTGGGGACTTTGGCTTGAAACTTACTCTTTTTGCTCTGCGACCTGAAATGCGTCTTGGCCTCTGATACGAAGAGTCTACATTGAACTCTTTCCAGCGCAGTTTCCATCCAGTTGACGATCTGGAGCTGACGCAGATCCGCTCCGACAACATCTCTCCAGCGATGTCGCGGGCGTCTGACAAGTTGTCGCGAGAAAATGGCTTGAAAGCTTTAGGACAACTAAATACCTATATGAACAATATCTAACGGCCTCTGGTTGCGGCAAGTGAAGACCCTTATCGCATGAAGTTGCGTGTTGGTTTACCGCCCTAGGACAAACAATAATATATAATGATTTTTCTTCTCTTTTATTGCTGCCTAATATTTGCGTTTTGCTACGAACTTTGCAATTAAATTTATAGAGCTCTATCTATCGTTTTGACGTATCAAAATTAAGATTAGCACACCTGGTAGATTTTCTTTGAAAAACTAGTTTCTATTTACTGAAGAAATTGTAAGTAAACAAATCAATCCTTATGACAAAATTAGTGAATACGTTTTGTAGAGTAGCTAATCGTATGATCACGTTGATCTCGGCGTGAATGCGTCAGTAAAATGCAATATGTATGACACTGTTCCGTCACCTCCTGCCTCGGGTCGGCGCCAACAACTCATAAAAGTTTAATTTCAACATCACCTAGTTTAACGTTTCGCTGCAAAAAAGGAAAACAATTTTATTGCTGAACACGTGTTTTGAGATCCTTATAAGTTTACTGAATTGACTTATAAATTTTTAGAGTTATGGTGCAGAATTACATCTTATACAAAAATCAATAATCAAAAATCAAAAGTATATAAAAATCAATGCCACTTTTCGTTGTATTTTTCTCAAAAACGGCTGGCCCGATTTAGTTTTAAAATAGTAGTAGCCCAGGAAAGTTTAAATGATGAGTAAAAACATGGAAATAAAGCCGGTAACATAGGTATATTTTTGTAGGAATTATATTTATTGTGCAAAAACTTAAAAAATAATATTGTGAAAGCTTTCAGAACACAAATAGTAACAACCTAGTTTTTGCATATTAAAATTTCATGGCTATTTTGGCGCCAGAGTGGCAAGTCGTATCAGGTTACTGACAGATGTGGCGTTTTTTTCTGCCACTTGTGTTGTTTTTTTATCTTGTCCAGAAACTTTCGTCACCTGCCCTAGGTCAAGTGGCCTGCTGAGAAGATATTGGGACATCCGGAATTGATAAGGCGTTTAAATTAATTGCTTTCGTTTTGGAGAACTGATATTGTGGTTGTCGGAAACTGTGGAGGATTTATGTATAGAATGTTCAGTATGTAAGTTGTTGAAACTTAATATGTTGAGTAGGTAAACAAGACATGATTGTGTTAGTAGTTTATGAAAAATAGGTTAAAATTTATTTGAGTTCTGAGTAAAAACCAAATTTCTGTGATTACAAATCTGTCAATACCAATAATAATAAATAAATATTGCTGGAAGCTTATGTTACGGGTGCATGATTTCTGATACTTAATATAATAATGTATAAAAAAAAAAATATCCACGTATGTAACATGGATATTTTTGCTATACATGACACCCACAAAACCTGGAATAAATATTCAGTATAGTACAATTTTTACCAACTTGGTAATCGAACCCGCAACCTCTTACGTCGGACCTTCGCCCGCTGCGGCACAGAGTTCGTCAATAGTGGAAAGTAGACGATAACCCTTACACGACCCCGTTACGTTCACGGGTCTCACTTCAGTCGGACATAACCGTTTCCCTGCGAGAATAAAAATTTAGCACCACTGGGCTTGTTCCTGAGTTATTGGCCAGCTCTTGGACTAGTGAGGGGATATAAAATCACCTCCTCTGTGGTGCAGTGAGCGAAGGTCCGCCTGCGACGCAAGAGTTGCGTCGCAGGCGGATCTGTACGATATGAAAATATTTGTTCAGTTTCTGGGTGTTATATATGTATAAAAAATATATTTATGTATATTCTATTAAGTATATCAGAAATATTTGATTACCGTACCTATTTTATTACATAATTATCGCACTCTTTGGAATTCTCTCATAATTGCAGTTTATTAACGGATAATAAAGATTTATTATTTTAATAAAATAAAGAACTCAGAAAGTCAAATATCTGAAAATTTCTCAGGATATAAATAAACATTTCCTCGAAATGAATAAAACACCAAACAAACAATAAATATAGTTTAATTATATCACCGTATCAAAACATATTCAGAAACCAATAAAAATGCGTGTTAATAAGAAATCCACATAATAAAAGCCGGTTGAAATTCTCTTTTCCCAGACTTATCCGTTTTGTTTCGCCGCCGCCCATTTGTAATAAGGATTTATGGTGCAGACTACATGATGGATAAATTTGCTTAATTCTTTACGCCAAATGTTTCATTTTTAACGCTGAAATGTTTTCGGGTAAATTGTTATGAGAATTAATTGTGTGTGTTTGTTACCAGGGAGGCTTTTATCACTTACTAGCGATGCCCGCGACTCCGTTCGCGTTAAGTCATGTTTGTATGGAGGCCATGTTTTATCATAGCTAGAGCAAGAATTTAAATAGCCTATCCTGTGTCTTAAACCTCTAAATATTAACCTACCTAATTCCAGCCAATTTGGATCATTGGTTTAAGAGAAGAGTTGTAAGACTTTGTATAATTTACGCTTTAAAGACCAAGATTGTAAGACATACGCAACAGTCTATTACTATACGAGTCAATACAATTAAACAAAGGTCGATCACCAAGTCTATAATCTATAATAGGCGGTTATTAAATCGAGACTTACGGCAGCGCCGTAAAACAACCCTAAACAATTACGTGGAGGCGGATCATAGCGCCAAAGTGGTGATATTAATACGGAACAGTCAGCTTTATAAGCGTCGAGTATCTTTCAGCCATGTGGTGGCGTCATGAGAATAGTATCACTCCATCTCTACCCACATTTGTAATCCGACAAAGAAATTTATCAATTAGATCTATTCTACTTAATTATACTTAATTATACAAGTTTTTGAATATGCCTGTAAGGTATGTAAACCTGTGTTGTGATTTTGTTTTATATAACAGGAACACCTCTAAAACACAATGTTTCCTCACAATGTTTGCCTGTTAGAGCACGCGTGATTTAAAGAGGCACATACATTTTGAAGAATAAATTCCAGAGAGTAGGTATAGTTTAGATTAACCCACAACCTTCATAATGAAAGTCAAGTGCTCCCACAAAGTTGTAGAATAAATCTTTCTTATGCGGCCGACTGTACGCAACCCAGTTTACAACGATCGCATTAACCGCCGTATCGGCGCATTAATAGCACATCATAGCGATACCCTTTATGTCCCGGTTAAGACTCATTCGATATCCGGACTTAAAAGCTATGGGTTTCCATTTAGTTTAACAAAGTATCTACCAACATAATATCGGTACACAGCTTCTGAAAAAATATTTGTTTTATGCCAATGGGATTAGTTCGAATGCCTACAGTTGAAGTTTCTTTCTCGACGATTTTTTACGAGATGCCGTGTGGTGGCCTAAGAATAGTACCAACCTAAATATTAATGAATGTCGTAAAACTGAAATAGCTTCATTCCAGAAATCATGTTGCGGTATCGCTTTATGCGCTAAACTAACTTACTGCGATCATCAGCTAACATGGTAAGGTAACTGAGGTGATTTTAGCGTATAGGTACCTACTCCAATATCTATAATGAGTTCTACTAGGATGTCGCTTACATCACTGGGACGTAAATGGCTTGTTACTTGTTATGATTTATTTATTTATTTATTTATTTATTTTATTAGGAAAACAAACAGTTATATTAACTTAGGAACTTAACAACTTAAATAAACTACAAACCAATTAAATGATGATGATGAAGATAAACAAATTGTTAAGTACAATTTTCTCTTGTTTCCTCTCGTCAACCTCATGAGGAGAATGAATGAACAAGCTGTTTTTAATTGTCACTCTATGTAAATCTGCGTTGATGCCGCTGAGTGTCAGAGCTGTCACGCTGACAGTGACAGCTGACAGGACTGACACGGTGACAACTGACAGGCGCGCTCACCGGGCAATTTACGAGCGAGCGAGTGTAGCCAGAAATATTATATTTTATATCTTTTTGCCAATTTCAATACGGACGTTGTTAATTTCATTAGTGAGTGGGCAATTATAACTGTAGCCTCAGGGTCTCAGGGTAAATTATTTTGCTCACATAATGATAGTATACAGTATATATAGTATATGTATAGTTGTGTGAAGTGTTTAGATAATTATACGATATATATTTTAAGTTTGATGAGACTAAATCTTAGTATATTGTGATATTACTTGCATGAGCAATTAAACGTGGCCTTTTTGTTTTTCATCCTGTTAATACTCTTTTATTTTCGTCTGATGACGACCTAAGAATAGTACTTTTGTGCCGTACAACGACGTGGGTCAAACCTACAATTTGTAAGATGGGCACTTGCATTGTTCTGTGTACTATACCAACTTACTGAGTCAACCTGCCTGGTAAGAGAGGGGATGATAAGAACTATCTCAGGCACCACACGGTCGGTAGGTACCTATACAAGATAATCTATGCCCGTGTTATAAGAATTTACGCATAAAGCACTTACCCCACGAAACGGCTCATAAAATGTTACGGCACTCGGTGTATATTGACGTTTACCCCATATCGACTTACCTTTTACCATTTTGTAGTAGGTTGGGAGAATTTCAATTTGGTGGATTTTATGGTTTACTTTGAAATTTTATGATGCCAAATCTAATAAATTATCAACGTACGTTACAAACATTATCAATTTCCTGAACCATAAAGATTAAGTTCAACTTTGAACTTTTTAAGTGTCAAAAACTCCACAAAACAATAAATAAAAAACAATAAAAAGATTTTTATCAGTAACTAATAAATCATGCTAGCATGCACGATTGAGCAATAAATATCAATGGGTTTAATGTTCCTTTATACACGCGATAACTGTCAAAGTACACCGACGCCATATTGGAAACCATCTTGATTTATAACATTTTATTTCAAACTGTCAATAGATAAGTTGGAATTTAGCTGATTGTGTGTTGAGTCGACGTTTCAATTGTTAATTTATTATACTCATAGATTAATGCGCGTTTTATTGAACTGTAGTTAGTTGTTTATGAATCTTTTTAAAGGATAAAATGTTATTATTACCTACTTCAAAGCCAATTAATTAATCTATCTACATAAATTTATGTTATTATTATATTTATTTATCTAAGTATATAAAAGAAAGTCGTGTTAGTTACACAATTTATAACTCAAGAACGGGTGAATCTATTGGGCTGATAATTGGGAAAATATAATTTTTCAACGGGAAAATGTATTATAATCTGGCTAAGTTGTGGGGCGGAATGAATTGATTACCTAACAATAATTAACTATCATTCAAATGCACTTAAAATATTTTTAAACGTTCAGTATAAACGTACGTATATGTATAGTTTACGTTCGAGTTGTGTGATGAAAATTTTTATTGTTAGTTTGTAAAATGCGTGACATAAATTACCAAAAATCCTTTATTGCCATTATTAATCATCACCTCTATTTATGTTTCCACTGCTGACAAGTTGCCTTAGAATGAAGTGATTGGGCAACCATCGTTAGATCAATTGATGAAATGTGTTTTCTACAAGCCACCAGTTACCCTATATCATGGATCATGGGTCACTTCAATCGTTATTGAGTGATGATGACTTTATTGATCTTGTTTCATTGTATTTTACTACTTCTTTCACTACTGATAAGAAAACAAGGTGCTGTGTGGTAACGGTCTGAAATAGTTCCATCAAATCTTTTCCCGTAGGTGATGTTAAAATGACTAAGGGATACGAGAAAAGTAGCCCTGTATATTGGATATTTTTTATTATACATATAGAACACCCGGAACAACTGCAGATCGTAAAATTTTTTGTTCTGATGCAGGAATCGAACCCGCAACCTCCTGCGTCGCAGGCAGACCTTCACTCGCTGCGCCACAGTGTTCGTCAATCAGTATTTCAAAGTGTTCATAATTTTTCAAAAAGAAATATCCAGACGTACGCAACGGGGTTCGAAACCACGACCACGAGTGTGCCCACTTACCACACGACACGACTTTTGGTATGATGATGACTCGATAATATACTGAGACCAACCTTGAAATACCGATGTCATATTTATGATACTTTTACAAGAATATATAAATTGCCATTACACGTCTCAATAATCAACGGATTTATTGTAATGTTGCCAATAAATTTGTAATACTTGCAATAAATATGTTGCGTAGCATTGATTGATGTACTCAATTTATTATGAAAATAAATTATATTTATTCTACTTTATTACTTATGTTCTGAAGTGCACTAAATATGGGTAATTTAGATCGGTTGTAAATAATATTGTCTGTGTAATAATCTGTAATTTTCATCAGAACCAGGTCATCATTGTATAATGTGGAGTTACTGTTCATGTAACACGCCAAAGGCTTGATAAAAAAATATACTTCATCAATGTAATTTTTATTGTCTTGAGCTTCTAAATTGATACTGATACGCCGATTGCCACTATAATCTATCTTTATTATATCTATCTAAGCTAGCTGACACCCTGGATTTACACGTAGGTTTAACTACTAAAATTAATAATATCATGAGTCAGCTAGTTAGACATTTCTCAGATGATAAACAAAACTCACCCCGAATTAATCCATCGCAGAATATTAAAATTTAAAGTGTCAGAAAGAGCTGTCACTGTCAAACTTTTTCTATTAACTTTTTCATAAGGATTTGACAGGACATTCATAATGCCGCGACGTTGATAGATGGCGCTGGCGTCGCAACCGGCTGACAGCTCTTCTATTGAAATCGACACTAATGGCCTTTTACACTTTTACCCGTTTTGTTATGAAAATTTGGTTCTTTATTTGGTAATTTGGTAAAATAAGCAGATCATTGTACCGCTAAATAAAAGACATAAAAGCTTAGATATTATGCCTTTCGATGTCGGTATTTTATTTGTATGATAATTTGCTAGTACTTTTGATGTGCCCGAAGGATCCACGATTGTTACTCATTTTATTTATAAGAATATCTCACAACATGGTTGTAAGTTAAAACGTTAAATTTTTCTGTTTGCTTTTATCCCACATTATAATCAACCCATATTTCGTCGTATTGCTATTTTGCACAGGTCTCCCTTATACCTACCTAGATCCCATTAAGGGTACAATTGGTATAAATACCACGCATACCAGGCGGGTTGGTGTAAGCAGTAACTTGGTATAGAACACAGAACTACTGATTCTCGTCTCATAACTGGATTTCCTACAAAAACAGAAAGAGAATTGGGGTGGTACTATTCTTAAACATCACACGGAACAATTGTTCAAAAGATCTGATTAATCCTCATTTCTTTACCTTGAAGTAGTCAATTAATAAGACAAAGGCGAAGTCAATATCAGCCTGGAGGGGAGAATAAAGGACGAAGAGTATATTGATACGAAATGGAGGCCTTTGTATCTCGATCAAATGCAGACACTGAATATATACTAGCTGTACGCCCTGCGGATTTACCCTTATATATATTTTTACGCGGTAACTCGTAATTATCGTCAAAAAATCACGTCAATTCGTCCGTTTTAACAAACATTCATACACATACACTTTCCAATTTATAATGTTTAATAAATATTATTTCTATTAGCTGTGGCTTCTAGGTATCACCAATAACCACCGGGATCTTTTTTTGTTATAAGTCTACCTACTCAATACATATTCTAACTAATAAACTCATTGTAGGATATTTCCAAAGATAACAGTACTGGATCGTTGTGAGAGACTGGGGCCTATAGTAATTTCCTCTCTCCTCTATATAGATGAGGACTCTATATAATCTATATATAATCATCCATAGACATAATCATCTCTAGATTATTACCATGGTCGAATTTATTGTCCCTATTAATTTAAAAATAAAATAAAAGAATAAAATTTATGAATTATGAACTATGCTAGATGTCTGTGTTATCGTAGAACCTGCCCCTAACCCGGCAATTTACGCGAACAATAACAAAAATACAGCGCCGCATTCAACCGCACAATAACGTCGCGTTAAATACAATTAGGTACGTGGTAAATATATTTGTGTTTATTTTGTAAGTCGGAGCAAACATTGGGTGAGTGGGATAAGTATACGAAAGGATTCCGTCTGATACACAGATATGCCTTTACATTATTACTGGAAGGTAAGGTTTGTGCGGAATTCTAAATCATAACGTTTGATAGGTATAAGCTGGTATACAGGGCGTTCCAAAGTTATGGGCCATGGAGGGGAAGTACCTTAAATATCGTAGATAGTGAATTTTGCTCAAAGAAGACTTCATTTTATTTTTAAAAGTAAGTAATTCTGCATTCATAGATTTTCTAAAAATTACTTGCTTCCCCTTCATGGCCCATAACTTTGGGACGCCCTGTATATAAGCCTTCTTATGTTTTATTTATACCATTAATTACTTAGTTGGTGGTGCGTTTGCAGTACCTGTTGTTTCTATAATTAACAATTAATTTATAAACGTTATCGCTATTTTCTAAAGCAAACGTAAAGATTTAATGATATTTATATAATAATCACAGCAGTAGCGCTTTTTCCATGTTTAATTTTATGTTTAAAAGTTATAATAACGAACGAGACGAAACGTCTTTATAATAAGTGTTAATCTCATTTCTTGTAAAACTAGGTTAAATAAGTACACTAGTAATTACTAAATGTAATTTAAGAATATGATTCAATAAAGATATTTAAAAAAAAAAACTTAGTTGGTAAAAATGAAGAAGGCCTCTCTCTCAAAAGATAAGTCTCTGTGTTCCAGGAAAAGGAACCTAAATAAGGCTATTAGATATTGACAGACCTACAACGACATTTAATATTAACTATAATATTCTAATTTCACAATTGAAAACTCTTATACCTTATTCTTTGCACCACACCCCGATCGCAATAATCGTGAATCATTGTTATTTGTGGCAGTCATTCGGCGAGCGTGCGCGGCGACGATTACTAAGGAACTGGCAACATGTAGCTCACGATTTGTGACGCGCCGACGTTCTTTTACACGCTTTGAAGGTCGTGTAGATGGTATACACGGCAGTATGTTGTAGAAGATTAATCTCATGATTGGCCAAACAAACAATAAATCGCTGAAAACCAATAAAACTTGATTATTGTTAAAACAAAAGTTAAAAGTTAAAAGTTCTTCTAAAGCAACTAAAAATCAATAAAAAGACGCAGACGTGTGACGAAAACACTGAAATTATAATAGAAAAACAAAACAAAGAGACCAATACCAATGACTTCGTAGAAAATATACAGCTAAAATTAGAGCAAGAAACACAAACAATAATAACAAATAAAGAAAAACAGACTCAGACAGAAGTAAACATGGAAGATTTTACTAAAATTCAAAATGACTTTAAGCCTAAGCTATGTATACTCAGTACAAATAACCAGAACAAAATATTACCCTTTGCGGAAAATACATTACCCTACTCAAATATATGTCATTACGTAAAACCTAATGCTATTATCAAAGAACTGATATCGGACATAGAAGCGAAACTAAAAGACTTCACTATGAATGACTTTTGTATAATATTTATAGGAGAAGAGTTATTTCAAACAACGTCCAATTATTTCGAGTCAATTCAGGAAATTAGGGAAACATTACTAAAGATAAATAATACCAATATAATTATATGCCTACCAACATATAAATATGGGAGAATGATGAACATCTATAACTGGAGAGTAGAATGTTTTAACAACCTATTATACCTTGATGTTATAACACATGCACATGCTAACCTAGTTGATGCAAATGAGAACCTAAACTATGACTTTACGATGTTCAACAGAAATAACGGTAAAATAAACGATAACGGTTTCAAAGTTATTTTTGAAGATATTAAGAGACTTATGGCGTCTGTACAAAACTATAACACTAATAATAAACAGGAGAACGAGCTAACAAAAATAACATCCAACGATACAAGGAATAAGTTTTTTCGAGAATAACAGAGAGTATCATATGACACTAATGCATCTTAACATAGCAGGAGCTATTAATAAACAAGAGGATCTATATTGCTCGATTCTAGATTTAAAAAAACAAAATTTAGATGTGGACATAATTTGTCTTAGCGAATCATTTATTCAAGAAGGTACAGAAACAAACCTAAAAATAAAAGGGTACAAATTAGCAACAAATTACTCACGAAAAAATTCTAAGCGTGGAGGAGTTATAATTTTAATTAGAATGGATATAGATTATAAAATTGTCACAGTAAAGAATTGCCAACCCTGTGTCTTCGAATGTTGTGCCATAGATCTAACAGAATACAATGTTAGAATAATCTGTCTTTACAGAACCCCCGCATCTGAGGTAGGGTCATTTCTAGAAAAATTGGAAGAAGTTTTGGTAGAATTAGGAAAGAATACTCGAAAGAAAATTATTATATGTGGAGACACAAATATAAATCTTATGAAAATATCTAGAGACACTATTGACTACGTGAACATTTTAGAAGCTTTTAAATTAAAACATAAGGTTATGGAACCCACCAGAATTACACCAACATCAGAAACATGTATTGATCATATCGCTACAAACTTAGAAGATGGCGTAGTAAGAATTAATGATTTAGGACTTTCCGATCACACAGCTCAATTCTATCAATGGACTGCACGGCGTAAAAACAGTCCCGTAAAGCGAAACACACAATACTGGTTTGAACTGAAGAGAGACTATGCCGAAGATAATTGTAAAAAGTTTTTTGACAGTATATCAAGTATTTATTTCAGTGAAGTATTTGACGAATCCAGAGCAGATGAAGCGTTTGAAATTTTTTCTGATATTTTTTCATTATTTTATGATTTATGTTTTCCTTTTATAAAAGTTAAGAGTGTAAGTAACAAACACAAGGTATCAGGATGGTTAACTAAAGGTTTACGAAAAAGTAGTACTAAAAAAAGATGTTTGTATCTTAAATATAGAAACAATACACGTAATGAAAAGGTTAAAAAGACTTATACAAATTATTCTAATTTATTAAAAAAATGTTATGCCAAGTCTCAGAAACTGAACAATATAAAGTATATCTCAAATGCTTCTAATAAGGCAAAGGCAGTTTGGAATGTTATTAAAAAGTATTCTACACAAGATATGAGAGAAGGCGAAATTAAGAAAATCAGATGTAATAACGATGAAGTAACCGATCCATCATCTATTGCTGATTGTTTTAATAACTATTTTATTGACATAGTTCATAATCATGGAACAGCTGACGATGAATCGATTAATTCTAAGGGCATGATAGACACTAATATGAATAGTTTTTTTGTTACACCAATTGATGGTGATGAACTAGAGAAAATAATAAAGGTTCTCAAAAACTCAAGAGCTGTAGGGTACGATGGCATACGCACAGATATTATCAAACGTAGTATCAAGTTCATTTCTCCACCGCTCGTTCATATTATTAACCTATCTTTAGAGCAAGGTGTATTTCCTGAAAAACTTAAGAAATCGATTATAAAACCATTGTATAAAAAGGGTGATAAACAGGAAATGAACAATTACCGACCTGTAACGTTGATACCAATTTTCTCTAAAATTTATGAAAAGGTTATGTATGAGAGACTACTTAAATTTATTGACAAGAATAATATCTTATGTGAAGAACAAAATGGATTTCGGAAAAGTAAAAGTACATCTTTAGCTACATTTAATTTAGTGAAACATGTGACAGACGGTCTAGACAGAAAAAAAATTGTAAGCGTTATATTTATGGACATGAGCAAGGCGTTTGATTTTGTCTGTCACAAAAGACTTTTACATAAACTGTATTCATATGGTATTAGAGGCCCAGCTTATGATTGGTTTGAATCCTATTTATTTGACAGACAACAATGTGTTGAGACATTTAAATATGACGTTATAACTAAAACAGTTGTATCTTATAAATCTGGTTATTTAAAAAATTCGTTCGGAGTCCCTCAAGGCAGTATTCTCGGCCCATTACTTTTCCTATTGTATATCAATGATCTGCCGAGGGCACTCCAATATCCTTGTATCTTGTTTGCAGATGACACAACAATTGTAGTAGAAGGATCTGACACTATAACCTTTGAACATAATATTAATGAAGCATTACAATCTACTATTAAATGGCTTGACCAAAACAATCTCAAAGTTAATTTAGACAAAACAAAGTTGATACAATTTCGTACTAGTCAAGGTAAACAAATAAATTTAAATATAGCTTATAAAGGACATGTAATTGAAAGTATACAATGTATAAAATTCTTAGGAATTATGATTGATAATTTGTGCTCCTGGAAACAGCAGGTGGAATATTTAAGCTCAAGACTTAATAGGTTTGTCTACCCACTACGTCGTATTGCTCAAACAGTGTCCATAGAAACTGCTATAACGGCATACTATGGTTATGTGAATTCATTAATACGCTACGAAATATTGATTTGGGGTAGAAGCGTTCATATTGAAAAAGTGTTTATAATTCAAAAAAGATGTATAAGGGCTATTTTCGGCATTCAAACAATTGACTCTTGTAGACCTTACTTTAGAAAATATAAAATATTGACTCTAATTAGCATTTATATACTTGACATGTGTGTATTCGTATTTAATAATAAAGACAAATTTCAAGAAGCAAGTTCGATATCTAAATATAGCTCGCGACATAAAAATAAATTAGTTCGTCCAACTACTAGATTGGTTCTATCTTCTAAAAATAGTTTTATAATGGCAATAAAAATTTATAACAAAATACCCAATGACATTAAGGAAATAACTACATTAGCAAGGTTTAAATCCAATTTACATAAATGGCTTGTTGAAAAATGTTTCTATAGTATAAATGAATTTTTTGACTATAAATTATAATTACAATCATATTTTTATTTTATCTTATTTTATCTATTATGTTTTATGACCAATATTATCATTGACAAAAAATTCATTAAATTTTATTAACACGAAATACACAATCAATACCATAATGATTTAATTTATATTTTAACATAATTTATAATTTTATTGTATTCATACACCTGTTATGGTAAATTTCGGACTAAGATACTTTTTGATATTAAGACCTAGAATGTACCTGAAATTCATGAATAAAGATTTTGATTTTGATGATTTTGATTTTGATTTTGAAAACACATCGATTGCAAAATGACTACTTTATAATAATAATCAAAAAATTACAGTAGGTTTCATCATCAGATTTTATAGATTTTATAATGCAATGTTGAAAAATCGAAATGGACGACTTGTAAAGCTAGAAATATACAGGAGATATCTCGATTTATGTAATTAATTAGCACGAATAATAAACCATTTAAGCTAATTAATTAAATTAATAACATCGTAAATTATTATAAATGACAACATTAAAATTATCGTGTAATATTTACAACAACAGAGTTAACATTAAAATTTATTCTTTTATTAATCCACAAGCTGTTGTTATTTAACTATTCTTTTTAACCCACCGTCTGTCGGAGCAGCATTTGTCGTGTGTCGCGTTACGACATCTTTACGACGTCGACGACAAAATTACTGGCGTCGTGGCGATGGAAATACGACAAAGCTTTATTGATGCTTCGTGAGATAGATGAGCTTGCGCTTTCAAAGAAGAGTTGGTTAATTGGTGTTTATTTCAGTTTTGAAATACACATGTCCTGTGATGTTGTGAATTATGGTATGGTGAACCCATTTGACGTCCTACTGACCACAAGTATTTCCAATGGAGCCATAGGGATTTGGTATATTGACCACGTTTACCAGGCGTCCGTCCGTTGCGTTCCGTCTTAAGTATAAAATCCCTTAGTCAGGTGTTGTGTAGAGAATAAACTGTAAAGATTGGCTGGTACTATACTAAGGCCAGTATCGTAGCAAGTACATTATGTCTAAAGTATCTTTTTTATGATAGTGACCTGAACGTATTTTATGTACACATGAACACTGGTTACCTTGTTATTCTGAGAAATTTTCGTCTAACTACAGAACCTTTGTAAGTACAACAACTAAGTATTTACCTATTAAAAAAAACTAAATCGGAAAAGAGTAAGTGGGAATCATTGATAAAGTCAAATACAACGAAAATTCAAGATCTGAAGACAAAGAAAATCCGTAACAAATCAATACCTCAGCTAGAAATCTTCGGGAATTCAATCATAGTGCACAATGGCTCGGCAGGTGTGCGCGACTTGCAGCTAACAAGCGGAAGTCGCGCGCTAAAGTCGCGGATGCGGCATTCCAACTTCTAAAAGGAATCGCATAATATGTCGTTAAGTTTTATTAATATATATAAAATAATAGCTTTTAATTTCAATTTATTTTATGGTTTAAGGCGTGAACGTGTTCTCCTCGGTAAAATCATTGTAACCCCGGGAGAATCCCCTGCGGATGTTTTGAGGGACCTCAAATTAATTTATTTGAGAATTAATTCGAGGAACTTTAAGGATATGGATGAAACAATAAGAGCTCACTTTATTACTCTCATTTATTACTCACTTTATTTTATTTTGACGAACTCTGTGGCGCAGCGGGCGAAGGCGACGCAAGAGGTAGCGGGTTCGATTCCCGCCTCGGAACAACTATTTGTATGATCTGCAAATATTTGTTCCGGGTGTCTGGGTGTTATATATGTATAATAAAGATATCTATCTATGTATGTATATTATATTAAGTATATCAGAAATCTAGCACCCGTAACTCAAGCTTCGAGCTTACCACGGGCTAAATGTCGCTGAGTAAAAATTGTCCAGTAATATTTATTTATATTTATTTATTTATATTAGCTATGTGATTCATTTATTTGTGGTTCTATGTGGTAAAGTCTACCTGAGACGCAGAGGTTCTATTCCCACCTCGGAACAAAAACATGTAGGATCTGCAGAAATTTGTTCCGGAATCATAGTGTTTTATTATGTCTATATATAAAAGAAAGTCGTGTTAGTAACACTGTCAGTAAGTGAAGAACGGCTGACTCTAATTGGCTGAAAATTTCTGGAACATTGAACGTTTGAACATTTTAATAAACAAAGTGGCTGTGACGTACGAAAAGACAGACACCAAACATCTCGAATCTAAAATGGTTCCGATTTTTGCCATTTGGTTAAGGTACCAATTTCAATGTTTGGAATATCTAAATTTTCTGTGTTCAGGGCTAAGCGGCTTGTTACGGTAAGTTTGCATTGAGCCATCACCGCGAATAGAGGGGAGAGTAGAGGGGGGGGGGACTGACACTTCTGATATACAAATAACGTGGCTCCTGGCATGGTGGGCGACGTGGTAATACATCGTCGTACAGCGATAAACAGTGGTCAACTGTCATCTCACTTCATAAATAAATAAATAATATTGCTCGACAATTCACCGAGCAATATCTAGCCCCTTGATAAGCTCGAATACGATTTATCAGGTTTGAGTTCCTCGATATTAGTTGTAGATCACTATGAAATATCGAGAAACTCAAAAACGAACAGATCGTTGTAAATCTCCTGTGATAAATCATACAATACAAAATTCTTTATTGTCACACCACATTACAAAAAGATACACACAACAATACAGTGAAACAATGGGCGGTCTTAACAACCATGTTAGTTTCAAAAGTTATAGTACCTTAGTTTTTATCAAATCTTAAAAATAATGCCTCACTATTCTACTCAGTTATTTGACTTCCTACCTCCAAAATGATGCAGACTCTCGGATGTAAGTAAGTTGTATGTAAGTTCAACTAACTTAAGACCCTCGTTGAAATAAGTACTCAATGCTATACATATAATTATATGTATAAAAATATATATTATCATATAATATGTTTTATAGTTTTGTCCCTTACATGCTATGTAAAGAGCCAGCTCATAATTGCTTTTTTAATTTAGTTTTGTTTGAACATGTTTCCTAATGAAAAGTAAAGATTATATCGGTCGCAACAATTTTGTCAAAACCTACAATTAAATGCTATTAAAATATTCTAAATATACATACATGTATGTATTATGGTGACGATTAAGAAATTACTTTACTTTTATAGACATTTTGAAATATAATGTCTTATTTGCTTCATTGTGACTTACACGTTATTAAAAACTTGCAAATGTCGTTTTATAAAATAATAGAAAGTATTAGGAAATCATTAGTATCAAACAAAGACAAAATGTTCACTATACTCTTCAGTTTTATTCATTTCATTTGTTTTTTGGATTTTGGATTATTTCATTCTTGTTCCAATAGAATGAGAAGATTTTGCAAGCTGATTATTATTATTTCATTCATAATTGTATACTCAACTATAATTTTAATTATGATAATATCATATCAGGAAGAAAAATTAACGAAGACAATAACTAAATATTTATTTTTGCTTTGCAATATTGAATTACTTTTGATAATTTTAAATCTAATCTGCGTTAACCCAAATAAAACTTTTTGCAAGATCCTTAAAGATTTGAAAACAATTGATGATAAGTTTCAACTTCAAAGTGAATCGTGCGATGAATTATACATTATCTTCACCATCCTTGTTTACATGATTATCAGAACTATTGCATATAGTTCGTTTGCTTTCCTATCACAAGGATATTTCGGCCTTACTTTATTTTACGGTTGGATTTACACTTGTATATTTGCATTAGATATTATTTATGCCTTTACATTTTATGCAATTAGTTGTCGTTTTAAGTATCTAACGTCCAGATTATCTGATGATGAAGAAAATTATTTGTTATTTCAAAATACATTTAAATCATTAGTTGAAGTTGCAGAAAGATCACATTCATCGTTTGAGCCAGTTGTAAGTAATTTAAGGGTATTTAGTGTTATGTTATAATATAGATATAGATAGACTAAGTAAAAGGTCATGTGATTTTTTAGAGTAGGAGGCATGGTGTACAAAATTTATATTGAATTATGGAAATAACCAAAACTTTTTGTAATTGTTCATTTTTATACAAAAAAAATATATTAATCAGCGTCAGCGCGTGGCCGACGTCCTGTCGTGGACTATATACGGTAAATACCCACCTTTCTATATGGGTCTGACAGTCCATCGCCACTTAAGCATGGTTGTAGATAAACCATCATCAGCAATTGAATGCCAGTAAAAGAACGTAGCTCTGTATTTTGTAAGCGAACGTTTATTATTACCTACCTAATCTGTTATTTTTTGTGTTTATTTATTTTACAGATTACGATTCATGTAGTGTTTGGAACATTACATTGGTTGTGGAATATTTATTACATAGTACATTATTGTTTAAGAAATGACGGGGTGAGAATAATTATGTATTTCAATGGTCTTAATAAGTCTTTTTAAAACACACGTGTTATAATAAAACTAATATGTTTAAGGTTTCATCGTTTTGGATATTAATGGTAATTTTGTTGAGTCAACTGCTTGCAGTTTTTTTCTCTCCTGCAATTTGCGCCCAAATGTTAATATCTGGAGTTAGAAAGTTAATAAAATTACTTTACGATAAACGGATTTCCATAAATGGTACGTAAAAAAAATTCTTAACCTATTTAGATTCGGAATTTGATTTACACAATACAAAATGACATCAAAGCCGGGATAAAAATTACACGAGGTACGTGTGATTTTCGTCCCGTTTTAGTCGTCTTTCGGCTATGCAATGAAAGTCTTCTTTTGATCTCATATATAAAATTGACTTTGCGTTCAATCTATTTGAAGTACAATTAGCCAATGTCAAGTATATTAAAATAAGAATATAAAAATAATTATGTTGCTCTTGTGGATGCCATTTTGACACCTTTACCCGTTTTGTCATTAATTTTATTTGACAGATGAAGCTTCGGCGCGTGACATAAGTCGGTTCATCGTGTATGCAGAAGCGCACGATTGTCAGTTCAGCTTGTGCCGAGTGTTGCCACTAGACGCGAGCCTCCCAGGGAAGATCCTTAGTTTCTGCGTCACCTATACTATTATTATACTACAATTTACTCACTTAGCTAAGTTAATATAAGAAACTTTTAATATGCACAATAATAGTTTAAAGAAACAATCGTTTCTAAGCACAATAAAAATTGTTTGTTTACACAGTAATTATTTTAATTTACCTACACATAAAGAAATGTAATTCTTTGTTTTATTAAAGGTGCAACATATACCATATTGATCATAAAATAATCTTCATTATTCTAAAAAACATTAGAATAAAAATAAATTAAAAGGAATGCTTTTAAATTGAATTCAGTAAATACATACAGCAGTAAGTAATAAAAGGTTACACCGTATATTTTTACAGAGAAGGCTCTTCATTTCAAACTGAAATGCTCTTTGGCTGATTGCAGATTTGTAGATATGTAGGTAGTTAGTTACTTTTATGAAAAAAATATCTATTTTGCCTCACATGATTCTATCAACATTTAATTACCGCATTAATCTTTTTTATTACTTTTATCTTAAATTTTTATTGACATTGAAATTAACTTCAATTTTAATTTTAGAAAATCATATTCTTTATCAGTCAGTACCTAATCGTTATCATTAGCCATAGATAACCAACTCATGAAAATAGGGCCCTATTAGATACCTATACAGTTTAGCAGAATTCCTTCGAATATCACGCTGAGAGAGATCTGCCCAAACTTTGCCTTGATCTGTAAATCGGCAGAAAATCGATTTAAGTGTTAGCAATAGTACTTATTAGCAATTATTATATTATTCTCAGGCATTTCATATATTGTGCCTTATATCTATTAGAATTCAAACACAAAAATAAAACAAATATAATTAATTTAATGATCTATTAAAACATAAAACTATTCGATGTTACAATGAACACAGAACCAAAGTGTATTTTCTCTCTAATCCTTAAGAATATGGGTGTAAGTGTAGAGGAGGCATAAGTGATATCGAATTAATTATTTATTAGTGAATTGTATAATGACTATGACATATGTGATGCAGAAGTGAAGCATCATCCCGGGCAGGCGGGCGTCGAGCGGGAGCACTCGGCACAGGCGGTAGCGGCACTCGTGGCCCGCCACGAACTCCTTGAATCGCCTGATGTCTGACACTTCTGCCGCATCTGCTGAACAATTACAATCATTCAGGTTTATTTCATTCATTTAAGGAAAAACTTCGACATACAAACTTATGTGAAATAATAAGAAATGATATAAATTTTTAAACTATCATGGTTTTTAACTATATTTGAATATGAAACGGGTAACATACCATGATTTAATTGTTACCATTATTTTTTTGCTTGCATTCGTGAATGAAACAGGTGATAACAGTGACAGTGACATTCAAACTCGCAATAAAAGACTCAGGAAGAGGGTAGATCGTTTCGTTTGTCAATAACGGTCTGCCTACCCGCCGCCGCCGGTGTCATCAGTTTTGTCCGTGAACATGGCGCTTGCAACAGTGTCGAAATATCGGAAAACTCAAAAACAATTAAATCATGGTATGTTACCCGTTTCATATTCAAATATAATAAGAAATGAATGACTTTTCAAGATAATACAGATAGAAATCAGTTTAAGCAACAGGAGATGATGAAAAGCATACAATTCGTCTTTATATTTTATGGAACTTTGTATTTATTTGTACAATAATATGAATTAAATTAATAAACAAAATATAAATTTAGTAAAACTGTGCCACCAATGTACCAGCAATGCGTTTGGTGAGTGTGCTAAAAAAACCCTTAATGGATTTATTTTTGGGGAGAATAGGTTCTGCTGGGGGAAAATCTCGCTTAGTAGTATGATGATATGTTCAAAAAAATCATGATTTGGTCCTGAACTTACCAGCTGTAACCAGTTTATCGAAAAGTATAAATTTGATCTTTTCTACTTGCGAGATTACCATTTGGGCGCATATTGCTGGTGAAAAAAGTATTGCGAGTTGTTGAATTAATATCAGCAAGGCACTGACTCCCAACAACGTTAGAGTCTAAAACATAACATTTATTTATTAATTGGATGATTTGTTAAAATCGGATTGCTGAAAGAATACTCTTATGGTTACTTACTTGTGGTTTCTTCTCAAGGTAAGTATCAACAAAATTGTAAATGTTCCACATCCATTGCAATACATTTAAACTAATACGAATTGTTAGCTGTAGAAGTAAAATAATTAGTTGCAATGGTACCTGTTTTTTTTTTGTTTTTTTTTTTATATAAATATTTTTACTCACAATATCTTCAAAAGATGAGTGCAGTCTCTCAGTTACTCCAACTAATGACTTAAATGCATTTTGGAATATAGCTAAGTTAGCTCGAGATGTCGCTAACTTACACGCGATATATTTAAAACGACAAGATAATGCATAAAACGCGAATGCACAAAATAAATCTGCAGTATACATGCATGTGTATAACCAACCGTAACACACATTTGTTAAGTACACTTTTTCGAACGATAAATTGTATAAAATAACGGTGAGTATTCGAAAAATAAGATGAATAACAATTAGATAAAAAAATTTTACTTCATCGTCAGTTTCTTTTTGTAGAAAAAACTTTTTATCGACAATTTGCAATTCTTGAAGAATTTTATATAATGTTTTGTTTGGATTTTTAAACAATAAAATTAAGATAATAACAAGTAATTGCACTAAACAACAATAAATCATGATTTTGTAAGAGTTTACATTTTTTATCGAGATTTTACTTTCAGTTACTATAAAAAAAATAAAGATTGAACTTAAGGTAATGAAAGTGATTAATATTACCAACTTACTAATTCTTTTTACTCTATTAGAGCAAGAATTAAATAATCCAAAGTCCAATAAACAAATAAAATGAATAATTATTAAAGTTTTTTTGATAATTTGATTTGATTTGACTGATCTATTTGTTAAAAAAGTTGTCAATTTCATAAACATTTTTAATATTACGATGCACAGGTTATTCAAAAGGATGAGTAGAGGAGAGTACGTATAAATCTATTACAATCGAAAATTATTGAAAGCACTTCGTATGATTGCTGATCAATTTTTAAATTTAATTATCTTATAGAATAACTATTATCAAATATAATCTAGTTCTTTATTTAAACCAAGTCTGAAGAAGGTTGTTAATATATAAGTACCAAGTAAAAGTAATTATTGAAAGAAGTAATGTGGACGAAATTCCCTATTTTATTTTACGCTGTCCAAGGATTGCAATATTATACGAGTATGGCAGTAGGTATCTGTAAAACTGTTACGTTCAAATACTACTCATTTACCTAATTAACAATTTACATCCCCCAGGACCTATTTATGAGAATATTGGTTGTTATAATGATAATGACATCAAGATATGTTAAAGCGCATAAGCAATCATATTATGGTAAAAAGAAATAATATTTTTGAAATGATTATAATTATGATGTCGAGCTAGATAGGCCAGTATAGTAGCAGTTTATAGATAGAGGCTTTCAATGCAATCGAGCAATAAAACAGTAATACGCAAAAGTGGTTGGTTATATAAATATTTCATATGTCTTTGAACATCTTTCCTACATACACCTATAAATAAAAATTTTTAATAAGTGAATAATACTAAAATTATTATATTATCTGTACAACTAAATTAAACTCAAAATCTCAACATATTAATAAGTATTTTAAATAAAAATTGAAATGACTTCACTTTCTAGTAAAATTAAAGATTCTTTAAAATCAAATAAAATAAAAATTTTGAAATTATTCTTCCGAGTTGTACATTTTATTTGCTTTTTAGACTTTGGATTTTTTAATTCTTACTCCGCCAGAGTTAAAAATGTTTGCAAATTCATCATAATTATTGCATTCATTTCGTGTTGCATAATCATAATTTTACTCGTGGAATATCAAGATGAAAAACTACATTTGAATATAAAAAAAACGTATTACTATTACATGTTTTTGTGTAATTTATTTGAATGGTTTACAATTGTTGTTATTTTGGTTTATGTTAATCCCAACAAATCTTTGTACAAGGTTCTTCAAGATCTGCAATCAATTGACCAGCGGTTTTTCCTTCAGACAGAATGTTACGATGAATTTAAATTGTTATTATTCATATTCTTTTATTTTATTTTGAAATCTATTTTTGGTTTTTTGTATTTTTTAATACTAAATCGGTTTTATTTCATAAGTTTTCGTTACGTTTGGATTGACACATGCCTATTTATAGTGGATATATTTTGTGCTTTTACATTTTACGCAATATCCTGTCGTTTTAAATACCTTTGCACAAAATTATCAGATGATAAAGAAAGATTGTGTTTTTGTCAAAATGCTTATAAATCTTTAGTAGAAGTATCAGATAATTTGCATTCATCAACTGAGCCAATTGTAAGTTAGTTTCGAAATAAAATAGTATATTTTGAAGTTGGTTTGTTCTTCTGTTTTAATATACATATTTGTAAATTTACAGCTTGCCATTCATTTATTTTTAAATGTTGTACAATGGATGGCGAGCATGTTTTACATACTGGAAGTGTTCTTTGGTAAACATTATGTGGTAAGAATTTTCTACTGTTATATCCGATTCACTTATTATTTATTTTAATTTATTAAACTTTTGTATTCATAATTGAATTTAATTTACAGATTAAAGACATAGAGTTACACAGTGCGTACCTACCTTAAAATTGAATATTTTTAATATTTCAGTTGCCAGTATCATTCTATATATTGATGATTTTATTGGGTGTTATGCAACTCATACTTTTGTTTTCGCCTTCAATTTGCGCTCAAATGTTAATACTGCAAGTAGAAAAGGTCAAATTTATACTCCATGATATTCTTTTATATAATGATGGTGAGTTATTAAAGTTATATTTCAAATTTGTCATTTGGATATAAATATGATCGTCATAATTAAATACCTTAGATAAGATATTATTGTCTTTTTAAAATTAAGACGTACATATTTAAAGTAAATAGCTTCAAAGTTAATTATCGAGCCCTGATTTTGCCATTTCGTTTTGTTTCGTGGCCTGTAGAAGAACGATCGTTTTTCTTGAGACAAGCTGGCTCCCAAACTGGGTTATTATGTTGATAACTATGCCATTTTTTTGGCAGTTGAGGCATCGGCGCAAGAAATCCAAACAAGAAACAAGAAAAATGTATGTTTTCAGATGAGGAGGTGTCGCGGGATATCAGACGTTTCATCGAGCTAGCGGCGGCGCGCGACTGTCGCTACCGCCTGTGCCGGGTGACGCCGCTGGACGCAAACCTGCCCAAAACTGTGCTCAGCGTCGCAGTGTCTTACCTCATCGTTATTTTACAGTTTAATCATACAGTTGACTGAATCTTTCATCTCATCATCATCATCACCCCTAATTTCGTTCCCACTTTTGGGACACAGGGATTTCTCTCTTGACATCTTGATTAAAAAAGCAAATTAATGTCATTTTAGATTGTATTGTCTTTTCCGCTTTTTTCTGCTATTTGCTGAAGTGCATGAGTAATGCACGAGTAAGGTTTGGTCTGTAATTAAAAGTAGTGTAAGGGATACACGAGTAAAAATTATTATAAGATAACTTCGATAAACGATACAAAATACTAGACATTAACTACTTATTTTTTAACATATACATATGTGTATGTAAATCGTTTATCTAAATTCTCTTAAAACAAAAATTACTTATTAATATTATCGTTAGATCTGTTAGTATTTTTACTTATATTTACTTAATATAAAATTTAAAGACAATTATAAAACAAGCATTATTTTGTAGAATAAACTTTATCTCTTATAATCACTATCTAAAACGTATCTAGTTTTAAATTTGAAGCACAAAGTAACTACCTAATAAAATAAATAAATATATATGGCTGGAATTATCCAGCAATTATATTTATGCTTGAAGCTTGTGTTACGGGTGCTAGATTTCTGATATATCTACTTACTTGATATAATAAGATAATGAAAGTAAAATATTCAAACACAATATTTATTTTTACACTATCCAGGGTTTCCGATTGCAAATAATATGTTTTAGTAAAGATAGTCTTTTAGATATAGATCTTTTATTTATGTAAGTACTTTAGCTTTAATATATAATTCGAACATGAATATTATATTTTCGTTATTTCGTAAAACAAATAAATATATTTTGAGAACATTTACTGGAGTATTTTTTGTAATTGCTAAGTTAGTATACATACAAATATGTATATCTGTGAGAGTCATTAAATATATCTGTGTGACCAGACAGACAGATAAAGTAAATTTATTATGGTAACAAATTACCATTTCAGTACGGAACTCAAAATAGATACTGTAAGATCATGATACCTACCTGCTATGTTATTAAATTACCATACTTAAGATATTTTTTTATTATAATGATTATACCATTCGACATTGTATTTTTTTATGGAAAAATATCACATTATTTAGATTATCAGTAGGATAATATAGAAATAGCAATTTTATTAAGTCTTTTTGTGGAATCCACCAATAAAACTGTAGGTAATACGCCGAAGTGGTTTGGTATTAATAATATTTCACATGCCTTTGAACATCTCTCCCCCACAGGGGGGACAGAAGGGAAATAGTGTATTATCATCGTTCCTGCATATAATAACTAGTATTTTGAACAAAAATGGAAATAAGTGCACTTCCTAGAAAAATTAAAAATTCTTTAAACACAAATAAAATTAAAATTTTCAAAATATTCTTCCAAGTTATCCATTTTTTATGCTTTTTAGACTTTGGATTTTTTAATTCTTACTCTGCCAGAGTAAAAAATGTTTGCAAATTGATCATAATTATTGCATTCATTTCGTGTTGCATAATCATAATTTTACTCGTGGAATATCAAGATGAAAAACTACATTTGAATACTAAAAAATCGTATCACTATTACTTGTTTTTGTCTAACTTATTTGAATGTTTCACAGTAGTTGTTATTTTGGTTTGTGTTGATCCCAACAAATCTTTGTACAAGGTTCTTCAAGATCTGCAAACAATTGACCAGCGGTTTTTCCTTCAGACAGAATGTTACGATGAATTTAAATTATTTTTGTTAATATTTTTTTATTTTATTTTGAAAACTATTTGTGGTTTATTGTATAATTCGTTTCTAAGTAGGTTTTATTTCATCAGTATTTCTTATGTTTGGAATGATTCTTGCCTATATATAGTGGATGTATTTTGTGCTTTCACATTCTACGCAATATCCTGTCGTTTTAAATACCTTTATTTAAAATTATCAGATGATAGAGAGAGACTGTGTTTTTTACAAAATGCTTATAAATCTTTAGTAGAAGTATCAGATAATTTGCATTCATCAATTGAGCCAATAGTAAGTTAGCTTTGAAATCAAATATTATATATTTTATATAATTTTAAATGTATTGGTTAATTTCTTTTTACAGCTTTCCATTCATTTATTTTTAAATGTTGTACAATGGATGGGGAACATGTTTTACATACTAGAAGTGTACCTTGGGAAACAATATGGGGTAAGAATATTCCATTGTTAGAATTTTTGTTACATTTTACTTAGATATTAATTATATTTACATATTTA
This sequence comes from Chloroclystis v-ata, assembly GCA_963691955.1. Taxonomy (NCBI): domain Eukaryota; kingdom Metazoa; phylum Arthropoda; class Insecta; order Lepidoptera; family Geometridae; genus Chloroclystis; species Chloroclystis v-ata. The sequence goes on along the minus strand of OY829902.1, from coordinate 687,570 downwards.
ACTTTTGTAGTGCATTTTAATTTCATTTACTTTTATATTTTCTTACGTTCAAAAAGCCTTATGTGTAGTTATAATGACAAGGGCCAAAAATACATATCACCAAAGTTTAAAAATATATTTTATTTTATTCATGTTTTGAGGAAAAACTTACAGCTTACACAACATATATTTTAACATCGTTTACCTGTAAAAACATGTTTATTAATGTAACAAACTTGTATCAATAGAGTGACGAATAAGTTCTGAAAACGTACTGAGGAGATAGTGGAAAAACAGACATACATTTTATTGGTAGAAACCGCTTTACATGTCATTTACTTCTTACTAATATACATTTAAAATTCCATTAAATTGCACTATAAATGAATTTAATTATAATATTTATTTATATTCACCGTGTAGAAATTCTGCCCAATAAGCCAATAATAATACGACGACCTCTGTGGCGCAGCGGGCGAAGGTCCGCCTGCGACGCAAGAGGTTGCGGGTTCGATTCCCGCCTCGGAACAACAATTTGTATGATCTGCAAATATTTGTTCCGGGTGTCTGGGTGTTCAAGCTTCGAGCTTACCACGGGGCTAGATGTCGTTGTGTAAATTGTCCAGCAATATTTATTTATTATTTATTTAATAATAATAAGTTTGTAGGAATCGTTATATTAAACATGGTAAGATGTTGCTAAGGGTCATTAACACTTGGAAGTCACAGATGGTATTACACTGTAAATATGTTTAACATTTCAGACCACATCAGGATCATTCTTAATATTGTTGATATTAATGGGTGTTATGCAACTCATTATATTGTTTTCGCCTTCAATTTGCGCTCAAATTTTAATACTGCAAATAGAAAAGGTCAAATTTATACTTCACGATATACTTTTACGTAATGATGGTGAGTTATTAAAAAGTTACATTTCAAATTTATCATCTCTATATTTAAAAATGAATCCCTATTTCCCTTGGTCACGCGTCATCACGCTTGAACATCTGGGCTGATTTAGGTTTTAATGTTGTATGATTGTATGAGTTCCAAAATTACTACTTATCTGCCATTTCGTTTTGTTTCTTAGCACATCCTACAGAAGAACGATCGGTATTGTTGAAACAGGTTGGGTTCCGAACCGGGTTGTGTAGGCTGCTCTGGGTTAAGAAAATGATGATTATACTATCTTTTTGGCAGATGAGGCTTCGGCGCAAGAAATCCGACAGTTCATCGCCTACACGGCGGCGCGCGATTGTCGCTACCGCCTGTACCGGGTGATGCCTCTTGACGGTCGACTGCCTAAAACTGTGCTCAGCTTCGCAGTTTCATACCTCATTGTTATTTTACAGTTTAATCATACGTTTGACTAGATTTTCTTAATACTAGTAGCTTTTTTATTTCTAGATACTTGTTTGTAAAGTTTGATAAAAACATATGTTTTCTATTAGCAGTATGTCATAATGTTCGATATTTATCGTCACCCTATTTCACTATTTCATGGTAATTTTTTAAGTGTGTTGCACGAGTAAGGCCAGTTTTATTATAGGTACAATGAATTATTTTAAGACAACTTAGAGAAACACAAATACGTAAAATCACGACTTGTACAATTATTATTTGTGATTTTACTTTTTTAACTTTTAACTAGGATTAATATGCACGGTGATTAATTGTTAATGAAGAAGTTTTAAAATAATCAATCAAAAATGTACCTACCTATTTATCAAATAAAAAAAAACATCTAACATAATAAATTATCTTTTTTACGACCACTTTCATCAAAACATACATATTTTTACAAGCACAATCTAAAACGAATTAATGAGAGTACGATAGAGTTACAAATAATCATCACTAGCATGTATAATTTGCATAATATAAAATAAAATGATATCATCCATCACGTTGAATCACCTGAACTTTCCTTGAAAGGTGTTCCTTCAGCCATAAATATTCAGTCTATATAGCCTTTAGAAACTTAATGGTGTGTGCTGCTGTTTATATGATAATTTTGCTGTTACGTGTCTTGAATAAAACTTGGATGGTTCAAATATGGAATTCCTCTGTACCTAGGTGATTTTTATGAAACCTATTATGATTAAAATCATATCCACAATTTCCGAATTTCAATAAATAATAATCTATTTACTTAACCCCATATTTCAAAAGCCACTTCATGAAAAGATAATGAACTTATTGGTATAAGGTTCCTTTAGCATATAAATCGTGGCCGCTACCATTTGACACTTGACAAATGTAACGACGACCAACAATGTCAACGCTTCAAGAATTTTTATGTTCTCATATCAACTGTTTTATATTGGGTGAGATATGCTATAACCCAAACATTATACTTTCAAATTTATTATTAAACCAGTAGAGTTTAAAATCGCGTAAATAAGATGTATCTTAGAAGCATGGACATGACAGTCATGTGTGTGCTATTTTATTGATGGTATTTTTTTCAACAGCGTATCTATAACTTGGTTCATAAGGTTCATAATTCTATGTGATGGGATCACCGATAGTTATATGAGAATATCGATGAAATGGAGTAAGTTGATGTCGTAAAAATAGTAGATAATTATGCGGCGGGTGACGTTTTTTAATACCCATTTGATCGTACGGTAGTTTCTATTTTAAAGTGTTGACATTTTTATTGTTATGAATTTGTTTTGTGTTGTATGATCGTTATCTGAATTACAAGTAGCGTGGGAGATGTGATATAAAATGTTTCTGATAAGTTGTTTTATAAATAAATTTTAAATAACGTTACTCAAATACTTACTATAAGGCAAAGGTGGAACTACAGCTGTGGCAGTGCCATATAATCACATTCTTAAGCTAATTTTTGTCTTTTTAATTTGTGTCCAAGATGGCGGATGTCCTTTGTCACTAAATAATTATTATAATGATAATATACACGAAAAAAGACTACATTATGAAGAAAACATGTTGTGTATTTCTAAAGCACTAAAATTAATTAAGTACCTTTATTAAAAACCAGGTATTTACACCTACTGTTAATTTTAATATCATTTCTAGCGATAAATTCTTTATAGAGAGAAAGCGTTTCCTACCGATTGATCGGATGAACTCGATACGCGTGAGATTTTATCGATAATTCTCTCGCTATTAACTAACGATGGTAACACTACTTGTATCGTGTAATGCAACGCTTCTTAGGACAGAGACATATGATAAAGATTTATATTAAGTACATATTATATGGATTATTCACAAAATGCATTTTATTTGTATCAAATTGTTAATTGTTGCAATTTTGTGAAATACTAAAACACTTGTATAAAATCTAGGCAATATTTACTTTCATTATAACAATTTTAAATATTTCGGTTATTCTCTACGACGTAAGTAATTTTGTTTTTGTTCAGTAAATTTATAAGCTGTCAGTTCAATTTATTTTTCCTTAGATCTAAACAGAAGTGACGTAATATCCTGTGTTTTGAGCGATGACTCAAATTATTATAGTAATATCTATTTCGGCTAGTAGCTGTTTTAAAAATTATATCGAGTTTTTATATATTTTTGGTGACAAAGATACGTAATAAGTATTAAATCATCTTTTAATATTTTTTAATTGATGTGCAATTTAAACACATGCTTTAATGGTGAATACAAACATCGCGAGAAATCTGGAATGTTCAGAGAACTGAAGAGCTTGAAAGACTGTGAGTGACATTTGCACGTATTTGACCTGAAACGTGCAAAATTTTATGTTATGTTTATTTTATGTACAATCATCATATCATTTTATGTTATTATAAAATCAACATAAAAAAAACTTTCGTGTAAACGCAGCCTTATCCGACAAACAAACTATCACTGATAGTAATCGACACACGACTCGCGTAAATACAGACGCTGAGATAGCTCCCGATCGCGATAACTCGATTTACGGCCAAGATCGAGTCGAGATGCAGTGGTTATGATGCCGTTCGGATTTTGAAATCTGTTGAATTGAATGTTTTACTGTAGGCGTTAATGTTTGAAACTATACTTATTTTACTGTCTGATTTTTTTAAAATTAAAATAGATACATTCCTATCATACTTGTAATTAAATTAAATTAAATTGAACCCCTGAAAGAGGGAATGGAAAATATTATTTTTTTTATTTTAAAATAGTCACTCAGTAAAGTACATTTCATATTATAAATGTTATTTTGCGATACACAACAGTTAGGTCTCACTTTAATAATAAGAAGAATTTTACTACCATGATTCAATCTATCTACAACTAATAAACACTAATACTAGAAGATTTATGAAGAACGTTGAATGAAAACAATGTTGTTGTTATAACTCATAACGTACACGTAACAACGTAGTCAGAGTACGGCCGTAAAACTAGTGTTTTATGTACGATTTACTACGGCGTTAGTTTACACTGTCTTATTGGTGGTGATTCTGTTTTATGGTGAGCTAGTAGGTATGAGGTATTTATGGAGTTAGTGATGGCAACAACACAAACATGATTTTACTTAAGACCTACTAAAGATACCTACTATGATGAACCTAAAAATAAGAATAAGAATAGAATTAAGAATTTTTAATCTAGTAAAATAATATTAAGAATATTTAATCTAGTTGTAGTTATGTGTAGGTTGCTAAATTACCAACAAACCTTGTAAGTATGGTGATTATACCAAATTTCCGAAGACGTATAATGGGTTCTATTGGGGAGCTCCTTGCCTAGTATGAATGGTTCATAAGAATTCATTTGAACGGGATTTTTTTTGAGATGTTGTTAAAAATGATTCATAAATCACACATAATTAAAATCGATTTCACACCCGAACATTAAGATTCTTTCATTGCATGATTCGTCCGTCACAATTCCATTAAAACGTTCGTCTTGACAGGTTTGTTTGTCTGTCTGTCAGAGCGAGAGGCGCCACCTGACAAACATTATCATTTAGCTTTTAAAGAGACGAGATAAAGATAATATTTATGATAGCATTTTTAGTGAAAGATATTTGTGATTCATTACTGATGGGGCCAAAATGTTTAATGAGGACCGTGGATTGACAAGGACATCATCATCAATCCCATTAACCTTTCCAATGCTGACACATAATCTAATTACACGTTATAAACTTTTATTTAACCTTATAATTACAATACAAAAACTCTTTAGTGTAGGTACACCAAATAAATAAAAATACAAAAAACAACAAAAAGAAACAAGTACAATGGGCGGCCTCATCGCTAAAGAGCGATCTCTTCCAGGAAACCTTTGGGTGGAAAGAGCCCAAAGATATAAAAAAAAATTGACGGTAAAATTGATAATTATTATCCAGTTAGGGAGAACTGTCTATTTAATTGGATAATATCTAATTATAAGGTCAAATAAAAGTTTAAAAAATGTAATTATAATACATATTTGGAAAATTTACAGATTATCAAAAATCAAGCACCATACAAGATCTTTAAAACTAAACCAACCCAGCTCCTTGCAGCTACATATCCTCAAAACACATCACATATTTATTTACACAAGTTTCAACGTTAAAACCGATTCGTCCAAATCACCTTCAATAAATTCACATTGAAATTGACAGCTACGATCGGAGTGACGCATTGATCGTTTGTTGCTATCAAAACATGGCTCTTTATTAAAAACACGGCACTGGTTAGACGGACGGTTAAACTGTTTAGTCGTAAACTCTGAATTATAGGCTGGAAGGTATAGCATCAGATTTAGACAAACATTTAAACCAGAGGTTCTATTCCTATAACAGATAGTTATGACTGAGCTTATAATTTGTAAAATAACAAGTCTATCACCCAAAAGAGATTAACATTTAACATACCTTAAATACATTTTTAAATGACAAGCTTTACCAAAACTTGTTTAAGTAATGGTATTCCCATAGAGATAACGAAGCTCTAACCTGTAATATCTAGATGGTAACTCTTATTTTACCGTAACCACATGCTGATTAGGTATACCTACTAAATCCCCCCAAGACCTATCATGGGTCCTATTGGGGAAACTCGAGTCCATGATGGTAAGTCGTATTGCTTTGCAAATTACCGTGGCAATGCCATTATGTTACCAAGTTTATTTTATGAAAACATAAAAAAAAGCTTACATTTATAAAAACAGCCATACACACTTTATTAAAACACCCAGTATTCTTTCAGCGAACGAAAACACGAACAAATGTGTTTGTAAGAGCCCAAACCTTCATATGTTTACGATTATGGCTGAAATAGGGCATATATCCATACACGCCTCCTGTACCAAGCAATTACGTCATAGACTATTCGAACAGAACAGCCGTGCTGTTAAAAAGCATCGTGAGGAAACCGGCATGTTCTGATAACTTTAAAGAGTTTGGAAATATGACATACACAAAACGGATTTAACCAGCGAATCAAGCCATGATCTCATCAAGAAAGAAGTCGCTGTGCTGAGCAGTGGGAATGCAAAATAAAAGTCCTCTTATACCTACGTTCCTTTTCTTACAACTATTATTACGAAAAATTACTGCAATATATTTTGAACTTAAAACGCATAACGAATAGCTTTATAACTAAGTGAATTATATTTCTTACCGCGGGAAGATATAATGTATTCTCCATCTACTTCACTACTCTTTGGTCTAATGCTATGTTAGATGGACAGACTGTTTGTTTTACGTTCGATATTTATGACGCCAATTAGGAGCTTAGCTTATTAACTGGTAGATGAATTTATGTCGGTATAAGCGTTCTTGTTGCTTATTTCAGAAGCAATTGGACTTAGCTATTTAAAACTTGTTAAAATGAAGCTGTGTTGGCTTAGTGGAAGCTCGACTCTTGTCCGAAAGTTGTGACCTAGTGCGTCTTATTAAAGCTACCAGTACCCAGCTATAAGATATAAAATGAGATGATTATAGAAATATTCATCTCACCAAAAATCCTAATTAATGTAATTAGCAATTATTGGACATCCTCCCTCACCAACTAGTATGAAAGGTAAGAAAACATGGCATTCTTACTAGGCCTATTAAAAAAACCAAAGTCCATTCACATACAAATGTTGTTTTAATACTCACACCAAAAACAATCGATAAATGCACAAAAGCCTAAAAAATCCCTTATTTTAGCGGTAATAGTCACCGTTTCACCTTACACAGCGAAATCCACCCCTTTGTTAACCCTTACCTACGCGATGTGATTCTTATCACCCCGGGGTTAAAGTGGGGTGTTTATGTACCAGTTCCGGTTGTCTCAGGCTCTTCACGTCAAAGGCAGGAAGCGGATGTGGTCTGATAACGTATTGTCTAGTATCTTTTTATGAAAGGGGAAGATGAAATGTTTAAGGTAGTCTGTCGTTGGTTGTTGAGGGTGATATTAATAGATGGTTTTATAAAGTTTCTAGGAAAATTTCGATTTTGTTGCTTTAACAGTGAAGGCAAACATCGTGAAAACCGGGTTTGTTTTGGCTTCTTTATAGGATATTAACTAATTCGCACTTGGCTAGCGTGGTGACTTAAGGCTTAAACTCTCTGCCTGGGAGAGGAGAGAAGTATGTCCCAGCAGTGGAGTATTGAATGAGTCCCAGTGTGAAGTAAATATGGGAGCTTATTAAGTTTTTGATGAATACACCAAACTAATCAAGCTTGTTTGTCAGTCTGTCTGTCCCAAGTCTAATGGACTCATTGTTTACCTAATCACTCACAACTTTTTTCACTTAAATTAAACTCATGTTTGAGTTTTCTGTTAATAAACTGTGCTGTTTATTTTGGAGCTAAAACAAAGTGGCTTCGAAGGGTTAATTTATATGTTTACAGAATAACTTATTTAAAATTGGGGTTCGTTATAATGGTTCAAGCTAAAAATAAGATTTACCACCGCGTGGTAACGTAATTAACTCTCATTTATGATTTTGGTTGAGTGTACATATTTTGGTTATATAAAAGTTATATTTATCTTTTTTTTGTCCATAGTTTTTGTTTAAACTTTGATTCTATGTATGAATTTAATTTCTTAAACCTCTAATGTACCTAACCAATATGAATATCTTATCTTTTTCTAAATCGGCAGCTTAAATAATAGTACATTTTTTTTAAGTTAACTTCTTACAAATTTCAGTTAAAAAATAAGTCATAACTTAAAATTAGTGATAAGTTAAAACAAATTCTGTTCAAATAAAACGAGACAAAGTACCGTCAGCACAAAAAATATGTACAAAAAGCTCGCGCGTCAGTAGCTCGGGCGGCGCGGTAATGTGACTCGACAGCGCGTGTATGGCAGAGGTTATTAGGGCGCGGTGCTAGTGCGAGCGGTTACGAATAATTAAATATAGCTGGACAGATTTTACCGGATATCTGTTAGCTTAAACAGATTAATTTAATACAATACACTAAATATTAGATTTTAGGCCTAAAAACAACGACAACACCCAAAAAATATTATGAGACCTTTGCCAGAGAGCTTGTTCTTAGAGATACAGTAAGATATATAATAAAAAATATTAATCAAAAGAGGTAGTTTAGTAGAGGTAGTCAGTTGTGCACCACAATTTTTAGTTACATACATACATATTTCAATTAATAATGTCACATACTCATAATGTGTTAACATACAAGAGATAAATTACAAACCATGAAAACAATTTTAATGAGAACAAAAAAGAAAAACATTAACGTGCAGTTTTTTTTATAATATATGTACATATATCTATAATAATAAATCTGGAAGGGTTGGTCATGGAGTAAGCTATTTTTTTAGAGATATTGTGTTTATGGGCTGAAAATAATGGCACTGAAATAGATTTTTTTGATTTTTTCTATACGTATTTATGTATGTTCCGCCATATCTCTTAGGTCAGTTGAACCCCACCCGATCCCAGCGTAGCGCGGCACACGTTAATCACTCTTCCACCCGACTGTACGATGCTTATCTGCTCATTGCCGCAGCCACTTCAGATCACACTGACTTTGACTGTACCGCGGTCTAACGAGTTGCTTTGAGTTTACGCCCGAGCGTTTTTGCAGTCTCGCTTGACTTGGTTCGCACTTCGGATAGTATCCTCTTAAGGTGTAGATATATGTGAATTTGGTAAATTTGGGTTCAGCAGAAACCATTTATTTCCTTGTTCTTTAACGGAATTGCTTTGAAAAAATTACACAATAATCTATGCCATATAAGGCATTATCTCCTGAGGCCGAAATTTCTTTTTTTTTATTTTAAGTACCTAAAATAATAGTGTAAAATACCGTCTACTTTTTCAGCAAGAACCGTTTAAATCCTAATCTATTAATCATAAGATTTTTTAATTTTCATCACCATATAGAATAAAAAAATACCAATCATCTCCTGAGCTTACTTTTTCGAAAAAAAATCCCAGCGATTTTTAACGAATTTTTTACGTAAAACGACACACGCAATGCGCGATCTTCCCCTTCGCGGGCCCTTCAATTCAGTGCGGGGCGAGACGTTGTGCTGAACGGACCTATGACAATTTTCTCCGTGCGCCGTACTAACTAATAATATTCTGTGGTGGAACCAATTTTATTATAGTTTGTCATTTATAACTAGCTGCCCCCACGCGACTTCTGCTCGCCGTATACTTTTATTTGCAACTATTTGTCTCCATACTAAATTTCATCAAAATCAAATTTTCCCGCGTAAGCATTATTATCTTTTCCTGAGGAAGCATGTATTTTTCCGCGGTAGAAAGTCTCTCGCCATATACTTTTATTTGCAACTATCTCAATACTAAATTTCATCCAAATCGAATTTTCCCGCGTAAGCATATATTTTCCCGCGGAAACATGTATTTTTCAGCGGTAAAAAGTCTGTTCTTTCTCAGGGTCTAAAGATTGTATGTGCAAAATTTCATCAAAATCGGTTAACAGGTGCGTCACAGACAGACAGACAGAGTTACTTTCGCATTTCAATTTTGTATATATTATTTGACGTGTAAAAATTTGACGCATTGCTTCAGATTACAATAATAGTGTCTATTGTATGCACAGATCTCCCAAACTAGATTACATTAAAAAACAGAATACTTTTGTTCCGATTCAAACGTACCTAAATTGGAGGAAGATGCGGATTGCGAGGACTGGAACAAAGGCGTTGTAGCAAATAGCATCATGTAGGTAGGTTGATATGTATTTATTTTTGGTATACACAAAACCTGTAGAACTTAAAAATTTAAAAATAATATTAGAAAAATTTATCACAAATAATTCATTTGACTGAGTGAGTAAGTAATAAACATATTTAAACGGTTTATGGATAACTTATTTATTTTTACATACAATAATACCGAGAGACCCGCTTATATACGTCGTCTATCATTTTTAACGATATCGATTAGAATTTACATCACTAACGTTACACGTGCTTTCGCCGAGAAGGACAACGAGTGCAATAAGTGCAATGCGGAAAAGAGACAAGTGAACATCCTTTGTACGAGTAGCCATTATATGCTGACATCTTCACTTGCGTTAGACTATAGAAACGTATATGAAGTTCACGGGTCTGACACTTGGTCGCAACTAAAGCCGTGTTTCGAGGCGGGGCTTTTCATAATGGTTGATTTAACCATATGTTTGGCGCGCGGTCGTCGCTTGTCATGCGGTATCTAGTGGGGTTTATCTATGATTGTAGGCTACACAACTAATTCTGGTTAGCGCTGCGCGTAATATTTACGATACGCCAGCGCCACGCGGGGCACGCGGTCGCTGTTGTCAACTCTCGTAGTCGTTTCTGCCGCGATTTTCACTGCATACTCGCTCTTAATTGTAAATCACTTTTGCGAACGAGTATATTCTGTTTTCTACCCGCGGCTTTATGATGGATTTTTCGCAGTGAAAAGTAGACTACGTGTTATTCTGATGTTTATTTTACGATTAACTTTACTATTGAAAAATATTATTTAAATTAAAATTATTTTGATAATTAGTATTTTAATGATATGCTTTTAGGTATGTTAAGAATGAGATATCAAAATTAAATGAGACGTAACATTATTTAAGGCTTACGTCTAATTTATTATAAGTTAACACATTTACACTCAAGATTTAGAAGACTTTTTTTTTATTGCTGGACAATAAAAAAAAAAAGGCTACTAAATCTTGCTTACTTTTAATTTACTTTTTTTTTTACTTTTATCTTACTTTTAATGATTCATACACGAAAATTTAATTTCAACGCGTATTCCTGACAAAAAAGCGTCTCAAATCCACTTTGAAATCGTTAAAAGATTCCTATATCCATCTGCGTCAAACCCTAAAAATAATTCATCCATTTTAGGATAAACCTTTGAAATGGCAAGCACCAATTACCATTCTCTAATTACCATAACTCACCGTTTATGTTTAAACTGACAATCCTTACCAATAACAATTAAAGTTTACCACTTTTTTCAGGTGTCAGTTTTGCGGCGAGATGAAAGCCAGGCGGTCTCTTTGCCGTCGGTGTATCAAAATAATCACATCGTAAATGACACGTTTTCGTCCGAATACGGCGTGCACAGTCAAGGGTTAATTCCAGTTAATTTTTTACTTTAGTTAATGGTGTTTGACTAATTTCACTGGTGTTGGGTGTTATTTTAATGGACATATTCGTTCTGTTTCAGAAATGGAATAATTAGTTACTTATATCCTTTTAAAGTTTAGTTGATATTTTCAGCAAAATATGTAAGTACATTCTCCTTATACATAGTGTTAAGAGCCTTGCTACTTTACGAAGTTTTGCGAAATTGGATATTTTATGCACCACGTGACCGGCGCGTCACGCGAATTCTATGAAAAATACTAAATGATCTTGATACTTCGTCGATCTAAAACATACAAAATTATACTAATAATTATTTTAGATCTGTAGAAAATGGCATCGAATAAATTCCATTTTATTGAGTGGATTTTTTTTCAGTTTCATTCCGAAATAATTATTATATTAATGTTTTTATTTCATTGATAGGTGTTTAATATATTTTCCTAAATTCAAAATGGTGGATATTTTTATTTCAATATTTGAATCAATTATGTTTTATCTTAATAATATCAATATTTATTTTAAATCTGATTGATTATTTGAAATCAATTAAGTAGGTACATAATTTTAAAATGATTAATAATTATATATATAAGAATAAAACTGAAAATAGTCTTATTGAAGTTAAACGTCCTCATTCATCTCATCTTATGGGCTCATTTTTAAACCGATTCTTCTGAAATTTGGTGTGTAGGTTTGTAATTAAATGTTTTTTTTTTGTCGAATGTTGGGACTTTATGTAAGTTCGGAAGTCTAAATTGAACGGACTAAATACAAATTCTAATTATAACAAAACAAATAAATTATATTACCTATATTTAAGTTGCTTGTTTTGTTAGATGGTATATTTGTGTTTGAATAAATAAAAGTTTCGTTAATGAAGGTTTTAATTATGTTTAGGTATTATTTTTGTAGTTTCAACTTTATATTTATTTTTATATTTATTGGTATCCATTTATCTACATATGTCATACACAGATGTAGAATATCCATTTATCTACATATGTCATCTTGAATAATTCCCATTATATTTTTATTTTGATAAACTATTTATTTTTATTTTATTACGAACTTATTTAAAATATTTCATTTTTATATTAAAAAAAACCAACCCGCACTTGGCCAGCGTGGTGAATTAAGGCCTAATCTATCTCGTCAAGAGAGAAGTCCCTATCCCAGCAGTGGGAACGTGAATAGGGGTGTTATTTTATATACAGGGCGTTCCAAAATTATGGGCCATGAAGGGGAAGTACCATATATATCGTTGATAGTGAATTTTGCTCAAAGAAGACTTCATTTTATTTTAAAAAGTAAGTAATTTAATTAATTAATTTACAAAAAAAATGTTTCATGTTTTTTATTTGATTAAAATAATTAATTTCACGTTGTTCCTTTCTTTTAAAATACTATGTTACTTAAGCAGAGTTATTATTTTTTAGCTATTCTTTCGATTGGTATCATAAAAATAGAGTTTTTTTTTCTACATGTAAGTCGGTTCGATTCCCAGACAAAGCAAGTAATTTTTAGAAAATCTATGAATCCAGAATTACTAACTTTTAAAAATAAAATGAAGTCTTCTTTGAGCAAAATTCACTATCTACGATATTTAAGGTACTTCCCCTCCATGGCCCATAACTTTGGGACGCCCTGTATTTATTAGAAAGGTACAATTATTTAATGTTTACAATAAATAATATATTTATTAGAAAGGTACATTATTTATTGTTTACATATTGGATACTCGGTAAAAATAAGAACAAAAAATTACGGAATATTTTCTTTGTAATAAATATTATGGAAATCTATACTACAATTATCAAGCTGAGGAGATTGCTTGTTTATTTGTTTGAACGTGCTACTCAGGAACCGCGGGTCCGATTTAAAATATGATTTCAGTATTGGATAGTAAAATGATCGAAAAAGGCTATAAAACATAAACTAGTAAATAACGTAAAAACGCAAGCGCAGCTGTCGGCGGGTCGGCAAGTTAGTCATAATCTAAAAAAATCATAGGCATAATTACATTTAGTCGTTGGACGGTTTCACCAAAAAAAGTTGCCTTGTTGTTTTTTAATTAGGATAGATAACTTTAGATATGCAATCCACATCCTACAGCATAACCTCCAAATAAATAAGGTAAAACAAGATGACAATGATGTGGTACAATTCTTAGGCCAGCAACATTTGGTACAATTCTTAGGCCAGCAACAACAACAATTGACCGTTATCAATAAAAATAACAATTGATCGTTATCAACGGATCAACTTATGTCGGTCGTAGTATCGCAATAACACATACACGCACACTAACAGCGTTTTTACAGCAATTGACAGTCCCACACACTGACATTTTACGAAATATTTCTATATTTTATTCAAGAACAACCGACATAGGTCCGACCTCGACAAGCGCTCGCGCGGTACTAAATGGAAAAAGCCGGCTGAATGAAAAAACTACTAAATTATGGTAGTTTTATTTTATTCATAAAAAATTACCAAAACCGTTCTACAAATTAAAATTAATATCATAGTTTAAGCAAATGTTGATAAATATTTTGATATAAATATGACGTCCCATTGATTTATAACTTCGGAGTTATTGAGGTTTGTTTCGAAGCATTTTCGGTCGATATTAAATTCGGTATATCTTTAGAATAAAAGCATTTAACGAAAATGTACTCTACTCTAAATGAAGAATAGGATATACGTAACATAATAAAAAATAGTTTGATCGCCCATATTCATTAGAATCTACAAATTAGAGCTGAGAAAACAGGTCTTCGAGCGTTTTTTACGAAACATGTATCCGGAGAATGATTATTACTCAATATATAAACAAGTTATCTAAAATGTTTCTTACTACTTTTGTAGAGGAGAAAACGAACTATTATAAAGATGTAATTGTAATATCAAACAACTAACGCAAACCATAGAATTAGGACGAGAAAACCGAACAATTTCGCGATTTCACGTAATAGGCCTCTTAATACAAATTTTGGACATAATTTGTAAATTGTAAAAGCAAGATTATTGGAAATACACCAACAACTAGCGTGACAAATTAAAGATAATCTATTAGAAATAATTTACCTCGTAATACGTAGGTCCATAAAATAGCAGTAGGTACTTGGGTAAGTAAACATTAGTTTTTTATGCTCACGACATTTTGAACAAATCTTTATATAAATAACTGTCACATTATATAAAATAATGGGCAGAATTAGCACATACATAATAAAACGATGTAAGTTGAAGCCATTCGTTGACTTTACTGAATACATAATATATTTTATTATCATTGGCAGCTATAATCGTAAATCAGGCGGAAGTAATTCACTGAGATATGTTACGAAAATAAAATTTATACTCATTCCGATTTTTATTCTACATTAATATTAAAATATTAAACTTGATTGATCAAACGCTTAATAATCCATCCCTATTTACCCCTGCACTGTCGGGACACAGTGACAGGACACACAGAGATTAAGCCTTAGGTATCTTCGAAATGAAGGTCGAGTGTCTCCAACCACTTAGCCATCTCGGCTAACACGGAAATACTTCTTTAGTACTTTACTTTTACTTTTTTTTTTTTGTTTGTACTTTAAATTAATTACAAACCATAAAAGTCATGAATATTCTGTCTATTATGTCAAATGTCCCAGTTCTTTATCTAAGGAATCATAAATATTATAAATTATTTAGGTAACTTATGCAAAACGTAATTTTTTTTTTTTTTTCATATTGAGTTACAAATTTTAATGTACAAAAATACAAATACAAATACAAAAATTTTATTCAATAACTTAAAGTACTTAAGTATTACATTTTTGAGATCCTCTTTTAAGTTTGATAAAAACCTGTGTTAGAGGATAATTAAATGCTATAATATATTTATTTTAATTACAAGATTCGCAGCAGCTCATTAATTTTAACTATTGCAATCTTCATCATAATCAAAACTGTAATAAAATTAAAATTCTCTAGTCATTTGAATATTAATGTTCATTTTAATAGTTAACTTCGCTTTTGAATATTTTGGCATAATCTCAAAACAATTTATTTTAAAATATATACACAGTGGGACCGTTTTTTGACACAAAATTTAAACAATTTCAGTAAGTTGCAATCATCAACAACCGCCTCTGATCAACCTCTGAGTGGTGGTTTGTGGTTGTGGGTTCTCCTTCCTTGCGCCATTATTTGTCCCGGATGCCATCAGCCAATGCTTATCTTGGATAATTGTCGGAAAATTGCTCTTCTTGAAGAATTCTTAAAAAAAACCGCATCAAAATCCATTGCGTAGTTAATTATTTAAGCTTACCTACATAGAGACAGACAGAGCGGGTACGAATTTCTATATGACTAATTGTACACTTTGTGATACAACATATTTATCCATGTTGTTTAATGTTTTGATGACCTCTATGCCGCAGCGGGCGAAGGTCCACCTGCGACGCAAGAGGTCGCGGATTCGATTGCCGCCCCGGGACAACAATTTGTCAACAATCTGAAAATATTTGTTTCGGGTGTCTGGGTGTTATAATAGTTTTATATGTGTAATAAAACTATCTATCAATGTACATTCTATTAATACAAGCTTCGAACTTACCACTGGGCTAAATTTTGCTGAGTGAATTGTCCAGCAATATTTTTTAATTGTTTATTCATTCCCTTCCTAGCGCCATAATCGCGAACAAAGCCGAGCGCAGGCTCTAATAAACTATCTGAATGTACAATTTAACAAAACATAAAGAATAATGAATAAGCCCACTCCACAATGAATCGACGCAGAACTTGGCGTCCGAACAAGAAGGCGTCGACAAACGCCGCGTCCAAACATTGCTCATAATATTTCAACGGTAGTAAATGCTGCAAGTTGCGTGATGTATGGCGACAGACAGACAGATAAATTGCTTATAATTTATTGTAGTGGAAGCCGCAATAGTCCTAATTACGACCGTCGCATGCTCTGAGTAATGGCGGCGGGAATAAAATAATTATGTTTTATGATAGACGTTGTTACCTGTTTTTGTCGGTTTTGATAAATCAGACTTTTTGTTTGAGGATCGATTTTGTACGGGTAAAACTAGTTGCAGGTTTTTCACGTTCATTTAGGTCTTATACATCTTTACATTATAGGTGATTTATACAGCGTCTGTGATTGTAAACGGATGATTTACAGGAAATTGTAATGCCTGGGCTATCACAGGCTTCTCGGTGTGTATTTTTGACGCTATTGTAGTTACGTGATTTATGTATATGTTACGGCTAATACCCGAAGTGCGGCTACACCTAGTTCTAGCCGGTTAGAACTAGGTGTAGCCACTTGCTCTTGGTTAAACCTAGTATTAGCCGATTATTTTCGGGTAAAACTAGGTCTAGCCTTCATCATGCCGGCTACAACTAGGTCCAGCCATTCCCTGTTGGATAAAACTAGGTCTAACCGATGTCACTCCGGCTAGAACTAGGTCCAGACAATCCCTGTTGGATAAAACTTGTTATTCTGATAAATAGTTTATGTTACTTTATAAAAGTGTGATTTATAATTAAAATAACATTCTATAAATTATAATATGCAACTACTTATTGTCTGTTGTTAAAAAAATGTTCCTGATTGTTTCTATTATATTAAAAATTGCACACTATGTACAGCCAATCCCTGCTAGATAAACTAAGACACGCGCCTCTGCTGCAGATAGTGAGTCACAATCGCTAGTAGACCTGCAGTAGATCAGCAGCAGCAGCGCGTGTCTTAGTTTTATCTAGCAGGGATTGGCTGTACATAGTTGTAGCCGGCATGCTATCGGCATAGCTTTTTTTAGATATTAAAAAACATCCAATAAAAAGAAACGTAGAGAGTTTTTTTATTCTTATAATGCCTCTTTACAGCAGCAATTCTAATTAAATTTTATCAATGACATTATTATGTACTTTAATTGAATTGGATCTGACATTTTTGA
This sequence comes from Chloroclystis v-ata, assembly GCA_963691955.1. Lineage (NCBI taxonomy): Eukaryota > Metazoa > Arthropoda > Insecta > Lepidoptera > Geometridae > Chloroclystis > Chloroclystis v-ata. The sequence continues at coordinate 670,100 of OY829902.1, read as the reverse complement.
AATAATTCTTAATATGGAATTGGATTATTTAGATTTTATTTTCATTTCTACTTTAGGTTAAGATTGACAATGACCATTTACACTATTTTTAATATTATTAATATTATTTCATAAATGTGCAATAATTTATAATTAGATTTAATACTGACAATGCCCCTTTACAGCAGCTACTATGAATTATTTTTTATTAATTATGATTATAATATTCTAAACTTTGTCCCTTATGGTGATTTGCTTGACATTAATTATGAATTTAAGTTTATATTTTATTTTTAGTATGTAAGTGTGACATTTTTATTATATTTTTTTGTAAAAATTGACGTGTCCAAGATTTGTACAATGCAAACTATGGAAATAAATATTTATGACTATGACTATGACTTATAAATCACATTGTAATAATTAACATAAATTATTAGGAGTGCAATTTTTAATATAATAGGAACATCAGGAACATTTTTTAACAACAGACAATAAGTAAGTATTTGCATATTATAATTTAAGGAATGTAATTTTAATTATAAATCACACTTTTATAAAGTAGGTAACATAAACATATTTATCAGAATAACAAGTTTTATTCACCAGGAATTGTTTGGACCTAGTTCTAGCCGGAGTGATATCGGTTAGACCTAGTTTTATCCAACAGGGAATGGCTGGACCTAGTTGTAGCCGGCATGATGAAGGCTAGACCTAGTTTTACCCGAAAACAATCGGCTAATACTAGGTTTAACCAACAGTCAGTGGCTACACCTAGTTCTAACCGGCTAGAACTAGGTGTAGCCGCACTTCGGGTATTAGCCGTAACATATACATCCTATCATTTGCTAAGAAAAATAGCAAGTTTTTGTAGGGGTTTGAAATGAAATTAGAGTTTCATTTTTTCGCATTTGCCTGGAATAGTTATAATGTATAACTGATGCCAATGCATAAGGTCCATTAATTAATGATAATTAAATTTTCTTGCTGCATTTTTGTATTCAGCATAGTAAATCTAAGCTAAATTAAAAAATATATTTCAAATAAATCTTACATTTGTAATATTGAAACAGATTAAATATGTACACCTATAGCTTTTCATGCCAATTCTGTTAAGGTTAGGTAAGTCTAACATCACCACCGAGAATCGAACCTGTCATGATTTATGTTTCATAATATAAGGTTTTAACTAAAACTGAGTTGCTTTAAAAAATAAAAGGAACTATATTATGTGGCCAAGTGCACTATATTAAGTAATTTTGTAGTTAAATTTTATATAAATATCTGTCTAATGTGTGACAATAAATGATATGAATATGTAACTAAAGAAAACCTTAACTTGATCTACATAATAATCATGAAAAAATATAAGGGTATTTAGGTACGAGTACAATGTTTTTTGAAGCATTTAAAATTTTAAATCATATTAAACATTTTATAACAGGGCAGAGATATAAATAAAAAACAGAGGTTAAATTAAATATTTACGTATATTTTTCGCTTTATGCCTTTTAACAATGTGAACAGGTCAATTTGCAGATAACTGTGTTCTTATTCAATCGTAATACGTATCTTTATTACTTCCTTATGACTGGTGTTATAAATTCTATGATAATTTTAAATTCAAACAGTGTTCTAGAACATTTATTTGATGTTATATAAAAGTAAGGTGCCAGGTTGCAAGCATAAAAATGTATAGTTTTATAAAATAAAGTGAGATTCGTCTAACAACTAGTTATAAATGAAAGTTGCATTTGAGTAACTGCGGTAACCTTCGTCTCTCCAACAAGATCTCTTATGAATCATTCAGTCATAACGCTCCTTAAATATACATTACAAAGATATGTGATCAATCGATTTGTCACCAGAATATCAAAAAATACAAACACAAATAACAAATTTCACTAATTGCAACAACTTAAACTAAACAATAGTTACAAACTATAGATTTGGTACACAAAAATTTGTTAAAATCCCGCATAATGACAGACATGTCTTGATTAAACCAATCAAAGTTAGATGTTTGAATCAGATATTTTTGTCACTAATTAAACACTGTGGTTCATTTGCACATTTGTATCTTCAATTCAAGCAAACTACGCTTTGATAACTTACTATCGTACGCGGGAAGTCTAAAACTATAAAATGAACTCGCCACTCGGTCCAAAGCGTTCGGTGCACTATATTATGAATATTACGATAGAGATCACAGCTGTCACGGCTCTCGCGAGCAGTTTAACGTCCGTCGATGATATGAGCCGACTAGAACCCGAGACACTAGCCTATATTCACACGCACTCGGTTTCGAACGTCCTTAGGTCGGGCGTTAGCGTTCGGCGCCCCCCTTCTTGCTAGTGTGGAGCGCCGACGGGCCTCACGGGTGCAGCGCGCGGGGCCCGAACAGCGGGTACGAGGGGAAGTACGCCGCTAGCGAAGGATGAGGGGGGAGAGGAAACGGCAGGGGAGGAGATGAAACCATATGCGAAGCTGGTTTCCCATAAGGATGGAACCTCGGAGTTAGAGGAGACAGTGGCGGCGTCGGGTACGTGCGCTGCAGCAGCGGGTGAGTTGCGCTCAGCATCGACAGACTAGGACTTGATTCTCCACTTGCGGTGTGAGATCTCAAATGCTGCAGTAATTCTTCAGAAGATGCGAACCGTTTGCCGCAATATGCAGAGTCTCCTGCCATCCAACTGCAAACGTAAGGCAGTTGGGAAGCTGCGGCTAGAGCCGCTAGCTGCGCATGGGCATAAGCTGCAGCGGCAGGGTGCCCTGGCGGGATCTGAAAAGGCGTTTTGGCGTGATCGCACTGCGCACACCCCGCGGGACACGCGGCTGACTTGAGCAAATGTGAGCTGAGCGAGCATCCTGTGCAATAAGGATCTCTACAAATGCCTAAATCACTTCCAGGAGCTTTCATCCTTGCATATGCTAAATATGGGTTCAACCCATTCTTCAAGGCGTGATGCTGTGCTGCCATTAAGCTGCTGGTCATTAAGTCCATTCCTAGTGGGAATCCAGTCGGAGGAAGACCTCCAAGAAAAGCCGACGAAGATACTGGTATACTTGGTTTGAAGCTTGAAGGTTCTTTGGTGTCAGCACTGGAGGTTATCGATGCAGGTGTGTAGGACAACTTTGATGCTGATGATCCTACAGGAGATTTAGTAGGCGTTGGAGAGTGTAGAGGACTCGATCTCTCCTCAGATTTCTCAGAAGGAGTTTTGCGGTGGGCTGGTGGAGGGGTTCTCTGTGACGACGAGCTTTGGTTGCTACCGCATCTGGCCTGGACCGGAGTAGTCGATGCGCTCCCTTTGGACGACGGAGGCGACTTAGCATTCACAGAAGATCTATCTCTATCTTCCGGTGTTCTAGTCTTTTCTCTCGATGACAGGCACGATTCGTAAGGCTTGAAGCTAGGTTTGTTATCCATATGTATCTTATTCTCATCATACTTCTTGCTCGCTTTTTCCGCTGCAGATATCAGCTTGGGGTTCGGTGAATCAGCGCCGATCGCGCTGCACGTCTGCGCCAGAAGAGCCAACGGGCTCTTTTTCGCGTCGAGCTGCAACAAAGAGATTTATGAAATGAAACGTCAGGTCGAAGTTGCGGGACTTGCGAGTGACGGGTTTACAAAGGCCACCCACGGCAGCGGGTCGCGGGGGTGGGTCCAATCACGCGGCCGACGCGCCATTATCCGCGCGTCTGGCACCCGTCGGCTCCGCTTGACATTTCACTCGCTCCCGCATGATGTAATCTCGCAGTGAAAAGGGCAATTTGTGCCGCTGAATTTGCGGCGCGCCCGAACTTGCGGCGTTGTCACGTCTGTCGTGGCGAGTGACGTGTCACAATGACTGTTTGGGGAAGCTTTTTGTTTGCATTTGCCGTAACTAGGTTTATTGACTAAACAAAAAGCTTATCGGAATCTAGTTTGAAAGGGATGTGGTGACATACAAAAGATCTATTTGCTATACAAAGTATTTTATGGTTTTACTGGTGTGTGCGTGCAGTAAATACAGAATTAAATGGCTTGAACAGAATTTCAGAACAGTTGGTAGAGAAACATTAACCTATCAACAAAGAGCCTAATGTCGTACATGATTCTCCAACGTTTGAACATGGCGCTCGTTCTCAAGTGACATTAATTTCTTGCACATAAAGATAAATGACATACATCTGCCCTGTGACTAAGTCGTTTAATTCTGCGAATGCTATAACTTTGTATGTTTCTTATTATATTGAGTATTAATAATGTAATGTGTTTATTATTGAGCTGATAATGTAAATAGGTAGCTAATTCTGTATCTAAGTAATTATGGTATCAAGTTACAACGACATATTAGATGTGATTTAAAATCCATTTAAAAAATTAAAATAGATATAACATTTAGAGAAATAGAATATACCTTAATAAAGAGTTTAAATTTTAAGTACTAGATACTAACTAAATCTTGTATTATTTTGCTTCAAAGGCTACCTAACCTACCTACGTGTTTAAGCTAGTTATTTTGACTTACTCATTTTTTTATACCTTTTTTTAAATAAAGATAGATACCTGAGTATATAGTTTAACGGAACCATGAATTAAAAAATTAAGCGACGGGGCTTAGCTAGTCCAATTATTTATAGATCGAATAAATACGTCATAATTAGTTATCTAACGATATTTAGGGACGATTTTAAAATTGTAACTCAAATTAAGCTCTGGTAAGGCAAAATTAAATATTTTACATAATTTGAATTCATCAAATATGCCAAGCAGATAATATTTTGACCTTAAATAAATGTAGTAAGTATAGTTTTTGCATAAATAGTAAATTTTACTTCTAACAAGTATATAATATTTAGTTTATTTTCTTAAGGGCTTGTTTTAGAACGATAAAGAATATTAGGCTCGGTGACAATTGGGACCGTTTATTTGGCCCAATTGTGAAGTCAATGTATGAATCCCTATTTTCCCTAGTCACGCCATCACGCGTGAACAGCTGGGCCGATTTAGGTGCTTTTAATTTTAAAATAGTCGGGTCTCCTTGTGATGTATAAGCTTGTGTCCTGATATTTAAAATGGGATACAATTTATATTCGTTTATTATTTAGTTATTATTATTAGATTATGTTTCTTAATTATGACACTAAATTGAACGCATTAATATTGATTGAGATATTGAGGAGCGTATTAGTACTTTGTTTTTGTTTTCTAACTGTATTATTTCAACTACAAATTTGCCTGTATTGGTATAAAAACAATATGAAAAGAAAACAGACAATTTTATAATTAAAGGAACGTGAAGGTAAATTTATAAGTACCCAAACAAGGTTCTATCTAGTGGAAAGGAAATTATGATGAAAATGTTTATTTTGCATAGAAAAATAAAAATATTATTAATTTCCAACCACACCACAAAAAATTCTATACCTTCGTACACATCTTTTTCAAGTAAGTAAATATTTAATTTTGCTAATTAATATCATTTTACCTTGTTCATAGATTAAGTATCTAAGTTACTTTTATCTTGCAGTGAGCTATTCGTTTTTTTCATTCTTAAAGTCTATAGGTTGTGTTAGTTAATAAGTTGAAAAGATTCATTTGAAATTATAAATAAGTTTATATATATTTTTTATTCATTAAATAATATTATTGTAACGTTTAACCTACTTGTCGATGCTAAGTTCTTTATTTCCTTTAATTTATGTGTTCTGTTTATTTATTTATTAATCTTATAAGTTATTTTAGTTTAATTTTAAGTATTATTTTAAGAACAAGCATATCAGTTTTGACCAAAGACTATCAGTTCAATTCAATAAAAAAAATTATCTCATAATTATATTGGAGTACTTTCACGAAACCTGAACAAACTAAACTGAAGCCTGAACTTACCGTAGTAGGTAACGGCGACAAGTAATCCGGCCTCAAATATTGGTTGCTAGAGGTGAGCATCTTGCTCCACAAAATCAAATCCTTTAACAGTTTAAAAAATATCCACAATCACTTCACTAACACATCATTCCATTAGCGGGAGTCGCGGAGCGCTGCGTGATGCGTGCGTCTCGCTCGGCGGACGGGCTTAGACTGAGTGAGGAACCCCCCTCCCTTGACACCTTGTCACTCGTCGACGCGCCATTTTTGCATTCTGTGTACTTTGCGGGAGCTTTGCCGTCTTATCCCCACCGCTTTGACACCCCATCTCTCTTCTCGCTCTAAAAATTAAAGCGCTTTCCGTGAACGAGACGTTTTGATGAAAGGATTATAAAATATGCAACGCAGTCAAAGGCGCTCGACAGAGATGCATTGCGAGGGAAATTGAATAGCGTTGGAGTTGGTAATAATTTAGTTTTAGCGTTTTGCTGTAGCGTGGGCGGTGGCTGAATACGTGTTAATGTAGGTCGCGCCTTTTCTGCAATTTGTCTTCTGGCTATTTATGGGGTAACTTTTAACCCATATACTTACTGTTAAGTTATCAAGGCCCTATTTTATACGACTCCTACTTATTCATTGAAAGAAGTTGACCTGCACCATATTCACTAAGATTTACTAAGATTGATCTAATGATTTCGTTCATAAATATGTAAATAACCATTTTACTGACTTCCATAATCTTAAAAAAACAAAACAGTATAGTTATAAGTTTGAAGAAAAAAACTGGGTTCGTTGCATTTCGACCACCAACTAAGTTTATGACAGGTAAGCCTATATTAGACCAGGGTTTTTAATATTTTACAAGGAAAAAAATAGTAGTAGAATGAAACCCATTAGAAAAGGAGGGGAATATGATAAAAATGAAAGGAAAAATAAATTACGGTCGATCTGAGTTCGGGAAGTGGGAGGGGGTGGGCTTTTAAGGGGAGAAAATGGTTTATCTCGATTTGCGGTGAAACTACAAGTCCTATGAAAAAAAGTTATATAGCAAAGTTGTAGGTAATATAAAGATCTACAACTTTTAATTCACAACTTTTTTACATAACGTCAAAATGTATGTGAAAAATTCAAATAACTAAGTTTTTGGTTTTTTATTTCTATCTTTTTCAAAAACTTTTTATTTTCTACGAAATTTGGTGAAAACTTACCTATTTATGTCCCAAATCCACTATAATTTATTTGATTAAAAATATTAATTTTTTCACCTTATTTTGACTTAATTACTAAAAAAATAGACCAATTTTCAATCGAAAATTCACGTGTCAAAATATTAGCTTTTTTATAAAAATCGGTATGCTGTTTGTTCATTGAAATCTCTATTTTCTGATAGTTAAGAAAATATATACATTACTATAGTAAATTATCTCAGAAAATGCAAAACACCGAAACAAAATTTGTATCATTATGTACAATTGCATCATAAAAATGTGATTTTTGCAATTTTTATTTCATATAATTGCTTATAATCCGACTTATTGCACATTATACAAACAGATTATTATATAATAATTATTATTATATAGTCTGAAAAGACAAAATCATATTTTTATGATGCAATTGTACCTAATGATACAAATTTTTGTTTCGGTTTTGTGCATTTTCTGAGAATATTTACTATAGTAATGTATATATTTTTTTTACTTATCAAAAAATAGAGATTTCAATGAACATAAAGCACACCGATTTTTATAAAAAAGCTAATATTTTGACACGTGAATTTTCGATTGAAAATTGGTCTATTTTTTTAGTAATTAAGTCAAAATAAGGTGAAAAAATTAATATTTTTAATCAAATAAATTATAGTGGATTTGGGACATAAATAGGTAAGTTTTCACCAAATTTCGTAGAAAAATAACAATTTTTGAAAAAGATAAATAAAAAAAACCAAAAACTTGGTTATTTGAATTTTTCACATAAGTTTTGAGGTTATGTAAAAAACTTGTGAATTAAAAGTTGTAGATCTTTATTTTACCTACAACTTTGCCATATAACTTTTTTTCATAGGACTTGTAGTTTCACCGCAAATCGAGATAAACCATTTTCTCCCCTTAAAAGCCCACCCCCTCCCACTTCCCGAACTCAGATCGACCGTAATTTATTTTTCCTTTCATTTTTATCATATTCCCCTCCTTTTCTAATGGGTTTCATTCTACTACTATTTTTTTCCTTATTTGACCATTTTTTAAGCTAACTGCACTGGTCTATATTGTTCGTTAAAAATATCTGTCATTGTTCATACTTTACCTAATCCTTATTTTATTCTCAGATTTCAGAAAGCTTTTACAATGTATAATTAGTTTATGATTCCATTTTACAATTTACGATTAGGCCTATCTCACCTCGGTCTTTGTTTTTTATTTTTTGCTATAAAAAGAGTAAAGTTTTTATCTATTTTGTAGTTAATAGCAAAATTTATAAAAGTTTTTAAAAGTAAGTTATATATTTCAAGAATAAGGGTTTTAAAATTTAGTTGAATTACGAGTTCTACTTTATTATTAGATAGCTCTTCATATTTTATTAAGTAAAGTACTCAAAAATAATGGCAAGGCTTTTAGATTTTAATGTAGTTAAAAGCATTTTCAAATATAAATATTAAATTAATTTAGCCCAATGACCATTGATTGTTTATTTCAGACATAGTCGTAGAAGCCCAGGAAAGGTTTGAGGTGGAAATTTATTTCATAAACAAAGGTTTTTAAGGTGGAAATTTATTTCATAAACAAAACAAAACGTTTTTGCCTTCAACACATCTCTTATTACAGAAAAATTCCCATCAAACAGAACATTTTTTATTTTCCATTTGTTTACAGCTGACAAGTTAAATTAGGTGGCGCTACAGATAATTAATTTGAGGAATGTGCACGCCCCGACCGCGGCGAGACAAACAGAACGCAAACCACCGTCATAGGGCTGCCAGTTGCCGCTGCCTTGTTTATTATTTAATTTATATTTACTTAACATTAACATTACCGTAATCAACATTTCTATTTTATTGTACCGTTGCACTGTGCTCATTGACAAAAGTTTAAAAATCAGCAACAGCTGAGTTGTCATTTGTAACATGCTGGTAACAAACTGATAGCTTGCTCTTAAAACTTAAAATAGTTTTCAAATAATGAGACTAAATTGAGAGGAAATTGTATGTTTTTGTATGTTTTTTTAATCGGCCTCTACGCTCTTCGTACCAAGTGCTACGAGATTTATCAATTTCTTATAGGTATCTTTCTTGGTTTAATTATTTTAATTTAGTTTATTAAATAATTATTTACCTATTGTATTCTTAAAGAAGAACATGTTACTTGCTTTTAGAGGCTGAAGTGACACCCCTAAAAAGATGAAAAGCCGCCGCTACCGTAGATCTTCGAGGGTCGCGATAGAACGCAGCAAGTCACCGTCCTCTTGCCACGATGGATGCTGATCGATGCGTTCTCCATGTTGTGGCAACTCTACTGTCTAGTGAAAATAGACAAAATAATGTGATTTTAATAATACCTATAGAATTGAAAAGCTTTGAGCTTTATGCAAATTAACGAAAACTGAAATGTCTATTTTGACTAAACTATAATTTGCGATGATTACGGGTATCCATCCGGTCTAAATACCCGCCCAATGATGTGTGAGGTATATAAACGAGTTGGCGAAGTACGTAAATTAAGCGAACTGTTAAGAAAAATTGTTAAATGGTTTTTTAAAAATGATCATATTGACTTGTAATATTTTATATAATTGCAATTCTCTTATGAAAGTTTCAGTTCAACTTCGGCTTATCCCGTTTCTTATGATTGCCACAAAAAAACAGGTTATTCGCCAACATTTTCACATGTTTGCCTATCTCGTAAATAATGGAGAAAAAATTTTACTATTTTTTATTTTTGTACGCGCTCGGCAGTAACTAACCAATCTTGGCAATAGACCCATGCCTGCCCAAGCTGAGCAATAACAACCATTTGCATAAGAATTTTTGCTGTCTCTATCTAGTTCAAGCGCTAACATACGCCTAATCCCAGAGATAGGGCTCTTACGAATGGCACTTGGCAAGAGAAACTTGTAGGAATTATCCCATTTGGTAAAGAATATTTTATCCTTATCTCTCTTTTGTTTTTGATTACTATATTTTTCTGAGTATCTACCAGACGAAGATTCGTCATGGTCATTAGGGATGTGTTCCGCTTATGTTTAGGTAGGTGTAGTGATTATATTATAATATCCTAGAAGACTTTTAATGGGTTCTATCTTATGGCTATGGTTCTGTTGTGCCAAACGTAGAACGGTTGATGGACGGATGATTTAAACACAGGTTCACGGTAGTTAATAGCTTTCAACCGAAATAGCTGAAAAGAAATCTCCAGATATACTACGTCTAAAGGCGGAATATCACAATGATGTTGAGGCACAGTACAGATATCTCGCTGCATACAATTTGATACCATTTGGATGTTGGTACATTTAGATGCAAAGCATATTGAATGGCTTCATGTTGGCAAATGGCAGACACTATCTGTGTACACGGCGTGCATATCTACGTCTATACACAGCGCACATGCAATTTGTGCTGTTGTGTGTTGGCAATGTCGCGGACACACACTTAGTGGCTGTGAGTGGTCGTAGAGTTATGAACTTGTAGACTGGGCGCACTATAGTTATTTATTTACATACTTACATCTACTAATACTTTATCTGTATTAGTAGATAGATATTATTCATACAGTTACAAAATACAATAAAATTAAATCACATAAATAATTCATAATTTTAAAGTTAATTTCTAACATAAAATAAATATATTACACATCAAGAAGCAAAAACAAGGCGAATGTAATTATATGATTAAAATGAGTGAATAAGGTATGACTTTGTAATAGGTAATTATGTGGCAAAATCAGGTATTATTCTCCAGATTTCAATAGCCCTTTTGCTATGATTGATTTTACAACATGATAAGTGATGTCAATACTTCTTGCGTATTATAGTTAAATACAGGTCAAACATGATTCAATAATAGATTCTAAGCATCCTTATGACTACGTCGCAAGTCTCAGCTACTCGTAGTTCCGGCGAGGAGATATCCGACACGAACGATACGGTGCATCGAGAACACAATGATTTTCTAAGTGCGGGTCAAAAATACTGTGAAGGACGACTTGGGGAAATCTGAAGTGTGAAATCGATTCACACAGCCCCGTAAGCTATAACAATAAAACAAAGTCACTTTCTCTGTCCCTATATCCCTATGTATGCTTAAATCTTTAAAACTTCACAACGGATTTTGATGCGGTTTTTTTAATAAGCGAGGACTGGTCGCTAATTTTCATCAAAACTAATTCAGTAGTCAACGCAAACACGTTGAAGTTAAAAAATCATTGAGTTAAAATGACGATTTAAACTTGAGTATTTTACGTGGAGAACTTTAAAATAACTTTGAGGTTTTATGTTAATACGGAAAACCGTAAAAGGTCAAGTAAGCGTTTAACGGCAAAAACATAAGAGACAGTAATTAAAATAACATCTGCCCCAAAATTAATTCAAAAATCCAGCACCTCTCACTTCTAAAGTACTGAACTTCCCCTTTGAGCTAAACGGGGTAGTTACCCCAAAGGCCAAAGGGTAGTTTTTACCCCGAAGCCGTTAATTTCCGGGTGAAGCGCGGCTCGGCTCGTTGAAGTGTTGCCTGTGAATTTGAAGCTCTATTTTGGCGAAAAGGCAATTAGAATGTGTGTGGATTTTTTGAAGGAAACAAGGGATTGATGGAACGGTAGCCATGTTGGTTTTTTGTTTGCGTTTTTCACAAGTTTTATTAGTTTTATTCAAAGTGAAGTTGCGATTTTTCACAATGGCTTATTCGTCGTCTATTTGCAAATGTGTTTGCTACGAAAGTGTTTGATTTGTTTATTTCGATTTTCGAAAATTTATAATAGGTACCTACGTTTACTTTCTGGACTACTACGACTATTTAAAAAGCTAAAAAACTATCGGCCCAGGTGTTTTTGAGTTATAAAAGTGGCATTGATTTAGATATAGATATGTTTATTGATTTATGTATTAACAGACTAGAACTATACCTAATAGTCGAAGTATCAAAACTTTATTCAGTTTATTAATTTAATAATAATAATAATTTGTTTCCTAGTCTTTCACATATAACTAGTGGTTAGAAGGACTAAAATTATCTTAACTCATGTTAGCTATTTGTGTTAAGCACAGAAGAGAAAGTTAAAGAAGAAAATCTACGACCTTTGATTGCAAGTTTTTGACGTATCACACCTTTTCCCAACCTACTACATTTAACGTAGATTTATTATAGGCAAACTCCACTATCAACGCTTCCGTCCCACATCCTGATGATGGATGAACGACGTTTCCCTCCGACCCCGTCTTGCACTTGTTGTGGAAGGAAGCTATCATAATTCATATTGGGTTGGTTTAGAGTTTAGAGTATGAGCGCGGAGCGAAATTCTTAGTACAAATATTATAATAAATTGTTTTTAGGATTTAAAAGATAATAAGTGACTTAATCTTTAAACCTTATGGTTTGCAGAATAGCCTAATAGAATTTATAGAATAGGGTGTGAGTTTAAAAGTCCACTAAAAGTTCAAGAAAGTTCTTTGTAATCGTATAGTTTCAAGAAATCTAGGGAAGATCTCTGCCCAGCAGTGGCACAACATACATAGGTTCATAAAAAATGGTTCACTATTTTTTTATAACGAGGTCGATTCTAAGAACTAGAGTGTGAGCCAACCAAGTCGATTCAATCACCCTCTATTTATTTAGGCACAGGGACTTCTCTGACTTAATAGATTATTATTAATTTATTACTTACTTTTAGAATGGGTTCAATTATTTTTCACCGTGGATACGAACATTAGAATGGCCATTTAGTGGTTCTATTTAACCCCAAAATTATTTGATGTGAAAGTTTTTGACTTAGACCAAACGATTTAGGTAAACTTTATGCTCATTAGCCGGAAAACCATCAATCATGAAGAATTGAGGCTCCAACGCAAACTAATATAAACTACCAGACGATATTACGTTTATTTTCTTATAATCGACTCAACACAATGAGCCGTGATGATGAATTTTCAAAATCTAGGCTTATCTACTCCTATTAACTTTTGTTATGTTAACGTAACTATTTTAGCTTTATCAGAGTAGATAAGTTCAATGCATGTTCATAAGTTCAAAAACCTGGGGAAACAGCATCATCCACGTAAGCCCTAGGACGTCCTGTGCCTATCCTGTGTCATAAACATGAATCATTATTTTGAATATATATTGGAAGCGGTCTACAACTATTGTAATAAGGTCCAAATTGGAGTTATTCTGCTATCTGAGATCTCTACCTATAGAACAGACCTGATGGATACTAGACAAGTAATTTCAATTTGGTCTCTCCCTGTACCAAGCAGCCAGCTGTTAAGACAACAATTCCTAAAATCTTACCAACTAAGATATCCCTAGCAATTAAGGGAGGTTGGGGACATGTGGCCATCGCTGTGATATTAACCGGTCTAAATGAAAGAGCAAATGTGTTGCGGTCGGCTCAGCTGCTGAGAATGGCAGGAAAACTGGCGAAGGAAAACATTTGGGAATTAATGAGTCTGATAGAAAGTAGGCGATATGTTTGTATAACAAAATAGAATAAAGACATATTTTAATTTAGTAAATAACTCATTGTATTTTGTTCATGTTTTTCTTACATTAGAGCTTGGGTTCATAAGGTAGTAGCCCCGTGCTAAGATAGAAACTTGTGCTATGGGTACTTGATAATACTTTTAATAATGATACTATTGTTCCACATGATAGTGTGGGGGCGATTGAATAGACGCGTCTATAATAACAGGTGTGGTAGATAAATACCTAATCCAAAAGGCGACTCGGAACAAGATTCAACTAAATAATAATGTTAATGCTCTTTAGAGTCTTAAAATAAAAAAAAACAAAATATCTTTTATTTTCTCCGCTACTCAGTTTTCTAAACTTTTGCGGAGTCATCTCACAAAATTATGTACTCTAACCATTGTTTTATGTTCCCAATAAATATATATATTTTTTAAGTTTAAATGCATATAATGCATTTAAACTTAAAATAAAACATACACAAGACCACCCCGGGTAAATAAACCTGTTACCAACTGAAATTGTATAGAAAAGTAGCAAAGTACATGTTTGGTGTCGTGTATAATCAGAAAACACACTCACATCAACCCACACAAAAGGAGCCGTTATAATGGAACGACTCTTTGTATGAAATATCGAAAATTAATACCTTTCAGCGTACAATGGCGTGCTAACAAAATGACCCCTTCTGTTCGTCATAGGAAGTGGGCAGGGGTTAGTTGGCTGTTGCGCATTTTGGTTCTGCATATATCTGATTTAACTGACCACCAAAGTTGTTTCAACTGTGGTGTGATACTGTTTTCGTAGCTCTACAACTTTATAACTTATTTTTATTTACCCATACAACTCTAGTTAAATTAAGAGATGTTTTTCTTCCAACATATTTTTATGAAAGTTGTCTTACTCTTAAATAGTTATCAAATGTCGTATACTATTGTTTTGTTGGGGATTATAATGGACGTTCTAAAATTAACTTTATAAAATCAAGTGCGAATCAAATTGTGTAGTATGTATCTACCTGGTAATTATATAAACTTAAATAATAGGTATGTAACTTTCGTTTAAATAAAATTTTAAAACTAAACACATAAAAGAATATGCAAAATGAACTGTACCAAACATTGTAATCGAAAAAAGATAAAATACCCGTACATACATACTATTAACGAACACAGCCAATTTTAATTCCACAAATCACCATTAAATGTTTCCGGCGACTGACAAGAGAACTCCGAAGCGATAATACGCATAATCCATCATCGCCGTTCAATGCTCGTAATTTGTTTGTGAAACATATCATTTCACGGTCGAGTCGGCAGCGAGCACTAATCATGTAATGTCTTGTTTTTGTAATAAGAACCGCGGGGCCTGAGGTACCCTAACTCAAGATGGTGATGGGACTGTAATCAGTTTTGTGAGTGCGTGAAATATTGCGAAGAATTTAGATTGTTGTTGTCAAGTCATGTCTTAGAGTTGCAATCAAATCGGCATTTTTTTTTTTAATATTATTTCAGAAACGCTTTTCTCTCCTTTTATTTCATTAGCAATATATATTTTTTTAATTAATTAAAGTATAATAATTATGTAATATTATCTAATTTGTTTCTCGCTAGACGAGTGGTCCAGTTTATTCTAATTACAAAAAAAAATCAATAAAATATTACATAATTACCATTAATATAGTAATCCAGATTTTATATCGCACAAACACACCAGAAAGCATTTAGCATCTCCAAACTTGTAGTGAAACTAAGCAGTGAACAACGCAACAAACCGCTGTTATTAGGGACAGTTCTACATTCTAACAACAATACAGTCAAAGACAAGCTGACAGACATAGATCGATGGGTCTTTAACGCATCAATCGCCAACATATGATCCAGTTTTCCACTAATCATGAGAAATCCGACTCTTTGCTGTTAAGATACGATCTATTTTACCTCGAACGTTGATCTAAATTTGCGTATGAATGATGGCTGAAATTGGCGACGCGTAACGCAATTACTTTCTTTTGTGTACGAGTTTGATTGATCGGGTTAAGTGTTCTGTCAAAATAACGGATTAGGAAACCCCTTTGCGAATGTGAGAATATACAAGAGACACATTTGGTTGATTTACAGCCCAAACAGCAGAAAAAATTAACAATACATTTCTAATCTTCCTGGCAAGTTGAGTTAAATCTCAAATAAAGTGAAAATGTATTTTTTTATTAACTTTAGTATTGTAGATATAATGCAGCCGATATTGTTCAATGTTACCATTAAACCCTAATTAAATATATAAATAATTCAAAATGAAACTTGCTTGGTAACACAAATTCGTCGGCAGTCTCGATAGTAATAACTAATCTCTTAGGTCTGCCTAAGGGCACGTATTGGGGGTTTGTTTATTGTATTTACTCTATGGTCAGTGGTGGTAGTCTATGGTTAGATGATTACATAGACAGCACTTTGATGGGGGAAGATGTAATATAAAATGTAAAACTTTTGCGATTTGTTAACATAATAGAGGTTTTTCGCGAGTATTATTTACATACTTGTCCAAGTGATCTTTAGGATTTTATGCACATAAATGACACAAATCTTTAAAATCTATACCATTCATCATTCATAAGTTGGAAGCGCTAAAAAATCTAAAAAACTAAAAATAATCATAATGATAAATTAATAATTTTATTTACTTACCTTGTATACAAGATTTGCAATTCCTTTGCACTTTTAAAAGGTTTTTATCAGAAGGTTCGTTGTGTCCACTATAGATCCACAGTTCGCCTCCAATAGAACCCCGTAGACCTATCAATACCGTACGTGCTACGAGAGATCAGTAACTGATACTGAATTCACATATACCTGCATTTATGTGGCTACATGCTGCCTGGTGGGCACGTTGATGATGAATTATTCAGTCTATCTAAAAATTACAATCCTTTTGTTCGTATTGAAAATGTTCTTGTGTTTAGGTACGTGAAATTAAAATTATTATTTATTTTTTAGAAGTTTCAATTCGTAATTTTTAAGATCAAATCGTCTTCTATATTGAGGTGGTTGCACGTTTTGTCTCGGGACAAATGTTTGTTAAAAAATATTATTGTTGTTAATAAAATATTATCTATAGATATCAAGTACCTACCCATAACTCAAGCGTCTAGAACGGATAGGGGGCTAGATGTCGCTGTGTGAATTGTCCAGCAATATTTATTTATATTTATTTATTAATGATATTTAGAACTCATAATACAAGCTACTGAATATAGTGAGCCATTATTCGTTTTTAAGATTATAGGTTTAATACCTACTTATTTATTTAATATATACCACAACTAAAACTCTGTGTAATAATTTAAAATGTATGTTTGTAATAAAAGTTATATTTATTTATAGATATTCTTACACGTTTCATTAACTTTAGTATAAAATTTGCATGCTAGTGTAGCAGCATTCGCCATATATTTATACCTCGCCGGCCGAAGCACCCCGCGCCCCGCACCACTTAGAGGCGGAGCCTGCCGCACACGCTCGCTGCCTCAACGTGCGCTGGCGCGACACAAATATGGTTAAATATACGCACAATTTGATGAATAAAATCAGTTCTTATTCTGCCTACAACAACAAGTGTTTTCTTCCATCTACAATAACAAACCTTACCACAAGTAGGTGGAATAGGGTTTCGCTGTTAAACTGGTGACCCCTTACAAGAACGCCGCCTGGACCTGAAAATCCTCAAGGATGATGTCGCAGAATACCCAGATCTTCATCGAGGAAATTCGGAAACTAACATACGAAGTCGCCGCTCTGAAGGCATATCAAAATGAACAACATACATACAGACGCCCGTTCAACCACCGCGACAACCGCTCACCAAGTCGCGGAAATTCCAGCAACAGATCGCGCAGCAAAACCCCATCACCATACTGCTACTACCACCGCCGCTTCGGAGCTGACGCAAGAAGATGCACCACGCCGTGTTCTTTCAAGAAGTCGGAAAACTAGAATCTACGTCAGCTGAAGCGGGACCCGGCGTACGCGAAAATTCAAACCGCCTATTTGTCACAGACAAGAAATCGAAGCTCACATTCCTCATAGATACAGGCGCCAATATTTCTGTTTTACCTCCCGCCAAAGGACAAGAACAGAAAGCACTGAATTTTCAACTCTATGCCGCGAACAACACCACCATACCTACATACGGAGAAAAAACCATAGACCTCGATCTGCACCTACGCCGCCCATTCAAGTGGAAGTTCATCGTTGCAAAAGTCAGCAAACCTATCATCGGAGCTGATTTTCTGCAACATCATCAACTGATAGTCGACATCAAGAACAAGAAACTCATCGACGGAGTAACCAAACTGGAAACGCACTCTTTCGTCCGCGCCACGAACGTACCTACGATTCGAAGCATCGACCTACAACAGGAGTATCACCACATCCTTGCTGAATTTCCCGGAACTACGAGGTTAACTTCGATGAAACTCACCCCGAAGAACAACGTGGAACATTTCATCGAAACAACCGGACCACCGATACACTGTCGGGCAAGACCGATCGCACCACATCGCTACGAGCAAGTCAAGCGGGAAATCCAGAACATGATTGACCAAGGCCTATGCAGACCAAGCAAAAGCCCATGGTCGTCACCCCTACACGTCGTACCTAAGAAAAACGGCGACATACGCGTATGCGGAGACTACAGAAGACTCAACTCGATCACAGTACCAGATCGATATCCGATACCTCGCATCAAGGACTTCACATTCCAACTGGCCAACAAGAACATCTTCAGCACCATCGACCTCAACCGAGCGTACCAGCAACTGAAGACGCGTGAAGAAGACATCGAAAAAACCGCCCTGATTTCACCGATGGGACTTTTCGAATTCCCACGCATGGTCCCAGGATTGAAGAATGCTGGGCAAACCTTCCAACGCTTCATACACGAAGTTCTCCAAGGACTCGACTTCGTCTACGCATTCATCGACGACCTGCTAGTAGCCAGCCCAGATGAAACTACTCACCGTCAACACCTACGCGCAGTACTCTCAAGACTCGAAGAAAACGGCATAACCATCAACCCTTCAAAATGCATCCTCGGACAACCAGAAGTCAAATTTCTCGGGTACACAGTCAACAAGTACGGAATCAAGCCGCCTGCAGAAAAAGTCACAGCAATTTGTACCTATCCACTACCTACAACGATCGAAGAGCTAAGACGATTCCTGGGAATGCTCAATTTCTACCGCGAGCACATACCGAAAGCCGCCGAGATACTAGCACCACTACATGCGTACCTACACAACACGAAGAAGAAGGACAGAACAATCGTAGAATGGACCGATGAAGCAAGAAGATCATTTGAAGCATGTAAACTTGCAATACAAAATGCAACTTTACTCGCCCACCCGTCACACGAAGCGAGCCTAGCTATTTTTAGCGACGCATCTGACGTATCCGCCGGAGCCGTGCTGCAACAATACGTCAACGACACATGGCAACCACTAGGCTACTTTTCGAAGAAGTTCACCGACGCGCAACGCAACTACAGCACATTCGACCGAGAACTACTGGCTATCTACATGTCCATCAAGCAATTCAGAAAAACGTTCGAAGGAAGAAGCCTCATCATCTTCACCGACCACAAGCCGCTCACCTTCGTTCTTCAAAAAGCACCTTCAGCATCAGAAACACCGCGCCGTGCAAGACAGCTCATCTTCATCAGCGAGTTCACTACGGACATACGTCACATCAGTGGGAGCGAGAACATTGTAGCCGACGCCCTGAGCCGCGTACCTACAATAGATACGATCACCTGCCCCACAACACTCGACTACACGAAGATCGCCGAAGCACAAGAAAACGATCAAGTAATCATCGACCAACTCAGCAACCAAAATAACTTAACCCTGAAACAAGTTATTTTGCCGGATTCATCAATGCCGATTTACTGCGAGACATCTACTGCATTCGTTCGACCGTACCTACCAAAGGAATTTCGACGAGCCGCATTCGACGCAATTCACAACATAAGTCATCCCGGAGTACGTACAACACGCAAGCTCGTCACTCAAAAATTCTTCTGGCCTTCAATGAACACCGAAGTCGCATTGTGGGCAAAACAATGTCTACAGTGTCAACGCTGCAAAGTACAACGCCACACGCATAGCACGCTATCTACTTTCGCACCTACGGAAAGATTTCAACACGTTCACATCGACGTTGTCGGACCGCTACCTACCACACCGCAAGGACATCGCTATCGCTTCCTAGTCACGATGATCGACCGAGCAACGAGATGGCCCGAAGCTATACCTACGGACGAGACGTCAGCTGAAACCATCGCGAAGATAGTCTACGAACACTGGATCACTCGTTTTGGCGTACCTATCAAGATAACTACCGACCAAGGAAGAAACTTCGAGAGCCGCCTATTCACGAAACTACTGGACACAATGGGAACTCAGAAGACCCGCACTTCGCCATATCACCCTCAATGCAACGGCATGGTTGAACGCTGGCATCGCTCACTGAAAACCGCACTGAAAGCCCGCCTATCACTACATACAACGTGGATCGACGAGCTACCTACAGTACTACTCGGACTACGCGCTGCCGCTCGCTCCGACACACACATAAGCGCAGCCGAACTTACCTACGGATACAATCTACGCCTGCCGAGTGATTTCTTCAACGCACCAACACAACGCGAAGACATGGACGCCGACTACGTAAGCAGACTACGCGCATCAATCAACGCCGCCAAACCATACCTACTTACATCACACAGCAACAAGCGCTCCATCTTCGTGCACAAGGATCTACAAACGTGCGAACAAGTTTTCATAAGAAACGACGCTGTGAAGAAACCTCTTCAACCTACCTACGAAGGACCCTACAAAGTACTACGGCGAGATAGCAAGACCTACACACTACAACTACCAGACAGACGCTCCGCTGTCATATCCATCGACCGTCTCAAGCCTGCCTACACAGTGAACGAGGATACCTACGCACCGAACAAGGACATGCCACCGCCGAGCATCGCATCACCATCAGGCCAGGACACCTCAACTCCATCACCACCCCCACCAGTCAGCCAGCACCCGGTCACGCAACACCCACGTCAAGCCCCGTCTTCAATCATCAAGACAACTCGATGTGGCCGCCGCGTGAACCTGCCGGTACGCTTTCGCTAGGGGAAGAGTCATGTAGCAGCATTCGCCATATATTTATACCTCGCCGGCCGAAGCACCCCGCGCCCCGCACCACTTAGAGGCGGAGCCTGCCGCACACGCTCGCTGCCTCAACGTGCGCTGGCGCGACACAAATATGGTTAAATATACGCACAATTTGATGAATAAAATCTTATTTTATTCTTATTCTGCCTACAACAACAAGTGTTTTCTTCCATCTACAATAACAAACCTTACCACAAGTAGGTGCAATAGGAATACACTGCTAAACTAGTTATGTTAAGATTTGCATAAGAACGCGTCATTTTTTAATTTAATTATAAACGTATTTATTCTGTGTTTTATGTAAGTATTTTTGCACATAATTATTTTTTTGTTCAAAAGGTGCGCTTCGCTTTTGAATACATTTTGAGAAGAATTTTACATTTATTTTATGTACAATTGGCTTCAACCTCAAAATGAAAGTCGAGTTTCCCAACTGGTCCCCAAGCTATCAGTTAAAGCTTCAACATAAACCTCTGAATACACGTTTTATATTAAAACTCGATCATTGTTATTGTGTCTGAAACCAAGCGCCGCGAGCTATCTGAGTTGGGAATATACAAGGTGTTATGCTTTCGAGAATGTTTCTAAAACTGATTGGTATTAACCATGGGGCACAAAAAACTGTGTGGTGACCACCTAAGAATAGAAAAACCCCTATTTGACAACCTTATTAACGCAGCTAGCGAAATTTTGCCAGCTGGCGACGCAATAGGTTGCGGCTTCGATTTTTGCTTCGGGAATTTTTTTTCTACGATCTTCAATCGTTGCTTTTATTATATTAAATACCTTTACTTTGACTTTACGAAAAGTCATTCAAAAAATATCATCTCACTTAAAGATCATTCTGTATCGTGGGTACAACAGGCAATATCCGCGCTTCGGGCGATTGTTTCCGAATCAGCGCTAACGAACGTAACTCCATTTGTGATGGCTTGTGGGGGGAAATAGACGGGATATCGGGTTTCCTTGGTAATCACAGATCTGACTTTTGCGACCAAAAAGCATAACGCTGCGTCCACACGGAGGTAAGTTTCTCTCTGTATGATCTAAAACCGAACTTTTGTTCGCTCGGCGCTCTCAAATGTTCGGTATTAGCCCCAGCTTGTGTAAGATTAGGTAAGTGTAAAATTGTACAAGAGTTTTCAATAAATGCTTTCTGTATTCTTATTAGTATGGTTTATAGGTATGACCGCTTAATGGTGCTTATAATAATTTCGAACTCACAATACACCTAGAATTGAAAATTTATGAGTGTTTTATGGAAAAATCCTAAGAATATTTTCCGTGTTCGGAATATAACAAGTCTTATGATCTTTGGTACAACATTGTTGCAATAAATAGATACTTCAAATTCATATAACGGGCGTAAACAAGCGTGTTTAGTGCTAATTATGTATTACATTGTACAAAGTATTATTGTAATATATTACTTTGTAATTGCTATTATAAAAACAGTATTGTTCTTGCTCATAGCTGTTTATTCATTTGATAAGAAATAAACACATTGATGTCTCAATTTCGTCAAGAATTGATGTCCTGGTGATATCGGTTTCCTTTATGCGCTTACAAAGTAGAGACAATCCAATTTATTAAATGCCAAATTAGTATTCACTTCGATATCAACGTATAACAGCCGACAAATTCACCAATTTATCGCCTTAACGCACTCAAGTTGAGCAAACACACCGCTTAGCTCCAATAAAGTTGTTCAATGAATAAAACTTGTCCGATAACCATATTGCCGACGAAACATTCATTCGACGATTTAACCGCTCTACTGACTTTCTACAAACGCTCAATTTAAATAAAAAAACTCGTATTGTTATCCAAATGTGTTAGCTGCTTACTCGAACCGGTATCAAACGATCTGACGAATAAATAAAGAAAATTTAAACGTTCATTTCAGTGCATTGTAGCACGCTAACCCTTGAAGGGTTCCGTTGGTCTGGAGACCGGCGGGTCGGTAATGATCTCACGTCCCGCGTGCGTGGCCCGATAAAGGGTTAAGTACACACTAACAACCTGACCTGAGTCACAAATCCTCCATTATTATGTTATTGTGGGAGCCGTGTCGCTGTGGCCTCGAATTTACATACAATTTAACATGAAATGTGGCCAATAACTCATGCCGGCTGTTGCGTTATTTCTATTATAAAGTGTTGAAGTTGTCGTGCTTGGAAATAAAAACGGTTTTTTACACGTGAACTGTATAGCTGGTTGGTTTGTTGAATTAATTGTATCTTGAGTTCGAGTCTATATCGCAAGTTTTTTTTATGAATAATTTAAAAATGTTCCATAATGTTTCCCTTTTAAAATTGTCGTAATTTCTACTATTTATTATCATATTTTATTACTCACAAATTTACTTCACAGTACATACGTGAGTAATTCCCAATGTAATAAAAATAATATTCTTTAATGGTCCTATTATTTGAACAACAATGATAAACAACACCCTATAGAATTAAGTGTCACACAAGGCTTGAAAATATAGTTTTTAATTGTACAACTAAATATTAAAACAAATAGTAGGTACCTACTGCTATCTCACTGCAACTTTGTAGCTACCACTCTGTTTACTTTATTTTTTACAATTCATACACTGAGCTAAGAAGTCATAGTCATTATGATGTGTTGTTTGTTTATGATGATTATAAGATGGATTTGAAAAAGTAAATAAAAATAAATTAAAATAATTCTTGAATAGTAATGGCTCGTAACATCTCACTGCATCAATTATTTCAACTCGATCGATAATCGTATTCGCAAACAATTTAATCATTTGAAATAAATTGGTTTAAGTTTGCATAAACAAAAACACGCTTTGTGCACGCTCACCAACCGCTGCATTGTTGTAATCGATGAACAATCACATTAAACCCTTTCACGATCGACAAATCGATGAACGCGTCACTTCACCCGAATACGTATTTAAAAATTAATCGATGCGAGTTCATTGAAACCGTTGAATATCATTTATGCCCAATTAGCAGCCGGTGCGTGAATTGAATTGTTTGTATTCGAAATCTGAATAAATACCACAATATTTACGATAATGTCCAGTGTTGAATGGTTGGACGCCTAAAGAGCACAGCGGGACCCGCTCTAGCTCTCAACTCGAAGGGTTACCTTTGTATGGCGTTCTCATGTTAATTTATACCAAGGTGGTCTCTCGAACCGGCGGTGTAACAGACCCGATTTTAAAAATGATATTTTAGTGTTAATGCTATCGTTGAATGGATACGTCGGACAATTTATATGTGAATTAAGGATTATTTATGAGTTGTGAATGAAATAATTTAGGAACCAGTTCTGTTGGAAGGGCTTTTATTGGCTGATCAGTACAGATAACTAATGGTTTTATGAATTCGTTTTGCAGCAATTACGTATCTTTAGTACGTAATAATTATAGATTTTAATGCAAATTTTGTATAAATTTTACATTTAAATGCATATTGCTTTGGTAAATTAAGGTTGATTAAAACTTGTATAATTTTTATTTGAGTACTTATATTTATAATTTATTATACGTAGCTCGTTGAGTAAAACTCTAAGGCTAGTTTTATGGAGCGTATAATGGTTTTCTTTTAATGTAAGTCCTTATCCTAACTGATACAAAAAATAGCCATGTAAACGGACCTTTTCCCCCAAAACAGCCAAGATGAAATCAAAAATAGACCGACGATAAATTGCAATCGTCGCCATTTGTCCTGGTTGCAATTGAAGTAAGATTGAGGAAAGTGGTATAATTTTAAAAGATTTATATCATTATGTGTTTGTTTCCCTACAATTTTACATTAATAAGTCATAAATAAGTTAAGTCTTTACCCAGCAGGTGAAGTCAATTGGCGCAAGATCGAGAAGAATGGCCTCAACCAGCGAGTGAAGTAAAACTGTGAATGATGTTGATGATGATCTAGGACATAGACTATAGCGTTTCCTGTCGTCGATAAATCAAGAGATGTGGAACATAACGCCTCTGCTCCAATACGCTAATGCTTCAACTCGCGATGAGATATGGGGTACTGTTGAGGTAATAATTAGACTTGCTCAGCAAAATTTTTATCAGTATAACAACTTTGTTAGATAGTTAAGCACAAAGTCGTCCCAATAGAACCGATTATAAGTCTGAGTATTAATCACCATGCCCATCAACCTGGTGTTTTGGGTGATTAAGTTTACAGTAGATAAAAACTTCTTTGTTTACACCTTCACTTTCATTGAAAACAACCAACGAGAACATATTATTGGTTTCATCTTTATTTATCAAAATTTCTCAACATTTCGTGATTATAAATAATGGAGTATTACTTCATAGACTGGCACCACACAGGACTCAATATCCGTGATCACTTACTAATGAAACTATGTTGTTTAAAAGAGGTTATGTCAATAAAACTCATTTAAAAAAAAATTAAAAGTTGAATTAATTGCTGGAACTATTTTGTATTCGACGATTAACTAAATTAATTAATTAACAATCACAAAGTTGGTGACTTAAATAGACCGCAGTGTCGGAAGTATCAAATATTATTCCCGGACAGTACCTACACGCGTGTTCATCTACAATAAATCAAAACTAATGGATGGTCAGATGCAAATCTATTTATGAGCAGTTTTCAATGCATATTTTGCATGCAAGGTGCTTCTTACGTCATGGTACTTCAATGTTGCAACGGAAACCTTGAAGAAAAATATTGATACTTAATTAAAGCAGCAATCATAATTAAAACCGTAACACGTTTAACTAATTTACTATTTGTCTCCCCAACATAACTCATTATAGCTCTGGCGGATTTAGTATAGCAATCAATACGCTCACGAATTAGTACTGAATCGAGTCATAATCTTAAGTCTTCGTGTGTACCTATAGTTTGTCTGGTATGTTAAAAAGTTGCCAAAAGAACGTTCGATTTCTACCCAACAGTGAACACAGTGATAATGATGATGATGATGAAAACCAGCAACTACCTAATTTATTTTTGTTAAACAATTCATAAACTTTGCGTGTTTTCAATCAACCCTCGTAAAAGTATGTAATCTCGCACTGACAAGTAAATATTAGACTGTACTTTACATCAAAGTGAAAATTGTTATTAAGTCCTTGACAGATCTGTCATCAACCTGTCATTGAATCGATAGAATGGGCTGTCATTTGTCATTGGCATGTCATTTGACCAGGACGTAGCTGTCAGAGCTCTAGTTATTATGTGGTCTATGTTCTTGTATATTTATATCACCGGATATTTTAAAACCCTTTCTTATTTTGTCGTATGAATAATAAATACTCACATGGTTTGATTCCCGCCGAACAAGATTATTAAGGGACAAAATTAAATGTTTAAACGATATGTAGATAAGATACACAAACTTCGAGCTTTACAGATTCCTAATTAATAGTTTTTAAGCTGTTACTCTTCTGTCTCTTCTGTTGTATTCTTCAAGGTTGTTGTGTCTATTTTAATGTAAGTCGTGTGCTAATAACGAATTTCGTAACTAAACCTGCAAACTCTCAAAGCATCTATTCTCCGACCATTTGTATTGGTTTCTAAGCGTTGATCCCCAATTAAATCGTTCTCTGCTCATTTGGTTGTTTGAACTTAGCGTTGCTGTGAACCTGATTCAATCTCTAAAGCGATTCAGTTAGAATCTGTCCGTCAGTATTTCAGCGCATTCACGTGTCCCTCACAATGCGAAACGTCAAGATCACTTGAAAGGCGAGTCGGAGCAAACATCCGAACATCCGAACCATCAGCGTCAGACGAGTTTCAATCATCCTTTGCTGTAGGCGAAGAACGAGATGCGAGTTGGACAGAAGGAAAGGTTTAATATTATTTTTTTATTTAATTATCAAAAAAGTAGGTACATAACATGAAATATATATCTTCTGCCAAATTACAAAGCATGTTGGCAGTAGTTCTCACAGATAATACGCAAAAATGCACCTTATTACTTAATGTATAGGTATGCTTATTTTTATATCTTAATTTTAAATTCGATATATTGGTATAATATTAGTAGGTAGAAAAACTACTAAAAAACTACTAGATAAGATTATTATAATATAGACTCTATTTAGATTCTTACAACATCAGGAATAAAAAGTCTATAATATACTTAGATAGTATTTGTTGATATACCTTAGGTACCTACAAGGTCTATCAACTCCCCAACATAATCTATCAAGGATTATTCATTTTTAATTAAGTAAATAATTAGCTGTTTTACCGTATGTTCTGTATCGTGCACCTACCGCAGACGTTTCTCAATTCAATCGAAACTGCAACTGCATTTCCAGTGCCTTTGATACGTCCATCGCTTGTCTGTCCAAACGATTGTAGCATGCAACCATCCAACTCAGATCCTTCGTCACACGCACTGCCAAACAAACCACACCGACTCCGCAGCTCTACGTCCCCTGGTCGCCTTCATACCGTTTCAATTGTCAAACTGTGCCTCGTAAACAGAGGTGATAAATTAATGCACTAGTACATTAGACTCCCCATGATAATAAAACACACATTAAAATGTAATTGCTGACAACAGTTCTGAACCGAACTGTTCTATCGCTAAACTCACAATACGTTACTGAATTTCGTCGTCCGAACACATTTTTGGCGTTAGAATTTTTTGGAAACCAGCAATGTGTTGCGTTGTCTGGTGAAATACAGTCGTGGATAAGGTAATGGACCGCGTCACAGGGTGTGTAACAGCAAAACTCACTCTAGAGGGTAATCGCGCACGAAAGCGTGGAGTAATAAAAGTGGTCGTAAAATTGTTACGTTACGACGGAAGACGGGAGTGCATGGGATGGCACATTGATACGTTTACGTTATTTGGGTGTTAGTATTTTAGTTAGGTATGTGCTATACTGTTATGTATGGGATTTATGAGATCGCTTCTGTTGCTTAGTGCGTGACTTTTGTTTGGTCATTCTCAAAATAGCAAAAATAAAGATGGTAATTCAGTTCTCGTATTATAAAAGTAATACATTATTTGCATTCTTAAAATATAATTATAATTATTAATTTCTAAACCTGGTAAGTTAACTATAATATTTTACCAATGTACGCAATATAGTTTATACGAAGGTAAACAGGACAATTAAGGGAAAATATTATGCAAAAAATATAATTATCCCAGGCAGCCTAGCAACAGTAACTTAGGTTCTACCAAAGAAAAAGTATTTTATCAGCATTACATCCAAATCCAACTTTATTAAACCTCCACAACTTAGCAAACAGCTACCCCTTTACACATAAACTCTCATACTTTCCATTAAGGAGGTTATAACGGGCGTATCTCGTCAGTAAGCGGGGCGTTCAAAGGCTTTATCTCCCGTAATTGCTCGTAAGAACGGGGCTTTATAAGCAGTCGTGTATTTTACTGGTGGTACGGGCGTACTGCGATACGATTTTGAAACGATTTACGTAGGGAATTAAGTATGTATTTTGGGCTTTTTTTCTTCAATAAAAAATAAATCTATACATGGATCTATGAACCGCGTAATTCCACATTACCTAAGCTAAGATAATTGTTAAAACAAAATCTTTTACTGATTATTTTAATCTATATATTTTTTTAATTTAGGCCTTTTGATGACATAAATTTAAAGAGATGGAGTGAAACTATTCTTACGCCGGCACTATACGGCAGAATACATAAAGGAAATTCAACCCCTAATTATTTTGTATATAACGTTGATTTTCATTTAATTAATTAATTATGCGTCAAAAAATATCTAATCAATAATATTCACACAAGTACTTTTAGAATAAATTAAATGAAATTCTGTATTAAATCGATAATTAATTGGCATGCAATCGTATCGGCTGCATTGTAGCACATCTCTACGCGACAGTACGCAATGATTATTGAAGAGGCGATAAGACTTACGTACAATCACCGAGTTACGTCTAACCTTCTCACATTTATATCCAACTTAGAACATAATTGACTGTATAAAATCTTCTGATTTAAGCCTCCAGCACACCGGATGCGTATACGTACACGTAAGCGTAGACGTGCACGTACCACTGAGTTGTAATGTATGGGAATGTATTAGACAGGACACACCGCTTGCGTAACGTGACGTGCGCGTGCAGTGTGTCCTGTCACATACATTCCCATACATTACAACTCAGTGGTACGTGCACGTCTACGCTTACGTGTACATATACGCATCCGGTGTGCTGGAGGCTTTAGTTTACTTGGCAGAAATGCAGTCGTTTAGAATATGAAGCGGGGACAACATTAAAAGCTTGAATTAACTTGACTCCCGGTTTATTTAACTATTTACGAAAATACCAAGCAGTTCTATAATACAACCAGGGAAAATAATTAAGAATAATAATTAATCTTATTTATTCTGGCACACATCTTAACATACATTATCTAAACATCATCAGAATGTATTTATTCTGATGATGATTCTGAACAAAACAAAATGATGAGGTTAATTCGTTAGGGCCGAATGCGGACAACAATTCGGGACGAATGCGGACTTTTTTAATGCGGTCCGATTATCACGGGACGAATGTGGCCTAAATCAAATAAATTGACTAAATTATGATAATTGTCAAGGATCAAGTCAAAAAACTATATTTTCTCATAAAACGCGGATCGTATACGTATGAACCATCTACATAAAAGTTATCGTAGCTCTATGAACAGCCCTTTTTGTAATAAAAGCCCCATACATTCAAAGTTACCAAAAGAAAATACACATTAAAGATCTTTAACCATAGAATAAATAAACGTGAAAAGAGCGGTCCGTTGAAATACGTAGTTAACATCCTTTAGACGCTTTCAGCAAACTTTCAGCGTCTCCTTTGAAGTCCGAAACTAATGACGCGAACGAGATTGATCTGCAGAGAAGCGACGACCTGGCTATGGAAATAGACATTATACGCTCTTCAATCATCATCGATAGTGTTCTCTGTTCTTTAAGTGATTATGGCTTATTACTACGGAAATCTTTAGTAATATTATAAAGCTGAAGAGTTTGTAAGTCTGATTGTTTGTTTAATTGAACTTGAACGCACTAATCTCAGGACCACTGGTCCAATTTATTCATAAAAGAGGCCATGGGCTATATTGTATAAACTATCTATAGGTATGGAGATATCGTTAAAAACGGCGAGACGGCTAGTAAAATAAAAATAACGAGTACACCAGTGCCATAATACTTTTAATAGTCTTGATTGTCTTGAAATGAATCGCAATATAGACAAAATTAAAAAACAAATTTTAATGAAAGATTTAAGTTTCTCAAAACCCGGTAAATGTAGGCGTATTCATTAAACGTCTAAGTTGAAAATATTTATAAAGATTGAAAAGACGACGGTTCAATCTGAATCAAAACCTCCATTATTCTTACTTTATTCCTCAAAGCAACATTTCTTATTGCGAGCTAAATAAAAAGACCTTGAAGTTTTTATTTCTGTATTATAATAAAACAAACGTTATTCACGCGATAGCAATAACTCATTGTGATATTTCTATGTTTGTGTGAAATATGACTGTCATAACCTTGTACGTGTTAGGTTAATTTATGGCTGAATAAATCATTTACGAGATTTATTTTATGGCAATTTTAAAGATAAATTGTTTAATCTTTATGTTTAATATTAGCTCTAGTAACCCTGGCATATATGCGTATTTTATTCTAACTCTTTCCTTGAGAATGTCGTCAAATCCTTTATGGATTTGGTCCGGATATTTGGAATGATGTATAATTAGTAGGTAATTATAGAACGACGAATATATTTAGTACGACTATAAACTACGACGACCTAGAGTAATATTATTTAAGGTGGTTATTATTATAGTAATAAATTTTATTACACCTACACGTCTAAACTTTGTTACAAATATTCCCTACCCCGGACGTGATATTTGCCGTGCAACCAGAAATCGACCACAAATCACTCGGTCACCCTGTAATTGGTCATCGGCTACAGATTAATGTACAACGTGCCCAATAACCATTAGTCAAGAGTCACAATAAAGGGCCGATAACTCACGCTGGATTTATGCCACTGTCATAAACAAATTGTTGACAGCTGTCGCGGTATGTCACTTTGACATTTGAATGTCACCGTGACTTGTGGGTAGATGGTTGGGAGTAAGGATAGAAGTCATTTTATATTTGACGACCTCTGTGGCGCAGCGGGCGAAGGTCCGCCTGCGGCGCAAGAGGTTGCGGGTTCGATTCCCGCCTCGGAACAACTAATTGTATGATCTGCAAATATTTGTTCCGGGTGTCTGGGTGTTATACTCGTATATGTATATTAAAAAATAAAAATATCTATCTATGTATATAATATTAAGTATATCAGAAATATAGCACCCGTAACACAAGCTTAGAGCTTACCACGGGGCTAGACGTCGTTGTGTGAATTGTCCAGCAATATTTATAAATTTACCCCAGTTTACAAGTAAATTAAGCATTCAATTTCAAACATGAAATGGCCGATAGCACCAACCTCATTGCCTTAGCAAAGCCGCCATAAGTGCAGTGTTTTGAAAGGATTAACTAAAAATAATGATCTCTTGTTTTATTTGTGGGCCTGTGTGGTGTCATAACTTCAGCTAGTAGAAATAGAACTTTACGACTGACAGCTCACGTAATAACAATTTCAGAGGAGATAATTATTAGTTTCAATGCCTATAACTACCATTAGAATAACTTTTGAGATTTTCCCAAAGCTGGACTGTGCTAGCGGCTTTGAAGGCAAAATAAAATAAAATAATTGTGTTCACTTCGGAGCTCGAAAAAACAATGATCACGTCTGATTATTTCAAAAATATTTATAGTTTAAGCAGGCATTTTTGACAATGTGCGGGACCATAGTGCGATGATGAGAATTATAAAACAGTTACAGTTTTGTCTAAAGTAACCAATTTTCATAATTATCATCCATCTTGTTGGTCACCTTGATCACTTTTATGCTAATTTGATCGCTTATTGGCTTTACATGATCACCGAGTCATTTTGTCATCATCATTCCACACTGTATAATCATCCCAACCTACACATTAACAAGAATTCGCTCAAAAGCGGCTCAGCGACGCTAACGAGTATTGATTCCGGCCGGTTATTACTATGAAATCACTGAGTACAAACCGACATGCCAATTTCACGTAATAATATAGTTATAATAACAAAGCTGCAGTAATTTGTAGGAACTGCTGAATTATCCCTGTGATGGCTAGTGGCGGCACAATACGCTCGTAATCACAGATGTAAAGGTATGAAAAGTAATAATACATACCTACTCATTGCTGTTTATATAGGCTGGATTTAAATATACCTAAGCGTTAGTAGCAAAAAACATAAATAATTATAAAATTATAGTTACTTATAGTTACCTAAGACCAGTAACACACGCTTTGAGCTTAGCATTAGTGCTAGATGGGTCTGTGTGTATTACATATCTAGCAAAATATTAATTAATTACAATTTTAAACACAATTATTTGTAGCACAATCATATCATAGTTGTGATTAATATTAATATCAACGTCGAAAAATATCTTTGTCTTTCCTACAAGCTCTCTGTTTACAACTATACTGTGCCATAATGGTCAGTGGTCGGTGGTTTTGAAGCAAATTACACGTTGTCGAGCCCCAGGCGTTGTCTGTCCGTCTTATATTAGTATCTACTTAGCTGTTTTTTATACCATTACCATCCATAAACTTGATAAGTGTAATGTGCACGTGATTAAAGTTGACTGCGGTGTTGCCTCTGGGTTTAGTATCCTGGAAATATCAAGCATTATTCTTTGATGTTAGACTTTTATGAACTGTGGAATTCCGTTTTTAAATTAAGTCTCTGTGTCCCAGGAGAGGAAACTTATAAATGGGACAAAGATAACTTCTGTACGTGAGTTAAGCAATTCAAAAAAATTCAACAAATTTTTATCTTTTTGCGATTTAGATCATAACTAGATTACTAGGAAGTCTTTCCGCATTATAATTTATAAGCTTTCACGCTTAGGTATATTATCCGCAGAGACTAGTAATTCGCAAGATCTAGTAGGTAAGTACAGTTACTTGCAAAATATACCAAGTTTATATGTCGTAAGTTTTGTAGATTCTAAAGATTTTAAGTCTGTAATAAAATTAGGTACCTACAAACAAGTATTTACCGTTACCCATAAACAGAAAGGCAATTAATTTTAAAGTAAAAACAACTTAATCCATATACGATTAATTTTATACAATTACAAAAACGATTTCAATAAAACACCCGATAATAAAATTACAAAACCTGTAACGAACACTTTCACAAATAATCGATTAATGCCGTACATATCGAGTGGTCGATAAGAGTGGCGATATCTCGACAGAAGCGGGTGATAAAACGCGCCGTTTGTACCATTCATTACGATATCATTCGAATTATGGCGGGTTATTCCAACGTATCCAGTAGCTGATTGCGGTGAGAGGTACCGACTGCAGGCTCATCTGCTTACTTTGTACTTTTAAATAATGTTTTAATAATGTTCTTTACAAAAACAACGGACACATTTTTTTTATATATATTTTTAGAGTTAGTAGATGGCTTTGATCATTGTAAAAACCCAAATAAAAGACATAATTATTTAAATCACCATAAAAATGTTTATTGGTTTTAAGTATTGTCAGTATTATTTCTTTTGTAGTATTATATGTATAAGATAGCATTACTTTTCACAAACACCACCTACTTATTCTAGAAGGCCATAATCATTTTCACGATAATAGTTCATTTAGTTTACATATAAAAATACCTACTTTTTTTCCGACCCTACTAAGGTGTTCTCTATAAAGTGATCGAGCGGCGACCGGTTGCACTCACAAATGATACACTTTTGACAGCGGAGATATATCAATCAGATAACTTGGACAGTAAGATAGCATCGATTCAATGAGGCACCGATCTACGGCCGTTGTCCACTGTCCACTGCACGGCACGGACGAGACGTATACTATCTGTGTTTCCCCAACTAAGATTAGGTTAGAATATATTCTCATTTTGAATTTAGAAGGACAAACTACGATTTGCACTACAAAATGTTTGTTACGTCTCACAACGGCGCGGATTTTGCCAATAGAATCTACTTATTATAAATGGGTCTCGGTGATTTTGATTTATTAACACGTGCTCGTGTTTTAGTGAAAGGTACGTTAACATTAATATCTTAATAATTTGTGTATTTATATTTGACATTAGCAACCAAACATTACTTAAATAGCCCACCGTCATTTAATTCACTGCAACACCGAGTCCTGGATGGTGAAATAAATCCTTACTTTAACACCGTAGTCGTGACATCTTCCGTTGCTGTGCTGTGTCTTGCTGCGTCACACCGTTGCCGCATCATGCAATGGACAACCACCTATTGAAACAGTGAGCTACGGACGACAGCTTGTACTTTTACCGTGCCTTTTATAGCTGACGGGAGGTTAGCTACCTAGCTAGAATGCGATTGATGCGAGCGATAGTTTCTATCGTTGTATTTGTATCTTGTCTTAGATGCTGTCTTTAATTGTGCTGGCTGAGGTTCGAGCTCATTTGTTTTGTCATGGATGACATTTGGTTGCAGACTAATTAGGGTCCCAATGGATTCATCTATACTAATATTATAAAGAGGAAAGATTTGTTTGTATGTTTGTTTGTTTGTTTGTTTGTAACGAATAGGCTCCGAAACTACTGGACCGATTTCAAAAATTCTTTCACCTTTGGAAAGCTACATTATCCCCGAGTAACATAGGCTATATTATATTTTAAAAAAAATTAGGGATCCTTACTAAAACTCCAATAATGTAACATAAGGTGTAAAAAAATGACCTAAAAAATGTCTTACGTCGCGTGCGCTGCGAAAACTATTGATGATAGAACAAAATCATGTACTACGACTTTGCAGAACTCATCATTATCTACAAAAAATGTCGCGACAGCATATGTCTAAATATTATAGTTATGTCACAGTAAGCAGTTTTTTATTCTAAAATATTAATTTATATATGCCGCGTCTTGAAAGGGTCTTCATTTGTACCTTGGTATTAATCCTTATCCAAATAAATTACTTTATATTCAAGACGGCTTTAATACCTTTTTATAACTTTTTGAATTATTCAATTCGGACATTTCATTCGGAAGATATCACGAGTTTAAAAATGCAAGTATAAGAAAAAAGTCTAGAGGTTGTCGCTCACCGCGCTCAGCTAGCCAGCATGCGATGTAGACTCCATGTAAGCGTCACTGGGGTACGGGGGACGGGGGACGGGGTGGAGTCAATGTAGTGTAATATCCTAATCCTAACATAGGCTACTTTTTACCGCGGAAAAATATATGCTTACGTGGGAAAATTCGATTTCGATGAAATTTTGTATGTAGATAGTTGCAAATAAAAGTATATGGCGAGACAAAGTTCGCGGGGGCTGCTAGTTAATGATACATGGAAAGTGGAAAAAATATTTCGAAATTGACAATAGTGACGGTTTGGGAGTTTTTCTTTAGCTTTCTCGTTTTATATGGTGGATTTAGAATTATAATGACGTTTTATATTGAAGCAACAATTTTTTCCACGGATTATAATGTAGCATTAAAATAATAGTCTTGACAGATAAATAATCTTCTTTGCTGAGTGAAAATAACAATGCAGGGAAATAATGATAGCGCCGGCAAATCTACACGCAGATTTGAGTAAAACCATTACATTTAGGATTTTTACTGTAAATCAAAGAAGGCAGTGTTCAAAATTCTGGCATAAAATAATTGTCACGAATGTCACTATAATTCATCGTTTAATAAAAAATAGGCGAAAATTTCCTAATTTATTCTTCCTGTTACTTGACAGTTCAAGAGCAAAAGAGCTTTAAATATCACACTTTTGCCGCATGAAAATAACAAACTAATTTCGATAGACAGTTATTTTGTATAACAACTCAAGCGAGTTATTGAGATTAATAGTTATTCTATTGGTATAACAATTTATATTTATCTTGGACAAACAAACAAACGATACGTTCTCATTGAACCTATCATTATTAGACTTCCTGCAATTGATCTGTTCGTTGATTTATTCATATTTCTATACTAATACTATTCGCAACACAAAGATTTACAATAACAAGCTTTGTTTCAATAATGATAAAGCCGTAATTTCAATCGTCATAAACCTGATTCTCATATCATTCTAAACATGGTATTTAGTAGACTTTAAGGTTATTGATATAGAGATCGGAATAGCTCGATTTAGTTACAATTATTGCGAAGAGATTGTTGTTAGTCAAGTTATGTAGGACACTGAGTTTAATTTGACAGTTTCATTGATATGTTTGTAATAAATTGTTGGAGCTGTCAAAGTGAGGTCAAACGTGAATTATGTGGGCGCTAAAATTATAATTTGTAGGTGTATGGACATGATTTTGAATTAAATTAAAGAGTTGTTTATTGAAATATTTACAGGTAATAAAAAATTAGACAGACTGATTCGTTTACTAGGTCTAATTATTATTATTATTTGGACTATGTAATATGATCTATAGCAGTTCAATCGAGATCTTTCTTAGATTAAAGATCTTTGTCTTGTGTCTTGGTTGGAATTAGAAAACATCTAACGTAAACTTGCAGCAACAATCAATTAATTCATTTTATTTTTAATTCAACTTTATAAAGAAAAAGGTTTTGTTTGAATGCTCCGAAACTATTAGGCTGATTAAAACAAAATCATCATTAGATTCCGTGATGATCTGATCAGTGATTCTCATTGGTTATAATTTATAACATTGTATAAAAATTGTGTATTTTGTTCACATTTATTAATATTTTGTCAATATAATAATTAATAATATCAATCTCTGCTAAGTCTCCAGCATCCCAAACCAACCCTTTTCAACATTTCAAATGAACCTCAAAGCACGATTTACATCCAAAGACATCCGAAACAAAGAAATCACCATTCGACACATAAATTGCAGTCATCAGCCCATGAAATGATTGATCGAAGCCTCATTTATATGCACATACATATAAAATACAAAAGAAGACCGGCCCGACACGACATTGACGAACAAGTCGGGGACGACATCAATAAACCCTTAAAACTGACAAGATTTATTACTTATTCAATTTAAAACGCGGACGAAGCTGCCGTCTGCTGTAAACAATCCGGGGCGAATGATAGTGATGGACGTCCGATGGAATGCTATTTATAGTTTTATCTGTGGTCTTGCTTACAGAATAAACTTACAGAATGCTAGTAAACCTATAAAGTAACAGTTAATTCTACTTAAAAACAAGACTTTTATTGCAGCTTTCTGCTACTATAAAGAGCCCATCGAGGCTTTATGGATTTTCATTATAAAACATTTCTTTATCCATGAATCTATGATAAGTCGTGTAATGTCAAGAAGTATGAATGTATATGGAATGAAATAATACTGCCAGCCTATTTTTTCATTAGTGTCGTCAAAGCAACTAGATTTATATCCCTACCAAGATAGGCAGGAGTGCCTTCAGGTCACAAACCTGGTAAGCATATAATTTTTATATAGATTATACGAAATCCCGTAATAAGTTATATTGGTGAGTGTCGTGCCTAATAGTAGGATGTAATTTAGGTACATATATTTATGGGATAATAATGATTGTATGCGTAGAGATAATAAGCAATGATGTTTAATATTGTTTTAACGTGTTATGTTTGCTCTTACCTACGCCTCCAGAAACTGACAGAATTAACACAAAACAATAGTTTGCGTCCCATCTCTTTTAGGATGAATACCATAAAAATCTAAAATAGCCATAAAATTAAAAAGTGATAACCAAGACGCACTCCCGCGCATGGGATCAATATGATTTACGCCACAGAATAGCCAGCAGTAAACAAGGATTATCGTGAAATATGGCGCGTAACGAGTGCACGTGGCTAAATACGACTTAACGGCGATAAATTATCGTTACGATGTAAACCTACTGGAAATCGTTTAGTCAGTACCACGATGTTTGTGTTGCGTTAACTGGGCAAATCCCTTTCCGTTCTTGGCAGATTGAACTCAGGATGACTCGCCATCTTATCTTTTAAAATATCTTTCCTTGTAAAAGTTATATTGAGCGCTTAATCTGCCCAATATCTTTCTATCAGCAATTTATGCAATATATGGTCTTAAATTCCCATGAAGCGTTATTATATCGAACGTTAACAGTTAGAAAACATTTTAAAAATAAAGACGTAAACATGTTAAATCATAAAGTGTTTCGCACAAAGGCTCCAAAAGGCTTCTAAATCGCATTTCAAACTCAACTGCGCATCACAATTCACAAAGCCACCACCTGTCTTCAGGCAGCTCGGCAACTTTTTGTCGGCTGTCTTGCCAACTTGATCTATGCTCTTTCGTCCACATTTTTATCTTACAAAGTGCTCGGATAGACACGGAAAGAACTTTCAGGAAAATTCATCACCTTTGCGTCTACAAACTTCGACGTATGTCCCTTACAAATTTACAAAGCATCTTCAACTTAAGACTTCAGTAATAAGGTATAGATTTGTTTAGATGGTGTTGTCGGTTATGGTGAAGTGGTAGGATTAAATGAGGGGTATAAATGTATGAAAGTACATTAATCTGCACAGACGTGTATTCTTTGCGGGTGAGTTGAAATGGCGTGAAAATATGACTCGTTATTTATGTCTTACGAGAGATGAAATTCGGATGAATTCTCCTTTGTTTTGAGTTGATTTGTGAGATTGTTTGAGTTTGGATCGAGCCAATTTTAAGGCAGATTCCTGACTTTATGGACGACTGTTTAGTATTTATGCAAATGTTTATTCAAGTTTTATAATTTCATGAAATGTTTTTTATGATATAGGTACCTACATGTTTATGTTCCCAGGCTTTACTTGTATAAATGTCGCTTTCTCCGTGGTATTATAGTCTGATATTTCCAAATTCACGTATGTAAGATGAAAAAATTAGCCTAACTATCATGTATGTATGTAAACATTAATGTTAAAATAATTCAAATGGTCCATCATACCAAGTATTCCTACCTATATTATACTTCTTCTTTCCCTGTTGAAACCCTGATCACAAAGTAAACAGTAATAGAAATGAATTATGCAGCTAAAACGGAAGAAAAAAAACCGTCCCATAAAGCATGTTTTATTGGTGCAATCAATAAAGTTTTATGGCAACATTCAATAACATGAACGACGCGCCGCTCATGCGAATAAAGCAATAATTATGGAACATAAACAAGATTTACTGCAAGACTATGGTGTTGCCATGCTAGAAAACACGGGGAAGATATGGGGTTTTTGTTTGCAATTTACTCAAAGCGACATTAAATACGACGACTTCTGTGGCCGTCAAACAAGCATGTATAAAAGAAAGTGTTAATTACACTATTTATAACTCAAGAACGGCTGAAGTGATCTGGCGGAAAATTGGTAGAGAGTTAGCAAATAATAATAAATAATAATCCAATAATCAATTTATTGATAAAAATATTTAGCTTATACGACATAGGATTTGACCTTATATCATTCCGCGGGCGAAGCCATGGGGCGGAAAGCCAGTTATTTAAAAAAAAAATTACGTTTATGAATTAGAATTATGTACAAAATTGGCTGGTTACGCAATTTTTGATTATAGTGTCAATTTACACTTAATTAATTAAATAAACTCATTCTTGTTAATTAATCATCGTCTCACAAGAAATATGCAAAGTGTCAGATTGGGTTTTACGAATAGAACATTGCGTAACTTTTGATATAAATGATACCTATATCTTTATGATGTAACTTTTAATAAAATATGTGTTGGCTATTATGCGATTTGATGCGCTCAATGACGTTGCCTATAATTGCTTTACATTTGCTTGCGAACGCTCGTGATGAAATCTATAATAATAAAATAAAGACTGAATAGCAAGATTTAAGATAGAGACAAAATTATGCTGTTTTCCTATAATAACTGAATCAATTAAAAATTTTAGTCTAAAATTCTTCTTTTTTGGAGAAAAGGCAAGCTAAACCTCCTTCCTCTTCATATTATTTCATTCAAGTAAATACGTCCTACTCACTAAACAGAGATAATATTATGACGTTCATGGCTTAAGCACGATAATAAATTCGTACATCCCTAATGTGATTCCTGCTCTGCAATAAAATAAATCCTACTTCCTTCCAGCGCTGAGTTACCTTCTAATCCGCGGGAAGTTAATAGTTCGCACGTGTCGAGTTATATGTTGTACATATCCAAAGAAAACATTGGTTTCCGATGATGCATTATTTACGTTTCCACAGCTGGGACACAGGAACTTCTCCCTTGACGAGAGAGATAAGCCTTAATTCACCACGCCTGGCCAAGTTTATGAGTTTTTGTTAATTTAAGCTTTGGTGAAATGTCATAAGGTATTTGAATGAATGAAAAAAATTATCAGGTTTAGATGAGTGTTTGTTTAAGTTATGGATTCCACTTTTGATATTTTTTTGTAAAAAGAAGATAATTTATTATTATAATTATTGTCTTTTGAATACTTCCTACTAAAAAACTAAACTAAATCCCAAACTTATATTTTATATTAATTCGCTTATAACTTTTATTTAAATTTATGAATTAAATAAATAATAATGAACACGATCTTTTAGAAAACTATCTTTTTAAAATCACAGTTTCAACCAAAAAATATCTCTACCCTCAGCAGCGACAAATAATGTCCTCTTAATACGAACACCTTAATAATTGTCAAATAAATTTGGAGTAACCCCGTATTAGGGGTGTACGCTACCCGGGCAAAATGGCGGCCTAATACCGGGTCTCTGACACCCGGAAAAAGCGACGTAATGACGTCGTAAAGATGGCTGATGCTGGACCGTTTCGAGCCTCCAGATTGTGAGATTAGAAATTTGTGAACGCTTGACCAAGGCGGAGTCATGGGTAATACAATACCCAGTGTTGTGGGTTTATGTCTTGTGTATTTGGGTTGATACATAGATTATTGATATTGAGGTTCTTTTTGAGCACCAGACTATTGCAGCAGTTGGTAGCCACGACACTATTTTGATTAGTTATTGTATAATATAGTATACGGTAGTTAATTTAAATACGTAATTGTATACAACAATTTGCAGTAACCAGTCGTTCCTAATTAACCACAGTTGAATAAACTTGCGGTGTTAATAAGTGCTAAGTAAAAGATAGACGAAAAACGTGAAGTGCTAATTCATGTCAACCCAGTGCTTAGTTTAGTCATGGTACGAATCATAAACTGATACATACAGAATTTATTTCAGCCTGCAGGTAAAAAAAGAGTACCTATCTTATATAAAAATGTAATAAAAAATGGTGTTATTAGGATTAGGTCAGCAATTTATAAAATGCTGCAAAGTTTCTCAATCAAAAAATCAGCATTGACGATTCTGAATATTGGCAATATATTATGTTTTATCAAGGAAGCGTGATTGCCTTTTCTGCAAAACAATTTACACTTAAAAAATATTTAATAACATTTTGTAAACGCTTCAGTTACAATCTTCCGCCGCCTCGCGCCATACATCACCGCGAGTAAGTAAGCGCTAACTAACGCTAGGAAGACGCGAAAGCAAAATATTTGCGCTGCAACCACTTAGCGCTTATCATCAGAATAAATCTCTGCAGCGCTTATTTGTTGCAGCAAGCGGTGATTTGGTACGCGTGCTGGTAGGATTAATTGAAGCGCTGTTTGCGCTGGATTTAGAAATATGCTGGAGAGAAAGACTGGATTGCTATTTTGATAGGCATTTTTATGTTTGAGTGCGATAGCAACAATATTTAGTGTGTTAGTAACCGACTTTCTTATTGTACGAGGTTATTGGAAGTACACTAACAACACTAACTATGTATTTTTGAGTATGTGTAGTTAACTAGGTATTATATTATTGGAAAATCAACAAACTATTATGAATGGAAAATCAATAACACCTCCCTCCCTTCCTAAACAGAAACAACAATGTTTTTAAGTCAAACTATTTTTTTATGTTAATTTCTACACCATTAATATATTTCTAAGATTTTGTAGATGCCAAACGATTCTGTAAATAGCAGCTATGTTTTTTATAACTTTAGGATACATACTTTTAGGGTAAAAAAAATTGATTGCATTCTTGAATATAATTCAAATAAATATGAATTTATTTAAAACTAAGTAAAATAATAGTTATCCGTTGAGCCAGCCTAAATTTAAGAGCGAGAGCTAAACACACATAAAATTACCTAACCAAAAACTCGAACCACCAATCATAATTCTGGCTAATGCCAACATGAAAATTGCGTTCTTAGGGTTGAATCGTATTTATCAACTTGAAATAAAACTAATTGTGGTCGTTACAATAACATTCAAAACTAAGAAGTTATTGGTTACAATGGGACATGGGGTGTCTTTATCAAAAAAAGAAAATAAACTTTTTTTGTATGTTCAAAGTCTAAATCTAGTATTTGGATGGAACCTGCGCTAAATTAATCGAAATTTTCCAGTGTCAAATGTTTTAATTATTTGCAAAATTATTAAATTGTTACTTGTGTGATCGCCATTTTCGTGCAATCATATTCTTCTTCTGCTAAGTTTATAACGAAATAATTTATGTCTTGTTGTTTTTGGTTAAAACAATTTTGCCAATGTTCAAAGTCTTATGGCTGTAGTCCAGGTGACAGTGACAGCCCTAATCCGGCCGAAAGTAGACGAAGCCAGTTTGCGCGGGATTAAGAGAGCGCCATAACATTTACATAGGAATGGCTCACACAGATACATTTTTACTGACCTATTTCAGGAGTGTGTTTACTGCTTGTTTTCAGGACTGGCTGTTTTCATCTTTGGAGTTTAAAGATCGGGATCTCTCGGATGAGTTTTTTTTTAATAATTAGGTATGTTTTTATTTCATTTCTCCCGTACTAATAAGAGTATTAGATAAGCGAGATACGTTAATGAAGGTTTTCAACAAAGTTATTTTTAAGTTTATTTTATGTAAACTTTTCATATTGGTAATTGACCTTATTAATAATAAAGTTTATTTAAAAATATTTTTGAATAAATGTATTATGCCACACAAAGCTAAAGGAAAAATAAACCCAAACAAATAGCCCCTAAATCCAAAGTAATTTTCCAAGCAACACTAGTAAAACCGCAAAAACTAGTCTATGCCAGTTTTAACCAGAATTTAGGGGTCAGTAAATTACCCGGGTGGCAATTTAGCGACCCGAATCTGGCTTACAAGCCGCGCATTAGGTCCGGATTTCACACTCAGATAGTTGGTAGACAATGTGCGGAAATATACTTTTGTGTTTTGTATGTTCTATAGGTACATAAGTAGGACTTAGGTGAATTGGCTATTTTAGAGCACAACGCAAGCATCAATCAGTATAATTACTTCATTATTTTACTTTTATATTTATTATTTTACCTGCTTGGTAAGCCTGATAATTATACCTCATCCCCAATACCTATAATGGGTTTTATAAGTACGGCCCGTGTCCAATAGCGCAAAAAAATGTGATTTGGTAATGATAGCATATTACATATTTCAATCAGAGCATTGTCATTTACGCTGAAAAACTAATTGAAACACGGGTAAAGTCAGAGGCTAGTAAGCTAGTCGGATAATAAGTCCATGGCAGCAAATGCCCATTAAAGACCGACCAGGCTTAGTTCAGAGTCCAGCTAATATATTGCCAAGTATATTGAACAGTATTAAATCTATAAATCTTGTTGTGGTCATTCTGTGGTGCCTCCCAAATAATCCGTGTTCACTTAGTTTAGCAACTCTACTTTAATTCCAAAAGTCCGGGGTTTGAACCAAGTCTTTAAAGCAAGGGCCCTTGCCCTAAAAAAATGCAATTGATTTTTTTAATGCTACTTCAAACGTTTGTAATACCATGTGGTGTGTGTGATGCATCCGATAACAATATTTTTGTAAGATGGTTGGTGGAGTCGAACAGATCTCGAAATAAAAGCACAGGTCTGGCTAGCTTATTAACTAAGACTTACACAATATTTATAGTCACTTCCGGATAGTAAATAAAAAACTACGCCTATTTTGTCTGAAATGCAGACAAAAATGGATATTACTATTTCTTCTCACAAAGTATTTCCGAACTTTATAACCAAACCTCCCCAAGGTCTCAAGCAAGCAGCGCAAAACCAAAATATGCCTTAAATCAAAACAATTAAAATAACAAGGGGATAAATTAAACAGTACAAGACAGGGACTATTAGCCCAAACCTCGCTAATTCAATTAACAGCAACCGTCCCTTTTACCCGCAGACTTAGATACGTGGCTCTCTCGGTTTGCCTTCTCTATATAGTTTGCATAGATGTGAAACTTAGTAAATAGTTAAACTAAAAAGACAATAAATTTACTAAGGGCGCTTTTTCATGAGTGCTTTTAATTGCTTTGTCGCTTTGGATATGAAACGGAAGCTAAAATAAAAACCTTAAAATATTCATGTTGAGATAAACGGGTAATACACGAACCTTTGTACTTGGTAGAACTTCAGGACCTATTAATATTCAGTTTACAAAACAGACACAAATATAAAAAAAATGTTGCTTTTGCCAAAATCATGGGCGCTGAGGCACTGAGATAGTGTCGAAAATCCAAGTGCTGCGCGACCTTCGGGATAAAAGTCGAGTGTGCTCAGAATTAGCCAGAACCCTTAAA
The DNA here is from genome assembly GCA_963691955.1 of Chloroclystis v-ata. Taxonomy (NCBI): domain Eukaryota; kingdom Metazoa; phylum Arthropoda; class Insecta; order Lepidoptera; family Geometridae; genus Chloroclystis; species Chloroclystis v-ata. The sequence continues at coordinate 625,670 of OY829902.1, read as the reverse complement.
AATAAATGTCACTTTGACTTGCAATTTTATTACTTAGGAACGGTTGGAACCATTTAGTAGCTTTTGGTTTTAAAATAGTAGTAGCGCAGGGAAGGTTTAAAAGGTATAACTGCACCCGCGGTTAGATCAGTTACTAATAAATAAATAATTGCTTATAATAAAAAATGAATTTCAGTTCTAAATTAGTAAGTATTGCAGTAATCTCCGGAACGTTGCGGCTCCCCGGCAGTTAGCGCGCCCGCACGATGTCCCCAGTTTACTACACTTGTAACTATTGCGGTTAAGGGTGTGTTACTTGTGTTTAGTTTGAATTTAAATATTTAACTTCGATGAAAATGTTTTAATATTACTCTTTATAATTTACTGGTTGACCCACAGACAGTTTCTATTGCGTTTTTTACGTTATCTATATATATACATATAGTTTATTCCACATATATCATAATCATATCACATACATCCATAGCCCTTTTCTCGATAAATGTACTATAAAAGACTGATTTTTTTTTTAATTGGACCATCGAGCGGTTCCTGAGATTAACGATTATCCAGAGCTTTGGTTATTTAAATAGCGTAATAAAGTCTAGTGACTGGGCAAATTTATCATCTTCTCCAAGTTTTTAGGAGACGTTTTAGTAATTCGGCCTCTACGATGTTCGTAGCAGGTGCTACGAGATTTGTCAATTTCTAATGTATTTTGTTTGTATCGTTCCAGGTTCTTTTATTCAGTTTCAGTTAGTTAGGTACACAATATCATAAACTTCTCCATAAAGTTGGACACTATGTTTAAATCGACTGTTCGGCTGTAGAAAACTAATAATATACGACCATGTAGTAGGAGTATGAAATTTCCTCTATATGGCCACGCCCCCTTGTCGTCAGCGCCTCTACTTCGGTATCAATCACTCGTTCCAGCGCCTCTACTTCGGTATCAATCACTCGTTCTCGCCACTTACAGTAGGTTTCGCGCTTTTTCTGCGATCTGTCAGATAGACGTTATTTATTAACTGATGGTCATTACAGACTCGTTTTTGCTGGACCTTAGAATGCGTTTAGTAATGAGGTTGAATTGGATTATCGTTATCGATAAAATTTTCTCTGAAAAACAAAGATTAATTAAACTTTATCGTCGATGACTTTAACATTTTCTTTTTTGTTTGAAGTACTATATTTATTACTAGGCTAATTTTAACATTTAAACGATTAAATGCTAGAAAAAAGGCAAAAGAGATTACAAAATGGGAAGGTTCGGTTACGCTTATATATTTTTGATCAAATAGAAACTAAACAGATTCTTCTAAATTTTCAGCAATTCTTATTTATGACTTTGTGTAAGGCAGTTTGTAAGCGAGAAATTGGCTTTGAAAAACAAACTATTTTGGACGTTCATTTAACATACATTTCATTAATACTTATAATCGCACTTACAAACTGCCTTATTTAACACGTTAAGTGCGAAGCGAGGCCTAAATCACCCCTGATGCAACTTCCCTGTGGTGCGGCAAGCAAAAAAGTGAACTTCTCTGTCGTGCGAATGGCATAGCTTTGGTTTGGTCCAGTGTAGGAAAGAGATAAATATATATTTGAGATCACTAAATGGTTCCGGACTCGGTGGTGTACCTACCTTGGTACCGGATGTCTTAGGCCTCGTGCCGCACTGAATTAATATAATTTTAATGCAGTGCGGAACGAGGCTAAAACGTCCCATATCCCCCCTGACCTCGTACCGCACTCAACACGAGCTTCCCGCGACCAGTGTTGTGCATCACTTCGATTGGAGAGCACGTCCTTTTACAGCGTTAATGTTAATTCAAGTTCTAATAATTGTATTTTTAAAGCCCGAGGCAGAATAAATAGGACAGTTTCTTTTCTACTTCTGGTTGCCTTTTTTTCTATTCTGTAAACCGCATTAAGATTTTCATATACAAATAGAAAGATAAACCTTATGCATAAACCGTAATCCATTATTTTCCAATAATAAGTCTGTAATAGGTGCCTCTTAATGGTATAGAATGGAACGCTTCGTGCGCGAGTCCGACTCGCACTTGGCCGGTTTTTTTTTCTTTATGGCGCCTTCAAGCACAATTTAGATTATTTAAAAAAAAATGTATTCTTTGATAGCTTTGTGTTGTTTTGCCAGGTTTTGCCCTTAAAACGATCTAATGAGATATAATTGATCAAAATCGGTCAAGTCGTTGCGTAGTTTAAAAACGTCGATATTATTTTTCCCATCACTAATCGCAGCGAAAATTTGCCCTATTTCAGTGCGTTACGAGGTGTATAAGATCCCATATTTTGTTTTGCTAATAATTCGTAAACTAGCCATCAGATCCCGGGGCGACGGTGGATTAGGGTTCATCAATTCACTGTCTATATCAATAAGGACCAAAATTCTCATTTATCTTTGATTTCGCGCCAGAAAATGGATTTTAGTCTGTAAAAGGAGGTGGGGTCTAATAGACCGCGTGTCGCCCTAACGTCTGGTCACGGTACGGGCCGATTATACCTCGTGCCGCAGGAACGGAAAGTATGCAAAAATTGGTGCCGCAGCTAACGTGTTAAATACTTGTTTGGCCATGTGTCAAATTCTTTCGGATTTAAATTAACAGCAAGGGCCAGGTCCCAGTAAACGCGCTACTTTTAGCATCGGCACTTTGCGACCAATTTCATGTTGTCTATCGCTTTCGAGTACGTTCTTGCGACATTATGCATCTACATATGATATGAAATGCATTTTCTAGTAACTGCTACAAAATACTATTTTAACTGAATACATTTTATTAGTGTTTGTAGACCGTTGTGGCGCAGCGGGCAAAGATCCGCCTGTGACATTTTGCAGTAATTAACAAACATCCTATGTCTAAAAGAAATATGATGATTATAAAAGGATCCATATTTTCATCAATCTCAAGAAGTTAATTTAATTATTTCGTACTGTCATGTTTTCTTAACGATCTTTACGTTCAACTAAATGTCGATGTTCGATTAAAAAGTAGCAAGTCTGCACTGAGGTTGTAACACCATTAAAACACCCTCTTACAAAAAGCTAATTCCACTTTGATGTAACGAAATCTGAAAGGCGAAAACTCAAATTGGATCCTGTCATTGAGGACGGAGCTTGTTTATACATGTGTCTCTTTTCTACGCGTGTTGGTGTGGAATAATGAGCTATGTGTTTTCACTTCCAATTTTGAAGCCAAATAACTACATTATCTGTCAAACATAAGTTCGATACCTAATTGAGTAGATATTTTAATTATATCTACCATGTCAATTGTATTTATTGTAAAAGCTTAAATTTTTGATCAAAACAAAGGGAAATCAATTAGAAAACATACAGAAAATAGTCATTTACTTTGGTACTAACTATTATATTTATGTTTACCTACAGATAGTTGACAAAATAAAGTTTTCTCGGTTTTGAAAGATTGGGTTCTTTCGCTATTGTTGTATTTAATTACAGAATAAAATATTTAAATAAATTAAGAAAGAAAAAAAGAATTACTAACGGCGCTTAACTTCTTTAACCTCTCATCAAAAGAAAAAAACGAACAAAGTATAGAATTATTTTCAACCGAAAAACATGAACAAGAGTGACGAGGGGCAATACACAGCCACTGAGGGGAGTGATAATATTATATTTGACAGGGTAACTCTGACAGCGTCAAGGCAATCTCATTAGGTATGCAAATGAATGTGGAATGAATCCATTATTTCGCAAACAAGCCGGGATACACTTCAGGGCATAATTTAGAGGGGAAAATAGTGAGGAGTGAGTTGATTGAATTTAAAAATGAATTGTAAGGAAATATAATTGAGTTGTATTTATTAACTGTTAATGGATTTGTTTGACAGCAGTGTCGTTCTTTCTAGTATACCAACTAACTTCAAATGCAGTCGTCTTGATGACATCCACAGGACGAAATGGGGGTGGTACTATTTTAGGCATCCACCACACAGCTTTGATTTTTTGTTTCTACGCGCGAAGTTAATAAAAGCTTATAGAAATAAAATAAATACAGAATCGTCCAAGTCTACTTTTTGTAGTTGATTTTGTCTTTGATTTCGTATAAAAGAATGTTTAATCTGAATTTATTTATGTAATCTGACTCATTCAACAGATAAAATTCACATCAACAAGGGTTTCATCAATTCTGTGTGATTTCAATCGCATGAAAGTGAATCTGACAGCCACAATCATCGCCTCGAGCTGAATAAGATCAGATTTATAATCCTATTGGAATATAATTATTTTTGTACAAAGGGACGGGTTTTTTCGCTTCCAATTGTTACTACCAAATCATTGAAAAAAGCCGTGTTATCTAAGGTGTGACTTTTATTTTGAAGGACGTTGGTTCAAACCTTCCAAGAAACTCTGGATTTTTGTACTTGAGAAGATTCTGTGCTTTAAAAACACGTATTTGGATATAGGAGGTATGTGGATAACGTTAACAAACGCTAGCGAAGCTATCAGCGGGTTGGCTAGTGCTATATAAGGTTCAGTTGGGGAGACCCGTGCTCAGAGTGGATTGTATTATGAGTTGGTTAGTTGTTAGTATGGTTTTGTTTATACCCCCTTCTGAGTCTTCTAGAGGCAAACACATTTCAGTAAGACCAGAATAATAATCACGTTAGCATATTTTCGTGCTCAAGGAATATTTATTGGCTTAAAATTGTAGTCATACATTATGTATGAAGACGGTAATTACTCGCCTTGTGAACGTACATTGTAGGTGTTTTTGTGTTGTGCTGTATCTACTTAGAATTTAAATGATCGTAATAAATTGGCTGATACTTGTGTTTCTTCTGAACATTTTGTAAGTTGGTTAGAAAAATGCTTTAGCGATACATTATAAAAGTACAGCTTAAAGCAAATTAGGACTGATTTGCCAATATTATAAATAAAAAGAAAAAGAAAGTTAGTTTTCTCGAAAAGTAAATAAACGTTTCGTTTATATTTAAGAACGGTATGATTATTTTTCTTACTCTATCATGGAAAATAGTCAACTAAAATGAACTTATTAACTATATTATTAAGGTTATATTAAGGTTTGCATTAATTTTTCCTTGTTATTAAAATATGTATGTAGCTTTTGTGTTGGTTAAACAACATACGCAAGAGAGCAAAAATTGCTATGTTAATGATACTACAAACTATTTCAAAACAGGTCTTAATAATACTATAATCAATTTTAATTGATACCTAACACATTGATTGAATAATCACCATATTTTCTAGGCGGGTCGATGAAAAAGGGAGGTCTTTGCCCAGAAGTGGACAGTACGGGTAATTAATAATGATAATAATAATGTTTTACTACAGACCGAGTTTAATAATTTTTGAGATAAACATGAATATAAAAGATAGAGTTCGATAATGTTTTACTGAATACAATATTCGGAGAATCCTAGTATGAACAGACTCCATGACACTTCACTTTGCCGACAGAAGTGATTAATTCATAGCGGGTCGGCGCGGCGGGGTGATCTTCCTTATGAGGGTCGGCCTTCTGACATAAATCATTATCATCTATGATGACTGGTTGAGGAGTCCGTTCATCAAATTAATATTTAGCTAAGCAATGATGAATTATAGAGCAAATATTATATTAGGCCGGTCAATTTAAACATTCGGTGTTACATAAAGTCCCAACAAGCTGAATTTGCTGTGAAATTGTTCAAAACATAATTATTATCAATGTCTAGAAGTTCCCCATCATTCCCCATTAAGGAAAAAAAGTTATTCAAGGTCAAAGCTAAAAAAAATGAGATTTTCGCAATTTTCAGCAAAACGGTAAGTTTTATCATAAAAGTACCTGAGAACTAATTGTAGATCATAAAATTATCTATAAAATGTATCAATACTTTTTTCTTACAAGCCACCGTTTCTGAGATATAACGATTCAAAAAGTTACTAAAGTTGTTTTCAAAATGAAATGAAATGTTGAAAGCGATGTATTGCATGATACTTTGTCGGAACGAAACGAATCCTCCATTGTTTGCGATTCAATATTAGAGCACGACCGGCCTTGACAATTTGTGCATGCCAACTTTTATAACTTTTTGAATCGTTATATTTCAGAAACGGTGGCTTGTAAGAAAAAAGTATTGATACATTTTTATAGATAATTTTATGATCTACAATTTGTTCTCAGGTACTTTTATGATAAAACTTGCCGTTTTGCTGAAAATCACGAAAATCTCATATTTTTTACCTTTGACCTTGAATAACTTTTTTTCCTTAGTGGGGAATGATGGGGAACTTCCATGCATTGTTTATAATTCGCCGTCCCCGGAGAATAGAATGGTAATCGCCACTACCTTAGTTTTAGTGTTTTGTCATTTTTGAGATCTGTGGGTGCTAACACATCTGCTCAATTTTTTTCGTAACTCTATTACCATTATTCGCGGAGTTACAAAAAATTACAATACTATTCGACGATTCTACCTATGCCTGAAATTACAAGAATAAAGTTGTACTGTAATATTATCATATTGTATTCACACATTTAAGTATGTTAAACAATAATACAATTATATTCTGGTGAAAATTATTCAACTAAATAATGATAAACGCAGTTATCATTATATTCTCGTTCAAACCCGTGCCTGCGGTTCTTGTAAAGTGTGTTAGTGAAACGACTGTTAAGGTACGGAACAGTAAAACATAACATTTTCATACATTTTGGTGTATAATGGTTTTGGTTGCGTGTTTGATCTAGATGTGTCTTTTATTTTTTTTAGCTTGGATACAGTAGAAATTTCTTGATTATTTGTTTCATAGTCATAATATTCATCATTATCACCGGCTGTCTTATCATTATACATTTTATCTGGTTTTATAGAACTTTGCTGAACAGGAATATGGTTTCTCAAGATATTATTATTATTAACAACTTCATCAGAGTTTATAAACGCAGCTGTTGTCATCACGTTTATGTAATTACTAATTTTAACAGCGAAGTCACTTTGGTTATTCGACGAAGCAAAAAGAGACTTTCTTAAATCAACATCTTCTTCATCATAACTATTTTCTCCCTGTGTGTTAGCAAATAATGATTCTTCTTTTGACATGGATTGTTTATTGCTTATACGTCCTGGAGGTCGAATATCTTCTGGTGTATCAATAATGAATATGCTATGATTTACTAGTGGATGGTCTAAAATATCCACAGCTTTGGTATTTGAAAGCAAATGCTTTTGTTCCACATAATCTTCATGGACCTCTCCATAGAGAATGTAATCTATAACACTGCTGTTAGAAGCTAAGATCTCTTGAAATATTTCATTGAGAATCACCGTTTCGCCAGGGTATTATTTGGTGACAGGTCCATTAAAGTCGATGTTTCATTTATTTGGTTTCCAGTTCGAAGAGGGTGTTTTTAGAATATTTTGGAACCACGCTGTAACAATTTATCTATAATGATCTTTTTCAATGGAGACTTTGGTGTTAGCTCCGGATGTGAATCCTTTATATGTTTGTTTATAGTTCTAGCTGGATGCGGACGTTCTTTAGATTTTACGAAGAATTCTCTTCCTAGATTATGAGTTTCTAGATCTTTTGCATGGCCATTATATTTTATTGTCACCTTATTTGGAAATGCTATCTTTTTGTGACGTGGACGAGTCCTTAACATTTTAGCGGGTGTTAGCTTAAGGAATTTTATAACATCAAAGAGTTGATTAGCAACAAAAACTGGGTCAAAGATGAGGAAAGTCAAAAAGTATTATGGACACAAATAATGGAAGTCCGATTCACAGCCATCAGTTTTAAAATACAAATATGACTTCGATGCTGAATATTCCCAATTAAATACAGAACCTGTTAAAAAGACACGAAGCAAGCGGGGTACCAGACAGGTAACAAGCCCAAGTCCTCGCTATGTGCCCGAATTGCAAGTGTTATACACTGAGCCGCTTCCAATAAGCAAGGCTCTATATGAAGATCTCATGAGCCTCTGTAAAGCAGGAGATATTCCAAGCTACTATCATGCTTTTTATGAGTCCCTGACGTATGCTAGTATTGGCTTTGAAAGAAATGATGTCGACACTGATGATGATTGAGATGTCGCTGTATTTTAAGTACCTTACTAATTATTAAGTGATCATGTTCCTAATTTGACTGATTAAAATTACATTACATATAAGCCCGTTTTGTCTGTGTGTACCTAAGTAAGTAGGCCCCCTTGTCCCTTGCTATCGCTTTTCTCTCATTTAGAAGGTTTGCTAGCAGAAAACGATCTATAGGGTTAAGCTCGCCTGTGTTCATACCCTCTGCTATAAGTTGTTTGTGCACAATGCAGAATTATGTATAGATTTAAATGAATACCGAAATGTTAGTAAACCTATTAGGGTACATAACAAAAAAATACTGTTGTTTTCACTTTTGATTTCTTTTTTTCGTTGTTTTATTTGAAAGAAGCATTATAATAATCAAGATACTGATGTTAACTGTGTTACTCGACAAACGTAGTGTAGGACGCCCTCCGACCAGCTGGGATGATGATCTGCAAAGACTGCAGGCAGATTCTAGATGCGGCAAGCAGAATATAGGGCGTTATGGTGCTCATTAGGCTATGTCCAGCAGTGGACTAGTGTACCCTGATGATGATAATGATCATGGCTGTGGTATGTTAAGTATGAGGGCCTAGCTTTTATGATTTAAGAAGATTTTGAAGTAATTTCGTCAATTTAAAGCAATTATTAATCTAAAAACAAAGTTGATTACCATTGGTATAGTTTTATTGGAAAACCAATTAAAGACATTAACAGAAAAAAGTTAGACTATATTGACGAGAAAAGGATGATATTCAAGCATTATCATTATCACTTTTACTGTAAAAAAACGTGGAATAAAATGGTAAGTCACTGGTGCAATAATCGATTTTGGCTAGGAAATACTATGAATAAAATGGTAATCGACATTATACATCTTAGATGGCGATTGATATTCAGTAACTTCTTAATCTTTAAATATCTCGTTTTTGGCATATCTTAGGCGTGTTCCATTGTTATATTCCAAACACATAAAAAATAAGCTTTTCGTAAAGCTGACAATCAACAGTCTACGTCCAGTATCTATCAAGTAATCAATAAAAACATGTTTTTTATTTTTCCTGAAAAGTTGTGTTTTTGCAATTACCATTCTATTCTCCGGGGACGGCGAATTATGTTTTGAACAATTTCACAGAAATTCAGCTTGTTGGGACTTTATGTAACTTCACCCTCATTTTTGTGTTTAAATTGACTGGGCTATATGAAACTCTGAAAAAGTTTAGCTCTTTGATAGATTTTGAATTTTAGGCATTTTGCTTTATTATATCTATGCTTTTAAAAAATTAAGTTAAAAAAATTGGAGCAATTCATTGTTCTGCTATAAGTTTTTCAAAACAAATGTGACAAATCGCAGATGAAAAACATTAAAAAAACGCTAAAAACTTCCTGGTAGGTATATTGCATAACATTCGCGAAATGCAAATATTTTTGCATAGTTCTATAAAACAAATATTGCAAATCCTCGCATGTAAAATAAAACTCACAAATACAGCGTACCTACATAACAACCTACGCTACGTAGTTACGTAAAACTACGGTGCCGTTAGCAGCACCATCTGTCATCAGCAAACATTTTTATGGTCTGTGGTCAGTGGGCATGCAAATACGATGCAGTGTTAGGGAGAAATAATGGACTTTTTATGGTTGATACGGGGGATTTATTGGACGTTTTTGATTGATTGGGCAGTTTTATGTAGGAATTAAAATTGTAATAGCTTTTTAGATGGACTCTGTACGAACAAGGAAGACAGAATGATGATTTAAAATTTGAAATTCAGAATATAAACAATGAAAAATATAAACATAATTTGTAAATGTAAAAAGTAATGTAGCCTAAAACCAAATTTCTATGAACTGGATTCCTACTAAAATAATTAAAAAATAACTAAACATCCGGTTTTATTTAAATTTTTACTCTGGCACAAATAACAACCTATGAAAATAGGATGACCATCAATATAAATTCTCTTTGATCACTCAGAACTTCAATTATTCCCAAACAAATGCCCTTCCCGTCTGTGTTTACCCCAAAAGCATTTAAATCAAAGTGATCATATCTCAGCAATTCGCGCTACCAAACAGAATATCAAAGGGGCGTTGTGATTGATAGCGCGGACATAATTGTCCCTTCGTGTTAATGAATCGTGCGTAATGAAAAATGATGGGCACACTAACCACCCTCGTTTTGAACCTTATAACCATCTACATAGGCAATAAAATTGCTGATCAGCGTGACAAATAATGGGGAATGCACTTAGCTGTACCATTTTCTGCTCATTAGCAAATGCTGCTTTCTATTATAATAGAAATAAGGTCCAAATTGTAGTAAATTATAAGAAATGATCTTTATTGGGTACTATATAGGGTTGTTTTTAGTGGTGGTTGTGTCTCTGGTTTGAATGATGTATGGTCACCATAGTTCGCGTAACGAACGACAAAATGGCACGATTGTACTTCGGTTTAAGTGTTTATGACCAATCTAATGGGTACATTCGAAGTGACGTTATTGCTAGGGGTGATGCCATTATATCATAAGCAGTATAACTAGATGCAGGTTCGTTGTTACTACAAAATGAAATAGTAATATAACTACTAGCAGGATTAATCGTAGGTTAGGTTAGTTGCTATATAAATTTAAACTATTAATTATTATTTCCAATATTACTTGAATAATTGCTGCGCCCTTACAAGCATAATATTGTACAATGTATTATGTATACCTATGTATGCAATTATTATACTAGATGAAAACCCGGCTTTGCTCGGGTGAAGTTTGACGAATTTCTCCATATAAGGTTTCGATCGAGTCTACCTTACCCCTTGACGAAATTATTAATTATAGAAGATGTGTGCTTCCTTATAACGCGCAAAATATATTTTGAACAAATTAAGTACTTGTTCCAAAAAAAACAAGCCAATCCATCAAAAACTGTAACTGAGAACAAAAATCGGGGGTGAAACGCAATAAAAAGGAGGAATAAATAACGTAAAAAACACGTTACGCGGCATTACATGCGAATTGAGAGAGTGGGTACATTAGTTATTATAACACGACAAAATATGTGTAATAAAATGTAATTTATCGCACAAATAAAATATAACAGCGGTTAGGGCGGCAGATGGGGCGAGAAGGGCGGGCGGGGCGCGAGTTAGGGCGGATTGGAATAACCGTTTCCTGTGTTTAAAATACATCATTCTTTTTTTAAATTTTAGGAAAACTTACAGCTTATAATTAGGCATTACTTTATACACTGCTGATGGCTAATCCATAAGTTTCCGCATAAATGGTATTAAACGAAAAAACTTTTATAGATCACAATTAGACAATGATTTTAGATATTAATCTATTCGCATATATGGTATTAAACAAAATCTTTTATATACTTAAACGATGATTTTAGATATATATTTTTTTTCTTTTGAACATTTGCTTAAGCAAAAAATAAAGTTACTATGCAGTCATCTGCATAGTAACTTTATTTTTTGCTTAAGCATTTTTATTTTTGTGGCACAATATAAAACAACAATGTTATAAATGTTATCGTAAATAATTCTTCAATATTATCAAACTAAATTTTGAGTATCAAACAGTTTTTGTTATCATCTAAAGTTTTTATCCGTTATATCTCTCATCAAAAACATTTTTTACATGATTATTATATATCAAAATTGAGCTTAATTGATAACGTACGATGATAAAAATATGCAGCGAAAAAATAAAAATAAAATAAAATAGAATAGACCAACCCTATATTTTTACCGATAAGCTTAGCGGATCCGTTAGCGATAGCGATTATTATTCGCTCACACTACGCCCGTACCTCCAGCAATATTGACAGAGTCCTTTGCTCCGTAGAAAAATGACCGTAATTTGTTGGCGTCACCATTTTGTTAGGAGAGCGAGATAATAGCTGATTTATAGTCGCGATTACGCCGCGGCACGTCTGGCGGCCTTATTGCTGGGGTTACTGACGAAATACTTAGATAACTGTCTTGTCTATTCATTCTGATCAGACAAATAAGTGTGAAATGTGGAAGTGGGTTTTGTTTTGCCACGATACGTCATGAAATTGGTGCGCATATAAAATAATCTGGGGCCCGATTCCGCTAATTTTATTTAAGAGACTTAAAATTAACATTCAATTTGAATTCCATTACAATCCTGATACGTTTGAAACAAATTTGGTATTCTGCAAAAACTTGTCCGTAATCGAAATTGAGTTAAAATTGAGTGGTAATGAAATTGATGATGCTGTGTTGCCTTTTAAAAACTACTAGCTTATTAGGGCTGCCATGTAAAACCTACCATCAAAATGAATTGTTTTGTTCTCTGTGGTTTATTATTTGTTTACAATTTGAACAAATTTTGTTGTGTTTTACATTTTATTAATACATTTTATTTCTAATAGGTACTTAAAGATCAGTATATAAGTATATTTATTCACATTATGTCGATATTATTCAACTCCTAACGTATAGAAAATAGAAGTAATGTTTTCTTTTTTTATTAGGCCCTAAACAAGAGTAAATATGAGTGTACAACAAATAGAAGCAATGATAGGGTTTTTAGAAGGGAAACCTGAAATTGCCCTTGGACGCTGTACGCGCTCTAAGGAGAGGCGCAGTCTTTCGAAAAGGCTGTGGAATGAGTGCGCTACGATTATTAATAGAGGACGAGAAATGATAATAAATAATATATGTTTTAAAATATTGTTTTATTAGAAAACGTAGTGTCGCGAACACGAAAGCACTTTATTTAGATAATTAAAATAATAAATAAATATTACTCGACAATTTTTTACACACAGCGACATCTAGCCCCGTGGTAAGCTCGAAGCTTGTGTTACGGGTGCTAAATTTCTGATAAACTTAATATAATATACATATGTACCTACATATATAGATATTTTTTTATTATACATATAATAACACCCAGACACCCGGAACAAATATTTGCAGATCATACAAATTGTTACCAAGGCGTGAATCGAACCCGCAACCTCTTGCGTCGCATGCGGACCTTCGCCCGCTGCGTCACAGAGGTCGTCAAATTGTTAATTATGTCGAAAAAAATTCATTTTCTTCAGCAAAAGAAGCAAATTATCTATTGTTGTTCAATGGTAGTTCAAACGTACCTCAAACTTAAATTGTCAGTTGCGACAAACGTCAAAATAAGAGCAGAATACCGTTTAGGTATGGTTCCGCCGCTATAACAGTGCGTTCCTGACACATCGCGATTGAACTGACAATGTAACTTTGTAATGGCGTTGCAGTTACGATTAAAATATTTTTGCTGTTTGTTTACCGTTTTAACAATTGATGAGCATTAAATCTACATTATTATATCAATAATCAATGAATCTAATAATTTTGTGCCAAACTGAGTGTAAAATAACTTGGTAAACAATATTTTTCTAAATCTATATTGCGCTATTACAAGGTTATGTCAGTGCTTTATATTTGTAGGTAGTGCTGTGCTAAAAATAACATGCAGCAACAGTATCGTTATCTGTTACAGTTATTTTTAAAAAATAATACGTTTAAGAAATTGAAAATAATGGACTATAAAATTTTATTAGATATAAAAATAAAACTACGACCAAACCGATTGCGCGAAAGAAAGTAGCATTTTTATATTTAGGTTTAAAATAATAAACCCAAATGGCGTTATGGGACGTCATTTTGTGACGCTAAAACAGTCGGTTTCCACTTAAATTACTAAAATATAAATATTAAATGATTCCGCCAATTTAAAACGAAAATAATCTTAAAAATAACACGGCGGTTTATTTTGGAGGAACGGTTACGAACTCATTATGTTGTGCCCATCACTAACGTGTCAAACTGACATGTGTCCTAAACGCACTAATAAAGTGGCCATACATAACAATCAACTTGCAATTATAATACGAGTGTAGAGCAGAATACCAAATTTTTCAATGACAGTTCAATTGGATCGTAATGGTATAATCATTGTTCTTTCATAAATAGCAGAATACCAAAAATGTCAAAAACTGCCATTTACATTGAATTCCGATTCAATTTAGTTGTTTGTAAAATAGCGGAATTGGGCCCCTGCTTAAAAAATGATTATGTTCGATACTTCTCGACGCAAATGAATATATCAAATAATTAGTTTGTTATAAAACAGCAATGGCCAATATTACTTCCAATACTAGACCTTCTCAATAGAATAAATCATAGGTTTAAATGAATTTGGTATAATCATCACGCTTACTAAACCGCTTGGTAAGCCATTCTCAACAAGTTGGGAGTGCTTACCCGTTCAACCCAAGATTTTTCTACCCAATAGGTATTTTGCTCCGTTCATCCCAAAACATTAGATTCAAGTTACCCGTTCTACCCACACCTACTTATTCCTAATTTCTATAATATTGTTTGAATTCAAATAAATGACACAGTGAAACACTAAAAAAGCAGGGTCATTAGACAAATAATGCAGAAATTCATTATAAATATTTTTATTATTAAAATAAGTCTTGTTCAGATAATAGTTTAATAAGAAAAACAATGCTAATCCTTACCGTTGTTAATTGGATTATCTATTGTACATAAAATAAGTTCTCCTTCTTAAATTTATCTAGGAATTGCACGTGCACTCGTTTGAAGAGATCATAAACTATTTTTACCTCCTATTGTAGTTACAAAATTTGAAGTTACTGTGAGTAATAATATCGTCAAGTTCGATTTTTTATAAATATTACGGTGTCTGTACTATTTAAAATACACTGTGACTCAAATTTTTGCTTTGGGTAGAACGGAGCATATATTTTGGGTTGCACGGGTAAAAATAATATTGGGTAGAAAAATCTTGGGTCGAACGGGTAAGCACTCCAAGTTGGTACAGTACACAGAACAAAGCTGCTGTCGTTATCTGTTACCTACACACCGGTTTGAAAAGATACAACGTGTGGTACTATTCTTAGGCCGCCACCACACGGTAACACGGCAAAACTCGACTTGGTAAAGTAAAAAGGGTTATTTATGTGCCCACTTTTAAATCTCCCATATGCCTAACTGTGCGAAACATTCGCGTCAAGTGGTGCGCAGTTTCACTCCTGTAATGGGATCGGATTGCGTGGAGTGGTGCCTTTGATCCGAACGCACTAGAGATAACTGATAGTCTCGGATGCATACAAAGTGCTGTTCGGTTTCAATATCAAATGGTTTGTTGGCTATAAAACTACACGTATTTGATATTGCAATATATCAATATTTTAATGTTTGTGTTTTGAGTTTTTGTTGTAAACTTATACCTAAACGACTAGTAGTCGCTCAACCAAAACTCAGACGAAACCAAAACTGAACTGATATTATGAAGGTACTAGCCACTGTTTAGGCGTTTGTAAACAGAATAGTATTATTTTAAACCTTCAAATTTCGAATCGACTAGGGCGGTATTTTTTCGTTCTACTTTCAAAAACTGTCAAGCGGTTATGGAGTGTTTACACTGCGCTAGCTCTTAGGCGAGTGACTCGCGTCACGGTAGCAGCGAGTGTTTTGTTTGCGCCGCTGAGCAAACAGTGCTGAGTGCCAGTGCATAATTGTGGTATTGTTTGAGTAGGTTTTGGTGATGGGAGACTTATTTTTCTAAGTGATAATGATGGTTGTGTAAATGCTTGGAATTTTGAATCAAGAAAAATATAGGATGTTTTCTTTTGGCTAGCTAACTTTGAGTGGAACTGCGATTTTTATATGTTAATTTAGCTTTCTCAGATTATTTACTGTAGGACAGCCAACTCGCTTCGCTTAGGCAAGTACAACTAGATATAGGTTTTATTGAGAAGACCTGCGCCATATGTTATTTTAGTTATTATGATAAAAATAATATATATTCATAAGCAATATACATAACAATAATATTAAACTTAAAGTTTGTGCTTTGAATATTTATATTAAGACTTAACATAATAACATAATCAGTCAGAGGCGGGAACCAATTCGTAACATACTCGCTACTAGAGGCGGGAAGTGGTTGTTAGTTGACCTTCGCCTACCACCCCACAGAGGTCGTCCATATGATAATCTAAAGATTGTTCAATATCTATACAATTTTTCAACGTAATGCTATTTGTGGACGCAGCTGCCATATTAAAACAACACTAGGAAGTCGACCCACCACATCCATCACTAACCACTAACCAATACAAACACTTTACAGCATTGTGATCGATGATCGCGACGCGTCTAGTTAATCGTGTTGACACACACTTGATACAGACGTTTTAAAGGTCTGTAGGTGGCCAGCTACTGTTTGCTTTTAGCCTATTCAAACGAGGCATCGATTTGTTTTTGGATTTTGAATTTCGGTTCTCTAATATTTAGTAGAGACCTTTAAATTTATTGTAACGCTGCTAGCCATGTACCTACTACTAGCGGTAAATAACTTTTAAAATTACATGCAAACCTTTTTTTTTAACTTTACAGCTCCAACAACAATTTCTTAGGGCTTACATGACCACAATATTGTATAATAATAAAAATGCATTGAAGCCAAATTAAGTTAGTTGATTAATAACGAGATAATTCACAGGTTTTCGTGCAAAACACATAAAATCTTATCTGTTTAGCTTATTTAACAGCATTCTTTAAACCGGAATTTTATAGAGTTTTTTGTAACAAGTCGACGAGAAATTATCTTGTCGATTAAATCAGACACATTCGCGTAAAGCCGATTGAGAAGTAACAGGACTTTTTATGACATTTTTAATTAAATATTAAGTAAAGTATGCATTCGATGCCTTTGAAGAATAATTAAGTCTTTATGAATTTTTTGTTGATTTCATATCTTAATTAAGACTTCTATGGTGCCGCTGCGAAAGTTATTATAAATTTGATAGTCGTTTTCTCACATATTTGTTAAAGGTTTCTAGATTATTACCAAACTGTATAAAGTTTATACTGTCATATATTACAACACTTAAATTAAAATTAAAATTGTTTGTGTCATAACAAACTTTATGAAATGTATAATGACTTTACAATTATTTTAACGAATACAGAGAAATCACGTCAATTTTTTTTTAGTTTACAATCTTATGGATAATGTTTTTGCATACGCCGCATACATTATAAACTCACCAAATTGTTTGTGTGTTTGAATAACTGTATGTATGATGCTCTTTAAAATGTCTACGTTCTGTTTAACAATATTCAACATATCCCCACAAAATAAGTCCTTATGGTCATCAATCATCGTCTATATGATTGATACTACTTTTTCTGTCACCAAATGTCTATCACTAAGGATTGAGCACTCGCCTTAACTTGCCAAACAACACCACCCTATTCTCAACTCTATTCTTATTCTATTTAAGACCATATTTCGATAAAACTATTTAAATCAATTCGTGTTCGAACTACCATACGAAGTAAATTACACCCTGCATCGTTCAAATAAAGTTTAAATTGTAATGTTTTAGATACGTGATGTGATATGAGCGTTTATGTCGGTGGGATATGGTACTTTTTCTACAGGTGTGAAGGCTTCAATTAGCATACAATAAGGCTTATTGTGGTTGATGAATTTCTGCGTGATTTAATTAATAATATTAAGATTTTGTTGTATTTTGCAATATAAGACAGTTATCATCGTTATCTTTTCATTACTTAATACAAGTCTGTGTATAATTTTAATGCTATTAGTTATTAGAAAGTTAGTTTTGAAAACAATTTTATACAATTTACTGTTTTGTCGGCTATTAATAAAAACATTGTATTGACTTATGAATACTGTAGAAATATAAATTCTAATTAAATATTTGTCTCACAAAATAAAATAATAAAAGAACAATGTCCGAATTAAAAATCAATAATACTCGCATACAATAATATTATTTTCCACGAATTAATTATATATTTTTAATTTAATTATAGTTTACAACCCAAAGCATGTCTTGAACGCCAAACCTCCGCATAAGACGACACAATAGCAAAGCACGGCATGGCCATAGTCAGTAATCAATGCCCAGCGCACGTCCGTCCTCGCTATCATGAACACTAATTAAGGACCCCCCGGCTAGTTGCTTGTTTGACTCCCTCTTGACTGTTATTGAAGTCTGTTTGTTCAGATAAATGTTGTGATTTGCAAATGTATTTTAACATTTCTATTAAATAAGTAATAATAAAAATAAAATCGGTTTATTTCAGATAACTTAGAATCCATAATATGTGTAGATACTATTTAGGTATTAATTAACTCAAGATGTAGTCCTCTAATTATGATACCATTCACAATAATAGATAATTAAGTTCTTTTGTTATGCCTACTAACATATTAAATATAATTAAATAAATTAATAATGCTAATAATGTTATGATTCAGTGAGTCTGAGAGTGTAAACCGCTGGGCCCAGCCCAGCGGATTAGCTCTTTTAAGTGGCAATGGGATGGCCATGTAGCGAGAAGAACGTATGGCCGGTGGGGCCGAAAAGTTAAAACCACGGATTGGCAAACTTAGCGTCGGTTATTTTATAGATAAAAGAACTGTTTCGACTTCGTAACGCTGTTTTATATGCAGTCCGTATATCAAGGGCTCTGTTGATAGACGAACTAAAAAGCCGCAAAACTCCCAGGAATCCCGAACAAAGGCATCCGAAATAAATTTCAAATGCTAATACCCTCAAATTGGAAATTTCGCCCTTTAAGAAGGACACCGCCAAAAACAAATCTATATAAATCTCGCGGTCGTGACATCGAAATGATTAAGATTGACGAAAGAAACCGTTCCAACTCCACATTCCTATTCTGTCCAGAATCGATTCAGCATTTCAAAGTGCCGCGGGGCGATAAGGACAAAACATCTCTGAAATATGCGGAAAGTGCCGATGAATGAGTGGGACAAAACAAGTCTGAAATATGCGGGAAATGCCGCCACGTCCTAAAATGTCAACGGCTCAGAACTCGCGGGTGGGTTTGGCAAAAACCTGGATCACAGCGGAACCGGAGCAAAACAGTAGACACGATCACCTGTGAATAAAGATATAGTCATTGTTGAGATAAAGTTCAATGGGTTCGCTGAAAAGACAATAATCAGACTAAGAGGTGTCGCGTGGTGCCGGTGTTCTACCGATGAAGCGAAAATATGAAGATTGTTCCTCTTAATTCCTCAGCGTCGTTTTTAACAATTTACTGCGACTTAATAATTGACCCTATTGGACATTATATCCGTTTCCAATCGTAAGACATAATATATGAGTTGTCATGATCATATAAAAGGTACTAGATACACATTGGAAATTCTACAAATACAAATTTTAAATCTCGAACAATAATTCCTTTTTATTCTTGTACTATTGGTAAATAGATTACGTTGTGATGTAGTAATTTTATAATACTTCACTAATTGAACGAATCTTCAAATCAATATCAATACCTATTGGTTTTAAATACATCACGTAATTTTTTAACCTTGCAAATAAAACAATCCTTCTGTATCCCACATACAATTCTGTGCAGAATTCGAATCAGCTAATTCCAAATGCTGGAGCTATCTCCGACCATCTATTATTATTTCAATCAGCAGTAATTGGACACTTGTCGCCGTATAAGCGCTGCTGAGACGCGGCGCTTTTGAATCAGTTTTGAAATTCAAATCGAAGGCTCGTTCGACGTTTTATAGTCTATGGATACGTAGTTTAGTATTGAATCATCATCATTTCGATGGATATTTGCTGAATTTTATAATAATTGTTATTAAATTATATGCCTTTATAACTTAAGAACGGCTAGGCCTATTTGGATGCTTTTTGATTTATATATTAGCACAGAGAAGGTTTAAAAGGCGAGAGAACATGGAAATAAAGGGGGCGAAGCCGCGGGCTCAGCTAGTAAGATTATAAATTAATTTCTATCATCGAAAGTTTTACTGATCCATTATAATATTCTAGGCATCTAATCTAACGTAATGCCTGAGACAACATAAGTTAAAGTAAGTTCGAACTTTCATTGGAAGTAAGGTATAAAAAAATATTTAAACGCCGAACGCGGCAAATCTGTCGGCAAAGAAGATCCTCAAATTAGAACAACAGAAATCGCCTTTCGATTGATATCCCTTTGTTCACACAAAAGAGCCGTAAAACGGTAAAAGAAGGTTCATTCATAACTACCACCCAGGAAGAGGGTAATTACGAATGACTAACAAAGGACTTGAAACTAAGGATAATACTTTATACAGTATGTCCTAATCAAGTCGGACTACAGAGACTTTTATCATCGTCATCACAACCCATATGACATTATACGAAATAAATGTACTTATTGTATGTAGGAATTGGAGAGTTTTTACCAGGCGATCTTATGTTTATATAATTTATCTACTATTTCACCTATCGTCATTGTTTAAGAGAGTAATCCCCAATATTTAAAATTAATAGCCTGAAGTTTGAAAGAGAATAAACTATTTTGAGTCAGTGATTTGTCGATATTGCTTTCCACCTCTGTCGTTCTCCTGGGACACGCTGTATATTGGCGCCTCTAACGGCGCCGGGGCGTACCGACAATTACGAGCCCATCCATCATAGACCAAGCCAAACCAACAAGACCATGGTTTTAGCAAATTTTCGGCCTCGCCCATAATGTGAGTTGCCGAAACGATCTGTAATTTGCGAGCGGCGACCGCAAGTGTGATGACTCGGCCCAGACGGATGTGATTGTCGAAATGATATGTAATTTGCCGAAGCCGAATCCGAATGTTGGCGCCTTGTTGTAGCACTGTCATTACGTTATTGAGGGTTACTGCACGAGTGACGGCAGGGCTGAACTAAGGTTATTGAGAACCCCTTTTTTACAAAAACAATATTTACAATAACTCAATACCATTTGTAATTACAAACAAATAGTGATAACATACCTTCCTCAAACAACAGGGATCGAATATATTGGATTGGTGATGAATACAATTATGCTAATTAATGCTTTCGAAAATATCCTTGTAAGTAATATCTTAATAATCCGAGGAATATTTATGTAGATACTCGTATTAAAATCATAAATTTTGCAAGAAAGACTTTCTAAATGTTTTGCGTAACAAAAATTATGTAAACATTTTAATAAACAGTGAATATTACCAATTTATTAAATTGCTAGCGCTTCATTACTATGCTATCGCTTCATCATTAATATGGTATAAAGTTTTTTTTTATTAGGTATTTATTAGAGGTATTGGCTAAGTGGGACAACACTCGACTTTCATTCCGAAGGTCGTGGGTTCAAACACCGCCGCACACCTCAGAATTTTTCTTCTAGAAAATGTATGTCCTCTTTAAAAATACGTGCTTTAACGGTGAACGCAAACATCGTGAGGAAACCGGCATTTTTATTCTTTTATATATAAAGATATACCTAGATACAGTATAATTTCCGAATAAAAAAATTACTACATACCTACCTAACTTACATTTTGTCATTTTAAAAACTTATGTGATAAAATATACCATAGGTATATGGTATTTATAGGTATATGTATCTACCATGGGTAGATACCATATATACCTACCTACCTATAATTTTTTTTTTAAAAGCTGCTCTGTTACCTTATAAAATGTATTTTGTGTGACATGCCTGTTATGTAATATAACTTTATGGTTAATAAATAAATTGAAAATTGAAATTGTTAGTAACCCTATTAACCCCCCGTACAAACTTATATCAAAATCCACACAAAATGTTCCAATTTTTCCATTTGACAAAACACAAAACGTGTATTTGTATTAAAATAATGACTATAAATTGCATGGAAATGTCAAAGTTTCTAATTTTAAAAAATAAAATTTAAATAGGAACAATAATACCTATTTTATCTCAGCGAACAAAATTGTTATATTTTATGCAAAGTACAATCGGACACATAAATTAGTATAAATAATAAAATAGGTAGTTAATATACAGGTACTTAGCATATAAATCGTAAGTTATTATACTAATCGTACAAACAAGCTTATTTAGTGCATGGAAATCACACATTTAGTATAATAAAATCGTTAATAAATAATTATGTGGTGGTATGTTCATATGTGTGGGTGATAAATGCATGAAGTGGATTTTATTATATGAATTAATGTCGGCGATATAATAATATAATAATGCGCATGAATATTTATTTTATTATTAATGAAGTTGCAGTATTATTTATGTACAAGGTTATGAGTACGATCCGGTCGTTATTAATATTTAAATGGCTGTTTTAGTAAATTCATTATGTTAAAATTATGACGTGTTTATATAAAAATGTATTTTGTTGTTGCCCGAAACGTCATCCATATTAAAGTAAGTCTGCCATAGTCTTTGAAATAATAAATAAATACAATTAAATAAAGTTTACAACGCATTAACAAACAACAGTTCACTTCCAAGTCACGTTAACATAATTATGATTGTATGCAATATGTACTGTGGATTAACAAATAAATGGGCTTCACTACTACTTTTAAATACTGATCCTTTTAATACCTAACATAAATGTTTGTGAAAATAAATGTATGGATATTTTTGTTAGATACTCTTCCAGACTAAACCTAACACCTTTTACCTTAATACCAATCACCTAAAGTAGGTATGTAAGTAGGTAGTTTCGATTTTAAATCCTTGCCTTAATACCAATCACCTAAAGTAGGTATGTAAGTAGGTAGTTTCGATTTTAAATCCTTGATTATCAAGTTATCTTCTTTATATTAGCTTTTCATTTAAAGTTAAGTAGCACATTATGGCTGTATTCGACCCCCGCTGTGAATTTAAAAATTTGACATTCTGTCTAACTTTTAGATACCTACTGTGATTTCCAATAACTTTATCATATTTAACGCTAAAACAGTAACGTTTTCTAGATAAAATCCATGAACTATTATGATTATGTTTATTGAATTATGACTTACCTACTTAAAATTTTCATACGAATAAAATGCATGGCTTATTTTATTTTTCAACATTGATTATTTTATTTGAACTTTTAATATACTGTGCTAATAATAAATTAGATTAATATTAGTTTATACTATTAAATATAATTAATATGCTTCTTTCATAAAACAATACTTACGTTTATACCTTTTTAAGTAGGTAGGTACCTACAGTGGATTAATTGTGTACCGTAAAACACTCCAACATTGCCACCGAGGGTAATTTTGCCCGAAGACCAATTTTTAAGCAAAACTTTTAATAGCAAAAATATCTGAATACTATGGTGACATTTATTGACTTTGGTAGAAAATAGGTTTTGTGTTTAGCATCACTGTCTATTGGATGTAACGCTAAAGTCACTCAGTAACTTGTTGGAACTCGTCAAAGACAGAGTGTATTTTTGCGGGCAAATTTTGGTGAAAATTCAAAAGTGGATTGTGCGTGATGGAGAAAACACAGATGAGTTTAATTTATATTAGGTTGTACAAAAAACTTAAGGTATTATTATAACTTTATTGTCATTGATGCAGCTCTTGTATAACTAAAGTTATAATGGTGGGCAAAGTTATCTGGTATTTTTGCGATCTACTATTGACAACATTGCCCGCAGTCAAAATAAGCTTAGGGTTGACACATCCGAGTTTTTTTTTTTTTTGCTAATTATTATTATCTTGATTATTTAGATAATTTATTTTTATTATTTCTTAAAAGCAAGAACAAAATCTCGAATTCGTCAAAGAAAGTCCAGACGAAAGATTGGAACCAGAATGTATTAAAAATAACACGGAATAAATGTTAATACTTGCATGTGAATCTGTTGAATCAAACATGTTACTCAAAAGTTTTTTAAATAATTCAATAGAAGATAATCTTGTTTTTTTAAGAAAAAATAAAAAGAAATAAAAGTCAAGAACAGTTTACTGAGATGTACCAACCCTATCACTTTACTAAAGGCGAAAAGCGAATTGTATGGAAAATGCTAACAAGGTCAGGGTAATTTTGCCCAACTAGCCTAACATGGATTTTGGTAGGAAACCTGTCATGGATTCGCTTTAGTTTTAAAGTAAAGGCCAGTTTTGGTCAGAATTCTTGTACAGGTTTTGCTGTCAGCTGATTAGAGGCCGGAGAGGAGATATTTGCGTCAAAAATCAACGCGGGCAATGTTGGCAATAAGTCGAGATAACATTGCCCGCCTTTAAAAATAATAAAATACTTGATTTAATATTGACGAATAACAAAATCTTATAAAATAATACATGCAAAATATCCTATAGTTGCAGATGCTAATAGAAAATACTTGTGTCCCCATACAAAAAAATAACAAAAATTGTAATTATTCGAAAAATGTGGGCAATGTTGGAGTGTTTTACGGTAGGTATTTTTTATTTATTTATTATGAGTGTCAAAGGTCATTATGACATAAATAATATTTCTTAAAAAATAGACTAAATATAAATGCTAACATAATTATAGACACTTTTGGACATATAAAAATTATTTATTCTTGACGTCGGAAGTTAACTAGGAATGTTTAAAATAGACAAAGGTACCTTACCTACTAATCTAACTACAACTTTAACAGCACCTTAATGCGTCTCTGTATTCAATCGAAATCGACAATAATGACTGGAATTACGTCATTAAAGGCCCAGTATTTTTACTGAAGACCTCAATAATAACCGTTACTTAGCTTAAATTATGCTTAAGTATAGCTTAGGCGTGCTTAAGTATAGCTTAGACGGGCTTAAGTGGGTTCTACGTCAGTTTGTCTGTTACTTAAATTGGTTTATGATTTAGAGGTAGTTACTCGAATTTTATGAATGTTTCGAATGGGTTGTTTGACTACTGCTTGTACCTATGTATGCTTGCACGAACAACCTGTCTTAACTTGGAAGACCAACGTTAAATGGTGTACCTAATGAAGGAACATTAAAAACCCACAATTATTTGGTACCTACTAGCTGACTCGCCGACAGCTTCGCTTGCGTTTTTTACATTATCTACCTATCGCATATAATATAGAACTTTCCTTATCGAGTACTATCCAACCTGAAATAAATTTTCAAATCGGACCATCGTTTCCTGAGATAACCATAATTTCAAACAAACAAACTCTTCAGCTTCAATATATTGGTTCCTTAAGATTAACTGCAGCACCCCGCGAGTCACGCTGCTGCAGAGACGCTCATCCGGTTGAAGGAGGAGTACATACTGCAAACACTATCTCTCTACATTACATTTATGAAGTCCCATAGTATTTCACGAGGAAACTATTAACTTAAGGGTAAGGAGTAAGGAGAGCTCGTAAGGGTACCCAGTTTTGGTAATAGGTAGTTACAATTTCAGGTCAGCAATTGGTTTCAGTAATATTTAGGCATTTAATCATCATTGTTACAGCCATAGGATGACCACTACGCTTGACACAGGTGTTACTGAATAATTTCCAGTTATTATTTCAGGTTTGAAAAAAATTAATCAATGCATCTGATGTTGACTAAAAGTGATTTGCATCAACACTTCCGCCAAAAGTAAAAGTAAAAGCTGTGTTGGCTGTGGCTGCGACTTGACTGAGAGAGCAGTGCAATTGCATCGGCGGCCATATTGAAACGCGGCGGGGGCGGGGCCTCAAACCACGCCTACACGCCTTCTCTACTAGGCGGTTGAAGATTTAAAGAATTGTCTCATTTATTTCCATAAAACCTTAAAAAGTCAATTAATATAATTAAAATTACTTACCAATTAAGTTAAAATATACAATGGAAACAATGTACCTACACAAGAATGATTACGTTGTAGGTACGAATATTTCTGGATTTTTTATAATGAATAGCGGTTTTTGATTAAACGGTTATATGTCCTTAGCTAATTTTAGAAATAATTTTAGACATAATAAAACATAAGCACCCCTATTTACGTTCCCACTGCTGGGACACAGGGACATTAATGGAAATAAATTAGGCCTTGATTCTTGGTAGGGATATGTGAACGTCTCATCCTTCAAACTCTGTAAAATCCTCGGAACATGCCAGTCATTGCCTGTATCCTCCTGTATCGTCACGGTGTTTGCTTACACCGCAGCACACATGTTTTTAAATCATATATAATATTTTTTATAAATGAAAAATCTAGAGGTGATGCGGTGGGGATTGAACCCATCCTTCGTAATGTGTTGCCACTTAGCCAACTTTATGTTACGAACTTTAGAAATTACGAACGATTAACGAAGGTTTAGTGTTAGTAAGTACCTACGTAAAAAATCTCATAAAATTTTTACATTACCTACCAAATATCACCTATAGGTACTAAACCTTTCAAACTTTTGATTAAATGTTTGTAGCACAAATTCTAAATAGCTTAATCACTCCCGTTAAAAGGAATCACAGACATTCGATCGTGGATCTCAGCTGTGACGGCTCTTACAAAAACGTCGGCGAGATCAAAGGCGGCGCGATCACACGGAACTGGCAGTAAGCTCAGTGTAAACATGCCGGAACATCAAACATGCCGCGGGCGTAAGGGGCGAGCGGTAGCGGATATTGTAGCGATTTATTGTTTAAGAGGAAGCGGTTTGGTATTAAATCAAGCTCATAATACATTTTTAGTGACGTCATTCACTAAAAATGTATTATGAGCTTGATTTAATACACAATTTCATAAACATAAAATTAAACACGATAAGGCCTTGTTTTTACCGGTAAGTCTCGTATTATACGAGACATACCTACCGGTAAAGACATCGTGAGGAATTCGGCATGTTCTAGAGTATCTAGAGTTTGAAGCACATGTGACATTTACCAACCCGTACTTGGCCAGTGTGTTGAATTAAGATCTACCTGACTTTTTTACTCGAAGATAATATATCCTTTGGGTCCCTACAGTGGTAATGTAAATAGATATGAAACACTAAGTTATCTCGTCACTTGTACCAAACACATCGAAAACCAACAACCCCAATCTGCGCCTCCTATTTCCTTCATCCTACCGAGACACGTCGATAATTTGTCTACAATTAGTCAGTTTCGCAAAAAAATGCCTTTTGAGAATAACGCAATATTTATTGTAAGCCTGGGGCTCCTTATGATATACTTAGCTATTATTATATGGCGCCTAATTTTGACGAATATTTTTTTCATAGAAAACTAATTTAAAACTAGAATTATAGCGTTGGTATAGTCACGTATTCTTTTTTATTCAAATTTTAAAGATAAATTAAATGCAACACGAAGAATAGGAAAGTTTGTATTTAAATACTGTGAAATAATAATACAAATCTACTTAAAAATTAATATAATTTGAGAATTACATATATTTGAGTAAAATAATTAAGATAAGATTAATTTCTAAAATTACAAAATAGGTATGCAAAATTTATTTGTCATTGTCTATTATAAACTTATTTATCTACAGTTTACCGATACGATCACTTTAATAATTTATCTAGTTGGTAAAAAAAAATGCCTTTTGAAGTGTAATGCAATATTTACCTGGGGGGCTATTAGGTACTAATTATGTAGGCTATTTGTAGTGATGTGGCTATCAATTAGACGGCGCCTGGAACCGGCGCCGTGCCTTGAACCTTTGACGGATAGTTTTTGAGAACGCCATAATTATGAATACAGGTAAATGGAACAGAGCTGGTCCACTGGGTAAGTGCTTTGGGTCTGCCGTATTTGTTAGAATTTTATGAACGCGATCATGATAAAGTTAACTGCTTGATCTTAAAAGAAATACATGGTTTATTACAAATCTATTTCTATATTTGATTAAGTTTTCCGTTCTATTTTGTTGAATATCCATTTTAAATCAATAAATTACCAGTTTTACAGTTCATTAATACATAATAATTATCCTCATTTATACAATTATTATATTACCTTATATTATATTATATTATTAATTATTATATTATTATATTATATTACCAACCCGCACTTGGCCAGCGTGGTGAATTAAGGCCTAATCTCTCTCGCCAAGAGAGAAGTCCCTGTGTCCCAGCAGTGGGAACGTGAATAGGGGTGTTATGGTATACAATTATTGTATTTCTCTATTATGTCCAGTGTTTTTGGCAGTGTATAATTAATAAATAATCAAATTATAATAGTGTATTTAACATAATAAGTATTTTTTACATTATACAGTATATTTGTATTTTGTTTAACTGTTTTAAATTTATATCATAACATAAATAACTAAAGATAATTTATAAATCTGCTTATTTTTAATCCAAGTATTTTAAGTATATAATTTAATAATTTTTATATTTTAGAGCATTCAAGAAAAGTGATTCAGCTGTCCTTTAACAACTACAACGTCCGTAGCACATCCGTCACCCATTCCACATTTCACGGTCGACATTGGGGCAGGAACCGGCGCCTATTGACGGTACTCCATGAGCCAGTGACGGACACCGGCCCAATGATGGACGATCACAACGCGTGATTCCACTAATTGATAATAACACGGTTCAATCCAACAAAATGGTTTTATTTTGCAAGTAATTGAGGCAATTTGATGCAATAAAGATAATTTGAGCGATGTCTAGGAATTGATTGCTTGGCGTTTAGTTGTCGGCTTATAACTAGGAGCTAATTGTTGTGGGTTTGATTCCCCGGAACAAAAGTTTATTACCTGTCTGTCTGTTATTATCGGTTTTGTAATTGCGGTTTGGTGCCTGTCGATCATTATTTAGTACTTAAAGAGGTAGGGCCGGAAAATTATGGCTATTAATCATCAACAAGACAGAATAAGCAGTGTATAAAAAACTAAATTTGTTAAATGGGTTGAAGCGAAGGAAATCATTATGATCAAGTTTACGCTACAGGTTAGAAAAGATAACAGACGCATCGATATAGATAATTCAGCCATTAACATTAAGCCAATTCATTAAATTATTATCAAGCTAACATAGATGCATTTTTTTTATATAATGAGAGCCATGTGACAAACGAGACCGAATATAGTCAAATCAATAAGCAATAAACATTCCCTATGTTGTAAATTATTACCCGACTAATAATCATCAAATTAATTAGACGTTTAAAATTAGTAATAGAGTTCAAAATGACTCAGTGCTTGACAGCCAGAGCGTCTGTCAATTAAAATTCTCATCACGCCCGCAAAGGGCCCATTGTGTGTTGTCAAAATTAGGCGCTTTCACGGTCGGTGTGGACGCCGCTTTAACGACGCCGACAGGGCTGCTACCGGGCTTAGAATGGATAAAATTAATATTAATCTTAACGTGTTTAGTAAATCAAAGAGCATCTTAACTCTCATTCCAAGAGTGTCAAACCCCACAACGCACCTCTGGATTTTTATGAAACAATAATGCTTTAAGAACAAGTGCTTTGCAAGCAACTGCAAGTGCAAGGAACCGTAAAGGTAGATACTGGCATGATCTAAAAACTAAGAAGAGTTTAAAGGACAGGTGACATTCACCAACCCGCACTTAGTTGTGAATTAAAGCCTAATCACGTGTCAGAGTCCCTGTGCTTTTCAGATTTACATTATAATCGTAAAAAGTTTGACAGTCATCGAGTCATATAATCAAATGTGTCTTCAAGAAATGACTGCCATTATGGTGATGAGGCCATATGATTGAACAATTAGTTCATAGTAAATCCAGCTTTGGATAAAAGTAGGTAACTCACACGTAGAAACGAATTATCTATACTAATATTATAAAGAGGAAAGATTTGTTTGTATGTTTGTTTGTTTGTTTGTTTGTTTGTAATGAATAGGCTCCGAAACTACTGGACCGATTTCAAAAATTCTTTCACCTTTGGAAAGCTACATTATCCCCGAGTAACATAGGCTATATTATATTTTAAAAAAAATTAGGGATCCTTACTAAAACTCCAATAATGTAACATAAGGTGTAAAAAAATTATCTGAAAAATTCCTTACGTCGCGTGCTCTGCGAAAACTATTGATGATAGAACAAAATCATGTACTACGACTTTGCAGAACTCATCATTATCTACAAAAAATGTCGCGACAGCATATGTCTAAATATTATAGTTATGTCACAGTAAGCAGTTTTTTATTCTAAAATATTAATTGATATATGCCGCCTCTTGAAAGGGTCTTCATTTGTACCTTGGTATTAATCCTTATCAAAATAAATTACTTTATATTCAAGACGGCTTTAATACCTTTTTATAACTTTTTGAATTATTCAATTCGGACATTTCATTCGGAAGATATCACGAGTTTAAAAATGCAAGTATTAGAAAAAAGTCTAGAGGTTGTCGCTCACCGCGCTCAGCTAGCCAGCATGCGATGTAGGCTCCATGTAAGCGTCACGGGAGCGTCAGCGGGAGTCAATGTAATGTAATATCCTAATCCTAACATAGGCTACTTTTTACCGCGGAAAAATACATACTTCCACGGGAAAATATATGCTTACGTGGGAAAATTCGATTTCGATGAACTTTAGTATGTAGATAGTTGCAAATAAAAGTATATGGCGAGACGAAGTTCGCGGGGGCTGCTAGTATCTATATATATAAAAGAAAGTCGTGTTAGTGCCTTCACTTATAACTCGAGAACGGCTGAACGGATTTGCCTGAAAGTTGGCAGGGGGGTAGTTTAGAGCCAGGAGAAGGACATAGGGTACTTTATACTTTTTTTTTTTTTTTTTTTCAAATCTAATATAATGCGGGCGAAGCCGCGGGCGGAAAGCTAGTTAAATTATATTTATTTCATCCAAAATATGCATTTTACAGCGCATATAAACACACAAATTTACTCATCCACAGGGTGGCTACCGGGCATAACTTTAAAAAATGCTGGGCAGCACAAGAATAGCTTTTTTGAGAATTTGCTACTGTATTAATAGAATACCAAATTTTAAATTGATGTACGTTTTAAAATATTATTAATGGTTAGAGGCAAGCTTGATTTTTGGCGGCGCCAGAGCCGATAGTTTTTTCATAATGAGAAGCCATTATAATTTTGAAAATAGTGTGTATGTTTTTGTAAGTCTGTTGTTTCTTTAGCGGTAGCATGTTATAGAGATTAGGGCGTATCGAATTATATGCTTGGGTTTTTTGATAAAGATGATAATTTTTATGTAGAATTTTATAACAAAAAATGACGACCTCTATGGCGCAGCGGACAAATGCCTGCTTGCGACGCAGGAGGTTGCAGGTTCGATTCTCAAAAATATCGACAAACAAATCGAATGAGTGCCTAATTCACATTCTGGCTGATGAAATAAAATATTACTTTAATATTTACAGTGAAATCTGCTTCTGCATTGTTTATCTAAATCTGCTTAGGCACAAGGTGTTAACCCTAAACTGCGGGTGGCGTCACAAAAACGCGTCACTAAAAGGGTACGGCGTCACTTACGAAAGAAATTAGTATTACTTTGATGGCGGATCTTATTTCAACTAATTGCGCTTCTTTGATCTTGTTTATTTTTGTATGGCTTCTGTGGCAAAGCGGGAGGTATTCGGAAAGTGATCTGATTGAAATTCTACAGGTTGGTCTGTGATAAGTGATCTGAACCTCATAGTGATGTATTTTAACATTACATACCATTATATATAAAATTCCTTACGATTTTAACTAATAAAAGCATTTATTTTAGACAGGAATACGAATTGAAATATGTATAACAAAAAGTCTTGGACATAGTAAAAACCATGATAACTTAAAAAGGAATTAATTATTGCAATAATGAATTATTGTGTTTCCAAGTTCTTACAAGGAATCCAAGACGCGATCGTAACCAATAACAATTATGTTAATGTTAAAAAATAAAAATGTTTAAAATTCTTTGCAAGTAATCAATAACTTACGGACATTAAACTAATAGCCACGATAAACTTGTACAGTCTTATTTGGACTTTAAAGTAATGGTTGGCTGGTTATGGCGCGAGTGTCAACATTGCTACATTGTAATAAAAATGGTATTAAATTGTTTTTATAGATTGTGCTGACAGAATATCTTAAGCTTAAGAGTGCGTTTCACAACGTCCAAGAACCTACTGAAAAAATATATGTTAAATGTTATGTGGCGAACCTATTCAGCCGTATCAATAAGATGTCGCTGAATACGTATCGAAAGAGCAAACCAATAACAATTAATTTCTATTGAAAACCATAAAAGAAATACTATTAAGTATTGCATATCCAATACTACGTATAATTATTTATGTGTCCATCCACCATTTACGATGATAGATTAATGACACCTAATTGTTATACTTTTTATATTCTAACTCCATCTTGAAAATGTATAAAATCGATAAAAAATATTATAATGCAAGAGACTAATGAATTATTGAATTCACAACTCAACTACGAATATAAGAAAGGCGCGCGGTTTTGTTTTTATTTGGTTGATGTTTACAATGGCACTAGCGCCATCTATATCTAATAAGAATACATTAGTTAAATTTAGATAGACGTTCAGTCAAAAATTTTGTTTGCTATCAATTATTAGTTAAATACTTGATATTTTTATAAAATGTTATATTATGTACCGTTGAATTTCAATAATACTTTTCACAAATACTTCTCGATAGGGTTGTACTAATGTAATTATAATATAATTGTACAAATGATTGTATGATGATTTTAAATACTTTTTTACAAATATATTGTAGACTTCATCATTACTAGTTATTTTGTTACTTTTACTTACTTACTTACTAATATTCCGTAGTAATTAAAATTTCAAGTAGATACTATCTGTAAATAGTTTTGTTAAATATCAGCATAGGTAGGACCTGTTAGAATTTAGTATTTATTTATAGAAACCACTCAAAAAACAAAATAACAGACGTGATACAAAAATGAATTTATATTGTAAAGGTAGTACCTACCTATAGATATTGGCCTTAAATACATTGTATCATTAAAACACAAATACCTTTGCAGAATAATTCTAATAACAAGAATTAATTACTCTAATTATTGTTATTATGATGAATAAAAACTACAAAAGTGTGATACCATGAATATCTTAAATAGATATTTTTGCTATAATTTATTCACACTGGAAGTCAAGGAATCTAGAAAATGTGGAGCTCGTTATCATTATTGGTATTGAATCATACAAAGTTTTATGGAAAGGTTATGTATGTATGGTTTTTGTATGGATGCCTTTCTGCTTTGAAGCGCAAGTAAAATGATAAAATAAATCAATAATGCTGGATAATTCACACAGACATGCGTGGTGAGCGCTAAGGTTTTGTTACGGGTAGGTAGGTACCTACTAGATATCTTACATACCTACTAATGTAAGATACTATTATCTAGTAGGTACCTACTAAGGTATTCAAATTTTTCCAAACAATTTTTCATTTAAATCGGAGTAGTTTTAGAAAACCAAATAGAGATACATATTAGTATGGAATATAATATTCGCATTCATAATATAATTAAGGAAGTAAGATAAGGATTAGAATAAAATCGTTTGTCTTACTACAAACTACTGCATCTTAAATGTTTTGCATAAAATATATGCAACTAAGTAAGATAATATTCACATCACGGCTAAAACCGGTCCATTGTCTTGTATTGTAATGTCACTAATAATTTATAGAATTAATATTTATGCATTTACATTGTAACTCGAATAGCTGTTCTTATGTATCAGTTTTGAACTATTTGTAAATTTAAGAAAGGCACTTTGATGACACTGGCTCAGCGGGCGAAGGTCCACCTGCGATTCAAGAAGTTGCGGGTTCGGTTCCTGCCTAGGTACAAACAATTAACCCTATAAAGCTAACGTTCGTCATTTTTGCACACATCGGAAGAATATCGTCTAGTAACTTTCCAACAGTTACAACTACGGATTTGAGGTTTCGTGCCAACTAAGAGACTGTTAGACTGCATCGGATGGTGGTCGCCTCTAACAGGTAAGTTGCTTAGTTTTGGAGATAAATGACAACGAAGAACTTCCACAGTTGCTAAATTCCCAATGGTGGTGAACATTCGATTGGTATTTTGACCAATGTGTGTTCAAAAATTATGAAGATCAATGTTTTATTTCTACAAATGTAAAAAAAAACTATAATTTTCTGATATTTTTTGCCTTCTTCGTAGTTTATAAGATGTGTGATTTTGCTCTCGAAAAAGTGGTGCCATACGTTATTCGTGTTTATAGTGCCTTAATGGTTTAATATATGGATTTTTGTGATAAATATCTTTCATTTATATTCTATATTTCTTGAAAATACAATAAATCCATATAAAAATATAACACACTTTATAATATGGTTCATTTTATAATGATCGTCAAAATTACGAATGGTTAGCTTATCAAGGTAGTTTAAGAACGTTAGCTTTGTAGGGTTAAACAAACTCAAATTCTGAAATCAAAATTCCTATACCTCTGTGGACGTCCGGCAGCTGTAATGATGATAATGAACCAGTGCATACTTTCACATCACCATCAATACCAAGAAGCATATTCATACGAGACATTCGTGCGAACGCAATCGGTACAATGCGTAGTAAATCGTCCCGCATCGCGAAGATGAATAATGCAACTACACGGTCGGCGATAAATAACGATTATTTTATCGAGCGGCGCAATAAATCGCGGATCATGCGCAGGAGTCGGATAACTTTGTTGTGATTTAGTTTGAATGATAAGTGATAGATTTATTAAGCTAGTTTCTAGCATGCTTGTGGTGCCGACTTATAAATTATATGTTCAATATCTTCCGGCGGGTGATGTCAAACGGCTGAAGAATTTATGTAAAGTACTGTAAGCTAGCTAAAGCCTATGTAGGTAACTAACATTCATAAATGTTGTGAATTACCCCGTTTACAATTGAAATAACAAAAAGAGACAGTAGCATAATAACAACACACCTAACTTCGTTCTGTTATCTTCACCGTTAACATGGTATTATCAGCGGATCTTTGGTAAATTACTATACAATGTAGAAACAGTCTATTTAACGGGCAAACGTGGGGCCTCGTGAGCTAAACAAATCTACTTGGACAGACAGGCAGGCTAGTTAAAATACTTGACAGTTGCAGGCCAAAGATAAAGAGGCGTAGAAGATTATAGGCAGATAAATTTGACGTTACTTTTACTGAACTAGAATTAAGATTTTGAAATACATTCAATACGTTGAATTTACCCGATTTAGATTATGTTTCAAACATATATACTTTCCGGTACATTATAAGACTGGTAAAATACGTATGTACATAGATACAGTATCTAAATAATTATGTTTCACATTAAACTAAGAAAATACTG
This sequence comes from Chloroclystis v-ata, assembly GCA_963691955.1. NCBI lineage: Eukaryota > Metazoa > Arthropoda > Insecta > Lepidoptera > Geometridae > Chloroclystis > Chloroclystis v-ata. The sequence goes on along the minus strand of OY829902.1, from coordinate 590,470 downwards.
TTTCGACTTATAGCTATAATTATGTTATAACACGGTTTTCAAACCTACAGACTGTTAAGTAGTATAAAATTACTAACATATAATTTATGTCCCATTATATATGACTATTTTTTTAAATGCTGTGAAACAAGTACCTACTAGAAATAACAAGATTACAAATAGTTAGTTACTCTATTCATTATCATCATTTAATTTTTAACAAAATATTTATAATCGTAGAAACTTGGATCATCTACTCTTTAGTCTATGTAATGAAAAGCTCTGTATCGCGTGGCAATTAAGATGTCCGCCGACAAACACGCCCAGCGGACAGCGGACAACGGACGGCCCGTGGACGTCTTCGAAGCATGTTAATTGACGGCGATTTGCACATTTTGGTCATCACCTCATTTAGGGTTAAAATAGTGTTTTCACTTTTGTCTTTGTTTTTGCGCGTATTGTTTAATTTTTGGTTTTTGTAGAGAACATTTTTATATTAGTTTTATTTGTATTATAATGAGAGAGCATACCTACATTGTTTCAAATAATATTCATATAGAATTAGATATTAATCAAACATAAATTACCTACTGTGTTTAAGTTCCTAGTGATCAAAAGATAATCTGTGGCTCTATTTTACGACATTATTTTTTACAATATTTATAATTAAATATCAAAATAATATTATCTAATTACAATACTTACTAATAGTTTTCGACATAATACGAGTAGCATTAAGATTATGCAATAAATAGACTTAAACAAACAACATAAAAAATTAAAACAACTGATCAGGTTTAATGTAAGAGCCGTTCTCGCCACCAATTTTCCTAAGAACTGCCTTTTCCTAGTAACTTTAGTTCCTAGTGGTTATTTGCGTAAAACTTTTTTCAATCAAAAAAGTAACCGAAATGGGATACTGTTAAGTTCTTGTTAAAGGGTTTTTTACAAGACCTACCCGGATTTAAACATTTTGAAAAAGGTCCAACACGAGAGCTTGTGTAATTTATCAAGTACTTGATAATTGACATCGAATGGCCTTGAAGTAATTGAGGAAAATATCACCATTAAACCTTAATTTCCATCAGGAAGTCAAATAAGAATTTATGTAATTTGTCTTCATACGAAACCGTCTACCAAATTTGGTAAATATGTAATTTTTAAGTCACTTTAACCGAAATGACCGTGAACGGTAATTATAGTCCGGTGCTAATTATGGGTAATTACTTATCGGTAACACCTAAATGCCAGTTATTTCATAAGCAGTAAAATGTACGTTCCAACTGCATGGAAACAGGGAATTCTCTCTTGGCGAGAGAGATGAGGACTTGTTTCTCCAGGTTTAAAAACAAATGCAATACAATGCGTAATACGTGTACTAATATTATGACACAACCACCAAATTATATAACAAGATTGCTTCATCGCAGACAAATATTACAACCGATTTCATCCAATAAAGAAACTACAAAAAACAATTCACCGAAAACCAAATGAAATATTAATGTTAACACTTGACAAATGGCGGGAGGCTGCACTCATCAACGTCCGTCTGTCGCATAATGCGGGAATGGTTCTCGCTCCGACGCACTTATTGGATCTGCAACTCAATACTGGGTTATGGAACTAGGGCTGTCACATGTCTTCTTGAAACTCACAAAACTAAATTATAGTGCTACAAATTTTACCACGGTTGATGTACACTGCAAACCTAATGAACTTTGCTCATATTCAAATATATTTTTTTTAAATTTTAAACAATTCGCAGTTTTATTCACTTCTAATCTTGTGTGAGGTAGATTACTGTACACTGCATCTACACAAATAATTTTTCAAAATCAGACGATACAAATACAGTAGTAATAATATAAGAACTGTCGTGGTTTGATAAATTCATATTGAGATAAACGGGCAATGTATCCTTATTTACGTTGCCGGATTCTTCTTTATGAATAGTAAAGTGGAATGTCATTTAGTTTGTAAGCCTGTGGTAGACATGTAAGGGAATACAATAAATCCCTAAATCCAGCCAAATTTAGTTAAAATAAAAAAAAAATCTGCAAGTTATCAACCCTCGCTGCTTAAGCATATACACTATGATAATTTTATTACAATAAGTAAAAAAGTCGAATAAAATACGCTGCTAGCGACGATTTATGAGCGACGCCTCATGAAAGATTCAGAACTGATGCAATGATAGGTGTGATGTGGCGTTGAGTCTATAATAGATTTGATCATTAAATAATTGTTTGTAGAGGAAGAGTGCATAAACTAGCACAAATCATGTTTTTATTGCTACATCGCTTTATACATCGGTTCTGGAGGATGAGTATGTAATACTATCAGCAGATTTTCTGTTCAGATACCGGCTTTGCCTGCTTTTTAAGACAGTTTGGAGTCCGCTGATATGTCTACTAGATTTAACTGTTATATCAGAGAATAAAAAAAACTTAAAGTCCGCTGAATGTCTAATAGATTTAATTATATAATTTTTTTTGAATTATCTGTTAATTTTTCTGCTTTGTTAGGTAAAATATATCTACATAACTTACTATGTATGTTTACATTAGGTACTAAGGATGTCAGAAATCTTTGTAGCATACGTAACATAAGCTCCGAGCTTACCACGGGGCTAGATGTTGCTGTATGAATCTAAAAATATTTATTAAATTTATTTGTTTTGTCTTTTAAACAATATTAATCATTAACTAACTACCTGCATTTAATCCTGTATGTTATTTATACTGATATTATACTGTCTGTGAATTCAGAAGCTCTTAAAAAACTAATGTCTAATTCATGTTCCCAAATCGACGCGAGACATAATAAATGGGTTTACAGTAATGCAGTTTTTGGAATTTGAATATGTTGATAAAGATTTAGAATTGATGTTGATATTGACCTTGGTTTTTGGTTATTTTCATCATCATCATGTAAACCGAAGTGGTCGCTCCGTAAGGGGGCAGTTGGAAGTCATAAAGTGTTATTATTATTGTATTGTTTTTCAAGTTTCAGGTAATTATTATTGGTATGGATCACTTGCGAGATAAATAATGACAACTAAGCTATATACTGTACCAGAGGCTTAATTAAATTTATTTGATCTTTTATTAAGTTCTTATTTTTGTAAAATTCTAATAATTATATTTTTCAGACAGTTGCTTCACAAATATCCAAGGTCAATTATATATTTTATTATTCAGTCTGCTTCCTGTCTGTCTGATCCTAATATAATCAAATCGTATTCCGCTCTCATCAATCCTTTGATTGATCCATCGGTCAAATCTGCAGTTTTTGTATAAAACCCATTTTAAACAATTTGAAACCTTAAAATTAATATTATAGGATTGAAATTGAAATGAAGTTGTGAGCTTTGAGGTCATTGTTGCATAAATTCGGGATAGAATTTGTTAGTCTGTTTTTAAAATTAGAATGCCTTGGACGGCTATTACAATGTATCAGATTCCATAATATGGATAATGATAAAAGGTAATGATTTTCTAATAATAGTCTAACATATATTTTACATTTTCTAAATATTTTAACTTCGTACTAAAGTTACCATACTTGCAAACTATATTTAACATTTTAAGTTTATCAAAAATACATTATAAATAGTGATTGTCATCATTACCTATAAATATTATAGTTTAATACTCCGAACAAAAAAATTACTAAACCACTTCAAACAACACTTCCAAAAGTTTTTAAAATAAAAAAACATCTTTGCACAATGATCAAGATATCACCACCATATCAGGCACATTTACACCGAGCGGGATGTCGTCTTTATCTCGATCTCTAAAGTGCCCGTTACGGTGTAAATGATAAAATTTTATGAGCGCGTAATTCCAGCACGCCACTTTCGAACGGTATATTATTTTCTGATTATTCGCAAACTTGGTAAATATGTGCTTGAGATACCTGATTTGGTTCTGGGTTTTTGCAAAAAAAGACTTGATACCTGAATTGACGGATGGCCGCTGTGACAGAAGAGTTTTCGAGTGGAGACCACGGATCGCTAAACGCAGCTTGGGACGTCCACCAACAAGATGGACAGATGATCTTGTCAAAGCTGCCAGTTCAAGGTGGATGCAAGCTGCAACCTGAAAACCTGCCATCATAAAGGGGAATCACAAGCAATTGGTTTTAGAACATAGCAATAAGAAGGGAAAGGGAGGAATAATCTATGAAATTTTAGAGTTCGATAAAAGATGATAAAACGTAGACTACCGGAACCATATATTGGTACAACACTCTCCTCCGCGGGAATCGATCCGCCTTGCGTTATAATAAATAAGCTCTAAGAATTTATATTTTCTATCATTACAATACTATTGTTACAGTTTAATAAATTAACAATGACTCAGAAAATTCTAACTGTGATTTGAACAAATTGATAATATTATACCACGATGTAATATCGATTGTACCTACATATTTATCGACTATGCAAACTAATAGACTTTTAGTGCCGGAATCTAAAGTCATTTAATAAAGAAAATTAATGTATTCTGTCCACTGTGAAGCAATAGAGTTATTATTCTAATAATTTATGTTTCGTTTTCAAAAGAATCATAGCCGTAAATAACACTAAAAGTGTCAACGTTTACGAAAACACGGTTTCAAGGTTTATGTTCGCGAAAATAAATTATGTGGATATTAAGAGAATGCATAAATTATTTAATGGGTGTTCCAATTGGTTTAATTTTATAGTTTCTTATTTTTATTATGTGAAATGTTGATTTAGTTTATTTATAGTGGATATTACAGGTGATTTAAAGATACTTTAACTTTGAAAATTTATTAATAAAACATCAAATAATTTAATAATTTTCATTCTTAGTAAAGACATAAACAATTTTTACTCTTATTCTTCATTATCATCATTATCATAACATCTAGCCCCGCGGTAATCTCGAAGCTTGTGTTACTACGATACTTAATATAATATTCATGCATAGATATAATTTGTTATTATACATAAATAGCACCCAGATACCTAGAACTAATATTTGCAGATTGTAAATATAATATATAATATAATATTATAAAGAGGAAAGATTTGTTTGTTTGTTTGTTTGTTTGTTTGTAACGAATAGGCTCCGAAACTACTGGACCGATTTAAAAAATTCTTTCACCTTTGAAAAGCTACATTATCCCCGAGTAACATAGGCTATATTATATTTTAAAAAAAATTAGGGATCCTTACTAAAACTCCAATAATGTAACATAAGGTGTAAAAAAAAGACCTGAAAAATTCCTTACGTCGCGTGCGCTGCGAAAACTATTGATGATAAAAGAAAATCATGTACTACGACTTTGCAGAACTTATCATTATCTACAAAAAGTGTCGCGACAGCATATGTCTAAATATTATAGTTATGTCACAGTAAGCAGTTTTTTATTCTAAAATATTAATTTATATATGCCGCCTCTTGAAAGGGTCTTCATTTGTACCTTGGTATTAATCCTTATCAAAATAAATTACTTTATATTCAAGACGGCTTTAATACCTTTTTATAACTTTTTGAATTATTCAATTCGGACATTTCATTCGGAAGATATCACGAGTTTAAAAATGCAAGTATTAGAAAAAAGTCGCGAGGTTGTCGCTCACCGCGCTCAGCTAGCCAGCATGCTATGTAGACTCCATGTAAGCGTTACTGGGGTACGGGGGGGGGGGGGGGGAGTCAATGTAATGTAATGTAGGTAATCCTAATCCTAACTAATATTATAAATGCGAAAGTAACTCTGTCTGTCTGTCTGGCTGTCTGTCTGTCTGTCTGTCTGTCTGTCTGTTACGCTTTCCCGCTTAAACCTCTCAACCGATTTTGATGAAATTTGGCACATACAATCTTTAGACCCTGAGACAGAACATAGGCTACTTTTTACCGCGGAAAAATACATGCTTCGGCGGCAAAATATATGCTTACGCGGGAAAATTCGATTTAGATAAAATTTAGTATGCAGAAGATAGTTGCAAATAAAAGTATATGGCGAGAGACTTTTTACCGCGGAAAATACATGCTTACGCGGGAAAATATATGCTTACGCGGGAAAATTTTAGTTGGATGAAATTTAGTACGAAGATAGTTGCAAATAAAATTATACGGCGAGACGAAGTTCGCGGGGGCTGCTAGTTGTAAATATATTTGTACCGCGGCGGGATTCAAACCCGCAACCTCTTGCGAAGAAAGCGTTGCGTTATATTGCGATGTTGTATTAGTAATAAACATTAAAACCACCTACCTACCTCCCTCTCCATTTGTAGGTGCTTTGCTTATTTAAATAACAGTTAAATTTAACCTTTGACTATCGACAACGCAATAATTTATGTCAATAACAATAACTATTAAGTTTTTATGAGTATTTATATTATACTTTGTTTGACACGCGACTTAACTTGCGTGGGTTTGGACTAAGAGATTTATGAATAAGATTATTTTTTGAATTATTAATTGTTAAATTATTGTTTGCTTATTTCTAGTCACCTGTCTCCAGTAGGGTACTTATTACACAACACAGGCATAACATGGAGTTATACCTATGTTGGTTTGTGAATTGTCCAGCAATATTTATAATTGAATGAAGCCCAAAATAAGCAAAGCTTTGGGCAAATTATTATCATTATCTATCCATTATAAATCTACTACATAATAATTAATGCCACTTTTGGTTGTAGTTTTATGACTCAAAAAACGGCCGATTTAGGTGCTTTTGGTTTTAAAATAGCCTTAGTAGCCCAGGAAGGTTAAAAAGGTTAAAATGGGAATTAAGCGGGTGAAGCCGCTGGCGGGTCAGCTAGTTATTTATAAAAAACAATGGATCTTAATCGTCACACAATACATGCAAACAGACAAACCTTTCAACATTAATATGAATACCAATTTTATAGCTGTCAGCCCGGCCCAGCTATAAGAATCGATAATGTAGAACACCGTTTTAAAGTTAATTGGCCATTAATATACGGTTTTATAGTAGCTGTAGATATAAAACGTCAAACGTTAATAATTAATAACATAGGTATTAACGCGGCTGTGTTGGCTTAGTTGGAAGGACGCTTGACTTTCATTCCGAATGTCGTGGGTTTAAAAATTACAAATCTTTGGATTTGTCTTCTTGAAAAAATTATGTGAGCTTTTAAAATTTGTGCTTTAACCGTGAAAGTAAACATTTGCCGTTTGCAATTAATTAATTTTATAAATATATGTAGTTAATTATTTATCCATAAATTTGTATATGCATTAAATATATGATTGTTGTGGTGGATGATAAGTCGAACAACAGATCGAGGCAACAGATAAACAAAAACAGCATTCAAATTATTCAAAGTTCTAAAAACGGCTTCCTCTCGATATTTGCCTTTAACGGTAAAAAATGTATTAGCCAACTCGCCTTTTAAAACATGTTAGATTTAAACACGGAATAAAGAAGAATATTTCTTGTCTGTGGATTTAAAGCTATCAAAAATAGTTTAGTACCTTCATTTCAGTTACGGTGGTGTTGCGGTGACAAATGGAACGTAACCTGTCGTCTGTCAGCCGTCGGACGTGGATGTGCGACGTGGGCGACAGGCGTCGGGTAACGGGCGAGGCACTGCTTCTGGTTACTGCTAGAACATTGTTTGCGTTACCAATGTTATATTACCCAAAAGTGTTATATAATGGGTATGGAACATATTATTTATGGAAAATAAGATTTTTATAAAAAAAACCATTGATTGTAGAATGAAACTCCTCCTTTTTTATGTGGATTAATAAATAAATATTATTCCCAATTTATGAATAAGGTTTAATTCATTATCGCACTGCCAGCACCAGCACTAAATAATAACGATAACGGAATGTCAACGAAACAAAATAAAACAACAAACAAACACAAAACAACAAGACCCAAACACAAGCCAAAGCTTCTTTGATGTAACCCCAATTGTTCAACCAAAAAAGATTAAGCCCGTGCTTTATTTCCGAGACTTTATCAAAGAGTGCAAACCATAGCGGCTTCACAAAAAAATTATTAAACTTTGAATACGTGCTGCTTTGTGCAAGAACAGAATGGCATTTTCTGCGTTAACGGTGGAATACTGGAATAGGCAGAGAATGGGTTAAAGAGCAAAATATTGGTTTCGGGCTTTTGTTTTACCACAAGCTTCGAGCCTAGTTGTCTAAGCTTGTTATATTTAGTTTCACCCATTTTCGTAATGATGATTCTTTATATTACTTATATCAACATAGCATAGTAAGAAATTTGTATCATCCAGAATCTGAGTCAAACTTGTAATGGACATATCGGAAAATTTCTTAAGTAGTGAAAACTCAATGTATTTCGCGGGTTCGAATCTCGCCTTATTCCTTCTGCATTGTCATCATTATCATCCAAAAATACCCATATTAGAACAATCGCCACTAAGAGGCTTTTACTAAATTACTCTAGTTAAGTATTTCTAAATTTCTGTAATTATTTTCAAAATAGCCCGTATAATCCTTGCCAACTCGTTATTTACGTAACCAGCCAGCGTGAAGTTCGCGATCGCTCGCGGCGCCCCCTTCCGGCGGACAGAGCGAACACGCGCTCCATTTCCGGCCGGGGAGCACCGGCAGACTTCCGGCCGAAGACTGATTGGCTCTTTATTAAAAACTGACACCTGAGGCGGTTTAGGTAATTTGTTTTGGGCTCGCGAGGATGGCAGGGAAGCTGTCTATATCTATACAGCTTTATCTAGCTTTTTATGGATTCACACACGACACACACGTCCAGTTTGTGGCCTTTTCAATTTTATTGTTCATTAAATTTAGCGTCCTCATCGTTACAATACTTCTTCTTCTTCTTACCCTTTTCCCAGCTTATGTGGGGTCGGTACAACACGTTCTCTCTCTCCACTCTCCTCTGTCAGCCGTCATATCTACTCCTTTCTTACACATATCATCTTTCACACAGTCCATCCATCTTTTCTTTGGCCTACCTCTCCTGGCATACCCATCTACTCTCATACTTAACGTCCTTACAATACTTGCTAATTACTAAAGTTTTAATTCAGGTCGCGATTATATAGATGGGTTGTAATGCTGATCTGACTTTAGACTCCAATAGAAGAAGTCTTCAAAGCCACCAAGCTCACTTCCACGTCCATAATCCCCATATTTCAGTTCAATAAACAACTTTCCCAACAATAAAACCTGTGAAATATCTTCGCCGACTCAATCCGCCATAAAAATAAAATCGCCTCTAGTTTTTAGATCGTAAACGCGTGTTTTATAGAACGGCTGGGCTCGGGGGCGTGCTTACAGACCTCCGTAATGTAATACCTATTGAGGAAATTTTCTATGTGCGATTCGGCTTATTTATTGTAATGGAGTTTACGAAATCAATATTGTGGTGGCAAAAGAAAGCTTTTGTCTTGAAAGTTAGCGCAAATTAAAAGAAGAAACTGAAACAGTATGAATTTACATTATAAACTTGCAAAACAATAACTTCATACATACATGAGGCTAATATAATTGAATACTCTTACAAAGCTGGAAAATCTAGAAATAGTTAACTCATCAACGTTCCAAAATTAATTTCCAAACTGCCTTTCAACTCCTGCTTAAAACTCTGAATGAATAGTGTTTCCTAAACTTTCATTCCGCTCCACAGCCTCCGACTTAAATAATACTTTAGAACCTCAGTGTGTTCTAGTACTTAGCGCGTTTCTAGCATGATTAGCGTGTCTTCACTAAAACCCGCAGCTAAACATTCTGACATGTGATAATTTATTAATTCACTAAGTTTGCGTAAGCATTTAGCAGCGCCAGCGGAATTTAGTGTGTTTATTGGTTTGTAACGAGAGTTTTGTAAACGTTATCATCATCATTATGAAGTTTAACTATACCAAACGTAGCATTTGGTTCCTTTTATATACTCAAAATTCAACTCATAGGTAAGGATGTAAGTATGTTTGTTGCTCTTTCACGAGTAAAATACGAAATGGATTTTGATAAAACTTCGTAATATTAGCTTACATATTAGAATAACATTCTAGACTACTTTTAGCGCGAGAAAACAAAGCGGGTGTTGTAAATAAAATTGATTTGTTATTCTGATATGAAGGACGTCCATTAATTACTAAACATAGATTGCCGATTGAAATATAAAACTTATTAAGTTTGAATTTTAATAATTTTTAGTAGTAGTTAGTGTGGTCAAGCTACACCAAACTAAGAAAAGAAGCCTGTCAGTAATATATTATAACTAATGTTTATTAACTTGTTTTATTCATAAATACACAAACCTTACAAAAACGTTTTACCTCAATATTGACATCAAAACTTAAAATGGTAGCCAAAACTGTCCCTTTCTAAGGAATTACAAAACCTATTAGAGTAGTCAAACCAATATTTGATTCTCTTTTCAAATCGACGCCGCGCCATCTTTAGCGAGGAGACGTTAAAATGGCGACCAAGCCGCCAGCTTTCCCAGAAGGACTAACTGTCAATACCACGTTCGAAATACGAAAAACGCGTTCGAATTTCAAATTTGTTATGTAAACTGCTTGGTATCGGAACGTCACGAAGCGAAAGGATTGTTGTTTGTTACTTTTAGAGGTGTCTCGTTAATTTGCACAGGACAAAGAAGGCCGCTATGCCGACACGCATTTTGGTGAAAAGTTTTGTGACCTACCTAGAAATTGCTAAAGGTAATATACAAATATTATTAAATTATTAGAACATACTAATGTTGTTAATTAGGATGCAGTGGCAATGTAATTACAATAAACAAGGTCTCCCTTCTCTCTCTATAGAAATCATAAAAAAAATTAAGGAATAGATTTTATTCTGTATTTAAAAACGTGAAATATGAGATGACCACATAAAGGATCTTACAATTTAATTGTAGGTGTTTAATAGTTACATTATAAATGCATTTTTTTCCTAAAAAGCATTAGTTCAGAGACCTTAAGATAATATTTTTTATCTTTTGAGGTCTCTGAATTTCTTATTCTACATTTTAAAAAAACCTTACAAAACTTCAAGAAGCCATTAACCGGAAACCGTAAAACTAACAAACCCCAACCTCCGGCAAACCGCAGCAAAACTGTTACGACAAATTCTATCTCCAGGATAAAACATCCGTATAACACGTCCCTTGACCCGGGTAGAATTGACCCGGGGGTGGAATTGACCCGGGCGGGTAAATTGGATCGGCATTCGTCGCGATCGCCGGATTATCTGAAATCGTTACGACATAACGTTAACGCGTGCCGCCTCTGATTGTCTTTTACTCTATGGTTCCTAGGTTTGGTTGGATTAGTATGGATTTCACTTCTTTTTGATATTAAATGATTGTGTATAATAAAGTATTTTTAAGTTAATATAGTAACAGTTTGTCTTTAATTTTATTGATGTTTTTGAAATATTGAGGTTTGTATTATTATAAGTCATTATTAGGTCAATAACCCTACGGAGTTTAGTTTAATTATTTGTAGTTACTAGTCGGGCTTTATTATACTATTAATTACTTTTACTTATATTAGGCAACCGGCACCACTCGTAATGTATAAATTGTTTATTGTCATAAAAATATAAAATTCGTGAAATCCTTTTCCACACTAGTCTGCCTTCAGGCTGCGGTGAGGTCTCTCGCGGCGTAAGACGTCCTAACGGCGTCACCTGAACGTCCAACGTCCGGATTACGGCGCAATCACCATTGCTGTACCCTACTACGAGGATTGTTACAAGTTATTGGGATAGCTTGGCTTATCGTTTAGATAACAAAGAGATTCGTTAAATAAACGTTTTTAGAAAGAAAATAATTATTTTGTTGTTAGTTTTTACTTTTATTTGTTTATATGTATTTTATTTAAATGCACATAAAGTTTGTTATATATGAGATCCAGAGGTGCGCTCGGATTTGAACCCAGGACCTTCGGAATGAAAGTCGAATGTGCCCCCATTTAGCCAACATAACTCTTTATAAGGCCTTATAAGACTCTTAATAGGGGTTGATATGATAATATGCCTAGTTAGAAATGACCCACCACGAAGTCTCTATTCCACCATATTCGGCACCAACATACCATATACCATAGACTATTCACTATTCCGCTTCATCATTGACTATTACGTACTCAATTAGCACTCCATTACAAAACGAAGCGAGTGTGGTCCGATGTGAAATTCATTAACACATCAATGTATGATGTTATAGAGTTAGGAAGATTAGAACTGACAACTGGCTGTTTTAAACAGAAATTAAAATCGTAAAATAATTAGATTGTAGTAAACTTAGCATTTACTTATGATAAGGTAAAATTATATTTTTGTTATTTAAATTGAAGTAAATTGAAATGTTTGTGTGTTTATTTTAATATCGAAAAGCGTATTTGTAAGTTTGGGTATTTGTTCTGAAGTCGTTAATTTCATTTTATGCATCATTATTTCATTTTATTATTTATGCATTATTTATATTTTATGCATCCTTTTTTTACAATTACGACCAGTTCACAGCAGGACAAAATCTAATCCCTCCACGTTTTTTGATTTATCTACATAAAATGAGCGACGTTTGTAAGTGCAGATACTCAGTTATGTCTATAAAACATTAGCTCTACAGCAAATAGCAATTGAAATAACCATTGAAATAACCTCAAACAGTCGAGCACGAGCAAGCACGTAACTAACTATCATAATAACTTTGGCAAATTCAATGTTTGCTCGAGCAATTACCGTTGTTACTAAGAATTTGAAGTGTTAGTTTGTTATGAGGTCAAATTTATACCTTTCATTTGCATGATCGTGTTTGAGTTTTATTGAGGAGGTAATTTTTGATCGTGATAAACTGGTGATGTAAATTTATTTTTGCCATTGGCTCAAAATGTATAATATGATAAGTAAAATATAAATAAATATAAACTGTGTATTGTATCACATATTTACATACGAAGGTTAACCTACATAGTAATCGAATGGAACTCTCAATCACCACCAAGTTTCAACGATAAAATACTTTAACTGTTAGATTTTTAAAACACTTGAAATCATAATTACCACGTCTTTCTTTATACTTTGCCTAACCTAATATCTAACAAATTAAATAATGCCGATAGTTACCCCTTAGATAATCTCCAACCAAAACAAACCGCATTGTGTCAAATATTCGCGTTTACCCCATTATCCGGGTAACATTAAACTCTGCCCGCAATTACCCAACCGGTCATCCGCTTTCAGCTGATAATCCGAACAAAAGCCGCGTAAATCTCTGCTAAGAACTGGGGAAAGAATTGAGATAACACGTTTCTCTAAGGATTAATTATTTGTAATAGTATGATTTGCACACCCTTATACCAGGTAGTTTGTTTTTGGACATACCTATTATATTAATTAAGACCTTTGTACAAACATTCTGGCAAATAAAGACATCTCATTTCATTTATAATAAAAACTAGATATCCGCTCTGCGGCTTTATTTACGTTAAATTTTGTAGAGTTATTAATTCTAGACAGATGATAGAGTTTTATTTAATAAAATATTGCTGTTAATTCATATTCCATTGTGACTGAATTCTTTCATAGTGAAATAGTTTAGTTTTGATTTCGTCTATGTTTCATCTATATTTTATTTGAGAAATTCACGTTTTCTATGTTTTTAGGAGTACCTAGCTTAACCTCACTGTCAGTTGGGGAATTCATCAGAATAGAGCTACTGGGGGCAATAACACGGTGAGGATGATGATCATCACTAGAAATAAGAATAAAATAATAAAATTATATTATTATTAGTTTTCTTAAAAAATAAAGCTTCTCCGTGCATTCATCTGTGCCAATCGCGACCGTATCACAATTCTCACTTACAAGAGTTAGGTACAAGTTACAAACTGTCTTCGGCGATTATTCCATTTCAATTACTTGTCGTTTTGTAATAACCAGATGTAGTGAGGTGCATGTATAAGAATAGTACCGCCCTATATTGTCAATAACAAATAATATATTTGCCTAAAGATTAGCAGCGTCGTTCTATAGAATGTAGCAACTTGATAGCATTATCAACCCTCCTAAGCGGGGTTGATTATAAAAAAATATTTGCTATCCAAATTCCAAAAATGCTCCGGAGAAAATTCCGAAATCGACATTACAAAGCCTTTTCTCTTTTATTGTTGTTTAGCAAAATAAAATAATTGAAATACAATAAAAGCGTGATAGTTATTGGAGCATGTAATGCGTCGCGTGCCGCGTCCCCATCAGACAAACAAACAGGTATCTAATCATCATTGTTTCCGACCACGTTCCGTCAGTCAACGGCTTAAGGCGTAGATATGCGTGAATTTGGTAAATTTGGGTTCAGCAGAAACCATTTATTTCCTTGTTCTTTAACGGAATTGCTTTGAAAAAATTACACAATAATCTATGCCATATAAGGCATCATCTCTTGAGGCCGAAATTTTATTTTTTTTATTTTAAGTACCTGAAATAATAGTGTAAAATACCGTCTACTTTTTCAGCAAGAACCGTTTAAATCCTAATCTATTAATCATAAGATTTTTTAATTTTCATCACCATATAGAATAAAAGAATACCAATCATCTCCTGAGCTTACTTTTTCGAAAAAAAATCCCAGCGATTTTTAACGAATTTTTTACGTAAAACGACACACGCAATGCGCGATCTTCCCCTTCGCGGGCCCTTCAATTCAGTGCGGGGCGAGACGTTGTGCTGGACGGACCTATGACAATTTTCTCCGTGCGCCGTACTAACTAATAATATTCTGTGCCGGAACCAATTTTATAAGTAGTTTGTCATTTATAACTAGCTGCCCCCGCGCGACTTCTGCTCGCCGTATACTTTTATTTGCAACTATGTATCTCCATACTAAATTTCATCCAAATCAAATTTTCTTGCGTAAGCATTATTATCTTTTCCTGCGGAAGCATGTATTTTTCCGCGGAAGAAAGTCTATCGCCATATACTTTTATTTGCAACTATCTCAATACTAAATTTCATCTAAATCGAATTTTCCCGCGTAAGCATATATTTTCCCGCGGAAGCATGTATTTATCCGCGGTAAATAGTCTCTCGCCATATACTTTTATTTGCAACTATCTCCATACTAAATTTCATCTAAATCAAATTTTCCCGCGGAAACATGTATTTTTCCGCGGTAAAAAGTCTGTTCTTTCTCCCCTGAGAAAGATCTCTAAAGATTGTATGTGCCAAATTTCATCAATATCGGTTGAGAGGTGCGGGAAAGCGTAACAGACAGACAGACAGAGTTACTTTCGCATTTCAATTTTGTATATATTATTTGACGTGTAAAAATTTGACGCATTGCTTCAGATTACAATAATAGTGTCTATTGTATCACAGATCACCGAAACTAGATTACCGCATTAGAATACTTTTGTTCCGATTCAAACGCACCTAAATTGGAGGAAGATGCGGGTTGCAGGGACTGGAACAAAGGCGTTGTAGCAAATAGCATCATGTAGGTAGGTAGATATGTATTTATTTTTGGTATACACAAAACCTGTAGAACTTAAAAATTTAAAAATAATATTAGAAAAATTTATCACAAATAATTCATTTGACTGAGTGAGTAAGTAATAAACATATTTAAACGGTTTATGGATAACTTATTTATTTTTACATACAATAATACCGAGAGACCCGCTTATATACGTCGTCTATCATTTTTAACGATATCGATTAGAATTTACATCACTAACGTTACACGTGCTTTCGCCGAGAAGGACAACGAGTGCAATAAGCGCAATGCGGAAAAGAGACAAGTGAACATCCTTTGTACGAGTAGCCATTATTATGCTGACCTCTTCACTTGCGTTAGACTATAGAAACGTATATGAAGTTCACGGGTCTGACACTTGGTCGCAACTAAAGCCGTGTTTCGAGGCGGGGCTTTTCATAATGGTTGATTTAACCATATGTTTGGCGCGCGGTCGTCGCTTGTCATGCGGTATCTAGTGGGGTTTATCTATGATTGTAGGCTACACAACTAATTCTGGTTAGCGCTGCGCGTAATATTTTCGATATGCCAGCGCCACGCGGGGCACGCGGTCGCTGTTGTCAACTCTCGTAGTCGTTTCTGCCGCGATTTTCACTGCATACTCGCTCTTAATGACGGCTTATCATGAATCTCCATCAAGCTTTGACATTATAATGTGATATTATGTGTTTTAAGGGTTCCGATGAAAAAACAATTCTAGAATACCGTTTGTCTTTGAACGTTTGTTTTTCTGTCTGTTACACTTAATTTTCTACAAAAATCACAGCAAGTAATAACAATCTTTTGGATGGTTATCTGAAAGGAGATTGATTAATACCTACCTAATTAGTGGTTAATCCGTGATAAACGGTAGTAATTGTTTTAAAAAAGTTAATTGTTTATAGTCAACTTATACAGAATCCTGCATTTCTACTCCTAAAATGAATTCGACATAATATATTATGATACCATATAATACTATACAAGTGACAGAATTTAATTCATTAAAAAAGTAATTAAATTAATGAAACACTTTCCTTTAAACAAGAATTTAAAGAAACCCTGCCATTATCCACTGTAAGTTTAACTTCATTATTTCGCTAAGTGGGCCAAAGTTACAAGTGCGCTAACAAACATGCAAACAATCCATCAGAGCTTATAAATGATTTCCCGCATGCTAATGGTTGCCGCTGGTTAACCATAACCACTCCGCCATTTAACCATTCCGTGAACGCGACGTGGCGCGAATGAGTCACGACTTTGATAAGGTTAAACGTTACTTTTCAAACTTATTGTGTTAATAACAAATATCTAACTACTTTTTTTTTATTTGAAAACCTCTGTGGAGTAGCGGGTGAAGTTCTGCCTACAGCTCAGATATTGTGGGTTCGTTCGTTCTCGGAACGATAATTTTGTACGATCTACAGATATTTGTTCCGGGTATCTAGGTGCTCTATATGTATTATAAATAATATCTATCTATGTATGTTATATTCTATTAATAGTATCTGATTACCTAGTATCCATTATAGAAGCTTCGAACTGACCATGAGGCTAGATGTTGCCGTGTGAATTGTCCAGGAATATTTTTTAATTATTTATTTTAGTAGTGTTGAAATCCTTACGTTCTATTATCATCATCATCCATGGTAGCAGTAAATGTCCACTACCTAGTCTATACTACTTGGTAGACTAGAAGGGCTAGGCCTTCTCCATCAATCTTTAGTTGTCAATAGCTACATTGCACCTACATAACATTAATTTAAACAAAATTGAAACTGATTAATATCTAAGTCACAAAAAAAGATCACAAATGAACCCAAAGGCAAAACGATCTCAATTCATTTAATTAATTAAGCAAACATTGTCTCTCCCTCGTTATTTCTACCATCGGGTGTCGTCGCATTTTTTACCCGAAACCAAACCGTATTAATCTTTTTTATCGGAACAATCGCCGGTCGGCAGTTAAGTAATCGAGATGTAGACGAGTTTAACATAAATTAAGTTTGCCGAGACACCTGAGATACCCCCTAGCTTAAAAATCAAGACAATCTTAACCTTGCTAACGATGCAAAGGAATTTGAGCCTTAAAGTAAAGAAATAAAAGGTGCAGAAGCTAAAACAGCAGTAAAGGAAGAATTGGTAGAATGTAATAATGAGCATTCGTCGAAAGATGTATATCGCGAGCCAGAAAGAAAGGTTAAGTGTGAACATTTGTTTGTTAATGTGGCGGTGTAATGGATTCGAAGGGTCTTTTTGAGAAAAGATAAGTTGTTTACTTTAATTGATCGATCGAAGTTGTTTTAAGTAATTTCCGTGACTTTATGTTCAAATAAAATGTTTTTTTTTTAATGTAGGAACTGCGTTGGCAAGGACATGAGAGTGATCGATTTAAGTAATCAGACGATTAATATGCCATCTGTTTAACACGACACTAAACTTGTTCAGAAATGTTCCGTTTTTTTTGCGTTTTCTTAGCAAAATCAAACATGGTAATTTGATTTGACTTATTCGTAATAATATATTACATTATAATATGGTACATAAATAATATTTAATATTTACTAGCTGATCCGCCCGCTTCATTCTCATGTTTTCTCACATTTTAAACTTAACCTTTCCGTAGGCTACTACGACTATTTCAAAACCAAAAGCACCTAAATTGGTCTAGCCGTTCTTGAGTTACTTATATAATTACAACAAAAAATTTTGAAAGGCATTGATTTTTATATCTTAAGAAAGTCGTGTTAGTTACTTCACTTATAACTCGAGAACGGCTGAACGGATTTGCCTGAAAATTGACAGGGAGGTAGTTTAGAGCCGGGAGAAGGACATAGGATACTTTTTACTGCTTTTTTAAATATCTAATATAATGCGGGCGAAGCCGCGGGCGGAAAGCTAGTAAAAGATAAACACAGAACGACACTTCTCGTTTAAACGACACCCACTAAAAGATTTGTTTTGAACTGTTCTTATGCCGTTACCACAAAGTCTTTAATATAAAATAACTATAAAGACAAAATATTTTTTACAAAATGAAGTAAGAGGAGAGTTTAAGTACGTAAAAGTTTGGAAAAGGTTAATGACATGCACCTGAATGACAAAACAATTAAAAATACCGATAACCTAAAATCACCTCAGATTAGGGAATACATAATATTTTCGTAGTATTGTCTCAATAACCTATGCAAACAAAAATAGTCTGCAGTGCATCTAGTTTATAAAATGTATTGTTATAAAAGACTTTCTTGTGCAGAAATTAATGATTGATTAATAAAATATATTTCATATTGTACAATTTGCGAAATTATCAATTTCAAAAGTGTAATAATGGAAGATAACATAGAAGATGAAACGCAATTAATAGACGAAGAAGAAAAAGAAGATTACATAGTAAAGTCTATAGGAGATTTCGGAATATGGCAATTAGGAGTTTGTGTCATTGCATCAATGTCTAGATTCACAGCTGTCACAAACATACTCTCAATGATATTTATAATTCCTAAAACACAATTTAGATGTACACGTTTTGCTGAAAATAAGACGATTGATATAGAAAACTCAACTTGCTACAGTGATTGTGTTAAATATGAGTTCAGTGATGATGTTTTTGAAGACACTTTGATTTCGGAGTTTGAATTAATTTGTGAGAAGGCGTGGTTAGGTGCATTCTCGCAGACAGTAATGATGCTGGGATTTGCTATTGGCGTGTCTTTGTTTGGATGGGTGTCGGACCGGTAAGTCATATATTATTCTACCAGTACCTATGTACTTATTTATCATTTATATTAATATACTACAAAAACAGCTTGGCACTGGCTTTACCGGCGTTATATTTCCCGTAAAATTTCGTTGATATCTGTTCAGTACCTACTGTTTGAGTCAATAAGCAACAAACATTATGTACTCACAAATTAAAGCGTTTAGATTTACTTGGATATGTGACTTGTTGTTCACTAATATTTTCATAAAGTTTCTTTGTTTAAACAGATTTGGCCGACGCATTGCATTTTTAGTAGCGAACTACTTCAACATCATTGTTATGCTCATCACTCCGTTCGCACCCGACTACTGGACGTTCAACGCCCTCCGGTTCTTCGTAGGAACATCATCTGGAGGAGTTTTGGTAGTCGGGATATTATTCGTAATAGAGAATGTTGGATCGAAATACAGAGAAATTGCTGGTACATTAGCTTTATTACCAGATGGATTTACAGAAGCAATTTTAGCCGGAATAGCATATTATACCACGACATGGAGAATGTATCTTCTCATGTATAGTTTATTATCAATCTACATAGTAGCAATTGTATTCGTTCTTCCCGAAACACCGAGGTGGTTGCTATCAAAAGGTCGAGGTGATGAAGCCACTAAAATATTGACAAAAGCAGCAAAATGGTAATCATATTATATTTATTTACAAAATGAAAGTAAATCCGACCATATTATATTTACCATAATTGTAATTTTCATGATATAAATTATAAACATGATTTAAAATTATTATTTACGTATTCAATTTCGGAAGAAATAAAACATAGTTTCATGCATTTATTTATTTTAACAGGAATAAACTGAAAACCGAACCTATAGCCGAAAAAGTATCAAAAGCCTTGCAAGAAAGAAAATCGGATGAAAATGAAGGACCGATTTCGTATGCAGATTTGTTTCGAACTAAATCGATGGCCCTTAGAATAATTTGTTGCATTGTTATTTGGACTGCAGGAGCGTTTTGCAATTTCGGAATAAATCAGTTCATAACACATCTTGGAAGTAATATCTATATGGCCGTGGCTTTGCTTGGATTTATACAGGTATTAACCATTCTAGCTATTTGAGCCGTGTTCGTTAAGTGGGTTCCACGCCGCGACCATCTAATATTTTCTTAAAAAGTTATGTGTGCTTTAAAATCACGTCTTCTAAGAGTAAAGGCAAACATCGCAAGGCAATCATACGAAATCGAAACTTGAAGGACAATGTCTTGTGTCATTCACAAGCCAGCTTGGCACTTGGCCAGCAGCGTGGTGAATTTAAGCCTATTCATTAGCGCCGTCCATCAATAAATAATAATTAATTAATTAATATTATTTCTCGTCTTCTTTTCAGCCACTGAAACTTCCAATCGCAATATTCCTCAACAAGACTTTCGGAAGGAAGCCTACAATCATCGGTTCTCTCCTCAGCACGTGCTTCACCATGTTCACCCTGATCTTCCTCGACCACGACCACTGGCTCGGCATCGCAATGGGGCTCATCAGTTTCTCTTCAACTTGCATCACCTTTGCTGTCCTTTACGTTTATACCTCCGAGCTCTTTCCTACTCCTTTAAGGAACATGGCGTATGGTTTGAGCTCTATGGGCAGCAAGGTTGGTGCTATGGCTGCTCCGTTTATAGCAGTTATGAAGCCACATTGGGTTCCTTCTGTTATATTCGCTGTGGTGCCGTTTGTAGCGATCGTATTTTGTTTTATGCTACCTGAAACAAGAGGGAAATCTTTAAGAGATGGTGTTGAATAAATTTAAGAAATAAAAGAATCAATTATGATATTTTAATAATCAAAAACGCTTAATTGTAGTTTATTTAGTTAAAATAAAACAAGTTTTAACCTTATTCTGACTTTTAGATGTTCGTTATTACAATGCTTAAAAACACAATAGATTCTGTAAGCCTTAATTATTAATACTTACAATTTATTAAGATGTTCGCATTTATCTATAACCATTGTCACAGTTCATTCGCATTATTTTTGCATTGAATGGTACTATATAAGTTCACAGTACTGTTAAAATTTATGGCATGCAAACAAAGCCTATAAACAGTTCATCACCCCACATTGTATCCACGTAGCTTAGTTAGACAATCATACGCAATGTCTTTACACTAACAAAACAACTTTACCTACAGTAGTTTTCTCTATCAACACATATAATGTGTGCAATGTAATAGCTGTCACAGCAACATTGTGTATATAAACGTAGCAGTTATCAGCAGATCTCCATTAATTGTTCGCGACGTGAATAGGTAAGAATACGCCATAATGCTGCAATTAGCTGCACACAACAGGCAGGGGCATCTGTCTTGTCACGAGACAATACTTGAAACAGAGTGTATGGTTGCCATTTTGAATGTAGACTTTGTTATGAATGTTATATATATATACCACAGTAGCTACAATAATATAGGTACCAAGCTTGCTGATCAATACATCCTTTACTTTCCCATTGCTGGGACACATAAACTTGACGAGAGATATTAATATATTAAACCTTAATTCACGACTAATAATATTATGACGAAGAAAATTCCAGGGTTACCGGCGGGGTTGAACTCACGATTTTTAGAATTAAAATTGAGTGTGTTCTCACTAAGCTAACACGGCTTTTCTATTTTCTATTTACCTATCGCGTGGGATATCATTGTATATAGGTTAAAAAACATCTTACAAGCAAGGTTTATAAGATCATTTTGAAAATTGAGTCAAAATTCTGCATTGCTTATCTAAATTTCTGATGTACTTTACCTACTGTTTAACAAAGTCTTGCAACATCCGCTCCAGTGTGTTTTATGGCGCGATCACACGCGATGCGCTCATAAAACTGCAACAGGCGTAGATTAAATAATTAATTGTCTGTGGGACTTGAAATGTGTCTCTGGAGACAGGGCCATCCTTCTCTATGGCTATTTAATGTGATGGTAGCTTAGTGTTATAAGCAAACTTAATAAACTATTTGTTATTACTTGTGGTTAGGATATAATGTAAATAGTCATTTTGTAAACTAAACTATGATGAAACAAATAACTTTGTTTTGTTGTAAGCAGTTTTATCATAAAAAGTTGTGTGTTTTTTTGGTAATTAAATAATAGCATATGGCTTTCCTCAAAATGTACTATCCTATACTGATTATTTTTTAAATCGGTCCAGCGGTTCTTGAGATAAGCGCGTTCAAAGAAACAAACAAAAAATCAAACAAACTCTTTAGTTTTCAGTTCAGTTCAGATAAGAAAGTCAATATAAAATATAAGAATTTGTATTTGGAAATCCTTGCCTTATAAAAGGTGTGGTTAAAATATAACACTCATTGTAACTGATACCACAAATAAAGGTCAAACATAAAAGCTACCGATAACAGCATTTCGTTGCAAGTGATATTTTATCGAAGGTCGCCGTGCGATATTGTAAATAACACGGCGATAAATCGAACGGGCTATCGATTGGTGAAATGCCGACGAACTTTACAAAGGTGGGCATTGGAATACATATTTACATAGAGGTGATAAGGCCTATTAGTCTGATTTATTACTTTTTTCTTACCATATTTCTGCCAGCAAACTTTAATATTGCTTTTCATAGATACATATATCCTTTCTATTGAGTTAACGTAAAAAGGTGTGATTATGATGAACCCATTACACTTTTACCGTAAACTAACACTACTTTACTTACGTAATTCTTACACAAGTCACCCACTACTTACAATTTTTATAAATCAAAAGTATTTCTAATTTTGAACTAATATGTTACTGTCCAAACACCCCATCGTCACTCTCCAAACTGGCTAGCTTTAGGCCGCACCATAAAAAAGCTTAAGCTGATACGCACAAGCAATATCTCATTCGTATGAATAACGAGCGAACTGCCAATTACACTAAAAAATGTCCGTGGGCGCCAATTAAAATGATTTACATATCAATAAATCGTCGTGTTTCGCCTGCGCGGTGTAAAAATCGAGAAATTCGTATCAGTGTTGCCGTTTGAGTTGAAATATTGGGAGTTTTAATAGATACTATTGATAGTTACATGACAACCATAGTAAACTTTTAGATTAATATAATAAAACCTTTATTTAAAAAAATGAAAAATTGCTCTTTTGCCTTAACAATGCAAGGATGTGTGATGGATGTAACGCACATAAAAACCACGTACATACTTATGCATCAAATAACTGTTTACGGCGAAAAATTTACTTTAAAAAGTTGTTTCCAACATTTATTTTGTAAGCTATTAAAACCTTACAAAATGAAACATAAAACTAACACATAATCAAAGATATAAGGTAAAATTAAATAAAAACTAACGATTATTGTATCAAATTGCATAATGTTATGCAAATATTGATTTATTAACAAGATATTGCATATTCGTTAATATTTAAAATGCCTGTGTCTAACTTCTCCCACAACACGAGTTTCATGTTACTACGATGTTGCATCCAATCTTTGAATTATCGACGCTCGCCTTGATTTATGTGACACTATGCTCCGATGTAAAGTTTATTGATTTGTTTGACATAATGTTTGTATTGGACATGTTTAATCGTTATTCGTTTGTTAAACGTTTAAATCTGTGCCATAATTGACTATATCTGTGGTGCAGCAGGCGAAGGTGCACGACGAAAGATGTTACAGGTTCGATTCTCGCTTCGGCACACAAATTTGAACAGTCTGCAAATATTTTTCCCGAGTGCCTGGATGTTAATAATGTTTAATAAAAATATTATGTTATGTATATTCTATAAAGTATTACAGAATCTAGCACCCGTGTCACAAGCATCAAGCTTACCACGGGGCTAGATGTTGCTGAGTGATTTGTCCAGATTCATTTACTTATTAATTTTAATTTTAATCATTTCAACAACGTACATTTATCACATAATTGGCTTTAGGGTATATTAATAAGTTTAGCTTAAAAATAGTGTAAGAGCTGTAGATTTTGTAATAAATAAATAAAATAATCACAAAACTTGGTACCTAACACCAAAGAACCATAATTCGTGAGAACATGAACTAGAAATCGTATTAGTATCCATCAGATTACTTTAAAAGCCATAATAAAAACGACAGGCTATAAAATTTTATTGTATTCATTGAAAAACTATTAAAATATCAATGCTAAATATCAAGATTTAATCTCTCGTATCAATGTTAACCTGTCTCACTCATTTACTGCATTAAACATAATCTATGTTTCACATTTTATTTGCATAAATTATTTACGAAATAAACAACTAATTAAAAGCAAACATGTTTCTTTGATATTAACAATAAATTTATGGCAAAACTAATTTATTGCGGCATTAATATACATGACACATTGCATACCTACCTAGTATTTTATGTGCATTTATGTTTTTAATTATTTTATATAATAAAAATAACATGAGTTAGTTCTTTTGTTACCAATTATCATTTGATTTAATTTATCATTAAAATATGAATAAAAACATGTTTTGATTAAAAATAGTATAGAAATATAAATATGAACCGAATTTAAAGCGAAAATTGTCTGGGTCGGCATTTATAGTTAATATCATAATATCATTCCTCAACAAATGTATCTACTTATAAAATATATTTTTTAATCGGACTAGCGTTTGCTGAGATAGCGCGTTCAAACAAACAATCAACAAAGCTAACTTTTCAGTTTTATAATATTAGTATAGATTTCTCAAGACATTTAAGGGTAAACTAAGTTTGAATGTTAAAGATTAAACTAAGTTGTTTTAATGATGATGATAAATTCACTATCTACACGGGAAAAATCTTAAAACTCAGACATAAACAGTAAGTATCAGCTAGTCTATGACGGAACATTGTCTTCAGAAGTGATAAAATACGCTATCATAATATTTCCATCTTCACCATATTATTAAGTCACATTTAGATGCTAAGCAACATTAAATTTAATGTCTATAGCCATAGTACGCAATATTGTATGCTAATTGAAATGTTTATCGCTGCATATTGCTCCTATGATCACTCCGGTTATATTTTGCATTGTCTCTTAAATTAATGTTACTGAACGTGTTCTATTCTTTTCTGTGTTTCTTGTGTGGGGTTGGAACTCACAATCATTGGAATGAGAGTCGAATGTGCTCCCACTTAGCCAACACGGCTAAATATTGCACACAGTTAAACAGTAACCAAAACTCGGGTAAATAAACTCATAAATTTATCTGCAGTGAACGAATAAATAAAGCGTTTACCAACTACCGTTGGCTTTTCACACTTAAAGTTGGTAATTGCGGATAAGTTATGAATATTTGCTGACGATATTTTGGACTCGGTATAAGTTGATAAGCATAAGCGTTTTACACCTTAATCTTTATATTATAATTTAATAATCATTAATATCAGCCTGTTGATATCACATCATCATCGTTATAATTTCCGACGACGAATATAAATTTGTGGACATATGCCTACAGATTTTTAGTTATAACGGTTTAAGAAGAAGCCGTGTAGTGTCAATGGGAGCACACTCGACTTTCATTGCGAAGGTCATGAGTTTTTTTAGAAAACACATAGGGCTTTAAAACACGTGTTCTAACGGCGAAAGCAAACATCGTGAGGAAACCGGCAGATTCTGAGATCATTCAACTTCTTATAAATATTACGTCTAATACACAATTCACTCTGGTCTACATTTCTAGGTACACTATGACAGGAGTATTCTGATTTTGCGCACCAATTTTTTGAGCACCAAAATTTGCGCACCAATTCTATTCCCAAGATGTAAGCTCGAAGCTTGTATTACGGGTACCAAATCTCATTAATCTAATCGACAGATATCTCTAAACTTGCGCCGGAAAGCAACAGTTGTACCACTTTACCTCAATACGTCATAATAAAGTACAGCGGTGGCTGCTGGTATTTATCGGCCCCCAACCCACCGGTGTCAATTAACCACTGATCTATGCATTTATAACACGCTATGGAATGTACTTTCGAGCGGGAAACACCTTGGTCAGACATGGCTATACATTATTGCTTGCAAAGAACGGTGAAGTAACCGGCATTTCGAAAGATTGAGAAGTTGAAGAAGTTGTGGCATTTATAAACCCACAGTTGGGCATCATGGTGAAACGAGTTTGTACTATTCGTAGGCCAGCACCAAACGGCACTACATAAATATCTAATCATTTATTCATATCAAATTATAATTGAATTGTTATTACCTATTAATGTCTGACGAGTCATACCTAGTGCACAATATTAAGTAATTTTATATTTACATTTTATATGTGTTTCATGTGTGACAATAAATTATATGAATATGAATATGAATCAAATAAAAAATATATAAAACCCAAACAGTTTACAAAAAGTATTATGTAAACTATTAGTACCCAGTTCTATAAAAAAGCGCATTTCCATACAAATAACTTTAATTACCTGATGCATACCTACCTGCTACCTTATGAACATTCAAATAACCGATAGATGAGTTCATAGATAGATGAGGCAGATACTGTAGATACGAGTACTGGTGTCTTTGATACTTCGCTGAGGCAAACTATTAATTATATTATATTTATATATTAATTATATACTTAATAATTGTTGAACAAAGACAAAATAAGTTTTTTAATTTAGTAAAATCAGCTAATTCAGTCTGTTTTTAAAACAGTACCTACTATAATCAATCTTTTATTAAATATAAAAATTAAACCATAATAATACCTACAGATTAATGTTTATAATATATTTTAAAATACAAATGTAAGTAGTAGTTTATTAGAAAAACATCCAACAGCTTTAGTTACTGTTATCAAAAACATAATTTAACGTCACAATCAAAGACTAATCTCATCTATACGAATATTTTAAAATTCTATGGATTTATCATAAACCAACTCGAACCAAAGCACCGATGCTTAAATTTTATTCCAACAAGCGTTTTCTAAAATTAATATCGCATAATTCTAGTATAAAACCTTAATGAGTGGCGAATAAAGCTATAAAGATGAAATTTACGGCTTGCCACGGCCAATAAAAACTAAGAAGATAGCGATCCACGGAATCAATTACTTTGTTTACGTTTTAAGATTTTTCTTTGATTGAATTTTGTTTATTGCCAACTTTGAATTTACAACGCGTTGGCGTATTTAAGTTTCTAAATTTTATATTTATTTTATGAACTGAGGATAGGATCGACTAAAGTTAGTACCTATAATAACTACTGTCAAACTATTCATCATCGTCACAAAACGTTTCTAGTTGTTTCGGTCGGATGCAACTTGCATTATAACGTGAACCAGCTAATTTCTAATTTTACCAATTCATCTATCCACTTAGTTTCGCGATCTGTGGTCTCACTACACCACAGATCGCGAAACTAAGTGCACTCGAGGTGCACACTCGAGAACTTTTCGGCCCCATCGGCCACCCTGTTCTCTGAGATAGGGCGTGCCTATTGCCACTTCAAAGAGCTAATCCGCTGGGCTATTTCGGGTTCTTCTACATATGTACCTATCTCCTCATTTCTGATTCGATTGCGAAAAAAAAACACCGAGCATAGCCCTTTTTTTTAAATATTGCTACGATAGACATCATGCTGAAGTATTAAAATGTTCTACAGAATTAATAGCGAGCGTGCAAAGTTATCTTAGATCGGTCTTTGGAGGTTAATGTGTCAGATTTAAATATTGTGTGATGATAGCATGCAATTAATTTTGATAATTTATTATAATGCTCAATAAATTTATTGATAAGAACGAATGCTTATTTATTGAATCTAATTTGTGTAATTAATAAATTAGATAATATTGCGTTTACTTTGCCTATAAGTAAGTGATCATCATCTTAACTAATTATATTACGTTTCACTACTTTGCACGGATCTCCACTATAGGCCCAAACCAACCCCAATCCCATTGTAGGTGCTGCAGGATTCGACATAATCACTTGGAAATGATAAAATACACATTAAAAATATTCCATAATAATTTTATTTAAGTGGTACAAGTGACTCAATGACTTGCAATGGATTAAAAATACGCAAGGCGTACATGTGATAAAAAAAATATTATTATAACCATAATGTTGTAAAGTTTAATTAAAATTTTAAATAATTTTAAACTTACAGGCGCCCGCATAAACTTTCTCATATAACCAAGAACTGTAACATAATATATTTTATTTATTCAATTATATAAAAACCTACACTGAGTATTCATAATAAATTTAAGGTCTATTCAACTACGAGTATGTCCAGTGCAAATAGAGTTGGCACCTGGCTTAAATTAATTTGTCATATCGTTTTTATGCTTTAAAATTCAAAAACAGAATGACGACTCAATTCCCCTATTTTAGTTTCTACCGTAGATGTTTTGACATTTATTAATTACCTCTTTTTAGAGTAATTTTCTCACAAATATAATAAAAACGCATCATACATAAGCATGCTTGTAAGTGAATCCATTATAATTAATTAGTAATTCGCTGCACGTTTTCTATTAGTGAAAGGTCATGAAGTTATGCAAAAGACGTTAATACGAGTAATTGTGGAACACCATATTGGTATGGGGTGTTTTGCGGTAGGTTTTAAATTAATAATTATTACCTTGACGTAATACTTTAATAGGTAAGTTAAAAAGTTAGTTCTATTTGTATATAATATGAACCTACAACAAGTATCATACCAGAACCACCATTATGCCATATTCGACGCAGGTAATTGCTGCTAAAACACTTGTTAACGACGGACAAGACCAATAATCAAAACATTATGTTTTTAGAGCTGGCGACACGACTTTATCATCATAACAAACCATAATAAGTACATGCCAAAATGACTACTATGTCTTGCTTTACAATCATTTTATAAGGACAAAACACTGGTTTGGCTTTTACACATATCGCACCTTTGGTAGAACAAGGGCCTAACTGCCAAGTTTGTGATTTTTCAGGAGAGACATTTAAAGATTTTTTTGTGATTAGAGTCAATTTATCTTCTTCTTAGGTAGATTAAGTAGGTAGAGGTACGTTAGTCTCTATATCGGACGTTGTAAAGTGGCTCGGGTGTACGTGCTTGCTTGTGGCATGCGAGCGATGTAGGGTGCTAGCGGACGTGTCTCAGAATCGTGTCCTGTTTGAGACGAGGCTGTGGTGTGGTAGAAGATGGTATCGGCGAGATTCTTAAAAAATAGAGAGTAAATGCAATAATATCTGCAATTTAGGTAGAATCTCAATCATATACATCAAATGTCAAAACGTTTTCAACCTTTTATAATTTAGGTGGGAATATTTTTTGTTAATTTTTGACATCCAAAAAATATTCTACTGTTTTATGTTAGTACCACCAGGTACTTCTCATTTTCCTTTCCATAGTATTATGAATGTAAATCAACTTCATATGGCTGTTATTCTGAGTCTGATATGCAGTAGTGCTGTTCTTAGGCCCGCATCAAATAGCGGAAAACCATGTTTACTTAAGCCACATAATTAAAACGGGCCTAACCGCTAATTCAATAAAATAAATATAAAATGCCACATACCGCTTCCACCTCACACACATTTGGAAACACGCTGTAAATCCACACTTTTCCTGTAGCGCGCTGTTTTTACCACAATTACACATACTAACATACTCGCGAGTAGCCAGTTATTGCTCAACCAGCAAATATGGACTTTCAGATTATTTTTATTCGAAATAACTATTCGATATCTCGATTCTTGCGCGTTCTTGGAATGCCATAACATGATACTGATTGCACGCATAATTTTATATTTTTTGTGTGAATTTGTTAAATCATTTAGTTCGAGAAAGGCTGTGTTATTAGGTTTTGTCCGCGGTTTCATCTACTGCAATGTTATTTGGAATGTTTCTATATTAATATTTCATTATTTCTATTTATTTTAGAGCTAGATTTCAAGTGTCAAGTCAATCGTGCTCGATTTAAAATACGGCATAAAAATATCAAATCTACAAACACATTCTAGGTACTTCCAAATTTAAAATAAATAATCAATTATTTAATAAAATAATAAAAATAGTTAATTATTTTAAAAATGTCATAAGTGCGTAACATCCCTCCAAGGGGTACATAAATTTGGGCTCGCGTGTTTTACACGCGTATTATTTTGAAATGAAAGACGCGGTAATGGAAATATTCTGATATGCTAATGTAAAGATAAAATGCCTTTGATCACGATAAATGTTACATAGATGCAGTAGGTAAACACAAATTGTAAATTATTTTGCAATTTTAAAAATCAAAATCAGTGTCCAAGTGATGTTTAGGATTATATGGAAATAAATGGCAATCCATATCATCATTTTTTTTTATTTGGCCATATTGAACATGTTTGCCCCAATAAAACCCGTGTAATTCATCATGGATTTTGTTGAATCACCACGCACAAGGTGTGTTGGTAATCTTATTGAGATTGGTCAAGTACACACATAACGACACTAATGATAAATAGATAATAAAAATAATAACCATCTACACAACACATTCTGTCGTCTTTTGGTATTAAACTCCTATCCATTGTCGGCTATTCTGTACATTCAACAAACCATTGTAATCCGACTGTCCTCAAACCGATTTCCCTTGCACATAATGACAAGCCGCAGTGTTTCAAATAAGTCAAACCTTCAAAGAGAAGGTGCAGAGGGGACAGTCGGTGCAATAAATCAACCGCAAACGCCGCGTGCAGGTGTTTCGTAACCGGCAACATTGAAATATTGCACTGTAGATTGTATTGGTGCAGAAAGGACTGTTTAACTCTTTTATAAAACAATGCAGAAAATTGTTTTGATGAATTTAGTTAGGTTAAGTTGTTTAAACCATTGCAATGTGGTTCAGCTTGTATGGAATAAGCGTATTAAGTCGATTTGTCCAATTTTTTTTCCTAGTAAAAAAAATGTTCGCCGATTTTCAGACATAATAAGCACACAAAATTTCATGATAAATAATCGGATTTCGGAACCGAAAGCCGTTTCGGAGGAGGATGGTAGCTAACATTGAGACACGCGAATTTAATTTCTTCGGTAAACTGATTTCAACTCACAGACATCGTCACATTCTTTGCTATATCTATTATAGTTTCAAGGACATTTAACCATTTTGTATGTACTGCGCAGCTGATGATGATAAATAAATTCATTACAGAATATTCCTACAAGGACCATCTGTTCTTTTATCTTTGTCCGGACTGCGATTGTCAGTTGCAGCAAATAATTGAGACGCCAGTTTTTGTTGAATTTTAAACTTAAGAGGCCTTTTACCGGAAATCGCGAAATTGTTCGGTTTTCTCGTCCTAATTCTATGGTTTACGTTAGTTGTTTGATATTACAATTACATCTTTATAATAGTTCGTTTTCTCCTCTACAAAAGTAGTAAGAAACATTTTAGATAACTTGTTTATATATTGAGTAATAATCATTCTCCGGATACATGTTTCGTAAAAAACGCTCGAAGACCTGTTTTCTTAGCTCTAATTTGTAGATTCTAATGAATATGGGCGATCAAACTAATTTTTATTATGTTACGTATATCCTATTCTTCATTTAGAGTAGAGTACATTTTCGTTAAATGCTTTTATTCTAAAGATATACCGAATTTAATATCGACCGAAAATGCTTCGAAACAAACCTCAATAACTCCGAAGTTCTAAATCAATGGGACGTCATATTTATATCAAAATATTTATCAACATTTGCTTAAACTATGATATTAATTTTAATTTGTAGAACGGTTTTGGTAATTTTTTATGAATAAAATAAAACTACTATAATTTAGTAGTTTTTTCATTCCGCCGGCTTTTTCCATTTAGTACCGCGCGAGCGCTTGTCGAGGTCGGACCTATGTCGGTTGTTCTTGAATAAAATATAGAAATATTTCGTAAAATGTCAGTGTGTGGGACTGTCAATTGCTGTAAAAACGCTGTTAGTGTGCATGTATGTGTTATTGCGATACTACGACCGACATAAGTTGATCCGTTGATAACGATCAATTGTTATTTTTATTGATAACGATCAATTATTGTTGTTGCTGGCCTAAGAATTGTACCACTTGTTGCTGGCCTAAGAATTGTACCACATCATTGTCATCTTGTTTAACCTTATTTATTTGGAGGTTATGCTGTAGGATGTGTGGATTGCATATCTAAAGTTATCTATCCTAATTAAAAAACAACAAGGCAACTTTTTTTGGTGAAACCGTCCAACGACTAAATGTAATTATGCCTATGATTTTTTTAGATTATGACTAACTTGCCGACCCGCCGACAGCTGCGCTTGCGTTTTTACGTTATTTACTAGTTTATGTTTTATAGCCTTTTTCGATCATTTTACTATCCAATACTGAAATCATATTTTAAATCGGACCCGCGGTTCCTGAGTAGCACGTTCAAACAAATAAACAAGCAATCTCCTCAGCTTGATAATTGTAGTATAGATTTCCATAATATTTATTACAAAGAAAATATTCCGTAATTTTTTGTTCTTATTTTTACCGAGTATCCAATATGTAAACAAAAAATAATGTACCTTTCTAATAAATACAGGGCGTCCCAAAGTTATGGGCCATGGAGGGGAAGTACCTTAAATATCGTAGATAGTGAATTTTGCTCAAACAAGACTTCATTTTATTATTAAAAGTTAGTAATTCTGCATTCATTGATTTTCTAAAAATTACTTGCTTTGTCTGGGAATCGAACCGACTTACATGTAGAAAAAAAATACTCGATTTTTATGATACCAATCGAAAGAAAAGCTAAAAAATAATAACTCTGCTTAAGTAACATAGTATTTTAAAAGAAAGGAACAACGTGAAATTAATTATTTTAATCAAATAAAAAACATGAAACATTATTTTTTGTAAATTAATTAATTAAATTACTTACTTTTTAAAATAAAATGAAGTCTTCTTTGAGCAAAATTCACTATCAACGATATAATATGGTACTTCCCCTTCATGGCCCATAATTTTGGGACGTCCTGTATATAAAATAACACCCCTATTCACGTTCCCACTGCTGGGATAGGGACTTCTCTCTTGACGAGATAGATTAGGCCTTAATTCACCACGCTGGCCAAGTGCGGGTTGGTTTTTTAAATATATAAATGAAATATTTTCAATAAGTTCGTAATAAAATAAAAATAAATATAAAGTTCGAAACTACAAAAATAATACCTAAACATAATGATAATAACATGGTAGGTATATTTGTGTTTGAATAAATAAAAGTTTCGTTAACGAAACTACCATCTAACAAAACAAGCAACTTAAATATATATAGGTAATATAATTTATTTGTTTTGTTATAATTAGAATTTGTATTTAGTCCGTTCAATTTAGACTTTCGAACTTACATAAAGTCCCAACATTCGACAAAAAAAAACATTTAATTACAAACCTACACACCAAATTTCAGAAGAATCGGTTTAATAATGAGCCCATAAGATGAGATGAATGAGGACATTTAACTTCAATAAGACTATTTTCAGTTTTATTCTTATATAGATAATTATTAATCATGAATGTTTTAATTTAAAATTATGTACTTAATTGATTTCAAATAATCAATCAGATTTAAAATAAATATTGATATTATTAAGATAAAACATAATTGATTCAAATATTGAAATAAAAATATCCGCCATTTTGAATTTAGGAAAATATATTAAACACCTATCAATTAAATAAAAACATTAATATAATAATTATTTCAGAATGAAACTGAAAAAAATCCACTCAATAAAATGGAATTTATTCGATGCCATTTTCTACAGATCTAAAATAATTATTAGTATATTTGTATGTTTTAGATCGACGAAGTATCAAGATCATTTAGTATTTTTCATAGAATTCGCGTGACGCGCCGGTCACGTGGTGCATAAAATATCCAATTTCGCAAAACTTCAAAAAATTAACAGGGCTCTTAATTATTTAATGTGTGATAATAAATATTATTCGAAGTGATATCAAGCATTATTAGTTACTTATAATTATATTTTATTTATTATATCTCTTCAGCGAATACGATCATATTTTTGGGAATATAATATGTACTTCCCAGCCAAGTACAAAATATATAAATATAGATCTCTACGTATATTATATCGGCAAAAGAAAAATTAGGTACCGTATTAATTTTATTGCATATCTAGTAAACCAAATAATAAACATAATTATACAGCAACAAAATATTAGAAGAAATAAATCTATAACAATCAAGTAAACCTTCCATAGTTTAAAAAAAAATCTAGATAAAAAGTTTTTATTCAACTTTCCAGATCAAGGCTTGTTTCTAAAAAATATAATAAATCAAATCAAATTAATGAATATTCGACGATAAACATTAATCACGCTGCTCGGAGAGCTTAATTTATTTTTATCTTAATCACGACTTCCTCTATAATAGCTCAAAAACTATTATAATAAACAATGATAGCATTTCATTACACGAGTTATTACCCATTATCCGCCTACATTGAACAATTCACTGAATAAAACTGGCAACATACAAATTTCTTCACTTTTTCAACCTTATGGATAGGACATAAGGTTGATATTAAGCAATTTATTTCTTATTGAACGTATGGCCCATACATCATTGATATAACAGCAAATCATAAATAACAGATTTGGATGGTAGCTTCCACTTGTCTCTACAATTTATTTATATTGACAAATATTTAGTTATGTTGGCCAAATTGAACATTTCAACTTAGTGGATTTGT
This sequence comes from Chloroclystis v-ata, assembly GCA_963691955.1. Lineage (NCBI taxonomy): Eukaryota > Metazoa > Arthropoda > Insecta > Lepidoptera > Geometridae > Chloroclystis > Chloroclystis v-ata. The sequence goes on along the minus strand of OY829902.1, from coordinate 555,542 downwards.
TGATTGACATTTAACGAATCGTTTTATCAATTTTACTATTTTTTTAATTTCTAAAAACTTCAAACTGATGGTTAGATACCGTATAGCACATTCAATGCCCAAATGCTCGGCCACACCGCGCCGTAGATACGAACGTGTGTCATGTAAGCAGCACATAAAATAATCAAATCCGCAACTACATACTTGCGTCGCATGCGGACTTTTGCCCGCTGCGTTAAAGAGATCTTCCATTAAAATCATACCAATAATATTAAAATGCAGCTTTTTATCCTTTAATATAATCGGGCGTTCCAAGAGCCAAGCGAAACGTACCATTATAACCATTCAGAAATCATTGCTGGATAGCCGATAACAAGGTTATATTACAGCCATTATGCTATTTAACGGCCGACTTTATCGGGGCTTAATGAAACGTTTTTATTGCGGGCCCAAGGTTGAGTGCCGCTGGTGTCCGTATTCTATAAAATAAAAATATTTTGGATTGTTAGTCGGAGTGTTAGTTATAAGTCGATATTTTCTAAGTTATAAAAGTTAGTTATGACCAACAATCTGATCAATTTAAATATGTAAATGAAAGAAAAAAACGAGAAAAACCCTTTTTTTTAATCTTAAAAACGAAATGGCTTTTTACCTGAATCTGCAAAACCATTTATCAACTTAACAAAAAAAAGTCCCAAGTACATTAAATTTTAAGAACGATATGCATTAAGTAAGTAAGTAATAAATTAATACTGAAATACTTAAATTATTGACCCCTTTGTTATAACAGATAATATTCTAGAATTTAACATTTGCAATCAAAATTAAATGACTCCAAACTAGCTTTAACTCCACAGATCGCCGATTGTCGCTATGACGATCATGAAATAGCTATACTGTTGAATATTTAAGTTGTGAATAAGGCTGTTTTATATGAGTTCTAGTTGATTTATTGTTTAACTGGTTTTTAGACTTTCTATGAGTTATGAGCAGTTGATTTAATGTTTGCTATACACGTTTATCTTCAAACAAATATCATTTGAGTAAAAACGCATAAGTTAATATTTACATTGTAGGTTTTAAAATTGATAGTTAAACACCAGTTAGTTTGTAAAGTATACTCCCTAAATAGTAAAGAATCGCCAAAATCTTATTAAATTGTATACAAAACAAATTGGGACGATGGAAAAATTAAAGTGTTTGGTAGTTTTGTGTTAAAGAGACGAAACATTCATCCTCAGACTTTCGCGTTTATAATAATATTTGGGGAATTTGACACAAAACATTTGATTAACATTAAAGACGCGAAACAAAATTAACGTTGACCAATCCTTAACAATGAATATGAATAGTTTCTACAATAAATTAGGATAAAATTTAGAAATCGCCGCTCACAAAAAAACAAAAGTTATGATAATTTAATTCGGAATCGCATAAGTCGAAATGATTCACACTTGCTTAAGCTAATCAGCATAATACGTTAGGCATTGAGGTCGTAAGATTGATAAGATTAAAGTTAAAGAGATTAATGTTAGGCCGCACACAGAAAAAGATTGTCAGTTGTGGAATTCTGTTTGATAATTAAAATTTCAATTAATTTATAAAATTACTGCAATATTGTAGCACCTAATGAATACATATTCATATACCTACCATTAATGGATTTGATTGAGAAGACCCCTGCCCTGCCTTTATATTTTATTTATAAATCATTCGCAGTGCGGCCGGACCATACATAAGATTTATATCACTATAATCATACCTACCTAACTTCCGCTAATTAACAAGATTTCTGAAATCAAAGCAGACTAATAACAGAGTTGGGCGATCGTTGAATTAATATGATGCCGAGTTGTTGATTTTACGACGCGTGATTTTCCACCTTCGGGTCACGGAGGCATATTTATTAGCTTTTTATGATTTGAATTAGGCTTGTTGGTTATTGATCAATGTTTTCTATTTTGTCATAAATACATTAAAGTACGACCTGCCTGCGACGTAAGAGGTTGTGGGTTCGATTCCCGCAGATTTCTGTTATACTTATTAGAATATATACATAGGTAGATATTGTTTTAATTTTCACAACCAGACACTCGGAACAAATATTTGCAGATCCTAAAAATGTATGTTCCGAGGCATGAACCGAACACAACATCGTTCTACCGCGGCGTCATACTACGAACTGAAACATTGATTGGTCAGCGAAGGTTGGTGATTATACTGAATCTCCAAGACCTAAAGGTTCTATTGGGGAGACACATGCCCAGTAATGGGTTAAATTGATAATGTTGAAACGGGATAATATAACTATGATGATGAAGCCATAATTATCTATACACCTTATTTCCTGAACAGCACTAACAGCACAATTATCTTAGTTTTACGAGCGAGAAAGGAATATAAATTATGCTGGTTTGTATAATTTCGCACTAAAGTAACGTTGTAAAATTATAATTATTTACCTTAATAACACGGCTTGTAATACGCAAGTAAAACTCGGTACTTTTACGAGTTTCTGGTTAATTTATAAATAAGTACTGGACTGAGTATTGTAAATCTACACAGTAGATCATATTACTAGTATATTTCTGAATATTTTATTATACATAATAAATAATTACAAAAAACATACGAAGTACCTAACTAGTTTCAGAACAAAATGATTAAATAATATTATTTGTAATAATAATTATTATTATGTTGCAAAATCTTGACTGGTGCGTTTAGCTCTAAGCTTGAACATAGTAAGTACTAGATATCTGAAATAATGTATAATGGCTTATAAAGAATTACTACTGATAGTTGAGATGAATATGCTAATATACGAGTATACTTAATTTTTATACCTACACATAATTTTAATTACTATTAATTTGCATACAGACAGACAGCTGTTTCAGTGTAGCTGTAAAACTATATGTTTATGTAAATTTTAATCGTAAAGTTTTCGTGTCAGTGTCTTATATTATTACGCTGCGAGTTTAATAATTAATTTATACTTAACAAACATTATACATATAGTTTAACTATTTGTGCTTATTCTGCCGGCCTTAGAAAGTAAAATCATGTGTCGTGCATACGGTCTAAAGAAGGAGCATGCTGAAGAAACTATCCAGCCACAAAATGTATGCATTTTTAGAGCGGAATTGGTTGATATAAATTGTGTATCCTTAAATATTTACAAAAGATTTTCGCAAAGTAGCGCCTGAATCTATTCAATATAAACAAAATAATTAGTTACACTTTTTTTACTAACCAACAAAACAAACTTTTGTCATTAAAAGATATCAAAAAAGTATCGATAAAATCTCCGTTTTAGTGATGTGCCATTACTTATCGATAAAGCTGCATCCATCACGTCGCGTCGCCGCCGCTACCGCTTTTTGTCGCTTCATTTTTATGCGGCCGTAAATATCAAGCGAGAAGCTTCATTTTATTATCTACATTGAAAATTTTCTATTTGATATTTTAATGAGATTTTGTGAATGATATATTAGTACTATTGATGGCGTTCGATTGAAGATGTGTGTGAAAGATTTTTTATTTAGATATTTTGTTAAAATTGCATATTAAGATAGAAAACTAATTATAACATTACGAAAATAACTGTTTATTATAATATTTTTATTTGTGTTATTTACACATAATTTGCAAATATAACATATAAGGCGTTCATAATATGGGTATTGATAATTGACGATAAAGCAACTTTCATAAATCTAATCATACACACAAATAAGTTTACTCTAGCGATTCTGTCCCTATTTATCTTTTAGAGACATAAAAACAACATGTGTTTTATTTTCAATAAAACAACATTTATAAATAGTCAGGTTACAAGTAAAGCAAACACTATCAGAACCGGATAGTGATGCGCCGACACCGCAACACACGAGGCTTATCGAGACCTGCTAATTACAAATGAAAATCGCTTGCCGCCAACCCGCGCGATAAGCGCGCGTCATCCCGCAGATAATCTATGCCCACCAGATATCTTAATTACATCGAACATCGCCGACTGCTTTCAAGAAATACACTTTTAATTGAACCCAACCTTATCCAACCGATTACATGACAAATGTTCCGTGAAGCCGCCTCTGACTCAATTTAGATACCAGTATAAATATAAATACTTTATAGCATTGTAAATCAAACTTTTTAATACCAGCTTTACAACACCATTAATCAAACTAAACTATTAATGACAGAAATGTGCGCCAATGAAAATAATGCGAAAAATAATGGCCAAACAAAAAGAGCAATTAGTGTTGTGCCAACGTCGATAGTTTAGAGGATGTCGATAACATTCCACGCGACTCAACGCGACTGCACAGTAAAATGCAACCGCGGTGCGAAGCGGTCGGATTCAAGGAAATAGGCTTTAAGCTCGAGGGAAAAGGGTTAACCGATTCCAGGGAGTATTTTTGCCGGCAGAGACGTGAGTTCGATTAAAAAATGTGATTTGTGGCTGGCACTCTGCACGTGTTTTATTTTGCAGCGGACGTGACGAGCGCGTCAAAAGACTGCGGCAAAAACCCGAACGCAGTTAGAGAGCAATTTCAAAATTATTCGAAACGTTGGAAGTTTTATGTTAAAACATTTTGAATTGCAAAGTGATCCGCTCCGTTGGCCGTGTATAAATAAGCTTAACACAGAGTGGGTTTTCAGGTAATTACTTTTTGACGATAATTTACAGAAGTCGACGTAGCGAAACAAAACAGTTTAGCTTCAAAGAACAAGTAAAACCTCTTTGGTGAATGCAATTGTCAGTCTGCGTGCGTGTAGTGGCCATCATTCACACCTGTCAGTTTCCCCTTTGAGTCGGACAGGCGGAGACGGGTCGAAACGACTAGTCGACGGCGATTTGTATGGCGGGAGTAAATCACTTTTGAAGTAATTTATGTTCGAACGCTGCTAGTGATGTGCTTTTGAGGTTGCCGTAATCGATGGATGTATTTTACGATGTTTTGAAGAAAATGCTCGGATATTTTAAAGCGCCTGTTTGGAGCTAGCTGTAAACTTTGAGTTAAAGTTGTGGTTTAGCAGGGTTCAATTTATGACAGACAATTAAGTAGAATATACTTCATTGGCGCATTCACATTAACTTGTTCAATAACTGTTTTTATTTATACAACTATTAATCTTTGGATTCATTTTTGTTGTAAATAAACAGACAAATTAAAATAAAATTACTGTCTTTTAACCCAAATAGTCATTCTGTTCAAACAAACTCCAAAGCTCCAATATAATCTAATAACGCGTACAAATACATCAGCCGAGCACAAATGTCATAGACACTGACATCGTGACATCAACAGTGACAGCTTCAGAAATAACGTGCATTTATCACCCGCGACAGTCCTGTCGTAATGACAGACCGACGTAATGACAGTCTTTGAAGTGGCCTGGCTGTAGATAGACATAGGATAGACGGATTCAAAACAAACAACGCTGCGTGGTTTGCGCTATGCAATGGTCTACATTTTTTACATAAGCCGCTGCTTAGGATTCAAAACTATAACTAGAGTAGATGCTGTATTTAATTGTTTTTGGGATTTATAAAATACTTTCTTTCATTATAACTTAACTACTAGATACATAAAGATTTTTGAAAAAGTATTTTTTCATTTCTATATGCCATTATGAAATTCGTCTTTATCATCTTACTTACTCATACGATGTGATAAAATAAAACAAGATTGATCTTAAACAAAACTTCGTTTAATATCGTGTTTGTTTTGTTTTCCAAAATTCATTATTTTGTTTTATTTATTTTAAGTAAGCATTTTATATAAATAAAATATCTACATGTACCTATGTAACGTACCTATGTTGTGTGCGTTAACTTGTTAACGAACAAGTTTATTTTTCAGTAGATAAAAATATCGTGATCGTCTTCACCGAAGTATAAAATAAAACGATAAAACCCAAAATAAAACAACAAAACAATAAACAACGCACAATAAGCTTCCGAAATAAAATGTAAGTCCGTAATCACACTGGATACATTTTTGTACGAATAGGGAGCACTTATTTTAGTATAACACAAAGAAAATAGTAAAATAGCACCTTAAAAAAATATTTTTTAACAAAAAATTATATCAATATCGATTTCAATAAAAAAGCTCACTGGATGTAGTAGTTTTACCTGGGATATCTTATACCTACATACAAAATTTATATTTCCAGAAGTAAATCAAACGTCCGTCCTTATGACACGCAATCATTTAATATTTCTTTGTTTATTTTGCATGTGATATTTTTGCAAATAAACTAAAACCGGTATTCGGGCGCGTATAAAGTGAACACACCCTTAGATCATAAACACACGTTAATCATCTCCCCTCCGTCACGTGATAAAAACTACCCCGAAATGATATATGAAATGAATAATAATGTAATTGGACGAGGGGTTGTTAGGGATGATTTATGTAGACTAGCTATCACCCGCAGTTTTGCATTCGTGAAATAATAATTGGTATTAATGGTTGTTATAAAATCAAACAATTTACAAGGATTCTTGAATGCCTCAGACATTAAATAGATAAGGATTGTTCAAGAACAGATTCTATGATCTATATCTTGAAAAAATGGGGCATTTGTAGGCCAGCACCACTCGGCACTACAGCTCGTTAATGCGAATTTTTATTCATGTTTAAAGCACGTGCATATCCAAAGATTACAAATACAGGTGTAGTTTGAACATACAGTTTAAGCAATGATAGCCGAATCCTGCTCTTTACTATGCTTACACGGCTTACCCCTAAAATATGATGAAATGAATAATAATGAAATAGGACAAGGGGATCTTGGTGATTTATCGCACTAGCTATCCGCAGTTTTGCATGCGTGAAATAATAATTGGTATTAATGACAAAATCGTTAAAAATGTTTGTTGATGCTTTGTTTGGGATTATTTATAGTTTATAGACGATTATTTTTATGACCGAGGGTAAGTTTTGATGATAAAATGAATACTCATAAAAATAAATGCGGGATTTATAATTTAGAAGTGAAATAGATTGGTATAAAATGGTGATTTTCTATTGGAAAGTTGATGGTAAGAAGTAGTTCTGGTGTATCAATGTAAATTTTATTTTCAATTATGTTGTGTTTTATACAAAATCATTTTTTTACAATCCAAAAAAATAGAACTTAGAATTAGAATTATTATTTACATTTGTTTTAATATTATACAGTAAACTTTTACTAAATTGGCTTACTAAATTTGTTTTTAATGCGTTAGCCTATAAGGAAACATATTATAGCCATAAGCAGACTTGCTCATTAGCAATTATTATTATGTTAAACTGTTTAATTCCTTAGCATTGCTGTTAGTTTTCCCAAGATTGTATATTAGACCTAAATAAAAATTCCTTTGACTAAAAGCACTTATGTCGTATTAATGCTATAATGGCACAAAATAAATCACTTATCATAAGTACCTAAGTAAGGTTCTAAGTATAATAGTTGGTAGCTTATGCATTACGATGAACATGATGAAATTAACTTTTGGAAAAAAAACTGTAACCACTCTAAATGCCAATTGTCTATATCCATTAAACTAATTAACATTTTAACAACCAACTACCTCGTTCAAGTCGGTTAATTATGGCAGTATAAAAAAAAACTCGTAAACGACGTCATTATATAAGACATTATAATTAAAATTGTGTGGAAGAGTTATTCATAAAACCTATTAACATTAAGATAACTCCGTTTTGCGATAAAAATACTGTTTTGAATAAACTTATATAAAATAACCGAAAACCCATTCAAAATGATTCATAAAAAGTGTAATTACGGTTTGGTTATATATTTTTGCGTAAAAGGCTTTTATAAACTTTAGTGTGAGCATTTTAATTTTAAATATACCTAACGTAAAAGTTATTTAATTTGATTTTTTATACAAAATAATATTTCTGCTCATGTTTATCAGAATAGGATATTATTTTCATATTTTTTATAAAAAATTATAACAAATAATATGTCAAGAACTTAGTTAGATTTGCCCCACTCTAAAAATCGTGTTATAATTGATTTTCCTGGTAAATTATAAAGGCACCTAAACACCCAATGTTTTTTTTGCCTTTGCTACATAAATCTGATAAGATTGGCGTATAAAAAATAACAACAAGTTTCATAGTTCATATTGAGATAACGGGCAATTACACGAACCTTTTTTACGTTGAATTTTGATGAACCGTTTCGTCCCAAAACGTGGGACTTCTTCGGGATTAAACAGTGCCAGGACGCGGATCACGACCGCTCGCCGGTCCGCAGCGCACTCTGTTGAGTGAGACAGCGCCTGAAAAGTTTTATGGTCTAAAAATAACAGAAATTTGAGTAATTTGTTTCATTTCAATAAAAAGTAGATAATTACGTAGATATAATGTATTATGCATTTGGAAATTCTTCAATACAATTAAACTCCCCCACAATCATCACTGCACATAAATTACAGGCCTCCATTGTTTCACCGGCAACAAACGCAGTAAACGTGTTAATGACGACACGATAACCATTTTACGACTTTTTTATTAGAAAACTATGCAATGTTCCGTTTTTATGGCTGCTTTTGTAGGCTTTTACGTGTGTTTTGTCTAATTTTATATAATTATGCTGTCAGAAGTTTTTAATTAATTACACGACTTCTGTGTTGGTTGGGAATTGAGTGAGAACATCCAGTAGAAAACGGGTCTATTAATTTTTTTTTACAGAAGAATTAATACTTTTATAGAATGGGTTCATGTTTCTTTTAGGTAAGTATACACCGTGACCGCTAATAACCCGAAAAATTTAAGCTAACGATACTAGAGCCTAATTAGAGTATATAAAGTTATGTAACATATAGTCCAAAAACTCATAATTAAGGAGATATTAATTATTTACAACAAATCAAAAGTTAAAAAATCTCCAGTCTAACACACCCTAAGGGCGTGAGCATGTCGTAGCCACTTACTTCTTTTAAACGTAGACTACTAACTGCATGGTTGTTAGCCAGTTTCATAAAGAAGTTTGGTATCTATCTACAAAAAGTTTTTACTATAAATAAAAATAATTTCAATACAAACATCGTGCTAGACATAACTTGACACTTCAAGATAAAGATAAAGAATTATTTATTGTAAAACTGTGTAGGTACATAAAGTTCTTAAATTTAGGTAGTATCAACAGTCTGTCCACTTTACTTCTTGTTCGTCGTGTGATTTCGGAGCGATTCGTGAAGTGTCATGCTCGCTCTCTGTTCTTCAACGTGAGTTTCTTACCTAACGGCTTGTTCACAAAGAAGCGGGCAATTAAGAAGATTTAATTTGTACCGAAATTGTAATTTTATTAAGACACATAATTAGACCCATGTTGATATAACATTATTTACTCGTAATGTCGTCAAAAATACGTGGTTTAAATCTTTCGGGTTATTAGCGGGCACGGTGTATAATAATATTACACATTTCATAATGTACTTTCCTAATCAATTTGCTCTATGCGTAGTATATTAGAAGTAAAAAATGTACAATGTATTCTTGACTGGTGATCATAAAAACTGTTCTAAATGATACTTCACAACCATTATAATCATAGGTTTTGAGCGAGTGGAGTTTGTCGCTTGTATCAATATAATAATCTTCACCCCTATTTACGTTCATACTGGTGGGACACACATAAAGTAACGTTTTCTATCAAAATATCCTCAAAATAAAATAAATTACACCATCAGCTTCAAATAATCCAATACAACCACTGGATTGTAGCTCCATAATAAAGACTCTGCGTCGCCATTATTGTCATAACACTCGGCTGACAGCTGTCAAATCTGTCACTGTCATTGACAATTATTTGTCTGTTATGTCACGCGCCGGACGCCACTTGCCGTTCACTTGCTCAATAATTACAGGTTAGTGTTGACACTTACGGGTTATTGTTCTATTGTTTAGTCAGATTTCAAATTTTACGTTCGTTATTTTGATTGTAATGTTTGAAGTGAATATTCAATAGAGTTTTGGCGTTTCAATAATTTCGAGGTAAGATGATAAATAGATAGTCTATTGCACTTTTTTCAATTGTTGTGAATCTAAACAAAGTAGTAAGCGAATGGTACTAAAAGTAACCCCACAATCAAAAGCTATAACGCCATAAAGTGAAGGTAACTAATAGAATAATGTCTTTATAACCGTAAATTACGAGTTCACCCCGACTATAATTTCGTGGCTACAATGTGGAGTAATTTACCTGATAATCAGCTTCGCGTGTCATAAGTAGCTGCTTATTAAATTTCCCCATGTTGGGTATAAATTAAAATAGTGTAAAGGAATTACGGTCAATTGTAGGTTTAATTAGGTCAGCCGGGGCAAACAGGGTTATTAAATAACTTGTCAATAATATTTGGGTTTAGCCGTATGATGGGCCTAATAGTATCACCTTATCGTATTCCATAGTGAACTAGAAGATGGGAAACAGTGTCCTACACCATTATATTGTGGTTTTAGTTAAATAAAATAAATAAATAAATATTACTGGACAATTTTTACACAGCGACATCTAGCCCCGTGGTAAGTTCGAAGCTTGTGTTACGGGTGCTAGATTTCTGATATAGGTACTTAATATAATATATACATACATAGATAGATATTTTTTTATTATACATATATAACACCCAGACACCCGGAACAAATATAACATTATATAGTTAACCATCTTATATACGCAGATATTAATAATTATAACTAGGGACACCGGGTACAGAGCCTTGTTAGCTAAGTGAGAGCACTCTCAACTTTCGACACTCTGGCTGCAGTATGGTTTGTAGATTTGTTCCCTTGACATAAAAAAGCTGCATGACAAAAGAGTTCCATTACTAATTCCATTTCCCCATAAAAGTCTGTCATAACTAGAGCAGTCCGTAATAAAGTACAGTCGGGGAGATAATTCTTGTGCTGTCGCGCGAGAGCCGGCTAAGTGGCGTAATTACAGCGTCGTAAATCCGCTCTCTGTTAGCGGACGTAAATCATAACGCGCCGCTGTGCTGGCGGAATTGTTCTACTTGAGCAACCCTATCCACTAGCTTAGATTGTATGGTTGCTTATTATTTTGACTACGTAAAGCATACATTGATCCCTAAACGATTTTGATATTTTGATCCGATTTGGACTGATTGCGCACGGATAACTGATTACACGTAAAGAAAAATGAGTTTAACTGCTTTTTAATGATTAATTCTATGATATAGGGTTATTAATTATAAATCGCACAGTACTAAACAGTAAGTAGATTAATTTTGTTGACTCGTTTATATTATAAGACGGTAGGCCTTGATCGCGTAAATAGCATTTGATATTGTTAACCCGCCTTATAATCGGGTAAAATAAAAGATCCGTAGGGTTAAAATTCTATAAATGAAAAGTAAAATGGCCCAACCCTAAAAAAGCCAATGGCCTCCGACAGGTGCTTAAAAATAATTACATCGTCCAATAAATTGGCCATTAATAACGCGATCGCTATCACTCGCACCAACCCCTTCGCTGTTCACTTGTTAAGCGACATCGATTAATATTTTAATTCGTGTCCGCAATAATTTAATAATCACTTGCTAGATTTATAAACTTGCCCCGTTTCATCCTATACAAGTTATAAGGTCAAATTACTCTTATTATCTGAAGCCTTAAGTTCATTTTACAGTGAAACTCACTCAGACTCATATAAAATATTGCATGTTGGAAATAGATTTATCATTTCGATCTTGTAAGCTGAACTAACATGCATTGTTCTAGAATCATTTTTTTTTCTTATTCATTTTGTAGGCGGTTTTATAAATTAGGCTACATATAGGTTAAATATACAACTATTACATATAGAATGACAATCTTCTTTCAAGAGTTCAAATAAGATTTTTAGCGTTATATTTTATGGCTATAACGCTAAAAATAATTATGTATTTACTCAGAATTTTTTTCTAACTAGATCTTGTTAAACTTCTAATAGAAATCTGAAAAAATCTTACTAGATAATTTATAATGAAACAACCAAAATAACGAAATGTGTAGTTCCTAACTAAATCATATAGTTGTTTACAGTAAATTTTTTATAAAACCTTTCAATTCCTAGTAGTCTTTCTTGCAATTATTTTTTTACTAAGACTCATGTAATCAATCTTGACACTGATTTTTAATAAGATCGAGTAATATTACGTTTAATCATAATGTAAGTAATTATATAAATACGCAATGAAAAAGTGTTCACCTACAATTATCCTGAAAATATTTTTATTCTACATAGACGTTTCTACTATACGAACTTTGAAAGTGAAAAAGTTTTTAGCTCACCTTAAATACCTGCCTAAAATTGTTGTCAGCTTTCCCAGCTTTCGTACTATTAGTCCTTATTAGCTGACGTGACATGTCATGTCCCGTGGTCCGGACAAGCGTCACGGTCCGCACAAAGCGTGTTGCCGTCACGACAATGTCAGTGTTGACAGCTGGGGGATCACTCCGTGGTATAATGGACTGGATAAGCGAAAAGTCAAGGTATTCAGAAAAGGCATAAAACACGTGCTGTAGCATAGTTAATGTCACACGTTTTAAAAACGCATGTACATTTTTGAACAATTAAAAACTTCAAATGTGCGGCGTTTGAACTCACGACCTTCGGAATTAAAATTTAGTGTGCTGCTCCCATTTAAATCACAAAAATTTTCTTTAAAAGTGAAGGTTTGTTCTGGAATTTCGAAGAGTTTGAAGGATATGTGATATTCATAACCTGCATATTTCTCTTGTCTTAAGAAGTCATAGCATAGCATTGGGAACGTAAATAGGGGTAGTGGTTATGTTTTGTTAACAATATTTCGATGTTAAATACTCCTTTACTAACAAGGTTATCTACCAGAAAGTTAATTATGGAGAATGAACTTTAGCACAGCTATTTCAAAACGTGAATAATCTTGGAAATTTCGTTACCTTTGAAATTAATTTAATTCCTCGAAATCAGAAAAGCCAAATTAACCTAACCTATCCCTAACAAATTCAGTTTCATTAATGATTTTGTAAACACTTCAGACGATTTACACCGGTGTGAAAGCTTTATGGTAATTTATATGATGAGGTGCCTTTGAAGTCATTCATTCTTGATGGAAATTATCAAATTTGTTCCGGAAAAATAACTTATCATCATAAAACTGGAAATTCTACGCCTCGCTGCTAACAGCTTCCTGTTTTGGATTTATGTATAAGAATTAGTTCAAGGAAATTTCATGATGAAGTATAATAAAATGATGTTAAAACTCAAGTTTCAGATATAGAGTTTATTATTTCAATGCCTTCTCTCATACTGTTATTATGCGTGAGGATAATTGACTGAAAATACACTTACTTTATGATTTACTTTAAAAAGATCAACAAATTGGCTTAAAATAACTAAATAACTGTTTTAAAGCAAAACTGTTGGTTTTTATTTTTTATTCTAATAAAAGTTATCATTAGTTTAAAATTCTACTAAAATCCATTTCCTTCTTAAAAATAATAATTGTACAAATTATAGCTGAGGATATTTTTTAAACCTCATAAATATATCGACGGAGCGATTTTTGTTTCCGGTCGATATTTTATTGAACGGCTACCGGGAGTTTCTCTGAAATCATTATCGTTTCTGTGAATTATTTATTTGTTGATCGATTCAAGATAAAACCATTATTTCTGTCAACTTAAACAATTATTGATGCAAGAAATGTTGAATTTTAAGGAGTAGATATTATAAAATAATACCCCAAATCTAAACGTCAAAGAGACTAACAAACTCAATATATCTTACACACGTCTCGAGTGATTACTCCATAGTTGACGTCTGGGGGACGAGCACGGATCTCGACAGTAATCCTCAGCCGGGACATGGATCCTCAAAGGACCTTGCTAATGGAACACATAATAAGGTTAAGGGGTCGCAGGTTCGAGACCCGGCTGAGTCAAATTACATTTAAATTGTATTGAACAACCTCTGGTGTTTTCTGTTTTAAGTGAACTAACGGTGAAGGCCAACATTATGAAGAAATCGGCATGTTCGGAGGATTTTGAAAAAAAATTAAAGAACATTATGTGTCATTCACCAACCAGCACTTAACCAGCGTGGCGAATCTCTCTCATCAAGACAGAAATCTCTGTGTCCTAGCAGTGGGAACGTAAATAGGGGTGATGATCTCAATCAATATACCTACCTAAAATTGTTTGACATTATATAAGTATTTCACTTTCAAAATTTTCGTGAGTTATTACTATTCATTTTGTACAACGGGAATTACTCACGTATTTACATAAGAGTTAAACAACTCTCGACGTTTCTCTTATGTAAATACGTGAGTAATTCCCGTTGTACAAAATGAATTATATAAGTACTTGACGAAACTAAGTGTACTCAATGTTCCAAAAGTTTGAATAAAAATTTGAATTGAATTGAATGATTAATAATAAAAGGGCATCCATTAATACCTACAACATTTCTTTCTTCATCCTCATTCATACCGTCAAGTCATTATTTGTATAATCCTCACCTTGACATAGACGTTTTTGATAAACGACCTCTGGCTCGGCCATTGTTCCTTTGAAATAGCAGCAATCATTTATCAAGCTTACTGTTCCGATCTGAAATTAACGCGCAAGCGGAGCGAAGAGCGAGGCGAGCCTACACGAACTATTAGAAGGATCAAATAGGCTATGATTTGATAGTAAATTCAATTGTTTTGACTTTTAGATGAATGTTATATATGAAATAGGCAAGTAATAGTAAAATAGAAGATTTTACGTTTTAGTAAGGGTTAAAAGACTTTACATAGGTTTACGTAACCTAAAACAGTTTTGTAGTAAAAACTGTGTTTATGAATTAGGTAAATTTTGTGATTTCTCATGGCATTAAACAATTCGAAATCATAAAATATTGTGATTAATTTTCCTTTAATCGAGAAGATGGCTTCCAGTTTTCTGGAACGTGGAAACCTGTGGTGGAGTTATGCAAAAATCATAAAAGTGTATTGCCGGCCTGAATGAAACAGGTGATAACAGTGACAGTGACAATCAAACTCGCAATAAAAGACTCAGGAAGAGGGTAGATCGTTTCGTTTGTCAGTAACGGTCTGCCTACCCGCCGCCCCGCCGGTGTCATCAGTTTGTCCGTGAACATGGCGCTTGCAACAGTGTCGAAATATCGGAAAACCCAAAAACATTTAAATCATGGTATGTTACCCGTTTCATGTTCAAATATGTTTACTCTTATCATATCAGTTCAGATATCCACTGCTCTGTCGAATAAAGAAATCAATCTGTCTCAAAGAGATCTTCTTTTAATTTAGTGTTGTAAAGTTATGTGAATGTAAATTCACACAGAAGCAAGCCAAAGTTCATGTTAACGCTCGCAGCTTATCTCTTGGCGCGGGAAATTTACGACCGGCGGCGAACGAAATTTACGTGAACACTGATTTTGACGTATCGCTTTATAGGGCGCCGTGAAAAATGATTTCCGCCTCGAGCAGCCCTGCCTTTGACAGCGCTCAACTCTTTTAACGACTTCTCGGCGCTTTGTCTCTTCTATCTCCTACCCTAATTAGGGTTCAGATTCAATAGTCTGGTGAGATATTTTAATAAGACCTTGGTATGGCAGTCAAATTAAAAAAAATATGGCTCAGACAAGAGTTAAGGTTGAGATCGTTACAAAGACGTGTCATATGAATATGTTTAAGAAATTATGAATTCGGAGCAAGTAACAAGTCAACACTTAGTCAAGTTATCAACAAATATTTGGTGTTACGATAAGCCTGCACAGTAAAGACTTATATTTTAATTAGGTCTTATTACTTATATTTTAATTAAGATCACATCCATATCCGTAAAGTGACATACAATATTTTTATCTGAACACAATTATCAAAAAACTACTTTAGATATTGTAAATAAAACCGTACTAATCCTCCATCCATCAGCCGTATCTCAAATCAAACAATAGCCATCATAATCAACCAATGACAAGCCGAACTCACCCTAAACTATTTACATTACTTCTCGAAATTAACCAAACAATATTAATCATACGCCCCAGTCAAAGCATCCGAAAGCTGAACACGATAATGATATATGCGTTATTTGATGATACACAATCGAGGTCATTTATTATCTGTCCGTTATTTGACAGGCGGTAGGCAGATGTCATTTGTCATTTTCCTGGATCCAGAGGTCCCTTCGTTACGCCTTCGACTTAGCTACTAACAGATCTAACTGGACCAACTAGATTCTAAGCCCTAACCCAACGTGATACAGTTCAAATCCTACCGACAGATATTCAATCTTGATTGTTTTCAGCATAAACGATTATGATAGATGAAAGAGTTAGCGCACCCGCAAAGACAGATATTGTTGAACCTTATACTGATGGTAATAAAGTCGATGTTTCTAATAGTGATAGAGGTACAGATGAGGCGAAACGTGTTATTGAAGAAGAAGTAGTAATGGATGGGGAAGTAGAATGCGTGAATGCTGTCTAAGATGTATTGTTATCTTCGTGTTTATCTCTATACGAAGATCGTTTCTGTAAATAATTACCCTTTGAAAAGAATACCTCGGCTACCGGTAATATATTTGTGTCCGACGAACAAAACACCATTGAAATAAATAAAAATATTTTATGAGTTTGGGAACTTGATAGTGTTGTTGATTGTGATGAAGAGATTACACGTCTAATAAATTTAAAATCATTAACGTACGAAACTTGAAAGATATTAAGTTATTATATTTCATTAAAGCTCAGCATGTGCTACGATTGCTAGATTTCTGACATATTAATAGAATGTACATATAAAAAAAGATCGTTTTAACTATGCTTTATGTAACACCTAGAACGCCCGAAAGAAATACTTTGCAAATCATACAATTTATATCCCGAGCTGGGAATCGAACCCACAACCTCTTGTGTCGCAGGCAGACCTTCACCACACAGAGGTCGATACCTTTAAGTAGCATTTGTGATTCATGCCACACTTAAGTGTTAAATATTGTAAGAACGCTAAATTCTGATCTCCTTTCAGCCAATTTGTCGCACATACATTTTAACTGCAGACCAGAACATAAGTTACTTTTATTAGTATCACGACAAAACAAGCGATAAATAAACAGAATTTATTGGAACCGCCTGTTTCAAATAAACTTGTAAATATCTTAGTCGTTTCTGAGAAAAGAGAAGCAACTGTTCTGAATCATTTGGGAACATTCAGTTTGGAGCATTTTATACGTTTTATGGAAGGTTGGATAATTAGCGGCATAAAAATGGCGTCAAAAGTTTTGACAATTTAAGATATAGTGGGTTCTAAGTGATAAAATGTTTATTCACCTTTTGTGCCTGTTCAATGGCAATTGAAATTTTAATACACGTGCTTTAACGGTGAAGGAAACCGGCACGTTCTGATAACTTCTTGAGAAAAGTTTGAATTACATGTTGTGTTAGTCACAAACCCGCACTAAACTTGTTCAGCGTGATGACAATGATAATGATGATGAATCAATTCATGTGTAAATTAAAATGTTCCTGTCACAGTTGTGACTCTCACGGTGTCAGACCACCGGATGTGACAACTAAATCAAATGTTTAATTTCCACACGTAACTACGCATTGTTCAAATGTTCAACCCTTTTGAGGATGTGTTTTGCATGTCGCAGGCAATATAGTTATACAGCGAACTTCAATATCGCCTGGGAAAATCGTTTATTCTCGTTGAAATGGAAAAATGTTTTAAAATTTAAGGCTAACCAATTACTATATTAGATAATTATGTTCGCATACAACTTGCTGTTGTTACTGTTATAATAATATATTATAATAGTTACTTTTATTTCAAATGTATTCTTTGAAGTATGTAAGTATACTAAGTATGTATAAGTATCATTAATAAATTAAAACCATAACTCCAAATTAATTGATAATGGTACAAAAAAGCATTAACAAATATTTTATAAAATTTACAGGTTACAATTTTAAGAAATATTGATTCCATTTCCACAAGAAAAATCATGATTGTATGTATCTCTATAAACCTCTTTTCTTCATTAACATTTTCAATGTGAAATAAAATAAGTGAGAATAACGTCGCTGTTTACTGGTATTACTTTCAATTGAATGTTTTCAAGTAACATTACTTTTTGCCCGGCAATGTGATTTTAGCGCGAGATAAAATGAACGCCGAGCATTAAACACTTCACCGAGTGTAATTTATAACGATTTAACTGCTCTTCGAAATTCCAGTTTTAGTTTTTTAAATATTTTATCAGCTCTGATTCAGTTAATTTATTGTGATTAGTAAATTAATTTTCAGATATAGTTGTCTATGATTGCTTTCTAATAAGGGTAATCTATAAGGTAATAGATTAATATTGCTGGACAATTCAACATCTGCAGATCCTACAAAATTTTGTATTTCGAGGCGGGAATCTAACCTGCAACCTCTTGCGTCGCAGGCGGACCTTAGGCTTATGTCCAACGGTAGACATCCACAGAGATTTAAGTTTGGTGATAGTATTTTTACTGATGAAAAACCTGATGGTTTTTTTCCTTGTGAGAAAAATGATTTTTCATCATCGAAAATTCTAATAAGAGTGGAATAACATGTCAATTATGAAAATGCTTCAATAAAATTTAATACCCATATACAAAACAGTTTGAAATAAAATTACCAGTACTGAATAAGCAGGAAGTTGTAAAATTCACACCCTAACACCATAATCTTGCAAAAACATACCAATATTATATTGTTAAGAATGCTTCCTTAGCTATTGAATCCTAATTCCCTCGTCGGTGCGTGCGTTTATTATTCAGGGCTCCGTCTGCTGTCGGGCGCACTCCCGACTTCATCACTCTTAGTAATCCTTCATTGTAAGGTTTTTTGCTTTTTAGGGGTCTTATTTGGGTATTGAATCTTAAACTTCAACTAAGGCCTTTGTATATTTCATAAACATTATAAATGTTACTTACGTAAAGAAAGGTTTTTGAAAAATATTACCTAATTGAAATATGAAATTGATATATCATGCTAGTACCTAAAATTAAGTAGAAGTGTCCAGTAATTAATAATAAAGTAAGGTAAACATTGAACATTATAATTACCTCCCTTAAATGAAGTTAAACTCAACTAAACTTAGCTAAACCATTAACCTCTCCGTGTTTGATACCAGCTCGTTTGGGAATAGATGGGCCCAAAGGCAATTTTTCTTAAACACCTGACAGATTCGATCAATTCGCTACAAAAACGTCCCAGCTTTGACTATGATCAAGTGTTGCCTCCTTTATATTCAGGGTTGCCAAGCTCTTAAGTTGACGCCAGTTTTGTCATAATAAAAGTTGCAATTTCTGTATTTTATTCATAGCGAAAATATCTAGCTTATTTAATGTTTGATAACAGAAGCTGATTAAAGCTGATCTATAGCTAGACAATTAACATGTACAAGCATGTAGTTAGCTCAAAGCTTGTGTTTTGGGTGCTAGATTACTTAATATTTTATTTTTAATTTCATTACTTTAACGAAATTTACAGATAGACAACAAATTATAGGTATACTCGTAGTATTCATAGTAGGACAAACATTGACATTTATGGAAGGCCAATTATAAAGTTTCCACGTTTGGGTAATAATGACTCTCACAAAAAGGTTTCCTTTCTATATCATACTCGTACCATCGATTAAATGTAATTTTAACTAGCGGGCGGATGCCCGTGGCTTCGCCTGCTTTATGTCCATGTTTTCGCACTTTTAAACCTTCCCCTGGCCCACTACGGTATTTCTTTATTTTTTTTTTATTTAAGTCTTGAATATATTAATATCACGTTATTTATTACTAATATACCATCTAGTTATAAACAAGGAACTATTCAAAGAATTACACCTTGAGTTGTCTGTAACATAACTTTTTACATGTCCAGAGAACTAATTACATTAATCTTTATTAACCTTATGCCCACTTTACCGACATAGCCCAGCGGATTAGCTCTTTGAAGTGGCAATGGGCGGGCCATATAGCACGGAGAACAGATGGCCGATGGGGCCGAAAGGTTCTCGAGTGGAGACCACGGATCGGCAAGCGCAGCGTCGGACGTCCACCAACAAGATGGACAGATGATCTGGTGAAAGCGGTTGGCTCGCGGTGGATGCAGGCCGCGTCCGACCGCAATAAATGGCAATCATTAAGGGAGGCCTATGTCCAGCAGTGGGCGTCAAACGGCTGACATGATGATGATGATGAACCTTATGTATTGGTTGCTATAACAATTAACATGTTCCATATGTAGAACGTTTTATGTATCCACCTATTAAGGTTAAGAATTACAACCTTGACGTGAACAAAATACCAATAAAATAATCATTATTTTTTTGTGTCTCCTTTAATTACATATAAATAAGTGCATAACTTAAAAATGTTTGTTCTCTAACTATAATTATTTATAATATAGAGCTCTTTAAGTAATTCTAAATAAAAAGGCTAAGAAAACATAGAGGCAAATATGTCGTAAATAAATGATCGTAAATGTAAATATCGTAATTACCTGGCAGTTGCATTACAACATGAGCAATTTATTAAGCGCTAATGATAACGATTGCACGTCACTGTGATGTTGGTCATCCATCATTGTTTTTGCCAATCAATTACCGACATTAACAGGAAAAATCCGGAGCAAAAACTTGTACTGTTATGTACATATAATTAAACTTTTTAGCACGCATTATGTGTGTTGAAAGGTGCTGAGCAAGTTCAGTTATGTTGCAAGTTCCTGAACATGGTTGTGAAATGTGATTAATAATTTTACAGGATGTGTTCATTCTTACCAATATGTAATATCATCCACAGAAAATGTTATAGTATACATAAATTATGGTTATATCATATCAGACGAAATGCAATAACCTTTCTCTGATATTTTGTCTGATATAATTATCTCAAAAGTTCAATAATAATGCCATGTAGGTTGTTCATTTCATTTCATAACACAATATTAGTTATAATTTAATTGATTGAAACATGTTTTGGGAGTCAGTGACGACATTTTAAATAATATGTCATGTAATTTTTGTTGAATGCGTGACTGTCAGATGTTAAGCGACTTTTGCAAACATCTAAGGTATTTAATGATGAAAAACAAATACTGGAGCAACAAGACAATGCGGAACAGTGGCTGAACAACGCTTATAAAAATGTGAAATAGTCATAAATAGCTCAACACGATATATCTGGTTATTATTGCTGATCATAGTTTAGTAGGCAATAAAGCAAGTTGTACTAACGTATTCATTATAATTATGAGCAATTATGAAAAATCTAGCAATCACTATTCATTAATAGTTATTTCTTTGTTTTGTGAATGATTTCAGTCCATATTTTTTCCCAGTATGACTCGCGATTGATTGTTATTTGTTAGCCTTTTAAGTCTATTTAGGATTTTTTTAAATAATGGGTTTATGTTTTCTTTATTGCTGCACATGCAAATCGGTAAACGGGTGTGCGTGTGTTTCATCAAACAGATTTGCCAATAGGTGCGGAGCAATGTGTGTGTTCATATGATGATGATGATATTTGTTAGTAGATTGTTCTTGTTCTACGGCCGCGGCCGCACTAGGCAGGCGGCAGGCGGCAGGTTGAAAGAGTCACGCCGAGTGATTGATGACGACGGTCGGTCTCTCCTTACAACGGGTCAGAGTCGGCAAATAATATTATTATATTATATTGCAATACTTATTCATATTTCTTTAAAAACAATCTGCAGATTAGAAGTAGCGTGTATTGTTTCGTTACTCAAGCCGCAAACGGATCGTGACTCGTCAGAGATATTGTATTACTATGTACATATGAAAAGTCTTATATTATTGACATTTTTATCGTTAGTTTCAGAAAATGTAGCGGAAATTCAAAAGGAATTTAGGAAAAATTTTATAAAAAATAATATAAATAATATTAAAGGAAACAATATGCTAGTTCTAAAGCTGTAGAGTTCTATGGAAACTGCCTAATAGAAAACAGAGCCATGACGCGCATGTTTTCTGTCAAATCATGCCATAATGAAAAATATGAATTCGTTAAAGATCCCTAAAATTAATCATTTCAACCACATGATCCAAGGCTGATAGAGCAGTATTATGAATGGAACCATTCAGATTTAAACAAAAAATCAACAATGGCTTTATAAATAAGAGATTTTCTATAACCATTTATTCTATTACATTTGGTACAGAGATTCTGTCTACGGTGAACTTTATTTTAGAGCCTTTAGATATTACTTTAAATTATATAATATTTGATATTACAACGCTTTTACTTATGGACCTTAATATCGTTGTATTTTGTCCTAAATTGTATTATTTTTGACACTAGTCTATAGATACGTTTTTACCAGTTTGTTACCATTTATGGTCTGGACAAACAGGTTTAGTGTCACTGAAACCGCTATGAAGAAAAGCTTCTCAACAAGATATGCTGAAGCAAAGTTAATAAAATTATTATAAATAATATTATTTAGGACAAAACGTTGCCGATGCCGTAATTGAATACGCAATCTCTTGCAGATTTACCTTTGCCCGCTGCGACACAAAAGTCATTTATAATCTACCAGCTCTAGGATCCCTAACTATGAGGCTTTCTGTAATCTTTTATGATGTAAGTCGGTGACTCGATCATTGGTGTGTTGCCGTTTTATTTTACGTTCATTGTTATCAGAATCACATGAATTGTTCGTTCTTCGAGTTATTTCCTTTATGCCGTGAGTTATTGGTGCTTTATTATATTCAATTTATGAGTCGATAAAAATACTGCTTTTATGGCACAGAAGCATTAAAGTTTTTGTATCGATGCCATAGTTCCTTGAACATCTTAGTCTAATCACATGATGTCTTGTTACGGTACCTACTGTTGTAACGAAAGCATTAACTATTCATATAATATCATTTCTTTTATATTTATCATTTATTGTTAAATGAAATTTGTGTTTATGACTATATTTTATTCGGATGCAATAAAGATTCTTTAATCTGTAATTTACACCTTAATGGGTTTTTTTTATTTGTACATTTTTGACAAGACCTATATTGCATTTATCTTTCCTTTTCAATAAAAATGCACATACTTTAGAGTAGTACAAATCTAAATTTTCATTGTATAATTTCATAAGCACTTAAATGTTGATATTACCTAATACATAATTGTTAAATGCTTTCAAAACAGTCACAGAACATAATGCAGGTGACACCCTACAGTACAAATCTGTTACAAATCCATCATAGCGATCTATTCCCTACCATTTCCGAGCATCGATCGATAAAACAGTTTCCTTTATCGCCGACTAGTCGGTGCGTCCGTCTGACACAGTTAATCCATATAAAGTTATTATGCGTCGCTTCTCAGTCGGTTAATTGGCCGCTACCGTATACCAGTCGAGACACCAGTCGCTCGTGTGCTTGCGATAAACTAACTGAATAAATTGTGATTTTAAACGCAGTTCACGTTTGCGAATGCAGTTTTATTAGCGCTTGTGGTCTAAACGTTTTTTCCTGTAATGGAATACAATGGATCTTGATGTGTTTTCTGTGACTGGGGTTATAATTTGTTGGAGTTTTTGATGAATTTAGGCCGGTTTGTGATCAACCTACTTTATTACCAAGATTTTTGCTGGATAATAAATTAAACTAGGTTTATAAAATATCAAAGGATAGGCCAAATAAGGTGAAATTATTGATGCAGATCGATGCATCTATCTAACCGCAAAAAACATTTATGAAATAGCTAGATTTTAATATAGAAATGATAATGTATGAACAAACGGTAATAATGTATATCTAACAATGAGACTCATACCAAATTATATTATGAGGCTAAATTGAAAAATTATAATTTAAGCCACTTTCAGCTTCCCAATACGTATCTAAGTAGTAACTCCGCGGCGCCCGAATTAGCCGAAGCCATAGATTAAGAGATCTCGCGCGAGACGGCGCAGTTGCCGGCTCTCAATAAGCTGTTCTACATTTTTACGGCCCCTATATCCGTTTCGCTGCGTAAATACACTTAATGACCGACATTTCGTGAACGCTTTTATTGTGAAGTTTTTATTATCGAGAAAATCATTTGTTTAGTCTACGTACGGTTATTGCGAGGCAATTCAGTGCTTTTCGGGGTTTATTAGGGGTACTTTATTACTCCTTTTATACGGTCTCTTAATACTGAAATACGGCGCGGGCGGATAGTCGTTATTAAAATTTGATTTAATCTGCAAATATGATTACACGTTGCGTTCAGTTATTATGCTGCAACGTAGCTGTTACCGACTCGATAAAAATTGTGGCTTTATCACAAGTGTCGATCTCTAATTACTTAGTTAATGACTATAGATTAGAGTTTTTATGAGTTATGTAAATATGGAGCCGAAACGGCAATCAGCTGTGAGTCAGGTAATAATATGGTGCTGGAATTAACATTCAATAACTGGGTACGGCAGCACAATGAGCTCGCAAAAAACGCAATCTTTCAGGCCATAAAGCAGAGTCTGACTATAATAATAATTTCGAAACAGTCTATTAAGTGAATCTTTATGATAATGTCAGAACAGAAGTCGCGGCTGAACAAAACGCCTGTTATTTTGATGAATTATCATATTTAAACAATTCAGATGATAATAGACACGTCGAGCGAAACCCTTTGGTAATATAAATGGTTTTATTATTATTTATTTATGGGTTTCCTTCCTGCAGCCGGGGGCTATAGCATATTTCATCGAGCGAAAAAATGCTTCGAAGTCGTGAGTTTATACCGGCGGATCCGGTTCGAGTACCTGCGCGACTGGCTATAAGCTTGTTGCGGCAATAATAAAGATTTATGCGACATTTGGCGGTAGCGTGTTTTGTTCTCTGTTACAGGCGATTCGCTTTCTGCGAGATCAATAGCGCTCTTTATTGTGCGAGCTGAGTTATCGTCGTCTCTCGCTGCTTCAGCCTCCTCTATAAATTCCATCGCTGCCTTCAATTTCTTGTTATCGCCTTTTACATCTTCACTCTCGTGTTTACGACCCTCGTATTGTCTCATTTTGAGAGCGCACTTAGCTTCATCGATTATGAATGTTTGAATGTTGTACAAACTGTTTTCTTACTTTTTGTTTGATTGTCATCGTTCCCATCGCGCATGTCTGGGGAATATCATTGTGTGTAATTTTTTCTTGTAATCTCATTATTACGTCGAGAGCTCGCGTACGGTGATTAACTAGTTGATTTATGGCACGTGCAATTTGCATCACGAGCGATGCCTCAGCTTTTTGCTTCCACCCGATGATTATCGTCCGTATCGTGTCGGTCTTAATGATAGTTATTTCATGACTCGCCAGGCTTACTATCAAAGACGTTTCATTAAACTTCTTTACATACATTACTTGGACGAATGTGTCTGATTATGTTAATGCTCCCGTACATGGGGCTCGTTTGCCGAGCCATCTTTGTCTACTGCCGGTAATGGATTGTTAACTATCTCTGTTTTTATCTTGAGTTTCACTTTGTAACGTATCAAGTGTTTACCGTTTACTGCCGTACAAATCGGATCCGTGTTAGAATTTATGAGTTCAAAAAAGAAATTGCTACTTTTTTTGTGATGAAAGTTTTTGTTTACTATTTGTTAATAAAAACTATTAATATGTAATTAAATTTAACGTGCTTTTTTATTATAATGTATTTGTCATCATGTTATGTCAAGTTGACGAAAGCAAAGTGCGTGTCGTCAGCTAGACAGAATGGTTCGTCGTTCATAAAACTAAACGCGCCGCGATATTTATGAATCGCTGCCTCCACACAAAAGTTGTTTACCGCCTCGCACAGGGCCGCTAATATATTTTTATTTTATTGCTCCTCTTAACAACGAACATCATAATTTTCTTTCTTTATATTATTTAGAGCGCGAACGTTAATAGCCCTATGAATCAAGACACAATGCTCCCCTGTTGTGAGAATGGATACTATAATCGCCATTATTTGTATAATTTATTGACTTATTGAAAATGCAATGTGTTCTATGATTTAAATTATCTCTTTAGATAGAAGGCTAAGATTTCTTAATGGCGAAATATCAGGTATTTTGATTACATAATGTAATAATAATTATATTTAACTCATTGTCGATCCACCCACTCTCTTTCAAACAAAACACTATACCTACATTGGATTTTGATGATACATTGGGTAATAAAGATGTAATCAATCAAAAATGTAAACATAATTAATAATCTGTCAAGAGTAAAGCTTTGAATTCTTAATTTATGTAAAGGTTATAATTTTATGACTTGTTATTGAGCTTGAAGCAAAATGGCCTCCAAGATGACGTTAATATATTTTTCATTTTAAATTTATAGTTGGTGTACTTAATAATTTAATTATTGATCGTAAATTTGGATATTAAAACTTCACGTTGTAATTTAAATATATTGTCACATTAATTATGATGAGTATTTATCATCTACTCATACAGTGTTTATTAAGTACTTATTTCATAGTTTCATAGTTTACAATACTGATTAAATTGCGCAGTGAAATAAAAAGGTTAGTTAAAATATTAAATAAGACTTTTGACCTCATCTTTGCCGATGACAATAATTATAAATTGTCTCATAAGTTGCTTTTAGTTATCATTAATAGTTGTATATTGTAATTTGATAAAATTTACTAAATGAACAAAAACATATCTATTATTTAAGCAACAAACAAACTATAATATGCATGCATGATTTAACAAATGCAAATCAGTTGATATTTTACATGCAAATACGTGTATAAATTTGGCGGTGTGTTAATATTTTAAATTGATTACTTAGTGAAAATGGAAACGATGAAAGATTCATCATGTTCCGACGTTGATAGATGAGCGGCTAATGACTGCAGTGTTTTAGAAATTAACCTGGATTATTATATGCCATGTGGAGAAAGCCTAAGAATAGTACCATCAGACATATGACGATCTATGTGGTGCTGTGGGCGAAGGTCTGTTTGCGACGCAGGAGGTTGCGGGTTCGATTCCCGAAAACTTTCACGATCTGCAGATATTTGCTCGATGTCTGGGTGTATTTAATGTATAATCAAATTGTCATAATATTATAATAATATATGATCAAAAAACCAATAATTAACCAGTACTTCTTTAAAATACGTTATAACTAATTCGTACAAATTGTTTGGCCCAGACATAATATAATTGAATTAAATTGGCTAACATTATTTGCTGTAAAACTGCTAAATTCTTTTTTCCATATCTTAGAACTGATCGTATCACTTATATAGATTCATTTATTATAAATTACTATATTTTTAGTAGTTGGTACATCTTAGGCCCACGCAAACTCAAATTAAATTCACCGTTCATCCATATTTTACATTAAACGCAGCAACCCTACCGCCGGCGGCAAGCCATTAATACAACTTGAAATATGACCCACTAAAGACTGTATAACGTAAAATTTACAATTCATAAAATGGAATGATATATACGTTGGTAGAACCGTCTCGAGTTTGCTATTTGTATTGACGTGACGCCAAATTGAAGGCCTGGAGGTAGTAAGAGGTGGTGTGACCCGATGCCGTAAGAAAGTGGGATTGACTTTTTAAATGTTTTATGTAAGTGGTGGAGTAGAATGCCTTGTTTTTACTTATTTCGTTTACGCATCATTAATAAGAATGTACGGTTTTCTGTGTAATCATTGTTTTTACAATTCGCTTATTTCAGTTTTTTTACTTTCGTTACTCTTATGAAAAAACTCATTAAAACTCGTTATAAATATTATTAATGTATGTCTAATAAACATTAATAATATTTAATGAGTTTTTAACGTGTTAAACGTCTTGTATGTGTTGAACTTGTCCAAGTGATCTTTAGGATTTAATGGACATTTATAAATCTATGGTTCCGAAGATGATTTTTATGGAAAATGTTGAACGTTTTCTAAACAGATACGTATATTTAAAATTAAAAAAAGTATTAATTGATTATGTATCAGTGGATACATCTACAGAAAGCAGTCTAACAGATTTGTATTCTTGGCAAAAACACGCTCAATTCCTCCATTTCCTTTATAACCGTTAAATCACGCCCTGATATGTAGACAGCACAGACAGGCTGAAGATTACTTCGTCTAAAACTGAGACAAGTCGCACGAACACGCAGCTTCAAGTCGCGTGAACGTGCGACGTGTCGCGTCTAGCAGCCTCACCTGTCTGTTTGTACACGTGACGTGTAATTAGCGAAGGATTACAGATACAAAATAGTAAAGTAAGTCTCTGTGTGTGAACATACTCATGCCTATTATTTTTTCAACTGAAAGACGCCTATTGCTACAAAACAGCTAGACGTCTATTGCTATTTGATCTTCGTGTAATTATTTATTTATAATCTATTAATATTTGTTGGGGAAATAATTAGTTATGAAATGAATACACTGCGTTTCAAATGCAAAATGCCTGTTAAAAAAGATGAGTAATTGGTTACGCCATCTAGTGATGGAAGGCATAGGTATTTCAAACCGTGAATTCTACCCCATGTCTCCTATTTATTAATTGTGCGACTACCCTCATTTTGGGTACCATTTCTCGCGGCCTACAAGCTAGCGTCCACCTGCTGACGCTGGCAGTGATCGAACGCCCGCGACCGAAGAACGTCGCGTAAACCCTTCCTTCGGGGTACCGTACAATTGTCGCAGCGCGAGTGAAGATTCATTCCCAGACATTATTATTAGCTACGCATCACCCCGAAAGACTGAATTCCACCACCAGTGAACCATTTGTTATCCCGAGGCCTCGACGACGTGAACTTTGGACTTACAACCCGTTGTCCACGTGTGGGCCCGCAGAAGCTGAAATTAAGAGGTAGGTGGCATGCTTATGATTCACGGTAAGATCTATGCCTTTCTACTAGGAGTTTCCATTTTTCCTTGTTTAAACTTCAAAACCCAGCACCTATGCACCGCGTCTAGATTTCTCTAAATAATCTAGACATTCGCGTCTAGCCTGTTCTAGGCTTTACGCACCATTTTGGTCCTTCGAGAACGCATTTTTAAATTTTTGGCTAATTTTTAAGCCCTAAATCAAAGTTTAAAAGTCTAGGAAATTTCCAGAAACTTCCATTTCAGTTGCATATCATCACACAATTCTCGACTCTAATCCCTTAGCAATAAGGCTCATACTGCCTTGCACTCGATTCTACTACGCAATAAATTTTATTTTAAAGTTTGGTATTTAACAAGTTAATTACACTAAATTCTATAGTTAAATATATTTATTAACGTTTATTCATATCGTTTAATAAGTTTTTTTTGTTTAAATTAGTTAAATTCAACTTAAATTATATATTTTTTATTTGTTTCGTACGTGGGGGTAGTAGCAGCCGTTGTTCAGAGCGAAGTTATCACCTTGTAATACTACTGTGTGTGTTTCAAGCATTAGAGAATTTACGTACTTTTACGATCGAGAATTTGCTGATTGAATGATATTGTAAACAAGTAATCACTTGGTTCGGTGATTCAACTTATTCACCTAAACGTATTATTCGTGTAGGTAGGTAGGGTTTTTATGGCTTCGACACTCGTCCGCTTTCGTTTAATTATTGCAATTATTCGTCATATTTCGCATTTGGTTAATTATTGCAATTAACCATCTCATCATCGCATCGCATGTTATTTTACCTTGTGAGGATTCTTAATTTCTTGATAGAAGACTCCAGGTAACTTAACAGATTATATAAACTTTACGAGCCTAGTTCTTATTATTAGATACAGCCGTATTTTTATATTAATCACCATTTCACCTCAACAATAAACGTAGATACCTACTAGATAAGTTAATTCGAACGGTCATCTATCGATTTATGGTTAGGTAAATTTAATTAGTGTTTAACGAAGTGATTTCGTTTAGACACTCGCATCGCTTACGTAATAAGTTATTTTACGTAAAATATTTTCGCTTAACTCTGCATAGGTAAACTAATTATCTCACCTTATGAGTGTATCTAGTTTTTTTCTAAGAGTTAGGAATTTGTACAAGGTAAATTGTAACTTTGTCACAAATTAATTCGCTATCTTACGTAATAAGTTATTTTACGTACAGATATAATATTTAACTTTGCATCTAAATTAATATAAAATTGATTATTAGATATTTTTATAAGATTATTGTGCTTACTAGCTTAACGAGTAAGATATTCTTGTTATAGGTAGTTAGGTACATTCTATCGCATCGCATCTAACATAGATAACAAATTAGTGTTGTTATTCTATTGGATAAATTGAAGGTAAATAAACTAAATAGGTAATTTTTCGAGCTTAAGTTATTAGTAACGTTAATTATTTAGTTTTGCAGCTTATCTGTTATCTACAAACTTGTTAGGTAATGTTTACATTTCTTTAAATTTAACTTTGCAATATATTAGTAGGCAGTTAAATTGTTTTAGATTAACTTACCTATTAACTAGACATTTGTGGTTCTAGAAAACATTTCTGAGTTCTTGTTTAGGTTGTTTACTTAGTCTTTTTACGCATTTTAGGCTTCCGTAATAAATAATTTGGGTTCAGTTTAATTAACAATAAATATTGAAATACTTTGTTTTTAAATTAATTATTTTTGTTTGTTGTTTAATTCATTTTTTGTTCGGGTTTAGTTTGTTTTAAATTTGTTCACAATGGGTGACAGTAAGAAATTAAAATTGTTTGAAGCTAAACGCGATGCTTATTTCGCACGGGTTCAAAGCATTTATGATTCTAGCAGATCTTTAACTACCGAAAGGTTACGTCAATCATTTATTAGTCGTGCTAAGCATATCGATCATTTGCGTTCGGAGTTTAGCGGAATTATCGACGAAATAAATATGTTAAGAGGCCTATTACGTGAAATCGCGAAATTGTTCGGTTTTCTCGTCCTAATTCTATGGTTTGCGTTAGTTGTTTGATATTACAATTACATCTTTATAATAGTTCGTTTTCTCCTCTACAAAAGTAGTAAGAAACATTTTAGATAACTTGTTTATATATTGAGTAATAATCATTCTCCGGATACATGTTTCGTAAAAAACGCTCGAAGACCTGTTTTCTCAGCTCTAATTTGTAGATTCTAATGAATATGGGCGATCAAACTATTTTTTATTATGTTACGTATATCCTATTCTTCATTTAGAGTAGAGTACATTTTCGTTAAATGCTTTTATTCTAAAGATATACCGAATTTAATATCGACCGAAAATGCTTCGAAACAAACCTCAATAACTCCGAAGTTCTAAATCAATGGGACGTCATATTTATATCAAAATATTTATCAACATTTGCTTAAACTATGATATTAATTTTAATTTGTAGAACGGTTTTGGTAATTTTTTATGAATAAAATAAAACTACCATAATTTAGTAGTTTTTTCATTCAGCCGGCTTTTTCCATTTAGTACCGCGCGAGCGCTTGTCGAGGTCGGACCTATGTCGGTTGTTCTTGAATAAAATATAGAAATATTTCGTAAAATGTCAGTGTGTGGGACTGTCAATTGCTGTAAAAACGCTGTTAGTGTGCGTGTATGTGTTATTGCGATACTACGACCGACATAAGTTGATCCGTTGATAACGATCAATTGTTATTTTTATTGATAACGGTCAATTGTTGTTGTTGCTGGCCTAAGAATTGTACCACTTGTTGCTGGCCTAAGAATTGTACCACATCATTGTCATCTTGTTTAACCTTATTTATTTGGAGGTTATGCTGTAGGATGTGGATTGCATATCTAAAGTTATCTATCCTAATTAAAAAACAACAAGGCAACTTTTTTTGGTGAAACCGTCCAACGACTAAATGTAATTATGCCTATGATTTTTTTAGATTATGACTAACTTGCCGACCCGCCGACAGCTGCGCTTGCGTTTTTACGTTATTTACTAGTTTATGTTTTATAGCCTTTTTCGATCATTTTACTATCCAATACTGAAATCATATTTTAAATCGGACCCGCGGTTCCTGAGTAGCACGTTCAAACAAATAAACAAGCAATCTCCTCAGCTTGATAATTGTAGTATAGATTTCCATAATATTTATTACAAAGAAAATATTCCGTAATTTTTTGTTCTTATTTTTACCGAGTATCCAATATGTAAACAATAAATAATGTACCTTTCTAATAAATATATTATTTATTGTAAACATTAAATAATTGTACCTTTCTAATAAATACCAAAGTTATGGGCCATGGAGGGGAAGTACCTTAAATATCGTAGATAGTGAATTTTGCTCAAAGAAGACTTCATTTTATTTTTAAAAGTTAGTAATTCTGGATTCATAGATTTTCTAAAAATTACTTGCTTTGTCTGGGAATCGAACCGACTTACATGTAGAAAAAAAAACTCTATTTTTATGATACCAATCGAAAGAATAGCTAAAAAATAATAACTCTGCTTAAGTAACATAGTATTTTAAAAGAAAGGAACAACGTGAAATTAATTATTTTAATCAAATAAAAAACATGAAACATTTTTTTTGTAAATTAATTAATTAAATTACTTACTTTTTTTTAAATAAAATGAAGTCTTCTTTGAGCAAAATTCACTATCAACGATATATATGGTACTTCCCCTTCATGGCCCATAATTTTGGAACGCCCTGTATATAAAATAACACCCCTATTCACGTTCCCACTGCTGGGATAGGGACTTCTCTCTTGACGAGATAGATTAGGCCTTAATTCACCACGCTGGCCAAGTGCGGGTTGGTTTTTTTTTTAATATATAAATGAAATATTTTCAAATAAGTTCGTAATAAAATAAAAATAAATAGTTTATCAAAATAAAAATATAATGGGAATTATTCAAGATGACATATGTAGATAAATGGATATTCTACATCTGTGTATGACATATGTAGATAAATGGATACCAATAAATATAAAAATAAATATAAAGTTCGAAACTACAAAAATAATACCTAAACATAATTAAAACCTTCATTAACGAAACTTTTATTTATTCAAACACAAATATACCATCTAACAAAACAAGCAACTTAAATATAGGTAATATAATTTATTTGTTTTGTTATAATTAGAATTTGTATTTAGTCCGTTCAATTTAGACTTTCGAACTTACATAAAGTCCCAACATTCGACAAAAAAAAAACATTTAATTACAAACCTACACACCAAATTTCAGAAGAATCGGTTTAAAAATGAGCCCATAAGATGAGATGAATGAGGACATTTAACTTCAATAAGACTATTTTCAGTTTTATTCTTATATATATAATTATTAATCATGAATGTTTTAATTTAAAATTATGTACCTACTTAATTGATTTCAAATAATCAATCAGATTTAAAATAAATATTGATATTATTAAGATAAAACATAATTGATTCAAATATTGAAATAAAAATATCCACCATTTTGAATTTAGGAAAATATATAAACTCCTATCAATTAAATAAAAACATTAATATAATAATTATTTCGGAATGAAACTGAAAAAAAATCCACTCAATAAAATGGAATTTATTCGATGCCATTTTCTACAGATCTAAAATAATTATTAGTATATTTGTATGTTTTAGATCGACGAAGTATCAAGATCATTTAGTATTTTTCATAGAATTCGCGTGACGCGCCGGTCACGTGGTGCATAAAATATCCAATTTCGCAAAACTTCGTAACGTCACAAGGCTCTTAAGTCTAACCCTAGATGCTAATGCAGAAGTTAGTTATAGTGCGTTGGATTCTTTCGATGATTTAGTGTGTGAAATAAAGAATACGTTCGCTTCGTTAACGGAATTGACGGAACCCGCCGTTTCGCATGGTTCACAGCCGAACCCTAAGTCCTATCATATTGAGGTTCCTAAAATCGAGTTGCCTAACTTCGACGGTGACATACAGACATTCCCGTTCTTCTACGAAACCTTTAAACGAATTATTCACACGAATTCGGACTTAACCGATTCTGATAGGATTCATTATCTGTTGAATTGTTTAAAGGGTAAGGCGCGGAGTGTGGCCGTAGGTATGGTCCCGTCAGGTGAGAATTATCGCGTAGTATGGGATGCACTTGTATCTAAGTACTTAGACCCCAGAGCCCTCGCGACTAATTATTTAAATCAGCTGTTTTCATTCAAACCTTTCGGGTCATCGCCCGGGAATATCGAAAAGGGTTTTGACAAATTAACAGCTACGATTGCGGGACTTAAGCAACTAAAGATAAGCAACTTAGATGATTTTATTTTCATTCATTTGGGTCTAAAATTAATTGACTCGGACATCGCAAAACATTTCGAAATGTCGCTACGTACTCAAGAAAACTTAGATTACGATTATTTCGTTAAATTCGTGCGCGAACAAATTAAAATTTTGTTCCGTGTTTCTGGGACAACTAAGTCCCATCCCGCAAGTAGTTCCAATACGACAAACGTCTTTGTAGCTACTTTACCTAATTGCTCATTATGTCATTCGTGTCATAAAAATTTGTTCACATGTAATATTTTTCATAAAATGAGTGTGAATGATAGGTTTAAATTTATAAAGGATAATCATCGATGTGGTAACTGCCTAAGTAGTCAGCACACTGTATCTAAATGTTTATCGAAATCCACCTGTAAAAAATGCAACGGCAAGCATCATTCTTTATTGCATTTTGAGCAGATTAAGAGAGACGCAGCGCCCGCCCCCGCTGCCACTTCTACGACCGGCTCGGATACTTCCGACAGAGTTGCTCTGTGCACGCATTCAGCTGCACAAGTGACGTCTGCGCGTAGCACTGAAGTACTAGCGACGGCTAAGGTCCTAGTATCAGGAAGGAAGGGCAGGGATGCGGTGGTTAGGTGTCTGTTGGATCCTGGCTCACAGAAAAATTATATTACATCGCGTTGCTGCCGTAGGCTCGGTTTAACGATAAACGATGATAAAATAAATACCGTTCGCGGTATTGGTGAAACTTCACAAGCCGTTCGCGGGTCAGTGAACCTTATGTTCAGCTCACGGTTTCGCTCGCAACCTAGGTATAATATGGACGCTTTAGTTTTGGATAAGATAACCGGCCAGCTCCCTCTGGGTGCTATAGACATTGCCAAATTGCCTCACATCGATCCTAAGCTACTCGCGGACGATACCTGGGATGTGCCGGGTAACATCGACATGTTACTTGGGGTCAAGTTGTTCGCTAAGTTATTGCGACCAGGTCACGTGACCAGCGCACCCGGCTGCCCCGACGCATTAGACACTGTGCTCGGCTATATACTTATGGGTGAAGCGCCCATTGCCGAACCTCCGCATGACACCTTGTCTTTCTTCGCGAGTTCGTCTGAACACTTCGATCTTCGTAATTTTTGGGAGATTGAAGACGAAACAGCTTCACCTATTGCGAGCGTGGACGATAAACACTGCGATCAGTTTTATTGTTCCACAATCGACCGCGCTTCTAATGGCAAATGTACCGCTGCAGTACCACCTAAAAATGACGCACTAGCATTAGGAAGTTCGTTTAATACAGATCTTAAGAGAACTTACAACCTCGAAAGAAAACTAAAGACGCTTCCTAATTTTAAAATTATTTTCGATGACGTCATTCGGGATTATTTACATAATAATTACCAATCGTTGATGGAGAATATCGTACCTGTCGGCGTGTTGCCTAATGCACATTACAACACGTCCAATATTCTTCGTCACGCTGTCATTCGAGAGGACAAGGCTACCACGAAGTTACGCGTCATCCAGCACGCCCGTCTCCGTACGGTAAATGGTACCGCTCTCATTAACTTCATGCCCGCAGGTCCAGCTCGTCTAGCTGACCTTTCTTTTAATTTAATAAAGTTTCGACTTTCCAATGTTGTCATTCCTGCTGATGTACAACCTATATACCTACCTATAGGTATTCTCCCGCAAGATCGTTCGTCGCAACGTATCTTATATATATTGTCATATATTTTGTATACAACTCGACTCGCCCTTGCGGCAGTCGTAGTTTGTTCGAATCCAACTGTATTTTTGAGTTGGTTTCACACCGCATCGCATCGCTGGCACACTTTCGTTGTCAATCTCATCGCAAAGATTTATGTAAATCTTTTGGCAGATCATGTTTTCCTTGTGAAAGGTACTAGGAATCCTAGTGACTGCCTATCTCGTCGACTTATACACGTAAGAGGTCGTCTAACCAACTCTGCGTTAGATTTTGACTTAGGTCTTCAGATTCTCTTTCATAAAAAATATCACGTAGTGGAAATTTCTGTTTCCCACTATCATGTGATTTTCTTCGACACAGGCCTTAACCTGCTTGTATCTCTGCTACAACAGAAGTTTTGGATCCTGTCCGCGCGACGTATTACACGTCATACTAGTGGTTGTTCGGACTTCGATAAGAGTGTTAGAACGCATCTCGTCAAACTCATCAGTCAGCAACTTCTCACGCTTAACGAGTTATATAATGTATTAACTCAAGTGTACATTTTGCTCATTTCGCGGCTTCTGTATGCGATCAGCACTGATCCATCAAAGCCTATTTCGCTAACTCCGGCGCTCGACTTGCATACGAAACGTCCTAAGTTTCTTCGTACTCTAGAAGTAATTGACACGCGGTTACACCTTATTTCGCGATATGAATTAATGGAAAAACTCGTTCAATCCTTTTGGAATCCGATCGAGCCAGAGTCGCCCGGAAATTAAATAAATTAACACTTTAAATTATTTGCCAAATCAAAAAAAAAACTATTTTGATTTGGTTTTAACTTGTAGTTTTAGTTTACGCATCGCATAGAATAGTTAGTTATGTATTCTTATTCATTATATTATAGTGTAGAGTCACAGTTCCGTAGAGTTCTTATAACTTAGGTAGAGTTGTGATGATATGCACTTTTCTTTTCCCTTTTTTATTTTTGACATAATTTATGTTGAAAGTAGGATCTTTCAAGCCGGGGAATATGGTTACGCCATCTAGTGATGGAAGGCATAGGTATTTCAAACCGTGAATTCTACCCCATGTCTCCTATTTATTAATTGTGCGACTACCCTCATTTTGGGTACCATTTCTCGCGGCCTACAAGCTAGCGTCCACCTGCTGACGCTGGCAGTGATCGAACGCCCGCGACCAGCGAAGGTCGCGTTAACTCATCCTTCGGGGTACCGTACAATTGTCGCAGCGCGAGTGAAGATTCATTCCCAGACATTATTATTAGCTACGTATCATCCCACAAGACTGAATTCCACCACCAGTGAACCATTTGTGATCCCGAGGCCTCGGAGACGTGAACTTTGGACTTACAACCCGTTGTCCACGTGTGGGCCCGCACAAGCTGAAATTAAGAGGTAGGTGGCATGCTTTATGATTCACGGTAAGATCTATGCCTTTCTACTAGGAGTTTCCATTTTTCCCAGTTTAAACTTCAAAAACCAGCACCTATGCACCGCGTCTAGATTTCTCTAATAATCTAGACATTCGCGTCTAGCCTGTTCTAGGCTTTACGCACCAGTAATTTTGGGCTCCAATAGTAAAATAAAGTTTAAATTAAAATTATTTATAAGTACATAGTTGTAATAATGACGATTCTAAATACAAAAAAAAGTAGTTGTAGTATTTGAGTTTTTAGAACTTGGTAGGCTACTTTGAAATTAATTATCTCTTCTGAATTCAAAATTGTGAAACGGGATTGGTTGGTTTATCATCAGTAAAACGAGCTAGTTTCCACCTGCCTGGATTGGTGTGACAAGCAATTAGGTATGCAAGTTAAGGCGCGGTGCATTAGTCTGATAATTAACGCTGATAAGACTGACTGCTATTAAAATGCTATGAAACCTTATACTTTGTGTTAGTTCAAATGACCATTTTATAGCCTCACGAAGACTTTAATTGGAAAAACTGTTATTACTACCCGATCAATAAATTATAATTATATTTAACAAATTATAAAATAAAATCGATAGTTGACAAGAAAAAAAAATGCAAATTTAATATAAGTAAGAAAAAACATGTTTGTGAAGTTTATTTCCCATTACTAACCAATATTATTTTATTTTCTTTTGAGTTTCAACCACAATCTCGTTATTATGAAAGCGTCCTCAAAGTTAAAGATACAAAAAATAGCTAAAGTTAATTATAAATAAAAAATAATAAAAGTACCTTTACTATGTCGAGACAATAGCTACAAAAAAAAACTTCAAACTACATTAATATTTGGAACTATTAATGAAAGTTGTGATATTAATTTTGAATATAAACCATAAAAGTTTAGTAAAGATACAAAAAATAGCTAAAGTAAATAAAAAATAATATAAGTAAGTACCTTTACTACGTCGGGACAAGAGCTACAAAAAAATCTTCAAACTACATTAATATTTGAAACTATTAATGAAAGTTGTGACATTAATTTTGAATATAAACCATAAAAGTTTAATCTGAAACTTACTTGCTACCTATGAATAAAACCTTATAAATAAGATAAGTTCGGTAAGATATTTATTTAAGTACTATAACATGAAGTATTACTACACGAGCTGAATCAAGAATGTTATAATTTCTAATATTGCAAAAAACGTTCCATCCGTCAGTCTGAGTTATTGCTGAGTTGTTGATTTATTGCTTCTAATTACGTCTTTCGTCAGGATTCCATCATTGCCGTCATTCTATGAAACTTGCTAATTGGTGTTTGATTACCACGTCCATCATCGTAATCATCTAACGGGTAAATTCTTTGCCATTATGGAATAGGCAATAATGCGTAACCTGAGATAATTAAAATAAATATTGATTAATTTATCTAGCTCCGTGCACGCTCGAGGCTTGTGTAATTAGTTAATTTATTTTAAAAAGAGTTTAATACTGACGGTTTAAACAAAATAATGGTACCTACTGCATTGTAATTTTTTTTTTCATTATGTAGTTAAAGGCATAGGTATGCCTGTCATAATCTGTTCTCTTTGTTACCCAAAAAGCATATTACTGTGCTATATAATCAATTAAAACACCTTAACTGTAAACCATCTGA
The DNA here is from genome assembly GCA_963691955.1 of Chloroclystis v-ata. NCBI lineage: Eukaryota > Metazoa > Arthropoda > Insecta > Lepidoptera > Geometridae > Chloroclystis > Chloroclystis v-ata. The sequence continues at coordinate 516,563 of OY829902.1, read as the reverse complement.
ACCAACCCCGTAAACATCAAAAGCATTGCAAACATAATTGCCTACAAAACAGCTGATTCAGCCTTCAACCAATTCATAAGTCGTAGCCGCGAATTCCATAAACAAGCTGTAATTAGGTTGCTGTCGGTTGAGGGGGAGTTGGGGGGTGTTCCCCCTTAGGGGGAGTGGAGGAGGAAGTAATAAATCAGGTGGTAACGTCGTCACCGCACGCCATCACTCATGTCGGGTGACAGACGGTCACGACTAGGGCTGAGGGTTTTGGGTTAATAAGTCAGTTTGCAAGCGGAGCTGTTTTGTTTTTCTGTGACAATTTGTATGTAAAGCGAGAATTATTTCTATAAGTACATGTTCGTTCTGATTCTATCTGAAAGTAGATGGTTGTACACGTAGATACTTGGTAATGGAGACTATTTTTGGAGTTGATTTCCATTTGTATCAAGTTAGTTGTAGAAATATAAAGATTAATGCAACAGACATCTGGTGCTGACGTTAGAATAATACTAGCTCTTTGACGACACCTACGGGAAGTAGATGTCGTCGAAACAACTGAGGAATTTAGGTATATGAAAAGACAGGGAGACCCATGCGCGGTAGTGAGACGAAGTATAATGTATATGAATAAAATACATTGTTTTATGCTTAATGAGTAATCATACAAAAAACTACGTCTCTGAAACCAATCAATCCGTAAAGACCAAAAGAAGAAGACATTAAAAAGAAGATCCTGACAACCCTAAGGCACCTGCAAGCGTGAATCATGGAGTAAGTTAGACGTGTCTTTGAGGAGCTTACAGCGATGACAATCTGAGGCCGGGGCTTAAGGACCAGTGCCTACCAGTTGACAACCGTTGGCAACTGTTGCCAACTAGAAGGATAGACTTTAGCATGTGCCAGACAAGTGTCAAATATAATAAGACTTATCTTGATACGATATTCGAATGGATTTTTTACAGATATCCTTTCAAAATAAGTCCTGGTAATTCTTGTTACACATTTTTCTGGTTGATTTCATTTGGATGTAGAACTGAATTTATTCGTTTAATGGAAAAGTTGTTTAGCATAACCTTATGCAAGAGTGATTAGGCCTTATTTACCACGCTAGCCAAGCTCGTACTTGGCTAGCGTGGTAAATAATGTCAATGTCATATGGTGAATGTCATATATTCTTCAAACTTCTTAAAGGTTTTAGAACATGTCGGTTTCCTCACAATATTCGCCTTCACCGTTTAAAAATGACACTGTGTTTAATGCGCACATAAATTTGCCAATAAAATCAAAGATGCACGGCGGGCTTAAACCACGATCTTAGGAATAAAAGATGAGTCTACCGACATTTAAAACACGGCTTTTTATATGAACTCAGAAAATCGTAGTATTGTTTTTAAGCCGGCGCAACACAGTACAAACGAAAAAAAAATCCGTGAAGCGACGTTTCTCCTAACTCTATTTGTATAGTTATGAAATATTGTGATATGAACATGACAAATAAATAAAAGTAAACATGAACAAAGAGAAAAATAAAAACTCTGACCGCTCTTACATTGCTCAAAAGTAACTCGTAAACACATTTGAATAATAAAACTTTTATTACGCTGAATGTTATAGTTATTCACGACCCGTTTTACAAATTAAACCTTTTACAAAATTAAAACTGAAATAAAGTCGCCGGCGAGGTCATGTTACTTAGCGATAAACACAGACAGGAGTAAACAGCTGCTAAACTTTGCACAGTTATTTCGATTTTTTAAAATATTATAGAAAAAAAGTTTTCAGCCACAAAAGACATAATAACACGATAGGCATACAATCTATTTTGTGATTTTTTTTACATATTTATATCGATTAAAAAGTTTTATATCTATAGTGTGTGAGAAATATTTTAATGACAAGTTTTTCAGTTCAACTAGAAGAGACGGGGTGGTAATATTCTTAGACCTCCACAACACGACCGTTAGAAATATAAATTAATTACAAAAGTATGTAGTAGTCTCAGAACCATTACCCCAACGCGAGTTACACTATTTATTTTTTTAATCGGGAATAACTGACGAAGAGTGTAATTCGTTTCTATTTTCATTCAGAAAATAACTGTCATCAGGGCACTGCGCCTCTCATGCAAGTCCTATACTTAATATTATTATCGTCATAGTTTAGGTGAGTTATTCCAGTTGCATATAATTAAATGGTTCTCTTTTATTCGTTTTACACTTAAATAAACCAGCTCAATCATACTTTTTCATAACAAGTAATAATCCATAAATTACAAAAACAGTCCACTTGCACTAAATTATGCGAATTAGTACAGAAGTACCTACAACTATGAGCAAAGTCACGTGACGTCCAATTTATTGTAACTCCGCACAAAATAATTACAACACTTGCACGCACCGTTTTCATTATTTCTGAGCATGTGCTTATGATATAAAAATGTTAGCCTTGTAATAGGCTTTCTAAAACGTTAGTGTTATTATATTTAATGCATAAGCCCACTTTATAATAGTTTACCTATTCTTTCGCGTTTAAAAGTCAAATAAACAAATTGACTTTTTGTTTGTGACGTGTTCGGTAGCATACACCTTTACGAGTAAATGTAGGTTAATAATTCTTGAGGGAAAATTACAACATTTTCCAGGTGGGTCAAAAATTTTCCCAAGTGACGCTGCTGTCACATAATTATTACTTATTTTAAATCGAGTTCTACGACACTCACTCGTATCGTCTTGTGCTCAGGCCGGCACCATATGACAAGTAACCGTGTCCTCTCATTATAATAACGGCCGAAGTAACAATTCCAGAAGAGCAAGCACGCGTTGTAATCCATAAATCACTGAGCTTGTGAGCATCCTAGAATGTGGACACTCACCGCCAACATCCATCTCAGTTTGTGAGCAGAATGTCAGCGATGTGATCAGCACTACGCAGACTAATTAATGAGCCCGTCAGCTCTAATTAGAAACGGCCAAAAAACAACACGCCTCGCTTTTGAAACTCACCCGTACAGGGAAAGGCAACTACAGCCTCATTTCCATAATCTTCTCTATGTAAATCAAGAAAAAAATTACCAAGAACCACATTAACTATCTATTAAACGTGATAATGTCTTGCTGCGGCCAAGTAGGAAGAGATTACCATAAACAAGCATTAATTTAAAATTGAGTTACCATTACCCCACATGACTGCTCGCTCGAAACCTCCCATATCGTCTAATCTTTACAAATCTCATGAAGTCAAGTTACATAACAAGTTACCTCATTAAAAAACTATTTTGATTAAAATCTATGTACGCTCTACTAGAGTTAGTACTATCTGATACCCTCAAATTAATCCATCAAGGCATATAATCTGTACGGGCGTTGGCGCGCTGGCCGTCAGTTGGCTTGTCAAGCGAGCTGTCAGGCGACCTGTCAAAATTATGACGCATGGTTGAGCCCGCCGCCGCGGCATGGTTTTATGTTTTTCTCTTTTACTGCATTGTGCAAATGAGTGTAATCCGTGACACAGGATGAAAATTTTGTGCATTTTTTAAACTGAATGGCATTGTGAATTTTAAATTACTCGAGTGAAATATAACTTCTATGCTGCTGGAATATTAAGCGCGACTATTTATTAACAACTATATTTTTAAACACATCATTATTTGTGTTTATTGATATATTATCGTAGTGAGATAAATATTTTTATTTGATTTCTGAATCTACATAATACAATAGATTTCTTGAAAATAATATCTTTATTAAAATCCATGATCTAAAATGAACTTTTTTCTAAATGTTTAATCATGAATCACTAGGTAATACCCCCATGAAAGTTTGAAGTACAACAAGTAACAAAGACTGTTGACAACGGAAACACCAGTTGAGCCGAGCGTCGGAACTTGTCATTCAAGGGGATCAGAGGCTTATTACTGACTTTTTGTGGGATGAACATTTTGTGTTGTTATTTAAAAATGTTTATTTTGCTGACTGAAATTTATTTCAACGAATATTTTGTATTAAAAGTATTTTATGTGTTCATTATTTTCTAAAAAGATTTAAGTTACTGTTAGGTCTTTTTTGTTTTTAAAAACTCTTTACAACAAGAATTAGTATGCCCAACTATTCTAAAAACTGGTGATTTTGTAGGTAATAATAATAGACCACAGGAGCTAATCCACCCTACCTTATCTCACCCTCTATTTACATTTCTCTTTCAACACCACTATCTCCATTTGGCCAGTGACGTAATATCAGCCGTTCATTACCCACTCGCGTAATATGACTTAAGCCGCGCGGCCGCGATCTGTCACGAGCTGTCACGCGCTGTCAACTGTCAGCGGACGTTTTGTGTACGCTAATTGATGGTAACTATAGTGCTGTAGATCATCAGATATGTAACAAGGACTTCGTCAGTTTTTTTAATATCGTAGATTAACTTTATGTTTCTTTAATATCCTTGGTTATTAAAACCGACGTTTATATTGGATAGAAAAATCTTGGGGCGAACGGGTAAGCACTCATGTGAATGTTTTCACGCAAAAAAATCCATTTTGGATTATAGTTTATTTTTCTCAATTAATGTCCTTTTCCGTCAGAAAACACAAAGGCGGGACAATCTTTAAACCTCTGGTAAAGCTAAAAACGCAGCTAGCGGTGAATATTCACAATTTATTTTATGATGTATTAATAAGTGTAAGTAAGCATGAGGTGACACACTTCGTTTGGAAATACGGATTAGTGCCTAAAAAATATTTATTAACCATTGCCTTACCCACAAGTTAACAGATTTGTTTGATAAATTGAATTCTAATCTTGCATATAAATAAAGCTGAGAATTTTAATCCACTTAACGTATGGTGTTTGTTGTATGTTGCTGTGTGAATAGGTTAGCTAAATTCAATAACCAAAATTTTAAACGCAAGTTTGTGAACATGACCCTTAGTATTAATAATTTGGTTATAATAACCTTCACATAATATTAATTTATTTATTGTATCTCGACCGTTGCGTTCGACAGTTGTCAGGCTGACATTATCTTCTTGACAGTCGTACTAAAACTGAACAATTTAGTTGTTATGTTTTAGAAGGGCATACCTATCAGTTAGAAAACTTGACTCTCTAAGAATTTGCTATAATAACCATGACGCAATCATCTGCCATCAAACTGACAGTAAGCTAGAAACAGCCTCGGAGTCGTTCGTCATCTCGCCCCAAAAATTTTGTCCCAAGTGGAGCGAGTTGACGAATCGTAAAAAAGCTATACTCTTCGTTCTGCAACTCGCACTACTTTTACTTTGGGTGAATTTTAGTATAGTCAACCAAAAAATTGTTAATAAAATAATATAGAAAAGGCATATCTATTTATTACACACAAAAAAAAAACAAATTAGACTCGCTTAACATAAGAATCATTTAAACCAACTATACTTAAACACCCAAATGCCACAAAAATGCAAATTCAGCATTAAAAAAAATCAGCAGATCGCATTAAACGTAATTATTTTAACATTAATAAAATCAAAATATTTCCGTAAGTGGATAATCACAATAATAATAACAAAAAACCTTTACAATAAAATCAGTCTTAACACAACAAACATTTTAAATTAAAATTAAACTTAAACAGTTAAAATATAATATAAATAAATAGTATAACATACATTTAAAACAAATGGTTGTTTAAGAGGTAATTGAAAAACACAAAAGTTTAAATCATAACTGAATAATACATAGTACCTACCTAGTAATAGTGTGGTATATTACGTGGAAGCTTTTTATCAGTTAAGAAAAGATTAAGAATAAAATATAATATACTAGCAGCCCCCGCGAACTTCGTCTCGCCATACATCGCATGCTGGCTAGCTGAGCGCGGTGAGCGACAACCTCTAGACTTTTTTCTAATACTTGCATTTTTAAACTCGTGATATCTTCCGAATGAAATGTCCGAATTTAATAATTCAAAAAGTTATAAAAAGGTATTAAAGCCGTCTTGAATATAAAGTAGTTTATTTTGATAAGGATTAATACCATTTTTTAATCCCTAATTTTAAAAAAAATATAATATAGCCTATGTTACTCGGGGATAATGTAGCTTTCCAAAGGTAAAATAATTTTTGAAATCGGTCCAGTAGTTTCGGAGCCTATTCGTTACAAACAAACAAACAAATCTTTCCTCTTTATAATATTAGTATAGATACGCATATATCGAAAGCATCTTATCAGATTTTACAAATAAAGTAATATCGGACTGTCTTGTGCATAGAGTCATTAATTTAAATAAGTAACATTTAAATTAATGACTCTACGCACAAGTCAACCGATATTACTTTATTTGTAAAATCTGATAAGATGCGTTCGATATATGCGTCCATTTCTATGGTATCTTGTTTTTTTTTCATAAATTGAGCCCTTTTGTATACAAACTTCAAAATAATTAGACTCTTTTTGCAGAAGTGTTAAAAAATGTGCTATGCTTTGAGGTTTCCTATTGATTTTTTTATTAATTGTGGCGTGCCAATTTTCGACCATATTTGTTGTTCGGTGAAGCCGATTGTAGCAGCTCCATTTGTTGAAAAAAAATGAAGATTCATCCAGCCACGTGTTCAGGAAATATTCGTTAAATTTTCTTATATTATCCCCTTCTGGACTGCGGCAAATAATGTACAGCCAACCATCTCCCATCGCACTTTGTGGTAAATGTGCCAATGCAGAGCATCGTCGTATGTGTTTTTTTACTAGTTTTGTTTTGTTAATTTTAAATTCTTTCACTTTACGCCACAAACACCTCGTAAAATGAAAGTAGCATCCATTTACAGCAACTCCCGGGAACACAGTGTTTATGGCCTGCATAGCTGCTATTTCAAAATCAAGTATAAACGACTTTGGATGCCACTCGGGAATTTGCGATTTAATTAATCGCAGCATTGTTTCGTATGTTTGTCTTGTTTTATTAGGTAGCAGGGCAAATAATACTGGCACAATGTTATTATGAGTTTTTGAACTACCTAAGTCAATGTGTAGAGAATACAACTGATAGAAGGGTTCCACGCAAAATTTAAAAGTTCCATCACATAAAACCGTGTGGGTATTTGTCAGTAAAGTTTTTACATTTTTATTTCCAAATATTAAAATTCTATTAACATCTTGAAAGTAAATAAAATACTTACTAAAATTATTTGATCCTAGAATCCGCTTGTTTCGCTGAGTGTACTCGTCACATAGATTCAATGGAAACAAAGGATGGGGCGAGTTGCAGAACGAAAATAATATTTAATTTACGATTCGTCAACTCGCTCCACTTGGGACAAAATTTTTGGGGCGAGATGACGAACGACTCCAGCCTCGTTAGGCTTCATCTTTTATTTATGGTCTAAACAGTGACACGGCTGGTACTAATCCAACACACACGTCATTTTTCAACCCCCCACGGGCGCTGTCAGCGTCACCTGTCAGTTGCATGACGTGACAGCTACTGTCAGACGCCGTGTTATCCGCGAATGTGGAAACGAGCGTTAATTTGAAATGTTGGGACTTTAGATTTTTACTGAGACAGTAATTGTAAAGGTGTCGGTCTTGGTAAATGTTATACGTATGGATATTTTAAAACTTGGTTTTGAGGCCTTAGCAACACTATTATGCTATGGATAAAAAATATATCTCTCTTTTACAGATAGATACAATTGTACAGATAACTATGATCACACTCTGGGGTGATACAGTTCTTAGACTGGCACCACAAACCTACCAAATAAAGTCATTGTACCCTTGAAATTTAAATTGCTATACATTTTTCAAAGTCGTGAGCATAATGATGATTGCGCGTAGCAATTAATCAGCTTAAATCAGGCAAGCTGCTAATAGCAACATTTGTTAATCTTAATTAAAGGTTTCATAACCTGTCTACGGTTATTTATTACATTTTGTTAAGAAATAATTAATTTTTGCATTGTTCTGAAACAATGGACACAAAAAATAACAATGGAACATGAAAAATATGAGTAGGAATATAATTATTATATTTTTATTGTTTGACCAAAATCGTACCCGGTTAGGGAATAAAAAACACATTTTAAAACAGTATGTGCTTAAATTATAGTGGTATTATTTGGTATGAAAAATTGTTGAGACTTAATAATTATTATGAGACTTATTATCCACATGCCCTGTAATGCACTGTGGTTTGTTATTTAAAAATAGGTTTAATACTATTTATTTGTAAAACAAACTACATTATGTAAAAAGCGCAAAACTAAAATTAAGTCTAAATATTAAATCTTATTTGTTTTATTACTTGCTAATGTTTATATTATATTATCTTCAATTGTGTCATAAATAATTTTGGGGCTCAACCGCATAAACAAAAAAATACTTTGTGCAGAGTACAAATTATACTGTCACTACATTTCTTGCAATCGGAAATTATTCTAATCCCCAGAAGCCCGAACCCATATAAATTAACAATACAACAAAAGTTGCCATAAATCAAAAAGAAATCGCCGAAAAGCAACACGTAATACTAGTTATACCTACTCAATATTGACAATGCCGCACAATTTACTGGTGTACTCACAAAGAATACTATAGAAACTAATTTCACGGTTGTCAATTTGTATTGTGGAATTGGCAAGCTCTATTGGCCCGGCTATTGAAAGTTTGTGAATGATTTACTGCGATTTGGAGATAATAGTTGTTCATTGAAATTGGGAAGTCTATAACGACCGCAATTTTTATTACAATTTCTTAAAGGTTTACGAATTTCATTTTTTATTTTCACACTGAATTTTGTTATTAGATATAATAATGTAAATTATAACAATTAATATAAATGTAGCTTTACTCTATAAATATAATACAAAATAGTTTTTTCTTGCCCCAAAAACTGCCTCTAATAGTAAATGGACACCTTCCGATCGCAGTATTGATTATCGATAGTGTCCATTACTATCGGTAACAAATTGGCCGATAATTCGCGTCGCGACCAGATTTTATCGGAACTATTGTAAGATGCATGCCCCGATAAAGCCGAGGAAGAAGATAGGGTTGTCGCACTGCAGATAATTATGTTATCTAATTCTAAGAAAGTTTAATTTATTTTATTTTATAAACATAGGAAACCAACAGCTTTACAATGGAATGTTAATTAATTATAAAATATACAGTTAATAAAGGTCTCGCTTCTTAAAAAAGTTCGTGGTCATTTTGCTTAGTTATTGCCCTGATTGCTCAGCGATATCAAGATATATTTTAAGATTTTATCAAGTCAAAGCCAAAATTATCAATAACTAGCTTTCCGCACCGCGACTTCGCCCGCTATATCTCCACTAATTATTAGCCAAATCGATTTAGTCGTACTTTAGTTATAAACGGTGTAACGAACACGAATTTATTTTATATGGAATATAATCTTTAGATATATAGAAAAGATAAAGATATAGCTCGTATTTCAGAATATTAATACGCTACTTTTTAAGAAAGATAGTCTTTTATGCTGTGAACAGAAAGACAACATGTTATTTATTTAAAAAGAAAGTAGTCTGTATTAAAATTAAATAATAGGCAATAGGAATTCCTATTGTTCAAATCAATAATACATAACTATACATAACTATAGAATAAAAAGACGTGTGTAGCAGCTATTTGCTCTGATAATATAATCTTGCAAAAACTGACATGAATTTAAAACGGTTCGTACAAAACACACGTTGAAAGCAATGTGATTAAATTACCACCTAATGGAATAAATTGTTTTTCGTTGGAAACTATGAATAAATGCAGTTATTCCATTGCGTTGTTATTTAACCCACCAGGCTTCATCGTCGTTCCGTGTGCTGTATATTCTGTACTCGTATTAACGAGATTTGATACTTTGATTATTAAATTTTCGACAAAAATCACATTGTTTTTTATTGAAAGGACTATTAAGCTCTATTTAACTTTTGTCCCATACAGTTGCTTGCAATTTCTTCATAAATACTTGTTCTAAGGACATGCAAAATTAATTCGTAACAAAATTATAATTTTCATGTATTATTTTGTTATCATTTCTGCGTATTTACATGTACATAAGTTTATTACTTATCTTGTAGTTTTACTGAATAATTTCCGTATATAACGTACCTACACGGTTTTACTGCCATATATTTTGCTTTGATACCATAGTTATACCATATTTTATTTTATATGACAAGTTGGTAGCCCTAGTGCAAGAAAGTGGAATCAATGAATTATGTATAGTAGAATTGACGGTCCTCGGAACTCTGATAGAGGCTTAACATCTTTTTCGAACTAGATAAAATTACCCGGTTTTAGTTACATATTAAAAATTGTATATGGACTATTAAGTCTTGTTTTTTTTCATAGCCTGTACTTTTCCACTGTTGGGCAAAGGCCTACCCTAACACTGTCCAGCACTTACTGTCTAAAGCAGAAAATTACAAAAAAATATTAAATAATTACCTGAATCCTTAAAATGTTTCTTAGATACTAAAATATAATGTGCTTTTATAAAAATAACCGACAGTAAACATACAATCAAATAAAAGCTCACGAATGAGGTTAATAGTGCGACTTTAACACTTAAATACGCCCCTCACTTGCACTCGTTAAGATTATATCAAACAAACGTAAATTTATATTATCATACAATTTATTGCAAAGGTCATCCATAACACAGGAAGCCATATTTCATCTTTTGAAAACGTGTTAAACCCACCAGTTCCGTAACATGATTTATCATATTTTATATTGAAGAAAATGAATCGGACATAAATTTCAACATCATAAACGTTGCCGATAAAATATATAACGTTATTTTGAATACGAGAACAGTTTTATTTCTCAATTCTGTTTTTTACTCTTTAGTCGTTAATTTAACGGCGGTGCTCTGAGCATGGCCGCGCATAAATTCGTGGCGATATTCGACGAGAAAATTAAAACGCATTCGTTTTATAAGACAAGAAACGCGCGAATTAACGTTAAACGTGCGTGAAATGAACGAAACATAAAAATTTCTCTCCGTTAAATGTGACTTTTGACTTCGTTCTCACCTTGAAAGGTCCACTTTTATTGAGTGACTCGATTAAAGTATGGCGAATCGGCCTTTAAACTACCAACGAAATTGGTGATAAACAGGCCGTAACGGGTGAATTAAGTTCAGACAATATTGATCTTTATGACGATGTGTTCAAAATTGAAAATCATGATGTAGAGAAATTTTAATAAAGCTTTTTCGGTGTAACTGCGGTGCCGCTCGGGCGAGCGTTTTGCCCGTTGATTGGCACTTCGCCGCGCGAAAAGCAACACCTTTGCGGCCATGACAATAGCTACCCATAGACTAACGTTCGTTCCTGCCGGAATGTACAATCCTTACGGAATTAACGCCAGTGTATGTGCAATAGCGGAAAGAATGACGATATTATAACACCGCGACCCTTCAAGTCGTGTTTTATTTCATCCCGTCGCTTATCTGTACACGGGATAAGCCGGAAAGAATGAACGTTAGTCTATGGGGGGTTAATGTCGTCTGATTGATTGTATAATTAATTTTGTTTAAATTCACAAGCCGGCATTACTTGTATTGTATATGAGCTGTCAATTAATAAGACAGCTCTTGATGAGGGTAACGAAACAAGCTGTTTTGTCAGCTTTTTTGTGTTAATTCTTTTAAAATAGTGTTGTAAGAACGTTGACGGCTTTGACGTATGGATGTTTGTTTGGGAACTGTTGGCTTCTGTCCCAATGACCAAATCACAAACTCCATTATAAAAATACACAGTACCTACTTTGTTGAAGATTTTAAAATTGTAATTTTAAAATGATCAGTAATAAATCGAGTAATATTGTTTTGTTGAGATGTTTTCCATGTTTTATTGTAATTTATAGGCAACTTTACATTAATCACATTACTTATTCCAGATCAAAGCAATTAATAAAATATAAATGTGCAATAAAATAATCTTTATCAAAAGTAATGTTTGAAGCTCTAAAAATCTGTTCTTCAATTATTAGCAGTCAAAAATAAGTTTCTTATCATAATTTATTATTTCAATCATCAATTTATTTAAATTAATTATCAATAAATACCTATTTATCTAATAACAATCACGCGAAGACCACCCATAACCTAAGCCTTCAATCCACAGACATAAATCAACAAACCATACCTCAATTTACAATCTGTGCCATCATCGCTCAAGTAACAACTCCCAAAACAATAGGTCGTGATGAATAGGCCAACATGCATCATAGAGGCCGTACAGTCCATTATTACAAGTCGTGGCGGAAGAGTAATTAGCGGGCTTGTAATGGGCCTATTGTTCAGTGAAGCGTGATATGAGTTCTATTACATACTTTCATACACTTCTCACTCACTCTAGAGTTCTACAGTGTAGAATGAAATTTTCTTTGACTAGTTCATGTCTACCGTGTCATTTTTTTTTATTTTATGAATCAAAAATTATGTATTCGAATTATATAACGCAACTGTGCAATATGATTGACCACAGTGAATTGATTGAAGCACTCAATAGCACAATCGGTTTCCCTCTTTGGGAGTATAAAAGTGCGATTCATTATCATCCATCAACTATAACGACCGGCGGTGAGCTTACTCGCGTGTTTAAGTTATAAACTGAAGCGGTTTTGTGTAATTTGATCCTATGTGGTACTATTCTTGGGCTGGCACCGTTGGACGCCAGTGATAAGCACCAACACAATTGACGCAAATTGGAGGAGGCCTAGCAGTGGCCCCATACGTGCTGAAAAAGATGATGATGAATGAACAATTTTTTTTTAAGATGAACGACCTTTCCTGTGTTACTACGACGATTTTAAATAAATAAATAAATAAAATAAATAAATATTGCTGGACAATTTTTACACAGCGACATCTAGCCCCGTGGTAAGCTCGAAGCTTGTGTTAAAATCAAAAGCTTAGGTGCTTTTGATTGCTCCAGCCTTTCTTGGGTTATAAATATAAAATAACTTATTTAAAATTTGTAACCAGCATTCAGTGTGATTAAACCACATTTGTGTAGCTATTTTCCAAAACAATTTGTCTTTACCACCTTTTAATATTCTATATTGTCTTTGAGTAATTCTTCTAATAAATTTCTGTCTCGCCTGCTCTCCACTTTCATTTTGTTTATCAAAATGTTTTCAGTGATTAATTACTGTATTTGTTAGCTTTTCATAAAAGTTTTACTCAGTTAAGACAGCTTCCAATTAATTATATTTTAAAATGGCCTAGCGGTAACGAATCGTCTTCATTCTTGAGTTTACATCTTCTTACAGTTTTTGCTTTTAAAGTAAGTAATATTTCAAAAGCACGATCACAAAATCTAGTCGTTTAATTTAGAGGCTATTAAATTAAAACGAACATAGATTTACAAGGAAATAAATTGAATAAATTATGCAAATTTATAGCTAACATAATTAACAAGACCATGTGACTATTCAAATCAACTAAAGAAACATAGAAAGTAGTGATTACTATTAATATTGAATGGCTTGTAATGGAAGACTAGATGATTAATATGAAAGAACCATGTTGAGCGGCGCCGACTTGAATGCTTACAAAACCAACAAGAAGCAACAGATGCAAAGGATTTTAAACCTTCACAAGATGACATAAAGAATAAATCAACGCAAACAGAAAAATTGTTGCCGAGTAATCGAACACCATGTAAGAAAATTTCAAGGTACACAGAAAAATCTGCTTTAGTTGATGGAAATAAGGTACATGATAAAGGTAAGATTTAGTTGGTTAAGGTGAACCAAGCCGACAGCCGTCAATCAAGGGTTAAAAACCGGTAGCCGCGGAGTTGGTCCAGGATTACAGAAGTCAGAGGCATTATTGAGGCGTCGGCTGTTATTATTCTTATTCAAACCAAAACTGTCTGTCATTGTTTAATAATGACCAAGATACTGAGGCTGAATATTTGAGTTCATGATTGAAGAGACTGTTGACTTTTGTTTTTCACTTTTATTTTTCTAGATGGTCATGGCTTGATGATATTAAAAAGCTGTCAATGATTGTGATGACAATTATCATAACCACACATAATAACCCTTACCACGAGGCTCAATGTTACTGTGTGATTTGTCCGGCAATATTTATTTACTTTAATAATTTATAATAACGTTCCAGCCTAATAGGCACAGGTCTCCCCAATACCAAATAAAACCCTTGGTGAATTTGGTGTAATCGATACGTTTACCAGGCAGATTGACGATCGTAACATCGCGATTGTTGGTACATAGAACGACGCTGCTACCGCTACCCATCTTCTGGTATTTATAAAAAATATAATTTTAACAAAAAATATAAATGTACATCAATAATAATTACTTAAAATGATTTGTATAATGTTGTTTTATTTCAAATAAATAATAAATAAGTTTAAAGGCGTCGTAATAAATAATATCACAGTAATTTAAACAAAAATTTGCTTAAAACACTTTAGTAGTAAATAGTGCAATGAACTTGAAATATAATACAAAACGAATGTCTCTAAATTATTCATGGTCTTTTTATTTAATAGTTATTGGAGTTTTATCAAACGAGATAATATCAGCTACTGGAAATTTAGAGGTGTCATTAGGACTTTTTATATCATTTGAATAATTTTAAAATAACCGTGTACCTTTAGTGTTTCTTCTTACTTTAATAAAGGTAACACATTTTTTTACATTTTATGGAAAGGTACCTTCTTTTTAAGTATTTTATTAGTTTTGTTTGTAGATTTAGTGACACAACATTTTGTTATTGTAAAACAAGACAAATTTTCCCGACGAATTATTTAATATTCTATCGACCTTCTTAATTCTAAATCGGTGAGTTTATCGCTTATCAAAATATACTAAAAATAACGTTTTCTGACAAAAAAAGTATTTATAATAGATGAAAACTAAGAATTAAGTAAATAATTGGGTAATATCATTAATAGGGAATTATAATATGGCCACTTAACATAAAAAGCTATCAAAATAAATATAAAACGTATATTAATAGACATAAATTTATGACCACAAATATATAATCGTTTTATCCTTGAAGTGCCATTTGCGAAAATAACGATCTGTCATCTCAGAGAGTCATAAAAGCCCAATCAAATATGCAAAACAATGGCATTGGACACAGCGTAGCCGAAAACATAAAGCAATCGAATTCATTACCTTGATGGACCGATTGCGTGTCTCAAATCATCAATCACGTATAATCATTTCATCTTTGTAACAAATTGATTTTCATGCACTTTTGAGGGAAATAAAATTACATTATTACGTATAGCAAATGGCTCGATAAGCGTTTTAGGGTTGTTAATTTCATATCTTTGATGTGAGTCTGAATCTATAATTGGATGGAACTACTGTTTGGAATTCCGATGTATGTGAAAGTGTTAACGAGTTTTTCTCACGATTTTAGACATTCTTTACATTGGTTAGTAATGGTGTTAAGTTCAGCCGTGTAGTGCTTAAGATTAGTTCCGCCGTAGATAACTCCACCAGACTTACTTTACTTTTAGCTGCGAATATCGTCAAACCGACTCATGAAATTACATACCAAAAGATGTACAGGAGCATCCACTGGAGTACTGAACCAAGTTCTTACGATCACTTAAAATTACTATAAAATTGTCCATTACCTATTATAGGTTGTATCGGTAAGACGGTACCTTAGAGGGACGTAATTATGATTATGTTACAAAATAAGGAAAAAGACAAAAGTGACAGATTGACAATACCTTAATAAAATTAATTATTATTTTATGTAAATGGCGTTTGGACACACTTGACTAGATACTTATGAATGATTATAAATTCCTAGCACTTTACTCATTGATATATAATTTTTCAACCAAATAAGCCGTATCGAAGCACCTCATCATTCCTTCATGCACCACAATACCCTCCATTATCAGCGGTCTATTTATGATAATTCGATACTTTCAAAGGAAAAAAGCCTTACAAAGGCCATTCTTACTGCCATATACGGGAGCGGATAAACATCGACGTTGTCAACTGTCAATGACGTCACATGTCGGCGATCCGAACGCACCGATTGACTGACGTTGATCGACGGCGGATGGGTTGGCAGGACGCAGCTCTATTCTCATGAATCGCTCAAATAAACGGTGGTCAACTGTCTTCTCAGGTCATACCCTAACTTAGTACGTGGATAGATCATTAACTGTACATATTAATATCTTAAGAAATAGGTACTATTCTAGCGAACAATTATGACTATCTAAAAATAATAGTATTTTACAGTGCTGCTCTATATGCATTTAAATAGTATGAAGTGTTGCTCAATCGGTTACGGGAAAGTATGCTACGAAGTTGCAACTTACACACAACTTACTTTGGACAAAGTTTTGTTACATTGGAATCAGCGGTTAGCGTGAAAATATCCCATACAGCCCATGTTTGTCCTTATTTAAAGTTTTTATTCTAGATTATACAAAAAGTTAAAGAGCGACTTGTCATTTGTACGAGTATGAAATAAATAAAGAGTAATGTTCATATTTCCACCAAAATTTAAGACAGAACCAAATCAAAACCATGATAGGAATAGTCCCACTGTTAGTACCGCTAACGATCAAAAATACACCCTATTACGACGACAAAGATTCAAAATTAGAATGAAAGTGATGTTTGCTTTTTATAGACGCTTTGACAGGCATAGCTTAAGATATTCCTGTAAAACGTTAACAGATTTAAAACTTAATTGGTTGCGTTAAGGTATGATTTTGAATGTAAAGTAGATGATAGTCGGTGCATCCAGACATGATAATGACACTGTTTACCATTAGTCTCGTATTTAACGAACATAGCTTGAAATTCACATTCGACTTTATTAAGTCAAATGCATAGAATAGAATAATTATATTGAATGCCTGTGAGCTTCAGACGCAGAACTCAGTTACGAATTTAAACCCAGAATTATAAATACAAGTGTATAAAAAAGTTACAAATACATATCAAAGTTTTGTGTAATAAACACAAATTTCGAGCAAACGTATATCATCCGATATGGTCTAGTGGCTAGGATACCTGGCTCTCACCCAGGAGGCTCGGGTTCGATTCCCGGTATCGGAATAAGTTTTTGCACTTTTAAATAAAATTGCTTACACACTATTCCAAACTAATATTAGGAGACTAAGGTGAAACTTATTATAATTCCAATAATTAAATTAATGTAATGTGCCATAAAATAATCTCGTAGATTCATGGTATAACCTGCGCAATTAAAAATGAGTTCTGTAAATGGCGGCGGGTAGGTATGGTACGGTTGGCAAAACAAGTTCTCAAACAGGCCGGCGTCACGACGAATTTCCCATACAAACATAATACCAAAATTATTTGTAATTCGAGCACGGTATTACTGTATTATTATTATCTAAATAGTATTTTTATCTAGGTCCCTACAGAGTTTTTTTTACAAAATACTTATTTTAAATGAAATTATTTTTTTAGTAAAGTAAAGTAAAGAGTTTAAACAGCTTTGCGTTATAAACCCGGCGTCGGCGCTTTTATAACGTCCTCAATGTGATCATTCATACGAACGCTTTTAAATCACTTTCGTCTCGTCCCTCGCTTTAGAAAGCCGTGGGAATGTTTTATGCTAAATAACTAGCTATAGCGTTTTGTGTTGCTAGAAGAAGAAGAAAGAAAAAAAGGACATTCTGGGTACATCCTCTGAATGAACAGAGATAGGTACTTAAAATAACAGTTTGTGACACTGTACGAAGATTTGACAAGTATACAAGATTTGACGAATTATTGGAATATTTCTACTAATACTCATCGTACTAATCGCAGCGCCGGCGTTTTTTTAATCGTGTGAATAATATTAAAAAGTTTCATACGGCCTATTACCAGCACTCTGCGTTGAAAATGCAACACTGCTCGATAAAAAAGCGTCGCGTTCTAAAATTGCCGACGTGTGCACACGTACTTGGGTATGCATAAAGCGTTCAAATAGAACATAATTATTATGTTCTATTTGAACGCTTTTTTAACGGACGTTAAAAAAGCTCTCGTGCGAATTAGGCCTGACTGACTATTTTTTTGTAGCGCGTACTTCACTGTGTGAGTATAGACAGCGATAGAGAGTGAGCGAGAACGCATGCGAGCGGACGCCATTTACAGAACTCATTTTTAATTGCGCAGGTTATACATATTTGCGTTTAACTGTCAAACACATCTACGAGTATATTAATCTTTCATTTGAAGTATTAAAGTGCAGATTGGTCTGAGATACTAATTTCAATTTGAATTTCCGATTGGCGTCTGTCAATTTGGTTCACAAATTGGCAGAGCGTTGACAGAATTCAAGTTGAGAAGTTATTGCAGTGTGAGTTGTGAATCTATTTTGGAATTGACGCTGTTTCAAATGTGTTATTAATAACGTAGCGCTTAGACTCATAATCATAAGCGTAATGTAAATTATGGAGTTGTTTTTAGACTTTTAAATTGTTGTGTGAAAATAGGTAATTACAGTTAATAAATATAGTTACGTATATATAATGTATTGTATATCTTATCATGTGCTTAGTTATATTTTTATTTTATTGTTGTATTTTCTAAAAAAATAAAATTTTAAGTAATGTATGTAAGTTTTTTAGGATAACAGGTCAGATAAAAACTATATATTAATTAAAATTTACTTATTAAAACTTAAGCAGGTCCTTACTAAAACCAATATAATGAAGACCTAAATTAAAATGTATCAGAGCATTTCAGCTCCGACAACTAGGTACTATTACTATAAACAAGCGGAACCACCTTCTCGCAACCATTTCTTCGTGATTCATTCGTCCATCAGTTGCGTTGACAAAATTCGTATGCAGCTGTGGTAGTGAATTTATATGACTGAATCTATTCGTACGGGTACTGTACGAATAATTTTTTTTTTATTCGTACGGGTACTGTATGAATAAATTATTTTTTATTCGTACGGGTACTGTATGAATAAATTATTTTTTATTCGTACGGGTACTGTGACAAACAATTTCTTATTATTCGTACATAAGTCGGACGAATTTCCTCGATCGATCATTTTAAACTTAAAGAATTTTAATGAGGTTAAATAAAACTACGTCGAATGCTGCCAACCGCGTGGAAATCGGTTCATTCATTCAATAGTTATTGCTCTTGATTATATAAAACTAGCTTTTTGCCCGCGGCTTTGCCTGCGTTTTATTAGATTTGAAAAAAAGCAGTTAAAAGTATCCTATGTCCTTCTCCTGGCTCCTAAGCTGCCTCTCCACCAATTTTCAGCCAAATCTATTCAGCCGTTCTCGAGTTATAAGTGAAGTAGCTAACACGACTTTCTTTTATATAATAATAAGAAGAAGAAGATGAAATAAAATGATTAAATTAATTGAACAAATTTAATTTACTTATTTTTAGTCAAGTTAAATTCTATAAAACTTTAATTGTTCATACATTTTCATAACATCAAAATTAATTAAATTATACTAAAACATAGAGGAAAGTATAGTAAAACCATTTTTAAACTGAACGCCCCTCCACCGCGGTTACACGTACATGCAAAAAGGTGTATAGATACAACACACATAAATTGATCTTTGTCATTGGATGTTCATTAACGTATAAGCAAACGGTATCACTTTGACAGACAGATGAGCCAATGTTACAGTAAAGATGTAGCACGCACACAAATATAGTGATGCAATACGTATTGACTACGGAACCGTGGTCCCACTGTGATGTCCCACCGGTGGGTCAAAACTTTTTCGTGGTCCCACCAAGCTCACACTTGACCGTCATGTTGCAATGTGGTATGTAATAGGCGATACCTACTTTCTTGAAAAAAATGAAACAATAAGTAAACGAGACAATACATGTAGTTAGTTATAATTAAAAGGCGATAAAAATAATTCCACTAAAATTAATTCATTTTAGGGTTCCATAGCCAAATGGCAAAAATGGAACCCTTATAGATTCAAGTTAAGTTAAGGTTCTTAAGTCAACATAAGGTATTATAATGATTATCCTTGAAACAGTTTAAACTTATAAACTGATAGGTGTCTAGATGACATTTGTCAAAATGACAGCTGTCAAACTTTAAACTGCCACAACTCTGAAACGGCTTGGCCTAGAGATGCCGTACTATTTCAACATTTACGTTGACAGCTGTCAAACTTTAAACTGCCATAACTCTGAAACGGCTGGAACTAGAGATGCCCTACTAAGCTCAATCGACAGGTGTTAGAGAGAGCAACATTTTCGATGACAGCTGTCAAACTTTAAACTGCCATAACTCTGAAACGGCTTGGCCTAGAGATACCCTACTAAGCTCAATCGACAGGTGTTAGAGAGAGCAACATTTTTGATGACAGCTGTCAAACTTTAAACTGCCATAACTCTGAAACGGCTTGGCCTAGAGATACCCTACTAAGCTCAATCGACAGGTGTTAGAGAGAACATTTTTGATAAAAAATATATAGGTTTATTGATAATAAAAAGAAATAGAAGAAGAGTGTTTTAATTATGATGTTGCTCTCTCTAACACCTGTCGATTGAGCTTTGTACGGGATCTCTAGGCCAAGCCGTTTCAGAGTTATGGCTGTTTAAAGTTTGACAGCTGTCATTGAAAATGTTGCTCTCTCTAACACCTGTCGATTGAGCTTTGTACGGGATCTCTAGGCCAAGCCGTTTCAGAGTTATGGCAGTTTAAAGTTTGACAGCTGTCATCAAAAATGTTGCTCTCTCTAACACCTGTCGATTGAGCTTAGTAGGGTATCTCTAGGCCAAGCCGTTTCAGAGTTATGGCAGTTTAAAGTTTGACAGCTGTCATCGAAAATGTTGCTCTCTCTAACACCTGTCGATTGAGCTTAGTAGGGCATCTCTAGTTCCAGCCGTTTCAGAGTTATGGCAGTTTAAAGTTTGACAGCTGTCAACGTAAATGTTGAAATAGTACGGCATCTCTAGGCCAAGCCGTTTCAGAGTTGTGGCAGTTTAAAGTTTGACAGCTGTCATTTTGACAAATGTCATCTAGACACCTATCAGTTTATAAGTTTAAACTGTTTCAAGGATAATCATTATAATACCTTATGTTGACTTAAGAACCTTAACTTAACTTGAATCTATAAGGGTTCCATTTTTGCCATTTGGCTATGGAACCCTAAAATGAATTAATTTTAGTGGAATTATTTTTATCGCCTTTTAATTATAACTAACTACATTTATTGTCTCGTTTACTTATTGTTTCATTTTTTTCAAGAAAGTAGGTATCGCCTATTACATACCACATTGCAACATGACGGTCAAGTGTGAGCTTGGTGGGACCACGAAAAAGTTTTGACCCACCGGTGGGACATCACAGTGGGACCACGGTTCCGTAGTCTACGTATTTCCTCTCACACGTTGAAATTATCACGGTTTTGTGGAGGGGAGTTCATTTTAAGATTGGATCATCTATACCTAAATAAGGAATACCATTTTGTTTTTTAGGCATAACTTAAACAAATATAAAAAATCAAAAACTTTTAATGGTAATTATTTACAAACAATTAATTAATTGGAATTAACAAATTTTTTTTTTTTTTTTAACCTTCACTCGTTTAGCTTCGAGATCTAATAACTCCGCAATTTTTTCCTTTTGATCCTCAGTTAATCTTCTGCTCCGTGGATAAAGTTGAAAAATAATTTCACTTCTATCGTGATTGTGATTCATGTTAATTGATTTGATGATAAGATAGTGGCCAGTATCGTCCACTCCGACGCTGAAAGTTGCTGGAATTTTTTTCTGAAACGAGAATGCTTTTCTTGCTCCTTTCGACGTAGATGAAAAATTTTTCCCTCCATGAATACAATAGTATCGGATGCTGTAATATATCAGGGACGCTTCAACATGCCTCTTGATTACTTTTGTGCGACATCGCACAAAAGGCCTAAGGATCAATTGTCATAGCATCTCGATGATAAAAACATGCGTACTCTTTATCTTCCACATCTTTAACTTTCTTTTCTAACGATTCAAAAGAATCAAATTTTTCACCTTCCTTCAATAAATTATCATTCTCCTCTTCTCTGTTTTGGTCTTCCTCTTTGCCCTCATCGTTTTCATATTCTTCTTCTGAATCTGAAGAATATATCATCAATATTAAAATTAAAAAAACAATTCTATGTTAAGAAATCTATATATATATATATATATATATAAAAGAAAGTCGGGTTAGTTACTCCATGTTAGATATGGTATCAAAATTAAACTATGTAGAATATTCCACACGGTGTGGCAACACCGATGTCGTTTGATTGTGTCAAGTGTGTTCTTGCATGGAATATATGTGAAGATAAATAAATCTGTTTTTCTAATATATCAATTGGAATTTATCATCAACAACCCATCACTCCAATTATAACTCAAGAACGGCTGAACCGATTTAGCTGAAAATTAGCAGGGAGGTAGCTTAGAACCGGGAGAAGGACATAGGGCTTCTTCAATTTTTGCGTTTCGTATCAGACCGCTGCAGTGCCGCAGCGGTGCGGCGTCCGTTCCGCGAACGCCCGACAGCAGGTACGGACGCCGCGCCGTTGCCGCACCGTGCATTTTGTATGAAAACAAGTGACCGGCCGTGCGCCGTACAACAAACGCACCGCTTCGGCACTGCAGCGGTCCGATACGAAACGCATAAATTGATAGAGCCCTTAGGGTAGTTTTTTACCGCGGGAAATCTAATATAAAGCTAGTTAATATATATTTTTTATTAATTTAATAATTACTTACCCATTTTGTAAGATATTTTAAACAAGCTAAATAAATTCAAATTGAATTATTTTATTATAAAAATACTTAGTGACAGAATGACAGAAAATCAAAGAGAATATAATCACTAGAAATATAAACAAAATTATGATAACCTCCTTGGGTTCACATTGGTGAACACAAGGAGGTTATCGAAACTTATTAAAAGAAAAGCTAATCATCCCAATTGATGTACGAATAAATAATAATTTATTCATACAGTATCCGTGCAAATAGTGACGTTCTTAAAAGAAAAGCTAATCATCCAGTACCCGTACGAATAAATAAAAATTTATTCATCCGGTACCCGTACAAATAGTCACTTCCAATTTATATTCTTTGCATTTGGTTCTAGGAACACCCGCAAAATGGGTGGCCTTCGAGTCGAGCAAATACTGGAATTTATGATTGTCATTTGTCTCTTACCTACCGGTAAAGTACTTAGTTTTTTTGACATGGAAATAAGTACTTTTTCACAGTATACTCATACTTTTTTACTTTAACAGAAGAATAGAAGAGATAATCATTATGAGATCCAGCATTATACTAGATTGAAATCATTCAAAAATTTCAATAGATTTATTATTTGCCTAATCATTAAATCATCGCCTTACGCCTTTCAGAGAAGTTTCAATTTACTTTCATTCAGTAAAAAAATCGGCTCTGAACTGCATTATATCTTCAATCTGGACAGCACAATTGGAATTAAGTTTAGCGGGAACAACACAATGCGTATCTCCTATTCCTCGTTCATAAGCCCCCTCCAGCTAATCTCCAACCTCACAATACACAGATTTATAGTAAGCCCCATTGTCACAGCCAACAAAGATCTTGTCAATTATAATATTTCAACGCGAGACGTCAAACGGTAGCGCAGACCAACTGCCACGGAACGCAACAAAAAACATTTTAATAAATTATTTGCGAAACTTGTTTAGAACCCTTCTCAAAGCGGCGAAGAACTGAAACCGATTGCTCGTGACGTGACGCTTTTGTGACCGTCGAGTATTATGTTGTCAAAATACACGGGGATTTTGTTATTATTTTTGTGTTTGCCTGCACTTAGCACCCTTTTGTGGCCTTCCCAGAAGGGGATGTGTGAGCCTCGTTACTTCCATGGAATATCCGAATGGCATCCCAGTAAAAGCTTAATCTTTAAAATAATCACCCCTGGGAAGAGTCACAGCTCGAGTCTCGGAATTGGAGATGTCACGTTCTTAAAAAGTTAATAACATTTTTCGAGATGTCAGTTCGCATGCGAGTGCCAAGTGTAACTGCCAAATTACACCATCACATCGCATAAACATGGGTGAGCGCGCTTTTTGTCACGTCACTCGTGTGAGACCTCGCCTGATATTTATTCAAATTATTATTCGCCGTCACCCTCTTGTTGTCCCGAATGAATTTTTCATGCTCACGTCGTGGAGACGCGGTAATTTCACTTTGAGTTTGCTCGGAGCGAAAATGAGTTTATTTATTTTGGTGTTTTTATTCGAAGGCTCCTTTGTCTGCGCCGCGGCCCTCGCTATTGACTCGATAAATATTTGAACGTTATAATTTGCTAACAAAATACACGTCACTCCAAGGTGACACGTATTTTGCAGACTGTCATACGATTTAAGTTTTGCTGATTCAATATTGTGAAAGTGTTTTCTTGTCGCTCTGCATTTAGATAAATATGATTATTTAGTTTGTGGTATTTTTAAACTCATGGAAGTGTCCATGTAGACATACAAAAATCTTGATCGTAATAATCCTTTAGTGATACGTAGATAAAATCGAGATAAATGATGAAAATTATGATTAAGAATTTTAATTACATCAATTAAATTGGTCAAAAGTTTTTGTAACATCAGCTTTCCGTAAAGCGATTAACATTATCGCTGTTCCTCCTCAACACCAAGTGAACCTGCTCACAGACACGTTTTCAAACAAATGTTGCCTTGAAAATTCCCAAAGTCATAACAACTCTTAAAAACACAAAGCAATCATGGATCAACATTTACAACGAGCTTAGTAAGAGTTCTGATTGCCTAATCCTGTTTGCAGGCCTTGATGCCAAAATCCTAGCTCATAAAACGGTAAACATCATTATAATTTATTCTGCCAAAATGATTTTATGATGCGCACATAAGCTTTGTTTGCATGCCCGTGTGTAAAAACATTTGCAAATAAAACATAATGCATTCGTAACGATTAAATATTTATTTTAGTATTTTCTTGCATTTCATCATTTAGTTGGACGTTTGAAGGAATAAACTGACAATGGTGTTTTGGCTTCATTTTACAGAAGAAGACATCAGATATTTTTGTGGCATAATTTTGCTGTGAGATTATTGGATAAATGGGAAACATTTCTTTGTAGACTTTTCATACATCTTTCCTTAGGTTAGATAGAATTTGAGTTTTTTATTACATAGAAATCATTATCATCGATTTACGTTCCCACTGCTGGGACACATGGACTTCTCTTTTGACAAGAGAGATTTATTAGGCCATAATGGTGAATGACATTAGGTTTCCTTGCAATGTTTGCCTTCACCGTTATACGAGTAGCACGTGTTATTAATTTTTTCTAGAGAAATCCAGAAGTGCGCAGCGAGGTTGGAACTCACGACCTTCAGAATGAAATATATAGGTTTTTAACAACAAATCTATGTGTATTACACATAGATTTGTTGTATTTTATATGAACATTACCTAACTGCGATGTGTCAAAATAATTTGTTGTATTTGCTTCAAATATTTGTTTATAATATGGATATAACTGAGTAAATATTTTATTATTTAGATAAGAATGTTTAATTACCTCAACGATAATATTATTTGTTTTAGCCAAACTTAAATGTGTGTTTGATCAATGATAGAACCGTGATTGTTAAGAGGTTAGCAAACAATGTTGATAATAACTTTTTATGTGGGACACAATGAAGGAAAGGTCTTGAAAACTTCTTCCTTGTTGTTTAGGAAATTGTTAATGTAACGGATATGGCATTGGGATGAGAATCAACAGGTCTTACCTAATATTTTGTAAATAATTCAGAGATATTTATGTTTGTTCATTTATTGTCAACGCGGATATTTGTCGTGCTTGATTAAATAGGATTCATTTTTTTGTTTCCTATTTTCGTTACAAAATCTATTATCTTTATATTTTCGTTTATTTGTCTCGTATTTGTTTGACTGTACTTTACTGCTGGGCCAAAGGTATCCGTCCACTGTATTAAGACACTTTGACTCATTACTTTATGTCGTAAAAATAATCAGAAAACTAATAATCAAGTTGAAATAACCAAAGGAATATAAAATAAATGAAGATCAACAACCATCTCATAGAAACTGACGCGTTATAAATAAAGTCAAGGATAAACCAATCCATTAAAACACTCCATATATCACGATAAATTTGACGCCATAGCTAAAGTACTTTTAAACGGCCATTCATTACGATTAGCGACAGTCGTAATGTCTGTCATTTTAGTGCCAGCTTCGAATGTCGGGACCTCCCATAAACCATCCCCTAATGTAAATATCTCCCTTTTATCTGTCTTTAACAATTTCGTATACTCTAACTAAACCGTCACCGGAATATAAATTACATAAATACCAACTTCTATTTTACCATCACAAATACATTATACCTTTATTATAGTCTGTATCTTCTGTGGAATAAGGATCTTGTTTTTCTTTTTTGGAATATTTTAGAGGGTGATTTTTTGTTGTAAATGTGGCAGAATACATCGTCTCAAATTGCCCCCTGCCAATAAAAAAGGGAAGGCGCATAGGGCTGAATTTTGTTTATCGTTATCTTTACGGTGGGCCACATTTATTTATATTGTATTCATGCGTGTAAGTCTGGTAATATAATACGTTTAGGAATAATAAACATTTTGAAGGTTGAGTTCTTTTGAAAACAGATGGTTCGTGAGGTTTTGGATCAAGTTGATTAGAGCATGAGAATGTAATTCGGTTTTGAAAAGAACTCGGTTTCTTTGTTATTTCTCATTTGAACCAGATCTTTTGTTATTCAATTTCAACACGTACTCAGGTTTGAAACCAATTATAATGATTATGCAAATTAGGTATATATATTTTTAAAGTGACTGATGAATAATAAAAGGAATTGTTGACTGTTTTTTGAGTATTAATCAATGCATATTTTGTGTTTAATAATTCATGCAGTATGTATGAGGCCTATTGTGGAGTTATCAAAATCAGTATTTAGAAAATGCATTTAGAAAGCGCAAATGTCAAATTACTTAATAATAAAACATTTTTTATTGATAAAAGTATTTCTGAATCTTCAAGTATCAAAACAATTTATCCACCAAGAACGGGTTACAAGAATTACTTTGGATTTTGGTAGATTTTAAAACCAACCCTTCTAAACATTATGTTTAACTGGCTCGCAAACACAATTTTTATGACTCAACCAAACCTTGAATTTTAAACACTTCACCCAAATTTACCTTAATATAAATTAAATTCTATCTTTAATGCAATAAGATTTAAACTTACTTGCAATAATATGTTTGTCGTTTCCGATGCAGTTCTCAGAAAGAGCGTTAAAAGTTGTTTATGCGAATGGTGTTTATAATTCTGAATGCATTGTTTTAGCTACTGGTGTTTTAATTTATTACTTAAATATTTATACTAAAAGGGATTGTTTTTTTCCGCCCTCTGTGGGGTCTGCTATACTAATAGATTTAATAACTCAAAGTGTGAATGTTTGTTTTTGAGCATGCAATAATACAAATTACTGAATTTTCCAATATTCACTTAACAGCATTTTAATGCAGATTATTTAAGTTACAAAAAGGTCTGATTTATATGTATTGCACAGATTTAAGTTTCTTATTCACTCTATCTCAAAACTTCTCACGATTATAATTCTTGTTTTGGCTTATAAATTGATCATCCCTTCTCGATCCC
Source organism: Chloroclystis v-ata (assembly GCA_963691955.1). Lineage (NCBI taxonomy): Eukaryota > Metazoa > Arthropoda > Insecta > Lepidoptera > Geometridae > Chloroclystis > Chloroclystis v-ata. The sequence continues at coordinate 488,879 of OY829902.1, read as the reverse complement.
GTTGCATAATTTCTCCGCAAGATCCCAACAACAAAAAATGTTCTACATAAATAACGGGAAAGAAACGCTACCCGACCTTGAAGCGAAATTTAATTCGCAAGGCGGCTCCTTTGCAATTTTTTTCTAACCTAAAACTCCTAAACTTCTCATTGTGATTCGGTCTGTTTAAACAAGCGCCGGACTTAAACAAATGTTGTAATTTCACTGACAGCCGAAATCTACAATACGTAATCATTATGACCGTCATTAAGTATTGTCTTGTCACCTTTTGAGTTTCGCCGACAAAGGGCGCGGCGTCTGTGAGGGCGGTTGACTGATTTATGATCTAATTCTGTTGAACTTTTGCAAATCTAGAACCTTATTCAGCTTCTCTAGATACGCTGTTTTCTTTGCTATTTAAGTTGAAACAAAGGGTTTCTATTGAAGTTGCTGATTTTTTTTTATGTTTTGGTATTATTTTTATTGTTTTAAATCTTCACTACAGTAACCCATCGACATGATTACAATATTTTTTTGCTTACTAATATATTGATCATAGCCTCAACCTAAAAAACACTCCTAGAATCCTCTAGAATTTCTGATTTTCGATTTTTTATTAAAATTGACATCATTATTATCCCTTATGTTATGATCTGTGAAAATTAGCTGTGAAGCATCTATTATGGGTATTATAGGTCCGTATAGCTATTATTCATTAGATTGGCCATTGCGTTTTTACTTGTAACTCTGAATCAGAAATGTGTTCTATCAAGAATATGTTCCGCTCCTCGCTCTCACTGCCACTCCCCGTGCCAAGTGTTACAACGCGACTGACTAGCACTGAAATTATTTACAGCCGTCGGCATTTCACAAAAGGCCGCTTGTTTATTGCAGCCATAAATACTAATACAACTCAGGGGAAATTTATTCTGCCTCACCTTTTATTTATAACTTTAGTGTGCTGCTCTGGTTTTCCTGTGCCAGCTTTTTTGACAGTGCAATGTTTGGAGCTAGGCGCAATATTTGGACCCCTGCTATTATTTATTATCTACACATTTCACAACGTTCAAACTTTTGTGTATTATTTTATGTCCGCAACTTATTTTCTTATCCTAATTCTTCAGATAGTCAATACAATGAATTAAAAGTTTCTACCTTAGTCTCTATCACAGTTATAGTAGACGTTTAACTTAGTTGTGTTGATAATACCCAGTTTACATATAATACCAAGATTATTTTCGGTACATTAAACAGTTTTTTCATTATCTATAACAGTTCAATTCATATTGATACCTTCAATAAATAATCAGTTGATAAGGTATGTACACACAATCAGAAAGATCAGTAGTAAACTAGGCAAAGAGGTCGTTTTATTTTGCAATAAAACGAAACTGATTTAACTTATCCTTATCCGTAGATAAGTTTTACAACGGCAATGATGCTTACAATTAGGGGTAGGTCGAGAATGAGTTTATTGTCAAAGCATAAAGATATTTTCCTTAAATTCTGGCGCTATCTACTTGGAGGTCTTCGTTAGATTTTTTGTCACTTACTTTTACTGAGCACTACATTTACAGCTGTGGGCTGTAAAAGTGAATAACGCAATAAACCTTGAGTAGATAATGTTCGGGAATTTCCGTCCGAAGCGATAACTTTGATTAAATTGTAATGTGATTAAGACTTGTTTCAAAGAAAGTTAAATATTATCATTCTTATTATATAAAATTGATTGAAAATGTTAAATTGCATCCTCAACATTATACGAATCAAGATTATTATGCAGTCTTTTATTTTTAAAACTTTAAAGCCAAATGCGCTGTTTATACATAAGTAGATCCATAATAATTTATTAATAACATAATTTAGCAGCCCACTTTATCAAACTGTTTATATTCCTTCTATCATGGAAGCAATTATATATTCTGTGATCATAGTTTATCTTTAATCCTTCACTACGTTTTTTGTTTTGTGTTATTTTTAAACATTAATTCCATATTAAAGTCGATAAAAACCAGAACACCTACTGCTGCTCATCAGAATCAATCGACAATCACTGTCATGTCATCACTTATAATTTCCATCCCACTGGATTCGGAGAGATCATTGTATAAAGCAATATAGAAGGTCAATAATCTTATGGAAATAAATTATGTCTTTGTATATTAAAAACAAAGTGATCTATTTAAATGCGTGTTTTGCTGTATGTGTATGAAAGTGAATAATAATATTATTATGTTTTGTATTTCAGTAAAAAAGTTAAATAGTTAATGAATAAATTGAATAAATTTGCAAGAATAGTTTTTAAAGTTATTGACAGATGGGAAAAGAGTAGAGATTGATAATTGCCATGGGAAAAAAGTAGACTAGACTAAAAACTTGAGATAAGTAAACGCGATCAAGGTGTACATTCTGTTCTCCATTTACTATGTCCAAGTTTCCAGTAACTATAGCCAATCCTCGTTAACAGCATCAATGACTCATCGAACTTCAAAGCACGAACAGAATACAAACCAGTTGGCTACGGTGTGGGCCCAGTCAAAGTTTTTACGCCTCACTGTAAACACTGATTTGGTGATGTCGGCGCCTTTGCGCGGTCCCTTTGATCTCACCGCTTCCGCTGAGCACAATGACGGTCTATCTGGAGGTTTGGTTGCAGTGAATGATAAACAGTAGATAAGGTTACTTGCGATTCTGTTTAAGTTTGCTTAGGTATCAGTGATTACGAACAATGGTCAATTATCGTGGTCTTAAAAAGATTCTCCTAACGTAGCATTAAAACTTTTCCTCTAAGTTTATCATTTTCCGATTTCCGAGTAATAGTAAGATTTATAGTACAGGTACCATATCAAGATAGGTACAAAAAAAAATTTGATTATTAAAATTAGATACTTATTTAACACTCACAGCTCTAGGAAAAATTATAATTTACGTTTGCATTAAAAAAGGAAAAAGTTTGCATTTAATTATTTTTAACTTTATTTGGAAACCAACGGCATAAACATCACTGGCATAAACATCACTGGCATAAACTTTAAATTCATAAGATTGATATATTTAAATCGTTAATTATTTCGTTTTATTCTTCTTAATAAAAACATACTTTGCCTTCTGCTATAAAACTCTACCGTCGCCGTGCATCCCATTTCACTTCAAACTTTTTGCTTGTTTTCATCTTGCCGTTAAAATTGTGGTTGTTTACACCCGAATGGATGTTATTGACGTATAATTGGGATGGGATAAATCCACTTTGAATGAGGCCGACCTCACGACTCAGGGATCTATTTATCCCAGGGCCTGTAATGAACTGTGCATTGTATGATCCATGTGATCTGAGTTGATTGGATTGTGGTTCAATATAAAAAGAAAACTATTGTTGTGTGAAATTGAAAGCATTGGTTAAGCTGATTTCGGAATGAAAACCTTTTAATGGTGAATTATTTGTCGTTTAACAGTGAGTTGTTCTGAATGAAGATCTGTTCGGTTCTGGTTAAGAAAGTTTAGCCATTACAATACCAAAACAAATTTCTATTGACAATTGCTAACAAGTAATTTTTTGTATTCTACACGCTAGCACTCATGCACTGCCGTCCTATGGTTAAAAAACCGTAAAGTGACAAACCCAAATTGTTGGCTACGAGCAAAAACGTGAAAAATGTTTAATTCTAGACTTTGTGAAGACTTACAGTCTTCTTTCATATACCATTTTTTAAATAATTTCTGGGGCTTCTATTTGAGTATGAAACGGGAACATCAAATTAAACACATGAGTTTTTATTGAAAAATTTGTGTTTTAGACAATGGTCATCTACTTCATAAAGTGGGGGTGTGCAACACTAAAAAGCAGTCAGCTGAAGCGTAGCGGCTTTTAAGTGTTGTATCTTAGTGAAACTGTATGATGATTTTATGCTCACATACAGTTTTTCCACAAATGCTTAACTAAAACACAGTTAAGTCACTTAGTCGTCTTTTTGCATTGCATTGTATGGAAAATTGGACCAGCTCTAATTCTTAAAACACCGTTAAAAACCTTTAACGGTTTATTTGTTGTTTTGTGGTATAAGTAAGAGATATGGATCTAGACTTAAACACAGTATTGGAAGAAACATTTTATCTAACTGTGTTTTAGTGTTGAAAAATGTACTTGTAGATTCATAACATAAATATAATTTTACGGCTAAGTCTAAACTTCCTACATTTTATCTCACCTCCAAAATGGTAAATCATGATTAAATTTAACGATTATCTTTTATTCAAAGCAATAAAAACAATATTGAATCATATTAATATTGTTTATAGTTATTTTATGTAATATAAAGTTGCAAATGCTTATATATACGAAATTTTAAAACTTAGTTTGATAAAATCTCACTGTTAAACAAATGAACTGTGATCGCCTAGCGATTTACCATGTTTAATTTGCCATGCAAAATCAGTCTTGAAGTTGCGACGTTAAAATTATTCTCATACTTAATTACAGATTAGAATCAGTTTAAAAAAATACTTGTTTCATAATATTTCCGCGTAATTTGATTCTGAGCGTTGTCCTGTTTGTTTATGATACAAAAATTTAACGCCTCGACGTGTTGCGCGAATTGTAATTGTATTATTTGTGAGAGACTTCGGTTTTAACAGCTCAGATTAAAGATACAACTCATGTAAGTAGTATTTAAAAAGTTGACAGTCAATTTAATCTAGATCATTAACTAATACCCATTAATTTTGTTTATTGCAGTACAATGTCTCAAGTCAAAACTCGACAATCGACGTCCTGTCCCGTGTTTGGTTTACCAGAGAAGTTACCAGTGTCCCAGTTGCCTACTTATAATGATGTTATGAATTATTATTATAATCATTAAATATCAATTAAAGACAGACAAAACAACAAAAGAGCTGACTGTCCATAACATATCCGAAATATTGGCTGAAGAAATATTAACTATATATGTAAGCCGTAGGAGAGTATAAAAGTTAATTCGCACCTTTCACCGCACCGCAGAAGTTTAATGAAACCTTATTATGGTCGTCAAACCAACATAAACTTTCAACAGAACATTAATACATTTACAGCTGAGTCTCATAGATAGATTATTTGATATTTGCAGTTGCTAATGAAAACTTATCTCAAACTCTCAACGTGTTTGAAAGACACTCGTGTTCCCAAAGAAGAAACTCTCTTTCTAGTCGATCAAAGAACAACAAGAGAGATGATGATAGTTGGTGTAGATCTAGCTGCAACTACAAACAATAAGAAAAAACAAGTTTATTGCGTAGCAAAGAGACAATTGATCGGGAATCGGGAACAGCACGGTTTTTCGGAAACCAAGCTGTTCCCGATTCTTAACAGATAATGTGAGATTAATTCTAGCAATAGCGAGGCATCTAGTCCAATAAAAAACCCCTTTGCCGCGGCATCAGCAAAAAAGAAGAGGTTAAGTTTACCATCGCTAGCTCTCGCGGAGTTTCTGACAGAGCCGCGGTTTTGATAGCTTCCTTGGTGTTGAATGATGTGGAAATTGTTTCTTCAAACGATACCGGTAGCGTCATTGATCGATCCAAGTTCTGGAGAACTAAGACTGGATATCTAGTTCAGTCGACATCATGCTGAGTCGAACCCTCTCCGCTGTGTCACGCAACACACACAGTTTATAGATTAAGTTTTTTGCAAGTTATTTTACATGATTTAAAAATTGGGTTTCTCTTTCTATGTATGGTTGTGTTTTATAGTAATTTGTGTGCGTGATCCAGTGAATAAATGTTATATCTATCTATCTAGGTTGCGCCATGTGAGAACTATTGTACAGTCAGAACAGCTTTACAGAATGCAGATTGCGATGTATGTGGTATTTATTTTGATGGTAGAAAGGACAAAACATTTGTTAGTATTCAAAAGGAAGAAATGTTACAGAAAAAGAGTTACAGAATCCCACTTAGTTATTTTATCGGAGCCAGGAAGTGAATTCTTCGGACATAATATATCACGTCATAAATTGTTCTAAATAAGTTATGGCTCTGTTAATTATCCTATTTCCAGGTATATACAAATATATTTATTAATTGATAGCAGAAAATAACAATAACTGAACAATTTGACAGCGTGATAACCAGAATGTAAAAAGTAGTTATATATTTCAACGGTTTGTCTAGATGCTCACATTCGTCCTTTACACAATTACCAATATTTCCGACGATCTAATTGTTAAGTACCTAAGATATCTATTTTCAATCGAGCACCTCGAAATATTATAATAGATTAACGAGATTTCGTATGTTTGATTCTATCTTTCAAAGATTATTTTATATCGCTATGCCGTTCAAAAATTCAGGAACCTACAACAAAACATGCGCCAAATATTTAATAAACTTGATATAAATCTATATTTAGTGCTTTTTTTTCTTCAGAAATCATTTTCGCTGATTTTTATCCTAACGCGCCGAACGTCAGACCTCCACAAGGTCCACGACACGACCGAGAAAGGGAGCGAAACGCATAAAAAGGTAGAGCAGGTAGACGTGTTTTAGTGTTGCATTGTCAGTTAATGGTTTTATTACGTTTTAATTACTTAGACAATAACGTCATATTTCATTTCTTAAAACCAGTGACTGTCTTTTAGGCTTGTAATTGTTTAAAATATATGTAAGTTTACCTACGATTTTACGTCTAAGGGCGTTTAGCGGCTCTTTAGTGTTGTACGAGTACAAAAACTGTGTTTTAGACATTGTAAGTCCTAATCATATCATGAGGGTGGAAATAGTTATAAAAAAGTTAAAGTCAGATAGCGGTTATTTAGTATTGTTTATGCATGTAACTGTTTTCTAAGTTTGTAGGACCAAGCGAATGAAAGCCTTAAATTCACGATTAGAGGCGTTTAGCGGTATTTTAGTATAGAAATGCTAGATAACCGTGTTTAAGAATTGAAAATGTCTCAAAATGATGTAGTTAACGGTCGACGAGGGGTCCAGATCTCAGGCATTATAAACGATAGAGCCATGAGACCCAGACTAGAAGATAGATAAAAGTTTACGCTTTCGTGCTGTGTATAAAAGTCAATTTTGGCAAAATGTCACTTTACGGTTTTTTAGCAATATGACGGCAGTGCAGTACTTTAATTACCAACATAATAATAAAAATAATGAAAGTTCCGGCCCAAATAGGATTCTTTGTTAGTCAAAAAGGCATCATGCTATTTACGTAACGCCTCAAGGTGTAAATTCAATACAATTCGTGGAGTTATTGTCAAAGACCGTTTAAGGCCATCTGTTATATTGGCAATTTGAACACAAAAGAAACATGGACGATTTGCTGCAGTTGCTAATAACTAATGACATGTTTTATGTTAGGGCCTCCTGACACCTCAAAGTTATGTTTAAGATGTAAGAAAAGTTTAAATAAGTTCTTGAATGGACGACGGTTCTTTTTGATCAAATTTCAATGTTTTAAATTTTAAAATGTCATAGAACATTTTGTAAGGTTAATAATGATTGTCTGATATACCCTTATAAGATAATGTTTTAATGTATATTTCTACATTTAATTTTTAATTGTTATTTCGCTTGCTAAACCGAAATAACAATTAAAAATTAAGCTAAGCCGTTAAACGGCAATAACATTGTTCAAATACCTACTTATGAAATGTAGCTAAGATATTTAACGTGAATCTGAATCAGCAATCTGAAATAATTAAAAAAACACATTTATTTTATTTATTAATGCTCCAAGAAAGTGTGACGAAGTGATTTTCATATCAAATTGTTAAAACTATCAGCGTTATTCATAAACACGGTTTAATTTTAAGTAAGCCTTTAAGTAATGCTTAACGTAATTTTGTATTCATAAACGTTGTTTAAACCAAATCAACTGTTTAAACTGGTACTTAAATAGTTGTCAAATTAAACAACCTATATAGGTAGTTTAACTTGACAGCTATTGAAGGTAAGGAGGTGTTACACCTCTCCTAACTCCTTATACAAGAAAATGGATGCTAATAAACAGCTGATTTGCTTGTTTGTTTACAATATTTTATAATGGAACTGGATTATTTTGATTACCTACGGTGACTATTCAAATAATTTTGAGCAAGATATAGCAGATATAAACGAATTTTGGCAATCTAGTACTAAAGTTTATCAAACCAGGTTAGATCCGATGGTGGAAAATGATGAAGTGGAATTTAGAAAAAAGTGCAGGTTTTCTAAGGAGAACATGAACAAAATAATAAATATTGTTAAAGAAGACGACTCGGTTGATACAAAAGGTGGCGGCATACCTGTTCACATTCAAGTAATGGCTGTGATCAGGCACTGGGGTCGACATGAGGTTAGTGTTCATTGTATACAAAGGTTTTCTACTTTACTATATTGCAGGAAGTAAGTCTTGCAATATAGCCCTTTGTGGGTCTTGGTCTCCTTGATGGTTTCTCTCCATTAGGTACCTACCTACGTCAGGAGCTAGATATTAGGAAACTACTTGCCTAGCATTGATATTATGTCTTCAATCTGAAAATCTATGAAATTACCAATTTACCTATCCATATTTATTACCTATCCATAGTTATTTGTTTAATTTCCTTTTGCAGGTTGTGTGTGGCCCTAATATACTATTTGTGATGTGGTATGTCGTTGGAGGTGAAGCACTCATGATGTTCACATCTTTCGTGAGTCAGCTTAAAAGAAGGTTTGAAGAAAGTGAATTTAGAGGAAGAAAACTTTTAGGAGACAGTGGATATCCTTCCACACCATATTTGCGTACTGCAGTGCAGTAACTAGAGTCTGACAGTGAAGATGATGATGAAGGGAAAACAAACACAATTCACCAATGAATTAACTCGCAACATATTTATTAGTACCTAACCGTTTTCAATAAATTACAATTATTATTATTTTTTCTAGTTTTTCTCCCAATATTCCAACTCTTCTTCCAATATTTGAAGTATTTTTTATGTTTCTCTTCCACAATTTGCATAGGTACGTAACTTATGTTCTTTTTCTTGATTTTGTGAAGTAATAAGTAGTTTGATACGAGTCTAAAACTGAACAAAAAACACGAGCTAACCAAACTTTGTTGCAACTCCATAAATATTTTGATTCACAATCACAAAACACAGCTGACACTGTTCTGTCAAATTTCGTTTTTTTTTTGAGCAAATGGCCCACAGATTACCCTCATTATCTATGATACGGCCAGATTCTACTATTTCTACCAAAAAGTTACCAGTTCTGAAAAAAATAAGTATTGTTTAGCTAAGTGATTTTTAAGTTAGGTTTATGAATACAAAACTTTTAAACACTTCTTAGGGCTTAATTCGTTGATTAGTTAAGTCGTGCTTAAGACGTGGATTAAGAGCTTTTTATGAATAAGGCTGTATGAGTCTAAAATAACATTTGATTCAAAAGTTCACCAGAATAAAGTTTTATATCATAAAGTTCCACTATCTTAATTATAAATCTTAAAAGCAGAACTTTATAAAGTTAACACTAAAACGGGCACGTTTTATCTGGTAGACGGCGGCGCGGGCTGGATCTCGCAATAAACATGTTTTTTGTTTCGCATGTCCGCGCGCTGTCAAATATATTACAACCCGCCGGGTTATTTACGGGCCTGTCGTCCGCCCATACGTTATACTTAGTATCTTTGTTTGGACACAATAAGCAATATTTCTAAAGGGCCCGCCGCGCCGTCGCTCGCAGCCGTTGATATGGGTTCCGAAATTGACATATTTAATTTGATCTCGACGGAGGGTCCGATCCCATGTTTGACAGGTTTTAGTGTCGGATTAACGTTTACGTTATGGAGTCAAGCCTGTCAATACAATCAAATATCCTGTTTACTTGTAGGTCAGACTTCAAACGGGTTCGGGGAATCGGGAAATTTTCCCCTTTGAATGGTTAGATAGAACAAAGGAAATCGTATAGTGGTGAAAGAGTGGAACCAAATACATCAGCGTAAAGCGATGACGCCGAAGAGCTTCGAGTTCGAGAGTTTAATAAAAGTGGCGTGAACAAAAAGCCGTGCGGCCGTGGTCAGGTCACACAGGTACGCGGCGCGCTCAAAGCGCCGTCCTGGGTGGCGCGGCGACACCGTACCACGTCTCAATCCGCACCCGCACGCCGACCATACCACCTTTCCTTTTTCCCCTACCGCAATGCAGCTATGTGTCGTTTCCGCTTTGTTTTTTATCAACGCGCTGCAACGCTGAGACATAGCGCTCTCCTTCTAACGAAGCGGGAAAGTAGCCCCGTCCCTTTCTCGCCCCGGCGGGGTGAGGGGCGAGTGGCTCGTCAAGCACTGGTGGGGTCTCGTCCCTCAGACTCGTCTCGACCGCCGCCACAGACGCACGTGTACCTCGCATTCCGCGCTCCGGTGGCAGACAGTTGTTGTCAGAAGTGATTCGTGACCGCACAGTGAAGTTTACAAGTGATCGTTGAGTTAATACCAAATGGTGGTTCTTGAAGACGGTGGAATGATGTCTAACCCTAACCAGTATCTACAACCTGATTATTTGGCGCCTCTTCCTTCCTCGGTAAGCATTTTTACAATTAAATTATTTAAAAAAAATTATTATTATTATTGAAATAAATAATAAGATTAATATATTTTTTTAAGAAAATCCTAATTTTATTTTCTTTTGTTACAGTTGGATTCGAAGAAAAGCCCTCTTGCGTTATTAGCGCAAACTTGCAGTCAGATTGGAGCTGACACCACTCCAACAAAGCCCTTGCTGCCTCCAATGGATAAAAAGAAAGTGATTAGTGCAAACAGTGATGCTATTAGTCGTTCATCTCCCGGTAGTTCCGTTAAAACCGAAAAACCGCGTTCCACACCTGAAATCAAACACTTGGCGTTCAAACCCTATGAAGCTAACGTTGTGACTAAGAAGCCTGAAGAACCCAGACCTTCCTCGAAAGCCAGTTCAGACAGTGCTGATGAGAAAAAATCCGGCAAAAGTACTCCCGGCCGCAAGTCCACGCCGCCGACGGCCGAGAACGGAAAGAGCAGCCCGTCCGAGAACAAATCATCTTCTTCCGGTACGAGTCCTATCATCCGCTCTGGATTGGAAGTGTTGGGACATGGCAAGGATCATTTAGGGGCATTTAAGAACTTACCTGGCATGCCTGGATTCAACCCACTCGCCGGTCTCTACCCTGGAATGGAGGCTCATGCCAATCCAGCTTTCAGACCGCCTTATGCCGGTGCTCCGTTCAGCGCACACCACGCGGCTATGCTGGCGGCCGCCGCTGGGTTTCCTGGAGCGTCTCCAAACCCCTACGTTGGATATACGCGAGTGAAGACCCCCGCTGGCGGAGAGACACTGATTCCAGTCTGCAAGGACCCCTACTGCACTGGCTGCCAATTCTCCGCAAACAATCACCATCTGTTAATGAGCAACGGAGCGTGTCCCGCTGGTTGCAATCAATGCGATCACCAAAAGTACAACTTGGCGATGGCTATGGCTCTGTCGCAGCAAGGCGCCGCAGCAGGTGGGCTCCCGTACCCCCCACTCAGCCGCCCTTACGTGTGCAACTGGATTGTTGGAGAGTCCTACTGCGGAAAGAGATTTGGAAACTCTGAGGAGTTGCTGCAGCATTTGAGAAGTCATACTGCGGATGGCTCGACGCCGGCCACGGCTACTTCAACGCAAGCTTCGCTGTTGAATCCTTTGAACCCGTTGTTTACGACGGCGGGATTGCGCGGCGCGTACCCGACGGCGCCTCTCAGTCCGCTGTCGGCGAGCCGCTACCATCCCTACTCCAAGGCTGGCTTGCCCGCCGGCCTGGGAGCGTCTCCATACGGCGCTTTCAACCCTGCCTTGGGTCCATTCTACTCCCCATACGCAATGTACGGCCAGCGGCTCGGCGCAGCCCATCAGTGAATTAAACACCGTAGTGAAGTGCAAGGACTGAACTGTATATAAATGTTGTATTGTCCAATTTTCTTCTGTGATATTGATAGACTAAAAGTTGTAAGGCGCGATCCGCCATGACATAGTGATTAGTGCAATCTAAATAAGTAATTTATAAGTGGAATGAAGTCGCAATGAGCCGCGATGTAGCATCGGCGGTCTGTACAGCCAAATGATTTGTGTAAATAATCTATGTTTAATATTAAAATGAAATATTTCAATTATATCTAAATACCAATCAAAGTTTTTGTTTCTTTTAATCACCCTGGGAGCTTAATTGAAAGTGAATTAGGTTTTATATCAGATAGAATAAATTTGATAGGCGATCAACGTCAATGTAAAGTGGTGCTTTCTATCTCTCTTGGGAAGGCAATAAATCCGGCAGAGTGATTGATTAATATACCTCCTCGCTCGCATTAGAGCCGTCAATCACCGCGGAACATCGCGCCGTACAAAACAACGCGCACGCTAGAGCTCACCCACACCAGCTAACCAATTAATTTATTACATCAAAAAGATCGTACAAGAACGAGGGCCGACAAGAGTCATTAATAACAAAACCGTGAGCTGTCAGCTTTGTTAATGTCAACTTTTTATAATAAATGCTATTTTGATTAGGCCCATGTCATGTCAAAAATTCAACTGTCAGAAGCATAATTGGTCGCCCTAAAATACGACGAGACAGGTGGCGAAGTAAATTTGAACAGAGGCGGCGCGCCGACGGCTTTCTGTTAAAACGTCGAGATTAATATTAAAATTGGCGAGTTCATTAACTATGTCAAATAGCCCATTAGTATTTTATCTCACTTTGACAGGACATTAAACATTTATAGCTACTTTCATATTATTTGGGTTAAAATTCATTGATTACCGTTTATCCTTGCTCGTAATCGTCGAGCGCTGGCCATAATTTTGTGTAATTTATTCAATTATGTGGGTGGACATTTTTTCATCAATATTAATAAGCGTCATAAAATGTCAGTTAAAATCTCAGCTTTTGCTTTTAATGGGAACTTAAATTCACTGTGACTCGTATATAAGCTTTAAGGTGTTACGTTACGTTATTATGACGGAAAAAACATGTGGAAATCATAATTCCTGAACTAAAATTTTATATTATAAGATAAATAACTGAATAGTTTGTTAGAAATAAGGATAACCATTTATTATTATGATTTATTGAATAAAATAAAACCTGCTCCACTTAGAATTTTATAATTAATAAACACGATAATCTTAGTACCGGAATCATGATGTCAGAAATGATTCATGAAGGCATTATAATGATTGATTGCCATAAATAAAATAGCTATTTACTTTAAATGAAGTGGTCATTAACACACATTATGAAGTAAGTTAAGCTCGCATGTGGGTTCTGTACAACTATGTACTTCTAACGCCATCTCTTGATTCTTTTGGAAACTAAGATAAACAAAGTTTACAGATCTTTGAGCGTCTGAAGCCTTCCCATCAAAATGGGCTTATCCACGTGACCTAGGGGTCGTTACCCCTAGAGTTGAAGCCGAGGTAAAGAGGCCTAGCCTCGAAGCCTCTCTCGAAGCCTCGAAGACTCGTCGACAGACAGATCTTTGAGTTGATATTGCCATGTATTACTCTTGTTTTTTATATCACGGAAACTTGTTAAACATATCGATCATAACTTTACTTTGATTAATGATCAAATTTACAAAATTAAGTGTCACTGCTAATGTAATTAACCCATTAAAGTGATAAATGGAAATAATGTATTGAAACGTAATCAAAATGTCAAGTAGATACCTAGAGGCGTTGCGTTTTATCTCTTAAATGTCGACGTGTCTGTCTTTTTTTCACATTTTCTTGATTGATTGCCGTAATTAAGAGTTTAAAGGGCAAATAATAAATCTGGAAATACTCTTTAAAATAATGATGTAGATTTTGTGAATGTCAACTCAATTTGTCGAGCCAGTAGAGGTTAAAAGTAATTGTAAAAGAAAATATTTGTTAATGTAAAAAATATTGAGGAGTTTCACCCGAATTGCACATATTTTAATGCCTACTTACTCTTTATTGTTTTTCATGATTTAAGTTGATGTGGTTTTCAGTAATTATTCAATTTCAACATTTATTCTTATATGTTACTATGAAAACTGTCGTTGTTTGATATATTCATATTGTGATAAACGGGCAATACACGAACCTAATTTGGAGGAACCTAACGATTATTTTATTTATGTACCTACCTACTCAAAAGGTATACTCATAAGCATTACTATGTGAATAAATTTAAAGAGTACAATTTCAGAAACCGTATATCAAATAAATAAATAAATATTGCTGGACAATTCACGCCGTATGCTCTAAGCTATATGTTACGGGTGCTAGATTTCTGATATACTTAATAGAATTTACAAACATTATATTATGTAGATAGATATTTTTTCAAAATCAAAATCAAAATCAAAATATTTATTCATAAATTTCAGGTAGGTACATTGTTATTATACTTAAATAACATAACACCTAGACACCCGGAACAAATATTTGCAGATCAAACAATTTGTTCGGGTTCGAACCCCCAACCTCTTGCATCGCAGGCGGACCTTAGCCCGCTGCGCCACAGAGGTCGTCATAATATCGACGGTGGAAAGCGGAAATGTCGTAACTTCATTTTGACCTTTTTGAATTTTGCCATTATCTGACGTAGAAAAAAAAGCCGCGTCGAATGGTCTATGTCACGTTTTCCTACGATGATTTTTCAATCAGATACGACCATAGATTTTTCCTTGTTTTGGTACAGATCGTAAGAAATATTGTCGTAACTTGAGCAAAATCGGCTGTTTTTTTAAATAAAACAGATACGCCCTCACGTCAAGAACACAAAATAGTTACTACTTTGTTTATGAATCACTAAAACTGCTTCGAATAAGATACGACATTTCTGCCGCTCAACAATTTGACGGTGACCGAGATACGACAATTCTGCCCCTACTAATGCAGGCATATGAAACAGTTAACACATTTTAACCCGCCGTTTGTGACGTCAGTTTGACTTACGTGGTTTGTGACGCCGGTCATACGGACCGGGTTTTTCAAATTGAATTTTCTTAAAAAGTTTTACTGCAGGGAATGTTTACTTATTTAAATATTGAAAAGCTATGTTTTTTTTATAATAATACAAGGTTATATCTTAAATTAGTTATCTTTTATTCATTATTAGGCTTACATAGTTAAAACATTAAAAATAATCAAGTTATTTCTAATGTTGACTTTAAATATCAGAATTTTCAACAAAAAACATTTTTTTTAACCTAATCCGGCTTTTTCATGTTTATTATAATAGGAACTAAACACAAAAAGGTATTCTTTTTTGTTTGATTATTTTTGTACCATATTTAACTATGAATATTTTACTTACGTAATCTGTGACCCCGGTCTCACGCACCGGGTTGGCACCAAAACTCACACACGTCCGCCTGCCTCGCCCACGCGGGGTGTACCGACGGTAGAGTACGCAAAATCAGGAGAGTACACGAAATTGCAAATCAATTGGTTAACTGGTAAAAAAGTTATTCGACTTTTTCGATCCACCCGGTCTCACAGACATACAGGTCACAAACGGCGGGTTAAACAATCAATATTATGTCAATATCATACATATACACCAAAAAAATAGAGCTATGTTTTGTCTGAAGAGATAAGTAACGAGCCTTATACAACGTTTTGACCGCGATTCAGTACATGCGTGAGTGCGAATGTAAGAAAGCAGATTTGTCGCTGCTTGTGAAAAAGTTTTCAAATGCAAGAAAAAATATAAGAGGATAATTAATATATCTCCAAGAGTTCTGGTAAGTATTGGAATAATAAATTAAATTATTTTTTGCATGTTTCGAGTCAATATGATTTTATTATAAAATTGTCAGGACAGTAAGCCGTTGTTAGTTAGTTATTTGAATATTGTAGAAAAGTACCTTTTGTATCGTAACGTTGTGTATTCGTAACGTTGGCAACATCGAACTGTCAACATCGAGCTCCAAGTTTATCCAGTGTTAATAATTATTTAACCAACCAAATAAATATTTAAATACTTAAAAAACCTCAAACTAACAAAAACATCTCAAGTCAGTGCTCATCTCGGTGTGATTATGACGATAACTTGTGAATACGGAGTCATTGGAATCTTCCAAAAACCAAGCGGTTTTTAGCGGTCTTCCGTCACGCTTACACTTGCACACAAGGACTATCTTTTGTCACTTTCACTGACTGTTAACGCTTGCAATTTCAAATATCGAATCAACGCAACATGCCGAACAAGTGCGAAGCGTGCCAAAGCCTGGCAAACAGGAAATCGAGCACGAAATGCGCATTTTGCAAATCAATATATCATCTCAAATGTGTACACCTCACGGTTGAAGATTCCACAGTGGATTGGCTATGTCCATCTTGCAAAAGTAAAGTGCCCAAAGGTGATAACACGCCGGTTAGAGCATCTTCACAACAAAGCTCGGGTTTGTCAAATGTAACAATGAGGAAGAAAACCACGATTTGTCTCTCTCCAGACGAACCGACGGGTGACAATTCGCTTATTCTTACGGAATTAAAACTGATGCGGCAAGATCTTTTGGAACTAAAACAGCAACTAACCAGTGTAACCGATGGCTTAGCACAGTGTAATAAACATATTCAAGAACTGGATGTACGCTACGAGAGTTTCAACCAGAGATTGCAGCTCGTGGAGATATCACAACCTGAGATCTCAATTCTACAAGAAAAAGCCGCCCAGCTGGAGGATCAACTTAGGATTCAAACTCAAGCTGTGCTGAGAAACGAAATTGAGTTAATTGGGATACCAGAATCTCCTAATGAAAATCTCATGCACATTATTTTGTTGGCGTCCCGCAAATTGGGGGAGGAACTACAGGAACAAGATATTGACTGGGCTGAAAGATCTGGCCCATCTCAACGAGGAGGCCAGAGGTCGCGTCCCATGGTAGTTCGTTTCGTGAGAAGAGCCAGAAGAGATGCATTTCTACGTGCTGCCAAGCTGAGGAGGAACCTATCATCCAGCGACCTAGAGTTTCCTGGTCCAACGGCCAGAGTCTATATCAATGAGAGACTCTCAAAAACTGTAAGATTACTTTTTAGGGAAACTCGAGTAAGAGCTAGGGGGAACGGATTTCGCCATTGCTGGACCAAAAACGGAGCTATCTACATTCGCAAGGAAGAAGGACGTCCTGCGATTCCCATCCGCTCCCAGATTGACCTGGACCGCCACTTACCAGTCACCGTTAACCATAATTAAGGTCATATGCAAGACTTTTTGTAATTACTTTAGATTCTTATTAGTTCATAGCTTAACATATTCATTAGTTAGTATAAGGGGTAAACTCTGTGTTCATGATATTATTTGTGAAGGTATGGTATGCATATTATATAAATTAGTTATAATTAGTTATAATTTTCAAAACTACATTAACAAGTCACACTTACACATACATTCTTGAAGACACAGTACATTATACATTTCTGATAAATCTATTTCACAAAATAGGCAAAGTATATAAATTAGATAGAGTTTACAAAATAACATTAACAAGTCACACTTACACTTATATTTTAATTTACACAGTACATTATATATCTCTGATAACTATATTTCACAAAATGGTAATTTTTCATACTGTTTTTTGCTGCTATAGACACTACATAAACCATGGTGGAAAACACATTCCAACTTTATTCATCTGTTACCTAAAATATGTTCTTCTGGCATGCAAAATTCTTAAATTATTTACATGTTATAGACAAACATTAACATGTCACACATACACTTACACTTTAGATATCCTGTTAATTGGTATACTTTGGCTTAATTTATTTCACAAAATAATAATTTATCACACAGTACTTTGCTGCCATAGCACAAATCATGGTTGTAAGCTCAATGCAACTCTTTTAATATGTAACTTAATATATAGTTTACTGGTTAATGAAGGGAAGTTTCAAGTTGGTAAGAATACTCTCAAAAATATTTTGCATAAAATATTACTAATGAATCACACTTCCACTTACATTTTAGATAACATAGTACAATATAAGCTTCTGATATTTCTACTTCACAAAATGGTAATTTTTCTTGAGGTATTTTGCTGCTGTAGACACAATATAAATCTCTGTGGTAAATACATTGAAACTCTATTCATCCGTTACATAAATGATTGTTTAGTGGTAAATGTAGGAAATTTTCATCAAGTCTGTAAGGATATTTTACAAAATAATTTTTATGATGGTTGATTTATTTGAAAATTTGGACAAATCTTTTGAGATCGGATGTCATTCAGTGGACTGTGTTGAACAGGCTTCACAGCATATAACGGCTAAATTTTCCTTTAATATTTTATCTTTAAACATTCGGAGTATACAAAAGAACTTTGACTCGTTTCTTATTTCACTCAAAGGTTTCAGGTGGATATATTAATACTTACTGAGTGCTGGCTTCAGGCATACACAAACATTCCTCAAATCCAAGGTTACACATCGCATATAACTAACAAATTCATTAATAGAAGTGGCGGTGTTACCATTTATGTGAAAAACTCCATTGAAGCTATGGTTACAGAGCCGGAAATCGACGATTGCAACTGCTTAAGTGTGAATATCAGTAATAAGTACATAATTTTCGGTATTTATAGGTCACCCAGTTTTAAAACCGCATCAAATTTTTTGAAATCTTTTAATCAGGTTCTGTGTTGTAATAAGTTTATACCTACAATTGTGTGGGCTGGGGATATTAATATAAATCTGCTTGAGTCACCAATCAGTGAAGATTGCATGGAATACTTACGTATTGCGGCGGAACACCGGATGCTCCCAGCAATTACAAAGCCTACTCGTCTGGGTGCCTGTCTAGACCACATATTTATGAAGGGCAGTAGAGATGCACTAGGCATAGTTTGTAACTCCACTATAACGGATCATGCTATTTGTATTTTAGGTATATCGAACACTAGAGTCATTGCTAAAAACCCAAAACGTACACGGCGAGTAATAGATTACCCAGGTGTAGCTCGAGCTCTTATAGAGGCAGACTGGAATACTGTGTACTCTAAATCTGAAATAAATGAGGCAGTTACGAATTTCACTGAAATTATATCCTCGGCAGTATCCTCCAATAGCAAAACAGTAACCGTGAGTCGCAGTAAGTTGAATCTAAAGCCGTGGATTACCCCTGGTCTAATGAGGTGTCAGAGGAATAGGGACAATCTTCATTTAAAATCAAAATGCGAACCTAACAATGATATACTTAAAAAAACATACACGCGGTATAGAAATTTTCTTAAAGAACTTATAAGACGGGTTAAGGCTAGTTACGAGGAGGCGGAGATCTTGAAAAACAAAGATACCCCTAAAAAACTATGGCGTACAATAAATGATATTTGCAATAATAAAAAAGTTAATAACGATGCGGCTGAACTAATTACGAATAAGCAAGACCCTTCTGTGGATCTATTACGATGCAACCAACACTTTGTCAATGTAGGTAAAAGCCTAGCTGATAAGGTACTAAACGAATGCAAATCTAACGAAACACTATTTGCTAGCAAATTCAAACCTTCCACTCAAGTGTTACACTCTTGCTTTCTTACACCAACAGACAATGTTGAGCTTAACAAAATAATAATGAACCTAAAAAGCGGCAGCTCACCTGGTATTGACGGTTACACAGTTGAACTCATAAAGGAAATCCGACAATACATTTTAGATCCTCTGACTTTTATATGCAACCTTAGCATTAGCACTGGAAGCTTTCCAGACAGCTGGAAACTCGCGGTAGTGATTCCAATTTACAAAGATGGTCCGAAGAGTGTTCCGAATAACTACAGACCGATTTCATTATTAGGTATTTTCTCAAAAATTTTGGAAAAAGTGGTAAATGTAAGACTGATTAGCTATCTGGACAATGGCTGCATATTATCAGAAAGACAATACGGGTTTAGGCGAAATCGTTCAACAGAGGATGCTGCAGGACTACTAACTAAGATAATAAGCACTGAGGTAGACAATAATAATTGCTGTCTAGGCGTTTTCCTAGATTTAGCAAAGGCGTTCGACACCGTCTCAATTCAAATACTTTCCCGAAAGCTGGAAGCAATAGGAGTCAGAGGGCTCGCCCTGAAATGGTTTGTCAGCTACCTCACGGACCGCAAGCAGACTGTTAGGATAGGAAACAAACTGAGTGAGACCTTATCTCCTTCTTATGGTGTACCGCAGGGAAGTATTTTGGGTCCCACGCTTTTTACAATATACATAAATGACATTCTTAAACTTAATATACCAAATGCGGAAGTTATCTGCTACGCGGATGACACTGTTGTAATTTTCAAGGGATTGTCCTGGAATAGCGTTTTCAACGTGGCTGAACTAGGTTTTAGAACTATTACCGAGTGGCTCAAATTTAACCTACTCACGCTTAACACAAAAAAAACTAAGTTTCTTCCTTTCTTCAAAACTTCAGTGTCGGCCCCGAAGGGAATGCTTTCATTAAAAGTCCATTCCTGCCACACGAAATCGCCTTTCATACTAGCAGACTGTGCCTGTATGGAAAGTATTACAATGACGGACACTATACGTTACTTAGGGGTGGACTTTGACAGCAGACTGTCGTTTAAACATCATATTCATAATATCTCAGGACGGGTCAGTAAATCCATGTATATAATGAAAGCTCTTCGCTCTTCCTGTGACCTTAAGACGCTGCAAATGGTTTACTTCGCGATGTGTCAATCTATTCTATCCTACTGCAACTTAATCTGGGGCGGTGCAGCTAAAACTCATGTAATTGAAGTGGAGCGTGCACAACGCGCAGTACTTAAGGTTATGCTTGGCAAACCTTTTAGATACTCCACTGACCTTCTGTATAAAGATGCGGGTGTGCTACGAGTAAGACAACTATTCATCTACAAAGCTTTCGCAACTGTTCACTCTGATACGATAAACTCTGAAGCATACCCTGATCTTATAAGAAAAAGAGTCTATAAACTTCCATATAATACCACAAAATCATCTTTTGCCAAACGCCATCTTTCATCAATTCTGCCTAGAATATATAACTATATCTGTAAGGTTTGTGACGTTAAAACACTACACACGTCTCAAGCTAAATTGGAAGTCCGTTTGTGGCTTTCTACAAGGACGTACGATGAAACGGAAGATATAATACTCTAAGCAGTTTATCTGTCACTCTAATTTCAACAATTTTTAGTTACCGTACTTTTCGTCACACGCACACACATACCTTCACAATCACTTCATGTCATCCTTCACAATCACTTCACAATCACTTCATGCCATCCTTCACAATCACTTCACAATCACTTCATGTACTCAATTTTTGCATACCTACCTATACCTGAGATAAGACATTGGATAACCTAGGATACCTACATTACCTACATTACTTCATGTACTCAATTTTTGCATACCTACCTATACCTGAGATAAGACATTGGATAACCTAGGATACCTACATTACCTACTCAATAAAAATATTCCTGACCATTCGTCACACAGGTACCCACGACACGGGCCATGAGCCTAGTGTTAAATGTGTGTGTTGCCATTGCAAAACTTTAGCCGTAATTTTAGTCGTAGATATAAGGTTAATCTTAATTATTCCTAAGCATGTTTGTAATATTGTTAAATAAATAAATTTGATTTGATTTGATTTGATTTGTATGCGCTGTGGTTGGAAAATAGTAACATTTAAAAACGTTTAATTTAATAAAATTATTTGTTCAGGGAGATATTGGTAAACAAATAACACCTGCAAAACACAATTTGTTTGCCTCTTCGTGCGTAATCGCGCGGTTTTGTAACTTTTTTACTTAAAATGAACAATAAGAAGAATAAGATTGTAAAGATAGGTACTTACATTATTAACAAAAAGCTTACGATTGTCCTTTATAAGTTTTTAATAGGTAGTTTTTTTGTATAATCAATTAAAAAGTACATATTGGTACTTCTTAGCTAGTTAGTAACATACTTTTAATTTTCAGGTGGTGTTAGGGAGCAGCCCCAGCATCTAGAAGACCATAAGCGAACGCTCCCAGAGCTAGACATCTAGCTTTGAACGGTGAGTACTTACCAACATCTAGGTTTATGTAAATCATACATAACGTAAGGTAAATACATAGGTTTATTAACCTCCTTGGTAGACAACGTTGCCATCGTGCTGATGGTCCCGGTTTCGATTCCCGACTGGAGCCCATATTATAAGAATGATGAGTTAGGATTTTGTTTCGTCTGGATTTTGCATAAAGTAATTGTTGGTCTCTGGCACATTGTGTGGTGCCTGCAATCTTAAAAAAAAAAATTCTTAATATAAGTGATACTATATTAATTCTTAATATAGTATCACCCCATCTCCTGCCATGGCCGTGGGTGTCGTAAAAGGTGCCTAAAGGAACATCAAAAGATGGGCAGCAGCGACCTTGTGGGAGGCAGTATGAGTAGGATATCATCACACTGCAGTCGCCTATATCGTGGAACACTTAGTGGAACTATTTTCATTCAATGAGTTATTTATTATTCAACGTTTCTTTACTGTATTTTGTTTTGTCTGCATATCGATTTTAATTCTAATATAATATACAACTTGAAATTTTACCAAGATATCTGTTCAGTAATAATAATTACGCTAGTGTTGAGAATTTTGAACATCTACGCCACATTATCTACCAATAAGTTTTATTTTCTATTTTCGCTGTATTCGCTACTGAACAAATAATGTGGTCACACTTTACACCCACTTGTGTTGTAAAAGGCAACTAAAGGAAAGCCAGATTGGTGGGCGGGGGCGTCCTTCTGTGTAGTACCTATATACCTAATTATCTGTACAAGTAGGTGTTGTAAATGTAAATACACCTAAATAACAGTTTGACACATATTGCTAATAGTTATGTATTTATTCACAAACTATAAATGGAGATCTGTTTTGTATTTAACCACTCGTGTTACTTGATTTCAGATGGCAAAACGTCAACGATGGAAGGAAGAGTTGAAGACAACATTTTTTTAATTTTGCTGACAAAACATTCTTTAAAACACAATATTTTTTTTAGATTCAACATAAAGCGTTTTATTTTGATTGATTCATCGCCTTTTCATAAGTTAAAACAAAATATAGATATAGTTTAATATAATGAACAAAGATACAACAAATTTGACACTCAAGAATATATGTAATTTCAGTTGGCCATACATTCATCTCAGAGATACGACATTTCTGCTGCTTGAAATTGAAACATCAATTGTCGTAACTTGTCACAAATCAATGTTGCACTAACTTTACGGTAATTTGAGCAAAATGATTAAGTAGCTTTTAAAAAAGTTTAGATACATTCTAAGTTTCACCTTTCTATCTCTTATAATAAAAAAGTTATGAATTTTCAAAAAGGTTTTTTGGCTCTACTGAAAACCTGGGTTTTGAAGATACGACATTTCCGCTTTCTTCCGTCGATATAAAATTATGCACCCAAAGCCAGGATCTAATACGTTTGACAACAATAGTCAATTTCCAGGGATATTGTTGTCAGAATCGGTTCATGTCAGTTGGACTTAAAATCAACCCCCTGGTAATTTGAAGTTGAAGCTCATAAATTATTCATTTGGCTTTGTATTACATGCCACAATAAGCTTGTTTTCCTTTTAAACAGTT
Organism: Chloroclystis v-ata; assembly: GCA_963691955.1. Classification (NCBI taxonomy): domain Eukaryota; kingdom Metazoa; phylum Arthropoda; class Insecta; order Lepidoptera; family Geometridae; genus Chloroclystis; species Chloroclystis v-ata. The sequence continues at coordinate 465,308 of OY829902.1, read as the reverse complement.
TTTGAATGACAAATCTTTTTACCTTTTTATATTCCTAAAAAAGCTGTTTTATTCTAATCATTCATCCAAGACGTCAAAGCTGATTAGATGTGAATACGTTTCTGAGATTTTGTACTAAGTACATAATATTAATCTTTTTTATTAAAAAAACAGAATTCGTTATTTAAGCTAGGATTAAGAATGGTGGGACATCGAGATCTTTTTATGCCGTATCAATATACAATCTATATTATATATTATGACCTTTGTATTGGAAACGTAAGCTCTTAAGACTTAAAATGGCTATTTTATTCATTGATAAAACCATTACTCAACTTAGTCATCTTATAAACGAACCTTATGTTTATGCAAATCTTTATTCAATTCTTGGCAACGATCATTAATTACATATAATTTCTCTTTTTGTTCTTTGTTATGCGTTTCCGGTGTGGTATAAGCGGATTATTATTTTAATTCTTAAACTTATTAGATTTCAAATTCATTTAATCGGTGCTAATACATAAGTATGTATCTCAAACAAATTTTCAATTGTAAATAAAAACGCGTGTATTACTTCGTATACTCCGTAACTTATAAATAAAACATGGCTATTTTAGATTCAAGGGATGTCAGCAGAGACGCGACTATATTGGCACATTAGGGCGTTTTAAAATTTTATTGTGTCCCTCAAATGGAGTGTTTTTTTATGCCCCTGCTCCTTGACAATGCTGAATGAATTATAGATCGGGAGCGGTGATAAAAAGGCTCATTTTATTCGGTAGAGCATTGTGATTTTAGCTGTGAAATGTATGGTATTTGGTTGTATATTGTTATTGGATGGTTTATTTGTCCTGTTTTGTGTTTAATGTTGCGTGATCCTTTTCATGGAATCTATTTGAGTGCGGATAAGAGGATAAACAGTGCAAGTAGCATCTGTCGGCCAAATCCCTATTATGGAGTTCTCGGTAAAACTGTCGACAGTATAATAGTAAGCTTAGAACTTATGAATAGTATGTGAATAAGTTTTTAGATAATAAGCACCCATTTTAACGAATTAAAGAATGAATTTAGATTTTGTCATTTTTTACAAGACAAATTATATTCTATGTACCAAATTAAACATAATTATTATATTTTCATCCAAAAAAAGTAGCAAGCAAACTCTACATAATATATAGTACAGGCACCCAGCAGTTGAAAAAACATAGTAATATTGTTATAAAAATCGTAAATTCTATATCATATTGTACGTGAATTGTTCAGTAATATTTATTATAATAATAAATATATTATGATATCCCAAGCGAAACGTATTCTTTATAATATTACAGTGTTATCAAACCAATTAAAAGATTCATACATCCAGACAACGCGACGGGAAGCCTGAGAAGCGTGGTGACGATACTGAATTCCTTAAGACCCTAGTTCCCTTTTTTAAGTGATATTGGAGACCCAGTTGTGGGACGTCAATAACGATTGATGCCAGTCGGTTCAGACATGCTTTAAGAAAGGCGATAATCCAACATTGGTCGTTCGACGTCTAAATTGATGATGATGACATAAATAAAACGTACATGAGACTGACCGTGTTTTAAAAGCAATACCAAGATGGTAATCATGAATTAAATCCATTAATATAAATACGGGTCAAATCAATCAATAGACAATGCTGTTTCCTTATTGTCAAACCTTGACAATATTTCATTAGCTTTTGTTTGTAAGGTAATTATTCTCATATTTAACTAAGTAGCACATGTATGTACAATTTCTTTGTCACAAAGTAATTATTGCGACATACGACAAATGACAGCCGATATCAAGTCAATTATCAGCTAAGGTAGAATATTTATGGTCTAAGTTATACACTTAAATAATGCATAATAAAATTACTCATGCTCTAGTTCCAATATTATCTGTTATTTAAGTTTATAGTTGTAATAAAAATATAAAATATCGTTGATAAAGTTAAGAAGAAACAGCTATAAAAAATATTGATTAATGCATATGGGTTAGAAATAATTATAGTTATTTGTTAAGATTCAAGTAGGTACATGTTCTTGCATTACCTATATAATCTTAAAAAAAGGATTTTTAAGTTTTTAAGTTTATTTTTGAGTTACAGGTAATGTGACGATCTTGTTTTATAATTTATGTTATAAATTGTAACATTGCATACTCGGCTTATCATAATATTATCTAATATTTATTCCACCTCATCCCTCATCCGTCAACTCAATAATAAGATTTTATACAAGAATATATTATTTAATTAGAGACCATCCCTCTTGAGACGAGACTGGTCTCTTATAGAATAATCATACTAGTGAAAAATAATAATATAATTATAATAATAATAAGTAAATAATAAATAAATAAATATTACTGGACAATTTTTACACAGCGACATCTAGCCCCTTAATAATAATAGTAGTATAGCCCCTTAATAATATAGTAGTATATATAATAGTAGTATCTTAATAGTAGGCTATAATGAATTCTGTGGGTCATTTTCATAGACGCTCGTGCCCAATAGCGGGACGTAACGTGCATCAATAATGATAATGATTGTATTCTATAATTAAATCGCCTATGCTTATAAAAAGAACCACACCGACTATAGTGTAATTAATAGTGACATATGTCCGGGGTTTTATATCGAATGTAATTACAAAAACCTGTTTTTAATAACCGCTGTCTTACAACGATTGCGATTCTTGTGACATTTTTCAAACAGCTGTTTTTGTCAGTAACATAAAATATATGTTTACTTAATAATATAGATTAGCTTCTCACCTGCGACTTTGCCCGCATTTTAATGGACTTTCCCGCGTCATAATGGATTTCCCAGTGATAAAAAGTAGCCGCGTGCATTAAATCTATTAGTACGATAATATAAAATAGCTAGTTACAGTATAATAAATATGTTATGTAACCTTTTTGTATATTGTGATTGAAAAGTGTCAAAAACTATGAACTGGCAATTAATGTAATGATTTTCCAGTTGTAATGTTATTATTTTTTTAGCCAGGCTTTTAACTTTGGACAATGATTATAATCAATTCTAAAAAAAAACCCAATTCTTAAGCAATTACATTCAGGTGTTATTAGAGATAAGTTTTCAATTAAATCCGTTAAGCAATGTAATTGTGATTTGAGAAGCGATAGTGTCAGGTTTGATTTGAGTCACGGACTCACGGATGTCTGTTTTTGCCACTGCGGTAGCCGAATTACGAATAATATTATGAAAGAGTGTCTTTATTTTGAAAATCTTGTCTACGAAGATTTAAATTTCTATACGTCTTTTTGGTAAATATAAATTATTTCTCGCGTATTTTTGCGGCTTTTTTCGCCTCATGTTCGATTTTTCTGTATGTTTTCCGGTTTAAAGTAGTGTATGTATTATTTTGATGGGTAATTCCTTATCATCAATAAGTTTAAATTAAATTCATTCGTATATATTAGTACCTATAGATATACCTATAGTAAAATATATTTTAAATACCTTGTTACTTCAATCCATTACTAAGTTTTGATATAACATACGCACATTTACTATAAAACAATTTAAATAAAAACCACAACACTACCAATTATTACCAGTACCTACCAATAGCAATTACGGTGTAATTAGAATAATAAAATAATTAGCGCTAAAACAGCCAGACCATTATTATCTACAATTCAAATACCACAATTATAGTGACAATGTGCCGTAAATAGCCAAGTTTTGAATTCTTTGTTGGTTGACAATGTTGGTGCTCGGAGTTGTAAAGCTATACTAGTATAGGTGAAAGTTTATTCACGCTTTATTATAATTATTTCATTTAATAATTTTTTTCTATTTTTTAATAATAAATCGTATGAGTTACCTACCATTATTCTTAGGAAAACAATATTTATGACAGGGTATAATAAAGTAGAATGAAAAGAACTACAACATGCATGATATTATGTCGTAGCTCCTCCATTACTTAGTGGTCAGTTTACTGGAAGGAGTGGGTTCGATCCCCACTCGAGAACAAAGTTAAGGTTAGATTATAATGTATAATTCCTAAAATAAAATGTTTAGCGCACATGATATGTTTGATATGTAACTAAATTAAACTAAATTTGGAAGTCGTTCCTTTACAGCTTGTCTCTCGACAAAGGCCATCACTACTTTGCACCTTGTTACACCTTGTTTTAGCAGTGCCCATTCCGGTCCGGCTAACTTTTTATATCATCTTCCCACCTTTTGATTTGTCTACCCATGTTCATTTTCCAATCACGGCGATGCCATTAAGTCACTATAATATTCTTGACCAATTTTTTTTAATCTGACGTTAATTATATTATCTATATCTACCTCATAAACACTCTGCCGTGACCTCTGAGGTGGCATTTTAATGATTACTAGAGTTCGTTGTTTAATGTTAATTATAGCAGTCTATTATTTTCTGTGAAAGTTCTTTCAATGGGTCCATAAAGAGTATTTTTTACAAGGGACAGTTGGGAAAGTGGTATCATCATCATCATCAACTAATAAAATAATTATGTCCTACGACTGACCTATTCCCGAAATAAAAGGGAACCATCGTCAGCAAGATATTTACATTATGTATTCGTTACAAGCTTTTTGCCAACGGGTTTGCGTCCTTGCTACAAAGTCATCATGGCTTCTTCTATAGATAAATATGCTTAAAGAAATTGTGTTTTTGCCACAAACAGAACTCGCATAAGTTTTCAAGCCCCCCTCATCGAGATGAAAGTAACTCACCTTCCTCAAAACCACCTCAATAGAAACAAATACCGATGCTTTGTCATTGGAAAAGTTTCAGACGATGTAACAAGCACATCAATATCCCAAACTCGACATGACAGAGACAGAGCGCTGCAATTTCTTCATCTGCCATTTCACACGCTGCATTACAAAGATGAATGGCGCAATAGAAGCAGCACAATTTGAACCCGGCTCCCGGCAGGATACAATATTTTATGTTGACAGACATAACACCGCTTACACCAGCGCTTATTCTTTGTGCCCCGTATTTTATTCGCTTTATGACGGCTACAACCACGATACAGACAAACGCAACCAATGACGTACAACACAAACTAGACCTTAATGCCTAGACTATAGAGGATACGGCTATGTCTGGTGCTGGCAAAGGTAAAATTGCAGAGAATGTAATAGTCGTGGATGCCAGTTGAATGTTTGTTAGTATTTTATTTCGGGGCGTTCTCGCGTCATAAAATAATGCCGTAATGCAGTGCCGTAAATCAATTTTCCTTTTGAACGATGACGTTTATAATGAGACGGTAGTTTTGAATTAGTATAATATATTTTTTCATTTCAAAGCCGATTATTATCTGTGTATTATTATTAATAGACTTGTGTTTGGAATGGCGGGTCGTTTGTAGGAATGTTTCTGATAGTATTTTATTAAAGTTTACGCTCATTGCTATTCATGAGCCTTTAATAAAATTATGTGATGAGATTCATAGTTTGACTCAAGAGGTAAAAGTTTGCTCGAAATAATGATATCATTTACATAGATCTTCATTGCATATTCATACATGTTAGAAGTCGTTTAATACAACTTTCATAACAATCATGTTAAAACCTACTAACAATAAACCAGCTTTCATACATTGTAGAAACAGCTCGTAAAGTTCGCAAACCGTATAGTCGGCAATTGAAATATTTCACTCTCAAAAATACGCTTTATCACATATTCAGTTCCCCGTCTGTGAATTGAAATAAAAATGTATGAACTCCTATCGCAAGGCTAAATAAAATAACGCCCACAGGGGCGCTGAAACTATAGGGATGCAAAGCTTTTTGAGCGTGAAGCGAACTTGTAAATTCCTAATGAGATCCTTACTACGGATCCAGATAGCAGAATGTACAAACAGGAGAGGGCTTTGAGCTCGCGATTGTTTGATAAAGAGCCAACTCGTTTGGTAAATGTTTAACAGTTGAAAGCAAAATGATTACGTTTTAACCAATTTTATACAAGCTCTTAAATTACTATTCTTGAGACGCATTAAGGATCATAAATTCAACAGGATTAAGAGCTTCAAGAAATAACAGTCATTTGATACCGACGTATGCATTTTGTCAAGTTGTCTTCTGTACCATCCAAGATTAACGCAACAACCACATTGAATAATGTCGCCAGATTGTATCAGCAATTAAATCTAAATTGATGTTCATAAACAAGTTTTCTCGGAGACATTAATCCGATAAAAATCTGAAGTGCGCAATACAATTATCAACAAAGTAGAAAATGTTACATTATTTGAGTCGTTTGACTCGATCGTGCTTCTAGTACCGGCCTGTTCATAAATCTTCATTGCGTTCCGATGACATGCCGCGACACGTCTCTTTGCTACCGCGCTACCAACCTCTCACACTTTCAAAACAACTAAACTACCACTACATCTTCATTCAAAAATAAATCTTGAGTTCCCCTAATAAGGTCCATATTCAGAACCGTTTTATATTTCGAGCTTAGTCACCATTCCAAACGTGAACAACGTCACAGTACACCACATCGCTGTTGTAATCTCGAGCTTAAGCTACAGCTTTAAGGTAGAGTTTAGAACTGGCAAGTCAATACTCGACTTTGTTCTTTTCGTTAGATTTGTGTAATGCTGAAACAAGAACGTCATTAAGGTCAGCACTGTGATTGTGAGATATTGTGTCCTCTGCGTTGGCTATAGAGTTTAATTTGCCCTGGGGCTGATTGCAGAGTGTGGCAACAACATTATCCCTCTGTGACAAGTAACGTCAGGCTGTCGATCATTATAATGTATGTGCTGCGCTGTCAGCTGTCTTTACGCATGAATGATTCACTCCGTGATAAATTCGAGCTTATGATTACCTTTCAGAGTTGTCAATGTGTCTGTTTACGTAATTATGCCCTCTATATATGAGATTTTACTGTTTTATGAGGGAAAGCCAACGGGAGAACGTCGACAGGCACGGCATAGTTGAATGAGTATGATTTATGGCTTTAACGGTCTGCTCAAATGATATATCGAACTCATATACGCTAAATGTAAATATAGACAGGCAATCATTTATTCTGTTTGCTATGCCATCAATATTGTTGCTATCTAATGCGAGGCTATCAATTTTGAAAATTGTCGGACATTGATAATATTCAAATGGAAGAGTTTATCAATTTGTTAAATTAAATGTCGTTTTGGTCGAGGTTATGTAAATGTCATTATTTTGTTTGAATGTCCGTATTAAGATTGAGAAATAGAGGTGATTATCATAATAATGTCGTTATGAAATACGATTTATTTTGGTAATAAAACTAATGTTTGCTAGTTAGACCCAAATATGGCTGAAAAGTGAATAATAAAACCGATATTTTGAAACTTTCTTTCATCAGACAATTTACGGGATGATTAATGTTTATTTATTTATTTGTTACAAAATCCACAGCTTATAATTTAAAAATATAAAATATAAAAGTTATATCAGCTGTTGCTTGAATAAAAATATGATTCAAGCGTGTCTATTGACGAAGCACTGTATTTTATCTTCAGCGCAGTAATCTAAATCCGACAACTCTTTGACGATTCGAATGCACATCCACAAAGGGAATGTAAATGGGCGAGCAAAAAGCCCTTCGATCGCTGACAGACGTATATTGAAACGGGTGCAAAAGTCAATCTGATTGAGCGAGCGGCGTCTGTCAAAGTCAGCGTTATCTGAGATGACGCCAGGCTGCATTTACACTGAGATGAGACTCAAACGCTCCCTGATAAGTGAAGGATACTGACAAGTCAAGAGAGTTTTAGAAGGGGTTTATGAGAAACCCATTTTTCTTTATAAATAAATTTCTTGTCATCGTCATTTTCGATGTTTTCATTATCATTATATTGTCCTTATAAACCCAACAAATACTTAAACTCGATAAGGACTAGATTGTCTTTTTTTCGTTGTAATAATGGATCTTGTATAAAAACCTCGGGTTCATGATAAAACAAATCTGAATATATTGTTTGACGACCTCTGTGGCGCAGCGGGCGAAGGTCCGCCTGCGACGCAAGAGGTTGCGGGTTCGATTCCCGCCTCGGAACAACAATTTGTATGATCTGCAAATATTTGTTCCGGGTGTCTGGGTGTTATAATTATGTATAATAAAAAATATCTATCTATGTATGTTATTATTTAAGTATATCAGAAATCTAGCACCCGTAACACAAGCATCGAGCTTACCACAGGGCTAGATGTCGCTGTGTAAAAATTGTCCAGTAATATTTATTTATTATTAAAATTGTTTTGAATTAATTCTCACATAATTAACCCAGAACTAATTATCAACTCTCAACGAGTAAAACTAGTAGATAATAATTATTAAATGATATGATTACTTCATCAAAGAATTAACAAGCGTAAATTGGAAAGGCGGTAATAAAATATAGGAAGATCGTAAAATGTATAATTGACGCTGATGGCATTAATTTCTAACAAAAGGAACAACTTTATGACGAATAACATTAAAACTGTTGCTTTATGTAATGCAACGAAATAATAAAATGCTAATTACGGAATATAAAAAATAAAACAATTTAAAATATAACTTTTCGCATAAAGGTATCGTAAAATATAAGTAAGTCATTAAGACGTTCAATTTCAAGATAATTTAAGTAAAGAGAGTAGGTAAGTAATTATGAAGACATTAAAACTATAAATAAATTATGTTTAATGTGTCGGTGTATTAAAGGTATAAATTAGCGGTTTTATAGTTTTGTTATGATCATAAATAAAAATTAAATTATTATAGTAATGCCATTCTTAAACTTTACTTTAGGTATCACGAAAAGCAGCAGTACAGATGAGGAATGTGATACAAATAGATGCATTGTGGCTCAGATGTCCATCAGTGTCCGTGACGGATCCGGAGCGACTCGTAGCTTTGCAGATCTTGGATAAGCCTTGTCAGATCACTTCGATAATTGCAAGGAATTGCGATCTTCGTGTTTTGTTTTTGTTTTTGAGTAATTATATCTTTGATTGGAAGCCATCTGACATCCGTGTGCTCTTAATTTTATTCTTTTTGCGATTTACTTATGACTACAGGTGGACGGTAGAAAACTAGATAGGATATTGCCAGCAGAATACAAACGTTAATGCGAATCTTAAACAAGTTGTCACTAAAACCGTGCACACATCGAAATTTAAATGAAACTGTCCACTACCCAAACGGATTTGAAATATCCCCGCCATTACATTTAATCGCACACGAGATAAATTCGCGAACACGACGGTAAAGCACCGCACAAATCAACGGGACACAACAAATGTGCCGATCACCAGACAAATGACGCCGATATAAAATACTGTCCCAATTACTTGGGATAATTCATTACGCTTGACGCTGTTTGATTAGAGCCATCGCTCACAGCGGAGAAAGAAAGTGTGTTTAGATAGCAATAGAATATCTATCTGTAAGTCTTTAAATACATAGATATCTATAGATTACCTTTTCAGGTTTAAACAAATCTATTCATATTGGCTCGCACCCGTGTATACTAATAATTATTCTGCTTGGTAGGTGTTAATGTAATACAAGCATCTATGCTTTTTTTGAACCTAAGATGGATTCTGGATCTTGAACGTTTTGAAATGTACAATTTGAAACAGAAAAAAATATAGTTGTAAATCTTGTTAACCTAAATAAAACTTTCAGACAAACAACTTTATAACTTTAGATTATATCTCGAAGCACTAAAGTCACACTCAACGATAAAGGGTCCTGAAGATTACTCGACAGTATCCTATTTGCACGATCCCTCACAAGGTTATCTATCGAGCGTGTCGGAAAGGAATGGTAGCCGTAAATCAAACTACTGCCGACAATCCGGACCGGCCGGTGTCGATACATCAAGTATAATGCTTCGGATACCGCGCCGAGATAATCGAATGTGAGCATCAACTCGTTACGCTGGATATAAGATGAGGTTTGTGACTTGCCACGACTCGGAACAGCATATCGAGTTCTACCATCGATTCTAATATCGACCTTATCGATTATGTCAAGCACGTCGCATGCTTACTGTGTTTTGATATCTCCGTAGACGTGTGGAGAAGATTAGCAGTTGTTCGGTTGGGGTTAAGGTTGATATTTGGTTGCGGCGTGCCGGCAGTTGTCTCTGACTTCCGAGCGGCGATAGATCTGTAAAGTTTGCCGCGGACAGGAATATATCGAGTGGTTGCCTCCGTTCGGCTTTATTTATACATAACATCTGTTTGAAGTTGAATCTACCGGCGCGGACGGGGAGCGCATTACCGGAGATTTATTCCCCGTCTTAATTGTGAATCGATGGGTTAATGAAGATAAAACCAGCGGTTGTGTTGTAAATTAGCTCGCGTGTCGACTCATGGCTGCGATAAAGGCCTTCTTTATTGCTTTGTTTGTTTTCTCGGAGCGCACTTCAAAGAATGAGATAAAACTGAGTTTATGCGAATATAAATCGGACGCCGTGTGAAGTCCAAGTTTTGTTCTGTCGCGGGACTTTTTGGCTGTTATGTTTAACCAGTGATTAAAGTTATGCTTCGGAGAGGCGTTGGATGTGACATTTATTATTCTTCAGTGGCTTATAATTATTGCCAGCTTACGTAAACCTGAACTTGATTTTTAAAGTTGTATAATCCCCTAACTTATAAAATAAATGATTATAAAATGTTCTTCTTGATATTATAGTCGCGGCATGGCAAAATGTCAGACATTTAAACAGAAATAAACAGTGAATCAATCACAATTACTAACATAAGTTTATATCTTCCTCAGTTTCATGAACATTATCAACCTAATAGATACACAAAGTTGTGAACAAACTAATCCAACCACACTATCATTGTGACAACAAGTACGGAACGATATCCGGAAATTAGGGTCAGAACCGCCGCTATAATTCCTCAGGTGACTTGATAAATGGATAAATGTTAGCGAGCGCCGTAATTAACCGAGCTACTTATAAATCACGCGGGTCTGTCTGTCTGTAACAATAGCCGCAAAGTAAGATAAATCGACGGGACAGCTCGCTCATACGACTCCTATTGACAGGAGTCCGGTTACACCGTGTACAGACAGATGTGAGCTCTTTTATTTTGTGAGGTTTTCTATTTTTGTTTTAGAATGAAGTATATTTAGTTTGACCATACTTCAAAGAAAACATATACTTAAAAATGATAAATACGATCGATCAGCCACAAATCACTGGAAAAAATAGGATGGTACTATTCGTATGCTTGAAATCTAGCAATATATTGAACATTGTCTCTACAAATTGTGAAATATTATACTTAATTTTCAAGCCAATTGTGTAAATTCACCCCAAGTTTTGTTCCAGCATTTTCCAATAGTGGAGCAATCAAGTCTGAACACGGCTTAACCCCTAGCGGTCACACACTCTCGTCTAATGGCCGTGATTCGACAAGTACAAATGGCCTTCGTGACAAATGGCCAACGGAAGACCCGGTCTCTCTACCGCGACCTAAGCACCACTGACTATTAAGGAAAACTCGACCTTACAGACACCCAGAATAATTTACGACACAAAAGTATAAATTGTGATAATGCCGACGGTGATAAAGATTTGGCTGATGATTTACAAATGGAATTTGAAGTGATTGATGAGGCAGTTAGGAATAGTGTTGATGATAAAGTAATCGTCCCTTATAATTCTTTGGAGCAAGTTGTAAAGTTTGGGGAGTAAGGTCGAGAATCGCTTGGACAGGAATCGGTAGAATCGAGAAACGATGAGTGAGGTTTGAAAGTGTCGATGGTTTCCTCTTCGCCCTTCGATACTGATCAAATGTCCTATGGATTTGTAAATCGATTTTAGTATTTATAAAATACATTCTAATTTACGCACAGTAGGCGGGCGCGGCCATGCTTGACCCATTCAATCACCAATCACAGTAGATACGTATGTGCATCATGGGCACTAAAAGTGTTTGTATTAATAACCGTTTCCGCATTTCTTTTTCCCGCATTTTCAGAATGTATTTTGAAATAATCACTGACCAGTTACGCGTAATCACAATCAAATTCAAAGTGCCCTTGAGATTATTTTAAATTAAATATTGAACCGACCGGCACTGTACGCAATTAGTTAATAGTTACTCTTAGAAATGAAAAGAACGAATCATATCAAATTACTGAAAACAAGTAAATACAATCGAATCAAACGGAAATCTAAGTCCAACACTATAAAGTCTATAATCCATCAAACTACGATCAGGAGTAGGGCAGGGGACTGTCGCCCTTGAGTTATGAGGCGCTCGTGATTTATGAGCAGGGACGTTATACAAGATGGACGATGTGCAAATGACAAGTCACATTATTGGTTAGCCGTTATTGACTTTGCAAGGGCTTTGAATATTGTATGACTAGATTTGCGTGAGTAGACAGTTTTTGGTTTTTCATTGTAGTTTGGAACAATTTTTATCAAGCTACTTCATTTTTTATACGATTTTCATGATGAATTTATTTATATCATATTAAGCTGACTAAACAAAAAGCTAATAAAGAAATAATTAACAAAAGTTCAAATAAATAATATATTGATTATGACCTTTAAAAACTAACTTGTAGATTATTTTTCTGTCACGTAGAAGTTTCTTAAAAACACTTTTTTAATTTTTAACGTCGTATATAATTGGTATTAGAATAGACTTTACCTGCATAATTTCTTAGACATCAAACTTATTCCTAGAGGAAAAGTCACATCACTAACAAATTCATCCCAAGCATTCCTACCCAACCCTTCAAACGCAACTTCCATTACTACTCCTAATTCCGCTCTCAATAGCCTCCGAGATTTAGTGTTATTACCCGACATTTCCTCCCGGCTACGTTTTAATTACACAGATCGACGATAAACCATCCGCGCCGCACTTTTCTTCATTAAAGACGGATGGCGCTGGATTTATGAGTCCTTAATGTTGCGGTTGGATGGTTATGGTTACTGTTGGCTGACTTTTGACATTGACGAGTTTGACTGTTTGAGTTGCTGATAGCCAACCGCTAAGTTGACTGTGGTTGGATGGTTGTTGACTATGACTTTGGTGACTGTGTAGTTGTGGTTGGCTATTGGTTCCTGCCTAAGATGGTTGGAAGCCCTGACTTCAACTTAGTTGAAGCACCATTGTAGTTTTGCGTATTATCTAACGCAACTCTTCATATTCGTTTTTGGAAATTTTAATTCAGATAAATTTTAATGTGGTATTTAGTAGACAAATTCAAAAATTTAGCATTTTATTGCACGTTTAATTTGTAACTCATATCTAATAAGTTGAATATTATAAAATAGGATTTTTTTTAAATAACACATTAACACGTTTTTCTATGTTTTGAGGCACATGTGAATAATTAGTCATAATTATAATACTAATTATGAATTATGTTGAGAGAACCGTGTCCAGCAGTAAAACGAAAATCAAATGACAATTAATTAAAACCTCAACAACTAGTATTTATTACAGACAAACAATGATTTTATATTAGTATAGATATGTTACCTTCATGTAATTGCAGTTTGAAAACTGTTCCGTGAATCCAAAACTGACATAAGATGTCAAATGTTTACTAGTTCATAGAGTAACATTTATATTCGTAGAGTGGACACTTGAGTAAAATGTATAGTAATAGGTAAGAAATTAAACACCTTACAAAAGTAAATCATATTTATTGAAATTGAAATAATTAATGATAAATTAGTAAAACACACTTTCTAAATACCTTCAAAAAGATTTTATTTATTTATTTTCTGTCTCTTTAAAAGTTTTTTTAATTCGGGGTTATTTTTATGTGCGGAATGGAGACGAATATTTGTGTATTTATGAATTATGGTTTTAATCAAATATACGCGATGATTAAAAATAGGTAGGTACCTACCTGTGTTGAATGTTCGATCAGAATTTACATTTACATCGAATTTACATCGTCATCAATATTCGCATCTACACTAACTAATCTATGTCCGCGCCTCAATTATTATAATTATTTGGAAAAATAAATAATCTAAGTATCTTTGCATACTCGCATGTGATACGAGATTCCTTGTGTTTTGTTTACTTTAGCATCGTAATTGGTACACTTCCGAAACACACACGATGGCATTTTTAATTTGTTTTAGCAAGGACACAATAACCTACGGCATGTCAAGCTCGTGATTGCGCTCGACGCAGACTGACAACTAAAAGTTACAATTGGGTTTTATTTGAGTCTTTACAATGCGCGTGCTTGTAACAAATCTATACTATATAAAATCATTGCAGACAAACAACATGGACACAAATGTCACAACACTTCATTGCAAAACTCAAACAGCATCATAAATCAGTAAAAGGTAACTATTGACATAAAGCAGTCAACAGCCGCCGCGCCATAATTCACTGCCATATATCTTTAATCAGTTAAGAGCCCTGTTAAATTTTTGAAGTTTTGCGAAATTGGATATTTTATGCACCACGTGACCGGCGCGTCACGCGAATTCTATGAAAAATACTAAATGATCTTGATACTTCGTCGATCTAAAACATACAAATATACTAATAATTATTTTAGATCTGTAGAAAATGGCATCGAATAAATTCCATTTTATTGAGTGGATTTTTTTCAGTTTCATTCTGAAATAATTATTATATTAATGTTTTTATTTAATTGATAGGTGTTTAATATATTTTCCTAAATTCAAAATGGCGGATATTTTTATTTCAATATTTGAATCAATTATGTTTTATCTTAATAATATCAATATTCATTTTAAATCTGATTGATTATTTGAAATCAATTAAGTACATAATTTTAAATTAAAACATTCATGATTAATAATTATCTATATAAGAATAAAACTGAAAATAGTCTTATTGAAGTTAAATGTCCTCATTCATCTCATCTTATGGGCTCATTATTAAACCGATTCTTCTGAAATTTGATGTGTAGGTTTGTAATTAAATGTTTTTTTTGTCGAATGTTGGGACTTTATGTAAGTTCGGAAGTCTAAATTGAACGGACTAAATACAAATTCTAATTATAACAAAACAAATAAATTATATTACCTATATATATATTTAAGTTGCTTGTTTTGTTAATAAAAGTTTCGTTAACGAAACTTTTATTTATTCAAACACAAATATCATTATGTTTAGGTATTATCTTTGTAGTTTCGAACTTTATATTTATTTTTATTTTATTACGAACTTATTGAAAATATTTCATTTATATATTAAAAAAAGTGGCCAAGTGCGAGTCGGACTCGCCCATGTAGGCTTCCGCAGCAATTGTTTATATGAAATAGTTTATGACGTATTATAAAAAAACTACTTGATAGATTACGTTCAAACCAATTTTCGTTGTTAGTTTTTATGGTTATGTATAATATATATTTTTTCTAGATTTATCATCCTCTTAGTTTAGAAATTAGAGGGGGGGGACACTCTGTTTTCCACTTTGGAAGAGTCTCACGTCCAAACTATTAAGTTTAGAATTAAATGGTTTTAGAAACATTGTTATGATTTTATAAGACCTATTCATAGATACCCCACACGTATGGGTTGGATTAAAAAAAAGTTTTTAAATTTCAGTCCTATGTATGGGGACCCCCGAATTTTATGATTTTTTTTTCAATTATTTTCTGAAATCTTAGTGCGGTTAACAGAATACATCTACTCACCAAATTTCAACGTTATAGCTCTTATAGTTTCCGAGCAAAACGGCTGTGACATACGGACGGACGGACGGACAATGACGAATCTATAAGGGTTCCGTTTTTGCCATTTGGCTACGGAACCCTAAAAAACCAACCCGCACTTGGCCAGCGTGGTGAATTAAGGCCTAATCTATCTCGTCAAGAGAGAAGTCCCTATCCCAGCAGTGGGAACGTGAATAGGGGTGTTATTTTATATACAGGGCGTCCCAAAATTATGGGCCATGAAGGGGAAGTACCATATAATATCGTTGATAGTGAATTTTGCTCAAAGAAGACTTCATTTTATTTTAAAAAGTAAGTAATTTAATTAATTAATTTACAAAAAAAAATGTTTCATGTTTTTTATTTGATTAAAATAATTAATTTCACGTTGTTCCTTTCTTTTAAAATACTATGTTACTTAAGCAGAGTTATTATTTTTTAGCTTTTCTTTCGATTGGTATCATAAAAATCGAGTATTTTTTTTCTACATGTAAGTCGGTTCGATTCCCAGACAAAGCAAGTAATTTTTAGAAAATCAATGAATGCAGAATTACTAACTTTTAAAAATAAAATGAAGTCTTGTTTGAGCAAAATTCACTATCTACGATATTTAAGGTACTTCCCCTCCATGGCCCATAACTTTGGGACGCCCTGTATTTATTAGAAAGGTACATTATTTTTTGTTTACATATTGGATACTCGGTAAAAATAAGAACAAAAAATTACGGAATATTTTCTTTGTAATAAATATTATGGAAATCTATACTACAATTATCAAGCTGAGGAGATTGCTTGTTTATTTGTTTGAACGTGCTACTCAGGAACCGCGGGTCCGATTTAAAATATGATTTCAGTATTGGATAGTAAAATGATCGAAAAAGGCTATAAAACATAAACTAGTAAATAACGTAAAAACGCAAGCGCAGCTGTCGGCGGGTCGGCAAGTTAGTCATAATCTAAAAAAATCATAGGCATAATTACATTTAGTCGTTGTACGGTTTCACCAAAAAAAGTTGCCTTGTTGTTTTTTAATTAGGATAGATAACTTTAGATATGCAATCCACATCCTACAGCATAACCTCCAAATAAATAAGGTTAAACAAGATGACAATGATGTGGTACAATTCTTAGGCCAGCAACAAGTGGTACAATTCTTAGGCCAGCAACAACAATAATTGATCGTTATCAATAAAAATAACAATTGATCGTTATCAACGGATCAACTTATGTCGGTCGTAGTATCGCAATAACACATACACGCACACTAACAGCGTTTTTACAGCAATTGACAGTCCCACACACTGACATTTTACGAAATATTTCTATATTTTATTCAAGAACAACCGACATAGGTCCGACCTCGACAAGCGCTCGCGCGGTACTAAATGGAAAAAGCCGGCGGAATGAAAAAACTACTAAATTATGGTAGTTTTATTTTATTCATAAAAAATTACCAAAACCGTTCTACAAATTAAAATTAATATCATAGTTTAAGCAAATGTTGATAAATATTTTGATATAAATATGACGTCCCATTGATTTAGAACTTCGGAGTTATTGAGGTTTGTTTCGAAGCATTTTCGGTCGATATTAAATTCGGTATATCTTTAGAATAAAAGCATTTAACGAAAATGTACTCTACTCTAAATGAAGAATAGGATATACGTAACATAATAAAAATTAGTTTGATCGCCCATATTCGTTAGAATCTACAAATTAGAGCTAAGAAAACAGGTCTTCGAGCGTTTTTTACGAAACATGTATCCGGAGAATGATTATTACTCAATATATAAACAAGTTATCTAAAATGTTTCTTACTACTTTTGTAGAGGAGAAAACGAACTATTATAAAGATGTAATTGTAATATCAAACAACTAACGGAAACCATAGAATTAGGACGAGAAAACCGAACAATTTCGCGATTTCCGGTAAAAGGCCTCTTAATAAGTACGCGTCTTGCTCAGGATGCATTTATAGCCGCTTATCCGACGATAAAGATATGCAACGGATAGTTTGTAATGGACTAGTGACGGGCTATTAGTTCACTTGTCGAAACACTTAGTGATTAAAATTGTTTTATTGATCTTAACCAACTAAAAAATATGTAGTTCATTTTATATTTATATTCCCCTAATCGTACCTTAAATTTATTATAATAGTAAATGATTCTTTTATTAGTAAAGTGTACCTTATAAAATATTTGTTAATTATTCTAATTACTTTTTTACAATTCAACTAAGATATAATTGAATGTTAAAAAAATCAAATTATTATAAACTCTTTAGGAAATCTCGATTGGTTTAACTGAAATTACAGACAAACAAACAGCGTGTTCTCACCATAGCGACTAAGAGGCGTGTCAGACATACTTTACGAGTGGTCTTCACCATATATAATGCCTTTATCTGGTTCGTTTACTTAACATTGTTATTACAATAAATCGTACAATAAATCGTGGGTGTTGGGCGTGACTTTAGTTATGATTGCTTGATCATTTATCGATTTAACGAATTATTGAGAATTGTTCATGAAATATAATTCAACATAAAAAGCATCATCTTTAACAACATTTCAGCCATAAGACCATTGCTAGACTTAATGCATACTTATATTGATTGTTTAAAAGGGAAGCCCTAATACCTATATACAAACTGTAAAAATAAGTACTGAAATAAACATTTATTTAATTTCGTAAGTTTAGGTGGAGATAAATAGTTGAAGGCATTTAGGCTACTTTAACCGCGGGTAATATGGATACATAATGTATATCCGCTGAAAAATCTATTAAAACACTGGCAGAGCCACAGGGCGGAAACTTTTTTTTTCTTCTAATTATCTTTAAATTACCAGTTTAGCTTCAAAAGTCAACTTAGTTTCACTTTGAAACATTTCTATTACAGTAATTCCCGCGTCTCAATAGCACAAGCAGATAAGATCAGCGCAATGGTTAGTTCCATAGTGAACTATTAGTCCCATTTGTTGCCACAAAGTTTCGAGAATCGCACAGCGATCGTGTCGGAAACGCTAATTAGCACTGGAGTTTGAATTGAAAAGGAGTTGTTGTTACTTTGACCGTTGACCTACACAAAGCTCGCTAGTAATAGTTCTGTAACATAATAAACTCTTTACTCAATATTGTTTATTTTTACTAAACTTTCGCATAATGGTAACAACATTTGAAACCTCCTTTTAGGTGTCCTGCTTGTATTTATTAAGAAGAATCTCTCTTCCTAAGTGATTCATGATTAGTTATGTATTTAAAAAAAAATCTAACATTAACAAATTTTGAATCGGAAAGTCAGGCTTTCCGGCTTGGATATTGATCCAGTTTCAAAACCAGAGTTTGAAACTTACTCAAAACCTGGCCCTTAGTGGGAATCAAACAAGCTACCCTATGTGTCAAAACAGACTTTCACCCGCAGCGTTCTTGAAATAAAACATCCCATTGTCATAAAAACATTTTCAAAAACTCTTTCTACCCTCAAATTGCAGCGGCCGTCCAGCTATTCTATCGCCCAGTAAGAGTAAGATGTCGTTCACCTCGACACAGCCATGCATCTAAGGAAGTACCACTAAACTAGGTACATAAATTATTTTGTCTGCCTCGTGGAGTGTAAGGAACTTCTAGGGGATTTATCACGAGCGGGTGTGGTGTAATAGAAATTGGAGCTTGATTTTTCATAACTTTTATAATCTTTTTTGATACCTAAGTTTGGTGATCCACGGTCATCAGCAAGTATGATTTACTTGTATATAATAAAGATTTTTCTATTAAATTTTTTTTTTATCTAAGGCGCAGTGATGTAATATAGAAAACTTGCCAGTGTTAGGCGCAGACCTATTCTACTTCAAAAAGACAGTCCACATGACTATTTCGATGAGACTTGTAATATAACTAAATCTTCATCCTTATTTTAACCATCGAATATCCACTTCTGAATCTATGGATTACCGGAAGTTGTTCGTCCACCTTGTTCGAAGATATTCGTTCGACGCTGCGTTTGCCATTTTAAATAAGGTATTTCCAAGATCCTACTTTGTTAAGTTAACGCTTAAGCCCATGTCTTAAAACCCGTCACTTCGCACGAAAAATAGTACCAAGTGCCGACAGCCATTTTGTATAAAGCAAGGGGATGGTTTAAAATATTACGCGTCGTAAGGAAATGTATTTTTTGTTGGAGGTGCGGCTGGTTTATTTAGTGCTGATAAATGTTATTTATAAGGCGGAAACTGGAATCTGTACGCGATATTTGCGGGTGGGATTATCCTGTTTCAGGCTTGAAGTTACGAGTATTGTAGTAATTTTTTTAAACGACGCAGATCGATGTTTATTTTAACTGTATTTCAGTTTATTCAAGAAGTTTAAACAATAACACAGTTTATTACTATTTAATACTAATACTATTATTAATAATCAACGATAAATCGCATTCCATGTCCATGTAATTTAATTTGTAAAAATTTTCATGTAACATTTTTTGTAATGTTTTGTGTGGAATAAAGTGTTTATGATCAATCAATATGATCAATAAGAACAAATATTACAATTAAAGTAATCAAACATTAGCACAATGTATGAAAACTTGAATAAAGTCACGCGATGAATAACTATGTACTGAATAAATGAATCAATTCTAACACGGTACGACATGGTTCAGGTGATAAATCAGCGCGCACCATAAATTATCACGGTGGCGCGCGGATTCACTCGCCGGAGATAAGGGCCCGCGGGTTGGCGCCCACAGGATGTGATGCGGTACTGTGGATGAACTTATGAGGTTTGGAAAATATAGCATTCGTTTTATAAAGTCAAGCGAGACAGTTTTTCGCAGACTTCAAGGCAGTTTTTGCTACGTGAAAAATTGTGTTATTAAATTAGTTCGTCATTATCGGTTTGGTCAAACAACAAAATCTCTCCTCTGGATCCATCCAAGTAAATTTATGAGTCAATTATCCTGGTCTTTTACTATGTGAATTCATTTAAATACATCTTATACATAATTGTAACGCCTGAATTCGTTTTTAATAAATATGTATTTTTTATATTACATAAATTAAAATAAAAGTTCTACGTTTTTAAGTTAAAATATAAGGAGAGGCTCTTCTTAAGTTTCGTACCTCAACGACGATATCTCAGAGTTATTCCCTCGGATGAAATATGTGGCAATTTCTTTGAATAATACATGGACCATATTTCAACTGCTACGGCGTAGCGCTATAGCGTAGGCGTCTACGACGTAGTAAGCTTATTTTGCTTATATTCTATTTTTATTCTAGGATCATTTATGGTTTTATTATTATCTATTATAAGTTTTTATGTTATAAAATATGGGTTTTTTAAATTAATTCTCATGCATTTAGGAATTATTGGGCTCGCTCCGCATGATCTTTAAAGTGAACAATATTAATTTATTCATGGACATCAGAATTTAAAATGAGAAGATACATAATTATAATAAATGTGGATCAAGCGTAAAGAGGTCTAAATTTAGCACAGGGACATTGTTTTTGCTGTTGAACTAAAATGATAATGATGATTCTTAAAAATGTCTTTGTCTTGAACTAGTGTAGTGTGGTTTGTAAACAACATGATTCCAGTCTCTACAGTGAACCAGTTCCATTCAGGCATCAGCACACATCATTAAGATCCCCGTTCATCCGCCATCCAACCTCAATCAATTCTCCATCCGAGATGCGCAGCTGTCACTGCCGCACACCCGCCACAAAAGATGACAATGACTTCAATTTATCACTTGACACTTTGCCTTTTAAGACGTATAATATATTGGCACATTAGGAGTATAATAGACGATTCACTGCCTCGTTTGTCATGTTTTTGTAACACAAACAAAACTTTTCAGTCACAAAAACCTTATTAATACCACATAAAGTTCACTTTTGAGTTTATCGTGTAACTTCGTAAATTGGTCGCATTTCTACACGGCATCCATCCACGGTCGTGTGTTCATAAATTGTTCTTACAATTGAAGCGAAACAGAAAAATGTGATTAGTTTATAAGTTTCGTAGTAATGTCTTCCCTGTCATTAATCAGTTTGTGGAAAGCTTTTGTAGTATTGAAGGGGAATCGATGGAGTAAGGTTGTAGAATTGTTGATGATTATGGAAAATTTTATATTTTATCAAAACAAATGTTTGAATGTAAGCTTATTAACCTAGCATCAAATTGTTTGTTGCTTAATAACTTGTTGCTGGGTTAATAACCCAACATTCACTTAACAGTCAAAAACTGCTAATGGCAACAAAAAGGTTAACCCCTAGTTCCCTTTCGTCAACCGGGAATAAGCAGCCTCTCTTAAAACTCATAAAGGAGCCTCATAAGCCTGAGTTATGGGCCCGCGCGGCCGCCGTAATGAATATAGCCTGCTGTATATTTCAATTTGGTTATGGCGTGGAGTACCGATGTGTTTTTACGAGCAGATGTTTTCGGCTTTTTGTGGGTCAACAAAACAGTGAGAGGGTTATTATTCTTATGGATGTTGATGTTGGCGTGAAATAGGCCCGAGGTGTGATTGATGGCTATGCCATAATATAGAGTTTTATAAATTCTTAATATAAAAAAATATATAATATCCCTAGTGGGAACGGGTCTCCTCAATGGAACCCCTTATTGATCTTATGGAATAAATTTGAGTAATTCGTCATCTTGCCCGAAACAAACTCGTCTGTTTTTACCTGAGAAAGTTAACACTATACACAAAAAACGCCATCTCGTATACAAACCTCTTATTAGTTTTTAAGATATGAGTTGATACTAATCTTAAGCCGTGGCCACAAAATAATAATTTTGTTTCAACCACAATAAGTCCCAGTGATAGAACAACACAATAGTCTCATACTTAATCATCAGCTGAATGATTTATGCGTCCATTTCTTTATTTATCACCTCGTCAGTCATCATCATCAGCTAACTCACGCTCTCCATTTAGCAGAGCACGTTGTAATCGTGATATACAGCGTGTTTCATTACGTAGGGGCTCATAACAGCGGCATAATTCAAAATTATGGCCGCTTTACGACTCGACGGGGTAGATAGCAGTTTTTGCTTTAATGCCAAAGTTAGAAGATTTTGCTTGTAATCTTTATTTCTGAAGATTGTTCTGGTTAATGCTGGTTATTATTACGGCTATAAAGTAAGATAAGATTCTTGCTCATATTATATTAGTTTTAAGTTTTATGGATGAGAATTAAAGGAAAATCTAGTTATTTTAAATTTATGATAGAGTTTTCGAGTACCAAAATTAGTTATAACAATATTTGTGGAATCCAATTTGCTTTGTAAATTTGCCCATGAACCATGGTCGGGCCGTGACCCATTAACATTAATTTTTATTCTAATAAAAAAATCCAAACAAATTCATGCTACATTTTATTATAAATAAAAACTAATAAATTGCCACTCTCTAAAAAACCGCAATATTATAAAAAAATCCCCTACAGCACAATAAATCCTTATCAAATAAATCAAGCTAATCGGTCTAATCGGCGAAACTGCCAACCGTTTCAATAGCACACCCCAAAAGTAGGACAAAAGAAACTCGTACATCACTCGACAAACAAACACACCACACACACTGATTATTTATTTATGAAAGCGGCTGCAAAGTTAGTTTTGCTGGTTGCAAGTAGAAACTATTTGGACCTTTAGAATTTGTATATTGTGTAGACATTTTTTTAATATAAATTTTCCTATGAAAAATATAATTTTGTATAGTTTTGACGTGAATGTTTACTTTGTACAAAATAGATAATGTAATTTTATCAATTAAGTCTAATTAACTAGCAATTTTAATTAACTTAAATTATATTATGATTGTTCACAAACTGTTGTTCTAAATGTTTCTTAAAACGTTACGTAAACATGAAGTAAAACAAAACGTCTGAAACGAATATCACAAAAACTGTTAAAGCTATCATGGCTTTTAACACTGTTAGCTTTAACTCGTGATATATACTCGTACATACCTCAAAAACCAGCATCATTGTAAAAAACTATCTATCACAGGAAAACCTCAAAAAATACTGAATGTCTCGGTATAAATAAATCAAAATCGAAATTCAAATTTTCAACCGCAAACCTAACTTGGTCCACCTCATAGCAATGTATTGAGTGATGGCTATCGGCCCATTCGGCCCCCACTGGGCGCGTACAAAGGACTGTCACAAGTGACGTGTCTAAAAACCGACATAGTGTCAGAATCAGCGGAGTGTCATATTCCGAAAGCTGACACCAATTTTTGTAAGGTATTTGAAGTTTGAAAAATTTGTAAAAGTTATCAAACCTCTCGTAAAGTATAAACTCAATCAATTAGAGTTATCATCTTAGGCTAAGCAAAAGCGGTTTCCCTAGCACAAGTATCTTATTTAAAAGAAGTCCCATACCACTGACTGTATATAATTAATTAGTAATAAGTTACAGAAATAAATATTTTTATTTATGGATAGACCTGGCATTTAAAAAAATGTAATTGGAACAAGATAAATGTTATGTAGAGTATGTCGTACAAAATAGTTGCTGATCTTAGTAAAGTATATAATTAAGTTAAGCAGTTATTAAATAGTTTACAATATTGGTAAGTATTATTTATACCTAATACACATTTATATAAATTACAAACAAACAAACAGATGATGTTAAAAATTATCTGTACTCATCTCATCGGCCAAGTCAATAATCATCCGCCAAGTCAGCAGTGTTGGTGTATTAGGAGAGGCACGGGACAAGTTTTCAGATTACCTCACAAACCTGCGTTAAATTGATGCCAGCTCTCTGACTATTAGAACCGACAGTGTCAGAAGCGATGCGGTGTCATCGGGCAGCTGTGCGAGTGACAATGCGTACGATTTATCAACCCGGGTGTCGCTTTCTCGGGGTGTAATGGGTGGACGGATTTATTATCCGGCTTTTTATAAGCGTTGTGTGGCTTTTGTCTGGGTAATAGATGCGTGTTTATTATTTGAGTTGTTATCAATTTCTATTTATAAAATCTCGGGACGAATGTCTAATAAATTAGTTTAAGACGTACAACGTGTTTTATCATGGGAAATAAAGTACATTTGTAAATTAAAATATCTCATAAAATAAGTTTAGGCTATTTTTTTCATTATATTGAATTTAAAATAATATTTTTTTCATTACTAATTAAACATATTCATAATAATTTAGAATCAACTTTCATTTTCACGTATAAACGAGATGCCTTTAAATATAAAGAGAAATAAAGAGACTTTAAAAAATCTAAATTAGGTTTTATCATATCATGCCACAATTTCTGAAGGATATTAATTACTTTACAAATTTATTACGCTTTAAAAGACTGTAATAAATAACGCGCATCCGACTTTAACATTCTGAAATCCCTGACAAGGACACCGTTCCCAATTTTTACACGCATTTTAGCAAAATTATCCGAATCTGAGGTGACAGTGGCAACAAAAGGACAGACAGGCGTACGGAATTCACAATGGAGATGATTTAGAACGGAAATAAATAACGTAAGAGCCGTGAACACTTACAACAAACATACATTTCATGGTGGGACATTTGCAAAGGCTTTGGGTTTTGGGGCTTTGTGTGGGCATGTCATTGGAGAGCTATGTATTTTAATATTTATAATTGCTCGAAAAAATATTTAGTAATAAGTCCTTAATAAAAAAAAAGTATTATATTTTCATGTACCAGTAAATTAGCTCTCACCTCCTGATTAAAAGTTAAAATATAACAAAGCACAAACGATTTAAAACGATAGGTATGATGTCTGTAATAATGGTAGTTTATCGATATCACTATCCCAAAACAATATAATGTATAACGCTCCAAGTGTCCAATCGGTCAAACGACCACCCAGCAAAGCATCAATCAAACACTTCCGAATAATGACACGATTCAAAGACATCATAAATTAAACCGACAACATGAAGCCCAACAATTCCACAAAGAACTTGTCCTGTCCTTTGTGAGGCTTCCTGTGCTTTCAAAGCTGAATTGTTAACACTATTTCCTAAACTTCAAAACTACGTAACAACACAAACTTCCTTACACAATTGTGCGACGTATTTCTGTAGTGGTAGAGCCTGTTATGGTATTAAGGTGAGAGATACGTTGTTTTGTTTGAGCAAGGTAAGTGCATATGTAATGGATTGGGCGATTGAGGACTGTGGGTGGCCGGTAGCTTTTATTGCATTTGAAAAGTGCAGGGAATATCAATATTGCTTTATTTTAGACTTAGGTTGTTTGTGTCTCGCAATTTATGACGCTCGTAAAGGTTATTCGTTATGTCGTTCTTAAGGTTATTCGGTCTAGTTTGATGGCGAAGTGTGTATTTACATTTCATGTCACATATGAAAGTATTCAATTAATATTATCTCTTAATCTATCTTGTATCTTGTCGTGGGATGTGTTTTGTCTTAGTGAACCCCTACCCAGCCTATTATCTAGTTACCTGATTTAACGGGCTGTACTTTATAATTTTAGCTACTGATATGATAATCTTTTTTGTAGACATGTTAAATATTATAATTATAATCATTATTTTTAGTAGATTATCTTGTCTGATAGATAAAAAGAATATTATGGATTGGGATATTACAGTTTAATATTTTATTATCGATATAATAAACTGTAATCAAATAATCCAATAATTAACTTAAGCACCAGCTGAAAAGATTACCTACTTATTCACTGTCGTTAATCAAACAACTCAATAATCCCTGTCGCGGCCACACACAGCAAAAGCATGGAACGGAACGCAATCTCGCGACTTTTTCAAAATGGCGTATATACGCAGAAACACACACCTCTGTAACCGTTCAGCGCCAAGTCACGATTATCATTTTTATTAATACAAGTAATTCAAATTATCAAGATTTTCATTTCGAAACCCATGCAAGGCATCAGCGTCGCCATTTGGACCTTCAGAGCCGAACACAATCGGACCTACGCACGCACAACCGCCGATGTCAACGGTCGTTTCACGAAGACAAAGGAACAAAGAAAGTCTGGATAACCAACACCGTATCCTCAGGGGTCATCTATGCCTCAGGATAAACGATCATATCGAAGACGGTACGGCCAGCCCTCTATCCTATCCAGAAACGCCTGTCCCTACTTGTTGTAATTTCCTGGAAAACTGTTTCAGTGTTAGAGCCGCAGCGAGTTTCCGTGTTTGCAAGTGTCTAGCAGTGTGTGCCGTTGCCAGCATCAGCTGCCGCTTAGACAAACGTGAGTACTCCACCTTTCACTAAACCTCCAGAATGTCAGTAACAAATAGGGCCCTTTCTCCTACTTGTAAAACCGTTACAAGTGATGATGCTATCAACGTACTTATTAGCAATCTTGTCAAAAAGCGCTCTATTATTAAAAGTAGATTAACTCGTTTTGCCAATTACTTAAATTCAATAAATACCAACGAAATTCTTAACGATAAAACGCGCGCAGAGTTGACAATACGTGTCAAAGGCATCGAGTCTTTGTTCACCGAATTTAGCAATGTACAATCACAGTTGGAAGACTCAGTTATAGTTGACGATCTCGAAGAACAATTAAATCAACGCGAGTTCTTCGAGAATACATATTATGAAACTTTAGCTAGGGCAGAATGTATGCTTTGCAGTGGAAAGATTATCGCAAGTTCCAAATCGACACCAAACGAATTTTGTAATGTAAAATTGCCAACAATTACAATACCTTCATTTGACGGTTCATATGACCGTTGGTTAGAGTTCCGGGACACCTTTCAGTCACTTATACACAATTCTCCTCATATCACTGCAATCCAGAAATTTCACTACCTAAAGTCGTCACTAAAAGGCAGCGCAGCCTTAGTAATCGAGTCAATTGAGTTTTCGGCACTTAATTACGATGTAGCTTGGGAGTTACTGCTAGCTAGGTACGACAATAGCAGGTTGTTAGTTCATAACCACGTCAAATCACTATTCAACGTTCAATCATTGACAAAAGAGGCACCAGATTCATTACGATCACTCATCGACACAGTATTAAAAAATCTACGCGCATTAAAACTGTTAGGCGAACCTGTGGATCATTGGGACACTTTAATTATCTACATTATTGTCACAAAGTTGGACAAAATTACTGAACGCGAGTGGGAACAGCATAGATCACTATTTCTAAAACAATCTGGTGACTCCAAGTCTATTATGAAGGTTGATGTATTGTTAGACTTCTTGAGAGACAGAGCGGATATGTTAGAAACGTTATTAGTATCACACACAAGCACTAGTCACTATAAGCAAAACGCGCATAACAGTAGTAAAGTAAGCTGTAACGTTTCTACTTCAATTAGGGAACCGCCCGGTAAATCAAAGAAGTCACAATCACAATGTTCACTTTGCACGAAAACTCATCAACTTTACGCATGTCAAACATTTCTTAACTTAAATATTAGAGATAGGCTAAAACACATAAATAATAAACATCTTTGCAAGAACTGCCTGCGCGCAGGGCACGCGTTATCAGACTGTCGATTCGGCCCATGCAGGAAGTGCACCAATAAACACAACTCACTAATTTGCGACAGTGAAGTTAGTGCAATTGGCATTCCTGCGGCGGCGATCGGAACTGATAACGTGAAGTTCGGATCTATGCGTACCCCTCACCCCGCGCAGCCGGTATCTCCCTCCGCAGAGCCTGCGCTCACGCACATCGACGCGCTCTGTGCTAATTATCAATGTGTGCAGCCGATACTCTTATCTACTGCTATAATAGGTGTTAAAGATTATTACGGAAATTATCATAAGGCGCGCGCGCTTCTAGATTCAGGTTCAGAGCGTTGTATCATTTCACAATCATTTTGCGATAAATTAGGCATTCAATTAATACAGTCCACTCAAGAAATAAGGGGTGTAGGTAACTCGATTTCTCAATCAACAAAAATATGCGAAGTTGATATTAGATCGTGTACTAGCACTTATAACACACAAATTCATTGTTTTGTACTAAACAATATTGCTTCTTTGTTGCCAGCGGTGCCCGAACAATATGCGAAGTTCGGTATTCCTGGTAATATACAATTAGCAGATCCCGATTTTCATAAATCTCGAACAATCGATATCCTAATAGGCGCGGATATATTTTGGGATTTATTATGCGAAGGGAATATACGTTTACCTAACGGCCCTTACCTACATAACACACAATTAGGTTGGGTCGTATCAGGTCCTTTAAATATTAAACAAAAAAAAGATTATACAATATGTAATTTTACACAATCAATCAATGAAGATTTCTATGTAGATGACTTGATTACGTGTTCGGATGACAGAACCGAACTTTTTAATTTATGCGAACAAACTTATAATGTCTGTTTGTTTATTTGTTTTGTCACTCGCGCGGTGCATTTGGAACTTGTCAGCGATTTATCCAGTGAAGCGTATATTCTGGCGCTTAAGAGATTCATTTCACGACGCGGTAAACCACACACAATACATTCAGATAACGGTAAAAATTTCGTTGGTACTAGTAATGAATTAAAACATTTTTTACAAGTATTCTCACCTGACTTAACTGATTACGCAGTAAGTAAATCTATTAAATTTAAATTTATACCACCTTATTCACCACATTTTGGAGGTTTATGGGAAAGTGGAGTAAAGTCATGCAAACTTCACCTTACGCGCGTTGTAGGAAATGCACATTTGACTTTTGAACAGTTTTCCACGGTCTTAGCTCAAGTCGAAGCCGTCCTCAACTCCCGTCCTTTATCCCCTCTCTCGTCTGATCCTGTCTACTTCCTCCCTCTCACTCCAGGACATTTCCTAGTTGGCCGACCACTCACTTCACCGGTGTACCAGGACATGCGAGGCGATCCTGGGAGACTTCTCAACCGGTTCCAGCGGGTGGAGCACATCCAACACAACTTCTGGACGAGATGGGCCAAGGAGTACATATCAGAAATGCAAACACGATGCAAATGGAGAGAAAACGTCGACAGCCTTGAACCTAACACTCTTGTGGTAATAAAGGACGACAATCTTCCTCCGCTGAAGTGGTCTCTCGGCAGAATCATCAACACCATCACAGGAAAGGACGGGGTATCGCGCGTGGCAGACATCCAGACGGCGTCGGGTGTCGTGAGACGCAGCTACCCAAAGATATGCCCACTTTTCAATGAAGGCGAGGTTTCATCGATGCTGCGACGAGCTACATGAACCTACCTATCTATCTTCTTGGAACGGGAGCTTCCAAGGCCGGGGGCATGTCGCGGCCACACACAGCAAAAGCATGGAACGGAACGCAATCTCGCGACTTTTTCAAAATGGCGTATATACGCAGAAACACACACCTCTGTAACCGTTCAGCGCCAAGTCACGATTATCATTTTTATTAATACAAGTAATTCAAATTATCAAGATTTTCATTTCGAAACCCATGCAAGGCATCAGCGTCGCCAATCCCCAACTTTTTAATAACTATTTACTATAAAATACTTTAAAAATACAAAGACTATAAATAACTCAATAAAGGCTGAATCGATTTGCTGAAAATTAGTGAAAAGGTAGCTAAGAACCAGTAGAAATAAGAAGGACATAAGATACTTCTGCAGCGGAAAAATATATTATTTACACTAAAAAAGCCACAGGACAAGAGAACCCTACTTTTCATATAAAATAAAAATAAAATACGGAATAAAATAAAACCGAAACAAGAGAACAAAATAATAAAATAAATATAACAACATTATGTAAGTTTATCAGAACAAAACAACAGAACAATATATTAATGTTTTATACCGTGTACAACAATGATTTTATATAGTATAGATTTGTTACAAGCACGCGCATTGTAAAGATTCAAATAAAACCCAATTGTAACATTTAGTTGTCAGTCTGCGTCGAGCGCAATCACGAGCTTGACATGCCGTAGGTTATATTGTGTCCTTGCTAAAACAAATTAAAAATGCCATCGTGTGTGTTTCGGAAGTGTACCAATTACGATGCTAAAGTAAACAAAACACAAGGAATCTCGTATCACATGCGAGTATGCAAAGATACTTAGATTATTTATTTTTCCAAATAATTATAATAATTGAGGCGCGGACATAGATTAGTTAGTGTAGATGCGAATATTGGTGGCGAAGTAAATTCGATGTAAAT
Source organism: Chloroclystis v-ata (assembly GCA_963691955.1). NCBI lineage: Eukaryota > Metazoa > Arthropoda > Insecta > Lepidoptera > Geometridae > Chloroclystis > Chloroclystis v-ata. Next base: position 434,494 of record OY829902.1, on the reverse strand, counting down.
GTAAATTCTGATCGAACATTCAACACATCAGGTACCTATTTTTAATCATCGCGTATATTTGATTAAAACCATAATTCATAAATACACAAATATTCGTCTCTATTCCGCACATAAAAATAACCCCGAATTAAAAAAACTTTTAAAGAGACAGAAAATAAATAAATTAAATCTTTTTGAAGGTATTTAGAAAGTGTATTTTACTAATTTATCATTAATTATTTCAATTGCAATAAATATGATTTACTTTTGTAAGGTGTTTTATTTCTTACCTATTACTATACATTTCACTCAAGTGTCCACTCTACGAATATAAATGTTCCTCTATGAACTAGTAAACATTTGACATCTTATGTCAGTTTTGGATTCGCGGAACAGATTTCAAACTGCAATTACATGAAGGTAACATATCTATACTATATAATATCATTGGTGTACAATAAAATGTACAAGGCTGTAGATATGACAATGACATTCTAACGTTGGTAACCTCTTAAGGGGAGGCCTCTACAAGCCAGCTCCGTAACAGCAATAAAACTAAAATATGCTTATCTTATTGCCCATAACAGTGCCTTAAGTCACTCCGTCGGGGCATTAACGAGTGGCAAATAAATGCAATGAAGCTAAGAGTTGCCTTAACGAGTGTAATAGCGCTATAACTGTACTTAATGATTGTTGTGCCGACTGTAGAGTGGGGGTGAAATAGTGTTATGGCATCGAAATTGCCTGTGTTTTACTGCAGATAGGATAAGGAGGCCTTGAAAAATTATAGTTGAGACTTCATTTCAGAGTATTGCGTGGTTCCGGTTAAGAATAGTTACACTTCTCATAACTTAGTACTAAATCACTTTCCGTGTCGGCCGTTAAACCGGTGCTAAGTGAGAGCAATCGTGACGTGATTTCAAAGCTCGGTTCAAACACTGAAAACACAAAAACGAAGTCCCTGTGTCTATATAAAATGTAGGTATTACCTATCTCATATTGCATTCAATTTATGTGGTTCAAATACTGTACTCTTGTTTGCGTTCCTTGTTGTAAATGTTATTTTAAACCTGTCATACACAACATCAAATTAATTATACAACACAATAACAAAACTATCATCCAATTAGTGCCGGAGCCAACTGCAACAAATTCAGGTTGAGATTATGAGGCGCGGCTGTCAGTTTGCTATCTCTTGTCGTATTTCAATGTCATTTTATTTGTTTCAGGGTTCTTTCTTGAGTTCAAGACAATGTGGTTTTGTTTGTTACTAAGTAGCTATTTAATTAATTAAAGACAGCTACAAAGAACAAAAATCCCATGAAAAACAATAATTACTTAATTCATTACTCAGATTTTTTATAATGAATGCAACATAAAGCAGTTTTCTAGTAGCATTAAAACAAGAATTCTTATATAACTTGGAAGCTTCATTTTTATTGTTCAGACTCGTATTTTGCATAACGCTTGTTTCTGTCACAAAAGCTTGTTTCTTTAAAAATGGAGTTTTACGGGTCCCCGTTGAAAATACAACTCACTCTTTTCAACTTCTCGTCTTTATCTGGCCCATATTTCAACGGAGCAGCTTTATTATGAGTTGAGATTGAGGTGCACCTATTATTCCTTAAGAGCTTAGTGTTGGCTTCCGTTTGCGTAGGCGCTGTCACTTGACATTATAATTTAGAGGTTATGACTCTTATGACTCACTTATGTCATGATTTTCGTGTTTAAATATGGTAGGTACCTTTTTCTGACAGTTTGATGTATTTTCTATTTTACGATTGCTACTTTTTGATTAAAAAAACGTCTAGTCTTCCTAAGTTAATTTAATACTAGAAATAAGGAAAAACTAGCTTTAAATAATTACCTAGGTACTTGATTACATATGGTTCATACTGTTAAACGGCAATGTATTGGTTTTTAAATTATTAACTTAAATAATGTATTTAAGTTCTAAGGAAAATTCTTATTTTTAAAGTTATTTATAAAAGCCTTGTTACGACATCGTCTTAAGTCTATTTTATCCGGCACAGCATTATGATTTATGACGTAATGCTCAATATTCGTGTCGTGACGTGTGCAAATAGTGGTACTACCTTAAGTGTAGTACCTATCCAACCTGTTCACGTGTTTTTATAAGATTATTTATTTATTTATTTATAATTAAATCTTTAAAAGACGTTGTTGTTGCAAACATTTCCGAACTACAGTTCGAAAACTTATCTTCGAATTACTGTTATTTTATCGTAATGCAATGTCGCAGAACCGATAATTTATAACTGCTAAGTGAAACATAAACGATAATGTCAATAGAACAAACACGGGCTCACAATTGTACAAACACTGACCTTACGACTAAAAACGCACTTAAGTCCTTCCTTATTATATCCGAGTTTCCCAAAACAGTGCTCAATGGCGTAAGAAATAAGGACTTAAATGGTATATAGATTTTTTTAGTTGTGTCGTTGTGTGGCGAGGTCTGTGGCGTAGCACAATCCATCATCGGTAAGTGATCGATGTAGGCAGTCCAAATATTTGAATTATTTTGATATCGGGTGCACAGAACAGTGTCGAGGGTTTGCTTCTGAATTATCAAGTTTGGCACAGTTTTTTTAAGTCGTTAAATATAATATATATTTTTTTATTGGTTTTATGTTTTTGGTTATATAATAAATTTTTTTTTATTAATATGATTTATAGCTTTCTAGCCCACTGTTTTGGATTTTATTGTTATGGATTTTCATGATGTTGTCATGGATGAATTGATTTATTACGGGTAAAAAATAAAATTAAAGAAAAAGCGTGAAGACGAATCATACAACACTCAGACAAACACCAACAAACTTTAGCATTTATTTATTGTGACCATAAGTATGTATTATTATTAATTTGTTTAATTTCACGTTAATGAATTCTGGGGCTACGTGACAGATAATGATATTTTATTTTGCTGTCACAATCATATTTTATTGTCAAATCCGAAGTCATGGTTGCCAAAAACAAATAAGGCGGTCGTCACACCTGTCAGTCGCAGGCAAATAAAGGAGCGTTTGTAAATACGCGACCGTCAGTTAATCAAGAGAGGCGTAATTCGATTTTAACTTGGTACCTACCTAACTCTAGATTATGCTTATTTTAACACTCAGAGTTTTTGATATAGACTTTAAAGTATTTACATATGTAAATACTTTAATAAAGTAGCCTTATGTTATAAGGAATTATGCACTGTACCTAGGTATTTTTTAAAAAACATTTGGTTTTATACTGTTAAATAACTATTTTAATTTAATAAAATATATTCTATTCTATTCTATTTGAGCTTTTGTCTTAGCCAACTCGGCTCATTTTGGTTATTCACAAGACATACTTAAATTCGGTATAATAATGTATATGTTACTGTAAAAGCCCGAACTACGGTAAATCTTGAGATTTACCAGTAAAACCTAAGATCTACCAACTCTTATTGGTAAATGTCCGAAAAGGTTTGCGATTCGGTTGGCGATTCGAACTTTTACCACCATTACGTAGGTAAATCTTAGGATTTACATTAATGCACGGTAAATGTTGAAAAACAAAACATGTCATAAACGATTAATTTGGAAAACCAAACTGAAAAAATGAAAACCAATACCGATAAATATTCAAATGTGAAAGTGGGCCAAAATGTAAGTCTGAAAGTTCCTACCTGATGAACTGGCATTATTGCAGTTGTGATAGATGTCTTTTTACCAACTAACTCACTCATTTAATGCTATACAGCGTAAAAGGATAGCAGGCTTCTTGTCCAGGGTTTACTTGAGTAATAACACCATCGTTAGAAGTGTGACAGAAAGATTACTAAACACCAATATGTATAAATGTTGGATAGACATTGCCGCCTGACTTAGGTTCATCAACCTAAAGTAGGTATAGTAAAACCATTTCTAAAATGAACGCCCCTCCACCGAATTCTGTATTTTTTTTTCTGTGTTTTCTGTTTTTCTGTATTTCCTCTCACACGTTGAAATCATCACGGTTTTGTGGAGGGGAGTTCATTTTTAGAATGGTTTTACTATACCTACATGTATACCTATGTATATTTGATTTAATTTTTAAGTTACTTTATATTGTATTATTGTTTATTAGATTTAAGTTGCTATGGATCGTGATCTGAAATAAAGACATTTTATTTATTTATTTTATTTATTTATAGCCCATGATTTAATGATTTAATAATTAACTTTAACGACTAATAGTTCGTTAGACAAGTTCATTAGCAAATATATTTATTTATTTATTTATACTTCTCTATTAGGAATATAACAATTAAATACAAACATAACATGTTTTGTTTTTCAACATTTACCGTGCATTAATGTAAATCTCAACGGGTTGGTCTCAAAATGAACATGGATAAGACGAAAGTCATGTCCAATGTTCATGTAGAGCCTTCCCCTGTTATGGTCGAGAACTCGGCTCTCGAAGTTGTTGACGCGTATGTATACCTAGGACAGACTGTCCAATTAGGTAGGTCCAACTTTGAGAAGGAGGTCACTCGTCGAATCCAACTCGGATGGGCAGCGTTCGGGAAGTTACGCAACGTCTTTTCGTCCAAAATACCTCAGTGTCTCAAGACGAAAGTCTATAATCAATGTGTGTTGCCAGTGATGACTTACGGATCCGAAACGTGGTGCTTCACTATCGGCCTCATGAACAGGCTCAGAGTCGCTCAAAGAGCTATGGAGAGGGCTATGCTCGGGGTTTCTCTACGCGATCGAATCAGAAATGAGGAGATACGTAGAAGAACGCGGGTCACCGACATAGCCCAGCGGATTAGCTCTTTGAAGTGGCAATGGGCTGGCCATATAGCGAGAAGAACGGATGGCCGATGGGGCCGAAAAGTTCTCGAGTGGAGACCACGGATCGGAAAACGCAGCGTCGGACGTCCACCAACAAGATGGACAGATGATCTGATCAAAGCTGCCGGTTCACGGTGGATGCAAGCTGCATCCGACCGAAACAACTGGAGATGTTTAAGGGAGGCCTATGTCCAGCAGTGGACGTCCGATGGCTGAAATGATGATGATGATGAATGTAAATCTTAAGATTTACCAACGTAATGGGTGGTAAAAGTTCGAATCGCAAACCTTTTCGGACATTTACCAATAAGAGTTGGTAGATCTTAGGTTTTACTGGTATATCTTAAGATTTACTGCATTTCGGGCTTTTACAGTAACATATACATACATGAGCTCTTTGAACGTTTAAAAAGATGTATGAACAATTGCTCTGAAAGCGCGCTGGATATCACCACTCTTATGGCCAGATATGATTCTGTCACTCCTATGTTGACTCAACAAATTGGCTTTAGCAATGAATTTTAAAAATATTATGTTAGCTGATAACACATATTTGATTTAGATTACGAACGATAGTATTAGTGTTATAGTGTTAGATATGGCAGGGCCTAGTACATCCTTACTAATATTATAAGATTAATTAATATTAAAGTTAAGATTCATTATTTTTCGACGGTATAAATTTTACCAATTGTTGCGCCCGTACTATAAACTACCATTCAATAATAAATAATATTATCAACGCGTAAGTTTTTGTGTAAAATAATGTAGTTTTGTTAGGTCAGTGACCTATATTAATTGTAAAGTTTCATTCAAATCCATGGATTTTTTTAGAGTTATTAGAAAACCATTATGTTATGTTACTTTTTACGGAAAGCTAAACTACCTAATAAGTTAAGTAGAAGTCAGAGAATTTAGTGGTCCGACGGTCTGTCTGTCTGTCATCGCGTGATGGATGCGAGAGACGATCGTCCATCTCAGTACTATATCTCTTGTACTCAATAGATAGAACACAGAAAGATTTAGTGATTTAACACATTGGTTTACTTATATGCAATGGAAATTATTAACCTACAGAACACTGCAATGTAGATTTAAGGTTTGCATCTAAAATAACTTAAATATTACAAAATACGATTACCATTGTTAGGACTTAGAATAGGTAACATAAAATACCATGATTCAAATGTTTATGAATTTTCCGATAGTTCGTCCTACATACTATTATTTTGGAATAAAAATTGGTAAGAGTAATACTCATAATTATTAAGCAAAATTTAGGTACAGCTCAAAATTTCGAATATATCCGATACCTTATCCTCATACAAATTAAAATCTGAAGGCAAAATGATAGATGGCGATTCGCTAGCTTTAAAACAAGCTTTTCGCTAGCTGCAGTGTCCAAATTAAAATGATCCAATAAACCAATAAACGCATCACAATTTACTCCAATTGGCAGGCTTGTGACGCGCATCACAACATAACCGTCAATAAATTTAATTGGCGAAATCGTCCGCTGACGTCACCTGTCAGCTGTCAGCTGTCAGCGGTGGCAGCGTGATGAATGGCGGTCGTTAATCACGGCGGGTCATCAGTCATAGGGTGAGTGAATCGGAAGGTGAAGTGGCAAGTCTTGCAGTGATGGAGGGATTATGAATTACGTTGGGGTGTAATTCATTTTGGTGTGATGAAAGTTGCGTTTGTTTTGGTGAACCGCCTGATTCTTTAGAGGCTTTTGTTTTGATACGTAAATAAATAAATAGGTGCGTCTGAAAGTGTATTCAACATAAATACGTTTTGTAAAGTTATTGTCTAACTGAATTAATATTAAGTACTTATATCAGATATCTAGCACCCGTAGCACAAGCTTAGAGCTTACCGCAGGGCTGGTGATGTTGCAGTGTTTATTGTCCAAACATTATTATTTATTTATTTTTTTGAATTAAGAAAAAGATCCGTATTGATTCTTAGACATTGTACCTAAGCTAATAAAATAACAGCAAAACATTTTTATTGTGAATTTAAATTATATTTAGGTAAATGAAAAACATGAATAAATTATGCTTTTCCTAGAATCAACCAATTCAATCCTATTTTCAATTCTTGACAATAAATACTATTGAAAGTCATCATAGAAATAAAACAAAAAATTAAAAGTTCATAAATAATAGATTCATTTTTTTCGTGTCTGAAAACAACAGGTTCAACAAGTGAACTTGGCACTAATGCCCGCGTCACGACACTGACGCGAGCTGTCACTGAGATGTCAAAACCCGATGCGACAACAAAAGAAATGTCATTCGACGCGTGAACTCCAGTCGCAGCTGGCTTATTTCCAGACTGATTGTTAGGTAAAGGTTATGTCACTTTGAAACGCTTGAACTTAGAAAACAAAGATAGAATACGTTTTTGTCTATATTGTTTTTTTACTCGTAGTACCTGTAATCATCATGACAATCAGTCTTGCTTGCTTGGTGATTGCAGTAAGTTGATGCAATACACAAAACGACGTTTCTACCCGTTTTCTAGTACCTAGGTTTTAAATGTTTTGACAATAATCGCCATAAATGAGTAGTGGTACTAATTTTATACCAGTAAAGGTTTAAAGTGTTCTAGATCACCTAAATAAGGATAAAATTAGGATGAAAATTATCTATAATCCACAATAACCAGAATGTTACCTAACTAGGTACTGTTCCCTGAAAATGTTAATGCATACGAGCCTAAACATGGGCTTGGCAGCTTCTAAGGTATTACCACTCTAACGGCTCAGACATTCGCCCAGATAAGGAACATGAGCTCAAAGCTTTGACAGTTCCGAATGCAGTCTCGACGTCATTATCACGACATAATACGTGTTCCAATGCGCCGAGATACCACCCTAATTGACACGTCTCGCAGTGAATATAGCGATGGGGTGTTGTCGATGCTTGGCAATTGTACCAGTTAAAACTAAGTACTAACAAAAAAATAAAGACGATCCACTTATGTTGAAATTTCTGGGTGTTATTCTGATGGTCGACCGCAATAAATGGAAATCATTAAGGGAGGCCTATGTCCAGCAGTGGGCGTCCAATGGCTGACATGATGATGATGATGATGATGATTCTGATGGTACTGGTGTATATGCGATTACTATTCTCATTTCAGCAACCAATTAAAAATAATAATAGAGGATGTACATTTTTCTGTAGGTTTCATGAAATTTTGAGAAAACAATTGGCTTGATCGTTTAGTTGTTTAGTTTAAATCTTTACATAACCATAATATTGTACAGTATGAAAGTTATTTCAGTGTACAAAACTGACAAAAGTTTATTTTTTTGATCAACTTCTTCACAAAAGGCGCATGCCCAAATACAATTATAAACCGAGTTTAAATCGAGCTATAAAGACTGCATGGTCGATGTGCTCCCGTCCCTACGCTGACAGGCGGAAGGCGCAGACGGAAGTAATGGCGCTGCCGTCGCGCGGACTGTCACAGTCGTGTCGCTTGTTACTTGTCGGTATGTGCCTTCCACTTCTGACCTCTTGTTCACACTTTCAAATGGTATCTAGTAAAGCCTTGTTTATTTTTTTGTTTAAGAGCGAGTATGCAGTGAAAATCGCGGCAGAAACGACTACGAGAGTTGACAACAGCGACCGCGTGCCCCGCGTGGCGCTGGCATATCGAAAATATTACGCGCAGCGCTAACCAGAATTAGTTGTGTAGCCTACAATCATAGATAAACCCCACTAGATACCGCATGACAAGCGACGACCGCGCGCCAAACATATGGTTAAATCAACCATTATGAAAAGCCCCGCCTCGAAACACGGCTTTAGTTGCGACCAAGTGTCAGGCCCGTGAACTTCATATACGTTTCTATAGTCTAACGCAAGTGAAGAGGTCAGCATAATAATGGCTACTCGTACAAAGGATGTTCACTTGTCTCTTTTCCGCATTGCGCTTATTGCACTCGTTGTCCTTCTCGGCGAAAGCACGTGTAACGTTAGTGATGTAAATTCTAATCGATATCGTTAAAAATGATAGACGACGTATTATATAAGCGGGTCTCTCGGTATTATTGTATGTAAAAATAAATAAGTTATCCATAAACCGTTTAAATATGTTTATTACTTACTCACTCAGTCAAATGAATTATTTGTGATAAATTTTTCTAATATTATTTTTAAATTTTTAAGTTCTACAGGTTTTTGTGTATACCAAAAATAAATACATATCTACCTACCTACATGATGCTATTTGCTACAACGCCTTTGTTCCAGTCCCCGCAATCCGCATCTTCCTCCAATTTAGGTACGTTTGAATCGGAACAAAAGTATTCTGTTTTTTAATGTAATCTAGTTTGGGTGATCTGTGCATACAATAGACACTATTATTGTAATCTGAAGCAATGCGTCAAATTTTTACACGTCAAATAATATATACAAAATTCAAATGCGAAAGTAACTCGGTCTGTCTGTCTGTTACGCTTTCCCGCACCGATTTTGATGAAATTTTGCACATACAATCTTTAGACCCTGAGAAAGAACAGACTTTTTACCGCTGAAAAATACATGTTTCCGCGGGAAAATATATGCTTACGCGGGAAAATTCGATTTAGATGAAATTTAGTATTGAGATAGTTGCAAATAAAAGTATATGGCGATAGACTTTCTTCCGCGGAAAAATACATGCTTCCGCAGGAAAAGATAATAATGCTTACGCAAGAAAATTTGATTTGGATGAAATTTAGTATGGAGATACATAGTTGCAAATAAAAGTATACGGCGAGCAGAAGTCGCGCGGGGGCAGCTAGTTATAAATGACAAACTACTTATAAAATTGGTTTCGGCACAGAATATTATTAGTTAGTACGGCGCACGGAGAAAATTGTCATAGGTCCGTCCAGCACAACGTCTCGCCCCGCACTGAATTGAAGGGCCCGCGAAGGGGAAGATCGCGCATTGCGTGTGTCGTTTTACGTAAAAAATTCGTTAAAAATCGCTGGGATTTTTTTTCGAAAAAGTAAGCTCAGGAGATGATTGGTATTCTTTTATTCTATATGGTGATGAAAATTAAAAAATCTTATGATTAATAGATTAGGATTTAAACGGTTCTTGCTGAAAAAGTAGACGGTATTTTACACTATTATTTCAGGTACTTAAAATAAAAAAAATAAAATTTCGGCCTCAAGAGATGATGCCTTATATGGCATAGATTATTGTGTAATTTTTTCAAAGCAATTCCGTTAAAGAACAAGGAAATAAATGGTTTCTGCTGAACCCAAATTTACCAAATTCACGCATATCTACGCCTTAAATTATTGTTTGCGTCAGCGATTGTAATCTTATGATTTTCGAGAGGATATAAATAAAGCACTATATCCTCTTGAAAAGCATAATGACTATGGTTTGATACATTATCTACCTCTGTGGCGCAATGGACGAAGGTCTGCCTGTGACGCAATAGGTTGCGAGTTCCTTAAAGATTTTAAAGATCACTTGGACAAGTCAATAAATACAATACATTCGATTCCCACCTCGGGACAAACGACCTAAGTTATTATGTGTTTTTCTAGGTTTTATGTTTCCTAATCAATTTCAGGTTCAATGATATTATACAAAACACACATGTAAAAATGAAGATTAAAATGTTTATATTAAGTGTGTCAAAACGAGATCAAAATATAGCAAAAAAGAAAATTACGCAGCCGACCAATTTAATAAATGAATGCCGACACTTTTACCATAGGGCTATTTTAGATGTAGGTATAAAGATTTGAGCACTATAATTGATGTATTTACATGAATGCAAAATTGTGTTATCTTATGCAACGTATTTTCAGTAAAAAAAAATATTATTATTTATTTCGTTGCAAATAATAATATAAATAATTAGCATTTCCTGACAGCTATTTCACTGTCATCGTTCATTCTGATAGATGCAATGATTTTATATAGTATAGATTTGTTACAAGCACGAGCGTTGTAAAGACTCAAATAAAACCCAATTGTAACTTTTAGTTGTCAGTCTGCATCGAGCGCAATCACGAGCTTGACATGCCGTGGGTTATTGTGTCCTTGCTAAAACAAATTAAAAATGCCATCGTGTGTGTTTCGGAAGTGTACCAATTACGATGCTAAAGTAAACCAAACACAAGGAATCTCGTATCACATGCGAGTATGCAAAGATACTTAGATTATTTATTTTTCCAAATAATTATAATAATTGAGGCGCGGACATAGATTAGTTAGTGTAGATGCGAATATTGATGGCGATGTAAATTCGATGTAAATGTAAATTGTGATCGAACATTCAACACATCAGGTACCTATTTTTAATCATCGCGTATATTTGATTAAAACCATAATTCATAAATACACAAATATTCGTCTCCATTCCGCACATAAAAATAACCCTGAATTAAAAAAACTTTTAAAGAGACAGAAAAGAAATAAATTAAATCTTTTTGAAGGTATTTAGAAAGTGTATTTTACTAATTTATCATTAATTATTTCAATTTCAATAAATATGATTTTTGTAAGGTGTTTTATTTCTTTTATTTGTTTCGGGTGTCTGGGTGTTATTGTATGTATAATAAAAAATATCTATCTATGTATGTATATTATATTAAGTATATCAGAAATCTAGCACCCGTAACACAAGCTTTGAGCTTACCACGGGGCTAGATGTCGTTGTGTAAATTGTCCAGCAATATTTATTTTTATTTATTTTATTTACCTATTACTATACATTTCACTCAAGTGTCGACTCTACGAATATAAATGTTACTCTATGAACTAGTAAACATTTGACATCTTATGTCAGTTTTGGATTCGCGGAACAGATTTCAAACTGCAATTACATGAAGGTAACATATCTATACTATATAAAATCATTGGATAGATGACTCTCGGAGACTTCTCGTATTGACAGTTTAATGAAAACTTTGAAGTAATGATTTATCTTACCATTGTTCTTGCTAACGAGGAATTCGGTTATTAACGTCAATCAAAAACAATAGGAAAACCTTTTGTTTATATTATTATATTTTCATCATCATTACAATACATTATTACATTTCACTACCTACTGGACACGGATTTGTTCAATAAAACTTTTATAGGTAACTCTAATAAAAAAATAATTTGCTGAAAAATAATAATTTGTCTGAAAATTACCAAAACTGGTTTTCTTTATAATTAGCTCAATCAGGCGTTGCTGATAGCGGTAAGTTGATAAACTACACAGAACACTTTTACCGCCCTTAATCTGGTTGCTACCTATACAACATTTTATTAGAAATCATGATTTGTCGTCAGTACTTGGACTATAAATACTTCTTTTAATCATAAATCATAGTCAATATACCTCAAAGCACAACAACTCACTCGACAATTATCAGTTGACATATTTATCAGCTACAAAATTAAAGCCACTAACCTCATAAACCCCCTCGGTAATGCCTGCATAAATATCACGCTAACACAAAACCATTTAATCCCTCCGGTCACGAACCTATCGCATGTCAATCAATAGCTGTCAGATTATCTCATTAAACGATTTACAAGCGTTTGCATAATGACATCCGCTGGCATTGTCAGATACTTCAAGCTGTCAGCGGACAATGGAAATTGATCCTTGCGTCCCTGTCATACGGATCATGGAGTTCGCGGACAGAGTTATAATGAGGTGAGTCGTTATTTCAGTTTTATGCGTGAGGCATAGGGTTGGGATTTGCTTGCGTGGTTTTCGCAATTAGCTAATTACGGTCGCGGACGGGTGACAGAGACAAGACAGCGTGACATGTGTCAGGGTGACGTTGACACTGACAGCGACGGACGGAGCGACAACTTTCCATGTCTGTCCGAACAGAAAACAGTTGGAAAGTTTGTTTTGTGATGGCGGTCTCAATTATTTGTTTAGGATTGTGAATGGAATTGATGTTAGGAAAGCAAAAGCTTGAGTCTCTGAAATATCTGAGGCTTTAAAGTTTCAGTTGCGTTTTGAAATTTTGTAATCAATTGACTATTACCTACCTAATTATGATCTATTTTACCTACTCGTATTATAATGGGTAACATTATGATGACTTATTAATTAAAACTTTAATGCTTTATGATACTTAGTGAGTAACTATAGATTCACAATTTCATATTTTAGTGAATTCACCTAGAATTTAAACAAATGGTTTCAAATAATTCTTAACTAACATTCAAACATTAACAAAACATTGTTTTCACAATCCCTACTTGTAAGTAATCAAAATGGCTGCCACAGTCATAGCTGATTTCCCTCCCGCGTCGAAATAAGTCGAGTCGAAGATTGCACAAGTCGGTGCCGCGACGGTGTAAATCCGACGGAATTCCCGACAAATAGCGCCGCATAATAAGCTGCCAAGCTTTCAACGCTGGAAAACCGTGAGGGCTCAGCTAGTACTCAGACAGCCTTTTTCTGTTACATAAATTAGCAAGAGTTTTTATTTTGAATGATACGATAATATTCTACATATTCTGATACATTATATTCTAAGTAAACATTTGAAATATAATTTGCAGCTGTCAAACCATGATATTAGGGAAGACCTAGGGCATTATCAGATTGGATTAGGGTTACCTGAAACTAAATCCATGAACTATAGTTTTCCACGCAAAAAGTGTCTGATTTATCATAAAAGTAAGCATCACGTCGTCTTTTCGTTAAGTTTTGGTATCTAAAGTTTTTTTAGTGGACTATCTCTTTATTTGCAAACATTTCAGTACACTCCGACATTCCCTAAACGAATGTCGTGTACGTCTTTACTAACTATTCATTACTCTGTGCCGCTGTCGCTATTAATATTGCTGTCTGCAAGTACTGTCAGTGACGAAAGTAGATTAACATAGATATGTACGGACAGTGCAATAAAATGCTTGTTTAATGAAATATTACAGGCTAATTTAACTAAGAACATGTTTGTTGCAATATTTCTATAGTATTGTATGTCAAACATGATAGCTTTACTACGAACGGTGACCATCAAGATGGACATGATTTTTTTGAAGGCTTTATCAGCATCATTTACATCAACTTTAGTTAAAAAAAAACAAGACAATTTTTTTTTAACTTTGCCTATTTGTATCTCCTCATAATTATCATTGACATAAAACCGAATAATAAAACCACCAAAAAAATTGTATCTTTAGTTTGCTTTGATTTTTCTCTGTCATTAATTTAATTTGTTTGTTTGGGAATCTATTTAATATTTTTAAAATTATTTTTACAGTAACCGTACTTACTAACAGCTCTCTACTCTACAACTGCTATTAATATTACCATCTGACAGTACAAGTGGCGGCCATTGTTAGTACTTTTGACATTAACAGTTGTGCCAAATAAAGCTGTCAAGTCAAATGACGCGCGCCATTTGTTTTCGTTAATCACGTTGTTTTTGCTGAGGGCACTCTTTATGATAGGGTAATTTGGAGAACACTTAATATTTCTTGCTGTGTCTTTTACTGGGTTGATGTTTCCACCTTAAATTGCGGCTTTCGTTAAAATTATTGTTTTTTTTTGTTGTTGGACATAATTATTATGTGGATATACCTAAATAAAATAGCCTTCCTGATATTAGTGCGTTAAAACTAACAACCAAAAATACTTTACAGCCATATAATATTAGTATACCTAGATTCTGTTTGATTCTACTATTATAATGTTGTGGGGCGTGATAATGGACTTTTCCGATAATGTGATGCAAGCTTCATAACACAGGAAATTAATAAGGGAGGCCTATGTCCAGCAGTGGCCGTCCGACTGCTGAAATAAACGATTAAATTAATTGTTCACAAAATAGTCGGCTAACCGTCAAAATATCCGCTACAGCTACAAGTCACGCACAATCAGAAATCTAGCACCCGTAACACAAGCGTCGAGCTTATCACGGGGCTCGACATCTAGCCTGTGTTAAATTGTCCAGTAATGTTTATTTATTTATTAGTCACGCTTCATCTATCAGCTTCAATCGCATCTTGCATCCATCGGCACCGCATCCATGCATCCATCATCAAGATGTCATCCGCTCGATGTCTCTGGCGCTCCCACTCACAATCCGCACAGTCCACACATACCAAAGCACTGCGTTGTCTCTAATGTATGTGCGGTATTCAATTGATCAACTCTAAATAAATCTACCTACCATACATTTGTCATGTTCCGTACCGTCGACACATCGTTTTACTTTAATCATAAATCCTGGTTTAGCTGTTTAGATTATAAGTACCTCAGTTGTATTTATTATACTTACCTACCACAAACACATTTGTTTGGCAAACACATTCGTTCATAGTTATGATGAAAATAATCAAATTGAAATTAATCAGTCAATTTTATTTTCATGGTGCGTATATTTTTTTCTTTTATATTTCAAATCTAAGACATGTTTAAAATTTAGATCTTCTAATTCTTAGATCAAGATACTTTGATAAGTAAATAAAGTGATTTAAACAAGGACATCAGATCAGATTTTTAATAGATACAACAGTTACGTAGACAATTAATTGAATTATTGATTTATTATAATTATCGAATCAATTGTAATCGAATAATCAATCATCGATAATTGATCAGATTAAATCAGCAAGTCATGCATGCACGCGGTGATATGACGTTCGTAATACGTTAATGTGTGTAAATTATTTCGATATGGTAACAAAATTAGTTTTAAAAGTATTCCAAGTAAAATCTATCAACTGAATTGTGATGGATCTGATGATTGGGAGACTGAGAGATTGATTTGGGGCCAGAAACAATTAAAAAATATTCGGTTTCAACACGTAAAAACAATCAAAATAGCATAACGAACAATTCCCCTGTAGGTATAGAGGATGTCTAATTGAATAAGAAACATCTGCCTTTGCAGGTTTATAATCCTAGAATGCCCTCGCTTGCCAGGAGTATCAGCACAATAAAATTAAATGTTTAAGATGTCGATGTGAGGTCATCCCGTGAAGCATTTGAAACCTCTAGGAGGATTCCTCTAGGAGATTCATCATCACTCAACATTATTAACTATACAGTCAAAAGAAGTAATAGGGAAATCTCTATTATTTGAGGGAGGATTTGACCGTCTGATCTAAAACACACAAACACGAATCAAAACACCCAAGCAAAAACACTGAGTGGACTACCCGCAAAAAGCCCGTGCGAGTAGTCCGCAACTCAGAGAATAAGAGCGACGGAACGGAGTCGTCAATCATCTGCACGCATTAATCTTACGAAGACAAGTTGATAGATCATCGCGTCGCTGCCACGGAGTAGGACCGTGTTTGATGCGATGTGGTATAAACACACGCTCTCATCGTTATCAAACAACCTTTATTTTGTCTCACTACTGAGCATGACATTGATTTCGCTCTTGACAAGAGAATAGACTAAGTGCGGGATGGTGAATGTAACATGTATTTTAAATTTACTCTCAGAAAATGGCTAGTTAGTAAGGTATTTTATGATTTAAAAGAATTCTTTGAACAGTCTGTCTCTGACGCTTTCACGGCTAAACCTCTGAACCGATTTTGATGAAATTTGGTACAGACAATCTTTAGACCCTGAGAAAGAACATAGGCTACTTTTTATTTCTACGCGGGCGAAGCCGCTGGCGGAAGCTAGTAAAAATATAAAGCATAAATCTTTAAATCTACGAGTACCTATGATATAATTTGAGTATTATACGTTTACACCCACAATACCACCTCCTCCACCCTTCCCAACTCCGTACTAAGCCCTCGAGCTCGCAGGTAATAAATCGCGTTAAACAAGTAGGTTGGGCCGTTTTATCAAAGTCAATCGCTATCACGCGCTGAGTAATTACCGCGGTTTGTTTTATATCGCGTCCCGACTGCGACACGATCGGCTACAACTTAGAGAACAGCTCTATGACATAATTGCTTCGGGGTAGAGCTTTTATTGTTTTGTATTTGTACAGCAAAAAGCAAATGCTGTAGATTTGAGGTAGTGGAGTTGAAAGTGCAAAGTTTTAATCAAGTTTTTGAATAAAATAACCAAAATTAATATGTCAAAGACATCTCATCATTAATAATCTCTACCTCTATATAATCCCTACCAGTAAGTACTTGTAATTGTCTGATGATGTCAAATTGTATATCTTAAACTGATTAAATAACAAACCATTTTTCTAATTAGAAGCAAATAAATGACTTCAGACTTCGATATAATAACTGCACTTATCTTGCTAAAAATATCAAAACTTAAATTTATAAAATCTACTTATGTAAATATTTAGTAATTAACAAAATAAAAACCACACTCCACAATTAACAAATCAATCACTTTGACTTACAAAACTACTATCTACAGGAAGTTCAAAGATTCATTAAGCGCAGCCCACACCGTCAATCAGGCCATTAATCATCGGAATAAATGAAAAACGCCACAAAAAGCGCAATCTTCACATTACACAAGATGGCGCGTGATTGATGGTTCTGTGATCACGTGGTCGTGAATGGCATAGATTAAGTATATTTTGTTATCTATGGCGGATTAGCTCGTTGAAAGATAGAACGGATTGTCGATGGAGCTGACGTCCAAATTAATGCATTATGTAAAAATAAAATAAAAATTATTTAGTTAATAGTGCGGGTTCATCGTGGATGCGAGTTGCCTCCGACTGATGTAACTAGACATTTCTAAGGGACACCTATGTGTAGAGTGTTAATGATCTCTTGTAACTAATTATATTATTAGTATCCACCACTGCACAACAGTACTCACCCACCTCAGATTTTGTTCTATGTAAGGGTAACACCACAAATTTTGCGCTATCTTAAATTATTATTAATATTTTTATTATTTTTAGTTAGGTACCTACCTATAATCCTCCTATGTAGGTCCGAATTAACCATTATAAAAGTCCTTAAATTGCAAAAAACTCTTAAGAGGCCTTTTACGTGAAATCGCGAAATTGTTCAGTTTTCTCGTCCTAATTCTATGGTTTGCGTTAGTTGTTTGATATTACAATTACATCTTTATAATAGTTCGTTTTCTCCTCTACAAAAGTAGTAAGAAACATTTTAGATAACTTGTTTATATATTGAGTAATAATCATTCTCCGGATACATGTTTCGTAAAAAACGCTCGAAGACCTGTTTTCTCAGCTCTTATTTGTAGATTCTAATGAATATGGGCGATCAAACTATTTTTTATTATGTTACGTATATCCTATTCTTCATTAAGAGTAGAGTACATTTTCGTTAAAATTTATTCTAAAGATATACCGAATTTAATATCGTCCGAAAATGCTTCGAAACAAACCTCAATAACTCCGAAGTTCTAAATCAATGGGACGTCATATTTATATCAAAATATTTATCAACATTTGCTTAAACTATGATATTAATTTTAATTTGTAGAACGGTTTTGGTAATTTTTTATGAATAAAATAAAACTACCATAATTTAGTAGTTTTTTCATTCAGCCGGCTTTTTCCATTTAGTACCGCGCGAGCGCTTGTCGAGGTCGGACCTATGTCGGTTGTTCTTGAATAAAATATAGAAATATTTCGTAAAATGTCAGTGTGTGGGACTGTCAATTGCTGTAAAAACGCTGTTAGTGTGCGTGTATGTGTTATTGCGATACTACGACCGACATAAGTTGATCCGTTGATAACGATCAATTGTTATTTTTATTGATAACGGTCAATTGTTGTTGTTGCTGGCCTAAGAATTGTACCAAATGTTGCTGGCCTAAGAATTGTACCACATCATTGTCATCTTGTTTAACCTTATTTATTTGGAGGTTATGCTGTAGGATGTGGATTGTATATCTAAAGTTATCTATCCTAATTAAAAAACAACAAGGCAACTTTTTTTGGTGAAACCGTCCAACGACTAAATGTAATTATGCCTATGATTTTTTTAGATTATGACTAACTTGCCGACCCGCCGACAGCTGCGCTTGCGTTTTTACGTTATTTACTAGTTTATGTTTTATAGCCTTTTTCGATCATTTTACTATCCAATACTGAAATCATATTTTAAATCGGACCCGCGGTTCCTGAGTAGCACGTTCAAACAAATAAACAAGCAATCTCCTCAGCTTGATAATTGTAGTATAGATTTCCATAATATTTATTACAAAGAAAATATTCCGTAATTTTTTGTTCTTATTTTTACCGAGTATCCAATATGTAAACAATAAATAATGTACCTTTCTAATAAATATATTATTTATTGTAAACATTAAATATGTATAGTAAAACCATTCTAAAAATGAACTTCCCTCCACAAAACCGTGATGATTTCAACGTGTGAGAGGAAATACAGAAAAACAGAATACACAGAAAAAAAAATATAGAATTCGGTAGAGGGGCGTTCATTTTAGAAATGGTTTTACTATACCTTTCTAATAAATACAGGGCGTCCCAAAGTTATGGGCCATGGAGGGGAAGTACCTTAAATATCGTAGATAGTGAATTTTGCTCAAACAAGACTTCATTTTATTTTTAAGTTAGTAATTCTGCATTCATTGATTTTCTAAAAATTACTTGCTTTGTCTGGGAATCGAACCGACTTACATGTAGAAAAAAAATACTCGATTTTTATGATACCAATCGAATGAATAGCTAAAAAATAATAACTCTGCTTAAGTAACATAGTATTTTAAAAAGGAAAGGAACAACGTGAAATTCATTATTTGAATCAAATAAAAAACATGAAACATTTTTTTTTGTAAATTAATTAATTAAATTACTTTTTAAAATAAAATGAAGTCTTCTTTGAGCAAAATTCACTATCAACGATATATATGGTACTTCCCCTTCATGGCCCATAATTTTGGGACGCCCTGTATATAAAATAACACCCCTATTCACGTTCCCACTGCTGGGATAGGGACTTCTCTCTTGACGAGATAGATTAGGCCTTAATTCACCACGCTGGCCAAGTGCGGGTTGTTTTTTTTTTAATATATAAATGAAATTGTTCAGTGCTAAATCTTATGTTTGCAAGGAAAATTTAGTTCCGAATAATTTAACTAGATGTCGCTAGTCAAAACGTGCGAGCTCTAGATCGCGCTGACGAAAACTTGCGGGTTCTAACGACGTCGCACTAATGTTTTTGTGAAATTGGAATTAATACAAGAACCTTTACCTTGAATTCTATCGTTTCATTACGACCCTCCCCCCAAACCGAGTGGCACCTTGTTCATGGTCCTATCGAGCCGGAAGAAAGTTCCGATTTTTTGTCTCTTGGCGCAGAGCGTGGCTACTCCACGGCGCGCCCTCTATAGACGCTTGCGTCCATAGAGAGAGAGAGACCATACTGTAGCAGATCAGTACTCATGAGCGTGTGAGTACTGAAGTGATAAGGAGTGAGTGTGTGTTCGGGTACGCGACCGCCACCGTGTGAGTGACGTCATCTGACGTCTCCACGGAGTCAACATCACCACGAGAGGGCGTGCGAGAGCGCCGCGAGCGAGAAAGCCGCAGCCAAGCCGAGCGCCATAGCCAATCGGGTGGCGCCGCAGCGTGGGTGTCGTCACAGGAGTGACAACAAAGCAGCTGGCGTCTTTGACGTCACGGCCAGCTGAGGTTGACAAGTGGGTTACGAGTGAAAATAGTGAGTACAATTGTGATTTATTACTTGAAGATTAAAGTCCAGTTTAGTGAAAATTTAAAGTTGGAACATAGAAGAAATTTGGAAGAATCGAATCTTGGACTTTAATTAATTTTAATGCATGCTAGTTAGACTTAGAATAATTTCGCTAATTTGTCACCTACGGGGAACCTACGCCCAATTTTCCTTAGAAAGTTCAAACACTTAGAAAATTTTGAAGATTTTTAGACTTGTAATATTTTTTGAAATTAATTATTTAGGACTTAGAATAGTTTCGCTAATTTGTAACCAACGGGGAACCTACGCCCAATTTTCCTTAGAAAGTTCAAACACTTAGAAAATTTGAAGACTTTTAGACTTGTAAAATTTTTGTAACTTTTTTGGACTTAGAAAAATTTGGGTATTAGGCGGAACTAAACGTTTATAGTAATTTGTCGAGTCATTAAATTTAGAAGTTTGAACTTAGAATATTTGGGAAACAAAATTGTGAAGTTTAATTTTATTTGTGATCGTGTGTTGTTTAATTAAGTACTCAAGATGGCATCTGCAATCAAAAGCCAAATAATGTACAAATTATCATTTGAAAAATCGTACAGCAACTTTAAGAAGTCTCCAAAAGATAGGCTTACTAAGGAGTCTTATTTGTTAACGCGTATCGATTCATTAGAAGACAAGTGGCGATTGTTTGCAGATACTCATGCAAAAATTATTATGAGTGGTGAGGACTTAAGTTTGACAGCTTACGGTAAAGACAATGTTTTTGAAGAAGTGGAGGAACTGTACATAGATTACAAGGCTGATCTTCGTGAAGCCTTAGGGGCTTTAAAGTCAATTGACTCACATGGTACATGTACTGTTCCTACGGGCGAAATGAATGTTAAGCTGCCCATGATTTCCATCCCCACTTTTTCGGGTTCATATGCGGAATGGACAACATTTAAGGATTTGTTTATTTCGTTGGTTCATAACAATGCTTCAATAGACAACGTGCAAAAAATGCATTATTTGAAAAGTCATCTTGCCGGAGAAGCTGAGCAACTGTTAAGGCAAGTGCCCATCACAGCTGCCAACTATCAAGAATCGTGGTCAACCTTAAACAAGAGGTATAATAATAAAAAGTTTTTGGTAAACAATCTGTTGAAGCGTTTTATGGACCAACCCAGAATCGGAACTGAGTCGTGCAGTGCCATCAAAGACATGTTAGATACCACAAACGATGCACTGAATGGTTTGAAGAATTTGGGAATTGATGTAAGTACATGGGATGTTTTGATCATCTATGTAGTCTGTTCAAGGTTGGATTCAGCATCACGTAAGGAATGGGAATCCAATATTAGCACCTCCGACCAACTGCCAACTTTGAACCAACTGCGAGATTTTTTAGAATCGAAATTTAGAGCACTTGAATTTCTAGAAATTACCCCCAAACCAAATTCCTCAAAGCATACAAGAGTAATGCACGCGACTTCTGTTGTTAGTAACGCTGATTCTGGACCTAAGTCAAATTGTCCATGTTGTAAAGGTAGCGATCACAAATTATATAATTGCAAAGTGTTTTCACAATTGAACTATCAGCAAAGATTTGAGCTCGTTAAAGCAAATCATTTGTGTTATAATTGTATGGGTAGAGATCACTTTGTCTATACATGCCGAGCGTTTTCTAGGTGTCAAATATGTAAATCGAAACATCACTCGCTGCTCCATTCTCCCAGTCAGAAAGATGAAAACAAACAAATTGAGGATGCCAAAGACCAAGCAAAGGAGGTGGACGATAGGTCCGACGTAAAGGTTCATTTTTCCCACACGAAGGGAAACATCAAACAGGTTCTGTTGGCGACGGCGATAGTGAGGGCTCAAGCAGCCAACGGAAGCGTTGGACTGTTTAGAGCTATGGTGGATCAGGGCTCTCAAGCGTCGTTTGTCACGGAATCAGCAGTACAAGCACTGGGATTACAGAAAATTTCCGGTGTGAAGAACATCTCGGGGTTAGGCGGCGGAAGTTCCGGTATTTCATCGAAGTACATGGTAAGGCTGAATCTCCAATCGCGGATTGACCCCAGTTATCAACTGCAAGTAAGAGCACATGTTTTAGGTGCAATCACAGGTCTCCTTCCAGGAGAGCTGGTAGAGTACGTGGACTGGCCAGAGCTTGCTAATCTCACTCTGGCAGACCCACAGTATAACACGCCCGGTAGAATTGACATTCTGCTAGGGGCGGACGTGTATGGACAGATTATTCGGGAGGGGTTGATCAAGGGTCCAACTGGCACGCCGACAGCGCAGTGCACAGCGTTGGGCTGGATCTTATCAGGTCCAACACATCAGACTTTCGAAGCTGATGGTGATCAACATTGCTACCATAATCTGGTCTATTCACATTTAAGCACGGACAAGTTGCTCAAACAACTTGAGTCCGACTCTGTAGGTGTGAAAAGTCTCACCGAGGAGAAACAGCGTGGTGTGAAGGTGTATAGCGACAAGAATCGTCGAGACACTTCAGGACGCTGTAAAGTAAAGCCGCCGGTTCAACAGTCCGATCATCAGTGTAAAGGTAAGTATGGGAACTCTAGAGCAATTTCACTTCAACGATTTCAACCTGTTGAAAATCGTTTCAAGAAAACCGCTGACCTCGGAGCACGAAACAGCGAAGTCAAGCAAGAATACTTGGACCTTGGACACATGGGACGTATTACAGGCGAAGATAAAGATAAACCAGGTGATGTTTATCCCCCGCATCATGCCGTAATACGCGAAGACACAACCACGACCAAGGTCAAGGTAGTATTCGACGCTTCGTGTAAGGGTACATATGGAGATCCTCTAAATGAAACTCTGATGATCGGTCCCACTTTACAACTAGATCTGCGTCACCTCATCATCAGGTGGCGAACGCAGCCAATCTGTCTTAGCGCTGACGACGAAACCGTTGATGCAGACTTTCAACCACTGATATGGAGAAGCAGTCCGGAAGCAGAAATCGAAGAGTCCAAGTTAGTGAGAGCAACCTTTGGTACTGCACCTGCACCATATCTAGCGGTGGAAAGTCGGCAACAAGTAGCTGTAGACGAAAGAAAGGAATTACCAGATTTAGTTGATAGAGTATTTAAAGATTTCTACGTGGATGATCACTTGACAGGGTGTCAGACCGTAGAACCAAGAAACAGCATTTATGAAGAGTTGAAGAAGCGACTAAGCAAAAGTGTATTTAAATTGAAGAAATCAGTAAGTAACTATAAGAATTTAACGCAAAGAACGGTTAGAGACTTTTGGCGGAGATGGTTTAGCGAGTGTTTGGTACATTGCTTACAAGGGTACAAATGGAAACTACATCCAGCTCGCTGGCTGTTAGGCAAAGTGGTGTCTACTCCCTGGAGCAGACCAGGTGATCCGTATTGTCACACTGATGTTCTGCCCGTAACTGAATTAAGAGGTAAATGCATAAGTAAAATGTAAAGTTGATATTAATTATATAATTAAAATGTAAAGTTGATAAAAATTATATGATTAAAATGTAAAGTTGAGAAACATTATATAATTAAAATGTAAAGTTGATAAAAAATTATATAATTAAAATGTAAAGTTGATAAAAAATTATATGATTAAAATGTAAAGTTGAGAAACATTATATAATTAAAATGTAAAGTTGATATAATTATATGATTAAAATGTAAAGTTGATAAAATTATATGATTAAAATGTAAAGTTGATAAACATTATATAATTAAAATGTAAAGTTGAGAAACATTATATAATTAAAATGTAAAGTTGATAAAAATTATATGATTAAAATGTAAAGTTGATAAACATTAACGATGTAAATAAGACGTCAAGTGGATAAAAAGGATGTAGATAAGATGTCAAGTGGATAAAAACGATGTAAATAAGATGTTAAGTAGATAAAAAGGATGTAATTAAGATGTCAAGTGGATAAAAAAGGATGTAATTAAGATGTAAGGTTGATCAAAAATGTGTAATTAAGATGTAAAGTGGATAAAAGTTATGTAATCAAGAAGTAATATTAGTTAAATTTGAGTTTAAGCACAATTTGTATCACGACTGCCACAGATCGACTGTTGTTTGTATTAGGTAATTAGATAAGCCTTTTTAATTAGTGTATGGAATCTCAAGCATTGTAACTCTGTTTCAATTTGCAACCAGCTTCATGGCGGGTGGTGCATTATAGTGAAGAACTCCTTCACAGTCGTTCTTGGCGGGCGGTATGTTCAGTGCTAAATCTTATGTTTGCAAGGAAAATTTAGTTCCGAATAATTTAACTAGATGTCGCTAGTCAAAACGTGCGAGCTCTAGATCGCGCTGACGAAAACTTGCGGGTTCTAACGACGTCGCACTAATGTTTTTGTGAAATTGGAATTAATACAAGAACCTTTACCTTGAATTCTATCGTTTCATTACGACCCTCCCCCCAAACCGAGTGGCACCTTGTTCAGAAATATTTTCAATAAGTTCGTAATAAAATAAAAATAAATAGTTTATCAAAATAAAAATATAATGGGAATTATTCAAGATGACATTGTAGATAAATGGATATTCTACATCTGTCTATGACATAAATGTAGATAAATGGATACCAATAAATATAAAAATAAATATAAAGTTCGAAACTACAAAAATAATACCGAAACATAATTAAAACCTTCATTAACGAAACTTTTATTTATTCAAACACAAACATACCATCTAACAAAACAAGCAACTTATATATAATATAATTTATTTGTTTTGTTATAATTAGAATTAGTATTTAGTCCGTTCAATTTAGACTTTCGAACTTACATCAAGTCCCAACATTCGACAAAAAAAAACATTTAATTACGAATGATGAGATGAATGAGGACATTTAACTTCAATAAGACTATTTTCAGTTTTATTAGATAGATAGATAGATAGATAGATTAACACTTTATTGTACCTTCTTAATTAAAATAAAAACAGAGTTTCAAGAAAACTTATTACTAAATTAAACGTACAAGGGGCGGCCTTATCGCTGAGAGCGATCTCTTCCAGGCAACCTTAGTGGAGATAATGAATAAAAAATAGTACAAAATATTTAAAAAGGTAGTGTAGGTACATAAATTATATAAACAATTTATTCTTATATAGATAATTATTAATCATGAATGTTTTAATTTAAAATTATGTACTTAATTGATTTCAAATAATCAATCAGATTTAAAATAAATATTGATATTATTAAGATAAAACGTAATTGATTCAAATATTGAAATAAAAATATCCGCCATTTTGAATTTAGGAAAATATATTAAACACCTATCAATTAAATAAAAACATTAATATAATAATTATTTCAGAATGAAACTGAAAAAAATCCACTCAATAAAATGGAATTTATTCGATGCCATTTTCTACAGATCTAAAATAATTATTAGTATATTTGTATGTTTTAGATCGACGAAGTATCAAGATCATTTAGTATTTTTCATAGAATTCGCGTGACGCGCCGGTCACGTGGTGCATAAAATATCCAATTTCGCAAAACTTCAAAAAAGTAACAAGGCTCTTAAACTTATTCAAAGACTCACTAAAGGGTCACCAGTCTCCTCAAAAGAACTTACGTTCCCAATGGTTGTTTAGAATGTGGGGTCAGGTTAGTCTGGTCACAAGCCGGTGATAAATGAATGTATGGATAAACATGGCTACTTTATTACAAGCCACCGGTATGATTTATTCATGCTCGTGTCAGATTTGAGGCTGTTGCGCTTGGCACCCTTCTTCATAAATTGTGTGGTTTTACTTAGGTTTTTACGGAACTTTATTAATAAGAAGGCGAACTTATTAAAATTAATTTAAGACAATGATTATATAATTTAATTTGTAATGATTTTCAACTTCATCAATGATTCAATAATATAATTAATTGATTGAGTGTAATTTGTTCTTTAGAATTAATAGTCATGAATTCTTGAACAATATGTATCATGTATCACACACACAATAATTCGGTCATGTGTGTGTGTGATACATACTATTTCATAGACTATGAAACCTTGCAAACCGCAATAGTGTTTAGGTTTAACATAAATAATACAAGTAGGTACTTAGTCTTGCATATATGTTTATAATTTAAGAGCTATATAAATTGAGAGTACCTACAGAAATATAATGTTAAAATATAAACTTATACCACCATATGATACCACAATGACGTTTTAATTCATGGAACCAACAGGACCAGGCTCTTGGAAGATTCATACAGCCATCAACGAGCCGCGGTCCGTAATGCAAGTAGTAACCGAGGTAGGTATCATCATTCACGATCTAATCTTATCTTTTATTTAGATTTGTATTGTACGCGCTGACTTGCTTAGAAAACTAAGTATGTAGTAAAGTATTAGGTAGAACTTTTATGGAAATACGATTCTCCTAAAATGGTTATGAAATTGACTTCGCCAGCGGAAGGTATTGTATGATCAATACTTATAATAGAACGCGTTTTTTTACAACTATGTAGTAAGAAATTAAGTATCTACTTAGAACTTTATAAACTTTTTCGATATGTTAACATAATATAAGTTTAACACGGAAAATAACGTCAGTAAGATATAAAATCACGCGATAAAGTTTATTCCCTTTTATTTAAAGTAGACTCGAACCCAACAACAAATATCTACACATCATCATTCATACATCTATTATGTAAGATTTCACCCATGAGCATTTTGAGATTTTTATGATAATTGTTTAGTAGAAAACTTACGTAATTCTCAGGGGTTAGATTCTAAATAAAATTCAAGTACAATGAGTACACGAACTAGCTAATTAGTACAACCATACTCAAACATTACGCATTTAGATAAGTTAATCTTATGGACAACGTTAGATAGATATCTCTGTCATCAATAATATCATGTGACTACAATCTTCTTATCATTATCATTAATTAGGTTGGTAATCTTTATATAAGAGGATTATAAATAGTTGATGCTGGATTAATTGATATTATTATTATGAGTACATAAATAAAAATATTGTGTAAGCGAAAATAATACTATGTAGCGTGTGCAATAATTTTATCTTTTTTAAAGTGATTTATACACTAGAAACCTAAAACAACTAAATGGATTCTTATAAAACTTTACAATAATATAGTTACATAATTAAGAATAATATACAAGCTTCTTTTTACAGCGGGAAAATCCATTATAACGTGGGAAAGAAAAATCATCACAAAAACCTGATATAAAAATTAAAATGGCACATCAGATTCTGGATGTTATACTTAATTTAATACCTACATAATATTTTTTTTATTATACTTAGAAAACCTAGAGAAGATAGGTATTTGCAGATGGCTATTTTTTGTCCCTAGGCAGGAGTCGAAACCGCAACCTCTTACGCCGAAGGTAAATCATTGCCCGCTGCGCCACTGGGGTTTTTAATTTGAAAGAAGTGGTTTTTTATCATTATACTCAGCTCAAAGGCGTGTATAGAAAATCTACTGTAACGTGTCTGACAAGATAATGAAAAATGCAAGCCATGGCAACATCAATTCATTTGTTACCTTGACACCATAAACAAACTTCGAACCAATGTAAATGAGTCTCTGTAAATAAATTTAAAGTTATGAACCGTTTTATTGTTAAATAAACGGCCTGCTTTCGATATAAATCCAAATTTTCGAAATAGTTATAGCTAGCGCGGAATAGCGAATCGTAAATTGTTTCTGCCCACAGAGCACCGACAAAAGTCAACAAAGAGGTTAGAGACAAAAGTAAGATCAAATTTTGAATCGAGACAAACAAAATCAGTAAGTTAAGTCTTCACAATCAGAGGTTTAGATTATGCGTTTTATATTCTTCAGAACGAAAACTTTTACAGAGAAATAGAGTGGTGCTGGATAAGAATAGTTCTGCCACATTTTTATTTTAATAAATTAACACGGTAAAAATCAGGATACTGTCTTGAGTTTAATATCATTACCATGCTCGGCCCGTCAGCGTGCTATTGATAATATATGGTAATAATAATTATTACTCTTCTGATTATTTCTAATTCCTATTTTAAAGATACGGTAAGATAAGAGATTATATTCTAAGACCCGCACCACACGGCATCAAAAATCAAAATTTCGTCTCTATTCATCACAACCAATGTACGATGTATTTTGTGGTTTAGCTGAACGAGGACATTTTGAAATATGGCGCACGGCGGCAGTATATCTTAACCCTTAATTAACTTCCTGAGTCCCTGGGACTCACATCAAAATTTCAAACTTCCATAATTGTAACATTTGAGCGGCTAGATTCCCCCCCGTCTCAGTACCTTCCTGCAGTGTCGCGGGCTACGCGGAGGCGAGAGGACATGAGCCGGCACTGCGTATTTGGTGAGTTATTGCGTCGAGTGAGTCCCAAGGACTCATACAAGTGAATTGTGCTATATTTTTTTTTATTTGTTTCAATTTTCGAATGTTGCTTATTTGTCATTATTATTGATATAAATTATATTTTTTATCTGCTTATAACATATATCTTTTAAGGTTTGCAGAATGACCCCAGAACAAGATAAATTCGTTAATATGAATGAAGATGGGGGGCATTTGGGGGGGGAGGATTTTGGAATTTTGGCTGCAAGATGTTTTGAATGACGAGAGTAACGATGAACAAGGTACTGGTCAGTCGATGAACGCAAATGAAGACTTATTCAACTTGCCACGAAAAGTTCGCTGCTCGGTTTCATCTATATTGAAATAAGACATTCCTGAAGATGCGAACCACCCTGAAACTGAAGACAAGCTACCTAGGAATAAAAGAAAATACTGCTATATGTGCCACTACAAAAAAAGAACAAATACTGCATATCTATGCACCAAATGTCTGAAACCAATATGTTTGACCTGCTCGAAAAACGTTGCCTGTAAGCAGTGCCAAAACCCATTGCACGTTTTATTTTTTTGTATTGGAGCATACATTTTTGTTTTATTATTAATAATTTGTATATCTTTGAGAGTCCAAAAACATAAAAACATATAATAAGTTACGAATATTTCATAGTTTTGTAGATGTTTTAAAATACCTTTGTTTTTTGAGACTGATAAAATTAGTTTCTTTAATTTTTAAGAGAATCTCTGAAATCTCTCTCTCTCTGTCCAGTTTTGATACTTTTTCCTAGTGCCTTAATAAATATTTAATATGAATAATAAAAAAAAATTGAAAAAAATTTGTTTTATTTGAGAATATCACGCTTAGAAAATATATGAGTCCCACTGACTCATACAAGTTAATTACGTTAGTAAATTTCACGAAGTTAATCAAGGGTTAAGCGAAAGTTATAATAATGATGTTGTTTATGGGCGAAAAAGTGATAATTGTGGGTTACGCTGCTTTGAATTACGTGATTATTAGCGATGTGTTGTTTGTATTAATTTTAATTCATTAAATATTGAAGATAATTGTAAAATTTAAACAGAACAGGTGTATAAAAAAAATATAATTATGGGTGAATTAAATTTATAACCCAACACATAACCAAAAATATATAATTATTTTAGTATGTGGAGTATTTGTGTGTTAAACTTATATACTCGTAACTAAACACACCGGCAAATTTAGCGGAACACAAAAAAAGTCAATAGTTAAAAACGTATGGTTTTAATTTAAAATATACTTAATACACTTCTTTTGTTAGTTAAAGTTTCATTTGTTTTAATTAAAATGAGATCAGACTAAGAACAGATTTGCCAGTAAAGGCTAAATGTGAAAAATTTAACATTTTTGAACTTTTCATGTAACCGGGAAAAGTAAAAATTAAGATTTAAATAATAATTAATTAAATTAGATAAATGATGAATGATATTGCGTATTTCCTCCACTTGCTCTTATCTTAATGTGATCTAATTTAAATTAAAACGAATAAAACTTGAAATAATAAATGAAATGTAGTAAGTAGATTTTAAATTAAAAGCATATTTTTCAAATTATGGACATTTTTTTGTGTTCCTCTAAATATGCCGGTGAGTGTATTTTATAAACAAGAACATAATTATTTTGTACTTGGAGTTATGGTAGAAAAACATCTAGTTTAAAATTCACGTGATTACAATTTAATCATACCACAATAATACTCGTAGTAACAACCTATTATTAAATACTCGAGCAACCATTTAGTAGTAAGTATGAGAAATAATGAGTTGGAAAGTCACGTCTTGAGAAAGCAGTGTTAATTTACTATCATTATCATCATTACCATACTCAGGCCGTCACGATGTATTTATGGACTTTGTCTACTTTTAGGTATAATATAGGTACATAGTTTGTTGTAGAATTATATAAAGAATGTTCTTTAATGAAATGACTTGCCTAGTGTACCTAATATATAATTTTATGAGGGTAAATAATTGATTCTTTGAATCTTTATTAAAATAAAATATTAAACTAATATTTGTTTGTACCTATCAATTTTGATCATAAGTGTCTGTTTGCAATGTAAGTCTAATTTTCAAGTCTCTATTTGTCACCGCATTCACACCGCACTCCTCAAGAATAATAGACGTTGATTATAAGGCACGAGTGTCAGCGGCGACAGTGTAATTACGGTGTAATTGCGTTAGATTATACACTGCGTTCATAATAATGGGTTGATGGGATTATAGTTATAAAGATTGTGGGTTGATATTGGAGTTCTTGGGTTTTAAGGTGCTTTTCCACCAGAGCCTGCTATAATATTAATATTATATTTGTTTTTAAGATGCATGTTGTTAATTATTGTAATTTGAGCATGCATTCACATTCACAGCGCTAAGTTCTAAGTTGTCTGAATAAAATTCATTTTATTTTATTTATTTATTATGCCCTCAATCAGGAAACTGGCCTTAGACCCATCCAGAGTAGATAAACTTTGTCACTTATGTTTCAAGAACCACAGTCTTTGGTAAGGAGTTCTGCCTTGACTTTGACATCTTCATCAGAACTTAAACAACTTCTAGATGCTGATGGCATCAAGAGCGAGAATATTTGAAAACAGAAAATGGCAAATGCCCCAGGCTGAACGCCAAAAAAGGAAAAAGGTAGGTATTTGTATCACTAAAGAATGAGTTTATACGCTGGAGGTTTTAATTCATAATTTGACAATGATTGTTGGTTCTGATCCGACACAGTGTAATTAAAGGTGAGGTATCAATCAGCGTGGGCGGGCGTGTCGGTGGGACATTAATCTCCCTTTGTGCTGCCTCATCAATTACAGACAGACAGACCTTTATCTACGAGGTCTGTGTGAGGACAGATTTGATGGATTAAATAAGTGTCATTACGATTTAGTGTCTACAAAATAATTTGATAGAGACAATTTTTAAGGTAAAAAAATAGACAAAATATAACAGATACAAAAAATTATACTGTTATTAAATACAACAGCAAATACAAATGCTTAATACCTACGTCTATAGAACAAAAAAGCAACAAGTACCTATTTGAAACTCACATTTAACACATTGCACAAAAACCTACATTTTCGAATTATTTTCACCACACAGGCCTTATACCCAACTTAGAATTCCAAAACGTTGACATTTCAATTCCAGTAAAACAGAATCAATACCATTAAATAAGTTCCACCATTGAACGGTATAAAGCTTACATACACCGTATGGTCTGTCAAAGTTAACCCGCTGGTTGTCGAACCACGCCGTCGATAGTCGCGTTATTTATGCGAGTTGTCGGCGGGCGGCGATTATTCATATTTATGCAGCGCTAGTGTGGCCACGCCTGATATATTGAGCGGAGGAAATTACTTTGCTTGCCTGAGGTGCTGGGAGTGGGCAGGGCTGTAGCGGGAAGCGATTTAAGAATTACTGCTTCGTTCTTATTTGTTTAGTTTCTAGATAAAAGTAGATAAACAGAGGTAATAAATGTAATGTTAGATAAAACTTATTAAAAAGGATGAATATATATTTTTTAATCATGGTCTTACGTTTTTTGTAAGGATTTTTTTTTCTGAAGGTATGATAGATTATACTCTTTAGATTCAGGTTATATAACAGTGAGTGTACCTAATTGAACTCTGATAATGATGATAGATAGAAAATACCTATATGGTACACTTAAATAAACAAAACAATGATGGATTAGTGTTTAGACTCCTTTATAATTTCTTCCTAATAGTCTGGATTACATTGACACAAAACCTAATATAAATGGATAGAATTTTGAGTAAAAGTTTAATATTTGTGTGTAATTGTCAACATTTGGTCATGACGTAATTAATTACCTATGTTAAATAAAATATATAGGTATAAATAAAAGCTAACCGCTAACTTAGTGGCCACAATCCCACCTGAGGCGACAGAATGAATTGTTCTGTAACGTTACTAAACAGAGAATCTTATGATAATCTGTGCAAGTTACCGCCGTAACCGTGGCCTCACCTTTAGAATACTGATTTTAAGTTATTTATGAATAAAATTATAATAACACTAGCTTATACAGAGTCAATGGCTTACTTTAAACTAGATAACATCAGTACAAAAAATTGAAATTATATTTGAAATTAAATGACGTAAAATTTTGATTATAAATATGTGAAGTAAATTAAATGTTACTTCACAGTCGCTTAATGTTGCAATTAGGTAGGCTTTATGTAGGTATTTTAATATGATTGAAATAATTTGGTACCGTCTTTTATAAGGTAAACGTTTAAAATTTTGGGTGTTTCTTGCTCAATGGCAGAAATGATTTTATACTTAGGTAGGTTTATTATAAAAACATAATTTAAGTAGGAAAATATTAAAGGTATTTTATAACTAGCTGACCCGTTAACAGCTCCACTTGCGATAGTATACTAACTACATAAAGTTTATATAATATAGCCTATTTATAGCCTTCCTCGATAAATATTGAACACTGGATGAATCGGACCGGAGCGGTATCTGAGGAAAGGAAGTTCACACAAACAATCAAACAAACTCATCAGCTTTATATTAGTACCTATAGATTTTATTTCAAATAACAGTACCTGCTAGTTGTTAGTTTCAGTCGTGTGTACATAGCCTTAGCTCAAGACCCTTAAGTCGACTTTAATGGGCGTCTGATTGACGAACAACTCGGGCTCGGCGGCTAAGTTATTAAGCGAAATTACTAGGCTCATAAAATTGAATTTATGCCCTGCCTTAAGCGAAAACAGTTAGCTAAAACCTTGAAGCTAAGTTTTGTAAGGCTCATGAAAAAGTGTTTTGAGAAACGATGTTTTTAGCATTAAATTCACGATGTTAGTAACTTACGAATAGTATATTTTTCATAATTTTAGATAAGTATAAATACATTGTTTATGTATATTTTAAAAGTTTTTTAGTCAAAATCAAAAAGGAATCAAAATATTAAAACTCCAATCCCACACCAGGTAATAGTGTGCCCAGAACGCCTAAATCCATTGCCACGTTGAATGGAAATGCTAATTTGTTGGCTAAAATAGTTTATTTGTAATGATAAATGTTCAGTTAATAATATTAACCTTTAATAATATTTAATACCACCAGATAAGAAAATGTTGTATCGTATAATATTCATTTAATCTCTAACACTAAGCAAGATAATACAACAACTATAAAAACCAATGTCATTTTTCGTAATATTTTTAAAATCAAGAACTATTGGGATGATTCAGGTTTTAAAACAGTCGAAGTAGCCCAGGGAAGGTTTATAAGCGTTATAAAAGCGGGCCAAGCCGCGGGTGGGTTGCTAGTCTAATTTAAAAGATTAAAAAAAATATATATTTTCAAACAATTTTCAACTTAAACTATTTAAACTAAATTATTATTGCCTTGTGAATATTGACACTCATCTTTAGATTCCCATTATAAAAGATTAGGTACCTCTATTACGAGCTCATCATGTCTGTATTTATGTTCATTAATTCCCATAAGTCCTACAAACGTATTACATTATATTTATCACATAATAGAGACAAATTAAAATGCTCTGTAAGTTCTATAATGGTAGGTATGTCTCCCATTCACATGGATGTAATATGTTTAGGATATGGCTTTAAATATTTATAGATTTAGATAAATAATTGTGAATCATATTTATTTATTCTATAATAATCAATAGATCAATAATATAAGTGTAAAAATATTGATATGAAAAGCTATCCATAATTATTAGGGTTCCGTAGCCAAATGACAAAAAAAAACGAACCCTTTTGATTCGTTATGTCAAGAGTAAACATTTAACATTATCCTAATAAAAACAAGTTAAATAAATACTATTTCAGCCGTTTAGTGTTGCAATACCAATAAATCATGGTCCACTCAACTAAACATCAATACAACTGAGTTTTCTATAAATTAACCAGTTCGTGAAATTATAGATCTTGGTCGGGCCGTCACGTTAATAAACTTAAATTGCATTTATTGCTCAATTGTCGTCAGTCAGTCGGCAAATTGGAAATGAAATAAGAGTTTTCGTGACACGACTCTTTAGTAATTTAAACTTCAGAATTTGTCTAATAAACGCTGAATAATGGCGGAGGTCGTAGAGTAATGTGGAGTTATCTCACGTTATGGTGACATCATTCACTCATATTTATGAGACAAAATAGTTTAGCTATTTATTGTTTCGTTGAACGCATTATTCTCTAGAAACATTGGATATTTTGCAACCGCGTTCGTTAAATGGTAGGGCATTCGACTTTCGTTAGGCTGAAGGATTAAACCTAAAATAACCACGGATTTTTAACCAGAATTACCTGTCTTACATAATTATGTCTTAGTAAAGTCATCGTGACGATTAAAGATAATTGTGATCAATAAAATAAATTAATCATGTTTATCGCGATCATTTCAATATTTATAGATGCAATAAACATGAGCTCAATAAATTTTTTAACCCTTGAATAATAATTCCGGCCTTACAAATTTCTGAATTTTATTTACATAATTATTTAGTTGATTGTAATTAAAAAATATTTATATTTAAAATTATTTATTATATTTTATTTATTTATTATATACACTTTTTATAACTCACGAACGGCTGAAAATTGGAGATAGTATATGGAAAATAAATTCTTTTTAATATCATAACTATTTTAAAATATAATAGCGCTAAGCCGCGGGGCGGAAAGCTTGCTATTTTACACCACTTAATATTTTGCAGGTTTTTATATATAATATACCTTATTACAACATTCAAATTGTAAACAAAAATCTCATCACCATCTATTTCTGTTCTGCTGAGACACAGGGACTTTTCTCTTGACAAGAGAGATTAGACCTTAACTCACCACACAGTGCTGGGCCAGTTAAGTAGGGCTCGATACATGACACTATACTCCAAACTTTACAAAGTACTCAGAATATGCCAATTTCCTCAAGACATCAAAAATCACTGTAGGTTTTTGTTGTAAAAAAAATTTTTATGGCCTCCAACAAAGTTAAACACGGAAAAACCAGTATCTTTCTTCCTTATTTATCAACATTCTAGAAATATTTAAACAACCACTTCGTATCAAAACATCATAAATTTTATAACTGTATCATTGAAAATACGTGCAATTAAAATAATATTGTTTTATTACAATAATTCTGACAATGTGCTTATTATTTTATAACGTTTGTGATAGTAATGAATCATGAAAAAACCCACTCATAAATTAATTTTAATTTGGGGAAAACATTGTCAATTCTTACATCATTATCAGTAATAATTATATCAATGATATCATAAATCCATTTATCCATACTAATATTATAAGTGGAAAAGTGTGTCTGTGTGTGTGTGTTAGTCCATACTTCACGGCAAAATGGTTTGACGGGATTTTTTATAGTTGAAGGACATAATAGATTGACCTTTTGACCACCTTCTATAGAGCCTTTAAATAACCTTCAATGAAAATATTTGCACCACACGTATATGTAAGATAAAGAATTAGTACGTTTCCTAGATGACTTAGATACAATCACGAAATGCACGGCTGCTGATTAATTTCGCAAAATCTAATTCTGATCTTAATAGTAGTATGGTAGGTAGTGTGTACAATGTTAAAAGTTTTTTTTTATTTGCAATGAAACGCCTGAATATTAAAAATAATATTATTATCTGCAACATCTTGTTCCACGACTCGTGATCCTTTAAAGTTTTATAATTATGTTAGGTATAAGAACTAACTTTAAGCTTCTACAAAGGTTTTAATAAAATCTTCCCTATATCTTAACATAAAACTCCATAATTGCAAGTAACAATATCTAAAAGTCCGTTCATGTTCATAATACAGCCCGATCAAAACCGATTACGGCCCTACAATTCCAATATCAATCAATATTCGAAATCATTATAAACAGTGGTTAATCGATCGGTTT
Organism: Chloroclystis v-ata; assembly: GCA_963691955.1. NCBI lineage: Eukaryota > Metazoa > Arthropoda > Insecta > Lepidoptera > Geometridae > Chloroclystis > Chloroclystis v-ata. The sequence goes on along the minus strand of OY829902.1, from coordinate 397,757 downwards.
TGTTGAGCGGTCAATTTGAACCGCGATGTATTGCATATAATTATGGGCCGGTAAAAAATAATACTTTTTTAGAGTTCCGTAGCCAAATGGCAAAGTTTGCGTTTAACTGAGCTACGCTTAGGTTTTTCCGTCCATCAAAATTCTGATATTATGTGTAAATAGTAATAAAAATGACTCACATTCAAATTTGGCGTCTTCTTTGAATTGGTAGGGCTGGGGGCTCCGCTCACGGCTCCGCTGCGCAGGGCTCCGCCGCCCGCAGCCGCGCACCCTGGAACCACACCAAGCAGCTGGCAGGTACGTGCGACGCAACGCAACCCTGGAATGGTCGGCACAAAATCAAATCATAGACATAGACATACATATTTTATTTACTACCAAACACAAACATAAAGGAACAGTAAACAGTAATACACTACTATACATTAAAAAACAAAACTTGTAGAAAGAATAATTAAAAAATAAAGTATAGGGAGAATGTGTGCTACAGCAGTAAATAGGCTACGGCCCAGCATTGTGTTCACTAGGTTACCAGTAAACGCTGATATTCTGCCGCGACCTCATTCACAAAATAATAAAACAAAATGTAACTAGGAAGCTACTAACAAAAATATAAACACACTAGATGAAACCCGGTTGAAGCTTAACGGTTTTTTTTTCTGTATGTTAAAGCAATGATCCTAATTAATTAATGTGACATAAGAAAGGTTAAATTCTTGCTGCAGTTATGATAAGACGTGCCCCAATACAAACATTATTTAACGTGGACGGAGTCGCGGGCATAGCTAGTATTGTCATAAAAAATACTCACATTCTTTAATTATGCGTGATCCGGCAGTAGGGCCCCACTCTCGGCTACACACAAAATACACGGTACTCGGTACACGGGCACAAAATAACTAGGAACAATCAGGGACAAACCAAAACCAACTAATTTGATTCACATATTTTGGCAGAACAAATAACACCTGTTTTAAGTGGGAATAGAATAATACGAAAAAGAACAAATTTTGATTATCCATTTTCACAATGCTTAAATCTATTAGAATAATTGATGATTAAACGAACTTACCAAGTGAAGTTCTATCATAATTATACGTTGCGTTTTTTCCGAAGAAATAAGTCCTGAAATAATAATTATATACAACATGTAGTATGCATTATTGTGCACCGTTATAATCACTATCGTTTAGAATATTAATAATCAAAATCTTTAGTCGCTGTCAGTGTCACTGCCTGCCGCCTCTCTCGCTGGTACGTCATTTCGTTTAGAGATATATTACATCAGATATTCTTGAATAGTTTTTCTTGATTTTGTTGACGAAATCAAATCAGCATCAGGGTCCTTGGGTTGGGAGGGAATTGGTACTTATTTCTTCGGAAAAAACGCAACGTATAATTATGATAGAACTTCACTTGGTAAGTTCGTTTAATCATCAATTATACTAGCGTTTTTTCCTTCAGAAATAAGTCCTGAAATAATAATTATATACAACATGTAGACTTTTAGAGCTGATTGAGGAAATAAAATCATATTAGAATTACTCAATAGAGAAATTATACTAAATTAAGTTGAACTTAGAATTATGAGTAACTTTACTCAAAATCATATATGTTTTATATGTCATGATGTGGGAAACCACTGTTTCGTTTATTAAATAAATTCCAAGATTCTTTACCCTGTTATAATTATATTATTTTGAACAGTATTTTTATTACACTATCAACATAAAAATGTTGTGGCTTATTATTTGTGTGTTAAAACAAATCTCATAAATGAAGATGTTCTCCAGGTTTGTATGATTGTTCTTTTGCAGAACCTTTCCATTGCAAAGGAAGAACCGTTTTTGTTGTAATAAGTAAAAACATAATGTTTAAACATTAGTAATTACATAATGTTTAACTGTAGCTGTTAATCTCTATGGTTAATGCGTGGGTTTACAATGATTTTATTCATAGATAAAGGGCTTTCCCAAACGCCAATAAGATACACTGGTGATAAAACGATCATACTCATATCAAAATTTATTTAGATTCTATTCGGTTTACTAGTACCAAAAACATTTCTAAAGTCAGTAGGACATTTTTTGTACTATTTTTTACTGAAATCGATAGTTTTATTTACAGGGGAGCAAACTCCAAAACATCCATAGAGGATTTAAACTTGTGATCGAATATTCATGTATCCGATCGTCTGAATATATTATGTTAGAACTATTCAAAGGAGTACCAATAGGAACACTATCTTGTTGCTATTGAGTATACATACAATTTTGTATGTAAAGTTAAATAACTGTGGTGAAAAGAATAATATAAGATATAAAAATTGTTGTAAACAACACTCAAAACTGTAAGAAATATTAAATTCACAAATGTGTATGAATGGTGTATATTTAAATATACACGACCTTCCCAGACAACTATTGTGCTACATACTTGGTAGAGATTATACTAAATGATTATTGTGGATGTCCCCGTATGGTGGAGATAATATATAATTGTCTTAGCGACAAAAAATTAATTTAACACGTTATTGTTGCTGGTCAAAGATTAATTATTATGTAAAAAGTTTCTAAATAACAGATACAACGGCTAAATATAACCTATATAAAGCCTCTTCTTCGGTTTTGTAAATAATTGTTTAACTGAGAGTCAAAAAAAACCGTAGAAACGTAGTATAAAAAAATATTTTAGCCCATGACAACGTAAAGGGAAGATGTCAGGCGTGTCTAGACACTAAACTTGTACTGTAGATAACCTTACAAGTCACATTTTTTTTTTTTTTTTTGTATTTGCAAAAGACAAAAAGATCTGGGTTAATTGTACTTATTTAGTAACGTTTTTCGAGGACTCAGTCGTGACAGTAGTTTAATTCACTTTGAAGGGAGACTGGTTTTCTCTCATTCTATTGATGTATGGATGCAAAAATGGAATTATATTTATAACCTATAATGATAGTAGATAACTTGCAGCTTTATCTGTATGGAAATTGATATTATATTTCGACCAAGGTCTACAGCCGGTACCTTTTCTACAACCACACGAACCATACCCCGTTGTTGAGGCGCCAGAATTAACAATACAACTCTTATCTACAGTATTGTCATTTTAAATTCTTTAAAATGATTATAGGGTAGCGTGGAGCTACCATTATTTTCGTCGAATGGAGAAAATAAAAATATCCAATTTTAAGGCTTATAACAAAGCCAATAAATTTCTGGGCAAGCGCACACTAGAAAACCGACTATGCAGTGGTTGAAAATACCAACTTATTTCATATTATATGTTTTGATAACTTTATCCAGATGTTAATTTCTTTAAAAATGCGATGTGTTCCATTGCATGACAGCTGGTTCATCCCGTGGGTGCAAAACAGAAATCATGGGGTTTAACTCAATAACATGTATTTGTGAAACCCTGGATTTATATTCAAACGAAGTTGAATTCATAATAGGTCTCCAGCTAACCCAATCATAGACACTATTATAGAAATCAGTTATAAAACTATTTATAATAATATTTAGTTTACATAGTAGGTAACTATGTAAGTTTGAAACGGTTACATTGATAGTTATTATAATATGAAATGATATTAAAAATGTAGCAACGCTAATAGTGGATTATCTGAAGCAATTCATGGTTCATAACTTTAGGAAGTTACTATACACTTAACAGCAGAATGTTCATAATTATATTTTGTATCATGTAAACATTGTAAACACGTTAGTGTATCACATTGAGAGAGAATTTGGAAATAGTTGTACGTATTATCCGTAACTCAATGCACACATGAAAACTGACAATAATTTCTTAGTCGCCAGTGATGGCGCACCCTACAGCATACAGCCAAGTAGGTTTGTATATTTCATGTTGGTAAAACACGCTTGGTCTTGCTTGACCCGATATGTACATCGGTCATAATGCGGCTGGTGCCGCGAGGCGGAATCTTCTTTCGCACACCATAGCAGATTATCTTTAAAATGCACATTTCAATTCGGTATGGATTTTAAAAAGATTCCAGGAATGAACTTATAGTAATATAAGATATATTACTATAAGTTTAAGTTGAGCACGCTGCGATGTCTTGATTGCTGCGATCCTTCAATGCTGGATTATATTATTATTGTACACAAACCTTTAGTTTTGTACTTAGGTCTCACCAAGAGGCGGACCGAATGTTAAACGACTGTTTAAAAAATAAAAACATCTGTTTATAAGCAGATATCTGTACCAAGATGGTAGTTACTATGTGTTATTGATGTCGGAAATACGGCCGATGGTTTTTGGGTACCTCGTCTCCTCTATGCTCGGCGGCTGTGTCGGCGGTGTGTCCACTGCTGCACTGGCGTCCTGGATGAACTGGACTACGGATGTAGACTTCTGGATGTGCGGTATTATTCGATGCGATCGGCTGTTTCCTTGTAAGATTAGCCAGTTTGCATCAGAGGTACTGAAAAAACCTAATAACAGATTCAGAATGCTGAATATTTCATAATTCAACCTTGTAAACTTCTTCATAGCTCGTTCTTATTGTTTTACAAGTCTAATATTTATAAAGTTGCGTATGTTGGTCACAAGTAAACCACTTTATAGTTTGATTATATATTTCGCTTCAATCCCAAAATAATCGGATACGTATGGAAGGAAACATTTTATGCAGGAAAATCTACAACTTGCAGGATGTAGTAATAATAATAATAAAACATAGGTATTGTAGGTATACATGGTATACATTATAGATAATTATGATATCTTGATAAATATCTAATGGTGATTGTTTGTATTAATTATAATGCAAAAGTAGGTAGGTATTATGCATAATTACTATGCATAAATCACCAAGTGGGAACTACTCTATTCCATATTTATTTTTCAAATAAGTGGACGTTAAGTATAATATTTAAAACAATTTAATAATTACACGTAGGATAAACCCAAAAGTATATCCGAATGTGTCAAATAAATTTTACTTGTGTAACACTACACTGTAATAATGTCAAATCTATCTTTGTGTTTTGTTTTGCCAAAAGTGCCGTATGGCGATGGCCTAAGAATAGTGCCACCCAATATTTTCCCATAGATTTCATCAAACCGCCTTGGGATATGTTTATCAGAAGATAGGCTGCAGCGTCATTTGTGTAGGTAGGTACTTAACCTATCACTCACTGTGGTAAATTAAATTTGCCTCTAACAAACCTTTTAGTGTGGTGGATACACAAACTCCCCAATCTATGGGGTTTATATTCATCAACTCCATGTCCAGTTGCAATGAGGGAAGTAGGTAGAATAAGTGAGACAGCCCATAGAACAGCTCGATATAATTCTCTTCTAAATATGTTGTACAAATGCGATGAGTCAGCCCAAAGATCAGCTCGAGTGCATTAACTTGTTAATTTGATAGTCAATATGCGATGAGACAGTCCTGAATACTGCTCGAATGCATTGTATGACTGTCATAGTACATTAATAGTATAAATACGTGTTGTTGTACACAGAACTAGCACAGTATCTGTTTTCAATAATCCACATTGTAAATGCGGGTAGCGCTTTATGACATCATTGTTGCGATGAGGCTGTCCGATGCCCGAATGCATTTTTGTTGTTTTTGCGCACGATATGAGCTACATAAGTAGGTACCCTTGTAATAATAAATTGACTTTTCAATAAACCACATTGCAAATGCGGGTAGCGCGTTATGACATCATTGTTGCGATGAGACTGTCCGATGATCAGCTCGAATGCATTTTTGTTGTCTTTGCGCACAATATGAGCTACATAAGCTTATAATAGCCTACATTGAAGATGAGGGTAGTGCGGCATGACATCATAATTATGAGACTGTCCGACGATCAGCCCGAATGTATTTTTGTTGTCTATGCCCACAAAATAGCTAAGCATATTTGTAATAATAACTTGACTTACCTTTTTCAATGGTATGATTTGGTTCCGAGTCACTTGGACTCAACTTGGATTCTTATAACAAATTTTATGATTTGTAGTTGATCACTTACGTAAGAATGGCAAATTAAACTTGTTTTGGCCATGATAAAACGTAATTATATTGGTTCACAATTGTTTATTTTACTAGTGCGAAACTTTCGCAATTTTACGTGACGAACGGTTGAGCACTAAAATGCGAATGACGTACCAGCGAGAGAGGCGGCAGGCAGTGACACTGACAGCGACTAAAGATTTTGATTATTAATATTCTAAACGATAGTGATTATAACGGTGCACAATAATGCATACTACATGTTGTATATAATTATTATTTCAGGACTTATTTCTGAAGGAAAAAACGCTAGTATAATCTAAATAATAAATGTTGATTATTGGAATTTACGTTAACTTTAATAGTAATTGAGCTTCAAAAACACTATTTTTATGATTAATCACGGGATATTTAACTCCATTTGTTGGTTTATGGGTTTTGTAATACTTTGGGCACTGTTTCACGCGACATGATTACGAATTAAATGAAGTTGCAAGATGGATGACAGTTATCACAGACTACCCTCATTTGCAGTGTTTTATTACAGGTCGATGCCCACTCGATTCGGAATCGCGAATCACAATACTAGCAATGTTCTACAAACAGCCGGTGTCATTCTTGGTACACATCACCACTATAAGTTTATTATATTAAGCTTAATTACTTTGGTATTAAGTAATTTTATTATTTTGGGCACCTAATTGTTTATTTTCTTTAAATAAAATATTTTATGATACATAATTTATACTATACACAAATCTATTAAGAAAAAGCGTTTTGTCGTTATTTCCATTTATTGAGGCCATCATCTTGTGAGTTTATGTATATGTATGTATATTACTTACTACATAACATACCATATACATATAAATCTCTCATATAGCCCAGCATCTCCCTTAAATAAAAGCGAATCCATTCAAAAACCATTAAGTTTTCTATAGGTGTTATGAAACAAAAGTTTGACTATGAGAAATTGTCTATGGATAGAAACTAGACCATAAATTTCTGAGACATTTACAATTGAAAGGCATTTAAACAAGTTGTGAATCAGAAGTCGTGACTACAACTCTTTCGGACTATGAGCTGCTATAAAGCAACTTTCCGTTCTTATCATAATTCTAAAATTATAGCCCACAAGTAAGGTCGGAAAATAAATCAGCTTGCAATCCACATCTTCGGTCACTGAAGACACGATATGATGTTGTTTCAAGCATACAGAAAGTTCAGTCTTGTAGCTTAGCTGCCGTTTTCAGTCTTTATCTTAAAAGCCATCAACTGATACTGTATCACAATGGTCGGTGTATAGATATTCGAACTCGTTAGGTTTTGGTTTTGCAATTGGTAACATAATCAAGAAATAAAATAAGTCTTTATCGCGTATTATTTTGACTGACATTTAATTTTAAAGCGATAACAATATATACCTACTTCTATCAAAGATACATAATCATTTAAACACGTCTTCAATTTTTATTTTTAAATGAAATATTTGATTTATTTTCTAAGTTTGGGTTCTGAATAGTTATTTTGCGTGCCTTGTTTATATTTTATATCTTGTATCTTAACAGCTAATAGTACAAACTTAAGTTTGATATTTTTCATGCATAATTAAATATATTTTTAATATGTTTCAATAAATGTAAGTACCTAGTAACTGTTAATGGTATAGGTACGTCCTTACCATGGCCATACTTATTGTTGTGCACCTTATGCCATGCCATCATGACTACAATACTAGAAATTTGCATTTATAACTTGCATTCATATTCTTCTTTTGCTGTGTCCAGAAAAATCTAGTCACAAGTGCTAGTGGGTATTCTGAGTAGCTTAAATCTCAATGCCGTGTGGCTGCAGTGAAAGTACAGTTGTAAAATAAATCAAAAGCAGCACAATGAGCAGTTAGCGCTCGCTGTAACCGCTTCATTTGAAATATTGATGGCCGCGTACCGTCGGCAAAACAATACGCTGTTTATTTTCGTGCCCATTGAATTATGCTAATGGTTAATTGTGGTTTGTTTGTGTGTGTGTTGATGAAAACGTTTCAATTACCGTTTCAAAATAGGTTTTGTTTCTTGATGCAACTGTTTCTTAATAATAATAAAGTTGTGTGAATTGTGTGTCTGTGTATTTATATTTATTATTATTGGCTGTTGGACCTAACCGTATTTAACGGGTGTTTCTACAATAAAGTTCAGTTTCCTTAGGAGACATAAACACATTATTTATGTAAACTATTGGATTATACCAGAAAACGGACTTCAGCATCGTTCCGTGTAGCCACTGTTCTAAGATACTAGGATCTCCTGCCAATCTTGATGGAGTAGTGACTGTTACACATCTCCCAAGATCGATACCAATTATCAATAAAGAGTTATATCAGAGAGACCCATCCCGAATGGTATATGAATCTTTCTAATAATGATGATGACAAAATAAGCCCTAAATCACGTAGGTTATCAATTCGTTGTAGTCAGTTTTATAACAAGGATTTTATCACCGTAATTTGTATTCTCAAGCCTACACAGAGCTCAAAAAGGCAGGATGTTGCTATCGAAGCGCCCATCTTGATGTTATCTTGTATTTAAATATCACTGACGCTATAAATCTCTTTAACCCTCCGCGACTCAATTGTGCCTTTCAATAAAGGCCTTGGTTTGTTTCCGCTGAAAAATGGATTGAGATTGTCGAGTTTGGGACTAAATAGTGACTTTTAAATTTTTATAAAAGGCTGAGTATATTTGTGTTGTGCCTTATACTGGATGAAATGAGTTTCAATTGAGATCAACATCAGCAAACCTAAGTACCTACCTTTCTTAAAGTTTAAAACGTGGCTGCGTTCTGTCTATTTTTGTTATTTAAAATGTATTATAATTGTACAGCTTAAAAAACGTAATATTAGGGTGCTTCCGAGTATGTTTTCGCTCTATAACTATTGCTCAACGTCTCTATAAAATCGTTAATTATACATAGAGGAACTAATTTGAAAGCGTTTTCGACAAAGATCCAAGCGATAGTTTGAAAATGAAAAATCCGTTCAGCCTCAGATAAAGTTTTTGACATTATGCAGGCTCAAAGCCACGACCTTTGGATCAGAAGTTCCCCGCCCACCCGACAGGCACGTTGCAACTAGCAATTTCTACAAGCTACGAGCATTGAGATTTAAGGGCGTGACTGAAGTAAAGGTCTGCATTCATTTACTAACAACGCATTTAATCCGTGATACACAAAGTTGTCAGGTACCTAAGGTCTGCGTTAATCGACTAACAATGTATGTCTGTTATATATACGAAAGGTTGTTAGTGACGTATTTGTTCTACACGCAGAATGTATGACTAGTTTATGAAGGCAAACGCATCGATGGATGTTTCCGACAAAATGGACAATTGGATTCAAGCTGCGATCGAAATAACCATCAATCTTTAAGAAAAGCCAATGCCGCGTTAGCATCCGATGGCTTAAATAATGATGATGAATTGTTACAGTAAAACATTATTGATCATAATTTTATAGCAGTTTTAAATTACATATTAAATATTTTTTATATATTTTTTGCATAGCTTTTATTTTCCCACTGCTGGGCAAAGGCCTCCCCTAGCTGTTTATATATTTATTATATAAATTTTAATTTAGATGAAAATGTTGGTAATGTAAATAACAAAACATTTCAGCATAATTCAATAACACAGCCTTAAACATTACGAAAAAATGTGTAAATTCACCATTTGGTTAAATTAATTTCCAAACTGTCAGCACATAGTGTGTTATTACCTTAACGTGGCATCCGTTGCCGGCTCAACCATTAAATATGATAATCTGCTGCATCTGCATACCTTTGTTTGAAGGCAATTGCCCATTGTGGACTTTGTCCATTGACTGTAAAAGAGTTCAATTGAAAAGCTACGGTATTTTGCCGAAAAATTGTAGGAAAAATACTATGGCAGAAAGGTGTAGTGTTGTATTTATTTCGAGAAAGTAAGGAACTTATTTGAAAAATAAACATTAGTTGGACTTAGGTTTTCTAAGACATTAAGGAATATTTCCTATTAAGAATTTGCTTTATTCAAGTTTGTTATTTCAAACTCTTCCTGGGAAAGACTCCTCTTCTTGTTATGTTTTAAGTCGTGCCAAAACAAGTAATCTTTAATATAGTTCTCGATACATAATAATAAATTGTGTAATTGTCTTTCAAATTATATTATTATTTATCGCGGTTTAAATCACAATTTTATGAAGCAAGCAAGTTTTTATACTTATTAAAACACATAATAGATCACTAATAATTTCAGTTAACCCTAAGATTTTAACTTTGACCACAGGAGCTCGCAAATCATACCGGCCAAATAGGAGTGAACGTACACCAAAATTATACTCATCAACATTCCTACCCTTTATATCTTCAACCACACAGTTCAAATTCGCTGTACACTGAAACTTGTCACTTCCCTAGCCAAACTATTTTGACTCTTAACTCCTCAGTTTAGAGTTTAAATCTTGTCTGCTAATTTTAGTAGCTGATACCTATTTTCTGGTTATTCTTATATCAAACGCAGTAAAGTTGAGATTGGTGGGAGATCAGGATGATGTTACAGGATTTAAGCTATTAGGTAGCTCTTATATAAATGTAGATAGAGTTGAGATTGGCAAGAGATATGCGAATAATATTAAAGGATTTATGGCAGTTGCGCGGGCGCTGTGATTTACGCCTTCCTCGCGACGCAGCGCGAATCGCAGGAACGAATTGTAATGTTCACTTGTCGTAGCTGAAAGTGTTACATCTCTTGTAAGCGACTAAGTAATTGCTTTGTTTTTCACTAGATTCTTTTAATAGCTGGATGGTATATAAATTATTCTAGTTAACAAAATAAAAACATACTATATCGCGATAAAATTATTGTTTATTTATTAAAATTAACAATAAAAAAATATTAACGACAAAAAAGGGCTTTTTCGGCAATATTTAACTGACTTATTTTTTATCATACATGCGTCCATTTTATTTCAAAACAGTGTGTGTACCATACGTGTACCGGGTATTCAATTGTTGCCCATATCCATATCACTTTCCTTACTTTTAAAACTTGCGTTATTTTCACGATTTCAGCCCAGAATCCAAAGTCAACTCTTGAATCTTAAAGCTTGAATAACCCTCTCGCAAAATAAAAAGGTCACAATTGAATACCCATAATCCTCCATCCCACATTCTCTCAATTACCATTTCTAAGTCCAGCTCCATACAGCTCACATCTCCGTGACAGAGCTGTAGAATGGCACAAGCTGTTGATTTACACCTTCCTAACGCAGTAAATTACGAAGTGATAATGCCTTGCGATGGAGATTGGTGTGGATTGCCGTCGAGAGGCAACCGTGCCTCTAAAGCGCTTACCACACGTGCATGCTTGACCACAGTTTTATTTGCACATGCTTGTCGCATGAAAAGACTGAACACGGACGTGGCTACCACACGGCACAGTTAAGTACGCGCAAGCCACATTATTCTCGACATCGTCGGCGTGGAAACAATGTTTCCCAATGAAGAGCTATTTCTTCTGCTATTATTTTTCAAGTGTTTGCTAGTGAAAAAAAAGAAAATACAAAAGTATAAAAAAAATTATCATTTGTTCGTATGCGTCATTCTTTTTATTCCTGTCAGAATAATCCTTGGATTTGATCTTCCATAGTGCGGTCAGAGATCTATATAAATCAATGAATTCAGTGGCAAACTGTCGATTGTATGTACGTAAATCCGCCATTTTTACGACCGTGCGCCTACAGTTACTCCACTCGACTGAACTGAGAGCGGCTTGAACACTGAACTACCAACCACACGCGCAGACAAGTTTGTACAAGTATAGCTTGCGCATGCCAGAATTTCAAGTAAGTTTAAAAACCATCAAGCCAAGCTTTGGGGTTTGCGCATACTACCGTTTTGCCAACCACACGCACAGTGTTCAGTGTACAAGCTGACTTGCGCAAGTAAAACTGTGGTCAAGCATGCACGTGTGGTAGGCCCATAAGCGAAATGTGACGACTTACACCTTTCATATTACCCTTTGATTTGTAAATAAATGTAAATGTTACTGCCGTTATATAAATCAAAGAGGACGATTTAAAACGGAAGTCTAAAAGGAAATTTAGATCACATTCATTAATTTATTTAGGTACAATATATGCGTAAATTTGTCATAAATGATCTAATTTATGCATAATATCTGATTGGTTTTTGGACTCACGTGAGAAAAGTAGACCACGTGAGATGCATATGAAGAGATGGACGAGCTTCCACCTTAGCACAAAGTCAATGAAAGAAAGAAGGAAATGCAAGTCATTACACGATAGTAAAAGGAATATACTGATTGGAATATTTGAAGCTGGTCAAAATTAGTGATCAAAAGTAGTTCTACTAACTGGTCTCAATACCCTCATGGAACGGGCATATCCAAGAACGCAAGATTATTATCTTCTTATTCGTTGAAATGATGACCCAATGCGTATTTTTGAAAAGATAATCCAGCGTAAAAAAACAATAAAACTACACATAATCTTAATAAAATAGAGTTATCTCCCCAATATCAATCTAACATTACTTATTACCACATTATAAGGCCTTAGAATAACATAAGATATACATTGGGAGCGATAGAGTCATATTGGTATCTTCACGGGGCACTTGAAGTCGTTCTCGATGCACCAATCGCGCTGAATGGGCATTCGTGATGGCATTACCGTAGCTATTGAGTGTTGGGTTGGTTGATAACGATGTTTTAGGGATGGATGTGGATGAATAAATTGTCAATAGTCTATTGAAACCGTGTCAAAATATTAACAAGTTGGATAAAATAAAATTATATCGGAAAAACAAAGATCACTGGACAAAAATTTGTACGTTGCCTTCAAATATTTGTTCAGAGTGTCTGGGTGTAGGTTTATTTATAAAAATATTTTATGTCTATGTATCTATATTATAATTTATGATTAACAGATATCTAGCAACCGTAACACAAGCTTTGAACTTGCCACGTGGCTAAATGTTGCTATATGAATTATCCAGACATATTTATTTATTTATCATGCAATACATTATGTTATTAAATTAAACATGTTTATATTTTAACCATGGTTTAGTTAAGCATGAACGCTTTTCTATTCTGCTTAAACTAGTTGATAGCCGTGGTTTCACGCATCCTCATAATAAAAAGCGCAGCGTATAGTATCGCTTTGTCCCATCTCTAGCACATTGTCTTGCAATCGTCCCGACACAGATAGTCCGCTACACGCGCAATAGTATTCTAGAACGATCACACCTACGTAATGGACCTAAATGTAGGCAATACAGGAAGAATGCACCGCATAAGTACTTTCCTATGTCTAAGCGGCATAATAGCAAACAACATGTAACATTATTATCAAACCAACATCACATACCATAAAGATAATTTTTAAATAAGTATAGCAAACATCAACACGCATTGCTCACACAGTTTTAGATTTTTGTTGAAATGTAGGTGTACAATTATATTTTACTTAATTTGGTTCAGTCACAAATAAGTTAACTTACTTATTTTATAAAATTGAAATTTATTTGTTTAGGAAACCTTAGGAACCGCTGAGCTGATTCAATTTCTAAAATTATTTTGGATAGATAGTAGGTATATTTATCGATTTTAAATTAGCTTAGAACAAAGAGAAGGAAAAAGTATATTTATTATTTACAACGGGAATTTGTTTTATAACGCGGTTAAAGCCGCAGGTAAAGCACATTCTTTGTTATTTAATCAACGTAAATGGTTTAAGAAGTGTCTAGTAGAAGTAAACTTACATAACCCATACGAATGCCTCGTACAAGAATCACATCAAGAGAACAATAACCAGAATAAATAACACAATTCAGCGCTCAGCATCTAACCCACAGCCAACACTAAGCAATAAAAGAGACATTCGCTAAGCAAACAAAAAGCGGCCAAGAAGTTGGGTTATAAAGGGGAAAATTATTACGCTTTCAGCATCGCATTTAAGCAAAACATATTTCAAAAGTTTCGGCATATTAAGCAACATTTATTTTGGCAGTGAGCTGGCCATTACGCGGAATGGGCTAGCGCTGAAGTTATGAAAAACATGGGCCCTACTAAAGAGATGGCCTGAGAGCAGTATGGAAGGATTTTTGTCTTTGAAAATTGTTTATGAAAGTGATTTGTTGGCTGTTCCTTATATATGTCCTTTTCTATTTTTGCCCTTTTCAAAATTAGTATAGACGATGTTTTACGAGTATTTCATTTATAAACTTCCGTATGGTGCCAGCCTAAGAATACCACCCCATTTATTCACATAGCAATATTATCTTTGTTACTGTGGATATTCTCAAACTGACTTATGGGTTATGTACGAACAGAAGCTTCACTTCGTATACTGTAGGTACCAACTTACGGCAATCACCAACCCGCCTGATAATGAGTTTTCAAATCAATACATTGTTTAATAGTTCAAATGTCTCGTTTCAACCTACTTCGAAAAAAGAAGGTTGTTATCATGTCTAATGTATTTTTTTACTTAAAAACTCAGGATTTGGTGGAACGATTTCGATACTTACTTTTTTTTATTTTAAGGCTGAAGCGTCCCGTATGTGATCGCATTCTTATTGAATTCTAAACAGACAATTGCATCAATGTGAAAACCGTATAAGACTTCACTTATGAGTCAGTTTGAAGTCCGTTTTTTTCGTAAAAAGATTATCTCGTATTCGTGGAACCATTGTAGACCTGAACCTGAAACCTCTTCCCATGAACCATAGTTGTTCTTAGGCCAAACGCCAGCGTTATTATTTACACTGGCAATTCTGGCGTCGCGTGAAATATGGCCCTTTTATCTTCAAGCGCGTTATAAGGACTTGGCACGAGTGCTCCGTGAGACAAGTGGATGCGAATGAAACTTCTGCTTCGGCATCATCACTTCTGACAGACTGATTTATTTAAATAGAAATTTAAATTTTTTTTAAGTAAGGTAAACATCAAGTTTTAACAAAATTAGGTGTCTAACTAGTTTAACGTTGCGATCGTGGTTTGACTAACTCTTCATTTTGTAGGTACTATTGAATATTAGGTTAATAAATTAGTTAATAATTATCAAAGTTTTTTATCATCAGGAGAACAGTTACCTAGGGACTTTGCCCTAGCCAAAAGGAGAATAAACAGTGGTGCAAACAAATTGATTTAAATTATTTTTTTGATAATGCAGTAGGTATTTACATCAAAATCTAAAAGCATTTTAATTGTTAAATACCCAAAGCAAATGTATTGTTTGACTTTATTTGTACATACCTAACAATTCATACATCAGAAAAACATAAGTTCACACAAAACATTCAATAAAATGGGCAGTTCTTACAAGTCAAAACTTCAAAAACAGATTGTTAACGAGCGCCCCGCGGCGAGGGCGGCTCCGCCCACCGTCACGTCATTACCGCCCAGCGAACGGGATAATAGTCACCAACATACCGGATAATAGTCACCAACATACCGGATAATAGTCACTATTCAATGTATAGCAAGGAAGGCAGGTGACGTAAGTTTACTGTAGCGGATAGGAACCAAAGGTGCTGTCTGTACCTTTGGTTCAAATCCTACACTTTTATCTAACAGGACAATTACCTACTTATCTGAAAAAGCTATTTATCCCGAGACTTTGTGATTTTAAGTCCCTACTTCCTGTCTTATACCTACTTACTTAGTCTTATGGCCAAGAAGCCTTAATAGGCAGCAAAACGTCATCTTAAAACAAATCAAACCCCGATAACCCAAGAGGTCTTGATCCGTCGCATAGATAATTGTCGCGACACACAGACAAGACTTCCTTCATGTTATTAAATCCCGTACGTGATTAAGAGCCGCGGGCGCCCCTTCTAACATTAATTTGACAAATGGCGCCCAAATTGTCAGGCTTGAGATCTCCGCCCATTTTACAGGATTGAGTGCTTGTCTGGCTCTGTGTAATGGGGATATTTGTATTTTATTATGCAGTGTATTTTGATAAATCTATAAATAATTAACATGATTAAATCTTTATATGAGGCAAAGGTATGTTAGGATGACCTACAACTGATGTTGTTAAAAAATGTTTGTAGTTTAGTCAAAACGTAAATCGACTAGGTACCTTAAAAAAATCGTACAATCAATTTGTTAAATTAAAAAGTAGTAGTTCGTTTGTTTCGTTAATTTGTCATGTATAAACCAATAACTTACCTACCATAACTTCCGTAAAAATGGCCAACTTGACGTAATAACCTAAGAGCCCGTGATGGCCAGACCTTCCTTTAATTCACAAGCGTGAAAATTCTTTCATGTGTATGTCTAACATAGGTAAGAATAACCCCCAAACATGAAACCTGGATCGCGGTTCCTTTGGGAGATAACAGGTAAAAGGTTGTTATCTCCCAAAGGAACCGCGATACAGGTTTCATGTTTGGGGGTTATTCTTACCTATGTTAGACATACACATGAAAGAATTTTCACGCTTGTGAATTAAAGGAAGGTCTGGCCATCACAGGCTCTTGGTCCATAAATTAAATCAAATAAAACCAGGTTGGTTGAAACTTATACCTAGTTCATAAAATTACCGTTTTCTGTCATACAACCACTTCAGCCTTGTAATACTGATTAGTAAATAACTTTAATGTTTACTGAGACCAATTTGTACACCTTAATTTACTGAACAAATCATTAGAAATTTCAGCAAAGTCCTTCAACCATCAATTGGATAGAGAAGTTTATTTCCACTTATATTATTTCCGATTGAATATGCGCCCCAGCGGCCATTAGCGAATATTGGACTCAGTTGAAGAGTCGTCGAGAGCCTTTAGCGAGGCACTCTACATAACGATGACTTTTAATTTTCGGTGAATATTTATGTATTCGAAGAGGAAATTATATAACAACAAGCTCTTCATCCGCAGCTTTGCTCGCGTCTTGATGGACTTCTTGAGTTGTTATGATTATGATTTATACAAATTATACAAAACCAGTCATTAAGTGTTGATTAAATGATAATCACTCAATCAAATCAACTAATAATTACAATATAAAAAGCAACCACAAATTGCTTATAAATAAAATCGAACAATAACCAATCAAAAAACAAAAGAAAATAAACAATTCAACTATCACGCAAAATTATCACTCTCCCATCATAAATAAAACAAAGCGATATAAAAACGCCACAACAAATATTGCACGCCAAAACGAGCAATGGAAGGAATCCATTTGAAACATGAACTAGTCGTAAATATAAGCGAAGCGGGGGCATAAATAATGCTGTATCGGCCCATAGGGGCTACCGATCGTCTTCCTGATTCCAGTGGCAGCTTCGAAAAATATGCCTGTTATTTTACTGCGGTTTTGCCCAAATTTATAAAATTTACAAACGTCATAAATATGAGTTTTACTCCGCGTATCTCATTTCAAATGCTGTAGGTAGGTACCTATCAATAACCAGATAGGAAATTTAAAAAATCTCATTCTTCAAAATTTTAAAGTACCTAAATTCTACGCAAACTGGGGAAACACACACATGCTCTGCCATCCAAGATACGGCCCTGTACTGATACTGTACCCGTGTATATCCAATAATAGAACCCACGTAAAACACTCAGTAGGTTAGTAAGTAAGTTGAGTAGATTAGTTTTATGATTATTTTGTAGTAGGTACCTACCTAGTTAATTAATTTAGTTTTAGATAATAATTATGTTTGTGAAGATTGTTAAACAAAGGCTTTTTTAAATTATTAAAATGTATTGATATTTTTAATATACCTAAGTAAATTCTTAGATCGACATCAAACTTACTCTTACAAATACTATGTAGTAACTTTACTAGATATTTTCGTAAGATCCTAAAGATAGATAGACTTAGGTATATTTGAACATGAAACGGGTAACATACGAGTACCCGGATTTATATAAAACCAATAATGCTAACTTATGACTAACTAAAACTAATCTAACACAATAAAAATAAAAAAAAACAACAAAACGTAAAACCGACTATAATAAAATAGATTTAGTCGATAAATAAAATGAAGTCGCGTTAGTAAAGCACATAAATTAAAACAGTTCGTGTAAGTTGTATAAGTTTCTCCGCCAGCCCTGTCCACCTGTAGAGAATATTCAATTTTGCATATCCTCATATCGGGCCATTGTTCGCCGCGCGTTTCAACAATCGCATCTGTCCATGATTTAGGACTTACTGTCGATACGTCTGCTCTCTATTTTAATACCTGTGTTGTGGTGTTAAGGTTAAATAATGTAAATCTGTGGGGTAAATAAAATAAAATAAAAAATATATATAAATATATAAATATTACTGGACAATTTTACACAGCGACATCTAGCCCCGTGGGTATATGGTATCAAAGAAAAATAATGGTAAAAAGTATTGACGGAAGAACGATTTATTGATGTGTGACTCAAAATGCTCTTTAAGCTTTTCTTCCTGAAAAATATATTATGATTAAATTCCTTTATTAAAAAATAACTATATTTACCTATTTTTAGCTTATCAAGGGTTAACATTAACATTAACACGCAGCAGTTTCAATGTTCGATAAGTAAAAAGTTAAAAAACCTATCTAGGTAGGTACCTACTTGTTGAGCTTGCTGTACCTACGTAGACCTACTGCATTTATAAACACTTTAAAAATCATTTAATGTTTAACCTTTTTGTCAAATAATGGGTCAATCCTCCGAATCGCCCCCAGCTATTATTTTCCGATTCGTCACTCATCAAATCCTCGTCTTTAACCCGCGGGCCAATTATCCTTACAATTTATTCATACCCAAATTAATCATTCTTTATCCCGCATCGCTAAATTATGACCTCAGTTTCAGCCCACACTAACCACTGTATAATCGAAGAATTTTTACATCACCAGGTATATTATATTAAGGCGCTGTGTAGGGTTAAATGGCGCTGTCACATGTTGTTTTTTATTAGTTAAACCTAGTAGGCCTACCTTATGCCACATCGTGACCGTCGGCTGAGCGACCGCTGACCAACCTAACGTTATTAACCTTGAGCTCAGGTAAATAATACCTAGTACTCCTGGTAACCAGCAGGGAGTTTATCACCCCATTGAACAATGATGCCTTATTCATCATACTTTCCAGGTCCCTGCCATCTGATGCCCCCGCTATCAACATTACGTCGTCAGCAAATGCCTGGACCCGCACCCCCTCATACTGGCTTGGCTCAAGCAGTGGGTCATGTAATATGTTCCATAAAATGGGCATGTGGGCCTGAATGCAGCAGCCCATATACGCTGGTCTCCTAACTGACTCACCAGCGTATCGCAGCACAACTTCTCTGTCAGATAAGTAATTCATTATTAAAATCCATTATTATTGCTGTCACATGTTATAAAATATTTAATCACAAAGTTGACATTATAAATTGTTACAAGTAGTTGTAAATTTATTTAAAAAGTTAATAATAAATTGAATTGAATACTTTATTTTCTATCTATTCTTAAAGATATAAGCAGAACAAATTGAAGTAAATATTTCTTTTTTCAGATTTTATACGTGTGGCGCCAACCAACTCCACCAGTCACCGTAATGGGCTATAATAGCAAATTGAAATCGTCCGATTGTGGAGCGATCGCGGCGCAATTAAGGCGGGGGCTATAAATCGCCGGGATCAGATACGGGACATGGAAGGGGCGTGGGGAGACGCCAGATATTTACATCCACTGAGACATATGTTACAGGGTCAAACAGCTAAGAAGAGGACTATATTTCAGTATGTGAATCTATAGGACCTATAATTAGGATCAGACTTATAGTCGCTCAAAGGTAATGTTCGTTTTCGCTATAGGGTTTGAGAAATAGATCGGAGTATCTTATCAGAGTCACTAATAGGCTTGTGAGTGTAATAGGCTTGTGTAACTATGTGCTTGTGAGTAGCTACTATCCTCTCAACCGTGAGGCATCTAAATGACGAATTGTCCGCATCTGTGGACCCCATTACAGGACTTATCACAGATATGGTTTTGAGCACTAATTTTTGTGACCTAGGTTTGGAAAAACTTGATTTTCTCTAAATTTAGTTGGAATCGTGTAAAACTACAGTTAATTTTATAATTGAGATAAATTTATGCAATTTCTTATACCACTTACACTTAAGTTTGAATAACATACCAACTATTAGAGGTGAAATAACATGAACCTCCAAGACTTAACTTTAATTTTCTTATAATTAAAAAATTAAACGATTGGTGGTAGTAATATTGTATTATTTTTATGCTATCTTATATATATGATAAAATTAAAAAACAAATAGCATACATTCCATACAATTTTTTTTCAGTGCAGTGAATCGCGCTAGTGCTACCAAACTAGTCACAGATTCAAACAACAAATTTCATTTTTTTTTGTACCACAGACATGCGATTTTTTATGTGAGAGCGAGTGTCAGTTCATTCTCATACGATTTTTCATGTGTTCGATAGAGTAGGAACTATAAGATCGCCAAAATACGCTCGGAACTGAACCTTGTGATCTTAGCAGTTGCGGGTCCTTTGACAAGACCATCCACGCAAGCGGCAAAATTTTCTGTGTCCGTTAATGGAACGCTCAACGCTTGAGAGGAATACGCATTGTGAGCTGAGAGTCACACAAAGGGTAATGTATTTATTTCTTCTATACCAGCTTAGGGCTGAATAACACAAACGCATTATGTCTGCACATGTCCACGGGGGCTACTCTGACGTGTTAATGAATATATGAACGTGATAGAATTTTATCAAATATTACTAAATAAGTCATGTAATAAACATGTATTTTGGTTGTGTAACATACAAAATACCTTAAAATTATGTTTATGCTCAGATTTTTAAACAAATATTACCATTTGCTGTATTTTACAATTAAGTGAGGTTATGTTTTTGTTTTGGTTTGTAAATCCATGTTTTTAGTGTTTAAACTTAGCAAGAAGTAACTAATTATCAGTTTAAACTAAAATAATAATATCTGTTATGTTATATTATAGAATAACGTCAATAACTAAATATTAACGTAATAGACGGTATATCGAAATATTGTACAATGTTAGTTGTTCGTCGGGCAGCCTAATAAAAGGCGGAACTCTTTGCCATACGATTCATTCTATTTTGCGACAGTCCTCCGGTACGGAGCTCCAAAGGTCTACGGAACTAGATAAGTATTATTGTGTATAATTATTATGTATAAAGACTTGTAAACATTATAATTGTAATAATTATAATGACGAATATTGACTACTGTAAAATAAATAATATAGTCCATTGTAACTAATAATTTAAATTGATGATGCTTCCTCCTGTTCTTTTTACTTCTCAGGATAGCGATATAAAAAATCGAAGTAAACTGTCTAGACATTGTATTTCTATTAAATTTGATGGTATTTATTAATAGAACAATTTATTGAAGAAATATAGAAATA
The DNA here is from genome assembly GCA_963691955.1 of Chloroclystis v-ata. Taxonomy (NCBI): domain Eukaryota; kingdom Metazoa; phylum Arthropoda; class Insecta; order Lepidoptera; family Geometridae; genus Chloroclystis; species Chloroclystis v-ata. The sequence continues at coordinate 376,304 of OY829902.1, read as the reverse complement.
CAGGTCTTGACTTTGAAATATATGGTTTTATTCCTTCCTATCTGTCAGGTCCTATAAATATAAGTAGCTAACACTTATCTTCTTAAATTCAATCAGTTAATAGAATTAAATATAACCCTAAAGCTTTTAAACGCATGACAACGAGACGTTGAATACATCCCAGAGATTAATGGATACGCTTTCATCAAGAGTTCACATTGTGACCTGAGAAATGGTGAACCAACTTCAAGTTAATTTTAAGATTTATAGGTTGTATCCTTTGTGGATTATTCAATATTTTTTTTTTGAATAGCAATAGTATTTCCAGTACCTATTCAGGCTACCAGAAGTCTTTAAAATCAGCTTTAACTGAGGATAAAATGGTAACTGTTTAAAAGCAGGTACTTATACTGTAATTTCTTCTACGACTACGACTAATCACAGCATAATTGGTGGGATGAATTATCTTTTACCATTTTGTTTATCTCTTTTATAGATAGTCAAGGACCTATATATCAGTAAAGTAATGTTCATTTGATTACGCAAAAAACCATCAACAGCTAAATCTCCAAACCAACCCCATAACAATAAGTATTAAGCACGCCACTAAATCTCCTACACCATAAAGAGTCAAAACACAGAAATATGGCATAAAACGTAGCATAAAGCATTCTGCGTAACGTACCGCACTCGGTCCGGACTGCGGGCACATTCTTCTTCTTTATGATACCTATTCAAATAGAAGAGGGTTAGTACTGGACGCTGCGAAGCGTAATCTAATGACGGTGTTGGAGAACCATGCCTATCTTGGATTGGTTTAACATGTTACGTAGGTGTAGACTTAAATAAATAAATTGTAAATTGTAAATTAAGTATATTGAAACATACATACGTTCCAGTAAGTAGTAGTAGTTTCAATAATGTTTTCGGATTTAAAGATTTGCGATATTTATATCCATGAAATCCTAAAGATATCTTGGACAATTTAATAAATACAAATACATCATTAATATTAAATAAAAAGACTAAGTTCAAGATCTCATATAAATTTTACATACAAACCACTTTTTAAAATAACTAACACCGCAGTCCAGACACTAACCCTCCCTGGCTCGCCCCCAAACCCAGCTATTTTTCCGCGGGGTCATCCCTTAAATTCTTTTTATTGCCGCCCTTGTAAATCATTGTAATGCTCCAGTGCATTATCCGTCGGAAACTTCATTATGGCCGGTTTAATGGTTCGGAGAAGCGATAAAATCTAGCCGTGGCCGGCCGCGGTACGCACACTCTCGGGTTTGCTGGGATTTGCGAATTGGAAGAAGTGTTTGGTGAAAACATTTGAAATAAAGTAATCAAGTGTTTTATTAAGATAGTCACTTAAAGACAATACATTGAGATTACCTCAAATAAAGAATTAGAAGACACAGTTTTGTATGGATACATATAATTGATGATTAAACGAACTTACCAAGTGAAGTTCTATCATAATTATACGTTGCGTTTTTTCCGAAGAAATAAGTCCTGAAATAACAATATTATCACTTGTAGTAGGCATAATTGTGCACCGTTAACATCACTATCGTTTAGAGTATTTAATAAATCAAAGTCTTTCGGCGCTGTCAGGCTGTCACTGCCACCTCGCTCGCTGGTACTTCATTTCGTTAAGAGATATATTACATCAGATAAGTATTCTTGAATACTTTTGCTTGATTTTGTTGACGAAATCAAATCAGCATCAGGGTCCTTGGGTTGGGAGGGAATTGGTACTTATTTCTTCGGAAAAAACGCAACGTATAATTATGATAGAACTTCACTTGGTAAGTTCGTTTAATCATCAATTATACTAGCGTTTTTTCCTTCAGAAATAAGTCCTGAAATAACAATATTATCACTTGTAGACTTTTAGAGCTGATTGAGGAAATAAAATCGCAAAATTACTCAATAGAGAAATTATACTAAATTAAGTTGAACTTAGAATTATGAGTGACTTCACTCAAAATCATATATAATTTATATGTCATGATGTGGGTAACCACTATTTTGCTCATTAAATAAATTCCAAGATTCTTTACCCTGTTATAATTATATTATTTTGAACAGTATTTTTATTACACTATCAACATAAAAATGTTGTGGCTTATAATTTGTGTGTTAAAGAAAATCTCATAATTGAAAATGTTCTCCAGGTTTGTATGATTGTTCTTTTGCAGAACCTTTCCATTGCAAAGGAAGAACCGTTTTTGTTGTAATTAGTAATAATTAGTAATAACATAATGTTTAAACATTCGTAATTACATAATGTTTAAATATAGCTGTTACTCTCTATGGTTAATGCATGGCTTTACTATGATTTTTTTTTTTTTATAGATAAAGGGCTTTCCCAAACGCCAATAAGATTCACTGGTGATAAACGATCATACTCGTATCAAAATAGATTCAGATTCTATTCGGCTTACTAGTACCAAAAACATTTCTAAAGTCAGTAAGACATTTTTTGTACTATTTTTTACTGAAATCGATAGTTTTATTTACAGGGGAGCAAACTCCAAAACATCCATAGAGGATTTAAACTTTTGATCGAATATTCATGTATCCGATCGTCTGAAAATTATGTTTGAATTATTCAAAGGAGTACCAATAGGAACGCTTTCTTGTTGCTTTTTGCTATTGAGTATACATACAGTTTTGTTTGTATGTAAAGTTAAATAACTGTGGTGAAAATAATGATATAATATATAAAAATTGTTGTAAACAACTCTCAAAACTATAAGAAATATTAACTTCACAAATGTGTATGTATGTATGTATATTTAAATATACACGATCTTCCCAGACAACTATTGTGCTACATACTTGGTAGAGATTATACTTAATGATTATTTTTGATGTCCCCGTATGGTGGAGATAATATAATATTGTCTTAGCGACAAAAAATCAAATTAACACGTTATTGTTGCTGGTCAATTAAGATGAATGATTATGTAAAAAGTTTCTAAATAACAGATACAACGGCTAAATATACCAATTGGGAATAAAGCCTCTTCTTCAGTTTTGTAAATAATTGTTTGACTGTGAGTCAAAAAGAAACCGTAGAAACGTAGTATAAAAAGGTTTTAGCCCAAGACAACGTAAAGGGAAGATGTCAGGCGTGTCTAGGCACTTATTCTAGACCTTACAAGTCTCATTTTTTTTTTTTTTTTTTTGGTATTTGCAAAAGGTAAACGTTTACTAACGTTTTTCGAGGACGTGTCGTGACTTTCGAGTTGTGACTTTTTTCAAGTTCCCAGTGTGAGTAGAAACATGACTGTTTCCTTTTCTGTCGACTAACTGTCGATAATTCACTTAGAGAGACTGGATTTCTTTCATTCTATTGATGTATGAATGCAAAAAAAAGAATTATATATGTAACCTATAATGATAGTAGATAATTTGCAGCTTTATCTGTATGGAAATTTATATTATATTTCGACCAAGGTCTAGCCGGTACCTTCTCTACAACCACACGAACCATACCCCGTTGTTGAGGCGCCAGAACAATACAACTCTTATCTACAGTATTGTCATTTTAAATTCTTTAAAATGATTATAGGGTAGCGTGGAGCTACCATTATTTTAGTCGAATGGAGAAAATAAAAAGATACAATTTTAATGCTTATAACAAAGGCAATAAATTTCTGGGCAAGTGCACACTAGAAAACCGACTATGCAGTGGTTGGAAATACCACCTTATTTCATATTCTATGTTTTGATAACTTTATCCAGATGTTAATTTCTTTAAAAATGCGATGTGTTCCATTGCATGACAGCTGGTGCATCCCGTGGGTGCAAAACATAAATCATGGGGTTTAACTCAATAACACGTGTATTTGTAAAACCCTGAATTTATATTCAAACGAAGTTGAATTCATAATAGGTCTCCAGCTAACCCAGTCTTAGACATTATTATAGAAATCAGTTATAAAACTATATATAATAATATATAGTTTACATAGTAACTATGTAAGTTTCAAACGGTTGATAGTTATTATTATATAAAATGATATTAAAAATGTAGCAACGCTAATAGTAGATTATCTGAAGCTATTCATGGTTCATAACTTTAGGAAGTTACTACTATACACTTAACAGCAGAATATTCGTAATTATATTTTGTGTCATGTAAACACGTTAGTGTATCACATTGAGAGAGAATTTGGAAATAGTTGTACTTATTATCCGTAATTCAATGGACGTAGGTAGAAAAAACTCTCCGACATGCACACATGAAAACTGACAATAATTTCTTAGTCGCCAGTGATGGCGCACCCTACAGCATACAGCCAAGTAGGTTTGTATATTTCATGTTGGTAAAACACGCTTGGTCTTGACCCGATATGTACATCGGTCATAATGCGGCTGGTGCCGCGAGGCCGAATCTTCTTTCGCACAGCTTATATTTAAGATGCACATTTCAATTCGATATGGATTTTAAAAAGATTCCAGGAATGAACTTATAATAATATAAGATAGTTGAGCACGCTGCGATGTCTTGATTGCTGCGATCCTTCAATGCTGGATTATATTACTATTGTACACAAACCTTTAGTTTTGTACTTAGGTCTCACCAAGAGGCGGCCCGAATGTTAAACGACTGTTTAAAAAATAAAAACATCTGTTTATAAGTAGATATCTGTACCAAGATGGTAGTTACTATGGGTTATTGATGTCGGAAATACGATCGATGGTTTTTGGGTACCTCGTCTCCTCTATGCTCGGCGGCTGTGTCGGCGGTGTGTCCACTGCTGCACTGGCGTTGAACTGGACTACGGATGTAGACTTCTGGATGTGCGGTATTATTCGATGCGATCGGCTGTTTCTTTGTAAGATTAGCCAGTTTGCATCAAAGGTACTGAAAAAACCTAATAACAGATTCAGAATGCTGAATATTTCATAATTCAACCTTGTAAACCTCTTCATAGCTCGTTCTAATTGTTCTACAAGACTAATATTTATAAAGTTGCGTATGTTGGTCACAAGTAAACCACTTTATAGTTTGCTTATCTATTTCGCTTCAATCCCAAAATAATCGGATACGTATGGAAGGAAACATTTTATGCAGGAAAATCTACAACTTGCAGGATGTAGTAATAATAATAATAAAACATAGGTATTATAGGTATACATGGTATACATAATAGATAATTATGATATCTTGATAAATATCTAATGGTGATTGTTTGTATTATTTATAATGCAAAAGTAAGTAGGTATTATGCATAGTTACCTACTATGCATAAATCACCAAGTAGAACTACTCTATTCCATATTATTTTTCAAATAAGTGGACGTTAAGTATAAAATTTAAAAACAATTTAATAATTACACAGAGGATAAACCCAAAAGTATATCCGAATGTATCAAATAAATTTTACTTGTGTAACACTACACTGTAATAATGTCAAATCTATCTTTGTGTTTTGTTTTGCCCAAAGTGCCGTATGGCGATGGCCTAATAATAGTGCCACCCAATATTTTCCCATAGATTTCGTCAAACCGACGTAGGGATATGTTTATCAGAAGATAGGCTGCAGCGTCATTTGTGTAGGTACTTAACCTTTCAACTCACTGTGGTAAATTAAATTTGCCGCTAACAAACCTTTTAGTGTGGTGGATACACAAACTCCCCAATCTATGGGGTTTATATTCATCAACTCCATGTCCAGATGCAATGAGGGAAGTAGAATAAGTGAGACAGCCCATAGAACAGCTCGATATAATTATCTTCTAAATATGTTGTACAAATGCGATGAGTCAGCCCAAAGATCAGCTCGAGTGCATTAACTTGTTAATTTGATAGTCAATATGCGATGAGACAGTCCTGAATACTGCTCGAATGCATTGTATATGACTATCATAGTACATTATTAGTATAAATACGTATTGTTGTACACAGAAACTAACACAGTATCTGTTTTCAATAACCCACATTTTAAATGCGGGTAGCGCTTTATGACATCATTGTTGCGATGAGACTGTCCGATGATCAGCTCGAATGCATTTTTGTTGTTTTTGCGCACGATATGAACTACATAAGTAGGTACGCATGTAATAATAAATTGACTTTTCAATAAACCACATTGCAAATGCGGGTAGCGCGTTACGACATCATTGTTGCGATGAGACTGTCCGATGATCAGCTCGAATGCATTTTTATTGTCTTTGCGCACAATATGAGCTAGGTACATAAGCTTTCAATAACCTACATTGTAGATGAGGGTCGTGCGGCATGACATCATAATTATGAGACTGTCCGACGATCAGCCCGAATGTATTTTTGTTGTCTATGCCCACAAAATAGCTAAGCATATTTTTAATAAGAAATTGACTTACCTTTTTCAATGGTATGATTTGGTTCCGAGTCACTTGGACTCAACTTGGATTTTTATAACAAATTTTATGATTTGTAGTTGATCACTTACGTAAGAATGGCAAATTAAACTTGTTTTGGCCATGATAAAACGTAATTATATTATATTGGACTAGTGCGAAACTTTCGCAATTTTACGTGACGAACGGTTGAGCACTAAAATGCGAATGGAGTACCAGCGAGCGAGGTGGCAGTGACAGCCTGACAGCGCCGAAAGACTTTGATTTATTAAATACTCTAAACGATAGTGATGTTAACGGTGCACAATTATGCCTACTACAAGTGATAATATTGTTATTTCAGGACTTATTTCTGAAGGAAAAAACGCTAGTATAATTATGTTATGACGATGTCGGTGGCGCAGCGGGCGAAGGCGTGCCTGCGACTCAGGAAGATGCGGGTTTGAATCCCGCCTCGGAACAAAAATTTGAGCGATTTGCGTGCGCTTAATACCAAGACATTTTCTACCAGCCAACCTCATTTCCACTTTATTGCCCCAGATTAATTATTATTAGAGACCCATGTATAGGTATACAAAGATAGAATATCCCAAAAAAACCCGAAATAATGGACACATTCCCCGGCGATACATCACTCGCAATTTGTTGCGATAGCACTGCGATAGGTGGCGCTGTACTGTGCTTTATCGCCCAATAAAACGTACGGCTTTCTTTCAAGTAATGGCCGACGCGGGAATTAAATGTCTTGAGCCACTGTAATGCTGTTTACGGTGTCTGGTCTGTTGCCGTATTGCGTAAGTAAGTCTGTTTCAATTTCAAAAGTTACGAATTATGGTTTCTTTCTTCGAACCAAGTAGGTACTTAAAAAGGTAGGGTTGTTTAAAAAACAAACCTTGTTGGTGGTTGGTGCGCGGAGGGGTTTGAACCCACGATTTGCGGAATTGAAATCGAGTGTGCTTCACATATCCAGCACGGTTCTTATGTAGGTTTATTATGTAGGTACCTACAGTAACAACGCCTCATTCATTACGCATTGAACATTTACTAGCCCAAAATCCAGCTAATATTAATAATTATATTTACATTCCGAATCAACTAATGCTCAATTCCAATTGAAATCTGTTGATAACTAAATTGAAATACATTCAAATAGCCAGATTACGAATTGCCTGCAGCAGTTAAGAGCATTGAACATGAGTGGCATGTAATTTCACTAACAATACAGCTAAAATTTAATACGCCATTGATCGAAACCAAATTTTGTATCAATTTCAGAACGCTGTCGGATTATTCGAGCCCCTGCGGTGTTGAGAGCCCTTTATGCAGTACTTTAGGTACGGACATAGAGTATACCTACTGTGCAGATGGGAACAACTGTTTAGATAATAAATTTGGTAAGTTACTAAAATATTTGATCTTCAAAGACATAATTAGCAAGTAATTTGTTAATTAAGGCAAGTTTTAATTAAGAATATTTTTATAAGGACAACTATTTATAAAAAAAAATTCGATTGGGAGATGTATGGTCAGTAGCCTTTTGGCAACTTTGGCATTCGCGCAACAAGCAAATATTTCGAAAAAAAAATATTCTGACATAGAATTTTGTTTTAAAATCTTTAAACAAAATTCATTTTAACTTTTCCTTAAAATCACAAAACATTATTTTATTATAAATTTAAAATGAAAAGCTTTTTAGAAGCGTTACCAAACCGATTTTGAATTTTAGTTTTAAAAATTTTAGTCACAACCCTTTCTATCAGCACAACTCTTTGAGAGTAACACTGGAGCCCCCGCCTCGCCCCGCGGGACTCGTACCTATTACCCGCGGAACGTTGCATTGTACCCCACCGCCACACCGCCGCGCCGGCATGCGGCATTAGCCGTAATGACGCCGCGGTTTCAATGATTACAATGAGTCGAGGTTTTTACCTAATTCGAATGGCTCCTACTGTTTTGATGATAAATGGAGTTGAATGTCTGTTGTAGCTTATCTTTGAAGTTATTGATGAAAATAATAATAACAAATATTGCTGAACAACTCATAAAGCACATTTACCCTACCATACGGGTGCTAGATTTCTGATATACATAGGTAATACAATATAGATAGATATTTTTACTAAAACATTATATTTGCAGGTCGTAGCTACAAATGTTTGTCCCGTGCCGGAAATCAAAGTCGCAACCATTTGTGTCGAAGTCGGATATTCGCCCGCTGCGCCACGGAGGTCGTCAATGATCAATAGTCGAATAATGATAAACAATCATGTGGTGCCAGGCTATGAATTACTATATCGTTACTTTCCACGGCAGTCGACACCGACACCGACTGAAGACGAGAAGCTATAGCAACGTTGTAATGTGTACGTACCAAACTTGTTTGCTCTATAGTGCTAAGTAAAAATGTTTTTTTTATGATGATGAATAATCTGTATATTAACAATAGCCGGTTTCCTCACGATGTTTGCATTCACCGTAAGATCACGTGTTGCTATTTAGCGAACACGGCTCTTTCAACTAATATAGGTATACCAGGAACTTACAAAACATACAATCTTACTTTTACTTATACATATTGTAATATAATATACAGTACCACATGTTGGTATCGGTGGACCATAATTCAGCGACAATGGACCGCCAGCGGGGCGCGAGATTAATGCGATACCTCCCGCGGACGTGTGGAGAAGCGATGAGACTACATTTTGTAGATAGCTTCTGAAGTTATAAGTTGACTATGTATATCTACAGTTATGTTCATTAAACAACATGTTCTGCAACAAGAGCCGTGTTGGCTTTGTTATGTGTTAGGAGCACATTCGACTTTCATTCAGAAGGTCATGAGTTCTAACCTCAACCCGAACCTCTGGATTTTTCTTGTCTCTGTCACATGTGCTCTAACCACGGCTCTAACGCAGTTTGCCTTCACAGAAAACCCAAATGTTCTGAGAACTTTGAAAAGTTTGAAGGACATGTATCATTTACCAACCCGTATAGGTACTTGGTCAGCGTGGCCTTAGTGGGAACGTAAATAGGGGATGATGATGATGATTATTAGTGTCCAAGGGGCTTAATCTAAAGGTTGTGTGGATTATTTAGCAACTTTAATTTCCTTGAATTTTGCGCCCTGTTTTGCCCACCTATTCGGCTTTAACAGAAATCTATAATAAGTTTCATAACTGCATTGTATGTACTATGCCACCTCCCACTGAGTTAACGGGGTAGGAGGAAAATGTAAAGTAGGGTTATTTTGTACGCATTTATTAATGTTTTTATTACTAAGCTGAGTAAGGGTTTCCTCGTGGTGATAAATCAGCTGCGTTGCGGAGCTTCGCTGTGCTTCATAAATAATGTTGGGAAAATTCCGAATTCTCAGCTTCTTTCTGTAAGAATAGAAGGAATACCTAACATTAATGACAGAGGGTTCTTGATAATTTCTCTAGGAATGCATCCACTTAGCAAAGATTAACAGATTTTGATCTTAAAATTACTTTATAATTGATACTCTTAATTAAAGACGTCCACAACGAGATAGGCGACTGAAATGAACGAAGTCACACATAGCAGATAACCGAATCATCATCAATTACTATTCTATATGCCTACTATATTATTATATAGCTGAAGAGTTTGATTGATTGTTTGTTTTTTTGTTTGAACCCGCTAATCTCAGGAAGCGCTGGTCCGATTTGAAAAAAAATATTTCAGTGCTCGATAGTGCATTTATCGGGGTAGGCTTTAGGCTATAGTATATAAAGTGTAGGTACCTATGAAGATAGCATAAAAATTGCAAGCGAGTCTTTCAGTGGGTCGGCTAGTTTTTAATACAAACTTAATGAAGCTACTAAGATTCACGGCTTATAGACTGAACACTCTTGGAAATATAATTATAATCACTCCAAAGCCAAAATAAATAGGGAATAACAAAGATCTAAATGAACAAAGAGTCCGCTCCAGTGAGGCGACTGGCAACCCTAAATCTGAATGGATTCATGTTGTGCGGTCGGACGTGAAAGCAATCGGTGGTTTGTAGGGTTGTGCGGGCAGTGTGCTAAGGGAGGCATCGTTACATTTAACCACTATATCGATGATTTATAAAGCATACTCATCCCTATTTATGACTTACGGCTGGAACACTGGACTTCTCTCTTGATGAGAGAGATAGGCCGCTGGCAATGTGCTGTTTGGTAAATGTAACATATTATTCAAGGTCTTCAGAACAAGCCGGTTTAAAGATATTTTAACTTGTTTGTTTATGAATGTGTTGTTTATTTTGGGTTTAACAAAGTTAAATATAGTTCAAAGTGTTATATCGATAGTCGTTAGAAGTGTCCAACACTAGCATCCGGAAAACCACCGGGTGTCGGCACCACAATGCAGACTAATCCGGCTCTGCCCTTTATGATGTAGCTCTGACATCAGATTCACTGCCCCGATAATTGGACTTTAATAAGCTAGAGGCTAAATAAGGGAGAATGAATTAAATTTTGAATATGGACCCTTAACAGTTCAAAGCTATTACGTTGCTCGGGGTGCTTGTCGGATAAGCACCGAATGTATAATTGTCTACTTACCTACTCATTTGAATATAACATAGGTAAACATTTTTTCGATATTTAGGTTTTTTACTTCAAAAATAAATGATAAATTTTAATGCATAGTTGCAAAACCATTTTTTTTTTAATTATATTATTTCTTACAAGGGAAATTTTAAAACGTTCTATACATAGGTACCTACTTAATTAGTAAGTTTCAGTAGGTACCTAAACGTTAGTAACGAAGAATGAAAAAGTACCTATAGCCTAATTAGTCTGTAATCAAGAACACTTTTCCAATCCAATTCAAATTCCAATAACTGGTAAAAACTTATCTAAGTAAACCTACCATCTATGGTAGACATGTTAAACTAAACAGAATTCAGCGAGTATTTAATATTTTACTCTTCGTACGTTCATATTACCTACAGTAAATGTTTTCAGTACCTTGGTTTCAAGAAAAACTCCAGGGAGCGTTGTAACTAAAATGCGCTCGGATGAGGAGCGCCATCTATGTGAAATCAAATGTATTAAATAATGCCCAGTCAAGGTTTTGTAGGTATAACTTTAAAGTACAGCTAATATCAGCTAGATGACGCGCTTATCTAAAATCCGTTTCGAAAATATCCAAGTTTATCAATTAAAAAACAATCACAATGACAAATTATAATAAAATGTTCTAATTAAAAATTATTATTTAAGGTAGATAAAACTCAAATTAGTAAAATGTAAATGCTTCAATTGTCAAAAAAATATTTCATTGTTAATACTTATCTGATTAATTATTAATCCTAACCTTCACAAGGACACTGATTATAAATGTTCCTGATTTTAGTCATGAAAATTAAAATAAATTTATACTGCTCGATAACGATACATAGATAATTTTGACGTAATCGAAAGCCACCTGCATTTAAGCTGGCTAATCGCTCGGTAGGTATATATGTTTTAGGAAACTAGTCTGATTATAGATAAATAGATAAATGGATTATATTGAATGAAGCTCACGTAGGCAATACCTGGGATCAAATAAGGATTTATTCTGTTAATGGACCATTCTTTAAGATGATCGTAATTTAAATACTAATTAATAAAGCCAATTCGTGTAAACCCATATCGTGTTATACATTAAGTATATTATATTTTATAACTGTTTCATGGAGTGAAATATATATATATTTTTTATATTCTATTATGGACCAAGAGCCTGTGATGGCCAGACCTTCCTTTAATTCACAAGCGTGAAAATTATTTCATGTGTATGTCTAACATAGGTAAGAATAACCCCCAAACATGAAACCTGGATCGCGGTTGCTTTGGGAGATAACAACCTTTTACCTGTTATCTCCCAAAGGAACCACGATCCAGGTTTCATGTTTGGGGGTTATTCTTACCTATGTTAGACATACACATGAAAGAATTTTCACGCTTGTGAATTAAAGGAAGGTCTGGCCAGACCGGGCTCTTAGTATAGACTAATAACCTGTGATGGCCAGACCTTCCTTTAATTCTGAAGCGTGAAAATTATTTTATGTGTATGTCTAACATAGGTAAGAATAACCCCCAAACATGAAACCTGGATCGTGGTTCCTTTGGGAGATAACAGGTAAAAGGTTGTTATCTCCCAAAGCAACCGCGATCCAGGTTTCATGTTTGGGGGTTATTCTTACCTATGTTAGACATACACATGAAATAATTTTCACGCTTGTGAATTAAAGGAAGGTCTGGCCATCACGGGCTCTTAGGTTATTATACTTATCTCTGTTTATTAATAACAGACTTCAAAAAATGAAGAGGTTGTCAGTTTGTCGGGTTTTTAATGCATTGTTACACCGATTACGCAAAAAAGCCTGGACCGATTTGATTGTTATTTTTGTTTGTTCGATAGAATATATTTCCCAGGTTGTCTCCCAGTCATTAATCAGGTCAGGATCTGATGATGGTATCCCTAAGAAATTGGTGGAATTGTTAAAAATTTTAATCAATTTTCTTATACTTCGTAAACTAAGGTACCTACATAATTTAAGTGTTTGAGGTTGTAGTGAGCTTAGAAGCAGTTTGATGTCGGTTTTATCCTTAGAAAATGAAAAGATTAATATAAATCATATTAATTTAAAAGTCATTGTAATTATTTTTATATCCTGTAAAATTTTAATGATGCAACTGGAGATAACTTATCGGTCATCTTATAAATATTGTATGGTTAGCAACAAATTAGGCAACTTCCTCATTTAGCCTTTGTTTCGAATTATCAGATTAATTTCTAGGTAGGTTAATGTAATCTTAAAATGAATAACATATTATATGTATATCACAATCACAACAGATTTGCGACTATCGGTATTTGCGATAGTATGTGATCATTTTAGTTTGAAAATTAGTTAATAAAGGACGTGTGTACTGAATGTGGATATTTTAGAAAATAGCAAGGTAGGTATTAAAATATTTTTACAAATATGTGCCTATTCATAAGTTATAAAGATCCGTGTCCACTCGAGAACTTTTCGGCCCTATCGGCCATTTGTTCTTCTCGCTATATGACCAGCCCATTGCCACTTCAAAGAGCTATTCCGCTGGGCTATGTCGGTGTCCCGCGTTCTTCTACGTATCTCCTCATTTCTGATTTGATCACGTAGAGAAACCCCAAGCCCACATAGCATATATCATAGCTCATAGCTCTTTGAGCGATTCTAAGCCTGTTTATGAGGCCGATAGTGAAACACATTCGTTCATTATAGATATTGCTAAAAAAATTAAACTATCTTGTTAATTTTGAAGGATGACGAGCGTTAAAGCGCGGAACACTGTGAAACAACCAAACAAGACACCGGATAAAACTGAGAAAGCCAAATACTGGGACCCGCTGACTGAGGGCGTCAAATGGATCGAGAAATATGCAGATTCTATTGAACAGTTCATGGAAAAGTTGCCCAACTTTCTGGCAACTTTTATCGCCACATTTGCTGTGCTTACATTTGGAGCTACTTTGAGAGGTAAGATTCTTACTAACAATAGCAACCAGAGCTTTTCTCATTCTAATTTTAATGAAAAGTAAGTTAACGTTGAAGATAAAATATATTGTAAAAACGTAGCCTTCATAATAGTCATAATATTTAGTCCGTATTCGTCCCGTAATAATCGGCCCGCCTTAAAAAAATCCGCATTCGTCCTGAATTGATGCCCGTATTCGGCCCTAAATAATATTTTCAATATCATAGATCCCCCTGCAGTGCAGTTATAGAAATTCATTGATTAAATAAAACCTTTATTTAATATGAGATTTCATTAAGCAATAGCATTACGAGGCCTAATTGAACATAGATAAATTGAATAATAAGTACTTATGTACTTCATACTTGACGTAGTAATTTGTTTCATAATAGATATTTTTTGTACATACACATTTAATTAGAGGATTAAATTTGATTGATCGGTATGATATCCTATCTATTTGATTCAGAACTAACGTGTTATACTGTAGAAAATTAATAATTTATTGTCTTTTAAGATACTACCTATTTCAAGTGTTGACAAAAAATGTATACCTATGATTTATTTTATTCATAGCAACCCCTCATCATATATTGGAAAAACATACTTATTATAATGTCTTGAAGATTTGGTATAATAAGTACGCTAAGCAGACTGGTTGGTAATCGCGGAACTCAGAAAACCTATGTATAAATCTCTTAGTTCGCCAACATGGTATTATTCGTAGGCTAGCATTACACGGCACTACACTTCATTTCATAACTCATTGAAAATATCCTCAATATATGTATTATGTATGAATTGAGGATTTTATGGATGTTCTCATAAAAAAAAATGAACGAATAAATGAACACTTTATTGTACTTATAAAATAAAAACATAGTAACAAACATTTAATACTATCTAAAAGTAAAAAGTACAAAGGGCGGCCTTATCGCTGAAAGCGATCTCTTCCAGGCAACCGTACCTCACTCAAACCTCTAAAAGAAGTTTTAAGTTTACCACGAGGCTAGCAAAATACTATTTATTGATCTGCGTTGTTTCTGTTTCCAGGAGAATGGGTGATCATCCTAGTGTCAGCGATGAAGCAGATCACGGGTCAGACGCAGTCGCGCCCCAACGCGACCGTGCGGGACATCCTGAGCGAGTTCTCGTCCGCCAATCTGAAGATGGAGAACTTTGGAGTCGTGTTCTTGTGGGCGCAAATTATCTCCTTCGCCTTATATTTTGGAGTTGGAGGGTTCTTACATGTGAGTTTTTCATTATCATTTTTTTCTTTTATTGATTACATAATATATTATTATTTACTCGTATTAACAACAAATACCATTATACATTTACTCACAAACGTTTTATTCTATAATAACAAGTGTGTCAAGTGTTAGATTTTTAACGCTGTCATTCATGAGAAAAGCATTCCCCTTTTTTTTATTGTACATTTTTTCTAATAATTGTTTAACTAATACAATATTTTATGATAAATCCTGCAACAAAAGACCGCAAAGCGCCAAAGATTACAAATTATGATTGGTAACCCTACACTAACTAGGAGTATCCTTTTAGTTGTGTCGACATAATCTAGTGAATCTTATGCGTAAAGTTCGGCCGGTCGGTCGTGGCAAACTTTCGACATTTGTAAGTGAACCTAGCTCAGTGTAATGGAAGATAATTATGGAGTTTGTACAGAAGTTAAGAAGTACAAAACTATCTATATTAACATTTTATAATTATTATGTTTATTGAACGTTATTAAAACTTGTCAGTCTGAGAATAGTACCATCGCAATAATTATTTCCACTAATTCACGGGCAGCGGCGTCGTTATTCTGTGCTGAGCCAACATACTAAGATTACCAAGTCACCTGCTAATTTGGTGTTAAACCTAATTTATTTTAAACCGGTATCATTTTAACCATTGTCATCTCAAAAATTCCGTCTCAGAACACAATTTTGCTGCTGTCAAAAACATGAGTCGCAAAATGTCGAGTGTAATAATAGTTCTTTAACTAAATTGAAATGCTTTTTCAATTCAAAACGATTAAATATTAATTGATTGTCCAAAATTTAACGCACCCATAAGCACAAGAATTATGATTTGAAAAAAATCTACGAGCTTTTACTTGCTTATAGCGGCATGATAGATAGATAGATGGAATTACTTTATGGCACACCAATATTAACATAACATAAAAGTGGAAAATATAATAAGCGGCCTTATCGCTAAAAACGATCTCTTCCAGACAACCTTTATATCATTCACTAGCCGAGCCGCAGTCTACACTCTCTGGGCATTCAGTCAAAGTACAATAATAATCCTATTAGTTGTCATTCATTAATTCATTCATTTAATGAATATGTCGTTCCAGTGGTACTTCTACGTGAAGAGACGGCACGTGCCCGAGCAGTGGAAGATCCAGCCGAGCAAGTGGCTGAGCCCGGAGCTGGAGCGGCACGAGATCCTGGTGGGCACGCTGTCGCTGTTCATCGTGGGCTCGTTCTCCGCCTTCCTCGCCACGTACATCATCAACGGGAACCCCTCCACCGTCTACTTCCAGTTCGACGAGTACGGCTGGCTGTGGTTCTTTGGACAGTTCCCTGTCATTTTCCTTTATCAGGTGAGCTTTTACTTTTATTATTAATTAGCCTCTTTATTTCCAATAATCTTACAAAACATGTTATTATTAATTAATTCCACATTTACACTATTCTGTTATTGGATTTTTCTTTTTGTATAGGCCTTTCCAGCTTAGCCCATGTTTCCCTTTATTTGGCTATATTTCTCCATTCTTTTCCTTCTATTCAGATTATGTCTTGAGTTAGTTTAGGTTTGACTCGTGATTCTCAATATTTGATTTAGCTTGGCAGTGTGTTGCTGGCCTAAGAATTGTATCTCACCGGGTCTGATTAAGCTATTTTAATGCTTGTATTTGCGGGAAATTTTTATAAAAAGAAAACTTGCTTTCACCTTTAAAACCTTTCCTGGACTACTACAAACGTTTAAACCAAAATCAGCTAAATTGTCCCAACATTTCTCAAGATTTAGCGAAAGTTACAAACAGCAATTAATTTACTTATTTCGTCGGTGTCGAGCGAGAAGTCACTAACTACAAAAACCGTGTTCCGAGATAAACGCGTTTTAAGATTTTTTTTGTCTTTAAGCCGTAATATCTCTGTAACGCAAATAGATAGCAAATATGTTTCTTTGAGGAAATTATGGCAAATTTATCCCAATAATAAGATTTTCAATCATATTTGAAATAACCATATTTAGTGAGTAATTATAACAAAATATTTGAAAAAAGAGCAGTTAATGACTTTTGCCAAACACTGCAAACAGATATTGTGTAAACATTCTGTTGAGTTAGTGATTTATTCATGCAACTAATTTAATAATGTTAACTGTGATTTGAGCGCGATTATGACCTAATATGTGTTTTTCACTAATTATGAAAAATTAATTAAACTCTTTTATATGAGATGCTAACGCAGCGTCGGACGTCCACCAACAAGGTGGACAGATGATCTTATAAAGGCTACCGGTTCACGGTGGATGCAAGTTGCATCCGACCGTAATACCTGGAAGTCATATAGGGAGGCTTATGTCCAGCAGTGGACGTCCAATGGCTGAAATTATGATGATGATAGTAGATGATGATTAAAGCATTAGCCTGTTTTAACACTATTATGACAACAAGCAGTGAATATTATTATTTAATTATATTAATTTGATTAAAAAGAATAAGATTTAAATTAACTTTCAATACAAGTATGTTTAAACACTATTATAAAACTAACAACGAACATTACAAATAATAAGTTTGTTAAAAACAATCATCATTATTTAAACCATCAACACACACATACGTTAAAATACAATAAATATAACTTAATCTTCAAAGACAGCATAAAAAAATTATATAGTTAGCTATAGACTCGTATATCAATGTTTATTTTAGATAAGATCTAATATTCCTCTTCTGCATTTCTTCTCAAGTGTCTAGTTCGGAAAGCGGTTCTGCATTGTCTTTTATTACTTCGAACCATGAGTAAAATTCAATAGGAATTATGTCAGTTCAGTATAGGTTGATAAAATATTCCATAACAACCATAATAGCGAATAATGTCCTTGATACAGCAAAAGAAACAAGGAATAAGTGATAAGAACTGACCAAAAACGAATGATTCTTTCTTAAAAATACGATGGGCAAAGGAAAAGAAACATTTTTATAAATCTATACTGATCTAATATTATTATTGCTGTTGAATTTCACTCATTGATCAATCAATTCTCATTTACTAAAAAAATATCGTTAAGAGTGTCCAGCTAAATTAATAATGCTGCCTATCCAAGGTATTTTTATAATATTGATTATGTTTTAACGAATGTAGGGTAAAGATAATTTAATGTTATTTTTTCATAATTTAAAGTTTTTATGAAAGCTTATTATTTGTAATAATGTTCGTTGTTAGTTATATATTTATAAACCTTTGTGGTTTCTGGGTGTTATTAGATATTATAATTATCTTGAATAATTTGTTATTGATGCTAAATAAATAATAATAGTGTTAAAACATTGTTATTACCTATTCCGTATTGGAAGATAAATTTTATGTATTTTTACCTTGACATACATAATGGTGGTATTAAGTAGTGAAAAACATTAACATAAGGTTATACTTTTGCTCAAATCACAGTAGGTACACATTACATGGATAAATGTGCCAGATGTTTTACAAAGTCCTACTATCAAAAATATATAATATTGCTTAAATATTTGCGTGAGTTATAGGTATTTGCATTATATAAAAAAAAAAAAATTATAATGTACAGTGATGGAAATAATAAATAATCAAATGACAATACATAATTAAAAATGAATTGTACCTACTATAAATTTCGTAATTCTTGATTTCACATAAGTGCGTTAGTTATTTTTATCATCCGAAAATCGCAGGATGCACGTGTTCTTTTAGTATGAAGTCATTAAGATCAATTAGTCATTTAAAATAGTAACACAATTCGAGAATTTAGTTATGCACATAATAACTAAGTGCAGTTAGTGACTTGTACGCAAATGCTTATTCCTTTTCGTGGCATCGTGATGTATTAAAAAGTAACTAAGTGACCTTAGTGAGAAACGTTTGTTCTACATTTCACCAAAATATTTAAGTCTAATAATACTTAAGTGAAGTTAGTTACTTTTAATCATACAGTTTATTGCTATTACAGGCACTTAATGATTTCTGACATTTTTATATTTTCTAAAATATATAGAAATATCATTTTTTTATTTTCTCACATGGTAGATTATAGGTTTAAAAACACTTTGGCATCATTAAGTCATTTTGGCCAAAATGGCAATTAGTGACTTCTCGCTCGACACCGACGATTTTTAGAAGTTACTAAGCAAATAGGTATATTTGAGTATCTGATACCTATGATCGTCGCAATACCCCGATAATGGTATTTAAGATCATAATATTATCAACACCTGTGCTAGCTTACGAATTTTATAATCTCGATAAAATAAAGGAACAATGATCATTGGAGCTTAGATATAATATATGAAGGATATAAATAGTATAAATAATCTAGAGATTTCATAATAGTGGTCATTGAGATTGATATCAATTAAATAAATACCTATTAGTGTGTATTGATGGACAAACATTTGAACTAAAACTTGTTGACACAGGTGTCTCTATTGATTAAAAGATTATTATAATGGTTAGATAAAATAATACTTATAAACGTACTTTAACAATTTTAGGACTAGTTTAAAGCTTTTCTGCTTCATTAATAATAAAGAAAATATTGTAACTTGATATTAAAAGTGTTTATGATCTACTGTTATATTTCTATAGCATAACTTTTATGTTGCTATATTGTACTTTGACTTAACTAACAAATAAAAACCCCGAATAATTGTACCCAGAACACTCTCTTTTAGATACATTATTAAATAAATGTGGCTGTTCAAAATATTTTTATAATTACGAGTCACTACAGAGTCTTCAGTATTTTAATGTTGATAGTCTGTTATTGACTTACTGTTTGGTTTTTCGTGAGTTAGGTATAATCATCATCATTACTATACCAGCTTTTTATATTTTTACAAAATTTCTGTTGATTCTATGTTGGGTGTCCATTTTAAATGAATAAATAAATCAGCCAACATAACAACTATTCCACTGCTCGCCGCGGTGAACACAACAGAACCCATTATTTAGTCTTAAGGTGTGTCCAAACACAGCGCGGCATTTGAACGCGGCGGCCGCGCGCTGTGATTGGACGACTGCCGCGCGCGGCAGTCGCATATTACCAGCCCCAAATTCAAAGTAGTTCGCGGCAAATTTGCGTCCCGTGAATGCCGCGCACTTTGCGCGCTGTGTTTGGACACACCTTTGGGATTGACATAACCAGTAGAACGCTTACCGCTCTTACTTACATAGCTATACCAATGTAATATTTGTTTAATTCCAGGACTACACCACGTACATCCTGCACCGGCTGTACCACACGCCGTGGCTCTACAAGCACTTCCACAAGCTGCACCACAAGTACAAGCAGCCCACCGCCTTCTCTGTCACCGCCATCCACCCCGTAGAGATCATGCACGTGCAGCTCACCATGTGCCTGCCTCTCTTCACTATCCCTGTGCATTACCGTGAGTACTTCCACACTATCCCTGTGCATTACCGTGAGTACTTCCACACTATCCCTGTGCATTACCGTGAGTACTTCCACGCTATTTCTGTGCATTACCGTGAGTACTTCCATATTATCCCTGTGCATTACCGTGAGTACTTCCATATTATCCCTGTGCATTACCGTGAGTACTTCCTCACTATCCCTGTGCATTACCGTGAGTACTTCCATACTATCCCTGTGCATTACCGTGAGTACTTCCTGACTATCCCTGTGCATTACCGTGAGTACTTCCTCAGTGACTACCACAAGTTCTGCAGACAACTGCATTTTAAATCACAGCATCTACCACATGAAGGTCATGTATGCCTGAGTACTTTATCAAGGACTATTATGTTAATAACTACGTGTCTAACTTGATTCTTTGGTGTGATTAAAAGGTTGAACCTATTATTACGTTCAACTACTGTGTAGTTGAACGTAATAATAGGTTTTAATGATGATTATGATGATTTAAATCAACCCGAATTCCTATTCATTCCTTGTTCCTACAAGTGCTTGCGAAACATACACTGATCATCCGATTTATAACCGCTATCTCTCTTGCGGAAATGACACCATGACTGTACCACGAGGACTACAATTGAATAGAGATAGCTATAAACATTTGCAATGTGATTTGTTATTTGACTTTATCCTTCAGTTAGACCTAATTTCACCATTCTCTGTTTGTTAGTTTGACATCCTATTAGGTAATTAACAGTCCATAAATATACGTAAACTGACAGTGATTAAACATAACGGGATGTTAAACTAACAAACAGAGAGTGGTGAAATTAGGTCTAAATCTTATTATTATGTGACATTCCAGTGGCATTCTACGCGATAGCCCTGTACACGTACTACCACGGCATCATCGACCACTCCGGCATCGCGTTCAAGGCGCAGTGGTGGCAGCCGTGGCAGCCGGACGCGGAGTTCCACGACCAGCACCACGAGTTCTTCCACTGCAACTTCGGCTTCAACATATTCATCTGGGATAAAGTATGTTTTAGTTCAACCTTATATTCATGCCTATTTACGTTCCTACTGCTGGGACGTCTCGCTTGACAAGAGAGTTTAGGCCTTTATTCACCACGCTGACCGAGTGCTGGTTCGTGAATGACACCATGTTCTTCAAATTTTTTAAAGTTCTCAGAACATGCCAGTTTCCTGAAGTTGTTTTGTAATCACCGTAAGAGTGAGCTACCTTCGTTTTAGATAATATGTACCTACTTTAATTTTATTTAGGCTAGCAGTAACTGGATATTTCTCTGTTTTTGCTACTCACTGAGTTCCATAATTAGGAAATTATTATGAAGTTACAACGGGTCTTTATTGCGTTATATATTCAATAGATTCCATATTTTAAACTCTGCTATATAAGTATAGATTACTACTTACTACTTAGCAATTTCTATATGATCTTAGCGGAGCCGCGGGGCCAAACACTACTAAGTTATAAAAACCAACAAGGAATTTTAAAGTCTCGAACGCGAAATTTTAATGTTGATTTAGTAACGTCACAAAGATATGATTAAAATTCCTGTCGCCATTATCCGCGCTATCTATTTCTCGGACAAAGAATGAAATATTACATCTTGGGCGGAATGTTGGCTCCTCGCCACACGCCTGTGACCTGCAGAAGGAAATTGTGTACTTGAGTGCTCCACACCTTCAGCGTTGGTATTACCAACTGTTTTCATAATTTTATAAATATATTTAATTATTATGCTGGACAATTCGCAATTTTATGTGCGGAGTAAGCTCGAACTTTGTAAATGGTACTAAGTAGACACTTAAAATATAATAACGCATTTTACCTTCCTATTTTTTGGACACAAGAACTTCTATTTGTTTAGGAAACTAATAGATTAAGTACAAATAGATATAAATAAATCAATAAAGTAGTTACATGATAAGTTATCGTCATAACAATTATATAAAATGGTAATAATTTAGTATAGATATGTCGATGATATAATAAACCATCATCATTAAAATATGTAAAATTTGTGAATAGAAAAATAATTATGATTAAAATTTGTATTAAAGAGATTATATAAAAACGTGATAAAGCAATCTATAAATTCTGATAAATTTGATTGTAAGTTTATTACAATAGCTGAAAATTTCTGTTTTTATTATGAATTATTCATTTAACGTTTACTGATTATGTACCATAATTTTCCCAGTGTTTGCGTTAGATGTCAGAAATATAGACAATTACAAAACTATCCATAAGCTCCCTTATTTACGTTCCCACTGCTGGGACACTGGGACTTCTATATTGACGAGAAAGATTAGGGTTTAATTCACCACGTTGCGCGCTGGCCAAGTGCAGGTTCGATGTTGACCTTCACCGTTAAAACACGTGTATGCGATGAGAAAAATCCAGAGTCGAGGGTTCGAATCCCCGACCTACGGAATGAAAGTTGATTGTGCACATACTTATTCAACACTTCTTCTTCGAGTTCAACGAAAATTATAAATAAACATAGATATATTATCCAATTGTTAATATTTCTCAAATAAACTCTTTGATATTTCAGTTGCACGGAACAATGAGAAAGAAGAACATAGTGTACACAGAAGAGACGTTCCACGGAGAGGCGGTGTCCGCCAACACGCCGGAAGGGAAGAAGCTTCTAGAACAAAACCCAGAGCTGGAGGAGAGCTTGCACAAAGAACCCACCACCAACACTCTCTGATCTAACAACACAAAATGGCAAATTAACCTACGAAATGTCCGATGTGTCAGCCGTGACAGCCATCTTATTAAAAAAATATTATATTTATAGAATTTATAGGACAAACTCTGTGGCGCAGCGGATGAAGGTCCTGCGATGCAAGAAGTTGTGGGTTCGCCCGCTTTCTTAAATTTTCTTTTACCTTTTAGACCTTTTGTGTACTACAACGAAAATTTCAAGACTAAGGATAGATAAATTGCCCCAGCCGTTCTCGAGTTTTAGCGAGACACTTTTATTTAATTTTATAAAGTTACCATAAATCTAGCAGATCTTGAATTATCGATCGTTGTAAGTACATATGAGCCTCTTCACTACCCAATCGCCTAAAGTTTTGTTCATGTCTTGATCGGCCAGCACTTTTTGTTACTTCGTGTGGTAATGTTGTCACCTCCTTTGTGACTGAATTATTTAGTATTATTAAATTTTTTAGTAATGTTTTCTGATATTTTATTTAAATGAATTGTAATATTTACTTTTTACTAAAAAATATTTTTTATCTCGCAGAGTTTTTAAACTAGTCGAATGGATTTTCCTTTTGGTATGACTTGCTTATATATTTCAAAGACAAGTTAAAGACAATACCTGACCTGGACATATTTCCATGTATCGTATGTATGTATGTTTCAAGAGACTAAATAAAGTTAGCTAGGGCCCAAATTGTTATACCAACTGACTAAACTACATTTTACTTTAATAAAATCTCAAAAGGACGTGAAATTAAATATATTTTGATGGCAATTTAAACCACAACGCAAAAAGCAAATAGCTTAATACTAAACACATTACGTGTCTCCCTAAAACACACATTAACCACAAACTCGGCTGATAATACTACCATAATCCTACCTATTAATCAAGTTGCACAATGTTCCGAGTAGGGTACAAGGTACAAGATCATCCACTAACTTTGATTACCCCTACCCTTGAGGCCGAAACTTACATTATTAAACATTTCCCAAAAAACATCGGGAACAGTTTTGGAAAGTTCAACAAAGGGCCAGATTGAAACAATGCTGGTATAATAAGATTTTAGGAACGGAGCCAGGAAATATTTCACTTTTTTGCGGGAATTGGCTTTTGTTTGGTTTTGAAGTGCGCTGTTAGCCCTGGAGGTAATTAGAGGTGGTAGTACCTAAAGCCGGCTGTATAGCTCTAATGAGGATATGTTCCTGCGACTAAATTATATAGATTGGCTACTCATACAAACGGTAAAGGCCGATTACTAATTTATTATAATATAGGTAAAGAGGGAGGTGTGTAGGTAATAGGTACCTATTATAATGTAAAATTTTAAACAGTTTTTCCAAAAGTTATTGATAAATATGAAAAAAATTAAACTGTTTCTGATTTATATTTTAATAACTGAAATAGAATAACTATCTATTCCCACGAAATTGAGATACAACTTTGAATAAAAGAATCGCGCCCTGTTTTTACACCTTTTTAAAACCTACTCCATCTACATTTAGAGCGTGTTTTCATAACAATGATTCCCACCCCGATCAACCACTAATGCATTAATAACGAGTGAATTTGATAATAATTCACTCTAACTGAGAACTCGGTTTCACGTCTTCCATTTATCACCCTCGTGGGGAAGAAAAAATTGCTAAGGCCTTTAGAGGCCAAGGGCTCTGGCACACGACCGCGAGAGTGTCGGGGCTTGCCGTGTTAGCGTCATGTCAAACGCCTCTGGTATCTTGTATTGCCTTTTGGGAATGTGTTCATAACTGTGAAAACACGCTCCTGATATTGTTACGAAATACAAGTTCGTGAGTTTTGTTTTAAACGGGTTTTTGTATGTTTTAAAAGTATGATCTTTTAATCCATATTAATAAGTGGTAATAATACTTTATATTTCGTGTGGAGTTGGCCTAAAAGTAGTAGCGTCTTGTAATGTGTCTGCGATCACCAAGCAGCCCGGTTAGCATTGTGATTATTCCAAACCCCCCAAGGCATATCATAATTATCTCCCTATTTACGTTCCCACTGCTGGGACACAATTGATTGTTCATAATGTGCATTTAAGACTAAACCATATCAAGTACCATTCAAAAAATTAAGGACAAACGAACCTTACGAATATCTAATTACTGCATTTTTATAGTTATAAAGAACAAGATTACGATATACGATACGGGATGTTTGTCTTTTAATAGTACATAGGTATAGTTTATCTCATACAATACAATACAAAATACTTTATTGCACACCAAAAAACAAAAAAACACATTACAAAAGTACATAAAAACGAGATGGGCGGTCTTATAACTAAAAGCGATTTCTTCCAGGCAACCTTTGGATGGACACGATACACAAGTACTAACAGATTTTATCTTTTATTTGGCTGTTTTATTCGGAACGTACTGATTTGATAAGTTATTTCTGTGTAAAATATTTCGTTTACTAACGCGCAGGTAAAAATCTAAGTTTTACTACGAGAAATAAATATATTTCTACAGAATTGTATAAAAGTTAAAATCTAAATACCATTTACCATTTACCTACATCAGTATACCTTACATTATACCCGTTTAGGTACATTAAGTAATAGAAGTATCTCTGTATAAACGGCAACATAAGCCCAATCGCCAGTACCCTAAGGAGAAATAAAAGTAATACTCACATTCTCACATAATATTGTACTATTCTGTACAAAAATGTTTGTAAGTAATTGCTCTCGGCAATCCTAGTCGTGTTCAAGCGCCCTCCGGGACCGGTCGAATAATGTGCGAAGTAGGGTGAGCAGTTTGATTTATTCCCGCCGTGTCTGCGCCCTAATTAAACACCGATGGACCGGCTACTCCGCCCTTGAGTCTGACTGATGTAAACAATTCACTTGTAACTAAAACGTGCTGAGTTACCTATAAACTCTTCAGGGTATTTTCTTTCCGAATAGTAGAAAATGGCTGATTCATGACCAAAGGGGCTGAAAAGTTCAGGAATGGAGAGCAGGCGCAAACGCAGCGTTGGACGCCTAACTAGATAAGTGAAGAAAGTAAAAGGTGCCCTATGGATGAAAGTCGCTTGTTGCAAAACTTAAAAAAAAGAAAAAAACTCACGTAAGTATCACGTAAGTAACAGGGGCAAATCCAAAGTGAAACTTAAGTACCTACCTACACATTAAACGGTAAATCAGAGTTATTTCTAAATATTTGTTTCGAAAGTCTTGGTATGTTTAAAAAAATATCTATGTGTTATTATTATTATATTAAGTATAATATAAGATACTGAATAATAACAACTAACATTTTATTTACTATATTTTCTAATAATTTTGAATAAATACTTACGGGTCAAGATAAATTCTTTATAAAAGTGAAATAATGATCCGTCTTTGTTAAGAAAATATCCAAAATTCCAGCTCAAACAGAGTTCGTTATCGAGCGTTATCTGAGTACACAATACAATTTTAATATTTTAATAATTCCTTGTTTTTCTTTAGAAGTAATATCCGGTTCCAAAAACAATCATCCACATTTCCATCCATCAAATTCAGAGAAGCGCGAAAGTCAACACTAATAAGATTTAGACCCTTCTTCATAATTAAGAAATCAAAAGGAGGGTTTTTTTCCTTACTTTTTATTAAATTTATTTTTTATCTTGAGTCATCATAAAGTATACTCGAGCGCACCCTATTAGTCAAACCTAACTGAATTAAATTGGACATTCTACCCTTTTAAAACCCTTCGAATTCTCAAGGATCATTATTTTTACTGATTCGTATCAGTGCTCAAGATGTTTTGATTTTATCAAAGTTATTGGCAAGCTTTTCAATAATTTTATTAATTTATCTATTTTTTGTAAGTTGCATTGATATAGTGGCATCTTAATAATATTTCCTGAGATAAGCAAAACCGAGAGCATTTTGTAGTGTAAAATAAAGTAGGAAATGTGTAGGTAAAATATATATACTTACTTGTTCTTTGAATTCGTTTGAGCCTTTGAACGAGAAATAAGTAATTCAATTCTGAAATGCGTTTGGGAATATTACTTTCTAATTTTTTCCGTTTTTTTCCTTATAGCTTGTGAATACTTGATGAATAAAAGTTTGAAAAGGAATTTGTTATTCGTTTCAACAGGTAGAATTAAGCTTCTTTTATTTCTTTTAAATATTACCTGGTCTGTTAGGTACGAGTAATCAAATAACCCCGTAGTTAGGTAAGGCGATTCACCTTGAAAGTAATTTTTGGTTTAGTTTAGATACCTAGTTAATTTATTATTAAACATAGGTATCTTTATAAAACATATTATTATTTCAAAACAACGAATGCATTTCCAAGTAAATTCTGTTAAGCCAACAATTTCTTCGCAAAGTACTCGTATTTCTATAAAATGACGTTACAATCGAAATGGCAAACAAGTATTAATAAACTTGTCCAGCAAAGTTAGTGGAGTCGAGAATGTTCTGTCACAGAAATAGATGTTGTTGAGAATTTATTGAAAGTTCTCCTTCTCAGATGCATTTTACATTGAATATTTTTTTGCGTTGTCTACTATTGTACGTAGGTAAGTTTTTATTTGAGTTGATTATTAAAATACCCTTATAACTTTCTCGGTTTGTAGATCAAAGTGCGAAATTATATAAAAAATGTAGTACATAGGTACATTGATTACAAAATTTACAGAATGTAAATAAACTTTTTTTAACTTGCTTGTTATTTTCATTAAATGCGCTCATAAATTTAAGCATGGAAAAAAATTAGCTGCAGTTTTTTTTTGTGCTGCAATGTTTTCGATACGTATCAATATAATTTTTACACTTATTCTAATACTCTACATAAGTCGTATAAGGAGCTCGAGTAGCCCGTTATCGCTCATCAAGGCCCGCATCCTCTCCCCATTGCTCTGAAATACTACGAACCTTGTGTATTTTACAGTTAGGCAAACGTAATTTCTTATTTGCGCCCGTAATTAGGTGTGATTTGTGATTCTGTTTCGGTTAGGATTTCTCCTTAATGGTTGATGAAATAAAAAATGGTTGTAAAATTTATGCTATTTCACTAATTTATGTTTTTGTGACAATATTTGAAACCATTTTATGTCCGACTATTGGGTAGGACTCATTTTATTGGAACCCAATAATCATATTTTTAAGGTAATTGGTATAATTACGCGCGTACCAAACGACTTGGTTACCGTGTATTTCGGCTTATTCCAGAAAGACACATATAATCGCAACATACCTCGTCTAATGTAAAATAATCAGCACTCTAATGAAATATGAAATAAGTAATAACGTCTATTTAAAAAATCTAAATCCATATATTATTATTATTACAAAAAATATTTACCTGAAAAAAATATTAACTACACTCCTCAAAAGTGAGTATTCATGTTTATAAAGAAACATCCATTGCTTTCAATTATTGTATAAATATATTCAATTGAAACTGTAAATATCGAATAAAGGTACTTAGTATAAATAATTGTTATCCAGGGACACAGTCCATATTGGGATTCAATTAAAAAAATAAAAACCCTCAGGCGAAGTGCAAATGAACGTTTCAGGTTCTCGTCACGAACAGGCGCGGAAACTGCTGACTGGAAAATAACTATTTTTAATTATAGTTTGGAAGTGTAGTACCAATGTACTAGCATGGGCGAGAGAGCTATGGCTTATAGCAATTTAAACTAAAATTAATCATAAGCCCTAACAGGGTGCCTGTTTAAAACTATGTCAATAAATTAATGGTAAAGATTATTTATCTTCATAAAACATGAGTACGTATATTTATATTTTTTTTGTCCCGAGGTGGATACTGAACCCGCACCCAGCATCTAAATCACGTTCACGAGTTAAAAAAATACAACGAAAAGTGTCATTGATTTATATAATATATTTTATGTACCTAGGTATAATAATAACAATAAAAATCTCGCGGCAATGTGTTTGCTCCTCTTACAATATTCTTATAACATTTAAACGAAGGAAGAATCCTTGTTAAAGATTCAAAATATAAGTTTGTTTTTATTGCATCAGTGTAGCGGTTTCAAAAACTATAGTAATATTCAATTAATAAAATTGAACTATTAAAATGGGTGACTTCATCAGTGCATCCGTTAGTAACATTCGTCAATACATCATGGTTTTCATTCAGAGCTCTATTAAAACCAGTCTGGTTTTCAACCACCACTTTTATTTTATTGAATCCGAATAGTATTTTTAGATTTAGTTCATTGAGTATTTACATTCGTTGGCTGATTGGATCTGTGGACGAATGGATTATTTCGATAGGAAATAAAAATTGGATGATGAATTGGATCTTTTGTAAACTATATTGGATAAAACTAGTAGGTAGTTTAAATTCTGTTATGTTTTCGTCTAATTGAACATGGCATTTGTTTTACGAATTTTTATATGTTAGGTAGGTATAATTGTACATAGGTATTATATTATACGAGTAGGTTTCCATAAGCGGCTTTGTCAGCATTTCAATAGGTACAATGAAACATTAGTAGGGAAATTTCCACTTTGAAATATAGAAATATATGCAGAAGCTGTTTTTTAAATAAATGCCCAATCATACATATGTATATCTCCCGCATACATAATGTATTCTTCGTACACGCAATATAATAAATAATTAATTTTTTTAAATTAATGAAACTTTCATAAAGAAAATGTTACCAGAACAATGCTCCCCCCAAATCCGATTGTGGAATAAAGCCGCGCGAGGCTGCGAACTCTTTCGCCAAATCGCGGTTTATTTAAAATTGAAATAAGCAAGAAATTGGTTCGGGATGGGGAAATGTTTTCCTGTCGGGCTAAAGGGTACTGCGAATTTGTAAGTTCTGGGTTCAGGGTTAATTCACTAAGTCTGTAATGCCGAAGGGTTTGCCGAATTTTATATCGAGGTTGCTTTTTGTGCTTTGCAGTGAAAATTTTACAAGATTGTTATGTAAGGACTGAACAAACGTAGGTTTTATGTAGGTGCTCATTTCAGAGTTCACCTTCATAAAATATTATTAGTTATTATGGTCTGAAATCACCGAGTACCAGCCCAGCTATCATTTAATAAAGTGTTCTTATTTAAGAAGAGCATCCGATGCTGCGGTTTCGTTTTCATAACTCATCATCATCATCACACCACGCTGGCCAAGTGCAGGTTGATGAAAGAAACATGTCCTTCAACCTTTTCAAAGTTATTACAACATGCCAGTTTCCTCACGATGTTTTGATTTCACCGTTAGAGCACGTGTTTTAGGTAATCTTCAGAATGAAAGTTGAGTGTCCACTTAGCCAACACGGGTCTTAACTGCTTACGGTTTGATAAATATATAGCCCAAATTAGCCATGTTATACACAAGCTAATTGAACATACTCAATAACCATTGACTTAAAAAAAATCTTAAATAAAAATATAGATTGCTTGCATACACACAAAAGGAATACCAATTACAAACCAGAGCCAAGTTTATACTTTATTTCGAAATTTTTAAAAAATTTTTTAAAAAATTCTTAAAGTAACTTGTAACTCGCACACACTGCATCGACTGTTTTCAATTCAGACACTTTCGTATTATCACTTTTGTGAAGTCTCGTTCGGGAGTGCAGTGCAGTTCACCACTTCATAATAGAATGGACCAACTCTGTCGCCAACTTTCTAAACATAAAGATAATGTCGAGCTTGGACTTGAGCTGTTTGTGTGTGACTTCTGCAACTATAAATCTTTTATGGATCTTTGTTGTGGCTGGATTTGAGAATATAGAAACTTCAATATTACTCGTATAACATTTCTATTTTATTGTGGCGTGAATTGAGTTAAAGAAGTAGGTACTAGTTTTATCATAGAAAAACACCACCATAATGTACCTACCCCTACTTTAAGGACTATTAAGTAGGTAGTAGATCGTCTTCTGGAATGTAAATCTGAATTGATTTGACAACAGCTTCAAGAAGATTTAAGACCGATACTATTATTAGGTCTTACTAAAGTGGTCCTATAAACTCACATAAAACATATAAATGTTATTCATTTCTTCGTGAAACAAAAGTTTTAAAAACAAAGAAAATACTAAGAATAATGAGATCATTGTTACACAACAAAAAGCCTCATCCATTCATAAAGTAAAAGCCAACGTATGGAATTGACGTTTCGTAATGATAAAAAATTGTACGGTAATGACAGCATTGTGTCGAATGACTAACAAAAGCGCCATCTTTATTATCATACGTTAAACTTTCCGCATCAACCTTTACACCCAATATGCTTATGGAAGTAGGTTATAAGAGTGTATGGTAACGATGCTACATTTCTTGAATATTGTTATGGGAGGGCGGGGTCTTTATTTGCGTATCACGTGGAATACGTTTGGAAGAGAAATTTAATAGGTATTAGGGTGTAATAGGTTTCGGAAGTAAACGTTTATTGGTTCGGAAATAAAATTGCTTGGAATTTCTTTTTGATACTATTATAGCCCGTTTGTTTCGTGAGATGTGGCGAAAACGAGAATTTACCTGCCAATATTATTTGCGAAAGTAGCCTTAGGCAGGTCTGTTTCTTATAATAACAACCTACATTTTTGGACACAGGTTTCTTCAACAGGAACTACTACAAATTATTAGGTATTTTGAGCAATGACTAGCTACCGGAATGGTTATTAATCGCAGTAAGTTGGTACAGATTACAGAAAGACGCTGCTGTCTCAATTCTGGTGTCAGTATATAATATTTAACGTCACCCATAGAAAGGAATAGAAAGAACCAAAATAAAACGTAAATTAGTTCAGAACCAAACTCAAACAAATCTCTCGGTCTGCTTACGTCAAATTGTGCATTATGTAATTATGCATAGTTGTGGTTAACTTTTGATATGACTGCATTCTTTGAGCGACACCTCATACTAATTTACGCTAGGAACTGGAATGACAGTTGTAAAATTCTAAAGACTTACTTGCTTACTTACTTTGCTTATACTTGAACAAGTGAATTAATACATACAATGGTCGATTCCTGAGAACAAGGCTACTGGTAAAGTGAATGTTTTAACTTAGTTCATAGAAGGCTAAAGTTCACAAATAAAGGCCACGGCTGAGCATTGGAAGTTGCGAGTCGTCATTACCATAAACTAGACTTTGCGGGGGTACTAGAACGTGATGTTCGCCGTTCAAGCTGTTTTGAGCTTAATAACCCTGAATTTAGAGTGTAATTTATATTTCTGTACCTACTTTTCCGCAAAATCTTAGATTTATAATTAATTTTTTGGTTTTATAAAATTATTACCGCGAAAAAAAGAAATGATTATAATAAACTCTACAAGTCAGGGAAGTCATTCTATAATTTCTGTTGACTCTTGCAAATCAGTTACAGATTTAATATGAACCATATATTAATTCTGGGCCAATCAAAATGACAAATGATCGCATTGGCCCAAAGGTCATAATCAGGCCCTGAGGTTATCGCAATCTCGATAGACCTACGTCACGGATCCTCATCAAATGGCAGAACCTTTCACAACTACCCACAAAAAAAATCACACTTGAAAAACAACTCTAAATTTCAGTGATAAAAGCTAAAGTTGTGCGACACGAGGTAAGTCACCAAAACTACCGCAAAAACAATTATTATGCCGATTGAAAAGTAGACCTTAGTGGGAACAGTAAAAGTCTGTTTTCGAACGTTCGATAGCGAATTTAATTTGCCCTTAGAAGAACAAAGGGTACATTTTTCAATTTCGGTTTTATTGGTGTTTGATGGGAATTTTATTTGTGGAACAAAAGTGTTAATATTACATTTTTGGTATTTGGCTCTTGTAAGCTTTAGAGGCATTATAACTTCAATTCGGAGATATTGGATGAAACCACACTTTTTAATCTGTTTTATACCAAAGGGCCTGGGGTTTTAGAAATATTATTATTTAGGTACTTACTTTTCAACAGGCGCGGCGTTAGAAAAAATAATAATTACTTACTTAATTTTGTTTAAAAATAATTCAAACGTACTTTTTATATACACCAAATAATATAATTATAATGGATTGTTTATATTTTACAGGCAATACAGTAGGTATCAGCGCCTATGACGCACGCACGGTCCCACCCAGCGGTAGCACGACGCCGTGCAAGCTGGACCATTGAGGTCGGGCTGTAAATGTGGCAACCCTACGAAAACTAAACCTTTTTATACCTATTTCCATATTTTAAGCTTCATGAAAACAACGCTTTAATAATTTGGTACAAGCAATTTGGTATTTTGCGTTTATATTGAACACAGGTCACGTCCCGAGTCGATGATAGTCAAATAAATTGCGGAGAGGTATCCGCGCCGCATCTACACGCGTGCTATTTGCATCTCATTACCGCGATCCGAAGGTCATGAACAGTGAGCATTGTCGGGAACAGGTGGATGATTCTTCGGTGTCTTACTTGTTTGGGTTCGATCCCAGTGGCACCAAAGGTTGGTCTATGTGTTTTTCTTTAAGGCACTAATTATAAAACTTTAGTGATTGTCTATTATAGAAAATAAGCTCTTATGTAAATATTAGTAGGTATGTGAATTTCTGTTTAAACCCTAGTGCTTTATATAAACTCTGTAATTTTACGATGTGTTTCAATAAAGAGAATTGAATTGAATTGTCTCTGCCTTAAAGTTTGGTAATAGGCAACTTACGTCTTTATACTTGAATCTTCAAGCTAACTTCGAACCAATTCAGATGTTTTTATTTATGAAATAGTGCGTTTATAAAAACTTATTTTATAACATTAAATAATGACTCCAGTAACTATTAAAATGTTACCAGTATGCATCTAAGGTAAACCTTAGAAGATCCTATCAACTGGAATATACATTAGTTTTGTCGTGAGGTCGCTTCACACACCGTGGTCACCATTTTCAGATTTCCAATCCTATAAGCCATCTGTTCTGTGACTATATTGGCTTCCCATTGCCATATCATTGAGAAAATCCGGTTACTAACCCAACCGGACCCTGGTAACCCTCGTTTCTCTATATTATCTATTACACATTTCTGATAGAAAACCCAAGGTTTTTGAATGTCTAGTAAGAAGCAAGAGTTTATAACAGAGCAATCTTTATAGCAAAGATTTGGGAAAACCGATGAAAAAGTAAAAAAAATCTATCATTTTCAGTTAAGGAAATTCTAAGTGCGTAATATCCATTGCATCCATAAGTATTTCATTAATACATCCTGCATTTTAGTTGCAAAAAAACTAAATACTTTTTGAACCCAAAACATGAACCAAATCCAACCACGGCTTGGTCTATCCTGGCTTTGGAATCTTTGTACTGCTTTTGTAATTTTTCAAAACAAACATACTTAATTTATTTACTTTCGATTCAATGTTATAGTATAATTTTAAACTTTTCAATGATTATAATATATTATTTTAAACCATAGGAACCATTTCCAGAAAAATGAATTTCAACGCAACTAAACCATGGGAAAACTAGTAATTGACATTAAGGATTCTTCCTGAAGCGCTAAACCACTTTGTACGCAGCACGTCACGCCTGATTAGGGTAAGTGGAGCCACTCCGCTTAGAGGAAGATAATGATTCTACTGTATACTGTCACTACTAACTAATAAGCCTGTTATCCTTCTTAATTGCCTTATGTTTTACTAAAAAGTTTCGTTTTGTTTGTTGTTTAACTAACCAAAAGGATAAGCCACCGACTCTCTTTTATGTTATGGTATTGATTCCGAGAGAAACCATTTTACCTCTGAAATTCTATAGCATGTGTTTTTTAAGCAAATTCCGCCTACCAATTAATAAACATGCCAAGCATACAGAAATGAAAATACCCATAAAACCATTTATCGGTTTTACTTGACAATACAGTGGTAAGTAATTGTCAAAAACACTCGTGTTTTACGTCACACTATAATTTATAATTTATACACTTATCAGACTTTGAATCTCGAGTACCTACTCAAGGAAATAGTTATTCGATACAAGTAACGAGTATATCGGATTGTCCTACTGTGGTCGTTAACCCTTAACATCGCATTTATTGTTGTGCGCGGATGGGTATTGTTCAGGCGGCATTCGATCGGCGCGATTGAATGGTCGATCTTATTGCTTGTAATTGTAACGAATCGTAGTCGATGTTCCTATGACTTGAATTTATTCTTATTCATATATTATTAATCTGACTCCTGAACACAGTTTATACTACCTCAAGAGCCTATGGATCACTAAATTTATCTGTACATTACTTTTATGAGAAATAATCATTTTTTACTTACTACATAATTTTACTGCATTACCATCTCATACTATGTGAGTCACTACAGTTATAGATAAGTTATAAGAGTTACAACGGGCTCTTTTAAGAAAACTTGTGACTAGTGAGACTTTTATTGAGTTGATAAAATAATGAAATCATATTTCATCGTAAGAACGAGTTGACAAAACATACTCATCAAAATACCACACAATAGCCGAGAAAGCAATAAAACAGCGAGTCGTTCGTCAACTCGCTCCAAAAATTTTGTCCCAACTGGAGCGAGTTGACGAATCGTAAAAAAGCTATACTCTTCGTTCTGCAACTCGCACTACTTTTACTTTGGGTGAATTTTAGTACAGTCAACCAAAAAATTGTTACTAAAATAATATAGAAAAGGCATATTTATTAGACACTTTTATTTGGTTATTAAATAAAAATACATGTGTCAGCTAAAAAAAATAAAATGACTACACAACAATATAAAATAATCAACAAAGGTATTTACATAATTATTTTAAAGTCAAATAAAAAAGGTTTTACAACAAAATTAGAATCGCTTAACATAAGAAACAAAAAAATACCTAGATGAAAACCCGGCTACGCTCGGGTGAAATTTTACTCATAATACATATCTAGGTGCAAAATGTAGATAGATGTTTCTGTAGTCATCGGTTCTCACAGAATATAATTATAAAGCTTTATTAATAAAGCTTCGTTAGTTGTGTTTAATAAATATGGTAAATAAAAACTGCAAAAGTTTTTACACAAATTATTTTTATTTTAAATCAACATTCAAAATAAACTGTTTTTCAACATTTACCGTGCATTTATGTAAATCCTAAGATTTACCAACGTAATGGGTGGTAAAAGTTCGAATCGCAAACCTTTTCGGACATTTACCAATGAGAGTTGGTAGATCTTAGGTTTTACTGGTATATCTTAAGATTTACTGCAGTTCGGGCTTTTACAGTAACAGATACATATGCAAGAGCGAGAAAGAATGACGGCGACCCTTCCCGTCGTGTTTTATTTTATCCCGTCGCTTTTCTGTACAGTTTGCATGACGGGGTAAGTCGGAAGGAATGAACCTTAGTGGATGAGCCGCTAATTAGTTGGTACTAACTCAAGCTGGTACTATTACGTTTCCACAGCTGGGACACAGGGACTTCTCCAAGGACAAAAGAATTAAGCTATGTTTATGTTAACATAAGTCAACATAATGAAATTCAATGATTATCAATAATAGTGTAGCTGTACTGTACAATAGCCGTTTCAGAGTTATGGCAGTTTAAAGTTTGACAGCTGTCATTGAAAATGTTGCCCTCTCTAACACCTGTCGATTGAGCTTTGTACGGCATCTCTAGGCCAAGTCGTTTCAGAGTTATGGCAGTTTAAAGTTTGACAGCTGTCATTGAAAATGTTGCCCTCTCTAACACCTTTCGATTAGCTTTGAACGGCATCTCTAGGCCAAGCCGTTTCAGAGTTATGGCAGTTTAAAGTTTGACAGCTGTCATCGAAAATGTTGCTTCCTCTAACACCTGTCGATTGAGCTTAGTAGGGTATCTCTAGGCCAAGCCGTTTCAAAGTTATGGCAGTTTAAAGTTTGACAGCTGTCATCGAAAATGTTGCTTCCTCTAACACCTGTCGATTGAGCTTAGTAGGGCATCTCTAGGCCAAGCCGTTTCAGAGTTATGGCAGTTTAAAGTTTGACAGCTGTCATCGAAAATGTTGCTTCCTCTAACACCTGTCGATTGAGCTTAGTAGGGCATCTCTAGGCCAAGCCGTTTCAGAGTTATGGCAGTTTAAAGTTTGACAGCTGTCATTTTGACAAATGTCATCTAGACACCTATCAGTTTATAAGTTAAACTGTTTCAAGGATAACCATTTAATACCTTAGAACAAAATACATACTTCGTCATCATCATGTCAGCCGTATATTAGGAATATTTTTTAACTATAAGAGATAAAAAATATTTTAAACGTAGGTACCTTGTAAATCATTTTATTTCAACAGGAATAACTCACGTAAAATAGTTTAGACCACTCTCGACGTTTCGACTAGGTACAACAAGAGCTGTCTTTGTCAGGAGGAATCAGCGTTCCAACGTCTCCTCGCTGATTGTGATAAAAAATTGTTAAAGTGAAATAATAAGTCAACAGTTCGATTATAGGATTAAATTATCGTATAACATAACAACTATACTACCTACTTACTAAAATTATTTGATCCTAGAATCCGCTTGTTTCGATGAGTGTACTCGTCACATAGATTCAATGGAAACAAAGGATGGTGCGAGTTGCAGAACGAAAATAATATTTAATTTACGATTCGTCAACTCGCTCCAGTTGGGACAAAATTTTTGGAGCGAGTTGACGAACGACTCAAAACAGCTCCATAAAGCAGAAGTCAAAGGACGTCACAACACGGTCGTCTTGTGACATGTCAGATTTGTAACGACCGTCATGTCACGGAGGAATTCGGTAAACAGGAAGGAAAGGTTGACTGATCGGAATTTATATTTGATCTTTTGCAGATATCCTAATTCATATCAGGATTATTCAGGATTTCTTATCTAGATAACGAAATGATAGTGTTTATGGAAAAGACAAAATAATTGAAATTAAATCAATAAGGATTACCTAAGAAGGGAACGGAGTCTGTAGGCTAAGCAAAATCGAGTTTCATTGTCTTGGGATCAGAGAGCATTTGAATTTTTCATCTCTAAAAAAAAATTAACGGTGAAAGTAAACATAGAGCTTGTAATACTCAAAAGGGAATGTTTTTTTCATTCCAGTTAACATGAAAACATTTTATGACACAGCCATACTTGAAAAAAATAACTGTTATTATATTTTGTTCGAATAAGGTTGTGTTTTTTAAAAATCATTTCAGATGAAAGCTAAAGCTGTTTTAAACCAAGCATCAGAACGCATCTACGTAAAAGAGAAACTGCAAAATAAAATATATTAAAAACCCGGATGTGCCGCCATTCGCAAATAAACGTGCAGTTATTTTAGTTCCGAATTATTTCATGCGTAGTTCCGTTTGGAAAATGTTGTTTTAGGGATCCGTTTTTCAAAAAGGAAAAACGAAATCCTAATTAGATCACACTTTGTTATTGTTATTTACATCCGTCTGTCTGTCATGAGTCCTTTTTTTCAAGACTGTAAATACAAGAATCAAACTGAAAATAAAACCATCCACCTACTGAAATCTACAGCCTGTAGGTACTGTTGTCAAAAGTCACATTGATTTGGCCGCATAATAAATTAAATATTATCATTTTCATATTGAGATAAACGAGCAATATACACGAACCTTTTTTCGTTGGTATTTTGGTCAACCGTTTCGTCCC
Organism: Chloroclystis v-ata; assembly: GCA_963691955.1. NCBI lineage: Eukaryota > Metazoa > Arthropoda > Insecta > Lepidoptera > Geometridae > Chloroclystis > Chloroclystis v-ata. The sequence continues at coordinate 337,448 of OY829902.1, read as the reverse complement.
AAAACGTGGAGCTTCTTCAGGACCAAACACTGCAATGAATATAAATATAAAGGCAAAATGTACTTTGTACAAGCACAAAGTACATTTTGCTCACCAGTAATTAAACGTCCTAAAACTAATTGCTGCGTACCTACGACACTCGAATCGTGCATTTTAGTAAATTCTAGTTTTTGTGTTTGATTCCAAAAGTATTAAAGCATTCTATATACAAATTTTTAGCGCTTATGGTCAAGACTTAAATACTATCTTGCGTTTCTTACTTTAGTACCAATTAAGCTCCAAATTGAAATAATTAAACTCCATTAGCCCAAATACTATAATAATAATGAGCATGGAGTAGGGCCAAGATAAATGTTCTTCTTGGCTCCGTCAGGCAGGACTATTGCCAAAACATTGTTCTGTACCAAGTCCCATTACATTCTGATACAGATAAAGATCTTTGCCATGGTGCCCGCCTGAGAATATCCCTACTTCATCTACCAACTAATTACGACTATTAACTATTAACCCGCTTGAAGGAAATCTATCACGATTTTTTATGTAAACGCACATGTCCAGAAGTAGGGATAATAATGGATTGTTTAATAATGATGGCACTAAAATTATAATCAATAGGATTATTGGAATGAGTGGCTTTAAATCTTGCATTTCACTAGAAGCCAATAAACTCGTCATTAAAATTTGGTATTGTTCGATGATTGGGTAGGTGATCGTAGAAAGTTGGTACGGTATACAGAACGACGCAGCTGCCCGATTTCTGGTCTATCAATTCCATGTCCTATTAACGACTGTTGCGAGTTATGGTGGAACTCTTAAACCAACCCAGCATCATACAGAAATTTCTGTGTATACATAATTTTTAACAATGAGGCAAAATAAATATTGTGTACACTTGTGAAGTCCTAAATAGGCGCTTCAAGATCACTCCATTACCCAGGCTCGCCCGCGGCACAACAACATTCTTTGTCCAACGCGTGCAAATAAACATTCTGTATACAAATGATAATCCGTGTTTTCATAAAGGATCCCATTTTGTTTTTGACTTCTTTATTATGTAGATCGAAGGGAAATTGTACTGTGATTGCGGAGTTAAAGTGTGTGTATGTGTGTGTGTGTGTGTAGGTATACAGGGCGTCCCAAAGTTATGGGCCATGAAGGGGAAGTACCTTAAATATCGTAGATAGAGAATTTTGCTCAAAGAAGACTTCATTTTATTTTTAAAAGTTAGTCATTCTGCATTCATAGATTTTCTAAAAATTACTTGCTTTGTCTGGGAATCGAACCGACTTACATGTGGAAAAAAAATACTCTACTTTTATGATACCAATCGAAAGAATAGCTAAAAAATAATGACTCTGCTTAAGTAACATAGTATTTTAAAAGAAAGGAAAAACAAAAAATAATTGAGTCAAGGTCAAATGATCACATATCACATCGAGTGTTCACCATAAAATGATTAGAAAATCAACAGGCAGCCGGGTCACAAGAAGATTGGCGATTGGCTTAAGACAAGAGGGATCACATTTTGAGCATTTAATTAATTAATTTACAAAAAAATAAAATTTCATGTTTTTTATTTGATTAAAATAATTAATTTAACGTTGTTCCTCTCTTTAAAAATACTGTGTTACTTAAGCAGAGTTATTATTTTTTAGCTATTCTTTCGATTGGTATCATAAAAGTAGAGTAATTTTTTTTTCCACATGTAAGTCGGTTCGATTCCCAGACAAAGCAAGTAATTTTTAGAAAATCTATGAATGCAGAATGACTAACTTTTAAAAATAAAATGAAGTCTTCTTTGAGCAAAATTCACTATCTACGATATTTAAGGTACTTCCCGTTCATGGCCCATAACTTTGGGACGCCCTGTATAATAGCTGACAGGTTTTAGATCAAATTTGAATATCCATCAACATTTACAGAAATCTGTTTCATTTTTATGAGTGACTCCCATCTGCCCCGGTGACCTGGCCCGGTACCGGGGCAGATGAGAAAAAAAAGTTGCATCGGGCCCGGTGATGTGTTCACCGGGCCAGATGACACAAATTAAGTGCCATCGTCCCCGGTACGGTGCGCCTTGTAATTTATGAAATACTAAATACACACATCTACCTATGAAAGGGACTGAACTTAAAATTCAAACTGCTTGGTAAACAATAATCAGTTTTTATTGTGAAATACTATACTTTACCATGGTCCGTAGATTTAAAGATTTATGTCATTTATTTTCTTATAATCCTAAAGATCACATGGACTAGTCAATGAGTACAATACATTAATAAGTAACATTAAATAAAAATATAAAATGGAAACAATGTTGACATAAAAATATGTTTCATTTTTTAGGGTTCCGTTGCCAAATGGCAAAAACAGAACGTCCGTCCGTATGTCACATCCGTTTTTCTCCGAAACTATAAGATCTATAAAGCTGAAATTTGGTAAGTAGATGTATTCCGAACCCCACTAGGATTTTATAAAAAAATAAAAAATAATCAATTACATTTGGGGGTCCCCATACTTAGATTAGAACCTAAACTTTAAAAATAAAATTACATCGAACCCATACGTGTGGGGTATCTATGAATAGGTCTTCAAAAATCATATTAAGGTTTAAAACAACATTTATTTCTAAACTAAATAGTTTGGACGAGAGACTCTCCCAAAGACTCGCCCTTGGCCACTTTTTTTAAGCACTTAATTAAGTTTATAAAATCCTAGTGGGGTTCGGAATACATCTACTTACCAAATTTCAGCTTTATAGATCTTATAGTTTCGGAGAAAAACGGATGTGACATACGGACGGACGTTCTGTTTTTGCCATTTGGCAACGGAACCCTAAAAAATGAAACATATTTTTATGTCAACATTGTTTCCATTTTATATTTTTATTTAATGTTACTTATTAATGTATTGTACTCATTGACTTGTCCATGTGATCTTTAGGATTATAAGAAAATAAATGACATAAATCTTTAAATCTACGGACCATGGTAAAGTATAGTATTTCACAATAAAAACTGATTATTGTTTACCAAGCAGTTTGAATTTTAAGTTCAGTCCCTTTCATAGGTAGATGTATGTATTTAGTATTTCATAAATTACAAGGCGCACCGTACCGGGGACGATGGCACTTAATTTGTGTCATCTGGCCCGGTGAACACATCACCGGGCCCGATGCAACTTTTTTTTCTCATCTGCCCCGGTACCGGGCCAGGTCACCGGGGCAGATGGGAGTCACTCATTTTTATTAGGAATGTTGTAGGTACTTTTTTTTCGAGAAAGTATAGTGGTTGCAATAAAAAAAACTTTGAACGTGTAAAAGCCATTTAGGCAACCCGCAAACGGCTTTTAAAACACAGTTATTTGGTTAAATATTTTTTCCTAGCACAAACAAAGCACAACGAACCAACAAGTCGTCGAGACTTGAACTTTATTATACAGATCTAAATTACGAGTAGCTCCAAGATATTTCACAGAAATATATTTTGGTATAAAGGTAACAAGGTGCAATAGCTGTATAATTTATCTGCAAACGTTGTTTTCAAGCTACTCAGCTGCACTAAGATTTCCCTTGAGGTGTTAGTGGATCATGGTCCGTGCTTATCCTTTTGCTTAGCTGTTTGTGTGCTATTTGACACTATCAAAATAGACTTTAACTATTAAAATGTAGATGGTTAAGTAATTCATAGCCTATCGTAGAAACTTGAAACTGAATGGTATTGTTAGGTCTTATCACAGTAGGTTATTTGTTCGTGGTTATACAGAAAGAACTCAATCCACAAAAAGCTTGTTTTAAGATCATTATTTTCCACACACCACATTTTGTTTTCTTTCCTTCCATTATCCTCTATCAGCCGACATAATAATATCTACACTCATTCCTATCTTACCCATGTTACCCTTTACACTCCAGGATTCACTCACTCTCATTAAATCTATAATTTATTTTAAATGTGCAGAAACCATTTTATATCTCTATATCTCCATATTTGCATCAGCAGAAGATCCAAGTAAAACCCGTAGACGCCACAACCATCTCATCTGAAAGGCACACAGCCGTAATCTTTCTATTTCCTTGGCGATTGGAAACGCGGCGCGTTCTCGGTTTGTCGAGCGATTGCTAGCTTAGACGGTGAACTGTATTTTTCAGAGGAGTTTTCATCATCACCATAAGCCCCTATTTACGTTCTGACTAATGGGGCAAAAGGAATTTTATCTCGACTACAGCGATTAGGCCGTAACAACCACGTGCACGTATTTTTTGTAAAAGCTTTTATAAATTACAAAAATTATGCATTTAATATTAAGAAAATAACTGAACTTTTATGATGATATTACTAACTATTATGAAACCCTAGTAATCCTAAGTTCAACTTTTTTGTTGATGCTAAATGTGATGAAAATGAGTGATCTAAAAACATTATTTTAGTTTTTTTTTCTTCAGGTAGGTATCTTATTGTACATTTTAGTTTATTTAATAGCAATAAAATCAAGGAAGTTTTTTGCAATCAACAAGAGCTTCTAAAAGACATTAAACCCATAAAGTTAATCAAGTTACGCATTTATTTAGTAAAATGGCCAAATAAAACGTAATGACCTCAAATTCATTAGTCGCCCATCAAATTATATGGCTACATATTTTTTAGGGACCACCATTAAGGAGCGGCGCAGACGGGAGATCTCTTGTTCATGTGCGCCAGCGGAGGTTAAGATAAGTAATGATACATAAATACCTAAATAAAAGTCTTGCGGTGAAGGCAAACATCGTGAGGAAACCGGCATGTTCTGAGTTCTGTAATCTATCTCGATACAAATATTTGTAGATCGTAATTTTTTTGTCCCGAGACGGTAATCGAACCCGTAAACTCTTGCGTCGCAGGCTTACCTTCGCCCTCTGCGCCAGAGGTTGTCCACACTCCACACAGACATTACAGTGTTAAAGGCTAAAATCACTATCTATGTAGTGTTAATTATATCAGATATCTAGTATCGGTAACACAAGCACGGGGATTACCCCGTGGTAAGTCCTTGGTGCTTATTTGCATGCTAAGTGTTTGGTGAAATGAAACCAGTTTATTATTATTTAAGACCTATGTACAACTACCATATTTCTTGCAATAAATGATTTATGATTATTGTAATGTATATTGTAGGTAGTTGCAATAATGTGTTTGCATAACTACCTGCGGTTCCAATAAATGACAGTCCCGTTTCAATGGCGTTTCATTGTGCTATCCATATTCTACATTGGCGACGATTTTGGTTTTAAATAATGCCCTACGGTAAATTACCTGAGTTTGACCTCGCGGAGGGCAAGAACTGGACTTCTTACGTTCGATTAGTGAAACAGTTCATCCTATTAAACGACATAAAGGATAAACTTCATGTGGCTACGTTGGTGACGCATGTGGGCGCGCGTTCTTATCAATTAATGTGCGACCTGTGCTCACCGCAACACCCAGAAGACAAGACCTTCGATGAACTCGTCACTCTCGTAAGCGGCCACTTGGAACCCAGGAGATCTGAGATAGCGGAAAGACATACTTTTCGTCAGCGACGTCAAGCAGATGACGAATCGATAACGAGTTTTCTTCAAAACCTCAAACATCTCGCTACCCATTGCAACTTTGAATCTCAATTGGAAGTAAACCTACGAGATCAGTTTGTATCGGGGTTACGTAACGAAGATATGCGTTCGCGTCTGTTTGCTGAATCATCGCTAGACTACAAGAGAGCTGTGGAGCTGGCGCTCGCGCTGGAGGCGGCGGAGCGGCACGCGGCGGAGGCCGCGGCCGGCAGCGCCGCGCTGTGGGCGACCGCCGGCGCAGCGGGACTCGGGCAGGGCGCTGCCGTGGACGCGGCCGAGCTGCATCGGGTGGCGCAGGGGGCTGCCCCAGCGCCGCACGCAGCGCGCGGGCTGAGGAGCGCTTGCTGGCGTTGTGGAAAAAGTGATCACGCGCCTAATAAGTGTAGATATAAGTCTTATGTTTGTGATAAGTGTAGTGTCAAAGGTCATCTAGCTTTTGTTTGCAACAAAACGAATAAAGATTCCCGGGAGCCAAGGTACCAGAACTATATGAACTCAAGCTCAGATTCGGAGGACAGTGATGGATTGTTTCAAATGGTTACTGTGAAGAGTGACTTGAGTGATGGACCATATAGTTTTAAGTTGTTAGTGGAAGGCGTAGATGTTTCGTTCGAGTTAGATACGGGCAGCAGGATATCGGCGGTCAGTAAATCTTTTTATGATATATTTTTGTCTCATTTAGCAATAACTAAAGATAGTCATAGATTTCATTCGTACACGGGTGAAGCTATAGTTCCGCTTGGTCAAGTCATGGTTAACGTCCAGTGTGGGAGTTATAATCTGTCGTTGCCGCTGTTTGTAATAAACAATGGTGGCCCACCACTACTGGGACGACGGTGGTTGCGTAAACTTAACTTAAGTTCTATCACTTTTCATAATCTGTCAGGCGGAAACGAGACAAAAATTGAGAAACCAAAAAGTGAATTTCCAGATGTTTTTAAATCAGGCCTTGGTTGTTGTAGGACAAACATTAAATTATATTTAAAAGATGACATGCCCAATTTCTGGAAAGCCCTAGGTTTACGTTACATTATAGAAAAAGAACTAGAACGTTTGCAGAGTGAAGAGGTGATTGTTAGAATACATAAAAGTGTTTATGGCACTTTTATTGTCCTTGTTATCAAGCGCGACTTGTCAATAAGGATGTGCTTTTATAAAATCATTTCAAGCAAAGTTCTTAAAGATTTATACTATGTGTTACCTAGAATAGAACAACTATTCGCCGCCTTAAACTGTTATATACATCACAGAAAAATTGATTTAAAACATACTTACTTGCAGGGCATTCTAGATCTTTATTCACTACCTAAAAAGGGAACCAGGTGGCAATGGACACAGGAGTGCAATGCGGCTTTTCAGTTTGACAAAGAGGTGCTGTCGCAGAGGCCGGTACTGGTGCGCATCGATCCGTCGCTGCCGCTAGTGCTGGCCGTGGACAGCAGCGCGTACGGAGTCGGCGCCGGCGCCGTGCCGCTCGCCTGCCCGGACGGCGGCGAGCGCGGCGTGTGCTGCGCGAGCCGCACGCTGTCCGGCACCGAGCACAGGTATAGTCAGATGGACAAGGAGGTGCTGGCGATCGTGTATGTCTTGAGCTGCTTTCACCAGTACATATACGACCAGCGTTTGACTTCGAAGACCGGTGATATGAGCCTCAGCTATATTTTTGCACCACAGACTGCAGCCAGCAAGCTACAAAGGTATATGGTAAGGTTCAATATTATAATATATGAACAGGATGACGCTGCATTACACTTAGTGGAAGAAAACTTCCCAATTAGACACAAAAAGGTGTCTAAACAAACTAAGATAGACTTAGTTATACGTAGTATTTACGGCTACGTCATGAGTGGATGGCAATCCAACATAGAAATTGAAAATGAAAAACCGTACTTTCACAGAACATATGATTTTCATATTGACCAGGGTTATTTAGTATGGGGCTACAGGGTCGGTGGTACCAGGCGTCCGCCTGCGCCGCCGCGCGCGCCGCCTCAGGCGCCGCCCGTGTCTTCGGCGGCGGATCACGTGGCCAGAGCACAGCGATCCCAGGTCAGTAATGCTGATGGAGCATGTCGTGAGGTACGGGAAAGTGAGGACGTTCTAGTTAGAGGAATACGTCCGTCAACTACGTCACTAAGTGGGAGCCAGGCGTTGTGATGGAACGCACCGGCGCAGCAACTTACAAGGTAAGTTCTAACGATGTAATTAAAATGATATATCGTGGACGGCGGCGATGCCGCGCCAGCCAACGGACAGACCGCGGACCAGTTTAAGAAGTTCCCCTTTGTCACCTGGTTCGCTCGATACTCAAGTAAAAGAAACTGGCGACGGCGCAGGTCGTTTTTTAAAAAAAAAACCATAAGGTTTAGAATAATTACAAATTACTCAATTAATTTTAATTAGTAACATTTTTTTTTCCTATAAATCTGAATTATTAACTAGTTAAGATGTCCTCTCTTATTATTATTTTTAAGTTTTGTTGGTGGGAGAGGAAAGGACTAGAATATTAGATTCATATTTACCTACCTAAATTTAGGAACAAATAGAAAACTATTTTGTATGTTTACTTTACTAGTATTTAATCTAACAGATGAACTTTAGTAACTAAAATATAGCCTTTAATTACCATCTTTAAATACCTTTATTCACATTAAATAAGACAAGATGATGAGCAATAAAAATATGTATTTAGTATCTTGTGTATTATTGTAATTTAACTTGTTGGCCTTATCTATATCTATTATAGTTATATGTATGTAGTTTATAAGAAATGTAATAGGCTGTCATTGTTGCTTCATCAAAGCTTACCTTTTCATAATTATTAATGTTGATGTGTTCTACCTACCTTTGGGTTATTATGTAACTAAACCTAGTTCTAGAATAAGTAAGACTATTATCTAAGAGGGGAAAATTGTAATGTATATTGTAGGTAGTTGCAATAATGTGTTTGCATAACTACCTGCGGTTCCAATAAATGACAGTCCCGTTTCAATGGCGTTTCATTGTGCTATCCATATTCTACAATTATGATTATTAAATATAGTTTCAAGGGGTAGGTGAAACATCCAGCAATTTTTTTAAGTTTATGATAAGAGACTATCAACGCCCATTATATCGAATATCCAGCGCATTGGATTGAGTACAATATTATAATAATAAAAAAGATATTGAAGCGGATTCCATCCTATGCAGTTTTATCTTCTAGATTCTCTGATATTTTGTAATATGATTTTTATCTAAGATACAATGTGCGTGAGATACTATTATTTTCAGAATATGATCTCGTTTGCAGCGGCGTCCATTAAGGCTCTATTGCGCTGGATATCGCCTCGGAGGCGTTCGGGAGATTAACAGTCGATCCCGGCGCGAGCTCCGCGGAGCCTAGACCCACCTGCCGACTGGACAGTCAGTGGTCCGGCGCAAGGTCTTAAAATATTTAATTAACTACAATAATACGTAACAGTTTCTGGTAAGAGACGTACATGAATAGGATTACAAATAAGAAATAAGCTAGAGAATTCTTAATTATAAAATACCTATTGCTGGAGTAAATACAGCAAGTCATACAGCAACATTAATTTATTTATTTAACATCTAGCCCCGTGGTAAGTAAGATCGAACCTTGTGTACTAGAAGTCTTACACACTAAATAGATTATATACGTAGAAATAGTTTTGCGATGTGAAATAAAGGGTTTAGACGTTAGATACTATCGAAGATAATAGAAGAGATTTTTATACCTATGATTGTGTTTAAAAATTTATCTTAATAATCTACTACAGTAACTACTGAAAATGATAAATACGTAAACCAGTTTTAACAAAAATACTAAATAAAGAGACAAAGGTCCACCGAAATTTTCGTAACAAAACAAAGTTTTTTGGCAAATTAGTATGATGCGGTGAACCGCGCCGGCAGAAAAAGGAAAAAGTAACTTTTGTTACGCAAACTGACCTGTGTTTTGAACAAAATTAAGTTGTATATTTTGATAGCTCAGTGGCTTAGTGGAAGGTTGTTCAAACGTGGAGTCGGTTTGTTTCCACTCATGTAGTTATAAAGATCACGTTGCATGATTCCGAACTATAGACATAAATTTGTACCTACTCATAGATAAATAATGCACATTAAATTAAATTTGCAACTTGTTATAAATAACAGATTTAGTAGCGAGATGCCTACTATCGCACTTAGACGACTTTTACAAATTTTCACACAATAGGTTGCATAACGACAACTTAATGAAACCTCAGTATAAGTAATCGCACCACGCCTACTTCTTTTATTTTTTTACTGAAAAATAGCAGCTTGCCATATTTTTCTCTCATCGTTTCGAAAATATCAAGATGCCTATTTTTGTACAGTCTATTTCGTAAGTGCAAGGAGCTAAACAAAATATTTAAAATAAAATAATAATGTCATCATGTCATATTATGACTTATGTCATTTAATTCCAGCGTTAGAGTAAATGGAACGAACAAAATGAATAATATTTTTTTAAAATATATTCATAACTGTGACGTTGTTCTAATTAAAAATACTAAGGTAAATACGTACATACAATATATGTAAAGCTTTCGTACTTGGTGTAAATTTAAGATAAAAAAATAACTAACTAGGTGTGTGGCTTACACACCTAGTTAGTTATTTTTCTTATATTGATCGGTGGGCGTTGCGCTCTGCGACAAGTTTTATACTTCTGCAGGTCGCATCACTGCCTATTTTGTTATTTGCCTCAATTATATTCCTTAATAATTTTTTTATGTTTATGTAATCAGTATTAATAATTATGTTTGTAACAGGGTTCTTGGTCATTGTGGCGTGGCGGACATAGTCACACTCACACACGCCAAAAAGCAAATAAAAATGGCTCTAGTATTTGGCTTTTTTTTTATTATCATTTATTACATGTTAATTTATTTCTGTTAGAATTCAAATAAAAACGACATAAAACCTGTACCTTCAAAAACTGTACCTTCGGTTGTGTGTTTGATTGTACATTCAGTAGGCAACACAAGTTAACAATATACCGATAGAAATGAAAGTAGGCATTATGCGACCATATGGTCTATTTAGAATAATGTTTGACGAAACGCAATTTTCGGCATAGTGAGATCACTTGTATGGAAATTTCAGAATGTTGTCCTTGCGCTACATACTGCAAGTAAAAATTAAAAAATAAACTAAGTGCGATAGTAGGCATCTCGCTACTAAATCAAATAACATTACTAAAACGTACACGGCGATCGTTTTTAACGAAGAAAATATTTATTAAAGCGACTGTAAGCGACGCAGCTGCCTTTTGTTTGTCCTTATTGTCGGCTTGACCACTCCGGTGCTGAATAGGTCGGTACCATATAGAATTTTGGTGTGTATTATACCTAAAAAAATATTAATTACATAGGTATATATAATTTCCATTAATCAGACCGTGTAATTTCACCGTGTTTCCCGCCTTATTTAAATGAGACTCTGTTATAAATTAGTTACTTACGATAGTTAATGTGAGTCGTTTAGATAAATTCTCGCTATCTGTTAACGAAACAGCTTAATGGCCGAAGATGCACTGTTGTTGAAATTAAAATTAAACAAACCAACCACAATAATGACTTAGTATTATTATAATTTATTATATTGTGTTACATTAACGAGATTAGAATTTATTAGGTTTAGTATTAGTATTTTTATAACGTTTAGATAAGGTCGTAATTAATACTTAATGATTCCATCCGTTTTTGTTAGTTAAATAGTAGAATAATGGTTATATCGTATTATATACTTAGGTAAAAAACTTTGTAGGTTGAAATATTAATGTTTTTTCTGACAATCCTAAGCCTTTAGTGGAACATAAACTATTTTTCCATTTTCATAGCCAGAGTAAAATCATTGAATTACATAATGTAAAAAACGCATTGTACCTATTTAGCTATAAGGAAGGACTTATTGTAACTACATGACTTGCCAATGTATTATAATGAAATGGTTAAATAAATAAATCTGAATCTGAAATCTGAGTATCTATCATTAATTAGTTATAAAAATGGATACAATATTCTATTTACGTTAAGTTACCAAAACAAGGCAATTGATAGTTCGAGCTTACTATCACAGAGGACCCGTAATTAACAGTCATAGATCTATGTACAGTTTCTGTAAAAAAAGTCGGGAGTCGTCCATAAAACACCAAAATCAAATTAACCACACCATTATTCACCATATTTAATATCACCGGCGTCTTATCTTGCAATTTATGGCTCACACACACACACTCATACACATTTAGTTCGTGCAATAAATAGCACCCTTCGACTTGACCGTAATGAGCAGTCATCACTTCCAGACTCGGAGAGATCTTGGAATGACCGCGTGTGGAGAGGAATAGGATATCGTCAGGGTTTCGATAATTACAATGAAATGGCAACAAGTGTTTGATGTGTTCTAGGGTGAAATATAAGCGGTATAGTGCATTTTCCAGGAGGAAATAATGGCCTTGTAGTATAGTTTTTTTTAATTCAAATTACAGTTGTCGATCGCCACGCTCAGAGGGCTGGACAGCCTATAACCTAAGAGCCCGTGATGGCCAGACCTTCCTTTAATTCACAAGCGTGAAAATTCTTTCATGTGTATGTCTAACATAGGTAAGAATAACCCCCAAACATGAAACCTGGATCGCGGTTCCTTTGGGAGATAACAACCTTTTACCTGTTATCTCCCAAAGGAACCACGATCCAGGTTTCATGTTTGGGGGTTATTCTTACCTATGTTAGACATACACATAAAATAATTTTCACGCTTCAGAATTAAAGGAAGGTCTGGCCATCACAGGTTATTAGTCTATACTAAGAGCCCGGTCTGGCCAGACCTTCCTTTAATTCACAAGCGTGAAAATTCTTTCATGTGTATGTCTAACATAGGTAAGAATAACCCCCAAACATGAAACCTGGATCGTGGTTCCTTTGGGAGATAACAGGTAAAAGGTTGTTATCTCCCAAAGGAACCGCGATCCAGGTTTCATGTTTGGGGGTTATTCTTACCTATGTTAGACATACACATGAAATAATTTTCACGCTTGTGAATTAAAGGAAGGTCTGGCCATCACAGGCTCTTGGTCCACTAGTGGTTATGTTAAGACTAAGTTAAAGAGTAAATATTTACACAAAACATGTTATCTAGTACCTCCTAAACTCGCTGTCATAATTTAATTTATTGCAAAAAGTTTATCCAACATAATTACATCGTGGCTTACATAAAACTAATTAAAATCCTATTAGGACATTAATTAAAAGGACTTGGGAAATATTATCCGACCAAAGTTTCCGTTCATTCTGGGAAATTCTTCTTCTTGTCTCAATTCAATTTATATTGTCCTTCAAGTTTAGACATTCTAAATAATGGTTGGTTCTAAAGTGGTTCTAAACCAAGGAACACGAATTAAACAATTAAAAAAAGGCCTGTTCTCTCTATGTGCGAGAAGTATCTGTTTCCCAGCAGTGGGAATACAAATATGCCTATGCTTAAGTCCAGTATTGGACTCCTGATGGCTAAAATGATCATCCTAAAACGTAAAAACTGAATTTCTCTACGACTCAATTGATAAAATAAGCTGCAAAGTCTTTACATATAAATGTCGAATGATTTCAAGTTGAATTCATTTTATCCCCAAAACCGCCGCAAGTAACACTCGAAATAATTAAACTCACGAATTTTTCTTCCCGAATTAATTACACATTTACGTTAATGTGAAAAGTGTTCGGAGAAAATTAAGTTTCAGGATGGCGGGATACTGTCTTTTAATTAAGATATTTTTTTAGATAAAAAACATAGCTTTTATTGAAACAGTTGGTAAAGATGTAACAGATAACGTTTCTTAGGATTTAGCAAGTTGCTAAATAGGTATCTTGAGTAATACCTTTAAGTATTTTCCTTTCCCATGTTGTATGTATTTTATAATGAGGTGATAAGCCTTTACTAGCATTTGTAACTGTACAATGATTTGTACAGTTTAAATAAAATCTTTTCAGTAGTTTTTTTTATTCATACATTAATCTACATTATATCAGTTCATTAAATTACTCATATAATTTCCAATTCGAATTATAAGTAGAATAAATTGTTTGGAAATGACCCAGCTGTTTCGATCCTCAGCTGTCGCCGGCCGTCCTTCGGAACACATTACCTTAAACACGGGAATCTGAAAAAACGTAGCGTTCATTTAATCTCAACTATTTATCTCTCAGTGTTTCTTCGTTAAAATCATTATGTTTCTTGAAAGAAAGATCGGAAAATGTTTATTTAAATTAGAAGTAACTTTACTACGACAACAAGATCCATTATTACATTTACTTAGAGTTTTGCCAGTTATTAAAGAGATTTTTAATGTAATTATTTTATTTGAATACTAATAGAAACAACTTTCCAATTTTACAACGTGAAGTACTTTCGGATTTGTTGTGAAATTGATATGCTTTCCACGTAACAACTTTTTAAAATAAGTTTTTATCGAGAGAAGCAGTTAATGATGTAATCTGACAATGGTCGTCAAACCCTAAATAACAAAGAATGCTGATTTAATTTGGAACGTAATAAATATTTATTTTCCATAAAATACTGCTTCAAATTTAATTTAAATGGATAAAAACAAATTTGGAGCAGTATTGAAAATTCCGAGATGAAATAGCGATCCTTGCAATAAACGAGGTAGCAGTGTAGGGCTCCGATTACAAAACAACTGGACTCGATGGCCATTGCGAGGCATTCCGTCCGTTCAATTAGGCAGAGTAGGGCGGCGCGGACCGGCTGGTCTGTGCACCCGCTCGCCATTGCAAACAACGTAAACCTATTTCCGAGTGCCGTGATGGCTTAGTGGGAGCACGACCGACTAACATTGCGAAGGTCTCGGGTTCAAACCTAGCCGCGCAAACCTGAATTTATCTTCACGAAAAAAAAGTGGGGTTTGATAACACTGAAGGCAAGCATCGTGAGGAAATATGTACCTTCTGATAACTCTGAAATATTAATAAAATAATATCATCAACAAACTAACTCATAACGTCATCAAATCCCTGGGAAACCTCATAAAACCATTGGTTTATATTTTTTTACAATCCTTTATGAAGCACAGATCAACAAAATCGTCTAGTCCGTACGACCCATCAAAGCAGAGTCCTTTTTAATTCCCATCAGAAGCTATTTCTAGATGAAATCGCGCCGCGTGTTGCGGATTAATTGAACGAATGGACAACGATTCCTGTTTTAGGATTATTTGGAGCTTAACGACTTTAATAAGTGCTTTATTTCACTTTGTTCTTGATGCTAGGATCAATTTAATATTTTATCAGGCTTTTGAAAGGTTAAGTGCTACACGTTGTTAAAATTTTTTAACGTTTAAAATATTAATTGGAAGCCCTTATTGTAGTTATGTTTGATAGCTGCTAATATTTTTAAAAATAATTTAATACTTAATTATAATTTTTAAAGGTTAATAAAAATTTGGAAACACATGTGAATTTTCGGAGCTTTTGAAATTATTTAGGAGAGTAAACATTTTGTTAATTGGCAAACTTGCTAAAAATCTTGAATAGAAAAGAAAAATATAAAATAAAGCATGTTTTGAGAATATAAATTACAAGCTCTTCTCGGCTCTATATCAAAGGAAATATGCTTCATTTTACAAACAACAGCAACCCTTCGGTTTTCAATTCAATAGTTAGTTTCAAACAATGTTTTTCTCTCAATGATGCCTCATTTTGGACGTCCACACAAAAACTCAGGCTCAACTTAATGAATAAATAAAAGCTTTATTTATAGAGTCTTAAAGTTGAAATTCGAGTAATTTTACCCGAGCGAAGTAACGCTGACCGCAAACCGCTTTTTACGAACAGATTTAAGAGGAAACTTTGAGTAAAGTCCATTAACTGAATTAAATTTAAAATACTCCCATTAATATGCGGAAAGATTAATGAACTTTGTTCATGTTCAGCTACAAAAAGTATTCATTTACAAGTTCGGTTTAAGCAAAAAGTTATTATGCACTTATATTCTGGAAACTTAAATGAGAACGGAAATTGTCCCGTGATTTTCGATTTCGAAGGCTGAAGATTTTTTAATTTTATTATATTAGTAGCAACTAGCCTTGGCTTCGCTTCGGGTTTTTAACTATTTTATGAATATGTACTAATAAACCCACTTCACCTATTTTTAAAAAACGGCATCGAAATCCGTTTGTACGAGTAGATTCAAAGATTGAAGCATACAGACAGCGACGGCGACTTTATTTTTTAATATTTAGAGAATATTACATTAGAGTAGTTTAACGAGGAAACTTTATGCACAACAAAATCCGTTATTTATATAAATAACAATACAACTCAATATTATGCAGGTATTACCTATTAGGTACCCCTCTTTATAAATTAAACTAAAGTCGTATCAGTTTAATTGTCCGCTGTACCTTGTAGTAAATGTATCTACGTAGCTATCTTGAAGTATCTTTGCTCATCTAGTTAAACAATGTCCAACTCAACTAACTAGGATTCCTGCAAGTCTAGCCAATAAGACTCGTCCGAAGTTTATTGACTTAGAAATTTCCTACTAGTAATATCTGGAAATTGGGATAATTTAATATTGACACCAGATTTATAAATTGCTGTAAGGTCCCACAATTCATTTTAGTGCCTATAAGATCTTTGAGAGATCTTGTAGAATGTGACCATTGTCTACAGAGTGAAAACGGCACTAACAGATTTTATGATTCGTATTTATTGTTACTTTTACATGCAAAAATGACTGAATTAAACTGTATATAAGAAAGCATAGACCACCATATAAAAACAAAAATGGATACCTTATTAACGCGATTTCATTCGCAAGAAGCACGCAAAGCATGCTTTAATAAAGCTGAATTATCTTACTAAGTATCTATCCACCATACTAACTAAAACACAACGTGAAGTCTAAGCAGAACAAACAGACAACAAAGCGACGACAACGCAAACAGCGAGCTGTTACAATTAGCTGCGTAAAACTTGGCGACAATGGACGAGTCGCCTTTGTTACTCGCTTTGTGAGCTGTATACTGCACCACGCACTGTTTACTAGTCTATGAATAGTATTGTACCACAAGATCGAAGCTTTCTTTAATCCTGTCTGATGTCCATGCTCATGTTACTCTATCAGATATATATTAAACTAGCTGACCTGCCGACAGCTTCGCTTGCGTTTCTTTAAGTTATCTCGTATAGTTTTTATAAAAAATAGCCTATAACCTTCCTCGATAAATGGACTATCCAACACTGAAAGAATTTTTTAAATCGGACCAGCGGTTCCTGAGATTAGCGCGTTCAAACAATCAAACTCTTCAGCTTTATAATATTATAAGTATAGATTACTACCAACGAAAATTGGTTTGAACGAAGTCATAAACTATTTCATATAAATAATTGCTGCGGAAGCCTACATGGGCGAGTCCGACTCGCACTTGGCCACTTTTTTTACTATTATAAAAGTGAATCAATCTTAGACGATAGCCATATACCTACTTTCGTTTAAAGACTTTATTTTAGTAGGTACTGACGGAGTCCCCGTACAAAGCATGATACCTTACCGAACGGGCTGGTTTATTTCGGTACTTACATTTTTAAACTCTGATATCTTTCGAATGGAATGTCCGAATTGAATCATTTAAAAAGTTTTATAGAGATATTGAAATATTCCTAATTACAATGTAGTTTATTTTGATAATGTTTTATTTGAAAATACAAATATAGAGCTTTTCCTAGCGGCGGCATTTAAATTAATTATATTGAAAATTAAAACACTTATTGTGACATAACTATAATAGTTAGATATATGCTGTCGCGACATTTTTTGTAGGTATTAATGTTTTCTACAAAATTGTAGTACATTGTATATTTCTAAAATGAATGCTTTTCGCAGCGCATGCGATATAAGGATTTTTTTTTACATCTTGGGTTACATATTTGGGTTTTCCGTACGGATCCCTAATTTTTTTGAAAATGTAATATAGCCTATAACCTTCCTCGATAAATGGACTATCCAACACTGATAGAATTTTTTAAATTGGACCAGCGGTTCCTGAGATTAGCGCGTTCAAACAAACAAACAAACAAACAAACAAACAATCAAACTCTTCCGCTTTATAATATTAGTATAGATTTTCTAGATCATTACAAATTTCCAATGTGATGCAATACAAAGATTGTGAGATGGGCAAATTCACTTTCTGGTGCATACAAGCTGGATAACGGAGTAAGACAGGGCGGGTTAAGTTCACCAAACCTTTTCAACATTTATGTGAATGATCTCATCGTGGGGTTGAGTAGCATGCGTGTCGGCTGTAGTATAGATGGTGTTAGTACCAATAACTTAAGTTACGCAGACGACATGGTGCTCCTCAGCCCAACGGTGGGTGGTCTGAGAGAAATGTTAAGTTTGTGTGAAATGTACGCTACTGAGCACGGCCTCTTGTATAATGTGAAAAAAACGGAGTGCATGGTCTTTGGGGCTGTCGGTAATTGTACCATTAACACTCATCATATTGCTCTAAATGGATTGAATATTAAAAAAGTGTCTAAATTCAAATACTTGGGGCATATAATTACCGACAACCTCAAAGACGATGCAGACATTGAGAGGGAGCGTAGAGCTCTTGCAGTAAGAGGTAATATGGTGGCTCGCAGATTTTCCCGTTGTACCGAGGACGTAAAACTCACGCTGTTTAAAGCGTACTGTCAAAATATGTACACGGGAAGTCTGTGGGTCAACCATACAAAAAAGTCTGCAGATACTCTACGCATCCAATATAATAATGTTTTCAGGATGATGTTGCGGCTGCCTCGTTTCTGTAGCGCGTCGGGGATGTTTGCGGAATATCAAACTGACGGGTTTGAAGCAATAATCCGCAAAAAGACCGCTTCCCTGATCCGCAGAATACGGGACAGTCGTAACAGCATCCTGAAAACATTATCCAATAGATGTTCCTCTTCATTCTGGGTCAAATTGATCCAGAATGCAATATAGAGAGGACGGATATTTTATTTTATTATTTTAAAGTGTGCCTACTAACAACTCTACTTGTATTTTTGTGTGCTACTAACATCATATGGATAACTTATATCTGAAATAAACAAATTTTTTTTTTTTTTTTTTTTTTAATACCAAGTTGAACATGTCTGATGCAAATAGATACTTACCTTAAAAATGATGATGGTAAATTCATGTTGAGCTATATGTATATACATTCTCGATTACGAATTAACCAACTGACACAAAATCCGTCTGGATTAAAATTACTTTTGTTATGTAAAAAATGGATGCTCTATTCTCCAATAAAACGAACGATTTGTAATAAAATATCTATCAAATTACGGTACAAATACAAATACAATCCATCCTTAATCCACAACAGGATGCCAAAATACTATACAAATTTTGATTAGTGTTTTTGCTTATTCATTAAACAACTAATCAATGGATAACTTAATCCTCCAAATATCTTTAAAACTTGACGAAATTAATTATCTGACATTGTATAATATAAAACCAATACAACAAAGAACCTTCGTAAATAAATAAACATAAATTGCTGAACATTTAAGCAATAACAACACAGCAACATAACTGTAGCCCCGTAGTAGTAAGTTCAAAGCTTGTACGGGGGTTGCCAGATTTCTGTTATACTGAATAGAATGAAAGTATAATATTATTATACACAGAGACACACGAAACAAGTATTTGCAGATTGTACAAATTTTAAATCCTGAGGTGAGAATCGAAACCCCAAAATTTTGAGTCGCAGGCAGACCTTTTGCGCGCTACCAGAGATCGACATGATTAAAGTACGAGTACATACATCTAATCTAATCATCTGTCCGTCAGTTAGTCCCGGTAATCAGGTCCAATGTGTTTTCCAGCCGGGTCACTGTCGGTCGCGCATCAATACGGCCGGGTATGATTGACATGTACAGATTTCCGAATGACGGGGTGGACAAGATATTAGAGGAAGCGATTGAGCTCAAAGCAGTGTTGGCTAAGTGGGAGCACATTTGATTATGAAGGTTGTGGGTAAACCGGTGAACCGGCATGTTCCTAGAACATTTGTTTTGTATTGTATATAATGACATTGTGATATTCACCAACCTGCATTTAGGCCTCAACTCTTTTGCATAAGAGATAAGCCCCTGTGCTCTGTGTGGGAAGTTCAATAGAAGTGTTTAATAGAATTGTTCCATTGTTAATAAAATAAATCATACATACGTAGATAATATTTGAATATAGTGTCAGAAATCTAATCTTATATGTATTTATCTAATTTACTCTCGCTTGCACTCATTACTTACACGTTTAAACGTGAGACAGGCAATCACACGGCTCATTGGCCGCTCATCAGCCGTGACGTCATCGACTACGTCATCAGATCCCAACTCAAGGAAACAGACGAACAACATCACATAAAACGAGATGAACTGATACTACTCCGTAATAAATCTAGATATAAGACGATTGCTATAAAACTCAAACACAAACACTCAGTGCAAGTACATTTGATGACATGAAATGGGCAATGAGATTTGATATGATGCTGTAGTTCCAGAGGTATTTCGCTAAAAATCAAAAATTGTTTAACAGAAACTCTGAATAGAGCAGTAAGCTAGAAATATGTATTATGGGTCGCCATACGATCTCAAATAGTATATTTTTACATACATTGATAAAATTAGTTCAATGATGTATCTGTATTCGTGTCGCATAATTAACAAGAACCGCAGTTGGATAGTTACGTAACTGTCGTTCGTTTCTATTCGCGATATCGACTGAATAAATAACCAAGTTTCTCGTGTTCAAACATTAATTAAGTAAATAGGTTTACTTTACAATGTAGGACTGCATTTCAGATAGAAGCTTAGTTTATTGGAGATGAGTTAAAGTGAAAAATGATATTAGCCGTCTGCCTTTAAAATAACCTTTATTTATTTATTTTATATAAAAAAAAACTATAGTAAGGTCCCACAGCTGGGCATATATCTCCTCAATAAAACCAGCTATAGGTCTTGGGGGATTTAGTTATCACCACGCTTACCAAGCGGGTTGGTGATCGCAGTAAGTTGGTGCAGTAGGTACACAGAACGACGCTGTTCATCTTCTGGTTTATCACCCGTATTCTGACTTCCATGACCACGAAAGTGTAAGAAAAAAGAAGCAAATAAAAAACCCTTTCAAGTGATTTTAATATTCAGATGAGTATCTTCCATATTCAATACCGGCCATGGTCGAAGCGCGCGGGTACATTTACATCGCTTTCCATAATTACGAGAACTTCACTCCGATTCCCCAGGTGGTGCTAGTTCCCACTAAAACATAACAATTTTCAGAATTAATCGGATTTTGATGTAGTTTGGATGAACTAAATTCGATAAACTTCCACATAGGCTTCATAATGCTTCAGAAGCATTTAATTGACAGCTTCTGAGCAATATTTCAAAATTTGAAATTTTTTGTTTATCTACATTATTAGCTGGGTCATAATATGGTTTACTAATGCAAAGACGTGAACAATAATCTAGTTTTCTAAAGTTGAGAACATGTAAAGTTACATACAAGCTTACACTAAATTCCAAAGCTTCTTAAACCAACAAAAGACTTATGAAACTAATCTCAAAGTCTAGAATCTAATACTCTGGTATGCAGCTGAAGATACTCGCTCGGTGTTCTTTGTTGTCAATTGGGATGCGTTCGAGATCACAAACATGATGATATGCGACAGATGGTACATAGTAGTATACCTGATTTTCGTCATTTCTTTCATTATCATCTGCATAACACCCTATATTTATATATTTATTGAGGAAGGTTATAGCCTATTTCATATGAACAACCGACATGTATAAATAGAATAATTATATAATATTATGTAACGCAAATATAGTATATTATGTAACGCAAGCGAAAGTTTCGCAACTTTATAAAATAGATGGTACTAATTTCGACACGGCGCTGATCTTTTAGTATAGCTTCGCCTTTCTAACCGTTGCAGAACCTTTTCATTTTATCTAAGATTTTCCAAATTTATGAACAAAGAAACTATGTCACCCAAAGACGCTATTAAATTAACAGACATCCAAGACAAAAGCTGGGAAGAACAATTATTTCGCAAGTGCGTACACACTAGGACGAGATGGTACAAAGACGTCTTTGTCCCGCCACCTTTGTGCCGTAGAGTGGCGCGGGACAAGAACGCGGGACAAGAACGTAAGGTTTCAAATTTGCGCTCTCAAAAATTCGGTTTGCTCGCCTTGTTGAGTCGCTGTCTTTGAGCACGTCTTGCACTTGTTCATTACTTTCTTGTGACGAGAGTTGCAACGTAAAGTCTAACAGTGTCGGAAATATGTGTCCATCAAATGGAATGAGTCTCGTAAATGAGCACATAAAAGTATAATGAAATTAAATTATTAGAAAATGGGATAGGAAAAAATACAAGATCACAACGTAACTTACGTAGCTTAAGCAGGGCTAAACTGGGTGGCGTGGGTTTGACTCCCACTTGAGGATAAATTAAAAAAAAATTACAAGCAGAGGAAAAATTACAAGATCACAAGTTCACAACGTATACCAAGGTATACGTTGTATCCCATTTTCTAATAATATAGAAAACTTAAGTAAGAGTAAATCATAAAATAAATAAAACGAGTATGATTTTGAATCAACATCCATAAGAATATAGCACTTCTATTTGTAAGTGCTTGTACTTGAACAATTTCAGTAACCTATAGAGTGTATATCGATTGTAAAACCGACCCGTCTCCAGCAACATAATCAGATTTCCCGGCTCTTAGCCAGCGCACACAGCTAGTCCGCCCGAGGGCCTCAAAGTGCTAAACAAAAGTACGCAAATAGGCGCAAATAAAAGGACCACTTTGATGCTCAGAGCCGAAATTACATTGATTGGGAGACAAAGAGGCCAATATCCGGCGGCTCCCGGACAATCGAGTTATCTTCAACCTGCACGGCTGTTGCGGCCCAATTTGGTAAGTTTGTTTTCAGTTTTTGGGTTTGGGGTTTGTAAAATTAAATTCAAACGAAAACTATATGTAGGTATAGATTACAATTAATATAGTTTTCGTTTAACTTTGTGGACGGATTGGCTAAAATATTTACGATAAATTTTATTAGAAAACATTTTATATTGTCTATCCTAAATATTTAATTTTAGTAATGTAAAAAATATAAAATAGTTTTAAAAAATCTAAGTTTAAAAATCGCGTGTACACGTGTAACAAGACACGTAACAAAGCACGAAACTACAGTTGATAACAACATGTTCCAGTTTCAAACGTTCAAAAATATAAACTCTCAAAGAAACCCTTTGTTGCTTGTAGCGGGTTGTAGTAAATCGAGGTTGTATGGCAGGTGTCCTAAGGATCGCGTTGTGCTGACTCGCTCCGCGCAAATGAGGTCCACTTGTGACACAGTGCTAATACAAATCTTTGCAGTAGGATATAATACTGCTTTGGATTAAACAGAAAACTTTGAAAATATAATTTTTGGATTATACCACCCAAAAAGATTTGTTTATGAGGTTGTTCTTAAAAGGTTATATAAATTACAATTTCTATTTGAAATAAGAAAAGTACCTACTTAAGTAAAAGTTAAATTCATTCTCGAAAAAAGCCACTAAGGAAGGTAATAATGATATTATAATAGCAATTACATTTAAACGACTTCGTACATAACATAATATGCTTACGCGAAATACATATTTTATTTTTAATTTATTTGGAAAACCAACGGCTTAAAATACATGAGTAGAATTTTAAATAGATACATAGAGCCAATGAGAGGTTCTCACGGGTAGATTATTTACTTATACCACCTAATACAGATAATTTTTACACACATAGGTATAAAATATGTTATATCAAGTTAGTCGTACTATCTTCGCTCCACTGGGGCAAGGTATCGACCGCGTCAGCAGGACCTTCCCGAGGCCTCTCCATCATCAGCTCGGGCTGTTTATCAATCAACGCCCCGTCTCGTCAGCACTGTTGTTCTCTAAAAGGTTTAGGAAAAAATAGGCTGGTGTATACGTGTATCTACGGACGGTACTTTAGTTTTTGTTTTATTCAGAGAATAAACATAATCATAATTGGATTTGACAAACATATTTATTCACTGTTAAATTGTGTGATGTATTATTTATTGATGACATAGAATTTTATTGAGCACTTATAAGCGATTCATTCATCAACAATCATTTCATTTACATACACAAGTTATCATAGAACTATGAGCTCTATTCCTATCAGATTTCCGTCGCTGTTGAATGGTCAAGATAAAGATAAAGATAAAGATAAAGAATTATTTATTGTAAAACTGTGTGGGTACATAAAGTTCTTAAATTTAGGTAGTATCAACAGTCTGCCCACTTGGAGCGTACAACAATATTTGGTATAAGTATTAATAGTTACATCTAGATATTTTAATCTTAAATACTAATTAATGGTAACAGCATAATCAAGTTTTCGAATTAAATTCGTAAAATTCTTTTAGACTATAAAATACATTTAATGTTAACCATTTCTTAAGTTTTATTACAAATAGTGGTCCATCTAAAGACTTAAGTTCGATTGGAAGCCCATTATATATTTTTATAGCAGATATATAGGCACTATTTTTGTACATACTATTGTTTAATTGAGGTATAGTAATATTATATTTATATTTAAGTCTAAGAGATTCAGCTCGAGTGGATTTGTTTTCTTTAAAATACTGGTTATTTTTTCTAATAAATTTGCAAACCTCTAAAATGTAAATGTTTGTTAGTGTTAAAATTTTTTCAGTTTTAAATATAGAACGTAAAGTGTCAGTGTTGTTTAAATGAAAGATTGATCTAATTGCTTTTTTTTGCATAATGAATGTTGATTGAATATTAACTGAATTACCCCAGAATATTATACCATAAAGTAATTGTGGGTATACTAAGCCATAGTATGCCAGTATAGCAGTCTTTTTTGACGATATTGTGCTTAAAATTGAAAGTAAGTAACAATATTTGGATATTTTATTATTTAACTTTGTTATATGGGATTTCCAATTGAGATTTGAGTCTATTGTGAGTCCTAAGAAATTTGTGTTGTTTATTTTTTCTATAATGATTTTGTTAAATTCAATTTTCAAGTTTATATCTGGCGTTTTGTAATTTTGAAATCTAATATAGTTAGTTTTTGACATGTTTACTTTTAAATTTATTTCATCTAGCCAAATTACAACTTTATTTAGTGTTCTATTTATATCAATTTCTAATTCTTCTGGTGATTTTAGTTCTTGTGGTATATAAATGGTAGCATCATCTGCAAACATTATACAGAGATGTTCTGTGATTTTTGGTAATTCGTTAATGTATAATAAGAAAAATAATGGCCCCAACACGCTACCTTGTGGTACACCTAATACTACACTTTCAAAATTTGACTGTACAGCTTCAATTGTTTTAGTTTTTTTATTATAGTTGTCTAATACGATTGCCTGACTTCTGTTTGTTAGATAGGACTCTATAAGTTTAAGAGCTGTTCCTCTATTGTCTATTGTGTCTCTGTATCTGTCTATTGTCTATTTAATTAATTAATTTGGCGATGAGAATTCCGCTATTGACTTACTTAACTTAACTTCCTTTCTTTTGATAAATTATTGTTTTTAGGTGTTAAGATACCAAATCTCAGTAGGTACTAGATAGAATTATGAAAGTTAATCCTTTGAACATCATAACTGTATTGAGATGGCAGACAGGCCTGCGAAGTTGTAGCGGCATTGGACCGATTAGAGCGTAGTCACGAGCGTTTGACTGCAGGCGACATCGAACACTGCTGGTATAAGGAACGAGCGATTGCGGTTTATTTATTGCTTATTGGGTTAGATTTCGCGAAAAACATATAGTTTTTAAGACTTGACAAGATTTGAACCCACGAAGGTAATCGGGTCCTTCGGAATAAAACCAATTAAATGTACGATTTTTTTATTATTTATATTATGGATACTAATTTAAAAAATACTCAGCATATATGAAAAATTATTTTAATTTATGGACAGCGTATTCAATTTATTTAATATCTGACTTCGGCTCAGTTAAAATCGCTAAAATGTTTAGCCTTAGATCACCCGTCAAACCAATACGATCGACACTGTGGGCTTTATCTACGGAATGTCTAATACCTGCCGTCTCCAGTTCACGGCGCGGGCTGGATTCCTTCACGGTAACACCTTTCACTTATAACTCCCTTATTGAATGTAACTTGAGACGCGTTAGACCAATAAAGACATTGATATCTTTAAAAATACATTACGTAAAATAATGAAATTTTAATGATACTAAGGAAGCAAACGGCCGATGTTGATTTCGATGCAGTGAAAGTTTGGGTTGAGAAATACATACTTCATACTAACTTCTTTGTCGGGGTGATATTTATTTTATTTATTTATGCAAATAATTGGACCTACCTCGATTATAAATTAAGTTAATAAAACAATCACCCCTATTTAAGTTTCCACAGATGGGACACAGTATAATACTGTGTTAAAAATGTATCATTAATTTCCATCGCTTCGTCTATCGGCATCTCCCAAGCCTCATCCCTCGTAATAAGGGATTTGTTCGAATGTTCCATATTTTTACATCAAACAATTCTTTTCAGTATTCTAAACGAGCATCGTAATTTTTAATATCGAGAAAGCTTTGACTAAGATGCCATATAAAATACCTCCGAAACTTACTTTGTTCGTGTTTTTTCTTACAAATTGGTACATATTGGGCTTTCAGAGGCGAGATCTCGGCGCATTCAGAAGGTTTTTATAATAAAATGTGTTTTTTGTTTGTGAACGTCTCCGTGATTGTGCTGAGGTGCGCGTCGCTGTTCAATGCTGGAATTTGAAATACTTTTGATGTTACGTGTACACATAATGTTTTTCCAAGTAAAAAGGTAATATACCTATATTATTACCTTTGAAACTTCACGAAAAATGTAATGTTATGGGTCTATTTTTAAAGACTGTGTGATACGAGTATAGAAGAACGTGATTCATAAATTTTATTTTTATAATATCAAGCTACAGGGCCGTTCTGCGTAGGTATTGGACCAACTTACTGCGATTACAAGTATTGAGTGCACTGCATGTTATGGTGATACTCAAACTGCAGTACTCTGCCATTAAATTGTACTTAGCTTCGTGGGGATTCCATTTATTATGATGGCAATGGTTTAATATTTTTATTACGTTTTGATACATTTTTAAATGTAATTAATAATTACAAAATGTTTATTAAATTAAATAAGTAGCAATTCCAACATGTCATAAGGCTGTTAAAAGATGAAGGCGAATGGAGAATAAAGTAACGAGTTCGAATTACGGAGCTCTCGTGTCTATGGCACGCGTGACGTGGGTCCCGCCTTCCGAGAACAGGCGAAACAAACAAATTACAATATTTAATTCAATATGGACAATTTTAAAACAAAAGTTACGATACAATTAAAATATTTTACATAATTTTTCAGAATCTGCCTTTTCAAACTTTCGTAAATCACAGTCAATTTATTAGCTGCAACCCGTGGTTTTTCTTACAAAACAAAAGATTTTCCCGCAAAATAATAATAATAAATAATAATAATAATAAATTTTTTATTCAAATATACTTATAAAACATTTAGTAGTTAGCTTAACCTAAGTACGTTACTTAACTAATACAATAATGAAGTTTCAAGCTCAACTACTAACAATAGGCACCTATTCATTATAGGTAATTTAGTTTATATTTTAACTCATAGATAAAATGTTTTAGATAGAGTTAATAACAGAAAAAAATGACACCATTCTAATTTGAAGGTACCTATCAAGTTTGAAAATCTATACTACCCGCGCTAGATTTAACTGTGTTACGGCGTAGTATGACTCTTGTCCCAAAAACGGACAACGTTTTAAGTTTTTTCCCGAGGCGGGAATCAAACTCGCAACCTCTTGCTTCGCAGACAGACCTTCGCCCACTTGGTGAAGTGGACAGAGTTAACAAATAATAATAGGTAAACAATTTCTAGGCTAATTACTTCTATTTATTAACAATAATGAGGCAGAAATTTTTTTATTGCTCCTGAAACAATAACATGAGAGTAATACTTATTAAAATTAAATGGGTCTTTTAATTGGGTTTACAAATATGTTCCGAAATATTTTTTCATTTTCCAAATTGTCTCTCAGAAATGTAAAACATTCTAAATAAAATTTATTTTACGAAATTACTAAAACAAGAATTAATTATCCCAGCCACTTAATTAGCTGGCAATTTAAGACGAAACCCTACTCTAGAAGCGTCTAATTTAAAAATAACTTCTAAAATGCGACTGCTAAAAATTTGCTCCAATATTATCTTTTTATTAGAAATATACAGTTAATTTTAAGATAACAAGAGCAGAAATAATATAAGTGCTTTCATTTTAACCATTAGCAATAATTCCAACGCAAAAATATAAAAATCAGTAAATTTAAATATTTATTTACCAAAAATAATATAATATCAGATTGGACTCTTAAATTTAGTTATGAAATTGTCTGAAAGTAAAGTTAAGTTATAATAACAATCATGGATGTGCTAAGTGCTACAACGCTACGAGAGCGTAGCACCTCGCTACGAAGGAGCTACGAGTTACATTTGATATTGCTACGAGACGGCTAGAACTAAATTTAAAATTCTCAATGTAAATACAATGATAAAATTCATAATATTATAATAATAAATAGTAGCAGTGGGCGTCAAATGG
This sequence comes from Chloroclystis v-ata, assembly GCA_963691955.1. Taxonomy (NCBI): domain Eukaryota; kingdom Metazoa; phylum Arthropoda; class Insecta; order Lepidoptera; family Geometridae; genus Chloroclystis; species Chloroclystis v-ata. The sequence continues at coordinate 309,047 of OY829902.1, read as the reverse complement.
CTGGAATAATGATGAATAATCATCAATAAATGTACTCAAGTACATGTTATACTAACGGTTTACAATAACACTAACTTAAATTAAACATTGTAGTCAAACATACGATTTATAAATGATTTATAATAAAAAGTATAGTCACATTTTGGCTGTTTTTATTAAGCTTTAACAACAGATTGTAAAATAAAAATATAAATTTAAAAAGTATTTTTACCTTAACCATTATCGCAGCAGATTTAGATAAAGACCCCTAATTTGCAAATTGCAATTAGATTTGTTCATTAACATGCGGCTCTCGTTTAATTTTAAAGTGATTTGGTTTTAACCAACCTTACAACGAACACAGTGAAATGTTTACTTGTGAAGTTGTGATGTTGTTTTATTAATTTGTTGTGACAATTTATTCGTGTTTTTAACACTCAGTGTCATCATCATGATCACAATTACACAAAATTGTTTTTGAAATTAAATAAATTGAAGGCACTCATAACAAACATGTCAGACTAAAAAAAAACAATAATTATGTATGTTATTGACTTAAATGCATTCAGTTAATGCAAACGTATTTGAAATTTTTATGAGTACCTTTAAATTATTTTGATCATGAATAATGAATTATCCAGTATATTATTATGACCTTCTTGTATTTCGGATGTTTGATTAAAGGCCACAGTTGCCAGGCAAAAAGGGCTGAATTCCCTCGGGATAAGACTTGGAACCGTTGATAGCACGATCGGAATTTTTATTAAACAAATCCTTGATACAAGACCTTAATTTAACTTTCAGTACATTCTCTTAGGTATTGACGCGATGTGAAAGGTTTAATGGATCGATTATTATAAAGTTACAAAGAACTTCATTTGTTTTTATGAAACAAAATCTACCATTAGCCCATTTTAGAAGGAATTGAATCAGTTTTGGTCTCACAGTGAACACTAGTTCATACATTTTGGAATTATTTTCGTAGAACACAATACCTACTGCTCAAACAGGACAGGCAATTTTTTAATTTTTAATTTTCTTTTCAATGAATAAAAATTAATGAGTCTGTCTTCTAATAGATATACAATAATTATAATACTTAATGGGTTATATTGTGCAAATCCAGTCTCAGTAGTGTAACATAACATTATAAAGTATTTGTATTTTGTTTATTAAAAACAAATGATTTAATATCTAATTTTTTTATTATTTTATTGGATTTATGTGATGATAATGATTAAATGCAGTATTAGACGGCTGAGATGTGGGACATTAATTGTAGGAACCGGACATATCATATTTCATTAGATTTTTATGAAGCTAATAAAACCAGGTTAAACCAGTATTACTCAAACCTAATCTTGCCAATTTATTAAGTAAAGGGTTAATAAACAAACGCTAGTCCATTAATCGCAAACATTGCTTGGGTTAAAATATTTCAGCCCTCAAACCGTGGGTCACATTCAATTGACTGCTTCTGAATTTCAACCTTATTGTATTGGGATAAGCTGTAAATTCAATATTTCTGAATTTCCATAATGTGTACAAATAATTATGCGGGTGATATATAGATGATGTTTTGTAAAGACGGTTATGAATGTACCATATTTAAAGCATAATTAAATCTGGTGTTAAATCATGGTTCTTGTGTAAGATATAAATGATGTAGATAATAAATTGATTCAGGCGCCTTTTTGTTGAAATTTATTATTTTATTAAAAGCGTGCTGGCTTATTTAGTTAAATACAACGTTTTAATTTAGTCTTGAACTTATACTGCTAGAGAACTAAATTAATATATTTTGACCTTAAATAACCTAGTAAAATACAAAACAAACATTGGAAGAAATTAATATTTCTGTAAAACTCGCTTAAAAACGGCTAATCATCAAATGAGGTTTTGGCGATAATTATGGCTACTGAAAAAATCTCCTATATTTCTTAGCTAATACAATAATCACGGTATTTCTAAATCAGAAAACCACACATCGCTTATCAAAGACTCAATTTCAAAGATAAACGCCATGAGCTAAGCAATAAAGGCCTTTGTGCGCTTGAATTTAGCTTTTAAATTCTCTTGCCGCCGCGGGCCGTGACGGGTAACTGTAAGTATGGGGTATCTGCCTTCGCCCTGGGGGCAAATGGCCGTATACTGCTTCCCTGTTATACAGTGCAAGGACGCACAGGTTGGGTCAATAAAAAGTACCTCTTTGTATTTCCATTCTTAACTTATAAAACTTGTACTTATGTACATTATGCCTGTATCTCGTAAATATCTAAATTAGATACTTTCTACATATTATGTTGCATAGCATTTATAGCCAATAATATTGATCGTTTCCGAAAGAGAAAGAGGGTATTATTATTTACTGGTGTACATATCATTTTTGTAGAAAAAAATCTGCAATTATAATTACATTAGATTATTAAGAATAATAAAAAATATATATTAATTACATAACACTATATCCATATTAAAATATTCTATATTGATTTCTATACCATCACCATACTCGAAATATTATTAGGTAGCAACATACACTGTTAGATTGCTCAGAATAAATGTAACCAATTCATCCCCCGGGTCTATTCACGATCGGACATTAATGTTTCATATGTACATACATACAGACCTGCATTGTCGGTCTGTACGTGATATCCTCTATTCAAACAAGGTCTGGCTGTTTGGCTTTATGGTACTCAATGGGATTGTTCGGTTAGAATTCTAATCTATAATATTAATATTGTAGAGAAATAATATTGAAGATGGTCGATGTTATGTCGTATTTAAATTTTATTACTGAAGTAAAGATTACAAAGAAGTATTATTACAAAGCTGAGTTTGTTTGTTTGTTTGTTTGCGCTAATTTCAGGAACCGCTGCGCAGTTCCGATATAAAAAAATATTTCAGTGTCACGACTAAGTTAAGTAAAATAGAGGTAAAATACAAAATCTAGTAAAAAACATAAACAGATTAGCGAATCGTGACGGCTGCTATGAATTCCATCCGCTGTTCCATTATCTCACTAATTACTAGGACAACGTCACAGTGTGGAAACGATCACCTAGATTACTTCGAATATTCATAGAGTGTCATAAATGTAAATAAATTATGTATTATATTATTACCTACATAATATTTAACATTTATACTATTGAAAAAAAGTGACTTAAAGTAGAAATAAAATAATTATTGAGGTTTTTGGGTTATAAATTGAAATTTATGATACCAATCCACCCGACTGGTAATCGATACCTATTATTCCCTAAGATCCAAAATGAGTTCTCATGGGATAATTATCTTATTAATGCATTAGATATTTACACCTCTCTCTTTGACAAATACGGCAAAACACAAATATAGATTGACCCAGCTACTCTCTCTCGCTTTAATCGTTGTACAACGAACAGTAATTATGTCAGTTTTCAACGCAAAGCAACGATTCAAGGCGTATTTACGTCGTTTCTACGAGTGGCTCCATCTAGTCCGGACGCAATAAGCAGTTAAAACGTCTTTCTTGCATTTTTATCGCGTGCTGTGGATATTATTGTTATGAATTTATGAGTGTGCTGGCTGCGGATTTGTGATGAGCTGCCAAAAAAGTATTGGATTGTAGAAAAAAAATATATAACTTTATTCTTTTAATTACCGATTATGTATTATGACCCATTATATAACTTATCATATAATTTTAGAAAGTTTTAGCTTTTGTGTAACGATTTCTATGTAAACCTCGATATCTTGTAAACTACATTTACTATTTACATTTACATTTAAATTAATTTTACTATTTACATTTACCTAAATTAATAATTAACATTTCAATTACAATATAATTATAATAATATAGTTCAATGTTTTTTGATAACAAACTGTTGACCTTCACTAGTTGAAATGTTGTTCTTAAAGCCGTTTTAATAACGGAGCAAACTAATTGAAGCATTATTTGAAGTGGCTCTGACATTACTTATTCATGTGCCTGCTGCCTAGAATTGGCACAGGATAGCTTTGGAAATGGACTGGCTAATAATTATTAATTATAATAGGAATTTGACCTGCTTTCTGTTATCATAAAAGCCCTAATTTGTTATTTGAATGAGTGCTGAAATATGAAGGTGGAAAAACATCATGAATAATAATAATAATAATATTGGCGGAAAATTCACACAGGCACATCTAGCCCCGTGGTAAGCTCGTAGCTTGTGTTATGAATATTCATACTAAAAACTTTCTGGACAACCTACATGTTTTTTATCTCAAATCTAATATATTCCAGCTTTTCTCTTAAAAAAACTCTTAATTTTGTTTTTATCTAAGATCTAGGAATGCAAGTGTAAAATTTGGTAAAAATGAGTTAAAAACAAGACAAATAAACAAACTAAATATAATACTATTGAGATACAAAAAAAAAGCAATATTCCACTCTCGTTCTTCTACAGTATCTCTAATTATAGATTTTAAAAATCTAAGTATACATTTTTATTCAGAGTTTTATAGAACTTTCCGTTTTCCTGGTACTTTACGCGTCTGAGTTTCAGTGCTAGACTACATCCATGATTTCCAAGTTTTCACATAATAAATAGCAGCGATAACGCTTAAGTTCCGCAATGAAGGCTTAGTTCACAAGACAAACTCACTTTGTACTCCGTTGCGAGTTTCCGTCTAAATTTTCATAACAGAACAATTATGCAGCAGTGGCTTATTTTACACAACGTTTTGTAAGATTCAAGCAAATTATCTTGAGTAATTTGCTTAGTAAAATGGTTACTATTAAACAACATCTACAACAACCTCATACAAGATTTATTACCTTATCATTTTAAAAACAAAACAACAAAAACAGAATGTACTCGTATTATATTGTCATAATTATGTGAACAGATGTCATGGTCTACTTAGCAAATTTCAATACAAAATAGCATACGGACGAAAGGACAAACGGACGGATGGACAGACATGACGAATCTATAAGGTTTCCGTTTTTTGCCAATTGGCTACGGAACCCTTAAAATGTGAGTCATTTTATGTGACGAGTTTAATTCTTATTTCTAAGAAAATTATTATTAAGTGATTTTTTTTATAGATTTTAATTTTTATTCAATGAATCTCTGAAAATAATCTTCCACGTCCATTGTTTCAAATTGGAACACCCTAATTGAGATTCTGTAAAATTATCGAATCAGAAAATCTCCAAGAAAATTTGATTAAAACAGCATGTCTTAATTAATTAGTTTGCGATGTCTAACTCCAACAAAACCTTCCATTAAAGACAACAAATTCTTTAATTTTCAACCCTTCCGAGAGTTTCTTTCGGAGCCCCGGGGTAGTTTAGGGCAGCTTTGAGGGAAATTAAAAAAGTTTAGAGAGTTCATTGCGTTTCTCGTTTGGAGGTAGTGTTGAACGTCCAGTTTTGAGCCCGGCCGTGAGTTATTACCGCGCTATTGGCATCAACCACACGTGTGGAAAACGCCAACTTTTCGTATGAATATTTTTCAGAATTTTGTTTGTAGGACTAACTTTATTAATCTGTCCTTTTTCGGAGTCTGCGCGAGGCGTGCCGTGTCCACCATTGCGGTGTCCAAAAGCAATTTAAAAATATAAAAAAAAGTAGGAGTTATTACGGAGAAGTTTTTCGAACTTGTTTTGGAGAGATATCTTTATTTTTGTTTACAATTTTTTAAAGCATGATTGACCTTATTAAAATGTTTAAAATAAATTATAAATTACCTACAAGAAATTCAGTTACTGAAAAACTATGTAAACCTCGCGCTAATTTCATATTTTACAGTCCATTATAATCTTAATTTGTTAATTAATAAATTATTTTAGTTATTATTATTTTTAATTATAAATTTCCTTTTAAAATTAAACGTGTGTCATGTTGATGCCAAAATATAAAGCTTTATTGTTAGCTCAACTTAGTAAGCTTTATTAACTTCCAGCTTTTTGCAGCTGTCCTTGAATGAAACGATTTGAAACGAAATTAGTTTGCTTAAAAATCAAAAACAAACCTAAATACTGAGTGAACTTTTTAATGTGAATCAAGTTTGGTCAGTTATCAACTGCAAATTGACTGATTTCAGATTATCCAATGATTATAAAAATCGTTCTTAAAAACAACTTTAAAATAAAAATATTTAGTAGAATTCTTTAAACAATATTATGTCGATTATATGAGTCTAACTAAAATAAAGGAAAAATTCCTACAAAGCAATCTTCATTGTATCACTCTAGAGCCGATACAAAACTATGGGACCGTGCAGAAACGTCCCACACTCGTGTTATCTTCATTCGACGAGTCCCAATTACAGTTATCGGCGTCCAGATGCGACCACTCGGTGGGGCCACGACTGGACCGCTGTTGGAACACTGGACACAGGATTCATTTAATTATTCTTTTGAAAATACAATAATGTACAACTTAACATTCAGTTAAATCTTTGCCTTATGTAGCTGCTGTAGTAACACCCCATATCTTGGAAAGAGTCAGAAGGAAAAAAAAACACAAAGCTATTATGTAGGTATTGAGTTTGTTTTTTAGTTTAAGTACCTAATTTGTTTTATATTACTAATATTTTCAGATCATAATGCGAGCCAGAGAGTAAGTCACAGTCTATTCCCTACCTACAATCTGAACTGAATTTTTTGCAATACACTCATCTGTGTTATTCTATATATCTGTAGGTTTAAACTACTGAGTGCTTCTGCGTGATCTATTTATTTAAGTGTTAAAGTAGTGTTCTCTAGAGACTGGCCACTCCGCGGCAATAACATCGACCGACTTCTTCGAACAATTGTCCAGAACATGCGATTGTTCCCGAATGTTCGAGAAAGTTATAGATTGCTGCAAAAAGCTGGTTAGCGTGTCTTTTGTGGCAATATTGAGAGGAATAAATAAGGTATTATTCGCTCGTAACTATGTAATAACGTACGGCCCTTTTAGGTTATGTTATTTGAGATTATTTCCGGTGAAATCTATGGGAAGATTGATATATACTTAATGTTTCCTATAAGCACCTTTAGGATATAGTTCAATGAGTTTGTTAGTTCAAAATGTTAATTGGTTCCGTTTAATGAAACGGACGCAGACAGTATCAAGTTTGACGTCTCAAGGTGCCGTCTTATGAATATGCATAGGACTACCGAAATGTCAGTCGAACATTTGAATAACTTATTAATATTGAAATGGGTGAGGCGGTAATTCAAAACCTATTTTATTCAAGAACGCTAAATAGTGGCTTCGGCTATGTTATTGTTGTGTGTTACTAAACAGATATGGACCGAAATTACAATGTGTTAAGTTTAATTATTAGGTTGTCCGAAATAAATTGTTTAATTATTATTAATGGCTTTTCGGGGTAAAACACATCTTTTGGCGCTAAAATTATACGGAAATGATAATATAAATATATTATGGTGAAAAAATTCACGAAATCGGTTAAGTAGATCTAGATCCTAGCTCGATCTAAGTTGAAGTACTCTATGGTCTATGCCCTATGGGATTACTAAATGAGTTGGTAATAGCAGTTAATAGAAATCATGTGCGACTGTTTAATAATATTTGGAAAAACTATAAATTCTAATTCTAAAATTAGCCTCTACTGTGGCCTCAATACCTGAACAAGGCCAGAACTCGTTATCAGATGAGTTTAATTGCCGCTGTAGTCGCAGCACGTCCGAAATTAATGTCCGAATGCGAATCGAGCGCCTTCTATTCTCAGGGGAGACCTCGTTTTGATCGCTTTTGGTACTTTCGAGTCAGTAAAGTTTTTAAGTTCTTGAATGCTAGAACATAAATAGGTAAATAGTATATCAAAAAATAATATCCACGCCACACCTTTGTGTTATACGTGGGTCCGTCACGTGCACTAAATGTGTTTTTTAAGGTTTTCGATCCTTGTACCTAATAAATTCATGTTTCATAATTGTTATTTTTATTAAATGTCGGTAAATAAATCAATACTAACGTAAGTAACATGATGCGGTAGATATTCAAAACTTATAAGCTTTTCTTTGGAATCTCTCCAAGACTCACTCGCTGTGACTAGCTTCAAATTTAATCTACAATGTCCTTCAGCCAACATTAAATAATTTATCTCTCATTTGTTAATCAAATCTCTTGAAATAAAACACAATGTCGGCCTTAAACCGTCCGGCGTTTTAAAGCATCGTTTTAGTTTCGTCACTAAAGGTGCGAAATGGTTTTTGAGACATTCGGCTTTATTCGTCTCTTTGATTCGGTTTCGGTAAAATTTTTGCCAAAAATAACATGGGTGAAAATAGAGACATTAAGAAGAACGATATTAAATTTTGAGTTTGATACAGTGGCCTGAGAATATCATGTGACAGTTTTAAGTGTTGATTTATGTGAAGAGCTACATGTAAAATAAAAAGTACATCAGAATAATAATATTCTATTACAACAGGGTAACAATCATCAATGCAAATATAACGTCTATTTATCTATGTCTTTTCGATTTAGATGCTTTAGGTTTAAGATAGTCGTAGTAGCCCAGGGAAGAATTAAAAGTTTAACAAATATATAAATAAACCTGGAGAAGCGACGGGCGTGAGATGTGGCAATATTTGGAATCTAATTCATAAAATCGGTAAATCACGCAAGTCCAACAATCAGCGCCTTTCACCACATCCCTAAAGGGTCCACGTTTGCGTTTATTTGGGCCCAAGGATTTAAAACAGCCTTTAATACCGTGTGATAGTGGAAGCTGATTTATGTCCGGGCCAATTCTCGGGCCATATTTCAAATTTAATGTAAAGGGGTAAGATACGGTTAATACTGTTCGGTTAATTTGGCGAGTGGGTTTATGCCAGTGTTTATTGTAATTGGCACATTAGGACGAGTTAGGTGGAGTTGGGCCGACTCGGGGCCGAGTTATGGTAATGGCGAAAGTGGTGGCCTAATGTGATGCGTGGAGGCAGTTTATGTAAATGTGCAAAAATATACTGGTTTTGAAATGAGAATAGTGTTTTCCTTTTTCAGATTTTACGAAACTTGTTGTTAGAAACTTGGTCAACCAGGAACTATTTTGCATAATCATTATTGAAATAATTCCACACATGTAATTTATAAAAAAAAATCAGAATACTAATCACAGAGTAATTAGCACAGGTTTGTCACAAGCTTTCGTCTCGCAACAACATCGGGAATGTTATCCGTCAACATTCTCCATTACATTTCCCGCCATAATTAAAGGCCAAATCCATCCAATTATCGAAGACCCTGCCCGACAGACAGAATGTCCCCAAAACCTTTCCTCATATTTTTGGTCTGCACAGTTCGAGATTATTTAATAAATTACGTAGAATACATTACATATTAGGTACGTCTAGAATATTGAAATTGGACTTGGTCTATGTTCTAATTTTCCCATCCATGGTAAAATGACCATCATAATTTTCCTAAAACACACTTTGAATTCCTTTTTAAACATAAAAAGGGCAAAAATACTATGATTTACTTAATTTTTATTGAATTTCCCGATATTTTCTGTTTTATTTTCAATTATTGAACATGAAACGGACAACAAACCACAATGATGAAAGTTAAATACAGAGTAATAAACTCCCATTTTTATCTCTTCTAAGTTTAATTATTTCCGAAGCAAGTTTGGAATAACATATTTACGGTTTTATTTTTAATTTATTCTATTAGTAGGTACCTAAAGTGTAGCCAAAATTTAGTATTAATAGAAACTTATTTTAAATTATAAATAAATATATAAAATACTAGCTTAGCTTCCTACAAATGATGAATTAAAAATTTAAATGTCCTTACTTACCTACACAAGTTCAACCATTAAAATAGTCCCCACACTGTAATAGAAAACTTGGGGGCACATTTGTGTCTAGCGGTAGGTACATACTGCTAGACTACACGCGCTTCTTCGAACGAGAATTGGAGCTGCAGAAAGGCGATAGAAGCTTTTAGACATAAATTCTAACTTCTTTTCTATTCAGACCCACTGAAGTAAATGATAAATGTTCGTATTCGGTTAAGTCTGCATTTTTACCGGAAACGTTTAAAACGGTTGTTTTATTTTCAATAATTTGTCACTGTTATGGTCGTGTGGTGCTTGCCTAAGAATAGTACCAGCCTCCCAACATCATTATTTTAGTCTACTCCTAATACTCGGGGATTACGTGTAAATCATCAAGCTTCCCTAGATCGCAGTAAGTTGGTCCAGTACAGAGCGCGGCGCGGCGCTGTTATCCGTCTTTTGGTTCGTCCTTAGCTAGTTTGGAGACACAGACACAGAAGATAATCACTTATTATATTATAACAGTTAAACGAGAAATTAAAGTGAAAGAAAAGGCCGTGTTGGCTAAAACACACTCGTCTTTAAATCCGACGTTCATGGGTTCCAACTCCGCGGCGCACCAATAGCGTTTTCTGCTATAAAATATTTTGTGCACTTTAAGACACCTCTAACGGTGATGGCAAACATCGCGAGGAAACCGGCCAGTTCAGAGAACTTTGAAAAGTTTCAATGACATGCGTCATTCACCAATCCTCACGAGAGACAGGGACTTCTGAAGTCCCTGTGTCCCAGCAGTGGGGACGTGAATATAGGTAATGATATTTATTTCCATAATTTTAAAAAGATCACTTCGACAAGAGAACTTTTATTAAAAGTTCTACCCATGGTTCACGGTCCTTAATTTTTTTATTCTTCACTGACACCTGCGGTTGAAATGCAGCCAAACTGTACAATCTAGGTCCCGGTGCGATAAGCAGAAGCCTCTAGGATTCCGTAATGCATTTTGCTCCGCCTCGCGCCTGGGGCGATCTTAAAGTCGTATTAAAAAGCACTGCTTTTGCATTTCCTTTGATATATTTCCTTTTTTACGCTTTTGTTTCCTACTTGTAATTTAAAGTGGATTTTAAACTTAGGAATAATTTAATATAGATGTCATCTGCGTGTGAAATTGTTTTAATATGGGTATAACTCTATTAAATGAAGGTCTGCCTGTTTTTGTGTGGTGTTAACCTAAGAACAGTTCCACCCAATCTCTTTCCGTGCCGTTATACTGTAGAGAAGATTGTGTACCGGAAGATGGGTAGGTTCTTTTCTAAAATAGATCCTATGGGTCTCTTCAAATGGGGTTAAATGGGTTGTGAACTTGTGATGATGATGATGATGATGATGAAATCTGTTTCCGAGATAAAGATTTCACCGAGAAACTATCGTGGGTAATTTCATATTCAAACGACGTTTTGATGCTATTAAAATCTCGTTTGAACGTGCCACGATAATATCATATAGTATTGAAAAGAAAAAGTTTATGTAACATTTGAGATTGTTTTGGGTTTTCGAGAATTCGATTAAATACTACGTAAAAAAAATTGTGATCGATATTAAATAAAATCAAACAAAGAGGATTATTTTATCTTTACAGGTGGTATGTTAATACTAACTATTCATATCCATTGGTCATTATATTAATAAAACTTATTTCTAAAGAAAAAGAATCATTAGGGATTAGGTGCCTTCCATTAATAGACCTAAAGGCATTTTCAGTCTATTTTAATAAATGTTTGTCTCACTCAGAATGCGAAGACACTACATTCATTTCAATTGTAAAAGACTGCACTAAGTGATTTTTAGTGTTCCATTAATCTACTGTGTCGTGAAAGTGTCGTGGACTTGTTTTATTTGCAGATAACTTTTATTTTTCGAGGTGTAACTCTTTTGAATCAAGGTTTTATTAATCCTAACTTTAATATTATAAATTCGAAAGTAACTCTGTCTGTCTGTTACGCTTTCCCGCCTAAACCTCTCAACCGATTTTGATGAAATTTGGTACATACAATCTTTAGACCCAGGGACAGAACATAGGCTACTTTTTATTTATACGCGGGCGAAGCCGCAGGCGGAAGCTAGTATAATATAATTGTAAAAAATTTTGACGAGTCGTACTTGCACACTCAAATAGTATTTAAGAATGTATGTACTTGTTTAAGTGGTTCTTGTTTGACAATTAAATATGATCTATCTATCTATTAACACTACACGTTATTATTATCATGAAATTGTCAAGAACATTAATTGTAACCAATTATAGTAACTAAACCCTTGGGGTGCCTTATCACTAAATCACATATCCAATCCATTTCCAGCACTAAATGCCATATCTATGAAATCCCGATAATTTCATAGAAGACTGAATGACAGATTCAGTTAACAGTTCTGGGAAAGAAATTCAATCGACACCTCAATTCATATTCGATTTATGTTAAATAGGTACCTAGGTACATACAGTTGATTCAGAAAATATTTTGTAACTGAAATTGATAGGTTCTGAAAGGGTTATAAGCTGATTTCATTTGTATTTATAGTTGCTACGTAAGTACAATGATTGAATAGAACTGATGATATATTAGACTATAAGGACCAATATGAATTGGTCCTTATAGTCTAATATATCAGTTCGCCCCTTGCCTGGTCTCGTAGATAAACGCGTTTGCATAGAGACAAACGAGCCCACTCGGCCGACAGATTGATGGATGGTCTGGAATCCAAGTGATTTCACCTCCGTTTGCGCCTTGATTGATATCATAGAGTAGATAGTTTCACTTGGTAGTGTAAGATAGGGGAATAAGCCTCTGGCATTTTCATACATAAGACAGTACAGAGCTCATTCTTCAATTTCATCTATTTTACGGAAACTTTTTAGGTATTTTTTTAGTATTAAGTTTTTTTTCAACCGCTTACAGTTGATTGATATCTTAATAAAGCTATGTACATATTACAAGATTTTACAAAGTATGTAATAAAGATGTATTTTTACAATATGTGTATATATATTTTAATTAATATTTTACACAACTACGAGTATTCAATGCCAGTTTCAAATGCCTTTCCCTTAACGAAGTCTAAATTTAATCATACATTATTCTTAACTATCCTTCGCTATCTTGACTTCTGTGGCGCAGCGGGCGAAGATCTGCCTACGACGCAGGAGGTTGCGGGTTCGCTTCCCAAAAAAAAAATTGTACGATACCTATATTATGTAAAGTAAAAAAAATATTTATCTATGTATGTATATTAAGTATATCAGAAATCTAAAACCCGTAACACAAGCCTCGATCTTACGACTGGGATACATGTTGCTGTGTGAATTGTCCAGAAATATTTATTTGTCTAGTCAGCTTACCTAACCTACTCGCGATAACAAACTAAATCCACAACTCAAACTAAACACCCTACACAACAAAAACAAGATAAACAACTTCTAGATAAAACTACCACCGAAAAGAAACATTTTTTCAAATGTGACGTAGAATTTATCACCAGGTGCAATAAATAAGAAGCTCGCCATTAGCCGAGATAACGCTGTTTTATTGTAATTTTATTCGGCACATTAGCTTTCCGGAGAAAATGCAAAATTCCAAGATTAATTAGCTGCAGGATGTATCTGAAGCAGGTTTTATTGGCGAGATCTCTCTTATCTTTACGACAAAGTAAAATCACTGCGAACTGTAATCATTTCTTTGTTCGCTTCTCTCCGCGTAAGCCTATTTCGATAAGGGTAAATGTAAGGGACTTTTTGTGATGGAAACAAAATCAAATTTACAATTTCCAAATTTAATTTTACAACAGAACAATACCTAATTACGGTAGTAATGCTTCTAACATTCACAATGTAAATTGAATTTTTCGTTTTGGTAACAAAAATTATAATTATGCTATATTTAATAGGCCTTTACGTAATTTTACACAGGTCTTAAAACAACATTTAACAAAACAAAATGTTAAGTGATGGCGCTTATTATTTAATTAACGTTTTAATTACTTTTATATACAAATTGGCAGGTGTTTATTTGATATGACTAGCTCCGTGCAAAATTATTTACAGCAATACATTTAATTAATTTTGTTAGTTAAGAGACACGATTTTCAAAGATCTTTGACAATGTTATCATCTCGTGGAACGTGAGGCAAAATGTATTAATTTAAGTTAGAGTTGATAAAAAAGAGAAATAAAAATAAATCTAAGATCCACTTAGATCCATGACAACAAAAATTTCGAAAAAGATTGTGAAAAATGTGTCCCTTTCGCATAATTCATTTATCCTTAAGTATATACAGATTGTAACAATTCAAATTGAAATACAGCAGTCGTTGTTCAATTAATATTACTTCTAATTTACAATTCAGTTATGCAAAACAAATCAAATTATTCGATAGCGATGTAGAAAATTCGAAATTTGGAATAATGTATGAATAATCAGGATGTTTCACGGAGGGAACATCGTTCTGCTCTCACGAGTCATTCGTCTTCGATCGAGGAATCACTCAATTACCGAGTAACGATTACTTTGCTTACTCTAGAAAATCGCATTTGCTTTTAAATGAAATTAACTTTATTGAGATAAATCATACTAACGAAATATAGAAATTTAATAAATTCACAGCAACATTGAAGAATGATATTGTTTCATAAATCTGCTGCACTCTCACAGGGTACACGTAAGTAATTTACCTCCAAAGCTTAACATTGTAAAATTTATTTATTTATGTATGCAAAAAATAAACAAATAAAAAATAGTACATTCCAATGACAAATTATGAAATTCCCCATCATAACATCCCAATAACATACAATGTTTTCAAAAATGGCTGTTCCGTTTATTTCCATGACTATTCATAACGATCATTCATTAATCAATTTAAATTGGTGCTCCTATTCACTTTGCTTATAACCACTCATAGTCAACATCCACAACTTTTATTGGTCACAATAGTCACTAACACACACCATGACTATAACCGTTCGTTGTCAACGACCATACCTTATTATAGCCAATTACATAAGCATAACTATGCGTTCTTGGACAGCATAGTCATCCACCATAGCGTCTCATGGTCGCGTAGCCTACATATTCACGCATAGTCACTGGCACACCACGCCCGTCGATCATGATGTAAGTCCTTAACCCTCCCAGAGCCCAGTGGGTCACTGTAAGACGGCGAGTGCCGCCGCGAGCAGGACGCAGGCGGCGCGCGCGGCGCCGGCCGCGGAGAGCGCGGGCGGCCAGGGCTCGCCCCAGGGGCGCCCCGCGGCCGAGGGTCACATCGTTGTCACCATTTCTGCAACAAAATATAACTATATAAAGGGGAATCTCTAAGGGGATTATAAGACCAAGCCATAATACAGAATTAACGTCTTATGTCGAAAAGTAATTGCAATTTCTAGTTTTTACCGTCAAAACTATTGGAAATGGTTGTGCATTTCCACTAAATAAATAATAATTAATAGGCAGCATGCACCCCTTATGTAGTAAGTAATCTCTGATTGGTGTTAAATAAAAGCTTCTTTATTTATTTTTAGGGGAGCGAGGGAATCAAAAACTGCACAATAGATAGATATTCTTTTCGGAATACAATTGAGGTGATCTATGCTTAAGCATAATGCGCCCCACAGCTAATGTGTGAGGCATTATGGGTTTATGATTAGATACGGTATTTACCAAGATTCTGCATCTGATGCTGGCTCAGCACGATGTAAGGGTTCTCGAGGCCGGGGTCCTGCAGCACCCCGCGGTGCAGCTGTTCCAAATGACTTTCTTCCACATCTGCGGACATTATATTGGACATATTTTATCTTCTCTTCATTTAAAAACTTAATTGAGTAGGTATTTGAGAGTCGTATGGATCAGAAAAGTGGTACCATAGTATTTTTGGGCTTAAACACAAAAACTGAAACAACAATAATATATCCAGCAATAATATAGCAGTGTCCTTGATCCTGGTGAAGTTCCACGTTCTGGGACGAAACGGTTGATCAATAGTCTACGTAAATAAGGTTCGTGTATTGCCCGTTTATCTCATTATGAATTTATCAAACCACGACAGTTTTTATAGTAAAATAATAATATAGTTTAATATAAAAAAATAACCGGGGAAAATTCCATCATAACGCGGGAATTATGAATAAAAGCTGTTATAATTAATAAAGTGATGTGAACGCACATGGCGCTGCGGTGGTGGTGGTGGGGGGCGCCGTCGTCGTGGTCGTCGTGGTGGTGCTCGTCGTGGTCGTGGTCGTCGTCGTGGTTGTCGTTGTGGTCGTCAGCACTGTACAACCAAATTGTTTGTTATTATTTAAAAACTAGGGCATTTTGAATACACACTGCATCGTTATAATTGTTATGTCCAAGTGACAATCTGTAATGACCTTTACCTATTGGCTTACCAAGTAGTACCTGTTGGAGTGTTGCCTAAATGAAAAAGAATCTCAACTTTATTTCCTTAAAATAAACTTTCACTCCTTATAGTTGAAAAGGTGTAACGAGTGCAAGAGTTTCAGGATGATCTCCTTTCCCTCGATCTCTTTCCATTCTCAACCCTCTGCTGGCTCTCCGACCAGACTGCGATGTACTCGCAGGAGACTGAACACTTCACGCTGCTTGCAGCCGCGGTGAGATACGTATACTTACAGTGCAGGTACACCTCTGCCTGCGCCCTGCCCAGGCTGTTCTCGGCGGTGCAGCGGTAGTGCAGCCGCGGTGAGACGTACACTTACAGTGCAGGTACACCTCCGCCTGCGCCCTGCCCAGGCTGTTCTCGGCGGTGCAGCGGTAGTGCAGCCGCGGTGAGACGTACACTTACAGTGCAGGTACACCTCCGCCTGCGCCCTGCCCAGGCTGTTCTCGGCGGTGCAGCGGTAGTGCTCCGCGGTGAGACGTACACTTACAGTGCAGGTACACCTCCGCCTGCGCCCTGCCCAGGCTGTTCTCGGCGGTGCAGCGGTAGTGCTCCGCGGTGAGACGTACACTTACAGTGCAGGTACACCTCCGCCTGCGCCCTGCCCAGGCTGTTCTCGGCGGTGCAGCGGTAGTGCTCCGCGGTGAGACGTACACTTACAGTGCAGGTACACCTCCGCCTGCGCCCTGCCCAGGCTGTTCTCGGCGGTGCAGCGGTAGTGCTCCGCGGTGAGACGTACACTTACAGTGCAGGTACACCTCCGCCTGCGCCCTGCCCAGGCTGTTCTCGGCGGTGCAGCGGTAGTGCAGCCGCGGTGAGACGTACACTTACAGTGCAGGTACACCTCCGCCTGTGCCCTGCCCAGGCTGTTCTCGGCGGTGCAGCGGTAGGCGCCCGCGTCCTCGCGCGTCATGTCGCGCACCTCCAGAGACAGCGCGTGCCGGTAGCCGCGCTGAGACGAGCTTATTCTGTGCTTTGAACCTGGGGAGAATATATTACTATTTTTTAACATCTCAGGTTCAGCGGTGATGATTTTCTGGATGTTATATCTATCTATCGAATCCAACATGAACAGAAGCGCTGCACCGCTAAGTTCACAGCGTTCAGTGAGAATACAGAACCATTAATAATGCTATTTATTATCCGGAATAGACCACTCGATTTGACTACCATTGTAATTTTTGACGTTACTTGTATACTCGTACTAGAATAAGTATTTCAGATTATAACTTTTCCTCAAGTTTATACGTAGGTAACTTATCTTTCTTTAAACAAGGATCACCAAAAAAAAAGCAATATATTATTGACTACTACTATTATTACCTTTGTACCAATAAAGTTTCGAATTGATTAACAAACAAATAGGATGATTAAAATATTTCTTTTTCGTTGATATATTAAAATTCATCTCCTTTTAATGATTTGAGTATAATTTGATAACAACAAACAATACCTAGTCAGGGATCCGTAGTACATGGAAATCAAGTGATTACTAACAAGCTAATTTTTGGTGAGTAGCTTCGTTTCGATGAGACGTCCAAAGATATCCTATACCCAACTCTCGATTGTGGTAGCTAACAGAGATATCAAGGATTAAAAAATTCAAGGATGTAAAACCGGGATAACGGACCACGAAATTTGTAGGACAATATGTTATATCTCAAGATAATTATCTAAATTATATAAAAACATGTTTGTCCTACAAAACCTATGGTTTGATCAAAGAGTCCGCCATTTCCAAAATGTGTCGAAAACGAGTTCAATTTAAATGATTACTATGATTACTAACTAGCTGATTTTTTGTTGTATACTTAATTCATATTTATAAAATCTAACGGACATATTGTCCGACAAATTTCGTGGTCCGTTATCCCGGTTTTACATCCTTGAATTTTTTAATCCTTGATATCTCTGTTAGCTACCACAATCGAGAGTTGGGTATAGGATATCTTTGGACGTCTCATCAAAACGAAGCTACTCACCAAAAATTAGCTTGTTAGTAATCACTTGATTTCCATGTACTACGGATCCCGGCCTAACCTACATTTCGTGTTGATCAATGACAATTTAATATTATAATGAAAACCCGTACTAAAAGTCTAGTTAACCTTGAAAATAACTTTAATTTGTTTTAGATTTAAATAAAGTTAGTACTTAACTCATTTGCCGTATTTAAAACGCACTTTAACAATCTCCAAACTTTTGAACAAAATAGAACAGCAATAATTCCATAATCGTCATAATTGTGAGAAAACTTCTAAATTATTTGATAATCTAAAGTTTACTTTTATAGCGAAGGCTCTCAGATTAAAAGCTTTAGGAGATTTTCATGGAGTTTCACAAATTTAATTACGTGTTATTAATTGTTTGTTAAGATGCAGTAAGCCGTTATAAAACTGGTTTATAACGGCTTACGGATACCTTCTTATATAACAAGGTTATAATTTGTTTCAGTGGCCATTTTTATTACGAGTATGTGCCTGCGGTACGAGTGTTCTTTTCTTCATTAATTGCCTTAAAAAATCACGTCAATTCGTCGCTCCGTCCTGCCACGAGAGACGTGAAACAGACACACTCACTTTCAAATCGTACTAATATTAAAAATGCGATAGTTTGTAAGAATGTTTATTTCTCTTTTACGCAAAAGCTACCAAATGGATTCGAATAAAACTAAATAATATTATTATATATCAGAATAACAAATAGGCTACTTTTTACCGCGGGAAAATCCATTGTAACGCGGGAAACGCCGCCGCCGCAAAACTAGTTGTATAATTTGAGTATGGATATCTCACCATTGACGATCCTGTGTTCCCCATTGAGTGTCCAGTAGAGCTGCGGCGGCGGGTAGGCCTCCGCGGAGCAGTGGAGCGCCGCCGCGCCGCCCGACGCCGCGCGCAGCGCCGCGCGACCGCACCACACCGCCGGGGGGACTAGGGAACAAACAACTACATTATACATACGAGTTTTAAAGATTTTATTTGGAAAATATTCTAAAGATAACTTGGACAAGCCAAAGGGCCTAAGACTGGCTTTGATAACTCAACACCGTAAAGCACAGTACTCACATACGGTATTACTCGATAGTTTTACTCGAAGTCGAGTAAAAATCAACGTGTGGACAGCAAAACTCACAGAGTTGATAGTGACTTTTGCGGTTCACTCGTTGATTATTACTCTACTCTTAATACAAAATGATTCTCATAATACAAAACTGCCTTCCATGCAACGTCGAAGCATTATAGTTTTACAGCGTCCATAAAAATACTAAGTCGTGAGTCTGGATGTGCATTTAAGCTTCATAAGCACATTTTATGCGACATTGCGAGGGATTAGTTTAATGCCTTCGTTCGGGGAATTATATTTCGTTCGCGAGCTTATGCAGCTTGCTTTCTTAGTTTACGTTATGATGCGGATTTTAATTCTGTTGCATTTGTACCTTAACATACATTCTCTGAAGATTAATAACATAATACATAAACAATATTTTATATTGATTTTCTCTCGCGCGCCACTCCAGCAGAGAATAGACGAGAATACTTTTTACTCCTATTTAAAAATGTCATTAATTTCCGTTGTTGTAAAATGAAAACTGGAACTTACGAAATATTTGAAAGCGAAATAGTGATGCCGAGTGGTAACGTCGAGGATAGTACCGTGCCATCTCTGCTCGTGAAAAACAATTATTTATTTACTTCCTGACACCAGTACTTTAGGAAAAGTTTATTATTAAATTCATTCGATCCATGTTAGTTGATATCTGCGACCTTATTTATAAATAGTAAACGTCAGAACTTCAGAAGTAAAGAAGTAAACAAAGCTATAATGTAACGCATAAATAAAGTATCACTGGACTGTATTGTTATTTTTGGCATGTCACATCAAAATAGCGTACAGGGATGTGAATATGGGTAGCTAAAGTAATATAAGTCTCTGGTCGGCAAATTTATACTAATATTTTAAATCTTTTTTATAAATCTTAATTAATAAAATTATAAATCTTAAGAGTTTGTTAAGACTCACACATCACATAGATCTGTATCCGCTTGCTGACGGAGGGCGGCACGCCGTTGCTGGCGATGCAGAGGAAGGTAATCAGTGATAGGACTCACACATCACATTGATCTGTATCCGCTTGCTGACGGAGGGCGGCACGCCGTTGCTGGCGATGCAGAGGAAGGTAATCAGTGATAGGACTCACACATCACATTGATCTGTATCCGCTTGCTGACGGAGGGCGGCACGCCGTTGCTGGCGATGCAGAGGAAGGTAATCAGTGATAGGACTCACACATCACATTGATCTGTATCCGCTTGCTGACGGAGGGCGGCACGCCGTTGCTGGTGATGCAGAGGAAGGTAATCAGTGATAGGACTCACACATCACATTGATCTGTATCCGCTTGCTGACGGAGGGCGGCACGCCGTTGCTGGCGATGCAGAGGAAGGTAATCAGTGATAGGACTCACACATCACATTGATCTGTATCCGCTTGCTGACGGAGGGCGGCACGCCGTTGCTGGCGATGCAGAGGAAGGTAATCAGTGATAGGACTCACACATCACATTGATCTGTATCCGCTTGCTGACGGAGGGCGGCACGCCGTTGCTGGTGATGCAGAGGAAGGTAATCAGTGATAGGACTCACACATCACATTGATCTGTATCCGCTTGCTGACGGAGGGCGGCACGCCGTTGCTGGCGATGCAGAGGAAGGTAATCAGTGATAGGACTCACACATCACATTGATCTGTATCCGCTTGCTGACGGAGGGCGGCACGCCGTTGCTGGCGATGCAGAGGAAGGTAATCAGTGATAGGACTCACACATCACATTGATCTGTATCCGCTTGCTGACGGAGGGCGGCACGCCGTTGCTGGCGATGCAGAGGAAGGTAATCAGTGATAGGACTCACACATCACATTGATCTGTATCCGCTTGCTGACGGAGGGCGGCACGCCGTTGCTGGCGATGCAGAGGAAGGTAATCAGTGATAGGACTCACACATCACATTGATCTGTATCCGCTTGCTGACGGAGGGCGGCACGCCGTTGCTGGCGATGCAGAGGAAGGTAATCAGTGATAGGACTCACACATCACATTGATCTGTATCCGCTTGCTGACGGAGGGCGGCACGCCGTTGCTGGCGATGCAGAGGAAGGTAATCAGTGATAGGACTCACACATCACATTGATCTGTATCCGCTTGCTGACGGAGGGCGGCACGCCGTTGCTGGCGATGCAGAGGAAGGTAATCAGTGATAGGACTCACACATCACATTGATCTGTATCCGCTTGCTGACGGAGGGCGGCACGCCGTTGCTGGCGATGCAGAGGAAGGTAATCAGTGATAGGACTCACACATCACATTGATCTGTATCCGCTTGCTGACGGAGGGCGGCACGCCGTTGCTGGCGATGCAGAGGAAGGTAATCAGTGATAGGACTCACACATCACATTGATCTGTATCCGCTTGCTGACGGAGGGCGGCACGCCGTTGCTGGCGATGCAGAGGAAGGTAATCAGTGATAGGACTCACACATCACATTGATCTGTATCCGCTTGCTGACGGAGGGCGGCACGCCGTTGCTGGCGATGCAGAGGAAGGCCCCCGACGACGCGCGCTCCACTCCGCTCAGGTTCAGCCAGGGACCGCTCCATTTGGACACTGCTAATAAAACAAACATAAATAAATATTGTAATTAACAAGTCAACTCATAACAAAACTTGTACAAACACTGGCGTTGTCACAAATAGCCCTTACGGAGACACAAAAGTAAACAACGTGTTTAATTTCTCTAAATGCTTGGAGCCCAATGTTATCGAGAACCGATAGGATATTGAGTTTTTCGATCGTTCCAATTGTTCTCTAATACAGCTAAGTGTGTCCACGATTGAGCGCCTTACCCTTTCTATAATAGAGGAAAATACTAACCTATAAAGATAAACTAACAAACAAAACATAAACGCCTTTGAAATGACGCAATAAACGTGAAATTAGCCCTTTCGAGCAAAGAGTGTTTTATTTAAAGTGGAAATAGCCTTTATCTGTTATTCACACTACCGCACGGCCTACAATGGACCTCCTAATCGGGGATGTAGGAAAGTAAACTTTATCTCGATGATTTAGAGGGCGTTTTGAAGTAACTTGTTATTTTTGTTATGGTAGCGTTTAGATTTATTTTTAGCGTAATGTAAGGGCTCAACACTGGACGTGTTTTGGGTCTTATCGCTTGAAAACATTAATTATTATATCAACACCCCTCCATACGTTCCCACTGCTGGGACACAGGAACTTCTCTGTTGAAGAGAGAGATAAGGCCTTGATCCACCACGGTGGCCAAGTACGGGTTGGTGTAGGACACAAACATCATTTCTTTTTACGAACAACAGTTAATCTTTTCAATAATAACAGTTTATTTTTTGTACGATGATTATGGTGTTATCAATGCTTATAACTTTATTTACCACAATATTAACAAAAGCAAGAAATAAGAAAATATTTTTTGCACCTTACCTACATACATAAATAGGTGCAAGTTATATTAGGTATGTATTTTATTTTACTTAATGCGTTTTATAATTTAACATTTATGACAAATACACAAGCCGTTTTATAATTAAAAATAATGCATTTACACAAAGATTAATAAGACCGGACTTAATTCTGCCGTGCAAACAAAATGTCACAAACAACAAATTACTAATTTGTTGCATATTCTTTGCATCTGAGCACTGAATTTGTATAAAACTACAATTAAAAACAGTATTAATCATCCTACGAGTACAGCGGTGCACACAAGTTGCGCCGGACAACGTTGTTAACTGTAGGAAACAAAGGAAAACTTTTGTGCCCGCGGGTATAAATTGAATGTTTAACTCTCTTATTTGCATTGTTATAATACAACTTTGTACAGTCGAGTCGAGAAGTACCATAAAACCTGTAAGTACTGTTCAAAGTTAGTTGGGTGTTAGGGACTGTTATTGAATGTGGTGGAAGGTCATTTGATTCATCACTTGAATCACTCTACCTATTTTAAAAAATACCTATCAAAATCAGTTGTGTAGTATAATTTTTTCAGCTGTTGGGGTGTTTTATCACTAATTGTACTTGTTTTACTTTGTGAGTACCTATCATTATTATGTCATTTTTATAGTTTTTAAATCAGTTAAATGTGTAATGTTAACCCTTTAAATATCCGCAGCACTAACGTATGTGTAAGAAATTTGCATAAGTATATTGGATAAAGCCGAGAATGATGTGAGTAGAACAATGACGTAATAATGGTTGATAACGTTTAGCCCAAGACTCCCTACGACGATAATGATAATGATGAGTGTGTTGCTAAAGTCTTATCAAACTCGTCAGTTAATTCAGTTACTTGATTATTGAAAATAACGTTACTTTCGGAGATAGCTTGTTTATTTCTCAAAGAAGGTTATCGCTGAGTTTGAGGTTTTACTTTAATTTCCGTCTGGGTTCTTGTTTGTCAAAGTTTTGCGAAGTGCTTCATTATTATAAATTAGAGATAAAAGGGTCAAATTCCTGATGATTTTGACAATCGCTACTGAATATAATGGGACTATTCTCATAATCACCAATGTACTGATGTCATCCGATAGGGCTTTGGTTATGACATAGGTAGGTATAGGAATATTTTTCTAAAGTTTTAAGAAAAGTACCATCCTGTACCATTTAGTATCTGTATTAAATTTTTTATCACAAAACTATGAATACTAAAAAAACAGAACATTCAGTCAGTACAAGTTATTCAGTTTACTTAACGAATCCCACACTTCAAAGATCTTGTAAACCGTTTTCATTCCTATTCATTATTAATTCAGAATTTATTGAGCTTCACATTTTCATGCCCGCACCTTTTCATGTTCTTACATGTAACGTAACTCATACAAAGTAAAAAGTTCAAAGCTCCTTAACATAAACCGTAATCTTCCCATTCCGGATTACCCGGATTCCTTCCTCTACCCGGATATGTACCATACCTCTATAGATACAAGGAAGAAATTCCCTTAACAAAACATCCCCTATCAACAGATCAGGAATTTCCATCAATGAGATATCGAGGCTCAGAGCACCCTCGTTAGGAAAAAGGTAGACACTCGTAGGTGTCTTTTGATGGAAGAAGAAAGATTTGTACAATCAAATCATTAGGTTTTTGCCGTGAAAGGACGCTCCAGCGAAAATGGCGTCAGTTCATTAACATCGAGGCTTTTGTGATAATACTTTGATTTATCTCCGAATTTTCTTGTACCTTTTGTTATCTAAAGTGCTTTTTTTAGAAAGATTTTAAGCTAAAATTTAGTGTCAGAACACAAAGAACGTGATAGACTTTTGCATAGTTAATGGAAGCTATCAAAAAAAGTAGTAAATTTTACTCGTGTCTGGACTAAAATGTGACGGAGAACGTTTGTTGGAAACGAACTTGAGAGGTTAAATTTATTCTCCTACTTGAAATATTGTTGGTTTTTAAAGAATTGTATTGTTTTAAAATTTAAAATAGAACGTTCAACGCAAAAACGTTGACTAATGATGCTGTCAGGATAACGCCACTCTACAAAAAAGATGCTAGAATACATTTTAAAAGGTTGATATTTACCAGAGAAATTACTCAAACAGGGAGCGAGTCAGCTCGTTACTTATAATATAAGTTAGTTAATTATATCATTCGGCTTTAAATACTTTTTTTATTGAATTTTATATTTAAAATTATATATTTCCTTAATTCTAGTTTTTGTTAACTTTGTACCAAAAGTTTTTGAATTGTGTGAGAGCAGCAAATAAATGTATGTCTATAATAATTGTCGGTCTATCGTCACGAGTCGCGACCCGTGCATAATCGTAAGCTAAACATAGATAGTTATAATAAAGAGTTGAAAGTGAGAGTGTCACCTAATGTGGCATTATCGATGTTGAAGTGCCGTGAGTCCTCCCTGCGCCAGACGATGGCCGGCGGCGGCGTGCCGGACGCGGCGCAGCGCAGCGCCGCCGCCTCGCCCTCCTGCAGCAGGACCTCGCTGCTGCTCACCTCGTCGTCGATGTCCGGAGGCACTGCGGAAATAACACCTTACTTACAATTACAACATATCACTAGTTATATACTGAATAATATTATATGGCTGAACAGTCTGTTTGTTTGTATGAACGCGCTAATCTTAGGAACCGCTGCAGCGCTGGTCCGATTTGCATAAACATTTCAGTACCTAGTCTTTGTCTTTAGTATTCTCGAGGATTTTGTGTAAATAAAGTAGAAAAACCGCAAGCAATTATATGCGTGCGTTATTGGTTCTTACCAACAACATGGAGATGGTGCGTCTAGCTCATCATGGGCTCCGTGTTGAGCTGGCACATGTAGCGGCCGCCGTCCGCCGGCGCCACGTCCCGCAGCGCCAGGCTCCACGCGCCGTCTCCGTGCGACACGCTGATGCGGTGGTTCTTACCAACAACATGGAGATGGTGCGTCTGGCTCATCATGGGCTCCGTGTTGAGCTGGCACATGTACCGGCCGCCGTCCGCCGGCGCCACGTCCCGCAGCGCCAGGCTCCACGCGCCGTCGCCGTGCGACACGCTGATGCGGTGGTTCTTCGTGATCACGTGACCGGCTATAGTCAGGATCGTCTGCGTATCCACTCGGAGCCATGCCACCTGAATGTTATAAGCAATGTTTAATCAAACTTCACTCGTGACACGTTATTACACAATAACAGTGTAGGTATAGTGAACTGGAACAAAATATAATTGGCTGATCATTCAGGCCTCAGGGTCACACGGCTCTTGTGTTACGGAAATATCATCTAATTATTGACGTGATTTAAGAACTTAAAGCTTTGATATAAAGAATTACGCGCGCCGGGTATCACGTGGTTCCTGTGACAAGGGTAAACGGATATATGATCAAAGGTAGTTATTGGAGAGTAAAATTGGCCAAATTGGTACGACGTGTTCGTTGAATATTAAACTGTTTTATGCAAAACCGTCATCAGGTTAGGTTGTTGGTGTTTATTTAGGGCTCAAAGATCAAAAAAAAACCACGAACAAAAACTTTTGTTTCAAAATGAACAGTAAAAAATACCTATTTCCTCCAGAAGCGTCAACAAATAAAGTCAACTTTTGCAAAAGTTACAAAGGTGCAGTAAAGAAATCCCTATAAAACATCAATGCTTTTCCATTTTCAAAACATTGACCTGAAGTCCAGACAAAGACTATTCGCACAAACCCACTCAAGACAATATTTCTATAATTCCGCATTGAGGCGCCCGCTACGTGCTTATACGGGATCAAAACAGAATAAAAGCTGCCAGCAATACATTGAATAACCCATAACAGCGAGACGGGCGGTCTGCGCTCCGGAGATAGCCTCTGTACCTACATTATCTACATAACGGTTACTGTCTAGTTCTGTTTGTAATTTCGCTGCGAAATATAATTAAAGTGGCTAATGGCGGATAAAGATACAAATTTGAAGCTTTGGAAGATAGTTTGGTCTAATTGTGAGTTTATTTACTTAAACTGTGTGTAGGTTGTCAAAAGCCAATGAATACTAAACCACACATGGTTTGGTATTCATTGGCTTTTCAATAAGCTAGTTTCAGCTTAATCTAAAAAATAGTTTAGTCTCATGCGGTGTCTCAAGTTGCGGTTAAATTGTAAGAC
Source organism: Chloroclystis v-ata (assembly GCA_963691955.1). Classification (NCBI taxonomy): domain Eukaryota; kingdom Metazoa; phylum Arthropoda; class Insecta; order Lepidoptera; family Geometridae; genus Chloroclystis; species Chloroclystis v-ata. The sequence goes on along the minus strand of OY829902.1, from coordinate 282,170 downwards.
GATCGAGACTACCACTATTTCGCAATATAAATGCCATTCGATTTGACGATAGCGAAATTTATAATCTATTTTTAATAATAAATAATACTTCATTTTAATAAAAACTGTTGACTAAATTCAACGTAAGAAAGGTTTGTGCAATTCCCGTTTATCTCAATATGAAAAAGTAATACCTAATTTTATAATCCCAGTCCCAAATGGGTAGCATGATATTTGTGTAATTTTAGCTTCTAATAGCATTTAAAACTGTTAAGTTCAGTTTTTAAAGGATCAAATCAAAACACAATGAAACGAATCCCATAAAATATTATACTAAAACCAGCCGTTTGAGATTAAACCTTATAATGCCAAACTTAGAGCTTAAAACTGTTCTAATCTTCATCATAATAAAATCCTTTCGCAAAGAATATTAAAACATCTTCAATGAAAAGTTTCATAATAAATCCAAAGTTTCTACAGGTAGAATAATCTGGAAACGATGAATACAGCCGTAAAAAGTTGTCCCAGCTCATTTGCCTGTTAATATCAAGCGGGAAATCCTTTGTTCTTTAATTATTTCCTTATCCTTATTTGCATTTATCCTCTTTAGAACTTCTTTTCGGATTTAATACGCCCTTTCTCATTGAGCAAATAGGGAAGAACCCAAACTATTGAACTTCCTACTGTCTAAATATGAGTTTAACCCATTAATGGTCGCCGTACCAATTTGGGAACACCTAAATAACGAAGGTAGAAAAAAAAACTGTTGACACTAGTCGTAATGTTATTGCAGTTTTGAGTAGTTGGAAGTACAGTGATTGAATAAAAATTAAAAAGATTTTGCTATCATTAGTGGTTTTTTGATAATTTCTTGCTGAATTTTTATATCAAGAGACGTGTGGAGGTATGTTTTGTTTTTTAAATATTATTTTAAGTTGAGAAGTATAATCACCCTGATTACTTATAATATGTAAAATACAATAAATAAATGATGATTTGTGGCATATTGCAGTAACATATTTTGATAATTTATGGTTTGGTGACGTTCAAAACATTACTGTGCCAATTCGGGTACAATGGCCACAAGTGTGCTAATTTTATCCATTTTTTCTGAGTTTGAAAATGAGTTATAGGCATAGATTTAGCGTTAGTAACAACTTTCAAGGCTTAGAAGAGACTATACATTTCATAGAAGAAGACAGTGGTGGCTGGGAGTATGACCTGGCGATAATTCCTCCAGAACCCAGTGTCGACACTGATGAAGAAGGAGGTTTTGACAACAACCTGACTTGCCTTATGATGTTCCCGGAAATATTGGGGTATTTCTTGATGACGTTGGCGTTCTCTCGGATTCAGAAAATAGCATTGATAATGCGCCTTTAGCTACCAAGAGAGCCCGTATTAGAACCAATGTACCTCAAACAGATGAACATCCGACTAGATCGAGTCTTTCTACATCAAATGCACCAGTTTGGCGTAAGTGGCCATATCAAATGCTTGGCGATTGCACGTACGATCTAGAGAAGCCATGGACCAACTGCTTTTTCGACGAAGCATAGCCAGATTCTATCTGAAATCGCCCCAAAGATGCTCTTCTCGTCCTTCAACATCATCAAATATCGAGGGTTTGCAACTGGACGGCGCCAACCACGTACCTGAAAGGCTCCCGAAACGAGTACGCTGTGTTATTTGCCATAATAGAAGCCGCTGAGGCTGCAAAAAGTGCAAAAAAATCCTCTGCATACAAAAGCCTTGTTTCAAAAATTATAACTCATAAGTGGCCACTGTGCCAATTTGGGCACACCCCCTCAAATGCTGAAAAACATGAAAACCTATTTTTTTTCCTTTTCTAATATTTTTTTGTAACCTATAGAATAAATAAATAATCAAAGTTTCGGATAAATCCATGTAGTTTTTGTTTGACCATTAATGGGTTAAGAAATTTATGTGTATTATTTATAGTAGTATTAAGTACCGTGTGGTGTCGACCTAAGAAGATAAGAATATCGATTTGTTAACAAAATTGAGGAGTACGTAAGAACTCTTCCGTGACCATGAGCGACTGCAAAGCGCCTGAAATTGCCATTTACTTTCATAAAATTCATTAATACAATTAATATTATCATTAAACTAAAATAATATAGCAATTTTACTAATTAATAACTAAGTGGAAACAAGGTCGTTTAAATATGAGTTGACAATGATGGTGAAGATGCTATCAACAAAGTACCAAACTGTCTACCAAAGCCACTGCTTCATCTGACGGATGCAACGATTGATCACTAGCTAGATAGACTGAGTCTAGATTTATGGATCTAGACGAACAGAGAGATCTAGACTAATGCAAGCTCTAAATGAGATGTACACTGCAATGCTGAGTCATTTATCTACGATTGTGATTATTTTGTTTTCGGGTAATGGAACGGGAATTTAATTGTTAATACTTTAGTATGAGAAAACCTAGGTTTACATTAATATCTGCAGAATATGGCTTAATATTTTATTATCTTGCTCTATTTCAATAATAAATTTTATGCTAACATTTAATATTTATTTTTGACAAACTTTTCGGTGCAGCGGGCGAAGGGCTCGATTCCCTCCTCGAAGACTCGTAGCTAAGTTGCATACAAGATGTTATTTAAAAATAAAAATCAACATTTCTAATATAAAATAAAGAGCGAGCACACTTCTGGAACTATGACAAGATAACACTTTAAAGCTGGCTACAGCTTAAGGCTAGTATAGACGAGCAGTCGTCACTGACCTCATTAGGGGTGCTTCAGACGAGGACGTCATCTTTGTGCCCCAGGGTTGGTTTATGAAGTTAAGTATCCGAGTTGTTTTGTTTGCTAAGTATTGTTTTATTTTTACTTGAGTTTTATTGTTCAAGTAATCTCAATGGAGTCTTATTGTTTGGACAGTGTGGTTCTTTATTTCCTTGCTTTTAGAAAGCTGGTCGAAAATGTTTTGTTTTAAATATTGATTTATTGATATTAAAGTTCATCACTTATTAAACTTTTAACCTGAACTTGGGCAGTATGGTGAATGAAAACCTAATCTCTCTCGTATCCACAGTGGCAGCAAAATTATTGGTGTTTATGAGTGACAACGTCGACTGTGATGTAGGTAGGTACTTATCTACCTAACATATAAGCGCAAAGTACAAAAAACTAGTCAATACTGCGTGGTTACCCTAAGGTGACATGGCACAGCTAAAATAAAATACAGTACAGCATCGACATGCAATTTGTCAGTTGGCTGGCTCTCTATGTTAATTACAGGCGTGTTCTAGCGGGCAGTGATGTGTGCACTTTTATTGCGAGGTACCTATTTACCTACTGGAATAACCTTAGCTGTAGTGCATTTTATTCGGTTGGATTATTTTGTGCAGTTTTATTAAGTCCTGTTGGATTGGGGTTTAAGTTCCGAATTGCGTATGTTTTTTCGTCGTTTCGGGATATTTACTGTACGAAATAGCCATGTTTGTTTCAGTATCATTTAGTATTTACCATTCAGGGTTTCCATGACATTTAGATAGGCAGGTACCTATTCGGCAGGATACAAGCACATTGATAGCATACGATTGATGAGTACCGTTACATAAGGTGCGTGTTTAGGTACCATATTGCTTTGTGAATTCTCCATGTCCAATGTGGATGATAGCACTTAGATTATTCGAACGCCGTGGTGTGAACCAATAAACTCTTTACGATGCTAAAATTTCCAAAGAAATACCGAGCATCTGAAAACATCTTGCCGAATATTTACGTTCGGTATAGCAACAAACATTGTGAATTTCATCAGAATTCGCCGGCCATCTGGCGACCGTTAACGAGAACCCTTTTCCGGTCCACGGCTCGCTCCGCCACGCTCCGCAACACACCCGCTGATAATGCATTACTGAGTTATAGCCTTGAGGTTCCAAGCCCTTCAAATCAAGAGTTATGAGACATCGAACGTTCTCAAATAATTGGCGCAGGAAATTCGAATTAGGAATCAAGATTCTAGAATGATCGGTGGTGTGAAGATTCGAACAAAATTTGAATTGCAAATATTTTTAATAGACTTATGTATATGTACGTTATAGAATAATTACCACAGGAACTTAAATTATAAAATACTCCTTTTGATTTTTCTTTTTTAACAAACCTTAAAATGTTGCTTATTAGGTACAATGTTAGATCTTCTTTAGCTTAACGCTTTAGCAAACTTTTGGGTTAAGCGTATTGAATTGAAATAACCTCTGCTTGCCAACCCGCTAGTAAAGCCAACTTGAAAACTTCATATAATCAATGTTTATGTTTCCAAATTTAAAAGTTCAAATACTACCAAATAAGAAGTTACCCATGAAATTGACTTGGCAGACTCAGTGTTGTTTGTATGAGCTCAAATCATAATTGAATATGATTCTTATGCCAAATATTTCGAAAGCATATAGATAGGTAGGTACATAATAACATTATTGTCTTTGGAACCGTAAAAGTGGCTAAAATGCCTCTAAAATTGTGCCTATCTAAAATAACAAATTCGCAACAGATTTTTAAATTAAAATATACAGTTACTTACAATTTTCCTCATTTAAAATCACAGCTATTTAAATTCAAGCAAAAGATTCCAAATAAAGAACGTCCGCTGGCTTCATTCCCGAGACAATTATAAAATTAGTATTCTCCTCAGCGCGGACTTAATATTAATGATACTTAGGACGCGGCTTCCAGGAACTTCGAGAAACTTCCAGAACCTTCCAGAAGTTTTTCAATCATACAGGCAGTTCGATAGAAATAACTGAGTTGGAGAACTAATATTTTTGGGATTATATCTGCGGTTCGGGCATGTATTTCCGCGTCAAATGTGCCTGTTATTTTGCTGTGGAATTCGAGAAAATATCAACAAAGATTAGAACTGGACTGAGTTTTATATTTGTTGAGTTTTCTCCATTTTGAGGAAATCCAATCAGAGTTCCGAAGTAGCAGGTGACCCGGTTTATTTGCTGTCTAGTGTATTTCAGGTTTTATAAATTGTTATAATATCTATCCAGCGGATTGTATTGGTGATGGCAGTAAGTTAGAAAACACACAGAATGATGTTGCTGTCTGACTTACATTCCATAATAGGTTTGTAAAACAGATGTGTGACAAGTAAGAATGCCTAGGCTAGTTTTACACGGACGAATAGTTGCTAGTAAGTGTTGAAAAGGCTGGTTGGTTTACCTTGAAGGTCTGCAGGTTGTCCACACGGCAGGTGAGCGTGGCCTCGCGCCCCACCGCGGCCGTCACGTTGGACCCCGGACCCACAAACCGAGGGAGGTCTGGAACAACACCATATACAATAGATTAGAACACGTAGTATGAGCTATCTTTTTCCCAAATATCAGTGAAACAGTGCTCACATATCATCGTATCAATGTTTTATTATTAATTACACGAATAACTACATAGTTTTGACAAATTCAAAATAAATAAGTAAATTTTAAAAAATAATGTATTACTTAGTTACTGAATGTATTAAATAGAAACCAAAACCTTTTAAAACTTTATTAATTTACCTCTAAAATTTGGCGAATTCCACAAGTTATAATTAAAATTCAGCCTTTGGTATTTTAACTAAAATTAAAACACACAATTTAGTTTCTATTTTCAACATCGTATTTTCGGAAAGTAGTTTTAGTTTTCGATATGTATCAAAGTTAAAAAATTAATACAAAATTGTGAATTCCTTTTCAGAATTAGGTACAATAATTACGGAAATAACTAGTCAATTGTTCGGCAATATTTATTTATTTAATTTCAAAATAATTTAGCTAAAATTACTTCATGTAACGATTAGATAATGTAAAATAAAATTTATATTATTGCATCACAAAATAAATATAATATACCTGCATTTAACCAACTGATATAAATAATAGTTGTGGTAGCTTATGTCATATGATTTGGTAGGTACTTATATAAATGAGAACTAAATTTTTACGTTTCATTATAACGTTTACAAAAATTATAATTATGTAGAAACTCTTAAATTATTCCTACCTACATTGAATGTAAAATGTTGGCCATAATGTGAATCAATTTACGTTTTGCAGCGAAAATAGGTACAACAAACACAAATAGGCAGGGATCCGTAGTACATGAAAATCAAGTGATTACTAACAAGCTAATTTTTGGTGAGTAGCTTCGTTTCGATGAGACGTCCAAAGATATCCTATACCCAACTCTCGATTGTGGTAGCTAACAGAGATATCAAGGATTAAAAAATTCAAGGATGTAAAACCGGGATAACGGACCACGAAATTTGTCGGACAATATGTTATATCTCAAGATAATTATCTAAATTATATAAAAACATGTTTGTCCTACAAAACCTATGGTTTGATCAAAGAGTCCGCCATTTCCAAAATGTGTCGAAAACGAGGTCAATTTAAATGATTACTATGATTACTAACCAGCTGATTTTTTGTTGTATACTTAATTAATATATATAAAATCTAACGGACATATTGTCCGACAAATTTCGTGGTCCGTTATCCCGGTTTTACATCCTTGAATTTTTTTATCCTTGATATCTCTGTTAGCTACCACAATCGAGAGTTGGGTATAGGATATCTTTGGACGTGTAGATGGCGCTGATGCCATAGTAAACATAGCTCTGTGTTATTTTATTCTTAAAAAATAGTAAAAGTGCCTAAAAGTTGAAAAATCAAAGTGAAATTTATTCAAAATATCCTAAATATTGTGTATAATTGTTATCTATGTGCAACGAACAGAAAACAAAAAGATATCATACAAAAACACCAACTGTGTTTGCTAGTTATCGTAACAGTGAAATACTTGAAGAAAACACTACAAAACCGTAAAAACCACATATTTATAACTAAACCGTGAATAAAGTGGATAACTGAAGGCAGTAAAAGGCAGAAATAGTGAATAATAACAAATAAACAAAAGTACGTACAATTTTTCTACTTTGACGGTGTGCAGAAATATAACAACAAAGACAAAATTGAACAGTTGTAACGAACTTCTGAGAGCGATAGGCGATCAGTTATTTTAGCCGCTTCAGTATCGGCAGTGATAGCCGAGCCGTAATCCGCTCGACTTCGTTGTTACACTCCTTGTACGCAGCGAGATCGAATCCCCGTACGTCCTTACACTTTTTGTACTTTTTTGATTTTTGATTTTTCATTTGTATCATTTTTATTTGATATAAAATGTTTACAAGGTCGAAAATGAGAATGATTAATAAAACTTGTCATGAAAAAGAAGACGATAATGAAAATATTGAAGAAAAAATAAAACGTTATGCACAATTAATAAATAACCTAAAAAAAGACCTAGAAAAAGAAAAATCTTTATGTGAGACACTTGAAAGAGAACAAGAAATGAATAGTAAAGAATTTGATAAAATTTTGAAGGAAAACACTATTCTAAAAAGAAAGCTATACGAATCTGACCAAATATGTACAACTGTAAATAATGAAATACAAAATCAAGCACAACGAAATCAATTATTACAAGACGACTATGACGAGCTTTACAACATGTTGGAAAGCAAACGTGTTGTAGATCACGAAATTGCAATAAATGAATTGCAGCAAAAATATGACAATCTACAAATAAAATACATAGATTTATTATCAAACACAGACAAAACAATATGCAACTATATATCAGTAAAAACAAGGAAAACCAAATATGGTTCAAGGCGACTAAGAAAATTAACCACAAAAGTAAAAAAAATGTCGCAGAAATGCTCTTCATTTAAGGAAGAAAGGATTATCATGGAGAATGAATTAAATAGACGAAACACAGCTGTTGTTGACCTACAAGACCAATGTGAACGATTTCTTGAAATTATAAGGAAATGTGAAATAGAACTGAAGCAAGATAACAGGATACAAACGTCAGTATTACTATTGGAAACCAGATTAAAACAATTACAAAACTATATAGAACAATATGAAAACACACCTTGCGTGAATAATCACGACATTGATGAAATGAACAATATGTCCGGAAAACTAATAAACACTGAGACAACAAATAGTACAATAGATAACCAGCACTGCTTAACCAATGACAATTTAAGAAACAAAAAGACTAAATACAACAATACATATGTACTCCGATATAACTGGTAAAGATATGAGCACAAGACTATTAAATTATCTACCGAACAATTATGGCGTTATTAATAACTGTAAACCAGGATCAAGTGCAGTTGAAATCTTAAACTATAAAGAAGATGACAATGACGAACCAATTATGATAATGATAGGACACCAGAAAACTCTACATGGATGTACAGATAACCTTTTGTCATTTATTGACACAAAAGCAAGCACAAGACCTAACAGAAGAATTATATTGACAACTATAGCATACGAAGGTGTGAATGTATTTAAAAACAAGAAAATCTGGAAAATAAATAGCAAATTATATTCTCTTGCAAATCAATATGAAAATGTTTATATAGTCGAAATAAACAAGGAAGATACCAAAGTCAAAAGAAAAGAAATCATCTCGAAGGACATGGCGGCTGCATTGTTTTACCAAAAGAAACATTGCAATCTTACAGTATTGACAAAGGACGAACAACAACAAAATTTTTTTCAGGACGATGTACAAACAAAGTACCACACGTAACGCTAAGTATTCAGAATGTAAAATTTAATAATTTACATAATCAGGTAACTAAAAGAGATGGACACTGTTTTCATAAAGCTAAAATTAATAAAGGTACAGAGTTCAAAATTGGACATCAAAATGTTCAAGGTATAAGAGGTAAAAATCTTATATTAAATTGCTTTCTAGAAAATGAAAATTTAGATATATTTTGTATGACAGAAACATGGATGAAAGAAGAAGAAAGCAAGGGTTATGTGTTTGACAATTTTAAGATAGTATGCTGTAATTGTAGAAAAATATTTAAATGTGGAGGTACTGCAATTTTAGTAAAAAATGACATCAAAGCTAAGCCTAGACATGATGTTGGCAAACTTAATATTGAAAAAGACTTTGAAATTAGTTGCATTGAAACAAATAAACTAATTGTTATATCTGTTTACAGGTCTCCAAGTGGTAACCTTAATTTATTCTTAAGTAAACTAGAGCAAAGTCTAGAACTTGTAGCTAACAAAAATAAATTATCTAAGGATATTGTTATGTGTGGAGATTTTAATATCGACTTCTCTAGCTCAAATGAATGTTACAAAAACGAACGTAATATGTTATTAGACATGTTAGATTGCTATGCGTTAAGGCGTACAATTTTTGACATTACGCGACTTACTAAAAATTCACATAGTTGTATTGACAATATTTTTACGAATGCCAATGTCGATGCTGGTGATGCCAAAGTAGTATTAGGAATACAGTCAGACCATTTCGCTCAATACATTTCCATTGACAATCTTAATGAAAGAAACAGTAAATGTAAAACGTATATAAAGAAAAGAATACATAATGACATTACAATTTCTAATTTTAAATTTAATTTATATAATGAGTTTTTATTTGTTAAAACATGTGATTTTAATAGTTTTTTTAAATCATTTATAAGAGTGCTTAATGGAACGATTCCCGTAAAAACAATTTGTATTAATGAGAAGAGGTCGTTTAATGAATGGGCAACAATGGGATTGCGAATTGCTCAAAACAAAATGAAGCAGCTCTATTACATGCTTACATTAATCAACAACGAACATTTGAGAAATTATGTTAGTTCTTATAGTAAAATTTAAAAAAAAAGGTGCTGGATGGCTAAAAAAATTAATATTCGTAATAAGATCTTAACAGCCAAGAACCCAATAAAAACAAGTTGGGACATTATTAGGATTGAAACTGGAAAAAAATTGACATGTATTAATACAATAGAACATCTAATAGATAATGATAAAAATAAATTGACATCACCTATTGAGATAGCAAACCATTTTAATGACTTCTTTGCTGAGATAGCTACTAATTTGACCAGAAACCTCATGAATTCTGAAAAGGAATCCATGAAGTTTGTCCATAAGCTAACATCTCCAATTGAAACTAGATTTAGAATAAGTGATATCAATCCTAGTAAGGTCATTAGAATAATAGACGAGTTAAAACTAAAGAAATCTGGAGATCTCTGGGATATTTCTACCAGTTTACTGAAACGTGTAAAAAATGAAATAGCTGTACCTGTAACTGATTGTATAAACGATTGTCTTCATAAAGGTTCTTTTCCAGATATACTGAAAATGGCTAAAATTATACCTTTATTTAAAAAAGGAAGTCGCACCGATGCTAACAACTATAGACCAATTTCTATTCTTCCAGTTTTCAGTAAGATTTTCGAGAAATATATTACAAATGAGTTGTACTCTTTCATTGAAAAACATAATATTATTAATGACAGACAGTTTGGGTTTCAACGTAAAAAAAGCACTAACCATGCTATAACTACATTAATTGAAGGAATACTATTAGATCTTGATAAATCCAAAAACACATATGGTCTTTTTTGTGATTTATCAAAGGCTTTTGATTGTGTGAGTCATACGATCCTTTTGAGAAAGTTAGAGCATTATGGTGTTCGTGGTAGAGAATTGTCATTGCTGACATCCTACCTATCAGACCGAACACAAATAGTAGACTGTAGTGGTCATAGATCTACAGCTGCTAACGTATCTCTGGGAGTTCCACAAGGATCCATCTTAGGACCGCTTTTATTTATAATTTATGTTAATGATATTATTGTTTGTATGGAAGATAAAAATGACATAGTCCTCTTTGCGGACGACACAACTGTAATTGTTAGTGATAAAAACAAAGAGACTGCTAGTAGCAAATTAGATACTGCCATTTGTAATTTAAAGGATTGGTTTCTTGCAAATAACCTCATTATGAATGTTGATAAAACGAATATTATGCATTTTTTCTTGGGTAATAATAAATCAAATGACATTGTAAAATCTACTATTGATAAACACTTTATGAACACTTTAGATGACATAAAATTTTTAGGACTAAACATTGACTCAAAATTAATTTGGACTAAGCACATTGACATTCTAATTGGTAGACTGAAATCAGCAGTATTTGCAATAATGACTATTAGACAATTAAGTGACATCAAAGCTTCAAAGACTGTTTATCATGCGTATTTTCATTCTCTTATGACTTATGGTATTATAGCTTGGGGAAATGCATCCCAATCTAAAAGAGTTTTTGTATTGCAGAAACGTGCAATTAGAACAATGTTACACATGAAAAGTATTGAATCTTGTAGGGAAAAATTTAAAGAACTTGGTATAATGACAATGACATGTGAATATATTTACCAAAATCTATTATATGCTAAACTTAACATACACAAATTCAATTTAAATGGTGACACTCATTCTTATAATACTAGACTAAGAAATAATCTTGTAATACCCACCCATAGGCTTGCAAAGACAGGCAAAAGTTTTCTTTGTAACAGTATAAAGTTATACAATAAACTTTCAAATGACTTGCGAAACGCAGATATAAATGTTTTTACAAATACAGTTAAACAAATGTTAATTGATAAATCGTATTATACTCTTGACGAAGCTTTTGCGGATAATTTCTATTCAATTTAATATACCTTGTATAAATTTATTGCTTAAGTATTAAGTATATTATTATAAAATTTGTTTGACATTTCCAAGTGTACATATTGTATCTTTATGGAATAAATAAATTACAATTACAATTACAATTACGTCTCATCGAAACGAAGCTACTCACCAAAAATTAGCTTGTTAGTAATCACTTGATTTTCATGTACTACGGATCCCTGCCTAAAAGCCAAAAATAAATTTAATAAAAATCTTATATCGCATCGTCAATTGAATAGAAAATATTTAAAAGGAACACGCTATTTTCATATCGCGACAGTATCGTACAGTTATAGACCGGATCCGGTCCGGACGCCGTCCGGTACGACGCCGGACTACCGGACACGTTAAGTTTTGAATACAACAATAGAAACAAGTACATACATTGGGCGGCCTTATCACTAAATAGCAATATCTTCAAAGCAACCTTTGAATAGAGAAAGAAGAAAGAAATAAAATTATATTATTATTATTATCTGGCGTGCCCGCGACTCCGTCCACGTTACAGAAATTTCGGATTATGATGTATTAATATTTTTGACGTCATTCCCAATGGTGTGGTGGTTAACGCATTAAGGCGCAAAAAGTGTTGAAAACGTGGGTTTGATTTCCACTCAAGTACTCTGAATAAAATACAATACATATTACTCAGTTATACTAGTATAGATTAAACATGTTGCATATAATCCCTTACTTACTTTCCCAATGTAACGACACTGGGACTTATCTCATGACTAGAAAGATTAGGCCTTAATTAATTACACTGGCCAAGTGCGGGTTGGTCATGCCACATTGTTATTAAAACGTTATTTGTTAAATTTATCTGAACCCAAACGGCTTACGAACACTTAGATGATATCGTTAACACGTTGTCATAGCGACGTTTAGTTTTTGGCGCCAAGTTCGACTCCAGCGCCCTCTGGGGGCCGATCTGCGGATATCGACACTTCGAGGTAACTTCCATCGAATTATGAGTATTGCCGAGGGACTTCTAGAAAATATAGGACAGTGAAGGAACGTGCACTTGTGAATTGAGTTCATAGTAGTGTGTTATCCTTCTAATATATAAAACCAACTCTTAGTATAATGTTCTTCTAATATACATATCTATATGTGATGATAAATTTGTTAAGATAACAAAATCTTAAACAAAATGCACTGCAGCTCACATAAGATTAATCAAAGTTCACAACCACAGTCTTCTCGCTACAAATTAATTGTTTGCGAACGTTCTAGAATGTTCTGGAGAGTTGTGTTGTATGGTGACCACGGGATTATGCAAGCAAAGTTTACTTCACTACTGTATAATAGTAGTAGTTTCCGTAAACACGTGTAAGATTACTATACGCGATAGGATTGTGAGAGAGTCTGTGTACTGTATGTTATTCGATCAAATATGGAACATGGATTTTGCAGCAAAGCTTTTGTACCATTATCTATATCGTAAGCAAAACAATATTTCATTGAGCACGTTCTGAGTTAAACTTATTGAATGTGATAAAAAAATCTGAAATAAAACTAAATTAAGTCAATGACTACTAACAGAATGGTTTATAAATTATCCGTTTCAATAAAAATGCTTGAACTGGAAGTAAAAAACTCGCGGAAAACTTTCCAAGTAAAATACTAAATGACTCTGCTAGACTAAGCTAAAAATTAAATGAAAATAATGGATTTACTTTGTTTCTGGAATTTAGGCTATATAAAAAAAAAACAAAAATATTGTATTTACATTATTAACATTTCATCCAATTTGAAATGAACATTTATCGATAACATACAAATGATGACTGCATTCTGATTCAGGAAATAATTCCTCAAACGAGATATCACACGGTCCGCAGACCGTGTAGGAGGCAACCGCAGCTACTATCCGTTTGCAGAAATGGTCTTTCAGCAGCGATGTCTCCGCCATATTGTAAACATTCATTAGCTGATTACAAGCAGCTTTACAAGCAGGTAAATAGAAGAACCCAAGTTTCCGGCAATTTCATCGAAAACATGTGTGCGAACTTTCCTACTTATATTATAACTTGGCAGTTTGTAAACTCATTTCTTAATAGGGTCGGATTGCGTACCGTTTGGGAAGTTTATTTATTGGATGAAATTAATTTTCGAGTTTATATGGGCGTTGAAAAAGTATATTGATCTAAGAGGCCTATTACGTGAAATCGCGAAATTGTTCGGTTTTCTCGTCCTAATTCTATGGTTTGCGTTAGTTGTTTGATATTACAATTACATCTTTATAATAGTTCGTTTTCTCCTCTACAAAAGTAGTAAGAAACATTTTAGATAACTTGTTTATATATTGAGTAATAATCATTCTCCGGATACATGTTTCGTAAAAAACGATCGAAGACCTGTTTTCTCAGCTCTAATTTGTAGATTCTAATGAATATGGGCGATAAAACTATTTTTTATTATGTTACGTATATCCTATTCTTCATTTAGAGTAGAGTACATTTTCGTTAAATGCTTTTATTCTAAAGATATACCGAATTTAATATCGACCGAAAATGCTTCGAAACAAACCTCAATAACTCCGAAGTTCTAAATCAATGGGACGTCATATTTATATCAAAATATTTATCAACATTTGCTTAAACTATGATATTAATTTTAATTTGTAGAACGGTTTTGGTAATTTTTTATGAATAAAATAAAACTACCATAATTTAGTAGTTTTTTCATTCAGCCGGCTTTTTCCATTTAGTACCGCGCGAGCGCTTGTCGAGGTCGGACCTATGTCGGTTGTTCTTGAATAAAATATAGAAATATTTCGTAAAATGTCAGTGTGTGGGACTGTCAATTGCTGTAAAAACGCTGTTAGTGTGCGTGTATGTGTTATTGCGATACTACGACCGACATAAGTTGATCCGTTGATAACGATCAATTGTTATTTTTATTGATAACGGTCAATTATTGTTGTTGCTGGCCTAAGAATTGTACCAAATGTTGCTGGCCTAAGAATTGTACCACATCATTGTCATCTTGTTTTACCTTATTTATTTGGAGGTTATGCTGTAGGATGTGGATTGCATATCTAAAGTTATCTATCCTAATTAAAAAACAACAAGGCAACTTTTTTTGGTGAAACCGTCCAACGACTAAATGTAATTATGCCTATGATTTTTTTAGATTATGACTAACTTGCCGACCCGCCGACAGCTGCGCTTGCGTTTTTACGTTATTTACTAGTTTATGTTTTATAGCCTTTTTCGATCATTTTACTATCCAATACTGAAATCATATTTTAAATCGGACCCGCGGTTCCTGAGTAGCACGTTCAAACAAATAAACAAGCAATCTCCTCAGCTTGATAATTGTAGTATAGATTTCCATAATATTTATTACAAAGAAAATATTCCGTAATTTTTTGTTCTTATTTTTACCGAGTATCCAATATGTAAACAATAAATAATGTACCTTTCTAATAAATATATTATTTATTGTAAACATTAAATAATTGTACCTTTCTAATAAATACAGGGCGTCCCAAAGTTATGGGCCATGGAGGGGAAGTACCTTAAATATCGTAGATAGTGAATTTTGCTCAAAGAAGACTTCATTTTATTTTTAAAAGTTAGTAATTCTGCATTCATAGATTTTCTAAAAATTACTTGCTTTGTCTGGGAATCGAACCGACTTACATGTAGAAAAAAAAACTCTATTTTTATGATACCAATCGAAAGAATAGCTAAAAAATAATAACTCTGCTTAAGTAACATAGTATTTTAAAAGAAAGGAACAACGTGAAATTAATTATTTTAATCAAATAAAAAACATGAAACATTTTTTTTGTAAATTAATTAATTAAATTACTTACTTTTTAAAATAAAATGAAGTCTTCTTTGAGCAAAATTCACTATCAACGATATATATGGTACTTCCCCTTCATGGCCCATAATTTTGGAACGCCCTGTATATAAAATAACACCCCTATTCACGTTCGCACTGCTGGGATAGGGACTTCTCTCTTGACGAGATAGATTAGGCCTTAATTCACCACGCTGGCCAAGTGCGGGTTGGTTTTTTTTAATATAAAAATTAAATATTTTAAATAAGTTCGTAATAAAATAAAAATAAATAGTTTATCAAAATAAAAATATAATGGGAATTATTCAAGATGACATATGTAGATAAATGGATATTCTACATCTGTGTATGACATATGTAGATAAATGGATACCAATAAATATAAAAATAAATATAAAGTTCGAAACTACAAAAATAATACCTAAACATAATTAAAACCTTCATTAACGAAACTTTTATTTATTCAAACACAAATATACCATCTAACAAAACAAGCAACTTAAATATAGGTAATATAATTTATTTGTTTTGTTATAATTAGAATTTGTATTTAGTACGTTCAATTTAGACTTTCGAACTTACATAAAGTCCCAACATTCGACAAAAAAAAAACATTTAATTACAAACCTACACACCAAATTTCAGAAGAATCGGTTTAAAAATGAGCCCATAAGATGAGATGAATGAGGACATTTAACTTCAATAAGACTATTTTCAGTTTTATTCTTATATATATAATTATTAATCATGAATGTTTTAATTTAAAATTATGTACCTACTTAATTGATTTCAAATAATCAATCAGATTTAAAATAAATATTGATATTATTAAGATAAAACATAATTGATTCAAATATTGAAATAAAAATATCCACCATTTTGAATTTAGGAAAATATATTAAACACCTATCAATTAAATAAAAACATTAATATAATAATTATTTAGGAATGAAACTGAAAAAAAATCCACTCAATAAAATGGAATTTATTCGATGCCATTTTCTACAGATCTAAAATAATTATTAGTATATTTGTATGTTTTAGATCGACGAAGTATCAAGATCATTTAGTATTTTTCATAGAATTCGCGTGACGCGCCGGTCACGTGGTGCATAAAATATCCAATTTCGCAAAACTTCGTAAAGTCACAAGGCTCTTATATTGAAATTAAATGCTCGTTAGAAGACATTTTATAAATTTTTGAGTTGAAAAAAATAAACGAAGAAATAATTTGTGATTATTATGATTTATCTTTAGGTTTCCGTTTAAGAGGTACATCATAAGACATAAAGAACTGTCAAGGCCTATATTTTACAGTTGTTAAGCCCAGTGCCACTTCTATATTCGATTTTATGAAATGGTCTTAAATTTAGTGGCAGTTTGAAATTTAGGTGTCTTGTTTACACTAACTTTCCATCCCGTAGGTTTGTTCGGTTAGTGTTTTATTTTGCAAAAAAATGTTAAAAATAGAAACGTTTCACACAAACGGATATGTAGCGGTATCCAATATCGTTATTTAAGTTACAAAATGTTTGTGTATACAATAAATAATTTATTGAACCATAATTTGCTAGAACGTATAAATTCCTAAACAGTAGTTTTCCAAAACAACAATTAAATATCCTATCATGAAAACATGTTTAAATCGCATCGCAATTAATGTCCAATTGAAACTAATATAATAAAGCAAAATTAGCGGAGCTAGCCTGAAATTCGATGTGCAATCAATTGAAAGCTGACAATAATGAAAATGAGATAATTGGCGCGTTAGACCTGAGAGGGGGAAAACGAGACACGGGGGAGGGGATATTACCCCCCAGGGCACACTGGATGTAATCAGCCATTTGTCAATTTAATTTAATTTTCATGGGAGCGGAATTATTTCTGTGATTAGTACAACGGCATACAGCGGCAAACAGCGGCATTTGGCGTCAAATGAAACCAACAGAGTGTTAGTGGTGCGGAAATGAAACTATTAATCAAAGTTATGCCGTTTTTGAGTGATCGATTGTCGATGTTCCAATACAATCACAATATGAATTTTTACTTTAAATATAAATATAACCAAATCTTTTGAAATAATAATATTAATATTATTAAATTTACTCTACATCGTTTACGTTTTGTATCCAGTATAATTCATATTAATTCATTGCATTATTGTTTATTTCATGACTTCACAAAGGTTAAGCTTATGTGGTAGTTTGCTTTTAGTAAATGTTTAGAACATTTTCTTATTTTTCCATGTATGCATCCAGAAAAGCCCTGAAATCGTTGTATTACAGGGTAGTGTCTAGAAGGCGTGTTATGCAGGAATATTGCATTAGAAGTGAACACCTGAGAAATAGGTCACCTCGAGTCGACGACGCGACCTCAGGGCTACTTAGCGGAATCGTAAAAAGGCACTAGTTTCACTGTACGTATGTGCTGTGTACACTCTCTTAGATAGATTAGGAGGTTTTAAGGCTTTGGGGGCTTTTAATTTAAGTGTTTCAGATCAATTCCTCGAAATTAAACAAAATGTTTTCATGCTTGTGATATTAAATCATTAGCAGCAAATGAGTTAGAAAATAATAACAGAAATATTCATTATATTTCTTAACATATTTGTTTATTACGTTTTATCTTAATATACTTACGTGATAATTTATAATCAAATAATTAAAAATATTTTTACAAGTAAATACATGGGATCATTTTTAGTCATATTTGTGTGACGGGAACCTACTCTAGGCTTATCTTAACAACGTTTTCGTCATTCTTGTACTTTACTTTTGATCACCAGATGTCTAGTACCCAACAAGCTTTGAGCGTACTACGGGGCTACATGTGTGGGCTAGGTGATTACTGTGAAAATTGTCCAGCAATATCTATAAGGCCTCGTTAACCAAAAATCAAGCAAACTTTCACGCCAACTCCTACCATCATATATATTTCCACGGCTGCAATTCCAAGCAAATTAGAAGCAAATCCATCTGCCCGCCGCAAACACGCGCCCGCAGTAATTAAAGCGAGCAGGACGCGCATCCATCACCGGTCCATCCGTCATCGGAGGAGGGTCTTCGCCGAACTATTTTTTATTCATACATTTCACCTCGAGTAAGTGGTTCCATGTGTTATGTAGTAAAGGGTCGGTCGGAGTTTTGAGGCCTTCAGTTGAAACGGTTTTAGTGGTTGGATTGCTGTTCATTTTCGGGTTTAAATTAGCTTGGTAAGTGCAGCGTCAGACGTCTATCTAGATGATCTGGTTAAAGTAGCTAGAGCTCTTAATGCTGAAGTTACTTATAGATATTACTGATTTTCATTTAGTTAATGGAAGGCACAAATACAGCAGACGAGCAACAGCTGATGATGATGATGTATTTTGCGTTATAATAACATTATCATCATAATAAACAAAAACAAAGTCGCAACCACGTTAATTCCAGATAACGCCGCAACATCACCGCGAAAATATTACACTCGTAAATAATTCTCAAATAGTCGCAGATAAATGACGCAAGAAAACAGTAACAAAGAAAGATAATTTTCCTAAAAGCCTATTAGCTGCGAGGCACTTTAGGCCCTCGACGTTTGAGATAGAGTTACGAATGCCATAACTGACCAGGAGGTCAATCAATTGTGCCTTTGCATCAATCTCGGGGCGGAAGTTGGACGTGTTATCGGCTGACGTTTGACGAGTTTGCAAATTGCCTTCTAGCTGCCGCGGAAAAGGGTTCAAGTTCCAATTGGCTCCGTCAATGCCGCTGTTAGTTTAGGATTTCATAAATCATGGCTTTGGTTTTTCTTTTATCGGAAGTGTCCTTTGATTTTTGATTAAGTATATTTTCAGAAGTGCTTACTAGAAGAGCAATTGTGAAATGATGAAGTGGTTGTAGGGATTTTATCGTCATAATTATGTCAGAGACGCAATACAAACACAAACTTAAACCTTATATCAAGTAAGAGTATCAAACAGCATCACGTGAAAGACCTTAGCAGACCCATACAGTGGAATAAATAACACTGTGCTTTAAACGTTTATCAAGTAAGATTCTGGTCAAAATTTGAAATAAACGATTTCTCACTAACAGAGTCTCCTTAATATAATGTTAGAACAAAAAAAAACGGGTGAGATGGACAAATGTTTTAGTTAGGAGACTAACAATCAAGTTACCTTCTTTCATACGATATAGTTAGAAATCTAAAGAGACCCATGTCCACATGACATGAGCTTAGTAAAACTATGATTATTATAAAATATCTAACTCTTTAATTGATAATAATGCTTAGGAACTCTCACGGGTAAAATCAATACGAAAAAATAAATAAATTAATATTGGTGGACAATTCACACAGCGACATCTAGCCCCGTGGTAAGCTCGAAGATTTTAAAGATTTATGTCATTTATTTCCATAAAATCTTAAAGATCACTTGGACAAGTCAATAAATACAATACAATAAGAAGCTTGTGTTACGGGTGTTAGATTTCTAAATGGGGGATGATTGATAATATCCAAGTTAATTTGTCTATGCTATCTTATCAGTAAGCTTAGTTTAAGTACATTTATATGATTTATTCAACAACTACTTTAGGCCTAGGTA
The DNA here is from genome assembly GCA_963691955.1 of Chloroclystis v-ata. Lineage (NCBI taxonomy): Eukaryota > Metazoa > Arthropoda > Insecta > Lepidoptera > Geometridae > Chloroclystis > Chloroclystis v-ata. The sequence goes on along the minus strand of OY829902.1, from coordinate 262,173 downwards.
TAGGAAAACTAAAGCTAGCACAAAATAAGTAGGTAAGTAACCAAGTTATAACAGCAGTTAGGTACAGTCCATGCCAGCACACACCATCCATCAGCCAACACTGTCACGGTCCATATTACACGCGGTATAAATCAGCAGATACCGGGTTATGATTTACACAGCGGGAACGGAGCGTATCCCTCGGTCAGCAAATTCATCAATTCGACGCGCAAATTGTTGTGATCGTAACTCTGGCTTGTGTTTACGGTTCTGCAGATTATAGCCCGGGTTTGAAGCGGCCTTTTTATGTGGCGATGAGATTTTTGGTTTTTATTTGATATTGATAGATTTTATTTATTCAAAGCTGGTTTTGTTAAGTTTTATAAAAACGTAAATTCATCATTACTGTTCTTCTACAGCTGGAGATAGGAGAATATCGGCCTAAACGTTTACGTGAGCAATATCCAATTAAAAATTATATGGTAAATAAAGGAATTTTTATTTGTATTCATCCAATGTAATAAACATATTACTTAAGCTCAAGATAAACAGCAGTTCGCAAAAAGGAAACTGCTATTTCGTTTAATAATGATCGACATAGATTCAATTAACCGATGGCCTTTTGTCTGTCGATCAGAGACGATATAGGTAACTTTATCTCCACATAAAATCTAGATTTATAAAGTTCAAGTCAATAGCGATTGCTCATCCAGTAGTCCCAAACGCCCTTCTAATCCGGGTCGCAGTAACCGGCCCGGCGCGCTCCACAGACTATGCAAATGAGCCGGATCCTCTCGGCTTATTGCCGGATCAAGAGGTACATTATGCATTCCGCAAAGTACAAGGTTGTTTTTCAATTTAGCGGCAGGCTGATTGAACTCACTTTGAAATTCAAAGGGCAGGTAATTGATAGAATTTCAAATTGGTACAATTGAGCTTCTGAGAAGTTTGATCCGTGAGAAGGGTTGGCATTTTCCTGTCAGGTCAATATTGGATGGTCTCTGAAGTATCGCGGGAGAAACCGCTGTACACGTGCTAGTGGGCTAATGTCAGCCACTTCTATAGCGAGTGGACGACTTATAGTTCAGACTTATAGAGTATTATAGTTTCAATAAGTGTTGATTTCAAGTGCTTATCGAGTTAGGTGATTGCTGTTCATTTATTGCTAAAAGTTGTCAAAAAATTTATTTTAAAAGAAAAACTAGTGATTCTGCGTTACAGTGACTTATTATTGTAGATGTCATGAACAAAATTTGGTTGTTGGTTTTGTAACAACCCCCCCCGAGCTAAACTAGCCTAACCTACCTATCTGCTTACCTATATACTTACTAATATGGCTTACCTATATACTTACTAATATGGCTTACCTATACATGTATGTACAACAAATACCTAGAGTTATAAATACCAATGTAATGGACATATACTCCGGAACCAACTCCTTCTCTGTCTCTCCGGACTCTCCTTCTGTTGATTTGATGATTGGCTGTGATGTAATCGTCTAATGGCACTATAAGGACCCTTTTTGAAGTGAAACCGTTGAAACCCAGAATTCTTTTAGGCATTTTTGAAACATTTTGGCTTAGTAATTCCTACGGTCATATCTAGCTTACTTCCTATAACATTAACCTTGATTTACCTATAAAATATAATGAGAAATAAGTTAATAATAATATAAGAATATCTTACTTTCACCTAATATCCTATTACTAATCCCTAATGAAATATCTTACTAAAACTCTTCCTGAAATCATAAATTAGATTAAAAGCACATTTCCATGTTTCAGTAACACTGGGATTGAACCAGCATCTAGTAAATGATAAAGGAAGTTTATCATTCTGTAGACAATAGAACATTACTTAGATTCATTGAGAGTCACAAACTGGAATCGAACCAAAATTGCATGCTATAAGGTAACATAATTCAAAGATTATTACACTTTGATCAGTGACTGTGTAAGTTAGAGATTTAGGGTTCTACCAAAGGATTCGAATAAAACTGTTCAAATAGAGTCCAGACATTTATTTCTATTTGTCTTCTATTAAATAATGAAATTAAATTACATAGAATTAAATCGTTTGGACAATGCATTTCGGTTGTTTTTAGGATTGAAGAGAAATGCATAGAACTTCAACCATGTTTTCCAATTAACAATTACATTAGATTTCACACAGCATCCAGATGGATCAGCACCCATGTGTTCTCCAGCAGATCTATACAAAATAACCCTGCCTAAGCCAACCCTCTCTGACTATCACAACTATGAACATTGATTCATAGTTGTAGAAAACAACTAAACACTTACCTACTGCATCCGTAGTTCCTCAGTCTTCCCATGAATACCACAACAATTGATAAAGATCAACCCTTTTCATCACGAAACTACTCCCAAACTTCCCAATCCAAAAAATGGCGTCTTCCAACCCCTAATTGACCGCACCTCCACCTGAAACGAGCGCCACCGACCAAGTCCCCATCCGCCATCTCTAAATCACTGGCCACAGAACCATCTTTCTCTACCGGATCGTGAAATGCCAACACACTTCCGGCTCATCCCTCTCTTTCTCTCTTTGAACTTACTCTAAAACCAAATGTCTATTCTGACTTTGACATTTGAAACTAAATAAGTACGTAATTTGTACCTATTATTAAATGGAATAAAATAAATATCCATTATGGACTGTTACAATCGACCCCAATCTTTTACGTAGGACGTAGCCGGAGTAAAAGATTTCCTATGAATATAACCAAATATATACAATATAATAAATAATCATAAATAAATATTACTACCCAACAATCCCTTTAATACATACATATAATATAAAAATACATAGAACTATATACATAAACATACTCATATAAAATACATCTATACCTATCCCCATGACTAATAAAAGATAAGGAAGATGAAAACCATCTTAATCTCCGTTAATAACTCCTATTTGGTGAACATCAACTCATTGCACAATTTACGTTGTGAGTTTAGACTAAATTTGAAATTTCAAACTACGATAAACTAAATTTACATTTAATTACATTCAATCATTAATGTTTAGTCGTTACAACCGATGAGATAATCAAATTTCGGTATATCAGTTTGTGGGACTGATATATATCCTAACGATAAAAAAGACCGTCCTCCATCTCACAGATTTCAGTCTATTTCCTGCATCTCTTATCAAGCATTGGTTGTGAACAGTAACATACAAAACACCAAAGATTGAATTTCCCAAAACCCCCAAGAAAACCCCCTATTTCAAATTTAGAATGTGTATGTTCAGTGTGCTTAGTCCAAGTTTTATGTGTAGTATAAAATTTATGAAGGTTGCTTCTGCATTCATTCTAGATCTCAGATTACAATTTAATCTGAAAGGATCTAATCTAACCTAACTCCAAAATGATTCTTCATAAATTTTATTGAAGTGTGTGTAAGGCTTGACATTCACCAAAAAGTCACAAATTCTAGAGTGTGCTAATTAATTTAGACCCTTCATTCAGTATTACATCAAACCACACATCAGCTCTTCCATCAATTTCAAACAACTAACTCAACCAGCACACCCGTAAATCTATAACAGAGCTTTTAACAGAAATACATATACTTATATATAATATTAGAACCGACAAAACCAACCAACTCAATTCGTACTGAAATAATAATATCATGTCTGCATCAAAATTTGGCTCGTATGACGAAATAAGTTAGAGTTTGTGAACCTCCTTTCAAAGCAGACATAATTTCCCTTATAAACAACATTATTCGCGAAGTTGAATTGGTTTTGTTGAATCTAAACCCTAGAAATAAGCATATGCAACTATTAAATTTAAGATGAAAAGAATAAGATAAAATATAAAATTATACACATCCAAAAATTACTGTAAAACTCGAATTAATTAGGCAATAATAAATGTTTATCAAGATTTAAGTCTGATATAAATTTTAACATTTTTGAATTTAATAGGTACTCATTAATTTTATTAGGTACGCGACCCCGCGATTTTACGACTCCAGCCCTTGAAGATCTTAGATTATTATAATAATTACCTACATATTTTTATTGCTTCAAACAAACCTTCCTAACACCCTGTATGCGAGATTAATTTTTCTAAAGACAAACAAATTAAATACCTACGACCCCTAATACTAAAACGTCTAACTATGCCAACTCTAGAACCTTAAACTGATCATAATCACAAAATACCAACAAACCTGTAAAATGTGTCATGAAATTTCTACAAAAACTTCACATTGATAGTTGACAACAAAACCCTAATAACCATTCGATTATTCTCAAACTAAAAGAAATGGAAATATACTACAAAATGTCTTATCAATAAACAATTATTCACAAATTTATAACCGGCGACTATTGTATGTAAACCACCAAATACCAAAATTGTAAGTAAATCAATATTGTAATTCAAAAATAAAATGATTGATGTCAAATAAATATATAAATGCTGAATAAATCTAAAACATGAAACAATGATGTGAAAATAATTTCACCCAACCAATAAACAACAATGTTACCTATGAATTCTAAATGACTGACAACCAAAAATAATAATAAATTATACAGGTGACTTACTTCCAATCTACTCATCTAATAATTCCAACATTTATCTATTCAAAGCTTTAAAAAATTCCTATTTTGCAACAAGACAAAAACATTTATGTTACCTATGAATTCTAAATGACTGACAACCAAAAATAATAATAAATTATACAGGTGACTTACTTCCAATCTACTCATCTAATAATTCCAACATTTATCTATTCAAAGCTTTAAAAAATTCCTATTTTGCAACAAGACAAATACATTTATGTTACCTATGAATTCTAAATGACTGACAACCAAAAATAATAATAAATTATACAGGTGACTTACTTCCAATCTACTCATCTAATAATTCCAACATTTATCTATTCAAAGCTTTAAAAAATTCCTATTTTGCAACAAGACAAATACATTTATGTTACCTATGAATTCTAAATGACTGACAACCAAAAATAATAATAAATTATACAGGTGACTTACTTCCAATCTACTCATCTAATAATTCCAACATTTATCTATTCAAAGCTTTAAAAAATTCCTATTTTGCAACAAGACAAATACATTTCCACAGCTATTGCACCAACTCTGTTGAAATAGATAAATAAGTACCTACAACCATAACAAAACTAATAATATTAAAATAATATAAGAAATTAATTTTCAGGATCAACTGGAAACCTTTAGAAAATAATTGTAAAGAAAACATCTAAATAAACATAAAATGAACACAAGAAAATAAAATACATACATAATAATAAAAATACCAGTCAAGTTATATTGAAACTTCACCTCAAATTCTACAGAAATACTAAATAAATTGCTGAAATAAATTTAACAAAAATGCTAAAAGACAAACACATTTTATTTTCCTGATTTATGAAAGAAGACTTTATCCGCCATTAACTTCCATCTCACCCGGTTCGACTACATTGTAAAATCAAGAAAGGTTACCTATTTAATCTAACAAAGAAGTACTTTTAACTAATTATCCATAATAAACAAATTAAGTTTCAGTTGTACGGAGTGACTACACACAATGTAAAATGTATTCTAATTATCACTGTTATCTATTTTAATTATAATTGTTTTCAATTGTTTACCAAGACAAACCTTCAAAACTAAACCAAAACATAAAAACAATACTGAACCAAAAGAAAATTTAAACATAACGCCATCTTTTGAAAACGTTATAAACTAATACGACAACTATTCAATTCAACGCCTGCGTTGATCCACCACAATTCAGCAGCGCCATCTAGCCACAACTCCAGGAACTAACTCAACGATTGCAAAATGTCGATAAGCTGTGTCAGAAATTCCTCAGACGTCCGCAAGAAAGCAGCACATGTAATATCTTAGAAAAATGTAATTTGAAAAATGAAATAACTATCTTATTCTAAAGAATCTAAGTACCAAAATTAAATCAAATGAATTCATAACAAAGCTAATAGAATTTCACCCAACCAATCACTCTGAATATAAATTGCCTAGATAGGAAAATTAATTACATTATTGACTATTGATTTTATCCGATAATTATGCTAAAACTTTAAGAAAATTATAACCGTGAAAGCTAGTGAAAGACAAAATGTAACTCAACTTAAACAAAAAGATACCATATTATAATTAAAAATAAGAAGTGAAATCTCTTTGCGACAACAAGAAAGATGATACTGTACTATTTTACAACATGTAATGATATAATTAAGTTTCTCACCTCTTAAACCAACTCTGACCTTCTATGAAGATGTCAAAACCAAAACCAGCCAAATCTGTCCGCCCTTGCTCGAATCTTAGTACAGCAAATGAAGAACAACTGGTTTCATATACAAAGCCGAACATCTTCATCACTGTACTCATTTTTAGCCTCCAATTAATACTGCTGAAATGAGAAATAAACACTATTAGAACAATATAACAATCTCTCCAGTAAATACCACAAGTGATGAATGTCCACTAACAACATGGAATCTTGTCAAAACTGCTCGTTCACAGTGGATATAATACTGCAACCAACTATAAGATCATTAAGGAAGATAATGTTCAACCATGAATGACCGATGCTCGGAGTACATACCCATTTATTGTTTATGAATGATTAATTAAATGTGTAACAGTATAACATTATATTATATTAAGTGTTGGTTAACATGTTACATTTCAATGATATTACTAATTGTAAATTTTAATTTTAATAAAATTGAAGTTCTCTAATCAAAATATTATTTTCTCAATACCTCAAATCAAAAATAAAGTCAAGATTACACATTTTTAAAGTAAAGTAAGTAACAAATTAAACATGGAAACCCAAAATAAACTCTGAAACAAATAAAAATTAATTGTTTAAATATTACATGATTATTCAAAAGAATTTTAAGTAAATAACCTGTAAATACACAACATTTCTAGAAATTCCAGAACTAAACCTTAGATAAAACATCAGCCAAAGTAATTAACTAGAAATTTAACTATTTAAAATTGATGTTGTCTCAAAAATAACCAGAAGAAAACCATATTTCTGTGTGTAAAAGTTTGTCAACGTTCACTATACAATTAAAACAACTTTAATAGAGAACTCGTAGATATTTCTAGATAAACCTAACAGAATTCAACAGACGCTTCTAACCAAATAACACAATACCATCTTTTTCCAACTAAACTATAACCTTTTACAAAATATCAACAACAACCAGTAACTATTTCACCTCACTGAAATGTCAAAACTCTCTACTATTATATTATTTAGAAATTAATTAAAGCCAAAATGTTTCATCGCCCTCCATCGTCTCCGGAACCAATTCCCTAACCTAATTATCTAAATTCCTATAATAAATTAATAAAAATTATTAATTCAAAATCTAATCAAAATTAAATCCGTAAAAATATCTTGTCAAGATGACGTGAAAACAGCAATTGTCAAAGTGAATTTAGTTATTAGAATGTCAACAAGCCATAAACTAAGAAGAAGCAGGACGTAAACATACAATTCGCACGTTCGGAACCAAATATTTATCTAATTAAAGAGAATTTATAAGCTCTACAACACCAACCAATTGCTATAAAATTAATTTCTTCAAGTATCTATTTAGTGGTAAACCTAATTTCTGAAAAGATAAAAATAATGAGATCCTAAATAAGACAAGTGAGTACCGCTAAATGAAAATGAAACAAATACAAAATACCCAAAGAATGTTTTATCTAACCAAATCTAGACCTTGATTCTAAGACAATAATCATCCTAACCTGATATTATACCTATTTGTTATTGTTCCAGAAAATCTAACAAAAATATCAAAATCACAAACAAGGAACATTCTTTTGAATAATACAAAAAATACAACACTCCATCTATGAACTTGTAACAAATAACTACTGAAGCCAACAGAATCAATAAACAACTCTAAAATTAATCTATGAGACCAATGAAAGTGCTGGACCGAGCTGAAAATTCAACAGAGTGTTCTAATATCTATATTTCAATGCAAAGACACTTTAGACTTTATGACTACATATTAAAATAGAGAATATACAATATAAACTTAATAAATGTTTTAATAAATTGTGATTCTCTCAATATACCCATGTAAACATTTAGATATGACCGATGTAAGCCAAACTAGTCTATAAAATAATTAAAATCCTGGTCACATGGCAGCAATTGTAACAACCCCCCCCGAGCTAAACTAGCCTAACCTACCTATCTGCTTACCTATATACTTACTAATATGGCTTACCTATATACTTACTAATATGGCTTACCTATACATGTATGTACAACAAATACCTAGAGTTATAAATACCAATGTAATGGACATATACTCCGGAACCAACTCCTTCTCTGTCTCTCCGGACTCTCCTTCTGTTGATTTGATGATTGGCTGTGATGTAATCGTCTAATGGCACTATAAGGACCCTTTTTGAAGTGAAACCGTTGAAACCCAGAATTCTTTTAGGCATTTTTGAAACATTTTGGCTTAGTAATTCCTACGGTCATATCTAGCTTACTTCCTATAACATTAACCTTGATTTACCTATAAAATATAATGAGAAATAAGTTAATAATAATATAAGAATATCTTACTTTCACCTAATATCCTATTACTAATCCCTAATGAAATATCTTACTAAAACTCTTCCTGAAATCATAAATTAGATTAAAAGCACATTTCCATGTTTCAGTAACACTGGGATTGAACCAGCATCTAGTAAATGATAAAGGAAGTTTATCATTCTGTAGACAATAGAACATTACTTAGATTCATTGAGAGTCACAAACTGGAATCGAACCAAAATTGCATGCTATAAGGTAACATAATTCAAAGATTATTACACTTTGATCAGTGACTGTGTAAGTTAGAGATTTAGGGTTCTACCAAAGGATTCGAATAAAACTGTTCAAATAGAGTCCAGACATTTATTTCTATTTGTCTTCTATTAAATAATGAAATTAAATTACATAGAATTAAATCGTTTGGACAATGCATTTCGGTTGTTTTTAGGATTGAAGAGAAATGCATAGAACTTCAACCATGTTTTCCAATTAACAATTACATTAGATTTCACACAGCATCCAGATGGATCAGCACCCATGTGTTCTCCAGCAGATCTATACAAAATAACCCTGCCTAAGCCAACCCTCTCTGACTATCACAACTATGAACATTGATTCATAGTTGTAGAAAACAACTAAACACTTACCTACTGCATCCGTAGTTCCTCAGTCTTCCCATGAATACCACAACAATTGATAAAGATCAACCCTTTTCATCACGAAACTACTCCCAAACTTCCCAATCCAAAAAATGGCGTCTTCCAACCCCTAATTGACCGCACCTCCACCTGAAACGAGCGCCACCGACCAAGTCCCCATCCGCCATCTCTAAATCACTGGCCACAGAACCATCTTTCTCTACCGGATCGTGAAATGCCAACACACTTCCGGCTCATCCCTCTCTTTCTCTCTTTGAACTTACTCTAAAACCAAATGTCTATTCTGACTTTGACATTTGAAACTAAATAAGTACGTAATTTGTACCTATTATTAAATGGAATAAAATAAATATCCATTATGGACTGTTACAGTTTGAAACGGAAACATTCGCTCGCTTCGTTTGCTTGGTAGCATTTTTATAAGTTATATTTTGTAATAGCTCATGGGGCATTTTAACATAATAATAAATCACTAATAATATCATTACTTTGTCTCCATAAGTAACGCCACAGCAAATTTGTTACATAATGTTGTGCCCCCAATAAAAAAAATATTTGATTAATTATAATATGACAATGTTTAATTCAGTTATATTTTGAAATTAAAAAAAATCTTATGCTTTTGTGATTCTAATATTGCCTTTAACTTGAATAATTAAACGTTTTCCGATTAAAGTGCAGCTGCCTCTCAAAGGAAATTAAAATGAAGCAAATGTTTCGACTCGACGTCCGAAATAGCTTTGTTTTTCAATTTACTTGTGCTGAAAATTAAGCTTGTATAAAAACAGGTTTGAGCGAAACTGCATTTTGACTTCAGAAATAAACAAACTAAATAATAGTTGGCTTGTGCATACAGAAAGGCTTTAAATATAGTATTGATAATGTTAAATAGGTAATGCTACGCCAGTTTATAGTAAATGTTTTTTTTTTATTTTTCCTGTGTTATCAGAAAATATTATATAAAATAACTGTATTATTTCCTTCCTTTAAACTGTATATTATGAAGTTTTAATAATGTTCAAATTACCAGGAACCACATCAGTCACGTTTATTTCACACCAATCACGTCAGAGTTTCACAATTTTTTAACTGTGGAAACCTGACCACAAAATGAGGAAAAAGGTAAACACGATTTTGTATCTGTAGCTAATATTTTTTTACCTGTGGCAGTCTATCAAAAGTTTCATGTAGCGATTGGCGCCGATGCAAAACGAACAGGGAACTTGATTACGCGCTGGAAAGAAAAGGGGCCTTCGTTCCGTTGATTTTATCAGTTGGCGAGGCGGCGCAACTTCGCCTGCTCACCAACTTCACAAGTTAAGTCTCTAATTTTCGGTAATGGATTCGGTTTGATAAACTTTGTTTGACTGTTTCGTATTTTGTTTAAAAGGATGATACGGTGAGCACAGGAAGCGTATAGTCATTATCATAATCTTATTATACGTAAATTAAACTAAATAATAAATAAAACTTACGGTTATGCCCACATTTTCAAGGATTTTGAAATGACCTTGAACTACATTATATTATTGTAAAGTTTCACTTAAAACCATTAAATAGTTTTTGAATTGACAAGCATCGTAGTATCCATCGGAGAGGTAGGTACATTTTATTCATAACGTCGCCATTTTTGTAAATTTACGAGTATTAAAACAAATAATATTTTAAATAATAATAAATAATATTTAAATGTTTTTAAAAAAACTCTGACAATAATGGTGAGTCCAATAATGGTGAATACAATAATGGTGGTAATGTTTGGACCGTGTTTTTAATCCGTCTGAGACCCGAATGATGGATATGGGTCACATAAACATCGCGGATCTTCAAGTTCCAACTGTCACGGTCTGCTCGTCCTCGTCCTTGTCTAGATACTTTTATTCGACGAATAAAACATCTACCTTTTCGATGTTCAAAGTTTTAAGGTTTTCTACTTTTAGCAACTTAAATACGTGTATGTTATACAAATAAATAAATATCGATGGACAATTCACACAGTAACTTCCAGCCCCGTGGTAAGATCGAAGCTTGTGTGACGGGTGCTACAGAGTATATTTCTGATTTAATTTGTAAAATATGCATTCATAGATATTTATTATGCATATAACAGTATGAATTTTATCATTTTTTTTATGTCGCTACGATTTATATATGATTTTATAAGCCATGGACATAGGCCTCCTCAAATATTCCTAGATATTTACGTCGGAAGTATGTAGGTTGCATCCACCGTGAACCAGTCTATTATTAGTAACAAAAAAAGGATGTATAATTTTCGTCACTTTAGGATAATATCATTTTTACAAGCCTTTTTTTCTTGCAAATACTTCACAATACACACTTTGGAAGTATTCAAAAACTACTTTGAAAATCTTTGTCACAACCAAGAATAGTGTTAGTTCGGTAAGATGTATAAAAATACTGATCATTTACGAAACAATGGGCATTTAACTTCAAAGGTCATTAAGCAGAGCGGGTTCGATTCCCTTTCGTGCAGACATTTCAGATCCTTTGTTACAGCTTCGGTAGTTTTCAGCTATGCGGAGAACAAAAACTTTCTAATTCAGTTTAACTTGATGGAACCCTAAAATAACTTTTGAAGAGAAAGTTTCTGGAAATAGAAACGAATTGTGGACTGAAATTTATGAAAAGTTTTTTGTTAACGTAATAAAATTAGCTCGGGTACCTTGTTAACTTATTTCATCATCATCATTTCAGCCATCGGACGTCCACTGCTCTGGACACGGGCCTTCCTGATTTCCTGGAATTACGGTCGGATGCAGCTTGCATCCAACGTGAATTGGTAGCTTTGAAAAGGTCATCTGTCCCTTATGTAACTGTCTGTAACTTATGAAGTTTTTAATTATTATAATTAGTTTTACGTTGTATTATATTGAAACAATTATAAGTACAATATGTGACAACTTATTTAGTCCAAGTTGAATAAAGACATTAAATAAATGTGCATGTAAACATACCCATTTGGATAATGTGTCTGTTTAACAAAACTGATAATTATATAGAAATACAATTTGTAAGAAACTTGATCCAATATTGGGCATGTGAACCATCACCAGGTGCTGGCTACAAAAGAGTATATTTGTACTAACGCCTCATAGAATAGCTCCACATGTTCTTCTTTGATTACTTTAGCAAAAGTAATTAAAACTGTTATTTACTCTAAAGCTATTAATTAAATCCAATTCCTCATCAGAGATCCCTTTACATTGATATTAATGAACTAGTCTATTGCCGTCCTAATTAGACATTATTAAACTCTATTCAACTGTAATAAATCACGGGAAGAAAGTGCCTCGTGGTGCTGGCAAAGAATAGCCATCGTCCGTGGCTATCATCGAACTGTCTGAGGCATTTATAAACCAGACAACGGTGTGCCGCCTCACTGCGATCACCGAACCACCTGCTATACGTGCAATACGAAATTCCCCAAGACATAATCATGGGTTATATTGGGAGATGCGTGCTCATTATTGTGACGTTATATTGGTTATGGTGATGATGAACTGTAATAGTGAGTAAAGCAATAAAACGCCATTGTCAGCAAAATCAACATCCGAGTCATTATACAGACCAGTCAACGAACGATATCCGAATATCCGGCGTAATCTGCGAACACCCGAGTATCCGACAATCAAACAATGAGCTTTTCGTTTTAATCAAAGGGATCTTTTGGTAATTGAGAAATTGAAAGGCTGACGCGAAGGGTTGAAGAGCTTCGGAAGTTAGAATTTAATTTATTCTGATTCAGGATATAACAGGTTAGGAGTTATTTCAAAACGCTTCATATTAATTTTAAGGTTGACTGTGAATTCGAAAGTTGTTTGTAAAGAATGTTGTTCTTGCTGGAGCCTATTGAATTTCGGAAAAGGTAAATATCAAAATTATAATTTTGATTTAGAACATATTTTACATTATATGAATATGAACACACCTGATAATGTATGTAATGTAAGGTTTTTAAACGCTTTTAGCTTAAACTAGATATCCGTCTCGCGTCATCGACAACGTTATATTTTCCCACCGTAAAAATCATTTGTACTACTCCTGGTCTTAAAAAAAATATGGAAAAACTGCTACGGAAGAATTGAAGTTTAAAGTTCTTATTTATCAGAATATTGGTGTAATTAATAGAAGTGTTAATTAATAATTACCGTTAATTCATTCACCCATTCAAACTTAACTGAATATTTATTTGATTATTTAACAGAACAATGATTAAATCTTACACAAACATAAACCGTACGATAAGTAATTATGAATGTGTCAGACTAGTAAGTAGCACTCAGTGCCACAACTCCACTTGTAACAAGAAGTTGTGTCACAGGATCCCTGCAGATGGCACGCTCACTGAGCCTGAACACGCCGCACTCGCTAAACATGTCACAATGTCGGCAATCCTTTTGGAGTGTTATTTTAATTAACTTAAATACCATCTCCATCAAACCACATATCTTATGACGTCAAAGCAATTAAGGGATTTGTATTGAAGATGTGTAGTAATACTATCATTCTAAATTTTAACATGAAACATACCTACCATGTTTTTTTTTTGTGATTCCTGACATTTCATTGAAACCATGGTATGTTACCCTTTTCTTGTTCAATTATAATTAATAACCATGAAAGTTTTAGAAGTACCTACAATCATTATATGCTAGTTGGAAATTACCTTTTTACCAATAATAAATTGACGTGCAAAATTTATAGTAATATGTTTAGCATACAAAAATATTGTTATATATTATAATGTTGTTATTGTGTAATCTTTTCAAATCAAAGGCATAACAAAAATAAACATTGCGTAATAGTTTCAAGCAGAACGGTAAAGCACTCACACTTGAAGTGTTATTGTTTCCAGCTATGAGTAGTCGGCGCCACACACACGCTCGCGGGAAATTAACGCGTTCTTAGCGAGAAACATCTCATGTGCTACATGGGACATTCCAGTGTTGCCAGGATAAATTTACACTGATGACACAATTTCTTGCAAGCACCTATTGTCTTATGCTGAGTTCTTGAACAATGACGAGTTTTGGCAACAATCCATTTTCTACTTAATATAAGTTTATATTATACAGAGATTTATCTCTATTATTTGCGGTTTTTTGTAATATCTTAATTTATATATTATATCAAATAGATTACCCTCTTGGGGCTGCATCCGCTTTATTCCCTTTCTTACCTTTAAACTAAACCAGGCCTACTACGACTATTTCAAAACCAACAGTTATAAAAGAACAACAAAAAAAGCATTGTTTCATTAAAAATCAAATTTAATATTATGTCCTCGAATTGTCTTACACTCGTACGAGGCAAGAGTCAAAAGAATAACTCATATGCGTCATGAGTCAGGTTGTTTTATCCACGGGACACTGAAGTCCCATCACAGCTGATTAATGTGTGCAACCATTAACAGAACTGGTCTGATAAATCATGGGACAAAAGAGGGTTCGTTGATAATGTGAAGGTCGAAGGGGTCATAAATAACAGTTCTGCTCGTATTCGGCTTGTGCAGCTAAACTAAAACTAACATGTTTTTTTTAAATATGTTATTTACTGATCTTGAGATAAAAATAGGAGTTATTGAATAACAATAGTATATTTGATAAAAGTTTGTAAATTATATTTTGTATATATTTTCAAACGAAAATTGTGCAGCAATATTTATTATATCAAAACATAGGTTGTTTTGATAATGATTCTCCAGTAGAACCTATATTATGGTCTTAGGAGTACTATTACTATCGCCTATCAGGCGGGTTGGCGATTGCAATGAGTTGTTACAGTACACAGAGCGGTGCTGCTGCCCGTCTGCTGCTGTATGCCTTCAGTTTGATGACACCTTCACGGGAAACCATGGAATGGTATCAATCTTACGCCAACACCACAGGGCATGTTGAGTAATTCAAATGATTAATGCTGGTACGGAAATGAAGAAGCCGGTTATATTCCATGTCGGTCCGTCGTGGCCGCGCCGCCGCCGCGACGGTAATCCGTCCTTCACGGGCGGTGGCTTTTTACCCACCATTGGGCGCGGGGCACGGAAACATCTGTGTTCAACAGTCTTATTATACATTCAGCTGTCGAGATTATAATGCTCGCATACCTTCGTATTGTAGTACAATGTTTAACATATAATATTTTTTTTTGTTTTTGAGTTACAAATATTAGTCAATATTCATAGTCAAGTACATAGCTTAGAACCAAGAGAAAACATAAGATACTTTTAACATTAGGAAAGTATAATTACGAGAGGCGAGCGCGGACCCGTCCCGCACCGCTCCTACTGTAGACCAACACGAAACTTATGACCTGGCTGATGACTCGCGGACAATGATTCTTGAGATATTCAATACCTTCCAAAGTATGATAAACAAAATGCCCTAACCTATATATTATAATTTATTGTAATGTATATTTACTACGGTGAAACCGAATCCATAATTATTTTACCGGCTCAGCTACCAGAACTCACAATATTTAGAAACAAAACGAAAATAAAGACTCGGTAAATAAATAGACGCTCCAAATTTCATCTTCAATTGAATAACAGTACAACTTGAATTAAATTCAGGTTGTATCGCGCAAAAAGCTTTTAACCATATTGTTTTCCATGAAGCCGTCTGTCTAAATAGTCCGCGTATCGCGGTTGTATCACAAAACCGTTCGCCATTACTCAGTCATAAGCAAAAACTCCACAATATCACCGCAAATTTGAACTGCTCTAGCTAACTACCGCATTTACACCGCGCGATAAAGGATTTTTATATTGCTCGATGTTGAAGATACTCGTAACTTATTCTCAAAATTCCAAATTATTATTTTTTTCAGTCACAGTAGCCACTGTGACAAAATGCTGGCGGCATTATGATGTTGGACGGTATGTTGTATTGAAAGTTATAAGAAATTTAACGCTAGGCGACTTAAACCCTAGATAAAAGAAAAGTAAAATTTAGCCCCGTATTAAGTTCAAAACTTGTGTTTCGGGTACAAATGTTTACTTAATACTTAATTAATACACCATTAATACATAAACCTATTTTTAACTATACATTATAGTAGAATGACACTTAGACCAGGCAAACACTGCTGCGAAGTGTTTCTCTCTGGCCCCTCCACGACTTAAAAGTGTGACTGCGTCCAAAGCCAGTTTCACCAAAATATGTGAGAAGTGAAGCATAACCGCGAAATAGCTGGTAATTTGGGGACACTGAAAGGGTGGGCTGCGGCCATTTTGATAAAAGGATCTTTTATGGACGTGTGCCTCTAATATTTTACACCGAGAGCCAAACAACCTTTGACTCTACGACGGGATAAATGTGTACGGTTGATAAGTTGTTCTGAGATTCGTTTTTAAAACCAAGAAAAAGTAATGATCTATTTTTTTTTATAAATTAACAATATAACAAAGCTATTTTTACTTATTTACTTACAACCCACTGTTTCTTCTTAAAAATTGGCATTGTCATTCTATTTCATCATACTATTTCCTTTAAGTATAATTTTTTTTCAGTCATTTTGCCGTAAAAGACCAAGAAACAAAAATGTTAATGCATAATAATAATAAAAAGTAAGTTAAGTGATTAAAAAAGGAATTTATTACAAAGGTTGAACAATTTAAAAAAAACTTTATTTTTGAGCCAATTGTGTCCCACTTTATGTGTCTTTAGGTTTATTATTTAAAAAATATATTTCTTTCATAGGAGTATTGAAATATACTTACCTGTTTTCATTATTTTTCTATCTAGCTTCGAGTTTGTTTAACGTAGCTTATATAAAAGGTTGACAGTATTTTCCCAGCTCAATCAACCGTGATTTTATCGCTTTACAAATAGCTATTCTGGACGCATACTCTATGAGCAAGTTCAGTTGGTGTTTGAATATGGAATGAATGTTTGAATTTAGAATGAAACATGGAGGTCATGTTGGTAAATATCCAAGTTTTGTTGCAATATTTAGGATCACTATTTGATTTTTCAGTTTATGAAATGTATACTTCTAAGTGTTTACACAGTCCTGCCGTCACTAATTGGAGTTTAGAAACTGATATTTTAAAAACTTAATATTTGCGCTAAATTCCTGAATCTATTTATTTAATCAAACCTTCTGTGATCACCCAACCACATGGTCAGCGTGCTAATTATACTTATTTCCTCAGACCTCTAATGACATCTATAGAGAGACGTGTGTCCCCAGTAATGGGATGTAATATGATTATGATGATAAAGTAGCCAATTTGACACAAAAGAGGTAAATATTCTACATAAAAGTCATTAGTGAGCATTCTTTTGTAAGAAACGGGCCTAATAAAGCACTTTGTAAGTATAATGGAACTTTTAATGGCTCCGTCTGGAGAAGTAACTCGATACTACTGAAATAGTTATATTGTATTCGAATTTATTTGAGAAAGCTTTGTCATTATAAAATATTTTACTAAGAACATAATAAGGAAGAAATGAGGTGGTTATATTTTTGGTCAGCCACAAACAAGTTGATTATCTACTTGCTTGTTGCTGACCATTTGAGACCATTTAATGCTAGTTAAATTTTCTAAGATAATTAAGCACCACAAGGCATTTTGTTAAAGCCAAATAATATGAGAGACATAAATTATAAATTTGAATAAAATAAAAGGTATCTAATATCCTAAAAACTACGTTTATCATGTTACAATTAATAATTTCTTTAATAATTTGGTAATTAAATGATAAATGAAAATCATATTATCTACAGTTTGCTTGTAGCTAGAAGTATTCCTAAGTGACTGGCTCTGACGCAGCGCCGTCGCGCGTCGTGACGAATGTCGGATTTGTGTTGAAGAATCGCCGCAGACATGTTGATATTTCACGAGAAAACTCGAATCACTCACATTCATAGGCTACTCGAATAACTGGCACTCAAAGACCATTTAGGTTGGAGCTAGACTGCAGGTAAATAGCTTCAACTTTTTGATACATGTAAGTAAAGATACTATTTTTTTTTTGTATTTAACAAAAATATCACAATTTCAACAAAACACTTCTCCACGCGGAGTCGCTGGCACTCCTAGTAGATTTTCAACAAGACCTTGTTTATGTAATTATTCACTTTTATTTTAGTTGCACGAGTGTCTAAAGATCCGACTACAATCGCTACGGCGTAGCAATCGCTACGCTTCGGCGTAGCATTCGCTACGCAAACACTTACTAAAACACAATTCACAAAATACCACTCTGTTTAGCTCCACGTTACTGTTGCGAAACTCAAAATCTAAAATGAGCGTAATTTGCTTGCAAATGTCGGATTGTGGAGTAGCTTTTTCTGAATTTGCTCGCTGATTTTATTACAATGCTGTGTGAATTTGGGAATGTTATTTTATGTTTTGGGGACGAAAATGATTGCGTGTTTGGATTGCCTTGGTAAATATAATTTTAACATGTAGGTGTAATTAAGATCCAGCGAATTATGAAAGGATTAGGGGAATAAAGCTGGCTGTCTGCTGAAGTGGAACGGTAAATGTTTTATTGTTTAAAATGTCGAGGGAATGGCAAGATGTTTTTGCTAAATACTTCATAAATACTGTTGCTTTTCTTTGTGCAATAGTGTCATCAAACTAATTATAGACGATCTAAGCAAATCCTTCAAATACTTATTATGAGTTATGATACTTATTACCCTTGGCTACTGTGGTGTTCGTTATTATGAGTATAATTATTGCAAGTAGAGGAAATTAAAAAAATTTTAGTAAAAAGCAGAACTAGAATCACCTCAAGCACAATAACAATAAGGTAACCAGGAACACGGACATAAGTAACCGAGTAACGGAGGGTAGTAACGCAGTAACGGTAATGTGTACTCACGTAAGTGGATTACTGTTCCAATTTGCCGGAGTAATGTACTCCTGCTCGCTAACGTACTAAATTTGAAGCTCAGAAGGTATTTATTTGAATAGGATAGAAGTAAGCACATTTTCTCATATACAATTTACGTTGAAAATTAAACTACATAGATGTATACTGTCAACTGGGCCGCTTTTCAATTTATAAAAATAAAAATATATCAATTTTACAGATAATTTCTATGAAAAACGTTTTGACGAATGTAAATTAGCTGGTTCACGTAGGTGCAGGTTACATCCGACCGAAAAAACTGGATATCAGTGAAGCCTATGTCCAGCAGTGGACGTCCGACGGCTGATACGATGATGAAGATGAATTTATTACTGGTACTGTGTCTCTATTAATAGCATTGTTTACTTTTGGTTTATCTTGTTATTAAACAATAGCTTTTTTTGGGCGACTTGTTATTTGAACACAAAGACAACTTAACCATAAATAAACTGAGATTGGAATTCCCAATTCAAGAACACGCGTAAATATAATCCACATACACCTACAAACCATACATAATTACACCATAGACGCAAACAAAACAGATGTCCTCGGCGGCACCAACCCACAATAACATGCGCCGCCGTCACTTCTTCACACAGTCTTGCCCTCTATTTATATCATGTTTTGTTTAATTTTCGGTGTGAAAATTTGTCATTTTTATTCAAAAACACAGAGTTATCTATACATGATGCACCATTAAATGAAATGAAATAAGTACATAATTTATTTATTTTACAAAAACACAGACTTGCCTATACCATGACATAAATGATTATAAATATTGCCGGATGATGATTACATGATGCACCATCAATGCTGTGTTGCCGATTGCCCATCAACAACTTTACTTTTGTAATTTTATAATAATTACTTGAGGAGTGTCTCACCAGTGAGTGGTTACTGAGAAAAAAACATATTTTCTCGGAAATGTTATGTTTGATATCACAAAATGAACGTTACTATTTCGAGAAAACGGCTAGGCCCCTGGTAACGGCAGAGGCTGTGGTGGGCGGACTCGGGCCGGATCCGTCACGACATGTGACAACCGGCGAACATAATGTCTATTCATTTCCGACCGGCTCATTATTTAGGTAAACAAGGTTTACAGTGATGTTAACATATAAACGTGTATATTATATACAGTGCGACGTTTATAAACCTACAACTAAATAATCTCATAACTCTTCTTTCTAAATTATTAGCTATTCTAAAGTTACTCCACAAAATTCTATCATCTAAATTAGATCACACATTCAAATAGCATGAAAACAATTTTGTCTTGGTAGTTCTTTTCAATGTTTTCATGCTAAATGTATTCAATTCACTATTTTCACCCCATTCCAACAGAAACTAAGACTTAAGCTCACCAACTAACCTACAGTTAAAGAGGAACCTTTCTGGTTAGGTTTCAAAGCGAGACTTCGTATTGCACACAGAAAGATTCGAGACTCCTTAAAGTCGGTAAGTAGGTCGAGAGGTGTCGAATACTTCAGCTAGGCTCGCTAGAAGTCAGTGTTGAGTGCTTTGCCAAATGAGAGGTTGGTACGAATTTTTCGTGATTATGAAAAGTAGCTTTTGTATTAATATAATAACCAATATGACAACGGGCACGGATCTCACTAATACAACCCATTGAAGGTCTCGAGGGACTGAGTATAATTACCACGCTTAAAGGACAGGCTGATGATTGCAGTCTGATCGTGTTTGGTATATCCATTTATATCATAACAGCTGATAACAGCTGAGACGACGTCGGAAGGATAGTAAAATTTTAGGCCAGCACCACTATTCACACAAATATTTGCGAATATTTAGAATAACTTTATTTGCCTATTCCGATCATAAAAAGTCTTTAGCTAACCCGTACAGAATTAATAATAACTATATTTGTCGTTTTCGATTATACAACAAAAGGCTTCTCATTAATATGTCAAACTAACCTTATTAGCTTCAAATTAATTAATTCAGGCATATTGTCTGCGCAATCTCGTACTGTGTACCACAACTACATAATACTTGCGATAATTTGCCTGTTCTACATTTAGACTCGCTCGGTAATTAATCACTGCGCCAAGGAGACTCCTTGTTACGTTCATTATTTTAACATTCGTAATAATCTGTTAACTCTCAAATTATTTAAATGTTGTAAGGAAAATTTAATCTCGCTTAAATTGTTGTTTAAGCTAACAAGAGTAAATGGTTCTTAGGAATGGATCACTGTTTGCGCTGGGAACCCACGGTTCAAGATAATAAAATAGAGTAAATCTTGTATTGTTACTGGATAGAATGAAATGGATTTTCAGTTTCTTATTCTTGAAAGAATTTGTTAATGTGACTTCGATTTACTCTTTACAACAATCACTACATAGTATACAATTCTTTGTGTGCCTAAATCTTTAAAAGTACGCAACGGATTTTGATGCGGTATATTTCAAATAGATAGAGTAATTCATGAGGAAGGTGTATAAGTACACGAAGCAAGGAGAGTTCGCTAGTATAAAATAAAAGATACAAATTCAATACATTTTTTAATCGCCTTGTATTGGGCATGTTATATTAAATGATTTAATTATGTACTTCTTATTTGAGTGAAAGGGGTAGTTTCTCTTCATAAAAATGTCATGCCTTATATTATTTTTTCATAATACACATTTTATATGAACGTTATATTTAATAGCGAACATAATCTCTATTTTATATGAAACTATAATATTTCCGTAAAAAAGTCAACGTCTCCAAGCGCCCATTGTGCCATAGACCATTATAGAGCAGCAGCTTTGTGCGCGCACAATGCCTCGGTTATGGCTAATAATAAGATTTGCGAAGTGACCGGCTATATCGCCGCTTTGTGCTAGAATAAATCGCAAAGTCTATTGTTGGCCGCCCAACGATTGGCTGTAATAAGGTTTCTTCTGTTACAGAAACAGTTCCTAATTTGTTATTTCTATTCATTTGCTACGTGGGTTTCTTTTACTGGATTCGTCCGAGTAGGTAATTTTTATTACAAGACTCTGTTCTTGTTATAAAATGTACTACCGATTCAATAAGGTATCATAAAGATTTAATTAGTGCATGTTGTATTTGAAATAACTGGAAATATTTATCTAAGGCGTTGATTTTTTAGCAATAGACGTCTTACGGCTTAAATGGTTAAGATGTGGCTTAGTATCAATTTCAATTAGACGAAGTATTTCAAGGTTGTTAGGTAATTTTTCTCTATTACTCCATTTTTGTAATAAGCACTTTAAAAGCAAAAAATTTATAAGCCAAAAAATGTATTAAAAGAAAAACAAAACATTCTTATATTTTAAACCATATATTCCTTTATCAAAATCTCTATCACGATATCCTAACAAATATTTCCCTCCCAAGCTTCGTAACTTAGCACCAGAAGAGGGTACACCGAATAAAAGGTTACCTCGTGTTTGATGGCGCGACACGACACCCTCATTTTAATAATGAAGACGCGAAAAAACCACAATATTTTTGTCCCTGTTTCTTCCCGAGAATCATAAATCATTTTACAGCTTGCCTGGCAGCTAATGTCCCACTGACGAGAAAGAGCGGGCGTTTCAGCCTTTCAAATGGACGAAAATATTTTTCTCACTTCATTGCTGGTATTTTTATACCGTAAGTTTATGAGGCAAGGTTGAGAAATACCGGTTCTTTTACAATCGTGGACAGTTACGGAACTGTTGTAATTTTATACCCTAATTGTTTTAATGAAATACATAAAGAAGATCAATAATGATTATAACAGTTGTTTTGAACTATCAAATTCTGGAATTTGATAGTCATTTGTTAACGTATAGTAGCTGATTATACCTGTGAAGCCATATCCACTGAGTTTCCTGATATTCACCTAAGCCAACGTAGATCCTGAAAAGTTGAGTACCACACTTAAAATTCTTGGTGAAAATGCTTTAAATGCAGGAATCTATAATGAAACAAAAAATGTCAACTTTATCCAGTCTACAACCTCGCTTCGGGCATAAAGAAAAGACAAAAGACAGTAACCGACAAAAGTGAAACTGCGATTCGAAAAAGCGAGTAAAATAAAGTAGCGACGGCAATCTGGCCAATGACCCGTGAAATGCGCGACGCGCTCAAATCCACCAGCTCCGGCGGCGAGCTCGATTGACACAGATAAATTGCTGATTGATGGAGCTGTTTCGTATTTTCTGAAAATGTTTCGTTGAAATATGAAACAATCTTCTTACAGTAAACTAAATAACAATTTTTCAAATAAATGAGGCTTGTTGTGGGGTATTGAGTCTATATGATAAACTGGTACTTACGTATTAAACCAAAGTATTATTGGAAATGCTGTATTTTTGGTTGTGTGTTAATTTAAATAAATCCAAATCGAATAATGTACAGGTTCGTCAAATGTTTCTTATAAAGAAGCCATGATGACTAAGCATGAACTAAATAACAAAAATTATATTTTCTACCCATCGTCGTATTAGATTTATTCCAACGTCTATATTTTAAACAACATAAACAATGTTATGGAACGTAAATATTGAAATAAACATCGGCACGTTCACACGTAAGCAAATCAGCATGACTAAGCATCGATAACGTCTCCTCCGTTACCATGACGATTTGTCACCAATCACGGCGCGTTGAGCACACGATCTGTCAAGCCTGTTTGCGTTGTGTGCTCGACTGTACCGTGTACCTGATTGCTTACAAGATGATGACCTAATTGAATATTTGTGTATTATTTTTAAAAGTCTATTGAAGAAAGTGGATTTTAGTTTGTCCGCAAAATATGGATTTTTTTTTGGTGGATTTTTTTCCCTTCATAAAAGGAAATCTTTTATAACGCGGGCCAAATCGTGGGGCACAACTTACTTACTATATTAATTGCGACATGCACTCGACGCACTAAGACAAATAGTATTTTAACTTTTGCCTGGACACTTTCTCTTTAAATTGATTAAATCTTTTTAGAAATGATAAAGTTGATAAATTGTAGTTTATATTTCTTTTTAACAGTTAAAAGACCCATTTTCGTGATTGAGTGCTACCTACCGAGAAGTTACGTGCTACCACAATCTTTGAAGATTTATGACTACATAAATCTACAAAGCCTGTTTATTTAAAATATTACGTTTAGACAGTCCTAATAGATTTTCGTTGCGTAGTGTACCTAGTTTTTTTATTCAGTTATAATAATTATTGGTAACGAGCTATAACAGAGTTATAATAATATAATGTATTGTATTTATTGACTTGTCCAAGTGATCTTTAGGATTTTATGGAAATAAATGACATACATCTTTAAATCCTTAAATAACATTAATTTCCATCCCGCAGCGGTCTCTGATTATATTGCTAGCTTTACCAATAAAATAAAATAATTACCTAGTCATTATTTTAATGTTGCAACAAAATTGTAAATTGAATATAATCTTTCATTATGTTTATATTATTATTATTTCCTATTATAGATCTTACATATTTGTGAGAACCACCACGCTTACCAGGTCAGTTGGTGACCTACCCTGTACAGGTTCACGGAACGACGCTACTGCCCGTATTCTAATATATTTTAGTCCCTGAGTCGTTCAACGACACCCACAGATTAAACTGTACTATTATATGCCGGAAATATCCGGCATACTAATAAACATTCATAAGGCATCGAGTTAGAGAAGTGATCTGATTCGCGGCGCTTAGTTTGTGCCATATTCCCTTTTCATCCTAAGGTTGGCTGGCAGATATTGCTTTTAGTGATAAAGCCGCCCATTGTGTCACTGTTGTATATCTGTTTCTATGTTTTATTGTCCTGTATTGTTGGTGTAACAATAAAGAGCTTCATATTGTATTGCATTATTGTAAAAACATCCAGACACTGAACAAATATTTGCAGTTCGTATTTTATTTCCCGAGGCGGGTATCAAATCCAAAACCTCTTGCGTCGCAGGCGGACCTTTGCCGGATGCGCCAAAGAGGTCGTCAGATATTGTTATTATTATACCTATATGATTATTGTGTGGTGATGATAATGATATTGGGTGATGGTGATTTATAACAAACCATAATACATTCCTCTCCTGTACACTACTCTCCCCAATAAATCCCAATAAAGTAAATGATATTTCTGAAAAATTTGTGTTGAGATAAATTCAACATTCTTTCTCTGGCCACGGGAATTTTCAAATTACATTTCAGCCCGCTGAAAGCTTATAAAATAATTTTAGCATAATTTTATTAGGGCATGTTGGCAATATGGAAACTTCAAAGGCATTTATCGATATGTCGATAAAATGCTTTTAAGGTTCATGAAGCAGTCAACTATACCTTTGTTAATAAATATATTTTAATTATTATATCCATATTGTCTTTACAATATGCTCAGTGTAACGTTACCTACATAACATAAACAGCATCAACATTCACATTTTGGCCTTCATTCCTTAGTCGCTTCACAAACGGTTTCACGACACAAACGGTGTTAGTTGGGGCTATACCTTTCCTAAACCAGCACACGGCCAATTATCTAATCTATAAAAAAAACTAACAATAAATATCCCTTGTTCTACTCTCGAATACTTAGGAATTAACAAAACCATCCTATGCAAACCACAATCAGACCAGATAACCCTTCAATATCCAACTTCGAAAAAAGTTACTAACAAACTCGACACAAAGCACTTATCAAATTACGCCTAATTGATACTTTTATCGTCCCGGGATCCGGGATTCTCCGGGATTCTAAGGGACTCCGCGGTCCCGTGCCCGGAATAATGTAATTATCCCAAAAGCATGAGCAAACTTGGGAAAAAACGGAAGATTTCTTATAGAATTAATAATCGGGGCCTTCGATTAAATATTGAATCGGTAGTTTTGAAGATTTATGTTATTACTCAATCCTAATTATGTTATTCAATGAGAATGTTGAACAAATATTGGAAATAGAAATAAATGGTTCTCTTTAAAAAAATTAATTTCAAAATATACAAATAAGTACAGATTTTAATTTACTTAAAAATAATAATATAATTTTATTAATAAAATGATTTGAAGATTGACCAAACCATAGTATTATCACGTATACAATTGCACAGACTAGTTTTCAATAGAGTACAAAAGTGTTGGTCGTTCAAACAGCCTGACCCAGTTCTTTCGGCTTGGTCGGATGAGCGGGATGCGGTACTCGATACTTCACTTGCACACAAAGATCGGAATTTTCAATTTTGTATATTGTAAAGTTATTTCAGAACCCTCTGATATATGGGATATTTTTAGTTTGATCGCTTTGTGATTGTGGCACATAACTTTAAAATACGTTTTAGTTTTCCGTTAGGTTTTTGCGGAGGTTGTTTTAATAAAATTATTTAGTTATGTACTGTAAATGGAAATGAAAGTTTAATTAAAAATTCAAATGTTATCAAAGTTGTATGGATATTCATTTTATAATTACTTACTCACGTATTTACACATCGACCACGAAAATTTTGAAAGTGAAATTGTATGGATATGTTACGGCTAATACCCGAAGTGCGGCTACACCTAGTTCTAACCGGCTAAAACTAGGTATAGCCACTGACTGTTGGTTAAACCTAGTATTAGCCGATTGTTTTCGGGTAAAACTAGGTCTAGCCTTCATCATGCCGGCTACAACTAGGTCCAGCCATTCCCTGTTGGATAAAACTAGGTCTATCCGATATCACTCCGGCTAGAACTAGGTCCAGACAATCTCTGTTGGATAAAACTTGTTGTTCTGATAAATAGTTTATGTTACTTTATAAAAGTGTGATTTATAATTAAAATAACATTCTTTAAATTATAATATGTAACTACTTATTGTCTGTTGTTAAAAAATGTTCTTGATTGTTCCTATTATATTAAAAATTGCATGCTATCGGCAGAGCTTTTTTAGATATTAAAAAATATCCAATAAAAAGAAACGAAGAGAGTTTTTTTATTCTTATAAATCACATTCTAATAATTAACACAAATTATTAGGAGTGCAATTTTTTATATAATAGGATAGGAACAACCAGGAATATTTTTTTAACAACAGACAATAAGTAGTTGCATATTATAATTCAAAGAATGTTATTTTAATTATAAATCACACTTTTATAAAGTAACATAAACTATTTATGAGAATAATAACAAGTTTTATCCAACAGGGATTGTCTGGGCCTAGTTCTAGCCGGAGTGATATCGGATAGACCTAGTTTTATCCAACAGGGAATGGCTGGACCTAGTTGTAGCCGGCATGATGAAGGCTAGACCTAGTTTTACCCGAAAACAATCGGCTAATACTAGGTTTAACCAACAGCCAGTGGCTACACCTAGTTTTAGCCGGTTAGAACTAGGTGTAGCCGCACTTCGGGTATTAGCCGTAACAGATATATCAACAATATGAGGAGTATGGAACAAAAGAGCATAATGTGTGTAATTTTTAAAACTGTATTCGTCGATAACGACTTTACTGGATTCACAAAAGTTATATTTGGGACGAACAATCTATTTTATTTTCGATTTAATTTCAAGTATCAAAAATATGGTCAATTTTCAACATTCACTAACAGTAAACTTTGTGTAAGGATGATTTTAGTACTAATTTCGACTCTCATCAAGAGGGAGGTCGTTTAATTCCAGAGACTAGTGTTTATGAAATGTGTTAAATGAAATAATATGCAAAAATATAAACCTTTTGTCTCATTTATATCTACTGAGACACACAATGCTGCCTAAAATATTTCCTATTTTTCATGCTCATGATTCTTCAAAAACTCAACTAAATCAGCATTTTTCCAAAGATCTGATTTTCCTCGATATCAGTAATTGAATATTATTATTTTTTCAATCAAACGTGCCTAAACAATATAAGCCTTCGAAAGTATGCCTGCTGTTTGTTCAACCTAAAATTAACTCAACAATATGACTTTCCTTACACAAAAAAATAAAAAGCTTTGCAGATTATTTCCGCGGTAAGCTGATAATGTCCTTAAAAGGAAACGTAAATATAAGGAAGGTATAATTTAGGAAAATGAAGGAGGTTGGAACGTGTTGCGAAATTAATGAGAAATGCGATATTTTTTTCTTAGTAAATGTAAGATAAGGATATTTGTAACACGATTTATCTAAATTTGCATAAATGTAAACGAATGCAATATAAAATAATATTGCTGGACTATTTACACATCAATAGGATAAATATTATTAAGTTTATAGCTTTTGTTTTGGCCCCATAGTGAGCTTGTAACTTCGGTACTAGATAATTAATATACCTTATAAATATACTATTCGTATATAGTAAGATAATTAGTGTTTACAGGTAGTTGTTATATTTATAAAATTAAATACTTTTTTCGAATAACATGAATAGGCTTCTACAAAACGCTATCTAGAAGAAGCCTTATTACACCTTCATTCGATAATTATCCATTCGGAACATTGTTATATTTATATACAATAAATTGTTACAACACATCGTGATCATCTTCAAATAGGTATCATATCTAAAAAGAAAACCAGTTTATAAAGTAATTATATAATAACGAGAACTAGGTACTCACTACGTTCAACGTTCACGTTTCAACTACTACACGTCAAAATTACCTATTACTCGATATTGATGTTTATTATAGTTGTATGTACATGTATTTACGTTGCAATCAAGTTTATATCTAACACTAACTTCAATAAGCATATTTCATTGTGGTTGTAATGTGTTTTGTACAATAAATAAATAAATAAAATGAGTCTTCATCTTTAGGATTTTATCATAGTGTTGTGTTGATACAAGGTTGTAACCGTACCATGTACATACATACCACATTGCCACATTGCTTAATTTCTGGTCAAGTGTGAGTCGGGGGGAACCACGAGTAAACGCAAATTACTCGTCCTTCCCCCAGGGGAACTTGTTGGGGGGACCACGAGTCTCTGGTGGTTGTATGCAACTTTGTAAAACCCAGTGCCGTTACTTAAAATGTTCAAACCTTTATATATGTTTTCTTTGATTAAATTAAAAGGCATTTTTTTCAATTAAATACTGTTATATGAATAATAATAACCCTTAATAGTTTGTGCCTTATAATCGCGAAAACCGCTAAAAACATCATATTCACCAATAATTTTGTAACGTCTTGGTACGAGTATTTCATAAAAAATACCTTATAGTTTTAAAAAGTTTGTCCAACTTTGCGAACTTACCAACAGAACCCGTCGCCTGGAACAACACTGTAATTCCGAGCAGCACGCGCACCCACATCACAGCCACAGATCGCATGGTCGCGTCAACACTCGCGCATGGTAAAGTTGAGAGCGGCGCGGCGCGTGCGCTCCCGGCGGCGGTCGGCGCTAGACTGGCGACTGGGCCGGAGAGCGCGCCGGCCGCGCATGCGTGCTGGACGGAGGGAAAAGGCTAGTAGTGAAAAGTTACAACTTTTAAGCCTCTAGTATTTAACTGGGTACAGGTATTCCTTTTAAAAAAAAATGAGATAATTTGAAGTTATATTGCAACATTTAGTGCCTATTGTTAGTGGTTAATTAATTTAGTTTCATTTATAATGATTTCGTTAAGTACTTAGTTTGGTTTAAAATAGTAACTAAGGACTAAATGTTTTTTAAGTATATTGTAATAAATATTCTTTTTCAAATTAACTCCTGACTCCGAAATGATGATTATTTAGTTATCTACTACTGTAATGTACGTAGCAGATAAATGCTTATTTCTTTTTGACACTACATATAAAGCTATGAAAAACATAAATGCAGTTGTCATTCCTAGAACTAGTATAACTTGATAACAGCTGAACCGATTTTGTATTAAAAATTAGCTGTGCACATCGATACACATTTACCCTAGGCAAAATAAGTCTACAAGTAATTTGAGTTGAATATAATTGAATTGCCCATTAAATAAAGGGCTTCAGCGTTGACTTACGTTTGCAGTTCCGCGCTCAACCTCAATGTCCGTTCTAAAGATGTGAACTAGCACGGTTTGTTTGAGGACTGCGCTCACTGAACCGGCCTACTTAAAATTATATTAATAAATGTAATTTATTACCTTAAAGACTAAAATTACTTGGATATGTTACAAAATAACCAAAAAAACGTCTTATGTTATAAATGTGATAGATACTTTACTTAAGTAAGTTTATCATCACCATAATAACTAATTTAAGTAGGTACCATTTTGGGCACGGGACTCCTCAGTAGGGTTGGTGATCGCGGGACGTTGGTACAGAACACAGCACAACGCTGCTGGCCGAATTCTGGTATAATAAAAACCCTTGGTCGTTTCGATAATAACCACGATAAAATATGGGGGGTGGTACTAATCTTAGGTTAAGCACGTGCATTAACAAGTATTGAGTTTAGTGGACCAGCCTCCCCTAGCGGCCGACCACCGGCCAATGTTCCGATGCTTCGAAGCAGTTTTCTTTGACTCCGCGTTTCTTTCATTTCATTCAGTTCACTGTTTGTTTTTCAACTTTAAGGCTTTACTTTCAAAAGTAAATTGAATTTTTTGTTATAAAGCTTCTTTGCTAGCAAGTTGCAGTGAATAGTTTTTTCATCGAAATCATATTTATGAATTAGTTTATTTATTCTATTACCAACTTAGATTCATTTTGTAATTAAACGTAAGCTTCGAATATTTATGCATGGAGTCTGGCATACCTTATCCGTTATTTCAAAATACCATGATTCATCGGCTAGTTAAAAACAATAACAAACAAGTGTTGTGAGTATTTTACTCTGTTTACTTTATTTTATTTTACCTTGTCATGCGTTTCAATAATTAGTTATTTTGAAGATGATGAATAAATCAATACAACTATACGATTCAGATTTAATCATTTATCCTATGTAACTAATGATATACACGACGTATTCCTAATAGACATTAATAACCAAATAATCAAATAATCAATTTATTGGTAAAAAAAATATTAACACGTCAAATAATATAATAATCATAATAAATATCAAATACCTAGTTCTGAATCAGAAATGTCAAAAATCAATTACAAAATTTTAAAAATTACAAATGTCAATAAAATACAAAAAATGTCAGAAAAATTCAAATGTCAGGGAATAAAGAAAAATTTATTAAAAATTTATACTTAACTATTAATAATTAATATACCATCATACTCAAAAAGAAACTTTGGTAATACATTTTTCTAATGGGTGTAAAAAGCATTTCAATCAAGTTTACATACAAGTTAAAATTAATAGAAATGGATTGAACTAAAACAGTAATTATACTAAAAGCCTCCAACTTCAATAAAACAAAAATCATTAAACAACATTTTCAAGTTAAACAAAAACTTTTGATCGTACAGCAAATAAAATGTCCATCAGAAAGTATTTTAAAATAAACGAGGGAATGCTTTTAAGATGTTTCTCGTTTGAAGCCTTTATCAGG
The DNA here is from genome assembly GCA_963691955.1 of Chloroclystis v-ata. Taxonomy (NCBI): domain Eukaryota; kingdom Metazoa; phylum Arthropoda; class Insecta; order Lepidoptera; family Geometridae; genus Chloroclystis; species Chloroclystis v-ata. Next base: position 230,622 of record OY829902.1, on the reverse strand, counting down.
GCGATAAACCTCCTGCGATAGGCCCGGGGGGAGGGGGGAGGGGGGAGGCGGAAAACTCTATTACTTGTAATCGTGTCTATACTTCTATAGGTACTTCAATACATCATTATCATCAGGATTCATGTAGCAACAACAAACACCAAATTGGTTGTGTTTTGCCGCCCTAAGAGGAGTATCAACTCGCCCGATTACACCGAACCCTCCAAGATCTGATGCTTTCATTAACTTTTGTATACAGATAGAGTATACTTATGATCGTAAGGTTACAAACTATTTATCGAGTTTAACTCGATCTAGCTACTAAAACATTTATTTCGAGTACACAAAAATAAAAAAAATGCCTGCAGGTTGGACGTTATTCACCAATTTAACTAATTTTTAGATGACTTAAATATCTAGGCATCGATTCAGTTGAAGACAGAATCAATGGTTACCGAAATATGGTTTTGTCAGTTATTAGGTATGACACATTTCAGAGCCAATTAAATTAATAATGTACATAAAAACAAATAAACAGTTGTATTGGACAATAAATAAAACAGCCAATCCTGTGAGCAAATAGTAGGCCATACCTCTGTTTGACACATTCACACTAATTAAAATTCAATTTCTATGATTGTTTCGTATTACCTGCCCGCATCAACAATCGCACATTTACAATGTTAATTAAAAAAATTTAAACCGCCAACAGTGACTGTAGCTGGGTATTGATTTAACCTGGTAATTAGTTTTTCCCTAGACTAAAATATCGCTAGCCCTTTTGCAATTCCGGCCTTATTGGTAGTAGTCAACATCTGTATAGAGAAACAAATACATTTAAGACATTAAAATTATTTCTAAATAAAACCATAAATTATATTTCCTCAAAAAGACATTCTTTGTGAAACAATTTTAATTTTAATCAAACATAACCATGTAATACTTAAAGCCCACGCCACCAGCAATTAAGAGCCACCACGCTCTGCGATCTAGGTCACTTTGCTCAAGTACTATAAAGTACCATGTATTTTGTATTAATGCATAGTACTAGAAACAAGAGATATTAGCGCAAGTATCGTATGTTTGGCTAACAAGGCATTAACCACATCGCGACGAAGGCGACGCATAGACCAACTTTGTCCGATGGCAGAGTACATGTTGAAACAGAGTGATGGCTATTTTTTAAGTTGTTAGTTTCTTGTCAAGTTGATGATATTGATAGCGCATAGCCTAAAAAATAGTTATTATTTGTTAATTTGACTGATTATGCGGAACGGATCAAAAACTGACGCGTTTTAGTTTCTAGGAATGTTTCTATGAATTAGGAATAGAGGTTCAATGGTCTAATTAATTATGACTCAAATATAAGCTTGTTTTCTTTTAGGAGTGAAATAAAAATAGATAAGAAAAAAATCAATTCATTTATTTTGGTAAAAAGACAACAAAACAAAACACAGCATACATAATAAATATTAATATCACATAATAAACTTGATGTAGTGGGGCCCCACTAAGCAGTGGGACCACGAACCCATGTTTTAACTATGACTGGTAGTCCCACTAAGCAGTGGGACCACGAGTAATAGTGGGTCAATCACAGTCACATACACTAATAATAATACGTAAAACATAAGTGAAGCGGCAAAAGTAAAAAGTACGTGTCATCTTCCCACTCGTCACGGAGGCGCATCGATTTTGCTTTTTCGTACAAATACAGCTCCAACCTAAGATAACATAACGAAGTAAATTTAATTTAACGTTCCCATACTGTTTGTTATGCACTATGTTAAACTATAGTGCAGCACAGCACCGCCACGACATTAGCGGTGGAATTAATCCTTGTTACCGACGCGCCTGTAAGCTTGTGTCCACAAATACGGCGGACAATATCGGATAAAACGTTATTCACCAATTTAACTTATTTTTAGATGACTTAAATATCTAGGCATCGATTCGGTTGAAGACAGAATCAATGGTTACCGAAAAATGGTTTTGTCAGTTATTAGGTATGACACATTTCAGAGCCAATTAAATTTATCCGCGTTCTTTATTGATTCAAAAATATTTATTAAATTCATTCAGAGGACTTAAATGGTTTTTTTGAATTGTTTGGAAAGTTGCTTCAATTAAACACAAAATATAAATATTGACTCAAAAGTGAAACAAACCAAGAAATCAAACCTTCACCACAACTTAGCCACAAAAGCCTCCAATTAAAATAGTGATGAGAAAGTTACATTCGACTTTGAAACTTTATAACTCAACACCTCTAAGTTACGACGAAAACGGAATTACTTAGCCAAAGCTGCTTACTAACTTAATGAGTTTAATGAAATTAACTATGTAGTTTTATTTATTTTGTGTCAATGTCGCGACCTAGACAAGGCTGGAGGGATTAAAGCTTTGGGCGTTAATTGTTAAGACTAAATTTTAATCTTTCAAAGGGATAAGCAAAAGTAATTATTTTTGCTCGGTCTTTTATATTAAACTATATTTTCGTTATAATTTTGCTTCTATCAAGTAAAGGCAGTATAATAGAATACAGAAGAAAAATCTCTTCAATACGTATAGGTCAAATTACCAGCGGTTTTCTCACGGCGTTTTTCTCCACTGCTTATTTCACTGAATTTTAAGATTAATATCATTTATTTCCATAAAATCCTAAAGATCACTTGTTTTAAAATTGCACATAAAATTATAACAAAAAATACCCAGAGACACAACGCAGAGTTTGAACCCCAGAGATGCGGAGTGGCAGTCAAGATTATTCCTAACTTAGCCAGCCAGTACACTACTTTATACGACAACGAGTTCTTAAAATGTAAAATAAGCCCACGGTTAAACTAAACACGGCTAAACCGTCGTTTAACTTAGCGGCTATTAGCGGAACCTTAACCCAGCTTAACAGAACGCAGCTTGGCTTAATGGCTATTCATGGCAGCTTGTTTCTGTTAACGAGCTTTCAAATGACCTGACTACCCGCACTGTTATATTTACAAGTTCAAGTTTTTGCGCAGTGTTTGGATACTATTAAATAAATAATTTTGAAGAAGTTTATAACTTTTACAAACATCCGGAGAGTTCACTAGGACCTCACATTATTTTTTTTTAACACATATGCGTCATGTTTTGTACTATTTTCAAATCCAAAAATACTAAACGATCTTTTAATGAAACAGTAACCTAATATTATTTTAAATCTGGCTAACAAATAAGTTGTTAACCTCTAATTATTAATTCGCAATTTTAAGGATTAAAACAGCATCACTAAATAACCTATGAAACAAAACCGAATCATGGAACAATAGAGAGCAAGTAAAATCATTTAAATCAACAAAAATCCTCCAATTTTCAGCGTTCAATTTACAATGAACTCAGAATGTACATAAATAAGGCCGGTTCCACACGAAGCAACGCCTGTTTCACGCGTCACCGGCTGAAGCGCGCCCAACAATGAAACATTCACTAGACTGCGGATTTATTGTGATTTTAAAACAAATTGCTGGTTTTGTTTTGTATTTTATACCCACGTCAAAAGAGTGAATTGATTAACATAGATTAGTCAATAAATTTATATTGGAAAGCAATTTACACAGCAACATAAGTAAGCTATAATAAGCTTGACAGAAAGACAACAAAACATTCACAATGAGAATTAAACTCGCGCTTGAGAGAAAATTTAACAATTTTATTGTTTTTGTGTAGAAAATGTCAAATTCCAATAAAAATAGCCATTGTATTTTTATATGGTATGTATCTGTATAACGTGCGCAATTGAAAATGAATTCTGTAAATGGCGGCGGGTAGGTATGGTACGATTGGCAAAACAAGGATAAAAGTATAGACAGCGATAGAGAGTGAGCGAGAACGCATGCGAGCGGACGCCATTTACAGAACTCATTTCTAATTGCGCACGTTATATCAAATTTAATTCTATAAATTCAGTCAACTTATTTATGTTTGCAAAATGAACATTAAAATTTTAATAAAATACAAATAACATCCATAAACAAAAAAATAATCACCATAAACCAATATTAATGAACCGAAAATGAAATCGGAATGGAAACAATAAAGTGTATCGCAAACATTGATTCGGGACAATAACAGGTTTGTACGAGTTTTTACGACGGGAAGCCCGCGACGGGCTGTGAACCCCTTTCATTTGTCTCCAATATTAATAAATTATGTTTTTTATTTTTATAAACTAATAAGACTGTACAAAATATTTAAGGGCTGTTGATTTTGGTTAATAAATAAAAAAATAAATGAACAACTACAGATCCGCCCTCGCTTCGTTTGGGGTACCTAAGACAGGGAACCATTATTGTCATCAGCAGTTCTAAACCCTCTCTTAAATTACTCCACATATTAAAAATATATTATAAGCTAATATAAAAAATCATCTGTATCATAATATACCATTGAAGTACCATACAGTCTTATGGGTCCAGGCCACGTGGTTCGACTGCATGGTTCGATCAATCGGACCACGTGAACTTTTTTTCCATGAAACAATCTAGTTGACTTAACTAAAAATCAATTGAAATCTTAAATATAAATGTTATGAATATTAATATAAATATTTATGATTTTTATTTTTTAGAGATTTTAAAGTATAAAATAATTTGAACTTAACTAATTATTTTAATAATTATCATCCACATTCTGACAGTCATGCCAATTGTTCTCTTAACTTTTTTACAGTAGTTAGTTAAATAATTTTCTTATGTAAGTTCTTATGGAAAAGCACCTTTATGCCTGTAAAATCACCAAGTACATTACGTCTGTTTGTCTGTCGTTCATTCTGGCTTCACGGCTGTAACTCGTCCGCCACAAACGGCACAAACAGAGGTATCGGTTATTTAGCCGGACGCCCAATTTATGATAATTGCTGCAAAAACTTGTGATTTAGGATCTGCTTGCAAACTGGTGTAGCTGATGAAGGTTCAGCTGCATAATTTTGAAATCTTGTTTAAAATAATGTTAATACATAAGTTCATTTTATAAGAATTGGTTATGGGCGGTAGAACAAGGGTACCAATTGAAGCAAGCGTTAACATTTTATATTTTGCACTAAAATGCACGCTCTTACCACAGCCATGTAGGCGACTGTTAGCTCATATTTCCATTCTCGTTGGCCAACGCGGAGTATAATGTCAAACGAATAGATACCAGCTATCCATCATGAACTAAAAGAGGGTTTTAAAATTCTGCTACTCAAATATGAAAAAAATACTTTATTTGAACCAGCTATCCTGAGAAACTATGTTTAGTTTGTTATAATTTGCTCGGAGCGGTTATCGCTTACTTGGTGAAGCGACTATATTTGATTTTCTGCTCAACTGCTTCTAAGGCACTTAACTATTTCCATTATTTAAAGCGAAATATGAAATATGTAGTTTGATTTTGCAATGTTAATAGCTCTTAATTTTTATATTTATATTATAAAATGTTTTCACCATGTTTTTAAAGGAAATTCTGTAATACAAATATCAAACTATCTTTAATTTTTAAACAAAAACGTATTGTTGGTCAGGACGTACAAAAACATGTACAAATAATTCAATCAATTTAAAACCATTATTACTTCATATCATAAAGTTTATAGTGCAACGTACACGTTACAACGTTTATGATGCAACGTGCAACGTACGCACCACCACGGCAATAAAAAAAACGTAGGTGAATATAATTATTTAATTTTGAAACAATAAAAAAATCAAATTAGAAATTAAAATGCAAAAGTCATTAAAAAAACAAAAACATTTGAAAGTTGTTGAATCTCGTTTGAAATCGAGCCGCGTGTAGAATGTAAAGCGATCTGAGACGCGACGGCATCGGAGCAGCCACTTGAACAACAGGGGTCATATTCGATACGTTGACTTTGCGAACAATGCGAGACTAAATACATTCATTTACCACTTCTAATCAGTTTTGCAAATACAAATAAATCGCTTAATATTCAGACATTGATCAAATTTACTTTGTGATTGCTGAAGCTACGAATATCGATTCTTTATATAATTGCAATGGTTTAATTGTTAGGGTCAATTCACTCTCTTAAAATTGTTTAATGGATTTTCAATAGAAACAAATCAATTATTTATTAATGTCAAATTAAATAATTTCTAAGACTCAGATAAGACTTAACAAGTGGTTTTTCCTACAGTGCCTCGTCATGAATCTGTCATGAATTTATCATTCACCAACCCGCACTTGGCCAGAGTGGTGGCTAAGTGCGCCATAAAAGCTCTTGTCAAGAAAGAAGTTCCTATAACCCAGCAGTGGGAACGTAAATAGAGGTGCTTATGAAAAACAACTATTCCGTTTAGTATTGGTAATAATATATCTATAACTTTTTGCGAACGAGCGTTACAACAATGCTTTGTTTAATAAAACATCCATAAATCCCAAACACTCCGATGTCCGACATCCAATCACCTTAAAACAGAACTAAACTTATGCAAATTCCCGAAAGTGCTAACCCTCTTCATTACGAATTCCGTGAAGCTCTTGATTATGCTAAAAATGGCGCCTACGCAGGGCCCAGCTCAGCAAAGGATCGAATGCAAACAGAATCATGTATCTAAGTATACAGGGTGATTGGGAGTACAGGGTGTTCCAGGTGTGTATTTTCAGAAATTTGTCGATAAACAAGCCACAATAGGTCCGAGAACGACCTGCATACTAATATATGAGCGCGCGTTTCCATTGCGAGCTACTTTGACGTTTTTAATTGCTTTTAGATAGACTACAATCTGTTATTTATAAAAGACATTTCAGAATGATGAGTTCTTTTGTAACTATAATGACATCTTTAAACCTTTTATATTTGCATCACACCGCAAACGGCTAACTTGTAGTCCTCACACGCACCGCTAGAGAGTTTAAAAAGCGATGCGTTGAAACCCGGAGTTGGTGTTTTGTTATATGATATTGATATTTGATATATTACGAGATTATAATTGATTGTGCGCGTCGTGTTTTAAAAAAGCTGCCATGAGAACATTATTTGGGAATGCATTTGTTGAACTTGGACGTTTTTCAACGTCTGTTAGAATAGCAATGTTATAAAATGAGGGCTAAGTCGTATGCAAGTGGACACTCGTCGGCGTCCGGCGGGTCGCGTCCGGCGCGCCTTTGCAATTACTTCGAACATCCCTTTATTTATACACTTAATTAACTATGATTTAATACACACACTATAATTTCGTTTTAAACTAATCAGGACCGCGTGTTTATATCCCGTAGTTATCGTGTGAGTAATTAATGTAATGGAAATTTATGGAATTGAAGTTTTTATTGAAAACTAGCTTTCCGCCCGCGGCTTCGCCCGTGTTCTAATATTTTTTTCCGATATATCCTTCTCCAGGTTCAAAGCAACATCTCCACCAATTTTCAGCCTAATCGGTCCAGCCGATCTTGAGTTATAAATAGTGTAACTAACACGATTTTCTTTTATATACATATAGTATATATAGATAGATAGTGTTGTTAGTTAGGTCTTATGTGACTATATAAAAAAGGGGTTATATTGTTACAATGCAAAGGTAGCAATTTCATGTAAGTAAATTTAACTGTGCGTTTGACAACATAACTTTGAAGATGGTTGGTATTCTTCACCACGGCTGAAAACTATTAGTCTATTTACCTGCTGTTTCCAATAACCTGTGGCCCACCGCTAATGTTTCCGAAAACAAACAGCAAGTAATAGAAATAGTGACTCCTGTCAGCCTGATTTATAACCCAAGAGATTAATACCGAATATCCAGCGAACACCAATCTATCTAGACTCCTATCAACTATTGTCTATTGTCTACTGCCTCACGCTATCAATTTCTACGCTTTGTGAACCAGTCACGATTGTTTTTACCTGTTTTTATATTTGGAAATGGACACGCAAGCTTATTGCTTGCGTTTCCATTTATCAAGCAAAAAGTCATAACAGTATAAGTATAAAAAAATGATAGGTACTAATACATTAAAACTTTGAACGCATATGATTAAACCTAGTTTTTGTCACATTATTGATTCCGAAATTAGGCAGTATATTTTAGCCCACTTTAAAATCGAATTTGACTATTTTGTGCACCCGGCAGCTTACAGCTCCAGTTTTTAGTCTAGATCTCACAGTGCTTTTGGTAGTCAAGTCACACTGCATGCACTGGCGATTAGTCCAATAAAACCAGGCCTAGGAACACATTTGGGGTATAATTTCAGTGTAGAACATGGTGTCGGGCGGGCGCCGCGTGCTTGCGATGGCACGAGAGAGCGGGCACGCATACGTGAGCCGAAGGTATTAGCTTAGTTCTCAGATAGCGATTGAGGACGTTGTATTAGATGCACGTATAATTATATATTACTGGTTGTAAAATAGCCGTAGTGGACCAAGGAATGTTGAATAGGTTATAAAACATGGGAATAAAGCGGGCGAATCCGCTGGCGGGTTAGCTAGTATAGTTTAACCACGTTGTATATTTATTTTAACATTGATGAAGTTAATTTAAGACTTTTCTGTTTTTGTTTACATTTAAAATTTATTTACAAGAGTTTATTATTCATAACCTCCTGAATATTGCCGAAAATATTTCAGCTTATTTAAAGTCCAAATCAAACGCAAGATCATGGACCGAAAATATATTAATTATAATATAAAATGTGTCCCAAACGTAAACACTCTCCAAAAAATTATAATATACCTATTGCATCATATAAGTTTAATTTTCACCGGCTATAGACCGAAACGATATAGATGTTGGGCGAAAAAGATTAGGTACTTGTGGAAGTCAAAGTACCTAGTGCTTATGGACTTAAGATTAGGTACTTGTGGAAGTCAAAGTACCTAGTGCTTATGGACTTAAGATTAGGTACTTGTGGAAGTCAAAGTACCTAGTGCTTATGGACTTAAGATTAGGTACTTGTGGAAGTCAAAGTACCTAGTGCTTATGGACTTAAGATTAGGTACTTGTGGAAGTCAAAGTACCTAGTGCTTATGGACTTAAGATTAGGTACTTGTGGAAGTCAAAGTACCTAGTGCTTATGGACTTAAGATTAGGTACTTGTGGAAGTCAAAGTACCTAGTGCTTATGGACTTAAGATTAGGTACTTGTGGAAGTCAAAGTACCTAGTGCTTATGGACTTAAGATTAGGTACTTGTGGAAGTCAAAGTACCTAGTGCTTATGGACTTAAGATTAGGTACTTGTGGAAGTCAAAGTACCTAGTGCTTATGGACTTAAGATTAGGTACTTGTGGAAGTCAAAGTACCTAGTGCTTATGGACTTAAGATTAGGTACTTGTGGAAGTCAAAGTACCTAGTGCTTATGGACTTAAGATTAGGTACTTGTGGAAGTCAAAGTACCTAGTGCTTATGGACTTAAGATTAGGTACTTGTGGAAGTCAAAGTACCTAGTGCTTATGGACTTAAGATTAGGTACTTGTGGAAGTCAAAGTACCTAGTGCTTATGGACTTAAGATTAGGTACTTGTGGAAGTCAAAGTACCTAGTGCTTATGGACTTAAGATTAGGTACTTGTGGAAGTCAAAGTACCTAGTGCTTATGGACTTAAGATTAGGTACTTGTGGAAGTCAAAGTACCTAGTGCTTATGGACTTAAGATTAGGTACTTGTGGAAGTCAAAGTACCTAGTGCTTATGGACTTAAGATTAGGTACTTGTGGAAGTCAAAGTACCTAGTGCTTATGGACTTAAGATTAGGTACTTGTGGAAGTCAAAGTACCTAGTGCTTATGGACTTAAGATTAGGTACTTGTGGAAGTCAAAGTACCTAGTGCTTATGGACTTAAGATTAGGTACTTGTGGAAGTCAAAGTACCTAGTGCTTATGGACTTAAGATTAGGTACTTGTGGAAGTCAAAGTACCTAGTGCTTATGGACTTAAGATTAGGTACTTGTGGAAGTCAAAGTACCTAGTGCTTATGGACTTAAGATTAGGTACTTGTGGAAGTCAAAGTACCTAGTGCTTATGATTAGGTACTTGTGGAAGTCAAAGTACCTAGTGCTTATGGACTTAAGATTAGGTACTTGTGGAAGTCAAAGTACCTAGTGCTTATGGACTTAAGCTACAACATGTTCGTATTATATAGGTATTCATCTCATAACAGTAGAAGACATTCAACACTAATTTTAAAAATTCGGTTGGCAAATTTAATATGCATTTTGCCTTTAGCGTTGTATTGTTTACCTTCGTTGTGGTTAAAAATTGAGTTTACTTCAAAATAATAAAAAACCTTTTGATCCTGACTTCAAATATTATTTGGGTCAGCTTCACTGTGTATCAGAAAATTCGAAGAATTATTTTCATCCGTATTATTTATGCAATGTTACAGGAAAATAAAATAATACCTTCCTCGTTTCTGTGAATTAAGGCCTTTCAAATACCTTATTCATAAAACAGAGACCAATTTGCACAAATAGTTGATATTTTCTTTCAGCAAGAATTCTCTAAATTTTGTGTTGAGTTATTGTCAATAGGGCTAAGAATTATATAATTGTGTTGGACGTCTACTGACATGGGTTAAAAAGGTTATCAAGTAAAATAACCGGTCTCCGAGGGATACAATCCAGTTCTAATTGGAATAATCGATGCTGGCGATGCGTGAACTTTCTAGAGTCCACACATTTATGTACATAGTATAGGTTAGGCCTGAAATTGACTGTATTCAGAATAGTGTCCAAAAACATAAAAATAACAATACACTGGTGCAGTGCGCGCACTATTTTGTCCGCTTTTTTTGGCTCATTGTTCGGAGCTTGCCTCTCCCGTCAGCCTCGCTTTAAAGTGGTGGCACTGTAAAAGCTTTATAATGATTTTGTAAATATTTTTTAAAGAATTAAATTATCATCAACTAAGCCACGGATTTGATGCGGTTTCGTTTAAAAGGTAGAGAGATCCAAGATGAAAGGCTGCTAGTTTTTATATAAACTATTTTTTGCGGTACATCACACATTGTATCGTTAGTAGGTGTACATGTAATTAAAATACATAAATATTAAAAAGTTAAGTTTGAATGTATGTACTTATTTAGAATTTGCAAGCATATTGTGTTACCTCGTGATAAGAATCATTTATGAAAACTGACATGGTATAGCAGTTATGATTGAATTGAAATCAGGCTCGTGTCTCGATACGTTCGGCCGCGCATTATCAGTTACCCAGTGGATCGTGAACGAAGGGGTTACTGAACAGTGAACCACGCCTCGTGTTACGTGTTTATTGCATGCATACATCTGAAATAATGCATGGTTGTTAGAATTACGATTGAACCAGAACGAAGTGTTTTTTTACGTTAGATAAATAAATAAAATGAAGCCTTTGTACCTCCCCAAAAAAAACATTTGTTTTAATTGCACCATTCTAATAACCAGAATAACGTTTGCTAGTCTGTTTTAACATCTATACGCTTAGTTTTATTTATTGAAGACAACAAGTTAAATCTTCATTCGCCTACTACTTACAGTGTACATTGTCAGGAATGTGTTCCGACCGGGTTGCAGGTGGGATGATGAATGCCCATTTTTCTAACCAATGCACGGCCCGCGACTTATGACGTGATAGCCGTGACGTCATAGAACATGTCCTTAGTAGCTTCCTAAGTGTGTACTTGGCTCTCCCAAGTAGTTTGTGTCTTTTTCATCAGAGCTTTTGTTGATGAGATTTATTTATCTTTTTAATGAAAAATTAAAACATTCACGTAGGATATCTTTCGATTTATTATCATGAGATCATTTGCTGAAATAATTAAAAAAAAAACCCCTCCACCTAACTGTAGTATATTAAATTATATCTCTGCTGTTTACGACCTTTTAAACTTAGATTAAATTTCCGTATATCGTTTTTAAAATAACGTTATTTAAATATAAACCTGAAGTGACCTTCTGACGGGTTCATAAAGCACTTTGTGTGGCTTCATGTTTAATCAGCTTAAATTATAATTATTTCAATAAGCTTTCAATAATTGTGGAACGAGTACGAGTACGTTTTAATCATTGAGTTACAGTTTATTAAATTTAATTTAATAATTAAAATATAATATATTGTAAATGCGAAAAGAACAGAACATGAAATGACGTCAACTATTAATTATTAAATACAAATGAGTCAATGAGTAATAAACCATATAACGCCTCATTACTGGCATGGAACTCCCAAATATTATATAACCCTCTTTCACGCTAATTCTAATAAATGGATTTTGATGAAACCTACTAATACTAATAGATTACCAGAATAACACTAAGGTTACTTAAGTATCTGTAGGTACCTAAATCTCGCAGTAAAGCTGAAGTGCTAGAATAGCAAGGCGAAAGCAATTGTATAAAAACAAAAGCGTTCCGGGGATTAGTCGATACATTAAAGATCGCGTGAGGAGGCTTTCTCGCTCAATCGGTAAACGATTCTCAGAAGTATCGTTGAAAATTGTCTGTTTAAAGAAGGAATTTAAAGTTCTGATAATTTTATAATTTTATACAGATTTACAGTTTTGTAAATATTTAAGGCATTTTACGGATTATAAATTACAGATTATAAAGTCTTAAACAATCAGGCCCTTAAAACAATCTGATGTTCTTATTATATACCTATATTGAGTGCATGGTTTGTAAAATATTTAACTTAACCCGCTTTTAAAAAAAAAAATTATGTATTTTAATGTTAGTTATTATAATTGTTAGTGTAACGTGTGATTATTTTTGATACATATTTAATTATTTAAATAATAATTGAAGCTATAAAATTATAACGGTGTACATAGATATATAGCTTCAATAATTACGGAGATTGACGAATGTAAAAATACGAATAATATTTAAATGACAAGTACTTTCTCATTTTATTACCTATATCATACAAAAACAAACAAAAAAATATACAAAGCTCGATGAATTATTTCAATATAAACACATTATCTAATATTAGCTCATGTGGTAAGGTAAGGATTTACGTCCACATAAGACATTAATTACCGAACGTCCTTAAGACGGAACTAATCACTAAGCCATTATCTTCGTTTTTCGGGCACGGCCCGGATTTGTTGGGGATTATCGGTCCTTGTAAGTACAGCTAACTATAAATAAAGCTTATACATAATACGTCAACACATAGGTACATGACACACCCACGGATCGGATGGTCCTTTAGCACACAAAACGTATTTGTTGATGTATTTCCAGAACCTTGTATAGACAGACTCCATCGACGTTTTTCGTATCACCGGAAATGACTACTTAAGCATGCATGGCACATTCTCTACAGCCATGATTGTTATTTAGAAAACTCTCTTTCCCTTTTCTCAGCAGTTAATCAGTTGTATTTTCCTGGAAAATATTAAATAACAAAGCTTCTCTTCTTAGAAAACAGTTTAGGAATGTATTTCGCTTAGAATGTATTGTCAGAAACTTTCCGCTTTTCTGTGAATATTAAGTGGAAACGTAGCCATCATTGCATTATATCGTTATGCAATATGGAGCAACATTAAAAAACAACTGCTGTTTATTCAACAAAATAAATTTATAACTAAAACTATCAACACAATTTTGTATACTGCTCGACGTATTCTGTTCGACAAACCACGTAAACATGAACGGGACAATCCCAACTTCACTCGACAACTTAGATAATAAGGTACAAGCGCGCCTCAATTATTCACGGCACAAAACATGCGTGTGTCGAACCGGAGACGCTTCGACACTTATTGGATTTAGGAACACGCAACTATTTGCGGCATCTTCAGAGTTTCATCAGGGCGCAATGTGTCTTAAAACTAGTTTGGGAGAATTTGGTCTAGTAGGTAGGTTGGTCTTTGTCGCGTTTAATGTTGCTATTAACAGTTTTAATTGTGCTAGATTTTACTATGTGGAATGGCAAGAGCCAAGTCACCATATGTATTTTAGAAAATAACAATTACTTATACAAAATAAACCTTCCTTGTTGAACCACTCTACATAATAAAATCCGATTGAGTTTTAATAAATTAAACATACATATGGACAGACTGGGACAGACATACATAGCGGACAATGTTTTATACTATGCTTATATTGCATAGTAGTAGACTTGAGTGAAAAATTCTGAAAGAAGTTTAGTTTTTTAATATAGTTTTAGGAATTATCACGTAAGTCGTACATAAATCTAAGAAAAGAATCGCTGGTAAGAAGGCCACGTAGGCGCAATGCTATATCGGCCGCACATCCACCAACACTAAACGGATGCCATCTACAACGTCTACTAATATACTTAAGGTAATGTCCGTCCGTCGCGGGCCCATTAAGATCCCTTTATTGCGTCGCGCGTCCTTAATCACAGCCCGGACTGCCGAGTGGGAAAGTGATTGTGGACACATCCTGGTTGAGACGTCGCTTATGGATGGCATCTAGATCTAATGGGCTATTCGGTTTGCAAAATAGCTCTTTTCAGTACTTTTAGTTTTGTTGGAAAACGATAGCTTTTTTACTGCAGTATTCATTAAATCAGCTTACGCAGAAAATAAATGTTAAGTATTTTTAAGAGATGTTCGATAAAACGACAGCATAATTTTTATTATTAACTTTTGTAAAACTATAACTTCATTTCCAATTTCGAATCGTTTCCCAGAATATAATATATAAGTAACATCGTTTTAATAAAAGTCGGTCGGACGAAATAGTCGGACCGTCTATCTTTTTAATACTTTCTTTGTAACAGCGGTTTCATAACCAGTAAAATAAAAATAAAACACAACATAAATCAGTTAAATACCCGGTTTAGTTTAATCCAATTCACATGTCCATGAACATAACTTGTCAGCTTAGAACTGAACTTACCAATTCAGTTACTAAGTGAATGTGCCTCGCCTGCCTTCTGTTTGGCGCTCGTCTTGACCCCGCGCTAACGAGCAGCTGTGCTTTCATTATGAATGCATTTTTTCATTTTCTAGCCGTGACGTCATCAGCACATTCAATAAACCAGCTTCTTAAATTTGCTTGGCTATAATTGAGGCCTATACTTTTAGTATGTTTACAATATATTTAGTTGTGTTAGATTTTAAGCAGTTGAAAAATAGTTCTTAAGATTTGGTTTCCTTATGACTTTATCCATTTATTCTCGCAAACGTCATATACAAAAACATTTATCAGTGCCAGGGAAAATATTCAAAATTCTAATATTGTTCCCATCTCATGGGATCTAACCCATGTAAGTAGATGCATTGTTTATTTATCAAGGTGCGGGTATTACTGTTTCCTTTCCTTGTATATTTATTTTAATGGCAAATATTAAAATATTACAGTGAGGTACGCTTTGCAACTTGGTGAAGAACTTTGGTGAAGTTGTAAGCAGCTTTGCCACACGTGTGTTAATGAGATGCATGAAATGTGGATGACATCACCGAATATTTATTAAAAATAATTTTGTTCTTTTGGATATAAGTAATTAAGTTTTAATTTATGAGTTATATTATATGTAATTTATTATTAGTAGTATATATTACAATGAATTTGCCAAGAAGATGAACTTTTACCTTGCACAAACGTGATATGAATAAGTATTATCATAGTGATACCTAAGTTAGAACAAACATAAACTAATTAATTAAAACTGTGTTTCATATTAAACAGTAAAAGTTCCGTTTAAAAAGAACTCTAACCAGACAAATAAAAGAAACAGACAAGTTAACTAAGAGCAGGACTATCCCATTACGCTTTATTTGTTTCACGGAGCTCGCTGTAACTGTCCGGTAAAGTGAGCGTCGCGAGTACGTCGCTACGTTGCTGGTTATACGCTACGTCGCAAGTCCTTCGCAAGTACGTCGTAGGTTCTCGTATCGTAGCGGCCACTTTTCTTGGTGCTTTATACGGCAGAGCGGGGTTAAGGTCTATTCTCATAATCTTAACGATCGGCCGTTTGTCATTAAATTCTAAATTATTTAGTTTGAATTTTTAATACAGAATAAAGTAATAGTAATAAAATAAATAAGTTTAAAGCATGCAACAAGATTGTAACTCAACTGTAATTGTAAACCTGCCTGTAGTGAAAATATTTTTTATTTGTGATTAGTTAAAACTAAACGTCCAGCCTTCGTCCCAATAATGTTGTACTAATCTTACTCGTATTACGTTAACTTCCAAGTAAGTTTTTGGTAGAACAACTTAACATTTGTTCGGAAGTAACACGTTCTTTAAAATCTCTCTTCAAAATTGTGATGAACATAAACGAAACTGAGATGGAATGATACTGTAAATAGAGCAGACGTGGGTATATTCCCATAAACTCTAAAGTCACTTTGAGGCTCAACTGTTGTGTTCTGTGTCTTGGCTTTTGTATTTCGATAGATACTTGATGTATGTAGATGATTCTAGATTATGAGAATATGCCAACTGGTGGCCGGTGCTAAACATGCGCCAAATTGTAACTAAGTTTTGTGTGTCTTTTGGAGCAATTGTATTTTAACATTTATTTAAAACCTTTTTGTTTATTAAGTATGTTGTCTTGTATTGTAATGTTGTCTTGGATAGTTTAAAATAGTTCTTCGCAGTTTTGTAGGGTATACAAGATGGTATTAATTTGTCTTGGATTTTATAGGTTTTATTGTGTTTGTTTTAGCTGCAGTAATTTTTAACTACATTATGGTAAGCCTCCGGTGTAATTAAAATCATTTATTTACACAATTTACATAAGAGATATTTTAAATTTATTAAAATTTTCAATAATAAGCTTATTTTAAAATTATAGTTACTATCATAATATATTCTACTCTATTCGAGATTACCCAAATCAATTATGGGGTTTATAGAAAACGGGCAGCGAGGTTTCAAGTTAGCAAGGTTTATTTATTGCTTTTCAATACATCCCAACTAAAATTTTAAAAATATTAAGAAATATGAGTTTAATTCATAATATTAACATCAAAAGACAGAAAAAGTTAGTTTTGGAAAAATCTTGCAGAGAGTAGGAGTTATTTGTGGGAAATACATTTTTAACATTTTTTTATTTAAATTATGTTTGTTATGTTCTTGATATCTTGAAGTTTATCTGACCTTAATGCAAAACCTAATCAACCCACCAAGTAAACCTAGTGATTATACTAAATTTCCCAAGACCTTCGACAAAACTAAAGCACCTACATTTCCCCACAAATCCGGACAGCATGAAGTTTTTAGAAGTGACGTGACCGAAATATGCCGAAAGCGCGACATTATGCGGCGGCACGCGGCGGCGGTGCGGAGTGCGGAGCGGCGGAGAGGCGGTGCGGAGGTGCGGAGTGCGGCGGTGCAGAATCCCTTCTTTTTATATTATAATGGAAGTTGAGGCGCCCTTTGTCTCTGAGTTCGTAATGAGTGCGCGCGTGGAGCGGCGCGCGGGCCGGCGCGAGGCAGGGGAGGTAGCGGGTCGGAACTATGTAGTAGGCATACTATCCACTAAGTGGCTATATTAAGTAGAAACAATAATCAGATTCTGTTGCTGTAAGCGATAGAGGGCCCAATAAAACGTCGTTTGGTATTTTATGAATAATTTTGTCATAAACAACAATTTTAAATGAATCCCCATAGATAGGTGGGGTCCAAAACTATTGAGCGATATAAAAATATCAGTGATTAATTTTCAGCTTTATATAAATTGCTTACCAGCACTGATATTTTGCTTATTACTAAACGACAACCCAACCATACAGACAAACAAACACAAGAACGCGTGTCCCTTGAACAAGAACGCGTGAGAGCAGTCGCTCGCGGTTTATAGAGAGTACACAGTAAGCGTATGAAGCTCTGTTCCTTGTTAGTAAACGGTCGCAGCTTTCCGGATTTTAATGTTTTACAGTTGCAGTTGAAAACACCCTCTACAGCGTGTATAGAATTACCAACTCTCCGTAATTATACCTCCATTTCTTTGTGTTTTCGCTACAGTTTGTTTTATGCGATATTTTGATACAGAGATAAATGTTTGTAAACGCTTGTTGAAAGGGTTAACTTTGAAGTTTATATTTAGACCCATAATAAGTAATAGGTACATATACATTTTCTGAATTTTCGAAATCTAATTTTATTGTTTTTTTTTCGTACTATTCATACTCGTATTATCAACTCCACGCGTTAATTGTGGTTGTTGATATATTTTGGAATCGAAACAATATAAGTAACAAGAAAATTTAATACGTGCACGACTTGGATACAAAATTAAATTTAAATATTTACACAATGGATTTGAACTATAAATTCAATCGTCAACACAGCAACACTTTAAATTTTAAAGTGGCGTTCCGTTCGCGCGCTCAATCTGGAAACAAATCGTGATAGATGGCGCCACCGAGACGAATGGCCCGCGATAGCCTAGGTGCTCGACTTACGAAGAACCGATTGCAGTTCTATGTAGCTCTTATTGATTATGCTTGCCTGGTACATAATACACATTATGTCCCTGGATTCTGGAGTCACGAGAATCCATTGCAGTTCTTTGTACCTACCACCTTATTGATAATACACGCTACACATTAATCTAAAATCTGTATCTATATCATTATTAATTATGCTTGCCTGGTTCAAAGTATGTCCCTAGATGCTCCCCGTTTAACTGGTATGTAACGCACTTACAAAAGCATAATCCTATTGAACATACGATTGCTTTATTCCAAACGTAATTTCAGAATATGTTTGAAGAAACTGCATTATGGAAAAGTGGTTTCAGCTATTATTGATAACATTCGCGCTAACGCAAGCATTAAGCGCTCTACACACCGCCCGCCGGCACAGCCCGGCGGCCCAACCCGCCGGCCTTATTTTGTAGGCCGCCGGCTTTATTTAGTACAAAATAAGGCCGGCGGGTTAGGCCGCCGGGCTGTGCCGGCGGGCCGCCGGCTTTGGTGTGTAGAGCGCTTTACATGTGAGCATGCGAGGAGAAATGCCACTTTGTGGGGAGAAATGCCACTTTGTGGGGAGAAATGCCACTATGTGGGTAGATATGCCATTTGCAGGCAGAAATACCTTTTATTCAAAGAGACGGGAGGCGCGAGTCACGGCATTTTGTCACGGCATGGCGTGAAATTATGTTTTCGTGAACAGATTTTTATGTAAAAGTATATTTTTGTTTAGTATTAAGATATAAAAATATTAAACTTATGTATTATAGAATTATGAGGAGTATCTGGCTCTCGAAACTACAAATAAATGGTTTTTATCGAGTCAAATTATTTATCTTTTTTATCATTCTTTATTTTCATTGTCTCACTTTCTTCGTACCATTGTTTCGGAGGAAGTTTCAAGTGAAATTAAATATCGCTTATTCAGCTACTTTGGCAGCTTTAAAACAAAAAGAACATAAACAAAACGGATCCTCAAAATCCGCATTGAACCGGCTCGCGGAGCAAATCGACAGTAATTTATTCTCTTCTTCACCATTGCCTTTGTCTCTTTCGCACACAATACATTCCTCACAGCTCATTTGCCTGTGCAATCGACGAGAAACTACGATATGAAGCGATTACCTTCCCGCTCACACTACGATACTTTCTCACACTCAGCGCGGAATCACTTTAGACTTTAGAGCATCGTATCAATGTAGATTATGATAGAGATGGTAATGTTTATCCGCAATGTTGATAAAAAGCAGATTTCGCAAATTTAAACAAACCTATAAACAAAAAGTGTTAAGTGTATCTTCAAGGAACAACCGAATTTTCTTTGGAAATCGATACGATTTTCGAGTTATTTGGGGCCAAAACTCGGAACCCGTATCACCTAAAGATTAGATCACTGAAGCGTGTTATTATTTATTCCATCGATTAACATACAAATCATGATATGCCAGGTACTATACAAAAAAGTTCGAGCTCCAAATCGGACGTCGAATATTGTCGCTAAGAAGCTTATTGTGTACGGGCACTGAAGACACGTTCGTGGATTAGTGAAATGTGATGAAAATGCATTTGTTTTAGAGAGCGTCTGCCGTGAGGCTCTCCAGATCGAAGGCTGCTTCCACTTGTTACTCAGCTTTATGAAGCAGGTTTAATATGGCACGTTGTTTTTTACGACTGACAGTCGTGCTCAAAGGATGCCTGCTTTCTTATAACACATTAAGATTTTTCGGAAAACCAAGTTTCTTAAACTTACATAGTACTATCGAATGTTATGCAATAAATTATCCAAAATAATAATATGGATCTCAAAAGAATAAGTCTTTGGTATTTGGTATAATCCTCGCTTACCAGCGGCGTGGTGGCTGGGTGAATTAGAACGAAAACACAGATAAACTGATGCTTTAGAAGAAGAATAAATATTAATATTATACTGAAGATATTTTATACGCTGCTGCTTATTTTGCGGTACAATGAATCGTATCGATAGCGTAGTACTGTTCCTAAACCGGCACCACACGGCAAAATAAACACTCGAATCCTGCTCCTTTTTGAAGCGATCATGAATATTATATTAAGAAAAGTAATTCACATAAACTTTACTTCCTAAATTCCAGCCAACACTCCCAACAGTTCAGCAACAAACACTTACAACTTCAAGAAGCCGTCCACACATATTCGGCACGCCATAAAGTACGTCCTATCAAATAAAAATTACGCCGCCATAAAGTATATTCAAGAGCGGGCAACTTTTTACAGCACCATAAAAAGCAATGGCGTTGCGATTCGGGCGATTTAATCCTTGGCCTAAAGGTGCTGACACACTGCGGGCACGTAATCACCGCACTACCGCATCGGTATGGCCCCTTAGGTGCTTAGTTTCTTTAAATCTGTGAAAGTGGGAAAGATGTTGCAGTTTTTTGTTGAAGTTAAACTTTATTTTGCTCAGTATCTAAATAACTTTATGAAATAATAACTCCCCGCTCGCGGCTTTGTCCGCGTTGTAATATAATTATTCATATTATTCACGCAGTAAAAATAGCCAAATCCTTAAAAAATTGCGTTAGTTCGTCGCTCCGTTTTGCCTTGAAATGCGGACAAATAAATTGACATCCATAACACACAATGGAAGAGTGTATTTAAAATTTTTTGCGTGCCTTATTAAGTTTAAATTATAAGTTGTAAAAATTTTGTTCGCGCCATTTTAATGCTATTAATCTAACTGAACATAACCTGGCAACATACACTGACAAACAGACATCATCAACAGACAAACAGTCATCTGAGTGTCACAGTGTGGCAGACATTACTTCTTCTAAATTCATACTTCAACAACCAACCTAATTTTGTACACTTTACCTTTTTTAAGATTAAACCTGGTACAAAACCTATTATTTATTTGTTCCCTTATAATTAAATATAACTCGGTCTTACCATGGATGTTGCGTGGTTTAAACCCGTAACCCATAAGTTGGCGCGTTGTCTCACATAAATATCAATGGTGCCAATAAATAAATTGTGTTTTGCATTCAGCTGTGTCTCGGAGCCAACGGTTGCAGTTACAAAGCGGAATTGAGGTCTGGGGCGTGGTCTGATATGTGAGGAATAGCGATATTTCGTAATAGGCTTTCATTAATATACTTCAAAGTTTAATGTTTAACGTATTTTTATTTATTAACATTTGTTCTATAACTTTTAACAAATTATTTTTTTAGATTTCGGTTTAGATTTGTTATTATGAAAAACACTATAATTTATATTATATGAGTTAGTAATGCAATTCTGAAAATTTGTTAACAATATTAGTGTTAAGATTATCAACCAATCATCTATTTTCATGTAAAAACAGTATTGTCACGCTTGTAGTTTAACCCAAACATCTAAAAGTAATGCCCCATACCACATGTTTTTTCCTCATCTAGTGTCTGCCAAAGGACAACGCAGCCAACGAACGCTGCAACACACGGCGTCGACGCGGACGGCGCACGTGGTTTATGGTACATGTACATGCATCACTACAATGTACTGCATGGCTTATAACTCTAGACCTGTGCTCGGGAAATCACCTAGAACAGCTCTAGAGCTATAAGCCATTTGTTGGCAAAAATTTGCCATGATCAATGTCAAAATAATTATCCTCACAATATTCGTCTTTTACAATTTTGCTTAAGGTTTGGTAAGAAGTGTGGTAGATATAGCTTCTTTTAACTATTTTTATTATCTCTTACTGTTAAATTCTTAATATGAATAAAGTACTTATTAAACTTTCTATTATAAAAATATCTCAAATAGCTATGTAAGTATAAACGCATACCTACAATACATTCATTATTACAATAGTGAAACACATTATAAAACCATGCCACGCAATTCATACTCAAATTACAACCATTATAATATTATTAAACACAAAAGCCGTGCATGAGTCCGAATAAACCTTATCTAAAACATTATGAAACTTTTATTATTTTAGAAAACATTTCATTTCTAACCGCAACAACAAAAGACGGTACAGTTTAGACGTTCACTTACATAACCGCGACTAACAAGCGTAATACCTGCTCGCATCGTCCGACTCATACCACTAAAATAATAGAACGTTCATTGGGGCTATTCCTATCATACTTTAGCTATAGTCCCGTTTAATTTTCGTCTGAGTTTCGGTACAGACAGAGATTGATATTTTTATATAAATTATTAAAAATCGATCAACCAAAAATTGGCGTTTTCAGCGTTTTCAGGCACAATTTTCATAACTTAATCGCATCTTAATAATGATAATGTAGAAAATTCTCCAAAATTAGTGGGTCAACTGACGTCAAATTATGCATGTAGCTAAGTTCTGCTTAAGTTTCGATCTCGCTACATTTTGATATTGTAAAGATACTAACATACTATTTAGATGTATACCTATTACAAAACAAAATATGATTTGATAATAAAAGATAATCGATACTCCATACTATTTTTTGGTATGAACTTCATGAGAATAGAGCTACAGAACTCTCTCTCAAATGAAAAGGAGCATTATTTTTAATGAAACGACAATTCCAAGTGGAACATTTTAAAAATATGCTTAAAGATGGCTACATTTGGCAAAGAGCCGGGAACGTAGGAGGTTCTGACGAGGCGTTATTACGATGGTCTGGTCTCTGGGCACTGAGGGGACGCCGGCCGCGACGGAGCGGTTGGATGACGTCAGCGGGCGGCGAATCCAGTCTTGCCTCATGCGTTCAAAGGATAAACTGTTTCATATTGAACTTTTTTGAGAAATTGGAATGCTTACTTTAAAATAAGGCCATTGTCTTTAATTGATTTTATAATCATTTCTTCCCATTTATCAATAATAAAATAATAATTTAAAGAGAAAAAACAGCTTTTATTACCATATCCATAGAATGTCACTCTATCTCCCATTTTCTTTCCCGGGACAAGTGTCTTAAGATCGCACTCCAACTTATTAATTGTCGTGTCCCATTGTAGGGACATTTACACGGAAGGGTGAAATACGCCCCATTAACCGCGGCCACAGAATTATGAATAAATGAGGTCGCTGATGCCTCGCGACTAACTGCTAATGAGGCACTCTGTATTCTTTTCATGCGAGCTTTAAACTTTAATCCAGTTAGTGTTTGCTGTGCTCTGATGTCCCCTTATTAGCTTGTCACGTGTTTGTTATATGAACTAAAATAACATAATAAACTTTGTATGTTTGCTTTTTATTCCCTCAGGGGACTAGTGTGTGTATGATCCCCACTAAAAACTTCTCGTCTTTTACTTAGATACAACAAACATTCAACTCTGGTCAAAATTGCTTATTGAAGTATAAGTAATTCAAATGACTGTACCATACGTTTTATTTTAATTATTTGTTTAATGTAAGTATGTATTGTATTTCTATTTTTGCGATATTTAATTAGTTATAGGTGCACAGAAATATAGTTTCTTACAACATTGTATCTCCAACAATAATTATGTGCTATAAATTCATGTCATTTATGTTTTGATTTTGTTTTAATTAAGCGCTATTTGTAAATTACACCCGAAGCCACTTTAAGTTGATTCCCGAGAAAGAAATCAAATCGCTCAAAAGAGAAATAAAGAAGCAGTAAAGTTCAACTCGAATGTTCTGGAATGCAGAGCTTGACTTACGAGAATTTCTTTAAATAAATAACGTCAGCTTTATAAAGCAATTTCTTTAAGTGATGTTGACTGCTTCGCTTTTATTAAGAGTATTTTAGTAACTAAAGTTGTTTTTTTTTTAATTTAAGACATACAAAATATCCGTAACCTTGTTTGCACAATGTTTAAATTCTCCCAGGGATTATCGATGCTACTTTAATAAGATTACTATGAATTATCTCAGCCACTTAAACGTACACATAAACAGGTTAAGGATTAGTTTAGAGAGTTTAGGTATAAACATGTACCTTACCTACTAATCATTAAAGTGTTTGGCTTTGTAGTGCTGTCCTAAAACTAATTATACCGTCTCGTCTCTTCCTGTTGGTATCAACTGTTGTCAAGCTGAGCTATTTAGACCTAAAGACGACAACAGGGTTGTTCTGTGTACTATCTAACTTTACTGCGATCACCAACAACCATGCTAAGCTTGGCAATTATACCAAATCCCGAATGATCTATATTGGTTTCTACTGGGGAGACCCACCAGTAGACATTATTATATGGACTTCCACTTAAACTTTTACCAGAACCAGTTATATTTCTACCTAGCTTTTCATGTGACAGCGTTGTTAGGTACTCTTTCATTCATCTTACCATCTATACCAACTTTAATGTTTATATTCAGTTAGATCTTAACCAGATTGTAATCACTGCTTCTTTGAAATATAGATTAGAAAAGTTTAAGACGCTATGATGCGTTCCACGGAGCGCGCGCTACGTTGCACGGCGCCGCCATCAATCGCGCCGAGCGCATAATTATCGTATTTTAGGCATAACTCCGACGGCGCTTCTGAGGTGCTACAGTAACACACATCTTGGAAGCTCAAACATTATCGAATAAATTATTTTATTAAAGTACTTGTAGTCATTATTTTATATAGAGTATGTGGTATTCGAATTAGAACTATGCAGAACCAAATAAATTAAGAGTACGAAACAAAAATGGACAAATGCATCCCATTAAAAAATAGAAATCTGTGGAAATAGTAATAGTTGTACATACTAGGTACCGATACATCGAGACTACAAGCAATAAACGTGCGCGATTTTATTTTTATTTTTTGTATTTCACCACACGATTTGCGATGCACATGATTTGCGCTGCAATTTGGAATTTGCTCATGAAAAACATTCGTGAATCGTGTGCTTCAATATAATAATTGCGCCAATTAATCCACCGCATATTCAACTTTACTAAATCAATAAATATTGCCGGAAAACGCATACAGAATAAATAGCTGTGGGTCGTACAAACATTTGTCACGGGCGAGAATCCTGAAACCGTCTTTTTAAATGCATAAAAGTAAAACAAATTTAAGATGTTTGAATCGTGTAGCTACTGTACTACTATATAAGTTGTTAAAATCCTTGCTACTTATACAATATAATACATATTATGTTAGATTATAAGTTTTAATGTATTAGTTTATAAGAAGTAAATAAATATATTTGTATTTGTTACCGTACAGTACCTACTGTGTAGCACTGCGGCTTCCACCGCGAAGCAGCCGAGTTAGTCTAATGGATGATTTGCATTCATTACAAGGAGTGACGTCACATCCGCAGCCCGCGGGTAATGCCTCAATCTCACCACTTGTCTCAAACCTGCTCCTAATATTCCTATTTGCCTACAAATCCTGCTCAGGCCTGTCCTTAAATAAATTGAGGCGAAATTTTGTAAGTAGCTTTTTTATGTTAAAGTTCTAAGACTTTTTAGGGGATGTTTTTGACTATTAGAGGAGCGTTTAAATGGACTTATGTAAGACCTTAAATATGTTTTTCCTATCCAGATTGTGCCGTTACGAACGACTCGGTACTCAAAGCTCAATCGATACAACAATTACTTAAATAAATACATTTATTCGTTTGTTTTCGGAGTCTGTTTGTTCTATAAATCGCGGCGGTTTCGCTTGCGACTGCCATTACTGAATTAATTATTCAGCCTTTAGAAGGGCGCAAACAGTTACACACCGTTATTTCTTCTTAGCGTTTATTTTTATTTATCTTGAAAGCTTTTTGTTTACGCCTACACGTTTAAAATTCTAAGGCTCCGTACTTTGCCAATTATATTACTCTTGGTTCGAAATTTATTGGAAACCAATGACAATGCTTTTAAAAATTCAAAAAGGTAATTCGCGATAGGCGTCAAGTTCATTGCTAAGGGGATGATCTTGTTCTACGTCCTACGTGAATCAACAGCGTTACCACTGAGCACTAAGCAGCTAAGACATTTCTCTCTGGAAGATAGAGATTGGGCCATAATTAAATATTCACTAAATATGACATTTACTAATTTTTTTCCTATTTGAATTCTTAATTTATTATAATAAAATTTAATTAGTTTCAAATACGAAAGTAAAACATAGACAAAGGCAAAATGTAATTTCAAACATTAATGTAGATTCTAAAATAATAATATAATTTAAATTCAAAAGCAAGCAATCTAGTGTTCTGTATTTCAAACATACGATGCTTTGTGCTAAATTATGTTATTTTAGCCCAAATCCTGTTGAACCAAAACACATTATTTATGCATTTAGTTTATGCTAAGGAAAAGAATTTCTTATTACATACAAAACCAAAAAAGGTTGTAATTAATTCTGTATTTATAATTATCATTTTTATAAGGTTTTATAATTATAATTTAATGGACTTCAAATTTATTTTTTAATTTAATTAATTTTTTTTAATTTTTTATTTTTTAATTTTATTTATTCCTATATCTCATGAATAAGATAAAGTAGGTTACAATTTGCTGAAGTGTGTCGCTGTGGTTGTGGCCTAATCTATTTAATTAAAAATAACTTTTTAGACTAAACAAAAAAAAATATAAAAAGTTGTAATCAACAAAAAAAATAATTAATTTTTCCGCGGTAAAAAGTAATTAATTTGCTTTCAAGTCATAGTTTTGCCGTGAAAGACGTAAATAAAAACTGAAATTTAACGCCGTCAATTAATTTAGGTACAGTGGTTTTCTATTCGCATCGGCCTTTTTTATACACATACACGTGGCCTTCTTTTATGTTAATCAAATATTGATAAAACAACTAGGTTTGTTTGTACTAAACAGATCGCAAAACACGGGGTTGTAGTTTGGTGATCGCCCGGATTACGGCTGACCGTTACTAATTGATTAGTGCCCACTAATTATCAGATTTGATTAACGTAAGCGATTCTATTAGCATTACTGATCATTTGTTGCAATGCTGGTTCGAGTAATATGTGACAAAAAAATAGGTATTCAAATCTATACATAACTATTTTCTTGCAAAAAATATTGAAAACCTACAATAAATATTTATAAACGTGGTAAAATACAATTATTAGTTTGGTATTGAGCGATCATTAATAATGTAAGATTATTTTTTTAACTAGCTAAGTTATGCTATATTTTTAACCATCATTAACTTTATTCTTGTAAAGAATGATCACGAAATAGTGTTATTTGCTGATGACACCTCTCTTCTGTTTAAAATGAATCGACGTACCAATAACTATGACAAGGTGAATAACGCTATTTCAAAAGTAGTTCATTGGTTTAACTCTAATAACTTGTTACTTAATGAAAATAAAACCAAATGTATAAGATTTACATTACCAAATGTTACACAAGTTAAGGCAGATATCAAAATAAAGGATAAAAACTTAGAGTTAGTAAAAAGTACTGTATTTTAGGCATAACACTAGATAGTAAGCTTCAATGGGACGCTCACATAGATAAGTTATCGAAAAAGCTCAGTTCTGCGGCTTTTGCTGTTAAAAAAATCCGATATTTAACTAATGTAACTACATCTAGACTGGTCTACTTCAGTTATTTTCACAGTGTTATGTCGTATGGCATATTACTCTGGGGGAGTGCTGGAGATGTTCGACTTAATAATATATTTGTGCTTCAGAAAAGAGCTGTTCGATCTATCTATAAAATGAGCCCAAGAGAATCTTTGCGTGAAACATTCAAGGACATAAACATATTGACAGTTCCCTGTCAGTATATTTATACAGTCTTTTAATGTATACCCACAAAAACATCAATAGTTTTCCTAAGAAAAGTAATAGACATAATTTTAATACTAGAAATAAGGAAAAACTAGCTTTACATATTACTAGGCTACATAAGGTTAATATATCTTTTAAAGGGCAATGTATACGCTTCTATAACAAGATTCCCAAAGAATTGCAAGAATTATCTATCACTAAATTTAAAAACTTGGTAAAAAAACTTCTTATTTCAAAATCGTATTATAAAATATCAGAGTATTTAGAAGATAAAACTGCATGGGATGGAATCCGCTCCAATATCTTAAAGAATAAAAAAAACTAACAGATTATTATAATCAATTCAGATATGAGCTGATTGTTCTTTATGTTTCTCAATTCAGTGCTTAAAAAAATGAAACATATTTTTATGTCAACATTGTTTCTATTGTATTTTTTTATTTAATGTTAAGTTTTAATAATGAATTGTATTTATTGACTTGTCCAAGTGATCTTTAGGATTTTATGGAAATAAATGACATAAATCTTTAAATCTTTAAATCTAAATCTTTAAATCTTTAAATCTTTAAATCTTTATTTGAAAACCATAAACTCTTATTATAACTATATTTTTACAAAATAAATCACGTATTAATTAAATTAATTTGAGAAAATGAATAAATAATCGTTTATCAAACAGTTATCCGTTTTATTTTAGTGCCTTCGCGGAAATGGCTATAAAGGTCTCGACTGCGCAGATCCCGACAAACACTGGCTTTATTTTGTGTTTGTTTTTATTATAGCCTTTGTTTCAAACCCGTTCTGTTACGCGTGACAGACTAACAAACATTCATCTATCCGAACAAACTTCCGCGTTTATTTAGCGTTATATTGATTTATCTTAAACCATGATTACCAGCCAAAGTCATAAAGCCAGGTACACACCACACGCTACGCTACGTCGGCGGTCGCTATCTCCGCTATTGTAAGTTCGAACCTCTCATCTCATTCCTATCTCTCCATATATCAATTTAAAGCACCGAAACCGCGTGAATAATCCGCAAGGTGGCGCGAGAAGCATGATGTATGGCCGAGCGATATATTACAGCCCCGAATGTATGAGCTGTCGTTTAGACGCGAGATTATGTGAGAAAATTGCATGGAATTTGTCCTAGATTTGACTTTTTGCTGCGGCTTCAGTGTTCTTGAGATTATCATAATAAATCTAAGCTCTATTTGGTGCCTTATTTAGAGGGTGACGGAATTAATTTATTAGAAGCTAAATATAAATGTATATAATATTAATCATAGTATGATGAATAATGAGGTGATCTTGACTTGGCATCTTTTTTTATACTACCAAGTTGTTGGACATGCATGCACCCATCTGGTGGAGAGCGGTTACCGCAGCCTGTGGAGCCTCGGAGGTTTCAGGAGCATCAGAGATGGAATCTGTGCGCTGCCAAATCATTAAAATTCTTCAGAATACCCTTTTTGAATAAACCCACACTGTACTCCTTTGGAAAAATCTCTCCAATTGGGTTCTATTAAGAGCCCATTAAAAATAATTTTGAAATATAAAATAAATTATAAATTATTGGTCCTGAAGGCTTTTATTTATTATTTTTTATAAATGTTAGAGGATGTGGCATAACCAGCACACAAACCAGGTGTAGTGGTGATCGCAGTAAGCAATGGTCGGTGTATTAATCCCTTAGTTATGATGTGGTACCAAACAGAAAGATATAGCGGCTGACATGGTAAAATAATGTTTAAACTAAAATTACTCATCATATTTTGATAAACGTTATAGTTTTCGGTTAAAGTAGGAATATAATGATCAATGACCAGACGTATATATTAAATATTTTCCCGCTGTAAAAAGTAAAAAATAATCATATATCCTTCGACTGGTTCTAAGCTAACTCTTCACCAATTTTCAGTTAGATAAAATATGAAACTGTCGTTAGCTTACACTACTACGAAGCTACGATGCTACTAGCAGTGCTACGAAATATATAGCTATTTCGTAGCACTTCCATATAGCTACGTCGTAGCTTTGCTCGTATCATCGTAAGTGAGTGCTACGACCTCGCCGTTATAGCTATGGCGTAGCACACAGTTTTACCATAATCTAAGTCGAATAAATTGATTTTACTAGTACTTCTACACAAGGTAATACCAACGAGCGAGCAAAGAGAAAGAGAGAGAGAAATCTTAGTTTTAAGTAGCTTCGTTTTTTCCTGCTGTTTGTACGTATAGTGTAACAGTACCAGGTTAGAAACAGAATAAATTTGTTTTAGCGTAAACTGAAATTTAACGAAGGTTTTAAGTTCGTCTGTTTATTTATTTCTTAGAAACCGCCATGGTATCGACAGTCACCTCCACTCGTCGCCGTGGAGATAAGATACGTAACGGCTTTAAAATTACATTTTATGGGCGATCAATTTCCATAAGAGCTCTTTATGGGAGTTTCCCGGGTCTTATCGAGCTCGAGATAAAGGTGCGATTTCGAAATGTTTGTACAAAATGTTTACTTTTTCTTGAGGGTACTTGAAAATAAAGAGGCATAGAAGGTATTGATTATTTAAGTGGAAATTATTTTCTGGTTTCTTTAACATGAATGAACTGCAGTATAATATAGTAGTGAAGCCTTTTCTGGTAATTGTTTACCATGAAACTTCGATATTATTTAGTTTTTCTATCCAACTTCGTTAGATTAGGAAAATAAAAATAAGGAGATGTTTTTCATGTTTATTTCTTTGGCTGCTCTAGATCATAAGTTAATTTCTTATACGTGAACTAATCCGCATACAACAGTTCATGAAATTTTAAGATACGTACTACCTTTTCTTTTAAACTTTGCAATCAAATATAAACTTATTGTATAGATTACATTCATGGAAAGCATTTAGGTATATGAAAATCTATTTCAAATTCTGTGTAAGTATCTTTCATTCCGAGGGTCGTGGGTTCAAATCGCGGCACCCATCTCTGGGTTTTTCTTCTTGACAAATGTATGTGCACTTTGAAAACAAAATGTATGTGCTCTAGCGGTGAAGGTGAGGAAACCGGCATGTCTCAAGAACCTTAAAAAGTTTAAAGGACATTGTGTCTTTCACTAACCCGCACTCTAACCCAGAATCAAGACCTAATCTCTCACGTCAAGAGAGAAATTAGGACCTTATCTCTGTGGAACGTACATAGGGGCGATGATGATGATGATAATCTTTGTTACCTATATACCTATATATATGTATAAGTTTTTTTTCTTTTAATGACTCGTCGTATTTAGTTTTACAGAAACGTTCCCACATTATTCCTTCAGATGGCGCTGCCAAGTTCCGGCGGAAGCTCACAGGCAGAACAAAGACCCATACATCGCCATAACAATTATTTGCCCGTGTGTGTGTGTGTGTGTGTGGCTGTGCAATGTGTGCGGGACTTTTTTGAATGTTATAATATTTTATGAGGTGCCTGCCTGTTCCGGGTCGAGGAATGGTTAAAGTCATAAACTTAAATATTAATACAAATAAATATATATATATATATATATTCAACTCAAGAATAGTATCATATTCGTCACACATCCGCTGCCGCGATGCAGTGACCGCTGCGCAGGAGTTATTTCTCCTGAAAACATTAAAATTGAGTACGAGCAGCTGAAGTGTGTATAAAGTTACTCTCATTCTGCGACACAATAATAATTAAATAGTCACAAATAAATAAATAATAAAAAAGAAAACGTGATTTTTGTCCATTTAAAATAATTATAAGTAATTAAATTAAATTAATAATAAATAAAATTGCTTTGCTTTTATTGATCGATTCAAAATAATTTTTGTATAAAGGTACATTTCCTCACATTAAAAATAATACAGTTAATCATATTTCTTAGAGTGTTTTAACGCTATCAAATGCGATAAGCATTATTTCAGTGAAATTCCGTTTTGAAACGTTATATAAATTATAATAATTTTGAATTAATAGGAAAAAACTCATAACTTGAGCCATCTTATAAAAAACGACACTAATGTTGTCCCGCCGGCACGCCTGCCAACTGTTCCGAGATACTATATAATTAAACAAAGCTTGTCTGTCCGTTCCATACTGCGTTAACTGAGCTTTTACTAAATAATAATAAAAACAATAATATTTCTTATTTATAATTTTGAATGTTATTACATATTTATTATTTATTATGTTATTTACATTATGTTTATACGACAATCCAGCTCTTGATCCTATTGCAAATTTTAGATAAAAGTTATATTTTCTTTTACCTAAACCGAGGTTTTAGAACCGTGTTAGCTAAGTGTGAGCACACTCGACGTTAATTCCGAAGGTCGTGGGTTCAAGCCCCGCAGCACGCCTCTGATTTTTTCTCCCTAACGGTGAAGGTCTAAAATTTAGTGAGGAAACCGGCATTGTCATTCACCAACCCGCATTTGGCCAGCGTGGTGAATTAAGTTCTAATCTTTCTCGTCAAGAGAGAAGTCCCTGTGTCCCAGCAGTGGGAACATAAGTGGGGGTGATTATGGTACCGAGGTTTTACTCCAAAACTTAGGAACTAACTTGCAACCGTTCCATATAATGTTTGTTTTAATTTATTTCAAATTGAACCGTTTTTGATTTAAATTAAAGCTTTTAATAATTAAGCGTGTTTGTTTTCATAGAACTAATCCGCATGGCAATCGAGCTGGCCGATGATAAACGATATTGCTGCGGTTTTCGGCCACAATACGGCGAATGAACATGTGGAGAGCTGCTCCACTTTCAGGCATAGATGGGATTCAAATTAAACTGGAAAAGTGTGCTCTTATTCATCTATAGGAAGTCAACGGCTTGAATGCAGCTCGGATGGACAGTGGTTGCAAAACTACGCAGTGTCTTTTCGTCCAAAATTCCTCAGTCTAAAGACGAAAAATTTTCAACAAGTGTGTGTTGCTAGTGATGACTTACGGATCCGAAACGTCATGCTTCATTATATTGGGTTACCGCTGGGTTATTTCACCCAAATAGCCCAGAGAATTAGTAGAAGTGTCGATGGGCATTCCATCATAAGACGGGAAACAGAATGAAGACCAAAATAACAAAAAATAATATGATAGTCCAATATTTAGTATTGGTATTTAGCCAACATCTGATGGCTGAAATGATGATGATAATGAGATGTTCATTATCAAACTAAATCATTATCAATAAATTGAATTCAAATAAACCACGATTAATTCTAAAGTTCAATACTAACAATCGTACTTCAATACAGGCATTCCCAAACCTGTGGAGACTATCATTCAAACAAATTGCTTTTCGGGCGCCGTTATGCAAACAGAAGTGCACTCTACTGTATTGAGTTAGAGCTCATTTTGCAGTAGGTTGACGGTTTGTTGGCGGCCGAAATTGAGCGCTCAAAGACGAGTGAAGCCTTTGTTGTGCAATAAATGCAGTTTGGATTGAGGTAAAACTGCAAACTGATACTTTACTGGATTTTGGCGTATTTTGGGTGTTTTCTATGTATACGTAAAAAACTATCTATGTATGTAGTATGTTACAATATATATTTCAGAAATTGAGCACCCGTAACACAAGATTCGAGCTTACCACGGGGCCTGATGTTACTGCGTGAATTGTCCAGCATTATATTATTTACCAGTTTTTTACCCGCAGTTAGTTTGCATTTTATAGGCATATTTAACTCAGTACAGAGTAGTCAACAGAGTAACCTAAATATAAAGACGCTGTCAGCGATAAGGCCGCCCATTATCCCCTATGTTAATTTAAAGTTTAACCTTGAATTTTCTGTTATGTACTTGGTGTTCAATAAACAGTATTTATTATTAATATGTAAGTATTATTTAACTGAAAGGATTCTAGATTAGTTAAGATCAGACGTTTTCTCCTTTATTTTTTTAGGCTTTGCTCGGTTAACACACAGAGCAGATACATCCGTGGGTTAACAGTAGATTTTGGAAGTAGCCTGGATTAAAAATTCCTTATAAAATTGAAAAGTTAAATTGCGATCTACCAGCTCGCCTGGTAAGTGTGGTGATTATACCAAACCTCCCACGAACTGTACAAGGTTATCTTGTGGAGATCCGTGCACAGTATGATACGTTATAATGAGTTATTTCAATATGATAATTTAGAGTGAAAAACATTATTTACTTTTTTTCTTCAGTTTGTTTTGTAGTTTATTTATATCTAGTCTGAAGTCCATCTACTCTACCTAGTTGAATATCAGTTTAAGCAACTTTGTCAGTGCGGGCTTTTAGTTACGCAATTTTTCATCCATGACAGTCCTTTTGCTTTTAAGTTTGATGGTTTTATGCGTCCACTGTTTCTGTTAGAGTACCTACATAAAAAGTTTGAAAACACTACGACAGAAAATTGAGTTTTGCACCACTTTTACATGAAATAGTTTGAAGAGTTTTTTTGGAAAATAGGATACAAGCGGGTAAAGTTAATAAGTTTATTTTATTCTCGTTTGGGAACTTAGTAAAAACACGGTTTTTATATTAAAACTATATTCGCTCATTGAATGCAAAACAGCCATAAATCAAAATTTTTCAAAAATGGTTTTATTTCAAAATTAGGGTCTAAAGCTGCAATACTTTACGTTTTGCTGAAGACACCCGTCATTTTCGCTCATTTTGACGTAAAACTGATCAACCACCCTTTTTGTATTGGGCTGACTTACGCACAAACTTCAGAACAAAACTGCCACAACTCGAAAAAAGACCCAAAATTTAATTCAGTGTTCTGTGCAAAAGGGACACTTTTTGAAATGCGTCCGTTTTGCATTCCAATTTCAAGTAAGTACAATCTGATTTTTTATTTAACAGAGCCATATTTTGGAAAACGTACATTTTGCGTTCCAATAATGAAATAATAATTTGTTTAATTTTTTGAAAAAAATTACCCTAACATTGGTTCAAATTTTGAATGCAAAAAGGGCTTTTGTTGGTTTTCTCAGGTTGGAAGAATGCTATCACAGTGGTCATTATTTAAAAAAATAGAGCAAGAAACAAGGAAAATAATGATATATAAACATCATAACATTTAAAAATAAAAACAGTATTTTTTTCAAAAAATCATATTTTAAATTTTGTTTTGGCTCTCCTGTAAAAAATGAGGTTTTTGATTTGTGGCTGTTTTGTATTCAATGAGCGTATATATATATAGTTTTAATATAAAAAAGAATTTATAAAAGTTAAATAAGGCCATCAGTTTCATTACAGTACGTAGGACAACCTCATTGCTAATAATTTTATAGTTTAACAAACTGCATAATGATCTATCGCTTCCATACTACTAATATTATAAATGCGAAAATTTTTAAGAATGTATGAATGTTTGTTAATCTTTCACACAAAAACTACTGAATAGATTTGAAGAACTTTACAATAATGTAGTTCATATTATTATATCAAATAACACACCCCGCACCCCGCGCCCGCACCTCCCGCGTCAATCCGCCGGCGCGCGGATTGATTCCTCTCACTTGGAAGGGCAGAGAAGAGAACGCGCTAGAATTTGATTTCGGAATTATGGACTGCCAGGACATTGGAACTTAAAACACTAACATATGTTATTATAGGAGAAGATTCAGATTTTACTTCTACATGTAAATAATAAATTATATGACTATAATTACGTTTTAAATGGCCCGATAGTTGACCCATATAATTAGTATAAACGCAATAGTTTGTACGAGGTATTGTGTAGATTAATGTTTGAAAAGATGATAGATAATTTTACTCATTTATTAAAAAAGTGTACACAATATAGCTCATACAATATTATATCAAATAAGGTACTTTAATAATGGAAAAAGTAATTATAAGGAATTCTCTAATCTCAACATTACCTCGAGTGTACCAATCTATGTAGGTACTATCGCCGTCTCGGCTGTAGTAACACATAACTCATGCGGTATTACATATTGTTTCCCAATACATCATGTGAATAAATCATATAAAATATGTATGTGCTTTTCTATCTTATCAATTTATTACTTGGTTCAAATATATTTGGATTTCATATTTCTGTGATATTTGATTTCTACTGACAGTCACAACCGAATGTTCCAGATACCAAACTGTATTGGGTTGACATACTGACAAAGTAATTTGTACTGGTACACCAAGCCTGTAAAGCTTGATAATTATACCAAATAATGGAACGTATTTGATGTAATCCATTCATTTGGGCACCACTCAAATAATGCTCAACTGAGGAGGCGGTGTCGATAACAGAGGACTCCAACTAAGACTACAAATTACAACACAAATACAAATTACAACTTACAAATAAAAAGTGGTGGCTCCACTCGGTTCTCGTCCACTTTGTCCTTCAAAGTCCAGGCGCGTATTTTGGATACACACTTGTAAAAGAAGGGATAACCCTTCTAATTCTAACAGTACTGCTTCTAACAGGCAATAATGTTGGATGATTTGGTATCCAATAGGCCGTGTTGCATTACTTGTGAGAACATTACTTGTCAACTATCATCTAAAGGTCGTGATTTCAAACCTCCTCAGGCACCTTTCTGCAATGTGTAAAAAAATATATATCAATGTGCATTCCTGTAAACTTAACGTTTAAAAAACAACCTGGAACTTAGTTGTTTTCCTACGGTAAAAAAACCTAACTGCCGCAAGAAAATCCATAAAACGAGAGCTAATCTGAGGCTGGAAGTAATAGAAACCGTTAATAGAAGTAATTATCCGGTTTCCGTCAGCGTTATTGATGAACGGCCTGACCTTTGGCGGCGGCTCGAGGGATTTCCTCTAAAAATAACTGGTTAATTAAAGCATTGGTTGAAGTTCAGATGTTATGGTATAGATGAATAGAATTATTATCCAAAGTGCCATGTAGTGCCGGCTTAAGATTCAATAATTCTAATAACTATGCAAGAGCAATTAGAAAATGATATAGGAAAAATTACAAGATCACAACGTATTTATCCTATACCATTTCTAATTATTTAGAAAACTTAAGTGAGAATTTAAATCACTATAAAATTAATAAAAGTATGCAAGAGCAATCGCTTACGTTACGTCATTAAGTCAAAAATAGGGTTCCACAATCGAGGGAAATTAACGACAAGATGGAATTGGAACCTGCAGGCGCGCGTGCGGCGACACACGGGGCGAGTTCACGTGCCACGCTAAATACACAAATTTATCTTAAAATTTTTATTACTCATAATTAAGTCTCGATATATAAGCTATATAAGTAAATTTCACAGTTCTTAACCTGTTGACCCAGTATGATAAATAAATAAATAGGTATGTAATTTAATTAGTATAATATTATGTATGAATAGTTCTTACAGTTTTTTTTTGTGGTTTAACCAACGCTTACATTATCATAATCTGTGTGTAACTTTTGATACTAAGTTTTAGTATCCTTGTTATTTTTAGCGAATTTCATTTGTCATGCACTAACGGCTAATGTCATGAACTAAATCTGTCCCCGTAGAAGCGGTAAGCACGGCGGCGCCGAAAGTGTTTTGGAATAATGACTTGCATGTCGAGAGTTTTAGGAACTTATTGTACGAGAAGTTTCCGTAATTCTGAGAGTTCTGTAATTGAGAATTTGCGGAGAACGCAAATGAGAGTTATTTCACCTGGAACACGCGGCGCTTTGGCGTTCCCATGTTGTCAAGGAATGTTTAAGTCGAGTTAAAGTTTTTTGGAGTTGGAAGAATGAGTGAGAACTAATTTGGAACATCTTTGCAGAATTCTGTGGTTTAAATAAAAAAATTAGTATGTAAAATAGTTTGGCATTAGTTAGACGCAAATGGTTTGAAATGATAATGTCACAGTAAAGTGGAAATACTGATACCTGAATTTGAACTTAAGATGTAACTTGCTTTACTGTTACATGGGGTGTGTTTCCAAATAATAGGATTCTCCAATTCTCTTGTATCTATCAAAGTTCCTAATCAAAATGTCCAATGGCTTGATGTTGATTCGCACAGGCCTCATGCCGGAAAGCAATCGACAGCGTGCTGTAGATTTAAGGCAATACTGGTAGAACAGAACAAATGAGCATGTCTCGTAGTCAGGTGCACCTTCAATACCAGAGGAGAGGTTTGTTCAAAGCCATACAAAGATTTTCATTCGTCATTTCAGACGTCAGATTCTACTGAATATTAACATGAAAATTGGTTTATTGGATGCATACCGCTTCTTATATATTTATGGCAGAGGCAAAACTGGTCTATGTCCAACATTGATACTAAAAAATTTATTGGTGTCATTCAGTATTGCTGAAGGTCTGATAAAGCTGATTTTGCGTTTCAAGTGATTGGCTTTGAAATGGCTCTGGGTAGGTTAAAATAGAGGTAAACAAAAGTTCTAAGAAAAAATAGACAAAGCCGTGGACAGTCAGCTCGTAACGAATAAAAACATTAAATTTATCTTTTAATAAAAAATATTTATTTTATTATTTACATTCAAATAACCCTTTAAATACTGCCATTGAGTAGATTGCTACTGAACATCATCCCGTCCCCATCCGCACGTCGGGTTAATAAGGCAACAATCAAAAAGACAATCACACAAATACCCGGCTGTGCCGATTCAACCGAGTCGTGCCGAATTTGATAACGGAAACATCGATAAATAAATATCTCCGGTGTTTCCGGCTACACGGTGTTCACAGTCGATCCTTCAAACTGAAACGTATTAATTAAGGGAGCTTGTCGTCGGACATGCGTGTAAATTGAAACTTTGATCGGAGATTGACGAATGCGATTTATTGCAGATGTTCATTCAATTAATTGTTTTTACGAAAGGTTCTATTAATTAATCATTCACAATTTAATATTCCATACAAATATTTTCACGATGGGTAAAACCACGCAGACAAAATCACGGGTGAAAGGCTAGTAACTAACTAAATCAATAAGTTTAACGTTTTAAACTATCATGGTTTATTACAATGTTTGAACTTGAAACGGGTAAGTATCAAACCATGCTTTAAAGGTATAAAACAATAAGTTGAATTAACGAGAAAGAGTAACCATGAATGTCTAAATCTCAAAGAAGTTAGTTTTATACACTTTTCATTTAAACGATGATAACGCTACTAAAACACGTAATAATTAAAATAATGGGCGTTAATGCAGAGACGGCGACACTAACGGCGCGTAACTCCACAGATAATAACAACTTGTAGCAAAAATCTGCAATTACTTTCAACGTAGCGAACAGTCGCCTCTACACGGTGCTTATTCCGGCCAAACCAGAGAGTATTCATAATTATAATTAAAATACTCTATTAATTTATAATCATTCGCTAAAATGTTTGTAAGGTAATTCTCGTTTAATTTTTAAACATATAAGAAAGAAAATTTAATTTTGGTAAAAATCATTTTGAATGTTCAAGCGCCAAGTCATTAAATAAATTTTGGATGTGTTAGTATTTTTTATTAATTTCAGAGGTTTATTTAGTCAGTTTTGTATTCTAGCTATGTTCCGGCAGACATTATTCATAATTTAGGAGAAGTTGATTAAATGATCAAGTTAATCACAACAATAAAACAACGTTAAAGCTAAAATTCATTTTATAACTTGGCATTATAAATCTTTTTAACAAATATTATGGACACGACAAATTTTACCGACAGGCTAAGAGTTTCCACCCATGTATGCAAGTAATTCTCCTTTTAATTCAGTTATTAGCAGAATTTACCGTCGCTACCCGCTGTTTGTTGCATACACAT
The DNA here is from genome assembly GCA_963691955.1 of Chloroclystis v-ata. NCBI lineage: Eukaryota > Metazoa > Arthropoda > Insecta > Lepidoptera > Geometridae > Chloroclystis > Chloroclystis v-ata. Next base: position 190,908 of record OY829902.1, on the reverse strand, counting down.
TGTAAATTAGGGTTGCGTAAGTAATTTGAACAACGGAACGGCGTGCGAGAACGTGAAGGTACTGGGGATCGCTCTAATTAGTTTATTATGTATTAAATGCATTATGCAAGAAGATGCAGGTTCTAAAACAAAGAAATGAATAGGCGACACGGAACATAACGTGGAATTGCATTTTGTGCATTATTGTATAAAACGTACAATACCATATTATATTATATTCTTGGTTACAACATTTGTAACCTAGTAAATAATATATATTCTTTTACATTGATAAATATTTTATAATTACACAAACAAAACGCCCAGAACTCCCGAAACAAATATTTTTTTTTTTGTAAATAAATAAAATTGGAACTATATGAACTGTAAAACAACTTAGTTCCATTAAAATCAAGGTATAATAAATACTAATTCGTTACTTAATATTGGATATAAACATTGAGTAGAATATACTTGCACACTACAAAAACAAACACAATAAAAATTTAAAACTAAAACATAGTAAGTAGGTACTCACTGAGAGTCGAGACAGTTTGCTAAAATGGAACATTCCAGAAGTTCTTGGGGGAAACTAAAGTAAATTAGCCGTCCAGCGCGTGTTGAGCCGCCGCGCGCCGCGCGTCATTGTAATGGCGCGCCAAGTCGCGGGACTCGAGGTCTTACAACTAATTACTGAAGTATCAATAATTGTATTGGAACGGTATTAGGACACACAAATTAGACCGATGTCCTACATTTATGGAATCGATAGTTGGGCAGAAAATAGGTCATTTCCATTTTCATTGAGGATTAATTTCTAAAAACACATGAACGATTATGAAGGTGTGGTTTGCAAACGACTATAGGTATTTCTAATGTTGTGTTCTATATCTATAATAAACTTATTTTCTTAATTTCTTTCTATGAATTACGCTTGATGTTGGTGATCACATAAAGTTGGTATTCGCAGAATGACGCTACTGCCCGAAGTCGACACAGTCGACAGAGACACGGTGGTGCTACTACCCGCTACTACCCTACCACATTTTTGTCCGAGAGCTGAAAATAATAAAAAAATAAATGGACTAAATTAATTTCTTACAATATTTTGACCTCCAGTTTCAAATTAAATAGCTTCTTAATAAGTATACCACAATTTCAAGTCCAAGTTCATAATTATTTCAAAGGTACTACCACCTCAACACAAGAACGAGAACTATCAGCCCAACTTTTGAATCAAAAACTTGAAGAAGCTATTCTGCCACGACTCACGACTAACATCATTGTACACAATCCATTGCGCACTGTCCACTCATATGCAGGTACAACTTGACCAATCGTTCTGCAGCAATGCTCGCGAACTGTGCTCAAGTCTCGCGTTGCCGGCTCGCTGGCAATGTTCAGATATTGTTGGGAGAATCAATAGTCTGCCGAGGCCCGAAGTTCATGCTTTGCACTAAATAAGGCAATTCAACTTCACTGGCTTTATCTTTGAGGCACTGTAAGCTCGAGGAGTTAATTTAATCTGCTATAATAGATTTGAACGATCTTACTAGAATCAGTCTTAGGTGCAATGAAATCAGCTTTTTTAGTTTAAGAAACTAAATTTCTAATTGCTTGACTTTTCTATAAAATAAGTTAGTTCAGTAGAAAAATTAAATAAAAAACGTTGGCAGACCTTCATTCCAGATTCAACTGATTTCAAAAACTAAATTTTTTGAAACAAAACATTTTGCTTTTGATTTGAGAATTTACGCAGCAACGTGGTGAGCTCGGTACGTAAATATTGTTAACTTAATATAACATGTACCTACCTTATACAACATGCAAATACTAGTTTCGTTGCGGGAATCGAATCTGCTGTACATTCAACGAAAACAATCATTATACTGTAGTGCCACGAAAACTGGAAGAATGATTACAACTGTAAAAAGTAAAATAAAGATTTTCGCCGCCTTCAGTTATCCGCCAAAGTGATTATAGATATTTTCCGCCTGCAGAAAAAAATATTCTTTAACGCCCCTGTACAAATTATGCGAATAAATTATACGCAATAGCAGCTGCAGGGACATTGTACCGGAATTTAAACCGCTTTCCTTCAAATAAAGGAATATAAGAAACACGGTGAGGTATTATGGAAATGTGTCTGGCAGACGGCTGATGCGTTGTTCAGATGTCACAAAAACCCTCTGCTTTGGAATGTAAATCATCTCCGAGTGAAATAACAAAGTAACTGGTGAAGGAAGCGGCAGTTTGTACTCTTACAGGCGACTGCTTTTTGGGAAAAAAGGGGAATCTCAGCCGTTGGTTTGGTGCTTTGCATACTACTGTAAAAATGCTACTAACTGATTTTATTTATTATTTCAATACATAATACATAACAGTAAAATTACCAATGCGCTATATCCATGACATACTATACGATTTCTAGAACTGACTATATGTATAGTAAAACCATTTTTAAACTGAACGCCCCTCCACCGAATTCTGAATTTTTTTTTTCTGTGTATTCTGTTTTTCTGTATTTCCTCTCACACGTTGAAATCATCACGGTTTTGTGGAGGGGAGTTCATTTTTAGAATGGTTTTACTATACATATATATGAAGATTTGCAGTAAAATTGACATCCAGTTTGCTGAAAACTCTGATATATCATGAAACTTAAAAAAAATAACTCATCAAATTCCTCTTGCAGCTTTCTATTTATCTATGTTAAAAATATAAAGTTACTCCGTTTCCCATTTTTAATTATTAGTACCTATGGTTAATCTCTAATACCTTGTATCAGAAAATTAGAACCTTGTCAGTTCATACATCGGGATCCATCGCGGATGGCTTCGTATTTGCATTTAGCCAGTTATGCAAATCGACTCAATTACAATGGATCTCCGCGAAATCAATGGCTTTATTAATTACGAGTATGTTCGAGTTTATTAATACTTTATGCCGAAATTCATATTCAAGTGGATGTGTGTTCCCATTGATACGCAGTCGCATGGTGGAGAGGGTTTTATGTTCGATAGGAAGGATGCAGGATCAATAAACTAGTCTTTGTTTGCTTTCTACATAAATTTTGATGGGAGATATTTTATTTACTCAGCTTTTTCATAATGTTTTAAACACTGCTGTTTCCTTATATTCTTCCAAGAACATATCTGCTTGCATACACTCATTTTTGAGGGTCCAGAAAATGATAATAATTAAGGTAACCATCCATCTTCTACATAATCTTCTCTCATCTAAAAAATATATGAGCAACAGACATAACTCTGCTCAGAGATATAATACAGCAAAATAACTTTTGCAAACAAACATGACAAACGCAATTATCTCTTACTAAGATGAAATACGAAACTGCAATCGGAACAAAACAAACTAGGCTCATGAACTGATCACACATATCTCAAGCAACAATCGCTGCAAACTTCCAGGCAGCGGAGTACTTCGAGCGAGCCGATAAGGGCGAGAGTCCCGTGAAGTAATTAACCGGGACACGGTCACACAATACTATTAAAAGTTGAGAAGTTGCTCTCATCGCAGTTCATCTCGAAGCTCAGCTTCCTCGCAATTCTAGATCATAAAGATTAATCGGGTCAGTTTTCATCAATATTCAGTATTTTTCTGATAAATCCAAAGCGCCAAGGCGATTATCATTTCAGTCGTCTGACGTCTATTGCTGAATATCCTCCCTTGATGGACGTCCGTCAATGTTCTTGGCGAACCGCGGCCTCGATTCGAAAACTGTGGGACCTTTTTGACTCTATCAATTTAATGTCTGCCCAACGTTACTCTTCAACCCGATGTTAATTTCGACAATTGGTAAAAAACCAAAATTGTCTTTACTAATAAAAGACTAGAGTGTGCCTGCAGTGTGTAATCCCAAGATTGGTGTAAAACGCTTATGGTTGCAATGACGTAGCATTGTATGAACGTCTGCATTGTCACCTCGAGAGCCTTCTAACGACGCCGCGACAAAGTTGGAGCGCTTCCAACTTCACTCGTTAAAACGAATCATTTTCTACTTATCAAATGAAAACATAACTCAGAATTGAAAATCTTAATCTAGAAATTGAAAAATTGCTGCTATTAAAAGAGAAACTGAATTTTACTATCTATCAGTTAGCAAATTTTAGAATTGCATTAGACCAGAATGTATTATTATTTGATTTTATTGGAGGTGAACACCTAATTAAACGTCAATATATTGATAATTCGTAATCATTTGAAGTGCAAAGATAGCGGGTTTACAACACTTGATTATTTATCAACTGCTTTAAATGCTTTAAATGAGGCAGTTAATTTGCCAGTAATATGAAGTATTTCCCGATAAAATTCCATTTTATTTTGACTCAACTGGAAATATTCGTCGGGCATTATTAAATTAAAATGTTGGTTGCGAATTGCTAGGATGCCTAAGCATTTAAAACTTTCAGGAAATCTGGCATTGGTGTAACAAAATACCATCAGTGATCATTTGCATCTGAGTGATCATATATCATAAATAGGATGGTAGTAAGTTGATAGAGCACACAAACGCCACTGGCCGTGTACACGGTACTATTCTTAGGGCAGCACCACACGTGAAATAAAATCTTTTTTTACGTGTAATTGGCCAATAAAGGCAGTAGCTTCACCCTGTAATCGCGCGAATGAGCCAATCACAACGATTCCCTGCAATCGGATCATCGCGCTCAATTTACCCGGCGCTTTAACTGCCGGGCCTTTCATGGCAATCACTTAATTATTGTTGAGTTACTTATACGACTGATGTTACATGTAAAATAAGATTTCCGACCCGTGCTATTGGTGAAAAGCTGTTAACACTATGATAATATTATAACACAGTGTTTTCATCATTTATATGTGATACTGATAACACTGTAAACGTTTTTTAGCCTATTTTTGTCCAAAATGTGTCTCAAGACGAATAAAAAAGCTTTCTTACTCTCTTCTTAATATCTTGAACGGAATCTATTGCGCTTTCAATCAAAATCTTGTTAAATGAGATCATGAAAGACAACGTAAACCTATATCGCAGCACTGCTATAGTAATATTTAATCTGTAACTGTACGGAGCCGAACACAAATTATAGTGGTCAGTCACTATAAAATAAAATGCCATGTAAATATTAAAAAGTTAACAATAAAGGCGTAAGCTGGACAGTTTCCCGATAACCTACCGTCGTACATTGTAAATTGATAAATTCTAACTGAATTCCGAATAAATCTGACAAAGTGAACTTCACTCGATTGAAACTCGTGGTAGTTCGGTTTGTAGTGCAGTGGTAGTTTTGTAGTGAACGTTCTATTTAAGTTGAATGGTCGATTGGTCGCGGCCAAAGCGTTCTATTCACACCAACAACGAGTACCTATACTTTCAAATGTTGAAATATAGTTTATTTTAAAAAAGTAATGTTGTCTAACTGATACAAATTGTTTTAATATAATATCGTTGATTATTATTACAAAACAGAGAGTGTATTGTTTATTTAAATTAAATCACAACATTACAGTAAGTATTACCAATACGTTATGTCTATTTAAATCTAACTTAATCACTAACTCACCTAAACACTATACTGGTGCCGATGATTATATACATTGATTTTTTATATTATTTTAATCTTTTTGATTTTTAAATAGACTAATTAATATTTTTAAAACATTTATGCATATTTTAAGCTAATCGAAGCAACTAACCACAGCTCTAATCGAGTACTTGCTCCGAGATAACGAATAGCTCAATCGACCGTATTGATGGGCCGTTAGCAATACGGCCGGAACTATCAGACCCAGCTCAATTACACAGCTCATATAGGTCTGACAGTTACAGCCGATAGCTACCTTCGAATGGGCAGCTTTTAACAGCATTAGCCGCAAACTGGTCGTAACTAGGATGTAAACATGCCCGCGGTCCACCGACGCCTGGCACTATGCCCGTCCTTGCCGACCCCACTACACTCTCAGACACAAAATCAACTTTGCTACATCGCGATAAAGTGGGCGATTACTGAAAAGAAAGGTTGGTTATCACGCGTGTCTGTTCTAAATTCAAATTCGTTTTGTGTGAAGCATTTTGTGCGTTATTCTATCGGGATAAGAGTGTAGGCGGTGGTCGTGCGGCGGCGGATGATGCAGCGATGACTGGCTAGTACACGGTAGTGGGACTAATGGCGAGGCTCAAGGGCTGTCTAGGGATGTTCTAACGCTCATTTTTTCCGCGTCCGTGAGCCAGATCCCGAACAAAAATGAAATGTTTTTAGTTTTAGATGAACTTTTATGTTGTAAGGAGCTCCCTGCGGGGTTGTTAGTCTCTCCGTTTTGTTTCAAAATTATTAGTGTGAAATGCTGTTTTGCTGCGAGTTGATAAACTTACTTTCAATTTTTCGATTAATATTATTTTGGTATCATGTTTTAATTTTTTTCAAATAAAGGTTGTACTCGTAGTTGCGCAATGTGCTAAATTTAGTCCACGGGTGTTATACTTAACACCCAAGATAAAGAATTTATTTTCAAATATGTACCTAACAATACTTTGTTACATATTTACATAATTTATCTTTCGGTATCCAAATTTAGAAATCTCAAATTCATTCCCAACCACGATTCTTAAATATTCGCTCCACATACATTTAATTCAAAGTTTTGTATATACTTACTTGTTAACCTCAGAACTTAGCTTACATTTTTAAAAGCCAAGTCTAGAGTTTAAGCTCGCGATCGCAGTTTACCAGTTAGGATTGAGACCGGATTAAACTTGCATAGAGCGGGATTGAACCGCAGGTAATTAATAATTAACCAAGTAAGGTGGGGGGTTAGCTTACAAGTCTCGGTTTGAAAGCGTTTTTCCAGAGAAACCAAGATCCATCTGTTGTGCTGATGAAAACTGATAAATTAATACCAAATAATATTGTACGCTTTAAAACACGTACTCTGACGGTAGAAGGAAACATCGTGATCGTGAGGAAACCGAGATGTTCTGAGAACATTGAATGGTGAAAATACATGTGTGCCATTCACCAACCCGTACTTGTGGTGAATTAAGGCCTAATCTCTATCTTGTCAAAAGAGAAGTCCCTGTGTCCCAACCGTGGGAACGTATATAGTTGATAATGATGATGACATCCGGAGGCCACTGCCTCGCCAAGTTTGCAATATAACGCACAGTGTTTGATTATTTCACAACCTTAGAAAGATTAAGATAGAAAAATATTTTAACCTATTTTTATATTGTTATTCGGCCTATTTTTCGGAGGCGGGGGAGGGTAGACAGAAAATGCTCTTTTATTTATTTTTGGTTCCTATGAATTTGTTACATCATTACCAAGTTCCGAAAATGGCCTCAGGGAAATTGTAACGAAGATCATTAGTGTCTAATATATAATAGTAACTACAAGTAGTTATTCAGTTAAATGGAAACCTACATGGTGGGTGGTTTTCTGTTTGTATTAATATAGACGCACAAAACATTCTTACATATTATGTTACAAACTCAAATAGTTGAAGTTTTAAAATAAATGTTATATCGATACACGACAACAATCAACGACAACGGTGTAGCCACAGCGTGTGAAATATTTTTATTAAGTTAAATTTTGATGCCATATCTAACAGAACTTGTCCTTTTATATAATATTATGTATATAATATACGGAGAAGAGTACCTGCCGCGAGGTGCCTGAGAAGTGTACCAACCATCACTAGCCGCGTAACTCGTCAAACGGATGTTTGTGAAACTGAATGTGTATCTACAACCACTGATACGTCAAGAACGAAGAACCGTATAAAGGAGACATTTGGAAATTGTTTCGTTACAATAACGGGATAAAGAATAATAGTGATAATATTTAGTAACCATGTATATTTGGAAGGTGAACTCTCGAGTATCGGGCTTCCATCTAAAAGACGAAAAAATGATTTAGTTACAGCTGTCGATTCACGGTGTTCAATCACGAACAAAATCACGATTTTAAAAGGCACTTTGTCTAAGTTAGTAAAATTCTACAACAAATATTTCTAGAGTAGTCTACGCGGACGGATTGCCTCAGTTACCCGACGAAGCCGAGTAACGGACTCTGGCTCTCAATTAACCACAAATCGGCCACGAATCGAAGCCTATCGATATAATGCTTGCATTTCTATTGACAAAGACATCGAGGCTAGAGAGAACTGTTTCGGCAATTCGGCTTGTAGTGTCCCCGACTTTGGGCAGGTTTGCTAGACTTTTAGGCGAGTTTCCCAGCGATTGGCAACGTGCTGGGAGTAAATCACTGACTTCGATTATACTCTGTTTGATGATATTGTTATAGCTTATACCTAGTAGAACTACGAATTAATTAATCAAGTTATAAAAATTAATTCTACAAACTAATTTATTAAAACTCTCACTAAATTGATTTATTTGCGTTTATATGAATGAATTTTCCTTGATAACCTTATAAACATATTAAACCAATATAAAGTTTACGTTGTATACATAATAGTATTTCGCTACTGAAATTACATTGCGTGTACTCAACTGCATTCTGTACAAATTACATCGTGAACTTGTGCTGAAATCGTGTACCTACAAAATGAACGCGTAAACTTCTGAGGAGAGAATGGGTTTCATCTCGCTTTATGATCATTACTTGAGCCTTAGGGCTTACTACATTTAGTACAATCAATAACTTATTTAAGTTATATGAGATTTAGCCTTAGACAAACAAATATTTTTTTAAATATTTATTAAATTTAAAATAATAGTAATGAAATAGCAAAACATTTTTCATTTCATATGTCGCTTACACTTTCATAATATTCAAGAGATAGCAAGATAGCCAAACATTCGTCTATATTGTTTATGAAAATGTAATCTCATAGTATGAAATCTCTGTATGTAATGCTATCGAATAATGTCCGGAGCATTAGAGCATCACCATATTTAGTTTTATATCAGAAGCAATAGTGCGAGAGCTAGTATTGATGTTTGTATATTGAGGCAAAGAAACCACCGGCTTACGTACTAGTGCGGACTTCCCAATCGGTTATCATCGATAGATTAGACTTTCTTTGAGCATGTATCGCAGCGAGAAGAAACGTCTACAGAACGTCTTGTGGTGTACAAAGTATAAACGTACACACACACGAGGGAAATCTCTAAATGAGACGAATAACCGAATAAAGGAAGCAGTTAACAAAATCCCACACAAATGCACCATAACAAGAATCGGCAGCCACTAGTGTGAACGTGACAACTACGACCGTTCTGTCAAACGAAACCAGGTGAAATGTTTTTATCTTGACTTAGGTAAATGATTCCGGAACTTACGCCAGCTCTCAGACCACTCCATGTATTGCGCTGTTTATTGTTTTCGCGAAGGTTGTGGTCTGTGATCTCAGCACGGATTTCTATGATACTGTTTTCGTTACTTTGCCAACTTATGGCACTGATAAAAGCCGAGGAATATAAGTTCAATTGGATTAGTACATAAGGTTGCTGGAGCTATAAAATTCTGTATTCGCATACGTTGGTTGGTAGATTTAACATAATTCTTGTAGTGACTATATCTCACGTTGTAGTAAACTTTGTTTTTCTCGTTTTAAAAGTATGTTTTAATAAATGTTCTTACTACAATTTGACTTAGGTAGATTAAATTTTCATCAGACAAACAAACAACAAACAGAAACACACTGTAAATCGTCGTCAAGTATTTTGTTTGATTTTTTGTATTTTGTGTGATCTGCTCGTAAGTGTCCCATTGTTCATACACAGTAACACTACACAATTATAAACACTTGCACAGGTTGAAGAAAGTGCAAGCATCTCATGGCGGGCGCAGGCGAGTAGAACAGAGGCGATAGAGCGGCCACGGAGAAGTTCACTGGGGCGGCCATAACTCTCTGCGGACGGGACATAGATCATCGCGGGCGGCGCAAGTTACACTGTAAGGGCAAAGGTGATTATAATTTATCTTTCATTACATTTTTACACACCTTTTAATTAATAGATATCAGATTGTCATCAAGGTATGCACTTGATACCCATATTGTAAGAGTGTGGAACAGCACCAACCAAACACTAGCGAAATTCTTATTCACTGGTATAATAGCAAAATCCGATATAAATAAAACTTATCAAGATTTGGTGACCTCTGAGGCGCAGCAGGAGAAGGTCCATCTGTGACGCATATGGTTGTGGGTTCGATTGGTGCCTCGGGATCAAAATTTATAGACGAACTGCGAATATTTTATTCCGGTGTTCTGAGTCGCAAGCCGACATTCGCCCACTGTGCCACAGAGGTCGTTATGTAATGTATGTAAAGTAAACTCAAGAAATTACTGTATTTGTTCCAACCAAGTGATATATTAAGATAAATCGCTTCTCTTCTCTCTTGGTCCACAAACAGCGTAACAGAGAAAATAAGTAGACACTTCAACGTTACCATTATCGTTTTGAACAACTTCTTTTTATGCGCTTTTAAGCGATTTAAGCCTCCAGCACACCGGATGCGTATTCGTACACGTAAGCGTAGACGTGCACGTACCGCTGAGTTGTAATGTATGGGAATGTATTAGACAGGACACACTGCACGCGCACGTCACGTTACGCAAGCAGTGTGTCCTGTCTAATACATTCCCATACATTACAACTCAGCGGTACGTGCACGTCTACGCTTACGTGTACGAATACGCATCCGGTGTGCTGGAGGCTTTATTCTTTAACTACTTTTAAACTTACCAGAAGCTTTTATTTTGATCATACTTGTCCAAAGATCAGATTATGGATTTTGAAACCCCGACCTACCGTTCTATTCTTAGGCACCAGACGACGAATACATGCATTATGAGAGCAATTACATAGTTAACGTTTAATAACTAGCTTACCTATCATCAAGTACTCAACAAACTTCACCCAAAGGTTAATAATTCGGCGATATATCGGTACGAAGGTCGTCGTGAGATCGGCGGGTAACTTTGCTAATATCGTGGATGTATTGTCACCATAATAAGGCTTGAGACTTCACTCTTCACACACCCTAAAGTTTACATAAGCACGTGATAATGACACCTATTTTATAAAAAGCCGTATTAGTTATTAGCATACTCGACTTTAATTCCGAAGATCGTGGGTTCGAATTAGACGCGCACCTCTAAATTTTTAATTCATACAACTCTTTTGGATAAGCTAAGTTTTCGAATGTCACAAATTTTGTTAAACTTATTCGCGTGATACTTAGCGGTCTTAGCTTCTTCTTGTCATAAAATCTGTTATTTAATAAAACTATGTACCAGTATTATTGTAATGTTTCAGTAGCCAGCTATAATGCTAGATTGAAACTTAACTGGGGTCCAATAAATTACATGAAACCCAACAGAGTTCCGTAAAGTGGAATGGAAGACACACGTTCTTGAAGCTGTTGCTAAAGTTCAAAAACTTTCTCGTTCATCATTCTTGAATCATCTTTGACTTATATGTGTATGTGTATGCGTTATTATTATTTGAGTTTATAAATATGATGTTTACCTTTGGTTTATACGAAAAATAAAGTATTGATATTCAATACCTTAAAAATCATTTTCCTCAGAAAATATGAATAATAATAAAAATCACAAATCTGCTTTTCTATTCTGCTCTCAAAAGACAAAAAATCGCACAACACTTCTTTCCTTCTTTTTATATAATTATCAAAGAATATACCGCAGACTTCTTTTAAATTTAATTCTAGGGAGAAAGCTGGAATGTGTCAAATAAATACGGAATAATAGAACGTGTCTTAATACAGTGATATCGGCACGAACTCAGTAAATTGATCTACGAGTCTGTTCGAGATGCAAGCCCTGCGCCGAGCCAGGCACGTTGGATTCTGTACATCCATATGACTCAAATAAGCCTTTTCATTACTTAGCTGTATCAATATCATTATGATAAAATACTATTAGTTTGATAAGAAGTCTTATCTAAGGTATTGTAATCACGGCGGGCTAAAACGGGCCAAAACCAACTTAATCTATATACATTAAGTTTCACAAAACTAATAATGACGTAACTACTTACTATTAAAATATATTAATTTACAAGTTTTTGGGGTTAATCGATAGCACCAATCTCTTAGTAGTCAAGTTTTACTTTCTATATACACATTGTTAGATATAAAAAAATAATTATTGGAACACATTTTATGTACCTAATGCCCACAAAACGATCAATAGACGTTTTGTGATATCATAGAAGAATATTTATCTTATAAATAGGGTAATGAATGGAAGAACTAGAAAACAAACGGTCCCTAATCTCAGTCAGGCAAAGGAGTAAAGGATGGAGAAATAAAGAGGGTTTGCTTGTTCAAAGGACGTCGCCTCACTTAGCGCCGTGCTGCTCCCAGTCACAGCTTGCAGGAGTGTCTGGTTCTATCTTGTCGATGAATAAATAATGCTTTTACAATGCATTTATATTAAATGCATTTAATACGAATAGAGAAGGTTATTATGACAATATTTTGAATGAAAATTTACTGTTTTCTTAAAGTCATAGTAACTTTAAGCTACAGCTACACAAAATTTTAAATATCCAACTAGACTCAAAAGTAATAGAAGCCGTAACAGCTACTTGCATAGACCTGATTAACCCGGCTCATTAGCCCGACTCGCACTACCCCTTTATTACTGGAGCGACCCACGATACATTACTGGAGCGGTCTGTCTCTCTGATACATTAGATGGGTTGCCGTTTAGGTACCGGTTTTAACCTTTTCAATTAAACGATAGAGGTTAAACGATCTTTTTCTCAAAATGTCTAACATCGTATCGGTAAAGTAAGGAACACCTTTCTAATCAATTATTAAAAACACAATTACGTATTTATTGTGGCGCAGCGGGCGAAGGTCCGTCTGCGACACACACGAGACGTGCGTCTGCAAATGTTTGTTACGGAACAACAATCATTAGTAGACGCACATACGGATGTATCACACAAACTACAACAACTCAGAAGACAAAGAGGAAGACCGTCACCGACCCATTAACAGACTAAGATTATAAGAGCTCATGTTTGTATACTCGTGCATGCTACTGATGGACAGTATTATGTGTATTTTAAGCATAAACTTTTTACCCCGCGACTAGTCAAAAACCACAGTTCAGCGCTCGTCTAGCACGCGAACGAACCGCAATCGCCGACAGACGCGCCCCGCCCCGCCCCGCCGCGCCCCGCCGCCGCCCCGTCGTGTCAGCAAACCGCATTGTCGGCTGACGGCGCGTTATTATCACGATTAGAAGACTCCATTGTCTAGCTGTTAAACCTTACTATTTTCAGGGAAACTTTAGTAGTAACCTTCGTAAGATTTATTTTAATGTATTTGAACACTAATTATATAATTTATTTATTGAAATATTCTTTACGGTTTAACCTATTGCACAACAATAAAATTTAATTTCACATGATAGATATATAATTAATATTTCTTACCTCTGGGCCTGATGCTCCACAATAGAACCCACTATAGATCTCAGAGGATTTGGTATAATCACCACGCTTACCAGCGGGTTGGTGATCGCAGTCATTTGCTAGCAGACTGCAGTTGTCAACTGGTTTATTAATTCTCGGTTTGTCGATACCCACAAGGAGAGGCAGAGACTATTCTTAGACCGGCACCAGACCACCACACGCTGTATACTAGATTTCACTTTATTTGAAAATTGAAAACAAAAATTATATCCGTCGCGAAGCGGGCAGTTCGTTGGGGTTAAACCTTGCCGGTATAGTGTTGTTGTCGCCCGATAAAAATCCTTCGTCGTGTGCGCCGTTCGTCCGGATTACGGCGTCTCCGCTTTATCGCTAATTAGTGCGCTGCGCCGAGCTGAAAGCGCCGCTAGCGTCCTTTATTGCACTTGCTAATCTGCCGGCGATTTTTTGAGCTTTTTATGGGATGGACATTTTGTTGCTTTATCATGCTATTAAACACCTTATTGTTCTGTGACGAAAGTTTTTAGTGTCTTGTCTGTATGATGCTGTTGCTTTGATCATGGATTCAGTAGTAATTTTTTACTTGTGAATAGGCTTGGGATCACTTAAAAAGCTTTGGGTTATACACTACGAAGTTTTCAATATTATTATCGTGTCAAAAGTGAGATACTTGGAAGAATAAGGATGATTACAAAAACAAGGCGGGTTTAATCATTAATACACAACACAACGTCTGTGTTCGAACAATGTTCTCAACGACAATAATTTGTAAAGGCCAAACTTTGAATGTAAACGCCCGTACACAACCCTCCCCGCTCCCGCTCCACATCTACGGACAGTAACTTATCAGCAGAATACGTTAACTTTGTAGATCTTTGTTCTCGTAGAAAGTTATCGATATGGAAACTTATGAAGATTTCCGACGGATAAGGAGGAGCAGTCAACAAACTATAACATTATATATCGAGAGAAAACTTTGGCTGCGAGTTGCGAGTTAGTGGAACATGCAGCGCCAACGACACCGCGGGACATTCACACCGCGGACGGGGGAGCGGGCCTTCTCACCAGGAAACATTGCTCAAAGAGACAAGTGTGGCTTAGTAAGAGGAAAATATAAAGGGCATGCGATTGTTCATACGAGTTATTAAAAGTATAAGCAAAAGACGAGCGCGTGCCTATATTCTCACCTGCAGTTCCAACTGGCTGTTCAAAGTTTTGTATATGTAGGTATATTTTTTGCTTTTGTTTTGCAATGAATGCAGCAAGCGGTGCCGGGGCTCGGATGAAATTATATAGCAATATACATTTACTCTACATATAATAATGCGGGCAAAGCCAAAAATTACAGCTAGTAGATCTTACAATCGTAATTTTTACATTATCACGCTTCCTGTGTAACTTAAGCCCACAAGACCGCGACACAATCGAGTTTGCAAGTTTATTTCATCCGATTTTATATTCCTCCATAAAGCAGTCGGTACATACATAAGTCGGCGCGGTGCTGGGTGGGTGCGGCGCGATGTAAGTGGGTTCGCTATTTGCATAATTGTGTCGACGAGCGCTGTAGGCAGCGTTTAGGATACATCTCCGTGGAGCTATGAATCTTTACTGCGAACTGACGCGTGGTTCATTCAGGTTTGGGGTTTTTTTTATTGATTGAGGCCTCGTGATACTTTTACTGCGTTTGAATGGAGGAGTATGTAAGTTTGATCAGTTTTGAATACACTTTTGTAGCGTTAAATGGTAATTGCAGAGAGGACGACACAGGATTAACTTTATATACTTTTTTAAATTATTAAAATTATTACTTTACTGAATGAACAAAATGTTATAGGTAATATTATAAAAAAACTGGACAATTCACACAGCAACATCTAGCCCCGTGGTAAGCTCAAAGCTTGTTTTACGTATTATAGTCAGGGATCCGTAGTACATGGAAATCATGTGATTACTAACAAGCTAATTTTTGGTGAGTAGCTTCGTTTCGATGAGACGTCCAAAGATATCCTATACCCAACTCTCGATTGTGGTAGCTAACAGAGATATCAAGGATTTAAAAAATCAAGGATGTAAAACTAGGATAACGGACCACGAAATTTGTAGGACAATATGTTATATCTCAAGATAATTATCTAAATTATATAAAAACATGTTTGTCCTACAAAACCTATGGTTTGATCAAAGAGTCCGCCATTTCGAAAATGTATCGAAAACGAGGTCAATTTAAATGATTACTATGATTACTAACCAGCTGATTTTTTGTTGTATACTTAATCCTAACTAATATTATAAATGCGAAAGTAACTCTGTCTGTCTGTCTGGCTGTCTGTCTGTCTGTCTGTCTGTCTGTCTGTTACGCTTTCCCGCTTAAACCTCTCAACCGATTTTGATGAAATTTGGCACATACAATCTTTAGACCCTGAGACAGAACATAGGCTACTTTTTACCGCGGAAAAATACATGCTTCGGCGGGAATATGCTTACGCGGGAAAATTCGATTTAGATAAAATTTAGTATGCAGAAGATAGTTGCAAATAAAAGTATATGGCGAGAGACTTTTTACCGCGGAAAATACATGCTTACGCGGGAAAATATATGCTTACGGGAAAATTTTATTTGGATGAAATTTAGTATGGAGATAGTTGCAAATAAAATTATATGGCGAGACGAAGTTCGCGGGGGCTGCTAGTTAATATATATAAAATCTAACGGACATATTGTCCGACAAATTTCGTGGTCCGTTATCCCGGTTTTACATCCTTGATTTTTTTAATCCTTGATATCTCTGTTAGCTACCACAATCGAGATTTGGGTATAGGATATTTTTAGTCGTCTCATCGAAACGAAGCTACTCACCAAAAACTAGCTTGTTAGTAATCACTTGATTTCCATGTACTACGGATCCCGGCCTATTATACCTAATAATAAAATAATCGTTGGCGTAAGTAATCAAGGGCCGACCTTTGTGGGACAATATTGGTTAATAAAACAATCCTTATCAGTATATTTAACCCGTAGCTAGAAAGAAAAAGCTCAAAGTGAACTAATTTTGAGCTTTCACATTTCGTACGAATTCTATTTGGTGGATTCAATTATTCCAATTTACTATAGTAGTTTTTGAAATAAGATTCAATTTACAGTTCAAAGAGCAATTTGGAACATTTCAATTCTCTAGGTAGATAGTCTTAAAGGAAGTATTTCCTTAATAGCTATAGGGTAAGTGCAATTTCCAGAGTGGTCGGTTTCTACGTGCGTTCGCAGTGAAATACGTTATGCAAATGCAACTATTATATAATTATATTACAACTTAAACGTTAGTTACAGCGACGCTTTAATTCTCTATGACTCTATGGAAATGAGTTCGTGTTTAGTCTGTGGGTGGGGCCTTGTGTCGTGTGGTCTACAATCAGAAATATGATTTATGTGTCTTGAGTAATGTACGAGTGTGTAAATTAAAGTGATTTTGATTGAGTAGTGGTTTTTGCGAGCTAAAATGCTTATTATAAATATAATATCAGACCAATCCAATTTTCCTAATATTAAATAAATAAATAATCACCGCGCTTACCGAGCGGATTGGTGATCGCAGTAGGTACCTAAGTTGGTTCAGTACACAACACAGTACACAACGATCCCGCTGCCTATCATCTGGTATATACATCCCTTAGTTGATCTGACGACCCCACGCGAAGATTGACCTCGTCGTGCCAAGGTAGCTATTATTCGTGGGAACCACGGGGCATAGCAACTTGCTATTCCTTTTTGCAATATTTCGCCAAAGACAAAAAAAATAAAGATCCGGAATGGGATAAGGATTAGCTGGAACTAAAACAACCAAACTAACTCATTTAACTTTTACCATAACCCAGCGCGCTGCAGCCGATCAAACGAATCCACTAAACAACTTTCATTTTATGTTTTTTATAGAAATGCCATCAAAGTTTGCTCTTTGGTACGGATCTTTCTAAGCACAAATAGCGTTACGGTTCGTACAAAACAATACCAGGTTCAACAAGTTAAGGACCTCCTTAAATTATTGTAGGTACCTAGTAAAGTTTTTTTGATATTATAAATAAATAAATAAATTTAAAATAAATTATTTAGTTATCCACAATCATTTTCATCTCTTTCTTCTTAGCTTGCAAAGTTAAAAGAATTCACTCAAAGCCTATTTCCCCGACGCGTGAGAAGTAGGTACAGTCGGCTCACAGACTCACGTCGTATAATTCTGTTCTATTTACAAACAGTGGCGGCACGTTCGGAGAACGGATTGCGATTTAACGCACTGAAAGAGAAAATCGCATGAAACGTACAAATAGCCCCTTCTGTGCTGTCGCTATTCTTCGGCCTTTATTCAATTGAAATTGAACACTTTTTTTACTTTACTCGCGATTATATATATTTTCACGCGGATCTACCGTGTTTTCCCAAGGAAAAATGAGGGTACCTACATATTAATTAATCCTTAAAATGAATAAATATAAATATAAATATTACTGGACAATTTTACACAGCGACATCTAGCCCCGTGGTAAGCTTGAAGCTTGTGAATAGAGTCAATTGTCGAATCTAAAAGCCAAGTTCTAGTTAGGTTAACGTAAAAATTAGATGAATAATTTAAGCACACAGTGCCATGTATATAATGTCCTATTAGTTGACCAAATAACATAAAACCAATAAGCTTCGGAGTACGATTTTGTGGACTGTGATTGGTTAATTCACAATCTACATATTTTCTCTCCAACTTAACGTCAATAAACTTAAGTTTAAGTATTATTCTTAAAAAAATTTAAATATCACCAAAACGTTCCGTGCTCATAAAGAGTATTTAAGAGCCGTTACGCAGGCTGCTGGAAGTGATCTTGTAAAGTCATTACGAAGCGAGTGCTCGCAGTTCTCATTACGACGTTCCCATCGTCATTATCACATTAAGTCATTTGGAACAGATGATCTGAATGTTATTGGCTTTGTAAACAAGATGCCATATTTTAATTAAAATAAGCATCAACGGATTATCAGCTTTAGATGTAAGTTTTAAGGTTTAGTTTCTGATGGAGTTGCGGGAAAGGTTTTAGGCTGTTTGAAGGTTGGCGGCTGTTAGTGAAATTTCATTACATTTCAGCGATCGCGATCGCAGAGCCGCGCGACGCGCACTAACGCACGTGATTATTAGATCGACAGAACCAAACTGCGATTTTATAGACATTTATTGATTATATTGGACATTGATAATGCGTCGGTGCTGCGGAAGTTAATTAAATATTTGATTTACTTCTGGCAAATTATTTAAGTATTTTGATTAGAATAAAAATATTCAATCTATTCTTCGTAACCATTTTTAGTAGATCACAGTTCCTATTATTAGTTAGTAATGTTTGTTTCATGTGCGTTTATGATTATGATGATTATGTGTTTTGTGTGACGAATAAATAAAATAAATAATATATTATGTTGTTCTAGGAGCATTTGAAGTCCGCTCAGCAAACAAGAATCCATTTATAGATCTTAAAGTAACCACGTAATATCTAGTGTGTTTCTGCAGTGAGTGGACATAAAAATCATGTAATATTGTTCCAATTTGATTATCATACTGTTTGTAATTTACGGAAATGCAAAAACTGGTGGACAGTAAAATTTCGTTGCTTCAAGCAATACTGTTAGAAGTATTCAATAGTGGTCCGTATGCCACGGAGATAAGGTCCATTAACCCGACTACTTCTTCTTGATTGTAAATTTTATTGTACCCGCAAATAATTTCGGTTTTACATCGATCATAAAACATATTTATTCATGGCAAGGAATAATAAAACTCACGTTTTTCGAATAAAAGCCGATGAAGAAATAAAACCATGTTGTACATCGACTTTATGAATGTTAATGCAACGTTATAATTTGCTTTTACGCTTCCATGAAAATGTTAACATCACTTTGCTGATAAAACAAAGTGCTTGAGATGAGTGCAGGTAATACAGTATCAGTTAGTAGTAGTTGTAAATTGGGGTTTCTGGATCACAATTAGATCCAGAAACGCCCAATTTCCATCATTCACTATTTGATTTCATGTCAGAAACGCCCAATTTCCATCATTCAATATTTGTTTTTATGTCAGAAACGCCTAATTTCCATCATTCAATATTTGTTTTTATGTCTGAAACGCCTAATTTCCATCATTCATTCATTCATGAAAACTAGAATAATCATTTCTTATACCTTATAATTTTGTATATCTTTAGTCTTTGAAATACCATCATTCAGTCCTATTTAATAATATTTTTTACCTAATTTCCATCATTCATTCATTCATGAAAACTAGAATAATCATTTCTTATACCTTATATTTTTTTATATCTTTAGTCTTTGAAATACCATCATTCAGACCTATCTTGATATATTTTGATCATTACACATAGAATTTTATATTCAAAGATACAGTTGGACATGGTCAACCACAGCCTAGCGCTCGCATTCAGAATGCGCTCTTATTTTACATCGTTCCCTTATAAGCGCGCACATTATGAATAGTGGGGCGCTCTCGGTTATTACTTAGGTCCAGTGCCGAGATATTTGCACCTCATCATTATCATCAACATTCTAGTCACATACATTTTATGAATGATCCTACACCTAAATATCAGCGTTTAAATAATTATTATGGGGTATCATAAGAATTAAAAGGGTGGTAATTAAATAAAAGAAAAACATTATAATTTGTTGAATAAGGTACCTACTTTATTAAGAGTGAATACAAACATGTTCAAATAACATCATTTCTTATATACTTCGTAAATAATATTATTAAAGTTATATTAATTTAATGCTATGGAAATAGTCTAAAATACTGATTAGTTTATTAAATTAATCTACACTTTTGGTTCGATATCGTCTTGAATTTTGGTGATCAATTCTCTCGTATCAGCATAGATATTATCAAATAATACAGTTTTTACAACATGTTGAACGCATACTTCAGCATCACAATTACAAATCTGTTGTGCAGATTTTTGAAAACTATCAGCATCATAAATTTCTATTTTGATTATTTTTACCGCATGCGTAACAGGTTTTTTGATATATTGATAAAACGTTTGTTCTGGTTTTGATCTCTTCCGAGCAAGTCCCAGTGTTTTCTGTCCGCTGCCGGTTTGTTGAGCTGGTTGATTCATGGGTATAAAATTGAAAAGGTCCTCCGTATCCTGAAATTAATCATAAAATCATTATTTATATCGTCACCCAAATAAAGCGTTTGTTGAAATCAATTGAGTGATGCTAGTAATTATTAATATAACATTAATAATGGCTTTTAATAGATACTTACCGACATTCTGCGAATATATCCACTCTCCACACTCAGATGCAAAAATGAAATGGATTTCAAGTAATAATACTGCTCTTTTATATTTTAATTTTAATACATATTTGAATAAATAAAGTTCAAAATCGAACAATTATGTTAGATATTTAGTATCTAAACAAAAATGGTATGGTGAAATTCAAACCTCAGACATTACGGTGTCTAGAATTAAACTGTTTACCTTAAATATATATCAATAAAATAAAACAAATGTCCGTCGATTCAGATTGAATAAATTGTAAGAAGACGACTCAGTAACGTAGTAAATTGTGTACCAGGCAAAGTGATGGTATGTCAATAGTATATCAATTCGAATCAATTTGCAACATAAGTTGAATTCTTATAAGGTAGCGACTAGCATTCCATTGATTCTAAACTTGCTGCGATTCGACTTGATGTTTTCATTTGACTTTACCTGCATTTTATTATTCTAAAAATTATCTCAGGAAAGTTTGTATGTGCTGATGGTTTGGTGTTAGTCACTCTTCATATAAACTATTGAATGAATTTTAATGAAACATTACAATAATTAAGATATTTTTCTGAATAACCCATAAGTTATATTTTCGTTCTACAAAAATGATAACATTTTCATATCATACCATTAGTACTTATAAGGAAAATATCAATTAATTATCGCTGTATTTAAAGACATTAAAAATTATAACAAGTATTCCAAATATTAGTGGAAGGTAAAAAGTGTAATATAGATATTTTAAAATATCATCATCGTTTGATTGATACAGTGTTGTATTACAATATTGAAAACGATGAACATAACTATCGTATTTGGATGGAATATCTGATACAGCGTTTTTAACACGCGTCCTGTCCCATATTTGGGATACCATGACGTTGATTTACCGCTATTTAAGCGCAGAGCTCCAGGAGGAAGATCACAAATCATCTTTACACGAGCTACAAGCAAGAGCTGCCCTTATCATTAACTAGAAGATTTCATCTCTAACATGTAAGTTGCTCTAAACAAATCTATTTATTTAATTATATTGTCTTAACATTCATTCATTCAACTCTGCATTCAGTCATTCGACTTTTTAATAATCAAGTAACATTCAAGTTTTTAGTTTATTCAGTCATGCGATAATTATACTATTCATTTATTTAAATAATATTAGTTATACCTACCGTCTATGTTCAAATTATGATTTGAAAATGTAGATTGATCGATTTATTAATTCTTTCTTAGAATGATAAATTACAGCAATATGCTGCAATTTTTTTACCCATGCTCACTTTAATAATTTCTAAACATGTTTAGTTGTGTTACTGTTACCATATATACTTATAAAAATTTATTTTTAGGTCCAGACAAATGGCTGATCAGATGTTCCCATCATCAGACGAATCAACAGTCAACGCTCCGATCAAAGCCATCAAAAAGAAGCGAAAAGTTGCTGAGAAGACGTTGGAGAGCCAGCCCTCGACTTCAAAGAAGATGAAGACGAAAGCTACGGCCCAAGATCTCTTCGGCACCGACAGCGATGATGACAACGATCAAGCCAACGCCACTGCTGGTAAAAAAATTTCACCAATCTACTCATACATGACACGAAGAATAGCGAACGGTTTCTCACGACAAATTGATGAACAGAAAACCGGTAGCTTTTATATAGAATTAAAAATTTATAATTCAAATGAAATTGAGCGGGTGCCGCCACTCAATCGATGGCGGCATTCCGTAATAACCATCAAAAATAAAACTGAAACGGACACCGAGTCCAGAAAGAGAAAGAGTTTAAAAATCGTCCACCTACATTTATCAGCTCTTACCAATAGTACCTACATCTCACCATTCATTTACCTAACTATTCCTATCTATGTTAAACTAAATAATAATTCACATGCATAACCTCTCTTTTTATAAAGCCAATATAAAATAAGTACTATTTCATTGTATTATATATTTTATAGGATATAGGATAATGTGTTTATTCAATCTAGTTTTAATAAAATATGCAATTCTTTCTCCAGGTTGTTTTTTTTTTCTTTTCAGTGAATCCACCTTCTACAGACTCACCATCAAGTTCCTATATAAATTGTCATGAATGTAATATTGAGTATCCTAGAAATGAATACAGATATCATAAACGATCCAATATCCATAAATCAAATGTCTATGTCTATGGAACCCTTTACCCAGTAATATTAAATCTGCTCCTTCGCTAAAAATTTTTCAAACTAGGCTTAAAAACTACTTTCTTACTGCTAAGGATTAAATCAAATTGTATGTTGTTTTTTTTTTTTTTTAATATTTAGTAAAATCATATATTTATACTTAATTATATATGTATATATAAATATAAAAATATATAAGTATATAAGTATTAATTTTATAGTATAAATAAATATATATTTATAAGTGATATTCGACTTGTATTAGTTTATTGTTATATACTTTATGTAATTAAAATTGTTTATATAATTTATGTACCTACACTACCTTTTTAAATATTTTGTACTATTTTTTTTTATTCATTATCTCCACTATGGTTGCCTGGAAGAGATCGCTCTCAGCGATAAGGCCGCCCCTTGTACGTTTAATTTAGTAATAAGTTTTCTTGAAACTCTGTTTTTATTTTAATTAAGAAGGTACAATAAAGTGTTAATCTATCTATCTATCTATCTATCAAATTGCTTGATAAAATCAGAGTTTAATCATATTTACATAATAGCTACAGCATTTAAAAACAGAATAATGTCAT
Organism: Chloroclystis v-ata; assembly: GCA_963691955.1. NCBI lineage: Eukaryota > Metazoa > Arthropoda > Insecta > Lepidoptera > Geometridae > Chloroclystis > Chloroclystis v-ata. Next base: position 167,411 of record OY829902.1, on the reverse strand, counting down.
ATCGCATAAACCCATCCATAGAAGACGAGTACCTCCTACCAGAGGCGTTCTTGGATGATAAGCGAGACGATGTCTTTAAACTGCTTGAGCTATCATTGATGAAGAATACATGTATTAAAGTTTGCTTTGAGTTGTTTGCTTATTATGTATTATTAAAATCAGGTGAGCAGCAACTAAAATCATTTAATACAAAATATGAAATTATATATAAAAGTACTGAATTTGATGAAATCTATTTGAATCTAAGAGAAACGATGAAGATGAAATTAACTGAATTTGAGCACTGTGAATCTGGTTGGTCATATGTATCGATCAGTCATTTAGAAATGAATATAAATAAGTATTCTCCCATGAGAGGTGGATCTTATATAGAACTACCCCGTGTTATTCAGAATACAAAGAGTTGTATAAATATTAATAATAATGACGAATATTGTTTTTTATGGAGCATTCTAGCAGCATTATTTCCTGTTAAAAATAATGCCTGCAGAACGAGCTCTTATCCTCATTTTAGAACTATATTTAATATAAAAGGCATGGCTTTTCCGCCATCACCCAAAGATATCCGATTATTTGAAAATAATAACAGTGATTTAAGTATAAATATTTATGGATTGGATCGGCATTACAATGTTACTGGTCCTCTATATATGACAAATTCCAGAAAGGATAAGCATATTAATTTATTGTATTATGAAACAAATAACAGAGCTCATTATTGTTTAATAAAAAACCTATTACGCTTAGTGAAACGTCAAGTTTCTCAGCATAAAGGTCAAATGTATTTATGTGAAACATGTTTGCAGTTTTATACAAGTGAAATGAAATACCGCTCACATGTTTGTTCCAAAATTATGACATTATTGCCTGAAAAAAATAGTACATTGCAGTTTAAAAATTTTGAAAGAAAACAGAAAATAAATTTTGTTATTTATGGTGACTTTGAGAGTGTTCTATACAAATTTAATGAAGTGAATTCTGACAAAAATACTATAAAAACGAAGTTACATCGACCTTCATGTTTTGCATACTATGTGTGTTGCTCACATGATAGCAATTTAAATAAATTTGTTACATATCGAGGAGTAGACTGTGTGCAAGTTTTCGTAAAAAAAATAATTGAAGAATCGAAACTAATACACAAGATCTTGTTAACAAAAAAACCCCTGAAACCCATGAATAATGAACAAAATGATAACTATCGTAATGCCACCATATGTCATATATGTAAGAGATTGTTGTTCGATGATAAAGTGCGCGATCATGATCATATTACATCCGAGTATAGAGGTGCAGCACATTCACACTGTAATTTAATTTACAGAGTTTGTGCTTTTATACCAATAGTTTTTCATAACCTATCTGGTTACGATTCCCATTTATTTATTAAAGAATTGGCAAAATATGATGGTGATATAAAAATAATTCCTAAAACTAAAGAAAAATATCTGAGTATCACAAAAATTATTGAAACCGATAAAAAACCATTACAAATTAAATTCATAGATTCATTCCAGTTTCTTAGCACAAGTATCGAAAATTTGAGTAAAAGCTTAGCTGGTAGCGATTTTAAACATTTAAGGTCACTCATGCCTGACGATAAAAGCTTTGATTTAATTCGAAGAAAAGGAATATATCCATACGAATATATAAATTCATTACAGAAATATAATGAAACAGAACTCCCTCCAAAACATTGTTTCTATAACAGTTTACAGATGAAACATTTATCAGACATTGAGTATGATCACGCGCAAACTGTCTGGAAATGCTTTAGTATAAATAATCTTGGTGAATACACCGATTTATATTTAAAGTGCGATGTTTTATTGTTATGTGATATTTTTGAAAATTTCAGAAAAATATGCTTAAACTATTATAATCTAGATCCCGTGTACTATGTAAGTTCGCCTGGTTTAAGCTGGGATGCTATGCTCCTATACACCGGTGTTCAACTGGAATTAATCCATGATTTAGAAATGTATAATATGATTGAAAAAGGAATACGTGGCGGGTTAGCACAATGCTCGCATCGTTATGCTAAAGCCAATAATATTTACCTACCACAATTTGATGATTCTAAACCTTCAACATATTTGGTATATCTTGACTGTAATAATTTATATGGTTATGCAATGACTAAAAAATTACCAATTTCAGATTTTAAATTTATGACTAGCATTGATATTGAAATTTTTGTATATTTGATATTCCTGACGATGCCGAGTACGGCTACATTTTAGAAGTTGATTTATTGTATCCCGAATATTTGCATAACTTACATAGTGACATGCCTTTTGCTCCAGAAAAATTCGTTCCCATTGGAGGAAAGACAAAAAAGTTAATTGCAAGCTTGTATGACAAGTATAATTATGTAATTCATTATATTTATTTGAAAGAATGTATTAAGCATGGTCTAGTTTTACAAAAAGTTCATAGAATACTTAAATTTCGACAAGAAAATTTTTTGAAAACTTATATAGACTTAAATACCCAATTGCGTCAATCGGCAAAGACTTCTTTCGAAAGAGATTTCTTTAAGCTTTTGAATAATTCGATATTTGGGAAAACTATAGAAAATAAACGAAAACAAGTTGACGTTAAATTGGTAACTAAGTGGAATGATACTAAGAATAGAACAAATAAAAAAATAGGTGCTGAGAAACTAATTGCCAAACCCAACTTGAACAGCATTTGCATTTTTAGCGAAGATTTTCTTGCTGTTCAGTTAAATCCTGATAAATTAGTCTTAGATAGACCAATCTATATAGGATTCACAGTACTAGAATATGCTAAGCAACACATGTATAATTTTCATTACGATTTTGTTAAAAATAAATACGGTAAAAATGTTAAACTATGTTACACTGATACTGACAGTTTGTTATATTTAATAGAAACGGAAAACTTTTACAAAGATTTAAATGAAAATTTATTTATGTTTGATACCAGTAATTTTGATCCTAATAATTCATACAATATATCTAAGGTGAATAATAAAATTCCTGGTTTGTTTAAAGATGAATTAGGTGGTGATATTATAAGCGAATTTACAGGTTTGAGAGCAAAACTGTATTGTATTAAATCATTAAATACACAGATAATCAAGGCTAAAGGAGTATCAAAGCCCATTACAAAAAATTTGAATATATCTAACTATAAGAAAGTTTTATTTAATAATATTACTTTAAAGAGTAAGATGAACATGATAAAGTCAAGTAAACATGTACTCTATTCACAGGAAGTAAATAAAATAATATTAAATAGAATAGATGATAAACGAGTTGTTCAAACTAATCAAATAGATACATTACCTTGGGGTCATTATGACTGCTTATGTTAGAAATACGATTTAACTAAACAATATTAATCTGATTGATATCAAAATGAACAAAGTTTAATGTGTAGAGCTTGTGTTAAAATGCATTATTAAACATAATAAAAGATGAAGAAAACATTTTGTTTATTATTTATTAATAATTATTTCGTCATCAAGATCATCAAATAGTATATAATATGATGTTGAATGATAATAATATTACTCAGTAAAATGACGTTGATTAAACAGCCCATTTCCTTAAACGTTAATAATATAAACTTTGAGGACACACCTAACTACATCAGGCATAGTCCTTTATTACCGAATACAATTCGATGTATAATATGTGGACCATCCAACTGTGGTAAAACAAACGTTATGATAAGCTTAGTGTTACATGAAAATGGGCTAAAATTTAAAAACTTATATCTATACTCTAAAACCTCTTTTCAACCGAAATATCGTTTTTTAAGTGAAGTGATAAAAAGAGTGCCACAAATAAAATTCTATGAGTTTAATAATGATAAAGATGTCATGGTACCAAGTGAAGCCCTAATGAATTCTATTTTTATTTTTGATGATGTTGCAACCGAGAATCAGACAAATATCCGTAATTATTTCTGTATGGGGCGACATAAACTGATAGATAGTTTTTATTTATCGCAAACTTATTCTAAAATTCCAAAGCAATTGTTACGTGACAATGCCAATCTTCTCATAATATTTAAACAAGATGATGTAAACTTAAAACATATATATGAGGAACATGTTACCCCTGATTTAAGCTGGAATAAGTTTAAAGATATGTGTAAAACAGTTTGGAGTAATCGTTACAGTTTCATCCTTATTAACAAAGAATGTTCATTAAATAATGGAAGATACAGAAAGAATTTTGACATATACTTTAAATTTGATGAAAGTTTACTATAAAAACAAATATATAATTATGAACATATGATTAGTACATTAGTATTCATTCTCTGTTTAGTGAATGTGGGTAAACAAATAAGATGGAGAAAAATATTAAAAAAGAATTAATGAAGTCTGTAGACTCCATAAAAAATAAAATTAAAGATATGAAAACTAAAGAATATGCCCTGAATTTATCATTCGACAAAATGTTAAAACCCGTCACTGACCCTCTTAAAACACTTATTGATTCCAATATTCCTATCACAGAAAGCAAGAGTGTGGAAAATAAATATTTTAATAATACTGAAAGTGACAACAATGAATCTAATGATGAGAATTCATTAACAAATTTTGAAGATTGTTGTGAATCCAACGAAGCACTTGAATCACCACCAGAAATCGATTTGTCAGATGACTTAGAAAAGTCTTTGCAGAGTCATGATGTTCATGATATTTATGGAAGAGTCAATATACCCTTTGGAATACGAAGCGAAAATAAGAAATTATGGATGGGTAATTTAGAAGTATCATTTTCCAAAACAGAAAGTTTAAATAAAAATAATACCATTTTGATTAAAATTGGTCACAGATCCTATAATTTGACGCTTGGCTTAAAAGAACTATTACTTAGAAGAAAACCTGACTTGAAATTAATATCCGACAACGACAAACTTATCTATAAAGATATACTAAACATCACAAACGCACATAAGAGAAATTTTGATGCTGATGGTCAAATAAGAGGTGACAAGGGGTTTAAGTATTGCACTATAATCAGACCACTATTTTCTGAGATATTAAATGAAAAAGCCCCCTCTAAATTTGGTGGAAACTTGCCAAAGCTCAAGAAATATAAGAAGAACACTGATTTAGTTTATTGGGATGACCCTAATGAATTGGTGGAGAGGTTGAAATTATTAGTTGCATCAAGAGATGCTGGCAACACACACCATGATAATGAAATTTTATCGATTATTGAAGAATTAAAGGAAGCTAATATTATTAAAGAATAAATAGATAGAGTAGTGCATTGATTATTCAGTATCTCATGTAACTTGTCAGGGTATTAATATAAAATTACTTTAATACTATAAGCATGAGTAAAGCTGACGTTGTTAACGAAATTCATAAAAATGTTAGAAAGAATTTTTTACGAAGACATGTTATCATGAAGGATATAGATGATCTATGGCAAGCGGATTTAATTGATATGCAATCTATTTCAAAAGATAATAAACATTTTAGATTTATTCTCGCTGTTATTGATACATTTTCAAAATTTGCTTGGGCCTTCCCATTAAAATCTAAGACTAAAGATGTTGTCAGTAAAACTTTCAAGACACTCTTAAGCAATGGACGTGTGCCTCAAAACCTACAAACGGATAATGGGACCGAATTTTATAATAGTTCATTTAAAATACTTATGAAATCTTATCATATTAATCATTATTCAACATTTTCTACAAAAAAGGCTTCAATCGTTGAGAGATTTATACGAACACTGAAGTCTAAACTTTATAAAGAATTTAGTTTAAAAGTAAATTATAAGTGGGTGGATAATACTCTATTTAATGTTGTTAATGAGTATAACCATACACATCATAGAACAATCGATGAAATTCCTGCAAATGTAAATAGTAAAAATAAAATGCGCATACTGAAAAGATATTTAAGTTTGATAAAAAATGTTAAGATAAAAAGTAAATTTAAAATAGATGACTATGTGCGTATTAGCAAGTATAAGGGAACTTTTGAAAAAGGATATACGCCTAACTGGTCAACAGAAATATTTAAAATAATAAAAATACAGAATACAACTCCTGTAACATATTTAATTGAAGATACTACTAGAGGTCGACCTATATTAGGTGCATTTTATGCACAAGAACTTCAAAAAACAAGGTTTCCCGATGTATATCTAGTAGAAAAAGTATTACGACGCAAAGGAAACTTAGTTCTAGTGAAATGGCTAGGTTTACCTTCATCTGAGAACAGTTGGATTCATAAAACAAACAAGCTGTAACAATTGTTAAGTTCACATCAAATCGTAGGAGTTAATGAGCTATTCAATACTATTTATTAACCGATTTATCTATTTCTCTTCATTCTTATAATGTGTATTGGAGAGTTCGGTCTACTTAATTGGTTAAATAATAATTTACCGTTTGAGTTACATTTACCAGGCTACAATTACTGTGGACCCGGTACAAAATTAATTAAAAGGCTTAGACGTGGAGATAAAAGTTTCAATAAATTAGACGAATATTGCAAGGAGCACGATATTGCATATCACAAATCTTCGAACTTAGAAGAACGGCATAAAGCCGATTTACTTTTGTTAAAAATGGCTAAAGAAAGAGCAATTGCCTTAGATGCCAGTCGAGGTGAAAAAATTGCAGCCCGTTTAGTACGCTGTGCTATGGCAGCAAAACTTAAAACAGGCTCTGGTCTTAAGAAATGTAGCAACCAGGGTTCTCAAAAGAATACAACTGGAAAAGGTTTATTAAAAAAATTTAAAAGTGTAATTACAAAAACGAAAAAACAAATTAAAAAAATTAATCCGAAATGCAAGAAAACAGCAATTAAATTAGCTATGGCTGCTGTCAGAGAATTAGCTGATAATACATCCATTCAACTTCCGCGGGTTATCCCTGTACCGAAAACTGGTGGAGTGCTCCCGCTCATTCCCATATTTGCGGGGTTATCTGCAGCTGGAGCTCTAGCAGGTGGTGCAGCTGGTATCGCTAAAACCATAAATGAATTCAAGATGGCAAAAAAAATATTTGATGAGTCGAGAAGACATAATGAAAAAATGGAAGCGCTTTGTATAGGTAAAGGACTTCAACTTAAACCACATAAAGATGGTCTTGGGATTTTCTTATCCAAGGAAAAAAACTAAGATATCGGCTACCCAATCGAGCTTTATCTAATTTAGACATTTTAAAGTATGGAAATAGTATTCCGTATTTCAGAGGTGTCTTTATGAGAGATGAACTCCCTAAGTACCCTTTAGAAAAAGAATGTGGAGTAATAAATTTAGATAGCTCTAAAAACCCTGGCTCTCATTGGGTAGCCTACGCAAAATATAATGATTATATCGAGTATTTTGATAGTTATGGAAATCTTAAACCACCAAAGGAGTTCATCAAATATGTAGGTACCAAAGTGAACTACAATTATGAAAACATGCAACGTGACCATCCCTATAATTGCGGACATCTTTGTTTAAACTTCTTAAAGAAGTTTTGGTGTAGAGAAGTAATAAAACAACTGTGATCTTTTATTATAGTCCAGTATATAAGCATGTCTTATACGATTACCATCTCTGGATATAAATCAGAATTAGTTACACACTTTCAGCCTGCACTTCATTTGTCTGATAAATATGAGTGTGGTTTATTGTACTTTTCAGTATTGAATTCAAGATCAGATATTCCTATTAAAACTGATCTCTCTGTTATCAAAATCGAATGTGATTTAGTGCACGGCTCATTCTGCAATGGATTATCAACACATTTTATTCATGAATTTGTGAATGATACTACTTTAGGCTACCGTTTTTTGGAGATACCACAAAACGTTATTTATTTCCCAGTGAATAAAAATATAGTGTCATCCATATCTCTTAAGATTCAAAATCATCTTGGTCGGTGTATAAATATTAAAGGAGAACATATTGAAATACGTCTTCATTTAAGAAAAATAAAATGATAGTATATTATAAAACCCGTCGAGTGGAAAAAAGTGGGATTATTCGTTCTACAATCTCTAAGGTAGCCGGACGTAAAATTAAGAAATTGACTCGAGCAAATAAAGATTTCCTCAGAGCTATTGGTTTTAAAATATGAATATGCTGCAAATTACTGAATTACCGCACTTCGACAGTTCGATTGAAAGTTATGAAACACATTCATATAATCCCTATAATAACAGCTTTAGAGAAAATGATGAAATCAGAATTCCCATACATCAACAAGACATATATGTGCTACCTTCAGCCAGTGCAATTTACATTGAAGGTAAAGCAAAGATTTTTGGTAAAGATGGACATCAAATCAAGAAAAATATTACATTCACAAATAATCCTGTAATGTATTTGTTTCAAGACATTAGGTATGAAATAAATGGTATTGAAATAGATCGTATAAAAAATTCGGGAATCACATCAACAATAAAATCATACATTTCATTAAATGAGGCAGAAAGTAAAGTGGCAGCCTTATGGGGTTGGAACTTATCAGGATTCCTTACTGATGGGAGTTTTAGTGCTGTATTGCCGTTAAACAAGGTTTTAGGGTTCGCAGAAGATTACAATAAAATTGTGATAAACTGTAAGCATGAACTAATTTTGACTAGAAGCAACTCTAACCTAAACAGTGTTGTTCTTACTGATGCAGAGGTTACTCATTTTCAAATAGATGTACAGAGAGTTCAATGGAGGGTACCACATATTAAAGTATCAGATCGAGAGCGATTAACGCTTTTAAAACATTTAGAAAAAGATAAACCTATTCAGATGGCTTTTAGAAATTGGGATTTATATGAGTATCCCTTACTCCCTAAAACAACAAAGCATTCATGGTCGGTAAAAACTGCTTCACAACTGGAAAAGCCTAGATATGTTATATTTTGCTTGCAAACTAATAGAAGAAATAATAAAATTAAAGACAGTTCACAATTTGATCATTGTGATATAACCAATGTTACTCTCTTTTTGAATTCGCAATATTTTCCCTATGAACCTTTGAGCTTAAACTTTTCCGAGAACAAGTACAGTATATTATATGAAATGTATGTAAAATTTCGTCAGTCGTATTACAACAGTCCTGTAGACCCATTGCTTGATCTACACGGTTTTAAAGAAAAAGCTCCTTTTTTTATTTTAGACTGTTCAAGACAAAACGATAGTCTAAAAACGGGTCCTGTAGATGTAAGGCTTGAAGTTGAATGTTCCACACCATTTCCGGATAAAACAACGGCATATTGTTTGATTATAAACGATAGAATTGTGGAGTACAAACCTCTAAGCAACATTGTGCGCAGGTTATCATGATTGCTGTTGTTGATATTCAAGGCTTTAAAACAGATACAAATGAATTTATCATAAAAGAAATCGCTATATTGTACAATCAAAAAATACAAGTATATTTATTTAAAGCTCCATTTCAATATAAAAATTTAACGGAAACAGAGAAAAAACAAGTAAATTGGATTGAACGTAACAGAAAAATCAAATGGGGTGAAGGATTTATACCTTATTCTAGTTACCAGACTTTGGTGACAGCTATCTTGAGAGATAAAGAAGTTTATGTTAAAGGTTCTGAAAAAGTGTTGTGGTTAAAGCGTATTTTAAGAAATAAAAATATTAATATCTGTAATTTAGAAGAAAGTGGTTGTTCTAGTCTGATAAGTCTATATGATCAATATAAATATTCTCAAGATATTTATCATTGTCATTATCATGATTCTGTATGTGCTTTAAAAAATGTATTGTGTTTGAATAAATGGTGTATTGATAATAAACTTTTTATAAAATAAAACAAAGATATACTTATTATTGCTTTAAACGAGCTTTCTACCTTTCCCACCTGCTTAAATCAAGACTATAAAGTGGCTTGCGAACATTTAACCGAGTCATTAGACACATACAATTATTTGTGTAAAGAGCTATTTTTATAAATAGAATATAATATGATTCAAACTGGATATAAACCTCGATATGACCTCTATAATACTTATAAAATGCGTCAAGTTTCCTTTGATAATTACTGGGGAGCAAATAATGTAAGAAGATTAGTAATGGAAATGGTTGATGCTGGATTTTTTTATTTTGGAACTAATCCAAATGATAAGGCAGCATGTTTTTCATGTGGAGGAATTATTGAAGATTGGGAAATGTATAATGATCCTTGGATGCAGCATGCTATAAATTTTCCTCAGTGTCTTTATTTAAATGCAGTGAAAGGGGGAGAATATATTATAAGTTGTCAAAGCATGGTGAATGCATAAATTGGGATATTACAAAATACATAATAACTGATTGAATAAGGGTACAGATCAGATCAGCTATAAATTTAAGATGGTAGCAGTTTATAGACTGACATATCTGATATATCAGATCAGGACAGATCGGAATGATATGAAGAGAACTGAAAACAGAACTATTGAATGATGGCTGAAATTGGGCGTTTCTGAATCTAGTATAGTGAATGATGGAAATTGGGCGTTTCTGAATCTAGTATAGTGAATGATGGAAATTGGGCGTTTCTGGATCTAATTGTGATCCAGAAACCCCAATTTACAACTACTTCAGTTTGTACACTTTTACTGCGCACGTTATGTGTGAGTTACCTAGAGTAATTGTTCTAAACCGAAATTCAATCTAAATAATTATAATATTTTACTCGAAGAATTTGACCCAATATCAGTATAATGTAGAAGTCCTAATTTATTAGTAATTTGATATTTGATTAGTTGGCGCGGGTCAAAGTCGTTCTAACACCGGCACCGGTCGACATTATAAATTATAATATATTTATAAATATTGCTGGACAATTCACACAGCGACGTCTAGCCCCGTGATAAGCTATAAAATTCATTAAGGTAATTAGTAAGAATTTATTATGTTGAATGTAAAGTAAAATTTCAAAAAAAAATTGAAAATTAAGTACCTAAGGCCCATTTTATTTGTGTCCAATGTTTCATGGCGACAAATAATGAGATAATTTCTTAATATATATAAAATGTATTTTAAATGTATTATCGACAGACATCTATTCTTGGACCAAGAATATGCACTATATAATATTATGTCTGTCGATTTGCGGACATGAATAAAACATCATTATATTGTCAGCGCAGACCTGCAGTACAAGCAAGTCGATTCAAGACGATCTATCATTCAAATACAATTAAACCCGCCATGAATGAGTGAGTAATTGTTATGGCTCGGAAGTGACGTAACTCATTTTCCCAAAATTCACCTAAACAGGGGGGAGAATAGGAGCTGGCAATATTTCGCCGCCGTGTTGCGGTAGACAGCTGGCCACTCCATCTTGTTTCTTTATTCGAGTTGGGAAGTTAATCAGTGTTGCCGGATTGATACAAGTTTGCCAATACGGCGTCGACGGTGCAACTTTTGAAATATTGGACGCGGTGGCACGTGTTTCTTAACTTCACAATTTTATCCCAAAATTGACGTGGCGTGGACAAGACATAGTGTAGTTTTTGAGACTTTCTAGACCAGTTTCAATGAATAAGTAGGTAATAATAGTGTATTGCGAATAAATTTATGTTTTGACTTATAGTTTATTTAAATCAAGAACGAAGAATTTACTTAACACCTTAATCAATTTCTTTATCTTAAAAGTGAAAGTTTTTAAGCAAGTGTCGTATTTATGCACCTAGAATTTTGCCCTGAACTTATACAGAGAATATAAGTAGGTACATACCTCTTGTGTTCTGTGATAAAATGACCGACAAAAAAAATGGAACTGGGCGGCCGATTACAACAAATATAATAGTGCGTCATAACACTGACACAGTTGGCAGGCTCTTTGGCATAAACAACCACTCTGTAAGCCATATTCGGTACAGCAGCTATACCTACTAGTTAGAACATCGGAGACTATTTCAAGCGACTTAATTACCCCAAGACACGCATTTTTTCAACAATTTCCGGCGGAAGCGCCACGAAGACATCCGGTTTCTTTTTACTGAGCATTTATAATTAAAATCGAATGTAGCGAAATTAAAGTTACAAATTGAAGTCGAAAGTTATCACTTTCGAAAGCTCAAACCATTATAATACGTGAGTTCTACCTCGTCTATTATAATGAATTATGCATCTGCTTCTCTTTGCGGTAGTTTAATATTCATCGCCGGCTGTACGCGCAGCTCACGGGCGCGTGTTTACGACCGCCCAGCGATGTAAAGCGCAGCGAGCCTCGATGAATTACTAACGCACCCCGTGATCGCGTATTACAGAAAATTTATCGAGTTTGTATGCAATGCACTTTGCCTTTGGCTTAGGATTTAGCAATCGTTGGAGAGGAATAAATATAGCTTAGGATCGGACTTAGATCGCAAGCAAACAGTTATATTAGGGAAAATCCGAGCCCCGAGCGAGTTTATCCTTGCTATTTCAATCGTAAAGTAAATTAGATTACGGTATACAGAATTTACTATGCAAACTGTACAAATCAGTTGAATCAACCTTAAGATAGTATTACCTCGTCTCTTTCCGTGACTGTCTTCACAGCGACTAAAGCCTTTCTAACAATGAAGAATTGCTAGTGTATTTAACCTTGTATAGGTACTAGAAGATAAGTAGCAGCTATGTTAACTTACTGCAATCATCTAGCAGCTTGTTAAAATTATTTGTTCTATTGGGGAGACCCGTGCCATAATAAGGTTCATGTATCTAATGATGATAATAATACAGGTTTCGAACAATAACTATCTTTTCGAATTCTAGTCATACGATTTCGGATTTCAGGTCTCTAAATTGGTGCTACCCCATTTGGCCATAATTGGAATTTGGAACATGAACAATGTCTAGAAATGTTCGTGAGAATTTATTTAGGCGTTGTCCTGCGTGAAAACGCCAACTTTCATTATGTCATGTAATATTTTGTAAAGCGTTCGTATATTCTGCAGAGAATCTAACTAAAAAAGCTGAACGAGCGCGACCAGGATGCGCTTTTATCCGACCTGGACATCGGAAACCTCCCCGAGGAGCGTGGTGAGAGCGTACTGCATGCCGTCACCGTGCTGGCCGCCAAGCTGGGCGTTCCGCTAGAAGAGCGTGACGTGGTGTTTGCGGAGCGGGTCGGCGCGCCGCGGGGCGAGGGGCCGGAGGGGGCCTCGCCGCGCGCGCGCCGTGTCGTGGTGCGGCTGGCGCGCCGAGACCTCCGCGACCGTCTGCTGCAGGCGGCGCGCGTGCGCCGGACTCTGACCGCCGCTGACGCCGGCCGGGACGCGTCCGCCGCGTCTCGCATCTATGTGAACGAGCGGCTGACGCGTGCAAACCGCCAGCTGTTCCATCACGTGCGGGAGGAGTGCCGCAGAGCGCAGTGGCGTTTCTCGTGGACGAAGCGGGGGCGTGTGTACGCCAGGGAGGCTGAGGGGAAGCCGGCCTATCCTCTGCGTTCCGAGGCCGACATCATGCGGGTTTTTGGCTCGATAAAAGTTTAATCTGCCTCTTCATGTCTGAAAATAGTTTTAATTTATCATTTCTAATTTTGAACAAAGCACTTATTTTGTATTATGTAAAATTAAATTACCTTGTTTTTCTTCAATGGGTAGGGTATATTTTGTCTTCTCAATTACTTCAGTGGCAACTAGAAAATAATTTATTTATAATTCTCAGCATGTCAACATTACAGTATAAAATATGTTTATCTATACTTATTTATGTAACACAATACATTATTTATATATTACAATATCTACATTTATATACTTATGATCTTACAATTTTACTGAAATACCATGGACTCTCTAGTACAATATTAACCCGAACAGACTACTATTCTAACCAAATTGTAAATAACTCAAGATATTATCACAGTTTACAAAACTTTCTCTAAAGCATTTGAAAGTTGGTCTATTTAATGCGGGATCACTAGGCACAGGTCAGGACGAATTTTTGGTGGCAGTGGATGAGCTCTGCCCTGATATCCTTGCTATTAATGAAACCTGGATTGGACATGGTCAAGATATGAAAGCACCAAAATTGAGCGACTACCGTTTCATTAACAAGCCCAGAAATAGTAGTATTAAGGGAGGCAGAGGTGGTGGGGTGGGCTTCTATATTCGTAGAGGTATAAATGCTAGAATCTGTGCATACCCGGATGTAGCCTCAGTTGAGCAACTATGGTTGCGCTTAAATATGTTGGGAAAAACTATAATTGTGGGCACTGCTTATAGAGCTCCATGGCAGGATACACCTTCCTTCCTAAGTGCTCTTACTGACTCTATAACATCCTTTGCTAATAGTGATCACATCATACTGGTTGGGGATTTTAACATAAATCTTATGAATTCCAAAAATGACAACAAGTTAAAATTACTAGAGCAATTTTTACACTGTCTACAACTAAAGCAGGTCATTGATGTACCCACCCACCTTAATGTACTCAATGAACTAACACTAATAGATATTGTCTGTTCGGATATAAGGGTACGTGGAGTAAAGATAAAACATACTCCTGATCTTGGAAGGCATGCAATGCTGACGGTAGAATTCCACATAAAAAAGGAGAAAGAGATTCCACGTGTGGTTACCTATCGGCCACTAAAGAACATTATTCCTGAATTCTTCGAAAATGACCTCAACTCAATTCCATGGAATGCACCGTTCAGTAATGTAAATGAACTTACATCCACTTTCACCCTGTTCATCAACCAACTATTTGACCTCCATGCGCCTATAGTAACTAAAATGTTTAAAAGTTCTCCCCACCCTTGGATTACAGAAACTGTTAAGACTATGATGAGAATAAGGGATGACTATCACAATAAGTTAAAAAAGCAAAAGACACACAAAGACTGCTATAAATTTATGAAGTCCTTAGTTATCTCTGCAATAGCTAATGATAAGCAGGCTTATATTACACAAAAGATTAATAACAATATTAAAAACCCAAAAACGTTATGGAGGAACTTGAAGAGTAATATAGTACCAAGTAAAAAGCAGTCAGTTGAACTCCCTCAGCATTTCAATGATCCCGATGCCCTGAACCATCATTTCTTAAATGTGCCTGGCTCAGACCAAACTCAGATTTCACAACTTACATACTATGAATACAATAGACATGGTGCTCACACTTTTTCTCTTCAACCAGTTAAAGAAGACTCTGTCCTAAAAGCCATTAAGAGCATCAAATCAAATGCTCTTGGTATTGATGGAATATCAATAGAAATGCTGAAACTGACTTTACCCCAGACTCTCACCGCAATTACTAGCATAATAAATGCATCCATTACACAGGGTGTTTTCCCAGACCTTTGGAAAGCTGCAGTGGTTAAACCTATTCCGAAAAACTCACAACCTTCTACATTTAGCGACATTAGGCCAATCAGTCTGTTACCCTGCATCTCAAAGGTACTTGAGAAGATTGTCTGTTCGCAGATGACAAAGTATCTTGAGGACAATGGAATACTTCCTCCTAATCAGTCTGGCTTTCGCAAGGGCTATAGTACATCCACTGCCCTTTCTGATGTAGTAGATAGTCTGTTGTCTTCGAAGGATTCAGGCAAATGCAGCATACTCGTGCTGTTGGACTTCTCCAGGGCCTTCGATTCCATAAATATTCCGCTTCTCCTATCTAAGCTCTCATACTATGGCTTTGAAACATTGACAGTCAAATGGTTTTCTAGTTACTTGGATAAAAGGACACAGTGTGTTGAATTGCAGTCTCCTAGTGGAAAACCCATCAGATCCTCTCCTCGTCCAGTTCCTCGTGGCGTCCCGCAGGGTTCGGTTCTCGGACCGGTCCTGTTTGTACTGTACTGTGCTGATATTATAGAAAAGATAAAATACAGCCAATACCACCTATATGCAGATGACCTCCAACTCATACTTCCTTTCTCCCCTCTTGATTATGTAAATGTTGTTTCTCAGATCAATAGTGACTTAGATAATATTCACCAATGGGCTTGCAGTAATTCCTTAATCCTTAATCCCAAAAAATCCAAGTACATGATTTTCGGTACAAAGAAAATGCTCCAGATAGTAAATAATTGTAACATAAGCATCACAGTAAATGGTGAATCTGTTGAATATGTTGCCGAAGCTAGAAATCTAGGTTTAACTATGGACAGTCACCTACATTTTGAATCTCACATAGCTGACACTGTTCGCCAATCATTCTACCGCTTAAAACTTTTATATAAAATCCGTCCGTACTTGAGTGAAGAAGTCAGAATTTTGCTGTGTGAATCTTTGGTTTTGTCTAGACTGAACTATTGTGACACAGTGTACGGGCCATGCTTACTAGTCAGAACAGAGCAACTCATACAGAGAGTGCAAAATGCCTGTGCACGTTTTTGTTTTCATGTACCTCCTAGATCCCACGTCACTCCCTTTTTAAACTCATCAAACATGCTGAAAATGAAGGCTCGTCGAGATTTACACTTGGCCACACTTCTCTTTGGTCTTATTAAGAGTAAAACACCCAGGTACCTGTACAATAAGTTACAGTGGTCCAGTGATTGTTCACGTTATCCAAAGCGCACTTTTTCCCGTCTTGTCTTACGGACTCCAACGCACAAGTCCATGGCCTTCCGTGGTTCTTTTAGATACGCTGCTAGTCGATGCTGGAATGGAATCCCTCCCCCGCTACGTAGCCTGAAAGAAGTTGGCACTTTTAGAGCAAGGCTCAAAAAGGAGCTTTTGCTCGAACAAAAATCACAATAAGATTTGTGTACTTACTTGTGTATCTACTCCTGCTGTACTTTTAGTTTTCCAATACATCAATTACACTGTCTATATTTATCTGTTTATATAAAATTGGATTTTTTAATATATTTTATACATTACATATTTTTAGTTTTTACACCATCCTGGTAAGGTTACAAAAATAATCGTGGTGCCACGTTTGCAAGTTTTTTTTAATCAAGCAAAAGCAACCATACTAGCAAGCTGTCAGTGTTGCCAGCATTAACCATATACACCTCAATGTGACAATATATTTATGTATTGTGTTTTTCACAATTTAAGGCTCAACTATTTAATTACATTTTAATAAATAAATTCCTTATATAATAAGTATTCTACATATTTATACATTGCCTTTCAATTATGTGTTACCTTCCTATTTCACCTACATTCACTACTTTATTGTATTTACATTTATTTATACATTAATATTTTCTTTCTCCTGCCCTAACTATTTAAATATATTATTTACACACACACACACACTAGCTGACTCATCTATCTGAAGTATATTTCCAGCTAAAAAGGGTTTAGTCTGAAAACCAGCGTTACCCTGTATTCTTTACAGGGTAACACAATAGCTGAGACTAAACCCATTTTGGCACAGGCACACTGGAGTGCAAACAATTAAAAAAAAAAATGTTTTTAAAGGTTAAGCTATATTTTTTTGTTCTCTTTCATTTTGTACCTTTTTGTTTGTTTTTTTTATTTATAAGTATTTTTGTGTTTTTTATTTTATTGTCCTTGTTTGTACCAGTGTGTTTTGTGTCAAAATAAACGTCTTTTTATTTATTTATTTTATTTATTTATTTAAAAGGAGTAGCCACAATTGTCCTTACTCTGCAAAAAATAGTCTTATTACATGATCGCTGATCACAAGTGATAATGAATGCCGTGTGTGTGCCGTGTTTACGACGAGGGCGAAAATACTAGTAATAACAAATTTTGATTGTGTTTTGTTTTAGTTACCTGTCCAGAACGTAGAAAGAATTTTCTTCAATTGGGTCTATTCTGGCTCTTACCTACTAGTAAATAAAAAGAGATTTTGAAGTATACTACTTTAAACATAACATAATATTATAATTGCTTAAACTATTATGCGTCTCGGCTACTTTTGGTTTCCTACTCAAAGGTTCGTGCTCCATTCTGTCAGCTCGCTCCATTAACGCTCGCCACTCGCGTCAAATTGATGGCAGCGATGCAGCGCTGGATGAGCTCGCTGCACGAACACGTTAACGGCTACATTATCAAATAAATAGGTAAACGAAATTTATATTTTATAAGATTCCCGACTGGTTTTAAATAGCATTTGTAGGTATTTGTATATACTGAAACCGTTACACAATTCTTCTAACAATTCACTGACCCCCTAAATTTGTCAAAAATAGTCTATTGTTTCGCAATATTGTAATTAATTAAGGTTAAATTAAGCTTTAGATACTAAAGAGGAAATCTTAATTCTTTTTAAGATAAGACCTAGCCTGCGGTTAAATCGTAAAGAGGTCACAAATTATTTGTTATAGTTAGTTCACTAAAAAAATCTCATTATATTGAATGAAAATTAATTGCATCTTTGAAATCTATAGATAGATAGATAGATCATTTATTGTCATACAAGAAAACACTTAAAACAAATACATTCTTATATACTATTTCAGTGTACAAGTATGACTCGTCAAATTTTTTACAATTATTATCTGGTAATTTTTATTAAATGAATATCAATATTATTAAATTATTATTTAAAAAATAATAATATTTACAAATTTGGCTGTATAGAATTTATGTACAATTTATATAATTTGCCTCGTAATCATTTCAATAATTTATTTCCATAAAAGCTGGAATTAAAAACCGCTTCTATATAAGTTTATTATTAAAGCTCTTAAATGCAGAATTTTTTAGTGTTTTCAAACATTTACGAGTATCTCCAAGACTAGCAAGTCGCCTGGGCGTCGTCACGTCCGCGGCTCATCGCGACAAGGTTCCATCGTCACCCAGCACCAAGCTCTATGAGGACTTATGAAACTATAACATACTCCTCACTGCAAACTGAACCTTCACCCCTCCCACTACGGTCAAAACTATATCGCAAACTACCAAGACTATCTTAGCACTAAAACGTTCTGTAAGTCTTTGGAATAAGACTCAGTTCTACCAGGATTTGTGACAGTTACTAACATTATTAAACATTAACTAACATTGTTTAACATTTCATTTCTCTGGCATGTGTTGTAAGAATCTACAATGTTGTAACATTTAAAAGAAATACTATCGCGAACAGTTGGTTTTACTTTAGGTCATAAATTGTGGTAAAAAACTAATAATTTTCGTTGGCGCGTTCCGGTCCAAAATTTTTCGGTATAAATCCCAAAAGATTCGTTACAAAGAGTTTCATTTGCATCTGAACTGTGGAAAAGATCTCTCTGCGTTAGGCCACGAAACCAGCGGAACAATTGTAATGTTCGATGTCTCTGCGTTAGGCCACGAATGTTATTTGAAAGGCCGTGAGTCCGTCATGCGCTGTACCATCATGCCAAATTGGCTGAGAATTGGGCATGATATAATTTATTAATGGTTTATCATATCTTGTAATAGTACTTACCTACGAATGACCCAGAAAGAAATGCATTGAAATTCTATAAAATTCAAGAGCTAATATTGAATACTTGACTATTATTAGGTACTACGTGTATCGTCTATCGCGCAGCGGGTGAAGGTCCGCCTGCGTCGCAAGAAGTTGCGGGTTCGATACCCTTCATCGGGACAAAAAAATTTACGATCTGCAAATATTTGTTCTGAGTGTCTGGGTGTTGTAAATATTGTAATACATATTATATTTGGTGAAGGCGGTTGGCTCGCGGTGGATGCAGGCTGCGAACGACTGTAATTGATGCGAACTCATATAGGGAGGCATTATGTCCAGCAGTGGACGTCCAATGGCTGAGGTGATGATGATGATGATAATTATGTTGCTGTGTCAATTGTCTAGCAATAATTGTTTATTTAGTAAATATAGTTTTATTCCTTTATCCTATATCTTATGGTATTTATTTATTTTATTTATTTATTTATTAAAGGATCACCAACAGAATACATATCAAACATTTACAGCACAGTATATAAAGGTAATTATTCTAATATATATCCTAATAACAGGTGAACACAAACTACTACAATAAGGGTATTGTCATGGTAAACTATATAATAATAAAGATATTAAAATTTGTTTTTAGAAAATAAAGTAATGGTATGATATATAAAGAATAATATCTCTGAATTTTGATGAAATGATAACTCAAAAAAACCTAAACGAAAATATCTGATGCCCTATTGGTAAATTAGCATTCACGTTTGTTGAACGAGTATGTTGAGGCGAGTTAGGAGTTCAAAGCAGAGGAAGGTATAACTCGGATATGCTTAGTTATTCCGGACAGGAAAAGCAACACGAGCTTGAATAATAATGATCTAGGTATATGTTACTAACTTAACAATAATTAAGTCTAACTAATTGAACTTAATTTGAACTATTTTTCTTCTTTATGTTTAGCGTTATAATTTCTTTACTAAATAGTTACTGGCACATTCATTCTAAGCTTTTGGGTTTTTACATCTAAAACAAATTGAAATAATAAAGGAAGGCCTATGTTAAGTAGAGGACCAATGGCTAAATGTTCGCTCCTTCACGAAGTATCATCGGGTCTCGACTCCACGCCAAGAAGCCGCCTTCAAAAGCTTCGCTGTGGTTGTTGACACGTCAGTCTATGCTCTACTACAAAGTTGTTTTACCAATTACATTTATTTTTATTTTTTTAATTTTATGTATCGGTCGAATTAGGGCTCAGCTTGTAGCAGCTTTCGTGGCCACAACCCGCCTTCCCCAGATTTATTAAGGCAATTAAACTTGGAGAGAGTTGACAGTTTTTTCCTTTGTTTTGGGTTCTTTAATGAGTGCTCCGAGATGTCGGGAGTTTAACGTGACACCTCGAGAGGCACTGATGCTGTGCGCCGTCCGGCGAACTGTACAGTTATAGAGCCTAGCTAGACGGAATTTCTTGAAAACTCCCCTGAAATAAATGTGTATGTCACCATCAGTTATTCTGCATTATAATATGCAGATCTAGATTAATTAGAGACTATTATTTTATTGTTTGATGAAAATGTTGCTCTTGAATGATTCCTCGTAACATTAGCGAATAAGACTAATATCGCTGTCGTAAGTTGTATAGTAGTGACGGCTTCTGGCTAATGATTCCTACAAGATAATGGTATTTAGTAGTAACGCCACCATAGCCATTCGAACGATAAGAAAAAACATTAACACTTCATAAATTATGTATTTTTGATCACCCCGACCACGAAATATGGCTAACATTTCCAACATTGTGAAGTATTTTTACGTTTCCATAGGGAAGTAATGGGCGTGAAGACTTACTACCGCCAACCTGCAGGAAACGGCCGCGCAAATATCATTAGCATACGAAGCCTGTTTTATTCCAATTGCGGCTTAGAACGTGTTTTCAAGGCAAATGAATAATTCAATACATTCCTTGAACGCTCGCACAAATCAGATCTAAGCTTGTTTTTTCATCTCTCATGTTCTATTTCCTATGTTTATTGTATGAAAGAAAACTCGCGAATTTGAAATTTAGCTATGCAAACGATTCTTATTTCAACTTGCATTATATTTCATTGCTCTCAAGAGGTTAAAATGCAGTCTGGAGTGGTTGATCTGACACCATGTAGACGCAATAATGTACATTTTACAAGAGTTGCATAGATCAGTTAAAATTATTCTCAGCACTGTGACGCGTTAGAGTTTTGGAATATTGAAATATTTTGAATGGAATTGCAGATTACCCTAGCGCCGGGCGGCAGCTGTAACTCTTGGCTCAAAGCCCTACAAAAATGCTGTATAAAGCTTAACCTATCTTTTCAGTTGAGTGCGTGACTTTTGGCGAGAAGAAACAAATCATTATAAACTTTTTTCATTTCGATTTTAATCGATGTTCGTTTGAATCAAGTTTTAAAATCTTTTTCATGGCTACAGATTGGTCTCGATTCCGACTTGAGTTAAACTGACGAGTTTGCTAATTCGAAATGTGTTTTCGAGTATTGTGTAGGGCTCTGAATTGGGTTGTATTTTATTCGTGTTCGTAAAAGGGCAGGCATCTCCATAGGGCAGTACTATTTATCAAATAAACATGTGTCCCGGGAGCTTTAGCCGTCACAAACTGTCGCGCGGTTGAAAAAGGGCTGAGCTGAGAACTTTATCATGGACTTAGTGGATCTAGCCGCAGGGCCGAGCGGCTGTATCGCGGGCCTCGGCGGACGGCGAGTGCAGCTCGTAAATCAACGCACTTGTTAGGGAGACTACCTGTCACTTTCACTTTTTCAGATGTGGCCTAGGGTATGACAGTTGATTGATGTGAATTCATCCTACCTTAACATTGAATTCTGTGTGATTTTTATGTTATGTTGTACAATTATATTAAAACCGTATGGTGTTGACCTAAGATCTATATCTATCTCTTCCCTTGAATGTTGTCAAACTGCTTCGTCTTCGTAAATACTACTTTCTATGAATCTCTGTTTGTAATACAGTTACTGGAGTAAAAAAATCTCTAAAATACAATGATTCCATTCTTCCAAACCGACAATTTTTTTTTGACAATTTACACAGCAACATCAACAAATCGTAGGTAATAAGTCCCTAAAACTGTTACGCCACATACGAGTTGTTGAGCTCCAGTGAAATAAGTAATAACACACACTATTAAATCTGAAATATAACCAGCCCGCTGCCAGAATTTCAACGTCTTAAACAGATTACTAAAAAAACATTTGGCGAAATGTCAGAACGCATAGATGTATTCAAAGAGCGGGAACGTTATAAAAGCAAGTGGAAAAAGGTTAACAATGGCTTGCGACCTCGTTCGGGGTCCATTTGGCAGCGGATCCGGGCCGACTCGGGGCCGGGAGCGACGCGTACAGCGCCTACTTACATACGCGAGCCGCCTGCTGAGCAGTGGCATTATAATACATTATTTTAACGAAATAAGGATGTTATTGAAAATTGTGATCCAGTTTGTTTCTTTCTTTTCCCGCGACTTCGTCGGCGTTATAAAGAATTTTAAGGAAAAAGTAATCTACCTTTGTCTTATCTTATTCTAAGGTATGAATCCGTAAAAATAAATTTTAAGTTTTTAAATAAAAGAAACAAACATCACTAATTGGACCAAGAAATCACGTTGACTTAGTAAACTTTGCCCCCATGTCATCTACACAGAAGAGTATTTTTAAATCGTTATAGATAACGCTTATCTATTACTACCACTTAGCTACCGTATGAAATGACCTGCAGTTTAAAGTTATAATTTACAGGTACAATATGTGAAACCGGACGTTTATTGATTTAAGTGCGCGGCTGGAGCGCGGGGCGCCGGACGCTTCTGCGGCTTTTGACAATTACCACGATTAATAAATTAAATGGTGGATTGAAAATATTGAAATTCGATACATTCTGGCACTTGATGAAACATTACTAAAATTTAAATTGTGTTTGTTTGTTTGGTTGAATCTGGTTATAGTTTAAAAACTATTTATGCATTAAATAACCCATGTTCTATCATTTCATAATTTAAATTTTAAAAGAGTTGTTCTGCTAATGTTTTAAATTTGTCTACAAATTCAAAGAAGAAAAAGTACAACAAACTACTCGTGGGATACAAAATCCGAATACCTAATTCGTACTAAAACCAGTTTGAAATTGCATTGAAATGTGTAATTCCTTGAAGGCGCGACTCCCCGCAGGTGCGCTGCGTACGTTTGAGCACGTTCAAAGGCAAACGCGGTTAAGCGACATTAATTCTGATTAGCCGAGCGTCAGTCCGCCGAGCGCCCGGTCCCGGCGCGCTCTGCTTCGGGAACTATGTATTAATTAAAATCTATCGGCGAATCCCTCGGGCGAGCGCGCGCTCAGCCACCGCTAGCAGCGACCCTTATAATGTATAAGGATACTTGGCTAAATACAGTACAGACATTTAGACAATTCATACACTCGTATCCCTCTATTAATCTTCTGTCGCCCAGATTTGCTGTAAGTGGGGATAAAAATATTATAAAAAATAACAATACTGTGTATATACTATAGTATGTATAGAATTTTTTATAAAATATAAGTATAAATTAGAAATAATTATACTTTTAGAAATTAGAAAAATTTTGCATGTTAGGTTAGACCACTCTAACGAGCTAAATTTGTAAAATTACTAAATTAATTCTTTATTATATTTCATGCAAGTAAAGCTTCAACTCTAACGATAAATAAATAAATAAATAATACTGGACAATTTTACACAGCGACATCTAGCCCCGTGGTAAGCTCGAAGCTTGTGTTACGGGTGCTAGATTTCTGATATACTTAATATAACATACATAATGTAGGTACATAGATAAATATTTTTTATTATAGGTACATATTACACCCAGACACCCGGAACAAATATTTGCAGATCATACAAATTGTTGTTCCGAGGCTAATAACGAAAAATAATAATATTAACGATAGTAATTATATGAGAATTGATTTCTAGTTTTTTTAGTTTTCTAGCATAGACAAAGTTATAAACGTGATAAATAAGGATTATACGCACAAGACGGGCCGCGCGCGGATTAGGTACAACTTTATTCATTTTTGCGAGAGCGCTATGAACAATATGCCTCTACTTCGCAACAGGCTTACTGTAATACTACTTTATGAAGTTTCCTCGCATCAAAGTTAGTTATTATTTCACCTACGGCCAGCGCAGCGCTGGGCTCCACTAATATTGTGGAACAGATAGATAAGCCCCGCTCGGCTTAGTTGGCCGTATGTGTTGATTTTCCATCATATTTGAGGTTAATCTAAATATTAATTTTGGTTTTGAATTATGAATATAAATTTTGTAGTAACCCCAGAGGTGTTTTGCCTTAATTATTAATTTATAAGTATTATTATTATGTGTAGGTTTATAATGGTAATTTGCACATTAACGTTTTATCCAAATAAATAATTTGGAAGTATTAACTTTGTAAAGTTTATAATTTAACCAATACTAGGTATTAAAAATTGACGAATATTTTAAATTCTTTAATTCTTAATCTATACTTAATATTATAAAGCTGAAGAGTTTGTTTGTTTGTTTATTTGAACGCGCTAATCTCAAGAACTGCTGGTCCGATTTAAAAAAATATTTCAGTGTTGGATAGTCCATTTATCGAGGAAGGATATAGGCTATATTTTATGAACAAAGCGAGCGAAGCTGTTAGCGGTTGGCTAGTCTTAAAATACCTATAGACCGGGGTCCGGGTCGGCTTATTTTTATGAACAAACGTTGGTCCTCTGCTCGATATAAGACTTATGAGATATTCCCTCTGCTCACACAGAACATCGTAAAGTGCGGATCGTGAACGAGTCGTCAGCATCTCGTCCCTCGCCCTCGGACAAACACTCGGACAGCTTTTTCGGCATTTTTGCAATAATAAAACCTGCGTTCTGCAGCGCCCGCCGCCCGCCCGACCCTTTATTTTCAATAAATCACGTACCGCCCGCCCTTCGCCGCCCTTACACTATTATTCGTTATACACGCTTTCACGTATAACGCAAGATTTTGTGAAATTTTGTTGAACAAATATCAGCGATTCATCGATAGCCATTATTTCTTTTGTCGTATAGGTGTGTTGTTATGGTTATGGAAATGGTTGCTGATAACCGTATATGGTAACCATGACATTTAACTCGATAATGAAATATATAGAAATATAAAATTGCCCTTACTGTGTGGTATATTCAATAAATAACACTTTTGAACTTAAGCTAATATATTCAATACAAATTAATATTTAATGTTATAATGATCTAAAGCTGCAGGAAGCAAGAAACAAACAGATATGGGTTCAGGGGGTGACGCGGGCGGAGGGACGCAACGGGAGCGCGAATGTTCGCAAACATCTCCCTATTGTTCACTCTCCGAGTTACTACCTTGTTGTCACAAATATTCAACATTTACTATTTAAATGTGTTTTCAGCTCTACGGTAAGGTATATAGGTATATAATACTCGTAATATTATTGTGGTTATAAACGTTAGATTCCTAAACGTTCTGCTACGGCGCGGCGAAGCTTTCTGTTTCGACGTAAACCGACGGTCGCGGCCGTCTTGTTGCAGTACAAAGCTAAAAGAAAAACTTTGAAAGTTCATATATTTTGAATAGCTGCTTTTCTTGTTATTAAGAAACTAGTCAAAATTATCATCATCACACTAACTAATTGATTATTTTACAGATAAATTAAATGTCTAACGAAATAATTTTGCAACAGAAAAACAGTAAATTTTTTGCCAAATAAACAACTTAATGCAAGTTCCAAATTGTTGTGATCCCAAACCCAGTTACCGGTAACTTCGGCGAGAGAAGGCAGATCGCGGCCCGCGGGTCGCACCTTAGTTTTAATTAAAAAACTGAAGGCTCCAACTAATCTCGAAGTTCTCATAACAGCGCAACTTCGCGCCGGTGAAATTAAAAAGTTTGTCCTGCGTTTGTGGCCTTCGGACTGTACGATACGCGCAACTGACTGACCAAAAGTTTTGGTAAAAGCATCATAGTTGAAAAAAATTTATCTACTATGTCAACAACTTCTACTACAGTAATCGCTTGCTTCATATCAGTGCGGACAAAATAATCCTATCTCCGTCCCCGGGGCGGCGCCGGGCCGGAGCCGGCGACAGGTCGGGTGTGCGCCGGCCCCGGCAGAGCCACGCCCTGATTAAATACGTGCCGTAATAATGGCCGCTGATGTATCGCGTCCCCGCGGATGGATTTATTAATTTGCTGCTCATTCCTACGAAGCTTTTATTAATTGTGTGCTCTGTGTCTAGATAATATGTCTGGATATGTCTTGGTTATCTCTTGGGAACCATGCGTCGATCAACAAGCTGATTCGGTGAGAACTAAAGGTTAACGGTGTGACTAGAACCTAGTCGGTCGGTCAAGACCTAAACTGGAAGAAATCTCTATATGCCAGTTGTGAATTTTTTAAGCTTATAATGATGGATATGAAACAAAACATCAGTAACAAATATCCACTGACATTCTCACAAGACATACAGCAAGTCATGCAATAGTTCAGTTGCAAATTCCGGCGACTTGCAAGTCATCTGACGCCGCTCATGCACGGAGCACGGAGCATTGAGCACGCACGTGCCGCCTCGCTGAACGGTCGTCACTAGAGCGCGCTCGGCACTCGCTAGAGTTGTCACACGTTGTCAACTAAAATTATAGTATTTGACAAAGCAAAAATCAAATACCTAGCTAGCTACCAAAAAAACTATCATTAATAATGGCTAAAAAGTTAAGCCAAACTTTAGACGGAATCCTATTTAAGCAAACAAGTTATAAAATTTTTGACAATTTCATATGACGAGAGTTGTTTAACTCCTGTGTAAATACGTGAGTAATTCCCGTTTTTAATATGAATTTCATATGAATTTATTTTACAAATTATATAGTCCGGGATCCGTAGAACATGGAAATCACTTGATTACTAACAAGCTAATTTTTGGTGAGTAGCTTCGTTTCGATGAGACGCCCAAGAATATCATATACCCATCTCTCGATTGTGGTAGCTAACAGAGATATCAAGGATTAGAAAAATCAAGGATGTAAAACCGGGATAACGGACCACGAAATTTGAAGGACAAGAAGATGAATTAGTAATCAAGTGATTTCCATGTTCTACGGATCCCGGACAAATATTAATTTCGTCGTTTTTAAGTAAAATGCGAACTATACATTATTAAATACTATTACTATTCCACGCGGACGAAGTCGCAGGCACTGCTAGTTATTAATATAGATTATACTCTTTTTAGATGAATTTGATGATTTAATGATGTTTGTGTTTTTAGATAATTCTAATAAAAATAACTGTCACTCCCCAATTCACCGTGACCTCTTTTAAACGGATCGTAATTCGCACATCGTAACATAAAGCGGCGGTGAATAACCGAGTTTCGCTGATGAAAGCTTGTTATCTCCGCGAAAAATCCCGCGGAATGAGCCACGACAATGCAACAAGTAATTTCCCCCGGGCCCGTGGCGTGCGGCATGCCGCGCCGTGCCGCGCCGTGCGCGCCGCAGCCTTCAAGGGTTAACCGAACTCATTTGTCAAGTCAAATTTCGTTCATACTTAACTTTCACATTGACATTACCTATTAGTAAGTAGAACCCGAAATAAATGTAAGGAAAAATAAACAAAAAAACAGCAAATCGTGGAAACAATGTTCATGATGCAAACATCGCAGAGGTCGTCGATCATTTTAAATCCCCAGTGCTCGCAGCGCCAGCAGATTATTATAACAATAAATCACGGTTGTACATTGCGTTTTAATTACGTGCATGTGCCTGCGGTGCGGTGAATTGACCGATGCGCCGTGTTCGGGGAATCAGCTCATTTGGCGGCGAACAGCGCTCGCAATAACGTCCCAGCCAGAACTACACATATTCCAACAAACAAGAGCAATCTGCATGAAGGCAATTCTAAAATACCCCCTTGGTAGTTGACTCGATCAAACACTGCCCTTAATTCATATTCATTTTCATATCATTATTAGTTACAATATTTAAAAATTGTATTATTAGTAAACTTATATCATTGTTTGATATCCAATTGTCTAATGCAGTGCCAAAACAAGCCAAGTTTAAAACATCAACAGTAATCTAAATGTAAATAAAAAAAATTGCAAAGGGTATTTTTAACAGTAAAATCATCAGTAACCTACGCTTCAGTATTTCCAAGCTAGTTCAACAAAAAAGAGGTTATTAATATGTATAACTAACCTCGTCTATTTGACAAAAAAAAATGTATTTTCTAAAATCAGTTACTGGAACCCTAAAATCAGAAGTTTCTCCCTAGAATAATAAGTCAAAGTAGAAATAAGGCTGAGATTGTATTTTATATTGGATAAATAAATTCTTTATCTTTTATCTTTAATAATATAACTAGAACATAACCTAACCTAACTGTGTCTGAATAAATGAATTTCAGTAACGTCAGTAAAGTAATTTCAGTTAAATTTAAGTTTCAGAATATGTTGAGGTCAAACACCTTTCCCTATAAAGTAGATCCCCGTCTGCGTCTAGATCACCTGACTGCACAGTTAGTTTCATTTAATTTAGTGTAATTTAATTAAGTCGAACGGACCAAACGTCGTCAGGACGCTATCGCAGCGCCACCTCGTGCTGTAATTCCAGCATTAAGCACCCGAGAATTTATACCAACGTTTATTTAAACACTTAGGGGCTTTTGATTTAGAAATGTCAATGAACTGTGAATTTTGTCTCCCCTCAACTAATATGGAATATTTTAACCAATAAATGTTTATATTTTGAAACATTAAAATGTCCTAAAACACTATACCTATGAAGCTTCATGGTTTGTAGGTCTTGATTTTTGTGCTAAAGGTCTTTGTATCAAATTGAACACTGAGTTTAGAAAATAATTGTGAATGCATGGAAATAACCTACAATGAGCCCCATGAATATGCAAGAGGAAAGGCGCGCAGAATAGCCGGCTATAAATACACTTTTCATTCAATAAAAAGTGGCTGTATAATAAAAAACTTACTTGGTAAATTCGAATTCTAGGTTATGATTTAACTTGAAGCAAAGTATTCTCCGCCAATGGAGCCACTTTAATCCAATAAGGCCCAATCCAGCGGCAACGAGTCGAGACGTTAGCTCACAGGTCCTCACTAAACTTCCCTGCAGCTCCGCGAATTGGTATTCGAATCTCGACCTAGTCAGCTCCGTATATTGCCCGCCAGGAAATGAAATTCGTTCTACAATCTGCTTTTCCGATTGGGCGGCTTTAATAAGGTTATTTTAATATCTTCACTTGAATCTCTTGAACTATAAGACAATTAGATAATTCATCTTATCTCAAGTGGTAGTCGTAGAGTTATTTAATACCTCGCCAGGTTAAAAATAGATACAAGCTTTACTCCGTGCCGTGCCGAGCCGTGTTGGCTAAGTGGGAGAACACTCGACTTTCATTCCGGAGGTCGTGGATTAACCTCTGATTTTTCTTCTTAAAAAATTATGTGCTCATTAAAAACACGTGCTTTAACGGTGAAGGCAAACATCGTGAGGAAACCGGCATGTTCTGAGAACTAAAAAAAGCATGAAGGTCATGTAACATTCACCAACCCGCACTTGGCCAACGTGGTGAATTAAGGCCTAATCTCTCTCCTCAAGAGAGAAATCCCTGTGTCTATAGGGATAGTCTATAGCGGATCACCGCTATTTATGTTCCCACTGCTGGAACAGCTTCATATCATATCATGATGAAGCTTTACTCTGCAGATCTGTTTTCCATTTTAAACATGTAAGAACTTTAACTCCAGGTTTCTATTAGAGATCAGTGAAAAAAACGTAATTCGATATTCCAATGCATCTGATAAACTATTATCAGAATTAATAGAATATCCAATTAGATCCGCACGAACATTTCAGTTGAAATCGTATATTTACAGTTCTGATAACTGCGGCTTAATACATATTCTGAGAATTGTAACTGATATATGATCCATAAGTCTCCGCTCACTCAGCCGGTGGTATGCTGGTATACGACGAGGACAAAGGAGCGTCCAATATTACAATTAACCATTTCATTTTGATGGAATAGCTTTCTGACCGATTGTTTTGAGTGCGGCTTACTCCACAAAACTGTCCTAGTCATAGTGGTTAGGTAGGTAGGTGAATGGGGCTGGCTCGGGGGCATATTTTGATATTTAGAGTGGATGGGATCCCGACTCACCCGTCACGCCACATTCATATTATATTCACTTACCGAAATTGGATCTCACAACACGCGCGGCGCGGTCGGTCATACATTTTGCATGATTATGTTCAAGATTCTTCACAAAGGAGTATTGTGCCGCGCCCACAATGCCCTTTATGCGGAAATCCGAACAAATTTTAAATCCACTGAAAGTTGCAACGCTGGTCCTTTCAGAGTGGCCAGTGTAGCGAGAGCCGCAGCGCTCCTAGTCCTGCGCGGAACCTGAGGCGTTTCTTCAGGTTTTTCACAAACCTGTGGTTCTAGTTTAAATTGTTACTTAATTATTGCGCGCAGACTTTACGACGCTTTGTCATAATTAAGTTAAACCACCTTAATCTTACAAAGTAATGAAAGCTTTATATTTTCTGAAAGGCAGCTCGTGAGTTATAACGTTCATCTGTAATAAAATATCTATAAAATACCGTTTGGTTCAATATCGGAATCAGAACGCGGAAAAGCGGATTCGGATTCATATTTTCCAATGTTTATTCGTTTTGTTGGAACTCGTGAATAACGCACATGCGACCTCTTTTTTCTTACGATAAATCTAATCAATGTTGCCGCTTACGAAAACTCTTCTTAAAACGATGCGGGCTCAAATATTGTGGAATGATATCGACTATACCTACCTACAAAATAACTTATGGAGCTATTTTTATGAAGAAGATATTTCGTAATATTAATTCAATATAAAAATAAAATAAAGCTAAGTTTGTGTTACCGGATACTGATATGTATTTAATAGAATACAAATACAAAATCATTTTGTCAGGCACCGAATAGAAGAACCTGATTCTGTGATATTCGTAATTCATATTATTAACTTTCCATGAGAAACTTTCTTTTAAAATTGTTATAACAATATTGTGTTCTCCTAAACTCTACCAATACTTATCCTATCACTTCCTATAACTCATTCATAACTCACTGTTATGTATAACTTCACTGTTGACGTTGTAATATTATATTCAGCGTAAACAAACCCAATTTAGTTCGGAGTTCCGTGTGTTATTACCTGCTCTTCGACGAATCTCGTCGTCACGGTGTATCACGTAGTCGCCATGTTGCACCACGTAGTCGTCACGACGTTCTACGTCGACGTCGGCGAGTCGCGAACTTGAAGTTTTCAATTTAACTTTTCCGTCGCGATCGAGCGGAGGTAGCGCCGATGAAACAATTACCTGGCGTTGGCGCCGCTGATTTCCGACTTTCCTGTAGTTTTCAAAGGTTTAATCGCTTTGGAAGGGTAGTCTTGTAGAAGCTGATGGCTAATTTACAAACATATTGATCAATTCCGGGAAAATCATACGCTTTACTAATATGTATAACTTCTCATGCTGTCTCTTAACCTACCTATGTAACTATATATTATTTTCATACTGACAGGTAACGGACAAAAACTGATGGATGCAGACTTTTTAGGTCTTAAAATAAAAGAAAAACAATGTATGAATGAATATTTGACGACCTCTGTGGTGCAGCGGGCGAAGGTCCGCCTGCGACGCAAGAGGTTGCGGGTTCGATTCCCGCCTCGGAACAACTATTTGTATGATCTGCAAATATTTGTTCCGGGTGTCTGGGTGTTATATAATGTATAATAAAAAATATCTATCTATGTATGTATATTATATTAAGTATATCAGAAATCTAGCACCCGTAACACAAGCTTCGAGCTTACCACGGGGCTAGATGTCGCTGTGTAAAATTGTCCAGTAATATTTATTATATTTATTATTTATTAATTTAATAAAATTAAAATTCGAACGTCGTGCGTACTTTTTACTTTATTTTTCTCGTAAACTCTGCCGGACACGGTACGTCATTTATTAGATTTAAAGATTTATGTAATTTAAATTAAATGATAGATAGTTCTTGCAATTATTTGGGAAAAGTGTTATATTATGTTTATGCGTTACCTAATAAACATTGCCCTTTTAAAACCTGTTACCTATATTTGTTCTATTCTATGTTTTTGTTTCGTATAAATTAGTGTACCTAAATGATAATGTATATGTCGTGCTAAATAATTAAATAAATAATAATTTACCATAATATTGCTTCTTAAGTCGCTTGATAATAAAGTTTCGATCTCGTCTCGGCATTTCATATGGTGGGCCGTCATCTAAGTTAGGCGGACACAATCTAACTTGGCTCGTGATCCGCCGGGACCTGATTAATTGATAGAGTGCACGAGGAGCCACATTGAGCTAATGCACTACCGACCTTCGACCGACGAGGACACGCTGCAGCCTACTCGAGTGTTGTGGTTACACTTTATAATTGTAATTTTTTCGAGATTTTAAAGAAAATCTCAAACTTCATGCTTAAATATTGTTTTCGTCCTTAGTCACGTATTACAGTACGTATAGTATACGTTTTTGATATGGCAACATTTATTTTTTTTCATAATTGTACAAAGGTATCATCATCATCATCACCATTGGTCGTCCACTGCTGGACTTAGGCCTCCCTACACGACTCTTATTACAGTCGCTCGCGGCCTGCATCCACCGCGATCCGACCGCTTTCACTAAATCATCTGCCCACGGTAATAAAACTACAAAATAAAAAACAACCAGAACACAGTAAATAAAGGTATATCAAGAAACAAAATATTTCATGAACATCTTCCAATAGTAAGGATTGTTTCTATACATTTATGATCCATCCCTGTCAATGTAAGCCTAAACTTTGTATGTGAGGTTGTTTGAGATCCTCGTTTACGCGCGAGCATCAATATTTGACGATTCGAACCAAATCTATTGGACACTCGCCACAACCTTGTAGCGACGCGTCCTTACATTGTCCTATTTATACGTCCGTACAATGTTGGCTTTAGTGAGTCGAGCTGTCGGAATTGTTTTGAATAGAGAATAGCTCAAGATATGACTTTTGAAACTATTGTGGTAACTTCATGTTTCTATAATATTATTATAATTTCTTCTATAGGGGCGTTCTACGATTGCGGACCTAAACGCATATTATGGGTATAAGTAGATTAGATACTTATTGTGTTAATGCTCCTATATAGTTTTCTCTTGTTTAAAAATAAAAATCAGATTTTCAAGAAAAATTTCATAACTTTGATTTTTACAAGTTGAGAAGAGTTTTAATTAAATACCAACTAGCAAGCAGGGAAACCCCAAGTTACCGTGAAGTTACCCTCGCGAGGCACCCCGCAGACCCGCAGTCCGCTTAGCTCTCCTCGCTTCGCACCGCTCGCCTCGCCTTCCACCTCGGGTTCACCTCAGACAGTTGTCAAGTTCCGCTCCGTTTCCTTCATTAGGTACCTCGTTAATGAAGTACCGCGCGAAGTTTGAGTCGTGTCTAGATTGCTTAAACACAGCCGATGCGCTGATGCAATCTGACTTTGAGTAAGATTTTGTTTTACGTATTAGTATACTGTACGTCAAAAGCACTACCTATGTCCATCCATGATGCAGGCAACAGCGAACAATGATTTGTTTCAATGTATTAAATAATCCTAAACTTTTAATCGTCATAAACAACAAAAATAGATAAATAATGCAGCGTCCTCTCCAACTTCGGTCTCCAGAGCAAGTCCGCCAGTGGCGATACAACTTGAAGTGGAGCTATCGAGTAGGTAGTTTGTCAGAAGGTTGAAGTGCGAGTTGTGGCCGGGAGGTTCTTACGAACGAGCGACGGCTGTAGAAACTGCGGACTCCGCGGGACCCGCGGCACAGGCACGCGCAGAGTCCCCGCTCTTCACTTCACCGTGACTTCACCGCAGTACCAATAATAATATTTTATTATTGGCATATACCTAGGTATGACATGAAATCGAAGCTTTTTTTTGTTAACCAGTTAGTTAACCAGCCAAGTTCATATTTCTTGGTTACATAAATAATAAGAACTGAAAGACGAATGAATAAAAGAGTCGTTTTCAATGTCAACTCTGTTTTTAAAGTAGCAAACACGGATACACGGTCCATTTAAGAATCTGTCAAAGCGTTCAATATTGCAGCGACCTGACAACTCGACCAAAACATTATTTTTGCAAAGAATTTCAACAGTAAAATGCCACGGTAAAATTCCATTGCGGAGACAAAAGGTATTTCAGGTGAACAATATCGGTCGCCCGCCGGAACTAGCAAAAAGACGAGCGCGTCCCGCCGCGTCCCGCCGCACCCCGCCGCGTCCCGCCGCGTCCCGCCGCGTCCTGCGATAGCTTTTGTTTTTACTTTCATTATATCTCGACTGCTTCTCGCTACGCAAAAACTGTCGCAAATGATTATGATTAACTTATTTCCAACTAGGAAGCTTGTATTCTTATTACTTTTCAAGAGAAACGGTTGTTATTTGGTTGTTTATTCTCACTTTATTCTGTATCCGCTGTGATTTACCAGGTTGATTTGTCGTTTATATAAATTGACGCAAATGAAGTGGTTGCGCAGGGTGGTGATGCTCCAATAAACTTCGCGATAATTAAACCTTTCTTTATTCCGTATCGAATCTCCGTTCAAATTAAACGAAACCAAATTGTCATTAGCGAGGTGGCGGCACGGCGGCATGGCGGCATTGTGCGGCGGCAAATGATTCGGAAAGCCATTACGGCACCTCGGCGGATTAACGACGGTTCTATTAATCAGGACAAGACAGTAAGGCCGTCGTCCCGTCCCGTCCCGTCCCGTCGCCGATGCAATCCGGACATCCTGACACTTTGATAGGATTTACTTTGTCTGTTTTAGCTATTATAATATTGTATATCAAGTTAGTTATACTGAAGTGACATCATCAATAAAATCATCAAATTACTTTAGAAACCGCCTGTTGAATTCGACTCCAAAAGAATGTTGTAGGTTGTTGTAGAACGGTTGTTGAACTTAACCTGGTAGTTACTATCTTAAACACTTGTTTTCTTTCTTGTCATCCCTGAACACTCACAATGACAACACTCACAACTGCAGCCCTGTTCGAGCCCAAGGAGGTTCCCTAGCGCTATCTCAAACAGTTACGTCTGTAGGAGTCTAATTCGCAATAGGCCATAAAGCTTACAAACGCGCATTAAAATCAGGCTCCGCCAGCGGCGGGTCGTAAACATCCCGGGATAATATCTCATTTTGACTTCGTTATCATAAATTAGGCATCAAATTGTAGACGCGTCTTATTACCGGCTCACGGTTGGAACTGAGAACCGTAAACGGAATTACCTTCACAACCAAATTAAAATTTCCACCAGAATTACGACTTGGAAATTTGATAAGTGGATAATTTTACGTTAATTATAAGCCATAATTCGGTATACTACGCAGAAAGTAATAGCTGCTATAACAGAGAAGGCTAGTTGAAATATTTGAATTTGTAAAAGATTTCGTAAGCTAGGTAGGTAAGTACCTACTAAATTCTTGGAAACTAAAAAAGAAAAATTAATTAGTACTTATAAATTCCCTAAGTGAAATATTTTGAGGGACAGTTTTGTCACAAAATAGCAACTATTTTATTCTAAATGTACGTGGGCAATTTCAATTAAAAACAAATTTAATTTTAAACAGGCATTTCCCAAACAATTTCTAGTGCAGTATTATTTCAGTATTTCAATACATATCGCCAAATGGTGTTCCAAAATTAATATTGCAGTCATAATTACATATTGTGGAGGGTTGTATGTCGGCCGTCAGCTAATGGGACGAGATGTGCCGGCGAGCGGCGTTCAGCGGCGTTCAGCGGCCTCCATCGCAGCGGATGACGACATTACCGGCGGAACTACATTAGCCACCTCGTGCTGAATCCCTGAGCCAACTCATAATACCTCCATTAGTTCTAAACAGAGAACAAATAAACTATTTCTGGTTCTAGTATCATGCAAAAGAATGCAGGTTTTAGAGTTATGTACCTCCTTTGCCGAGTCAAAGTAAAATGAAGAAGAACAAAAGGATATAATTTGAAGAGGTTACTCTCTGATGAATTGAAAAAAGGAACGGTTAAGCATCAGATGGCGGACGGCGGAGGGGTGTGCGTCGGGCTATAGCTACTAGATAGTAGATTAGTAGATACCAACTACTAGCTATTACAAAAATTTAGGCATTAGCGGAATTATTAATGAAAAATCTCCATTATTTATGTTATTAGGTAGTATATATTAAACCGTAAGGTGCATTTGTATTTTGTTTATAATGCTTAGGATTAGTGAATAACTGGGGATGAAGTTGTTACTTACACACACACACGTTACACACACAACGCATCTTGGACATACTCGTACACAACCACTTGTGAAAACTTGAACAAGCATAATGTTCAGTATACAAAAAATATTTATATATTTTACAATAACGGCTTATAATTTTAACTAGCTGACCCGCCGACAGCTTCTAATGCGTTTTTTTACGTTAGGTACCTACATATGCTTATGTACATACATGGTTTATATAATTATCCCATGTAATGCCTTAGTGTAAGTAAACTGTTATACTAAATTACTTCCACTACTAGCCTCTTCTTTATCGCGCCAACTGGCTCAGTCCTGTGCGAGCTGCATCCATTTTCTCCCAGCGATTTTAATTCATTCAGCGGTTCCTGAGAATAGCCCGTTCAAACAAACAAAACCTTCAGCTCTAAAATATACGCCGCTTAGTGTCGCCGCTGGAGATCCGCTGCGAGCGGACTTTATTAATGCAAACGGACTTTATGGGACCGCCAGGTGCCGCTGGCTTCCCGCTCGAATGCTAGACTATTGCCAGTACTTGTGATTTACGCGTAAATTATGCATAGGTACCTACTCTTAGCTACGTTTAAACTATGTAGTTTATCTATCTGCCTGATTCGCGCAGGTAAAATATGGCTGTGCAAGGCAATCAATTTAATCACATGGGAGTTTTGCTCATACGTGGACGGATCCAATAGGTACTAATTTAACGGACCGCCCAATTTTTTTGTTATTCATCAATTGATAGTTGATACATACATTTAGAAAAAGAAGAAAATAATACTTAAGTATGTATGTTAGTAGAAAAAAATAAAAAGAATAATTTAAATACAGAAGAATTTGAAATGAAAACAATGCAACTATATGTTGTAATTTTGTAACTCAACTACGGCTGGGCTGATTCAGGTGTTGCAATAGTCGTAGTAGCTCAGGGAATCAGAAAAGGTTT
This sequence comes from Chloroclystis v-ata, assembly GCA_963691955.1. Lineage (NCBI taxonomy): Eukaryota > Metazoa > Arthropoda > Insecta > Lepidoptera > Geometridae > Chloroclystis > Chloroclystis v-ata. The sequence goes on along the minus strand of OY829902.1, from coordinate 129,745 downwards.
AAAAGGTGAGAAAACATCTACAACACACAAATCATCCATAACTACCTACTTAAATAACTTTCTTACAAATGTAGGTAATTTATCAAACAAAATCTTTAATTTTCTTAACACTTTCTCTGTGAAGTAAAATTATGCTTGAGTACCTACCTAATAATTATTTTACAAAGTAGCGTCACCTATCAACTCTCAACTGAACTAGCTAGTAGAGTAGGTTCGAATGGAATGAGCACCATCAACATTCTACACCGAGTATTAGTTAACGAGTGTGTAGTAGCAGGACACTATTTAGTTCTGATAACTTGCAATAGAGGACGCTCACACAAACAAATTATATCACGTGGTAAGTAAAAGTACCTATGTTATGTTCTGTCTGTGGTGTTGATAATAAAATAACAAACAAAAAACCAGATTATGACCCTATAAACATAGATTTAAATATCTATCCCTATAAAAAATAGAAAACCGTGTCAAAATAAAATCGAGACAAGTCGCGTCTACATTCACATAAATGTTTCACTCAAAAAATGTTAAAAAATAAACACGAATAATGTTCTAGGCTATATTATACAGGGCGTCCCACGGCCATGCCACATGGAGGGAAAGTACCTTAAATATTGTAGATAGAACATTTTACTGAAAGAAGACATTATTTGAATTTTAAAAACAAATTAAACTACATTCATAGATATTTAAATAATTACATGGTTTAACCGGGAGTCGAACCCGTTACACGAGAAAAATAATTATCCTTTAGCTTTATCACACCGATTGAAAGACTTAACCATAAGGGTTATTTTTTCTAAATAACATAGTGTCAAAAATAAAAGGAGGACCATGAATTTTAACATTTAATGTGAAATTTAGTTCAGGAATCAGTCAGCCGCATTGCCATGGACAAAATAGTTTACGCGTCTTTCGGGTCAGGATACGGCTCGACTTGTTGCATACTAATTACATTACAACCAGGTACATACTAATTACGTATCTCTTTATCATTTTATCATGCACTTAGATTATAATAGGGAAATGATGCGTACTTCTCAATTGGTGAATAACAGTTGTTTGTTTTACGGCAATGCCAGCTTTCATGAACTAAATTTCACATTTAATGTTAAAATTCATGGTCCTCCTTTTATTTTTGACACTATGTTATTTAGAAAAAAATAATCCTTATGGTTAAGCCTTTCAATCGGTGTGATAAAGCTAAAGGATAATTATTTTTCTCGTTTAACGGGTTCGACTCCCGGTTAAACCATGTAATTATTTAAATATCTATGAATGCAGTTTTATTTGTTTTTAAAATTCAAATAATGTCTTCTTTCAGTAAAATGTTCTATCTACAATATTTAATGTACTTTCCCTCCATGTGGCATGGCCGTGGGACGCCCTGTATATACCTACCTACCAAAAATGATTATTAATATGGTTCTAGCTAGGTTACACAACTGATAAATAATTCCATACATAGGTATAGAGCGGGACAACAGACAAACAAACGCTCGGCCGAATCTATCCGATTCCTGCCGAGTGTAGCCGAGCGCCCGACCGAGTCGGCCGCTCTCGAGCGCGATGCGGTCAGACGACGCGCAGAGTTGGCCAAAATGGCGGCGTACCGGTACGAAAAGAAAATATTGTCCGAGTTATTGAAGATGTACAAAGACGCGACTTGCTTGTGGAACCCTGCCCATTCTGGATACACTAATAAGGTAGGTACCGTGTTTAACTTATACCTATCGCTAAGTATTAGGTAAGAGTAGGTTCTGTGGCATAGGTATGTTTTTTATTTACCTACACTACACTAACGCGCCAAAGTCTCATTGGCGCGCGGTATCTTAATGTTGGATCGTGCATCAAGTAACAAAAAATTTAAAGGTAGGTTCCTACATGGATAAGTACTCCACAACAGGTGGGATCTAGGTATGCTTGAATCAAATCGTAGGTCCCATAAAATATTAAGATAGACATTTCTACCTAAATACTTGTATTTGAAAAGCGGTCTAAAGTGGAACTAGATATCTCTGCAGATAGGTACTATTGCATCTGTGGGGCCCTGACTCCTGACACTACAAAGCATATAAACTTATCATTGCTCCCGTTTTACGTTCCGTTGGCGGTCGCTATGCATCCATTGGATAACTTCCATTTTATCTACGTTCTGTTACATCGGGTTAAAATATACCTAATGTCTAAGAATGATTCCATGCGTAGGTAAATTTAAGAGCTCGTTTAATACAAATATCTTAAGATAATTTAGACTAAATACATAAGTAGTAGGTATAGTAGAACTATTTCTAAAATGAACGCCCCTCCACCGAATTCTGTACCATTTTTTTTTTCTGTGTATTCTGTTTTTCTGTATTTCCTCTCACACGTTGAAATCATCACGGTTTTGTGGAGGGGAGTTCATTTTTAGAATGGTTTTACTATACCTAGATAAGTAGGTACCTACCTAAATAATTCCATGGACGATATTTTGTTTGTATGAATATGAATGCCCTTGACAGTCTTGACACACGCTCGTAGCTCGTTGTCGTGTGGTTGGGCATTGACTGTGTGGTGTAGTGTGTGTGTGTGTGGTGTCAGGTGGTGCGGCAGCGCGCGCTGCTGGCGCTGGTGGAGAAGTTCCGCGCGCTGGACCCGGCGGCCGACGTCGCGCGCCTCAAGAAGAAGCTGGAGAACATGCGCACCACATACAAGCGGGAACGACTCAAGGTTAGCACACAGGGGACCTATTTATACTTGCCTGCCTTCTAACGCCATCTTATATCAACACTGTTTCCATTGTATTATGTTTCTATAAAAAAAAAAAAAAAAGACGTTTATTTTGACATAAAACACACTAACAGTACAAACACAAGGACAATAAAATAAAAAAACACAAAAATACTTATAAATAAAAAAAAAAAAACAAACGAAAAGGTACAAAAATGAAAGAAAACAAAAAAATACATAGCTTAACCTTTAAAACATTTTTTTATAATTGTTTGCACTCCAGTGTGCATGTGCCAAAATGGGTTTAGTCTCAGCTATTGTGTTACCCTGTAAAGAATACAGGGTAACGCTGGTTTTCAGACTAAGCCCTTTTTAGGTGGCTGGAAATATACTTCGAATACTTGACTTGTATACTTGACTTGTTGACTTTATAATTATTGACTTGTCCAAGTGATCTTTAGGATTACTTATAAGGAAATAAATGACATGAATCTTTAACATCTAGGTATTGTGGTGACCTAACAGCTATTTCCCTATTCCAGGTCCGTAAATCCTCTCAAGACGAGCAACCATACGAGCCATCTCTCTGGTATTTCCCCCTGCTGCGGTTCCTGGACGAGCTGGAGGGGGAGGGGGACGCGCCCGCGGGAGGGGAAGGCGAGGGGGACTCCGAACCACTCTATACTGATCAATGTGTGAGCACCGTGACTGTTTAGTTCTTGATAACTTAATCATAACAACCCATAGTCCTATTAATAGCCAGTTTACCGGTTTTACGCTATAATAACAAATTCAGAATGTAAGTAAATAGGTGTTCTCTTCCGACAGGAGGAAACAGAATCCCCTCCAGAAAAGAAATTCAAGGCCTACTCCACACAAGAGCAGGAGTTAGAGTCCGTGGAGACCCTGGCGTACTCCAGCGACGAGGAGCCGCCCTACCTCATCCAGCGCGCGGAGCCGCCGCGGGGCGCGGGCGGGGGCGGGGGCGGGGGGGAGCCCTACGCGCGGGCCATGGCCGCCCGTCTGGCCGAGCTGCGCCCCCAGCAGAGGTACATAGCGGAGAAACTACTGTCAGATGTCATTTTCCTTGGACGACTGAATAAGCTAAGAACTGGAACGACTATTGAAATTAATGAGGATATCTGATTATGACAGTGGAAGTCATAAGCGCAGCGACCTCGCCGTCGGACGTCCACCGACTCGGAGAATCAGGAGTTATGCAGATTGCGAGATACAAGTGCATATAAGATCTTTTTGACAAGTGGACAAGTGGACTTTAAATGAACGCTCAAGCTAATCTAGTGAATGTGATTATACAATATGTACTAGCTGACCCGCTGGCTTCGCCCGCTTTATTTCCATTTTCCATTATCTTCTAACTTAAAACCCAAATCACCTAAATCAGCCCAGCTGAAAGGATTAAAGCTCTTGAGTTAATTAGAAAAGTGGTAATTACTTATTGATTTTTTTATAATTATATACTCAGATATCTATGCCACTTTTCTAATTTTATAAATAAGTACTTGTACCTCTTATAATACAATGATGAATATGAGCTTATACGAGTCCATAATAAACTTTAATAAAACAACACAGTAACATTTTGCGTAATAATTTTATTTTTCATAAATAAATTAAGTAGTAGTTAGTGTTGTGTTGTAACTAGATTTTATAAAAAAGTGGTTAAATTAGAGCTAATCGCTCTAAACTAAAGGTATTCTAGTACAGTACGTACAAAAATCTTTTAATCCTGATCTAATTCAAGAGTTTTGAATAAAAAATTAAAATTTCTAAAATAGAACATTACCTACGTTATAGGTTTGATATAATTTTGTTTCTTCCTAAATAGATAGGAATTTTAAGATAAATAAAAGCTCTGATACACAGATAACCCCTGTGGTTTGATAGTACTAGGTGAGTATAGAAGGCCAGTCCCGGGGCGAGTCGGGAGGCGAGTAGTACTGTGCCAACTGGCTAAACGGCTAAACTCTGCCGTACAAACACAGATATACAAAATAACGCTTCATACAAACACGTCTCTAAGGCAGTGATCTCATACAGAAAATGGATTTGTACCGAAGCTTAAAAAAATTATGATGGTTTGTTTTAAAGTAGGTACCTACCTATAGAATAGAAATACGTTATTATCTAAACCAAATGATTTATACAATGTCAGTAACTGTATTCAGGTTATTGTAGTGCCCGTGGGAAATGATTTAACAAAGTTTACTTTAATTAACCAACTCTTTTTGAGTTGTATTATTTATTTGTGAAATTAGGTATGATATTCTTATAAATCCATTTTCTGCGACTTAAAAGCGAAGCGTAAGTAGATAGAGAGCTACTTGCTAAAGGCGACTGGTTACAATTGAATACATTTTATTTAATCCTGTAGGTAACAGTACCTACAAATAAACTGTTATGGTACAATACTATGACGTTTTGCAAGGCGTTATAAAATTATCAGCTACCTAATTTTGTAAAAAAAATAATGGCATCGAATAGTAGACTAGACCAAATCTACAAACAATCATTGATTAGATAAATTTTTGATACGAGTCCATAGAATATTCTTTTAAATAACATTTTAGTATAATTTTATAATACACGTATATTACATTTTGTTACACTTCCTAAAATATTATTGTATCACAATATTTATTAAACTTTCATAATTACTTTCTAATAATAATGAAATGTCATCTATCGGCTAATATCAGCAACATTTATAAAACACGAGAACTTAGTGACTTCTTAATGACTAAAGCTTGTTGTTAGGTGATTTTTCACTGACCGAAATGTGAATTATGATTATTATAGTATTTTTTCGTACAATACATTTCGGTATTTCACATTTTTTTACATCATAAGGTCTCAATCTATAGATGTTCGGATATGTACTCTGTTATGCAGACACGATAAAATCAAAGTTTAATTAAAATAACGTGTTAAATGATAGGAATTTGACCCATAGTTAATATTGTCTTTCATTAATATCTTATAACCTAAAATCAGGCTTGCTCATGGTTTTGCATGGTATTGGTATTACATTTAAGATAAATGTGTCCAGATAGTCCAGAATCGGAAATCATAAGTACCAAGTAGTAAATTAGAACGAAGTTTTCCATGAATCGGTTATGGACGTTGTTCTGTATGTATGTTGTATCTTTATTTTATGTAGGTTGGTTGGTAGCGCCCCTAGCGGTAAATAGGGGAACGATGTTTTTACCCATAAAATAAAACATACTGAACATACTTAGGGTACCGGCAAACAGACCTGAACAAGGAATCTGCTGCATTATTCCTGCTTTAATTATACAGAAGCTTAATAATATACTCGTAGTTACTATTGTTAATACGAGGCCGATTATGGCACTTACAACAATGCCCTCCACAAAATGTTAACTCATAATAAAATGAGGCGACAACGTTTAAACTAACTCAGAATAAGTATGGGGTCTTAAAATGGCGCTGCTCTGAAATTGAAGTGCTTTAACATTGCCATGGTTGTAAGCCATCATTATTTAACACATTCACTGCCGACATGCAGAAACTGTCACAAGCAGTCTCGAAGAAATTCAAATTATGTCAGTAAAATCACAAAGCTTAGTTACTTGGACGCGTCTTCCCCAAAGCTAAGCACGAATGTTCCAGGTATGTTTCTCAACATTCCCGTCAAAATTAGGTTAGGTAGACTAGGCCGTAGATTTGCCTCTTGCTAGAATTTCCCTTACAAATTAAAGAAATTGTAAACGTTTCAGGCACAGTCAGTTCACAAGCACTATGTCATATTCACTTGCACGACAAGTTCCCTTGGAGTCACACATCCAGCTGCGGGAGGAAGGAGGCGGTGTGGTGCGGGGGGCGGTGCGCGGGGGGCGGCGGCGCCACGGCGTCGATGTCGGCGTGCTCGCGCCGCGCCCGCGCCCCCGCGCCCCCCGCCGCCCCACCGCCCCCCGCGCCGCCGCGCGCCAGCAGCAGCGGCACCGGCAGCAGCTCCGGCATCACGCTGTGGTGCGTCACCAGCGCGGACAGGGAGGTGAACTCTTTTGTGAAACCCTGGAATTAACGAGAACATGAGTTATGTTACCTACGATTCAAATACAAATACAAATTTGATTGGCTATCCGTGGACCCAGGTGGATTAGTGGTAGTGCGCGATGAAAGAAGCTAAAAGAACTATCTCCCTTTTCCAAATCCAGCGCGTAGCAGCCGGCCTGCGTGGTGGAGCCGCGCACCAGGAACGTGTCCGTACCTTGATCTTGTAGCCCTTGTTGGTGGTGTGTATGAGGTAGTGCGCGATGCCGGCGCGCTGGAAGTCCCTCGGCACGCGCACGGACAGCGCGTAGCAGCCGGCCTGCGTGGTGGAGCCGCGCACCAGGAACGTGTCCGTACCTTGATCTTGTAGCCCTTGTTGGTGGTGTGTATGAGGTAGTGCGCGATGCCGGCGCGCTGGAAGTCCCTCGGCACGCGCACGGACAGCGCGTAGCAGCCGGCTTGCGTGGTGGAGCCGCGCACCAGGAACGTGTCCGTACCTTGATCTTGCAGCCCTTGTTGGTGGTGTGTATGAGGTAGTGCGCGATGCCGGCGCGCTGGAAGTCCCTCGGCACGCGCACGGACAGCGCGTAGCAGCCGGCCTGCGTGGTGGAGCCGCGCACCAGGAACGTGTCCGTACCTTGATCTTGTAGCCCTTGTTGGTGGTGTGTATGAGGTAGTGCGCGATGCCGGCGCGCTGGAAGTCCCTCGGCACGCGCACGGACAGCGCGTAGCAGCCGGCCTGCGTGGTGGAGCCGCGCACCAGGAACGTGTCCGTACCTTGATCTTGTAGCCCTTGTTGGTGGTGTGTATGAGGTAGTGCGCGATGCCGGCGCGCTGGAAGTCCCTCGGCACGCGCACGGACAGCGCGTAGCAGCCGGCCTGCGTGGTGGAGCCGCGCACCAGGAACGTGTCCGTACCTTGATCTTGTAGCCCTTGTTGGTGGTGTGTATGAGGTAGTGCGCGATGCCGGCGCGCTGGAAGTCCCTCGGCACGCGCACGGACAGCGCGTAGCAGCCGGCCTGCGTGGTGGAGCCGCGCACCAGGAACGTGTCCGTACCTTGATCTTGTAGCCCTTGTTGGTGGTGTGTATGAGGTAGTGCGCGATGCCGGCGCGCTGGAAGTCCCTCGGCACGCGCACGGACAGCGCGTAGCAGCCGGCCTGCGTGGTGGAGCCGCGCACCAGGAACGTGTCCGTACCTTGATCTTGTAGCCCTTGTTGGTGGTGTGTATGAGGTAGTGCGCGATGCCGGCGCGCTGGAAGTCCCTCGGCACGCGCACGGACAGCGCGTAGCAGCCGGCCTGCGTGGTGGAGCCGCGCACCAGGAACGTGTCCGTACCTTGATCTTGTAGCCCTTGTTGGTGGTGTGTATGAGGTAGTGCGCGATGCCGGCGCGCTGGAAGTCCCTCGGCACGCGCACGGACAGCGCGTAGCAGCCGGCCTGCGTGGTGGAGCCGCGCACCAGGAACGTGTCCGTACCTTGATCTTGTAGCCCTTGTTGGTGGTGTGTATGAGGTAGTGCGCGATGCCGGCGCGCTGGAAGTCCCTCGGCACGCGCACGGACAGCGCGTAGCAGCCGGCCTGCGTGGTGGAGCCGCGCACCAGGAACGTGTCCGTACCTTGATCTTGTAGCCCTTGTTGGTGGTGTGTATGAGGTAGTGCGCGATGCCGGCGCGCTGGAAGTCCCTCGGCACGCGCACGGACAGCGCGTAGCAGCCGGCCTGCGTGGTGGAGCCGCGCACCAGGAACGTGTCCGTACCTTGATCTTGTAGCCCTTGTTGGTGGTGTGTATGAGGTAGTGCGCGATGCCGGCGCGCTGGAAGTCCCTCGGCACGCGCACGGACAGCGCGTAGCAGCCGGCCTGCGTGGTGGAGCCGCGCACCAGGAACGTGTCCGTACCTTGATCTTGTAGCCCTTGTTGGTGGTGTGTATGAGGTAGTGCGCGATGCCGGCGCGCTGGAAGTCCCTCGGCACGCGCACGGACAGCGCGTAGCAGCCGGCCTGCGTGGTGGAGCCGCGCACCAGGAACGTGTCCGTACCTTGATCTTGTAGCCCTTGTTGGTGGTGTGTATGAGGTAGTGCGCGATGCCGGCGCGCTGGAAGTCCCTCGGCACGCGCACGGACAGCGCGTAGCAGCCGGCCTGCGTGGTGGAGCCGCGCACCAGGAACGTGTCCGTACCTTGATCTTGTAGCCCTTGTTGGTGGTGTGTATGAGGTAGTGCGCGATGCCGGCGCGCTGGAAGTCCCTCGGCACGCGCACGGACAGCGCGTAGCAGCCGGCCTGCGTGGTGGAGCCGCGCACCAGGAACGTGTCCGTACCTTGATCTTGTAGCCCTTGTTGGTGGTGTGTATGAGGTAGTGCGCGATGCCGGCGCGCTGGAAGTCCCTCGGCACGCGCACGGACAGCGCGTAGCAGCCGGCCTGCGTGGTGGAGCCGCGCACCAGGAACGTGTCCGTACCTTGATCTTGTAGCCCTTGTTGGTGGTGTGTATGAGGTAGTGCGCGATGCCGGCGCGCTGGAAGTCCCTCGGCACGCGCACGGACAGCGCGTAGCAGCCGGCCTGCGTGGTGGAGCCGCGCACCAGGAACGTGTCCGTACCTTGATCTTGTAGCCCTTGTTGGTGGTGTGTATGAGGTAGTGCGCGATGCCGGCGCGCTGGAAGTCCCTCGGCACGCGCACGGACAGCGCGTAGCAGCCGGCCTGCGTGGTGGAGCCGCGCACCAGGAACGTGTCCGTACCTTGATCTTGTAGCCCTTGTTGGTGGTGTGTATGAGGTAGTGCGCGATGCCGGCGCGCTGGAAGTCCCTCGGCACGCGCACGGACAGCGCGTAGCAGCCGGCCTGCGTGGTGGAGCCGCGCACCAGGAACGTGTCCGTACCTTGATCTTGTAGCCCTTGTTGGTGGTGTGTATGAGGTAGTGCGCGATGCCGGCGCGCTGGAAGTCTCTCGGCACGCGCACGGACAGCGCGTAGCAGCCGGCCTGCGTGGTGGAGCCGCGCACCAGGAACGTGTCCGTACCTTGATCTTGTAGCCCTTGTTGGTGGTGTGTATGAGGTAGTGCGCGATGCCGGCGCGCTGGAAGTCCCTCGGCACGCGCACGGACAGCGCGTAGCAGCCGGCCTGCGTGGTGGAGCCGCGCACCAGGAACGTGTCCGTACCTTGATCTTGTAGCCCTTGTTGGTGGTGTGTATGAGGTAGTGCGCGATGCCGGCGCGCTGGAAGTCCCTCGGCACGCGCACGGACAGCGCGTAGCAGCCGGCCTGCGTGGTGGAGCCGCGCACCAGGAACGTGTCCGTACCTTGATCTTGTAGCCCTTGTTGGTGGTGTGTATGAGGTAGTGCGCGATGCCGGCGCGCTGGAAGTCCCTCGGCACGCGCACGGACAGCGCGTAGCAGCCGGCCTGCGTGGTGGAGCCGCGCACCAGGAACGTGTCCGTACCTTGATCTTGTAGCCCTTGTTGGTGGTGTGTATGAGGTAGTGCGCGATGCCGGCGCGCTGGAAGTCCCTCGGCACGCGCACGGACAGCGCGTAGCAGCCGGCCTGCGTGGTGGAGCCGCGCACCAGGAACGTGTCCGTACCTTGATCTTGTAGCCCTTGTTGGTGGTGTGTATGAGGTAGTGCGCGATGCCGGCGCGCTGGAAGTCCCTCGGCACGCGCACGGACAGCGCGTAGCAGCCGGCCTGCGTGGTGGAGCCGCGCACCAGGAACGTGTCCGTACCTTGATCTTGTAGCCCTTGTTGGTGGTGTGTATGAGGTAGTGCGCGATGCCGGCGCGCTGGAAGTCCCTCGGCACGCGCACGGACAGCGCGTAGCAGCCGGCCTGCGTGGTGGAGCCGCGCACCAGGAACGTGTCCGTACCTTGATCTTGTAGCCCTTGTTGGTGGTGTGTATGAGGTAGTGCGCGATGCCGGCGCGCTGGAAGTCCCTCGGCACGCGCACGGACAGCGCGTAGCAGCCGGCCTGCGTGGTGGAGCCGCGCACCAGGAACGTGTCCGTACCTTGATCTTGTAGCCCTTGTTGGTGGTGTGTATGAGGTAGTGCGCGATGCCGGCGCGCTGGAAGTCCCTCGGCACGCGCACGGACAGCGCGTAGCAGCCGGCCTGCGTGGTGGAGCCGCGCACCAGGAACGTGTCCGTACCTTGATCTTGTAGCCCTTGTTGGTGGTGTGTATGAGGTAGTGCGCGATGCCGGCGCGCTGGAAGTCCCTCGGCACGCGCACGGACAGCGCGTAGCAGCCGGCCTGCGTGGTGGAGCCGCGCACCAGGAACGTGTCCGTACCTTGATCTTGTAGCCCTTGTTGGTGGTGTGTATGAGGTAGTGCGCGATGCCGGCGCGCTGGAAGTCCCTCGGCACGCGCACGGACAGCGCGTAGCAGCCGGCCTGCGTGGTGGAGCCGCGCACCAGGAACGTGTCCGTACCTTGATCTTGTAGCCCTTGTTGGTGGTGTGTATGAGGTAGTGCGCGATGCCGGCGCGCTGGAAGTCCCTCGGCACGCGCACGGACAGCGCGTAGCAGCCGGCCTGCGTGGTGGAGCCGCGCACCAGGAACGTGTCCGTACCTTGATCTTGTAGCCCTTGTTGGTGGTGTGTATGAGGTAGTGCGCGATGCCGGCGCGCTGGAAGTCCCTCGGCACGCGCACGGACAGCGCGTAGCAGCCGGCCTGCGTGGTGGAGCCGCGCACCAGGAACGTGTCCGTACCTTGATCTTGTAGCCCTTGTTGGTGGTGTGTATGAGGTAGTGCGCGATGCCGGCGCGCTGGAAGTCCCTCGGCACGCGCACGGACAGCGCGTAGCAGCCGGCCTGCGTGGTGGAGCCGCGCACCAGGAACGCGCCCACCGGCTGCTGCGCCAGCACTTCCAGCGCTATCTGCGGACGGACGGGCGTTACCACCGCGGCTGTATCGTGCAATAGCTCAGCCAAAATAGAGACAGGACAGATACGCTAGTATAGACTGGTTTACATCTTCAGTTATGCGGAACTTAAATATCTGTCAAAACCAAAATTTCTTCTCTGTTACACTTAACTTGGTCTAGTTAGGGCAGGTTGCTGGTAAAAAAGTTTACCTATTGTTTGGTTAACGTACTAAGATTTATTTTACAACTATTATATCTGACGAATGAAGTGACTCTTTTACAGATATCACTTTGTTTTTCATTTATAAGTCTCATAGTATTGGAATGGTTTTTTAAATTATTTTCTATCCCAATGGGGTATCATTCGGACATGATTCGAATCCACTTATTTTGAGGGATCCTTTAAATGGTGTATAGTTACCTCTCTGGGTATCCCGTGCTGGAACCAGGGCGCCTGCCTTAGCTCGGGCTCGCGCACGTTGTTGTTGTCTGCGCGCGCGGCGGGGGGGCGCGCGGCGAGGGGGCGCGGGGCGGGGGCGCAGGGGGGCGCCCCGCCGCACGTGTTCCCGCAGGACGACGCCGAGGAGGACGACGCGGTGCCACTGCGGGCGAGGGGGCTGCGGAGTACACGGGACAGGGGTAACACTCGGAACACACACATTCTTAATGAAATAGTATGATTAAATGATCTATAGAACTTATAAAAAGCGCGATTCTCTAGTCATCCAATAGTCGCGCTTCGTGGTCTCTACATTCGTTTGGTGCTTAAAAATGTATTCTAAGAGATAGGTACCTGAACAAGAGACGTCCATGAACAAATGAATGAATTAGCGCTTGAACAGAAAAAAACAATAGCTTATTACTAGCTATAAGATAAAGTTACAAGGGGCGGCCTTATCGCTAAGAGCGATCTATTCCCGGCAACCGTAGCTCGAAAATAATAATAAATATAGCAAAATAGCAATAAATAAATACATAGGTACTCGTATTTTAAGTGAATTTGAATGAGAGTTCATCAGCACGATGGATCGACGACGCCTCCAAAATTATACCAGCAAATACTGGCGCTGGTACATGGTAAATATCCAAAAAAGGAGGCATTTGTCCACACAATGTCTCCGGTGATAATCTCAAAAACGGCTAAAATGGCAGAATAATAATAAATAGTATTACCTGTGTTTATTTGCATTAAGACTACAGGTCCTGAACTCGTCGTTCTCGTTGGCGGCATAGCGACGCGGCGCGGGGGGCGGCGCGGGGGGCGGCAAGGCGGGGGGGAAGGGGGGCGCGCGGCGCAGGCTCTCCGACGCCTCGTTGATGTACCCGGCGCACAGCGGCGTGCTGGGCCTGGAAGGAGGTATACACTCATTGAGAAGGACCGAAACTACGCTCAAAATCTTACAGATGCTTAGTCCAGCAGTTTTTTTTTTTCACACAAAAAAGGCTTTTTTTGTCGCTTAGCGACTACATCGCCTTATACAGAAACGTTTTAACCAATTCGTAAAATTTTTCGGCCTTTTTGGTCATAGGCATACATTATTGAATTACATTGGCCAACATTGTTTGCTTTAAAACTGCTATTGTATACTTTTTTCCTTTCATCAGCATTACGAACACATTGTAATTGTATAATGCAGACGGACTCACGTGCAGGGGGTGTCCAGCACCAGGGGCGTGGAGTCGTCGTCGGAGTGCAGCCCCAGCCCCCGCGCCAGCCGCCGCATGAGCGGGGGCCGCTCGCCCCCGAGGCGCCGGTAGCCCCCGCCCCCGCCCCCCTCGGGGGACAGCGGCGACCGCGACTCCTCGGAGCTGGTGGGGCTCGCCTCCTCCAGCCGGCACGCGCCCATCCTCTCGCATGACCCTCTGGAACACAAGGCGCGATAATCATTGTTACTACCTAACTCCACTTACTAATAACAAATCCAACACAAACATCGTAGTTTGCATGATAATGTTCATTTGTTCAATTATGTTCAAGTTGCTGGAGTAGTTACTAATAGGGCATGGCTCAGAAAGGAAGCCAAGTTGGTTTCGGAGGCTAACATCCACTGTGGGTCGGCGCTGAAGGTGTGAGTAGGCCCTACCTGTCGCTGCAGAGCGGGTAGTTGCTGAAGGCGAGCGGCAGCGAGTCGGGCGCACGCCGGCCCCCCGCCCCCGCGCCCCCCGCCCCCGCCCCCGCCGCGCCGCACTCCGCGCCGCTCAGCTCCTTGCACTGCAACAGACAGAGAACACACGGTCAGTGAGGACGTCTATACACAGGAGTCAAGCTCTCCTCTGTCAACCGAGATTAATATGTCCTTGATGATTTCGTTGATGTCATGACATGATCCTACAATATAATGTCTGTGATATCGTACCTACCTACCTACTAACGTTTATTGAATTTCGTTCGGATACAGAAATCAAGCTATTTCTAACCCGTTGTAACTCTATACATTAACAGTAGGCAGTTATTGTAACAAAGCGCTTTACTTTGTCCACATTCCGGAATCGGAATGTGACCGCCCTTTATCTCCACGATTACACCGAATCGATGCCAGCACGCCAATACCACCCCTATAGCCTTCGCCGTAAGGTGCAGACGCCGCGCCGCGAGGTCGGTAAACATGGCGTGACGACAAATACTCGGATTGACGGACGGAAATAATCTTGTTTCGCTTTTGTTTCCGTGAGCTCGTGGGCCGCGGCACGGACGCGATTTCCAGCCGATTGAGATAAGGGGCAATAGGCGTGTTATGTTATGTATACTGTATACCTGTATCAATAAAAACTTTGATGATTGTTTTTGTACATTGTTTTTGGGTTTGACCATGATCGTCTAGTATCTCTATGTGAAGTGAACATTATAAAGTTGCAGATAGCTTACTCAGCACTAAAAGGTTACTATAAGACAGGGCCTTAACAAGTCACTGCCAACACAGATAACTTTTTGTTTACCATCTGTACCGCTTCCGTCCGAAATTGTCCGAATGCTGTGCATGCAAAATCTTTAAAATCTTTAAATTAATGTGGGGTTCAGCAGCAGTACCCAGGCAACAGACGGCTGAACGTATGATGGTGATATCATTCTATCCATCAAAGTGGATGAACGCCGTTTTTAAATAACAGATGAACACGTATGTTTTTTTACATAAAACATGAACTATTGTAGGTAGGTAGGTACCTACGTGTTCAAATTCTAATCCTGAAAGTATGAATCGAGCTCATCTCAGATGTCTCCAGTGCGTCATGTATATTTAACCCGTGCAGTGCCAAGTGGTTTCATGAGCGGCGTCACAGGCGGGGGAGGGGGCGGGGGCGGTCGGCCGCAGCGGTCCCCAGGGGGCACATGACCTCCCGACGCAATCTGACGAACTTCGTTATAGTGTCATTTTATTTTGTGAAGGATTTTATCTTAGAATTACAAAAGTGCCAACACTCTATTGTTTTCATTCGGCACTCTGACATAAGTTACGTTAGGTGATGATGTGGGCTTGTTTTTGAAGTTTTGTAACTAAGATCGGTGTAGTGTACTACTACTTTATTTAATTAACATTTATTAATCATCAAATATACATATAAACACACAATATCACTATACATATATACCACACACACACATTAGAAAGGTTTAACACGGTAAAACAAATATTTGAATGCCTTAAACTCTCTGAATTATTTAGCAGCAAGAAGTGAAGGTTTAGGATTAGGATAGACAAAGAAAGGGCGATTCAGGCATAATCGAACGAATAAAAAATGTAAACGGTTAAATCCAATCACTTCAAATAATCCTTCGGCATTATCCATTCAAGTCTCGCGCGTCCTTATCGGCGCGGCGGGGCTGTGCTGGGTACGGCAGGTACCTACCTCAATTACTTACACACAGATTAACATATTCAATTGGTTGTGTCTATCAACGAACAGATAGGATTATCTTAGAGATTTATTGTTAATGCCAACAAAATACCCCGTTAATGTATTTACTATAGGCAAGATGTAAATCCTTATTTTTTTGTATTTAAAATACGTTCATACAATAACACGAGCCCAGAAAATGGTAAGCATTACTTTGATTTAAAATGCCACGTGAAGATAAGAATTCAACAAATTCATAATAAGCTTATTGTACAGAACATTTGTCAAGATTAGCGCTGCCAATCGTGATTCATGTTAATTGTTGAAAAGTGTAATTGGTGGAGCGTTCGTTGTGGAAAGGCCGTGCGCAGACACATAAACATAGTAGATGTAGCGATATCGCGCGATTTATGGTCGCGTGCGTCGCGCCAGCCCGCGACAGGCTGGCGGCGCACTCACACCGGACTCATAGTTTAACAAAATATTTGATGATAATCATAAAATGTCCCATACTACCATATCTACGGCTACCTTTGCTGTCTCTGTCTACATCTAAATCACAAACACTGGCTTCAGTTGATAAAATAATTATAAAACGACCAAACTGTTTAAAGAAAACTGGTACCGATCTGTTATCAAGAAAACGTTTTTGCTAGTTTAGTTAGAGATAGTCTTATTAAATTCGATCATCAAACGCATATTATAGACATTGGTATAACATGTCACATGTCGTATAGGTACTGGAACAGTCGAAATACTACTCTTCAAATAACACTGAAGATGAAGATTGTGTTTTGTTTTTAACTTATATGTGCGTTTTTAACATGCTGTATGAATTCAATTTTGCTTCTAATCTATTTTATGTTAACGTAGTTCCTAAAACTACCAACAGATGGCACCACCAAGCAAAATAGATCGCGCTGACGATGTATGACAGGGCGTAGTATATAAGGCTAGGTAATTATTGTTATTTTGTTCAGACCGTACGCGGCTCTCGGAGAATGAATACATCTTTTTTGTGGTTATCCGGTGTTTCATTTAATCAACCCGAAGACGTGGAAGTTTGGACCAGGGCTGGAGTCCCTACATGTTGGTCCTAGACGAGCGGATATAGTCAATATTGCCGTTTAGTAGACTGTCTGAGGAGCTCCAAAGAGGCGCTGACGGGCAGCGGATTGCTGTTGATAGTGCCTTTTGTGATGGCCGTCACCCCCCACCGCAGTGTCATTCCAGAGCATTCTGCAGTGTGAAGCGAGTGCAAGTTCCGATATCTCGACCGTGGACTGAAGTTGGATCCAGGGTGCGAAGCGAGAGCGGGAAAATTTGAATTACTCGACTGTGGAGTATGAAGTTGCAGCCGATGGATGACATTGACAAGTAGCAGTATCGATATGGAAAGGTGACAGCTGACAGGAGCAGTTTGGAACGTCAAACCTGGAGTTGTCAAGTTGGTGAGTGACACTTGACTTGACGTTGAAAGAAGACATCAGTTGGTGAGTGACATTTGACATTTATTATTAGCAGTGATCAAGAATTTAGTGAAAAACAAAAGTGAACCTTATTTTTGAAAGACTTTAAACTTAGAAATTAATTGCATGTTTTTTAGACTTAGAATAATTATAAGAAAAGTGTACCCACGGGGAACCTACGCCCGATTTTGGTCAGAATTGTAAAAACACTTAGAAAATTTCGGCGGAACTTTTATAGATTACAACACTTGTGATTTTTGTTTCCAAAATGAGTATCCCTCAAAGTGTTGCCTCGAAAATGCAGTTGCAAGACGAGCTAATGGAAAATATTACGAGAGGGAAACATAACTTTAAGAAGTCGCCGAAAGAGCGCATTACAAAGGTTTATTGTGAAACGCGGCTTGACGTTCTTGAAAAATCCTACGCAAAGTTTGTAAGTACACATTTGGAAATTGTCTCAGAATTAGAATCTAAAATTTTAAAGTCATCTAGTTATTACAAAAGTGATTGTTTTGAATCTACGGAAAACTTTTATATTGATTATAAATCTGAATTAATGGAATTGATAAAAAAATTAACACCTAGTTGTTCCAACAATTCAGATAATAATTCACCTCAGAATCAACCGCATAAAACACATAAAATTCATATACCGGTTGTCAATATTCCCACCTTCAGTGGAGATTATACCAAATGGCCAAGTTTTAGAGATTTGTTTAAGTCACTTATTGACAAAAATTTAGAGTTAGATGAGGTGCAAAAGTTACAATATTTGAAGTGTCATATTTCGGGTGAACCTGAAGCATTGTTAAGGCAGTTGTCTATCACTGAAGATAATTATAGTATAGCTTGGAAAAAATTAGAGAGTAGATATGACAACAAAAAATTCTTGGGTAATCAGATTTTTGCTAGGTTTTTTGGGTTAAAAGGGTCATCTATAGAATCAAGTAGTTCAATTGCATTTTTGCTAGATAGCATGAATGAGTTTTTAGAATCATTTAATAAGTTAGGCGTGGACACATCAACTTGGGATCTTTTTGTTATCTATCACATTACAGAACGGTTAGATCCAGTGTCACGAAAAGAGTGGGAAGCACAAGCCTCCTCCACTAATGATTTTAATACTTTAAATGAATTCAGTGAATTTTTGCAACATAAGTTTAAGTCAATTGCATATTTAGAGAAACCTAAGGCCAGAGGTATCTCAAATAAAACGGTTTTTCATATTGCTGAAGATGTAACACCGGCCACTGAATGTATTGTTCCCAGTTCAGGGAAATGTCAATTTTGTAAAGGTAATCATAAGATAAACAAATGTCACTTATTAAAGAATGAACCACTGAACAAACGTCGCGATTTTGTGAAGAACACCAGGTTATGTTTTAATTGTTTTGGTAATAACCACAGGGTTTTTGCATGTAGACAGTCAACTAGATGTAGTCAGTGTGGAAGAAAGCACAACACTTTATTACATTCAGACTCTATTAGGGTTATCGACGGGTCTGATGGTGAAGAGAAGTTGGTCGCTGATAATGCAACGTTAGATGAAACCAAATCATCTAGCAAAGTAGTTTCTTGCAATTTGTCTGGTCGAAGTCAAGTATTGTTGGCCACAGCGTTGGTTAACATCCAGACAAATTCAAGTTGTATGGGTCCGTTTAGATGTTTATTAGATCAGGGATCGCAGGCTTCTTTTATTACAGAGTCTGCAGTCCAAAGATTAAGTTTGAAGAAGTCGAGAGAAGAAGTTTCTGTTTCTGGAGTTGGTGATGGTGATAAATCGGTAGTGGCTAATTCGGTTGTTTATGTCAAGGTCCAATCCATATACGACTCTACATGTGTGTTCGAGGTGAAGTTGTGGGTACTTCGAAGACTAACAACTTTCCTCCCAAGTAAGAAGGTTGAAGTACACATGTGGAATGAGTTGAAGTCGTTGGAGTTAGCAGATCCAAGGTTCGATGTTCCTGGAAAGGTAGATATATTATTAGGAGCCGAAGTTTACAGCCAAATAATTATGGAAGGTGTCCGTAGGGGACCACTTGGTTGTCCAGTAGCTCAGCGAACAATGCTAGGTTGGATCCTCTCAGGACTGACCGATTCATCAACTATTATACCAAAAATTGTAGTTCATAATGCTGTTATTTCTGCCGTAGATGTACCAGAAGATAAAATGCTGAGAAAATTTTGGGAACTGGAGGCAGAACCCTCAGTGGAGAAAGATTTGTTGACTGAGGAGGAGAAAAAATGTGAAGAGCTTTTTGAGAAGACAACCAAACGGGATGATGAAGGTAGATATATAGTTAAGTTACCTTTTCAAACTGAGAAGCCTGTCTGTGGGTATGGAAATTTAAGGGATATAGCCGCTAAGTGTCTATTCCGTTTAGAGAGACGATTATCAAGAGATACAGATCTAAAACTACAATACTCAAACGGTATGGATACTTACCTGGAGCTCAACCACATGGAGCCTGTACCTGCATCAGATAGAGATAAAGAAAGAACTGTGTACTTACCCCATCATCCAGTAATCAGAAGTGACAAAACGACTACTAAGGTTAGAATAGTATTTAATGCTTCTCAAAAAGGTTATAATGGAATTTCATTAAATGATGAGTTATTGAGTGGGCCGAAATTGCAGCCAGATCTCCGCCATTTAATCATGCGTTGGCGTAGTCATCCAATTTGTATATCCGCTGATATTGTAAAAATGTATTTACAGATAAAGATTGCTGAAGAAGATACAGATTTACTCAGACTACTGTGGAAAGATAACAACGGAAGGTTGGAACATTACCGTATGCTGCGTGTAACATTTGGAACCGCCTCCGCACCTTACCTTGCTGTGAAAGCGTTACAACAGCTTGCCGTCGATGAAGGTGAAAAATATCCGTTTGCAGCTGAAAGAGTAATTAAGGATTATTATATGGATGATCTGATGACTGGATGCGACTCGATCGATGAAGCCCTGAAAATACACAAAGACATGAATCAATTATTAGAGAAAGGAGGTTTCACATTACAAAAGTGGATTAGTAACAGCAGGGAGTTTTTAGAAAAAGCAGGAGAACTACAGGAAAGGAATGAAAAAGGAATAGAGATGGAAAAAGAAACAGAAGGAATAAGAAAGGTTTTGGGACTAAATTGGGACAGCATATTAGATAATTTTAAATATACAGTAAACTTACCTGAGATTGTATTACCGGTCACAAAGAGAAGAGTGATTTCAGATATAAGTCGGTTATTTGATCCACTTGGCTTCTTAGCCCCAGTAATAATTACAGCGAAGATATTTATACAAAAGCTGTGGATATCAGGCATTGACTGGGATCAAGAACTGCCTTCTAATTTGTTGCAGGAATGGCTTATCTATAGAGAGGATTTAAATAGACTTACCGGTTTTAATCTCAATCGTTGGCTGGAGATGAGAAGTGACGACAAGGTGATAGAATTGCAAGGTTTCTGCGATGCATCTGGAGAAGCTTACGGAGCAGTTGTATATGTTCGAGTAGTAGATAGAGATGGTAACGTACATGTGAATATGATAACATCTAAAACGAAGGTAGCCCCGGTGAAACAGATTTCGATACCACGACTAGAATTATGTGGAGCAGTCTTACTAGCTAAGCTACTCGACGAAGTTTCGAGAGTATTGAAGATTTCTAAGGAGAAAGTACGAGCATGGACTGACTCGACAATTGTGTTAGATTGGTTGAGTAGTCACCCTCGAAAATGGAACACATTTGTTGCGAATCGGGTATCTGAAATCATAACGTTATTCAATAGAAAACACTGGAACCATGTACGCTCAGGTGAGAACCCGGCAGATCTTGCGTCACGTGGAATGAAGCCAGCAGAGTTCGTAGACAATATGCTGTGGAAAAAAGGTCCTAAATGGTTAAGTAAAGATACTAAAGTCGTAGATAGTCATGAAGAATACAGTCCACTAGAAGAAGAAGTTACTAAAGTTGTAGATAGTCAAGAAGCTAAAGAAGAAATTAAAATTAACATAGCACTAGAAGAAGAAGTTACTAAAGTTGCAGATAGTCAAGAAACTAAGGAAGAAATTGAAATTATTTGTTGTATTAGCATCGCTAAGGAAGAAGATCGTTTGTTTGTTAGGTGTTCTACGATGAAAAAGCATTGGCAATCGATTCAAAAATTAGTACAGGATTTTTGGCGCAGGTTGTCTCAGGAGTATTTGTTTCGTTTTTTTTGGCAGTGACCTTATTGGCAGAAACCAACTTCTGAACCTCAACTCGGTGATCTAGTTTTTTATAATTGAGAAAGATCTTCCACCTGCTCGCTGGTTGTCTGGTATTATAGTAGATAAACATCCTGGTTCTGATCAAATCACACGGGTTGTCAGTGTAAGATGCAAGGGTATTTCAATTGTTAAGAGACCTGTATCAAAAATTTGTGTCCTTCCTAAAGAGACAATAAATTAGAAAATGTTTCAGTATTAATAATAAGCACAGATACAACAATTTTGAAAATGTAATAATATGTTGATATCTCCATAACTTTAGTAGTAGTGCAGTTATGGCAACTCTATTGTTAAAACGTTATAAATACATTATAAGTTTTTTGTATTAGAGTCATGTAAACAATGTTGAATAGAGAGATAAAGATAGAGTTATGTTATATTAAGTTAAGGTTGTACCAGTTATATTTTGTTATGTAAAGAAGCATCTAACAAATAAGTTTTGATAGTGTTAGCAAAATTGTAAGCTTGAATGAACAGTCGTTCATTGGTGGGCGGAATGTATGAATTCAATTTTGCTTCTAATCTATTTTATGTTAACGTAGTTCCTAAAACTACCAACAGATGGCACCACCAAGCAAAATAGATCGCGCTGACGATGTATGACAGGGCGTAGTATATAAGGCTAGGTAATTATTGTTATTTTGTTCAGACCGTACGCGGCTCTCGGAGAATGAATACATCTTTTTTGTGGTTATCCGGTGTTTCATTTAATCAACCCGAAGACGTGGAAGTTTGGACCAGGGCTGGAGTCCCTACACATGCACCATCTCAGAAACTACTATCTAGCTAGACAGGTATAATTGTTAAATTGGTTAGTCTTATTATTACCTGTGTATTTTGGAAAGTTTTAGCTACCTACTTTTATCTCACTCCTTGTTGAACTGAACCACAAGTTAATGATGTAACTGGTATTGGTGTAAATGTATCCACGGTACTTACAGTTTTTTTGTGAAATAATTAGCAAAGCTCACGCACAGGCGACTTTTTGCGTAATTGAAACAATAATGGAATTCACAAGTCGATTTATGGGACGTTTCGGCTTGTAATAGTTTTTAATAGTCCTTCATATTATTTTATTGCGCCCGCCTACAAATTTTTCAAACGTGCGCGGCTCTGTTCGTTACTTAGTTAATTAGCTACATTAAAAATAAATATTTCATTCAAATTTACAGCTTTTATGAAACATTTTTAAACTCATTTACCAGCTGTTGTGCTAGACTGGTAGTAAATAAGTAGAATGACTAACTTTGATCTACATAGGGTAAGTACTTAAATTATAGATTTACATGCATAATACGATATTTTCCGGGAACGAAAATCAACATAGGTCAGGGACGATCCATCCCACGTTACCTCAATATCGATAGTGTCCCTGAAGGTCCCTCAATGGAGTGTTGTTACGGTGAGTGGAGTCCATCCAGCCCATTGCCCTGACTCCCTGACTCCCTGTACTGACCCTCCGCCGGCGATGCAATCGCGGACAGAACGAGCCGGACCTCCCCTCGCCTCTCCCGGATCACATTCCAGATAAACGTCCCTCGCCTTTTTCAATCTTACTCTTCCATTACATAAACTTGTAGCAAAATGGGAATACTCCTAATAATCTGATGAACATGGAAACCAAGTAAGTATACCGCGGGCCACATTTGGTTTAGAAACACAACCAAAATATAAAGGAAGAATCAATATTGGACTCTTTTGGTTCGTGGAATGGAATCCAAAATTTCATTGCCATTTTCGTTGGTTTAACAATAATGCCGAAGCCTGGGACAAAATACCGTTACAGAATAGAATCTGTGTACCTATTGAATTGTATTACATATTACACAGAGTAATATTTGGGAAAATCTGTACAGAAGGCAGCATCTGTGTTCGAAGGACGGCCGTTAGGACAGTTTGTGCGAGTGGCGAAGTGCGGCACAGCGCACGTGCGGCGCCACGCGGGGCCGAGAGACTGCTCGGGCCGCGATTACCAGATATTACTTTGCACGCACAACTGTGCCCTTTTCTATTTCCCGTCTATAAGCACCTAAGAACAAAACCGTAGGTTACGGTTACGTGGCGTAGGTAGGTACCGCATTGCCGTCCACGTTAATTTACAAAACATATTTTTATTTCATTTCATAGTTTTTTGATTGGCTTAGGTTTTATCATGCGGATATTTTTATTTAAAGTAAACTGAAATTATTAGAAAAGTCAATCACTATAAAATAACAATAAACTGAAATCATTTAAAATTATTGGGATAGTTACGAAAGTCATGACTTGTCGGACAAAGTTCGTAAAATTTGACAGAAACAACAACAAATGAACAAAGGTTTAGGCACAGAATATATAATTACTAGTTTAGGGTTATTCTAGTGCCTAGTACCAATCGACACTGTCTACTGCGGTTATGCTAAGGTCGCTTTGAGACTACGCAATTTTACAGGTAACGACGACTTGAATAAGTTATGGAACTTCTTGACGTGTTTTCGAACTTATTTTGCGTGTGACGGGATGATTTAGAGATGTTTCTATGTTTTCCAATCTAAGTACCTAAGTAATAAAAGATGTTTCAATACTTAAGCAAACAATATGTTATAAAGGCGTTTTAGCTTATGACTAAATATTGTTGGTGTACCTTGGTGAGCACAGGTGTGTAAAGTGCGTGTCACTTAATGTAAGAGATCACCTGGAACGACTAGGTACCTACAATCGTTCATGAATGTTTGATGCGCCGTAAACTTGAGAAAGTAAACACAAAGTTTCATAAATATCTACGCCTACAAAGGGCTTATCCTCAAAATTTACAAAAGTTCCTATCCATCGCCATTGCGGATATCGATCAAACTATTATTTAAATCGAGGGTCTTCCGGAGAGACGATCTATCCCTTCCTAAATATCGGTTACCTTCAGAACCGAATCCTAATTGAACCGTGCTTCTTGAGGTTAGTGTTGGCGTGAGACACATGACACTCGCTTTTCGACATGTTAGCAACTATGTGACCTTGCCCCTCAGCCCTAAGGTCACTCGGCCGACTCGGTATAACGCACTGAAGTAACTCAGCAATTTATGGCCGCGTCGGCACAAACAATCGCATCGAGCACACGTGAATGTGCTATAAAGTTGCGTATGAAATGGCGATCGAGTTAGAGACCTCTCCCCCACCCCTCCCTTCGCCTCCCTCCCCCGATCAGCGATAAATCTCAACAATAATCGTGTGTCGAACCGCGCGCCACACATACCTAAGTAGGTAAGTCATATTCTTCCATAACGCTTCACATACATTATAATATCATTTACATTTGATTTTGACCTTATAACGTAGGTAATTAGTTCAATTGAAGAAAGCGTAAGACCATATAGACCTTTATAGTTCAAAAGATAATAAAAAACATTTTAATTAAAATACTTTGAAAACATTACTCTACCCTTTGCAGTTAATTTAGGCAGTAAAAAGTCCAGAACGCACAAAACAAGCGTGTCCCATTTACATTTCGACAATAACGGGCATGGCATCCACCGTCACTTTCATCAGACAAGGACGGGGGATAGCCTGCGGGAAGTGAGAATGAGACAAAATATAAGGTCAGACGGATTGGCGTGCAAGGAGGCAGTGAGGCAGCGGACGGGTTTAATTACAAAAGGAGATACACTTTCCTAAACAGAAGTGATACTCGTCGAAAAAGCACGTTTAACTTAACCGTTTTTATAGCGAATTGTGTTTCTATTCAAACAGCTTTTTTACAATGTCCGAGGCAAAAATCCAATTTTAGAAAGTGTTTTAGGGAACATAAATAAAGCGCGGACGTGGAAGGGCAGCGAATAAACGGACGTTTAACTTTTTGAATCACCATTGTGAACTTTGTTGAGACGATATATTTTTATTTCTACAAACAGATATAAATTACAGCATTGTATGATTGTATGTTATCATCCTATAGGTAGCAGTTTCACACATTTAATGATACTAATATTGTAAAGCTGAAAAGTTTGTGTGTGTAACTCGTGAGGCGGTTCCCACGCCTATCTCCCACACGCATCACACATCATCATCATCCACGCCCTTGCATTAGCCAATAGAACGTCAGCAACTGTGAACCCATGCTATACATGCTATACTATGCTTCCGTCATCTGTCCAATCAAACACATGCTATATTTTTTCTCGTGATTGTGGATTGTTTTCCTAAATAATCCAAATCGGCTTACTTCTATCCATCCTTATGCGCCATTGAATCGCTATAATAACAGCCATTACATAAGGTAGAATTATTTATGGGGAGTTATTGAATTTGATGAGTTTAGGCGCGGGACTGGGAGGCAGTTAGTTCCGAGAGAGTTATTGATGACTTGATTGTTGTGCGGTGATTTGTGAAACTATTAGGGTATCTAACTGTGGACATTATTCAATTTAGGAATTTTATAGTCGATCAACAGAGAAAAAATACACTTTATTAGATCAATGATTTAGTTTAGACGAACTCTGTGGCACAGCGGGTGAAACTTTTTTTAACTAAGTAAAAATAGAACAACATAAGCAAAATAGCAAATTGAAACGATGAATTTAAAACTAGACTAATAGATTACATTGATTCTGTCTGACTCACGTATCCGATTAGTAATGAAACGCCCTGCGCAGCGGAAGCTCATTACCGGCTGAGCACCGCGCCTGAGCCAGACGCGTCAGAAGTCGCTGACCGAGATGGAACCCAAACAATCGCCCATTATCTCATTACTGCCTACAACAATCCATTATGCTAATAACCAACTACACAATGCTAATAACCAACAATAACATCGACAGTGCAGTAAATAACCGGGAGCTCACCGTTAGCTCGCGTTGGCCTGCAGTTTACTGTGATCGCACAATGCAACTCATATAACGTTATGGTTGTGTGGTTGTTGTGGCACAATATAAGATTCACTTCATTTTAAAATCAGAAATTACTCACGTAAACTTTGACGATACTAATACTTAGCACTTAGCCAGCGTAATCAATGAATGCCTAATATCTCTCGCCAAGAGAGAAGTTCCAGAAGACAGGTAGACAGGGCTGTGCCTGCGACTCACCCAGAGCGGCGCGGAGGGAGGCTGCGACCTGCGACTCACCCAGAGCGGCGCGGAGGGAGGCTGCGACCTGCGACTCACCCAGAGCGGCGCGGAGGGAGGCTGTGACCTGCGACTCACCCAGAGCGGCGCGGAGGGAGGCTGTGACCTGCGACTCACCCAGAGCGGCGCGGAGGGAGGCTGCGACCTGCGACTCACCCAGAGCGGCGCGGAGGGAGGCTGTGACCTGCGACTCACCCAGAGCGGCGCGGAGGGAGGCTGTGACCTGCGACTCACCCAGAGCGGCGCGGAGGGAGGCTGCGACCTGCGACTCACCCAGAGCGGCGCGGAGGGAGGCTGTGACCTGCGACTCACCCAGAGCGGCGCGGAGGGAGGCTGTGACCTGCGACTCACCCAGAGCGGCGCGGAGGGAGGCTGTGACCTGCGACTCACCCAGAGCGGCGCGGAGGGAGGCTGTGACCTGCGACTCACCCAGAGCGGCGCGGAGGGAGGCTGTGACCTGCGACTCACCCAGAGCGGCGCGGAGGGAGGCTGCGACCTGCGACTCACCCAGAGCGGCGAGGAGGGAGGCTGTGACCTGCGACTCACCCAGAGCGGCGCGGAGGGAGGCTGTGACCTGCGACTCACCCAGAGCGGCGCGGAGGGAGGCTGTGACCTGCGACTCACCCAGAGCGGCGCGGAGGGAGGCTGCGACCTGCGACTCACCCAGAGCGGCGCGGAGGGAGGCTGCGACCTGCGACTCACCCAGAGCGGCGCGGAGGGAGGCTGTGACCTGCGACTCACCCAGAGCGGCGCGGAGGGAGGCTGCGACCTGCGACTCACCCAGAGCGGCGCGGAGGGAGGCTGTGACCTGCGACTCACCCAGAGCGGCGCGGAGGGAGGCTGTGACCTGCGACTCACCCAGAGCGGCGCGGAGGGAGGCTGCGACCTGCGACTCACCCAGAGCGGCGCGGAGGGAGGCTGCGACGCGAACGCCATCCGGAACGCATCTCCCACCAGCGAGTTCAGTTCCTCCGCCTGCAACAAACAACCACACAAACATCAACACCAAACCCTGGAACTTACTACCAACCAACCAATGGACCTCAACGGACTCCTTACGTATCCGTATCGTATATATAGTTATTGTAAACGTACAATTACTATATAATTACTCGTAAAATGTACAAACAGTAGAGTGTATCGCCGATAAGTGACAACAGAAATACTCGTAATTTAGAAAAAAAATGTGTTGTAACATTATATACACAAAAAAAAATGTGCTGTAACATTTTTAAACATTACGGTTAGGTCCAATTCTCATACATTATTTAGTTTGTTGGATTAAAAATTGTTGTATACGCAATAACCTACTACCTAAGTACCTACCTACCTAGTACATAATGTAGACTGGTAGACATAAGTAAAGTAAAATAAAGTCATACATATAATGTTCCTCTGTTTGTTTATTCGTCGAGAATCAAGTACATACTGAAATAAATAAAATATTACAAAATGGTGTTGTACCTGTGTAATAAATAAACACAAAAATATTTTGTCTAAGAATAAAACAAGAAACAAATGAATGTTTGTCAACAAATGACGGACAAGACAATTTCTGAATACAAAACGAATGGAAGCGAAAAATAAACAAGTAAGTACCGAAATAGCCGAAGACAGACAATAATGCTCGACACGGACCACATGTAATCCCCGGTTAGTTCCATTATGCTCGATTCCCATTATGCACTGATCTTAAAATACCTAACAAAAAGTGCCACTATGCTACGAATTTCTCAGAGCTACCCTAAACAATGGAAGGTACTGCTCGATAGAAAAGTGTTTCAAAAGTATTATACTTAAAGCTAGCCCGGGCCTACATAATTTTAAGGAAAAAAGTTGTGTTAAATAAAAATCTAATTTCAATTCAAGAATTGCGTGTACTTGGATTAAAAATGTAAAAACGATATGAAACATAAATCAACCCAAAACAATGAGATAAAAACTAGACAAGAAAATATTTTTTTAACTATGAGATCAAATGACAACATTCAAAATAAAATTTACATGTAACAGTTTTTAACATTACAATCACTTATATTATCGCTCATATTAAAATAAAACATACAAATAATCAACAATGCTAATATAAATAAAATAGAATAAAAATTATAAATCAACAAAAAATATTTTAATCAACCATTAAACAAAACAAAATTACACTTCCACTGCATTTAAGATCACTTCTTTTATTTACACATCGCCAGACAACAGTTTTTTTGTTTTGTCTTAAAAAATGGTAATTGTGTCCGGTATATAACAAGGTTTTTCCAACACGTTTACTATCAATTATTATGTAATTTTTAGCCGGACCACGGGAAGAACTTGCTTCCGACATGATTGCAGACGGACTAATGAACTAGGCTAATTATGCTTATCAGTAAAATCAATATGCACCAAAACTGCAACCCTACTGTCTCTTTCCATTCAAGGACAAAAGTTAATACTTAGGTATTCCCGGAAGAGTTAACCCAAAAACCTGGTTCTTTTGGTGTTGACGGTATAGGCTGTGTGTTGATTAAAACTAATACTGTTTATCAGTTTAATTAGGGAAACTAGTAAGAGATTATTTATTTAAATTATTATTATGGAATTCATCAAGAAGCAGCAACACAATGTGTATATTCAATTTTGAATGTGATATTTTAACAAGCATTTTCCTTTCGACAGTTCAAGAATCTGATTCCGAGCAAAGTGGCACTTTTTGTTAGGTATTTTAAAATCAGTGCATAATGGGAATCGAGCATAATGGAACTAACCGGTAATCCCAATGGATGTAAACATTTATTTCCGGCTGAGTGACCGATAACGATGCGTACCGGGCGTCGAACGCGCTACCCGGCCCCAATAGACCAGTATAGGAATGTGAGCTATATTAGCTGAGACATAATCGGTTAAGTGATATTTCCACGATATTTCGGACGAAATATCGTGGTTATATGTATATAGGTAGTTATATCTATAAGATGTGTATGTGATGTGATTCCGTTTCGTAATTTGGGTCATTTAACCCACTCGATTGTCACTCAAGACAATAACCTGAGCAGAATTTAAATAATGTTCTAATATTCTCGAACAAACAGAAGGCTCTAATATAAAGCCTAGAACAAGCGTGTAACAGCACCAATCATCATTAGAAGACGATCAGCCGCTCAATTACA
Organism: Chloroclystis v-ata; assembly: GCA_963691955.1. Taxonomy (NCBI): domain Eukaryota; kingdom Metazoa; phylum Arthropoda; class Insecta; order Lepidoptera; family Geometridae; genus Chloroclystis; species Chloroclystis v-ata. The sequence goes on along the minus strand of OY829902.1, from coordinate 100,322 downwards.
TCAGGATCTCATTACCGGGTCTAATGAAACCGCCCGGCGCCTCCGGACATAAAACCCGGACGTGATCGCGGGACTATCTATCGCTAACCTCGCTTACCTCGAGTTTGGAAGCTTCACTACTTTTCTCATATTAGATGGGTAGGTACTTTTGCCATTCGATATCTAATATAGAAATGTTGAGGGCACGATGACTGAAGATAGACCACAGGACTAAACCTAAATCTTACTTGATACTACAAAACAAAATTTCCGCATCTTCACTGAACGTATTTCAGAAGGTACGTTTTGATAAACAATCATATGCTGTGTGAATTGTCCAGCAACATTTATATAAGTTGGTAGGTATTCGATTGTTTAGATTTCCTTTGAACATTTAGTTTACATGCTTCTTCTTACTAAATTGTTTATTTATAACTAGCCAGCAACAGTTGAAGTTAACCTTCTTTCTATGTAAGCGTTAAACATTCTGATCTATTCTGTGTGAGATCAATGTGTGGGGTGAAAACACAGGCGTGGCGTGGTTTAGATCTAAAATTAGATAACGTATTGCTTATTAATTCACTCATTAACCTCTCCTACGCGCAACGCGTCCATCTAATCTGATCGAGTGCGCGTGCGCGTGCCCGAGACGTCATGTTTGACACTAATCTCACAGTGACGATGTCATTGAGTGTCATGATGTACATTAATGTTTTGTGTAATCCGACTTATGGTTTACCTATTTTCACATTTTCATCTGCGTTACGGGCTAAAACTAAATTTTGATGCGGTTTTAGGGATCCGTATCCAAATGGCAAAAACGGAACCCTTATAGATTCGTCATCTCTGTCCGTATATCACAGCCACTTTTCACCGAAACTACATCTTTCCCCTAGCAGCTTTGCACCCATCTACCAATCACCCTGTATATAACTTAAACTGTTGAAATTTGATAAGTAGATGTATCCAGTAAACGGCACTGAGATAAAAAAAAAAGTAAATAAAGCAATTTACTTTGGGGGTATACTACTAAGCTCAATAATTTCAGTTCCACAATAAAATGATGAGATGGCTTACTCCAGTATCTATTGCTTATGATTATCTAGGCAACAAAGACATGAGAGATAATATGAGGTAGGCAGCGAGCTATCCCGACCTCATCTTAATTACAATATTAGATATGCAACCCGCATCGCCTGCCCGGTGCCGGTGCCAGCCGCAACTTTATATGGGCTATGATGAATACAAGCAGTATTTATCTGAACAAGATCAATAATATAAATAAGAGCTCAACGACCTGGCACATTTGCATGTGAGGCCGCGGAAACGAGTTCGGCGCGAGGACCGACACGCGCTTCGCCCACGCGCGGCCGCTCTCCACTCCACAAAGTATCCGTACTACGTAACACCAATACAACGATATCACACTTCACATTTGATTACACCTATCACCTTCATAAAGCCAATACAGAGTTTATTTAGCTTTAACTTCTGAGCGTCGTCAAACTCAATCTACGAGTATGAGACTTATGATACCTGAAGAGGGACAGCAGCTTCTTTCTTTGTAGTTTAACCAACTAGTAGACCCCGGAACACACCACTTTTTACGCGAAATTACAGTAAAAGCTACCTTTAGTATCTACTTATGCGGAGTGAAATAAAATAAGATATACGAGCAAAACATGTAAAATATTAATCGAAAAGTATGCAAAGCGTAGGTTTGTAAACAAGTTTTCCAACAAAATATTTTTTTAATGAAACGCGAATTCTCTTTTCGTTATTAAAAGGTGATTTTTTTTACAAAACTTATTGAGGTCGTTTTTTGGACTTATTTTGTATACCTAAGGGTTAGCTTAGGTGCTATGTAAAACAGTTTTTAAAACTGTAATTTAAAGTAATATTTTTGACCTGAAACGATAGTCTCTTTAAAGATTTTCTCCATCTGCAATGTTAAAATATCGTCAATTATTTACACTATAGGTACTCGGTCCTTAACTTGCTATAGAATCTTTGAATTCATTATACTCTGTCACTGAATATGCGGAATCCAATTAGGTATCCATTTTATTTGGGCCCACGTCACGGACATTCGGAAATGTTTCCAGTATTAAAGTACTTCCTAGACATACAATAATCAAAGCTGGCCAGAGATCAAAGCTCCTCATTACTCAGAACAAACACTATTCTCAAAGGATTCAGCATTTATCTGAACTTCCGTCTGCTGCGCTTGCTCTCTGACCCCACACAATATTGAGCTTTAGTTGTGTGGGGGATACGGGCTATTTTCGGATGATGTTAAGAAGTTCTACTGTTCGCCGTGAGAAATATCGAATGGAGCGGGGATATGCTCTAACAGCTCTGACGGTCTGAGGCTCTCGCCATACGCCATAGTACACACTTGCATCTGGTAAATGCACTTACATGACTACTAAGGCATAGTATTATAAAGAAGCAATCGAACAGTGGGTAGGTAAGTTATTATATATCTTAGTATGTATTTATTATACCTATGTAACTGGATTAGAGCTGAGAGTTACAGTTTCTATGTTCTACTTGAAAAGCATTTGCAAACTATAATTATTATAAAATAAGGTCAAAGCTAAAGATTTCGTTCCTAATACATTCAGTTCGATCTTCATTAGTTTTGTTATAAAATAACTCTATTACGTAATAAAATAAAAACCGTACTGTAAAATTCCAGTTTATCGTGTTAGGTATTAATTTTACGAGATTTGTGTTCGTATGTAGCCATACTTACACAAACTTGCGGCTGCATCCGTTGCGGACGTATAAGTTGTAACGTTATTTTAACCGCTCGAGGTGATTCTTTGATCTGTCTCTTTATTGATAACTTCCTTTGCGCGAACCCAAATACCCTTTTATTATTTTACGGCTGGTTTTGTGTATTTTGGAGAACTTTGATGTGTTTTCGGGATGGTCCCGTTGACAGTTATCGCTGTTTCGAGTGCGTGATGACATCATCCCGCCTTTTGGACCAAGAGCCCGTGATGGCCAGACCTTCCTTTAATTCACAAGCGTGAAAATTCTGTCATGTGTATGTCTAACATAGGTAAGAATAACCCCCAAACATGAAACCTGGATCGCGGTTCCTTTGGGAGATCACAACCTTTTACCTGTTATCTCCCAAAGGAACCACGATCCAGGTTTCATGTTTGGGGGTTATTCTTACCTATGTTAGACATAGACATGAAATAATTTTCACGCTTGTGAATTAAAGGAAGGTCTGGCCAGACCGGGCTCTTAGTATAGACTAATAACCTATGATGGCCAGACCTTCCTTTAATTCACAAGCGTGAAAATTCTGTCATGTGTATGTCTAACATAGGTAAGAATAACCCCCAAACATGAAACCTGGATCGTGGTTCCTTTGGGAGATAACAGGTAAAAGGTTGTTATCTCCCAAAGGAACCGCGATCCAGGTTTCATGTTTGGGGGTAATTCTTACCTATGTTAGACATACACATGACAGAATTTTCACGCTTGTGAATTAAAGGAAGGTCTGGCCATCACGGGCTCTTAGGTTATTTGGATGTCTTTATTTTTTCAGTTTTAGTTTTTCGGTTTAATTTACGGGCTGTTTAAATTTGTTGTGAAATAAAACATCACTGTTTTATATATGACAATGGCGTTATCTTGTGATCATGCATATGCTTAGTGCGTAACATTTACTAAAATCTAGATTACTTTTTAAAATCGTAGCTGTCTCGTTTGACATCGTACCTACCTACTGACTGCACTAACCGTACGTAGTAAAAATCGGCTTCCGCAGACGGAGTCAGCTCGGAGCCTCGGAGCTGCGAGACCGTCTAACTTCGTACGTTACAAAGTGTTATCGTCGTCAAACAAATATGTACTGTATTCATTACACATCAATACTGGTTTCTAATGTAGAATCCCTAGGATTAAAGGGATCTTATAAAATCTGTAACACATTGATTGCGAGACAGTCAGTGCAACGTTATTAGTGAGTGAAGCTCCTCTAGTCGACAGTACCGGAAGTCGCCCGGAACCGACCACCATCCGTCTTAATTACATGGCGATTAATGGCGGGCTGAGTCGGCCGATAAGTCGCCGCCGCGGGCTTCTGACAGCTTTACTAATAACAAGGAAAACAGGAAGTCCAATTCTGCTCCTTTGTCAAAGGAGCAGAATTGGACTTTTACTTTGTCAAACATGAAAATATTCAACTTTTGAAGAATTTGGAAAAGACTAATGAGAGTCGCGAACCAAAAGTTTTGAAGATTTGATGAAGTATTTAATTTTTTCTTTTATATTTATTTAAGAAGTTTACAGTCGCTGCTTTGAATTAAAATTACGGAATCAGCTTGAAGCCTTATTCGTTATGTTTACAAGTCTGTTGGACATACCTCTGTAACTTATCCCCTCATTTCTGTTTTGATCCCGTAGAGAAACCCCGAGCATAACTCCAATAACTCTTTGAGAAATTCCAAGCTATCAATGAACATACTACTTAGTCTACGTAGTTATATTGGCTTAACAGTCTAACATTGCTTTTTACATAGTACTTCCACTTTAAGTAGTTAATAGTAGATAGTATCAACAGGTTTGCGGACGATCGGATGTGATGTATCAACAGGTGAGTAATTAGAGGTGCAGGTTCGAGTCCCGATGGAGCCATTAGTCAAGTGACGGCATCCTGCGGAACCGAGGCCGAGCGACGTGGGAGATCGATGCTCGGTACTACATATAAACATTACAAAGGTGTATAGTTTGTTTGTATGAATGCGCTAATCTTAGGAATAGCTGGTCCGATCAAAAAAAATATTAATCACACTATCTAGCACAGATTTTTTTATAAATCTAAAAGAAGGTCTTTACAAATATCACCCATGTAAAACTACTAAGTTACTGAATAAATGCATGTTTTATTTTATTTATTTATTTTTACTACTGGGACACAGGGACTTCTCTCTTGACGAGAGAGATAAGGCCTTAATTCACAATGCTGGTGCAGATTGGTGAATGACACTGTCCTTCAAACTTCAGTAAATAATAATAATGTAAAGGGTAGTATAGAGTAGGTATGTCGGTTATTCTCAAGGCATTTCTGAGATTTCTTTCGTCTCGGACCATTTCGTCGATAGGTGTGCGATAAGGTCTCGACCCGCACCCGCAGTAAGAGGCCGGCGATATTTCGCAGAAAATACCAAAATGGTTAGTTTCCTTTATCGCACGACACACTCGTTCGCTCCACTTGAGATAGCCAGAGTCAGCCTGCTCTGGAGTTACTTTCAACGGTTCCCTAATATGTCAGTTCTCACGTTGGGTTGGAGCGGTTCCGAATCTTACTAACCGAAGCCGTAGCTCTATTGACATGAATCGCCCAAGCGACAAACCAACGGACAACCATCGTCTTAGTTCATACCGTAAATCAATCAACTGTGTGAAAATAATTCAACAAGACTTCTTGATGGAGATCACTGCTAATATGAACGCGTCAAAAATGTATGACGTTGCCATTGCAATATTTGTCTTCTATAATTGATATCCACTAATAATGATGATGTTGATGGTCCCTCCCTCCCATCGTTTAATGGTCCCTCCGTGGTCCGCGCGGTCTGTACAAAACCAATCGCAATAATCTGCGTCGCCCGAAGCCCTAAATTTCCGACTTTACGGCAATTGTGGAGATAACAGGATCCGTTCTGAAGGCAATTAGTAATTTGCATTCGCTAAAGTATGTATTTAAGTGGCTTTATCAAGATGTGGACCCGGGCTGGCTTGTATCGACTTTTGGGAGCAAATAGCCTTAATTCGACGTTCATTCCAAAGTTTAAGAGGCCTTTTACCGGAAATCGCGAAATTGTTCGGTTTTCTCGTCCTAATTCTATGGTTTACGTTAGTTGTTTGATATTACAATTACATCTTTATAATAGTTCGTTTTCTCCTCTACAAAAGTAGTAAGAAACATTTTAGATAACTTGTTTATATATTGAGTAATAATCATTCTCCGGATACATGTTTCGTAAGAAACGCTCGAAGACCTGTTTTCTTAGCTCTAATTTGTAGATTCTAACGAATATGGGCGATCAAACTAATTTTTATTATGTTACGTATATCCTATTCTTCATTTAGAGTAGAGTACATTTTCGTTAAATGCTTTTATTCTAAAGATATACCGAATTTAATAACGACCGAAAATGCTTCAAAACAAACCTCAATAACTCCGAAGTTCTAAATCAATGGGACGTCATATTTATATCAAAATATTTATCAACATTTGCTTAAACTATGATATTAATTTTAATTTGTAGAACGGTTTTGGTAATTTTTTATGAATAAAATAAAACTACCATAATTTAGTAGTTTTTTCATTCCGCCGGCTTTTTCCATTTAGTACCGCGCGAGCGCTTGTCGAGGTCGGACCTATGTCGGTTGTTCTTGAATAAAATATAGAAATATTTCGTAAAATGTCAGTGTGTGGGACTGTCAATTGCTGTAAAAACGCTGTTAGTGTGCGTGTATGTGTTATTGCGATACTACGACCGACATAAGTTGATCCGTTGATAACGATCAATTGTTATTTTTATTGATAACGATCAATTATTGTTGTTGCTGGCCTAAGAATTGTACCACTTGTTGCTGGCCTAAGAATTGTACCACATCATTGTCATCTTGTTTAACCTTATTTATTTGGAGGTTATGCTGTAGGATGTGGATTGCATATCTAAAGTTATCTATCCTAATTAAAAAACAACAAGGCAACTTTTTTTGGTGAAACCGTACAACGACTAAATGTAATTATGCCTATGATTTTTTTAGATTATGACTAACTTGCCGACCCGCCGACAGCTGCGCTTGCGTTTTTAGTTACTAGTTTATGTTTTATAGCCTTTTTCGATCATTTTACTATCCAATACTGAAATCATATTTTAAATCGGACCCGCGGTTCCTGAGTAGCACGTTCAAACAAATAAACAAGCAATCTCCTCAGCTTGATAATTGTAGTATAGATTTCCATAATATTTATTACAAAGAAAATATTCCGTAATTTTTTGTTCTTATTTTTACCGAGTATCCAATATGTAAACAAAAAATAATGTACCTTTCTAATAAATATATTATTTATTGTAAACATTAAATATGTACCTTTCTAATAAATACAGGGCGTCCCAAAGTTATGGGCCATGGAGGGGAAGTACCTTAAATATCGTAGATAGTGAATTTTGCTCAAACAAGACTTCATTTTATTTTTAAAAGTTAGTAATTCTGCATTCATTGATTTTCTAAAAATTACTTGCTTTGTCTGGGAATCGAACCGACTTACATGTAGAAAAAAAATACTCGATTTTTATGATACCAATCGAAAGAAAAGCTAAAAAATAATAACTCTGCTTAAGTAACATAGTATTTTAAAAGAAAGGAACAACGTGAAATTAATTATTTTAATCAAATAAAAAACATGAAACATTTTTTTTTGTAAATTAATTAATTAAATTACTTACTTTTTAAAATAAAATGAAGTCTTCTTTGAGCAAAATTCACTATCAACGATATATATGGTACTTCCCCTTCATGGCCCATAATTTTGGGACGCCCTGTATATAAAATAACACCCCTATTCACGTTCCCACTGCTGGGATAGGGACTTCTCTCTTGACGAGATAGATTAGGCCTTAATTCACCACGCTGGCCAAGTGCGGGTTGGTTTTTTAGGGTTCCGTAGCCAAATGGCAAAAACGGAACCCTTATAGATTCGTCATGTCCGTCCGTCCGTCCGTCCGTCCGTCCGTCCGTCCGTCCGTCCGTCCGTCTGTCCGTCCGTATGTCACAGCCGTTTTTCTCGGAAACTATAAGAGCTATAACGTTGAAATTTGGTGAGTAGATGTATTCTGTTAACCGCACTAAGATTTCAGAAAATAATTGAAAAAAAAATCATAAAATTCGGGGGTCCCCATACATAGGACTGAAATTTAAAAACTTTTTTTTAATCCAACCCATACGTGTGGGGTATCTATGAATAGGTCTTCTAAAATCATAACAATGTTTCTAAAACCATTTAATTCTAAACTTAATAGTTTGGACGTGAGACTCTTCCAAAGTGGAAAACAGAGTGTCCCCCCCCCCTCTAATTTCTAAACTAAGAGGATGATAAATCTAGAAAAAATATATATTATACATAACCATAAAAACTAACAACGAAAATTGGTTTGAACGAAATCTATCAAGTAGTTTTTTTATAATACGTCATAAACTATTTCATATAAACAATTGCTGCGGAAGCCTACATGGGCGAGTCCGACTCGCACTTGGCCACTTTTTTTAATATATAAATGAAATATTTTCAATAAGTTCGTAATAAAATAAAAATAAATATAAAGTTCGAAACTACAAAGATAATACCTAAACATAATGATAATAACATGGTATATTTGTGTTTGAATAAATAAAAGTTTCGTTAACGAAACTTTTATTTATTCAAACACAAATATACCATCTAACAAAACAAGCAACTTAAATATATATATAGGTAATATAATTTATTTGTTTTGTTATAATTAGAATTTGTATTTAGTCCGTTCAATTTAGACTTTCGAACTTACATAAAGTCCCAACATTCGACAAAAAAAACATTTAATTACAAACCTACACATCAAATTTCAGAAGAATCGGTTTAATAATGAGCCCATAAGATGAGATGAATGAGGACATTTAACTTCAATAAGACTATTTTCAGTTTTATTCTTATATAGATAATTATTAATCATGAATGTTTTAATTTAAAATTATGTACTTAATTGATTTCAAATAATCAATCAGATTTAAAATGAATATTGATATTATTAAGATAAAACATAATTGATTCAAATATTGAAATAAAAATATCCGCCATTTTGAATTTAGGAAAATATATTAAACACCTATCAATTAAATAAAAACATTAATATAATAATTATTTCAGAATGAAACTGAAAAAAATCCACTCAATAAAATGGAATTTATTCGATGCCATTTTCTACAGATCTAAAATAATTATTAGTATATTTGTATGTTTTAGATCGACGAAGTATCAAGATCATTTAGTATTTTTCATAGAATTCGCGTGACGCGCCGGTCACGTGGTGCATAAAATATCCAATTTCGCAAAACTTCAAAAATTTAACAGGGCTCTTAATTATTGCCGATATTTTTTAAAACCGTTAAATGGATGTTTTTTATCAATTATGTTGGAAATAGATTCAAATCAAATCACTGAATAACTGCATAACACATGAACTTTTAATAAACACCCTTATTGGTGAATAGCAAAGCTTTCGTGGTAAGGCATTTTAAAGTCAGTGAAAGTCGCGCTATTCCGCCTGTATAAGAATGCGACCCGCGCCCGAATGCAGCGATCTGTTTACACAGCTCCAGAATCACAAAGTTCACAAACCGGATATCGATAAAAGAAAGTTGCCACAAAAGAGCATCGTGATCTCGTGTTCGGGGAAATGGACGCGGAACAGAATCGGTGATCAATTACCGTATCAAGTTTTGATATAATTGGCCAATGGCTGGTCAGACTTCTACGATAAGGGGTAAATTATAGTTATAAACTAACATGCAAATGTAAATCTGTTTCATCTGTATACAAATAATAAACCGGCCAAGTGCAAGTCGGACTCGCCCATAAATGCTTCAGCCGCTGTTATTTTTGTGAATAGTCTATGACGTATTATATAAAAAAAAACTACTGTCTAGATTTCGTTCAATCCAATTTTCGTTGGTAGTTTTCATGATATTTTTAAATACCCAATAAATACATTCCGAGTCAGTCAACACGCTCGCCATGTTTACTCGGGTACGGGGAGGCAGGGACGGGTAAGGCGCACCGATTTGTTGACATTAGTATTTGAAGAGGCATTCTTTACACTCATTTACGGATGCGTTCATGAACAATGTGTTAAACGTATTGGACGAGAAGGAAAACTAACCATATTTTATTGCACGTGCACACATAACGAACAACACGAAAATACGTCGAAGAAGACGAGTCACTTTTTTAGTCAAGCAGATTAATTTATTGAACTTACTGTGGACGGCCTATTACATCGCATAGTACAGATGGCTAACTGGTCCAAAAAGATCTCAAATAGAAACTCTGGATTGTTGTGCATAGCTTTGGACGTCCAAGAACTTTATTGTAGTGAATGCAGCACGGTGCTGCCGAGGATGCAAGCCGCTATGTCCTAGAGCGAACTTGTGACGGATAAAATGATGAGTTGTATCAGTGGGTGAGGAGGCGGTCGGTGTAGCCATGGGTGAGCCATAGTGACCGCTGCCGGCGCCGCGGGGCCTGGACGACGGCGGAAGGTTCATTCATTAACATTTGCCGTGCCCTATAATCTGCCTCAGGAAACCCCATCATCAAAGTGAAGGACTCTGCCATTCAAAGGTTAGTTTACAATGCACCTCTTAATTATCTTACAGATGTTAGATGTAAAACAACAGTGTGTTTGCAAAGAGTTGTCTATAACAAAAGGGATGTTTTGTTGTGATTTATAAAAAGTTTTCATTAGGGAGCTGCGACTTTAGACGGGTCCGGAAAACAATGGCGTCGAACAAAGCTGTTAACAAAACGACGGGAAGAATACAAAGGAGAGTAATTAAACAATCAGGTAGTCGACCCGGCCAGGGACAGACAGACCGACACACCAGGGATAATAATGCAAAAATCAATGAGGTGGGCTGTCAATGAATTGGTAGAACAGTAGATGTTCTACTCTACAGGTATAATTATATGTCCATTATATCAATGAACCATTTTACTACTATGGTCTACTTGATAAAGAGGTAGTTATTTTGATGTATCTATCTACCCTTCTTTAGGTTTATTTTAATTTTATATCTAGTTTTTTTTTTGGTTGAAATCTTTTTACCCATCACTATCATCTTCATACACGGTAGATATCTATAAAGAAATAAATATTGCTGCACAAGCCCCGTAATAAGCTCTACTTAAAGGTACCGTTTATACCAAATTTTTGGAGCGAGTTGACGAACGACTCAAATTTTATTCATTTCACTATTGTAAAATGTAATTTAATAAAAACTCAAATACTTAGACATAAAATTACGATCTCTAGGGTTTATCATTATAAATGTGCAGGATAATAAAAAAAATAAAATTAATGTCAACGCTGAGGAAGTCTTCAACTTAGTAGTACCTCTTCAACAAAACTTTGTTCAGTTTGATCTTGAATAAATTAAGATTGTTCATAGATTTCATTTAACGGGTAATGCATTTATACATGCAGCAGCTTGGTACCTAGTACCTACAGAAGTGTTTTAGAAGAAGTTTCCCGCAAATAGACATATTTTTTCCGGGATACTAGTTGCCATTGCATAACAACTAGGTATGTGATACTGATAGTGTCCTTATTTCTCATAATTGAAAATTAAACGTCTTTAACCTATAAAGTTAGTCAACATAGTCAGAATATTATTTGTATAGAGTGTTTACATTGTATGTATCCCGCGGGACAGTCCGGCCGGGAGCGGCTCCGCGCTAACGGGACGCGATGTTCGAACCTCTGAGATAACTCCGCGGCATTCCGATCCCAAGGAAATTTTAATATTTCACTTTAAAATTGTGAAAGCATGCAGTTGCATCAGAGAATTCGCAACAAGTAGGCTTTAGAACCGGATTGGAACATACCAGGGTAGCGGAGGAGGTTTTTCAATCCAAGGCATTAAGCCGGGCCAAGTCAATTCAGCAGTGTATCTAACCAGCACTTCATATCACTAACACAGCACTAACTCCACTATTCGCGCTGCACACGTCCGCTCGCGACGAAAGCTCTCCCGTGACTGAATACAACTTGAAAAACTCGTTTGTACAACCTGGGAACTGTGGAACTTGAGCCTCGGCATTGTACAGACCACTCCATAGTTAGTATGGGCATATTATAGATGGTGTAGTAGTTAGTGCGGGGGACGCGGACAATGGAACGAGCGCAGGCGCACCTGTGGCGATTATTTTTTTAATGAAGGCGACGAACATTTCTGCATGCGGTTGATGACCCGCGTTAATGGCAGCTTGATGACTCTAGTGCGGTCAAGTTCATCTGATTCTCTGTCAGCCCGCGGCGCCGGCGCTACCGCTCACTGCTACAGGCGTGAATGGTCAGACAACGTGTATCTTTACCACATCGAGTAATTAATATGAAGAAGAGGTTTCGTGACCTCTAGACTAAGAGACGAAATAAGTAAGTACCTAGTTAGTATGGAATAAAATAATAACTAATACTACTTTGTACCCGGACACACACCTCAACTATTAGGTCCTGTCTGAATCCTTGTACCATTATGGTGGAGGTACCACTATGGTGGAGTCGGAATGTGTTCGCTTCTGGCGGTGCAAGTGTCAAGTGCAAGGTCGCGCGCGGAGGCTTGAGGTTTTTGTTTTTTTTATGTGTTACCTTGTATAGGTTCAATTCAATTCAATTCAATTCATTTATTCATACTTTTGGATCACAAAGAACACTTAGTCACGTCAAACATAATAATAAAATATAAGAATAATAATATTTAAAATAATAAAAACAAATTAAGCAGCAATAGCATTGTAGGTTAACACAACATGCAAGATTATTTATTTATTATTTACACTCTTAAACATTTTTCCATGTAGGTATGTTATGTTTACCTACGTGATTTAATTACATTACCTAGTAACTTGTATTTTTAATAAGAGATAAATAAATAAAAAAACACTATTTCTTATTCACAACTTACACTTATTCACAATTATATTTGGGGCTATTAAACAAAATTCTATGAGACACATCCATAACCCATCACGACGATGAAGTAAATCCCTATAACATCTTTAGCTCCCATTTTATGAACAGTAATGCTTTAAGCAGTGGCGTGCGACCTGAGATCTAATCGGTTTATAATTCCGACTAAATACAATGGTTGGGCAATAAACCGTATTATTGCCCAAAGCGGGCATAAACGGGAACTGCCGGTGCCCGCGTGGCTCTGATCGACGCGTTGACGATACCGCGTGCTGCGTGCTGTTATTGACGGTTATGGCGCTCCCTGTACATGCGACGGACACGCGCTCTGCTCAACTCCAACTTAATGAGGCACGGCCATTCTCTACGGGATCTTATCAGAAATGTAAATGTCATGTTTAGCGAGGTGAGGCGAGAGAGGTGTTATGACTAAAAGAAGAGTTTCTCGTGCGAACTACTCAATTTAGAAATCCGTCCCAGATCCGCTACTTTTTCGAACTTTTTAATAGTATTCGTAGACAAAAAGCACGCTTCTTTCACACGCAGATGCCATAATAGCAAAGATAGCAGACAACGTAACTGCTCCATTACAAAATACAACTAAAAAAACAAATACAGTTGGCGGTCTTAAAAGAGCAATCTCTTCCAGGCAACCTCTATAAATGCCGTTAATACTTCTTTGATTGATTAAAGCATCTGTTTGTAAGTAGTGTAGGTACGTTAATATAGCCTGAAGTGTTTGCCTGAGCGCGAGGTACAGATGTGCACACGAGTGATTCCATTATCCAGCGCCGTAATTGAATCGGCTGGATATTTGTCGCGAACTAATCCAACTCCGGCGCTGCAATTGAAGTTGGAGGGTGACGCGCGCTGCGTTCGCGAGTGGCGTTTGTTTGTGAAACAGTCATCGTTAATTGATTTCGAGATGAGTTGTACGTGTGAGTAGCGTTAGTGAAACTCTAACTGGAGAGGAGGATTTACTAGAGTCTCAACCAATAGTGTCTATTCCAAACTTTACATAATATGGCTGAGCTTAGATACTCAGCACTAGCAGTAATAAATGTAAAATCGTGATCGGTGATGACAATAACAGATGATTGTGCACAAACAGGGAGAATCTATCTCAGCTAGAGAATTGGATCGTCAAGTAGATAAGTCCTTCAAACAAGTGGGATTCCAATGTAGTGGCGGCGGCGAAGTTTGCCATCCCCCCCCCCCCTCCTGTCACTTGCCCCGAGCCCGTAAGGTATGCGTCTGGAGATCACGGGGGTTCAAACTGGTGACCCTCCCTTTCTTTGTTATCAACACAACTATGCGGACGATGAGGAATGAAGGGATCAAAGCATGCGATCTTCTTGTTGTTCAACAAAGTTTTTCCACGTAACTTTCAGAACAATTTTAAGTTCCTGATGTGGGAAGAAGTCAACAATTAATGTTTTTATCTAAAGTGTTGAAAACGGGGTTTAATGCTGTATCTAAGTGAAGTCAATAAAAATATAGAAAAGTAATTCGTTAAATTGCTTAACTCACGGTATTTTCGATAACAGAGTCAACACATTTTTTTAAAATAAGAGTGTCGAGCAATTTAGTTATCTTTTAAAATGAAGTATGTACTATATATTATATTTTGTGAAGAATATTCCTCGAATCATCAGTAGTATCTCTGGTCAGTGAAGTTACCTGTTCGGGCGAGTCAGTCTCGAAGGCGTGGCAGTACTGGCGCGGCGCGGGGGCGGCGAGTGGGGCGGCGAGTGGGGCGAGGGGGGCGGCGGGTCGCGGCTCGCGCGCCACCAGCGCGAAAAGCGCGCGCGTCGACGAACACGTCGCGAACAGGATGCGCCGCGTCGCGTGGCTCATGCGCACACTCTGCAAATTGTGTTGTACGTTAATGCATCTGTGTAGGTGTTATAACACGCTCCCGCCCCCTGCAACCAACCACCATCTACTACCTGGTCGTTGGGGTCCCGCACTTGCACGCCGGAGAGCGCCACCACCACCAGCACGGGCTCGGCGCGGCCTCCTGCAACCAACCACCATCTACTACCTGGTCGTTGGGGTCCCGCACTTGCACGCCGGAGAGCGCCACCACCACCAGCACGGGCTCGGCGCGGCCTCCTGCAACCAACCACCATCTACTACCTGGTCGTTGGGGTCCCGCACTTGCACGCCGGAGAGCGCCACCACCACCAGCACGGGCTCGGCGCGGCGTCCTGCAACCAACCACCATCTACTACCTGGTCGTTGGGGTCCCGCACTTGCACGCCGGAGAGCGCCACCACCACCAGCACGGGCTCGGCGCGGCCCGCTCCCGCCTCCTGCAACCAACCACCACCTACTACTGGTGACAAAGACTAGACACTGCCACTCTATTACTAGTTCGACGTAAGGTATTTGATTATATTTTAATTTCAGTTTAAAGTCTCTCCGTCATAAAAACTGTATTTTAGGAATGCAGTAAAGTTCGATCATTTTAGCGTACAAGAATACGTATACGTATACGTATTCTTGTAGACACAAAAACCTTATTTTAACATAATGTGGTAGATAAGTTAATTATACTCGTAGGTACACTGAAGCTATATTTAATTTCCACATTTTTACCATATTAAATATTTGATACAAACCTTGCAAAAAAAAACAAGTCAGAATATCAAATTCTTCCGTCGTAAAACGCATGGTAACGAGAAAAATAAGTTGATTTTATACAACTTTTGCGTAAAGCAAAACGAAATTGCCGCCCGGTGCGTGCCGGTAGCAAGCCAGGTTTTATATTAACTCGGTGATCCTTAAAACTCTTTATAAATGCTCCGTGTCGGCCGCGACCGAGAGGACGGACCGACCGGCGGAGACACGCGGGACGGACACGGGGGATGGACGCGGGTGACGGACACGGGGGATGGACACGGGGGACGGAACAGCGATTATATTAATTAAACTACGAGTAAGGGAAATATGTTGATGGATACGAACATTGTAAGAAAGACAGGCTAACCTAACCCAACCTATGCCCGTGGGTGGGTTCAAAACGTGATGAAAATACATATAACAAAGATTGATAAGACCGAACAATTGAGTGGATAAAATAATCTTGCCAAAACAATTTTTAAGAGTTTTCCAAAGCACATAAAACAAAGAGGAACAACATTTTAAAAAATTACATCACAAAAGCTTAAATAAGATTTTTTTTCTAAATAAATTAAGTGTTTTTTCATTTTACTATCTGTGCTTCTCGTAGACACAGATGACATAAAAAATAAAATAAATGAATACTCGCTAATCGCTGCGCCCCGGAGCCCGCTCTCACCGGCCTCGGCACCGCGATCCAACAACATGAAGTAGGGACGCGGGTAGAAACTCTCATTAAGGATTTTAATTAAGCAGGGTTCAACAGGCCTGCCGTTAGATACCTGCCCTTCGGCCATCTGTTGACTGGATCACATCACACTTCTATGCGGAGAGAGTGACAGGGTTAAAAAAACAAACAGCTCTAAAGAATGTTGAAGATAACTGGAGGACCTTTAGCCAGTATTGGGAAACTACTAACTTAAGTAAAATCTGATACGTTAGGTTAGGTTGACTCATACGAGTACCTACATCAAATTCGACTTGGTTAATTAGTTCTTGGGAAACTTGGAATTTAATCTCCGCAGTGATTGCCGCCGCGCTATCTCGACGCCGGTTAGCGCTCGCGATGTGCAGAGAAGTCAGTTGTGAGGACTCTGACACAACTCTAATTACAATAATGACCCAACTCTGATTCTCAGCTAACTAAAACAGCACAAACCACTAGGAAACTTCGCAAAGCACAGTTGTTGTGAACTACTAAATCAAAGCAGATTAGTGTCGACGTGAGAGAGCTAACTACTCGCCAACTACTCTCGAGACAGTTTTTACAGTCGCCACTAGCGCACACGTTCAAGGTCAGGCCGGTGGAGCTTTGAGCGAAGCCCTCCAACTGCGAGGGACTGTTTGCGTGCAAATAGCGGTTCAGGCGTCGATTCCGCGACCTTCGGTATAACTTTATGAAGATTGGCAGTTTCACTTCTATTAACTTTTGGCCCAGTTACAGGGAACAGCCAGTATTTCAAACGAGTCAAACGCACCAGACAGCGTAATGTAGAAAACAGAGTTGTGAGCTCATCATTCAAAGTTCTTTGGGCATGTTTAGGGTGATTTAAAGCTCAGCTGGTGAGTGATGGTGCGGGGGGCGGGCGAGTGGTGGGGGGGGGGGGGGAGGCACCAACTCACAACTCCAACGCAAGTGGGCCGAAAACTGAAAAGGATTTAGGAAATATTACCACAAATGTTTGACTTTGACGCTCACAAAGGAATATTGTTTCATGAATAACCTTTAATACAATAGAAGTTAACGCGTAAAATATTCATAATGTTCAAGAGAAGCGAATTTTGTGAAAGAATTCTTTAAAAATAACTATTGAATATTTGTTGAGCGAAAAGCCCGAGTTTACGTAACTACGGCATTCTATAAAACAAAGAAGCGCAACTTGAGACAACCACGTCATAACACCTTCGTACTATTTTGACGATAGTTCAACAGCATACTTAGCAAAGTTCTAGGTACACTTATCAAATTGTATACTTACTGTATTGTTTGTTAGATTTCATAGTAGTCATATTTTCTTTAAGTACACACTTCTTTATGAATTATAAACAAGTGGCATAAAAAATATACAGCATCAGTGATTCTGTTCTTTTACCACGGTATTTTACCTATTATATTTATGATATTGTAAATAATGAAATAGTATTTTAAAAATGTACGCATCAACATCAGATTAAACATATGAGAAGCTAAACGGATGAACCAATAATTGGCTTACATTGGATAAATGTTATTAAAATTATATAAAGTTGTTTTCAGCGGAGTCATAGATTGATCACCAAATGCATAATATTATATTTATTTAGAACAGCAGTGTCGATATTAATAATGATGAAATAATTCAGCGCACACTGTTCGTCGGCGTCACAAAGAGCACTCGTCAGATAAATCAATCTGACGGACAGGCCTCTCCACGAGCCCTGAGCAAGTTAATGGATGAAGCCACGATACTCCAACTCAATTAGCGTCGTCACTGGACAGGTGAAAGACAACAAGGCATTGATTACCTTAAATGCTAGCAGGCTTTAGTCACAGTAGATCCAGAGAACGAGCTCGGCAAATAGCACAAGCACATGATTTTATGGAATAATATCGAGTAAATAGTGCAGCACTAGCATCGACGTGGAGTGGCGAGGCGCCACTCGCGCGTTAAATAGCTGAGAGCAAACTCGCAGAGTGTTTGCGCGCGACGTAATGGATGCATGGAAACGTGCGCTAGTTTGTTTATTTTAATGCACTTTATCACTTATTTGCTTCATTTTATTTGCATGAGTGAACGATGGACTTTATAACTTAACGTCGATTAATTTTATTTCCAATACACGTGCCTGCTACATTTTAGCGTAGTTTCATAGCTTCGCTACTTATAAAAACACGAAGTCTCTTTTTTGTAGAAGAGCGTTCATGATTTCAGGTGGAATTTTGAAAGCACAAAATATTGAAAGCATGTGACACAGGCTACAAAGCTGTGACAATGTGGAGTGCAGCGCTGCGGCGCACAGGAGTCGGGGCTCGTAAAGTGTGGAGCCTCCCCCCCCCCCCCCCCTGCTCAATGTACCCGATAGTTCACCGCTGCAGCTTTGACAAGCTGTAACTGCAGTAATAGCGCCTCAGCGCGGAGAACCGCTTAGCTTTACGTGGCACTAGTTTTTAAGATGTTCAATAACACTTTTGCGGTTAAAATGTGTTAAAATCTTATTAAAACAGGGATGGGGTATTTTTTAAAGAAAAGTAACAAAGACTGTTTGCCTCCGGGACTAATCACCAGCCGGAGCCAGCAGGTGCGAGAACGGCACAATGGGGAAAGTTACTAAATAACCGACTAACTTTTAGGACAGTTTATCTTCACGCATAAACGTTCAAATCCCGCCCTCGAGACGGCGCGCGGGGTCGTCGCGTGAGCTCTCTCCGTCAGCTTCAGGCAAAGATTAACGCGGCTCAGGCACGAAGCTCGCGACTTTCGTTTTGTGCGATTGTCTTTAACCCGGTGAACGGAACGTGGAGTGGTCGGAACGGGCGGAGCATCCCGAACATACGAGTTAATGTTTGTGTTGAACGTTAAATTTTAATTTAACGACCGCGGCTCGCGAGCGGTAATCGCGGTAGCCCATAAAGTTTGTATCGTCAGTCACGTCTTAAAGCTTGGTCAACATTACTTTTTGATTTGCTATTTCCGTTTTATTAAATGTGAAATAGCAGTATAATATTTTAATATTGCTTATTAAGTAAGGGATTTTACTCCATGTTGTAAACTTGTAAACATTTATATGTGAGTGTAACTATTTGTTCAACAACGAAACTAAAACGACTTCAAAGCAGTCTCAAAGATTACGTATTTTATAAATTTAGTTGATTATGTCTTGGATTCATGTATTAAGTAATATTATGAAGGAGATTGTTTGACAGGTGGTGCATACTGGGCAGCGACGGGGTGGCGACGGGACGGGAGCGGGGCGGCGGCGCGACGCGGCCCACAGCTGCCGCTAATGCCCCGCTTAGAGTTTGTACTTTATCTTGTAATAGTTTCCGTACATATTAGGCGGTTCTTCCACATTTTTTATTATGCAGTCGTCGAGTTTATAATTTAAGCTATTTTACTACCAATGGAAATATTAATAAAAACTACTTTTATTACACGGAAGTGACGATAAGTTTTGTTTACTATTACATCGGAAACCAATCTTATGGACATCGGTGAATCGCTCTTAAAAGACAATGTAAGGCTAAATAGATAAATAATCTTATTATCTCATATAATCATATTTTTTAATTACTTTCCACACTCTATTAAATCCAAGCTAAGATTTAATATCACAAAACATTTAATCATGAATGAAAACTTCAGCTTTATGATATTTAAATATACTTTCATTTACGACTTTGAAAGCCTGTACTTAACATCATGGCCTGACACCCGCTTTGCCAGATTATTCATTTATTGTATTTGTAAATCTTATGGATTGATTTTATGGAAATAGTAATAAAGTCGAGATAATTAAACTAGCATCTAAACGATTATTAACAGAAAAAAACAATCATACCTTAACTTCCATAAAATCCAACAAAAATTATACACATTACTGTGAAAATAAACCCACGTCTTTGTACAGAAGACTCACCGAAGTGTTTTTTCGTAGTCGTCGTAACTCGCCAAGTTGTCTGTGACTCGTGACTCAACGCGCCGCCGGCCTCCTCCACCGCCGCGCACAGACTGCCGCCCGCCCAACGAGCCGCCCTAGCCAGCCGCCTTATCCAGCCGCCCTAGCCAGCTGCCCTAGCCTGACAGCATGCCTCATAATGTCGTGTTATAAATAAATCTATCTTCATTTCAAAAGATATGCACAGTTTAATTATATTAAATAATTTTTAAATATTGCATTTTTTTCGGAGTGTCCTGTTGCACTAAATGGTTGATTGTTCTATTTCAAATGAAGGGAGTAAGATTTCAATTCAGAAAGTTGTTACAAATACCGAACAAAAACGTGATATCACCCGAAGATAACTATGACAAATGTCGGTCCAACTAAATCCCATTAATCGGCCGGATATTCGACCGGAAAGGTTATATTTGTGATTTACCGCGATCGGCCGCGAACGAACATCTATAACAGTTACCGCGCTTATGTTTTTATTATTGGATGAATTATACTATACAGAAAGAATGGATGCCTGAACTAACAAAGTGAATATGGAGAAAAAAGTATAACCCAATCAGAAAAGACCGTGCCTGCTGAAAATGTAATCTTTGGAGCAGCGATGTAGAACTGGAACAGCAGGTACTGGGACACCACGTCGACATTTCTGGGATACCAGACTCCATAGACATTGCCCTGCCCGAGAGGTGGAGAAAATAGTTGAAAACTTGGAGCACTGATGAAACAGATTGGAAACAGAAGATGTTCATTCTAACATATTTTTCTATCGCTCGGTTTTTACATTATATGACAATTTTGTTGTTGTTATAATATTATCTACATTCTTCATTATTTTTTTAATTATTGCCAAAATGAGATCACCTTGAGACGCAAAATGAGAATTCACGGTGACCTGAATAAATTAAAAATAAATCAGGTTTAGCAAGTTTCTCGAGAGCTGGTAAAGTTTGCGGGAGAAAGACTGTAATGAAGAAAAGTAAAAGGCAATGTAAACGCGCAGAGTTAACGTGCCCCCCGGGAGTCGAACCGGCGGCCCAGCGCTCCAGGGCCACGAAACTGGAAAACCTAATGACATCTTGATAGCCTGAAGTTTGGACGTTTCATTACCAGCGCCCTTCGGAGCGGACATTACTGAGTTAATGACCAAGACCTAGTTTTGTGTAACGTTATCTACCATGATTATTCCTCAACTATTCTTGTATAACGTATTTATGTTCTAATGAGATGCTCCTAAGTATGCTCCGTAGGTCGACCTACTATATCTGAGCAACTTGTTTATAACACGGCCAACAGTAAGATCTGTGTAATGTCGCTCATAAAGTCTATAAGTACAAAGTTGGTTCACGCTCCACCCGTGAGTTATGTGCTACTCGAAATTAGCGAGATGATCTCCAGCCCCGACTCCATCTACGCGGCCATTTGTACGTTGTCAAACACACATGCACGCACGTTCACTGACAACTGTAAGCACACAGTCACACGAGCAGTATTCACAGACGCTCGCAGCGGGAAGTCAACTGGAAAAGTACAGCACTCGGCTAATGTCGACTGACTGTCAGAATGTATCTGTGCTCACTTTTCGACTAGTAAGTCTTATCAAACGAGGCAAAATTAACATGGCAGCATAAAAAAGTTGCCAAGTGCGAGTCGGACTCACCCATGTAGGCTTCCGCAGCAATTGTTTAATTGAAATAGTTATGACGTATTATTAAAAAATTCAAATTTTTTCTTAGTGCAGTTCACAGAATACTCTAATCTACTTACCAAATATCAACGTTATAGCTCTTATAGTTTCGGATAAAAACGGCTGTAACATACGGACGGACGGACATGACGAATCTATATTTTTGCCGGAACTCTAAAAAGGAAAATATGACAATCTTAAGATTTTCAGTGACCAAAATTTTCTCTAAAAACATTTTTTACGTAAAAATTTAACTTTTGCTCGTAGTCTCTAAATCCAACGGGAGGTTTAATTTTATGTAAAAAACTATCGTTTTGTGATGAAATATTATAAGCTATTATAGAATGTTACTCTGACCAAATAGACGCATAATTTGAATAATAAATCAGCCATCACAAATTTAGAACACCAATAAAGTAACGTTATTGAAGATTCTTGTAAACTTTGGCCCAGTTTTCCTAGAACCTGATATTCGCAAAAACGCGTAAACTCCTGAGAGATATGGCGGTTTTGTAACAAGTAACTGGTTCGTGGCGGGTCTGCAGATAATGGTCAGCTTCGGGACCTTTGGACAAGCGCTTACAATCTTGGAGCTTTGTGTCAAAAACTCAAAACTTTAGTTATGTAAATATTTAAGCTCGCCATCATCATCATTATCCATTTTAAAAACGGGAATTAATCATCATTATCGCCAAAAGTTCTGCATATCTCGACATCATTATCTAAATTATCCAAGTTTTGTATTTTTGTTGTTATATCGTGTACGCAACTCACACGTGCAACTAAACAAGTCGCCTCTCTAACCTAGGATATTACGAACTTTAGCTCTTCGCAAATTGCACTCTATTGTTACCCAATACAGCTCCTTTCTCAATTTAACTCGTTTTTCGTATAGCAAGGAAAGTTTATTTAATTTTGAAAGAAGTTCGCGAAATGGGTCGTTATCAAACTTTTTTAACGGGTCCGGTTATCACTCTAATATAATCATTTTTTAAAGTTGACGTGAATGGGGAGAATTTTTGCACTTTGGAATATAATAAGTACCTACCGCTAGTTTAAGATCAGATTTCGCCGGTCGCAGTGAAATGCAGCGGCGTCTCATTGTGGTCATTATGGACTGTCGCGACGCGCCTCGTTCGTTAATTGTATTCGGTAATTGTTCTCATTAGTTGATCGCGTCTCATTACGGGGCCGCTCAAACTCACAACTGCTTCGTACTCATACTATCAACTCTGATCCGAGGACTAACGAACCGCGAACTCAAAGATTTAAGATTTAAGATTTTAAGATTTATGTCATTTATTTCCATAAAATCCTAAAGATCACTTGGACAAGTCAATAAATACAAATTCATTATTAAAACTTAACATTAAATAAAAATATACAATGGAAACAATGTTGACATAAAAATATGTTTCATTTTTTTAAGCACTGAATTGAGAAACATAAAGAACAATCAGCTCATATCTGAATTTATTACAATAATCTGTTAGTTTTTTTATTCTTTAAGATATTGGAGCGGATTCCATCCCATGCAGTTTTATCTACTAAATACTCTGATATTTTATAATACGATTTTGAAATAAGAAGTTTTTTTACCAAGTTTTTAAATTTAGTGATAGATAATTCTTGCAATTCTTTGGGAATCTTGTTATAGAAGCGTATACATTGCCCTTTAAAAGATATATTAACCTTATGTAGCCTAGTAATATGTAAAGCTAGTTTTTCCTTATTTCTAGTATTAAAATTATGTCTATTACTTTTCTTAGGAAAACTATTGATGTTTTTGTGGGTATACATTAAGACTGTATAAATATACTGACAGGGACTGTATAAATATAAATATACTGAAAGTTTACAAAGACAAGTCACAACCACTTACCGAATTCTACGAACAACTATTATTATAAATGTAACAATATTAAGAATTTGCTCAAAGGATGATTCGCAGTTTCACAATGTAAAATCCAATAATTCAGCAAACGCTGAACAATCAAGGTTCACCTTCACCGTGGCTCACCCGTTTGAACTCACCGAATCTCATCCACAGACGTCCCAGCGTGCAACA
Organism: Chloroclystis v-ata; assembly: GCA_963691955.1. Classification (NCBI taxonomy): domain Eukaryota; kingdom Metazoa; phylum Arthropoda; class Insecta; order Lepidoptera; family Geometridae; genus Chloroclystis; species Chloroclystis v-ata. Next base: position 76,549 of record OY829902.1, on the reverse strand, counting down.
GTTCACAACTCACTAACATCGGAACAATAGTCTGCGGAACAGCCACAACGCCAACAATGAAGTAGGTACTCGAGCAGTCTGTAAACAGTTGGTTGTCAACATCGAGTGCAGAACAATGGCCGCCGGCCGCCGGTGCACTGTTGTATGAAGAGAGGGGGGTAATGGGGGGGGGGATTATCTGAATGGAACCAATATCTGCGGCCGCATATCGAGCCGAGATGACGGCTCGACTCTGTAATTGCTACTCGCGGAAAGCCTACGAGAAGCTCTTATTGTGTGGGGCTTGTCGGATTTACGGTTGACAAATAGTTGTTTTGAAGTATATTTTTGTAGGTACTTTTTAAACTATCATGGTTTTTAACTATATTTGAACATGAAACGGGTAACATACCATGATTTTAATGTTTTTGAGCTTTCCGGTATTTCGACACTGTTGCAAGCGCCATGTTCGTAATTATATTATGTCATTACTCGCAACCGCCGTGTTGGCTAAGTGGGAGCACACTCGACTTTCATTCCGAAGGTCGTGGGTTCAAACCCCGCCGCGCACCTCTGATTTTTCTTCTTGGAAAATGATGTGTGCTTTATAAACACGTGCTCTAACGGTGAAGGCAAACATCGTGAGGAAACCGGCATGTTCTGAGAACTTTGAAAAAAGTTTAAAGGACATGTGTCATTCACCAACCCGCACTTGGCCAGCGTGGTGAATTAAGGCCTAATCTCTCTCGTCAAGAGAGAAGTCCCTGTGTCCCAGCTGTGGGAACGTGAATAGGGGTGTTATGATTACTCGCAAACAAATATTAGCCTAGATAAAATGTAATTGGATGATGTCGTCACCTCGCCCTCGTAAGTGAATGCTCGTTAAATCATTCGAACGACCACATTAACATCGTGTTAGTTATATGTCGCCACCGCAAATTGAACCTTATCTCCTTCTCGACGCCCGATGTCGAGTGATTACATTATTACAATATTATGCTTGTAAATAATAATAAAGCATGCCATATGAAGGGCGGCGGTGCCACGCGCGTTAACTGCGGCGAGGGGCGCCACTTCACTGCGAGGGCATGTTTTGTAAATGACACTTGAGAATACGTTAATTATGAAGCGATGCATGTTCACCTTCAGCTACTCGTTAATTACATTTTCATTAAAAAAGACTAATGAAGAGTCAGTCATGTGAGCTTAGAAAGGGTTCAACGTTTTTGATGTCTTTCATTATACTTCCTTTGAAAAATGTCCTTTCGAGTTGTTGTTTTTTGAGGTAGGAGTGAATATAAATTTTTCATTATGCATATTGACAAAATGATGTAAGTATTAGATTATTTAAACAACGGAGTTTTTCTTTATTTAAGCAGTTATACAAAGGTGTGCGGCGGGGTTTGAACCCACAACCTTCTGAATGAATGTTGTGAGTGGTCTCACAAGTCACGGCGGCGCAACGTTCCACATCATTATGTGACGGCTACAAGTACGAATGGGACCGAGCGCCGAGATAGCCGAGATAGCGACCGCGAGAGGTTGGAAGGCGGATCACATGCCTCCATTTACATTATCATATTGGAACACGCTTTTATAAAATTTTATAGTGTAAAAGGTCAGTAAATAATAAGCTTGTAAAAGTTGTACTTAGGTACCTATACTTAAATTATTGGTTAATAAGTTACAAGTGTTGAATATTTACTGTAAGGGCAAAAACGATCGCGACGTTTATTTGTGTGTTTAGATTGAAGATATTTTTCGCAGAACTTTATACTTTAATAAAATTACTCTTTATTCTAAAAATCTGGTAATTTTCTATTCACGAGATTTTACATTGTGTGAGACTTAACGGACTTAAAGAAGGTTTATTCTATAAAATGAAAGCTGGAGTTCAGAACTAGGAGTTTCCCCTCGGGGCACATTTAGTTGATGAGTTTCGCCGCAGAAGTAATTGCGTGAGCGAGAGAGAGACTCCGCGTGTATAGTCCGGGAGCTTGAGTGCGGGAGTCGGCCGTGCAATCTGCGCGACATCTCTGCTCCCCGCAGACCGGCCCAAGTCCACCCTCTCTGTATGTGCCTTCATATCGCTACACCCAGCTTGTGTTTAACATTGTCCTATTTATGTGAACAGCAGTCAAAATATATTTCACTTTCAAAATATAGGCAAATCTGAATATAACGGTTGTTCTATGGCGGAAGTAGGTAGTTACTTAGTCTGCGAGTGAAGGGCGTGTAAAGCGCACGGCGACAGAATGCAGGGCGCAGGGCGCAGGGTGCAGGGCGCAGTGAACGGGCGCGCGGCTCAAACGACCCTCTTACCCCTAATGTTTGTTAAAGGGGCTGCAAGTACTCGACGTAAGACCTTTCTGATCTAGGACCAAGTCATATGTTTGATTGCGTTAGTATTTAATGTGAATGCCTTGCACGGCTTTCATAAAATAACTTATCATTAAAAATGAATGAATTTCCACATTATTGAATAAAATATACTTAATACTCGACTTTAGAATTTTATGCAGGTTAACGTATCAATCAAGTAACATTGTCTAGTTTCATACAATAAGTTCTTCTTAGATTTATTTGTAGCCAGTAGCCACCACTGGCGCCGTAGCATGTGCTACAGCGCTTGTAGCTACTGCTACGATGTAGCTTATGCTACGACGTAGCTTATGCTACGAACCACACGGTATACGCGAATTCTACTGAACTTTTCCAGTTTTGTTTTCTGCAAATTTTATTTTACGATTCCGTAAATGATATGGTTCCGTGAAATCCCACCCTAGATCTCAGTGCACTAGAATAGAGCATCCCAGTTCCGCGTCATTGTGAGGAACTGTGTCAAGCGGCCGCGCAGTGACGTCATCAGCGGTAAGGCCGCCTGCGACACAACGCGCGCCATCGTTAGCCGCGAGGTCAGACTGAGAGTTCCTACTGTGGCATTGCAAAGTGGCAAATCCAAAGTACATAATGCTATGCGTACCTACTTATTTAGTGTGAAATCTTTCTTCATCATTCACACCGCCAATTTGTTTTTTGTTCACTTTATACTGTGTATTCTGATAGAATAGATTATAAAGAAACTCGTTAGTAGCTGAATATATTATGTGGTATTATGTATTTAAGTAATATAAACATTTGTTTTCAAACATACTAGTGCATGTCACCGAACGTTTAGACTTTTTTTAGTGTTTTAATTTTAAATGATGGTACATAGCAACCTACAGAGAGCCAGATGGGGGTCGCACCTCGTCCCTTCCCACCTCGTCCCTTCCCGCCTCGCCCCTTCCCGCCTCGTCCCTTCCCGACTCGTCCCTTCCCGCCTCGGCCCGTCGCGTTCCGCTCTTGCTCCATATTGCAAGGTACAGAGTTTTTGACAAGTCAACAACTTCATTTCACGGTTCACAAAAAGTCCAGCTCATATAGAATTCTGTTACCATAGCTGCAGCCACGTATGTTATGTTGATTAATTATAATGTCTCCGTTTGAAGAATTAGCTACATATTGTTGTGAAAAATCGCAACGTGGGACTATCCTATCACAATGTTGCATTGATTCAGTCTGATTTTTGGTTGAGCGACTTGTCATTTATATACATGTAACATGTGTAAGTGGGAGTGGTAGCACTGGTCTGCACGTACCTTCATGAGCTGCAGCTGCTCGGAGACGTCGAGGCGTCCCCCGCCCCCCGCGCCCCCCGCCGCCCCCGAGCCCCCCGCCCCCTCCACAGGGAACGATCCCAGGTACTGAAACAAAACAACAACACGTGGTACAGCACTATTATGAGATGATGTCCTCAAGGTGACGGGGACATTGGGTGGCAATATAAGGTTAATTATTACTAATTATTACCTATATAAAATGTGCTGAAAATGTTTGATATGGCGTTCCATTCATAAATACAAATACAATACAAAAAAATAAATGAACTTGCCATGTATACAGAGAAAAAGAAGAACCATCTTTTGTAAATTAAATTAGAACAAGTAAAGTAAATTAAACAAATACTTAGAGCTGTATTCAACTTTACCATAAAACAAAAGTATACCTAAGTATGTACTTCAACTCACTTTACTAATTAACTTTATTATAATGCTACTTGCTAGGTACAGTAGGTCTGCGGCGGCAGGGTCCGCGGACGGTTGTATCACAATTAGGCGCGTTTGTTTCCGGCAGGCAATTTTTATACGCTAAGTTTTTAGTCTTGCATGAAATACGATGAATTGTGATAACTAATTAATAACAAATACTCGTTTATGATGGTGATTTATTGGTTTTGGAAACTTTGTAGGTAATCGCACAATTTCCAACAAATATAAGCTCGACTTTAATTCTAAAAGTTAGGTAGGCATTCAAACCCTGCACAATCTAATTTACCATTTTGCAAAATGTATGTTTACCTTTACATGTGCTCTATCGGAAAACAGCTAGGGAAACCTGCAGATAATTGTTCCGATACGTATTATGTATATTCATAAAATAAATTTGTTTGTCCGGCCTAAACACGCGATATAATAAAATGCGAACAAACGCAATTTATTATTTTGTCTTACCGCAGTCAAACGTAAACATAACCTTATTATATACGTAGTTCCATAGACAACAGCCGGCGTCCACCGCGAACCTGCTGGCCGGGTCATCCGTCACTCGTCGGTGAAGTGGAGAATGATTTATTTAAGCAATTATTCCGTGAACGCAAGCTATTGTTTCTAACACCGGTCATGTGTGCAGACAACTGACGAGCGCTGCGTCTACGAGGGCTCTGTAGGGCTCTGTAGGGCTCTCAAGGGCTCTCGGAGGCTCTCAGCGCCCCAGCCTACATTCGGGCTCTTCACATCTGTTCTTTTTGTTGCCCTTTCGAATGCGAAGGTCAATTTGGCTATTTCATTACATGGATATCAGTTTTGTGAGAGTGAAAATGTTTAAGCTTAGCCGCCCACGTTATGACTATTTTTATAGGAATGATTAACCTTTTCAAATGTACGAGAACATGTTTTTTTTGGACTAATAATCGTATTAGTAGGAAGTGATTGTGAAATTATCCATCTGTCGACGTTTGTTTTTACTCGTAACATTGGTTAAAAGCTGACGTAGGTAGTATAAATAATTTTTATTATTAATAAAACAATTTAATGATTACTTATATTTTATAAGATAGGTACCTACTCAATGTTCTATATCTGGCATTGTTTAATTGTATTCAGAAACAGTATCTCAGGCCGCGCTTTCAAGCCGACAGCTGCTATGCAATGTTAATTAACTTGTCTCGGAAAGTCTCGCAACCGGCGGCGGCGGCGGTCGGTCGCGGGGCTTGACGGCGGCGGCGGTCGCGCGACCGGGCCGTGACAGCGTCGCCTGGTGTCGTCGGCAGCACGTCGCACCGCCTGCTAATGAGGTTTGTGGAAAACAGATTTATTGCTAAATAACTCTACAAACACAAATAGTGACATTAGTTTCCAGAAAAATCATGTAGCTATTGTGTCTGTCAGAGGGTATTTTAGGAAGACTTAGGAATTCTGACCGCAGACAGGCTCAGTTACACCCTCAATATACATGAAATGGTTGGAGGGTAGCTACATTTCATTGTAACAATTTCACGAACTCAGGTGCAAAGTTAAGTTAAAATCTTAACTTTCATAAGATCTCAATAAACCTAAAGGAACCAATCAATAATAATAAATTTATAAATTCTTTTAGAATCAAGTATTTCAAAGTATTTCTAAATTTTTTTAGGGATTTACCCTAAAAAAATTTAGAAGCAAGGTTTTTGGATTGAACCTAACAGCGCCATCTTTGTGGTGGTGGCTACACCTCACTAGCAGACGTGTTACGCAGTGTCTAATAGCGATACTGTTGGAACGACGAGAATGTACCTCGACGACCCGCGGATAGATGTCGCTAGTAGTCGCCAGTTTCATCTTTACATAAAATCGTAATAAGAAATTCCTAATAACTGTTTTGAAGTAGAAGTTAGTTGAATCTTTCAGTGTAGTCAACTTGCCAATCGATATCGTCTTTCAGGAGTTCAGTTGCTTGTTATAAATTAAACTTTATAGTTAAGCTTAACTTAAAACTTACAAAAGGTTATTTTGATAATATACAAAAATCGGAAGGACCCAAACTGAATTACTTAAGTTTATTAAGAACAGTATTTCTTTACTATAAACACTTACCTTTATTTTGAACTATAAACTTCAGTAATGCTCTTATGTACCTAGAGCGGTATCAAGTACCTACTTAGCAAACAGCGCTAGTTAGCGGAGTCCAAAGTTCGCAAGTGTTACATACTTGGCGCAGTCCAACAACATGCTTGAGATTCGTAATGAAGTTGTGACGCGGCGGAGGCGCGGCGACGGCGCGGCGTCGACGCGGGCCCGAGGCGGACCCGACTAGGGCGCGGGACGGGACCATCTACCTAGAACCTCACTGGAGATAACATTACCTACCATGTTATTATTATCTATCATCAAAGGTCAGGTGTGATTCGAAAGCTAAAGTATCTAGTACCTAAATGAGTAATTATTCCCTTTCCTCAATAGGGGTAGCTTGTCTACTTACAAAATGCAAGCTAAGACACAACAGACATTTTAGCCTTATTTTCTAGCCCTAGTTTCAGCCTACTGCTTTACTTGGCAATAAGGCTTTCAAAACTCCGAGCATTAGTTGAGAGAAAGACGCGAGATGAACAAAAGGCGGCGTCTTTTTGCCGCGACATTGTGCAAGTGCGCAGCTCACCGTCGCGAGTGCATACGAGTTGATGTAGCATAATTAGGTACGAAATAAATTAATCTAAATAAAATAAAATATTTATTTATGTCTCTCACAAAACCAGTAAAACGTCACGTGTCAGCTGTCAACCACTGTCCGTCTGTCACTGGAGTCCTGTCTACAGGCAGGAGTGTCAGTCTCAGCCAACAAACAATATCACATCTACTACGAGTACGAACGTGCTGTTTGTCCGGTGGCGGGCAAGTAGCAGTGTGTCTACTCGCTGACGAAGTATCATATTTGTCCAACGCTGGTTTAATTAAATAACGAGTGCATTTCTAAAATAAATTCATTCATAAATCAAATTCATGCGTTTCTTTACAGAAATAGATTAGGTATTAATATTATTTACCAAAAAATAAATTTCTGGAATATTCTAATATGAACACGCTACAACCATGTGCCAAAGTTCAAATATGAAACAACATCATTGAAATTACAATAGATTTCTATGAATAATATGTTTCCAAAATATGCCGTTCCTTTATAAAACGCTGCGCCATTCTCCGAGTGTGAAGATCCGAGGACGCTGACAAAACAATAACTCAAGATCGGAATCAAAGCGAACAAATGGCCGCCGCCATTCCTCACCTTAAACCGGCCCATATAATTCAATTCGGAAGGATGTTATGTATAAGCTCAAAAGTGGCCCGATGGATGGATGCTGAGCGACATCGAGTTCACAGTGGAGGTGACAGGGTGGATATTGATATGGAGGAGACACAGTAGCGGCGGCATCAGGCCCGTCGGCCCGGCTCGCACAACGCCGAAAACGTGCATACGTAGACTATTTACTATTCTAGTAGTTTCTGGGACAGTATCATTTGACACAACGTTTAACCAGGACTGAGCTGATCAGATTTAAGTCGGAAAATAAGAATTTTCCGGAAAGAAAGAAGGAAAATGTCAGAGATTCAGTGCTTAGACCGTAACTGAGCGGGACACGAACCCATTACCGCCGGTCGCCGTTAATCAGGTCAAGAGTGGACACGGGCCTGCGGAGTCGAGGGCACACGTCGCGGCCGAACTAATTGATCAAGGAGAACTTCACTTTGATACATTTCAGTTGAAACCGACCTTTGCAGATCCGATCCTTCGCAACTGGACCGCTCATAACTTACGGTACATTTCCCAACCCACTTGAAACTTCTCTTTACAGTATGCTGTTGACTGTTGAATATTGTACCGTCAACAGCACACAGTATACATTATGTGATGAAAGATACAATATTTGTCGTAGAATCGAGCAAAGGGCGTAAAGTTGTAGATGTAGAGTGGAGTGGAGAAGCGCCACTTGAACAAATCTATCAAGAACAAACAAACTTGAGTGCAGGCGGGTGTGGTGCGACTGCGCGCGTAGTAAGTACTTACTTAAATTTCTTCTTTTTAAGTTAGTTAAGATATTTGTTAAACCTTTTTTGAAAATATTTGTGTTTGTAATATTTTAAGTCAGCTAGAACTGACGTAATTAAACATTGTTCGCTATTTATTATCATTGATTTTTTTTTGTCTTATTAATAAAATCATTAAAAGCAGTATTGAGGAGTAGTAAGATAAATAATATCGAAAGTGATTAGGTGTTAAATCATCGACTAATGATTGTTCTTTTTGAAGAGAAATATAATATTTTCCTCGACGCTGAAAGCATAAAAATAAAGAACTCCGTAAATAGTGTTACTAGTGGTACATAGGCGACACTGCCCGCTCTCAGTGGGAGCACGCCCGACGTACTCGAGATTTGGTGAGTTGCCGAAGCCACTTGACGCGTCTCCGATTTGCATAAGTTTTAATCGTTGAAGTTCCGCGTGCACTTGACACGAGTTACAGCGCGAGAGGCTCGTCAATTTTTTTTTTACAATTATGGTAATATAGTTCTCTGAACATGCCGGTTTCCTCACGATGTTTACCTTCACCGTTAGATGAAGTGGTTTTTTTAATATTTTCATAGTGGTCTAGTAATTTCAGATATAAAATTTTAAATTATTATATTCGACTATAAGAACGAAATTCAACCATATTCTTGTCTAAATTCATTGAAATCGAAAGTGTAAATTTATAAGAGTAAATGTTATATTCCATGAAGGTCCACCTCTATCTCCTAAACAAATGTTGGCACTCGCTCCGAAACGAACGCGCGAGTAATAGCACTCATTCATTGCGCGAGTAATTACATCAATCCATTGTTGCTGAATTATTAATTTAAATTAATTAAGACTTAGCTGTGTAGTGAGACCGCTTCTCTGCCCTCGAGATATTAAATTCTCTCTACAAAACTCTTTACAAAGGGAAGATCTGAGGAAATTTGATTTGCTACAATATCTGTGGGAATTTTATTAAAGTGTTAGGCTTCATTATTTTAACAGATGGGTTCGGGTAAGGTCGGATTGAATAGATCGGTGAGTAATATCGGGAAGATGGGCGGAGGCAATGGGGCCTGAAATGTCGTCAGCGGCCCCGAGGGGGCGGACCGCGGCACTGCGGCCCCGCGGATGGCGACCTGTGGGACGTGGCAGGCAAAGGTCCGCTTACGTCTCAGGAGGTTGTAGGTTCAATTCCAACCTCAAAAACACAAATGTTTTGAAAATGTTTCATCGATAAAAAAATAGTATTTTAGAGTGGTGGCCCGAAGCCTTCTTACATCGTACCTACTCCTACACAACATAATTTTACAATACATATGGATAGTAAAACGTAAATAGTTACATATTGGAGCAAAGTTTAAAAATAGTTGCAAAACGGACCTAAGGTTATATTTAATCCAGAGTAAATAATTGTCATTAATATGGTCCCGGGCGGTGCGAGCGGCGGTGCGGGTAAAAAATCATATATTGATCTGTAATTGTATTAAAAACTAATTTAAAGGTAAATTACATAACCACGAGTATGATGAAAAACCCGTCATAGGTTTGTTTGAAGCTGACGCGTTTTGTGGAAAGTGCAGAAAACTCTTCTAGTTTAAGTTTGCGATGAAATTAGCAAGTAATTTAGTTAAATTCATATTGAAATAAACGGGCAATACACGAACCTTTTTTACGTAGACTATTGATCAACCGATTTCATCCCATAACGTGGGACATCTTCAGGATCAAGGACACTGCAATCACGCCCGCTCTCCGGTCCGCAATGCACGTTATGGGATGAAATCGGTTGATCAATAGTCTACGTAAAAAAGGTTCGTGTATTGCCCGTTTATTTCAATATGAATTTATCAAACCACGACAGTTTTTAAAGTAATTTAGTTGTAAATTAATTTCGTGTGAGCGCCGCAAACTTGGTCCACATTCTGTACGGAGTGTAGCTCGTCGACACACTTGTGGCGGGAGAGCGACGAGAGAGCGGCGGGAGAGCGGCGAGAGAGAGGCGAGAGAGCGGTGGGAGTGCGGGAACTCAACGCAAGGAAGGACGCACCCGGGCGGCTGCCAGCTTGTGATAAGCGAGTGACGCGGAATGCCACAGCCGCCATATCTCATTATTAATTACACAATACATTATCCAACAGTTTACTTAACTCGAGGCAGTAGTTTGACATATTAATGCAAACATTGTTGCCTCGGAGCAACTCGCACGACACTTTCAAACCACTATTCAACCGAGCCTAGTTGTTACATAATTCCTTCATAATAGTTATAACTGAAATTAAAGAGTAAATTTTTTTCTACATCATTAAACATAAAGTAGGTTTTTAAGAGAACTATGAACTACTTTTAGGCCCTTCAGAGGCTCGGCTCCGATGTGTGTATTTAGCCTCACTGGATTTCATTATCCGTTAATAATTTAATCTCTGTCCTGTAATTTTTTTTTGTTTAAGTTGTCAAATAGATAAGAATATTTGTATTTAGGTCACTATAATGTTGAACCGTCAAATTAAAAGCTCTAATAGCCGTATATATTATAATTTATGCTTTAAATAATTTCATTTACGTAAGTGAAGTTTTGTAAAAAAATTGACGTGTCGACAAATGCGCCGCGACACGGGCTACAAACCCGCACTTGGTCCCGCGAGCCTCGTTCCTAGCATCGTACGTTTGTGCCGATCCATCTTCTTTATATCCGAAACATTTCCCCGGTCGCCAATCGCCAGTCTTAACTCCAAATTAATTCCCGGAATCTAATTAAATCTATTTTGGTTTCAATATCGAAGAAAATGTCAATTAGTCTTGCCAATATTACATAGAGTTCATCTGGTAACTAACTGAAAATCAAGAAATTGAATTTCCCATCGTTATCTTATTTAATGAATTCGGGCTATTATCGTTTCTCTACGATGGGGTTGACTCGCGCCGGCTATCAGACGATCGAACGCGAGGGTCTCGTTGACCTGTCCGCCGCACCGCCGCCGCACCGCAGCCGCACCGCAGCCGCACCGCCGCCGCGGGCGCTAATCGCTCAAAGGCAGATTGCTCAAAAACATCCCGCAGCACTGAACAAATTCATTGAAAATTCACATAGAGCTCCTTTGACCAGCGGACTGCGAGCAATAAGGAGCCTCCGCCGCATTCTTCTGTAATATCCTGCAATTTGTTACAGCACATTACCTGGCCGGCCACGAGCGGCGCGCCAGTTATTTACCCCAAACTGCCGTATTCATACGCGCAATTTATCAAACGTAAATTTAAACAATGAAGTGAGTGTGCGAGAGCTACGTTAACGTAACGAGCCCGAGAGCGCAAACCAAAGTTCGCCTGATTTAAGTTTATTTTATTTAATAACAGATTTAGAATGTAATTCGTTTATGACTAGTGGTATTTATAAAATATTAGGAACTTATAAATAAAATAAATAAATAAATATTACTGGACAATTTATACACAGCGACATCTGATGTACTTAATATAATATATGTACATACATAGATAGATATTTTTTATTATACATACTAGCAGCCCCCGCGAACTTCGTCTCGCCACATTTTATTTGTAACTATCTACACTGTACTAAATTTCATCGAAATCGAATTTTCCCACGTAAGCATATATTTTCCCGTGGAAACATGTATATTCCGCGGTGAAAAGTCTCTCGCCAAATACTTTTATTTGCAACTATCTTCTGCATACTAAATTTTATCTAAATCGAATTTTTCCTCGTAAGCATATATTTTCCGCCGAAGTATATATTTTTCCGCGGTAAAAAGTAGCCTATGTTAGGATTAGGATACCCACAGTACCCCAGTGACGCTTACATGGAGCCTACAACCTCTGAGCGACAACCTCTAGACTTTTTTCTAATACTTGCATTTTTAAACTCGTGATATCTTCCGAATGAAATGTCCGAATTGAATAATTCAAAAAGTTATAAAAAGGTATTAAAGCCGTCTTGAATATAAAGTAATTTATTTTGATAAGGATTAATACCAAGTTACAAATGAACACCCTTTCAAGAGGCGGCATATATAAATTAATATTTTAGAATAAAAAACTGCTTACTGTGACATAACTATAATATTTAGACATATGCTGTCGCGACATTTTTTGTAGATAATGATGAGTTCTGCAAAGTCGTAGTACATGATTTTGTTCTATCATCAATAGTTTTCGCAGCGCACGCGACGTAAGGAATTTTTCAGGTCATTTTTTTACACCTTATGTTACATTATTGGAGTTTTAGTAAGGATCCCTAATTTTTTAAAAAATATAATATAGCCTATGTTACTCGGGGATAATGTAGCTTTCCAAAGGTGAAAGAATTTTTGAAATCGGTCCAGTAGTTTCGGAGCCTATTCGTTACAAACAAACATACAAACAAATCTTTCCTCTTTATAATATTAGTATAGATATAGACACCCGGAATAAATATTTGCAGATTATACAAATTGTTGTTCCGATTTATGAACATATAATTTATAGTTATTGCTCAATTAAACAAACTTTATAACAAAAATACAAACAAATTACATACTTATTCTATTATCTCCAGAATTTTTATAGACAGATAGTTTTCTAGAAAATTTATATGTTAGTAATTTTAATTTAATATGGGAAGGAATACTTTAATGTTAAATTGTGATTTTATAGAGATAAGACTAAATCATACAGGTTTCAACAACTTTATCCATTTCGGACTTATAATTATAAAAAGGTAAAAAATACAAAAAATAACTAAATTACTACCAAGGATCTTTTATGTATAAAAAAGAACATTATGTGGTTATTTATAGGCATAAATTAGCTTATCTATTTCAAAATATTCCTATAAACTATAATGCGAGGAAGTTACAAACCTTTTTTATTCAATTTTAGAGAGATAACGCGTTGAATTTAAATATTTACACATTTTATCTCTGAGCTCACAAGAGTTCAGGCAGCAGGAGATAGTTGAGTGAGTAAGAGAGAAAGAAAATAAATATTTTCAGTTTCCTGAAGTCATCAAGTTCAGGCAGCTGGGGATTGAGAATGATTGAGTGAGTATGAAAGAGTGAGAGACGGTTTTAACGTAGATACGTACATACACTCGGTAACCTGTGTTCAGCGTTTTGTAGCATTATTTTCAGCTTTTATGAACTATTCCACAAAAGGTATTCGTTACTTACTAGGAAGAGTTAATAGTTGGTATCGCAGAGGCACGATTCCGCGCTAAACAAGTGCACGTGCTAAGTCCGCGCTAAGCGACTTACTAGCTGTACAGTTGGCATCGCAGAGGCACGATTCCGCGCTAAACAAGTGCACGTGCTAAGTCCGCGCTAAGCGACTTACTAGCTGTACAGTTGGCATCGCAGAGGCACGATTCCGCGCTAAACAAGTGCACGTGCTAAGTCCGCGCTAAGCGACTTACTAGCTGTACAGTTGGCATCGCAGAGGCACGATTCCGCGCTAAACAAGTGCACGTGCTAAGTCCGCGCTAAGCGACTTCGGAGCGGGATTTGAAGACGCGGCCGAGCGGCTTCAACTGCGCTTTATTGATTCACCGCCGAAGTGCGCCGGCTGCGAGCGCCGTTACTTATGTACAATGCTGAAATAATGAAATTGGCATTAGGTACCGTCAGCGGCTCGGCGCGTATAAATCTGCGAGCGCGGGGCTCAACGACGTAACACGCCTTTCTCGTATGAAATTGAAAACGGAAATAATGTGATTATCGACATCGATTTGATAAGTTTATGGGCATTTACAGAAAAGATTCGCTCGTAAAAAGGGTGTGAAGAGCCCTTTATTGCAGCTGTAAACAGTCGGCGCGCCCACCCCGGCCTCCCCGCGCGGGGGAGCTCACAAACAATTTATCGAAAGAAAACCCAAGGATAGTGGAGGATGCTCTTTAGTTATTTGTTTCACTTTCGCATAAAAAAGTTAAATGAAATAGCCTGCATATTGTTTACTTCAATTATCGCGCGCCGCTAGCACTGACACGGGAACGAAAAGCGTTTTACTCTTTTACTTTTGAAATGTTTGAGCGCTCGAGTGCAGCGATACAAAGCGCTTCAATAAAATGGGTATCGCTTTGAGCGGCCGTGTTCTGCACAGGAGACGTTCTCGATAGGAGCCTCTTCAAACCAGCTCCAATACAACAGGTAATGACGTCGTTATTGTCTCGCTCGCTGTCACGTCCTGTCGTGTCGCCGTCGTCTCGTCCCGGGCGCTTCCCGGACAGCCTCAGCCCAATTAGAGGCTCTCGCGGGTATTCTGACTTCACTAACCGAGGTACCCGCGCGGCTGCTTGCAGCGCCACAATGATGGCTCGCTCACGTTCACGTCGCCTGACTTCATACTATTCCTAAGGATTACACACCTATAGGTATGGTATGAGTTTGTAACGTAAAGAAATCACCGGTTGGCATTGGTTCTGCGCAATACTTGTAAAGACGACAGTCAAATGTATAAATATGTTGTTGTTCTATTTATGTTCCTAATGGGTAGGCCGTAACCGTATAATAAACTGCAAACGGATACTGCAGCATCTTTAAATAATTTATAATTTTACATAATTATCTAATACAAAACTCTCATTCATAAAATGTAACAGAGAGGGGTCAGTCAGGGTGTGGTGCTTCATATTTTTACTTCATTTTACTTCATCATGACGTTCAAGTAATAAGTACCTATTGAAAGTCCATTCTATAGCGTACCCGTAAATCTTAATGTTCAGAGCATTTTAGATTTCCATCTTGAAATACGAGAGCTATCTAGTTCAAGTTAAATTCATTGAAAAGTTTGAACCGTGGATATTATTAACGAGATACAGAATCCGGGCAGACCCTGGTGCGAAGCATAAAAGCTACAACAATGGCGCACACATTATTTTTATGCAAAGTGAACAGGACCCCTCGCAAACTGCAGACTTTCTATCGGCCGATAGTTTGGTCGGGCTTATAATCAGTATGAAGATGTATGCAAGTCCGCATACTACAACGATTTGGTATCGGCCGATAAATAAGTTTGATAGGCTTCTCAACTGCGTTCAAACTGAAAGATGATCAAACTATCGGCCGACTGCTATATTAGTATGGAGCTCCTTGCAAGCGCGCACACTGACCGATTGTTTAGTCGGCCGATGGTTCACTTCGCTCCGAGTTTTGGAGCCGGAAGGTCGTGCATTCTTTCATTATGTCCAATTCTACTCAATCGCTCGTTGTAGAAACGTAATCTTATTTTAATTTTCGGGTAATCTAGTAATTTTGAATGCATCGTGTAAAATTTTCCATTTAATAATCTAGTACTGTAGATGGGATGCACACAATACTCTCAGACTCTCTTCTTGATTTTTCTCCTCCGTTGTATGAGAGCAATTATAATATTTCTGGACAATATTTTACTACGAGAAACTTCCATTATGAGACAGCTCTCTTCAACAGGTAGCTTAAAAACTGAATATCGTCGGCCGACTGTTGCCTAGTTTGCGCACTCACCACCAACCCAACTGTTTAGTTGGCATAGTGTGCGCGCTAACAGCCCAACCCGACCAAAATATCGGCCGATAGAAAGTCTGTAGTTAGCGAGGGGTCAATACCTATCTGATCGTCCAATGCGATGGTCGCGACGTCGTTAGCGCGGGTTCGATTCCCGTCCCCGGGGAAATTACCGCCTACTTATCGACGAGCGCTTTCAATGAGCTCTGATAATGTCCCGCCGATTCAATTTCATACCGGATCCGTATCCTCGGGCGCCCGCAGATTCTCTCGATACCTACCTAGGTACATAGCGGCACAGTAAAGCGGATTTCATAATTGAAGGAGGCTTAGCGCATGTAACTGAAGGTCAAAGTTCTCGAATGGACAATCGGATTGACAAGCGCAGCGTCCAACATCCATCTAGAAAACAGATGATGCTCTGGTAAAAACTTTTGGTTTGCGGTGCACACACTATGGCCGCCATCACGTCCGCACATCTGCCATTCACCTTACAGTCATCGATAAATCAACCTTAACCTCGAAACATTTTCAACTGTACGTCAGCACCAGCAGCCGTCAACAAGAACAAATGGTTAGTGAAATGAGGCTCGCGCCAGATAAGGCGACCGCGGTTCTTCGTAGCTCTAGTAATTAGGTTGTAATTCCGGCGGAGCCCTATCTTTATTAGAAGTCGTTGGAGGAAGGTCGCGGAGACCGTCGGGTCGGGTGCAACATATTAAAATAGTTAGTGAAGTGACCTCCGACCACTAACGGCCGGCGGACAGCCGCTCTCGGTCGCACGCTGCGGTCTCCATGTAGCTTTCATTAAGGGTGTACCTTAATGAAAGCTACATGGAGTCTCTTGATATTATGTTATGTACTTACTGTTTTCATAAATAATGCACGATGACACGGTGTCAGTAGACACTCGGTGTCAGTAGGGACTTGGTGTCAGTAGGGACACGGTGTCAGTAGGGACTTGGTGTCAGTAGGGACACGGTGTCAGTAGGGACTTGGTGTCAGTAGGGACACGGTGTCAGTAGGGACTTGGTGCCAGTAGGGACATGGTGTCAGTAGGGTCACGGAGGGACGCGGAGGGGACATGTTCCGCTTTGTTCTCTGGAGCCGACCGCAGAGGTTTAGATAACAGCACCTTTACGTAGGGACCTTTGTGGGATTCCACCGCCCGTCTACACACTAAATGGAGATAATATATTCCATTTCCCTCCTACACATTATACGAGTACGATGTTGATAAAAAATATTCTTTTGTAAAATAAATGCACCGAGCTTTGAATGAGCGCGGTTTGCGAAACAAACAACAAACTCAATTTAATATAGAACTCGAAAGTTTCTCGTTTGAACAGAGTTGCGCTCCATTTGTACATCCTACCGCTACTGTGTCGGCAACAAACATTGCATTGTAGGCGCACTACCTTCCACTAACGCGGCCGCCCATTGACAACTCTCAAGCACTAGATAACTACGGCGCGGTAACTACGACACGTCTATATTCAACTTCTTAATTAATTCCTTAAAGCACCTGATATTAATTGTAAAGTTTGAGCGTTGTTCGCGATACAATGTAAGACGAACTTCAACTCCTTCGAATCTGCTAATTGATATTCCCTGTAGCGGGGCGAGGGGGCGAGGATCCGGAGGGGGGGGGGCACAGTAGGATCAAGTGTGATGATACTTCGATACTCTTTGATCCGATCGCGGTACAACTTATGATTTCATCTTCGGACCTTTCGTTTTTCCTGTAACCAACATAACGTCCCCTACCGACGTGAACTAAACATGAGAGAACATGATGTGTCGAGGCCGAGTGATAACGAGATCGTGGGAAAAGATTTAGTTATACTTGAGCAACTTTAGTTGATGTTAAGGAAAATAAATTTGAAAACAGTGCACTAAAGTCAGAAGGTAAATTAAGATCCCTAAAATAAAGCAATAATGGTATTTCCTTTATCGTAAAAACGATTGTCGTGTGATCGATCGTCATCAGATTGTTTCAAGTGCGTAATTGTTTCAAGTATTCGCGACACGTTGCCTCCTGGCGGCCACTCCTCGCAGCTGTCACCTTCCCCCCCCCCCCTCTCCCTCCTCTTGGGATCATTACTCTGTCAGGTCAAGTGTGCACAATTAGTGGCAATTATGATATTTGCTTTGTGTCGGGCACAATGGCGGTGCGGAGGCGACAGCTCGAGGTACACCAGCCGTCGACATTCCACACACGCAACTACGGGTCGATCAATAGTGTATTGCAAATGTGAATCACTTAATAAAATCACACTGAAACAGTATTTATATTCTGTAACCACTTATACCTAATTGGGAGTATGTACTTTGACCGCGACCAGGTCAAAGTACGACGCAGGTGTAGGACGCCCTCCGGCCACGGCCCGGTGACGACTTGCGCAAGGCTGCTGGCAGATGCTGGATGCATCAAATGGAAAACAGAGTAATTTGGCGCACACTAGAGAGATTTGTCTAGCAGTGGACAAATATTGGCTGATGATGATGATTTATTTTGTAGAGTGCAGAGCAGCGTTTATACGTATATATAGAACTGTTGCGAATGGACACCGCACGATCTTATATAAATACCGTCCGTCAGTCTGTCGCACAGCTATGCGCCCGCGTGCGTCACGCATGCTAATGTGACGGACGGACGGACCCACTGTTGTCGTTGCTATCTACACTGCAACGTTTGATCCTACTGCACTCGTTTGCACTCAATGCTAAACACCGAGTGGAACTTATTTAATTAAAACTTGAGAGCTTTATTTTATGTTTATAGTTCGCGCTCCTATCTACGAAAACATAAATAATAACAGCCACGGTAGATACTTTCTTAATTTAAACTTTTAGAAGGCATTCAACTATTATTAGAAAACGAGTTATACAGAAGATATCTGTTGAAAAATAATAAGAGCTTGTCCAATGTATCGTAAGTGGAGCGGACGCTTCGTAGCACTCACTTACTCGCTCCGCGGCGCGCGTAGCAGATCGTAGCGCTCTCGTAGATCTACGAGAACGACGACCGCTACAATACCGACATTAGACATAGTTCGACTGCGTGTCTGTCCTAGCGTGGGACGAGCGAGTCCGCGGGGCGCAGAGATATCGCACAACAATGGAGGAGGAATGCACTCGCCTTCGCAGGGAAATAAATGTCACGTAAACCAACCGACAATGGTGCCGTGCGACTTAAGCCGGCATTATTCGGTAGCCAGCGCCGAGCGGACCGCCGTTATTGAACTGTGAAAGGACGTGGCATAGAATATAATGTGCCAGCTGCTTAAAATAATATATAATGAATTCATCATAGGCATGATAAACATAATATACAAATCTAAATTGTTTTAGTTAAATTTTTGTTGTTACAAAATTGTTGGGAAAAGGCGGGACTTTTCGCAATAAACAATATAATACTAAAAAACACTTTATTGTAGCTACATCATAAAAGAAAACACCAAAACAATATGCACGAGATTGTGAATCTGCAGGTGTATTGTGATTTGGTGTGACTCTCGGCTCAGACAGACAGGTCGCTGAGCACAGACGGGCCGCGACAGTACCTACGGGTGCTCCGTACTGTCGCGGCCCGTCTGTACAGACCACACTCGCATATAACTTGTACCAGAGCGCAGAAACTCGCGACGATTGGATTCCAAGCTCGCAGCTCTCGTTATTGTCTAAATCGTATTTGAACATGTTCAAATGATGGGATATCTACGTATTTCTACTCGTAGTTGGTTCTATATTTACATTGGCTGAATTTCAATGAAAGATATTGTTTTTGTTTTATTTACTCATATGTTAGCGTTTAACAGTGTCATGTGTTTTATAAAATTACAAATTTATGAAGTTGTTACTTGTGTGACCATTTTGTCGAGGCTGTTTCAATTCGGTCTGAGTACTAAATATAAGGTTGTAAGTTTATTTTTAGTAATTTTCTATTGAGATAATAGGGACATAAATATTTTTTTAAGATAAATGCAGTGAGTTAGAAAGGGTAATTTGAGCCTCTGATATATAGCGTAGTATTCGTGAGCGGAACTACTCGGTGAAATAGGAGTTCTCCGGTAATCGGCGCATCTCGCCTCACACTGCTCGAATAGATATTCGAGCAGTCTGATCCGCCTTCAATACCATCCATACAGTCATACTATACAGTGGTGCACAACCGTGCAACATTAAGTCAACGTGTAGTGTAATTTATTGACAAATTTTATAAAGTTGGATCTAAATATGTTTCTAATTTTGAAACGACTACAAAAAATTCTGTCTCTAAAAATATTTTACACATATATTTAAACATTTGTCATTAAAGATATTCCCTGCAGGGTGTTTCAACGATTGTCTGTTAGTCCCGTGTTTAGGTAACTCAATAAGGTACATAAAGGTAACTCACAACTCTTCTAAGTTTACAACCACAGATTCTGCCCTGACAAAGTATTGATAGTCGGGACTAGCGACTATAGTTACTGTTTTACGACTATCCATCTCACTTACTTAAATAATGCGCTACATGACTGTTGGAATCACTTTCGCGAAATGCGTGTTTGAGTTTGCGCTCGGATCACATCACATCATGTTACAATCTACAGATCTTTGTTCCGGGTGTTCTGGATGTTGTTAGATTTGTTTAAAGTTTCTCCAATGAACAAACTACAAGTTACCATAATTATAAAAACACCGCTGACATAAGCCTGCGGGTCGAGGGTTGGGGGTCGGCTGGAGGTGCAGGGGACAGATACGTCCCATAATAGCTTTCAAATCGATTTGTCTATTGCCGTATTCAGGTGTTCCGCACTCGCGAGCGGACAGTCGCGACAGATTATGTTTGTGGACGACATTTTCTCCGGGGATTTTCCGAGAAAAATTACATCGATGGTTAACGGCCAAAAAGGGATAACCGACATATTACAAACTTTACAGTAGAGAGGTTTAAAGTTGAAAATATACGAAAAAAAATCTAAAAAATTCTGTTTAAGCTTCCGAAACCCTGAAAATTTAACTACTTAGCTTTTGATTGTCACTTTACAAAATGGCATTATTAATTTGTTATAAATCGTCCTGTAAATACCCTTTACTGTCGCTTACCCCTAAATGGTCCTGATTTTACAAACAGCCAGAACGTCATAAATGAAAAACTCTTATTCATTTACTTCCAGCCTAAATGATTTAACAGTTCTTTTCGTATTATTTAAGTCGAAGAAAATCAGCTTAACCGACTTTTTATAACCGGAAATAGGAGCAATTATAGTATAACTGGTTATTGAATTTTGAAAGACGGGCAAGAAACTGGTACTAAGTAAAAATTCTTAAAAGAAACATTCGGCTTTTTTGTAAACGATGAAACAATGGTGTCTTTCAGTCTTGTAAATTACTGAAAAGTAACTCGTAACTTCATTTCAGAGAATAAAAACTTTTTATACTTAATCAGCAGTCTTTATTTTAATAAAAAATGACACAATTTCACTTTTTCTTTGAACTAATAGTTTCAGACCCATCTCGCTTTTGAGCCATGTATATAACCTGTTTTCTCGGGTCATTTCTAACCGACTCAAACGCACGTTTGATGACTTCCAGAATCCCGAACAAGCCGGGTTCCGAAAACGCTATAGTACTGTAGACCACATACATACGCTGCGGCAGGTTATACAGAAGACCGAAAAGTATAACCTGCCGCTCTGCTTAGCGTTTGTGGACTACGAGAAAGCCGGAATTCGGAGATTCGGTCGAAACGTGGGTGGTGCCTGAGCCACTCCAGCGGGCCCGTATTGACTATCGGTATAACGAAGTGCTGAAGTGTGTGTATAGAAACGCCACCATGTCCGTCCGAGTACAAGAACAGAGTTCGGAGGCTATTTCTTTAAAAAAGGGGCGTAAGACAGGGAGACGTTTTGTTTCCGAAACTGTTTACTGCCTCTTTGGAAGACGCCTTCAAACTTCTGGATTGGAAAGGATTGGGCATCAATATCAATGGCGAATAAATCTCACCTTCGATTCGCAGACAATATCGTAGTGGCAAATGGCATGGCAAACTGAATAGTTTGCCATGACTACGATACACGACCTTCGAGCATTGTGCCGAGTTCTTCCCAATGGAAGGCCTCACCTCAATCGAGTCTCCCAACGGGTTGGTCTTAAAATGAACATGGATAAGACGAAAGTCATGTCATGCTGCTAATATTATATATTAGATATATTATAAATTAGATTGTGTGTGTACCAATACATACCAATCCAGTATTTAAACTGTTTGGATGCCATTCTTTGAACTATTATTCATTATTATTGTAAACAAACCTTATAAATTGTAGTTCTAGCACTCTCCAAACTTTGCGCGCCAAAATGGCTCGCGTGCATGAGCGGCGCTTGTACCGCAGTCACCTACGCACTAAAGTCCACTGTCGGTTCGTGACCCCGTTTGTTTTGAACATACGAAAAGGGTAACCGACGTTTTAGTTTTTGCTGCACAAGGTAACTGAAAAATTCCGTTACAAGAAATTATCGTATGTTTAATTTTTTTTTTTTACCTTCTTATCTAACCACCACATTCGTTTGCAAATCGGGAGGTAAAAACAGGATAAGCGACAATATGTTTGGTGAGAGTCACTAGGACAATTTGTGTTAAGCTCCTCATAGAATTTGATCAGTGATCAGGAAAAAAAGGCTAAGCGCCAAATAAGGTCTCGGAAATGCAGCCTAAACATACTAAACGACGATTATGATTTTTTTAAAAACGGACAAAATATCCCAACCGGAATTTTAGAAAAAAAAAAATCTAGCCCAAACAGGTTAACGCCCAAAAAAGTAATTTTTATTTTATGCCAAAATAGCTTAAGTGTCAGTTTCGAGATTCAACTTTTATTATAACCACCAAAATAAAAAAAGACACTTAAAATGTGTCGTTTACGACGAAGAAATCAGGCTTAGGACCTGAATTTACGAACTGCCTAAGCGCCAAAAAGTATTTCGTAGAGCCACGATACTTGAACCAAACGACGCAGAAAAAAAAGCCGATTCCAACCATATATATAAGTCGATTTCGCAAAAAATGGCGGTTAGCCCTTTTTGGCCGTTACCCATCGACATGATCAATTCAAAAAGTGTATAAAATATTTCCCAGTAGAACGAAGCCGGCCTGACGCGGGGGGATAGGAGGGTGATAATGGAATTAATTGTTACAAAGAGGCCGTAGAACTCCTCAAAGGGATATAGCCTTTATAATCTGGAGTAGACGAGAAGTGATAGTACTCAGCAGTCGACTGCTGACCACCTAGCGACTGCATATCGGATAAAACTGCACCTTCTAGTGCACGAGTGAGAAATAAGGATTTGATTTGTTAATTTGTAAATGTTGGCCAGACTGAGGAGTGCGCGCGAGCGTGGGAGATGACGTCACAGTTCTACGACTGCGGGCCACACACACGATTATTTAAGCAGGAAACACATTATTAACACCCGACGCGACGCGACGTGTCGACACCCGACGTGCACCGTGCATATTACCAACACGCGACGCCACGACATACCAGCATTTCATCATCATTTCGCTAAATAAATGCAAAAATTTAATATGAAATTGGCATAAAGTGACAGTTCTCGAACGAATGACGCGTGGCGTCGAGTGTTGTCTAGAAACATACTGCGCGCCCGCGTCGGATGGCGTGTTTACCCCCACCATGGGCGACACGCAGATCTGGCACGCATGGATCAGGTGGCGTGTGCGCGCGTGGCGTCGGGTCGCGTGTTCAAAGTGTGTTTCTGGTCTATAGAAAACCATACATTTGATTCGACTCAACACGCATCGCGTTGCATCGGGTGGCGTCGGGTGTTAATAATGTGTTTCTGCCTTTAATGTATAATACAAAATATATATCTCCTCATTTCCAATCTACACAAAGTTATACATTAATTACAAGTTAAATAGGTCAAATAGTAATTAAATTTGAGACTAGTGGTGCCCGTGACTCCGCCCGCGTTTGTATGGGGCCACGTCTAATCTTAACTGCAAGAATTTAAATAGCCCTAGCCTGTGTACTAGACTTCGAAACGTATATCTAACAAATTTGATCATGATTGGATCATTGGTTTATGAGTTATTTAAAGATTTATAATTTTTTTATGGAGTCCACGCCACGCGATCGTCTTCTCCGTCTCTTGCAGGCGCCGTGACGGAAGGACTCGAACTACCAACATTAATAATGCAAACTCTCTCGCAAGAACAACAGACATTGCTATTCATAATAACAATTTATAACAACTCAAGCAGTTTATAATAAGTCTACATAATCGCCTTTGGTATAATTACTTAGGTGTATTGTAGCGCGCGCGCGGGCGGGTAATTAACTTCGTTTCAAGGAGATGTAGCGCGGGAGCGTCGCTGGGACATTCCGTAACTCTCGTAGCACTGCTACGTAGCGCTACGATCGACGATCAAAATATCGTAATTTTATTTTAATTTTAAGATTTATTTTATTTATTCCAAAGATAAGCTAGCCCCTTTCGAAGACCATCTTCCGAGAACTCACCGAGAGCATTTCACCTTTGTAACTCCGATACTTAATTAACTGGATATTCCAATCGATAAAATGTTTCGAAAATTAGGTACCTACCTAATATTAGTTGCCCCCGAGTGTTTGACTGTCTGTGGTCGGCAATCGCATGGGCATGGACGACGGAGCGAACTCGCAAGTTATTAGCGCGAACGGCGCGTAGGGGGAGAGCGGAAAACAAAACAAATTACATGTTATTTTACATAAAGTTCTAGAAGCGTTTTCTGAACACGAGACACGATGTATGCGCGCGGAGAGGGCGCGCTGTGTGTTGAAGGTCCCCGAGCGACCGTGCATTGCTAGTTTGCGCAATTAATATCATTTACGCGTCTAGTAATATTCGCATATTTCTGACCATTTTAAACTTAACTACTATGACATAGAGTACAAATGAATATGCACAGTGGCAACAAGAAGACGTTTTTTAGACGATCCGACATTTACTATAGAAATTCACTCGCTTTTTCGTCCCGCGAGTGACAAATAACCTCGGTAAGTCATATTTGTATTAAGTATATTATATTGTTTGAAGATGTAATACAAAGTTTAAACAATAATAATAATAATAATAATAACAATATAATAATAGTTTTGACGACCTCTGTGGCGCAGCGGGCGAAGGTCCGCCTGCGACGCAAGAGGTTGCGGGTTCGATTCCCGCCTCGGAACAACTATTTGTATGATCTGCAAATAGTTGTTCCGGGTGTCTGGGTGTTATATATGTATAATAAAATAAAAAATATCTATCTATGTACGTATATTATATTAAGTATATCAGAAATCTAGCACCCGTAACACAAGCTTCGAGCTTACCACGGGGCTAGATGTCGCTGTGTAAAATTGTCCTGTAATATTTATTTATTTATTTTATTTATTTATATGCCCCACAATTCATCTGATTGAATATTTGTAACTTGCAATTGGAGCAGCGCTATACGCGTGTCAGCAGGATTCGACATAAATGGTCCTCATAGAAATGATAACCGATTGCAGATATCGTAAATGGAATGTGGCCGACACAATGGTACCTCCGAGCCCCGGCCGGAGCGGGGCGAAGCGGGGCGGAGCGAGGCGGAGCGGGGTGGACCCGCGACTCTGCCCGCGGGAGCCTCCACCGTCTCTAGAGCCGGCGTTCACATAATCCGTCTGAATATTCCGATATTATTACGTCTGAGTAAATGAGTGTGTTATCGCTCATAACTTGCTTACTGATTCTAAGGTAGGTTGGTAGGTATATAAATATTGTTTTTAATAGGGTTAACAGTACTGTCTAAGTGGGAGCACACTAGAAGCGCACCTCTGGATTTTTCTTCGTAAAAAAAATGTCCGCTTTGAAAACAAGTGCTCTAATGGTAAGGGGAAATGTCGTGAGGAAACATTATGGCTGCAGTGCCCTTAAAATCGAAACTATTTTTATGAGATAAATGGAACGTACATGTAAATCCTGTAACACGACTTACGTTAATATTTAAAAATAAATGTTCTTTCTCATTCAGTTAACTAGGTTGCCTTACATGTGGTGTGTTTGTGAGATGAACGGCGACGCGGCCGGCCGCTGGCAGCTGCGCCGTCGGCCGCGGATGTTAACGCTACAATCAATTTGCAATTTCCTAAATCGCGTAATGAGAGTACGCGTCGGGCGCGGCCGGTTTTATTAATCTGTAACGAGATCAATTAAACGGGCAAAATGCGCGGATCCAATCATCGCCCCTGTCCGGCGCATCGGCGGCGAGCCAATCGCTCGCTTTATGAGTGCGCCGGCACAATTGCAAAATCCCTTTTTTATATAAGTGGCAGATGGAGAATCAAATAACTTTCCGGTTCATTCTCCTTTCTCATCAGTCTGTGGACAAAACTTTCGACATTCACACGACGTCACGGCATGCTATTAACGGCCTGCGGTCGCATTATGTACACTTTGTAGAGGATAGTTTTAAAACGACGAAGTAGGTCGCCTCGAGGTGATTTATGGAAGTGTCTCCGGAGATGATTAATGTTCGAAGCAGCAGCGAGGTGGAGGGGAGATGGCGGGGGAGGGTGGGGGAGGGGGGGGGACAGTCAACACGGCTGCCTCGGTCAACAAGCAGGTGCCACCTGAGCGCCGAGCGCCGTGAACACACACATTGTTGGCTTTCCGCCGTTTCGCCAGTGAACCTCAATCTGTACATTACTAACCCTGAGACGAATATTATCAACAATTCGTATGAAGTCGCTGTGATGCAAGGTTATTCTAAAGTATTTAAAGGGTTCGGCAGCACGCAGGTAACATCTCTGATGCTGCAGGCGTTCATAAACCGCTCTCCACCAAGTGGGTCGCATCTCGCATGCTTGTCTACCAACTTGGTAGTTAAAAAAAAAGCCACAAATCGTCAAAGGAATTTGTCAACAAAGTAAAAAAGTGATGTATTTGATACTATAGGTACTTACTGTGTTATATCCAACTTGTTTTGTATTAGGAGACTTGTACGTTTTGTTGTTAAATTGGTTAATTTGTTGTGTTAGATTAGTTTAAGTTTCTCATAAGTTAGCCTAAGGTTAAAATTGGTGTAAAACTGTTAAATAACTATATAACTTTCGACTATTCCTTGTGGGGCCATTTCAAGGCTCATGTTTACGGGTATAAACCGGCCAAACTTGCATTGATCTCATGCAAGTTTGGCCGGTTTATACCCGTAAACATGAGCCTTGAAATAGCCTTGAAATATTCAAACATTTAATTATATTGATCGTTCTATCGATTCCAATAAAGATAAATTATGGACTCTGCTCTAAATGAGCCACTCGCGGCTTGAAGAAGTGGCGGGCAGTGCAGGCGGAGGCAGGTTGCCATTTACATTTGTTATTACAGAAGTGGAACGGAATCTCAATAGCGACGCAAACATCCTCGAAACGCAATAAAAACAACACGAGACCGCCCCCGCCCCCGCCCCCGCCCGCCTTCACATCTCACACATTATTGTACAGAATTCCAAACCGAACTTCGCTCGGTGCTTATAGCGCTACATTAAGTGCTAAGCGCTGAACGAGAACGGAGAGCTCTTATAGATGAAGATAATACATAGTTCGATCCAGCTTACACTTTCGGCACTGAGCACTCCCAGGGCTCGCCTGACTAATTACGAACTAACGATACTAAGCTTTTCCATAAGGAGAAGAAGATGAAAATCTAAATAAACATCGAAGTTATAGATTGACAGTCTCAATCTATAAAAGTGGCAAACATAGAATGTAATCTTTGTAAGTTTGAGAAAATCCAATCCAATCATCTAAGTGTGTAATCCTGAAATAACATTTTAATCGAAGATAGTTTTAACACAGTTATTTAGTTCAGTTGCCCTTTTTACCATTCGATTATACTAGTTCACGTACACTCATATCCATTTAATGAAAATGCAGCGGTTCCTGAAGTATAATTATCTGCTTAAAGGCTAAAATCTCTTAAACATCTTATTACCCAGATCTTTGTAAAAAGTTTTTTTCTTACCTCTAATTAACCAAAGGTACATTTAGGATTTCGTATAATGTTTTAAAAGTATTAAATGCGTTTTATTAAAATCGAATCATTAATTCGGGTAAAAGAATTTACATGCAGGTATTTGTCATTCCTCATTGCAGGAATCGAAGTGTCTTCGTATATCAATGGTATTTGGTTTACTATTACTTATACTTTTACTACAGAACATATATATAATCTACTTATTATAAGTTAAACAAGAGGTATAAAAATATGGATTTATTCGGTAACTTGGAGGTTTTAAACCAAATCGGGTGTGAACGGACCGGGGGTGTACGGGACTGGGGGTGAACGAAACTAACCCGATAATTGTATAGGTGGTAGGTAATGAGGTATAATATGTAGGTATAAGTACCAATTGTCAGACTTATAATAATCAAAGTTGTCAGATGATGCTCAACGTAACCATACAGGAGAGAAAGAGAGAAGAGAGGCATACCGCTCGCTCACACTTCCTTTACATATTTAACGAACTCGCAGCTGACGACGAGCAAAATAACTTCCCAAATAAAACGGAAATTTTATGACGAAATGATGAGCCCCGCTTTAGACACAGCCCTTCTTCATGTTCCTTAAAGAGGAATACATTTCGACTGTCGCCGTGAAATGAGGCGCGGCTCGAGAGCCCTTATCAGATCATAGCTTTGTTTTACGATCACTTGTCACTCTCGCACCCGGCGGACACTCAATCTCCGGAATGTAGTCAGCTCCGTCAAATGGAATTGCATTTGGTAGATGATAGAGCAAAAAGAGCAGAATTGAACAAATGTGGTGGCTCGGGCCGCTCGCAGCTCGCAGGACGACTGCGGCCACAGAGCAGAGTGGCTCACAGTCCGCGGTCGTTGGCGCGGGACAAACAGGGTCTGACCGAGACGCGACGCTTGCATATCAAATACGATCAAATGGACGAGTCTTGTTCCTATTTCAGTTTGTGATTTGTAAAACGCGACGATCTACTTACAACAAACGACTGGCGCGTCAGACGTCCACCAACAAGATGATGCAAAACTATTAGTTCACGGCGAATACAAACTTCGTCCGACAGAAAGAAATAAAATTATTTAAAGGATGACTTTGAGGATGAATAAAATCATTCATGTTCGCAATATTTATATAGACATAGACATACATTTATTTATTACCAAACACACACATAAAGGAACAGTACCTACACAGTAATACACTACTATACATTTACAAAACCAAAAATTTGTATGTAAATTTAATAATTTGTGTAATAGGTAATTAAATGCCGTGCAAATTATTGTAAATAAATATAAACTGGTTCATATAAAATGTATGTAACGTGCCCCGTCCGGGCCACGGTCACGGCCCGGCCCGGCCCCGGCCCGGTCTAATATAATTCATCCCTAACCTTGTCTAATTTTTCATATAAGTCATCAGGTAATTTATTGTAAATAATGACTAATCCACACTCTAGACTTCTATTCATTATTTTTTACTCAAGATGTTTGCTATCTGAGCCGTTTGGCATGGAATATATTAGTTGTTAGGGCATACGTGGGGCATACACACGCAATCTATAAGTATCGTACTAATACCGTAACGCTGGCTTTAATTTTTCCTAATTGTACCAATGCCTTTCAACGTTCTAATGTCACTAGATTACCATCCCGCGACTGACTAAGGTTTTATAAATAAGATTAGGTAATATTAGTCCTTTGAATAAATAAGCAAATTATTGTGGAATACTGCTTCAAGTAGGTATCACCATCGTCATCATCCAGTAGGATCACCATCGTCATCATCAGTTGGATCACCATGGTCATCATCAGTTGGATCACCATCGTCATCATCAGTTGGATCACCATCAATCGGAACAAAGAAAGAACCATAGACCTGGATTCAGCATAATTTAATAAAGATGACACAAGTTATCCTATATGTACAGATGAATCGTTTGTGATAAAGAAAGGAAACCATTTAATTATGTTCATTATTAATTGAGACATGAAGTTTTCAAATATGGTTTATTATGGCTATTAATTTAACTAATGTTAATGTGTGCAGTGGAATAGGCAAATTAACGGCGCAATTACAGCGTTTAACGGCGTCGTGGGTGCCGTTAAACCTTATTTCACAAAAATTAACCAAATGTGAATTAAACTGTTGTTGTGAATAATGACAAAATCGATAACGTTACTATAAAAATTTTCTTACATACATTTTTAGGTGACGATTAAAGACCTTTGGTCTCCCAAATATGTGAATAAATTAGAAAATAGTTTCTCAACCTTTATTTCAATATCAGAATCCAAACTTTAATTTCCATAGAAACACAACGATTTACATGGACTCGCAAAACAACTTATAACAAAAAATATATAAGTACATAAGTATAACATACATATATATATATAACTCGTCTAAGTAGTAACTTAGTTTAAACTAGCTTAACATTTAATTAAATTTATATAACAAACGATCCAAAAGACAAAATCTTTTCATCATTTAAATTGTGGTGCTTAGTGTAATAGCAGAATGTGCGATAGACGGCGGCCGGAAGTATCGGAAATGGGCACCGCCCCGTCCCGCCGCGCCCCGTCCCGCCACGCCCCGTCCCGCCGCGCCCCGTCCCGTCGCGCCCGACCGGCTCTTATGGCGACTAGAGGGACTGAGCATTAGAAGGTCCATCAGAACTGAGTTACAGATAAGAAAGTAGTCGACCAAAGCTGCATCGCTCGTGTCCAGTGGAAAAGCGCTCTCCTTATAATGTAGATACGTTTCAAATTTGCTAATTATAACATTAATTAGTTCATTTTTTGTTTAATTTTCATTTGTAAGAACCCTTCGCAGCCGTCGGTTATTGGATTATGGCAGAGGTAATGATTAGCAACAGTGGGTAACTGTTGCTAGACATTACATGAATATTCATGATGCGATATACAATACGAATGATGTATGGTTTTCAAAACGATCTAACGAATATTTTTTTTATGCAAACCCATTTCGAAGTTATTGAATAAGTTTTTGGAGACGGCAACTTCTGGGCAAAAACGACATTAGGTGAATATTGTCGATCTGTCACCCGCCGCCCGCCGCGCCCCGCCGCGCGCTGACCGTCACTTGCCCTATAGGTTCTATTGGTGAGGCCCGTGCCCTGTTGTCGGACATAATATGAGTACTTGCGATAATCGTGATAAATAGAACTTTCCATTATTTGTATACGTTACATTTGAAGTGGCTCTGCGCCGCGATCGTTGTACATTGTAGCGATGCTACGCTGTAGCTATGCTACGCCGTAGCTAAGCTACGCAGAAGTGCAAGCGCTTTACTATCATGCTATTAGAGTGTCCAATTGAATAAGTTATACGACATTCGTAAAGAAACATTATTGATACGCACAGACTTGACGTAATACAGAATGGTCGGTAGGTATATGCATCTCATTACGTTCAGTAGTCCACCGGCTCGCAGCAAGCCGGGCGCGCACGCCTGCATATTCATGCGCCGGCCGCTACACATGCACTGAGGAAGTGCGACAATACGCCCTCTGCATTCACAAGTATGTTCAATATAACAATCAGTTGGCTATGTAATCTATTTACACGTAGCGCAAATGGGCCAGCTACAGAACAACTGACAATTAGAAATCTTATTATTTTATGTTAAACATATTAAACGTTTTTTTGTAAATTTATTTGGCATGTAAATTAAATATCGTTGTCAGACCCAT
The DNA here is from genome assembly GCA_963691955.1 of Chloroclystis v-ata. NCBI lineage: Eukaryota > Metazoa > Arthropoda > Insecta > Lepidoptera > Geometridae > Chloroclystis > Chloroclystis v-ata. The sequence continues at coordinate 45,202 of OY829902.1, read as the reverse complement.
TCGTCTTGCGTCAATTTCTTGTAAATAGCTGTGCAAGGAACATAACAGGCCGAATGCAGAAGAACATAACAGGCAGTTCATAGTCTGATAGCACTAGCACCTAACACTTAATTATTAATACCTATTGATAATGCCTAATAAAATGTATTTTGTTTGACATGCCTGTTATGTAATATTTATTATTTATTTATTTATTACAAAATACACAGCTCTTATACTATTCTTAAGCTAAACTTATAAATATAACTTAAAGCCAATTATGGATTTACATTTTACATTTTAACAATATAACTTTATGGTTAATAAATAAATTTAAATTTAAATTGAATGCCCGTGTCGATGCCCACATTTCGTTTTCTTACCAAACGTTAGGAATGATCCACCTCTTTCATCTTAGCAGTTTCCTTGAATTTTCTACACCACTACGGTCAACAATCGATGACTATTCAAAACACTACGTAATTTTTTGCATTATTGTTATTATTATGCTGAAAAATTCTCTGTATATTACTTTTGAGTTGTCCTAAAATAAGAATAAACCGATATAACTAATTACTACTAACTACAACATAGTCGATAACAAATAACGCAACATTGTGTGCTGCTGCCATTACATAGAGTACCGCGGAGAACGGACGTGCGGAGCGGAGCGGGAACGGAGCGCGATCACGGCGGGTAATAAAGTGCTACCAATTTACAGTATCTGCGAGGAATGGATCTGGCGGCCGCTGAAGTGTCCATTAAAAGATAAGTGGCCGATAACGCGCGTCGCACACTCGGCGCGGGCGGCCCGCGGTGTGTGTTAGCGGCATTATTCTGGCGGCTCGAGCTGACTTCACTTTGCGACCTATCACTAATATTGATGGCTTTACAAACGCAATGGAATTGTTAATTGTACATGTGTCGTATAAAAATATAAAATTCATTTGCTGTGTCGTATACTTACCACCAAATTATAACGACAAACAATATTTAAGTGTTTTAAATTGTATTGAAAATGTTCTATGTAAATATTCTGACTTAGAAGTAGTTTTGATTGGTGACTTTAACTTGAACTCTACCAGTGCTAATGTAAAGACAAATTTTGATCTTTTTTGTGATGTATGTCATATTCATCAATTTAACGACGTTGTCAATGAATACGATGGTTTATTGGATTTAGTGCTTAGTGGGATGGATAAGGAGCTTGTGTCAGTCGTGCGTGCACCCGAATTTCTGGTTCCTATGGATAAATATCACCCACCACTTCTCATTGATATTAAGTTCCCTCGTCTTCGTCGCGTCTCATCACCTTCTGCAAAGTCAGCTTCCTTCCAATCATACGCCTCAAGGGAATGGAATTTCCATAAAGCTGATTTCTGTAAGCTCTACATAGCTATACACGGTATCGATTGGAGTGAACTTTATTATGAAAACGACATTGACTTGGCCACGGATCTTTTTTACACTAAACTTAATAGCTGCTTGGATGAAAATGTACCCGTCAAGTCCAACCTGAAGAAGGAAGGGACATATAACTATCCAAGTTGGTATACAAGGGACATTATTAAATATATAAAATACAAGTACTTTCATTTTAAGAAGTTTAAAGAATTTGGAATGTTATTCAATGAAGAGTTATACAAATACTATCGCGGTTTAGTCAAAGATTTAATAAAGACGGCATATACTAACCATTTACATAAAACGCAAGCGCAAATATTAGTTGATCCATCAAAATTCTGGCAATATATTAAAAATAAGCGTCAGGATAGGCCGGCTCTCCGTGAATTCGAATGGAAGGGTAGGAATGTTACAGGCCAAGAAGCAGCGGATGCTTTTGCGGACTTTTTTGGCTCAGTCTTTCATGCTAATGAACCTAACTTGAACGCTCATGTAGCCCAAGCAGAAGCAGTGTCTGGTGGTCTTGTTAGTAGTACGGTTACTATAGAGCAACTTGGACCTTCGGATATTCGTAAGGCGTTTAGGCGGCTCAAACCACGATCATCTGCTGGACCAGACCAGGTACCAACATATGTGGTGAAGGATTGTAGAGCAGCTTTCGAACAACCTCTTCTCTACTTGTTTAATCTTTCTCTACAAAGTTCTGCATATCCAAGTTGTTGGAAGGTCTCAAAGGTCACTCCAGTTCCCAAGAGTGGATCAAGCACTTCAGTTGATATGTATAGGCCAATAGCAGTACCCTCGGTTTTTGGGAAAATGTTTGAGTCTATTCTGGACAATGAGATTCGACGACAAGTTGATACATATTTAGCTGACTCCCAGCATGGTTTTCGTGCGGCGAGGTCAACGGTGACAAATCATATCAACTTTGTTGATTGTGTGTCATCGTCTATGGATGCTGGTTTCCAGGTAGATGCCACATATTTTGACTTTAAGAAGGCGTTTGACCTCGTTGATAATGACATTCTTCTCATTAAGTTAGCCATTATGGGTTTCGTCCCAAAACTTCTAGCTTTTCTTGCTAATTATTTAAAAGACCGGCGTCAATACGTTTGTATTCAACGTTTTATGTCACAGCCCTACTACACCAGATCTGGTGTTAGCCAGGGTAGCACATTAGGTCCCACTCTATTTCTATTAATGATTAATGATCTTCCTTCTGTCATTAAATACTCTGAATGTCTCTTATTCGCCGATGATCTAAAGCTTTACACTCCTATACGCAAGCTGGAAGACTGTTGGATACACCAGAGAGACATTGACCTCGTTGCTGAATGGAGTATATCCAATCGTCTATCTTTTAATTCGTCTAAATGTAAAACTATAACATTCACACGTCGTCGCTATCCTACTATGTACAGCTACAGTCTTTCTGGTGTTACTTTAGAGCGGGTTGACACGATACGAGATCTTGGTCTGGTAATGGATGCGAAGCTTAATTTCAATGCTCATATTCAAAGTACTTGCAAGCAAGCATGTAAAATCTTAGGGTTTGTGATGCGAGTGACTTGGGACTTTCCTGATCTACGAGCAGCGCTGTTGCTGTATAACGCTTATGTGCGTAGCCGTTTGGAGTTTGGTGCAATTGTTTGGGACCCTCATGAGGACAAGTACCGGATGATGGTCGAAAGAGTACAAAGAAAGTTCGCACGGTACTCGTACAAGAGAATGTATGGATACTATCCATACCTGTATCCATCTCAGTTTGTGGCGGGTATGGTTGGTATGGACACTCTACATTCCAGGCGAAAGCTGCTCCAGTTAACACATTACGTAATGCTATTACGCGGTAGAGTGAACAATAGGTCGGTCCTACAGCAGATGGGTCTTGCAGTTCCTCGATGGCATATGGTGGGTATATCCGGTACCACCGGTCCGAGACGCCAACCTGCGCTATTTGCACGACTATCTGCCTATCGGACAAAGTCCGGAATGAGCGCTCCGACCCCTCGAGCACTTGCCCTCCTGAACCAATTCATCTTTGCAACAGATGCTGACGTATTTTTTGACAACATCGCGAAGTTGCACCAACTTCTGATATTATTCTGCAATTATGACAATTTTTAATTTATTTAATTTATACTATGTTGACTTTTACAATATCTATTGGACATTTTTAGACCGATTTTTTTTTTGTCACTTATAATCAGTTATAACTGTAATTAATTTAAAACCCTAATTAACTTATTTATGTAAAATTAATCAAATCAATAATTTTAGTTTTTAATTTTGTGTGTGTATTTAAGTGTTTTAGTTAAGTTAATTATACATAGTGTTTGACGCCTTGGAATTAATCTGTATGTCATTCAACAAATAAATAAATAAATAAAAAATAAATAAATTACAATATCAACTGACAAAGGTAAGTAATTTAACACCTATTACCTATATGTTAAAATTCTTTCTCAAGTTTCTCGTAAAAAAGTAAGTTCAGAATAGTGTAATAATGTCTGATGAGGAGGAGTTGTTGGGTAATTAACACGACTGTAGCTGGTTGAATACTGATCAATACTGAATCTTTATTGATAGAAAACATTGGTATATTATATAGTAACACGTTACGTACGTTGGTACCTACACTACTACACCTATCCCCCTTTTTTTTTTTTTTTTAATATTTATTAATCTATAGTTATACATTTCAATCTTATAATAATATTGCAATAATATTTTCAAGTAAATTTGTTTACAAACATAATGCATACTTGCAAATATAATGCATTGATTGTTATCTGATCTTACAATTTTGCTTACATGCTATTATTTTAATGTCGGGAAGATGGAAATCCTTATTAGGATTACGGTATTTGCTAATTATGATGGTTTCTTATTACTACATGATTACAATATTTTCCATTAAACATTTTTCCTTAGTTACACAATAAAATAAATTTTTAAACATTATAAAATTATTGTTTGAAATATTGTATGATATTAGGTACAATCTTATTAAATCAACTATTAGTAAAAATAATATTATGAATAAACTAAATCGATACCATTTTCAAAGCTTAAGTTGTTATTAAAAAAGTTTTAAACATTTACATTTAACCTCTAAATCTACAAGAATTCCTCTTCAACAATTCCATTTCTTTATCATTATCATTTATATTTATTTCCGAATAAATATTTCCTTTTTTCATAACATTGGTTACAAATTTTAAATCGATGTCACAGTTTACAATATTATTTAAGTTGTTACTAAGTTGTATTACATCTTTAGTCCGTGTAAGAGTGCTATTTGATATCGTGTCGTCGGGCGTAACAATTTGCTGATTCTCGAATTCCTTTACTGATTGAGTATCTTTGCAAACATTGTTATTATTCATACTTTGTGCCGTTTCATACTTTAAATTATTTTGTTTACATTCAATTGTATTTAAATTAACCTGACAATCGTTATCTTCTTCCATTATGATAGTTTTTGTATTTTCGTTAAATTCATTAGTAATTTGATTTTCACATTTATTTTTATTTTTGTATATAAATTGATTGCTGTTAAATTTTATAAATTTTCGAGATATTTCCTCTTCAATGGCCATTTGTATAGCTTCATTAAGAGTTTTGGGCTGACTACATGACATAAATAATCTTAAATTTGAATTATTAAGTCCATTGATAAAACATTGAATTGCTTGTTTTTCATTTAATTCCAATAAAAAATGTTTAGAATTTTCTCCTGATTCTCCTAAAAATTCTACCTGAGCTAATAACAATTCGTATAAAATATATTCAATTTCCTTACCAAAATCTGTAATATTTTTATATCCTTGTTTACATTGCATTAATTTTGTTTGTAAAGCTACATGTGATTTTTTGGGTAGCAAATGTTTTTTCATATCTTTCACTAATTCAATTATACAATTATATTCTTTATTAAGATAAAATTTACCTTCTTCTGATAATCGGCATTTAAGAACAAATTTAATTAAATTTTTCTTACCAATTTCATTTAATAAACTACTGTAAAAATCAATTCCATCAATTAAGGTACGGGTAATATTTTCGTTTCCGTCCATAACTGGTAACAAGTTTAAAGCTACTTCGAAATCAAAATTATCTGAACCCATTTTGTTAAAAAAAAAAAATTAACTCTCTTTCACGATAAGTCAATAAACTCTTTTTAAAGTATACAGTTTATATTAATCTTCTTATAAAATTTTATAATTATTTTATTTTAATAATTATTTGCAAATTATTAGGCGGTTTGCCTACAAATAATCTAATTTTAATGACCTTCATACTAAAACAATAAATAAGAGGCAAAGAACGTACCAAGACATTCAACGAATATGATAGCGCTCGACGTATATGGTATGGTACGAAATTCCTAAGTCTCCTGTTAAGGCACGGTTCAATAAATGTCTTTTAAATGTCCATTTTGTTACAAAAAATATCTCAAAGTTCTATATATTAAAGTCTTAAATGTCTATTTAACTAGGTACTTTATGTAAAAAAAAAGGTTTTATCACATCACTTCACTGATCACTTATTTTATTTATATTTCTTTCTGGAAAACGCACTTTAAATTCACGGTATCGACGATCTAACTCCTCATGCTGCTCGTGCTGCTCCACTGGAAGGCTGCTTGGGCCGGGCTATACCCTGGACACCACTGCTAACTGAGCCGGGAATACCCTGGACTCCTCCAACTAAATTCTTCTGTCTTCTTTCTTCTAACTTCTCAACTTATATTTCGTCGATATTATATTTTATTCATTTATTTTTCACACATTATTTATTCTTCATATTACTTCTTTCTTCATATTAATCACTCTTCTTACTTCATATTTGTTTATTCTTCATTTTTCATTCTTCACGCATTATTCTTCATATATTTTACTTTATCTTTTTCACAATATTTATTTGTATTTTGTCACAATATTTATTTTTCTTTCTTCATATTCTTCATTTTCTTTCGTCGTAAACATTATTGATTAGTCTCCATTTAAAATTATTTTAATTTTTTCACTTTTTAATTCTTCACTTTTATTTTTCAAATTAATTTCGTTATTCCGACGCGTCGCACTGGCTGGGTCGCCGTGTGCGACGCGCTGGCAAGGTCGCCATGTAATAATGTCTGATGAGGAGGAGTTGTTGGGTAATTAACACGACTGTAGCTGGTTGAATACTGATCAATACTGAATCTTTATTGATAGAAAACATTGGTATATTATATAGTAACACGTTACGTACGTTGGTACCTACACTACTACAATAGCCAATATTATATCCAGCTATAATACTTAGACCCTAACGTAAATAATAATAGCGAATCTGTGTTTTTTTAATTGAATTTCACAATGGAGATGATAGGTAGATTAGATGCACATTATAGGTACAGTGTTTGTATCGTGATGTAGGTATGTGGAGACTCACCCGTGCTGCGCGCGCGGCGATGGGCGGAGGGTCTCGGGGCGCGGGCGTGCGGCTGCGGCGCGGGGGCGGCGGGGAGCGCGGGGCGGGGCGCGCGGGCGGCGGGGTGGCGGCGCGGCGCGCGGGCGGCGGGGTGGCGGCGCGGCGCGGCGGCAGCGCCAGCAGCTGGTGGTACAGCTCCAGCTCGTGGTAGCAGTCGTCCGGGTCCGCGCCGCGCGCCGAGGCCGCCGCCGCCGCCGCGCTCACCTCGGCCGTGAGCCCGTTGAGCACGAGCCGGCGCGCCGCCATGCCCCCCCTCCCCGCGCGCCCCTCACATGCCCCCCCTGCCCGGCTCCGTCTCTGCGCGCGTGTTGACGGACGTCGATGGACGCGATGTCGCCTCACCTGCGAGACCGCATCACACGCATAATTGATGATTAAACGAACTTACCAAGTGAAGTTCTATCATAATTATACGTTGCGTTTTTTCCGAAGAAATAAGTCCTGAAATAATAATTATATACAACATGTAGTATGCATTATTGTGCACCGTTAAATCACTATCGTTTAGAATATTAATAATCAAAATCTTTAGTCGCTGTCAGTGTCACTGCCTGCCGCCTCTCTCGCTGGTACGTCATTTCGTTTAGAGATATATTACATCAGATATTCTTGAATAGTTTTTCTTGATTTTGTTGACGAAATCAAATCAGCATCAGGGTCCTTGGGTTGGGAGGGAATTGGTACTTATTTCTTCGGAAAAAACGCAACGTATAATTATGATAGAACTTCACTTGGTAAGTTCGTTTAATCATCAATTATACTAGCGTTTTTTCCTTCAGAAATAAGTCCTGAAATAATAATTATATACAACATGTAGACTTTTAGAGCTGATTGAGGAAATAAAATCATATTAGAATTACTCAATAGAGAAATTATACTAAATTAAGTTGAACTTAGAATTATTATGAGTAACTTTACTCAAAATCATATATGTTTTATATGTCATGATGTGGGAAACCACTGTTTCGTTTATTAAATAAATTCCAAGATTCTTTATGTACCCTGTTATAATTATATTATTTTGAACAGTATTTTTATTACACTATCAACATAAAATGTTGTGGCTTATTATTTGTGTGTTAAAACAAATATCATAAATGAAGATGTTCTCCAGGTTTGTATGATTGTTCTTTTGCAGAACCTTTCCATTGCAAAGGAAGAACCGTTTTTGTTGTAATTAGTAAAAACATAATGTTTAAACATTAGTAATTACATAATGTTTAACTGTAGCTGTTAATCTCTATGGTTAATGCGTGGGTTTACAATGATTTTATTCATAGATAAAGGGCTTTCCCAAACGCCAATAAGATACACTGGTGATAAAACGTTCATACTCATATCAAAATTTATTTAGATTCTATTCGGTTTACTAGTACTCTAGTACCAAAAACATTTCTAAAGTCAGTAGGACATTTTTTGTACTATTTTTTACTGAAATCGATAGTTTTATTTACAGGGGAGCAAACTCCAAAACATCCATAGAGGATTTAAACTTGTGATCGAATATTCATGTATCCGATCGTCTGAATATATTATGTTAGAACTATTCAAAGGAGTACCAATAGGAACACTATCTTGTTGCTATTGAGTATACATACAATTCTGTATGTAAAGTTAAATAACTGTGGTGAAAAGAATAATATAAGATATAAAAATTGTTGTAAACGACACTCAAAACTGTAAGAAATATTAAATTCACAAATGTGTATGTATGGTATATATTTAAATATACACGACCTTCCCAGACAGCTATTGTGCTTCATACTTGGTAGAGATTATACTAAATGATTATTGTGGATGTCCCCGTATGGTGGAGATAATATATAATTGTCTTAGCGACAAAAAATTAATTTAACACGTTATTGTTGCTGGACAAAGATTAATTATTATGTAAAAAGTTTCTAAATAACAGATACAACGGCTAAATATAACCTATATAAAGCCTCTTCTTCGGTTTTGTAAATAATTGTTTAACTGAGAGTCAAAAAAAAAAACCGTAGAAACGTAGTATAAAAAAAATATTTTAGCCCATGACAACGTAAAGGGAAGATGTCAGGCGTGTCTAGACACTTGTACTGTAGATAACCTTACAAGTCACTTTTTTTTTTTTTTTTTTTTTTTTGTACTTGCAAAAGACAAAAAAAATCTGGGTTAATTGTACTTATTTAGTAACGTTTTTCGAGGACTCAGTCGTGACAGTAGTTTAATTCACTTAGAAGGGAGACTGGTTTTCTCTCATTCTATTGATGTATGGATGCAAAAAAGGAAATATATTTATAACCTATAATGATAGTAGATAACTTGCAGCTTTATCTGTATGGAAATTGATATTATATTTCGACCAAGGTCTACAGCCGGTACCTTTTCTACAACCACACGAACCATACCCCGTTGTTGAGGCGCCAGAATTAACAATACAACTCTTATCTACAGTATTGTCATTTTAAATTCTTTAAAATGATTATAGGGTAGCATGGAGCTACCATTATTTTCGTCGAATGGAGAAAATAAAAATATACAATTTTAAGGCTTATAACAAAGCCAATAAATTTCTGGGCAAGCGCACACTAGAAAACCGACTATGCAGTGGTTGAAAATACCAACTTATTTCATATTATATGTTTTGATAACTTTATCCAGATGTTAATTTCTTTAAAAATGCGATGTGTTCCATTGCATGACAGCTGGTTCATCCCGTGGATGCAAAACAGAAATCATGGGGTTTAACTCAATAACATGTATTTGTGAAACCCTGGATTTATATTCAAACGAAGTTGAATTCATAATAGGTCTCCAGCTAACCCAATCATAGACAAGACACTATTATAGAAATCAGTTATAAAACTATTTATAATAATATTTAGTTTACATAGTAGGTAACTATGTAAGTTTGAAACGGTTACATTGGTAGTTATTATAATATGAAATGATATTAAAAATGTAGCAACGCTAATAGTGGATTATCTGAAGCGATTCATGGTTCATAACTTTAGGAAGTTACTATACACTTAACAGCAGAATGTTCATAATTATATTTTGTATCATGTAAACATTGTAAACACGTTAGTGTATCACATTGAGAGAGAATTTGGAAATAGTTGTACGTATTATCCGTAACTCAATGGACGTAGGTAGCGTAGAAAAAACTCTCCGACATGCACACATGAAAACTGACAATAATTTCTTAGTCGCCAGTGATGGCGCACCCTACAGCATACAGTCAAGTAGGTTTGTATATTTCATGTTGGTAAAACACGCTTGGTCTTGCTTGACCCGATATGTACATCGGTCATAATGCGGCTGGTGCCGCGAGGCGGAATCTTCTTTCGCACACCATAGCAGATTATCTTTAAAATGCACATTTCAATTCGGTATGGATTTTAAAAAGATTCCAGGAATGAACTTATAGTAATATAAGATAGTTGAGCACGCTGCGATGTCTTGATTGCTGCGATCCTTCAATGCTGGATTATATTATTATTGTACACAAACCTTTAGTTTTGTACTTAGGTCTCACCAAGAGGCGGACCGAATGTTAAACAAAACATCTGTTTATAAGCAGATATCTGTCCAAGATGGTAGTTACTATGGGTTATTGATGTCGGAAATACGGCCACTGGTTTTTGGGTACCTCGTCTCCTCTATGCTCGGCGGCTGTGTCGGCGGTGTGTCCACTGCTGCACTGGCGTCCTGGATGAACTGGACTACGGATGTAGACTTCTGGATGTGCGGTATTATTCGATGCGATCGGCTGTTTCCTTGTAAGATTAGCCAGTTTGCATCAGAGGTACTGAAAAAACCTAATAACAGATTCAGAATGCTGAATATTTCATAATTCATCCTTGTAAACTTCTTCATAGCTCGTTCTTATTGTTTTACAAGTCTAATATTTATAAAGTTGCGTATGTTGGTCACAAGTAAACCACTTTATAGTCTGCTTATATATTTCGCTTCAATCCCAAAATAATCGGATACGTATGGAAGGAAACATTTTATGCAGGAAAATCTACATCTTGCAGGATGTAGTAATAATAAAAATAAAACATAGGTATTGTAGGTATCCATGGTATACATTATAGATAATTATGATATCTTGATAAATATCTAATGGTGATTGTTTGTATTATTTATAATGCAAAAGTAGGTAGGTATTATGCATAATTACTATGCATAAATCACCAAGTAGGAACTACTCTATTCCATATTTATTTTTCAAATAAATGGACGTTAAGTATAATATTTAAAACAATTTAATAATTACACGTAGGATAAACCCAAAAGTATATCCGAATGTGTCAAATAAATTTTACTTGTGTAACACTACACTGTAATAATGTCAAATCTGTATTTGTGTTTTGTTTTGCCAAAAGTGCCGTATGGCGATGGCCTAAGAATAGTGCCACCCAATATTTTCCCATAGATTTCATCAAACCGACGTAGGGATATGTTTATCAGAAGATAGGCTGCAGCGTCATTTGTGTAGGTAGGTACTTAACCTATCAACTCACTGTGGTAAATTAAATTTGCCGCTAACAAACCTTTTAGTGTGGTGGATACACAAACTCCCCAATCTATGGGGTTTATATTCATCAACTCCATGTCCAGTTGCAATGAGGGAAGTAGAATAAGTGAGACAGCCCATAGAACAGCTCGATATAATTCTCTTCTAAATATGTTGTACAAATGCGATGAGTCAGCCCAAAGATCAGCTCGAGTGCATTAACTTGTTAATTTGATAGTCAATATGCGATGAGACAGTCCTGAATACTGCTCGAATGCATTGTATGACTGTCATATTACATTATTAGTATAAATACGTATTGTTGTACACAGAACTAGCACAGTATCTGTTTTCAATAATCCACATTGTAAATGCGGGTAGCGCTTTATGACATCATTGTTGCGATGAGGCTGTCCGATGCCCGAATGTATTTTTGTTGTTTTTGCGCACGATATGAGCTACATAAGTAGGTACGCTTGTAATAATAAATTGACTTTTCAATAAACCACATTGCAAATGCGGGTAGCGCGTTATGACATCATTGTTGCGATGAGACTGTCCGATGATCAGCTCGAATGCATTTTTGTTGTCTTTGCGTACAATATGAGCTACATAAGCTTTCAATAACCTACATTGAAGATGAGGGTAGTGCGGCATGACATCATAATTATGAGACTGTCCGACGATCAGCCCGAATGTATTTTTGTTGTATATGCACACAAAATAGCTAAGCATATTTGTAATAATAACTTGACTTACCTTTTTCAATGGTATGATTTGGTTCCGAGTCACTTGGACTCAACTTGGATTTTTATAACAAATTTTATGATTTGTAGTTGATCACTTACGTAAGAATGGCAAATTAAACTTGTTTTGGCCATGATAAAACGTAATTATATTGGTTCACAATTGTTTATTTTACTAGTGCGAAACTTTCGCAATTTTACGTGACGAACGGTTGAGCACTAAAATGCGAATGACGTACCAGCGAGAGAGGCGGCAGGCAGTGACACTGACAGCGACTAAAGATTTTGATTATTAATATTCTAAACGATAGTGATTTAACGGTGCACAATAATGCATACTACATGTTGTATATAATTATTATTTCAGGACTTATTTCTGAAGGAAAAAACGCTAGTATAATAATGTCTACATTTTGTTCAAAGTTGATCTACTTACTAGTCTTACCTAGATAGAATAGAATATAAAATATTTTTAATTAATAATAAGTACTTAGAGCCGTGTTGGCTAAGTAAAATGGGAGTAAAGTTAAGTGGGAGCACACTCGACTTTCATTTCGAAGGTCGTAGGTTCAAAGCCCGCCGCGCCCCTCTGATTTTTCTTCTTGGAAAATTATTTTTTTTCTTTTTAAAACACGTGCTCTAACGGTGAAGGCAAAACATCGTGAGTAAACCGGCATGATCTGAGAACTTTGAATAAGTTTGAAGGACATGACTGTGTCATTCACCAACCCGCACGTGGCCAGCGTGGTGAATCAAGGCCTTATCTCTCTCGGTAAGAGAGAAGTCCCTGTGTCCCAGCCGTGGGAACGTGAATAGGCATGTTGAAAAGTACTTATTTCTTTTTTTGTAATTTGTACTCGCATTTAGTTATTGCTTAGGTAGCTTTTTAGGGTTCCGTAGCCAAATGGCAAAAATGGAACCCTTATAGATTCGTCATGTCCGTCCGTCCGTCCGTCCGTCTGTCCGTCTGTCCGTCCGTCCGTCCGTCCGTATGTCACAGCCGTTTTTCTCCGAAACTATAAGAGTTACAAAGCTGAAATTTAGTAAGTAGATGTATTCTGTTAACCGCACAAAGATTTCATAAAAAAATTGAGAAAAAATAAATTACATTTGGGGGTCCCCATACATAGGACTGAAACTTAAAAACTTTTTTTTAATCGAACCAATACGTGTGGGGTATCTTTGAATAGGTCTTCAAAAATCATAACAATGTTTCTAACACCATTTAATTCTAAACTTAATAGTTTGGACGTGAGACTCTTCCAAAGTGGAAAACAGAGTGTCCCCCCTCTCTAATTTCTAAAATAACAGGATGATAAATCTAGAAAAAATATATATTATACATAACCATAAAAACTAACAACGAAAATTGGTTTGAACGAAATCTATCCAGTAGTTTTTTTTATAATACGTCATAAACTATTTCATATAAACAATTGCTGCGGAAGCCTACATGGGCGAGTCCGACTCGCCCTTGGCCACTTTTTTAACACTATCAGCGTCCATAACACAATCTCGATCTGCAAGGCGTATCTGTAAGGGTATCGCGGCGCCAGCTGTGCGAGCTGCATCTGAGCGGGACCATCTCGATTGAACAAACAACGAATGTCTCATAATAATAAAACAATCGACGCTGAACAAGTTTAATATCTACTATGCAACATACCTGCATAAACCAATTTGACCTTAAAGTAATTAAATACGATATCTATCTATTTATACTAATAATAAATCTGTAATGGTTATTTCAGAAATATAGTTACTGAAACTAATTTGACGATTTTAAGAAATTAATTTTTAGATTCGACAATCAACCACTAAATAATAAGAGCGTGTTGCACATCGTACCTCGACGCGAGACTCGAAGTTGTGGGTACGTTCGCGTGACGCGGACCGTAGCGCGCCGCGTGCTCCCGGCGCCGAGCCGAGCGCGACTGCCGCCGCGCCGCTGCCGTGCCGCCGCCGCGCCGCTGCCGTGCCGCCGCCGCCGCCGCCGCGCTGTTGTGCCGCCGTCCTAGTAGTTAGGTACATAATCAAGCTTCTGCAGCTACTTCGACGTTTCATGTCATGACTCATTGCCGCGATTTTTCGTGTCCTAATTTATACGCAAATCACACGGCTGCTTATCAGTAGCATTATTATATCAATCGCTAAAGTGACAATCTTTCGTAGTAGACCAGGGTTTTTAATTTTTTACAAGGAAAAAAATAGTAGTAGAATGAAACCCATTAGAAAAGGAGGGGAATATGATAAAAATTAAAGGAAAAATAAATTACGGTCGATTTGAGTTCGGGAAGTGGGAGGGGGTGGGCTTTTAAGGGGAGAAAATGGTTTATCTCGATTTGCGGTGAAACTACAAGTCCTATGAAAAAAAGTTATATGGCAAAGTTGTAGGTAATAAAACGATCTACAACTTTTAATTCACAACTTTTTTACATAACGTCAAAATGTATGTGAAAAATTCAAATAACTAAGTTTTTGGTTTTTTATTTCTATCTTTTTCAAAAACATTTTATTTTCTACGAAATTTGGTGAAAACTTACCTATTTATGTCTCAAATCCACTATAATTTATTTGATTAAAAATATTAATTTTTTTACCTTATTTTGACTTAATTACTAAAAATTTAGACCAATTTTCAATCGAAAATTCACGTGTCAAAATATTAGCTTTTTTATAAAAATCGGTATGCTGTTTGTTCATTGAAATCTCTATTTTCTGATGGTTAAGAAAAATATATACATTACCATAGTAAATTATCTCAGAAAATGCAAAACACCGAAACAAAATTTGTACAATTGCATCATAAAAATGTGATTTTTGCAATTTTTATTTCATATAATTGCTTATAATCCGACTTATTGCACATTATACAAACAGATTATTATATAATAATTATTATTATATAGTCTGAAAAGACAAAATCATATTTATATGATGCAATTGTACCTAATGATACAAATTTTTGTTTCGGTTTTGTGCATTTTCTGAGAATATTTACTATGGTAATGTATATATTTTTTTTAATTATCAGAAAATAGAGATTTCAATGAACATAAAGCACACCGATTTTTATAAAAAAGCTAATATTTTGACACGTGAATTTTCGATTGAAAATTAGTCTATATTTTTGAAAATTAAGTCAAAATAAGGTGAAAACAATAATATTTTCAATCAAATAAATCACAGTGTATTTGGGACATAAATAGGTAAGTTTTCACCAAATTTCGTAGAAAAATAACAATTTAAGAAAAAGATAAATAAAAAAAACCAAAAACTTGGTTATTTGAATTTTTCACATAAGTTTTGACGTTATGTAAAAAAGTTGTGAATTAAAAGTTGTAGATCGTTTTATTACCTACAACTTTGCCATATAACTTTTTTTCATAGGACTTGTAGTTTCACCGCAAATCGAGATAAACCATTTTCTCCCCTTAAAAGCCCACCCCCTCCCACTTCCCGAACTCAGATCGACCGTAATTTATTTTTCCTTTAATTTTTATCATATTCCCCTCCTTTTCTAATGGGTTTCATTCTACTACTATTTTTTTCCTTATTTGACCATTTTTGAAGCTAACTGCACTGGTCTATAGAGTTTTAGCTAGGTTCGAGCGAATGCAGTTTGATATTGGTATAAAAACGTTGGTAGGTTCTACGTTAATTCATAACTAAGAGGATAATTATAATCTACCAGGTTGCCTCTCAAAATGTGGATACTATTTCCACATTTTAATTCAATTATGTAAGTATAGTAAAACCATTTCTAAAATGAACGCCCCTCCACCGAATTCTGTATTTTTTTTTCTGTGTATTCTGTTTTTCTGTATTTCCTCTCACACAGTTCATTTTTAGAATGGTTTTACTTGTTTTTTATACGTATTTAATTTATTTATTTAACCATACTTGGAATCGTGAAAACTTACTAGGCTAGGTATTTTTATGCTAAGTTATTTAAAAATGCTGTTTTATTTTCCTAAAATGTAAAAACACAATAAAATAAAAACAACGGCTAAAACATCAACGATAGGTTCAAAGTTCAAAAAGTTGTTATTCATAAAACATTATAGTCAGGGATCCGTAGTACATGGAAATCAAGTGATTACTAACAAGCTAATTTTTGGTGAGTATCTTCGTTTCGATGAGACGTCCAAAGATATCCTATACCCAACTCTCGATTGTGGTAGCTAACAGAGATATCAAGGATTAAAAAATTCAAGGATGTAAAAACGGCATAACAGACCACGAAATTTGTAGGACAATATGTTATATCTCAAGATAATTATCTAAATTATATAAAAACATGTTTGTCCTACAAAACCTATGGTTTGATCAAAGAGTCCGCCATTTCCAAAATGTGTCGAAAACGAGGTCAATTTAAATGATTACTATGATTACTAACCAGCTGATTTTTTGTTGTATACTTAATTAATATTTATAAAATCTAACGGACATATTGTCCGACAAATTTTGTGGTCCGTTATCCCGGTTTTACATTCTTGAATTTTTTAATCCTTGATATCTCTGTTAGCTACCACAATCGAGAGTTGGGTATAGGATATCTTTGGACGTCTCATCGAAACGAAGCTACTCACCAAAAATTAGCTTGTTAGTAATCACTTGATTTCCATGTACTACGGATCCCGGCCTATTACAGTTATGTATTACAACCAATGCGTCTTATATGCTAAATAGTAATATTATATTATAAAAAAAAGAAAAATACAGTAATAAAAGTTATGGTACCTCTAAACTAAAACAAAAACATAAAGCCAATAATAGGCGCCAATAATTCTCGCTATTGGAAATAATAAAAGTACATAAAGATAATAGTCCGCTCAGACTTAAAGAAACAGCAATACAACAAATAAGAGACAACGATATTGTGCTTTGTTTGTTTGTACATTAATTACGTGGCTGTACATTACCTGGTCGTTCAAATAACCGGATCCGGTTTTTTAACATTGACATATTAGAAAGTCAACGTCTAAAGTAAAGTGACATTCGATGTGACTTAAAACCTCAGAAGAAAAGTGTATAATCTAAGCTTAAAACGAGTTGAATTTTGCAATCACTACGTAAAAGAAGAAGAAGAAGAGAATTTACGTAATCACTTTTATTATCAGATTTTGAGGAACAATATTCCCAGACAATAATGTTGCGCCTCGGCAAGAAGCACCTCGAGGTCGCGGTATCGTACGGCGCCTCTGCGGCGGGGTTCGGCGGCACAGCGTTCCTCGCGATGCTGTACTTCACCGACTGGAAGGTGTTCGTGGCGCACATCCCCTTCTACGGCAGCAAGTTCCCGAAGGTCGAGGAACCCGAGACCTCCTAAGCGCTCCTGCAGACATCCGCCACTGTACGTTAGTGTATTATACCCTTTAGATAATTATGTGAATAAGTTATTCATTACAAGTACCTAAATAATGAAAAATGTAGTTTTATTTGTTACATTCTAGATCTCTATAGTTCTAATAGCTATAGTTCCTTGTAGTACCTTTTTTCTGTGTCCTTTGGCTGTGTGCGGCTGATCTCATAACATCAAATCATCATAATAAGTATGTTCTATTCTGTTGACAACAATAAAATTGAGATTTTTAAAAAATCATACTTTTGGGCCATAGGTACTGTATACATAGACCTGCTATACCATTTGTGTAGTGGTTGTACCAAATATTCTTGGTCTATAATGGGTTCTATTTGGGAGACCTATGCTTGTAATGGGTTGTGATGATGGTATGTGTCCATAATGTTAATATTAATGATGTGATACTGTATGCCACCCAATGTCGAATTTATTTCTGATAATAATAATTGTACATTATTTTATATTTTTTATAGAAATGTATTTCTATGACTGTTCTAAGTGCACAATATGTATGCCTCTGGAATAAATAAACTGAATTGAATTGAATTCTCATATAGGTTAGGCAATGGCCTAACCCATTTCTTCACTTATCCATAATTTTCATTATTTAAGGATCATTTAGTAGGTACCTACTATAATTTAATAACTTCTAATACCCAATTGGTTTTTAGATATTAATATTAGAGTGATCTGGTAATGTTGGTGAACACTGTCCTCTAGTGCAGAACTGCCTGTACCATAGGTAGGTACCACAAGTGCCGCTCCACAACACCGGCTGCTCTTTAAGAACCAGTAGTATGTACAGCACTAGTACAAGTGTACCTGAAGTCAAACTAACTAATATTAGGAAGGAAGAAAATAATGTATAACATAAAAATCAATGTATGTTCAGTGAGCATCATCCAGCACTGCATTGCTGCACTCCCACTGCTGACTGAACTTATACATCTTATATTTATTTCTCAAATAACTATACTACAGGTGAGTTACATTCTTATGATTAAAAAAGTGCAAATTCTGTTACTACAATTTTTTTTTTATAGTTAGTTACTTAGTCCTAGTACATATTTATTATAAACTAGAGGTATATAACAATGCCTAATCCTACTTAAGTACAATGTCCAATTTCAACAAGGTATGTATACATTGTATTGTATGTATTGTGGATGTCTACTTAAGCGGTTATGTTGTTGTTGATTCCATTGAATTGGGCTATTAAACTTCTTATACATACTTAACATTATAGAATATTGCTATGTTTATTAAGTCAAAATGATGAAAACCTTTTCCTATCAAACATTAGATAAGTTTTTCAGCTTACCTGTAGCACAGAACATAATACATATAATACTACATTACATTTAGAGATTATGGTGGTTTCAGTTGAATCAACTGTCCCAGAACCTGTGAAAATTAAAGTATTTTGACAGATTGAGGCACAGTTGTCATGTACATTTTAGTAACACTTCTAAATAAAAAAAAAATAAAAATAAAAAAATTGGTTTATTTCGGACAACTTAATCCATATAAATGGCATATCTAAATGGCTACTCGCCAACCATAATAATGCACACCTTAGGTAAATAAACTTAAATGTCTAGGTACCTTAACATTCAGAATTCAATATGTTATGTATGAACATGAATGCGAGGACTTGTCCACCTTCTTGTGTAATAAGGACTGAGTGGACGCTGCTCCGGCAGTCCCGCACGCCGCGCATTACACGTGTTCACCTAAACAATGTGTTTTATTTGAACATAATATAATAGGTACAGTACAGTAGGTATGTAAGTAGGTAATTTTATGTAAAAGTAAAATAAAATAAAAAAATTCAAGTAGGTAGTGTTAAATATTATTAACATAGCGTACCTTCTTAGTTTAGTAGGTACACAATTAATAGGTTTTAGGCTTCGAGATTCGCGTAGGCCTGAGGTCACGCCTGTGTCCTCATTGCTAGTAGTTCCGGTCGGAGGCGCCGTCCCCGCTGCCCTGCGGTGCGTCCTCGTCGTCGTCGGCGGGGGCGGCGGGGCGCGGGGCGGGGGCGGCGGGGCCGGCGGGCGGCGCGCGGCACGTGACGCGGCCGCGCGCGCGCGAGCCCGCCACCTCCGCGCCGTGCGCGTCCACGCACCAGCACACGCCGAGCGCGCGGTGGCACTGCCGCGGCCGGTAGTAGCCGCGCGCGTCGCACGCCGGCGCGTAGCCACCGCGCGCCGCGTCCGCCGCGTGCGCGCGTGCCAGCGCGGCGCAGGGCCGGGCGGCGCGCGACAGGCAGCCGCACCACGCGCCGCGGTCTAGCGCGCCGCCGCCGCACGCGCTAAGGAAGGGGCGCAGGCAGCGCTCGCGCGAGTCGTGCCGCAGCGCGTACAGGTCGCGCGACGAGAGCGCGCCGTCGCCGCCGACGTCGAGGTGCGCGAACATCCAGCGCACCTCGGGCTTGCAGTCCGGCGGGAAGGCGGCGCGCGGCGGCGGCGCGGACCCCGCCTCCTCCATCAGCACGGCGAACCAGTCCAGCAGGCGGTCCGCCATGCGCTCCGGGCGGCAGGCGGGCGCGGCGGGCGCGGGCGCGGGCCGGCAGGGACAGAACCCGCGGCAGGCGAGCGCCACGGGCGGGCGCGGCCGCCGCACACAGTTGTGCAGGTCGAGGCGGCACAGCGAGGAGTAGGTGCGGTTGTCGGAGCCGCACAGGAAGGCGCCGGCGCGCGGAGGACAGCCCACGCAGCGCGCGGGGGCCGCGGGGGGCGGGGCGCCGCTCTCGTAGAACACGTCGTCGCCCGCCGGGTCCTCCTCCTCGGGCGCAGACACGATCACGTCGCTGTAACGGGAGGGAAGATCAGGCGCAGTTCTTACGTAGTCCTGCACGGTAGATAGGTAGGTTACTCACCTCATTCTTGCTCTGTCAGTGCGAGGGAACCTCCCCGCAGCGCCTCTTTCTTGCTCAGACAGAGCGCGGGTACTCACCCTCTCCGCAGCGCCTCCTTCTTGCTCAGACAGAGCGCGGGTACTCACCCTTGCCGCAGCGCCTCCTTCTTGCTCAGACAGAGCGCGGGTACTCACCCTCTCCGCAGCGCCTCTTTCTTGCTCAGACAGAGCGCGGGTACTCACCCTCTCCGCAGCGCCTCTTTCTTGCTCAGACAGAGCGCGGGTACTCACCCTCGCCGCAGCGCCTCCTTCTTGCTCAGACAGAGCGCGGGTACTCACCATCGCCTCAGCGCCTCCTTCTTGCTCAGACAGAGCGCGGGTACTCACCCTCTGCGCAGCGCCTCCTTCTTGCTCAGACAGAGCGCGGGTACTCACCCTCGCCTCAGCGCCTCCTTCTTGCTCAGACAGAGCGCGGGTACTCACCCTCTCCGCAGCGCCTCCTTCTTGCTCAGACAGAGCGCGGGTACTCACCCTCGCCTCAGCGCCTCCTTCTTGCTCAGACAGAGCGCGGGTACTCACCCTCTCCGCAGCGCCTACTTCTTGCTCAGACAGAGCGCGGGTACTCACCCTCTCCGCAGCGCCTCCTTCTTGCTCAGACAGAGCGCGGGTACTCACCCTCTCCGCAGCGCCTCCTTCTTGCTCAGACAGAGCGCGGGTACTCACCCTCTCCGCAGCGCCTCCTTCTTGCTCAGACAGAGCGCGGGTACTCACCCTCTCCGCAGCGCCTCCTTCTTGCTCAGACAGAGCGCGGGTACTCACCCTCTCCGCAGCGCCTCCTTCTTGCTCAGACAGAGCGCGGGTACTCACCCTCTCCGCAGCGCCTCCTTCTTGCTCAGACAGAGCGCGGGTACTCACCCTCTCCGCAGCGCCTCTTTCTTGCTCAGACAGAGCGCGGTGCCTCCGGGCCGCAGCAGACAGAGCTCGCGCTTCTTACACACGAGCGCTGAACACAGCGCGTCTGTACACGATCATAAACCATTTATTATCTTTATGTATAATCTACTATTATTATAAAGAGGTAACATTTGGCTATTAGATGATCATAATGTTAATCATAATACTTAAGTACATCATTCAACAATTAAATAAATAAATAATTATCATAATCATAACGTTTAGGTATTGAATTCATGAGTTACTAAGTGATATTTATCTATTTATCCACCTATTCCTACAACATTGTTTGGAGAGGCAGATCATCATGGGAAAGGTGGAAGGAAAACGTGCACAGGGCAGGGCTCCAACACCATCAAACAGGCCGGTGAAGGCAGCTTGCATCGTGCTCTACACTCTGCATATCACCGTACACAGTGGGGGCTGATTGTACGTGGTCGCGATCGTCAGCAGGATCGAGGAAGAAGAAGAATTCCTACAACATGATTGCCTATTTAAAGTTATAATTAAAAGATGATTATGTGAAAGTTTCCTTACTGCGAGGATCATAGATGTAGCGATGTGGGTGGTGCGCCACACTAGCGCCCGCCCCCGGCTGCAACGTTTCCTGAAACAGACGAAGAATTTGCATGAGTTCCCCTGTCACGACGTAAGCGTATCAAAAATAAAGCTAGGTATTCTTGAGCAGTGTGTATCGCCACTCCACTGCACTGGTTCCCGCGCGTGCCGCCACTCGCTCCGTCCCGCGCCTCTTGGCGGCTCGGGCTCACCTTGTCGTCGATGAACTCGAAGTCCTGGTCGAGGCGGCGCGCGGCGCCCGCCGCCAGCAGCGCGCACACGCCCAGCGCCAGCCGCAGCGCCATGCTCGTGTCTCGTGTGTCGCCACTCCACTGGTTCCCGCGCGTGCCGCCACTCGCTCCGTCCCGCGCCTCTTGGCGGCTCGGGCTCACCTTGTCGTCGATGAACTCGAAGTCCTGGTCGAGGCGGCGCGCGGCGCCCGCCGCCAGCAGCGCGCACACGCCCAGCGCCAGCCGCAGCGCCATGCTCGTGTCTCGTGTGTCGCCACTCCACTGGTTCCCGCGCGTGCCGCCACTCGCTCCGTCCCGCGCCTCTTGGCGGCTCGGGCTCACCTTGTCGTCGATGAACTCGAAGTCCTGGTCGAGGCGGCGCGCGGCGCCCGCCGCCAGCAGCGCGCACACGCCCAGCGCCAGCCGCAGCGCCATGCTCGTGTCTCGTGTGTCGCCACTCCACTGGTTCCCGCGCGTGCCGCCACTCGCTCCGTCCCGCGCCTCTTGGCGGCTCGGGCTCACCTTGTCGTCGATGAACTCGAAGTCCTGGTCGAGGCGGCGCGCGGCGCCCGCCGCCAGCAGCGCGCACACGCCCAGCGCCAGCCGCAGCGCCATGCTCGTGTCTCGTGTGTCGCCACTCCACTGGTTCCCGCGCGTGCCGCCACTCGCTCCGTCCCGCGCCTCTTGGCGGCTCGGGCTCACCTTGTCGTCGATGAACTCGAAGTCCTGGTCGAGGCGGCGCGCGGCGCCCGCCGCCAGCAGCGCGCACACGCCCAGCGCCAGCCGCAGCGCCATACTCGTGTCTCGTGTGTCGCCACTCGCGCCGTCCCGCGCCGACTGAGTGCGGCGCCGCCCCGCGCGTGCGCGACCCCGACTCCAGGTGAACGATCGATGCCTCTGAGTAGGTACATACGTAGGTACCTAGCTACCCTATGCCACTTAGGACAGTCTACACTTTCTTGATCCGCACGCTTCTTGACCCACAATAACATCACAAAAACATGATCGTCAATAACAAAGTATCTTGTGGATTTAGCCACAGGGATTTAGCTAAACAGTACCTACTCTTGTTTCTATATTGATCTATGGCTATATTGTCCTTCTTATGATAAACAGCGTAAGGGCGTAAGTGCATCGCGTCATATTTCAAGCAAATTAATTTATCCAGATAGCGCTTAGCTGATTAAAAATAGGTATACCTACTAATAACTAATTTTCACAAAAAATTACACCTACTACGCCTACGCTGTATAACCCTTAAACAAATGCGGCCCTGTATAAAAGTTACCAAAGATGTTATAACGGATTCACCTTACGTTTAGGTGTATCTTTAATGTATGTTTATTCAAATTAAAAAAAAACACAGGAATATAGGTTTTTTTTGGGTGGGAATATATTTCCCTATATTTATATAGGTTATGTTTTCTTTTAATGGTGGGAAATTATATCCCTATATCCTATCCTGCAAAACTGGCATAACTAGTTGTTGCCCCCGACTTTGCTTAGATTTAGTCATTTAATTGGATAATAAAAAAATCATTTTAATTAGTTATTTATTGAACTTATAAAAATAACATTGCCTTATAATTATTAACTTTATATAAATGAGATTTTTAATACGTGGTTTTGATTTTGAATAAAACAACTGACAGACAGAATGATTTTTTTATAAATATAGATAAAATAATGGGCGCAAAAGGACATAGGGAATTAGTTTCCCACTAAGGAGTTACCGCAATGGATATAGAGAAGAGTTTTCCCACCTACTTTAGTCCTGAAAAACTATCACAAATTATTCGTTTCGTACAACGTTTACACTGTTATTCTATCAGAAATATAGTCAACTTATAAATAAAAGCTCAATTATCTACTTACAAGAATTTTTCTGCTGCTCAGACGAAAAACACTTCACAACAACTCAAAAATGGCGCATTTTTTGTGAAAAATACCTGTCCTTCAAGTTTAAACTGACTTTGACATTTGATAATGTGACGTATCAGAAGACAGTGTTGCCTAAGATAAAAAATGGTGTTTTTTTTTTAATGTGTAGTACTAATCGAATGAAAAATCGACTAACTTGTATATAATACCAAAATGTATACCCTAGTCGGGTGGGAAATAATCTCCCTATATTTGAATAAGGGATAACGTAAGAACAGCAGTTTAGGTAAGGTACTAACTACTACTAGGTACCTACCGACCGGCTACTAGGTATAATATAATACCTGTGTATGTATAAACTTAACCATCACTAAATATAAAAAAAATAAAAAAACTATGTATAAAGCTATAGGTATAGGTGGAAGCTGCCTATAGCATAAGTGCGTGGTAAGCTTCTGTGATCTAATTTTTGTTCTAAGTACCAAGGTACATACTAAATTTAAAACATAGGATTATTTTCTTCTTCTTCTTGACGCGTTCTCTCGAACACGACAGTGACAAATTGACATCAGATCAGATGACAGAAGCAGAAAGCTTTAAAACACGCTTGTCAAGTACCTTACCTGACCTGTCTGTTTTGGAGGGAAAAGAAAAGATTTTATTTACATACCACAGATCTGTGCTATGTTACATACCTACGGGTTCAAAAATGGCGATCATACAAGTCTTTCTAATTTTGAAAATTTATACTTGACACTGGCAAATTGTGCTTAATTTAGCGCAGGGACCATTATAATTTACTCTCATTAAATTGTTTTACTCTCGCTCAAATGTTTTTTATATTTTATTATTCTATTATTTGTTTTGGTTTTGGATGTAAATTATAATATTGTACTATATGTGAAAACTTACAAGGCTATTATTAAACTATTGTTATGCTAAGTTATTTAAGAAAAATGCTGTTTAGTTTTCCTAAAATGTAAAAATAAAATAAAATAATAAAATACTTAACTAACTAATTAATAATTACATACCTACTTGATCTAACTATTGAGTGAACCAAAAACTGAAAGAAAAAATTCGTGGATTTATAGGCTTTGAATGTTGATTCTACTATCTATCTATCTGATTACAGGTTTGATAAAAATGTACTAACTTATTAAAATTATGGTAGAAATACTCAAGTAGGTACATTATAAGTAAGTACCTAAGTTCTTACCTAATAAAAATTTCCACTTTGGTGAGAGTAAAATACAATAAATAATAATAAGTAGGTATTGCTGGACACTTCACACCGCAATATCTAGACCCATGGTACCTATACTTGAAGCTTGTTTTACAGGTACCTAACCTACTAGATAATCTGATAAACTTATTGGAATATACCTACATTATTTAAGTACCTAGATATTTTTATTAATTACCTAATTTGTGAAATAAAAAAAATCTAAATAAGTAATTAAAAATGACAACCTTTAATAAATAACTTAATGTACATTTGTAATGATAAACCCTCACATTTCTTAGTTTACGTCGGTGATACCAGAATGTTTTCACTTATGAATGCTACATGTCGAATGTTTGCTGTGTTGGTCACGTTGGGAGTGCCAGCTCCGGGCAGGACGTCGCGTCGCGTCGCGTCACGTCGCGTCACGTCGCGTCGCGTCGCGTCACGTCACGTCACGTCACCTCGCCGACTACAGCGCCGATAGGTGGTGCCATTTGTCCACTGCAACGAAAAAATAAAATAAATAACAATAAATATAATTAATGATTAAACGAACTTACCTGTACGTGAAGTTCTATCATAATTATACGATGTGGTTTGTTCGAGAAATGAGTAACTGAAAAGAATTATTATTGTTTTCATTTGACTTGTAGTAGTATGATCCAGTAACCATCACTCCGCGTCACTATTGAGGGTAAAAAGATATTTTTTATTTCTGTGACCTACTTATCTACTGCCTACCGTCCCGTCATTTAGTTTGGAGTTAAAATTCACTCCTGTACTCCTGTGTACCATCATATTACCGAAAAACATTCGGGAAAGTACCTGGGCTTACTTGGGGTCGGGAGGGCGTTTGTTACTCATTTCTCGAACAAACCACATCGTATAATTATGATAGAACTTCACGTACAGGTAAGTTCGTTTAATCATTAATTATACTTCGTGGTTTGTTCTCAAAATGAGTAACTGAAAAGAATTATTATTGTTTTCATTTGACTTGTAGACTTTGAGAGTATCTTTTGAGGTAATATGAACCAAGTGCAAATAAAAGTTTATAATTAATAGTCAATATTTGACGTATAATGTATTTACTTTTATTTTTAAGTATTAATTATTTACAATATCATAAATATGTAAATATATTATTGAATTTTTTATCATTGAAAAAACACTAGTTTTTAAATGCTACATTTTAAAAAAATAGGTATGGCTTCTCATCAACTATACATTAATCGCAGGTTAATAATAAATCTATAATTGCTTATAAGTGTTATATCTTATTTATATAGCGAATGTAGAGAATGTACCGTACCAGACCGCAGTCTTGTGGGTGGTATCTATTATGCTAATGCCCAAGAAGGGCACAAATAATAAATTGTTACATCAATAAGATCTATGCATCTTCAAAATGAGAATATCATATACCAAGTTTTCTAACTATACTATAATATTTTTAGTATTCTCTTTTTTCAAAAGTATTCGTAGAAATAATACCTAATTATTATATTTGTGAATACATTTTCACGATATTTCTGATATCAATTTTACACATTGTTTGCACCCAGTATGCTTCAGTAATATTGTATATTTCTTTCAAACAATTATCCAATGGTAAACCGTGGTTTGGATAGTAACTTCTGTAAAAACAACCTTTTGTAAAACCCAACTTTAATGCTACAGGTATGCGAAGTGACCTAAGGTATACTTAAAAGCGAGAAGCTTCAATAATGAGATAAAATTTTCATTTGGTACTTCAGTCAGGACAATTTCATCTAATAAATGTACCTACTTTATTACAATTCGCTTACATAAATGGTCAAAAACATTGCACCATTAAGCAGTCTGATTTTTCAGGGCATTAATCTAATCTATATGTAGGTGCTACTAACAGTCACTGTATGGAGGACCGACATGAGTAATAAAAGTGAAAAAAAAAAAATAAGGAAGTCAAGGCGAACTTCACAGCAATTTATCCGTTTTCAAACCACAGCGTTTTCCACTGAGGAATAATTACAATTACAGCAAGTAATTCACAGCTTGATAATTAGATACAAATAATAAGTAATTTGAGTAAATTCTTATTTTAATTTTCTTATTCTTTCTAAATAAGAAAATCATTGATAAAGTGTAGAAACAAATTTTGATCAATATAAAGTTATTTATTCCATAATATGAAATATTATATATTACGCATATTATGCGTTATCACCTATATATATGATACATAAATATGACATATTTTATTATTCGAGTTGCGAATAGGTAAATTTTCTATATCCTGTTATTTATTTTTTAATTAAAAATAGGTTAAGTTTATAAAAACCAAGTTATCAGTTTCCACTTGCTATCAAGGTCTTATAGATATTGGTCTTCCGACCTTCTAACCAAACCAAAAATTTTCCATAATAGTTTTTGTGAAAAAATATGGAACATAGATTACGAGAACCGAATCCAAACATGAATTTTAATTATGTACGACGGCAGTCGTGTTTTCAGAAGTATCTTTTTTTAAAAAATACCGGTTTGAAATATTTTGAAAAAATATTAATTTCTTTATAGGGCTGTTAGCAGCCATTAAAATTAATGTGTTTTTCCCTTTCCATATCAAGACCACTGGCCGCTGGCAGCATTCCCATGCTGAGTACCCCGTTTTTGAGGAGTCAGAAAATATTTCAATCCAGCACCTGTCATCTAAAAATTGTGTGCATCAATCCATCAATTTATAAATTATTTTTAGTTTAAGTTATTGTCAGAAAAGTATATCTTTCTTCAATAGCTTTATAGGTGTATAATCACCCGAATTTAATATCTAGACAGCAAAATAATCCCTGCAGTTCAATGAGCTATGATAAATTGTACATAGTTGAATAAATTAATGTTGATAAATTCCAATAACTGTTTTCTTTATTCATTCTGAAATGCAACATCATAAAACAGCCCCAAAGGAACGAAATTTATTTGACGGTATTAAAATACCTGTTTAATCTTGTCGTCATTAAAGATTAACTTAAAAAGTACAAACATTGTCTCAATAAATTCAACATTTCGTAGGTATACACTCATTATACCTTTATAATGAGCGATCAATGAGATTTGAATCATCTCGTAAATTCCATAAATCCTATAATTTATTATTGTCAAGGAAGCCCTTTAGATATGAAAGGCTTAGATATAAACAGCACAGCATTCGGTTACTTTGTAATCCCATAAAAATCTCAAGATACTTGTTACTTTCCAGGAAATAAATAGGTAATACATTTTTGTATAATAATTATGATAAAATGAAAAGCATGTAACCTTTGGGGAAGTTAGGTAGGTACTTTGTATAAAGTATGTAAAACGTCTATTGTAAAATATACAACTCGTTTAATATCTAATGATGTGTTAGGGTTTTTTGACTTAGAAGTCTAATTTTAAAATTGTTCATGTGATCATGAACCTGTTCTTAGGTAATTTACCTTTACGTAGTCTTTAAAATAGATACGACATCATTTCAATCAAATTCTTAATTAGGTAATGATTTTGTTGTTGGTTGTTACTAAGAAACCTTCCTCTGGAGGATAGTTTTTTATGACCAGAATTGATCTAGAAAATTATCCTATTGATAATAGGTCTATAATATAATAGGTGTATATATATAGTCTATAGCAGAATTTGCAAATAAGGTAATTATTTTACTTCGCACCAGTACGAGTGAGCGCGCTAGATGTGCGGTTTCTTTCATGATAGCTGCTTTCGCTGACTTATAGATCCTATAGATATTGTCTACACAAGGATACCATATCTATTTTTGTGTGAACCAACTAGGTTCCTGCTTGAAACTGACTTGAGTATTCATATAATGTTTATGCGCATTATCTTAAGGCTTCCAGAGCCTGTAAAATAGTTTTAAATAATTTCTCCTTTGTAAATAGCTAACGAATTAATGGCGTGTTTTAACTGAGTTTTCAGTTTTTACGTTTCATTGTTGTTAAATTTATTATAGTGGATTTGACATTAGTCCTTAGATAACTCTGATTAATCGGAGCTCTGAATAATATGCAATTTTCGAAATGCGATTGCGTTAAAGTGGGTACCTACTTTTAACAATACTGTTTCGCTGGTAATATTTTAAACCATTGTGTGGTGATATGAGTGGATAAAGCAAGACCTCTGGTCTTTAAGCATTTGTTATCTATATAACCTCTCATGCCGATGAATTTTATCCCAGAATAATAGGAATGCCATTCTCCAATGCAGATTTTTCTGCTATTAAGTTCTGTTGATTTCCAACAACACCATCAACCATGGTTGGTTTTTATCCGCGCTTGCGCCGGACATGTACGTATGTAGGTACATACCACAGGAATTTTTCAGGGCAATATGCACTACAGATGAAAAAAGTGGTTGATCCATACACAGCTACTGTGATTTTTTCACAACGTTAGGTAGGGCATACAGGGGCATACAGGAGATACTGAATTTTCTAGCCCCTTCGATGGGATAAAACAATCAACCAACCTTTTATACAAAAAAGTAAGCTTATAGCATACTTATATTATTTGCTTGCCAGATTATGTTCCTTATCAACATAAATGTCGTAGTGAAAGGATGAACATATTATGCTAACAGTTACCGTCAGCTATTAGTGTTGCGCACGCATTATAGCAACGCGTTTACGCGCCGGACACAAAACCGGTTTATCGAGGAGGACGAGTGGCGCTCGGGCAGCGTATGGTGCCACAGCATATGTAACAGTGAGTAGGCGTTGAGCCTTAGACTCGCGTTCTATTTATAGATTATTCAGGAAAATACATTAACAAGTTGTTTGTTTCTTACTGTTGACATATTAATAGCTTTCCGAGCCGTATTGAGAAATTTCTAAACTGAGGTATTTTATTCGTTACCAAAACGAGTAATTTAATTAGGTCTACTGTTATAGGTTTTTCGCTCGGATAGCATAGATAGTTTTTTCGCAGGCGTCCTTATGCGTAAAAAAATATATTGTGTGTGTATTCACTGAGAGCGCCAGGTCTAGCGGCCGTCGTTGGTTGCACGCGCGGAAAACCTCGCAGGTTACCATATGCGTTGACCATTTTGGCGAGAAAGTTATGACTTTTTCGATCAAGAGATCCTTTAATCATTAGATATAAAAATATTGGGTGACGGTTGTCATTGGCTGTCCGCTCGGAGAATCCCGCAGATTTCCATATGCGAGTCTGGCCGATGGGGCGAGAAAACTCTCAACTCCATCATTTGATAATTAGATAAAGATATTTTGTGATACCATCACACTGAGAGCATAAGGCCGGGCGGCCGTCATTGGCTGTATGCGCGGACAACCCCGCAGGTTTCCATGTGCATTGGCCTTTTGGGCGAGAAAATTCTCGATTATTTGCTCGTTACATATAAAGATTGGGTGACGGTAGTCACTGAGAGCGTACCGGTCATCGTTGGCTGTACGCGCGGATAAATCCCACAGATTTCCATATGCGTTGGCCGATTGGGCGAGAAAGTTCTCGAACATTTGCTCGTTATGTAATTTTGATGCTTTGTTGTTACATATATCACTGCACTTACCGCAACTGGCAATATTTTGATGAATCTTCAGAATCGAACGACGAAATTATCCTTCGGCGAGTATTTCACTAGTTTAACAAATTTTCTTAAAATTCTTGCAACACTTTCTTCTTTGCAACGCTTCCACATGAACATTTCTACGTCGAACATTTCAACGAAGTAAGAAATAGGAAGCTAACGTGCGGAGCGATCGACACTAAAATCACGAATGACGGGACGGTAGGCAGTAGATAAGTAGGTCACAGAAATAAAAAATATCTTTTTACCCTCAATAGTGACGCGGAGTGATGGTTACTGGATCATACTACTACAAGTCAAATGAAAACAATAATAATTCTTTTCAGTTACTCATTTTGAGAACAAACCACGAAGTATAATATATCAATAATCAATGAATCTAATAATTTTGTGCCAAACTGAGTGTAAAATAACTTGGTAAACAATATTTTTCTAAATCTAAATTGCGCTATTACAAGGTTATGTCAGTGCTTTATATTTGTAGGTAGTGCTGTGCTAAAAATAACAGGCAACAACAGTATCGTTATCTGTTACATTTATATTTAAAAAATAATACGTTTAAGAATTTGAAAATAATGGACTTTATTAAATAACCTATAAAAATAAAACTACGACCAAACCGAACGCGCAAAGAAAGTAGCATTTTTATATATGTATAGGTTTAAAATAATAACCCCAAATGGCGTTATTTTGTGACGCTAAAACAGTTGGTTTCTACTTAAATTAATAAAATATAAATATTTAATGATTCCGCCAATTTAAAACGAAAATAATCTTAAAAATAACGTGGGGGTTCATTTTGGAGGAACGGTTACGAACTCATTATGTTGTGCCCATCACTAACGTGTCAAACTATTGTGTCTTATACGCATTCTCTCAGCGGCGGAACTATAGTGATGTTACCACCTGTTTCATTCTCGAATGCAAGTGGATCGTGACATACTGCAGTATAATTTTTTTTTTGGAGCTTATGGCCTGGTTGCTGGGGGATGGGGATTCGAATGGGAATGGTAATGGGGATGGGAATGGTAATGGGAACAGGAACGGGAACAAGAACGGGGAGGGAATGGCTGACTGTTGGCTGACTTGACTATTAGGCGGTACGAAGTTCGCCGGGTCAGCTAGTTTGTAATAATTGTAGTGCAGTGGCCAGTGTCCCACCACTGCACTGCACTGGCCACTGTGGAGCGTGACTCACCGGACGGCGGCGGCTCGGCGGGCAGCCCGCGCGGCGGCGCCTGCGCCAGGACCGCGGCCGCCTCGCCGCGCTCCACAGTGGCCAGTGCAGTGCAGTGCAGTGGTGGGACACGGGTGCTAGTGTGCGTGACTCACCGGACGGCGGCGGCTCGGCGGGCAGCCCGCGCGGCGGCGCCTGCGCCAGGACCGCGGCCGCCTCGCCGCGCTCCACAGTGGCCAGTGCAGTGCAGTGCAGTGCAGTGGTGGGACACGGGTGCTAGTGTGCGTGACTCACCGGACGGCGGCGGCTCGGCGGGCAGCCCGCGCGGCGGCGCCTGCGCCAGGACCGCGGCCGCCTCGCCGCGCTCCACAGTGGCCAGTGCAGTGCAGTGCAGTGCAGTGCAGTGCAGTGGTGGGACACGGGTGCTAGTGTGCGTGACTCACCGGACGGCGGCGGCTCGGCGGGCAGCCCGCGCGGCGGCGCCTGCGCCAGGACCGCGGCCGCCTCGCCGCGCTCCACAGTGGCCAGTGCAGTGCAGTGCAGTGCAGTGGTGGGACACGGGTGCTAGTGTGCGTGACTCACCGGACGGCGGCGGCTCGGCGGGCAGCCCGCGCGGCGGCGCCTGCGCCAGGACCGCGGCCGCCTCGCCGCGCTCCACAGTGGCCAGTGCAGTGCAGTGCAGTGCAGTGGTGGGACACGGGTGCTAGTGTGCGTGACTCACCGGACGGCGGCGGCTCGGCGGGCAGCCCGCGCGGCGGCGCCTGCGCCAGGACCGCGGCCGCCTCGCCGCGCTCCACAGTGGCCAGTGCAGTGCAGTGCAGTGCAGTGGTGGGACACGGGTGCTAGTGTGCGTGACTCACCGGACGGCGGCGGCTCGGCGGGCAGCCCGCGCGGCGGCGCCTGCGCCAGGACCGCGGCCGCCTCGCCGCGCTCCACAGTGGCCAGTGCAGTGCAGTGCAGTGCAGTGGTGGGACACGGGTGCTAGTGTGCGTGACTCACCGGACGGCGGCGGCTCGGCGGGCAGCCCGCGCGGCGGCGCCTGCGCCAGGACCGCGGCCGCCTCGCCGCGCTCCACAGTGGCCAGTGCAGTGCAGTGCAGTGCAGTGGTGGGACACGGGTGCTAGTGTGCGTGACTCACCGGACGGCGGCGGCTCGGCGGGCAGCCCGCGCGGCGGCGCCTGCGCCAGGACCGCGGCCGCCTCGCCGCGCTCCACAGTGGCCAGTGCAGTGCAGTGCAGTGCAGTGGTGGGACACGGGTGCTAGTGTGCGTGACTCACCGGACGGCGGCGGCTCGGCGGGCAGCCCGCGCGGCGGCGCCTGCGCCAGGACCGCGGCCGCCTCGCCGCGCTCCACAGTGGCCAGTGCAGTGCAGTGCAGTGCAGTGCAGTGCAGTGGTGGGACACGGGTGCTAGTGTGCGTGACTCACCGGACGGCGGCGGCTCGGCGGGCAGCCCGCGCGGCGGCGCCTGCGCCAGGACCGCGGCCGCCTCGCCGCGCTCCACAGTGGCCAGTGCAGTGCAGTGCAGTGCAGTGGTGGGACACGGGTGCTAGTGTGCGTGACTCACCGGACGGCGGCGGCTCGGCGGGCAGCCCGCGCGGCGGCGCCTGCGCCAGGACCGCGGCCGCCTCGCCGCGCTCCACAGTGGCCAGTGCAGTGCAGTGCAGTGCAGTGGTGGGACACGGGTGCTAGTGTGCGTGACTCACCGGACGGCGGCGGCTCGGCGGGCAGCCCGCGCGGCGGCGCCTGCGCCAGGACCGCGGCCGCCTCGCCGCGCTCCACAGTGGCCAGTGCAGTGCAGTGCAGTGCAGTGGTGGGACACGGGTGCTAGTGTGCGTGACTCACCGGACGGCGGCGGCTCGGCGGGCAGCCCGCGCGGCGGCGCCTGCGCCAGGACCGCGGCCGCCTCGCCGCGCTCCACAGTGGCCAGTGCAGTGCAGTGCAGTGCAGTGGTGGGACACGGGTGCTAGTGTGCGTGACTCACCGGACGGCGGCGGCTCGGCGGGCAGCCCGCGCGGCGGCGCCTGCGCCAGGACCGCGGCCGCCTCGCCGCGCTCCACAGTGGCCAGTGCAGTGCAGTGCAGTGCAGTGGTGGGACACGGGTGCTAGTGTGCGTGACTCACCGGACGGCGGCGGCTCGGCGGGCAGCCCGCGCGGCGGCGCCTGCGCCAGGACCGCGGCCGCCTCGCCGCGCTCCACAGTGGCCAGTGCAGTGCAGTGCAGTGCAGTGGTGGGACACGGGTGCTAGTGTGCGTGACTCACCGGACGGCGGCGGCTCGGCGGGCAGCCCGCGCGGCGGCGCCTGCGCCAGGACCGCGGCCGCCTCGCCGCGCTCCACAGTGGCCAGTGCAGTGCAGTGCAGTGCAGTGCAGTGCAGTGGTGGGACACGGGTGCTAGTGTGCGTGACTCACCGGACGGCGGCGGCTCGGCGGGCAGCCCGCGCGGCGGCGCCTGCGCCAGGACCGCGGCCGCCTCGCCGCGCTCCACAGTGGCCAGTGCAGTGCAGTGCAGTGCAGTGCAGTGCAGTGGTGGGACACGGGTGCTAGTGTGCGTGACTCACCGGACGGCGGCGGCTCGGCGGGCAGCCCGCGCGGCGGCGCCTGCGCCAGGACCGCGGCCGCCTCGCCGCGCTCCACAGTGGCCAGTGCAGTGCAGTGCAGTGCAGTGGTGGGACACGGGTGCTAGTGTGCGTGACTCACCGGACGGCGGCGGCTCGGCGGGCAGCCCGCGCGGCGGCGCCTGCGCCAGGACCGCGGCCGCCTCGCCGCGCTCCACAGTGGCCAGTGCAGTGCAGTGCAGTGCAGTGGTGGGACACGGGTGCTAGTGTGCGTGACTCACCGGACGGCGGCGGCTCGGCGGGCAGCCCGCGCGGCGGCGCCTGCGCCAGGACCGCGGCCGCCTCGCCGCGCTCCACGCGCGCCGGGCTCTCCGCCACTGACACGTTCAGTCTGTCGACAACACCATTATATTAATCGCAGGGATTGCTCGCCACCGACTGGTAGGGGCGCGTAAAGTTAAAATAGTTTATAATTTTTTTTAATTATCTTGTTAATTTGTTATTAAATTTAAGTAAAATACTTGTACCTTTTTTTTATTTGATAAGTAGAGTACTCACGTGTTGATGTCGGGCGCGGCCGCGGCGCCGGAGACCAGCTCGCGCCAGA
Source organism: Chloroclystis v-ata (assembly GCA_963691955.1). Classification (NCBI taxonomy): domain Eukaryota; kingdom Metazoa; phylum Arthropoda; class Insecta; order Lepidoptera; family Geometridae; genus Chloroclystis; species Chloroclystis v-ata. Next base: position 10,103 of record OY829902.1, on the reverse strand, counting down.
ACCCGTGCACCTGCGGGCATCTCATCGTTACGGATGCATCCATTTGGCAATATTACATTGTTAACATTCAATCTAAGTTACGTTTTATAAAATGGCAGCTTTGCGATACCCTCGAATATTAATCGAAGTAGGTAGGTAGGTATCGACCGAATACTTTCCAATCGTATAAAATTTTATGTAGAAAAACCTATCTTCCTCAATTTGACACCGTATCAATGTCCACTCCGGATCGCAACTACTCGCCTCATCGATGACGTTGTGCGCGAACTCGGCGTCCTTCGCCTGTCCGTCGAAGGCGAACTGGTTGACGGGTTTCCCGTCGGGCACCTTGTACAGCCGGAACCACTCGACGCTGGCCCGCAGCAGGCCCGGCAGTGCGCGCTCCACGTCGGCGGGGCCGGACAGCGAGGCGGCGAGCGGGTCGCGCGCGTCGATCGCCAGCAGCTTCCAGTCCGTCTCGCCCTCGTCGATGAGCGCCAGCGTGCCCAGGATCTTGACGGGCACCACGTCCCCGCGCCGCGCCACCCGCGCGCCGATCTCCAGCACGTCGATGGGGTCGTTGTCCCCGCGCGCGCCCGTGCCCGCGTCCACGTGCCGCGGGTCCTCCCACGTCTGCGGCAGCGCGCCGTAGTTCCAGATGTACCCGTGATGCGGAAACACGTTGGCGACGTATCTGAGCGCACCCTTCTTGACGTCCTGCTTGATGGGGTTGAGCGGCTCGCTGAGAGAGATCTCCATCTTGGCGTTGGTCCAGCGCGGCACCTCCACCACCATGTTGGCGAGGCGCTGGTGGCGCGGCCCGTCGCCGCCCGACGCCCACAGCGGGATGTCGTGCAGCGGCGAGATGGGGCCCCGCGCGTCCTCTGCACACACAACCACACACATCTCAATACACAACCACAACATCTAGCTAGACAATTATCGGATTACCACTATAAACTACTATGTGAAGAACATTCAACACAAAAATTTTCACACACAGAATACACCTAGCTTTGGAAGTAGTACCGAAGAATGGATCTATATTATTAATTTTACATAAGTATTTAATGACCTGCTCGGTAGAAGCTTGAGAAACCATGAAGGGAAGGCAACACGGTAGTAGATGTAAGAGTTAAAAGTTTACAGAAAAGATCCGGACAGTCAATAATGTTATTAGAATCATAGGTCAATAACAGATACTACATGAATCATAAGTGATTCATGTAGTTATTATGCATATAAATAATGGATAATAGAGTAACTTAATTGACTAGTGGTTTAAAACAGCTGAGCTAATATGGATAATGATTAGCCCATCAAGTTTATATTATATAAAGAAGCCTACTTATAACAATCAAATAGGTAGGTAAGTATTCATAATTTAGCGGCATTAGGAAGGTAAAAGTGATTGTAGCGGAAGCAGCTGACGGCGCCGGAGGTTCAAGGGCGCCGCGCCGCGATAACACGCGGAATAGAACGCCGTTATCTCCAGTATCTGCGTGACAACTCACTGAAATAAACCCGGTAGTCGGGCGCGAACGGCGAGCCTCGCTCCTCCGCGACGAACATGGCCGAGATATGCTGGGCGCAGGGGACCGCTGCTGAAGTCGACGTCGCACGCCGATGAACACTCGACTCAAACAAGTCAGGAAGCAATCGCCCAACCGATAGGATCTCCCTTGGCCGCAACCGAGATCTAACGCAACTGAGGCAACGTGTAACTGACATCATGGATTCGTTGTCACTCACGACGCACTGACATTGACAGTTCTTTTTGTTTTTCCAGTAGTATGACTGACAGTTATGATCTGCTCAAAGCCATGATTTGGTTAAAGCTATTCTACCGTATATTTCGTGTGGGTATGAATGATCATTAGTCGGTCGGGGTGTTTCTATTAATTTTTATTTTAAATATCTGTAAAATAAACTACCTAAATATAGGATACTATAATACAAAGATAATCAAGTGGAATATGTAAAATAACAAACATAATTTTTATATTTAACTAGTGGATCGCGCGCGGCTTAGAGTACCGTAGTTTTCTCACCTTTCCTTCAAGTTTTTGCGTGACCAATGAACAGTAAGTAACTGATTTTTCTAGATTTAATAAGAGAACACCTCTGTCTTGCATCGGACGGAGGTCCACCTGCGACGCAAGAGGTTACGGGTTCGATTCCCGCCTCCCACCGATCTGCAAATAATTGTTCCGGGAATCTGGGTGTTTTATATGTTTTATATATCTCTGTACATAAGTAAGTACCTTTATTATTATTAAGTTAGTAGATATATCGCTGCTGTAGTTGGAGAACTAACTAACTAACACATTTTGCGAAATCGACTTTATTGCATTTCTTTAAGTCTAATTCAAGTTGAGAATTTTATTTTAACAACTAAAATGTATGTATTAATTGTTGGCGACTTAAATTTAAATAGTGCTTCAGTGAACACTAATAACTACTACTCGTACTTTCTATCTTATTGTAATTTGACTGAGTATAATCATGTCTTGAATTATCATGAGGGAATATTAGATGTCGTGCTTGTCCAAGAGAGTGTTGAGGTTCGTGATGTGCTTGTTAGAGACACCTTGGGATTTGTTCCTGCGGACGCATACCATCCACCTTTGGAGATAGAGATCTTGGTGAACTCAGTTAGTTCTTCGGAGTCTCTTCCTCCAAGTAATATTGACCCTGCCAGAGACTGGAATTTCAATAGATGTGACTTTGTTAATTTACACTCATTGCTACTTCAAATCTCCTGGGATGATGTTTATGGATCTGATAATGTGCCCGGTGCATGTGATAAGTTTTATAGCATTCTTTATGCTTTGTTTGATTCTTGCATTTCTAAAAAATGCCGTAAAAAAATAGGTAATAAACGCTATCCTGTCTGGTTCACGAAGGACATTATCATAGACATGAATTTAAAACTAAAACTTCATGCTGCTTGGAAAAAATCAAACTGTTCGATTATTTATAAGCAGTTTTCTGATCTTCGCGCGGATCTCAAATCAAGAGTTGCTTTTTCTTACGCTGAACACTTAAAAACTATTGAGACTAATATTAAGAATGAGCCTCGAAGTTTCTGGCAACATATCAACTCTCTTCGCTCTAAGGGCGGTTTTGAGCCAAATGTGTCATATAAGGGTATCTCGTATGAAGGATCTGATGCTGCTGAAACCTTTGCAAACTACTTTGCCAGTGTTTTTCTACCTGGGGTACCTCAGCTCGATGTCGACTACGCAATTGGTCAGGACGGAATTGCCAATAGTAATTATGTATATGTTGATAGACTGACACCGGAGGACGTCATTCAGGCTATTAAAAAACTTAAAGTAGGTAGCTCTGTAGGACCGGATAATATACCGTCTTCCATTATTAAGGGTGCGAGTAAGATTTTTTGTCTCCCACTATGTCACATATTTAACTTATGTCTAAAAACAGGTATTTACCCACCTCAGTGGAAAATTTCGAGGGTCACACCAATTCCAAAAGGCTCAGATAAGTCCTTAGTAGAAGGATATCGACCCATTGCTATTCTTTCTTCACCGGCGAAAATTTTCGAGAGAATTTTGCACACGCATATATATAGACAAGTTAACAAATTCTTAAGCAACGAACAGCATGGGTTCAGAAGTAAGCGTTCCGTAAACACAAATTTGTTAACACTTGTTAATTTTATATCTTCAAGCCTAGATCGTGGACTGCAAGTAGATGTGCTCTATTTTGACTTCAAAAAGGCATTTGACCGCGTCAACAACGACATCCTGCTGACGAAACTTACTGCTTTTGGCTTTGCACCATCCCTTCTCCGTCTAATCTCGGACTATCTCCGAGATCGCCAGCAGTTTGTGAGACTTGGTCCGTATGAATCACGCCCATACCACACGCGTTCTGGAGTCAGCCAGGGTTCAATATTAGGGCCTTTGCTGTTTCTCTTAATGATTGACGATCTCCCAGCCGTGCCCTCGCATAGCAGAGGCCTACTCTATGCCGACGATTTAAAATTATTCAAAGAAATTAGGACTGAAGCAGACTGTAGGGCTCTGCAATGTGATGTTGATTCTGTCTTCGAGTGGAGTGTCGTAAACAAAATGGAATTTAATCCAAGCAAATGTTACGTTATGTCATTTGGTCGAAAGCGGCACCCAGTAACTTTCAATTATTGCGTTGACTCTCAACTCATACAAAGAGTTAACACTATGAGAGATTTGGGTGTGAGATTCGACCAGAAGCTGACGTTTCATGATCACATCAACTCGTTGGCCAAAGAATCGTTTAGACGTCTTGGATTCGTTCTTAGGAATGTTAAAGATTTTAGGAATGAACATGTGATACGTCTGTTATTCTCTGCTCTGGTAAGGAGTAAGTTGGAGAGCGGCGCTTGTGTGTGGAATCCTCATGAAATTACTTACACACTAATGTTAGAAAAGGTACAAAAAGCATTTCTGCGGTTTCTGTACAAGCGCCGCTACGGCTACTATCCTTTCCTTTATCCGACTAAGTTTTTGCTAGGCTGCCTAGGCTATAACTCCCTTGAAGTTCGGCGGTCCTTCGATCAAATCATCACCGTCTGCAAGGTCTTACATGGTGGTATCGACGCAGTAGACCTAATGAATGATATTTGTCGGCTCTATGTTCCTAATAATTATTGTCGCGGTAGAAAACATAGATTGTTAGCTGTGCCTCTATCGAGAACAGTACTCCACTCAAACTCACCTATACCACGCGTACTAAAAGCTCTTAACGCTCTTTTGGACGACAACCCAGACATTGATATTTTCTGTGATAGGTGGAGCACACTAAGAAAAGCGAGTCTTACTTTCTGTGAAGGTTATTTGTTAACTTAGAATTAATGTTCTGTATATTCCTAATTATTATTATTATTTTTTATTGTTGTTAATATCCTTAATTATTATGATAATCTTCAAATTACTATTTTTATTTGTTTTTAATATGATGTATGATTGTGTAATTTAATTTTAATACTTATTTAATTAATGTAATTGGTTTTTAACCGTATTAATTAAATTAAAAATAAATAAATAAATAAATTAATGGCCTAACAAAGAATGGGTGGGTGGGGGGGCCTTTTTTTCGATTTTTGTGTAAGAAAAGTTGTTTTTCTGTTGCAGGGATGTGTGAGAAGAGTAGCAGAGGTAATTACAACAGAAATTAGCGGAATTTAAGGTAAGTTGTCCAACAAAATTTTGAAAAAAAAGCGAAAAAAAAAATTTAAATATAAATACCTTTAAAACTTGGTTAGGTTAGGTTAGGTTAGGTTAGGTTAGGTTAGGTTAGGTTAGGTTAGGTTAGGTTAGGTTAGGTTAGGTTAGGTTAGGTTAGGTTAGGTTAGGTTAGGTTAGGTTAGGTTAGGTTAGGTTAGGTTAGGTTAGGTTAGGTTAGGTTAGGTTAGGTTAGGTTAGGTTAGGTTAGGTTAGGTTAGGTTAGGTTAGGTTAGGTTAGGTTAGGTTAGGTTAGGTTAGGTTAGGTTAGGTTAGGTTAGGTTAGGTTAGGTTAGGTTAGGTTAGGTTAGGTTAGGTTAGGTTAGGTTAGGTTAGGTTAGGTTAGGTTAGGTTAGGTTAGGTTAGGTTAGGTTAGGTTAGGTTAGGTTAGGTTAGGTTAGGTTAGGTTAGGTTAGGTTAGGTTAGGTTAGGTTAGGTTAGGTTAGGTTAGGTTAGGTTAGGTTAGGTTAGGTTAGGTTAGGTTAGGTTAGGTTAGGTTAGGTTAGGTTAGGTTAGGTTAGGTTAGGTTAGGTTAGGTTAGGTTAGGTTAGGTTAGGTTAGGTTAGGTTAGGTTAGGTTAGGTTAGGTTAGGTTAGGTTAGGTTAGGTTAGGTTAGGTTAGGTTAGGTTAGGTTAGGTTAGGTTAGGTTAGGTTAGGTTAGGTTAGGTTAGGTTAGGTTAGGTTAGGTTAGGTTAGGTTAGGTTAGGTTAGGTTAGGTTAGGTTAGGTTAGGTTAGGTTAGGTTAGGTTAGGTTAGGTTAGGTTAGGTTAGGTTAGGTTAGGTTAGGTTAGGTTAGGTTAGGTTAGGTTAGGTTAGGTTAGGTTAGGTTAGGTTAGGTTAGGTTAGGTTAGGTTAGGTTAGGTTAGGTTAGGTTAGGTTAGGTTAGGTTAGGTTAGGTTAGGTTAGGTTAGGTTAGGTTAGGTTAGGTTAGGTTAGGTTAGGTTAGGTTAGGTTAGGTTAGGTTAGGTTAGGTTAGGTTAGGTTAGGTTAGGTTAGGTTAGGTTAGGTTAGGTTAGGTTAGGTTAGGTTAGGTTAGGTTAGGTTAGGTTAGGTTAGGTTAGGTTAGGTTAGGTTAGGTTAGGTTAGGTTAGGTTAGGTTAGGTTAGGTTAGGTTAGGTTAGGTTAGGTTAGGTTAGGTTAGGTTAGGTTAGGTTAGGTTAGGTTAGGTTAGGTTAGGTTAGGTTAGGTTAGGTTAGGTTAGGTTAGGTTAGGTTAGGTTAGGTTAGGTTAGGTTAGGTTAGGTTAGGTTAGGTTAGGTTAGGTTAGGTTAGGTTAGGTTAGGTTAGGTTAGGTTAGGTTAGGTTAGGTTAGGTTAGGTTAGGTTAGGTTAGGTTAGGTTAGGTTAGGTTAGGTTAGGTTAGGTTAGGTTAGGTTAGGTTAGGTTAGGTTAGGTTAGGTTAGGTTAGGTTAGGTTAGGTTAGGTTAGGTTAGGTTAGGTTAGGTTAGGTTAGGTTAGGTTAGGTTAGGTTAGGTTAGGTTAGGTTAGGTTAGGTTAGGTTAGGTTAGGTTAGGTTAGGTTAGGTTAGGTTAGGTTAGGTTAGGTTAGGTTAGGTTAGGTTAGGTTAGGTTAGGTTAGGTTAGGTTAGGTTAGGTTAGGTTAGGTTAGGTTAGGTTAGGTTAGGTTAGGTTAGGTTAGGTTAGGTTAGGTTAGGTTAGGTTAGGTTAGGTTAGGTTAGGTTAGGTTAGGTTAGGTTAGGTTAGGTTAGGTTAGGTTAGGTTAGGTTAGGTTAGGTTAGGTTAGGTTAGGTTAGGTTAGGTTAGGTTAGGTTAGGTTAGGTTAGGTTAGGTTAGGTTAGGTTAGGTTAGGTTAGGTTAGGTTAGGTTAGGTTAGGTTAGGTTAGGTTAGGTTAGGTTAGGTTAGGTTAGGTTAGGTTAGGTTAGGTTAGGTTAGGTTAGGTTAGGTTAGGTTAGGTTAGGTTAGGTTAGGTTAGGTTAGGTTAGGTTAGGTTAGGTTAGGTTAGGTTAGGTTAGGTTAGGTTAGGTTAGGTTAGGTTAGGTTAGGTTAGGTTAGGTTAGGTTAGGTTAGGTTAGGTTAGGTTAGGTTAGGTTAGGTTAGGTTAGGTTAGGTTAGGTTAGGTTAGGTTAGGTTAGGTTAGGTTAGGTTAGGTTAGGTTAGGTTAGGTTAGGTTAGGTTAGGTTAGGTTAGGTTAGGTTAGGTTAGGTTAGGTTAGGTTAGGTTAGGTTAGGTTAGGTTAGGTTAGGTTAGGTTAGGTTAGGTTAGGTTAGGTTAGGTTAGGTTAGGTTAGGTTAGGTTAGGTTAGGTTAGGTTAGGTTAGGTTAGGTTAGGTTAGGTTAGGTTAGGTTAGGTTAGGTTAGGTTAGGTTAGGTTAGGTTAGGTTAGGTTAGGTTAGGTTAGGTTAGGTTAGGTTAGGTTAGGTTAGGTTAGGTTAGGTTAG